>CP136898.1:23385000-33307500 GCA_034359265.1 Canna indica | reverse complement strand
TCTAGCTGAAAGAAATAGTGCCCTTGAGCCATTAACCCCGAAGGACCCAAAATAATTTGGGTATCATAAGTCTCATATTCTCTTGTAGGGTAACTTCCACACAAGGATGAAGGAACGATGGAATATTGAAGTGACCATGGACTTGAACAAAGAATTCACCCTTGGTTGCAATTTCAAGCTACCTTGATGCCCCTAGGTAAAGTTGACATCAAAATACTTTGGTATCTTCTCTAAACCTTAATCAATTAATAGTTAGAGCTTATAATACTTGATTGAATCGGCATGATTTCCCCGCTCTTAATATGCTTTTAAGAAATGGGTTTTTGATTTTGATTTTCCGGTCTCTGCGGAGACTTTTGTGGCCTATAACAGGCTCATGCGACCTTGCTATTATAAATCATAGGCTAATTGTGGCCTTTCGGTTTTCAACCAATAGGAAGTGTTGGAGATCATGTTTTCATTTATATTTCACTTGTGATCTCTTAAAATTCGTTTTGATATCACTCGATTACATTTTGAAGCGAATTTGAAACTATTTAGTAAAGTAGACTTTGATATCGATAATTTATCCCTCTCTTTGCTACTTAGTTTAATAACTTACTAGTAATTATATTTTCATTATCCTACTAATGAATATTGCTTGCAAGTTATGATACAATGGAAGACTATAGAAATTGAAAGAAAAAGACAAGTTTGGAAAAATTTCCAAGAATGAGGTATGAGTTTGATTTTGCAAAAATCTTAGTATAATACTTGAATACTTGTGCTATAATGACGTCTCTATACTCATGATTATTTTGGCATGATAGATATATGAAATTTCATGAGTAGGTAAAATTTTTGATAACTTAGTCAATTTCATGATATCTTGATTGAATGAAACTTGCTTTATGTTGAAATTCATATTAGAGATCTCATTTTGAGTTAGTAGTTGGTAAAATGTTTAGATACACATATCACATGATTCTAGGCATTTAAACTTGAAAGTTCATATGTAGATGAACAAGGTGATAACTAGATCACTTTAGTGGACTTAAACTTGGAAAAGTTTGATCCAAGTCAACAAATCGACTTGGACACTTTATTTTAAGTTCAAATTTCATAAACATATTTTTGAATAGGTAAGACAGCCTTCCATGCATTTAGAATGAAAAATTTCACATGGACATGGATAAAATGACATAGAGGTCATTTCATGATAATCTCTTTTGAACCAAGTTGACCCAAGTCAATAAATTGACTTAGAGGTCTCATTTTTAATCCATATTTGAGGAACATGTTTAGATTTACTCATGTTAGGTGTTCATATGTTTAAACATGAAAAATCATGAGTAAATGATGATATTGACACTTAGTAAGTTTCATGATAACTAATTTATCTTAGAATGAAGTCATGCTAGGTTCATATTTTGACTTAAGAACATAATTTTCATCTCAAACTTGACATACACTATTTTCATGACCATTATGTGGTTTCATAAAAGTTTGAATGAAAACTGAACACGTTTTGAAAAATAACTAAAAATTACGAAAATGCCATTGAAATTTTAGCATTTTCAGTTACTTCTAGAAAAATATAGAAAAATCATTTTTAACTGATTCTTAAAACTGCATCTTCATTGAAAAATATAGCTTATTCAGTAAAAATTTTAGAAATTTTCATTAAGAATCAGATTTATAGTGCAATTTTGAAGTTGGATTTCAGAAACACAAAATATCATCCTCTTAAAATATCAATTTTTCCGATACTTTGATTTTTCGTCGAAAACTTCAAGTGAAACTTTTAGTATACCATTTTGATTCCATTTCTATTATCATTCACACAATTGCTTGAGTAAAATTATTTATAGGAATGATTTTGATAACTTGAATGATAACTAGAATTATCTGTTTTTCAATGAAATCAATAAAGGATGAAAAATGAACTTAAAGAATTCATTTTGAGCTCAAACTTGACACACACATCTTAAATGATGATTCAACGATGTCTGGAAAGTTTGAATCAAAATTGACAACTTAAAAAAAAACTTGATATTTACGAAAATGCCACTAGAATTTTAGGAATTTTATGAATTTATAGAAAATTGATTTTTGACTGATTCTTAAACCTTCAGATTCCTTAAAAATTCTAGTTTGTCCAGTTAAAGTTTCAAAAATTTTCATCTAGTTATGATTTTATTTCATTTTAAAAGTTTGATTTTTGTAAACTTGAAGTATACTTTGACCTAAGTCAACAAAGTGACTTAGAAATTTTATTTTAAGCCCAAACTTGATTGACACTTAGATTCACCATGTTAGAAATCTAGGTACCTAAATTAGAGAAAACATGAGTACATAGAAAAATTTGATACTTAGCTATTTTTATGTTTCATGCCTATTTCGAATGAAATCGTGCTAAGTTCATATTTTGATCAAATGACATTATCTTCACTTCAAAGTTGATATAAATGCTTTACATGACCATATATTGGTATTTTGAAAGTTTGAATGATCTCTGGAAATGTCATAAAAATCTCAATTATTTACGAAAATGACACTAAAGTATCACTCTTCTCAAATTGCTCACTTTTTCCGATACTTTAAATTTTCATTAGATTTTCAATGGAGACTTAAAGTATGATACTTTGAATTCATGTGTGGTATCGTTCTACTCATTTGATGAGAAAAATCGATTCTAAAGTGATTTTTTGACTCTTTGACCAACACTTGAAAATATCTAAACTTAAGTTACTACATGATTCTTGGTTTTGGATTTCATTTATCATTCCATGATATCATGTATGATTTAGTCTATTATTCGATGTTTGGTTTTCATCCCTTGAGTTGAGACTTTCGCAGTTTTGAAAAATCTTTTAGAGTTTCAACTTTGACTTTTGATTGACTTTTCTTATCCTTTTTGAGTGATGTCAAAAGGGGGAGAAAAATATAGGTAAAGGGGGAGAAAAATATAGGAAAATCATGCAAATAGATAGGGGGAGTTTATTTTTATAGATATGCATGTTGATAGGGGGAGAAATCACACAATTGACTTCTTTTGTGCTTATATGAAAATATTTTTTTAAGGTTGTTTGTCATCGTCAAAAAGGGGGAGATTGTTAGCCTAAGATTTTCAACCTTAGTCTTAATCTCAGTTTTGATGATAACAAACATGGAGCTAATATTTTCATGGAGAAATATTTTAAGGTTCCAAGTCAGTTAGGGCACGACGTCTCGGATCGAAAAAATCAGAGAAATCGGCAAGGACGCTAGTCGACACTCATCGACGCTTGGGATTCTTCGAGAAGATAGAGTTTAAGTTTAGGGTGTCTAGCATGTGTTGTAAATCCTCTATTTGATGCATAAGAACCCAAAAACCAAACCCTATCCCCAAAATATGATAACTCAAAAAATTAGAAAACGGCCCTAAAATTCACTAAGCCTAGAGAGCTCCTTGGAGGGCTATATGACCTAGACATTTTCTTGGCACCAAAAGTCATGCTAATTGTTTTGTAGGTAAAACTAGTTAACGACATATTTTTAAGGAATTTTTAGAAGTCTTTAACCGATTCATATTTGACCTGGGAGATTATAAAACTTTTGGTTTCTGGAAATTTGTACTAGATCCCAAAATTTAGATTTTGATTCTTAAGGATTTTGATTTTCTAGATATTTTTATTGAATCCAAATGGGGGTTAATTCTTATATAACATTTATGTTTTAAAGTTAAGAGATGTTATATAAGACTTAGGGAAGACTAAAGAACAAACTTCGAGCAAAAAAAATAAAAAAATTAGGTAGTCTTTTGAGTGTCGATCGATGGCCGATCACTTGGCCAGTCGACTGGCCATCAGCCAGCCACTGATCGAGTGGCGCCAATGGGCAGAAAAATGCCCGTTGGGAGTGGTTGTCTTGACTCTTTCCCTCGTGACTTATAAATACAAGCCATAAGAGCCTTCCTTAGGCGTTGTTGAACCTATTGAGCCATCATTTGATCCTATACTAAGCCTTCATTGAGAAATTCTTTGTAAACCCTAGCTTTGATCCTCACATTCTTGATTGAGCCTTCATTCTTCATTAATTCATTATCTTGATGCATCAGGGGGACTAGGAAGTTTCTTTTGGAACTAAGTATTTATTGTATTATTTATTTGCTCCATTCTTTGTGTATTTGGTTGTTATTTACATTGTATTTGAGTTTGTGAAGACCTAGATTGTTAGGTCTTGTATGGTTGGTGGTTGCCTTGGTGTTAAGGCTTAATTCCACCAGTGTAAACGTAGTTTACTAGGATTAGTTGAGTTGTCCTTAGGGTTGAGGTGGGAGAGTGCTCTCGGTAGGAAGGTGGGATACTTTCGGGTGTGGAAGTGCATGTGGTTTGAGAGCGGAGACCCCCCGGTGTAAATTCCTCAATGTAAGGAAACTAATTAATCTTGTAAAGCTAATTTGGAAATCTTAAGCGGGGTGCTTAGGTATTGGAGTTGGCATTGGGGCCGAACCACTATAAATATCGTTGTTTGCATTGCTTCTTTGTGCATTGATTACTTGACTTGCTTATTCGCTTCCGCATTCCTTTAGTAGTTGAATTGTGTATTAACATAAGTAATCACGAAAATGATTGAAATTAGAATTAAGTTTAATATTAGCAAACACACTATTCACCGTTCCTCTAGTGTGGTCATTTCACCAACAGCTAGAGGTTAGGAGTAGGGCTAGCAATGGATCGGATACGGTGCGGATACTGGATTATCTGTATTCGCACCGCACCCCATATCCGCACATTCGTATCCGCACCGCTTCAAATGCGGATATCCGCACCGCATCTGTATCTGCACCGTATTTAATAAAAAACTATTAAAATAATGTATTTAATTAAAAAATAATAATAAATTACCAATTCATTGATCCAAAATAAATGTATAATATACTTCAAAATTCATCTTGACATGAAATTACCATAGAGCTCTTATATATATTAATAAATTATATGGACAAAATAGTAATTCAGAGACACGAATAGGCGATGCGAATACGGTGCAGATCCACAGTCATATCTGTATCCTCACCGTATCCGCGCGGATATAAGTTTTCTAAATTCATATCCGTATTCGTATCCGTATCTATATCCATTTTTACTTGCCGATATGGATCAGATACGGTGTGGATGCGGTTTCTAGTTAGCGAATGCGGATAAAATTGTCGGGCCTAGTTAGGAGAAGAGGGGATTTGAAAATTAATTCATCAAGAGGGGTGTTCCGCCAACCCCCTCTTATAGCTCTCTTAGGATCGGCTACTATTGCTGACCCTATTAATTTCAAATAACTATGAAATTCAAAATTTCAGGGTTTGCCTCCAACTGAACTCCTTATCAATAAGAAGTTCAAATTTTGGCTCCCTATAAAATAGGGAGTCAAAACTAATCTCCCTATTAAATAGAGAGAGTAGGCGCATGGGGAGACCAAGCTTGCTCTCCCCTAATTCGAATTAGAATTCGAATCAGGTTTATACTCAAATTAGAATTTTCTTTTCCCACCAAGCTTGAACCGATCCAACTTAAACCATGGGCCGGATCACCCCATGACCCAGACCATGGGTTCCATTCGGATCAACCCTTGAACCGGACCAGGGGTTGGGAAAAACTTATTGCGTGCTGGACCCTAACAATTAGGGTTCTGAGGAACTCCTTCCTCGAGTACTTTTAATTTGTTCGAACGGGAAACACCTTTCTTGTAATACCCAAAAATCTTAATAATAATATTTTATTCTTGAGTGGGGGATCGTGGGCCCTAGTTAGCACGGATTGGCGGGAAGCTTTGGGATTATACCCGAGTAAGCATTTAATGTAGAAAAATGAAGAGAAATTTTATTTGTCTCATCTCTGTGATTTATCATGCTAGGGTGATAGAGGGTCTCGAGGCGAATTTGGCGGTGCAATCAGATCTCGAATCGGAGTTAGATTGGATGAGTTATGGGCTGTTTAAGTCAAATATCTTAGGTAGGGGTATTTTGGTCATTTGGACCCAATCGGTATCTATAAATTAGACCCTGGGGTGCGCGGCCAAGGGTTTTTGAGCCGCACGCCATCCGAGTCAAATGAGAGAGGAGAGAGAGGGCACCGTCGAGGAGAACGAACCACCGAAGCCGGATTTTCGCGAGTTCGTCGGTGTCGATCGGGCGAAGATCCTGTGCGTCTTTTTCTTCCATTTTCTCTCCATCCGGTGAGTGGATTTAGATATTATTTTCTCCAATTCTTGATTCATGTCGTTGTTCTCATGTTTTGTGGTTTTTCGTCGATTTTTAACGTGTTTTTCTCGTATCGAATCGGAAATAAAAATTGTGGTTCTTCCTTTGACAAAATAATAATAATAAATAAATAAAATAAAATTCTTGTTGCCTTGTGCAGCCGCCGCCAGCTCGGCCGCCGTCAGGCAGCGGTGGGTTAGGCTATGGCCTGGCTAGGCCGGCGACGACGTCATCGATCGGGCCCTAGCCTATCCAGGTTGGCGCCGTCGAGCGCAACTAGTGGCTGGGGGGCAGCCGGCCTAGCTGCTGCCTTTGGGGCCGCCGTCGAGAACCAAGCAGCAGCGATCTGTCATCATGGCGGGGGACCCGACGAGGATCCCATCCAACCGGATTCCCGACGGTGCGCGGCGGCGGCGACCGAGGAAGGGGCGACGGCAGCGGTGGGTGAGGGGAGGAGTAGATGAAGAGACCTAGGTGAGGAGATGAATGGAGGGCTAAGATTAATTTGGGTTGAGATGAAGGGCAGTGATTTGATCTTGTGTAGATAGAGAGTTGGGATTGCATCTGGTTAGATGTAAGGCTGGGATTGCATCATATAGATGGAGAGCTGTGATTGCATCTGGTTGGATGGAGGGTTGTGATTGCATCTGATTAGATGTAAGGTTATGATTTCATCATGTAGATGGAGGGCTATGATTGCATCTGATTAGATGTAAGATTATGATTTCATCATGTAGATGGAGGGCGGTGATTGTATCTAGTTAGATGTATGGTTGGGATTGCATTATGTTAAATAGAGGGTTGTTATTGCATCATATTAGATGGCAGGCTGTGATGTGATCATGTTTAGATGAATGGCTGAGATTTCATTACTGATTTATGGATTGTAACACTGTTATATTTATTCATAACAGTGGTTTATTAAATAAATTAAGGTATTTCTTCCATTATTCTAAATAATTATTTGGAGGCTGTAAAGTTAGCAAAAATATTCATGTTATGTATGAATTTTCACCTAATCAACGTTCCAGATTCATTAGTGAGGTTTGTTTCGCCATCAGACCTTCAGATTTTGAAAACAGTAGCCGGGCATCGCCTCATTTTGCGTACCAAGCTGAAAAATCATACTTTATATATTTTTATGATTCGAACTGAGATGATTCGTGGATATAGTAGTTAACGATGTGAATTTTATCCTAGATCAGTGATTTCTATGACGAGTTATTTTATCATGTTCTAGTCCATTGATTTACAATTGGAGTTTCTTTTTGCACTGCTTTCATGATACACATGCTTCCTTTCTTACAGTGCTATAATTCTATTTTATGGTTTATTTACTTGTGCTGAGCATTCATGATTTATGACCACTATTTCTACATATATATCTATATGTGATTGTGATGTATGGCAGGAGGAGGTGGAGGATGAGGTATGCACTTGACATTACCTTTATTACTTGTTGATAGCACATCTTGTTTATACTTATATACTTGCGTGTGTGGTGTTGTGATGCGCTTGTTGCATTTCCCGGAAGCCTCGCTGGTGAGGGGAGGGTATGTCCCAAAGAGACAGCGTTGGCCTTATTCCGGAAGTCAGGCTGGTGAGGGGAGATCATAACCCAAAGAAACAGTCCGGAGTCCTGAGCAGGTGAGGGGAACGTATGCCCCAACAGGCTAGCTCGGAAGAGCCAGTGCCGGTGAGGGGAGGGCATGCCCCAAAGAGATGGCACCGAGCTGGATGGTAGTTCGGCGGCGACCCATCTACCTACCCTATGTGGCTATGTGGGACCGACGGGTCTGGGGAGCATGCATATGAATTGAGGTGTTGCATTGCATGCATATGATTGAGGTGTTGCATTCATCCTATTTTAATGTTGTGGATATGTTTATACTTATTGATGTATGCTTATATTTATTATTGTGGATATGAGTAGGGTAGTGGATGTGTTACCGATGCTCGTTTCGTCATTTTTTTAAAGATATTTAATACTTGTTGATGGATGTTGATTTCATACATAGAGCTATGGATATATTATTGTTGATTTCTTCTGACATTGTTGTTACGTTATTTATATCGGCTATTTGTGTTTTTATGCATGATGATTGGTTTGGTGAATTGAGGACTGATCTGCTCACTAAGTCCTAGTTGGACTTACCACCTCATTACAGTTGTTTTGCAGCACATGAGCTAGATCGGAGAGGTACCGAGGTGTGGTAGCGTAGCTAGTGGTGGTAGGGCAGTGGGTCTCGTGACATGTCGTGATCGAGGAGGATACTTGAGTCATTTTAGTGTCTCTTTGAGTTGTTGAGTCATGTTGACTCGGGTCGTGGTTTCCGCATTTTATTTTTATTTGGGGAGTTTTGTTTATTTATTTGAACTCCTTTTTAATAACTTGTTCAGTGTGTTCATATTGAGTTTTGGTTTGGTTTGGTTCGTGATGTCATGTCTATTCTTTTCAAAAAAAAAAATCTCCTACTGTTCAGGTTATTGTTGTTGTGTTTGAGTTGGGTTAGGCTTCGGGATACGTGGCGTATCCTGACTGGTCATACCGGATTTGAGGTGTGACATTTCTCGATTTTGTCCATAAACAATAATCATGATCGTGTCGCGGCATGTTCAGGCTAGCAAACATTAGGTGTCGCATTCGAGCTCTATTCCTTAAAGCCCGTTATGAGGGAAGGCTGTTTGTATGACCATTGGGCCCCACACTAAGCCAGTAGTGAGTCATGCACAACGAAGAGTTGAATTCAATAGAACATTTTCTATTTGAATTTCCATGAGCTATCACTAAACCCCTTTAGCGCGCCGTGCGAGACTCCACTAACAAGTCAAGATTGATGTCTAGCAACGTATCATGACTTCCCGGATAGTGTAAGGTTCAATCTATATGGATCGAATGCCCTTCGGTGATTAGTTACCAAGCAACTAAATCCTTCGGTTGCAATATCCCAAATGCGGCTAGGGTACGAAAATCGTGTCAAACCATAATATCGATTCATATGTATTCCAATCTTTCAAATTGTCGTCTCAATTATGAATAATCAAAAGGGTAAATATCCAAAAAAATACGAACTCTGGACTTTTTCCCATTTTTAGCATAAACTTTTTCTGTTAGCAAGAAAATACACGAACTTTGATTCCGTCACCCCGTTTAGCACGCACCGTCATTTCTGATGGTTTTTGCTGACATGGCCATTAACGGCGACGACGTGGAAAGTTACTTTGCCAACGTGGCATATAATTCAATGGACGAATAAAGGGTAATATAAAATTACGAAATTACCCACCCACGATGCTAATGTTTTTTGAAACAGGAACGGGCAAAATGGTAATTTTCCCATCGTCTTCAAGTTGGGCGCACTCGATGCCCTAGTTGTTATTTTACCTGCTCATAAGCTCGAACATTGCAAAGAGGGGGATTGTTGTCGCCTTTGTCGCCGGATTAGGGCACGCCTTCTGGAGTCTTTGTCGCCGGATTAGGGCACGAAGGGACGATCATGTCCGGAAGGGAAATCGTGGGAAGAATGGAGAAATCTTCAGTGAATTCATCACAGGTTGTTGTTCCGCACTGCCATAACGTGCGAGCTGTTTTGTTCACCGGATGGAGCCAAAGAAATCTCGAAAGAAGATTTTGGGGATGCAGACATTGGAAGGTATGATCTCTTATAATCACCTCACTCCAAAATCCTATCTTTATTGTAATCACTCACTCCTATCTTTTAACAAGAGAATGATTGCCACTTCTTTGCGTGGCATGATCCTGAGGATCACGGCCACACAAAGGATATTCTGCGAGTTTTGATTGAGGAAAAAAAAATCTTCTCGAGAAACTAAAGAAAGGATAGAATTGAGTAAGATGAAAGAAAGGACATTTCAAGAAAGAATTGCAACACTTGAAGATGAGATAGCTCAACTAAGGAATGACAAAAAACAAGTCAATTTAAGGAAGGGTAGTGTGTGTATGGTGTTTTTTGTTGTATGTATTGTGTTTTTTAGTATGTTATTTAGGGGTGGGAACAAAGACAATAGCCTAAAGCTACTACCATGAAGTAGTTTGGTTTATATATTTTGATGTTACCCTCCCATGTATATTTGAAGATAATATATTTTAGTATGTTTCAATCTGTTAGTGAACTGTGCACCAAAAAATACATGAACTTTCATATTTTTGGCAAAAAATACTT
The DNA here is from genome assembly GCA_034359265.1 of Canna indica. Lineage (NCBI taxonomy): Eukaryota > Viridiplantae > Streptophyta > Magnoliopsida > Zingiberales > Cannaceae > Canna > Canna indica. The sequence goes on along the minus strand of CP136898.1, from coordinate 33,297,099 downwards.
GAACTTTTCCATTTTAGCCTAAAAAAACATGAACTTTAGACCTTTTAACGTAAAAATACATGAACTTTGCCAATTTTAACGTAAAAATACATAAACTTTGCCACTTTTTACGTAAAAATATATGAACTTTGTTACTTTTAACCATAAAATACATGAACTTTGTCATTTATAGCACAGCTATTTATTGCACAGTACGCAATTCAACTAGTACACATCATTTCACATACATAAAATTTAAATTCCACATGCCACATACATAAAACTTAGAATGACACATAATTCATACAAAATCAAGTAATGGTTACTGCATATAATCTACATATCAATCCATATCAATCCACATAAAATCCATGACTGATCCACATACAATCCATAAACATATCAATCCACATATCAATCCGCTTACAATTCACATACAATCCACATACAATCTATATCAATCCACATCAATCCTAACACTTGAAGATGACTGATTGCCTAGCTTCTTTTTTTCCTTGAGTCTGTTGTTGCTCCTTACTGAGGTGGTGCTCTTGCTCCTTACTGAGGTGGAGCTCTGTTGAGTGTCTTGGTTGGGTTGGGTGCCTTCAGTGGGTTGGGTCACCTGGGTGCCTTGAGGATGGACAAACTGCCCTCCTCCAAATCTTTCTTCATGGAGTATTCTAACTTTTGTATTAGGCATCTACATGAAACTTAGAATTGGATAACTGAAATCTATAATTTATAACTGGAATTAAATAACTTACATGCACATATGTATTTCCTGTTTCAGTGCCAATTGTTACTCCAAATCCCTTTGCTGTCATAGCCCTCTCCTTGTGCACAAGCTTCTCATAACTAATAGGTCTCTTAATAACAGCCATCTTTGGTCTCTTTGCAGGTGACTACACACCCTGGTTCTCCAAATTGATTTGCATACATTGGTTCTCCAAATTAATTTGTACACCCTGGTTCTTATGTTGTCTCCCCCTTTTCTTCCCCTGTTTCAAAATAGATTTTTTAGTAAACAGATTATAAAAATAGATTTGTTAGTAAACAGATTGTAAAAAATAGATTTGTTAGTAAACAGGTAAGGACAAATATTAAGTTACCTGACTAGATGATGGTTGGTCTGATACCGGTCTTTTCCTTGTTTCTGCATGACCTTTTATTATGGCCATATGTACTGCACTGTGTACATTTCATTTGCACCCCTTTCTTACTCATCTTTGTTGTACTTGTTTCTTCCTTCTCCTTCTCACTAATATCCTTGTTCCTTGCTCTTTTTGGTCTCCTTGTTTGTCTTCTCACAATGGGAGGTAAGATAGGTTCAGACTCAACCTTTGCCCATATTTTTTTCCCATTTAATGGCTGAATAAGTTGCTCATATACCCACATGCTTCTTCTTCCAGTTAGCATATAAATGTCTTGCGTAGTTTCTATGTTCTGCATTAGGCATAAAAGCCCTAACTGCATTTTGAAGGCCCTATAAGAGACAAACAAACAAAAGTAGAGTATACATACATGAGATAAAAAAATATGAGATAAAAAAAACAAAGTCTAAGTGTTCACTTATACCTTTTGCTGATCACTTATAATTGTCAATCCAAAACCATCTACAATGCCTAAGTGTTCAGTTAATCTTATCAAAAACCATCTCCATGAGTCTTCATCCTCACCTTCAACCACAGCCCAACATACTGGAAACATCTGATTATTTCCATCCCTACCAACTGCAGACAGTAGTTGGCCATCAGCTTTTGACTTCAAAAAGCACCCATCCAATGAAATCACGGGCCTACAACCACCCAAAAACCCTTCTTTCAATGCATCAAAACCAACAAACATTCTCTTGAATCTGTTATGACCCTCAACCATTGTGGAAAACAGTCCATGTTTGTACACCTTCTTTAGTTCTGCTACATAAGATGACAACATCTTATAATGATCAGTCAATGAGCCTGATAAAACTTTCAATGCCCTTGCTCTGGCTCTATAACATACATTCTTAGTGACTGGTATGGCAAATTTTTGGTCAATATCCCTTTGCATTTCAAGCACATTCTAGTCTAGTTTTTCCCTAAAAGTTTTTATGTAGTGCCTTGCAAGCCATTTAGATGAGGCTTGATTGTTTCTTCCTGGTCTAGAGCATTTATGCTCTGAATCATATCTCTTAATCACAAATGCTTCATTCCTTTGTGTTAAGCTTTCATAAATCCTTCAAGGACATTTGGCACTACATCTAGCCTCTATATTTTTCTCACCAGACCTAGTAAACTAAATAGCCTTCCCATTCTTCAATGCATAGTCTTGAACAGCTTGCCTGAACTGTCCTGCTGACTCAAACCTCATGTTAAGGCAAAATTCTTCATATTCTTTGCCCCTAAATCCTTTACCCTTCGGTTTTCTTAATTTTTTTATATCTTCATCATCACTACTATTAGGTGTCTGCACTGATTCAGTTGAAGTGTCACATGATGATTCATCAAAACTTGATGAATGATTGTTCCCACCCTCAGCTTCCCTATGCTGATCTCCTCCACCACTGGTACCTTGCTCATCTTTACTGTGCTGATCTCCTCCATCACTGATACCTTGCTCATCTTCCCTGTGCTCATCTCCTTCACCACTAGTACCTTGCTCATCTTCCCTGTGCTCATCTCCTCCACCACTAGTACCTTGCTCAACATTATTCTGTATTCTCTTCTTTCTCTTCACTATTCTATATTTCTCATCATCCTCATCACTTGTGCCATCATCTCCATCAAAATCAGTATGTTCATGAGCCTCATCCGGATCAGCTCCTTCATGATCAGGTTCCAAATTCTCATTCTGGTTTTGATTTTTGAGAGCTTGTTCTAGTTTCTTTTTTCTCAATGCATAGTTTCTAACTCCTTCTGAATAGAAGTGTATAGACCTACAACTTATCTCCAATTTACACATCTCCTTAACTTCAGTTTATGTCTTTATCTCCACCAGTCCAGAAGATAAGAGCTTCTTAGGGTCTTTGTACCATAATTTAGTTCGAGAGTAACCTAATGTCTCTATCAAGAGTCTCATATCAGACAATGTAACTGTATTTGAAATCATATCATCTTCTCTGACTAAGAGCAGTTCACCCCCAACATAGCGTACATGGGGTTCAAAAATTATTTGACCACCATGATGTACTACAATCTCAAATTTTTCCATCCTACATGAAAATAAATATGCGATAGATGGCAAAGAATGAAAAAACAATGAAAAAAATGGATTCACATGTATATTAGGACCATAACACATGGATCAAAAAAAAAGATGACACATGCGAAAGAAACCAAAAATATACCTATTATTTTTGGAACCACAGCTTCGCAATGTCCCCACCACTCGTCCCTTCGTACCCTAATCCGGCGACAAACACTCCAGAAGGCGTGCCCTAATCTGGCGACAAAGGCAACAAAAATCTCGCTCTTCGCAATGTTCGATCAGACAAGCAGGTACAATAAGGACTAGGGCATTGAGCGCGCCCAATTTGGAGAGGAGGAGAAAATTACCATTTTTCCCATCCTCGTTTCAAAAAACATTAGCATTGGGGTGGGTAATTTCATAATTTTATGTTACTCTTTACTCGTCTATTGAAATTATATGCCACGTTGGCAAAGTAACTTGTCACGTCGTCGTCGTTAACGACAATGTCAGCAAAAACCGTCAGAAATGACGTGCGTGCTAAACGGGGTGACGGAATCAAAGTTCGTGTATTTTCTTGCTAATGGAAAAAATTTATGCTAAAAATGGGAAAATGTCCAAAGTTCGTATTTTTTTTGGGTATTTACTCTAATCAAAAACCATTTTCCGACTTTCATATCCACTCTGGTTAGAGATTCTCGAGTCGACACTTGTACGAGTACATAGGGCATTCTCTCCGCTTACTAGGAGTAACTGATTCCTTGTTGGTTGCTCACCTACATCCATGGAAGCTTCACTATGCCCAGTAGTACCCAACTCATGACTTTGCAAGTCATGTAGGGAATACACCAAAGCGATAGATCGTCAATCACAAGGTTACCATGACAACCTCATGTCTATGGATTGCTTGCACCTACTATCACATATGGAACAACCTATTGGCACTCATGTAAGAATTCAATTTGGCATTCTTCGAGTAGATATGTTCAGTGAACTCATTCTCTAATGAGCACCTGACTTATACATTAATGACTCATCATCGGTAATTGCGAGATCAGTTACCCCCTATCAAATAGGATGTGTACCAAGCACATTAGTCTTGACAGAATCACCAATCCCCTACTCAGTGATCCTACGACTAGGAATGTTTAGAACTGGGGTCTCTGGATTCTAAGTCTCACTAGCATGATCCCATCAAGACCTTAGAATCATTTGCCCAAATTGACGTGGTTCATCATAATCTGTTAACAATATATAAAGATGTATGATATGATGAAAAGGTGCATCATTTTTTCATTGACCATAAATAGTCCCTAAACACATCAACATGTGATTGACTCGAGGGCACTAATTCCTTCACCTGGATCGATCGGAGATCATCCCAGATTGTCCCAAAATTGTCAGTCTTTATTATCCTTTTCAGCTTTTTCAGCATTTTAGGTTTTGGGGTGTAGATTTCTGAATTTGGTGGTTTCTTTTGCATCATCAAGAGAAAAGACATGAATTCTAAACACCTTAAACATATACTTTAATTTCTCAATGAATCCTGAGCATTTTTCCGATTTATTCGATTTCTTTGATTTTTTCGATTGTAGACGTCGCACGCAAACCAACTTGGAACCTGAAATTATTTCTCGTTCAAACATTAGTTTCAACTTTGTTATCATCAAAACCGAGATTAAGACAAAGGTTGAATACCTTAGGCCGATAGTTTTCACACACATTAAATCGAATGAAATAAACATTGAAATATAATATATATGGAGGAAATAATCAAAATAACAAACTCTTAGCTCCAAAGAAAATTCCTAGCTCCTCTTGATGTCTTTTAGTGAATCTTTTAAGACAAATGCTCAATCAAGAAATAAGTGGTTCAAAACAAGGTTTTAGAGAAAGATGGCTCAAACAAAGCTTTATGATCTCAAATGATGTCTTAGAAAGTGTTGGAGGGTTCATAGGAAGGCTGTCAAGTAGTTTATATAGGCAAATATAAATTTAAAACTCAGAACCAACAAGTTCCAACAATCGATCAAGCTTCATCCGAGGATCGACTGAAATTCCATAATGGCTAAATTTCACCTATTTCGGATTTCGAGTTTTGGTGGTTTCTTCATCATCAATAAAACCCAACAACCTAAAATCTAGGTCTTCATCGACTTCCAAGCATCAATCAACGTCCTGCCTATTTTTTCGATATCGTGTCGATTTTCCAATCGTGGACATTTCCCGTAACTCGACTTCAAACCTGAAATATTCATGCTAAAATACATTATATATATCTAAATCAAAAATCGTAAACCTAACTCTTTTCCTACTTCCGAACACATTGACTAACTTCCTCTCAATCTTTTTAATTTTGCACGGATCTTCTGGTCGCACACTACTCGACTTGGAATCTAAAAGTATTTTCTAATGAAATGTTAGTTACGAGTTTGTTATCATCAAAATCAAGATTAAGACTAAAGTTAACCTTAGGCCAAGATCCTTCTATATTTTAATTAAACTATATAAAGTACGTAGACAACCATTTATGGTTCGGTACATATTAATAATTTCTTGAATTGTAAAAAGAACCACATAGACCTGATTCATCTTCTAAGTCCTTATTGAACAAAAGAAAATACATAAGTAATAGCCTATTATAAAACTTAGGGTTAATTACAAAATATATCCCCACTTTTGATGATTTTTCCAAATAATTATCCCAACTTTTAATTTTTTCCAATAATATACTACACCTTTCAATTTCTTTCAATTATATCCCACCGCCAATATATAAAGTGTTAAATTTCCGGTTTGGATGTGGATCAATATTGCCACGTCAGCATCTCTAAATGAATTAAAAAATCAAAAATTGCCACGCCATCAATTTTTTTAATAAGATTTAAATGATTATATATATCTAATATATCCTGACTTTTAAGGATTTTCCCAAATGTATCCTAAAATTTTATCATTTAAATTTGTGATTATTTTGCATTCGAGCTAAATAAAAATTTGATTTATAATATTTCAACTTTATAATTTTAAAATTTTGCAAATCTTTTATTTATAAGGAATTACAATTACTTAGTATATATATAAAGTATAACGTATTATAAAGTATAGTATAAATAAAAGGTTGGAGGTGCATTAAGTTTTAAAACATACCTGGCACATTGGGCTGGCCTGAGCCTGCTCGAGCTGGAAATGGCGTGCCTTGTGCCGAGTTAGGTTGCCCCTTTGGGTAAGCACGACTCGAGCATATATAGTTTGGGTTGGCCGGGGCATGGCCCATCGCCACCTCTATGCGGTACAACTAAGATGAATGTTGAATTTGGTTTGACTAAATTAATAACAATGCAAAGTTAGGTCACGCCAAATTAAATAGATATATATTCTCTTTCCCGTGTTTAATGAAATATTATGCGTAGCCCAAGAGGTCAATAATTTACAAAAAAATCATTAGCATGAATTAACATTAGTCCTACGTATAACTATATATATATAATATTCCAGAAAGATCACCATCCAATATTTATTTAAAAGTTAAGAATATAATATATTGCAACTGAACATAATCATTCATATAACACGTCATAAATAATTTATTTCGCTTTCATCCAGAATTAATTGTTACAACTTTTAGTAGAGGCAATATATTTTTAATCGTCTTCAGCTTGACAATCATCAACTTGTTGCATATAAATTTTCTCTTCTACCAAATCATATCCCACAATAAGATTTTCCTGAAAATATGATCCAATAATTGAGAAACCAAGATTTGATTCCTTAAAAAGTGCGCAAACACGGCTCTCGCCATTGATAATATACTCCTTGAAAGCTTGGTGGGCAGGCACTTCAAAATCCAAAGAATTCTCGAAATAAAGTCTAATCGTAGGCAACGTATTACCGAACAAATCTGAATATTTTCCTACAAAGCACAACCTTCCATTCAAGTGATCAGCCATCTTCAATTTGGCAAGCTCAAGAATCTTTGATTGCAACGGCCAATATCCCTCACCCACTAAGAACGTCAATGGAGTGCCGGAATCCAGGATAATTCCTCCGAGTCCATTTTCGCGGAGATCGAATGCCCCCTTCGCAATGTCTAAGGGATCACCATTAATACTTATAGACTCTAGATTGACGTAGTAAAAGTCTTTTCCCTTCATGGGGGTTGGCCTGCCCCATAGACGTGCGTAGTTTCCAAACAGCATTGTGGTCTCAGGATGCTCATTAGGATTTCTAAGGGACTCGTGAAGTAAGCAATGAGAAAACCTTCCCTGAGTGACCTCACGAAGTTGGTTGACGAGTGAGCCTTTGGTTCGACTAAGTCCCGCATTTCCATACTCTTCGGGCGTATAGATACCTTGGTTTTTGTGCCCGCAGCCGAATCGGACAGAACTTATGCTGCTGGTCTCTTGTTCTGCTCCCCGAAAGGTAAATTTGTCGTATGCAAAATTACCCTCGGAGAACGACTTGTCTCCGTATGTAATTTTGTAGGCGCAAACGTTTGCCTCGGTGCACCTTCCACCAAAATATGCACAATTCGGATCAGTACACATCATTGGAATGAATGAGGACGACTTGGAAGGGTCAAAGATAGGACCATCTTGATCGTAACACGATGTGCATGGAAGTGCCTGTACCCACAAGAAGTCACCACCCGTGTCAGCAAGGACGGTAACAGGAAAAGGTGGAGTTCCGATGGAGAAACTCATAATGTACTCAGCGTTGCTATCGAAGTGTATCGGAATTTCAATGTCGTCGGCGGATGATATCTTGTACTCCATTCTGGATTTGAAGTACTTTAAGCGAGCTTCGGAGCGAGCGTCGATCGTGTCGTCCCATTCATTGTTCTTGGTGGCATTAGGGTTGTAGAAAGGGGAGATAGGAGAATTGCGGCGAAAGAGCCTCGCACTGAAGCCAGTGCCATTAGTAGTACTGGTTAATGCATGAGATAATGAAGAAAATAGGATTAGGAGATATGAGAGGAAGCAGAACTTCTTCATATCTCAAAAAGCTACGATATATTTGAAAAGGAAATGGTTTGTTTGAGCAAAGCTTGGCCAACTCTGTAATATATAGGGAAAAAATGGTGATTAAAATCATAAATCCTTTCATATAATTATCCCATGCACAGCTGGCCGGTTTCAAATAATTCATTATGTGCTATAATTGGATAACTATTTGATCTGCTACATAAATGCTCGAATCTTGATTAATTTGTTAATTAATTTTCACATATAATATTAATGTGAATAGAATATATATAATTAATGGCGCCTTTAAATGATTTAATCTGTACTTCCCTTGTTTGCTTTGGCATGATATTATAATATTTTTCCAATTAAAAATGGAATAATGCCCTATTACTCTACAGAACTGTTCTATTATTATATGATTTCATTTTTTATCCAACTTAATTGGCACAATTAATACATAGGACATAATGTACGTAGTCCATATCTCATGAATGGATTTGTGAAATCTAAAACTTACAGCAGCTTGCCAAACAAAGGCTAAGAGAAAAAAAGGACAGGTATGACAGGCATAACATCTACGATTGGATTGAAAATGGCATAAGCTTCAGGCAATTTGACAAAGAAAAAACTATTAGAATAAATGACAAAATTATGGATAAAACCAATTTGATTAAATTGTTTATAACATAATTTAACCTTAATTAGCAATTCAATTCTACGTGCAAGGAATATATAGATCTTTACTACCACATTTGATGCGGATCCACTAATAGTTTAGTTTAGTGGTGACACATCCGGATATATTGCCGGTAGGTTTTGGGTTCATCCTCTAGTTGTCGTTCATTATGCGCATATTTTACATCTATGTGTACCTCTTGTAATATGTATTGTGCGTATATTTTCACGTATACACTTTGTAATGACTATGTTATAAAATTATTTTTTTAAAAAAAACTAGCACACTTGATTAATTAATGATTTGAATTTTTTTAATATTTACATGATAGATTTGATTAAAAAGTTTATATCATGATTTAATATTGGGTAAATTACACTTATCTCCCCTGAGGTTTAGTGAAATTACACTAACCTCCCCTCTATTTGTAATTTTATCTTATAACCCCCCTGAGTTTTGTAAAAGATTACACAAACCTCCCCTATTACGAAATAAGATTACACAAACCTCCCCTGAGTTTTGTAAAATATTACACAAACCTCCCCTAAAAAAATTACTCAAAGATTACTGAAGGGAGGTGATTGTAACCTGGACAAATAGAAGAGGGGTCAGTGTAATTTCACTAACCCTCAGGGGAGGTCGGTGTAATTTATCCTTTAATATTTGCAAGGGAAAAGGTACAAAAATGCTTATAATATTTTCTCACAGGTACTAAAATATATGCCTTTAAGATATTTTTTAGATCAAAAATACCTATTACGTTATAAAATTGGTACAAAAATAATCAAATATATAGATAAATGACGTTAATGAAGGAATAACAGAGCTGACATGGCCGATGACTAGGACTGATAATGTGGACACGTGGCGCACATGCAAATCAAGATATTTTTACACGGGTACTAAAATACCCCTAATATTTTCTCATGGGTACTAAAATACCCCTAATCTTTCCTCACGGGTCCTACAATGCCCCTAACATTTGTTTTAGAGCTAAAATACCCCAGAGGTTATTGAAAATGGTAAAAGAATGACACCAAGCTAACTTATGTTAGGTGAGATTTAACAGAGATGTCGAAAATATTGTTGACTGGATGTTGACTTTACACGTGGTGTATATGCAAAAAGTAAATTGTCATGCAACTGACACATAAGATGCAACGTAGGGGTGAGGAAAAATGCCACGCCCTAAACTCTGGGCAACGTGATCGACCGGGGATACGCCCACGTATCCCGAAGCCTCACAACCCAACATAAAGAATGACAAGAACTCGAGTGGAAGGCATATATAAATATTAAATCGAAGGTTAATGCACCAACATAAGACACAAGTTAATGATACAAATGCAAATGTCTCACAAGAGAATACCAGTGCCACAGCGTCAACCAAATGCAAAATAACATGAATAGTATTCCATGTCTCTCTAACTATTATTGGGGAAATCTTCCTATTGAGCATACACCATCAACTACATCAAAACCGAGCTTGTTATCATCAAAATCAAGATTAAGACCAAGGTTGAATACCTTAGGCTGACAATTTTCACACACTTTAAATCGAATGAAATAAACATCAAAATATAATATAAAGGGAGCAAATAATCACAATAACAAACACTTAGCTCCAATATAAAAATCTATTTTGATGCAGCGCGCTGGACCCAGGGTTAGTCGAGTCAAGTCTCGGAATCGCCTCGAGTAGAAGGTATGACTCGACTAATGATGTATGCAATTAAATTTGATAAATGACTCTTTCCTTTTATGCATTTATACCTTAATCAACTTAGATCGACTCATGTTACGGATAGAGTTGGAACCCAAGTCGAGCTCGGACTAAATCGAGTGAGTAGTAAGTGTCAAGTGCAAGTATGGAATGTTAGATGAGGGATTAAAATCCCTCATCCAAGCTGCTGTGCGACTCATCTAGGAGTCGCACAAGGTAGTGCATAGGGAGAGAGGGAAAGGGAGCAAGGAGGAAAGATCTTGACCGATCCGGGTTTCGTACCATCGCCGAAAGATTTGAGGTTGTCAACATCTGATCCTTCATCTTCCTCAAGCAAAGGTGATTGGTTAGATTTGATGGATTGGTGGAGGCGGGTAGCCGAACCCCTAGGTGTTGCTAGGTTGTGTTTTCTCGCGAATTTCCAATGATTCTTGGTTCCGGGATTATTTATTCACTATTTTGCATTGATTCTTGTCGGATCGTCATGATTTCTCATCGATTTTTCAAGTATTAGGGCTGCCGAATCAAGGGAAAAGGGGAAAGGTCATGCCAAAATTTCCCCCCATTCCCTTGACGGAAGTAGAGCCCTCGGATGGTCTCAATTTCGTGAATAGCATGTCCATAGTCGTTGATCTCAAGTGTTGATGGAACTCATCTTCCCTAAAGCCCATAGGTTCGGCCGAGCAACCCCAAAGTTCCATGATCAAGGCTCGACTTAGTATAGGGGGAAAGGCAAATTGGTCAATATGTAACTAGAATATAGCGTAGACATTGAATTAGGGTTGGGGTTAATCCTCCTCTTCCTTTTCTACCCTAAGACGCATGGCTGAGCAAGGTTCACCTTGCTCAAGGCTCGGCCAAGCCTAGAGGGAGGGAGAGGGTGAGCTTTAGATGGTAAATTTCATAGTTAGAGTGTTCAACCAATAGTGACATGATGACACTTAGGAAAAACTCTAACTATGGCAAGCAAATTTATTCATACATGTAATTGTAGGAATGATAGCATAGTGACCCTCCTTAGATAATTCCTCTTTAACTTTTGAAATGATGTGATATTTTTACCATGCTTAATATTACATGCATTGTTGAATTCATTGTTATCTTACAATGTTAGCTAAGTTGTTTCATATTGAATTTAATTCTAAATGTAGTATATAAAAGTTATCGTTGAATATCGTAGTTATACATAGTAGTTGTGTGAATTATATGTACCTTTCTGTATTTTATATATGCTGTCTGAAAATATTCTTGGATGTAATTCCAAGTTCGGTTCACAAAATTCTTTACCCAAGGTAGCGTATGACAATAGATAACATGTAGAACATGGCAAGGTGCATATTAGATATGGAATGTTAACTAGGAAATGACACAACTTCTAGGACAGGACTCCTTGTATTCATTTTTTTGAAACCTAGAATTATTAGGCATACACATTTTCGAAAGGGTAACATTAAATTATTGACCCTGCAGGTCGGATTAGGGTCGAATACTGGCAGCTGCTCGAAGTGTATATAAGGAAACCTTAGGACATCTTGATTATGTGATGTGCTTGAGATGGTCTGCCGAGAATCATGGGTGTTCAGGAATGACCAATGCTTGACTCGGCCAGTGATTGTGTCTTGAGATGCACCAGTAGGCCCGCTAGGTGTCAGACCCTAGTTGGATGGGACTAGCTATCCCTACCCCAAACGGTGTCCGGAGACTAGTAGACCATCCTAGTCGATGGCCCGGGATTTCTTGACTTCATATTGATATGATGTGGCCGAGCGGCCAGTGTGATTCTACCTTGTATGGTAGGGCCGTATAGCCGGGATTCTTATTGATCCTTTGGCAGAGATAGGGAGCAGTCTGAGGGTCAGGGGCAAGAGCCAGCAGTTGCTCAATTGCATGCTTAAGTAACTCAACTGACTAAGGCGCTCCTCAGGGAGCAAGAACTAAGACAGTAGATGCAGCAGCAGTAGCCGCAGCAGCCACCGCCGCAGCTAGTGCCCATAGTTCCAATGGTACCGGAGGTGGTCGAGACTGTAGCACCCGTGGTCAGAACTCCATGGCCCCCAACCCATGCAAACTTCATCATGTTGAAGGCACCAGAGTTCACTGAAACAGATCGACATGTGAAAGTGATTGAGTTTTTGGGGGATTGCTACGAGTTATGCATGGAGCTGGGGTGCTCATCGGAGGCAGCGGCTCGTTTGGTCGGGCTTCAGATGAGGGGATCGATAAAGGTTTGGCTGCACACCTGGAGGGCCTGCAAGGCAGCTGGCGCACTGCCTCCCATGTGGGAGGAATTCAGGGCGGTTGTGGAGGAGCAGTACCTACCAATGAGTGTTCGCAACAAGCGCGCCCGTGACTTCGAGATGCTGCGTCAGTTTGGAGGCATGTTAGTATTAGAATATGAGATGGAGTTCAATCGTCTCTCAAAGTATCATCCAACCCTAGTGGCATCTCAGACCACCAGGGTCAAGAGGTTCCTTGCAGGTTTGAGGCCACAGATTGGCAGGCTCATCCACTACACTGAGGATTCCACTCTGGCTTGGGTAGTGGATGAAGCCCTTCGGAAAGAAGCCTTGGTGCCGTTTGAGAGGAATGATGGGCCAGCCAAGAGGAAATTTTGGTCGCAGGGATCTGGCAGTCGGCCTTGGCATTCTGAGGGGGGTAGTTATTGCGGCAAACCATCAGTAGAGCCGAGGACAGAATAGCAATCAGGGATGTGGGGGCCCAGGGTCTGGATCAGTGAGGCCGGCAGTGTCACGGGGTGATTCTCAGAGATCAGAGGCACCGTAGTGTGGCAGCTGCAGTAGGAGGCACTGGGGGTCCTGCCTTGGCCGCACGAACGCTTGCTACAGGATCGGTCGAGTCGGGCACTTCAAGAAGGACTGTCCTGAGGGAATTGGCCAGAAGCTCGAGCAATTTAAAGGAAAGGCACCTATGTTAGTAGGGTCAGTAGCTCAGAGGGGGCAGACGCAAAACAAGGGGCCGCAGACCAGTCATTCAGAGAGGTTGCCTGCTAGGGTATACGCTATGAGTCGTGATGGGGCAGAGGCATCCAAGGTAGTGTTGGCAGGTACTATTTTAGTATTTTCGTCTGCTGCAAATATTTTATTTGATCCGGGTGCCACACACTCGTTTATATCTGCTAAATTTGCTGCGGAGTTGCCAATGGCACCCTCCTTGCTCGACGGGCCATTGATAGTGTCAATGCCTACGGGCGATGCAATCCTAGCCAATTCAATTTACCAAGGCTGTGAAGTGCTCATCTGCGGCCATGTACTGAGTGCAGATTTGACACTCCTACCCACGTTTGAGCTTGATATCATTCTTGGCATGGATTAGTTGGCAGAGCACTTTGCGATGTTGGACTGTAGAGCTAAGATAGTTATGTTTAGCAAGCCAGGGCTGCCGTAGTTCACCTTCCAAGGAGAGGAAGGGAGCAAGCCGATTGGGGTCATCTCAGCCCTAAAGGCTCGTAAGCTGCTTCAGGGCAGCTGCCAATCCTTCCTGGCCTTTGTATCTATTGTCAAGGAGGAAAGGGGTGAGGCAAGAAATGTCAGTGGAACCCCGGTGGTTTGTGAATTTCCCGTTGTTTTTCCTGAGGAACTGCCGAGGATAGATGATCTGTTTGACCAACTGCAGGGGGCACAATTGTTTTTGAATATAGATTTAAGGTCCGAATACCATCAACTGAGAATTCGGGATTGCGATGTGCCTAAGAAGGCCTTTAGGACTCGCTATGGTCACTACGAATTCCTAGTGATATCCTTTCGTCTAACCAATGCACCTGCTGCCTTCATGGACCTAATCAATAGGGTATTTAAGGAGTACTTGAACATCTTTGTGATCGTCTTCATTGACGACATCCTGGTCAACTCCAAGTGTGAGGAGGAGCACTCCAAGTACCTGAGAATGGTCATGGAAACCCTCAGAGAACACCGCTTGTTTGCAAAATTTTCCAAGTGTGAATTTTGGTTGGAAAGTGTAGGGTTCTTGGGCCATGTAGTGTCCAAGGAAGGGATAAGGGTAGATCCTGCAAAGGTGGAAGTGGTGCAGAACTGGTGATGGCCGACTAGCGTGACTGAGATCAGCAATTTTCTTGGTTTGGCCGGATACTATGGGAAGTTCGTGGAGAACTTCTCCAAAATTGCAACCCCTTTGACCTAGCTGACCCAGAAAAAGGTCAGGTTCATTTGGGACGACAAGTGTGAGGCGAGCTTTTAGAAGCTCAAGGAATGTTTGACATCTGCACCCGTGTTGGTTGTACCTTTCGGCTCAGGAGGGTTTGTAGTTTACTGTGATGTCTCTCAGGTTGGCCTAGGCTACGTTCTGATGCAGTTTGGCAGACTCATAGCATATGCGTCCCGCCAGCTGAAAGTTCATGAAAAGAACTATTCGACGCACGACCTAGAGCTAGCAGTAGTGGTTTTTTCACTAAAGCTCTGGCGGCATTACCTGTATGGGGAGACTTGCGAGATCTGTACGGATCACAAGAGCCTCCAGTACTTGCTTACCCAAAAGGAGTTGTACCTCAGGCAGAGGAGGTGGCTGGATCTCCTAAAGGATTATGACTGCACCATTACGTACCATCCGGGGAAAGCAAATGTGGTGGCAAATGCTCTAAGCAGAAAATCCATGAGCAGTTTGGCTCATTTGGAAATTAAGCGAAGGCCTCTAGCTCGAGAGTTGGCGTGGTGCCTAGATGGGGGTACAACCTTATTAGTGTCAGCTTCAGGTGCCTTGGTGGCACACCTGCGGGTACAATCCACACTGGTGGACATGCTGCGTGCCGCACAGGGATAGGATACCTTTTGTGCACTGACCAAGGATCAGGTGCAAAGAGGCGATGTAGAGAACAGATTCAGGTTGGACTCAGAGGGTGTACTGAGGTTCAAAGATCGAATCGTGGTGCCAGATATGGTAGAGGTGCGTAGGCAAGTCCTAGAACTAGGTCATCATTCCACATACGATGCATCCGGGGGCCACCAAAATGTACCAAGATTTAAGGCAGCATTACTGATGGAAGGTTATGAAGAGAGAGATAGCAGAGTTCGTATCCAAATATCTAGTCTGCCAACAGGTGAAGGCCGAACACCTCAAGCCCGCAGGACTACTGCAGAACCTCGAGGTGCCCGAGTGGAAGTGGGAGAAAATCACCATGGACCTAGTGACTGAGTTGCCTAAGTTAAAAGGTGGCTTTGACTCCATTTGGGTGGTAGTGGACCGGTTAAACAAGATCGTGCACTTCATTATAGTGAAGACTACCTTCTCTGTAGAACAGTACGCCCGACTATTCTTGGACAGGAATGTGGCATACCATGGTACCCCTGTAATGATTATATGCGATCACGGTACCGAGTTCATAGCCCGGTTTTGGTAGTCCTTCCAGGAAGCCTTGGGTACCTAGGTGCATTTCAGCACAGCTTTCCATCTGTAGACTAACGAACAGTCAGAAAGAACCATTCAAATCTTGGAGGATATGCTGAGAGCATGCGTCCTAGATATGACCGACAGTTGGGAAAAATAGCTACCGCTGATAGAGTTCACCTATCACAGTAGCATTGGCATGGCTCCCTTCGAGGCCTTGTATGGGCGGCGATGTAGATCTCCTGTGGGCTAGTTTGAGGCTGGGGAATCACTCATGGTGGGTCCTGATCTGGTTGATGAGGCAGTAGAAAAGGTGAAAACCTTAAAGGAAAGATTGCTGGTGGCCCAAAGTCGACATAAAATGTATGCCGACAAGAAGGCCAGAGAATTGGAATTCGCCGAGGGTGATTTAGTCTTCCTGAAGGTCTCCCTTATGAAAGGGGTGGTCCAATTTGGGAAGAAGGGAAAGTTGAGCCCCAGGTTCATTGAGCCTTTCCCTATTCTCAAGCGGAGGGATGAGGTGGCTTATGAACTGGCTTTGCCTTCTAGCCTGAGCAGAGTACACTTGGTTTTCCATGTATCCATACTTCGGAGATATGTAAAAGATAATTCGCATGTGATCGAACCTTCTTCTATTGAGGTAGATTCGGCTGTCTCAATCAAGGAAAGGCCGGTAGAGATCCTTGATCGACCGCTAAGTCAGAAAGCTAAGATCCAAAGAAATTCCCTTGGTAAAGGTCAGATGGGAGCACCATTCCGGGCAAGAGGCCACTTGGGATGTAGAGCAGGACATGAGAGAGCGCTACCCTTCCTTATTTGAAGAGTCGGTAAGTCCTTGTTATTCAATTAAATTCGAAGATGAATTTACCTTAAGGGGGGAAGGTTGTAAGACCCGAAAAAATTTCCTAATATAAAAATCTATTTTGGTGCAGTGCGCTGGACCCGGGGTTAGTCGTGTCGAGCCTCGGAATCGGCTCGAGTAGAAGGTATGACTCAACTAATGATGTATGCATTTAAATTGGGTAAATGACTCTTTCCTTTTATGCATTTATACCTTAATTGAGTTAGATCGACTCATGTTACAGATAGATTCGGAACCCAAGTCGAACTCGGGCCGAGTCGAGTCAGTAGTAAGTGTCAAGTGAAAGTATGGAATGATAGATGAGGGATTAAAATCCCTCATCCAAGCTGCTGTGCGACTCATCTAGGAGTCGCACAAAGGCAGCTCATATGGAGAGAGGGAAAGGGAGCAAGGACGAGAGATATTGATCGATTCGGGTTTCGCGCCGTCGTCAGAAGATTCGAGGTTGTCAACATCCGATCCTTCATCTTCCTCTAGCAAAGGTGTGTGGTTAGATTTGATGGATTGGGGGAGGCGGGTAGCCGAACCCCTAGGAGTTGCTAGGTTGTGTTTTCTCACGAATTTCCGACGATTCTTGGTTCCGGGATTGTCTATTCCTTGTTTTGCATTGATTCTTGTCGGATTGTCATGATTTCTCATTGATTTCTCTAGTATTAGGGATGCCGAATCAAGGGAAAAGGGGAAAGGTCATGCCAAAATTTTCCCCAATTCCCTTGACGGAAGTAGAGCCCTCGGATGGTCTCAATTTTGTGAATTGTGTGTCCATAGTCATTGATCTCAAGTGTTGATGGAACTCATCCTCCCTAAAACCCATAGGTTCGGCTGAGCAACCCCAAAGTTCCATTATCAAGGCTCGGCCGACTATAGGGGGAGCGGAAAATTGGTCAATATGTAACTAGAATATAGCGGAGACATTGAATTAGGGTTGGGGTTAATCCTCCTCTTCCCTTTCTACCCTAAGAGGCATGGCCGAGCAAGGTTCACCTTGCTCAAGGCTTGGCCAAGCCTAGAGGGAGGGAGAGGGTGAGCTTTAGATGGTAAATTTCATAGTTAGAGTGTTCAACCAATAGAGACATGATGACACTTAGGAAAATCTCTAACTATGGCAAGCAAATTTATTGATACATGTAATTGTAGGAATGATAGCATAGTGACCATCCTTTGATAATTCCTCTTTAATTTTTGAAATGATGTGATATTTTTACCATGCTTAATATTACATGCATTGTTGAATTCATTGTTATCTTACCATGCTAGCTAAGCTGTTTCATATTGAATTTAATTCTAAATGCAGTATATAAAAGTTATCGTTGAATATCGTAGTTACACATAGTAGTTGTGTGAATTATATGTACCTTTCTGTATTTTATATATGCTGTCCGGAAATATTCTTGGGTGGAATTCCAAGTTCGGTTCACAAAATTCTTCACCCAAGGTAGCATATGACACTAGATAACATGTAGAACATAGCAAGGTGCATATTAGATATAGAAACTTAATTAGGAAATGACACAACTTCTAGAACTCCTTGTATTCATTTTTTGGAAACCTAGAATTATTAGGCATACACGTTTTCGGAAGGGTAACATTAAATTATTAACCCTGCAGTCCGAATTAGGGCTGGATGCGGGCAGCTGTCCAAAGTGTATATAAGTAAACCCTAGGACATCTTGATTGTGTGATGTGCTTGAGATGATCTGCCGAGAAGCATGGGTGATCGGAAATGACTAATGCTTGACTCGGTTAGTGATTGGGTCTTGAGATGCACCAGCGGGCCCGCTAGGTGTCAGACCCCAATTGGGTGGGACTAGCTATCCCTACCCCAGACGGTGTCCGGAGAGTAGTAGATCATCGTAGTCGATGGCCGGGATTTCTTGACTTCATATTGATATGATGTGGCCGAGCGGCCAGTGTGATTCTACCTTGTATGGTAGGGCCGGGTATTGCCAGGATTCTTATACCATAACTAGGCCCTAAAGATCGGATGCCAGGTGGCTTAATTTGGCTGTTATGGCAGGTTTTTCTCATGTATTGTCTATATAGAATGACCCATGGGGTCGGTAGTCATAATAAAAAGTAGCTTATCTCTCTCTGACTATATACTATGCTACCTTATATGTTATGCATGCCTAATTGAGGATTTATGTGGAGGTTCAAAAGAACCGCTCACTGAGTCACAGTTTGTTTCTTTTGTTTTGCAGAGCATGATCAATGATTGGGGCTTGTCATCATGGTGCAGCAGGAGTGCGGGCAGTGGAGCCAAATCTCGTAGCGTCGTCCTTTAGTCATAGTCCAGTGTTATGTTGTCGTTCTTTTCTTTTTCTACACTGACAGTTATTGTTTTTTTAAAAAGCTTGTATTAAACTTTGATACTCGAGATGTTCTAGTTTGTGACGATGTTGGTTTTTCCTCCGTTGATTTGAAAAATATATATTTGTGAACTTAAAAATTTGAATAAACATTGCATTGTGGTTTCTTTTATTCGATATGTTCTAGTTTTCTTGTCGGTCAGTGTAGACAATAGGCTACAGGGTAGGATGTAGGCCCTGGCCGGTCACACTACCCTTAGTTGGGGTGTGACACCAACAAACCTGATCGTTCTATATTTAATTAAACTATATATGGTACATAGACAACCTTTTAAGGTGCGGTCCATATTAATAATTTTTTGAATTGTAAGAAGAACTACGTAGACCTAATTCTTCTAAGTCCTTATTGAACTATAGAAGATACATGGATAATCGTTTTTCCGTGAAGCCCATTATAAAAATTAGGATTAATTACAAAATATATCCTCACTTTTGATGATTTTCTCAAATTTATCCCAACTTTTAATTTTTTCCAATAATATACTCGATCTTTCAATTTCTTTCAATTATATTCCACCGTCAATAAAGTGTTAAATTTGCCGTTTTAATATTGACGTGACACTACTGATGTGGATCAATATTGTCATGTGAGCATCGCTAAATGAATAAAAAATCAAAATTTGCCACACCATCAATTTTTTAAAATAAGGTTTAGATGATTATATCTAATATATCTCGACTGTTAAGGATTTTCCCAAATCTATTTTAAAATTGTCTTTTAAATTTGTGATTATTCTGCATTCGAGCTAAATAAAAATTTGATTTATAATTATTCAACTTTATAATTTTAAAAGTTTTCAAATCTTTTATTGATAAGGAATTATAATTAGTTAGTATATATAAAGTATAACATATGATAAAGTATAGTATAAATAAAAGGTTCGAGGTTCCAATCTTTTTGGCATTAATTTTTAAAACATATATGATACATTGGACTGGGCTGAGCCTGCGGGCCTTGCGCCGAGCTGGGTTGGCCCTTTGGGTAATTAAGCATTACCCGAGCAAAGTTTGGATCAGCCCGAGCACGATTCGTTGCCACCTCTACTCGGCACGAGTAAGATGAATGTTGGATTTGGCTTGAATGAATTAATAACAATGCATCTAACAACAAAGTTCAGGTCAAGCCAAATCAAATCTTACGCGCAACATAAGATGTCAATAATTTACAAAAGAACATTACAATATTGAATTCATGAAAAAAACATGAGTCCCACATATATAATATAACTATATATATGATATTCTAGAAAGATCACGATCCAATATTTATTTAAAAATTAAGAATAGAATATATTGCAACTGAACATAATCATTCATATAACATGTCATAAATAATTTATTTTGCTTTCTTCCAGAATTTAAGTTACAACTTTCAGTAGAGCCAATATATTTTTATTGGTCTTGAGCTTGATAATCATCAACTTGCTGCATATAAATTTTCTCTTCTACCAAATCATATCCCACCATAATGTTTTCTTGAAAAAATGATTCAAAAATTGACAAACCAAGATTTGATTCCTTAAAAAGTGCGCAAACACGGCTCTCGCCATTGATAACATACTCCTTGAAAGCTTGGTGGGTAGTTACTTCAATATTCAAACAATTCTCGAAATGAAATTTAATCGCACGCAACGTACCACCGCACAAATCTGAATATTTTCCTATAAAGCACAACCTTTCGTTCAACTGATCAGCCATCTTTAAGATGGGAAGCTCAAGAATCTTTAATTTCAACGGCCAATATCCCTCACCCACTAAGAATGTCAATGGAGTGCCGGAATCTAGGATAATTCCTCCGCGGCCATTTTTGTGGAGCTAGAATGCCCCCTCCGCAATGTCTAAGGGATCACCATTAAGACTTATAGCCTCTAGATTGACGTAGTAAAAGTTTTTTCCTTTCATGGGGGTTGGCCTCCCCCATAGAATGCAACTTGTATGGAGACCGGCTCCATAGCAGTTATTTCCTCCCCATAGACGTGCGTAGTTTCCAAACAACATTGTGGTCTCAGGATGCTCATTAGGATTTCAAAAGGACTCGTAAAGTAAGCAATGAGAAAACGTTCCCTGAGTGACCTCACGAAGTTGGTTGACGAGTGAGCCTTTGGGTTGATAAGTCCCGCATTTCCATACTCTTCGGGCGTATAGATACCTTGGTTTTTGTGCCCTCAGTCAAATTGGACAGAACTCACGTTGCTGGTCTCTTGTTCTGCTCCCCGAAAGGTAAATTTGTCGTATCCAAGATTACCCTCGGAGGACGACTTGTCTCCATATGCAATTTTGTAGGCGCAAACGTTTGCTTCGGTGCAGCTTCCACCAAAGTATGGACAATTCGGAACTGTACAATCATTGTAATGAATGAGGACGACTTCTAAGGGTCAAAGATAGGACCATCTTGATCGTTATTAGCACAACTTAAAACCTCTCCTCATAGTCACATCAGGGCCACGTCAGCACTGCACTCCACCACTGCTTCCACCTCGCTTCATGTGTTGTTTCTTCTAATGTTATTTGATCTGCTTATTTGATTCACCTCGCTCTCCCTTGAGCATTAGTATAGATATCACCCGATGTATTCTCTGTAATCAATCATCAATGAATAGCTTCCATCTTTCACCCACTTGAGTCCCATTATGGTATCAGAGCCATAACTCTCTTACGAGAATGGCTGTTGTTTTCGCCCTCTGATTTCTTTTTCTTCCCTGCAATGATTGCCACTCGAGATGCACATGCGGCTGAAGTTGTAAATCTCTTTGCATCAAGGAATCAAGTCATCACCATCGACCATACTACGCAACTATCGATAAAGCTTTCTAGCAGCAACAACTATATGAACGGGAGGATCCAGATTGAACATCTTCTTCTCGGGTATGACCGGCCTTACAACTTTTATTGATGGTAGCTCCTTTTGTCCTCCCACTGATGATCCGAATCATCAGATCTAGCTGAGACAAGATGGCATGATCTGCCATGCCATCATGGCTTCGGTGGATCAAACCATCGTCTCCATTGTTGCGACATCTTCCTCTTCGCATGATGCTTGGTTACGTCTTGCGGCACAATTTGCCAATAAGTCCCAAAATCTATATCAAAAGGATTTTTTGTCTATATCAAAAGGATCAAAATCTATATCAGAATATTTCAGTGAGATCAAGACGATTTCCAATGAATTCTCAATGGATGATTCCCCAATAAATTCATCTTATCTCACCATCAAAATCCTGAGTGGTCTAGGACCCGAATATAATGATATAAGCGCAGCTATATGCTCGCACGACACTTCGATCTCAGTCGAAGAGTTATTTGATAAATTGACATTTCATGAAACTTTCTTAAAACTTCGGAATATATGATCCTTCACCTATGTCTATTCAATATTTGAATCGATAGAATACTTCTTCAACTCCTCGACATCAGCCTTGGAAGAATAAGAAAGGAACTCAGAACAATTATTACTGGCCTCAGAATAATTCTTTCTGGTCTTAGCACAATTATTACCAGCCTCAGAACAATTCATTTCGGCCTCAATCTCCTAGTCATCAACAACATCAGAGATTCAACAACAATAGCCAATATAGGCCACGAGTTCAATGCTAAATATGCGACAAAGTTGGACAGTCTGCCCAAATTTGTCGATCCAGATTCACTTATGGTGGCTATCATTTGCAACTTAATGTTTCTAAGCTGCAGCCAAAAAGTACTTCACCGTGGATAATGGATTCCGGGGCCTCTCACCGTGTGACCTTTGATCCTGATATATTGCAATCTGCATATTCTCGTTCACTGGTGAATGAGGATATGCAGATTGCAATATATCAGGATCAAAGGTCACATGGTGAGAGGCCCTGGAATCTAGAACAAAACATTTCCCTTGGAGACGGCAACCTCATTCCTGCTTCCCACTCTGGTATGGTTAACTTACCTCCAAAGTTTCAGCTACATGATATTCTATATGCACCTTTGATAACCAAGAACTTAATTTCAATAGCTAAATTTTGTAAACATAACCATGCGTCTGTTGAGTTTTTCCTAATCATTTCCTTGTTAAGATCTCAATACCAAGGCAGTGATCGCTCAAGGCTAGAATGAAGGTGTTCTGTACTCCTGGAATCAACCTCAACCTTCCATTCCTACCATCTCAGCACACCACATCAGCACAAGTACATGGCATCAAATATTGGGCCATCCACAAAATAAAATCCTTCATTCCATTTTATCAAAACTTAAGTTGTCTTCTTCTTCCTTTAAGTCTACCCACTGTAATGCCTGCTCATGTGATAAAAGCCATTGCCTTCCTTCTTTACTTCATCCATCAAAACTAGCAGGCCATTAGAGCTTCTCTATTCGGATGTATGGGGATCTGCTCCCATTACATCTCTAGAGGGGCATCAATTAAGAGCTTCTATTCTGACGGTGGAGGAGAGTACACTGCTCTGTCCTCGTTTCTTTCTAACAATGGCATTCAACAACTATGTTCTCCACTCTATACACCTCAACGAGTTAGTTTGGCCAAGTGCAAGCACATACATATAATGGAGACCTCTCTCACTATACTCTCCCAAGCCTCAGTACCACTATAGTATTGGCATTTCGCATGCTCAACTGCAGTCTATCTAATTAATCGAATGCCAACATCCAATCTAAAAAACAAGTCACCATTCAAATGCCTCTTCAATGAAGAATCCAGTTCTCTCAGTCTAAAGGTATTCGGGTGCCTTTGCTACCCATGGTTGAGACCATACTTCCATCATAAATTCGATGCAAAGTCTAGACCCTATATTTTTCTCGGATACTCAACAAAGCATTACTACTACAGGTGTCTTGATCCTATCAGTAACAAAATTTTCCTATCTCGACATGTCAAGTTCTTTGAAGACAAGTTTCCTGTTACTTACACTTCAATGAACTTAACTCGAGTCACCACAACAACTTCAGACACATGGATGGACATTGTTCCTACTCTTGAACCTCTTCCTGTCATTTTTCCCTCCACTTCATATCATCTACTTCAATGAGATCTCAACACCATATCCCATATATGTTCTCCAGTCACTTCTTGACAATCCTCTCAGTTGAACAGATCACCTTCGTTGCCAGCTGTCGGCGAGTCAGTTGCTACATAATCCACCAGAAATATATCCACACTTCCCATTCCCACATTTCCCATACCTTCCACTGATACAAGTTCGTCTCCATCCGGATGCATGAGCACGAGATCCTAGTCTAATATCTTCAAGACCAGAAAATCACTCGACTACTCAACTCTACTCACCACAGCCATGAATCAACCCATACCTAACACTATAAGCAAGCTTGCCATTACCCAGAGTGGAAAGAAGCTATGCAACAAGAGGTTACTGCTCTACTTCGAAGCAAGACTTGGGATCTAGTTCCTGCACCACCAGGTCAGAACATTGTCGGCTGCAGGTGGATTTTTCGTATAAAACACAATTCAGATGGTACCATGGATAGGTTTAAAGGGCGCCTTGTCGCCAAAGGCTTTCATCAACAAGAAGGCGTTGATTTTTCAAGTACCTTCAGTCCAGTTATTAAACAAGCAACTATCCGTTTTATTCTTACGCTTGCATCTAAATTTAATTGGAGTCTTTTTCAGCTTGACGTCAATAATGCCTTTCTTCAAGGTAGATTATATGAAGATGTTTATATGCAGTAGCCACCTGGATTTGTGGATCTTGAACATCCGACATTTGTTTGCAAATTAAATAAAGCCATTTATGGCTTACCACAAGCACCCAAAGCATGGTTCAATGAACTACGAGGCTTTCAGTATTCAGTTGGGTTTTACAACTCCAAATCAGACACATCATTGTTCATACGCCAAGACTCTTAGTCAGTAACGTTCCTGCTCCTCTATGTTGACGATATCATCCTTGCAGGAACATCTCAAACTATAATTCAGGAGGTCCACTTCAAACTGACGTCAAGGTTTTCTCTCAAATAAATCCAACCATTGAGTTATTTCTTAGGCATTGAAGTTGTCAAGACAGGCAATGGACTATTCTTGTCCCAACACAAATATATATTAGATATGCTACATCAGGTGAATATGCAGGATGCCAATACTACCAAAACGCTTATCCCTTCGTCAGTTAGGCAATATATCCCTGAATGATGGAACACCTCCTGCTGATACAAAATTATTCAAACAAGTTATCAGTACTCTTCAATATTTGTCCTTCACCAGGCCAGATATTGCATTTACAGTCAATAAGCTCTCGTAGTTTATGCATCAACCATCTGCTTTTCATTTGCAGTGTTGCAAGAGATTGTTCTGTTACTTGAAAGGAACTGCTAACTTGGGCATTCTCTTGAATTCAAGCTCAAATTTCGACATCAAGGCCTACTCTGATTTTGATTGGGACAGTGAACAAAACGATCGGCGATCAACAGGGGCGTATTTGATATTTATTGGCGACTCACCAGTAAGCTGGTGCTCCAAAAACTAGAGAACCATGGCCTGATCGTTTACAGAAGCTGAATACAAATCCTTAGCCAATACTACTGATTTTGATTGGGATGGTGACCAAAACGATCGGCGATCAACAGGGGTGTATTTGATATTTATTGGTGACTCACCAGTAAGCTGGTGCTCCAAAAAATAGAGAACCATGGCCTGATCGTCTACAGAAGCTGAATACAAATCCTTAGCCAATACTACTGCTGAGGTTATTTGGCTAGTCAGCATCCTCAAAGAACTCAAGTGCTACCAGATACCTAGCCTAGCACTATTTTGTGACAATCTTGGAGCTACTCTACTCACCAAGCACCCTATCAATCACAGTTGAATGAAGCATGTTGAAATTGACTTCCAATTTGTTTGTGAGCAGGTTAAAGAAGGTAATATTCGGGTACTGCACATTCATGCTTCGCAGCAACTAGCAGACTCTTTCACGAAAGCAAACACTTCTTCGTTGTTTCTAGACCACTGGACCAAGATGGGCGTCATAGAACGACCCATCTTGAGGGGGATATTAGCACAACTTAAAACCTCTCCTCGTAGTCACACCATGGCCACGTGAACGCTACACTCCATCACAGCTTCAACCTTGCTTCATGTGTTGTTTCTTCTATTTTACACTAATAGAATTATCGTTATCACCAACGGCTCAGGCCGTGGCTAAATCGTCGATGACGACTATCATGGACGGTGCGGACTGAAGCAAAACTCCATCACAGATGTGCGTATCTCATATAATGTGTGACGTCCGCCCCCACTCGTCACAAGTAATCATCAGCGACAACCGCTCGAACTGTCGCTGATTTCCACACGTCAGTGACGACCCTAGGAGGCTGTCGCCGATTTAAATACATCAGCCGCAGTTGGGAGCCATCGGTGATATTATTAGCAACTGTGATATTTGGTGTTGCCCAAGCCATCAGCCATTTACGATATGCTTTATGCCACGGAGTAGTGACGGTCAGCCGTGGGTAAGCCGTGGCTGAAGTTATATCCTGTAATTGAAAAAATTAAAAATTTAAAAATTCCTATATACAATGATATTTATACATTACAATCTATTTACAATCATTGATTACAATCACAAAACTGCATACACATACATTTTCAACCAACCATACAAGTTTTACTTAAATATCATCAATCTAAGCCTCAAATCGGAGGCAAACAAGTATCAAAATATCATATATATACAACTATAAGTATATAAATAACTATAAGCCTCAACCTGGAGGCAAACAAGTATCAAAATATGAAATGTAAAGTATAAACATCTATATCAAGTATCTAAGCCTCAAACGAAGGCTAACAAGTATCAAAATATAATCAAAATACAATAAACCATAGCTTCCACAGGGGTGGCCGGAGGATCATCAAAAGGGGGCAGGCTAGCTAGGGCAGCGGGTATGGAGGACTTACTGAGAAGAAGGGGTCGGCGGAGGGTCGAAACACGTGCGGTGGCGAGGCACGGCAGCAAGCGACGACAGCGGCGACACCAGGAGAAAAGAAGAGAAGCAGAAGAGGAAGGGTCGAGCACGAATGCAAATAAAGGTTTGTCACCAATAGCTTTCAAGCCATTGGTCAACCGTAGATCTTTATTTACTATCTGACCGACGGTCCACGCGGCCC
This sequence comes from Canna indica, assembly GCA_034359265.1. NCBI lineage: Eukaryota > Viridiplantae > Streptophyta > Magnoliopsida > Zingiberales > Cannaceae > Canna > Canna indica. Next base: position 33,269,896 of record CP136898.1, on the reverse strand, counting down.
TCTCTAGGCTATTAGTGATTAGTTTTTTATTTTCACACCGAGTGTGCGCCATCATTGTATCATCGACGGTGGCTCCAAGCCGCGGCTAATGATTAATTAATATCACCGACGGCCCGCCTCACCCACTCTAAGCCGTGACTGATGACTTTCTTCATTTCGCATGTTGTGCGCGCCATCGACTATGAGTGACGGTCTGAGGCGGCCGTATGAGAGCCGTGGCTGATGAGGTCACATTAGCCACAGCTTGTGCGATCGTCGGAAAACCATGGATGTTTCCGACGGCTTGGGCGGCCGTGGGTGAGCCCCGTCGGTGAAAGTCACTATTCTAGTAGTGTTATTTGATCTGCTTATTTGATCCGCCTTGCTCTCCCTTGAGCCTTAGTATAAATATCACCCGATGTATTCACTATAATCAATCATCAATGAATACCTTCCATCTTTCGCCCACTTGAGTATCATTAATCATAAAAGGATGTGCATGGAAGTGCTTGTGTCCACATGAAGTCACCACCCGTGTCAGCAAGGACGATGACAGGAAAAGGTGGAGTTCCGATAGAGAAGCTCATAAGGTACTCGGCGTTGCTATCGAAGTGTATTGGAATTTCAATTTCATCGGTGGATGATATCTTGTACTCCTGCATGGATTTGAGGTACTTTAAGTGAGCGTCGGAGCGAGCGTCGATCGTGTCTTCCCTTTCATTCTTCTTGGTGGCATTAGGGTTGTAGAAAGGGGAGATAGGAGAATTGCGGCGAAAGAACCTCGCACTGAAGCCAGTGCCATTAGTAGTACTGGTTAATGCATGAGATAATTGTTAGCAGCTGATTCATTTACACGTCAGATTCCACATGGATAGTGTTTGGATCATTTCTGGAGTCTTCTACAGATGCCAAATCAGATTCTAGATGGCCACATTCTTCTGTAGTTGAAATTAGTTGTACCTGTGTAAACAAGTTTAACTGAAGAAGTTACATAGGTTAGCATAGATATAAAAATAGAACATTGTAATGTTTTTTTGCTTGCTGTCTCATATACTTTTGTTCATTCTAGTTTTAGTAATACAATTGAATTCCTTTCTTCTTTATTCTTCTTCAGAAATACTTAAGGTGCTAACTTCATCAGTTGTATTAGAACATCATGGCGGCGTCATCGAGTTAGATCTATCCTACAGTGCCCAAATTCGATGGTGTCGAATATGAAGATTGGGCGATGATGATGTAGACATTTTTCATCTCAGAGGACCTGTGGGAGTTGGTGTCGAATGGGTATGCTGAAGAAAATCTGTCCATCAAATTTTTGAGGGAGACAAAGAAGAAAGATGCTAAAGCTCTTAGTTTCATTCAGCAAGCCGTGGATGGAAAAGTATTCAAACATATCTCCTCTGCAAGAATGGCAAAAGTTGCGTGGGATATTCTGGAATGTAACTTCAAAGGGAATACAAAGGTATATAAAGTTAAGAAGCAAACTAGAGAAGATTTGGTGAAGATGTGCTTGATTACCGTGTGGTGGAGAAAATCTTGCGGAGTCTCACAGAAAAATATGACCATATAGTGACAGCTATTGAAGAAGCTCATAATACTGATGAAATGATAACTGATGAGTTGTTGGGTTCTGCTCTCGCATGAGGACAGACTTAAAAGACATGAGGCTAGGAGAGAAGAAAATGCTTTGCGTTCTAGCATGAGAGATATAAAGACGAGCAATTTTCATTATGAAAAACCTGCTACATGGATGAAGGGAAAAGAGAACATTGGTGAAGCAAGCAATCAAAAGAAGGAAGACAACTTTGATACATCAAGTCAAGTTTCCGAGTCTTCACAATCTGGTAAAAAATCTTACTACAAGAAAGTTCAATGTTATTATTGCAAAAGATATGGACATATAGAAAGAAATTGTAGAATCAAGGCTCAACACATGAAGCATGTGAATCCAGTTGCAAAAAGAACCTAAAGAAGAAGAAGAAGAAATAAACTTAATGGCCGAAATTGGAGTTCAAACAGGTTCTTGGTACATAGATAGTGGTTGCAGTAAACACATGACTGCTGAGCTTAGCCTATCTTATGAGTTAAATAGAAATCATACAACTCAAGTTAAATTTGGAGATGGCTCAATTAAGAAAGCTCTAGGAAAAGGCAATATCAAAGTTAATAGCAGTAGTGACAAGATGATTAAAAATGTACTTTATGTACCAGATCTTGATTCAAGCCTTTTGAGTGTGGGTCAACTGATGAAGGAAGGTTTTTCCTTAGTCTTTGAAGACAATTTTTGTACTGTATTTGTGGATAAAAACAAACAAGATGAACTGATTACAGTTCATGTCGCTCGCAACAATTTGTTTAGCTTCAATCCTATTGAATTTGGACATGCTTTGAAAGATGGAATTGACAATTTGGGTGAAGTATGGCATAATAGATTTGGTCATACTTGTATTGATCATCTTGTTTGCATGAGTAAAAATAACATAGTGAGAGGATTGCCCGACATCACCAAAGAAGAATTAGAGCATATTTGCAGTAGTTGTGCAGAAGGAAAACAACACAAAACTTCTTTTCCCAAGAAAGCCCGCAGCAAATCAGTAGCTCCTCTTCAGCTAGTGCATTCCGACTTGTGTGGGCCAATACAAATAGAATCTGTCAATGGCAGTAAATATTTTGTGCTATTTATTGATGACTTTAGCAGGTATGTTTGGATTCATTTTGTTAAGAACAAGAATAAGCATTTGAAGCTTTCAAACTTTTCAAAACTCAAGCTGAAAGTGAATTAAACTGTAAACTGTAAAGTTTGATGATTACTGTGGGAGCAATGGGATTATTCGTCAACTAACAGCATGATACTCTCAACAACAAAATGGTGTTGTGGAGATGAAGAATATAACTATTGTAGAGATGGTAAAATGCACACTAAAAGAGAAAAATGTTCCCAAATATTTATTGGCAAAAGTTGCACGTACGATAGTTTATATCATCAATCGAAGCTTCACTACTGCTCTTGAAAGGAAGACACCATATTGGTAAGAAACCTTCAGTTTCTCATTTTAAAACTTTTGGCAATTTAGCATATGTCCATATACCCAGTCAACTAAGAAAAAAGTTAGATGATAATTGTGAAAGGTTTGTATTTATTGGGTATAACATATCTTTAAATTAAAAAATGACATGTTTAGCATGTTTGAGATGATTGATTTAGGTCATATGGGTTATTTTCTTGGCTTTGAAATTAAACAGCTACCTCACTGCATATGTTTATCTCAAACCAAATATGCAAAGGATTTACTTACTCGTTTTGAGATGCATAATTGTAAAGCAGTAAATACCCCCATGACAATAGATGCCAAGACAAGCTTAAGTGAAACTAGTGTTCCAGTTGATGCAAGACAATATCGAGCTCTGGTTGGAAGTCTGATGTATTTGACCAATCACGACCAAAACTCATGTATTCAGTTGGTCTTCTATCGAGGTATATGCATAAACCTCTTTCTTGTCATTTGGTTGCTGCAAAACGTATATTAAGATACATAAAGGGAACACTAGATTATGGTATGATATATAATAGAGATAGTGAATTCAAGTTAATTGGATTCGTGGACTCTGACTGGGCTGATAGCTTGGAAGATAGACAAAGTACCACTAGATACATATTTAAATCAAGATCAGCTACAATATGTTGGTGTTCAAAAAAACAAGCAGCAACTGCATTATCAATAGTTGAAGCAGAGTACATTGCAGTAGCTTCAGCATCTTGTCATGCCACATGGCTCAGAAGAATACTTGAGGAAATTCGGTATAAAATCTCTGAACCTACTATTTTATGGTGTGACAATATTTCAGCAATTGCTATTTCCAAGAATCCTGTACAACACTCAAAGTCTCGTTATATTGAAACAAAGTTTCATTACATAAGAGAGTTAATTGCCGACAATGTGATTGATTTAAAACACTCCTACACAAGAGATCAAGTAGGAGATGTCTTTACCAAAGCTCTTCCTGCTGAAAAGTTTGAATACTTCAGAAATAAACTTGGTGTACAGAGAATATGAATCAAGGGGTAGCTTGTCAGTAGCTAATTCATTTCCATGCACTCGACATGTCAGATTCCACCTGGATAGTATCTGGATCACTTCTGGAGTCTTCTACAGATGCTAAGTCAGATTCTAGAAGGCTACATTCTTCTATAGTTGAGATTAGTTGTACCTGTACGTGTAAATGAGTTTAACTGAAGAAGTTACATAGCTTAGCATAGATATAAAAACAGAGGATTGTAATTTTTTTTTGCTTGTTGTCTCGTATACTTTTGTTCATTCCAGTTTCAGTAATACAATTGAATTCCTTTTTTCTTTATTCTTCTTCTTTCCTTTCCTGAAAATACTCAAGATGCTAACTTCATCAGTAACGAAGAAAATAGGATTAGGAGATATGAGAGGAAGCAAAACTTCTTCATATCTCAAAAAGCTACGATATATTTGATAAACAAATGGTTTGTTTGAGCAAAGCTTGGCCAACTCTGTAATATATATATATGGAAAATAATGGTGATTCAAATCATAAATCCTTTCCTATAATTATCTCATGCACAACTGACCGGTTTCAAATCATAAATCCGTTCCTATAACTATTTGATCCGCTACAACAATGCTCCAATCTTTTTTTTGCCAAAAATACAAACTTTTATTAAGGCCTAGATGACCCAGGTCCAAAAATGTCTGCTGACAAAATATAATCCAACTCCGGAGGTCGGATATCGGACCAAACACAACGGTCCTTAATTACACGAGCATGATTTGCTACCCAATGGGCAGCTTCATTCGCCTCTCGATAGCAAAAAGATATATGAGAGAAATTACAACCAGATATTAAATGAAAGATATCATCAACAATATTAGATAAAAACCATGACACCGGCGTTTCCTTGTTGATAACATCAACCAGAATCTTAGAATCTATTTCGATAGCAAGAGGAGGAATTGAGTTGTCTGAGGCAAATTGCAGGGCATATTTTACACCCACTGTTTCAAGATAAAGAACATTTTCTCCATAACAAAATAAGCCTTCAATATTTAAGCAGATACCATCTGAGTTCCTTAACACAAAGCCCAATCCACCCTAGGAATCCAAAAATGAGGCATCACAAATAAATTTTAAAAGGTCTGGAGTAGGGGGAGACCATTTGACCAAGATATTATTTTATCTAGAATTGCCCTCAGACATAAGGTCACTCATGCGATCATGAGTGAAAGCAAGGATCCGGGTCACCAAGTTCACAGGAGTAGGCTGCCTAGCCTCAGGCAACATATGGTTCCTAGCGTACCAGATGAACCAACAGGAGTTGGCAATTAAAGATACTCTGAACATCTAAACTCCACGAGTGGAGGAGGAATAGGATAACCAATCACCGGAACTCCAGTTATCCCGATTAGCTAGATCGAGGCCCATTTTTAGGGAAAGGTTATACCAAACAGAGGAAGCAAAGTTACACTCAAAGAAAATATGTTGAATGGTTTCAGAGTTATTTTGGCAGAGTGGACAAAGGTCAAAATCGAGGATTTTAAGGTACAGAAGCCTTGCTCGACTAGGAATTCGCTTGTGGAGAAGTTTCCAACAAAAAAAATTAACTTTGGGAGCTATTTTTATTTTCCAAAGAAGATTCCAATGTGCCTGCGATCCAAGCATATTAGGAATTGGTTCATGGCTTCTAATAAAGCCATACGCTGATTTGACAGTAACTCTACCCCTAGACTCATATCTCCAAATATAGGTGTCCTCATCAGGGTTCATAGGCAACTTAATTCTCGAAATGGACTCCCCCAAAACCGGACCAAAATTGCAATCGATAGCATCATGCAACCAATTTTGATCAAGTAATAAGGAGCTTACATTCATATCATCACAGAACAAATCAACATTGATAAACGTTGGTTTAAAATATAAAGAAATATTCGAAATCCATAAATCATGCAAAATAGATGTATTATCGCCCGATTTAATGATTTTGGAAAAATCAGGAAATAATTGATAGAAAGCTTGCCGAAATAATTTTTAAGTCTTGATTTTTAGCTGAGACTATATTGACCCACAAGGAAGGAGTCCCATTAAGGTACTTGTCCATCCTAGTAGTGTGTAAGGAAAGATCCTTACAATGGAGATCATGGACTCCAAGGCCGCCAACATTTCTAGGACTAGTGACCGTATTCCAATTAATCAAATGAAGACCTTTTTTATCCTCAGACTGCAATAGTATGAGCCGGGATGGAATTTAAGACCAAATTGATTAAAACCACTCGGCCCGCTCGGGATAAAAGCGAGGATTGCCATGATCCTAGTTTAGACTTGAATTTATCTAAAATCATTCCATGGGCACAAGGAGGGGGCCTTTCAGGAACAATCATAGCCCCAAGATATTTAAAAGGGAATTTCCCACAGCGCATGTTTAAAAAATTACAAATATTATTTGTCGTATCGGTCAAAATATCTCTTGGAAAGAAAATGTCTGATTTTGCAAAATTTAACGACTGACCAGAGAAGTCCTTATATTTTTGAAAAATGGTCTTGACTGATTGCAGACTTTTTTTATTTGCCCAAAATGCCAACAAAATATCGTCGGCAAACATCAAATGAGTAACTATAGGTCCATTTCGAACCTTGAAAGGGGTCAAGGATTTATTATTGATAGCCTTATTAATTAAATTGGTGAGCACTTGCGCCGTAAGAACATACAGATACGACAAAAGAGGGTCAACCTGTCTAATACCGCAGTGCGATTTGAAAAAAGCCGACAGATCCGAATTAATTAAACATGAAAATATAGCAGTAGAAATGCATGAGGAAATCCAATAACAAACTTGGTAGGAAATTTAAAAGCATTCAAAACCGCCGCAATAGCAATCCATGATAATTTATCGTATGCCTTTTCTAAGTCAATTTTGAATTTTAGCCTTAGATTTGTAGAGAGATGGGACAATTCCTAGGCCACAATAATATTATCTTGGATGCAGCGGCCTTTAACAAAGGCAGTTTGCACAGGCGAAACAAGAATGAGCAAATGAATTTTCATGCGGTTTGCAAGAACCTTAGCAAGAATTCTGTAATTTAAATTACACAGAGCAATGGGTCTGAATTCACGAACAGTGGATGGGTTCGAACATTTAGGAATAAAACTAAGAATAGTCTTATTCCACTCAAGCGGAAGAAATGCAGAATCAAAGAAATTATGCATGCATCTCATGAATGAATTTGAAATATTGCCCTAGTACTTTTTATAAAACTCCGCAGTAAACCCATCAAAATCTGGGCTTTTGCCATTCGGCATTAGCCTAACAACATTAAAAACATTCGAAATAGAAAACGGGCTCACGAGAGCCAAAGCCTCATTTGCATCTAAGGTATTAAATTGCATGCCATAGCAAATATTTACAAAATTTGTAGTGTTAGGCGCCCATAAGCCTTTGTATTCATCCGAAAAAAGTCGTAAGAATAGAAACATTATCAGAAACCAAAATTTCGGACGAGAGCATAAGACTTGAAATTTTATTATGTCTATGACGGGTAGTCACCACCCGATGAAAAAAAGCCGAATTTGAGTCACCATTAACCATCCATTTCAATTTAGATTTCGACCACCATTTTAAATTAATTTGTCTACGATTGACATTCGCTTTATTATGGAGAGCCCGTAAATTAAGCTCATCTATAGGACTAAGTCCCTGATTTGCCTCAATTTTTTCCAACTCAGAAATATCAAACAATGTAGATTGAAGACTGCATTCCAAATTACCTAGAGTATATCTTAAACCCAAGTTAAATTCATTATGTGGTAGCAAAGACTGAGGAATTTCATTCCAAGATTTCTTTACTACCTCAACAAAATCAGGATAATCCACCCAAAAATTTTGGAATTTGAAAAGCCGATTTCTAACAGAAGATTGCGTAAAGCCGATAAAGAGCGGACTATGATCAAAAATCCCCCGAGGTAAATGGGAAACCGAAGCAGAGTCATAAAAATGTAGCCATGTAGCATTACAAAACACCCGATCAAGTCTAATTAAAATTCGAGCATTACCATATCTATTGTTACACCAAGTATACGGATTACCCACAGATCCCAAATCAATCAGGCCTGTACAAAATTTCTAAAATCCACAACAGATTTATGAGCCCGAAAAGGCAGCCCACCTTTCTTATTTGATTCGTTTAGAATAGCATTGAAATCACCACAAATTAACTACGAAAAAGAGGTAAAATCAAATTCCAAGAAACTATTCCAGAAAACACTACGAGTTGTAGGATTCGTACTGGCATAAACATTAGAAAAGAGAAATGACGACATATTTTTCATACCTACAACAGCAAATATGCATTGAGCTTGAAGAGATAATACCTTAATCGAGATAACAGAGGAGTTCCAGGCTAACAGTAGCCCAACCGAAGCCCCAATTGATGGCTAAGCCACTCCAAACCAGGAGCGGCCAACCGATTTAATAAACTTAGAAGCCAAGTTGGTATCACAGTGAGTTTCTTGTAACGCAATCAACTAAATGGATAAATTTTTTACATGCAGCCGGATGTCATCCCTTACCTTACGGCGCCATGCACCCCACACATTCCAGCACAAGAAATTCATGGGGATACACTGGTAGAGGCATCGGAGGCAGGAGCCACGCCCTGGACAGGGTCGGAACAAGTCACCATGAGCTCGTCAGTAGTAGATACCACAGCAGCCAGAGAGGCCACCAAGTGATCCACCACCATACGGGACTCTTGATTAGCTGAGGGCAGAACCAGCGTATCCATCGCACGAGGTCATTTCTGACGAGCGTGCTCTGGATATGGGGCCACCGATGTAGGGATCTTTGGAGGTTTGTTGCTCTTCCTCCACACCCGAGAGGGTTGTTTCACCGGAGGAGCATTTAGGAGCTCAAGACGAGCAGTGGCAAACACGAAGGAAAGATCAGATACCATCTGATCCATAGAACAGACTAGAGGCGGAGAGGAGTGGGTGAGGGTGGTAAAGGTACTCGAGAAGGTGGAGCAGAATGATGTGATGTAGGTGTGGTTTGAGTGATGACAGGGCTTTTGAGAGGCGGTGGTAGAGGGGGGGACGTGGATGACCCAGATTTAGGTGCCCAAATCGTAGAATGATTCGGAGTCACGTGCGAAGCAGGCTGCGTCATAGAGCACAGAGAAAGAGTGGGAGGATGCGACGCTATGATTCCAAATATCATAACAGTTGACTCAATCGGGCGGCGAAGAGATGATGAATTCGAATCGTTTGAATCAGAAAAGATCATGCCATTAAGGCTGGCATCATGGCGGGATTGAGAAGGAAACGAAGCGGCGGAGCCAGCAATTAATGAGCCGTGATTCACTGACAGACTCGGATCCGCAAGCAGAACCCGATGCGTCAAATTCGGCACATTATCTGAATCGACGTTAACGCTATCAGCAAGGATGGAAATAATGGACGTGTGCGAGTCACGTGAGGTATCCCGACCACGCACACGCGCCATACCAAGCCGCGAGACAGATCAAGATCGGTCATCCTGCCGGTGGTTGCGGCGGCGACGACCAACAAGAACCCACGGACCACACGCCAAAGTCGGTAAATCCGTCGAACGAGACACATTCGATTTAGAGTTCGAGCCACTCATGGGCGCAGGATCAAAAACAGAAACGGAGGCATTTAGCACAACATCAGAAAGTGGCACTGAATTAATCGATTCACATTCGGCCTCACGATGGCCTATCAATCCACACGAGAAACAAATCCTCGGCAAGTTTTTGAAAGAAATCGGTTGGAATAATTCATGATCAGGTTCCCCAATCCAGAGCCCCTGACGAAGGGGTTTAGACAAATCGATTTCATCACAGACTCAGACATAACGCCCTCGGACGAACTCAAAAGATCGTTGATCAATAGAACTAGTCAATAAGGAAATTGATTCCACATTCCAAAGTTCCAGCGGAAGGCCAACAAATCGAAGCCAAATTGGAGCCAATGAGAAAACTTCACACCATGGTCGAAACAGAGGATGCCATAGTATCAAACGAAGGGCGTGTCCTCGAAGTGAATATGGACCTCCAATGAGGACCGCATTAGAGGAAATCGAATCATGAAATCTAAACACAAAGTAACCATCACCAAGATCAAAAGTAGAAGCAAAGTTTTTATCCGAAAACACGCGAGAAGCCCAGAAATTTACAATCGGTAAAGGGGACGAATGCCCAAAAAATTTCCCAATTAAACACGATGCCCAAAAATTCAACAACCATTCTAGACCAAGTATCAGAAACAATCTCATAAGACTCAGGATACTCTGGCCAAAAGTTTTGAAACTTAAAATTTCTATTTTTAGTTCTAGAAGTAGAAACATTCATATCAAGCAAAAGAGGACAATGATCAAAACCAGTTCTACTAAGATGCTTTACAGAAGCTTTTCCAAAGAAATGAAGCCTTGCAACATTGGCTAAAGTGTAAGACCCAAAAAATTTCCTAATATAAAAATTCTATTTTTGGTTTTGAAATCGGAATCTCGTTTCATCAAGATTTCTTTGCGATCCAATTCAAGGTAAGTGGTTAGAGTAGATGTTAAGGGGAGGCGGGTGGCCGGCCCCATGGATTTTGAAATCAAAGTTTTTCTTCGCGAGTTTTGCCAATCGAGTTGTTTCTCCATGTTAGATTTTTAAATCGTTGTGCATACTGTGATTCATGTTTGAAAACATGTCGATTTCTTGTTTTAAGGGGCCGGTCGAGTCGAGGAAAAAGGGGAAAGGTCATGCCAAATTTTCCCCAATTTCCTTGCTCGTCTTGCAACTCGCGTATCGACTTGTATTCATTTTGTTTTCAGTTTTGGATTCATGCCCGAGTGGATGCCACAGCCAAGTCCACCACCCCTAGAGGTTCAGCTGAGCATGGTCATCATCCTGCTCGAGTTGGCCGAGCAGTAGAAGGGGGAAAAGTAGGGCTGTTTGTATTGGATTGTTGGATCTCTTAATTTATCGCCTTAACTCGCACCTTCATGTTTAAATGTAAGATTAAATTTGAAGTTTATGTTTACCATTCTATTGGTTACAATGCATAGATTCCAGCCCCTTCCCACATGGATTGTTCGGCCGAGCAAGGGTTACCTTGCTCGAGCTTCGGCCGATCAAGGGAAAGGGGATGGAAACGAACGATTTTGTGTAGTTGTTCATATCCCTCCGTTTAATGTTTATTCATATTCACGTTAATGTTAATCCATATTCATGTTATGAATTGTTGGGATAGATCTACATTATCATTTTGGAAATGTTCTTGCTAATGCTTATATGGTATATGTGGACAAGAAAGGTTTCATTTAATTGCTAATATCATGTTTAATTGTTGCTATGCTTAGTGTATGTTCCATATGGGTTTAACCTTTACATTACTTATTTTTTATTTGGGTTCTTCATGATGTTACTATCCGTAATTAATTTGGTAAGTGATGTGGAAATGGTAGGTCGAGTACCTACATAGTCGGTGACTTCGCTCGTTCTAGGAAGAATGGGTTAGATGACTTGTGGTGTCATTTAACTTAGATACAAGACACATACACTAGATGCTTCTTTTAAGGAAACATTGAGACCCTAGGGTAAGGCGTCGGGTATGGGCAATTGCCCGGTAAGCAAGACACAACATACTTGCGCACCTGGTTTTGGGTTGCAGTTGATGGTCTACTGAGAAGTATCACTAGCTAGATGGCAAGCACACGACTAAGCGGTTTATAGGGTCTTGAGATTGCACCAGTGGGCCCGCTAGGTGTTAGACCCAGGTGGCGGAGGGTCTTGAGATTTTGTTAGTAGGCCACGCTGATGGTAGACCCGTGTGGGTTGGGACTAGCTATCCCTAACTCGGAGGATCACTGAAACTAGTGGCCATCCTAGTTGACGGATCCGAAATCTAAAAGTTTCTAAATGAGGAGCCTATAGGGGCTGGTTTGAGTAGGCCGACTGGCCGATTCAAGTTAAGGAAGGACTGTACCTTCCATATATATACTTAGGTCATTATTGGCCGAGCTTGCATCATGGATATGGGCTCGAGAGGCCGGTTCATCCACTCATCCGTCTGGCACACTGATTATTTATGGAATATGATTTGAGAACTTCCTTATATATGTGATTGCCGAGGTTTTAAGTGTAGGTTCGAAAGAACCGCTCACTGAGTTCCTCGTGAACTCACGATTTTCCTTTCTTATTATTTTTGCAGAGCCCGACCAATGAGGTACAGCTTGGTGGCATGGTGCGCAGCAGAGCAGGCGTGGATGCATATCTCATAGCTAGCAGTGTCTAGTCGTAGTCATGTCTATTAGAGTTTGATGTATGCACTGGGTTTATTTCTGTAAAAACTTTGAAATGTTTATTTGGAAAAACTTTCGATTGTTTATTTGAAACTTATGGTATTTTAGAGCTTGATGTGATCAATTGGTTTTGAACTTTTAATAATAGTTGTTATCGTTTGTCTTTGGTCATTACTTGATGTGTTCTATTATGTTTTTTGCGAGTTGTTAGTCAGTGCATAGGGTAGGCTTCGGGGTACTGACTCGTACCTTGGCCGGTCACGTGTACCCTGAGTTGGGGCGTGACAAAGTTGGTATCAGAGTGTCAGGTTTGGTCTTGGCTACGACTAGGGAATGAGTACCGCATGAGGCATATGCTAGCATGTCAATGTGTGGTATGGTATGCTATGAGATCGGACAACCACAACTGCACTCGGCGCAGCATGCGGTTAATTTAGTAGCTTAAAATTTAAATTAATGAGATGGTTAATATTAATGGTGATCTTATTATTTTATGCTAGTGTGATGGAGATCCGAGGTACTGCTCTGAGTGGTAGTTGTAGTAATTACACCAAACGTCGGGGCCGAGGAGGAGGCCGAGATCGGGGCCATGGCAGAGAGCATTCTGAGGTGGAGGGCCAGCATTCGGTAGTTGTGCAACTTTAGGCACAAGTAGCTCAACTGACAGAAGCACTCCGCAGGGAACATGAGTGGAGACAGCAGCAGCAGCAGCCACCCCAGCCGATACCCGCAGCCCTTGTGGTACCAGAGGTGGTTAAGCAGGTAGCACCGCAGGTCAGGGACCCAGGAGCACCTACGTACTCTAATTTTGTAAAGTTTAGGCCGTCAGTATTCACCGGCACAGATCCACAGCTATAAGTCACCGAGTTTTTGGGGGACTATCATGAGCTGTGTTTAGAGCTGGGATGTTCCTCAGAGACGGCAGCGTGCATGGTAGGCCTGCAGTTGAGGGGACTTGTCAAATATTGGCTGCACACCTGGAGGGGCCGTAGGGCAGCACATGCACCACCTCCCACCTAGGAAGAATTTAAGGCAATTGTCGAGGAGCAGTATTTGCCGATGAGTGTCCGCGATAAGCGGGCACGAGATTTTGAGCTGTTGCGCCATACTGGAGGAATGTCAGTAGCTGAATATGAAATGGAATTCACCTGGCTCTCTAAGTACCACCCTACTTTGGCGGCTACCGAAACCGCCAGGGTGAAGAGGTTCGTGGAGGGTCTGAGACCTCAGATAGGCAGACTTATCCACTACACCGAGGACTCCACATTTGCACGGGTAGTGGATGAGGCCCTCCGGAAGGAAGCACTGGTGCCGTTCGAAAGGAAAGATGGGCCGCCCAAGAAAAAGTTTCGGTCCCAAGGGTCAGGAGGTTGGCAGTGGCATTCAGAGGGAGCTGTGACAAGCGCAGATCACTAGCAAATCATGGCCACAACAGTAACCGGGGCTGCGGGGGCTCAGGGGCAGGGGCAGTGAGGCAGGCAGAGTCAGGGGGCACTGCGCAGAGGACGGACATGCCGCAGTGTGGTCGTTGTAACTGAAAACATTGGGGTGCTTGCTATGGCCGCATGGATGTGTGCTTCAGTTGTGGGCAGGTGGGACACTTCTGGAAGGACTGCCCAGACAGAGGGGGTCAGAGAACTGAGCCGTCAAAAGGAAAAACACCAATGTGAGTGGGGTTAGTGGCACAGAAAGATGCATCTAGAGAAATAGTGTAGAGCAGATGCAGAGTAGAGGACCGCAGGCTAGCCACTCTGAGAAACTGTCTAGCCCAGTCTATGCCATGAACCGTGATGGTGTAGAGGCATCTAGAGCAATAGTGACATGTACTATTTTAGTATGTTCATTTGCTGCATTTGTTCTGTTTGATCCAGGTGCTACGCACTTGTTTGTATCTGCCAAGTTTGCTGTTGGGCTACCTATGACACCTTCCTTACTCGACGGGCCATTTATGGTGTCAACATCAACGGGCGAAGCAATCTTAGCCAAATCCATTTTTCAAAGCTGCGAAGTGCTCATCTAGGCCATGCGTTGAGGGCAGATTTAACGCTTCTACCCACGCTTGAGCTCAATGTCATACTTGGCATGGATTGGCTGGCAAAGCACTTTGCGTTGCTGGATTGTAGGGCTAGGACAGTCATGTTCAGTAAGCCCGGGTTTCCTCAGTTCACCTTCCAAGTCTATATATTAGAAAATAAAAAATAATTTCAATTTATAAAATACTTTTTATGATAAAGATAAGATATTAGAAAATATTAAAAAATATAAAAATAATTTTAATTTATAAAATACTTTTTATGATAAAATTAAGATATTAGAAAATAAATAAATAAAAATTTAAACTCTCTAATATATTAAAGACTTTTGTACAAAGTCTATATATTTAAATTTAAATTAAAAATTATGAAATATTTTGATGTAAAGTATTTTTCTAGATCATAATTCCTCTTTTGTATCATTAAAAAATTATTTTATGAATTCAAATAATTTTTTAAAGCAGTTATGAAACTATTATAGACTCTGCACAAAAGTCTCTAATGAGTTAGAGACTTTTGTTTATAATAATTTTCATAATTATAAAAAAATTAATTTAATTCACAAAATAATATATGTGATATAAAAGATATGCTAGAGTTTATCAAAATATTTTGGATAAAAAATATTTCACTAACATCATAATTAAAAATTAGTTCTATAAACTTTGGATAAAAGTCTCTAAATAAAATTTAATGCATTATAGACTTTTGCCCAAAGTCTATAATATCAAAAATATTTTACAATTTATAATTTAAATTTGGATTTATAGACTTTGTGCGAAACTCTCTAATGATTTAGAAAGTTTGAAAATGTATTTTTTAAACTCTAACACCTCATTTCTATATCATTAGAGAGTTTAAAAATATATTTTTTAGAATCTAACACCTCAATTTTATTATACCTCTTTTATAAATATTTTTTTTTATATTTTTTAATTTTTAACCAAAGTCTCTAACTTATTAGAGAGTTTGAAATTATATTTTTTAAAATCTAACACCTCATTTCTATTATACCTCTTTTTTTATATATAAATTAAAATTATTTTTTATATTTTGTTATATATTTTTTATATTTTTAATATATGACTTTGGCCAGGGGCAAAATCGGTATTGAATTCACTCAATTCCTGTTTGGGGAATTTCCCAAAGTTGAATCCGGTTTTGGGAATTTTTCATTTCCAAAATCCAGTTTGGGTAAATTGCTCTAATTTAATACTTGCAATTCACTTCTACGTGTGAGAATTAGTTACAACTATTAAATTCATAGGGTAAATACCCAAAAAAATACGAACGGTAGACCTTCTCCCATTTTTAGCATAAACATTTTCCGTTAGCAAGAAAATACACCAACTTTTATTTCGTTACTCCGTTTAGCACGCACCGTCATTTTTGACAGTTTTTGCTGATGTGTCACTTAACAGTGATGACGTGGTAAATTTTATCCTTGACTAAAGTCATATAAAATAAATAATGCCATATAAATTATATTATTGACTAAAATATTGACACCTTTCAAATTGTCTTCTCCACCGCACCTTCCTCCTCACCTCCTTTCTCTCTCAGGTGGTGACTGCACCATTTCAAGCCTTGGAACTTCGCCTGGCCGAAGAGGACACCTGCTGACCTCCCTGTCGGCGACCTCTCTGTCACCTCTCAAAACTCTGCTTACTTTTATACTCAAATGTAGAAATCCTAAATTGGTTAAGGACTTTAGACCTATAGCCCTTTGTAATTTAAGTTATAGAATTATAGCTAAAGTGCTTGCTTCTAGACTTAAGTTATGCATACCTAATTTGATTTCTACTGATTAATCTGCTTTCATCAAAGGCTGTAATATTCATGATTATATTTTAATAGCTCAAGAACTTGCTCATTCAATGTAATCTTTCGGCCAAGGGTAAATATCCTAATACATATTCTCAATAAAATATACCTAGAAAAATCATTTGATACTATTTCATGGTATGCTATTATGCATGTTCTTAAAGCTTGTAATTTTTTGACATCTTTGTTAATTGGATTTCTACTTGTATTACATCTTCTTCCTTTGCATGCATGATCAATAGAAACATTTCTACTTTCTTTAAATCCAACAGAGGCATTAGACAAGGAGATCATCTTTCTCCTTAATTTTCTATATGGTATTGTTGCTAATACTCTTTCACTACTTATTAAACATGTTGTTAATACTAATAAGTTTTCACCCTTTAAAATTAAAAATGGTGTTACTGTTAACCATCTTATGTTTGCTGATGACATCTTACTTGCATGTAGAGCTAATTCTCATACTCTTAAAGTCATTGTTGACATCTTCGACTTGAATGAAAGTCTCACTGGCCAAAAAGTTAACTATACTAAATCTGAAGTCTTTTCTCCTAATAGTTGCTCTCTGAGAATGAAAAATAATATTTGTAATATTTTGAATATGAAAGCTGGTTCATTTCCTTTCAAATATTTGTGTGCTATGATCATTCCTAGAAGAGCTCCTTCTAATAGTTATACTTATATTAATGATGCTCTGAATGCTAAATTAGGTAGTTGGCAAACTAAGTATCTTTCTCAAGTAGGAAGAGTAGTGCTTATAAACTCTATTTTAAATTAGGTAGTTGTTTCTTGGATTACTAAGGACTATTTTTCTAAAATAGATAAAATTCTTAAAAACTTTCTCTAGTCTAAAGGAAATAGAAACAATGGTATCCATGCTATTAGTTGGAACACTGTTCAGCTTTCTAAGGACCAGGGAGGTTTAAACATTCATAACTTGTATAATAAGAGTTTGGCATTACATGCCAAAAGAATTCAATCTTATCTCAATAATGAAAACACTCATTGGAATATCATTGTTAAAGCTAAATATTAGTTAGTTTCTTACCCCAATTGTACTTTTCCTAATAAATGCTCATGGTCTTGGAGATTATTTATTAATGCTTTCTCTTATCTTAGATTCGTCTTTAAGAAATACATTGGTTTAGGTTCTAATACCTCTGTTTTGAATGATGCTTGTTTTTTTGACTTGCCTTTTGCTTTGAAGCCTTCTTATTTCAACAATAATTTTGATTTATCTATTTGTGATTTATTTATTGACAATGATTGGAATGACATGTTTGGATTTTCTCTTTTTAATGAAATTGTTTGCAACCAAATGAGATTGTTGGACGTTACTTTTAATCCAAACGATGATAACTGATTTTGGATGATGGAAACTGAGGTGTTAGTTGCCACCAAAAGTGCTTTTCATTTTCTTAGAAGTCAAGAATCCTCTTAGAGAATGATCTTGCTTGGTATTCTCTTTGAAAGCTTCAAACGGCACCTAAAGTGTATATCTTTATCTAGAAATTCCTTCATAATAGATTTCCTACCAAGTTAAGATTTTTTAACCTTAATCTTGGTCAGAAACAGGGCTTGTGCTATATGTTCCAATCATCCTGAACCCATTTCATATCTTTTTCATGACTGCACTTATGCTTCTCAAGTCTGGCTACTAACTGAACAGATACTGCATATTAGGTTATAGGCTCGACTTTATTCTAATCCTACTTCCTCTAATGACTCCCTTTATAAAGCTATTATTGCCAATATTCTCTGCTTCCTTTGACACGCTAGAAATTTAAAATTGCATGAAGGTAGGCAACTCTCCCCCTCCAGTCTCATGACTTTTATCAATGGCTTCACTCGAAATTATTTGATCAGACTGAAATCTGATGGAAAATTGAAATTTAACTGTGATGGCTCAATTATGAACCTTAATTGTGGTGCGGGTTTTGTTGCTAGAAATCATTCCAGAAACATAATTCAAAATGCTTCCTCTTATTTGTTTGATAAATCTATTTTATACTATGAAGCTTTTGCTGTTTGGATGACGCTTTCCTTTGTAGCTGTTCAAGGTTTCAATTTTGTCATTATTGAGACAGATAGTAAGATCCTGGTGGATATACTTAACAAGGTTGTTCCAATTCCGATTTCCTTGAAGCTCATCTTTCGCAAGATTGATAATGAAGCTACTCATTGTATTTGTATTTTGTATCATTTTACATATAAAGAATGTAATGAAGCTGCCCACTTTGCAGCAAACACAAGCAGGTCCCTACTCTCTAGTTTATATTGGTCTTGTAGTAGGCCTCCTAACCTCCTAAATATTGTACAACAGGATCTTTCTAGTCTTGGCCTATCTAGATTAGTAATATAATTTTCTTTCTTGGTTAAAAAAAATAAATTGTTTATGCCATAATTTAATATTTCCAATTCAACTACGAAGGCAAGCATTAGACTTACATAACACATTTGTTTAATTAATGATTTGAAATTTTTATGTTAGATGCCAAATTTAATTAAATTGTTTGCACCATAATTTAATGTTCGCAATGCATAAGTTATGGACTAATCTATAAGGAGAAGTGCGAAGAAAGTCCTATAAGTTTTAAATTTTTTGGACTTCGGTCCCATAAGTTTCATTTGAGTATTTTCAGTCATATACGTTTGCTCCATAGCACAGATTTCATCCTAGCCGTGACGGTCCATTAACTCTCCGTCCATGTGGACATAACGTCGTCCGTACACATTGACAGATTTGGTACTATAAATTTTATTTTGAAATTTATAGTCTTGTACGTTTGCTCCGTAGCACAAATTTCACTACTAGAATATTTACCATCAGCAATGGCTAGGGCTGTTGCTAAACTGTTGGTGATGGCCATCACCAATGGCAACTGTTGTTGCTAAATGCCATGGGTAACACAACCGTAGGTGTTACTTAGCAACAACTAATGCTGTCGTTGCTAATAATATTATTAGCAATGGCTGAAACAACATCGTTATATCCTATTCGTGACGGTCACTACAAAATAAATGACATATACTAACAGATAATACTAACGGTAAGAAAATTTGTTAGTAAATGTAACTTTTACAAACGAAAATAACAGTCGTTGCTGAAAGTCATACCCTATACCAACGGACAAGCTTTATCGTTGTTAAAACTAATGCTAACAGATTATGTATCCGTTAGTAAAGTTCCTAACGAATTTTATGGGTCGTTAGTAAAGGTGCTAACGAAGTTACATCCGTTAGCGAAACATCTTCTACACTAATGAATGAACCGTTACTAATAGGTCAGTCAAATTTCAGCTCGTCCCAATAGCCCGGTAGGGGGTGAGAAAAAATCATCAATTAACTAAAAAATCGATTAACCGACTGAACTGAAATCGAATTAACCAAATCAGTTTGTCCAATTGATTTTTGATTTAGTTAACAATTAAAAATTTAAAGATTTTCAATTTTTGGTTTGGTCCGAATTAACCAAAATATAGTTGAAGTAAAAAAAATAAACATATTATATGCTATAGCTTGCTTGAGTGGTTAAGATGAAACATTTCTCTCCCACCAATTAAAGTTCAAATCATGATATATTTATATGACCATCAATTAATTATACTAATATATATTTTTTCTAACGAGGTCAATAATTGTTAATATAAGGTCATCTATACTAACAGATTTTTCTGTTAGTATATGGACCTCTATATTAACAAATTTTTCTTCTAACGAGATCAATAACTGTTAGTATAAGGACCTCTATACTAACGGTAGGTCTCTACTAACAGTGTTAATCATCCATTAGAATATGTGTATCACTATACCAATGACCCTCACATCCATTGGTACAAATCTATACTATCGCGACTTCTATCAACGGGTGTATATGCCCTTGGTATAGGATGTACTAATAGTTTTTGGGGTTATAATAACAGAAATAACTTGTTAATAAATGATATTTTTCTTGTAGTGGGTCCGTTAACTCTCTGTCCAAAAAAAATAAACGTCGTTATGTCTATGTTGACAGAGTTAACGGACTGTCACGAATAAGACCAAACCTATGTTACGGAGCAAACATATAGGACTGAAAATACTAAAATAAAATGACTAAAGTTTAAAAAAATTTAAAGTTTATAGGACTTCCATTACATTTCTCTCTATATAAATATATTTGAAAAAACAAGATTTAAAGTTATTACATGGCAAGCATATGGCCTTTAGCCAATTATGCAAGCATATGTCCTTTAGCAAATTTGTTTGATAATCCGCCGGGTTTTTATATGTAATCAACTTGTTTATGAGACTTGAATAGACTTTAGATTTCTTTTAAAATAATTTCCACATGCCACATTAAGAATTAAGTTTTGCTGACGTGGAAAAATTAGAATTTTAATATTTTAACATCTCTTTAACCTCTTTTGCCCATCAACGTTGCAGGCATCTATTCAATCAATTTTTGTCGCATTCTGCATCCAATTAATTTTTATTTATACGTATTTCTTATTAAATATTATAATTATTTTTTATTAATTAATGCTTCTTACATAGTTTTCCTCATTTGCTCTGGTCAATTAATCTCTAAGCAACTAATTCCATATTACATTAACTAGTGCCACTAATTTTTTTTTTTCAAAGGAAAGAAGATTATATTAATCTAAAAAAGTTGGGACCATGAAGATCCCTAGAAGCAAGATACATCAGTTCAGGGGGGCTGTTACAAGACCAATATAGATTGATTAATAGATATCTACTCTTACTTGCTATTCAATGGGCAACTTTATTATATTCACGGAAAGCAAATTGAAAAATTACAATATTACAATCAATTGATAAAAAGTGAATCTGCCTGACTAGATTCTTCAAAGGAGGTGGGGCCAGATGTTGGTTGTTTAAGACTTTAATAAGGAATCTATTATCTAATTCCACAAGAATATGTTGGAGCTTAACCTTGGATGCATAATTGAGGATCATCCAAACTGCAAATGCCTCACAAAATAAGATAGATTTATCAAATAGATAAGAAACAACAATTTGAATAATAGAACCATTGCTGCTACGAGCAATGAAGCCAGCACCACCATGTAATCCTGAAACTGAACCATCACAATTGAGTTTGATCCAAGGATCAATAGGAGGGGACCATTTGAGATTGATAGAGTTTGATTTAATTGGACCATCAGAAATTAACTTACCTAAATATAGCTTTGTGAAAGCCATTATAGAATTCAAGAGACAATAAGGGGAAAGCTACCTACCAGTGTGCAAATTTTGGTTTCTAGCGTGCCAAAGGAACCATAGGGAGTTGGCTATATATTAAGGCTTTGTAATAAGGCAAAGAAAAAGGGGGAGAGTTTGAACAAAGCCAAAGAACAATCTCCCCGTCCATCCTTCTAGAGAGATCAACATGCAGAATTTGTTCTAAAAGGGCCCAGAGCTGGAAAGCAAAGGGGCTGAATAAGAAGAGGTGTTGAATAGATTCAGGGTGGCTGGAACACATAATACAAGTATCATTTTGACCAAGCCCTAATGCAAACAATCTACTTTTAGTATGTAACCTCTTATGGAAGAATTTTCAAAGGGAAAGATGGACTTTAGGAGCAGTTGGCGGTTTCCAAAGCAGAGACCAAAGAGGGAGAGGCTTAGCAGGATGAGGATCCTAGTTTTTAAGAAACAAAAATGCAGTTTTAGTGGTAGCTAACCCCTTGTCTTCATTCATCCAATACCAAGATTCATCATTTGGATTAAATGAAACCTCCATCAATCTCACACAGTCCCAAACAGAATTACTGAATAAATTTTGACCAAGAGAATCAATCCAGTCACCATTTATCAGTGAATCAGAGACATTGAAGTCATGCTGCACAAGGTCATTACTGAAAAATGAGGGTTTAAGAGCTAAAGGCAAGTAAAAAACCCAAGCATCATTTAGAACAGAAGAATTACAACTATTACCAATACATTTTCTGAATCCAAATATCAACTTAGAGAAAGCTTTAATAAAAAGTTTCCATTACCAAGATGATTTAATAAGAACATAAATATCAGTATAAGTAACAGTAGGATATTCGGCTTTAACAATGGAAATCCAAGGAGAATTAGCATTATTTAAATAAGACTGAATTCTATTTGCATGTAAAGCAAAACTCATTAGATAAAGGTTATGAATATTAAGACCTCCATGGGATTTAGGTAAAAGAACAGTGTTCCACTTTAAAGCATGAATACCTGAATGGCCTTTGCCTTTAGACCAAAGAATTTTTTCAAGAATTTCATCAATCTTAAGAAAATAGTTTTTGGGGATCCAAGAAATAGCTAATGAATGAATAGGGATAGAGTTCAACACAGATTTAATAAGAGTGACTTTACCCGCTTGAGAGAGAAATTTGGATTGCCAGATACCAATTTTAGCATTCAAGGAATCTTGAATATAATTAAAGCTGTTAGGGGGGGCCTTTCGAGGAATAATTAAAGCTCCAAGATATTTAAAAGAAAAAGAGCCTCGTTTCATATTGAGCTTATTGCAAATAGAAAGTTTGGTCGTATTCAAGCAACTAGAAGGAAAGTATATCTCTGATTTGGAGAGATTCACTTTCTGACCAGTTAACTTTTCATAGGTGTTAAAGATTTGCAAGATAGAATTAAGGGTTCTAGGGTTGGCTCTACAAGCAATTAAGATGTCATCAGCAAATATTAGATGACTAATCAATACATTATTCTTGATTTTAAATGGAGAGAAATGTTTCAAACTAACAGTTTGATTAATTAACATGGTGAGGGTTTGAGCAACAATTACATACAAGAAAAGGGAAAGAGGATCACCTTGTCGAAAGCCTCTATTAGAACTAAAAAATTTAGAGATATTACCATTAATGAGACAAACAAAAGAGGGAGAAGAAATACAATTAATAAAGGTGTTAGAAAATTTGCATGCTTTTAGAACATAAGTGATAGCAGACCATGAAATAGTGTCAAAAGCTTTTTTTAAGGTCAATTTTAGTAAGGAGGAATACATGGAGAACATAAGGATAAGAATATTGTCATGAATTTCCTACCTTTAATAAAAGCTGACTGTTCAGGAGAAATTAAAGAAGACGAGCAGAGCTCAAGTCTAGAAGCAAGGACTTTAGCAATAGTTCTGTAATTAAGGTTACATAGAGCAATAGGACGATAATCTTTAACAAGCTTAGGGATCTTGCATTTAGGAATAAAAATAAGCAAAGTTTTATTCCATTCAGCAGGCAAAATAGCATGATTAAAGAATTCATTACAGCAATTCATGAAGTCATTTGAAATGATGTTCCAGTACTTTTTCTAAAATTCTGAGGTATAACCATCATAGCCCGGACTTTTGCTAGTTCCGATAGACTTAACAGCTTCCCACACTTCCTCCTTTCAAATGGGGAGGGTAAGGAAGTCATTAAAAGAAGATGGAATGGATGGAAATGTAGGGCATAAGTTTGAATTTATAGGATTGAAATTGCCAGACCAAATATTAGAAAAATTGGAAACAAATTCATTCATTATACTACTATCATCAAGCAAAATATGATTAGAGGAGCTAAGAATAGAACAAACTCTATTGATTCTTCTACGAGCTAAAACTATTTTATGGAAATATGCTGAGTTGGCATCCCCATCAGTAGCCCATTTGGATTTAGCTTTGGCCCACCATTTCAGAGTAATCTATCTTTGGAGAGCTTCAGATTTCTTATAGAGGCTTTTAAGAATATTAATGTGAAAGACATCTAGGGAGGAAGTAGAATCAAGATATTCCAAGGATTTGATATCATTCAAGGTATTGGCAAACAAGTTTTCAAATTTACCTAGATTATACTTGTTCCAAAAGGATAAGGCAGATCTAGTAATAGAGAGCTTAGTATTAAAATTGGAGAAGACATTATTTTGAGGATCAATGGAGTTCCATGAATTATTAATAGTGGAAGTAGATTCTTCGTAATCAGTCCAAAAGTTCTGAAATTTCAAGAGCATATATCTAGAGGATTTAGCTTTAGGAAGGGATATCAAATTAGGACAATGGTCTGAGGTGATTCTAGGGAGATGCTTTACCTTGGCTGCTCCAAAATAATGGAGCCATACAGGATTAGAAAAAGTTCTATCAAGCCTAATGATAATACGAGATAGGTCAAATCTATTATTACATCAGGTGTAAGCAGGTCCTGAGTAACCAAGATCGATAAGATTAGAGTGAGAGATGAAGTTTCTAAAACAGAGGATGGAGTGATTAAGAGAGGACGGAGAGCCTCCTTTTTTGTTCTCACTGTTTAGAATACAATTAAAATCTCTAGAGATGAGCCAAGGAAAGGAGGATAGATCACAGCTAGCTAGGGAATCCCAGAGAGAATTTCTTAAGGCAGGATTGGTATTGGCATAGACAGAGGAATAGAGAAAGAGAGTAAGATCCTCAATCTTAACAATGGCATGGATAGTGTCAAAACTGGAGTGAATGATGCTAGCTTCAACAAAAGAGAGTTCCAGGCTAGAATCAGTCCTCCAGAAGCACCTTGAGAAGGAGAAATAAATCCTTCCCAATTCCTACCAATAGAGTTGATAAGTTCCCGACCTTTGCCAATATCCACATGGGTCTCTTGAATGGCAAGAATCGTAATGGAGTTAGCTTTGATAAGGAAGGAAAATATGATTCCTAACAGGCTTCCTAAAAACACCTCTACAGTTCCAACTGAGAATATGCATGAGGAAACTAGATGGGTTTAATAATAATAGAAAGAGGATTGACAGGAATATCCTAATGAATGGGAGAAGAGCTATCAGGAAGAGATTCTACAAGGCTATCAGCCCTACGTCTCTTAGCTTTAGAATGACTATCTGAGGAGGAAGGAAAGGATCCAGAATGAAACTTAACAGGCTTGGATTTTTTCTTAGATTTTGGCTTAGGAGGAGCTTTTTGAGAAGAAGGGGTTTTATTGGATTTAGAAATGTTAGAGGCATCCTCTACCATTTGATCAAAAGATCTAGGAGTAGGGGTCATCATGCTAGATTCACCAGAACTAGGATCCGCAGAAAGGTTCGGATTTATGAGTTTTTGATGAGCTAGGGCAAGGTTAGAGAGGGAAATATCAGGGTTCCCAAGAAGGGACATAGTATGCTCAAAAGAGGAATTGCTATCCTCCATAGCAGAGTCATAAGAGACTTCAACAGGTTTGGAAGAAGAGGAAAGAGGATTGACCCTAGAGTTACCCCTACCGACATCCACAGGTCTCTCAGCCTCCTTCATTGGATCCAAGGAGTTAGGTTTAGCCTTTAAATTATTCCCATCATCTTGAGAGGGAGGGCTCAGGGGCTGGGAAGAATTTTGCCAGGCAGTGCGCCGATGCGGCCGTCTGCGTTGAACCTGAATCCAAGGACTACAATGCGGTTCTGAGACAAGACTCGGGTCCTCAGGAGGTTGAACAATAGGTTCAGAATAGAGATTAGATGAATCAGCATTAGGGGGGGAGAAGATGTGTGATTAGAATTAGGAGAATTGGAATTAGTACTGTTAGAACCATTAGTGTTGGTATTCAAATTACTAGAGTTAGAAGTCTTTTTATGACAAGCATACTCAAAATGCCCAACAAGGCCCCGGTGAAAACAAACCGAAGGCAAATTCTCATAAGAGATAGGTTGAAACATGGAATTTTCATTAATTTCAATCCAGATACCTTGATGTAAAGGGATAGCTAGGTTAATTTCAACACAAACTCTAACATATCTACATCTTTCTAAAGAAAAACAACGTTCATTTATTTTAAGGACATTACCAATACGAATCCAAATAGGAGCATGCAAAAAGACTTCTTTCCAAGGACTAAATAAGGGTTTCCAAGGGGTTAATCTAATGATATCACCACCCAGGGACCATGGTCCTTCAGTAATAACTAAAGTAGCATTTTCAACAGAATCAAATTTAAAGAAAAAGAAACTTTCCTTTAAATCTAAAATAGAAATGAAACCATACTTACTCCATAGCCTTTCATCCCACCTTTGAACAACAAATATAGAGCGAGGCTTACCCAAGAATTTTTCGATAAGACTGGATTCCCAAGGCTGCCTCCAATTTTGAATTTCTTTGGCAGAGAATTTAACTTTACTAGTAACATTCGACTTAATATTTTTTAAAGTAGAAAAATTGTTTAGAGAAGGATGAAAGGGTGTTTTACCAGTCAGAACCTGTGACCAAGAACAGGGGGTGGCAGAGGAATTTCTGGCCACGGAATTGGTAGAACGACTCGCCGGGGATTTAGAGACTTCATGCACAGACTTAGTAGAAATATTAGTATTAAGATTAGAAGAAGCAATAGTATTTCTAACATCAGATCTGACATTCTTAAAGGCAGCGAAAGAATTAGAATTAACAGTAGATGAATTTTTAATAAATTGAAAATTAGGGTTAGGGTTTGGGTTCCTCGAAGAATCCATTCCCTTTCCTTGGGATTGACGGCCAAGGGGGCCTTTACCCTTAGAGCGAGGAGGCATAGAACCAGAAGGAACAAAAACCCCTTTCCCTTTCGAAGCGAAGGGATTAGGGTTAGGTTGCTGTCACGTAAGATCGACGAGGAGCGCGATCGAGAGGGTACAGTTGAAGATTGAAGCAGAGGAAGGGGAGAAGACACACCATGGGCGGACGATTTGGACAAATTGAGACTAGGGTTACAAAGAAGCGAATCAGGATCGAGCGGAGGAAGGCCCAAAGACGATGTAGCGACCGGAGGGGGAGCGACGAGGGGGGAGGAAGGAGGGAACAGCGACATCTCAGGATCGTCGAGAGGGTCCGGCGGAGGCCGACGGGGGTCAGCGAGAAACATCGCCCGGGAGGGCGAAGAGTTGTCGCCTTGCAAACTCATCCCAGAGGATCACTGCTTGTGTTTTCCCGGCTTCAGGGTTTATTATCACTATTGTGAAATAACTCTACTAAGAATTGAACTCAAGACCCCTTAGATTTAATTTTTAACCCTTTAACCACCAAGCAAACATCAACTTTTATTTAGTGTCACTAAATTTCATTTTACATTTGGTAGAGTATATATTATACCTTAATTACACCTTCATTTTTATTGTACAAAAATGTGCAGTTTCCAAACATAAAAATATATTTATCTTTAATGACGACATTTATTGTTGTTTTAAAACTTATTTTCAAATTTAATTACCAACTTAGATCCGAATTTTGTACTCCCTATATACTTTGTTGTTTTTATTCAAGTTTTATTGATGTGAAATTTTTTACTTTTCTTTAAATTTTTTGATATCATTTTAATCTCTCTTGTCGATTAATAACACAGGTATGTGTTCAGCCAATTAACTCCACATGCTATGACCAATTAATTCCAATTTATACTTAATTAGGTTTCAATAATATTGTTCTTTTGTGTAAATTAATGCCTCTTATGCAACTTTCATCATCTTCTTTGGTCAATTAATTTTTCTAGATAATTGTTCTTGCTTAAAGATGGAGCAATGTGGTTCAACGCGTTTTCTGGTCAGGTGCAACTTTGGGAGAGGGGGGACATGCAAAAGACACTCCGTCGCTCAAGTAAGAATGAATTCCAGGTGACACTACTGGAATATTAGCTATTAGCCACGGGCTCACCGATGGTCGCCTGGGCCGTCAGAACTATTCATAGCTTTTTGACGACCGCAACGACCGTAGCTGATGCAACCAAATCAGTTGCGGCTCGCATACGGCCGCCCAAGGCCATCGCTCAAAGCTGATGGCGCGCACGATGCGCAAAATGAAATAACCAAGTAGCGACGGCTTAGTGGGGGCTAAAGGGTCATCGGTGAAATAAGTTAGTAATTAGCCATAGCTAGCAGCGGCCGTCGCTTATTAATTGATGGAGCGAACGCGGCGCGAAAAAAAACACACATCACCGATGGCTTAGAGAGGGCTACGCGGCCGTTGGTGATATTATTAGTAGTTGTGCATGGTTTACAGACGGCTGATGGGCCGTCGGTGATAGACCTTTTTATTTACGTTCACACCCGACCTTTCCTCTTTCCCCTGCTCTCTTCTCTCTCCGCTACCGATCGAGGGAGTTTGCCGCCAAGCTAACGTCGACGGAGACACCGCCCTCGCCCTCGCCGATCGAGCCCCAATCTCCACGTGCCGGCCCCTCTACTCGATCGCCGCCTTCTCCCAGGTGAGTTCCTCCCCTCTCCCCTCTCCGGTCGGCGCCTAGGGTTTCGGCCGACACTAGCATTATTTTTTTGTTAATAGATTAATTAAGTTTAATTATTTAGGGTTAATGTTAGATTAATTAGGGTTATTTGTTAATTAGATTTAATTAGTTTTGTTAATAAGGGTTAATGTTAGATTTAATTAGTTTTGTTAATTAATTAGGGTTATTTGTTAATTAGATTTAATTTGATTTAATCAAGATTATTTGTTAATTAGATTTAATTAGTTTTTTTGTTGTTAGATTAAATTTAGGTTAGTTTTAATGTTTTGGTTAGTTAATCAAGGGTAGAATAAATGTTAGGGTTAATTTTAGTTGGGTGTGATTACAAGTTTGAAATCGTCCACTTTGGACTCGCGCGTACCGGAATCGTCCACTTTGAACTTGCTCCGAAATTGTCCACTGTGGACTCTATAAGAAAACTCGGCTCGGTTCACTGTGGAATCACCCACTGTGAACTCGCGTCGAAATCGTCCACTATGGACTCGCGCCGGAATCGTCCACTGTGGACTTGCACCAGCATCCATAAATTAGAAAATAATTATGATGAGTTGATACGTTTCATGTACACATCGATGAGTCAAGTTTTAATTTTGCAAAATCTTAGATCCGTTATGGGATTGTATGTTCGTGTAAACGAAGTCGATGATATTTTATACGACGTACAACCCTTGAATTGTCCCTAATTGGACAATTTGAGAACATAGTTATTTATATTTCACTTAGTTTATTTCTTTTAGTCATTAATTATTTTTAAATTTTGGCTTGTATCTCCCTTGTTCTCTGATACGCACCTAGATGATATGCGTATTTGAACAACTGTAGGGAGATGCTGCCAAAATTTAAAATGAAGTTAATGACTAAAAGAAATACTAAGTGCAATATATGTAACATTAATCCTAAAGGGAATAGGACCATCCCACCTAAAGATATTGCCAACTTTTTGATAAAATATGTCGAGCGATCGAAGTTGGATGTATCGACAAATTCATCTTGGAGCTATAACAAATGAATTTCGAGTAGGTGTAACTTACTTCTTAAATTTCGCCTACTCGAATCAAAAATTCCTTAGTAGTGATAAAATCGAATGTCTGTGCCGGAAATGTTCGAACATAAGATTTTTGGATCGGAAAACTATCACAATGTATCTGTATACAAAAGGATTCACACCAGTATTCACACCAACATAAGTGGTGATAAAAGGACATCGAGCAATCCTGTTGTCCAAACTCATGGTGAATCTTCGACTGTGGTTGTTCCTTCTTCCAATCCATCTAATCCTTATAGAACAATGATTCTAGATAGTCTTGGCGGACAATTCCATTTAAATGACAATGCTGAGTCGGTGATTGAGATGGTACAGCTACCAGATACTACGACAGTTGAAGTCACTGAAAAACAACCTATGATACAGATTGAATTACCGAATAAGGAGGCTGCAGAATTTTACGAAATGTTGAAAGCTGTCAATGGACCTTTGTATGAGAATTGTCCTAAATATAGAAGATTTTTGGCAATGATGCAACTCCTAAACATCAAGTCCGATTGTATTATCAGCAGGGTTACGTTTGAACAGATTGCAGGCTTTATCAATGATATGCTACCTCCAGATAACAAGTTTGAGTCAACTTTTTATAAGATAAAAATATTGATGAGGAAATTGGTGCTTGGGTACGAAAAAATACACGTGTGCCCAAATAACCCTACATTTTTTATTATAAAGAAAATGCACAGTTGGAGCAATATCCAGTATGTGAACATCCTCGTTATAAGGAGAGGAAATCGGTCTGATAGAAAAATACCCCCTTTAGGGTGCTTTGGTATTTTTCACTAACACCGAGGCTTCAAAGGTTATTCATGTCGAAAAAGACTGCCTCCTATATGAGTTGACATGTAAGAAGTCGTGATGATACAATAATGACTCATCCATCCGACAGTGAAGCATGGAAACATTTGGATATATGTTATCCTTCATTTGCTAGGGATACTAGAATTATCTGATTGGGATTGTGCACGGATGGTTTTAATATGTTTGGTAATTCGGTAACTCCGTATTCAGTATGGCCAGTGCTGCTAACAGTTTATAATTTACCACCATCAATGTGTATGAAAGATGAATTTATCTATCTTTCGATGATTATTCCTACTAGGGGTCCTCGGAAAGAAATTGACGTGTTTCTTTGACCCCTAATTGATGAACTGCAAACATTGTGGCTTGAGGGAGCTGTCACATATGATTGTCATCGGAAGCAAAACTTCACTTTACGAGCTACTATATTGTGGACAATCAACGATTTTATGGCCTACGACATGTTGTTTGGTTGGAGCACGCATGGGCAACTCTCTTGTCCGTATTGCATGGAACACTCAAAAGCGTTCAGTCTTCAGAATGGTCAAAAAAAATTTTCTTTGATTGTCATTGCCGATTTCTACCGTCTAACCATCAGTATCGAAGGAATCGTGATAAATTTACCAAGGGTATAGTTGAAAGAGATGAGCTACCACCGATGTTGTCTGGTGAACAGATGTTAACATGTGTTGAATTGCTTCCAGAGATTACTTTTGGTCGGAATGTAAAAATTTCAAGCTTTGGACAAACACATAACTAGGTGAAAAAAAGTATCTTTTGAGAATTGTCGTATTGGAGTTCATGACTGATTTGGCATAATTTAGACATCATGCACATTGAAAAAATGTGTTTAATAATATTTTTAACACTGTGATGGATATTTTCGCCAAAACTAAAGATAATGTGAAGGCCCGACATGATGTGAAAATACTTTGTAACAAGCCTGAGTTAGAGTTGCAAGAGGTCAACGAACAACTTAATAAGCCAAAGGCGCCGTATGTGTTAAAT
This sequence comes from Canna indica, assembly GCA_034359265.1. Lineage (NCBI taxonomy): Eukaryota > Viridiplantae > Streptophyta > Magnoliopsida > Zingiberales > Cannaceae > Canna > Canna indica. The sequence continues at coordinate 33,238,695 of CP136898.1, read as the reverse complement.
AAATAGCAGGTGAAAGATTTGTATCAATGGATCAAAGAACTCAGATTACCCAATGGATATGCCTCAAACTTATCTCGATGTGTGAATGCCGATGAATGCAAAATATCAGGGATGAAGAGCCACGATTATCATGTATATATTCATGCAGAGATTGCTTCTGGTCGCATTTCAAGATCATCTACATAATAAGATGGGGGTTCGTTGATAGAATTAAGTATGTTTTTAAGAAACATTTGTGCAAATGTCCTTCAAGTCGAACATATGTCAGCACTTGAAAATAATATTGTTGAAATCATATGCAAGCAGGAGCAGTTTTTCCCTCCTATATTTTTTGACTCGATGGAGCATCTATCGATACACTTGGCATACGAGGCACAAGTTGGTGGCCCCATTTAATACCGGTGGATGTACTTATTCGAAAGATACATGAATCATTTGAAGAAAAAATTAAAGAACACCGCTGTAGTTGAAGGTTCCATATTAGAATCATATATAATTCAAGAAATTTCAACATTCTGCTCATTTTATTTTGAATCAACCATCAAGACAAGGCTTAATCATCTTCCACAGAACGACGATGGGAAATCTCGACCAGGGGATCTCAACCATCAGATGTATGTTAAAATATCTTTTGTTACCCTGGTCGTGCTTTGGGTTCTCGTCCTTCTCGATTCTTAAACGACGAAGAGTACCATTTGACCTACTTGTATATTTTACTAAACTGTCCAGAGATAGAAAAGTTCATTGAAATATTTGGCGTCTAGATGGTGACAAAATACTGAATTTATAGTGATGAGAAATTAGAGATATTACACAATTGTGTGTTCCCTAATTGGTTTCGAGCGTACTGTACATAACACAAAGGCGAAATAGATAACCAAATCTTTGAGATTGCTAGCGGACCGACACGACTTGTACAGTGTTATAACGATTATTTTATTAATGGATATAAATTTCACACACTTGAATATTCATCTACAAAGAAGACTATGAATGCTAGTGTGTGTGTCAAAGGGATAAAGTACGCTGAATGTTATGTTGACTTTTACAGACTATTGGAAGAAGTCATAGAATTACAATTTTTCAAATGGAAATCAGTTGTCCTTTTTAAATGTCATTGGTTCGATACAAGTGATAGTGGAATGAGAGTTCTTCGAAAGTATAAACTTCTCAAGGTCAATTACAAATCAAAATTGGTTTCGAATGAGCCGTTTATATTAGCATCTCAAGCTGAACAAGTATATTATATGCAGTATCTGTTTCGAAAGAAAGATATGGCAGATTGACGTGTAGTCTATAAGACTAAATTCAGAGAAAAAATTGATCCAATAGTTGGGGAGAATGAGCCAATAGATGACTTCTATCAAGAAGATGATCCTACCGAAGTGGAGCGAGTTAGTCCAATACTCGAGGATGATGACACATAGTTAGTTCAATTGGAAGTAGAATATATTGATGACGACGGTAATGAAGTTGAGGAAGAAGGATAGAATGATGATGAGGGAGAAAAAGAAGAAAAATTTGAAGATTCTGATACAGAAGAACAAGAAGAAGAGTATTACACGGACAATGATACTGACGATGACGAATAATTTTAAATGTGAAGTATATCTTCAATTATTAAATGTATATATTAATCTATTATATATATACTAATTATATTCATATTTGACAGCTATAGTTCGAGAAGTGCATGCCCGAGGAGGCCTTCCTCGTAGGACTACACCCCCCCCCCCCCACCCCCCCCTCCCCGACGATTACCACCTGCCACCCCTGTACCCACCAACCCTTCGCCATCGACCACTATCCCCCCATCTCCGGCCACCACCCCCCCACCAGATCCGGCCACCATTCCCCCACTTGATCCGACCACCATTCCCCCACCTGATCCATCCACCATTCCCCTAGTCGATCTAGCCACCATCTCTTCAGCCGATCCAGGCCCGTCGACATCGAGACATAGGCTACGAGGGCCTAACAGAATTATCCCTCCGCTAGCCGAGGGAGAGTCGCGCAGATCGGTTAGTGTGCGCGGTAGAAGGTAAGTAGATGTATTAATTATTCCTTATAATTTATTTATAATTCAATATATCATAATATAGAATTGTACTATATTTGGTACAGGTTTGAGCATTAGGACATCCCACGCACGATAGCAGGGATGATACGGAAGTTTATGCACGGGGTGTGGCCTACATGGTCTCACGTACCCTGTGAGAATATGGATTTAGTATGGCGAGAGTTCTCAGTAAGTATATTTATTAAATTAATGTTAATGTTAAATATCGATTGATAATAATAAATTTATTTTTTTGCAAGCTCATTATACATGGTCGAAGGACTAGACTCATTTTGTAGAGAGTGCGTGGGAGTGCATTGCTCACGCTCGCTACAACAGGCTATTTCAGCAGGCCCGTAAGATCGTGATGAGATAGTTGGGGCCACACAAATTGGGTAGACTCTAGGACATGCCCCTAAGTGGATTCCTGGACCTATGTGGGACTAGCTTGTTGAGCGATGGCACACGCCTGAGTGGTAGGAGGTCTCCCGAATAGCGTCGAGAAATCGCATGTCCGGGTGAAGGGGGGGAGGGGGGGGGGGCACGGGAGCGCGCCACATGGGTGGCTCCATGTCTTTTGCGGTGCATGAGCGTCGTATGGTATGTATAATTTCCTTACTTTTAATTAAAATATTATATATTGTGTATAATGATACTAATGTATTTATTTGAGTGTACAACGCCCCTCGCTGATACAGGTGTTTGAGCGTACTCACCGTCGGTGACGAGGTGCCGGGGACTACATCGATAGCAGGGCCTCGATCTTCATGGTAAGTATTTATGTCTATTTGATTTACGCAATTTTTATTTATACTTTATATATATGTATTATTTAAAATATAAACGCGCGTATGAGACCTACACAAGGACCGTGATCGAGTGCAGAGGCACGCCGGAGGAGTTTGATGTGGATGCATAGGTTGAGGCCGCAGGTGGCTGGGAGCACGACCATGTTTATGGCTTTGCAGACTGTGGCCATGCATGTGCCGTGTTAGGGCCACTTGGGGCACCGATCCCTCCCGCTACACATGAGCAGCCCTCGACATCGCGAACGCAGGACCAGAGCCCGATAGCGGCCTTAGTTGGATTTCGAGCTAACACAGCAGAGAGCGACGATAGAGAAGCATGGACATGCGATGGAGGAGCAGAGGCATGAATGACGAGTTGAGACAGACAATGCAAAACATACATGTCCTCCTCACTCAGATTGCATCTCACTCGGGCCTTCTACCGATGATGTCGCAGCCATCGTCCTTGACCTAGTCGACGCTCTTGACCCAGTTGTTGTCGACTCCACCGCCTCCAACGCAGCCGTGAGATTTTGCTTTATTGTATTTTGATTATATTTTAATACTTGATAGTTGCTGTTAATATACTTGATATACTTGATAGTTGTATGTATATACTTTTCATTTGATATTTGATACTTGTTTGCCTCCAGTTTGAGGCTTAGATTGATAATATTTAAGTAAAACTTGTATGGTTGGTTGAAAATATAGGTGTATGATGTTTTGTGGTTGTAAATAGATTGTAATGTATAAATGTATAAATATTATTGTATACATGATTTTTCAAAATTTTAATTTTTTTTCAGTTACAGGATATAACTTCAGCCACGGCTTACCCACGACTGACTGTCACTAGGCTATGGCTGAAAGCGTATCAAAAATGGCTGATGGCCTAAGCGGCACCAAATATCATGGTTGCTATTAATATCACTGACAGTTCCTAGCCGCGACTGATGTGTTTAAATCAGCGATAGTCACTGAGGGTCGTCACTTATGTATTGCCAGGTGGAGACCCCGGGCTAAGACATCTGACTTGACTTGAGTTTGGTTCATGAATATGGGCACTTCTGGGCCTGATCGAGTTAGTCCCTAAGTGTTAGTCCATACAATCCCTTCTTGAACCATGAAATGACATTTTTCCCAGTTCAAGACAAGATTAGTTTCAATGCATCTTATTAGCACCTTGGTTAGGTGATCTAGGCAGGAATCAAAGGATTCTCCAAAAATAAAAAAATCATCCATGAATATCTCTATGTTTTGTTCCAACATATCATTGAATGAAGCCATCATGCATCGCTGAAATGTTGCAGGAGCATTGCATAAACCGAATGACATTCTTCTAAATGCGAATGTGCCATATGGACATGTAAAAGTGGTTTTTTCCTGGTCCTCTAGAGCTATGACTATCTGGTTATAGCCTGAATACCCATCTAGAAAATAGTAAAACTCCTGCCCTGAGAGCTTGTTTAACATTTTGGTCAATGAATGGCAGTGGGAAGTGGTCTTTTCTGGTGGCTTTGTTGAGTTTCCTGTAATCTATGCAAATTCGCCATCTCGTTACAGTTCTTGTAGGCACCAGTTCATTGTTGTCATTTGAAATAACTGTCATGCCTCCTTTCTTTGGTACACATTTGTCACGCCCCAACTCAGGGTCCCGTGACTAGCCAGGGTATACGCAATCATAGTCCTTCAATAGCTCCAGCCATCTTCTCTGCCTTAGGTTCAACTCCTTCTGGGTGAGCAAATACTGGAGGCTTTGTGATCAATGTATATCTCACAAGCCTTGTCATAAAGGTAGTGATGCCACAGCTTCAATGCGAACACCACCGCTATCAGCTCAAGGTCATGAGTTGGGTAATTCTTCTCGTGAACCTTCAACTGCCTGGAGGCATAGACTATCACTTTTCCATTCTGCATCAGCACGCAACCCAAGCCAACTCGGGAGGCATCACAATAAACAACAAAACCTCATGAACCCGAGGGTACTGCTAAAACTGGCACTGATATCAAGCGGTCCTTGAGCTTTAGAAAGCTTTCTTCGCACTTACTGTCCCATTCGAACTTGACCTTCTTCTGGGTCAAGCGAGTCAATGGTGCTGCAATCTTGGAGAAATTCTCCATAAACTTTCTGTAGTACCCAACTAATCCCAGAAAACTGCGAATCTCCGAGACATTGGTCGGCCTCTTCCAGTTCTTAACTGCTTCTATCTTTGTAGGGACCACCTTTATTCCTTCCTTGGACACTACATGACCAAAAACCCTACACTCTCCAGCCAGAACTCGCACTTGGAGAATTTGGCATACAACCTGTGCTCTGTGAGAGATTCCAGAACTACCCTCAAGTGCTTAGAATGCTCCTCCCTGGTCTTGGAATAAATCAAAATGTCATCAATGAACACAATCACAAACTTATCCAGGTATTCCTTGAACACTCGGTTCATCAAGTCCATAAATGTTGCAGGTACATTAGTCAGCCTGAATAACATCACCAAAAAATCAAAGTGCCCATACCTTGACCTGAAAGCAGTCTTAGGGACGTCACTATCCCGAATCCTCAACTGATGATATGCTGACCGCAGGTCAATCTTAGAAAACCACTGCGCTCCCTGAAGTTAATCAAACAAATCGTCAATCCCGGGCAACGGGTACTGATTCTTCACTGTTACCTTGTTAAGCTACCGGTAATCAATCCACATCCGCATGGACTCATCCTTCTTCTTTAAAAAGAGCACTGGAGCACCCCAAGGCGAAACATTGGGATGAATGAAACCCAAATCAAGCAGCTCCTGCAGTTGGGACTTCAACTCCCTCAACTCAACTGGAGCCATCCGATACGGAGGAATGGAGATTGGCTTCACCCCTAGCTGTAAATAGATACAGAATTCGATCTCTCTCTCTGGAGGTAATCTAGGCAACTCATTAGGAAATACATCCGAGAACCCGCATACTACAGGTTTCCTCCCGATGTCTCTGGCCGCACCTCCACCTTCCTCTGCCATTGACACAAAGGCCAAAAAGTAATTTCCAAGCCTTAAGAGTTGATATCGCCATCAACGGCTCACCCCTTCCCTCACCTTGGAAGGTAAACTGGGGCATCCCAGGCTTACTAAATGTCACAATCTTAGCCCTGCAATCAACTGAGGCAAAATGGTCCGCGAACTAGTCGATGCCCAATATCACATCAAGCTCCAACATTGGCAGAAGTGTCAAATCAGCCATCAGCACATGCCCACAAATGAGTACCTTGCAACCTCGAAAAACTGTCTCTGCCATCACAGAAACACCTATAGGCGTAGACACCCCAAGGGGTAATTCAAGCACAGAAGATATCCCTATCAACTTAACAGCAAACAAGGCAAATACAAAAGAGTGCGTAGCAGCTAGATTAAATAAGACATAAGCAATAGTAGACCCAACCATAATATTACATGACACCACTGCCCTGGACGCCTCAGCGCCCTCGTGGTTCATAGCAAACACCCGTGCGGTGGGCCTCTCGGAACCACCAGCTCGCTAGCCTCCTCCCCGAGTCTGGCCTCTTTGAGCTACAGAAACACCTATAGGCGTAGACACCACAAGGGGTAATTCTAGCACAGAAGAAACCCCTATCAACTTAGCAGCAAACAAGGCAAATACAAAAGAGTGCGTAGCAGCTAGATTAAATAAGACATAAGCAATAGTAGACCCAACCATAATATTACATGACACCACTGCCCTGGACGCCTCAGCGCCCTCGTGGTTCATAGCAAACACCCGTGCAGTGAGCCTCTCGAAACCACCAGCTCGCTAGCCTCCTCCCTGAGTCTGGCCCCTTTGAGCTACAGAACCCACTGACATCGGTGCCTTTCCTCTGGTCTGATCAAGCTATTGACTGCCCTTGCCAGGACAATCCTTTTTGAAATACCCAATCTGTCCACACCCAAAACATGCCTCAGAGCAAAACCGCTCTAGTCCTACTCAACTCTGGTCGCACACAATCATGGCCCTTAAGCATAAGGTCGCTCTACACCCATAATTTATATTTCATGAAATCTAAGGGAAAGATCCTCCAATCAATCCAAAATTTCAGCTATAGAGGAAATTTACTCTCAGCCAACCCCTGCAGATCCCTTATGCAGAACTCTATCAACCGCCCCCCTAGGAACCCTAGGGCTACCCTAACCATACTGCATCATAAATATTTAACTATATGACGAGACCTAATGAATAATTCAGGATACTAAGCAATCACTGCAATGATCTCTAATCCAGGCACCCATACAATGGTAGCCCCTCCAAAAATAGTGCACTCTCTAGCATAGGGTCATTCACGGCCTCAAGCTGTGCTAACCTGGGACTGTCCCAGTTCCTCCTCCCTGCGGAGTGCCTCAACCAGCTCAGCCACTCGGACCTGCAGCAGCACAACCATGGGAACTGGTCCCACATCCTCCCGAGCCTGCGGTGGTCTCCCTCGACCCCGGCCCCGGCCTCAGTGGAGTTGCTATCACTACCGCTCCATGCGGCATCAAAGGCCTACATTGATCGGGAAAAAACTAGAAAAGAAATAATTCAAGCTTAAGCAATTGAATTCACCTAATGTTTTGCAAACTAAACCACAAGTCGTGATGAGGTGCAGACTTAGCCCATTGATCTCATAGCATACCCCGACCGTATACTGACACGCTAGAAATGCCCTATACGGTGACAACTCTAGGTCGTAGTCGGACTGAACCACATGCTCTGATACCAACTTTGTCACGCCCCAACTCAGGGTCTCGTGACCAGCCAGGGTATACGTGCCTATACCCCGAAGCCTAACCCATGCACATGCCAAAACAAATAGTGTTTCAAAAAGAAAACAACAAGTTTTATTTTAAAGAAAAAGTGAATCAATAACAAGATTAATAACTCAGAGGTAAAGATAAAGTGAATCAATAACAAGATTAATAACACGATTAGGTTCAACAGTTCAAAAAGTTCAGTCAAATAAAACCTAAAATAATAACATAAATGCCCTCAGGCTATAACGCCAAAATAAGCTAATACAAGTGCATGACACTACCAAAAGAAAAACTCGACTACGACCCTAACTAGTACTGCTATGAGATCCAACGGCTCCTCTGCCCTCCAACGACGCCAAGTGCATCCAACCCACCTCACCGATCAGGCTCTGCAAAACAGAAATCACACGACAACGGGTGAGATCAAAGAACTCAGCGAGCGGCTTTATCCGCCATCACAAATAAACACAGAGATAACATAAATAAATTCTCTCTAAAAAGGCCACGTCGCAAAAACGTAACTAGCTACCAGGCCCGAAGGCCATCCATACCCACGGCATCTATCTCATCAAAGAGGTGCATCAGGCCGAAGCCCTACCATGCCCGAAAGCAACATCACCTAAAAAAATGTGCATTAGGTCAAAGACCTACCATGCCCAAAGGCAACGTCACCATCACAGAGATGCATCAGGCCGAAGCCCTACCATGCCCAAAGGCAACATCACCATCAATGAGGTGCATCGGTCGAATCCCTACCATACCTAAAGGCAACATCACCGACAAGAGGTGCATCAGGTCGAATCCCTACCATGCCCAAAGGCAACATCACCATCAAGAGGTGCATTGGGTCAAATCCCTACCATGCCTAAAGATAACCTCACATATCAGAATAATCGGGAAAGGCCCTCCGAACTTATCTTGCAGGTTGCTCGTAACCCGGCTCCTAAATGAACCGCTCCGTCATTCCCAAGGATATGGTGCATCAAGACCTAAGTCAAGATTCTTCTACGGTGTCCTAAGGGTGTCCTCACTATGAAGCGTCTCAATACTTCAAACCCGACCCTTATCCCTTAGACCCGCAACGTCATGAACCCGTGTGGTTTTATTTCATGCATACATTTCAGTTAGTTCATAACAGATTATGCTCATCCTTAGATCCAATTTTAATTATAGAATTAAAATCTAGATCATTTCAATTAGGGCTTTATTTTAGAGTTTTGTTCTGCCCAGAAATGCTGTATGTACCCCGAATCTACTCTTCAAAGTGTATCCTATGTTTCCAAACTATGCTTTCTGGTCAAAACGATAGGTTACACGACTATAATCAGAGATCTAATCACATAATAACAGAGAAATCAAAAATCAGCACAGATTCGATAAACAACACATAAATTTCAGAAAGCTGAAATTTCCAGCACAACATGAAATAAAATCCGAATTTTGCACAATTAAAGTCCTAAATTTCTAACATCACAGATTCATGTCATCAAGCCAATCATGCATACAATCTCATAATTTTTATTCAATAAAGCTAGCATATATATATCAAGAATCCCTAATCAAGAATCAAGGTGATTAAATTAATTCTTTAGCATCAAGAATATCTAGAATTCCAAGATGAGGTTTACACCCAAGATTCACAAGATTTAATTGTAAAATCACATATCTTCCCTTAAACATAAATTCCATGATATGAGATCAAAATTTGAGATCTAAGCATGGCATAGAAACCCAAAAAATCTCAAGAACACAAAATAACATTATCGAAATCAAGAATCTTCAAGACGGCTTCAAGAAAATTCGAAGAAAATCCGAATAGGAGGGATAAAACCACTCACCTTGATTAGGAAAATGATTTAGAGAAGAACTTCCTAGCGACGATATCCAAATCCGGCCTCAAAGGGGTGGCTTGATTCAACAAGGGAGAAGGAGGGGCGGCGGCTCCACTAAAGTCGACGGCTCCAAGAAGAGGAAGGAAGGAGGGGCGGCGGCTCCTCCTCAAGCCGGCTGCTCCAAGATGGGGAAAGAGAGAGGGGAAGAGGGGAGGATGGCTCGGCGGCTAGGCTTGAGGGCGGTGGCTCCAAGGAAGAGGAAGAAAGGAGTGGCGACTGGCGGCTTGGGCTGTTGGCTGGCTCCTTCTCTCACAATTGTGTGGCTCCAAAAGTTGGAGCCACAACCTAGGGGAGGGGGTTTTATAATTTCTCCTCAACCCCAACCCTTCTAACCTAAGCCCAACCCACATCCACTTAAGCCAAGACCAACCCGCTAACCCGGTAGCTTAATTAAATCATAAGCGTCTAATTAGATGCACCCTCATAGGCGTAATTCATAATTATCCAAACACCATAATAATTAAAAATAATTCCAATCACTCAAACCTAATTTCATAAATTCATAAATTTATATTTTTCTTACCCGAGCTCGCAAGCTTGCTCAGACCATGAGTCAACTCGGCTGGCAAACACACACAACAGAATAATCAATTAAATATATAGGATATTACAACATTGCACTGGGCTGACCCATGAGCTATCTGAATTAGGGTAAATTATCCTTGCATCTAGCCACTTTATGATTTCTTTCTTTACCACTTCCTTCATCATAGGATTTCACCTACGCTGAGGCTCTCTTGTTACCTTAAATTCCTTCTCCTTGAGAATTTTGTGCATGCATACTGCTGGACTTATGCCCTTGATGTCGCTAATGGTCCAAGCAATGACTTGCCTATGATCCCTTAGAACTCGCAACAACTTTTCTTCTTGAACACTTGTCAATCTAGTTGAAATAACAATTAGTAGCGTAGAAGAAGTCCCTAGAAATGCTTACCGCAAGTGTGGAGGCAGTGGCTTCAACTCCAAGATAGGTGGTTCTTCAATTGAAGGTTTGGGTGGAGTGGTAAGAGCTGGCCTCGCCAATGATTCTACTGCTCGGTTGTATCCTTGGAAGGTGCGGGCAGCATCTAGATAGTGACTGTACTCCCTCATATCTTCTTCTTCTCTTTCTTCCTGAGATGTCAAAGTGGCTTCTAATGCATTAGTGGGGTACATGTTGTCAAATTCCTTAACGGCTTGTACGTGGATAACATCAATAGCCCAACATTCATCCACATCTGATGGATGTTTCATAGCTTTAAAAACTTTAAAAGTCACTTGCTGATCATGGACTCTCATAGTCAGTTCACCTTGTTGTACGTCAATTAAGGCCCGCCCAGTTGCAAGAAAGGGCCTTCCAAGTATGATAAGCACATCAATGTCTTCTTCCATTTCCAAAACAACAAAGTCTATAGGAAAAATGAAATTATCTACCTTCACCAAAACATCTTCAATAATGCATCGGGAATGCACATAGGATCTATCTGCTAGCTGCATGGTCATAGAAGTATGTTTAATCTCTCCCAAACCCAGCTTTAGGACTACAAAAAATTGCATTAAATTTATGATTGCCCCAAGGTCGAGACCTTTTCTAAAATGTAAACCTCCGATAGTGCAGGGGATTGCGAAGATTCCCGAATCTTTGAGCTTTGGAGGAAGCTTGTGTTGTATTATGGCACTGCTCTCTTTTGTTAGAGCTATAGTTTCAAATTCACTTAAATTTCTTTTCTTTGCCAGTATATCCTTCATGAACTTTGCATAACTTGGCATTTGCTCTAGAGCCTCAGCAAAAGGGATGTTTATTTGTAGCTTCTTGAAGACATCCAAAAACTTCTGGAATTGGTGATCACTTTGTACCTTCTTCAGCCTTCCAGCAAAGGGCACAAGTGGAATGCATGGTAGTGGTTCATGTTGAGATATATTCTGTTTATCATTCTTATCCTCTTGTTCCATAGTTTTTTGTTGAGAAACCTCAACTGAAGGCTTCACTGGTTCACTAGTAGGCTGCCCAAAATCTGTCCTTTTTGGTTCAAGTGACTCTTCACCTTGTTTTTGATCTACTTGATTTGGTTCTGAAGAGGAATTGGCAGCTTCTATCAATTGCTTGCCGCTTCTCAAAGTGACAGCCTTGCAATGCTCCTTTCCCTTTAGATTTGGCTCTGTATCGCTTGGCAAGTGCCCTTATTGCCTACTATTTAGAACACAACAAGTTGCCCAAGCTGATTTTCAAGATTTTTGATGGAAGCTTGCTAGCTATGAATCAGAGTCTCATTCTTTTGCAAGGTAGCTCTTGTTTCTGTTATGAACTGCATCATCAACTCTTCCAATGAAGATTTCTTTACAGGGAATGGTGCTCTTAATTACTGTTGGAAACCAGGTGGGAATGGCGACTGTTGTTGATGTTGTTGGTTTCCTTGGTTTTTCCACCCAAATTTTGGGTGATTTCTCCACCCCTAATTGAAAGTAGAAGCATACGGGTTACAAGTTGTCTGTGTTGGTTCCCCATGTAGTGAGCGGATTCAGTGACAAGATGGCATTGATGATAAGGGTGACCGTCAACTCCGCAAATTCCACATAATTGAACTTTACTGGAAGAGGAAAGAGTGGCAACCTTCAACTCTTGAATTTGCCTCGCAAGGCGTTAAATTACTCTGAAGCATTTTCCAATGTCAGTAAAGCCTATCTTTTTGAGCGTAAACATCAAATTCCTATATATTTATAACTCTAAAGCCTATCTTTTTTAGTGTAAACATCATATTCCTATGTATTTATAACTCAAGAAGATGCATGAAGATATACCTTAATGATGGCTACCAAGAGGTTAAGCTATATTCCTATGCATTAACTTAAATTACTTGAGCAAAGATTTTAGGGCAGCAAGTAAACTTGGCTCTAGCATGTATGTCTAATTTGAGTTCCATTTTCCAAGTTCAATCAAACCACAAACAAATTAGATAGTGATCAAGTATCAAGTTGAATAATGCTCAATCATGCTAGAAACAACTCATAACATCCATAAATAGCAAAGAGAAACAACACAACAAGTTTTGGTTCAAGATCCATCACAATCCCTATGAAATATGTTTAGCTCATGTTAGGAATTGAATAACACTTAATAAATCCAGAAAATACATCCATAGGTCAGCAAGGAGAAGCAAAAAAAGTCCAGAAACACAAACTAAATCAGCCTCTTCATGGATTTCCAGCAGAAATTTGAAGGTTAGCAAAGAAATTTTAGACTTGTGCTCCTCTTCAATTCCTGCATCTATAGAAGATTGCAAGATGGCCTTGATCACCCAGATTTGGCTTCAAGTCAGGGTTGAGGCAAGTCTCTCTTCTCTCCTCAAGTTTGTAGCCACCAGATCTCTTCTTCCCCCCCAAAACTGCAGCGCCTCCTTCAAAAACGGGACGAGAAAAAAAACCCTTTGGATTTGTGCGGCTGCTCCATATGTTGTTGCCCACTATTAGATCCTAATCATTCTGGGTTCACATATCATTAAATGGATCCAATCTCCCGTCAACCCGTTAACATATTGGATATATATTGGATCATCACCATGATGCTCACTTCAAATATGTGGATCCATTCATTCAATTGCTAGACCAAAATGTCACCTCACTTAGGCTGCAGTTTGGAGACAGAGTACTCTGGCTGGTCGAGAAAAAACCAGCAAACGAGATTTATTTTCCATAAATATGCCTTAAACCCTGTTTTCACATAGAATTAACAACATGAGCAATAGAATCACTAAAAACAGACTTCTTAAATAAAAACATGCCTAAAATTACTTAAAAACAATTAGAATAGTGATTAATGAACTAGCTAAATAACTCTATTTCCTGTGGTTATCAGTAAGGGGTAGTTGATCTCACAGTTATCTATGAGCTATCACTTAATGTACATTTTTGAGAGTGCACCGGGCTAAGCCGAATGCCTCATTTAGGGTTGAGGACCAGACTCGGTGAGAACCAATCTCGCGATAGGCACGCTTAGGGTCGTGTTGCTCGTGGGGAGTGTGTCGGGCTGAGCTGGAGGCCGAGGACCAGACTCTGTGAGAACCGAGCTTGCGATAGACGTGCTTAGGGTTGTTGAGGTCGTAGGAGACCAAGATACGCACTGAGGTCGATGAGCCAGACTGGTGAAAACCAAGTTCTGATTGCTGAATGAGGTGCTGAGTTGAGCTTAAGTTGGTGAAAAACCAGGTCTTGGTTTCTTCGGCGTTTGGCAATGCCGAGAGTAGGGAGTGTTGGAGAAATGGCAACACTAAAGGGGGGGTGGGGGGTGAATAGTGTGTTAACTAAATTAATTAGCCTAAATTCAATTTTATTCGTTTACTTAGATAACTTAGGCAAATTGCAATTTTACTATTGGATGCGGAAACAAGATAAACAATTAAGCACAAATAGAGTATCAATGCAAACACACAAATTTATAGTGATTCGGGCCCAATGCCTACTCCACTACCTAAGCACCCCGCTTAGGATTTTCAAATTAAGTTTACTAGATTAATTCTTATTTCCCTTACAATGAGGATTTTGACTCGAAGAGTCGCACTCTCGACCTAAGACACTTCCACACACGGAAGTCTCCGCCTTTTTATCAAGAGTACTCTTCCACCTCAACCCTATGGGATACCTCAACTAATCCTAGTAAGTTATGCTTACACAAGTGGTTTTACACCTTTTCACCGAGGTAACCACTTCCACACATAAGACCAAACAACCTAGGTCTTACTCAAACTCAAATTCAAATAAAGAACACGTTCAAATAACAGTTAACATTACAATGAAAAGAGCTTAGAATAAAACCAAGAATAAATGCTCTTTTCCAAGCCTTCGACGCCTTCAACACGCCAAGAAGTATAGCTCGAATTAAATCTCGAGTTGAGACAGAGTGCGCGCTTGAAGCAGATTTTGACGGAAGAACAGACGTGCTTGAATCAATCTTTAGAAGACTCAAAACTCCCCTTAGAATGCTCAATAAAATTTATATCAATTGAGGAAGAAGTATTAGAGGAGTTAGATGAGGTATATTTATACCCTCACGAAGAAATGGCAACTCAACAGATAGAAAACTATCTATTACAGCCGCTCGATCGATTGACCGGTCGATCGACCGATCGACCACTCAAGCGACCGTAGCCTATTCTCTCTGTGCGGTCGACCGGTGGGTCAATCGCCAGATGCAAATCTTGCGTTCCCTCAATCTGATCGACCACCCGATCGACCGACGCAAGTTGCGGCTTCAGCTATCCGTAGTTCGGTCGACCGACAAGGTTACTGCCCATTTCTGGCTTCGATCGATCGACCGCCCAGTCGAGCGAAGTTGCCCACTGCCTATTTTTACCCATCTTCGGTTGACCGAGAGGCTACTGCCGATTTGCGGCATTCTTCGGTCGACCGACCGGTCGACCGAGATGGCTACTGCCCTTTTTCTAACCCTATTCGGTCGACTGACCAGTTGACCGAACATAGGCTAAAATTGATTTTTCAGCCATTTTTCTTGCATGCTTCATTTCCGGGTTCCGGCCTTCAACATGCGTCATCTTGGAGAGCTTTCCATGTGATCTTTGAGCTCGTCCAATACGTCTTTGGTGCACACGTCGATCTTCGAGAAATGTCCGCGACAAACCTGAGCGCGATGATCAATGTCCTTCCGATTTTCTGATTTCTTCCGATTTATCCGATCGAGGACATCGAAGACTAACCGACATGGAACTTGAAATATTTCTCAATGAAATATTAGTTCCATGTTTGTTATCATCAAAACCGAGATTAAGACCAAGGTTGAAAACCTAAAGCCAACAGGGGGGATTGATCGAGGAGGAACGACGCGTCACGTGGGTCAAGGGCCGCTTGTGAGACCGTATAAATTCCTCCTACAAAGTATGCAATGACTAAGAGGAAGGTTAGACACAAAAACATGTGTGTGTAATAGAGAAAGCAACTTTGTTGTGAAACAAAGATACATCATACCCCACCGAGAGCTTGACTCGGCTTACACTAGGAAGGGCCTCATTAAAACCTTCCATGGGGAAAATCCAGTGGGAAAAAAAAACTAAGTAAGGAAAAGAGCACCCTAGCCTTGTCATAATTTATAGGGGAATTCTTAACTATAATAGGCCCGTAGGGAGGCCGTGTTCCAAGATCGTGGGAGTTCCCGCCTGGAGAGTTCTGCTATTCTGTAGGCACCTTTTTTCGAGGACCTTTGTGATCCTATAATGGCCTTCCCAATTTGGGGCAAGCTTGCCTTCTCCGGCTGGTTTTCTCTTTGGTTCGATCTTCAGGAGAACTAGATCGCCTTCCACAAAGTTCCTTGGCCTGACAAGTTTATCGTATTTTTGAGCGATCATGAGCTTCATCCCCTCTTCTCTGATTTTGGTGAGTTCTCACTCTTCTTCAATTAGATCGAGTTTGGGGACTCGGGCTTCTATTTACCATGTTCCTTGAAAGTAATTCTGTGAAGATTGCGATCACGACGGGGATCATGGCATCTGCCCCGTGAACGAGGTGGTAAGGGGTTTCCGAGGTGAAAGACTGAGTTGTTGTGTTGCAACTCCAGAGTACTTCGGGTAATTCATCGACCTAGTAGGGCTTGACTCGGTCGAGCTTTTTCTTCAACCCGGTTAGGATTACTTTGTTGGTTGCCTTGGCAAAGTCATTCGTTTGTGGGTGCTCAATAGATGAGAAGAGTTGTTTGATGTCGAGGTCCGAGCAGGGTGTAGTTGAGAAACCTCCGATAACATATGAGACTTGTCGCATTTTTTGACGTAAAGGCCGCATCTATCTTCAAAGTCAGCTAAAAATAGTCGGCTCAGAGGATTTTAGCTACCAGTGCCCTTCCTCTGATGTGGTTACCGCAAATGTCGTCATGGACCTCTGCCATTATAGTGGCTGTTCGAGGTTGGGCGACACACTTGGGAAGTGGTCGGGAGAGCCCTCTTTTGTAGAGCTGGTTATCAAGAAGTGTTTAGTAGCTTGCCATTCTTTTGAATCTGCCCGGGTTGGGGGTGTCTTCTTGGATTTCGCCCTACTTGAGGTAGTTGATATAAGGGGTTCTCCAATCCGCGCATTGTTCAATTGTTTGGACTTCGGCCGTAGTATCAGCCGGTTGGACGCTCGGGTGTCCAAGGACTTGCTCAATGACCGACCTATTGTTCTGGGGTTTTTTGGTGCTAGCAAGCTTGGGTAGCAAGTCGGCCCGAGTGTTTTCCTCTCGAGGTATGTGATGAATTATACAACTATCAAAATTAGTGATTAGAGATAGTACTAGCGCAAGGTACCTTTCGAGTGGAGGATCTTTGGCCTAGCAGGTGTCGTTGACTTACCCCACAATAAGATACGAGTCGCTTTTTATTTTTTGCGCGAGTTCTAATCTAGCTATTAGTGCTTCGTATTATGCCTGATTGTTCCTACTTTAAACTGGAATTTAAGGGATTGTTCTAGCGTGATTCCCTGATGCTTGCCCCGCTTCCCTTTTCATTGGAAGCGACATCCACGAACAACGTCCAGGTTTTCCCCTCGTTGGGAGTATCTCCTTGGTTGATGAACTCGGCAACAAAATCATCCAGCGCTTGGACCTTGATGGGACCTCTGGGTTGATATTCAATGCTAAATTCTGAAAGCTCCACTAACCACGATATCATTTGCCCTGCGAGTTGGGGCTTAGTCAGCACCTATCGGATCGGCTGCTCAGTGCATACCTGAATGCGGTGGCTTTGGAGTGTATGGTCTCAGCCTTTGAGTTGAAATGACTAGGTTAAAGGCGAGTTTTTCGAGCTTTTTGTATCTGAGTTCTGGTCCTTGGAGAACTTTGCTAATGAAGTAAACTGGTTTTTGGTCCTTTCCTATTCCCGAATCAGGATCGAGCTGAGGGCGTTCTTTGTGACAGTAAGGTAGAGAAAGAGGGTTTCTCCTTGTCATGGTTTGTCCAAAACCGGCGGGCTGGCGAGGAATCATTTTAGATCTTTGAAGGCTTGCTCGCATTTCTCATCCCAATGGAAGTCCTACTTTTTTTGCAAGATTTTGAAGAAAGGGGCGGCTCGGCCGGCCGACCTGGAAAGGAATCTGGAAAGTGCCGCCATCCTTCGAGTGAGTTGTTGTACCTCTTTTATGTTGCGTGGGCTTCTCATTTCTTGAATAGCATGGCACTTTTCTGGATTAGCCTCTATTCCCCGGTGTGTCAATATGAAACTGAGGAACTTGCCACACTGCACTCCGAAGGCGCACTTCTCCGAATTTAGCCTCATGTTGTAGTGTTTGAGCTAATTGAAGATCTCAACGAGGTCATTGCAGTGATTGCCGGTGAGAGGCGTTTTGGCTACCATGTCATCGACATATACCTCCACGTTGCGGTCTATTTGCTTCTCAAAGACATTGTTCAATAACCGCTGTTATGTAGCTCCTGCATTTTTGAGTCTGAAAGGCATCACCTTATAACAAAAATTTGTTTGTGAAATGGCCACACTAGAGTGGGGGTGAATAGTGTGTTAATTAATCTTTTTGCCTAATTCTGATTTTATCGAATTCAACTGTTTCTTATAGGCAATACACTAATTCGAATAGCAAACGAAAGTAATAAATAAGACAATTAAACACAAACAAGAAAGCAATGTGCGGAAACAAGTAAGTATAGCAATTAAGGCACTATCACAATAGGCAATGCAAGCACAATCGATTTATAGTGGTTCGGCCCCAATGCCTACTCCACTACCTAAGCACCCCACTTAGGATTTTCAAACTAAACTTTACTAGATTAATTGTTTCATTTACAGCGAGGATGTTTTCACCGGAGAGTCTCCGCCTTCCTACCGATAGTACTCTCCCACCTCAAACCTAAAGGACAACAATACTAATCCTAGTAAACTAAGTTTACACCCGTGGATTTAAACCTCAAATATCAAGGCTACCACCCAATTTCAAGACCTAACAACCTAGGTATTCACAAGCTCAAATACAATGAAATAAACCACAAAATACATAAACAATGGAGCAAATAAATAATACAATAAATACTTAGCTCCAAAGAAAACTCCCTAGTCCTCTTGATGCCTCAAGATGATGAATCGGTGAAGCTTGAAGGCTACAAGGAGTGGAGATCAAAACTAGGATTCTTGCCAAGATGACTCAATGAAATCTTGTAGAGATGCTTAGCATCACACTTCATGGCTTGGAAGCATAAAAAATTATGCTTGGAATAAGTTTGGGATGAAAGCCCTGCCTTCTGCCCATTTTTGCCTTCTGCCGGTCGACCAGTCGATCGACTGAATCTGGGCAGGGCTAATTTCTTGTGTATTTTTCTTCTCGTTTCTTCGCTAAGTATACTTATATAACTTTAAAACATAAATGTTATATAAGGATTACCTCCCATTTGGATTTAATAAAAATATCTAAAAACTCAAAATCCTTAAGAATCAAAATCTAACTTTTAGGATCTAGTACAAATTTTTGAAAATCGGAAATTTTATATATAATCTCCCGGGTCAAATATGTGTAGGCTAAAGGCTTCCAAAAAATCCTTAAAAATATCTCATTGTCTAGTTTTTATGGAAGGAACAATTACCAACACTTTTGGTGCCATGAAAATGTCAAGGTCATATAGCCCTCTTAGGAGCTCCCTAGGCTCAATGAATTTCAGGGCCGTTTTCTAATTTTCCGGTTTTGGGGTTCGAGTTTGGTATTTTGGGTTCTTTGTATCATCATGAGGATTTACAACAAATGCTAAACACCCTAAACCTAAACTCTAACTTTTCGAAGAATCTCGTGCGTCGATGAGCGTCTTTGTCGATTTCTCCAATTTTTCCGATCGGGGACCTAACAATAACCCTTCATGAAATCATTAGTTCTATGTTCGTTATCATCAAAACTGAGATTAAGACCAAGGATGAAAACCTTAGGCCAACAAAATTCGCGTGCTCAGTGATGAAAGCCATTTTTCTTCGTTGTCTGGGTGCATCTAGATTTGGTTGTAGCCGGAATAGGCATCCATGAAGCTCAAGCTTTGATATCCCGAGGAGCCATCGATGAGTTTGTCGATTCTAGGCAACGGTTAGGAATCTTTTGGGCAAGCATTGTTGAGGTCGGTGAAGTCGACACACATTCGCCATTTTCTCGAATGTTTTTTGACCATGACAACGTTCACAACCCACATTGTGGAACGGATCTCTCTGATGAAAGATCCTTAAGAATGTTATAGATGGATTATCCCCCATTTGGATTCAATACAAATATCTAAAAAATCAAAATCCTTAAGAATCAAAATCTAATTTTTGGGGTCTAGTACAAATTTCCAAAAAACAGAAATTTTCTAATCTTTCGGGTCAAGTATGGGTAGGCTAAAGGCTTCCAAAAAATCCTTAAAAGTACCTCGTTATCTAATTTTTACCCAAGGAATAATTATCGATATTTTTGGTGCCAAGAAAATGTCTAGGTCATATAGCCCTCCAAGGAGCTCCCTAGGCTTAGTGAATTTTAGGGCAGTTTTCGAGTTTTTATATTTTGGGGTTCGGGTTTGGTTTTTTGAGTTCTTATGCATCATCATGATGATTTACAACATAAACTAGACACCCTAGACCTAAACTTTGACTTCCCGAAGAATCGCTAGTGTCGACGATCGTCCTTGCCGATTTCTTTGATTTCTTCGATTTTTTCGATCGGGGACGTCGTGCTCTAACCGATATGGAACCTAAAAATAACTCTCCATCAAATCATTAGTTCCATATTTGTTATCATCAAAACCAAGATTAAGACCAAGGTTGAAAACCTTAGGCCAACAGGCGGGATCGCTCGTACAGATGTATGGCGTTAGAGTGTTGGGCAACTCGCTTTTCGGTAGAAGGCAGGTTGTCATGATGTGGTCGGCAAAGGGCCCCGCGTCAAGAGCGTGAACAACTTCGGCCGTTTGGATTTTGGAGACTCTATTTTTTCTCTGGGCAAGGAGTGCTGGTGGCTTGTCTGCGAGGGGCCAAATCGGGCCTCCTTTTTACTTGGGTGTGCCGTGTCAGTATATATTGCAAGTGGAGGGGACAATGATATCCGGTAATCTCGCTAGGATTGTTGCCCACAATGGGTCGAGGTCAATCCCGAAGATGATAGGTTTATGATGGTATATCGCTTGTGATAAGGGAGGACGTAGGAGTCCATGTTTGGTCGGGTGGGGCCCCCAGATAGAGCTATATGACTCAGCTTGAGTTTGGCCCAAAGGTGTTGCTCAAGCGGAGCCGACCCCCTCGGCAGGGCCACGTGGTTTGGTTCGAGGTGAACGGTGGGGCGCTACTAGGTATAGTTCGACCTGGCTTAGTAGTTCTAGTCCAGTCCAATATCAAAATAGTTTTGATGCCAACTTTCCCTAAGGCATCAAGGTAGCTTGAAGTTGCAACCATGGGAGGATTCATCAGTCAAGTCCATGGTAAACTTCAACACATCACTTTACTTCAACCATGTGTTGTAGCTCCCCCTACAAGAAAACAATAAACGTTTAGTACCCAAATGGCTTTGGGTCCTTGGGGGTGAGTTGGCCTAGGAATCCAAAGTGTGTTAACAACACTTGGATTTCTTTTAAATGCACAATCATGAATAGCATGACCATATATACCACAACAAAAACAATTTCCATAAAAAATTTTATTTTGGACATGAGGCTTAAAGGAAGAATGCTTGACATGGGAAAGATGATGAACATTAGCATTTTTTACATAAGCATTTTTATTTCTAGAATTATTAAAGGAAGAGACATTTGATAAATCATTGACTTTCCTTTTTAAAAACACAGTCTCATTTTTCAAATCACCCATGGATTTGTGCAATTGAGATTCCAACATGTTATTTTCAATTTTCAATTTTTCATTCTCAATTTTGAAATCATTTTTCAAATCATTATTCCTAAACTTTAATCTAGCTTTCAAATCCTCATTTTCATGCTTCAAATCCTTTAACTCAAGTTTCAAGTTATCATGGCAAGAATCAAATGAACTAGATTTCACTTTCTCGTTTTCTAGTTTTAATTCATGCACATGGGAAGTAAGCCTCAGATTCTTCTTCTTCACTTTTCTATTTTCTTTAAAACATAAATGTTAGACAAGGATTACCCCCCATTTGGATAAAAATATCTAAAAAATAAAAATCCTTAAGAATCAAAATCTAACTTTTGGGGTCTAATACAAATTTTCAAAAACCAAAAATTTTATAATCTCCTAGGTAAATATGGATAGGCTAAAGGTTTCCAAAAAATTCCTTAAATATAGGTCATTAACTTGTTTCTACCTAAGGAACAATTACCGGGACTTTTGGTGTCAAGAAAATGTATAAGTCAAATAGCCCTCCAAGGAGCTCCCTAGGCTTAGAGAATTTCTGGGTCGGTTTCTGATTTTCCTAGTTTTCGTGTTTTGGGGTTTGAGTTTTGGTTTTTGGGTTTTGCATCATAAAAGTGAATTACACAATCATTCTAGACACCCTAAACCTAAACTCTATCTTCTCGAAGAATCCTGAGCGTCGACGAGCGTCCTTATCGATTTCTTCGATTTTTTTTGGACCGGGGACGTCGTGCTCTACTCGACTTGGGACCTAAAAATATTTCTCAAGGAAAACATTAGTTCCATGTTTGTTATCATCAAAACCGAGAATAAGATCAAGGTTGAAAGCCTTAGGCCAATAAGTTGCACTTGGCCAGGAGAGACACCGCACCGAACCAAAATGTTCCAATCCTCAGGCGGGAACATTTGGCATCCACCATGGGGCCAAGTAAAGCTCACCTGCCCCACAATGGTTGGAACCCGGAGCTAGGTGACTGCCGCCGCACGCCAAAGGCAACATCCCAGTGACGATGTTCACATGCAACCTAGTGACATGGAAATAGTGAGGAGCAATGCTCTGGCACCAGACATGCCTTCCACCCAAGTTCAGGTTGTCGACCACTCTGAAACCAAACGATGGTATGGGCGACCCAAACATACACCTGACGATGTTCAGGTCCATGATGCTCATCAATGGAGCCACTAACCCCGTCCTCTACAGGGCTTTCCCTGTTGGTGAAATGGCCTACACTAGAGGGGGGGTGAATAGTGTGTTAACTAAATTTTTTTTTTCGATTACTTAGGCAATTCACAATTGAATGATTAAATGCGGAAGTGATTAACGATAAATCAATTAACATAGGCAATATATCAATGCTAACATAAAGATTTATAATAGTTCGGCCCCAATGCCTACTCCACTACCTAAGCACCATGCTTAGGATTTTACACCAAAATCAACTAAATTATGAGTAGCTTACAATTGAGGACTTTAGACCGAAAAGACCCTACACTCACCTCGAAAGCACTTCCAGACCTGGAAGTATCCCGCCTTCCTACTGAGTGATGTTTCCCACCTCAATTCCTAAGACCTACTCCTACCTTAGTTTACACAAGTGGCTTTACACCTTCTACACAGAAGATACCACTCAATGACAAGACCTAACACTAGGTCTTCTTACAAGCTCAAGTAAATCAATTCAAAACAAAATAAAAATACTTTAACCAAAAGAAGAGAGTAAAGAGGACTTATCACAATAAGAACACCTCTTCTTCTTGAGCCTAGCACCCTTGATGAGCCCTCCAATGAAGAACACTTGAAGATGAGGGATCAAGAGATAGGTTTGAAGGATTTAATCAATGAGGAGCTTAGAGGATGCTAAAGATCACTCTTTGAGGTTTTTAAGTATCATTAAGAGCTTGGGAGAGAGTTTGGGGTGGGTATTTATAACCCCCCAAACAAAGGACTCGTCAACGGGCATATTTTTGCCCGTTGCCGACGCCTGGTCGCTTGTCAATCGATCGTTGATCGATCGACCGAACGACTAATGGCAATCTGCCGCTTTTGGGCACACTTCGATTGACTGTCTAGTCGATCGAATTGGCTACTGCCAATTTTTTGGGTCGGTCGACCGAACCTATGCCGAGCTTGATTTCTTCAACATTATTCTTGCGCGCTTCATTTTCGGGTTCCAGCCTTCAACGTGCGTCAACTTGGAGAGCTTTCCTTGTATTTTTTAGACTTGTCCAAGACGTCTTTGGTGCACACGTCGAACTTCGAGAAACCTCCGCGACGAACTCGAATGCGTCAACCAATGTCCTTCCGATTTTCCGATTTCTTCTTATATTTCCGATCGAGGACATCGAGTGCTAAAAATATTTCTCAATGAAACATTAGTTCCATGTTTGTTATCCTCAAAACCAAGATTAAGATCAAGGTAGAAAACCTTACGCCAATATTTCCGACCTTCCTGGAGAAAGCCGCTCTACCATGATTCTTCTCCCTTCCATCGGGATCCATACACTCTTTTGTGGAACCTTCCCGCACCTTCACTAGCTGATTCTCCTCATCCCGGATCTACTCCAAGACTGAGGATGCCCTCCACTACATCAAGCAAGGGCCACATGAGTCTCTCAGGGACTACATACAAAGGTTTCAAGCCGCAGTAGGGAGAAACCCTCTTCCTCTACCTCACGATCATAGAAAGATCTCTCAGCTCAGTCTTGATCCAAGAGCAAGGAAAAGATAAAAAATCAATCTATTTTGTCACCAAGGTCCTTGAGGGACCAGAAACAAGATACGAGAAGCTAGAGAAGCTCGTCTTCGTCCTTGTCATCTTGGCCAGAAGACTAAGGTCGTTTATTCAGAGCCGTCACATCCATGTACACAACGACCAACCAATTAGGCAAGTATTGGATAAACCTAAACTTGCCAGTCGAATGATATCCTGATCAGTAGAACTCTCAAAATTCAGCATCGAATACTAGCCCAGAGGTCACATCAAAGCCCAGGCTTTGGCTGACTTCATTGTCGAATTCATCGACCAAGAGGACACCCCCAGACAGGTCGAGACTTGGACGCTATTCGTGGATGGCACCTCCAAGAAAAGGGAAAAGAAGCAGGTATCATTCTAGAGAATCACTACAAGAATTGTCGTTGTCACCGACGACTAATGTCGTGGCTGAACCGTCAGTGAAAACTATTACGGACGACTAGAGCCATAGCAAAAAGTTGTCACTGATGTTCGCGTCTCAGATAAGCTATGACGGCTCTCCCTCTGCCGTCACAAGTAATCATGAGTGACAGCCGCTCGCGCTGTCGCTGATTTAAACACATCAATGATGGCCCTTGGCGGTTGTCGCTGATTTAAACACATCAGCCAGGGCTGTGCGCCATCGGTGATATTATTAGCATTCATGATATTTGTTGCTGCTCGGGCCATTAGTTATTTATGGTAGGCTTTCAACCACCGCGTAGTGACGGACAGCCATGGATAAGCCACGGTTGAAATTATATCCTGTAACTAAAAAAAATTAAATTTTTGGAAATTCCTATATATACAAGGATATCATCAATCACAGATTATAACTATACATTTTCAATCAGAGATTACAACCACAAGATCTCATACACATATATTTTCAACCAACCATACAAGTTTTACTGAAATATCATCAATCTAAGCCTCAAATCGGAGGCAAAAAAGTATCAAAATATCATATATATACCACACCTAAAAAATGGTTTTTTGCGATGGCTCATTTGCGACGTATGGCACTGTATGCGATCGCAGATGCGACGGTTCTGCGACTGCTGTCCATTGTGGTTGTGGAGTCACCAGTTTGGCGACGGCATTGCGACCGCATCAAAGTGTTGTTGCAACATAGCGATGGTTAGCAACTGCCCTCAAGTGTTGTCGCAACATAGCGACGATTTGGCGACCGCATAGCGATCGCATTTTTGCAACCGCGGGGGCGGTCGCAGAGCCGTTGGAGTTTAAAAATACTTAACACCCGTTCATACCCAAATCTCAGTCTCGCCGATGGTCTCTCTCTCTCTCTCTCTCTCTCTCTCTCCGATCGAAGCCCTAGCCGCCAACTACGGTTTCGGTTGGGATTAAAGGGGAGGGCTACGGTAGGCAGTGCTTGTCGTCGACTCATGCAGGGTTTAGGGTTTAGCATTTTATCCTAGAAATGCTAAACCCAAAATCCATGGTAAACCTTAAACCCTGAATCCATTTTATCCTGCTAGTCAAGTATAATTGATGTGCCCCTAATTCACTAAGGATTTAGAGAAGGATGCATGCAAGATATAAGTTATCTTGTATTGAAGTCAGGAGCTACATCACATGTAGAGATGGAATTATGCCTAGTAATTGGTAGAAAATATTAAAACATTGAAAGAACTAATTCATTCTTATTTTTCTTTTTTCCCCGGTATTTAAAAACTCAATTCTTTTGTGATTTATCATGTTCATTTATTTACAATATGTGTTTCTTGAATTCTTCATTTCATGATTCAAGTAATAATATCCTTTTACTTTTTTTTCCTTCTCTATTTGTAACTACTTGGGAGGAGTTATAAATTAATTCCATGATACATATGAACTTACTACTCATAGTTCAATTCAGCACAACTCACCCTTGATTAATTAATATTGCAATTGAAGTAGACCTTTGGCATCTTGAAAGGTTGACAACAAAATGATTGCTCTTCCATGCCCATGAAGCTTCTGTCTTAACCATTTAGCACAAAATGGTTGACAAAATTATGTTGACTTGCAGTTGCTTTTCCCATTTATCCATAGATTTCATCTCAGAGTGAATTAGGTATCTTTTGGTATTCTTTCTAGAGGTCCTATTTCTTCTATTAAATGGGATTCAGAAAGGATGTATAGGAAGATGCCTTTCAGGGATGAGGAAGATACAAGTAGGGAAATGAAACTGGAAGACCAAAAGCAGTTGAATGATTTTTTTCCATTGTATGTCTATTATACGTGATTGAACTGAAAAAGTGAGCTTCTTACATTACTCCAAATAATATAAAGGTTTCTTAGGACATCTCCTTACTCCGTTCTTCATTTGTTTTTTTAATTTTATGTTAACGGTATGTGATTGAACTAAAAAATTGAACTTTCTTAGATGACTTTAAATTATGTCATTGTTTCTAAGGACAAGACCTTACTCTGTTCTTTATTTGTTTTCTGTCCTTGCTATTGAATTTTATATTTTTGTATCAACCAAAAAGAAGATCCTTCATTTTATTGAAGTTAAATATTTCTCTGTAGTGTTAATTTTGAATGAATTTGAATGGCCTGTACATGTGATCGTTAATTTTTTATTCAAAAGCTATGCGATGATAAGATTAATTTATATAAATGCATGCAATGAGTTTCCTAGTTGGGTAAGCGGAAAGAATTATGCACTATGAAGTCATCTCATAATTGATAGTACTACGAGTATATCTCATATTTTCTTGCTCATTGCTATTTTTGCATATAAGATTGTATTGCTTTAATTCAGTAATGACTTTAAATGATTGTATTAATATTTTTTTTTTAGGCCCGTTACACATGGGATTCCGCCATTCAAGCTCAGGTGGAGGATGCTTGGGAAGCTTACAATAAAAAGTTTTTCAAGAATATTCTCCATTGTGTGTGGGATGAGGCACGGGCAAATTTAGGCGGTAATCGGGATACGCCTATGGACGCGCTGAAGGGACATGGGCCCAACTGGATAACTGGCCACGTATGGGATCAACTAAGCGACACCTGAGCGTCCGAGGAGTTGTAGAGTGCCTCTTGGATGGCGCACCAGAACTGAACAATGCTAGTTGAGGGATCCGTGGCCCGACATACCGGTGGGTCCATCCCTTTTACTAGCCAGGAGCATCGGTTGGTAAGTAATTTAATAATTATTTTTATTATTTATTATTATTATAGAAAAACTAATTATATTTATTTTACTGCAGGCGACGCGAGACGAGGAGGGGATGCTCATCTTGACTGATCCTTTGAGGGTCTTCGATGAGACACATAAATATAAGCATGGTCCTCGCCGGGGTGAGTTCATTAACGGGACGCCAGAGACGATCCTGGTAAGTTAGTATTTAATAAAGTTCATATTTTTAAAAAAATTATATTAGTTCAACTATGTATAATTAATTTAATTAATCAATCTTTAAAGGTCGCGTATACTGAGTTGGTGACCCAATGGGAGGTGATCCTACGCAGAATCTACTTGATGCTGATGCACGGACGTTATTGCAGCCACATGGTGAGGGGTCATTTGCCTTCACCATTTCCACTACTGGTTCATCAACATCAAATGCGAGCCAAGATCGATTTGCAGCCTTAGAGGCTTCGCACACAGAATTATAGGCTTCTCATGCACACCTCATCACTGAGGTGGCCGCTATGAGGGAGTACATGGCACATATTACTTCTTCCATGCTTGGTCCTCTGGCCCCTCCGCTTCCCCCGTCATTCGATGCGACACCAGCCGATGCCCTCCCGACGCAGTCCCTCTCCTCACCGCATCCCTCGCAGCCACATGATGCGCTTCATGATTGATGTACACTTTATTTTCTATTTTGATGTAAACATATTTTGATATGATGTAATATGTTTTGATACGATGTAAATATTACATTTTGATATAAATAAGATGGTTTATATTATAATTTGATGTATCGTTTGATATATTATAAGCATTTTAATTAAATATTGTAAACAAATATTATTAAATTATTTTTTTTAATAAAATCACTTTTGTCGTCGCAAAAGATTTGTTGACTTGGTCGCCAAAAGCAGTCGCAATTGGCGACTAGGTCTGCGACGGCAGAGGCAGTCGTAATGCCGTCGTAGATGTTAAGTTTGCGTATGCGAACGCGGTCATAGGGCCGTCACGCATATAAAGTTGCAACGGCCTCGGCGTGTCACGGATGTCACACGACCACATTCTGAGATGGATCCATGCCGTCGTAGAACGGTCGTAGAAATTATTTACTTGCGAACGCTGGGGTGGCGGTCGCAAACCTTCAGCGACTATTTTTTTTGTGACATCTCTTTGCGACTGCCACTTGCCGTCACAGATGGGCTTTAGCAACTATTTTACGACGTCATTGTCCGTCGCAGATGAGCACCTTTTTAGTAGCGTACAACTATAAATATATAAACAACTATAAGCCTCAAACCGGAGGCAAGCAAGTATCAAAATATGATATGTAAAGTATAAACATATATATCAAGTATCTAAGCCTCGAACGAAGGCTAACAAGTTTCAAAATACAATAAACCAAAATCTCACGGCTGCGGTGGAGGCGGTGGAGTCGACAGCGACTAGGTCGAGGAGGAGGACGGCTATGACATTATCGGTAGAAGGCCCGAGTGAGATGCAATCTAAGTGAGGAGGGTCTGCTTGTTCTGCATCGTCTGTCTTAACTCGTCATTCGTGCCTCTCTACTCCTCTATCTCATGTCTCTGCTCCTCCATCTCTTGTCTTTGCTCCTCTATCATTGCTCTCTGTTGTGTTAGCTCGGACTCCAAGGCCACTATCCGGCTCTGGTCCTACGTCTGCAATGTTGACGGCCTCTCACCCGCAGCGGAAGGGATCGGTGCCCCTAATGGCCCTAACACGACGTGTGCATGGCCACTGTCTATAAGCCATAAACACAACCATGCTCCCAACTACCTGCGGCCTCGACCCATGCACCCGCGTGAAACTCCTCTAGCGTGCCTCCGCTCTCGATCAAGGTCCTTGTGTAGGTCTCCTACACGAGTTTATATTTTAAATAATACATATATATAAACTATAAATAAAAATTTTGTAAATCAAATAGACATAAATACTTACCATGATCATTGACGGTGAGTGCGCTCAAACACCAACATCAGTGAGGGGCATTGGACGGTGCCATCCTCTGCAATATGCATCTTACATTAGAAAAAAAATACATTAGTATCATTATACATAATATATAATATTTTAAATAAAAGTAAGGAAATTATACATACCATACGATGCTCATGCACCGCAAAAGACACGGAGCCACTAGTGTGGTGCGCCCCCGTGCTGTTCCCCCCGGACATGTGGTTTCTCAACAATGTCCGGGAGACCTCTTGACACTCAGGCGTGTCCCACCGCTCAACAACCTAGTACCGCACAGGTCCAAGAATCCACCCAGGGGTGTGTCCCCAAGTTTGCCCAATTTGTGTGGCCCCCAGCTGTCTCATCACGGTCTTACGGGCTTGCTGAAGCAGCCCGTTGTAGCGAGCGCGGGCAACGTGCTCCTACGCACTCTCCACAAAAGGAGTCTGATCCTCCGGCCATTTATAATGAGCCTGCAAAAAAAATAAATTTATTATTATCGATCGATATTTAACATTAACATTAATTTAATAAACATACTTACCAAGAACTCTCGCCATCGTCCCCGCTATCGTGCGTGGGACATCCTCCTGCTCAAACCTACACCAAATATAGTACAATTCTATATTATGATATATTAAATTATAAATAAATTATAAGGAATAATTAATGCATCTACTTACCTTCTACCGTGCACACTAATAAATCTGCACGACTCTCCATCGGCTGGCGAAGGGAGAATTCTATTAGGCCCTCGTGGCCTATGTCTCGATGTCGATGAGCCTGGATCGACTGAAGGGATGGTGGCTGGAGTTGGGAGGATGGTGGACGGATCAGGTGGGGGAATGGTGGCTGGATCACGTGGGGGAATGGTGGCCCGATCAGGTGGGGGGATGGTGGGTACAGGGGTGGCAGGTGATAATCGTGGGCGGGTAGTCCTACGAGAAATGCCTCCTCGAGCACGCACTTTTCAAACCATAGCTGTCAAATATGAATAATTAGTATATATATAATAGATTAATAAATACATTTAATAATTGAACTAACCCCAATTGAACTAACTCTGTGTCATCATCCTCGAGTATTAGACTAACTCGCTCCACTTCAGCATGATCCTCTTCTTGATAGAAGTCATATGTTGGCTCATTCTCTCCAACTACCGGGTCAATTTTTCCTCTAGCTTTAGTCTTACAGACGACACACCAATCTGCCATATCTTTCTTTCGAGACAAATATTGCATATAATATACTTGTTCAGCTTGAGATGCCAATATAAATGGCTCATTTGAAGCCAATTTTGATTTCTAATTAACCTCGACAACTTTATACTTTGGATGAACTCTCATGTCCCTATCACTTGTATCGAACCACTAACATCTTAAAAGGGCAACTGATTTCCATTCGAAAAATTACAATTCTATGACTTCTTCCAACAATCTGTAAAAGTCAACATCACATTCAGCGTATGTTGTCCCTTTGACGTAGACACCAACATTCATAGTCTTCTTTGTAGATGAATATTCAAGTGTGTGAAATTTGTATCCATTAACAAAATAACCGTTATAACACTGTACAAGTCGTGTCAGTCCGCTAGTAAACTCAAAGATTTGGTTATCTATTTTGCCTATGTGTTTTGTATAGTAAGCTCGAAACCAATTAGGGAACTCACTATTGCGTAATCTCTCTAATCCTCATCACGACTTCTTGCATGCCAACTCATATAGGGGGCAGTCTTTTCCGACATGAAGAACCTTCAAAGCCTCGGTGTCAGTGGAAAATACTGAAGAACCTTAAAGGGAATATTTTTTTGTCAGACCGATTTCTTCTCCTTGTAACGAGGATGTTCACATACCGAGCATTGCTCCTACTGTGCATTTTCTTAATAATATAAAATGCAATTATTTGGGCACGCGTGTATCTTTTCGTAACCAAGCCCCAATTTCATCATCAACTTTTTTGTCTTATTAAAAATTGGCTCAAACTTATTATCTAGAGGTAGCATACCATTGATAAAGCCTACAATCTGATTAAACGCAACCCCGCTGATATTACAATCGGACTTGATGTTCAAGAGTTGCAGCATTGCCGAAAATAATGTATATTTAGGACAATTCTCATACAAAGGTTCATTGGCAGCTTTTAACATCTTGTAAAATTCTAGAGCCTCCTTATTCGGCAATTCAATCTGTATCTCATATTGTTCTTCAGTGACTTCAACTGTCGTAGTATCTGGTAGTTGTACCGTCTGAGTCACTGACTCAACATTGTCATTTAAATGGAATTATTCGCCAAGACTATCCATAATTATTGTACTATAAGGATTAGATAGATTGGAAGAAGAAACAACCACAGTAGAGGATTCACCATGAGTTTGGACAACAAGATTGCTCGACGTCCCGACTTGATGTGATTCCCCGTGACAATTCCATACAAAATATCTTGGTGTGAATCCTTTTGTATACAGATGCATTGTGATAGTTTCCCGATCCAAAAATTTTATGTTCGAACATTTTTGGCACGGACTTTGGATTTTATCACCACTAAGGAATTTTTTATTCGAGTAGGCGAAATTTAAGAAGTAAGTTACGCTTACTCGAAATTCGTCCGTTATAGTTCCACGATGAATTTGTCGGTACATCCAACTTCGATCGTCCGACATGTTCTATAAAAAAGTTGGCAATATCGATCTTTAGGTAATGTCTTTAGGTGGGATGGTCCTATTCCATTCGGGATTCATGTTATTTATATTGCACTTAATATTTCTTTTAGTCATTAACTTAATTCTAAATTTCGGCAGCACCTCCCTATTTTGCAGAACAAGGGAGATACAAGCCAAAATTTAAAAATAAATAATGACTAAACAAAATAAACTAAGTGCAATATAAATAACTATGTTCCTAAATTGTCCAACAAGGGACAATTCAAGGGTTGTACATTGTATAAAAGATCATTTACTTCGTTTACACGAACATACAACCCCCGAACGGATCTAAGGTTTTGCAAAATTAAAACTTGACTCGTCAATGTGTACGTTAAACATATCAACTCATTATGATTATTTTCCAAATTTGTGGATGCCGGTGCGAGTCCACAGTAGATGATTTTGCGCAAGTCCAAAGTAGATGATTCCGCGCGAGTCCAAAGTAGATGATTCCGTGCGAGTCCAAAGTGGACGATTCCGTGCGAGTCCAAAGAGGATGATTGAAGCGAGAGTCCAAAGTGTTGGCCCAAGGGTTCCCTCTAAGCTTCGATCTCTATTTTGATGATAACAAACATGTATCTAATATATTTGTGAAGTTTTGAGTTCAGGTTGAGGTTACGATACGCGCGCGAACTTCTCTCAGAGAAATACAAAAATTGACAAAAAGGCTACGATGTAAATTGAGTAGAGTTCGTAGATCACCAATTAGATTCTATGTAATATATCCCTAGGAACATATCCCAAGCCTATTTGTAATGTTATCCAAGTCAAAACTTGGTAACGGAACCCGGGAACAAATCACGAAACAAAATAAATATAAAAAATAGCCTCAGCTCAGGTTTGGTTGATCGGTCGATCAACCGAATGAGGCAAAATATTGGTAGTAGTCAATTCGGTCAATCGGTCGGTCGATCAAATGAAACCAAAAACTGGCAGTGGCCAATTCGGTCGACTGGACAAAGCCAAAAATTGGCAGTAGCCAATTCGGTCGACCAATTGGTCGACCGAATATGGCCAAGAAAGGGCAGTAGCCTAGCAGTCGATGGGCGGTTGATCGGTCGGTCGACTGACGATCGACCGACAAGCGATCGAACGACGTCCAACAGGTAGAAAAATGCCCATTGGAATTAACTGCCAAGTGAGGGGTTATAAATACCACTCACAAACCTTCATTAACTCTTCTTAACCATTCATAAAAACTTCCTAAGTGAGATTTGTGCCTTCCATCGATGATTTCTCTCAAGCACTTATCTTCTCACGACTCCGACTTCGATCCGACCTAAATATCTTGTGGAGTTGGAGGCGTTGAAGGCTTGGAAATGATATTTTAGTTGTGGTTTACTCTTTAGCTCTTTTCATTGTAATTGTATTTGTTATTTGAACTTGTTTCTTCATTGTCAGCTTGCTAGGTGTGCTAGTGTAAACACTTAGGGTTTCCTTCATAAAAACGTGTTTTGCTTGGGTGAATAGGTTTGAGGAGTTCTTAAAGGGTTGAGAAGCGAGTCCTCGGTTGTATTCAAAGGAAAACACAAAGTCTATAAAATATTTGGTTAAAAATCCTTGGTGTGGAGCCAAGGTAGTGGAGTAGGCGGTTTGCCGAACCACTATAATTACTTATCTTTGCATTGCTTGTTTGATTGTGCTTATCGTCTAATTATTACTTGTTATGCATCGTAATTTAGTTGTGTGATCAATTTGGTTGCATTAGAAATTGAACTCTAAAGAAATCGAATAGATGTTAAAATTCACCCAACACTATTCAACCCCCCCTTCTAGTGTGGGTATTCGCTCAACACAAAGTGGATGATTCCGACGCGAGCCCAAAGTGGACGATTTCGGCGCGTGCAAGTCTAAAGTGGACGATTTTAAAATCTATAATTAATCTACAATTAACATATAAATCTACAATTAATCTACAGTTAATCTACAATTAACATATAAAATCTACAAAAATTAAACCTAGTTAGATTAGGGGTGGGTCGAAACACGTGCGGCGATGGGCGGTGGAAAGGCATGGCAGCGGGCGACAGCAGCAGCGACACCAGGAGAGAAGAAGAGAAGTAGAAGAGGAAGGGTCGGGCGCGAACACAAATAAAAGGTTTATCACCAACGGCTTTCAAACCGTCGATAAACCGTAGATCATTATTTACTATCTCACCAACGGCCCACGCGACCCTCTCTAAGTCGTCGGTGATTAGCTTTTTATTTTCGCGCCGAGTGTGCGCCATCATTTTATCACTGACGGCCACTCCTAGTCGCGGCTAATGACTAATTAATATCACTGACGGCACACCTCGCACACTCTAAGCCGTGGCTGGTGGCTTTTTTCATTTCGCGTGCTGTGCGCGCCATCGGCTATGAGCGACGGTCTGAGGCGACTGTATAAGAGCTGTGACTGAAGGGGTAACATCAGCCGTGACTTATGCAGCTGTCAAAAAATTGTGGATGTTTCCTATGGCTTGGGCGGTCGTGCGTGAGCCCCATTGGTGAAAGCTGCTATTCTAGTAGTGAATGACCAAGGAATCGCCCTAGAGCAATCCATTCAATTCCAGTTCAAAGCTAGCAACAACGAAGAATAGTATGCAGCTTTGGGTCACCGGGCTAAAGCTCACCCAAGAAATGAAGGCCCGAAGTATAGTCGTAAAGAGTGACTCACATCTTATTGTAGGACAAGTCAATGGCACCTGCCAAGCAAGGGACCTCTCCCTCGAAAGGTATCTTTCACTAGTACATTCCTTAACCGCTAACTTTGATAATTATGTTATTTAGCATATACCTTGGGAAGAAAACACCCGAGCATACCTGTTATCCAATCTCGCCAGCACCAAAAAGCCCCAAAACAATAGGTCGGTCATCCAACAAGTCCTCCGACAATCGAGCATCCAACCGGTCGACATCTCGGTCGAGGTCCAAACAATTGAACAAAGTACAAACTAGAGAACCTATAGGTAAATTACCTCCTACAAGGCGAAATTTCAGAGCACACCCCCAACCCAAGTAAATTTAAAAGAATGGCTAGCTATTACACTCTCCTTGAGGACCAACTCTCCAAAAGAGGGTACTCACGACCGCTCCTCAAGTGAGTCGCCCAACCCTAAACATACACCATAATGGCGGAAATCTATGATGGCATTTGCAGCAACCACATTGGTGGGAGATCCCTCACCGTCAAAATCCTCCTGTCCGACTACTTTTGGCCAACCATGAAAGTAGATTGCAGTCTCTACGTCAAAAAATGTGACAAATGCCAAAGATTCTCTGAGGTCTTACAACTACACCCCGAGCCGCATCACAGCTGGGACACTAGCTGGTCGTTTCACAAGTGGGGCATCAACCTCCTCGGCCAATTTCCCCCAGCACTAGGGCAAATCAAGTTTTTAGTCATAGCGATCGACTACTTTACCAAATGGATAGAGGCCAAACCCGTATCCTCAATTGTGACTAACAAAGTCCAAAAATTTGTTTGGAAAGACATCATTTGCAGGTAAGTAGTACCATGCGAGCTCGTTAGCGACAATGGGACACAGTTCACAAATCGGTGATTCCGAGAGTTTTGCTCGAACTTCGACATTCGTGAAGTATGGAAAATGAGTGAGAGCTCACCAAAATCAAAGAAGAAGCAATGAAACTCAAAATAGCCGAGAAGTATGGAAAATGTGTGAGGCCGAGGAGTTTCGCAAAAGGGGACCTCATCCTTTGAAAGATCGAACTACAAATGAAACCAGTCGAAAAAGGTAAGCTCGTTCGGAACTGGCAAGGCCCCTACTGAATCACAAAAAACCTCAAAAAGGCGCCTATAGAATTGTTGAACTAACTGGACGAGAACTCCCATGATCGTGGAACACGGCCTCTCTGTAGGCCTACTACAGCTAAGCTTTTACCCTTAAACTATAACATATATGGGTTGTAGGCGAAATGGTAACATTAGAGGGGGGGTGAATAGTATGTTTACTAAATTAATTAGCCTAAATTCAATTTTAATCATTTTCTTAGATCGTTTAGGCAATTTTTGATTGAATGATTTGATGCCGAAGAGATAGATAATTAAGCAATTAAAACAATCAGTAAATCAATGCAAACACGAGAATTTATAGTGATTCAGCCCCAATACCTACTCCACTACCTAAGCACCCTACTTAGGATTTCCAAACTAGGTTTACTAGATTAATTCGGTTTCCCTTATACAGAGCACCTTGACTCGAAGAGTCGCACTCTCGACCTAAGGCACTTCCACACTCGGAAGTCTCCGCCTTCTTATCGAGAGTACTCTTCCACCTCAACCCTAAGGGACAACTAAACTAATCCTAGTAAACACTAAGTTTACACAAGTGGATTTACACCTTCACAACAAGGTAACCACTTTCACACAAGAAGACCTAACACACGATCTTCGTAGAAACCCAAATCCAAGAGACAACAGTTCAAATAACAGATAAAAATTACAATCAAGAGTAAAACAAGAGTAAAAGCTCTTTTCCAAGCCTTGAAACCTCCAACTCGTCGAGTAGTAGGTCGACCGCTGCATCTTCTCTCTGTGTGATCGACCGACGGATCGACCGCCCAGACGCAAGTCTTGCGATATGCCATTTGGTCGACCCATCGATTAACCGACGCAGGTTACGCTTCAGGCGATCTGCAGACCGATCGACCGACAGAGCTACTGCCCATTTTGGGCTTTCGTCGGTTGACCACCCGGTCGACCGAAGTAGCTTCTGCTACGTTTTACCTTCGGTCGGTCGACCGATGTAGCCTTTACGATGGCTACTGCCACTTTTTACCTACATTCGATCGACCTCCCAGTCAACCGAACCTAGGCTGAATTTGATTTCTTCAGCCTTTTTTCTTGCACCCTTCATTTCCGAGTTCCAGCTTTCAACGAGCATCAACTTGGATAGGTCTCCATATGAACTTTTAGCACTTTGGTGCACTCGTCGATTTTCAAGAAATTTCCACGACGAACCCGAGCGCGACAATCAATGTCCTTCCGATTTATCAATTTCTCTGATTTATCCGATCGAGGACATCGAATGCTAATTGATATGGAACCTGAAATTGATTTCTCATTGAAATATTAGTTCCATGTTTGTTATCATCAAAACTGGGATTAAGAGATTAAGACCAAGGTTGAAAACCTAAAGCCAACAATCTCCCCCTTTTTGGTGATGACAAATATCCTTAAGAAAATATATTCATTAAAGCATATTGGATATCAACTAAGGGGTTTCTCCCCCTATTAACATGCATATTTATGAAAATAAACTCCCCCTATCTATATGCATGGATCTCCTATATTTTTCTCCCCTTTACCTATACTTTTCTCCCCCTTTAGACATCAACCAAAAAGGGCAAGAAAGGTCAATCTAGTCAAAGGGATGAAAAACAAATATATTTTTTATGTAGTTGAGACTCTAAAGTTTATTTTTCATGAAACATGAAAATCTCAACTAAAGGGATGGAAAACAAAATATTGAATATGAAACTTAATTTATACATGATATGTTCAAAACTAGGTATTTGAATTCAAAATTAAATCATGTATGTTCTCATATCTTTTTCATGACATTCTTAGATTTCATTCAAACTCTCAAAATATCAAGATATGGTCATTAAAATCATGTATATCAAGTTTGAAGTGAAACTAATGTCATTTGATCCAAATATGAACTTAGCACATTTTCATTTCAAATAAGCATGAAAACATGAAAATGCTAAGTATCAAGTTTTTGCTATCTACTCATTTTTTCTCAAACTTAGGCATCTAGACATCAAACATGAGATAATGTAAGTCTATGAATCAAGTTTGGGCTTAAGATCAAATTTCTAAGTCACTTTGTTGACTTAGGTTAACCTATACTTCTAGATTTGAAATACCAATTGTTGGATGAAAATTTTTGATACCAATTACTGAATGGTCAGTTGAAATGCATGTATCAAACTTGAACTCAACATGAATTTTCTAAGTTCATTTTTCATCCTATATTGATTTTAATAAACAAATGGATATTTCTAGCTATCATCCAAGATATCAAAATCATTTCTAGGAATGATTTTACTCAAGAAATTGTGTGAATGATATTAAAAATGAAATCCAAATGGTATACATGAGTTTTCATTTGATGTTTTTGCAGAAAGATCAAAGTATCGGAAAGATTGATATTACAAATAAGTGATGCTTTGTGTTTTTGAAATCCAACTTCAAAATTCCATTTTAAATCATATTCTTGATGAAACTTTTCAATATTTTTACTGAGGAACCTAGATTTTTCAGTGAGGGTGCAGTTTCAAGAATTATCTAAAAATAATTTTTCTATACTTCTCTAGAAATAACTGATACCAAATGTAGGCCAAATGGCAATTCCGTAAATTTTAGTTATTTTCAAAGAGTGCTTAATTTTCATTCAAACTTTTATGATACCACATAATGGTCATGTAAAGATTGTGTGTCAAGTTTAAAATGAAAATTTTATCCTTAAGTCAAGATATCAACTTAGCATGGTTTCATTCAAAACTAAACTAGTTATCATGAAACTTGTTAAGTGTCAATCTTATCATTTACTCATGGTTTTTCGAACTTAGACCTATGGATACCTAACATGAGTAAATCTAAACATGTTCCTCAAATATGGATTGAAAATGAAACCTCTAAGTCAACTTTATTCAAAAGAGGTAAGCATGAATTGATCTCTATTTGCATTTTATCCATATACATATGAATTTTTCACTCTAAGTGCTTGGAAACATGTCATACCTATTCCTAAACATGTTTAGGAAGTTTGGACTTAAAATCAAGTGTCCAAGTTAATTTGTTGACTTGGGTCAAACTTCTCAAGCTTGAGTCCTCTAATGAGATCTAGTTATCACATTGTTCATCTAGACATGAATTTTTAATTTTAAATACCTAGACTCATGTGATATGTGTATCTAAACATATTTGTTTAATTTTCAACTTAAAGTGAAGTCTCGAAAGAAAAATTTCAACCTAGTCCGATTTCATAAATATCCTGATATCATGAAATGAGCTAAGTTATCAAAATTTTCTTTATGAAAATTCAAATATTTATCATGCATAATCAATCATGAGCATAGAGAAATCATTTAAGCATAGGTATTCAAATAATTTTTGCAAAATTAAATCCCTACCTTAGTCTTAGAGATTTTGCCCAACTTTTCATTTCCTTTTACATTTTCTTTTAGATAGCATAGTCTTTCATTAACATTCACAACTTGCAAGTAGACTTCATTAGTAGCATAATGAAATAATATGACTACTAGCAAGCTAACATACTAAATAGCAAAGGTTCAATACAAAGTTTCATTAAAAAAAATTTAACCTATGTTAGATAGAAAAGATTCATTTCAATGAGGATATCATGATATCAAAATGAATCTAAGGAGATCTTAGGATGTGAAACATTTGAGGAATAAGATCCCTAAACATGTTTAACTAGTTTGAACTTAAAGGAATGTCTCTAATGGTAAGTATCAACCTAGAGCAAGTTTCATTCAATGAAATTTGCCTAGGTACTAAAATTCTACCTACTCATGAAAATTCAAGGGTTTACCATGCAATTCTAATCATGAGTATTGAGACATTATTTAAGCTTAAGCATTGAGGTATAACACTAAGATTTTGAATTTATCAAAGTTATACTTATTCATGATAATTTGTCAAACTAATCTTTTTCTTCCTAATTAGCCTTCCTAAAATATTTATAACTTGCAAGTATACTTTATAAATAGAAAATGAAACCAAATCTACATGCAAGCTATCAAACTAAATAGCGAAGTGAGAAACCATGTATCATTTTCCAAATTCAACTTCACTAAATAGCTTGGATTCATTTTCATATAAATCTTCATGATAACAAAATGAATCAAGAGATCTCAAAATATGAAATTTTGAAAAATAAGATCTTCAACCCTCCCTATTGGTTGAAAATAGAAAGGCCACAATTAGCCTACGATTTAGAACCGCAAGGTCACTTACGCCATTACAGGCCACTTAGGTCTCCGAGGAGACCGAAGATCAAAAAATCAAAAATCATTTGAAATATATTAAGAGTGGAAAAACCAATCAATTTTAAGCATGTATCATGAACTCCAACTATTAATGGATCAATTAAAGTTAAGAGATGATACCAAAACTTTTTAGATGCCAACTTTCATTTCCGTAGGCATCTAGGTGGAAATCTTGAAGTTGCAACTATGTAAGGATCTTTCATTGAATTCTTGGCCAACTTCAACACATCACTTTTCTTTACCCTTGTGTGGTAGATCCCCCTACAAGAGAGCAAGAAACCTTTGGTACCCAAATGGCTTTGGGTCCTTGGGGGTTAGTTGGCCTAGGTATCCAAAGTGTCTTAGCAACACTTGGATTCTTCTTAAATGCACAATCATAGATTGCATGGCCATATGTACCAAAACATAACAATGTCCATTAAACTTTTTCTTTTCATTTTTAACATGGACATGATATTTAGTTTTAGAATGCTTCTTACTTGAATTAAGATGTGCATGAGTATTCTTGAGAGAAACATTCATCTTTTGAACATGAGGTTTGATGTTAAAATGCTTGATATGAGAAGCATGATGTGCATAAGCATTCATGAAAGAAACATTTGTATTTCTAAAATTCTTAGAAGATGAACTACTGGATAGATTATTAACTTTCTTATTTAGAAAAACAACCTCATTTTTCAAGTCGTTCATGGATTTTTGAATAGCATGCAATTGAGTTTTCAACATGCTATTTTCCTTCTTTAAGATGTCATTTTTATTTTTTAAATCCTTAGTGTCAACACTTAAGGTATCATGGCATGGATTGGAGACACTAATTTTTAGCTTCTCATTTTCTAATTCTAGAGCATGCACATGTGAACTAAGTCTTGAATTATCACTTTTAATCCTTTTGTTTTCCTTATCCTTTTTCAAGAGCAAGGCGAACATGATTTTATACTCATCCATTAATTCATCAAAATCATGAGAGCTAGATGAGTTAATACTATCATTATTATTAACATGACTAGAAGGAGAGAAGAGTACCTCATTATTATCATTCATGAGATAAGCTTTTGAAGTGACTTCATAGTCATGGCAAGAGGATGTTTCATTTGAATAAGATGATGATGTGGAAGCATTTGGCCTCTTCCTTGCCTTGTTCTTCATGGAAGGGCAATTTTTCTTCACATGCCCCTTTTCTTTTTTCGGCTCTTGGAGCTACTCCTTTGACTAGAAGATTAGTGGTAGGTGAATGACCATTGTCATCACTACCTTCATTAGAAGTGTCAATCTCTACGGTCTTGGCATAATCATATAACATGTTTAGAGTTGCCCAAATATCAAAAGCCGAAGTACAATGCA
The DNA here is from genome assembly GCA_034359265.1 of Canna indica. Taxonomy (NCBI): domain Eukaryota; kingdom Viridiplantae; phylum Streptophyta; class Magnoliopsida; order Zingiberales; family Cannaceae; genus Canna; species Canna indica. Next base: position 33,197,498 of record CP136898.1, on the reverse strand, counting down.
TGATCTTTCCAAAGATATTATTTTCACAAGAACAATATATGCAATTTGTTGCCTTAACATTTAATTCAAACATATTAATTTGTTCTTGTGTCCAAGCATCCATGTTTTCCTTTGGTTCAATATATTTGATTTTTACCATGTTAAAGACACCTAAACCTTGAGTCTTTAGGAAAGTGTACATTATACTCTTCCAAAGACCAAAGTTAGACTCATCGAACCTAGGAGATGTAGACGCTACTAACTCTAGTGCCATTTCAAGATCGACAGACAATGTAGAGGAGATGGTGAGGTCTCAACCTACGACCCGCTCTGATACCAAATGTAGGCGAAATAGCAACACTAGAGGGGGGTGAATAGTGTGTTTACTAAATTGATTAGCCTAAATTCGATTCTAATCATTTTCTTAGATCGTTTAGGCAATTTTTGATTGAATGATTTGATGCGAAAGCGATAGATAATTAAGCAATTAAAACAATCAGTAAATCAATGCAAACACGAGAATTTATAGTGGTTCGGCCCCAATGCCTACTCCACTACCTAAGCACCCCGCTTAGAATTTCCAAACTAGGTTTACTAGATTAATTCAGTTTCCCTTACACAGACGACTTTGACTTGAAGAGTCGCACTCTCGACCTAAGGCACTTCCACACCCAGAAGTCTTCGCCTTCTTACCGAGAGCACTCTTCCACCTCAACCCTAAGGGACAACTAAACTAATCCTACTAAACACTAAGTTTACACAAGTGGCTTTACACCTTCACAACAAGGTAACCACTTTCACACAAGAAGACCTAACACTAGGTCTTCACACAAACCCAAATCCAAGAGACAACAGTTCAAATAACATATAAAAAATACAATCAAAAGAGCTAAGAATAAAACCAAGAGTAAAAGCTCTTTTCCAAGCCTTGGAACCTCCAACTCGCCGAGTAGTAGGGCTCGAATAAAAAACCGAGTTGAGGAAGAAAGGTAGGTGCTTCAGATTTTCTTCACGAAAGAACAAAGTGCCATTGATCAATCCCTTGAAGGCTCAAATCTCCCTTTAGAATGCTCAATCAAGTCAATAAGAGTGGGAGAGAAAATTTAGAGAGGTTAGATGAATGATATTTATAGCCTCTCAAGGAAACGACAGCTCAACAGATAGAAAACTATCTGTTGTAGACGCTCGGTTGATTGGTTGGTCGACCGATCGATCGACCGATGCATCTTCTATTTGTTCGGTTGACCGACGGGTTGATCGCCCAAATGCAAGTCTTGCGATCCACCATTCGGTCGACCCATCGGTCGACCGACGCAGGTTACGCTTCAGGCGATCCATAGACCGGTAGACCGAAGTAGCTTCTGCTACTTTTTACCTTCGGTTGGTCGACCGACGTAGCCTTTACAATGGCTACTGCCACTTTTTACCTACATTCGATTGATCGCCTGGTCTACCGAACCTAGGCTGGATTTGATTTCTTCAGCCTTTTTTCTTGCGCGCTTCATTTTCGGGTTCTGGCTTTCAACGAGCATCAACTTGGAGAGCTTTCCATGTGAACTTTGAGCACTTTGGTGCACTCGTCGATCTTCGAGAAATTTCCATGACGAGCCCAAGCGCAACGATTAATGTCCTTTTGATTTATCAATTTATCGATTTATCCGATCGAGGACATCGAACGCTAACTGATATGGAACCTAAAATTGATTTCTCACCGAAATATTAGTTCCATGTTTGTTATAATCAAAACCGAGATTAAGAGATTAAGACCAAGGTTGAAAACCTAAAGCCAACATGGGTGGTGTATTCTTTTCCCTGCATAGTGGTTTTTTACCACTAGGTTTTCCCCATGAAAGGTTTTAACGAGACTCCACCATGTGTAGGTCGAGCCTAACCCTCGGTGGGATGCAATTCAGCACTATGACATTAACAATGAAATTATTCATTCTGCACATTTCTCTTATGTCTTAAATCACTTGCACTAATTGCATAATGCGCAAGAGGAACTCACATGGTCTCACAGCGGCCCTCAACCCATGTGACGCACCATCCCTCATTGGCCCCAGTGATACTATCCTCGGCATTACAAGCCTCCACAGTGATCGGGACTCAGTCTTCACCAGCGACCGGAATGGCACACCTGAATTCCAACAGCGACCAGGGCTCGGTTCTTACCAGTTTGGCTCGCCTCTGTGCCTATTGCGGGATCCTGTGCCCCCATAAACCCCAAGTGCGCTTTTGGCGAGCTTGGTTTCAACCGAGTTTGGCCCTCGGCCCTAAATACGGTCTCCAGCTTAGCCCGACACAGTCTAAATGAGCAACACGATCCTAAGGGACTTGTTGGCCCCAACGCCCCATTCATAACTACCAAATAGGTAATCCCAACTTTAAATTTTATCTTTTTAACCTAGATATACAGTCAACAGATCCACAATAATTGAGATGCTGACCAACCTCGATGAAAGCACAACAAGGATAAATAGAGAGAAATATCCTTTTATTCATAAAATCCTACAAAGGGAGTAGTTACACTTATAAACCCACAGAGGGCATCTTACAAATGAGAAAACAAGCCATAATGGTATAACTTTCGAAGAGCATAAAAGAGAAAAGAGGTTTCGAAGAGCATAGAAGAGAAAAGTAGGAAGTACTCTTATCCGAAGCAATGCTAGCGAAAATTCCAACCAGCAGTCCACCAAGTGTTCTGGCCTGAGAGTTGGGGTCTTTCGGTCCGGTTCAGTGTCTCTCCTTGTCTAGTTCAGCACCGGTGGGGGGGGGACTTGCAAAAGATACTCTGATGCTCAAATTAGGGGAGTCCAATGTGGAGGTAATGAAATTGGTACTTAGGGTTACCTGGGTGCCCTGTATCCAGTGTTGTCAAACTCGCGAGTTAACTCGTAAACTCAGACGAGTTTACGATCCCATGTATCAAAATCGAGCTGATTCGCACCCAAACTCATTTTTGGGTAAACTCAGGCTAAACTTGGTAAACTCGTATAAGCTCGGTCAAACTCGTCGGTAAACTCGGGTGAACTCAGTTTGATGATAATTATTATGGATTGAACTTGTACTTTTATATTTTATCTTTGAGTCCTTGTGTGTGCTTTATTATGGACTTAGAACTCTTCATTATGTATGTATTAGACTTGTACTCTTATATTTTATCTTTATGTGTGCTTTATTAGAGAGTTGAACTGTGCCTTAATTATGATTTTCAAGTTATATTAGATTATATTTTTGTAGTATAATATTTTTTAATATTTTTTTAATATCAGGTAAACTCTTACGAGTTTACGGAGGCTCCATGAGTTTACATAAACTCTCGAGTTTAACAATTGGCTGTGTTTATTTGTATTGTAGGGAAGGTTGGGGTTGCCTCCCAAATCTTGTAGTGAGCTTCCCTAGAATGGGTCGAGGTCGATCCCGAAGATGACGGGTATATATTGTCTAATAAGGTAGGATGCAGATATCCTTGTGCAGCCGAGTGGGGTCCCTAGGCAACGTCATTTAGTCTGGCTTGAACCTGACTCAATGATGCAATCGGGTGGAGCCCCCTGGATGGGGTCGTGTGGTCTTGTTCGAAATGTGGGATGGGGCATTGCTGGGTCTAGTTCGATCGGGCTTAATAGTTCTAGTCCAGTCTACATTCCTCGAGCTCGGTTGGAGTGTGTAGGACTGCGTGCCAATCTCTAAGTGATGTCAATCTTCACTTGCGGGATGAGTCCGTAGGCTTAATAGTTTGATCGGGCTTAAGTGATGTCAATCTTCATTGCTTCGATTAATTGCGGGATGAGTACACAATTTCTGATGCATTGCATCGGTATCTAGGCTGGATGTGACACCTGTGAAAACTCTTTCAGGCGTACGCCACCTGTGTAGTAGATATATCTTTGGCAGGAAACGTAATCATAAACAAAGATTCTGTAATCGGTTTCTAAAGCATTAAGCATCAGTTATAATTTGACGAAAAAGAAACCTCATGGATCCATCAATTACGGTGACGATTTGTGTTGCGGGCCTATAGATAGCCCCTTGCTTGTTATGTGTTATGGAAATCATGGATTGAGAAGTGTCGAAGGTTACCATTCTATCAAAGGTTGCTTCCATTTGTTCGGCGAGGGGTTCATCATTTGTCGTGGGTACGTTTGTACCATCGGGCTTAAGGATTTGAGCAGGAGAAGGAGTTCCAAGTGTGGGTATGTACAATCGGGCTTACGACGAAGGTGAAGCCTTTTTCCATTGTTTTTAGGAAGCACCATTGTTGGTGAAAAGGCCTACGCTAGGGGGGGAGGGTGAATAGTGTGTTAACTAAAACTAAACATAATTCCGATTTTAACCATTTCTTGATTACTTTAGGCAATTTACAAATCAATTAACAAGCGGAAGCAATAAAGATAAGTAGCAAGAAAGAACAAGCTAATCACACACGAATCAATTCAATGCTAACACTTTGATTTATAGTGGTTTAGCCCGAATGCCTACTCCACTACCTAAGTAGCTTGCTTTGGATTTCCAAACTAGCTTTACTAGATTAATTTGTTTTCTTACAACGAGCAATTTACACCGGAGATTCTCCGCTCTCAACCCGAATGCACTTCCACACTCGGAAATCTCCACATTCCTACTGAGAGCACTCTCCCACCTCAAACCCTAAGGACAACAAAATTAATCCTAGTAAACTAAACACACTGGTGGATTTAGGCCTCTACACCAAGGCAACCACCAAACTCAAGATCTACACATTAGATCTTTACACACTTGAATTACAATGAAATAAACAACAAAATACAATAACAAATGGAACAATAATCAAAACAATAATACTTAGCTCCAACAAGAATCACCTTGCTCCTCTTAATGCCTTGATAAGGTAAATCTTTATGGATACAAAGGCAAGATCAAGAATGAAGGTTCAAGGCTAGGTGTTTGCAAAGAATGGCTCAATGAAAGCTTAGATGGTTCAAGGGATGTCTCAATAGGCTCAACAACCACTAAGGAAGGCAGTGATGGCTTGTATTTAACATCTAGTTGCAACGGATAGAAAACTATCAGTTGCATTCGCCAGTCGATCGGTCGGTCGATCGAACAAGCGACCGATCGTCGACCGAATGTACACTATGGGTTTTTGCTTCTCGCCGGTCGCTGGTTGGTCGACCGACCATTCGACCAAAACTACTCTAAGGGAAGTTTCAGGAAGGTCTTGTCTTCTGTTCAGGTTTCAAGTTTGGTTCTTTAGGGGTCTTTGCATCATAATGTGTCACACCCCAACTTATGATCACATGACCAGCCAGGGTATACGTGTCTATACCCTGTAGCCTACCCCATGCATACAACCACGTTGTTATAATGTCATAATGGAAACCAACATGATATGAAATGAAAGTCCTAACATAAGTAAATAAATGTGCAAAGAAGGTCACAACTCCAATAACACAAACTACATCAATATGCATGAAAGGAAAAACATGACTCGACTACGACTCGCTAAACTCAATCAGCTACGAGATCAAAGGTGTTGTTTTCCCCTCCAGTCGCGCCACGTACTAGCCAGTACCTCACTGGTCAGGCTCTGCAAAATTAAATTTAAACAAACAATCGTGAGTCCATGAGGAATTCAATGAGTGGTTCTAACGAACCTCCACCTAAATCCCAAACAATAGCATCAAACAGAAAAAAAACACTTTCACATATTCCTAATCAATGAGATTTATTACATCAGACGACCGATTGGCACGTCTACGTAAGATATGAAAGTTCGGCCAGGTGTGGCCCCCAACTACAAATGTCATCTGGCCTCAATTGGCCATGCCATCATGCGGTTCATGGTATCATGCACAAACAGTCGACCTGCATGGAGCAATATCAGGTTGGGATTCACCCATCCAACCCTAACTCAAAATTTAGCGCTGGTTGGGATTTGCCCATCCAACCCACATACATGCAACACTGCTTGGGATTCACCCATCCAACCACTTAGGCATACGCTTGAGTCTAGCCCTATCATGGGCTCTCTCAGTCAATCCTTTGGCACCTCCCTTCCCTAAAGGGTGTAAGGTAAGACTTAACATATTATAGAGCATAATTCAGTGTTCCTACCGTAATGTTTCTATGTTAAAATTAGAATTTGGTTTCAACTATCCACTGCCATCCATGAGTAGGGTATGTCAAAATGTCATAGACTACATGTTAAAAATATCTATAGTTCATCTATCTTTGAAACATCATATACATCATAAGCGATGTCCTATAATTGACACCCATGGGGTTATTTTCAGTATATTTATTTTATTCATAGCTCCCCGACTTGGGACAGCACAACAAATAATCTCAGCATTTATTAAATCAATTTCTGCAATTGGCAAATTAATTTCTGCAATTACCTATTTGATGTAGAGAGTAAGTTGAGCATACTCAACGTGAAAATTATGTACAAGCACAATAAAATAATTTACACATACCAAAACTTATGCTAGTCTCAACATGAACAAATTCATCACGATAAACTTCAAATATACTCTCTAGGATAATTACCACATAAAGCCTATCTATCATGGAAATATCATTTAAATACAACCATCATAAGTTAGCAACAAGATTAGGATCTGCATACACTAGCATCAAGGAAACTAATATAGCATGTGATCCCTAAATTAACATGGCTGAATCCCCTAATGCCCCAATTAGGGTATTCGGCCAGCCTACCTCCAAGTCCCTATCTCTAACATCCTTCGATCAAACGTATCAAGAGTGTATAGTCATCTCGCCATGATAGGCATTCTTTTCCTAAAGAATACTTCCTACTATGCTTGTCCGGCCATGCTTAGGGAATTAATCATGATGGCCGACCCTAAAGCTCTCAAAAAAACTCAAATTCCTTACAAAGGTTTAATCTTCTAAAATCCCTTTGGTGTTCATGCATTCATAAGCATAAGTTCAAGCAATTCTAAGCACCCTAGGATTTCAGGGAAAATTTGACATGACCTTCCCATATTCTCTAGGTTCGGCCGGCCCATTCATCAAGAAAAATGTCATAAAACCTTAAGGAAAATCAGGTTGACATCAAGAGGAAGGATCAAGGACAAGAGAACCACGAGAATCGCCAAGAATTCAATCAAGAAAACACATCAAGCACTATTACAAGAGTTTGTCCAAGGGCCTACCTTATTCTAAGGTTCTACCACTCACCTTGACTTGAAGAGAAGAAGGCGAGATGAAGGGATTTCCGACCTCCGACAAGGACAACAAGTTCTGGCGCTGCCTACTCGCGTCGTCCTCTCTCTCTCTCCCACCTCGGCGTGCGTGTGTGCGGTTCTCTTTGAGCCGTATGTTGTTTGGGTGGGGTGGGGGGGGGATTTATAAGCTTCTCTCCTTTTTTTCCAAAATTGTCCCCCCTTCACTTAAATTCTTAAACCCGACTCAACTCGTGTCCTCACCGAGCCCTGACCGAACCCGCAGGCTCAATTCAACCCCAACTCGAGCCCATCATTTAATTTAATTTTTTAAAAATATAACATAGACTAAGGGACCTTACAATTTATTAAATACTCACCCGAGCCTTTATATTCATGCAAGCTCGCGACTCACCTCAGGTCGTGCCCAAATTAGCCTGCTAAAACAACAAAAATATTAATTAGGATTCGTGTATTACATAATGAGGATAAATACAAATTATCTAGACACCCTAAATCTAGACTCTATCTTCCCGATGAATCCCAAGCGCGTCGACCAACGTCCTTCTGATTTTCCGATTTCTTCGATATTTCTGATCGCCAACATCGTGCGCTAACAGACTTGGAACCTAAAAATATTTCTCCATGAAAACATTAGTTCCATATTTTGTTATCATCAAAATCAAGATTAAGACCAAGGTTGAAAACTTGTGCCAATAATCACCCCCTTTTTGTTGATGACAAATAACCTTTCGAAAATATTTTCATATAAGCACAAAGGAAGTCAATTATGAGATTTCTCCCCCTATCTATATGCATGATTTTCTTATATTTTCTTCCCTTTTACCTATATTTTTCTCCTCCTTTTGACATCAATAAAAAATGACAAGAAAAGTCAACTATGGTCAAAGTTAGGACCTAAAAACTAGTTTTCATGAAAACATGTAGATCTCAACACAAGGGATGAAAACTTCAAATTCAATGTGAGACTAAGTAATACATGATGTCAAGAAACGTTAGATAGAATACAACACTAGGAATCATGTATACACTCAAGCATGGATATTTTCAAGTACCGGACAAGAAGTCAAAAATCATTTCAGAAATGATTTTTCTCTCCAAAGAGTAGAACGATACCAAAAGTGAATTCAATATATTATACTTGAAGTCTCATTCAAAAATTTTGAAGAAAAAGCAAAGCATCGGAAACATAAGTTCTTGACAGAAATGATACTTTGTAAAAATGAACTTCAAAATTCTTTGATAAATCAAAACCTTCATGAAAATTTTTGAAATTTTTACTAGAGAAATTAGATTTTTCAGTGAAGATGCAACTATAAGAATCGGTCAAAAATTATTTTTTTACATTTTTCTAAAAATGACTGAACATGTTGAAATTTTAAATGGTATTTCCGTAAATATCAATTACTTTTTCAAAAGTTCTCAGTTTCCATTCAAACTTTCCAGATACCTAGATATGATCATTTAAAACAAGTTTATCAAGTTTGAAGTGAAAAATATGTCATTTGATCAAAATTTCGATTTAGCATGTTTTCATTCAAAATAGACAAGTTATCATGAAATTTGCTAAGCATCAAATTTTACCATTTACTCATTGTTTTTCAAACTTAAATCCATAGACACCTAACATGAGTAAATCTAGACATGTTTGTGAAGTTTGAACTTATAAAGAAATTTCTAAGGACAAATTTTAACCTAGGGTAATTTCATTCAATGAAATTTGCCTAAGTCCTAAAAATCGTCCTACTCATGAAATTTCAAGGATTTAATATGCAATTTATATCATGAGTATAGAGCCACCACATAAACATGAATATTGAGGTATTATACTAGGATTTTGTGAAAATCGAAATCATACCTCATATATGAAAATTTAGCCAAACTTCATTTCATTTTCTATTTTCTTTAGAGTAGCCTTCCATTCAATTTTTAACAACTTGTGTTAGTGTTGGCTTTTGCGTGTTAGTTATATTTGGCAAAAGTATTCTTAGTTGTTCTCAATTGAATAGATAGTCAAAATTGCATTTGTCTGTGAGGAGTTCTGCTTAAGTTACTCAATTGTAAGATAGATACAACTGCTCATTTAATTGTGGTTTTCAGGATGGGGCTGCTGTTGCGATGATGACTTCTAGTTACTATAATTAATGATGATTCTCTTTATTTTCTCTTTGATATTTTAATCATCTTAAATACTTGTTTATTGCTTGCTTATTTACAGAATATTGAAGTCGAGTTCATTAGTGATCCAAGAGTTACTTCTGGAGCTATTATTGATTCGATGCTTTATGGTGACTCTTGGTTGCCGGTTCGGTTTGAACTAATGTCGATTATGATGATTGATTAAGTAGGCATTTTTTCAAACTGTTTGGTTTTCACATATATATACTGATGAGAAGATCTGAATTCTTCAAGCCTCCTATGTGCGAAAATTATGTTGTCAGTTATATGAGAAGTTGAGACTGCTGAGTGCAACAGATGACAACAAGCTACTTCACTTATCTTCAAGACAGAATGAAGATGGGTTGTTAACTCACTACAACACAAAGATCGTGTGGAGGACCGAACTCTATTTTTGTGACGTCATAAAGAGGCAAGTCGGTTAATACTTGTAATAGCAAATAGGTTGTTTGTTATTTCCAATTCACTGTAGCACTGATAGTTGGATTTCGAAGTGTGAAATCCTAAAACTAGTGTTGTACTTGTTGATAGTGGATTGGGCATCTGTTCGCAGATTATGTGAAGTTTATCACTGAACTGTGTAAACAATTCTTTGTGTTTGCGTGTTTCTTTGGTATTATCTTGTTACTTACCCTATATGTTGATAGCAGTTGCATAAGCCGCTGTAACTTCCTGAATAACTATCATTTTACAAAAGCCCCCTTAGAGACTATTCAATCAATTGGTATCAGAGCGGTTGTGCTAACCTTTACCTGCACAGATCCTTGGAATGTCTCTTTTCTTTTAGGCGCATGATGGAAGGAATGTCTATGGGGAATTCTATCAATGTTCCTCCATTACTCATCGGAAGAAATTATGCCTATTGGAATGCTCGAATGAGAGCTTTCATCAAGTCTTTGGATGATCGCTGCTGGGACACTATAGAGATTAGCTACACACCTGCAACTACAAATGGGACTGAGAGGAAGCCCAAAAGCTAGTATACTCAAGCAGAAATTGTTGAAGCAAACTTTGACAATAAGGCTCTAAATATTATCTTCAGTGGTGTAGATCCTTCTCAATTCAAACTTATCTCGGCTTGTACTCTAGCTAAGCAAGCCTGCAAGATTTTAGAAACTAATCACAAAGGATCCCTGACACTTCGAAAATCCAAAGTGGAAATCCTCAACATCGGATTTGAAAATCTGAAGATGGGAGAAGATGAAAACATTCAAGACTTCCATGGGCATATCAAAGATCTTATGAACAATGCTACCAACCTTGGAGAATCATTCTCAGAAGATAAGGTTGTTAGAAAGGTTCTAAAATTCATGCCTATAAAAAATTTGACATGAAAGTTTGCAGCCATTAGCGAAGTTCATGATCCATCAATTATTACTCTTGACACCTTGATGGGAAAACTGGAAACCTATGAGTTAGAACTGTCTGAAAAATATTCTCACAAGGAAAAGAAGAAAAATCTTGCCTTCAGTGCTACTGAGGATGAGATTAAGTCTGAAGACTGTTCTAAAGACGAGATGGATTGTGTTTTTGCGCTTATGACTGAGAACTTCAAGAGATTTCTAAGAGCCAAGAATAAGTAAAACCAGAACTCGCAGTTGCATTCATAGTTCCAACAGCAGTTTCAACCGACTAGTTAAACTAGTACCAAATCAAATTTCTCTACACGAGAAAATAGAAGGAGTCAATCTTCAAGTCTCAAAAATTATTCAAAAAAGAAGTACAAAGGTATTAGATGTTTTGAATATGAAGGATGTGGACATTCAGATCAGAATATCCTAATCTTTAGAAGAGGTCCAAGAAGTCCTTTACGGTCACCTGGAATGATGATGATAAAGAAAATGACTCTAAAGAAACTAAAAAAGGAGATTTCACTGCCTTCACAGCTAGTATTGGTGAATTAGTTAGAACATCAGAAAACTCTGATGCAAAGGATGATCAATGCAAAGTTCAATGTGTTGACAGACTTGAGGATGTTGTATGAAATCCGACACTAGAAGGGGGGGTTGAATAGTATCGGTCCCTTTTTATTTGATCATTTTTTCTTTTTACTCAATTTAACTTCAATCAAATGTAAATGTATCCTAACAATGGATGTGATCAAATATTAAGAGCAATAATGAGCAAATATTGAAAGCAATGCAAACACGATCAATTATAGTGGTTCGACCAACTGCCTACTCCACTACCTTGGTTCCTCACCAAGAATTTCTAACCAACTGCTTTATAGAACTTGTGTTTCCCTTTGAATACAATTGAGGATACTCTTCTCACCTATTTGAGAACTCCTCAAACCTATTCACCAACGCAAAACATAAATCTACAAAGCCTAACCCTAAGTGTTTCTCTAGCACACCTAGCAAGCTATTACATGTGAAAACAAGTTTAAAATAACTTCAAATACAATGAAAAAGAGCTAGGAATTTCAGAGAAGAACCAAGGCACTTTTTCTAAGCCTTCAAGCCTTCAACTCGCCAGTAAATGAGCTTGAGTCATAGCAAAGTTGAGGAGTAGTGGGCGTTTGAAGAAGAACGTTGATGGAAGACCAGAGGGCGCAGCAATCGATTTCTTTGAAGGCTTAAATCACTTCTTAAATGCTCAAGACTATCTCTAAGGAGCCTTAAGGGAGTTAGGTGAGGGTTATTTATAACCCTCAACTAAACGGGCTGTTCAACGGGCAGAAAACTAGCCGTTACAGTCATTCGGTCGCTTGCCGGTCGATTGTCGATCGACCGACCGATCTACCGCCTGCGACCGCTACTCTTTCTGTGCTTTACTCGTGCCGTCCAGTCGACTGACGGGTCGACCGAATGGATCATAACTTCATTGATCCGCAATCTGGTCGACCGATGCAGTTAAGCTAGACACACGATTTACGATATGTAATTTGGTCGACCGATCGGTCGACCGATGCAGCCTTCTGCCAATTTTTCACCAACTTCGATCGACCAAATGGCTACTGCCATTTTGTGGCATCATTCAGTCAACCGACGGATCGACCGAATAATCTACTACCAGTATTCTACCTTGTTCGATCGATCGACCGGTTGACCGAACTCAGGTTGAGGCTGATTTTTACTTTGAATTTGTTACATGCTTTTTCATGGATTTAGTTACCAAGTTTTAACTTGGATAACTTTACAATTTGGCTTGGGATAAAATCATCCTAGGGGTTTATTACATGATTTCTACTTAATCTATACCCGAGCCTTCCTTTGACGTTTTCTTATTCCATTTCTTTGACGATCTTTTCTTTCGTTTCGTTTGAACGAACTTCGCATGCTTATCGCAACCTCAAACTGAACTCCAAACTTCACACATAGACTAAATACATGTTTTTTATCATTAAAATGAAGATCGAAGCTGAAAGAAACCCTTAAGCCAACAATCTCCCCATTTTTGATAATGACAAACATAACATGGAATTTTAAGAAAACATATGCATATTTTTGTGAGTTTGAGTTAAGGCATTCAAGATATATAACTCAACCTATGCATACAAATGCTTATAACTCAACTTATTCTCCCCCTATCAATGTACATATCATTTATGTAACTCCCCCTAACTATATGCATCATAAAAACCAAGTGTGACCTTACTTTTTCTCCCCCTTTTGACATCAATCAAAAAGGGTAAGAGTTAAGGTACAATTAATGAGCTTCATCATGAAAACCAAGAAAGCCACAAAACCAAGTATCATCTACCACTATAGTCCTTCCTATTAATGTAAGCATATAGAAGGCAAACATCAATAAGTCGCAAAGTCCCATTACAGTGCAATACATAAGTGTGATGATACTTTATAGAATGCAAGTTTTGAAAACCATATAAGTTTCGAAGAAAAGCATCTTAACTACTAGGAAAAGCACAAATTCCTAATTGCATCCTTAAATTTGTAAAGCTTTTCTTCAACCAAGGGTTTTGTAAATATATCGGCAAGTTGTTTGTCAGTGGATACAAATTCTACCAATATATTTTCCTTAGTCACATTATCCCTAAGAAAATGGTGCCTTAAGTCAATATGCTTAGTCCTAGAGTGTAAAATATGATTCTTTGTTAAATTTATTGCACTAGTATTATCACAATGAATAGGTATGCAAGAGTACTTAAGTTCATAGTCTAAAAGGTTTGTTTCATCCAAATGACTTGTGCACAACAACTAGCCGCAGCGATGTATTCCACTTTGGTAGTTGAAAGTGCAACTGAGTTTTGTTTCTTTGAGAACCAAGAAACAAGACTCGCTCCTAAGAATTGACAACACCCACTAGTACTTTTTCTATCTACTTTACATCCGGCAAAATCCACGTCCAAAAAACCGATTAAATCAAATAATATATGACATGGATACCATAGTCCTAAGTCAACCGTGCCCTTTAAATATCTCAATATGTGTTTGATCACACTTAAATGAGACATTCTAGGGCAAGATTAAAACCTAGCACATGCACAAACGCTAAACAAGATATCGGCTCTACTTGCGGTTAAGTAAAGAAGACTACCAATCATACCTCGATATCATTTTTCATCAACTTTGACACCCTCTTCATTTTTGTCAAGCTTGATGGATGTGCTCATTGGTGTAGAAGCTATCTTAGCTTCATTCATCCCAAACCTTTTGATGAGCTCCTTTATGTACTTGGCTTGATTGATGAAGATTCCTTTGTTGGTTTGCTTGATTTGAAGACCAAGCATGAAAAAGAGCTCTCCTATCATGCTCATCTCAAACTCATCTTGCATACACTTAGTAAACCACTTACAAAGAATTTCATTAGTAGCACCAATAATTATGTCATCAACATAAATTTGAACTAATAACATATCATTTTAATGATGCTTAATAAAAAATGAAACATCAGCTTTTCCAACATTAAAACCTTGTTCAATTAAAAAATTTAAAAGCCTTTCATACCAAGCCCTAGGGGCAAGTTTTAAACCATATAATGTCTTTTTAAGTTTGAAAACATGATTTGAAAACTCAAAACTTTCAAATCCGGAGGGTTGTTCAACATAAACTTCTTCACTAATGAAATCATTTAAAAATGCACTTTTAACATCCATTTGGAAAAGTTTAAAACCCTTAAAGCTAGGATATTCTAAAAGCATTCTAATTGCTTTTAGTCTAGCTACTAGAGCATAAGTTTCATTATAATCTATCCCTTCTTGTTGATTGTACCCTTGTGCCACTAACCTAGCTTTGTTTCTAATGACTAATCCTCCTTCATCTAGCTTATTTCTAAATACCTATTTAGTCCCAATTATAGTTTGTTCACTAGGTCTAGGTACTAAGTCTCATACATCATTTCTAGCTAATTGGTTGAGTTCTTCTTGCATAACTAGTACCAAAAACTCATATTCTATTGCTTCCTTAATATTCTTATGCTCTACTTGAGATATAAAAGCTACATATTGACAAATATTCTTGAGTTTAGAATGCATTACCACTCCCGTTGAAGGTTCTCCAATGACTTGATCCATTGGATGATCCCTTACCAACTGATATCCTTTAGGGAGAGGCAGTAGAGCTTCTTCTTCATCATCCTCAACTTTTGGTAGATTCGGGGATGGTGGATCTTCATGTTGAGTTTCCACGGTATCTTCATCCTCCACCTCTTTGTCATGAAGTGTGAGATCCTCAAGTTCTTCACCTAAATTTACAATCTTCACATTTCTAGAAGAATCATTAGTTTCATTAAATGTGACATGCATAGATTCTTCAATAATCATAGTTCTACGATTGTAAACTCTATATGTCTTAGAATTAATAGAGTAACCTAGGAAAATCCTTTCATTGGATTTAGAACCAAATTTTTCTAAATTTTCCTTAGTATTTAATATGAAACATTTGCATCCAAAAACATGAAAATATACCACATTTGGGATTTTACCATACCAAAGCTCAAAAGGTGTTTTCTTAATTTTAGGTCTTAATAAAACTTGATTAAGAATATAGCAAGAATTATTTATGGCTTCGGCCCAAAAATACTTAGGCAAATTGTTTTCACATAGCATGGTCCTAGCCATCTCTTGTAATGTTCTATTCTTCCTCTCAACCACCACATTTTGTTGAGGGGTCCTAGGGGAAGAAAAGGTATGTTAAATATCCAAATCATCACAAAATTCAAAAAAAAATTCATTTTAAAACTCTCCTCCATTATCACTTCTAATTTTTAAAATAGAAACTCCTTTCTCATTTGTAACTTTCTTAGTAAACTTTTTGAAAAACTCAAAAGTTTCATTTTTCTTAGCTAAAAAGAAAACCCATGTAAATCTAGAAAAATCATCAACTAATACACAACAATATAGCTTTCCACCTAGACTAGCTACATCACATGGACCAAAAGATCCATGTGCACAAGCTCAAGAATTCTAGATGTACTAACTTGATTAATGTTATGAAATGAAGATTTTACTTGCTTACCTAGTTGACATGCATCACAAAGTTTGTCTTTTTTAAATTTTATCTTGGGTAATCCTTTAACTAATTCTTTCTTAGATATTTCTTGGATGAGGCTCATGCTAGCATGTCCTAGCCTTCTATGCCACAACCAAGAGTCATTCTCCATGGCAACTAAGCATCTAGCATGGGGATTTGGCAAGACATTTAAATCTAAGGTGTAGACATTTTCTTGCCTATTTCCAATAAACATGATATCATTTGATGGTGCACTCCTAATGATACATTTAGATGCTTCAAAAATAATTATGTATCCATTGTCACATAATTGTGATATGCTAATCAAGTTATGTTTTAACTCATTAATTAATAAAACATTCCTAATGCATGGGTAAGGAAGTATACCTATATCACCAATGCCAACAATCTTACCTTTGGCATTGTCTCCAAATGGGACATGTCCACCATCTTTGCTTGATAGGATTGCAAATAAGTTGATGTCACCCGTCATGTGCTTTGAGCAACCACTATCTAATATTCATGTGCTTCTACTTGCTTGAGGATGCTTCTCCATCTACAAAAGGAGAATAAACCATTTTAGGTACCCAGATTTTCTTGGATCCTTGAGTGTTAGTCATTTTAGGAACCCATGCAAATCTTGCATGTGGGTTACTCCTCAAAGCACAATCCCTAGCCATATGACCAAATATGCCACAAGAAAAATAATTTCCATTAAATTTTCTTCTATTGTATGTGTGAGCATGGAACTGTGATGATTTTTTCTTATGGACAACCTTAGGCATGGCATTTTGTATGGTTGTCATTTTTTCATTAAGAATGCAAGTTCCTTTTTCAATGTTAGCATGCTATTATTCAAGTGCTCTACTTGATTACTTAAATACTTGTTTTCATCTTCTAATTTTTTGTTGTCATTTTCTAGGTCCTTCTTAGCTTTCTCTAGCGTGTGTGTCTCTTCCTTAAGGGTGTCTACTTCTTTTCTAAAGGCATTGCATGAGAGTAATAAACTATCATTCTCAAGCTCTAAAGATTTATTGTCCTTTTTAAGATCTTTAAATTTTCTCCTAATAGCATTAAATTCATCATGCATTTGTTCAAATTCATTTTCTAGCTCTGCTTGAGTAAAAGAAACTTCACCAAAAGTAAATCTTACCTCATCATCATTTGCCATCAAGCAAAGAATGCCTTTACACTCTTTGTGTCTTCTTCACTTGATGAGGCCTCGCTTTCATCCCACGAAGCCATCATTGCCTTCTTCTTCTTCTTCTTGTATTTGTCCTTCTTGTGAGGGTTGGAGGTGGAAGCCATCTTGAGAAGTGGGCAATCCTTCCTTAGGTGCCCAGCCTTGTTGCAATGATAGCATTTATAGCTTCCTCTTCCCTTCCTCATGCCTCCCCTCATGAAAGTCATAAATCTTCTAGCTAGCATCGCCATTTCTTCAAAGTCATCCGTCTCTTCCTCGGATGATGATGACTCTTCTGCTCGATGTGATGCTTTTAAGGCAATGGTCTTGCCTTTGGGGGCATCTTCCTCTTGGTATTGCTTCATGTGGGTCTTATGTGTCATGAGAGACCTAATGAGCTCGGTGATCTTCAAGATACTCATGTCCTTTGCTTCCATGATTGCTATGACCTTGGGCTCCCAAGATTTTGGAAGGGAATGGAGGAGCTTCCTTACCTTCTCCTCTTCCTTATTTCTCTGCCAAGGTTAGCTAAGCCATTTGTAATATTTTGAAATCTAGCATACATGGCATCAATGGATTCATGCGATAACATTTTAAACATTTCATAATCATGCATGAGTAGATTTATTTTGGATTCCTTTACTTGTGAAGTCCCTTCATGTGTGTGTGGTCTCTAGGACCTTCCATAATTCATAAGCGGACTTACAAGTAAAAATCCAATTAAACATATTAATTGATAGGCTGCAATATAAAGCATTGACGGCCTTTGCATCTGCATTGAAAAGTCTAATCTCTTCTTGGTCCCATTCATCCATATTCTTATTGGGTTGCTTATGCTCTACTAAAATCATCCTCCATACATCCATGCCTAGAGATTGTAGGAATCCATTCATACGAATCTTCCAATATGCATAGTTGTTTCCACCAAATAGTGGTGGAGTATGAGTAGAGGACCCTTGAGCTAGTTGGATTTTACTAGACATCTTAAATTGTAGGGAAGATGGTTAAATCTTGACCTACGACCTTGCTCTGATACCAATTATTGTATGAAATCTGACACTAGAAGGGGGGGTTGAATAATGTCGGTCCCTTTTTATTTGATCAATTTTCTTTTTACTCAATTTAACTTCAATCACATGCAAATGTATCTTAACAATGGATGTGATCAAATATAAAGAGCAATAATGAGCAAATATTGAAAGCAATGCAAACACGATCAATTTTAGTGGATCGGCCAACTGCCTACTCCTCACCAAGGACACTCTTCTCACCTCTTTGAGAAGTCCTCAAACCTATTCACCTAGGCAAAACAGAAATCTACAAAGCCTAACGTTAAGTGTTTCTCTAGCACACCTAGCAAGCTATTACAAGTGAAAACAAGTTTAAAATAACTTCAAATACAATGAAAAAGATATAGGAATTTGAGAGAAAAACCAATGCTCTTTTTCCAAGCCTTCAAGCCTTCAACTTGCCAGTAAATGAGCTTGAGTCGTAGCAGAGTTGAGGAGCAGTGGGCGCTTGAATAAAGAACGTTGACGGAAGAGCAGAGCGCGTAGCAATTGATTTCTTTGAAGGCTTAAATCACTTCATAAATGCTCAATAATATCCCAAAGGAGTCTTAAGGGAGTTAGGTGAGGGTTATTTATAACCCTCAACTAAACGGGCTGTTCAACGGGCGGAAAACTAGCCGTTACAGCCGTTCCATCGCTTGTCGATCGATAGACCGATCGACCGCTACCCTTTATGTGCTTTACTCGCGCCATCTGGTCGATCGAGGGGTCGACCGAATGGGTCGCGACTTCATTGATCCGTAATTCGGTCGACCGATGCAGTTAAGCTAGAGGCGTGATTTGCGATCTACAGTTCGATCGACCGATCGGTCGACCGATGCAGCCTTCTGCCAGTTTTTCACCAACTTCGGTCAACCAACAGGTCGACCGAACAGCTACTGCCATTTTGTGGCATCATTCGGTCGATCGACCGATGGACCAAATAGGCTACTACCAGTACTTTTCCTTGTTCGGTCGATCGACCGATCGACCGAACTCAAGCTGAGGCTGATTTTTACTTTGAATTTGTTACATGCTTTTTCATGGATTTAGTTATCAAGTTTTAGCTTGGATAACTTTACAATTTGACTTGGGATAAAATCATCCTAGGGGTATATTACATGATTTCTACTTGATCTATACCCGAGCCTTTCTTTGACGTTTTCTTCTTCTGTTTCTTTGACGGTCTTTTCTTTCGTTTCGTTTGAACGAACTTCGCATGCTTATCACAACCTCAACCTGAACTACAAACTTCACACATAGATTAAATACATGTTTATTATCATCAAAATGAAGATCGAAGGTTGAGAGAAACCCTTAAGCCAACAGAGGAAGCCTACTAGAAGATGTTTGACAAATGGGTTGAAGTGGCAAAGCTGAACAAGTCTCTTAGTAATCAAAACAAGTAGTTGATTGCAGAAAAGATGAACCATGAACAGAAAATTCAACATCTTCAAACTCAGATTGCTGATAAGGAAGACAAAGAATCCAAGCTGACTGTTGAACTTGAAAAGGTACAGAAGGAAGTTAGAATGATGAATTCTAGCGGTACTCTTAACAAAATTTTGAGTACAAAAAAATTTCCTTCGAATCACAATGGTCTAGGGTACACTGGTTCATCCTAGTTGAAACCCCAGTCTGAATGGCTTACTCAACTGAGGAACTTTTAGAGAGGTTCTTCTAGCCGACATTAGACTAGTAGAAGAGGAAGTCACAGGGTGCCCATATGTTATTATTGCAAATGCAAAAGGCACATTATTGCAAATTGCTTCAAACTCCCCAACAAACTGAGAAGGAAGAATCATGAGAAATCCCCAAGGCAGAAAGTCAATCAAATTTGGGTAAGAAAGGCTGATCTTAACTGTCATGTTGCTTATATGCCAAAAATTGTTTCTTCTCTTGGATCTTGGTATTTTGACAATGGGCGTTCTCCGCATATGACAAGAAGTCTAGATAATCCGAAACAAATTCAAAGACATGGAGGAGCAATTGTTACTTTTGGAGATGGAGGACATGAGAATGTTGTAGGAGTTGGAACTCTTAATGTCCCAAAAATTATGAATCTAGAATATGTCCAAATCTTGTAAGTATAAGTCAGCTTTATGATCAAAATTTGAATGTTCAGATTACTAGGAGCAGCTTTATGATGGTGATTGCATCCTTGAAGGAAACAGATCAAAGGACAACTGCTACAAAATAGCCTATACAACTTCTTATTTTTTTGCTATTTTATCTGACATCAACATGTGGCATCAATGGCTTGGCCATGTTAATTACAGATATCTCAGGTATCTTGTAAACAGCGGAGCAGTTAGAGGAATTCCTAAGCTGACTAGAGAACCTAAAGGTGTTTGCGGCCATTGTTAAGAAGGAAAACAGACGAGGTAGTCTCATCACCAGTTACAACTGGTTGCTACTTCAAGACCTCTAGAGCTTCTTCATCTGGACCTAGTTGGTCCTATGCAAGTGGAAAGTATTGGAGGTAAGAAATACATTCTTGTATGTGTTGATGATTTCTCTCATTTCACCTAGACAAAAATTCTAAGAGAGAAGTCAAGTGCCTTTAACAATTTCAAATCCCTTTGCTTAAGGCTCCAAAATGAGCAGAAACTTCCTATTATGAAGGTGACCAGAATAAAAAGTGACCACGAAAGGGAATATGAGAATATTTCATTCTCTGAGTTATGTAATGAGAACGGTAACCTTCATGAATTTTTTTGCTCCTAAGACTCCTCAGCAGAATGGTGTGGTTGAAAGAAAGAACCACACTATCCAGGAGATGGCCCGAGTAATGATTAATTCCAAAAACATTCCAAAGAGATTCTGGGTTGAAGCCATCAACATGGCTTGCTATATCATCAATCGAGTGTATCTTAGACCAAAATATGCTAAAACACCTTATGAATTATGGGAGGGAAGAAAGCCTAACCTTATATATTTTCTTATTTTTGGTACCAAGTGCTATGTTCTAAATGATAGGGAGTACCTTGGAAAGATGCAAAGCAAGAGTGATGAAGCCATATTCTTGGGCTATTCTACTAATAGCAAGGCTTACCGCATCTACAACAAACGGACACAAACTATGATGGAGTCAGCAAATGTGAAGGTAGATGACTCTCAAATCTGCTAGACTCTGACTGCTGATGAGAAGGCAGTTACAACTGTTGACAAAATTGCCCAAAATAGTACCAAGGTCTCTAATCAATTAGTTGAAACTACTGATTCAACTGATACTGAGACTAATACTGAACATGATGATGAAAGTGATTACTCTAGAATTGGAAAATCTGCAAAAGCTCTCAAAGATCATCCCTTGCAAAATGTGATTGGAGATGTAAATGATGGAATCAAGATCAAGAATCAATCTAAGAAAAATCAACAGGATATGATCAGGTACTCTTGCTACACTTCCACAGTTAAACCAAAAAATGTCAAGGAAGCCTTGAAGGATGAATTTTGGATTTTTGCTATAGAAGAAGAGTTGCAATAGTTCATCAAAAATGATGTATGAGAACTTATTTGAAGACCAGAAGGAGTCAATGTTATTGCAACCAAATGGGTTTTTAAGAACAAGATCGAAGAGTTACAACAGCTCGTCAAAAATGATGTGTGGGAACTTATTTCAAGACCATAAGGAGTCAATGTTGTTGTAACCAAATGGTGCTTTAAGAACAAGACTGATGAAGAGGGAACATTACAAGAAATAAAGCCAGACTTGTTGCTCAAGGCTTTGATCAAATTGAAGGACGGGACTACGATGAAACCTTTGCACCAGGTGCAAGATTGGAATCCATCAGATTGCTTCTTGCCATATCCTGTTGTATGAAACTCAAACTATTCTAGATGGACGTTAAAACTACCTTCTTGAATGGGTTTCTCAATGAAAAAGTCTATGTTGAACAACCCAAAGGCTTTGAAGATGTTGCTCATCTTAATCATGTTTATGTTGGGATGGGAATAAGAAACACTGCAGAAATAGCAATTTAAAAAATTCAAACCATCTCGAAAATAGAAATCTACTTTAGCAATATTTAAGGAATTCAATGTACGAGTAGAAGGAGAAGATATACCTTATACCGCAGTTGGTATGGCTGCTCTTATCCTCGTTTCAAGACGCACACACGCACGTCCTCTAACGAAAGTCCACATCAAGTGCCTCGCAACAAAGGGGCAGCGAACATCGGGACTCGTAGTGGCCTAACCCCGAATCACACCAAGGCGAAGCCGAGCCTTCCACCAAGAACCGAGCACCAAAAATGGAGGAAGAGGGGATGAGAAAACCACAGAACAAGAGGGTAGATAAAGGAATACCTCGTTGTCCTTCTTGGACTCCTCCAAGAAGATAAAGTAGGTGGCACACCCAAGTAGAAAACACCTTTAATTTGGCTTCACAAAAGCCCGAGGAAGGAGGAAGAAGATGGCCGGCCACCAAGGGAAAGGAGGAAGGATTCTTTGGAACTTTTCTCCTTCAGAACCCTCTCAAGAATCAAGCTCTTAATCTTCTGCAAGATGAAAAACAAATTCACTTACTTCATTGAAGGAGGTTAGGCAACCAATTTATAGGGGGCATGGGTGTCTACAAGAGTAGACCTGCCTCCCTTAAAAAAAACTCCCCCTGTAATTCAAAATTTTAATGTTTGCCTCCAAAAAATAATTTATATTTAATGGCTTCATAATTAATTCGGAATTAATTAAATCCAATGTAATATAAACTTTAATTTATCTCCATAAATTAAGAGCTTATTAACAAGAATGATAACTATCTAAAACCAATCCCCTAAACAATAGGAAAGAGGTTATCTAATTAATTTGAATTACTATTAATTAATAGAATTATAATTTATCCTCATAAATCATATATCTATTAATCTTATGATTTATCTCCATAAATAAAATTTCTATTAATTAGGATTTATCCAAATAAATTAATTCCTGATTAATTAGTTAGGCTCATGGTTAGAAACTAATTTTTCGACCATTTTTATTTGATTCAAAATTAAATTATATTTAATTCATAATTAAATACAATCTCCGTGAAGTTGTTAATTAAATATTTAATTTATAATTAAATTTAATCAACCACATAAAATATTATTATGTATCAATCCCTATAATTTAGGAATGCCCTACAAATTAGGGATACCGAGGAACTCCTTCCTTGCGCATTAGTTCCTATAAGAAATACCTTTCCTATTATGTCTGTAAACGAGATCCATGATCGAGTTGCAGCATGTCCATGCTAGTAGACATATAGTGCCACATTCAGCCTCTATCTCATAAAGTCCGTTACGAGGTTAGCCTGTTGTGTATGACCCATTGGGCCACACACTAAGCCAGTAGTGAGTTGTGCATAATGGGGAGTCGGATCCGATAGAGTGACTTGTATTCGAATCTTACAAGCCTCCACTAAACCCCTTTAGTGTGGTCGTGAAGGACTCCAATCACAAGTCAAGATTGACGTATAGCAACATGGCATGACTACCTAGATAGTGTGTGGTTCAATCTATAGGGATCGAACGCCCTTCGATGATTAATTGTCGTGCAACTAAATCCCTCAGTTACAATATACAAGTATAGCTAGGGTATGGAAGAAGTGTCAAACTCTGATACCGATTCATATGTATTCCACCTGCCAAGATGTCGTCTCAATAATAAAATGTCAAAAACATCTTCCTGACTTTCATGTCTACTCTGGCCAGAGATTCTTGAGTCGATACTTGCAGGGACACATTGGACATTATCTCGTCTCACTAGGAGTAACTGATTCCATATTAGTTGCTCACCTACCTCCACGAATGCTTCCCCATGCCCAGTAATACCTGACACATAACGTCGAGGGCCACGTAGGGATAGAACCAAAGCAATGGGTCATCACTAGTAAGGTTCCCATGACAACCTCAGGTCCAAGGACTGCTTGCACCTACTATCACCCGATGAACATCCTATTGACACTCAAGTAAGGATTCCATTTTGTGTTCCTCATGTAGGTCCGCTTAGTGAACTCATTCCCTAATGAGCACCTGCACTTGTACATTAATTACGGCTGATAGGTAACTATGAGATTAGCTACCCCTTATCGTATTGGGCATTCACCAAGTGCATGTTGGGAACGGAATAATAAACATAGTAGAAGGAGTAGAAGGAGAAGGTATAACTTATACCACGGTTGGATTTGTTGTTGATATGGTCACACTAGAGGGGGGGTGAATAGTGTGTTAACTAAACTTTTCACCTAATTTCAGTTTTATACGTTTTCTTAAACTACTTACGCAAATTGAAATTTATCAACTAAATGCAGAAGCGAGTAATAAATATAAGCAATGCGATACACAAAGAAATCAATGCTAACACAATTATTTATAGTGGTTCGGCCCCAATGCCTACTCCACTACCTAAGCACCCCACTTAGGATTTCCAAACTAAACTTTACTAGATTAATTGTTTCCTTTACAACGAGGATGTTTTTATCGGAGAATCTCCGCTCTCACACCGAAGGCACTTCCACAATCGAAAGTCTCCGCCTTCCTACCGAGAGCACTCTCCCACCTCAAACCTAAAGGACAACAATACTAATCCTAGTTAACTAAGTTTACACCAATGGATTTAAACCTCAAACACAAAGGCTACCATCCAATTTCAAGACCTAACAACCTAGGTCTTCACAAGCTCAAATACAATGAAATAAACAAGAAAATACAATAATAAATAATGAATCATACAACAAATACTTAGCTCCAAACACGAGTCCTAATTCCTCTTGATGCCTCAATGATGAATCGATCAAAGCTTTGAAGGCAAAATCAAGGTTGTATCATGAGAACTAGTGTTTGCAAAGAGATGACTCAAGAAAGGCTTTAGAGATGATCAAAGATGGCTCAATGGATGCTTGGATAAAGGGTGGAAGGCTTGCTAAGGCTTCTATTTATATGCCAGGGAGAGTTGGCATGAAACAGCCAAATCAACGACTAGGAAACTAGCCATTTTCATCGTCCGGTCGCAGGTCAGGTCGATCGTCAGTCGACCAACTGAGCAACCGCATGGCTACTGCCAAATTTTGGCAACATTCGATCGATCGATTGGTCGATCGAAACTAGGCAGACTGCTTGGTTTGGTTGAGTTTTCTGCTTGTTTGCACGTTTCTAGGTTCTGTCTTCACTAAGTCTACTTATATAACATTTCTTAACTTTATGTTTATAACTTTAAAACATGGATTACCCCCCATTTGGATTCAATAAAAATATCTATAAAATCAAA
Organism: Canna indica; assembly: GCA_034359265.1. Classification (NCBI taxonomy): domain Eukaryota; kingdom Viridiplantae; phylum Streptophyta; class Magnoliopsida; order Zingiberales; family Cannaceae; genus Canna; species Canna indica. Next base: position 33,172,255 of record CP136898.1, on the reverse strand, counting down.
ATCCTTAAGAATCAAAATCTAACTTTTGGGGTCTAGTACAAATTTTTGAAAAATAGAAATTTTCTAATCTCCCAAGTCAAATATGGGTAGACTAAAGCCTTCCAAAAAATCCTTAAAAATATCTCGTTATCTAGTTTTTACCTAAGGAACAATTACCGGCAATATTTGTGCCAAGAAAATGACTAGGTCATATAGCCCTCCATGGAGCTCCCTAGGGTTAGTGAATTCTAGGGCCATTTTCGATTTTTTGATTTTTTTTTGTTTTGGGGTTCGGGTTTGGTTTTTGGGTTCTTATGCATCATCATGAGGATTTACTACACAAGCTAGACACCCTGGACCTAAACTTTAACTTCCTAAAGAATCCCGAGTGTCGACGAGTGTCCTTGCCGATTTCTCCGATTTTTTCGATTGTGAACGTCTTGCGCTAACCAACTTGGAACCTAAAAGTATTTCTCAATGAAACATTTGTTCCATGTTTGTTATCATCAAAACTGAGATTAAGATCAAGGTAGAAAACTTTAGGCCAACAGGATTGGTTGCAGCTATTCCCATTTCAAGACGTACACGCGCTCGTCCTCTAATGATAATCCACACCAAGCACCTCACAGCAATAGGGGCAGCGAATACCGGGGCTCGTTATGGCTCAACGGAGAAGCTTTCACAATCCTGAAATCCACCAAGACAAGGCTGGCCCTTCCACCGAGAACTAGGCACCAAAGAGGGAAGGAGAGAGGATGAGAAAACACCCTAACGAAAGAGAAGAGGTGAAGATACCTCGTTGTCCTCTTGGACTCCTCCAAGAAGATGAAGATTGCGGCACATCCAAGACGGGAACACCATCAATTTGGCTTTGCAAAAACCAGAGAAGGAGGATGTAAATGGTCGGCCACCAATGGAGAGGAGGAGGATGTAGCTGGTCGGCCACTAATTGCCTTTTAAAGACATTTCATAACCTTGTTCAAGTAACAAGGGAACAAAAATAATATGTGACGATAAATTTATTTCAATAACTAACGCACTTGCCGAGGGGGCTTCAGAAGCCCTCTTTTGCCTTACTTCTACAATGTACTCCTTGCTGTTGCGCTTCCAGTGGCCATCTTTATCACAATGGAAATAGGTGCCCTTAAAAGCAGCCTTTTCCTTTTTCTTGATTTCCTTCTTAGGTTTCACAGCTTTGTTTTTCGCTTTGTTCGTAACAGAGTGCTTCTTTGCTTTTTTCGGGAAACTACCCACTAACAAGACTTTGTCCTTTTCCTTCAAAAGGTGGGACTTACTAGTCTTCAGCATATTGAGGAGCTCGGGAAGCGAGGCATCCATCTTGTTCATATGGTAGTTGATAATAAACTATGAAAATGACCCTGGGAGGGATTGGAGTATTATGTCATGACCTAGCCCCTTATCAATGCTTACGCCCAATTTCTCTAACCTCTCAATCAAATAGATTAATTTGAGGACATGGGTTTCAACAGGGGTTCCTGCCGTCATCTTGGCCTGGAAGAGTTGCTTTGATCGCTCAAACCTAGCAGTCTGGCTCTCTTTACCATACAACTCTCTGAGGTGAGAGAGGATAGCCCTAGCGTCCATCTTTTCATGTTGTCGCTGCAACATATCGAACATAGAGTCGAGCATAATGCACTGAACAGTAGTGTTGTCATCTTGCCACTTCTTGTAAGTGGCCCTCACTTCCTTGACAGGCCTTTGGTAAGGGGTATCCAAAGGCCGATTATCAATAATATAGGAAAGTCTCTCCTAGGTGAGGACAATCCTCAAATTTCGCAACGAATCGACATAGTTTGTTCCAGTAAGTTTATTTGCATCAAGAAAGCTACGCAATGACAGTGTGATGACATGGTGATGATTAAATGCTACAAGCATGATCAATGAGTTCTTTTAATTAATCCTGTCTCCCGCTAATTTTTTGCGGTTCCATAATACCCTCCGGTTTGGAAGCGGGAAGCCCTCGTTGGTAGACATCCTTAGGGGAAAAATGGAACCTTACTTCTCCTACTCGGGTCTCGCATGTAACACGACAAACCCTAGTAAGTCCATGGGTAGGTAATTCTTTACCGATCACATCACTATGTCACTTTCATATGTTTTTCCTCCGGGGCAACCAAGGTCTTGTGTGTGCACAACAAACTAAGGAGCCCTAGTTGAGTCGGACCCATCGTTCATATGCACTAGCAAGAAAACAACCACCCTTGAGTGTAGTTCAACAAGGTATGTCATATTCAAGCCAGTAGTAGAGACATAAAAAGGTTATGTGCCATATGAGGTGCAACATGTCTATTAGCACAAAAGGTCTTGTGTGTGCGCAACAAACCCGTTGTGACAATAGACACACTTGTCCCTCAAAACGATGGAAGACGTGACCGATATTCTTAATATCTTAGCTATTCAGACTCAATATTATTGGAGGGCTTCTTTGATCAATTATAATTATCTAAGCTATCAATAATTGAAGCAAAAGTAATAAATAAAAGCATAAAATAAATAAGGATGATTATAGATGTTCTAACGGTTCCACCCGAGCCACCAGGCGAACCAAGGCCATCATCCTATGGTTTTTAAGAAGCTCTGTCTCGCCAAGGTGCTGCCCAAACCATCTTGTAGGTTGTTGGTTCCATCAGTGCATTCTCGGGGTTTAAGCCATCACCAACAAGGCGCTGAACACCTCCTATCCGCGTGCGCACCAAAATGAGGCAGCAAGCGTGCTCATCGCAAATCTACCCCTAAAATTCTAATTTTACAAAACTAAAATAAGAAGACCCCAAAAAACCCTTGGGGAAAGGTTTAAGGAGAGGGAGAAGTAAATTACAATCAAAATTCTCTAAAGGAAGGCTAGGGTACACAAGCCCTATTAAAAAATTACAATACTAAAATTTCATAACTTTACAAGCAATCATCACAACCACATTTTACACACAGTCACTTGCACATAGGGGTCATCCATAATCATCCTTTCATGCATCACATCATATATGAAAAATAAAGGAAAAAAACAGAATCCAAAATCGCACAAATCCGATCACGTTTCCACCCAAAACGGTTCAAACAACACATGTCGAAATTTTTCGGTTCTCGGGGTTGTTCAACCATGAACCCACTAGATTTTTCAGTTTAAATTTTGTCCAAAATCAATATTGATAGTAGGCTTCCACCTCGATTCATCATATGAAACATGGAGCCAGGAAAATGACTAAACAACCCTCGAAAACCAAAATCGAGCAGCATGACGTTTAGGGAGCAAACGGTTCGTAAACGTGACCAGAACGCGAAATAAAAATTCCAAAAATTTGCTAAAGGTGGTTTTGATACCACTATAGGGATGGGAATAAGAAACGCAGTGGAAATAGAAATTTAAAAAATTTAAACCATCCCAAAAGTAGCGATCTACTTTAGCAATATTTAAGGAATTCAATCTACAAGTAGAAGGAGAAGGTATACCTTATACCGCGGTTGGATTGGGTGCTCCTATTCCCGTTTCAAGATGTACGTGCGCATGTCCTCCAATGATAGTCCACACCAAGCTCCTCACAACAATAGGGACAGCGAACAGTGGGGATCATTGTGGCTCAACAGAGAAGCATTGCGGCACCTCACAACAATAGGCTCAATGCCGGCCCTTCCACCAAGAATCGGGCACCAAAGAGGGAATGAGAGAGGATGAGAAAACACCGTAACAAAAGAGAAGAGGTGAAGATACCTCATTGTCCTCTTGGACTCCTCCAAGAAGATGAAGATTGCAGCACACCCAAGAAGGGAACACCATCAATTTGGCTTTACGAAACCGGGGAAGGACGATGTAGATGGCCGGCCACCAACGGAGAGGAGGAGGAGTTCTTTGGAGCATTTCTCTTCAAGAAGCCTCTAAAGAACCAAGTCCTTAATCTTCTCCAAGAAGATCAAGAACCAATTAACCAACCCCTCCTATGTGGTGTTCGGCCACTATTTATAGAGGGGAGCGGCGGCTACAAGAGTAGACTCATTCCCCTAAAAACTATCTTTCCGGAATTTATAATTATAGGGTTTGCCTCAAAAACAAAAATTTATTTTAATGACTTCATAATTAATTCGAAATTAATTAAATCCATTTAAATATAAACTTTAATTTATCTGCATAAATTAAGAGCCTATAAACAAGAATGATAATTATCCAAATAAACCAATCACCTATACGATAGGAAAGAGGTCTATCTAAATGATTATTAATTAATAGAAATATGATTTATCCTCATAAATCATATATCTATTAATTTTATGATTTATATCCATAAATCAAATTCTTATTAATTAGGATTTATCCAAAAAAATTAATTCCCAATTAATTGGTTAGGCTCAAGGTTAGAAACTAATTTTTCCACCATGTATATTTGATTCAAAATTAAATTATATTTAATTCATAATTAAATACATTCCTGGTCAAGTAGTTAATTAAATATTTAATTCATAATTAAATTTAATCAACTACATTATCATGTGCCAATCCCTACAATTTAGGGATGCCCTACAAATTAGGGTTACCAAGGAACTACTTCCTCGCGCATTCGTTCCTATAGGAAATATCTTTCCTATCATGTCCGTAATCAAGTTGCAGCATGTCCATGCTAGTAGACATATAGGGCCGCATTCGGACTTTATTTGATAAGGTTCGTTACGAGGTTAGCCTATTGTGTGTGGCCCATTGGGCCTCACATTAAGCCAGTAGTGAGTTGTGCATAACGGAGAGTCGATTCCGATAGAACAATTTTTATTCGAATCTTACGAGGCATCACTAAACCCCTTTAGTGTGGTCGTGAGTGACTCCACTCACAACTCAAGATTGACGTCTAGCAACGAGTCATGACTACCCGGATATTGTGATGTTCAATATAGGGATCGAATGTCATTCGGTGATTAGTTACCGTGTAACTAAGTTCCTCAGCTACAATGTCCCGAATACGGCTAGGGTACGAAAAAAGTGTCAAACTCTAACACCGATTCATATGTATTATGTCTGCCAAGTCGTCATCTCAATAATGACATGTAAGAAAACCTTTTTCTGACATTCATATCTACTATGGCTAGAGATTTTTGAGTCAAGACTTGCAGGAACACATAGGACATTATCTCCTCTCACTAGGAGTAACTGATTTCATATTAGTTGCTCACGTACCTCCATGGGTGTTTTCCCATGCCCAGAGGTATCCGGAACATGACACTGAAGGCCACGTAAGGCAAAGCAATGGGTCGACACTCACAAGGTAACCATGACAACCTCAAGTCCAAGGACTGCTTGCACCTACTATCACCCAAAGAACACCCTATCAACACTCTTGTTAGGATTCCATTACGTGTTCCTCGTGTAGGTCCGTTCAGTGAACTCATTCCCTAATGAGCACCCGTACTTGTACTTTAAATGACGACTCATAAGTAAGTGTGAGATTAGCTATCCCTTATCATATGAGGCATTTACCAAGTACACCAATCTATCCGGAATCACAAATCGCCTAATAGGTAATCCTACGACTAGGAACATTTAGAAGAAGGGCATCTGGCTTCCAAGTCTTATTGGCATGATCTCATCATGGCCTTAGAATCAATTGCCCGAGTCTCAAATCTACATTGATGATATTGTTTTTGGCTCAACTTCTGAATCTTATATAGAACAATTTGTGGAAGATATGAAATTTGAGTTCGAGATGAGCATGGTTGGAGAAATGAACTATTTCCATTGTCTCCTGGTGAAGCAGTCCAATGAAAGGATATTCATCACACAAAGTAAGTATGCTAGAAATTTGGTTCACAAGTTTCGATTGGACAGTTCTAAGGCGGTTAGAACTCGTATCTCGACTCATGAAAAACTGAGCAAAGATGAAGAAGGCAAGAATGTTGATCCTAGTATGTACAAAAGTATGATTGGCACCCTTTTTTATTTGACAGCTAGTAGACATGACCTGTGTTTCAGTGTGGGTTTATGCGCCAAATATCATGCTAACCCAAAGGAGTCTCATCTTTAAGCAATTAAAAGGATTTTGAAATATGTTAAAGGTACTTTGAACTTTAGACTTTAGTATTTTATTGATTCGAATCAATGTCTAGTAGGGTTTACTGATGTAGATTAGGCAGAAAATATTGATGACAAAAAGAGTACCACTGGTGGATGTTTTTATATTGGATCAATATTATGGCTTGGTTAAGTAAAAAACATAATTCTATCTCTCTCTCTTCTGCAAAGGTAGAATATTTGGCAGTAGGCAATTATAGCACTCAGTTAATTTGGATGAGGAATATGTTGTTAGATTATGGGTTCAACAAGAAGAAATGATTTTATATTGTGATAATACCAGTGCTATCAATATCTCAAAGAATCTAGTTATGCACTCTCGGACTAAACACATTGAAAAAAATCAATTACAACTGGAATACATTCTTGCTGATAGACAAGTTGCAGATATTTTCACAAAAGCTTTGGATGAAGGAAGATTTGAGCAGTTGCGATCTGCTCTGAGACTGTGTGTTATATGACACATTTCTTTTTACATGTAAAAAATAAAAATAAATAAATGGTGGAAATTTAAAAATTTTAGTTATTTTTATTCCATTTATTCCTCCACTTATCATTGTTTTATTGAAAGCTCTTGATGGAAAATCATTTATGGGCAGGAGTTTTGGAATTAATTGCCCACCTTTTATTGGAGTCTCACACGTGTGGCATCCCTTATTGGAATCCCAACGTTTTCGCCCCCAATTAGTTTTCTTCATCGTTGCTCCTTCATCGTTCCCCTGTTGTAACTGAAGGCAGTCGTCCCAATCTTCTTGACTTCTCGATTACCCTTCTCGTCTCTTAAAAGGAGCACCGAAGATGTGTGGTGCAAAGAAGAAGAAGGGGTTCATGAGGAAGATTAGTGCGCCAATGACAAAGAGAATGTCTTCCTACATTGCTGGTGAAAAGGTCCATTCTCCTCCTCGTACTCAGCCTCATGATGAAGTTTCACCTCCTCGTACCTCTCAAGGGCATAAATTAAGGAAGAAATCAGGTCAACATTCGGCTGACCAACCTCTTCAAAGGAGTGGTCGAGGTATGACATCTATACTCCCAAAATCCCCAACTAGGATTTCAGTTCTTGAGGGGGATAAATTATCAACTGAGGGGGAGTATTGTGTTGATGTCAATGTTTCTTCTAGTCCTATTGCTTATGATGATACAGTTAGAAGAACCAGATTTGATATAAATTTACCAATTCACTACTAGAATATACTACATCAGCAACGACCGCTCAAGCCGTTGCTATTTGCAACGGCATTCTTACGGCCGCCCGAGCCATTGCAGATATTTGTATTTGCAACGACGTTCTAACGGACACGCGAGCCGTTGCGGATTATTTTAATTATCCGCAACGGTTTTCTGACGAAAAGGCGAGCCGTTGCTGATATTTTAATTATCAGCAACGGCTTTCTAACGGACAAGTGAGCCGTTGCTGATGATAACTTATTAGCAACGGCTTTCTAACGGGCGAGTGAGCCATTGCTGATAAGTTTATATAGGGCACGCAGTCGCGCCCGACCCTTCTTCCTCCCGCAGTTGCCGCCGCCATCTCCTGCTCCCGCCTGTCGCCGCCGCTGCTGACGCCGACGATGCCTCTTCCTCCTCCCGTTGCTGCCGACATTTTCAGGTATGCCTCGCCGGTCGGCCGTCTCTTCCCATTGCGGCCGACGGGAAATCCGACCGAAACCCTTTTTTAAGGGTTTCGGCCGATGGCCGCCGCCGGACATTGTACAGTGGCCGGACAGTGTGTCCGGCCACTGTACGTCGGCGCCGGAGTCCACCTGACTCCGGTGCCGGAATTTATAGATTTATATATATTTTTTTATTGTTTTTTAATTGTTAATTAATTATTTAGATTAATTGTTTAATTTGTTAGATTAATTATTAGGGTTTAGATTAATTTCGGAATTGTCCACTTCGGATGCGCGTCGGAATCGTCCACTTCGGACGAGCGTCGGAATCGTCCACTTCGGACGCACGCCAGAATCGTCCACTTCGGACGCGCGTCGAAATCGTCCAATATGGACTTGAACTGTCTCGAAACATTTAGAAAATAATCATGCATCCGACGAGTTTATATGTTTCACGTACGCATCGACGAGTCGGATATGATTTAGCAAAACCTTAGATCAGTTCAGGGATTGTATGTTCGTGTAAAAGAAGTAGATGATCTTTTATACGACGTACAATTCTTGAATTGTCCCTGATTGGACAATTTGGGAATATAGTTATTTGTACTGCACTTACGTTTTTATTTTAACTGTTAACTAATCATTCTAAATTTCGGCAACATCTCTCTTGTTCTCCGATACGCGCCCAGATGATATGCATATTCGGAGAACTGTAGGGAGATGCTGCCGAAATTTAGAATGAAGTTAACGGTTAAAATAAATACTTAGTGCAATATAAATAACATAAATCCCGAATGGAATAGGACAATCTCACCTAAAGACATTAACCAAAGAAATTGTCATAGATTGACAGAATCATGTCGACTGATCGAAGTTGGATGTACCGACGTCTTGATCGTGGAGCTTTAACGAATGAGTTTCGATTAGGCGTAACGTACTTTCTAAATTTTGCCTATTCGAATCGGAATTTCGTTGGGACTCGGGGATACGGCCCCAAGCGATGGCCCGAGCTGGGACCACTAACATTGCGAAGACTCGGGGATACGGCCCCGGTTGGATTACTCCGGATATATGGGACCAGCTCGTGGGAATATGGTCGACGGATCGATGGCAGGAGGTTTCTCAAAATGCGGCTAGAAATCGCATGTCGGGGGGAGCAGTGCGTCACACCGGCGGCTCTGTTGCATTTGCAGTGCACGCAAACCGTATGATAAGTATTTCTTTTAATTATATAATTTATTTGTTACTATGTGTACTAATTAATGTATTTGTTTTGTAAATGTAGACGACGGTGTCGGATGACGGGACTGTCCAGCGACCCTCCCCGATGGCGGTGTTTGAGCGGACTCACCGTCGAGCACATGGGACGGGGGAGTACATCGACAACCGCGCTGCATACATTATGGTAATTATATATTTGTTTAAATTATTCATTATATATTTATAATTTATGTTTTATGATAAATATTAAACAAAAAATCAAACTCGAGTAGGAGACCTACAGCCAGACGGTGGTGCAGCGCGGGGGTACCCCCGAGGACTTTGACGCAGCATCGTGGGTCGAGGCCACAGGTGGCTGGGACCATGGCCGCGTATATGGCTTCGTAGATAGTGGTCATGCGCGAGCCGTACTAGGGCCACTTGGTGCACCGACCCCTCCGGTCGCTGGTGAGCGGCCGTCCACCTCTAGATCCAGTTATGATCATAGTAGCAGAATAAGGACTCTAGAGGACACGGTCGCGCGTCAGACTAAGATAATGGAGCGCCAGAGTCAGATGATGGCGGATATACAAGCTATGCTACGCAACATGTCAGGTCATCTCGAAGGAGGCATCTCTTCGGCATCATCTAATCCATCGTCCGCGAGTCAGTCCACGCCGGTGTACACTCAAGCACTCCAGACCCCGCCATATGATCCAGGCCATCCTTCATCGTCATTGTGAGATTTTGTTTACATTGACTTTGTTACTGAGATATTGAACTTGTTTAACTTATTTTGTTTGGATATTGATACTTCAATTTTGCATTTGAATTGTTTTTATACTATCGTGGATAATTATCAATATAAATATAATTATTTTGATATATATCTTGGTGTATTTGTGATGTGTGAATGAATGTGTGTATGAGTGTATGGGTGTGTGAGTTATGTATCAGATAATGTATCAATGTATGAATGGAAATTTAAAATTTTAAATATTTTCGTTACCAGGTTCACATCATCAGCAACGGCTTTCCCACGGCCATCCGTGGGAAAGCCGTTGCTGATGACCTACAGCAACGGCTTAACGATGGGCTTTTACTAACGGCGTTGCTACGGACTCAGCGGCCGTTGCTATTAATGTTATCAGCAACGGCTCCGAGTCCGTGGCTGCTGATAATATTTTTAGCAATGGCCCGAGCGGCTGTTGCTGATCCGTTGCTAAGTTATCAGCAACGCGAGTTTCTGTCACGGCTCTATTGCAACGGCTCGGCCGTTGCTGATGCTCTTCAGCATCGGCTCAGCAACGGCTGATGCCGTTGCTGATGCGCATTTTTCTAGTAGTGATTTCAACTCCACTGAATACTGGTTCTGCTCTTGTTGATATTACTCATGATTCTGATGTTTTTCATTACTCTATTCCAGTCAAGACTGGTCCCTCTTTATCTTCCGCACATTCTGGTCTTAATGATCAGGAACGAGATCCTGATCCTGCACAAGAGATAGTCACTAATGTTTCTACTACAATTCCTATTGACAGTCTTCCACATATTTCAACTGAAGAAGCACCAAATAAAATTGTCGGTCAAGTTCCTGACGATGAATCTACTCTAGTTCTTGTGTTTGAGACAATTCCAATTGAAATTGTACTTGAAGTAGTTAAAACTGCTGCTACTATCCCCGTAGCAGTTGAAACTGGTATACTAAGTCTTGAAGCAGCCGAAACTGCTGCTACAGTTCCAGATACAGTTGAAACTGCAACACCTGTACCCGAAGCAGATTTTGTCTCTGTTCTAGAGACTGTGGATAAACACCAAGCTCCATGTGTCACCGTGCCCGTTCAGGAAACAATATAGCTGACTTATGAGGATCCTACTGCAGTAAAGAAGAAAGTTAGCTCAACTCATGTCAAGAATCTTTCATCCTAAAAGAAGAAGGAATCCTCTAGCCTAACTGACAAGAAAAGGAGTTCAAAGATGAAGTTTTCTAGAAAGTCCAAACTGCTGTCTGGGCAGATTGTGAATTTGGATACAAATTCAAATAATAAGCCCTTGGTGGATAGGGCTGCAGAGCTGAGGAGATCTAAAAAGAACAAACCTAATTCTGAATATTTTAAAGAAAAAGGAAAAGCTTCTTTGCTTGAGAAGACAGGGTCACCTTCTTGCAAGAAAAAGCCCTCAAAATCGGCCAAGAAGTCTGAAAAGAAAACAATAGTCAACAAGCTGCACAAGGGACTTCTTTCAGATGATCTCTATAAAGAGGTATTATCTCCAAAAGACCACTAGATTTAGCTCAGGTTTCTCTAAAATGCAAACCAGTTTTGAACATACTTGATACGAGAAATTTGTCTAGCTCCTTTATGACTGACTGCAAATTGTCTATTTTAGGGTTTTATTGCAATCATACTGAAGATATTTCTGATTTTGAGAGCAGTAATATTCACCAAGTTTTTGTCAGAGAAAAATAATATTCCTTCAGTCCTGAGATAATTAATAAGTTTATAGGCTTTACTTCATCTTCCTCTTCAACTGATTTTCCTAGTGAGTCAAATTCTGATTTTCTAAAAACTATGGGACGTGGAGTATCTAATGGTGAAATCACAAACTGGGTAGGAGGTCATGATATAAAATCCTCTTCTTTCAACACTTTCTATGCAGTACTATTTTTTATTGCAAGGAATTATTGGACCCCAACTTCTCACATCACCTTTCTAAATAGAGAAATGGTAATATTGCTCTATAAGATTACTAAAAGGATTGATTTTGTTCTTGGCCGTTTGATCTTTGAACAAATTACTTCCCTTATATCTAGACTCAACTCAAAATCCAGAATGTTCCTGACATTACCAAATCTGATTTATGGAATTTTGGAAAAACAAAGGTTTTAAATGTTCATTTGAGGAATTTCTTGAACCAGTTGGTTCATCTCTGTTAATTCACCACAAGCTTTTGAAAAAAAAAATAAGGTACTCCAGTGAAGTCCCAGCCAGGTTCCAGTTCTATCAAGAAAATTTTTGGTGCTTCATCTACTGGTGAAAGATCTATTCTTGATGAAATCGTTACTGCAAGGGAAACCATAGCTCTGCTCCAGCAACAGATTATTTCTATTGAGAAGAAAATCATTGAGCACTTCATAACAGCTTCAACAGGTCCTGCTTCTTATGCTTCTGGTAGTCTTTCTGATTCTTCCTCTTCAGAGTATTGATTGGTTTCTCCTTTGGCTTATTATGCCAAAAAGGGGGAGAACTAGATGTAATCCAGTCTTTCTAGTTGGTGACTTAACTATGGTGGTCACTTAAACTTGGTTGTTTGTGTGACTGATGGTTATCTGGTTGTAATATTTTATCCTAGCTGTGATGATGGTTGTGATTGTGATGATTTGATTAGGATATTTTCTATTTTGACAGCTAATTTGCTTCAGTTTAAACTACTTTCTTTTTATCTGTCTTGCTGAGTTGTTCTGACAGTTTGGGTTTTGTCAAGTAAGGCAAATGGGAAGATTGTTCTCAGTTGAATAGACAGTCACAACTGCATTTGTCTATGAGGAGTTCTGCTTAAGTTACTTAGTTGTAAGATAGTTAGCACTACAAGAAAATATAGTAAAACTGAAGCTTATTTTAGGAAAAACCAACAATTTAATTCCCAGTCTATGAGGAGTTCTCAGTTGAAGTCGAAAATTTAATTCTGACCTTTCCAAAAGCGACTGTTACCATGCAAGAAATAGAGGGAGAATGAAAGTTAATTTTCAGCCTTGTTAATGGCGTCGGCACCTTCTATAAATAGTGATGGGTATTAATTACCTGGAGCCTTCAATAAATGGCGTCAGTATTAATTACTCAGTATTAATTATCCGGGTATTAATTATCTGATTATTATATATATAATATAATATATATCACTACAGTAGTAGAGATAAATATTTATTAATATTTTCATATCTAAAAATATATAATAGTGAATTGTATATAATTAAATATTTAATATATTATTACTAAAATATTTTATAAATATATTTTTTTATTAATATATAGAAATAAATTAATATATATCTAATTAATATGAAATATATATTAATTCATATTAATTATAATTAATTATAATTATATTAAATATCAAACATTTAGACATACCAAATAAAAAATACTAAAAAATCATTCAAATTTTCTCCAATTTTTTTATTCTATTTCATAAATAAAAAATCACATACAAATCTTAGTGTCGAATGAGACAGTAAAGACGAATGCAAAAGTATGAAATAACATTTATTATTAAATTTAATAATTACAAAAAAGTACCAAAGAGTTAGAATTCATCATCCCTCTGTTCAGATAGATATAAGTTCAGAAATTAATTTTATTCAAAATGACTTGCTCCATTTTTATTCAAATGAGAAAACTCTTGTTAGTGGGCTCATTATAATAGGTGATAGAAAACTTGATTTACATATTAGTGGGCTCATTAAAAAAACAATGCATTAAAATTTCACTAGTTGCTTTGCTTGCCAAAATAGAAACCCCAAGACGATTCTTTGGATAACTTCCTTCAATGGGTTGATAACAATCTTTTGTAAAGCTATTTCACTTTCACCTTCATTGTTCTTGGGCTGCTCACTTGGATTTCCAAATTGACCAACAGAATTCAGCAAGACAATTCCACGAATGAGCTGAGATGATTCAACTGTAGCTAGTAGTGCTGCAAACCCTCCAGGACTGCTGTGCAATATCTTCCGTCAACACTAATTTCTATAATTTTAATATTGCAGTACCTATTTCCAACTAAGATTGCAGGTTCTTTCACAATTTTTTTTAGGGAGTTCAAAACTTGCTCCCGCCAAACGGTTGCGTCATACTCGATAGCTTTCTCGCTCCATCCAAAATTAGTTTCAGCCTCCGTCTTTAGCAATGTATCAGCAAATTACAAAGCAAGCCAATTGTTCCAAATAATACTGTAAACAAGTTACAATATAATGCCCAATAGATTAAATGGGAAAATAGTAGTATGGTACTATGGTGTACCATTTGTGGACTCAACTGTACCATTGATAATATCCTAAAGTGTAAGTCCATTCTAAACAATAAAGTAACATGGTGGTTCACAGGAGTTGGAATGTACGCTTACATTGTTGCCAGATTAGATAGGCTTCTAAACATATCACCGACTCTTCCTTGGAGATGATTGTGAGCAATATTTCTACATCCATGTGTAGATATTTCAATTCAAAGAACATCACTCAATAGAATGATAAAGTGAATATAGTATGATCCAGAAGGCCACTTACAAATATTCTAATTTGGTCATTTGGGAAATTACGTAAGGCACATCTTGACCAAATTGGTTATTGCTAAGGTCTCTGCAGAAAACATTGCCATAAGATAGAAGCCAATACAGATAACACTTGATGCCATCTACATTAAACTTACAGTCTCTGGAGATGATTTGTAGGCAAGTTATAAGGTATCTGAGCACCGTTCCAAGATTATTGTTGCTCAAGTCACTGCATCCATATCAGGAAATCAAATTTCGAAAGAAAATTTCAACATGAAGAATATAAAGCAAAAAATTAATCCAACTTACAGCTCAGTTAATGAAGACATTATGTTCAAGTTGTACCCAAGCGTGCCAGTAAGACTCAAACCTGATAATTTGCTACAAACCCCCAAATAACAACATGCATCAGATAGAATAGCAAGAAAACATTTAAGAAACAAGTTAATTGTAATATAGCCTCACATTGTTGTGACTGCTGAATCGAAGCATGTAACTCCTCGCCATGATTCCACGCATGGGTCACCACCGCTATGTTTCCATCCTATTAGCTTTGCATTTGAGTTCAAGGCGCAAAAGAGAACATTAAGAGCAGAAATTGTACTGGAAGCATGAAAATTGAGAAGAATATCTATCAAAAATGAGTTGAATAAAGCATAAAGTAAATCATTTACCTGGACTAGCTTAGTAAATTACAAGTTGATAAAATCCAGGAGTCCGTCCATATTTCTGAGAAGGTTTGAGGATGAAATTGGTGAAATAAACAAAAACCAGCTAACATAAAAGTGTCTAGAAATAAGAAATCGCGATAGCTGGAATAAATTCTCCTCGATCTTTCAGCTAACATAAAAGTGTCTAGAAATTTCAGCAACATCTCCCTTTAATTCTCTAAGTACACAAAATATCTGAAGCATACCATAGAACAAAAAAGATACTACCAAAATTTCAAATGACATGTGTTTTTAAACGAGATTAAATTTGCGATATAAATAATTGTGCTCCTAAACTGTCCAATAAGGAACAATTCAAGAATTGTTATTTGATATTTATAAAGTAGGTTAATATAATTTAGTAAATATTAAATAGAATACGAATTTATTAAATTCATATTCAGTCTAATATTTTAACTAAATTTTATCAACAAAATTTATAAAGTTAAATAATATTTTTCAAACGGATCTAAAATTTTTATAGCAAATTAAAAATCCTAAAAAAAATTATTAAAGCCAATATAATTCATAGCAAATAGAACCTTAGCATAAATTAATTTATTAGTTATATGAACCGCATATAAAACTATCCAACCAGCTCCTTACTTATAGATTCTCCTAATTTGAATAAGCAATGAGGACAAACACTTGAATATATCTCATTCTATGGATGGCCTTGCACATAGTAAACCAACTGAATGCTTTCAATATTGTGTGGTCTGGTCCAAGGGAAGGGCAGGCCTTACTTGGCTACTGGTTTTGTTTTTCGTCCTCTTTGTTACAAACTATATCCAATTACTTACAATTGGTATCAACAGGCAATTGCTTGCTTTTCCTAAGCCAATTGCATTATATATAATAGGGAGAGTGATGTGAGGGCTCTAATTGATATTCCAGCTCCTCTTTATCTATTTTTTGATACTTTTTCGCTGCAAGTATTTCCAAAGTCAGTGCTCATGGAGGTATAGAGTTTGCTAGTACACTGAATCTTCATGATGGTAGCAAATTGGGTTTGATCTGTATCCACTACAATGCCAACCAGCTCCACTAGGTTTCAGTACCCCGTGAATGGGTTGAGCAGAATCTTGGGTAAAAAAGCAACTAGCAAGTACTTACACTGTGTTTTAGTCTAGTACAAGATTTAACGAAAGTGTTGAAACTCAATCTGGGTCATGGGACCACGCAATCCTACAACAGAGGTCCAACCATCCAAGTCAAAGTTTGACTTTGTTTGAGAGGGTCTAATCAAATCGAATAGAAAGTAACTTATCTACGAGAATTGAACTTGCTTTGCAATCTCTAGTTAAATGCGATACACTACTACATTTTGGCTTTATGACCACACCATTTTTAGGAATAGTTGAAAAGTATTCTCATACATCACTTACATAAACTGTTTTGGAAATCGTTCCATTAGCCATTATACTATAGGAACACAAAAAAAATCGTTTCCGTAGCCAATATATGGGAACAGTTTTAATAACCGTTCCCGTAGTCTATATACTATGGGAATAGTTTTAATAACCGTTTTCTTAGCCTATATACTATGGGAATATTAAGAAACTGTTCCCTTAGTATATATACTATGAGAATATTAAAAAGTTATTTCCTTTTAAAATTAATCTATATAATTAAAAAATGAAACAATAAAAATAAACTCTACAATTTATTTTTCTTTCTCTACAACAAATTTTTTTGACTTAAATCTATATAAAAAAATATCCCTCTCCCACCATACTATGCATGAATAAAATTCTATACCAAAAACCATTCTTAAAAATATATATATTAATGTCATATATATCTATATATTATATTACTGTTCAGTTCCTATATATATATATATATATATAAACCCGTTCATATTTAAAAACCGTTCCCAAAAATACTCTATACACTCGAAATATTTTTCTCTCCCGTTCACTCGATCTCTTCCGCCCTAAACACACTCAAGCTCGTAATGTGTCGGATCATCTCCCGCCGACAATCCCTCCTACCGTCATATATCTTCGCTCGACGATCTCTCCGCTCGACGTCTTCTCCACTCGACGATATCTTTGCTCTTGTCGTCTTCTCCCCTCGACGATCCCTCCTGCTGTGTCATCTTCTTTGTTCGACGATCCCTCCTGCCGTCTTCTTCGCTCGATCCCTCCCACCCATCTTCTCCACTCGAATCAGTCGTCTTCCCCTGTCGATAGGTAAACCCTCCCCTCTCCCTCTCCCTCTCCCCTCTCCCTTAATTCTCTGCTTGATCCCTCCTGCTGACTTTCAGCCAAACCTACTGTCACCAAATGCTCAATTAAGCTCAATTAACCGATTATTTTGGTTTTTCAAATTCTCTGTTCTTTTTTATTCCAATGCCTTTGCTTGAGGACCATTTCTTGTCCGATAGTAAGGGTTTAATGATTTAAAATGTAAAAAATTCCACAGTGACGAAAAGCTTTTAATTTGTTTATGTTAGCATTCATATGTTTCTACGTTTGTCATCTCACAGCTCAATTTATCAAAAGACACTGCTTAATGGCAAGTGGACCAAAGCAAATTGGTATGAAAATTTTGACTTTTTAGATAAAAACAAATTTAGCTTCTTTTTGTTTTGCTGATGTAGCATATTACTACTAGATAGCATGAACACACTAATTAAGAAGGTTTTGTAGATAGCGACATTTGGACATGATGTATCAGAAAGATACAAAATTGTGCTATTTCAGTTTCCTATTTATTATCACTTGCTAGACCTTTTGAACCGATTTTGGACTATGACATTTTAATATTTCACTCATTATGAATTATTTCTTTGACACTTGGCTATGATTTCCACCGGAAATGAGGTTGTAAAATGCATAAAGAGCGAACTATTTTTTAAATCAATTGGCTGATCTGTTGTTTATATATAATACTCATTGCATTTAACTAAATCTTTACTTCAACTTTTTGATGTAATTAATTGGAAAGTAGTGGTACAACAACATAGCAATTGGAAATATATCCAGATTAAAAAATTGATGTTTCAATTTGTTGATGTGCATGTGGAACATATCCAGAGTTATAATGTCTATTTTTAATTAATTCATTGTTCAGTTTCTTCACTTAATGAAGATATGTGAGAACCACTCCTCTAGGCTTCTAGTTCTTAATGTTGATTGTTCAGTTTTTTAATTTGGAAATATATCCAGATTAATGTTGATTGTTTAGTTTTTTAATTTGAAAATATATCTAGATTAATGTTGATTGTTCAGTTTTTTAATTTGTTGACCTTTTAATGAACCCTAAAAAGCTCAAGTTCTTAGTAATACATAGATGGCCATATCTACACCTCCTTTGACTTTTGGCTTATGGCTTCAATAAACTTGATTGGATTCAGCACCAGGCTTTGACAGAGTTACTGGTTGGTTTATTAATTCAGATGTCCATATTATAAATTTTTTCCAAATGCTAAAGTTGAATAGGCTTGATATGCTTTAACTTGATATGATTTTGTCGTTTCTTACCATTTGATTTTTTTCTTTCCGTAGTTAAGTAAAATCAATGGATAAGGAATGAGTTCAAATGCCAAGATATAGTGCAGAGTATATCAATGGTGTGCAATGTTTCCTAGATTTTGCTTATAATAAAGGAAGGCCTAAGGGAGGAAAGATTTTATGCCCTTGTGCTAAATGTGGTAATGGTCGTTGGTTGACAAAAGATGCAATCTTTGAACATTTGATAGACTATGGATTTCTAAAATGCTATACTATTTGGGTAAACCATGGTGAGAAGTTAACAATTCCCACAGAGGAGGATGACATCGATGATGGAGAGAATTGCATGGATGATATGGATTGATTGTTGCATGATAGATTTAGAGAAGTGGCAGAAGAAGATGGAGTTAAAGAGGGTCCTAATGAAGATGCCAAAAAGTTTTATAATTTATTAGAGGAGGCAAACAAGGAATTGTACCCCTGTTGTAAAAATTTCTCTACCTTGTCCTCCACCATTCGGTTATATTTGATGAAGTGTCTCCTTGGCTGGAGTAATATGTCATTCAATGCACTCTTAGAGCTACTAAAAGAAGCTATGCCAGATTTGAACATCCCCCAATCTTTTAATAAAACAAGAGCCATGATAAGGGACTTGGGCCTTGATTATAAAAAGATTGATGCTTGTCCCAATAATTGTATCTTATATTGGAAAGAGCATGAGAAAGACAAGTCTTGTCATATTTGCGGTGCTTCACGGTGGGTTGAGAATTCACAGGCAGAGAATGAGCTAGAAAATCCCAAGCAAGGCCACAAAGTAGCGGCTAAGGTTTTAAGACACTTCTGTTAATTCCTAGACTTCAAAGGTTCTTCATGTGTGAGAGGACTACAAATTTAATGAGGTGGCATGAGGAAGAGTGAATAAGAGATGAAAAGTTAAGGCATCCTGCTCATGGCGGAGCATGGAAGGACTTTGATGAGCGTTATCCAGATTTTGCTAGTGACCCACGCAACATAAGACTTGGGTTGACTAGCGATGGATTCAATCCATATAGGACCATGAGTATTTCTTATAGTATATGGCCGGTAAAACTTATGCCATACAACCTTCCACCATGGTTATGTATGAAGTCAGAGTATTTTATGTTGTCTTTAATTATCCCTGGACCACACTCTCCTGGGACTGATATTGATGTGTACTTGCAACCATTTGTTGAAGAGTTGAAAATTGTGTGGGAGCTGGGAGTAGACACATATGATGATTCAAAGAATCAAACTTTTAAGTTGCGAGCAGCCCTTTTATGGACTATTAGCGACTTTCCTGGATATGCTATGTTGACTGGTTGGAGCACAAAGGGAAAATTAGCATGTCCATCTTGTAATTATAACACTAATTCGGCTTACTTGAAACATAGTAGAAAGATGTGTTATATGGATCACCGTATTTTCTTGCCGATGAGTCATGATTATAGAAGAAACACATGGGATTTCAATGGAAAAAAATATATAGGCATGCTCCTAATTTGTTAGAAGGGACAGAGATCTTGGACTTGTTGCAAGACTTTGTCAATTCATTTGGGAAGATGCAAAAGAAAAGCATTGGTGGTCCTTGGAAGAAGAGGTCCATTTTTTCTTTGAATTGTCATATTAGAAGCATAATAGACTACGACATAATCTTGATGTCATGCATTTTGAAAAGAACATATTTGACAATATGATAGAGACTTTGTTGGACATAACGGGGAAGACAAAAGATCATGTTAATGCCCGTTTAGATTTGCAAGAGCTGGGAATTAGAAAGAAACTTCATCTGAAACCAGTGGATCAAGGCAAGAAAGTAAAGTATGCAAAAGCATGCTTTAACATGAACAAAAATGAGAAGTCTATTTTATGAAGCGTTCTCAAGGAAGCAAAATTACCCGATGGTTGTGCAACAAATATTTCAAGATGTGTTCACCAAGATGGCTTGAAAGTCTCAGGGTACAAGAGTCATGATGCTCATTTCATGCTACACTACTTGCTCCCAGTAGCAATGATTAGCACACTTCCTCACCAAGTGGTCTATCCTCTGATACGTCTATGTTCTTTTTTTCATTCCATATGTCAAAGAGTTATTGATGTGAATGATTTAGAGATCTTAGAATTGGAGATTGCTGAAACACTTTGCCAATTAGAGATGATTTTTCCTCCTTCATTTTTTGATGTAATGCTTCATTTGCCTATTCACCTACCAAATGAAATAAGATTAGGTGGTCCCGTTCATTCTCGGTGGATGTATTCACTAGAAAGAGAGTTGGAAAAGTTGAAGACTTACGTGCGCAATAAAGCTCGTCCAGAAGGTTCAATAGCTGAGGGTTACTTGGTTGAGGAATGCTTGACATTTTGCTCAAATTATATGAACTCTAATATGGAGACAGGGTGGAACAGAGTGATAATAAATGTTGACACATGTGAGTTTTTTGATGCTGAGCTTTCTAGTTTTTTTTACCCATGGGTCGTCCTATAGGAGGGAAGAAAAAAGGTAATTTATTTTCGATGAACAACAATGAAAAGAACCAAGCTCACCGGTATATCTTGTTCAATAGCTGAGGGTTACTTGGTTGAGGAATGCTTGACATTTTGCTCAAATTATATGAACTCTAATGTGGAGACAAGGTGGAACAGAGTGATAATAAATGTTGACACATGTGAGTTTTTTGATGCTAAGCTTTCTAGTTTTTTTTTACCCATGGGTCGTCCTATAGGAGGGAAGAAAAAAGGTAATTTATTTTCGATGAACAACAATGAAAAGAACCAAGCTCACCGGTATATCTTGTTCAATTGTGATGAAGTTGAGCCTTACATTAGGTAAATAACTATTCTTTGCCCTTAAAAAATTGTTTATAAACTCATTTGAATAATTGTTGTAACAAAATAATTTTTTTGTAGTGAACATGAAAATATCATAAATCGGAAGAGAGGAAGAAAATGGACCAAAGCAAAAAGTCAAAGCCATGATTTTATTGATTGGTTTAAAAATCGTGCAATGGAGAAGGATGTCCCTAATCGACTAAAGGAGTTGTGTAGAGGCCCAAATAAAGTTGCAAGAAGGTTTTGAGGTTATGTCATCAATGGATGTAAATTTCATACTAGGCAGCGTGATGCAAGTCGCAAGACACAAAACAATTGTGTAACTTTGGTGTCAATCACTCAAAACTTTGCTAGTAGTAAGGATCAAAATCCGACGACGAATGCAGTTACTTATTTTGGTGCAATTAATGAAATAATTGAGCTAGACTATCATGGTTTTACCTGGGTAGTGGCCTTTTTTATCTGAATGTTTAATTAATACTAGTCTTATTATGGAATGCATCTAAAATGAATATATTAATGAAATGAAATGTATCCGCTTTGCACATCTTTTGGTGTTGAAATGAAGCTTGCTTTTCATATGGTTATTGATGAAGCAAGCTGTTTTTTTCATATGGTTATGCACTGATACTTGTAAATTTTTTCTAGTTGCATATATTTAGTTTCTTTGCTATTGATGTAGGATATGTGCCAACAAAATAGATTAAATCGATCACATCAAAAATGGAGGCATTAGATGGGCAATAAAAGATTTTCTATAACAAAAGAAAAATTGATAATATTTTTTTTGCATAAACATATTCATATTTTGAATTTTAAAGTAATGTCGATATTATGTTTTAACTCATTCTTGTGATTTTAAAGAAAAGCATTAGATGATGAAACTAAAGAAACAATTGTGAGTTTTTCTTCTAGCTATTGTTTTATACTTAATTATTGATTATTATCAGTAACATTATTAAATGTATATTTTAGGAAAAGCTTAAAATCATGGTTGAGCATGATGGGAAATCTGCTGCTGAGGCCTTTCAATCTATGTTTGGGAAAGAGAAGTCAGGAATGGTGCGTTGTTATGGAGGAACAATTACACCCACAATCTTTAAAAAAAATGAAGAAATGACAGCAATGCGGGAAAAAACATGATCAAGAGATGAAGTCTTTGAAGGAGCAACATGCAATAATGGAAGAAAGACATGTAAAAATAGAAGAGACACATGCAATAATGATAGAGAAACAGAACCAGATGCAATGCCAAATGCAAGGAATGCAATCTCCTTTGAAGACATTTATTGCACAGGTGAACTCAGATTTGGACATACAGGCTATAACAACTCTATTGGCACCACCAACTACTCCAAGGGATGCCAATAGCATATTTGGTTCTTCAACTTCCACACATCATCCTCAAAATCAATATAAGATTATGGAGCATTTTGATCATTTTTAATTATTAATTGATTTTTGCAGAAAAATGATGAATTGAGAGATGAAAGATGAATTTCACGGAGGAGATGATCAAGAGGACTTGGCTAATTTGGAATGGGAATGCTAGGCTTGATAGAATAATTTCACATGTTATTTGTGAACTTTATTTAGACTTAATAGTAGTACTATAATTGTGAACTTGTTATTTTGAGTCAACATTAAATATATTCTACGTTTATGAATGAAATTTATGTTTTCGAATCTACGTTTATCAATGTAATTTATGTTTAAAACGTCTGTGAAATTTTATGGTCGTCTATTACAGGAATATACCTTTAGGAACAAATATGAACCTATGCACAAATTATAGGAACGGTTCCTCTCGCCTATAGGAACGGTTTCTATACCGTTCCTATAGTTTCATCCTATAGGAACAGTTTTCAACTGTGCCTATATGTCCGACTTGTAGGAACGGTTTTATAACCGTTCCTATAAGGTGTACCTATAGGAACGGCTGCAGAACCGTTCCTATAAGCTTTACCTATAGGAACGGTTGTCGAACCGTTCCTATAGGTAAACATTATAGGAACGGTTGGAAAACCGTTCCTATAGGCTGGAACTATAGGAACGGTTATATAAGCTTTACTAGGAACGGTTTCATAACTGTTCCTATAGGTTTACAGGAACAATTTTCCAGCCGTTCCTATAGGCATGGACTACATGAACACTTTTACAACCGTTCCCATAAGTTTATCCTATGGGAACAATTTTTTTGGCAGTGTGGCCATAGAGACGAAAACTGTTCCTATAGCCTATCGGAGCGGCATGGACTATAGTGGTAGTACTCACGAGGGGTACTAAGGTAGTCAAATAAGTCTTTAGGGAATTTACAGGGTCTCGTAGTTAAAATATATCTTAAAGATATAGCAGAGAAATCAGTAAAAAGACAAGATGTCAACATTTTATCATAGCCAAATAGTTACATGATCAATAGCAGACGTCGACATTTCCATATGCAAAGAAAGCCATAACCAAGCATCAAAATTCATAAAAAAGATTAAAAGAGTACAAGAAAACAGGCATGACCAATCAAATAAAAAGTAGCTAGATTCATATGCAACACTTACAGAAAATAAATAGTAGCTATAGATCAATATGATCCATGCTGCTTACAGTAGCTACATACCTTTAGTTTCAAGTAGCTATAGATCAATATGTTCCATGCTAACATATGGTAGCTACATACCAAAATGCGTATAAATTCAAAAGGTGCATAAATGCAAATCATCAAATGTGTATAAATCCAAAATTGATGACCAACAGGAAATAAACTAACCTCGACAAGTAGATCCGGAGCAGCAAATCGGGAGATCCAGAGCAGCAATGAAGCGAATGAAGAGCGGAAGAACAAGGATGAACAATGGAGGCCTTGATAAGAGTTTTTTTATCAGGAAAAGGGTTTTATCTCTTCAACGGAGGTCAGAATAGCGGAGATCAAGAAAAGGGTTTGCAGAAGGAAAGCTAGCGAAAACTTTAGAAATGAGTTTTTTGGACGCGAATAGATGTGGATCGCTAGCGAATAGATGAGGAAAAGGGTTTTTGGATGTGAGAAGCAGATCAGTATGCAATGGGAAAAGATGAAGGGTTTGCTCGAGCGAGAAAGCAGATCAAAAGCAGCGAGATGACCTAGATAAGCAGATCCAAGGGTTTCCTCTAAAGAAGGATGCGAGAACCAGCGGGAAAAATATGCGTACAATGACCTAGGGAGGTGACGACATTCTTCAACAGCGCGGGAAATTAAGATGCTACGTGAGAGAGGTGAAATCCACGTCATGCACTACAATGAAGCTTGCGAAGGTCTCCATCTCATGGAAATGGCGGACGCGAGAAGCAACGAGAAAAGGGGATGGAAGACGCGAGAAGTAGTGGGAAAAGCAAAATAAAAAATAAATAAAATAAAAAAATAACCGGCGGCCTTCACTAGTGCCGATTATTAATCTAAGTAATTATACATTACTTAAATTAATAACCGGCGCCAATGAAGGCCGCTAGTTATTTTCCGTCGCTAACACTCATTTTTTTTGTAGTGTACAATTTCTCATGTAACTGTGGTTTTCGGGATGGAGCTGCTGCTGCGATGATGACTTTTGGTTACTTAATTAATGATGATTCTCTTTAATTTCTCTCTGATATTTTAATCATCTTAATTACTTATTTATTGCATGCTTATTTATCAAATATTGAAGTGGACTTCATTAGTGATCCTGGTGTTACTTCTGGAGCTATTATTGATTCGATGCTTTATGCCGACTCTTGGCTGCCTGTTCGGTTTGAATTGTTGTTGATTATGATCACTGATTAAGTAGGCATTTATTCAGACTACTTGGTTTTCACATATATATATATATTTGTGAGAAGATCCGAAAATGGGGAGTCCTTGTGTTGCCAATTGTGTTGCCTCCTATGTGCGAAAATTGTTTTGCCAATTATATGAGGAGTTAAGACTACTGAGTGTAATAGATTGCAACAAACTACTTCACTTATCTTCAAGACAAGATGGAGATGAGTTGTTAACTCACTACAACACAGACACTATGTGGAGGATGGTGTGAGCGAAATGGCGACACTAGAGGAGGGGTGAATAGTGTGTTTACTAATTCGATTAGCCTAAATCACAATTGAATGCAGAAGCAAGATAAAAGATAAAACAATTGAGCACGAAATAAAAAAATCAATGCAAACACTGAGATTTTATAGTTGTTCGGCCCCAATGCCTACTCCACTACCTAAGCTCCCCGCTTAGGATTTCCAAACTAGTTTTACTAGATTAATTTGAGTTTCCCTTACAACGATGACTTTTCCCCGGAAAGACTCCGCTCTCCAACCGAAGGCACTTCCACACCCGGAAGTATCACACCTTCCTACCGAGAGCTCTTTTCCACCTCAACCTAAGGGACTACTAAACTAATCCTAGTAAACACTACGTTTAATTACACGAGTGGCTTTACTCCTTTTGCACCAAGAATACCACTTCACTCGACAAGACCAAACACCTGGTCTTACAAACTCAAATCCAAATAAAAACAGTTCAAATAAAGATATAAAATACAATCAAAAGAGCTACAATATAAAACAAGATTAAAAGCTCTTTTTAATCCTTCAAACACCTCCAACTCGCCAAGTGGTAGAGCTTGAGTTGAAGCCCGAGTTGAGGAGCAGGCGTCGCTTGATGAAGAACTCAGAAGAGAACAGAGCGTGCTGCGATTACTCCTTGGAAGGCTTTGATCTCTCTTTTGGATGCTCAATAATTTCTGTAAACGTCAAAGAGAGAGTGTTAAAAGATGTGTATGAGGTGTATTTATACACCCAGCTGAAATAGGGCGTCAACGGGATTATTTTTGACCGTTACAGACGCTCAGTCGATGGTCTACTCGAATCGTTGGTCAACCGCCCAGACACAAAATTGCGATCCGCGACTTCCGATCGACCCATCGGTCGACCAACGTGTTTTACGTCTACGACTATTCGCAGGTCGGTCGACCGACTGGTCGACCGCCAAGCCTACTGCCCTTTTTGGGCTTCGGTCGGTCGACTGGGTTGGTCGACCGACAGATGCAAGAAGCTTGTGATTTCTCTTTCGGTCGACCGCTAGGGCTACTGCCCTTTTCTTACCCTATTCAGTCGACCGAATTTAGGCTGAGATTGTTTTCTTTAGCCTTTTTCTTCTGTGCTTTGTTTCCGGGTTTCGGCTTTCAACTAGCATCATGACGGAGAGCTTTCCTTGTGATCTTTGAGCTCGTCCGATGCGACTTTGGTGCACCCGTCGATCTTCGAGAAGTTTAGCGACGAACTCGAGCGCGACAATCAATGTCCTTTTGATTTCCGATTTATCCTATTTATCTGATCGAGGACATCGAACGCTAGTCAATATGGAACCTGGAAGATATTCTCAATGAAATAATTAGTTCCATGTTTGTTATCATCAAAATCATCAAAACCGAGATTAAGGCTAAGGTTGAAAACCTAAAGCCAACAATCTCCCCCTTTTTGATGATGACAAACATCCTTAAGAAAATATATATTCATTAAAGCATTAAGGATATCAACTAAGGGATTTCTCCTCCTATCAACATGCATATGTATATAATTAAACTCCCCCTATCTATATGCATGGATATCCCTATATTTTCTTCCCCTTTCTTATACTTTTGTCCCCATTTTAACTATACATGTCTCCTCCTTTTGACTATGCATTTCTCCCCCTTTTGACATACATTTTCTCTATAGACTTTTCCTAATTTTCTCCCCCTTTTGACATCAATCAAAAAGGGCAAGAAATATCTATCTATTCAAAGGGATGAAACACAAATAAGTTTTCATGAAGTTGAGACTCTAAGGATTTTTCATGAAACATGACAATCTCAACCTTAGGGATGGAAAACAAGTAATTAACATGATACCAACTTAAATCATACATGATATCAAGAAGTAATAGATAGAATTCAAGTCTAAATCATGTATGCACTCAAGTCTGATACCAATGTTGTAGTTTATCTTTTTCATGACATTTTTGATTTCATTCAAACTTTCAAAATATCAAGATATGATCATTCAAATCATGTATATCAAGTTTCAAGTGAAACTAATGTCATTTAATCAAATTTTGAACTTAGCATGTTTTCATTTGACATAAGCATGAAAACTATGAAAATGCTAAGTCTCAAGTTTTGCTATCTACTCATGTTTTATCATATTTAGGCATCTAGACATCAAACATGAGGAAATCTAAGTCCATGAATCAAGTTTGGGCTTAAGGTGAAATTTTTAATTCACTTTGTTGAGTTATGTCAACCTATACTTCAAGATTTGAAATACTAATTTGTTGGATGAAAATTTTTTTATACCAATTATTGAATGAAAATTTTTGATACCAATTGTTGAATGAAAATTTTGATACCAATTGTTGAATGATCATTTGAAATGCATGTATCAAGATTCAACTCAAAATGAAATTTTAAAAATCAAAGTGTATTTTTCATCCTATATTGATTTTAATCAAAAAATGGATCCTAGCTATCATCCAAAATATCAAAATCATTTCTAGGAATGATTTTACTCAAGAAATTGTGTGAATGATATTTGAAATAGAATCCAAATGATATACATGTGTTTTTATATGAAGTTTTCGAAAAAAAATCAAAGTATCAGAAAGATTGATATTTCATATAAGGATACTTTATGTTTTCGAAATCCAACTTCAAAATTCCATCAAAAATTTGATTATTGATGAAACTTTTTGAAATTTTTACTTATAAAACTAGATTTTTCAATGAATGTGTGGTTTCAAGAATCATCTAAAAATGATTTTTCCACAATTTTCTAGAAATAACTGAAATTAACACCAATTGTAGTTTGAAATTGTATTTTTGAAATTTTCAGTTATTCTTAAAACTTCTTCAATTTTCATTCAAACTTTCATGACACCACATGATGGTCATGTAAAGAGTATATGTCAAGTTTGAAATGAAAATTAAGTCCTTGAGTCAAGATATCAACCTAGCATGGTTTCATTCAAAACTAAACTAGTTTTTTTATGAAACTTGCTAAGTTTCAATCCTAACATTTACTCATGGTTTTTCAAATTTAAACCTATGGGTACCTAACATGAGTAAATCTAAATATGTTCCACAAATATAGATTTAAAATAAGACCTTTAAGTCAACTTGTTGACTTGGGTCAACTTGGTTCAAAAAGAGGTATTCATGAAATTGACCTCTATTGTCATTTCATCCTTATGAAGTTGTAGTCGCCTTTGTCAAGTCTTCTAGTTCTTCTTAAACCCTGCAACGAATTGCAGATTTGAGAACAACAACCAGTATTCAATACCCACGAAGTAGAGTTAGTTAATGATAATTTCAATAATGTGTACGCACCTGAAGAGGTCGCTTCAGATGCCCTCTTCTACTTTATCTCTGCAATATACTCCTTGCCATTACGCTTCTAGTAGTCATCTTTACCATAATGATAGCAGGTGCCTTTAGGGACATCCTTCCCTTTCTTATTGATATATTTCTTAGGTTTCACAGCTTTGTTCTTAACATAATGCTTCTTTGCCTTTTTAGAGGCACCTCCCATCAACAATAAGGTGGGGCTCAATAGTCTTCAGCATATTAAGGAGCTCGAGAAGCGAGGCATCCAACTTGTTCATGTGGAAGTTTATGATGAACTGTGAGAAAGATTCTGGGAGGGATTGGAGTACTAAGTCCTGATTTAGCTCCCCATACATGATGAAGCCCAACCTTCCCAACTCCTATATCTAATTGATTAGTTTTAGGTCCTGGGTATAAACAGGAGTGCCATCCTCCATTTTGGGAAGGAAAAGTTGTTTAGATAGCTCATACCTAGCGGTCCTACTGTGCAGGATAGCTTCGTCATCCATATGTTCATGATGCCTCTACAATTCATCTGACATGGATGTGAGCATTATGCACTTTCTATTTTCCTTGCAACTTTTGATAAGATGCTCTCTCTTCCTCGGTGTAATCCCCTTCGCCAAGGGGGCTGCACCGGTCTCAAAGCATCAAGAATGTGAGAGAGTTTTTCTTGTGTGAGGACAATCCTCAAGTTCCACAACCAATTTACATAATACGTTCCATTTAATTTATTCGAGTCGAGAATGCTACGCAATGACATCAATAATGACATGGTGACGAGGAAAATGTTACAACGAAAAGAAAGACATAAATAAGCATATGTTCTACAAGCATGATTATCGAGGACTTTTAATTAATCATGTCTCTCATTTATTTTCAAGATTCCCTAATGACCTTCTAGTTGGGAAGTGGGAAGCCTTCGTTGGCAGATTTCCTTAGGGGAAGTTGGAACTCCACTTCTTCTACTCGGGTCTTGCATGTAACATGACAAACCCTAATAGGTCAGTGGGTAGGTAACTCTTTACCGATCACATCTCTATTTGACTTTCATCGTGTTATGCCTCTAGGGTAACTATGCCCTTGTGTGTGCACAACAAACCAAAAAATCCTAATTGACTTAGACCCATCATTCTTATACCCTAGCGAGAAAGCAACCACCCTTGAGTGTAGCTCAACTAGGTAAATTATGTTCAAATCAGTAGTAGGCACACATCATATGTGTTATATGGAATGCATCGTTCCAACTTGCACAACGGGCCTTGTGTGTGCACAATAAACCCACTGCATTCATAAACACAATCTACTCTCCATAACAATGGAAGGCATGACCAGTATTCTTGATACCTTAGCCATTCGGACTCAACATTAGAGGAGAGTCTTTTATGCAACTATTTTAATGATAATAACTACTTCGCCGCAAAAATAATAAATAAAAGCATAAAGTATATAAGAATGATTATGACATTCTAAACGGCCCACCTGAGCCACACGATGAACCAATGTCATCATCCTAGGGTTCTTGGAAGCGTCGTCTCGCCAAGGTGCTTCCAAAAATCCACATGTAGGTTGCCGGATCAATGTGTGCCTTCACGGGGTTCAAGTCGTCATCTCTATGGACCCGAACTAAACCTCTTCACGAACACCGAAATAGGGCAGCAAGCATGCTCAAGTAACCTACCCCTAAACATCTATTTTTACATAATTAAAAGAAGAAGACCCCAAACAACCCTTGGGGAGAGGTTTAAGGACAGGGAGAAGAGATTTACAATCATATTTCTCACGGTGAAGGCAAGGGTACGCAGACCCTATTTAAATGATACAATGCTGAAATTTCATAAATTTAAATGCAATCAACACAACTAGATTTACACCCAGTCACATGCACATAGCGCTACTCCATAATTATCCTTTCATGCATCTTATCAAATAAGTAAAAAGAAAGGAAAAACATAATCAAAACCGCACTAATCGGGTTACGTTTCCATCTAAAATGTGTTGTGCGAAGCATGCTGAAAATTCAACTTTTGGGGTGGTTGAACATAGGGCCTTTTGAGTTTGGTTTATGTCCCAGAAGGATCAGAATAGTAGGCTTCATCCCTGATGTTGGTGAAATGGCCACACTAGAGGGGGGTGAATAGTGTGTTTACCAATCTTTTTTCCTAAATTCGGATTTAATCGTTTAAGACTTCTTAGGAAAAATGCAGTTTATCGACTAAGT
The DNA here is from genome assembly GCA_034359265.1 of Canna indica. Taxonomy (NCBI): domain Eukaryota; kingdom Viridiplantae; phylum Streptophyta; class Magnoliopsida; order Zingiberales; family Cannaceae; genus Canna; species Canna indica. The sequence goes on along the minus strand of CP136898.1, from coordinate 33,141,537 downwards.
ACAGAAGCAATAATAAAACAATTTAAACACAAGCAATGTATCAATGCTAACACAAAGATTTATTGTGGTTTGGCCACAATGCCTACTCCACTACCTAAGCATCGTGCTTGGGATTTCACACCCAAATCCACAAAATTATAAGTAGCTTACAATTGAGAACTTTACACCGGAAAGACCCCACACTCACCTCGAATGCACTTCCACACTCGGAAGTATCCCGCCTTCCTACCGAGTGAGCTTTCCCACCTCAATTCCTAAGACCAACTCTTAAATTAGTTTACACAAGTGGCTTTACACCTTATACACCAAGGTAACCACTTACACACACAACCACACACTAGGTCTTCTTACAAACTCAAGTAAATTAAAGTAAAAATAAATCAAAAACAAATCTATTACAAGAAGGAGGTGAAGAGAACTTATCACAATGAAAACACCACTTCTTCTTAAGCCTAGCACCCTTGATGAGCCCTTCAATGAAGAACACTTTATGATAAGGGAGTAAGAACTAGGTTTGAAGGATTTGATCAATAGAGAAGCTTGAGGATGCTAAAGATCACTCTTTGAGGTTTATTGGCATCAATATATGCTTAAGAGAGAGAGTGGGGTGGGAATTTATAACCCCCTAACCAAAGGGCTCATCAACGGGCGTATTTTTGCCCGTTGCCGATGCCCGATCGCTTGCCGATCGACCGATGGATTCACCGCCCAAGCGACCGTGGCATTCTGCCGCTTCTGGGCGCACTTCGATCGACCGACCAGTCGACCGAATTGGCTAATGCCAATTTTTAGCATCATTCGATCGACCGACCGGTCGACCAAACTTGGGCTGGAAAACTTCTTTTGGATCTTCTCGTCGCGCGCTTTGTTTTCTGATTCCGCCCTTCAGCGTGCTCCAACCTGAAAGGCTTTCCATGTATTCTTTTGATTCGTCCAAGCCATCTCTGGTGCACGCACCAGATTCTTGTGAGTCATCATATCGAGACCGATGTCGCAAGACTTGAAACTTGACTTGTCATTTATCGATTCTGCGAGCTTCATGCTTCAAGAACTTGGTTAAACGTATTTGGTTTGTTATCATCAAAATAGTCATGAAGAGAATAGAGCACGAAGGAAAAAAAACTTCGGCCAACAATCTCCCCCTTTTTGATGATGACAAACCATTGACGATAAAGAATCTATATGTAATGTATTTGTCAAATAGTGTGAAGCATGAGTTTAAAAGATGATGTATACATGCATATTGTATTTAGAGCTCCCATTATCATTATGCATATTCTTTAACTCTCCCCCTATCATCATGCTAACTCATAGACATGTTAACTCTCCCCCTTTTGTCATCCATCAAAAAGAATAGCAAGACACAAAAGAATTTAACAAAGAGATGAGTCATATAAATAGCATAAGGAGACACCATCATTCAATCACCACAAAATACTTAAAGATAAGGAATTTCAAATATAAATACAAAGTAGACCAAGCAAAATATAGTGTTGATACAAGTCCATAGAATGAATAACATCAAGCATTAGTGGAACTAATCATCCTCAGGTGGTGGAGGTGGCAGATGCAACTGATAGTATTGCCACATCTCATCCACCCGACCATACATCTCATCGACCCGACGATCGTACTCATCCACTCTCTGACCGTACTGGTCAACACATTGACCATATTCATCCATGCGTCGACCATGCTCATTGACTATCTGACCATACTTATCGATCCGACGGCCGTACTCGTCTAGAAGTCCTTTAGTGCCTCTATTCCATTCCAATTGGTCGATATGAAATTGAGCAAAATGATGCTCGAGATCTCTTAGACACTCAATGGGAGTACCAGATGACGAGCTTCCACCAGCATCTCCCTCGTCCATGTCTTTATCATGATCACTGTGCTCCACAGGTTTCCTCCGCACTCTTTTACCGCGCTATTTTTCAAGTATTTTCATATGGTTTAGAGAGGAGGAATCTATTGCTTTGGCCACAGGTTCTATCTCAAATCTAGACTTGTTTACCCCAGCAGCATAGATGAAGTGAGAGATTACTGAGGCATAGGGTAGGGCTTGCTTTTTTGAAGCATGGACATCCGCTATGTAGCGAAGCATAAGGTTAAGAACATTTATGGGTATGCGGGACATAGCAAAGAAGAGCACTCTAGTGCTCGTACTGGTTACCTCGTCATAATGTCCTTCTCTAGGAAGAATATTATAGGCAAGGATAAGATGCATGATCCTAGCAGAGGTTGACAATTTGATGCTTTGAGTAGGAAGCATCCCCTGATAACCCTCAGGACAAATGGCTGACACAACTTCATGACTAGGAAAATCCTCATGAAAGTGATGTGTGGACATTTTATATACTGATCTTCCTAGTAGAGAAAATCCAAATGCATCTCTAATGGCTGATTCGGTGATTACTATAGATTTTCTTAAAATTTTAGATCTGAGAACTATTGAGTCACCTAATCTAGCCTTATTTATCACGAGGTTGAAGAAAAATACTTTTATCAATATGGGGCATACTAGTACTTGCTTCCCTATATACTCTACCCATCCCAGGGCCGCAAGTTTACTTCTAATGTCATACTGCTCTAGGTCACCTAGGTTAATAGGACTAGACTATAAGACAACTCTGTCTACAAACCTAGGGGCTTGAGTTTTGCCTATAGTGGTTAAAAGATTATCGGACAAGCTTGGAAGCTTTGTCTTGGGTGCAGTTCTACAAGACAATTAGGATAATGTGTAGGTAAGTAGCTTTGATGAGTAATGTATGCTCCTAAACCAAAGAGAAGAAACACTTTTAAGATCAACATAAATTTGTACAAAACTTCTTTTTCTATGCCAAATTTTTTTTGATTTTAATATTAAATATCAATTTGTGAATCCAATGAATGCAAAAAAAATATAAAAAAAATAATAGAATAAAAAAATTAGAACGGTCACAAATAAAATGGCAAACGTAAGTTTGAATCATTAATATCCTCCCCCCACCCCCTTTTTGAACAAACAAAAAAAAACTTTTATTTTGGCAAGATGATGATGAGAAGTTTTAATTTACATGAAGAATCCCTTTTACAACAAAGAAAAACAAAAAGGTTAAAAATAAAGATATATCATGACGGAAAACAAACTTTTACTTATACAAGAAACATACGAGATTTGATTTTCCTTCCCTATAACTTGTCTTGAAGCAAAAATACTAAGAAAAATCACCATCCATAGAAAAAGTGACATGAACCATGATTTTTATGAGTGAATCTAGACATAAAGAAGAGGGAAGGTGAAGAATCCACTCAACATGATGAACTAACTCATGTTTTACAGCTAAAGGTTGAGTTTTTACCTTAGAAGAGAAGAAGGAACCTTAAAATCCAAGTAGAAAGGGGTGAGTGGCCGACTGAAGTGATCAAGGAAACCCTAGTTTCGGGCTTAAAAGCTTAAGTTGAAGGTTTGTGATTAAAACAGTTAGCCAAATGGGTGGACAGGATCAATTTCTGTCTGCCGATCAATCGGGCGGTCGCATGTCGTGCGACCACTCGAACTGCAATGGGTTTTCTAAGCCCAAAAAAAAATATTTTTGAGAGATCTATATATTGAGACTTTATGAAACTTTTTTCACATGAACTAAGCTTCATGGGGATTCCAAAAAGTCAAGAGTCACTCAAAAAGGATATCTCTACAATTTTCTAGAAAATCTACAAGATCATAGTGGCATTTTTGTAAATATAAATCTTTTTGTCAAATATTTTTAGATTTCATCCAAACTTTCTAGATACCAAAGTATGATCATTTAAGGCATGTATATTAAGTTTGAGATAAAAATAATATCATTTGTTCAAAATATCAACCTAGCACAATTTCATTCAAACATAAGCAAGATAACATGAAATTGCTAAGTATCAAGTTTGATCATTTACTCATAGTTTTTCAAACTTGGACACTTAGATACCTTATATGAGTAAATCTAAACAAGTTTGTGAAGTTTGAGCTCAAAAATAATGTAATACCCAAAAATCTTAATATTGATATTTTATTCTTGAGTGGGGGATCGTGGGCCCTAGTTAGCGCGGATTGGCGGGAAGCTTCGGGATTATACCCGAGTAAGCATTTAATGTAGAAAAATTTAGGGAAATTTTATTTGTCTTATCTCTATGATTTAGCATGCCAGGGTGATAGAGGGTCTCGAAGCAAATTTATCGGTGCAATCGGATCTCGAATCAGAGTTAAAACGAATGAATTATGGGCCGTTTAAGTCGGATAGCATAGGTAAGGTTATTTTGGTCATTTGGACCCAACCGGTGTCTATTTATTAGACCCTGGGGTGTGCAGCTAGGGGTTTTGAGCTGCACGCCACTCGAGGCAAAGGAGAGAGGAGAGAGAGGGCATCATCAAGGAGGAGGAGGAGGAGGAGGAGGAGCCAGATTTTCGCGAGTTCGTCGGTGCCGATCGGGGGAAGATCATGCGCGTCTTTTTCTTCCATTTTCTCTCCGTCCTGTGAGTGGATTTAAACATTCTTTTATCCAATTCTTGATTCATGTCGCCGTTCTCATGTCTCGAGGTTTTTTGTTGATTTTTGATGCGTTTTCTTGTATCGGATCGGAAGTCGGATCGGTCTTTTCTTAATTGAATCATGTGGGTTACCTCATTTTGGAATAAAATATTGTTTTTTTCCTCTTTTTGGTTTTTTTTTCTTCTCCTATTGCAGTTGGCCAATCGGCGCCGGTCACGCCGGGAGGCGGCGCCCGACGTGGTGTCGCTGCCACGCGGCATGGCGGTCGTGCGAGGCGCCGCCACTGCCGCGTGGTGGCAACGGTGCACCGACAGGCGTCGACGTCAGTGCCGGCGTCGGCGCCATCATCTCTGGCAGCCCAACAGTGGCCGGAGAAGGGGCGGCGGCGGCAGGTGGAGGGGAGGAGGAGATGAAGATGACCTAGGTGGGGGAGATGAAATGAAGGGTTGAGATTGGTTTGGATGAGATGGAGGGCTGGATTTAAATGGTTGAAATAAAGGGCAGAGATTTGATCTGTTGTAGATGTAAGGCTATGATTTCATCATGTAGATGAAGGGATGGGCTTGCATCAAGATAGATGTAAGGCTGTGGATGCATCATGTTAGATGGAAGGCTGAGATTATATCATGTTAGATGAAAGGCCGAGATTGTATCAGGTTAGATGGAGAGCTGTGATTGCATCTGGTTAGATGAGGGGCTGTGATTGCATCTGGTTAGATGTAAGGCTGTTATTGCATCATGTAGATGGAGAGCTATGATTGCATCTGGTTAGATGGAGGGCTGTGACTGCATCTGATTAGATGTAAGACTATAATTTCATCATTTAGATAGAGGGTAGTAATTGCATCTAATTAGATGTAAGACTGATATTGCATCATGTTAAATAGAGGGCGGTGATTGCATCATATTAGATAGAAGGCTGTGATGTGATCCTATTTAGATGAAGGGCGGAGATTTCATTACTGATTACTGATTGTAACATCATCATATTTATTCGTATCAGTGATTTATTAAATAAATTAAGGTATTTCTTTCATTACTCTAAATAATTATTTCGAGACCTTAAAGTTAGCAAAACTATTTATGTCATATATGAATTTTCACCTAATTGACGTTATAGATTCATTGGTGAGGTCTGTTTCTCCATTAGACCTTCGAATTTTGAAAATAGTAGGCGGGTGTGGCCTCATTTTGCGTGCCAAGCTGAAAAATCATATTATATATATTTTCTGATTCGATCTGGGATGATTCATGGATATAGTAGTTAATGGGGTGAATGTTATCCTAGATCAGTGATTTCTATTATGAGTTATTTTATCATGTTCCAGTCTATTGATTACAGTTGGAGTTTCTTTTTGCACTGATTTCATGATACACGTGCATCCTTTCTTACAGTGCTATAATTCTATTTTATGGTTATTTGTTTGTGCTGAGCATTCATGATTTATGAGCATTATTTCTTCATATATAGATGTATGTGATTGTGATGTATGGCAGGAGGAGGTGGAGGATGAGGTATGCACTTGAGAGGTGGAGGATGAGGTATGCACTTGACATACCTTATATTACTTGTTGATAGCACATATTGTTCATACTTGCGTGTGTGGTGTTGTGATGTGCTTGTTGCATTTCCCGGAAGCCTCGCAGGTGAGGGGAGGGTATGCCCCAAAGAGACAGCATTGGCCTTATTCCGGAAGTCTGGCTGGTGAGGGAGATCATACCCCAAAGAGACAGTCCGGAGACCCGAGCAGGTGAGGGGAATGTATGCCCCAACAGGCCAGCTCGGAAGAGCCAGTGCCGGTGAGGGGAGGGCATGCCCCAAACAGACGGCACTGAGCTGGGTGGTAGTTCGGCGGCCACCCGTCTACCTACCCTATGTGGCTATGTGGGACCGACGGGTCCGGGAAGCATGCATATGATTGAGGTGTTGCATAGCATGCATATGATTGAGGTGTTGCATAGCATGCATATGATTGAGGTGTTGAATTCTTCCTATTTTATTGCAATAGATATTTTACGCTTGTTGACGAATATTGACTTCGTGCATAGAGTTGGATGTATTATTGCTGGTTTCTTCTAATATTATTGTTACGCTATTTATATCGGTTATTTGTGTTTTTATGCATGATGATTGAGTTGGTGAATTGAGGATTGATCTGCTCAAAGTCCTAGTTGGACTTACCCCTCATTACTATTATTTTGCAGCACCTGAGCTAGATCAGAGAGGTACCGAGGTGCAGTAGCACGACTGGTGGCGGCAGGGCAGTGGGTCTCGTGACATGTCGTGATCAAGGAGGATACTTGAGTCATTTTAGTGTCTCTTTGAGTTGTTGAGTCATGTTGACTCGGGTCGTGGTTTTCGCATTTTATTTTATTTGGGGAGTCTTGTTTATTTATTTGAACTCCTTTTTAATAACTTGTTCAGTGTGTTCATATTGAGTTTTGGTTTGGTTTGATTTGTGATGTCATGTCTGTTCTTTTCAACAAAAAAAAAAATCTCCCACTGTTCAGGTTATTGTTGTTGTGTTTGAGTTGGGTTGGGCTTCAGGGTACGTGGCGTATCCTGGCCGGTCATACCGGGTTCGGGGTGTGACAAAGAAACTTCGAAGTCAAATTATTGACTTAGGTCAAACTTTTAATTTTGAGTATCCTAAGGTGAGCTAGTTATTATTTTTCTCATTTACACATGATTTTTCAACTCTAATCACCTAGAATCATGTCATGTGTATATCTAAACATGTTTCATGAGTTTGGACTTAAAATAGAAGTCTCTAATGTCAAATTTTAACCTTGGGCAACTTTCATTCAATGAAACTTGTCTAAGTACTAAAATTCTACCTACTCATGAGAATTCAAGGATTTATCATGCAATTCTAATCATGAGTATAGAGACACCAATGAAGCATGAATATTGAGGTATTATGCTAAGATTTTTACGAAATTCAAAGACATACCTATTACATGAGAATTTTGCCAAACTTATCATTTTCGTCCTAATTTAGCCTTCCATTTTCATAAATGTCCACTTGCATGCCAAAAATCATTAGTAGCACAATGATAATAACAACTAGCAAATTAGCATACTAAATAGCAAGGTGAAATAAAAATCTTCATTTGAGAATTTCAACCTAAGCTAGATAGTGAAAAAATCATTTCAAGTAAAATCGTCAAAAAACCAAAATGAATCGAGAGATCTCAAAATATGAAATTTTAAAACATAAGATCTCCAACCCTTCCTATTGGTTGAAAATCAAAAGACCACAAAAAGCCTACGATTTAGAACCGCAAGGTCTCATGAGCCTGTTATAGGCTACATAGGTCTCCGAAGAGACTGGGAAATCGAAAGCCAAAAACATTTTTGTAGCTCATCAAGAGTGGAAAATCTACTACTTTTAAGCATATATCAAACTCCAACTATAATTTAAGCAAGAGGGTATAGGAGATGATACCGAAGTCTTTGATGTCAATTTCCATACCTATAGCATCATGATAACTTGAAGTTGCAACCTCTTGGAATATTTCTCATTTGGATCCAAGGTCAACTTTAATATTTCATTTCTCATTCATCCTTGTGTGGTAGCTCCCCCTACGAAAGAGCATGAGATATTTGGTACCCAAATGGCTTTGGGTCCTTGGGGGTTAGAGGGCTTAGGAACCCAAAATGTCTTTGCCACATTTGGATTTTTCTTGAAGGCACAATCATTCATGGCATGACCAAAAATGTCGCAACAAAAACAATGTCCATTAGGTTTCAATAAAACTAAAAACTTGGTTTCGAAAACTTGCTTTTGGTTTCTAGTTTTCAATTTTCTGAAAACGTATTTGGTTAATGAAAACAACATCAGTTTTATTTAGTTGAAACCAATAAATATTTATTTGGTTATAAAAAATAATATTATTTTTTCTTGAACAATTTTACTAGTAATTAAATGTTTAGTTAGTTTACAAAATTCAATGTTTGCTAATATTGCTATAGAATATTTATATGATTTAATTAATTAAGTTATTGGTAATTTAAGATTTTTTTGTTCAATTAGATATAAAAGTTAATTAAAAGTTATTATAAAATTTCAAAAAAATAAGTCTAATGGTCTAAAATTAGTTTTGATTAAATTATAAATAGATCAACTTTAAGAAAATTGAGTTATTTAAAATTTGGGTTTAAGTCAATTAGATATAAATTAGTTTAATTAATTTGTAAATTTAAGATAATAGTTTGAGTTGAAAATGATGATTTTTATTTTTATTTTTAAAAATTAGATATAGTTTGATTTATTTTTAAATTAATTAATTTTATAAAAAATATTTATAATTACAAAATTGCCACTGCATTTTGATAACAAAACCGACAGTCTCGAAATCACATAAAATAACATTCTGGTGTTTTCATTTTTATTAAGAAAACTGGTTTCGTTTTCATTCTGGTTTCGATTCAGTTTCATGAAAACGCTGAACCAAACACGTTTTCGTAAGAAGTTTTGGTTTCAGTGAAACCGAAACCATGAAAATAAACTTAATTTCGCTAACCAAACATGCCCTTAAATTTCCTTTTATTTCTACTATGGATATGGAATCTAGCATTGGAATGCTTAGCTTGTTTTGGGGTTTTCTAAATAAATCATTTTGATTTATGGACCTTTTATCAGATGGAGTACTAATCTTTCTATTCAAAATTAACATTTAATTCTTTACTTCATTCATAGATTTATGCAATGCATGTAATTGAGTTTATAACAAGCTATTTTCCTTTTTTTAAATGACATTTTCATTTTCTTATCCTTAGTGTCAATGTCTAAGGGATCATGATATGAGTTAGTGGCACTAACTTTTAGTTTCTCACTTTCTAGTTTTACTTCATGTAAATGAGAGCTAAGTGATAAATTTTTTATTTTCTTTGTCCTTTTTAACAATCAATGCATACATAATTTTGCATTCGTCTAATAATTCATCATATAGAAGATCTGAGGAACTAGATGAATTAGATCTATAATTTTCATGACTGGAAGAGGAGCATACCTCCTCATCAACATTCATGATGTTAGTTTTGTGATCATGGTATGAGGATGCTTCACTTGATGCACGTGAGTGAGTGAAAACATTTGACATCCGTTTTGCCTTGTTCTTCATACTAAGGCAATTCTTCTTCACGTGCCCTTTCTCATTGCATAGGTGATATATCACTTTTCTCTTTTGACTTTTTGTACTTCTTTGGCTAGATACACTATTAGCTTCGAGAACTTCATTAGATATATGAGTATGACAATTGTCATGGTCTCCTTCGTTTAGAGTAACAAGTTCTTCAGTTTTAGCATAATCATAAAGCATGTTCAAAGTGGCCCAAATATCATATGCCGAAGTACAATGCATGATTTTTTCAAAAATATTATTTTCCAAAGAACAATATATGCATTTTGTTGCTTTAGCATTTAACTCAAACATGTTGATTTGTTCTTGGGTCCATGCATCCATGTCTTCCTTAGCTTCAATATATTTAATTTTTACCATGTTAAAAACACCTAAACCTTGAGTCTTTAAGAATGTGTACATCCTAGACTTTCAAATACCAAAGTTAGACTCATCGAACCTAGGTGGTATAGACGCTACACTCTCTAGTACCATTTTCCGGATCAAAACAAAGTGTAAGAGAGATGGTGAAATCTTTATCTACGATCCGCTCTGATACTAATTGTTGGTGAAATGGCCACACTAGAGGGGGGGGTGTATCGTGTTTACTAATTTTTTTGCCTAAATCCGGTTTTAATTGTTTCTAAGACTTCTTAGACAAAATACAATTTATCGACTAAGTATGAAACAATAATAAAATAATTTAAACACAAGCAATGTATCAATGCTAATACAAAGATTTATAGTGGTTCGGCCACAATGCCTACTCCACTACCTAAGCACCGTGCTTAGGATTTCACATCCAAATCCACTAAATTATGAGTAGCTTACAATTGAGGACTTTACACCGGAAAGACTCCACACTCACCTCGAATGCACTTCCACACCCGGAAGTATCCAGCCTGTTGGCTTTAGGTTTTCAACCTTAGCCTTAATCTCGGTCTTGATGGTTTTGATGATAACAAACATGGAACTAGTGATTTCATTGATAATATGTTTTAGGTTCCATATCATTAGCGTTCGATGTCCTCGATTGGAAAAATTGGACAAAATGATAAATCAGAAGGACATTGATCGTCGCGCTTGGGTTCGTCGTGAAGTTTCTCGAAGATCGACGAGTGCACCAAAATCGCATCGGACGAGCTCAAAGATCCATGGAAAGCTCTCCGTCATGATGCTTGTTGAAAGCCGAAACCCAGAATCGAAGCGCGGAAGAAATAGTTGAGAAATTAAATCTCAGCCTATGTTCGGTCGACCTCCTAGCATTCGATGAGTTAAACTTTGGTCTTTGGAAAGGAAGAATGTATACATTCTTAAAGACTGAAGGTTTAGGTGTTTTTAATATGATAAAATCAAAATACATAGAACCTAAGGAGAAAATGGATGCATGGACCCAAGAATAAATTAGCAGGTTTGAGTTAAATGCTAAAGCTACAAATTGCTTATTTTGTTCTTTAGAAGATAATATTTTTGAAAAGATTATGCATTGCACTTCCGCATTCGATATATGGGCTACTTTAAATATGCTTTATAATTATGCAAAAACCGAAGAGCTCCATACATTTGATGAGGGGAGTGATGACAATTGTCATCCACCCAATACTAATATGGTTTTTGAAGCCCATAGTGCCTCTAGTCATAAGAGCACAAGAAATCGGAAGAGAAAAGTGATTTGCCATGTATGCCAAGAGAAAGGGCATGTAAGGAAGAATTGCCCTTCCATGAAAAACAAGGCAAAGAAGAGGACAAAAGCTTCTACATCATCATCCCATTCAAATGAAGCATCCTCTTGCCATGACTATGAAGCCACTTCCAAAGTGAGCCTCAAAATTGCAAATAATGAGGTACTCTCTTCTTCATCTAGTCATAATAATGATAATGATTGTACTAGCTCCTTTAGTTCACATGACATGCAATATGATGAGTTAGTAAGTGAATACAAGAAAATGTATGTCTTGCTTGCTAAAAAGGATAATGAGAATAAAAGATTAAAAAAAGATAATATAAGGCTTAACTCTCATGTGGATGAATTAAAACTAGAAAATGAGAGAACGAAATCTAGTTCTTTTGATTTTTCCCATGATAGATTGAAACTTGAGCTTAAGGACATAAAGCTTGAGAATTCAAAAATTATTAGTCAAAACAACAATTTAAAATCTCAATCTAAAGCCTTATATCAATCTCTTGATTCATTGAAAAATAAGGTTGTGTCCTTAAATAAGAAAGTAAACGAATTGAAAAATATTTCATTTCCTAAGAACACAAGAATGAAAAATACTTACGTAAAGAATGTTAATTCTCATCATCATTCTCATGTTAAGCATTCTTCATTTAAACCTCATGTTAAAAATAAAAATATTCATCTAAGAATGCTCATACTCATCATGTCTCACATGATAAGCATTCTAAAAATAAATTTCATGTCCATGTTAAGAATGAAAAGAAGAAGTTTCATGGGCATTGTTTTTGTTGTGGTGTATATGGCCATGCTATTTATGATTGTGCTTTAAAGAGAAATCCAAGTGTTGCTAGGACACTTTGGATTCCTAAGCCCTCTAACCCCCAAGGACCCAAAGCAATTTGGGTACCAAAAGTCTCATCTTCTTTTGTAGGGGGAGCTACCACACAAGGGTGAGATGAAGGTAGTTGATTGAAGTTGCTTGAGGATTCAAAGATTGAACCATCTCAAAGTTGCAACTTCAAGTCATTTAGATGCCTATGGTAAAGGTGGCATCAAAAGCACATTGGTATCATCTCCTATATCCCATTGCTTAAAATTATAGTTGGAGTTTGATATGTACCTAATATTAGTTGATTTCCCTGCTCTTAACGTTTTTGATTTATTTTGATTTCCCGGTCTCTTCGGAGACCCCGATGGCCTGTAATGGGCCTAAGCGACCTTGCGATTTTTAATCGTAGGCTAATTGTGGCCTTTCAGTTTTTAACCAATAGGAAGGGTTGGAGATCATGTTTTCATCGATATTATATTTATGATCTCTTGAAAATTCGTTTTGGATTCATGACAATATATTTTGAAATGGATTTCAAACTATTTAGCAAAGTAAATCTTGAGATTGATACTTGGTTTTCTCTTTGCTATCTAGTACGATAACTTGTTAGTAGTTACATTTACATTATGTTACTAATGAATATTGCTTGCAAGTTATCAAAAATGTGATGGAAAGCTAGTAGAGCCAAATTGAAAAGAAAATGAAAAATTTGGAAAATTCTCAAGGGTGAGGTATGAGTTCAATTTTGCAAAAATATTTGTATAATATTTGATTATTCATGATTAATGAAGTCTCTATGCTCATGATTGCTTTTGCTTGATAAATGTATGAAAATTCATGAGTAAGTTAATGTTTGATAACTTAGGCAATTTCATATGTTGATTGGATGAAATTTGCTCTAGGTTAGAATCTTCATTAGAGACCTCATTTTCTATGATTGGCAAACATGTTTTGAATGCATTTATCACATGAGTCTAGGTTGTTACACTTGGTATCACATGAAGACTCATAACTAGATGAACAACGTGATCACTTGATTGGTTCATGAGACTCAAATTGGAAATAATTGACCTAAGTCAACTATTTGACTTAGAAATCTCTTTTTGGGTTTAAATCTTCACAAACATATTTGAATTCACTCATTTTAGATGTCCAAGTGTCTAAGTTATAGAAAACATGAGTAGATAGCCAAATTTGATTATTAGCACTTGCATGGCTTCAAGCTTATTTTGATTAAAATTGTGCTAGGCTCATAACATGACTAATTAATTTAAATTTCACTTCAAATTTGATAAAAAAAGTGTTAAATGATCATATCTTGATATCTAGAAGATTTGAGCAAAATCAGAAATCGGTGGTTAAATAACACATATTTACAAAAATGCCACTGAGATCTTGTAGGATTTTTAGAAAATTTAAGGGATATCCTTTTTGAGTGATTCTTGAATCTTTGGAATCATCATATGGTCTAATTTATGTAGAGAAAGTTTCACAAAATTCGGATGATCACACCCTCTCGGAAAAAAAAAATTCTTAAGGAATAAAAGATAAAGCAGATCGAGCGGTCGGTAGGCATTCGATCGCCCGATCGACCTGCGGGCGAAAAAATGCACAGATCACCCGATTTTTCACCCAGATTGAATCTTAGCCGTCCAATCTATTTACTTAAGCCCGAAACTAGGGCTTCCTTGCCCATTCGACCGGGTGTCCCATCTTGAGTTCTCTCTTACCATCTTTTAGGGTTCTACCTCCTCACCAAGCTTCTTCTCCAAGGTTAAAAGCTTTGTTCATCCTTCATTCATGAAGTTGTCTTCAAAAACATGATTTCTTCTTTTAATGCATCATTATTCACACACAAAATGTCATTCATGCAATCATTTTTGATAACTTCTCTTGAGCATGTTTACCTCAAAAAGTTTTTTTTCTTCCAACAAAAATCAAGGATTTCATGTGTTCTTAAAATGATTCATCATTTGTTCTTTAATGAAATTTTATGTTGATCATAAATTGTTAGTCAAAAATCTTCTTGGTTGCTTGCAAGAGTTTTTGGCTCAATTTTAAGTTTAGGTCTTCTTAAAAAAAATTATTTTTCGCCAAAACATTTTTTTTATATATGGATCTTCATGATTAACCCTTCTATTTTATTTTATTTTATCTTTATTTTTTATTTATCTTGAGATTTAATGAAAAATCTTTGTTGCATGAGCCTATACCGAGTTTTAAACCTTTTTGCTCTTTTTCTTTTGCATTAGAAAGCATGCATTTTTCATTTAAAGACTAATCCCTTATATCATCTTCAAAATTGTTCTACAGAATGGCACCTAAAACCAAACGCCCATCCTTACCTAATAATCTCTTGACCCAATTAGGAAAGAAACAAGCCTCCAAGTTTGTAGATAGAGCCATCCTGCAAACTCGGCCAGTAAACTTAGATGACTTAGAAAAATTTGATATCCGAGAGAAACTTGCTAGCATGGGTTGGGTAGAATTTTTAGCAAAATAAGTACCGGTTTGTCCCATCTTAGTAAAAGCCTTTTTTTCTAATCTAGTAATAGAGAAGGCAAGGCTTGGTGATGGCTTAGTCTTACGGTCTGAAATTTCAGGAAAACTCATAGTCATCACAGAATCCCTCATTAGAGATGTCTTTGAGTTTCCCCTAATGGGAAAACAAATTTATAAGATGTCCTCCAACCATTTTTATGAGGAGTACCCTCCTCATGTAATTATACCAGCCATATGCCCTGAGGACTATGAGGGAGTGATGCCTACCAAAGCATCAAGCTTTCACCCGTAGCTAGGATTGTGCACCTCATCATTGCATATAACATTCTTCCTAGCGCTGGACATTATGATGAGGTCACCTCCATTAGTTCTAAGGTACTCTTCTGTGCCATGTCTGGTATACCTATAGATGTCCCTGACCTCATGCTTAGATACATAGCTGAAGTCCACTCCTCAAAAAAACAAGCTCTTCCTTATGCCTCGATAATCTCTTATTTCATATATGAAGCTGGGGTTGATAGATCTAGATTTGAGATAGAACCTATTCCGAGAGCCATAGACTCTTCCTCCCTGAGCCGCATGAAGATTCTTGAACATTAGCGCGGCAAAAGGACGCGAGGAGATCCTATGGACCAGGCGAAGCATGAGACAGAGATGGAGGAGGACAAAATTGGTGGAGGATCATCATCCGGCCCTTCTGTGCGAGTCAAAGTGATCTGGAGCATCGCTTTGCGCAGTTTCAGATTAATCAGATGGAATGGAACAACACATCATCAACCCACATGCAAGCGATCGATCGACAGATGGACGAGTTTGGCACCATGATCGGTGACCATGGCCGGCGCATCGACGAGTATGGTCAACATGTTGACCAGTATGGTCAGCAAATAGATGAGTACGATCATCGAGTTGATGAAATGTATGGGAGAGTGGATGAGATGTGGCAGTATTATCAGTCGCATCTACCACCTCCTCCACCACCTGAGGATGAGTATTGATATTTTGGTGTACTGGTGTATTGACAGAACATATGATATATTGGTATTTTTCATCCTATGGACATGTCTTTGATTGACACTTTGATGTATTGGTATTGTGATGTATTGACACTTTGTCTTTGATTGACTATGTGATGCATTTTTCATCTTGCTATGCTTGCTATATTTGTTTTTGATGGATGACAAAAGGGGGAGAGTACATGGATATATGCTCATTGATAGGGGGAGTAAATATATTGATAAGAGAAGTAGTATAATTGAATACATTCATATAGAAGATACAAAATGTTAAAAGAGAATTTAAAAGATACATGCATATAGATAGGGCGAGTTTATCTTATAGATATGCATGTTGATAGGGGGAGAAATCCCCAAGTTGATATCCTTATGCTTTAATGTTATATTTTCTTAAGGATGTTTGTCATCATCAAAAAGGGGGAGATTGTTGGCTTTAGGTTTTCAACCTTAGCCTTAATCTTGGTCTTGATGGTTTTGATGATAACAAACATGGAACTAATGATTTCATTGAGAATATATTTTAGGTTCCATATCATTAGCATTCGATGTCCTCGATCGAAAAAATCGGAGAAAATGATAAATCGGAAGGACATTGATCATCGCGCTCGAGTTCGTCGTGAAATTTCTCGAAGATCGACGAGTGCACCAAAATCGCATCGGACGAGCTCAAAGATCCATGGAAAGCTCTCCGTCATGATGCTCGCTGAAAGCCAAAACTCGAAATCGAAGCACAGAAGAAATCAGCTGAGAAATTAAATCTCAGCCTATGTTCGGTCGACCGGGCGATCGACCGAACAGAGGTAAAAAAGGGCAGTAGCCCTGGCGGTCGACCGATAGAAGAATACGCAAGTTTTTCTGTGTCGGGCGATCGATCGGACGGTCGACCGAACGGAGACAGAATCTGCCCGAAGCTGGTGGTCGACCAATCGGTCAACTGATCTGCATATAAGCGCGATGCGTGATCGCGTCGGTCGACCGGTCGACCGAAGATTGCGGATCGCGCGATCTGCGTCTAGCGGTCGACCAGTCGGTCGACCGACCACAGGGTAAATAGAAGCAGTCGAATGACCGATGGACCGTTGCTTCGACCGGCGCTTCGACCAGCGGCCTATAACTGATAGTTTTCTATCCGTTGAACGTTGTTTCTTCACTTGGGTATAAATACACCCAGGTATGATTCATTTAAACGCTTCCCTAATCTCTACAGAATTTATTGAGCATTTAAAGAGGGATTTAAAGCCTTACAAATGATCAATCGCGCGCGCTCTTCTTCTTCCGCGAACATCATTCTTCAAGCGCAAGTTCTTCCTCAACTCGAGAATTAAATCGAGCAGTTCGTCTTGACGAGTTGGCAACATTGAAGGCTTGAGAAAAGCACTAATACTTGGTTTATCCTTTAAGCTCTTTTCAATTATAATTTTACTGTTATTTTAACTATTTGATTTGTTTGTGTGAAGACCTAGGGTGTTAGGTCTTGCTGTGTGTGAAGTGGTATCTTGGTATAAGAGTAAAGCCACTTGTGTAAATTTAATTGTTACTAGGATTAATTCTAGTTGTCCCTTAGGTTAAGGTGGGAAAGTGCTCTCGGTAGGAAGGCGGGATACTTCCGGGTGTGAAAGTGCCTTCGGTTGGAGAGCGGAGACTTTCCGATGAAAAGTCCTTGTTGTAAGGGAAACTAATTAATCTAGTAAAACTTAGTTTGAAAATCCTAAGCGGGGTGCTTAGGTAGTGGAGTAGTCATTAGGGCCGAACCACTATAAATACTTGTGTTTGCATTGATTGATTGCTTGTTTTAATTGCTTAAATATTTATCGCTTCCGCATTCATTCATCGAATCGCAAATCGCCTAATCGATCTAAGTAAATGATTAAAATTGAATTTAGGTGAATTCTTTAGTACACACACTATTCAACCCCCCTCTAGTGTCTCCATTTCGCCTTCACAGCCTTCCTACCGAGTGAGCTTTCCCACCTTAATTCCTAAGACCTACTCTTAACTTAGTTTACACAAGTGGCTTTACACCTTATACACCAAGGTAACCACTTACACACACGACCACACACTAGGTGTCACACCCCAACTGAGGGTAGTGTGACCGGCCAGGGCCTACATTCTACCCTATAGCCTACTGTCTACACTGACATAAAAGAAACTAGAACATGTCGATAAAAGAAACCTCAACACAAACTTTATTAAAAGTTTTCAAAGTTCACAATTATATATTTTCAAATCAAGGAAGAAAACCAACATCAGAACAACCGAACGTCTCAAGTATCAAAGTTTTACAAACTTTTTCCAAAATACAATTGTTAGTGCATAAAGGAAAACTACTACTAAAACACTGGACTATGACTCAAGGACACCGCTACGAGATATGGCACCACCACCCACCCTCCAGCTACACCATGCTAACAGGTCACAATCACTGCTTCATGCTCTGCAAAAACAAAGATAGAAACTGTGAGTCCACTTGGGACTCAGTGAGCGGTTCTTGCGAACCTCCACCTAATCCTCAGTTACTCATGCATAACATATAAGGCAACATAATATATATCCAGGGAGGTAAGTTACTTCTAGTGTGATTACAGACCCGATGGGTCATTCTGTATAACCCATATATGTGAAAACTTGCCATCTCGGCCTATCCATCCTCCGGCATCCGGCCCTTGGGCCTACTTATGGTATAAGAATCCCGGCTACAACCGGCCCTACCATACAAGGTAGAATCATACTGGCCATTTGGCCACATCATATCAAAATGTAAACAGGAAATCTCGGGCCATTGACTAGGATGGTCCACTAGTCTCCGGACACCGTTTGGGTAGGGATAGCTAGTCCCACCCAACTAGGGTCTGACACCTAGAGGGCCCGCCGGTGCATCTCAAGACCAAACCATTGGCCGAGCTAAGTATTGGTCATTTTCGACCTCCACGCTTCTCGGCGGACCATCTCAAGCACATCACATAATCAAATGTCCTAGGATTTCCTTATATACACTTCGGGCCATTGCCCATATCTGGCCCTAATCCGGGCTACAGGGTCAACAAATTAATGCATCCCTATCAAAATGTGTACACCTAATAGTTCTAGGTTTCCAAAAATGTTTACTAGAAGTGCTAGAAGTTATGTCATCTCCTAGCTAAGTTTCCATATATGCTGAGCATCTCGCAACGTCCTACATGTTATCTAACATTATACACTACCTTGGGTGAGGAATTCCATGTACCGACCTTAATTGGAATTCCACCCATGAACATTTTAGGACAGCATGTGTAATCTAAAGAAAAGTAAGCATACTTTACAACATCTACTATATATAGCCATGAGATTCATACATAAACAATTACACACAACCTTTAGAATTGAACTCAATAAGAAACAATTTATCTAGCATGGCAAGGTAGCAATGAATTCAACAATGCATGAAATACTAAGCATGGTAAACTAATATATCATTTCGAAAATTAAAGATGAATGAGCTAAGGATGGTCATTAAGCTAGCATTCCTACAATTTCATAAATCAATAAATTTACTTACTATGGTTAGTGTTCTTCCTAACTATCATCATGTTTCTATAGTTTTAACATTCTAACCATGGAAGTTTCCATCTAAAGCTTACCCTCTCCCTCCCCCTAGGTTTTGTCGAGCCTTGAGCAAGGTGAACCTTGCTCGGCCATGCCTCTTAGGGTAGGAAAGGGAAAAGGAGAATTTATCCCCGACCCTAATTCTTTGTCTCCGCTATATCTAAATTTCATGTGGACTAGTTTGCCCCTTCCCCTACACATGGCCGAACCTTTCTCATGAAGATTAAGGTTCATTCGGCCACAATCTAAGAGTCCTAGGGAAGACATGCTTCATAACACATGAAATCAATGATTAAGAATGCTCTATTGACGAACTTAAGATCATCTAAGGGTCTTACTTCCCTCAAGGGAATTGGGAAAAAAATTAGCATGAACTTTCCCCTTTTCCCATGATTCGGCAGCCCTAGCATTTGAGAAATCGACGAGGAAACAAAACGATCGGACAAGGATTGATACAAAACTATGTATACACCACTATGAAACCTCAATTCGTCGAAAAATCGTGAGAAAACTCAATCCTATCACCACTAAGGGTTCGGCTACCCGCCTCCCCCATTTCTTCGAAACAAACCACTCACCTTGATTGAGGAGAATGAAAGATCGGATGATGACAACTTCGAATTTTCCGGCGACGGCGCGAAATCCCGGATCGACCAAAATCCCCTTTGCCTTGCTTCTTCTCCCCCTCTCCTATGCGCTGCCTTGTGCGACTCCGACATGAGTCGCATAGCAGCATGTTTAATCCCTCATCAAACCTTCCTTAATGGGCCTTGACTCTAATTCATGACTCGACTAAACCCGAGCTCGACTTGGTTTCTGACTCTATCCGCAACACGAGTCGACTTAACTCGATTAAAGTATAAATGCATAAAAGGAAAGAGTCATTTGCCCAATTAAATTGCATACATCATTAGTCGAGTTATACCTTTTTTACTCGAGGCGATCCTGAGACTCGACTTGACTACCCCCGAGTCCGGCGCGCTGCACCAAAACAGATTTTTATATTAGAAAATTTTCCCAGGTCTTACACTAGGTCTTCTTACAAACTCAAGTAAATTAAAGTAAAAATAAATCAAAAACAAATCTATTACAAGAAGGAGGTGAAGAGAACTTATCACAACGAAAACACCTCTTCTTCTTGATCCTAGCACCCTTGATGAGCCCTTCAATGAAGAACACTTGATGATGAGGGATCAAGAGCTAGGTTTGAACGATTTGATTAATTGAGAATCTTAGAGGATGCTAAAGATCACACTTTGAGGTTTATTGGCATCAATATCTGCTTGGGAGAGAGAGTGGGGTGGGTATTTATAACCCCCCTAACCAAAGGGCTCGTCAACGGGTGTATTTTTGCCCGTTGTCGATGCCCGATCGCATGGCGGTCGATCCATCCCGGTCGACCGATGGATCGACCGCCAAGCGACCGCGGCATTCTACCGCTTCTGGGCACACTTCGGTCGACCGACTGATCGATCGAATTGGCTACTGTCAATTTTTGACCCTATTCGGTTGATCGAATTGGCTACTGCCAATTTTTAGCATCATTCGATCGATCGACCGGTCGATCGAACTTGGGCTGGAAAACTTCTTTTTGATCTTCTCATTGCGCGTTTTGTTTTCTGGTTCCGCCATTTAGCGTGCTCCAACTTGAAAGGCTTTCCATATATTCTTTTGATTCGTCCAAGCCGTCTCTGGTGCACATACCGAATTCTTGTGAGTCATCATATCAAGACCGATGTCGGAAGACGTGAAACTTGACTTGTCATTTATCGATCCTGCGAGTTTCATGCTTCAAGAACTTGATTAAATAGATTTGATTTGTTATCATCAAAATAGTCATGAAGAGAATAGAGCACGAAGGAAAAAAAACCTTCGGCCAACACCTGAGTCAACGCTTGAGCCATGAAGCCAACAACCAACTCAAGAAGCCCTGAAAACACAACGTTCACAACAACGTGTTTTGGACGTAAACGGTTTGTAAACGCAACAATAACATGAAACCAGAATTCCAAAACTTGTTAAAGGTGGCTCTGATACCACTGTTGGGATGCGGAGAGAAAACACAACAAAAAATAGGTGAAGAAATAGATTTCAAAATTCTTAAAAGCATCTCAAAAATAGCAATCTACTTGAGCGATGTAAACAAATTCAATACATGAAGAAAGACCAATTTTTATACCTTAAGCTGAATAGATGAACGAGCTGCTCCAATCACAAATCTGAGACGCACACGTACACGTCCTCCAATCATAATCCACGGCAAGCACCTTGTAACATAGGGGGCAACAACGTCTTGGGCACGTTGTGGCTCAACGGATGGGTTTCTCAAACTTCGATTTGCAACAAACAGGGGTCGACCCTTCCATGAAGAATCGGGTAGTGAGCAAAGGGAGGAAGAGGATGAAAAAATCCAAAACAAAATGACACAAGATGAAAGTACCTTGCTGGAATTTTAGAACTCCTCCAAAGATCCAACATGACAGCGATTTCCGTCAAGGGAAAAATCCGGCGGAGCTTCTCCAAGCTTGTGAATGGGTTTAAGGTGGAAACAGGGGGTGCAACTAGAGGATGGAGGAGGAGAGGGGATATGAAAATTAATTCATCAAGAGGGGCGTTCGGCCAACTCCCTGTTGGCCTATGGTTTTCAACCTTGGTCACCATCTGAGTTTATCAAGTGTTTGACCTCAAGTTGAGAGATCGATGCACATGCGAAGTTCGTTGGAAAGTTATGAAAAAATCGCGAGATTCAAGTATCGACGGCTTCAGAGGCGATCAAGTCGGAAGTTAGGTCTAGAACTTTGAAATGATTGTAAAATTCTTCTAAGGCATTAAGGAAACTTGATTGTAATATTATCCATGTTAAAACTTGGAAACGGAACTCGGAAATGAAGTTCGTGTGAAGAAATCAGTGAAAAAAGGCTGATTCCCAAGTTCGATCGCAGGGGCGATCAACCGATCGGAGCCCAGAATGCACAGAGGGCTCCAGTCGCTGGGGCAGTTTGTCGATCGATCGATCGGCCTTCGACCAGGCCAACAATCAGGCGGAACCAACAGGCATAAAAATGCCCGTTGGGTGCCGTAGCCTAGTAAGGGGTTATAAATACCCCTTATAAACCTCCTCCCCAGTTGAGAAGAACTTCATTGAGCCCATCCTTAGAGATTTCAAGCCTAAAGGAGTTGATCTAAAGTCCTAATCTCCACTTTCATACTCTCGATCCCTCCTCACTTCATCAAGCTTGGTCTTCACCGAGAAATCCATAGTCGAAGCCTTGAAGTGCTCAGAGGAGACGTGTTGGAGCTTCATCAAGTTTCTTTTACATTTAAGCTCCATTTATATTGTTTTCCAATTGCTTTGTATCGATTTTAAGGATAGCTTGCAAGGTGTGCGTGTAAACACCTTGGTGTCTTGTACATTGTTGTTTTTGCTAAAGAATGGGTGTTGAGGCTCACCTCTAGAGTTGAGGGATAAGTCATCAATGTATTATTAGAAAAACTATCAATCTATAAAGTGTGAAGGTTAGAAATCCTTGATGATGAGCCAATTAGAGTTTTGTTTTAGAGTTTTATTTTAGGGTTTTGTTCTGCCCAGAAGTGCTGTGTATACCCCAAATCTACTCTTCAAAGTGTGTCCTATTTTTCCAAACTATATTTTTTGGTCAAAACGATATGTTACACGACTATAATCAGATATCAAATCACGTAATATCAGAGAAATCAAAAATCCGCCCAAATTCAATAAACAACACATAAATTTCAGAAAGCTGAAATTTCCAGCACAACATGAAATAAAATCCGAATTTTGCAGAAATAAATTCCTAAATTTCTAACATCACAAATTCAAGTCATCATGCCAATCATGCATACAATCTCATAATTTTTACTAAATAAAAACGAGCATATATAACAAGAATTCCTTAATCAAGAATCATGCATTAAGATCAAGAACCTCTTCTCAAGAACCCTTAATTAGTCATTATCAAAATCTTAATCCTACCACATGATTTCTAGCAAAATCACAGATTTAATCCTAAGCATGGAATCCACAAA
Source organism: Canna indica (assembly GCA_034359265.1). Classification (NCBI taxonomy): domain Eukaryota; kingdom Viridiplantae; phylum Streptophyta; class Magnoliopsida; order Zingiberales; family Cannaceae; genus Canna; species Canna indica. The sequence continues at coordinate 33,118,242 of CP136898.1, read as the reverse complement.
TCAAAAAATCAAATTGGGAGAATAAACCATGATTTGCACATCAAGAAAACATAGCAAGAACTCAAAGAAAATCCAAGAACAAGGCATAAATACTGAGCCGTCACAAACGACTTCAAAAAATTTGATTAAAATCCCGAAGAGAGAGGGTAAACCACTCACCTTAATTTAGAAAAATATTAGGAAAGAAATCCCGGACGACGGCCTCGAATCCGGCTTCAAAAGGCTGACGGCTCAACCCAAAAAAATAGCTCCAAGGGGAAGGAAAAGAGGGAGAGGAAGCATGCGGCGCGGCTCGGCTCCAAAGAGAAAGAAGGAAGATAGGAAGAGGAAGAAAAATCTAGCAGCTCGGCTTGGCTCTGGGTGGCTGCGACTCCAAGGAGAAAAGGGAAAGGGGGCTGGCGGCTTGGCTTGGCTTGGCGGTTAGCTCCCTTTCTCAACTTTTTAGGTGGCTCCAAAATAGGAGCCACAAGCCATGAGGGGGCTCAACCCGCATTCACCTTAAGCCAAAACCAAAACCCGTTAACCTGATAGACTTAAATAATTTAATTAATCTCATTCTAATAAATCACGAATAATTAATTAAATACTCATATAAATATAATTAGCAATTATGCACACACAACACCAAATTAAATACTCTCAACTATCCAAGCCTAAAAATTTATAAATTTATAAATTTATATTCTACTTACCCGAGCTCGCAAGCTTGCTCCGGACCATAAGTCGACTCGACTCGACCACGAACTAGTCCGCTAGGCTGGCAAATATACATAAAAAAAATAATAAATTTAAATATTTGGGATATTACATCTCTACTCGGCACGAGTAAGATGAATGTTGGATTTGACTTGAATGAATTAATAACAATGCAGCTAACAACAAAATTCAGGTCAAGCCAAATCAAATGGATATATATTCTCTTTCCCGTGGTTAATGAAATCTTACCACATTAGTCCTACATATATATATAATTACCGGATGTCAATAATTTACAAAAAAAATATTACCATATTGAATTCACGACAAAAACATTAGTCCTATATATATATATATATATATATATATATATAATATAACTATCTATAATATTCCACAAAGATCACCATCCAATATTTATTTAAAAATTAAGAATAGAATACATTGCAACTGAACATAATCATTCATATAACACGTCATAAATAATTTATTTTGCTTTCTTCCAGAATTAACAGTTACCACTTTCAGTAGAGCCAATATATTTTTAGTCGTCTATAGAAAGACAATCATCAACTTGTTGCATATAAATTTTCTCTTCTACCAAATCATATCCCACTATAATATTTTCCTGAAAAAATGATCCAAAAATTGACAAACCAAGATTTGATTCCTTAAAAAGTGCGCAAACACGGTTCTCGCCATTGACAACATACTGCTTGAAAGCTTTCTTGGCTGGCACTTCAATATTCAAATAATTCTCGAAATGAAATTTAATCGTAGGCAACGCACCACCGAACAAATCTGAATATTTTCCTATAAAGCACAGCCGTCCGTTATAGTGATCAGCCATCTTCAAGGTGGCGAGCTCAAGAATTTTTGATTTCAATGGCCAATATCCCTCACCCACTAAATACGTCAATGGAGTGCCGGAATCCAGGATAATTCCTCCGTGGCCGTTTTCGCGGAGCTGGAATGCCTCCTCTGCAATGTCTAAGGGATTACCATTAAGACTTATAGCCTCTAGATTGACGTAGTAAAAGTCTTTTCCCTTCATGGGGGTTGGCCTCCCCCATAGACGTGCGTAGTTTCCAAACCGCATTGTGGTCTCAGGATTGTCATTAGGATGATTACTAGGCTCGTGAAGTAAGCAATGAGAAAACCTTCCCCGAGTGACCTCACGAAGTTGGTTGACGAGTGAGCCTTTGGTTCGACTAAGTCCCGCATTTCCATACTCTTCGGGCGTATAGATACCTTCGTTTTTGTGCCCGCAGCCGAATGGGACAGCACTCATGCTGCTGGTATCTTTTTCTGCTCCCCGAAAGGTAAATTTGTCGTATCCAAGAGTACCCTCGGAGAACGACTTGTCTGCATATGAAATTTTGTAGGCGCAAACATTTGCTTCGGTGCAGCTTCCACCAAAGTATGCACAATTCGGATCAGTACACATTGATGTAGTGAATGAGGATGACTTGGAAGGGTCAAAGATAGGACCATCTTGATCGTAACAGGATGTGCATGGAAGTGCCTGTACCCACATGAAGTCACCACCCGTGTCAGCAAGGACGGTAACAGGAAAAGGTGGAGTTCCGATGGAGAAACTCATAATGTACTCAGCGTTGCTATCGAAGTGTATTGGAATTTCAATGTCGTCAGCGGATGATATCTTGTACTCCTGCCTGGATTTGAAGTACTTTAAGCGAGCTTCAGAGCGAGCGTCGATCGTGTCGTCCCATTCATTGTTCTTGGTGGCATTAGGGTTGTATAAAGGGGAGATAGGAGAATTGCGGCGAAAGAGCCTCGCACTGAAGCCAGTGCCATTAGTAGTACTGGTTAATGCATGAGATAACGAAGAAAATAGGATTAGGAGATATGAGAGGAAGCAGAACTTCTTCATATCTCAAAAAGCTACGATATATTTGAAAAAGAAATGGTTTGTTTGAGCAAAGCTTGGCCAACTCTGTAATATATAGGGAAAAAATGGTGATTAAAATCATAAATCATTTCCCTGGTAAAAAAAAAAATAATCATAAATCCTTTCCTATAATTATCCCATGCGCAGCTGGTCGGTTTCAAATAATTCATTATGTGAAAAAAAAAAACAAATAATTCATTATGTGCTATAATTGGATAACTATTTGATCTGCTACAAAAATGCTCGAATCTTCGTTTGTTAATTAATTTTCACACATAATATTAATGTGAATAGAATATATATAATTAATGGCGCCTTTAAATGATTTAATCTGTACTTCCCTTATTTGCTTTGGCATGATATTATAATATTTTTCCAATTAAAAATGGAATAATGCCCTATTACTCTACAGAACTGTTCTATGATTACATTATTTCATTTTTATCCAACTTAATTGGCACAATTAATATATAGGACATTAATGTACGTAGTCCATATCTATATGGATAAAACCAATTTGATTAAATTATTTATAACATAATTTAACCTTAATCTGCAATTCAATTCTACGTGCGAGGAATATATAGATCATAACTACCATATTTGATTTGGATCCACTAATAGCTTAGTTTGGTGGTGACACATTCGAATATATTGTCGGTAGGTCTTGGGTTCATCCCTTAGTTGTAGTTCTTTATACGCATATTTTACATATATGTGTACCTCTTATAATATATCTTGTGCGTATATTTTCATATATACATTTTGTAACGACTATGTTATAAAATTATTTTGTTTTTTTAAAAAAAACTAGCACACTTGATTAATTAATGAATTGAATTTTTTTAATGTTTACATGATAGATTGGATTAAAAAGTTTATACCATGATTTAATATTTGATTAAAATGTTTATACCATGATTTAATATTTAGATCAAAAATATTTGTTACGTTATGAAATTGGTACTAATTAAAATGACTCTATATATAGGTAAATGACGTTAATGAAGGGGGATAACGGAACTGACGTGGCTGATGACTAGGACTGATAATGTGGACACATGGTGCACAAGCAAATCAAGACGTTTTCTCATGGGAACTAAAATGTCCCTAACTATTTCTCATGGGTACTAAAATACCCCTAACGTTTTCTCATGGATCCTACAATGCCCCTAACGTTTATTTTGTAGCTAAAATATTTTTGAGGTTATTAAAAATAGTACAAAAATAATACCAAACTAACTTATGTTAGCTGAGACTAAACCGAGATGTCGTGGATATTGCTGACTAGAAGTTGAGTTTACACGTGTTGCACATGTAGAAAGTAAATTGTCATGCAAGCGACACGTAAGATACAACTTAGGGGTGAGCAAGAATGTCATGCCCCAAACTCTAGGCAGTGTGATCGGCCAGGGATACACTCACGTACTCCGAAGCCTCACAACCCAACATAAAGAATGACAAGAATTCGAGTGGAAGGCATCTATAAATATTAAATTGAAGGTTAATTCACCAACATGCGACACAAGTTCATGATACAGATGCAAATGTCTCACAAGAGACTACTAGTGCTACAAAGTCAATCAAATGCAAAATAAAAGGAACGGTACTCCATGACTCTCTAACTACGATCGGGAGAAATCTTCCTGTTGAGCTTACGCCATCAACTGCATAAAAATTGAGCTTGTGATCATCAAAACTGAGATTAAGATCAAGATTGAATACCTTAGGCCCACAATTTTCACACACTTTAAATTGAATTAAATAAACATCAAAATATAATATAAAGGGAGCAAATAATCACAATAACAAACACTTAGCCCCAAAGAAGATCCCTAGCTCCTCTTGATACCTTTTGATGATATATAGCTTAATCATGAAATTAGTCGTTCAAAGCAAGGTTTTAGAGAAAGAATGCCCAAACAAAGCTTTAGGATATCAAATGATAGCTTAGTAAGTGTTGGAGGGTTCATACAAAGGATGTCAAGAAGTTTATATAGGCATATATAAAGTTAAAACTCAGGATCAACAAGTTCCAATGATCAATTGAGGTTCGTCCGAGGATCAACGATCAATTTTTCCCAATAATATACTCGATCTTTCAATTTCTTTCAATTAATTATATTCCACCATCAATGAAGTGTTAAATTTGCTGTTTGGATGTTGACGTGGTACTACTGATGTGGATCAATATTGTCACGTTAGCATCGCTAAATGAATTTAAAAAATCAAAATTTGCAACACCATCAAATTTTTTAATAAGGTCTAAATGATCATATCTAATATATCCCGACTTTTAAAAAAATTTCCAAATTTATTCTAAAATTATTTTTTAAATTTGTGATTATCCTGTATTCGAGCTAAATAAAAATCTGATTTATAATTATTCAACTTTGTAATTCTAAATTTTTTCAAATCTTTTATTGATAAGTAATTATAATTACATAATTAGTATATACAAAGTATAACATATGATAAAGTATAGTATAAATAAAAAGTTGGAGGTTCCAATCTTTTTGGCTTTAATTTTTAAAATATATGATACATTGGACTGGGCTAAACCTACGTGCCTTGCGCCGCGCTGGGTTGCCCTTTGGATAATTAAGCACCACCCAAGCATAGTTTGGATCGGCCCGAGCATGATTTATTGTCATCTCTACTCGGCACGAGTAAGATGAATGTTGGATTTGGCTTGAATGAATTAATAACAATGCAGCTAAGAACAAAGTTCAGGTCAAGCCAAATTAAATGGATATATATTTTCCCGTGGTTAATGAAATCTTATGCGCAGCCTAAGATGTCAATAATTTATAAAAAAATATTACCATATTGAATTCATGAAAAAAAACATTAGTACCACATATATAACCTAACTGTATATATAATATTCCACGAAGATCACCATCCAATATTTATTTAAAAATTAAGAATAGAATATATTACAACTGAACATAATCATTCATATAACACGTCATAAATAATTTATTCAGCTTTCTTCCTAAATTTATAGTTACAATTTTCAATAGAGCCAATATATTTGTATTGGTCTTGAGCTTGACAATCATCAACTTGTTGCATATAAATTTTGTCTTCTACCAAATCATATTCCACCGTAATATATTCTTGAAAAAATGATCCAAAAATTGACAAACCATAATATTAATCTTCGTTTGTTGATTAATTTTCACAAATAATATTAATGTGAATAGAATATACATACTTAATGGCTTTAAATGATTTAATCTGTACTTCCCTTATTTGCTTTGGCATGATATTATAATATTTTTCCAATTAAAAATGGAATTAATGCTCTATTACTCTACAGAACTGTTTTATTATTATATGATTTCATTTTTATCCAACTTAATTGGCACAATTAATACATAGGAAATTAACGTACGTAGTTCATATCTATATGGATAAAACCAATTTGATTAAATTTTTTTATAATATAATTTAACCTTAATTTGCAATTCATTTCTACGTGTGAGGAATATATAGATCATAACTAGCACATTTGATGTGAATCCACTAATAGCTTAGTTTAGTGGTGACACATCCGGATATATTATCGGTAGGTCTTGAATTCATTCCCTAGTTATAATATTTTATGCGCTTATTTTACATCTATGTGTACATATTGTAATGCGTGTTGTGCGTATATTTTCACGTATATTTAAAAAAAAAACTAGTACATTTGGTTAATTAATGATTTGAATTTTTAAATGTTTACATGGTAGATTTGATTATAGAGTTTATACCCTCATTTAATATTTGCAAGGAAAAATATACAAAAATATCCCTAATATTTTTTTATGGGTACTAAAATGTCCTTAAGATATTTTTTAGATCAAAAATACTCCTTACATTATGAAATTGATACAAAAATGACTCTATATATAGGTAAACGACGTTAATGAAGGGATAACGAAGCTGACATGGCTGATGATTGAGATTAATAACATGGACACGTGGCGTGCATACAGATCAAGACGTTTTCTCACTAGTACTAAAATGCCCCTAACGTTTTCTCATGAGCATTAAAATACCACTAATATTTTCTCACAGGTCTTACAATGCCTCTAACGTTTGTTTTGAAGCCAAAATACCCCTGAGGTTATTAAAATATGGTACAAAAATGACACCAAGCTAACTTATGTTAGGTGAGACTTAACCGAAAAGTCGTGGATGTTGACTGGATGTTGACTTTATACGTGGTGCACATGCAGAGAGAAAACTACCATGCAAGCGATACGTAAGATGCAACGTAGGGGTGAACAAAAATGTCACGCCCCAAACTCTGAGTAGCGTGATCGGCCGGGGATACGCCCATGTACCCCAAAGCCCCACAACCCAACATAAGGAATGACAAGAACTCGAGCGGAAGGAATATATAAATATTAAATCGAATGTTAATGCATCAACATACAACACAAGTTCATGATACAAATGCAAATGTCTCACAAGAGACTACCAGTGCTACAGAGCCAACCAAATGCAAAATAAAAGGAATAGTACTCCATGACTCTCTAGCTACGATGGGGGAAATCATCCTATTAAGCTTACGCCGCCAACTGCATGAGGCTTCATGAGCCGCACCTGAACCTTCGCACATAGGCGTGCAGGAGGGCATGAGTATATAATTTAGTGAGTGGTTGGGTATTGCCGCCCTCAAATCAATAGTAAAATCACAAAAAAAAAAAATATTAGATGGAGAACAGTAAAGTGTATGATCGGATATTTCAAAATCACAACATGAACCAATACTAAACTAAATACATTGTTACAACATGGATAATCATACCATCTATTGATGCGTAACAAGCATAATAAGCACAAGAAATCAAACAGCGGAATTAGTATAATAGCTTAAAGAACCTAGTACACAAAGCAAGCCCATCCTCGCTTCACTAACGGGACCCACGTACTAGGGGTCCAAAACAAGTCATGAATCTCCCAGCGACAAATGCCACACAATAGGGTAACTAACAGGGTGGCCTCTCGACTTATTACCCAACCCAGATCAATCGCTTCGGGCTCCATGCCATCACTGGATGGGCTTTGGTGCCGTCTCTTTGGGACCCTTCTCATCACCGGTCGGAACCTCATATTCCCATCCTCGGATCATCGGGCTTCTCCCGTCACTGAGTGGGTTTTCGGAGCTATCTCTACGGGACCTCTGCAGTCAACAGTCGAAAATTTCAAACTTGTAGCCGCATCAAAATATGGTAATACAATATAAATGAAATAAGCATGTAACTCACCTCATTATCAGTTCTCATGCTCACCGCAATAGTGAATATCAATTCTACCATAATAACAGAAATAAAAATAAAATATAAATATCGTATCAACTAATTCTCAAGTAAAAACTAGGCTAACTCCCAACACTTCGCCAAAATTTTGAACTGCTCAAATGTTGATAGTTTCACTTTTACTACATTCACCAAACCATTAGTTTTAAGTAAAATAGCTGTGAAAACTCACACAATATCAAGTATATGTATCACATAATCTAACCATAAAATTTAGATAATTAGTAAAACTGGTCGATCACGAAACAACGTGATAAACTTGTCATCCTGAAATTTCTGCAACCAATAGCAGATTTTTAACCTATAAGGTTCTCTCTTAAAATTGCCACAAAATTCATAACTAATACAATTCTTAACCTTTTTCCCTCAAACAAGATTCATTCGCTATACCTCATACCCTACAATGTTTTCCCGAAGTTTCACTGCCTTACGACAAGAATTCATTCTCCGAATATCGCATCAAACTTTCAACTTATCATAAATTCTACTATGCGTAGAATTGGACAGGTTTGAGTAACTCTCAAACTAAATTTATAAACCTAGTCTCTTCAACTCGAAATATGCTAAAATTTGGTGTCGTGGCTGTTCATTTATCCTACTATCTATTTCCAAGAGTTTGTACTAAATGGCCGACTTCTCAGCCTCCGAACTAAGTGTCCATTTTGCATAAAAATATAATTCTAGATAATTTTTTGCCCTTACATATAATTTCCCCTTTGACCCCAAACACAAATAACCAAGGTACTGTTTTATCTAATTTAACGCCAATCCTAACAACATAATTTGTAGGGATAACAATGATGAAAATAAATAGAATTTTACAACATGTATTCATCATAAAAAATATCAGATTTCAACATGTACTCTTCATTGAAAGATTCCAGATTTCAGCATCAATATGTGTATAATAAAATACAAAATCAGTATTCATTTGGTACACATAAACTGGAAATTTCACCATTCAGCTACTAACTCAAGCAATTTCAGCATGAACATTACGATTATTACTCTAGCTTTTCAGTTTAAATATTTCAGCTATCAATCCAGCAATGAAATACATGATAAACTGATCATTCAAGCATAAATTTTTAGCAACCATCTACATAGATCAAGTTGGAATCTATCAACACAAGAACTTGAAATCCTCAATCACTTATAAACATGATTAATATACCACAATTTACTACAAGAGATTATTTTTTTAATGACAACTAATTTATAGCAATAGAATAATTGCTGCTAAATAACTTAGAGGTATATCAGTTAGCAATTATTATTAAAAACTCTATAAAAAAAATATAAATTTCAATATATATGTATATATTTAGTGGTGATTATTTTTATTTTTACCATTGAGAATTCATTAATTACGGATAAATTTTTTTACGATATTTACAATTGCTAGTAGATATTATAATAATGATCGTTAGAAGATTAAATTATAATAGTGATTCAGCCCACAATAAAAAAAAATATTTAAGTGATGATGGCAACCCAGTTACAATTAAAGTGCTACAGGCGGAGAAGCCAAATGTCCTCAATTATCCAATAAACTAAGCAAAATCATCACCGATCCATACATTACTTAACATCTGGTATTATAAAATTGAAGCATCATAAGAAAAGAAGAATCCAAATCATATTGATGGAATAAATCACAGTAAAAGCATACACCCTAAAGTCCCCCCAACAGCCAAATCGACTAGCTACCCACATGCTAAATATCCAATTAATACAAGTAGTAGGACTTTTTTTTTATCTTTGCTGTATCTGCCACGAAAAAAAGACAGAAAGGAAGAAGGGGAGAGGAATCCTACCTGATCCGGTTTTAAAGTCTACTCATCTTGAGAAGAAGGAAAACAAGGAGGAAGAAGACTCTCAAATCCTCAACACAATCGATTTCGGCGACAACAAAGATCCGGCCTCCAAAGCTTGTGTCTCTTCTTCCTCTTGTCTAGGGGTGGGCGTGCTGCTCCTGTTTGGAGCCGTACGGTCATCCGAGGTTATATCTATTTTTTTAATTCAAAATTATTATTTTCCTCTTAACTTATGTGAAACCATGAATCCACTTATATCGATCTATACTCGTCCGAATCGAGTTCCGATCGAACACCCGGACTCGACTCGAGTCCAATTCACATCCAATATCCAAACCAACACAAGTAAAATAATTTTGCTTGTGCATAAAGGCCGTAACTCAATTCGCGCCTTCCTGCGATTCGCTCGGTTTGCTCTGACGCACATCCAAACTTCTCTGTTGAAATCACAATAAATCAAAATTAAATTTTCCACGGCTATTACAATCTTCCCCTCTTATGAAAAATTCGTCCTCGAATTTTGAGGTAAGAAAAGAAATTATCAACTCCTCGGAAAGATAGGCAAACTTATCCTTCATCTCTTGCTCCACTTCCTAGGTAGCCTCCTGAAGAGTCTAACTATGAACTGGGTGCCTCTATCTGAAACAATCATCAATGGGTCCCTATGATAAGCTACGATACGATCTAGAAATAATCTAGCATACTGCTCTGCACTGAAGGTCGTTGTAACCGAAGATGAAATGTGCCAAATTAGTCGGTCTGTCCAATATCACCCAGACAACATGCAAGCTCTCTCGCTAAGGGTTCCCTTGTGGCAATTAAATATGCCAAACTTCCCATAAGCATCAATGCAGAAATATTAAATCTCAAAATGAACCTATTAGGTAGATTCCTTGATAAATTATATCTGTGCTCCCCCTTCACTGACCAGATATCTTTTATTACAACCAATGTTAACTGAGTTATTATAGTTTCCACTTACATCAACTAAGGATACTTGTGCGCCCACACACCCTCTAGCCCACCTCGGCTAAAAACATCAAGTGCTCAAGAATCACAATTCACAAGTCACTAGTCGTTCACTAGGTTAGCCTCCCTAATGAGCAACCCGCCCCCGGGCCCACTAAGCTAGGAAGACCCTCTAGTCTCAATACCCTCAATTCTCGGTTGGGAAAGGCCCTCCAACTAGTGCCACTCGGGTTAGTCATCGGCGTGCCCCAACGATGAATATCTCGACCCAATATCAACTCGTTGGGTAGGGCATTAGCTTCACATGCTAACGCGCTTCCCAGCTCGGCCATCACATACACTACCACATAAGTACACAGCCAGGGACGAAGTTAGGAAAAACCTTCTAACACATACCCACGGCACCACCAGGTAGGGTGCTAGGAAGGCCCTCTAGCACATACCCATCCATGGGACAGACAACCTAGAAAGGCCCTCTAGTGTTGTTGTCCTCTCATGTCGGGAAAGCCCTCCGAAAAATCTCAACGCTAGGAAAGCCCTCTAGTGAGTCTCCACCGTTAGGAAGACCGTAGAATGATACCACAAGCACAATACACATGAAGAAATAAGAATCAAATTTAGAAAAAATCATCATTCACTCGTTCGAGAACACACTGTATCTACACCAGCCTACGTACACTGGCCCAAACCAAACTATGAGTAATGCATAGAAAGCATATGAGTCGGTCACTAGAATATCCATCTAGCGAGCTTCTCACTCGGGCTCTCTGAGCTAGGATGACATGCTAGCCCTAGTGCCCCCCTCTAGTTGGGAAAGGCCCTCTAACCAAATGCCACTTGGGTTTGTTGTCAGCATGGCTCACTAACGAATATCTTGACCTTATTGTCATTTGGTATCAGAGCGATTGTGCTAACCTTTACCTGCACAAGATCCTTGGTGTCTCTCTTATATTTCAGGCTCAAGATGGAAGGAATGCTAATGTGAAATTCTGTCAATGTTCCTCAACTTCTAGTTGGAACAAACTATGCTTCTTGGAAGGCTAGAATGAGGGTTATCATAAGTCCATTGATGTTCGTTGTTGGAACTCTATAGAAGATGGCTATACTCCTCCAACTATTGATGGAACTGACAAGAAGCCAAAGAACCAGTATACTCAAGCAGAAGTTATTGCTACAAACTATGTTAACAAGGCCCTGAATGCTATTTTCAGTGGGGTTGATCCCTCTTAATTCAAACTTATCTCCGCTTGTAACCTTGCAAAGCAAGCATGGGAGATTTTGGAAACAAATCATGAAAGATCCTTGACTCTTCATAAGTTAAAGGTTGAAATTCTCAATACCAGATTTGAGAACCTGAAAATGGGGAAAGATGAAAGCATTCCAGACTTTCATGGGCGCATCAAAGATTTGATGAACAATGTTTCCAACATAGGAGAATCATTCTTTGAAGAAAATATGGTAAGAAAAGTTCTAAGATCCATGCCTACCAAATTTGACATGAAGGCTGCTGCTATAGGTGAAGTTCTTGATCCATCAACCATTACCCTTGATACCTTGATGGGTAAACTTGAAACATATGAGTTGGAACTGTTTGAGAAATACTCACATAAAGAGAAAAGGAAGAATTTTGCTTTCAATGCTACTGAAAATGAGAACAAGTCTGAAGACTATTCTGAAGAAGAGATGGATGCAGCATATGCGCTTATGACAAAAAAATTCAGAAGATTTCTAAGGGCTAAGAGGAAGCAAAATTAGAATTCACAGTTCAAACAACAGTTTCAACAGGCCAGTTCAACCGGCTCCAAAACAAGTTCTCCCTTTGGTAAAAATAGACTAACTCAATCTTCTGTTGATAAGTTTGATCTCAAACAGAAGTCTAAAGATGTTCAATGCTTTGAGTGTGAAGGATATAGACATGTCAGATCTAAATGTCCAAATGTACAAATAAAACTCAAGAAGTCCTTTACAGCTACCTGGAGTGATGATGATAAAGAAGATGACATAGAAGAATCTGAGCAAGAAAACTATAGAGCTTTTGTTGCCTGCAATATCGACACAGTTCAAATTGCCTATAACTCAAACATTGATGATGAACAAAACAAGACTCAGTGTGCTAACAATCGTGAAGAAGCCTATCAAGAGATGTTTGATAAATGAGTTGAAGTGACAAAACTCAACAAGACCCTCAGAAATGAAAACAAACTCTTGGTTGATCAAAAAATGAAACTTGAGGAGGAAGTTGAGACCTACCAAAGTCAGATTGCTGAAAAATTTGATAAAGAGTTTAAGTTGATTTCTGAACTTGAAAAGGTAAAGAAAGAAGTTAGAATGATGAATTCCACTGGTACCCTAAATGAAATTTTGAGTGCAAGAAAATCCCCTTCTAATTATACTAGACTTGGATACACTAGTTCGAGGCAGTCGAAACTCCATCCTCAACTACCCATTCAAATGAAGAACTTCCATAAAGGCTCCTCAAGTCATCAACAGTCCACTACAAGGAAGGAAAGTAGAGTACCCATATGTTACTATTGCAAGTGTAGAGGACACATAAAGGCTCCTAAACAAACTTGTTAATGCTGGAGCTGTGAGAGGAATCCCTAAACTTTTAGGAGAAGCAAAATTAGTTTATGGTCGTTGCCAAGAAGGAAAGCAGACTGCCAAGAAGTAAAGCAGATAAGGCAATTTCATAAGCAGTTGCAACTAGTGACCATATCAAAGCCTCTAGAACTTCTTCACTTGGACTTGGTTGGTCCTATGCATATTGAAAGCATTGGAGGTAAAAAGTATGTTCTTGTTTGTGTAGATGATTACTCTCATTTCACTTGGACATAATTTTTAAGGGAAAAGTCTAATGTCTTCAACAACTTCAAATCATTATGTGTGACACTTCAGAATGAACAAAAACTTCCTATTCTAAAGGTGATCTAGATAAAAAGTGATATTGGGAGAGAGTTTGAGAACATTTATTTTTCTAAATTCTGTGATGAAAAAGGAATACTACATGAATTTTCTGCTCCAAAGACTCCTCAACAGAATGGTGTTGTTGAAAGAAAGAACCGTACTATCCAAGAAATGGCTCAGGTCATGCTAAATTCCAAGAATATTTCTGAAAGATTTTGGCAGCAGAAGCAATCAATACAGCCTGCTACATTATAAATAGAGCTTATCTCAGACCAAAAACTACAAAGACACCTTATAAATTTTGGAAGGATGAAAACCTAACCTTACATATGTTCATGCTTTTGGCGGCATGTGCTATGTCCTAAATGATAGGTAATATCTTGGAAAGATGCAAAGTAAAAGTGATGAAGCAATATTTTGCTTGGCTATTCAACAAACAACAAAGCTTATAATGTCTACAACAAGCACACCCAAACTGTTATGGAGTCACGAAATGTGAAAGTTGATGACTCACAGATCTACCAAACTCTGACTGCTGATGAGAAAGTAGTTGAAAATATTGATAAGACTGCCCAGAACTCTTCAAAGAAAACAAAATAGACTGTTGAATTTATTGATTCAATAGAGTCTGAGACTGACACAGATAAGAAAATGAAAATACAATTAAAAAGTGTGTAATAGCTCTCAAGAATCATCCTCTGAATAATGTAATTGGATATGTACATGAAAGAGTCAAGACCAGGAACCAATCCAAGAATAGTCATCAAGACATGATCATATATTCTTGCTACACCACAACTGTTGAACCCAAAAGCATCAAGGAAGCTTTAAAAAATGATTTCTGGATCATAACTATGCAAGAAGAACAACAACAGTTTGTTAGAAATGATGTTTGGGAATTGGTTCCAAGACCTAAAGGTGTCAATGTGATTGGAACCAACTTGGTCTTCAAAAAAAAGACTCATGAAGTAGTAAACATCACAAGAAACAAGACCAGACTTGTTGCTCAAGGCTATTGTCATGCCCCAAGTCAGGGTTACGTGACCGGCCAGGATATACGTGCCTATACCCCGTAGCCTAACCCATGCACATGTCAACTCAATAACAAAACATAGCGGAAAGAAGCAAACGAGATTTATTTCAAAAGAAAAACCAAACCAATTTTCATATAAGCTGTAAAGTTCTTATCAAAAGTTCAAGTGCGGAAAGAAAAAAAAATGAATCAAAGAGCAACAATTCTCTTAATAATAAAATCTGAAATAAAACATGAATATCCCCACGGGACTGCAACTCCAAAACACCAAATCATAAGTGCATGACAAACTACTACATACTCGACTACGACCCCTAACTAGAATTGCTATGAGATCAATGTAGCTCCTTTGCTCTCTAGCCACGCCAAGTGCTCCAGCCCACCTCACCAGTCAGACTCTGCAAAACAAAGACAAACGACAATGGGTGAGTTCAAAAGAACTCAGTGAGCGGTTCTACCAACCCAACGAAAAACCAACACAAAGATAAAGCATAAACATAACACCTATCTCAAATAGGAATAAAGTCACGAAGGTGTGACTAGCTATCAGGTCATTTGGCCACCACCTGCCCGAAGGCAACCAACACCCAAACGGTGAAGATAAACAGGCCTAAGCCTACCATGCCCTAAGGTAACAAAACATACTAGGATAATCAGGATTGACCCATATGAACTTATCCTAATATAAAGAAACTTGGGAGCAATCGGGATTGGTCGATCCGAACTTGCTCCACGAGACACGAAGGAACAATAGGGATTCGCCCGTCCGAACTTGCCCTTTTTTAAATAACACAGGAATGATCAGGATTTGCTTATCCAAACTTATTCCTTAAAAGCAACTCGGGAATAATCGGGATTTGCTCATCCGAACTTATTCCACGAGGCCACACACGAACAATCGGGATTTTCCCATCCAAACTTGTTCCTAGAAGATAACGTAGGAATAATTAGGATTTGCCCATCCTAACTTATTCCTCTAACACAAGTTGGGAATTAACCATCCAACCTTCCAGGCCTAGCCCGCAAATCGGCTTCTAACCGAGCCTCTCCGCCATTCATAAAGATATGGCGTAGCATGAGCTAAGTCAAAAGTCTACTGTGGGGGCTTAGGGATATATCAATTGGGAAGACTCCACAATACCCAATACCCAATCCCAACTCCTAGACCTGTAATGTCATAAACCCGTGAGGTTTTATTTAATGCATAGACTTATTTGTTGGTTCGTAACAGATTATGCTATCCCTTTTCTCAATTTTAATTATACAATTAAAATTTTAATCACCAAGAATAGAGTTTTATTTTAGGATTTTGTTTTAGCTTATTGTTGTGCCCAAAACTGAGGTTTCTAACCCGAATCTGGTCTCCAGTGTATGTCCTATGTTTCTAAATTATATTTTTTGGTTAAAACAATAAGTTACACGACTATATTCAATAAATTATACACATCACAACAAGTATTTCAAAAAAACTACACATATTCATCATCTCATCATGAAATTCCAACAAGGTTGAATTTTCAGCATATTATAAAAATAAATCCGAAATTGACATAAATTAGATTCTTAATTATCATCAAAATAGAATACTAATCTTGAAGTAAATTTCACAACATTCATATTTATTAAACAAGGTTAACAAGCAACAACATCATCTTTAACAAGAATCAAGCAACATAATTTAGAACCTATTTCAAGAACTCACATGGCATCAATTACAAGATCTTAACTTTGTAAAACATGGAATCTAATCCAAAAATAAAAGATTTATTATGAGGTATGCTTAACATGTAGGAAACTAATTTGATAAGTAATTCAAGCATAGATTTCAAGACCACACAAGAAACCTCTCTTAAGCATTTTATCAAACACCTAGAGGGCACCCTCATCTCCACCTTGGCCGAGCACCCCTAGGATCATCCTAGGGCTTTCTTGCCCCATAGGGGAGGGTTTAGGGCCTCCTCAAGCACGGCAAACAAAAAGAAATGATGAGAATTCGAGAGATCATCGGAAAACCAATCAAGAGCATCTTGCCTTCAAGAACGACTAAAGAATTCAAAAGAAACCCAAGAAGAAGAGGGGTAAAACCACCCACATGAATAGGAATAAGGATTAGAGGAAAAATTTACGGTCGACGGCCTTCGAATCTGGCTCCAAAAGGTGGCAGCCCGACTTAAGGAAGGGGGAAAGGGGGCGGCTCGGCTCCACCCAAGCCGCCAGCTTCAAGAAAGGGGAGGAAAGGGAGAGAGGGGCGGCTCGGTTTGGCTGGGCGACTCCTCTATGCTCGGCTCAAAAGGGAAGGGAAGAAGGGGGAGGAGAGGCTCGGCTCAGGCGGTTGGCTCTCTGGCTCGGCAGCTCCAATAGAGAGAGATGGGGAGGGGTGGCTAGGCTCCTGCTCGGGGGCACCTCTCCTCTCTCAAGATGGCTGGTGCAACTCCAATAGGGAGCCGCCAGCCCTAGGGGGGGGGGATTTTATAATCCCCTCCCACTTCCACCTAACCACACTCTAACCCGCACTCTTCTCAACCCGTATTCGCAACCCGTTAACCTATATTAACCCCATGAATAAATACAAGCAACAAACACATGCACATTCATTTGTAACATAATCAAATCAATTAGGTAAGTGATTATAAATCATAATTCAACTTACTCGAGCTCACAAGATCGCACCGGACCATGAGTCGACTAGGCTCGACCTAGAACTAGTCCGCTTGGCTGGCAAACACAAACAATAAATGGAAAAATAAATAAAAATATCTAGGATATTATAATCCTCCACCCTTAAAGAAAATTCGTCCTCGAATTTTGGAAAAAGAAACTTAACAACTCACCAGATCATTAAACAATGAAGGATAACGTTACCTCATATCCTGCTCCACCTCCCAGGTGGC
The DNA here is from genome assembly GCA_034359265.1 of Canna indica. NCBI lineage: Eukaryota > Viridiplantae > Streptophyta > Magnoliopsida > Zingiberales > Cannaceae > Canna > Canna indica. The sequence goes on along the minus strand of CP136898.1, from coordinate 33,100,705 downwards.
TTCCTGTCCGGAATGGTGCTCCCACCTGACCTTAACCAAGGGAATCTCCTTGGACGTCAATTTCCTGATCTGACGGTCTAGCACCTCAACTGGTCGTCCTCATATGAGACTGCTGAATCCACCTCCACTGCAGTAGGCTCAATCATATAGGACTCATCCCGAATATACTTATTCAGCATGGATACATGGAACACTGGATCCACCCGGTCCATACTAGGAGGTAAGGCCAACTCATATGCCACAGCTCCCCTACGCCCGAGAATAGGAAACAACCCAATGAACCTAGGGCTTAGCCTTCCTTTCTTACCAACTCTCACCACACCTTTCATATGGGGCACCTTGAGGAACACCATGCCTTAGCAAAATCTACCTCTTTGGCCTTTCCATCAGCATACATCTTCTGGCGACTATGAGCTGCCAACAGCCTCTCTCTAATTAGCTTCACCTTTTCTACTGCCTCCTCCACTAGGTTAGGTCCCATCATAAGGGAATCCCCTGTCTCAAACCAACCTATAGGCGATCTGCATCTCCATCCATACAATGCCTCGAATGGGGCCATCCTGATGCTGCTTTGATAACTGTTATTGTAGGCAAACTCAATCAGGGGTAAGTGCCTCTTCCAACTACCCTCCAAATCTAGAACACATGCTCTCAGCATATCCTCCAACGTCTGAATCATCCGCTCTGATTGACCATCTGTTTGAGGGTGAAATGCAGTACTGAATCAAACCTGAGTGCCAAATACCTCTTGGAAAGACCTCCAGAATCGTGTCGTGAACTGAGTACCCCGATCCAAGATGATCATAACAGGAACACCATGATAAGCGATGATCTGATCCAAGAACGACCTCGCATCCTGACTGGTATGAAATGTGACGTCTTGGTTAGGTGATCCACAACTATCCAAATAGAATCATTGCCCTTCCCAGACTTTGGCAACCCTGTCACAAAATCCATGGTTATCTTTCGAGTCAACACCGAAACCATTATCGGCATCGCCTCTCCTAAGCAGATCCTTAGTGAGTGCACAAAAAGCATCCTCCTCCTGTGCTGCCCGCAGCAAGTCAACCAACATGGATTGCACCGTCAAGTGAGCCACCAGCACACCAGAAGCTGTCACTGACAAGACTGCCCCGCCATCCAAACACATGGCCAAATCCTGATACAACAGCCTCCTCCTGACTGCCACATACGCTAGACTACCCATGGACTTTTTGCTCAAAGCATCAGCCACCACATTAGCTTTCCCCGGATGGTACATGATCTTGCAGTCATAGTCCTTCAAAAGCTCAAGCCATCTTCTCTGCCTCAAGTTCAACTCCTTCTGGGTGAGCAAATACTAGAGACTCTTATGATCAGTGTATATCTCACAAGCCTCGCCGTAAAGGTAGTGATGCCACAGCTTCAATGCGAACACCATTGCTGCTAGCTCAAGATCATGAGTCGGGTAATTCTTCTCATGGACCTTCAACTGCCTTGAGGCATAAGCTATCACCCCGCCATTATGCATCAACACACAACCCAAATCGACCCGGGAAGCATCACAGTAAACAACAAATCCTCCCGTGCCCGAGGGTACTGCTAGATCTGGTGCCGACGTCAATCGGTCCTTGAGCTTAAGAAAGCTCTCATCGCACTTGCTATCCCATTCGAACTTGACCTTCTTATGAGTCAGGCGGGTCAATGACGCTGCAATTCTAGAGAAATTCTCCATGAATTTTCTATAATAACCTGCCAACCCCAAGAAACTACGAATCTCTGTGACATTAGTCAGCTTCTTCAAATTCTGAACTGCTTCTATTTTCGTAGGGTCCACCTTTACCCCTTCCCTGGACACCACATGGCCAAGGAACCCCACACTGTCGAACCAGAACTCGCATTTGGAGAATTTGGCATACAATCGGTGCTCCCGGAGAGTCTCTACAATCATATGCAAGTGCTCAGCATGCTCCTCTTTGCTCTTAGAATATATCAAGATATCATCAATGAACACTATCACAAGTTTATCCAAGTATTCCCTGAACACTCGGTTCATCGGGTTCATAAATGTTGCAGGTGCATTAGTCAACCCGAAGGACATCACCAGAAACTCAAAGTGCCCATGCCTCGACCTGAAAGCAGTCTTAGGGACGTCACTATCCCGGATCCTCAACTGATGATACCTTGATCGCATGTCAATCTTAGAGAACCACTGAGCCCCCTGAAGCTGATCAAATAAATCATCGATCCTAGGTAGCGGGTACCGGTTCTTTATTGTCACCTTATTAAGCTACTCGTAACCAATGCACGTCTGTATGGACCCACCTTTCTTTTTCACAAAGAGCACTGGAGCACCCCAAGGTAAAACACTTGGGCAAATGAAGCCCAACTCAAGCAGCTCTTGCAACTGGGACTTCAACTCCCTCAACTCAGCTGGTGCCATCCGATAATAGAGATCGGCTTCACCCTTGGTTGCAAATCAATATAGAATTCGATCTCCCTCTCTGGAGGCAACCCTGACAACTCCTCCGGAAACACATCAGAGAACCTGCATACCACGGGCATCCCCTCGATGTCCCTGGTCGCACCTCCGCTTCCCTTTGCTACTGATACAAAGGCCAAGAAGGATTGGCATCCGCCCAAAAGTAGCTTCTGGGCCTTGCGAGATGAAATTGCCATCAACGACTCTCCCCTTCCCTCACCGTGGAAGGTGAATTGTGGCAATTTGGGCTTATTGAAGGTCATAGTCTTCGCCCTGCAATCCATTTAGGCGAAATGATCCGCCAACCAGTCCATGCCCAAAATCACATCAAGCTCCAGCATCAGTGGGAGTGTCAATTAGGCCATCAGCATGTGCCCATAAATGACCACCTCGTAGCCCCGAAAGACCATCTCTGCCAGCATAAAAATGCCCGTAGGCGTAGACACAACAAGAGGCAAATCAAGAACAAAGAATTTCCCTGTCAACTTAGCAGCAAACAGAGCAGATACAAAAGAGTGCGTGGCACCCGGATCAAACAAGACATATGTAATGGCAGAACCAACAGCTAGATTACTTGACATTACTACCATGGACGCCTCAGCGCCCTCTTGGTTCATAGCAAACACCCGTGCAGCGGTCCCAAACCCCTGTGGTCTCTGGAACTGCTGTGGATCCGCTATCCTGAGAATACCCTCAGAGTGTGCTGACCGACCCCCCGGGTGCTGGGGCCAAAACTTTTTCTTCTGGGGTCCATCATGCATGTCTGTCGGTACCAGTGCCTCCTTTTGGAGCGCCTCATTTACAACCTGAGCAAAGGAAGTGCCCTCTGTGTAATGGATCAGTCTGGGGATCTGCGGCCTTAGCCCCTCAACAAACCTCTTGACCCTGGCGGTCTCTGTGGCTATCAAGGTGGGATGGTACTTCGATAGTCGGGTGAACTCCATCTCATAGTCTGGCACTGACATACTATCGGTCTGACGCAATAGCTCGAATTCTTTTGCCTGCCTATCCTGGACACTCAGTGGCAGGTACTTCTCCACCATAGTAGCTCTAAACTCCTCCTAGATAGGGGGAGGTGCATCTGCTGCTCTGCGGTCCCTCCAAGTGTGGAGCCAATCCTTGGTTAGTCCTCTCAGCTGTAATCCAATTAGTCTGGCGGTCGTCTTAGATGAACAACCGAGCTCCCTACACAGCTCATAGCAATCTCCTAGGAAACTTGTGACCTCTACCCACTGATCTGTCCCTTTATACTCCGGTGGCCTCAATGCAACAAAATCTACATATGATGGTGCTCTGGGGGATCTGACCACCGGTGCTACTGGCTGGACCACCTCTGGTACTGTGGGTGCTGTCGGTACCGATTGTGGCTACTTCCTCAGCTCCTGCTCCCTGCGGAGTGCCTCAATTAGCTCAGCCACTCGGGCCTGCAACTGCACAACCATGGGATCCTATCCCACATCCTCTCGGGCCTACGATGGTCTCCCGTGACCGTAACCCTGGCCCCGGCCTCGGCCTTGGCCTCCGCGCTCAGTAGAGTTGCTGTCACTACTGCTCCTAGCGGCATCAAAGGCCTCCATCAATCTGGAATCACTAGAAAAAAAAAACAAATCATAGTCAGGCAATTAAATTCACCCTAACATTTTGCAAACTTAACCATGAGTCGCCCTTAGGTGCAGACTTAGCCCATTGATCTCATAACATATCCCTATCGTATACTGACACGCTAGCAATGCCCTATACGGTGACAACTCTAGGTCGTAATCAGACCGAACCATATGCTCTGATGCCACATTATCACGCCCCAACTCAGGGTCAGATGACCTGCCAGGGTATATGTGCCTATACCCCGTAGCCTAACCCATGCACATGTCAACTCAACAACAAATTATAGCGGAAAGAAGTAAACAAGATTTATTTCAGAAGTTCTTATCAAAAGTTCTTATCAGTTTTCATATTAGCAGTAAAGTTCTCATCAAAAGTTCAATTGTGGAAAGAAAAAAAAATGAATCAAAGAGCAACATTTCTCTTAATAATAAATCTAGCCATGAATGTCCCCACAGGACTACTCGACTACGACCCCTAACTAGGACTGCTATGAGATCAATGTAGCTCCTCCGCCCTTCAATCGCGCCAAATGCTCTAGCCCACCTCACCGGTCAGGCTCTGCAAAACAAAGACAAACGACAACGGGTGAGTTTAAAAGAAATCAGTGAGCGATTATACCAACCCCTACGAAAAACCAACACATAGATAAAGAATAAACATAACACCTATCTCAAATAGGAATAAAGTCTCGAAGGTGTGACTAGCTATCAGGCCATCTGACCACTACCTGCTTGAAGGCAACCAACACCCAAACGGTGAAGATCAACAGGCCTAAGCCTACCATGCCCTAAGGCAATAAAACATACTAGGATAATTGGGATTAGCCCATCCAAACTTATCCTAATATAAAAAAACTCGAGAGCAATCGGGATTGGGCCATCCAAACTTGCTCCACGATACGCGAAGGAACAATCAGGATTCGCCCGTCTGAACTTGCCCCTTTTTAAATAACACAGGAATAATCAAGATTTTCCCGTCCGAACTTATTCCTTAATAGCAACTCGGGAATAATCGGGATTTGCCCGTCCGAACTTATTCGACGAGGCCACACAGGAATAATCGAGATTTTCCCATCCGAACTTGTTCCAAGAAGATAACGTAGGAATAATTCGGATTTGCCCATCGAAACATATTCCTCTAGCACAGGTTGGGAATTAACCATCCAACCTTCTGGGCCTAGCACGCAAACCGGCTCCTAATCGAGGCTATCCGCCATTCATAAAGATATGGCACAATATGACCTAAGTCAAAAGTTGACTACCTGGTCTTAGGGATGTATCAATTGGGAAGACTCCACAATACCCAATACCTGTCCCCATGGGATTACTCGACTACGACCCGTAGCTAGGACTGCTATGAGATCAATGTAGCTCCTCCGCCCTTCAATCGCGCCAAGTGCTCTAGCCCACCTCACCGGTCAGGCTCTGCAAAACAAAGACAAACGACAACGGGTGAGTTTAAAAGAAATCAGTGAGCGATTATACCAACCCCTACGAAAAACCAACACATAGATAAAGAATAAACATAACACCTATCTCAAATAGGAATAAAGTCTCGAAGGTGTGACTAGCTATCAGGCCATCTGACCACCACCTGCTTGAAGGCAACCAACACCCAAACGGTGAAGATCAACAGGCCTAAGCCTACCATGCCCTAAGGCAATAAAACATACTAGGATAATTGGGATTAGCCCATCCAAACTTATCCTAATATAAAAAAACTCGGGAGCAATCGGGATTGGGCCATCCAAACTTGCTCCACGATACGCGAAGGAATAATCAGGATTCGCCCGTCTGAACTTGCCCGTTTTTAAATAACACAAGAATAATCGAGATTTTATCGTCCGAACTTATTCCTTAATAGCAACTCGGGAATAATTGGGATTTGCCCGTCCAAACTTATTCCACGAGGCCACACACGAACAATCGAGATTTTTCCATCCAAACTTGTTCCTAGAAGATAACGTAGGAATAATCAGGATTTGCCCATCCTAACTTATTCCTCTAACACATGTTGGGAATTAACCATCCAACCTTTCAGGCCTAGCCCGCAAATCGGCTTCTAACCGAGCCTCTTCGCCATTCATAAAGATAAGGCGTAGCATGAGCTAAGTCAAAAGTCTACTACGGGGTCTTAGGGATATATCAATTGGGAAGACTCCACAATACCCAATCCCAACTCCTAGACCCGTAATGTCATATACCCGTAAGGTTTTATTTAATGCATAGACTTATTTGTTGGTTCATAACAGATTATGCTGCCCATTTTCTCAATTTTATTTATACAAATAAAATTTTAATCACCAAGATTAGGGTTTTGTTTTAGGGTTTAGTTTTAGCTTACTGTTGTGCCCGAAACCGATGTTTGTACCCGAATCTGGTCTCTAGAGTGTGTCCCATGTTTCTAAACTATGTTTTCTGGTCAAAACGATAGGTTACACGACTATATTCAATATAGTATACACACCACAACAAGTATTTCAAAAAAATAACACAAATTCATCATCTCAGCATGAAATTCCAGCAAGGTTGAATTTTCAGCATATTATAGAAATAAATCCAAAATTTACAGAAATTAGATTCTTAATTATCATCAAAACAGAATACTAATCTTGAAGTAAATTTCATAACATTCATATTTATTAAACAAGGCTAATAAGCATCAACATCATCTTTAACAAGAATCAAGCAACATGATTTAGAACCTATTTCAAGAACTCACATGGCATCAATTTCAATATCTTAACTTTGTAAAACATGGGATCTAATCCGAAAATCTCAGATTTATTATGAGGTATATATGCTTAACATGTAGGAAACCAATTTGATAAATAATTAAAGCATAGATTTCAAGAACACACAAGAAACCCCTCTTAAGCATTTTATCAAACACCTAGAGGGCACCCTCATCTCCACCTTGGCTGAGCACCCCTAGGATCATCCTAGGGCTGTCGATCCCCATAAATGAGGGTTTAGGGCCTCCTTAAGCATGACAAATAAAAAGAAATGACGAGAATTCGAGAGATCATCGGAAAACCAATCAAGAGCATCTTGCCTTCAAGAACGGCTTCAAGAATTCAAAAGAAACCCGAGAAGAAGAGGGGTAAAACAACTTAGACGAATAGGAAGAAGAATTAGAGGAAAAATTCTAGATCGACGGCCTTCGAATCCGGCTACAAAAGATGGCAGCCTGCCTTAAAGAAGGGGGAAAGGAGAGGAGAGGGAGAGAGGGGTGTCTCGGCTGGCTGGGCAGCTCCTCTCTGCTCGGCTCCAAAGGGAACGGAAGAGGGGGAAGGAGAGGCTCGGCTCAGGCAGTTGTCTCTCTGGCTTGACGGCTCCAATAGAGAGAGATGGGGAGGGGCAGCTAGGCTCTTGCTGAGTGGCTCCTCTTCTCTCTCAAGACGGCTGGTGCGGCTCCAACATGGAGCCGCCAGCCCTAGGGGGGGGAGCAAGACAGCCTAACTTAAATGCCTGTACTCCCGGATCAAATGCCATAACTACCTCAGGGATGAAAGGGGTAAGCTGCTAGAATCTCTTGCCTTAAGGCTTGGTGACTCGATTTGCAAAGCTTTCGCTCTACCATAGTGGAAAGAATAGTTGAGCATACAAACGGCTGTCTCCCCTTCTCAAACATTGATTCCTCTGAATAGTTTCCCACCAGGGACCGAGGTCTATCTCCCTGCTGTCCCATCGGTACAGAGGATTGATGTGCTATGTTCCTAACTACAGGATTTGCTTTAGCTCGAGTTTACCCATTAGGGATCGGGCTAGATCACAAGCCAGTCACCACTTCTCTCAAAAGCTACTAAAAGCCCCATTCAACTACTATAGATAGGGAAAACGAAATCGGAAGTGACGATTAGCAAAGAGCTCCCCCAACGAGCTATCTCCGTTCTATCCAGACTATTGGCTAAAGTTCAAAGGCCAGTTTTGCGACAGCAGCTGATTCTGGGCATTCATCTGCAGCTACTTTTCTTTTTCGTGGACCAAATGAAACGGACTTGACTTCGGTCCTTCTCATCTCAGATGCGACATTACCTGTACGCTGTTCTGTATGACTTTGATTTTTCCTTTCCGGGCCTTTGCCTCTCGATACGCTCCTTCCCGCACTACTCTTAGTAGGCCACTCAACTCAGTCCCTTACGGGTTCATTTGACTATGGATGAATAGTGTCAGATCAACTCTGCTGATGAGACAGAGCTCATTTTTATGCTAACCGGCACCAGCCTTTCTTCTATTCTGCTGATGGGATTCACTGTCAATTCCTTTTGTGGACATCAAACCTTCCGCCCGTTTTATAATCCCCTCCCACTTCCACCTAACCACACTCTAACCCACAGTCTTCTCAATCCGGATCCGCAACCCGCTAACCCATATTAACCCCATGAATAAATACAAGCAACAAACACATGCACATACACATGTAACATAATCAAATCAATTAGTTAAGTAATTATAAATCATGAGTCAACTCGGTTCGACCTCGAACTAGCCCACTAGGTTGGAAAACACAAACAATAATGGGAAAAATAAATAAAAATATCTAGGATATTATAGCTATAATCAAATTAAAGGTCCGAACTATGATGAAACCTTTGCACCTGTTGCAAGATTGGAGTCCATCAAGTTACTTCTTGCGTTATCTTGCTGAACGAAGTTCAAACTGTTTCAAATGGATGTTAAGACTACTTTCTTAAATGGTATCCTCAATGAAAAAGTCTATGTTGAACAACCAAAAGGGTTTGAAGATTCTGCTCATTCTGACCATGTGTATAGATTGAAGAATGCTTTATATGGTGTCAAGCAGACACCTAGAGCTTGGTATGAAAGACTAACTCAGTTTTTACTCCTGAAAGGTTACAAAAGAGAAAGAGCTGATAAGACCTTATTCATTAAGAAGGAGTCTCATTTGGTAATTGTTCAGATTTATATTGATGATATTTGGTTTGACTTTTGAAATGTTTGCTAAATAATTTGTGGATGATATGAAATCTGAATTTGAGATGAGCATGGTTGAGGAAATGAGCAATTTTCTCAGTCTTCAGGTTAAGCAATCTAAAGAAGCAATATTCATTTCTCAGAGTAAGTATGCTAAGAATCTAGTTCACAAGTTAGACATTTCTAAGGCAGTTAGAACTTCTATCTCAACTCATGAGAAACTGAGCAAAGATGATAAAGGGAAGAGTGTTGATCCTAGTCTCTACAAAGGTATGATTGGCAGCCTATTGTATTTGACAACTAGCAGACCTGACTTATGCTTCAGTGTTTGATTATGTGCCAGGTATCAAGCAAATCATAAGGAGTCTCATCTTAAGACAGTTAAGAGAATTCTCAAGTATGTGAAAGGTTCTTTGGATTTTGGTCTTTGGTATTCAGTTGATAGCAACCCTTGTCTAGTTGGATTTACAGATACAGATTGGGCTGGTAATATTGATGACAGAAAGAGTACTTCAGGTGGTTGTTATTATGTTGGATCAGATCTTGTGGCCTAGTTAAGCAAGAAGCAAAATTCTATTTCTCTTTCTTCAGCAGAGGCAGAATACTTGGTAGCAGACAGTTGTAGCAAATAGTTGATCTGGATGAGGAGCCTATTACTTGATTAGGGTCTAAATCAAGAAGAGGTGGTACTTTATTGCGACAACACCAGTGCAATCAATATTTCAATGAATCCTATTATGCATTCTCGTACCAAACATATTGATATAAGATTTCATTATATTAGGGAGTTAGTTGAAAGGAGGGAGTTGCAACTAGAGTACATTGCAACAGAGAAACAAGTGACATATATCTTTACAAAGGCCTTAAATGGTGAAAGCTTTGAGCACTCGAGGCTTCTCTTGGATTATGTGTCATATGACACATTTTATTTCGAGTTGAAATAAATAAATAGGTTTTTACTGTGATGAAAAATGAAAGGGTTTTCAATTTTTATTCATTCTTTTCATCGCTTATTAATGAAGACTATGACTTATGCCTTTTGCCTCAAATTTTGGCCGGAGTATGGATGCCTTCTCTGAAGCCTGGATGTGTGCCCCATTTTGGTGATTTTTTTTTTCGATGAGAAATGGTCGCGGGTATCTTCACAAAAGATTTTAAGTGGAGAGAAGTCTGGCCAACTGAGATATGCTCTAGGACAGTGTATCATTTGATACATCTTTTTATGAGAAAGTGGGATATTTGAAGAGTCTCTCAAATCCTTTTAGGATAGTGTGTCAAAAGACGCATCTCTAGTTCATTGAAGGTTTATTCACCCTTTTTATTGATTTTCGCTGGCATTTTTGTAACTTCAACTCTCCTATTTGCTGCACTTTGAATTTTTCCTTTGGTGGGAGACTGGTTTTATTGAGGATCTAAACTGATAGGACTTCTATCATCATCTTGGTGTTGCAACTCAGTTCGATGTCTTGATAAATTAACCGACAATTTCACTCATCCTCTTATCTATTTTATCAGAAGTTTTGATGTTGGGTAGTAAAAATAACAAGATGAGCTTTGAGAAAGAGACGACTACTTCCTTGTCTAAGGAGATGGTGTTTTCAAGTCCTCCTGAGAAAATTGAAACACATGTTCAAGCTCCATCTCCTGATAAAAAGTCCTCTTCTTCTACCTCTGAAGGTAAAAATCCGAGAAAGAAATCACGGGGAAAAGCTATTAACTGTCATGGTAGAGGTATTGTATCTGTAATCCTCAAATTCCTTTCTATGTTTCCTAGTCCTAAGGGCGGCGGCGGGGGGGGGGGGGGGGGGGGGGGCTTATCTTCTGAGGGGGAGGGTAAAGACGAAGTCTATTTTTCTTCTAGATCTGATTTTTTGCTGATGAATAGCTTGGATAAATTCCAGGAAAGACAAGATCTCAGTCGTTTTCTCCAGTTCTTAAGACTGAGACAATCACAGTTGAAACTGTATCTGAGGTAGTTAAAACTGCTAATAAAAGGCTTAAAAATGTCACCATCCACCTTGGACCTCTATCTCGCTCTTGAATCCATAGCAAAAAGAGCTATTCATGATGACTTGTTTAAATTACAGGTGACTTTGGCAGAGCTCCATCTGCATGTAATATCTGTTGAGAAAAAGATTATTGAATATTTCATAGTTGGTACTCTAGATTCTGCATATCACACAAATGGTTCGTCCAGTCCAGACGGCTCCGAGTGACTGCTTTCTCTCCTTTGGATTATTAGGCCAAAAAGGGGGAGATAAATGAGGTGTCTCTGAAGAAAATAAAGTCTGGTCTAGTTAACTTCTATCTTTTGGCTGAGTCTAGTTTGTTGTCTAGTTGTAGTTTTTTTTATTGTGACTATGGTGGTTGTGACTCTGTATGTGACAATGGTGGTTGTGACTTTATGTGACACAATGTTGTGAAAACTTGATAGTTTGTGTGCTTATATGTGATTATTATCGTTTTTTTAAAGTTGATTATGGCAAGTTAGTTTTTTTTGCCAAATAAGCCAAAGGGGGAGAATATTAGTGTTTGGCTTTTTGTATGTTGGCTGTATTTGGCAAAAGAAGCTTTTTGATGATCTCTCAGTTTTTGCATAGTCTCAACAAGTGAGAAGCTCTACTTATGTATTGATAGACTCAACTTTGTTAGGACAGTTTTAACTGCTCTTTACGTAAATGGTTTTCTGGAGACGATGACAGTTTCAACTATGGAGAGACAGTTTTCTGTTGGCTTAAGGGTCCCCCCTTAGGCTTTGATCTTCATTTTGATGATAACAAACAAGTATTTAATATATGTGTGTGAAGTTTTGAGTTTAGGATGAGGTTGCGATAAGCATACGAACTTCGGCGAACCTCGCTCGGAGAAACGAAAGGAAAGAATGTCAAGAAAGGCTCGGATGTAGATTGAGTAGAAATCTTGTAGTATACCTCTAGGATCTCATCCCAAGCCTAGTTGTAAAGTTATCCAAGTTATAACTTGGTAACTAAACCCATGAAAAAGCATGCAACAAAGATAAGGTAAAAATCAGCCTCAGCTTAAGTTCGGTCGACCGATCGATCGATCGAACAAGGCAAAAAAATGGCAGTAGCCACTACGGTCGACCGGGCAGTCGATCGAACATATGCAAAAATCGGCAGTGGCTATTTTGGTCGACCGGGCGGTCGACCGAGCAAGGCCAGAAAATGGCAGTGGCTACTTCAATCGACCGACCGAGGCAAAAAACTGGCAGTGCCTACTTCGATCGACCGATCGGTTGATCGGATAGCAGAGGAGTTGAAATGTGACTCATTTGGTCAACCCTCCAGTCAACTTAACATAGCGGTAGAAGCGCAAAAAGCCAGCGGTCGCTGGGCGGTCGATCGGTCGGACCGACCGACGATGGACCGGCAAGTGATCGAACGGCATCCAACGGGCGAAAAAATGCCCGTCGAGGAGCCGTTCGGTTGAGGGGTTATAAATACCCCTCACCTAACTTCTTTAAACACTCATAACATCTAATACAAGCTTAAAGAAGAGAGATTTGTGCCTTCTAGAGATTGATTGCTTGCGCTCGCTTCTCCGTTCAACGTCTTCTCAAGCGCTCATCTTCCCTCAACTCAGGCTTCCATTCGAGCTCAACGACTTGGTGAGTCGAAGGCTTTGAAGGCTTGAAAAAGAGCATTTGATCTTTTGTCTATTTCTTAGCTCTTTTCGTTGTAATTTTAAGTGTAGTTTAAACTTGTTTTCATTGATTAGCTTGCTAGGTGTCCTAGTGTAAACACTTAGGATTTACTTTGTAGAATTGTGTTTTGCCTAGGTGAATAGGTTTGAGGTGTTCTCAAAGGGTTGAGAATAGAATCCTCGGTTGTATTCAAAGGGAAACACAAAATCTAAAAAGTAGTTGGTTAGAAATCCTTGGTGTGGAGCCAAGGTAGTGGAGTAGGCGGTTGGCTGAACCACTATATTTTCAAGTGTTAGTATTGCCTTGCGTGTTTGTTTTCAATTGTGCTTCATATTCACTAACGAACATTACTTAGTTGCACATGCATTTGGTTGAAATTGAAATTGGTAAAAAACTGAATTGAAGTATATTAGTAAAGTAACCCAACACTATTCACCCCCCCCCCCCCCTCTTCTAGTGTGCGATTTCACTCAACATTTTCAACTGCCTACCGTCTATGATATTCTAGATAGTTTTCGATGCGAATATGACAACTAATTAACTTATGGTTTAATGATGAGTCTGTTGATATTTCTGGTCATTTAATCATCACTATTAATGACTTGCTTTCAGTTGAGTTTTGAAGAGTTTTCTATTCTTTATTTTCGGGTGTTATTGTTTACTTAAATAATCATATGTTTATGATGCCTATTTATGTTAACTGTTTCAAACCGAGGACTGCGAAGAGGAGGGTGATTAAAGTTAGCATTTATTCAGATCCTTCAGTTCTCACACATAAATACTTGTGAAGGGATCTGTTGTCGAGAACTCCATTGTGCCAATAATTTGTTGCTAGTTTTATAGGAGTTGAGACTGCTCAGTGCAAAGAAGACAACAACCTACTCAACATATCTTCATGCTAAGATGATTGTGGGCTGCTAACTCATTACAACACAAAAATTGTGTGGAGGACAGGACTCTGTAGCTAGGATGTCATAGAGAGGCAAACTAGTATGTACTTGTAGTAATAATAGGTTTTGTTATTTCCAATTCACCGTAGTACTTTCTAATAGTGGATTGGGCATTTGTCCGGTGAGTGCTCCGCAAACTAGGTGACATGATTTGTCATTGAACCGCGTAAACAAATACTTGTGTTTGTGTATGTTTTATTTTGGTTGTTATTTTGCTACTTAAGACAGTTGTTATAGCAGTTGCAATTTCCTATGCAACTGTCATTTACAGAAGTTCCCTAAGAGACCTTATTGTTACATGCTATATCTCTTTTTTTATTTAGAATTACTATTTTGCCCGTTAACTTAAGTGAACCCATGAATCCACTTATATCGGTCTATACACATTTGAATCGAGTTCTGATCGAACTCGCGGACTCGACTTCAGTCCAATTCACATCCAATATCCAAACCAACATAAGTAAGATAATTCTACTTGCGCGTAAAGACCGTAACTCAATTGCGCGTAAAGACCGTAACTCAAAAATATAAAAAAATTCACATCAATTTATATTAAATAATATTTTATTTTATTTTATATTAAAAAATCACTCCATGTTCACCTTGGATATGACTCAGAGTGATTCTTTAATATAAATTGAAGTGGTTTTTTATTTTTTAAATAAAAAATATTATTTTAATCTATGTCAGAAAGCCACGTCATCTTCTTTACGGGGCTGCCAGCTAAGAGTTAACGAAAGGATGTAATTGAGACAAATATCAAAATTTGGGATATAATTTGGTAATATTTTAGAATTGATCACAAATGAGAGAAAATGCACAGTTCATGATATATTTAGGTAATTACCCCATTAGTAATCATGTAGAGTAACATCACCATTTCTTTGTTTAGGAAGGTGATGTGAGAAGTTGGGATCAAATAGTTCCTTGCAATAAAAAATAGTACTGCATAGAAAGTGTTCAGAGAAGATGATTTTATATCATGACCTCCTGACCAGTTTGTGATTTCACCATTTGACACTTCACACCCCACAGTTTTTGGGAAATCATAATTCGACTCATCAAGAAGGTCAGTTGAAGAGGAGGATGGAGAAAAGCCTATAAACTCATTAATTATCTCAAGACAGAAGGAATATCATTTTCCTCTGACAAAAACTTGGTGAAAATGAATGCTCTCATATTCAGAAATATCTTCAGAAAGATTGCAATGAAACTCCAAAACTGGCAATTTGCAAAAAGGAGATACAGTCATAAAGATGCTAAACAAATTTCTCTTATCAAGTAAATCAAAAACATGTTTGCATTTTAGAAAAATCTAGGCTAAGTCTAGAGGTCTTTGGGAGATAATACCTCTTGATTGGAGGGCCTTCCATAGGGGATAGAGATCATCTAAAAGAAGTCCACTGTGAAGCTTGCTAACTACTATTTTGTTTTAGACTTCTTGGGTGCAAATTTTGAGGGCTTTTTCTTAGAAGGAGACATTGTATGCTCAGATAAAGAAGCTTTTACTTTTTCTTTAGAATCTTCAGTATTAGGTTTCCTCTTCTTAGATCTCTTCAATTCTATAGCCCTATCCACCAAGGGCTTATTGTCTAAATCTGTATCCAAATTCACAGGTTGCTCAGATAATAGGTTGGACTTTCCATAAAACTTGCTCTTTGAACTCTTTTTCTTTTTAGTTAGGCTAGAGGATTCCTTTTTCTTTTTGGACGAAACATTCTTGACAACAGTAGAGATAAATTTCTTCCTTACTGCAATAGTATTCTCAGAAGTCAGATGTACTATTTCTTGAACTGGCATAGTGACTAATGAAGCTCGGAGTTTATCCACAGTCTCTAGAATAGAGTTATAATCTGCTTCAGGTACAGGTGTTGTAGTTTCAACTGCATCTGGAACTGTCTCAGCAGTTTCGATTGCTTCAGGGACAATAGCAGCAGTTTTAACTATTCAGGTACAGTTTCAACTAGAACTGTCTCAAACACAAGAACTGGAGTAGATTCATCCTCAAGAACTTGAGAAGCAATTTCGACTAGTGCTTCTTCAGTTGAAACATGTGGAAGACTGTCATTATGAATTAAGGCAGAGACATCAGTGACTGTCTCTTATGCAGGAGTAGGATCTCTTTCCACATCATTAAGACCAAAATCTGCAAAAGGTAAAGACTGACCAGTTTGGATTACAATAGTCTTGATTGAAGGGCCTTCCATAGGGGATAGAGATCATCTAAAAGAAGGCCATTATGATGCTTGCTAACTACTTTTTTTTTCAGACTTCTTGGATGCAGATTTTGAGGGCTTTTTCTTAGAAGAAGGAGACATTGCCTGCTCAGACAAAGAAGCTTTTCCTTTTTCTTTAGAATCTTCAGGATTAGGTTTTCTCTGCTTAGATCTCTTCAGTTCTGTAGCCCTATCCACCAAGGGATCATTGTCTAAATCTGTATCCAAATTCACAAGTTGTTCAGATAATAGGTTGGACTTTCTAGAAAACTTCCTCTTTGAACTCTTTTTCTTTTTAGTTAGGCTAGAGGATTCCTTTTTCTTTTTGGATAAAACATTCTTGACAACAGTACAGCTAAATTTCTTCCTTAGTGTAGCAGTATCCTTAGAAGTTAGAAGTTAGCTGTATTGTTTCCTCAACGGGCATAGTGACTGGTGAAGCTTGGTGTTTATCCACAGTCTCTAGAATAGAGATATAATCTGCTTCAAGTATAGGTGTTGTAGTTTCAACTGCATCTGGAACTGTATCAGCATTTTCGACTGCTTTGGGGACAATAGCAGCAGTTTTAACTACTTCAGGTACAGTTTCAATTGGAACTGTCTCAGACACAAGAACTGGAGTAGATTCATCCTCAAGAACTTGTGAAGCAGTTTCGACTAGTGCTTCTTCAGTTGAAACATGTGGAAGATTGTCATCACGAATTGAGTCAGAGACATCAGTGACTATCTCTTATGCATGAGTAGGATCTCTTTCTAGGTCATTAAGACCAAAATCTGCAGAAGGTAAAGACTGACCAGTCTGGACTGGAATAGAGTCATGAAAAGCATAAAAAATATGAGTAGTATCAACAAGAGCAGGACCAGTATTCACTAGAGTTGAAGCTGGTAAATTAATATCAAAGTTGGTTGTTCCCACTAAATCATCATGAGCAATAGGATCAGAAGAAATATTATTATCAACACAATACTCCCCCTCAGTTGATAATTCTTCTTTTATAGATGAGAAGATTAGTCGAAAAGACAAGAGAATTGAGACGATGACCTTCGGTTACAATAGGGGAATGGAGAAGAAGCAGCGTTGAAGAAAATTAATTGGGGGCGAAATTCCAAGGATTTCAATGAAAAAGGCCACACGTGCGGGTCTCTTGAAAAGGTAATCAATAAATTTGATCCTCCCACCGAAATTTGAGGGAATCTTCATCAGCCTTTAATGAACAATAGTAAGTGGAAGAATAAATGACAGAATAATTGAAATCTTTTCAACTTTTCCCTCTTTTTTTTTATAGACCTAGAGATCTCAACTGCTCAAATCTCTCTCAATCCAAAGCTATTGTGAAAATGTCTGCAACTCATCTATATGTAGAAATGTATTCCAGTTGTAACTCCCTTCTTTCAACTAACTCTCTGATGTAGTGAAAACAAATATCAATATGTTAGTTCGAGAATGTATAACTGGATTATTTGAGATATTGATAGCACTAATATTATTATAATATAAAATCATTTCCTCCTCTTTGAATCCATAATCTAACAACATATTTTTCATCCAAATTAATTGAGTGCTGCAACTGCCTACTGCCAAATATTCAGCCTCTACATAAGAAAGAGAGATGAAATTTTGTTTCTTACTCAACCAAGCCACAAGATTTGGTCCAATATAAAAGCATCCACTTGTAGTAACTCTTTCTGTCATCAATATTACCAACTCAATATGTATCATTAAACCCTACTATATAGGGATTAGATTCAATAGAATACTAAACACAAAAATTCAAGGTACCTTTAACATGTCTCAGAATCTTTTTAACTGCCTGAAGATGAGACTCATTTGGATTTGCCAGATATCTGGCACATAAACCCACTCTGAAACATATGTCAGGTCTGCTAGTTGTCAAATATTAGAGACTGCCTATCATAGTTCTATAGAGATTGGGATCAATATTCTTGTCTTCTTCATCTTTACTCTATTTTTCATGAGTTGAGATAGGAGTTCTATCTGCCTTAGAACTATCCAATCCAAACTTGTGAATCAAATTTTTGACATACTTGCTTTGAG
This sequence comes from Canna indica, assembly GCA_034359265.1. Lineage (NCBI taxonomy): Eukaryota > Viridiplantae > Streptophyta > Magnoliopsida > Zingiberales > Cannaceae > Canna > Canna indica. The sequence goes on along the minus strand of CP136898.1, from coordinate 33,082,816 downwards.
AGATGGATATCCCTTCTTTAGACTGCTTTACTTGGAGACTGAGGAAATAATTCATTTCTACAACCATGCTCATCTCGAACTCAGATTTCATATCTTCCACAAATTGTTCTACACAAGATTCAAAAGTTGAGCCAAAAACAATATCATCAACATAAATTTGAGCAATTACCAGTTGAGACTCCTTTCTTTTGATGAACAAGGTCTGATATGCATTTCCTCTTTTATAGCCTTTTGAGAGCAGGAACTGAGTGAGTCTTTCATACCATGCTCTAGGTGCTTGTTTAAGCCCATAAAGAGCTTTCTTTATACATAGTCAGGATGAACATGATTTTCAAAGTCTTTGGGCTGTTCAATATAGACTTCTTCATTGAGAAACCCATTCAGGAAGATAGTTTTAATGTCCATCTGGAATAGTTTGAACTTCATACAGCAGGATATGACAAGAAGCAATCTGATAGATTCCTGACTTGCAACTGGAGCAAAGGTTTCATCATAGTCTGGTCCTTCTATTTGATTAAAGTATTGAGCAACAATTCTGGCTTTATTTCTTGTAATGTTCCCTACTTCATCTATCTTGTTTTTAAACACCTATTTGGTTCCAACAACATTGACTCCTTCTTGTCTTGAAACTAGTTCCCATGCATCAATTCTGACGAACTATTGCAACTCTTCTTGCATAACAGAAATCCAAAATTCATCATTCAAGGCTTCCTTCACACTTTTTGGTTCAAATGTGGAATTGTAGCAAGAGTACCTCATCATATATTGATGATTTTTGTTAGATTGGTTTTTCGTCTTGACTCCATCATTTACATCTCCAATCACATTTTGCAAGGGATGATCTTTGAAAGTTCTTGCAGATTTTCCAATTTTGGAGTCATCACTTTCATCGTCATGTTCAGTATCAGTCTCAACATCAATAGTTTCAACTGACTGATTAAAGACCTTGATAGATTTATGGGCAGTCTTGTCAGTAGTTGTAACTGCCTTCTCATTAATAGTTAGAGTCTTGCTAATTTGAAAGTCATCTACCTTTACATTTGCTGATTCCATCACAGTTTGTGTCCATTTGTTGTAGACACAGTAAGCTTTGGTATTGGTGGAATAGCTCAAGAATATGGCTTCATCACTTTTGCTTTGCATCTTCCCGCGATACTCTCTATCATTTAGAACATAGCACCTGCTACCAAAAACATATGTAAGGTTAGACTTTCTTTCCTTCCATAATTCACAAGGTGTTTTAGCAGACTTTGGTCTGAGATACACTCGATTAATGATGTATCAAGCTGTGTTGATAGCCTTAGCCCAGAATCTCTCAGGAATGTGTTTGGAATTAAGCATTACTCTAGCCATATCCTAGATAGTGCAATTTTTTCTTTCAACAACACCATTCTACTGAGGAATCTTAGGGGCTGAGAATTCATGAAGGATGCCATTCTCATCACAGAAGTCAAGGAATGAACTATTCTCAAATTCCCTCTCGTGATCACTTTTAATTTTGATCTCTCTTATAATAGGAAGTTCCTCCTCGTTTTGGAGTCTTAAGCAAAGATTTTTGATATTGTTAAAGACACTTGATTTTTCTCTTAGAAATTATGTCCAAGTAAAATGAGAGAAATCATCAACACACACAAAACATATTTTTACCTACAATACTTTCTATTTGCATAGGACCAACCAAGTCCAAATGAAGAAGCTTTAGAGGTCTTGACGTAGCAACCAGTTGTAATTGATGATGAGACTGCCTCGTCTATTTTCCTTCTTAACAAGGATCGCAAATACCTTCAGGTTCTCCAGTAAGCTTAGGAATTCCTCTAACTACTCCGTCATTTACAAGATTCCTGAGATCTCTATAATTAACATGGCCAAGACGTTGAGGCCACAGGTTGATTTCAGGCAAAATAGCATAAAAGCAAGAAGGTGAATTAGCTATTTTGTAGCAGTTATCCTTCGATCTATTTCCCTCAAGGATGTGTTGGTGAAATGGCCTACAGTAGAGGGAGGTGAATAGTATGTTAACTAATCTTTTTGACTAATTCTTATTTTAAACGTTTCTTAAACTACTTAAGCAATTCACAAATAGAGTAGCAAGCGGAAGCAATGTAAATACGCTAATTAAACAAAAACAAGTAGAAGCAATATATGCAAACATGGTGAGTTATAATGGTTCGGCCCCAACGCCTACTCCACTAGCTAAGCACCCCACTTAGGATTTCCAAACTAGTTTTACTAGATTATATCGTTTCCCTTACAAAAAGGAATTTTTACCCGAAGAGTCTCCGCTCTCAACTTAAGGCACTTCCACACCCGGAAGCCTCCACATTCTTACTGAGAGCACTCTTCCACCTCAACCCTAAGGGACAACAATCACTAATCCTAGTATACAACGTTTACACTAGTGGATTTAAACCTCAAACACCAAGGCTACCACCTAATTTCAATACCTACACTCCAGGTCTAACAAAAACTCAAATATAATGAAATATACCACAAAAATACAAAAACAATGGAGCAAATAAATAATACAATAAATACTTATCCCTAATCCTCTTGATGCCTTGAGAAGATGAATCTATGAAGCTTGAAGGCTATATTAAGGAATGGAGAGATCTAAGTAGGGTTTCAAGAATGGTGGCTCAATCAAGCATAAGGAGCTTCAAAATATGGCTATATAAAAGTTAGAAGAAGTGTGGAAGGATTGTCAAGGCTTGTATTTATAAGCCAAGAGAGGAGAGAGCCAAAATAGCTCACCCAACAGGCTGATTTTTGCCTGTTGGCGCCGCCCAGTCGGTGGCCAGTCGAAGGTCGATCGACCGCTCGAGCGACCGGCCATCGACCTGATCACACTATCCAGATTAGGCAGTGGCTAGCCCGTCGACCACCTATCAGCCGACACTCAAGAAATGAGGCTTTTCGTGGATTTTTCTCGCGATGTTCTTTTCCGGGTTTCGAAGTTTTGTGTTCTTCATCATCATTTTGAGGATTTACAATATATGCTGGACACCCTAACCCTAAAGTCTATCTTCCGATGAAAACCCGATTGCATCAACCAATGCCCTTTTGATTTTCTGATTTCTCTGATTTTTCTGATCGCGGATGTCGAGCACTAAACGAATTTGGAACCTAAAAGTATTTCTCAATGAAATCATTAGTTTCATATTTGTTATCATTAAAACCGAAATTAAGACCATGGTTGAATGCAGTCACCATCCTCGTCAAAAACACTGCAGCTGCTTCGGGTAAATTGAACATTCAAATTTTGATCACAAAGCTGACTTATACTTACAAGATTATCCTTGAGACCTTCAACAAGAAGAACATTTTCCAGATTCGAAATTCTTGGAACATTAAGACTTCCAACTCCTACAACGTTACCATGTCCTCCATGTCCAAAAGTAACAGTTGCTTCTCCATGTTTTTTAATGTCATTTAGATTATCTGGACTCCCTATCATATGTTGAGAACGTCCACTGTCGAAATACCAAGAACCAAGAGAAGAAACAGTCTTTGACATAAAAGTAACATGATAGTTAAGATTAGTCTTCCTTACCCAAATTTGCTTGACTTTCTGCATTGGGGATTTCTCGTGATTCTTCCTTCTCAGTTTGTTGGAGAGTTTCAAACTGTTTGCAATAATGCGCCCTTTACATTTACAATAGTAACAAATAGGCACCCTATGGCTTCCTCTTCTAGTAGTCTGATATCGGCTAGAAGAATTTGTCTAAAAGTTCCTTAATTGAGTAGGCGATTCAGACTGGGGTTTCAACTGGGTTGAACCAGTGTATCCTAGACCATTGTGATTAGAACGAAATTTTCCCGCACTTAAAAGTTTGTTAAGAGTACCACTAGAATTCATCATTCTAATTTCCTTCTTTACCTTTTCAAGTGCAATAGTCAACTTGGATTCTTTGTCTTTCTTATCGGCAATATGAGTTTGAAGATGTTGAATTTTTTGATCAAGGTTCATCTTTTCTGCAATCAATAACTTGTTTTGATTCTCGAGAGACTTGTTCTGCATTGCCACTTCAACCCATTTGTCGATCATCTCCTGGTAGGCTTCCTCAAGATTGTCAATACTTTGAACTTTGCATTGATCATCTTCTGTATTAGAGTTTTCTGACGTTCTAACTGAGACACCAACATTTGCTATGAAAGCTGTAAAATTTCCTTCTTCACATTCTTTAGTATTACTTGCTTCATCGTCATCACTCTAGGTGATAGTAAATGACTTCTTGGACCTCTTCGGAAGATTTGGACATTCCGATCTGACATGTTCATATCCTTCACATTCAAAACATCTGATGCCTTTGAACTTCTGTTTTGAATCAATTTTTAGTCCTGTAGATTTACTCCTATTTTCTCCAGCAGAGAGATTTGATTTAGAACTGGTAGAACTAGTCGGATGAAACTATTGTTGGAACTGTGAATGCAAATGTGAAGTTCTGGTTTTGCTTATTCTTAGCTCCCATAAATCTCTTGAAGTTCTTGATCATAAGGGCAAAGACAACATCCATTTCTTCTTCAAAACAATCTTCAAACTTAATCTCATCCTCAGTAGCAGTGAAGGCAAGATTTTTCTTCTTTTTTTCGTAATAATATTTTTCAAATAGTTCTAACTCATAGGTTTCAAGTTTTCCCATCAAGGTGTCAAGAGTAATAGCTGATTGATCATGAACTTTGTTGATGGATGCAACTTTCATGTCAAATTTTGTAGGCATGGATCTCAGAACCTATCTAACAACCTTTTCTTCTGAGAATGACTCTCCAAGATTGGTAGCATTGTTCATAAGGTCTTTTATATGCCCATGGAAGTCTTGAAAGTTTTCATCTTCTCCCATCTTCAGATTGTCAAATCTAGTGTTGAGGATTTCAACTTTGGATTTCCGAAGAGTTAGGGATTCTTCATGATTGGTTTCTAGGATCTCCCAAGCTTTCTTTGCTAGAGTGCAAGCTGAGATAAGTTTGAACTGAGATGGATCTACACCACTGAAGATAGCATTTAGAGCCTTATTGTCATAGTTAGCTGCAGTAATTTTAGCTTCAGTATATTGGATTTTGGGCTTCCGCTCAGTCCCATTTATCATTGGAAGAGTGTAGCCAATCTCAGTAGTGTCCCAACAACGATCATCCAAGGACTTGATGAAAGTTCTCATTTGAGCCTTCCAATAAGCATAATTTATTCCGATGAGTAATGGAGGAACATTGACAGAATTTCCCATAGACATTCCTTTCATCTCGACCCTAAAAGAAACAAGAGACACTCCAAGGATCTGTGTTGGTTAAGGTTAGCATAATCGCTTTGATAGCAATTGATAGTATAGTTTCTAAGAGAACTTTGATTAAGGGATAGAAACATAGGAAGTTGTAACTGCTATTGCAACTGCTTACAAGATATGAAGTAATAACCAAAGCAAAAATAACAAGGAAGCACGAAAACACAATAATTTGATTACACAGTTTTGTGACAAAGCTTGTCTCTTAATCTACGGGGCACTCATCGAACAGATGCCCAATCCACTGTCAACAAGTACAATATTAGCTTTAGGATTTCACACTCCAAAATTCAATTATCAGTACTACGTACATTGAATTGGAAATAACAAATAACCTATTTGCTATTACAAGTACTAACCAACTTGCCTCTCTATGATAACTCAGTCATAGAGTTTTGTCCTCCACACAGTCCTTGTGTTGTAGCAAGTTAACAGCCCAAATCCAACCAAGCTTAAAGATAAGGAAAGTAGTTTGTTGCTGTCAAAAGCACTCAGCAATCTCAGCTCCTCATATAGTTAGCAACACAGTATACACACATAGGAGACTTTTTAAAATTCAGATCTTCTCTTTCAGAATATATAAGTAAAAATAATAATCAATCTGAATAAATGCCTATTTAATCAATAACCAGTTCAAACTAAACAGGAAGCCATGAATCCCTCATAAAGCATCGATCATAAAGTTCCAGAAGTAATGCTTGGTTCATTTAATGAAGATCATATCCATATTCTAGAAATGAACAGGTAATAATCAGATAATTAAGGATGATTAAAATATCAGAGAGATAACATTAATTTCAAAAACCAACGATCATCATCGCAACAACAACCCCATCTTGAAAACCACAGTTACATAAGCAGTTGTAACTGTCTTACAACTGAGTAACATAAGTAGATCTCCTTATTGACAAACGCAGTTGTGACTATCTATTCAACTAAGAATAACCCGAAATACTTTTGCTAAATATAGCCAACACTAACATTGTTAGCACCTCATAGTATTTCCACGAATAAGATGAATTAATGGTAGCATGCACAATATCTTGTTTTGACCCTTTGGGTACGACAGGTAGAATCTATATGAAATCACCCCCTAAAATAACTACTTTTCCTCCAAAAAGTTGCTCAAAGCTTGTTGGATTTGAGAATATGAGAATATCCCTGAAGGTTCGATCAATAGCTTTAAAACAATGTCAAATGTGAGTAACACAGTTGGTGGCAACATTTTGTATGTTGTCTAGAGGTCTAAGATTTAAACCTTAGTATGGTCACCTATTGTGACTTTCTATCTTTGTTTAAAAAAATAATTTTAAAACAATGCTTCTTTATCATTGGAGCTTTATCCCAAATAATAAGTTTCACTTTTATTATCAAGTCAACCAATGGACTACCTTGATTAATATTACATGCGGTGTCTTTGTCAACATTTATGGGAATAACAAATTTTGAATGTGTTGTCCTCCCACCTTGAATGAGCCACACTATTTCACTCGAAGCAATTGTTAGAACAATTTCACATTTTGATCTGAGAGTTGCTGAAAGCGTTCTCCAAATGAATATTTTCCCAGTACCACCAAATCCACATACATAGAAGAATCCTCCATGATTTTCAGTGATTCTAAGCATGACCTTATTGTACATATTTCTTTGCTCAACGGTGAGATTGGACAGAATTTGAGCATGATTTGCAGCTAATGATTTATAGGGCTGCGTGACTGGCCAGAGTACCTGGCCGTACTCCGAAGCCTACCAAATGCATACACAACCACACAACTGTAATCAACATGACTGGAATAAAAATATCAATGATCCAAAATGAATGAGTAGTAAAGGTTCAAGGTCGAACAACTGAATTCAAAGATTTATTACATGAGACTACAACTCCATATGCAAAAAGTAAATGACACACTACACGACTATGACTCAATCCAACATGTTATGAGATCTACGTCACGAGCTTGCTCCTCCTAGCTGTGCCATGCCAATAAAGTCGTACCTTACTGGTCAGGCTCTACAAAACAACACAAATAAAATAGTGAGTCCATAAGAAACTCAGAGAGTGGCTCAACTGAACCTCCACTTAGTCCCAAAGTAAGTATAATAGGCATATTTAATTCAAAGCAATTACTGAATTAAAATGGAGTAAAATAAAACCATTCAATATAAGGTCGCACGTTGAAGAAAAACCACAACTACTCGGCCATGCTGGCCTAATTAAGCAATACATTCATTCGACCCAAACTAGCCTAAATTAAACAATAAGCAAACAAGTTGGTCACCAAAACCTCAACTTGGCAATCAGCTCACCCAGGCCCTCTCAACTAAGATGGTCTACTAATTTCGGCGCCCACTCTGGTTGGTAATAACTCATGCAACCCAAATCCACCCGGGCTAACGTCAGTGTGGCTCACTGACGCAATCTCAAGACCCCTACCACTCAAGTCTAACATCAGCGTGGCTCACTGTTGCAATCTCAAGACCCATCAACCACTCGTTGAGTCTGGCAATAGCTGCACCGGCTAAAGACGCTTCTCAACCCGGCCATCGTCCATCCAAAATCACAAACACATGTAGTATCGCTACTCAGTACATACAAGTGCACAAAAATAATATATATTTAACCAACAACTCGGGTGCGCGCCTATGGGCCCCAACCCAACCCTCAGCTTAAAGTCTTATTTCCCCCATTTTTGGAGATTTGAACACACCACATGCAAATTTCAACATGCTCTACATTATTCTAATATAATCTAAATAAACAGAGCTTTTATTGCATAATTTCAGCACAGAATAATTGATTCAGCATATGAAATGTAGTTTCAGCCTTAAATAAACAACTTCAGCATATGAAATATAATTTCAGCCTTAAGTAAACAATTTCAGCATATGAGATGAAATTAATTTCAGCCTTTAATTAATAATTCCAGCATATGGAATGTAATTTCAGCCTAGGATAAATAATTCCAGCACATGAAATGTAATTTCAGCCTAAGATAAATAATTCCCGCACATGAAATGTAATTTTAGCCTAACATAAATAATTCCAGCACATGAAATGTAATTTCAGTTTTCAACTCTAAAAACACCGAATTAAACTCCTATCAAATCTGAAATTAAATCCTACATTTCTGAAATTTAGCAATGGCAAATATAGAGCACTCATTTAAAACTTAGCATACGGAATTCCTTGCATGCATCTACAAGTTCTTCTAAAAATCTGGAATTTCATCTCTAATTTTCAAAATTGTACACATCTAAAATAGGACTAAAATTAGGCGCAACGCATTCATATCTCAGATCTACATTTGCTTTAAGGAATCCAAAAAATTTAGCATCACAATAGCATAACCATTTCATGGAACACCTAATAATTGTTTAGTTAGGAGTTAGGAATTCACAAACAATACCAAACAACATTTATCCAATATTTCCGAGGATTAAATCTATCTACAGCTCATCCAAAATAGGGAAATTTACGACAAGAGCTTTCCCCTTTACCCTATTTGGCCGACCCTTAGAGATAGGGAAAAACTCCAAGGTGGCCGGCCCTTAAATCCCACATATCACCAAGCATATTTGTTTACGATTTAAGGGAGTGAACTAAGCATTATGCATCCAATGAAAAATAGTATCGAACATATTCTTCCCCTTTACTCCACTTGATTGGCCCTTAGGGCCTAGGGTTCCTTCAAGGGGGCTGCCACACCCTTCTACCCTACCAAGGGCCTTAATCTCCAAATCAAACATCAATATATAAATTCAACAAGGAAGAATCCAGATTTGGTTTGCATGATAGGGGCGGCTACAAGCGAGAGGAAATCTAAGTTAGGAAAATAAGAATCCACTCACAAAGACGAAGGAGAAGGAAAAGAGATGACGGAATTAAAGCCTCGTGACTCTGATCTCCAGCGACGACAAAAGTTCGGCCACCAAAGCTTGATCGCCCCTCCCCTCTACACCTCAGCATCTGTGCGACTCTCCCAGTCATACGGTCAGCTGGGGTGTATTTCTATATAATTCCTTTTAAAAAAAAATGCCAACTATACCCCCCTTGACTTAAGTTCGACCTAATCAACTCAAAACACGTCCAAATTGAGTTCTGGTTGAACCCTCGTACTCGGCTCGAGCTCGACTCAAACCCAACATCAACATAAAACAAGGATGGCCAATTCCATAAAACACGTGCGGGCCATACCTTAAGTCGCGCCTTCCGGCGATTTGTTCGATCTGTTCCAATGCGCCTCCGAATCATCCCGCTAAAACAAAACCATAAAATTCCATTAAAATTGTGAGTATTACATGAGAATGACATTACGGGAAAATCAGCCAGACTCCTATTGTTACTCTTTAACATATTTACAATATCTGCAAGAGCAAAGTTCTTCAACTGGTCTTCACCTAGCTCCAATGTTATATTCAAATTATGCGTAAAACCATTTCAGTTTTTTATCATCAATTAAAACTTGATATTTAAAATAAAGAAAAGTTTATAGAATAATACCATCAAAACAAAACAATTGTTTTTATTTATGAAGAATATCATCACATCAATGCTCGACAACCTATGGCCTTGTAATTTGATTTGATTGCAACGTAGTTGCAAACATATTTTGCAAGAAGTTGGCAGAATCCCCAATGACTTCCTTCTCTTATTCCATCAATATATTCTCTGTCATCGTCCAACAAACTCATTGCATAGCAAGCATCTTTGAATGTATGGTATATATATAACACCGTGAACTGTCTTATATCTACATAAGATAGAGACCCTCTTGATCTGTTAAGCAGGATCCTCAAATAGTATAATTCACCGCTCTCGCGACGAATAAAGTGGACTCTGCCAATTAAAAACCCTCTTTTTCTAGGCAACCACTCACGATCCATATATTTCCAAATAAATTTTGTAGAAAATTCCGCATATGTCAAAAATCTTGCTTCTGAATATTTCTTGTTTGCTTCCATCCACTTTACCAACTTTTTCTCATGGGTGATGATTCTGTTAATAACAATTGGGTTATTGTCACCAAAAATAACAAATTGATCTCTGAAATTAGTATCAAAAGCAAATAATCTCCAAGCTGCTTCACACGGAGATAAGTACCTACAATCTACATATATAGTTACTTTATCTTTATTTACATGGTGCAATTGTGGAGTTACTTTATCTTTGGTTATTGTGGAGTTCCCTCATAAAAAGTTGCAATTGCATGGTCATTACCTTTATTTACACATTTGAATAGATATTTGATTGATCTAGTTTGGTTGCACCAATCAACATTTATATGTGCATTAAATTTTATTAACCGATGTTCGTTGTAGAGGACAACAAATTTGTTGTTAATTTCAATGTTTTTCTCTTATGACTCCACCATTATCAATCCTTCTGTATTCAAGATATCCATCTTCATCAATATAAGTTATGTTATTAAATCTTCTTGGAAAATGCCTCAAACATTTCCCATTTTCCATGCATGGAGGTTTTCTGTTAATAACTCCATAGGGACCATGAATCAGAAGAGATTGCACACGACTATAAAGACGAGGATCCTCATGTTCATTAGGAATTTTAGCAGAAATTATCATGTCAACGTGTTATGTAGTTGGATACTTATCCTCAACAATAAAGAAAATAAGTATATGAGGATGTGGTAATTCTTTTTTGAAATTCAATTTTATATATCACTGCTTATTGACAAAAATATAAGTGAAAAACATATCTGCATATAATAATATATTTAGTTAAAGATCTATGTAGTTATAAGTTACCAAACTGAATATGAAAAAGGTATCATACCAAATCTAACTATTCCAATAACATTTTCTAGTTTTATCTCCTTTATAAGTTGGTCAAGTTTGATCTTGAACAACCTACAAATCAAATCTGGTCTATCATAAGCTTTCAAGCCTTTCATATTCAACACTCTAGAAATTTCTAGCCAGTTATGGTTGCATGTGAAAGTGATGAACAAATCGGAATAATATGAAAATATGCAAATAGTCATCGCATCTTCATAATTTTGGATCATATATCGTGTACCATCCAGTGAAAGAGGATGAAAATATGATATTGGACTGGACTAGAACTATTGGGCTCGGTCGAATTAGACCTAGCAACGCCCCACAACCCAACTTGAGCCAAACCTAACGACGCCGCTCGGGGGCTCCACCTTGTCATACATGGACATTCACATCCTTCCTTATCACGAGGAATATGCCATTACAAGCCCACCATCTTCAGGATCAATGTTGACCCATTCTGAGTAATATACCCGCGAGATTGCCTAGTGGCACCATCACGTCCACCTGCAATAAATACAGACAGGATATCCCTCAGGTAACCTAAGTTTCATATTATGTTACCTCCGTCTTAGAGTCCCACTAACTAGAGCGTCAGAGTTTCTTTTGCAGCCCCCCCTGCTCCAAAATTGCACCTAACCATGAGAAACACCGAAACAGACCGAACCACTCCAATCCTCAGGCAGAAACATTTGGCACCCACCATTGGGGCAAGTAAAACATATCTCCCTACAACAGTTGGAACCCGGAGCCATGCCACCATCGCCGCACGCCAACGGCAACGACCTAACGACGACGATCGACCGTAACCTAGTGACATTGAAACAGCGAGGAGCGACACTCCGGCACTATCGCATCCTCCCCCTGAAGAGCCTTAGCATCGAATAAACAATTTGGAAGCGATGAACCAACAATTAGCAACCCAAGTCGAGATGTTGACATCACCCCGAGGACAATTCCCTGCTGACCATGAATGACGCCGCTCAGAGCATGAAAAAAGCAATCACTCGGAAAGGAGGAGATCGGTTTACGTCCTTCACGATGAGGTCTCTAGTACCCCTCATCCGGAAAAAGAGGAAGATTCCAAAGCCAAGAAGGCTAGGACTACCCTTCCTATTGACACAAGACCTTTCACCGAGCACATAATGGCAACCCACCTCCCATTGAAGAGCAAATTGCCCACCACTCTGGCGCCCTACGATGGTATGAACGATCCCACAATTCACCTGACTATGTTCGGGACCATGATGCCCTACCACGGGGCAACCGACCCCGCACTTTGCATAGTTTTTCCAACTTTCTTGGGAAAAACTGCTTTGTTGTGATGTGCTTCCCTTCCGCCGAGGTCTATCCATTCCTTCGAGGACCTCTCCCGCGTCCTTCTCAATCGGTTTACCACATCCCGGGTCTACCACAAAATGGAGGACACCCTCCTCTATGTTAGACAGGGACAACATGAGCCCCTGAGGGAATACATATGCAGGTTGCAGGCCATAGCGGCCGATATCCCCAACCTCACCTCCCCAAAGTCGAGCTCTTCTCCATCAAATTCGGGCTGAAGCGCCCTTAGCTCACAGTCACAGAAAGTGACGTTAGCTCGATCCTGATCCGAGAATAAGAAAAAGCTCGGATACTAGGGGCTAGTAATGCGCGCCTTTGCCCTGGTCATGTCGGCCCGAAGATTGAGGCTATATTTCCAGAGCCATCACATCCAAGTGTGTACCGAGCAATCGATTAGAGAAGTATTGGCCAAACTCGAACTCGCAGGATGAATGATATCCTGGTCAGTAGAACTCTTAGAATTCAGCATCGAATACCAGCCCATGAGTCCCATCAAAGACCAAGCAATGGCCGACTTCATCGCCGACTACGAAGATACTTCCAAATAGGTCAAAACTTGGACATTATTTGTAGATGACGCCTCTAACGAAAAGGGAAGTGGGGCAGGCATCGTTCTGGAAAGAATCTAGGGAATCAACCTAGAATAGTCCCTTCAATTCTAGTTCAAAGTAAGCAACAACCAGACAGAGTATGAAGCTCTGATCGTTAGGCTAAAACTCGCTCAAGAAGTAAAGGCTCGGAGCATAGTCATGAAAAGCGACTCACAACTCGTCCTAGGACAGGTCAACGACACCTGCCAAGCAAGGGACCCCTCCCTTGAAAGGTATCTCTCACTAGTATTTTCTTTAATCACTAACTTTGATCATGATTCAGCACATACCTCGTAAAGAAAACACCCAAGCCAACATGCTATCCAAACTCGCTAGTACCAAAAAGCTTCAAAACAACAGGTATGTCATTGAGCAAGTCCTTGAACATTCGAGCATCCAACTGGCCGACACCCCAGCCGAGGTCTAAATAGTCGAACAAAGCATAGATTGGAGATCTCCTTACATTAATTACCTCAAATGAAGCGAGATCCTGAAAACACAATTCTAAACGAGGTAAATTTAAAAGAATAACAAGGTATTATACACTCATTGATGATCAACTCTACAAAAGAGGGTACTCGCGAGCACTCCTCAAGTGTGTCACCTAATCCCAGCTAGCCACCATATTGGCAGAAGTCCATGACAACATCTGTGGCAACCACATCAGAGGAAGATCATTAGCAGCCAAAATCCTCAGGGCCGGCTACTTCTGGCCAAGCATGAAAGTAGATTGCAACCTCTATGTAAAAAAATGTGATAAATGTCAAAGATTATCCGAAGTCTCACAATTGCACCCCGAACTGTTACACAACTCGAACACCAGTTGGTCGTTCCATAAATGGAGCATCGACCTGCTCGGCCCATTCCCTCTAGCATCGGGGCAAATCAAATTCTTGGTCATAGCAATCGACTACTTTACCAAATGGATATGAACCCCTATCTTCAATTTTGACTGACAAAGTTCAGAAGTTTGTTTGAAAAAACATGATTAGCAAGTATGGTGTACTGTGCGAACTTGTCACCGACAACAGGACACAGTTCACATTCCGCGGGTTTTGAGAATTCTGCTCAGACCTCGGCATTTGATAACTCTATTCGTTTGTTGAACATCCACAGACAAACAGCCTGGCTGAAGCAACCAATATGGTTATCTTAACAGGGCTAAAGAAAAAGCTCGATTGGGTCAAGGGATACTGGGCTGAAGAGCTACCCAAAGTACCCTGGAGTTTTAACACAACTGCCCAATCCTCCACCTCCGAGACCCCTCATCGGCTTGTCTATGGAGCAAAGGCCATGATCCCTGTCGAGATCGCATAGCCCAACCTCTACAAGATTACCTTCGAAGAACAGCGCAACACAGAAACCCAATTCGCCGAGCTCGATCTTATTGAGGAAGAACGAGAGCTCGCTAAAATAAAATAAAAAAAGCAATAAAACTTAAGATTGCTCAAAAATATGACAAGCGTGTAAGGCCTAGAATCTTTGCAGAAGGAGACATTGTTCTTAAAAATATTGAACCACAAAGAAAGCCAATCGGAGAAGGAAAACTCGCTCCGAATTGGGAGGGCCCCTACTGGATCACAATGGTCCTCGAAAAAGGCGCCTACAAAATCGCTGAACTCTTTGGGCGAGAGCTCCCATGATTGTGGAACACGACATTTTCTACGGGACTACTACAGCTAAGCTTCCACCCTTAAATTACGAAAAGGCTGGAGTACTCTTTTCCCTACTTGGCGGTTTTTCCACTAGGTTTTTCCCATGAAAAGGTTTTAACAAGGCTCCGCCCTATGTAAGCAGAGCTTAACTCTCGGTGGGACACAATGTATCATTATGATATTTCACAATGAAACTACTCTATCTATTCTACACATTTCTTTTGTGTCAAATATTACTTGCAGTCATTGCATACTTTATAGGAGGAATTTACACGGCCTCACAAGCAGCTCTTGACCCACGTGACACACCACTCCTCCTCAGCCAATCGCCTCTATTCTCGCGCTACAAAGCCTCCCTAAGTAATTGGGACTCGATTTTCACCAGCCTCAGCTCGTTCGCCTCATCGCCCCACTTAGCGACCAGAACTCAATTTTCACTAGTTTGCCTCGTCAGCCTCGGTGCGTAGTACGGGTTCCCACGCCCCCAACAACCCCAAGCGTGCTTCTCCGTGAGCTTGATTTTCCCTGAGTCTAGTCTTTGGCCCTAAATGTAGCCCTCGACTTTGTCCGATACACTCTATAAAAGCGGACACAACCCCAAGCGTGCTTCTTGCGAGCTCAGTTTTCACTGAGTCTTGTCCTTGACCATAAATGCGGACTCCGACTTAGTCCGACATGCTCTAAACACTAGAACATTTTGAGCTTTTAGTGGCATTTAACGACGGCGTTCTACCTAAACACTATCTTAAATGGGTTAAATTAAAGTTAGTTCTCGTCTCTTTAATCAATTATAGATTTGATTCCGAGGTTGGATAATAATACAATGGATACTCTCAAAAAATAAATGGATGCTCTAGTTAAATCTAGTTTGGAACCAAATATGGTACGGCATGTGCCTTATGGCTCTGATTAAATCTATAATGCCTTATAATGCACGTGCCTTATATTTTTAAAACAAAAGATAGCAAGTAGTTGAACATATGCATAAAGCTAGCCTTAGTACAAAGGGAGCACAAAGCCCAAAGCTTCACAAGAAATGAATCACCAAACAAACTGGAAACTTCAACCATCTTCTGAACACTCTTCTCACAATTTTGCCCAAATACATACATGAGAATGTCTTCACAAATATCTATATAAGAAAGGAGATGCAATGAAAACTCAGAGACAATGATGATGGCATAAACCAAAATAGGTTGAGATGTTAACCTGCTCTCCGGGATTGATGCTTTCACAGTCCATAGCTCTATCATATTCAGTCAAAGGAAGACCATTTGAGAAAGCTCCCCATTCAGTATTTAATCTGCATTTACCAAATCCTGGGTAGATCAGCAAAGTTGTAGAATAGATAAGTAGGTAGATCTTAATTCTGCAATATGAAAGTAGAGTTAATATTTAATTATGTTCATTTGGTGGTATATTATAGATTTAAGAGGTAAATTTCACAAACTGTTTTTCCAGATTGGTACGTTGAGCCCCGAAGTTTTGGAATAGCATCCACACTTTCAATGCAGCATGTGTTGGTACCAGTACCCAAAATGACAACAACCATTACATCGTCATCCCAATAGCGTGCTTCAGCTAGTGTGCTTACAACATCATTAACGTGTCAAACGATAGGATACTTGCTTAATGATGCTCTTTTGCTTTAAACTCATCAACTATAGTCGAAACTTAGTTAATAGAACAACACAGTTTTACAAAAACGTACACAAACGCCATTTCCAAAACATAAACATAAACATTTGGTAAGAAATGAAGTTCCTGAAAAAACTTAGATGGATACAACAACTCTCCTTGCAACAAACTCATGAAACAAGGTTCGTAACAGAGAGTGCTTATTCAAGCCATATATGAACATGAAAATAAAAGAAGAAAGAAACATGTCCTAGGTTACTAGAAATAAAGGACCAACTTAACAATTTAATAACTATCTTCCATGTAAGGTCCACCATTATACTAAAGTACTAACCAATCCATAGAACACAAGGTGCTATCATGGTGGACCTATATGAATTTCTAAACACTATAGAACTAAAACACACAATCTTACAAGAAAGGTGTAAATATTATTTCATTACCAGAAAGAGATCAAACTTGTAATATCAAGAGAAACAATCT
The DNA here is from genome assembly GCA_034359265.1 of Canna indica. NCBI lineage: Eukaryota > Viridiplantae > Streptophyta > Magnoliopsida > Zingiberales > Cannaceae > Canna > Canna indica. The sequence continues at coordinate 33,066,040 of CP136898.1, read as the reverse complement.
TCTGAAGCTCCATTTACTATAAGAATTAAGGTTAGTTATTCATCAGGTAGAAACTAATCATAAAACTATGTGCCAAATTGTGAAAGTAGCATCATACTTGGTATTAAAGCAAACAAGATGTTTCCTTTGGGAAAGTAAAACAATCAAAGGCTCCTCCGACGCCCCAGGATGTTTATCAGAATGCAGCATGTTTATCAGAATGCACTAACCTTTTCCTAACTATCTTCTAGCATACTTCAAGCTGTGTGATAATAAATCTTCATAGCTATTTTTATTTAGAAAATCAACAAAAATCTGAATATGGAACTACAAGATTGAAATGGACACACTAATGAAATGGAAGTATGAAGATGGAATTGCAAGACTGAAATGAAAGTATCACTAAATGAAATGACATCAAAGGAAACCCAAAAATCAAAACCAATAGGCTTGCAACAGAATTTCCCTACCTCTATGTTATCTCCTCTTTTCCTAAGAGGGTTCAAGCCGCTCAACCCAACGCATGTAATCATAGAAGTGAAGCCACAAGCAAAGAAAGCGAGGACCGAGGCAGCGATTTCTAATGGATCCTCAAATAACAAGATAACTGGAAAGCATCATATGACCATCCACCACAGAAAGCAGTCACCTGAAGCTGCCCTAAGTGCGCTTGGGGTATCGTTCACATATAGCAATGAAAACGAAGAAGAAGAAGAATGATAGTTGTGCGTTGTATCTGTTACACTCTGAAATGGTCAGAGCACTATTTTTGTTTGTAGTATAAATTTATTATTGCAAACAAGAGATTCAATTGTGATTCCTGTTAGCAAAGAAACACTCTTTCGAGAAAATGAACTAGCAGAAGAAATATTGGATGAAACTTTGATGGCTTGGCATGTGATCAAATTAAACAAGAACAAGTAATTTTAAATTAGAACAATTAAGTACTTAAGCTTCGGGTTGATTAGATTTCATCCTCTAGTGTTGCCTTTTGATGTACTTGTTGGTGAAATGGCCACACTAGAGGGAGGGAGGGGGATGTAATACTCGGGATTTCCTAACATATAAGTTTTATGTGGTGTAGTGCACGGGATCGGGGAATAGCCGGGTTGAGTCGCGAGAATCGACACTAATGGAAGGTATAATTTAATTTGTTGATTCGTAAAGCATGTCGTATGACTTATGTGTTAGATTGACTCAAGTTGGTTTAAGATCGGGTTCGCGGATTGAGTCGGGGCTCGATCCGGGTTGGGTGGAGTCGAGTGAGAGGCTTTAAATGTTGCTATCGCATGTAGTTTATGCAATTAGTTGTAAAATAAAGTCAATATAATTAGTATGTTGTGATACACTTGTATTTGAACATATTCCTACTCATGACATGTGGTTCACTCTTATGGAATGTGGCTAAGGATGTTAGGTGAATTTAATAACACCATCGGGTGTTTAGCTATCGAGAAAACATGGATGTGGACGAGCTAGGTGTCACACCTAGGGAATAATCAGCGGGCACTGATGTGCGGCTGATGGGGCTGGGTACGGGTGAAGGCCCGAGGTTTAAATAGAAAAATTGTAGAGCACTTTGCTTGTGTACTATGATTTAGATGGTCTACTAAGGAGTGTTATTAGCCGCAAGGCTACCACACTACTCAGCGGTGATTAGGGTCTTGAGATTGCACCAGCTGGCCCGCTAGGTGTTAGACCCGAGTGGCGAAGGGTCTTGAGATTTCGTCAGTGGGCCACGCTGACGGTGGACCCGAGTTGGGTGGGACTAGCTATCCCTAGCCGGAGGGTTCGTGAGACTAGTGGCCATTCTTGTCGACGGACCCGGTAATTTGATTGTTTACATTATATGTGCCTTATTGGGCTGATTGTCGGCGCCGGTCTGGCCTGGTTTATGTAGAGAGGGGGTGCCCGGTAGGGCCGAACCCCCATTACATATGTTAAGGCCTATAGCGGCCGAATGACACCGAGTTTGATAAGAGTCAAAGAGGCCGATGTACTTACTCTCTTGACATGGTAAACTGGTTGTTTATCATTGGTGTGATCAGCTTAAATTCTTTATTTGTATCATATCTTGTATATGTTACCTCGCCGAGGATTTAAGTGGAGGTACGGAAGAACCGCTCACTAAGTTCCTCGTGAACTCATGGTTTTATTTGTTGTTATTTTGTAGAGCCCGACCAGTGAGGTATGGCTTGGTGGCCTGGCGCAGTTGGAGTGCAGGTGGAGGCACAGATCTCGTAGCAGGCGTCCATAGAGTCGTAGTCGTATTATTTAGGGTTGATAATCATGCACTGAGTGGTCATTTGTAAAAACATTACTGTTTTAAAACTTGAACTGTTATTTGAAAAGCTGAGTTGTTTCTTTAAACTTAAAACTATTTTGAAATTAATAAAGTTTGATCGCCATTTATTTCATGGATTTTTTGTTTGGTTCAGTGTTGTTCTTTTATGATTGGTTAAGTGCATGTGGTAGGCTTCGGGGTATCGACACTTACCCTGGCCGGTCACGCGACCCAGAGTTGGGGTGTGACAAAGTTGGTATTAGAGCTTTTGGTTAGGTCTTGACTACGACTAGGAGTTGGGTACTGAATGAGGCATATGCTAGCATGTCTACGTACGGTATAGTTATGCTACGAGATCAGGCAACCACAACTGCACTCAGCGCACCATGCGGTTAGTAACTTAAATTATAATTGAATGAGTTGGATAATATTAATGGTGAAATTATTTTATGTAAATGTGATGGAGACCTGTAATGCTGCTCTGAGTGGTAGAGGTAGCAATTCCACTGAACGTCGGGGCTGAGGCCGAGGCCGGGGGCGAGGCCGGGGCCGTGGAAGAGAACAGTCAGAGGAAGATGGTCAGGATTCTTTGGTTGTGCAGCTACAAGCTCAGATAGCTTAGTTAACAGAAGCGCTCCGTAGGGAGCAGGAGTTGAGACAGCAGATGCAGCAATAGCAACAGCTGCCCTAGTCGGTACCCATGGCCCCTATGGTACCAGAGGTGGCTGAGCAGGTAGCACCGTAGGTCAGGGTCCCAGGAGCACCTACATTCGCAGACTTTGTCAAGTTTAAGCCGCTAGTATTCACCGGTACAGACCGACAAGTGGAAGTCACCGAGTTCATGGGGGGCTTGCTATGGCCGCACAGATGCATGCTTCAGATGTGGGCAGGTTGGGTACTTTAGGAAGGATTGCCCGGACAGAGGTGGCCAGAGATCTGAGCTGTCAAAAGGAAAGACGTTGATGTCAGTGGGGTCAGTGGCACAGAAGGGTCAGATGCAGAGCAGAAGGCCGCAGGCTAGTCACTGTGAGAAACCATCTACCCGAGTTTACGTCATGAACCGTGATGGGACAGAGGCATCTAGATCAGTGATAACAAGTACTATTTTAGTTTGTTCAGCTGCTGCTTATGTTCTGTTCGATCCGGGTGCCACGCACTTGTTTGTATCTGCCAAATTTGCTGCTGAGTTACCTATGGCACCTTCCCTGCTTGACGGGCCATTTGTGGTATCAACGCCTACGGGCAATGCAATTATAGCTAAATCAATTTTTCGAGACTGCGAAGTGCTCATCTGCGGCCATGCATTGAGGGCAGATTTGATACTCCTGCCCATGCTTGAACTCGATGTCATTCTCGGCATGGATTGGCTGGCGAAACACTTTGTGTTGCTAGATTAAAAAGGTTTAAGATAGTCATGTTCAGCAAGCCCGGGTTGCCGCAGTTCACCTTCCAAGGAGAAAGAAGGAGCGAGTCGATTGGGGTCATCTCAACCCTTAAAGCTCTTAAACTGCTTCAGGGCAACTGCTAGTCCTTCCTGACCTTCGTATCCGTGGCTGCGGAAAAAGGGAGTGCGGCAGGGGATGTCGGTGGAACTCAGGTAGTCAGGGTTCGCGTGACCGGCCAGGGTATGAGTCAGTACCCCGAAGCCTACCCTATCCACTGACCAACAACTCACAAAAAGATACCCAGAACATATCAAGTAATAACTAAAACATCAATACCAAGTTTATTAAATGTTCGAAATCAGTTTGATTACACCAAGTTCTAAAATATCACAAGTTTCAAATAAACATCCAATGGTTTTTTCCAAATAAAACATTTCAAAGTTTTACAGAAAATAACATAGTGCATACATCAGACTCTAATAGACACGACTACGATTAACAATTGCCAGCTATGAAATCTGCACCCATGCCTACTCTCCTGCACGCCATGTCGCCAAGTCGTACCTCAACGGTCGGGCTCTGCAAAAACAACAACAAAGGAAAACCGTGAGTTCACGAGGAACTCAATGAGCGGTTCTTTCGATCCTCCACTTAAAACCTCGGCAATCACATTCCACAAATAATCAGTGTGCCAGTACGGATGAGTGGATGAACCAGCCTCTCGGGCCCATATCCATGATGAAAGCTTGGCCAATAATGACATAAAGTATATATAGAAGGTTCGGTTCTTCCTTCTACTTAACCCGGCCGGTCGGCCTACTCAAACCAGCCCCTACGGGCTCCTCAATTAGAAACTTTTATGCTTCGGATCCGTCAACTAGGATGGCCACTAGTTTCAGAGATCCTCCGGGTTAGGGATAGCTAGTCTCACCCACTTGGGTCTACCGTCAGCGTGGCCCAATGACGAAATCTCAAGACCCTCCGCCACTCGGGTCTAACACCTAGAGAGTCCGCTGGTGCAATCTCAAGACCCTATAAACCGCTGAGTCATATGGTAGCCATTTGACTAATGACACTTCTCAGTAGACCATCAACCACAACCAAAACCAGGTCCTGCAAGTATATGGTGTTTTACTTTCCGGGCATTGCCCATATCCGACCCCTTACCCCAGGGTCACATTGTTTCCTTAAAGGAAGATCCTAGTAAGTATATCTTGTATCTAAGTTAAATGTCACCACTAGTCACGTAAACCATTCTCCCTAGATTGAGCGAACTTGCCAACTATGAAGGCACTCGGCCTACCATTGTCACGACACTTACCAAATTAATCATACGTGGCAACATCATGAAGAAACCGAATTAAAGAGGTAAATAATTCAGTGATTAAACAAATAAGGAACATACACTAAGCATAGCAACAACTAAACATGATATGAGGAATTAAATGAAACCTTTCTTTGAATACATATACCATAACCATCATATTCATATAAGCATTAGCAAGAACATTTCCAAAATGTGATGATGTAGATCTATCACTAAACCATTCATATGACAAGCGAGAAATTTTGTAACATGAATATGAATTAGCATCGAACGGGAAGGTATGAACAACTACTCAAAATCATTCGGTTTCCCCCTTTACCCTTGCTCGGCCGAAGCTTGAGCAAGGTAACCCTTGCTCGGTCAAAACCTATAGATGGGAAGGGGCTGAAATTTTCATCCATAATTTATATGCATTGGTGTACGGATCTAATGTTTAACAAGAAAACACAACTCGGAACCATGCATTTTAACTCAAGCAGTCCACACTCCCCACTCATACCACTGCTCGGCTGACTCAAGCAGGGTATACCTTTGTTCGGCCGAGTTCTCAAATTGAAGGGGCATGGCTGCAACAAGAACACAAAATAAATCCATCGATCTAACATATCATGAACACCAAAGCGATCTACGGGCTGCGAAATGAGTGAGGAAATTTTGGGAAAAATTTTGGCATGACCTTTCCCCTATTTTCTCAACTAGGCAGCCCACAAAATGCGAGAAAATACGATCTAATACATAAAATCATAGATGCATACATCGATTTAAAACTCTACTCAAAGATACACATTGATCGGCAATAACTCGCGAAGAAAAATCAAATCTCAAATCTCTTAGGGCCGGCCACTCGCCTCCCTTCAAAAGCTACACTAACCACTCACCTCGATTTGATCTAAAGACAAGATCAAAGAAGACGAACTCCGAGATCCCGACATCGACGCGAGCTCGGCACTGATCTCCCTCTCATCCTTGGGCTGCATGTGACTCCTCCCTTGAGTCGCATGGCTGCTAAGATGGAGGTTTTATTCCCCTCATCACTTGACCCTTTTACCCCTACGCAATGACTTAAACCCCTCTCATACGACTCCACCTAACCCGGTCCGAGTCCTGACTCGATCCGCAAACTAAACTCAACCCAAACTTGAGTCAACAATATGATCATCCACTCAACCACTAACACTTCAATAAGACTTAAATAAATTTTTACTTGCTATACGAGGTGAGCATGCGACTCGACCCGGCTAACTCCCGACTCGATGGGCTGCACAACGAGAAATTTTATATTAGGAAACTCCGAGTATTATAGGCAATTAATCTAGCATGGATATTTCATACTAGCATTAGAATTTCGATGAAGGAAACATCAAAAATCATATACCATACCTAGTATTGTGTCTTACATGTGCATTTAAGGAGATGTTCTTCTACAATTTTCAAATTAATCTTCTCATAATTTCAATACACTCGCCAATCGCTAAATCTACAATTTCACTCGACAAACATCGTCTCTAAAAGAAGTAATCAGGATGCTCGATCAACTTCACCCTCCTCTCCATTCGGCCAAACCCTAGGCAAGGGTACACAGTCGGTCGAGCCTCATTGAAGGGGGAGGGAAGGATAATTCGACCATGAAATCACAAGATCTACTTGTACATAATTTTTCTACATCAAAAAGGAATAGATCCAAGGGTTTAAACCACTCGAGGGAGTTGGGGAAAATTTTGGCATGACCTTTCCCCTTTTTCCCCTTGAATCACCACAAAATGACCATCTAACAACAAAAGCCATACAACGATGAAGGACATGAGTTGAGAATTCAAGAAACATCATCAATCGACAAGAAACAATGCGCAAAAACCTCGATTTATCACATCTATTCGATTAGGCCACACGCCTCACCTACAAACCGAGATTCGACCACTCACCTTGATCGAGGAAGAAGAATGGATGAGCGACGATGATCTCGATCTTTTCGACAGCGGCACGAATCCGGCGCTGTCTCCAAACTTTATCTTCCTCCCTCTCATTTCTCGGGCTGCATGCGGCTCCAATAATGAGCTGCACGACTGCTAGCGGGATGAGGGATTTATTCCCCCATCTTCCCTTGACCTTTATGCCCCTCCCATTCACTTAGTCCCTACCCGACTCAATCCGAGCCCAATTCAAGCCCCGACTCGATCCGCGAACACGATTTCGAATTTGACTCTACTAAAACATCTTATGATTAAGAAGGAAGGAACATTTATCAAACTCATACCTCATTCTTGAAAATTTTCCCAAACTTTTCATTTCTTTTTCCATTTTCTTCATAATAGCGTTCCATTTTCAATAGCTTGCAATTATACTTAAGTAATAGTAATCAAACCATATCTACTAGCAAGTTATCATACTAAATAGCAAAGACGAAGATCATATATCATTTTCAAAGACCTACTTTGCTAAGTAGTAGAGCTTCATTTACAAATAAGTTAAAGTGATACCGAAATGAATCAAAGAGATCTCAATATTGTTGGCCTACGGTTTTTTACCTTGTTCTTAATCTCGGTTTTGATGATAACAAACATGGAACTAAATGTTTCATTGAGAAATACCTTTAGGTTCCATATCAGTTAGTGCACAAAGTCCCCTATCGAAAAAATCAGAGAAACCAGAGAAATCGGCAAGGACGTTCGTCGACGCTCGGATTTCGTCAAGAAGATAGAATTTAGGTTTTGGGTGTCGAGCATGTGTCGTAAATCCTCATGATGATGCAAAAAAAACCCAAAATATGAAAAGCTGGAAAATTAGAAAAGGCCCTAAAGTTTACTAAGCCTAGGGAGCTCCTTGGAGGGCTATATGACCTAGATATTTTATTGGCACCAAAAGTCTTGATAATTGTTCCTTAGGTAAAAACTAGATAACGAGATATTTTTAAAGATTTTTTGGAAGCCATTAGCCTACCCATATATTTGACCCAGAATATTATAAAATTTTTATTTTTCGGAAATTTGTATTAGACCTCAAAAATTAGATTTTGATTCTTAAGAATTTTAATTTTTTTAGATATTTTTAATGAATCCAAATAGGGGATAATCCTTATATAACATTTATGTTTTAAAGTTGTTAACTTAAAGTTATTAAATGTTATATAAGAGGACTTAGCGAAGACCGAACCTAGAAATGAACAAACGAGCAGAAAAATCAATAAACTGTGTTGATTTTTTTAGTTTCGATCGACGAAATGGTGCCCAAAAGTGGCAGAAGCCATTCGATCGCTCGGCGGTCGCTAACAGGCAAAAATATGCCCGTTGAGAAGAGAGGAGTTGTCTCCCTCGATCTTGACCTTCATTGAGCCATCCTTGATCATCTCAAAAGATTTCTTGAGCCATTTCTATACAAACCCTAGTTGTCATGATAAAAACTTGATTTTGCCTTCAAAGCTTTAATCGATTCATCATTGAGGTATCAAGATGAACAAGGACTCATGTTTGGAACTAAGTATAAGTTGTATTGTTTATTTGCTGCATTACTTGTGTATTTTATTATTTATTTAATTATATTTTCATTTGTGTAAACCTAGGTTGTATTTCAAAGGTTGAAGACCTAGGTTGTTAGGTCTTGTACAGTTGGTGGTTGCCTTGGTGTTAAGGCTTAAATCTATCATTGTAAACTTAGTTTACTAGGATTAGTTGAGTTGTCCCTTAGGTTGAGGTGGGAGAGTGCTTTCGGTAGGAAGGCGGGTACTTCCGGGTGTGGAAGTGCCTTCAGTTTGAGAGCGGAGACTGTCTGGTGTAAAGTCCTCTTTGTAAGGGAAACGATATAATCTAGTAAAACTAGTTTGGAAATTCTAAGTGGGATGCTTAGGTAGTGGAGTAGGCATTGGGGCCGAACCACTATAAATAATTGTGTTTTCATTACTTTATTATCTGTGCTTGCCTATATTATTTACCATTTGCTTTCGCACATAATTAAATCATATTGTGTTTTGCCTAAGAGAACGATTAAAATCGATAAACATGAATTAAGCGAAAAGATTAGTTAACACACTATTCACCCCCCTCTATTGTGGCTATTTCACCAACAAGTACATCAAAAAGGCAACAATGGAGGATGAAATTTGATCAACCTGAAGCTTAATTACTTAATTGTTCTTATTTAAAATTACCTATTCTTGTTTAAATCTGATCACATGCCAAGCCATCAAAGTTTCATCCAATATTTCTTCTGCTAGTTCGTTTTCTCGAAAGTGTGTTTCTTTGCTAACAGGAATCACAATTAAATCTCTTGTTTACAATAATAAATTTATACTACAAACAAAAATAGTGCTCTGACCATTTCAGAGTGTAATAGATGTAAGGCACAACTATCATTTTTCTTCTTCACTTTAATTGCTATATGAGAACGAAACTCCAAGCACACTTGGGGCATCTTCAGGTGGATGCTTTTTGTGGCGATGGTCATCTGATGGTTTCCTGTGATCTTGTTATCTGGGGATCCATCATAAATTGTTGCCTCGGTCCTGGCTTTCTTTGCTTGCGGCTTCACTACTATGATTACATGCGCTGGGTTGAGCCCTCTTAGGGAAAGAGGAGATAGCATAGAGGTAGGGAAATTCTGTTGCAAGCCTATTTGTTTTGATTTTGGGTTTCCTTTGATGTCATTTCATTTAGTGATACTTTCATTTCAATCTTGCAGTTCCATCTTCAGATTTTTGTTGATTTTCTAAATAAAAACAGTTATGAAGATTTATTATCGCACAACTTGAAGTATACTAGAAGACAGTTAGGAAAAGGTTGGTGCATTCTGATAAACATGCTGCATTCTAATAAACATCCTGGGGAGTTGGAGGAGCCTTTGGTTGTTTTACTTTCCCAAATGAAACATATTGTTTGCTTTAATACCAAGTATGATGCTACTTTCACATTTTGGCACATTGTTTTAAGATTAGTTTCTACCTGATGAATATCTGGCCTTAATTCTTGTAGTAAATGGAGCTTCAGAAGATTGTTTCTCTTGATGTTACAAGTTTGATCTCTTTCTGGTAATGAAATAATATTTACTCCTTTCTTGTAAGATTGTGTATTTTATCCAGTACGGTTTGAGTTCTATAGTGTTTAGAAATTCATATAGGTCCACCATGATAGCACCTTGTGTTCTATGGATTGGTTAGTACTTTAGTATAATGGTGGACCTTACATGGAAGATAGTTGTTAAATTGTTAAGTTGGTCCTTTATTTCCAGTAACCTAGGACATGTTTCTCTCTTCTTTTATTTTCATGTTCATATATGGCTTGATTAAGCACTCTCTGTTACGAACCTTGTTTCATAAGTTTGTTGCAAGGAGAGTTTTTGTATCCATCTAAGTTCTTTCAGGAACTTCATTTCTTACCAAATGTTTATGTTTATGTTTTGAAAATGGTGTTTGTGTACGTTTTTGTAAAACTGTGTTGTTCTATTAACCAAGTTTCGACTATAGTTGATGAGTTTAAAGCAAAAGAGCATCATTAAGCAAGTATCCTATTGTTTGACACGTTACTGATGTTGCAAGCACACTAGCTGAAGCACGCTATTGGGATGACGATGTAATGGTTGTTGTCATTTTGGGTACTGGTACCAACACATGCTGCATTGAAAGTGTGGATGCTATTCCAAAACTTCGGGGCTCAACGTACCAATCTGGAAAAACAGTTTGTGAAATTTACCTCTTAAATCTATAATATACCACCAAATGAACATAATTAAATATTAACTCTACTTTCATATTGCAGAATTAAGATCTACCTACTTATCTATTCTACAACTTTGCTGATCTACCCAGGATTTGGTAAATGCAGATTAAATACTGAATGGGGAGCTTTCTCAAATGGTCTTCCTTTGACTGAATATGATAGAGCTATGGACTGTGAAAGCATCAATCCCGGAGAGCAGGTTAACATCTCAACCTATTTTGGTTTATGCCATCATCATTGTCTCTGAGTTTTCATTGCATCTCCTTTCTTATATAGATATTTGTGAAGACATTCTCATGTATGTATTTGGGCAAAATTGTGAGAAGAGTGTTCAGAAGATGGTTGAAGTTTCCAGTTTGTTTGGTGATTCATTTCTTGTGAAGCTTTGGGCTTTGTGCTCCCTTTGTACTAAGGCTAGCTTTATGCATATGTTCACTTATCTACTTGCTATCTTTTGTTTTAAAAATATAACGCACATGCCTTATAAGGCATTATAGATTTAATCAGAGCCATAAGGCACATGCCGTATCACTATTTTATGAGACTATCCATTGTATTATTGTAAAACCTCGGAATCAAACCTAGAATTGATTAAAGAGATGAGAACTAACTTCAATTTGATCGTCGATGTCGGTGCGCAGGAGTGGAAGGGGCGAGCGTGGATTCGGCGCAGAACACATTGAAGTTAATAGGCAAGGTGGATCCCTGGAAGCTCAAGGAGTTCCTAGAGGCAAAGACCATGAAGAAGGTCGAGTTCATCTCCCCCAAAGACCCTCCCAAGAAACCCAAGGACGACGGCGGCGATGCCAAGAAGAAAGATGAACCCAAGAAAGACGACAAGGAGAAAGAGAAGCTAAAACTTGTAAGTAATAAATCTTAGACAAAGAAAAAAATAATAAAACAACAACAATAGATTTCATTCATTGATTTATTTCTTCTCACACAAATTTTGAATCATCACCAGCCGGCGGTCTCGACGGTGGTGCTCAAGATCGGCCTCTACTGCGATGGTTGCATCCAGAGAATCAAGCGAAACATCTACAAAATTAAAGGTAGAATTAGATGATCCTTGTTCGTCTTCTTGCTTAGATGATCTGCTCTCACCGATGGAGAGTCGTTACTCGCTCTGATCACCGATTTTTTCTGATCGGTTGTGTATCCATATCGTTAATTTCAAGCAAGTTGATTTATTGCTACTGATATTGATATATTGCTATTCTTGCACCACAGTATTTTCTTTCTTATATTTCAGGAAGCTAATATTATTTCATGTGGTGCTTAAATTGATGTCCTGTAGTTGTTGGATACTTGGATTTAACTTGATAAACATGCAGCTTGGTCATTATTCATGTAAAATATCATTTCTTTGAAAATGCTTCTTTTTTAAAATAAATGGATATTAAGGAGAATATTGTGCTCCTTGTGCTATGTTTGATCTTTTGCAGTAATCATCTTATAGTTTTGGGTAGGTTTTTCAGAAATTTTATGATTCTTTTCTATAATTTTGGCTGCAAAAGGAATCATGGTAGAATCTGTTGCGTTCAGCAATCGAACAAAAGAGGATCGCCAGGTCGTCGAGAGACGAAGAGATGAAATAATAGAGGGAAAACAAAAATGTATTTTATTTCGAATTGATTCAAAATACAGCAGCAGAAGCTTTTATACTAGTACAGTGTAATAACCAGCAAAAAGACCTTGATGACCTCAAGTATTCTACTTATTACGTACATGAACACTATTATGTATCTAATCAAGACAATTATTACAAGTATTAAAGCATAACAAAACAGATAACTACATTTAACCAAAACTACTTCAATTACTATCTCCAATACTCCTCCTCAAGTTGGTATTGGAGTATGGATTCTCCAATCCCAACTTGGAAGTGAGTAGCTGATGTTGAGCTTTAGGCAATGATTTAGTCAAGATATCAGCTTGTTGATTACTGCTGGAAATATAGAGTGGCTGAACTATTCCCATTTGATACTTCTCCCTTACAAAGTAACAATCCACTTCCAAGTGTTTGGTTCTTTCATGGAAGACAGGATTGACTGTTATGTGCAGTGAGCTTTGGTTGTCGCAATAAATGGGAGTTGGTTCTTTACAAACTTCACTGATTTCACCAATCAGTTTTCTCACCTAGATTACCTCAGCTGCTGTGCTTGAGAGAGCTCTCAACTCACTTTCAGCACTTGATTTGCTGACAGTGGGTTGCTTCTTACATTTCCATGTTACCAGGGCTGATCCATATTTTACCAGATATCCAAAAATTGACCTTCTGGACATACTGCAACTTCCCCAATCAGCATCACTATAAGCTGTTATCTGAGTTGAATTTTCTGCTGCATAAAACAGGCCTAAACAAGGTTCCTTCTTGAGGTACTTTAGTATTCTGATCACTGCTTGGTAGTGAGATATTTTGGGTTTCTGGGTAAACTGGCTCAGTGTATGGACACTGTATGTTATATCTAGCCTTGTTACTGTTATGTACAGGAGCTTGCCAATCAGCCTCTTGTAAGCACTGGCATCTTCAAAAACAGGATCTGATTCTGAGAATACATCATCATACTTAACATTGGTTTGCATTGGTGTGCTCTTTGGCTTGCACTCCTTCATTTTCATCTCACCAAGTAAGTCTATGATGTATTTTCTCTGACAAATATGAATCCCTTCAATTGTTCTTTGAATTTCTAACCCAAGAAAATATTTCATCTCACCCATGTCTTTGATTTTGAATTGGCTGTTCAGAAACCCTTTTAGGCATGTAATTTCACTGTCATCTGTTCCTGTCACTATTATATCATCCACATACACTAGTACAATTGTTATTTTTCCACTCCTTCTTTTAACAAACAAGCATGAGTCGGATGAACTCTGCTCATAGCCTTGTGACAGGATGCTATTTGACAGTTTTGAGTACCATTGCCGGCTTGCTTGTTTCAATCCATAGATGGATTTTAACAATTTGCAAACCTTGTTGTCCTGAGGATTACCATACCCTGCTGGCTTGTGCATGTAAACTTCTTCTTCAAGCTCACCATGGAAGTATGCATTGTTTACATCAAGTTGATGTAAAGGTCAGTTTGAGCTTGCTGCCACAGCTAACAATACTCTAACAGTTGCTAATTTTGACACAGGAGCAAAGGTCTCCTGGTAGTCAATTCCCTCTATTTGTGTGAAACCTTTAGCAACTAATCCGGATTTATATTTTTCTACACTTCCATCAGGTTTAAACTTGGTGCGAAACACCCATTTGCAACCAATTGCCTTCTTTCCTTGAGGCAGGTCACATAGTCTCCATGTGTGATTGTCAACTAATGCTTTAAGTTCATTTTGCATGGATTCAACCCACACTGGATCTAGGACAGCAGCTTCATAGGAATAAGGATCTTGATGAGGTTCAATAGTTGTGATGAAGGCTTTGTGGCTGCTTGGTATTTTTGGACAGGTTACAATAGTTTTCTAAGGGATAAGGAGTGGTTTTATTGAGGCACCTGAGAGTGTATGTTTCAGAAATTAAGTTGCACTTATAGTCTTGGAGCTTCAAAGGCTTCTTGGTTACTCTTTGACTCTTTCTTATTTTTGGAGGAGTGTTTGCTTTGGTGAGGGACTCACTCTCAACTAATGTGGGCTGAATTTTGTTTGGTGAATGTCTAGTTTCAGTCTCCAAAGTCTCAGTGATGGATGACATCTCTACATAAAGCTCATCTTCCTCTCCTAGAATGATGTCTTCATCTAACTGTGTTTCCACTTCACATTGTTCCTTGACTTTGGTGGATCTCATGTCTAAGTCAAAAGGTTCATTTGGCACATGGCATTGTTGATCATGTTGTTGTTTTGGCAATGGAAATATGGTGTGGTTTATGTCTTGTTGGTGGAATGGAAAGATGTGTTCAACAAATGAGATATTTCGGGATACAATGATGGAGTGAGTTGTTAGGTCACACACCTTATAACCTTTTTTTCCATACGGATAGCCTAGAAAAACACACTCATTTGCTTTGGGATCAAATTTGGTCCTTCCTTGTCTAAGGGTATTGACATAGCAAAGGCATCCAAAAGCTTTTAAGTGGTTTAGGTTCGGCTTTGCATGGTAGAGAAGCTCATATGGGCTGCAATTCTTGGTTATAGAACTAGGTAGCCTATTTATCAAGTATGTAGCTGTCAAAAGGCATTCCCCCAAAATCTCAAAGGTAGTTTTGACTGAAATTTCAATCCTCTTGCAACTTCTAGTAAGTGTCTATATTTTCTCTCAACTATGGAATTTTGTTGAGGAGTTTCTACACACGAACTTTGGTGCATGATACCTAAGTCAGAAAAGAAGGTTTTTAAGGTGGTATTAAAAAACTCACTCTCATTGTCGGTTCTTAGGATTTTTATGGTTTTGGAGAATTGGTTTTGAACCATTTTGATGAAGCTAATGAGTAAAGTGGGCACTTGGCTTTTGGAAGAGAATAAGTATGTCCAACATGACCTAGAGTAATCATCCACCAAAGTCAAGAAATAACGGCACCCATCATATGTAGGAACCTTGTGAGCCCCCCAGACATCACAATGTAACATGTCAAAGGAATTGCTACTTTTATTCAAACTTTTGGAGAAAGGTAAGATACATTGTTTTGCTCTCGGGCATACATTGCAAAAAAAATCTAAAACTTTATTCAGCTCAGGGATATCTTGAGCTAACATTTTCATTCTAGTGATAGACATATGTCCTAACCTAAGATGCCATAAGGCTGACTTGTCTAGACTAATATTCATAACTTGTGAAGTGTACTCTCTATTGTAGTTGAAAGGTGAAGCTCCAGTTAATAGGTACAGCCCATTTTCCTCCTTATCACTCCCAAGTATTTTCTTCGAAGCTAGGTCCTGAATCACAAAATTTGATGGATTAAAGGTGATTGAGCAACCTAGTTCTTTGGTTAACTTGCTCACAGATATCAAATTGAATTTGAAGGAGGCTACAGATAAGGTATTGTCAAGTTTGATATTTTTATTCACATATGCTGTGCCCAAATGAGAAATAACAGTGGAAGAACCATTAGGAAGAGAAACTTGGTCTAAGTGATTGGGTTTTCTAGTGTTTTCAAGCATAACATGGCTGGAAGAAATGTGGTCTGTAGCTCCACTGTCTAAGATCCAATGCTTATGAACTGAACATGCATTTGAACAAAACGACATACCTGCCATGTTGACCTGATGCTGCCCTGCACATTTGGTGTTCATCAGACTCATCAATGCACTTATTTGCTCTTCAGTTAGATTGAGTGATGCAACTGGTTTTGGTTGAATAACCTTTTCATCTCCATAGTCTTCTTTCTCACTCATTTTGGTAGCCTGCACACTGTTAGCTTGCCTTTCATTTGGGCTTGACTCATTCACCCTTTGTTTTCCCTTGTACAACTTGTGTCCAAGGGGATACCCATGTAACCTATAACATATGTCTTGTGTGTGCCCTGGTTTCTGACAGTAATCACAGAACTTCTTGCTGTAAGGTGCCATTTTATTTTTGTGGAATCCGTTTGAGCCACCTGAATTTTGATACACACTGTTGAGGGCCACACTATCTACTCCTCCTTCTCCAATACCAACTTGTCTTTGAGTTTCTTCTTGCTCCAGCATGGAATAAACTTGATTTAAGTCTGGTAATGGTCTCATGAGTAGCATCTGCCCACATATGCTCACATACGTTTCATTCAGCCCCATCATGAACTAAGTCAGTCTATTTCTTTCTCTGTTCAAGCGTTCCGCTTCACAGGTACAATTCATTCCCATCTCCAAAGCATCCAATTCGTCCCATAAACATTTCATCTTGGTGAAATAATCTGCAATCGACTGATTCCCCTGCTTGGTAGAATTTATCATCATCTTGATTTCAAAACATCTGGGTTCACTGCTCCTCCCGAACCTCCCCTCTAAATCCTTCCACATCTTCGATGCTGATTCTGCATACATGATGCTGGTGCTCAACTTCGGAGCTACTGAGTTGATCAGCCACGAACGGACCATGTCATCACAGCACTTCCATAGTCGATATTTAGGGTTTGGTTCTTCAGGAATTAACAGGTTACCATTGACGAAATCAAGCTTGTTCTTAGCAGATAGGGCAATCATCATCGATTGCTTCCAAGGTAGGTAATTATCATGACCAGTGAGTTGAACCGAGACAAGATTCATACCGGGATTGTCATTTCCTTGTAGGATGTAAGGACTATCGTCGACCTCAGCTACTTCAGATGACGAGCTCCCTTCTTGACTGTTCTGCGATTCCGCCGCTGTGGATCGCGCTCTACGATTTCTGGCCATGAATCCTAGTTGCAGACACTGATCTGATCTTCGATCTCTTCTTGACCTTCAGCTCCGATCGATCTCAAGCCCCCGCTCTGATACCATGTTGCGTTCAGCAATCGAACAAAAGAGGATCGCCAGGTCGTCGAGAGACGAAGAGATGAAATAATAGAGAGAAAACAAAAATGTATTTTATTTCGAATTGATTCAAAATACAGCAGCAGAAGCTTTTATACTAGTACAGTGTAATAACCAGCAAAAAGACCTTGATGACCTCAAGTATTCTACTTATTACATGAACACTATTATGTATCTAATCAAGACAATTATTCAAGTATTAAAGCATAACAAAACAGATAACTACATTTAACCAAAGCTACTTCAATTACTATCTCCAATAGAATCTGATAGTGTTGATTAATTAACAATCACAAGTGCCAGGTTGCTGCTGTAATATAAAATTGTTTTATTAATTTGGATTGTTTAGTAAACCCTTCATTTCAGTCATCATTCCTATGGACTAGCATCTCAAGATATAACAATATTGCATGTTCCAAAAGTTTCAAATTCTTAGTCAAGCTTCTGTTTCCTAGTTCAATTTACATGTCTTTATTTGGATTTGAATCTTTCTGTGCAGTTTTTGCATTTGGGTTTTGTTGCATATTACAAAGAAACACAGTGCTCTCCTACTTCTCTAATTTTATACGCAATTTTGGAGTTTTATTATACTATACTACAATTGCCTTCAGCACATCTTGCATTCTTTGTGGGGATCCATTCTTAGTCTGCTGGTGTCATATGACAGTGATAAAATAGAAAATTAAGGCTATTGAGAGGGTTGATATAGACGAAACTTAATGGATAACCATCTAAAATCTGCAACAAAACTTTAGATTATATATCATGAACATTTCATCCTTCGAAGTTCTAAAAAAATGAATGATCTGCGTACGAAGGAATCATTTAACTGCTGGTTATTTCTCTTTTCCATATCTGATATCCTTACCCTTTTTCAGGGCCTATCTAAACAAGCTATAAATGCTTTCAGGGTGATGAGACCAAACACACCTGACTTTTTTAGGGTGATTATTTTTTTGTCACGTAGGATAACCTCAAAAATAAAAAAATTCATCAGAGCTCATGGGCGGTACGTGAAAGCGCATGAGGAATTGAAAAGGCAAGTACATTGTACAAAAATAGAGAATTTTTCTCATCCATTAATTTTATGTTATTGTATTGTTCTTGTTTTGGTCACGAGAAATAATGGATTCATTGTGACTTTGGTTGTGGGTTATGTGTTTAAAGTTTAAAAGTGTATAGCCTTTATGTGTAAAGCTCAAGTTTTTTTACCTTGGTGAACAGAGCAACTGAAATTTTTATGTTTTTCTTTTACATTCATTGAGTAGAGTATCCAATTTTCTTGTCTTTTTTTTTTACGCATTTCTTAACTTAGCGGACACCTTATCTTTAAATGAATGATTGTTACATAGCTCATCATCAATTGTACCGGTCACAGGCTCGTTTGTAGAAAGGTGGTGATCAGCTTAGCTTGGATAGCCGAAAGCTCAATGCCAATGAAGATGATCCAAGCATAAACATTGTCAGTGATGGAGAACCAAATGATGATGGAAAAACAAGCTTGGAATTGGAACATAAAGGGTAAGAGCACTTGGAAGCCATGTTGGAAGATTTCATAACAAGCTAGTTACTTTTGTTTTACAGACAATACTTAATCTACTTTTGTTGATTATAACAAGCTAGCTATTGTGTACACAATACTTAATATACTTTTGTTGATATTTACTAAGTTTGGATTATTGTTATGTTTTAGTAGTTTAGATTTATGTAATGTACTATTGATTTAATATAAAAATATTCTTTAAATATTGATCTATAATTTTGTGACAAGATGAAATTAAACATACTTTTGTATGACAGCTTTAAAATGCTCTCTTTAGTTACAGATCACGGTTTGAAAAAACTATATAAGTATATATGATAACTAAACAATATTGCTATCGTAAAAATAAGTAATAGCAAGTCAAGCATGCTATAACAAACTAATAATAACAGTTTGAAAATGCTACATAAATATATATGATAACTAACTAATATTACTATTGTAGAAAGAAGTAATAACATGTTATGAATGCGATAACAAACTAATTATAATTGATAAAAAATATTATAAAATAATATTCATATAGCATTCGCAATTGCATTTCTCAAATGCCATTGTAACCTCTCCACATAAGATAGCGTGCGATTTGACAGCGTTTCAGATAATACTATACACTACCTATGATAATGTTTATGACATGCTATTAGTGACGATTATTGTTGTAGTGAAATGAGCAAATTTGATCCCAAGTGTGCTTCTCGCGAGCTTGGTTTTCACCAAGTCTAGTACTCGACCCCCACAACCTCTACTTCCAATCTCAGAGCTCTTACTCAAACCCTCGCGAGCGGTTCTGCCTTACGCTCCTCGGCAAGCTCGGCTTGAACCCCCGAGTGTGGTTCTCGGCCCCCAAAGCCCTTACTCAACCCCTCGCATGGGGTTCGCCTTACGCACCTCAGCAAGCTCGATTTGAACCCTCGAGTGTGGTTCTCGGCCCCTAGAGCCGCTACTTCCAACCTCAGAGCCCTTACTCAACCCCTCATGCGCGGTTCCGCCCTACGCTCCTCGGCGAGCTCAGCTTGAACCTCCGAGTGCGGTTCTTGGCCCAGCTCCTTATTCACAATTACCGAACAAGTAACCCCAAATTTAAATATTATTGTTCTAACCGAGACATGTAGACAATGAGGCTTTAATAAATCAAACAGTTGATCAAACTCGGTGAGAACACAATAGGGATAAACATAGAATACATCCTTTTTATTCATAAAGTCCTCCAAATGGATATTTATACTTACAAACCCAAAAAGAGCAGCTCATCAACACAATACAAAATGGCCTGCCGGCAAAACAACTACTTAGAAAGCATCCCGGGAACATCGTCACCAACCAAGCCGCGCAGCCCCGGATTAGGGTTCTACTACAAGGATATAAAGCCATATGAAGACTTGGTCGAAAAATCTCCCGCAACACGAGAGTTGAAGAGCAAGGAGGAGAGGAGTGAAAGCCCCGGCTTGGCAAAACTAAGACCATGAACAAGGTCCCAACCGGCCAAAGAGCACGATGCCTGAACCAAGGAGACGACTTTTGTTGGGTGAAATGACACACTAGAGGGGGGGTGAATAGTGTGTTATCTAAAACTTGTTGCCTAATTTTGGTTTTAATCATTTCTTAAATTATTTAGGCAAATCACAATTTATCGACTAGATGCAGAAGCAAAAGTAAACCAATTAAGTACAAATAAAGATACAATGCTAACACAAAGATTTATAGTGGTTCGGCCCCAATGCCTACTCCACTACCTAAGCACCCTGCTTAGGATTTCCAAACTATGTTTACTAGATTAAATTGATTCTCTTACACAGAGGACTTTGACCCGAAAAGTCTCACTCTCAACCTAAGGCACTTCCACACCCGAAAGTCTCTGCCTTCTCACCGAGAGCAATCTTCCACCTCAACCCTAAGGGACAACTCAACTAATCCTAGTAAACTATATTTACACAAGTGGCTTTACACCTTCTACACCAAGGTAACCACTTACACACAATACCTAACACTAGGTCTTCTTACAAGCTCAAATTCAATGAAATAAACAAAAAAATATGTAAGTAATGGAGCAAAAATACAAAAACACGAATACTTAGCTCCAACGCAATGATTCCTAGCTCCTCTTGATACCTTGGTGATGAATGAAATCAAGTTTGAAGGCAAACTTAAGGTATGGAAAATCAAACTAGGATTTCTCTAAGAAGTGGATCAATGAAAGCTTGGAATTGATCAATGATGGCTCAATGAAGTGTAGGAGTGATTAAAAGTTCCTAAGGAAGGCTTAGGCTTGGGTAT
The DNA here is from genome assembly GCA_034359265.1 of Canna indica. Taxonomy (NCBI): domain Eukaryota; kingdom Viridiplantae; phylum Streptophyta; class Magnoliopsida; order Zingiberales; family Cannaceae; genus Canna; species Canna indica. The sequence goes on along the minus strand of CP136898.1, from coordinate 33,045,114 downwards.
TTATAGAGCCTAGAGGAAATGGAATGAAACAACATCTCAAACGGGCAGAAAACTAGTCGTTTCTACCATTCGATCGCTTGCCGGTCGATCGTCGGTCGACCGATGGATGGACTGCCCGAACGATCGCAGCATTTCTGCCGCTTCGGTCGATCGAATGGCTACTGCCCATTCTTCGCCATATTCGGTCGACCAAATCGGCTACTGCCAATTTTTCTCTACATTCGGTCGATCGGTCGATCGACCGAACCTAAGCTGAACTTGATTTTTTTAGCCTTCTTCTAGTGTGCTTCATTTCCGAGTTCCGGCCTTCAACGTGCGTCAACTTGGGGAGCTTTCCATGTGCTCTTTAGACTCGTCCAAGACATCTTTGGTGGACACATCGAACTTCGAGAGATTTCCACGATGAACCCGAATGCGCCGATCAATGTCCTTCTGATTTTCTGATTTCTCCGATATTTATGATCGAGGATATCGAGCACTAACCGATATGGAACCTGAAAATATTTCTCAATGAAACATTAGTTCCATGTTTGTTATCATCAAAACCGAGATTAAGACCAAGGTAGACAATCTTAGGCCAACAACTTTGTCGTAAGCCCGATGGTACAAACCCATGATGAGCGATGAACCATTCGCCAACAACGCAAAAGTAGATCCCGAAAGGATAGTGATCTTCGAACAAAACCATACAACACACAAGGAGCTATTTGTAGTGATGAGTGTCGAATCCACCAAAAATAAATTCCTACTTCTTGAGATTTTGTAGTTGTGACAAGTAGGGTCAAATCCACAGAGACTGGTTAGTTTTAAATTCTTTCAAAACCATAAATTAAAAGAAAGGAAAGGGGGGACTTGATTAGATGCAAGAAGATGTAAATAAAAATAGTAATTAAAATTGAGGAGAAATCAATGAGAGTAAAGCCTAGCTAAAGATACGTTCTTGATTTCGGTTCGTATTTTGATTATAGACACAAAGGATGAGTTCCTTTATTTCTAACAAATCAGTTTGATCGTAGACAAGCGCTAACAACCATGATCTTCTTCAAATCTATGGTTAACCCAAACAACCGTTCTGATCAAACCCTTATTGATTAGTATTTCTTGAGACACTCTATAGAACTATCAATAGCTAAATTTCTTGGGATCACCGATTTTAATAGATTATATGAATTGAACAGCAATCTCACATGTCAGATTAATTCAAGAATTCTCTTAGTATGGATTGAGCAACAACCTCTAAATCCGGCATGGAACAACCATACTGAAAGGCAAACTATTGTCCTAATAACTCGGTAACAGACCAACAATTAAAAAGGATCAATAGATAAATTATTGTAGGAAATAAATGAATACTAGAAATCAAGAGAAAATTAAGCACAGTGAGATCTCGCAATCCAAGTAGAATCGAAACATCGAACGTCCTTTAGCTAGATAGAAGAAAATTAGCCCCGCATCACAAAGACAAACATCTTTTAAAAATATTTTTGCTCAATTGAAAATTAATTCTAAACTGAAAATAAAAGACCAAAACAAAGCATGCTTGTTCATCTACAACTGTTCTCCTCTTATAGGAGAATTCCAAACCTAACTAAAATAAAAATAAAAATTAAATCAACCCTACAAAGTAATAAAATAACAATTGAATATCTTGGTTTAATACTTTAGACATAAAAGGATAGTCCAAATTCACATGAAAACTTGGAAACAAAATTTTAGCCCTTAACATGGTAAATTCTGGATTTGTCACATGCATCTTTACTAAGGCGTGGGCACGTCTAAGGCATGGCGACCAGGTCCAGCTCTTTTCAATTTTAATCCTTTTAACAACCTATTTTGAATTCTATTGATAAGGATGCTTTGACAAGTATATAAGAACAATTCATAAAGCAAGTAGACAAGCAATGCAAACTCAATTCGTATAGTGGTTAACCAACCCGCCTACTCCACTACCTTGGTTCCTCACCAAGAATTTCTATACCAAATGCTTTATAGAAATAGTGTTTTCCTAAGAATACAATGAGGAGTCAAATGTCAACCATTGAGAAAGCCTCAACAACTATTCGTCTAGCAAAACACAATTCTATAATCGACCTAAGGTGTTTCACTACCACACCCTACAAGCTAACTTGAGAATAACTTAAGAAAATAAGTTTTCATTGTGAGAGCTCCTTTCTTAGCCTTCAATCACTTCAAATCCTCAAGATGGATGGAAGATTTCATTATAAGAGTTGAACCGTGAAGAACACCTTGTAAGAAATGTGGAACTTGAGAACTAGGGCTTGGAAATCAATTCTTGAAGGTCTGAATGCTTGAATAATGATTCAATGGAGTAATGCAGAGTGGTATGAGCCATGAAGTTAACAGCTCTCAAATACTCGTTGCAACGGGTAAAAATATATCTGTTGCCGCCTGACGGTCGATCACGCGATCGATGGGTCGGTCGACCGACCGAGCGACTGTTGGTCATTAAGGGGGGATGTAATCTGTCTCATCACATGGAGAGGAGTTCAAGGCATAGAGATGAGTTAGAAGTTCCACAAGGTCAAATCACTAGATCCAAGTCTAAGAAAATTAGAGAAGCTTATCAAGCTTATGTGCAACATTTGGTGAGAAAGGAATTTAAAGATCCAATTCAAAGGATCTTGCTTGGAGATGAAGAACAAGTCTATTATGTCACTCTTATTGGATTTGTAATGAACGACCATGATGATTAGTTGTTGCTCAAGTTATCCATTAAGTTTTCATTGTTAATATCACGCCCCAACTCAGGGTCACATGACCGACCAGGGTATACGTGCCTATACCCCGCAGCCTAAACTATGCATATGCCAACAAAACATAGTGGAAAGAAAGAAACGAGTTTTATTTCAAATGGAAAGCCAAACAAAAAATCATTATAAGTAAGTTTAGCAAAATAATAAAGTGCGGAAATAATAAATCAAGTTCAAATGTTCATTTACAAATGAATTCTAAAATAAAGACATGAATGTCCCACTATCCTGTTCTTAAAACTCAGAACGCCCTTCGAGTCAACACCGAAATCATTATCAGCATCATCTCTCTTGGCCAGATCCTTAGTGAGTTCACAAAAAGTATCCTCCTCCTGCGCTGCTCGCAGCATATCAACCAACGTGGACTGCACCCTCAGGTGAGCCACCAGTGCACCAGAAGCTGATACTGATAGGACTGCCCCGCCATCCAAACACATGTCCAAATCTTGAGCCAACGGCCTCCTCCTGACTGCTAAATGCGCTAGACTGCCGATGGACTTCATGCTCAAAGCATCAGCCACAACATTAGCTTTCCCCAGATGGTACATGATCATGCAGTCATAGTCCTTCAAGAGTTTCAATCCATCTTCTCTGCCTTAGGTTCAACTCCTTCTGGGTGAGGAAATACTGGAGGCTCTTATGATTAATGTATATCTCACAAGCTTCGTCATAAAGGTAGTGACGCCACTGCTTCAATGCGAACAATACTGCTGCTAGCTCAAGATCATGAGTCGGGTAATTCTTCTCATGGACCTTCAACTGCCAAGAGGCATAAGCTATCACCCTGACATTCTACATCAACACACAACCCAAGCCGACCCGGGAGGCATCACAATAAACAATAAATCCTCCCGAGCCCGAGGGTACTGCTAAAACTGGTGCCGACGTCAAGCGGTCCTTGAGCTTCAGAAAGCTCTCCTCGCACGTACTGTCCCATTCGAACTTGACCTTCTTCTAAGTCAGGCAGGTCAATGACGCTGCAATCCTGGAGAAATTCTCAACAAATTTTCTATAATAACCTGCCAACCCCAAGAAACTACGAATCTCTGTGACATTAGTCGGCATCTTCGAATTCTGAAGAGACTCTATCGTCGCGGGGTCCACCTTTACCCCTTCCCTAAACACCACATGACCAAGTAATCCCACACTCTCCCATCAGAACTCGCACTTGGAGAATTGGACATATAACTGGTGCTCCCTGAGAGTCTCCAGAACCACCCTCAAGTGCTCAGCATGCTCCTCCCTGCTCTTGGAATAAATCAAGATGTCATCAATAAACATTATAACAAATTTATCTACATTCCCTGAACACTCGGTTCATCAGGTCCATAAATGCTGCAGGTGCATTAGTCAGCTCGAAGGACATCACCAGGAACTCAAAGTGCCCATACCTCGACCTGAAAGCAGTCTTAGGGATGTCACTATCTCGGATCCTCAATACAAAATTTAATCTCCCTCTCTGGAGGCAACGCTAGCAACTCCTCCGAAAACACATCAGAGAACTCGCATACCACGGGTGTCCCCTCGATATCTCTAGTCGTATCTCTGCCTCCCTCTGCCACCGATACAAAGGCCAAGAAGGACTAGCATCCACCCAGAAGTAGCTTCTGGGCCTTGAGAGCTGAGATGCCTACCAGCGAGTCTCTCCTTCCCTCACCCTGGAAGGAAAACTGGGGCAATCCGGGCTTACTGAAGGTCACAGTCTTAGCCCTGTAATCCACTTAGGTGAAATGGTCTGCCAACCAGTCCATGCCCAAAATTACATCAAGCTCTAGAATCGACAGGAGTGTCAATTCGAACATCAGCACGTGCCCACAAATGACTACCTCACAACCCTAAAAAACTATCTCTGCCAGCATAGAAACGCCCGTAGGCGTAGACACCACAAGAGGCAAATCAAGAACAGAGGTTTTCCCAGTCAACTTAGCAGCAAACAAAGCAGATACAATAGAATGCGTAGAACCTTGATCAAACAAAACATAGGCAATGGCGGAACCAATAGTAAGGTTACTTGACACTCCTGCCCTGGACGCCTCAGCGCCCTCTTGGTTCATAGGAAACACCCGTACAGCGGGCCTCTCTGAACCACCAGCTTGCTGGCCTCCACCCTGAGTCTGGCCTCTCTGAGCCACGGAACCTACTGATATCGGTGCCTTTACTTAGGTCTGATCAGGCTGCTAACTGCCCTTACTAGGACAATTCTTTTTGTAGTGCCTAGTTTGCCCACAGCTAAAACATACCTATGAACACCCCCAGCAAGCTCCCTAGGCTTCCGATGACATCGATTACATGGCTGCGGCCCAGGCCTCCGCTGCGAGCTTCTAGATGATGCCCCTGGTCTTAAATCCCTATGGTCTCTGGAATTGTTAGGACCTCCGCCCTGCTATGGATCCGTTGTCCTAAGAGTACCCTCAGAGTGAGCTAGCCGACCCCCCAGGTGTTAGGGCCAAAACTTTTTCTTCTGGGGTCTATCATGCATGTCTGTCGATACCAGTGCCTCCTTTCAGAGCACCTCATCTACAACCCGAGCAAAGGAAGTGTCCTCCATGTAATGGATCAGTCTGGCGATCTACGGCCTCAGCCCCTCAACAAACCTCTTGACCCTGGTGATCTCTATGGCTATCAAGGTGGGATGGTACTTCGAGAGTCGAGTGAACTCCAGCTCATAGTGCGTCACTGTCATACTGTCGATCTAATGTAGTAGCTCAAATTCTTTTCATCCGCCTGCCCCGGACGCTCAGTGGTAGGTACTTCACCACCATAACAGCTCTAAACTCCTCCCAGGTAGGGGGTGGTGCATCTACTGCTCTGCGGTACCTCTAGGTGTGGAGCCAATCCTTGGCTGGTCCTCTTAGTTAAAACCCGATCAGTCGAGCGGTCGTCTAAGAAGAACAATCGAGCTCCCTACACGATCATAGCAATGCCCTAGGAAACTGGTGACCTCCACCCGCTGATCTATCCCTATATACTCTGGTGGCCTAAATGCTATAAAATCTGCATTGGAAGGTTCTCTGGGGGCTCTGACCACCGGTGCTACTGGCTCAACCACCTCTGTTATTGCGGGTGTTGCCGGTACTGGTTGTGGGTGCTGCGGGCCTGCGAAGGTCTCCCGCGATCCTAGCCCCGGCCTCGGCGTTGACGCTTAGTAGAGTTGCTGCCACTACCGCTCATTGCGGCATCAAAGGCCTCCATCAATCTGGAATCACCAGAAAGAAAAGAAAACATCATAATTAGGCAATTCAACTCACCCTAACATTTGCAAACTTAATCACAAGTCGCGCTGAGGTGCAGACTTAACCCATTGATCTCATAACATAATCCTACCGTATACTAACACGGTAGTAATGCCCTATACGAAAAACAAACCCTAGGTTGTAGTTAGATCGAACCACATGCTCAGGTACCATATTATCACGCCCCAACTCTGGGTCATGTGACCGGCCAAGGTATACATGCCTATACCCCGCAGCCTAAACCATGCACATGCCAACAAAACATAGCAGAAAGAAAGAAATGAGTTTTATTTCAAATGGGAAACCAAACCAGAATTCATTATAAGTTTAGCAAGATAATGAAGTGCGGAAATAATAAATCAAGTTCAACTGTTTATTTACAAATGAAATCTGAAATAAATACATGAATGTCCCACAACTCCAAAATACTAAAACACAAGTGCATGACTAATTACCAAAAACTCGACTATGACCCCTAACTAGGACTACTATGAGATCAATGTGGCTCCTCTGCCCTCCAGCCGCGCCAAGTGCTCCAGCCCACCTCACCGGTCAGGCTCTGACAAATAAAACACTGACAACGGGTGAGTTCAAAAGAACCCAGTGAGCGGTTCTACCAACCCCCACAAAAAAAAAACCAAACATAGCAATAAAGCATATGATCATCCACCTGTCTCAATAGAAGAAAAAAACAAAATAAAGTCACTAGAGTGTGACGAGCTATCCGGCCATCTGGCCAAACATGCCCGGAGGCAACTCAACTCTAGTAATGAATATAACAGGCCTCATCCTACCGTGCCCTGAGGCAACAATCATACTATCAACAGGCCTCAGCCTAACATGCCGGCAACAATCACACTCAAGGGTCATTAGGATAACTAGATTGGCCCATCCAAACTTAGATCAAGAATAGGAATAATCGAGATTCGCTCATCCGAACTTATTCCTTGCGTAAAGACACTCAGGAGAAATCAAGATTTGCCCGTCCGAACTTGCTCCACGAGAAACGCAAGAATAATCAGAATTCGCCCGTCTGAACTTGTCCCTTTAAGATATCACAAGAATAAGCGGGATTTGCCCGTTCGAACTTATTCCTTAAAAGCAACTCGAGAATAATCGAGATTTACCCATCCGAACTTATTCCATGAGTAATCACCAGAATAATCAGGATTTGCCCATCTGAACTTAGACCAAAGAGATAACGTAGGAATAATCGGGATTCGTCCATCCGAACTTATTCCTTCAACACCGGTTGGCAATTAACCATCCAACCTTCCCGGGCCAAGCCCGCAATTCGGCTCCTATCCGAGTCTCTCCGCCATTCATAAAGATATGACTCAACATGACCTATGTCAAGTGTCTCCTACGGTGTCTTAGGGGTGTCTTCACTGGGAAACGCTTCAACACTCTATGCCCGTACCCAACACCTACACCCGTAATGTCGAACCCATGAGGTTTTGTTTCATGCATAAACTTTACTTATTGATTTATAATAGATTATGCTGCCCCTTGAATTTTGATTTAAGCAATTAAAATTATCAACTCCAAGATTAGGGTTTTGTTTTTAGTTTACTGTTGAGCCCCAAACTGATGTACGCAAGTTGAATATGACTTCTAGATTGTGTCCTATGTTTCCAAATAATATTTTCTGGTCAAAATGATAGGTTACATGACTATGTTCAGTGAGCTATTTTGATCTCAGCAGATAAATCAAAATCAGCTCAGATTCAACAAAACAGTATACAATTCCAGCAAGTTTGAGTTTTCAGCATAACATGGAAATAAATCTGAAATTTACAGAATATAGATCCTAAATTTCCCTCACCACAGATTTATATCAAGAAGTTCATCATACATAAACAACTTCATAATTTGCTAATCAAGATCTAACATGCATCAATATCTTCTTTAAACAAGAACCAAGCTTCATGACCAAGAAACCATCACAAGAACATACTTGGCATCAAGATCAAAACCTCAACTTTTGTAAAACATGTTTTCCATTCATTATCATAGATTATTTATAAAGCATATATCAACATGTGGATACATAAATTGACAAGCAAATCATGGCATGGATCTCAAGATTTCACAAGAATCCTCTCTTAGGCATTTTATCAAACACCTAGAAGGACTCTACTCTCCACCTTGGCCGAGCATCCCTAGGGTCATCCTAGGGCTGCCGAGCCCCATAGGGGTGTTTTCGGGCTTTCTCAAACACGACAATCAAAAGGAACGGTGAGAGTTCGAGAGATTGACGGAGAAATGGTTCACAAGAACCCGAATTCAAGAATGGCTCAAAGAAAGCTCAAACATGAGAAATCGTGGAAAAATGGAGGGTAGATCCACTCACATGAATAGGAAGAAGGATTAGAGAAGAATTTCCGATCGACGATCTTCGAATTCGGCTCCAAGAGATGGTGGCTCGGCTCAAAGAAGGGGGAAGTGGGGGCAGCGGCTCCACTCCAAGCCGCCGACTTCAAGAGAGGGGAAGAGAGAGAGGGGTGGTCGGCTCGGCTGGGTGGCTCCTCTCTGCTCGGCTCCATGGAAGGATAGAGGGGGAGGAAGGGGCTCGGCGGCTCAGGCGGTTGTTGGTTGGCTCGGTGTCTCCAAGGAAAAGAGATGGGTAGGGGCAGCTGCTACTTGATGGCGGCTCCTCTCCTCTCTCACCCGGTTGGTGCGGCTTCAAAAGGGAGCCACCAACCCTAGGAGGGGATTTTTATAATTCCCTCCCAAAACCACTTATCCACACCCTAACCCGCACTCTCCTCAACCCAGATCCGCAACCCGCTAACCCACACTAACCCCATGAATAAATACAAGAAACAAACACATGCACATCCACATGTAACATAATCAAGTCAATTAGCTATATAATTATAAATCATAATTCAACTTACCCGAGCTCGCAAGCTCGCACCGAACCTTGAGGTGACTCGGCTCGACCTCGAACTAGCCTGCTAGACTGACAATTACAAATAATAATAGAAAACAAATATTAATATCTCGGATATTACAGTTAAAGACCTTAAGTTATGTCATTTCATATTTTGGATAGGCTATTTTGTTCTAAGGTCGAATACTAATTTGTTATGGGTCCTATTATGCTAAGTCCACTAGTCTTTATATTTTTTTAATTAGGTCTGAATTGTTCATCAAGTAAATTTGTTTAACGCTTGTTTTACAATTATGGAAAGTCTTTACTTTTTTTAACAAATATGGAAAGTCAAAATAGGTGACGATACTAGGGATTGAATTCTAGATCGCTAGACAACATACAACATGTTGCCACCAACTGTGCTACCCACAGTTGGTTGGAAAGTCTTTTACTTAGGTCTAAGAGGTTTGAGGTCTATAAATATCTCATTATTATGTATTTTTGAGAAACTTTTGAATACATTACTTTGCTAATGCAAATAGTGAGGAATTGATCTTCTCATTTTATTCCAAGATATTGTTAAATTATCAAGTCTTGTGCTTGTGGCATTTCCTAGTTCTTGTTCATCTAGGTTGCTAATTGCCATGTGAATTAGAGATCTAGTAGGAAAATTAAATCCCATTATCTAGATTGCCTTCTACATTGTTAGATGGAGGTCAAGTAGAATATCAATTTTTACTATCTTGTTTTCCCTTCTTTCCCATCGTTTCCTCGCCAAACCCCCATCCGACCATACCCATCTTTACATACCCTTTTCCAAAACTGGCCATAACTTCAAACACTCACCTTCTCCTTGTTTTAGCCATCAAGATCTATATTATTTGGTATTAGAGCCAAGGTTCTCTACACATTTGTTTGGATAAATTCGCCCAACCGAAGGTCTCCAGCAGTAGTCGCAGTGTTTTGAGCATATCTCCCCCACCGTAACTCCGACCAGGACGTGTGAGTACTAGTTGGAAATCTAGGAGGACAATCAAGTTAGTTTTTCGTTTAGCCTATTTGTTCTGGTCGCGACCCGATCCGGACCCGCCCCGAGCGGCCCCGTCTCGAGACGCGGCGGCGGTGACTCAAACACCACGTAGCGGAAGGAAAAATCACAAATCATAACACAATATAAAAGACAACGTTCAAACCAATAATCATGTTCAAAGAGTCCAACAATAAATACGATAAGGAACAGTCCGATCAAATACAAGATTTAACAAAACATCAAATAGTTTTACATATTACAGCTCCAAAATAATAATATCAAGGTCAAGTGTTAAAAGGCGACAAAACGAAGCAAAATACAAAAGCAATCGCCACCAGAGCTCCACATCTTTGACTATCTACTAGCTGTCTAAAAACTATCTACACCTTAATCAAAGGATTGACAGCTCGCTCCTGCAGTCTGAAGCAAAAACAACGGAGATCAGTAGGTGCTAAGTGGGAGAATCACAATATGATCAACAAGCATTAAGTGTCAACTTAACGATGAATACAACATGGCCTAAGATGCAGTCAAAGGAAATGAACACAACAAATACTCATCGCCTACTCATAAACAACATCAACTGAATCATCGAGCGTGTGGACCGTTGGGTAAAAATCTCGCACTCTACCACCTGCAGAGTGGCATCAATCGTCCGCTCCAATAGTGATGCGACTACCCCCACCAAGTAGGTAGCCCTTCAGATGTCGCGTCCGACATCATCGCACCTGAAGGTGCCCAACGTGCGACTAGTAAATATCATACAACCGACTTGTAGGCTCAATCCACCCTCAACACACTCTCCAAACTATAATTATTTCACACTAATTAATCAACTAAATTATCATACTAATAATTTAATATTATTTAAACATCTAAGCAATCAACCTACTAGAAGGGCATCCTAATAATGTTTTCATGGAAAACCAACCCCACTATCACGTTCAACACGCGGAAATATTCAAGTTTTCTCTTCACCTCAATTTGAACTGACAACTCGGGGTTCACCAAATAATTAAATTTCAATTTTAAGTTCAAAAGGTAGTTTTATAAATAATACTGCAATTCATAATAAACATGATATTTTTAACAATACAACTCTCTTACTTATTAATTAATTTCTAAAATAAAAAAAAACACCTCTCTCGTCTCCCTGTCCACTAGCCTATGCCCCAACCCCCGCTGCCTCTGTCATGCCCCAAACCCATGTCGGGCACCTCCCCAACCCTCCGGTGACCAACCAGCTGACATATCCGCCCTCTCCACAACCTCCACGGCCGGTACAACTCACAACCGGTCGAATGGTGGCCGAAAGGGCCACCACCTAGCGCGGCTAGCGCTACTATCGACCTACGCACGACACCGCCGCCCGCGGCATGGTCGCTCACGGTGTGGCCGACCGCGGCATGGCTGCTCTTGGGCGTGGTTGATCGCGGCCTATAGCGGCATGGCAACGTGTAGTGCAGTTTCTGCACGCGGCCATCCCACAAGGCTGCGACTCCACAGCCGATCTATCCTCGTTTTCATCATCAGATTCATCAGAGATAATAAATTAATAAAAGGAGTGGATGAGATCTCCTACCTCAATTTTTCAATTCTGACAACGACGAGCTCCACCGGCAACACTCGCGCCGACTTCTCCTCCACGCACAGGTACTCTCTCTTCCTCTTCTCAACCTCCCACCACAACAACTCTCCTCCCTTAAAATCCCTCCACCATCACCTGCAACCCCCTCTCCTCATTCCTCATTTATTTGGTATTGACTTTTAGTTATTATTATTTTTTTGAAAAACACATGAAAACAACCTCCCCACCTTAAGAATTTTGATGCTCCAAAATTACGTATCTGCTGTGTCGCGATCTCTGATATCCTCCTCATGTTCCCACTGTTGAAGGAAATTCGACAATAGAAGGGGGGTTGAATAGTGTCCATCCCCCTTTTCAAATTTAATCAAATTTAACTTCACTTAAGTGGAAGTGTTTCTTAACAATAAATATGATCAAATATTAATAACAATGAAAGGCAAACAAAAGAGCAATGCAGACAACAATAATTATAGTGGTTCGGCCAACTGCCTACTCCACTACCTTGGCTCCTCACCAAGGATTTCTAACCACTACTTTATAGAGTTTGTGTTTCCCTTTGAATACAATGAGGACACTCTTCTCACCACTCTGAGAACCCCTCAAACCTATTCACCTAGACAAAACATAATTCTACAATGTTTCCCCTAAGTGTTTCCCTAGCACACCTAGCAGCTATTACTAATGGAAAACATGTCTGAAATAAAACTTCAAATACAATGTAAAAGAGCTTAAGAAATAAAAATAGAAACCACAGCTCTTTTCCCAAGCCTTCACGCCTTCAACTTGCCAGAAGATGCACTGGAGTTGCAGCAGAGTTAAAGAAAGCAAGCGCTTGAAGAAGAATTTGACGGAAGATTAGGGCGTAGCAGATCGATCACTTTGAAGGCTTTTAATCACTTTTTTGAATGCTCAATAAATTCACTAAGAGGTTTTTTAGAAGGTAGGTGAGCGGTATTTATAACCCATAAGCAGAACGGTGACTCAACAGGTAGAAAAAAAGTCGTTACAGCCATTCGGTCAATTGTCGATCGATCGACCGATCGACCGCTACCCATTCTGTGGGTTTTTAGCTCTGTTCGGTCGACCAAAGGAGCCACAGTTTTATTTATCCCGAGTTCGGTCGACCGATGCAATGAAGGCTAGTTGCGCGATCTATGATTTGCAATTCGGTCGACCGATCGATCGATCGATGAGCCTTCTGCCAAATTTTGGCTTCGGTCGGTCGATCGACCGACCGATCAATTGACGCAGCCTTCTGTGATTTCTTCACCAACTTCGGTCGACCGATAGGTCGATCGAATGGCTATTGCCATTTTTTCACAACATTCGGTCGATCGACCGGTCGACCAAATTGGCTGATGCCAAAGATCTGCCTTGTTCGGTCGACCGAACTCAGGCTAAGGCTGATTTTTACATTGAATTTGTTACATGCCTTTTTTTGGGTTTAGTTACCAAGTTTCAACTTGGATAACTTTACAATTTGGTTTGAGATAAAATCGTCCTAGGGGTATATTATATGATTTCTACTTAATTTATACCCGAGCCTTTCTTTGACGTTCTTTACTATTGTTTCTTGACGATCTTTCCTTTCATTTCTCCGAATGAAGTTAGCATGCTTATCACAACCTCAACCTGAACTCCAAACTTCACACATAGATTAAATATATATTTGTTATCATCAAAATGAAGATGTAAGCTTAAGAGAGACCATTAAGCCAACAATCTCTCCCTTTTTGATGGTGACAAACATAACAAGGAATTTAAGAAAGCGTATACATATTTTTTATGAGTTTGAGTTAAGGCATTCATGAGTTAAGGTATACAATATATAGAACTCAACATATGCATACAAATGTTTGCAACTCACCCTATGCTCCCCCTATCAATGTGCATATCATTTTTGTAACTCCCCCTAACTATATGCAACGTGAAAACCAAGTGTGAAATTACTTTTTCTCCCCTTTTTGACATCAATCAAAAAGGGTAAGAAGTAAGGTACAATTAACGAGCTTCATCATAAAAACCAAGAAAGCCATAAAACCAAGTATCATCTATCACTATAGTCCTTCCTATTAATGTAAGCCTATAGAAGGCAAACATCAATAAGTCGCAAAGCCCCACTACAGAGCAGTACATAAGTGTGATAATACTTTATAGAATGTAAGTTTTGAAAAACATATACATTTTGAAGAAAAACATTTTAATTATTAGGAAAAGCACAAATTCCTAATTGCTTCCTTAAATTTGTAAAGCTTTCTTCAACCAAGGGTTTTGTAAATATATCGGCAAGCTGTTTACCGGTGGATACAAATTCTACCGATATATTTCCGTTAGTCACATTACCCTAAGAAAATGGTGCCTTAAGTCAATATGCTTAGTTCTAGAGTGTAAAATGGGACTCTTTTTTAAATTTATTGCACTAGTATTATCACAATGAATAGGTATGCAAGAATACTTAAGTCCATAGTCTAAAAAGCTTTGTTTCAACCAAAGGACTTGTGCACAACAACTAGTCGCAGCGATGTATTCTACTTCGGTAGTTGAAAGTGCAACTGAGTTTTGTTTCTTTGAGAACCATGAGACAAGACTCGCTCCTAAGAATTGACAACACCCACTAGTGTTTTTTCTATCTACTTTTCATCCGGCAAAATCAGCGTCCAAAAAATCGATTAAATCAAATGATGTATGACATGGATACCATAGTCCTAAGTCAACCGTGCCCTTTAAATATCTCAATATGTGTTTTACTGCACTTAAATGAGATATTTTAGGGCAAGATTGAAACCTAGCACATACACAAACACTAAACATGATATCGGATCTACTTGCGGTTAAGTAAAGAAGACTACCAATCATACCTCGATATCATTTTTCATCAACTTTAATGCCCTCTTCATCTTTATCAAGCTTGATGAATGCGCTCATAGGTGTAGAAGCTATCTTGGTTTCATTCATCCCAAAACTTTTGATGAACTCCTTTGTGTACTTGGCTTGATTGATTAAGATTCCTTTGTTGGTTTGCTTGATTTGGAGACCAAGAATGAAGGAGAGCTCTCCCATCATGCTCATCTCAAACTCATCTTGCATACATTTAGCAAACCATTTACAAAGTATTTCATTAGTAGCACCAAAAATTATGTCATCAACATAAATTTGAACTAATAACATATCATTTTCATGATGCTTAATGAAAAGTGACACATCGGCTTTTCCAACATTAAAACCTTGTTCAATTAAAAAGATTGAAAGTCTTTCGTACCAAGCCCTAGGGGCTTGTTTTAAACCATATAATGCCTTTTTAAGTTTGAAAACATGGTTTGGAAACTCAAAACTTTCAAATCCGGGGGGTTGTTCAACATAGACTTCTTCATTAATGAAACCATTTAGAAATGCACTTTTTACATCCATTTGAAAAAGTTTAAAACCCTTAAAGCTAGCATATGCCAAAAGCATTCTAATTGCTTTTAATCTAGCTATGGGAGCATACATTTCATTATAATCTATCCCTTCTTGTTGATTTTACCCTTGTGCCACTAACCTAGCTTTGTTTCTAATAACTAATCCTTCTTCATCTAGCTTATTTCTAAGTACCCATTTTGTTCCAATTATGGTTTGTTCACTAGATCTAGACACTAAGTCCCACACATCATTTCTAGCAAATTGGTTGAGTTCTTCTTGCATAGCAAGTACCCAAAACTCATCTTCTATTGCTTCCTTAATGTTCTTAGGCTCTACTTGAGATACAAAAGCTACATATTGACAAACATTCTTGAGTTTTGAACGCGTTACCACTGCCGTTGAAGGTTCTCCAATGACTTGATCCATTGGATGATCCTTTACCAACCGGAATCCTTTAGGGAGAGGTGGTAAAGCTTCTTCTTCATCATCTTTAACTTGAGGTAGATTCAAGGATGGCGGTTCTTCATGTTGGGTTTCCTCATTATCTTCATCCTCCACTTCTTTACCATGAAGTGTGAGATCCTCAAGTTCCTCACCTACATTCACAATCTTCACATTTCTAGAAGAATCATTAGTTTTATTAAACGTGACATGCATGGAATCTTCAACAATCATGGTTCTATGATTGTAAACTCTATATGCCTTAGAATTAATGGAGTAACCTAGAAAAATCCCTTCATCGGATTTAGAATCAAATTTTCCTAAATTCTCCTTAGTATTTAATATAAAATATTTGCATCCAAAAACATGAAAATATCCCACATTTGGGATTTTTCCATTCCAAAGCTCAAAAGGTGTTTTCTTAATTTTAGGTCTTAATAAAACTCGGTTAAAAACATAGCAAGAGGTATTTATGGCTTCGGCCCAAAAATACTTAGGCAAATTGTTTTCACATAGCATGGTCCGAGCCATCTCTTGTAAGGTTCTATGCTTCCTCTCAACCACCTCATTTTCTTGAGGGGTCCCAAGGGAAGAAAATGTATGTTCAACACCCAAATCATCAGAAAACTCGGAAATTTTTTTATTTTTAAACTCCTCTCCATTGTCACTTCTAATTTTTCAAATTGAAACTCCTTTTTCATTTATAACTTTCTTTGCAAACTTTTTGCAAAACTCAAAAGTTTCATTTTTATTGGCCAAAAAGAAAACCCATGTAAATCTAAAAAAATCATCAACTAATACATAACAATATGACTTTCCACCTAGACTAGCTACATCACATGGTCCAAAGAGATCCATGTGCACAAGCTCAAGAATTCTAGATGTACTAACTTGATTAATGCTATGAAATGAAGATTTGACTTGCTTACCTAGTTGACATGCATCACAGAGATTGTCTTTTTCAAATTTGATCCTGGGTAAGCCTTTAACTAATTCTTTCATAGATATCTCTTGGATGAGGCTCATGCTAGCATCTAACATGAGGATTTGGCAAGACATTTAATTCTAAGGTGTAAACATTTTCTTGCCTATTTCCAATAAACATGATATCCATTGATGGTGCACTTCTAATGATACATTTAGATGCTTCAAAAATAATTATGTATCCATTGTCACATAATTGTGATATGCTAATCAAGTTATGTTTTAACCCATCTACTAATAAAACATTCTTAATGCATGGGTAAGGGAGTATACCTATGTCACCAATGCCAACAATCTTACCTTTGGCATTGTCTCCAAACGTGACATGTCCACCATCTTTCCTTGATAGGGTTGCAAATAAGTTGATGTCACTCGTCATGTGCTTCGAGCAACTGCTATCTAATATCCAAGTCCTTCTATTTGCTTGAGGATGTTCTCCATCTATAAAAGGAGAAGAAACTATTTTAGGTACCCAAATTCTCTTGGGTCCTTGAGTGTTAGTCATTTTAGGAACCCATGTAAATCTTGCATGTGGGTTCCTCCTCAAAGCACAATCCTTGGCCATATGGCCAAATATGCCACAAGAAAAATAATTTCCATTAAAAAAAATTTTAGTGTGTGTGAGAGCATGGGAGTGTGATGATTTCTTTTTGTGGACAACCTTAGGCATGACATTTTGTATAGTTGTCATCTTCTCATTGAGCATGCAAAGTTTCCTTTTTAATGTTAGCATGCTATTATTCAGGTGCTCTACTTGATCACTTAAATACTTGTTTTCATCTTCTAATTTTTTGTTGTCATTTTCTAAGTACTTCTTAGCTTTCTCTAGGGTGTGTGTATCCTCCTTAAGGGTATCTACTTCTTTTCTTAAGGCATTGCATGTGAGTAATAAGCTATCATTTTCAAGCTCTAAAGATTTATTGTCCTTTTTAAGGTCTCTAAATTTCTCCTAATAGCATTAAATTCATCATGCATTTGTTCAAATTCATTTTCTAACTCTTCTTTAGTAAAAGAAACTTCACCAAAAGTAAATCTTACCTCATCATCATTTGCTATCAAGCAAAGATTTGCCTTTTCACTCTTTGCTTCTTCTTCACTCGATGAGGCCTCGCTTTCATCCCATGTAGCCATCATTGCCTTCTTCTTCTTCTTGTATCTCTCCTTTTTGTGAGGGTTGGAGGTGGAAGCTATCTTGAGAAGTGGGCAATCCCTTCTTAGATGTCTGGTCTTGTTGCAATGGTAGCATGTGTAGCCTCCTCTTCCCTTCCTCATGTCACCCGTCACGAAACTCATAAATCTTCTTGCTAGCATCGCCATTTCTTCAACATCATCCGTCTCTTCCTCGGATGATGACGACTCTTCTGCTCGATGTGATGCTTTTAAGGCAATGGTCTTGCCTTTGGGGGCATCCTCCTCCTGATATTGCTTCATGTGGGTCTCATGTGTCATAACAGATCCAATGAGCTCAGTGATCTTCAAGGTGCTCATGTCTTTTGCTTCCATGATAGCTATGACCTTGGGCTCCCAAGCTTTTGGAATGGAACGAAGGAGCTTCCTTATCTTCTCATCTTCCTTTATTTCCCTGCCATGGTTAGCTAATCCATTTGTAATATTTTGAAATCTAGCATACATGGCATCAATGGATTCATGCAATAACATTTTAAACATTTCATAGTCTTGCTTGAGTAGATTTATTTTGGATTCCTTTACTTGTGAAGACCCTTCATGTGTGGTCTCTAGGAACTTCCATAATTCATATGCGAACTTATAGGTAGAAATCCTATTGAATTCTTTAATTGATAGGCCGCAATATAATCCATTGACGGCCTTTGCATTTGCATTGAAGAGTTTAATCTCTTCTTGGTCCCATTGATCCATATCCTTATCGGGTTGTTTGTACCCTACTAAAATCATCCTCCATACATCCATACCTAGAGATTGTAGAAAGCCATTCATGCGGATCTTCCAGTAGGCATAGTTGTTTCCATCGAATAGTGGTGGAGTATAAGTAGAGGACCCTTGATCTAATTGGATTTCACTAGATATCTTAATTTGTAGGGAATATGGTTAAACCTTATCCTACGACCAGGCTCTAATACCAATTATTGTAGGAAATCCGACACTAGAATGGGAGGTTGAATAGTGTCTATCCCCTTTTCAGATTTAATCAATTTTAACTTCACTTAAGTGGAAGTGTTTCTTAACAATATATGTGATCAAATATTAATAACAATGAAAGGCAAACAAAAGAACAATGCAGACAAGAATAATTATAGTAGTTCGGCCAACTGCTTACTCCACTACCTTGGCTCCTCACCAAGGATTTTTAACCACTACTTTATAGAGTTTGTGTTTCTCTTTAAATACAAAGAGGACACTCTTCTCACCACTCTGAGAACCCCTCAAACATATTCACCTAGGCAAAACATGATTCTACAAAGTTTCCCCTAAGTGCTTCCCTAGCACACCTACTAGCTATCACAGATGGAAAAACAAGTCTGATATAAAACTTCAAATACAATGTAAAAGAGCTTAAGAAATAGAAATAGAAACCACAACTCTTTTCCCAAGCCTTCACGCCTTCAACTTGCCAGAAGATGCACTGAGTTGCAGCAGAGTTGAAGAAAGCGGGCGCTTGAAGAAGAATTTGACGGAAGATTAGGGCATAGCAGATCGATCACTTTGAAGGCTTTTAATCACTTTTTTGAATGCTCAATAAATTCACTAAGAGGTTTTTTAGAAGGTAGGTGAGGAGTATTTATAACCCCTCAGCTGAACGATGACTCAATGGGTAGAAAAATAACCATTACAACTATTCAGTCGATCGTCGGTCGATCAACCGATCGACCGCTACCCTTTTTGTGGGTTTTTAGCTCTGTTCGGTCGACTGATGGGTCGACCGAAGGAGTCACAATTTTATTTATCCCGAGTCCGGTTGACCGAATCGGTCGACCAATGCAAGGAAGCCAGGCGCGCGATATGTGATTTTTGATCCGGTCGACTGATGAGCCTTTTGCCAAATTTTGGCTTCGGTCAGTCGATCGACCGATCGATCGATGCAGCCTTCTGCGATTTGTTCACCAACTTGGGTTGACCAACAGGTCAACCGAATGGCTACTGCCATTTTTTTGCAACATTCGGTCGACCGACCGGTCGACCGAATTGGCTGTTGCCAAAGATCTGCCTTGTTCAGTCGACCGAACTCAAGCCGAGGCTGATTTTTACATTGAATTTGTTACATGCCTTTTTTGGGGTTTAGTTACCAAGTTTCAACTTGGATAACTTTTCAATATGGCTTGGGATAAAATCATCCTAGGGGTATATTACATGATTTATACTTAATTTATACCTGAGCCTTTCTTTGACGTTCTTTTCTATCGTTTCTTGATGATCTTTCCTTTTGTTTCTTCGAATGAAGTTAGCATGCTTATCACAACCTCAACCTGAACTTCCAACTTAATTCACACATAGATTAAATACATGTTTGACCAACCGGAGGTCTGACCATTGTTTCAGGTCTGACCATTGTTTCAGATGTGGAGATAGTGGACACTTTGCTAGGGATTGTCCTAGAGGCAGCAGTGTGTGTTATCATTGTAAGCAACCCAGCCACATCAGCATGAGTTATCCAGCCAGGGTCAGAGGCTGGAATGATCGTTGCGTCTGAGTGGGAAACACCTTGCCTTCTTCGGCGATCCGAAATAACCACTAACAAGTCCACTTTGAGATGACTGGGCGTGAGCTCTAAAGCCTTCTTGGCTCCAATCAAGTCCTCCTGCACCTTGTGGAAGTGGTGGTCGACCATGATGATCCTTATGCTTCAGCTGGGTGATCCTCAAGTGAGTACTCTCAACTAAAAGTGCTTGTGCCACCACTCGACTATAGTCTCGCAACTCGTCATGACTAGACATCCAATCGTGAATAGCATAGTCGAGCCCTCTGAAGAAATGCTCTACCTTGTCCTCCTCTGAGGCCACCATCTGCGGACAAAACTTTGATAGTCGATCAAACTCAGCCTCGTACTCTACCACACTACGACCCAGCTATCGCAAATCAAAGAACTCTTGCTTCTTCTGTTGACGGAATGTCATCGAGAAATATTTACTGAAGAATGCAGCTCTAAATTCTGCCCATGAAATATCAGCTCCACCATTAGCAGCGACCTGTGCCCTCCACCAAACACTAGCCCCATCTCAAGTAAAAGGTGGCCAGATCCACCTTTTTCTCCTCCTTGTACCTAAGTGCCTTAAGAGTATCCTCCACTCCAGCCAGCCATCTCCTAGCTGCCATACGATCTGCACCACCCCCGAAGTTATCGAAACGCTCTCAGCCAAACTACTGGAACTTCAACATGCGAGACTCCCATGCCTTAGTGCTAGCGGAGCCTCTCTTTGGTCCTGGTACAAGCATAACATACTGTTGTGGCCTAGTAGGAATATGCGTAGCAGGAGCATGCATTGTAGAGCCCTCTCCAACCGCCTTAGGAACTACTGGTACAACCTCAGCAAATGCTTCCTCCCCTCCAACTCTAGATCCAAGAATAAAGTCCTGCACCTCCTCTACGGGAACATGCATAGGGGCGCCACAACCACGACCTCTACCATCGATAGTACGATCGGTCCGACGAGCACCCCGGCTCGCCCGCCCACCACGACCCCTAACAGTCGGAGTTGCCACCTGAGTAGTCTGTGCACGCCGAGGTATCGCCACCCGACCCTGGGCTCCACCTAGATCCACAAGACCCCACGCAGGTCCAACACTGCCACTCGACATCATCATTACAAAAAAAATGATTTTAAGCAAAGCATCTAAAATAAATTTACAACTCACCTCCACACCTCCTACGCCTTAGAGTCTTATCATTAAGGTAATAAACCTAAACTCCTAACCTCAAGCTTAATCCTAGGCTTTGATACCAAATTGTAGCGCCCTGATCCGAACCCGCCCCCGGCGGCCCCATCCCAAGACACGACGACGGCGACTCGAACACCACACAATGGAAGGAAAAATCATGAATCATAACATAATATAAAGGACAATGTTAAAACCAATAATCATGTTCAGAAAGTCCAACAATACATACGATAAGGAACAGTTCGATCAAATACAAGATTTAACAAAACATCAAATAGTTCTATATATTACAGCTCCAAAATAACAATATTAAGGTCATGTGTTAAAAGGCGACAAAATGAAAAAAAATACAAAAGCAATCGCCATCAGAACTCCACATCTACGACTGTCTACTAGTTGTCTAAAAACTATCTACACCTTGATCTAAGGATTGATAGCTCACCCCTGCAAGTCTAAAGCAAAAACAACGGAGATCAGTAGGTGCTGAGTAGGAGAATCACAATATGATTAACAAGCATTAAGTGTCAACTCAACGATGAATAACAACATGACCTAAGATGCAGTCAAAGGCAATGAACACAACAAATACTCATCACCTACTCCTAAACAACATCAACTAAACCATCGAGTGTGTGGACCATTGGGTAAAAATTTTGCACTCTTCCACCTATAGAGTGGCATCAACCGTCCGCTCCAACAGTGATGCGACTACCCCCACCAAGCAGGTAGCCCGTTAGATGTCGCGTCCGACATCATCGCACCCGAAGGTGCTCAACGTGCAACTAGTCAGTATCATATATACCCTCTCCCATTGTTGGGGGGTACCACACTCGAAATGGTCCTGGACCGAAGTCCTCTCCAAGTTCGTAGCCTCAAAATCGACAACAACCATGCAACTCGACTCCAAGAGTACAACAAGGTATATCACTATGATAAACAATATAACAACAACTCCAAGTGATAACGACATGAACAACATGATAATAACATAACATCATCATGACCAACAATATAACAAGTCCAAGTGATTACGACATGATCAATAGGATAATAACATGCTCAAAAAGTAAACAACACCACATATAACAATATGGCACTATGCATTCAATGACTAATCCAATGCACCATGAGATTAGCATAGCATACTATGATCAAGAATAAATGCCAATAAGAAACAATAAAATGTAACACATGCAATTTCTCTATATGGCATGTCCAACAATAGTATGCAGCAAGAGTTCAATAAATTTATGAAGTAAATCAAACATCGGAAGCAAGGATATTTGCGTAATTTATCTCCGACGATAAATCAACAATAGACAAGGGACAATAGACTTGCAGGCTCAATCCACCCTCAACACACTCTCCAAACTATAATTATTTCACACTAATTAATCAACTATTTTATTAGAATAATAATTTAATATTATTTAAACACCTAAGCAATCAACATACTAGAAGGGCATCCTAACAATGTTTTCTTGGAAAACCAACACCACCATCACGTTCAGCATGTGAAAATATTCAAGTTTTCTATCCACCTCAACTTCTACTGACAACTCGGGTTCCACCAAATAATTAAATTTCAATTTTAAGTTCAAAAGGTAATTTCATAAATAATACTGCAATTCATAAAAAATAAGCTACTTTTAACAATACAACTCTCTTACTTATTAATTAATTTCTAAAATCTCAAAAAACACCTCCCTCGTCTCCCTCTCCGCTCGCCTCTGCCCGAACCCCCGCCGCTTTTGTCCCGCGCATAACCCATGCCGGGCAGCTCCCTAACCTACCAGCGAACAACCCATCGACATATCCGCCCTCTCCCCAACATCCGCGGTCGGTACAACTCATAGCCAACCGAATAGTGGCCGAAAGGGCCACCACATAGTGCAACCAATGCTACTACCGGCCTGTGCGCAACACGGCCGCTCGTGGCATGGTCGCTCACGGTGTGGCCGACCGCGGCATGGCCGCACTTCGGCATGGCCGATCGCGGCCGATAGCGGCATGGCAGCGTGCAATGCAGTTTCCGCACGCGGCCATCCCTCAAGGACACAACTCTGCAGCTGATTTGCCCTTGTCTTAGTCGTCAAATTCATCGGAAATAATAACAAAATGGAATGAGTGGATGAGATCTCCTACCTCGATTTCGCAATTTTGGCGACGACGATCTTCACTGGCAACACGCACAGGTACTCTCTCCTCCTCTTCTCAACCTACCATACCTAGCCATATTTCTATTTTCCTTGTCTTTTCTAACCATCCTCTCTTTCCTATTTTCTTGTAGCCAATCCGTATTCCTTGTCTAGCCCTAAATTTCTGCTTTGCTTTTTTTTTTTCTTGCCTTAATCATTCCCTTCCTTGATCTTTCCTACTATTTGTTTTTCTTGAGTGCTTCTAATTATTTGCAATAGTTTTTTTTAGAGATATGGTGCTTGTTATTGGGAAATTACTACTTGTTGCTAGTTCTTGTGCTGCTGATAAGCTTGAAAGAATACTTTGAGACAAGAACTAAAGAGTGGAAAAGGCAAGAGTGGTGAGATCAATAATGGGTAAAAGCCATTGAATTGAGGGACACTAGTGGAGTGTTACACATGTGAGGGAGTGTGGTGAGGTGCAATTTGATTTCTTTTGGTTACTATCCTTCACTTTGCAGCAAAAATCATGCCTCATTCTAGTGACAAAGAAATAGAGGATTCAGGTATGGAGCAAGGTAACTATGATCAGTGTCTTTGTTTGCAAACGCAAAACTATATATAAAAATATCATATGAAGTGTAGGTAGATTTCTGGCATCTATCACATAATCCAAGGCTGCTTATATAAAGATTCTCACGCAACCTGGGTATGATTCTATTTTTTCAGCCTTCCTAGACTAATAAATACATCAAAGCAATGAAATCTATCCTTCCTCCGTACCTTGGGAAGCCATTTAGGGAAAGCGGACTTGAAATCAGGTAAGGAAGTAACTCCAGGCCACAATTCTTCATTTGGGGGCCCAAGATTATGTAAGAATAAAATACAAGCAAAAGGTGGCAATAGTAGATATAAGAGAAACAATTTTCAATATTAACGTATCAATAAAAACCTGAATATTTTGAATGATTCATCAATCTCAGAGTCTCCAGGGAAAAATGATCACTGATTCACCGTTTCAGCAAAAATACAGCCCACCGACCACACATCAAGAGGAGCAAAGTACGTAGTGTCTGGATCCAAGGAGGATTTCTGGCGCTCTATACCAGAGTGTTACTACCTAAAGTTAAAAAGTATCATAGAAGAGACAAATTAGAGTTGTAATTCTCCTTTTTAAAAGGTTTAAGCTGGAATAAATTTTGAGAATATAGCCTGTAAGGATTTGAGTTGCAACAAGATCTTAGATCCATAAGAGGGGTCAAGGATTGGTATGCACTATATTTATGTGATGGTCAATCTTGGGTCTGAACATGCCAAGCTAGGCCTAAAAGCCTTCAGCATAAGAGAGTTAAACTTTTGTTTTTAAAAAGTCTAACATAATGGCAGGCTCCACTGCTCCGGAGGTTTAAACACTAATAATTAGTGGCTTGCTCTGCCTTGCCAACCCTCGCTAAGTTGCTAAACCTCACCATACTCGAAAGGCCACAGAACCAAGCACTGGTACTGCCATCGCTTCATCTCGAAGCTGGAGCCCCTCCTTTTTCACTACTATGTGATGTGCTTTACTAGTGGCAACTACCATGCCAGCCATCTGAAATACCGCATGCCAGCCACCTCTACTTGATGAGAACTTTTAATGGAAACTTGGAGGATGTAAATTATGATTATTAGTTAATATTATAATAGTTAAATAAAAATGACACTTGTGTTAGAAAATAGCCTTGGACCTAACTCCACCCCAAAAGCTAGCTGAAAGGGGAAGGATTATCCAATCTATTTAAAGGTTATCTAGACAACAACCTCAATTAATATGGGACTTTAACACATCCCCCTACGCCTAGAATCCACATTTGGAGCGTGAAGTTTTGTAGGTGGCCCACAATCAACAATAGATCTTGCTCTGATACCATGTTAGAAAATAGTCTTGGACCTAACTCCACCCCAAAAGCTAGCTCAAAGGGGGAGGATTGTCCAATCTATTTAAAGGTCATCTAGACCACAACCTCAAGCAATGTGAGACTTTAACAACTTGGCCACTTGGCCTTGGCCAAAAAAATTAATTAGATATACTTTTTTTATATATCTATTAATTTTACAATTTAAACAGTCTTCGAAAAGACATTTTAACTATTATTTTCGAAAAGTCATTATCATAAAAGGTGCTTAAGGTACTATAAATACTTATTTCCTCCAAATGAATCTTATGATTTTTCTCTAACGTGTTCTTGTACGAAAAATTTAGATTTTACTGTCCAAAATTGTCTGTGCTGGCTTTGTAAAATCCTAGAGAAAATTCACCATCAACCCGGAAGCAAATTAATGGGGGCGCATAAATTCCTTAAGGATAGTGACTGCACTATCAAAACCATAAAATCCTCACTGTTCCACAAAATTTCCTAACACCATCAACTGAAATATGGGCACTTACACCACTAAAAGCTTTGCCTTAGTCTATATATTATCTAATGTAATATGAATATCTACGGATAATGTTTGAATGAAAATTCTGGTTGCCTTAAGATAAACATCAAAGTAATTATACACATGATTAAAAAATGCTTAAAGTTTACATCTCCAAGGATAACAGATAGTAGCACCTCATGTGTAAATGTATGAACCAGAATGCCAAAAGCTATAGCTAGCCCAAAGTCCACAAGCTTCAGTACGTTAGTTCTCCGATCAATCAATAGATTTTGAGGCTTCAAATCTCATTGTAGAATTCTATGGGAATGACAGAAGGCAATGCCATAAAGTATCTGATATAAATATGTCCATAGATGGAAAAATGAACAAGAGATAAGCATCCAAGATATAGCTACATAAATCGAGAGCACCTTTCTAATAATTAATATCCAGTATATAGATCTTTATCAAAAGCAACTAGCTTGTAGTTGCCTTTGGAACTTTGAACATTGAACAAACTTCTCTATGTTGTAACTTGAAAGCAATGGACATGTTTTATAAAACTACCACAATTTTCAAGAGTATGAGCTGCAACAAACCATTTACTTCTGACCTTCATACTTACCATAGAACACAGAAGATATAATTAAGTTAGAAGACAGTTCCGAATCCACAAGATCACTGTTCATCTTTAACATATAGCAAAAGCTTGAGTAGTTTCTACAAAGGTTCATTCAGCTAAAAGTCACAAATATGTCTTTGGGGAACCAGTCTCCATGGGAAGATTTTATCAAAAAGAATATATTCATACAAGCAACATGTAGATAAATCAAGGCAGACTTAATAAGGAAAATGCTCACTTTAACTAGTCTGGAATCTTTAGCAAGTTCTGGGCAAGAGTCCATGTGCTTCTTCAAGTCTAAGTCAAGATACTCAAAAACTAAATAGATCCTTCTCTCACTGTGTACTACACCCTGGCACCCTGCAACCTGTTGGGTGGTCAGTAGAGATCAAATATCACTAAAAGATTTACATTTTTTCAAATACAATGAAAGGGAGAACAAGAAAGAAGGAATATCATAATAATAACAAACAACAACATTGAGAAGCTGGAGAAAACCCTAGAAGCATAGAGAGTAATAAAGGTTCTGAGGAAGGAGTTTCTCGAAAATCCTAATTTATAGGGGAACTCCTATTTTGTAGGTTAACCCTAATGTTGTAGGATTTTGGCACGTGGTACTATTTTATATGGTTGATTAAAATCTTAATTATGAATTAAAAATTAAATAACCATAAATCGGGGATATGTTTAATTAAGAATTAAATATAATTAATTTGAAAAAATTCTTGGAGGGAAATTTGATTCTCCCATGCGCCTACACCTATTAATTTGGAATTGGTTTATTTAGATAAATCATAATTAATAGAAATTTGATTTATTTAGATAAATCATAGATTTAGAGATAATTGATTTATTTAGATAAATCATAATTCTACAAATAGAAATTTAATTTATCTACATGAATATAATTCCTATATTATAGGAATTTAATTTATTTAGATAAATTTCATTCCTATAAATAGGCTTTTAGTTTATGGAGATAAATTAAAGTTTCTATTTAATTGTAATATATTAATTAATTTTGAATTAATTATGAAACAATTAAATATGAAATATATTTTGGAGGCAAACCCCGAAATTTTGAATTCCGGAAGAGATTTTAGTGGAAGGCCAGCTCTATTCTTGTAGCCACCCCCTCCTACTCCTGTTAAGGTGGTCGAATACCCCATTAGGTAGAATAAAGAAGAAGAAAAAGTTTGTTTCCCATCTTCTTGGGTGATAGAAGTTCCAACGAACCTCCATCTTCTTCCTTGAGTGACCGGCCATTTGAAAGAAATATTGCCCTTGAGCCAATCGCATATTGATGTGTAGCGAACTATTTTTGGTTAATGAATAATATGAGATAATTTTCCATCATATGCTGCATCTATATTTTCTATATATTAGGTTGTGATGAACCCCATGAACTTGGGCAATTGATTTCAGGGCCATGATGAGATCATGTGAGTGAGACTTGGAATCTAGATGCCCATGTTATAAATGTTCCTAGTCGTAGGATTGGTGATTCCGGATAGACTAGTGCACTTGGTACATGCCTTATACGATAAGGTGTAGCCGATCTTGCAGTTACCTATAAGCCGTCATTTAATGTACAAGTGCAGATGCTCATTAGATAATGAGTTCACTGAACGGACCTACACGAGGAACATAGAATGGAATCCTTACATGAGTGTCGATAGGATGTTCCTCAGGTGATAGTAGGTGCAAGTAGTCCTCGGACTTGAGTTTGTCATGGTTACCTTGTGAGTGTCGACCCATTGCTTTGGACTTGTCCTTACGTGGCCTTTAGTGTCATGTGCCGGATACCTCTAGGCATGGGAAAGCATCCATGGAGGTATGTGAGCAATCAATATGGAATCGATTACTCCTAGTGAGAGGAGATAATGTCCTATGTGTCCCTACAAGTGTTGACTTAGGAATCTCTGGCCAAAGTAGATTTGAATGTCAGAAAAGGGTTTGACTCAGGAATCTCTGGACATATCATTATTGAGGCGACGACTTGACAAACAAAATACATATGAATCAGTATTAGGGTTTGACACTTCTTCTGTACCCTAGCCTTATTCGAGACATTGTAACTGAGGGACTTAATTAGTTGCATGGTAACTAGTCACCGAATGGCGTTCGATCCTTGTCAATTGAACCTCACACTATTCGGGCAGTCATGATACGTTGCTTGTCACACCCCAAACTAGTGTGATCGGCCAGGGTACTCCACGTACCCCGAAGCCTCACCCAAAACAATAACTTGAACAGTAAAATAATATTTATAACCTTTTAAAAGATTAGAAATAACGTCACATACTAAATTAAACCAAATTAGAGTCTAAATAAAAAAAACACTGAACAAGTTATTTTTAGGAAATAAGGTTCAACAACTAAACCAGGAATCCTAAAGTAAGAATAAATACAGAATAAAATCTGAGTCTACATGACTCAACGACTCAAATACAAGTAAAGACTCGGTATCCTCACCCTGACCATGACATGTCATGAGACTTGCTGCCTTGCCACCACTAGCCGCGCTACGACACCCCAGTACCTCGCTGATCTAACTCAGGTGCTACAAAATAATAGAAATGAGGGGTAAGTCTAACTAGGACTTAGTGAGTAGATCAGTCCTCAATTTTACCACATCATCATCATCATCATGCTATGAATATAAATACATCAATGAGTAGAATCGTGTCATCTAGTAAGCATGTTCATTACTATAAGCATGTTATCAGAAATGACATCATCTCAATGATAAACATTACGAGTAATTAGAATCATATCAATGTTTACATAACTAGTAAATAGGAACATATCAATGCTCAACATCATCACCACCAAGAAATAACACATCCACAGATATACACCACAATGCATTCATGCCACAACCACATGCTCATCTCCGGGCCCATCGGCCCTCAGCCACATAGGGTAGGTAGATGGTGTGGCCGTCGAGCTACCACCTAGCACAGTGTTGTCTCTTTGGGGCATGCTCTCCCCTCACCGACACTAGCTCTTCTGAAGCATCTCTTTGGGTCTTCGGGCTGTCTCTTTGGGGGTATGATCTCCCCTCACCAGCCTGACTTCCGGAATATGGCACAATGCTGTCTCTTTGGGGCATACCCTCCCCTCACTAGCGGCCATTCCGGGAAATGCAATAAGCACATCACAACACCACACATGCAAGTATGTATAATATAACATTATATGCTAATAACAAGTAGTAAAGGGTATGTCTAAGGCATACCTCAATCTCCGCATCCACTTGTTATAAATCACAACCACGTAAGCCATATATGTATGCTTAACACAAAATCACAGCGTATAACAGTAGCTTATCATGTACAAAAGCATAACAAAAAGTGAACACAAAGCATACACAAGCTGCCCTAAAAATAAGGTATCGAATCCTAGCGATCCTACACAAGTAAACTCGTCCATAAGGACACTATCGAAATACCTTAGGTTCGGCCTACCTTCCCACCTGAGTGCTCTAGTAGGGAGGCTTCGGCCCATCTAGGAAACTCATGGTCAGCCCTTCCAAAGTTTAGTTTAGGGTTCTAGGGTTTCTAGTGTCCCTAAGGTCCTAAATCCCTAGGTGTAGGTTCCTACAACTTGTAAATCATTAGGACTAATTTATTCATGCCCTAAAGTTTAATTCATAGATGATAAAACCTGTTAGGAATCATAAAAACTTTGATCTTTGGGTGGCCGGCCACCCTAGGGTCTCAAAATCCCTAATGGAAGGGGGCGGCACACCTAGTTCACCCCCAAAATTCCATCTTTCTTCAAGACTCCAAACAAGAGCCAAGATCCCTCAACAACCCCCAAGAAACCCACAAGAATTCATCAAGAAACCATCAAGAATTGAGCAAAGAAGGGGGGTGGCACAGCATGGGTTGGGCGGCCAAGAACACCCCCAAAATCCAATCTGACGAAAACACGACGTCAATTACAAAACCCTCGACATAAATCTTCAAAACGATATGAATAAAATGAACTAAAAATCCAGAAATTCCCATGACATAGGGGCGGCATGAATTTGAGGAAAATAGGGAAAAATAAGATAAATACACTCACCTTTTTCGGGGAAAACGAGAGGGAAGAAGACTGTAGAGATCTTCCTCCGATCAGCGCCGACGAACTCGCAGATTCCGGCCTCGAATCGTCTTCTCCTCCTCACCAAAGGGGCGGTGCCTCCTCTCTCTCCTCCTAAGGTGGAATGTGGCTAAACCTTTAGCCGTGCGCCACTTGGTCTTTTTATGGACCCTGTTTGGGTCCAAATGACCAAAATACCCCTAGTTCCATTATCTGAATATAATAGCTTATATCTAACCCGTTCTAACTCCTATTCGAATTCTGACTGAACCACTAAATTCTTCTTGAGACCCTCTATCATCCTAGCTTGCTAAATCACAGAGATAAATTAAATACAATTTTCCTAATTTTTTCTCATTAAAAAGCTTACGCGGGTATAATCTTGGAGCTTTCTTCCAATCTGCGCTAACTCGGGCCCACGGTCCCTTGCCTAAGGATAAAATATTGATATAAGATTTTTGGGCATTACATTGCTAAACGTCAATCTTGACTTGTGAGTGGAGTCACACATGATCACACAAAAGCACGTTTAGTAGGCTCATGGGAATCGAATAGAAGAAGTTCTATTGGATTCGACTCTCTATTTTGCTCAACTCATTGCTGGCTTAGTGGGGGGCCCAATGCGTCACACACATTAGGCTAACCTCGTAACGGGCTTTATGAGATAGAGCTCGCATGCGGCATTATATGTCTACTAGCATAGACATGGTGCAACTCGATCACGGATCACGTGTACGGATAAGATAGGAAATATATTTTCTATAAGAACGAATGTACAAGGAAGGAGTTCTTCGGTGTAAAACTTGTGGTTTCCTAATATAAAATTTATTGGTGCAGCGCACCAGAGCGGGAGCTAGCCGAGTCGAGTCGCGAAATCGCCATAAGTAGAACGTATAATTTAATTTTTATGTATTTGTCATAAGTGTTATTTTTTTGATAATGAGTTAGGTTGATGAGTCAGGTTTGAAATCGTGTTCGCGGATCGAGTCGGGACTCAAATCGGGCTTAGATAGTCGAGTACGGGTTTCTAAGTGAGGAGAGCAATTTGGTCAAAAAAAGAATAAAACCCTTATTACCTCAGCCGCCATATGGCTCTAAGAGGAGAGCCGCAGACAGCCCGAGGTAATGGAAGAAAGGGAGAGTCCGAGTTGGGTGGTGCAAGAAGTCGGTGTTGCCACTAGATATCAAAATTGGCGTCACCTTGTTCCTCTTCCTTTTAATCAGGGTGAATGGTCGAACCTTGACTCGTAGGGTAGGCATGTGGCTGACACATTGAAAATGGGGATTTGTCGATTCTCTCTTTGAATCTCGTCGTTTCTTTACGGCTTTCCGAGATTTGTGGTTCCTTTATGCATCCACGATGATTTCTCAATTTTAGGGGATGGCCGAATTGCAGGAAAAGGGGAAAGGTCATGCAGAAATTTTCCCCAATTCCCTAGAGTGGTTTAAACCCCTTAGATCAAACTACTTTTGTGATTAAGTAGATTAATGATTCAATTTTCCTAGGAAACTACTTTTGAATGTGGACAAACTATGTTTCACACCTAGGAAACAATCAGCGGGCACTAGTATGCAGCTAATAAGGCCCAGAATGAGGGGGGGCGGATACAGGTAAGTGCCCGGAGTTTAAATAAGAAAACTATAGAACACTCTACTTGTGTATTGTGATTGAGATGGTCGGGCCAAGGAGCATTGATAGCCGGAACGGCTAATATTTGACTCAGCGGGTGATTAGGGACTTGAGATTGCACTAGCGGGCCACGATAGGTGTTAGACCCGAGTGCCGAAGGATCTTGAGATTTCGTCAGTGAGCCACACTGACGGAAGGCCTGAGTTGGATAGAACTAGCTATCCCTAACCCGGTAGGACTAGCCACACCATTATGTACCATCCCGGGATGGCCAATGTGGTGGCAAATGCATTGAGCAGAAAATCCATGGGCAGCTTGGCCTT
The DNA here is from genome assembly GCA_034359265.1 of Canna indica. Taxonomy (NCBI): domain Eukaryota; kingdom Viridiplantae; phylum Streptophyta; class Magnoliopsida; order Zingiberales; family Cannaceae; genus Canna; species Canna indica. The sequence continues at coordinate 33,012,728 of CP136898.1, read as the reverse complement.
CCTAGCGATCAGGAGGAGGTCGCTAGCTCGGGAGCTAGCACTTGTTGGTGAAATGGCCTACACTAGAGGAGGGGGGGGGGTGAATAGTGTGTTATCTAAATCTTTTTGCCTAATTCCGATTTTAATCTTTTCTTAAACTACTTAGGCAAATTGCAATTTATCGACTAAATACAGAAGCAATAATAAAACAATTAAACACAAACAAAGATAGCAATGCTAACACAATGAGATTTATAGTGGTTCGGCCCCAATTCCTACTCCACTACCTAAGCTTCCCACTTAGGATTTCCAAACAAAACTTTACTAGATTAATTGTTTCCCTTACAAAGAGGACTTTACACCGTAAAGTCTCTACTCTCAAACCGAAGACACTTCCACACCCGGAAGTGTCCCGCCTTCCTACCGAGAGCACTCTCCCACCTCAACCTAAGGGACAACTCAACTAATTCTAGTAAGCTAAGTTTACAATGGTGGATTTAAGCCTTAATACCAAGGTAACCACCACCTCAATCAACCTAACACTCTAGGTTTACACAAGTTCAAATACAATGAAATAAACAACAAAATACAACAATAAATGGAGCAATAAATCAAAAAATAAAGTACTTAGCTCCACAACAAGATTCCTAGATTCCTCTTGATGCCTTTGATGATGAAACAATGAAGGTAAGGCTAAATCAAAGAGATGAGAGATCAAAGCTAGGGTTTCCACAAGAATTAGCTCAATAAAGGTTGGGAATGATCACAAGATGGCTCAAGAAGGTTAGGAGTGATCAAAAGTATCAAAGGAATCCTGAGGCATAAGTATTTATAGAGTCATGAAGGTGGCTCGGGTGAAACACTGCTCAACGGCTCAAAAACTAGTCGTTTTCCGCCGTTCGGTCGATTATCGACCTATCGTCAGTCGACCGACCGAACGATCACCGAGCGACCAAAGGCACACTACCACTTTTTGGCATACTTCGGTTGACCATTTGGTCGATCGACTTGCCTACTGCTACTGCTAGTTTTTGGCAGCAGTTGGTCGATCGAAATTGGACAGACTGCACTACTTGGTTTGGCTAAGTTTTTGCTTGTTTGCTCGTTTCTAGGTTTCGTCTTCACTAAGTCTTTTTATATATTATTTGTTTTCTTTAAGTTTATAACTTTAAATGTTATATAAGGATTACCCCCCATTTGGATTCAATAAAAATATCTAAAAAATCAAAATCCTTAAGAATCAAAATCTAACTTTTGGGGTCTAGTACAAATTTCCGAAAAACGAAAATTTTCTAATCTCCCGGGTCAAATACGGGTGTGCTAAAGGCCTCCAAAAAATCCTTTAAAATATCTCGTTATCTAGTTTTTACCTAAGAAACAATTACCGACATTTTTTGTGTTAAGAAAATGTCTAGGTTATATAGCCCTCCAAGGAGCTCCCTAGGCTTAGTGAATTCCAGGGTCATTTTCTAATTTGTCGGGTTTTTCATGTTTTGGGGTTCGGGATTGGTTTTTGGGTTTCTTTGCATCAACATGAGGATTTATAATTTATCTAGACACCCTAAACCTAGACTCTATCTTCCCGACGAATCCGAGCACATCGACCAACGTCCTTCTGATTTTCCAATTTCTCTAATATTTTCGATCGTGGACGTCGTGCGCCGATCGATATGGAACCTAGAAATAATTCTCCATGAAATCATTAGTTCCATGTTTGTTATCATCAAAACCTAGGTTAAGACCAAGGTTGAAAACCTTAGGCGAACAACACTGTGCCTGGATGGGGGTGCAGTCCGGTTAGTATCAGATTCAGGTGCTTTGGAGGCACACATGCGGGTACTATCCACCGTGGTGGATATGCTACGTACTGTGCAATAGGACGCTTTTTGTTCCTTGACAAAGGATCTAGTCCGGAGAGGTGATGCAGATGACGGCTTTAGGATTGACTCAGAGGGTTTCTTGAGGTTCATAGATCTGTTTGTGGTACCTGATATGGCAGAGATGCGCAGGCAGGTGCTGGAGATGGGCCACCGTTCCACTTACATGATGCATCCGGGGGCCACCAAGATGTATCGAGAATTGAGACAACACTATTGGTGGAAGGGCATGAAGGGAGAGGTAGCCGAGTTTATGTCCATGTGCTTGGTCTGGCAGCAAGTAAAGGCCGAACACTTGAAACCAGGGGATGCTTCAAAACCTCAACATGCCCGAGTAGAAGTGGGAGAAGATCATCATGGATCTAGTGACTGGGCTGGCGAAGTCTAGGGGGGCTATGACTCCATTTGGGTCATGGTGGATCGATTGACTAAGATCGCACACTTCATCCAGGTCAAGACTACCTTTTATGCTGAGAAATATGCCAAATTATTTCTAGACCAGATTGTGGCATACCACGATATCCCGTTATGATTATATCGGATCGGGATACGCAGTTCACAACCCAATTTTGGCAATCCTTCCAAGAGGCATTGGGTACCCAAGTGCAGTTCAGTACCGCGTTCCATCTGTAGACTGATGGGCAGTTAGAAAGAATAGTCCAAACTTTAGAGGATATGCTGAGAGCATGTGTTATGGACTTGGTAGGTGGATGGGAGAAACACTTTGCCGCTGACAGAGTTTGCTTACAACAATAGCTATTAGAGTAGCATCGGTATGGCCCCTTTCGAGGCCCTGTATGCTCGAAGATGCAGATCGCTAGTGGGCTGGTTTGAGGTAAGAGAGTCTCTTATGGTGGGTCCTGGCTTGGTTGAGGAGGCGGTTGAAAAGGTGAAACTAATAAAAGGTGAAAATGCTAGCAGCCTAGAGCCACCAGAAAATGTATGCGGATAAGAAGGCCAAAGAGGTGGAATTTGCCGAGGGCGACATGGTTTTTTCTGAAGGTATCTCCCATGAAAGGGGTGGTACTGTTTGGGAAGAGGGGAAAATTAAGCCCTAGGTTCATTGGGCCTTTCCCTATTCTCAAACGGAGAGGTGCTGTGGCTTATGAGCTGGCTTTGCCCCGTAGTATGGAATGAGTTCACCTAGTCTTTCATGTGTCCTTGGTCAAGAGATACGTCATAGATGAGTCCCACATAATTGAGCCTACTGTGGTTGAGATGGATTCGACAGGCCGGTAGAAGTGCTTGACCGTATGAGGAGAGGCCGGTAGAAGTGCTTGACCGTATGAGGAGAGACCGGTAGAAGTGCTTGACCGTCAGACTAGGAAGCTCAGGTCCAAGGAAATTTCCATAGTGAAGGTCAGGTGGGAGCACCACACCGGGCAGGAAGCTACTTGCTAGGTGGAGCAGGACATGAGAGAGTGCTACACCTCTTTGTTGGAAGATCTGGAAAGTCTTTATAATTCAGAAAATTCAAGGACAAATTTTCCTTAACGGGGAAAGGTTGTAATACCTAAGATTTCCTAATATAAAATTTATTGGTGCAACATACCGGATCGGGAGCTAGCTGGGTCGAGTCACGAAATCACTACGAGTAGAAGGTTTAATTTAGTTTTTATGAATTTGTGATAAGTGTTATTTTTATGATCATGAGTTGGGTTGATTGAGTCGGGTTTGAAATCGTGTTCGCGGATCGAGTCGGGACTCGAATCGGGCTTAGATTGAGTCGAGTAGGGGTTTTTAATTGAGGAGGGCAGTTTGCAAAAAAAAACAGAGAATAAAACCCTTATTACCTCAGCCGCCATACGGCTCAAAGAGGAGAGCCGCACGTAGCCCGAGGTGAGGGAAGAAATAGAGAGTCCGAGTTGGGTGGCACAATAAGTCGGTGTTGTCGCTAGGTATAACAGAATCGTCGTCACCTTGTTCCTCTTCCTTTAATAACGGTGAGTGGTTGAACCTGACTCGTAGGGTAGGCATGTGGCCGACCCATTGGAATTGGGGATTTGTCGATTCTCACGTTGAATCTCATAATTTCTTTAAGGATTTCCAAGATTTGTGGTTCCTTTATACATTTAGTGCCGATTGATGAATGTTTCTGTGATGATTTCTCGATATTAGGGGATGACAAAATATATGGAAAAGGGGAAAGGTCATGCCGAAATTTTCCCTAATTCTCTTGAGTGGCTTAAACCCCTTAGATCGAACTCCTTTCATGATTAAGTACATTAATGATTCAATTTTTCTAAAGTATGGTCGGGGTTCCTCTTTCCCACCTTTAAAGGGCTCGGCCGAGCATGATTACCCTTGCTTAGGGTTCGGCCGAGTGGGGAGGAGGGGAAAACTGATCTAGAAATCAACTTCCTCATGTTTGGAACCTTGATTTATCGCTTGAGATGTAGACTATTTTGCTTGACGAGTAAATTTATGGTAGTATTAGATGATTTCACAATTGTAGGAGAATTATAGTCTTGGTTGCACATATGTAGCGAAATTTATGATGTAGCATATATATTCTTTAAAATTTCCTTCAATGAATTGTAAATGCTAGAATTGAATTTACCATGCTGGAATTTATTGACTAAATACAAAATTTAATTACTTTATTGTTGCAATCATGCGGTTATTTATGGTAGTAGCTGTAGAATAATTTCCTTATAATGTATGTGCTGTGACATATTTGTATTCAGACATTTCTACACTTATGACATGTAGTTTACACTTAAGGATTGTAGCGAATGACGCTAGATGGTTAGAAGGAAATTATGGGGTGTTTAATTTGTCGGGAAAACTTGAATGTGGACAAGCTAGGTTTCACACCTTGGAAACAATCAGCGAGCACTAGTATGTGGCTGGTAGGGCAAGGAATGAGGGGGGTTGGATACGAATGATTGTCCTGGGTGTAAATAAGGAAACTGTAGAATACTCTGCTTGTGTGTTGTGATTGAGATGGTCGGGCTGAGGAGCATTTATAGCCAAAATGGCTAATATTCGACTTAGCGGGTGATTAGGGTCCTGAGATTGCACCAGCGGGCCATGCTAGGTGTTAGACCCGAGTGGTGGTGAGTCTTGAGATTTCATTAGTGAGCCACGCTGACGATAGACCTGAGTTGGGTGAGAGTGGCTATCCGTAACCCAGTGGGTTCCTAAGACTAGTTGACCATCCTAGTTGACGGGCCCATTGATTGAATCACTATATGCGAATCTCCTTGTCTAACACATTTGGTAAGTATTGGTTGATCTCATTTGGTTATAGGTTGTTTGGCCGAGTGTTACTGTAGTCGAAATGGCAACACTAGAGGGGGGGGTGAATAGTGTGTTTACTAATTCAATTAGCCTAAATTCAATTTTAGTCGTTTTCTTAAACTAATTTGGTGAATTACAATTTTACGATTGGATGCGGAAGCAATAATAATAAAACAATTAAGCACAACCAAATATAACAATGCAAACACAAGATTTATAGTGGTTCGGCTCCAACGCCTACTCCACTACCTAAGCAGCCCGCTTAGGATTTCCAAACTAAGTTTTACTAGAATAATTAGTTTCCCTTACACAAAGGACTTTGACTCGAAGAGTCACACTCTCGACCTAAGGCACTTTCACACCCGGAAGTCTCTGCCTTCTTACCGAGAGCACTCTTCCACCTCAACCCTAAGGGACAACTCAAGCTAATCCTAATAAAACTACGTTTACACAAGTGGCTTTACACCTTCACAACAAGGTAACCACTTTCACACAAGTAGACCTAACACCCGGTCATCGTACAAACCCAAATCAAAGAAAAATAGTTCAAATAATATATAAAAATTACAATGAAATGAGCTTAGAAATAAAACCAATATTAAATGCTCTTTTCAATCCTTCAGAACCTTCAACTCGCCCAGTCGTACAGCTCGAATTGAAACCCGAGTTGAGGAGCAGTTGGCACTTCGAAGAAGAACTCGACGGAAGAGCAGAGCGCGCTGCAATCGATCTTAATCGATCTTTGGAAGGCTCAAATCACTTCTAAATTACTCAATTAAATCTAAGAGAGAGTTTAGAGAGGTTAGATGAATGATATTTATAGCCTCTCAAGGAAACGACAGCTCAACAGATAGAAAACTATCCGTTGCAGACGCTCGGTCGATTAGTCAATCGACCAATCGATCGATCACTCGAAACGACCGCTGCCTTCCTCTCTGTGTGCAGTCGACCAATGGGTCGATCGCCCAGATGCAAAACTAGCAATCCCACATTCGGTCGATTGACGCAAGGAAGCCAGGGTCGCGCGACTGCACGATCCTCAATCCGGTCGACCGCTAGGGCTACTGCCCCTTTCTGGCCTCTTTCGGTCGACCAACCGGTCGACCGAAGTAGCCACTACCAGTTTTTGGCAGTGTTTGATCGATCAAATTAGCTACTGCCAATTTCTTACACTCTTCGATCGACCGACTGGTCGACCGTACAAAGGCTGATATTGTTTTTTCAGCCCTTTTTCTTGCGCGCTTCATTTTCGGGTTCTGGCTTTCAACGAGCATCAACTTAGAGAGCTTTCCATGTGATCTTTGAGCTTGTCCAATACGTCTTTGGTGCATACGTCGATCTTTGAGATGTTCTGCGACAAACCCTAGCGCGACGATCAATGTCCTTCTAAATTTATGATTTCTTCTGATTTTTTTGATCGAGGACATCGAACGCTGATCGATATGGTACCTGAAAGATTTCTCGATGAAATATTAGTTCCAAGTTTGTTATCATCAAAACCGAGATTAAGAGATTTAGACCAAGGTTGAAAACCTAAAGACAACAATTACTACTTAGTATGAAGGCCGGTCATGGCCGAGAGTTACCCCTTGGGTAAGGCTGAGTGTGGAGCCTTATGGCACAATGTTAGCCACAGGGTAAGGCCTAGGTTGGCCAATACTATGATATACCAGGGTGCAGCCGATTGGCCAGTTGTGTAGAAAATCAGTTATTTCATTATGCATCTTGTTGCTTCTAGATTGCACTTATACTAGGATTTAAGTGAAGGTTCGGAAGAACCGCTCACTGAGTTCCTCGTGAACTCACGATTTATTATTTTTATTTTGTAGAGCCTGACCAATGAGATACGGCTTGATGGCATAGCGCGGCTAGAGGGCAGGTGGAGACGTGGATCTCGTAGCAGACGGTCATATAGTCGTAGTCGTGTTGAGTAGAGTCATTGTGCATGCACTGAGTCAGTTTCTGTAAAACAATGATTTGTTTCTTAAAACAAAACCTTGAGATGCTTCTTTAAAACTTTTAGTTACTTCTTGAACTTGACTTTGTTAACTTGTTTTCAAACATTCAATAAAGTTTGGTATCATTGCTTTTATTTATGATTCCCATGGCATTCTGGTTCCTTATTATGTGTTGATGGTTAATGCATGTGGTAGGCTTCGGGGTACAGACAAATATCCTGGCCGGTCACGCGACCCTGAGTTGGGCCGTGACATTCGAGAACCCTAACTTGTAGGGTACCCCCCTATTTTGTAGGGTAACTCTAAAGTCGTAGGGTTTGGCATGTAATACTACTTTATATGGTTGATGAAATCTTAATTATGAATTAAGAAATTAATTAACCATAAATAGGGGACATGTTTAATTAAGAATTAAATATAATTAATTTGATTTTTGAAATAAAAAATTCATTGAGGGAAATTTGATTTTCCCCATGCGCCTACACTTATTAATTTAGGAATTGATTTATTTAGATAAATAATGATTCTATAAAATAGGAATGCAATTTATCTACATGAATATAATTCCTATATGATAGTAAACAAATTTATTTAGATAATTCTCATTCCTATTGATAGGCATTTAATTTATGGAGATAAATTAAAGTTTATATTTAATTAGATTTAATTAATTTAGAATTAATTATGAAGCCATTAAATATAAATTACCTTTTGGAGGTAAACTTGGTTTGAATTTTGCTAAATCAGATCACTGTTTTGGGATGACTTGAATTTTTTAAATTGCTATTTCAACTACGTTTTCGATTACAATCCCTTCACCATCTTCCTCTCCTTCCCCGAGTTCTTCGAGAAGCCAGAGAGGTGTTCTTCTCCACCTTTGTATGCTGCCACTTCCTCTCCTTGGAGGAAAGAAAAAAGGACAACAAGGTATTCTCTCTTCCATCCTCTCGTTCCTGTTTTCTCATCCCCTCTTCCTCCCATTTTGGAGCCCGGTTCTTGGTGGAAGGGTCGGCCTAGCCTTGGTGCTTTTCGGGGTTGAGAAAGCCACTCCGTTGAGCCACAACGAGCCCCGTTCATCACTTCCCCTTTTGTTGCGAGGTGATTGGTGTGGACTAGCATTGGAGGATGTGCGTGTGTGCATCTTGAACAGGGATAGGAGCCGCTCTGTCAACCACGGTTGAAGGTATACTTTCTTCCTATGTTTAATTACTTAAACTCAATAAAGTAGATCGTTGTTTTTCGGGGTGTTTGAATTTTTAAATTCCATTTTTCGCTGCATTTTTCTATTTGTGCCCCAACAATATATACAGGCATGACACGCCATAGATAACCTAAGTTCCAATTCCATAACCTCCACCTTGGAGCCCCCCCCCAACTTGAGCATCAAGTGTCTTTTGCAAGTACCCCCCCCCCCCTCACCGGCGTCGAACCGGACCGAAAGGCCCCAACACTCAGACAAAAATAGCTACGTAGAGCTCGACATGAAATCCTCCAAACTTTGACCAAGCTCGGGGGTTGTGAACTAGACTAGCACTTTGGGCACGGTCGGATTTGGCACAAAAGAGCTCACACTCATGAACCATAGTCAAGTCAAGCCAGACGGCTTAGTTTAGCCGGGGGCTCCTCTCGGCTATACAAGGACACCCTGAAAGAAATCGTGCCCTTGAGCCAATCACATGTTGATGTGTAAGAAACTATTTTGGGTTAATGAATAATATGAGGCGACTTTTCATCATATGCTGCATCTATATTTTATATATGTTAGACTCTGATGAACCCCATGAACCCAAACAATTGATTACATGGCCATGATGAGATCATACCAGTGAGACTTGGAATCCATATGTCGTAGGATCACTAATTAGGAGATTGATGATTTTGGATAGACTGGTGCACTTTGTACATGCCTTATACGATAAAGGGTATGTAGCTGATCTTACAGTTACCTATGAGCCATCATTAATATACAAATGCAAGTGCTCACTAGAGAATGAGTTCACTGAACAGACCTACACGAGGAACGCAAAATGAAATCCTTACATGAGTGTCAATAGGATGTTCCTCAGGTGATAGTAGGTTGAAGCAGTCTTTGGACCTGAGGTTGTTATGGTTACCTTGTGAATGACAACCCATAGCTTTGGTTCTATCCCTGCGTGGCCCTCAACGTCATGTGCTGAGTATTACTGGGCATGGGGAAGCATTTATGGAGGTAGGTGAGCAACCAATATGGAATCAGTTACTCACAATGAGAGGAGATGATGCCCAATGTGTCCCTGCAAGTGTCGACTCAGGAATCTCTAGCCAGAGTGGACATGAAAGTCAGGAAGATGTTTATGACATTTCATTATTGAGATGACATCTTGCCGGGTGGAATACATATGAATCGGTATTAGAGTTTAACACTTCTTCCATAGCCTAGCCGACTTCGGGACGTCGTAACCAAGAGACTTAGTTGCACGGGAACTAATCACTGAGTGGCGTTCGATCCCCTATAGATTGAAGCTCACACTATCCGGGTAGTCATGACAAGTTGCTAGACACCAATCTTGACTTGTAAGTGGAGTCTTTCACGACCACACTAAAGGGGTTTAGTGGTGGCTCATAAGATTTGAATGGATGTCATTCTATCGAATCCGACTCTCCATTATACACAACTCACTGCTGGCTTAGTGTGAGGCCCAATGGGTCACACATAACAGGCTAACCTCATAATAGACCTTATGAGATAAAGTCCGAATGTGGTACTATATATCTACTAGCATGGACATGCTGCAACTCGATCACGGATCTCGTTTATGGACATAATAGGAAAGGTTTTTCCTATAAGGAACAAATATGCGAGGAAGGAGTTCCCCAGTAACCCTAATTTGTAGGGCATCCCTATATTGTAGGGATTGGCATATGATAAATCCTAATCAATAGAAATTTAATTTATAGAGATAAATTAAAGTTTATATTTAGTTAGATTTAATTAATTTTGAATTAATTATAAATCAATTAAATATAAATTATTACTTTGGAGGCAAACCAAGGAATTTTGAATTTTCGAGAGAGGTTTTTAAGAAAAGAGGGGTCGGGTCTACCTTGGTAGCCGCCTATGACCCTTATAAATAGGTGGCCTAACCTCCTTCAAGGGGGTTAAGCAATTTGGTTATTGATCTTGGAGAAGAGCACGAGCTTGGTTCTTGAGAGGCTTCTTGAAGAGAGAAGCTCCAAGAACTCCTCATCTCCTTGGGTGCCTGACCATCTAAAGCTTCCTTCCCCGGTTTTTGTGAAGCCGAATTGAAGGTCTCCTCCTCTTGGGTGTGTCATCTACTTCATCTTCTTGGAGGAGTCAAAGAATGACATCGAGTTATTCCTTCATCTTCCTTCTCATTCCATGGTTTTCTCATCCCCTCTTCCTCCCTTTTGGTGCTCGGTTCTTGGTGGAAGGGCTGGCTTCAGCTTGGTGTGTTTCGGGGTTGAGATTGCCTCTCCGTTGAGCCACAACGAGTCTTGGTGTTCACTGCCCATTGGTTGAGAGACACTTGGTGTGGATTTTCCTTGGAGGACATGCGCGTGTGCATCTTGAACCAAGGATAGGAGCAGCCATACCATACGCAGTATATAGTATATTTTCTCCTTTTACTCGTAGACTGAATTCCTTAAATATTGCTAAAGTTGATCACTATTTTCGGGATGGTTTGAATTTTTTAAATCACTTTTTCCGCCGTCCTTCTTATTCCCATCCTAGCACACCCACGTCGTCTTTAATTACGAGGGTTCGTCATCACAATCCTGACATCTACGAGATTAGCCTCGACCCATTCCGAGTAACATCTCAGTGAGATTATGGGCAGCATCATCGCCAATCCCGTTAGTGAAATGACCTACACTAGAGGGGGGAGGAGGGTGAATAGTGTGTTATCTAAAACTTTAGCCTAATTCAATTTTAATCGTTTCTTACAATCTTTAGGCTAATTACAATTCAATGACTAAATGCGGAAGCAATTAATAAAACAATTGAACACAAACAAGATGTCAATGCTAACACAATGATTTATAGTGGTTTGACTCCAATGTCTACTCCACTACCTAAGCACCCCGCTTAGGATTTCCGAACTTAACTTTACTATATTATATTGTTTCCCTTACAATGAGGACCTTTTACTTGAAGAGCCTCTACTCTCAACCTAAGGAAGTTCCACACCCGGAAGTCTCTGCCTTCTTACCGAGAGCACTCTTCCACCTCAACCTAAATGGACAACAATCACTAATCCTAGCAAACTAAGTTTACACCGGTGGATTTAAGCCTCTACACCAAGGCTACCATCAAACTCAAGATCTACACACTAGATCTTTACACACTTGATAAATACAACAAGTAAACAATAAAATACACAAGTAATGAGCAATTAATCAAAACAATAAACTACTTAGCACCAACACAAGAGCCAAGCTTCCTCTTGATGTCTTTGTTGATGAAACTCAAGGTTGAAGCCTCAATAAAAAAGGTAGAGGTTCAAAGCTAGGGTTTTCCACAAAGATTGGCTCAAAGAAGCTTAGGGATGATCAATAGATGTTTCATAAAGAGTTAGATTGACAAGGAAGGCTTCTCAACCCTAGTATTTATAAGCCATAAGGAGAGATATATGGCCTCAACAACCATCCCAACATGCAAATTTTTGCCCGTTGGCATCGCCCAGTCGATGGCTGGCTGATGGCCGATCGACCGACCGTCGACCGCCCATCAGCCGACACCCGAGAAATAAGGCATTTGGCAGATTTTTCTAGTGATGTTCATTTTTGAGTTTCGGGTTTCGAAGTTTTGGGTTCATAAGCATCAATTTGAGAATTTATAACACATGCTAGACACTCTAAACCTAAACTCTATCTTCTGACAAAAACCCAAGAGCGTCAAGCAATGTCCTTCCGATTTTCCAATTTTTTTGATATTTTCGATCGTGGACGTCGATCACTAACCGACTTGGAACCTGAAAAAGTTCACCATGAAATCATTAGTTTCATGTTTGATGATAACAAACATCCTTAAGAAAATATATATATTAAAGCACAAAAGATATCAACCAAGGGATTTCTCCCCCTTTCATCATGCATATCTCAGTAAATTTACTCCCCCTATCTATATGCATGGATTTTCTATATTTTCTTCCATTGTAGCTATATTTTTCTCCCCCTTTTGACATCAATCAAAAAGACATGAAAAGTCAACTTATAGTCAAAGTTGAGACTCTAAAAATTATTTTTCATGAATCATAAAATTTTTCAACCAAAGGGATGAAAACCAAATATCTAATATGAGACTAAATCATACATGATAGCAAGGAATGATAGCTAACATCCAAATACGAAAATCACGTATAAACTCAAGTAAAGATATTTTCACGTATTGATCAAAATATCAAAAATCATTTTAGACATATTCTTTCTCAAATAATAATGAGAACGATACCAAAAATAGAATTATGATATCATACTTGAAGTCTTTTTTGGAAATTGGACCAAAAATCAAAGTATCCGAAAATTGAACATTTGGGAAGAACGATACTTTAAAGTTTCGAAATCCAACTTCAAAAATCCATATCAATTCATATTCTTGCTAAAATTTTTTGGAAATTTTATACAAGAAACTAGATTTCTCAGTGAACATGTAGTTTCAAGAATCATTCATAAGTCACTTTTCTGCATTTTTGTAAAAATAACTAAAATCTAGTGGCATTTTCGTAAATATTAGCTATTTTTCAAAACTTTTTTAGTTTTTATTCAAACTCTCCAGATATCAAGATATAATCATTTGAAGCATGTTTATCAATATTGAAATGAAAATAATGTCATTTTGTCAAAATTTTACCTTAGCATGATTTCATTCAAAAACAAGTATGCATGTTAACATGAAATTGCTAGGTATCAATTTTTAACCTATACTCATGGTTTTTCAACCATAGACACATATACACCGAACATGAGTAAATCTAAACATGTTTGTGAAGTTTGGACTCAAATAAAATTTCTAAGTCAAATTGTCGACTTAGGTCAACTCTACTTAACTTCAAGTCTCCTAAAGTGAACTTGTTATCAATTTATCCATTTTCACATGATTTTTCAATTTAAATCACACGGAAGCAAATCATGAGTAAACTCAAAGATGGATTTCTAACTTAATATGTTCATCAAGTTTCAACTTAAAATGAAGTCTCTAAGATGGATTTCTCACTACTAGAATATTAGCTATCAGCCACGGGGCTCACCAACGGCCGCTTGGGCCGTTAGAACCATTCACGGCTTTCTGACAGCTGATGGCATGCACGGGGCACGAAATGAAATAACCTAGTAGCGACGGTTTAGCGTGGGCCAAAGGGCCACCAGTGATATAAGTAAGTAATTAGCCACGGCCAGGAGCGGTTGTTGCTTATTAATTGATGCTATGAACGCGGAGCGAAAATAAAAAATACGTCACCGACGGCTGAGAGAGGGCTACACGACCGTCGCTAATACTATTATTAGTTGTCCATGGTTTGTCGATGGTCGTGGGGCCATCGATGGAAAACCTTTTTATTTATGTTCGCGTCCGACCCTTCCTCTTTCCCCCTCTCTCTTCTCTCTCCGCCACTGCCGATCGAGTCGCTGCAGACAATCATCCTTTGCACCAATCATCCTCTATGTGACCCTTCATGCCGTTGAGATGCCGCCCTCGCCCTCACCACGCTGCCGCCCCCTCTCCCTCACCCGCGCCGCCGCCTGCTCCCTCGCCCTCGCCGCCGCCTGCTCCCTCTCCCCTCTCCAGGCCGGTGCCCGCAAATTTTGTTGTAATACATTTTTTTAAAATTAGATTAGTTAGTTATTAATTAGATTTAATTAGGTTGGTTAATTACTATTAATTAGTTTTTTAATTAGGGTTAATGCTAGTTTTAATTAGTTTTATTAATTAATTAGGACTATTTGTTAATTATATTTAATTAGGGTTATTTGTTAATTATATTTAATTAGTTTTTTTGTTGTTAGATTAATTTTAGGTTAGTTTTAATGTTAGGGTTAGTTAATCAAGTGTAGAATAAATGTTAGGGTTAATTTTAGTTGGGTGTAATTATAATTTTGAAATCGTCCACTTTGGACTTGCGCGCGCTGGAATCGTCAACTTTGGACTTGCGGCCAAATCGTCCAATGTGGACTCGTGCCGGAATCATCCATAATGGATAGACTCACGCGCACCGAAATCGTCCACTTTGGACTCGTGGCCAAATCATCCACGGTGGACTCATGCCGGAATCATCCACAATAGATGGACTCGCGCCAGAATCGTCCACTTTGGACTCGTACGGAATCGTCTGCTGCGGACTCACACCGGTATCCACAAATTTAGAAAAAAATCAAGACGAGTTGATACATTTCACGTACGCATCGATGAGTCAAGTTTTAATTTTGCAAAACTTTAGATCCATTCGGGGGTTGTATGTTCGTGTAAACTAAGTAAATGATCTTTTATACGACGTAGAACCCTTGAATTGTCCCTAATTGGATAATTTGGGAACATAGTTATTTATATTGCACTTAGTTTATTTCTTTTAGTCATTATTCATTTTTAAATTTTGGCTTGTATCTCCATTGTTCTTCGATACACGTCCAAACGATATGCATATTCGGAGAACTGTAGGGAGATGCTGCCGAAATTTAGAATGAAATTAATGACTAAAAGAAATTTTAAATGCAATATAAATGACATGAATCCCGAATGGAATAGGACCATCCCAACTAAAGACATTACCTAAAGATATTGCTATCTCTTTGACAAAGCATGTCGAGCGATCGAAGTTGGATGTACAGACGAATTCATCGTGGAGCTATAACGGACGAATTTCGAGTAGGTGCAACTTACTTCTTAAAATTTGCCTACTCGAATAAAAAATTCTTAGTGGTGATAAAATCCGATGTTTGTGCAGGAAATGTTTGAACATAAGATTTTTGGACCGGGAAACTATCATAATACATCTGTATACAAAAGGATTCACACCAAGATATTTTGTATGGAATTGTCACGGGGAGTCACATCAAGTCGGGACATCGAGCAATCATGTTGTCCAAACTCATGGTGAATCCTCTACTGTGGTTGTTTCTTCTTCTAATCCACCTAATCCTTATAGAACAATGATTCTAAATAGTCTTGGCGGACAATTCGATTTAAATGATAATGTTGAGTCAGTGACTGAGACAGTACAATTACTAGATACTACGATAGTTGAAGTCACTGAAGAACAACCTGTGATACAAATTGAATTGCCTAATAAGGAGGCTGCATAATTTTACGAGATGTCGAAAGCTGCCGATGAACCATTGTATGAGAATTATCCTAAATATACAAAATTTTTGAAATTGACGTAACTCCTGAACATCAAGTCTGATTGTAATATCAGCGGGGTTGCGTTTGATCAAATTGCAGGCTTTATCAATGGTATGCTACCTCCAGATAACAAGTTTGAGCCAACTTTTTATAAGACAAAAAAATTACACGTGTGATTGTCACCGTTTGCGGAAATTAGGGCTTGGGTTCGAAAAGATACACGTGTGCCCAACATTTTATATTATAAAGAAAATGCACAGTTGAAGCAATGCCCGGTATGTGAACATCCTCGTTACAAGGAGAAGAAATCGGTCCAATAAAAAAATATCCCCTTTAAGGTGCTTCGGTATTTTCCACTAACACCGAGGCTTCAAAGATTATTCATGTCGGAAAAGACTGCCCCTATATGAGTTGGCATGCAAGAAGATGTGATGATACAGTAATGACTTATCCATCTGACAATGAAGCATGGAAACATTTGGATAGATATTATCCTTCATTTTCTAGGGATACTAGAAATATCAGGTTGGTATTGTGCACAGATGGTTTTAATCCGTTTGGTAATTCGACAACTCCGTAGTTAGTATGGCCATTGCTGTTAACAGTTTATGATTTGCCACCCTCAATGTGTATGAAAGATAAATTTATCTATCTTTCGATGATTATTCTGGGTCCTAGGGGTCCTTGGAAAGAAATTGACGTGTTTCTCCGACCCCTAATTGATGAATTGAAAACATTGTGGGTTGAGGGAGTTGTCACTTATGATTGTCACCGGAATCAAAACTTCACTTTACGAGCTGCTATATTGTGGACAATCAATGATTTTCCGGCCTATGACATGTTGTTTGGTTGGAGCATGCAAGGGCACTCTCTTGTCCGTATTGCATGGAATACTCAAAAGCCTTTAGTCTTGAGAACAGTCAGAAAATTTCCTTCTTTCATTGTCATCGCCGGTTCCTAGCATCTAACCATCAGTATCGAAAGAATCGTGACAAACTTACCAAGGGTAGAGTCAAAAGAGATGAGCCACCACCGATGTTGTCTGGAAAACAAATGTTAGCACGTGTTGAATTGCTTCCAGATATTACTTTTGGTCAGAATGTAAGAATTTCAGGCTTTGGTCAAACACATAACTGGATGAAAAAAATTATCTTTTCAGGCTTTTTAAATGTTAGTGGTTCGATACAAGCGATAGGGGTATGAGAGTTCATCCAAAGTATAAACTTGTCGAGGTCAATCACAAATCAAAATTGGCTTCGAATGAGCTATTTATATTGGCATCTCAAGCAGAACAAGTATATTATATGTAGTATCCATCTTCAACGAAAGATTGGATAGATTGGCGTGTAGTCTATAAGACTAAAGCCAGAGGAAAAATTGATCGGGTAGTTGGAGAGAATGACCGAGCGACCGTTCGATCGACCGACCGACCGAGCAACCGCCGAGTGACCGATCGACCGATCGAGCGATCGCCGAGTGATCGAAGGCTTTCTGCCATTTCTTGGCAACCTTCGGTCAATCGACCGGTTGATAAAATTTGCTACTGCCAATTTTTGATGCTATTCGATCGATCGAACCTTGGCTGCGCTTGATTTTTTCAACCTTCTTCTTGCGTTCTTCATTTTTGGGTTCCAGCCTTCAACGTGCGTCAACTTGGAGAGCTTTCCATGTGTTCTTTAGACTCGTCCAAGACGTCTTTGATGCACATGTCGAACTTCGAGAGATTTCCACGATGAACCGGAACGTGTCAATCAATGTCCTTCCAATTTTCTGATTTCTTCGATATTTTTGATTGAGGACATCGAGTGCTAATCGATATGGAACCTGATGGAAATTCTCCATAAAACATTAGTTCAATGTTTGTTATTATCAAAACTGAGATTAAGACCAAGGTAGAAAACCTTAGGTCAACAATCTCCCCCTTTTTGATGATGATAAACATCCTAAAGAAAATATATCTATTAAATCACAAAGGATATCAACTAAGGGATTTCTCCCCCTATCAATATACACATCTATGAAAATAAACTCCCCCTATAAGTTTATGAAACTAGGTTTGAGTGATTGGAATTATTTTTAATTATTGTGGTGTTTGGATAAGTATGAATTATGCCTATGTGGGTGCATTTAATTAGATACTTATGATTTAATTGTGTGTTTAATCAAGCCTAAATTAATTTAATTAAGTTATCGGGTTAGTGGGTTGGTCTTGGCTTAAGTGGATGCGGGTTGGACTTAGGTTAGAAGGGTTAGGGTTGAGGAGGAATTATAAAACCCCCTCCCCTAGGTTGTGGCTCCAACTTTTGGAGCCACACAATTGTGAGAGGAGGAGCCAGCCGACAGCCCAAGCCGCCAGCCGCCCCTTCTTTCTTCCTCTTCCTTGTAGCCATCGCCCTCAACCCTAGCCGCCGAGCCATCCTCCCCCCTTCCCCTCTCTCCTTCCTCTTCTTGGAGCCGTCGGCTTGAGTGGAGCCGCCGCCCCTCTTTCTCCCTTGTTGAGTCGAGCTACCCCCTTTGAGGTCGGATTTGGATATCGCCGCTTGGAAGTTCTTCTCTAAATCATTATCCTAATCAAGGTGAGTGGTTTTATCCCTTCTATTCGGATTTTCTTCGAATTTTCTTGAAGCCGCCTTGAAGATTCTTGATTTCGATAATGTTATTTTGTGTTCTTGAGATTTTTTGGGTTTCGATGCCATGCTTAGATCTCAAATTTTGATCTCATATCATGGAATTTATGTTTAAGGGAAGATCTGTGATTTTACAATTAAATCTTATGAATCTTGGGTGTAAACCTCATCTTGGAATTCTAGATATTCTTGATGCTAAAGAATTAATTTAATCTCCTTGATCCTTGGTTAGGGATTCTTGAAATATATGCTAGCTTTTATTGAGTAAAAATTATGAGATTGTATGAATGATTGGCTTGATGATATGAATATGTGATGTTAGAAATTTAGGAATTTATTTCAGCAAAATTCGGATTTTATTTCATGTTGTGCTGGAAATTTCAGCTTTCTAAAATTTATGTGTTGTTTATTGAATCTGGGCTGATTTTTGATTTCTCTGTTATTATGTGATTAGATCTCTGATTATAGTTGTGTAACCTATCATTTTGACCAGAAAATATAGTTTGAAAATATAGGACACACCTTGAAGAGTAGATTCAGGGTATATAGAGCACTTCTATGCAGAACAAAACTCTAAAATAAAACCCTAATTGAGATGATCTAGATTTTAATTATATAATTAAAATTGGGTCTAAGGGTCAGCATAATCTGTTATGAACCAACTTACAATGTATGCATAAAATAAAACCACACGCGTTCATGACGTTGCGGGTCTAAGGGGTAAGGGTCGGGTTTGAAGTGTTGTGACGCTTCATAGTGATGACACCCTTAGGACACTATAGGAGAATCTTGACTTAGGTCTTGAAGTGCCATAGCCTTGGGAATGGCGGAGCGGGGAGCCAGGTTACAGGCTATGCCCGGGTGGTTGGATGTCAATTCCCAACCTGCAGTATAAGTTCGGAGGGCCTTTCTCGATTATCTTGATATGTGTGTGGTTACCTTTATGCATGGTAGGGATTCGAGCCGATGCACCTCTTATGGTGATGTTGCCTTTGGGCATGGTAGGGATTTGACCCGATGCACCTCTTGATGGTGATGTTACTTTTGGGCATGGTAGGAGTTCGACCTGATGTACCTCATGACGGTGATGTTGCCTTTAGGTGTGGTAGGGATTCGACCTGATGCACCTCATTGATGGTGATGTTGCCTTTGGGCATGGTAGGGCTTCAACCCGATGCACCTCTGTGATGGTGATGTTGCCTTTCGGCATGGTAGGGCTCGACCTGATGCACATTTTTTAGGTGACATTGCCTTCGGGCATGGTAGGGCTTCGGCCTGATGCACCAGTTTGAAGAGATAGATGTCATGAGCATGGATGGCCTTCGGGCCTAGTAGCTAGTCACGTTTTTGCGACATAGCCTTTTTAGAGATAGAATTTATTTATGTTATCTCTGTATTTATTTGTGAGGGTGGATAAAGCCGCTTGCTGAGTTCTTTGAACTCACCCATTGTTGTGTGATTTCTATTTTGCAGAGCCTAGTCGGTGAGGTGGGTTGGATGCGCTTGGAATCGCTGGAGGGCAGAGGAGCCGTTGGATCTCAATGCAGTCCTAGTTAGGGTTGTAGTCGAGTTTTTCTTTTGGTAGTGTCATGCACTTGTATTAGCTTGTTTTAGAGTTATAGCCTGAGGGCATTTATGTTATTATTTCAGGTTTTATTTGACTTTACTTTTGACCACCGCTGGCCCTGGTGGACGTGGGACCAGATCCTATGGTTGTGTAGCTGCAGGCCTGAGTGGCTAAGCTGACTGAGGCACTTCGCAAGGAGGAGGAACTGGGACAGTCCCAGGGTAGCTCAACTTGAGGCTGTGAATGGCCCTGTGTTAGAGAGTGCACTATTTTGGGGGGGCTACCTTTGTAGGGGTGCTTGGATTGGAGATCCTTGCAATAATTATTTAGTATCTTGAATTATTCATTGAGTCTCATCATATAGTTAAATATTTA
Source organism: Canna indica (assembly GCA_034359265.1). Taxonomy (NCBI): domain Eukaryota; kingdom Viridiplantae; phylum Streptophyta; class Magnoliopsida; order Zingiberales; family Cannaceae; genus Canna; species Canna indica. Next base: position 32,992,767 of record CP136898.1, on the reverse strand, counting down.
TGGTGCAGTATGGTTAGGGTGGCCCTAGGGATCCTAGGGGGGCCGGTTGATAGAGTTCTGCATAAGGGATCTGCAGGGGTTGGCTGAGAGTAAAATTTCCCCTATAGATGAAACTTTGGATTGATTGGAGGATCTTTCCCTTAGATTTCAAGAAATATAAATTAGGAGTGTAGAGCGACCTTATGCTTAAGGGCCATGATTGTGTGTGGCCATAGTTGAGCAGGACGAGAGCGGTTTTGCTCTGAGGCATGTTTTGGGTGCGGATATATTGGGCACTTCAGGAGGGATTGTCTTGGAAGAGGTAGCTAACAGCCTGATGAGACCAGAGGAAAGACACCGATGTAAGTGGGTTCCGTAGCTTAGAGGGGTCTGACTCAGGGAGGAGGCCAGCGAGCTGGTGGTTCAGAGAGGCCCGCTGCTCGGGTAGTTGCTATGAACCAAGAGGACGCTGAGGCATCCAGGGCAGTGGTGTCAGGTAATGTTGTTGTTAGGTCTGCCATTGTATATGCTTTGTTTTATCTGGGTGCAACGCACTCGTTCGTATATGCTTTGATTGCTGCTAAGTTGGCAAGGGAATCTTCTGTGCTTGAATTGCTCGTTGTGGTGTCTACACCTACGGACATTTTTGTGATGGCAGAGACAATCTTTCGAGGCTGCAAGGTTGTCATTTGTGGGCATGTGCTGATGGCCGATTTGACACTACTGTCGATGTTGGAGCTTAATGTGATGTTGGGCATGGACTGGTTGGTAGACCATTTCGCCTTGGTTGATTGCAGGGCTAAGACTGTGACCTTTAGTAAGCCCGGGATACCCCACTTTACCTTCCAAGGTGAGAGAAGGGGTGAGTCGTTGATGGTGATATCAACTCTTAAGGCCTGAAACTTACTTTTTGGCTGGTGTCAGTCATTTTTGGCCTTTGTGTCAGTGGCAGAGGAAGGTGGAGGTGTGGCCAGAGACATCAGAGGACGCCTATAGTATGCGGGTTCTCTGATATATTTTCAGAGGAGTTTCCAGGGTTACCTCCAGAGGGAGAGATCGAATTTTGTATCAATTTATAGCTAGGGGTGAAGCCGATCTCCATTCCTTTATATCAGATGGCATCAGCTGAGTTGAGGGAGTTGAAGTCCCAGTTGCAGGAGTTGCTTGATCTGAATTTCATTCGCCCCAGTGTTTCGCCTTGGGGTGCTCCAGTGCTCCTTGTAAAGAAGAAGGGTGGGTCCATACAGATATGCATTGATTACCGACAGCTTAACAAAGTAATAGTGAAGAATCGGTACCCATTGCCCAGGATTGATGATTTGTTTGATCAGCTTCAATAAGCGCTATGGTTTTCTAAGATTAACCTGCGGTCAGGGTATTATCAGTTGAGGATTCGGGATAGTGGCGTCCCTAAGACTTCTTTCAGTTCAAGGTATGGGCTTTTTGAGTTTATGGTGATGTCATTCGAGCTGACTAATGCACCTGCAGTATTTATGGACCCGATGAACCGAGTGTTCAAGGAATACCGGGATAAGTTTGTGATTGTGTTCATTGATGACATTTTGATTTATTCCAAGAGCAGGGAGGAGCATGCTTAGCACTTGTTCTGGAAACTCTCATGGAGCACAGGTTGTATGTCAAATTCTCTAAGTGCGAGTTCTGGCTGGAGAGCGTAGCATTTCTTGGTCATGTGGTGTCCAAGGAAGGAATAAAGGTGGACCCTACAATGATAGAGGCAGTTCAGAACTGGAAGAGGTCGACCAATGTCTCGGATATTTGCAGTTTTTTTGGGTTGGCAGGTTATTACAGAAAGTTTGTGGAGAATTTGTCCAGGATTGCAGCGCCATTGACTCGCCTAATCCAGAAGAAGGTCAAGTTCGAATGGGACAGTAAGTGCGAAGAGATCTTTCTAAAGCTCAATGACCGCTTGACATCAGCGCCAGTTTTAGTAGTACCCTCGGGTTCAATAGGTTTTGTTGTTTATTGTGATGCCTCCCGAGTCGGCTTGGGTTGCATGCTGGTGCAGAATGGCAAAGTGATAGCCTATGCCTCCAGGCAGTTGAAGGTTCACGAGAGAAATAACCCAACTCATGACCTTGAGCTGGCAGCGGTGGTGTTCGCATTGAAGCTGTGGCGTTACTACCTTTATGACGAGGCTTGTGAGATATACACTGATCACAAAAACCTCCAGTATTTGCTCACCGGGAAGGAGTTGAACCTAAGGTAGAGAAGATGGCTGGAGCTGTTGAAGGACTATGATTGCACAATCATGTACCATCTGAGGAAGGCTAATGTGGTGGCAGATGCGTTGAGCAGGAAATCTATGGGCAACTTAGCACATTTGGCGGTCAGGAGGAGGCCGTTGGATCAGGAGTTGGCCTTATGCTTGGATGGAGGAGCAGTCTTAGCTGTATCAAATTCTGGTATGCTGGTGTCTCACTTGAGAATACAGTCCACATTGGTTGACATGTTGTGGGCAGCGCAGGAGGAGGATGCCTTTTATGCACTCACTAAGGATCTGACCAGGACAGGAGATGCAGATAATGAGTTCAATGTGGACTCGGAGGGCGTCCTCAGGTTTAAGAACTAGATTGTGGTACCAGATATGGCCGAGGTTCACAGGCAGGTGCTGGGGATGGCTCATCAAACCACCTACACTATGCATCTGGGAGCCATGAAGATGTACCGAGATCTCAGACAGAATTATTGGTGGAAAATCATGAGAAGGGAAGTGGCCGAGTTTGTGTCTATGTGTCTGGTGTGTCAGCAGCATTGGGATGGCCCCTTTGAGGCGTTGTACGGGCGGAGATGCAGGTCGCTTGTAGGCTAGTTTGAGGCAGGAGATTTCCTTATAATGGGACCTGATCTGGTGGAGGAGGCTGTAGAAAAAGTGAAGCAAATTAGAGAGAGGCTATTGGCAGCTCAGAGTCGCCAGAAGATGCATGCGGATGGAAAGGCTAGGGAGGTAGAGTTTGCTGAGGGGGACATGGTGTTCATCAAGCTGGCCCCTATGAAATGGGTAGTGAGGTTTGGTAAGAAAGGAAAGCTAAGCCCTAGATTCATTGAGTCGTTTCCTAAGGGAGCCATGGCCTATGAGTTGGCCCTACCTCCATGTATGGACCGAGTACATCCAGTATTTCATATGTCTATGCAGAAGAGGTATATTCGGGATGAGTCCTATGTGATCGAGCCTACTGCAGTGGAGGTAGACTCAGTAGTCTCCTATGAGGAGCGGCCAGTTGAGGTGCTAGACCGGTAGATTCAAAAGCTGAGGTCCAAGGAGATTCCCTTGGTTAAAGCTAGATGGGAGCACCATTCCGGCCAGGAGGCCACTTGGGAGGTGGAGCGGGATATGAGGGAGCGTTATCCTTCATTATTTGATGATGCAGTGAGTTCTTATTCTTTTCTGAAATTCGAGGATGAATTTTCATTAACGAGGGAGGATTGTAATATCCTAGATATTTAATTTATTATTTTTTTCTATTGCGTGTGTTTGCCAGCCTAGTGGACTAGTTCGTTGTCGATTCGAGTCGACTCATGGTCCGGAGCGAGCTTGCGAGCTCGGGTAAGAAAAATATATATTTATGAAATTAGGTTTGAGTGATTGGAATTATTTTTAATTATTGTGGTGTTTGGATAAGTACGAATTATGCCTATGTGGGTGCATTTAATTAAATACTTATGATTTAATTGTGTGTTTAATCAAGCCTAAATTAATTTAATTAAGTTATTGGGTTAGCGGATTGGTCTTGGCTTAAGTGGATGCGAGTTGGGCTTAGGTTAGAAGGGTTAGGGTTGAGGAGGAATTATAAAAACCCCTCCCCTAGGTTGTGGCTCCAACTTTTGGAGCCACACAATTGTGAGAGGAGCAGCCCGCCGACAGCCCAAGCCGCCTGCCGCCCCTCCTTTCTTCCTCTTCCTTGGAGCCATCACCCTCAAGCCTCGCCGCCAAGCCATCCTCCCCTCTTCCCCTCTCTCCTTCCTCTTCTTGGAGCCATCGGCTTGAGTGGAGCCGCTGCCCCTCTTTCTCCCTTGTTGAGTCGAGCCGTCCTCTTTGAGGTCGGATTTTGATATCGTCGCTTGGAAGTTCTTCTCTAAATCATTTTCCTAATCAAGATGAGTGGTTTTATCCTTCCTATTCGGGTTTTCTTCGAATTTTCTTGAAGTCGCCTTGAAGATTCTTGATTTCGATAATGTTATTTTGTGTTCTTGAGATTTTCTGGATTTCGATGCCATGCTTAGATCTCAAATTTTGATCTCATATTATGGAATTTATGTTTAAGGGAAGATATGTGATTTTACAATTAAATCTTGTGAATCTTGGGTGTAAACCTCATCTTGGAATTCAAGAAATTCTTGATGCTAAAGAATTAATTTATCTCCTTGATTCTTGGTTAGAGATTCTTGATATATATGCTAGCTTTTATTGAGTAAAAATTATGAGATTGTATGCATGATTGGCTTGATGGCATGAATCTGTGATGTTAGAAATTTAGGAATTTATTTCAGCAAAATTCGGATTTTATTTCATGTCGTGCTGGAAATTTCAGCTTTCTGAAATTTATGTGCTGTTTATTGAATCTGGGCTGATTTTTTATTTCTCTGATATTATGTGATTAGATCTCTCATTATAGTCGTGTAACCTATCCTTTCGACCAGAAAATATAGTTTGGAAACATACGACACACTTTGAAGAGTAGATTCTGGGTATATGCAGCACTTCTGGGCAGAACAAAACTCTAAAATAAAACGCTAATTGAGATGATCTAGATTTTAATTCTATAATTAAAATTGGGTATAAGGGTCAGCATAATCTGTTATGAACCAACTTACAATATATGCATGAAATAAAACCACATGGGTTCATGATGTTGCGGGTCTAAGGGGTTAGGGTCGGGGTTGAAGTGTTGAGACGCTTCATAATGAGGACACCCTTAGGACACTGTAGGAGAATCTTGACTTAGGTCTTGATGCCCCATATCCTTGGGAATGGCGGAGTCTCTCATTTAGGAGCCGGGTTACGGGGTACGCGCGGGTGGTTGGATGTCAATTCCCAACTTGCAGTATAAGTTCGGAGGGCCTTTCCCGATTATCCTAATATGTGCGCAGTTACCTTTAGGCATGGGAGGGATTCGAGCCGATGCACCTCTTACGGTGATGTTGCCTTTGGGCATGGTAGGGCTTCGACCCGATGCACCTCTTGATGGTGATGTTGCCTTTGGGCATGGTAGGAGTTCGACCCGATGCACCTCTTGACGGTGATGTGTTGCCTTTAGGTATGGTAGGGATCCGACCTAATGCACCTCATTGATGGTGATGTTGCCTTTGGGCATGGTAGGGCTTCGACCTGATGCACCTCTGTGATGGTGATGTTGCCCTTGGGCATGGTAGGGCTCGACCTGATGCACATTTTTTAGGTGACGTTGCATTCGGGCATGGTAGGGCTTCGGTCTGATGCACCTGATTGAAGAGATAGATGTCGTGGGTATGGATGGCCTTCGGGCCTGGTAGCTAGTCACGTTTTTGTGACATGGCCTTTTTAGTGAGAATTTATTTATGTTATCTCTATGTTTATTTGTGAGGGCGGATAAAGCCACTCGCTGAGTTCTTTGAACTCACCCGTTGTTGTGTGATTTCTATTTTGCAGAGCTTGACTGGTGAGGTGGGTTGGATGCACTTGGCGTCGTTGGAGGGCAGAGGAGCCGTTGGATCTCATAGCAGTCCTAGTTAGGGTTGTTGTCGAGTTTTTCTTTTGGTAGTGTCATTCACTTGTATTAGCTTGTTTTGGAGTTGTAGATTGAGGGCATTTATGTTATTATTTCAGGTTTTATTTGACTAAACTTTTGGACTGTTGAACCTAATCGTATTTCTGCATTTTCTTTACTTTTGAGTTATTAATCTAAACTTGGTATTGATTCACTGTTCCTTTAAAATAAAACTTGTTGTTTTTTTTCCGCTACATTATTTGTTTTGGCATGTGCATGGGTTAGGCTTCGGGGTATAGGCACGTATACCCTGGCCGGTCACGGGATCCTGAGTTGGGGCGTGACAAGATGATAATTAAAAATCAAAACTAGGAATCATGTACTAACTCAAGTATCGATATTTCCAAGTATCGGTCAAGGAGTCAAATATTATTTTAGAAATGATTTTTCTCTCTAAAATATTAGAACGATACCAAAAGTGAATTCAAAATATCATACTTGAAGTCTCATTCGAAGATTAGACCAAAAATCAAAGTATCGGAAAAATGAACATTTGGGAAAAACGATACTTTAACGTTTTGAAATCCAATTTCAAAAACCCATATCAATTCATATTTTTTCTGAAATTTTTTGACATTTTTACTTAAGAAACTAAATTTTTCAGAGAACATGCAATTTCAAGAATCATCAAAAAATCAATTTTTTGTTTTTTTGTAAAAATAACTGAAATCTAGTGGCATTTTTGTAAATATTAGCTATTTTTCAAAACTTTTCAGTTTTCATTCAAACTTTTCAGATATCAAGACATAATCATTTAAAGCATGTTTACCAAGTTTGAAATGAAAATAATGTCATTTGGTCAAAATTTTACCTTAGCATGATTTCATTCAAAAACAAGCATTGTATCATGAAATTGCTAAGCATCAAGTTTTAACTTTTACTCATGGTTTTTCAAATTTAAACACATGGACACCTAACATGAGTAAATCTAAACATGTTTGTAAAGTTTGGACCCAAAATGAAATTTCTAAGTCAATTTGTTGACTTAGGTCAACTATACTTAACTTAAGGTCTCCTAAAGTAAACTTCTTATCAATTTATCTATTTTCACATGATTTTTCAATTTTAATCACATGAAAGTAAATCATGAGTGAACTCAAACATGTTCATCAAGTATCACCTTAAAATGAAGTCTCTAAGATGAAATTCTACCTAGGGCATATTTCATTCAAACTGGATGACATGAAATAGCCTAAGTATCAAAATTTTATTTACTCATGAGATTTCAATCAATTATCATGCAAAGTCATTCATGAACATAGAGAAATAATTTTATCAAGAAAATAGAGGTGTTATGCAAGAATTTTGCTAAAATGAAACTCATACCTCATTTCTTGAGATATTCCACAATTTTCATCTTCTTTCTTAATTTTCTTTAGCCTTCCAAATTCGTAAATGTTAACTTGCAAGACAAAAATCATTAGTAACACAATAATATAACAACAAGCATGTTAGCTTACAAAGTAGCAAAAGTGAAATAGAAATATTTATTTGAGAATTTCAACCTAAGCTAGATAGTGATAAATTCGTTTCAAGTAGAATCGTCATGAAACCGAAACGAATCGAGAGATCTCAAAATAAGAAATTTTGAAAAGTAAGATATCCAACCCTTCCGATTGGTTGAAAACCGAAAGGCCATAATTAGCCTACGATTTAGAACTGATGGTCGCATGAGCCCTTTATAGGCTACATAGGTCTCCGAAGAGACTGGAAATCAAAAAATCAAAAAACCATTTTGAAACTCATATCAAGAGCGGAAAATCTACTAATATTAAGCATATATGAAAACTCCAACTCTAATTTAAACAAGTAGGTATAGGAGATGATACGAAAGTGTTTGATGCCAACAATTTCATTACCCAAGGCATCATGATGACTTGAAGTTGCAACTTTGAAATGGTACAATCTTTGAATCCCCAAGCAACTTCAATCAACCAACTTCATCTCACCCTTGTGTGGTAGCTCCCCCTACAATAGAGCATGAGACTTTTGGTAACCAAATGGCTTTGGGTCCATGGGTGTTAGTAGGCCTAGGAATCCAAAGTGTCCTAGCCACACTTGGATTTCTTTTAAATGCGCAATCATATATGGCATGACCAAAAGTACCACAACAAAAGCAATGTCCATTAAACTTCTTTTCTTTTTTGCTATGGACATGAGATTTATCATTAGAATGTTTGACATGAGAATTAGTCATTAATTTGTCATTTTCTAATTCTAATGCATGCACATGTGAGCTAAGCTCTAAATTTTTTTTCTTCAATTTTTTGTTTTTCTTATCCGTTTTAACTAGCGAGGTGAACATTTTCTTATATTCACTTACTAACTCATCATATTGCATTTTATGTGAAATAGAAGAGCTAATACTATCATTATCATTATCATGACTAGATGAAGAAGAAAGTACCTCATTATTTGCAACCATGAGGCATACTTTGGAGGTGGCTTCATAGTCATGGCTAGAGGGTACTTCAAATGAGTGGGATGTGGGGGAGGAAGCACTTGATCTCTTCCTTGCTTTGTTCATCATGGTAGGGCAATTTTTCTTCACATGCCCCTTTTCCTTGCAAGCATGACAAATCACCTTTCGTTTTCGGCTCTTAGAGTTGCTCCTTTGACTAGAAACACTATGGGCATCAAAACCAAGATTAGTAGTAGGTGAGTGACCATTGTCATCACCACCTTCATCAAAAGTGTCAATCTCTTCAATTTTGGCATGATCATATAAAACATTTAAAGTGGCCCATAAATCACAAGACGAAGAGCAATTCATGACTTTTTCTAGGATGCAGTTTGGTAATATGCAAAGTATACAATTCATGGCATCTCCATTATACTTTAACATTTCCTTATCATATTCACTCCAAGAATGCATGTCAACCTTAGGTTCAATGAATTCTAGTCTTAACATGTTAAGGACACCAAAACCCTTAGATTTTAAATATGTGTACATCCTATATTTCCAAAGACCAAAGTTCGAGGCATCGAACCTAGGAGGTGAAGAGGCTAAACTCTCTAGTGTCATTTTTTGGATCGAGAGACAATGTAGAGGAGATGGTGAAATCTCAATCTATGACCTGCTCTGATACCAAATATTGGTGAAATGGCCACACTAGAGGGCGGGGGGTGAATAGTATGTTAACTAAATCAATTAGCCTAAATTCCGGTTTTAATTGTTTCTTTAAACTACTTAGGCAATTCATGATTGAATGACTAAATGCGAAAGCGATAAGTGATAAAGCAATTAATATAAACAAAATATCAATGTTAACACAATGATTTATAGTGGTTCGGCCCCAATGCCTACTCCACTACCTAAGCACCTCGCTTAGGATTTCCAAAATTAGCTTTACTAGATTATATCATTTTCCTTACAAAGAGGACTTTACACCGGAAAGTCTCCGCTCTCAAACCGAAGACACTTCCTCACTCGAAAGTATCTTGTCTTCCTACCGAGAGCACTCTCCCACCTCAACCTATGGGACAACTCAACTAATCCTAATAAACTAAGTTTACAATGGTGGATTTAAGCCTTAACACCAAGGCAACCACCAACCATACAAGACCTAACAACCTAGTTCTTCAACCTTTGAAATACAATGAAGTAAACAACAAAATACAACAATAAATGGAGCAATAAATCAAACAATAAAGTACTTAGGTCCACAATCAGATTCCTAGCTTCCTTTTGATGCATTTGATGATGAAAGAATGATAGTAAGGCTCAATCAAAGAGATGAAAGATCTAAGCTAGAATTTTCACAAGATTGGCTCAATGAGGGCTTAGGATTGATCAAAAGGATGTCTCAAAGGTAGTAGAAGTGATCAAGATTGAGGGGGAAGGCTCTCATGGCCTTGTATTTATAGGCCATGAAGAGAAGAGAGAACTCCCTCTTCTCAACGGGTGGATTTTTGCCCGTTACCGACCGAGTCGCTTGCCGATCGATCGTCGGTTGACTGACCGAGTGACCGAAGGCTTTCTGCCATTTCCTGGCAACCTTCGATCGACTGACCTGTCGATCGAATTGGCTACTACCAAATTTTGTCCCTATTCGGTCGACCGAACCTAGGCTAAGCTTGATTTTTCCAACCTTCTTCTTGTGCGCTTCATTTCTGGGTTCCGGCCTTCAACGCGCGTCAACTTGGAGAGCTTTCCATGTGTTCTTTAGACTTGTCTAAGATGTCTTTGGTGCACACGTCGAACTTCGAGAGATTTCCACGACGACCACGAACGCGTCAATCAATGTCCTTCCAATTTTCCAATTTCTTCGATATTTCCGATCGAGGACATCGACTTCTAATCGATATGGAACCTGAAAGAAATTCTCTATAAAACATTAGTTCCATGTTTGTTATCATCAAAATTGAGATTAAAACCAAGGTAGAAAAACCTTAGGCCAACAGAGCCAACAGATGACTTCTATCAAGAAGAGGATCCTACCGAAGTGGAGCGAGTTAGTCCAATACTCGAGGATGACGACACAGAGTTAGTTCATGAAGTGCATGCCCGAGGAGGCATTCCTAGTAGGACTACTCCCCGACGATTACCACCTGCCACCCCTGTACCCATAGACCCTTCGCCTTCGACCACCATCCCCCTACCTTCGACCACCATCGCCCCACCTCTGGCCACCATTCCCCCACCTAATCTGTCCACCAATCCACCAACTAATTTGGCCGCCATCCCCCCACCTCCGGCCACCATCCCTTCAGCCGATCCAGGCCTGTCGATATAGCGACGTAGGCCACGAGGGCCTAACAGAATTCTCCCTCCGCTAGATGAGGGAGAGTCGTGCAGATTGGTTAGTGTGCACGGTAGAAGGTAAGTAGATGCATTAATTATTACTTATAATTTATTTACAATTCCTCACAATTATAATATAGAATTGTAATATATTTGGTGCAGGTTTGAGTTGGAGGACGTCTCACACACGAAAGCGGGGACGATCCGAAAGTTTATGCACGGGGTGTGGCCTACATGGTCTCACGTGCCCCGTGAGCATATGGATTTACTATGGAGAGAGTTCTCGGTAAGTATGTTTTTTAAATTAATGTTAATGTTAAATATCGATCGGTAATAACAAATTTATTTTTTTATAGGCTCATTATACATGGCCGGAGGAGCAAACTCCTTTTGTGGAGAGTGTGTGGGAGCGTGTTGCCTACGCTCACTACAACGGGCTGCTCCATCAAGCCCATAAGACCGTGATGAGACAGCTAGGGGCCACACAGATTGGGCATACTCGGGGACACGCCCCCGAGTGAATTCCTGGACCTGTGTGGGACCAGCTTGTTGAGCGGTCGGACATGCCTGAGTGGCAAGAGGTGTCACGCCCCAAATACAGGGTCACGTGACCGGCTAGGGTATATGTACCTATACCCCGTAGGCTAACTCATGCACATGCCAACATTATAAAATAATAGAGTAAATAACATCTTTTATTAACGAAAACAACCAAAACATATTTATGATTTAAAAACATCAAAGCTTTTAATAAATAGTTCAAGTGTGAAAATAAACAAATCAAAAGCATCAGTTCTTTAATAATAATATCTGAATAAAACATCAATGTCCGCACGGGACTATAACTCTAAAACATCAAACCACAAGTGTTTGATCAAACTACTACAAACTCGACTACGACCCCTAACTATGACTGCTATGAGATCAATGTGGCTCCTCTACCCTCCAGCCACGCCAAGTGCTCCATCCCACCTCAACGAAAAACAAAAGAACGGTGATAAATTTGGGAGATCAACGGAAAACAAAACAAGAACGTCCTAGCCTTCAAGAACTCAAAGAAATCCTGAAAAGAAGGAGGGTAAAACCACTCACCTAAAATAGGAAAGAAGACTAGAGGGGAATCCCGATCGATGGCCTTCGAATCCGGCTCCAAGAGGTGGCAGCTCGGCTCCACCAAGGGGGAAAAGGGGGCGACGGCTCCTCCTCAAGCCAATGGCTCCAAGAATAAGACAAGGAGGGGCGGTGGCTCCTCCTCAAGCCAACAACTTGGCTTCCAAGGGAGAAGAGGGGAGAGAGAGATGAGAGAAGGGGCTTGGCTCGATGGCAGAAGGAGAGTGGAAGGAGGGTGGGGGGGGCTGGCGGTTCCTCTCTTTCCCTCAATGGCTTGTGCGGCTCCAATAGGGAGCTGCAAGCCCTAGGGGGGAAGTTTATAACCCTTCCCCACTACTTTTAACCCATATCCACCTCAACCCGGATCCATACCCACTAACTTCTCGACCCGCTAACCCACTAAGCTTAAGTAAACCCAAATTAATCCCATGCTCCACATAAACATCCAATACATGCACACCCATATGCGACATAATTAACCAATCATGCATACACAAAATAAAATTAAATAAATTTATCTGCGCGAGCAAAATTTACATAACTCATATTCCTACTTACTCGGCTGAACCTCGAACTAGCCCACTAGGCTGGCGAACACAAACCATAAAGAAAATAAAAAATAAAAAATCTAGAATATTACAAGAGGTCTCCTAGACAGCGTCGATAAATCACATGTCCCGAGGGGGGGGGGGGAGCGACACGGGTGCGCGCCACACTAGTGGCTCCGTGTCTTTTGCGGTGCATGAGCGTCGTATGGTATATATAATTTTCTTACTTTTAATTAAAATATAATATATTGTGTATAATGATATTAATGTATTTGTTTATAGTTTATATATATGTATTATTTGAAATATAAACTAATGTAGGAGACCTACACAAGGACCGTGATCGAGCGCGAAGGCATGCCGGAGGAGTTTGACGCGAGTGCATGGATTGAGGTCGTAGGTGGCTGGGAGCACAATCGTGTTTATGGCTTTATAGACAATGGTCATGCACGCGCCGTGTTAGGGCCACTTGGGGCACCGACCCCTCCCGCTGCGGGTGAGAGGCCCTCGACATCGTGGACGTGAGACCAGAGCCGGATAGCGGCCTTGGAGTCTGAGCTAACACAGTAGAGAGCAACGATAGAGGAGTAGAGACAGGCGATGGAGGAGCAGCGACATGTGATGGAGGAGCATAGATGCACGAATGATGAGTTGAGACAGATGATGCAGAACATGTAGGCCCTCCTCACTCAGATTGCATGTCACTCAGGCCTTCTACCGATGTTGTCATAGCCGTCATCCTCCTCGACCCAGTTGACGCTCCCGACCCAATCGCTGTCACCTCCACCACCTCCACTGCAGCCGTGAGATGTATGTTCGTGTATTTTGATTATATTTTGTCACTTGTTAGCCTTCGTTTGAGGTTTAGATACTTGATAGATGTTTATACTTTACTTTTCATATTTTGATACTTGTTTGACTCTGGTTTGAGGCTTATAGTTGTTTATATACTTATAGTTGTATATATGATATTTTGATACTTGTTTGCCTCTAGTTTGAGGCTTAGATTGATGATATTTAAGTAAAACTTGTATGGTTGGTTGAAAATGTATGTGTATGATGTTTTGTGGTTGTAATTTGTGATTTTAAATAGATTGTAATGTATAAATATCATTGTATATAGGAATTTTCAAAATTTTAATTTTTTTTAGTTATAGGGTATAACGTCAGCCACGGCTTCCCGTTACTATGCCGTGGCTGAAAGCGTATCGTAAATGGTTGATGGCCTAGGCAGCACCAAATATCATAGTTGATAATGATATCACCGATGGCTAGCAGCCGCGACTGATGTGTTTAAATTAGTAACAGCCGCCTGTGCCATCACCGATATGTTTAAATCAGCGATAGCATAAGCGGCTGTCGCTGATGACTAGTTGTGACAGTAGAGGTCGGCCATCATAACTTATCTGAGACGCGTACATCAGTGACGGGCTTTTGCCATGGTCCGTGGTAGTCGTCACCGACGGTTCAGCCACGGGCCGAACCATCGGTGACAACGACAATTCTAGTAGTGTCTATCTAGAGCACATTTTATTCAATCTAGATGACATAAAATTGCCTAAGTTTGAAAATTTTATCTACTCATGAGATTTCAATCAATTATCATGCAAAAACATTTTTGGGCATAGAAAAAACATTTTATCAAGAAGATTGAGGTGTTATGCAAGAATTTTGCCAAAATGAAACTCATACCTCATTTCTTGAGAAATTCCACATTTTTCATTTTGTTTCCCAATTTTCTTTAGCCTTCCATTAAAATCAAGTTTATCTTGCAAGCAAGCATCATTAGTATCATAATGAACCTATGGCTATAAGCAAGATAACTAGACTAGATAGCCAAGAGAAAATTCACGTATCATTTTCAAATACCTACTTTGCTTAGTAAAGATTCATTTCAAAGAAGTAAACATGATATCAAAATGAATCAAGAGATCTCAACATATGAAATTTTTAAAAAGTAAGATCTCCAACCCTTCCCATTGGTTTGTAATACCCGAGATTTTCTAATATAAATCTTTGTTGGGTTCAACGAGCATGTTCGGGGACTAGCCGGGTTGAGTCGCGAGATCGCCGTGACTAGAAGGTATAATCAGGTATACTTTAATTTGTATGGCTTTCCAACTCATGCTCTTGTATTTTATAAATTGATATTAGGTTCGAGTCGAGTTTGAACCGGGTTCGCGGGTTCAATCGGGGCTCAATTTGGGTGCGGGTTGAGTCGGGTAGAGAACCTAAGTGAGAAGGGCATAATTGTAAAAAATATATGAAATACTTAAACTCCTAACCCAGCCGCCGTACGACTCAAGAAGAGCCGCACGGGGATCGAGGTGGGCAAGAGGAGGGAGAAAGCAAGAGGCAACGTCGGAATTTGGTGTCGTCGCCGGAGATTGGGAACGTCTTCATCTCTTCCTTTCCTTCCTTCTAAGCAAAGGTAAGTGGTAGAACCTAGGATTTAGGGGAAGGCTCTAGTCGAACCCTTGTGATGGTGATTTCGTCGATTGGTGTGTGATTCTTGTCATTTTCTCGAGGTTTCTTGAATCTAGTGGCTTCTTCTTGGATCTATGGTATATTTGAGATTTTTCTGAGACAATTTCATGGTTTTGAGGTACCGGCCGAACTAAGGAAAAGGGGAAAGGTCATGTCAAAATTTTCCCCAACTTCCTCGGGTCGTTAAAGCTTATAGATCCGGGTTTCTTACATGATTAATTATTGTAGAGGACAATGAACTCTTAGAACTCGGTAGAAATTCCTGTTCTCCACCCCTAAGGGCTCGGCCGAGCATGATAAACCCATGAGTAGGGTACGGTCGAGTGGGGAGAAGAGGGGATTTGGGTTTGAAATTATGTTTTCCCTTAAAGATCTTTAATTAGGTTCTTGACATATGGATGATTTACATGATTAATACTTGTAGGGTAGTTTTTCTATGATTTCTCAATTGTAGGAGATTTATTCTCATGATAGCTTAATTGTAGCATAATTATTTTGTATAGAACATCTTTTCCGAGACTTCCAACATTGGTTTAATGAGGCTGAAATTTATTTTAATTATTCTGGAATTACATGTTTAATTGCAGATTTTACTTATTTAATGGCTGAAATCATGTGGATAATTATGGTAGATTTATTGTAGATTAATCTCATGACTTATACGTTGTGATTTATTAATTCTAGCAATTCTCATGCCTATGACGTGCTAATTTAGGAGACACTAGTAATTGATAAATGGAAATTTAACATGGTTGTCTAATCTTTATATGGACCTTGGACGTAGAAGCACTAGGTATTACACGTAGGGAAATTGAGCACTAAAGTATGGTTTGTCAAGGCCCGAGATAGAGGCCGGATGCGGGCGTAAGCCCGGGAAGTGTGTAGAAAATTTTAGAATACCTTGTATGTGTATTGTGCTTGAGATGGTCGGGTTGCCTTTCGCCTACATGGCTATTACCCGACTCAGCGGGTGGTTTTAGGGGTATTGAGATAGCACCAATGGGCCACACTAGGTGTTAGACCCGAGTGGCGGGGGTCTTGAGATTTCATCAGTGGGCCACCCTGACGGTAGACCCAAGTATTGGGTGGGACTAGCTATCCCTAACACGGTGGGGAGCTCTAGAAACTAGCTGACCATCCTTGTTGAAGGACTCGGTGATTGAATCGCTCTATGCGAATTTATGTGAACTATTGCTTAGTGGTGTGCGACTGATAGGCCAATTGTGTGATAAAACCAATATGTTTACTCCGCATATTATATTGCTTAGCAATTGCTATTATATTGGGATTTAAGTGGAGGTTCGGAAGAACCACTCACTGAGTTCCTCGTGGACTCATGATTTTATTTGTTTTTGTTTTGCAGAGCCTGACTAGTGAGGTACGACTTGATGGCGTGGCGCGGCTGGAGGGCATGTGGTGTTGCATATCTCGTAGCAGGCTGTTTAGAGAGCCATAGTCGTGTATAGAGTTATTTTCATGCATATGAGTCATGTTGCTAGGTCATTTGGAGTTTGTAAACTTTGATTTCAAAATATTAATTATATTCCAGTGGATTTCATTTGCCTTCATGTCAGTTTTGTTGCATTATTATTTTGTGACGTTAAATGCATGTGTTAGGCTTTAGGGTACAGACACCAACCCTGGTCGATCATGCGAACCTGAGTTTGGGGTGTGACAAAGTGGTATCAGAGCACATGGTTAGGTCTTGACTACGAATAAGTCGGAGTACCATATGAGGCATAGCTAGCATGTTGACATACAGTATAGTTATGTTACAAGATCAGGCGGCCACGTTTGCACCTCAACGCGTCATGCAGTTAGTAAATTAAAATTTTTGAATGAGTTATTTGATGCTAATGGTATATTGTTCTTAAATGCTAGTGTGATGGAGACTCACCATGCTGCGTTGAGCGGTAGTGGCAGTAATTCCACGGAGCGTTAAGGCAGAGGCCAAGCCCAGGGGCGAGGTCGAGGTCAAGGTTGGAGTCGTGGGAGAGAGCAACAAGAGGAGGTGGGACAGGATCCCATAGTTGTACAACAGCAGGCTCAGGTGGCCCAGTTGACTAAGGCACTCTGCAAGGAGCAAGAGATGAGGGCAGCATCCGCAGTCGGTACCGGTGGCACCGATGGTACCGGAGGTGGCCGAACTGGTCTATCTAGCAGAGAGAGTTCCTAGGACGGCCACATACACTGACTTTGTTAAATTGAGACCGTCGGAGTTCACTGGGACAAATCTACAGGTGGAGGTCACCTGTTTCCTTAGTGACTGCTACGAGTTGTGTGAAGAGCTCGGGTGTTCTTCGGAGGTGGCTGCCCATTTGGTTAGGTTATAGCTAAGAGGGCTGGCCAAGAAGTGGTTGTATACCAGGAGAGATCGTAGGGGGCCAGGTGCGCCACCCTCTAGTTGGGCAAAGCTCAAGGCTACTATTGTGGAGCAGAGTTCAAGGTGAGCGAAGGAGTTTGAGCTACTGTGTGTTACACTGGTGGCATGACGGTGCTAGACTATGAGATGGAGTTTACTCGGCCCTCGAAGAACCACCCTGCTTTGGTGGCGACTGACCTCCAAGGTCAAGAGATTTATTGAGGGGTTGAGAGTCCAGATCAGACTCGGTCCTGGGCTCAAGGATCTAGAGGTCGGCCCTGGCATTTTGAGGGGACTGTCGTGGCAGCTGATCACCAGTTGAATAGGGGGTCGAGCCGTCGCAGGGGTCGCAGAGGCCCAGGACCAAGGGTGGCTCAGCAGGCAGGATCAGGGAGTGCTGCACAAAAGATTGAAATGCCGTAGAGTGGTCGCTGTGAATGGACACACTAGGGGGCTTGCTATGGCCGCACGTATGCATGTGTCAAGTGTGGGCAAGTTAGGCACTTCAAGAAGGATTATCTGGGAAGAGGTGGCTAGAGAACTTAACAGTCTAGATGGAAAGCACGGATGTTAGTTGGTTCTGTGGCATAGAAGGGTTTGACGTAGGGCAGAGGACAACATACCAGTCATTTGGAGAGGCCTTCTACGAGGGTCTTTGCTATGAACCACGATGGCGCTGAGGCATCCATGGTAGTAGTAACAAAGGGTTTTTCTCGCGGGTTTTGTTAATTTGGTTGTTAATTAAGAAAAAATCCAATATTTACTTTAGTAATGGCCCAATAAAATCCATTAGTGATTAGGGCACAGATGGGAGAGAAAAATTAATTTATATGTTTGGTACTTAATACACGCATAAAAAAACTTTATGCGTTTCCCAAAGGTCCCAAAAAAAAGCTCTGGGGGCTTCGTCCCCACACCCCTACCGGGACGGTCGAAAAAATGGATTTTTTTTGCGGGTTAAGTAAAAAGACGAATTAATTTTAGTAATGGCTCATAAAATTCGTTAGTACGGAAGATACTTCACTAACAGATTCATGAAATCCGTTAGCAACTTCACTAATAGATGCATAATCTGTTAGCACTAGTGTACTCTACACCAATGTCAAAGCTTGTCTGTTGGTATAGGGTATGACTTTAATCAATGGTTGTTGTTTCTGTTTATAGAAGTTGCATTCACTAACACATTTCCTTGCCGTTAGTAATATTGTTCGTTAGTAGATGGCATTTTTTTTATAGTGTAGACACGAACTCGGCCACCTCTCTCTTCATACCTTTCCACCAATAATTCTGCCTTAGATCCTGGTACATTTTTGTGGCTCCCGAATGCATGGTGTATGTAGATCGATGAGCCATCTCTAGCACCTGGATGTGAACCTCAGTCGTATCTGGCACCACTATCTTGTTCTTAAACCTCAAAACGCCCTCCGAGTCAACACCAAAACCAATATCGGCATAGCTTCTCCTGGCCAGAAGTAATAGCTGCTCGCAGCATGTCTACCAACGTGGATTGTACCCTTAGGTGAGCCACCAGCACACCAGAAACTGATACTGACAATACTTCCCCATCATCCAAACATATGGCCAAATCCTGACCCAACGGCCTCCTCCTGACTTCAAAATGCGCTAGACTGCCCCTGGACTTCCTGCTCAAAGCATCAGCCACCACATTAGTCTTTCCCGGATGGTAGATGATCGTGTAGTCACAGTCCTTTAAGAGCACAAGCCATCTTCTCTGGCTCAGGTTCAATTCCTTCTGGGTGAGCAAATACAGGAGGCTCTTATGATCAGTGTATATCTCACAAGCCTCGCCATAAAGGTAGTGACACCATAGCTTCAATGCGAACACCACTACTGCTAGCTCAAGATCATAAGTCGAGTAATTCCTCTCGAGGACCTACAACTGCCGGGAGGCATAAGCTATCACCATGCCATTCTTCATCAACACACAACCCAAGCCGACTCGGGAGGCATCACAATAAGCCACAAACCCTCTCGAGCTCGAGTGTAGTACCAAAATTGGTGCGGACGTCAAGCGGTCCTTGAGCTTCTGAAAGCTCTCCTCACACTTACTATCCCAATCAAACTTGACCTTCTTCTGGATCAAGCGGGTCAATGGCGCTACAATCCTGGAGAAATTCTCCATGAATTTTCTGTAATAACCTGTCAACCCCAGGAAACTACGAATCTCAGTGACATTAGTCGGCCTTTTCCAATTTTGAACTGCTTCTATCTTTGCAGGGTGCACCTTTACTCCTTCCCTGGACACCACATGGCCAAGGAACCCTACGCTCTTCAGCCAGAACTCGCACTTGGAGAATTTGGCATATAATCTGTGTTCCCTGAGAGTCTCCAGAACTACCCTCAAATGCTCAGCATGCTCCTCCCTGCTCCTGAATATATCAAGATGTGATCAATAAACACTATCACAAATTTATCCAAATATTCCCTGAACACTCGATTCATCAGGTCCATAAATGCTGCAGGTGCATTAGTCATCCCTAACTCAAAGTGCCCATACCTCGACCTGAAAGTAGTCTTAGGTCTATAAATCGCGGATCCTCAATTGATGATACCCTGACCACAGGTCAATCTTGGAAAACCACTGAGACCCCTGAAGCTGATCAAATAAATCATCGATCCTGGGCAACGGTTACCGGTTCTTCACCATCACCTTATTAAGCTGTCAGTAGTCTATGCACATTCTCATGGATCTATCCTTCTTTTTCACAAAGAGCATTGGAGAACCCCAAGGTGAAACACTTGGGCGAATGAAGACCAAGTCAAGCAACTCCTGCAATTGGGATTTCAACTCTTTCAACTCAGCTGATGCCATCTGATACAGCGGAATGGAGATTGATTTCACACCAAGCTGCAAATCAATGCAGAAGACAATCTCCCTCTCTAGAGGCAACTCTGGCAACTCCTCCGGGAACACATCAGAGAACCCGCATACCACAGGCGTCCCCTCAATATCTCTAGCCACACCTCCGCCTCCCTTTACCACCGATACAAAGGCCAAGAAGGACTGGCATCCACCCAGAAGTAGCTTCCGGGCCTTGAGAGCTGAGATGGCTACCAACGATTCTCCTCTTCCCTCACCCTAGAAGGAAAATTAGGGCAATCCGGGCTTACTGAAGGTCACAGTCTTAGCCCTGCAGTCCATTAAGGCGAAATGGTCCGCCAACCAGTCAATACCCAAAATCACATCCAGCTCTAACATCGACAGGAGTGTCAGTTCGACCATCAGAACATGCCCATAAATGACCACCTCACGCCCCGAAAGACTATCTCTGCCAACACAGGATCGCTCGTAGGCGTAGATACCATAAGAGGCAAATCAAGTATAGATGGTTTCCCCGACAATTTAGCAAACAATGTAGAAACAGATTAATGCGTAGTACCTGGATCAATAAATCAAATGCAATAGCAGAACCAATAATAAGGTTACCTGTCACTACTGCCCCGGACGCCTCAGCGCCCTCTCGGTTCCATGCAAATACCCGTGCAGCGGGTCTCTCTGAACTAGTGGCTCGTTGTCCTTTATCGTGAGTCTGACCCCTTAGAGCTACAGAACCTACTAACATCGGTGTCTTCCCTCTTGTCTGATCAGGCTGCTGACTATCTCTGCCAGGACAATCCTTCCTGAAGTACCCAACCTGTCCGCACCCAAAACATGCCTCAGAGTCAAACCACTCTGGGTCCTACTCAACTCTGGTTGCACATAATCATGGCCCTTGAGCATAAGGTCGCTCTACACCCATAATTTATATTTCTTGAAATCTAGGGGAAAGATCCTCCAATCAATCCAAAATTTGGCAATAGGGGAAATTTACCATCAGCCAACCCCTACAGATCCCTTCTACAGAACTCTATCAACCGTCCCCCCTAGGATCCTTAGGTCCGCCCTAACCAAACTTCACCATAGATATTTAAACTATATGACGAGAACCGATTAATCTTTCAAGATACTAAGCAAACATTGCAACGATCTCTAATCCAGGCACCCATACAAAGGTAGCCCCAAAAATGGTGCACTCTCTAACACAGGGTCATTCACGGCCTCAAGCTGTGATACCCTAGCACCGTCCCAATTCCTCCTCAACTCGTCGTCTACTTTTACGACCCCAGCCCCGCCATCAGCCTTTGCTCTGGCCTCGACCTTGGCCTCGCATAGCGTTACTGACTCTGCCACTCTATGCGACACTAAAAGCCCCCATCACACTGGAATCACCAAAAAGAAATATATCATAATTACACAATTTAATTCACCCTAACATTTTTGCCCAATCAACCATAAGTCGCGTTGAGGTGCAGATTTAGCCCATTGATCTCATAACACAACCCTACCATATACTGACAGACTAGCAATTCCCTATACGGTAAATAGACTCTATGTCATAGTCAGATCGAACCGCATGCTCTGATACCATATTGTCATGCCCCAACTCAAGGTCACGTGAATAGCCAGGGTATACGTGCCTATACCCCGCAGCCTAACCCATGCACATGCCAACTCATAACAATAAAACATAGCAAAAAGAAATAAACGAGCTAGTTTTATTTCAAATGGAAAATCAAACCAGATTTCATTATAAGCAAAAATAGTAAAGTGAGGAAATAATAAATCAAAGTTCAACGGTTCATTTACAAATGAAATCTAAAATAAAAGACATGAATGTCCCCAAGGGACTACAACTCCAAAATACTAAAACACAAGTGCATGACAAACTACCAAAAACTCGACTTCGACCCCTAACACAGGTGCATGTAGCTCCTCTTCTCTCTAGCCGCGCCAAAGAAACAAAATATAATAGGAAAATCACGATTGGCCCATCTGAACTTATCCTAATATAAAGAAACTCGTGAGCAATTGGAATTGGCCCATCCGATCTTGCTCCACGAGACGCGAAGGAACAATCGGGGTTTGCCCGTCCGAACTTGTCCCTTTAAGATATCATAGGAATAATCAGGATTTGTCCATCCGAACTTATTCCTTGAGAGAAACTCGGGAACAATCGGGATTTGCCCGTCCGAACTTGTTCCACGAGAAAACATAGGAACCATCGGGATTTGCCCATCCGAACTTGTTCCAAAAAGATAACGTAGGAATAATCTGGATTCACCCATCCGAACTGATTTGTAATATCCTAGATATTAATATTAGTTTCCATTTATTGTGCGTGTTGTCAGCCTAGCGGGCTAGTTTGAGGTCGATCCGAGTCGACTCATGGTCCAATGCGAGCTTGCGAGCTCTGGTAAGTAAGAAAATGAATTATGCAATTCCTTTTTCTGCAAAGATAAATTTATTTAATTATCCTATTACATGTGATTGAGTTATTTCATTATGTTGTCATGTTATGCATGTGATTGGTGCTTGTGGTAGCATGGGGTTAGAATGGGTTTAATTAAGTTTAATCGGGTTAGCGGGTTCGGGTTCGGCTTAAGGCGGATGCGGATTTGCTAAGGGGTTTAGTGGAGTTAGGGTTGAGGAGGGAGTATAAAATCTCCATCCCCTTTGGCTTGCGGCTCCCTATTGGAGCCGCACAAGCCTCTTGAAGAGAGGAGCAGCCACCAGCCGCCAAGCCCAACCGCCCCTCTTCCCCTCCTCTTGGAGGCACCAAGCCTAGCCGCCAAAGCCAATCCCCTTATTCTTCTTCTTCTTCTTCTTCTTCTTCTTCTTCTTCTTCTTCTTCTTCTTCTTCTTCTTCTTCTTCTTCTTCTTCTTCTTCTTCTTCTTATCCCTTGAAAGCCAAGTCGTTGGCTTGAGGAGAAGCCGCTGCCCTCTTCTTCCTCTTCTTGGAGTTGGCGGCTTGAGGAGGAGCTGCCGCCCCCTTCTTTCCCTTGGTGGAGCCGACCCGTTATCTTTGAGGCCAGATTCAGAGAACACCACTTGGAAGATCTTCTCCAATTCTCTTTCCTAATCTAGGTGAGTGTTTTACCCCTCCTTCCTTGGATTTTCCTCGTGTTCTTGAGCCAATTTGTGCGATGTTCTTAATTCTTGTGTTTTCCTTCGAATCATGGGTTTCGATCGCCGAATCTTGTGTCGACTTGTGGGAGGAAACCTGGGCATCCCCGTTTGTGGCTCGACAGCCCTAGGAATACCCTAAGTGAAGTGTGCCCTCAAAGTGCATGTTCGATGAATTGCTTAAGTGAAAGGAATACCCTAGATTATCTTGTTTCTATGATTCAATTTGTTCATAAATCTTGATGCTTATAATTTAAATGCATGATTGATATTAAATCTATGATTTTTGGAAATATATCATGTATTTCAAAGATGGATTTGATCTTGAGGGCGTGAGGGTTCTTGATTTAATTTATTGAGCATAAAGGTTGGTTCTTGGTTAAAGAGGGTTGTGATGCTTGTTATTCTTGTTTATTAAGCATGGTTTATGTGAGATTTATCTTGATGATTTTAAATATGATGTGATGGTAATTAGGGAGTTATATTCTATGAATTTTCGGATTTAATTCTTAATTATGCTGAAACTCAATTATGCTAAAACTTTATGTTGATTTTAAAATCCTATTTGTTATGTGCTTAGTTTGCGGAATATAGTCGTGTAACCTATCATTTTGACTAGGAAACATAGGACACACTCTGTTGACTAGATTCAGGTTAGATACATCAGTTTCAGGTACAATAGTAAGCTAAAACAAAATCCTAATATTGGTGATCTAAATTGCATAATTAAAATTGAGCAAGGGGTCAGCATAATCTGTTATGAACCAACAAATAAAGTTTATGCATGAAATAAAAATTCACGGGTTTATGACATTACGTGTCTAGGAGTTGGGGTCGGGTATTGGAGTGTTGAGACGCTTCCCAATAAGGACACCCCCAAGACACCGTAGGAGAGACTTGACTTAATTAGGTCATGTTGCCCCATATCTTTATGAATGGCAAAGAGGCTCGATTAGGAGCCGGATTGCGGGCTAGGCCCGAAAGGTTGGATGGCTAATTCCCAACCTATTTTAAAAGAATAAGTTCGGATGGGCGAATCCCGATTATTCCTACGTTATTTCTTTGGAACAAGTTCAGATGGGCAAATCCCGATTGTTCCGGTATGGCCTCGTGGAATAATTTCGAATGGGCAAATCCTGATTATTCCTACGATATCTTAAAGGGGTAAGTTCGGACGGGCAAATCCCAATTATCCCTGTGATATCTAAAAGGGCCAAGTTCGAACGGATCCCAATTATTTCTTCACGTCTTGTGGAGCAAGTTCGGACGGGCAAATCCTGATTGCTCCTGAGTTTCTTTATTTTAGGATAAGTTCGGATGGGCCAATCCCGATGATCCTAGTATGATTGTTGCCTTAGGGCATGGTAGTCTTAGGCGTGTTGTACTTCACCCTCGGGGTGTTGGATGCCTTAGGGCATGTGGTGGCTTGATAGCTAGTCACACATTTTTTTTTCATAGGGGTTGGTAGTACCACTCACTGAGTTATTTGAACTCACCCATTGTCGTTGTTTTTGTTTTACAGAGGCTGACTGGTGAGGTGGGCTGGAGCACTTGGCGTGACTGGAGGGCAGAGGAGCTACATTGATCTCATCGCAATGCTAGTTAGGGATCGTAGTCGAGTTTTTGGTTGTTAGTCATGCACCTGTGTTTCAATGTTTTGGAGTTGTAGTCCGTTAGGGACATTCATGTCTTTATTTCAGATTTTGTTGTAATTGAACAGCTGAACTTGATTTATTATTTTTGCACTTTATTATTTTTCTAAACTTACTTATAATGAAATCTGGTTTGGTTTCCATTTGAAATAAAACTCGTTTATTTCTTTCCGCTATGTTTTATTATTGAGTTGGCATGTGCATAGTTTCGACTGCTAGGTATAAGCACGTATACCCTGGCCGGTCACGTGACCCTGAGTTGGGGCATGACACTTATTCCTTTATATAAAATATTAGGAACAATCAGAATTTGCCCGTTTGAACTTGTTCCACAAGAAACGCAGGAACAATCGGGATTTGCCCATCCAAACTTTATCATCCAACCTTTCGGGCTAGGCCCACAATCTTGCTCCTATCTGAGCCTCTCTACCATTCTAAATATATGGCGACAATAAGACCTAAATCAAATGTCTCCTACGGTGTCTTAGGGGTGTCCTTATTGGGAAGCATCTGAACACTCTAATACCCAAGCCCAACTCCTAGACCCGTAAAGTCATAAACCCATGAGGTTTTACTTCATGCATAACATTTAATTTTTTGGCTCTTAACAAATTATGTCACCCCTTGAATTTTTATTATTCAATTAAAATTTCTATTTGTCAAGATTAGGGTTTTGTTTTAGGTTTACTGTTGATCCTCAAACTGGTGCACCCGAGTTGAATCTGACTCCCAAAGTATGTCATATGGATCCAGACTATCTTTTCTGGTCAAAACCATAGGTTACACGACTATGTTCAGTAAACTACACACATCACAAACAGAGATTACAAAATCAGCCCAAAATCAGCATAACATGGTAATTAATCCGAAATTCACAACAACTAAATCTTTAATTACCATCCAAAACAGAATTATAAGTTTTGAGTTAAATCTCACAACATGCATATTTATTAAACAAGACTAACAAGAACCAACATCATCTTTGAACAATAATCAATTTTCATGATCAAGAATCCCACATCAAGAACACACATGGCTTCAAGATCAAATCTTATCTTTGTAAAACATGATTATTATCCAAAAATCACAGATTAATTATAAAGCATGCATTAACATAAGGAAACCTATATTGGTAAGCAATTCAAACATAGGTCTCAAAAATACACAAGAGCCCTCTCTTAGGCATTTCATCAAACACCTTGAGGGTGGCCCTAATTCTACCATGCCCGAGAACCCCTAGGGTCATCCTAGGGCTGCCAAGCCCCATAGGGGGGTTTTCGGGTCTCCTCTCACATGGCAATCACAAAAGAAATGGCGAGGAGTCAACGGGAAAACCAACAAGAACATCTTGATTTCAAGAACGGCTCAAGAATACTAAAGAAACCCGAGGAAAGGAGGGGTAAAACTACTCACATGATTGGAAAGAAAAGGTAGGGAGAAATTTCCCAAGCAGCAGCCTCCGAACCCGGCCTCAAAAAAAAGCGGCAGCTCCACTCCTCAAGAAGGGGCGGCGGCTCAACTGCTCAAGAAGGGGCGGCGGCTTGTCTTCCAAGGGAGAGGAAGGGATAGAGAAAGGCTCGGCTTGGCGGCTTCAAGAGAGAGGAAAGGACGTCGGCAACTTGGCTTTACTCGGCGGCTCCAAGAGAGGGAAGGGAGGGGCGGCAGCTCCTCTCTTCTCTCTAGACGGCTCATGCGACTCCAACAAGGAGCTGCCTAGCCCTAGGGGGGGCGGATTTATAATCCCTTCTAGCCTCCTATCTACACCCTAACCCGCGCCCACAACAACCCGAATCAGCAACCCGCTAACCCAACTAAGCTCAATTAAACCCAATCTAACCCCATGCTCCACATAAGCATCCAACACATGCACACCCATATGCGATATAATTTAATAATCAAGCACACACAACATAACAATTAAATAAATTTATCTACGCAGGAAAAGAAATAAAAAAATTCATATTCCTACTTACTCGAGCTCGCAAGCTCCCACCGGACCATGAGTCAACTCGGCTCGACCTCGGGCTAGCCCGCTAGGCTGAAATACACAAACAATAATGGGAAATCGATAATAATATCTAGGATATTACAATCCTCCCTCCTTAAAGAAAATTTGTCCTTGAATTTTGGAAACAGAAGCTTGAGGACTTACCAAATCATCAAACAATGAAAGATATTGCTCCCTCACATCCTAGTCCACCTCTCAGGAGGCCTCCTGCCTAGAATGGTGCTCCCACCTGACCCTAACCATGGGAATCTCCTTGGACCTCAATTTTTTGATCTGACTGTCTAGCACCTCAACTCACCCCTCCTCATAGGAAACTACTGAATCGACCTCCATTGCGGTAGTCTCAATCACATAGGAATCATCCTGAACATACTTTTTCAGCATGGATACATGAAACATTGGATGCACTTGGTCCATACTAGGAGGTAAGGCCAACTCATATGTCACAGCTCCCCTGCGCTTGAGAATAGGGAACGACTCGATGAATCCAGGGCTTAGCTTCCCTTTCTTGCCAAACCTCACCACCCCTTTCATAGGGGACACCTTGAGGAACACCATGTCCCCTTCAGCAAACTCTACCTCCCTAGCCTTTCCATCCGCATCCATCTTCTGGGGACTCTGAGCTGCCAACAACATCTCTTTGATTAACTTTACATTTTCCACTGCCTCCTCCACCAGGTTTGGTCCCATCATGAGGGAATCCCCTGCCTTAAACCAGCCTACGGGCGACCTGCATCGCCGCCCATACAATGCCTCAACAGGGGCCATCCCTATGCTGCTATGATAGCTGTTATTATAGGCAAACTCAATTAGGGGTAAATGCCTCTTCCAACTACCCTCCAAATCTTAAACACATTCTCTCAGCATATCCTCCAACATCTGAATGGTCCGCTCTGACTGACCATCTGTCTGAGGGTGAAATGTAGTGCTGAACCGAACCTAAGTGCTCAACGCCTCCTGAAAAGACTGCCAAAATCGAGCTGTGAACTAAATACCCTGATCTGATATGATCATAACAGGAACACCATGATAAGCAACGATCCAGTCCAAGAACAACCTCACATACTGCTTGGCTGAAAAGGTCGTCCTGACTGGTATGAAATGTGACGTCTAGGTTAGGTGATCCACCATAACCAGATAGAATCATTGCCCTTCCCAGACTTTGGCGATCCTGTCACAAAATACATTGTTATCTTCCCCCATTTCCACTCTGGTACTTCACAAGAAAGCGGTGGATCGGCTTCGCAAAAAGGCGCGGCGGCTCCTACCAAGCCAACGGCTTGGCTTCCAAGGGAGGGAGGAAGGCTCGGCTTGGCGGCTTCAAGAGAGAGGAAAGGAGGTCGGCGACTTGGCTTTACTCGGTGGCTCCGGGAGAGGGAAGGGAGGGGCGGCGGCTCCTCTCTTCTCTCTAGGCGGCTCGTGCAGCTCCAACATGGAGATGCCTAGCCCTGTGGGGGGATTATAATCCCCTCCTAGCCTCCTATCCACACCCTAACCCGCTCCCACAACAACTCGGATCCGCAACCCGCTAACCCAACTAAGCTCGATCAACTAAACCCAATCTAACCTCAAGCTCCACATAAGCATCCAACAAATGCACACCCATATGCGACATAATTGAATAATCAAGCATACACAACTTAACAATTAAATAAATTTATCTACACAGGAAAAGAAATCAAAAAATTCATATTCCTCCTTATCCAAGCTCGCAAGCTCGCACTGGACCACGAGTCGACTCGGCTCGACCTCGGGCTAGCCCGCTAGGCTGACATACTCAAACAATAATGGAAAATCGATAATAATATGTTGGATATTACATACCTGAGAAGAGCAAAAGGATCTGTGAGATCGCTTATGCTTCAGCAGTAGGATCCCTAGGGCATTTTCCTACTGCCCTGTGTGCAATGCTCTGTACTCATCCTGATGTCGTTTATGCCCTAGGGGTAACTAGTAGACTTCAGGCGGATCTTGGAGAGAAACATTGGAAAGATGTAAAGAATAATCTTAAGTACTTAAGAAGGACTAAATATGTTCTCTTGACTTATGATGGTTAGATTTTTAACTGGAGGGCTACATAGATTCTAGCTTCCAATCAGACCTGAATGATAGTAAATCCATTTCTTGCTATGTATTTACTCTGAATGGTGGCGCAGTATGCTAGAAAAGTTCTAAGCAAGGTACTATGGCCGACTCGGTGATAGAAATTGAGTACATTACTACAAGTGAAGCCGCTAAGGAAGGAGTGTGGATAAAGTGAAAGAGATAGTGCCCTTGAGCCAATCACATGTTGATGTGTAGAGAACTATTTATGGTTAATGAATAATATGAGGCATCTTTTCATCATATGCTGCATCTATATTTTGTATATATTAGATTGTGATGAAACCCAGGAACTCGGGCAATTGATTCCAATGTCATGAAGAGATCATGCCAGTGAGACTTGGAATCCAAATGCCCATGTTCAAAATGTTCCCAGTCATAGGATCACCAATTAGGGGATTGATGATTTCGGATAAACTGGTGAACTTGAGCCGTCATTAATGTACAAGTGCTGGTGCTCATTAGGGAATGAGTTCACTAAGCGGACCTGCACGAGGAACACAGAATGGAATCCTTACATGAGTGTCAATAGAATGTTCCTCAGGTGATAGTAGGTGCAAGCAGTCGTTGTGAGTGACAACCCATTAATATGGTTTTATCCCTACTTGGCCCTCCGCATCAAGTGCCGAGTATTACTGGGCATGGGGAAACATTCATGGAGGTAGGTGAGAAAAGAACATGGAATTGGTTACTCCTAGTGAGAGGAGATAATGTCCTATGTGTCCCTTCAAGTGTCGACTCCGGAATCTCTTGCCAGAGTAGACATGAAAGTCAGGAAGATATTTTTGACGTTTCATTATTGAGACGACATCTTGGCAGGTGGAATACATATGAATCGATATTAGAGTTTGACACTTCCTCCGTACCCTTGCCGACTTCAGGACGTTGTAACGGTAACTAATCACCGAAGGGCGTTCGATCCTTGAAGATTGAACCTCACACTATCCGGGTAGTCATGACAAGTTGCTAGATGTCAATCTTGACTTGTGAGTGGAGTCTCTCAAGACAACACTAAAGGGGTTTTAGTGGTGGCTCGTAAGATTCGAATAGAAGTTGTTCTATCGGATCTGACTCTTCGTTATGCACAACCCATTGCCATGAGAGGAAGCACTTTTATGATTGACATAGATTCATGCAATACCTTCTTAAAAAAATGGATTTTAACATTAAATCTCCATATGTCAGTCCAAAGAAAAAAAGTCAAAAAAAAAAAGAAAAAAAAGAAAAAAAAAAAGATAGGATCCAAAAAAATATAAAATGAGCCACAAATAAAAGAGCACACATACATTTGAATCATTAAAAAAACTTTTGTTTTGAAAAGATGAGCATGAGAAAAAAAAAAATTAATTGACCAAAAAAAACTTTTAAGAAAGACAAAATAAATGTTGAGGATAACTCATGAGGGAAAGCAAGAAAAACATATTTTTGAGTCATTTAAAGAAAAAACAAAATAAATGTTTGATTATTCTTCCCTAAAAGCTTGTTTTTGAGGTAAACATGCCAAAGAAAATCGTCATCCAAAAAATATATGAATCATAATTTTTATGGATGAATCAAGACACGGAGAGAAGAAGAGATGAAGAATCCACTCAACATTGAGTATAAACTCATGAATGGAAGCTAAAGATCAACTATTTTGCCTTGGAGAGGAAGTAGAAAGCCAAGAAACAAGGGAAGAAGGGTTTAGGAGCCGGTTGAATGGGCAAGGAAGCCGTAGTTTCGGGCTTAAGAACTTGAGTTGAAGGGTATGGATTAAATTTGGTGGAAAAATGGACGAACCAAATGATTTTCCGCCCGCTGGTCGATCGGGCGGTCGCACGTCGATCGACCGCTCGATCTGCGATGAGTTTTTAACCCTTAATGAAAAATTATTTTTGAGAGATGTGTATATTCAAATTTTATGAAATTTTTCCCACATGAACTAGACTTCATGAGGATTCCAAAAAATCAAGAATCACTCAAAAATGATATGTCTACAATTTTCTAGAAAATCTACAAGTTTTCAGTGGCATTTTTGTAAATACAAGTCGTTTGTCCAACGATTTCATATTTTGTTCAAACTTTCCAGATACCAACATATGATCATTTAAAGCATGTATGCTAAGTTTGAGACAAAGATAATGTCATTTGGTCAAAAAATTTATCTTAGCATCATTTCTTTCAAAAGACAAGCATATTACTATGAAGTTGCTAATTATTAATCCTTAACTTATACTCATGGTTTTTTAAGTATAGACACATGAGCACTTAATATGAGTAAATCTAAATATGTTTTCCAACTACTAGATTAAAATGATAGTCTCTAATGTGAATTTTAACCTAGAGCAAAATTCAATCGATCAAAATATCATGGAATTTCTTAAGATATCAAAGTTTTACCTACTCATGTAATTTCATAGATTCGGCATTCAAAAATAATCATGAGTATAGAGACATCACGAGAGTATGAACATTCAATATTCTACAAAGATGTTTGCCAAATTTCTACTCATACCTCATTCTTGGAGTCTTGCCAAACTCGTCATTTACCTTTCAATTTTCTTCATGGCAGTTTAGTCTTCCATTAACATTCATAACTTGCAAGTATACTTCATTAGTAGATTTCATGAAAACAAAGCTACTAGCAAGTAACCCAAACCAAATAGCAAAGGGAAAAATCGAGTATCATTTTCAAAGTCCGCTTTGCCAACTAGTTTGAGATCCGTTTCAAAATATGTTGTCATGAATCCAAATGAATTTTTAAGAGATCATAAATATAATATTAATGAAAACATGATCTCCAACCCTTCCTATTCGTAGAAAACTGAAAGCCACAATTAGCCTACGATTTAGAACCGCAAGGTCGCTTAGGCCCGTTATAGGCCACATAGGTCTTCGAAGAGACCGGAAATCAAAAATCAAAAACATTTTGAACGCATATCATGAGCGAAAAAAAAAAATCAATTTAAGCAAGTATCATGAACTCCAACTATTAATGGATGAATTAAAGTTAAGAGATGAAACCAAACCTTTTAGATGCCAACTTTCATTTCCATAGGCATCTAGGTGGGAATCTTGAAGTTGCAACCATGTAAGGATCTTTTATTGAATTATTGGCCAACTTCAACACATCACTTTCCCTTATATACCACAACAAAAACAATTTCCATTGAACTTTTTGTTTTCATTTGTCTTTTGAATATGAGGCTTAAAGGTAGAATGTCTAACACGACATTTAACATTAGCATGAACATTTTTTTTTGGAAAACCATTTCTACTAGAATTCTTAAACGAGGAAATATTTTTTAGTTCATTCACTTTCTTGTTTAGGTTTAGAACCTCATTTTTCAAATCAATCATGGAGTTACGTAAAGTATGGAATTGAATTTTCAACATGTTATTTTCATTCTTTAACATGTCATTTTTGTTTTTCAAATTGTTAATGTCGATACTTAAAACATCATGGCATGGATTAGAGACACTAATTTTTAGCTTCTCATTTTCTAGTTTAGCATCATGTAAATGAGAGCTAAGAGTCAAGTTTTCCTTCTTTAGTTTTTTGTTTCCTTTATCCTTTTTAACCATCAAGGCATACATTACCTTATATTCGTCTAATAATTCATCATAAAGAAGATCCAAGGAACTAGATGAATTAGATCTATGATTATGACTATCATGACTAGAAGAAGAGCATACCTCCTCATCAACGTTCATTATGTTAGCTTCGTGATCATCGTGTGAGGATGCTTCACTTGATGCACGTGAGTGAGTGGAAGCATTTGACCTCCATTTTGCCTTGTTCTTCAGACTAGGACAATTCTTCTTCACGTGCCCTTTCTCATTTCATAGGTGACATATCACCTTTCTCTTCCGACTCTTTGTACTTCTTTGGCTAGATACACTAATAACTTCAAGAACATCATTAGATATAGGAGTCTGACAATTGTCATCGTCTCTTTCATTTAGAGTAACAAGTTCTTCAGTTTTAGCATAATCATAGAGCATGTTCAAAGTAGCCCAAATATCATATGCAGAAGTACAATGCATGACTTTTTCAAAAATGTTATTTTTCAAAGAACAATATATGCAATTCGTTGCCTTAGCATTTAACTCAAATATGCTAATTTGTTCTTGGGTCCATGCATCCATGTTTTCCTTACGTTCTACGTATTTGACTTTACCATATTAAACACACCTATACCATGAGTATTTAAGAATGTATACATTCCTCCTTTCTAAAGACCAAAGTTTTACTCGTAAAACCTAGGTGGTACGGACGCTACACGCTCTAGTGCCATTTTCCGAATCGTAGCAAAGTATAGAAGAGATGGTGAAATCTCAAGCTACAGACCCGCTCTGATACCAATTGTTGGATAAAATGGCACACTAGAGAGGGGTGAATAGTATGTTATCTAAATCTAATTTGCCTAATTCCAATTTTACTCGTTTCTTTGATTACTTATGCAATTTATAATTCAATGACTAAATGTGGAAGCGATAAATGATAAAACAATAAATACACATAGGATACCAATGCAAACACAAGGATTTATAGTGGTTCGGCCCCAATGCCTACTCCACTACCTAAGCACCCCGCTTAGAATTTCCAAACTAAGTTTGCTAGATTAAATAGTTTCCCTTACACAGAGAATATTGACTCGAAGAGTCTCACTCTCAATCTAAGGCACTTCCACACCCGAAAGTCTCCGCCTTCTTACCGAGAGCACTCTTCCACCTCAACCCTAAGGGACAACTCAACTAATCCTAGCAAACTAAGTTTACACCGATGGATTTAAACCTCAAACACCAAGGCTACCACCCAATTTCAAGACCTACACTCTAGGTCTTATACAAACTCAAACCCAATGAAAACAAGTTCAAATAACAATTTAAAATTACAATGAAAATAGGTTAAAGAATAAACCAAGACCAAATGCTCTTTTCCAAGCCTTCAAAGCCTCCAACTCGCCAACACGTTAAGCTCGAATCGAAGCCCAAGTTGAGGAAAGATGAGCGCTTTGAGAAGTCATTGATCGAAGAAGCGAGCGCAAGACAATCAAGCTCTAGAAGGCACAAACCTCTCTTTTGAATGCTTATGTTAGTTGTTGAGTGATGTTAAAGAAGTTAGGTGAGGGGTATTTATAACCGCTCAACTGAACGGCTCTTCAACGGGCATTTTTTCGCCCGTTGGATGCCGTTCGATCGCTCGTCGATCGACCAACCGATCGACCGATCAGCGACCACTGGCAATCTGTGCTTTAACCGCTCTATTCGATCGATCAGAGGGTCAACTGAATGAGTTGCGATTCTGCCTCTCTGCTATTCGGTCGACCGCTCGATCGACCGAAGCACGCACTATCAATTTTTGGCCTCGGTCGGTCGACCAAGTAGCCTACTGCCAATTTTTGACATAATTTGGTCGATCGATCGGTCGACCGAACCTGGGCTAGAAATTTTTCTTTTGGTCTTCACGCTTCGCGCTTCAACTTGAAGGACTTTCCATGTTTTCTTTTGATTTGTCCAAGCCATTTGTGCATGCATTGGTTTGTTTCAAGATCGATCGTTTCGCGTTTTTACTTGTCATTTATCGATTTTGAATTTTTGTTTGATTCAGCGAACCGATTCGGAGTCATGCCGAGATGAGTCGCGAGATCGCCATGATTAGAAGGTATGGTCGGGTATTTAATTAATTGCAATGCTCTAAATTTTGTGCTATTATCAATTAATTTGGATGTTGGGTTCATACCAGGGTAAAACTGAGTTAGCGAGTTCAATTGGGGCTTGATTCGGATGGGGGTTGAGTCGGCTAGAGGCATTTAGGTAAAAGGGGAAAATTTGTAAAAATAAAATAAAATAAAATAAAATATACAACCCACCCTCAACCGCCATACGGCTCAAGGAGAGTGCACGCGGATCGAGGTGGGTGACAGAAGGGAGAAAGGAGAGAGTGGTGCCGAAGCTTGCTGTCGTCGCCGATGTTCGGAATCGTCTTCATCTTGTCTCCTTCCCTTCCGATTAGAGGTGAGTGGTTGAACCCTAAAGTGTAAGGTAAGGTCATTGGCCGAACCTTGTGGATTTGGTGAAATCAAGATTTTTCCGTGTGGATTCTTGATGTTGGATGATGTTTCTTGAGTTCTTGACTCGTGTTCTTCGTCGGTGTCTTGATTCTTGTGTTCGGCATTGGATTTCTTGTGGTTTTAGGGTCGGCCGATTGGTGAGGAAAGAGGAAAGGTCATGCCGAAATTTTCCCCTATCCTTGAGTGCTCATATCCTTGTAGATATATCCCTATTTATACTTATGAACTTAAGGGAAATTGATGGAGGTTTTGAGTGAGTAATTGGTTTTCCCAAAACCCTTAGGGTCGGCCATATGAAGGTTTTCCATAATTGGAGGGGTTGGCTGAGTGAGGGAAGAGGGAAGCTAGAATCAAGAGGGTCTAATTTATTGTTTGATTGACATTTAGATAGGAGAAATTTTAAGGTTGAAGAAACAAGGTTATGCTCGGTAGGGAAGGGCTATGGCCGATTACCCTACTAATGGTAGTAGGTGCTAGATTCGGCCGAGCAAGGAAACCAAGGCCTGGTATTGAAAAATAAAAGAAAAATACATTATGTTGTCGAGATCATGGTTTAGAGAATATGGAGATGTTGTGATAAGTATGATTTTAATTAGGTTGTGTAGATTATTTACATACCTTAAGATATGCTAAATGATTTCCTACATGCGTTTATGCTTGCTGAAATTTATTCCTATAAGCTGTAATTAAATATGTATTTGCTGGAATTAATTAGATAAAGGCTGGAATTATTGTTCATAGGCTGTCATAAATTATTATTTGCTGTGATTAATTATTTAATGCAGTGTTTATCTATGTGCATGCTGGAATAGTTTATTTGATGCTATATTTATCATGAAGAAGCCGTAGATAAATATTAGAGACTATGGTTAGCGATACAAGTATAATTAAGTGTATGACACCATAGTTGTGGATGACGAAAATGTGATATAAGTTAGATATCATACTTTTTCCATTGTAGTTGTTATGAAATTAGAAATACTAGAGATGCTAAAGATGGAAAAAGGGGAAACTTTATTATCATGATGATGCGGGGATATGCCCGAAATGGGACGAGATTTATTCCGAAGATGTCGGGCTCATTACTTTTGAATTTCTTGTAATTAATGAGGGACGTTAATGTCCTTATTTGGTCGGGTGGTGTACGCGGGCTAGGTGGCGTTTCTTTTGACTTGAGTCTAGTTCATCAGTGTAGGCGCTTTTAGTCCTCATCCGGTCGAACCTAAAGTGCTAGTCCAGTCCATGTCTTAAAAGTCCATTTTATCTTATTATAATCTTCTTAGTATATTTGAATCATGAATTTTTTAAGTAGAAATAGTAGTTGCAGAAAATTGAATTTGATTTTAATATTTAATTAAATATTTTTGGTATTTATTAAAATAAAATATTTGAGTATCCTACATTTGTCGGACGAGATCAAGGCAAAACTTAATTTATTGAAAATGATTTACAAAAATAAAGTAAATAAAAAAGGAAAGTTGTTAGATTAAACCATTTAAAGACATTTACTGTGTATATATTCATATATTACTTGAAAATAATAATATTTTATGCATATTAACTAGTAATGTATTCAATTATAGTGAAATTTTAAACTGTTCGGTATATATTCTAATCGGAGAGAAGCATTTATGATTATAGTTCTATACATATTAGTATATTACAGAGTTGGACCAACTGTTGCTGAAGCAAATCATTATCTTCTATATATATTCAATTAATGATTTAACTGCGTGTTTAATCAAGCCTAAATTAATTTAATTAAGTTATCGGGTTAGCGGGTTGGTCTTGGCTTAAGTAGATGCGGATTGGGCTTAGGTTAGAAGGGTTAGGGTTGAGGAGGAATTATAAAAACCCCTCCCCTAAATTGTGGCTCCAACTTTTGGAGCCACACAATTGTGAGAGGAGGAGCCAGCTGACAGCCCAAGCCGCCAGCTGTCCCTCCTTTCTTCCTCTTCCATGTAGCCATCGCCCTCAAGCGTAGCCGCCAAGCCGTCTTCCCCCCTTCCCCTCTCTCCTTCCTCTTCTTCGAGCCGTTGGCTTGAGTGGAGCCGCCGCCCCTCTTTCTCCCTTGTTGAGTCGAGCTGCCCCCTTTGAGGTCGGATTTGGATATCGCCGCTTGGAAGTTCTTCTCTAAATCATTTTCCTAATCAAGGTGAGTGGTTTTATCCCTCCTATTAAGATTTTCTTCGAATTTTCTTGAAGCCGCCTTGAAGATTCTTGATTTCGATAATGTTATTTTGTGTTCTTGAGATTTTTTGGGTTTCGATGCCATGCTTAGATCTCAAATTTTGATCTCATATCATGGAATTTATGTTTAAGGGAAGATCTGTGAATTTACAATTAAATCTTGTGAATCTTGGGTGTAAACCTCATCTTGGAATTCTAGATATTCTTGATGCTAAAGAATTAATTTAATCTCCTTGATCCTTGGTTAGGGATTCTTGATATATATGCTAGCTTTTATTGAGTAAAAATTATGAGATTGAATGAATGATTGGCTTGATGATATGAATCTGTGATGTTAGAAATTTAGGAATTTATTTCAGCAAAATTCGGATTTTATTTCATGTTGTGCTGGAAATTTCAGCTTTCTGAAATTTATGTGTTGTTTTCTCTGTTATTTCTGAAATTTCAGCTTTTTGATTTCTCTGTTATTATGTGATTAGATCTCTGATTATAGTCGTGTAATCTATCATTTTGACCAGAAAACACAGTTTGGAAATATAGGACACACCTTGAAGAGTAGATTCAGGGTATATTGAGCACTTTTGGGCAGAACAAAACTCTTAAATAAAACCCTAATTGAGATGATCCAGATTTTAATTCTATAATTAAAATTGGATCTAAGGGTCAGCATAATCTGTTATGAACCAACTTACAATATATGCATGAAATAAAACCACACGGGTTCATGACGTTGCGGGTCTAAGGGGTAAGGGTCGGGTTTGAAGTGTTGAGACGTTTCATAGTGAGGACACCCTTAGGACGCCGTAGGAGAATCTTGACTTAGGTCTTGAAGCGCCATAGCCTTGGGAATGGCGGAGCGGGGAGCCGGGTTACGGGCTACGCCCGGGTGGTTGGATGTCAATTCCCAACTTGCAGTATAAGTTCGGAGGGCCCATCCCGATTATCCTGATATGTGGGTGGTTACCTTTACACATGGTAGGGATTCGACCCTATGCACCTCTTGATGGTGATGTTGCCTTTGGGCATGGTAGGGATTCGACCCGATGACGTTGCCTTTTGATATGTTATTATTTCAAGTTTTATTTGACTGAACTTTTGACCACCGCGGGCCCAGGTGGAGGTGGGACCAGATCCCATGGTTGTGCAGCTGCAGGCCTGAGTGGCTAAGCTAAATGAGGCACTCCGCACGAAGGAGGAACTGGGACAGTCCCAGGGTAGCACAACTTGAGGCTGTGAATGGCCCTGTACTAGAGAGTGCACTATTTTTGGAGGGCTACCTTTGTATGGGTGTCTGGATTAGAGATCCTTGCAATAATTATTTAGTATCTTGAATTATTCATTGGGTCTCATCATATAGTTAAATATTTATGGTGCGGTATGGTTAGGGTGGCCCTAGGGTTCCTAGGAGGGCCGGTTGATAGAGTTCTGCATAAGGGATCTACAGGGGTTGGCTGAGAGTAAAATTTCCCCTATAGATGAAACTTTGGATTGATTGGATGATCTTTCCCTTAGATCTCAGGAAATATAAATTAGGAGTGTAGAGCGACCTTATGCTTAAGGGCCATGATTGTGTGTAGCCATAGTTGAGCGGGATGAGAGCGGTTTTGCTCTGAGGCATGTTTTGTGTGCGAATAGATTGGGCACTTCAAGAGGGATTGTCTTGGAAGAGGTAGCCAGCAGCCTGATCAGACTAGAGGAAAGACACCGATGTAAGTGGGTTCCGTAGCTTAGAGGGGTCAGACTCAAGGAGGAGGCCAGCGAGCTGGTGGTTCAGAGAGGCTCGCTGCATGGGTGGTTGCTATGAACCAAGAGAATGCTGAGGCATCCAAGGCAGTGGTGTTAGGTAATGTTGTTGTTAGGTCTGCCATTGTATATGCTTTGTTTTATCGGGTGCTACGCACTCGTTCGTATATGCTTTGATTGCTGCTAAGTTGGCAAGGGAATCTTCTGTGCTTGAATTGCCCGTTGTGGTGTCTACACCTACGGGCGTTTCTGTGATGGCAGAGACAGTCTTTTGAGGCTGCAAGATTGTCATTTGTGGGCATGTGCCGATGGCCGATTTGACACTACTATCGATGTTGAAGCTTAATGTGATGTTGGGTATGGACTGGTTGGCAGACCATTTCGCCTTGGTTGATTGTAGGGCTAAGACTGTGACCTTTAGTAAACCCGGGATACCCCACTTTACCTTCCAAGGTGAGAGAAGGGGTGAGTCATTGATGGCGATATCAGCTCTTAAGGCCCGAAAGTTATTTTTTGGCCGGTGTGAGTCATTTTTGGCCTTTGTGTCAGTGGCAGAGGAAGGTGGAGGTGTGGCCAGAGACATCAGGAGGACCCATGTAGTTTGCGGGTTCATTGACATCAGGAGGTGTGGCCAGAGAGATCGAATTTTGTATCAATTTACAGCCAGGGGTGAAGCCGATATCCATTCCTTCATATCAGATGACATCAGTTGAGTTGAAGGAGTTGAAGTCCCAGTTGCAGAAGTTGCTTGATCTGGATTTCATTTGCCCCAGTGTTTCACCTTGGGGTGCTCCAGTGCTCCTTGTAAAGAAGAAGGGTGGGTCCATACGGATATGCATTGATTACCGACAGCATAACAAAGTAACAGTGAAGAATCGGTACCCATTGCCCAGGATTGATGATTTGTTTGATCAGCTTCAGTAAGCGCAGTGGTTTTCTAAGATTGACCTGCGGTCAGGGTATTATTAGTTGAGGATTCGGGATAGTGACGTCCCTAAGACTTCTTTCAGGTCAAGATATGGGCATTTTGAGTTTCTGGTAATATCATTCGGGCTGACTAATGCACCTGTAGTATTTATGGACCCGATGAACTGAGTGTTCAAGAAATACCTGGATAAGTTTGTGATTGTGTTCATTGATGACATTTTGATTTACTTTAGGAGCAGGGAGGAGCATGCTTAGCACTTGTTCTGGAAACTCTCATGGAGCACAGGTTGTATGTCAAATTCTCCAAGTGCGAGTTCTGGCTGGAGAGCGTAGCGTTTCTTGGTCATGTGGTGTCCAAGGAAGGAATAAAGGTGAACCCTACAACGATAGAGGCAGTTCAGAATTGGAAGAGGCCGACCAATGTCTCGGAGATTTGCAGTTTTCTGGGGTTGGCAGGTTATTATAGAAAGTTTGTAAGGAATTTCTCCAGGATTGTAGCGCCATTGACCCGCCTAATCCAGAAGAAGGTCAAGTTCGAATGGGACAGTAAGGGCGAAGACCTTGAGCTGTAGCATATGCCTCCAGGCAGTTGAAGGTTCACGAGAGGAATAACCCAACTCATGACCTTGAGATGGCAGCGGTGGTGTTCGCATTGAAGGTGTAGCGTCACTACCTTTATGACGAGGCTTGTGAGATATACACTGATCACAAAAACCTCCAGTATTTGCTCACCCAGAAGGAGATGATCCTAAGGTAGAGAAGATGGCTGGAGGTGTTGAAGGACTATGATTGCACAATCATGTACCATCCGAGGAAGGCTAACGTGGTGGCAGATGCGTTGAGCAGGAAATCTATGGGCAGCTTAGCACACTTGGCGGTCAGGAGGAGGTTGTTGGCTCAGGAGTTGGCCTT
This sequence comes from Canna indica, assembly GCA_034359265.1. Lineage (NCBI taxonomy): Eukaryota > Viridiplantae > Streptophyta > Magnoliopsida > Zingiberales > Cannaceae > Canna > Canna indica. Next base: position 32,952,216 of record CP136898.1, on the reverse strand, counting down.
ATGCTTGGACGGAGGAGCAGTCTTGCCAGTATCAGATTCTGGTATGCTGGTGTCTCACTTGAGAATGCAGTCCACATTGGTTGACATACTGTGGGCAGCGCAGGAGGAGGATGCCTTTTATGCACTCACTAAGGGTCTGGCCAGGAGAGGAGATGCAGATAATGGGTTCAATGTGGACTCGGAGGGTGTCCTGAGGTTTAAGAATCGGATTGTGGTACCAGATATGGCCGAGGTTCATAGGCAGGTGCTGGGGATGGCTCATCGAACCACCTATACTATGCATCTAGGAGCCATGAAGATGTACCGAGATCTCAGACAAAATTATTGGTGGAAAATCATGAGAAGGGAAGTGGCCGAGTTTGTGTCTAAGTGTCTAGTGTGTCAGTAATATTGGGATGGCCCCTTTTAGGCGTTGTATGGGAGAAGATGCAGGTCGCTTGTAGGCTAGTTTGAGCCAAGATATTTCCTTATAATGGGACCTGATCTGGTGGAGGAGGCTGTGGAAAAAGTGAAGCCAATTAGAGAGAGGCTATTGGCAGCTCAGAGTCGCCAGAAGATGTATGCGGATAGAAAGGCCAGGGAGATAGAGTTTGCTGAGGGGGACATGGTGTTCATCAAGCTATCCCCTATGAAATGGGTAGTGAGGTTTGGTAAGAAAGGAAAGCTAAGCCCTAGGTTCATTGAGTCGTTTCCTAAGGGAGCTATGGCTTATGAGTTGGCCCTTCCTCCTTGTATGGACCGAGTACATCCAGTATTCCATGTGTCTATGCTGAAGAGGTATATTCGGGATGAGTCCTATGTGATCAAGCCTACCGCAGTGGAGGTAGACTCAGTGGTCTCCTATGAGGAGCGGCCAGTTGAGGTGCTAGACCGGCATATTCGGAAGTTGAGGTCCAAGGAGATTCCCTTGGTTAAAGCTAGATGGGAGCACCATTCCGGCCAGGAAGCCACTTGGGAGGTGGAGCGGGATATGAGGGAGCGTTATCCTTCATTATTTGATGATGCGGTGAGTTCTTATTCTTTTCTGAAATTCGAGGATGAATTTTCATTAAGGAGGGAGGATTGTAATATCCTAGATATTTAATTTATTATTATTTTTTATTGCATGTGTTTGCCAGCCTAGTGGACTAGTTCGTGGTCGATCCGAGTCGACTCATGGTCTGGAGCGAGCTTGCGAGCTCGGGTAAGAAAAATATATATTTATGAAATTAGGTTTGAGTGATTGGAATTATTTTTAATTATTGTGGTGTTTGGATAAGTATGAATTATGCCTATGTGGGTGCAGTTAATTAAATACTTATGATTTAATTGTGTGTTTAATCAAGCCTAAATCAATTTAATTAAGTTATTGGGTTAGCGGATTGGTCTTGGCTTAAGTGGATGCGGGTTGGGCTTAGGTTAGAAGGGTTAGGGTTGATGAGGAATTATAAAAACCCCACCCCTAGGTTGTGGCTCCAACTTTTGGAGCCACACAATTGTGAGAGGAGGAGCCTGCCGATAGCCCAAGCCGCCAGCCGCCCCTCCTTTCTTCCTCTTCCTTGGAGCCATTGGCCTCAAGCCTCACCGCCAAGCCACCCCCCCCCCCCCCCCCCCTCTTCCCCTCTCTCCTTCCTCTTCTTGGAGCCGTCGCATTGAGTGGAGCCGCTGCCCCTCTTTCCCCCTTGTTGAGTCGAGCCGCCCTCTTTGAGGTCGGATTTGGATATCGCCGCTTGGAAGTTCTTCACTAAATTGTTTTCCTAATCAAGGTGAGTGGTTTTATCCCTCCTATTCGGGTTTTCTTCGAATTTTCTTGAAGCCGCCTTGAAGATTCTTGATTTCGATAATGTTATTTTGTGTTCTTGAGATTTTCTGGGTTTCGATGCCATGCTTAGGTCTCAAATTTTGATCTCATATTATGGACTTTTTGTTTAAGGGAAGATCTGTTATTTTACAATTAAATCTTGTGAATCTTGGGTGTAAACCTCATCTTGGAATTCAAGATATTCTTGATGCTAAAGAATAAATTTGTCTCCTTTATTCTTGGTTAGGGATTCTTGATATATATGCTAGCTTTTATTGAGTAAAAATTATGAGATTGAATGAATGATTGGCTTGATGACATGAATCTGTGATGTTAGAAATTTAGGAATTTATTTCAGCAAAATTCGGATTTTATTTCATGTTGTGCTGGAAATTTCAGCTTTCTGAAATTTATGTGTTGTTTTCTCTGTTATTTTTGAAATTTCAGCTTTTTGATTTCTCTGTTATTATGTGATTAGATCTCTGATTATAGTCGTGTAACCTATCCTTTTGACCAGAAAACATAGTTTAGAAACATAGGACACACTTTGAAGAGTAGATTCAGGGTATATACAACACTTCTGGGCAGAACAAAACCCTAGAACAAAACTCTAAAATAAAATGCTAATTGAGATGATCTAGATTTTAATTCTATAACTAAAATTGGGTATAAGGGTCAGTATAATCTATTATGAACCAACTTACAATGTATGCATGAAATAAAACCACATGGGTTCATGACGTTGCGGGTCTAAGGGGTAAGGGTCGGGTTTGAAGTGTTGAGACGCTTTATAGTAAGGACATCCTTAGGACACTATAGGAGAATCTTGACTTAGGTCTTGATGCGCCATATCCTTGGGAATGGCGGAGTGTCTCATTTAGGAGCCGGGTTACGGGCTACACCCGGGTGGTTGGATGTCAATTCCCAACCTGCAGTATAATTTCGAAGGGCCTTTCCTGATTATCCTAATATGCGCGCAATTACCTTTAGGCATGGTAGGGATTCGAGCCGATGCACCTCTTATGGTGTTGTTGCCTTTGGGCATGGTAGGGATTCGACCCGATGCACCTCTTGATGGTGATGTTGCCTACCCGATGCACCTCTTGACGGTGATGTGTTGCCTTTAGGTATGGTAGGGATCCGACCTGATGCACCTCATTGATGGTGATGTTGCCTTTGGGCATGGTAGGGCTTCGACCCGATGCACCTCTGTGATGGTGATGTTGCCCTTGGGCATGGTAGGGCTCGACATGATGCACATTTTTTAGGTGACGTTGCCTTCGGGCATGGTAGGGCTTCGGCTTGATGCACCTATTTGAAGAGATAGATGTCGTGGTCATGGATGGCCTTCGGGCCTGGTAGCTAGTCACGTTTTTGTGACGTGGCCTTTTTCAGTGAGAATTTATTTATGTTATCTCTGTATTTATTTGTGTGGGCGGATAAAGCCACTCGCTGAGTTCTTTGAACTCACCCGTTGTCGTGTGATTTTTGTTTTGCAGAGCCTTACCGGTGACGTTGGTTGGATGCACTTGGCATCGTTGGAGGGCAGAGGAGCCGTTGGATCTCATAGCAGTCCTAGTTAGGGTCGTTGTCGAGTTTTTCTTTTGGTAGTGTTATGCACTTGTATTAGCTTGTTTTAGAGTTGTAGCCTGAGGGCATTTATGTTATTATTTCAGGTTTTATTTGACTAAACTTTTGCACTGTTGAACCTAATCGTATATCTGCATTTTCTTTACTTTTGAGTTATTAATCTAAACTTGGTATTGATTCATTATTCCTTTAAAATAAAACTTGTTGTTTTTTTTTTGTTACATTAAACCCATATCAATTCATATTTTTACTGAAAATTTTTGAAATTTTTTATGAAGAAACTAAATTTTTCAGAGAACATGCAGTTTCAAGAATCATCGAAAAATCAATTTTTTGTTTTTTAGTAAAAATAACTGAAATCTAGTGGCATTTTTGTATAATATTAGCTATTTTTCAAAACTTTTCAGTTTTCATTCAAACTTTTCAGATATCAAGATATAATCATTTAAAGCATATTTATCAAGTTTGAAATGAAAATAATATCATTTGGTCAAAATTTTACCTTAGCACGATTTCATTCAAAAACAAGCATTGTATCATGAAATTGCTAAGCATCAAGTTTTAACATTTACTCATGGTTTTTCAAATTTAAACAAATAGACACCTAACAAGAGTAAATCTAAACATGTTTGTGAAGTTTGGACCCAAAATGAAATTTCTAAGTCAATTTGTTGACTTAGGTCAACTTTACTTAACTTAAGGTTTCCTAAAGTGAACTTGTTATCAATTTATCTATTTGCACATGAGTTTTCAATTTTAATCACATGGAAGTAAATCATGAGTGGACTCAAATATGTTCATCAAGTATCAACTTAAAATGAAGTCTCTAAGATGAAATTCTACCTAGGGCACATTTCATTCAAACTGGATGACATGAAATAGCCTAAGTATCAAAATTTTATTTACTCATGAGATTTCAATCAATTATCATGCAAAGTCATTCATGAACATAGAGAAATCATTTTATCAAGAAAATAGAGGTGTTATGCAAGAATTTTGCCAAAATGAAACTCATACCTCATTTCTTGAGAAATTCCACAATTTTCATTTTCTTTCTTAATTTTCTTTAGCCTTCCAAATTCATAAATGTTAACTTGCAAGACAAAAATCATTAGTAGCACAATGATATAACAACAAGCAAGTTAGAATACAAAGTAGCAAAAGTGAAATAGAAATCTTTATTTGAGAATTTCAACCTAAGCTAGATAGTGATAAATTCATTTCAAGTAGAATCGTCATGAAACCGAAACGAATCGAGAGATCTCAAAATATGAAATTTTGAAAAGTAAGATATCCAACCCTTCCGATTGGTTGAAAACCGAAAGGCTATAATTAGCCTACGATTTAGAACTGATGGTCGCATGAGCCCTTTATAGGCTACATAGGTCTCCGAAGAGACCGGAAATCAAAAAGTCAAAAAACCATTTTGAAACTCATAACAAGAGCGGAAAATCTACTAATATTAAGCATATATGAAAACTCCAACTCTAATTTAAACAAGTAGGTATAGGAGGTGATACGAAAGTGTTTGATGCCAACAATTTTATTACCCAAGGCATCATGATGATTTGAAGTTGCAACTTTGAAATGGTACAATCTTTGAATCCCCAAGCAACTTCAATCAACCAACTTCATCTCACCCTTGTGTGGTAGCTCCCCCTACAATAGAGCATGAGACTTTTGGTAACCAAACGGCTTTGGGTCCATGGGTGTTAGTAGGTCTAGGAATCCAAAGTGTCCTAGCCACACTTGGATTTCTTTTAAATGCGCAATCATATATGGCATGACCAAAAGTACCACAACAAAAGCAATGTCCATTAAACTTCTTTTCTTTTTTGCTATGGACATGAGATTTATCATTAGAATGTTTGAGATGTGAACTATGATGAACATGAACATTCTTAATGAAAATATTTTTCTGTTGAGGTTTCCTAAATGCGACATTTTTATTTTTAGAATTAAAAGAGGAAGTATTAACTTTTCTACTCAAAATCAACATCTCATTTTTCAAATCATTCATGGATTTATGCAATGCATGCAATTGAGATTTCAACATGTTATTTTCAACTTAATTTTTCATTCTTAATGTTGAAATCATCATTCCTAAACTTCAATTTATCTTTTAAATCCACATTTTCATGTTTCAAAGCTTTTAGCTCAAGGTTCAATGTATCATGGCAAGAATCAATAGAATTAGTCATTAATTTGTCATTTTCTAATTCTAATGCATGCATATGTGAGCTAAGCTCTAATTTTTTTTTCTTCAATTTTTTGTTTTCCTTATCCGTTTTAACTAGCGAGGTGAACATTTTCTTATATTCACTTACTAACTCATCATATTGCATTTTATGTGAAATAGAAGAGCTAGTACTATCATTATCATTATCATGACTAGATGAAGAAGAAAGTACATCATTATTTGCAACCATGAGGCATACTTTGGAGGTGGCTTCATAGTCATGGCTAGAGGGTGCTTCAAATGAGTGAGATGTGGAGATGGAAGCACTTGATCTCTTCCTTGCTTTGTTCATCATGGTAGGGCAATTTTTTTCACATGCCCCTTTTCCTTGCAAGCATGACAAATCACCTTTCATTTTCGGCTATTAGAGTTGCTCCTTTGACTAGAAGAACCATGGGCATCAAAACTAAGATTAGTAGTAGGTGAGTAACCATTGTCATCATCACCTTCATCAAAAGTGTCAATCTCTTCGATTTTGGCATGATCATATAAAACATTTAAAGTGGCCCATAAATCACAAGCCGAAGAGCAATTCATGACTTTTTCTAGGATGCAGTTTGGTAATGTGCAAAGTATACAATTCAAGGCATCTCCATTATACTTAAACATTTTCTTATCATATTCACTCCAAGAATGCATGTCAACCTTAGGTTCAATGAATTCTAGTCTTAACATGTTAAGGACACCAAAACCCTTAGTCTTTAAATATGTGTACATCCTATATTTCCAAAGACCAAAGTTCGAGGCATCGAACCTAGGAGGCGAAGAGGCTAAACTCTGTAGTGTCATTTTTTGGATCGAGAGATAATGTAGAGGAGATGGTGAAATCTCAATCTACGACCCACTCCGATACCAAATATTGGTGAAATGGCCACACTAGAGGGGGGGGGGTGAATAGTATGTTAACTGAATCGATTAGCCTAAATTCTAGTTTTAATTGTTTCTTTAAACTACTTAGGCAATTCATGATTGAATGAATAAATGCGAGAGCGATAAATGATAAAGCAATTAATACAAACAAAATATCAATGCTAATAGAAGATTTATAGTGGTTCGGCCCCAATGCCTACACCACTACCTAAGCACCCCGCTTAGGATTTCCAAAATTAGCTTTACTAGATTATATCATTTTCCTTACAAAGAGGACTTTACATCGGAAAGTCTCCGCTCTCAAACCGAAGGCACTTCCTCACTCGAAAGTATCCCGTCTTCCTACCGAGAGCACTCTCCCACCTCAACCTATGGGACAACTCAACTAATCCTAATAAACTAAGTTTACAATGGTGGATTTAAGCCTTAACACCAAGGCAACCACCAACCTTACAATACCTAACAACCTAGGTCTTCAACATTTGAAATACAATGAAGTAAGGCTTAAATCCACCATTGTAAACTTAGTTTATTAGGACAATCAATCAAACAATAAAGTACTTAGGTCAACAATCAGATTCCTAGCTTCCTTTTGATGCATTTGATGATGAAAGAATGAAAGTAAGGCTCAATCAAAGAGATGAAAGATCCAAGCTAGCATTTTCACAAGATTGGCTCAATGAGGGCTTAGGATTGATCAAAAGGATGTCTCAAAGGTAGTACAAGTGATCAAGATTGGAGGGGAAGGCTCACATGGCCTTGTATTTATAGGCCATGAAGAGAAGAGAGAGCTCCCTCTTCTCAACGGGTGGATTTTTGCCTGTTACCGACCGCCGGTCGATCGTCGGTCGACCGACTGAGCGACCGAAGGCTTTCTGCCATTTCCTGGCAACCTTCGATCGACAGACCAGTCGACCAAATTAGCTACTACCAATTTTTGACCCTATTCGGTCAACCGAACCTAGGCTGAGCTTTTTTTTCAACCTTCTTCTTGCGCGCTTCATTTCCAGGTTCTGGCCTTCAACGTGCATCAACTTGGAGAGTTTTCCATGTGTTCTTCAGACTTATCTAAGACGTCTTTGGTGCTCACGTCGAACTTCGAGAGATTTCCACGATGACCCCGAACACGTCGATCAATGTCCTTCAATTTTCCAATTTCTTCGATATTTCCGATCGAGGACATCGAGTTCTAATCGATATGGAACCTGAAAGAAATTCTCCATAAAACATTAGTTTCATGTTTGTTATCATCAAAATTGAGATTAAAACCAAGGTAGAAAACCTTAGGCCAACAGAGCCAACAAATGACTTCTATCAAGAAGAGGATCCTACCGAAGTGGAGCAACTTAGTCCAATACTCGAGGATGATGACACAGAGTTAGTTCAATTGGAAGTAGAATATGTTGATGACAACGATAATCGTCTTGACGATGAAGGACATAATGATGATGAGGGAGAAGAAGAAGAAGAATTTGAAGATTCCGATATAGAAGAACAAGAAGAAGAGTATTTCACAAATGATGATACTAACGATGACGAATAACTATAAATGTGAAGTATATCTTCAATTATTAAATGTATCCATTAATTTATTATATATATACTAATTATATTCATATTTGACAGCTATGGTTCATGAAGTACGTGCCCGAGGAGGCATTTCTAGTAGGACTACCCCCCCGACGATTACCACCTGCCACCCCTGTACCCACAAACCCTTCATCTTCGACCACCATCCCCCTACCTTCGACCACCATCCCCCCACCTCTGGCCACCATTCCCCCACCTAATCCATCCACCATTCCACAAACTAATTTGGCCGCCATCCCCCCACCTCCAGCCACCATCCCTTCAGCCGATCCAGGCCCGTCGACATAGAGATGTAGGCCACGAGGGCCTAATAGAATTCTCCCTCCGTCAGTCGAGGGAGAGTCGCACAGATTGGTTAGTGTGCACGGTAGAAGGTAAGTAGATGCACTAATTATTACTTATAATTTATTTACAATTCCTCACAATTATAATATAGAATTGTAATATATTTGGTGCAGGTTCGAGTAGGAGGACGTCTCAAACACGAAAGTGGGGACGATCCGGAAGTTTATGCACGAGGTGTGGCCTTCATGGTCTCACGTGCCCCGTGAGCATATGGATTTACTATGGAGAGAGTTCTCGGTAAGTATGTTTATTACATTAATGTTAATGTTAAATATCGATCAGTAATAATAAATTTATTTTTTTACAGGCTCATTATACATGGTCGGAGGACCAAACTCCTTTTGTGGAGAGTACGTGGGAAAGCGTTGCCTGTGCTCGCTACAATGGGCTGCTCCAGCATGCCCATAAGACCGTGATGAGATAGTTGGGGGCCACAAAGATTGGGCAAACTCAGGAACACGCCCCCGAGTGGATTCTTGGACCTATGTGGGACCAGCTTGTTGAGCGGTGGGACATGCCTGAGTGGCAAGAGGTGTCACGCCCCAAATACAGGGTCACGTGAGGGGAATCCTGATCGATGGCCTCCGAATCCGGCTCCAAGAGGTGGTAGCTCGGCTCCACTAAGGGGGAAAAGGGGGTGACGGCTCCTCCTCAAGTCGATGGCTCCAAGAAGAAGACAAGGAGGGGCGGCTCCTCCTCCTCAAGCCAACAACTTGGCTTCCAAGGGAGAAGAGGGGAGAGAGAGATGAGAGAAGGGGCTTGGCTCGGTGGCAGAAGGAGAGTGGAAGGAGGGAGGGGGGGGGGGGGGGGGCTGGCGGTTTCTCTCTTTCCCTCAATGGCTTGTGCGGCTCCAATAGGTCGACCTGGTGTTATGTGTGGGAGACCAAGTTGCGAAAGGCAAAGGTCGACCTACTGGTTCTTTCTAGATGATCATCTTCATCATGTTTCGAGCAGCAATCTTCGTGCTCGGCCGAGTCTTGCTCCCTAGGTTGTGGGGCTGTGTCAATCTTTGGTTTTGCGCATGAAGATAGTCGAACAAGCATCGTAGCTCTTCTGGTATGGGCTTGACGGGCACCCGAGCGTCACTCCTCGTCGTGTTAGCATCACTCGGTAGAGGGGGAACACTGTTGCTTGGTTGATGCCAATGTGCAATAGCGTTTGCTTGACTTCGTGTGCCTACCATGATGGGATAGGTATGATTTATTCTGTCCCACGATTGGCGACAAATATTCTTGTCTGAAGGTGGGGTGATTTGGTCCTTCGCGTCTTCTAGTTCTGCGCGACTCCGGTAAGGGAACCTGCAAAAACACCATGTTGCTCAAGTAAGAAGGAATTCCAGGTGGTGGGTATGGAATTGTAATCGAGTGTATACCTGATGTGCATTGTGTTTGTTTATAGTGCAGGTTAGAGATGTCTCGGGGCAATGATGTCTCTCTGAATCACGCGGGGGTATGCCCGAAATGGGACGAGGTTTATCCCGAAGATGTCAGACTCATTACTATTGAATTTCTTGTAATTAATGAGGGACATTAATGTCCTTGTATGGTCGGGTGGTGTCCCCGGGCTAGGTGGCGTTTCTTTTGACTTGAGTCTAGTTCATCAGTGTAGACGCTTCTAGTCCTGATCCGGTCAGACCTAAAGTGCTAGTCCAGTCCATGTCTTAAAAGTCCATTTTATCTTATTATAATCTTCTTAGTTTATTTGAATCATGAATTTTTTAAGTAGAAATAGTAGCCGTAGAATATTGAATTTGATTTTAATATTTAATTAAATATTTTTGGTATTTATTAAAATAAGATATTTGAGTATCCTACATTTGTCGGACGAGATCAAGGCAAAACTTAATTTAATGAAAATGATTTACAAAAATAAAGTAAATTAAAAAGGGAAGTTGTTAGATTAAACCATTTAAAGGCATTTACTGTGTATATATTTATATATTACTTGAAAATAATAATATTTTATGCATATTAACTAGTAATGTATTCAATTATAGTGAAATTTTAAACTGGTTGCTATATATTTTAATCAGAGAGAAGCATTTATGATTATAGTTCTATACATATTAGCATATTACAGAGTTGGACCAACTGTTGCTGAAGCAAATCATTATCTTCTAGATATATCCAATTAATTATACTAAATAATTAGTTGCAACCACTTGCCACATAATTTAGAGGAAATCATTTACGATTTTAGTCAAAAAAAAATTGTATATAAATTATATTACAGAATTTGCCAATGGTTGCTTAAACAGACCATTATTCTTTTGGATACTTCATAAACATTTATTTCTATCTAGGAAGCACGGACACTCCGTGGGACTGCCATGTCCACGTGTCCAACACGCCGCGGACACCGACACACGAAGATACTCATTCGACACACGTGTCCCACGTGTCCAAGAGTGTCTTGACCAGTCAAAGTTTTTTTTTGCCCGGACACGCTTGGACACGGCTCGGACACGCTCGGACACGGCCAGCCATGCATCTTTTTTTAAAAAAAATAATTAAACAATCAAGGGAATTTAGTATTTTATCTTCTTGTTGTTGTGAAAGAAATTGGAGCACTTACTCTTTTATCTATTTCCTTAAAAGGAACAAGATGAAGCCTAAACGTGCGGATAAATTTGTATTTGTCCATAGTAATCTTCGTCTCAATTCAAGGAAAACTCCCCAATACAATAAAGGAGAAACAATAATATGAGACGATATTAATTAGTAATATTACAGAAGATGAATTTTCAATTGATGAAGATAATGGAATCCTTGAAGTTGCCAATCTTTCTCTTGATGAACCAGAGTTGGAGAGAGTAATATTTTTTGATGAAGAAGATAGTTAGACTCTACTTAACTTTTTATTTATGTGTGGTTACACATGACTAGTTCTACTAAGACATGCTAATTTAGAAATTTTTTGAGAGATGTCGATAGATATTGTGCCACATGCTTTTGGAATGGGCTAAGAAATAGTAAGTACTGACACAAGAAATTATTTAGAACGCTTCATATATTTTGAAAGGGGCCTAGGAAAAACTAGAAATTAGAAGTTTGATATCAATGAAAATATCATGATATTATTATAATTTTTTAATATATATATATATATATAAACTATGATTTTTTAAAAAAATTTAATTTATATAAATGCTATATATGTCGTGTCCGTGTTATGTAAAATTTTGAAATTGGTGTGTCCCCGTGTCCGTGTCCGTGTCTGTGTCGATGCTTCATAGATTTCTATACATATTTCGGAGTTGGCCCAAGTGTTGCTGAAGCAAATCATTTATGTTCTAGATATATACAACTAATTATAGTAAATAATTATTTGCAACCACTTGCTATATAATTTAGAGGAAATGATTTATGATTTTAGTCAAAAAAATTTGTATATAAATTACAGAGTTTACCAATTGTTTTTGGATACATCATAGCTTTTTAGAGAAATGGAGAAGGTTTGCATACTCTCCATCCTCCTAATCCTATTTTCTTCATCATCTCATGCATTCAGTAGTACTACTAATGGTACTGGCTTCAAAGTGAGACTCATTCACCGCAATTCTCCTCTCTCCCCTTTCCACAACCCTAATGCCAGTCATAATGATGAATGGGAAGACATGATCGCTCGCTCTGAAGCTCGTCTAAACTACTACAAATCTGTCCAGGATTACATGATATTATCCCCTGGCGATATTCAAATTCCCCTAATCTTAGATAACAATGCTGAGTTCCTTATGAAATTCTCTATCGGAACTCCAGCTGTTCCTATTGCCGCCATTGCCGACACCGCTGGTGGGACCATGTGGATCCAAGCACTTCCATGCAAGTCTTGTTACCCTCAAGATCATCATATCTTTGACCCTTCGAAGTCATCCACATTCAAGACAATACCGTGTAGTGACCTGATATGTGCAAACTATCATGGAACTTGCAACAATGAGAATGTTTGCGCGTACACCATCAAATATGAAGACAATTCATATTCCATGGGTGATCTTGCATACGATGACTTCACCTTTGAGGCACCAAACGATGATGGTGGCGTCAGTGTCGCGCATACCATCCCATTCGGTTGTGGACACAATAACAAAGGTATCTATAATCCTGAAGAGTCTGGAAATATGGGACTCAGTCGATCCCAATCCTCATTTATCAACCAACTTCGTCCCATCACGAATGGAATGTTTTCTCATTGCTTAAATGAAAGGCGGAGATTAAAGAGTGTAATGGACTTTGGAAGCTACGCACGACTTTGGGGGAAGCCAACCCCCATGAAGGGAAGAAACTATTACTATGTCAATCTTGAAGATATAAGCGTCAATGGTGAGAGGGTACACATTCCGCCAGGGACATTCCATATTGGCCAAGGGGGTCGCGGAGGACTTATCCTGGATTCTGGCACGCCAGTGACGTATTTGGTGAGTGATGGGTATTGGCCATTGAAAGCAGTTTTTCTGAACCATGCCAAGTTAGAACTAGATGTCCCAATGAATGGAAGAATGTGCTATTACGGAGAGTATGCAGATTTGTTCCGTGATGTGTTGCCTACAATGACATTCCATTTTGAGGGGGGTTTGGATGTTGACGTGCATCCCGCTGCATCTTTCATCACTTCTGGTAACAACCGTCTTTGTGCAGTTTTTAAGGAATCAAAACTTGGTATGTCAATTTTTGGATCCTTAATGCAGCGAGATCTTATGGTGGGATATGATCTCGGAGAAGAGAAAATTTATATGGCTAATACCAAATGCATTGGGTAAATTGTAATCCTACATCAAAGCAAACTAAATTATCTATGTTGAAATATGAATTATTATGTTCAGTTGCAATATTGTAATTTTTAAAAAATAATGTTGAATGGTGGATCGTGGATTGTGGAGGAATTGCATATACATAATATTAGGGAGAAGTGCATATTTGGTCTTATAAGTTTTCAATATTTTGGACTTTAGTCCTATAAATTTCATTTTGGTGTTTTCGGTCTTATAAGTTTGCTCAGTAGTACAGATTTGATCCTATTCGTGACGGTCCGTTAACTCTTCGTGAATGTGGAAACGTCGTTCATACAGGTTGACAGATTTGGTCCTATAAGTTTCATTTCTAAATTTTCAGTCTTATATGTTTGTCCTGTAGCACAGATTTGGTGTCAAGCCCCAACTCGGTGTCGCGTGACCGGCTAGGGTTTATGTCCTACCCTGAAACCTACCACATACATTGAATAGCAAAATACCGAGAATACACACCAACCAGAAAACATACAAGTAGGAGAACAACGGCGCAAACATTTATTTAATAAAAAAAATTTGAATAATTTTAAATGAGTTGTAAAAACAAACCAACTAATAAGAACAACTCGAGTTAAAAGTCAAATACATGTTTCAAATTAAACATCACTCATTTGTATATAAAAAACAACCCTAGACATCACGACTACGACTACTGGATGCTGCTACGAGATCTACGCCACTGCCTGCCCTCCAACTACACCATGACTCTAAGCCTCACCTCACTGATCGGGCTTTGCAAAAATAAGAGAAATATACTGTGAGTTCACATGGGACTCAGTGAGCAATTCTTCCGAATCTCCACATAAATTCGCAATAACAACATGCATATAAGTCAACAATTTATAATGTGTAGGGATCTAAACTAGTCATGACATGACAACCGGCCCATAGGCCAACTTGTGTAAGCAATGTATCCGGCCATAGCAGCCCTTCCCGGAGGGGCATCACTCGGCCACTAAAGTCTGCTCAAGAATAAGTGGTTCGACTCTAACCGGCCATCACCACAAAATAGTAACCGGCCACTCGGGTCTAACACCTAGTGGGCCCGCTGCTGTAATCTCAAGACCCTAATCACCCGCCGAGTCAAGCATTAGTCATTCCGACCGTCCATGCTTCTCAGACGACCATCACAATCATGATACACAAGTAGTGCACTCAATAGTTTTCCTTATATGAAACTTCTTAGCATCCACCCGTATCCGGCCCCGCTTAGGGCTCTACCAGCTGCACACTAGTGCCCGCTGACTATTCTCTAGGTGTGATTACAACCTATCCACATTCGTGGTCTTTCCAACAATGCAGTCACTAAAATTTTCCTAAGTGTAAAATACATGTCATATGCTTGGAAATGCACCCAATAATAGTGCTGCACAACATATAATTTATAAATCTGTTGTTCCATGTCACCTACTATACATAACCACATGATTCAAATGATAAGGAATTTAAATCCTGCATTAAACAATAATTTCAGCAAGGAAAGAAGTTACCTAACATGGTAAAAGTAGAACCAAATTTTAGAATTTAAATAGGGACGATTTAAGAATGATTACTGCCCTATAATACTAATAAATACACGCACCAACATCATAGTCTTCCTTAATTGGTGTATTACCTAAATGTCACCTTGATACTACTTGTTAATCTAGGCGACCCTCGCCCTATTGTTTTGAGTATTCCTAAATATGACGGCTAGTTTCTGAAGGCCACCATCCCCTCCATCCTTGCTCGGCCGAACCTTGAGCAAGGTATGCCTTGTTCGGCTGAGCCATGGACAAGGGTTTTCCCCCTTGTTCAGTCGGGCCTACTAGGCTTAGAGGAGGAGTTTCAATCATTAATTTCAATGTTTAAACTATAAAATTCACTCGACATAGATTCAAGATCAATCAAAGGGGTTTATATCTGTTGAGGGAATAGTGGAAATTTTTGGCATGACCTTTCCCCTTTTCTCTTTACTCGTTAGCCCCTAAAACATCAAAAATCCATTAAAACTACGGTAGATCCGACGTAATAACAATTAAAATAGCGATACGACAATCAAGACACCACGAATCAATGAAATATCGCGATCTAGAAGTCCTAGGGGTTTGGCCACCCACCTCCCCCTAAAAACAAAGGAAAACAACCACTCACCTTGATCTAAGGAAAAGAAACGAACGAGCGACGACGATCTCGATTTTTTTTTTGACGGCAGCACGAATTCGGCGCGGACCTCAAGGCTTTCCCTCTCTCTCACTCTTCTCAGGCTGCCTGCGGCTCCAATGATGAGCCGCACGGCTGCTAGGAGAATGAGGCATTAATTCCCTCATTTTTCCTTTACCATTTCGCCCCTTCCACTCACTTAGCCCCTATTCGACTCAATCCGAGCCCGATTCGAACCCCGACTCGATCCACGAACATGATTTCGAACTCGACTCTACTAAATCATCTTATGATTAAGAAGGAAAGGAACATTTATCAAATAAAATTCCATAAGGCTTAAATTATACCTTCTACCCACAGCGATTCCGCGACTCGACCCGACTAACTCCCGATCCAGTGCGTTGCACCAAAATAAATTTTACATTAGGAAACCTCAGGTCTTACAACCTTCCCCCCTTAAGGGAAATTCGTCCTCAAATTTTGCTGAATTATAAGGATTTACCCGCTTCATCAAATAAGGAAGGGTAGCGCTCTTACATGTCTCGCTCTATCTCCCAAGTAGCTTCCTGCCCGGTGTGGTGTTCCCACCTGACCTTTACCAAAGGGACTTCTTTGGAACTCAACTTCTTGATTTGGCAGTCAAGGATCTCCACCGACCTTTTCTTGAATGAGACAGCTGAATCCACCTCAACCACAGAACGTTCAATCACATGCGAATCATCTCTCACATATCGCCCGAGCATTGATACATGAAAAACCAGGTGTACCCTGCTCATGCTAGGGGGCAAGGCCAGCTCATAAGCTACAACATCCCTCCGCCGGAGAACGGGAAAAGGCCAAACAAACCTGGGGCTCAACTTTCCTTTCTTTTCAAATCGAATGACCCCTTCCATGAGGGAGACCTTCAGGAACACTAGGCCGCCCTCCATGAACTCAAACTCTTTGGCATTCTTGTCAGCATACATCTTCTGGCGACTCTGAGCCACCAATAATCATTCCTTAATAATTATCACCTTCTCCACAGCCTCCTCAACTAGATCAGGACCCACCATGAGATATTCTCCGCCCTCAAACCAGCCCACTGGTGATCTACACCACCGCCCATACAAGGCCTCGAAAGGAGCCATGCCAGTGCTACTATGAAAGCTATTGTTGTAGGCGAACTCAATCAACGACAGGTATTTCTCGGAACTGCCAGCCAGGTCCAGAACGCATGTCCTCAGCATATCTTCTACGGTTTGGATGGTTCTCTCTGACTATCCGTCCGTTTGCGGATGGAAAGCTATGCTGAAGCGCACCTGCGTACCCAAAGCTTCCTGGAAGGACTGCCAAAACCAGGCTGTGAACTGGGTACCTCAATCTGATATAATCATCACCGGGGTACCATGGTATGCCACAATCCAGTCCAAGAATAGTTTGGTGTATTGCTCAGCAGAAAAGGTTGTCTTGATAGGAATGAAATGAACGGTCTTTGTCAACCGATCTACCACCACCCAAATGGAATCAAATCCACCCGTTGACTTAGGCAGCCCTGTCACTAGATCTATAGTAATCTTTTCCCACTTTCACTCGGGAACTTCGAAGTTTTGCAGCAGCCATGCAGGCTTTAGGAGTCCGGCCTTCACTTGCTGGCAGACCAAACACTTGGATACGAACTCTGCTACCTCCCTTTTCATACCCTTCCACCAGTAATGCTGCCTGAAGTCTCGATATATTTTGGTGGCCTGGATGCATCGTATAA
Organism: Canna indica; assembly: GCA_034359265.1. Taxonomy (NCBI): domain Eukaryota; kingdom Viridiplantae; phylum Streptophyta; class Magnoliopsida; order Zingiberales; family Cannaceae; genus Canna; species Canna indica. The sequence goes on along the minus strand of CP136898.1, from coordinate 32,935,133 downwards.
GTGGATCGATGCCCCGGCTCCAGAACCTGCCTACACACCTCTGCCATATCAGGCACCACTATCCAGTCTTTGAATCTTAAGACACCCTCTGAGTCCAACCTGAAACCATTCTCTACATTGCCTCTCTGCACTAAGTCCTTTGTCAGGGCACAGAAGGCGTCCTCCGCCAGTGCGGTACGCAACATATCCACTAGTGTGGATTGTACCTGCAGAAGTGCCACCAAGGCACCCGAAGCTGGTACTGTCAGGACTGCTCCCCCATCCAGGCATAGTGCCAATTCTCGCACTAGCGGCCTCGTCCTGACTGTTAAATGGGCCAAGCTGCCCATGGACTTCCTCCTCAATGTGTCCGCCACCACATTGGCCTTCCCAGGGTGATACAAGATGGTACAATCATAATCTTTCAGAAGTTCAAGCCATCTTCTTTGCCTTAAATTGAGCTCCTTTTGGGTGAGCAAGTACTAGAGGCTTTTGCGATCACTGTAAATCTCACAAGCCTCTCCATACAAGTAATGACGCCATAACTTTAGCGCAAATACCACTACCGCCAATTCCAAATCATGGGTTGGGTAATTCTTTTCATTAACTTTTAACTGGCGAGACGCATAGGCGATCACCCTGCCATACTACATCAGAACACAACCCAGACCAATCTGAGAGACATCATAGTATACCACGAATCCTCCCGAGCCTTAAGTTACGGCCAAAATTAGGGTTGACGTCGAGCATTCTTTGAGTTTCAAGAAGCTCTCCTCGTACTTCTGGTCCCACACAAAACTAACCTTCTTCTGGGTTAACCGAGTCAGAGGGGCTGCAATCTTGGAGAAATTTTCTATAAACTTTGTATAGTACCCGGCTAGCCCCAAGAAACTACGGATTTCGATCACACTGGTTGGCCACTTCCAGTCCCTTATCGCCTCAATCTTTGCGGGATCCACACTTATTCCCTCCATGGATACTATATGGCATAGGAATCCAACACTTTCCAACCAGAACTCACACTTAGTGAATTTGGCGTACAACTGATGTTCTCTGAGGGTTCCCAGGACCATCCTCAGATGCTCGGAGTGTCCTCCTTACTCTTGGAGTACACTAGGATGTCATCAATAAAGATGATCGCGAATCTATCCAGATACTCGTTGAATACTCTGTTCATCCGATCCATAAAAGCCGCAGGTGCATTAGTCAACCCGAATGATATTACCAAGAACTAATACTGGCCATAGTGAGTCCTGAAGGCAGTCTTGGGCACGTCACAGTCTTGGATTCTCAGCTGATGATATCCAGACCTCAAAATCAATCTTTGAAAACCATTGTGCCCCCTGCAATAGGTCGAACAAATCGTCGATTCTGGGCAGCGGGTAACGATTCTTGATTGTCCCCTTGTTAAGCTGTCTATAGTCCATGCACATGTGCAAGGTCCCGTCCTATTTCTTCACAAATGGGACCGAAGCTCCCCACGGAGACAGACTTGGGTGAATGAACCCCAAGTCTAGCAACTCCTGCAACTGCACCTTTAATTCCCTGAGTTCGGCCGGCGCCATCCGATAGGGTGGGATGGAGATCGGCTTAATTTACTCCAGGTTGCACCTCGATGCAGAATTCGATCTCTCTCTTAGGCGGCAATCCCGACAATTCTTTTGGAAATACATTAGGGAACTCATAGACTACCCGAGTTGCTCCGACGTCCCCTGCCATGCTCCCCTTTTCCTCAGCCACAAACACGAAGGCCATGAAAGACCAGCATAGTCTTAGCCCTATAGTTAACTGAAGCGAAGTGCTTTGCCAGCCAATCCATGCCGAGGATGACATCAATTTCAAGCATGCGCAGAAGTGTCAATTTTGCCTTCAACACATGACCACAGATTAGCACTTCGCAGTCACAGAAGATTGATTCTGTTATCAATGCATCACCCGTAGGCGTTGACACCTCATACGACACAACAAGCAAGGAAGGTGCCCTAGGTAATCTGGCAGCAAATTTGGTAGATACAAACGAGTGCATGGCACCCGGATTGAACAGAACATAAGCAATAGAAGAATTGACTAAAATAGTACCTGTCACCACTATTGGTGAAATGGCCATGCTAGAGGGGGGGTGAATAGTATGTTTTCTAATCTTTTTGCCTAAATCCGATTTTAATCATTTCTTTGGTTACTTAGGCAAATTACAAGTTGAGTATAAAGCGGAAGCAAAGTAAATACGATAATGAAATAAACACAAGTAGAATCAATGCAAACACAATTATTTATAATGGTTCGACCCTAATGCCTACGCCACTACCTAAGCACCCCGCTTAGGATTTCCAAACTAGCTTTACTAGATTATCTTGTTTCCTTTACGATGAGGATGTTTTCACCGGAGAGTCTCCGCACTCACACCGAAGGCACTTCCACACCTGGAAGTCTCCGCCTTCCTACCGAGAGCACTCTCCCACCTCAATCCTAAGGACAACAAGAAATAATCCTAGCAAACTATGTTTACACCGGTGGATTTAAACTTTAAACACCAAGGTTACCACCCAATTTCAAGACCCACACTCTAGGTCTTACACAAACTCAAATACAAAGAAATAAACAAGAAAATACAACACTAAATGGAGTAATAAGTCAAACAATAAAATACTTAGCTACAAAACAAGATTCCTAGCTTCCTCTTATCAGCCTTTAATGGTTAATCAATGAAGGAATGAAGGCAAGATCAGGGTTTTTGGCTTAAGCTAGGGTTTTCACAAGATTGTCAATGAAGGCTTAGAATTGATCAAAAGATAGCCCAAGGAGGTTAGAGGTGATCAACATTATGAAGGAAGGCTCTCATGGCTTCCTAATTATAAGCCATGAAGTGAAAAGAGATCTCTCTCTTCTCAATGGGCGATTTTTTGCTCGTTACAACCCGTCGGTCGCTTGTTCGATCGATCATCGGTCAACCGACCAAGCGACCGCCCAAGCGACCGGAGCATTCTACCCATTCTGGGCAATGTTCAGTCGACCAAAATGCCGACCCAAATGCCGCCGGTCGACCAGTCGTTCGACCGAACCTGGGCAGGGCAATTTGGTTAGGCTGGATTTTCTGCTCGTTTGGGTTCCGTCTTCGCTAAGTCTACTTATATAATATTTCTTAACTTTAAGTCTACTTATTTGTTATATAAGGAATATCCTCCTTTTAGATTCAATAAAAATATCTAAAAAATTAAAATCCTTAAGAATCAAAATCTAGTTTTAGGGGTCTAGTTCAAATTTCCGAAAAATGAAAATTTTCTAATCTCCCGGGTCAAATATGGATATCCTAAATGCTTCCAAAAATTCCTTAAAAATACCTCATTATCTAGTTTTTATCCAAGGAACAATTATCGCCATTTTTTGTGTCAAGAAAATGTCTAGGTTATATAGCCCTCCAAGGAGCTCCCTAGGCTTAGTGAATTTGAAGGCGGTTTCTGGGTTTTCATGTTTTGGGATTCGGGTTTGGTTTTTGGGTTCTTATGCATCATCATGAGAATTTGTAACATATACTAGATACCTTAAACCTAGACGAATCCGAGCGCATCGACCAACGTCCTTCTGATTTTCCAATTTCTCTGATATTTCCGATCGAGGACGTCGTGCGCTAACCTATATGGAACCTGAAAGTATTTCTCAATAAAACATTAGTTCCATGTTTGTTATCATCAAAACTAAGATTAAGACCAAGGTTGAAAACCTTAAGCCAACAACCACTGCCTTTGACGCCTCTGCCCCATCGCAGTTCATGGCGAAAACCCTGGCAGACGATCTCTCTAAATGGCTAGCCTGCAGTCCCCTGCTCTGCATCTGACCTCTCTGAGCCATTGACCCTACTGATATAGGCGCCTTTCCTTCTGTCTGCTCAGATCTCTGGCCAACTCTGTCCGAACAGTCCTTCTTAAAGTGTCCGACTTGACCGCATTTAAAGCAAGCATCAGAGCGGCCAAAACAATTCTATGAATAGGATCAAATCTATTCACAGAGCGAACTTATATATATGTTACGGAGTTAACATGCCAACTTGTCTATATGTCGGTGTGTTATATAGATTTGGCTTAATTTGTTGGCTTAAGGGTCTCTCTTAAGCCTCGATCTTTATTTTGATGATAACAAACATGTATTTAATCCAAGTGCAAAGTTTTGAGTTCTGGTTAAGGTTGCGATATGCATGCCAAATCCATTCAAACGAGACGAAGGAAAAGATCGTCAAAGAAACAGAAGAAGAAATCGTTAAAGAAAGGCTCAGATTTAGATCAAGTAGAATTCATATAATATACCCCTAGGTTAAGTTTATCCCAAGCCAAAGTTGTAAAGTTATCTAAGTTAAAACTTGGTAACTAAACCATAAAAAGGGCATGTAAAAATACAAGGAGAAGTCAACCTCAGCCTGAGTTCGGTCAACCGATCGGTCGACCGAACAAGGCAGTCTCGGCCGAACTAGCCTATTTGGTCGACCGATCGGTCGATCGAGTGAAGAAAAGAAATGGCAATAGTTATTCAGTCGACCGAAGTTGGCGAAAAAAAAAAATATAAGGCTACGTCGGTCGACCGACAAAAGGCAAAAATAGGAAGAATGGTAGCAGTTGACCAAATGGTCGATCGAACTGGAGATAGCCTATAGCGCGACCCTAGCTCTAGTCATTCGGTCGACCGATGGGTCGACTGAATGTCGAAAGAAACTATTTTCCGTCAGCTAGTCAACCCATCGGTCGACCGAGCTCTCACAGACTGCCAGCGGTCGCATTGGCGGTCGATCCGTCGATCGATCGACCAATCGATCGGCCAGCAACCGAACGACTTCAACGGTCATTTTTTCACCCGTTGAACATGTCGTTCGGCTGAGGGGTTATAAATACCCCTCACCTAAATTCTTTACAACTCTTAACAATTATTATTGAGCATTAAAAGAAGTTTTCTAAGCCTTCAAAAGAGTGAATTGCTGCACGCGTCTTTGCTTCCTTTGACAACAAATTCCAAGCACTACTGATCCCCTATTTCTTCGACTGTGCTACAAATCAAAGAGCAATCTTCCTTTGAAGACGTGAAGGCGGTGGAAAGAAGCCTTGGTTCATTTTTTATTCTTAAGCTCTTTCCTTTGTATTTGACTTTTATTGTAAACTTGTTGTCAAGTTGAGATAGTTGCTAGGTGTACGCTAGGAAACACTTAGGGATAGCTTTATAGAATTGTGTTTTGCCTAGGTGAATAGGATTGAGGTGTTCTCAAGTGGTGAGAAGGGTATCCTCATTGTATACAAAGGGAAACATAGATTCTATAAAGTAGTGGTTAGAAATCTTTGGTGATGAGCCAAGGTAGTGGAGTAGGCGGTTGGCCAAACCACTATAAGTATTCTTGTTTGCATTGATTCTTTACTTGCTTTTATCATTGCTATTGAAATTTGATCACATTAACCATTAAGAAACAATTGCATTAAGTGAAGCTAAAATTGAGTAAGAAGAAAATTAGAAAAGGGGACCGACACTATTCAACCGCCCCCCCTTCTAGTGCCCCGGGTTTCTCACAACATTTGGTATCAGAGCAAGGTCGTAGGTTAAGATTTAACCATCTTCCTTACAAGTCAAGATGTCTAGTGAAATCCAATTAGCTCGAGGGTCCTCTACCAATACTCCACCATTATTCGATGGGAACAACTATGCCTATTGGAAGATCCGCATGAATGGCTTCCTTCAATCCTTAGGCATGGATGTATGGAGGATGATCCTAGTAGAGTATAAACAACCCGATAAGAACATGGATAAATGGGACCAATAAGAAATTAGGCTTTTTAATGCAAATGCCAAGGCCGTCAATGCTCCATATTGTGGCCTATCAATCAATGAATTCAATAGGATTTCTACATGCAAGTCCACATATAAAGTATGGAAGGTCCTAGAGACCACCCATGAAGGGACTTCGCAAGTAAAGGAATCCAAAATTAATTTACTCATGCATGATTATGATATATTTAAGATGCTTTCACATGAGTCCATTGATGTCATGCTTGCTAGATTTCAAAATATTACGAATGGCTTAGCTAACCTTGGCAAGGAAATAAGGGAAGAGGAGAAGGTAAGGAAGCTCCTCCGTTCCCTTCCAAAATATTGGGAGCCCAAAGTGACAGCCATTATGGAAGCCAAGGATTTGACCACGTTGAAGATCACCGAGCTCATTGGGTCTCTCATGACACATGAGACCCACATGAAGCAATACCAAGAGGAAGATGCCCCCAAAGGCAAGATCATTGCCTTAAAAGCATCACATCGGGCGGAAGAGTCATCGTCATCCGAGGAAGAGACGGATGATCTTGAACAAATGGCGATGCTCGCAAGAAGATTCGTGAGCTTCATGAGGGGAGGCATGAGGAAGGGAAGAGGTGGCTACACTTGCCACCATTGTCAAGACCGGGCACCTAAGGAAGGATTGCCCGCTTCTTAAGATGGCCACTACCTCCAACCCTCACAAGAAGGAAAAATACAAGAAGAAGAAAAAGGCAATAATGGTCACGTGGGACGAAAGCGAGGCCTCATCAAGTGAAGAAAAAGCAAAGAGTGAAAAAGCAAACCTTTGCTTGATGGCAAAGGATGATGGGGTAAAATTTATTTTTGGTGAAGTTTCATTTACTCAAGAATAGTTAGAAAATGAATTTGAGCAAATGCATGATGAATTCAATGCCATTAGGAGAAAATTTAGAGATCTCAAAAAGGACAATAGATCTTTAGAACTTGAGAATGATAGTCTATTACTTTCATGCAATATTCTAAGGAAAGAAATAGACACCCTTAAGGAAGAGAAATGCACCGTAGAAAAAGCTAAGAAGGACTTAGAGATTGACAACCAAAAATTAGAGAATGAAAACAAGTATTTATGTGATAAAGTAGAGCATTTAAATGGTAGCATGCTAATATTAAAAAAGGAACTTTGCAAGCTTAATGGAAAAATGACAACCATCCAAAATGCCATGCCAAAGGTTGTCCCTAAAAAGAAATCATCACACTCCCATGCTCACACACACACAAAAGGAAAATTTAATGGAAATTGCTTATCTTATGACATATTTGGCCATATGGCCAAGGATTGTTCGTTGAGAAGAAACCCACATGCAAGATTTACATGGGTTCCAAAATTGACTAACACTCAAGGACCCAAGAAAATTTGGGTACCTAAGAAAGTTTCTTCTCCTTTTGTAGATGGAGAAGCATCCTCAACCAAGTAGAAGCACTTGGATATTGGATAGCGGCTGCTCAAAGCATATGACGGGTGACATCAACTTGTTTGCAACCCTATCAAGTAAAGATGGTGGTCATGTAACATTTGGAGACAATGCCAAAGATAAGATTGTTGGCATTGGTGACATAGGTATACTCCCTTACCCATGCATTAAGAATGTGTTATTAGTTGATGGGTTAAAACATAATTTGATTAGCATATCACAATTATGTGACAATGGATACATAATTGTTTTTCAAGCATCTAAATGTATTATTAGAAGTGCACCTTCAAATGATATCATGTTCATTGGAAATAGGCAAGAAAATGTATACACCTTAGAATTAAATGTCTTGCCAAATCCTCATGTTAGATGTTTAGTTGCCATGGAGAATGACTCTTGGTTGTGGCATAGAAGGCTAGGACATGCTAGCATGAGCCTCATCCAAGAGATATCTAGGAACGAATTAGTTAAAGGCTTACCCAAAAAAAAGTTTGAAACAGACAAACTTTGTAATGCATGTCAACTAGGTAAGCAAGTCAAATATCCATTTCTTAGTATTAATCAAGTTAGTACATCTAGAATTCTTGAGCTTGTGCACATGGATTTCTTTGGTCCATGTGATGTAGCTAGTCTAGGTGGAAAGCTATATTGTTATGTATTAGTTGATGATTTTTCTAGATTTACATGGGTTTTTTTTTTGGCGAAGAAAAATGAAACTTTTGGCAAAGATAAGATTGTTGGCATTGGTGACATAGGTATACTCCCTTACCCATGCATTAAGAATGTGTTATTAGTTGATGGGTTAAAACATAATTTGATTAGCATATCACAATTATGTGACAATGGATACATAATTGTTTTTCAAGCATCTAAATGTATTATTAGAAGTGCACCTTCAAATGATATCATGTTCATTGGAAATAGGCAAGAAAATGTATACACCTTAGAATTAAATGTCTTGCCAAATCCTTATGTTAGATGCTTAGTTGCCATGGAGAATGACTCTTGGTTGTGGCATAGAAGGCTAGGACATGCTAGCATGAGCCTCATCCAAGAGATATCTAGGAACGAATTAGTTAAAGGCTTACCCAAAATAAAGTTTGAAACAGACAAACTTTGTAATGCATGTCAACTAGGTAAGCAAGTCAAATATCCATTTCTTAGTATTAATCAAGTTAGTACATCTAGAATTCTTGAGCTTGTGCACATGGATTTCTTTGGTCCATGTGATGTAGCTAGTCTAGGTGGAAAGCTATATTGTTATGTATTAGTTGATGATTTTTTTAGATTTACATGGGTGTTTTTTTTGGCGAAGAAAAATGAAACTTTTGGCAAAGATAAGATTGTTGGCATTGGTGACATAGGTATACTCCCTTACCCATGCATTAAGAATGTGTTATTAGTTGATGGGTTAAAACATAATTTGATTAGCATATCACAATTATGTGACAATGGATACATAATTGTTTTTCAAGCATCTAAATGTATTATTAGAAGTGCACCTTCAAATGATATCATGTTCATTGGAAATAGGCAAGAAAATGTATACACCTTAGAATTAAATGTCTTGCCAAATCCCCATGTTAGATGCTTAGTTGTCATGGAGAATGACTCTTGGTTGTGGCATAGAAGGCTAGGACATGCTAGCATGAGCCTCATCAAAGAGATATCTAGGAACGAATTAGTTAAAGGCTTACCCAAAATAAAGTTTGAAACAGACAAACTTTGTAATGCATGTCAACTAGGTAAGCAAGTCAAATATCCATTTCTTAGTATTAATCAAGTTAGTACATCTAGAATTCTTGAGCTTGTGCACATGGATTTCTTTGGTCCATGTGATGTATCTAGTCTAGGTGGAAATCTATATTGTTATGTATTAGTTGATGATTTCTCTAGATTTACATGGGTTTTTTTTTTGGCGAAGAAAAATGAAACTTTTGGCAAAGATAAGATTGTTGGCATTGGTGACATAGGTATACTCCCTTACCCATGCATTAAGAATGTGTTATTAGTTGATGGGTTAAAACATAATTTGATTAGCATATCACAATTATGTGACAATGGATACATAATTGTTTTTCAAGCATCTAAATGTATTATTAGAAGTGCACCTTCAAATGATATCATGTTCATTGGAAATAGGCAAGAAAATGTATACACCTTAGAATTAAATGTCTTGCCAAATCCTTATGTTAGATGCTTAGTTGCCATGGAGAATGACTCTTGGTTGTGGCATAGAAGGCTAGGACATGCTAGCATGAGCCTCATCCAAGAGATATCTAGGAACGAATTAGTTAAAGGCTTACCCAAAATAAAGTTTGAAACAGACAAACTTTGTAATGCATGTCAACTAGGTAAGCAAGTCAAATATCCATTTCTTAGTATTAATCAAGTTAGTACATCTAGAATTCTTGAGCTTGTGCACATGGATTTCTTTGGTCCATGTGATGTAGCTAGTCTAGGTGGAAAGCTATATTGTTATGTATTAGTTGATGATTTTTCTAGATTTACATGGGTGTTTTTTTTTGCGAAGAAAAATGAAACTTTTGGCAAAGATAAGATTGTTGGCATTGGTGACATAGGTATACTCCCTTACCCATGCATTAAGAATGTGTTATTAGTTGATGGGTTAAAACATAATTTGATTAGCATATCACAATTATGTGACAATGGATACATAATTGTTTTTCAAGCATCTAAATATATTATTAGAAGTGCACCTTCAAATGATATCATGTTCATTGGAAATAGGCAAGAAAATGTATACACCTTAGAATTAAATGTCTTGCCAAATCCCCATGTTAGATGCTTAGTTGCCATGGAGAATGACTCTTGGTTGTGGCATAGAAGGCTAGGACATGCTAGCATGAGCCTCATCCAAGAGATATCTAGGAACGAATTAGTTAAAGGCTTACCCAAAATAAAGTTTGAAACAGACAAAATTTGTAATGCATGTCAACTAGGTAAGCAAGTCAAATATCCATTTCTTAGTATTAATTAAGTTAGTACATCTAGAATTCTTGAGCTTGTGCACATGGATTTCTTTGGTCCATGTGATGTAGCTAGTCTAGGTGGAAAGCTATATTGTTATGTATTAGTTGATGATTTTTCTAGAGTTACATGGGTTTTTTTTTTGGCCAAGAAAAATAAAACTTTTGAGTTTTTCAAAAAATTTGCAAAGAAACTTTCAAATGAAAAAGGAGTTTCAATTTAAAATATTAGGAGTGACAATGGAGGGGAGTTTAAAAATGAAAAATTTTCTGAGTTTTGTGATGATTTAGGTATTAAACATACCTTTTCTTCCCCTAGGATCCCTCAACAAAATGGGGTGGTTGAGAGAAAGAATAGAACTTTACAAGAAATGGCTAGGACCATGCTATGCGAAAATAATTTGCCGAAGTATTTTTGGGCCGAAGCCATAAATACTTCTTTATGTTCTTAACCGAGTTTTATTGAGTCCAAAAATTAAGAAAACACCTTTTGAGCTTTGGAATGGTAAAATCCCAAATGTGGGATATTTTCATGTTTTTGGATGCAAATATTTTATATTAAATACTAAGGAGAATCTTAGAAAATTTGATTCTAAATCCGATGAAGGAATTTTCCTAGATTATTCCACTAATTCTAAGGCATATAGAGTTTATAACCATAGAACAATGATTGTTGAAGAATCCATACATGTTACTTCTAATGAAACTAATGATTCTTCTAGAAATGTGAAGATTGTGAATGTAGGTGAGGAACTTGAGGATCTCACATTTCATGATAAAGAAGTGGAGGATGAAGATAATGAGGAGACCCAACAAGAAGAACCTCCATCGTTAAATCTTCCTCAAGTTGAAGTTGTAGAAGAAGAAGCTCTACCACCTCTCCCTAAAGGATATCGATTGGTAAGAGATCATCCAATGGACCAAGTCATTGGAGAGCCTTGAACGGGAGTGGTAACACGTTCTAAACTTAAGAATGTTTGTCAATATGTTGCTTTTGTATCTCAAGTAGAGCCTAAGAACATTAAGGAAGCAATAGAAGATGAGTTGTGGGTACTAGCTATGAAAGAAGAACTCAACCAATTTGCTAGAAATGATGTATGGGACTTAGTGCCTAGACCTAGTGATCAAACTATAATTGGAACTAAATGGGTATTTAGAAATAAGCTAGATAAAGAAAGATTAGTTATTAGAAACAAAGCTAGGTTAGTGGCACAAGGGTACAACCAACAAGAAGGGATAGACTATAATGAAACATATGCTCCCATAGCTAGATTAGAAGCAACTAGAAGGCTTTTGGCATATGCTAGTTTTAAGGGTTTTAAACTTTTTCAAATGGATGTAAAAAGTGTATTTTAAAATGGTTTTATTAATGAAGAAGTTTATGTTGAGCATCCCCCCGAATTTGAAAGTTTTGAGTTTCCAAACCATGTTTTCAAACTTAAAAAAACATTATATGGTTTAAAACAAGCCCCTAGGGCTTGGTATGAAAGACTTCTAATTTTTCCAATTGAACAAGGTTTTGATGTAGGAAAAGCCGATGTTTCACTTTTCATTAGGCACCATGAAAATGACATGTTATTAGTTTAAATCTATGTTGATGATATAATTTTTGGTGCTACTAATGAAATGCTTTGTAAGTGGTTTACTAAATGTATGCAAGATGAGTTGGAGATGAGCATGATGGAAGAGCTCTCTTTCATGCTTGGTCTCCAAATCAAGCAAACCAACAAAGGGATCTTCATCAATAAAGCCAAGTACACAAAGGAGCTCATCAAAAGGTTTGGGATGAATGAAGCCAAGATAGCTTCTACACCTATGAGCGCATCCATCAAGCTTGACAAAGATGAAGAGGGCATTAAAGTGGATGAAAAACGATATCGAGGTATGATCGGTAGCCTTCTTTATTTAACCACAAGTAGACCGATATCATGTTTTGTGTTTGTGTATGTACTAGGTTTCAATCTTGCCCTAAGATGTCTCATTTAAGTGCGGTAAAACGCATATTGAGATATTTAAAGGGCACGGTTGACTTAGGATTATGGTATCCATGTCATGCATCATTTGATTTAATCAGTTTTTCGAACGCTGATTTTGCCGGATGTAAGGTAGATACAAAAAGCACTAGTCGGTGTTGTCAATTCTTAGGAGCGAGTCCTGTTTCTTGGTTCTCAAAGAAACAAAACTCGGTTGCGCTTTTAACTACCGAAGCGGAATACATCGCCGCGGCTAGTTGTTGTGCGCAAGTCCTTTGGATGAAACAAACCCATTTAGACTATGGACTAAGGTATTCTTGCATACCTATACATTGTGATAATACTAGTGCAATAAACTTGACCAAAAATCTAATTTTACACTCTAGAACTAAGCACATTGACTTGAGACATCACTTTCTTAGGGATAATGTGGCTAAGGGAAATATATCGGTAGAATTTGTATCCACCGATAAACAACTAGCCGATATATTTACAAAACCCTTGGTTGAAGAAAGTTTCACAAATTTAAGTATGCAATTAGAAATTTGTGTTTTTCCTAGTAATTAAAATGTATTTTCTTCAAAATATTTATGTTTTTCATAACTTGCATTCTATAAAGTATCATCACACTTATGTATTGCTGTGTAGTGGGGCTTTGCGACCTATTGGTGTTTGCCTTTTATAGGCTTACATTAATGCAAAGGACTATAGTGGTAGATGATACTTGGTTTTTGTGGCTTTCTTGGTTTTTATGATGAAATTCATTAATTGTACCTTAATTCTTATCGTTTTTGATTGATGACAAAAGGGGGAGAAAAAGTAAGGTCACACTTGGTCTTCACGATGCATATAGTTAGTGTGAGTTTTATAGTTAAGGGGAAGATATTGTCACAACCCAAACCTGGTATGACCGGCCAGGATATGCCACGTACCCCGAAGCCTAACCCAACTCAAATAAAACAACAATAACTTGAACAGTGGAAGATTTTTTTTTTCCTGAAAAGAATAGACATGGCATCACGAACCAAACCAAACCAAAACTTCAAACGAACACACTGAAAAAATTTATTAAAAAGGAGTTCAAATAAATAAATAAGACTCCCTAAACAAAAACAAAATGCGGAAACCACGACCCGAGTCAACATGACTCAACAACTCAAAGAGACACTAAAATGACTCAGGTATCCTCCTCGATCACGACATGTCACGAGACCCGCTGCCCTGTCACCACCAGCCGCGCTACTGCACCCCTGTACCTCTCTGATCTAACTCAGGTGCTGAAAAATAACATAAGTGTGGGGTAAGTCCAACTAGGACTTAGTGAGTAGATCAGCCCTCAATTCACCAAATCATTCATCATGCATAAAAACACAATATAGCTGATATAGATAACGTAACAACAATGTTAGAAAAAATCAGCAATAATATCCATAGCTCTATCCATGAAATCAAACTCTGTCAACAAATATAAAATATCCTTTAAAAATGATGGACAAGCATCAATAACACATCCGCTACCCTACTCATATCCACAACAACAAGTATAAGCATCCATCAATAGTTATAAACATATTCACAACAATAAAATAGGATGAATACAACATCTCAATTATATGCATGCAATGCATCACCCCAATCATATGCATGCTCTTGGGACCCGTCGATCCCACATAGCCACATAGGGTAGGTAGACGGGTGGCCGCCGAACTACCACCCAGCTCAGTGTCATCTCTTTGGGGCATGCCCTCCCCTCACCGGCACTGGCTCTTCCGAGCTAGTCTATTGGGGCATACATTCCCCTCACCTGCTCGGGTCTACGGACTGTCTCTTTTGGGTATGATCTCCTCTCACCAGTCGGACATCCGGAATAAGGCCAATGCTGTCTCTTTGGGGCATACCCGAGGCCTCACTAGTGAGGCTTCCGGGAAATGCAAAATGCACATCACAACACCACACATGCAAATATATAAGTATGAACAATATGAACAATATATAAGTTCCTCAATTATTGATTGTCATGGTAGTATTGAGGTTTTGAGAACTAGTAGCTCTTGTCGTGCCAATTTAAAAATTGAAATTGAAGACTTAAAAAGTGAGAATATGGATTTGAAAAATGAAAATGATGATTTGAAAGTTGAATTGAAAAATATCTCAAAAGTTGAGATATAAAATTTGAAGGTAGAAAATACAAAGATCAAAAATGAAAATAGTATGATGAAATCTCAATTGCATGCTTTACACAAATCCATCAATGACTTAAAAAATGAGGTTATTTTCTTGAGTAAGAAAACTAGTAACTTATCAAATGCTTCATCTTTTAGGAGTCCTAAAAATCAAAATGTCTCATTTAGGAAATCTCCAAACAAGAATGCTCATGCTCATAATATTTCTCATGTCAAGCATTCCTCATTTAAACCTCATATTCAAAAGAAGAATGTATCTTTTAAGAATGCTCATGCTCAATCTAGTTCAAATGACAAGCATTCTAAAGATAAATCTCATGTCCATAATAAAAATAAAAAGAAATTTAATGGACATTGTTTTTATTGTGGTGTATTTGGGCGTGCCATCTTTGATTGTGCTTTCAAAGTAAACCCTAGTGTTGTTAAGACACTTTGGGTACCTAAGCCCATTAACCCCCAAGGACCCAAAGCCATTTGGGTACCAAAAGTATCTTCTCTTGTAGGGGGAGCTACCACACAAGGGTAGAAAGAAATGTTGTATTGGAGTTGACCATTGACTTGAATGATGAATCCTTCCTTAGTTGCAACTTCAAGTCATCTAGATGCCTATGGTAAAGTTGGCATCAAAAGCATTTTGGTATCATCTCCTTACTTTAGCTTGTTTTATTTTAGTTGGAAAGATTATGAAACATGTCTAATTTGAGTTGTTTTCCCCGCTCTTGTAAAAGAGTTCTTTTTATCAAATGATTTTTTATTTTTGATCCCCGGTCTCTTTGGAGACCCCGGTGGCCTGTAATGGGCCTAAGCAACCTTGCGGTTCTAAATCGTAGGCACATTGTGGCCTTTCGGTTTTCAACCAATAGGAAGGGTTGGAGATCTTATGTTTCAAAATTTCATATTTTGAGATCTCTTAATTCATTTTGGATTCATGATAATATATTTTGAAACGAATTTGAAACTATTTAGCAAAGTAGATTTTGATATTGATATTTGATCCTCATCTTTGTTATATAGTATGATAACTTGCTAGTAGATATGATTTGATTACCATTCATAAAGTATACTTGCAAGTTATAAGTTTTTAGGAAGGTTAATAACTAAATAGAATAGATTAGTTTCGCTAAACTTTGATGAATTAGGAATATCTTCTATTATTTCAAAATCTTAGTGTTATACCTCAATGCTTAGGCTTAAAGTATGTCTCTATACTCATGATTAGATTTGCATGTCAAACCCTTGAAGTTTCATGAGTAGATAGAATCTTAGCACTTAGGGAAATTTCATCTAATGAAACTTGCTCTAGGTTGAGCTTACTATAAGAGACATTCCTATTAAGTCCAAACTAGTTAAACATGTCTAGAGGTCTTAATCTTTAAATATTTCACAATCTTAGGATCTCTTAGATTCATTTAGATATCATGAAAACTTTCTTTAAATTAATCTTAACTATCTAGCATAGGTTAAGGTTTTAAATAGAACTTTGTATTGAATCCATGCTATTTAGTAAATTAGCTTGCTAGTAGTCTTATTATTTCATTATGATACTAATGAAGTCTACTTGCAAGTTAAGAATTGGAAAGCTATGCTATCTAGAAGTAAATGAAAAAGGGAATGAAAAAGTTGGGCAAATTTTCAAGAAAAAAATGTATGATTTTGATTTTGAAAAAATCGTAATATAATACTTAAATATGTATGCTTTAATGATGTCTCTATATGCTCATGATTGATTATGCACGATACATGTTTGAATTTTCATGAGTATGTAAAATCTTGATAACTTAGCTCATTTCATGATATCATTATATCTATGAAATTGAACTAGGTTAAATTCTTCTTTAGAGACTTTATTTTAAGTTAAAAATTGGATAAACATGTTTAGGTGTGTTAATGATTAGTTGTCATATGCTCAAGATTGAAAATTCATGTCTAGATGAAGAAAGTGACAACTAATTCACCTTTGGGGACTTAAGCTTCAAAAGCTTGGCCCAAGTCAACAAACCACAATTGGTATCAATTGACTTGGTCATTTGATTTTTAAGTCCAAAACTTCATAAACATGTTTAGGAATACGTATGACATGTTTCCATGCTCTTAGAGTAAAAATTCTTATAGATATGGATAAAGTGACAATTGAGGCTAATTCATGCAAACCTTTTTTGAACCATGTTGACCCAAGTCAACAAGTTGACTTAAAGGTCTCATTTTCAATCCATACTTGTGGAACATATTTAGATTTACTCATGTCAGGTATCCATAGGGTTAAATTTGAAAAATCATGAGTAAATATTAAGATTGAAACTTAGCAAGTTTCATAAAAACTAGTTTAGTTTTAAATGAAACCATGCTAGGTTGATAACTTGACTTAAGGACTTAATTTTCATGTCAAATATGACATATACTCTTTACATGACCATCATGTGGTGTCATGAAAGTTTGAATAAAAATTGAAAAAGTTTTAAGAATAACTGAAAATTACCAAAATATCATTTCAACGAACATTTAATATCATTTTCAGTTATTTCTAGAAAAATATAGAAAATTAATCTTGAGATGATTCTTGAAACTTCACATTCACTGAAAAATCTAGTTTTATTAGTAAAAGTTTCAAAAAGTTTCATCAAGAATCTAATTTAAAGTGAATTTTTGAAGTCAGATTTCAAAACACAAAGTATCATCCTTCTCGAAACACAATCTTTCCGATGCTTTGTTTTTTTTCAAAATCTTCAAATAAAAACTCATGTATACCATTTGGATTCTATTTTTAATATCATTCACATAATTTCTTGAGTAAAATCATTCCTAAAAATGATTTTAATATCTTAGATGATGGATAGAAAAATCCATTTGTTTCATTGGAATCAATATAGGATGAAAAATGGACTTTGATTTTTAAATTCATTTTGAGTTGAATCTGGATACATGCATTGCAAATGATCATTCAACAATTGGTATCAAAAATTTTATTCAACAATTGGTATCAAAACTTTCATTCAATATTTGGTATCAAAAATTTTCATCCAACAAATTAGTATTTCAAATCTTGAAGTATAGGTTGACCTAAGTCAACAAAGTGAATTAAAAATTTCACCTTAAGCCCGAACTTGATTCATGGACTTAGATTTCCTCATGTTTGATGTCTAGATGCCTAAATATGAGAAAAACATGAGTAGATAGCAAATCTTGAGACTTTGCATTTTCATAGTTTTCATGCTTATTTTAAATGAAAACATGCTAAGTTCATATTTGGATCAAATGATTTCATTTTCATTTCAAACTTCTCAAACATGCTTTAAATGATTAGATCTTGTTTCCTTTGAAAGTTTGAATGAAATCAAAAATGTTATATGAGAACATACATGATTTAATTTTGAATTTAAATACTTAGTTTTTGAACATATCATGTATGACTTTGTTTTCATATTAAAATTGTTTTTCCATCCCTTTGGTTGAGATGTTTTTGTTTCATGAAAATACCTTTAGAGTCTCAACTAAATCCTTGTTTTTCATCCCTTTGAATAGATAGACCTTTCTTACCCTTTTTGATTGATGTCAAAAGGGGGAGAAAATTAGGAAAAGTCTATAGAGAAAATATATGTCAAAAGGGGGGGAAATGCATAGTCAAAAGGAGGAGAAATGTATAGTTAAAATGGGGAGAAAAGTATAAGAAAGGGGAGAAAAATATAGGATATCCATGCATATAGATAGGGGGAGTTTAATTATATAGATATGCATATTGATAGGGGGAGAAATTCCATAGTTGATATCCTTAATGCTTTAATGAATATATATTTTCTTAAGGATGTTTGTCATCATCAAAAAGGGAAGATTGTTGGCTTTAGGTTTTCAACCTTAGCCTTAATCTCGGTTTTGATGGTTTTGATGATAACAAACATGGAACTAATGATTTCATTGAGAATATCTTTTAGGTTCCATATCGACTAGCATTCGATGTCCTCGATCGAATAAATCAGAGAAATCGCAAAATCGGAAGGACATTGATCGTCGCGCTCGGGTTCGTCGTGAAACTTCTCGAAGATCGACGGGTGCACCAAAGTCGCATCGGACAAGCTCAAAGATCACATCGAAAGCTCGCCGTCATGATGCTCATTGAAAGCCAGAACTCAGAAACAAAGCGCGGAAGAAAAAGGCTAAAGAAACAAATCTCAGCCTAAATTCAGTCGATCAAGCGGTCGACTGAATAGGGTAAGAAATGGGCAGTAGCCCTAGCGGTCGACCGATCGGTCGATTAGACTGAGGCAAACTGAAATCGCAAGCTTCTTGCATTTGTCAATCGACCGAAGCCCAATAAGGGCAATAGGCTTGGCGGTCGACCAGTCGGTCGACCGACCTATGAATAGCCGTAGACGCTAAAGGCATTGGTCGACCGGAAGTCACAGATCGTGATTTTGCATCTGGGAGATCGACCCATCGGTCGACCGACCACAGTATAAATGCAGCGGTTGAATGACCGATCGATCGACGATTCGACTGGACCATCAACCGGGTATTTGTAACGGTCGAAAATAATCCCGTTGATGCCCTGTTTTAGCTGGGTGTATAAATACACCTCATACACATCTTTTAATCCCTCTCTCTGCCGTTTACAGAAATTATTGAGCATCCAAAAGAGAGATTAAAGCCTTCCAATGAGTAATCGCAGCGCACTCCATTCCTCTGTTGAGTTCTTCGTCAAGCGACGCCTGCTCCTCAACTCGGACTTCAACTCAAGCTCTACCACTTGGCGAGTTGGAGGTTTTTGAAGGATTAAAAAGTTCTTTTAATCTTGTTTTATATTGTAGCTCTTTTGATTGTATTTTATATATTTATTTGAACTAATTTTATTTGGATTTGAGTTTGTAAGACCAGGTGTTCGGTGTTGTCGGGTGAAGTGGTATTTTTGGTGAAAAAGGAGTAAAGCCACACGTGTAATTAAACGTAGTGTTTACTAGGATTAGTTTAGTTGTCCCTTAGGTTGACGTGGGAAAGAGCTCTCGGTAGGAAGGGCGGGATACTTTCGGGTGTGGAAGTGCCTTCGATTGGAGAGCGGAGTCTTTCCGAGGAAAAGTCCTCGTTGTAAGGGAAACTCAAATTAATCTAGTAAAACTAGTTTGGAAATCCTAAGCGGGGAGCTTAGGTAGTGAAGTAAGCATTGGGGCCGAACCACTATAAAATCTCAGTGTTTGCATTGATTTTTTTATTTCGTACTCAATTGCTTTATCATTTATCTTGCTTTCGAATTCAATTGTGAATTGCCTAAAGCAATCTAAGAAAATGATTAAAATTGGATTTAGGCTAATCTAATTAGTAAACACACTATTCACCCCCCTCTAGTGTTGCCATTTCGCCAACATGAGCTGCCCTCACCAGCCGGACTTCCGGAATAAGGCCAACGCTGTCTCTTTCGGGCATACCCTCCCCTCACCAGCGAGGCTTCTAGGAAATACAACAAGCACATCACAACACCACACACGGAAATATATAAGTATGAACAATATGTGCTATCAACAAGTAATAAAAGGTATGTCAAGTGCATACCTCATCTTCCACCTCCTCCTGTTATACATCACAATCACATACAGATACATATGTTTAAATAGAACTCATAAATCAGGAATGCTCAGCACAAATAAACAATCATAAAATAGAATTATAGTACTGTAAGAAAAGATGCACGTGTATCAAGACAATAGTGCCAAAAAGAAACTCCAATTATAAATCAATGAACTAGAACATGATAAAACAACTTGTCATAGAAATCACTGATCTAGGATAAAATCCACCCCATTAACTACTATATCTATGAATCATCTCAGATTGAATCATAAAAATATATAAAATATAATTTTTCAACTTGGCACACAAAATGAGGCAACATCTGCCTACTATTTTCAAAATTCAAAAGTCTGATAGCGAAATAAATCACACCAATGAATCCAGAACGTCGATTAGATGGAAATTCATATATAATATTAATATTTTTGCTAACTATAAAGCCTCCAAATAATTATTTAGAATAATGAAAATAATACCTTAATTTATTTAATAAATCACTGCCATCACCGGGATGCAATCTAAACAGGATCACATCACAGCCTTCCATCTAATAAATCTCAGTAATAAAATCTCAGCCCTTCATCTAAACAGGATCACATCACAACCTTCCATCTAATATGATGCAATCATAACCCTCTATTTAACCTGATGCAATCTCGGCCTTACATCTAACCAGATGCAAACACCACCCTACATCTACATGATGAAATTATAACCTTACATCTAATCAGATGCAATCACAACCCTCCATCTAACCAAATGCAATCACAGCTCTCCATCTACATGATGCAATCACAACCCTCCATCTACATGATGCAATCACAGCCTTTCATCTAACCAGATGCAATCACAGCCTTCCATCTAACCAGATGAAATCTCAGCCTTACATCTAACATGATGCATCCACAACCTTACATCTATCCTGATGCAATCTCATCCCTTCATCTACATGATACAATCTAAGCCCTACATCTACACAAGATCTAATCCTAGCCCTTCATCTCAACCAATTCAATCCAACCCTTCATCTCACCCAAATCAATCTCAACCCTCCATCTAACTCACCCCTTAGGTCATCTTCCTCTCTCCTCCCCAACCCAACCGCCGCCACCCCTTCTCTGGCCGCCGCCCGAGTTACTAGCGCCGATGCCGGCACCGACACTAGCGCCTGCCGATGCCCCACTGCCACCACGCGGCAGTGGCAATGCCTCGCGACTGCCCGCGCGTGGCAGCGACGCCCCACCGGGCACCGCTGCCCTCGCAATGCCTCGGCCAGCACCCACTGCCGCCGCCGCCATGGCGCCTCGCCGGGCACCGCCGGCACCTGCCGGCATAGTGAACAGGAAGGGTAGAGGAAAGAAAAAGAAAAATATTATTTTATTCCTAAAGAGATAAATAACATGTTTTCAATTAAGAAGCGACTAATCCGACTTCCGATCCGATACGATAGAACGCGTCAAAATTGATGAAAAACCCCGAAGCATGAGAACGGTGACATGAATCAAGAATTGAAGAAAGTAGGGCCTAAATCCACTCACTGGACTGAGAGAAAATAGAAGTAAAAGATGCACAGGATCTTCGCCCGATCGACACCGACGAACTCGTGAAAATCCGGCTCCGACGGCTCCTCCTCCTTGACGATGCCCTCTCTCTCCTCTCCTTTGCCTCGGGTGGTGTGCGGCTCAAAACCCCTGGCTACACACCTCAAGGTCTAATTTATAGACACCAATTGGGTCCAAATGATCAAAATACCCCTACCTAAGCTATCCGACTTAAATAACCCATAACTCATCTTATCTAACTCTGATTCGAGATCCGATTTTACCGCCAAATTTGTCTCGAGACCCTCTATCACCCTAGCATGCTAAATCACAGAGATAAGCTTCCCGCCAATCCACGCTAACTAGGGCCCACGATCCCCCACTCAAGAATAAAATATTATTATTAAGATTTTTGGGTATTACTGATATATAGTTAGGGGGAGTTAAAAATGATATGCACATTGATAGGGAGAGCATAGGTTGAGTTATAAGTAGTTGGATGCATATGCTAAGTTAGATAGTTGAATATATATGCTAAGTTACATATCTTGCATGCCCTAACTCTTGAATGCCTTAACTCTAACTCACAAAACACTTATGCTTTCTTAAAATTTTATGTTATGTTTGTCATCATCAAAAAGGGGGAGATTGTTGGTTTAAGGGTCTCTCTTAAGCCTCGATCTTTATTTTGATGATAACAAACATGTATTTAGTCCAAGTGTGAAGTTTTGAGTTCAGGTTGAGGTTGCGATATGCATGCCAAATCCGTTCAAACGAGACGAAGGAAAAAGATCGTCAAAGAAATGGAAGAAGAAATCGTTAAAGAAAGGCTCTGAATTAGATCAAGTAGAATTCATGTAATATACCCCTAGGTTAAGTTATCCCAAGCCAAAGTTGTAAAGTTATCCAAGTTGAAACTTGGAAACTAAACCCATAAAAAGGGCATGTAAAAATATAAGGAGAAGTCAACCTCAGCCTTAGTTCGGTAGACCGACCACTTCGATCGACCGGTCGGTCAACCAAGTGAAGAAAAAAATGAGATGTAGTCATTCGGTGGACCAGTCGGTCGATCGAAGTTGTGAAGAAAAGAAAATATAAGGCTGCGTCGGTCGACCGGTCGGTGAACCGATAGAAGGCAAAAATAGGCAGAATGGTAGCGGTCGACCGAACTGGACATAGCCTATAGCGCGACCCTGGCTCCAAACATCGAAAGAAATTGTTTTTCATCA
Source organism: Canna indica (assembly GCA_034359265.1). Taxonomy (NCBI): domain Eukaryota; kingdom Viridiplantae; phylum Streptophyta; class Magnoliopsida; order Zingiberales; family Cannaceae; genus Canna; species Canna indica. The sequence continues at coordinate 32,912,456 of CP136898.1, read as the reverse complement.
GCCGGTTGACCCATCGATCGATCGAGCTCTCACAGACTATCAGCGGTCGCATTGGTGATCGATCCATCGATCGACCGACCAATCTATCGGCCAGCAACCGAACACCTTCAACGGTCATTTTTTCACCCGTTTAACGTGTCGTTCGGCTGAGGGGTTATAAATACCCCTCACCTAACTTCTTTACAACTCTTAACAATTATTATTGAGCATTAAAAGAAGTTTTCTAAGCCTTCAAAAGAGTGAATTGCTGCACGCGTCTCTGCTTCCTTCGACAACAAATTCCAAGCGCTATTGATCCCCTACTTCTTCGACTGTGCTGCAAATCAAAGAGCAATCTTCTTGAAAGTTGAAGACATGAAGGCGGTGGAAAGAAGCCTTGGTTCATTTTACTGCTATGTGTGCTAGGAAACACTTAGGGATAGCTCTTTCCTTTGTATTTGACTTTTATTGTAAACTTGTTGTCAAGTTGAGATAGTTGCTAGGTGTGCTAGGAAACACTTAGGGATAGCTTTATAGAATTGTGTTTTGCCTAATTGAATAGGATTGAGGTGTTCTCAAGTGGTGAGAAGGGTGTCCTCATTGTATTCAAAGGGAAACACAGATTCTATAAGTATTCTTGTTTTAGAACCACTATAAGTATTCTTGCTTGCATTGCTTCTTTACTTGCTTTTATCATTGCTATTGTAATTTGATCACATTAACCATTAAGAAACAATTGCATTACGTGAAGCTAAAATTGAGTTAGAAGAAAATTAGAAAAGGGGACCGACACTATTCAACCCACCCCCCCTTCTAGTGTCGGGTTTCTCACAATAGGTGCTATCCACGACGGTCCGTTAACTCCGTCAACAAGGATATAACGTCTTTTATTTTTTCGTGGACAGAGAGTTAATGGACCGTCGCAGATAGGACCAAATTTTTGCTATGGGGCAAACATATAGGACCAAATCTTTGCTACGGGGCAAACATATAGGACTAAAAATTTCAAAATAAAACTTATAGGACCAAATTTATCAACGTGTATGAACAACGTTAGTCCACATTGACGAAGAGTTAATGGACCGTCATGGATAGGACCAAATCTATCCTACGGAGCAAACTTATAAGACTGAAAATACCAAAATGAAACTTATAGGACCAAATTCCAAAAAATTGAAAACTTAAATTTGATATTGATCTTGAGACTCATCATGTGAGAGCTGCAATCAACCTATTGGTTCAACAATGATTCAGGGAATACAGAGCAAAGCTGAACAAACACTTTGAAGACAAAGGTGGAAATGAATTAGCATTGAGATGTCCATATGATGGAGTCTCACAAGGAGATTGGGAGATGATCTACAAGCATTTTATGGATGAAAAGTTTCAGGTATATCTCAATAAACTTGACGATATTACTCTTAACATAAACAAATGATCTACGATCATGGCGATGATAATTTTGAGCTTGACGATGTTACTTGATAAATTGATTTTTCATATAAATGTGTATTATCAATCAGAAACGAAGTGAGGTCAATTCTAAAAATCGCAAGAACCTTGTGGTTAATCATTGTGGAGGCTCAAAGCCTTTTATCCAACATCTTCATGAATTGGTACAAGAATGTTTATTTCAAAGTTTGTATATCTTACTCTTTATTTCTTTGGTATTGTTAAGAGTTTTTAATACCCAAGTGTTGTTAGACAAACTTGTTTCAATGTTTTGAGAGGTTATTTATTCTTTTCTCATTTACCTTCATGGTGTTTTTTTCTGCGTTATGTTGAAAGTTTAAATTATAATATGCTATCATTTTATTTTTATAATATGCAGCGAGATACTACTACTGATGCACCTGGTAGCTCGATTAAGATGTATAAGCATGTTCATTTCAAAGAGGGAAAAGGATGGACTGATGATCAAGCGAAGGAAAAATGTATGTGCTTAAGTTCTTAAATGTACTACATATGTTATATATATATATATATCTCTTTTCCATACTGATTCTATTTATAGGATGCTATGGTTGTTGCACAAGCTGAGGTCATTGAAGCTACTACACAATCTGGAGGGGAGCCGTTGATGACAGAGGACCAAATTTTTTGGCAAGTCATGGGTACAAGGCCGGGGTATTCTCAAGGTTTAGGGTATGGTGTTCGCCCTCCTTCATCTTAATGGGTAAATGCTGCTATTGAACTTGAGCAAACACAGAGAAAAGCTGAAGCAGCAGAGAAGCGTTCTGTGGAGCTTTCATAGCATATTAAATCTCAAGAAGAGAAGATTGAATCTCAACATGCACAAATTCAATCTCAACATGAACAAATTCAATCTCAACAATAAAAGATAATAGCTATGGAGGATCGACAAAGACATCTGGAAGAGAAGATGGAGGCTTTCTTTCAATCACATTAGGTGGCTCAGATATACATATTATAAATTTCTACTATTAAGTTCCTTCGGTCTCAATGAATATATTAATTGTAATGGTTAATGATGTAATATTACATTATACTACAATAGACGACGTTATTTCTACTTGATAACAATATTTATGGTTAATGGTGTAGGTCATTTTTACTTGATATCGTTGTGATATGTTCTCGCAAGTAAACACTGAAAAATGATATATTAACACTGTCATGATAACTTTTGAAAACACTCATTGTATTTTGGAGTATTTGACCAATTCAAACTTGTTTAATGTTTGCTTTTTTGATGAAAAATTAGTATTGCTACTTATGAGACAATATTTTTGAGACATTGTTAGATATGATATATTTGAATTATTGTGAAGTTGATAATTATTGTTATTTTGATTAATGTCATATGATTTGTATTGCAAATACAGCTGTAAATGTGAATCCAATATTAACCACGAATATTCATGATTGATGATTTTGAATCATTTACCACGAAATTATTTGTCACTAAAGTAGGATAAATGGTATTCACAAAAAAATCGTGAGAAATGCTCTGTAAGCATTTACAACAAAAAAACATGACTAGTTATCACGATATTTGTTTTTGTGGCTATCACTGCAATTTGCCACAAAAGTATATGAGTGTTATTGTAGTAAACACTCTCATATTTGTGACATATATTTCATGGGAATAAATCTTTTCAATTATCACGTGTGGTTCCTTGATTATAGTTCATTAATTGCCACAAATTTATTGTTGGTACTAATTTTATATGATGATTAATTGATCATTTGCCACGACGGGTTCTATTGTCACAAACATATTATACAATATTAGCGACAATACTCGTGGCTAATCTTACATATTATTTTTTGTTATGAAACTAATTGTGGATAATAACTTTTAAGATTATTAACTTAAGTAATAAGTTGCCACGAACTATAGTATTAGCCACAATTAAAGCTAGATGACTAATATGCACGAAACTTTCATGGTTACATTTCGTTATAACATGTATTGGTTATGATATCTATGTGGCTAAAGTACATTTTATGATGAATATTGTATGAGGTAATTACCACGAACAATGTTATTATCCACATTTGTAATTGTTCAATACTAACAATAACTTTCGTGGAAAATAATATATATTGTTTTCACGTACTACGATGTTTGTGACTAGTGATAAGTAGCCACACCATTTATATCTACGAGTACTCAACGAAAATTATTTCGTAGCTAAAGATTTGTAGCTACGAAAAGTTAACTTGTATCCATGAAAAATTATGCGGCCACTGATCAAATCTATTGTAGTGAGGACCAAATCTGCACTTCATATTACGTAGGACTAATGTTTTTTTTTTCATTCGTTCATGACTTCACACTATAAAATGGTGCCACATTATCGACGATAAAAGTTGTCACACTATACATGGTGCCGACACCCATGTATTATTAAAATATATATTTTTTAAAGTTTTACATACCGACATCTTCTATCGATGTCAATTTATATCCTTAAGTATTTTTATATTATATTTTATTATATTGTACCATGAGAGTATAATTAATATTTTTTCAATATTGAAAGAATTTTTTTTCTAAAAATCAGATATATTCTTAATTCTATATATTATTCGTAGATTACAGTTTGTTAATTTATAATTACCTCAATGTGTTTGTAAAACAGGTTTAAATAAAAAATTCACGAAGTTTTGGGCAGGACATGAGATTATAATATTTAAGTATGAGTACAAACATTGCTATGAAGATTTAACTTTACTTTTTATTGATAAGTCTATTACACTCGAGTTAGCTACAAGTTTTAAAAATATATGCTAGTCCATGAATTTAATTCATGTTGGCTAGTCAAAAATATGATTTCTTCACTTATAATATGATTTTGTTAAAAGGAATATTGTTACACTTACTTGGAAATGTGAGTATTAATATTTTATGAGTACCATGTAAAATTATATAAAATTATTATTACCTTGATCGGCTTAAAGAATAAACAAAAAGTAAGTTTTATATTTCTTATTTAATTGTTACACTTAGATTATGAGTGTGTAAAATATTTGAAATAAAACTTGAGTATTTGTTGTCAAAAGTTTGAGCCCAAAAATAAAAAGAGAAAACTTTCTAGTATTGTGATTGTGATTATTTAAATGGTGTATGGTCATGTTATAAAAGGGGCACTTAGTGTAAGAACAAAGATAAAATACTTTTTCATGTAAAAATTCCTTCAAACATGCACTAGTATAAAATATGTAATTGTTAATGGGCATCTGCTCTCGATCGTGACTATCGGGACTCGGGCAACTCCTTTGGCGAAAACCACCGGTGCAGTCGGCGACGATGATGCTTCTCATTCGGGCGATCTTCCTCCCTCTCCTCAATATATCCCCCATCGTCTTTGCCATCTCCTGATGTCTCGATGGTGGATGCTTCACTGAATCCTCTGACAAGTTGACATGATAAAAACCCTAAGCATTTGGGGGTCGGCGAAAACTTTGGGCAAACCTCCTCTGTGCATGCTTCAAAGCACTCTTCAGGTATCTTTGTTATCTCCATGCATGTATGAATCATTTCAAGAATTTTCTAAATTTTTCCTGCACTTGGGTGAGAGCCTCGCGAATTGGGTCCGTATGGTATGGTTGATGTGTTGGTGTAATGGACACACTAAAGCGGGTGTGAATAGTGTTACCCGCTAATTCTTTAGACTATGTTCTATTGTTTACTAAGTTGTCGATTTCTCTTTTGTGTATATATTCTAACGAGATGATAATCCAGAAATCAACAATAATAAGTCAATGCTAACACATTAATATTTATAGTGGTTCGGCAACACCGTCTACTCCACTACCTAAGCACCGTGCTTAGGATTTCAAACACGAATCCACTATGTTGAGAGTTTCTTACAATCGAGGACTTTTCATCGAAAAGTCTCTACACTCACTTCGAAGGCACTTCCACATTCAGAAGTCTCTGCCTTGACACCGAGTGAACTTTCCCACCTCAAATCGTAAGGAACAGTCCTAACTTAGTTTACACAAGTGGGTTTATACCTCTATACCAAGGTGACCACCAAACACTAGGTCTTTATACACACTTGAACATTCAATCACAAACTAAAATAAGACAAACATTCATCACAAGGAAAGAGGGTAGAACTTATCACATGAAAACCAACACCTCTTCTTGTGCCTAGCAAGCTTGAACAATCCTCCAATGATGATGCACTTAAAGATGAGGGATCAAGAGACTAGGTATAAGAGAAATGATAAATGAAATCTTGGAAGATTCAAAAGTTAACTCAAGAAAGACTTAGGGCATCAATGGTGACTGCGGAAATTAAAGGTGTTAGGGAAGTTTACATATCGGTCATGCCTTCCATCATTATTGGGCGCAAGTGTGTCTATTGTCACAACGGGTTTGTTGTGTACACACAAGACCTTTTGTGCTGATAGACACGTCGCACCTCATATGGTACATACCATTTTGTACACGTTGTCTCTACTACCGGCTTGAACGTGACTTACCTTGTTGAGCTATACTAAAGGGTGGTTATTTTCTCGCTGGGGTAAACGAACGATGGGTCCGACTCAACTTGGGCTCCTTGGTTTGTTATGCACACACAAGGCCTTGGCTGCCCTAGAGGCAAAATTGATGGAAGTCACATTGTGATGTGATCGGTAAAGAGTTACCTACCCATGGACCAATTAGGGTTTGTCGTGTTACATGCGAGACTCGAGTAGGAGAAGTGGAGTTCTATCTTCCCCTAAGGAAGTCCGCCAATGAGGACTTCCCGCTTCCCAACCGGAGGGCAACTTGGGAACCTCAAAAATTAGTGGGCGACATGATTAATTAAAAGACCTCAATAATCTTGCATGTAGATTGATAGCTAATTTATGTCTTTCTTTTCCTTTTAGTATTTCATCATCACCATGTCAAATACACTGTCATTACGTAGCATTCTCGATTCTAATAAACTCACTAGATCAAATTATGTCGATTGGTTGCAAAATCTGAGGATTGTCCTTACCCAGGAGAGACTTTCTTATGTTCTTGATAACCGGCCACCGGATGTCCCTTCTCAAAGGGCTACTGAGGAAGTAAGGGCCTCTTACAAAAAGTGGCAAGATGACAGCACTACTGTTCAGTGCATTATGCTCACCTCTATGTTCGATTTGTTGCAGCGACAACATGAAAAGATGGATGCTAGGGCCATCCTCTCTCACCTCAAGGAGTTGTATGGTGAAGAGAGCCGGACTGCTAGGCTTGAGTTGTCAAAGCAACTCTTCCACGCCAAATGGCGACAGGGACCCCTGTTGAAAGCCATGTCGTCAAACTAATCGATTTGATCGAAAGGTTCGAGAAATTGGGCGTAAGCTTTGATAAGGGGCCAAGTCAGGACATAATACTACAATTCCTCTAAGGGTCATTTTCACAGTTTATCATCAATTACCACATGAACAAGCTGGATGTCTCGCTTCCCGAGCTCCTTAATATGTTGAAGTCTACTGAGTCCCACCTTCCGAAAGAAAAGGACAAACTCTTGTTAGTGGGTAGTGCCCCTAAAGAGGCAAAGAAGCGCTTTGTCAAGAACAAAGCGAAAAATAAAGTTGTGAAACCTAAGAAAGATATCAAGAAGAAAGAGAAGACAACTCCTAAGGGCACCTATTTCCATTGTGGTAAAGATGGCCACTAGAAGCGCAATTGCAAGGAGTATATTGCAAAAGTAAGGCAGAAGAGGGTTTCTGAAACTCCCTTTGCATGAGCGTTCATTTTTGAAATAAATTTATCATTAAATCACTCTTCTACATGGGTTTTGGATACTAGTTGTGGTTCTCACATTTGCAATTCGTTGCAGGGGCTGAGAATAAGTAGAATGTTGAACAAAGGTGACTACGACCTTCGGGTAGGCAATGGCTCAAGAGTTGCTGCTTTAGACATAGGAACCTATTGTTTAAATGTGTCATCTGGCAAGACCATTAGATTAAATAATTGTTATTACGTTCCAGTTTTAATAAAGAATATTATTTTGTTCCTTTGTTACTTGAACAAGGTTATGAAATATCTCTAAAAGGCAATTGTTGCTGCATATATCACTCTGATGAATTATATGGAATTGGACTCATTTCGAATGGTTTAATTGTCTTGGATGTAAATGATAATATTTTTCATATCGAACAAACGCACAAAATAAAAAGAGATGATTTGAACCTCACCAATCTTTGGCATTTGGGACTAGGTCATATTAATGAGAAATGGATCAATAGGTTGTATAAAGAAGGGTTGTTTGACCCATTCAATTTTGAATTGATGCCGACTTGTGAATCTTGTCACAGAGGAAAAATGACCAAGTCCCCCTTGACTAGGCATAGTGAGAGGGCCACAGAGTTGTTAGAGTTGGTCCACACAAACGTTTGCGGACCGATGACAACTCAAGCTAGAGGTGGGTATTCCTACTTCATCACGTTCACTGACGATGTATCGAGGTATGGAATTGTCTACTTGATGAGACATAAGTTTGATGCATTTGAAAAGTTCAAAGAGTATAGAGCTGAGGTTCAGAAACAAGTAAGGAAAAGTATTAAAACTCTTCTATTAGATCGAGGTGGCGAATACTTATACACTGAGTTTCTGGATTATCTCAAGGACAATGGGATTGTCTAATTTATCCATAGCATAATGGAGTGTCTGAAAGGAGGAATCGCACATTGTTAGACGTGATGAGGTCTATGCTTTGCTTTGCTGATCTCCCAATTTCTTTTTCAGGACATGCGCTTGAAACAACCATCTACCTTTTAAATAAGGCTCCCACAAAATCTATCTCAAGTACACCATATGAGATATGGAGTGGAAAAAAACCAATTCCGAGGCATCTCAAGATTTGGGGTTGCCCCACGTACGTCAAGAAATTAGAGTCAGATAAGCTTTATGCTAAATCAACCAGGTGTAGGTTTATAGGATATCTTAAAGAGAGTTTAGGGTATTACTTCTACTCGCCTACTAAATAAAAGGTGTTTGTTAGTAGGCATGCCACTTTCTTAGAAAAAAAGTTTATCGAGGAAAGTGGGTGTCACACCCCAAATTTGGTATGACCGGCCAGGCTACGCCAGGTACCCCAAAGCCTAACCCAAACCAAACCACATAAATGACAAAACCAAACTTAAACAATTAATAACATTTTAAGGGATTACAAAAACACCATTATTTGAAAAACCCCAACCACCAACTTAATAGATAACTAATGTTCAAAATGGTTTCAAAAGTGAAATAACTAAACATGACATCTCAAAGTAAATAAAGTGAGGAAACATAAATAAACTGAGTCGACATGACTCAACAACTCGAAAGAAAAAAAATGACTCGGGTATCCCCGTCGACCACGACATGTCACGAGACCCGCTGCCCTACTGCCACCAGCGTGCTACTGCACCCTAGTGTCTCTTTGATCTAACTTAAGCGCTGCAAAACAACATAAATGAGGGGTAAGTCTAACTGGGACTTAGTGAGTAGACTAGTCCTCAATTTCCACCACATCATCATTATCATGCAAAATCAAATAACCACAAGTTAAGTATTAAGGATAATAAAGCATAATTCCAGAGCATTTATTTTCTTATTTAGCAAGCAATCCACATGGACCTCATATAGCAACCTGCAGGAAATATGCCACCATGTATAAAATATAAACATGCTAAATGCAACAATCCACATGCTCACCTAGACCCGTCGGTCCTAATCGCCACATAGAGTAGGTAGTCGATGTGGCCTCCGATCTACCACCCAGCCAATGTCGTCTCATTAGGCTATACTCTCCCCTCACCGACACAGCTTTTCTGATCCATCTCATTGGGGCATACGTTTCCCTCATCGGTCGGGTCTCCGAACTATCTATTTGGGGGTATGAACTCCCCTCACCGGTCGAACTTTCGGAATAAGGCCAACGCTGTCTCCTCAGGGCTTACCCTCATCTTACAAGTGAGGCTTCCGGAGAATGCAACAATCACATCACAACATCACACACGTAGGTATATAAACATAAAGTAAGATGTGCTAATCAACAAGTAAATAAGGGTATGTCTAGGACATACCTCAATCTCCGCCTCCTCTCGCAATACATCACAACCACGCAGATACATATATATATATGGAATAATGCTCAAATCATGATTTCAAAGTGTACACAATGAACATGAAAATAAGGTATAAATAATTCAAGGGTTCTAGGGTCACTAGGTGTCTCTAGGGTCCTCAATTCCCTACTTCTATGTCTCTACTATTTCCCTAAAGTGTAGAAATAATTCAAGGTACCCTAAAGTATGTTCCTTAGGTATAACAATCCTATTTTTATTTTTCCCAAATCTTCCCCTAGGTGGCCGGCCACTCTACGGTTCTTAAGGACCCTCCTAAAGGGGGCGGCATGCCCTAAACTCACTCCATCTTCCTTCTTTCATCAAGGTATTAACCAAACATCAAGAATTACCAACAACCAACAAGAATCAACAAGATTTCATCAAGAAATCCAAGATGAGAAGGGGCGGCACAACAAGGTAAAGGGGCGGCCAATTGCCGAAAAATCAATCCGATAGAACCGTTGCGATCACGATAGAATTCTCAACGTGATTATCCAAATCCATTCACGAAAAATACAACGGAAAATGACGAAATCCCAATGACATAGGGACGGTGGCATGTTTGAAGAAAAGGGGAAGAAGAGGGCAAATCCACTCACCTTATTGGAGAAACCGGGGAGGAAGAAGAAGCTAGGGATCCTCCTACGACGAACGCCGACGAACGTGCGAAAATCCGGCACCAATGGCTCCTCCTCTCCTCTTGTATCACCCCCTCTCTCCTCTCTCTATGCCTCGGGTGGCGTGTGGCTAAACCCCTAGCCGCACACGCCAGGTTTTCTTTTATGCACTCTAGTTGGGTCCAAATGACTGAAATACCCCTCACTTAAGTTATCTGACTTAAACAGCTCGTATCTAACCCGTTCTAACTCCGATTTGAGTTCTGATTGAATCGCTAAATTTGCCTCAAGGCCCTCTATCATATTAGCATGCTAAACAACCGAAACAAAAATATATAGTTTTACTAAATTTTTTCCATATGTAAATCTTACCCGAATTAAATTATGCGGCTCTACGCTAATCCGCACTAACTCGGGCCAACGGTCCCTTGCTAAAGAATAAAATAATATTTAAGGATTTTTGGGCATAACAATTCCTACCCCTTAAAGAAAATTTGTCCTCGAATTTTGAGATGAAGAAAAGAAGCTCACCTCGGCATCAAAAAGGCATGGGCACTTCTCTCTCATATCCTGCTTGACCTCCCAAATGGCCTCCTGCCTCGAGTGATGCTCCCAACGAACTTTCACCAAGGGGACCTCGTTGAACCTTAGCCTCCTCACCTGCTTGTCTAGGATCTCTACAAGCCACTTCTTATAAGAAATGGTCAGATCGACCTCCACCATAGCAACATCTAGAATATGGGACTCATCCCGAACATACCGCTTAAGCATGGAGACATGGAAGACATAAAGAAAGATGTGCTAATCAACACGTAAATAAGGGTATGTCTAGAACATACCTCAATCTCCGCCTCATCCCACAATACATCAAAACCACGCAGATATAAATATATGGAATATTGCTCAAATCATGATTTGACCTTAGGTATAAAAATCATATTTTCATTTTTCCCAAATCTGCCCCTAGGTGACCGGCCACCCTAGGATTCTTAAGTACCCTCCTAAAGGGGGCGGCATGCCCTAAACTCACTCTATTTTCCTCCTTTCATCAAGGTATTAACCAAACATCAAGAATTACCAACAACCATCAAGAATCAACAAGATTTCATCAAGAAATCCAAGATGAGAAGGGGTGGCACAACAAGGTATAGGGGCGGCCAATTGCCGAAAAATCAATCCGATAGAACCGTTGCGATCACGATAGAATTCTCAACGTGATTATCCAAATCAATTCACGAAAAATCCAACGGAAAATGATGAATTCCCAATGACATAGGGACGGTGGCATGTTTGAAGAAAAGGGGAAGAAGAGGGCTAATCCACTCACCTTATTGGAGAAACCGGGGAGGAAGAAGAAGCTAGGGATCTTCCTACGACGAACGCCGACGAACGTGCAAAAATCCGGCACCAATGGCTCCTCCTCTCCTCTTGTGTCACCCCCTCTCTCCTCTCTCTATGCCTCGGGTGGCGTGTGGCTAAACCCCTAGCCGCACACGCCAGGTTTTCTTTTATGCACTCTAGTTGGGTCCAAATAATTGAAATACCCCTCACTTAAGTTATCTGACTTAAACAGCTCGTATCTAACCCGTACTAACTCCGATTTGAGTTCTGATTGAATCGCTAAATTTGCCTCAAGGCCCTCTATCATATTAGCATGCTAAACAACCGAAACAAAAATATATAGTTTTACTAAATTTTTTCCATATGTAAATCTTACCCGAATTAAATTATGCGGCTCTACGCTAATCTGCACTAACTCGGGCCAACGGTCCCTTGCTAAAGAATAAAATAATATTTAAGGATTTTTGGGCATAACAATTCCTACCCCTTAAAGAAAATTTGTCCTCGAATTTTGAGATGAAGAAAAGAAGCTCACCTCGGCATCAAAAAGGCATGGGCACTTCTCTCTCATATCCTGCTTGACCTCCCAAATGGCCTCCTGCCTCGAGTGATGCTCCCAACGAACTTTCACCAAGGGGACCTCGTTGAACCTTAGCCTCCTCACCTGCTTGTCTAGGATCTCTACAAGCCGCTTCTTATAAGAAATGGTCAGATCGACCTCCACCATAGCAACATCTAGAATATGGGACTCATCCCGAACATACCGCTTAAGCATGGAGACATGGAAGACATAAAGAAAGATGTGCTAATCAACACGTAAATAAGGGTATGTCTAGAACATACCTCAATCTCCGCCTCATCCCACAATACATCAAAACCACGCAGATATAAATATATGGAATATTGCTCAAATCATGATTTGACCTTAGGTATAAAAATCATATTTTCATTTTTCCCAAATCTGCCCCTAGGTGACCGGCCACCCTAGGATTCTTAAGTACCCTCCTAAAGGGGGCGGCATGCCCTAAACTCACTCTATTTTCCTCCTTTCATCAAGGTATTAACCAAACATCAAGAATTACCAACAACCATCAAGAATCAACAAGATTTCATCAAGAAATCCAAGATGAGAAGGGGTGGCACAACAAGGTATAGGGGCGGCCAATTGCCGAAAAATCAATCCGATAGAACCGTTGCGATCACGATAGAATTCTCAACGTGATTATCCAAATCAATTCACGAAAAATCCAACGGAAAATGATGAATTCCCAATGACATAGGGACGGTGGCATGTTTGAAGAAAAGGGGAAGAAGAGGGCTAATCCACTCACCTTATTGGAGAAACCGGGGAGGAAGAAGAAGCTAGGGATCTTCCTACGACGAACGCCGACGAACGTGCAAAAATCCGGCACCAATGGCTCCTCCTCTCCTCTTGTGTCACCCCCTCTCTCCTCTCTCTATGCCTCGGGTGGCGTGTGGCTAAACCCCTAGCCGCACACGCCAGGTTTTCTTTTATGCACTCTAGTTGGGTCCAAATAATTGAAATACCCCTCACTTAAGTTATCTGACTTAAACAGCTCGTATCTAACCCGTACTAACTCCGATTTGAGTTCTGATTGAATCGCTAAATTTGCCTCAAGGCCCTCTATCATATTAGCATGCTAAACAACCGAAACAAAAATATATAGTTTTACTAAATTTTTTCCATATGTAAATCTTACCCGAATTAAATTATGCGGCTCTACGCTAATCTGCACTAACTCGGGCCAATGGTCCCTTGCTAAAGAATAAAATAATATTTAAGGATTTTTGGGCATAACAATTCCTACCCCTTAAAGAAAATTTGTCCTCGAATTTTGAGATGAAGAAAAGAAGCTCACCTCGGCATCAAAAAGGCATGGGTACTTCTCTCTCATATCCTGCTTGACCTCCCAAATGGCCTCCTGCCTCGAGTGATGCTCCCAACGAACTTTCACCAAGGGGACCTTGTTGAACCTTAGCTTCCTCACCTGCTTGTCTAGGATCTCTACAAGCCGCTTCTTATAAGAAATGGTCAGATCGACCTCCACCATAGCAACATCTAGAATATGGGACTCATCCCGAACATACCGCTTAAGCATGGAGACATGGAAGACATAAAGAAAGATGTGCTAATCAACACGTAAATAAGGGTATGTCTAGAACATACCTCAATCTCCGCCTCATCGCACAATACATCAAAACCACACAGATATATATATATGGAATATTGCTCAAATCATGATTTGACCTTAGGTATAAAAATCATATTTTCATTTTTCCCAAATCTGCCCCTAGGTGACCGGCCACCCTAGGATTCTTAAGTACCCTCCTAAAGGGGTCGGCATGCCCTAAACTCACTCTATTTTCCTCCTTTCATCAAGGTATTAACCAAACATCAAGAATTACCGACAACCATCAAGAATCAACAAGATTTCATCAAGAAATTCAAGATGAGAAGGGGCGGCACAGCAAGGTAAAGGGGAGGCCAATTGCCCAAAAATCAATCCGATAGAACCGTTGCGATCACGATAGAATTCTCAATGCGATTATCCAAATCAATTCACGAAAAATCCAACGAAATACGCCGAAATCACAATGACATATGGGCGGCGGCATGATTGAAGAAAAGAGGAAGAATAGGGCTAATCCACTGACCTTATTGGAGAAACCAGGGTGGAAGAAGAAACTAGGGATCTTCCTACGACGAACGCCAACGAACTTGCGAAAATCCGGCACCGACAGCTCCTCCTCTCCTCTTGCATTGCCCTCTCTCTCCTCACTCTATGCCTCGGGTGGAATGCAGCTAAACTCCCTGGCCGCACGCCCCAGGTTCTCTTTTATGGACCCTAGTTGGTCCAAATGACTAAAATACCCTCCCACTTAGGTTATCCGACATAAACAACCCGTATCTAACCCGTTCTAACTCCGATTCGAGTTCCGATTGAACTGCTAATTTTGTCTCGAGGCCCTCTATCATTGGCATGCTAAACCACAAAAACAAAATAAATATATTTTTCCTAATTTTTTTCCATATTTAAAGCTTACCCGAATTAAATTTCGCGGCTTTACTCCAATCCGCGCTAACTCAGGCCCACGGTCCCTTGCTGAAGAATAAAGCATTATTTTAGGATTTTTGGGCATAACAGTGGGAGTGGAATAAATATTGAGCTTGATGAAGTTCAACAACCATAGGCCAAATTCCAACAACTAGTGGATAGTGCACGGGACGAACTAGTCGTAGAAACACTACCTCCCACATGTCTTCGTCGATCAGGGAGATTGCGTCGACAACCTGAGAGGTTCTTCCTGACCATTAAGAATGACCAAGAAAATATTGATCCGCAATCCTATAATCAAACAATCAAGGATGTTGATTACAAGCAGTGGCAGGAAGCAATGCAATCCAAAATGGACTCCATGTTCACCAACCAAGTTTGGACTTTGGTTGACTTGCCCGAAGGAGTCACTCCTATAGGGTGTAAGTGGATCTTTAAGAGAAAGATCAAAGTTGATGGCTAAGTGGGGACCTATAAGGGCAAACTAGTTGCAAAATATTTCACTCAAAGACAAGGTGTTGACTATGATGAAACTTTTTCTCCTATAGCCATGCTCAAGTCCATTAGGATATTGCTAGCCATTGCAGCATACCATAATTATGAGATTTGATAGACGGATGTCAAGACTGTATTCCTCAATGGTGAACTTGAGGAAGAAGTCTATATGACTCAACCTGAGGGATTTGTATCCCCGGTAGGACCGGAGAAGGTATGCAAGTTGCAAAAGTCCATTTATGGACTCAAGCAAGCCTCGAGGAGTTGGAATATCTATTTTGATGAGACAGTCAAAGAGTTTGGTTTTATCAAAAAAGTGGATGGACCATGTGTTTACAAGAAGGTTAGTGGGAGCGATGTTGTGTAATTTATCGTACTGTATGTAGATGGCATACTGCTGATTGGGAATGATATTCCCATTCTCCAGTCAGTGAAAGCGTGATTATCCAAAAACTTCTCCAAGAAAAACTTGAGTGAAGCATCCTATGTACTCGGTATTAAGACCTATAGGAATAGGTCTAGAAGGATGTTTGGTTTGTCCTAGTCTTAGAATATTGACATCATGCTAAAAAGGTTTAGCATGGAAGGCAGTAAAAGAGGTTACTTGCTTATGAGTCATGACATCACTCTTCCCAAAAGGATGTCTCCTAAGACACTTGAGGAGAGAAAAAAGATGAGTGAGATCCCCTATGCTTCAGTAGTAGGATGAAAGGAATAGTGCCTTTAGCCAATCACATGTCGAGGTATTTAGGGACTATTCAAGTGTAATCAACCTAATGAGACAACTTTTTCATCATATGCTGCATCTTTAATCATAAAGATTGTGATGAACCACATGAACCCGAGCAAATCATTTCGTGGCCATGATGAGATAATGCTAGTGAGACTTGGAATCCCTATGCCCATGTTCTAAATGTTCTTAGTCGTAGGATCACAAATTAGGGGATCGGTGTTACGGATAGACTAGTGCACTTGATACATGCCCTATACGACAAGGGGTAGCTAATCTCACAGTTACATATGAGCTGCCATTAATGTAGAAGTGCAAGTGCTCACTAAGGAACGTGTTCACTAAACAGACCTACAAGAGGAACACAAAATGGAATCCTTACATTAGTGTCAATAGGATCTTCCTCAAGTGATAGTAGGTGCAAGCACTCCTTGGACCTGAGGTTGTCATGGTTAGCTTGTGCGTGATGACCCATTGTTTTGGTTCTATCATGTGGCCCTCAGCGTCATGTGCTAGGTATTACTGGGCATAGGGAAGCATTCATGGAGATAGGTGAGCAACCAACACGAAATCGGTTACTCCTAGTGAGAGGAAATAATGTCCTATATGTCCCTGCAAGTGTCGACTCAGGAATCTCTAACCAGTGTAGACATGAAAGTTAGGAAGATGTTTCTGGCATTTCATTATTGAGACAACATCTTGGCGAGTGGAATACATATGAATCGGTATTAGGGTTTCACACTTCTTCCGTACCCTAGCCAACTTTGGGACATCATAACTGAGGGATTTACTTGCATGGTAACTAATCACCGAAGGGCATTGATCCCTATAGATTGAACCTTACACTATCTGAGTAGTCATGACACGTTGCTAGACGTCAATCTTGACTTATGAGTGGAGTCCCTCTCGACCACACTAAAGGGGTTTAGTGGAGGCTTGTAAGATTCGAATAGAAGTTATTCTATCGGATCCGACTCTCCGTTATGCACAACTCACTACTGGCTGAGTGTAGGGCCCAAAGGGTCACACACAATAGGCTAACCTCGTAACAGACTTTATGAGATAAGAGTCCAAATGCGGCACTATATGTCTACTAGCATGGACATATTGCAACTCGATCATGGATCTCATTTACAGACATAATTGGAAAGGTATTTCCTATTGAAATGATTGCGCGAAGGAGTTCCTCCTTAACCCTAATTTGTAGGGCATCCCTAAATTGTATGGATTGGCACATAATAATATTTTATGTGATTGATTAAATTTAATTATGAATTAAATATTTAATTAACCACTTGACGGGGATTGTATTTAATTATGAATTAAATATATTTTGATTTTGAATCAAATATACATGGTGGGAAAATTAGTTTCTAACCATAAGCCTAACCAATTAATTAGGAATTAATTTATTTGGATAAATCCTAATTATGGAGATAAATCATAAGATTAATAGATATATGATTTATGAGCATAAATCATAATTCTATTAATTAATAGGAATTCAATATATATATATATATATATATATAATATATTTTTGCCAAAAACATAAGAAACCTTTATTAAGAAGTTAGGCTCCTACAAGATTAGAGAGAAAAATGTCCTCAAGCTCTGGAGGCCAAATAGAAGGCCAAACAAGATGATTCTTACAAATTCTAACCCTATTTGCTGCCCAATG
Organism: Canna indica; assembly: GCA_034359265.1. NCBI lineage: Eukaryota > Viridiplantae > Streptophyta > Magnoliopsida > Zingiberales > Cannaceae > Canna > Canna indica. Next base: position 32,894,972 of record CP136898.1, on the reverse strand, counting down.
GGCAGCTTTGTTTACTGATCTGAAACAAAATACAAATTCCAAACATTTACAATTTGCCTCTAGTACCAATATATCTCTAATGATGGAGTCAATCTCCCAAGGTATGGAAGCATCGTTGTTAAGCGCAGAAATCAGAATTTGTGAATCAGATTCGATCACAAAATTTGGAAGCGTATGCTCAATTGCAAACCGAAGCCCATCACGAACAGCCAATGCTTCTAAGATCAAAATGGAGCTTGCATGACAGAAAAAGGATCCTCCACCACGAAAAGTCCCATCCGAGGACCGGACAACAAAACCAGTACCACCTGCAGAGACATCCCACGAAGCATCACAATTGATTTTTAAAATATTAGGTGCTGGTGGAATCCATTTTCTAAGGTTATTGGAAGTTATGATATTTCCCTCAGATGGAGTTTGTGCGCAGGCACATGTAAAGGGAATAATTTTGGACACAAGAGTAGAGGGGATAGGTTGCCTGGCCTCATGGACTAACAAGTTTCTAGCGTGCTAGATGAACCAATAAGTAACTGCGATGAACGCTTCAGCAGGCAATCTACCCACAATGGTTGGAGAAGAGATAAGGAGCCAGTTACCCAGCCCCCAGGTAGAACGATCAGTGAACCGTTCTAAGTGACAGCAGGTACCAAATGGAGCTAATAAAATTACACTAAAAAAAAGGTGGGTGGTGGACTCGAAGGAATTCGAGCAAAGGGGACAGGTATTTGTAGAGGTGATGTTCATTCTTTCTAGGCGCACAAAAGTGGGGAGGCAAAGATGGAGAAGTTTCCATCAAAAAATTTTAACTTTAGGTGTCAGCTCAAGCTTCCAAACGATTTTCCACCATGCCAACTGAGGGTCAGCCCGTGGTTCAAGGCTTCTAAGAAACCTCATCGCACATTTGGTGGTAACACTACCCCCAATAGACCCTTTCCAAATATATTTATCCTCACCGGAGATCATATGCAACCGCAACTTAGAGATGGAATCCACTAGCACCGATCCAAACAAATCCGCACACAAATTCAAATCCCACATTTGATCGGTAATTAAAAATTTCATAGTCATATTAGCATCAAGAATATTGCAATCAAAATAAGTAGGCTTTAAACATAAAGGGAGATCAAGCAGCCAATTATCCAGAGTAATCAAAGAATTACAACCAGAGTTTATCACACGAAGGTAACCAGGCGGGAATTTTTCAAAAGCTGATCGAAATAATTTGCAACTCCAAGAGGAAGGAGTATTATAATTCCAGCCTTCCCTAAGATCTGGGTACTTGGTACTCACCAGATCAAACCATGGTGAAGAAACATGATTAAGGTAACCCATGACCCTTTTGGCCAGGAGAGCAAGGCATTTATCAGAGAGATCGTGAATACCAAGCCCTCCCAAAAGTTTAGGAAGGGTAACTACTTCCCGGGACAGATGATGCATAGCATTCTGGCCAGAAGGATCGGCCCACAAAAATGATCGAATTAATTGGGCAATTTTGTCAATGATTTTAGTAGAAACCCAAGAAACACTCAAGGAATGCAAAGGGATTGAGTTCAACACGGAATTAATTAAAATGATCCTTCCAGCCTGGGAAAGATAGTTAGACTTCCAGCTAGTGAGTTTAGATTAAATTTGGTCAATTAAATTTTTTTGGCTATCAGTAGGTGGCCTTCTAGGAGCCACCATAGTACCCAAATATTTGAATGGAAAACTTCCAGCCTGCATGTTAAGAAGAGAGCAAATATAGTTAATTTGCCCATGAGAGGTATTCCGGGGAAAGAATATCTCAGATTTACTAAAGTTGATGGACTGACCAAATTTTTTTTCATATGTTTGAAATATTTGCTTAATCGTATTTAAACCCTTCTTGGAAGCTCGAAATGTTAAAAGGATGTCATCAGCGAATATCAAGTGGCTAATATTCACGGTACCTTTATAAAAAGGCTTAAGCCAACCAGAATCAACAGCCTTGTCCAGCAAGCAGGTCAAGGCCTGAGCAGTTAACACATAGAGGTAAGGGGAGAGAGGATCCCCTTGCCTAATTCCTCTATAGGACTTAAAAAAAGGGGACAACATGTTATTGACCAAACAGGTGACGCTTGCAGTGGATAAACAAGAGAAAACCCATTCAATAAATTTTTGAGGGAATTTAAAGGCAGAGAGCATTGATAAAATGGCTCTCCATGATAGCTTATCATAGGCCTTCTCTAGGTCTAATTTGATTATGATTATTGGATTCATGGCCTTAGACCCAAACATGGAGTGAGATATTTCCTGAGCCAATAAAATATTGTCATGGATGCTTCTGCCTTTGATGAAGGCAGACTAGGAATTTGAAACAAGCTTAGGGACCACAGTCTGAATATGGCTTGCCAACAGTTTAGCAAGGATTCTATAGTTGAGATTACACAAAGCTATAGGTCTAAACTCACGAATTGTCGAAGGATTACCCTTCTTGGGGATAAAAGTTAACATAATCCGATTCCACTCAAATGGAAGGAAAGCGGACTCAAAGAAATTATCCAAGCAGCTTAAGTAAGAAGCTTTAATAATCCCCCAATAATGCTTATAGAACTCATTAGTAAAACCATCTATCCCGGGTGATTTACCATTAGGCATAGAATTAATCACTCCCCAGACTTCATCAGCCGAGAACGGCTTGACAAGATCAGCAACACAAACATCATCAATAGTAGGAACAACTACATAATTAGAAATATCTAAAAAATTAGCAACAACTCATCAGACCATAGCAATTTATAAGCATCAGCAGATGCATGTAAAATTGAAGAATCAATAGATAAAATTCTATTAGGAGCAATGGAAAGAAACGTAATTTTGTTCACTCTTCTTCTCATAGAAACCACTCTATGAAAATAGGCAGAATTGAGATCTCCCTCAAAAATCCATTTTTGTTTGGATTTTGCCCATCATTTTAAGCTGATCTACCTCCTATTGTTTAGGAGATTGGTTTATTTAGATAATTATTATTCTTGTTAATAGGCTATTCAGTTGTGGAGATAAATTAAAGTTTATATTTAATTGAATTTATTTGATTTCAAATTAATTATGAAGACATTAAATATAAATTATTATTTTTGAGGCAAACCTCGGAATTTTGAATTCCAGGGAGAGTTTTTAAAGGGGTCGGGTCTACTCTTGTAGCCGCCCATCCCTCGTATAAATTGGTGGCCGAACCTCCTTCAAGGGCGATTTTTTGAATTTTTATTACGATTTTTTCCGCTGCGTTTTTCGAATCCCATTGCAACAATGGTATTAGAGCCACCTTAAGCAATTTTTTGGAATTTTTATTACGCTTTATTTTTGCGTTTACGAACTATTCGCTCCCTAAACATCAGGTTTCTCAATTTTTGTTTTTGGGGGTTCTTGAGCCCTTCTCTTGCCTCCACGGGTTCAAGAGCCCCTTGGGTTCATGGTTGAACATCTCCAAAAATCAAAATTTTTAGCATGTCTTGTTTGGACCGTTTTGGGTGGAAACGTAACCCGAATAGCGCATTTTCAAATTCTATTTTTTCCTTTCCTTTTCTTAATTCTTAAGATGTATGAAAGGGTGATTATGGATGAGCCCTATGTGCATGTGACTGTGTGTAAAATGTGGTTGTGTTGATTGCTTGTAAATTTATGAAATTTCAGCATTATAACTTTTAAATAGGGTCTGCGTACCCTTGCCTTTCTTTTGAGAATTCTGATTGTAATCATCTTCTCCCTCTCCTTAAACCTTTCCCCAAGGGCTGTTAGGGGTCTTCTTCTTTTAGTTTTGTAAAATTAGAAGTTTAGGGGCAGATTCGCGACAAGCACGCTTGTTGCCCCGTTTTGGTGCGCGCGCGGAGAACCAATCAACAAAGAAATCTATTGCATGAAACATCACCAAAAGGGGCTGCTAAATAGGGAAGAAAAACCTCAAGTTTATAAGGCAAACCACTCACCTAGGATTGGATTAAGGATGAGGAAGACAATGAAGAAGTCCCACGTCGAATCCGATCCAGCAAAGCTCCGATCTCAGGCCGATTCCCTCTTCTGTTCGTCCCTTTCCCTCATGCCTCCTTGGGTAGCGTGAGGCTCCTCCTTGGAGCCGTACGCCCCAGGTGGCTCTAGTTATATTTTATTTTATTTTATTTTATTTTGCCTAAATTACCAATTTACCCTAATCACTTAACTTGACCTAATTTGCTGAAAACGAGTCCGATTCGAGCTCCGATCGCACCATCGGATTCGGCTTGAGCAAGGGTCTCACCTCACTTGAGCAAGAGTGTGATTCAAAGCTCGAGCCCAACTCAGACTTGACACAAACTTAATTCTAATTTAAGTAATTTAGATTGAGCAAGGGTCTCACCTCACTTTGCGCCCAACCGCGATTAACTCTACACGCGCCATTATTCGTCGCGCTCATCTCACAAAAACTAATATGCAAAAAATTTAACAACTTCGTAGGTATTACAATCCTCCCCACTTAAGGAAAGTTCATCCTCGAATTGAGGGATAAAAGGAACTTACCATTTTAAATTAACAATTCTGAATATTTCTCCAACATATCCTGAACTAAATACGGCCCCAGCCTTTGGGTCTCACCCGCCTCAATCCACCCCACCGGAGATCGACATCTCCGCCTATACAGAGCCTCCAACGGTACCATGCCACACTACTCAAATAGCTATTATTGTAGGCAAACTCTACCAACGGTAGGTGCCGCTCCCAGCCATCATCAAAATCCAAGATATAGGCCCCCAACGTGTCCTCTAGGATCTGGATGGTCCTCTTCGACTGTCCGTCAGTCTGCGGGTGTAAAACTGTACTAAATCGAACGTGAGTACCCATGGCTTCCTGAAAAGACCGCCAAAAATTTCATCATAAACCAGGTACCCCTGTCCGATGTAATTGTCACTGGAATCCCAAGACAAGCTACAATCTGATCCAAGAAAAGTCTGGCTTACTACTCAACTGAAAAGGTCATCTTAACCGAAATGAAATGTGCCGATTTGGTTAGTCGGTCCACAATAACCCAGATAGAGTCATTACCTCCTCTCGACCTTGGCAATCTAGCCACAAGGTCCATAGTAATCCTTTTCCATTTCCACCAAGTCTCTGGTCAAAACACGAAATACATCCTCCTTCTAGACCGCCCGCAGCATATCCACAAATGTGGGCCGCACTCGCAAGTGCGCCACCGTGTCGCCAGTGTCAATCACCGAGATACTGCCCCGCCACCCAAGCAGTCCGCAAATTATCGAGCTTGTGGGCTCCTCGACGCTGCCAAGTGTGTTAGGCTGCCCATAAATTTCCTACTAAAACTCTAGTCCAAGAACAAGTACAAACCAAGCAAGGTGATTATATGACCCCTTTCACCACGGTTCCTAAATGACCAAAACATGCTGGTCCAACCTTCATACTCTCATCAGACACAATGTGTATGCCTGTTCACCGCTCTGAACTCGGGTGTAGTCGAGAGTACTCACTCCACAGCCTAAATGCCGACCCTTGAAAAATTTGATCATGTCGACCCATCGACCTCATTTACCAAACCAATCGCTAGGTTGAACTTCTCCACATATCATTTTGACTTTCAGAAGCTTTTAAACAAACTTTACCAAGCCAAAGTTTTCAACCACAAAGGCAACATCCTCTGAAAAAAAAAACTTCCACGTGTGCACTTACCCATATCCTCGGGTGGTTGGGCTACCTTACCAAGAACTAGGGTGCACACATGGGCACCCCCCCCACTCTCGGACCCTCCCACGAGTCCTAAACTCGCAAAGGTACCAGCTAATCTATCGCATCTATAGACCCATAATCATCAGACACATTAACGCAATCTCCATGCACACCTCTCGTGCGCGCTCACGCACACACCCACTCCGATCGATCTCAACCAATACCATATTTATAAATCACGCAATAGTAAGCATACAAGCACGCAAGCCGAGGATAACATTAGAAAAAAACCCTTTAAGTATACACACGGCACCGCCCACTAGTGGGACGTACCCATCCATGGGACAACTAGCTTAGGAAGGCCCTCTAGTGTTGCCACCCTCCCCCGTTAGGAATGCTCTCTAACGGCATCACAGGCACAATACATAGGCACACATCGCATGAACATCAATAAGCTGCTATAAAGAATGTGAGGATCTTCAATAATTCATCTCTCGTGCGCATCACGCACCCTCCTGCCTAACTCGGCCAAAATAGGATATCCTCATAATTAAACCACAATACACAAGTCGCAAGTCGCTCACTAGGTTAGCCTCCCTAGTGAACTTTTTGCCTCGGGCCCGCTGAGCTAGGAAGGCCCTCTAGTCTAAGTGCCCTAGGTATTCGGTTGGGAAATGCCTTCCAATCGGTGCCGCTCGGGTCAGTCGTTGGCGTGGCCCACCGAAGAATATCTCGACCCAATATCAACTCGCTAGGTCGTGCATTAGCTTCACATGCTAACGCGCTTCCCAGCTCAACCATCAAAACACAACCACAAGCACATTCAATAATGGAAAGAAACATATATTATAAATAAAAGGTGGTTGGCTCGGGTGGGTACAACTATGCTCATCTCTCTCGGGTGCACGCACAAGTGCACCCCACACGACCTCTTCTCGGGCCCAAACACTTAGTTACCCGTTGTACCACCCACCATTACACTTACTGTAGTTTAATTTCTGGCTTCTTACTCAAGGAAAATGTACATGGCAAATCGTCATGCACCGAAATTTTAGCACTCTGCCGAACAATTTCAGCACGACGCACCCCCCACGTCATTAACCATTCACACCCAAAATCTTATCCAACAATTTGGAAAATTTCCAAACAATCTAGCATATTTCCTTATCTATCCAATGAGTCCCGATTTCAACACATAGAATTAAAAAATTTCAGCATACAATTTCATGAAAATTTCAACATGCAACCTCATGGAATTTTAGAATAAATTACCAAGGATACATTACAGCTCATAGTAATATAGGCGCAGCCCCTAAAATGGTTAGGACAATATTCTAAAAATTTCAGCTTGCAATTATATATTTTATCAGCAATTTAGAATGAAATTTCTGCACATAGCAATTCAATTTCAGCACCTAGATGTTTAATTCCAGCAATTAAATATTTTAATACCTGCACATAGAAATATAATTTCTGCACATAGGAATATAATTTATGAACATTGAAATATAATTTTTGCAATTAAGAATTATAGTTTCTTGTAAGACCTGGAAAAAAAGTTTCCTAATATAAAAATCTATTTTGGTGCAGCGCGTCGGACCCGGGGGTAGTCAAGTCGAACCTCAGGATCGCCTCGAGTGAAAAGGTATGACTCAGCTAATAAATCATGAAGTCTAATTGGATAATTTACTTACCTTTTATAAAATCATACCTTAAATTAAGTTAACTCGAGTCATGTTATGGTTGGGTCGGAACCCGAGTTGAGTTCGGGTTTAGTCGAATTCCGGGTATGATTTAAGTGAGCCTTGAAGCCATCTTTGGGAAGATGGTTGAGGGGATAAAACCCCCCTTGTGGCAGCCATGCGACTCAACCATTGAGTCGCACAAGGCCGCAAGGGAGAAAAGTGGAGAAGGAGCAAGGAGGGGGCTTGGGGCTTGGATCGATCCGGAATTCACGTCGTCGCCGGAGATTCTCAAGTCGTCATCACCCGATCCTTATTTCTTGGCGATCTAGGTGAGTGGTTAAGGCTTTAATAGTTTGGGGGAGGCGGGTGGCCGATCCCTAGATGATAGGTCGAGTTTTCGTGATTTTCCTGACGATCCATGATTTCAACGATATGTACTCACTGTTTATGTTGTTTCTCATTGGATCTCACTGTTTTAAATCATCGTTTTGCGTGTCTTGGGGTTGCCGAGTCATGGAAAAAGGGAAAAGGTCATGCCAAAATTTTCCCTGATTCCCTTGACGGCGAGAAGGCCCTTAGAGGCCCTTATACCACTGTTTCGATGTAGCCCTTTGAACTCCTCACGTAATATGAAGCATGCCCCTTCTAAACCCCTTTGAAGTGGCCGAATGAACCCTAAGATTTATGAAGAGGGTTCGGCCAAGGATGAGGGGAAGGGTAAGTTGATCATTGCTATTTAAGAAGTATGTGGAATTTAAGAGATAAAGTATAGCTAAAGTCTCTTCCATCCTTCCCTACCCAAGGACCTTGGCCGAGCAAGGTTTCCCTTGCTCATGGTTCGGCCAAGGTTGGGGGGAGGAGGAGAGACTTGCCTTAGATGGAAATTTCATGATCTTAGGGATCACACATAGGAATATGACAATACTTAGGAAGAACATCAAAATTAGCAAGTAGCTAAATTGATTTGAATTGTAGAAATGCTAGATTATAACCATACTTAGCACTTGATCCTTAAACTTGGATGTTGACAATGCTACCATGTTTTATAATTCATACATGATATCTAAATTTATTACTACCTTGCCATGCTAGATAGTTGCTCCTTATTGTGCTAAAAATTCCTAACGTAGTACAAGAATTGTTAGGTATGTACATTATGATTATATATGATGAATGACGTAATATATGAGAAATTTTCTCTAGATTAAGGATGCTGCCCTAAATGATCTTGGATGGTATTCCAAGGTTGACTCACAGAAATTCTGTCCTAAGACAGTGTAAAAAGGCTAGGTAACATGTAAGGTGTCACTAGATGCTCCTAGCACAATTATGGAAACTTAGATATGAGACAATAACACTTTTATGACTGCTTGTATATTTTTGGAAACTTAGAGATTGTAGGTGCACATATACTAAAAGGGGTGGCATGAATTGTGACCCAGTAGCCAGACATGGCTAGATACGAGAAAAGGCCCGAAGTATGTATATATGGAAACCCTAGGATATTGGTTGTGTAATGTGCTTGAGATGGTCCGCCGAGGAGCGAGGAGGTCGGAAATGACCAATGCTCAGCTCGGCCAGTTGGGTCTAGAGTTTCGCCAGCAGGCCCGCTAGGTGCCAGACCCCAGTTGGGTGGGACTAGCTATCCTTACCCCAGACGGTGTCCGAAGACTAGTGGACCATCCTAGTCGACGGCCCGGGATTGTTTGCTTGCATCTTGAGATGATGTGGCCGATGGCCAGGATGGTACTACCTGGTATGGTAGTGACGGTTGTAGCCGGGATATATTTTGCTATGAGCAAGCCCAAGGGCCGGATGCTCGAGACTTGATAAGCCAAGTGGCAGGTGCACATGTACAGAAAGTACTGATGGATTCGTTGAGGGTTTGTAGTTGCATTAGAAACACAATTTACCTCCTTGTGCATTCCTTTATTGCCTTGTAATATTATATATGCATGACTGAGGCTTATGTGGAGGTTCAATTGAGCCACTCACTGAGTCCCAAGTGAACTCACAGTTTATTTCTATTTTTGCAGAGCATGAGCAGTAGCTTGGTGTCGACATGGTGCAGTTGGAGGGCAGAGACGGTGCCAAATCTCGTAGCGGCGTCCATGAGTCTTAGACTAGTCCTAGTTATGTTGGTTTTATATCTGCACTGACAATTGTAGTTGAAAAGAATTGCAAAAAAACGTGATGTTTGACCATTTGGATTTGAGGTTGATGTTTCTTCTTGTTTTGAAAAACTTATACATTGTGCAAACTTTGTTTTATAAAGTATGTTAAGTTTCTTTCAGTCGATGTGTTTTGGTTTCTTGATGTCAGTGTAGACAGTAGGCTACAGGGCAGGATGTGGGCCCTGGCCGGTCACACTACTCTCAATCGGGGTGTGACATTTCTGCACATAGAAATAATTTTTTTGCATATAATCACTCAATTTCTGCACCTAGGTATATAATTTCAGCAAATGAAACTTATGATTTTAGCATGTATCGTGTGCATCTCAGCATGTGTTATAGTGGATTTCAGCATGGATAAAATAAATTTCAACAAGTATATACACTACATTTCAGCACACGAACATGGAATAAAAACAATACACATTGCCTATTCAATTCTCATTATGTGAAGCATACCATATTTGTGCTTTAGGGCTGCCGCACCTAATCTCTTGCAAAGAAATAAATTATTCTAGGGATGATAAACAAGCTAATTCAAATATATATACCCAATATATGATTATCTAATAATTAGAAAGACTATGTTACATCATCTGATGTATTAGTGAAACTTTACTCATGCTAGTTCATTTTGTAATGAACATGGTACTGAAAAGTAACTATGGCACTAAACTCAAGATACTTAAGAGGAATTAACCTAGGCCTTCTCTTAAACTAGGAGAACAAAATTATTTTGAGGAATCTATATCATACCATAGTCCTTCATGAAGACTTTCAAAGTCAAAGCTACGCTACAAAAAAGAGCAGAATCAAATCGCTCTTATTAACCTTCCTCGTCAGCAAGTAATACCAATGGGAATAGGGAGCATTTGCATCCATCTCTTCCGTACATCCTATTCTAGAATCCCAATCCAGCGAAGCCTCATCACACGCCAGGCTGCACTTAACATTTTCATGACAAGCAGGATGCCAATAGTGACAACAATGATGCCAGATTTTGAGAATGAATAGATTGAGGTAGATAAAATCAGTCGAAAAACCAATTAACAAAGAAATCTACAATATGAAACATCACCAAAAGGGGCGGCTAAAGAGGGAAGAAAAACCTCAAATTTACAAGGCAAACCACTCACCTAGGATTGGATTAAGGACGAGGAAAATGATGAAGAAGTCCCACGTCGAATCCGATTCGGCAAAGCTCCAATCTCCGGCCGATTCCCTCTTCAGTTCATCCCTTTCCCTCATGCCTCCTTGGGTAGCGTGTGTCTCCTCCTTGGAGTCGTACGCCCCAGGTGGCTCTACTTATATATTATTTTATTTTATTTTATTTTGCCTAAATTACCAATTTACCCTCATCACTTAACTTGACCTAATTTGCTCAAAACGAGTCCGATTCGAGTTCCGATCGCACCATCGGATTCGGCTCGAGCCCAACTTAGACTTGACACAAACTTAATTCTAATTTAAGTAATTTAGATTGAGCAAGGGTCTCACCTCACTTTGTGCCCAACCGCAATTAACTCTGCACGCGTCGTTATGCGTCGCGCTCATCCCGCAAAAACTAATATGCAAAAATTTTAATAGCTTCGCAGCTATTACAATATTCAGAGTATGTTTTAAAATAATAATAATAATAATAATAATAATAATAATAATAATAATAATAATAATAATAATAATAATAATAATAATAATAATAATAATAATAATATAGTAAAAAAAATTTGAAATATATAAAAATAAAACTGAAAAATATATTTTAAAGGATAAATTCAAATATAATGTAAATATAAAGAAAACATCATGCTGTCTGGTTTTGGTTTTCGGGGGTTTTTGAGTCGTTCTCTTGGCTCCACGGTTCATGCGATGAATTGAGGTGGAAGCCTACTATCCATATTGATTTTGGACAGAATTTAAAGTCAAAAATCCCGTGGGTTCATGATTGAACAACCCCGAGAACCAAAAAATACAACATGTGTTGTTTGAACCGTTTTGGGTGGAAACGTGATCGAATTTGTGCGATTTCGGATTCTGTTTTTTCCTTTCCTTTTCATATATGATGTGATGCATGAAAGGATGATTATGGATGAGCCCAATGTGCATGTGACTGTGTGTAAAACATGGTTGTGATGAATCCTTGTAAATTTATGAAATTTCAACATTATGTTTTTTAAATAGGGCCTGCATACCCCTGCCTTCCTCTTGAGAATTTTGATTGTAATTAACTTATCCCTCTCCTTAAACCTTTCCCCTAGGGTTGTTTGGGGTCTTCTTCTTTTAGTTTTGTAAAATTAGAAGTTTAGGGGCAGATTCGCGACGAGCACGCTTGCTGCCCTGTTTTGGTGCGCGCACGAAGAGGAGATGTGTTTTGGTGCGCGCATGAAGAGCACGCTCGAACCCCGACCTTTGATTTGCAGATCAGACCTTCTCATCTGAATTTATGTGTGACAACTGAAAGATCTAAATCAATATTGTTCATAACTATTTGTTTAATGAACTTATCAGTTTTAACATCCAACAGTCATCAGTTCAAAACTCATAGACAGCGCATAACTCCTAGAGATCATAAAGATCAAAGAGTAAAGCCCCAAAATTCTTTAAAGCAAATATTTGGGCAAATAAAGAAATGATGATTAAAAGATATCAGAGACAACAAAGTGAATCATCATTAATAAAGTAGACCAAGAGTCATTATCTCTGTAGGAGTCAAAAAGTCATCTTTTTGTGCTGCATTGTCGACAAGAAAACCATAGGTTGCTGGAGCAGTTGAAACTGCCTTCACACAGTTGAGACTGACTTCAATATATGCAGAGTTCCTCATAGATATGGCTGAGATCATTACTTATGCTAAATACAACCAACATATAAAGGCCAACACTAACAAATTACTTTTGAGTGCTTGGTCATTTATGGAGGAAGTGAAGTGGTCTTCATTATGATGGGCTAGGCGGTTTTTCTTGTAGCTTTTATGGCCAAAGTCTTATGAAGTATTATGGCTATCTTTTGAGTTTGAAGCTGATGAAGTAAAGGTCTTTTGATCTAAGTGGCATTTATGGAACTTGGTTGGTTTTCTCTCTATATGTGGAAAGAGAAGATATGAATCATGAGGACTCCTATGCGTTGAAACTTAGTTGTCAATTCTATGAGGAGTTGAGACTGTTGAGTGTGCGTCGATGGAAACAAACAATTTCAATCGTCTTCATATCAAGATGGAGTTGGGTTGTTGAACTCACTACAACATATAGATTGTGTGGAGGACAGAACTCTATGATTGAGTTGGTATAGAGAGGCAAGTGGTTAGTACTTGTAATAGCAAATAGTTGGTTTGTAATTTCCAATTCACTTTAGTACTGATAGTTAGATTTCGGAGTGTGAAATCCTGAAACTTGTATTGTACTTTGTTGATAGTGGATTGGGCATCTGTCCGATGAGAACCCTACAGATTAGGTGACAAGTTAGTCACTGAACTGTGTAAACAAATTCTTGTGTGTTTGCATGTTTTTGTGGTTATTTTATATCTACTACTCATGTTTTTGGTGACAAGTTATAACTGTGTAAACAAAATCAGTTATAGTATCAGTTGCAACTCATGTGCAATTAACTCTTAGCAGAAAGCTCCCTTAGAGACTATCCTGATAGTTTTGAAAAGGAAGTCTAGTTGGAAGAAATTGGGAAAGAAAGTGAAATTTTGGAATTTCTCAAAAAATGAGGTATGAGTTTCAATTTGGCAAATTCTTGCTTAACACCTCATTCCTCTTCATGAAATGATTTTCCTATGCTTTTGAATGAGTTTGCATGAAAATTTATTGAAGTAGCATGAATAGATAAAATTTCAATACTTAGGAAATCTTATGATATCATGATTGATTGAATTGCGCTCAAGGTAGAAATAAATATTAGAGAACTTCCTTTTAAGTTGTGATTTGATGAACACGGATCAATTTGGTAATATTTTATCCACATGTGATTGAACTTGAGTATAATACCCGCTAAAAATAATAAAATTATTTTGTATGTATTGGTTTCAACGGGTTGAGCATGACGCGAAATGGCGCATGCGGGTTTTATCGGTAGCACCTAACTTGAGGTAAGACCCATTTACAATGGAAATTCTCATAATCATGAGTTATCGGTTATGCTAAATTTATGTATCGTGGGATTCAAGAGTGTTCCGGGTGGAGTTCGACGGTTCAACTAGCTAGAACTTGATTCGGACTAGAACTGAGTAAGTTATAGCAAGTTTAGTGAACCACTTAAGGGGGAGGGCAATTTAGTAATTTTTCTAAAAACAAATGCATCTGGGACCATATGACCATAAAGCTGCACGGAACCCGAGACGCATGAGGGAGAAGGGAGGTGGCGATCGAGCTTGGGGAGGAGTTGTCCGATTGGCCGGAGACCCGCGTATTCGTCGGAATCGGGTACCGCAAGTCCTCAATACCCTTCTTCCTCTCCGTTCCTCTTCTCCGATGATTGGTTTCTCCCTATAAAAATCCCTAGATTTCATGTAGCATTGCAGATTGGAGGTGTTCTTGAAATCGGAGTTGAGTTTTCGTTGTTTCTTACAAGTTCATGGGTTGAATGATGTTTGTGCTTGTCGACCATGTTTTGTAGGGCACCCTTTTGGGGTTTAAGAGGTGCGGCAGCCCTAGGGCATGCCCCTAAACCCTAGGGAGGACCGGCCCTACTAGGGAAGCTTGTATACGATGTTTGTTAATTATTTAGGATTTTTTACTGTTTAATTACGGGATTTGTAGGAATGTATCATGCCTAGCTTAGCCTTTGTTAAGGCCTAATGTGGTCGGAAGATCCTAAAGGTGTAGGGTATTATTAAGGGTAAATGATAAGCTTAAATTTCATGACTTTAGTACCTTTATGCTGTAAATTTTATGTTTTGCAAAGTTATTACTATATATTGAAATTTCTGCTGATTTGCTGGAAACTTGTTTAATTGCATACTGAAATGTTTAGGCTGTTTGTAATGTTAGCACAAGGTGTAAAATATTAATATGACCCATCGATCTTTATGTACACTATAGTCTATGAATTTATAAATTGTTTTGATGATTTGAACAGTAGCGTACGATGAGTAAAAAAATGATTTCAGTAGGCTGGAATTGTCATTGTACATGTTAAACGGATCGAATTGTGAGCCGGTACGACATTTTTTGGCTCACTATAAATGCTAGAAATATAACATGGTATCAATAGTGAAATTAAACTTTTACATGTTGTCATGAGGGCATAGCCCTTGAGTAGATAAAGTAGAAAGTTAAACGTAGAAAAAATTGAGGTTCGGATGCAGAACGACATTTCGCGAGACATAGAAAAGAAGGGGTGTTTAGGAGTTCAGTGGTCCTATAAGTTGAAAGTATGGACCATATTGGGCCGAGTGGTGTGCATAGCGCACGAGATATTAATGGGACTTATTGGGCAGAGTGTGAGCTTTTTGTTTATGGACAGTTATACAGGAAGTTACAACTGCTATTGCAACTACTTTAAAAAATAGAGTGAGTAACAAATAAAAATAACCAGGAAACACACAAACACAAGGATTTATTTACGCAGTTTAGTGACAAACTGTCACCTAATCTATGGGGCCCTCACCGGACAAATGCCCAATCCACTATCAATAAAGTACAATATTAGTTCTCAGATTTCACACTCCGAAATCCAACTATCAGTACAAAAGTGAATTGTAAATAACAAACAAACTATTTACTATTACAAGTACTTACCAACTTGTCTCTCTATGACAACTCAGTCATATAGTTTTGTCCTCCACACAGTCTCTGTGTTGTAGTGAGTTAACAACCCAACTCCATCTTGACTTGAAGATAATTGAAGTAGATTATTGTCATTTACACACTCAGCAGTCTCAACTCCTTATATAATTGGCAACTCTGTTTTAGCACATAGGAGACTTGCTTTCTTATCTCAACTCTTTCCTCATATATAGTAGAAAGCGAAAACCATTCGAATAACAGCCATTTAACACAATAACTTAACTACATCAGCTTCAAACTCAAAAGTTGGCTATAATATCTCATAATGCTTCGGCCATAAAAGCCTTAAGAAAAAAGACCGCTTAGCTCATAAAGAAGACCACATCTTTTCTTATAAATAACCACGGAAGTATTCGGGACATTGTAATTGAGGGACTTAGTTGCACGGTATCTAATCACCGAAGGGCATTCGATTAAATTTAATTATAAATTAAATATTTAATTAACTACTTGACTGACAATATATTTAATTATGAATTAAATATAATTTGATTTTGAATCAAATATACATGGCGAGAAAATTAGTTTTCAACCATGAGCCTAATCGATTAGTTAGAAATTAATTTATTTGGATAAATTCTAATTAATAAGAATTTTGATTTATGGAGATAAATCATAAAATTAATAGATATATGATTTATGAGGATAAATCATAATTCTATTAATAAATAAGAAATTGAATTATTTTGATAAATTCACTTTCCTACCTTTTAGGGAATTGGTTTCTTTAGATAATTATTATTCTTATTTGTAGGCTCTTAATTTATGGAGATAAATTAAAGGTTATATTTTATTGGACTTAATTAATTTCAAATTATTTATGATGCCATTAAAATATCAATTATTTTTGGAGGCAAACTCTAGAATTTTGAATTCGGGGAAGAGAGTTTTTAGGGGGGGCGGGTCTACCTTCTAACCACCCCCTCTCTATAAATGGTGGTCGAGCACCCCATGGAGAGGGTGGTGAATTAGCTCTTCCTCCTCTCCATTGGTGGCCGGCCATTTATTTCCACCTTCCTGGTCTTTACGAAGCCAAATTTCGGGGTTTGAGAAAGTGTCTCCGTTGAGCCACGACGAGTTCGATTGTTCGCTGCCCATTTTTGTTGTGAGGCACCTGCTGTGGGCTATCATTGGAGGACGTGCATGTGAGTGTCTTCATACGGGAGTAGGAGCACCCTATCCAACCGCGGTATAAGATATACATGCTGTGTGAAACCCGACACTAGAAGGGGGGGTTGAATAGTGTCCATCCCCTTTTATAATTTTCTTCTTACTCAATTTTATCTTCACTTAATGCAATTATTACTTGCTGATTAATGTGATCAAAATTCAATAACAATGATAAAAGCAAGTAAGAGAGCAATGCAAACAGGAATGCTTATAGTGGTTCAGCCAACCGCCTACTCCACTACCTTGGCTCCTCACCAAGGATTTCTAACCACTACTTTATAGAATTTATGTTTCCCTTTGTATACAATGAGGACACACTTCTCACCACTCGGAGAACACCTCAATCCTATTCACCTTGGCAAAACACAATTCTATAAAGCTATCCCTAAGTGTTTCCTAGCACACCTAGCAGTTATCTCAACTTGAAAACAAGTTTATAATAAAATTAAAATACAAGGAAAGAACTTAAAGAATGAAAGATGAACCAAGCTTCTTTCCACCGCCTTCTCGTCTTCAACTTGCAAAAGGATGACTCGAAGGATCGCAGCACAGTTGAAGAAGCAGAAGCAGCTCTTGGTTTTTGATGTTGAAGATGGAAGCAGAGGGTGGGCGCAGATGTCGATTGTTGAAGGCTTTAGAGAACTTCTTTAATGCTCAACAATGGAAACTGGGCAGACTGCATTGCTTGGTTTGGCTGAGTTTTTGCTTATTTGCTTGTTTCTGGGTTCCGTCTACACTAAGTCTACTTATATAAAATTTCTTATTAAGTTCATTACTTTAAAACATAAATGTTATATAAGAATTACCCCCCATTTGGATTCAATAAAAATATCTAAAAAATCAAAATTCTTCATAATCAAAATCTAACTTTTGAGGTATAGTACAAATTTATGAAAAATGAAAATTTTCTAATCTTCCGGGTCAAATATGGGAAGGCTAAAGGCTTCCAAAAATTCCTTTAAAATACATCGTTATCTAGTTTTTACCTAAGGAACAATTATCGGCATTTTTGGTGTCAAGAAAATATCTAGGTTGTATAGCCCTCCAAAGAGCTCCCTATAGGCTTAGTGAATTCCAGGGTCATTTTCTAATTTGCCATTTTTTCATGATTTGGGGTTCATGTTTGGTTTTTTGGTTCTTATGCATCACCATGAGAATTTACAACATAAATTAGACACCCTAGAACTAAACTTTAACTTCCCGAAGAATCCCGAGCATCGACGAGCATCATTGCTTATTTCTCCAATTTCTCCAATTTTTTCGATCGGGGACGTCGTGCGCTAACCGATATGGAACCTGAAAATAACTCTCTATGAAATCATTAGTTCCATGTTTGTTATCATCAAAATTGAGATTAAGACCAAGATTGAAAACCTTAGGCCAACAATCTCCCCCTTTTGATGACGACAAACATCCTTAAGAAAATATCTATAATTAAGCATAGAGGATATCAAACATGGGATTTCTCCTCCTATCAACATGCATATCTATGGAAATAAACTCCCCGTATCTATATGCATGGTTTCCTATATTTTATTCCCTTTTTTACCTAGATTTTTCTCCCCCTTTTGACATCACTCAGAAAGGGCAAGAAAAGTCAATCAAAAGTCAAAGTTGAAACTCTAAAAGATTTTTAAAAACCCCGAAAGTCTCAACTCATGGGATGAAAACCAAACATCGAATAAGAGTCTAAGTCATACATGATATCGTGAAATGATAAATGAAATCCAAAACCAAGAATCATGTAGTAACTTAAGTATCAATATTTTCAAGTATTGGTCAAATAGTCAATAATTACTTTAGAAATGATTTTTCTCATCAAATGAGTAGAACGATACCATAAGTGAATTTAAAATATCATACTTCAAGTCTCATTTGAAAATTTCAATGAAAATCCAAAGTATCCAAAAAACTGAGTAAGTTGAGAAGAGTGATACTTTAGTGGCATTTTCATAAATAAGTAATCTTTCATGACATTTTTATATTTCATTCAAACTTTCAAAATACCAAGTTATAATCATGTAAAGCATGTATGTTAAGTTTGAAGTGAAAATAATATCGTTTGATCAAGATATGAACTTAGTACGATTTCATTCAAAGTTGGCATGAAAATATGAAAAATGGCTAAGTATCAAATTTTGCTATATACTCATGTTTTCTCAAACTTAGACACATTGACATCTAACATGAGTGAATCTAAGTATATGAGTCAAGTTTGGGCTGAAAATGATGTTCTAAAACACTTTGTTGACTTAGGTCAAAGTATACTTCAAGTTTACAAAAATCAAACTTTATTCTTGATGAAAATTTTTGAAAATTTAACTGGACAAACTAAATTTTTCAAGGAATCTACAGGTTCAAGAATTAGTCAAAAATTAGTTTCATATAAATTCATAAAATTGCTGAAATTCCAGGGGCATTTTGGTAAATTTCAAGTATTTTTTTCAAAAGTTATCAGTTCTGCTTCAAACTTTCCGGACATCGTCGAATGATCATTTAAGATACGTGTGTCAAGTTTGAGCTCAAAATGAATTCTCTAATTTCATTTTTTATCATATCTTGATTTCAATGAAAAACTAATATTTCTAGCTATCATTCAAGTTATCAAAATCATTCATAGGAATGATTTTGCTCAAGCAATGGTGTGAATAATATTAGAAATGTAATAAAAATAGTATACACAAAGTTTCATTTGAAGTTTTCGACGAAAAATCAAAGTATCGACAAGATTGATATTTCAAGAGGATGATACTTTGCAATTTTGACATCTAATTTCAAAATTCCATTATAAATCATATTTATGATGAAACATTTTGAAATTTTTACTGAAGACACTAGATTTTCCAGTGAAGGTGCATTTTCAAGAATCTATTAAAAAAGATATATCTACACTTTTCTAGAAATTACTGAAAATGCTAAAATTTCAATGATATTTTCGTAATTTTCAGTTATTTTTCAAAACATGTTCAATTTTCATTCAAATTTTTATGACACCATATAATAGTCATGTAAAGAGTGTATGTCAAGTTTGAGATGAAAATTATGTCCTTAAGTCAAGATATCAACCTAGCATGGTTTTATTCAAAACTAAGCTAGTTATCATGAAACTTGCTAAGTGTCAATCTTATCATTTACTCATGATTTTTCAAATTTAAATCTATGGACTCCTAATATGAGTAATTCTAAACATGTTCCCCAAATATGGATTGAAAATGAGACCTCTAAGTCAGTTTGTTGACTTGGGTTAACTTGGTTAAAAAGATGTTATCATGAAATGACCTCTATGTCATTTTATCCATATTCATATGAATTTTTCATTCTAAATGCATGGAAATATGTCATACCTATTTCTAAACATGTTTATGAAGTTTAGACTCAAAATGAAATGTCCAAGTCGATTTGTTGACTTGGGTCAAAATTTTCAAGTTTAAGTCCTCTAGAGTGAACTAGTTGTCATTTTGCTTAATTTCTCATGAATTTTTAATTTTACGCACATGGCAACAAATCATTAACATACCTAAACATGTTCATCCAATTTTTAACTTAAAATAAAGTCTCTAAAGAAAATTTTCAACCTAGTCCGATTTCGTAAGTATCATGATATCATGAAATGAGCTAAATTATCAAGATTTTTTCCACTCATGAAGTTTCATAGATTTATCATGCAAAATCAATCATGAGTATAGAGACATCATTAAAGCATGAATATTCAACTATTATACAAAGATTTTGCCAAACTCAAACTCATACCTCATTCTTAGAAATTTTGCCAAACTTGTCTTTTTCTTTCCAATTTCTAAAGCATTCCAATTTTATCATAACTTGCAAGCAATGTTCATTAGTAGGATAATGAAAATATAATTACTAGCAAGTTATCAAACTAAGTAGCAAAGAGAGAGAATCAATTATCGATATCAAAGTCTACTTTGCTAAATAGTTACGAATTCATTTTAAAATGAAATCGAGTGATATCAAAACAAATTTTAAGAGATCACAAGTGAAATATAAATGGAAGTGAAATATTGGTTGAAAACCGAAAAGCTATAATTAGCCTACGATTTAGACTACAAGGTCGCTTAGGCCCGTTATAGGCCACATAGGTCTCCGAAGAGACCGAAAATCAAAAATCAAAAACATTTTCTGAAGTACTCTTTAACAAGAGTGGGGAAAACAACTCAAATTAAACATGTATCATAACTCCAACTTAAATAAAACAAACCAAAGTAAGGAGATGATACAAAGTATACCTAGATGCCAATTTCCATACCTATGGCATCATGATGGTTTGAAGTTGCAACCAAGGAATGAAACTTCATTTAAGTCCATGGTCAACTTCAACTCTTCACTTCTCTTTACCCTTGTGTGGTAGCTCCCCCTACAAGAGAGCACGAAACCTTTGATACCTAAATGACTTTCGGTCATTGGGGGTTAGTTGGCCTAGGTATCCAAAGTGTCTTAGCAACACTTGGATTTCTTTTAAATGCACAATCATGAATAGCATGGCCATATATACCACAACAAAAACAATTTTCATGAAACTTTTTTATTTGGACATGAGGTTTAAAGGAAGAATGGTTTACATGAGAATGATGATGAACATTAGCATTCTTTACATAAGCATTTTTATTTCTAGAGTTCTTGAAGGAAGATACATTTGATAAATCATTTATTTTCCTATTTAAGAATACAACCTCATTTTTCAAATCACTCATGGATTTGTGAATAGCATGCAATTGAGATTTCAACATGTTATTTTCAATTTTCAATTTTTCATTCTCAATTTTGAAATCATTTTACAAGTCATCATTCCTAAACTTCAATCTAGCTTTCAAATCCTCATTTTCATTTTTTGAAGTCTTTTACCTCACTTTTTAAATTCTCAATTTCAAGGTTAAAATTATCGTGGCAAGAAACAAGTGGACTTGTATTCAATTTTTCATTTTCTAGTTCATGCACATGAGAAATAAGCCTTAAATTTTCCTTCTTTAGTTTTTTATTTTCCTTGTTCTTTTTCATAAGCAAGGCATACATCTTTTTGCATTCTTCTAGTAGTTCTTCATAAGACATGTCAGGGGATTTTGAGCTACTAGAATCACTATTTTGATCATGACTAGAAGATGGTAAATATTCCTCATTACAAAGACCCATGAGGCAAAAGTTCGATGTAGCTTCATCGTCATGTCTAGAAGAGGCTTCACTTGATTGAGAAGTGGATGGAGAAGCACACTTCTTTTTGGATTTCTTCTTCAAGAGAGGACAATTCATTTTCTTGTGTCCCGTCTCTTGGCAAAGGAAGCACCTAAGTTTTCATTTCCGATTCTTGCTTGTGCTTCTTTGGCTAGAAGTGCTTTGGACAGAAAAACCAAGATTAGTACTAGGGGGATGACCATTGTCATCACCACCTTCATTAGAAGTGTCAATCTCTTCGGTCTTGGCATAATCATATAGTATATTTAAAGTTGCCCAAATATCAAAAGCCGAAGTACAATGCATGACTTTTCAAGGATGCTATTAGGTAAGGTACAAAATATGGAATACATAGCATCTCCACTACCTAAGCACCCCGCTTAGGATTTTCAAACTAAACTTTACTAGATTAATCTTGTTTCCCTTACAACGAGGACTTTGACTCGAAGAGTCTCACTCTCAATCTAAGGCGCTTCCACACCCGGAAGTCTCCGTTTTCTTACCGAGAGCACTCTTCCACCTCAACCCTAAGGGACAACTCAACTAATCCTAGTAAACTACGTTTACATCGGTGGATTTAAACCTCAAACACCAAATCTACCACCCAATTTCAAGACCTAACAACCTAGGTATTTACAAGCTCAGATACAATGAAATAAATCACAAAAATGCACAAATAATGGAGAAAATAAATAATACAACAAATACTTAGCTCCAAACACGAGTCCTAGTTCCTCTTGATATCTCAATGATGAATCATTCAAAGTTTGAAGGCAAGCTCAATGATGTATCATAGAAACTAGGGTTATCAAAGGGATGGCTCAAGAAAAACTTTGAGAATGATGAAGAATGGCTCAATGGAAGCTTGGATAAGGGGTGGAAGGCTTGCTAAGGTTTCTATTTATAAGCCATGGAGAGTTGGCATGAAACACCCAACTCAACGACTAGAAAACTAGCCGTTTCCGCCATCCGGTTGCAGGTCCAGTTGATCATCGATTGACCAACCGAGCGACCGAAAGCATACTGCCTCTTTTTGGCACACTTCGGTCGATCGTTCGGTCGATCGACTTGCCTACTGCCAATTTTTGGCAGCATTCGGTCGATCAAAACTTTAAGTTAATTTATTACTTTAAAACATAAATGTTATATAAGAATTACCCCCCATTTAGATTCAATAAAAATTTCTAAAAAATCAAAATCGTTAAGAATCAAAATCTAACTTTTGGGGTCTAGTACAAATTTTCGAAAAACGGAAATTTTCTAATCTTCCGGGTCAAATATGGGTAGGCTAAAGGCTTCCAAAAATTCCTTAAAAATACATCGTTATCTAATTTTTACCTAAGGAACAATTACCGACATTTTTGGTGTCAAGAAAATGTCTAGGTCGTATAGCTCTCCAAGGAGCTCCCTAGGCTTAGTGAATTCCATGGTCATTTTCTAATTTGCCGACTTTTCATGATTTGGGGTTCGGGTTTGGTTTTTGGGTTCTTATGCATCATCATGAGAATTTACAACATAAACTAGACACCTTAGACCTAAACTTTAACTTCCCGAAGAATCCCGAGCATTGACAAGCGTCCTTGCCGATTTGTCCAATTTGTCCGATTTCTCCAATTTTTCCGATCGGGGACGTTGTGCGCTAACCGATATGGAACCTAAAAATAATTCTCTATGAAATCATTAGTTCCATGTTTGTTATCATCAAAACCGAGATTAAGACCAAGGTTGAAAACCTTAGGCCAACTAGGAGCCCTAGTTTTAGGCTTAAAAGCTTTTGTTGAAGGGCCCAGATTAAAATAGTCGGCCAAATGGGCCGACAGGATCATTTTCTGTTCGCCGGTCAATCGAGCGGTCGCATGTCGTGCGACAGGTCGAGCTAGGGAGTGTTTTATAGCCCTTACAAAAAAAATTATTTTGAGAGATCTAAATATTGGAATTTTATGGAACTTTTTCCACATGAACTAGACTTCATGATGATCCCATAGAATCAAGAATCACTAAAAATAGACCTCTCTACAATTTTCTAGAAAATCCTCAAGTTCACAATGGCATCTTCGTAAATATTTGGACTTTGTGCGAAACCTTAGATTTCTATCGTAGGATCCCCTAATGTGGTAAGATATTGTCTAGATCGCTTATAATGATGTTTTTGAGCATATAGAGTTTTACTAAAAAATTTATCCAATTTTAATCATATATATCAATTTTTCAATACATCCACTCATCACATTTTTATGTACCTGAAATATGCAATTTTAAGTATCTATCAAGATACTTGTTTAAGTGTGATTATTCTGCAATTTATGCTCATGACAAATTTGTCAATCAAGATACAAGGTTCTAAATTTAAAATCTATTTATAGAATGTAATCATAAAGGGAGTCAAGATATTGGAGTTTCTTTTCATTATAAACTTTTTGCTTGGCTATTTTACTCAAACAACATGCAAGATCATTCATAAGCATATGGAATTCATTTAATCAAGAGAAGAAAGGTGTCATGCAAGAATTTTTGCCCGATTGAAGCTCATACCTCATTTCTTGAAGAATTTCATACATTTATTTACTTTTCTCCATTTTCTTCACAATAGCCTTTCATTTTCAATAGCTTGCAAGTAATATTCATTAGTAGGATAATGAAAATATAATTACTAGCAAGTTATCAAACTAAGTAGCAAAGAAAGGGATCAATTATCGATATCAAAGTCTACTTTGCTAAATCGAGTGATATCAAAACGAATTTAAAGAGATCACAAGTGAAATATAAATGAAAATATGATCTTCAACCCTTCATATTGGTTGAAAATCGAAAGGTCATAATTAGCCTACGATTTAGAACCGCAAGGTCGCTTAGGCCCGTTATAGGCCACTAAAGTCTTCGAAAAGACCGAAAATCAAGAATAAAAATACATTTTTGAGAAATATAACGAGAGCACAAAAATCAACCAAAGTTATTTATGTATCAAAATTCTAACTATACTATAGGAATTAGGTGATAGGAATGATACCGATGTATTTTTGAAGCCAACCTTACTAATGCACCATGATGACTTGAAGTTGCAACCTCATGAAGATTTTTTCATTCGAAACCAAGGTCAACTTCAGTATCTCATTTGTCATTCATCATTGTGTTGTAACTCCCCCTACAAAAGAACAAGAAATTTTTGGTACCCAAATGTTTTTGAGTCCTTGGGGGTTAGATGGCCTAGGAATCCAAACTGTCCTAGCTACACTTGGATTTTTCTTGAAAGCACAATCATTAATGGCATGGCCAAAAATACCACAACAGAAATAATGTCCATTAAATTTCTTTTTATTTATACTATGGACATGGGATCTAGCATTGAAATGCTTAACATGTGAATTATGATGAACATGAGAATTCTTAGAAAAAGCATTTTTGTTTTGGGGTTTCCTAAATGGATCATTTTGATTTCTAGAACTTTTAAGAGAGGAAGCATTAATCTTCTTATTCAAAATCAACATCTCATTTTTTAAATCATTCATAGATTTATGCAATGCATGCAATTGAGTTTTTAACAAGCTATTTTCTTTTTTAAAAGTGTCATTTTTGTTTTTCAAATCCTTAGTGTTAGTGTCTAAGATATCATGACATGAATTAGTGACACTAATTTTTAGTTTTTCATTTTCTAGTTTTATTTCATGTAAATGAGAACTAAGTGTCAAATTTTCTTCATTTATTTTTTTATTTTCTTTATCTTTTTTGACGATCAAGGCATACATAATTTTACATTCGTCTAATAATTCATCATAAAGAAGATCCGAAGAACTAGATGAAATAGATCTACGATTATGATTATCATGGCTAGATGAAGAACATACCTCCTCATCGACATTCATGATGTTAGCTTCGTGAAATCGTGATCATGGAATGAGGATACTTGACTTGATACACGTGAGTGAGTGGAAGCATTTGACCTCCGTTTTGCCGGAACAACGGGAACTCGAAGAATCAATCACGGATCAATAAATCATCCAATCATAAGGGTCAGCTAGAGCCTTCCCTCCATCCATGGTTATACCACTCACCTTGATCAAGGAAGAAGAATGGACGAGCGACGACGATCTCGATCTTTTCGACAGCGGCACGAATCCGGCACCTACTCCAAAGCTTTCCCCTCCTTCCTCTCCCTTCTCGGGCTACGTTCGGCTCCAAAGTTTGAGTTGAATGGCTGCTAGGGGGGTGAGGGGTTAATTCCCTCATTTTTCTTCGACCAAATTGCCCCTCTCACTTAATTAGCCCCTACTCAACTCAATCCGAGCTTGATTTGGACCTCGACTCGATCCGCGAACACGATTTTAGATCCAACTATTAAATCATCTCATGATCATGAAGGAAAAGAATACTTAGCAAAAAATTCATAAAACTTAAATTATACCTTCTACTTGCGGCGATTTCGCGACTCGACCCGACTAGCTCCCAATCCGGTGCACTGCACCAAAATAAATTATATATTAGAAAACTTCGGGTCTTACAATCTTCCCCCCTTAAGGGAAATTCGTCCTCGAATTTTGTTGAATTATAAGGACTTACTGGTTCTTAAAACAAGGAAGGGTAGCGCTCTCTCATATCTCGCTCTACCTCCCAAGTAGCTTCCTACTTGGAGTGGTGTTCCCATCTAACCTTTACCAAAGGGATTTCCTTGGACCTCAACTTTCTAATTTGGCGATCAAGGATCTTCATCGACCTTTCCTCGAATGAGATAGTTGAATCCACCTCAACCACAGAAGGTTCAATCACATGCGAATCATCCCTCACATATCGTTTGAGCATTGATACATGAAAAACCGGGTGTACCTTGCTCAAGTTAGGGGGCAAGGCCAGCTTATAAGCTACAGCACCCCCCCGTCGGCAAATGGGAAAAGACCCAACGAACTTGGGGCTCAGCTTTCCTTTCTTTCTAAATCGAACCACTCCTTTCATGGGGGAGACCTTCAAGAACAGTAGGTCGCCCTCCATTAACTCCAACTCTCTGGCCTTCTTGTCAGTATACATCTTCTGGCGACTCTAAGCCGCCAACAATTTTTCCTTTATGATTTTCACCTTCTCTACCGCCTCCTCAACTAGATCAGGACCCACCATGAGAGATTCTCCGGCCTCAAACGAACCCACTGCTGATCTAACCTCCTCCCTTACAAGGCCTCGAAAGGAGTCATGCCAATGCTACTGTGATAGCTATTGTTGTAGGCAAACTCAATCAACGACAGGTGTTTCTCCCAACTGCCAGCCAGGTCCAGAACGCAGGCCCTCAGCATATCTTCCAAGGTTTGGATAGTCCTCTCTGACTGTCCGTCCATCTGCGGATGGAAAGCTGTGCTAAAGCGCACTTGAGTACCCAAGGCTTCTTAGAAGGACTGCCAAAACCGGGCTGTGAACTAGCCACCTCGATCTGATATGATCATCACTAGGGTACCATGGTATGCCATAATCTTGTCTAAAAATAGTCTGGCATACTGCTCAGCAAAGAAGGTAGTTTTGACTAGGATGAAGTGTGCGGTCTTAGTCAACCGATCCACTACAACCCAAATGGAATCAAGCCCTCTTGTCTTAGGCAGCCCGGTCATTAGGTCCATGGTGATCTTCTCGCACTTCCACTCGGGCACTTCGAGGTTCTGAAGCAGCCCTGCGGGTTTCATGAGTTTGACCTTCACTTGCTGACAGACCAAACACTTGGATACGAACTCTACTACCTCTCTTTTCATGCCCTTCCACCAATAGTGCTACCTTAAGTCTCGGTACATTTTGGTGGCCCCCGGATGCATCGTATAAGTGGAACGGTGGCCCAGTTCCAGAACTTGCCTGCACACCTCTACCATATCAAGCACCACGATCCAGTCTTTGTACCTCAAGACACCCTATGCGTCAATCCTGAAGCCATCATCCGCATCGCCCCTCTGGACTAGGTCCTTCGTTAGAGAATAGAAGGAGTCCTCCCCTTGCGTGGTACGTAGCATATCCACCAAGGTGGATTGTACCCGCAGATGCTCCACTAGGGCACCTGAAGTTGATACTGTCAGAACTGCTCCCCCATCCAGGCACAGCACCAACTTCCGAACTAGCAGCCTCCTCCTGATCGCTAAATGGGCCAAGCTGCCCATGGACTTCCTGCTCAGGGCGTCCGCCACTATATTGGCCTTCCCATGATGGTACATGATGGAATAGTCATAATCCTTCAGAAGTTCTAGCCACCTCCTCTGCCTTAGATTCAGCTCCTTTTGAGTGAGCAAGTACTAGAGGCTTTTGTGGTCGGTATAAATTTCACAAGTCTCGCCGTACAAGTATTGGTGCCATAACTTCAGAGCAAATACTACTACTGCCAGTTCCAAATCATGTGTTGGATAGTTCTTCTCATGTACCTTCAACTGGCGGGACGCATAAGAAATTACTCTGTCATACTGCATCAGCACACACCCGAGGCCAACCCGAGAGGCATCACAATAGACCACAAACCCTCTCGATCCTGAAGGTACGACCAATATTGGTGCCGACGTCAAGCATTCCTTGAGCTTCAGGAAGTTCTCCTCACACTTTCTGTCCCACTCAAATTTGATCTTCTTCTGGGTTAACCGAGTCAGAGGGGCTACAATCCTGGAGAAATTTTCTACAAACTTTTTGTAATACCCGGCTAACCCCAAGAAACTATAGACTTCAGTCACACTGGTCGGCCGCTTCCAGTCTCTTACCGCCTCTACCTTGGCGGGATCCACACTTATTCCTTCCTAGGACACTATATGACCTAGGAACCCTACACTTTCTAATCAAAACTCACATTTGATGAATTTGGCATACAACTTATGTTCTCTGAGGGTTTCTAGGACTATCCTCAATTGCTCGGAGTGCTCCTCCTTGCTCTTGGAGTACACTAGGATGTCGTCAATAAAGACGATCACGAATCTATCCAGCTATTCCTTGAATACTCTGTTCATTAGATTCATAAAAGCCGCAGGTGCATTAGTCAACCTGAATGACATTACCAAGAACTCATAGTGGCCATAACGAGTCCTGAAGGCAGTCTTAGGCACATCATATTCTCGGATTCTTAGCTAATGGTATCCAGATCTCAAATCAATTTTTGAAAACCATTTTGCCCCCTGCAATTGGTCAAACAAGTCGTTGATTCTCGGTAGCGGGTAATGATTCTTGATTGTCACCTTGTTAAGCTGCCTATAGTCGATGCACATGCATAGGGTCCCGTCCTTTTTCTTCACAAATAGAACCTGAGCACCCCACGGGGACACACTTGGGCGAATGAAACCCAAGTCTAGCAACTCCTACAATTGCAGTTTTAATTCCCTGAGTTCGGTTGGCGCCATCCGATAGGGTGGGATGGAGATCAGCTTCACTCCAAGTTGCAACTCGATGCAGAATTCAATCTCTCTCCTAGGCGGCAATCCTGACAACTCCTCTGGAAATACATCAGGAACTCATAGACTACCTGAGTCCCTCCGACATCCCCTGCCGTGCCCCCCTTTTCCTCGGCCACAAATACGAAGGCTAGGAAAGAATGGCAGCCGCCCAAAAGTAGTTTACGAGCCTTAAGGGCTGAGATGACTCCCATCGGCTCACCCCTTCCTTCTCCTTGGAAGGTGAATTGTGGCAACCCGGGCTTGCTGAATGCGACAGTCTTAGCCCTGCAACCCGCCGACGTAAAGTGTTTTGCCAGCCAATCCATGCCGAGTATGACATCGAGTTCAAGCATTGGTAGGAGTTTCGATTCTACCCTCAATGCATGGCTGCAGATGAGCACCTTACAGTCTCAAAAAATTGATTTAGCTATTAATGCATCGCCCGTAGGCATCGAAACCACGTACGGCACGCCAAGCAAGGAAGGTGCCATAGGTAATCCAGTAGCAAATTTGGCAGATACAAACGAGTGTGTGGCACATGGATCAAACAGAACATAAGCAACGGATGAACTGACTAAAATAGTACCTGTTACCACTACCTTAGATGCCTCTGCCCCATCACGGTTCATGGTGTAGACTCTAGCAGACGGTCTCTCAGAATGGCTAGTCTGTGTCCCCCTGCTCTACATCTGAGCTTTTTGTGCCACTGACCTCATTGACATCGGCGCTTTTCCTTTAGACGACTTAGATCTCTGGCCACCTCTGTTCAGACAATCTTTCTTAAAGTGTCCAACCTGCCCACATCAAAAGCATGCATTTGTGCAGCCATAGCAAACCCCCCAGTGTTTCCTGTTACAGCGATCACACTGCGATCGCACTAGGGTTGGGTGGTACTTAGAAAGCCTGGTGAACTCTATGTCGTAGTCTGACACGGTCATACAACCCATCTGACATAGCGTCTCAAAGACCCTTGCCCACTTATCGCGGACACTCAGTGGTAAGTACTCCTCCACTACGGTCGCCCTGAACTCTTCCCACGCAGGGGGTGATGCCTCTGTTGCCCTAAGGTCCCTCCATGTGTGTAGCCAGTTCTTGGCCAGTCCCCTGAGCTATAGGCTTACCATACGAGCCGCTGCCTCAGATGAACATCCAAGTTCCACATAGAGCTCATAGCAGTCACCTAGAAAATCAGTGACCTCTACCTGCTTATTTGTCTCGATGAACACCGGCGGCCTCAATTTAACAAAGTCTGCATAGGTGGGGACCCCTGGAACCCTAACAGTCGGCATTTCTAGCTCCATCACCTCTGGTACCACAGGTATCACCGGCACCCATTGCGGCTACTATTATGGCTGTTGTTGTTGCTACATCTGTTGCCTTGACTCCTACTCCCTGCGGAGCGCCTCTGTCAACTGAGCTACCTGAGCTTGTAGCTGAACAACTTCAGAATCCCGCTCCTCTTCCTCTAACTGTTTGTTAAAGTTCCACATTGCTTGAGGTTGTGGTCTAGATGGCCTTTAAATAGATTGGGCAATCCTCCCCCTTTGAGCTAGCTTTTGAGGTGGAGTTAGGTCCAAGGCTGATTTTATAACACTATTATCTCCCACGCCCTCGACCCCGACCCCGACCTCGGCCCCGGCCTCGGCATCGGCCCCGACGTTCAGTGGAATTGCTGTCGCTACCACTCAGTGCAACATTACGGGTCTCCATCACACTAACATTAAAAAAAATAGTTTTACCGTTAATATTAAATAACTCATTCAACTATAATTTAAATTACTAATCGCATGGTGTGCTGAGTGCAGTCGTGGTTGCTTCATCTCGTAGCACAACTATACTGTATGTCGATATGCTAGCATATGCCTCATAGGGTACCCAATTCCTAGTCGTAGTCAAGATCTAACCAAAAGCTCTTCTACCAACTTTGTCACGCCCCAACTCAAGGTCGCGTGATTGGCCAGGGTTTATGTCCTACCCTGAAGCCTACCACATACACTGAATAGCAAAATATTGAGAATACACACCAACCAGAAAACATACAAGTAGAAGAACAACGACGCAAACTTTTATTTAATTTAAAACAAGTTTCA
Organism: Canna indica; assembly: GCA_034359265.1. Lineage (NCBI taxonomy): Eukaryota > Viridiplantae > Streptophyta > Magnoliopsida > Zingiberales > Cannaceae > Canna > Canna indica. Next base: position 32,863,843 of record CP136898.1, on the reverse strand, counting down.
AACAATTTTAAAAGAGTTATAAAAACAAACCAACTATTAAGAATAACTCGAGTTAAAAGTCAAATACATGTTTTCAAATTAAACATCACTAACTGTGTAAAAAGCAACCCTAGATATCACGACTACGACTACTAGACGCTGCTACGAGATCTACGCCACTGCCTACCCTCCAGCTGCACCATGACTCCAAGCCTCACCTCACTAGTCGGGCACTGCAAAAACAAGAGAAATAAACCATGAGTCCACATGGGACTCAGTGAGCGGTTCTTCCGAACCTCCACATAAATCCTCAATAACAACATGCATATAAGTTAGCAATTTATAAATTTAGGGATCTATTCTAGTCATGATAAGACAATCGGCCCAAAGGCCATCGTGTATAAACCATACAATCGGCCATAACAGCCCTACCAGACTGGGCAACACTCGGCCCCTAGAACCTGCTCAAGGACTGGTGGCTCGGCTCTGCCCGACCTTTACTACAAAATAATAATCCGGCTGCACGGCCCACATATCACATAAGGAAAGTCAGAGCAATCATCGGGCCGTCGACTAGGATGGTCAACTAGTCTCAGGAACCCACCTGGTTAAGGATAGCTAGTCCCACCCAACTTGGGCCTACCGTCAGCGTGGCCCACTGGTGCAATCTCAAGACCCAAATCATCTGCCGAGTCAAGCATTAGTCGTCCGACCATCCATGCTTCTCAGCTGACCATCACAATCACAATACACAAACAGTGCATCCTATAGTTTCCTTATAAAGTTTTTTCGGGCATTAGCCCATGTCTGGCCCCTCACACAGGGCTCTACCAACGACACATTAGTGCCCGCTATCCATTCTCTAGATGTGGAGTCAACCAATCAATGTTCGTGGTTTTCCCAACCATATAAGTCACTAAACATTTCCTTAAGTGCAAGATACATGTCATAAACTTAGGAATGTTACAATACCAGTAAATTCCAGCATATAACTATAAGGAACTCATGCTACGCAGTCTACTATCAATAGACACATGATTCATATAATATGGAATTTAATTCTGCATTTAATCTATTAATCACAACAATTAGAAATAAAATTACAACATAATTGAATTTAAATTCCAGCACTATAAAATCAATGTAGGAGATCTCAAGGTTGGCATTCTATGCAAAATAATCATGCTACAATTATGCTATCATAAGAATAATTCCTTATAATTTGCGAACCAAAGAAAAACTGCCCTATAAGTATTATAGCATGTTAATCATCCATAAATCAAGCCCCTAGTCATGGGTTCTAATGAAAGTTTCATTCCTAATCTAACTCCTCCCCATTTCCCTCACTCGGCGGAACCTTGTTCATGGGTTTCACCCACTTGGCCGAGCACATGAGGAAGGAGGATCATGCTTTCAACAATAATGTTTTCTTTATCCTTGACCTAATTCCTCCCCTTTCCCTCTCACTCGGCCGAACCCTATCTATGGGTTTCACCCACTCGGCCGAGCACATGGAGAAGAAGGAGGATCATGCTTTCAATCATCAATGATTCTCTACAATCCTTTCTTCCTAGAACAAAAGAAAACATAGATTGCAAGCATTCACGATTCGAGGAAATTGGGGAAATTTTTCGCATGACTTCCCTCCTTTTTCCTTGATTCGGCCAGCCTCTACAACAAGCAAATCCACACACAAAATCGATAGGAACAACAAGAACTCAAAGAATCGGTCATGAATCAATAAATCATACGATTACGATGAGAATCAATCTCAAATGGTAGAAAACTCCAATCATAAGGGTCAGCTAGAGCCTTCCCTCCATCCATGGTTTTACCACTCACCTTGATCAAGGAAGAAGAATGGACGAGCGACAACAATCTTGATCTTTTCGACGACGGCATGAATCCGGCGCCGACTCCTAAGCATTCCCCTCCTCCCTCTCCCTTCTCGGGCTGTGTGTGGCTCCACTATTTGAGTCGCATGGCTGCTAGGGGGATGAGGGGTTAATTCCCTCATTTTCCTTTGACGAAATTGCCCCTCTCACTTAATTAGCCTCTACTCGACTCAATCCGAGCCCGATTTGAACCCCGACTCGATCCGCGAACACGATTTCAGATCCGACTCAACTAAATCATCTCATGATCATGAAGGAAAAGAATACTTAACAAAAATTTCATAAAACTAAATTATACCTTCCAATCGCGGTGATTTCGCGACTTGACCCGAATAGCCCCCGATCCGGTGCGCTGCACCAAAATAAATTCTATATTAGGAAACCTTGAGTCTTACTTGATCAGATACTCTTGCTATACTTCAACTATTGAACCGAAGAACATCAAGGAAGCTCTAAAAGATGAATTCTGGATCGAGCTATGCAAGAAGAGCTGCAACAATTTGTCAGAAATGATGTTTAGGAGTTGTTTCAAGACCTGAAAGTATCAATATAATTGGAACAAAGTGGGTCTTCAAGCAAAAGACTGATGAAATAGGAAACATCACAAGAAACAAGGTTAGACATGTTGATCAAGGCTACAATCAAGTTTAAGGTCTGGATTATGGCGAAACATTTGCACCTGTTGCAAGATTGGGGTCTAACTTGATCAATAGTCTTGCCTTCTTCATCTTTGCTTAGTTTTTCATAAATTGAGCTAGGAGTTCTAACTGGCTTAGAACTATCCATTCCAAACTTATGAATCAGATTTCTGCCATACTTACTCTGAAAGATGAATAGCCCTTCTTTAGACTGCTTCACCATGCTCATCTCGAACTTAGATTTCATATGATCCACAAATTGTTTTACATAAGAATCTGAAGTTGAGCCAAAAATAATAGCATCAACATAAATTTGAGCAATTACCAATTGAGACTCCTTTCTTTTGATGAATAGGGTCTGATATGCACTTCCTCTTTTGTAAACTTTTAAAAGCATAAACTGGGTGAGCCTTTCATACCATGCTCTAGGTTCTTATTTAAGCCCATAAATAGCTTTTTTTCAATATGTATATATGGTCAGGATGAGCAGGATCTTCAAAATCTTTGGGTTGTTCAACATAGACTTCTTCAATGAGAAACTCATTTAGAAAGATAATTTTAACATCCATCTGGAACAGTTTGAACTTCATATAGCAAAATATGGCAAGAAGCAATCTGATGGATTCCATTCTTGCAACTGGAGCAAGGGTTTCATCATAATCCAGACCTTTAATTTGATTAAACCCCTGAGCAACAAATTTGACTTTTATTTCTTGTTATGTTCCCTGCTTCGTTAGTTTTGTTCTTGAAAATCCATTTGGTTCCAACAACATTAACACCTTCAGGTCTTGAAACAAGTTCTCATACATCATTCCTGATGAACTGTTGCCACTCCTCTTGTAAAGTAGATTTCAGAATTCATCTTCCAAAGCTTGATAATCCAGAATTCACATTTTTTGGTTCAATAGTGGAAGTGTAACAAGAATACCTGATCATATCTTGGTGATTTTTCCTTGATTGATTCCTAGTCTTGACTCTATCATTTACATCTCTAATCACATTTTTCAAGGAATGATTTTTAAGAGTTTTTGCAGGTTTTTCAATTTTGGTGTCACCACTTTCATCATCCTGTTCAGTATCAGTCTCATTGTCAGTTGGATCAGTACTTTCAACTGACGGATTAGTGACCTTGGTAGTATTTTGGCAAGTTTTATCAATAGTTGTAACAACCTTCTTATCAACAGTCAGAGTCTGGCTGATTTGAGAGTCATTTACCTTCACATTTGTTGACTCCATCACAGTTTGTGTTCGTTTGTTGTAGACTCGGTAGGCGTTGCTATTAGTATAATAGCCTAGAAATATGGCTTCATCACTCTTGCTTTGCACTTGCCAAAGTACTCTCTATCATTTAGAACATAGCACCTACTACCAAACATATGAAAATATGTAAGGTTAGGCTTTCTTCCCTTTCATAATTCATCATGAGTTTTAGTAGATTTTGGTCTGAGATAAACTTGATTGCTGATGTAGCAAGCCATGTTGATGGCTCAGCCCAGAATCTCTAGAAATGTGCTTGGAATTGAACATTACTCATGCCATCTCCGGGATTGTACGATTATTTCTCTCAACCACACCATTCTGCTGATGAGTCTTAATTTGGAGCTGAGAATTCATGTAGGATTTTATTTTCATAACAGAACTCAGAGAACAAAATATTATCAAATTCCCTTTCGTGATTACTCCTTATTCTGATCACCTTCATAATAGGAAGTTCATGTTCATTTTGAAGCCTCAAGCATAGAGTTTTGAAATTGCTAAAGGCGCTTAACTTCTCTCTTAAATTTTTTCTAGGTAAAACTTGAGAAATCATCAAAACGGACAAGAACATATTTTTTACCTCCAATACTTTCAACTTGCATAGCACCAACTAGGTCTAGATGAAGAAGCTCTAAAGGTCTTGATGTAGCAACCAGTTGTAACTGGTAAGTAGACTGCCTCATTGTTACGCCCCGCCTAGGTTTATCCCTATATAAGGGACCTCACCTAGGAGAAGCGCAACTAGCAACAGAACAACAACATCAAAATGGACTAAATTTAAATTTACAACCAGATTCCAATCAAATGTCCAACCAGATAATAATAAAAGTTCAACAATCCATAAGAGAACAATGAATTCTAGAGTCTAGCTAAAAGTGCATAGTTCAACTAGTAAATTAGGAAACTAATGTTGTGCGGAAGACGTCTCCTCCTCCTCCTCCAAAACTCTAGCTATCCCATAAGATAATGCTGTCATACCTGGGAATCTGAGGCAAAAACAACAAACATCAGCAGAAGGCTGAGTAGGATTTCAATAAGATGCTATGATGCCATGTGTATAACGGAAGATATGATTCAACCATCTACTCGATGCACCTATACCAATCAACTATGTCAACTATCATCTATATGAGTATGTGTCATAAACCCAATCAAGAGCGTAGTGGACATTGGGTTTCCCCCGCACTCTCGCACCCCGAGAGTGGCACCTCAAGCCCGCTCCAGCTAGAGATGCAACTATCCAAAAATGGTAGTCCGCCGACGTCTAACACCTCGACGCCGTTCACACAACCCGTGTGATAAATATGTGATCACCGGTGTCACTTGCCCTACACCTTGGGCAATATATATCAACAGTGTCCAGGGCTATCGCCCAGCAAAAGATCAACTATGCATCATGTCAACAACTACACAACTACAACTCGACTAATATAATGCTAGTAGTCATGTCATTTTATATGAACTAAATATTTAAACAACAGCTTAAGATGTTATCAACAGATAAGACATGTAATATCTATACTAGCATCCTCAACTAATATGCATATAAAAATAGCATGTTGGCAACATGTTTCAACAAATATGCAAAAAGAGTTTCAACAACAATAGATATCAATTTTCAACGGAATAGAACAACAAGATATACTTCGACATAGGATAACAACCGAACTAGGATGAGATTCACCTTGACAACTACTACCACAAAAGAATAACTCGAGTAGAAACCATGAAAACCGATAAAATAATACTTTTCGGCCCGACACGCAAAATGAGGCAAAACGAGGCAATAACGCATACTGATTTCAACATCCAAAAGCCAAACAACAAAACTGACTCCAACAATGGATTCGGGGTGTCGAGTAGGTCCAAATTCATATATAATATGATTATTATTACCCACTATAAAGCCTCCAACATAATATTTAAATAATAATGAAATAACTTAAATGACTACTCAATATATCGTTGTTACGGACTCTTGTAACAGTGCTATAACTCCTCAATGCTGCTACAACACCACATGCCAACTTATAACAGTGCTATACACTTATAATAAAAACCCAATTGATATAAGATATATCACACTGCTATCTAAATATAACACCCGTTACATATAAAAGTAACACTGATACAATAACATAACACCGGTATAAACTACTCTACCCCTTCATCTTCTCCCTCGCCCAACTGCCCTTCCTTCACCCGCTACCACCGCCGCCGACTTGACCCGATCGGTCGCCAAGATGGAGACGTCCCAGCCACCGATCCGCGGTGGTGATCCGTCGACCGGCCGCCTCGCCGCCCCTACAACCAGAGACGACAAGAGCGAGGGAGTGACGGTCCCTAATCTAGGCGATCGCGCCCCTCGCACGACGTCGCGCACGATGACGATGCGCCTGGCGACTCGCGACACCACCGGCGACGATGATCCGCCGCCACCTGCTGCGCTCGACTGAACGAGACGCTTGCGGGGATTCTCACCGCCCAACGGCGACTCGCCGCCCCTCCATCCCATCGGTGTTGCCGCCGCCCGAACTGCGTGAGTGGCGAGATGGGAGTTGAGGCATCAGCGACCCTTGACGGTGACTCGTCGATCGATGCCGCCGACTATCGCCGTGGGTCGTCGCGCTTCGCACTATGCCACGCACAACGACTCGCACCCGACAGCGATCTCGCGCACGGGAACGGTCGACACTGACAGACAGCCAAGCCACTGCATGAACAGTGCCGATCGCGCCTCCCAACCTCTACTCATCGGCTGCTTGGACTGGAAGCAGTCCGTCGACAAACGCAACAACGGAAGAAATTTTGTTCTAGGATGAAACCGAAAGTTTTCAATCAACAAAACTCATCAAATCGCAGGAACCACGACAAAATCTCCGATTTGTAAGAAAAATCAACGCGAATCTCATCCTACGTCGAGTTTACCCTACACAAAGAATAACAAGGAAGGGTAAGAATCCTACCGGAAATCTCCTCCGAACTCTGATTCACCGGAGTCTTCTCACCGCCGACGCCTCAAAATCCTCCGTCGACCGCCGCTGCTACAGGAACCGAGAGAGGAAAAAAGGATTAGAGAGGGTTTAGGGCTTAATTAAATAGGATTAGCATTTTTGCAAAAAGGCCCCTATAAGAAAAATATTTACAACTAGGTCAAAAAAATTTCAAGGTATAACATCCTCCCCACCTAAAAAAAATTTGGTCCTCCAAATTTGAATACCTGGCTCAAAAAGATGAGGGTAGAGCGCTCGAATATCCTCCTCTCGCTCCCAAGTGGCCTCCGAATCGGAATGATGCTGCCACCCTACCTTGACGAGCGATATCACTTTGTTGCAAAGCTGATGCTCTTTCTTGTCAAGAATCCGAACAGGCTGCTCCTCAAAGCTAAAGTCAGGCTGAAGCTGAACTAACTGCTGCTCCAAAATATGAGTAGGATCAGGCACATACTTCCTCAACATAGAAACATGGAAGACATCGTGCACATCAGCTAATGACGGAGGCAAGGCTAGACGATACGCTACCGCACCCACTCTCTCCAAAATCTCGAATGGGCCAATATAACGCGGTGCGAGCTTTCCTTTCTTGCCAAACCGCATAACACCTCTGGTAGGAAACACTCTAAGGAAAACATGATCCCCAATTGAGAACTCCAAGTCTCTCCTACGCCGATCAACGTAACTCTTCTGACGACTCTGGGCGGTCAGTAATCTCTGTCTGATCATCTGCACCAGCTCTATATCCCGCTGAACCATCTCTGGTCCCAAAAGTCGACACTCACCAACCTCATCCCAATGCACTGGTGATCTGCATCTCCGGCCATAAAGAGCCTCAAACGGTGCCATCTGAATAGCTAAGTGGTAGCTATTATTATATGAGAACTCCACCAGATGAAGGTGGTCCTCCCAGCTACCTCCGAAGTCCAATACACAAGCACGTAGGAGATCCTCAAGAGTCTGAATCATGCGCTCTGACTGGCCATCAGTCTGAGGGTGATAGGCGGTGCTGAATCGAAGCTGCGTACCCAAAGTCTGCTGCAAACTCTCCCAAAAATGCGAAGTAAATCGCGGATCTCTATCCGAGATGATGCTAGCTGGCACACCATGAAGCCGAACAATCTCTCTGCAATATAAGGCTGCCAATCGACTAAGAGGAAAAGTCTTCTTCATCGACAAAAAGTGGGCAGACTTGGTAAGTCGATCAACAATCACCCAAATCGAGTCATGCCCTCTCTGCGATCTTGAAAGTCCAGTAACAAAATCCATCGTGATATACTCCCATTTCCACTCCGGAATAGGAATGTTCTGAAGCTTCCCTGCAGGTCGTTGATGCTCCACTTTGATCTGCTGACAGATCAAGCACTTGGCCACAAACTTTGCCACGTCATTTTTCATCCCTCGCCACCAATATAACCGTTTTAAGTCCTGATACATCCGAGAACTCCCAGGATGTACTGCAAATCGAGATCTGTGAGATTCGGCCAATAATTCTTCCTTTACCTAGTGCCCCTCAGGCACACATAACCTGCCTCTAAATCTGATGGTACCATCTGAATCTCTGGAGAAGTCGGGCTTTCGCCCCTGCTCTATCTCCTCAATCATAGCCTGAAGGTGACAATCCTCGATCTGGCTCTCCTGAATCCGCTGAACAATCGGCGAATGAGCAATGAGCTGGGCTAGAACTCCTCTCTCAGTAGGACGAAGCACATCCAAACTCAGCTCTGAAAACTGCCTAATTAGTTCAGACGCTGCAACTCTGAGGTGAGCCAACATCCCAACTGATTTTCTACTTAAGGCATCTGCAACAACATTAGCCTTACCAGGATGATAGTTAATAGAGCAATCATAATCCTTCAGGAAATCCATCCATCTGCGCTGCCTCATGTTCAGCTCCTTCTGAGTGAACAGATACTTCAAGCTCTTATGATCTATGAAGATCTCAAAGGTCGCTCCATACAGGTAATGCCGCCAAATCTTCAGTGCAAATATGATCGCTGCTAACTCCAAGTCATGCACTGGGTAGTTCTTCTCATGCTCCTTCAACTGACGAGAAGCATAAGCAACCACTCTCTCATGCTGCATCAACAGAGCTCCAAGTCCCTGAATGGAGGCGTCTGTAAACAACACAAACCCATCACATCCAGATGGAACTACCCAAACAGGTGCACTGGTGAGCCACCTCTTGAGCTCACGGAAGCTCGCCTCGCACCGGTCATCCCAAATAAATTTCACCTCTTTCTTTGTCAATCTAGACAAGGGTGATGCGATCTTGGAGAAACCTTCAACAAATCCCCGATAGTAGCCTGTTAGTCCCAAGAAACTCCGAATCTCATGGACTGTCCTAGGCCTTTGCCACTCGGACACTGCATTAATCTTCTGAGAATCCACTGCAATGCCAGCTCCAGAAATCACATGACCAAGGAAGCTAACTTCCTTCAACCAAAAAGCACACTTGCTGAATTTGGCATACAACTGCTCTTTCCTCAGCACACCAAGCACCATCCTCAAATGCTCTTCCTGCTCTTCCTCACTGCGTGAGTACACCAAAATATCATCAATGAACACCACGACGAACCGATCAAGAAAGCCCATGAAAATGCGGTTCATCAAGTCCATAAATGCTGCTGGTGCATTGGTCAACCCAAACGGCATAACCAAGAACTCGTAGTGCCCATAGCGAGTCCTGAACGCAGTCTTCTGAACATCCTCATCTCTAACTCTAAGCTGATGATAGCCTGATCTCAAATCAATCTTGGAGTACACACTCGTCCCCTGCAACTGATCAAACAGATCATCGATCCTGGGAAGAGGGTATCTGTTCTTTATAGTCACCGAGTTCAGCTGTCTATAATCAATGCAAAGCCTCATAGAGTCATCCTTCTTCTTTACAAACAATACTGGAGCTCCCCAGGGTGAGACACTGGGTCGGATGAACCCTTTATCCAACAGCTCCTGCAGCTGCTCTTTCAGCTCCTCCAACTCCTTAGGCGCCATTCTGTACGGTGCCTTCGAAATCGGAGCAGTACTAGGATGTAAGTCAATGGTGAAGTCAGTCTGACGCACCGGGGGTAATCCTGGTAACTCATCCGGGAATACATCCGGAAAATCACAGACCACAGGTAGATCCTCAAGCCGACTCTGACTACTTTTGGAAGTGCCCACCAATGATGCAATAAAGCCAAGGCACCCGTGAGCTAGCAATCGTCGGGCCTGTAGTGCTGAGATTAGAGGAGTCATGGATTCTTTCACTCTCAAGAACTCAAATGAAGGCAATCCTGGAGGTGATATTGTTACAGTCTTCCCATGACAGTCAACTTTAGCATGGTTGGCAGAAAGCCAATCCATACCCAGAATAATATCAAACTCGGAGAAGTCTAACACCAACAGATCAGCTAAACAAACATGGCCACCAAAGCCGAGTCTACACCCACTCAACTGCAACTCCGACACTAGCACATCCCCAGATGGTGTATGCATGGCCAGGCTCGTCGCACTAGGTGTAGGCTCCATATTCAACTTTTCAAGCATATGAGGAGCAATGAAAGAATGGGTAGAACCAGTATCAAATAGTAATGATGCAAGAATATTAAAAATCTGGATTATACCTCTAACAACTGTACCAAAAGCCTCCTGGGCCTGCTTCTGAGTTAGTGCAAACACTCTGGTAGACTGCTGAGTGCTCTGCTGCGGGCCCCTCTGCCGCTGCAGCTGAGAGCTCTGGCCTCCTACCTGCTGCCTGGTCGGGCACTCTCTACTGATGTGGCCTGGCTGCTTACAGCTAAAACAAAGACTCTGTGACTGTGGGCAGTCCCTAATAGAGTGGGAAGTATCCCCACACTTAAAGCAGTGGAACTGACCTCGACTCGACTGACCTCCCAACTGATGAGTAGGTCGCGAAGATGCCTGCGACTGGGTTGGTGCGGATCTGGCCCTCTTGGCCTGCGGCTGCCCAAATCCCCTGCCACCATCTCTGCGCCCTTTGTGCTGCCTGGAATGAGATTGTCCCGACTGTCTCTGTCCTCCGCCACCCTGACTCTGAGCCTGAGATGGCTGGCTAGCCTCAACCTGCTGACGATCTAGGAACATCTCGGCGTGAGTCGCCTTCGCCCGTAGCGCCTGCCTCAGGACTCTATCATAGCTATCTAGCTCCTCACTAGCCATCAACCCCTTAATGGAGTTGTTCAGTCCGTTAAAAAAGAACTCTGCCCGTCTGCTACTGGTGGAAACCAAATCTGGGACGAGCATCGCGAGCGCATCAAACTTGCTGGCATACTCTACCACTCGCCTCATCCCCTGACGTAACTGAACGAACTCCTGCAACTTCTGCCTTGCAAAGGTAGCTGGATAATATTTCTTGAAGAATATCTTCAAGAATCTCTTCCAAGAGATCGCCTTCCCTCTCAGTAGCCTCTGCTGCATCTCCCACCAAACCAAAGCCTTTCCAGTAAAGCAGTAAGTCGCCAAACCGACCTGATCCTCCTCTGGACAGCCCAATACACCAAAGGCCCGCTCCACCTCGCGGACCCACGACTGAGCCACTACAGGATCGGTGGTCCCAGAAAAACTGTCGAATTTGCCTCTCCCTAGGCGCAAAAACTGATTCAGACGGTTCATCTTCTGCCTCTCGAGAGACTCAGGCTGTACTGGGTCATACCGAGCTACTGGCTGCGACTGCACCGGTGAATCATCTGAAGACTCTCCAGCAGACATCTCAGAAGGTGTATCCTCACTATAAGCTGAGTCAGAATCGAACTCGGAATTGGACTGCTGCTGAGGCTCCATCCGCTCGGTCTGCCCTCTCGCTCGGCCACCCAGAGCGCTACCCTGGTTGGGCCTATGGCTCGAGCATGCCCGACGCTGAAACTGAGCCAAAGGGACATCATATGCCAAGTCTGGCTCGACTCTGGCCGGAACTGGACTAACCCTCTGAGTCTGAGCAGCCTGTCTACCGCCTCGACCTCGACCTCGACCTCGGCGTCCACCTCTGAAAGCAGTCCTGACACCTGAGCTACCTCCAGCCTCCATATTTCCTAAAAGGAAAGAACAGCTCAGGTTTCACATTCAACCAACAACCAACAATTTAAAAATCAACTTATTATCTTACAGTAAGGTGAAATCTCATCCTTAGACCTAAACACCCAACAATCCTATGGAGGAGGACAATCCTAAGCTTTGATGCCAAATTGTTACGCCCCGCCTAGGTTTATCCCTATATAAGGGACCTCACCTAGGAGAAGCGCAACTAGCAACAGAACAACAACATCAAAATGGACTGAATTTAAATTTACAACCAGATTCCAATCAAATGTCCAACCAGATAATAATAAAAGTTCAACCGTCCATAAGAGAATAATGAATTCTAGAGTCTAGCTAAAAGTGCATAGTTCAACTAGTAAATTAGGAAACTAATGTTGTGCGAAAGACGTCTCCTCCTCCTCCAAAACTCAAGCTATCCCATAAGATAATGCCGTCATACCTGGGAATCTGAGGCAAAAACAACAAACATCAGCAGAAGGCTGAGTAGGATTTCAATAAGATGCTATGATGCCATGTGTATAACGGAAGATATGATTCAACCATCTACTCGATGCACCTATACCAATCAACTATGTCAACTATGTCAACTATCATCTATATGAGTATGTGTCATAAACCCAATCAAGAGCGTAGTGGACATTGGGTTTCCCCCGCACTCTCGCACCCCGAGAGTGGCACCTCAAGCCCGCTCCAGCTAGAGATGCAACTATCCAAAAATGGTAGTCCGCCGACGTCTAACACCTCGACGCCGTTCACACAACCCGTGTGATAAATATGTGATCACCGGTGTCACTTGCCCTACACCTTGGGCAATATATATCAACAGTGTCCAGGGCTATCGCCCAGCAAAAGATCAACTATGCATCATGTCAACAACTACACAACTACAACTCGACTAATATAATGCTAGTAGTCATGTCATCTTATATGAACTAAATATATAAACAACAGCTTAAGATGTTATCAACAGATAAGACATGTAACATCTATACTAGCATCCTCAACTAATATGCATATAAAAATAGCATGCTGGCAACATGTTTCAACAAATATGCATAAGGAGTTTCAACAACAGTAGATATTAATTTTCAACGGAATAGAACTACAAGATATATTTTGACATAGGTTAACAACCGAACTAGGATGAGATTCACCTTGACAACAACTACCACAAAAGAATAACTCGAGTAGAAACCATGAAAACCGATAAAATAATACTTTTCAGCCCGACACGCAAAACGAGGCAAAACGAGGCAATAACGCATACTGATTTCAACATCCGAAAGCCAAACAATAAAACTGACTCCAGCAATGGATTCGGAGCGTCGAGTAGGTCCAAATTCATATATAATATGATTATTATTACCCACTATAAAGCCTCCAAAATAATATTTAAATAATAAAGAAATAACTATGATCTATGATCATAGAAGAGCCCTCTTTACCATTATGTATAAATAGACTATTCTATTTGTACAGATATGGTAGAGGGGCGTATCCAATCTTTCTTCGTCCAAAAGTTCCCCGTTCTTCAGCGCGGAGTAGAGCAGTTTGGTAGCTCGCGAGGCTCATAACCTTGAGGTCACGGGTTCAAATCCTGTCTCCGCAACGTTAAAAAAAAATATTTTTAGGTGTAACTACTATAGAATATAGAACTACTATAACTAAAAATGACTACTCAATATATCACTGTTACGGACTCTTGTAACAGTGCTATAACTCCTCAATGCTGCTACAACACCACATGCCAACTTATAACAGTGCTATACACTTATAATAAAAACCCAATTGATATAAGATATATCACACTGCTATCTAAATATAACACCCGTTATATATAAAAGTAACACTGATACAATAACATAACACCGGCATAAACTACTCTACCCCTTCATCTTCTCCCTCGCACGACTGCCCTTCCTTCACCCGCTACCGCCGCCGCCGACTTGACCCGATCGATCGCCAAGATGGAGACGTCCCCGCCACCGATCCGCAGTGGTGATCCGTCGACCAGCCGCCTCGCCGCCCCTACAACCATAGACGACAAGAGAGAGGGAGTGGCGGTCCCTAATCTGGGCGATCGCGCCCCTCGCACGACGTCGCGCAGGACGACGACGCGCCTGGCGACTCGCGACACCGCTGGCGACGATGATCCGCCGCCACCTGCTGCGCTCGACCGAACGAGACGCTTGCGGGGATTCTCAGCGCCCAACGGCGACTCGCCGCCCCTCCATCCCATCGGTGCTGCCGCCGCCCGAACTGCGCGAGTGGCGAGATGGGAGTTGAGGCATCAGCGACCCACGACGGTGACTCGTCGATCGATGCCGCCGGCGGTCGCCGTGGGTCGTCGCGCTTCGCACTATGCCACGCACAACGACTCGCACCTGATAGCGATCTCGCGCACGGGAACGGGCGGCACTGACAGACAGCCAAGCCACTGCATGAACAGTGCCGATCGCGCCTCCCAACCTCTACTCATCGCCTGCTTGGACTGGAAGCAGTCCGCCGACAGACGCAACAACGGAAGAAATTTTGTTCTAGGACGAAACCAAAAGTTTTCAATCAACAAAACTCATCAAATCGCAGGAACCACGACAAAATCTCCGATTTGTAAGAAAAATCAACGCGAATCTCATCCTACGTCGAGTTTACCCTACACAAAGAATAACAAGGAAGGGTAAGAATCCTACCGGAAATCTCCTCCGAACTCTGATTCACCGGAGTCTTCTCACCGCCGACGCCTCAAAATCCTCCGTCGGCCTCCGCTGCTACAGGAACTGAGAGAGGAAAAAAGGATTAGAGAGGGTTTAGGGCTTAATTAAATAGGATTAGCATTTTTGCAAAAAGGCCCCTTTAAGAAAATTATTTACAACTAGGTCCAAAAATTTTCAAGGTATAACACTTATGTTGAGTGAATACCCACACTAGAAGGGGAGGGGGGTTGAATAATATTGGGCGACTTTTAATTCTACTTCAATTTCTTTTAAATCGATTCCAACTTCAACCGAAAGTAAGTGCAACTAAATGATGTTCGTAAACAAGTATGAAACGTAATTATAAGCAATTACACAAGGCAATGCAAACACAAGAGATTATAGCGGTTCGGCCAATCGCCTACTCCACTACCTTGGCTCCACACCAAGGATTTCAAACCAAATCCTTTATAGACTTTGTGTTTTCCTTTGAATACAACCGACTACTCGGTTCTCAACCCTTTGAGAACTCTTAAAACCTATTCACCTAGGCATAACACAATTCTACAAAGTAAACCCTAAGTGTTTACACTAGCACACCTAGCAAGTTAATCAATGAAGATTACAAGTTAAAGAACAATGAAAACAACAAGAATGAGCTAAAAATGAAACCACAAGTGTAAGCTCCTTCCAACGCCTTCCAAGTCTCCAACTCTTCAAGATGGTGAGCTCGAATCGTTGTCGAAGTTGGGATGAGAAGATCGCTTGAGGAAGATGAAGCTATCGGCGAAGCAAGCGAGCACTAATCAATCTTTAAAGGCTTAAAACTCTCTTTGGAATGCACTAATGATAATTAACCGAGGATGAGAGAGGTTGGTGAGGGGTATTTATAACCCCTCACATGGAACAACACTCCAACGGGTGTTTTTATGCTCATTGGAAGCCGACCGGTCGCTTGCCGATCGATCGTCAGTCGACCGACCGATCGACCGCCCAGCGACCGCTAGCGTTCTGCCCTTCTACAGCCATGTTCGGTCGACCGGATGGTCGACCGAATTGATCACAATTAATTCCTATGTTGTCTGGTCGATCGAATTAGCCACTACCAATTTTTGGCCTTGTTCGATCGACCGACCGATCGACCGAAGTGGCTACTGTCGTTTTTCTGCCTTGTTCGATCGACCGAACCTGGGCTGAGGCTATTTTTATATTTGTTTTGTTACACATCTTTTCATGGGTTTTGTTACCACGTTTTGACTTGGATAACTTTACAAATGGGCTTGGGATGAGATCATAGGGATATATTACATAGAATCTATTCGATAATCTACGAATTCTACTTAATCTACATCCGAGCCTACTTAATCTCAACCTGAACTCAAAACTTCACACATATATTAAATATACATATTTGTTATCATCAAAATAGAGATCTAAGCCTAGGGGGAACCCTTGGGCCAATACCTTAATTGTTTTCCTTCTTGACAAGGGCCGCAAACAACTTCAAGTTCTCCCGATAGTTTAGGAATTCCTCTGACTACTTCACCATTACAACATTCTTGGGGTCTTTGTAATTAACATGCCTAACTGTCGATGCCACAAATTGATGTCAGAAGAAATGACTGAAAAATAAATAGATGAGTAGGCTATTTTGTAGCAGTTGTCCTTTGATATATTCCCTTCAAGGATGCATTCACCATCCTCATCAAAAATCTTGCAGTTGCTCCTAGTAAACTAAAAATTCAAATTTTGATCACAAAGTTGACTTATACATACAAGATTGGCCTTGAGACCTTCAACAAGTAGGACATTTTCCATATTCGGAATTCTTGGGACATTAAAAGTTCCAGTTCCTACAACATTCTCATGTCCTCCATCTCCAAAGGTAATAGTTGCTCCTCCAGGCTTTTGAATATCCTTCAGATTGTTTGGACTTCTGTCATGTGCCGTGAACATCCACTATCGAAATACCAAGAACCAAGAGAAAAAATAGTTTTTGACATAAATGCAACATGACAGTTTAGATCTATCTTCCTTACCCAAATTTCCTTAACTTTTAGCCTTGGGAATTTCACATGATTCTTTCTTCTCAGATTGTTTGAGAGTTTGAAGCGGTTTGCTATAATGTGCCCTTTGCGTTTACAATAATAGTATATGGGCACCCTCTGACTTCTTCTTGCAGTAGGTTGTTGATGACTCGAAGAACCATTCTGAATGTACCTCAGTTGAATAGGCAGTTGAGATTGAGGTTTCAAATGGGATGGACCAGTGTATCCCAGTCCATTGTGATTCGAGGAATATTTTCCTGCACTCAAAATTTCATTTACAGTACCACTAGAATTCACCATTCTAACTTCCTTTCTTACCTTTTCAAGCTCTTCAATCAACTTGGATTCTTTTCTTTCCTTTTCTGCAATATGAGTTTGAAGAGGTTGAATTTTCTGCTCAAAATTTATTGAGGAATTTATTGAGTTTTGCCACTTCAACCCATTTATCAAACATCTCCTAGTAGGCTTCCTTAAGACTGTCAGCACATTGAACTCTGTAGTGATCATCTTCTGCATCTGAGCTTTTTGAAGTTCTAATTGAGTCACCAATACGTGCTATGAATGCTATAAAAATTGCATTTTCCAGATTCTTCTAAATCATTTTCTTCTTCGTCATCACTCCAAGTGATAATAAAGGACTCCTTTGTTGGTGAAATGGCCACACTAGAGAGGGGAGGGTGAATAGTGTGTTAACTAAATCTTTTGTCTAATTCTAATTTTTCGAGTTTAATCATTTTCTTACAACTCACAACAAGAAAATTTTGAAATAACGACGTTTATTTTTTGACGTCCGAAGAAGCGTCGAAATGTTTAAGGACGGATGCAAAAAAGTTTAAAAATATCGACGTCTATATTAGACGTCGATATGTAAAACGGGAAATATGGCGTTTTTTCGTCGAAAAGGCAGCGTCGAAAAATTTCGACGCCAGCGTTTCGACGCAGGTGGCGTCGAAAAATTTTCCCGCGCGAACGCGCGGTCGTTGAAGCAAGTCTCACGGGTTGAAAATTTCAACCCGTGAGCGTACGGTAAGCAGCTGAAATTTCATTTCAGCTGCAGAACGTACGAAATTATATATATATATATAATTTTTTTATATATTGCTACAGTTCTTTAACTAAATAAATATAAATTTTACCTATAAATTTCACGTTCACCGCCTAAATTTCTTCCTCCCGCACGCCTACTTCTTCTTCTTCCTTCGTCTCATCGCTGCTGTCGATCGATTTCTTCCGTCGTCGAATCAGCAGGTAATTTCTTCCGTCTGATTTCTTCTCCTTCTTCTTTCTTCTTCCGTCGCTGCTCTTTTTTTTTTTTTTTTTCTCCTTTCTTCTTTCGTCGCTGCTGCTGCTGTTTTTTTTTTTTTTCTTCTTCTTTCTTCTTCCGTCGCTGCTGCTGCTGGTTTTTTTTTTTTTTTTCTTCTTCTTCTTTTTTCTTCCGTCGTTGCTGCTGCTTTTTTTTTTTCCTTCTTCTTTCTTCTTCCGTCGCTGCTGCTGCTGCTGCTGTTTTTTTTTCTTCTTCTTCTTTCTTCTTCCGTCGCTGCTGCTGCTGTTTTTTTTTTTTTTTTTTTCCTTCTTCTTTCTTCTTCCGTCGCTGTTGCTGCTTTTTTTTTTTTTTTCTTCTTCTTCTTTCTTCTTCCGTCTCTGCTGTTGCTGTTTTTTTTTTCTTCTTCTTCTTTCTTCTTCCGTCGCTGCTGCTGTTTTTTTTTTTTTTTTTTTTTTCCTTCTTTCTTCACGTCGACGAATCCATAATTAACTAATATTTTTTTTTCTTTTCTATTCATCTCGACGAAGCAACCGGCGGCCGTAAATTTTGCTCGTCGAATCAGCTCGAGATTCGGCTCTTATTCTCAAGTTAGTATAAATTTGATGTTATGCATATATCTTTAGATTTAAGATCAGTTATCTTGTTTAATTTTTTTTAAACTATGCTATCATGCTTTAATTAGCATAATTTAGATACGGCTAATTATCATGTTATATTATGCATGTTACTGCTTTAGATATTAATTTAAATATTATGCATGTTAATTTAGATATTATGCTTTAGTTACATGTTATATTATTACTGCTATCTTTAATTAGAATTACTGCTATCTTTGGTTAGATATTATATAGTTACTAATTAATAAATACTATATTATTATTATTATTATGTAATTATTATCACTAATTAATAATAATAATAATATTATTATTATTACTGTTATTATTATTATTATTATTATTAATACAACTAATTAATTATTATTATTATTATTATTTAATAATAATTATTATTATTATTACTGTTATTATTATTATTATTATTGTTATTATTTATTATTATTATTACTGTTATTATTATAAATACTATATTATTATTATTATTTAATTAATATCACTAATTATTATTATTATTATTGTTGTTCTTATTATTATTATTAGTATAACTGAATTAATAATATTATTATTATTATTTAATTATGATCACTAATTATTATTATTATTATTATTATTATTATTATTATTATTATTATTATTATTATTATTATTATTATTATTATTATTATTATTATTATTATTATTATTATTATTATTATTATTTATTATAAATACTATATTATTACTGTTATTATTATAAATACTATATTATTATTATTAATTAATTATTATCACTAATTAATATTATTATTATTATTGTTGTTATTATTATTATTATTAGTAGAACTGAATTAATAATAATAATATTATTATTTAATTATTATCACTAATTAATATTATTATTATTACTGTTATTATTATTATTATTGTTATTATTATTATTATTATTATTATTATTTATTATTATAAATACTATATTATTATTATTACTGTTATTATTATAAATACTATATTATTATTATCACTAATTAATATTATTAATATTATTGTTGTTATTATTATTATTATTAGTATAACTGAATTAATAATATTATTATTATTATTTAATTATTATCACTAATTAATATTATTATTATTACTGTTATTATTATAAATACTATATTATTATTATTATTACTATATTATTTATTATTATTATTACTATATTAATACTATATTATTAATATTATTATTATTATTATTATTTAATTAATATTGCTAATTAATATTATAATTATTACTAATTATTATTATTATTATAAATACTATATTATTATTATTATTAAATATATTACTAAATAATATTATTATTATTATTATTTAAACTTATATTAGAGTATATAATTAATTAGAATAATTAAATTTAGAATTCATTAATCTTATCTTGATGGACTAAATTTCTTGCTTCCAACAATGAACTTTTTATTTAAACTTCTAAATTTGATATTTTTATAATTTTCTACCCAGAGCTTAGACCCGTTCGAGAAATATTTTTTGATTTTATAAATTTTATTGATAAAATTTAGTTGTAATATTAAGTTGAATACTTATTTCGATATGGAGGAATACGTATTCTACTTAATATTTTACTAAATAATATCAATAAAATTTATATTTTTCAAATAATAAATCTTGAATTGTCCCTTATTGGACAGTTTAGCAACACAATTATTAATATCGCAAATTTAATTTCATTTTATCACACATGTCAA
The DNA here is from genome assembly GCA_034359265.1 of Canna indica. Classification (NCBI taxonomy): domain Eukaryota; kingdom Viridiplantae; phylum Streptophyta; class Magnoliopsida; order Zingiberales; family Cannaceae; genus Canna; species Canna indica. The sequence continues at coordinate 32,843,689 of CP136898.1, read as the reverse complement.
TGAAATATCGGTTGCATCTCTTTTGTTCTCCGGTACGCTTCAGAAGTTTTGCGTACTTGGAGAACTAAAAAGAGATGCTGCCGAAATTTTCAGTGACTTGTTGTGATTAAATGAGATTATAAGTGCGATATTAATAATGTGTTGCTGAATGGGATAGGACCAACCCACCTATATGACTATACCCTTTATAATAACATTGAAATTCACAAATGTAGTCAAAGATGGATAAAACTTGGATGTCAGCACCTCAATCATCTAAAGCCTATGCGAGAGGACTGAAAAATTTTATGCAGTTCGCAATTGATAATGGATTGGATGAAGATGACACAATGAATTGTCCGTGCAAAAAATGCAACAATAGGAAATATCATAAACCAGAAGATGTTGAAAGACACTTAATATGGAATGGAATTTTACCGAGATATACCATTTGGTATTACCATGGTGAACCTTTATATCCGACAACAGAAGCACAACTTGATATATCAAACAGAGCTGAAGCATCCCATCAACTACATTCTCATAACGATGAAACACCAATTGATGTCAATGATGAAACACCAATTGATGTCAATGATGAAACACCAATTGATGTCAATGATGAAACATCAAATGTTAATCTTGATGAAGCTCCAAATGCATTCGAACCGCCACAAGAATCTTCCCAACATTCTATGATGGATGATCTTGATGTTCCCCTGTATCCAAATTGTGTAAAATACAGTAAAGCATCATTTATCATTCAATTATATCATATAAAGGTTCTTAATGGTTGGTCTGGAAAGTCGTTCTCAATGTTGTTAGAATTGTTGAAAGAAGCTTTTCCAGAAGGCAATACACTTCCATCAACGTGTTATCAAGCAAAAAAATATGTGAAAGATTTGGGTTTATTCTATCAAAAGATACATGCCTGTCCAAATGATTGCATTTTATACATGGATGAAACTGCGGAAGCATCAACATGCAACATTTGTGGATTGTCTCGATGGACTTCCTCTTCAACTAATGATGAATCAACAAGTCAGTTAGAACGAAAAAAAAACCCTGCAAAAGTGTTACGATATTTTCCACTTATTCCAAGACTGACTCGTTTATATATGTCATCGAAGACAGCAAGCTCGATGAGATGGCATTCTGAAAGACGCACCAAAGATGGAATCATACGACATCCTGCTGATGCAGAAGCTTGGCAAGCTTTTGACAGAAGATATCCAGACTTCGCTGTTGATTCACGTAATGTTAGATTGGGTCTTGCAAGTGATGGATTTAATCCATTTCGATCAATGAGCACAACTTATAGCACTTGGCCTGTTGTATTGATACCTTATAATATGGAACCGTGGGCATGTATGAAGAGATCTTCAATCATGTTATCAATGTTAATTCCAGGCGCTAAGGGACCAGGAAATGACATTGATGTGTACTTACAACCTCTCATTTCAGAATTGAAGCTATTGTGGAGCGGAGTAACAGCATTTGATAGTATCTTCGGCGAACAATTTACTCTGCGTGCAGCTTTAATGTGGACCATTAATGATTTTCCAGCATATGCAATGTTATCAGGTTGGAGTACTAAAGGACGATATGCATGTCCCATATGCGGTGATAAGACAAATTCTCGTTGGCTTAAATACGAAAAAAAACATTGTTATTTAGGCCATCGTAGATGGTTGTCACAAGAACATTCGTTTCGTCAGGACACTGAATTATTTGACGAGACAATAGAAAATGATAATGCACCAGTGTCAGTTGATTCAAAAATTATTTACGAGCAGATTCAACACATTAAACATGTTTATGGCAAAACTACCAACACAAGTAAAAAGCGCACTCGAAATAATTTGGGTAGTGAGTCAGAAGGTATTAATGCAGACACACAAACTCAGCAAAGTTTTCAGAGGACCGATTTTGGATTATGGAAAAAGAAAAGTATATTTTTTGAATTACCATATTGGCAGCATAATCCATTGCGCCATAATTTGGATGTTATGCATATTGAGAAAAATATATGTGATAATCTGATTGGTACTATATTGGATATTGATGGAAAAGGGAAAGATAATTTAAATGCACGATTAGATTTGCAAGACATGAATATAAGACATTATTTACATCCAATATTATTACCAAATGGCAGATATGATATACCCTTGGCAATTTATTCAATGTCCACTATTGAAAAGGATCTCATGCTGACATGTATCAAAAATATGAAAGTGCCCGATGGATATTCATCAAATATTTCTAGATGTGTGAATCTCAAGGATCATAGATTACAAAACTTGAAGAGTCATGATTCACATATACTGCTTCAAGATGTTTTTCTGCATGCATTACGAGGAATTGTGCATAAAGATGTTCTCCTCATTGTTAAAGAGATTTCTGCATTTTTCAAAAAGTTATGCAGTGCCAATTTAGACCATTGTGCCCTGGACGATTTGCAATCACGTGTGCCTTTGCTCTTATGTAAAATGGAGCAAATATTTCCACCGAGTTTTTTCACTATTATGGTGCATTTGATGATTCACCTTCCAACAGAGGTGAAACTTGGTGGTCCTGTTCATTACCGTTGGATGTACCCAATTGAAAGGTTTGTTTTATTTATATTTGTCTCGTGGTCCGCATGATTCACCTTCCAACATGAATTTGTCTCGTGTTCATAGGTTATTTATGAGATATAAATCTCATGTTCGAAATAAAGCACAACCAGAGGGATCCATCGCTGAAGGATATATTGCTGATGAATGTCTTACATTTTGTTCTCGATATTTAAATAATATTGAAACGGTGTTCAATCGACCGCAAAGAAATTATGAAGTTGAAAATATTGAAAACTACTTATTTTCTTCTGGTGGTCGATTTATTGGCAAAGCTCGCATTAGTACGTTGGATTTAAATGCGTATGCACAAATGCACAGATATGTCTTGTTGCATACTCCAATGATTGAACCATACAAAAGGTATCAATTGTTATTAAATGTCTCCATATTTTAAGTTATTTTAAGATTATTGGTGTAATTTTTATTTTATTGTCTCAGGCAATTTCTTGAAGAACAATGTCATATAAATAATTTATCAGTTCCATCAAATGCTCAACAACAAAGGTGGATCATAGAGAGATTCGCATTGTGGTTACAAGATAAAGTATCAGAAATGATACAAAATGATTGTGATGCTTCACTACTTGCGTTAGCTCGAGGTCCAGTATCTGTAATTAAAAAATATGATGGATTGATTATAAATGGTTATAGATTTCATACCAAGCAACGAGAAAGATTGCGTAAAACACAAAATAATGGTTTAATGGTTGAGGCTGACAATCGTCAATATTATGGAGTTCTAACGGATGTAATTGAATTGGACTATCGTGGGGTATTCAAGGTAGTTCTTTTTCGTGCTGAATGGGTTGATATAAGAAATTCACGGGGTTTACGAGTGGATGAGAATGGATTCACATTAGTTAATCTTTCTCGATTATTTCATACCGGTGCATTTCTAAAAGATGACCCGTATGTGTTTTCATCACAAGCAAAACAAGTATTTTATATGTCAGATCCGAAGAATAATGAGTGGTCGCATGTCATAAATGTATATCCTAGAGATTTATATGACATCGGTAAATGACTTATTATTTATCAATATTATTTATATAATTTGTTAATCTTTATGTATTTATCAATATATAATATTATGTTATTATACAGGATGTCAAGATCAAGAATAATTGATTCAGATGCTGAGACTCGCGAGGAGGGTGAGCTTAGCCCCGAGAGTGATCGTCTTGGGTCGTCACAAGGACGAATTCACAGACCTTTCTACATTTGGAGTTAGTTTTTATATCATTATACATGTGAACATTATTTATTTAATCAAATTTATATTAATATTTTCTGATGTAATTTAAAAACAGACACTACAACACAAATGCAACATGAAGGGTCTCCATATTTTACAGCTTCTTCTGTGTATACACTTAATCCCGACCAGTTAATTATGGTCAATTTTTCTGATTGGGGTCAAAGTCATGATGGCGGCCACAGATTATACTCACGTTTTATGGGGTTACTAGTGCGTGATTCTACATTCTTACCATTGACGCCTGACCCTTGGAATCAAATTTCTTCCATATATAAGAATGGATTACGGGAGCAATTATTGGTATGTTATGAATTTATATGAATTTATGTTAGATTGCATTATTTAGTTGCGTGAAATTATATATTAAATATATATTTTGGGGTCAAACTAATATCATTTATAAATGCAGAGATATTTTTTGATCTCTACTGAGAACAGGGATCGTATTTATTGCACTACTATGGCAGCCTTCGACAGAAAATTTAAAAATTATAAACTTATATTAAAAAAAAATATTTTAAAATTGAAGAGTCAAAAGAAGAAAACTACTCACGTCGACCACGAAATGTTAGTAGAGAATCATGGATAAGAATGGTCGATTATTGGCATTCTTCGGCTAGTCAGGTAAAAATTTATATTTTGATACTTGTAATATTTGTTTTATAATTATAATTAAATATGACAGGCTGCGTCTGAACGGGGTCGAAGGGCAAGAAGTGCAACTCAAGATTGCATACATACTAGCGGTGCGACCCCTTACATTTAAAGACGTGATGATTTTGTAAGTAGTTTAGTAAATAATTTATAATTTATTTGTTTTTATTTTTAATATCTTTTAAATAATTAATTTTTATTTATATTGTGTGAAGCGACGTACACATAATAGAGAGCCCAGTGAGCTCGAAGTGTATAGAACAACACATCTTCGTAGAAGTGGACGAGGATATGTACGCGAAGAAGCTGCTCAATTTATGGTATAACACATCTACGAATGAATTAAATTAATATTTTTTAAATTTATAATCTATTTTTTGAAATGTAGGCCACCGCCGAACAAACACTTAATGAACGACTTGAGACTAATCCAACAACAGAGCGAGTTCAACTCGAGAACCAAGTATATCGGGAAATATCTGGTCCCGAACATCATTCTCGAGTTCGCCTACAAGGGATTGGAGTCACACCAAGTCAATTTTATGAACGTCACCGACAATCTTCTGTTGCATCTTCCCACGATGCAACATATGACGAGCTTCGACGGCAACAAGAGGCTGCAATGAAAGAAATGCAGCAAAAACATGATGCTGAGATGAGGGAGGTTCAGCAAAGACTGAACAGAATGGAGCAGATGTGGTTTCAACAACAATTTAATAATTCATCGTCACAGGGACTAAATCCAATTATTAATCAAGCTAATATGTTTTCCTCGCCAATTGATTATGTATGTATTTATTTAATTTATTTGTAGTTGATATTTTTAGCATTGTAATTAATTAAATATGTTTTTTAACAGGATCGATTGTATGTTCCTGAAAGTCTTCCTCATGAAATACCGTCGGCTAATCTCGGAGAAGGTACAAGTAAAGATCCATTTCTAAACTGTAAGTAATTTATATATTGTCATACTGCATATTTTAATTAATAATATTAAAATTTATATGCTTATAATTGATATAAATGTACAGATAGAGATGTTGATCCGTATAGAGAAGACGACGAGGAAGAACAAGAAGACGAGGAGGAGCAGGAGGATATGGACGATGATGAAGATTAAATTATTTAATTTTATTTGTAAATAAAATTACTGAGTATTGTTTAAATTAAATTTTGTATCACTGTTCCAATTAAATAAAATTGTGAATTTTGATGATAATTTAATTAATTTTAAATTAATTAGCTAATTAATATATTAATTATTGATTATGAGTAAAATTTATTTAAAAAATGAAAAAAATGGTTAATTAGCATATTGACGCCTGCAGAGGCGTCAATATGCTAAGCATATTGACGTCTGTTTAGACGTCAATATGCTAAGCATAACGTCGTCGTTTTGGATACTGACGTCTCGTTTCGACCGCACACGCCGTCGAAATTTAAATCTTTACGCCTGGATAGACGTCAATATTTAAAATTAAGCGGAAGGTTTTTGACACGCATTTTCGACGGATTCACTGCCATTAGAATGCATATATTTACTCCCTCCGACGTCAAAATTTCTTTATAATCTGTCGTCAGAATTCCAACGATGTGTTGTAGTGACTTAGGCAATTCACAATTAGATAGTTAAATAAAGAAGCGATAAAATAAAGCAGTTAAGCAAATGCAAGAAGAAGAATACTAACACAAAGGAAGTTTTGGTGGTTCGGCTATCCGCCTACTCCACTACCTTAGACCCGTGCTTAGGATTTCACACACAAATGCACTATATTAAGAGTAGCTTACAATTGAGGACTTTACACCGGAAAGACCCTACACTCCCTTCGAAGATACTTCCACACCCGGAAGTATCCACCTTCACACCAAGTGAGCTTTCCCACCTCAATTCCTAAGAATAACTCCTGATCTAGTTTTACACAAGTGACTTTACCACAAACTAGCTAGACCCTACACAAGGTCTATTATGCGATCAAGTTGATACAATAAAAAATAAACAAAAAACACTTTAATGACATGAAGAGGGAAGAGAGGACTTATCACAATAGGATCACCTCTTCTTGTTGAGCCTAGCAAGTTTGAATGACCCTCCAATGATGAACACTTGAAATTGAGGGATCAAGGGCTATGTTTTGGAGATTTGATCAAGAAAGAGCTTGGAAGATGCTTAAGATCACTTTTTAAGACTTAGAGGCATCAACAATAAACTGGGAGAGAGTTTTGAGTGAGTATTTGTAACCCCCCAAACTCAAGGTGTTGTCAACGAGCATTTTGCTACCTGTCGGCGATGCCCGGTCGCTTGCCGATCGATCATCGGTCGACTGATTGATCGACCACCCAAGCGATCGCGGTAATCTGTCACTTTTGGGCACACTTCTGGTCGACCGAATTGGCTACTACCAATTTTTGACCGCATACGATCGACCAACTTGTTTACGCAGTTTAGTGACAAACTTGTCATCTAATTTGCGGGGCCCTCACCAGACAGATGCCAAATCCAATATCAACAAAGTACAATATTAGTTCTAGGATTTCACACTCTGAAATCCAACTATGAGTATTAAAGTGAATTCAAAATAATAAACAAACTATTTGCTATTACAAATACTAACCAACTTGCCTCTCTATGACAACTCAATCATAGAGTTCTGTCCTACACACAGTCTCTTTTTTGTAGTGAGTTAACAATCCCAACTCCATCTTGAGTTGAAGATAGTTGAAGTAGATTGTTGTTGTTTACACACTCAAAAGTCTCAACTCCTCATATAATTGACAACTCTGTTTTCGCACATAAGAGACTTGCTTTATTATCTCAACTCTTTCCCCATATATAGTAGAAAGTCAAAACCATTCGTATAATAGACATTTAACACAATAACTTAACCACATCAGCTTCAAACTCAAAAGACAGCCATAATATCTCATAATGCTTCGGCCATAAAAGCCTCAAGAAAAAAAATCGCCCAACTCATAAAGAATACCACATCATTTCTTATAAATGACCAAGAGATTTAAAGATGAATATTAAATCAATAATAATTACTCATGAAACATCAATAATTTCAACAAACAAAAAGACACCAATGCAGTAGTATTAATTTTAGCAAACGCTTCACAACATCCAGAATAGTTATAACTGACATTCAACTAGGAACCTAACTACTATTACGATCCTTTTGCCAAATATAGCCAACACAACATCAGCCAAACACCAACACATAGTGCATGAGACATTTAATGGGTCTTATTGGGCTGAGTGGTGCGCATAGCGCACAAGATGCTATTGGGCCGAATTTGCCGAGTGGTGCGCTTCGTAAACGAGATGCTATTGGGCCAGATAGGCCAAGTGGTGTGCTTCGTACACCAGATGCTATTGGGCCGGATAGGTCGAGTGGTGTGCTACGCACACGAGATGTTATTGTGCGGGATAAGTCGAGTGTGCGCTCCGCGCACGTGATGATGTTGGGCAGGACATGCCGAGTGGTGCGCTACGCGTATGCGCCACATTGTTGGGCTGAGTGATAAGCCTACCGTACGTGTGTTCACTGGTCGGAGGGCCTTTCCCGACCAAGTTTTGGGGCGTTGATACTAGAGGGCCTTCCTTGATTAGTGAGCCCGAGTTGGGAGTCTAGTTGGGGGGGAGGGCCTAGAAAATACTCCACAAATGGTGGTTGGACATTTAGAGGACACACTCCTAAATCACACCATTCTCAGTTGTCATGCTCATCACATCATTGTATATCAGATTTACCATAGTAGTAATAATATAAACATTGAAACAAATCATTTCTCAAGTAATGCTAGGCTAGTTTCCAACACTTAGTCAAATTTTTGCACAGTTCAAATGTTAACATATTCACACCTTTACCAAACTAGTAATCCTTAGTGGAATGGTTCTGGAATGCAAGATATGGGCCCACATTTGGCGTGGTCATGCATTTATGTTATACTCATGTGCTTATCTCTAAGTGATGAGATAAGTGATTCATATAATTAAGAGTAATTAACTAGTTGTTAAAATATCTATTCTTAACTCAATCAAGTTCATGCCTTCTCACCTTTGATGGCAAGGTGGAACTATAAATAAAGACACCACGTATACTTCCACACCTATCTAGAGAGTATTGAGAGAGCACTCGAAGAACACCTATGAGCATCGAAAGAACACATTTGGAGCGTCACTCATACGTCGTGCTTGGAATCAATGGCAGGAGGTATGTTTTTTTATGATTCCGCTTCCCTTCTTTTTCTTGAGGAACACATGTAGAATTCCTGATTTTGGATTAAATTTATGTTTATCCATATATTCCATCAACTGTATCAGAGCATCTACATGTTCGATGATTGAGAAAATATTTTGAATTATTCTCATTAATCAAATCTCCTGTTCTTGTTTCCATTACATGATGATTGCATGATTCAAAGTCCTTCATTATTCTTGAGAGTTGTAATCAGAATTATGGTTGGCATAATTTAATTTCTCATACCTCATGAATTATGCGAATTTTCTACTATGGTCGCTGTCAAGCTTGTGGTTGCGAGATCATGGAAGAATCGGCAAGATCGTGGCCCCGTAGGTGCAGCCCCGTCCCTAGTGGATGTGAAGGCGACCAGTGGAGGTCATGGGCAGCATCTAACACGCCTGGTTTGTGAGCAGCCGCATGAAGCTTCTCCTCTCATCGGCATGGCCGGCGCAAGCATCACGTTGGTGATGCCTTGCTTCGATTGAAAGGGGAAGAGAGTCGTGCTTTGCTGCACGTCGATCGCCAATCCTGTGAACTTGGCGTCGCAGGCGAGGTTGCCGGTTCTGTTCAGATTATTCGAGCTCGCCGATCAATCTCTTGGCACTGCTTGGTTTTCTTCCCATCTGCCCAAATATGGTCTCTTACTGCTCACGAACAAGCAGCCGCAAAATGCTCGACTTCACAAACCTGTCGGCTAGGCGTCATTCCTCCCTGTCGCCATCCGTCATCGGCGTCTTCTTCGCCGGAGAATGAAGATGGACGGCATTGTGGAGAGGATGGTGAGGGGCGGCGGCTGGTTATAGAGGCTAGGGTTTTCTTTAAAGCGTGTTGTGTGTGCTGTACGTGGGTAAAGAAGAGAGGGAAGTGGGTTTAAGTTTAACGGGTCGGATCCAGATTCACTTAACAAAATCCGGTCCATTAAATCTTAAACCCGACCCACTACTTAAATAAAATCTAATCCATTAAAGATATATCCATTTAAAAGTAAATGGTTTAAGCTAATTGGGTCGGATCTGCATCTTATTTTAATGGATCAGGGTCCATTAATGTAATATACCCACTGTTGGATTGGGTTGGCCCTTGTTTATCTGTTTCGGCCGTCCTAATTCCACTTATATGGCTGAAATTAGGATTCTGGTTCAATTATGGTTCATTGTAATCTGTTTTGGTTTATTTAACAAAATTGGTTCAAATTTCTGGTTCATTTTAAATTTTGGACTGGCCCAATAAAGCTTAATTTTATGGGCCGGATCCAATTAATTGAAACAACACGTGCTCCCTTTAATTGAACTTGTTTATTACTGTAAAATTAAATCAGATTCGTATATGCTTGTTTTTTTTAAAAAAATATTATTTAGTATTCATTTAAAAATCTGGTTCACTGATGTATGTTTATTTTGATTCATACTTGATTTAGCTACCTCTATTTAGTATTACATTAACGGAAACTTATAAATCATGATGTATATGACACAATTATTTTTGCTAAATGGTGCATTATTGCATTTTTAATTATGATGCATTTTTATCATGATATTATGTTATTATTTACGCTACATTATGATGTGATGTGATCATATAATTTGACTATGAAGAGTAGTCACAACATCCTTAATTATATTAAATTATATATATATAAAATTGATCACATAATTTGACTAATTGAGCAGTAGTCACATCCTCCTTAATTATGTTAAATTATATATTAGACAATTTTTAAGTCAATTGTATTTAATTATTTTGAGTTTAATGAATCTTATCCCTTAGAAATTTTATTATACTTATATAATTAATTAGTATGAAATAATATATTATTTTTTCTAATTTGCCCACGATTATTAGGAAAAGATTTATACTTTGTTAGTTTCATAAAAAGTTAAATATCAGTTCTAAAATAGAACTTAGCCAACCCACAAACAATTTTATTGTATCGATTCATATTTATTTATTTATTTCTTGTTTACATTGGTAAAATTAGAATTTTATATGTCTCTATTTAGATTATGAGCATGAATATATGATTTTAATATGCAGTAATTCAAACTTTTAGCTACTTTGATTTTATGATGGATTTTCGAATTAACTAGGGACAATTATAGAATTTAGAGGGAAAGAATTCTCTTTCATTTAAGGTGAATGAACTTAGATTTACGCTATAAGAAAAGATAAACCACCTACTTCTATAGATACTAACATTACGGCTGAGGTCGCGCTTTAATGAACAGTGGGAGCGATTCAATCGCCTCAGTATGATGTTCATAAAAACTACAAATTCGTGATTTTATTTGGGAACGTATAATATAAGGAATCTATTAAATACTATAAATGAGTAGTTTAGATCTTCAGATAAGGTCCTTACCAGCACCTTAATCACTAAACTATCATCAATAAGGCTCATTAGAGTTAGAGGTGTGCATGGGCACATCTTGTAGATGAGAAATTTAACAGCCCAACTTCAAAAAAACCTAGAGGTAGAGGTTTATATGTCTGAGTTCTTTCATGTGCATTTTATTTTGAACTTCTTACCAGCAATACAGGGCCTTTAAAATCTCTTAAAACACACATAAACAGAAATGAACAATTAATGAAATTCTGACCATGTGTGTACGAGAAAATAGAAGGCTGCTCGCTGAAATGGGAGAAAGTGCACATTCAATCTCTTTGGCTTGTTATGAATCTAATATAGTTGATTTTTTATTGTAACACTTGTTGGATTTATTTAGGTTCTACCGTCCATATTTCCAATACCTTCCATGACTTTCAAAACCACATGAAGCCAGTGGGAAGTGAGCATTGTATCTATACGGGAAACAGAGTGCACTCACATGCGGAAGCCGTTGGAACATGCACACTTATTTTAACTTCTGATTTTATTTTGCATTTAGAAAATACCTTATTGAGTTGCAATATAATTCCATTTATAATGCATTGCATGTTTAATAAAGTGTTGGTATTAAAAGATGTGTTATAGATGAAAGCTCCTTTAGGTTGTGGCACCAAAGGTTAGGACTTATATCCATTTAGATAATAAAAGAGTTGGTAGATGAAGGCGTACTTAGTGCTTAATTTGAATTCTACTAACTATGAGACATGCATAAACTCCATAAAAGGAAAGCAGACTAGCATGTGAAAGAAAGGTGCAAAGAGGAGTTCACACATTAGATATTATACATATAGATATTTGTAGTTCATACATAGACTCACATAGTCAGAAATATTTCAACTCCTTCAAAAATGGTTACTCATGCTAGATGTATCTCTACTTGCTTCATAATAGGAATGAAGCACAGAATGCCTTTTAAGGTTTTTAAGGCAGAAGTGCGAGAAGCAAATAAGGATCGTGAGATCATACAAGAGAGGTGAGTATTTTGGAAGGTACACTAAGGATGGACAAACACTTGGCCCATTTGTTAATTTCCTTCAAGAGCATGGGTTAATTGCACAACATACCATGCCAGGATCTTCATATCAAAATAGTGTTGCAGAAAGAATGAACCTGACATGATTAGACATGCTGCAAAGCATGTTTAGCAGCTCTAAGCTTCCTAGATTCTTGTGACTTGAAGCCCTTAAGATGACTGTGTATATATATTAAACTGAGTTCCAATCAAGGTTGTTCCTAAAATGCCATTCGAGTTATAAAAAGATTGGAAATCGAGTTTGCAGCATCTGTGTGTGGGATGTCCATCTGAAATAAGGGTTTACAATCCACAAGAGATGAAGCTGGACCAAAGGACTATTAGTGGGTATTTGTCACGATCCAAACTCGGCATGACCGGCCAGAATACCAAATGTACCCCACAGCCTAACCCAACCAAACCACAAATGCAATTTTAAGACTTGAACATTTTATAAAACCATTTGACTACTGAAAACATAAACATGATATCTATAAATTCAACAACCAAATAGTTAAATATTCAAATACTCAAACCCTTAAGGAATATAGTCTTTTAAAACATGAATAAACTCCTCAACATAAAAATGCGGAATGACCCAAGTCCACATGACTCAGATAAACAAATAATAAATAATAATAAATCTAAGACTTGGGTATCTACCCCGACCACGACATGTTACGAGATTTGTTATCCCTACCGCCACCAGTTGCGCTATTGGATCCCAATATCTCTCTGATCACGTTCAGGTGCTCAAAAAGATAATATAATAGAGTGTAAGTCCAACTAGGACTTAGTGAGCAGATCAGTCCTAAAGCCACCATATCCATCATTAGTCAATCCATCATATAATCAAACATATAATGGAGAAAACATAACTCATAAAACAATTATCAACATGCAAATCTATTCTCCTGTACATCATATAACAACTAGCAGTAGATATGCAATCTAAGTATAAAATACATATCCAAATGCATCAACACAAATGCCAACCCGGACCCGTCGGTCCATATAGCAACATAGGGTAGGTAGTCGGTGTGACCTCCGAACTACCACCCAGCCCAGAACCGTCTCCTTGGGGCATACGTTTTCCTCACCGGTCGGGATTCGGGACCGTCTCTTTGAGGTATTCTCTCCCCTCATCGGCCAGAACTACCGAAATAGTACCAACAACGTCTCTTCGGGGCATACCCTCCCCTCACCGATGAGGCTTTCGGGATCATGCATCAAGCACAACACACACGCATATATATAGCATACTAAGGAAATTAATAGAACCCCCATAACAAGTATATCAGAAATATGTTATGGTCATATCTCGGCCCCTCCATGTCCTCATTCAATTCATCACATCTCACATGTCTATAAGCAATAATGTTCTTGCCACATAATTATTATACATAACACACACAAGCCATGAACATACATATCATCATATCCGAGAATCACATAAAATATATCATAAGGAATTAAGTATATCTCAACCCGCATACCATCACAAGCGCATGACATAGGCATGAATCAATATAATAGAACATGTAAACAATAACAATATTAGGCAAGAAGGATCGTTATGCAAGGTATTAAAATATAGCGAGCATACACGATAGAAAACTGGGCCCTTGTGATCCCTAGCCGCACCTCATAGGGCCGGCCTACCCCTTACCCAAGTGCTCTAAAAGCAAAGGGGGTTCGGCACCTACAAGTCCTCCAAAGGGTCGTATTAGCACCACGTTCCTCCTAAGGTCCCTAAGTCTCTAAGCACATATAGGAAGCCCTAAAAATAGGGTATCACCACCTAGCAATCCTACGCAATTTAACCCACCCTGGGTGACCCTAGCCGAATACCCTAGGGCCGGCCTACCTCCCTCACTCGAGTGCCCTAAGGGCAAGGAAGGTTTGGCCCCCTTAGCAGTTCTTAGGGTCGGTCCTTCCGAAAGTTAAATTAGGGTCCTAATGTCTCTAGTGTCCCTAGGGTCCTAAATTCCTAAGTATAGGTTCCTACAATATTTATACTATTGAAAATAAATTCAGCATACCCTAAAGTTTAACTTTTAAGTGTGAAAATATATTTAAAGTCCTAAAAATCCCTCCTTTGGGTGGCCGGCCAGCCGGCCACCCGGCCACCCGGCCACCCGGCCACCCGGCCACCCTAGGGTTCCTAAAGAACCTTAAAGGGGGGCGGCATACCCTCAAACTTCCCCAAAACTCCTCCTTTCCTCAAGATTCCAAGCAAGCACCAAGAAACCCCAACAACCATCAAGAATCCTCAAGAAACCATCAAGAAATTGAAGAAGAAGGGGGTGGCACAACACCAGCGCTAACTCGAGCCCACGGTCCCCTGCTTAAGAATAAAATATTGTTCTTAGATTTTTGGGCACTAAAATTCCCTCCTCCCATAAAGAAAATTCATCCTCGAAGTTTGAGATGAATAAGAGAAGCCCACCTCGGCATCAAAAAGGTATGAGTACTTCTCTCTCATATCCTGCTCGACCTCCTAAGTAGCCTCTTGCCCTGAGTGGTGCTCCCACCGAACTTTCACCAAGGGGATCTCTTTGGACTTCAACTTCCTCACCAGCTTGTCTTGGATCTCTACAGGTCATTCCTCATAAAAATGGCTGGATCGACCTCCACCGCAGCAACATCTAGGATATGGGACTCATCCTGAACATATCGCTTAAGCATGGAGACATGAAAAACAGGATGCACCCGATCCATGCTAGGCAGTAGAGCCAACTCATATGCAACCACTCCTCTGCGTCGCAAGATAGGGAAGGGCCCGATGAATCTAGGGCTCAACTTACCCTTCGTCCCAAAGCGTACAACCCCCTTTATAGGGGACACCTTTAGGAAAATTGAACCTCTTTCCTAATACTCCACGTCGCGAGCTTTACCATCAGCATACATTTTCTAACAACTCTGAGCTGCTAGAAGTCGTTCCTTGATCAACTTCACTTTCTCAACGGTGTCATGAACCAAATCTGGCCCAAGCATCAGGGACTCACCGGCCTCAAACTAGCCTACCGACGACCTGCACCTGGCCCCGTACAAAGCCTCAAACGAGTCCATACCGATACTGCTATGGTGGTTGTTATTATAGGCGAACTCTACCAAGGGTAAATGCCTCTCCCAACTACCCTCCAGGTCCACCACACACGCTCTCAGCATGTCCTCAAGCATCTGAATGGTCCTCTCTAACCGACCGTCCATTTGAGGATGAAAAGCGATACTGAACCACACCAACGTACCTAGAGCCTCCTGAAACAACTGCCAGAACCGAGAGGTGAACCGAGTGACTCGGTCGGATATGATCATAAGTGGGATCCCATGGTAAGCCACAATATGGTCAAGGAACAATCGCTCATACTGCTCATGGTAAGCCAGAACTGAGAGGTGAACTGAGTGCCTCGGTCAGATATGATCATCAGTGGGATCCCATGGTAAGCCACAATACGGTCAAGGAACAACCGCGCATACTACTCAGTAGAGAAAGTGGTCTTCATCGGAATAAAGTGCGCCGATTTGGTCAGGCGATTCACCACCACCCAAATAGAGTCATTTCCTTTTTTTGACCTCGGTAACCCGGTAATAAAGTCCATGGTAATCTTCTTCCATTTCCATTTTGGCACCTCAAGATTCTGCAACAATCCTATGGGTCTCAAGTGTTCGGCCTTTACCTACTAGCAGACCAAACATTTGGATACGAACTTTGCCATCTCTTGCTTCATCCCTTTCCACCAGTAGTGTTGCCTCATATCTCGGTACATCTTTGAGGTCCCCGGATGCATAGTGTAAGTGGAACAGTGGGCCACCTCTAGTACCCGCCTACAGACCTTTACCATGTCTGGTACCACAACCATGTCTCTATATTTGAGAATCCCCTCAGAGTCCACCTTGAAACCCTCTGCATCACCTCTCATAGCCAAATCCTTCGTCGGGGAACATAAAACTTCCTCACCCTGAGCCGTTCGTAGCATATCAACCAAAGTGGACTATACACGCATGTGTGTCACCAATCCACCCATATTAGCTACAGATAACGAGTCCCTTGGACCCAGGATCACTGCTAGCTCTCTGGTCAGGGATCTCCCAGTCACGGCCAAGTGGACTAAGCTCCCCATCGACTTCATGCTCAAAGCATCTACTACTACTTTTGCCTTCCCCGGGTGATATTGAATAGTGCGGTCATAATCTTTTAATAGCTCAAGCCATCTCTATTGCCTCAAGTTTAGATCCTTCTGAGAAAGCAGATATTGGAGGCTCTTGTGATCTATGAATATGTCACATTCCTCCCCATATAGGTAATGATGCCACAACTTCAAGGCAAAGGCTATCGCCAAGAACTCCAAATCATGAGTCAGATAATTTTTCTCATGGGTTTTCATTTGCCTGGATGTGTATGCGATCACTTTGTCGTGCTACATCAGAATGCACCCCAATCCGACTCCAGAAACATCACAATATAATACAAATCCTCCCGACCCTAACGGTAGTGCCAGTACAGGAGCGGTAGTCAAGCGGTCCTTCAGCTTCTGAAAGCTCTCCTTGCATTTGTCATTCTAAATAAACTTTACTTTATTCTGAGTTAGGCGCATGAGCGGGGCCACAATCTTGGAAAAATTTTCAACGAACTTTCTGTAGTAGCCAGCCAACCCCAAGAAGTTGCGGACCTCAATCACACTGGTCAGCCTCTCCTAGCTCTGAACTGCCTCAATCTTCGCAGGGTCGACTTTCACACCATCGTGAGATACAATATGCCCCAGGAATCCCACACTGGTCAACCTGAACTCACACTTTGAGAATTTTGCAAAGAGTTGATCAAGGGTCTCTAGAACTACCCTCAAGTGCTCCCTATGCTCCGCCTCACTCATGGAATATATCAGAATGTCATCAATGAAGACTAAGATGAATCTGTGCAGAAAGTCCTTGAACACCCGGTTCATCAGCTCCATGAAGGCTATCGGGGCGTTAGTAAGCCCAAAGGACATGACCAAGAACTCATAGTCTCCATACCGCGTCCTGAAAGCAGTCTTTTGGATATCGTAATCCCTGATCCCCAACTGATGATACCCAGACCTCAGATCGATCTTTGAGAACCACTGAGCCCCCTACAACTGATCAAATAAGTCATTAATCCTGGAAAGCGGGAATCGATTCTTAATCGTCACCTTATTGAGCTGTCGGTAATCAATGCACATCCGCATGGACCCATTTTTCATTTTCACGAACAACACTGGCGCCCCCAGGGTGAGACACTTGGGCGAATGAACCCAATGTCTAACAACTCCTACAACTGCACTTTAAGCTCCCTCAGCTTAGTGGGTGCCATTCGGTATGGGGGAATCGATATAGGCTTCACCCCCGGCTGCAACTCGATACATAACTCGGTCTCTCGCACCGGTGGTAGTCCCGGCAACTCCACAGGAAACACGTCTGGAAAGTCCATGACAATTGGAGTACTCTCTATGCTGTTGGCCGAGCCCTCGTCGGTAACATATGTAGAGACAAAAGCCAAGAAGGACTGACAGCCACCCACCATCAACTTGCGGGTTTGGTGAGCAGAGATCACCCTGATAGAGTCCGCTCGCCCATCGCCCTAAAAGGTAAAGGGTGGTATTCCTGGCTTGCAAAATATAACCACCTTTGTCCTGCAATTGAGTGATGCATAATGGGTTGATAGCCAGTCCATGCCTAGAATCACATCCAACTCTAAGGTTGGTAATAGCATCAGCTCCACTTTCAGATCGTGCCCACTTATGGAAATGTCGCAGTCCCTAAATATAGTCCTCGCAACAACAGTACTGCTCGTAGGTGTAGACACTGCTAATGGTTCTGCTAACCAACTTTTATCTTTCACCAACCTCGATGCCAACAACTCAGATTGAAATGAATGAGTAGCACCTAGATCAAATAGTGCATAAGTAGGTAATGTACTAACAGAAATGGTACATCTCACCACTGCATTGGACGCCTCTGTGCCCTAAGGAGTTAATGTAAAGACGCCAGCAGGTGGCCTCTCTGGACCTGCCGTGCGCTGCTTTCCTATCCCCTAAGTTTGAGTCCTCTACGCCACTAAAGCTGTCAACATAGGAGCTCTCCCTCTGGGTGGTACTGCTGCTTGATCGCCTGCAGGGCAGTCCCTCCTGATGTGGTCTGGCTGGCCACACTCAAAATAGATACTCGGACCGTAGCAAGCTCCACTATACCTCCTCCTACACTGCCCATACTCTGGCACCTTGCCTCTTTGCCGTCCTGGTATTGTAGTACTCTGAGTAACCGTCGATGGTCCCGTCCGCGTACAACCTCTGAAATTTCTTTGTCCTTTGTTTTGCGGGCGCGCCGTCCAAGTGCCGACACCCTCAGCTAGGTGCATATGTCCTCCTAATGGTGTTGCCTGAACCTCTTCTGAGCTGGTCCATCCTGCCGGTTGGTAGCTACCATGGCTTCCTTCCGCATTGCCTCATCCACCACCTGAACAAAGGTAGTGTCCTCGGTGTAGTGTATTAGTGTGCCAATTTGTACCCTTAGACCCTCCACGAACCGCCTCACCCGGTCCGTCTCAGTCACCACTAAGGATGGGTGGTAATGGGACAACCATGTGAACTCAATCTCATACTCCGACACCGTCATGGTGCCGATCTGGCAAAGCTGCTCGGACTCCCCAACCCGCCTTTTGCGGACATTCTTGGGTAGGTACTTTTCAATGATAGCAGTTCGAAATCCTCCCCACGCAGGGGCTGGTGCATGAGTCCCCCTACGCGCCCTCCATGACTAGTGTCACTCTTTCGTTGGGCCCCTAAGTTGCAGCCCCACTATGTGCACCATCGCCTCAGAGGAACACTCCAAGACCGAGCATAACTCTGTACAATCATTCAGGAATGCCGTCAGCTCCACTACTTGATCTGTGCTTGTGAATATTGGTAGCTTCAGCCTTACAAAGTCCATGTACAACGAGCTGTGTACCACTGGCTCTCGCCAGTCCTCCTCCTCGTACCCAGACTGAACTAGCTCGATCGGCTCGGTCACTGTGGGTGCCACTGATGGTACAGGTGGGGTCCTCTGCTGCGCTAGCTCCCGCTCCTTACGAAGCTCCTCTCGCTCCCTACGGAACTCCTTCTTTTCTCTACGGAATTCGGTCTATTCTCTGCGAAGCTCCTCGGCTAGCTCCGTTACCTGGGCCTCTAGCAGTATAACTCTGGGATCTCACACTGCCTCCTCCCGAGCCACCTGGCTGGTAGCACAGCCTCTGCCTCGACCGCGACCTTGACCTCGGCCTCGTCTGCTAGCGGAGTTACTTTTGCTTCCACTCATCACGACATCATCATATGCCTCCATTCCTATTAATAAGAAACAAGTACTACACAATGTAACATAAGCATAAACAACTTAAATCAAAATACGTACCGCCACTGGTGCGCAGGTTCAGCTATCGATCTCGAGACTAGGATACTCGAGAAAACCCTCTATACGAAAACTCAAACCAATACCACGAAATCGAATCAAAAATCAACAAAACCCCATGACATAGGGGTGGTGGCATGGATGATGAAAAAGAGGGAAAAAGAAGGCTAATCTACTCACATATTTGGAGAAAAACGAGAAGGAAGAAGATGATAGGAATCCTCCTTCAATTGGCGTCGACGAACTCGCGGAATTTCGACTTTGATGGCTCCTCCTCCGCCTTGGTGTCGCCTCTCTCTCTCTCTCCCTCTCTCTCTTGGGTGGCGTGCGGCTAAACAGCAACCGTGCACCCCCATTAGGTAATTTATGGGCCCTGATTGGCCCAAATTACTAAAACACCCTCACTTATTCGTCTGCCTTCTAAAATCCATAACTAATTCAATCTACATCCGATTCGAGTTCCGCTTGAACCTATAGACTCATCTCGGGACCCTCTATCATATTAGCATGCTAAATCACATAAACAAAATAATGGATTTTTCCTAAATTTTCTATATTTAAAGCTTACCCGGGTTCAATTCTGCAGCTCTACGCCAATCCGCGCTAACTTGAGCCCACGGTCCCCTGCTTAAGAATAAAATATTATTTTTAGATTTTTGGGCATTACACAAAGGATTTCAAGGATCATGTAGATCAAATGGGACTTGGTCCTATCATGTAATTATTGTAAAGACATTTTTGTCTTTAATAAAGCTGATATTTAGTTTGTTATTTCTCATTTGGGTGTACACATTTAGTTTGAGAATAATAATTTTGTTGGACCCAAAATAAACATAGGGTTTATTCATAAAGTTATTTGGGTTGAGTTTTAAGGAATAAAGTGTATGTGATACATGGAAGATAATACTCGCTCTAAGAGGACTTATCTCTATGATTCATGCATTTTGTTTCTTTTAAAGGTAGACATTGAGTTTTGAACATTGATAATCTATGAACCAAGTGGGAGAATGTAAGAAACGGGTCCACATTTAGTGTGATCATGCATTTATCTCATACCTATGTGCTTATCTCTATGTGGTTCGTATAATTAAGAGTAGTTATCTAGTTCGACTCGTTAAAGTGTCTATCCCTTCAACTCAATCAAGTTTATCTCTTCTCACCTTTGATGGCAAGGTGGGCCCATAAATAGAGACACCACAGGGTCCCTAGTCTTATCAATACATAATTCCACATCATCTAGAGAGTATTGAGAGAAAATTGGAAGAACACCTGTGGAGCGCTGGAAGAACACATGTGGAGCACCGCTCAGAGATAGTCGCTCAGAGTTTTTATGCTTCTGCTTTCCTTCTTTTTCTTGATGACTTGACATGTAGGATTCTTGGTTTAGGATTAAATTTTTGTTTATCCATATATTCTATCAATGAACTCACCAAATGATCAAGCTTGTATAACATACCAACTAACCCCAAAGTTCTAAACCATTTGGACAACAGATCAGTCACGAATCAGCATGACGAACATGCCATCCCAGTATTTCTGCACTCCCCAGAATTTTTGCATTCACTAGCGGATTTTCTATTTGACTAGCCATCTTGCAAAATTCATAACTAAGTCATTTCTTAACCTCTTTCCCTCAAACTACATTCGTTTGCTAGACCTCATACCCTATAAGGTTCTCCCAAGGTTTCACTGCCTCAGGACAAGGATTCATTCTCTGAATGTTGCGTCAAACTTCCAACTTATCACTAATTCTGCTCTATGCAGAACTGGACAGTTTTGAGTAGCGTTCAAACTAAATTTATTAACCCAGTCTATTCAACTCAAAATTCGCTGAAATTTGGTGTGGAAGTTATTCTAGTATCCTACAATCTTACCCCAAGAGTTTGTACAAAACGAACGACTCCTCAACCTACGAACTAAGTGTCAGATTGGCATAAAAAATATAAATTTCTGGACAGTTTTCTATTCTCATGTGCCCTCTCCTTATATGCACTTAAATGTATGATTTTCTACCCTTAACTCGGCCATAACAACCTTACATAGTTCCCCTACACATGACCCATGTAGATACCAAGGTTTAGAAGCCAATCATTAAGAATAGAGCCTAAACATGTGGGGGTGGCATTTCATCAAACACTTGGTGAGCTAGTTTAGGCCATACCTCACTATGCATTATGGGACTTCCTTCTAGTTGTTGGCCTAAGGGGTGCTTAGGTAGTGGAGTAGGCATTGAGGCCGAACCACTATAAATAATTGTATTTGCATTGCTTCTACTTGTGTTTACTTCATTATCGTATTTACTTTGCTTCCCCTTGCTATTATATAATATCGTGCTTAGCCTAATTAATCAAGAAACGATTAAAATTAGAATTAGGCGATAAGATTAGTTAACATACTATTCACCCCTCCTCTAGTGTGGCCATTTCACCAACACTAGTGTGGTTGCCTAACCTCCTGCCCATGAGGACCACATAACAAGGGACTTGCCATCTAATATTAGGACCGCTCACCCCAAGGGGTCCTAGAGGACTTCTCCCCCGAAACTCAACCAACCAACACCCAAAAATCATCATCCTAAGTAAATCATTCCTCCTCAACTCTTACTTTAGCAAACAACTCAAGATACACTACAAGTAGGGTTCAAGGGTTCGGCCATAGACACTACTAGAATAATGGTCTTCACCAACGGGGCTCACCAACGGCCCCTTGGGAAGTTAGAAATATCCACAGTTTTTGACGACCGCAACGGTCATGGTTGATGTAATAAACTTTGCCACGGCTGCCTAAGCTCATCGCTCATAGCCGATGCCACGCACAGAGCACGAAATGAAATAAGTTAGTAGCCACGGCTTAATTAGCGAGGGCCCACAAGCTGTTGGTGATATAAATAAGTCTTTAGCCACTGCTAATAGCCGTTGGTATTACTCTCTCTATCGCCTCCTATTTCTCCACCGTCGTGAGCTACTCCGCCACCGTCCAGTGTCGGTGATCGTCCGGTCACCGACACTGGACAATGCCGCCAATGTCTACACGCCGGTGCCGAATTTGGGGATGAAGGTTTTAGCCCCAACTGATGCAATAGTAACTGGCAGCACTACCGACTACTGTTGGTTAGGGTTAAATTAAGCCTAATTAATTTGTTGATTAGGGTTTAATTTAACCCTAATCAAACTTTTATTAGTTTGATTAGGGTTTAATTAAAACCTATTATATTTTTTTAATTTTTTATTAGTTTTTTATGTTAATTAACGTTATAATTTGATTAATGTTAATAATGTTATAATTTTGTTAATGTTAATTAATTATTGTGATTAGGGTTAATGTTGATTAGGGTTTAATTATTTTTAGGTTATTTAATATTATTATTGATTAGTTTAATATTAATTAATTAGTATTAATGGAATCGTCCACTGTGGACTCGCGCAGGAATCATCCACTTTGGACTCACGTCGGAATCGTCCATTGTGGACTCACGCCGGAATCATCCACTTTGGACTCGCGCCGGAATCATCCACTGTGAACTCGCACCGGCATCCACAAATTTAGAAAATAAATTAATCATGACAAGTTGATATGTTTCACGTACTCATCGACGAGACATGTTTTAATTTTCCAAAATCTTAGATCCATTCAGGGATTGTATGTTCGTGTAAACGAAGTAGATGATCTTTTATACGACATACAACCCTTGAATTGTCCCTAATTGGATAATTTGATAACATGGTTATTTGTATTGCACTTAGTTTTTTCTTTTAGTCATTATTCATTTTTAAATTTTGGCTATTGTATCTCCCTTGTTCTACGATACACACCTAGATGATATGCGTGTTTGGAGAACTGTAAGGAGATGCTACCAAAATTTAGAATGAAGTTAATGACTAAAAGAAATACTTAGTGCAATATGAATAACATGAATCCCGAATGGAATAGGACCATCCAACCTAAAGACATTAACTGAAGATATTGCCAATTTTTTGACAGAGCATATTGGGCGATCGAAGTTGGATGTACCAACGAATTCATCATGGAGCTATAACTAATGAATTTCGAGTAGGCGTAACTTACTTCTTAAATTTCGCCTACTCGAATCGAAAATTCGTTAGCGGTGATCAAATCCGATGTTGGTGCTGGAAATGCTCGAACGTAAGATTTTTGGATCAGGAAACTATCATAATGCATCTATATAACAAAGGATTCACACCAAGATATTATGTATGAAATTGTCCCGGGGAGTCACGTGAAATCAGGACGTCGAGCAATCCTATTGTTCATATTCATGGTGAATCTTCTAGTATTATTGTTTCTTCTGGATAGTCTTTGTGGTCAATTCCATTTAAATGATAATGTCGAGTCAGTTACTAAGAGGTTAGTGCCACCAGATACTACCAAAGTTGAAGTCATAGAAGAAAAGCTTGCGATATAGATTGAATAGCCGAATAAGGAGGCTGCAAAATTTGACGATATGTTGAAAGCTATTGATGAACCTTTGTATGAGAATTATCATAAATATACAAGATTTTCGGCAATGATACAACTCCTGAACATCAAGTCTGATTGTAATATTAACGAGGTTCTGTTTGATTGGATTGCACGCTTTATCAATGGAATGCTACCTTTAGATAACAAGTTTGAGCCAATTTTTTATAAGATAAAAAAGTTGACGAGGAAATTAGGTCTTGGGTACAAAAAGATACACATGTACCCAAATAACTACATTTTATATTACAAAGAAAATACATAGTTAGATGAATGCCCGATATGTGAACATCCTCAATACAAGGACAAGAAATCGATTCGATAGAAAAATATCCCATTTAAGGTCCTTCGGTATTTTTTACTGACATCGAGGCTTCAAATATTATTCATGTCAAAAATGACTGCCCCCTATATGAGTTGGCATGCAAGAAGTCGTGATGATACAGTAATGATTCATCCATCCGACAGTGAAGCATAGAAACATTTGGATAGATGCTATCCTTCATTTGCTAGGGATATTAAAAATATCATATTGGGATTGTGCACGGATGGTTTTAATCTATTTGGTCATTCAACAACTCCATATTGAGTTTGGACAGTGCTGCTAACAGTTTATAATTTGCTGCCATCAATGTGTATGAAAGATGTATTCATGTAGAGATTGCTTCCGGTCGCGTTTCAAAATCATCTACATAATAAGATTTGGGCTGTTGATAGAATTAAGTATGTTTTTTAGAAACATTTGTGCAAATGTCCTTCGAGTCGAAGATATATCAGCACTTAAAAATAATATTGTTAAAATTACATGCAAGCTAAAATAATTTTTCCCTCCTGCATTTTTTGACTCGATGGAGCATCTATCGATATACTTGGCATATGAGGCACGAGTTGGTGGCCCCGTTCAATACCGGTAGAAATTTCAAGAAATGTAAAGAACACCGTAGCAGTTGAAGCATATATAAATCAAGAAATTTCAATATTCTGCTCATTTTATTTTGAATCAACCATCAAGATAAGACTTAATCATCTTCCACGGAACGATGACGGGGGATCTCGATCATACGAGGGATCTCGATCATCAAATGGTTGTCTAAATATGTTTTGTTACCCTAGTCGTGCTTTGGGTTCTTATTCGGCTAGATACTCAAACGACGACGAGTACTATTTGACACACTTGTACGTTCGAAGTGGAGCGAGTTAGTCCAATACTCGAGGATGATGACACAGAGTTAGTTGAATTGGAAGTAGAATATGTTGATGACGATGATAATGAAGTTGACAAAGGACTGAATGATGATGAGGGAGAAGAAGAAGAATTTGAAGATTCCGATGCAGAAGTACAAGAAGAAGAGTATTACACGGATGATGATAATGATGATGACGAATAAATTTAAATGAATAGTATGTCTTCAATTATTAAATTTATCTATTAATCTATTATATATAATCTAATTGTATTCATATTTGACAGCTATGGTTCGAGAAGTGCATTCCCAAGAAGGATATGGTGCTCGCAGGACCATCCCCTGACACACACCATCTCCCCGCCTCTAGACACCGTCGACCCTTCGCCGACACCCACCGATATCACCTCGCAGGTAGCCACCGTCCCTTCGCCGACACCCACCATCCCCTCACCTTCGACCACCATTCCCCCATCTTCGATCACCATTCCCTTAGACAATGTAGGTCTGTCTGCTCTAGCGTCATCGACATCAAGATATAGGCCATGAGGACCTAATAGAATTATCCCTCCCCTAAGCGAGAGTCACGCATAGTAGTTAGTGTGTGTGGTAAAAGGCAAATTATTTATAATTGCTTATAATTTATTTATAATTCAATATATCATAATATGTAATTCTACTATATTTGGTGCGGGTTTGAGCAGGAGGACGTCCCACGCATGTTGATGGGGACGGACAAACGATTCATGCATGAGGCGTGGCCTACATGGTCACACGTGCATCGTGAGCATGTAGATTTGTTGTGGCGAGAGTTCTAGGTACGTATATTTATTAAATTAATGTTATCTATAAATACCGATCGATAATAATAAATTTATTTTTTCGCATGCACATTATACATGGTCGTAGGATCAAGCCATTTTTGTAGAGAGTGCATTGGAGCACATTGCCCGCACTCGCTACAATGAGGTGTTTCAGCGGGCCTGGAGGATGCCCCACTCATGATGGCGGGGACGATCAGACGATTCATGCATGGGGCGTGGCCTACATGGTCTCACGTGCACCGTGAGCATGTAGATTTGTTATGGCGAGAGTTCTAGGTACGTATATTATTAAATTAATGTTAACTATAAATACCGATCGATAATAATAAATTTATTTTTTTCGCAGGCACATTATACATGGTCGTAGGATCAAGCCATTTTTGTAGAGAATGCATGGGAGCACGTTGCCCGCACTCGCTACAACGAGCTGCTTCAGCGGGCCTGAAAAACCGTGATGAGACCATTGGGGGCCACACACATTGGGCAGACTCAGGGACACGACCCTGAGTGGATTCCTACACATGTATGGGACCAGCTAGTTGAGCGGTGGGCCACGCTTGAGTGGCAGGAGGTCTCCCAAACTGCGTCGAGAAACCGCATGTCCGGGGGGGATGGCACGAGGGTGTAGCACACTGGTGGCTCTGTGTCTTTTGCGGTGCATGAGCATCGTATGGTCGGTATAATTTTCTTACTTTTAATTAAATTATATATTGTGTACAATTATACTAATGTATTTATTTTCTATTGTTAGACGCGGGCGACGGAGGATGGCACCACCCACCGCCCCTCGCTGATGGAGGTGTTTGAGCGCACTCACCGTTTGTGGCATAGGGTGGGGGACTTGTTGGGAAGGGAAGAAGAAGCACAGTGGAAAAAGTGATTTAAAAATTCAAAATCCCTAAACCAACGATCAACTTTAGCAATCTTTAAGGAATTCAATCAACGAGTAGAAGGAGAAGATTTACCTTATACTACGGATAATATGGCTGTTCTTATCCCAGTCTCAAGATGCACACACGCACATCCTCCAAGAAAAGTCCACACCAAGCGCCTCGCAACAAGGGGGCAACGAACATGGATATTCGTTGTAGCTCAACAGAGCGGCAATCTCAACCCCGAAATACACCAAGGTGAAGACGGCCCTTCCACCAAGAACCGAGCACCAAAAAGTAGGAAGAGGGGATGAGAAAACCACGGAACGAGGAGGAAGATGAAGTACATGACACACCCAAGAGGAAGAGACCTTCAATTGGCTTCACAAAACCGGGGAAGGAAGCTTTAGATGGCCGGCCACCCAAGGAGATGAAGTTGAGTTCTTGGAGCTTTTCTCTTCAAGAAGTCTCTCAAGAAAATGCAATCCTAAACCTTCTCCGAGATGAGTAACCAATTTGCTTCACCCCCTTGAATGAGGTTAGGCCATCTATTTATAAGGGGCATAGGTTACCACCAAGGTAGACCTGATCCTCCCCTTTTAAATCCTATCATCGAAATTTAAAATTTCGGGGTTTGCCTCCAAAACAATAATTTATATTTAATTGATTTATAATTAATTCAAAATTAATTTAATCCAACTAAATATAAACTTTAATTTAACTCTATAAATTAAATTCTTATTGATTAGGATTTATCATGTACCAATCCCTACAATTTAGGAATGCCCTACAAATTAGGGTTACCGAGGAACTCCTTTCTCGCGTATTCATTCCTATAGGATACATCTTTCCTATTATGTCCGTAAACGAGATCCATGATCGTGTTACAGCATGTCCATGCTAGTAGACATATAGTGCCGCGTACGGACTTTATCTCATAAGGTCTATTACGAGGTTAGCCTATTGTGTGTGACCCATTGGGCCCCACACTAAGCCAGCAGTACGTTGTGCATAACGGAGAGTCAGATCCGATAGAATGACTTCTATTCGAATCTTATGAGCCATCACTAAAACCCCTTTAGTGTGGTCGTGAGAGACTCTACTCACAAGTCCAGATTGACGTCTAATAATGTGTCATAACTACCCAAATAGTGTTAGGTTCAATCTACAGGGGATCAAACGCCCTTCGGTGATTAGTTACTATATAACTAAGTCCCTCGGTTATAACATCCCGAAGTCGCCTAAGGGGTGGAAGAAGTGTCAAACCCTAATACCGATGCATATATATTCGACCTACCAAGATGTCGTCTCAATAATGAAACGTCAGAAACATCTTCTTAACTTTCATGTCTACGTACTCTGGCTAGAGATTCCTGAGTCGACACTTGTAGGGACACATAGGACATTATTTCCTATCACTAGGAGTAACTAATTCCATGTTGGTTTCTCACCTACCTTCAGGAATGATTCCCCATGCCCAGTAATACCCGGCACATGACGTTGAGGGTCACGTAGGGATAGAACCAAGGCAATGGGTCGACACTCACAAGGTAACCATGACAACCTCAGATCCAAGGACTGCTTGCACCTACTATCACCCGAGGAACATCCTATTGACACTCATGTAAGGATTCTATTTTGTGTTCCTCATGCGGGTCTGTTTAGTGAACTCATTCTCTAATGAGCACTTGCACTTGTACATTAATGACGACTCATAGGTAACTGTGAGATCAGCTACCCCTTATCGTATAGGGCATGTACCAAGTGCACTAGTCTATCCGGAATCACCGATCCCCTAATGGATGATCCTACGACTATGAACATTTAGAACATGGGCATCTAGATTCCAAGTCTCACTGGCATGAACTCATCTTGACCTTGGAATCAGTTGCCCGGGTTCATGGGGTTCATCACAATCTTTATGAATAAAGATACAACATATTGATGAAAAGGTTGCCTTATTAAGTTGATTACCCTTGAACAGTCCCTAAACACATTGACATGTGATTGACTCAAGAGTACTATTCCTTTCAATCTCCCACTTGCACTTTAGCCAATCAACCTAGTAGATGTATACCAAATTTCAAAGGTGATCGAATCTGTTGTTGTGGTAATCAGTTTAATCTACATCAATGTCTTTCAGTCATCACCTCTTTCTAACAACGAGATGATCGGTGATTTTTATGGGATCTTAGTTCCTTTTAAGAGAAGCAATGATCTTTATGGGATCTTAGTTCCTTAACTTTGAGCAACAGTCCTAGTATTGTCATACAATACTGATGCTGAACTAGCAACCTTAGGAACAACTCCCACTTAATGATAAACTCCTTTGTCTGGTGCTATCCTAAGTGGCAAAGTAAGTAGCAAAGGACAAAGCCTTACTCACCTTACCTATTACAGTACCCAACTAGGAACACCTTCTTGCTTATTGCTGTTGGCTTAAGGGTCTCTCTTAAGCCTCGATCTTTATTTTGATGATAATAAACATATATTTAATCCAAGTGTGAAGTTTTGAGTTCAGGTTGAGGTTGCGATGAGCATGCCAAGCCCGTTCAAACGAGACGAAAGAAAAGATCATCAAAGAAATGGAAAAAGAAAACGTCGAAGAAAGGCTCGGGATTAGATCAAGTAGAATTCATGTAATATACCCCCAGGACAATCTTATCCCAAGCCTAAATGTATAGTTATCCAAGTTAGAACTTGGTAACTAAATCCACAAAAAAAGCATGTAAAAATTTCAAGAAGAAATCAGCTTCAACCTGTATTCGGTCGACCAGTCGATTGATCGAACAAGGTAGTATTCTACTAAGTAGCCCATTCGGTCGATCGAATGATGGTAAAATCGGGCAGTAGCCATTCAAGGCTGCGTCGGTCGACCGACCAAAGTGAAAAAGAGGCAGAATGCTTAGCGGTCGACCAATCGATCAACCAAATTGGAGATAGCCTGCGCGCGACCCTGGCTCCAGGTATTCGATCGACCGACTAGTTGACCGAATGTGGGATCGACATATTTCCGTCAGCCGGTCGACCCGCCGGTCGACCCGTCGGTCGACCGAGCTCTCTCATCCAGCCAGCGACCGAAGGGCTTCAACAACTATTTTTTTTATCCGTTGAACAGGTGTTCAAGTGAGGGGTTATAAATACCCCTCACCTAACTTCTTTATAACCTCTTAGAATTTTTATTTGAGCATTAAAGAAGTTTCTTAAGCCTTCAAAAGAGCGAATTGCTGCACGCGTCCTCTACTTCCGTCAACAACTCACTTCGAGCGCTGCTTCCCTGCTTCCTTCAATCTTGTTGCAACACAAAGAGTCATCTTCTTGCAAGTTGGAGACATTCTTAAAGCTCTTTCCTCTGTATTTGATCTTTATTGTAAACTTGTTTTAAGTTTGAGATAGCTACCAGGTGTGCTAGGAAACACTTATAGATAGCTTTATAGAATTATGTTTTGCCTATGTGAATAGGATTGAGGTGTTCTCAGAGTGGTGAGAAGGGTGTCCTCATTGTATTCAAAGGAAAACATAAATTCTATAAAGTAGTAGTTAGAAATCCTTGATGAGGAGCCAAGGTAGTGGAGTAGGCAGTTGGCCGAACCACTATAAGTATTCTTGTTTGCATTGCTTCCTTACTTGCTTTTATCATTGCTATTGAAATTTGATCACATTAACTATTAAGAAACAATTGCATTAAGTGAAGCTAAAATTGAGTAAGAAGAAGATACAGAAAGGGGATAGATACTATTCAACCCCCCCTTCTAGTGTCGGGTTTCACACAACAATTGGTATCAGAGCCAAGTCATAGGTCTAGATTTAACCATCTTCCCTACAATTCAAGATGTCTAGTGAAATCCAATTAGCTCAAGGGTCCTCTACTCATACTCCACCACTATTTGATGAAAAAAACTATGCCCATTGGAAGATCCGCATGAATGGCTTCCTACAATCTTTAGGTATGGATGTATGGAGGATGATCCAAGTAGAGCATAAGCAACCCACTAAGGACATGGATGAGTGAGACCAAGAAGAGATTAAACTCTTTAATGCAAATGCAAAGGCCGTCAATGCATTATATTGCGGCCTATCTATTAATGAGTTCAATAGGAACTCTACTTGCAAGTCCGCTTATGAATTATGGAAGGTCCTAGAGACCACACATGAAGAGACTTCACAAGTAAAGGAGTCCAAAATAAATCTACTCATGCATGACTATGAAATGTTTAAGATGCTGTCACATGAATCGATAGATGCCATGCATGCTAGATTTCAAAATACTACAAATGGCTTAGCTAACCTTGGCAGAGAAATAAGGGAGGGAGAAGGTAAGAAAGCTCCTTTGTTCCCTTCCAAAATCATGGGAGCCCAAGGTCACAACAATCATGGAAGCTAAGAACTTGAGTACATTGAAAATTACCGGGCTCATTGGGTCTCTCATGACACATGAGACCCACATGAAGCAATACCAAGAGGAAGATGCCCCCAAAGGCAAGACCATTGCCTTAAAAGCATCACATCGAGCAGAAGAGTCGTCATCATCCGAGGAAGAGACGGACGATCTTGAAGAAATGGCGATGCTTGCAAGAAGATTCATGAGTTTCATGAGGGGAGGCATGAGGAAGGGAAGAGGAGGCTACACATGCTACAACTGCAACAAGACCGGGCATCTAAGGAAAGATTGCCCACTTCTCAAGATGGCCTCCACCTCCAACCCTCACAAAAAGGAAAAGTACAAGAAAAAGAAGAAGACAATGATGGCCACGTGGGATGAAAGCGAGGCCTCATCAAGTGAAGAAGAAGCAAAGAGTGAAAAGGCAAACCTTTGCTTGATGGCAAAGGATGATGAGGTAAGATTTACTTTTGGTGAAGTGTCATTTACTCAAGAAGAGTTTGAGCAAATGCATGATGAATTCAATGCTATTAGAAGAAAATTTAAAGATCTCAAAAAGGACAATAGATCTTTAGAGCTAGAGACTGATAGTCTATTACTTTCATGCAATGCCTTAAGGAAAGAAGTAGACACCCTTAAGAAAGAAACATGCACCCTAGAAAAAGCTAAGAAGGACTTAGAGATTGACAACCAAAACCTAGAGAATGAAAATAAGTATTTATGTGATCAAGTAGAGCATCTGAATAATAGCAGGCTAACATTAAAAAGGAACTTTGCATGCTTAATGAAAAAATGACAACCATCCAAAATGTCATGCCAAAGGTGGTTGTCGATAAAAGGAAATCATCACACTCGCATGCTCACACACACACAAAAAGAAAATTTAATGGAAATTGCTTCTCTTGTGCCATATTTGGCCATATGGCCAAGGTTTGTGCATTAAGAAGGAACCCACATGCAAGATTTACATGGGTTCCCAAAATGACTAACACACAAGGACCCAAGAAAATTTGGCTACCTAAAGTGGTCTCTTCTCCTCTTGTAGGTGGAGAAGGATCCTCAAGCAAGTAGGAGTACTTGGATATGGATAACGGTTGCTCAAAGCACATGACGGGAGACATCAATTTATTTGCAACCCTATCAAGTAAAAATGGTGGGCATGTCACGTTTGGAGACAATGCCAAAGGTAAGATTGTTGGCATTGGTGACATAGGTATACTCCCTTACCCATGCATTAAGAATATTTTATTAGTTGATGGGTTAAAACATAATTTGATTAGTATATCACAATTATGTGACAATGGATACATAATTATTTTTGAAGCATATAAATGTATCATTAGAAGTGCACCTTCAAATGATATCATGTTTACTGAAAATAGGCAAGAAAATGTATACACCTTAGAATTAAATGTCTTGCCAAATCCTCATGTTAGATGCTTAGTTGCAATGAAGAATGACTCTTGGTTGTGGCATAGAAGGCTAGGACATGCTTGCATGAGCCTCATCCACGAGATATCTAGAAAAAAATTAGTTAAAGGTTTACCTAAAATAAAGTTTGAAAAAGACAAACTTTGTGATGCATGTCAATTAGGTAAGCAAGTCAAATCTTCATTTCATAGCATTAATCAAGTTAGTACATTTAGAATTCTTGAGCTTGTGCACATGGATCTTTTTGGTCCATGTTATGTAGCTAGTCTAGGTGGAAAGCTATATTGTTATGTATTAGTTGATGATTTTTCTAGATTTACTTGGATTTTCTTCTTGGCCAAGAAAAATAAAACTTTTGAGTTTTTCAAAAAATTTGCAAAGAAAGTTTCAAATGAAAAAGGAGTGTCAATTTTGAAAATTAGGAGTGACAATGGAGGGGAGTTTTAAAATGAAAAAAATTCCGAGTTTTGTGTTGATTTAGGTATTGAACATACCTTTTCTTCCCCCAGGATCTCTCAACAAAATGGGATGGTTGAGAGGAAGAATAAAACTTTACAAGAAATGACTAGGACCATGTTATGCGAAAACAATTTGCCTACGTATTTTTGGGCCGAAGCCATAAATATTTCTTATTATGTTCTTAACCGAGTTTTATTGAGGCCAAAACATAAGAAAACACCTTTTGAGCTTTGGAATGGTAAAATCCTTAATGTGGAATATTTTCATGTTTTTGGATGCAAATGTTTTATATTAAATACTAAGGAGAATTTAGGAAAATTTGATTCTAAATCCGATGAAGGGATTTTCCTAGGATACTCTACTAATTCTAAGGCATATAGAGTTTATAACCGTAGAACAATGATTGTTGAAGAATCCATGCATTTCACGTTTAATGAAACTAATGATTCTTCTAGAAATGTGAAGATTGTGAATGTAGGTGAGGAACTTGAGGATCTTACACTTCATGATAAAGAAGTGGAGGATGAAGATAAGGAGGAGACCCAACATGAAGAACCTCCATCCTCAAATCTACCTCAAGTTGAAGAAGAAGAAGAAGAAGAAGAAGTTCTACCACCTCTCCCTAAAGGATACCGGTTGGTAAGAGATCATCCAATGGACCAAGTCATTGGAGAGCCTTCAATGGGAGTGGTAACGCGTTCTAAAATCAAAAATGTTTGTCAATATGTAGCTTTTGTATCTAAAGTAGAGCCTAAGAATATTAAGGAAGCAATAGAAGATGAGTTTTGGGTACTAGCTATGCAAGAAGAACTCAACCAATTTGCTAGAAATTATGTATGAGACTTAGTGCCTAGACCTAGTGATCAAACTATAATTGGGACTAAGTGGGTATTTAGAAATTAGCTAGATGAAGAAGGATTAGTTATTAGAAATAAAGCTAGGTTAGTGGCACAAGGGTACAATCAACAAGAAGGAATAGACTATAATGAAACATATACTCTCGTAGCTAGATTTGAAGCAATTAGAATGCTTTTGGCATATGCTAGCTTTAAGGGTTTTAAACTCTTTCAAATGGATGTAAAAAGTGAAATTTTAAATGGTTTTATTAATGAAGAAGTTTATGTTGAACAACCCCCCGGGTTTGAAAGTTTTGAGTTTCTAAACCATGTTTTTAAACTTAAAAAAATATTATATGGTTTAAAACAAGCCCCTAGGGCTTGGTATGAAAGACTTTCAATTTTCCTAATTGAACAAGGTTTTGATATTGGAAAAGCCGATGTTTCACTTTTCATTAAGCATCATGAAAATGACATGCTATTAGTTCAAATTTATGTTGACGATATAATTTTTGGTGCTACTAATGAAATGCTTTGTAAGTGGTTTGCTAAATGTATGCAAGATGAGTTTGAGATGAGCAAGATGGGAGAGCTCTCCTTCATGCTTGGTCTCCAAATCAAGCAAACCAACAAAGGGATCTTCATCAATCAAGCCAAATATACAAAGGAGCTCATCAAAAGGTTTGGGATGAATGAAGCCAAGATAGCTTCTACACCTATGAGCGCATCCAACAAGCTTGACAAAGATGAAGAGGACATTAAAGGGGACGAAAAATGATATCGAGGTATGATTGATAGTCTTCTTTATTTAACCACAAGTAGACCCGATATCATGTTTAGTGTTTGTGTATGTGCTAGGTTTCAATCTTGCCCTAAGATGTCTCATTTAAGTGCGGTAAAACGTATATTGAGATATTTAAAGGGCACCGTTGACTTAGGATTATGGTATCCATGTCATGCATCATTTGATTTAATCGGTTTTTCGAACGCTAATTTTGCCGGATGTAAGGTAGATAGAAAAAGCACTAGTGGGTGTTGTCAATTCTTAGGAGCGAGTCATGTTTCTTGGTTCTCAAAGAAACAAAACTCAGTTGCGCTTTCAACTACCTAAGCGGAATACATTGCTACAGCTAGTTGTTGTGTGCAAGTCCTTTGGATGAAACAAATCATTTTAGACTATGGACTTAGGTATTCTTGCATACCTATACATTGTGATAATACTAGTACAATAAATTTATCCAAAAATCCCATTTTACACTCTAGAAGTAAGCATATTGACTTGAGACATCATTTTCTTAGGGAGAATGTGACTAAGGGAAATATATCGGTAGAATTTGTATCCACCGATATACAACTTGCCGATATATTGACAAAACCCTTGGTTGAAGAAAACTTTACAAATTTAAGGATGCAATTAGGAATTTGTGCTTTTCCTAGTAATTAAAATGTTTTTTCTTTAAAATGTATGTCTTTCAAAAATTGCATTCAATACCGTATCATCACACTTATGTATTGCTCTGTAGTGGGGCTTTGCGACCTATTGGTGTTTGCCTTTTATAGGCTTACATTAATGGGAAGGACTATAGTGGTAGATGATACTTGGTTTTGTGGCTTTCTTGGTTTCTTTTGGTTTTTATGATGAAACTCATAAATTGTACCTTAATTCTTACCCTTTTTGATTGATGTCAAAAGGGGGAGAAAAAGAAAGGTCACACTTGGTTTTCACGATGCATATAGTTAGGGTGAGTTTTATAGTTAAGGGGGAGTTAAAATTTAAAAATGATATGCACATTGATAGGGGGAGCATAGGTTGAGTTATAAGTATTTGAATATGCACATTGATAGGGGGAGCATAGGTTGAGTCATAAGTAGTTGAATACATATGCTAAGTTACATATCTTGCATGCCCTAACTCATGAATGCCTTAACTCAAACTCACAAACACTTATGCTTTCTAAAAATTTCATGTTATGTTTGTCATCATCAAAAATGGGGAGATTGTTGGCTTAAGGGTCTCTCTCAAGCGTCGATCTTGATTTTGAAGATAACAAACATGTATTTAATCCAAGTGTGAAGTTTTGAGTTCAGGTTGAGGTTGCGATAAGCATGCCAAGCCCGTTCAAACGAGACGAAAGAAAATATCATCAAAGAAACGGAAAAAGAAAACGTCGAAGAAAGGCTCGGGATTAGATCAAGTTGAATTCATGTAATATACCCCCAGGACAATCTTATCCCAAGCCTAAATGTATAGTTATCCAAGTTAGAACTTGGTAACTAAATCCACAAAAAAAGCATGTAAAAATTTCAAGAAGAAATCAGCTTCAACCTGTATTCGGTCGACTAGTCGATTGATCGAACAAGGTAGTATTCTACTAAGTAGCCCATTCGGTCGATCGAATGATGGTAAAATCGGGCAGTAGCCATTCAAGGCTGCGTCGGTCGACCGATCGGTTGACCGACCAAAGTGAAAAAGAGGCAGAATGCTTAGTGGTCGACCAATCGGTCGACCGAATTGGAGATAGACTAGGCACGACCCTGGCTCTAGGTATTCGGTCGAATCAGCATATGTCCGTCAGCCGGTTGACTCATCAGTCGACCGAGCTATCTCATCCAGCCAGCGGTCGCAGTGGCAGTCGATCAGTCGGTCAACCAATCGATCAATCGGCCAGCGACCGAATGGCTTCAACGACTATTTTTTTATCCGTTGAACGGGTCGTTCGAGTGAGGGGTTATAAATACCCCTAACCAAACTTCTTTACAACCTCTTAGAAGTTTTATTTGAGAATTAAAGAAGTTTCTTAAGCCTTCAAAAGAGCGAACTGCTGCACGCGCCCTCTGCTTCCGTCGACAACTCACTTCGAGCGCTGCTTCTCTGCTTCCTTCAATCTTGCTGCAACACAAAGAGTCATCTTCTTGCAAGTTGGATACGTGAAGGTGGTGGAAAGGAGCCTTGGTTCATTTTACATTCTTAAAGCTCTTTCCTCTTTATTTGATCTTTATTGTAAACTTGTTTTAAGTTTGAGATAGCTGCTAGTTGTGCTAGGAAACACTTAGGGATAGCTTTATGGAATTGTGTTTTGCCTAGGTGAATAGGATTGAGGTGTTCTCAGAGTGGTGAGAAGGGTGTTCTCATTGTATTCAAAGGAAAACATAGATTCTATAAAGTAGTGGTTAGAAATCCTTGGTGAGGAAGCAAGGTAGTGGAGTAGGCAGTTGGCCGAACCACTATAGGTATTCTTGTTTTCATTGCTTCCTTACTTGCTTTTATCATTGCTATTGAAATTTGATCACATTAACTATTAAGAAAAAATTGAATTAAGTGAAGCTAAAATTGAGTAAGAAGAAAATACAGATAGGGGACAAACACTATTCAACCCCCCCTTCTAGTGTCGGGTTTCACACAACAACTGCACCACCATTAAAGGTATCCTCATACCATCATATGGTTTCTTTGTCATATAGAACGCCTCTCATCCTTCTCAAGTGTCTGGGAGAGTTCTCCATTTGCTTTTCAATGTTATTCTCCCGGGTTCTGCTTGAAATCTGCTAGATACCTCTAAAGTATAAGCAATATCAAACTAAGTGCAAAGCATTGCATGGTGGATCCCACTACCGAAGTATAATGGATCTCACTCATTTTTTATCTCTTCTCAGGTGTCTTAGCAGACATCATCTTAGAAAGACTGATGCAATCACTCTTAGGCAAGTAACCTCTTTTACTGCCTTCGATGCTAAAACTCTTTTACATTATATCAACATACATGGGTTGGGGTAAATCAGGCATCCTTTCAACCTATCCATATAGATCCTAATGTCAAGCATACAAGAGGCCTTTCCCAGATGTACAATCATAGAGAATCTATATGGGAAATAACTGGAGCGTGAGAACGCTTTTCCCACAAGTATGTCATACACTCCGACTAAACACCTTCTACACAAGGTTTGCATCCAGTTTGGATTTGCATAATGCCACTGCATTGTGTCAACACGTTTGACCCTTAAGAGATCGTGAATTGCCTGAATCACTACAAAAAAACAGGGTATCACCAACGGACAAAATCCGTTGGTAATACTCAAAAATCCGTTGGTAATATATTACCAACGGATTATCGGTTGGTAAATACGTCGGTGATGACCATGCTAGGTATTACCAACGGATATTATTATATTCGTTGGTAACACCAACGGTAATTAATGTCCATTGGTAACACCAACGAAAAATATTATCCGTTGGTAACTCCAACAGAAATATACTCTGTTGGTGATACCAACGGATCACTATTCGTTGGTGTCACCAACGGATCATACTATGTTGGTATTACCAACGGAGATAATATCTGTTGGGAATACCAACAGATATCATCCTTGTTTACGCTGACATATTCAACAAAGGTATCCGTTGGTATTACCAACTGACATCCGTTGGTATTACCAACAGAAACATTTGTTGCTAATACATTTTAATTAAAATGCTCATACCCATATGAATTTTCATTTTCCTGTATACAACCTATAATCACACATCAATTTTTTTATTTACCCAATCACAAATATATATACAAGTCAAGAAAAAAAATTCATATTTCATAACCAAATAATAGTGTCATTTTCATAACCAAAACCAAACATCTACAATCGAGTATATTATCAAACAAATACAAACATTACTAAGTCAAATTTTCCCTAACATTAACCGAATTGTGTAGTGCAAAATCATAACCAAATACAAATCTTAACCAACATCATAACCCAGATGGAGGTGGAGGTGGAGGTGGAGGTGGAGGTGGAGTGGAAGCTGAAGGTGAATCTGTTGATTGGAAAGCCGAGTTGTGTTAACATCAACCGAACTTGAGCTTCCACTTGTGCTTGTACTTGCGACTGCACTTGTGATTGTTGTGATTGCATTGATGCTTCCAATTCAGTAATATACTGTCGCATGGATGTCATCTCAGTCTGCATCGCATTCCACTCATTCATTCGATCATGGCCCGATGTACTAGATTCTGCTGAGCTAGAACTCCCCATAATGGATTTAACATTCTCTCGACATCCAAAACCATAAACTCGATTATGAGATGGATGTCCAGAGGCATTAATCCATTCTTCTGGATCTAAAATGGGTTGTGATGCTACATGTGTACCATACTTTTCTATGATCGATACCTCATAAGCCTCTTGCACAATGTTTTATAAAAATAGTTAATTACGATATTTTAAAAAGAAGCAACAAATAAAATAAATACATACCGCAACACTCTGCGATTTGTTGTCGATATAGTCACCCTCACCACTATTACGCTTATGAGTATGCTTAAACAACTCAAGATGGGTTGGGGGTCGGTTCAACTTTTCTTCCTACAAAAAATGACAAATAATATTTAATTAATAATATTTTAAAAAACATATAGGATAACAAATTCTATTAATATCATACCAATTTTCTTCGATGAGCCACAAATGAAATAGATCCACCTGTATGTCGTGTGACGTCACTATCTACCTCTTTCTTACGATTTTGACGAGCAACTTCGGATTTTCTCCTCCACTTCTCCGTGACCCAATGCTCACTAATTAGTTGATTCCACACATCTGGAGATATCCATGGAGGGCCAAATCCATTAGTTTGACTAATATCATCAGTATTGGCCTTTCTTTTCGCATAATTCCTTGCATCAGACATATTGTCAGAAAAGCGTCGACAAGCTGTTCTATCCCATATTTCATGAACCTCGCTTGTCCTAGATGGATCCCAATGATAGACTGTCTGAAAAAAGACAAATTTGTTAATGAAATGATAGTTGACAATATTATAAAAAAGTACCAATTTGATGCAATTATATGATCACACAATCAATCATGGCATATGCAGGTTTGATGCAGCCAACCTTCTATTACTTCGGCTAAATCTTTTGTGTACCAATAACATGATGAGTATGGGTTTGATGCAATTATATCATCTATTACTTCAGCTAAATCTTCTATTACTTCAGCCAACCTTCTATTGGTACACAATCAATAATTTGATGCAATTATATGATCACACAATCAATCATGGCATATGCAGGTTTGATGCAATAATATCATCATATGCAGTTATGGCTAAAACTTACTAAGAAGCTTTCTTGTGTACCAATAACATGATGAGTATGGGTCAAAAACTGTTGTAATATGAGTAGATGTCTATCACACAACCAATCACACAACCAATCAGTAAGTCATGTGGAGCAGTGACCCATAAGGCTATAAATTCAAGTGCTGGGTTTGACATACCGTGGATAAGCAGTAATAACTATAGATATAAATGACTTCAGGAGGCAAATCATCAACATAATGATTTCTATCTTTGAGTCTGCAATAACTAAGGAATATCTTGAGCATGAACTAAATGGAATGACCCTTGATTCCTATCAAATACTTTTTTTCTCTATTGTTGTTGTTCTCTCATGAGAGGTGATGGTTCTCTTTTAATTCCTTGTGCAAGCAATGGATAAC
This sequence comes from Canna indica, assembly GCA_034359265.1. Lineage (NCBI taxonomy): Eukaryota > Viridiplantae > Streptophyta > Magnoliopsida > Zingiberales > Cannaceae > Canna > Canna indica. The sequence goes on along the minus strand of CP136898.1, from coordinate 32,803,176 downwards.
AATAGATTGTTTATAATAAACAAAGGTATTAGAATAGGCCATGGTATTAGAACAGCTTATGGGCAGTAGAACATTATTTCTTGGTCTAATGACTTTGTGCCAAAGAGAAAACATCTATATAAGTAAAGCTAAAAAGCACCACAGGGATGAGCTAAATAAGTTGCACGTCCACATGGATGAGCTAAATACTTGCTATTCCCTAGTTACTTTATTTTCTTAGAATTTGGACAGCTAGTCATTTCTATATCAGTCAATATCAGTATCAGGATAAGCTGGAGCTTCTTCCTATTCAGTATCCTGATACTGATATCCACATGAGCTTCTTCCTTCCTTTTTGATAAGCTAGTGCAACTTTATTTAAGATCGTTGTAGATGTGGTCTTTAGAGTTTAGAGTTTAGATCGTTGTATTGCAACTTGATAAGCTAGGCTATGGTATTAGAACAGCTTAGGGGCAGCATACTTGTTATGAGCAGACCAAATAGATGTTAATGGTATTAGAACATGCCACATACTTGCTATTCCCTAGTTACTTTATTTTCTTAGAATTTAGACAGCTAATCATTCCTATATCAGTCATGATACTGATCAGGATAACCATGAGCTTCTTCCTATTCAGTATCCTGATACTGATATCCACACGAGCAGCATACTTAGCATACCTATTCAGTATCCTATATCAGTCATGATACTGTTCAGGATAAGCTATGGTATTAGAATAGCTTAGGGGCAGCATACAGCTTGTTATGAGCAGGCCAAATAGATGTTAATGGTATTAGAACAGGCCACATACTTGTTATTCCCTAGTTACTTTATTTTCTTAGAATTTAGACAGCTAATCATTCCTATATCAGTCATGATACTGATCAGGATAACCATGAGCTTCTTCCTATTCAGTATCCTGATACTGATATCCACAAGCTGGAGCTTATCAAGTCATTCCTATCAGTGTCAAGGGTTGGTTTCATATAAAGAGGGAAATGAACAGTGATGCGTACAACCTAGCAAGGTCTGCTCTGGAGCAGAAGAAAGGAAGGGAAGAAAGTTTTATTCATTTGTTCAAACCAAGTAGTAGTAGTTCTTTCAATGAATAAGCTGTGTTACCTGTAATAAATAGTGTAGTAAGCAGTAGTCCTCATGTAATAAATAGTAGTAGTTTTGTCCATGTAGATGTGGATTCTCATGTAAACAATTTGTATGAAAGTAATAAAATGGTCAATACTCATGGGCATGATGCAACAACAAACTGGATATGGAAATAACTGTATATTAAAATTTTAGGTTGAGGACATCAATGAAATTTGTGACTTACATTCAAAAAATTTTAATTGCTTTATAGGAAAATACCTTAAATTTGTCCCAAATGAATTCCTTCACATGTGATGGTACTTGAGACCAACATGGCCATGCACCCATGAAATTTGCCTTAATTATTGATGAAATATCTCGTACTACTTCTGTCTCGGGGAAGCTGCAAAAAAGAATGTTAACAAATATCTTGTATTTACAAATGATGGTGTTTGAATATCTGACTACATATATACCTTTTCTTATCAATAATTAGTAGGCGTTTATCATCTGGTGTCTCTGGCGGCTGTGAAGGCTGATTTGGTCCTCTTCCTCGACTTTGATGTGAAGTACCATCACTTTGTGTAGGAATAAATGTGTCATGTATAGACGTAGATGGTATAATAGGAACTGATGACGTCAAAGGCAAATTCACTGAAGGTTGTGAGGGTAACGATGCTGCCGATGTCGACGGTGTAGGAATACTAGGAATATTAAGTGTTTCTATGGGAACAGTAATAGGTACAGGTACAGATATAGGTATCGTGGGTGCTAAAGAGTCAATTATACAGGTACAGGTTCAACTATCATGGGTGCAGAAGAAATGATCACAGGTGGTACAGGTGTATCTTCAGATGATGAATGTATAGAAGTGGTAGAAGGGTATTTACTCAAAGGAGGACGCCCTCGTCCTCATCCTCGACCTCGACCTCGACTTCGTGTATTCACCATTACTTAATAAAATAAATGAAGCATATATAAATAATTAACGATGTATAAACATATAGTGCCATCCAAATTATGATAAAATACCCTATTTTGTTAAATTCCTATGCAACTGGAGACTATAGACTTGAATATGTATCAAACTACCTCATGTCAGAACAGTGGGTGTCTGGCCATCTATTGCCATCAACAGGAGACTATAGACTTGAATAAAATACCTTATCAACACTTTATGCTCTCAACCTTCATTGTCATTTATGATTCTTAGTGTCTTATCTCTAGATTAATTTAATTGCTTACTAATGGAGTTAACTATCATTAACTGTCAAGCTACTATTGAACAAATGCCATTAATTTAATTGCTTACTAATGGAGTTAACTATCATTAACTGTCAAGCTACTATTGAACAAATGCCATTAATTTAATTGCTTACTAATGGAGTTAACTGCCACTAGAAATCCTTATCCTTAACTACATTAACTGTGTGCTCTCTTTGATTTTAATGAGCTCACACCAGGTTGCCATCATAGGAAGAAATCTCCGGCAGCAACCAGTGCCACCAATCTCATTGCTGGAGATCTCATTTCAGCCATCTTCCTTGAGATGCAGCGACCCATGATGAGATCTCAAAGCCAAGTCCAACATAGAAATCCTTAATTGCTTACTAATGGAGTTAACTGTCACTAGAAATCCTTAATTGCTTACTAATGGAGTTAACTGTCACTAGAAATCCTTATCCTTAACTGCAACTCAAAGTGGTTACATGAAATTTCTACATAGCTTCTTAATAATCTTAAGGTTGGGCCAGTTTAATATTAATTATCATTACTGAACACTACATGAGCTACTTTGGTTTCATTGGGTTAGAGTGAAATAATTATCCATGTGTAAGTTATGTACCTACTGATTATATCATGCTCTAGTCAACAATAATCTCATCACTCTACTTCAACATCCTCTATTTCCAGTACTCTCAGCAAGAAGTATCAAAACTCCGTCAGCAATAATTACAAAGCATAAATAGGTATATATCAGTTATTAATTAATTACTACATGCAAGCATAATCATGAAATAACATATAAAACAGCTGTGCCTCTAAAAAACTTAGTTTACCAAGAACTTGATGTTAGTTATTCAACAGAAATTTCATAGAAAAGGTTCCAACTTCTGAAAAACTGAGTAACATATTCACATAAAAAATAGAGTAATATGCAATAAATTTACTTAGTTGAAGAGCAAAATAAACATTTGATGACTAACATATTCACATAAAAAACAGGAAAAGAAAATACATCCTCTTGACTTAAAGACATAGTTCATTCAGTCAATGACTTAAAAAAAATGATATTGTGCATGACACCTTGGTTCCCTGAGTTCTTGATACAGTTAGTTCAAAGTGTTGGCAAATCCTTCAGAAGAATCTGTTTAATAGAAGAATGGTTGCAGTAATTAGCAGATAATTATATTATGGATCTGTTTTATATTACTTTCAGTCAATGAAGTTTAAAGTGAATGAAATGATCCCATGGGCATATTTCTAAGTGAATGAAATGATCCCCCAGCCACATTCTCCTTAGGAAAATTATAGAACACTACTATATTAATTTGATGATTGCTTTTGGACAAGATGCAAACCTTAATTAACTTGGAATTCCTCCACTTCAGCAAGACCAATTGGCAGCAACTTCCACTTCTTGTAGCTCAGCAAGGATTAATTTTAAGCAATTACAACCCAATAACACCACCTGAACTATGTACCTTTAGAGAAAGGGGAAATTATGAAGGAACTCAAGCATCAAGCGTAAAAATAATTCAAACATATTAGATAGTCAGTCATGTCTGCATTAGAAATAAATTACAAATAGTGACTCCTCAACTATAAGGCATCGGGGCCCACTAAACACATATATTAGATAATTTGAGAAAAGTATAATAGAAGTTTAAAAAATTTCAATCATCATTCTCCTCATTTGACAAACACTCATCAACTTCAACATCTTCAGTATCTTCATCTTCAATGTCAACAGCATTTGCTTCTTCTTCATCCTCCTCAACGACATGTGTTTGAGTTCTCAAGAAAAATTCTTCATATAGATCTACCTCATCAACTACTCCAACATTAACTAATGCATTGGATGCATCTAACTCTGTTGTAGGCATAATAGGTTGTACTGCTTCAACCTCATCCTCTTGAAAAAAATCATCGATATGTGGAGGGATATTATCATCTATTTCTTCAATGTCTTCATATCTATTTCTTGCTTTAATTTTGCATGCAACCCACCAATCACTCCTTCCTTTTTTCTTTGAGGGGTAACTCGTGTAATAAACTTGTTGAGCTTGCTCGGCTAACACAAAAGGAGCATCAATATAAAGTTTTAACTTGTGATTGATTTCAACAAGTCCATGACGAGGATGTACCCTAACACCTTTTTCGGTATCAAACCACTCACATTTAAATAACACCACCTGATTTCCTTCACCAAAGTATTCTACCTGTACAATATCAATCAGGATGCCATAGTAATCACGATCATAATCATTTTAACAACTGTCCTTAACACAAACACCACTGTTTATTGTTTTCTTTCCATGTGAATATTCCTTGGTGTGAAACTTATATCCATTAACAAAATAACCCTTCATAGATCGAACAAATCTTTGCGGGCCTTGTGCAATGGCAAGAATTCGACTATCAATCGTGTCAATATTATGATTAACCTATCACAAAAAGAAGAAAAAGAATAATTTATAATATAGTCATGATTATTCATATTGAGACAAAAATTATTATATTATTCAACTTACATAGTCTCTCAACCATTTTGGAAATTCTCTATCTCGTAACTTCTCAAGCTCTGCGTCAGTCAAATGTAGCTCTTTGCAAAACGATATTATTAAACTCACTAAAAAACAATAAAGTTTACATTAATATAAAGTAAATATACGAAATAATTAACACTACTATACGTACTAAATGAAAGGAGAGATCTCTTCACAATTCATAAGTACGTAAAGCTCAATTGCTTTATACTCATTTTTGTCGACCCTCCTATAACGCCCAACAGCCCCACAAGGTCGACCAGGATAGGTAAAGATAGATAGACGTCCCATGGTAGTTGGAACTCCACCATCATCATTTCGAGGTACTTGATTGAACCTTGTGTGTACCTTTTGGTCCAGGAATAAAATGAACAAGAAATTAATATTTCTTATATAATACATATATATATATATGTGTGTGTGTGTGTGTGTTTTTTTTTCACAAATCAATTCAACCTTGTGTGTACCTTTGGTTCGAAGTAAAAAGAACAAAAATTAGAAATTTCCTCAATGATATATGCTTCACAAATTGATCCTTCGACATATGCTCGATTTTTCACTTTTTTCTTCAATTGAAGCATATACCTGAAAGTATTCTTAGAAATTAAGACGTAATTTTTTTCAAAAATTTCAATCAAGAATAGAAAGGAAGATGTGTTACCTTTCAAATCTATACATCCATCTATATTGTACCGGACCACCAATTTTAGCCTCATAAGCTAAGTGAACAGGGAGATGCTCCATAGAGTCAAAAAAACTTGGTGGAAATATTTTCTCAAGCTTGCATAGTATCTCGACAATGTTTAACTCAAGTCGTTCTACATCCTCAATTCGCAACACACTTGAACACAAGTCCCGAAAAAATAAACTCAGCTCAGTTAATGCATCCCATACTGGATCAGGTAATAAATCACGAAATGCAATTGGAATAAGCCTTTGCATGAAAACATGACAATCGTGACTTTTCATTCCATAGAATTTGCAGTCATCTATATTTACACACCGACTTATGTTTGAAGCATAACCATCGGGAAATTTTAATTCTTTAACCCATTGACATACTGCTTTGATTTGTTCTTTGTTCAACACAAATGAGGCTCTCGGCTTCAACATTTTCCCATTAACATGCTCTAATTCTAATTCGGGGCGCTTGCAATACTTAGGCAAATCAGCTCTGGCCTTGACATTGTCTTTTGTTTTCCCCTTGATGTCCATCACTGTATTGAATATATTTTCAAATACATTACGTTCAATATGCATCGCATCTAAGTTATGCCGAATTAAATTTGTATGCCAATACGGTAAACTCCAAAAGATACTTTTTTTAACCCAATTATGTTGTTGGCCAAATCCAGAAATTCTAGCATTAATACATTGATTTCCAAATTGAATATCAGGCAATTTATTGACACGTGCCTTTATATCATCGCCCGATAATCGTAGAGGTGGAATATCTCTTTCAATTCAGCCTTTCATAAATTTATCTATTTGTCGTCGATATGGATGATCAAGAGGGAGAAATTGACGATGACAATCGAAAAATGATATCTTTCTCCCATTTTCGAGAACAAAAGCTTTGCTACGCTCTAAACAATAGGGACAAGCTAATCTCCCGTGTGTGCTCCATCCTGATAGCATAGCATATGCAGGGAAGTCGCTGACAGTCCACATAAGTGCTGCTCTCATTTGAAAATTTTGTTTTCTAAAGACATCATATGTCAAAATTCCATCAGACCATAACATGTTCAGTTCATCTATCAATGGCCTCAAAAATATGTCAAGTTCTTTACGTGGGCTCTTTGGTCCAGGAATTATCAAACTTAAGAACATAAACTGATCCTTCAAACACATAGATGGCGGCAAATTGTATACAGTAATGAGAATGGGCCAAACTGAATAGGGAATAGAAGAATGCCCGAATGGGTTGAAACCATCGGTGCACAATCCTAATCTGACATTCCTTGGGTCAGAAGCAAATGAAGGATGGTGAGCATCAAATTGTTTCCATGCCTCACTATGTGCAGGATGTGCAACAACGTCGGAAGTAGGATTCTTAGCATGCCAAATCAAATGCTTTGCAGTTTTTTCAGACATAAAAAGCCTTTGAAGTCTTGGTGCTATAGGGAGATACCGTAAGACCTTATACGGTATATTTTTTCGTCTACCATTATTTAATAGTCTTGGCTTATATCGAGCATGTCCACACACTGAGCACTGCGTTAAATTTGTTGTTTCTTTATAAAATAACATGCAATTATTCTGACACGCATCTATCTTCTCGTACCCAAGTCCTAATTTCTTCATCATCTTCTTTGTTTTGTAAAAATTTTCTTCCAACTTTGCATCTTCTAGTAGCATATCTTTAATTATTAACATCAGCCGATCATAGCAAGCTTCACTCATGTTAAACTCAGATTTGCAATTAAGCAACTGTGACATGGCTGATAGACTACTTTGACTCTTACAACCACTCCACAATGGCTCATCTGCATAATTCAGTAATTCAAAAAACTTGGCAGCTTCATCATTTGGTCTTTCTTCTCCAATACCTTCAATACCGATTGCATCCACCACCATAGTTCTATACGGATTTTGAGGAGCATCAAAGCTTTCTGATTGAGGAATGCTTGAGGATTCATCAACTTCTTCACTTGTCAACTCCCCATGTGCAATCCATTGTGTGTAGCCAGATATAAATCCCTTCGAACATAAGTGATATTCCACCTCATCTCGACAATGAAATTGAAGATTATTACATCGTCGACATGGGCACCTAATTTTATCACTAGAAACATATTGAGTTTTGGAGTATGCAAAATCAAGAAATCCCTTGACTCCTTCCATAAATTCATTAGTCAATGCTCCTCCAATTATCCGACGTTTCATCCAACTACGATCGATATACATTTTGATTAACTCTTTTCAACCTAGCAACAATATTAAGCACATTAATTATTACATGCACAACATACAAAGGGAACCTTCGGTTTAAAGTAGCAGTTGAAAATGAGGTTGATGCAAAAGTGAAAGTGCTAAGAACTGATAGAGGAGAATTCACCTCTGAACCTTTTGTCGTCGTGATGAACATGAAATAAAACGCTTACTACAAGCTATAGACCCCAACAGAATAGGGTTGGGGAAAGAAAAAATTGAGTTTTGGTAGAAATGACTAGATGTCTGCTAAAGGGAAGTAAGCTGCCTAAAAACTTGTGGGCAGAGGCTTTTAAAACTCCAGCATATATTATAAATAGAAGCACAACCAAAGCATTGCTTGAGAAAACATCATATGAAATTTGGTGTGGAAGAAAACTAGATCTCGGTCATCTAAGAAAATTTGGGTATGTAGCTTATTGTCACATACCTAAGCATAGAAGAAAGAGGCTAGATATTTCAGGGCTGAAATTTGGTGTGGAAGAAAACCAGATCTCAGTCATCATAGAAAATTTAACTAACAGTTCAAGTTCAGGGTTGATATGATCAGGATGAAGCTGAAATTGTGAATTCTTAAATTTCAGGGCTGAAAATTTATCAATTAATGTAAAATCTGCATTCTTAAATGGAGAACTCAAGAAGAGGTTTATGTAGTTCAACAGTTCAACCAAAGGGTTAAAGGAAAGGAACAAATGATCTATAGGCTAAAGAAGTCCTTATATGGCCTAAAGCAAGCTCTAATGAGCTGGTATGAAAAAATTGATAGTTACTTTGTTACTGAAAAAAAATTTAGAGAAGCAGGAATGAACACACATTATATACAAAAGAAGATGAAAATGAAGATATTCTAATTGTTCTTCTCTATGTGGATGACTTGCTTTATTGTAGTAACAATGAAAAAATGAGAGAGGAGATCAAGAACAAAATGTTCAAGACTTTTAAGATGACTAATCTGGGTGAGATGAAATTCTTCCTAGGTTTGGAAGTTCTATCTCATTTCATGAATGATCCCAGAGCAGTACACTTCAAGGCAGCAAAGAGAATCTTGAGATACTTGAAGGGGACATATAATTATGGATTACATTTGGGAAGAGACAATGATCTGAAACTACTGTGGTATTTTGATAGTGATTGGGGAGGATAAATAGTTGACAGGAAAAGTACTACTGAATATCTATTCAAAGTTGGAGCAAGTACAGTGTGCTGGTGTTCTAAAAAGCAGAATTCAACTACATTATCTTCAGCCGAAGCTGAATATGTATCAGCTACTTCAGCAAGCTGTCAAGCAATTTGGATGAGAAGAATTTTATTGGACTTTGGGATTAATTTGACACAAGCTACATGCATATAGCTTGCAGGAGAAGATGGCAGGCATTGAAGCTCTTTCCACTTTAGTGCGGTCTTTGTCAAGGGATGCTACAGAGAGTGGAGAAGCAGTAGGGTTGCTGTTGGCTTTGTCTGAGATCGTAAAAGTTCGACAAAGAATTGGTAGAATCCGAGGCTGTATGGTGATGCTAGTGACACTGCAAAATGGCAATGACACTGTTGCATCACAATGCGCAGAGAGGTTATTGAGTGTGTTATCAGCCAATGCACACAATGTGCTTCTTATGGCAGAGGACGGCTACTTCGTACCATTAGTACACTATCTAAAAGAAGGTACTTTCAAAAAAATCTTCTTAATTTCTTTCTTAAATTTAATGTACTATGCTAACATGCAAGTTTATGATGTTTAGATTCTAATAGCATTTTGCATTTAGTTTCACAATCCTTCTGAACTGAATATAGGCAGAGTAAGTTGAACACTAGTCAGCTAAAGATGAAACAATATCCATATTGCATTCTCTAAAACCAATCAAGAAAAAAGCTTAAAACAACACAAGCAGTAGAGTAAGTTGTAATATTCTCATTTTTCTGATAAAAGCATTCTTCTTCACCCAATTAAAAGCCATACCAATGAATTTTCAATACCATAATATACTCTATTCATTACGTTCTTCAACCAAAAATTCAAGAATCAATGCTAACATCCAATATCATGTATCCACATTCAAAAATGAAAACATTTTAATCTAAAATCATGTATCCACATTCAAAAATGAAAAATAAATCCTACTAACTTTCTCCATTCAATTCAAGTCTAGGGTCATCTATCTCAAAGTCTCTAAAAAAAGTTTCAAGATGCATTCTACTATCTTATTATAGAGCCTTGTTATGTCTGAAATTTCTATCACATGTAGTGTAGTATTTGTTTCTTTTGCACCATATGACTAGTGATGGATAGACTGACCTGATCCTATTTGCAAGTGTTCCGTGCTGTATCAACTAAATACTTCAAAAATAAATTCTGATTCTGATAGCTTGAATACGTACAAGTAAGTTCAAACCAAGAATGACCTTTTTTTGCTACCATTTTAAAACTGGTGGCACAACTAGTTCCTGATTTAGATTATTTCTTTCTCCTTATAATTTCCATATAGTTAATGAGGTGTATTTTGCAATGTTTACAGGCTTCCTCACATGGGGAGGAAGGAATGACCTTATTCTATATCTGTTGTAACCCAACTTGTGGCTATAGATGGAGAGAAAGTTGATCAGTCAACTCACAAATATGATGAGCTAGACCAGTTTACAAATAATCAAACAACTCCATGCATGCCTGAGTAGTTCATACATGCATCAGGATTGACATCACTTTTCCGTCAGTAGCTTGCAGTGCTATTGTTGCTTGTGTAGCAGTACCATTTCCATTCTACATTGTCACTTGTTTTGGACATCCCATTTACTTGCTTACATCTATTTAATCGATTTTTCATTAATCATGATATATACATGCCCTTTGTTTGCAACTGTTACTAAAAAGAGAAGACCTAACGCATGAAGTGTTATCAGGTTAAATTAGATCAAGGGATAGAATCTATTTCTTAGCCAAAAGATGCCAGAATGAAAATTATCAAGCATCTCATCGTGTAAGCATCACATCTTTATATGAGATCTTGTGATTAGTAAAAAATGTGGGTAGATGGTGAGAGTGGAGACGAGCATTAACAAAAATTTGACCTTCATTAACTAAATTTAAAAACCATTAAACTAATTTAAATTGGTCTAGTCGCATGTAACTCATCAGAATGGTTCATGTGGCATCTATTGCATATTAAAGAACTTTTCACAACCTTGTTCAGAGAACAAAGGAAAGGATGTTCTTTTATTCACACGGGAACAAATCAATATCAATGGTCTTGTCGAATAGAAGACTTATATAATAGGTTTCTACATCTAAGGCTGCAACTCTTACGCCATTGCCTACCCGTAGGTCGTAGTTGCCTTTTGTCTAATCTTCTACTTTTACTCATATCCTGCAACATCTTGTAGATGATCATTGGTATCAAAGACTCGGTAGAGTTAATGATGAAATATCCTTATAACGTGCGCACTTGAAGCGGCGGTTTTTTTTAAAAATAAAACCATATTTAGTTTCATCTATACAAAATTCTACTTGCAGTTGCGGCTTCCAATGGCCATATTTACCATAATGGTAATAGGTGCAATTGACAACAACTTTTCCTTTCTTCTTCATATTAATTAAAGGTTTCATAGCTTTGTTTTTCACTTTGTTCTTAACAAAGTGTAAATTTTCCTCAAAGGCATCTCCCACTAATGAGACTGTGTCCTTATCCTTCATAAGGTGGGGACTCAGTAGTCTTCGGAAAGCGAGTCGTCCTACTTGTTTATGTGGAAGTTATCATCAAACTGTGAAAACGAATCCGGGAGGGATTGGAGTGCTAAGTCTTGACTTAGCCCCTTAGCCATGCTTACGCCCAATTTCTCTAACCTCTCGATCAAATTGATTAGTTTGAGGATATGGATTTCAATAGGGGTCCATGCCGTCATCTTGGTCTGGATGAGTTTCTTTGACAGCTCAAACCTAGCAATTCAGCTCTCTTCACCATAGAAGTCCTTGAGGTGAGAGAGGATGGCCCTAGCATCCATCTTTTCATAATGCAACTCCTTGACATAGAGGCGAGCATAATGCACTGACAGTAGTGTTGTCAGCTTGCCACTTCTTGAATGTGGCTCTCACTTCCTCGGTAACCCTTTGGGAAGGGGTATTCGGTGTTCTATTAACAAGTACGTGGGAAAATCTTTCTTGGGTGAGGATAATCCTCAAATTTCGCAACTAATCGATGTAATTTTGTCCAGTTAATTTATTAGCATCAAGAATACAACACAATGATGGTGAAGATGACATGTTATGAAAAGAAAGACAAAAATGAACAAATATGTTATATGCATGATTATTAATGTCTTATGATTAATCATGGCTACCACTAATTTTCACGGTTCCCAAATGACCCTTATGTTGGGAAGCGGGAAGCCCTCATCGGTAGACTTCCTTAGGGGAAGATGGAACCCCACTTCTCCTACTCGGGGTCTCGCATTTAACACGACAAATTCTAATAGGTCCATGGGTAGGTAACTCTTTACCGATCACATCGTTATGTGACTTCCATCAAGTTTTGCCTCTAGGGTTACCATGGCTTTGTGTTTCCACAACAAACCAAGGAGTCTAGTTGAGTCAGACCCATCGTTCGTATACCCTAGCGAGAAAGCAACCACCCTTGAGTTTGCTCAACAAGTTAACTCACGTTCAAGTTAGTAGTAGAAATACAAGGGTATGTGTCATATGAGATGCAACGTGTCTATTAGCACAAAAGGCCTTGTGTTTGCACAACAAAACCGTTGTGACAATAGACACACTTGTACCTTATAACGATGGAAGGCGTGACCGATATTCTTAATATCTTAGCCATTCGGACTCAATATTATTTGAGGGTTTCTTCATGCAATTATAATTATCTAAGCTATTAACAATTGAAGCAATAGCAATAAATAAAAACATAAAGTAGATAAGGATGATTATGGATGTTCTAAGGGTTCCACCCGAGCCACCGGGCGAACCAAGGCCATCATCCTAGGGTTTTAGGGAGCTCCATCTCGCAAAGGCACTGCCCAAAAATATCTTGCAGGTTACTAGTTCCATCAGTGCCTTCCCGGGATTCAAGTCGTCATCATCATGTCACCAAACACCTGCTCTCCGCGCGCACGCCAAAATGGGGCAACGTGCGTGCTTGTCGCGAATCTGCCCCTAAACTTCTAATTTTACAAAACTAAAAGAAGAAGACCTCAAAAAAACCTTGGGGAAAGGTTTAAGGAGAGGGAGAAGAATATTACAATCAGAATTCTCAAGAGGAAGGCAGGGGTACGCAGGCCCTATTCAAAAGTTACAATGTTGAAATTTCACAAATTTACAAGCAATCAACACAACCATGTTTTACACACAGTCATAGCACTTAGGGCTCATCCATAATCATCCTTTCATTCATCTTAACAATTAAGAAAAAGAAAAGAAAAAACAGAATGCGAAAATGCGCTAATCGGGTTACATTTCTACCCAAAACGGTCCAAACAACACAAGCGGAAAATTTTAGTTTTCGGGGTTGTTCAACCAAGAACCCATGGGCTTCTTGAGTTCGAAATCTGTCCAAGACAAGTTTGGACAGTAGGCTACCACCCTGACTCATTGCATGAACCGTGGAGCCAAAAGAACGATTCAAGAACCCCTGAAAACAAATACCGGGCAGCGTGACGTTTAGGGAGTGAACGGTTCGTAAACGCAACAATAAAGCATAATAAAATTCTGAAAAAATTGCTAAGGTGGCTCTGATACCACTGTTGGGATAGGAAGAAAAAGCACAGCGGAAAAAGTGATTTAAAACTTCAAAACATCCCTAAACCAGCGATCAACTTTAGCAATCTTTAAGGAATTCAATCAACGAGTAGAAGGAGAAGATTTACCTTATACTACGGATGGTATGGCTACTCCTGTCCTTGTATAAAGACGCACACACACACATCCTCTAAGGAAAGTCCACACCAAGAGCCTCACAACAAGGGAAAAACGAACACGGAGACTCGTTGTGGCTCAACAGAGAGGCAATCTCAACCCCAAAACGCATCAAGGTGAAGCCGGCCCTTCCACCAAGAATCGAGCACCAGAAGGGAGGAAGAGGGGATGAGAAAACCATATAATTAGGAGGAAGATGAACGAATAGCTCGCTGTCGTTCTTGGACTCCTCCAAGAAGTAGATGACACACCCAAGAGGAAGAGACCTTCAATCGGCTTCACAAAATGAGGGAAGGAAGCTTTAGATGGCCGGCCATCCAAGGAGATGAAGATGAGTTCTTCGAGCTTTTCTCTTCAAGAAGCCTCTCAAGAATGAAATTCTAAACCTTCTCCAAGATAAGTAACCAATTTACTTAACCCCCTTGAAGGAGGTTAGGTCATCTATTTATAAGGGGCATAGGTTGCCACCTAGGTAGACCCCCCCTCCCCTTTTTAAATCCTCTCCCCGGAATTTAAAATTCTAGGGTTTGCCTCCAAAATAATAATTTATATTTACTGGATTTATAATTAATTCAAAATTAAATAAATCCAACTAATTATAAATTTTAATTTATCTCTATAAATTAATTTTTTATTGATTATGATTTATCAAGTGTCAATCCCTACAATTTAGGGATGCCCTATAAATTAGGGTTACCGAGGAACTCCTTTCACGCGTATTTATTCCTATAGGAAACATCTTTCCTATCATATTAGTAAACAAGATCCATGATCGTGTTGCAGCATGTCCATGCTAGTAGACATATAGTGTCGCATACAGACTTTATCTCATAAGATTTGTTACGAGGTTAACCTATTATGTGTGACCCATTGGGCCCCACACTAAGCGAGCAGTGAGTTGTATATAACGGAGAGTCGGATCCGATAGAATGACTTCTATTCGAATCTTATGAGCCAGCACTAAAACCCCTTTACTGTGGTCGTGAGAGACTCCACTCATAAGTCAAGATTGACGTCTAGCAACGTGTCATTACTACCCAGATAGTGTGAGGTTCAATCTACAGGGGATCGAATGCCCTTCGGTGATTAGTTACCGTGCAACTAAGTCCATTGGTTACAACGTCCCAAAGTCGGCTATGGTACGAAAGAAGTATCAAACCCTAATACCGATTCATATGTATTCCACTCACCAAGATGTCATCTCAATAATGAAACGTCAAAAACATCTTCCTAACTTTCATGTGTACTCTGGCCAGAGATTCCCGAGTCGACACTTGTAGGGACACATATGACATTATCTCCTATCACTAGGAGTAACAAATTCCATGTTGGTTGCTCACCTACCTTCATGAATGCTTCCACATGCCCAGTAATACCAGGCACATGACACTGAGGGCCACGTAGGGACAGAACAAAGGAAATAGGTCGTCACTCAGAAGGTAACCATGACAACCTCAGGTCCATGGACTGCTTGTATCTACTATCACCCGAGGAACATCCTATTGACACTCATGTAAAGATTCCATTTTGTGTTCCTCATGCAAGTCCGTTCAGTGAACTTGTACATTAATGACGATTCATAGGTAATTGTGAGATCAACTACCCCTTATCATATAGGGCATGTACCAAGTGCACTAGTCTATCCGGAATCACCGATCCCCTAATTGGTGATCCTATCACTAGGAACATTTAGAACATGGGCATCTAGATTCCAAATCTCACTGGCATGAACTCATCTTGGCGTCGAAATCAGTTGCCCAGGTTAACGGGGTTCATCATAATCTTTTTGAATAAAGATAGAGCATATTGATGAAAAGATTGCCTTATTAAGTTGATTACCCTTGAATAGTCCCTAAACACATCGACATGTGATTGGCTCAAGAGCACTATTCCTTTCAGGACTATATCGATAGGAGGGCCGCAATTATCATTGTAAGTAATATATATATAGTATTTAAAAAATAAATGCATGTAGGAGACATATACGAGGACCGTGATCGTGTGCGGGGGAATGTCGCAGGGTCACTTTAACCCTGTAGCGTGGGTCGAGGCTGCATGTGGCTCGGAGCACGGTTGTGTTTATGGCTTTCCAAATAGTGGCCATAAACGAGCCGTGTAAGGGACACTTGGGGCACTGACCCCTCCCGTTGCGGGTGACGGTCCTGCATGTCCCGAACGCTGGCATAGAGTTGGATAGCGGCCTTGGAGTCCAGGCTTACACAGCAGAGATAGGCGACGGAGTAGCAGAGACAGACGAATGATGAGTTGAGACGGACGATGGATGCACAGAGACAGATGATGGAGAATATGTAGGCGCTCCTGACTCAGATTGCATCTCACTCCGATATTCATATACCGATGATGTTCGAGGCATCCTCCACGGCCCAGTCGGTGCTCCCGACCCAGTCGTTGTTGACTCCACCACCTCCACCGCAGCCGTGTGATTTTAGTTTACTATATTTTGATTATATTTTGATAACTTGATACTTGATAGCCTATGTTTGAGGCTTAGATACTTGATAGTTGTTTATATATTTTAGTTTTGATATTTGATACTTGTTTGCCCCCGTTTGAGGCTTAGATTGATGATATTTCAGTAAAATTTTTGTGGTTGGTTGTATTTGTACGTGTAAGTTGTTATGTGATTGTAAATTATGGTTGTAAATAGCTTGTATCGTGTGAATGTTGTTGTATACAAGAATTTCCAAAATTTTATTTTTTTTTTAGTAAAGGAAATAACAACAGGGACCGCCTATCCACGGATGACCATCACTACGCCATCGTCGAAAGCATATCGTAATTGGCTGATGGCCTAGGCAACATCAAATATCATGATTGCTAATAATATCACCGAGGGTGCATAGTTGCGACTGATATGTTTAAAGCAACGACAGCTCGCGCGGCTGTCGCTGATAATTACTTGGGACGGTTGCCTCGTGCCGTAACAAATTATCTGAGACGCGCACATAAGAGAAGACGCTTTGCCACGGCTTGCGCCGTTCCTGATAGTCGTCATCGATGGTTCAGCAACGACATGAGTCATCGGTGATAACGACTATTCTAGTAGTGAGACCTCCTAGGGAAGCCTACACCATCCGCATCTCCACCATTCAAATCATCACGAAGAAACAACAAGAATCCAAAGAAAACACGGGAAGAAATCAAGATTTCGAACCAAATTCACAATCAAAATGGGGTTGTCCTAAAGGTGGGCAAATCCCTATAATGTTAGGGCCACTCACCTCAAATAAAGCCTCTACCCTTCCCTTAGGAAAAGGCCCTGACAAACACCAAAAATGTAACGCCGAAAAGCCTCCGATCACCGGCCACCTCATCTCCTCCTTGGCTTGCATGCACTCTTTCCTTGGGCGCGTGTGTGCGCAAGTCCAGGTTCTGTCCCAACATCCCCAAAATCAACATTTTATAATATCAAATCTAATTAAGTGTCAAATGACCAATTTGTCCCTACACTTGAGTTTGTACTCAAACGAGTCCAAAATTCAGTCAGAATCGCATTGGACTCGTGACACCCTACCCATCTCAATAAACTCAAGATTAACTCAAAATTTCAATTGGGCATGCGCATAAGTCGTACCTCATATTGTAGTTTATCGACGATCTCTCTGTCTCTCTTCGACCCGTGAACCGAGTCTCAGCCTAAAATCAAAAATACAAGCACAAGTATTACAATGAGTGTGGGCGTTTCTGGGTATGATCCGGTCGAGGCCAAAGTTTAAGTCCAATCCCAGGTCTTAATTATTTTAAAAGTTTATTTTATCTTACTATAATCTTCTTAGTATATTTGAATCATTAACTTTTTAATTATGTATAAATTACAGTTGTGAGCCTTTGAATTTGATTTTATTAGTATTATTCCTATGATTTATTTAATTAAATATTTTTGCTAGTTGTTAAAATAAAATATTTGAGTATCCTACATTTGTCAAACGAGATCAAGATGAAACTTAATTTAATGATATATATATATATATATATATATTCATATATTACTTGAAAATAATAATATTTTCTGCATATTAACTAGTTATGTGTTCAATCATAGTAAATAATTATTTTAAACTGGTTGCTATATATATACATTCATATATTACTTGAAAATAATAATATTTTATGCATATTAACTAGTTGTGTTCAATCATAGTAAATAATTATTTCAAACTGGTTGCTATATAGTTTAGAGAGAATCATTTATGATTTTAGTCAATATTTTCTTTCTATATATATCTTCTAGATATATCCAATTAATTATAGTATATAATTAGTTGCAACCACTTGCCATATAATTTAGAGGAAATAATTTATGATTTTAGTCAAAAAAAATTTGCATATAAATTATATTACAGAATTTGCCAATGCATGGTTGCTTAAACAGACCATTATTCTTTTGGATACTTCATAAACATTTATTTCTATACATATTATAGAGTTGGCACAAGTGTTCCTCAAACAAATCATTAGCTTCTAGATATATCCAATTAAGTATAGTAAATAATTATTTGCAACTACTTGCCATATAATTTAGATGAAATGATTTATCATATTTGTCAAAATATTTTGTATATAAATTATAGAGTTTACCAATTGTTGCTTAAACAAACCATTATCTTTTTGGATACATCATAGCCCTTTAGAGATATGGAGAAGGTTTGCATGCTCTGTATTCTTCTAATCCTATTTTCTTCATCGTCTTATGCATTTACTAGTACTACTAATGGCACTGGCTTTAGAGTGCGACTCATTCACCGGAATTCCCCTCTATCCCCTTTCCACAACCCTAATGCCAGTCATAATGATGAATGGAAAGACATGATCGCTCGCTCTGAAGCTCGTCTTAACTACTTCAAATCCATCCAGGATTACATGATATTATCCCCTGGTGACATTCAAATTCCCCTAGTCTTAGATAACAGTTCTGAGTACCTTATGCAATTCTCTATCGGAACTCCACCTGTTCCTGTTGCTGCCATCGCCGATACCGGTAGTGCGACCATGTGGATCCAAGCACTTCCATGCAAGTATTGTTACCCTCAAAATAGTCCTATTTTTGACCCTTCGAAGTCATCCACATTCAAGACAATAGCTTGTAGTGACCCGATATGTGCATACTATCGTGGAACCTGCAGCAATGGGAATGCTTGTGCATACATCCAGAAATATGCAGACAAGTCATATTCCATGGGTGATCTTGCATACAACGACTTCACCTTTGAGGCACCAGCCGATGAAAGCGGCGTTAGTGTCGCGCATACTGTCCCATCGGTTGTGGACACTATAACAAAGGCACCTATAGTCCTGCAGAGTCTGGAAATATCGGACTCAGTCGATCCCAATCCTCATTTATCAACCAACTTCGTCCCATCACGAATGGATTGTTTTCTCATTGCTTAAATGAAAATCAGAGATTCCAGAGTGTAATGGAATTTGGAAACTACGTGCAACTATGGGGGAAGCCAACCCCCATGAAGGGAAAAAACTTTTACTATGTCAATCTTGAAGATATAAGCGTTAATGGTGAGAGAGTACACATTCCACCAAGGACATTCCATATTGGCCAACACGGTCGCGGAGGACTTATACTGGATTCTGGTACCCCATTGACGTATTTGGTGAGTGCTGGGTATTGGCCATTGAAAGCACTTTTTTTGAACCATGCCAAGTTAGAACTGGATATCCCAGTAAATGGAAGAATGTGCTATTACGGAGAGTATGCAGATTTGTTCCGTGGATTGTTGCCTACGATGACATTCCATTTTGAGGGGGGTTTGGATGTTGATGTGCCTCCCGCTGCATCTTTCAAATATTATGGTAACAACCGTGTTTGCGCAGTTTTTAAGGAATCGAATCTTGGTTTGTCAATTTTTGGATCTCTTATGCAGCGAAATCTTATGGTGGGATATGATCTGGGAGAAGAGAAAATTTATATGGCTAATACCAAATGCATTGGATAAATTGTAATCCTACATCAAAGCAAAATAAATTATCTATGTTGAAAATATTTTTAAAAAACCCACTTACCATGTCAGCTCGATACACTTTGATTACCTTTTAATATCCACCGGATGCGACCTCTCTCTCTCTCTCTCTCTCTCTCTTTTACCTTCCCGTATATAAGTGCTCACTTCCCATTCTTCCTCCTCATTGTGTGCTCGCTCATATTATGATTAGGATTCCTGTTCATGAAACAATCTCTTCACTATTCTAAATTTATGGTTGTAAATAATATTTGTGAAGTTGCATAAAATCACTTGCGCGCATGAGTCACTCTCTTTGAAGGCAATAAATAGGGAAGCTAGTGTCCGTAAACAATAAGAAACTACGACTAAATGCTGCCCCTATTACCATCACATCATTCCAAGTGAATGTGTACTATTGTTATATTATGCAGGACTAATGTTTTTTTCATTCGTTCATTACTTCACACTATAAAATGATGTCACATCATCAACGATAAAAGTTGTCACAGATGAAAATAAAATGTTAGTGATGCCTATAAGCAATTGTGTCATAGCTACAAGCCGTCGTTGTTTAGTTATTTAGTTCGATTTACACACCAATAAAAAAAATTATACATATATGAATAGTTAATATATATAGTTTGTAAATATTTATATAGTAACATTTTATTTAATTAAGATCTAAATTAATAATTTAATTAAGAAAAATCTCGAGTGATTTCAACGACTTCAATAGCTCTAGTGACTCTAGTAACTCTGACAACTTAATTTTTATTCAATGAATTATAATATAATCAATTAGAATATAACTATTAAAATATATATTTCAATATATAAAATAAGGAAACTAACTTGAGAATTTGTAAGAAGTTGTATAAATAGTTAACTGATGCAAAAATTGAAGGAAGAAATGAGAACAAAGAGATAAGAAGGAATAAGAAAGAAAGAAGAGAGAATCAAAGGAATCAAAGAAAGAGAACTAAGAAGAAAAACTGCAGAGGATACAAGAGAGTAGAAAAAAAAAGTAGGAATCAAAGGTAGAAGAAATATAGATAGAAAAAAGGAAAAATAGTTGAGCGAAAAAAACTAAATTTTAATAATAATAATAATAAACACCGAGGCACCTTGAGCACCCAAATAATTATATAAAGAGTTAAAATTAAAAAATAATTTTAATAATACATATGAGTGCTGGCGCCCATGTATTATTAAAATAATTTTTAAAGAAGTTTTACATACCAAGATCTTCTGTTGGTGTCAATTTATATTATATTTTTATATTATATTTTATTGTATTGTACGTACCATGAGAGTATAATATTTTTTCAAGATATATGGAAAGAAAAAATTATATTTTTTGCAAAAATCAGATCTATTCTTAATTCTATATATTATTCGTGTTTGTAAAACAGATTTGTAATATAATTTCTTAATTTATGATTACCTCAATGTGTTTGTAAAACAGGTTTAAATAAAAAAAATTCACGATGTTTTGGGCAGAGATATGAGATTATAATATTTAAGTGTGAGTGCAAACACTTAAAAATATATATGCAAGTCGATGTTACATTCATGTTGCCTAGTCAAAACTATCATTTCTTCTGTCACGCCCCAACTCAGGATCACGTGATCGGCCAGAATATGTGTATGTACCCTAAAACCTAGCACATGCATTTAACAACACAAATATGAATATGCAATCAAAACTGACTGGAAAGGAAATGAAGTTCACTGAAATTTTTATTAAATGTTATAAAATCAAGTTTACAACTCTAATAACATAATAACACGACTCAATGCGTGAAATAAGACCCTCAACACGACTACAACTAACTAACAGCCTGCTACGAGATCATCAATGCCATCTGCCCTCCCGCCGTGCCACGACAACAAGTCGTACCTCGCTGGTCAGACTCTGCAAAATAAATAAATAAAAATCGTGAGAACATGAGAAACTCAATGAGTGGTTCTACCGAACCTCCACCTACATCCTCAATATAATATCATATATAGCAATAAAACATGTGCATAAGAATTATACTGGTCATATCAAAATGACCGGGCAAATCACCATTCACTGCGAGTAAATATACCAGCCAATCATGGCTTTGCACAATATGTACCACTCGACAACTACAGGCCTTAACCTGTATAAATAGTTTCGGCCATGCCCGAACTTCATCCCGTTATAATACTCGGCCATACCGGCGCACACAATCATGCAAGTACATACACTATCCACAGCAGGTCATATTCTTACATAAATTCTGCAATTAGCGATTCAATCATCGAGTCTGTCAACTAGGATGGTCAGCTAGTTTTTGGAACCCCCCAACACTCGAGGAATTTGGAGAAATTTTCGGCATGACCTGCCATCTTTTCTTCTATTCGGCCGGCACCCTAACACCACAAAAACGATGCATAAAAATCACAAATACACTATAGATCATAATAAGAACCAACAAGGTTTAAGAATCATCAAGAATTCGACAAGAAACACACGTTAATCAGCAAGAATGAACATCACAAGGGTCGGCTAGAGCCTTCCCTTAAATCCTAGGTTCTACCACTCACCTTAGCCTTAAAGGAAGAAGGGAAAGAAGATCGATGACGTTCTGACTTCTGGCGACGACCATGAACTCCGGCGCCACCGTCCCTTGATCACCTCTCTCTCCTCTCGCCCTCTCAGTTTTTGTGCGGCTCTTCTTGAGCCGTATGGCAGTTGATGGGGCCCTTTTTATATTATTATTATTATTATTATTATTATTATTATTATTATTATTATTATTATTATTATTATTATTATTATTATTATTATTAATCCTCTACTCAACTCAACCTATGCCCGAATTGAGCCCTGACTCAACCCGCGAGCCTAGTTCCAACCCGACTTGAGTCTCAATTCAACTTATAAAATATTAAAGCATTGGTTACGTATCCAAAAAATTAAATTATACCTTCTACTCGCGGCAATCGCACAACTCAACTCGGCTAGTCCCCGAACCGGCTCGCTGAACCAAATAAAATTTTTATATTAGAAATTTCAGGTATTACAATCTTCCCCACTTAAGGAAAATTCGTCCTCGAATTTTAGTAAAGTTTAAGGACTCACCATATCCTCAAACAAAGAGGGGTAACACTCTATCTTGTCCTGCTCTATCTCCCAAGTAGCCTCCTATCCGGTGTGGTGATCCCACCTGACCTTTACCAAGAGAATTTTCTTGGACCTCAGTTCCTGATATGCCAATCAAGTACTTCTACCGGCCTCTCCTCACACAAGACTGTCGAATCTAGCACAACTGTTGTAGGCTCGATCACATGAGACTCCTCTCGGATATATCTTTTGAGCACCAATACATGGAAAATCGGGTGAACTCTTTTCATGCTAGGGGGAAGGCCAGCTCATATGCCGCAGCGCCCCTCCGGTTGAGAATAGGGAATGACCCGATGAACCTAGGGCTTAGCTTTTCCTTTTTCACAAACCGCACCACCCCTTTCATAGGGGAAACCTTTAGGAATATCATGTCACCCTCAGCAAACTCCACCTCACTGGCATTTCTATCCGCATACATCTTCTGACGACTCTGAGCCACCAACAGCCTTTCCTTGATTAGTTTTACCTTCTCCACCGCCTCCTCAACCAAATCAGGACCCATCATGAGTGACTCTTCCGCCTCAAACCAACCCACTAGCGACCTGCACCTTCACCCATACTGGGCCTTGAAAGGGGCCATACCAATGCTACTCTGATAGTTATTGTTCTAGGCAAACTCAATCAGCGGTAGGTGTTTCTCCCAACCGCCATCTAAGTCTAGAACACATGCTCTCAGCATATCCTCTAAGGTCTGGATTGTCCTGTCTGACTGCTCGTCAGTCTGTGAATGGAACGTGGCGTTGAACCGCACCTGAGTACCCAAAGCCTCATGGAAATACTACCAAAACCTAACTATGAACTGGGTACCCCGATCCGAGATGATCATAACAAGAATACCATTATATGCCACAATCCGGTCTAGAAATAATCTAGCATACTGCTCAGTTTAAAAGGTCTTCTTGACCAATATAAAGTGTGTGATCTTAGTCAACTGATCCACTATGACCCAAATAGAGTCGTTGCCCCCTCTAGACCTCGGTAGCCCGGGCACTTCCAAGTTCTAAAGCAATCTTATAGGCTTCAAGTGTTCAACCTTTACCTGCTGGCAAACTAAACACTTATACTACTAGAATAACGAGCATCAACAACGGCTCAATCCGTTGCTACGCCGTTGCTGAAGACCATAAGCAATGGCCAGCAACGGCTGCTCCCGTTGCAACGCAGCCGTTGCAGAAGATCGCATGCCTAATAACTTAACAACAGATCTGCAACGGTCGCTCACGTCGTTATTAATTCTATTATCAACAACGGTTCCACAACGGGTTTCATCCATTATTGATACATCATCAACCACGGCTCAGCAATGAGGTGCGGCTGTTGCTACTGCTTTTATCAACAACGGTTTTGCAACGGTGTGTGGACTATTGCGGATATTTCCATCAGCAACGACCGCCACGCCGTTGCAAAGCCTTTGCTGAAAGGTTGTTGCTAAGACATTGCTGTTGTTCATCGACGACGACTTTAAGTTTGCGGCCCAGGTATTACGATATACTTTCAACAACGGCTTTCATACGGATGACCATGGGAAGGCCGTTGCTGATGATGTTTACCTGTAATTGAACTATTTCAAAATTAGAAATTTCCATTATTGATACATTTATAACCTGATACATAACTCACATACCCATAAACACACTCATTCAAATACACATACATTCACACACACATCACAGATACACCCATATATACATCAGAATAATTATACTAATAATTATAATTATACACAATCGTATAAAAAATATAAAAAATCAAAAGTATCGTATCAACACGATACGAATCAATATATCAAGTCACAAAACAAGTAACTCTATCCAAGTAACATGTATATAACAAGTCAATATCCAAGTCAATCAAGTCATAAAATAATAAAAGCTCACTACGACGGTGGAGGAAGGTCGGGATCATACGATGGGGTCTAGAGTGCTTGAGTGCATGTACACCGGCGTGGGCTGAGTCGATAACGATGGATCTGAGTGTACACCGCTGGACTGGACCCGTCATCTATCTCAGCATGACATGCATCTTAGCCATCATCTGACTCTGATGAGCCATCATCTCACTCTGTCACGCGACCGTCTCCTCCAGTGTCAATATCCTCCCGTTCTGATCATTAATCCTAGAGGTGGAGGGCCGCTCATCGACTGCCGGAGGGGTCGGTGCCCCAAGTGGCCCGTGCATGGCTCGCGCATGGCCACTATCAGCAAAGTCATAGATGTGGCCATGGTCCCAGCCACCTGCAGCCTCGACCCAAACTCCCGTGTCAAAGTCCTCGGGGGTGCCCCCATGCTGCGTCACCGTCTAAGTGTAGGTCTCCTACACAAGTTCAATTTTTGTTTCATATTTTTCTTAAAACTTAAATTATAAATAAATAATGCATAATTGAAACAAATATACTTACCATGATGACTGCAGCATGGTTGTCGATGTACTCCCCCGCCCCATGTCCTCTACGGTGATTCCGCTCAAACACCTCCATCGGGGAAGGTCGTTGGATAGTCCTGTCATCCATCACCATCGTCTACATTTACAAAATAAATACATTAATTAGGACACAGAGTAACAAATAAAATATATAATTCAAAATAAGGCATAATACTTACCGTGCGTCTTGCATGCACGACAAATGAAACAGAGCTGCCAGTGTGACGCTCTCCTCCCCTCGACATGCGATTTCTAGCTGTGGTCCATGATACCTCCTGCCATTGCTCGGTTGACCATATCGACACGAGCTAATCCCAAATATCTGGAGCAATCCAATCGGAGCCGTATCCCTGAGTCTTCGCTATGGTTGTGGCCCCAGCTCGGGCCATCGCCTGTGCCCAGGCCTGCCCCAGCTGGTAGTTATACCTCTCTCGGCAAATGTCCTCCCACGCATTTTAAATGAATGACCTCTGGTCCTCTGGCCAAGTATAGCAAGGCTACAAAATAATAATATCAGTACCAATAATAATCAAGCTAATTAATTTTTTTTAAATATGTACCTCAAACTCGTGCCAGAGCATGTCCACGTGCTCACGCAGCACGTGAGACCAAGTGGGCCAGGTCCCATGCATATATCACCGAATTGTCCCCGATATAGTCCTGGGGACATCCTCCTGCTCAAACATGCACAACCAAAATAAAGTACAATATTATATTATGATATAATGAATTATATATAATTCATAATTCATAGTACATTACCGCTCGCCAATCACAAAAATAAGTCGGTGTTGTTCCACGGCTAGCAAAGGCTGAATCTTGTTCGGCCTGCATGGCCGCATGCGTCTCGATGAACTAGCCTCAGCGACAGGAGCAAGTGCGGCTAAATCTAGAGTCTGACCAATCAAAGACTCTGTAGCTCTCAGGGTCATGTGACCGGCCAGGGTATGTGTCTGTACCCCGAATCCTAACACATTCATAACAACACAAATATGAATATGCAATCGAAACTGACTGGAAATGGAAATGAAGTTCACTAAATTATTTTTTAAATGTTCTGAAATCAACTTTACAACTCTAATAACAAAATAACACGACTCAATGCATGAAATAAGACCCTCAACACGACTACAACTAACTAACAGCCTAGTATGAGATCATCGACGCCATCTGCCCTCTAGCCGCGCTACGCCAACAAGCCATACCTCACTGGTCAGGCTCTACAAAACAAAATCAAATAAAATCATGAGTCCATGAGAAACTCAGTGAGTGATTCTACCGAACCTCCACCGACATCCCCGATATAATATCATATATAGCAATAAAATATGTGCATATAAATTATACTGGTCATATCACAATGATCGGCCCAATGACCATTCCCTGCGAGTAAATATACCAGCCAATCATGGCTTTGCACAATATGTACCACTCGGCCACTAGGGGCCTTAACCTGCATAAATAGTTTCGGCCACGCCCGGCCTTCATCCTGTTATCACCGGGTCCATCAACTAGGATGGTCCGCTAGTTTATGAAGCCCCCCCCTCCCCCACAGGGTTAGGAATAGCTAGTCCCACCCAACACTCGGGCCTACCGTCAGTGTGGCCCACCGATGGAATCTCAAGATCCTCGCCTCTCGGGTCTAACACCTAGCGTGATCCACTGGTGCAATCTCAAGACCCTAAACCCACCTCCTGAGTCAGGTAATAGCCGCGCCGGCTAAAGACACCCCTCAGCTCGACCATCTCAAGCACAATACACATACAAGGTATTCTAAAATTTTCTGCACACTTCGTGGGCTTCTGCCCGCATCCGGCCTCTACCCCGAGCCTTGACAAACCATACTTTAGTGCTCAATTTTTCCTAGGTGTAATACCTAGTGTTTCTACGTCCAAGGTCCATATAAAAAAATATACAACCTTGTTAAATTTCCATATATCACTTCCTATTGTCTCCTACAACATACCTTAATTTAAATTAGCATGTCATAGACATGAGAATTGCTAGAATTAATAAATCACAGAGTATAAAGAATGAGATAATTCTACAATAACTCTACTATAATTATACACATAATTTCAGCAATTAAATAAGTAATTTCTGCAATTAACCATGCAATTTCAGCACAATTAAATTAAATCCCAGCAACATCATATTAATGTAGGAACCCTATAAGCATGTGATCTATGCAAGAAAAATGATTTACAATGTGAAAAAAAAAATTCTTCTTATGATATCTCACCCCTCATGTCATCACCCGGGAAATCTACTTCCAAAATACAAAACCCTCCCTTTCCCCACTCGGCCGAGCCCTAGCTCAAGGGCTTTCATCATGCGGCTGGCCCTAGGGGTTAGGAAGATTAGTCTTCTTCCATGTTCTAGTTTTTCTTGATCTATATGAACATATAACATATGCAAAGAATCAAATCTATATATTTAAACCACACGAGGAATTTGGGGAAAATTTTAGCATAACCTCCTATCTTTTCCTCTATTCGGCCAGCACCCTAACACCACAAAAATGATGCATAAAAATCACTAATACACCATAGATCACAACAAGAACCAACAAGGTTCAAGAATCATCAAGAATTCGACAAGAAACACACATAAATCGACAATAATCAACATCACAAGGGTCGGCTAGGGCCTTCCCTTAAATCCTAGTTCTACCACTCACCTTAGCCTTAAAGGAAAGAAGGGAAAGAAGATTGTAAGACCCAAGGTTTCCTAATATAGAATTTATTTTGGTGCAGCGCACCGGATCGGGAGCTAGTCGGGTTGAGTCGCGAAATCGCCGCGGGTAGAAGGTATAATTTAAGCCTTACAGAATTTTATTTGATAAATGTTCCCTTCCTTCTTAATCATAAGATGATTTAGTGGAGTCGATTCTGAAATCATGTTCGCGGATCAAGTTGGGGCTCGAATCGGGCTCGGATTCAGACGAGTAGGGGCTAAGTGAGTTGAAGGGGCAAAATGGTCATGGAAAATGAGGGAATAAATCCCTCATCCCCCTAGCAGCCGTGCAGTTCATCATTGGAGCTGCACGCAACCCGAGGAGTGAGAGGGAGGAGGGGAAAGATTTGGAGTCGGTGCCGGATTCATGCCACCGTCGGAAGGATCGAGATCATCGTCGCTCATCCTTCCTTCTTCCTTGATCAAGGTGAGTGGTCGAACCTCGGTTAGTAGGGTGAGACGTGTGGCCAAATCATGTAGAAGCGAGGAATCGAGATTTTGTGCATCGTTTCTTGTCGATCGATGGTGTTTCTCGAATTCCTAAATCATGTTCTTCATCGATGTATGGATTCTTGTTTTAGATGTTTGTTTTTCTTGATGATTAGGGTATGCCACATGAAGGGAAAAGGGGGAAGGAAGGTCATGCCGAAATTTTCCCCAATTTCCTACAGTGGTCGGAAGCCCTCGGATCGAGTTTTTCTCGCGATTGATGACTTGATTCCTCTCAACCATGGCCGAGAACCTTTTTCCCTACCTTGGTTGCTCTCGGCCGAGCATGAGCAGCCTTCAGTAGGCCCGACCGAGTAGGTGTGAGGAGGAGAAAATGGCTCGAGTTGTTTCACATTACATGTAGGGCATTAAATCCTTGATTTCTTATGGATCACTCAATTATTATATGAAATGTTAGTATTGATAGATTGAGAACATCATGCTATAAGGAAATGTTCTTGATAGTGTACATATGGTTAGAATTTCATATGATATATAATTTTGAGAAATTTCCTCCATTAATTTACTAGTATTGAATTTGTACTATGTTAGTTCAATCATTACCTTGCTGGGATTTATTGATTAAATGCATAATTTGATTACCTTCTTGTTGAAAGCATGTTGTTATTTATGTAGTAGTTGTAGAATAATTCCCTTATAACTTATGTGCTGTGACAAATTTGTATTCAAACATTTCTACGCTTATGACATGAAATTTATGCTTAAGGAATCTAGCGAATAATGCTAGATGATTATAAGAAAATTATAGGGTGCTTAAATTATCGGGGAAACTTGAATGTAGACAAGCTAGGTTTCACTCCTAGGAAACAACCAGCGGGCATTAGTGTGTGGCTGGTATGGCCCGGGACGAGGGGGGCGGATACGGGTGAACGCTTGGGGTTTAAATAAGGAAACTTCAGAACACTTTGCTTGTGTTTTATGATTGTGATGGTTGGTTGAGAAGCATGGACGGTTGGAACGACTAATGCTTGACTCGGCGGGTGATTTGGGTCTTGAGATTGCACCAACGGGCTCGCTGGGTGTTAGACTCGGGTGGCAGATGGTCTTGAGATTCCGTCAGTGGGCCACGCTAATGGTAGACCCGATTTGGGTGGGACTAGCTATCCCTAACCCGGTGGGTTCCTGAGACTAGTTGATCATCCTAGTCGACGACACAGTGATTGCTTGACTTTCCTTATATGATATGTGGGTCGTGCGGTCGGATTTTTATTATTATTATTTTGTGGTACAGGCCGGGCATAATTGAACCACCAGTTCTTGAGTAGGTTCTAGTGGTCGAGTGTCGCCTAGTCTGGTAGAACCGTTATGGCCGATTGTATGGTTTATACAGGACTGCCCTTGGGCCGGTTGTCATATCATTACTAGATTAGATCCCTAAATTTATAATTGCTGACTTATGTGCATGATGTTATATTAGGGATTTATGTGGAGGTTCAAAAGAACCGCTCACTGAGTTCCTTGTGGACTTACCGATTATTTCTTTTATTTTGTAGAGCCCGACCATTTAGGTGTGGCTTGGGGACATGGTGCAGCTGGAGGGCAGTCAGTGGCGCAAATCCCATAGCAGTGTCCAGTAGTCAGAGTCGTGATGTCTAAGGTTGTCTTTTTATATACTGAGTGATGTTTAATATGAAAATATGTATTTGAATTTTAACTCGAGTTGTTCTTAATAGTTGGTTTGTTTTTATAACTCTTTTAAAATTGTTTGAAACTTTCTTTTAAATCAAATAAAAGTTTGCATCATTGTTCTTATACTTGTATGTTTTCTGGTTGGTTTGTATTCTCAGCATTTTGCTATTCAGTGTATGTGGTAGGCTTCATGGTAGGGTATAAACCCTGGCCAGTCACGCGACCCTGAGTTGGGGTGTGACAAAATTGGTATCAGAGCTTTTGGTTAGGTCTTGACTATGACTAGGAGCTGGGTACCGTATGAGACATATGCTAGCATGTCGACATTATACGATATAGGTATGCTACGAGATCTGGCAACCATGACTGCACTCAGCACACCATGTGATTAGTAATTTAAATTAGAATTGAATGAATTATTTATGTTAACGGGAGAATTGTTTCTTTTCTCTATGTTAGTGTGATGGAGACTCATAATGCTGCACCGAGCAGTAGTGGCAGTAATTTGACAGAACGCTGGGGCCGAGGCCGAGGCCGAGGCAGGAAAAGAGAGCAATCCGAAGAGCAGGGACAAAATTCTGCGGTTGCTCAACTGCAAGCTCAAGTGGCTCAGTTAACAGAGGCGCTCCTCAGAGAGTAGGAGTTGAGACATCAGATGCAGCACTAGCAGCCGCCACTGTAGCCTGTACCTGTGGTTCCAATGGTACCGGAGGTAGCCGAGACAGTAGCACTGGTGATCACGGTTATGGAGCCCCATCTTATGCAGACTTCATCAAGTTGAAGCCGCCAGAATTCATCGAAATAGATCGGTAGTTGTAAGTCACTGAGTTTCTAGGGGACTACTATGAACTTTGCCTAGAACTAGGGTGCTCATCGGAAGCAGCGGCTCCTACCGTCGGGCTACAGATGAGGGGATCGACGAAGGGCTGGCTGCACACTTGGAGGGCTCGCAGGGCAGTAGGCGTGCTGCCTCCCACCTAGGAAGAGTTTAGGATGGTTGTGGTAGAACAGTACTTGCCAATGAGTGTTCACGACAAGCGGGCATGGGACTTTGAGATGCTGCGCCACTCTGGTGGTATGTCAGTGTTAGAGTATGAGATTGAATTTAATCGTCTTTCCAAATATCATCTGACCCTAGTGCCATATGAGACCGCCAGGGTCAAGAGGTTCGTTGGGGGCTTGAGGCCTCAGATAGGCAGGCTCATCCACTACACCGAGGATTCCATTCTTGCCCGGGTGGTGGATGAGGCCCTTCGGAAGGAAGCTTTGATGTCGTTTGAGAGGAACGACGGACCAGCCAAGAAGAAATTTCAGTCGCAAGGGTCTGGAGGCCGATCGGGTCACTCTGAGGGGACTGTAGCTATTGTAGATCACCAGCAGAGCCGAGAGCACGATGGTAACCGGGGCCATGGGGGCCCAGGGTCCAGGACAGAGAGGTCGGCAGGGTCTGGGGGTGTTTCTCAAAAGTTAGATATGCCGCAGTGTGGTCATTGTAACCGGAGGTACTGGGGGCTTATTTTGGCCGCTCGGATGCCTGCTTTAAATGCGGTCAAGTTGGACACTTTATGAAGGACTGTCCGAATAGAGTTAGCCAGAGATCTGAGCAGTCAAAAGGAAAGTCGCCTATGTCAGTTGGGGTCAGTGGCTCAGAGAGGTCAGATGCAGAGCAGGGGACCGCAGGCTAACCATTCAGAGAGATCGTTTGCCAAGGTTTTTGCCATGAACCGCGATGGGGCAGAGGCATCAAAGGCAGTGGCGACAGGTGCTATTTTAGTAAGTTCGTCCACTGCTTATGTTCTGTTCGATCCAGGTGCCACACACTCATTTGTATCTGCACAATTGATGTCGGATTGCCTATGACACATTCCTTGCTTGTTGTGTCGTATGTGGTGTCAACGCCTATGGGCGATGCATTGATAGTAGAATCACTCTTCCGTGACTGCGAAGTGCAAATCTGTGGTCATGTGTTGAAAGCAGAATTGACACTTCTGCCTATGCTTGAAATTGGTGTCATCCTCGGCATGGATTGGCTGGTAGAGCACTTTGCGTCTATTAACTATAGGGCTAAGACTGTCACATTCAGTAAGCCCGGATTGCCGTAGTTCACCTTCCGTGGAGAAGGAAAGGATGAGCCATTGGGCGTCATTTCAGCCCTTAAGACTCGTAAATTGGTGGTAGGCGGCTGCCAATTTTTCTTGGCCTTCGTATCTGTGGCCGAGGAAAAATGGGGTACAACTCAGGAGGTTAGTGGAACTTCGGTGATCTATGAGTTCCCCGATGTCTTCCCAGAAGAATTGTCAAGATTGTCGCCTAGAAGAGAAATCAAATTCTGCATTGAATTACAGCCCAAGGCGGCACCGATCTCTATCCCACCCTATAGGATGGCGTCGGCTGAACTTCGGGAGTTAAAGACGCAGTTGTAAGAGTTGCTGGACTTGAGCTTCATTCGCCCAAGTGTGTACCCGAGGGGTGCACCAGTCTTATTTGTGAAGAAAAAGGACAGGGCCTTGCGCATGTGCATCGACTATAGGCAGCTCAATAAGGTGACAATCAAAAATCGTTATCCACTGCCCAGAATCGATAACTTGTTCGACCAGTTGCAGGGGGCCCAATGATTTTCTAAGATTGATTTGAGGTTTGGATATCATCAGTTGAGAATCCGAGACTGTGACGTGCCCAAGACTGTCTTCAGGACTCGTTATGGCCATTATGAGTTCTTGGTGATGTCGTTTGAATTGACTAATGCACCTGCGGCCTTCATGGACCTCATGAACAGAGTGTTCAAAGAATACCTGGATAGATTTGTTATCGTCTTTATTGACGACATCCTAATGTATTCCAAGAGCAAGGAGGAGCACTCCGACCATTTGACGATGGTCCTAAAACCCTCAGAAAACATCAGTTGTATGCCAAATTCACCAAATGTGAGTTTTGATTGGAAAGTGTGAGATTCCTAGGTCATATAGTGTCCAAGGAAGGAATTAGTGTGGATCCCGCCAAGATAGAGGCGGTAAAGGACTGGAAGCGGCTGACCAGTGTGACTGAAGTTCGCAGTTTCTTAGGGTTAGCCGGGTATTACATAACGTTTGTAGAAAATTTCTCCAGGATTGTAGCTCCTCTGATTCGATTAACCCAGAAGACGTTGATTGGGACGGAAAGTGTGAGGAGAGTTTCCTGAAGCTCAAAGAATGTTTGACGTCAACACCAATTCTGGTTGTACCTTTAGGCTCGGGGGGATTTGTGGTATAATGTGATGCCTCTCGGGTTAGCCTAGGCTGTGTTCTGATGCAGTATGGTAGAGTGATCGCCTATGCGTCTCGCTAGTTGAAAGTTCATGAAGAGAATTACCCAGCACATGATTTGGAACTGGCGGCGGTAGTGTTTGCTCTGAAGCTATGGCGCCACTACTTATACGGTGAGGCTTGTGAGATTTATACCGACCACAAAAGCCTCCAATACTTACTCACCCAAAAGGAGCTCAATTTAAGGTAGAGAAGATGACTTGAACTCCTAAAAGATTATGATTGTACCATTTAGTATCACCTTGGAAAGGCCAATGTGGTGGCGGACGCATTGAGCAGGAAATCCATGGGCACCTTGGCCCATTTGGCAGTCGGGAAGAGGCCGCTAGCGCGAGAGTTGACACTGTGCCTGGATGGGGGAGCAGTTCTGACATTATTAGCTTTGGGTGCCCTAGTGGCGCATCTGCGGGTATAATCCACACTAGTGGATATGTTGCGCACCGCACAGGGGGAGGACGCCTTCTGTGCCCTGACAAAGGACTTAGTGCAGATAGGCGATGTAGAAAATGGTTTCAAGTTGGACTTAGAGGGTGTCTTAAGGTTCAGAGATCGGATAGTGGTGCCTGATATGGTAGAGATGCGCAGGCAGGTTCTGGAGCTGGGGCATCGATCCACTTATACGATGCATCCAGGAGCCACCAAAATATACCGAGACTTAAGGCAACATTACTGGTGGAAGGGCATGAAAAGGGAGGTAGCAGAGTTCGTATCCAAATGTTTGCTCTGCAAACAAGTGAAGGTCGAACACTTGAAGCCCGCAGGGCTGTTGCAAAACCTCGATGTTCTCGAGTGGAAGTGGGAAAAGATTACTATGGATCTAGTGACAGGGCTGCCTAAGTCAAGGGGCGAATTTAATTCCATTTGGGTGGTGGTGTATCGGTTGACAAACATAGCTCATTTTATTCCTACCAAGATAACCTTTTCTGCTGAGCAGTACGCCAGACTATTCTTGGACAGGATTGTGGCATACCATGGTACCCCAGTGATGATTATATCAGGTTGAGGTAGCCAGTTCACAATCTGATTTTGGCAATTCTTTCAGGAAGCCTTGGGTACTCAAGTGCGCTTCAGCACAGCTTTCCATCCGCAGACGGACGGACAGTCAGAGAGAACCATCCAAACATTGGGAGATATGCTGAGGACCTACATTTTGGACTTGGTTGGCGATTGGGAGAAACACCTGCTGTTGATTGAGTTCGCCTATAACAATAGCTATCATAGTAGTATTGGCATGGCTCCTTTCGAGGCCTTGTATGGGCGGCGGTGTAGATCACCAGTGGGTTGGTTTGAGGTCGGGGAATCTCTCATGGTGAGTCCTGATCCAGTTGAGGAGGCGGTGGAGACGGTAAAAATCATAAAAGAAAGATTATTGGCGGCTCAGAGTCGTTAGAAGATGTATGCTGACAAGAAGGCCAGAGAGTTGGAGTTCATGGAGGGCGACCTAGTGTTCTTGAAGGTCTCCCCCATGAAAGGAGTGGTTCAATTTGGAAAGAAAGGAAAGTAGAGTCCCAGGTTCATTGGGCCTTTTCTCGTTCCCCGAAGGAGGGGTGTTGTAGCTTATGAGCTGGTCTTGCCCCCTAGCATGAGCAGGGTACACCCGGTTTTTCATGTATCAGTGCTCAGGCAATATGTGAGAGATGATTTGCATGTGATTGAACCTTCTGTTGTTGAGGTGGATTCAACTGTCTCATTCGAGGAAAGGCCGGTGGAGATCCTTGACCGCCAAATCAACAAGTTGAGTTCCAAAGAAATCCCTTTGGTAAAGATCAGGTGGGAACATCACAACGGGTAAGAAGCTACTTGTTTGGAGGTAGAGCGAGACATGAAAGAGCGCTACCCTCCCTTGTTTGATGAAGCAGGTAACTCATTGTAAATTTAGCAAAATTCGAGGATGAATTTCCCTTAAGGGGGGAAGGTTGTAAGACCCGAGATTTCAAAATATAGAATTTATTTTGGTGCAGCGCACCGGATTGGGAGCTAGTCGGGTTGAGTCACGAAATTGCCACGGGTAGAAGGTATAATTTAAGCCTTACAGAATTTTATTTGATAAATGTTCCCTTCCTTCTTAATCATAAGATGATTTAGTAGAGTCGATTCCGAAATCGTGTTCGTGGATCAAGTCGGGGCTCGAATCGGGCTCAGATTGAGTCGAGTAGGGGCTAAGTGAGTGGAAGGGGCAAAATGGTCAAGGAAAATAAGGGAATAAATCCCTCATCCCCCTAGCAACCATGCAGCTCATCATTGGAGCTGCATGCTGCCCGAGGAGTGAGAGGGAGGAGGGGAAAGCTTTGGAGTCGGTTCTAGATTCCTGCTACCGTCGGAAGGATCAAGATCGTCGTCGCTCGTCCATTCTTCTTCCTTGATCAAGGTGAGTGGTCGAATCAAGGTTAGTAGGGTGAGGCGTGTGGCCGAACCATGTAGAAGTAAGGAATCGAGATTTTGTGCATCGTTTCTTATCGATCGATGGTGTTTCTCGAATTCCTAAATCATGTTCTTCATCGATGTATGGATTATTGTTTTAGATGTTTGTTTTTCTTGAGGATTAGGGCCGGCCACATGAAGTGAAAAGGGGGAAGGTCATGTCGAATTTTTCTCCAATTTCCTAGAGTGGTCGGATGCCCTCGGATCGAGTTTTCTCGCGATTGATGACTTGATTCCTCTCAACCATGGCCGAGAACCTTTTTCCCTACCTTGGTTGCTCTCGGCCGAGCATGAGCAACCTTGGGTAGGCTCGGCCGAGTAGGTGTGAGGTGGAGAAAAGGGCTCGAGTTGTTTCACATTTACATGTAGGGCATTAAATCCTTGATTTCATATGGATCACTCAATTATTATATGAAATGTTAGTATTGATAGATTGAGAACATCATGCTATAAGGAAATGTTCTTGATAGTGTACATATGGTTAGAATTTCATATGGCATATAATTTTGAGAAATTTCCTCCATTAATTTACTAGTATTAAATTTTTACTATGTTAGTTCAATCATTACGTTAGTTCAATTATTACCTTGCTGGGACTTATTAATTAAATGCAGAATTTGATTACCTTCTTGTTGAAAGCATGTTGTTATTTATGGTAGTAGCTATAGAATAATTTCCTTATAACTTATGTGCTGTGACATATTTGCTTTCGGATATTTCTACGCTTATGACATAAAATTTACGCTTAAGGAATCTAGCGAATAACGCAGATGATTGTAAGGAAATTATAGGGTGCTTACATTGTCGGGAAAACTTGAATGCAGACAAGCTAGGTTTCACAGCTAGGAAATAATCAGCGGACATTAGTGTGCGGCTGGTATGGCCCTGAATGAGGGGGCCAGATACGGGTGAACGCCTGGGGTTTAAATAAGGAAACTTTAGAACACTTTGCTTGTGTATTATGATTGTGATGGTTGGCTGAGAAGCATGGACGACCGGAATGACTAATGCTTGACTCGGCGAGTGATTTGGGTCTTGAGATTGCACCAGCAGACCTGCTAGGTGTTAGACCCGGGTGGCAGAGGGTCTTGAGATTCCGTCAGTGGGCCACGCTGATGGTAGACCTGATTTGCGTGGGACTAGCTATCCCTAACCCGATGGGTTCCTGAGACTAGTTGGCCATCCTAGTCGATGACCCGATGATTGCTTGACTTTCCTTATATTATATGTGGGTCGTGTGGCCGGATTTTTATTATTATTATTTTATGGTACAGGCCGGGCAGAACCGAGCCACCAGTTCTTGAGCAAGTTCTAGTGGCCGAGTGTCGCTTAGTCTGGTTGGACCTTTATGTCCGGTTGTTTGGTTTATACAGGATGGCCCTTGGGTCGGTTGTCATATCATGACTAGATTAGATCCCTAAATTTATAATTGCTGACTTATGTGCATGATGTTATATTGGGGATTTATGTGGAGGTTTGGAAGAACCGCTCACTGAGTTCCTTGTGGACTCACTGAGTTCCTTGAGGTATGGCTTGGGGACATGGTGCAGCTGGAGGGCAGGTAGTGGCGCAAATCTCGTAGCAGTGTCCAGTAATCGTAGTCATGATGTCTAGGGTTGTCTTTTTATACACTGAGTGATATTTAATTTGAAAACATATATTTGACTTTTAACTCGAGTTGTTCTTAATAGTTGGTTTATTTTTACAACTCTTTTAAAATTGTTCGAAACTTTCTTTTAAATCGAATAAAATTTTAAGTTGTTGTTCTTCTACTTGTATGTTTTCTAGTTGGTGTGTATTCTCAGCATTTTGCTATTTAGTGTATATGGTAGGCTTCAGGGTAGAACATAAACCTGAGTTGGGGCGTGACAAAGATCGACGACGTTCCAACTTTCGGCGATGACCATGAACTCCGGCGCCGCCACCTCTTGATCGCCTCTCTCTCCTCTCGCGCTCTCAGTTTTTGTGAGGCTATTATTGAGTTGTACGACAGCTGATGGGGCCCTTTTTTATTTTTATTTTTTTAATTATTATTACCATTACTTACTTAATCTTCTCCTCGACTCAACCTGTGCCCGAATTGAGCCACGACTCGACCCGCAAACCCGATTCCAACCCAACCCGAGTTTCAATTCATCTTATAAAATATTAAAGCATTAACTACATGTCCAACAAATTAAATTATACCTTCTACTCGTGGCGATCTCGTGACTCAACCCGGCTAGTCCCCGAATCAGCTCGCCGAACCAAATAAAATTTTTATATTGGAAATCTCGTGTATTACATCTTCACTTAAAATATGATTTCGTTAAAAGGAATATTGTTACACTTAGTATAAATATTTTGTGAGTACCATGTAAAATTATATAAAATTAGGATAATTACCTAAATATATCATGAACTTTGGACTTTGTCTCAAATGTATCCAAAACTTTCATTTCATCAAATTATATCCCAAACTATTAGATATGTATCAATTGTATCCATCTGTTAAAATTTCGTTGCCTACCTTTGAACCGTGTGACGTTGCTTGCACACGTGGATTAAAAAATTACTTTTTGTCAAACCCGATTAAAAAATTATTTTTTTCAAACCTTATTTGATGTCCACCTTTGCTTCTCTGAATCATTTAAATAATTTTCTAAATTTTACATGCACTTGGGTGAAAGCCTTGCAAATTGGGTCCGAATGGTATGGTTGTTTTGTTGGTGTAATGGACACACCAGCGGGGGTGAATAGTGTTACCCGCTAATTCTTTAGACTACATTCTATAGTTTAGTAAGTTGTCAATTTCTATTTCTGGTATATATTCTACTGAGATGATAATCATGAAATCAACAATAATAAGTTAATGCTAACACATTAATATTTATAGTGGTTTGGCAAGACTGCCTACTCTACTACCTAAGCATTGTACTTAGGATTTCACACACGAATCCACTAAGTTGAGAGTTTCTTACAATCGAGAACTTTTCACTGAAAAGTCTCTACACTCATTTCGAAGGCATTTCCACACACGGAAGTCTCCGCCTTCACACCAAGTGAACATTCCCACCTCAAATCCTAAGGAACACTCCTAACTTTCCCACGACTATGAATTTAATCCATGCGGTCAATCATGTTGGTGTTCCATGTGACTTGATCAAAGTGCAGCTTTGCCATCCTAAACTCCAATATATCATAACTATCATCTGGTGGAGGACGCAAATGAGCTGCCACCTTCATCATCATCATCCTCATCATCGTCATCATCATTATCATCCTTTGGATCGGATGGATCTTCTACTCGTGCACGCTTCCCTCGCTGATCTCCTTTTAATAAGCATTTTACTCATATTACTCAAACCAAAAAGAATACCTTTTAATAAGCATATTACTCAACCCAAAAAATCTTTTTCCCTTCTCTTTTTCATTCCTTTAAATAAGCATATTGCTCAACCCAAAAATAATACCTGAGATATTTAAAAAGATCTTTATGAAAGTAGTTTAAATGAAGCTCCCTAAACTTGATAAAATTATGATCTTTGCATTTTCTACGTACTCATATTAAAACAAATCATGGAAATAACAAAGAAACTTGATGAATGCATGAAGTATATAAAAATGAACCTACCAACATGTAGAAACCAACATATGGAAGTGAAAAGTGAAGTATCTATACCGCTAGCATGAAGAAATCTTAAAAGACTAGCTAGGGCATGAGAATCTTACCTCTAGAATGCAAGGGAGACTCCAAAATTAGTCGAGAGGTCGGTTGATAAGGGTGGAGGAGCCCTAGTTTCGGTATTAAGAGGTTTAAGTGAGTGGTTGGGATGAAAAGATTCGGCCAATTGGATAGTCCAGATTTGTTTTTATCTGTGTCGATGCGTCGGTCACAGGTCGAGCGACCGGCACATATAAAACTTGTTTTTACAGCTAATAGTTTGGAGATTTTATAATAAATTATGTACACATCAAAATTTGACGGAAATTTTACCACTTAAACTATATTTCATGAGAATTACATACTTAAGAAGGACTGCTCTATATTTTTCTAAAAATCCCTGAATACATAGTGGCATTCTCGTAAATTTTTGGATCTTTGCAAAAGTTCTTAAAATCTGATCATAGCTTTTATGGAATCTATAAATGATTATTTCAACCTATTTTAAGAGGTTTTAAGTCAAACTAAAATCTTCAACAGAAATTTTGTGCATTTTTAGTCAAGCTGTCAACATGTTACTAAGAACCGTTCTAATTTAACATTTTCCTTCATACTTATGAATTCTCATGTAACCACATCTACACACTCATTATGAGAAAAGGAATAGGCTGGTAAGTCTATGTTCTAGTAACTTTATGCATCATATGCAATACATGCTTCATTTTGACACATTTTATAATTTTGCACACGACCTCAAAATTGATAAATTTCTTCCCTAAGTTGTATTGGCTTTCACCACTGTACACGGCAGATACCATCTTGAATAGTTTCACTTGTGCTCTCTTCATTAGCTTAATTACATAGCATAGATAATTAAATTTAATGAATCATTAACTTGAATGTCATGAGCTTACTTCATAGAAAGCTATCATTTTTCTTGTGGCTTCATAGTTATATAACATCACATGTATATCTGTTCTACACTTGGTTTGAACTCAAATTATAATAAATGTCTTTTGTTTAGATCGCTTATTGTATTCTTATTTTATATCTTGTCACTTATGTTTAGGGATGATAATTTTTATGTTTAGGGATGATAATTTTTATGTTTACATTATTTAGGGTTGATAATTTTAGTTATATGTCCTGCTTTCTTGTACAGTATTCCGAAATATCCAGTGCCATTTTAATTTTAATTTTAGTTAATCTTATTTTGAAGTCATTCACTTTCACCTCAATATACAATGCTATTAATTCATGAAAACCTTTCAGTAACTTAATATATTAGGTTCTTTGTGAACATATTCTTCTGAATTTGATAACAAAATCTGGTCAACATATCTGCATGTACAATTTCATAATAGTCTGGAATAGTATAACCAAGTCCATATAATCTCATTCAAGTTTTGGAATATATTTTTCCTTTTTTGAGCAGAAGGTAATTGCTCGAAATATCATTTCAAAAAATTAATATTTGAAGGTTTAACACCTTCCATTGAAGGTTTTGAAATATCTACAACTTAATTTCCTTAAGAATTGGTTGAGCTAGTAACGTAATCATTCATGTAAACAACCTACCTTAAATTGATATATGTGACATTTCAAAATTACAACTATGAAATGAAGCAATTTCATACCCACTATTCTAAAATTACCAAGGATTAAATGGAGCAATTTTACCATCCATTTCCTGCTGATTGTACAGATTTACGGAAAAAATTTATACGGGCA
The DNA here is from genome assembly GCA_034359265.1 of Canna indica. Lineage (NCBI taxonomy): Eukaryota > Viridiplantae > Streptophyta > Magnoliopsida > Zingiberales > Cannaceae > Canna > Canna indica. Next base: position 32,761,982 of record CP136898.1, on the reverse strand, counting down.
GTCTGCTCATATAAATTTCTATGAACGAATGGATATGAGTTTCAAGCAACTGAACATGAATAAAAAAGGAATGAATTTCTATCCATGTTCATATCTATTCCTAATATATCCATGTTCAGTCGCTTAAAACCTATATCCACTCATTCATAGATTTTCTATGGGCATCCTGCCCATAGTAGTTGCACTCCAAATTTACTATCAGTCTACCGTTCACAATCATGTAAGCAGCTGGATTCCTGAGTACTAAATCAAAGTCCTCATTGACATTCTCATTGAATGCAGCTGGTATCATCAGGCCCAATCTTCACTTGATGACCTGTAGAACACAGGTTGATAACTAAATCGAAATGACCCTGAAACCTGTCACTTCCCAATTGAAAGACCTCCTTCCTAGCTGCCTTTAGAAGCCAAGGCCATTAGATTAGACTTATAGAACTAGAACCTGCAACTTAAATGCAACTCCACTTAGTCCTAATTGGATTAGTCAATTGTCTTGGTCCTATGATGTATGATTTCAACCTTTTTGGCAAAGTTAATCTTTTGTGATGTCTACAATTGGATAAGTTTCCATCTGAATATCTGATTATTTCCAGAATCAAACACAGATTTAGATATAATAAATTGGATGTAAATTATTATTGCTCGCTGGATTCTTCTCATTTCATACTTGAAATTGGAAAAAAAATAACAAAATGTAAATTATTATTGCTGAAAATAATAAATTATGATTGTTCTTTACTAGAAGGATAGTTCATTGTTCGTTGTGTGCACGTCCAGATCGTAGACTCGAGCTAGAGATCGATGTATTATTAATTTTAATAATACAACACATCCTGTTTAGGTAGATCTTTTACTATATTATAGTGTTAACTATATTATTTTGTTTTTTATATCTTGAAATGCTAGATTATTAATTCCGCTTGTTATTACTAATGAATTTATTTTAAAGCTTTTTCTAATTCTCCTCAAATACATAAAGATAAATCAGATCATGAACTGTGAGTAAAATGCTGCAAATCCAAGGATCGAAGGCAGCATTTAGTGGCTTATACTAAAGGATTGCATATGAAACAAAAACATAAACAACTTCTATTTCTCTTCCTCGGTTCCCATATTTCATTTTTAGAAATTGCTTAGTTGAAGTTAACACTATTAGTACTCAATTCTACACCATTAATGCATAATTTGTCGGTATAATTGTAGGATTGAAATTGAAAATAATATTATGAATCTCGAGTTGATAAAATTACATGAACTTGTCGACTGTTGGATCATAAATATTTTTATAATACCTTAGATCCGTTCGGAGATCGTATCATCGTCTATAATATGTTGGGTGCAAAAAAATAGTGATATTCAAATGTCACTGGTTTGATACATCATCTCGGGGGAGTCAAATTCACCCAAAGTATAAGCTTGTTGACGTTAATTTCAAATCAAAGTTAGCGTCGAACGAACCTTTTATTTTGGCATCACAAGCACAACAAGTATATTATGCAAAATATCCAGGCAAACGAATAGATAGATCGAAATGGCGGGCAGTGTGTAAGACTAAGGCACGATTGAGGATTGATCCAATGGCAGAGGATAATGATACTACTAGATTTGTACTAGGTGATTTTTATCAGGAGGATGATCTCCTATAGTGAAGTTGTGGGTCAAACACTTGAAGATAAAAATTTAGTCATTGCACAAGGTTTGTCTGAAGAAAGTGTTGATGTTGAACCAGATGACGCAGAGAACGAAGAAGATGAGAATAGTTGTGAAGATCGATGAAGAGACAAGTGAAGATGAAAACGACTCAATTGATTATTATTCAGATGATATTGATAATTAATGTGTAAAATATATATTTTACATTTTTTTCTATTAATTATTTATATTATATTATTGGTTGACATTACTAATCAACATTTATATCTGTAGATGTTGCGTGCCGACTACTAGAATATGCCACATCAGCCACGGGAATCACCGACTGTCACCTCGGCCGTCAGAATAATTCACGGCTTTGCGTCGGCCATAGAGGTTGTGGCTGATGTAACCAAATCAGCCACGGCTCGCATACGGCCAAACAGAGCTGTCGCTCGTAGTTCATGGTGCGCAAGGGGCGTGAAATAAAATAAGTTATTAGCCACGGCTTCGCGGGGGCGCTAGAGCCGTTGGTGATGTGAATAACCAAATCAGCCACAGCTCGTATACGCCCGAATATAGCCGTCGCACATAGTTGATGGCGCGCACGGGGCACGAAATAAAATAAGTTATTAGCCACGGTTGGATGCCACCGTCGGTGATATGAATAAGTTATTAGCCATGGCTGGAAGCGATCGTCGCTTATTAATTAATTAATGCCACGAACGTAGCCCACAAATATTAAAACACTCTACACCGACGGCTATGAGAGCCGTTGGTGATAACAAAATTATAAATCCACGATGTTCCGAAGGCTTTCGAGCCGTCGGTGAAAGTCCTTTTTTTTTGCGTTCGCGCCCAACCCTTCCTCTTTCTTCCGCTTCTTCCTCTTTCTTCTTTGCTCGCCGCTATCGCTTGTTGCCGCCACCATCCGTCGCTGCTGGTTGCCGCCCATCGCTGCCTGTTGCCGCCGTCGTCAGTCACTGCCGGTGACCCTCTCCCTTCCGGTATGAGTCTCCTCCTCCTCTCTCGTCTGTTTAATACCGCCGCCCTCTCCGCGCCGGCGTCTAAACGTCGGCGCCATGATTTGGGGCTGATTACCATCGGCCCCAATGGAGACAGTAGCTGGCAGTGATGCCGGCTACTGTTGGTGCTTGATCGATTAGGGTTAATTAAACCTGCAACTTAAATGCAACTCCACTTAGTCCTAATTGGATTAGTCAATTGTCTTGGTCCTATGATGTATGATTTCAACCTTTTTGGCAAAGTTAATCTTTTGTGATGTCTACAATTGGATAAGTTTCCATCTGAATATCTGATTATTTCCAGAATCAAACACAGATTTAGATATAATAAATTGGATGTAAATTATTATTGCTCGCTGGATTCTTCTCATTTCATACTTGAAATTGGAAAAAAAATAACAAAATGTAAATTATTATTGCTGAAAATAATAAATTATGATTGTTCTTTACTAGAAGGATAGTTCATTGTTCGTTGTGTGCACGTCCAGATCGTAGACTCGAGCTAGAGATCGATGTATTATTAATTTTAATAATACAACACATCCTGTTTAGGTAGATCTTTTACTATATTATAGTGTTAACTATATTATTTTGTTTTTTATATCTTGAAATGCTAGATTATTAATTCCGCTTGTTATTACTAATGAATTTATTTTAAAGCTTTTTCTAATTCTCCTCAAATACATAAAGATAAATCAGATCATGAACTGTGAGTAAAATGCTGCAAATCCAAGGATCGAAGGCAGCATTTAGTGGCTTATACTAAAGGATTGCATATGAAACAAAAACATAAACAACTTCTATTTCTCTTCCTCGGTTCCCATATTTCATTTTTAGAAATTGCTTAGTTGAAGTTAACACTATTAGTACTCAATTCTACACCATTAATGCATAATTTGTCGGTATAATTGTAGGATTGAAATTGAAAATAATATTATGAATCTCGAGTTGATAAAATTACATGAACTTGTCGACTGTTGGATCATAAATATTTTTATAATACCTTAGATCCGTTCGGAGATCGTATCATCGTCTATAATATGTTGGGTGCAAAAAAATAGTGATATTCAAATGTCACTGGTTTGATACATCATCTCGGGGGAGTCAAATTCACCCAAAGTATAAGCTTGTTGACGTTAATTTCAAATCAAAGTTAGCGTCGAACGAACCTTTTATTTTGGCATCACAAGCACAACAAGTATATTATGCAAAATATCCAGGCAAACGAATAGATAGATCGAAATGGCGGGCAGTGTGTAAGACTAAGGCACGATTGAGGATTGATCCAATGGCAGAGGATAATGATACTACTAGATTTGTACTAGGTGATTTTTATCAGGAGGATGATCTCCTATAGTGAAGTTGTGGGTCAAACACTTGAAGATAAAAATTTAGTCATTGCACAAGGTTTGTCTGAAGAAAGTGTTGATGTTGAACCAGATGACGCAGAGAACGAAGAAGATGAGAATAGTTGTGAAGATCGATGAAGAGACAAGTGAAGATGAAAACGACTCAATTGATTATTATTCAGATGATATTGATAATTAATGTGTAAAATATATATTTTACATTTTTTTCTATTAATTATTTATATTATATTATTGGTTGACATTACTAATCAACATTTATATCTGTAGATGTTGCGTGCCGACTACTAGAATATGCCACATCAGCCACGGGAATCACCGACTGTCACCTCGGCCGTCAGAATAATTCACGGCTTTGCGTCGGCCATAGAGGTTGTGGCTGATGTAACCAAATCAGCCACGGCTCGCATACGGCCAAACAGAGCTGTCGCTCGTAGTTCATGGTGCGCAAGGGGCGTGAAATAAAATAAGTTATTAGCCACGGCTTCGCGGGGGCGCTAGAGCCGTTGGTGATGTGAATAACCAAATCAGCCACAGCTCGTATACGCCCGAATATAGCCGTCGCACATAGTTGATGGCGCGCACGGGGCACGAAATAAAATAAGTTATTAGCCACGGTTGGATGCCACCGTCGGTGATATGAATAAGTTATTAGCCATGGCTGGAAGCGATCGTCGCTTATTAATTAATTAATGCCACGAACGTAGCCCACAAATATTAAAACACTCTACACCGACGGCTATGAGAGCCGTTGGTGATAACAAAATTATAAATCCACGATGTTCCGAAGGCTTTCGAGCCGTCGGTGAAAGTCCTTTTTTTTTGCGTTCGCGCCCAACCCTTCCTCTTTCTTCCGCTTCTTCCTCTTTCTTCTTTGCTCGCCGCTATCGCTTGTTGCCGCCACCATCCGTCGCTGCTGGTTGCCGCCCATCGCTGCCTGTTGCCGCCGTCGTCAGTCACTGCCGGTGACCCTCTCCCTTCCGGTATGAGTCTCCTCCTCCTCTCTCGTCTGTTTAATACCGCCGCCCTCTCCGCGCCGGCGTCTAAACGTCGGCGCCATGATTTGGTGCTTGATCGATTAGGGTTAATTAAACCCTAATTAGTAATTGATTAGGGTTTAATTAACTCCTAATCAAATTGTGATTAGGGTAATCAGAGTTTGATTAGGGTTTAATTAAATTATATTAATTTTTTTAATTTTTTTTTATTAATTATTAGAAATTAATTGTTAATTAGGTAATTAGTTTGGTTAATATTAATTAATGGTTAATGTTGATTAGGGTTTAATTATTTTTAGGTTAATTAATGAAATTAGTTTAATATTAATTAATTAGTATTAATGGAATCGTCCACTGAGGACTCACACCAGAATCGTCCACTGTGGACTCGCGGCCAAATCGTCTACTTTGGACTTGCGGCCAAATTGTCCATGGTGGACTCGCGCCGGAATCGTCCATAATGGATGGACTTATGCCGGAATCGTCCACTTTGGACTCGCGCGGAATCGTCCACTATGGACTCGCACCGGCATCCATAAATTTAGAAAAAAATCAAGACGAGTTGATACATTTCACGTACGCATCGACGAGTCAAGTTTTAATTTTACAAAACCTTAGATCCATTCGGGGGTTGTATGCTCGTGTAAACGAAGTTAATGATCTTTTATATGACGTACAACCCTTGAATTGTCCCTAATTGGATAATTTGGTAACATAGTTATTTATATTGCACTTAGTTTATTTTTTTAGTCATTATTTATTTTTAAATTTTGGCTTTTATCTCCCTTGTTCTCTGATACGCGCCCAGATGATATGTGTATTCGGAGAATTGTAGGGAGATGTTGCCGAAATTTAGAATGAAGTTAATGACTAAAAAAAATACTAAGTGCAATATGAATAATATGAATCCTGAATGGAATAGGACCATCCCGCCTAAAGACATTACCTAAAGATATTAAAAACTTTTTGACAGAACATATCGGGCGATCAAAGTTGGATGTACCGACGAATTTATCGTGGAGCTATAACGAACGAATTTCGAGTAGGCGTAACTTACTTCTTAAATTTCGCCTATTGGGTGATAAAATCCGATGTCCGTGCCGGAAATGTTTGAACATAAGATTTTTGGATTGAGAAACTGTCACAATGCATTTGTATACAAAAGAATTCACGCCAAGATATTTTCTATGGAATTGTCATGGGGAGTCACGTCAAGTCGGGACGTCGAGCAATCCTATTGTCCAAACTCATGGTGAATCTTCTTCTACTGGTGTTTCTTCTTCCAATCCACCTAATCCTTATATAACAATGATTCTAGATAGTCTTGGAGGATAATTCCATTTAAATGATAATATTGAGTCAGTTACTGAGACGGTAGTGCCACCAGATACTACGACAGTTGAAGTCACTGAAGAAGAACCAGCGATACATATTGAATTGCTGAATAAGAAGGCTACAGAATTTTACGAGATGTTGAAAGCTGCTAATGAACCTTTGTATGAGAATTATCCTAATTATACAAGATTTTTGGCAATGATACAACTCCTAAATATCAAGTCCGATTGTAATACAGCGGGGTTGCGTTTGATCGGATTGCAGGCTTTAAATGTCATTGGATTGAGAGTTCATCCAAAGTATAAATAGCTGGTCGAGGTCAATTACAAATCAAAATTGGCTTCAAATAAGCCATTCATATTGGCATCTCAAGCTGAACAAGTATATTATATGCAGTATCCGTCTCGAAAGAAAGATATGACAGATTGGCGTGTAGTCTGTAAGACTAAAGCCAGAGGAAAAATAGACCCGATAGTTGGAGAGAATGAGCTAGCTGATGACTTCTATCAAGAAGAAGATCCTTCCGAAGTGGAACGAGTTAGCCCAATACCATCCCCTCACCTCCGGCTACCATCCCTCCGCCACCCTATACAGATCCAGGACCGTCATCTTCGACACGTAGGCCACGAGGGCCTAACAGAATTCTCCCTCCGCCACCCGAGGGAGAACTGCGTAGAGCAGTTAGTGTGTGCGGAAGATGGTAAGTATATGCATCAATTATTTCTTATAATTTATTTATTTCAAAAATATCATATTATGAATTTATATTTTGTGCATATTTGAGCAGGAGGGCGTCCCCTGCACGATAGCGGGGACGATCCGGAAGTTTATGCACGGGGTGTGGCCTACATGGTCTCACGTGCCCCGTGAGCATATGGATTTATTATGGCGAGAGTTCATGGTAAGTATATTTATTAAATTAATGTTAATATTAAATATTCATTGGTAATAATAATAAAAAATTTGCAGGCTCATTATACATGGCCGGAGGACCAGACCACTTTTATTGAGGCTGCATGGGAGCATGTTGTCCACGCTCGCTATAACGGGCTCTTTCAGCAGGCCTGTCAGACTGTGATGAGACGACTGGGGGCCACATAGATAGGGTAGACTCGGGGACACACCCCCGACTGGATTCCTAGCCCTGTGTGGGACCAGCTCGTTGAGTGGTGGGACACACCTGAGTTGCAGGAGGTCTCCCAGACTACGTCGAGAAACTGCATATCCGGGGGGGGGGGAGGGGGGCACGTGCGCGTGCCACACTGGTGGCTCCATCTCTTTTGCGGTTCATGAGCGTCGTATGGTATGTGTAATTCAATTATTTTTAATTATGTATAATGATATTAGTGTATTTGTCTTCTAATGTAAGACGCGAGTGGCGGAGGATGACACCGTCCAACGCCCGTCGATGATGGAGGTGTTTGAGCGCACCCACCGTCGTCGACGAGGAACGGGGGAGTACGTTGATAGCAGAGCCTCGTATATAATGGTAAGTATTTATATATGTCTATTTGATTTACACAATTTTTATTTATAGTTTATATATATTTAAAATATAAACATGTGTAGGAAACTTACATGAGGACTGTGATCGAGTGTGGAGGCACACCGGAGGAGTTCGATACAGGAGCTTGGGTGGAGGCCGTAGGTGGCTGGAAGCACAGCCATGTTTATGGCTTTGCAGACAGTGGCCATGCACGTGTCGTGCTCGGGCTACTTGGGGCACAGACCCCTCCGGCTGCAGGTGAGCGGCCCTCGACATCCCGAGTGCAGGACCAGAGCCGGATAGCGGCCATGGAGTTGGAGTTCACCCAATAGAGACAGGCGATGGAGGAGCAAAGGTAGGCAATGGAGGATTAGAGACAAACAATAGAGGAGAAGAGGCTGGCGATGGAGGAGCAGAGGCTGGCGATGGAGGAGCAGAGACTGGAGATGCATGAGCATAGACGGACGAATGACGAGTTGAGACAGACGATCTAGAACATGCAAACACTCCTCACTCAGATTGTGTCTCACTCTGGCCTTCATCGTCCGACCAGCGTCGACAGATATCTCTGAATGGTCTAAAGTAAGTATGAAAATTTATTTATTATAATTGTTAATAATTAATTGTTACTTATAATATTGTTATACTTGAGTTGTAGATTTCAGCACGATGATGTCGCCCGCACTATGACTGTTATTTTTAAGAGTTTCTTTCATGAGCTGTGGACTTCATGGACCAGGGTGCCGAACCATAATCGAAATTTATTATGGATCAAGTTCGAGGTACGTAGTTCAAGTTCAAATCGAGTTCGAGCTTTATTATAAGTGATATTATCTTATACAACTTCGTATTTTAATTGTTTTCACTACTCTAAATTGTTATAATTGTAGCGGGTTAATAGTGATGAGGCAGTTTATGAGGCAGAATATTATTTTAATAGTGATGAGGTAGCTAATTATGTTACTGATAAATTAATTATGTTGGAACCTAGTTACTCTTAAGTGAAACTATAGAATTATATCACTCTACTTTCCGGCTTCTCATATGCAGTATTGTTTTTTTACTGTTTTGGTATATAGATGTATTTTCTTTGTGGTCTAGTCATTGTTCACACATCAACTTGTTGTAAAGATCAGCTAATCTTCAGAGAGATCGTCTTGTATATCCTAAAATTACATGCAGACTTAGATCGCACATGACAAGCTACATGATTTCGTGTATGTTATTCTCTTGTTCCAGATTGATGAATCAAGCACAGTCCGTTGGACCAAAACATACTTGTTTGTAATGGTCATTTTAGTTCTATTATATTCTTCTGACAAATTATAAAACTTTGCTTGTGTTATGTATAGCAACAGTGAAGGAATCACTCTTGATTCACTCACTCACACTCAGGAACACAAGCAGGAAGCAGAGGATGAAAAAAGAAGAATGAACTCAGCTTTGATTAAAAACTGGAAAAACAATTACAATGCTCAAGATAATCAAATGAGTAAAATGCTTAGCTATTTATACTCAGCTATGAAACAAAAATCAATCGAGGTTGCTTATTGAGCTACAACCAGCTTGTAACTAATCCGCTACAAGAGAAACAGTAAGGTAACTATGCAATTCTGTCATCAACAACATCTTCATTATATACTATTTTACACTCCCCCTTAATGAAGAGCTTGAACACCTAAAAGGTCTCTGAAATAAGTGAACTTATCAAGTGGCAGAGGTTTTGTAAAGATATCTGCAATCTGATCTCCAGTTCTGCAAAATTCCAAACTAACAACTTCATCTCTAACAAGGTCTCGAATGAAATGATATCTAATATCAATATGCCTTGTTCTTCCATGCATAACAGGATTTTTGCTGATTGAAATAGCTGAAGAGTTGTCACACATTATTGTAGTTGATGAAGTCTGATTCATACCAAATTCACTTAAGATTCTTCGAGTCCAAATAGCTTGGCAGCTAGCTGCAGTGGCTGCAATGTACTCTGCTTCAGCAGATGATAATGCAGTGATTGCTTGTTTTTTAGAACTCCAACAAACATCTCCACTTCCAAGTTTAAAAATATATCCTGAAGTGCTCTTGCGATCCTCAATTGATCCTCCCCAATCACTGTCTGTGTATCCCACCATTTCTGGTTTAGATGAACATGAGTAGAAAATACCAAATTGTTGAGTTCCCTTAAGATACCTAATCACTCTCTTTGCAACCTTCAAATGTGTCATACTTGGTTTGCTCATGAACCTAGATAAGAGACTCACACAAAATGACAAGTCAGGTCTTGAATTTGTTACATACATTAGACTTCCCAGTATCATTCTGTACAGGGTAGCATTAGCAAGACTGTCATCATCTTCTACTTTGAGTATAGTTCCTGAAGTCATTGGATTTCCTACTCCATTGCATTGTTCCATTCCAAATCTCTTGAGTAACTCAACTATGTATTTAGCTTGAGAAAGAAAGATGCCTTCTTTCATTTGTTTAACTTCTAAACCCAAAAAGAAACTCATTTCTCCTAGATCAGTCATATCAAAAGTTGCTACCATTTTGAGTTTGAAGTCTTTGCTTACTGCTTCTGTATCACTGCACACTAGAAGATCATCAACATATATTAAAACAATCAGTAAATGATTCTGATCATCTCTTCTAGTATACAAGGTATGTTCATTTCTGCTTCTAGTAAATCCCTCTTTGCTGAAGTAATCATCAATTCTTTCATACCAAGCACGAGGTGCTTGTTTCAATCCATACAGTGCTCTCTTTAGCTTATAAACCCAGTTTTCTTTACCATGAACAACATAACCTTGTGGCTGGCACACAAAGACCTCTTCTTTAAGCTTTCCATTTAAGAAGACTGATTTGATATCTAATTGATATATCTTCCATTTGTTAATTGCAGCCACAGAAATAAGCAATCGAATGGTGTCAAATCTGGCCACAGGTGCAAAGGTTTCACTGAAATCCAGGCCTTCTCTTTGCATAAATCCTTGCACCACCAATCTTGCTTTATACTTGTTCAAACTCCCATCAGCATTAAGTTTAGTTTTGTAAATCCACTTTAGACCAATTGGTCTCTTGCCTTCTGGTAAAGTGGTCAACTCCCATGTATCATGCATAAGTATTGCTTGAATCTCAGTTTGCATAGCTTCTTCCCATACCTTAATGCCTTTAGCTTCCTCATAACAAGTAGGTTCACCAGTTTTAGTAAAATTGCAAGCATGAGTACTGCCGTACAACTCAGTTAAACTTCTGTATCTTCTTGGTGGAGAGCTTGATTCAGATTCACAATGGATCAATTCAGGTATCTCCTCAGAACTTGAATTTTGGTTTTCTTGCGGGCCAGGATCGATTTGCAGTCTTAGAGGCTTCACATGCAGAAATTACAGGCTTCTCATGCACGCCCCATCAGTGAGATGGCTGCTATGAGGGAGTACATGACACGTATTGCTTCTTCCATGCCTGGTGCGACGCCAGCTGATGCCGTCCCGATGCAGCCCCTCTCCTCGCCGCATCCATCGCCACCACATGATGCGCTTCATGATTGATGTACTTTATTTTCTATTTTGATGTAAACATGTTTTGATACGATGTAAAATATTACATTTTTATATAAATATGTATTAACATTATAATTTGATGTACGTCTTGAATATTCCCTCGTTTTGGCAGCATTTTAATTTGATGTTAAATGTAAACAAGTATTTTTTAAAAAAATATTATTATAAATTATTATTATTTTTAAAAAATACACATTTGCGACAGCTAGCCGTCGCAAAAGGCATATCGAACTAGTCGCCAAAAGCGATCGCAATTACAATTGCGACCGCTAAAGCAGTCGCATAACCGTCGTCGATATAATATTTGCGACGGTGTCCAGTAGTCGCAATACCGTCGCCTATTTATTATTTGCGACGGTGAAAGAAGGTCGTAAATATTATGCGACCACATTCTGCGACGGCTGTATACCGTCGCACATCGGTCGCAGAATGTTCTCATTTGTGACCGTAGCTTCTGCCGTCGTATGCTTTTTGCGACGATAGCTTTTGCTACCACTCTTTGTGACCGCATCCGGCCATCGCAGAAGGTCTTTAGCGACCGTTTTGCGACGGTAACATCCGTCGCAGATATCCCATTTTTAGTAGTGTATGAATTTACTGGTGGTGGCCATTTCCTCAGCTAGTATGGCACTATTGACTCATACTGTCACTAAATTCTTGTTTCTAGTAATACATTATCTTCTTTATTTGGTTTTACTTGCTTTCGGAGTTGAACTGTTCAACAATGACTCAAGACAACTTGTAGCTGTTAGATACAACTTGTAGCTGTAATTACAAATCAGTGGTGGTTGCTTTCATGTTCCTCCTATTCCTCAATGACTCAAGACAATGACTCATGAGCAATTATTAGAATGGAAGAGGAGACATATTTCCCCTAATAATTCACCAATCTTATACCAGAAAACTCTAGGAATGGTATAATTCACTGAGTATCGGAGATGCATAATTGTCATTTTCTTGGTAATGTAATTTTATTGTTCTTGCTTTAAATTTCTCTCTAGCTTGTTACTTGTTTCATATATAGTATTATTATAAGTTTGATAATTTCTGCAAAACCTTTATATGCTAGAACTCACACATTGATCATTATGCTAATTCCTAATATGTATGATAAGTACAAAAACTATAGTTGTGCCTAAGACAGTTGTCATATAGATATTTACATATTAGGTTATGTAGGTCCTATACTTGTTCATTTTTTCTTGCTCACTGCTATTTTTGCATATAAGATTGTTTTGCTTTAATTCAATGATGGTTTTAAATGATTGTATTAATATTTTCTTTTTTAGGCCCCGTACACTTGGGACCTCGCCATTCAAGCTCAGGTGGAGGATACTTGGAAAGTTTACAATAAGAAGCTTTTCAAGGATATCCGACACCGTGCGCTGGATAAGGCGCGGTCAAATGTAGGCGATAATCGGGATACACCTATGGACGCATTGAAGGGACATGGGTTCAACTGGATAACGGGCCACGTATGGGATCAACTATGCAACATGTGGGCGTCCGAGGAGTGGCAGGGTGCCTCCCGGATGGCGCGTCAGAACCAAATGACGCTAGTTGAGGGATCTGTGGCCCGACATACCGGTGGGTCCATCACATTTGCTAGCCACGAGCGTCGCTTGGTAAGTAATTTAATAATTGTTTTTATTATTTATTATTTATTATAAAAAATTAATTATATTTATTTTATTGTAGGGGACACGAGACGAGCATGGGACGCTCATCCCGGCTGATCCTTTGAGGGTCTTCGAGGAGACAAATAGATATAGGCATGGTCCTCGCTAGGGTGAGTTAATCAGTGGGAGGCCGAAGACGATCCTGGTAAGTTAATATTTAATAAAGTTCATATTTTTAAAAAATTATCTTAGTTCAATTATGTATAATTAATTTAATTAATCAATCTTTAAAGGCCACGTATACTGAGTTGGTGATCCAGCGGGGAGGTGATCCTGTGCAGCATCAACTTGTGCTGACGCATGGATGCAGCTGATGCATTGGCACAATGGCCCACGCACAAACGTTGTTGCAGCCACAGGGTGCGGGGTCGTCTGCTTTCACCTCTTCCGCCGCCGGTCCATCAACATCACATGCGGGCCAGGATCGATTTTCGGCATTAAAGGCTTTGTACGTAGACTTACAGGCTTCGCACGCAGCCATACAGGCTTCTTACGCAACCTTACAGGCTTCTCACACAACCTTAGAGGGATGCCTCATCACTGAGGTGGCCGCTATGAGGGAGTACATGGCACACATTGCTTCTTCCATGCCGAGTGCTCTAGCCCCTCCGTCTCCCCTGTCAACGTTGGCTGATGCCCTCCCGACGCAGCCCCTCTCCTCACCGCATCCCTCGCCGCCACATGATGCGCGTTGATGTATATTTTATTTTCTATTTTGATGTGATTAAACATATTTTGATACGATGTAAACATTACATTTTTGATATAAATATGATGTCTTGTTTATATTATAATTTGATGTATCGTTTGATATATTATAGGCATTTTAATCAAATACTGCAAACAAATATTTTAATCAAATACGAATAAATTATTAAAAAAAAATCACATCTACGATGATATTGCGACCGTGGTGCCATCGCAATAGACATATCAAATTGGTCGCCAAATGCGATCGCAATTGGCGACCAGTTCTACGACGGCGCACGCTGTCACGGAGCCATCGCGAAGACACATTTTGCGATGTCCTCCGCGGTCGCACTGCCATCACGGATATAAAGTTGTGACGTCATATGAGCGTCGTAGATGTCATGCGACCACATTCTGCGATGGCTTTGGTTCGTTGCCGAACGGTCGCAGAAGGTTTTTACTTGTGACCACAGCGATGGCGGTCGCAAATCTTTAGCGACTACCTTTTTTGCGACCGCCCCGGCCGTCGCAGAAGGTCTTTAGCGACCATTTTGTGACGTTGTCCATCGTAGATGATTAATTTTTTAGTAGTGTATAGGTCATTGAGGTCTCCTTGGAGACTGGGAAATCAAAATCAAAAATAGTTTTAAAAGTCATATCAAGAGAGGAGAAAACAACTCAAATTATACATGTATTATATACTCAAACTTCAATGAAATCAAGCAAAGTACGGAGATGATACCAAATATACATAGATGCCAATTTCCATACCTATGACATCATGATGACTTGAAGTTGCAATTTTGAAGTGGTACAGTCTTTGAATCCCTAAGCAACTTCAATCAACCAACTATCTCAACCTTGTGCGGTAGCTCCTCCTATAATAGAAGATGAGACTTTTGGTACCCAAATAGCTTTGGGTCCTTGGGGGTGAGTTGGCATTGGAATCCAAAGTGTTCTAGTTACACATTGATTTCTTTTAAGAGCACAATATATCATAGATCGCATGACCATATATACTACAACAAAAATAATGTCCATGAAACTTTTTATTTTGATCATGAGGTTTAGTGCTAGAATGCCTAACATGTGAATTAGAATGATCATAAGCATTCTTATAGAAACCATTTTTCTTTCCAAGATTTCTAAACGAAGAAATATTGACTTTCTTGCTTAAAATTACAACATCATTTCCCAAATCATTCATGGATTTATGGATAGCATGCAATTGAGATCTCAACATGTTATTTTCATTTTTAATATTTACATTTTCAAATTTTAAGTTCTCATTTTCAATCTTGAAATCATTTTCGAAATCATTCTTTCCATGCTTTAATCTATTTTCTAAATCATTATTTTTGGTTCTCAAGTTTTCATTTTCATTTCTAATTTTTGAAATCTTAATTAGCAATTCATCATTCTCAATTTCTAATTCTTCATTTTTATGTTTCAATTCCTTAATTTCAAGTTTTAAATCATCATGGCAAGAATCGAACGATCTAGTATTCAATTTTTCATTTTCTAATTCATGCACATGAGAACTAAGCTTAGAGTTTTCATTTTTTATCTTTTTGATTTCTTTTTGAGATACATCTTTTGGCATTCCTCAACTAGTTCCTCATATGACATGCTAAATGAACTAGATGAGCTATCACTATCATCATCAATGAAATTTTTAGCATGACGAGAAGTGGAAGGGTTTACCTCATTTTTAAGTCCTATGAGGTAAATGTGTGAAGTGACTTCTTCATCATGAAAGGAAGATGCTCCGCTAGATTTGGAGGTGGACGTGGAAGCATTCTTCTTCTTGGTCCTTTTCTTCAAGTGGGGACAATTCCTCTTTTTATGTTCATCTTCTTGACAAAGAAAACACCTTAGTTTTCTTCTCCGATTTTTGGTGTTCCTTTGACTAGATGAGCTTTGGGCATCAAAAACTTCATTAGAACTAGAGGTATGACAATTGTCATCACCTCCTTCATCTAAAGTAATAAGCTCCTCGGTTTTTGCATTATCAAAAAGCATGTTTAAACAAGCCCAAATATCGAATGCGGATGAACAATGCATAACTTTTTCAAGTATATCATTTGAGAATGAGCAATATAGAAAGTGCACTATTTTAGCATTCAAATCAAACAATCTAACTTGTTCTTGAGTCCAATCTTTAAAGTCAATGGTGGGCTCAACATATTCATTTTTTAGCATGTATCATAGATCTAAACTTTGTGTTTTAAGAAATGTATACATCCTACTCTTCCAAACATAGGTGGTGCAAACGCTATACTCTCTAGTGCCATTCTAAAATCAAGGCTAGATGTAGACAAAATGGTGAAATCTCAATCCACGACCCGCTCTGATACCAATTATTGGTGTAATGGACACACTAGAGGGGTGGGTGAATAGTGTTACCTGCTAATTCTTTAGACTATGTTCTATTGTTTAGTTAGTTGTCGATTTCTATTTCAAGTATATATTCTAATGTGATGATAATCAAGAAATCAACAATAATTACTCAATGCTAACACATTAATAGTCATAGTGGTTTGGCAACACCGCCTACTCCACTACCTAAGCACCATGCTTAGGATTTCACACATGAATTCACTAAGTTGAGAGTTTCTTACAATCGAGGACTTTTCACCGAAAAGTATCTATACTCACTTTGAAGGTACTTTCACACCCGAAAGTCTCCGCTTTCACACCGACTGAACTTTCCCACCTCATATCCTAAGGAACACTCCGAACTTAGTTTACACAAGTGGGTTTATACCTCTATAACAAGGTGACCACCAAACTACAAGACCAAACACTAGGTCTTTATACACACTTGTATATTCAATAACAAACTAAGACAAAACAACCTTTATCACAAGGAAATAGGGTAGATAACTTATCACATGAAAACCAACACATTTTCTTGTGCCTAGCAAGATTGAACAACCCTCCAATGATGATGCATTTTAAGATGAGGGATCAAGAGGCTAAGTATAAGAGAAATGATCAATGAAATCTTGGAAGATGTAAAGGTTAACTCAAGAGAGACTTAGGGCATGAATGGTGAGTGAGGAAAGGTGTTAAGGAAGTTTATATATGCTTTTGAAAGAGTGGTGTCGAGTGGAAATAGACTCAACGAATATATTTTTCTATTCGTTACAACGTCGGTCGAATAGTCGGTCGATGGGTCGGTCGACCGACGATTTGACCGCCAATCGACCAAATGGCTACTGGATGTTTCTGACAACATCCGGTCAATGCCCGGTCGGTCATTCGGTTGATCGACCATACGAGCGGCCATTCGACCGATAGACAATCTGCAGGTTGATTTTTGTTGTTTAGGTTTTGATTTTTGAGTTCTTGAGATTTCCGAAGTGCATACACCATGGAGACCTACCCAAGCAGATTTACAATCACTTTATGTACTTCTTAAATCTCTTTGGTGAGTTTGTCATGGATTTAGGAAACTCCAAGGAGGCTTGACTTTCTGAGATGATGCCGCATGAAACGATATCAATTTCAACCTGTGACTTTCATGTTTGACTTTGTTAGACATGGTTTGTTATCATCAAAACATTTGTTGGGAATATTTGAGCACAAGGATGAAACCCTCAGCCAATATGTTCTTCTTCTCCTTGAGATTGGGACAAGTAGGGCAAATCTAGGGCTGTGGTTGAGGCCGAACATGCTTACTTTTATTATCAGCGAATCAGGTTTTCATTTGATTGTTTGCATGCGAGTTTTCATGGTTGTTTGTCTCCATTTGGTGATTTTGTATGCTGAAATTTTCGGACTGGTTTTTGGGTCGAGCTGTTTTTGGCTAAATTTTGCATGCGAGTCCTCAATGGTTCATGGTGAATTTTGTGGTTTGCGGCAGGGTGCTGCCTTGGCTGATTTAATGCTTAAATATGGCTATTTTTTTTTTATTTTGACACAGTTTTGTGTTATCTATTTCAAGAGTTGGTTAAAGGCCACGAGTACCCGATTTCTCCCGTGTTTGTACACTGAAATTTCCCTCTTAGGGGTGTTAGTTTTATGTGCCCTAGAGCCAATGTATGTTTTCAATAATTTCTTTGAATGACAGTTTACTATTCTTCTGAGCATAAGTTGTGTTTATGTTTAATAGAATAATTCCATAACATACTTGTTAGAATACTTCATTATCAAGAGAGCTGAGAATGAGTGACGGAGTATTCTAGTACAAGTTGTTATAACAGTTCATGATCATAGGAATAATAATTGGGCATTATTATTCCGGAAGATCATCACCTCTGTTTGTTTCCATGATTAGTATGAGATACTAATGAGGATGGAGTAGTGGGTTTCATGCTACACGACATTGAATGTCAAAAAAGATATGTGGACACTTATGAGATAAATGTGTTGAGTGTGACGCTAGATAACGTTCACATGGTATTTTACCAATGTCACTGGAACATTATCTAGATCATATTAGTGCATATGATCCTTTGACCTGAGATGACATGGTTATCTTGTGCATAGGTGGTTAGAGTTTGCTACTGCTTATATGCTCGTCTTTTGCCTGTGCATCCGACTTTATGTGGCTCTAGTTAGCTATGTATGGAGATAGGTGACTGGTCAAGATAGGATTCATGAACCTGGGTAAACAGGGATAAGGTCCTATGGATATAAGGTTGATCTTGATCAACAAATCTTAAGGTATTACAAACTTAAATAGAAAAGGTGTTTCTAGTTTAAGTCCTTCTGATCATGAATAGAAACCAAGAGAGATCCATATGGTCTAAGCTATACGGCTTGACACTAGCCATGACCCTGGCTGGATTTGGGCCTTGTAATGAAAGGATATGAGTGCATGGTAAGTATGATCGTTCTGGTTCATTAGAATGTTCTAATAAAAGCATTTGTCACAACTTGGGTAGTCATGGAATGTTGTGCTAGATGTTACCCATGACTTATGAGAACAAATGGTATTCAGGGGATTTTACCCTAGGTTCAAAAAAGAGTTTATCGGTGATGAAGTGTTGATATCATAATGTCATTGTCAATTAGTTATGAACCTAGTTAGTCACACACAATAGAGCGTGTTCTAACTGAGAATGAATTGATTCTAATTAAGGCAGTTAATTAGGAATCAATTACCCGATTTGGCTTGCGATACGATTGCAAGGATGCTAGTACATCCCGAAGATGAATCGATTGATTAGGTGGACATGAATGGGAAATGTCTATATGAGATAAAGACGAAGATTTTCTTATTTGGAGAACTAGCATATATAGATGTTTAAGTTAAGGGATTATTGGGTATTTAGGGATGTGATTCCTAAATTTGTGGTGAGGCTTATTTGTTTAGTAGGAATACAATGAAAATCCTTGATATCCTTCCATTATGGCTGATCCACCCCTCATGGAAAGTGGGTTGCCACCCCTTCTCTTTAAGAAAGGGGCAGTCGGTCATATGATGATAAGAAAGTGAGGTAACCCTAGAGAGAAAAGAGAGAGCTGCAACTTATCTTTGATGGCCTAAGGTTTTCAACCTTGGTATTAATCTCGGCTTTGATGATAACAAACATGGAAGTAATGATTTTATGGAGAATTATCTTCAGGTTCCATATCGGTTAGTGCACGACGTCCACGATTGGAAATATCAGAGAAATCGGAAAATCGGGAGGATGTTGGTCGACGCGCTCGGATTCGTTTGGAAGATAGAGTCTAGGTTTAGGATGTCTAGATAAAGTGTAAAATCCTCATTATGATGCAAAGATCCCTAAAGAACCAAATCTGTAATCCAAAACTTGAATCGAAGAAAGAAATTGGCTGAAACTCAATGTAGAGTACAAGTACAATATGTAGAGTACTAGTACTCTACGGCCAGTTGATAGGCCGGTCGACCAAAATGAGCCCAGAAAGCATAGAGGGCTCGGGTCGATGGGCCGGTCGCTCGATCAGTCGACCGGCCTTCGATCGGAGCAGTGATCGGACGGTGGAAATGACTCTATTTCGAGTCGTTGAGTGGTGTTTCACTTCATGGCTCTATAAATATTGATGTCCAACCTTCCTTTGACAATCTTGATCACTCCTAAACTCCATTGAGCCATCCTTGATCATTCCCAAGCTTTTATTGAGTCATTACTTGGAGAAACCCTAGTTTGATCCCTCAACTCTTTGATCTTGCCTTCAAGCTTTGATTGATTCATCATTGAGGCATCAAGAGGAACTAGGACTTGTGTTTGGAGCTAAGTATTTGTTGTATTGTTTATTTGCTCCATTTACTTGTATTTTTGTGGTTTATTTCATTGTATTTGAGTTAGTGTAAGACTTTGAGTGTAGGTCTTGAAATTGGGTGGTAGCCTTGGTGTTTGAGATTTAAATCCACCAGTGTAAATGTAGTTTACTAGGATTAGTGATTGTTGTCCCTTAGGGTTGAGGTGGAAGAGTGCTCTTGGTTAGAAGGCGGAGACTTCCGATTGTGGAAGTGCCTTAGGTTGAGAGTGGAGACTATAATTAGTGTATTTACATTGCTTTCTCTTGCTATTTGATTTGTTATTGCCTAAGTAATCAACTAAACGATTAAAACCGTAATTAGGCGAAAAGATTAGTAAACACACTATTCACCCCCTCTCTAGTGTAGGTCATTTCACCAATATATGTTATCAGAGCGGGTCATGGATTAAGATTTCACCATCTCGCCTACATCTAGTCTCGATCCGAAAATAGCACTAGAGTTGGTAGCGTCTATACCTCCTAGGTTCGATGTGTCCAACTTTGGTCTTTGGAAGAGTAGAATGTACAATTTCCTAAAGACTCAAGGTTTAGGTGTATTTGACATGGTAAAGACTAAATATATTGAACCTAAGGAAAATATGAATGCATGGACCCAAGAACAAATATATATGTTTGAATCAAATGCTAAAGCGATGAATTACATATTTTGTTCTTTGGAAAATCGTATATTTGAAAAGGTCATGCATTGTACTTCCGCATTCGATATTTGGGCTTGCTTAAATGTCTTATATGATTATGCTAAAACCGAGGAGTTAGTGACTTTTAATGACGGTGGTGATGACAATAGTCATCCCTCCAATACTAACATGGTTTTTGAAGCTCAAAGTGTTTCTAGTCAAAGAAGCACAAAAAGTCGAAAGAGGAAGGTGATTTGCTATCTATGCAAAGAAAAATGGCACGAGAAGAAGAATTATCCTACCATGAAGAACAAGGCAAAGAAGAGGTCAAATGCTTCCATATCATCATCTCACTCAAGTGAAGCATCCTCTTGTCATGGCTATGAAGCTATTTCAAAAGATCGCCTCATGAATAATAATGATGAGGTACACTCTTCTCCTTCTAGTTATGTTAATAATAATGATAGTATTAACTCATCTAGCTCTCATGATATTCTTTTTGGTGAATTGATGGATGAGTATAAAAACATGTATGCCTTGCTTTTGAAAAAGGATAAGGAAAACAAAAAGATTAGAAAGGAGAATTCTAGACTTAGTTCACACAAGCATGCTCTAGAATTAGAAAATGAGAAATTAAAATCTATCACATTTGACTCTTGCCATGATACATTAAAACTTGAGCTTAAGGACTTAAAGCTTGAAAATGAAAAATTGAAAAATGATTTCAAAATTGAGAATGAGATTTTGAAAAATGAAAACTCAAAAATCAAAAAGGAAAGTTATATGTTGAAATCTCAAATGCATGCTTTATATAAATCCATGGATGACTTGAAAAGTGAGGTTTTAGTATTGACTAAAAAAGTTAATGAATTTACAAAAAATTCATCCTTTAAGACTTCTAGAAAGAGAAATGACACATTGAATAGTCATGCTTCTCATACTTCTCATGCTATGTAATCAACATGTGGACCTCATATTCACAAGAATGATAAAAACAACAAGTTTTATGAACATTGTTTTTGTTGTGGTATATATGGCCATGCTATCCATGTTTGTGCATTTAAAAGAAATCTAAGTGTAGCTAAGGCACTTTGGATTCCTAGGCCAACTCAGCCCCAAGGACCAAAAGCCATTTGGGTACCAAAGGTTCCTTGCTCTCTTGTAGGGGGAGCTACCACACAAGGGTAAAGAGAAGTGAAGAGTTGATGTTGACCACGGACTTAAATGAAGATTCATCCTTTGGTTGCAACTTGAAACCATCATAATGCCATAGGTATGAAAATTGGCATCTAGGTATATTTCATATCATCTCCTTACTTTGCTTGGTTTCATTTAAGTTGGAGTATATGATACATGTTTGATTTGAGCTGTTGTATCCGCTCTTGATATATCTCTTGAAAAATGATATTTGTTTTTGATTCCCCGGTCTCCTCGGAGACCTTTGTAGCCTATAAGGGGGAAATGCGACATTGCGGTTCTAAATCGTATGCTCATTGTGGTCTTTTGGTTTTCAACCAATTGGAAGGGTTGGAGATCTAAATTTTCAAATATTTCATATTTTGAGATCTCTCTCTCGATTCGTTTCGGATTCATGATTGTTTACTTTGAAATAGATCTAAAACTATTTAGCAAATTAGATTTTGAAATCAATACTTGATTCCCTCTTTGCTATCTAGTACGATAACTCGTTAGTAGTCACATTTCCATTATGCTACTAATGAATATTGTTTGTAAGTTATCAAAAATGTGATGGAAGGCTAGTAGATTAAATTTGAAAAGAAAATGACAAGTTTGGTAATTTTCTAGAATGAGGTATGATTTTGGTTTTGCAAAAATCTTAGTGTAATACTAGAATACTTGTGCTATAATGACGTCTCTATAATATCCTAGATATTTAATTATTTTTCCTCTTATGTTGTGTTGCCAGCCTAGCGAACTAGTTCGTGGTCGAGCCGAGTCGACTCATGGTTCGGTGTGAGGTTTCGAACTCGGGTAAGTAGGATATGAAATTTATGAATTTAGTCTTGAGTAGTTAAAATTATTTAATTTGATGATGTGTGTGCATAATTATTAATTATGTCCATGTAGTGTATTTAATCGATTGCTTATGATTTATCTTTGTATTAATATATATCCAATTAATTTATTAAGTCTATCGGGTTAGCGGATTTGGTTTTGGCTTAAGGTGGATGCCGGTTGGATTAAGGTGTTAGAGGGGTTAGGGTTGAAAAGGGAGTATAAAACCCACTCCTCTTGGCTTGTGGCTCCTATTTTGGAGCCACCCAAAGAATTGAGAAAGGGAGCCAGCCGCCAGCCCCCTTTCCTATTCCCCTTGGAGGCGCCGCCACCCAAAGCCAAGCCGAGCCACCTGTTTTCTCTTCCTCTTCCTCTCCTTCTTCCTTCCCTTTGGAGCCGAGCCGAGAGGAGCCAGCCAAGGCTAGCCCCTCTCTCTTCCCTTTGGAATGAGCTGCCCCCCCCCCCCTTGTTCCCTTTCTTGAGTCGAGCCGCCACATTTTGAAGCCGGATTCGAGGGCCGTCATCCACAATTCCTTCTTTAATCATTCTTCCAATTAAGGTGAGTGGTTTACCCCCCTCTCTTCGGGTTTTGTTCGAAATCTTGGAGCCGTTCTTAGCGGCTTGGTGTTTATGTTCGTTCTTGGATTTTTCTTCGAGTTATTGCCATGTTTTCTTGAAGTTGTGCTTGAGGAGGCTCTAATCTCCCCTCTATGGGGCTCGACAGCCCTAGGGTAAACCTAGGGGTGCTCGGCCAAGGGGGAAACCGGGGTCGCCCTCAAGGTGTTCGATGAAAAGCCCAAATGAGTTTCTTGATGTGCAAATCTTGATCTATTCTCCCAATTTGGTTTCTTGATTTGTGGATTGCATGCTTAGGATTAAATCTATGATTTTTGGGTAGAAATCATGCGGTAGGATTAAGATCTTGATATTGATGCCTTAGGGGTTCTTGAGAAGGGGGTTCTAGATCTTAATGCTTGATTCTTGATCTAAGTGTTGTGGGTTCTTGTTAATCTTGATTAAAAGCATGATTTCTGTGAATTAATTCTTGAGATTAGTATTCTGTCCTAATGATAATTTAGGGGTTAATATCTATTAATTTTTGAATTTAATTCTATATTATGCTGAAAATTGTATGTTGCTGGAATTGTATGCTGAGATGATGAATCTGTGCTGATTTTAGTTTGTTTCCTATGGTGTGTGTGTATGTGTGAATATAGATGTGTAACCTATCGTTTGGAAACATAGGACACACTTTGGAGACTAGATTCGTGTAGTTATGGGTAGAACACTGACCTAAAACAATACCCTATTCATGGTGATCTAAATTTTAATTACATAATTAAAATTGGGTTAAGGGTGAGCATAATCTGTTATGAACCAACTTATAAAGTAAACATGAAATAAAACCACACGGGTTCGTGACATTACGGGTCTTAGAGACAAGGGTCGGGTTTGGAGTGTTGAGACGCTTCCTAATGAGGACACCCCTAAGACACCGTAGGAGAGTCTTGACTTAGGTCATGATGCACCATATCCTTGCGAATGGCGGAGCGGCTCGATTAGGAGTCGGATTTCGGGCTACGCCCAGGTGGTTGGACGTCAAATTTCCCGATTGTTCTAATTTGGCCTCGTGGGATAAGTTGGGAGGGCCTTTCCCAATTATCCCCGAGGTGATTTTTAGAGGAATAAGTTCGAAGGGCCTTTCCCGATTACTCTTGTAATATCACATCTCGCGGAGCAAGTTCGAAGGGTCTTTCCCGATTGCTCCCGAGGTTCCTTATACTAGGATAACTTCGGTGGGCATTTTCCGATTATCCTAGTATGTGTTATTGCCTTCGGGCATGGTAGGCTTTGGTCTGAAGTACTCCTTTGGAGGGTTAGATGCCTTGAGGCATGTATGGCCTATTGGCCTGATAGCTAGTTACACATTCGTGACTTTGCCTTCTGTAGAGATAGATTTCATTCTTGTTATCTCTGTGTTTTTATTTGTGAGGGTTAGTAAAACCGCTTGCTGAGTACTTTGAACTCACCCGTTGTCGTTTGATTTCTATTTTGTAGAGCCTGACCGGTGTAGTGGGTCGGATGCACGTGGCGCCGCTGGAGGGTTGAGTAGCCGCATGATCTCATAGTAGTTCTAGTTAGGATCGTAGTCGAGTCGTTTGGTAGTAGACATGCACTTGTATTAGCTTGATTTGGAGTTGTAGCCCTGAGAGCATTTATGTCATTTATTTTAGGTTTTATCGTATCTGAACTTTTGAACTGCTGAACTTAAAACGTTATTCTACAATTTTTGTTTCATTTGAGCTTCTTGAATTAAACTCTATTTTGGTTCACTTTTCATTTAAAATAAAGCTTGTTATTTCTTTTCCGCTATATTATTTGTTGAGTTGGCATGTGCACGGTTTAGGCTACGGGGTATAGGCATGTATGCCCTGGCCGATCACGTGAGCTTGAGTTGGGGCGTGACAGTCTCTATACTCATTATTGTTTTTGCATGATAAATATATGAAATTTTATGAGTAGGTTAAAATTTGATAATTTAGGCAATTCCATGATATCTTGATTTAATGAAACTTGCTCTAGGTTAAGATTTGTCACTAGAGACTTCGTTTTTAAGACTACACCCAATAAACATGTTTAGATACACACATGACAAGATTCTAGGTGTTTAAACTTGAAAAATCATGTTTAGAAGAACAAGGTGTTAACTAGATCACTTAGGGGACTTAAGCTTAGAAAAGTTTGACCCAAGTCAACAAATCAACTTGGACACTTCATTTTAAGCCCAAACTTCATAAACATGTTTAGGAATAGATATGACATATTTCCGTGCATTTAGAATGAAAAATTCATATGGATATAGATAAAATGACATAGAGGTGATTTGTTGATTACCTATTTTGAACCAAGTTGAACCAAGTCAATAAATTGACTTAAGTAATACCCGAGTTTCCTAATATAAAAATTTCGTGGTGCAGCCTATCGAGTCGGGAACTAGCCAGGCCGAGTCACGAGATCGCCACGAGTAGCAGGTATAATAAATTTAAATTATAGCCTATTGTTGGCAATTGGGTGGATGAGCACATAGGTCGACTCAAGTTGGGTTGAGATTGGGTTCGCGGATCAAGTCAGGACTCGATCCGACTTAGGTGAAGTCGGATGAGGAGGTAAGTGAGTAGATTGGGGTAATTTAGTCAAGAGATGAGGGGAATAAAACCCCTCACCCAAGCCCCCGTGCTGCTCAAAGAGGAGAGCCGCATGCAGCCCAAGAGGAAGGGGATCGAGGGGGATTGTGATCGGCATCGAATTCGTGTCGACGCGAGAAAATCGGGATTCATCTTCATCGAGGCTACCTCATGATCCGATCGAGGTGAGTGGTTAGTTTGGTTGTGACGGGAGGTGGATGGCCGAACCTAGCAATCTTTGAAATCGAGTTTCTTTCGCGAGATTTCTTGTCGATCGATGCAGTTTTTCTCTTGGTTGAACTCTAATCGATTAGTGTAGCTGTGATCTCATGTTTTAGATCATATTTTTCGTGTTTTATGGGTTGGCCGAGTAGAGGAAAAAGGGGAAAAGTCATGCAAAAATTTTCACCAATTTCCTCGATCGTATTTAACTCATGGTTCGCCTTATTTTAGTTAAAAGTTAGATCTCTATATTGATTCTTTGGTTTGCATGTCGCAAGCATGCCCATCCTCCCTAAAGGGCTCAACCGAGCAAGGTATTATCCTGCTCAAGTTGGCCGAGCATGGGTAAGGGTGGAATTACAAGTTTGATCAAACTATCTATGCAAGGTTTCATGTTAGGTTGACTCGTTTCATACTTACTTGCGCGGTGTGAGATTTTAATTATATTGTGAACTGTCGGTCATCATAAAATTTGTTAGTAGCTATAGATCTAGATCCTCATGTTTAAGGAAATGTTCTTGCTAGTACATATATGGATAGGATTGGTATGGCATGTAGATCGAAGTAAATGTCTCATAAATTCTCAGATATTATGCTCAATCGTTACCATGTATGCTGCTTGTTACTTATTGTTTTGCTTTTGAATTTATCCTCTTAATTCGGCACTCATAGGATAATTATTCTTGGCATATGTTGTCGATAATGGCAGCCCATGTATTCGTCTAACATCGGCATGTTCTAATAATTTCATAAAGAAAGGTTTCAACATTTAGTTGTGACAATCAACTGAGAGTCAAGGTACACTTGTTAGGTTCTACACCTAGGGATTGTTAGCGGGTACCAATACCCTAATAGTGCGACCCGAGGGGGAGGGTCGGATTTGGGCGATGCCCGGAAAGAAAAACACAGGGAAATTGCACAACCTGATTTCGGTTGTGGTTGAGATGGTCTATTGAGGAGTGTCATTAGCCGAACGGCTACCACACGACTTAGCGGGCCCGCTAGGTGTTAGACCCGAGTGGTGGAGGGTCTTGATATTCCGTCATTGGGCCATGCTGACAGTAGATCCGAGTTGGGTGGGACTAGCTATCCCTAACCCAGAGGATTTCTAAGGCTAGTGGCCATCCTAGTCGACGGATCCGAGACATGAATGTCTAGTATGAGTTGCCCGGATGGGCTGGTTTTGAGTGGCCGACATTGAAATTGTTAAAGGTCGGTTTACTTGTTCTCATGACTTGGCAAAATGGCTAACTACTATGGTGTGATCAATTTATAATTCATCATCTGTTTTCATATCTCTGCATATGTTATCTTGCCGAGGATTTAAGTGAAGGTTCGGAAGAACCGCTCACTGAGTTCCTCGCAAACTCATGGTTTATTTATTGTTGTTTTGTAGAGCCCAGCCAGTGAGGTACAACTTGGTGGCATGGTGCGATTGGAGGGCAGGCATGGGTGCAGATCTCGTAGCTAGCAGCTCTATAGTTGTAGTCGTGGTTGAGTAGAGTCATGTGCATGCACTGAGTTGATTTGTAAAATATTGAGATGTCTTCTTTGAAAACTTTCAGATGTTTCTTTAAAAAACTTGTTATATTTTTAAACTTGGTTTGGTTAAACTATTTCTAATCAACTAATAATATTGGTACTGTTACTTTGTTCATGATTTCCATGTCAGTCTGGTTGTATTTTATAAGTTGTTGGTCGGTGCATAGGGTAGGCTTCGTGGTACTGACACGTACCCTGGCCGGTCACGCGACCCTGAGTCGGGGCATGACAAAGTTGGTATCAGAGAGTCAGGTTAGGTCTTGTCAACGACTAGGAATTGAGTACCGAACGAGGCATATGCTAGCACGTCTACGTACGGTATTGTTATGCTACGAGATCAGGCAACCACGACTGCACTCAGCGCACCATACGGTTAGTAACTTAAATTTTAATCGAATGAGTTGGTTAATATTAATGGTGAAATCATTAATTTTTTATGATAGTTTGGTGGAGACCCGAAATGCTGCTCTGAGTGGTAGTGGTAGCAACTCCACCGAACGCCGGGGCCGAGGTCGAGGCCGGGGAAGAGGCCGGGGCCATGAAAGAGAACAGTCTGAGGTAGAGGGCCAGGATTCTGCAGTTGTGCAGCTTCAGGCTCAGGCAGATCAATTAACAGAAGCGCTCCGCAAGGAGCAGGAGTTAAGGCAACAGATGCAGCAATAGCAACAACCACCCCAGCCGGTACCCATAGCCCTTGTGGTACCAGAGGTGGCTTAACATGTAGCGCCGCAGGTCACGGACCCAGGAGCACCTACATACGCAGACTTCATCAAATTCAGGCTGCCAGTATTCACCGGTACGGATCGACAAGTGGAAGTCATCGAATTTCTGGGGACTGTTACAAGCTGTGTATAGAGCTGGGGTGTTCATCAGAGGCGGCGGTGCGCATGGTCAGCTTGCAGCTAAGAGGGCCTGCCAAATACTGGTTGCATAACTGGAGGGGCCGTAGGGCAACACATGCACCACCTCCCACCTATGAAGAATTTAGGGCAGCTGTAGAGGAGCAATATTTGCCAATGAGTGTCCGCGATAAGCAGGCACCAGATTTTGAGTTGTTGCGCCAGTCTGGAGGTATGACAGTAGAAGACTATGAAATGGAGTTCACCCGGCTCTCTAGGTACCACCCAACTCTAGTGGCTAATGAGATCGCCAGGGTGAATAGGTTCGTGGAGGGTCTGAGACCTCAGATAGGTAGGCTTATCTATTACACTGAGGACTCCACATTTGCTCGGGTGGTGGATGAGGACCTTCGGAAGGAAGCACTAGTGTCGTTCGAGAGAAATGATGGGCTGCCCAAGAAGAAGTTTCGGCCTCAAGGATCTAGAGGTCGGCAGTGGCATTCGGAGGGAACTGTGACCGCCGAAGATCACCAGCAGAGTAGTGGGCATAGCAGTAGCCGAGGCCGTGGAGGCTCAGGGTCAGGGGCGGTGAGACAGGCAGAGACATGGGGTGCTGCTCAGAAGACAGTCATGCCGCAGTGTGGTCGTTGTAACCAGAAACACTAGGGGGCTTGCAATAGCTGCACGATTCATGCTTTAGATGTGGGCAGGTTGGACACTTTAGGAAGGATTGCCCGGACAGAGGTGGCCAGAGATCTGAGTTGTCCAGAGGGAAGGCACCGATGTCAGTGGGGTTAGTGGCACAGAAGGGTCAGATGTATAGCAAAGGGCCGCAGGCTAGCCACTCTGAGAAACCGTCTACCCGAGTTTACGCCATGAACCGTGATGGAGCAGAGGCATCTAGAGCAGTGGTAATAGCTACTATTTTAGTATGTTCATCTACTGCTTATGTTCTATTTGATCCGGGTGCCACACACTCATTTGTATCTGCCAAATTTGTTGCTGAATTACCTATGGCACCGTCCTTGCTCGATAAGCCATTTGTGGAATCAACGCCTACGAGCGATGCAATTATAGCTAAAGCAGTTTTTCGAGATTGCGAAGTGCTCATTTGCGGCCATGCATTGAGGGCAGATTTGACACTCCTGCCCATGCTTGAACTCGATGTCATTCTCGGCATTGACTGGCTGGCGGAGCACTTTGCGATGCTAGATGGAAGGGCTAAGACAGTAATGTTCAGCAAGCCCGAGTTGCCGCAGGTCACCTTCCAAAGAGAAGGGAGGAGCGAGCCGATTGGGTTCATCTCAACCCTTAAAGCTCGTAAACTACTTCAGGAGGGCTGCCAGTCCTTCCTGGCATTTGTATCCATGGCCGAGGAAAAGGGGAATGCGGTAGGGGACGTCGATGGAACTCAGGTAGTCTGCGAGTTCCCCTATGTGTTTCCCGAGGAGTTGCCAGGATTGCCACCCACGAGAGAGGTTGATTTCTGCATTGATTTGTAGCTCGGGGTGAAACCGATCTCCATCCCACCCTATAGGATGGCATCGGCCGAACCCAGGGAGTTAAAAGTGCAATTGCAAGATATACTGGACTTGGGCTTCATCCGGCCGAGCAGGGGGCACGATGGTTTTCTAAGATAGACTTGAGGTCCGGATACCATCAACTGAGAATCCAGGACTGCGATGTGCCTTAGACTGCCTTCAGGACTCGCTACGGCCTCTACGAGTTTCTAGTAATGTGTTTTGGTCTAACCAATGCACCTGTTGCTTTCATGGACCTGATGAACAAGGTGTTTAAGGAGTACCTGGACAGTTTTGTGATCGTCTTCATTGACGACATCTTGGTATACTCCAAGAGTGAGGAGGAGCACTCCAAACACTTGAGAATGGTCCTGGAAACCCTCCGAGAGCACCGGTTGTTTGCTAAATTTTCCAAGTGTGAATTCTGGTTAGAAAGTGTAGGGTTCCTATGCCATGTAGTGTCTAAGGAAGGGATAATGGTGGATCCTGCAAAGGTGGAGGCTGTGCAGAACTGGAGCCGGCCAACCAACGTGACTGAGATCCGCAGCTTTCTTGGGTTGGCTGGGTACTACCAAAAGTTCGTAGAGAACTTCTCCAGGATTGCAGCCCCTTTGACTCGGTTGACTCAAAAAAGGTCAAATTTGTTTGGGACGATAAGTGTGAGGCGAGCTTTCAGAAGCTCAAGGAATGCTTGACGTCGACACCCGTGATGGCTGTACCTTCTGGCTCAGGAGGATTTGTGGTCTACTGTGATGCCTCTCGGGTTGGCCTAGGCTGCATTCTGATGCAGTTTGGCAGAGTCATAGCCTACGCGTCCCGCTAGCTGAAGGTGCATGAAAAGAACTACCCGACACACGATCTAGATCTAGCAGTAGTGGTTTTTGAACTAAAGCTTTGGCGTCATTACCTGTAAATGGGGAGACTTGTGAGATTTATATGGATCACAAAAGCCTCCAGTACTTGCTTACTAAAAGAGAGCTGAACCTCAAGCAAAGGAGGTGGCTGGAGCTCCTAAAGGACTATGATTGTACTATTATGTATTATCCGGGGAAAGCCAATGTAGTGGCAGATGCTTATCCATGGGCAGTTTAGCTCATTTGGAAATCAGACGAAGGCCCCTAGCTCGAGAGCTAGCGCTGTGCCTGTATGGGGGAGCAACCCTGACTGTGTCAGCTTCAGGTACCTTGGTGGCACACCTGCCGGTACAGTCCACCTTGGTGGACATGTTGTGTGCCGCACAGGAGGAGGACGCATTTTGTTCTCTGACAAGGGATTTGGTCAGGAGAGGTGACGCAGATGATGGATTCATGGTCGACTCAGAGGGTGTTCTAAGGTTCAGAGATGGGGACGTGGTGCCTGATATGGCAGAGGTACACCCGTAGTTTTGGAAATGGGTCATCGTTCCACTTACACGATGCACCAAGAGCCACCCAAATGTACCGAGACCTAAGGCAACACTACTGGTGAAAGGGCATGAAGAGAGACGTAGCACAGTTTGTATCCAAATGTCTGGTGTGCCAACAGGTGAAGGCCGAACACCTGAAGCCCGCGGAGCTACTGCAGAACCTCGAGGTCCCCGAGTGGAAGTGGGAGAAAATCACAATGGACCTAGCGACCGGGCTGTGTAGGTCAAAAGGAGGTTTGATTCCATTTGTGTGGTAGTGGATCGGTTAACTAAGATCGCACACTTCATTCCGGTGAAGACAACCTTTTCTGTGGAGCAGTACTCCATATTGTTTCTAGACAGGATTGTGGCTTTTCACAGTACCCCAGTGATGATCATATCAGATCGAGGTACCCAATTCACAGCCTGGTTTTGGCAGTCCTTCCAAGAAGCCTTGGGTACTCAAGTACGTTTCAGTACGGCTTTCCATCCGTAAACAGACGGACAGTCTGAGAGAACCATCCAAACTTTGAAAGATATGCTGAGGGCCTGCGTTCTAGACCTGGCAGGCGATTGGGAGAAACATCTATCGTTGATTGAGTTCGCCTACAACAATAGATATCACAGTAGCATTGGCATGGCTCCCTTTGAGGCCTTATATGGGTGGCGGTGTAGGTCTCCTGTGGGCTGGTTTGAGACCAGAGAGACTCTCATGGTAGGCCCTAACTTGGTCGATGAGGCAGTGAAAAAGGTACAACTAATAAAGGAAAGGTTGTTGGCGGGTCAGAGTCGCCAAAAAATATATGCTGATAAGAAAGCCAGAGAGTTGGAGTTCGCTGAGGGTGACTTGGTGTTCCTGAAGGTTTCCCCCATCAAAGGGGTAGTCCGATTTGGGAAGAAAGGGAAGTTGAGCCCTAGGTTCATTGGGCCTTTCCCTATCCTCAAGCGAAGAGGCGCAGTGGCTTACGAGTTGGCCTCGCCTCCTAGCTTGAACAGAGTTCACCCAGATTTTCATGTGTCAATGCTCCGGAGATATATGAGGGATGAGTCCCACGTGATCGAGCCAACTACGGTTGAGATGGACACGGTGGTCTCGTATGAGGAGAGGTTGTTGGCTTAAGGTTTTCAACCTTGGTCTTAATCTCGGTTTTAATGATAACAAACATGGAACTAATGATTTCATGAAGAGTTTCTTTCAGGTTCCATATCGGTTAGCGCACGACGTCCCCGATCGAAAAAATTGAAGAAATCGGAGAAATCGACAAGGACGCTCGTCGGTGCTTCGATTATTCAGGAAATTAGAGTTTAGGTTGAGGGTGTCTAGTTTATGTTATAAATCCTCATGATGATGCATAAGAACCCAAAAACTAATCCCGAACCCGAAATCATGAAAACCCGAAACCGCCCTGAAATTCACTAAAGCTAGGGAGCTCCTTGGAGGGCTATATGACCTAGATAGTTTCTTGACATAAAAAATAGCAGTAATTGTTCCTTGGGTCAAAACTAGATAATGAGGTATTTTAAAGAAATTTTTGGAAGCATTTAGCATACCCATATTTGACCCGAAAGATTAAGAAATTTCAGTTTTCGGAAAATTTGTACTAGACCCCAAAAACTATATTTTGATTCTTAAGGATTTTGATTTTGTAGATATTTTTATGAATCCAAATGGGGGATAATCCTTATATAACATTTATGTTTTAAAGTTGTTCGGCCCCAATGACTAGTTTTTTGCCCGTTGAGCTGCACGTTGATGCACCATTTCTTATGGGGGTTATAAGCCTTCCTTAACAACTTTTTGATCACTCTAAAAACTTCATTGAGCCACTCTTTATCATTCTAAAGCTTTTCTTGCGCCATCCTTTTGATAACCCTAGTTTCCAAGATACACACCTTGATTTAGCCTTCATGATTTATCGATTCATCATCTCAAGGCATCAAGAGGAACTAGGATTCGTGTTTGGAGCTAAGTAATTGTTGTAGTATTTATTTGCTCCATTACTTGTATATTTTTGTGATTTCTTTCATTGTATTCAAGCTTGTAAGAAGACCTAGTATTAGGTCCCGTGTGTAAGTGGTATCCTTGGTGTAGAAGGTGTAAATCCACTTGTGTAAACATAGTTTACTAGGATTAGTTGAGTTGTCCCTTAGCTTGAGCTGGAAGAGTGCTCTCGGTAAGAAGGCGGAGACTTCCGGGTGTGGTAGTGTCTTAGGTCGAGAGTGAGACTTTTTGAGTCAAAGTCCTCTGTGTAAGGGAAACATCATTAATCTAGTAAAACTAAGTTTGGAAATCCTAAGCGGGGTGCTTAGGTAGTAGAGTAGGCATTGGGGCCGAACAACTATAAATTCTTGTGTTTGCATTGATATTCTATTTGTGCTTAATTGTTTTATTATTGCTTCCGCATTTAGTCATTCAACTCGTAATTCGCCTAAGTAACCAAAGAAACGATTAAATTCAGATTTAGGCTAATTGATTAGTAAACACACTATTCACCCCCCCTCTAGTGTGACCATTTCACCCAACAAAGGCCAGTGGGGATACTTGACCGACAGATCAAGAAGCTGAGATCCAAGGAAATTCCCTTGGTGAAAGTTAGGTGGGAACATCACACCGGGCAAGAAGCTACCTAGGAAGTAGAGCAGGACATGAGGGAATGCTACCCTTCTCTGTTCGAAGATCTGGTAAGTCCCTATGATTCTACAAAATTCAAGAACGAATTTTCCTTATGGGGGGAAGGTTGTAATACCCGGGATTCCTAATATAAAAATTTCGTGGTGCAG
The DNA here is from genome assembly GCA_034359265.1 of Canna indica. Classification (NCBI taxonomy): domain Eukaryota; kingdom Viridiplantae; phylum Streptophyta; class Magnoliopsida; order Zingiberales; family Cannaceae; genus Canna; species Canna indica. The sequence goes on along the minus strand of CP136898.1, from coordinate 32,727,855 downwards.
CCCAGCGAGTCAGGAACTAGACGGGCCGAGTCGCGAGATCGCCACGGGTAGCAGGTATAATAAATTTAAATTATAGCCTATTGTTGGCAATTGGGTGGATGAGCACATTGGTCGACTCAAGTTGGGTTGAGATTGGGTTCGCGGATCGAGTCGGGACTCGATTCGAGTTAGGTGGAGTCAGATGAGGAGGTAAGTGAGTAGATGGGGGTAATTTAGTCAAGAGAGGAGGGGAATAAAACCCCTCACCCAAGCCACCGTGCAACTCAAAGAGGACAGCCACACGTAGCCCAAGAGGAAGGGGATCAAGGGGGATTGTGATCAGCGTCGAATTCGCATCGACGCCCGAGGAAATTAGGATTCGTCTTCGAGGCTACCTCGTAATCCGATCGAGGTGAGTGGTTAGTTTGGTTATGAGGGGAGGCGGGTGGCCGAACCTAGCAATCTTTGAAATCGAGTTTCTTTCACGAGTTTCCTTGTCGATCGATGCGGTTTTTCTCGTGGTTGAACTCTAAATGATTAGTGTAGCTGTGATCTCATGTTTTAGATCGTATTTTTCGTGTTTTATGGGTTGGCCGAGTAGAGGAAAAAGGGGAAAGGTCATGCAAAAAATTTTCCCAATTTCCTCGATCGTCTTTAACTCATGGTTCGCCTTATTTTCATTAAAAGTTAGTTATCTATATTGATGCTTTGTTTTGCAAGCATGCCCATCCTCCCTAAAGGGCTCAACCGAGCAAGGTATTATCCTGCTCAAGTTGGCCGAGCATGGGTAAGGGTGGAATTACAAGTTTGATCAAACTATCTATGCAAGGTTTCATGTTAGGTTGACTCGTTTCATACTTACTTGCGCGGTGTGAGATTTTAATTATATTGTGAACTGCCGGTCATCATAAAATTTGTTAGTAGCTATAGATCTAGATCCTCATGTTTAAGGAAATGTTCTTGCTAGTACATATATGGATAGGATTGGTATGGCATGTAGATCGAAGTAAATGTCTCATAAATTCTCAGATATTATGCTCAATCGTTACCATGTATTCTGCTTGTTACTTATTGTTTTGCTTTTGAATTTATCCTCTTAATTCGACACTCATAGGATAATTATTCTTGGCATATGTTGTCGATAATGGCAGCCCATGTATTCGTCTAAGATCTGCATGTTCTAATAATTTTAGAAAGAAAGGTTTAAGCATTTAGTTGTGACAATCAACTGAGAGTCAAGGTACACTTGTTAGGTTCTACACCTAGGGATAGTTAGTGGGTATCAATACCCTAATAGTGTGACCCGAGGGGGAGGGTTGGATATGGGCAATGCCCGAAAAGCAAAACACAGGGAAATTGCACAACCTGATTTCGTTTGTGGTTGATATGGTCTACTGAGTGTCATTAGCCGAACGGCTACCACACGACTCAGTGAATTATAGGATCTTGAGATTGCACCAGCGGGCCCGTTAGCTGTTAGACCCGAGTGGTGGAGGGTCTTGAGATTCTGTCATTGGGCCATGCTGATGGTAGACCCGAGTTGGGTGGGACTAGCTATCCCTAACCCGGAGGATTTCTAAGGCTAGTGGCCATCCTAGTCGACGGATCCGAGACATGAATGTCTAGTATGATATGCCCGGATGGGCTGGTTTTGAGTGGCCGACCGGCCTAGTTTTGTAGAGAGGAGCACCGATCCATCCGCACCTATAGTTTTGTATAGTGCAATTGTTGAGGGCCGAAGAGGCTAGTTTACTTGTTCTCATGACTTGCAAAATGGCTAACTACTATGGTGTGATCAATTTATAATTCCTCATCTATTTTCATATCTCTGCATATGTTATCTTGCCGAGGATTTAAGTGAAGGTTCGGAAGAACCGCTCACTGATTTCCTCGCGAACTCGCAATTTATTTATTGTTGTTTTGCATAGCCCGACCAGTGAGGTACGGCTTGGTGGCATGGTGTGATTGGAGGGTAGGTGTGGGTGCAGATCTCGTAGCTAGCAGCTTTATAGTCGTAGTCATGGTTGAGTAGAGTCAAGTGTATGCACTGAGTTGATTTGTAAAACATTGAGATGTCTTCTTTGAAAACTTTCGGATGTTTCTCTAAAAAACTTGTTATATTTTCAAACTTGGTTTGCTTAAACTATTTTTAAGCAACTAATAAAGTTTGGTACTGTTACTTTGTTCATAATTTCCATGTCAGTCTGGTTGTATTTTATAAGTTGTTGGTCAGTGTATAGGGTAGGCTTCGGGGTACTAACACGTACCCTGGCCAGTCACGCGACCTTGAGTCGGGGCGTGACACTTAGATGTCTCAATTTCAATCCATATTTGAGGACATGTTTAGATTTACTCATGTTAGGTGTCCATAGGTTTAAGTTTGAAAGATCATGAGTAAATGTTAATATTGACCTTATTAAAGTTTCATGATAACTTGCTTGTTTTAGAATGAAACCATGCTAGGTTGATAACTTGGTCTAACCACATAATTTTCATTTCAAACTTGACATACACTCTTTACATGACCATTTCCTGGTGTCATAAAAGTTTGAAAGAAAACTAAATATATTTTCAAAAATAACTGGAAATTACGAAAATGCCATTGAAAATTCGGCATTTTGAGTTATTTTTAGAAAAATATAGAAAACTCCTTTTTAACTGATTCTTGAAACTTCATTTTCATTGAAAAATCTAGTTTCTTTAATAAAAATTTAAAAATATACATTAAGGATATGATTTATAGCAGAATTTTGAAGTTGGATTTCAGAAATGCAAAGTATCACCCTCTTGAAATATCAATTTTTTCGATACTTTGATTTTTCGTCGAAAAATTCTAATGAAATTTTATGTATACTATTTTGATTCCATTTCTAATATCATTCTCACTATTCTTTGAGGGAAATATTTTGATATCTTGAGCGATATATTGAAAATGAGTTTTTGGTTGGAATCGAGATAGGTTTAAAAATAGACTTAGAAAATTCATTTTGAGCTCAAACTTGACACACGCATATTAAATGATCATTTAGGAATGTCTAGAAAGCTTGAATCAAAATTGACAACTTTTGACAAAAAAAACTTGATATTTATGAAAATGGCCCTAGAATTTTAGGAATTTTATGAATTTATAGAAAACTAATTTTTGATTGATTCTTAGACCTGTAGATTCCTTGAGAAATCTAGTTTCTCATGTTAAAGTTTCAAAAAATTTCGTCAAGAATTTGATTTGCTAGGGATTTAAGAGTTTGATTTATGTATACTTAAGTATCCCTTTGACCTAAGTCAATAAATTGACTTAGAAACCTCTTTTTAAGCCCAAACTAGATTAATATACTTAGATTCATTCATGTTAGATGTCCAAGTGTCTAAGCTAGAGAAAACATGAGTAGATAGCAAAATTTGGTACTTTGTATTTTCATGTTTTCATGTATACTTTGAATGAAATCATGCTAAGTTCATATTTTGACCAAATGATATTATTTTCACTTCAAACTTGATACACATGCAGTACCAAAGGTGGTTTAGTCAGTGGCACCAGTGGTCAGAGCCCCCAGAGCACCTTCTTATGCAGATTTTTTTTGCATTCATGCCCCTAGTGATGGGTGCTGAATCCACCAAAAATAAATACCTACTTCTTGAGATTTTGTAGTCTTGACAAGTAGGGTCGAATCCACATAGACTGGTTAGTTTCAAATTCTTTCAAAACAAGACATTAAAAAGGAGGAATTAAAAAGAGGGGGTTTTTGATTAGATGCAAATTGAAATAAAAAATAGTGATTAAAATTAAGGAGAAATCAATTAGAGGAAAGTCTAGCTAAAGGTACGTTCTCGATTTCGGATTGTAGGATTGATCATAGATCCTAAGTATGGGTTTCTTTATTCCTAGCAATTTAATAGACTTTTGTGAATTGAATAGCAATCTCACAAGTCATATTAACTCAAATATTCCATTAGTTCGGATTGAACAGCAACCACGACTAATTTGTCTCTAAACCCGGCATGGAACAGCCAATACCGATAGACTAGCTATTGTTCTAATAATCTGGTAACAGACCAACAATTAAAAAGAAACAACAGAATAAATTCCGCAGGTAATAAATGAAATATTAGAAATCAAAGACTTTGAGCATAGAAGAATCTCACAATCCGTAGAACCGAAACGTCGAATCGCCCTTTAGCTAGAAAGAAGTGGATCAGTCACACATTTCAAACTCACACAATTTCATTCTAAAAAATAAACTACTGCTGAAAACTTAAAGAGCAAAATAAAAGAAAAGGCAAAAGCTATGAATTGCTAGCCCTTGTTCATTACAATTATTCTCCTCTTATAGGAGAATTCCAAACATAACTAGAATAGTAATAAAAATCAAATCAACCTTACATGGCATTAACTAATCAACCAAATATCCTGGTTTAATGTTTTTGACACAAATAGACTGTTCAAATTTGCATGGAATCATGGACCCAAAATTTTAGCTTTAAACATGATAAATTCTGGGTCTGTCACATGTATTTTCGCTAAGGCGTGGGCACGCCTAAGGTAATGCGACCAGATCCAACTTGCATTCCAAATTTCGACTTCCAAAAGTGTGCAGGGAGGCTTCTTTTTAAATTATTTTCATTCTTTGTTGCCTAAAAGTTAAACAAAACAATAAACACAATTTAGGAAGCATTTAATTCGAATTTAGCATGAAAATAAACATCAAAAGATGGAAAATAAGCATGTCATCAAATCTCACCACACTTAAACCATGCTTGTCATCAAGCATAAATCAAACCGAATAATCTTTTTCTTTAAAATTCATCGCGTCCTATCACAGCCCGCATCATGAAGTTTTAGTGACTCAAACAAAAAGATAATAGCTAGCAACTTTTCACAATGAAATCTCATCCATCCACACATATTTATGATTACTTAGATGCAAAGTATGAAGAGTTTTGAGCACACATGCAAGCTTCAAAAATAATCATCGCATAGAAGAACATCTACCAAGCAATGCCACAAGTTGAAATAACTAAAAGACTTAATTATTGACTGAGCACCTTTTATTTTCCTAAATCGTTGCTCAACCTTTTGATGAGGACATACTTTGGTGAAGGACATACTTTGGTGACGCATGCACCCGGTTACTCGGCTGGCCCCGAATCTAAGTTCCATGCCTAGAATGTCATGCAACCTTTTGACGTGAGGACACACATTGGTGATGCATGCACCAGGTTACTAGCTGTACTCATGATCTTTGGTGATCAGTGGAGTAGTGATGCTCTTTCTTTCTTTCTTTTTTTCTCCTTTTTTTTTCTTCAGACTTGAGGCATAGCAAGGTATAGTTACTACTGTGCAAGAAAAAAAAACTAAGCAGACATGATTGTTTTAAAATTTATTGCATCTTGAAATTCTGAAAGTTCATCAAGAGATGGTCATATATCGTGTGGGGGGATGAGAAATTCATTATTCATGTTGGCTCTTTATTGTAATTCAGTTCAAGGCATTTAACACAATGATTTGGGATGTTCAAGGATGTAAATGAATTCTTCAACATAACAATTGACATGTATGAGTTTAAAAAAAACATTGAGTTACAGGACAAGATTAAAAAATTTATCAATGGTGTGCAAAACAGTGACCTTCTAATCAAAATAAGTTCATGTGCAGGAAAATTTTAGCTATCTACAAAAGGTCATGATTCTTGCAAAATAAAGATGTCATGCAAAATAAACTTCTCCCCACACTTAAAATCCACATTGTCCCCAATGTGGTTCAAAATAATTTCAAAACAAAATAATAGCAAATTGGGAAAACGACAACTTCCCTGAACATTGGAGGAAGGTGTCGGCTGCTTGCTACTACTGCCTTGGGTTTTAGGCGTGGTCATGCCTAAAACTTCAAGTCTGCCTTTTAAATTTTGTCTCCTTTTTCTTTTAGAATTTCCAAAGCTCTACCATTGATATCGAATTCACCCTTTCCCATAAGATATTTGGAAGAAATTAAAACTAGAAGTAAAAGAAAAATAAAAACATATCTAAAGAAATTGAAAAGAAAATTATGCAAAAATAAACACTAATAAATAAGGCGTGGACACGCCTAGAACTTGGGTTGCCTCCCAGAAGCGCCCTATTTTATGTCTTGGGCCAGACTCTGCTGTAGTTTTTATGAGTTTAAGGCGCGAGCACACCCAATGCCTGGGTTGCCTCCCAGGAGCGCCTTGTTTTCTGTCCTGGGCCAGACTCTACTATCATATTTCACGTAACCCCAGTTGCATATTTCAGATGCCTAGGCAGCGGCCTCAATTCCAATTGCGGTATCTGCATAATAAAATGTAGAAGCTTAGTGCGAGAAGTAAATGGTTCTAGGCATGAAGCATTAGTTTTTGTGGTTTTGAGCGCCTTTATTTCAACCTGCAAATTATTTTCATAATCAATTTCAATACTATCCAGATTGATATTCATGTCCATAACACTCAAATTAAATATTTCGTGAGCAAAAATGCCAATAAAATCAATACTGTTAACACAAAGTTTTTGGGTAGGAAATTTCATGGTATCATAAACATTGAATTTGATGACTTCCCCATCAAATTCCATAGCGAGTGTGCCATCATACACATCTATTTTTGTCCTAACTGTGCTAAGAAATGGTCTCCCAAGTAGAATTTCAGACGAGTTGGAAGAAGTATCTTCCTCCATGTTAAGCACAAAGAAATCTGCAGGAAAAATTAGATTGTTTACTTGAACTAGGACATCTTCCAACACTCCTTCATGGTAAACAATCGACCGATTAGCCAATTGAATTATCACACCTGTCTTTTTCAATGGACCAATGTTTAAATATGAATATATAGACAATGGCATGACATTTATAGATGCTCCTAAGTCACACATAGCTCTTTTTATACTAATGCTGCCTATGTTGCAAGAAATCGCAAACATACCTTGATCCTTGCATTTGGGAGGTAATTTCCTTTGAAGTACAACAGAAATATTCCCTCCCACACTTACCTTTTCATTACCAATCAACTTTTTCTTGTTGGTGCACAATTCCTTGAGAAATTTAGCATATCGAGGTATTTGTTTGATGGCATCAAGTAAGGGGATGTTAATTTCAACCTTGTGAAAAGTTTCAAGAATCTCTTTCTCTTCATTTTCCTTCTTAGACTTGGCCAATCTTCCTAGAAAAGGGGGCTTGATCATCAATAATCTTGGCTATTTTGTTTCATCTTGTTTCTGGTTAGCAGTGATTTCAGTTTCAATTTCTGACTCTAAGGCGTGCCCACGTCTTGGCAGACTGGGTTCTGCTAATTCCTTTCCATTTCTCAAAGTCATTGCACTAGCATTCTGTTTTGGGTTGATGATAGTTTGTGAGGGCAGCTTGCCTTGTGATTCCAACTTGCTTAAGGATGACGCCAATTGGCCCATTTGATTCTCCAAAACATGAATGCTTGCTTTTGTTTCCTGTTAAAATTGTTGTGTACTAATTGCAAGCGATTAAACAATGTCTTCAAGAGATGTACCTGAGCTTGAGGGGAATTGTTGTGGCAGAGCAGGTGATTTATGCTGAAATTGCTGAAAGTTTTGTTGCTGAAAATTTTGCTGCTGAAGATTTGGTTGCCCTGTCCCATAACTCAAGTTTGGATGATTCCTCCAACTTGTGCTGTAGGTGCTTGAATAGGGATCAGGTTTCCTTTGCGGAGGACCTGGGAATCCTCCAAAGGCGTTAGCTAGTTCTTGTGTGTCCTCTTGAAGGGTAGGACACATGTCGATGAGATGACCCGCGACGGCACAAATCCCACACACTTTGACCTATGAGGTGTTTTCTACAACCAAATTCTGAATCATAGCAGTTAGATGAGTAATTTTTTATTCAAGAAACGACACATTTACCTCATTTACTCCTCTTGAAGGTTCCTGTCGCAGCCCGAATTGTTATGAATTGGCTGCCATGATAGAGATTAATTCTCTGGCGGCTTGAGAAGTTTTGTTCACTATAGCACCACCACTTGTTGCATCCATCATCCTTCTTTCCATGGATAGCAAACCTTCATAAAAATATTCGATTAGCAATTGTTTAGAAATACCATCTTGAGGGCAACTTGCACATAACCGTTTGAATCTTTCCCAATATTCATGTAGAGTCTCCGTGTCTTTTTATTTAACTCCGCAAATTTCTCTTCTAATTCCAGTGGCTCGTGAAGCTGGAAAGAACTTGTCCAAGAATAGTCTCAGCAAATCTGTCCATGTATTCACCGATCCAGGAGGAAGATAGAACATCCATTCCTTGGCTGCATCGGCTAAGGAAAAGGGAAAGGCTCGCAGCTTGATTTGCTCATCGGATATGCCATGTGGTTTCATTGTTGAGCATACAACGTGGAATTCCTTCAATTCCTTATGAGGGTCTTCATTTTCACGTCCTCTGAAAATAGGCAAGAGATGTATTAATCAAGATTTTAATTCAAAGTTTACCTCTAGTTCTAGGTATGTGATGCATAATGATGGTTGGATGAAAGGTGCAGCAGCTAGTTCGCACAAAGTCAAGTTGTTTTCAACCATTTTTGTTTCTGGTTCTGCTTTAGATTCTGCTTCTATCTCAGTGTTAAGGCGTGCCCACGTCTCGTCTGCTGTTGAAGATGAGGGTGTCGAAATGTGTTTACCTCGATGTTGGGTCGCCTTTCTAAGACTTCTAGAAGTCTTCTCAATCTCAGGATTGAATACGAGTTCTCTTGTGTGATCATATCTGAGCATCAACATTAAGACGCGCCCACGTCTAACCTATCTGGAATTTTCTTCCTGCACAGTCAAAACCGGTTAACAAAAGAATTAAAACTGATTAATACCAGTCCGCGGCAACGGTGCCAAAATTTGATGGGTGTCGAATCCACCAAAAAAAAAGCCTACTTCTTGAGATTTTGTAGTCATGACAAGTAGGATCGAATCCACAGAGACTAATTAGTTTCAAATTCTTTCAAAACCAAAAATTAAAAAGAGGGGGGTTTTGATTAGATGCAAACTAAAATAAAAAACTTTAATTAAAAATAGTAATTAAAAATAGTGATTAAAATTAAGGAGAAATCAATGAGAGGAAAGTCTAGCTAAAGGTACATTCTCGATTTTTGATCGTAGGATTGATCATAGACGCTAAGGATGAGTTTCTTTATTCCTAGCAATTTAATAGACTTTTGTCAATTGAACAGCAATCTCACAAGTCGTATTAACTCAAATATTCCATTAGTTCGGATTGAACAGCAACGTCGACTAATTTGTCTCTAAACTCGGCATGGAATAGCCAATACCGATAGACTAGCTATTGTTCTAATAATATGGTAACAGACCAACAATTAAAAAGAAACAATAGAATAAATTTTGTAGGAAATAAATGAAATAGTAGAAAATAAAGACTTTGAGCATAGAAGAATCTCACAATCCGTAGAACCGAAATGTTGAATCGCCCTTTAGCTAGAAAGAAGTGGATGAGCCACACATTTCAAACTCACACAATTTCATTCTCAAAAATAAACTACTGCTGAAAACTTAAAGAGCAAAATAAAAGAGAAAGCTAAAGCTAAGAATTGCCAGCCCTTGTTCATTACAATTGTTCTCCTCTTATAGGAGAATTCCAAACCTAACTAGAATAGTAATAAAATTCAAATCAACCTTACATGACATTAACTAATCAACCAAATATCCTGGTTTAATATTTTTGACACAAATAGACTGTTTAAATTTGCATGGAATCATGGACCCAAAATTTTAGCTTTAAACATGGTAAATTCTGGGTCTGTCACATGTATTTTCGCTAAGGTGTGGGCACGCCTAAGGTAATGCGATCAGATCCAGCTTCCATTCCAAATTTCAGCTTCCAAAAGTGTGCAGGGAGGCTTCTTTTCGAATTCTTTCCATTCTTTGTTGCCTAAAAGTTAAACAAAATAATAAACACAATTTAGGAAGCATTTAATTCGAATTTAGCATGAAAATAGACATCAAAAGATGGAAAATAAACATGTAATCAAGGAGATTGCTATTAAATGTGCAGGGAGCTTGGTTGTTCTTCTAAGATGACTCTCGACTGATCGGGTTACAACTAAGAGGACCAACTAAGGATTGGCTCCATACCTGAGGGATCGCCGAGCAGCAGATGCACCGCCCCCTACTTGGGAGGAGTTTAGAGCTGCTATGATAGAGAAGTACCTACCGATGAGCGTTCGGGACAGGCGGGCGAAGGAATTCGAGCTACTACGTCAGACCGGTAGCATGTCAATGACAGATTATGAGATGGAGTTCACACGACACTCGAAGTTCCATCCCACTTTGATAGCCACAGAGACCGCCAGAGTCAAGAGGTTTGTTGAGGTATTGAGGCCGCAAATTACCAAATTAATCCACTACACGGAGGAGACTTTATTTGCTCGGGTCATTGATGAGGCGCTCCGAAAGGAGTCACTGGTACTGACAGACAGGCATGATGGACCTCAAAAGAAAAAGTTTCGGCCCCAGCATTCAGGGTGTCAGCCAGCTCACTCTGAGGGTATACCTAGGGCAGCGGATTCGCCCCAAGGCGAAGGTCATAATAGTTCTAGAGGTTCAGGACCAGTAGCATCATCTGGAGGTCCGCAGCGGAGATCTCGGGCACAGTAGTGGAACCGATGTCACCGGAGGCGCTGGGGGGCTTGCTGGGGACGATCTGAGGGTTGTTTCAGCTGTGGGCAAATTGGGCATTACAAAAAGGATTGCCCTAATAAGGGCAGTCAGCAGCCTAATCAGACCAGAGGAAAGGCACCGATGTCTGTGGGTTTTGTAGCTCAGAGGGGTCAGACTCAGGGAGGAGGCCAGCGAGCTTGTGGTTCAGAGAGACCCGCTGCACGGGTGTTTGCTATGAACCAAGAGGATGCTGAGGCATCAAGGGCAGTGGTGTCAGGTAATATTATTGTTGGGTCTACCATTGCATATATCTTATTGATCCGGGTGCTACGGACTCTTTTGTATCTGCTTTGTTTGCTGCTAAGTTGTTAGGGGTATCTTCTGTGCTTGAGTTTCCCCTTGTAGTGTCATTTGTGGGCATGTGCTGATGGCCAATTTGACACTCCTGCCGATGTTAGAACTTGATGTGATATTGGGAATGGACTGGTTGACTGACCATTTCGCCTCAGTGGATTGCAAGGCTAAGACTGGCCTTCAGTAAGCCCAAGTTGCCCCAGTTTACCTTCCAGGGTAAGGGAAGGGGTGAGACGTTGATGACGATATTAGCTCTTAAGGCCCGGAAGTTACTCTTTGGTGGATGTCAGTTATTTTTGGCCTTTGTGTTAGTGGCAGAGGAAGGCGAAAGTACGGCTAGAGACATCGGGGGAATGTCCGTGGTATGCGGGTTCTCTGATGTATTTTTGAAGGAGTTGCTAGGGTTACCTCCAGAGAGAGAGATCGAATTCTATATCGATTTGTAGACAGGGGTGAAGGCGATCTCCATTCCTCAGTAGCGGATGGCACCAGCTGAGTTGAGGGAGTTGAAGTCCCTGTTGCAGGAGTGGCTTGATATGGGTTTCATTGGCCCTAGTGTTTCACCGTAGGGTGCTCCATTGCTCTTTGTAAAGAAGAAGGAAGGGTCCATGTGGATGTGCATTGGTTACCGACAGCTTAACAAGGTAATAGTGAATAATCGGTACCCATTGCCCGGGATTGATGACTTATTTGATCAACTTTAGGGGGCACAGTGGTTTTCTAAGATTGACCTGCGGTTAGGGTATCATCAGTTGAGGATTCGGGATAGTGACGTCCCTAAGACTACATTCAGGTCGAGGTATAGGCACTTTGAGTTCCTGGTGATATCCTTCGGTCTGATTAATGCACCCGTAGTATTTATGGATCTGATGAATCGAGTGTTCAAGTAATACTTGGATAAGTTTGTGATTGTGTTCATTGACGACATTTTGATTTATTCCAAGAGCAGGGAGGAGCATGCTGAGCACTTGAGGGTAGTTCTGGAAACTCTCAGAGAGCATAGATTGTATGCCAATTCTCCAAGTGCGAGTTCTGGCTGGAGAGTGTGGGATTTCTTGGCCATGTGATGTCCAAGGAAGGAATAAAAGTGGACCCTGCAAAGATTGAAGCAGTTCAGAATTGGAAGAGGCCGACTAATGTCTCGGAGATTCGCAGTTTTTTGTGGTTGACGGGTTACTATAGTAAGTGCGACGAGAGCTTTCTGAAGCTCAAAGACCGATTGACGTCGACACCAGTTCTAGCAGTACCCTTGGGTTCAGGAGGTTTTGTTGTTTATTGTGATGCCTCACAAGTCGGCTTGGGTTATGTGCTGATGCAGAATGACAAAGTGATAGCCTATGCCTCCAGGCAGTTGAAGGTTCACGACAAGAATTACCCAACCCATGATCTTGAGCTGGCAGCAGTGGTGTTCGCATTGAAGCTGTAGTGTCACTACCTTTATGGCGAGGCTTGTGAGATATACACTGATCATAAGAGCCTCCAGTATTTGCTCACCCAGAAGGAGTTGAACCTGAGGTAGAGAAGATGGCTTGAGATGTTCAAGGACTATGACTGCACGATTATGTACCATCCAGGGAAGGCTAATGTGGAAGTTGATGCTTTGAGCAAGACGTCTATGGGCAGTCTGGCGTATTTCGTAGTCAGGAGGAGGCCGTTGGCTTAGGATTTAGCCCTATGTTTGGATGGCGGAGCAGTCTTGTCGGTATCAAATTCAGGTGCGCCGGTGGCCCATTTGAGAGTGCAGTCCACATTGGTTGACATGCTGCAGGCAGCGCAGGAGGAGGATGCCTTTTGTTCACTCACTAAGGATCTGGCCAAGAGAGGAGAAGCAGATAATGGGTTTAGTGTGGACTCGAAGGGTATTCTGAGGTTTAAGAACTGGATTGTGGTACCCGATATGGTTGAGGTTCGTAGGTAGGTACTGGAGATGGCTCATTGATCTACCTACACTATGCATATGGGAGCCACGAAGATGTACCGAGATCACAAGCAAAACTATTGGGGGAAAGGCATGAAAAGAGAGGTGGTCGAGTTCGTGTCTAAGTGCCTGGTGTGTTAGTAGGTGAAGGCTGAGCATTTGAAGCCGGCAGGGTTGCTCCAAAACTTAGCGGTACCGGAGTGGAAATTGGAGAAGATAACCATGGATTTCGTGACTGGGTTGCCAAGGTCCGGGAAAGGCAATGATTCTATCTGGGTAGTGGTGGGTCGCCTAACTAAGACCTCACATTTCATACTAATCAGGACGACCTTTTCAGCTGAACAGTATCCGAGGTTGTTCTTGGATCGGATGATCGCTTATCATGGAGTTCTTGTTATGATCATCTCAGATCGGGGTATCCAGTTCACGGCTCAATTTTGGCAGTCCTTCCAGGAGGCGTTGGGCACTTAAGTTTGGTTCAGTACCGCATTTCACCCTCAAACAGATGGTCAGTCAGAGCAGACTATTCAGATGTTGGAGGATATGCTGAGGGCATGTGTCTTAGACCTGGAGGGCAGTTGGGAGAGGCACTTACCTCTGGTTGAGTTTGCCTATAATAACAGCTACCAGTGCAGCATTGGGATGGCCATATTTGAGGCGTTGTATGGGCGGAGATCCTGGTCGCCTGTAGGTTGGTTTGAGGCAGGGGATTCTCTTATGATGGGACCTGATCTAGTGGAGGAGGCTGTAGAAAAAGTGAAGCAAATCAGAGAGAGGCTGTTAGCAGCTTAGAGTCGCCAAAAGATGTATGCTGATGGAAAGGCCAGGGAGGTAGAGTTTGCTGAGGGGGACATGATGTTCCTCAAGGTGTCCCCTATGAAAGGGGTGGTGAGGTTTGGTAAGAAAGAAAAGCTAAGCCCTAGGTTCATTGGGTCGTTACCTATTCTTAGGCGCATGGGAGTTGTGACCTATGAGTTGGCCTTACCTCCTAGTATGGACTGAGTGCATCCAGTGTTCCATTTGTCTATACTGAAGAAGTACATACATTTGGGATTAGTCCCATGTAATCGAGCATACCTAGTGGAGTTGGATTCGACAGTCTCTTATAAGGAGCGGCTAGTTGAGGTGCTAGACCGGCAGATTCAGAAGTTAAGATCCAAGGAGATCCCCTTCGTATAGGTCAGATGGGAGCACCATTCCAGCCGAAAGGCCACCTGGGAGATGGAGCAGGATATGAGGGAGCGTTATCCATCATTATTTGATGATTTGGTGAGTCCTTAGTTTTTTTTCTAAAATTTGAGGACAAATTTTCTTTAAGGAGGGAGGATTGCAATAACCTAGATATTTAATTATTTTTTCTCTTCTGTTGTGTTGCCAGCCTACCGCACTAGTTCGTGGTCGAGCCAAGTCGATTCATGGTCCGCTGTAAGCTTGCGAGCTCGTGTAAGTAGGATATGAAATTTATGAATTTAGGCTTGAGTAGTTGAAATTATTTAATTTGATGTTGTGTGTGCATAATTATTAATTATGTTCATGTGGGTGTATTTAATTGAATGCTTATGATTTATCTTTGTATTAATATAAGTCTAATTAAATTTATTATGTCTATCGGGTTAGCGGGTTTGGTTTAGGCTTAAGGTGGATGCGGGTTGGATTAAGGTGTTAGAGGGATTAGGGTTGAAAAGGGAGTATAAAACACCCTCCTCTTGGCTTGTGGCTCCTATTTTGGAGCCACCCAAACAATTGAGAAAGGGAGCCAGCTGCCAGCCACCAGCCCCCTTTCCTTTTCCACTTGGAGCCGCCACCACCCAGAGCCAAGCCGAGCCGCCTATTTTCTCTTCCTCTTCCTCCTTCTTCCTTCCCTTTGGAGCCGAGCCGAGAGGAGCCAGCCGAGGCCAACCCCTCTCCCCCTCTCTCGAAGCCGAGCCGAGAGCCAGCCGCCGCCGCCCTTGTTCCCTTTCTTGAGTCGAGCTGCCACCTTTTGAAGCTAGATTCGAGGGCCGTCGTTCAGGATTCCTTATTTAATCCTTCTTCAATTTAAGGTGAGTGGTTTATCCCCCTCTATTCGGGTTTTGTTCGAAATCTTGGAGCCGTTCTTGGCGGCTTGGTGTTTATATTCGTTCTTGGATTTTTCTTCGAGTTCTTGCCATGTTTTCTTGAAGTTGTACTAGAGGAGACGCTAATCTCCCCTCTATGGGGCTCGGCAGCCCTAAGGTAAACCTAGGGGTGCTCGGCCAAGGGGGAAACCGGGGTAGCCCTCAAGGTGTTCGATGAAAAGTCCGAATGAGTTTCTTGATGTGCAAATCTTGATCTATTCTCCCAATTTGGTTTCTTGATTTGTGGATTGCATGCTTAGGATTAAATCTATGATTTTTGGATAGAAATCATGCGGTAGGATTAAGATCTTGATATTAATGCCTTAGGGGTTCTTGAGAAGGGGGTTCTTGATCTTAATTCTTGATTCTTGATCTAAGTGTTGTGGGTTCTTGTTAATCTTAATTAAAAGCATGATTTCTGTGAATTAATTCTTGAGATTAGTATTCTGTCCTAATGATAATTTAGGGGTTAATTGTTGTTAATTTTCGTATTTAATTCTATAGTATGCTGAAAATTATATGTTACTGGAATTGTATGGTGAGATGATAAATCTGTGCTGATTTTAGTTTATTTGCTATGGTGTGTGTATATGTGTGAATATAGTCGTGTAACCTATCGTTTCGACCAGAAAACATAGTTTGGAAACATATGACACATATTGGAGACTTGATTCGGGATAGACATATCAGTTCTGGGTAGAATAGTGACCTAAAACAAAACCCTAATTAGATAATTAAAATTGGGTTAACGATGAGCATAATCTGTTATGAACCAACTTATAAAGTAAACAAGAAATAAAACCACACTGGTTCATGACATTCCGGGTCTTAGAGACAAGGGTCGGGTTTGGAGTGTTGAGACGCTTCCTAATGAGGACACCCCTAGGACACCGTAGGAGAGTCTTGACTTAGGTCATGATGCGTCATATCCTTGCGAATGGCGGAGCGGCTCGATTAGGAGCCAGATTTCGGGCCAGGCTCGGGTGGTTGGATGTCAATTTCCCAACCTGCAGAACAAGTTCGGAGGGCCTTTCTCGATTGTTCTGGTTTGACCTCGTGGGATAAGTTTGGAAGGCCTTTCCCAATTATCCCCTAGGTGATTTTTAGAGGAATAAGTTCGGAGGGCCTTTCCCGATTACTCTTGAGATATCACGTCTCACGGAGCAAGTTCAGAGGGTCTTTCCAGATTGCTCCCGAGGTTCCTTATACTAGGATAACTTCGGTGGACCTTTCCCGATTATCCTAGTATGTGTTGTTGCCTTCGGGCATGGTAGGCTTTGGCCTGAAGTACTCCTTTGAAGGGTTAGATGCCTTGAGGCATGTATGGCCTGTTGGCCTAATAGCTAGTTACACCTTCGTGACTTTGCCTTCTATAGAGGTAGATTCCATTCTTGTTATCTCTGTGTTTTTATTTTTGAGGGTTGGTAAAACCGCTCGCTGAGTTCTTTGAACTCACCCGTTGTCATTTGACTTCTGTTTTGCAACGCTTGATCGGTGAGGTGAGTCGGATGCACTTGGCGCCGCTGGAGGGTAGTGGAGCCACATGATCTCACAACAGTCCTCGTTAGGGTCGTAGTCGAGCCCTTTGGTAGAAGTAATGCACTTGTATTAGCTTGATTTGGAGTTGTAGCCCTGAGGGCATTTATGTCATTTATTTCAAGTTTTATTGTATCTGAACTTTTGAACTACTCAACTAAAAAAGTTATTCTGCACTTCTTGTTTCATTTGAGCTACTTGAATTAAACTTTGTTTTGGTTCGCTTTTCATTTAAAATAAAGCTTGTTATTTCTTTTCCGCTATATTATTTGTTGAGATGGCATGTGCATGGTTTAGGCTGCGGGGTATAGGCACGTATACCCTAGTTGGTCACGTGACCCTGTGTTGGGCCATGACAGTCTCTATACTCATTATTGTTTTTGCATGATAAATATATGAAATTTCATGAGTAGGTAAAATTTTGAAACTTAGGCAATTTCATGATATCTTGATTTAATGAAACTCGCTCTAGGTCGTGTGACTGGCCATGGTCTATGTCCTACCCTGAAGGCTACTACATACAATGACTGACGAGAAACCGGAAACACATCAATAGAAACAATGATGCAGCTTTATTTGAAGTTCAAGAAAGTTCACAATTTTTATAAAGGAAAAAAAAAAGTTGCTAACATCAAACACCATAAGAAACAACTCAAGTTCAAAGTCGATTACAAGCTTTAAAACAAACAACTCTCGGTGTACGAAAAAGAACAACATTCCTGGACACCTACACTGTGACTAGAGGACGCTGCTACAAGATCTACGCCACTGCCTGCTCTCCATCTGCACCATGACTCCAAGCCTCAACTCACTGATCGAGCTCTGCAGAACAAGGAAATAAACCGTGAGTCCACATGGGACTCAGTGAGCGATTCTTCCGAACCTCCAAGTAAATCCCCAATAATCATATTTATATATATAAGGCAGCAAAATATAAAGTTAGGGATATAATTTGCTTATGATATGACAACCAACCTCAAGGGTTGTCCTGTATAGACCAAACATTCATGTAACCAACCATAACGGCCTAACTAAGCTACATGGCACCTGGCCCTTAGGGCCTGCTCATGATCTAGTGGTTCGGCTATATCCAGCCCTACCACACAAAGAAAGTAACATACTGGCAGTTCGGCCCACATAACACACAAGTAAATTAAGGCAATCTCCGGGCCGTCGACTAGGATGGTCTGCTAGTCTCCGGACACCTACCAGGTTAGGGATAACTAGTCCCATCCAACTGGGGTCTGACACCTAGCAGGCCTGCTGGTGCATCCTCAAGACCCAAATTGTTGGCCGAGTCAAGCATTAGTCATTTTGACTATCCATGCTTCTCGACAGACCATCGGCATAAGTAACACGTACTTTAGAGTTTCGTACTAGTCATCTAGCGTCAATTGCTACATTTGCTAGTGTGAGCTACATATCATAAGTGTGGAATGTTCAAATATATACGTGTCACAACCCTTAGGTTATAAGGAAGTTAACCTACCACTATTACCATGAATAACCATATGATTGCAACAAGTAAATAATTAAATTCTGCATTTAATCATAAAATTCCAGCAAGGTAACATTAAATCTATCATGGTAATTCATTACTAATATTAGTAATTGATAAGGAAAAAGTCTTGGAAGTAATTGCTACCTTCTATTGTCGCTAAGTGTATGTGTATATGTATGCACTAGGGTGGTAGTTTTCCTTAATTGATGACTTTCCTAATTCTCTTCTTAATTCTACTTGCCAATCTAGGCAACCTTCATTTCCTATTGTTTTGAGTATTCCTAAACATGAAGTTTAGTTTCTAGAGGTCACCTTTTCCCCATCCTTGCTCGGCCGAGCCTTCAAGGACAGGAACAAGGGGGAAGGACTAACCCCAAACCCTAATATCTTGTTTCCAATCTATCCTAATCAATACATTGATCAAGCTACACACCCCTTGCTCGGCCGAACCATGGACATGCAGTTTTCCCTTTACTCGGCCGAGCCTTCTAGGCTTTAGAGGAGGAGTTTCAATCATCACTTTCAACAAGTAATTTATAAATCCATTCGATATGGATTTAAGATCGTTCAAAAGGGGATTTACATCCGTCGAGGAAATTGGGGAAAATTTTAGCATGACCTTTTCCTTTTCCCTTTCCCTTGACTCGGCAACACCTTAAACATCAAGAATCCAAAAAACAAATTGCTAAGATCCGACGTAATAACATTTAAAATAGTGGTAAGAAGGTCAAGGTACCATGAATCGACGAAAACTCGCGAGAAAATCATCACCTAGTAGTCCTAGGGATTCGGCTACCCGCCTCCCCCAATCAACGGAAAACAACCACTCACCTTGATTAAGGAAGAAGAAGAGATCGACGTTGGCGATCTCGATCCTTCCGATGGCGACACGATTTCCGACGCCAACCCAAGATCTCCCCTCCTCCCTCTCTTGCTCGGGCTGCGTGCGGCTCCAAGATGAGCCGCACGACTATAGATGAGGGGTTTTATTCCCTCATCTACAAATGACCTCTATGCCCTCTGACATAACTTAGTTCTGACTCGGCTCAGCCCGAGTCCGATTCGAACTCTGATTCTATCCACATACACTAGTCGAACTCGACTCTAATAGGACATCTAATGCATAAAAGGAAATGACCATTTAACCAATTAAACGTCATACTTTCATAGGTCGAGTCATACCTTCTACTCGAGGCGGTTTCGCGGCTCGACCCAACTAACCCCGGGTCCGATGCGCTGCACCAACATAGATTTCTATATTAGGAAAAATTATGGGTCTTACAATCTTCCCCCCTTAAAGGGAATTCATCCTCAAATTTTGATGAATTATAAAGACTTACCGGTTCTCCGAACAAGGAAGGGTAGCGCTCTCTCATGTCTTGCTCTACCTCCCAAGTGGCTTCTTGTCCGAAGTGGTGCTCCCATCTAACTTTCACCAAGGAAATTTTCTTGGACCTCAGCTTCCTGATCTGTGGGTCAAGTATCTCCACTAGCTTCTCCTCATACGAGACCATCGCGCCCACCTCAACCGTAGTTGGCTCGATCACGTGGGACTCATCCCTCACATATCTCTGGAGCATGGACACATCAAAAACTAGGTGAACTTTGCTCAGGCTAGGAGGCAAAGCCAATTTGTAAGTCACCGTGCCTCTCCTCTTGAGAATAGGAAAAGGCCCAATGAACCTAGGACTCAACTTCCCCTTCTTCCCAAATCGGACTACACCTTTCATGGGGGAAACCTTCAGTGAACTCCAACTCTTTGGCCTTCTTATCAGCATACATCTTCTGACGACTCCGGGCCACCAGCAATCTCTCATTTATAATTTTCACCTTCTCTACCGCTTTCTCAACCAGATCAGGACCGACCATGAGTGATTCTCCTGCCTCAAACTAGCCCACAAGAGACCTATACTGCCGCCCATACAAGGCCTCGAAAGGAGACATGCCAATGATACTGTGATAGCTGTTGTTGTAGGCAAAATCGATCGATGGCAGGTGTTTCTCCCAACCACCAGCCATATCTAGGATGCACACCCTCAGCATATCTTCTAAGGTTTGGATGGTTCTCTCAAACTGTCCGGCTGTCTGCGGATGGAAAGCCGTGCTGAAACGTACTTGAGTACCCAAGGCTTCTTGGAAGGACTGCCAGAATCGGGCTGTGAACTGGGTACCTTGATTTATATGATTATCACTGGGGTACGATGATAAGCCACAATCCTGTCTAAAAATAGTCTGGCGTGCTGCTCCGCATAAAAGGTCGTTCTTACCGATATGAAGTGTGCGGTCTTGGTTAACCGATCCACTACCACCCAGATGGAGTCAAATCCGCCTTTTGACTTAGGCAACCCGGTCACCAGGTCCATGGTGATTTTCTCCCACTTCCACTCGAGCACCTCGAGGTTCTGCAGCAACCCCGCGGGTTTCAGATGTTCGGCCTTCACCTGCTGGCAGATCAGACATTTGGATACAAACTCTGCTACCTCTCTTTTCATGCCCTTCCACCAGTAATACTGCCATAAATTTCGGTACATTTTGGTGGCTCACGGATGCATCGTATAAGTGGACCTGACTCCAGGACTTGCCTACGCAACTCTGCCATATCCGACACCACAATTCAGTCTTTGAACCTCAGCACACCCTCTGAGTCCAACCTGAATCCATTTTCTGCATCTTCTCTTTGCACTAAGTCATTTGTGAGTGCAGAAAAGGTGTCCTCTCCCTACGCGGCACACAACATATCCACCAGGGTGGATTGTACCCGCAGGTGTGCCACCAAGGTACCTGAAGCTGACATAGTCAGGGTTGTACCCCATCTAGGCACAGTGCCATCTTTCGAGCTAGAGGCCTTCGCTTGATTTCCAAATGAGCCAAACTGCCCATTGATTTTCTGCTTAAAGCATCTGCTACCACATTGGCTTTCCCCAGATGATACATGATGGTGCAGTCATAATCCTTTAGGAGCTCCCGCCACCTCCTCTACCTGAGATTCGGCTCCTTTTGGGTAAGCAAGTACTGGAGGCTCTTGTGATCCGTATAGATCTCGCGAGTCTCCCCGTACAGATAGTGCCGCTAGAGCTTTAGTGCAAAAACCAACGCCGCTAGCTCTAGGTCGTGCGTCAGGTAGTTCTTTTCATGAACTTTCAGCTGGCGTGACGCATAGACTATGACTCTGCCAAACTGCATCAGAACGCAGCCTAGGCTAACCCGAGAGGCATCATAGTAGACTACAAACCCTCTTGAGCCAGAAGGTACGGCCAACACGGGTGCCGACGTCAAGCATTCCTTGAGCTTTTGAAAGCTTGCCTCACACTTGTTGTCCCAATCAAATTTGACCTTTTCCTGAGTCAACCGAGTCAAAGGGGCTACAATTCTGGAGAAGTTTTCTACAAACTTTCGGTAGTACTCGGCCAACCCAAGAAAGCTGCGGATCTCAGTCACGCTGGTTGGCCGTCTCTAGTTCTGCACAGCCTCCACCTTTGAGGGATCCACCCTTATGTCTTTCTTGGACACTACATGGCCCAGCAACCCTACACTTTCTAACCAGAATTCACATTTGGAAAATTTAGCGAACAGCCGATGTTCTCTAAGGGTTTCCAGGACCATCCTCAAGTCTTTCGAGTGCTCCTCCTCACTCTTGGAGTATACCAAGATGTCGTCAATGAAGACGATCACAAAACTGTCTAGGTACTCCTTAAACACCATGTTCATCAGATCCATGAAAGCAGCAGGTGCATTGGTTAGACCAAAGGACATCACTAGAAACTCGTAGTGACCATAGCGAGTCCTGAAGGCGGTCTTAGGCACATCGCAGTCCCGGATTCTCAGCAGATGATATCCTGACCTCAAGTCTATCTTAGAAAATCATCGTACCCCCTGCAGTTGGTCAAACAAATCGTATATCCTCGGCAGTGGGTAGCGATTCTTGATTGTCACTTTATTCAGCTGCCTATAGTCGATGCACATGCGCATAGACCCTTTTTTTTTTCATGAAGAGCACCAGAGCACCCCATGGTGACATGTTTAGCTGGATGAAGCCTAGGTCTAGCATTTCTTGCAATTGCACCTTTAACTCCATGAGTTCGGCCGGCACTATCCTATAAGGTGGGATGGGATCGGCTTCAGCCCGGGCAACAAATCAATTCAGAAATCAACCTCTCTCCTGGGCGATAATCCCGGCAACTCCATGGGAAACACATCGGGGAACTCGCAGACTATCTGAGTTCCACTGACATCCTTTGCTGCACCCCCTTCTTCCTCGGACACGGATACGAAGGCCAGGAAAGATTAGCAGCCGCCCTAAAGTAGTTTACGAGCTTTAAGGGTTGAGATGATCCCAATCGGCATGCCCCTTCCTTCTTCTTGAAAGGTGAACTACGGCAAACCGGGCTTGCTAAACACGACAATCTTAGCTCTACAATCCAGCAACGCAAAGTGCTCCGCCAGCCAATCCATGCCGAGAATGACGTCGAGTTCAAGCATGGGCAGGAGTGTCAAATATGCCTCAATGCATGGCCCCAGATGAGCACTTCACAGCCTTGGAAAATTGATTTGGCTACGATTGCATCGCTCGTATGCGTTGGTACTACAAATGGCCCTGTCAAGCAAGGAAGGTGTCATTGGTAACTCAACAGCAAATTTGGCAAATACAAATGAGTGCGTGGCACCCGGATCAAATAGAACATAAGCAACAGATGAACATACTAAAATAGTACATGTTACCACAGCCTTAGCGCCTCTGCCCCCTTTCGGTTCATAGCAAACACCCTGGTAGACGATCTCTCTAAATGGCTAGTCTGTGGCCCCCTGTTCTGTACCTGCCCTCTCTGAGCCACTGACCCTACTGACATAGGCGCCTTTCCTTTTGTCTGTTTGGATTTCTGACCAACTCTCTCCGGACACTCCATCTTGAAATGCCCGACCCGACCACATTTATAATAAGCATTCGTGCGGCCAAGACAGGCCCTCCAATGCCTCTGACTGCAGCTGCCACATTGCAGTACATCAACCCTCTAAGAAGCACCTCCTGACCCTACCGGCCTTACTGACCCAGACCCTAGGCCCCCACGGCCCCGGTTACCATTCTGTCCTCGGGTCTACTGGTGGTCTACGACGGTCACTGCCCCCTCTGAATGCCACGGTCAACCCCAGATCCTTGCGGCCAAAATTTTTTCTTGGCCAGCCCATCATTCCTCTCGAACGACACCAAGGCTTCCTTCCGAAGGGCTTCATCCACTACCTGGGCAAGAGTGGAATCCTCGGTATAGTGGATGAGCCTGTCAATCTAAGGCCTCAAGCCTCCAACGAACCTCTTGACCTGGAGGTCTCAGATGCCACTATGGTCGGATGATATTTGGAAAGACGGTTGAACTCCGTCTCATATTCTGACACTGACATGCCCCCAGCCTGACGCAGCATCTCAAAGTCCCGGGCTCGCTTGTCGCGAACACTCATTGGCAAGTACTGCTCTTCCACGGGCTATATGGGCTACTGCATAGTTCGTAGCAGTCCCCCAGAAACTCAGTCACTTCCACCTATCGATCTATTTCGGTGAATTCTGGCGGCTTCAGCGTGATGAAGTTTGCATAGGTTGGGGTTCCCGGAGCCCTGACCAGTGGTGTTATAGCCTCGACCACCTCTGATACCGCCGGAACTACGGGTACTAGTTGTGGCAGTGGTGGCTGCTGTTGTTGCATCTGTTGTCTCTGATCCTATTCCCTAAGGAGTGCCATTGTTAGCTGAGCTACCTGAGTCTGCAATAGAACAATTGCAGACTCTTTCCCCTGATCCTCGGACTGCTCCCTGTCTCTGCCCCGGGCCTAGCCTCAGCCTCACCCCCGGCCTCGACATTCCGTCGAGTTACTTCCACTACCGCTCAGTGCAGCATTATGAGCATCCATCACACTATCACAGAGAAAAAAAACAATTCTCCTATCATAAAAAAAATATTTCCATAAAATCATTTTAAATTACTAACCGCATGGTGCTCTGAGTGCAGCCGTGGTTGCCAGATCTCGTAGCATAACTATACCGTATGTTAACACGCTAGCATATGTCTCATACAGTACCCAACTCCTAGTCATAGTCAAGACCTAACCAAAAGCTCTGATACCAACTTTGTCACACCCCAACTCAGGGTCGTGTGATCGGCCAGGGTCTATGTCCTACTCTGAAGCCTACTACATACAACGACTGACGAGAAACCGGAAACACATCAATAGAAAAAACAATGCAGCTTTATTTGAAGTTCAAAAAAGTTCACAATTTTTATAAAATGAAAAAAAAAAGTTGCTAACATCAAACACCATTAGAAACAACTCAAATTCAAAGTCGATTACATGTTTTAAAACAAACAACTCTCAGTGTATGAAAAAGAACAACATTCCTAGACACCTAGATTGTGACTAGTGGACGCTGCTACGAGATCTACGCCACTGCCTGCTCTCCAACTGCACCATGACTCCAAGCCTCAACTCACTGATCGAGCTCTACAAAACAAGGAAATAAACCGTGAGTCCACATGGGACTCGATGAGCGATTCTTCCAAACCTCCACGTAAATCCCCAATAATCATATATATATATATAAGGCAGCAAAATATAAAGTTAGGGATATAATTTGCTTATTATATGACAACCGATCACAAGGGTCGTCCTGTATAGACCATACATTCATGTAACCAACCATAACAGCCTAACTAAGCTACATGGCACCTGGCCCTTAGGGCCTGCTCATGATCTAGTGGTTCAACTATAACCAGCCCTACCACACAAATATAGTAACATACTGGCCGTTCGGCCCACATAACACATAAGTAAATCAAGGTAAACTTCGGGCCGTCGACTAGGATGGTCTGCTAGTCTCCTGAGACCTACCGGGTTAGGGATAGCTAGTCCCACACAATTGGGGTCTGACACCTAGCGGGCCCGCTGGTGCATCCTCAAGACCCAAATCACTGGCTGAGTCAAGCATTAGTCATTTCGACTATCCATGCTTCTCGGCAGACCATCACAATCACATCACACAAGCAAAGTGTCTAGAGTTTCCTTATATAAAATCCTGGGCATCCACCCGTGTTCAGCCCTTTATTTCGGGCCTTACTATCCGCACAGTACTACACACTAGTTCTTCCTTGAGTCTGTAACCTAGCTCATCTACATCCGAGTTTCCATAAGTAACACGTACTTTAGAGTTTCCTACTAGTCATCTAGCGTCAATTGCTACATTTGCTAGCGTGAACTACATGTCATAAGTGTAGAATATTCAAGTATATACGTGTCACAACCCTTAGGTTATAAGGAAGTTAACCTACTACTATTACCATGAATAACCATATGATTGGAACAAGTAAATAATTAAATTTTGCCTTTAATCATAAAATTCCAGCAAGGTAACATTAAATCTATCATGGTAATTCATTACTAATATTAGTAATTGATAAGGAAAAAGTCTTGGAAGTAATTGCTATCTACTATTGTCGGTAAGTGTATGTGTATATATATGCACTAGCGTGGTAGTTTTCCTTAATTGATGTCTTTCCTAATTCTCTTCGTAATTCTACTTGCCAATCTAGGCAACCTTTATTTCCTATTGTTTTGAGTATTCCTAAACGTGAAGTTTAATTTCTAGAGGTCACCTTTTCCCCCATCCTTGCTCGGCCGAGCCTTCAAGGATAGGAACAAGGGGGAAGGACTAACCCCAAACCCTAATATCTTGTTTCCAATCTATCCTAATCAATACAATGATCAAGCTGCACACCCCTTCCTCGGCCAAACAATGGACATGGAGTTTTCCCTTTGCTTGGCCGAACTTGCTAGACTTTAGAGGAGGAGTTTCAATCATCACTTTTAGTACGTAATTTGTAAATCCACTCGATATGGATTTAAGATCGTTCAAAAGGCGGTTTACATCCGTCGAGGGAATTGGGGAAAATTTCGGCTTGATCTTTTCCCTTTCGCTTGACTCGGCAGCCCCTAAAACATCAAGAATTCGGAAAAACAACTACGGAGATCCGACGTAATAACAATTAAAATAGTGGTAAGAAGGTCAAGGTACCATGAATCGATGAAAACTCGCGAGAAAATCATCACCTAGCAGTCCTAGGGGTTCGGCTACCCGCCACCCCCAATCAACGAAAAACAACCACTCACCTTGATTAAGGAAGAAGAAGAGATGGACATTGGCGATCTCGATCCTTCCGATGGCGACATGATTTCCGGCGCCGACCCAAGATCTCCCCTCCTCCCTCTCTTGCTCGTGTTGCATGCGGCTCCAAGATGAGCCACACGGCTGTAGATGAGGGGTTTTATTCCCTCATCTACAAATGACCTCTATGCCCTCTAACATAACTTAGTTCTCACTCGGCTCAGTCGAGTCTGATTCGGGCTCCGATTCTATCCACATACATGAGTCGAACTCGACTCTAATAAGACATCTAATGTATAAAAGGAAATGACCATTTAACCAATTAAACTTCATCCTTTAATAGGTCGAGTTATACCTTCTACTCGAGGCGATTCCACGGCTCAACCCGACTAACCCCGGGTCCGATGCGCTGCACCGACATAGATTTCTATATTAGGAAAAATTCCGGGTCTTACAGGTGATTTCATGATTATCTCTTTTGAACCAAGTTGACCCAAGTCAATAAATTGACTTAGATGTCTCATTTTCAATCCATATTTGAGGAACATGTTTAGATTTACTCATGTTAGGTGTCCATAGGTTTAAGTTTGAAAAATCATGAGTAAATGATAATATTGACCTTATTAAAGTTTCATGATAACTTGCTTGTTTTAGGACAAAACCATGCTAGGTTGATAACTTGGTCTAAGGATATAATTTTCATTTCAAACTTGACATACACTCTTTACATGACCATTTCGTGGTGTCATAAAAGTTTGAATAAAAACTGAATATATTTTCAATAATAACTAGAAATTACGAAAATATCATTAGAAATTCGGCATTTTCACTTATTTATAGAAAAATATAAAAAAAATCCTTTTTAACTGATTCTTAAAACTTCATTTTAATTGAAAAATCTAGTTTCTTCAGTAAAAATTTAAAAAAATTCATTAAGAATATGACTTATAGCGGGATTTTGAAATTGGATTTCAGAAAAGCAAAGTATCACCCTCTTGAAATATCAATTTTTTCGATACTTTGATTTTTCATCGAAAAATTCTAATGAAATTTTGTGTATACTATTTTGATTTCATTTCTAATATCATTCTCACTATTCTTTGAGTGAAGTATTTTGATATCTTGAGCGATATCTTGAAAATGAGTTTTTGGTTGGAATCGAGATAAGTTTAAAAATAGACTTAGAAAATTCATTTTGAGCTCAAACTTGACACACTCATTTTAAATGATCATTCAGCAATGTCTGGAAAGTTTGAATCAACATTTACAACTTTTGAAAAAAAATACTTTGATATTTATGAAAATGCCCCTAGACTTTCAGGATTTTTTTTGAATTTATAGAAAACTAATTTTTGACTGATTCTTGGACCTCTAGGTTCCTTGAGAAATCTAGTTTCTCCTGTTAAAGTTTCAAAAAATTTCATCAAGAATATGATTTGATAGGGATTTAAGAGTTTGATTTATGTATACTTAAGTATCGCTTTGACCTAAGTCAATAAAGTGACTTAGAAACCTCTTTTTAAGCCCAAACTTTTGATTAATATACTTAGATTCATTCATGATAGATGTCCAAATGTCTAAGCTAGAGAAAACATGATTAGATAGCAAAATTTGGTACTTTGCATTTTCATATTTTCATGCCTACTTTGAATGAAATCGTGTTAAGTTCATATTTTGACCAAACGATATTATTTTTACTTCAAACTTGATACAAATGCTTTATATGACCATATATTGGTATCTGAAAAGTTTGAATGAAATCTGGAAATATTTTAAAAAATTCCAATTATTTACGAAAATGCCACAAGAACTTAGTGAACTTTAGAAAAATGCCGAAAGATGATTTTTCGTTAATTCTTGAATCTGCATCTTGCTTTGAAAATCTAGTTTGTGGCAAAAAATATTTCAAAAATCTTGAGTATAAATATGATTTGTTATGGATTTTTGAAGTTGAAATTTGAAACTTTAAAGTATCATTCTATCCAAGTGCTCATTTTTCGATACTTTGGATTTTCGTTAAAATTTTCAAATGAGACTTCAAGTATGATATCATAACCCTATTTTTGGTATTGTTCTCACTATTACCCAAGAAAAATTATTTCTAAAATGGTTTTTGATATTTTGATCGATACTTGAATTTATACATGATTTCCAAATTTGGATTTTAGGTATCATTCTTTGCTATCATATATGATTTAGTCTCATATTAGATATTTGGTTTTCATCCATTGTATTGAGACCTACATGCTTCCATCAAAAATTGTTTTCGTCTCAACTTTGACTATAAGTTAACTTTTCTCGTTCCTTTTGATTGATGTCAAAAGGGGAAGAAAAATATAGGTAAAATGGGAAGAAAATATAGGAAAATCATGCATATAGATAAGGGGAGTTTATTTTCATAGATATGCATGTTGATAGGGGGAGAAATCTCTTAGTTGATATCCTATATACTTTAATGCATATATTTTCTTAAGGATGTTTGTCATCATCAAAAAGGGGGAGATTGTTGGCTTTAGGTTTTCAACCTTGGTCTTAATCTCTTAAATGATATATTTTTTTAAGGATGTTTGTCATCATCAAAAAGGGGGAGATTGTTGGCCTAAGGTTTTCAACCTTGGTCTTAATCTCAGTTTTGATGATAACAAACATGGAAGTAATGATTTCATAAAGAATTATTTTCAGGTTCCATATCGGTTAGCACATGACGTCCACGATCGGAAATATCACGAAAATCAAAAAATCGGAAGAACATTGGTCGATGCACTCGAATTCGTCGGGAAGATAGAGTCTAGGTTTAGTGTGTCTAGATAAAGTGTAAAATCCTCATTATGATGCAAAAACCCCTAAAGAACCAAATACATAATCCAAAACTCGAACCAAATAAAAACTGGCTGAAACTCAATGTAGAGTACAGGTACAATATGTAGAGTACCGGTACTCTACGGCCTTCCTTTGACACTCTTGATCACTCCTAAACTCCATTGAGCCATCGTTGATCATTCCCAAGCTTTCATTGAGCCATTACTTGCAGAAACCCTAGTTTGATCTCTCAACTCCTTGATCTTGCCTTCAAGCTTTGATTGATTCATCATTGAGGCATCAAGAGAACTAGGACTTGTGCTTGGAGCTAAGTATTTCTTGTATTATTTATTTGCTCCATTTACTTGTATTATTGTGGTTTATTTCATTGTATTTGAGTTAGTGTAAGACCTAGAGTGTAGGTCTTGAAATTGGGTGGTAGCCTTTGTGTTTGGAGTTTAAATCTACCGGTGTAAAGGTAGTTTACTAGGATTAGTGATTGTTGTCCCTTAGGGTTGAGGTGGAAAACTGCTCTCGGTAAGAAGGCGAAGACTTCCGGGTGTGGAAATGCCATAGGTTGAGAGCGGAGACTCTTAGAGTAAAAAGTTCTCTTTGTAAGGGAAATGATATAATCTAGTAAAACTAATTTGGAAATCCTAAGTGGGGTGCTTAGGTAGTGGAGCAGGCATTGGGGCCAAACCACTATAAATCACTGTGTTTGCATTGCTTCTACTTGTGTTTGTTTAATTAGCATATTTACATTGCTTCCGCTTGCTACTCGATGTGTTATTGCCTAAGTAATCAAGTAAACGATTAAAATCAAAATTTGGCGAAAAGATTAGTAAACACACTATTCACCTCCCCTCTAGTGTAGGCCATTTCACCGATAATCTTTAATATTGCTACAACACCTCTCTTGGTGAAGAGGGACAGCAATAGTTCTCTCTTATTCCAGCCCACCGACACCACCTTTTGGCATCTTGTCTCCGCCCATCTTTAGTCCAAGTGCAGGGCAATGCAAGGAGTTGATTGGATTGCGAGGAGGTGCATCTCGGCGAAGAACGTGCTTTTGTGGACAAGCTAAATGTCAGACGCTTGGACGGCTACATGATCGTGCATCAAAGGATCGTGAGACGGAGCTTTTTTCCTTTTTGGGGCAGCACTACAAGAAGGTATAAATAAGTCCAAATTGTGTTAGCAATTGTTTACCTTGTGTTTCTTATTGCTTATCATTTATATATTGTTTCCACTTACTACTCGATTTGTGAATTGCCTAAGTAATAAAGTAAACGATTAAAACTGGAATTAGGCAAAAAGATTTAGATTACACACTATTCACCCCCCCCCTTCTAGTGTGGCCATTTCACCAACAAGGGCAACATGAGCCCCTAAGGGAATACCTGAATAGGTTCCAGGCCAAAGCAGTCGACATTCGAAACCTCGACCCAAAGATCGAGCTTTTTTGCTTCCAACTTGGTTTAAAACCCGGGCCCTTCTCTAACCAAATCGCCTTAACTAAGCCTAAGGATATGGCCGAATTTCAGGAATAAGCGGCAGACTTCATAAAAATGGAAGAACAATGAGAAGCAAAGAAGATCGACTAGCAGAACCTTAAGGCCATCATCGATGACAAAAAAATCTAAGAAACCACAATGAGAAAAGCAAAGGATCAGAGTCGTTGTGAGCAGCTCAGCAGAAAGGGGCCAGGGACACTACCTCGATGGAGCGCTCGATTCGAGAAATATACACCCTTTAATACCGGGAAGGAAACTACTCTTCGCAATATCTACCATTAGAAGCTAATATTAGATACCCCGCCAATGCAGTGAAATAAAAGCTACCACCGAATGCTGACCTAAACAAAAGATGCACATTCCATGACACCTATGCAAATGCAACAGAGGAGTGGATGGTGCTCGCCGATCAACTAGAAGACTTGGACTGAACAGGACGCCTAGATAAGAACCTCCAAAAAGAGAGGAGTCGAAGTAGAAGACATGACTATAGGTAACAAAGTTGGACACCCCCGGACCCTCATCCAGGACTAACCAAAACCTATATGATCTAGTTGTAATATATGTGATAGTCGCATACTTCATTATTAAAAGGGTCTTAGTCGACCAAGGCAGCTCGGCCGATATCCTTTTCCGCTCCACCTTCGAAAGGATGCAATTAATAGAGGCCTCACTTACCCCATGCAAGGGAAACCTCATGGACTTCTCCGGAGAGAAAGTTGACGTATGAGGAGCCATACGTCTAAGGACAATACTCAACTCCCGACCAAGGGCAAAGATGATTGATGTGCAATACCTCATCATAAATATAACCAGCACATATCACATGATCCTAGGATGGCCATCTCTGAATAGCTTGGGAGTTGTCGTCTCCACTCCCCATTTGGCATTGAAGATTCCTATTTCAAAGCCATCGTCTCCACTCCCCACTTGGCATTGAAATATCTTTTAATACCCGCAATTTTTTAAAATTCTTATTTAATTATTTCAGCGGGATAATTTAGTCCCGCATCAAGATAGGCCGGAGGAAACGCTGGAAGGTGTGAATTGAAGATTGACCTTTGCACGCAAGGTAATTAATCTATCTAAGTTTGATTAGTTCTTAGATGAGTAGTTGGGTCGGGATGACTCCGGACATTCAAATAGAACTCAATCGGACTTGTATTGGTCGAGTTATGGTTTGCTTTAGACTTGACTTAAGTTAAGGGGCACCTTGGTCATTAGGTGATAGGGGTTTTAATATTTATACCTCATCCCACAGGGGCACGCAGCTCATAGCAGTAGCTACACGCCCCCTTGGGCGTCCATAGGAAGAGGCACATGCAGGGAGAGGGAAGAAGGGAATCTCGACAGATTGCTCCTTGCAGCGTCGAACGTCATCAAATTTCTCGATCGAAGGAGCATCCGTGGTCAGATCGCAATGAAATTTGGACAGTAGGGTTTTGACTTCATAATTTTCATTTGGATCAGTGGAGATTAGTTTTTGACAGCCGGATCGGTCGCTGTGTAGGAATTACCGAAGCCTTCTTTTGGGTTTCTTCTCCAGGATTCTGCTACGTTGAGTTTCGCCTAATCGGGCGATCAGGACACTATCCACGGTCTGATTGGACTAAAATTTGGGGAGCATGTGTGAGACCCCTTGCCTCTAGATGGGAACGATCGAGATCTATTTTGGACAACTAGATTTTTGGGATACACGAGAGGGAAGGAGATAGAAGGCGTGGGAGGACTTGAAACTGGGCAACGCACCTGGACCTCGTTGAAGTGTGAGCATGAAGGATTGTCTTCCTTTTCAATTTCCTTCTCTGGTGAGTGAATTTCGACCTCTTTCCTCCTTGTTCATCACCCATGCCGCCACCCCTTTGAATGGGAATCCTGTTTTGGTTTTGTTTTATTTTTCTCCATATCAGAATCAGATTGTAGAATGAAGGATTAACATCTTAATTGTCGTGGACTTTTAATCGGATTTGTGTTCCATGGCCGCATGGTTCATGGCCAATTTTGGTGGTGCCGCCCCTCCTACTTGTTTTCTTGTTGGGATTCTTGTGTTCTTTGTGATGCTCTTGGGTTCATGGAAGAAGAGAGGGCATGAAGGTTTAAGGCATGAACTAATGGTGATGATGGAAATTTAGGGAGTCTCGCCCCCTTAGGAAGTCATCTAGGGTTCTATGGGTAGGCCGCCCCTTAATGATTCATGTAGATGACATTGGAACATGATGAGTTGTAGAGGCTTCACATTAGAGATTTGTCTAGTTGTGATTAGGACATGATTAAAGGTAGAGACCAAAACTTAGGGAAAACATGAAACCTAGGTGCACATAGAGACTTAAGGACTATTGAATGGACATTATATCATGGTTACACCATATGAAGAGATTAAGGGCCGAATTCCCCTTTTGGAAATACCTGGGGGTTGGTGGCCGACCCTATAAGATTAGGAACATAGATCAAATGGATAATTGGCTAACATTCTGCTATGTATCAAATCATATTTTAATGCCATGTGTAATTGTTTCCTTACATTTTCGGATGCGGTGTTTTTGTGATGTGGATGGGTTCCTCATGCTGGAAATCGCTATCGTTTCATATGCCATTTTAATGTTATACTTTGGATAGACAATTTGGTTAGCATATGGTTATGTTGATATATATGTATCTATGGCATGTGAGTATGATGGCATATGATTATGTTGATATATGTATCTATGGTATGTGATTATGATTGCTTATGATTATGTTGATATATGTTTCTATGGCATGTGAATATAATGGTATATGGTTATGTTGATATATGTAATACATGGCATGCAAATAATGGCATATTGACATGTGTGGCATGTGAACATGGAAAGGCCGAGATATGGCCATGGTATATATGAATACATGCACGGGGGATATTAAGGACCCTAAGGGTCCTAGAGCATTATTACTGGATATGTGGATGGTGTTTTATTTCTTTAGCATGATATTGCCTAAGCATGGATATTGGGTGTGTTTGTGATTGCTCTCTCTCTTCCCCTTATGGATTCATGGATCGGGAAGCTCATCAACTGCCACACTGACGACCGACCCGATGTGGCATGGACGGGAAGCTCGCCGAGTCAATGCTAGGCTTAGTGATTGACTCGTAAGACCGACGGGTCCCTGGATATAGGACCGACGGGTCCATGGACCGGGAGGCTCGTCAGCCCACCACACTGACGACTGACCCGGGTGGCTTGATTGGTTTTGGTGATTATGCAACTCGTTGTTATATCATATCTGAATTGGTGATTATGCATACTTGTGGTTATATCATATATTGATTATTGGTGATTATGCATACTTGTAGCTATATCATATACGGATTGGTAATTATGCATGCTTGGTATTGCTTATGAGTTATATGCCTACCTGCTATTATATATATTTACTTGCTGGACTTATATTACTTGGACATGGTGGTTAGAGAACTGAACCACTCACTAAGTCCTAGTTGGACTTATGATTTTATGTGTTGTTTTTCTTGTAGCATTTGAGCGTGATCAGAAAGGTACTAGGATGTAGTAGCGCGATTGGTTACGGCAGGAATAGCAGATCTCGTGACGTGTCGTGGTCTAGGTGTTTACCCGAGTCTGTAGGGGGTTTTATATTTTCTTTGAGTCATGTAGACTTGGGTTTAGTTTTCTTATTTCCGCACTTTTGATGTTGAGAGATTTTATTATGTTAAACTGGTTTTCTTTTAAAAAGATTTTGAACTGCCGCGACTATTGAGTTGTTTTAATTGATGGTTTGGAATTTACTCAATTTATGTATTTCTTCAAACTGCGTTGGTTTTAAAAACTGTACAAGTTTTGTGGTTTTATCTGATTGTCTTGGTTGAGTTAAGCTTCAGAGTACGGGTGGTACTCTGGCCGATCTTGCCCGAATTTGGGGTGTGACAATGTGGTTTCAGAGCGGGTATGACTATAGGACATTGGGTATTATATGGGGACATTGCTTGCATGTCAACATATGGTATGTCCTAGTCATGAGATAAATGGCTGAACTTGCGCACAAGTGGTGGTATGTATTTTGTGGTTAAAAAAAAAATGGTTATATATATTAAATTGCGTGGATGTTTCTTTTCTTAATTATAGAAATAGAGGTGCATGATGCAGTTTGAGTGGTTTGATGTTCTCTCTTCATGCCTTTTTACTCTTCTCGCTTGTTGTTGCCTTTCTTCATGTATAGGTTCTCTAATTGTCTTCTGATGCCCTATATCCCGTATGATGAAGCAAGGTGTAATATCCTAGAAATTTTAATTTTATTTTCCTTTTATGGTTTGTGTTTGCTAGGCTAGCGGACTAGTTTGAGGTCGAGCCGAGTCGACTCTTGGTCCGGTGCGAGCTTGCGAGCTCGGGTAAGTAGGATATGAATTATGTGAATTTGGATTGCATTAATAGATTTATTTAATTATATGTTATGTTGCATGATTGTTTAATTATGAGGATGTATTGGTTGATTATGTGGAGAGTAGGATTAATTAAGTTAATTTAAGTTAGCATGTTCAAATTCGGTTTGAGGTGGATGCGGGTTAGTTGAGGAGGGAATATAAAACCCCCTTCCCTTGGCTTGTGGCTCTCTATTTGGAGCCACACAAAAATTTAAGAAGAGGAGCAAGCCGCCAGCCGGCCCCCCTTCCCTCTCCCCTTGGAGCCGCCGCCCAAAGCCTTCATCCCTTCCCTCTCCTTCTCTCTTCCTTCCCTTTGGAGCCGAGCCGAGAGGAGGCAGCCCCTCTCTCTTTCTCTCTCTCCCTCTCTCCAAGCTGGCGGCTTGGAGTGAGCCGCTGCCCCTCTTGTCCCCTCCCTTGAATCGAGCCGCCATCTTTTGAAGCCGGATTCGAGGGCCGTCATCCGGGATTTCTCCCTTATTCATCCTTCCTAATTAGGTGAGTGGTTTTACCCTCCTTCTTTCGGGTTTCTTTGAGTTATTGAAGCCAATCTTGAAGGCTATTGAAATCTTGATTTGTTTCCCGGCGATTCCTCAAATTCTCAACGTTCTTTTTGTGTCCCATGTTTGAGGAGAACCTAAATCTTTCCCTATGGGGTTCGGCAGCCCTATGGCGGCCCTAGGGGTGCTTGGCCAAGGGTGGAACAAAGGTGCCCTCAAGGTGTTCGATGGAATGCCAAAGTGATGGATCTTGATTATCTTGTGGTTTATATCTCCAATTGATGTTTGAAATGAGATCTTATATGTTCAAGCATGCTTAGTATTAAATCTGTGATTTTAGATAAAAATCATGTTTAAGAAAAATTTGAATCTTGAGGTTGATGCCATGAGGGTTCTTGATCTAATGCTTGTTCTTGATATTGTTAATTCTTGTTAATCTTTATTAATAAGCATGAAATCTGTGAAATTAATCTTGAGATTAGTATTCTATCCAAATGATAATTAAGGATTTGATTTCAGTTAATTTTCGGATTTAGTTTCATGATATGCTGAAAATTGAATGTCGCTAGAATTTTTATGCTAAGATGATGAATCTGTGTTGTTTTTAGATTGCTTGTTGTGGTGTGTGTATTAATCTGAATATAGTCATGTAACCTATCGTTGTGACCAGAAAATATAGTTTGGAAATATAGGACACAATCTGGAGACTAGATTCGGGTTATATACATTGGTTTTGGGCTGAACAGTAAGCTAAAACAAAACTCTAAACTGGTTGATCTAATTTTAATTGCTTAATTAAAATTGGGAAAAGGATCAGCATAATCTATTATAAACCAACCACTAAAGTTTATGCATGAAATAAAACCACACGGGTTCATGACATTACGGGTCTAGGAGTTGGGGTCGGGTTTTGGAGTGTTGAGACACTTTCCAATAGGATCACCCCTGAGTCATGACTTAGGTCATGGTGCGTCATATCTTTATGAATGGTGGAGAGGCTCATAGAGGAGCCGGGATGCGGGCTAAGCTCAGGAGGTTGGATGACTAACTCTCAACCTGTAGAGCAAGTTCGGAGGGCCTTTCCCGATTGCTCCTGAGTTTATGTATACTAGGATAAGTTCGGAGGGCCTTCCCGATTATCCCAATATGTGTTGTCGCCTTAGGGCATGGTAGGCTTAGGCATGTTGTATTCACTGTTTGGGTGTTGGCTGCCATCAGGTAGGTGGTGGTCGGATGGCCTGTTTGCATGTCACTCCCTTGTGACCTTTTCCTGCTTGAGTCGGGAGTTTTACCTTATGCATTCTATTCTGTGATATTTTTTTTATGAGGATTGGTAAAACCGCTCACTGAGTTCTTTGAACTCACCCATTATCGTTATTTTGTTTTGCAGAGCCTGACCGATGAGGTGGGCTGGAGCACTTAGCGCAGCTGGAGGGCAGAGGAGCCACATGATCTCATAGCAGTCCTAGTTAGGGGTCGTAGTTGAGTCTGTAGTAGGTTGTCATGCACTTTTATTTTGGTATTTGGAGTTGTAGTTGCGTGGGGATATTCATATTTTATTCAGTTTTTATTTATTAAAAGAACTATTGCTCTTGGATTTATTTATTTCCGCACTTGAGATATTTATTTAAAACCTTGCTATTTTGAAACGAAAATCTATTTTGGTTCTTTTTATTATTAAAAGTTGTTGTTTATTCCGCTATCTTATGATGTTAGCATGTGCATGAGTTAGGCTGCGGGGTATAGGCACATATACCCTGGCCGGTCACATGACCCTTCATTTGGGGCGTGACAATATGGTATCAGAACATATGGTTCAGTCTAACTACGACCTAGAGTTGTCACCGTATAGGGCATTCCTAGCGTGTCAGTATACGGTAGGGGTATGTTATGAGATCAATGGGCTAAGTCTGCACCTCAACGCGACTAGTGGTTAAGTTTGCAAAATGTTAGGATGAATTCAATTGCTTGTTTATGACTTGTTTTACTAGTGATTCCAGATTGATGGAGGCCTTTGCTGTCGCTAGGAATGGTAGTGATAGCAACTCTACTGAGCGCCGAGGTCGAGGCCGAGGCCGGGATCGTGGGAGACTATCGCAGGCCCGAGAGGAGGTGGGACAAGATCCCATGGTTGTACAGTTGCAGGCTAAGGTGGCTAAGCTGACAGAGGCACTCCGCAGGGAGCAGGAGCTGAGGCAGTAGCCACAACTAGTACCAGTAGTACCCACAGCACCAGAGCACCAGTGGTCAGAGCCCCCAGGGCACCATCATATGCAGATTTTGTTGCATTCAGACCACCGGAGTATACAGGGACAGATCAGCGGGTGGAGGTCATTAGTTTCCTAGGAGATTGCTATGAGCTGTGCAGGGAGCTTGGTTGTTCTTCTGAGATGACCGCTCGACTGATCAGGTTACAGCTGAGGGGTCCAGCCAAGGATTGGCTTCACACCTAGAGGGACCACAGAATAGCAGATGCATCGCCCCCTACCTAGGAGGAGTTTAAAGATGCTTTGGTGGAGAAGTACTTGCCGATGAGCGTCCAGGACAGGCGGGGGAAGGAGTTCGAGCTACTGCATCAGACGGGCAGTATATTAGTGACAGATTATGAAATAGAGTTCACTCGGCTCTCGAAGTACCATCCCACCTTGATAGCCATATAGACCGCCATGGTCAAGAGGTTTGTTGAGGGATTGAGGCCGTAGATCGCCAGACTGATCCATTACACCGAGGTCACTTCATTTGCTCGGGTGGTAGATGAGGCGCTCTGAAAGGTGGTGCTAGTACCGATAGACATGCATGATGGTCCCTAGATGAAAAAGTTTTGGCCCTAGTCTTCGGGGGGTTGGCCAGCTCAGTCGGAGGGGACTTTTAGGATAGCAGATCCACCGCAGGGCGGCGGCCATAACAGTTCTTGAGGCCACATGGGTTCAGGACCAGGGACATCGTCTGGAGGTTCGCAACGGAGATCTGGGCCGTAGCAATGTTACCGATGTCACAGGAGGCACTAGGGGGCTTGCTGGGGATAGTCAGAGGTGTGTTTCAGTTATGGGCAAGCCGGGCATTACAAAAAGGATTGCCCTAGCAAGGGCAGTCAACAGCCTGATCAGACCAGAGGAAAAGCACCGATGTTAGTCGGTTCCGTAGCTCAGAGGGGTTAGACTCAAGGAGGAGGCCAGTGAGCTGGTGGTTCAGAGAGGCCCGTTGCATGGGTGTTTGCTATGAATCAGGAGGGCGCTGAGGCATCCAGGGCCGTAGTGTCAGGTAACCTTATTGTTGGTTCCGCTATTGCATATGTCTTGTTTGATCCGGGTGCTACGCACTCTTTTGTGTTTGCTTTGTTTGCTGCTAAGTTGGTAGAGGTACCTTATGTGCTTGATTTGCCCCTTGTGGTGTCTATGCCTACGGGTGTTTCTATGATGGCAGAGATAGTCTTTCGAGGCTGCGAGGTTGTCATTTGTGGGCATCTGCCGATGTTGGAGCTTGTTGTGATCTTGGGCATGGACAGGTTGGCAGACCATTTTACCTCAGTGGATTGCAGGGCTAAGACTGTGACCTTCGGTAAGCCCGGATTGCGCCAGTTTACCTTCCAGGATGAGTGAAGGGGCGAGCCGTTGATGGCGATTTCAGCTCAGTGGTTTTCCAAGATTGACCTGTGGTCAGGGTATCATCAGTTGAGGATCCAGGATAGTGACATCCCCAAGACTGCTTTCAAGTTGAGGTATGGACACTTTGAGTTCCTAGTGAAGTCCTTTGGTCTGACTAATGCACCTGCAATATTTATGTGCCTGATGAACCGGGTTTTCAGGGAATACTTGGATAAGTTTGTAATTATGTTCATTGATGATATCTTGATTTACTCCAGGAGCAGGGAGGAGCATGTCGAGCACTTGCAGATGGTTCTAAAGACTTTCCGGGAGCACCGCTTGTATGCTAAGTTCTCCAAGTGTGAGTTCTGGTTGGAAAGTATTGGGTACCTTGGCCATGTGGTGTCCAAGGAAGGAATAAAAGTGGACCCTACAAAGATAGGAGCAGTTCAGAACTGGAAGAGGCCGACTAATGTCACTGAGATCCGTAGTTTCCTGGGGTTGGCAGGTTACTACAGAAAGTTTGTGGAGAATTTCTCCAGGATTGCAGCGCATTTGACCTGCTTGACTCAGAAAAAAGTCAAGTCCGAATGAGACAATAAGTGTGAGAAGGGCTTTTTGAAGCTCAAGGACCGCTTGACGTCGGCGCCAATTCAAGCAGTACCTTCGGGCTCGGGAGGGTTTGTTGTTTATTGTGATGCCTCCTGGGTCGACTTGGGTTGTATGCTGATGCAGAATGGCAGGGTGATAGCTTATGCCTCCAGACAGTTGAAGGTTCACGAGAAGAACTACCCAACCCATTGTTGGGTGAAATGGCACACTAGAGGGGGGGTGAATAGTGTGTTATCTAAACTTGTCGACTAATTCTTATTTTAACCGTTTCTTTGATTATTTAGGCAAATCATAATTTATTGATTAGATGCGGAAGCGAAAGTAAACCAATTAAACACAAACAAAGAAAACAATGCTAACACAACGATAAATGATAAAGCAATAAAGACAAACACAATAATTTATAGTGGTTCAGCCCCAATGCCTACTCCACTACCTAAGCACCCCGCTTTTGATTTCCAAACTAAACTTTACTAAATTAATCATGTT
Source organism: Canna indica (assembly GCA_034359265.1). Lineage (NCBI taxonomy): Eukaryota > Viridiplantae > Streptophyta > Magnoliopsida > Zingiberales > Cannaceae > Canna > Canna indica. The sequence goes on along the minus strand of CP136898.1, from coordinate 32,687,791 downwards.
TTTCTTACACAGAGGACTTTGACCTGAAGAGTCTCACTCTCAACCTAAGGCACTTCCACATCCGGAAGTCTCCACCTTCTTACCGAGAGCACTCTTCCACCTCAACCCTAAGGGACAACTCAACTAATCCTAGTAAACTAAGTTTACACAAGTGGTTTTACACCTTCTACACCAAGGATACCACTTACACACAAGACCTAACACTAGGTCTTCTTGTACGCTCAAATACAATGAAATAAATAATAAAATACAACACAAAATGGAGCAAAAAATCGAACAATAAAGTACTTAGCTCCACAACAAGATTCCTAGCTTCCTCTTGATGCCTTTGATGGTGAAACAATGAAGGTAAGGCTCAATCAAAGGGATGAGATATCAAAGCTAGGGTTTTTCCAAGAATTGTCGCAATGGAAGCTTGGAATTGATCAAGGATGGCTCAATGAAGTGTAGGAGTGATGAAAAGTGTCTTAGGAAGGCTTAGGTTTTGGTATTTATAGAGCCAAGAGGAAATGGAATGAAATAGGCAGATCAACGGGCGGAAAACTAGCCGTTTTCGCCGTTTGATCGCTTGTCGGTCGATCGTCGGTCGATCGACCGATCGACCGCCCAACGACTACTGGCTCTCTGTGAATTTATCGCACTATTCGGTCGACCGACGGGTCGACCAAATGAGTCGCAACTTCAGCGATCCGCAATCCGGTCGACCGATCGATCGACTGACGAAGCTACTGCTAGTTTTTGGCCTCGATCGGTCGACCGAAGTAGCCTTCTGCCATTTTTTAACACCATTTGGTCGACCAAACTTGGGCAGAGCAGTTTTTTTTGCTTTGTTTTTCTGCTCGTTTGGGTTCCGTCTTCGCTATGCCTACTTATATAAAATTTATTAACTTTAAAACATAAAAGTTATATAAGGATTACCCCCCATTTGGATTCAATAAAAATATCTAAAAAATCAAAATCCTTAAGAATCAAAATCTAGTTTTTGGGGTCTAGTACAAATTATTCGAAAACAAAAATTTTCTAATCTTTCGAGTCAAATAAGCGTGGCTAAAGGCTTCCAAAAAATCCTTAAAAATACCTCGTTATCTAATTTCTACCCAAGGAACAATTACCACCATTTTTTATGTTAGGAAAATATCTAGGTCATTTAGCCCTCCAAAGAGCTCCCTAGGGTATTTTAGGACGATTTCTGGGTTTTCATGTTTTGGGGTTCGGGGATTGTTTTTGGGTTCTTATGCATCATCATGAGGATATTATAATATAAATTAGACACCGTAAACCTATACTCTATCTTCCCGACGAATTCGAGCGCGTCGACCAACATCCTTCTGATTTCTTGATTACTTTGATATTTCTGATCGAGGACATCGTGCACTAAACGATGTGGAACCTGAAAATATCTCAATGAAACATTAGTTCCATGTTTATTATCATCAAAACTTAGATTAAGACCAAGGTTGAAGACCTTAAGCCAACACCCATGATCTTGAGCTAGCAGCGGTGATGTTCGCATTGAAGCTGTGGTGTCACTACCTTTATGGCGAGGCTTGTGAGATATACACTGATCATAAGAGCTTCCAATATTTGCTCACTCGGAAAGAGTTGAACCTGAGACAGAGAAGATGGATTGAGCTTCTGAAGGACTATGACTGCACGATCATGTACCATCCAGGGAAAGCTAACGGGGGTAGCCGATGCTCTGAGCAAGAAGTCCATGGGTAGTCTGGCGCATTTGATAGTCAGGAGGAGATCGTTGGCTCAGGATTTGACCCTATATTTGGATGGCAGAGCAGTCTTATCAGTATCAGATTTTGGTGTGCTGGTGGCTCATTTGAGAGTGCAGTCCACATTGGTTGACATGCTGCAGGCAGCGCAAGGGGAGGATGCCTTTTGTGCACTCACTAAGGATCTGGCTAGGAGGGGAGATGCAGATAATGGGTTCTGAAATTTAAGAACGGATAGTAGTACCTGATATGGCTGAGGTTCGCGGGTAGGTGCTGGAGATGGCTCATCGATCTACCTACACTATGCATCCGGGAGCCACAAAGATGTACCGAGATCTCAGGCAGAACTATTGGAGGAAAGGCATGAAAAGAGAGGTGTCCGAGTTCGTGTCTAAGTGCCTGGTGTGTAAGCAGGTGAAGGTTGAGCATTTGAAGCCGGCAGGGTTGCTCCAGAACTTAGGGGTACCAGAGTGAAAATGGGAGAAGATAACTTTGGATTTTGTGACAAGGTTGCCAAAGTCTAGGAAGGGCAACGATTCTATCTGGGTAGTGGTGGATCGCCTAACCTAGACGTCGCATTTCATACCAGTCAGGATGACCTTTTCAGCTGAGCAGTATGCGAGGTTATTCTTGGATCGAATCATCGTATATCACGCTGTTCCTATTATGATCATCTCAGATCGGGGTACTCAGTTCACAGCTTGTTTTTGGCAGTCATTCCAGGAGGCCTTGGGCACTCAAGTTCGGTTCAGTACTGCATTTCACCCTCAGATAGATGTTCAATCGGAGCGGACTATTCTGATGCTGGAGGATATGCTGAGAGCATGTGTCCTATACCTAGAGGGCAATTGGGAGAGGCACTTGCCTCTGGTTGAGTTTGCCTATAATAACAGCTACCATAGCAGCATCGGTATGGCCCCATTTGAGGCATTGTATGGGTGAATATGCAGGTCACCTGTAGGTTGGTTTGAGGTAGGGGATTCCCTTATGATGGGACCTAATCTGGTGGAGGAGGCTATGGAAAAAGTGAAGCAAATCAAAGAGAGGTTGTTAGCAGCTCAGAGTCGCTAGAAGATGTATGCGGATGGAAAGGCCAGGGAGGTAGAGTTCATCGAGGGGGACATGGTGTTCCTCAAGGTATCCCCTATGAAAATAGTGGTGAGGTTTGGTAAGAAAGGAAAGCTAAGCCCTAGGTTCATTGGGTCATTTCCTATTCTCAGGCGTAGGGGAGCTGTGGCCTATGAGTTGGCCTTACCTCCTAGTATGAACCGAGTACATCCAGTGTTCCATGATTCTTTGCTAAAAAAGTACATTCAGGATGAGTCCCATGTGGTCGAACCTACCGCAGTGGAGGTGGATTCAGAAGTTTCTTATGAGGAGCGGCCAGTCAAGGTGCTAGACCGTCAGATCCAAAAGTTGAGGTCCAAGGAGATCCCTTGGTTAAGGTCAGATGGGAGCACCATTCCGGCGAGGAGGCCACCTGGGAGGTGGAGCATGATATGAGGGAGCATTATCTTTCATTGTTTGATGATTTGGTGAGTCCTTAGTTATCTTTTTTAAAATTTGAGGACGAATTTTCTTTAAGGAGGGAGGATTGTAATATCCTAGAAATTTTAATTTTCTTTTCTTTTTATGGTTTGTGTTTGCCAGCCTAGCGGACTAGTTCGAGGTCGAGCCGAGTCGACTCTTGGTCCGGTGCGAGCTTGCGAGCTCGGGTAAGTAGGATATGAATTATGTGAATTTGGATTGCATTAATAGATTTATTTAATTATATGTTATGTTGCATGATTGTTTAATTGTGAGCATGTATTGGTTGATTATGTGGAGAGTAGGATTAATTAAGTTAATTTAAGTTAGCGGGTTTGGGTTTGGTTTGAGGCGGATGCGGGTTGGTTAAAAGGGTTTAGAGGGGTTAGGGTTGAGGAGGGAATATAAAACCCCCTCCCCTTGGCTTGTGACTCTCTATTTAGAGCCACACAAAATTTTGAGAAGAGGAGCCAGCCGCCATCCAAGCCGCCAACCGGCCCCCCTTGCCTCTCCCCTTGGAGCCGCCGCCACCCAAAGCCTTCTTCCCTTCCCTCTCCTTCTCTCTTCCTTCCCTTTGGAGCCGAGCCGAGAGGAGCCAGCCCCTCTCTCTTCCTCTCTCTCCCTCTCTCCAAGCCGGCGGCTTGGAGTGAACCGCCGCCCCTCTTGTCCCCTCCCTAGAGTCGTGCCACCATCTTTTGAAGCCAGATTCGAGGGCCATCATCCGAGTTTTCTCCCTTATTCATCCTTCCTAATTAGGTGAGTGGTTTTACCCTCCTTCTTTCGGGTTTCTTCGAGTTCTTGAAGCCAATCTTAAATGCTATTGAAATCTTGATTCATTTTTCGATGATTCTTCGAGTTCTCGGCGTTCTTTTTGTTTGCCGTGTTTGAGGAGACACTAAACCCTTCCCTATGAGGTTGAGCAGCCCTAGGACGGCCCTAGGGGTGCTCGACCAAGGGTGGAACAAGGGTGCCCTCAAGTTGTTCGATGGAATGCCTAATTGAGGGATCTAGATTATCTTGTGATTTATATCTCCAATTGATGTTTGAAATGAGATCTTATATGTTCAAGCATGCTTAGTATTAAATATATGATTTTAGATAAAAATCATGTTTAAGAAAAATTGAATCTTGAGGTTGATGCCATGAGGGTTCTTGAAAGAGGGGTTCTTGATCTAATGCTTGTTCTTGATATTGTTAATTCTTGTTTATCTTAATTAATAAGCATGAAATCTGTGAAATTAATCTTGAGATTAGTATTCTGTCCTAATGATAATTAAGGATTTGATTTCAGTTAATTTTCGGATTTAGTTTCATGATATGCTGAAAATTGAATGTTGCTGGAATTTTTATGCTGAGATGATGAATCTGTACTGTTTTTAGATTGCTTGCTGTGGTGTGTGTATTACTCTGAATATAGTCATGTAACCTATCGTTTCGACCAAAACCCATAGTTTGCAAACATAGAATACACTCTCGAGACTAGATTCGGGTTAGATACATCAGTTTTTGGCAGAACAGTAAGCTAAAATAAAACCTTAAAACAAAACCCTAATCTGGTTGACCTAATTTTAATTGCATAATTAAAATTAGAGAAAAGGGTCAGCATAATCTGTTATTATCCAATAACTAAAGTTTATGCATGAAATAAAACCACACGGGTACGTGACATTACGGGTCTAGGAGTTGGGGTCGGGTTTTAAAGTTTTGAGACACTTTCCAATAGGATCACCCCTAAGACACCGTAGGAGAGTCATGACTTAGGTCTTGGTACGCCATATCTTTATGAATGGCGGAGAGGCTCGTAGAGGAGTCGGGTTGCGGGTAAAGCCCAGGCGTTTGGATGATTAATTCCCAACCTACTGAACAACTTCGGAGGGCCTTTCCCGATTGTTCTTGTTTGGCCTCTTGGGACAAGTTCGGAGGGCCTACCCGATTATCCCCGAGGTGGTTTTAAGGAATAAGTTCGGAGGGCTTTTCCCGATTATTCCCGTGATATCTTTTAAGAGTAAGCTCGGAGAGCCTACCCGATTACCCTCATGATATATTAAAGGGGCAAGTTTTGACGGGTGAATCCCGATTGTCCCTACGCTCCTCATGGAGCATGTCTGGGGGGCTTTTACCGATTGCTCCCGAGTTTATGTATACTAGGATAAGTTCGGAGGGCCTTCCCAATAATCTTAGTATGTTCTTTGAACTCACCTGTTGTCGTTATTTTGGTTTTGTAGAGCTTGACCGGTGAGGTGGGCTGGAGCACTTGGCGCAGCTGGAGGGTAGAGGAGCCACATGATCTCATAGCAGTCCTAGTTAGGGGTCGTAGTCGAGTTTGTAGTAGATTGTCATGCACTTTTGTTTCGGTATTTGGAGTTGTAGTCCCGTGGGGATATTCATGCTTTATTCAGTTTTTATTTTTTAAAAGAACGGTTGCTCTTCGATTTATTTATTTCCGCACTTGAGATATTTATTTAAAACCTTACTGTTTTGAAATGAAAATCTATTTTGGTTCTTTTTATTATTAAAAGTTGTTGTTTATTCCGCTATTTTATGATGTTAGCATGTGCATGAGTTTGGCTGCGGAGTATAGGCACATATACCCTGGCCGATCACGTGACCCTATATTTGGGGCGTGACACAAGGCACCTATTTGGTTATCTATTAATCTCTAAATAGCCTTGGTACTGGTAATGGGGGATTTTGATTTGATTACTCACAATAGATGTTGCAATAATCGAGTATTGCTAGTTATGTTGAGCGATTGCAGATTGCATATTTCACGGTCGTACTTATGAAATTTCTTTTGACAATTACTTGGTTTGGAACCACTAAGTCAACATAGGGAACACCATTAGCTTAGTTGTATTTGACGTTCACCTCAAACATGTTCTATATAAAGTACAATCTACTGCTTACTTGTTAAGAGAAACATTACTTGATTGCTCTAGGTAAACAAAGGGGCTTTCTATAGTTGGTGCAAGTAGATGATTAATTAGCATAGTTAGCCAAGCTGCAATTGATGATGAATTAAGATTGTATTTCTCTAGTATAAAGTGTTTTTCATTTATCCTTATTAAAAAATATCACTGGTGGTGCATTATTTATAAACTAACATCTTCGCAATAGCTGTGAAATAGATCTCTTGCTTTCTTGAGGCATTAACAAATTACTCGCCTTTAGGAATCGATAAATCAAGTGGAGTTGTAGGGTAGGCAAGGGCCGGATGAACCTTGTAGGGGGGAAATGTTGAATAGAAATTTTGGTTTTGTTTTTAGTTTATGGTAAATGGTAATTCCAATATTTCATGAGGTGTTAAGAATCATTCATTAATAGATTCGTTGGAAAAAGGTGGAGGTGTAGGGCAAGGAGGGGCCGGCCGAGTACGGGAATTAAGGGAAGGGAGTTTTCTTGGAATATTTAAAGAACCCTCTTTCCTAGTTTTCAGTGAATAAGATGATGGATGTATAGCAAGGGGTAGAGTCGACCCTACTATCACGAGCCAATTGTTTTGTGTGGAAGAACCCGTGCGGCATCCTTGCATCTCGTGCAAGGGATAAGCCTATCATATCGAATCCGCCCCGAATTTGCTTTCCGACTTAACATCGCGGGGCATGCGTTGGTCACACCCTCAAAATACCATGTTTGCCAGATGATATTGAAGGCATAAAATAAAACAACAACTACAGGACTATGGACGCAAGAAAACATAAAATCGGGTGTAGGAGAGTGCTGGCAAACAAAACAAGAGGTATAGCCTGGGCACACTCTAGTCTTACATTCTAGCTTTCGTTCAAGCATTTTTTAGCATTTTCATGCAATCGGCCATTTGGCCCAATAACGTTTTTGCGTCCAAGCACTCAGAGGTTCCAACCCACGCGAAGTGGGAGCCCGCCACTTTTCGACATTGGCCAAGCAGGTTGGCTTAAGGCTGATTCCATGCACGAGAAGTGAGGGAGCTGCAGGGACATTTTCTGCCCAAACAGTTAGTCCATGACACTATGCTTAGGGCCGACCCTTTCGAGTTTAGGTTTATTGGCTTCATGGAATCCTTAACTTGAATACCTTGGTTTCTCGATTCAAGCATGTTGAATTTTATATGTAAATGGGGTATTCTACATGATAAGATTAGGGTTATGGTTGTTAAAAAATTTAGATTTTAATTTGCTTTTAATATATGTTAAATTCATATTTATAAGTGCTACAAATGTCAAATTTTAAATGGTAAATTTCATATTTATTCATGCTTGGATGGATGCTTATACTGAATATATACATGTGGGATTTATCGCTTTACATGGTTATCATGTGTAGAGTAAGAGTTTTATCATGTAGATTGAAATTGGTGCATAAAGGATTGGATTAAACTATGATGTTGATAAGGAACTCAAGCTAAAGTTCATTTCATGAAAAAATCTTATGTTGTGGAAATGTTTTGAAGTTGGTATTTACGTACCATTACCTACATGTGTGTTTATGCCGTAAATTAATATTATTTATATCTCAGATTGGTGTTGGAAAATATTGAATTATAAAATGTGAATAGGGTGGTGTAATGGATATAATATACAATGCTGACATTTTCTTGAAGTAGAGGCTGAAATTCATGTTTTCAAGCTTATGATAGGTGCCGAAATTATAATTGAGACACCATAGGTTGCAAATATGTGTGAATAATCTACTTCATAATGCTTAGTGGATTTATTTAGGACTGGTTTGGTTGGTAATTTTGGTAGAGTATTCTGATGGGAATTTAGGGTCCTAGAGAGGGCCGGGGTGGAGCGTTTATGAACGCACCCGGGGAGTTCGCCCTAATACCTCAACTATCCGAATAGCCCTACTTATGAATTTGATTTTATTAAGTCTATGATATGGTAGAGCCTAGGTATGTTATAGTTGTGCAGTCGTGTTAAGAGTGGGCTTAGCTATTATGAAGGTTATGCTGAATATTAATTATGTAAATCGTCAAATCTAATATTGTGGTTGGCTATCACAAGGAGGGTGGCGTGTGAGTACCCATAAAACTTTAGGGACGTGCCTACTCTTAGAGCAGTGACAAGTTCGAGGATGAAATGATCCAACATTTTTTAGAACCTGGATTGTAGGGTTATGGAACTGTCCTTGAGAGGTAGTGATTGGACCATGGTCCTTGAGAGAAAAATCTCTATTTTGTTGTTCTCGGGATAAGGTGATAGGTAGTGATTGGAAAAGGCCGAGGTGTCACCAAGGGTGCCGAGTTGCCTTGGTTGGAAGCTCATGGTATATGTCGAGCTATGGCCTAAACTTGCTCACTTAGGGTTTGGTGAAATTCCACGCTCATAGGTTTATGTCATATTCCTAGCAACTGGTTTCCGAATCCTGGCATCTACATGAGTTATGCGAAGGAAAACTAGGTCTGGATGTCTTAGTCGAGTTAGGGGTCGGAAATCCTACACTTTGATGGTTATGGAGGGAAATGACTTATAAGTATTTCTAGTTGTTTATAAATGATTTGTTATGCACTTTTGACAGAGCTCGGAGACCAAGGTATCTTCCGGTGATTGCGAACTATCAGGATTAGTGCGCGGTGGGCATGTACAAATCTGAGATGAGTTAGTTGGGTAGTTGGCTAATGGGCAAATTAAAACTGTCCATTTCTGTACATGGAAGATTCAGGAGTGACTCCGAGGGTGTTTGGAGGTTTAGAGACAGGGTGGTGGTGCCGGTTATGGTAGAGGTACGTAGGTAGGTACTTGAGAGGATCACAGCTCCACTTATATGATACGTCTAGGAGCTACGAAAATGTACCATCACTGAGGCAGCACTACTGGTGGAAGGGGATGAAGAGGGATGTAGCAAATTTTGTATCTAAGTGCTTGGTCTGCCAGCAGGTTAAGGCCGAGCTTTTGAGACCTACGAGGTTGCTACAGAGTTTGGAGGTACTAGGGTAGAAATGGGAAAAGATCTCCATCGATTTTAGTGATCGGCCTGTCTAAGACAAGGGATGCTAATGACTCCATATGGGTTGTTGTGGATAGACTGCCTAAGTAAGCGCATTTTATTCTGGTGAAGATGACTTACACCACTGATCAATATGCCCGACTTGTATTGTTGCCTACTGTGGGGTCCTGGTGATGATCTTATCCGATCGAGGTACCCAATGTTTAGCTAGATTTTGGCGGTCCTTCCAAGAGGCCATGGGCACTCGGGTGAGGTTTAGTACCGCCTTCCTTCCGCAAACTGACGGGTAGTCGGAGAGGACCATACATACTCTAGAGGACATGTTGAGAGCTTGTGCCCAGGACTTGGAGGATGGTTGGAAGAAATACCTGCCTTTGGTAGAGTTTGCCTATAATAATAGCTACCAAAGTAGTATTGGGATGGCACCATTTCAAGCCCTGTATAGGCATAAATGTAGGTCCCCGGTGGACTGGTTTGAGGCTGGTGAGGCTCAAGTGATTGGACCATACTTAGTGCATGATGTAATGGATAAGGTAAGGATGATTAAGGAGCGGCTCTTGGTGACTCATAGTCGCCAGAAGGTGCGTGCTGATGGGAAGGCCCGGCATGTCAATGCTTAAATGGTATGTCAGAGATGAGTCGCACATTCTTGAGCCTATTGTGGTCAAGGTGAACACCGGTCTCGTTTGAGGAGAGACCTGTTAAGATTCTGGATAGGTAGGTTCGGAAGCTTAGGTCCAAGGAGGTACCCGTGGTCAAGGTCCGATGGGAGCACAACTCGGGTTAGGAGGTCACCTTGGAGGTGGAGCATGTTGTTGGTGAAATGGTCACACTAGAGAGGGGGGTGAATAGTATGTTAAGTAAATCTATTTGCCTAAATTCAATTTTTAACGTTTCTTAGATTACTTAGGCAATTCACAATTAAACGACTAAATGCGGAAGCGAGTAATAAAGATAAACAATGTGATACACAAAGAAAATAATGCTAACATAATTATTTATAGTAGTTCGGCCCCAATGCATACTCCACTACGTAAGCACCCCGCTAAGGATTTCCAAACTAGGTTTACTAGATTATATCATTTCCCTTACAAAGAGGACTTTACACCAGAAAGTCTCCGCTCTCAAACCGAAGACACCTCCACTCCCGGAAGTATCCCGCCTTCCTACCGAGAGCACTTTCCCACCTCAACCTAAAGGATAACTCAACTAATCCTAGTAAACTAAGTTTGCAATGGTGGATTTAAACCTTAACACCAAGGCAACCACCAACTCAATCCAACCTAGCAACCTAGGTTTACACACTTGATATACAATCAAAATAAACAACAAAATATAATAACAATTGGAGCAACAAATCAAACAACAAGGACTTAGCTCCAAAAAAAACTATCTAGTCCTCTTGATGCCTCAAGGTGATGAATCGATGAAGTTTGCAGGCTCAACCAAGTAGTTGAGGATCAAAGCTAGGGTTTAAGAAGAATCTCTCAATGAAAGCTTTAAGATTGATCAAAGATGGCTTAATGAAGGTTAGAAGTGATCAACATTATGGAGGAAGGCTCTCATGGCTTCCTATTTATTAGCCATGAAGAGAAGAGATATCTCCCCTCTTCTCAACGGGCAGATTTTTGCCCATTACCGACAGCCAGTTGCAGGTCCGATCAATCGTCGGTCGACCGATCGAGTGACCGAAGGCATTCTGCCCATTCTGGGCATCAGTCAGTCGACCGAAATGTCTTCTGTCTGATTTTTTCTTTAGCCGGTTGACTAGTCGGTCGACCGAATCTGGGCAGGGCTTAACAACTTTAAAACATAAATATTATATAAGGATTACCCCCCATTTGGATTCAATAAAAATATCTAAAAAATCAAAATCCTTAAGAATCAAAATCTAACTTTCGGGGTCTACTACAAATTTCCAAAAAACGAAAATTTTATAATCTTTCGGGTCAAGTATGGGTAGGCTAAAGGCTTCCAAAAAATCATTAAAAATATCTCGTTATCTAGTTTTTAGCTAAGGAATAATTACCGGTACTTTCGGTGCCAAGAAAATATCTAGGTCATATAGCCTTCCAAGGAGCTCCCTAGGCTTAGTGAATTTCATGGCCTTCTCTAATTTTTTGGGTTTTCATGTTTTGAGGTTTGAGTTTAGTTTTTGGGTTTCTTTGCATCATCATGAGGATTTACAAAACATGCTAGACACCCTAAACCAAAACTCTATCTTCCTGAAGAATCCCGAGCGTCGACGAGTGTCCTTGCCGATTATTCTGATCACGAACGTCGTACGCGAACTGATATTGAACCTGAAAATAACTCTCCATGAAATCATTAGTTCCATGTTTGTTATCATCAAAACCGAGATTAAGACCAAGGTTGAAAACCTTAGGCCAACACATGATTTGCAGGAGAAATGTCTATGTTGGTTTGATGTTTTGCTAGTCTCTATTTACCCTAAAATTTGAGGACTAATTTTCTTTAAGGGAGAAGATTATAATACCCGCAAAATTATAAAGTTTTTATTTAATTATTTCAACAGGATAATTTAGTCGTGTGTCAGGATGGGCCGGAGGAAATGCCGGAGGGTGTGAAATGAAGATTGGCCTTGGCGCGCAAGGTAATTAATCTATCTAAGTTTGATTAGTTCTTAGATGAGTAGTTGTGTCCGGATGAGTCGAGAGATTCAAACGGAACTCGAATCGAACTTGTATTGGTCGAGTTATGATTTGCTTTAGACTTGACTTAAGTTAAGGGGCACCTTGGTCATTTGGCGATTGGGGTCCATAGGAAGAGTCGCATACATGGAGAGGGAAGAAGGGAATCTCGGCAGATTGCTCCTTATAGTGTCGGATGTCATCAAAGTTCGTGATCGAAGGAGTGTCCATGGTTGGATCGCAATGAAATTTGGACAGAAATATTTAAACTTCATGATTTACATTTGGATCGGTGGAGATTGGCTTTTGACGGCCGGATCGGCCGCTGTAATGGAATTACCGAAGCCTTGTTTTTGGATTTCTTCTCCAGGATTCTACTACGTTGATTTTTGCCTAATCGGGCGATCAGGACACTATCCATGGGCTGATTGGACTGAAATTTGGGGAGCATGTGCGAGACCCCTTGCCTCTGGAAGGGAACGGAGGAGATCTATTTTGGATGACTAGATTTTTGGGATACATGAGAGGGAAGGAGAAGGCGTGGGACGACTTGAAACTGGGCAGCGCACCCGGACCTCGTTGACGTGGGAGTGCGGAAGACTGTCTTCCTTTTAAATTTTCTTCTCGAGTGTGTGGATTTTGACCTCTCTCCTCCTTGTTTGTTACCCATGCCGCCACCCCATTGAATGGGAATCTTGTTTTGGTTTTGTTTGATTTTTCTCCGTATCGAAATCGGATTAATTGTAGAATGAAGGATTAACATCTTAATTGTCGTGGACTTTTAATCGGATCTGTGATCCTTGGCCGCATGGTTCATGGCCAATTTTGGTGGTGCCACCCCTCTTTGTTTTCTTATTGTGATTCTTGTGTTCCTTGTGATGTTCTTGGGTTATTGGAAGAAGAGAAGGCATGGAGGTTTAAGGCATGAACTAATGGTGATGATGGAAATTTAGGGAGTACCACCCCCTTAGGAAGTCATCTAGGGTTCTATTGGTAGACTGCCCCATAATGATTCATGTAGATGACATTGGAACATGATGAGTTGTAGAGGCTTCTCATTAGATATTCATCTAGTTGTGATTAGGACATGATTAAAGGTAGAGACCTACACTTTGGGAAAACATGAAACCTAGGTACGGTGCACATAGAGACTTATGGACTGTTTAATGGACATTATATTATGGTTACACCAAAGGAAGATTTTAAGGGCCGAATTCCCCTTTGGGGTATACTCGAGTGTGGGTGGTCGGCCCTATAAGATTAGGGACGTGGATCAGATGGATAATTGCCTAACTTTCTGCTATGTATCAAATCATATTTTAATGCCATGTGTAATTGTTTCCTTACATGTTCGGATGCGGTGTTTTCGTGATGTGGATCGGTTCCTCATGTTGTAAATCGCTATCGTTTCATATGCCATTTTTATTTTATACTTTGGATAGGTAATTTGGTTAACATTTGGTTATGTTGATATATGTATCTATGGCATGTGAGTATGATGGCATATTATTATGTTGATATATGTACCTATGGCATGTGAGTATAATGGCATATGGTTATGTTGATATATGTAATACATGGCATGTGAATAATGGCATATAGACAGGTGCGGCACGTGAACAAGGAAAGGCCGAGATACGGTCATGGTATATATGAATGCATGCACGGGGGATACTAAGGACCCTAAGGGTCCTAAAGCATTATTACTAGATATGTGGATGGTGTTTTATTTCTTTACCATGATATTGCCAATGTATGGATATTGGGTGTGTTTGTGATTGCTCTCTCTCTCCCCTTATGGATTTCTGGACCGGGAAGCTCGTTGGGTCAGTGCTAGGCTTAGTGACTGACTCGTAGGACCGATGGATTCCTAGATTATTGGACCGACGGGTCCCTGGATATAGGACTGACATGTCCATGGATCGGGAAGTTCGTCAGCCCGCCACACTGACGACCGACCCGGGTGGCTTGATTGGTTTTAGTGATTATGCATACTGATTGTTATGTCATATCTGGATTGGTGATTACGCATACTTGTGGTTGTATCATATATAGATTATTGGTGATTATGCACACTTGTTGCTATAACATATATGGATTGGTAATTATGCATGCTTGGTACTGCTTATGAGTTATATGCCTATCCGCTATTATATATATTTACTCGCTGGACATATATTACTTGGACATGGTGGTTAGAGGACTGAACCACTCACTAAGTCCTAGTTGGACTTACGATGTTATGTGTTGTTTTTCTTGTAGCATTTGAGCATGATTGGAAAAGTACTAGGATGTAGTAGCGCGGCTGGGCGGCTGGTTGCAGCAGGGGCTGCGGATCTCGTGACGTGTCGTGGTCTGGGTGTTTATCCGATTCTGTAGGGGATTTTATATTTTCTTTGAGTCATGTAGACTTAGGTTTAGTTTTCTTATTTCCGCACTTTTGATGTTGAGAGATTTTATTATGTTAAACTGGTTTTCTGTCAAAAAGATTTTGAATTGCTACGGTTATTGAGTTGTTTTAATTGATGGTTTGGAATTTACTCAATTTATGTATTTTTGCAAACCGCATTGGTTTTATAAACTGTATAGGTTTTGTAGTTTTATCTGGTTGTTTTGGTTGGGTTAGGCTTCCGAGTATGGGTGGTAATCTAGCCGGTCATGCCCAGATTTGGGGTCTGACATATTTATTATGAGGGACAACAAAATGGTTGTCCAAATCAATCTTTTTATTTTAACTGTTCAATCATTCTCTCTTCTTCTATAAATTGGATTTTCATCATCATCAATGATTGCTCTGTCTATAAACTTCTTCAGAAAATGCCATATACATCTACCATCTTGCAGGCAAGGAGAATTTTCTGTGCAACACCACACGGGCTGTGCTCAGCGAGACACTCATTTATCGTTTTTGGTGGTTTTTAAGTTATTTTCTTCTCCAAATTCTTCTCGAACCGCCCTTGATCTTCTTCCTCTTCACTTTCAATGTTATTTGGAATTTGTATGAAGGAATTCAAAGAGACAAGATATATGAAAATAGATATTGACTTAAAGAGATGAGATATTTGGAATTTGATCTGCTACACATATATATTGTGTATATATTAACAAATAATTAACTAAAATTTAAAACAAATTATACAATACAATAAATGGATAAATTATTAATTATTTTGTATTTTTATAAAATAATAATTTTATGACTGTTTAATTATATATATATAATTTGATAAAGACATACTCGTATTTCTTACAATCCGTATTTTGATGAAATAATATTTTTATGATATTTTAATAATCTTTTTATAAAACAGATTTGTTAGTATTTGTATTCGTATTTTGATAACAAAAATATTTGTTTGATAATTTATTAGTTTTCTCTAGGATATATTATGTAGGTATTAAAAATAATAAAATAAATTGTTAGACATTTTAATAAATCCAATAAAGAAAAATATGATTAAATTATTTGTATTTCTATAAAATAATTTAATCATGTTATCATAATATATATTATGAATAAGAAGAAACTAAAATTAAATGCTTAAAAAAATATAAGATATTTATTTTAAAAAAATTAAAAAATAAATGGTTAAGGGATCGATCAGCTAAGTCTTTCTTCATATAAAAAACTTCGTATGGAGATGGCTCTCATGACTCGTGTGACTCCTGTGGCGATGATATGTGATTCCGTGGCGAAGAGTGTGGCAATGGTGGAGGACTGCGATCCTCCACCTCCCGATGACCTTTCCCCCTCCTGACAACAACCTCCGACTCCTCCTTCTCTTGAGGATGTCCCGATGGGCGATTCCCTCCATTTGCACCCCCTTTGTCGTTAGTTGTGAACCCTTCTAGTTCATCCAACCGCATCGGCTCCGATCTTGCGTCATGCGCCCTTCTCCCCTCTTCCTCCACTGAAACCCTATGTTTCTCTACAAGTAAGGAACTTTCCCCCAATTTTGATAAAAACCCTAACCCTAATTTTTCCGACATGTCTTCGAACCCCAATCCGGAGTTGGCTCGCTCCGATCCATTGCCCATTGATTCCTCTACTTCCCCTCCGGTGCTAACTTGGGCTAAGATCCTCTGCGGCTCTCACTCTAAAAACCCTAAATCTGCTGAAGCCTCGACCTTTTCCAAAATTGCTAATAATGCTTCTGGTAAAGTTTCCTTTACTCTTGAGTAAATCTCTGAGCGGCAATCTTTTTGGCAAAGTAGTATTGTTGGTTAATTTCTTGGTCGGCCGCCTCTTTATCTATTGTTTCTCGATAGACTTTTAACTTGTGGTCTTTATATGGCTTGTGTAGTGTTCTTGATCTTGAAGAAGGTTTCTTTGTATTTTGTTTTCGTGATTCTTCGAATGCCACCACCGTACTCACCGTTGGCCAGTGGTCTTGCTGTCGTGCTGTTATAAGACTGGTTCCTTGGAAACCATTTTTTCGGTCTTGGTTAAAAGATTTTTCTTCGGCTCTTGTTTGGCTTCGCATTCATGCCTTACCTCTTGAGTTATGGAATCCTGCCTCTGTTTCTTTAATTGCAAATAGTTTAGGTAAACTTATTTCTATTGATTCCCGGTCTTTTGAATTCCAAAAAGGAAAATATATCTGAGTGTGGATTGAAATTGATCTTTCTCAACCGGTTAAACAAGGTGTTTGGATTTTGGTTCCCAACAGTGAATTTTTCCAACTTGTGATTTATGAGAATCTCCCCTCTGTATGCTTTTTGTGTGGTTTGGTTGGTCACAGAGAAAATGCTTGCCCTAAAAAACATAATACCACCTAATTTTGACTCTCAAACACCTCTTCCTAAGGATATTAATCCCCCTAACATTCCCCCTAATGCTCCCACCCTTTTCACCCCCTCTTCTTCTGCCCAGGAGGCTAATTTGGCCCAGCCAAATGATGTAGATGAACTACTGTGTGGTCCCTGGATACAAGTTAGATGCCGAAGAGACCGTAATATACTACCCCGCAACAATCTCAAGCACTTCATGGTGCTAACAAGTCTAGCTTTTCCAAACCTCTTAAAGCACACGAGGATGCCTCCATCAGAAAGGTTGTGGACAATAAACCCCCTGAACAGAGAGCTGAAAACATAACTAAAGTCCAGGTTTCCCATAGAAACCAAAATTCTAGGGGAAACAACTCTTTGAACCTTAGCAAAACCTCTACCAAAGTTAATCCTAAGGGTTCTTCTCAGCCAAAACTCAAGGACCTCTCCCTTGAGCAAACTGTTGGGAATGTCCCCAACCTACCCCTCTACCTTTATTCAAAAATCCTTTAATGATTTAGTTAAGGAGGTCTTTCTTATCTTTAAGGTTGATCCTCCTGAAACTGAATCTGATAAGACTAAGGATACTATGAAGGGAAAATCTATGCTATCCAGTAAACCTGGTAAACCTAAACAAACTTCTCTTAGGTCCAACCCAGTTAACTCCAACTCAGGAAGCCCCTCTAATAGTAAGAGCCATAGATATGGATCCCTTATTCCACTTTTAGTTGATCCCCAGGATCAGATGATGCTTGTTCCTTTAAATAATCTATGAATATTATTATCTGGAATGTTAGTGGGGTCTTAAGACCTACTATTCTTGATAGAATGCATAGTTTAATTAAACTTGCAATGTAAAAATTTTTGCTCTCCAAGGGACTCATATTGATGATACTGTTGCTATTTCCTTTATTTCTAAAGTTGATAGAAATTGGACTAGATCTTCTTTTCATTCTAATGGAGCATTTGGTGGTTTATTATTGTTGTGGAATACTTGTGTTGTAAAGTCTGAAATTATTTTCTCTGATCATGATGTAATCCATGCTATTATGTTTATTCTGACTCCCTCCCTTTCATATTTTCTAATATATATGCAAATACTAATCATGTAGTTAGGAATAAACTCTGGCATAAACTTTCTAGTTTTGACTTCTCTACTTACCCCTGGCTCCTAGCTGGAGACTGCAACTGTATTTTAAATCTTGGAGATAAAAAAGGAGGGTTAGATTTTAAACTCAATCCCCACATTAGAACTTTTAGGAATTTTATTCTTAATTCCAATCTCATTGACTTAGGCTTTAGTGGCCCTAACTACACTTGGTGCAATAATAGGAAAGGAAAGCATAAAAACTTATCAGGTTGAATAGAACATTTGCTAATCCTGCCTGGCTCCACCACTACGGTACCTTTTTTGTTAGACACCTCATTAGATATGGTTCTGAGCACTGCCCTCTCCTCATTGAGCTAAATCCTAAGGCAAACAATAAAAACAATCTTTTCAGGTTCCAAAATTTCTGGAGTGAATAGTACCTTGAGCCCAAAGATATTGTTAATTTTGTCTGGTCCAACCCTCTCCCCATTCTATTCCTCAAAACAATTTTGTTTCTCACCTCAAGCTCACCGGACAGGCCCTTTCAAAATGAAACAAGAACAAGCTAGGTAATCTAGAGGTTTCCCTTAAAGTCACCAAGGATGAGGCTAGTAGGCTTGAACACAAAGAAGCCACCTCTACCCTCTCTTGTTTTAAAGAAGATACTCTCATCTCCGTCAACAATAAAATCCATGCCCTTTAAAGGCAAATCAGCCTCAAATGGTGGGCTAAAGACAAAATTAAATGGCTTCTAGATGGTGACAGAAACACTGCATACTTTTATAAAGTTGTCACCACTAAGAGAAGAACAAACTTCATTAGCTAAATCATTGATGACAATGGTAATATTCTTACCATTGATGTTTCTATTCTTCAAGCGTTTGCTAATTATTACCAAAATCTTTGGCAACCCACCAACATTAACCCTTTCTCTATTTATCTTTGGCCTTGCTTCCCTACTATTCCCAACTCCTTGAAGGATAGCCTCATCAGACCCTTCAGTAAGGACGAGTTATGGTCCACTGTTAAGACTATGACTAATGGGAAAAGTCCAGGGGTGGATGGTTTTACAGCTGAGTTTTATAAAACTTATTGGCCAACTATTGAAAATGATTTTTTGGATTGCATCAACAACTTTCATAATACTTCCTTTATTCCCTTTTCTTGGAACCAAACTATCCTAACCTTCATCCCTAAAGTCAAAAACCCATCCAAGGTTAAGGACTATAGGCCTATTTCCTTATGCAATTTAAACTATCGCATTCTTTCCAAGATGCTAGCCAATAGGCTCAAGCAGACCCTCCCTCTCCTCATTTCTAAGGAACAATCAGCCTTACAATTTAAGTCTAAAGGCAAACACCCTCACAATTTAGTTAAGTTGGACCTAGCTAAAGCCTTTGATTCTGTCTCTTGGCAAGCCATCTCCACTGTTATGGAAGCTTGCAATTTCCCCCATGTTTTCATCCAATGGAACCATGCATGTATGTCCACTCCCTCCTTCTCTTGACTAGCTAATGGGAACCTCTCTGGTTTTTTTCAGGCCAACAGGGGTGTGAGACAAGGAGACCCCATCTCGCCATTTCATTATATCCTTGTGGCCCAGATACTTACCCTCTTAATTAACCATGATGTTGACTTTACCCCCCTTACCATCAAAAGAACTTTCAAAATAAGCCACCTTCTCTTTGATAATGATATCCTTCTTATGCTCAAAGCTAATGATAAAAGTCTCAACTCTATTCATATCATCTTTGAGCATTATTACAGCTTAACTGGTCAGAAGATAAATCCTCTCAAACCTGCTATTTATTTTCCAAAACATGCTCCTTCCCATATCAAACAAGTCATCTGCCTTAAACTTAACATGAATGAAGGCACCATCCCTTTCAAGTACCTTGGTACTATGATTTCCCCAAAGAATCCTCATAGAGCATATGATTACCTCTTTGACTCTATCAATAGTAAGCTTGGCTCTTCGCGGTCCAACTATCTCTCTCAAGCTGGTAAACTCACCTTGGTCAAATCTATTCTCACTTATATTCCTCTTCATACCATTTCTGTCTCCTAGTTGTCTAAGAAAGCTATGAATAAAATCAATAACATCATTAGCAATTTCTTCTGGGGGTCTAGCAGTGATCACAAAAAGATGCATCGGGTCTCTTGGAATAAAATTACTACTCCTAAAACAAATGGTGGCCTTGGTATTCACAATGTCTACATACAAAGTCTCTCCCTTAATGCTAAAAGGGTGGCTGTCTATCTAAACAATGTTGATAACCTTTGGCTCGAGCTTCTTAAACATAAGTATCCTAGGCTCTCTATCACTTGTGCTTAGGTCCCTACCTCCTGTTCTTGGTCTTGGAGGCTCTTTGTGAAAGCTTTTAAAAAGCTTAGCTTAGGCTTCCAAACTGTCATTAGATCTGGGAACAATACCTCCCTCATGCATGACTCTTGGATTTTGGATTTGTTATTTAGCATGAAGTCTACTTTCATCAACATTCATTTAATCAATGATGATTTGAAAGTTAGCCGCCTTATAAATGATCAGCAATGGAATAATGCTCTATGTAAGTACATGTTCTCTCATGAGTTGGGTGTATCCATTTCTATGATTGGCCTTCCTTTAACACCCCATGATGATAAATTTATTTGGGCTGATAGCAGGGAAGGAAACATTACCACTGCTGCAACTTACTCTTTTCTCCTCAAGCATGATGTTTTGATGTCAAAATCTTCTTTTAATTGGTCAGCTGTTTAGTCGTTGATGATTCCTGAAAAAATAAAATTATTCTTTTGGAAATTGATGCATGGTCGATGACTTACTAAGGATAGACTTTATGCTTTAAAATTATCTTCCAATAACTTGTGTTTTCTCTGTCGATAAATTGTTGAAACCTTTGAACATTTATTCTATTTTTGTCCTTTCTTTCATGAAATTTGTAATCATTTACAAGTTTATTTTAGAATCATGTTGCCGGATAGACAAACATGAATTCTTGATAGCAATCTTCTTATCTTGAGTGATGAGTCGATTTGTTGCTCGATAAAAAGATTAATTGTTGTTTCATGGTGGTTTATTTGGTATGGGAGAAATGAGGGGTTGCATCAGGCGCGGTAGCTTTCACCCTCCTACTTAGTGAAGAAAATCATTTCTTATGTGCGCTTCCTCGATTCAAATTTAATTTCTGAGGGCAATGTTAAAGTAAGAACTCCTATAATATGTAAATGGATGCTCCCATTCCTCATGATTGCGTCAAAATTATTTGCGATGCTTCCTTTTCTAATATTTCCTCAACTATTAGAATTGTTTCCAAAGATCATTTTGGTAATGTCCTGTATGCCGATTGTATGATGATAAAAGCTAACACTATTTTGCAAGCGGAAACTCTTGCAATCCGATAAGCATTAGTTATTATTTTTGCAGGAACGGTACCACAACGTCATTGTTGAATCAGAACCTAAGTCCCTTGTGGACTCTTTGAAGCAAAGGAAGTGCCCCGATTGGAGAGTACAAACTGATTTTGATGATATCTCGTCATTTATTTTGGCCTGTAATAATATTCCTTTTAACTTTGTCTATAAACAATATAATAAAGCAACCCATTGGGCCACAAATTTTGCTCGCTTGAATGATATCTTGTAGGTTTGGTCTCATGTGAGACCATCAGAGCTCCAAAACATAGTTGTAAGGGATTGGTGCGGTCCCGGTTTTGTTCGTTAATATGTAGTTTGTATTTTTGTAAAAAAAAAGAAACTAAAATTGGATGATGTATACTAAAATTTATTCATGTTTGATGGTGTATACCAAGAAGTTTTTCGCAATTAAATCATTCTTATTTTTATAAAATAACATATTTTTAAATCAAAATTATTTTTTTTATAAAAAATATGACATAAACAATGTTATAAATTTAATTTTATAATAAATCAGACTTTTTTTAATGCTTAGTTGTTATATGTGTAGTTGATAATTTATTGTTATGAATAATATATGTTTTAAGTATTTGTTACAATATGTAATCGTATTTTGATAAAATAATATTTTTATTATAATTTAATAAAAAGTTACTATATGTACGTAATCTATTGGATTCAATATTACTATGTAATTGTATCAAAATAATATAATATTTTTATCAACTTTAATAATTTCTCTCTATAATTGTCTCTCAAATTTTAATGGAAAATCATACTTTTTGTACTCACTGTTTGCTTATATTTTTATCAGCTTTATTAATTTCTACCTATGTTGATTTTCACTATAATAAACGTCAATTTTCCATGCATTTGTTATAGTGGCAACACCAAAATACAATGTTATTACTATGATTTCGTGGACATTGTTAAGGAATATTTAGAGATATAGAACATACTAGAAATATTAATATGTTCCATGTTCAATTAATGTGTTCAATGCAAGAATATGAAATCAGATGTTTGTCCCTTAAATAGAAAATAAACTAATCTTGCAAATATTAAACTAATCTTATAAATATATAAACATGTCATCGCACTTTTCAAAATAAAATCCAAAATAAATCACCTTATTATGTAAAAAGTTTACTCGATTTTAATATTTTTAAATATTATAATTATTTATAAATAAATTAAAAAATATCTTGTGATCTTTATATTTAAATAATAATAATAATTTTGGTCCATATAGTTTATTTGAATTTTGATTTTAGTCTCCATAGTTTATAAAGTTGGTCGCTACAAGCTCCACGTAAGCAATATCTAGTCAACACTTGTTATCCACGTAAACTCCGTTTTGGTCTCATGTTACGGAAAGGACTAAATCCTAAATGAAAATAAAGTGTAGAGACTAAAATCAAAATTTTGAAACTATAGGGACTAAAATCAAAATTGGAGCAAACTATGAGGATCAAAAGTATAATTTTTCCAAATTTTAATATATCTGTTGATATTTAATTTTTAATCAATATACTCTCAATCACGTCTGCTGCTATTTTTGATTTTTTTTATTTTTATTTTAATGCTCTTGTGTTGGTAAATATCAAGGGTGTGTTTGGTTGAATGGAGTGAATTCATAAGGAATAGGAATAGACAATGAATAAGAATAAACAATGAATAAGAATAGACAAGGAATGGAATAGATGAGGAATAGTATTACCTTGTTTGGTTGACATTGTAAAATAGGCCAAGAATAAAATTACTTTGTTTGGTTAGCATAAGGAATATATAGACAAGGAATAGAAAGTTAAATGACAAAAATATCCTACTTAATAAAAATGAATATATTTACTTTGTTACTTAGCACAAAGAATATATAATAAATTTAGAGGAAATGACTAAAATGCTCTCCTAAAAATATAATAAATTATATTTTATCTTATTCTAATTAATAACAATATAATAAAAATATAGATCAATATAAAATAATTTATTAACTTAAAATAAGAAAACACTATTATTTATTTTATTTTCATAAAAAGTAATTGAATCTTCAAAAAATAACTACTAAAATATTATTTAATAATATAATAATTATTATCTATTTAATATATGTAATTATTAAAAATAATTTTTATATTCATATTATAAATATTGAACGATAATATAAAAAAATGACCAAAATACTCTTCTAAAAATATAATAAATTATGTTATAATTTATTTTAACTAATAATAACATAATAAAAATATAGATTAATATAAAATAATATATTAATTTAAAATAATAAAAACTATTATTTATTTATTTTCATAAAAAACTAAATATTAAAAAAATAATTATTAAAATAATATTTAATAATAAAATAATAATTATTTATTTAAGATAAAAAATTATTAAAATGAATTTAATAATTTAATTTTTTTATATTATTATGTAATATTATAAATATTGAAGGACAATATAGAAAAATATCATAAGGAATAGACAAAAAATACTATTTCTTGGATTGAGGTAATGAATAGTATTCCTCATGCATAGAAAATAATATTTCTTATTTTTTCCTTATGACCTATCTATTCCTTGTCTATGGGTTACAACCAAACAAGGGAATAAGTGGAGCATAAGAAATATTATTCCATTGCTCCTCTATTTCATCTAACCAAATACTATCTTTTTAAGAGTACAAACTTTGCAACTTTGCTTAGTTCTCATCATGACACTTGGCATGATGGGAAGACTATAGTGTTTTTTTTTTAAATAATATATATATTATAGTTGTAAAACTTTGAATTTGATTTTATTATTATTATTTCTATGATTTATTTAATTAAATATTTTAGGTAATTGTTAAAAGAAAATATTTGAGTATCCTACGTTTGTCAAGTGAAAATTAATTTAATGAAAAGATATACAAAAATAAAGGAAACAAAAAAGGGAAGTTGTTAGATTAATTAAACCATTTAAAGGAATTTAGTGTGTATATATATATTCATATGTTACTTGAAAATAATAATATTTTATGCACATTAACTAGTTATGTATTCAATTATAGTTTAGAGAGAGGCATTTATGATCTTAGTCAACATTTTCTTTCTTTACATATATATACATAGTTGGACCAACTGTTGCTGAAGGAAATCATTATCTTCTAGATATATCCAATTAATTATAGTAAATAATTAGTTGCAACCACTTGCCATATAATTTAGAGGAAATGATTTATGATTTTAGTCAAAATAATTTGTATATAAATTATATTACAGAATTTGCCAAAGGTTGCTTAAACACACCATTATTCTTTTGGATACTTCATAAACATTTATATTTATACATTTTACAAAGTTGGCCCAAGTGTTGCTCAAGCAAATCATTATCTTCTAGATATATCCAATTATAGTAAATCATTATTTGCAACCACTTGCCATATAATTTAGAGGAAATGATTTATGATTTTTGTCAAAAATTTTAGTATATAAATTACAGAGTCTACCAATTGTTGCTTAAAAATTATCTTTTTGGATACATCATAGCCTAGAAATGGAGAAGATTTGCATGCTCTCCATTCTCCTAATCCTATTTTCTTCATTGTGTGATGCATTTAGTAGTACTACTAATGGCACTAGCTTCAAAGTGAGACTTATTCATCGCAATTCCCCTCTCTCCCCTTTCCACAATCCTAATGCCAGTGATAATGATGAATGGGAAGATATGATCACTCGCTCTGAAGCTCGCCTAAACTACTTCAAATCCATCCAGGATTACATGATATTATCCCCCGGCGACATTCAAGTTCCCCTAGTCTTAGATGACAATGCTGAGTACCTTATGAAATTCGCTATCGGAACTCCAACTGTTCCTATTGCCGCCATCGCTGACACCGGTGGTGCGACCATGTGGATCCAAGCACTTCCATGCAAGTATTGTTACCCTCAAAACAGTCCTATCTTTGACCCTTCGAAGTCATCCACATTCATGAAAATAGCATGTAATGACTCGATCTGTGCATACTATCGAGGAACCTGTAGCAATGGGAATGCTTGCACGTACAACACGAAATATGCAGACAAGTCATAATCCATGGGTGATCTTGCATACGATGACTTCACTTTTGAGGCACCAGACGATGACAGTGGCGTCAGTGTCGCGCATACTGTCCCATTTGGTTGTGGACACTATAACAAAGGCACCTATAGTCCTGTAGAGTCTGGAAATATGGAACTCAGTCAATCCCAATCCTCATTTATCAACCAACTTCATCCCATCACGAATGGATTGTTTTCTCATTGCTTAAATGAAAATCTGAGATTCCATAGTATAATGGAATTTGGAAACTACGTGCAACTATGGGAAAGCCAACCCCCATGAAGGGAATGAAATTTTACTATGTCAACCTTGAAGATATAAGCGTTAATGGTGAGAGAGTACAAATTCCGCCAGGGACATTCGATATTGGTCAAGACGGTTGCGGAGGACTTATACTGGATTCTGGCACCCCATTGACGTATTTGGCGAGTGCTGCGTATCCGCCGTTGAAATCACTTTTTTTGACCCATGCCAAGTTAGAGGTGGATGATTCAATAAGAGGAAGGATGTGCTATAAAGGAGTGTATGCAGATTTGTTCCGTACAGTGTTGCCAACAATGAAATTCCATTTTGAGGAGGGTTTGGTTGTTGACGTTCCTCCCCTTGCATCTTTCAAATACTATGGTAACAAATAGGGATGTCAACGGGACGGGGCGGGTACGGGGGGTGTCTATCCACTACCCGCCCCGCAAAATAAACGGGTACCACTACCCGTTTATTCCCTGCGGGTATCAAAAATGGATACCCATTTAATTACCCGCGGGGGGACAGATACCCACGGGTATTGACGGGTACCCATAAAACATTAAAAAAAAAATAGATTACAATATTTTAATAACACATTAACTCTTAAAGTATTTTGATAATAACTTCAAAGTATAACAACTTCATTTTGATGAACACAAAATTTTAATAACAACATCATCATAAGGTTTCAAAACATAAAGTATATGGGTATTGAATTAGATTAGAGTTTTTTTAGTATATGTACCGAGGGTAATATTGTAATTTAGTAATTTTTGTGGGTAACGGGTACTCGCGGGTACGGATACT
Organism: Canna indica; assembly: GCA_034359265.1. Taxonomy (NCBI): domain Eukaryota; kingdom Viridiplantae; phylum Streptophyta; class Magnoliopsida; order Zingiberales; family Cannaceae; genus Canna; species Canna indica. The sequence goes on along the minus strand of CP136898.1, from coordinate 32,661,551 downwards.
ATAATACCCGTACTCGCCCCATATAATAAACGGATAAGAAAAATTACCCGCGAAATTCCCGCGGGTAGAAAACTACCCCCCATACCCGTCATAAACGGGTAAATACCCACGGGTACCCGCCTAAACGGGTAATATTGCCATCCCTAGTAACAATCATCTTTGTGCAGTCTTTAAGGAATCAAATTTTGGTTTGTCAATTTTTGGATCCCTTATGCAGCGGAATCTTATGGTGGGATATGATATGGGAGCACAGAAAATTTATATGGCTAATACCAAATGCATTGGATAAATTGCTAATACCAAATATTGGATAAATTGTAGAAGTTATACCTACGTGAAAGCAAAATAAATTATCTATGTTGAAAAATGAATTATTATGTTCGGTTGCAATATTGTATTCTATTTCTAAAAAATATTGAATGGTGGACCATGGAGGAATTGCAAATATATAATATTATATTATGTAAGACTAATATTTTTATCATTCGTTCATGATTTCACACTATAAAATGGTGTCACATCATCGACGATAAAAATTGTCACAAATGAAAATAAAACGTCATTGATGCATATCAGCGATGGCGTCATCACTACAAGCCGTTGTTGTTTAGTTATTTCGTTCGATTCACACCTATATAAAATTTATACATATATACATAGTTAATATATATACTGTAGTCTCACTACAACAGATGGTTTAAATTTTGACGGCAAATTATATATAAATTTCGACGTCGGAGGAAGTAAAAATTTGCATACTGACGGCAGTAAATCCGTCAAAAATGCGTGTCGAATAATCACCGCTTAATTTTAAATATTGACGTCTATACAAACGTCAATATTTAAAATTCGACGCCTCCAACTGTCGAAAAAGAGGCGTCAGTATTTACATTTCGACGACGTGTACGGTCGAAACGAGACGTCAATATTTAAAATTTCGACGCCAACATATTGACGCCTTTGACGTCAATATGCTAAACATATTGACGCCTTCACTGGCGTCAATATGTTTAGCATATTAAGCATATTGACGCCGGTTAATTATATGTTAATTCGAGGGTTAATTATATATTAATTCGAGGGTTAATTATATGTTAATTCGAGCCTCTACGCCGCTTAATTAATTAAGCATATTAATTATAGTTTTTAATAAAACCTTCAATTAAAATCTTTGTAAATTTACGGAAACACCCTCTACGAGAAGGGTGCACCAGTCCAGCTTGGCTCCTCCCTCTACACACGTGAGATAGGTTCTGCCGATGGAGGCGGCGGCCGGAGTGGGAGAAGAGGAATGAATAGGTTCTCGTCTTGGCTCCTCCCTCTACACGTGAACCAGTCCAGCTTCACGAGCAGCAGCTACAGCAAAGGGGGATTGAGAAATCGGTTCGGATCGCACAAGATCAGGAGCATCGTCGGAGGCGTCTTCGCCTCCGGCACCATTGGCGTCGGCAGATCTTCACTTTAGTCGAGATAAGGGAGGCGACGAAGAACTTCGACGAGAAGGCCGTGATTGGGGTCGGCGGATTCGGGAAGGTATACCTCGGAATGCAAGACGACGGAACCAAGTTGGCGATCAAGCGAGGGAATCCATCGTCGGAGGCGGGATTGGCGATCAAGAGCTCTCGTCGTCGGAGAAGAAGGAGAAAAGGTGTAGAAGAATATATAAAAAAAACTATGTTAAAAAAAATTAAAAATTAAAAATTTATTAAAAAAATATACAGGAGGCGGGAAATCTCCCGCCTCCTGCGCTCGTCCGCCCATTACCCGCCGCGTGGCGGAAATCGCGCGGCAGCCAATCTGCTGCCGCTCGATTTACGCAGCGTGGCGGACATCGCGCGGCAGCCAATCCGCTGCCGCGCGATTTCCGCCACGCGTCGGAAATCGAGCGGCAGCCAACATGCTGCCGCTCGATTTACGCAGCGTGGCGGACATCGAGCGGGCGTGAATCCCGCTCGATTTCCGCCGCACGTTTTTTTTTTATATAAAAAATTAAAAAAAAATATACCGACGCCTCTCAGAGGCGTCGATATGTTAAAAATATTTTTTTAAAAATATTTTTTTTTACGGCTGAACTGTCGGTACGATAAATATTTTGACGTCTGAGAAGACGTCGAAACATTTCGACCCCTGTCAGACGTCGAAAAAATTTCGACGTCTGCAAAAGACGTCGAAATTTATTGTATTATTATTTTTAAATAATTTTACATTTCGACGTCTTTGGTAGACGTCAAAATTATGATGTCGATATATAACAAATTTATTGTAGTGTCTGTAAATGTTTATATAGTAACATTTTATTTAATTAAAATTTAAATAAATAATTTAATTAAGAAAGATCTCGAGTGATTTCAACGACATCAATAGCTATAGTTACTCTAGTAACTCTGACAACTTAATTTTTTTTCAAAAAGTTATAATATAATCAATTAGAATATAAATATTAAAAAAATTCAATATATAATAAGGAAAGTATAACTTGAGAAATTGTAGTAAATTATATAAATATTTAACTGATGCAAAAATTGAAGGAAGAAATGAGAACAAAGAGATACGAAGGGAGAAGAAAGAAAGAAGAGAGAACTAAGAAGAAAAACTGCAGAAGATACAAGAGAGTAGAAAAAGAAGTAAGAAAGAAAGAAGAAGGAATATAGATAGAAAAAAAAGGAAAAAAAGTTGAGCCAAAAATGCTAAAATTTAAAATAAATAATAATAAACACTGAGCACCTTGAGCACCCAAATAATTATATAAAGATTTAAAATTTTAAAAAATAATTTTAATAACATATGAGTGCTGGCGCCCATGTATTATTAAAATAATATTTTTAAAAGTTTTACATACCAATTTCTTGTGTTGGTGTCAATTTATATTATATTTTTGATCTCCCAAAATATTATATTTTTCTCGTTTGATCTTTGCTTTTTAAAAAATTTTCGCTTAGTCCCTAAAAAACTGTTTTCGTTTTCGTTTGATCTCTTAGTTAACTTTTAATGTTAAGTGCTAACATGACAATGCTGACATAGATTAAAGTGAGATCAAATAAAAAAATAAGATATTTTAAAAGACTTGATGAAAAATATATATATATATTAATAATCAAAATCATAATAATATACATTTTAATAACCTAAAGCATAACAATATATAATTATACTTTAGGTTATTAATTTTTTTTTTTTCATATAATCCCTTAAAATTTTATTTTTTCTATTTTTTTTTTAATAAAGATAGAAAATCATAATAGAAGATCATACTAGGGTTCAAACCCTAGATCTCTAGACAATGTTCAACATATTACCACCAACTATGCTACCCACAGTTGGCAATCTTTTTTTTTTATTTGGTCCCTCTTTAATCTAAGTCAGCATTTGATATTGGCACATAACAACAGAAAATAACGAAAAGTTAACGGAGAGATCAAACGGTAACAAAAATAATTTTTGAGATACTAAACGAAAACTTTTTAAAAAGAAAAAATATGATATTTTGAGGGACCAAAAATATAATTAAGTTTATTTTTTTATATTATATTTTGTTGTACTGTACCATTAGAGTATAATATATATTTTTTCAAAAATCAGATATATTCTGAATTCTATATATTATTGGTTGATTATAATTTCTTAATTTATGATTACCTTAATGTGTTTGTAAAACAAGTTTAAATTAAAAAAAAATTCAGGATGTTTTGGGCAGAGATATGATATTATAATATTTAAGTGTGAATGCAAACATAGCTTTCAAGATTTTACTTTACTTTATTTGATAAGTCTATTACACTCGAGTTAGTTACGAGTTTTAGAAATACATGCAAGTCCACGTTAAATTCATGTTGCCCAGTTAAAAATATGATTTCTTCACTTAAAATATGATTTTGTTAAAAGGAATATTGTTACCGTTAGTATTGGCTTTTGTGTTTTGATTATAATGGACAAAAGTATTTTAGATTGTTCTCTCTTGACTTGCCAATTACAATTGTTTTCATCTACGAGGAGTTCTTCTTAAGTTACCATGTTGTAAGTCAATTACAACTGCTTTAATAAACTATAGATTTTATCATGGGGTTGATGCTGCAATGATGATTTTGGTTGTTGTAATTAATGATAATTTTCTTATATCTCTCTGATATTTTAATCGCAAATAAGTTGTTTGTTTTTTTCAATTTACTATAGTACTGATAGTTAGATTTCGGAGTATGAAATTCTGGAACTAATATTGTACTCGTTGAGAGTGGATTGGACATCTGTCCGGTAAGGGCCCCGCAGATTAGGTGGCAAATTTGTCACTGAACCACGTAAATAATTCTTTGTGTTTGCATATTTCTTTGTGATTATTATTTCATTTTTTGCCTATTTCTTGGAAGTAGTTGCATAAGCCATTTGTGTAATTATCTTTTTACAGAAGCTCTCTTATAGATTATTCTATCAGTTACGCTTAATATAAATATTTTGTGAGTACCATGTAAAATTATATAAAATTAGGATAATTATCTAAATATATCCTGAACTTTGGGCTTTGTCTTAAATGTATTCAAACTTTTTATTTCATAAAATTGTATCCCAAACTATTATATTTGTATTAATTGTATCCCTCCATTAAAATTAAGTCGCCTATCCCGTTAATCGTGTAATGTGGCTTGCACATGTGGATTAATTTTTTTTTTCAAACCCGATTATAAAAATATCTTTTTTTCAAATCTTATTTGATGTCCACCTTTGCTTCACACGGGGAATAAAAATATAATATCCTAGATATTAATATTTATTTCTATCATTATTTGTAGTTGTCAGCCTAGCGGGCTAGTTCGAGGTCGAGCCAAGTCGACTCATGGTCCGGTGCGAGCTTGCGAGCTCGGGTAAGTAGGAATTTGAATTTTGCAGTTTCTCTTCTTGATTGGATAAATTTATTTAATTATTATGTTGCGTGTGCATAATTATTAAATTATGTCGCATATGAGTGTGCATGTGTTGGATGCTTATGTGGAGCATGGTGTTGATTGGGTTTAATTAAGCTTAGTCGGATTAGCGGGTTTGGATTCGACTCGAGGAGGATGCGGGTTGCTAGGGTTGAGGGCTTGCGAAGGGATCTATAAAACCCCCCCTAGGGCTATGCAGCTCCCCATTTGGAGCCGCACAAGCCGATTGAGAGAAGAGAGGAGCCGCCAGCCGCCCCTCCCTTCCCTATCTTGGAGCCGCCGAGCAAGGCTAGCCATCGACTTCTCCTCTCTCCCTCTTTTCCTTTTCCTTGGAGCCCAAGTCGTCGGCTCGGTTGAAGCCGGTGCCCCTTCCCTTCTCTTGGAGCCGCCAGCTTGAAGGAGTTGTCGCCGCCCCTTTCATCATTCTTGGAGCCAAGCCTTTGGGGCCGGATTCAGAGGCAGCCGCTTTGGAATTTTTCTCCCAATTTATTTTCCTAATCATGTGAGTGATTTTACCCCTCATTTTCTCAGGTTTTCTTCGTATTCTTGAGCTGTTCTTGAAATCAAGTTGTTCTTGTTGGTTTTTTCGTCAACTCTCGAATTCTTGCCATTTCTTTTGTGATCGCCAAGTGAGGGGAGACCTGAAAATCCCCCCCCCCCCCCTATGGGGCTCGGTAGCCCTAGGACGACCCTAGGGGTGCTCGGCCAAGGGGGAATTAGGGTCGCCCTCAAGGTGTTTGATGAAATGCCTAAGAGAGGGCTCTCGTGTATTTTGAGACCTATGCTTTGAATTTCTTACCAATTTAAGTTTCTATATGTTAATGCATGCTTAAGAATTAATCTGTGATTTTTTGATAATAATCATGTTTTACAAAGATAGGGTTTGATCATGAAGATTGATTCTTGCTTAAAGAAGATGTTGGTTCTTGATAGTCTTGTTTAATAAATATGTACGTTGTGATTTAACTCAAATTTTATAATTCTGTTATGGATGGTAATTAAAGATTTAATTACTGTGAATTTCGAATTAATTACCATGGTATGCTGAAAACTTAATCTTGCTGAAATTTTATGCTGAATTGTTGAATCTGGACTGATTTTGTAATCTCTGTTTATGATGTGTATAGTTTACTGAACATAGTCGTGTAACCTATAATTTTGACCAGAAAACATAGTCTGGATCCATAGGTCATACTTTAGAAGTCAGATTCGACTTGGGTGCACTAGTTTCGGGCTCAACAGTAAACTGAAAACAAAATCCTAATTGTGGTGATGATAAATTTTATTGCATAATTAAAATTCAAAGGGGTGGCATAATTTGTTATAAACCAACAAATAAATATTATGCATGAAATAAAACCTCATGGGTTATGACAATACGGGTCTAGGTGTTGGGATCGGGCATAGAGAGTTGTGGCGTTTCCCAATAAAGACACCCCTAAGATCCCGTAGGAGACACTTGACTTAGGTAATGTTGCGTCATATCTTTATGAATGGCAGAGAGGCTCGGTAGGAGCCGAATTGCGGGCTCGGCCCGGAAGGTTGGATGGCTAATTCCCAACCTATGTTTAAAGGAATAAGTTCTGATGGGCGAATCCTAATTATTCATACGTTATCTTTTTGGAACAAGTTCGGATGGGCAAATCTCGATTGTTCCTGTTTGGCCTCGTGGAATAAGTTCGGACGGGCAAATCTCGAGTATTCCCGAGTTGCTTTTAAGGAATAAGTTTGGACGGACAAATCCTGATTATTCCTGTGATATCTTAAAGGGACAAGTTCGAACAGGCGAATCCCAATTGTTCCCTCGCTTCTCGTGGAGCAAGTTCGGACGAGCAAATCCTGATTGCTCCCGAGTTTCATGTTATATATAGGATAAGTTCGGTTGGGCCAATCCCGATTATCCTAGTAACCTTGGAATGTGATTTGTTCCCTTAGGGCATGGTAGGTTTAGGCTTGTTTTCTTCTTCACTGCTAGGGTGATGGATGCCTTTGGACATGTGGTGGACAGATGGCCAGATTGATAGTCTTACCACTTGTTTATTTTATTCTTGTACGAGACAGGTGTGATGGTGCTTGTTATATCACTGTGTTGGTTTTTCGTGAGGGTTGGTAGAACCGCTCACTGAGTTCTTTTGAACTCACCCATTATGGTCTGTTTTTTTCTTTTGCAGAGCCTGACCGATGAGGTGGGCTGGAGCACTTAGCGCGGCTGAAGGGCAGAGGAGCCACATTGATCTCATAGCAATCCTAGTTAGGGGTCGTAGTCGAGTCTTTAGTAGTTTGGAATGCACATGTGTTTTGGTATTTTGGAGTTGTAGTCCCTTGGGGATATTCATGTCTTTTATTTCAGATTCCATTTTTAAATGAACCGTTGGACTTTGTTTTATTATTTCCGCACTTTACTATTTTGCTAAACTTATTTATAATGAAATCTGGTTTGGTTTTCCATTCGAAATAGAACTCATTGCATTCTTTCGGTCTTTTTTATTTATTATGAGTTGACATGTGCATGGGTTAGGCTGCGGGGTATAGGCATGTATACCTTGGCCGGTCACGTGATCCTGAGTTGGGGTGTGACAAAAAAAATAATTTTTTTTTCCAAACCTTATATTTTATCCACGTAGCTAGATCTACACTTACCCCACCCGAACCCGATTGCCGTCCTAAGTCCCCGACGAGCCCCGCATGCCCTATATCCCTGACGAGTCAAGGAACCCTAAATCCCCGACAAAGAAGCTTCCCACTGACCATATCCTCGGCGAGCAGCTCCTCCGAGCTCTAAATCCTCGACGAACTAGCTCCCCTGAGCTCTTATTAATTGATGAAGCATCTCCTCAAATCCCTAAGTCGTCATCGGCTTGGTTTGGTGAGCTGGTGTTCTATCGCCGGCGGATTGGTTTGGTGATATGATAAGATACTTTCCTTTAGGTCACTCTATTGTATTTGGTGAGCTCAATGTATCATCATTGTATGATCTACTGTATTATCATTTAGCTCATTACTAAATAGAGCAAGCAATGACATCAACAAATAATAAGATAGAGGAAGCATCGGTGACAAGATAGTCTCTAAGGGAGTTTTCTGTTAATAGACAGTTATATACGAAGTTGCAACTGCTTTTAAGAACGTAGTGAGTAACAAATAAAAATAACCACAAAGGAACACACAAACACAGGATTTTTTTTACGCATCTCAGTGACAAAACTTCTCAACTAATTTGTCGGGCCCTCACCGAATAGATGCCCAATCCATTATCAATAAAGTACAATATTAGTTCTAGGATTTCACACTCTGAAATCCAACTATTAGTACTAAAGTGAATTGAAAATAACAAATAAATTTGCTATTACAAGTACTAACCAACTTGCTTCTCTATGACTACTCAATCATAGAGTTCTGTCCTCCTCATAGTCTCTGTGTTGTAGTGAGTTAACAACTCAACTCCATCTTGACTTGAAGATAATTGAAGTAGACTGTTGCCGTCTACACACTCAGCAATCTCAACTCCTCATATAACTGGCAACTCTATTTAAACACATAAGAGACTTGCCTTCTTATGTCATTTCTTTCGTCATATATAGTTGAAAGCCAAACCATTCACATAGCAACCATTAAACACAAGACCATAACTGCATCAGCTTCAAACTCTAAAGCGAGCCATAAAATCTCATAATGCATCAGCTATAAAAGCTTCAAGAATCACCGCCCATCTCATAAAGAAGACCTCATCATTTCTTCTATAAATGACCAATAGATTAAGAATGAATATTAAATCAATAATAACTACTCATAAAGTGTCAATAATTTCAGCAGACAAAAAGACACCATTTGCAGCAACATTAATTTCATGAAACATTTCACAATATCCTTATAACTATCATACAACTGGGAACTCAACTGTTTTTCCTTTTGCCAAGTATATAGTCAACACTTTATAAGTCAAACACCAATAATCTCCTCATTTGGCTTATTTGGCAAAACACAATCTGTCGTACACAAACCAGTTAAAAAGAAAAAAAAAAAGTTTAACAGACAAAGATCAAGGATAGTATTTACACACAGATAATACCCCAAAATAGCATAGTAGCATAGACATCACAGTCATCATATCCACACAAACAAAATATCAAAGTATCACTGTTATCAATCAAGCATGACAACCATCACAGTTAAACATCACAGACAATATTAAGTCACCAGATATAGTCACCAACAGAGAACAAATGCAACCAAAAAATTTAGACAGAATACATAAGGTTGCAATTGGATAGAGTATTTTCAATCTTTCTCCCCCTTTTTATCAATATAAGCCAAAGGAGAATAATACCAAATTAGTCTGAGTTAGAGGAACTAGATGGACTTTCAAAGGAAGTGGAAAGAGGACCTGCAAGTGCTGAAGAGAAGTGCCCGAGAACCTTATTTTCTATAGAAATAATCTACTGTTGAAGCTTGGACATAGTCTCTTTTGCATTGAAGAGTTCCTCAAGGATACCCTGTTCGTTAGCAGTTTTAACTGTAGAAGAATTCTTAATAGAACTTGATCCTGGATCAGGCTTCACAGGAGTATCCACCTTTTTTAAGAGCTTGTGATGAATCTTAGGGCAGGATCTAATAGGCTCAATAGATTCATCAGCAGAACACTTAAACCCTTGTTTTTCAAGAATTCCAAAAATCAAATTGAGAAAAATCAGAAATGCTCTGAATTTAGATGACAATTGAGATCTAAGAGCAATGATCTATTCAAATATCAAACTTCTCGGATCAAAGTGAATTTCATTTGTTATTTTGAATAACAGAAATACCATTTGTTTGGTCAAGTATGTAATATGAGAAGTAGGGATGCAGTGATACTTGGCAATTAAATACAACACTACATAGAAGATATTCAATGATGATGACTTAATGTTGTGTTCTCTTGCCCAATCAATTACGTCCCCATTGGACACCTCTGATCCAACTGTTCTCAGAAAGTCAACACTAGATTCATCAAAATGTTCAGTAGTAGAAGGAGATGGGGTAAAATCAAGATATTCACTTATCACCTCTGGACTAAACTTATTCCACTTTCCTCTAACAAAGACTTGATGAAGGTGGATACTTTGAGGATTAGATATACTCTCAAAAAGGTTGCAATAAAACTTAAGGACAAGAAGTATGCAGAAAGGAGTAACATTCATAAAAGAACATGATAAAAAAAAATTCTCTAGAATTTCCATGTAAACTGAGCTATACCCAAGGGCCTTTGTGAGATGATACCTCTCAATTGTAGGACATTGCAAAAAGGGTAGAGGTCATCAAATAGCAGTCCTAGATGAAGCTTGCTAGAGATAGTCTTCTTTTCAGCCTTCCTAGCAGTTTCTGGAGATTTCTTCTTAGAGACAAAAGACTTGTTCTTCGCTGGAAAATGAGACTTTTCTTTCTCCTTGGGCTCCTTTTTATTTTTCTCAGCTTAGTAGCCCTTTGCAGTAGAGTCTCATTTTCTCTGTCATTATCTAGGCTCACAGTTTGCTGATTTTGCTACTTGGATTTTTCAGACAGCTTTCCCTTGGAAGACCTTTTCAGTTCAGTTGTGTTTGAAGATTTTGTCTTCTTTTTTGCAGAAAAATTAGAAGTTTTTGGCTTAGGATCTGCAGCTTCTAGAACTGACCGAGTAGGAGGATCATCCTTGGTCACAAAAATTGGTATTGTAACTGTTGGCTTAAGGTTTTCAACCTTGGTCTTAATCTCGGTTTTGATGATAACAAACAAGGAACTAATGATTTTATGAAGAATTATTTTCAAGTTCTATATCGGTTAGCGCGCGATGTCCACGATCGGAAAATCGGAAGGACGTTGGTCGACGCGCTCGGATTTTCAGGAAGTTAGAGTTTAGGTCTAGGGTGTCTAGATATGTTGTAATTCCTCACCATGATTCATAATAACCCAAAAACCTATCCCAAACCCCAAACCATAAAATTCCAGGACCTTCCTGAAATTCACTAAGACTAGGGAGCTCCTTGGAGGGCTATATGATCCAAACATTTTCTTGACATAAAAAATGGCAGTAATTGTTCCTTGGGTAGAAATTAGATAACGAGGGATTGTTAAGGATTTTTTCGAGACCTCTAGCATACCCATATTTGACTCGGAAAATTAGAAAAGTTTTGTTTTCTGAAAATTTGTACTAGACCCCAAAAACTAGATTTTGATTCATAAGAATTTTGATTTTTTAGATATTTTTATTGAATCCAAATGGGGGTTAATCCTTATATAACATTTATGTTTTAAAGTTATCATGTTATAAAATTATTTAACTTTAGTTATATAGGTAGACTTAGTGAAAACGGAACCAGAAGAACCAAGCAGAACAAAGCTGTCTGCCATGCCCACTCCAAGTTCGATCGACCGAATGACTGCAAAAATTGGCAGAAGCCAACCTGTTGACCAATTGGTCGACCGAAGCTGGGAAAGAAATCGCGGAAAGCCTCGAGCGATCGACCGATCGATCGATCGAACTGAGGATCGCGAGGCTCGCGACAATCGATCGACCCGTCGATTGACCGATCAGAGAAGAAAGCGGCGGTCGAATGATTGGTCGATCGGTCGATCGACTGACCATTCGACCGACGGTCTGCAACGGATAGTTTTCCACCCTCATATGATTCTTTTAACCTACTTCCTTGATTCTTACAGAGATTTTTGAGCCATTAAAAGGGAGATTTAAAGCCTTCCAAAAGAGAGATTAGTGCTTGTGCACAATTCTTGCGGCGACAACTTCCTGCGCACACTCTGCTCCTCAACTCAGAAATTGACTCGAGCTCATCCCCTCGGCGAGTTGGAGATTCCAAGGCTGTGAAAGGAGCTTGCAATAATTGGTCTTCTCTTTTAGCTCTTTCATTGTAATTTTTGTTGTTATTTTGAACTGTGTTTGAGTTGAGTGTGTGAAGACCTTGTGTTAGGTTTTGTAGTGTGAAGTGGTATCCTTGGTGTAGAAGTAGTAAAGCCACTTGTGTAAACTTAGAGCTTACTAGGATTAGTTCTAATTATCCCTTAGGTTGAGGTGGGAAAGTGCTCCCGGTAGGAAGGCGGGATACTTCCGGGTGTGGAAGTGCCTTCGGTTGGAGAGCGGAGACTTTCCGATGAAAAGTCCTCATTGTAAGGGAAACTCTAATTAATCTAGTAAAACCTAGTTTAGAAATCCTAAGCGGGGTGCTTAGGTAGTGGAGTATGCATTGGGGCCGAACCACTATAAATCACTTGTGTTTGCATTGATTTTTATTTGTGCTTAATTGTTTATTATTGCTTCCGCATTTAAATCACATAATTGTAATTCACCTAAATAATCTAAGTAAACAATTAAAATCGAATTTAGGCTAATCGAATTAGTAAACACACTATTCACCCCCCCTCTAGTGTCGTCATTTCGCCCACAGTAACAACTTCTGCTACTGGTTCTGAAGATGTAACTTGTTCTGGAGTGGGCTCAGGAGTTATAACCATTTTAAGTTTAGGCTCGGTAGTCATAATGGGTTTAAGTACTTCCTTAGCAGTTGAAACTGGAGAGTTAACTACTGAAGGACATGGAGTAGGAACATCTGTGATTGTCTCCTGAGCAAGAACATTATATGTTTCCTAATCCTTAATAGCAGAATCTGTAAAAACTATAGATGGATCAGTCTTGATTGCAATCGAGTCATGAATAACATTAGATACAGAAATATATTCATCATGAAAAGGACCAGTATTTACTAGAGACAAAACATGGATATTGATATCAAAAGAGACATATTCGACTGGAACTTCATGAATAGCAATACTAGATGAAGGAAGGACATCTACACTACACTCCCCCTCAACAGATTAATCCTCCCTCTCAAGAACTGAAACCCTAGGTGGGGATTTTGGGGGTTTGGATGCCATAACTCTGTTGCTCCTTCGAAATGGAAGATCAGTCAGACGTCGACCATGTTTTTTTCTCAACTTGTGACCTTGAGACAAGATGAAGGAGGCAATTGAGAGGACAGGGAGTGGAGACGAATGAGGAGCTTTGGTTTCAACTTCAGGGTTTGAAGAGGATTTTAGTGCCGAGAACATAAATTTGGGCGTTACTTCCTTTTGGAATTCAATTAATAGGTGCCACGTGCGGGTCTCCAAAAAGCCATGCATAATTAAATTAAATGTGCCCCCTCCTTGATTGAATGATGATTTCTTCAGTAGCATTCAATGAAATAGGATAAGAGAAATAAAGGTAAGAAATGATAACTGAAAAACCTTTCAAATTTCCACCCTTTTTTTTTATTTAAAAAGAATGTGTCATATAACACACAACCCCAGAGCAGATCGCAACTGCTCAAATCTCCATCCATCCAAAGCTTTTGTGAAAAAATCAATAACTTATCTTTTTGTAGGAATGTATTCCAATTGTAACTCATTCCTTTCAACCAACTCTTTGATGTAGTGAAATCAAATTTCAATATGTTCTGTACGAGAATGCATCGCTGAATTCTTTAAGATATTGATGGCACCTATATCATCACAGTATAATATCATTTTATCCTGTTTGAAACCATACTCTACCAGCATATTTCTCATCCATATTAACTGTGTGCTGCAACTGCCTACTGCCAAATATTTAGCTTTTGCAAAGGAAAGAGATATAGAGTTTTGTTTCTTACTCAACCAAGCAACCAGGTTTGACCCAATATAAAAACATCCACCTATAGTACTCTTTCTATCATCAATATTTTTGGCTCAATCTATATCAGTAAACCCTACAAGACACGGATTAGATCCAATAGAATACCAAAGTCCAAAGTCTAGAGTACCTTTAACATATTTCAGAATCCTTTTAACTGCTTGAAGATGAGACTCCTTTGAATTAGCCTAATATTTAGCACATAATCCGGCCCACACTAAAACTTAGATCAGGTCTGTTGGCTGTCAAATATAATAAACTGCCAATCATGCTTCTGTAGAGACTACAATCAACATTCTTGCCTTCTTCATCTTTACTCATTTTTTCATGAGTTGAGATAGGAGTTCTAACTGGCTTAGAATTGTCCATTCCAAACTTATAAATCATATTTCTGACATACTTACTCTGAGAGATGAATAACCCTTCTTTACACTGCTTCACTTGGAGACTATGAAAATAATTTATTTCTCCATCCATGCTCATCTCAAACTCAAATTTCATATATTCCACAAATTGTTTTATATAAGTTTCAGAAGTTGAGCCAAAAATAATATCATCAACATAAATTTGAGCAATTACTAGTTGAGACTCCTTTCTTTTGATGAACAGGGTTTGGTTTGCACTTTCGCTATTTTAACCTTTTAAAAGTAGAAACTTGGTGAGTCTAGATTTCATGCTCTAGGTGATTGTTTAAGCCCATAAAAAGCTTTCTTCAATCTGTATACATAGTCAGGATGAGCACGATCTTCAAAACCTTTGGGTTGTTCTACATAGACTTCTTCGTTGAGAAACCCATTCAGGAATGCAATTTTAACGTCCATCTGGAACAATTTGAACTTCATACAGTAGGATATGGCAAGAAGCAATCTTATGGATTCCGGTCTTACAACCGGTGCAAAGGTTTCATCATAATCTAGCCCTTCAATTTGATTAAAGCCTTGAGCAACAAGTTTGACTTTATTTCTTGTTATGTTTCCTCCTTCATTAGTCTTGTTTATGAAAATCCATTTGGTTCCAACAACATTAACACCTTCAGGTCCTAAAACAAGTTCTCATACATCAATCCTAATGAATTGTTGTAACTACTCTTGTATAGCAGAAATCCAAAATCCTTCTTTCAAGGATTCTTTCACAATTTTTTGTTCAATAGTGGAAGTGTACCTAGTGATTTTTCCTTGATTGATTCCTGGTCTTTACTCCACCATTTACATCTCCAATCACATTTTGCAGAGGATGATTTATGAGAGTTTTTGCTGGTTTTTCAGTTCTGGTGTCACCACTATCATCATCATGTTCAAGATCAGTCTCAGAGTTTGTTGGATCAGCAGTTTCAACTCACTGATTTGAGACCTTGGTAGTGTTTTGGACAGTTTTGTCAATAGTTGTAACTCTCTTCTCATGAGCAGTCATAATCTGGCTGATTTGAGAGTCATCTAGTTTCACATTTGCTGACTACATCACAGTTTGTGTTCGTTTGTTGTACACTCGGTAGGCTTTGTTATTAGTAGAATAGCCCAAAAATATGGCTTCATCACTCACTACTAAAAATCAAGCCTTTTGCGACGGCACTTTTGCAATGGCAATGGTGGCGGTCACAGATGCGACGGTTCTGCGACTGCTAGCCGCAGCGGTGGCGCAAAGGCCGACTATGCGACAGTTCTGCGACTGCCATGTCCGTCGTCGCAATTTTGCTACCCCCGACGAAAAATTGGCGACCACTTGCGACCGTCACATTGCGACCACGTATTTGCGACCGATATAGCCGTCGCAAAATGTTATTAAATTCCCCGCCCAAACCTTTTTTTTTCACTTCCCTTGCTCAACCTGATCTATATCTGTCACTCGTTCTCTCTGTCGCCGCACACCGATCGCCACCCATTGCTCGTCGCCCGCAGCAAGCAAGCCTCGCCGCTACTCGACTATTCAACTGCCGGTATTCTCCTCTCTCTCTCTCTCTCTCTCTCTCTCTCTCTTGTCTGAAACCCTAGCTGACGGCTAGGGTTTATACTTGAAACCTAATTGATTAAGTGATATGTGTGATATGTATTTATCAAATAGAAAAATACTCTTCCTAATTTATACTTGAAATCTAATTCATTAAGTGATATGTGTGTCCTCAATTGATTCTTTGCATGAAAAAAATTAAAAGTGCATGTTGTGATCATGCATGTGTCTGCTTATATTAGGGATTGCAAGGTTAGTTAGCTAAGATTTTGAGTATTAGTTTACGTGTCTAATAGACCTTCATTGACAATAGAAATAAGAAGACTGAATTTAATTTCAAAGTTAACTTAAATTAATTACCTGTGGTGGAAACCCTGCCAACATGCCAAAGCTGGCAGAAGAAGACTGCACCCTTTGCATGAACAGCATCAACAATTGGCTTCCATGCCTCTACTTGCTCCTTTGTCCACACTCCAGGAGTTTTTGGATATCTGCAGCATTATAAGCTTAGCAGGTTAATTTTGTAAAGTTGCAGTACTACATTCTAATTACGTGAAGGAATTGGGGTATAATTAATCATAATCAAACCCTTGAGCAGTGTCAGAAACTCCGATTGCTTATGTGATCAAAACGCCTCCTTTAGTGGCTCTCTGAGAGTAGTAGACAATGGAATGTGGTTGAGGGACATTGCCATATGATCTGCATCTTGTCAATGGTGTCATTACAACCCTACAAACCAAGACCAAAGTACATATTAATATTATGTTAACTTACTTTATGCATGCTGACTAGCTTAAAGTGATCAAGCAAGAACCTGTGAGAGAGATCAAACTTGCCCATCTTGTAGGAACTGAGAAGAGGGATATTGAAGTGTTGAAGTGATCGATTGAGATTTGCTCAAGCAATTAGCAGTTGACCAAGATGCAGTCAAGCAGCAGAGTATACCAGCAGTTTCTTATAAATAAGCTGCGTGGTTGTGATGGTTGTATTGTAATTTTTCTTTCATTCAAATTGCATTTACCTTTTTACCCATATGTAATAAACATGAGCCAACAGTAGTCAAAGGGTACATTAGTCTTTTACTTTTACATTCTGTTAAAAGGTTAATTGCGCTGAAGTATATAAGCGCGAAATGTATTAGTTCAAACTCACTTTTCATTAATAAGATTCCTTTTTCGTTTCCCTCTTTACTCGAGTTTGAGATCTGAGACAGGGTATGAACCCTAATATGGTATCAGAGCGCGTATTTGAGATGGCAAGGAATCGCCGAAACTCTGCCACGAGATCCGCAGTTGGTGATTCGAGGATAATCTTCGAAAGCGGATCACCGATCGAAGTAAATGAAGTCGATGATAATCCATTCATTCTTCAAGGAAATGATAATCCAGGTATGGCATTGGTCTCAGCCCCTTTAATTGGATACGAGAACTATCTGCCATGGAAAACGGCAATGCTGATCGCCTTGTCAGCTAAAAACAAGGCTGGATTCATCAATGGCACAATAGAGATTCCAGAAGAGACCTCACCAACATATTGCATCTGGAGAAGATGCAATGATATGGTGAGGTCATGGATTCTGCAGTCAATTTCGCCCAATTTGAGTCCCGACGTGATGTACATAGATACGGCTGTTGAGATGTGGCAGGATTTGGAGAGTAGATTCGGGAAAAGCAATGAGCCCCGAGTTTTTGAAATTGAGAACCATATCTACAACATCCGACAGGGAAACATGAAGATATCCGAATACTATACAAAATTGAAGGTGATGTGGAATGAACTCGACACCATAAATGGTAGTACCTACTGCAAAGAGACAACTTGCAGAGAAAATTTAACCAGAAGAAGGTTGAAACAATTCCTGACGGGGTTGAATGAAAGTTATACGGGAGTGCAAGGAAAATTGTTGCTGATGAAGCCCTTGCCAACCATCAATCAAACCTATTCTATGCTCGAGCAGGAAGAGTCTCAGAGGGCAGTGGGTTCTAATCCAAGTTCAGCTGCTGAAAATATTGCTCTCAATAGCACATATAGTGGAAATCCAAAGCTGAACAAGAACAAGTTTTAGTATAATACACAGAAGTATTGCGACCACTGCTCGAGACATGGTCACACTCGTGAGAATTGTTTCAAAATTCACAGGTATCCACCAAGGCACAAGTTGTATAAAGGGAAAAAGAAGATGATGGAGCAGTCGAGTAATGAAAAACAAGCTAACAATATCTCATCAGTAACTGGGACTCAAGGTGAAGAGAGCAGCTCAAATTCTGTTGAATCATGGGGGTTTCACAAAAGAGCAAATCAACACCCTGATTAGCTTTGTCAATAATAAGCTCTCAGCCAACCATGTTGTGAATATGGTAGGTAAAGCTTTAAGTTCTACTTCATGTATTTTGTCTAGCAAATGGATAATTGACAGTGGTGTCACCTACCATATAGCCTCTCAACAAATTACCCTTGAGAACTCAATTAAACCAAGCTCCACCAACAAAGTATCCTTACCTGATGGAACCACAACCAATGTCTCATGCATAGGCACTGCCTATGTTACCAAAAACATCCAATTGCCAAATACATTGTCTGTTCCTGCATTCAATTTTAACCTAATGTCTGTTAGTAAAATCACTAAGGAGCTTAATTGTTCTATAACGTTTAATCCCAATAATTTCATCATCCAGGACCTTGTCAAAAAGAAAATACTTGGGAATGGTAATGAAGAAAATGTATTATATACCATGAGTGGAGCAGTACCTGTCCTTAAGCCTAAGTCTACTTTTCCTCAAATATTATCTGTTGTTCTTGATTCTTCTACCCTATGGCATTTACGCTTGGGGCACACGTCTACTAGTAGAATGAAACTCTTGTCAAATAGAATTCCTGAATTGAATAATGTTACCAAGCTTTTTTGCAATGTATGCCCTCTTGCTAAGCAATGCAAGTTACCTTTTCCGCAAAGTGTTAATAAATCTGCTAGTGTCTTTGATTTGATTCATTGTGATGTTTGGGGACCTCATAAGGCACAAACATATGATGGTTGTTCTTATTTTTTAACTTTAGTGGATGATTATTCAAGGTCTTGTTGGGCATACTTTTTCTCCACAAAAGATCAAGTACCAAAATTGCTCATTAGATTCATTAAGCTTGTGCAAACTCAATTTTCCAAAACCATTAAAATTCTTAGAAGTGATAATGGAAGTGAGTTTTTCAATTCAAGAGTCAATTCTATCCTAAGTGAAAAATGGCATAATGCACCAAAGTTCATGTATTGAGACTCCCCAACAAAACGCAAAAGTAGAGAGAAAATATAGGCATCTACTAGAGGTAGCTAGAAGCCTAAAATTTTAGTCTCAACTGCCTTTGAAGTTTTGGGGAGATTGCCTCTTGACTGCAACATACTTGATCAATAGGTTACCAAGCTCATTGTTGTCTAACCGCAGTCCATATGAACTTTTGTATAACAGCCAACCCAATTTAAGCCACCTAAGAGCCTTTGAATGCCTTTGTTATAGAAGTACTATCAAGCAAGGGAGGACTAAATTTGATCATAGAGCTCAAGAGTGTGCATTCTTAGGGTATCCATATGGAAAGAATGGTTACAAAGTTTTTGATTTGAAAACTCACTTCATTTACATTTCTAGGGATGTTGTTTTTGTTGAGCACATCTTTCCATTCCATACTAAAGCAACCCAAAACACCATCTTTCCCTTATCAACTAGTGACAGTGAAAATCTCCAAGGAAAATAGAATGATAACCCTATTCCAATTGTTAAGATTCCAAATCCTTTCATTAACAAGGACCTTGAAGAAACATCCACTCAAGTTAATGAGTCTAACTGTCATACCATTTCTCCAAATGTTGATGTGAGAAGTAAGAACTCCACAAATGAAATACCCATTGAAATAGTCCTACCAGAGATAGAAAATTCTCCATGTGAGCAACCTATTAGGAAAAGCCAGAGAGTTACCAAAAGGCCAGCAAAACTTGTGGACTATCAAATCTCTTAGCATCAGTACCTAAACCAAGTATCACTGACAAGGTCACATCTTATCCTCTTTTCAACTATGTCTGCTTGTCCAAAATCACTCCTGAACATAAAAGCTTCTTAGCATACATTGACTCACACCATGACCCTACAACATACCAAGCTACTGTCAAAGACCAAAGGTGGATAAAATCCATGAAGACTGAACTAGAGGCTCTTGAAGCCAATGGTACATGGGAGTTATGTAGCCTGCCTTATGGAAGGAAGGCTATAGGCTGCAAATGGGTTTTTAAAACCAAGTTTAAACCTGATGGGAGTGTAGAAAAACATAAATCAATATTGGTAGCAAAGGGTTTTAATCAAATTGAGGGAATTGATTATCATGAAACCTTTGCTCCGGTTTCAAAATTAGCTACAGTGCACACTCTTATGGCTATAGCAGTGTCTTGTGGGTGACCATTATCACAGCTAGATGTGAATAATGCCTATTTGCATGGTGAATTACATGAGGAAGTATACATGCTTAAGCCACCTAGATATGGAGATGAAAATGACACCCGAGTGTGTAGATTAATGAAATCCATCTATGGTTTAAAACAAGCAGGGAGGCAGTGGTTTGCAAAGCTCAGTTCATTCCTTCAATCTCTAGGTTACAAACCAAGTGTTTTCGATTCATGTATGTTTGTAAAGAGAAGCAACAATAGAATGGTTATCATCCTCATATATGTGGATGATATTATATTAACGGGCACAGATATAGAGGGAATCATTGGGCTGAAAAAACAATTGCACGGTCATTTCAAAATAAAGGATCTAGGGGAACTGAAATATTTCCTAGGTCTAGAAGTCCAAAGAACTGAAATGGGACTTCATGTCAGTCAACTAAAATACACTATTGATCTCCTGACAGAGATGAATTTGAAAGATAGCAAACCAAAGGATACCCCCATGCAGTTGAATAGCAAGCTAGATGACTCAGCTAGTGAAACTGATCCTTATATCACAGACATATCAGGGTACAAAAGTTTAATTGAAAAACTACTTTATATCACAGTCACAAGGCCATATATTGCATATACTGTCAACCATCTCAGCCAGTTCAGTCAACAACCCAAAAGGTCTCATTTGCAGGTTGCTCCCAGGGTACTGAAGTACGTTAAAAAAGGCACCTAGGTTAGGACTTTTCTATTCAGCTGAGAACACCAATTCAGTATCAGCATACTGTGATTTGGTGAAGTTTGGGTCTGCCCTAATAAACTGAAAATGTAAAAAATAAGGCACTGTAAGTAGATCTAGTGCTGAAAGCGAACTGCGGGCTATGTCCAGCGCATCAGCAGAGATCATTTGGATTGTTAATATCCTGTCTGATACGGAAATTGAGTGTAGAAAACCAATTCCATTGTACTGTGATAATCAAAGTGCCATGCACATCACAGCTAATCCAGTTTTCCACGAGAGAACCACACATTTGGAGGTGGATTGCTATTTTGTAGGGGCGGCAAAAATAGGCACGGCACGATAACTGCGGGCCGGGCCGAAAAAATTGGCCCGATAAGCTTATCGGGCCAGCCCGGCCCGGCCCGATAACATTGCGGGCCGACGCGGGCCGGCTCTTATCGGGCCGGGCCGGCCCGTTTGGCCTGCTAAACATATATAAAAAAAAATTAAGTCTAGATTAGGGCTTGTTTAGTACTTTAAAATTGAAGGTGAAGTTAATCTATGGAGTTTTTCATGTGAAATGTCATATTTGATGCTTATTTAGTCTCTTAAATATTTTAAATTATTTTTTAATAATTTTTTAGAAATTTTTTAATAAATAAGAGGGCTCGCGGGCCGGGCCGGGCCGGGAATTTCCAGCCCACTGAGTTAGCGGGCCGGGCCGGGCCGGCACGCCACCTTATCGTGCCGGGCCGGCCCGTTTTGCCACCCCTACTATTTTGTGAGAGAAAAATACTTATCAAGAGATGTTACACTAGTTTATATTTCAAGCAAGGAACAACAGGCTGACTTGTTAACCAAGGCTCTTCCTACATAGCAGCATCAACAATTATTATGCAAGTTAGGTCTGGAGAATCCTTTCTCCGGTTCTAACTTGCAGGGGGAGTATTGAAGTGTTCAAGTGATCGAGTGAGATTTGCTCAAGCAATTAGCAGCTGACCAAGATGCAGTCGAGCATCAGTTTCTTATAAATAAGCTGTGTGGTTGTGGTGGTTGTATTGTAATTTTTCTTTTATTCAAATTGCATTTACCTTTTTACCCATATGTAATAAACATGAACCAACAGTAGTGAAAGGGTACATTAGTCTTTTACTTTTACATTCTGTTAAAAGGTTAATTGCGCCGAAGTATATAAGCGTGAAATGTATTAGTTCAAACTCACTTTTCTTTAATAAGATTCCTTTTTCGTTTCCCTCTTTACTCGAGTTTGAGATCGGAGACAGGGTATGAACCCTAATAAGGGATGCCTGCCATTGAATGTGTTAGTGTGGAAGGAAATGCTAACAGACGAATCAAGTGATTCTTCTTCTCTTGTATGCAGAGAATGTGATGAGACCTGCTATTTATAAAGAGGGAGAAGAGCTGAAACCTAGGATTGATGTTTAAAAGCCAGCCATTGATATAGAGAAAGAAGTTCCAAATTCGTATTTCTATTATTTTTTATCCAATCTGTCTAATAAAATAAATAATAATATATTTTTGCATGATTTCAATGGTCAACAATAGGTGGGTTTGATGAACGTGAGCACTGAGATAAGACAAGAATGTAATTGATGAAATGAAAAAGGAATCTTTGCTACAACAGCTATGAAATTTGGGCCACCCAATAGAATGCATGTATCTCCGGTTGAGGCATTTTATTATGCTACACTACTTGCATGTTCTTCAGTTCAGAAATAAGATGATTGCCACATTCTGTGCTACAAATGCTATCACTCTCCTTGCTATGTTTGAAATTTGTCTCCTAATTAATATGAGCCCTGGTCATCAAAATTGCTATGTTTAATCTTATTCCAGATTTTACTGTGCATATTTTCCCTACTGCATCATCTAGAGTTGCTTATTCATATATGCTAGTAAAACTGGCTCTCATTATGTACCAGGGGGAGGAGCTCAAGAGCAAATCGCTGCTGCTGCCTACATAGAGTGCAGTGCAAAGACTCCGCAAGTATGTGCTCCTCCTCCAATTCTCTCACTCCATGTTTTAAATTCATTCGCATCTTTTGATGGTTTTCTTCCATGATATAAAACCTTGACTTATGTGTCAAGGTTTTCTAGCTAGGTAATTTAATTACCCTTGAAGTCCTACATTTTTAAAATGTTTTTTCTGGTTAACTTTAATTCTCTGCAAGGTCAATCTATGACTTATTCCAATGCTTTAATTGTCATTGAGAGATTCAATTGCTGCTATTTGTATATATAAATATTGTAACTTATCAAGTCTTCTCTACTGTTATCAAGACCAAACTATGTAGGCTTTAAATCAACATCCAAACAAGTGTCAGTAATGTTTGAATACCAGCCATCTTCATTCAGCAACTCCTTTACATTCTCACACTTGCAGTAACGCTCTTGCACATTGATACAAGTAGGCCATAAGCCCAGTAGGATGCCACTCAGTGAGGGTATCTCCAAGTATCAACAACACCATCATTCCTAATCCTCATTCTGAAACCATCCTTCAAACTATCTGATACTTCTCAATATAGCTTTAACAGGCCAGGAACCCAAATTCTTAAGGCAAGGAGTAAACCACACCATATAATTTCCTCCCCATTAAGCACATGTATAATTCTTCTAGCAAGCATAGAGCTTTTCAACTCTGCAATTCTCTAATTCCAAGTCCACTTTGATCATTTCTACTAGTAGTGACTCTATTCTGCTAATTAACATATATAGCAAGTTTCTTCTTATTCCCAGATTCCCTAAAGAAGTTCTTAACCACCTTTGATTATTCTGTTACTAACAAAAAAAGTCATAAGAGAGTGTACAGATAACAGTTAAGTAAGATGCATTTACCAGCATGTGATATCAAACCTTTCCCCTAAGACTCTATCCTCTTCATCAATGCATCAGCAATATTGTGATATCAAACCTTTCCCCTAAGATACCTCCCTTCTTTATGAAAACCCATCATCCTCATCATCATATAGATAGCATTCCACCTGATCCTGCTGTATGCTTTCTCTAAATCTAATCACCATATGTTATGATTCACGAGTTGATAAAGTGACACGAACTTATCGACTGTTATATCATAATTTTTTTTACAATACCTTAGATCCATTCAGAGATCGTATCTTTGTCTATAAGAAGTACAAAACATATAGATTCTTTACAATTTCTGAATTATCCTTTATCGGACAGTTTGGGATCAAAATTATTCTACTTACAATTAAATATTTTTTTTAACATTCATTTCAGTTTAAAATTCTAGCAGATATCCCTTGTTCTCCAAGTATGCGCCCAGATGATATGCATACTTGGAGAATTGTAGGGAAATGCTGCCGAAATTTTGACTGAAATTGAATGTTAAAAAGAATATTTAAATGCAAGTAGAATAATTTGATTCCCGAATGGAATAGGACTACCCCACCTATGAATATTTCTAAAGAAGTAATTATTGTGATATATCACGTACAGAATCATGACGGAAGATCGTAGTTGGATGTACCGTCGGATGTACCGTGGAGGTTTACTTGAAGAATTCAAGAGCGGTGTTCAAGAATTTTTGAACTTCGCATATTCAAATCCGCAATTTGTCAGTATTGACAAAATCAGATATCCATTTCGTCGGTGTGTCAACTTGTTTTTCCTAAACCGACAGGCAGTGACATTGCACCTATACAGAAATGGTTTCATGAATCGTTACTATCGATGGATTTCACACGAGGAGTCATTCATAGGCATGTTATCGTATGAATTAGGAGCCTAGTCGTCTAATATTGGATCTTCGCCCGCAACTCATACAATATCCGTTAAGCAGCCGTATCGAAATATGGTCTTGGATGCTCTGGGCGATCGTGAATTCCAAAGGTTGCCAATGCCTCACACATAATTAGGAGGTCAGTCATCAAGTACTGAAGTGACAATGGATATAGAGTGTGAGCCACAAGTAGAACCGAAAATTCAAATAGAGCTACCAAATCCAGAAGCAGCACAGTTTTATGATTTACTAAAAGCTGCAGATGAACCACTGTATGAAGGTTGTGATGAATATTCAAAGTTGTCAATAATGACTCAAATGTTAAACATTAAGTCTGACTGCAACGTAACTAAGATAGCATATAATCGGTTTTCCGAGCTTTTTCACAAAGCATTGCCTAAAGATAACAAACTGGAGGACAGTTTCTATAAGACGGAAAAGATGATGAAGAGACTTGGTCTAGGGTATCAGAAAATTCATGCATGTCCGAACAACTACATTCTCTATACCGTGAATACGCAGACTTGACCCAGTGTCCAACATGTGAACATCCACGGTACAAAGAGAAATCTTTGAGTAGGTAGAAAGATATATCGTTTAAGGTTCTTCAGTATTTCCCGATAATTCCCAGATTGAAGCGGTTGTTCATCTCTGAAAAAATAGCCCAACATATGATATGGCATGCTCAGAGTCGTGATCTGAATGTTATGACTCACCTGGTGTGACAGTGAAGCATGAAAACATCTTGATCGATGTTATCCATCATTTGTAAGTGATCCTCTAAATGTCAGACTAGGGTTATGTACTGAAGGGTTCAATCCATTCGATCAATCATCCACTTCATATTCTGTTTGGCCGGTGCTCCTCACAGTCTACAATTTGCCGCCGTCGATGTGCATGAAATATGATTTCATATTTTTGAGTATGCTAATCCCAGGACCAAGGGGACCAAGAAAAGAATTGGATGTGTTCCTTCGATTGTTAATTGACGATTTAAATAACTTGTGGGACGAAGGAGTCATCACTTATGATATTCATCAAAAAAGGAATTTCAACTTAAGGGCCGCATTGTTGTGGACAATTAGTGACTTCCCGGCATATGCTATGTTGTCTGGTTGGAGCACACACGGGAGGCTTGGTTGTCTGTATTGTATGGAATGAATAAAAGCATTCAGTCTTCGGCATGGATGAAAGATTTCATACTTTGACTGTCATCGTCAATTTTTTCCACTTGATCATCCATACCGGAGAAATAGGGATAAATTCATCGGGGGCAGAGTGAAGAAAGATGGACCACCTCCGCGTTTGTCTGGTAATCAAATGTTAGCCCGGGTTTCTGTGTTATCGGATATCACATTCGGAGAGGTTGACATAATAAGTGGTTTCGGAGAAAGACACAATTGGGTCAAAAAAAGTATATTCTGGGAACTGCCTTAGTGGAGCTCATTACTAGTTCAGCATAATTTGGATGTGATGCACATTAAAAAGAATGTGTTTGAGAATATTTTTAATACAGTGATGGATTTTGCAGGAAAAACAAAAGATAATGTGAAGGCAAGAATGGACATAAAAGTATATTGCAAACGTCCAGATTTAGATCTACAGGAGGTGAATGACAAACAAGTGAAACCGAAAGCTTCTTATGTTCTCAATAAGCAACGACAAAAAGATATTTGTCAATGGATAAAAGATCTCAAATTACCAGATGCCTATCCATCTAATTTAGCTCGATGCGTCAATGTAGACGAAGGTAAAATATTAGGAATGAAAAGTCATGACTGTCATGTGTTCATGCAGAGACTACTCCCTATTGCATTTCGCGATATTTTACCAGACAAAATTTGGGATCCGTTAATCAAGCTTAGTTTGTTCTTTAGAGATATATGCGCCAATGCCCTCCGTATCGAAGATATGGAAAAGCTAGAAAGAAATATTATAGAAATTCTTTGCAAATTAGAGCAGATATTTCCACATGGATTTTTTTATTCAATGGAGCATCTACCGGTTCACTTAGCATACGAGGCAAGAGTTGGTGGTCCGGTTCAATATCGGTGGATGTATTTATTCGAGAGGTATATTCAGAGGTTAAAAAGGAAAATAAAAAATACAGCTGCGGTGGAAGGTTCAATAAGTGAAGCTTATATAATTCAGGAGATATCAACTTTCTGTTCTTTTTATTTTGAGTCCAATGTGCACAAAAGATTGACTCGTCTTCCCCTTAATGATGATGGGGAAATGTGAACGCTATAGGTTTTCTACCAATATTTTATTTTCCTGATCGTGGTTTGGGCTCACGTCTACCGAGATATTTAACTGAAGATGAGTACCATCTTTCACAATTATATGTACTGATGAATTGCCCTGAGGTTGATCCTTTCATTCAAAAATTTGACATGGAAGTTCGTACACAGACACCGAATATATCCGAGGAAGAATTACAAGATAAACGTAGCACAAAATTTCGAAATTGGTTCAAAACTTGGTCGAGTGAACATATTCAAGAAATAGACAACAAATTACTCGAGTTAGCGTGAGGACTGTCACGACTAGTCTTATGCTATAACGGATACTTTATGAATGGATATAAATTTCATGCAAAGGAGTACTCAACCACAAAGAAGATAATGAATGCTGGTGTTTGTGTCAAAGGCTCTACTTGGATTGATTGTGATTGTGATTTCTACGCACTGCTTGAGGAAGTACTTGAGCTTCAATATGTTGGGTGCAAAAAAATAGTGATATTCAAATGTCACTGGTTTAACACATCATCTCGAGGGAGTCAAATTCATCCAAAGTATAAGCTTGTTGACATTAATTTCAAATCAAAGTTAGCGTCGAACGAGCATTTTATTTTGGCATCACAAGCGCAACAAGTATATTACGCAAAATATCCCAGCAGACAAACAGA
Source organism: Canna indica (assembly GCA_034359265.1). NCBI lineage: Eukaryota > Viridiplantae > Streptophyta > Magnoliopsida > Zingiberales > Cannaceae > Canna > Canna indica. The sequence continues at coordinate 32,634,208 of CP136898.1, read as the reverse complement.
TAGATCGAAATGGCAGGCAGTGTGTAAGACTAAGGCACGATTGAGGATTGATCCAATGGCAAAGGATAATGATACTACAAGATTTGTATTAGGTGATTTTTATCAGGAGGATGATCCTCCAGTAATTGAAGTTGTGGGTCAAATAATTGAAGATGAAAATTTAGTCGTTGAACAAGGTCTGACTGAAGAAAGTGTTGATGTTGAACCAGATGATGCAGAAGATGAGAATAGTTGTGAAGATGAAGAGACAAGTGAAGAAGAAAATGACCCAATCGATTATTATTCAGATGATATCGATGATTAATGTGTAATATATATATATATATATATATATATATATATTTCATCTTTTTTTCTATTAATTTATATTATATTATTGGTTGACATCACTAATCAACATTTATATATGTAGATGTCGCGTGCCCATTCTAGGGTTCATCGCACAGGTTTATCTCGGTCATTGTCTCCGCCCGCGACAACACCACCACCACCAGCAGCCATGGCAAATGTTGTACCACCACCACCTGCACCAGCCGTGGTAGATATTGTACCACCACCAGCTCGAGGTCGTCGTAGGCCTCATGGGCCTAATGGGGGGGGGGGAGGGGGGGGGGTGATGCACCTTCATCGTCCGACCAGTGTCGGCGGATATCACTGAATAGTCTAAAGTAAGTATCAAAATTTATTTATTATAATTATTAATAATTAATTGTTACTTATAATGTTATTATACTTGAGTTGCAGATTTCAGCAAGATGATGTCGCCCGTGCCGTGACCGTTGCTTAAGAGTTTCTTTCATGAGCCGTGGACTTCATGGACCAGGGTGTCAGACCATCATCGAAATTTATTATGGATCGAATTCGAAGTACGTAGTTTAAGTTCAAATTAGTTTCTTACTTAACTAAGAGCGTCTTCCAAGTGCGTCGAGCTTTCCTTGTGAGCTTCTTGATCACATTGGTGATTAATGTTAATGCTTAATTGTTTGACTTCTTGCGGAGGCTTTTTAATCTATAGTTTTAGGGTCAGCTCATCACACTTTCTGCTCAAGCTTTAAGCAATTTTTGCAGACTTCCATTGAAAAGAAGCCATTGTTTATAAGATAAGTGTTAATTTGACAGATGAAGAAGGTTTTTTTTTTCCTTTTGTCTTTAAAATACTGTGAGAAAAATATATGCCTTGACATCTAGGACTACCTAAATTAATCCTAGATCTGTAGTCAACGAATAACACGTTGGCTTATAAATGGATTAAAATTAAATTTTCTAGAAAACTTGAATTAAATCTGTGAAATTTAACTAGCTTGGAGACAAATTCTTCTCCCTTTGAAAGGAAATCTATAACCATGATCTTTATTTTATGATACATTTTTTTTTTGAAAATTTTAAATAAATATTAAATCAATAAGAATAGGAAACTTCAATTAATTTTTACTTTGGTACAATTTGAAACAAAGAGTTATTAGTGTGAACCAAAATTAATAGGAAAGCTCTCATTAACAAACTATTATAGGAAAATTTGAATTAAATTAAAACTTTTGATTCAATTATATTGTTCTTTTAATCCAGACTTGCAAATGATTTTTTTTTTCCTTCAAACTTTACATTTACTTCTACAACGTATCAAAAAATAATTGCCCTAATTTGAGTGGGATGTCAAGGTATATATATAGAATGATCCTATTTATTCTCTTTTTCTAGGAAGGTAATGATTCTTTGACTTTAAGTCATTCAGTCCATAACATATATAATTTTCCCAATTGTTTCCCATGTGTGTGAAGAGAACCGGAATCACCATCCAGAGTTCCGGTGAAAGTGGCTTCTTGATCTGTTAGAAAATTTTGGATAATTTTCTGCAGGATCTATAAAACTCAAATCCGGCGAGAAAAATAGAAAATCAAATCTGATAATAATAATGTAAAGAAACAACATACTCAAAGGGTTTAACGTGGTTCGAACTCGGCGGGGTGCCGATCCAACGCCCACAGAGAGAAGAGGATACTATTTTATTAAATCCAGAAAATAACTTTACAATAAGAGTGGAATAAACTAAATCCCCTTCAGAATATAGCAAATTGTCTTAAATTAATTGAACCTGAATTTGGTACGGAGTAGAGGCACTATCTTCGCAAGATTTGTCTTCAAACCGAACTCCTGCTGCTGAATGTCAGAAACTGAGAAGGTGCACTACTTGAAAAAGGATTGTAACGGCACTCTTAATTTTCTAGATCTCTGAAACTCTCATATGGGAGATTTCTCATGGTGTGGGATGATCTTTGCCTCAAAAAATAGCAAGTATTTATACCTCAAGGGATGAGTTGATCCAAAGAGAAAAAATTAGGATGAAACTAAATCTAAAGCCGTCCGATTAAATCATACGGTTGGGATGATTAACTTGACCAAAGAAATAGGACAACTTGGACCGAACCATTGCAATTGAAGCGGTAGCATCTCTATTTGATTTTGATGTGCGTACAGAGGAAAAAATCATACGGCCAATGATGCTATTAATGTGTCATAAGTTCAGATGAAATATTCAATTTGCTACGTTGACTGACAATAACGTAGCTTCGGGATATGACGAACATTTGCTATAATCTTTGTCGAGCCATCATGCAATTTTAATTTCATCGTTCCAAATCCGACAACTTTGCAAGGTACATTAATGTCGACACGAACTACGGCACAATTGGTGCACCGATAATCCACAAAGGTCATCCGGTATGGAGTCATGTGATAAGAACACCCAGAATCCAGGAACCACTCATCAATGCTACTAGTGGTTGACCTATTCGCTTGCTGACCTGGATTGCATGTTTTAATGATCAGACATATCAGAAGAAGATGAAAAGAAATTTTAACCTAAGGTGTGTTGTCGCCGACGAGTCCGCCGTCGCCCACGGTGTGTCTTAGCAGTTCGTGTGCCATCTGTCACGACCAGTACCTCAACTTTCTCAAAATCTGCGTAAGAGGCCTCCACATGTGCGTCTTGATCCTTATTTGGCTACTTCAACTTTTTTTTAAGACTGCGACATTCTGACTCGATATGATATCGTTTCTTGCAGTAATAACAAGTGACATTTAATTTGTTACATCCTCTTGCTTCATTAGAGTAGAGAGCTTCTCCTTTCCCTCCACCAAAGGAATTTGTTGTAAGATGTGTGTCTATAAGCTCCTTGGACATAAGAGCAATGATCACCTGTTCTGAAATAATAGTAGTCTTTCCAAAAAGCATAGTTTCACGAACATTTTTAAAAGAAAAAGAAAGTGAACATAAAAGGAATAAAATCTTATTTTCCTCTTCAATTTTGGCACTCTTATTCCCCAAGTCCATGATGATTGTCTGAAAAGTATAAATATACTCTTTGATTGATGTGCCTTCTGTCATACGTAGGGAATGGAGCTTCTGCTTCAAAGCCATCTTACTGGAAAGAATCGTGTCCTGATACAAGGATGCGAGCTTGTCCCAAATACTTTTAGCTGTCTTCTGGGGTGCAATTTCTCAAAGTGCTTCATTTGATAGACTTAGGTATAAAATTACAATTGTCTTTTGCTCTTTGTATTCTTTCTCCTCCTCGGTCTCATGCATATTATCCTTACCAAGGATGGCATCATGTATCTTCTCCATAGTTAGGATCGCTTTCATCATCCCTGACCAAAGTGCACAGTTGGCATTGTGATCTAACTTCTCAATATCAAATTTAGCGCTCGTCATGGTTGGGGAAGTAGGCTCTAATACCAACTGTTAGAAAATTTTGGGTAATTTCCTGCAGGATCTACAAAACCTGAACCCGCCGAGAAAAATGGAAAACCAAATTCGATAATAATAATGCAGAAAAACAAAAGATGCAAGGGGTTTAACATGGTTCGGACTCGGCGGAGTGCCGATCCTACGTCCACAGGGAGAAGAGGATACTTCTTTATTAAATCCAGAAAAGAACTTTACAATAAGAGTACAATAATCGACATCCCCTTCAGAATATATCAAACTGTCTTAAATTAATTGAACCTGAAACTGGTACGGAGTAGAGACACTATCTCTGCAAGATCTGTCTTGAAACTGAACTCCTGCTGCTGTATGTCGAAAACTGAGAATGTGCACTCCTTGGAAAAGATTTATAGCGGCACTCTTAATTTTCTGAAACTCTGAAACTCTCATATTGGAGATTTCTCTTGGTGTGGGATGATCTTTGCCTCAAAAAATAGCATGTATTTATACCTCAGGGGATGACTTGGTCCAAAGAGAAAAAATTAGGACGGAACTAAATCTAAAGTCGTCTGATTAAATCACACGGTTGGGATGATTAACTTGACCAAATAAATAGGACAACTTGGACCGAACCATTGCAATTGAAGCGGTAGCATCTCTATTTGATTTTGATGTGCGTGCAGAGGAAAAAATCATACAGCCAATGATGCTTTTAATGTGTCATATGTTCATATGAAATATTCAATAAAAAATTGAATGCTATTGCTGCCTTTAAATTACGTACAAGGCAAAAAGCTTCTCCATCTTTATCTTTTATCACATTGACTTAGTCAAACTTAACCATATTGAATGAGTTGGCATATGTGCACCTTTTCCAATCTGCTACAACGGGTTGGCATGCTCCATGTGCGTTTCACGTGGAGACATCTTCGAGTAGGTGGGCTCAGCCCATATACTTGGGTTGGGCCGGACCTAGTCCTGCAGCCCGGCCCAAGTGAGCAATATCCTTTTTTCCTCTTGATCAAATGGACTCCGATGTTGGTCCGATCTGATTCGTTGAATTTGGGTCGTAACCAATTTGAGTCAATCTCTAACCATTCCTACTTTGATTAAAATTGTATCTGGTGCAGTCCTCAGAAGTCGTCCTCCTCTCTCACAAGGCCTGTACAGGGCCTACGTCGAATCTGTGCTCAAGTGGGCCAAGTCAGCTTCCTGCTTCGACTTAGGAACCCACATAGTCCTCCGACTCTCCTCCTTCATTGTGCATCTCTAAGAAGGGATTGCCCTGAAAGCAAAATTTATACATGATCCGGTGTCTGATTTTGTTGTGTTTTGCCTCGGAATTTGGACTACTTCACGAAAGATGGATCCGTCCACCTTGTACAAATTGTTCGACGTCCTTAGAGCTTTCAGTACAGTCGTGGCTCCATCGTGTACCTCTAAGACTCCTCCTGCAGAGGATGTCGTGTATCCCCTAATGTCAAGAACTCCAAGAGACACTAGATTCCTTCCTAGCTTCGGGATATGACGAACATTTGGTATGATCTTTGTCGACCCATCATGCAATTTTATTTTCACAGTTCCAAATCCGACAACTTTGCAAGGAACGTTATTATCGACACGAACTACTGCACCATTAGTGCGCCGATAATCCACAAAGGTCGTCCAGTGTGGAGTCATGTGAAAAGAACACCCAGAATCGAGAAACCACTCATCAATGCTACTGGTGGTTGACTTGTTCGCCTGCTGACCTGGATTGCATGTTGCATGATCAGACATATCTTCTCTATAGTTAGGATCGCTTTCATCTTCATTGACCAATGTGCATAGTCGACATTGCGATCTAACTTCTCAATATCAAGTTTGGTGCTCGTCATGGTTGGGGAAGTAGGCCCTGATACCAACTGTTAGGAAATTTTGGATAATTTCCTGCAGGATCTACAAATCCTGAACTTGGCGAGAAAAACGGAAAACCAAATCTGATAATAATTACACAGAAAAACAAAATACACAAGGGGTTTAACGTGGTTCAGACTCGGCGGGGTGTCGATCCTACGTCCACAGGGATAAGAGGATATTGCTTTATTGAATCCAGAAAAGAACTTTACAATAAGAGTGGAATATCTAAATCCCCTTCAGAATATAGCAAACTGTCTTAAACTAATGGAACCTAAAATTCGTACGGAGTAGATGTATTATCTCTGCAATATTTGTCTTGAAACTGAACTCCTACAGCTATATGTCGGAAATTGAGAAGGGGCACTCCAAGGAAAAGGGTTGTAGCGGCACTCTTAATTTTCTAGATATCTGAAACTCTCATATGGGAGATTTCTCTTGGTGTGGAATGATCTTTGCCTCAAAAAATAGCATGTATTTATACCTCAGGGGATGAGTTGGTCCAAAGAGAAAAAATTAGGATGGAACTAAATCCAAAGCCGTCCGATTAAATCACACGGTTGGGATGATTAACTTGACCAAAGAAATAGGACAACTTGGACCGAACCATTGCAATTGAAGCGGTAGCATCTCTATTTGATTTTGATGTGCGTGTAGAGGAAAAAATCGTACGGCCAATGATGCTTTTAATTTGTCATATGTTCAGATGAAATATTCAATAAAAAATTGAATGCTATTGCTGCCTTTAAATTACGTACAAGGCTAAAAGCTTCTTCATCTTTATCTTTTATCTCATTGACATAGTCAAACTTAACCATATTGAATGAGTTGGCATATGTGCACCTTTTCCAATCTGCTACAACAGGTTGGCATGCTCCATGTGCGTTTCACGTGGAGACATCTTCGAGTAGGTGGGCTCGGCCCATATACTTGGGTTGGGCCGAACCCAGTCCTGCAGTTCGGCCCAAGTGAGCAATAGCCTTTTTTCCTCTTGATCAAATGGACTCCGATGTTGGTCTGATCTGATTCATTGAATTCGGGATGGATCCAATTTGAGTCAATATCTAACAATTCCTCCTTTGATTAAAATTGGATCTAGTGCAGTCCTCAAATGTCGTCCTCCTCTCAAAAAGGTCCGTACAGGGCCTACGTCGAATCAGTGCTCAAGTGGGCCAAGTCAACTTCCTGCTTCGACTTAGGAACCTACATAGTCCTCCGACTCTCCTCCTTCATTGTGCATCTCTAAGAAGGGATTGCCCTGAAAGCAAAATTTATACTTGATCCGGTGTTTGATTTTGCTATGTTTTTGCCTCGAAATTTGGACTGCTTCACGAAAGATGGATCCGTCCACCTTGTACAAATAGTTCGGCGTCCTTAGAGCCTTCAGTACCGTCGTGGCTCCATCGTGTACCTCCAAGACTCCTCCTGCAGAGGATGTCGTGTATCCCCTAATGTCAAGAACTCCAAAAGACACTAGATTCCTTACTAGCTTCGGGATATGACGAACATTTTCTATGATCTTTGTCGACCCATCATGCAATTTTAATTTCACCATTCCAAATCCGACAACTTTGCAAGGTACGTTATTGTCGACACGAACTACTGCATCATTGATGCGCCGATAATCCACAAAGGCCGTCCGATGTGGAGTCATGTGATAAGAACACCCAAAATCCAGGAACCACTCATCAATGCTACTGGTGGTTGACCTGTTCGCCTGCTGACCTGGATTTCATGTTGCATGATCAGACATATCAGAAGAAGATTAAGAGGAATTTTGACCTGAGGTATGCTGTTGCCGACGAGTCCGCCGTCACCCACGATGTGTCTTAGCAGTGCGTGTGCCATCTGTCACGACCAGTACCTCAACTTTCTCAAAATCTGCGTAAGAGGCCTCCACATGTGCGACTTGATCCTTATTTGGCTGCTGCAACTTTTTCTTAAGACTGTGACATTCTGACTTGATGTGGTCTCGTTTCTTGCATTAATAACAAGTGATATTTGATTTGTTACCTCCTCTTGCTTCATTAGACTAGAATGCTTCTCCTTTTCCTCCACTTAAGGAATTTGTTGTAAGATGTGTGTCCATAAGCTCCTTAGACACAAGAGCAATGATCACCTGTTCTGGAATAATAGTAGTCTTTCCAAAAAGCATAGTTTCACGAACACTTTTATAAGAATAAGGAAGTGAACATAAAAAGAATAAAATCTTATCCTCCTCTTCACTTTTGACACTCTTATTCTCCAGGTCCATGATGATTGTCTGAAAAGTATTAATATGCTCTTTGACTGATGTGCCTTCTGTCATATGTAGGAAATTGAGCTTCTACTTCAAAGTCATCTTACCGGTAAGAGTCGTGTCCTGATACTAGGATGCGAGCTTGTCCCAAATACTTTTAGCTGTCTTCTGGGATGCAATTTGTCGAAGTGCTTCATTTGATAGACTTAGGTATAAAATTGCAATTGCCTTTTGCTCTTTGTATTCTTTCTCCTCAGTCTCATGCATATTATCCTTACCAAGGATGGCATCATGTATCTTCTCCATAGTTAGGATCGCTTTCATCTTCATTGACCAAAGTGCATAGTTGACATTACGATCTAACTTATCAATATCAAACTTGGTGCTCGTCATGGTTGGGAAAGTAGCCTCTGATACCAACTGTTAGGAAATTTTGGGTAATTTCCTGCAAGATCTATAAAACCTGTACCCAACGAGAAAAATGAAAAACCAAATCCGATAATAATAATGCAGAAAAACAAAAGACACAAGGGGTTTAACGTGGTTCAGACTCGGCAGGGTGCGGATCCTACGTCCACAGGGAGAAGAGGATACTGCTTTATTAAATCTAGAAAAGAACTTTACAATAAGAGTGCAATAATCTAAATCCCCTTCAGAATATAGCAAACTGTCTTAAATTAATTGAACCTGAAATTAGTACGGAGTAGAGGCACTATCTCTGCAAGATCTGCCTTGAAATTGAACTCCTACTATTTTATGTCGGAAACTGAGAAGAGGCACTCCTTAGAAAAGGGTTGTAGCGGCACTCTTAATTTTCTAGATCTCTAAAACTCACATATGGGGGATTTCTCTTGGTGTGGGATGATCTTTGCCTCAAGAAATTAGCATGTATTTATACCTCAGGGGATGAGTTGGTCCAAAGAGAAAAAATTAGGATGGAACTAAATCTAAAGCCGTTCGATTAAATCACACGGTTGAGATGATTAACTGACCAAAGAAATTGGACAACTTGGACTGAACCATTGCAATTGAAGCGGTAGCATCTCTATTTGATTTTGATGTGCGTGCAGAGGAAAAAATCATACGGCCAATGATGCTTTTAATGTGTCATATGTTCAGATGAAATATTCAATAAAAAATGGAATGCTATTGCTGCCTTCAAATTACGTCAAGGCAAAAAGCTTCTCCATCTTTATCTTTTATCTCCAACTTAACCATATTGAATGAGTTGGCATATGTGCACCTTTTCCAATCTGCTACAAAGGGTTGGCATGCTGAGACAGCTTTGAGTAGCTGGGCTCGGCCCATATACTTGGGTTGGGACGAACCCAGTCCTGCAGCCCTGCCCAAGTGAGCAATACCCTTTTTTCCTCTTGATCAAATGGACTTCGATTTTGGTCCGATCTGATTCGTCGAATTCGGGTCGGATCCAATTTGAGTAAATCTCTAACATGATCTGTTGGTTGTGAACTTTCTCTAGTTAGAATGCCAGGTTCAGCCTGCACCACCAGAAGTGAAAAATTCTGTAGCCCGGCCCAAGTGAGCAGTAGCCTTTTTTCCTCTTGATCAAATGGACTTCGATTTTGGTCCGGTCTGATTCGTTGAATTCGGGTCAGATCCAATTTGAGTCAATCTCTAATATGATCTATTGGTTGTGAGCTTTCTCTAGTTAGAATGTCAGGTTCAGCCTGCACCAGCAGAAGTGAAGAATTCTGTCCATGGCTTCCTACTCTCATATTAGATTGTTTCTGCAAATTAGAATCTCTTTGAATATCAGTCTTTGAGAATTCAGATATACTGCTATTCTGATTGTTTCTGCAAATTAGAATCTCTTAAATTGGATTCGTGAGTGACCCGGCTTTCTGATTGATTTTGAAGCTTCTCAGCTTGATAAACCAGATTCACAGTTGTAGAATAGTCTACTCGATCATCTATTCTAGACTGCTGAAAGCTTTGTGAGCTGCTGGCATTTTCGCTTCCCCTTACATAAAGCCCAGAGACATGGTTTTCATGCTGCTCATGAACTTCCTTTTTGTCTATAAGCTGTTGATTAACTTGGCCTCTTTTATCTATTGCTATGTGAATTGACATAGATTTATCTGTTGGAAATAATAGTGAGTTTTAGAGTGATGGTTTTAGTTTAAATTTGAATACAGTGAATCTTAGTGACTTTCTTGTATATGTGGCTTGAGTTCATCTGTTGTTGGAGTCTAGTTGTATTACTAGAATTAGATGCATCTACTCTTCTAATATCAGTTCAGGCTTGCTGAAGTACTCTTTTAGTCAATTGTACTTGGGTTGTTTATAATTGTTGTACCATTAGGCGATGTAGTATACTGTGCTAATAACTCTTGTTGATTGGACCACTTATTTCATATCATTTTGGTTTTTATAATACCCATTCACCAACTGATGTAAAATACAGTGCTTTACTTTATCCAATTTATTCTCTCTCTTCTATAATAATTGCTAGTAGTTGGATGATACATATATTACCTCATCTAATTGCAAAAGTTGGTCTAACTGGAGATGACAAGGTGTTCAGAAGTTATGGAGATTGGGTTTGTTTTGAGGATGGTTATTTTGAAAATTGTAGCATTCTGTTTTTAGCTAATAGTTTATGTTTCAATCCTGAAATTGTCAAAGGTGTTTCACCTTCTTCTTCGAAGCATTCAGATGTAAGTAGAAGAGTAGATGCTCCTAATTATAAGGTCTCCTAACTATATAATATCAGTTCAGGCTTGCTGTAGTTTCCTTGTCTGTCTATTACAAGAAAAGATAAAACCAATTGGATTTAGGAGGCTTCATGCACTTCATCTTGCAAGTCCAGTTGGCTGGAGATCTTTGAGGATAAAGATGAGGAAGACATGAAAGTCTTTAATTAGAATATTGTTTCCCCATAAATCTTTTGCTTTTGATCACTGTTCCCCTATTTAGCTTTCATCATTGTTTTTCCTTTTGAGGATAAAGATGAGGAAGGTTATATGATGCAAGCAGAAGCAAATTAGATAACATAATCTACAAGAGTATAATAGAAAGTTGACAGCTTCTTGGTCTGTTGCTCCTCCCTCTTGCAAGGAAGGACATGTGCAATCTTTTCCTTAATGTTTGTAGTTGTTTAATTAATTTGTCTGGTCTTCTCAAAGAGTAGCAGGTGTGCGTTGTTGTCCATTTTCCTATTTAAAATGATTGTATTAATATTTTCTTTTTGTAGGCCCGATACACATGGGATCTCGCCATTCAGGCTCGGGTGGAGAATGCTTGGGAAGCTTACAATAAGAAGCTTTTCAAGCATATCCTCCACCGTGCACGGGATGAGGCGCGGGCAAATGTAGCCTGTAATTGGGATACGCCTATGGATGTGCTGAAAGGAAATGAGCCCAACTGGATAACGAGCGACGTATGGGATCAACTATGCGACATTTGGGTGTCCGATGAGTGGTAGGGTGCCTCCCGAACGGCGCACCGAAATCAGATGACGCTAGTTGAGGGATCCGTTGGCCCGACATACCGGTGGGTCCATCACACTTACAAGTCACGTGCGTCGCATGGTAAGTAATTTAATAATAGTTATTATTATTTAATATTTAATAAAGTTTATATTTTAAAAAAATTATATTAGTTCAATTATGTAAAATTAATTTAATTAATCAAACTTTAAAGGCCATGAATACTGAGTTGGTGACCCAGCGGGGAGGTGATCCCTCACAGCACCAGCTTGATGTTAACGCATGGATGCAGGTGACAAGATTCAACCACGGCCGTGTATATGGCATTGGCACAACGGCCCACACACAGACGTTGTTGCAGCCACATGGTGCGAGGTCATCTGCCTTCACCTCTTCCACCGCTGGTCCATCAACATCACATGCGGGCCAGGATCGATTTGCAGTTGTAGAGGCTTCGCACACAGAATTACAGTCTTCTCACGCAGCCTTAGAGGCTTCTCATGCACGTGTTATTAGTGAGGTGGCCACTGTGAGGGAGTACATGGCACATATTGCTTCTTCCATGCCTGGTGCTCTGGCCCCTCCGCCTCTCTCATCCTTCGACGCGACGCCAACTGATGCCCTCTCGATGCAACCCCTCTCCTCGCCACATCCCTCTCCGCCACATGATGCACTTCATGATTGATGTACTTTATTTTCTATTTTGATGTAAACATATGTTGATATGATATAAATATTACTTTTTGATATAAATATGTATAAACATTATAATTTGATGTCTTGTATATTCCATCGTTGTGGCATTGCATTTTGATATAATTTGATGTCTTGTATATTCCCTCGTCGTGGCATTGCATTTTGATATAATTTGATGTCAAATATTGTAAACATGCATTTTTTAAAAAAAATATTATTATAAATTATATTTTTTTTAAAAAAATACATCTTTGCGACGGCTCTGCGACCGCTCGTCGTCGCAAACGGTATATCGAACTAGTCGCCAAAAGCAGTCACAAATACAATTGTGATCGTGATGCGACGGCAAACGCGATCGCAGAACCGTCACGGATATAATATTTGAGACGGAGACGACGGTCGCAATGTCGTCGTCGATTTATTAGTTGCAATGGTCAAAGAAGGTCGCAGATGTTACGTGACCACATTTTGCGACCGCTTTATAGTCGCATACCGGTCGCATAATATTTTTATTTGCGACGGCTGCTTCTGCCATCGTACATTTTCTGCGACAAGTTCTTTTGCTATCGCCCTTTGCGACCGCGTCCGGCTGTCGCATAAGGTCTTTAGCGACCTTGTTGCAACGGTAATGTCCCTCGCAGATATCTAGTTTTTTAGTAGTGACTCTTGCTTTGCATCTTGTCAAGGTACTCCCTATCATTTAGAACATAGCACCTGCTACCAAAAACATGAAAATATGTAAGGTTAGACTTTCTTTCCTTCCATAACTGATAAGGAGTTTTATTAGATCTTGGTCAGAGATAATTTCAATTGATGATGTAGCAAGTTGTGTTGATGGCTTCAGCCCAAAATCTCTCAGAAAAGGGGTTGGAATTGAGCATTACTCCAACCATCTCCTGTATTGTGCAGTTCGTTCTGTCAGCCACACCATTCTATTATGGAGTCTTTGGTGCTGAGAATTCATGTAGGATTTCATTCTCATCACAGAGTTCAAAGAACTAAATATTCTAACATTCCCTTCCGTGATCACTCCTTATTCTGATCACTTTCACAATAGGAAGTTCCTATTCATTTTGAAGCCGCAAGCATAGAGATTTGAAATTGTTTAAGGCACTTGACTTTTCTCTTAAAAGTTTTGTCTAGGTAAAACGTGAGAAATCATCAACACATACAAGAAAATATTTTTTACCTCTAATACTTTCAACTTGCATAGGACCAATCAGGTCCAGATGAAGAAGCTCTAAAAGTCGATGTAGCAACCAATTGTAACTGGTGATGAGACTGTCTTGTTTGCTTTCCTTCTTGACATGGGCCGCAAACAGCTTCGGGTTCTCCAGTCAATTTAGGAATTCTTCTAAATGCTCCGCCATTTACAAAATTCTTGAGGTCTCTGTAATTAACATGACCTAGCCTTTGATGCCACAAGTTGATGTCAGATAAAACAATAGAAAAACAAACCGATGAGTATATTATTTTGTAGCAGTTGTCATTTGATCTGTTTCCCTCAAGGATGCAGTCACCATCTATAATACCGGTGATTTTTTAAAAATTTATTTTGGCTTCAAGGGGAAAGCCGAGATGTGCGTTGGAGCGGGCCAAATAAATCGCCGGAGTACGCGATTAGTGATATGGCCCTTAGGCGGGAGCAAAAACTTATTTATTTAAGTCGAGATGGAAGGTTGGGTTTGAGCCAATTTCGTAGGTTCGAACGGAACTCGATTCGGATGACTATAGGTCGAGTTATGGTTCATTTAAGTCGTGAGGGGCAAAATTATAATTTTTTAAAAAATATAATAAAATATAAAAAGGAAAAATATACAAAAATGCCCCTAAGATTTTCTCACGGGTACTAAAATGCCCCTATGGTTTTTTTGGGATCAAAAATACCTCTCATGTTATGGAATTGAGTACAAAAATGCCCCTAAAGCTAAACGGTATTAGTTGAGAGATAACGGAGCTAACGTGGCTAATGACTATGACTAATGACGTGGACATCTGGTGCGCATGCATGCCAAGATGTTTTCTCACGGGTACTAAAATGTCCCTGACGTTTTCTCACGGGTACTAAATGCCCCTAACGTTTTCTCACAGGTACAAAAATGCCCCTATCATTTTCTCACGAGTACTAAAATACCCTTAATGTTTGTTTTGGAGCTAAACTACCCCTGAGGTTATTGAAAATGGTACAAAAATGACACCAAGTTAACTTTTGTTATGTGAGACTTAACAGAGATGTCGTGGATACTGATAAAGATATTGACTTTACAAGTGGTGCATATGCAGAGAGCAACTTGCCACGCAACCGTATGGGTGAATAAAAAAAACAAAAATTTGGTTAATTAAAAAACCGATTTGAAATCGAACCAAATTTTTCGATTAACTGATTTGATGGTTTCAATTTCAGTTTTTATTTTCTAAATTTTCATTTTTCGATTTCAGTTTTGATTTCTTATGTGTCGTTTACGTGGCAAGTTGCTCTATGCATATGTGCCACGTGTAAAGTCAACATCTTTGTCAGCATCCATGACATTTTCGTTAAGTCTCACTTAACAAAAGTTAGTTTGATGTCATTTTTGTATCATTTTCAATAACCTCAGGGGTATTTTAGGTCCAAAACAAATATTAGGGATATTTTAGTACCCGTGAGAAAATGTTAGGGGAATTTTTGTACCCGTGAGAAAATATTAGGAACATTTTAGTATTTATGAGAAAACGTCAGGGGCATTTTAGTACCTGTGAGAAAATGTTTTGGCTTACATGCGCGCCACATGTCCACATCATCAGTCCCTGTCATCAGTCACATCAGCTCCATTATCTCTCAATTAACACCGTTTATTTATAGGGGTATTTTTGTACCTAATTTCATAACGTAAGGGATATTTTTGATCCTAAAAAAATATTATGGGCATTTTAGTACCTGTGAGAAAACGTTAGAGACATTTTTGTACCTTTTTCCTATAAAAAATCTAGGATCATACGACTCTTGGGAAGACCGCCCGCATCCCAGGGCTTCTTGGTGTTTTAGGCAAGTGGACGTGAGGATGGCGCAGCCCTTGTGATGACCGGAATCGACGCCGAAGATTGTAGTGGAGCGTCATCTTCTTCCTAGTCTTTTTTTTCAAAGGTGAGTGGCCCTTCTTATTTAGGGATATGCAAATTCTGAGTCTGGGATCTTTTATTGGTATATTTCTCTCTTCGTCGGTTTAATCTTCATGTGATGTATTCTCTGGTTGATGTTCTGGAGTTTCGTGAAATCTGGAATTCCCCCTTCATGAAATTGACCTCCACCTCTTAGTGAAGAATGGAGTGCTTAGTGAATTTGGATTTCCACATGTGCCTATGAATTCCAAATCCCTCGTGCACAACATCACGCGCATCATGAAATCACAATTCCACAAGCGCACGTAAAGAAAAAAAATGGAGATGTCACATGCGGTTGGAAATGCCACATGATTTTATAATTAAAAGAAATTGGAGATGTCACATGCTGCTGGGAATGTCATATGGTTTTAAAATTCCTACTTGGTAGATACAAAATAGTATAGGTTGACTTTCATGAAGACTTGTCTCATGCGGCTAGAATTTTTCACCATGTAAGAGGAATAGTACTTCCTTCATGTGTCTAAATGGGAGTGGACTAAACAAGGAATAGGAAACCCTAAGTTATGATCCAAATCAGCCAACACAAATAAAAGTACATTTAGTTTATTACTGATTTGATGTTTTCTTGCATATAGAATACTTAAATGGTTGATATCCTTGAGTTAAGACTTCATGTTTAGACAAAGCTTGCTATGAGGTGTTATAACTCGTGCTGTAAATTCGATTCATTTACTGTCTTTGTGTTGACTGCAAATTGTGCTGTTAGAATTGACTTTAGTGTAGTTAAAACAGTATTTTGGTTATATGTGTTTGTAGGATAAAGAGGAGAACGTAGCAAGGGCGGAAAACTGCCCAGAATTTATTTATTTTACACAAGTTGGTCTCCTAGTTTGGAGGCTGGGGAGTCATTTGTTTAGCACAAACTCCGGGTAATAGATAGTGGGATACTTGAATAACTATGCTGCTGGGAGTCATTTCTAACAAAGTCACTAATACTTGCTATGAATGCTATAAAATTTTCTTTTTCAGATTCTTCTAAGTCATTTTCTTCTTCGTCATCACTCCAGGTGACAGTAAAGGACTTCTTGAGCCTCTTCTGGAGATTTAGAGATTCTGATCTGACATGTTCATATTCTTCACATTCAAAACATTTGATGCCTTTAAACTTCTGTTTTGAATCATTCTTGAGAGCAAACGACTGACCTCTTCTATTCTCTCCTACTGTAAATTTGGATTTGGAACTGTTGAAACTACTCGGTTGAAATTGAGATTGAGACTGCGGTTGCATATAAGAACTCTAATTTTGCTTATTTATGGAGTTTAAAATCTTTTGAAATTCTTCGTCAAAAGAGCAAAAACAACATTCATCTCATCTTCTGAGCAATTGTTGACTTCACCTCATCTTCGATATCACTAAAAGCTAATTTTTTTCTTTTTCTCCTCGTGAGAGTATTTTTCAGAGAGTTCTAACTCATATTTTTCAAGTTTTTCCATCAATGTGTCAAGGGTCATAGTAGATAGATCATGAACTTCACTCATAGTTGCAACTTTCATGTCAAATTTAGAAGGCATAGATCTAAGAATTTTTCTTACAACTTTTTCTTCTAAAAATGATTCTCCAAGGTGGTGGCATTGTTCATAAGATCTTTGACATGCCCATGGAAGTCTTGAATGCTTTCATCTTCTCCCATTTTTAGATTCTCAAATCTGGTGTTGAAGATTTCAACTTAATTTGGACTTTCGAAGAGTCAGAGTTTCTTCATGATTGGTTTCTAAAATTCCCAAGCCTGTTATGCCAAAGTACAAGCTAAGATTAGTTTGAATTGAGAAGGATCAACTACATTGAAGATAGCATTAAGAGTTTTATTGTCATAGTTTGCAACAACAATTTTTGCTTCAGTATACTGGCATTTAGGTTTGTGCTCTATCCCATCTGGTGTAGTGGGAGGTGTGTAGTCAATCTCAATGGTGTCCCAGCAACGATCATCCAAATACTTCATGAAAGCTCTCATCCGAGTCTTCCAACAAGTATAGTTTGTTCCTATCAGCAAAGGAGGGACATTAACTTAGTTTCTCATTGGCATTTCTTCCATCTTGAGGTCGAAGGGGAAGAGACACTTCAAGGATCTGTGCTGGTAGAGGTTAGCACAACCGCTCTGATACCAATTGGTGGGATAGTCTTTAAGGGAGTTTTCTGTCAATAGACAAACAGGAAGTTGAAATTGCTTTTAAGAACATAGTGAGTAACAAATAAAAATAACCACAAAGGAACACACAAACACATCAATTTGTTTACGCAGTTCAGTAACAAACTTGTCACCTAATCTGCGGGGCTCTCACCGGACAGATGCCCAATCCACTATCAACAAAGTACAATATTAATTCTAGGATTTCACACTCTGAAATTCAACTATCAGTACTAAAGTGAATTGGAAATAACAAACAAACTATTTACTATTACAAGTACTAACCAACTTGTCTCTCTATGACAACTCAATCATAGAGTTCTGTCCTCCACACAGTCTTTATGTTATAAGTTAACGACCCAACTCCATATTGACTTGAAGATAATTGAAGTAGATTGTTGCCATCTACACACTCAGCAGTCTCAACTCTTCATATAACTGGCAACTCTATTTAAGCACATAGGAGACTTGCCTTCAAATCTCATTTCTTTCCTCATATATAGTTGAAAGCCAAAATATTTGCATGACAACCATTAAACACAAGACCATAACCATCAGCTTCAAACTCAAAAGCCAGCCATAAATTCTCATAATGCATCGGCCATAAAAGCTTCAAGAATAACCGCCCAGCTCATAAAGAAGACCTCATCATTTCTTCTATAAATGACCAAGAGATTAAGGATGAATATTAAATCAATAATAACTACTCATGATATGTCAATAACTTCAGCAAACAAAAAGACACCATTCGTAGCAACATTAATTTCATCAAACATTTCAAAGTATTCAGAGCAGTTATAACTATCACACA
This sequence comes from Canna indica, assembly GCA_034359265.1. NCBI lineage: Eukaryota > Viridiplantae > Streptophyta > Magnoliopsida > Zingiberales > Cannaceae > Canna > Canna indica. The sequence goes on along the minus strand of CP136898.1, from coordinate 32,616,123 downwards.
ACTGAGAACTTAGCTGCTATTCCTTTTGCCAAATATTGCCAACACATTATAAGTCAAACACCAACGATCAATTTCCTTGATTTTTAACAGACTTATGTGTCATCACTTAATCGAAGCTCAAATCTTAATTTCAAAAACCAAAAAAAAATCCTAGGAGACGATTTTGGAGATATGTCTACCGGAAGGTAAGTGTTAAGTGTTGTATTGAAACTTTAAAGGTATTAAATTTTGATTCCAATGTATTAAAACACATGTTTCTTGTAGAAAAAAGATGATTGTGATTTTGTTTGTCATGATGAATATTTTGAGTGAGGAGAACATAAATAGAACCAAGATGAATTTCTTGTAGAGAAAATCAACTTACTGCAAGAGAAGAATATTATGTTGGTGGAGAAGACAATAATCCTCAAAGATCAAGTGAATAAATTAGAAGATGACAAGGATAAGTTGGAGAAGCAATATGAAGAATTGGAAATGTCAATTAGGAGAATGAAGATGTTGTAGGAGAAATGACGACACTAGAGGGGGGTGAATAGTGTGTTTACTAAATCTATTAGCCTAAATCTGATTTTAATTGTTTACTTAAATCATTTAGGCAATTTACGATTTAATGATTATATGCGGAAGCAATAAATGATTAAGCAATTAAAGCACAACAAAATCAAATAATGCAAACACAAGATTTATAGTAGTTCGGCCCCAATGCCTACTCCACTACCTAAGCACTCCGCTTAGGATTTCCAAACTAGTTTTACTAGATTAATTTACGTTTCCCTTACACAAAGGACTTTTCACTTAAAGAGTCTCACTCTCGACCTAAGGTACTTCCACACCCAAAAGTCTCTGCCTTCTTATCGAGAGCACTCTTCCACCTCAACCCAAAGGGACAACTAAACTAATCCTACTAAACACTAAGTTTACACAAGTGGCTTTACACCTAACGCCAGGTAACCACTTCCACACAAGAAGACCTAACACCCAGTCTTCGTAAACCCAAATTAATAGATAACTGTTCAAATAAAAGATAAAATTTTCAATCAAAAGAGCTTAAGAATTAAACCAAAGAATCGTGCTCTTTTCCAAGCCTTTTGCACCTTCAACTCGTCAAGGGATGAGCTTGATCAAAACTTGACTTGAAGCAGCAGCTGGCGCTTGAGAAGGTGTTCGCAGAAATAGCAAAGCGCAAGCATTGATCGTTTGGAAGGCTCTAAATCTCCCTTATAATACTCAACGATCTTTGTAAGATTGGGAGCAGAAGATTAAATGAAGTATATGAGGGTATATTTATACCCTACTGAAGAAACGACAGCTCAATGAATAGTTTTCTATCTGTTGCAGGCCGCCAATCGATTGGTCGGTCGACCGACCGATCGATCGCTCCATCGACCGCCATTTTTTCTCTCTGGTCGGTCGACCAACGGGTCGACCGCCAAGATGCAAGATCTTCGATCCCGACCTTCGATCAACCTGTTGGTCGACGGATGTGATCTTGCGTCTTCAGCAAACGCAAGTCGATCGATTGACTGGTCGACCGCCCAGTCGACCGACGTAGCTACTGCCCCTTTTCGACACTAGTCGGTTGACCGACCAGTCGACCGAAATAGCTGGTGCCCTTTAATTACTTTACCCTATTCGACCGACCGCCCGATCGACCGAACTTAGGCTGAGTTGTATTTTTCAGCCGATTTCATTTGCGCTTCGTTTTCGGGTTCCGACTTTCAACGAGCATCATCTTGGTGCACTCGTCAACTTCGAGATACTTCCGCGATGAACCCGAGCGTGACGATCAATGTCCTTCCGATTTTCCAATTTCTTCGATTTCTCCAATCGAGGACAACGAACGGTACTGATATGGAACCTGAAGATATTCTTAATGAAATCATTAGTCCCATATTTGTTATCATCAAAACCGAGATTAAGGCCAAGGTTGAAAATCTAAAGCCAACAATCTTCCCCTTTTTGATGATAACAAACATCCTTAAGAAAATATAATCATTAAGACATAGAAGCATATCAATTAAGGGATTTCTCCCCCTATCAACATGCATATCTATAAGAATAAACTCCCCCTATCTATATGCATGAATTTCCTATATTTTCCTCCCCTTTACCTATAGTTTTCTCCTATATTTTCTTATACTTTTCTCCCCTTTTTACTCGTACTCTTCTCCCCCTTTTGACATCAATCAAAAAGGGCAAGAAAGGTCTATCTATTCAAAGGGATGAAACACAAATATTTTTTCATGAAGTTGAGACTCTAAGGAGTATTTTTCATGAAACATGAAAATCTCAACACAAGGGATGGAAGAACAGATATTTAATATAAAACTTAAATCATACATGATAAAAATATGATAGATACAAATCAAAACTTAATCATGTATGCACTCAAGAATGAATGTACTCATATCATTTTCATGACCTTTTTTATTTCATTCAAACTTTCAAAATACCAAGATCTAATCATTTAAAGCATGTTTGAAAAGTTTGAAATGAGAATAATATCATTTGATCTAAATATGAACTTAGCATGTTTTCATTTGAAATAAGCATGAAAGACATGAAAATGCTAAGTCTCAAGATTTGCTATCTACTCATGTTTTCTAATATTTAGGCATCTAGACATCAAACATGAGATAATGTGAGTCTGAATAAAGTTTGGGCTTAAGATGAAATTTTTAATTCACTTTGTTGACTTAGGTCAACCTATACTTCAAGATTTAAAAATCAAGCTTTTAAGTTTATACAAAATCATATTTTTAACAAATATTTTTCAAACCAATTTTTGGATGAAAATTTTGATACCAAATATTGAATGGTCATTTGAAATGCATGTATCAAGTTTGAACTCAAAATGAATTTTCTAAGTTCATTTTTCATCCTATATTGTTTTCAATTAAACAAATGGATCTTAGCTATCATCCAAAATATTAAAATCATTTTTAGGAATGATTTTACTCAAGAAATTATGCGAATGATATTAGAAATGAAATCCAAATGGCATGCATAAAGTTTCATTTGAAGTTTTTGAAGAACGATAAAAGTATTGAAAGGATTGATATATCAATTAAGTGATATTTTGAGTTTTCGAAGTTCAACTTCAAAATTCTATTTTAAATCAGATTCTTGATGAAACTTTTTGAAATTTTTACTGATAAAACTAGATTTTTCAGTGAATGTGCAATTTTAAGAAATATTTAAAAAAGATTTTTCTATATTTTCCTAGAAATAATTGAAATTGATACCAAATGTAGGTTGAAATGGTATTTTTGAGAATAATTCTTAAAATTTGTTCAATTTTTATTCAAACTTCATGACACCACATGATGGTCATGTAAAGAGCATATGTCAAGTTTGAAATGAAAATTATGTCTTTAAGTCAAGATATCAACCTAGCATGGTTTCATTCAAAACTAAACTAGTTTTTATGAAACTTGCTAAGTTTCAATCTTAACATTTACTCATGATTTTTCAAAATTAAATCTATGGATACCTAACATGAGTAAATCTAAACATGTTCCATGAATATAGATTGAAAATGAGACCTTTAAGTCAACTTGTTGACTTGGGTCAACTAGGTTCAAAAGAGGTTTTCATGAAACCACCTTTATGTCATTTTATTCATATCCATATGAATTTTTCATTCTAAGTGCTTGGAAACATGTCATACCTATTCCTAAACATGTTTATGAAATTTTGGACTTAAAATGAATTTTCTAATTTGATTTGTTGACTTGGGTCAACCTTTTTCAAGATTAAGTACCCTAAAGTGATATGGTTATCACATTGTTCATCTAGACATGAATTTTCAATTTTAAATACCTAGACTCATGTGATATGTGTATCTAAACATGTTTGTTTCATTTTTAACTTAACATGAAGTCTCTAAAAAAGAATTTTGACCTAGTTCGATTTCATAAATATCATGATATCATGAAATGAGCTAAGTTAACAAAAAATTTCTTACTCATGAAAATTCAAATATTTATCATGCAAAATCAATCATGAGTATATAGAGACATCATCAAAACATGAAAATTCAAAAATTATACTAAAATTTTTGTAAAATTAAATCCATACCTTATTCTTACATATTTGCCTTACCTTTTCATTTTCTTTTAGATAGCATAGTCTTTCATGTTTACCACTTTCTTAACTTGCAAGTAGGCTTCATTAGTATCATAATAAAATAATATGCCTACTAGCAAGATAACATACTAAATACCAAAGGTTCAATACAAAGTTTCATTAAAAAATTTAACCTATGCTAGATAGAAAAGATTCATTTCAATGAGGATATCATGATATCAAAATGAATCTAAGAAGATCTTAGGATGTGAAATATTTGAGGAATAAGATCTCTAAGTATGTTTAACTAGTTTGGACTTAAAGAAATGTCTCTAACGGTGAGTGTCAACCTAGAGCAAATTTCATTATATGAAATTTGCCTAAGTGCTAATATTCTACATACTCATGAAAATTCAAGGGATTTAACATGCAATCCTAATCATGAGTATAGAGACATAATCAACCATGAAAATTGAGGTATTAGACTATAAATATGCAATAACCAAGAACGTACCTCATCCATGAATTTAGTCAAACTAATCTAATCTATTTAGCCTTCCATTTTATCATAACTTGCAAGTATACTTTATAAATAAAATCATGAAATCAAATCTACATGCAAGCTATCAAACTAAATAGTGAAGAGAAAAACCAAGTGTCATTTATCAACTTCAACTTCACTAAATAGCATGGATTCATTTTCAAATAAATCATTCATGATAACAAAATGAATCAAGAGATCTCAAAATATGAAAATTTGAAAAATAAGATCTCCAACCCTTCCTATTGGTTGAAAACCGAAAGGCCATAATTAGCCTACGATTTAGAACCGCAAGGTCGCTTAGGCCCATTACAGGCCACTTAGGTCTCCGAAGAGACCGGGAAATCAAAAATCAAAAAGGTTTTTGAATTTTTATCAAGAGCGGAAAATCTACTAATATTAAGCATATATCAAACTCCAACTATAATTTTAAGAAAGGGATATAGGAGATGATACCGGAATAGTTCAAGTCTTCATGTTATGGGCATGAATTGGATGGTTCAAGTATTGAAGTCTTCAATATTACCTTGATTGGCTTAAAAAATTAAAAAAAAGTGAGTTTTATATTTCTTATTTAATTGTTACACTTAGATTATATGAGTATGTAAAATATTTGAAATAAGACTTGAGTATTTGTTGTTAAAAGTTTGAGCCCAAAAATAAAAAGATAGAGAACTTACTAGTATTGTGGTTGTGATTATTTAAATGGTGTGTGGTCATGTTATCAAAGGGGCACTCTAGTGTAAGAATAAAATAAAATAGTTTTTCATGTAAAAATTCATTCATACATGCACTAGTATAAAATATATAAATGTTAATGGGCATCCCCTCTCGTGACTCTCGCGACTCGAGCAACTCTTTTGGCGAAAACAACAGGTGCGGCCAACGACGATGATGCTTCTCATTCGAACGATCCTCCTCCCTGGCCTCAAAATAGCCCCCACCGTCTCTACCATCTCCTGAAGTCTCGATGGTGGATGCTTCACTGAATCCTCTAACAAGGTGACTTGATAAAAACCCTAAGGGTTTGGGGGTTGGCAAAAAATTAGGGCAAACCTCTTCCTCCGTGCCTGCTTCAAAGCACTCTTTAGGTATCTCTGGTATCTCCATGCATGTCTGAATCATTTCAACAATTTTCTAAATTTTTCCTGCGCTTGGATGAAAGCCTCGCGAATTGGGTCCAAATGGTATAGTTATTCTGTTGGTGTAAAGGACACACCAAAGGGGGAGGATAAATAGTGTTACCCGTTAATTTTTTAGACTATGTTCTATTGTTTAGTAAGTTGTCGATTTCTATTCCAAGTATATATTCTAATGAGATGATAATCAAGAAATCAACAATAATAAGTCAATGCTAACACAATAATATTTATAGTGGTTCGGCAACACCGCCTACTCCACTACCTAAGCACCGTGCTTAGGATTTTACACACGAATCCACTAAGATGAGAGTTTCTTACAATCGAGGACTTTTCATCGGAAAGTCTTTACACTCACTTCGAAGGCACTTCCATACCCGGAAGTCTCCAACTTCACACTGAGTGAACTTTCCCACCTCAAATACTAAGGAACACTACTAACTTAGTTTACACAAGTGGGTTTATACCTCTATACCAAGGTGAATATTCAATCACAAACTAAAACAAAACAAACATTTATCACAAGGAAAGAGGGTAGAGAACTTATCACATGAAAACCAACACCTCATCTTGTGCCTAGCAAGCTTGAACAACCCTCCAATGATGTTGCACTTTAAGATGAGGGATCAAGAAGCTAGGTATAAGAGAAATGATCAATGAAATCTTGGAATATGCAAAGGTTAACTCGAGAGAGACTTAGGGCATCAATGGTGACTGACGAAAGCTGTTAGGGAAGTTTATATAGGGTTTTGAAAGAGTGGTGTCGAGTGGAAATCGACTCAACAGATGTATTTTTATGTCTGTTACAACACTGGTCGATCAGTCGGTCGATGGCTCAATCGATCGAGCATTCGACCGCCGTTCGACTGAATGACTACTAGATGTTTTTAACAATATTCGGTCAATTCCCAGTCGATCATTCGATCGATCGACCATACGACTGGCCATTCGACTGATACACAATCTACAGGCTGATTTTTGTCATTTGGGTTTCGATTTTCATGTTCTTAAGATTACATTAATAGGAAGGACTATAGTGATAGATAATACTTAGTTTTATGGCTTTTCTTGGTTATTATGATGAAACTCATTAATTGTACCTTAATTCTTTCCCTTTTTGATTGATGTCAAAAGGGGGAGAAAAAGTAAGGTCACACTTAGTTTTTACGATGCATATAGTTAGCGTGAGTTATATAGTTATGGGGAGTTAAAAATGATATGCACATTGATAGGGGGAGCATAGGTTGAGTTATAAGTATTTAAATGAATCATAGGTTGAGTTATAAGTAGTTGAATGCATATGCTAAAGTTACATATCTTGCATGCCCTTAATTCATGTATGCCTTAACTCAAGCTCACAAAAAATATATGCATATGTTTCTTAAAATTCCATATTATGTTTGTCATCATCAAAAATGGGGGGGAGATTGTTGGTTTAAGGGTTTCTCTTAAGCCTCGATCTTTATTTTGATGATAACAAACAAGTATTTAATCCATATGTGAAGTTTGTTGAAGATAATGCAACACCACTTCACGTAGATGGGCAAGGCTTGGTTGACTAAGCCTTGTAGTTATCCTTTAATTATTAGATATTTATCTTGTTAGAATAGTGGATAATTATCAGTTAATTACCAAGTCTTTAGGAGTTATCGAAATGTCTTGTAAAGCCTATAAAAGGCTACTTATTTTATGAAAGAAAGCATCTCTCGTTTCAAGTTCAACAATTGGTATCAGAGCCAGGGACGAGAGATCGCCATAAGTGAGAGTCGAGGAGAGGGAGAGAGGCAAACACTCGTCATTGCAAGAGGTTCAGATCGTCCGCGAAAGAAGGTGAAAGAAGACTTCGCCGGGTCCCCATGAAGAGCACAGGGGACGGTTCCAGTGGAGAGAGGAACAAACGGACAAACGAGACGAAGCCGAATTCGTCCGACGACAGCTATATCCATAAGAGGGAGAAGCATCGCAGCGAAGAAGAAAGTCCTCTGTTTGAACAAAGGTGAAGGAGTGAAGTTTGCTCACTCGTCCGTCTCCTCGGGTGGTGCAACAACATCGACATCGGATCTGTTCCGAGCAAGGCATCGGCGAGGCCGACGCCGATAGATCATCATCAATCTAAAGTTTCGGAGGGTTTCAACGCCGCTCCATCGCATCAACTCCCACTCTGGTTTTGGGGACAAGTCACGTTGATCACCACATAGGGGAGACCGCAATCGTGGAAGAAGCACCGACCGACCCCCGCTTCTTCGACAATAGTAAGTCTCTGAAGTGGGTTTTCACAAGTAGTCGTCGCCCAAAGAAAGTGAGAGGGAGATAAAAAGGACAATATCGCTCGGTCCCGGTGAAGAGCACAAGGAACAGTCTCGTTGGGTCCCCGTGGAGAGCACAGGAGACAACCTCGTTCGGTCCTCGTGGAGAGCACAAAGGACAAGTCTCGCCAGATCCTCGTGGAGAGCACAGAGGATGAAAGAAGTCTTGTTGGGTCTTCGTGAAGTGCACGTACAGGAGACGAAAAGAGAAAGACAAAAGAGACAAAAAAAAAAGATGTAGGCGAGGAAAGAGACACATGTGTGCGACGTCAGACGGAGGATGATGATCGAAAGCTTGAGATGGTGAAGCTGGTGTTGAGGGGGAGTGTTGAAGATAATGCAACACCACTTCACGTAGATGGGCAAGGCTTGGTTGACTAAGCCTTGTAGTTATCCTTTAATTATTAGATATTTATCTTGTTAGAATAGTGGATAATTATCAGTTAATTACCAAGTCTTTAGGAGTTATCGAAATGTCTTGTAAAGCCTATAAAAGGCTACTTATTTTATGAATGAAAGCATCTCTCGTTTCAAGTTCAACAAAGTTTTGAGTTCAGGATGAGGTTGCCAAAAGCATGCCAAGTTCGTTCAAACGAATCGGTAGAAAAGACCGTCAAAGAAATGGAACAAGAAAATGTCAAAGAAAGGGTCGGGCATAAATCAAATAGATATCTTGTAATATAAACCTAGGACGATCTTATCCCAAGCCTAATTGTATAGTTATCCAAGTTAGAACTTGGTAACTAAATCCATAAAAAAGGCATGTAAAAATTTCAAGTAGAAATCAGCCTCAGCCTGCATTCGATCGACCGAACAAGGTAGTGTCGTTGGCAGTAGCCACAGAAGGCTGTGTCTATCGACCGGTCGGTCGACCGACCGAAGTGAAAAATGGGCAGAATGTTCATCGGTCGACCGAATTGGAGATCACAAGTCGCGCGACCCTGGCTCCACTGATTTGGTCGACCGACTAGTCGACCGAATGTGGGATCGATGGATTTGCGACAGTCGGTCGACCCGTCAGTCGACCGAGCACTCACATACACCAGAGGTCGCATTGGCGGTCGATTAGTTGATCGACCAACGATCGACCGGTAAAGCGACCGAACGGCATCAACGACTATTTTTTTCGCCCGTTGAACATTCTGTTCGGCTGAGGGGTTATAAATACCCCTCACCTAACTTCTTTAATCCTTCTTGGAAATATTATTGGGCATTAAAGAAGTCATTTGAGTCTTCATAAGAATTGATTTGTTGCGCGCCCTTCGCCTCCGTTGACAACATTCCTCGAGCGTCTGCTTCCCTGCTTCCCTCAACTCTACTGCAATTCAAAGAGTCATCTACCTGCAAGTTGGAGGCCTGAAGGCTTGGGAAAGGAGCTTTGGTTCATCTTTAAATTCTAAAGCTCTTTCCATTGTATTTGAAGTTTATTTGAAACTTGTTTACCATTTGTAATAGTTGCTTACCATTTGTTTACCATTTGTTATAGCTGCTAGCTCCAATATAACATAACGATCATCTGGTGGAGGACGCGGTGAGCTACCACCTTCATCATCATCATCCTCCTCATCGTCGTCATCATCATCATCCTTTGGATTGGATGGATGTCACGCCCTAAATCCGCCATGACCGGCCAGAGTACCCCACGTACCCCAAAGCCTAACCCAACCAAACCACAGATGTAATTATAAGACACATTTTATAAAATCATTTGATTGATCAAAATAATTTTATAAATAGGATATCCATAATTTCATTAACCAAATAGTTAAACACTCAAATGACCAAACCCTTAAAGAATAAAGTCTTCAAAAACATGAATAAACTCCTCAACATAAAATGCGGAATAAAATCCACCCCAAGTCCACATGACTCAATAACAAATAAAAGAACACATTAAATCTAAGACTTGGGTATCCACCCCGACCACGACATGTCACGAGATCCATTGTCCCTGCCTCCACCAGCTGCGCTACTGCATCCTAGTACCTCTCTGATCATGCTCGGGTGCTCAAAAAGATAATATAAAGAGGATAAGTCCAACTAGGACTTAGTGAGCAGATGAGTCCTTAAACCACCATATCCATCATAATTAAACTCAGCATATAAACAAGCATATAACGATAAAAGCATATCTCATAAATAATTATCAACATGCATATCTATCCTCCTATACATCATATCACAACCAACAATAGATATGTCATCCAATTATAAAATACATGTCTAAATGCATCAATACATATTCCAACCAGGACCCGTCGATCCCACATAGCCACATAGGGTAGGTAGTTAGTGTAGCCTCCGAACTACCACCCAACCCAGAACCATCTCTTTGGGGCATGCCCTCCCCTCACCGGAATGGGCTCTTCTGAACCATCTCTTTGGGGCATAGGTTCACTCACCAGTCGGGATTCTGAACCGTCTCTTTGGGGTATATATGATCTCCCCTCATCGGCCGTAATTTTTGGAATAGTTCCAACACCATCTCTTTGGGGCATACCCTCCCCTCACCGGTGAGGCTTCCGGGAACATGCACCAAGCACAGCACACACACACACACATACATAGCATACTAAGGAGAATAATCCATCCACATAACAGATATATAGAAATATGCTATGATCATACCTCGGTCTCTCCATGTTCTCATGCCATCCATCACATCTCACATGTCTATAAGTAATATTGTTCATTCAGTGCATCACAAAAATCATGCCATAAGGAATTAAGTACATCTCAACCCGCATATCATCACAAGCACATGACATAAGCATGTATCAACATAATAGAACATGTAAGCAAATAAAAATAGAGTCATGAAGAATCCTTATGCAAAGTATTAAAACATAGCGAGCATATACGATAGAAGACCAACCCCTTGTGACCCCTAACCGCACCTCCTAGGGCCGGCCTACCCCCTTACCCGGGTGCTCTAAAAGCAAGGGGGATTCAGCCCTACAAATCCTCCATAGGATCGTCTCAACACAACGTTCATCCTAATTCCCTATGTCTCTAAATGTCCCTAAGTTCTTTACTTTTCCCAATTATAGGTCTCTACAATTATGCATGTTCTAATGACATATGAAAATATCCTAAATATGTAGTCTCAATGTTTAAACAAGTCTCAAGATCCTCTACATGGGTTATTAGGGGCCGGCGGACCCTTAGAGTTCTTAGGGAACCCTTTAGGGGGGGTGGCACACCCTAAAACCCCAATCTTTCCCTTCCACCAAGAAGCAAGAAACCATTAATACTAAGAACTACCATCAAGAATCAAGAATCCCATCAAGACATCAAGAGGGAAGGGGGCGGCTCCTCAAGAATTTTTTCCATGAGGCATGCAGCTAAGACCCAAAAATCCGGAACAAGAAATCCACAACAAACAATGTAAAAATTCATCAATCTTTTACTCGAATTCGACACAAGAAAAACCAACCAAAAATCTGAGAAAAACCCCTCTCATAGGGACGGCGGCATGATGAAGGAGATGGGGGAAAGAGGGTTTTATCCACTCACCTTTTTGGAGAAAATGGAGATAAAGAAGAAGATAGACCTTCCTACGATGAACGCCGACGAACTTGCGAATTCCGGCCTCTGAATTGCTCCCTACCTACAAGGCATCGCCCCTCTCTCTCTCTCCTCTTGCCTGGGGTGGCGTGTGGCTAAACCCCAGGCCGCACGCCCGGGGTGGATTTTTATGGGGCCTGGTCGGGCCTCAAATGACCAAAATGCCCTCTTTAAGTGATTCAACTTATAAAATTTATATTTAACCCGTTCTAACTCTGATTCGGATTCCGATTGAACCACTAGACTCAACTCGAGGTCCTCTATCATCCTAGCATGCTAAATCACAGAAATGTAATAAATAAAATTTTCCTAAATTTTTCTACATCAATTGCTTACCCGAAATTAATCTCGAAACTCTTTGCAAACCCGCGCTAACTCGAGCCTACGATTCCCTACTAAATGACAAAATATAATTATTAAAATTTTGGTCATAACAATGGATCTCCTACTTGTGCACGCTTCCCTCGCGGATCTCCCAAAATCTTCAAACGTGTGAGTGTCGATGTATCAATTGCCTTAGGATCAGGCTCGATCTCATATCTCAATCTGTGTACCCCAGACAAGTAAATAAAGTATGATACCAGGGATGCAAAGGGAAGGGCTTGTTTGGTAGATGCATATACCTCAGTAATGTAATTAAGCATAAGATCAAGGATATCAATAACCCGACTTGTCAAGGCATACAATAGTACCCTAAGACTAGTACTAGTCACCTCATTATAATGCCCTACTCTAAGAAGAATGTTATATGTGATGATAATGTGCATAATCCTAGCTAGCGACAGTGGACAATCTTATAGTTTGCATTGGAATTGACCAACAACAATTGGCCACAAAAAGTGTAATCCGTAATGAAATTTGTGGCAAAATTATTTTTATGGTTAAAAGTATAATTTCGAACAATTTGCGATAAATTTTCTACTTTTGTCATTATGTTTGCTGCTAATAATTGAGTCAACATTCAAATTGTATAGTTTTTTAGATTTATGATAACACAACATGTTTTGTCACTGATTCAAAATATTCTACTATGGCAACTGTTTGCTACAAATTTTTGCCACAAGTTTGTCACGGTATTGTGTGACAAGTGTTTGCGACAATATTTTTGTCTCAACTTTGTGTGGCAACTATTTGAGACAATATATTTGTCATAGACATAGAACTTTTTATTGTGACAAACTACATGTGCCATAGATGATAAAATAATTTAAATTTTTTTAAAAAATGATAAAATTTTAGGTGAGTATTTTTGCCAGTTGGAATCCGTGCCCCGCTAATTTCTCTCCCACTTTATCTTTTATTTATGCTTCTATTTTCTTTTTTCTTGTGCAATCTAAATTTCCCACTCCCTTCTCTCTATGTTTTCGCAAAAAATTTCTTCTCCACGTAAACCAACGAAACCCTATTTCCTATCTCCGTGAAAAATTAATTGGGCGATAATACAACGCTGCATTCTTTCTCCACTTATATATGTATATATATATATAAGTAACTTTCATAATTGTCATGTGGCACCTTCGTAGTGAAATTTTATTGACATATCAATTTGAGAATTTTTTAGAATTATTATAATTAACTTTCTCTCCCCCACTTTTCCTCTCTCTTAGACGTGACATATCTCCCCAATATATCTTAATTAATATGCATTAACTTTGCAACAACTCTCTCTAATTGTCATATATTAATATGCATTTATTTTGTGATTTGACTATTTTCTTATCTATATATATACTTAAAAGCAAGATTCAAAACTGCCACGTGACACCTTCAAAAGCTATGTTTGCTGACTTGTCAATTTGAGAATTTTTTGAAATTTTTTTTTTTTTAATTACTTTCTCTCTCCCTCTCTTCGCTCTTAATTAGCGTAATTAATTTTATAGCAGTTACATTATTATCTCAATTACACCCACACATTAATTAGTCTCACACGTTTTTCTTTGGGCGGTTTCGGGAAACTTTCCTCTTCTCCAAGTCTAATGTGGAAAAAACTTATATGGGCAGCCTGCCCATATAAATTTCTTTGAACGAATGGATATGAGCTTTAAGCAACTGAACATGGATAAAAAATAAATGGATATGTTCATATTCATTCTTTTTCTATCCATGTTCATATTCATTCCTTTTCTATCCATGTCTAGTCGCTTAAAGCCCATATCCACTCATTCATAAGTTTTCAATGGGCAGCCTGCTCATAGAAGTTACACCTGACTAATTATGTGACCTTCAAAAGCGATGTAAGGCCTCCTCCTCAACTCCACGTAGTCGGACCTCAAGGCGACGATGCAAGGCGGCCTCCTCAACTCCACATTTGTAAATAAAGTGTTAGCCCCCATGATCAGGCCGATGAGGAGCAGGGCGAGGCTCGAGACGATGCCCTTCTTGGGGTTGGCGATGATGGTGTAGATGGCCATGGCCGATGAGCTCCATTAGCACGTCTTGGAGAGGACTCATCCCAGCACTCAGAACATGCACTGCCACCTGAATCATATGTAATTCATTTGATGATTAAAAAGATGATTCATGTATAAATTATTTTCAGTTGAAGCAATCAATAATAATTCATTCATATTCTCCTTCCAGACAGCAGGGAATTAATTAGTTGTAGTCTCAAGTATTGGAACTACAGTGGAAAAGAGTAATGGAAAGTATTGATCGATTGATTGTAGAATAAGGAAAACGTCAGCTCATATAGATGCTGATACATCGGCAGAGTTATAGAGATAACATAAAATAACAAACAGTAATGGAAATAATAATAGTCGTGGATGAATAGCTACGTGGAGCATATCAGATGGAGTCCCTTGATATGGGCTGGATGATGTGAGTACGAGTTGTTGTGAGGGAGAGTTGCGAACTCAATATTTTTGCTAATATCCCCCCTCAAGATGGGTCGTCTAATGACACACATGTTGTTCCAATGCTCCAGAAACAAGGCTGTTGAAGTAACTTTAGTTAGAGTGTCTGCAAGTTGCTGGGAAGAAGGAATGTGATGAACTGAAATCTGATTTGATTCTGCTTGTTCACGAACAAAATGAAAATCCAATTCAATGTACTTCATTCTGCTGTGGTTAATAGGATGTTGAGTCAAAATTGTTGCTCCCGGATTATCACAAAAGATTTTGGGAACACTAGGTTGAAAACAATTTAACTCCCAAATGATATTAATTATCCAGTTGACTTCAGCAGTAGTCTTTGCCAGCGCTTTATACTCTGCCTCTGTGGAAGATCTCGCGACTGTTCGTTGTTTCTTAGAGCTCCAGCTAACAGGAGAAATTCCAAGAAAGATTACATAAGCACTTGTAGAGCGTCGATCTGTTTGATCACCCCCCAAATCCGAATCAGAAAAGGCCTCGATATCAAGATTGTTGTTGGAGTTTAATAAAATGCCCATGGAAGAAGTACCCTTTAGGTACCTAAGTAGTCGCTTGCAACACTGCCAATGGGTAGTATAAGGATTGTGCATAAATTGCGATAGTTTGTTTATCGCAAAACTTATATCTCGCCTGGTAAAGGAGAGATACTGAAGCTCTCCAATTACTTGCTTGAACAATTTAGAGTCCGCGGGATTTGAACCATCATGTGTCTGCAAGTTAATGGAGGTGGACGGAGGGGTCTTTACATCATTTGCTTCATGCATTTGGAAACCCTGAAGGAGATCATTGATTAACTTCTGTTGAGAGAGAACTATGCCTTGTTCAGTATGAGAGACCTCTACTCCAAGAAAGTAATTCAATGGCTGGATTTCCTTCAAGGAGAATCTCGGTGCAAGCTTGGAATTAACTTCCATGATTGTTCAGTAGAGGAGCCTATCAATATTATATCATCGACATACAACAATATCAAGGTGATACTAAGCTTGCTTTGTAAAATGAAAAGAGAAGAATTTGATTTTGAAGTAATCAACCCAATGGAGTGCAAATAATTTTTAAGTTCAATTAATGAACCAAGCTTGTTGAGCCTGTCGCAGTCCATATATGGCTTTATTTAACTTGCACACATAGTTTGGAAACTGCGAATGAACATAACCTGGGGGTTGTTGCATGTACACATCCTCTTGAAGGCTGCCTTGCAAGAAGACATTGTTCACGTCTAGCTGAAATAATCCTCATTTGAATTTTGCAGCTAAACTGAGAATAATTCGAATGGAAGCTTGCTTGATTACCGGACTGAATGTGCTCTTGAAATCAACACCAGACTGTTGAAGAAACCCCTTCGCAACCAACCTTCTTTGAATCTTTCTATAGTTCCGTCAGAGTTTTGTTTGATCGTAAAGATCCACCTACACCCAATTATGGAGCAGGAACTAATGTCCATGTATTGCTTCTTATCAGTGCATTAAATTACTAATTCATTGCCTCTCGCCATTCTGGGTATTTGGCAGCTTGAAGATAAGTGTTTGCGATTGGTGAATGTATGGCACTAGTTAAGAGGGCTGAGTAATCAGTAGGTATTTTGGGTTTGAAAATATTGGACTGAGATCGGATTTTCATTTTGTGTATTGGTGGAGCTATTTCTGGAGCTATTGGTAAAGCTGTGTTGTCATCTTCAGCCCAAGTTTCTCCAGTTGCAGCCTGTAGGGGGAGTGTCTCTTATGATGAAGAGATAGTGGGTGTTAGTTGATGATTGGTGGTGATGATTGTGGGTGGATGTCAAGTAATTGGGATAGAATAAGGTTGGCATATATCTAACGTATCAGAATTGATTGTAGGTGGTGGATATGTTGGTTGTGGTAATGATGTAGTGTTAGATGGAATGACATCCATCCAAGAACTGATGTTAGATGAAGTCCTCAGAGAAGCATCAGTGAAAGAAGAAAAAGGAAATTGGTGCTCAACAAACTCGACATGCCTCGATAAGAAAACACTGTTAGATTGAAGATCAAAACACTTATAGCAATAGTGTTTAGTGGAATACCCGAAAAAGACACAGGGTTTAGATTTAGATGAAAACTTGTTTGCCGCATAAGGTTTTAACCAAGGAAAGCACAAGCAACCAAATACACGTAGGTTTGAGTAGTTGGGTAGTTCATTAAACAAACACTGGTAGGGAGATTTATTTTGAAGAGTTGATGTTGTCATCCTATTAATGAGATGAACAGCTGTAGAACAAGCGAATTGCCAGTATTTTTTGGGTATAGAAGCTTGAGACATCAAGGTTAAAGAAGTTTCCATGATGTGACGATGTTTCCTTTCAGCCAAACTGACTTGTTGTGGCGTGTATGGAGGTGAGCATAAATGTTGAATACCACAAGAGTTTAGAAAGGAACTTAAGGCAACATACTCACCACCTCCATCTGTGTACAGGTTTTTAATTGACAAGCCAAAGAAATTTTCCACAAGTGATTTAAAAGAAGGGAATACAAAAGAAACATCCGATTTATTTTTCAAGGGGAATAACCAAGTGTACTTGGAAAAGTGATCAACAAAGATAATGTAAAATCTATGTCCTTCTAAAGAAATAGTAGGAGCCGGAACCCATACATCAAAATATAAGGTTTCTAAGGGCCTACTACTCTTTAAGGTAGAAGTAAAAAACGGTTGCTTGTGGCTTTTATTGCAAGAACAGGCAACACAATGTTCTGCAGGTGCCGCACTGTATGATAGCTTGTGTTTAGAAATGATGAAGTTGAGGACCTGACAATGAGGATAAGCCTCTGATGCCAAGTAATAGTGGTAGGTTTAGAAGAAAATGTCGAGAAGTGGACTGAAGCTTGAGGTTGAAGATCATTCCATTCATAGAGACCTCCCTTGTTCTAGCTGCGAGCTAGGATAGTACCTGAGTTCAGATCCTTGACAAGAAAATAGTTAGAGTAAACTCTATTTTAACATCATTCTGTTGGCAAAACTTGGCAATTGAAATGAGATTTTTGGTGATGAATGGAGCATGTAAAACATCATGAATAGTAAACTGGGATGAAAGTGGAATAGTACCAGAATGTGATATTGGTGTTGTATTACCATCACCAAGCGAGATGCCTTGTTCACCTTTGAAGGAAGAGCAAGACTGAAAACGAGTCCAGATCTGAGGTGACATGGTGGGTTGCACTAGAATCAAGTACCCAGTTGTTGACTGGATTGGGCTGCTGCTCACAGAGATTTAATTGCGGTGTTGGATCACTGTTAATGTATCGTGTTCTGCATACCTTTGCTGAGTGACCAAATTTGTCACATATCTGACACGGATGCGAGCTCTGTTGTATTGGAATTTTGGTGGTCTTGGATTATTGTTATGGAAAGGAGGTCGAACATTGTTCTGTCCTCTTTTGTTATACCAATTTGATTGACGATCTGAACTGTTAGATTGATTGTAAGGAGGTCGTTGAGTATAATGAACAGCTGTGTGGAGATTCACTTCTGGTTTTTAAGAAACTTTCATGCCCCATTAGTTTATCATACTCTTCAATGTTGATTGGGTTATCTCGAGACCTTATAGCTGCACTTATATCATTAAATTCCGGCCCTAAGCCACTGAGAATTTTGATGATTAAGGCAGACTGATTCATTGGCGCATCAGCCATAGACAGTTCATCAGAGATCGTTTTTACTTCTGTAAAATATTCTATGATGGATTTACTTCCTTTGCTTAAACGATTAACACTGTCTTGAAGACTGTAAATCCTTGATTGAGATTTGTTAGCAAATTGGTGTGCTAACCTCAACCAGGCTTCTCTAGCAGTTGTAGCAGTAGCTACAATGGTAACCAAAGATGGATCAACCAAAGCTATTATAGCATGCCTGATCAAACCATCTTGGCGGACCCAAGATCTGTAACTTGGATGATCAAAAGGAGGACTGCAATAACTACCATCGATAAAAGGGGTTAAATCATACCCGAGCATTAATAGATCAATCTGAGTTTTCCCGTTGATGTAGTTGCTGCATCCAGAGAGCTTGATCGGTAACTGAGCAGATGGATTAATTAATACTACCGGACCACCATTGTTGAACGGATTCAAGACCTCTGCTGGTTGAGTTTAGTTCGCAGCCATGAAGATAGCGAAAGAAAAAAAAAACAAAGGAGGAGAGAAATGGATCGGAGCCGACTCGTTAAAGATGAGGCTCTCATACCATATTGGAACTACAGTGGAAAAGAGTAATTTTTTTTGAAATAGAACTATGTATTCGATTCATGAGAAAGAATAGAATACATCAGAGAGAAGAGAGAGAGAAAAAGTTAAAATACAAGATTCATAGAGAAACCCAACAACCAACATAGACCCATGATTAAAGGATCCTGTGAGAAGACAGGAAAGAGGTCATAGAGGAAGTAAGAACTACCACGCTCCTTGAGGAGCTCTCAAAACATCTCTTATTCCTCTCATGCCATATGAACCAACTCCAGACCAACAACACCCTAGCCTTGAGAAAGCATGATTTGTCATCCTGATTTACCCTGAGGGTAACAGCATTCCAGGTCGGTTCGAAGAAGGGCAGCTTTAATTGAAGAAGGTAACTATTCCAAGCAAGTTGGGAAAATTGACAAGTCGAGAACAAGTGATCGTGAGATTCCAGCTCTACTTCACATAGAGGGCAAGAAGCACTGACATTCATACCCCAACGAAGCAGTCTATCCCTTGTTAGCAACCGGTTACGCATCCAAATCCAGCCATGGATAGATAACTTTATTGGAATTTTTGTTTGCCAGATGAGTCGATGAAAATGAGCCTCTACCCCTCTATAAGATAAAACTTGATACATGGACTTAGTAGTGAAGCATTTGTCAGCCGACCACTGCCAGATAAGAGAGTCTTCACCTTCAGAGGATTGAATAGCCTCTAGCTCATGCACCATGACTTGTATGGAATCATATCTCAATAATGTAGAGAATGAGATATTCCAGCCTGCAAAGTTTCCTTGGTCATCTAATAGCCTGGCATCGGCAATGCTAATGTTCGGATCCGTTGCAAATCTGAAGAACTGAGGAAATTGTGTTGCTAGACTTTCACTTCCTCTCCATGGTTCACGCCAAAGGTTGATCCGCGAACCGATGCCCACTGAGTAAGAAATGGCATTTTTAAAGATTTCTTGAAGCTTGATGATATGTCGCCAGATTGGGGAGGCATGCTGACTATTCCAAGAGTCATACCATTCAGCGCGATCTCCGGAGGTCGCACGTATAATGGCAATCCATTGAAGGTCAGATCGAGTGATATACTTCCACAACCATGATCCGAGCCGAGCTAGGTTGTGATCATGTAGATTGAGAATTCCCAAACCGCCTTCGGAGCGAGGGCAAGTGATCGAGTCCCAACTAATTAGACATTTGCCGTGTGAAGAATTATTCTCCGTCCCAATCCAGAAAAATTTTCGCCGACGAGAGTCGATCTTTTTGATAACCCAAGTTGGGGCTTTAAAAAGTGAGAGAGTGTAGCTGGGGCTGCTTGAGATCGTACTGTTGATGAGTGTGAGTCGGCCCCCTCGAGAGAGAAGAAGGCCCTTCCACCCACTAAGTCTTTGATCTATACGATTAATGACGGATAGCCAATCATTTTTGTGGAGGCCTCCTATCCGCAGGGGCAGTCCTAGGTACGTGATCGGAAAAGCTCCCGCAGAGAAACCAAAGAAATCTGCCGTGTCTTGTGCTGCCAATTCATTCCCTTGAAGGTGAAGCACTGAAGTTTTACTTGGATTCGCGTGAAGTCCCGATGCAAGGCCAAAGCATCGCAGTAGAAGTCTCAAGTTGTAAAGGCCTACTTCATTATTAGAGGAGAAGATGACCAAGTCATCGGCGAAGAGAGAATGAGTGATTCCTCCATGGATGTAGGAACTGAGCACACCCTCCAGAAGTCCATTTTCCACCCCTCTTTCTATCAGAACTGAAAGACAATCCAAAGCGAGATTGAAAAGGAATGGAGAAAGGGGGTTTCCTTGCCGCACCCCTCGTCTATGTCTGAACGTCGAAGATGGCTCGCCATTGATGACTAGGGCAGATTCGGTGATGAGTAGATTTTTAATCCAATCGATCCATTTGTTAGAGAATCCCCGAGCGATCATCATCCGCAAAATGAAATCCCAACTGAGAGTATCGAAAGCCTTTTGAAAATCAATCTTGAATAGGAATCCATCCTCCCTATCTTTGTGGCAACCCCAAATAGTTTCATGCACACTTAAGAAACTGTCAAGAGCACTTCGGCCCGCAGTAAATGCACTTTGTTGCTTATTAATGAGGGCATCCATTAGCGGTTTAATTCTCCGAGCAAGTAGTTTAGAGAAAATTCTGATAATACTGTTCTCAAGGCTTATTGGCCGGTAATCCTTCATGTCGCGGGCACCAAATTTCTTCGGAATCAGGATGATGTGAGCCTTGTTAACTCTTTGTAACTTCGCCGGATTTGTATGCAGCTCCAAGAAAATAGCATTAAGATCTTCCTTGATGTGCTCCCAGAATTGGATGAAGAATTCATTGGGTATTCCATCGGGGCCCGGTGATTTGAATGACCCCATTTCCTTAATTGTCTGAAGGATCTCCTCCTCGGTGAAGGGTCCATCCAACTCCCGCAGGCTTGGATTTTGATCTAGCTGAAGATAGTTCCAATTTAGATCCAACTGAGTAGGCGCGGGAATACCTAACAAAGACACATAGAACCCTCTGAAAGCATTTCTAATCGCTTCAGCTTCAACAAGAATACCACTTGGAGAGTCGATGGCTGAAATCCAGTTCCTTTTCTTGGAGATGGAAGCGCATTGGTGAAAGAAGCGAGTGTTCCGATCACCAAGGCTAACCCACCTTTGCTTCGCCCGTTGCCTCCAATAAGAATCCTCTTCGCTATAAAGATTATCTAGATTTACTTTGGTGTCTCGAAAGTCCGCCAACTCTTGATCATTTAGGCCCATTGAATCTGCCTTCTCATTGAACTTAGCCACCTTAGCTTCCAATTCAGTTCGTGCATATTTTGACTCCTTGTGGACTAGGGAAGCCCATTGACGGATAGTTCTCCTGAGGATCCTCCAACTATCATTCCAGTGTTTAATACCTAAATGCCTCGGAATAGAAGTGACCCAGCAGCTTTTAATCATTTCTTTGAAGGTCGGCCTATTAAACCAATGCAATTCAAGACGGAAAGGTTTGGATCTATAGCCGACCCTGATGTGGGATTTAAAGTGCAATAAATTATGATCTGATAATTTCCTTTCACCACCCTGCACCGACGCCAAGGGCATAAGCTGAGAAGCCGATAGGGAGATGAGAACCCTATCGAGTTTTGCCAATCGCGGGGTCGATTGACCATTACTCCAAGTGTATTGCAAGCCAGTTAATGGAAGATCAATAAGGCTAGAATTCGCAAAAATTCTAGAAAGCTTATGTGAGTCGCGGATGTTGCCCATGCAGTTTGATCGCTCATGCACACCCAAAGTCACATTGAAGTCCCCACCAAGAATTAACGGGTCAGAACACGAGTTAATGAAGGCTGAAAGCTCCCTAAAGAAGTTTGAGCGATCGGAGTGATGGGGCGGGCCATAAACTGATGCCACCATAATCTTCGTGGCTGATTGTTTGTAAATGAGAAGTGCTGCAATAATGAATTGACCGCTGAATGAAGTTTCAATCACCCAAATATCCGAATTCCACACTAATAGTTGCCCCCCCGCCAACCCAGTAGCATCCAAACATAGAAAACCAGAGTTTTTGAAGCCCGAAAGTTGTTTGATTTTGATAGATGAAACATCAGATAACTTGGTTTCTTGTAGAGCGAGAATTGAACAATTCAAGTCTTTACAAGATTTTTTACACATATACCTCTTGGAGAGGCGTGAGAGTCCCCTAACGTTCCAAAAAAACATATCAAAGATTGCTGACATCAGACAGAATTCCACCTACTTGAATCTAAAACACTAAAGAGGTCCTTCAAACATGGCCTCCTACTGCATTTGCACAAAGAGCATCCCAGTGCACTGTATTGCCTCCGCAGAAGCCCATAGCCACCGTCTGGTCTTCAATCGATAAGTGTCGGAGGTCTTTGATCATCCTTGTTGGCTGAAGTCCCAGGGGCTGTGACGAAGCTACCGACGGACGGGGTGTCCTTGCCTCTGAATTGTCGATTCTGCGATGTCTGAAGTCAAGGAGTCTAGCTTTTCTGTCGGATGCTCGCTTTAGGGAGTTGCCTCGGATGCTTGACGAGTGGAGACGAGCGCTGCGACGCAGTAAGCATGGCTTCGGAGTGGAAATCGAGTCACCACGGGGCCGCCTCTGATAAGTGATAAGCTTGGAGGTTGGGGAGCAATGTTGAGAACTTTCAGACTCAATGACAGGAGACTGCCAAGAAGAGGGGATCGACGGAGCAGTAATTTGAGTAGCGGCGGCTGGCGGATGACTTAAGTATAGAGCGAGATTAGATCCGCTAGGAATTAGTTGATTTCCAAGCAGATCTGGCTGAGCCGTGGGGGACCGGTCCAGCATGATTCCACCCGATCCAGGCAGGGCCCGACAGGGGTCAACTACAGGCACGATCGATCGGACAGGAAGTGAGGAATCACCCGATAAGACACGACTCCCTCCCGACACAGAATGAGAACTAGCCTCTCTCGCCTCGAACGCCCATCTCATCAAGGAGATGACGATCGGCCACCAAGGAGCGACAACTGCACTGAAATCTCGCACGGAAGTGGTGGCAGAGCGAGCCATCAATTCATCAACGTCGTGTGAAGACTCCAAGAGATGCCTTGGCGGCGAGGTAGCCGAGCGATGGGGCAGGCAATTAATGACATCAGATGCAGCAGGCTCCTCGAGCCCCGATCCAGGAATGATTGCGACAGAGGCAACCGCATCCGCCGGCATCGACGACACACAAGGGGATGCCACTGCTCCGATCACCGGCGACCCAGATACGGATCGCGGAATGACACTCTCCGAGCTGGAAAGGCTTGATTTGAGGTGTCCGAATACTTTAGATAGTGGAACATCAGCATAGGGTGACTTGTCCGAGGGGTCGTTGTTGATGACCGGTGCCGAAGAACCACCTAAATCCCCTTCGGGCCAGGGCGACAAGGTCGTCGGAGCCACAATGGAAGGCCGGCGATGATGGTTGCGGGGCGGATGATCCGCCGGTCCGTCGGGATCGTCACTGTCCGGAGTGGTCCAGAACGGGCAGGATTCATCATCAAAAATCCAAAGGTGCCAAGCGATCTGAATTGAGACTTCATATCTGCAGCATTCATCATCCACAAGCACCGTCAACGGAATACGGGCGAGATCCCGAGTTCTTATCAGAACCCTGCAGGCGCCCAGATCTTGCCAACGAAGGGATGCCTCGTCGACAGAATCCATAGCGCCAAAACTGCTCACCAACGCCGTGAGGGCATCTACGTTCCAGTACTCCCACGGAAGTCCTGAAATTTCGAGGCCAACTTTCAACTCAGCAGGCGGGATGTTGGTCGAGGCCTGGTGAGCAATCCAGTCATTAATGTCCAACTCCACCTCCCCCCACCGGACAAGCCCCATCCGCAGAAGGGAAACCTTGTAGTAACATTCCGGATGGTCGGCAGTGGAAATCATAAAACGGCCGTCCGGCAGTTTCCGTTGCCGCCAGTGACGAATATGGGTTTCATAGTCATGAAAGCGACGGGCAAGAAATCCCGTAATGTCCGCCCTTTCACCCAGCCGACCTCGAACACTGATAAGCAAACATCTTGAGACTAGATACTGGGAGCGCCTATGAGTGGAGTCCGAATTCGGCATGAACACGTTGAGCACCGGAGTTCTCTCAGTCACGATCGTCTTCTTAGCAATGGCAGATGAACGTGACGTGCCATAACGAGTATTTGAAGACTCCGCCAGAGAAGAAGGCAATAGATATTGACCATCCGCTTGGGAGATCATTGAAGATGCAGAGTTAAAGCTCAAAGTCTTTGCAGCCTGCGGATCAACAATACGATGCAGGTAATCATGACTGGACGCAGAGGGGGAAATTTTGCATGAGGAACCCAAGTGCCCCACTCCCCTGCATTTGAAGCACCGGACGCGACTTCGGCATTGTAAGCTGAGGTGTCCGGAGCGAAAACAGCGATAACATCTTCCTTCCGTCTTGAGACGAGCAAAGAAGTCGGCGAATCCAAGCATCGGCTCTGCATGAGGGGGCTGGGGAGAGACGCGCGAGGGAGGACGAACCTGGGAGGGGGCGGAACTGCACTTGAGCGCCTCCGCAAACGTCCTACCCGTAGAGATCCAACGCGACGCTGAAGGTTTAGGAGCCTCAGCAAAGGAAACCTTTTTCCGGGAATCTTTCCGTCGGACTGTCGTCCATTCCGAATCCATTTTCCGCTTCCCTAAGCTTCAGCACTACACAGAACCTAGTCGGGCTGCGAGGAGCGGCGAGATGAGCCGGGCGGAGAGAAGCAGTGAGGGGCGGCGAGGGCGGCGAGACGCGGCGAGCGGCGAGATGCGCCGGGCGGAGAGATGCGTTGAGGGGCGGCGAGACGCGGCGGCAAGGTGTCGCCTTCTGTTTCAAGATCAGCACGAGCCGTTAATTTAACAAGTTCTAAACATTATACAGTGGAAAAGAGTAATGGAAAGTATTGATTGATTGATTGTATAATAAGGAAAACGTCAGCTTATATAGACGCTGATACATCGGCAGAGTAATGGAGATAACAGAAAATAACAAACAGTAATGGAAATAATAATAGTCGTGGATGAATTACGCGGAGCATATCAGATGGAGTCCCTTGATATGAGCTGAATGATGTGACTACGAGTTGTGAGGGAGAGTTGCGAACTCAAAATTTCTGCTAATATCCAGGATTCCAAATCGATGTCAATAATAATAGAAGCATGCGAGAACGTCCAAGACAGCTACGTCGACAAAGAATTCTGCATCCAGACACTCAAGTCTGATTCTGCATCCGGACGCTCAAGTCCGACGCTAAGGGCCTCGCTGTCATTGCGGCGGGGCTCTCCCTGGCCAAGGCGACGGCCATCAGGTCGCACATCGAGCAGCTGGTAAAGAGCTAGCACAAGCACTCACTACGCTCAACGGCGAGCCATGGCTGCCCTCCTCCTCTTCTCGTACGTGATCCCTTCGCTGCGCACGGTGGTCGGCGGTTTCCATCGCTTCCAAGTTCTATGGGAAAACTGCATAGAATATATCAGCAAATTGATTCATTCAATTAGGAAAATAAATTGAGCAAGACAAAATATACCAGCTCTTCTGCTTCTTCCTCCTGATTAATTGATATCAATCGATTGTCTATGTTCCTTTTTTGGGATGTTTTCTACAATTTCGTACTAAAGTTTAGTTGTTCTCCTTATGGAAATAATATGCTGAACTTTTGTGAGGAAAATTAAAGCAACCTAAAGGTATGTAATCTCAACTGAAGTACTACATTCCTTCCTGTTAAAAACTGAAGCCTTGCATTTTGGTTTCAGGTAGCAGAGATTTTCAACTTCAACCAAGATGATTTGATGACCGAGGATATTTTCATTTTGGACTCTCACTCCGATATATATGTTTGGGTTGGGCAGCAGCTGGATCCAAAAATTCGACTACAAGCTGGATCCATTTGTGGGTCATCATAAAATCATATTTTTTTATTTTATTTTTTTGACCCGCCCTCAATTATTTTAACAGTAATTTATAGAAAAAGATTATCTCATGGAAAATCTTTCTCATGAAATACCGTTGTATATCATTATGGAAGGAAGTGAGCCGCCATTCTTCACTCACTTCTTCAACTGGGATTATGCAAAAAATCAGGAGTAAGAACTTCCATAATGAGTTGAATTCTCACATTGCTTTAACGATTATTTTTGTGCTTGATGTATTTATTTGTTATCTCTCCTCTATATGCTTGTCAGCATGTTAAAATTTAGCTATTTCGTTCACACAGGAGTTGTAACTCAAGAGCCCATATACGTTACTTAACAATAGTGACTCACCTGTATGTGGTTGCAGATGTATGGTGATTCATTTCAAAGGAAGCTGGCAATCGTAAAGAATGGTGTTACACCAACATCAGATGTAAGCAATCAAGATTTTTATAAAGAATTAAATAAAAGGAATTTACCCATATTTAAAGGATATTTTTTATATCGGTGATTTGCAATTGCTACCAGAAAACCAAGCGGAGCACACCAGCATGCTATGCAGGGAGGTCCAGTGTGCCAAACAAATCTCAATGCTCGAGAAGCATGTCCTTCAGCCCTGAACGTGTGAGGGTTAGAGGAAGATCTCCTGCTTTCAATGCACTTGCTACTACATTTGAGAATCCAAATACCAGAAATCTTTCAACGCCCCTTCTGGTACGAAAACTTTCTCCAAAACCCGTGGCATTTGATCCTTCAAAGGTGGCACCAAAATCACCTGCAATATATAGCTTCCCTTTCTGCTTCTTTTGAACGTCCAAAAGAAATAATGACACTAAAGTCACTAATACCAAAATCATTGAAAGGTATGTGATGACTATTTAGAAATTTGAAGTTCCAAATTGTTTATTGTTCTTTGCATAACCTTTTTTTTTTGGTATTGCACTCTGATAAAGTGAGCCACAAGGTCGCGTGCCAGTATTAGAATATTGTTGGTATATGAGATCATTCTAATCTCTTCCTGATTTAAATGTAGCGATTGTCGTTATATCACATGACCTCATCAAGCAAAATTGAGTATGTAGCGAAGTCAATGAAGCACGAGAAAGCAGAAGGTAAGAAGACAACATCCTTTTCTCTTTTGTGTTATGTATTCCAAGATTAAACAGTATATAGAAACCGAGGGAGCGAGGAGAAGAGATAGCAACAGTCGTTGACTCATTGAGGTGTCCTCGAGGAAGAGATCAGGCTATGGAATAGAGCTCTGCTTTAGTGCGAGGGTTAGCAATTGACACATTGTTGACTTCCGTGTTAGACTTTGGAGACTCGGCACGTTGTGCTTTCACTCCCATGGATGTCTCGGTCGAGGTCGAAAATAGGCATCAAGGACTTAAGTGCTTCGACGACGATGGCCGGCTCAAGCGGACTGGTAAAAATCGTAACTTGGTTCGCTGCACTGGTAAAAATCATAACTTCGCTCGCTTTTCATCTTCTTCGCTGGTAAGGTAAAAATCAAAACTTTGTTCGCTTTTCTTCTTATTTTTCTTCTTCTTCTTATAATAATTCTTCTCTAACTATTGAGACTGACTTTAGTACATATGTCATCATTGCAAAGTCTGCAAGCTCTTCATCTTTTCCCTTGCAATGAACAGTTTTACATGTCTATTATGAATTATTCAGTCAAATTAATTTTCTGCAGATCTCCATGGTATAAAAAATAGAGATTGAAGAGGAAATAAAACGTAGATTGCATTGATTAATGGAAGCATAACAGTCTTTTATAGGTTTTACAATGAAAACTTGATAAACTCCAGATCCTAAAGACAAGAAAATACTATTCCATAAAAACTATAAACTAAGCATAATGACCCACTAACATAACCACTAATAACATGATAAATACTGTTAATTAAAAATAAATAAGATGTGAAACCATTTGTGCTCAAGTGGTAGTAGCATTTGGTTATGTTGTTATTGGTCTTGGGTTTGATCTCTTGTTGTAGCGCTTAATGTGTCTCTTTCCACGTCTATGCGTACGATTTGTAATGGCTATATTATAAAGTCAATTTTTTAAAAAATAATAATAATTAAATAAGATAAATGTGAGGCTTGGTAATTAAACTAAGCCTTGATAGCCACTAAACATGGAGAACAAGGAAGTTCCACTTACTTTTAACACTCCCCCTTAGTGCAAGCTTCCGATCAATAATACCTAGAGCCATTCGAAAAGACTCAAACTTAGGCTTCGCCAAAGCTTTGGTGAATTTGCCCGCCACTTAATTGGTCGTTGGTGCGAATGTCTTTTAGATCAATTTCTTGGTTGAGAACTTTTTCACGAACAAAATGATGTCGAGTCTCAATGTGCTTTGTCCGAGCATGGAAGACTGGATTTGATGCAAGCTTAATAGCACTTTCATTGTCACATCTGATTTGCATAGCATAATCAACTTTGCATAAAATATCTCCAATCAATTTCTTCAACCAAATACATTCTTGTGTGGCCATAGTTGCTGCCATATACTCGGCTTCGGTGCTAAAAACAGCAACAACATCTTGCTTCTTGGAACACCAAGAGATCACTGTTGAATCAGTGTTAAAACAATAACCTGAAGTTGAGCGACGATCGCTTATATCTCCTGCCCAATCTGCATCACTAAATCCATTAAGCAAAAAGTTATTACATCTCATGTACATAAGACCATAATTAAGAGATCCTTTCACATAACGCAGGATCCTTTTTGCTGGATCCAAGTGAGGAGTTCTTGGATTCTGCATAAATTGAGAAACAACACCAACAGAATATGAAATTTTTGGTCTAGTGATCGTCAAATAAATTAAGCTTCCAACAAGCTGTCGAAACTTTTTAGCATCCTTCAACATTTTTCCTTCATCTTTCTTCAACTTGAGATTTAACTCCATAGGAGTAGCCATTTCTTTTGACTCCCCCATGCCAAAGCGATCCAAGAGACTCTTTGCATAGCCTCTTTGAGAAACAAAATATCCTTGATCTGATTTTTCCACTTCTAGACCAAGAAAACATCCAATCTCTCCCAGATTTTTCATCTCAAAATGAATGGAGAGATCATTTCTCAATTTAGAAATTTCTGATTCATTATCTCCAGTTGATATCATATCATCAACAAATAATAGTACCAGGAGATGTAAATTTGATTCTAATTTTATGAATAGACTAGAATCTGAATCCGAAATTCTAAAACAACAAAAGATGAGCGAGGTATCGAGCAATTTTACCATACCAAGCTTGTGGTGCTTGCTTTAGGCCATAGAGCGTTTTCTTCAAACGACATACATGATCTAGAAATTGTTTTAAAACAAAACCTTGGGGTTGCTCCATGAATACATCACGATCCAGCTCTCCATAGAGAAAAGCATTCTTAACATCAAGTTGTCACAACTTCCAATCTTTAAAAGCAGCAAGTGGAAAGATTGATCTCACAGTCACCATTTTTGCTACAGGGCTGAAAGTCTCCTCATAGTCTATTCCATAACTTTGAGAAAACTCATGAGCAACTAGATGAGTTAATTTTAAACCTATTAATTGTCTCATCTGGCTTTTTCTTCAGGTGAAAAACCTATTTGCAAGTGACTAGCTGACAATTTTCTGGTTTGGGTACCAATTCCCATATCTCATTTTTGTTTAAAGCTTCAATCTCTTCTTGCATTGCATTTCTCCAATTTGGACAGCCCTTTGCATCTTCATAGCTTGATGGTTCTTCTGCAGCTAGTGCTCCTGTAAAGAAACATGAGGTCACCGTACAATGATTAAGTTCTACCTCATAGTCCCTGAAATAGTTTGGTTGTCTTGTCTCTCTTGATGACCTTCTCACCACTTGTTGCTCACCATCTTCTTCTCTTTCAATTTGACTAAGAGTTGGAGGTTCATTTTTTGCTTCTTCATTGTCTTCAGGAAATGAAAGCTTCAAAATATCTTGATCAACAGGTTTTTCAGCAGCATATGGAGACGATGCTTCATCAAACACCACATCTCTAGAAGTGGTGTACTTCTTTGTCTCTGGATCCATGCATCTCCACCCTTTTCTATAAGAGTCATAGCTAACAAATACACATTTTCTTGCTTTTGGGTCAAGTTTGGTTCTATTAGATTTAGGAATATGAACATAGCAAATAGAACCAAAAACTCGAAAATAACTCACATTTGGCTTTGAACCATACAAGACTTCAAAAGCAGATTTTTGTGTACCTGGCCAATGAGGCAACTTGTTTGTCACATGGCATGCACATTGAAAGGCTTCTGCCCAAAGCTCTCCCAGAAGATTCTTGTCATGCAACCACGAGAGGCAAACTGAAGCAAGATAACCAAGCTTCTTCCCTGCAACTCTATTTTGCTAAGGAGTATATGAGCAAGTCATCTGACGGAGAATGCCATTGTCATCACAAAATTTGAAGAACTCATCTGACATATATTCTCCACCATTGTCACTTCGGAGACATTTTATCTTCTTCCTGAATTCTTTTTCAACATCATTATTTGAATTCGATGAACTTGGAAAGTGCTTCACTCTTCTCTTTCAAAAACTTCACCCAACTGAACCTTGAGTGATCATCCACCAACACCATAACGTAGCGATGCCCATTGTAACTTGACGTTCTTGTTGGTCCCATCAGATCTGTGTGTACCAACTCGAACAATGTGGATCTTCGGTTTGACAACCTTTTGAAAGGAAGACGATGAGACTTGCCATATTGGCAACCCTGATAGATCACATCCTCGCGTACATTCTTCAAGGCGGGCATGCCATCTACCAACCTTTTAGAGGAAATCTGTTTCAATAGCTGATAGCCTACATGACCCAACTGAGCATGCCAAATTGTAGCACTATCGATTTGGCTTGTTTTCTTTACATAGGCTTCACCTGCTGACATAACAAACAAAGATCCTTTCTTCTCACACTACTAGAAAAATGGGCATCAGCAACGGCTGATGCCGTTGCTGAGCCGTTGCTGAAGACCATCAGCAACGGCCGGAGCCGTTGCAATGGTGCCGTGGCAGAAACTCGCGTTGCTGATAACTTAGCAACGACCGCTCGGGTCATTGCTAAAAATATTATCAGCAACGATTTTGCCACGGACCCGGAGCCGTTGCGGATAACATTAATAGCAACGGCCGCTGAGTCCGTAGCAACGCCGTTAGTAAAATCCCGTCGCTAAGCCGTTGCTGTAGGTCATCAGCAACGACTTTCGATACACTTTTAGCAACGGCTTTCCCATGGACGGTCGTGGGAAAGCCGTTGCTGATGATGTGAACCTGGTAACGAAAAAATTTCAAATTTCAAATTTCCATTGATACATTGATACATTATCTGATACATAACTCACACACCCATATACTCATACACACATTCATTCACACATCACAAATACACCCAGATATACATCAAAACAATTATATTTATATTAATAATTATCCACAATAGTATAAAAACTATTCAAATGCAAAATTGAAGTATCAATATCCAAACAAAATAAATTAAACAAGTCCAATATCTCAGTAACAAAGTCAATATATAAAAAATCTCACGATGACGATGGAGGATGATCTGAATCATATGGCGGGGTCTAGAGTGCTTGAGTGTACACCGGCGTGGACTGACTCGAGGACGATGGATTAGATGATGCCGAAGAGATGCCTGGTTCGGGATGACCTGACATGTTGCGTAGCATAGCATGCATCTCCGCCATCATCTGACTCTGACACGCGACCGTCTCCTCTAGAGTCCTTATTCTACTACTATGATCATAACTGGATCTAGAGGTGGACGGTCGCTCACCAACGACCGGAGGGGTCGGTGCCCCAAGTGGCCCTAGTACGGCTCGCGCATGACCACTATCTGCAAAGCCATATACGCGGCCATGGTCCTAGCCACCTGCGGCCTCGACCCACATTGCTGCGTCAAAGTCCTCGGGGGTGCCCCCGCGCTGCACCACCGTCTGGTTGTAGGTCTCCTACTCGAGTTTGATTTTTTGTTTAATATTTATTATAAAACTTAAATTATAAATATATAATGAATAATTTAAACAAATATATAATTACCATAATGTATGCAGCGCGGTTGTCGATGTACTCCCCCGTCCCATGTGCTCGACGGTGAGTCCGCTCAAACACCGCCATCGGGGAGGGTCACTGGACAGTCCCGTCATCCGACACCGTCGTCTACATTTACAAAACAAATACATTAATTAGTACACATAGTAATAAATAAAATATATAATTAAAAGGTATACTTACCATACGGTTCGCGTGCACTGCAAATGCAACAGAGCCGCCGGTGTGACGCGCTGCTCCCCCCGACATGCGATTTCTAGCCGCATTCCGAGAAATCTCCTGCCATCGATCCGTCGACCATATTCCCACGAGCTGGTCCCATATATCTGGAGTAATCCAATCGGGGCCGTATCCCCGAGTCTCTGCGATGTTAGTGGTCCCAGCTCGTGCCATCGCCTGGGACCGAGCCTGCCCCAGCTGCCCGTTGTACCTCGCACGAGAAATAGCCTCCCAAGTAGCGTAAATCAGTGGCCTCTGGTCCTCGGCCCATGTAAAGCGAGCCTGCAAAATAATAATATCAGTACCAATATTAATCATCATGCATGTAAAAAAAAAAAAATACGTGCCTCAAACTCGCGCCATAACATGTCGACGTGCTCGCTAGGCACGTGAGACCACGTAGGCCATGCCCCGTGCATGTATCGTCGAATAGTAGAAGAAATGCTCCTTGGCACTTCTTCTTGCTCGAACCTGCACAACAAAAATAAATTTTAATATTATATTATGATATAATGAATTTGTAATGATTCATAATTCATGATATATCTACGTGACTCTGTGGCTGGTGGAGGCTGCCACCTGTTCGGCCCGCGTGGCCGCCTACGTCTAGATGTACTAGCCTCAGCAGTATCATCGGCAGGAGGATCAACAACAGGAGAATCAGCAGCATGAGTAAGTGCTGGAGTCTCACCGATCGGAGACTCCGAAGCTCTCCTACGACGATAACCACGACCAGACATATCTGTCGAATAGACATATAATCAGATTATTGTATAAATAGTAGAGATATATTTAATAAAATATATACTTTACAATTATTCCTCATCATCTGAATAATAGTCTTCGAATTCTTCCTCTTCTTCCTCTTCTTCATCTTCTTCATCTCCAGCTTCCTCAATTTCATGATCGTCATCATCAGCATATTCAACTTCTAATTGAATTGACGTTGTGTCTGCATCCTCGAGGAAGATTCACCATATGTCTGAACGATAGGATTGCTTGACGTCCCAACTTCGCGTGACTCCCCGTGACAAGTCCATAGAAAATATCTTGGTGCAAATCCTTTCGTATATAGATGTAGAGTGACAGTCTCCCGATCCAAAAATCGTCCATTCGAACAAATGCGGCACGGACATCGGATTTGATCATCGATGCTAACGAAATTCCGATTCGAATAGGCGAAATTTAGGAAGTATGTTACGCCTAATCGAAACTCATTCGTTAAAGCTCCACGATTAAGACATCGGTACATCCAACTTCGATCAGCCGACATGATTCTGTCAATCAATGACAATTTCTTTGGTTAATGTCTTTAGGTGAGATTGTCCTATTCCATTCGGGATTTATGTTATTTATATTGCACTAAGTACTTATTTTAACCGCTAACTTCATTCTAAATTTCGGCAGCATCTCCCTACAGTTCTCCGAATACGCATATCATCTGGGCGCGTATCGGAGAACAAGAGAGATATTGCCGAAATTTAGAATAATTAGTTAACAGTTAAAATAAGAACGTAAGTGCAGTACAAATAACTATATTCCCAAATTGTCCAATCAGGGACAATTCAAGAATTGTACGTCGTATAAAAGATTATCTACTTCTTTTACACGAACATACAATCCCCGAACGAATCTAAGGTTTTGCTAAATCATATCCGACTCGTCGATGCGTACGTGAAACATATCAACTCGTCGGATGGATGATTATTTTCTAAATATTTCGAGACAATTCGAGTCCATATTGGACAATTCCGACATGAGTCCAAATTCGACGATTTCGGCAAGAGTCCGAAGTGGACAATTCCGGCGCACGTCAGAAGTGGACGATTCCGGCGCGCGTCCGAAGTGGACAATTCCAAAATTAATCTAAACCCTAATAATTAATCTAACAAATTAAATAATTAATCTAACAAATTAAATAATTAATCTAAATAATTAATTAATATATAAAAAAAAATTAAAAAAATATAAATATGCAATTTCCGGCGCCGGAGTCCGATGTCCGGCGGTGGCCATCGGCCGACCGTCGTCGGCTGAAACCCTAAAAATAGGGTTTCGGTCGGATTTCCCATCGGCCGCAACGGGGAGAGATGGCCGGACGACGATGATTACCTGAAATCGGCGGTCGAGGACGGACGGCAGCGGCAGCTCGACGTCGTCGGCGTCGGCAGCGGCGGGAGGAAGAAGGGTCGGGCGCGATCTGTGACCTATATAAACTTATCAGCAACGGCTCACTCGCCCGTTAGAAAGCCGTTGCTGATAAGTTATCATCAGCAACGGCTCACTTGTCCGTTAGAAAGTCATTGCTGATAATTAAAATCATCATCAACAGCTCGCGTGTCCGTTAGAAAGCCGTTGCAGATATAGCATATCTGCAACGGCTTGAGCGGCCGTAAGAATGCCGTTGCAAATAGCAACGGCTTGAGTGGCCGTTGCTGATAGCCGTTGCTAAAGACTCAATTTCTAGTAGTGTCACCGGTAAGAATCACATCAGTAGATATAGTTTTAACATTATCAAGCACCTTCACATCATTTGGACCAAACAAGACATATTTTCCAGAATCAGTAATTTGAGGAACTGAAACTAAATTTTTGGTCAAACCTGGAACATGATAAACATCATGTAACTTGATGTTCTTGGTTCTTTTATCATCAGCTGCATTGATCGTCACAACACCTTCTTTCACCACTGGATAAGTTGAGTTATCTGCAGTAACAATGACTCATTCATCACGATGTTCATGCATCTCCGAGAACAAGGTGTCATTTCTGGTTACACGGTGAGAGCAACCCGAATCAATGATCCACTCCTCCTTGTTGGCATAATTTACTGATGTTGGAGGTGACTTTGCTTCAACAGTAAAGCAATTCTCCCATTTCAATTGATCATCTCCTTCTTTAGTACTCGCAACATTAGCTTTGAAAAGTTTCACACGGCAATTCTTCTTGATATGCCCAAGTTTCCCACACCTGTAACATTTAAATGTCTTTTTACCTTGTAAATTACCACCTTTTTTTGTATTTGAACTTTCTTCTTTGCTTTTGTTCCCGGTCGGTGCATTCTTCTTATTTGATTTTCCTCTTGAGAAGAGAACAACATCAGATTCAAAATTCTTTGCCATTTGTTTCGCCAAAGCTTCTTGATTAGAGAGTAGATTCTCTAATTCTTCCATAGAAGGTTGTTTTGACCTCCCTTGAATGGAGGTAACGAAGGGCCCGTACTCAATTTTTAGCCCACGAATAAGATATCGTCGTAGACGGGCTTCACTAATTTTTTCATCCGGATCTATTTTTGAAATTTCAGCACAAATACTTTTAACTCGTAAAAAGTATTATGAAATTGACATACCTTCCTGTTTTAATGATGCCAATTCGTTCTCCAGTAGCTGCAACCTTGTAGTGTTCTTATTGGTAAACAATCTTTCAAGAGTTTTTCAGACTTCTTTTGGAGAACTTACATCACGAACATCACGAACATGATCAATGAACTCTTTGCTAATAGATGTCATCAAAGCAAAGAGAGCCTTGCCACACTTGATCTTTCATTTTCTTCGTGATTCGGCATTCCCAGGGGTATCAGTAGGAATTCCTGCATCAGCACCGATTACTAATTCTTATAAATTTTGACCTTGAAGATATACCTTCATGCACATTCTTCAATACTTGTAGTTGTTGCGTATCAGTTTTTTCATCCCGTTCTGAGTGTTTCTGTCGTTAGCAATCTCCATTGTTGCAGAACCAGAAAGAAAATCTATCGCACTCAAATTGAATCAAATCAGGATAAAAATAAACTTGGTCTTCGAATGAAGAGAGAGGCCTTCAATATTTAATCATGCACTTTTTTATTCTTTTGATGTGAAGAAGAGAATGGGGCCCACTGCTCCTTAATTGTTGTGCGCCTCTTCCTCGAATTTAACACATCACCTCCTTTTTTTTTTCTTTATCACGTGGCTGAAGGGAAGAGAATGAGCCCACTAACTTTAATTCTTGTATCACCTTTTTTCTCGAGAAAGATATCACGTGAACCCTCCTTTTCTTTCTTATTGTCGTGGGTTCTTCCTCACGCAACAATGAGGAAACTATGGCTTCTTCCTCACGCGAGATGAACAAGCTGGGATAAATTTGCGACGCCTTCACAATGACGTGGTGCTTCTTCCTGGGATCAAGACTTGACGCTCCTCCTTCCTGCCCAATGAAGCCGGCAGATCTTCTTCACGGCAGCAACTAACGTCAGGCAGAGGAGATGACGCTTCACGCATCCTGGAATCACCCGAGTGAGAGACAGGTCTGGTTCACGTTGATGCTGGTCGGGAGACGGTGTCGAATCGGAAAGGAGCTGGTGCAATTTGGTCTTCGGCAAGATGACACGACTCGGTGCGTCTTCAACAAAATGACGTGAGGCAAGGAGAGAGACTGGTGGCTCCACAGCCTCTCGTTCTCGACGTTGGTGCTTCTATCAAACTGCCACTGGTGCAATTTGTTGTCGGTCTTCAATTTGCCCAGCAATATCTCCGAAACAACTCGGCTCTTTCCCACTAGGCAATCTCTCCTCTAACCTGGCAGCTCTGATACCATATAAAAAATAGAGATTGAAGAGGAAATAAAATGTAGATTGCATTGATTAATGGAAGCAAAACAGCCTTTTATAGGCTTTACAATGAGAACTTGATAAACTCTAGATCCTAAAGACAAGGAAATAGTATTCCATAAAAATCATAAACTAAGGATAATGATCCACTAACATAACCATTAATAACATGATAAACACTGTTAATTAAAATTAAATAAGATAAATGTGAGGCTCGGTAAACTAAGCCTTGATAGCCACTAAACATGGAGAACAAGTTCGTTCCACTAACTTTTAACACATGGATGTTAATGCTTACTGTTGGTACAAGCTGCTTTGCCCCTTTTATGGTTTTTCATTTTAACTAGACCTGCTAATACTTGCATAATTAGCTTGCAAGTTTTAAAAACCGGCAATCTTTTTGTTTGGCTTTTCATTAGCATGTGCAAAGTACTTAACTTGAAGGGTCTTCTTCGAAGTGGTTATTTTTACTAGAATTTGAGGGTTATATATTTATTTGATCTATAGTTGTTTCCCTCTTAACCATTCAGCAATAGGTGCCTTATCTAATCATACTGATTATATCATATTTTCACATTTACAATTGTGTCATTTGACATGCAAATTGTAATCGGGTAGGGCTATGGCTAAAGTATTGAGCAGATACGTAGTGATGGTGTCCTACTGTGCAGAAGAATAACTTGATGTTACAGAAAATCTCTCCCATATTCCATGAAATAGTCATTGTTATTGTTATTGTACCATTTTGTAATTTTGACTTAGTTGCTCATGGTGCAATTGCTGAAGTTGGACAACATTCATGCTAAGGGGGAATTAAAGTGCAGAGAAGGATTGATACTTACATTATATTTCTGTCTCATCATATTAAATTTATGTAGTATTAATTTTGAAATAGATACCGATTAGAAATGAAGGAATGTGATTAGAAATGAAGGAATAGCTAATGAAATACAGATGGGTCATATGATAGTTGTATGATTTCTCCTAAACACATAGGATCATACGTCGCCAATAGAGAGCGGATGCCGTAAAATAAAGATCACATATTATTCTTATGTGTTTAACTTTTTTTATCTCTTATACATTTGTTTTTATCCATAATTTCCTATGATAATTGAGTTTTATATTTTATTTTATTTTTATATTTTTAATTATTTTTGTCTTCACATATTTTTAAAGCTAAATAAAACAATATTATGCTGGTACAAATGATTTAATTCTTTTTTTCTAAAATATGAAATTTTAATAATTACAACATACACTACTAAAAAAAATGACTTTTTGCGACGGCTCATTTGCGACGGCACAGGATGCGGTCGCATATGCGACGGGTCTGCGATCGCCGTCCATTGGGGTCGCGGACTGGCCAGTGTTACAACGGCATTGCGATTGCCTTGAGTGCCATCGCAAAATAGCGACAACACTGCGACCGCCTAGAGTGTTGTCGCAATATGGCGACCATCATGTTGCGACCGTTAAGGTCGTCGCAAAATTTTATTAAATTCCCCACCCAATCCCTTTTTTTCACTTCCCTTGCTCGATCAACCCTCTCACTCGTTTTCGATCTCTGACGCCACACGCCGCACACCGACCGCTGCTTGTCGCACGCTGCACACCGACCGCTGCTTGTCGCCCGCCGCAAGCAGGCCACCCGTCGAACCCTAGCCGACGGTACTCTCTCTCTCTCTCTCTCTCTCTCTCTCTCTCTCTCTCTCTCTCTCTCTCTCTCTCTCTCTCTCTCTCTCTCTCTCTCTCTCTCTCTCTCTCTCTCTCGTCCGAAACCCTAGCCAATGGCTAGGTCATTCTTATATGATATCATAACCTAACCGATGGCTAGGTTATGTGATTAATTGATTGGTTACTACTACATTGCAAATGTATCAAAAGCTCTTTTGATACATTCTACATCAAAAGAGCGTTGAAGAGTGTGTGTTGTCTGGGAACATGCTGGTGAGGAATCTACATTACCTCACCAAAGGGCTCGTAAGGCTTAGTTTAACTAATTAATCTTAGCCTATATAATAATTATGTCTCGTTATAATGTTTTAGTCTTGATGAAGCCTAAGAAGTAAATTTGAGTATCTCAAATTTTATGGGTACACAATGACAAGTTACTTCTAATTGAAAGTGATGGAGTGGGAATGCTTACTGTCTACGAAACTTTGCTTGTGAAATTAAACATTAGCTTGTGAAATTTATCTTATGTCTACAAAACTTTGCTTTTTTTCTTTTTTCCTAAAAGTGATGGAGTGGAAATGCTTACTGTCTGAAACAGAATGTGCTTTTTCTTTGACCACATCCACTACGGATATAACCATGGAGAAAACAGGAAGTTAATGGAGTTTGACTGACCTTTAATTTACAATTTGGCAAGACATTAACTTCATGATTTCCTCAATGATTAGTTACAAAGCATATTCTAGAAGTGTAAATTAAAATATTTTAACCGACCAAATTTGATGCTATGCACTACCATTTGATGATGACTCTAGAAGTGTGGGGCCTCAATTGGCATGGCTTCTGTCTTTTGAATTTTGATTGTTTTATGTTTTCATGTTTTTAGTCTTCTACTATGCAAAATAGATTAGCAAAATAGATTATGGTATTGTCTGATATCTACAAAATAGATTATATTCTCAGGTTTTCAGTTTGTAAGACCCGGAATTTTCCTAATATAGAAATCTAATTTTGGTGCAGCGCGTCGAAATCAGGGGTTAGTCGAGTCGAGCCACGGAAATCACCTCGAGTAAAAGGTATAACTCGGCTTATGAAGTTTAAATTGGTTAGATAGATATTTTCTTATTAAGCATTAGATGTCCTATTTGAGTCGACTTCAAATCGTGTATGCGGATCGAATCAGGGCCTGAATCGGATTCGGATCGAGTCGAGTAGAGCCTAAGTCATTTAGAGGGGCATATGGGTCAGTGGGGGATGAGGGAATAAAATCCCTCATCATGAGCTGTGCAGCCCATCTTGGAGCCGCACGCAGCCCGAGTAATAGAGAAGGAGGGGAGAGCTTGGTCGGCGCCGGAGATCGTGTCATCGTCTAAAAGTTCGAGATCGCCAACGTCCAACCCTTCTTCCTCCTTAAGCAAGGTGAGTGGTTGTTTTTCCATGGTTGATTTGGGGGAGACGAGTGGCCGAACCCCTAGGACTGCTAGGTAGAGATTTTGTCGCGAAGTTTCATCGATTTAAGGTACTTTGATTTTCGGATCGCTATTTAAGTGTTATTACATCAGATCTACCTTGGTTTTTCTCGGATTTTGATGTTATAGGGGCTGCTGAGTAGAGGGAAAAGGGGAAAGGTCATGCCAAAATTTTTCCCAATTCCCTCAATGAGTATAAACCCATTTTCAATTGATCTTGAATTTATACCGAGTAGATGTATAGTTTATTTATTGTAAATGAAGATTGAAACCCCTTCTCTAGGCCTTGTAGGGTTCGGCCAACCAAAAGGACAGCCCATGTCCATATATGGTTCGGCCGAGCAAAAGGATGTGCACAATGATCAAGGTCTTGGTTAGGCTAGATTGCAATCAATATACTAAGATTGAGGTTGGTTCTTCTTCCTTGTTTTTACCCATGAGGACTCGGCCGAGCAGGAAGGAGGGGGTGGTGACCTCTAGAAGCTAACCTTCATGTTTAGGAATACTCAAACAATAAGAAATGAAAAGTTGCCTAGATTGACAATTAGAATCAAGATGACATTTAGGCAAGACTATAACTAAGGAAGGCTACTACGTTGGTGCGTAAAATTTGTAGTATGGTAGTATAGTAACCATTCTTGATTCTTCCCTCTTTAAATTCTGAAATTTGGTTATGCTTTTACCATGTTAGATAATCTCTTTCCTTGTTGAATTTATTGTAAATGCAGAATTTAAATTCATTATCATTGAATCAAGTGGCTATACTTAGTAGGTGACATGAGTAATTCATTTATAGCTTATATGCTGTCTGGTATTATTGTTGGGTGTATTTCCAAGTTAATGACATGTAGTTTACATTAGTGAAAGGTAGCATATGACGCTAGATGATTTGCATGAAATTAAAAGGTGTGTGTTAGATATGGAAACTCAAAAGTAGACGAGTTAGGTCTCACACCTAAGAACCATTCTGCGAACAATAGTGTGCGCATGATACGGCCGAAGCAAAAGGCCGGAAGCAAAAGGCCGGACACGGGCGGACTCCTAGGATTTTAAATAAGAAAACCCTATGACACTTGATTATGTGATGTGATTGTGATGGTTTGCCGAGAAGCATGGATAGTCGGAATAACTAATGCTTGACTCGGCCAGTGATTTGGGTCTTGAGATTGCACCAGCGGGCCCACTAGGTGCCAGACCCCAGTTGGGCGGGACTAGCTATCCCTAACCCGGTAGGTGTTCGGAGACTAGTAGACCATCCTAGTCGACGGCCCGGTGACTTTCTTGATGTACTTGTGTGTCATGTAGGCCTTAAGGCCAGTATGTTACTATCTTTGTGTGGTAGGGCTGGTTAGACCCGAACCACTAGATCATGAGCAGGCCCTAGGGGCCGGGTGCCATGTGGCATAGTTGGGCTGTTATAGCCGGTGGTATGTATGTATAGTCTATACAGGACGACCCTAGGGGTCAGTTGTCATTTCAGAAATAAACTAGATCCCTAACTCTATATTTTGTTGACTTACATATATGCTTATTGGGGATTATGTGGAGATTCGAAAGAATCGCTCACTGAGTCCCATGTGGACTCACAGTTTATTTTTCTTATTTTGCAGAGCCCGATCAGTGAGTTGAGGCTTGGAGTCATGGTGCAGCTGGAGGGCAGGCTGCGGCGTCGATCTCGTAGCGGCGTCCAATAGTCATAGTCTAGATGTCTAGATTTGTTATTTTCATACACTGAGAGTTGTTTGTTTTTAAGCATGTATTTGACTTTGAACTCGAGTTGTTTCATTTTGTGCTTGATGTTAGCAACTTTCCATTTTATTAAAAATTGTCAACTTTCTTGAAATTCAAATAAAGCTGCATCGTTGTTTTCTATTTATGTGTTCCGATTTCTCGTTAGTCAGTGTATGTAATAGGCTTTAGGGTATGACATAGATCCTGGCCGATCACACGATCCTGAGTTGGGGTGTGACAGTCTTGCACTAACCTTTCAATCATGGTATTGCCTGCTTGATATGATCTGCAAAATAGATTGTCTTAACATTCCTCTAAGATTTCAAGTGTCAGAAATTCCATGTTGTCTCATATAATTGTTTTAATCAGTCTAGTTTAAATTCTGAAATTTTCCTGTAGGTGAGCGATCTCTTTTAGTTACTGGTGCTCGTTCATCTGCTAGTTTACGTGTGCAATCTATATTGAAGTAGATTAAAGAGGTACTTCATTGTTGCTTCATGTCCTTAATGCCGGTTAGAAACTTTCTATATTTAAATGACCATACAAGTTATTAGTTATTATACTATTCATATATACCCATTCAGATAACTTTAAGATTTATTATGCCAAATTGGTGGGAAATTTGAAAGCGGTTAATAAACATGTACCCTATTCTTTAATTCATGGGCC
The DNA here is from genome assembly GCA_034359265.1 of Canna indica. NCBI lineage: Eukaryota > Viridiplantae > Streptophyta > Magnoliopsida > Zingiberales > Cannaceae > Canna > Canna indica. Next base: position 32,573,547 of record CP136898.1, on the reverse strand, counting down.
TGATTTATTCAATGAACATGAATTTTGATATTGAGAAATTGATGGATAGTCCAAAACCCAAATTTCATCTAGTAGTAGTAAGTGTTGCATTGCAGCTACTACAATTCCTGTTAGGTCATCTTGACATTTATGTCTCCTTTGGGCTATCTGACAGGTCCAACACAGACTAGATTTGTTGAAAACTAATCCAACAGGGATTGAACATTTCAAGGTAGGCTCAAAAGTCCTCTTAATCTATAGGAGCTTCTTTGGAACAGTTAGTATGTCATTAACCATAAACTTTGGAACAATTAGGCATGCCTTTTGTGTTTATGGCTGTCAAGAACTTAGGATGTCATGAAGTATTTAATTATGTAGAGAGTCCCATAAACCATTTTCTATCATTTTCTCTCAGTTTCAATTCAAGATCATGCCTTGTTTGACAATGTCAAAAATTAGCTTTCAGTATAATTTTATATGCAAGTTCATTGAATTGCAATTAATTTATCGATATAATTTTAGGATTAAAATTAAAATAACATTATATTTAAGAAATGCTAAAGGTAAAAAAGTTATGCAAGCACGTGGTTTCATTTAAGTTGAAACTTATTTTATTTGTTCATATTCGATTAGTTGTGCCACTTATTAAATTTTGACTTATGAATATTTTATAAAGACATACTTGCAATAATTCATATTCTGCAAGTTAGCTATTGAAACAGCTCATTGCAATTGTTTTGGCACACTTAGCTGCCCATAGAGATATCATAAAGACCCGTCTGTGAGGCCATACTTCCTAATCTATGCTCCCCACATGGATCAAAAGGATTTAAACTATCAATAAAGATATAATGTATGTTTAACTTTGATGTATTCATATTTGAAAGTAGCACTATTCATGATGTAGTATAGAGATACTACCCTATTAACGAATAGTTGTTTATGCTGTGGCTGAATTGATATTAATATTTCAACCAATGGCATTAATATTACAATCTTGTGCTAAATCAACTTTCTTCCTGATTTGTAACTTGTCTCTCTTGATTATTTCTTCTCTCAAATTACTCTCATGCTTTATTTATGTTGATTCTTTGTTATTTTGCTTCGACATTTGGACTGACATATATGCTACAAGAAATAATATCTTTAATAAATGTCGGCATTTTCTTCTTTGTTATTTTGCTTCCTGATTGTGCTATGAACCTTCACATAATCTTACAAGACAAGTGAAGATGTCGGGACCTTCCACGCCCGCCACAGTGCCATCGCCGCCACCACCACCACAACCATCGGCCCCAGAGGCTCGAGGTCGTCGTAGGCCTCGTGGGCCTAATCGGGGGGCTCGTGCACCTTCATCGACCGGCCAGTGTCAGCAGATATCGTTGCACGGTCTAAAGTAACTATCAAAGTTTATTTTTTATAATTATTAATTAATTAATTTCTACTTATATTGTTATACTTGAGTTGTAGATTCGAGCAGGACGATGTTGCTCGCAACATCACCTATATTAAGAGGTTCTTTCGGGAGCTGTGGCGTTCATGGACCCACGTGTCGCAGCATAATCGAGATTCATTATGGTCCGAGTTCGAGGTATGTAGTTTATTCATTATGATTCAACTTTCTTCCAGCCAATTCTTATTTTATTTCCAATAATCTGCTATGAAATATCTTGAAATGAATAATAATTAATTAGCCTGAAAATAAGACCGTTGATCATTGCCTTCAAGAAATGTAAGCTTGATGTAAACATATACAAACAAATATATATATCATGTTCAGTACATGCTATTTTTGGTTATTCTGTCTGCATTATTAGCCTCACCTTGGTAAGTTGGGTTTTCTAGTTTCCTATATAAGAATCATTTTTTTAGTTACGCATTTTTTTTTAAAGTTCAGCATGAACCTTTCAATGTTTCCCCACCTGCTTTGGATCATGAAAATGTGAGGTCAAGATAAATCAAATTTAGTATCTTTAGCTTTAAATGGAGAAAAAGATTGTAGTTATTGTGGTTCATTTTGGAATATGATTATTTGGGATTACATATCTTCCAAGAGAACACAACCTGCTTTTATGGCATCCACCTTGGCCAAGCTCAAGAAAGTGCTTTTGAACTTCTCAAGCCAAGTCGGCAACAGCCTTAAACCTTTTTTTCTCTCCTCCTGTCTCATAGCCTGTCAGCTTAAGAGGCCGACATCTGCCAGCACATGGGCATCTCCTTCTCTCGGGAAGAATTAGTCTTGAATTTAAGTTCTGCATTGTGTCTGTTTCCAACTTCACCTAATCTTAGCAAGGTCGGTTGAAAGTTTCAAATTGATCTCAATTAAATTGCTCAGGGACTTTGACGTATTTCATAATTTTCTAATGATGTTCAATATTTATTTTTTAACTTGCATTAATATTTTTTTTTTGTAAGCCCGATATACTTAGGATCCCGCCATTGAGGCTCATGTGAAAGATGCTTGGAAACTTACAATAAGAAGCTTCTCAAGAATATTCTCCATTGGGCGCGGGATGAGGCGCGCGCGAGTATAGGCAGTAACAGAGATACACATATAGATGCGCTCAAGGGACATGGGCCAATCTAGATGGAGGTCGACGTATGGGATCAGTTATGCGATATATGGGCCAATTGGTTTAATTTTATTTTGACTATTTAAATAATTACAAATTTATATATTTATATATTCAAATAATTATAACAAATTATTTAGTCCAAAATCTATTCAAAATAATAATTTATAGCTACTGTATTTGTTAATATTATTAAGTAATTTTTATTTACTTTATGGGTTGATTGTTGTTGATTCTCCTATATATATATATTCTATTTAATTTTTATTCATAAAAATATTACTATTTTGTAACTTTTCATTTTTTTTTGTATTTTTTATTTTAATGAATGTGTACAAATTATGAATTTGCTCATTTATTAACTTATTGAATTATTATGAAATTATGTATTTATTATTAATGTTCAATCTTTAAAAAATATCATTACTATAAACAATCACATAAGATTCATGTACCATGATACTATTACTTTCAATATTCTCATCCTTCCAACATCAAATTTTGGATGTTTGTTTAAAAGTACCTATTTTCTAAACTTTTATTTGTAAAATGGTTATATTTTTTTATAAATCTTTATTGTATTTTATTACAAGCACATATTATATAGTAAAGACAATGATTGTATTATATCAATTAAAAATAATATCATTAATTTTAAAAATAAAATTTAATAAACATTTATTTTATGTTTGTTTTTAATAATAAAATTCTAATAATATTATACATTTGAATATAATATTATATATAATTTTATAATATTATTTAAATTAAATTATATATATATATATATATGCAACGTGCAGGTTCTTTGACTAATTTCTGTAGAACGATTATATGTTTTTATATTAAAAGTGATTTAATATGCCCATCTTCAATTCCCAGGGCATGAATGACCATTTTTGTATATTTTAAAAACTTTTGTTTACGTTATTCTCTCTCTCATGCCTCTCTCATTTAATTAATTAAGCCAATTTACCACCATCCTTCTTTCTCTTGAGAAGTTCACGTCCACGTCTCCTCAACTTCCTCCAACTCGAAAAAAATTTCTATGGTGTCAGGCTCCATAGAAATTCTATGGAGCCCCGCATATGAGTGAACCTAGCATTTTTAATACTGAACCTAAAGTCAAAATGCTAGGTTCACTCGTTTACAACACAGGTTCACTCTTACTTTAGGTTCAGTATAAATTATACTAGGTTCAATTTTAGTAAAACTAGGTTCATTCCTATGAGGGGCTCTATAGAAATTACTATGGAGCTTGTCTCCATAGAAGATGCACTCCTCCAACTCCTCCACATTCTCCTCCCCCACCCTCCACCATCGCCCTCTCCTAGGAGCATCACCCCGACATCCCCAATAACCTCGACAGCCTCCTCCCCACCCGGTCCCTTCTCCCTCATCCGCTTCCCTTGAATGTATCAATACTTGCAAGAGCATCAAGTGGAATTGGTGTCGAAACAGCTCGAGTTATTGCGTTGCGCGGTGTTGACATGGTTATGGCGGTTAGGAAGTTGTCTTCTGGTGCCACCGTGAAGGAATCGATACTAAAGGAAGTTCCCTCTTCCAAGATTGATGTCATGGAGTTGGATCTTACTTCAATGGCATCGGTGAAGAAATTTGCTTCTGAATTCAAGTCTCGAAGTCTCTTGCTGAACATACTTATGTAAGAATCCCCTCCTAAAAGTGTTTTTTTCCTTAAAAATTGCAGAAATCTTCCGGTGACTACTATTAACGCAGGAAGTAATAACGCAGGGGTGATGGCTACTCCATTTGAGCTTTCGAAAGATGATGTTAAGTTGCAGTTTGCAACAAACCATGTTGGTATATGTTACACATCTCCACAAATTTTTTTGTATACAATACATTTAAGTATTCCGTTCTAAAAAAGCTAACACAACCATCATGACTATGATAATAAACTCACATTCTCTGAAATGGTTGAAGCATTGGGCAATATTAAATTCCTGACAAAGTACTTGCTCTTCTCAACAACACATTCTCTTAGAAGGAATCTCATCTCACATGCACAAAAAGTCTTATTTCCTGCCACATTCCATTAACTTAAGGGTAGGAATGGATAGCAGGGTAGGAATAGATAGCACGACGCTGATATTTTTTCTCAAATGGTTGAAGCATTGTGCAATAATAAATCCAATATATATTGTGCCAAATTGGTTTCAAGTATAAGTAGTTGGGGGAAGCAATCATCTTCCACAATTGCAGGCTTTTAGTTTTGTATGCTACCGTGGAAATGGGAAAACAAGTGAACAGGACTACCAACACCAATTCACCATATCTAAAGCATTTATGTTGGAGTAGAGAACTTAACTATGTTGAAGCCAACTGTGTTGAGCAGACTGAGTTGAAGAGGAAAGCAAAACTGGAGCGAAAGCTTAATTGGAGCATTCGAATCAGCTATGGAAATATCGATGATACCCCTAGACTTAGTGTTGAGTTGTTTAGTAAATAGAAGGGTACAATGGTACTTTTACTCACTAGCAATTTTTAACTGACTGATATAAAGTCATGTATTTTTTTCTTTATTGGTTAGAACGGAGTTTTCTTCTCCGACTCTGTTTTAGGTGACAGCTTTTCTTTCTCCACCAAAAACAAGAGCTTGAATAAAGAAAGCATTTTGATTCTTGATTCTCGAGTTCGATTATAGAATCGATTATGCAACAATTTAAATACAAAATAACATGTGCCCTTCTCCCTCATCCACCTGCTCTCCAATGCATTGTCATCACTAACCTCGATCAAGCATTGAGACTTATCTGATGATTGTTAAACTATTTGAGACCCAACACACTACAAGAAATATGATATTTTCACTACTAGAAATTGAGTCTTCAGCAACGGCTATCAGCAACGACCGCTCAAGCCGTTGCTATTTCCAATGGCATTCTTACGGCCGCTCAAGCCGTTGCAGATATGTTGTATGTGCAACGGCTTTCTAATGGACACGCGAGCCGTTGCTGATGATTTTAATTATCAGCAACGGCTTTCTAAAGGACAAGTGAGCCGTTGTTGATGATAACTTATTAGCAACGGCTTTCTAACGGGCGAGTGAGCCGTTGCCGATAAGTTTATATAGGTCGCAGATCGCGCCCGACCCTTCTTCCTCCCGCTGCTACCGCCGCCGCCTCCTCCTCCCGCCTCTCGCCGCCGCTGCCGACGCCGATGACGCCGAGCTGCCGCTGCCGACGCTGCCGTCCGTCCTCGACCGCCTATTTCAGGTATTCATCGCCGCCCGGACGTCTCTTCCCGTTGTCCGGACACTGTACGCCGGCGTCGGAAAGAGTAGATTAATTATTTTTTATTTTTTTATTTATATGTTAATTAATTATTTAATTAATTATTTAGATTAATTGTTTAATTTGTTAGATTAATTTTTAGGGTTTAGATTAATTTCGGAATTGTCCACTTCGGCATTGTGCCGGAATCGTCCACTTCGGACGCGCGCCGGAATCGTCCACTTCGGACGCGCGCCGGAATCGTCCACTTCGGACGCGCGCCGGAATCGTCCACTTCGGACTCTTGCCGGAATCGTCTAATTTGGACTCGTGTTAGAATTATCCAATATGGACTCAAACTGTCTCGAAACATTTAGAAAATAATCATCCATCCGACGAGTTGATATGTTTCACGTACGCATCGACGAGTCGGATATGATTTAGCAAAACCTTAGATCCGTTCGGGGATTGTATGTTCGTGTAAAAGAAGTAGATGATCTTTTATACGACGTACAATTCTTGAATTGTCCCTGATTGGACAATTTGGGAATATAGTTATTTGTACTGCACTTACGTTTTTATTTTAACTGTTAACTAATTATTCTAAATTTCGGCAACATCTCTCTTGCTCTCCGATACGCGCCCAGATGATATGCGTATTCGGAGAACTGTAGGGAGATGCTGCCGAAATTTAGAATGAAGTTAGCGGTTAAAATTTTTGGGGGCCCGAGACCCCTACTAAAACCTTTTCCGGCCCCCATTAAATCCTTTTAGTGAGGGCCACCCGACCCCCAAATGTCCCCAGAAAAAACTCCGTCAGCAAATGAATATCCGAAGGTCAACTAGTGACCCTGGAAAAAAAGTACTTGTACCGACAACCAGGACCCTCAGAAATAATTATTTTCCCGGGGATCACGACCTCAGGAAAAGGTAATTTTCCCAGGGGCCATGACCCCCAGGAAAATGATTCATTTTTGAAGGGTAACACTTATATTTCCTGAGGGACTTGGCCCCTGGGAAAAGGTAGTTTTCCCGGGGGCCACGACCACCAAGAAATAATAATTTTCCCAGGGACAACGACCCCAGGAAAATGTAGTTTTCCCGGGGGCCGTGACACAGGAAAAGGTAGTTTTTCCGGGGGTCGAGACCCAGTAAATGATAGTTTTCCTAGAGGTCGCGACCCCTGGAAATGGTTGTTTTCCCTGGGGCCGAGACCCCCAGGAAATATAAGTATTGACCCCCAAGAAATGAATCCATTTGGCCCCTGAAAATTTATTTTCTTGTAAATCCAAAACCCTAAATCTAATTTCACTACTAATTACTGAAATATAACAACTATTTCAAAAACCAATAATAATTTTTTAATTCAAAAACCAATACAATTAATTAGAGTGCAATAAAAAATCTCAATCCATAGAAGCAAACTATAAAAAAGTATTTTCATAGAAGAGTATACATTGAAAATATTAGTTACTACAAACTATAGAAATGAAAGTCTAAATTATCCTTACACATCATTCATAGAATAAGATTTTTCATTCTTACACACAAATCATTTTTCACGTGAATTGTTCACTCTCTGATTCATTGCCTCTATGAAAGCAAGTAGTATGTTCATCTTCCTTCGACCCTCCTCCATCTTTTCCTCCGTTTTCTTACTTTCCATTTCCATCTTTTCCTCTGTTTTCTTCCTTTCCATTTCCATCCTCTCCTCCAACTTCATTCTTTCCTCCATCATCCTCTCCTCCATCTTCCTCCTATCACCATCTATTTTCTTCTTCAATTAATCTATCTTTGTTTTTAGATCAGCGTTCTGAGTGTTAGCAATTCGAAGTTGGGAGGCAAGCTCAATGCATCCAGGAGTAGTCCCAAAGACAGTGGTTGGAGTTGGACCTAATTAAGCCACAACCACGAGTACGACCATGCCTCCCAGGTCTGACATTCTGACGATAATTTTCATCTTCGGTAGTAGGTGTGGAAGAATCCGACTCTTGAGCTAGAGCCTTGAACCTATCCTGCAAAAAAGTTTAATTTTATTATATTTATTCCATAAAAATAAATAAAATAAATATAAAAAATAACATCAGTGATTACCACAATCTCTTGTGCAGTAGTGGAATTCAAACTAGCATCACTCTTTGTGTGAGCAATACAAAACATTTTCCAACTTGAGGATTCTGGATGCTCTGGATCTATTTCAGTCTGTACTAGTACAAGAATTAATCATCAATTTAACTCTTTTCCCTTAAACAAAATAATTTAAAATATAGTAATAAATATGCTTAGTTATACTTGCTCTGCTCGAATCACAGCATAGTTTTTTGAGCCCATATAATGAGGGAGTACTTGCTTCCCTCGATTCTCTTTCTTTTGCGCGCACATTTTCTGTAACAAATGCAACTCATATTTATAAAGCAGAGTCACCATGTTGATTATAAGAGCTATTTTGAGAGAAAAAGCAAAGTCACCCTGTTGATTATAAAAGCTGAGTTGAAACTATTAAAGCAACTTCAAAATAGTTGCAAATCCAAGTAACTGAACACTAATACCATAATAATAATTGAACATACCAATTTGAAATTAGAAGTTGAAACATACCAATAACTAAATTATATAACTGCACATCTCAATTCTATGTTATCAGCTATGGAAGTTTTCAGTGTGACTATGTGAGCATTATATAATGTGTGCTATTGATACATTAATTTCATATCAACATACCAATTTCATAATAGATACTGAAACAGGACATCATTGGCCTTAAAGTTACAATTAAAGATGTTTTTAACAGCATGTTCGATGACCAAAACATTGCAAATTGACGTTTTTTACTAACTTTATATGCTGGATATCCAGAGTGAAATTACAACACAAACTGTCTTTAAGAGACTAGCTTTTAACCGAAAGATTAAGTGCATAAATGAAATATATGCATTTAGGGAAGATAAAGTTGGTGTATTCCTTCCAATCGGTAGAATTCTTCCTTGGATCACAGCGGATGAAATAAATTGAACAAGTGGCCTTCCTTTATTGTAAGGGTGGTCCTTGGTGAATCAGATTCATCCTAGAATTTTGGTTCAATTATTTTTGTACACCTCCAGTCGGCAGCCGACGAGCAGGAGCAGCACCTCATCCACAACTAGACGCGGAGCTCGCCGAGCTCTAGCGGCGGCGTCGGTGCCTGTTTGTTGTCACCAATAGCGAGCGAGACGGGTTCCTTGTCAAGCGACTTAGCGGGCAGCGGAAAGGAAGCATTTCGGGCTTTAATGTGTAAGCCACGTGAGATTACACATCAGAATTTTTTATTTTCTTTTAAACTTTGAGTTTGATGACGTGTCACATTTTAATTGGCTAGCATTATTTTCATTTGCCTAGTCAGATATCCGTCCAAAATATAGGTAATACACATATTTCAGGTAGTTCAAGGGTAAAATTTGGCCCAAAAAAAATACATGGGCAAAATCACCCCATTTTGAAAAGTACATGAGCAAAATAACTCCTTTTCCCTATATTATAATATATGGTATATATATTTGATATTTACCCTCTCTATCATAAGTTTTTGCATTATTTTTCTCTCCTAGTTTCCTAATTTTTCTTCATTTTATTTTTATTTTTGCAATATCCTAGATACTTAATTTATTATTTTTTCCTATTGCGTGAGTTTGCCAGTCTAGCGGACTAGTTCGTGGTCGAGCCAAGTCGACTCATGGTCCGGAGCGAGCTTGCGAGCTTGGGTAAGTAGAATATAAATTTATGAATTTATGAATTTTTAGGCTTGGGTAGTTGAGAGTATTTAATTTGGTGTTGTGTGCGCATAATTGCTAATTAAGTTCATATGGGTATTTAATTAATTATTTGTCATTTATTAGAATGAGATTAAATAAATTATTTAAGTCTATCGGGTTAGTGAGTTTTGGTTTTGGCTTAAGGTGGATGTGGGTTGTGAATTAAGGGTTTAAGGGGTTAGGGCTGAGGGAGTTATAGGTTTAAGGGTTTAGGGCTGAGGAGGGTGTATAGCCCCCCCCCGTCATGGCCTGTGGCTCCTATTTTGGAGCTACCGCTACCTAACAAGTTGAGAAAGGGAGCCACCCGCCAAGCCAAGCCAAGCCACCAGCCCCCTTTCCCTTTCTCCTTGGAGCCGCCACCCAAAGCCAAGCCGAGCCGCCTGCTTTTTCTTCCTCTCCTCTCCTCTCTTCTGGAGCCGAGTCATGCCGCCTGCTTCCTCTCCTTCTCTTCTTTCCCTTTGGAGCCAAGCCGAGAGGAGCCAGCCGAGCCAGCCTCTCTCATTCCCCTCTCTCCCTCTCTCCAAGCCGGCGGCTTGGAGCGAGCCGCCGCCCCTTCGAGCCATTTATTTGGGTTGAGCCGTCGGCCTTTTGAAGCCGGATTCGAGGGCCGTCGTCCGGGATTTCTTTCCTAATATTTTTCCAAATTAAGGTGAGTGGTTTACCCTCTCTCTTCGGGATTTTAATCAGATTTTTGAAGCCGTTCTTGACGGCTCAATATTTATGCCTTGTTCTTGGATTTTCTTCCAGTTCTTGTCATATTTTTTTGATGTGCAAATCATGATTTATTCTTCCAAATTTGGTTTCTTGATTTGTGGATTGCATGCTTAGGATTAAATATATGATTTTGGGTAGAAATCATGTGGTACGATTAAGATCTTGATAATGACTAATTAAGGGTTCTTGAGAAGGGGGTTCTTGATCCTAATGCTTGACTCTTGATTTAAGTGTACGGGTTCTTGATAATCTTGATTAAAAGCATGATTTCTGTGAATTAATTCCTGAGATTAGTATTCTGTTCTAATGGTAATTTAGGGATTAATTTCTGTTAATTTTCGGATTTAATTCTATAAGTATGCTGAAATTGCATGTTTGCTGGAATTGAATGCTGAGATGATGAATCTATGCTAATTTTTAATGTTTACTGTGATGTGTGTATTTGTCTGAATATAGTCGTGTAACCTATCATTTCGACCGGAGACTAGATTCGGGTCAGACACAGCAGTTCTGGGCAGAAAAGTAACCTAAAATAAAATCCTAATTGAGATGATCTAAATTTTAATTCTAGTATGTGATGTTGCCTTCGGCATGGTGGGCTTCAGTCCGATGCACTTCTCTAGTATGTGATGTTGCCTTCGGCATGGTGGGCTTCGGCCCGATGCACTTCTATAGTATGTGTTGTTGCCTTCGGCATTGTGGGCTTCGGCCCGATGCACTTCTCTAGTATGTGATGTTGCCTTCGGCATGGTGGGCTTCGGTCTGATGCACTTCTCGAGTATGTGTTGTTGCCTTCGGCATGGTGGGCTTCGGCCCGATGCACTTCTTTGGTATGTGATGTTGCCTTTGGGCATGGGTGGCTTGTTGGCCTGGTAGCTAGTCACACCTTTGTGACATTGCCTTTGTAGAGATAGATATATTCTTGTTATCTCTGTGATGTTAATTTATGGGGATTGGTAAAATTGCTAATTGAGTTCTTTGAACTCATCCGTTGTCGTTGTTTTATTTTGTTTTGCATAGCCTGACCGGTGAGGTGGGCTAGAGCACTTGGCGCAGCTGGAGGGCAGAGGTGCCACATGATCTTATAGTAGTCCTAGTTAGAGTTCGTGGTCGAGTTTGTAGTAGGTTGTCATGCACTTTTGCTTTGGTATTTGGAGTTGTAGTCCCGTCGGGACATTTACATTTTATTCAGTTTTATTTATTAAAAGAACAGTTGCTCTTCGATTTATTTCCGCACTTGAGATATGTATATAAAACCTTGTTGTTTTGAAATGAAAATCTGTTTTGGTTCTTTTTTTATTAAAAGCTGTTATTTACTTGTTGTTTATGATGTTGGCATGTGCATGAGTTAGGCTGTGGGGTATAGGTACGTATACCCTGGCCGATCACGTGACCCTGTAATTGGGGCATGACGAAGTGGTATCAGAGCATGTGGTTCGGTCTGACTACGATCTAGAGTTGTCACCGTATAGGGCATTGCTAGCGTGTCAGTATACGGTAGGGGTATGCTATGAGATCAATGGGCTAAGTCTGCACCTCAGAACGACTTGTGGTTTAATTTGCAAAATGTTGGGTGAATCCCATTACTTAATCATGAGTTGTTTCTTTTCTTGTGTTTCCAGATCGATGAAGGCCTTTGATGCCGCAAGGAGCGGTAGTGATAGCAACTCCACTGAGAGTCGAGGCCGAGGCCGGAGCTAGGGTCGTGGGAGACCACCGCAGGCTCGGGAGGAGGTGGGACAGGATCCCATGGTTGTGCAGCTGAAGGCCCAAGTGGCTGAGCTGATTGAGGCACTTCGCAGGGAGGAGGAACTGGGACAGTCCTAGGGTAGCACAGCTTGAGGCCGTGAATGACCCTATGCTAGAGAGTGCTCCATTTTTGTGGGGGCTACCTTTGTATGGGTGTTTGGATTAGAGATCCTTGCAATGATTGCTTAGTATCTTGAATGATTCATTGGGTCTTGTCATATAGTTAAATATTTATGGTGCAGTATGGTTAGGGCGGCCCTAGGGATCCTAGGGGGGCGGTTGATAGAGTTCTGCAGAAGGGATCTGCAGGAGTTGGGTGAGAATAAATTTTGCCTATAGCTGAAATTTTGGATTGATTGGTGGATCTTTCCCTTAGATTTCAGGAAATATAAATTATGGGTGTAGAGCGACCTTATGCTTAAGGGCCATGATTGTGTACGATTAGAGTTGAGCAGGACCAGAGCGTTTTTGCTTTGAGGCATATTTTGGGTGCGGGCAGGTTGGGCATTTCAGAAAGGATTGTCCTGGTAAGGGCAGCCAACAGCCAGATCAGACCAGAGGAAAGACACCGATGTTAGTGTGTTCCATAGCTCAGAGGGGTCAAACTCAGGGAGGAGGCCAGCGAGCTGGTGGTTCAGAGAGGTCCGCTGCACGGGTGGTTGCTCTGAACCAAGAGGGCGCTAAGGCGTCCAAGGCAATAGAGTCAGGCAACCTTATTGTTGGTTCGGCAGTTGCATATGTTTTGTTTGATCCGGGTGTTACGCACTCTTTCGTGTATGTTTTGTTTGCTGCTAAGTTGGTAGGGGTACCTTCTGTGCTTGAGTTACCCCTTGTGGTGTCTACGCCTACGGGCGTTTCTGTGATGACAGAGACAGTCTTTCGAGGCTGCAAGACTGTCATTTATGGGCATGTGCTGATGGCCGATTTGACACTCCTGTCGACGTTGGAGCTTGATGTGATATTGGGCATGGACTGGTTGGCGGACCATTTTGCCTCAGTTGATTGCAGGGCTAAGACTGTGACCTTCAGTAAGCCCAGGATGCCCCAGTTTACCTTCCAGGGTGAGGGAAGGGGTGAGCCGTTGATGGCGATATCAGCTCTTAAGGCACGGGAGTTACTTTTGGCGAGTGTCAGTCATTTTTGACCTTTGTGTCAGTGGCAAAGGAAGGTGAAGGTGTGGCCGGAGACATCGGGAGGACGCTTGTAGAATGCAGGTTCTCTGATGTGTTTCCAGAGGAGTTGCCAGGGTTACCTCCAGAGTGAGAGATCGAATTCTATATTGATTTGTAGCCAGGGATGAAGCCGATCACCATTCCTCCGTATCGGATGGCAGCAGTTGAGTTGAGGGAGTTGAAATCCCAGTTACAGGAGATGCTTGATTTGGGTTTGATTCGCCCCAATGTTTCGCCTTGGGGTGCTCCAGTGCTCTTTGTAAAGAAGAAGGATGGGTCCATGCGGATGTGCATTGATTATCGACAGCTTAACAAGGTAACAGTGAAGAATCGATACCCGTTGCCTAGGATTGATGATTTGTTGGATTAGCTTCAGGGAGCTCAATGATTTTCTAAGATTGACCTGCGGTCAGGGTATCATCAGTTAAGGATCCGGGACAGTGACGTCCCTAAGACTGCTTTAAGGTCAAGGTATTGGCACTTTGAGTCCCTGGTGATGTCCTTCGGGCTGACTAATGCACCTGCAGTATTTACAAACCTGATGAACCGAGTGTTCAAGGAATACCTGGATAAGTTTGTGATTGTGTTCATTGATGACATTTTGATTTATTCCAGGAGCATGCTAAGCACTTGAGGGTAGTTCTGGAAACTCTTAGGGAGCATAGATTGTATGCCAAATTCTCCAAGTGCGAGTTCTAGCTGGAGAGTGTGGGGTTTCTTGGTCATGTGGTGTCCGAGGAAGGAATAAAGGTGGATCCTACAAAGATAGATGCGGTTCAGAACTGGAAGAGGCCGACTAATGTGTTAGAGATCTGCAATTTTTTGGCGTTGACAGATTATTACAGGAAGTTTGTGGAGAATTTCTCTAGGATTAGGGCGCCATTGACCCGCCTGACCCAGAAGAAGGTCAAGTTCGAATGGGACAGTAAGTGCGAAGAGAGCTTTCTAAAACTCAAGGACCGCTAGACGTCGGTGCTAATTTTAGCAGTACCCTCGGGTTCAAGAGGTTTTGTTGTTATTGTGATGCCTCCCGAGTCGGCTTGGGTTGCGTGCTAATGTACAAGGGCAGAGTGATAGCCTATGCCTCTAGGCAGTTGATGGTTCACGAGAAGAATTACCCAACCCATGACCTTGAGCTGGCAATGGTGGTGTTCTCATTGAAGCTGTGGCGTCACTACCTTTATGGCGAGGCTTGTGAGATATTCACTTATCATAAGAGCCACCAGTATTTTCTCACCCAAAAGGAGTCGAATCTGAGGCAAAGAAGATGGCTTGATCAAGTTGTTGAAGGACTATGACTGCATGATCATGTACCATCCAAGGAAGGCTAATGTGGTAGTTGATGCTCTGAGTAGGAAGTCTATGGGCAGTCTGGCGCATTTGGCAATTAGGAGGAGGCCGTTGGCCTAGGATTTGGCCCTATGTTTGGATGGCAGAGCAATCTTGTCAGTATCAGATTCTGATGCGCTGGTGGCCCACTTGAGAGTGCAGTCCACATTGGTTGACATGCTGCGGGCAGCGCGGGAGGAGGATATTTTTTTTTGCACACTCAGTAAGGATCTGGACAGGAGAGGAGATGCGGATAATGGGTTCAGTGTGGACTCGGAGGGCGTTCTGAGGTTTAAGAACCGAATAGTAGTACCAGAAATGACCGAGGTTCACATGCAGGTACAGGAGATGGCTCCTCGATCTACCTATACTATGCATTTGGGAGCCACGAAGATGTATCGAGATCTCAGAAAGAATTATTGGTGGAAAGGCATGAGAAGGGAAGTGGCCGAGTTTATGTCTAAGTGCTTGGGGTGTCAGCAGCATTGGGATGGCCCCTTTGAGGCGTTGTATGGGCGGAGATGCAGGTCGCCTGTAGGCTGGTTTGAGGCACGAGATTCCCTTATGGTGGGACCTGATTTGGTAGAAGAGGTTGTGGAAAAAGTAAAGCAAATCAGAGACAAACTGTTGGCAGCTCAGAGTTGCCAGAAAATGTATGCTGATGGAAAGGCCAGGGAGGTAGACTTTGCTGAGAGGGACATGGTGTTCCTCAATGTGTCCCCTATGAAAGGGGTGGTGAGATTTGGTAACAAATGAAAGATAAGCCCTATATTCCTTGGGTCGTTTCCTATTCTCGGGCACAGGGGAGCTGTGGCCTATGAGTTGGCCCTACCTCCTAGTATGGACCGAGTACATCTAGTGTTTCACGTGTCTCTGTTGAGGAAGTATATTCGGGATGAGTCCCAAGTGATCGAGCCTATCGTAGTGGAGGTGGATTCAGCAGTCTCCTATGAGGAGCAGCCAATTGAGGTGCTAGACCGACAGATCCGAAAATTGAGTTCCAAGGAGATTCCCTTGGTTAAAGTCAGATGGGAGCACCATTCCAGCCAGGAGGCCACCTGGGAGGTGGAGCAGGATATGAGGGAGTGTTATCCTTCATTATTTGATGATGCGGTGAGTTCTTATTCTTTTCTGAAATTCGAGAACGAATTTTCTTTAAGGAGGAAGGATTGTAATATCCTAGATATTTAATTTATTATCTTTTTCTGATGCGTTTGTTTGCCAGCCTAGCGGACTAGTTCGTCATCGAGCTGAGTCGACTCATGGTCCGGAGCGAGCTTGCGAGCTCGGGTAAGTTGAGAGTATTTAATTTGGCGTTGTATGTGTATAATTGCTAATTATATTCATATGGGCATTTAATTAATTATTTATGATTTATTAGAATGAGATTAATTAAATAATTTAAGTCTATCGGATTAACGGATTTTGGTTTTGGCTTAAGGTGGATGCGGGTTGTGAATTAAGGGTTTAAGGGGATAGGGTTGAGGGTGTATAAACCCCTCCCCCCCTCATGGCTTGTGGCTCCTATTTTGGAGCCGCCTAAAAAGTTGAGAAAGGGAGCCAGCCGCCAAGCCAAGCCAAGCCGCCAACCCCCTTTCCCTTTCTTCTTGGAGCCGCGACCCAGAGCCAAGCCGAGCCGCCTGCTTTTTCTTCCTCTCCTCTCCTCTCTTATAGAGCCGAGCCGTCTGCTTCCTCTCCCTCTCTTCTTTCCCTTTGGAGCCAAGCCGGGAGGAGCCAGCTGAGCCAGCCCCTCTCCTTCCCCTCTCTCCCTCTCTCCAAGCCGGCGGCTTGGAGCGAGCCGCCGCCCCTTGGAGCCATTTTTTTTGGTTGAGCCATCGGCCTTTTAAAGTCGGATTTGAGGCCGTCGTCCGGGATTTCTTTCCTAATATTTTTTCAAATTAAAGTGAGTGGTTTACCCTCTCTCTTCAGGATTTTAATTAGATTTTTGAAGTCATTTTTGACGGCTCGGTATTTATGCCTTGTTCTTGGATTTTCTTCTAGTTCATGTCATATATTCTCGATGTGCAAATCATGATTTATTCTTCCAAATTTGGTTTCTTGATTTTTGGATTGCATACTTAGGATTAAATCTGTGATTTTGGATAGAAATCATGTGGTAGGATTAAGATCTTGATAATGACTAATTAAGGGTTCTTGAGAAGGGGGTTCTTGAACCTAATGCTTAACTCTTGATTT
This sequence comes from Canna indica, assembly GCA_034359265.1. NCBI lineage: Eukaryota > Viridiplantae > Streptophyta > Magnoliopsida > Zingiberales > Cannaceae > Canna > Canna indica. The sequence goes on along the minus strand of CP136898.1, from coordinate 32,556,814 downwards.
AAGTGTACGAGTTCTTGTTAATCTTGATTAAAAGCATGATTTCTGTGAATTAATTCCTGAGATTAGTATTTTATTCTAATGGTAATTTAGGGATTAATTTCTGTTAATTTTCGGATTTAATTATATAAGTATGCTGAAATTGCATGTTTGCTGGAATTGTATGCTGAGATGATAAATCTGTGCTGATTTTCAATTTGTTTACTATGATGTGTATGTTTGTGTGAATATAGTCGTGTAACCTATCGTTTCGACCGGAAAACATAGTTTGGAAACATAGGATACACTTTGGAGACTAGAGTCGGGCCAGACACAAAAGTTCTCGGCAGAACAGTAACCTAAAACAAAACCCTAATTTAGATTATCTAAATTTTAATTCTATAATTAAAATTGGGTTTAAGGGTGAGAATAATCTGTTATGAACCAACTTACAAGATATTTATAAAATAAAACCACACGGGTCTAAGGGATAGGGGTCGGGTTTGGAGTGTTGAGACGCTTCATAATGAGGACACCTCTAGGACACCGTAGGAGAATCTTGACTTAGGTCTTGATGCGCCATATCCTTGGGAATGGCGAAGCGGCTCGATTAGGAGCCGGGGTTCGGACTATTCCCGGGTGGTTGGACGCCAAAATTCCCAACCTGCAGGATAAGTTCGGAGGGCCTTTCCCGTATATCTTAGTACGTGTTGTTGCCTTCGACATGGTGGGCTTCGGCCGGATGCACTTCTCTTGTATGTGTTGTTGCCTTCAGCATAGTGGGCTTCGGTCCGATGCACTTCTCTAGTATGTGTTGTTGCCTTCGGCATGGTGGGCTTCGGTCCGATGCGCTTCTCTAGTATGTGTTGTTGCCTTCGGCCTGGTGGGCTTCGTCCCGATGCACTTCTTTGGTATGTGATGTTGCCTTCGGGCATGGTGGGCTTCGGCCTGATACACTTCTTTGGAGGGTTAGATGTCGTGGGCATGGGTGGCCTGTTGGCCTTGTAGCTAGTCAGACCTTTGTGACATTGCCTTTGTAGAGATAGATATATTCTTATTATCTCTGTGATGTTGATTTGTGAGGGTTGATAAAACTGCTCACTGAGTTTTTTGAACTCACCCATTGTCGTTGTTTTATTTTGTTTTGCAGAGCGTGACCGGTGAGGTGGGCTAGAGCACTTGGCGCAGCTGGAGGGCAGAGGAGCCACATGATCTCATAGCAGTCATAGTTAGGGACCGTGGTTGAGTTTGTAGTAGGTTGTCATGCACTTTTGTATTGGTATTTGGAGTTGTAGTCCCGTGGGGATAATCACATTTTTTTCAGTTTTATTTATTAAAAGAACGGTTGCTCTTCGATTTATTTCCGCACTTGAGATATGTATATAAAACCTTGTTGTTTTGAAATGAAAATCTGTTTTGGTTCTTTTATTTTTAAAAGCTATTATTTACTTGTTGTTTATGATGTTGGCATGTGCATGAGTTAGGCTGTGTGGTTTAGGTATGTATACCCTAGCCGGTCACGTGACCCTGCAATTGGGGCGTGACAATTTTCCCTTGGTCCAATTTTTTTGTGTTTATCAATATCGATCAGTCTATTTTTGAGATTTTTAATTTTTAATTTTTTTTTCTTGAAAAATTAAAAAAAAAAAAAAATTAAATGTATTGAATTTTGTAGGTTAGTTTTTGTAATACACGGGGTTTTCTAATATAAATTTTTTTCGTGGTGCAGCCCATCAAGTCGGGAGCTAGCCGGGTCGAGTCGCGTCACTATAAGAAATTTGGGTTTTAGTGAGGGTCGCGCCCCTCACTAAAACCCCATATGACTCTCACTAATTCTTATATTTGTGAGGGTCGGAACATAACTCTCGCATATACTTTTAGTGACAAAAATTTTTCCGACGACGTCTGAGGGCCGAATGACTCTCACTAAACGCTTTTAGTGAGGGTCATATGGGGTCGCAGCCCTCACTAATTCCTACATTTTGTGAGGGTCGATGACTCTAACTAATTCTTACATTTTGTGAGGATCGCTGGCCCCACTAAATTTTTTTTTATAGATTTATTTTTTTGTGACCCCACTAAAAGTTATTATAATATGCATATAAAATCTAATATTTTTTATAATTTGATTGTATTTACATAAATATTAATAAACATATAAAGATAAAAACTACATATCATCATTTATTTTGTAATATATCTATAACAAAATTCATAAAATATCACTACATAGTCCATTATAAAAAACACATCTAATGAGGAAGAAATCGCTTTGTTCAATTGGACTTAATTTGCTTACACATATCCTACAACATAATATTATAAGAAGAAATACAATAGATTTATGTCATACAAGAAACTAATCTGAGCCTACTAGTATGCACATAATAAAGTTATCATCAGCTTGTAACAGATTTTGCCTTGTTGGAACATGCGAAGTTATCATGAGCTTCCTCCTCATTGCCATTGTCAATTTGTCATTGCCATTCCAAGCTAGATGAAGTGTAGCTTTCTATCTTTAATATTTTATCCGTTACAACCTTGGAACCAATTAATGGTTGGTCCCAGTGCCGAGCTGCCGAGCCTGTAAAGAGTAACATAATTATCCCAGCCTTTAGCCAAATCTTTGCATCAATCACAAGTATCGTTTTGGTCATTGCTTCCATGGGCTACATTGTGGCATTTGGGATCATTAGAGCATCATGACAACCAATATATGATCATTGAACTGTCACAACAAGAAAGACACATTCAACAATCAGTAGCAAGGATTTCTTATTTTATACACAAGAAAAAAATTATAAAACAACACTTGCAACAAGCCATTTTTCAACCATCTGATTTTCTTTACAATTTTTTTCCAAATCAGTTACCTTCGTAAAGAGTGATGTCTTAGATTATAAGTCACAACTAGTATATTTGTGAAGCCATAATTATAAATCAGGAGAGAAAAAGCTAAAATTAGCTCAAGGGGGAATAAAGTACTAGCACACAAAACCAGGTTACAGATTCAGATAAGTGGAAAGAAAGCATTGGAATAATTTTTTTCCAAGTATAGGAACTTACTATGCAATATGGATGGAAGGTTATCTACATCAGGTCCCTTTGTGTGGCTAACAAGAGGAACCTCCAAAACAACTGATGTTGTGTTTTCCTATAATGGAAGGAAATTGAAATTCTTTATGCACTATCATCATATGTATAGTTATAATTTCAGCAAAATAAAGTGACAAGATACAAAAACTTAAGCAATCCAGTTAGCATGGAAGGAGAGAGACCCGGAGCTAGTATATGTAGTTAAAGAAAGTTCGCACAAAGTATATAATCACACACTACAAAAAAATAAGGTATCACCAACGGACTAAATCCGTTGGTTATAGTAAAAAATCTGTTGATAATACTATTATCAATGGATTGTCCATTGGTACAATCCGTCAATGATAACCATGCTAGGTACTACCGACGGATATTACTATATCCGTTGGTAATACCTATGGATACACTTCAGTTCGCATTACCAATGGATGTATTTCTATTGATATTACAAACATATTTGTTTCCGTTGGTAATACCAACGAAAAAATCCGTTGGTATTATTCATAGGTATTACCAACGGATATATTGTCGTCGATAATACATTTTATAACCAAATATCCTATATACAACCACTCAAATCAAATTTCATAACCAAAACTCATATTTTTTTGTATAAAATCACTCAAGAAACCCACACATATCAAATTTCTAATTATCCAATCACACATCAAATTTCTTGTATACAACCACTCAAGAAAATATAAACTCATTTTTTCATAAACAAAACCAAATAATGTTATTTGCATAACCAAAACCAAATAATGTTGTCATTCTCATAACCAAAACCACCCATGTATCACGCATCTACAATCAAGTATATCGTGTATCAAACAAGTACAAAAATACATAGAATTTGGACCCACAAGAAAAATGCGCTGCAGACTTCGATAGCGAAAAACTACAACTCCCCATTATATGTTGTTCTTGGAATTCCATCCTAAAAAGGAAATAAATGAAGAGTGATGGCATTTCCCTTATCTTTTAAACCTTGTATAATTCTAGAATGAGATAGACTGCAAAGCATTGCTATGTCTCGCTCTGAGGCAAATCCTGCAAATGTAACCCTGCAGGAAACTTGTTAGAAGTTCAATATCTAAACCTAAGATATCTATATAGCAAGCAAGACAGAGATTTACAAGTTGCGCAGTTAGGAACTCAGAAAGATAGGCATAAGGCTAGTTACCTGTCAACATTAATAAAAGAGAACATTCTTGTTGTATAGAAACTTACATTGCGGTCAAGAAACATGTAAATTTCACGAATGAGTGATTGGCAGGCCGACTCATTCTTTGAAGGAGCATCACTTGTGCCACAATTCATAAGAGGAAGGATATGCTTCACATCTTTACTCCAGCAACCTAAAATGAAATTCCTGACAAATGAAGCAATAAAGTCATTCAGGTAAAAATTTACAAAATAGTAACCAATATAGAAATAACTTCCATGCATTTGCTGGGACTTTTTTTTATTATTATGATGAGGGAAAAGTGAGAAACTTCTCATGGGTATCTCTCCTCTACCTTGAATATGTATAGATGAATGAGAAAGATACATTTACAACTAAGTTCCTATATAATAATTGTAATCCTTGTCTTTTAAAAAAAAAGAATTGAAATCCTTGTAAAGCCTTGTATTCAGCATAATTTTAAGACTTTAGCATCCTAAACCTAGCTAATTAAAAAATAAGTTACAGTAATCACTACATTTCAGTTTTTTTTTTGAGTGCAAGCATCTTGCACTCTATTCAAGAGTGATGAATGAAGAGTACATCTCAATTACAAGGAGTATAAGTTCCTACAAGCTAATTAACATAACCATTTCAAAGAAGAGAGGAAGAAGAAAAACACATGCAAGTAAAGCTACATTGTAGAGAGTTCTATTCAATTCTCTTAATTAGAGTAATAAATACGACTGAACATTAAACAACTTGTTTCAGAATGGTGAGGCTGGAAGTAATGGATAGGAATTGTGGACTAAAGAAAGAAGAAATGAAGAAGATATAATAGAGTAAAACTTATTACTCTATTAGTACATTCATTGTTGGGGGAGTAGATGGATGTACTACTGCATGTCTGCATGGATGATAAAGGAATTGGAAAGGACAAAAGAGGGAGGCACTGGAAAGCTAAAGTGTAGCATATCATTTACTTCTAATTGTTCCCCTATAAAGAATACTTATTAGGTAGAAATGCTTATTAGGTAGCATGGAACCACAAGCATTCTGCAATCTTTCTTGAAAATAGCATTCCTTGTTATTTTGTTAACATTCAAGGTTTCATAATAAACAGACTCTTCACCTTTAATTTTCTAGGTATGTAACATATCAATCCTGTCAATAATATTTTGTTAGTTGGGAGCTTAAGTTAATTTGTGAAGTGTTTTTTTATTCATTTGTTATGCTGCCATTTTATTTTTGGGTTGCTAATTAACAAGTATAACTTTAATTCAGGATACTTATATGTTTCAAGTTGAATCCATTTGAGCATATGAACTTATCCTTTGATCACCTATTGATCATGACAAGAAGCAATTGAGAAGGGTAAAGCTACTTTCCACAATTATATGTCATCTGTAATCTAAAACTGTTGATATTGATGGAGTCATCATTGCTAGTTCATCCTGATAACTGCAAGCATCCGCAAGCAATAGGCATTTGCAAAATTACAGTAGAACATTACCAACAATGACAAAATTATAATCTGTAACAAGTAATAGGTAGTATTAGCGAAATTTAATTAGGGTCAGTTTTTGAGTCACACAAGCCATGTATGTGATTGCAATCTATAACAAACAATGACAGAATTATAAGATTGTGACTCATACTTATTATCTGAGTTATTCTCAGATTTTTTTAGGAAATAGAAAAATCAAAAAAGAAATTTGGAAGAAAATAGATCATCAGCTCTCAAATAGCTTCAATCAAAGCTAATTAGAAGCATTTGATGCGATTAGGTCATCAAGTACTCAAAGTATAACGAAATTCCATTCGTGAACTATACAAACTAACAAATCTTTCACATGATCTGTGATTTCGAAATCCCAATTACCTCAGGTTTCTTCGCCTGACAAATACTCTTCATGGATTGGAGCAGCTCATAAGACTTGGGATCCCTGTCCTTCCGAGACTGCTCACCTGCCATTAATCACCAAAAGAGAAAGCTTTCAAGCTCTTGCAGACCTCGATCCTCCAAATCTCTGCAAAGAATCGAGCTCTCACCGCGCTTGGACGGCTTAACAATGGCGACGAGAACGATCGCCTCGTTGCTCTGCACCGAGAGGGAGAACGCCCAGAGCAAAGCGGTCTTCGACTCCGGGGTGGCCTCCGCCACGATCATGATCCTTCTGCTGCGGACGGCCTCGTCGGCTGCTTCTTCCTTGGGGTTTTTGATCGCTTCCTCGGGTTGCTCGGATGGGGGAGGCTTGGCTTCGGGCGGCGCCGGGGGTGGCGATCGGACCCTGACGCGAGCGGTGGTGATGCGGTTGAGGCAGAAGCTCGGGAGCCTGGGGCTGGCTCTGCCCATGTCTGAGGCTTCTGCTTCTGCTGCTGCTAAATAAATAAATGAATAGCTTGAATCAAAGCTAAATAAATGAAGCTTTTGAGAGGACTACGCACTTGACCCTTCTTAAAAAAAGTTTTGGTTTTCCTAGATCAGCTACGACTTGCTTCGGACGAGGCAAGGAGTATAAAGATCGCGGCAAGAGATGATGTAAAGTAATGATAGTGAGTGTGAAGAGTCGTTTAGGGGAAGAGGGAAGAGGGCGGCGGACTCGGCTGAGGGCGGGCGCGAGGAATGAGAAGAGGGAAGAATCGTTTAGGGGAAGAGGATGCGGGAGCTCACGAAGCGAAAGGTTAGTTCTGCGTGAGGAGATGAAAATTGCGGGTGGAAAAAAAAAATTGTGGGTAAAAAAATTGCAGGTGAAAAATAGGCTGCTGTGTCTAACTGTAGCTGCGATTTTAAGTGAGAGCTTAAAGTAAATTTTATTGTAGTGTTAGTCATAGGTGGGAGCGAGAGATCGAGATTGTAGGATTTTAGTTTTAAGTTTTAAATTTATTTACTATAAGAAAATATAACTAATATTATTATATTTTAATCATCTATATAAATATATATATATTTATATTATATATAATATATATTTATTATTTACTAAACGTGGTGAGAGTTGAGGGTCGAGGGTTGAGGGGTGAGAATTTTAATATTTTTATTATTTTAATAATTTTATTTTTTATTTTTTATTTTTGAATTAATTTTTATTTATTTTTAGATTTTGAAATGAAAGATAAGAAATGGTGAGAGTTATTTTTTATCATCACAAAATGTAAATATAATATTAAAGACAAATTTTATTTCAGATTTTAAAATATATTTAATCAATTATTATTATTTCATATTGTTAATAATTTTGTTAAGTAAATAATTTTGAGGCCGCATGAGGAGTGAGAATTTTAATTAGTTTATTTTTTTTACTCAATAATATTTTTATATTTTTAAAATATATTTAATCAATTATTTAATTGTCAATTTTCTTTTAAATTAATTTTTATTTATTTTCATATTTAGAAGTGAGAGGTAGGAATTGGTGAGGGTCACCATGTTGTCATCACAATACATACTTTTCAGTGAGGGTTATATTAGACCCTCACTAAATGTAGGATTTCGTGAGGGTCACAATGTCCTCACGAAATATACTTTTTAGTGAGGGTCATGATGCTATCCTCACAAAATAAACTTTTTAGTGGGGGTCATATTAGACCCTCAAATAATGCAGAATTTCGTGAAGGTCATGATATCCTCACAATATATACTTTTTAGTGAGGGTCATATTCTACCCCCACAAAATGCAAGATTTCGTGAGGGCCAAGATGTTGTCCTCACAATATATACTTTTTAGTGAGGGTCATATCCGACCCTCACAAAATATTTTATTTTTACTGACGGATTTTCGTGAGGATCATGATGTTGTCCTCACTATATATACTTTTTAGTGAGGGTCATACCCGACCCTCACAAAAGTGTTCTTTTACTGACGGGTTTTTGTGAGGGTCGACAAGCAACCCCCATAAATAGGTTGATTTAGTGAGGGTCGATGCGCGACCCCCACCGAATCTCGTCACTAAAAGTTAAATTTCTTGTAGTGCGTGATCGCCTCAAATAGCCGGTAAAATTAATTTAAATCATAACCAATTATTGGTAGTTGGGTGGATGGGAATTGGTTGACTTAAGTTGGGTTGAGATTGGGTTCGCGGATCGAGTCGGAACTCGATCTGGGTTAGGTGGAGTCGGATGAGGAGGTAAGTGAGTAGTATGGGGCATTTTAGTCAAGTGATGAAGGGAATAAAACCCCTCACCCAAGCCAGTCATGCGGCTCAAGAAGAGAGTCGCACACAACCCAAGAGGAAGGGGGGAGCGAGAGGGATCTTGTCGGCGCCGAGTTCGCGTTGACGCTTGAGGAAATCAGAGCTCGTCTTCATCAGGGTTACCTTGTGATCTGATCAAGGTGAGTGGTTAGTGTGATTGTGAAGGGAGGCGGGTGGCCGACCCTAGGAGTTTTAAAATCGTGTTCTTTTATGAGTTTCTTGTCGATCGTCGTGTTTTCTCGTGTTGGACTCTAAACGATTGATGTACCTATGATCTCATGTTTTAAATCGTGGTTTCTTTGTGTTTTATAGGCTGGACGAGAATAGGAAAAAGGGGAAAGGACATGCCAAAATTTCCCCCAATTTCCTCGATCGTCTTGCAACTCATTGATCGTTTATGTTCGTTATATTTTAGATCTTTGGATTGATGCTTGCGTTGTTGTCGCAAACATGCCCACTTTTCCTAGAGGGCTCGGCCAAGCAAGGTATTACCTTGCTTGAGACGATCGAGCAAGGGCAAGGGTGGAAAAGTCAGGACTGTTCGGATTAATATGCTAGGCTTCATGTTATGTTGTCTTGATTCACACTTACATGCTTAGTATTAGGTTGAAATTATGTTATATGATTGTTGTTCATCTTAGGACTGGTTAGTAACTATAGATCTATATTCTCATGGTTATGGAAATATTCTTACTAATGCATACATGGATAGGTTTGTTATGACATATGAATTAAAGGAAAGGATTCATTAATTTTGAGATATTATGTTCAATCATTGCTATGTATATTGCATGTTCCTTATCAATTTAATTAATGAAATTTATTCTCTTTAATTCGGCTTTCACATGGTAATTGTTGTTCATGATTATTTTTGGCAAGTGTCGTTAACAATAGTAGATCGAGCGTTTATCTATAGTCGGTAAATTCTAACAACTCTAGAAAGAATGGTTTCGGTACTTAGCGGTGACATTTAACCTAGAGACAAAGTACACTTACTAGGTTCTACACCTAGGGATAGTTAGTGGATATCAATATCCTAGTAGTGCGACCCGAGGGGGAGGGTCGGACATGGGCAACGCCCAGAAAGCAAAACACAAGAAAACTTGAACAACCTAGTTCTAGTTGTGGTTGAGATGGTCTACTGAGGAGTGTCATTAGCCGAACGGCTACCATACGACTCAACGGTTTATAGGGTCTTGAGATTGCACCAGTAGGCCTGCTAGGTGTTAGACCCGAGTGGCAGAGGGTCTTGAGATTTCGTCAGTGGGTCATGCTAACGATAGACCCGAGTTGGGTGGGACTAGCTATCCCTAATCTGGAGGATTCCTGAGGCTAGTGGCCATCCTAGTCGACGGATCCTAGTCGACCGGCCTGGTTATGTAGAAGGAAGAACCGAACCTTCCATCTATAATTTTTTAGGCCATTAGCGGCCGAGCTAGTGAAATGGATAAGGTCCGAGAGGTCAGTTCATCCATTCTTCTGTCTTGGCAAACTAATTAACTTCTGTGGTGTGATCATATTTTAATTCCTTATTTGTATCATACCTTGTATATGTTATCTTGCCGAGGTTTTAAGTTGAGGTTCGAAAGAACCGCTCACAGACTTCCTCATGAACTCATGGTTTATTTATTGTTGTTTTGCAGAGCCTGACTAGTGAGGTACGGCTTGGTGGCATGGCGCGCAGGAGGGCAGACGTGGGTGCAGATCTCGTAGCTGGTAGCTTTATAGTCGTAGTCGTGGTTGAGTAGAGTCTTGTGTATGCGCTGAGTTAGTTTTGTAAAACATGGAGATGTTTCTTTGCAAACCTCTAGACGTTTATTAAAAACCTTGTGATGTTTTCGAACTTGGTTTGGTTGAACTATATTCAGTAACTAATAAAATTTGGTACTGTTGCTTTTGTTTACGATTTCCATGTCAGTATGGTTGTATTTTATGAGTCATTGGTCAATGCATTTGGTAGGCTTCGAGGTACTGGCACGTACCCTGGCCGGTCACGCGTACCCTGAGTTGGGGCGTGACAGTTTTTGAGTTTTTGAAATATTATTTCTAATAGTATTTCAAAACCAATTAAATTTATTTAGTTTAAATAAATTATTTTTCTTTCTATTTTTTTTTCAATAGTTTGTTATATTATAATATACACTATGTTTGATTTTTATCCATACATAAAAATATTAATATTTTTGTAATTTTTTATTTGTTGAAATATATATATTTATATATAATTTTAAATGTATTGAATTATTTATATTAGTTTTTGAGTTTTTTAAATATCATTTGATGAGTTTTTTTAATAGTGTATCAAAACCAATTAAATTTATTTAATTTAAAAATAATTTAATTTTTTTTCTAATTTATTTCATTTAGTACAAAATAATATTTATATTATATTTGATTTATCCATAAAAAATATTACTAAATTTTGTAATATTCAATCTTTAATGTATTTTGGTTGTTGAAATCTATATATATATTATTATAATTACTTTTGGTCCATATTTTTTAGTGTTTTGTATCAGCTTATTTTGATGTTTTTATTTTTGGATTTATTATAATTTTTAATAATTAATAATAAATATTTTTTTAATATATTGAATTATTTTTTACATTAGTTCTTGAGTTTTTGAAATGTCATTTTTTAAGTTTGTTTTAAATAGTATTTTAAAATCAAATAATATCTATATTCTATTTTATTTTTGTTCATAAAAATATTACTATTTTTGTAAGTTATATATATATATAGTTGTTGAAACCAATATAGATTATTACGATTTCTCTTGGTGCAAATTATTTAGTGTTTTTCTATACCAGTCAATTTTTTTATGCTTTTAATTTTGAATTTATTATTATTTTAAACATTGATAAAAATATTTATTTAATGTATTGAACGTTTTTTATATTAATTTTTTAGATTTTTGAAATATCATTTCTTGACTTTAATTCTAATAATATTTCAAAATACATATATTTATGTTTAAAATTATGTAATTTTTTTAGTTTCTAATTTGTTTCGGTTTGTTATATTATATCTTTGTTATTTTTATTTCTATTCACAAAAATATTACTATTTTTGTAATTATTCTTATATAAATATATTTTGGTTGTTAAAATCTATATAAATATATTGCTTTGACTTTTTATTAAAAAATTATAAATTATATCATTCCAATAAAAAAAATTATTAAAAAATTAATCTCTATGATTAAATATATTTCACAACAAATGTGTATGATTATATAAGAAACAAAATATTAATGTTGATTCTTTGAACATTTTACTCTATTATGGTTGTAAATTTTACTCTTTATATCTTTTCTATATAATTCTTTGAACCTATTTTTTTGTTGGTAATAATTATAGATTTACTTAGTAATTGTTCAAAATATTTTTTAATGTATAAATTTATTTTGTTATTAGCTTTGTGATTTGAAATATCATTTTGTGTTTATTTCTGATGAAAATATATATAGTTTAAAATTTCTTATTTTTAAATGAATTGTCTACATTATACAATTTTAATGGGTAGAGTTTATTTTTGTTTTATTTAATGTTTATCCATAAGATTTCTTATTTTTATATAAATTTTAAAAATAATGAAAAATAAAAAATATTAAAATTAGTTTAAATTAAATTTTATTTTTATATAATAATATTCCTACCCAAATAATTAAGAGTAATAATAAATGTTATATATATTTATATAATTTCCAATGTAATTTTTTAAATTATGATAAAATGATATTAACCAAATGGTATTTGTTTTAAATATATTGGATAAAGAGTAGTTTTTTAATTTAATAGTTAAACAAAAGTTTACAATTGAATTTTTAGAAAATTATATTTTAAACTTCTATAGTTATTTATTTATTATATAATTGGATCTTTGTTATATATACCCTGAAAATAGTACTATTTTAATTACATATTTGATATATATTTTAATTTTAAAATTTACTCATTTTTAATAGTATGTAAACAAAAAATAACAATAAAAATTATAAAATATTATAATAAAATTGTATATATTAATAAATGAATAGTTAATAATATTAATTATTTTATACAATTAAAAATGTATAGTGTAATTGAAAATATTGGAATAAAAAATAATTCAATTATCAATATTAGAATTATAATATTTAAATATAAAAATTAATTAGATTAAATAAATTTTTACATTTATGAATATATAATTGTCTTTGGTGAATTTTAAGCGATAAACAAAAAACATATTTGACAAGAGATAAGTATTTTTTGTACTTTTACAATTATATAAACTAAATTAAGCTAATATTTTACTATTTTATTTACACTTATAAATTTTCATATATATGATATTTATTAGTACTCTTAATTATTTTGTTATGAATATTAGTATTTAAAATTAAATTAATTTAGTTTTAATAATTTAATTTAAATTATATTATATATATAATTGAGCAACGCTCGGATTCTCTAACTAATTGTTTTGAAACCAAAGAAACCCTATTCTTCAATCTCCTCACCTCATTCCTTCTTTGCATCGCATTCACCGATATGATCTTCCTTCCTCCCGAAAGTGCTTCTTCTCCGCGCTACACTAAGCCAGAGAAGGTAAACAACATTGTATTTCATCTTCATCTAAGAAATGAAAAGGGAAAAGGTACAAAAATTGCCCTCGACGTTTTCTCGCAGGTACTAAAATACCCTTAACATTTTTTTGTGATCAAAAATATCCCTCACGTTATGAATTGGGTACAAAAATGCCCCTATAGGCAAACGGTGTTAGTTGAGAGATAACGGAGCCGACATGGCTGATGACTGGGACTAATGACGTGGACATCTGACGCACATGCGGTTCAAGACATTTTCTCATAGGTACTAAAATGCCCCTGACGTTTTCTCACGGGTACTAAAATGCCCCTAACGTTTTCTCATAGGTACAAAAATACCCCTAACATTTTCTCACGAGTACTAAAATACCTCTAACATTTGCTTTGGACCTAAAATACCCTTGAGGTTATTGAAAATGGTACAAAAATGACATCAGACTAACTTTTGTTAGGTGAGACTTAACGTAGATGTCATGGATGCTGATAAAGATGTTGACTTTACACGTGACGCATTTTTGTACCGAATTCATAACGTAAGGGGTATTTTTGATCCCAAAAAAATGTTAGGAGTATTTTAGTACCCGCAAGAAAATGTTCGGGGCATTTTTGTACCTTTTCCCCTAATGAAAACCTTAATGCTCATCTCCTTTACTCTTTTCACTTGATTAGCTTAGTCTTGTTTGTCTTCTCCCTGTTAATTCTTTTTGTTGAGAGAATCTAGCTGTAGATGCGAGAGATTACCAAACCAAATTTATATTAGAATATTGTTCAATCTACATCTTTATGCACCCAGTGATTTGCCCTAGCTAGTGAGGAGATGAGGGGGTCCGTCACCAAGCACCTAGTGATCTACCCCAGACGACGACGGCTCGCCCTCTTCCCTATTCATCCACTGCGACGACTTCACAAGCTATCGATTTGTACAGCCAGGCTATTGAATTGAATGACCTCAATGCTGTATATTGGGCAAATCGTGCATTTGCACACACCAATCTCGAAGAATATGGTAGTGCAGGAAACCACAAAGGCCATTGAAATTGACCCTAGAAATTTCAAGGTGAGAAACTTTATCATTTCCACTTCCTAATTTTTATAGTAATTAATTACACTTGATTTGCTTTGATAGGGTTACTACAGGCATGGTGCAGCATATCTTGCTATGGGAAAATTCAAGCAATCTTTAAAGGATTTTCAGCAGGCATTTTCCTTGTCTAAAATCTACCTAATTTAAGTTGATCACTTGTCATCATGCTTGTAAGAATTTTTGAGCCCTCCAAGGTCAATACAAAAGATTTTTGCTTTATAACTTGTCAATAAATCAAGTTTTTAAGGGAATAAAAAACTTCCTATAATATGCATTTCCAGGTTTATGGTATGTACTTGAGTGGCTGAACATAACTGATTCCGTACGTTCTGATTTAAAAAGTTTTATTTGGAGGCCTTAACTATTAAATAACTTGAGCTGGGAAGCAACTTTTACTTATGCTAATAGGTTCAAACTTAGAGATTGAATGGAAATGTTTATATAGAGATTGAATGGAAATTTTAGAAAGGTATATGCATACTATTTGCTATTTTAGTAGTGTGCTTGTTTCCCATTTTAAGATTTTTCAACTCTTGGTTCTATATTGATCAAATCAATCCAAGTCGCAAGCAACACTCATTAATTTCCTTTTGCACTTGTGTTTTTGATGGATGCTACTGGCCAAGTACAGTTAATTTAACTTTTAGGTTATTGCTTTCGATGGTTTTCTTGCCGGATAATATTTTCTGTTTCTTTTTGCAAGTTTAAGGTTGTGATGTTTATATATGGTATATGGAAAATTATCTTAATTGTGTTGCTGTTAATCAAATTTTGATATTGCAAATATCCAATGTAGGTAATTTTTTTATATTTGAGATCAAACCTTAAGGAAATTGGAGGCAATATAGAGAACAAAACCACTGCCATCTGAAGAAAAACGTGGTATGCCAGCAGTAATTTTTAGTTTGTAGATATTGTATTTCAATTATAAACAAACTATGCCAGTATACCTGCATATTATAAAATAGAGATGAACCATGCTTATTGCTAATCTATTGCAGGTAATAATGATTCACCCTTTATTTCCATATTCCATTGAATTACCTAAGGTGACATTAACTGATGAACTATGTGTTCATCTTGGAATCTTATTTTTTAACAAGGTGTTCATCTTAGAATCTGTTCTCTTCTGGATGCCGATAGAGAAAAGATGCTAAATTACATGCTCTTTTTAAGGATAACTCCATCTTTGCCTAACAAATTCATAAATCTGGCATCTCCAATTGTTGATATGCATGCCTTTGAGCATTTTATTTCTTGCAAATTGGTTGGCCTTGTTCCAGCTTCTTATATAATTGCCAGGGTGAGATTATTTTTTATCTATAAGAATGTACCTGTAATACCTGAGATTTTCTAAATAAAACTTTGTTTGGTTTAGCGAGCCGGTCCGGGAGCTAGCCGGGTTGAGTCACAAGAGTCGCCGCAATTAGAAGGTATAACCGGGTATAGTTTATTTAATTTGTACGGCTATGTGATTAGTGCTTTTATATTTTTTTATACCCTCATCAGCCACCGTACGACTCAAGCAAGAACTGCACGGAACTGGGAGGGTGAGAGGTGAGAGAGAACAAGGGGGCGGCGCCGGAACTCGTCGTCGTCGCCGGAGGCTGGGACATCGTCGATCTTCTTTCCTTCCTTCCATTAAGACTAAGGTGAATCAACCCATAGTAGATTTTTTTCCCTTTGTGATGACTGGATCATATAGGAGATACTGCTGAGTGCTGATGCTGAAATCCTTTTTTTTTTACTTTGATTTTATGCTTATTTTAATCTTGATTGGGGTGTGTTTGAAAGGGAGGGTGATCAAGATAGAATTTTGTTGACTTCAAGGATGACACAAGATTGTGGTTCCTCAATTTTTTTTATTCCAGCGGCGGTATTATTGAGTCTATTGTAAGAGAGGAAATCCTTGCAGGAATTATTGCCTCATTGTCTTCAGAGATCATATTCTATGTATGTTGACTTTGGGTTGATTGGAATATGGACATATCCTATGTTGACCTCTCTTCATTTTGTCCATGACTAATCATGTGCACCTCTTCTTGCTACTTATGTTGTTCGGCCAATTATTGGTCTCTCCGCTGTTGTCTCAGTTGCTCCATTCCATTTGGGATGTGCTGCACAATATGCATTTGAGATGCACCTTGGTAATCACAATTCATGTTGTTGGCATGTACTGCCAATAATCTTGAGGTCTACCGATTGTGTCAGTGGAACAAGGGAGCACATCTTATGGAAAGGTTAATGTTCCTAATGAGAGGTGCATCAACAAACCCTGCAGTAATAGAAAGAAGCAATGCATTCATTTCCATGCTAGTTGTTCTCCAAATTATTGGTGTTGTTTGCTTGTGGTCTTCAATAGCTTTCCTCTTAAGATTTTTTTTTCATTCTTTCCTTCTAGACCTGTGGTTGAGAGCTATTGAAGGAATTGTCATGAGAGGTATTATACTGTCCTGACCGAGTTCCCATATGCTATAATAGAATAAAAATCCGGGTTGATAAACTTTGGCTTGCCTTCGAAGCAATGGTTTATGAATCGGGTATTTTTGGTGTCACACGCTGGAAATACATTTAGGCATAGCTGAAAATACTTTTATATATAGTGGAAATACATTTAGGCATGCTGGAAATACTTTTATACGTGCTGGAATTTATTTATTTAGTGCATAAATTAAATTATATTGCTGGAATTATAAATACCATGCACTAATTTATTTAATTAGTGCAGAAATTAAATTATATTGCTGGAAATATATGTTAGGTATTGTAATTATCTTATATCGCTGTCACTACAAGAAAACAGGGTATCACCAACGGACCAAATCCGTCGGTAATACCCGAAAATCCATCGGCAATATTGTTACTGACGGAGTATCTGTCGGTAAAATCCGTCGGTAAAAGGCTCCTCGGTAATACCGACGGATTTTAATTAATATGTATCCGTTGGTATTACCAACGGATAAATATCTGCCGATAATACCAACGGAAACATATCTGTTGGTAATACCAACGGCTAAATATCTGTTGGTAATACCAACGGCTAAATATATGTTGATAATACCAACGAATACATATCTGTCGGTAATACCAACAATATCCGCTAGCGTTGGTATTATCAACAAATAATTTTTGTTGGTATATCCGTTGGAATTACCAATATAATCTACCAATTGCTCATTATTGTGTACCTGATCAATCCTCACATCATGAAATCACATATAAGATAATTTGATAATTCACACAAAATCTTAAAAATAATTTTTGAAATCACACATCATTAAAATTCACACACATAAGAAACCATTATATACAAGTAATTTCGAAATACATTGTGTTATTCAAATATTTACATTGTTTCAAAATTTCAAAGTTTCAAAAATACATAAGATAATTTTTTCCAAAAAACTGATCCTTACACTTCATCCTTTTTACCTGCATGTAAAAATAAAAGAAACAATGAGACAATGAAATGAGGAATACCAAGTTTGTAACTCAATGCAAATAATAAACTCACACTCTAAAATTGTAAATAAATATGAAAAAATCATTGAACTCCACGGTTAGCTAATTTTGTAATAGCATGTTAGTGATTCAGGAGAGTCAATTCACTATTCCTAGAATATCTAATGGATTTATAGGAGAGAAAGCTTTGGCCATAATATTAGATCTCAAATCATACGCAATTTGGAAAAGTAAAAAATCTTCTAAACCAAATATCCAAACTCAGTTTATTCAGGAGAATTATATGGAATCCTACGTGATCTAACAATTCACTATCAATCAAAAGAGCATCACAAAGCTTTCTCTTGGAAAAGAGAAGAAGAGTAGAATGAAAAGAACTCAAAACAAGCTAGATAGAATTTTTTGAACCTTTATTTGCCACATGTTGGCAACATACACCTCAACTATTTCTAGTAGAAACCACACTTTATTTTCAATCTCCAAATTTCAGCAGCTAAGAAGATCCATTTCAGAACTCACCGCAAAAATTTGGTATCAAAAATAATTCCAAAAGAAAGCCACTTGAGACCAAACTTTTGCTATGCACAGGAAAGAACGGCAAGAAGTGGTGCCATACATGCAAAGATTTGGCCCAGTAATGGAATCTACAACACATCAAGGAAAAAAGGAAACAGGAGAACATTTAGAAGACAGTTTCTTCACCTGCAAACTCACCAATTCCGCTGCTTATCAAGCATCTTCTCCTTACCAACCTCTCTCTTTTCCATTTACTATCCCCATAAATATCAAATGAAGACTTGAAGAGCTCTCTCTCCCATGGCCTCCTTGCAGATTCAAGTTTGACGCAGATCCTCAAGGAAAACTAGATGGATTTATTAAGAAAGCAGAACCTGACACTCAGCCCATCTGTTTTCCAAGGAAACTAAAATTTCAAAGGATAAAACTGCTCATACAGTCCACTTAAGTATGCAACAGTAGAGCAAAAGTTTATCTGCAGCATACCCCTTATGCAGGTATATCCAAACTGCTCATACCCCCAACAATGCAGCATGCTAAATTATATCAATAGCATGTTGAATTCTCAGCATGCTATGTTCAGCATGTTCAATTCTCAGCATGCTCAATTCTCAGCAACATAGCATGCTGAGATTCTGAGAATGAATTCTCAGCAAGTTTAATTTACCAAGGAACCTCCCATGTTGGTGCTAGATAGATTCCTTTGGCACTAGAGTGGACTTCCTCCAGCCCACGTGAACCCTAGATGGACTGTGAATTGGTACTAGCTCAATGCATGCATGAATTTGATGTTTTGGTACAAGTCCTTCACCTGGTGGGAGTTTAAGAAGGCCATGTACTCCCTTAGGCTTGGCCACAACAGGCTTGATCTCTTCCTTGCAGAGCTTGGCCAAGAAGAAGAAGAAGAATAAGAAGAAGAAGAAGAAGAAAAAGTTGTTTCAGACTGAATTAACTCCTTAAGACTGAAAGAAAAGAAGAAAAAGACAAAAAAAAATGAAAAGTTGACAGCATGAGGTAGAAGATTAGTGCTTGTTTTGTGAGGTGAGGGGTGGATTTTATCATCCTTGTTGCCCCAATTTTTGATAATTACTTAGAATAAAACAATGAGTGATTTTTTTTTTCGTTTTTCTTGATTTTATATTCAGTGTGATAAATATCAATTGGTGTGTATATTATCTTTTCTCTATCTTTAGATGAGCAATTTGATGGCACTTTTTTGGTGTCTTGCAATGAAAAGATTGAATGTGTAATTTTTGGTATATAAAGTTGATAAAGCAAGAAGTTGTTCTTATGGACAGAGAGGGGTCATGAATGCCTTTAATGTGCATAAAAGCAACAAGTTCATGTGGAGTGATATGAAGAAACAGATAGAGCAACACAAGCGAACTATTAACTCACTACCATTCAAGATAATTTAATAGTTCATGCATTAACAAGAAAATTTTAATGCTATGATAATTTGATTGTTCATGCATTAACAAGGTGGAGGTGGAGGTGATGACAGGGAATACCAAGTTGTGTCAATAGCAAATGCACTTGAGCCTCCACTTGTGATTGCATCGATGTCTCCAAATGGGTAATATGCTCTTGCATGGATGCCACCTCCATCTGCATATTGTTCCACTCATCATGTGTCCGACGATGCCCATAACTTGAGGATGTACTTCCTTCAGAGCTTGAACTCCCAATAACAAATTTAACACCCTCTCGACATCTAAAACCATAAACCCGATTATGAGATGGGGGTCCAGAGGCATTAAACCATTCTTCAGGATCAAAATACGGGTGTAATGATACATTTGTGCCATACTTCTCTATGATTGATGCCTCATAAGTCTCCTGTACAATTTTTTAAAAAATAATTAATTATTATATTTCAAAAATTAGTTAAATCAAGTACATACCGTAACTTTTTGTGATTTGTCGTCGACATAGTCACCCTCATCACTATTTCGCTTATGGGTGTGTTTAAACAACTCAAGATGTGTAGGTGGTCGATTCAACTTTTCTTCCTACAAAAAAGATAAATAATATTTAGTTAACAATATTAACATAAATTTTGTATGACAACAATATTATCAATAGCATACCATTTTTTTCCGATGAGCAACAAATGAAATAGATCCACTTGTATGAAGTGTAATGTCACCATCTACCTCCT
Organism: Canna indica; assembly: GCA_034359265.1. Taxonomy (NCBI): domain Eukaryota; kingdom Viridiplantae; phylum Streptophyta; class Magnoliopsida; order Zingiberales; family Cannaceae; genus Canna; species Canna indica. The sequence goes on along the minus strand of CP136898.1, from coordinate 32,536,568 downwards.
TCTTGCGATTGAGACAGCCAACTTCTGATTTTCTTCTCCACTTATATGTATCCCAATACTCAATAATATGTTGATTCCAAATATCTAGAGGTATCCACGGAGGGCCAAAACCGCTAGTTCGGCGAATATCATCGGTGTTAGTATTTCTTTTTGCATAATTTCTAGCATCACACATATTATCAGAGAAGCATCGACAAGCTGTCCTGTCCCATATTTCTCGAACCTCATCAGTCTGAGAAGGATCCCAACGATAAACTGCCTAAAAAAACTCAAATACACAATAGTGGAGATAAAAATTTTAATTTTAGGGGTTTATATATCAGCAACATATAATTATCATAATCAAATTTTTAAAATAAAATACCTTAAATTTGTCCCAGGGTAACTCATTCAGATGTGATGGCACTTCAGACCAATATGGCCATGCACCCATGAAATTTCCCTTAATAATTGATGAAATATCTCGAACCACTTCTGTCTCGGGGAAGTTACAAAAATAATAAAACTAGATCAAAAATGAACTTTATGGTCATGCAAATGTCATGCAAACAATTAAAGTCTGTAATGAGCTTTTTTTTGGGGGGGGGGGAGAAAACCACACACATATGTCATGCAAACAATTAATACTTGGTTTTTGGTCAATGGTGCTAAGTCTGTAATTAACACTACTAAAATGAACTTTGCTGAAAAATGAGGAAAGAAAAGAACAGTGGACTAGTCAATGGTGCTGCTAAGGAAGAGGCAGTGGAGTATTTGGGTAGCCTAATCAGAATAGGTGTCTATCCTAACTTGAGGTCAGTGGTGAACTTTCACCTCACACTAATGAGACAATAACAATTTGATTATGCACTCAAGAACATAGATAAATATGAACTCAAACTGTTATTCAAACAGACAATTTCAAACTGCACTAATATTATGATGAAATTTGATTATGCACTCAAGAACATAGATAAATATGAACTCAAACTGCTATTCAAAATGACAAGTAGTTATTCATATTCATTCATGCTTATCATTCAAACTGCCAACTAAAAATTCAGATAAAACAACATGATTTGAACAGAGTCAAATATAAAATTAATCATAGTCTTGTTTTCCCAACATTTGAAGCAATGCCACTAATGACAGTTAGTGAAAACAAAAGTGCAAAATATTTGACAGTAAAGAGCTTTAATTCCTGGCATTGCAACCAATGCACCATATTCTTTTGAGCCTTAGACCAAATAAAACAAGATAAAGTAACATAATGTTAAACAAAGATTCATATTCAAATTAAAGAACTTCATAAAATTGATCAACAATTACAAGCTTACTGAAATTTCAATGTGATGCCTACTGAAATTTCAAGTGAACTCCATTGGAATTTTAGGCTTTTTAGCAATGGCAAACAAAAAGTAGTAACTAAGTAATATTAATGCTCAAGTAAGACACAATTTTCAGTTATATTGCACCATACAACAACAATAATGGTAAAGTTTAGAAAAGTACTCAAGTCTTATTATATTAATCACGATAACAGGAACCATTCCTAAGATCAACTTGGTGTATAACAATGGCATGCTTGAACATGTGGGCATATTCTATGCTGGAGTTACTAATAATTGAAAAAACGCACTCCAATGTCTTAAAAAAGTCCAATAAATTATTGACTCAAGTACCAAGTCCTTGAAGACCCTTGAAGACTATGTTTTACCCCTAACTAACAAACATCAAACCACCCATGTTCCCAGGTCTTATATCATTCTATACTAGAGTTTACACTTCCTCCTGCTGATCTCACTCACTGTGTGTTGGCAGTAAGGAACACTTGATAAAAGAAAACCAAAGAAAGAAAGAAATAGTTCCAATGCATACAAAAAAGCTAGTTGCTTGACCCAGCTTTCTAAGTTGCAGCTGGAAAAAAATTAGAAATATGAAAAGCGAGACAAGTTGCTAATAATTTAATCGCATGAGGTGTGAGATATAATTGTTTTTTTTCTTTTTCTCATCATATTACGGCGTAGTACAAATATATTGGTGTATAACCCATTACATTCTGTTATATATAGTCATACGAAAAAATATTATTTCAAATTCAAAAAGCTCATGCATCTTATTTCAAATTCAAAAAGCTCAAGCGATGCATTATGTCATATCTCCCTCCAATAGATTAAGTTGGATTCCAGCTACCAAGGAGTAACACAAACACGAGATAGTCTCACTAAAAATGAATGCACAGATTTTATGGCCCTCATTTCAGGGGAACTTAAACGCTCTTACATTTGCAAAGTACCAAAGTTGGGTTTGGCGTAAGCTAAAGTAACATCTCCTACATTTGAAGGATGGTCACATTTTTTGAGCCTTACACCAAATCAAACAAGATAAAGTAATATAATGTTGAACTAAGAATGAGACTAAATTGGCCACAATCTTACATTTCCTGATTTCCTACATGCAAAGGATGGCCACTTATGATAAAGCAACATATGCAATCAACTTTGAAACATATTGCATAATAAGCTAGTTACCCAAACATTAACTGAAAGAATATAATGCAAAATATAATGATCTACCTTTTCTTATCAATAATTAATAGGCGTCTATCATCTGGTGTCTCTGACGGTTGTGAACGCTGATTTGGTCTTCTTCGACGTGAAGTATCATCACTGTGTGTAGCAGCAGATGTAGATGGCACAACAGAAGCTGATGGCATCAAATGCAAATGGACTGAAGGTGGTGAGGGTGTTGGTGCTGGTGCTGACGACGTCGAAGGTGTATAAGTAGAAGGTGTTTCTAGTAGAACAGTAACAGGTACAATTGTAGACGATTCACGTGGAACGGTAATAGGTACAACAAGAGTACAAGGTGTAGAGGTCGTGGCTCCAACTATAGCTTCAGATGATGATGATTGTGTAGAGGTCGCAAAAGGTATTTCAATCAAAGGAGGACGTCCTCGACCTCGTCTTCACCCTCGTGACACCATTATTTACTAAAAGTGCATTAAGAATAGTTAATAATTCAAGACACATGAATTTAAAAATAAAAAATCAATTACAAACAAATGAGAGTTTGTCATCATGTTCACAATGATTTTATAAGTGATCATTAAAAATAAACTTATACAAAAAAAGTTTTAATCATCATTCTCCTTATTTGACAAATACTCGTCAACTTCATCATCTTCACTATCTTCCATGTCTATAGTATCCGCTTCTTCTTCATCCTCCTCAATGGCTTGTCTTCGAGTTCATAAGAAAAGTTATTCATGTTGATCTACTACATCAACTACTCCATCGTTATCAACTAATACATTTAACAAATCCAACTCAGTTGTAGGCATAATAGGTTGTATTGTTTCAACCTCATCCTCTTGAAAAAAATCATCGGTATGTGGAGGAATATTATCGTCTGTTTCTTCAACCTCTAATACATCAAATATATTTCTTGCTTTAATTTTGCATACAGACCACCAATCACTCCTTCCTTTTTTCTTTGAAGGATAACTAGTGTAATAAACTTGTTGAGCTTGCTCTGCCAACACAAAAGGAGCATCATGATAAAGTCTCAACTTATAATTGATTTCAACAAGTCCATGGCGAGGATGTACTCTAACTCCTTTTTCGGTTTCAAACCACTCACATTTAAATAACACCACATTATTTCCACCAAGGTATTCTACCTCCACAATATCAATCAAAATGTCATAGTAATTAGCTTCAAAGTCATTGTAGCAACTACCCTTGACACAAACATCACTGTTAATTGTTTTCTTTCCATGTGAAAATTCCTTGGTGTGAAACTTATATTCATTCACAAAATAACCCTTCATGGAACGAACCAATCTTTGCGGGCCTTGTGCAATGACAAGTATTCGATTATCAACCGTGTGAATGTTATGATTAACCTATAAAAAAAATGAAATAATCAGGATTATTCACATTGACATTGACACAAGGATGATTGTTCAACTTACATAATCTCTCAACCATTTTGGAAATTCTCTGTCTTGTAATTTCTCTAGCTCCGCGTCAGTTAAGTGTGGTTCTCTTTGACTAACGATATCATTAAACTCACTAAAAACAATAAGGTTTACATTAACATAATTTGAATATATGAAATAATCAACGAAAAGTTGATGTTAATACTACTACGTACTTAATGAAAGGAGAGATTTCTTGATACATAAGTACGTAAAGCTCCATTGCTTTATACTCAACTTCGTCGACAACCATCCTATAACGCTCAACGGCCCCACAAGGTCGACCAGGGTAGGTAAAGATAGATAATTGTCCCATGGTAGCTGGAACGCCACCATCATCATTTCTAGGTACTTGATTCAACCTTGTGTTACCTTTGGTTCAAAGTAGAAAGAACGTACAGAAAGTAGAAATTTCTTGTATGATATATGCTTCACAAATTGATCCTTCAACATATGCTCGATTCTTCACTTTTTTCTTCAATTGAAGCATATACCTGAAATATTCTTATAAATTAAGACATTTAAAAAAATTAGAAATTTGAATGAAGAATCAAAAGGCATATGTGTTACATTTCGAATCTATACATCAATCTATATTGTACAGGACCGCCAACTTTAGTCTCACAAGGTAAATGAACAGGGAGATGCTCCATAGAGTCAAAAAGACTCGTTGGAAATATTTTCTCAAGCTTGCATAGTATCTCAACTATGTTTAACTCAAGTCTTTTGACCTCCTCAATTCGCAACACACTTGAACACAAGTCCCGAAAGAATAAACTCAGCTCATTTAATGTATCCCATACTGGATCAGGTAACAAATCACGAAATGCAATTTGAATAAGCCTTTGCATGAAAATATGACAATCATGACTTTTCATTCCATAAAATTTGCAATCATCTATATTTATCCATCGACTTATGTTTGAAGCACAACCATCAAGAAATTTCAATTCTCTGACCCAATGACATATTGCTTTGATTTGTTCTTTGTTCAACACAAATGAGGCTCTCGGCTTCAACAGTTTCCTATTGACATTCTATAATTCTAATTCGGGGCGCTTGCAATACTTAGGCAAATCAGCTATAGTCTTGACATTGTCTTTTGTTTTCCCCTTGATGTCTATCACCGTATTGAATATATTTTCAAACACATTTTGTTCAATATGCATCACATCTAAGTTGTGTCGAATTAAATTTGTATGCCAATACGATAAAATCCAAAAGATACTTTTTTAAACACAATTGTGTTGTTTCCCAAATTCTGAAATTCTAGCAACACATTGATTTCCAAATTGAATACCAGGTAATTAATTTATCAACACGTGCCTTCATTTCATCGCCCGATAATCGTGGAGGTGGAACATCTCTTTCAATTCGGTCCTTCATAAATTTGTCTCTTTGCCTTCGATGTGGATGATCAAGAGGGAGAAACTGATGATGACAATCGAAAAATGATGTCTTTCTCCCATTTTCGAGAATAAAAGTCTTGCTATGCTCTAAAAAATATGGACAAGCTAATCTCCCATATGTGCTTCATCCTGATAACATAGCATATGCAGGGAAGTCGTTGATAGTCCACATAAGTGCTGCTTTCATTTAAAAATTTTGTTTTCTAAACACATCATATGTCATAATCTCATCAGACCAAAACATGTTCAGTTCATCAATCAATGACCTCAAAAATATGTCAAGTTCTTTATGTGGGCTCTTTGGTCCAGGAATTATCAAACTTAAGAATATAAATTGATCCTTCAAGCACATAGATGACGACAAATTGTATACAGTAATGAGCACAGGCCAAACTGAATATGGAATAGAAGAATGTCCAAATGGGTTAAAGCCATCGGTGCACAATCCTAATCTGACATTCCTTGGATCAGAAGCAAATGAAGGATGGTGAACATCAAACTGTTTCCATGCTTTACTATCTGCAGGATGTGCAATAACATCTGAACTATGATTCTTTGCATGCCAAATCATATACTCAGCAGTTTTTTCAGATATAAAAATCCTTTGAAGTCTTGGTGTTATCGGAAGATACCGTAAGACCTTATATGGTATTTTTTTCTCCTACCATTATTTAATGGTGTTGGCTTATATCTAGGATGTCCACACACTGAGCACTGCATCAAATTTGTTATTTCTTTATAAAACAACATGCAATTATTCTGACATGCATCTATCTTTTCGTATCCAAGTCCTAGTTTCTTCATCATCTTCTTCGTTTTATAAAAAATTTCTTCCAACTTCGCATCTTCTGGTAACATATCTTTGATTATTGACATCAGCCGGTCATAGCAAGCTTCGCTCATGTTACTCAGATTTGCAATTGAGTAACTGTGACATGGCTGATAACCTACTTTGACTCTTACAACCACTCCATAATGGCTCATTTACGTAATTTAATAATTCAAAAAATTTGGCAGCTTCTTTATTTGGTCTTTCTTCTACATTTGATGAGTCAATACCAATTGCATCCACCACCATAGTTCTATAGGGATTTTGAGTGGTGCTTTCTGATTGAGGAATGGTTGAGGATTCACCAACTTCTTCACTTGTCAACTCCCCATGTGCAATCCAATGTGTGTAGCGAGGTATAAATCCCTTCGAACATAAGTGATATGCCACATGATCTCGATAATGATAATGATGATTAATACATTGTCGACATGGGCACCTAATTTTGTCACCAAAAATATATTGAGTTTTGGAGTATGTAAAATTAAGAAATTCCCCGACTCCTTGAATAAATTCATCAGTCAAAACTCATCTAATTATTCGACGTTTCATCCAACTATGATCCGTAGACATTTTGATTAACTTTTTCAACCTAGAAACAATATTAAGCACATTAATTAGAACACGATTTTTAAAAAATCAACTATCATGTTATTTAGATTAGAGTCTCCTCTAAGCTAAGCAATAGTCCTTTCAAATTCTCATTATGGACTTGATATGTACTTTGTTAGAAAAAGGAAGAAAATAACCCTAAGAAGTAATGTGATGGTGCTTCATCAATTGGGCATCATATTTTGGAATTTGGCTATGGTGGTCCCATTATATGCGGATCTTCCATATCTTGCTTAATTGGGCAAATAAAAGCAACAATGTCAATGTCTAATATTATCCATGTACGAATCATGTCTTATTATCCCACTCTTCATTATATAATCCTTAATATATACCAAAGAGAGTTGGTGAGGTGGGTGTTAAGACAACAAAACCCAAGAATTGGGGAAGATGATGCAACTCCACTTTGGAATGTGCATGGGGGACAAGGAATCGACCTTCATGGAGTCAAAAGCCCAGCATTCTCATACTTTCTAATACTACTTGCTAGAAAATGAGATACCTTTCTTGGTCCAAAGTAATAAACAATTTAGCTAGCTTTTAGCAAAGTTCATAGGAAAGAATGGAGAGCAATGCTTTCAGGAAAAGGACAAAAGCTGCATTCTTGGACCTCAAATATGACTGCCAGTGCTTAAATTTGAATTGGGGAGAAATAATTACGAAGGTCAAGTTTATTTTCCAAAGTTCAGTAGGTTAATGATATCTCTTATTATGTATTTGAGTTCCATTGACAACATGGCAGAAGGAAGAAGAAGATCAAAGCGGAGACATGTTGCATCATATACACAACAAAATGATTAAAAAAACTTGACTTCATCATCATATTTGACTACATGGACATTTGTTTAGATTATATGAAGTGGAAAGTAAGGACCTAAGTTCATAATTGAGGTATATACTACTAGCAAGTTATGATCAGATCCAACTTAACATTGGAGTATGGAAATGGAAGTGTGTTTTTTATTCCAAAGAGGCATGGCTATAATGCCAACTTACCATTTCAACATCATGCTGCAAACTAGATTTGAACAGAGATCAGTTTAGTTGCAATTGACACTTTTAGAAAAATGAAACATCATTTTGTTTAAATTCTTGATACATATTTATCCTGAAAGCATCAGTTTAAATTATAATCCAAACACACTATAATTTACATGCTAAGAAATCAATAACAACTCTCTAAGAAATCAGCTAACAACCCTCCAGTTTAAATTATAATTTACACACTATAAGAACATGGATCTTTAAGAAATCAATAACAACTCTCTAAGAACAATCTATGAAATCTGGATAAATTTAAAAATTAAAGAAATTTACCTCAAATTAGCAGAAATCTGGAGAAATCGGAAGAAAGGGGCCTGCGAGAGTGTTGGATGGGGGAAGAATCGCGGGTGGCAGGGGGGAGCTTGCGGAAGAAATTAAGGCACCTACCGACGAGCCTCCGCGAGAGCTTGTTGAAGGGAGTTTCTTTTACATGTTCCAATAGCTCTTTGTGGGAGTGAGGGAGGGAGCTGATGAGCTTTTATAGGCTATCACTGAGGAAGGAAGCCCTAAAAATATAGTGGCAGTTCCAAAGGAAAGATGTTCAGATCATTAAACATATTGATCAAGCTATATTGATAGATTCAGATTATCAAACTTTGAAAATGTGAAACCCCCTTCATCTATACTTCTATATTAAACCCACAAATACACTGTAAGTGCCCATGTCAAAATCTCAATAACTATGGTCAACTACCCACTATTTTCTCCACTATATTAAACCCATAAATGTCCAACTACTGAAAGCCAACAATAACCCAACTATGGTTCTTTTTCTCCTAATGAACCCATCCCAAACTGAAATCGTTTAAAGAATATGCAGGAAACAAATAAAACATACTATATTTCAGGTAATGAGCTGGTCTTACCTGCGAGATTTTCCTCTACCCAAAACTAAAATTGGTATCATATCTTCTAGCCTAAATGGATCCATACCAACTTAATTGGTGTGTAATTCAGATAAAGCTGGTTCCCTACCCCAAAAATGTGCAATGCAAAGCCATCCCAAGAGTTCTAAACTTACTGAAGATGTCTTAATTGCGATAGAACAGTAAAACATATATGCCTATGCACGATGTTTTTGTGCAACATTAACCAAACTAAAATCGGTTAAAGCAGTATCATGTTGCACAAAGGATAACTAGTTTTCCACAATCTATACATTTCTTAGATTTGAAGACCTGTGAGATATGGGGAAATCGAAAGAAAGGGGCCTGTGAGAGTGTTGGATGGGGAAGAATCACGATTGGCAGGGGAGCTTGCAGAAGAAATTAAGGCGCCTGGAAATGGGTCTCCGCGAGAGCTTGTTGTGGGTGGCAGGAGAGATCGCGGGTGGCAGGGAAGAAGCGTCGGATGAAGAAGGATGAAGAAGCATCTTCGCGGCTGGAGAAGAATCACACGACAGACAGGCCTCTGCGAGAGCTTGTTGCGGGTGGCAGGGGAGATCGCGGGTGGCAGGGAAGAAGCATCGGATGAAGAAGGAAGAAGAAGCGTCGCGGCTGGAGAAGAATCGCACAGCACAAAGGGGGAGAGGGAAACTTTTGTCGCGCGCCTGCAAGCTTTTGTCGGGTTGATAAGAAAAATAAGGGCGCAGATTTTTGTCGGCTGGGGGAGAGGGAAAAGCTGGTCGGCTGAAAAATAAGAGGGAATGGAAAAATTACAAATATAAGTATCTGTTGGTGACTTTGTTGGTAATACCAACAAAAAATATCGGTTGGTAATACATCCGTCGGTGAAGCCTTGTTTTCTTGTAGTGTATTTTAAATTCTTATTATGGTGAAATCTAGCGTAATGGTTGTAATTAACCATGAGGATGTTAATTATATGACATAGGGTACCATAAACATGATATATCAAGGTTAGAGAAAATGGTAGAGACTCATGTGACATATAGGTCATGACACACGGACGTACCCTTACTTATGGATGACGGAGAATAAAGGAAATAGACTCATTACATTCTAGCTTAATTAGAGACGTCATTTGTAGGGATGCGGAAAAATTAATTTACCATGCGTGTTGTACCTTGCACCCAATTAGACAGGGTGGCTCATAAAGGTTTGACTGAGAAGGCCTAGAAAGGGGCCAATTGTGGGTGCACGCTCGGTGGTTGGATGGGTGAATCCCAACTAGAGATTGAATTAATTTGGGTTGGATGGGCGAATCCTAACCTGATATTACTTGTAGTTATGATAGTATGCCTACAAGCAAGTTGTAGCCAAATGTATCATCAAGCCATGAGGGCCAGCTTGGCCGAATGTTCTGCTCTTGCAGCTGGGCCAGTTAGCCAGATGAAACTTCAAATCCCTGTTGTTATTTCTTACATAAGAGTATAATTTTTGTTATATATCTGTGATATAGGATTTAGGTGGTGGTTCGTAGAACCACTCACCGAGTTCGTTTTTGGACACACGGTTTGTTTATTTATTGTTTTGCAGAGCCCGACTAGTGAGGTACTGGCTAGGGAAAATGGCGCAGTTGGAGGGGCAAACAAAACTATTGATCTCGTAGCAGACCAAGTTTAGGGAGTCGTAGTCGAGTCGTGTTTTTCTTTCATACATATTGATGTAGTTTGGATTGTTGGAGTTTGTAGTTCTTTGAACATTTATCTTATTCATCTCATAACTTTTATTTCCTTTCATTTCATATTGGCTTCCATTATGTCGTTTATATCTGCGTGGTTGTATATATGTGGTAGGCTACAGGGTATAGACGCGTATACCTTGGCCGGTCATGTACCCCTAAGTTGGGGCAGGACAAAGTGGTATCAGAGCATGTGGTTCGGTCAGACTACGACCTAGAGTCTGTGTACCTCAGCGCATCATGTTGGCATACGGTGTGGTTGCATTACAAGATCAATGACCTCAACGCATCATGTGGTTAGTATTATTTTAAGCACATGAATAAGTTATTAAATATTAATGATGTTTCTCTTTTTTATTGTTGTTGATAATACTAGTGTGATGGAGGTTTTTAATGCCGCATTGAGTGGCAGTGACAGTAATTCTGCGGAACGTCAGGGCCAAGGCCGAGGTCGGGGTTGTGGGAGAGCACTGCAGGCAGTGGGACGAGATCCCATAGTTGCGCAGCTGTAAGCCCAAGTGGTTGAATTGACTGAGGTGCTCTGCAAGGAGCAAGAGTTGAGACAACAATAGCAGCCGCAGCCAGTACCGACGGCACCTGTGGTACCGGAGGTGATTGAACCAGTGGTCAGAGTTCTCGAGGCACCCACTTATACAGATTTCGTCAAACTATGGCCGCAAGAGTTCATTGGGACAGACCAGTAGGTGGAGGTCAACAATTTCCTTGGTGATTTCTATGAGCTGTGTGAGGAGCTCGGGTGTTCTTTTGAGATGATTGCTTGGATGATCGGGCTGCAGCTGAGAGGACCGACCAATGATTGGCTTCATACTTGGAGGGACCGTAGGGCGGCAGATGCACCACCCCCTACATGGGCGGAGTTCAAGGAAGCCATGGTGGAGCGATATTTGTCGATGAGCATCCGTGATAAGTGGGCAAGAGAATTAGAGCTGCTGCGTCAGACGGGCGGGGACGGTGATGGAGTATGAGATGGAGTTCACACGACTCTTGAAGTGTCACCCTACATTGGTGGCTACTGAGACCGCTAGGGTCAAGAGGTTCATCGAGGAGCTGAGAGCGCAGATCAGCAAACTTATTCATTACACGGAGGAGACTACATTTGCTCGGGTAGTGGATGAGGCACTCTGGAAGGAGGCTTTGGAACTGTCCGACAGGCATGATGGACCCCCAAAGAAGAAGTTCTAGCCCTAAAGCTCAGGGGGTCGGTCGGCTCACTCTGAGGGGACCACCACAGCGGCAGATCCTCAGCATGGCAGAGGGCACAACAGTTCTAGGGGCTGCATGGGCCTAGGGCTAGGGGCGACTCGACAGGCAACGTCAAGAGGCACACCACGGAGGCCTGATCTGGATAAGTGCGAACGCTGCCACCTAAGGCAATGGGGAGCTTGTTATGGTCGTTCAGATGCATGTTTTGGGTGTGAAAAGGTTGGGCACTTCACGAAGGATTGTCCTGACAGGGACGGTCAGAAGCCTGACAGTCTGGAGGAAAGACGCCGGTATCAACTGGTTCTGTAGCTCAGAGGAGTGAGGCTCAGGGCAGGGGATAGCGGACTAGTGGTTCAGATAGGCCTCCTGCACGAGTATTCGCTATGAACTGGGATGACGCTGAGGCGTCAAAGGCAGACAGGTACACTTGTTGTAGGTTATGCTGCTGCTTTCATGTTATTTGATTTGGGTGCTACACATTCATTTGTATCTATTTTATTTGCTGCTAAATTGTTGGGGAAACCCTCATTGCTTGATGTGCCTTTTCTGGTGTCGACGCCTACGAGCGATGCTATCTTGGCTGAGACGGTCTTTAGGGACTGTGAGGTGATTATCTGTGGACATGTGCTGATGGTCGAGTTGACACTCCTACCAATGCTGGAACTTGATGTGATATTGGGCATGGATTGGCTGGCGGATCATTATGCTTCAGTAGATTGTAGGGTTAAGACTGTTACATTCAGTAAGCTCGGAGAGTCGCAATTTACCTTTCAAGGTCATGGCAAAGGGGACCCTATGGGGGTCATGTCAGCTCTGAAGGCCCGCAAACTTCTCCTAGGCGGCTGTCAGTCCTTCTTGGCCTTTGTGTCTGTGGCGGAGGGGGACAAGGGTGCAGTTGGGGAATTTGCGAGCACGCAGGTGGATTGCGAGTTTCCTGATGTTTTCCCCAAGGAATTGTCGAGTTTGCCACCAAAGCGGGAAATTGATTTTTGCATTGACTTGCAACCTAGAGTGAAGCCGATTTCCATTCTACCTTATTAGATGGCACCAACTGAACTGAGGGAGTTGAAGACCCAGTTGCAGGAGCTGCTAGATTTGGGCTTCATACGCCCGAGTGTTTCACCGTGGGGCGCTCTAGTGCTCTTTGTGAAGAAGGACGGGTCTATGCGTATGTGCATTGATTACCGACAGCTTAATAAGGTGACAGTGAAGAATCATTACCCGTTGCCAAGGATTGATGACTTGTTCGATCAGCTCCAGGGGTACAATGGTTCTCTAAGATTGATCTGAGGTTCGGGTACCACCAGTTGAGAATCCAGGATTATGATGTCCCCAATACTGCTTTCAAGTCGAGATATGGCCACTTCGAGTTTTTGGTCATGTCTTTTGGGCTGACGAATGCACTAGCAACTTTCATGGACCTAATGAACCGAGTGTACAAGGAGTACATGGATGGACTTGTAATTATTTTTATTGTCGACATTATGATTTATTCCAGGAGCAGGGAAGAGCATTCTGAGCACTTGAGGATGGTTCTAGAGACCCTTAGGGAGCATAAACTATATCCTAAACTCTCCAAGTACGAGTTCTGGTTGGAGAGCATGAGATTCCTAGGCCACGTAGTATCGAGGGAATGGGTGAAGCTAGACCCCGCAAAGGTGGAAGCAGTCGACCAGTTTAACAAAGATCTGTAGCTTCCTGGGGTTGGCCGGCTACTACAGGAAGTTCGTGGAGAACTCTTCTGAGATTGTTGTACCATTAACCCGTCTGACTAAGAAGAATGTCAAGTTCGTATGGGATGACAAGTGCGAGGAGAGCTTTCAGAAGCTCAAGGACCGCTTGACGTCGGAGTCGGTCTTAGTTGTACCCTCAGGCTCGGAAGGGGTTGCATCTTGATGTAGTATGGTAAGGTGATAGCTTATCCATTCCGTTAGTTGAAGGTTAATGAGAAAAACTATCCGACGCATGATCTAGAGCTGGCAGCGGTAGTGTCCGCATTGAAGTTGTGGCACCACTACCTTTATGGTGAGGCCTGTGATATATACACCGATCACAAGAAGCTCTAGTACTTGCTTACCCAGAAGGAACTGAATCTGAAGTAGAGGAGGTGGCTTGAGTTCTTGAAGGACTACGACTACACGATCCTGTACCATCCTGGAAAGGCAAATGTGGTGGCAGATGCCTTGAGTAGGAAATCCATGGGCAGTTTAGCACACTTGGCCATCAGGTGGAGGCTATTGGCTCATGATTTGGTCGTGTGTTTAGACGACGGAGCAGTCCTAATCGTGACAGACTTTGGGACGTTGGTGGCGCACTTAAGGGTGCAGTCCACATTCGTAGACATGTTGTGAGCGACGCAAGAGGAGGATGCCTTTTGAGCATTGACTAAGGATCTGGTCAGGAGTGGTGATGCTGATAATGGTTATGAGATTGACTCCGAGGATGTCCCGAGGTTCAAGAATAGAATAGTGGTGCCTGACATGGCGGAGGTTCGCAGACAGGTACTAAAGATGCCTACCGTTCCACATACACGATGCACTCTGGGGGCCACAAAGATGTATCGTGACCTAAGGCAGAATTATTTGTGGAAAGGGATAAAAAGAGAGGTGGCCGAATTTGTGTTTAAGTGACTGGTCTGTTAGCAGGTGAAGACCAAACACTTGAAGCCTGCAGGGTTTCTTTAGAGCTTAGAGGTACCCGAGTGGAAATGAGAAAACATAACAATGAACTTTGTGACAAGGTTGCCGAGGTTTGGGAAGGGCAACGACTCTATTTGGGTCGTGGTTGATCACTTGACCAAGACGACACATTTCATACCGGTCAAGATGACCTTTTAAGCCGAGCAGTATACGAGATTATTTTTGGACCGAATCGTGGCATATCATGGAATCCCCGTCATAATCATTTCAAATCGAGGTACCCAGTTCACAGCTCGATTTTGGTAGTCTTTCCAGGAGGCCCTCGGCACTCAGGTGCAGTTCAGCACCGTGTTTCACTCATAGACCCATGGTTGTTGGCTGAAGGTTTCTTCCTTCATGCTTTATTCTCTTCATGACTATTTTGATGATAACAAACCTATTTGACAAATTCTTGAAGTATGAAAATTGCAGGATCGATAAAAGATAATTGAAGCCTCATGTCTTTCGATCGATCTCCAAAATAGACCAATGCATGCACCAGAAATGACTTGGACAGCATGGAGAATCTTTTAAAGTTAAAGCACGCTGAAGAACGAAGCCGAAAAACAAAGCACGAAATGAGAAAGCCAAGATAAAAATTTCTAGCCCAGGTTCGGCCGACCGAATGGTGTTGAATATTGGCAGTAGCCAATTCGGTCAATCGGTCGATCGACCAAATGATGCCACAAAATGGCAGTAGCCAATCGGTCGACCGAAGATGTTGAAGAAATTGGCACAAGGCTATTTCGGTCGACTGGTCGATCGATCGATCGTTGCCTAAAATTGGCAAAAAGTGCATCGGCCAAGATTGTGGATCGCTGAAGTTGCGACTCATTCGGTCGACCGAACAATGTGATTAATTCACAGAGATCCAGCGGTCGCTGGGCAATCGATCGGTCGATCGATCGAGGATCGACCGGCAAGCGACCAAACGGCGGAAACGACTAGTTTTCCGCCCGTTGAGCAGCCGTTTCATTAAGGGGTTATAAATATCTCTCTTCTAACTTCTTTTGCTCCCCTCTCCCAGATAATTTGTGATGCAAAAAGCCTTCAAAGAGTGATTCCTTGCATCCTCCAAGTTTCAATGTGACAAAATTCATTAGACCTAGCTCTTGATCCCTCATCACCAAAGCGTTCTCCTTCAAAGGGTTCGTCAAGGGTGGTAGGCTCGGAAAGAAGAGGCGTTTATTTATGATAAGTTTTTATTCCTCTTCTTGTAATAAAACTTGTTTTAATTTGTTTTTCAATTCATTGTATTTGAATTTGTAAGAAGACCTAGTGTTAGGTCTTGGATGTAAGTGGTTACCTTAGTGTAGAAGGTGTAAAGCCACTTATGTAAACATAGCTTACTAGGATTAGTTGAGGTGTCCCTTAGGGTTGAGGTGGATGAGTGCTCTCGGTAAGAAAGCGGAGACTTCTGGGTGTGGAAGTGTATTAGATTGAGAGTGAGACTTTTCGGGTCAAAGTCCTCTTTCTAAGGGAACTAATTTAATCTAGTAAACTTAGTTTAGAAATCCTAATCAGGGTGCTTAGGTAGTGGAGTAGGCATTGGGGCCGAACCACTATAAATCAACGTGTTAGCATTGATATTTGTCTTGTGCTTAATTGTCTTATTTTTGTTTCTACATCTAGTCGATAAATAGCAATTTGCATAAGTAATCAAAGAAATGTTTAAAACCAGAATTAGGCAATAAGAATTAGTAAATATACTATTCACCCTCCCTCTAGTGTGTCATTTCACCCAACAATGGTTAGTTAGAGCAAACCATTCAGACTTTGGAGGATATGCTGAGGACATCTGTGTTAGACCTGGAGGGTGGTTGGGAGAGACACTTATCCCTGATTGAGTTCGCATACAATTATAGCTACCAGAGTAGTATTGGGATGACTCCCTTTGAGGCACTATATGGGCGGCGGTGCAGATCGCCTGTAGGGTGGTTTGAGGCAGGGGAGTCCCTTTTGGTGGGACCCGACTTGGTTGATGAGGCGGTAGGGATAGTGAAATTGATCAAGGAGAGATTTTTGGCTGCTCAAAGTCGCTAGAAAATGTATGTATATGGCAAAGCCAGGGAGGTGGAGTTTATTGAGGCGGATATGGTGTTCCTTAAGGTTTCCCCTCTGAAAGGAGTGGTGAGGTTTGGGAAAAGAGGTAAGTTAAGCCCTAGGTTCATTCTCAAACGAAGGGCCGTAGTAGCTTATGAGTTTGTCTTACCTCCCAGCATGTAAAGAGTGCATCCAGTGTTTCATGTGTCTATGCTGAAGAAGTATGTCCGAGATGAATCCCACGTGATTGAGCCTACCGCAGTTGAGATTGATATGTCAGTTTCATATGAGGAGAGACCTGTAGAAGTGCTCGACCGTCAGATTAAAAAATTGAGGTCCAAGGAGATTCCCTTAGTGAAGGTTAGGTGGAAGCACCATTCCAAGCAGGAGGCTACTTAGGAGGTGGAACAGGACATGAGGGAGTGGTATCCCTCATGATTTGATGATTTGGTGAGTCCTTGTGCTCAAAAAAAAAATCTGAGGACGATTTTTCCCTAAGAAACTCTTAATTTAATGGATTTAACTATTAAATGCTAAGCACGATGCTTAGCTAGTGGAGTAGGCAGTGTTGCCAAACAACTAAAAATCTTGTTGTGTTAGCATTGCTTCATTTAGTGTTGATTTCATTTTCGTCAAAGCATATACTCATAATTCGAATCAACAACTTGTTTAAAGAATTTACCTTAGCATAAAATTAGCAGTACACACTATTTACCCCCCCTCTAGTGTGAACATTCAACCTAGAAAAGGGTCTTCGAGGTGGAAGATTGGGTAGTTGTGTTATAACTGCAGAGTACCTCAGGTAGTTCTTCGACACAGTGTCCCTTTACCCGGTCAAGCTTCTTCTTTAGTCTTGTTCAAATGACCTTGTTGGCTGCTTCAGCCAAGCCATTTGTTTAAGTATGCTCGACGGACGAAAAGAGTTGTCGGATGTCGAGGTCCGAGCAGAACTCTCAAAATTGATGATCCATGAATTATGTCCCATCAACGCTCACAAGCTTGGGTGGTATTCCATACTTACAAATGATATTTTTCCAAACAAACTTCTGAATTTTGTCAGTCACAATTGAGGATAAGGGTGCAGCCTCTATCCATTTGGTAAAGTAGTCGATTGATACAACCGAAAACTTGATTTGCCCCGACACTAGGGGAATGGGCCGAGGAGGTCGATGCCCCACTTGTGGAATATATGGCAAGCTGATGTCCGAGTTGTGTAGCAACTTAGGGGGTAGTTATGAGACTTCGGAGAATCTTTGACGTAGAGGCTGCAGTCTACCTTCATGTTTGGCTAAAAGTAGCTTACCCGGAGGATTTTGGCGGCTAGGGATATTCCTTCGATGTGGTTGCCACAAATGTCGTTGTGTACTTCTGCCATTATGGTGGCTACTCGAGGTTAGGCAACACACTTAAGGACTGATTATGAGTATCCTCTTTTATAAAGTTGATTATCAAGGAGCGTATAATAGCTTGTCATTGTTTTAAATTTACCCGGATTGGAAATTTGTTCCAGGATCTCGTGTCGTTTGAGGTAATTTATGTAGGGGGGGTTCTTTAGTTTGCGCTTTGTTCGACTAGTTGAACCTCGGCTGAGGTGTCGGGCGAGGTGTCGACCGGTTGGATGCTCGGATGTTCGTGGACTTACTAAATGATCGACCTGTTGTTTTAAGGTTTTTTGGTACTAGCGAATTTGGATAGCAGATTAGCTCAGGTGTTTTCTTCTCGAGGTATGTGCTGAATTATGCAACTATCAAAGTTAGTGATTAAAGAATGTATTAGTGAGAGATACCTTTCGAGGGAGGGGTCCCTTGCTTGGCAGGTGTCATTTAATTATCATACGATAAGTTGTGAGTCAATTTTTACGACTATGCTACGAGCTGTCACTTCCTGGGTGAGTTTTAGCTTGGCGATTAGAGCTTCATATGTACTCTATCTGGTTGTTACGGGGAATTGGAAGGATTACTCTAGGGCGATTCCCTGGCCAATTTCCATAAATGATGCATGCTCCATTTCCTTTTTCGTTGGAGGCGCCATCAACACGTAGCGTCCAAATTTTGGCCTATTTGGGAGTGTCCTCTTGGTTGGTAAATTCTGCAACAAAGTCGGCCAAAGCCTGGGCTTCGTAGGGACCCCTAGGCTAGTACTCGATGCTGAATTCTAGGAGTTCTAATCGGGATATCATTCATCCTACGAGTTCGAGTTTAGCTAGTACCTATCTGATTGGCTGCTCAATACGTGCTTGGATATGGTGGCTTTGGAAATATGGCCTCAATCTTTGGGCCGAGATAACCAGGGCGTAACCAAGCTTCTCTAGCCTCTGGTATCTGGTTTCTTGTCCTTGGAGGATCTTGCTGACAAAGTAGATCGGATTTTGATAGTTTTTCTGTTCTCGGATCAGGACTTGATCCGAGGTGAGGGCGCTTTTTGTGACTGTGAGGTAGAGAAAAAGAGTTTCTCCTTGTTGTAGTTTGTCCAGGACCGGTGGACTGGTAAGGAATGTTTGACCTTCTCGAAAGCCTGTTCACTTTTTTCATCCCAATGAAAATTCTATTTTTTCCTTAAGATTTTAAAGAAGGGGGCGGCTAGATCAGCCGACCTGGAGAGGAATCTGGACATTCGATCATCCTCCTAGTGAGTTGCTATACTTGATGTTGCGGGGGCTCTGTATATCTTGAATGGCTTGGTATTTCTCCAGATTAGTTTCTATCTCTCGATGCGCCAGCATGAAGCCGAGGAATTTGTCGTCGTGAACTCCAAAGTCGCACTTTTCTGGGTTTAACCTCATGTTGCAATGCCTGAGCTGGCTAAAGATCTTGATGAGATCATTGCAATGGTTTCTGGTGGCCGGTGTTTTCGCAACCATGTTGTCGACATACACTTCCATGTTGCGACCAATTGGTTTCTCAGAGACTTTGTTCATCAACCAGTCGACATACCTTGTAATAGAAGTTTGCATGTTTGGTGATGAAAGCCATATTTCTTCATCTTCCGGGTGCATCCGGATTTAATTGTAGCCTGAATAGGCGTCCATGAAGCTTAGATATTGGTATCTTGAGGAGCCGTCGATGAGTTTGTCAATGCTCGACAACAAGTAAGATTCATTTGGTAAGGCTTTATTGAGGTCGGTGAAGTCGACACACATCCGCCACTTTCTCGATTACTTTTTGACCATTACAACATTTGTGAGCCACGTTGTAAATCAAAAATCTTTGATGAATTTTGCCTTTAGTAGCTTCCTGGTCTCTTTGAGGGATGCTTATTGTCACTCGATTTCGAGCTTTCTTTTCTTCTGGCAGATGACTTGGGGATCTATCTCTGGCTTGTCGACTGGTGTCCATGCGAAGAGGTCGGTGTTGCTCCCACATAAGTTGTTCTAAGTGGTCGGCGGGTTGAGGCTGCTCCTGGATGTCTCCCCTAGGATCCAGGTATGAGATTCGTGGTTGGGGTTCAACCGGCTGAGCTTCAAGCATTCATTGTAGTAGGCATGGGCTTCCCTCTGGTCTACATTAATTACTCCTACCTTTGTCTTCAAGATAGGGAGCTTGATAGCGAGGTCGGGGTTCGACACGATGGCTCCCAAGTTATTCAAGGAAGATCGGCCTAGGATCATGTGGTAGGGACTTACACAATGAACAATGAGGAATTGTATGTCTATCGTCCTTGTTCCTGGAGGGGAGTTGAACGTTGTGGCCAACAATAAATAGACATCCACGTGGTCTCCTGAGAAACTGACAAGTTCTCTATGGTACGAGTGTAGCGAATCTTTCCTGATGCTTATCTTTTCGAGCATTGGGTAGAAGAGGATGTCAGTTGAACTCCCCTGATCTATCGAGAATTTCTTGACAAGAAAACCAGCAGTGATTATAAAAATAACGACGATATCATATAAATTCATGTCAATCCTCCGAAAGTTGATATCATAAAAAGATATTACCGGGGTGGGCATGCGTAGCCCCTGCGTTCTAATCGCCTCATTAATAGCCATGATAGCTTGGGATGGTTGTGTTTTAGTACTACCTTCTTCGGGAAATCCTCCTGTAATGTAGTCGATGACTCGCATATGTCACGATGAGGTTGCTCAGTCGAGAGTCATCGTGGTTACTTGTGTCGTCAGGTGGTGGTGTCTTACTAGGACTTCGGTGTCATCGGTGATTTCATCGGCTTTGACTGCAACTCCAGGCATCTTGGATGTAATGGTTGAGACAACCTTCTCTGATTAAGAATTCAATCTAATCGCGGAGGACCACACATTCTTCGGTGGTATGTCCGTAGGTTCGGTGCAATTCACATCTCTTGTTTTTGTCATCTCTGAACGAAGACTTTAACCCTTTGGGGCTGTTAGGGGTCTAAGTAGCAGCAGGTGGTAGACTTCTTGTAGAAAGGTTTCTCTCCTGGTGTTTAGAGGTGTGTACTTTTCATATCGGGCGTGTGGGCAGGGTGATGACCTTGGTCCTCTGCCATTATCTTGTTCGTGGTGGTTGCAGTCTTTGCTTTTTCTCTCTGCCCTTTTAGATTTTCTGCCGTTGGCAGCGACTTTGATGTTCATCCTGTCGACCCTTTTGGCCTCTCATAGTTCTCCCATCTCTATGAAGCTTGTGGCTTTATCTGGGAACTCGATCATATTCTTGGGCTTTGTGAAGGCGATTTGATCGACAACATGTCCGGGCTTTAGCCCGAATTTGATAGAGAAGAATTAGACTCGAGGGTCGTCAAGGTCGAGGATTTCGCAGTTGTAGCCTGAAACCTACAAAACTACTCCCTTAAGGGCTCATGTTGCCCTTGTCTAACATAGTGGAGGGTGTCCTCCATTTTATAGTAGACCTGCGATGTGGGGAACCAGTTGAGGAAGGCACGGGAGAGATCCTCAAATGAGTGAATAGACCTTAGCAGGAGGGAAGGAAACCATATTAAAGCGGTTTTTCCCAGGAAAGTTTGAAAAGCTCAGCAGAGAGCGGGTCGGTCGCTCCATTGTAGAGCATCATAGTCCTGAATATCGTCAGGTGTATTGTAGGATCGCTCGTACCGTCATAGGGCGATAGAGTGGTGGGCAACTTGCTCTTAGATGGGAGGCTTGTTGCCATGATATACTTGGTGAAAGGTCCCGCATCGATTTGGAGGAAAATCCCGGCCTCCCTGACTTTGGAGTAATTCTCCTTTTCCCGACAAGGGGTGCTGGAGATCTCATCTCGAAGGATGGAAACTGGTCTCCTCCTTTTTGAGCTGTTGCTTACTTCGTGTTCTAAGCAGCAACAATCATGGTCAATCGGGAGTTGTCCCCGAGACTGTGTTAGCATATTGACCTGGGCTGCTAATCGTTGCTTCTTGGCTTCTAGGCCATTTATCCAACGTTGGGGTTCCTCTGGGGGAAGTTGGATTGGTGCCTAAGCGTCATTCCTTACTATTTCAGTGTCACTAGGTTGCGAATGACCATCGTTGTTGGGTCGTTATCGTTGGAGTGAGGCGGCGGTCACTTGGCTTCGGGTTCCAACCATTGTGGGAGAGGTAAGCTTTACTCGGCCCCACGGTGGGTGCCAAATATTCCTACCTGAGGATCAGAGTAGTCCGGTCCGGCTCGGTGTCTCTCCTAGTCAGGTGCAACTTCAGGGGGGGACCTACAAAAGACACTCCTACGCTCGAGTTAGTGGGACTTCAAGGTGGAGGTAATAGAAAATGGAACTTAGGGTACATGAGGTGTGCTGTGTTTGTATTTATTACTGGTGGAGGTGATGATGCCAATAGGTAATCTCGTGGGGATATTGCTCAGAATGGGTCGAGGCTAATCCTGGAGATGGAGGTCCTATAATGGTGTATCCTTCGTGATCAGAAAGGATGTGAATGTCCTTCTTTGGCCGGGTGGAGCCCCTGGATTGAGCCGTTTGGTGTGGCTCAAGTCAGGATGTAGGGCATTGCTGGGTCTGAATGTACCGGGCCCAATGTTACTAGTCCAGTCCAGGTTATATTGAGGAGGACATATTCATGGACCAACTCGTGAGGGCTTCGAATCCGAGGATAGGTCTAAAATGTACAAGTTTAAGAGATCATTTTATGGTCTTAAGCAAGTTTCGAGGAGCTGGAATCTTCTTGTTGGTGTTTGACTTATGTTGTGTTGGCTATATTTGGCAAAAGGATTATCGGTCTGTTCTCAGTTGTATGACAGTTGCAACTACTATAGAATTTATACTGAAGCTCTTAGTTGTTTGCCAGTTGTATGACAGTTGCAACTACTATAGAGTTTATGCTGAAATTCTTAGTTTATACTTATAGGTTACATTCTATTGTCTAACTATTACTTGCTCTGTGGTTGCTTAAGCAAAAGTGTTCTAGGTTATTCTAAGATAAATGGACAGTCACAACTATGAGGAAATTTTGCTTATGTTGAAGATAGTTACAACTGTGTGAGGGCAGTCTCAACTGCTTCTACAGACTATGGTGTTTTGGATAAGGATGCTGCAAATATGATGACTTTTGGTTTCCAATATTAATGATGATTCTATCTTATATCTCAGATATTATTAATCATATTTAATTATTGCTTATTCATTTATGAAAGAAATGAAGTAGTATTCATTGATGGATTGACATTTATCTTGAAGCCTTTATGACCGAATTGAAGTCAATTATGGAAGATATAAAGTGGTCTTCATTAATGGGTTGGCGGCTTTTCTTAAAGCTTTTATGGCGATAGTTTTTCTTGAAGCTTTTATAGCCGAAGTATTATGATGTGTAATGGTTGTCTATTAAGTTTGAAACTACTAAAGTTAAGATCATTTGTTAAGTGACATTTATGGAAGTTGGTTGGCCATCTCTATTTATGAGGAAAGAGAAGTTATGGATCTGCAAGTCTCCTTTGTCAACATAGTCTTAACTGCTCGTTGGCCAGTCTCAACTACTCTTGTTGTAGTGAAGTTTATGCTGCTGCGATATTTATCCTGCTGCAATATGCTTAAATGTTGCTGAGATTATTGATAATATATATATATATATAATATATGACGACGACGAAAATCACGGTCGTAGATTTTTTGCTACGAAGTCATTTGCGACAGAGCTTTGTAATGGTCAATTAACGTTGCAGAAAGTCGTCTGCGATGGTTTTGCTACCACTAAAGTTGTAGTAGAAGACCAATTTTCTCCTAGTGGCAGGGGAATGCTGTTGCTAGGTTGTTGCCTGTGTGCATTAGCATTTGCCTGACTCCGGGTGCCTACCATGATGGGGCAAGTAAGATTTACTCGAGCCCATAGTGAGCGCCGAATGTTCTTGCCTGAAGTCGTGGTGATGCGGTCTTTCGCGTCTCTTGGTTCGATGCGACTTCAGTGGGGGAACTTGCAAAGACACTTTGACGCTCAAGTAAGAAGAAATTTCAGGTGGTGGGTATGGAATTTTAATCGAGAGTATACCTGATGTTCTTCATATCTATTTATAGTGTAGGTTAGGTATATCTCAGGCCAATGATGTGTCCCTGAATCTTGTGAGGATATGCCAGGAATAGGTCGAGGTTTATCCCGAAGATGTTAGGCTCATTACTGTGAATATCTGGTAATTAATGGTGGAGGTTGATGTCCTTGTACGACTGGGTGGATCCTCTGGCCTAGGTGGTGTTTGGTTTGACTTGAGTTTGGTTCAAGTCTTCAAGAGTGTCACACCCCAAACTCGGGGTGGTGTGATTTGCTAGGAATACTCTCCTGTACCTTGAAGCCTCACAATCAAACATACGTATGACAAGAATACAACTGAAATGCATATATATAAATATGAATTCAAATGTTAATACTCCAACATGACAACACCAGTTCATGACACAGATGCAATTGTCTCACTAGAGACTACTAGTCGTAGTACAGAAATAACCAGATGCAAAAGAAAAGAAATAGGACTCCATGACTCTCTAACTACGACTGGGGAAATGTTCTTGCTGAGCTTACGCTGCCAACTGCATCAGGCTTCATGATCCGCACCTGAACCTGCACACATAAGCAGGAGGACATGAGTACAAAACTCAGTGAGTGGTTGTGTATTTCCCACCCTCAAATAGATAGTAAAGTCACCAGAACACGTAATTAAGTAGAGAACAATAGTGTGTATGAAAAGATATTCCAACATCAAATCATGACTCAATAGAAAAATGATCACGGTGAGGCCTCATAGAGAATCATACCATCTGCTGACGCATAATAAGCATAATAAACACAATAAGTCCAATAAGCAAAGAAAGCATGATAGTCCAATAAGCAATACAAGCATAACAAGCCTGTCCTGACTTCACCTCCGGGACCCGCGTACTAGCCGCCACCTGACCATCTAGTCGCGATCCAACACAAGTCAGGAATCTCCCTCCGACACATGCCACATAAAAGGGTAACTGTCAGGGTGGCCTCCTGACATGTTACTCGATCAGCCAAGGTTCGTCTCTTCGGCTCCATGCCATCACTGGATGGGTTCTTTTCAGAGCTCTCTTTGGGACTCTTTCCATCATCAGTCAGAATCTCATATCCCCAACCTCGTCTCTTCGGGTATACCTTCACCGAGTGGGTTTCTGGAGCCGTCTCTTTGGGACCCTGCCCATCACCGGTCGAAATCTCATACTCATATTCACATCAAAACATAATAGAGCAATATAATAAAATAAGCGTATAAATCACATCATTCTCAATTGCCATGCTCATCACAACAGTGTATATCATACTTACCATAGCAGCAAGAGCATAAACATTGAAACATCTCGTTTCTCAAGTAATGCTAGGCTAGTTCCCAACTATTCAAATGTTAACAAATTTATGCACTGTTCAAATGTTAACAAATTCACTTTTGTCACCTCTACCAAACCAATAATCTTGAGTAGAATGGCTACGGAACTCACCAAATGATCAATCTTGTATAACATACCAACTAACCCCAAAGTTCCAGACCATTTGGACAACATATTTGTTACGAATCGGCGTGACGAACATATCACCAGAATTTCTGCATTCAAAGCAGATTTTTTTGTTTGACTAGCCATCTTGCAAAATTCATAACTAAGTCATTTCTTAACCTTTTTCCCTCAAAACAGATTCGTTGGCTAGAACTCATACCCTATAAGGTTCTCCCGAATTTTTACTGCCTTAGGATAAGGATTCATTCTCTGAATGTTGCATCAAACTTTCAACTTATCACAAATTCTACTATGTGCATAACTGGACAGTTTTGAGTAGTCTTCAAACTAAATTTATAAACCCAGTCTATTCAACTAAGAATTCACTAAAATTTGGTGTGGAAGCTATTCTTGTAACCTACAAACTTACCCCAAGAGTTTGTACAAAATGAACGACTCCTCAACCTTCGAACTAAGTGTCAAATTGGCATAAAAGATATAAATTTCTGGACAGTTTTCGATTCTCATAGGCCCCCTCCTTATGATCACTTAAATGTAGGATTTTCAGCCCTTAACTTTGCCATGACAGCCATACTTAGTTCCCCTACACATGACCCATGTATATACCAAGATTTAGAAGCCAATTATTAGGAATAGAGCCTAAACATGTGGGGGTGGCAATTCACCAAACACTTGGTGAGCAACTTTAGGCCACACCTCACTATGCATAATGGGACTTCTTGTGTGGTAAAGTCCTTCAAATCATTGCCTAACCTCCTGCCCATGAGGACCACATAACAAGGGACTTGCCCTCTAAGATTAGGGCCGCTCACCCTAAGGGGTCCTAGAAGACTCCCGTGAAACTCAACCAGCCAACACCCAAAAATTATCATCCTAAGTATATCATTCCTCCTCAACCCATACTTTAGCAAACCGCCCAAGATACCCTACAACAAGGGATCAAGGGTTTGTCCCTAGACCTCCTAGGGCAGCCAACATCATCCGCACCTCCATCATTCAAATCACCACGAAGATAACAACAAGAATTCGAAGAAAACACGGGAAGAAATCAAGAGTTCGGACCAAATTCACAATCAACATGGGGCTGCCCTAAAGGTGGTCAGATCCCTAGAATGTTAGGGCCACTCACCTCAAATAAAGCCTCTACCCTTCCCTTAAGAAAAGGCCTTGACGAACACCGAAAATCTCGGGCTGGAAAGCCTCCGATCGCCGGCCACCTCATCTCCTCCTTGGCTTGTGTGTGCTCTCTCCTTGGGGTGCATGTGCAAGTCCAAGTTCTACCCCCACTTCCCAAAAATCAACATTTTATAATATCAAATTTAACTAAGTGTCAAATAACCAATTTTCCCCTACACTTGAGTTTGCACCCAAACGAGTCCAAAATTCAGTCAGATTGCATCGACTAACTAGTGACATCCTACCCGTCTCAATAAACTCAAAATTTCAATTGGGCATGTGTGTAAGTTGTACCTTAGACTACAGTTTCTGGTGATCTGTCTGACTCTCTCCGACCCGCGAACTGAGTCTCAGCCTAAAATAAAAAATACAAGCATGGGTATTGCAATGAGTGTGGGTGCTTCTGGGTCTGATACAGTTGAGCCCAAAGTGCTAGTCCAATACAGGTCTTAATTATTTTAAAAGTTTATTTTATTTTATTATAATCTTCTTAGTATATTTGAATCATGATTTTTTTAAGTATATATAAATTATAGTGTAATACTTGAAAATTTCTAATTTGAATTTTTGTTTGATTCAGCGAGCCAATTCGGGGACGCGCCGAGATGAGTCGCGAGATCCCCGCGATTAGAAGGTATGGGAGTATTTAATTAATTGCAAGGTCCAAAATTTTGTGCTATTATAAATTAAATTGGATGTTGGGTTCATGTCAGGGTAGAACCAAGTTCGCAGGTTCAATCGGGGCTCGATTCGGATGTTGAGTCGACTAGAGGCAATTAAGTGAGAGGGGCAATTTTGTAAAAAAAAATAAAAATAAAATATATAACCCACCCCAGTCGTTGTACAACTCAAGAGGAGCCGCACGCGCATCAAGGTGGGTGAGAGGAGGGAGAAAAAGAGAGGGTGGCGCCGGTGGTTGGTGTCGTTGCCGGTGATCGGAATCGTCTTCATCTCGTCTTCCTCCCTTCCGATTAGAGGTGAGTGGTTGAACTTTAGGTGTAGGGTAGGCCCTTGACCGAACCCTTGTGTTTGTGATTGGCTTGCTTTTCTTGTCGATTCTTTGATGGATCTTGTGGTTTCTTGTTCTTGATCCTCCCTCATGTTGTTGATGTGATTTCTTGAGGTTTTCACGGTGTTTTTTTTAAATGATTGGGGCCGGCTGAATAGAGGAAAAATAGGGGAGGTTATGCCAAATTTTTCCCTAAATCCTCGAGTGCTTAGAACATGTAGAATTGATTAAAATGTGTGTATGAACACCCTAGGGATCAAGAAGAACATAGAAGATGGTGAATTCCATAATGCTAGGCTCGGCCGAGGAGGGGAGGAGGAGATTTAAATTAGGAAATATCTTTCCTAGGTAATCGACATGTAGAGTGAGCTTTATGCGTTGTTTAAAGAGGAACCATGGTGTGCTTGAGTAGGAGGGCTCCGCCGAATGCCCTACAAGGGGTAATTGTTGTTAGGGTCGGCCGAGCAAAGTACTCATGGGTTGGTACCGACATTTATTTCATTATATTGTCAAGATCATAGATTAGAGAACATAGATATTGTTGTTGTGCCAATTATGATTTTAATTATGTTGTGTAGATTATTTACTTGCCTTAAGATATGCTAAATGGTTTCCTACATACTTTTATACTTGCTGAAATTTATTTCTGCAAGCTGTAATTAAATATTTAATTGCAGGAAATAATTAGATAAGGGCTGAAATTATTGTTCATAGGTTGTCCTAAATTATTAATTGTTGTGTTTAATTATTTAATTGTTCATAGATTATTTGATGTTATAGTTTTCATAAACGAGCCATAGATAAACATTAGAGGCTATGTTTAAAAATACAAGTATAATTTAGTGTACGACACCATACTTGTGGATGACAGAAACGTGATAAAAGTTAGACATCATACTTTTTCCATTGTAGTAGTTATGAAATTAGAAATACTAGAAACGCTAAAGGTGGGAAAAGGGGAAACTTTATTCTCATGATGAGAATGGATAATTGTAGTAGAGATTGCCATACTATAGTCCCCATGAGGCGAGGAAAAATTGAGAAAATAAATTGATGGAGTCTGGATAGGGCTGGGTATGGGCGCAAGCCCGGAAAAGTATTTTATTACTGTGGGTCATATGTGTGCATTATGTGTTGTGCTTGTGATGGCTGGGCCGAGGAGCGTCTCTAGCCGGTATGGCTATTGCCCGACTCAACAAGTGGATGAGGGGTATGAGATTGCATCAGTGAGACACGTTGGTGTTAGACTCGAGTGGCAATAGGGTCTTGAGATTGCGTCAGTAGGCCACGTTGACGTTAGACCCAAGTACATTTGGGTTGGATGAGATATTCCCAACCTGGTTTGGGCGCCGAAAACTAGTTGGTCATCCTAGTTGAAGGGCCCAGGTATTGATTCGCTATATGCGGATGTGGACTTGATTTAATTATTCATTGTCTCGATGGATGCATTACATGGGCCGGTTAGGGCCGAGTGGACATATATTGTGTAATCGGTCGGTTAGGGCCAAGTGAACATATATTGTGTGATCGATCGATTATGGCCAAGTGGGCTTGTACTATATGGTTGGTCTGCTTGGGCCAAGTAGCATTTTAAATCCCAAAGATTATAACTGGTTGATTTAATTCATGTTGTTATATATATTCTCATGCTTGAGATGTAAGTGGAGGCTCGGTAGAACCACTCACTGAGTTCCTCATGGACTCACTGTTCATTTGATTTTGCTTTTTGACTAGTGAGGTATTGACTAGTTGGACATGGCGCAGTTGGAGGGGCAAACGACACCATTGATCTCGTAGCAGGCTAAGTTATAGAGTCATAGTCGTGTAGCATTCTTATTTCATGCATCAGAGTTGAGTTGTTTTGTGAATATTGGAGTCTGTATTCACCTTGAACATCCTTTATTTCATTTTAATGGATTCACGACATTTTGATTTAGTTATCGTTGTATACATCTGCATGGATTGTATTGCATGAGTTAGGTTTCAGGGCATTTTCACATATCTTGGCCGATTACGTAACCTGAGTTTGAGTTGGGGCGTGACATATAGTTGTCGAACTTTGAATTTGATTTTATTAGTATTATTCCTATGATTTATTTAATTAAATAATTTTGGTAATTGTTAAAATAAAATATTTTAGTATCCTACATTTGTCAGATGAGATCAATGTGAAACTTAATCAGGTTTTTCCCTAAATCAGAATATGAAACTTTAAAATTTCCATAATCAAAATATAGTATCTGAGATTTTCAAAACTATAATCAAATTCAAAGAATACTCAAAATACCCTTATACTAAAACTATTCAAAGTGATCATTTTGATTATGAAAATGCATCCTAAAATCTCCAAAACATCATAATAATTCTAAATTAATGAATGAAATCTTTAATATATTTTTTGGAAATTTTAAGATGTATTTTCATGGTCAAATGAGTATTTTCAAAAGTTTCATGTGACTATTTTAACCATGAAAATGCATTCTAAAATTTCAAAAAATCATAAAAAAAATCATTCACTAATTTAGATTTATTACGATTATTTGAAGATTTTAGGATGAATTTTCATAATCAAAATGATCACTTTAAATAGTTTTAGTACAATGATATTTTGGGTATTTTTTGAATTTGATTCTGGTTTTTAGAATTTCAATGCTATATTATGGTTTTGGGAATTTTGAAGTTTTATATTCTGATTTAGTAAAAATTTTGAAACTTAATTTAATGAAAATTTTTTACAAAAATAAAGGAAAAAAAAGAGGGAAATTGTTAATTAAACCATTTAAATGCATTTAGTGTGTGTATATATATTTTATTCATATTAATTAGTTATATGTTCAATCATAGTAAATAATTATTTTAAACTGGTTACTATATAGTTCAGAGAGAAGCATTTATGATTTTAGTCAACATTTTCTTTCTATACATATTAGTATATTACAGAGTTGGACCAACTGTTGCCGAAGCAAATCATTATCTTCTAGATATGTCCAATTAATTATACAAAATATTTAGTTGCAACCACTTGCCATATAATTTAGAGGAAATTATTCATGATTTTAGTCAAAAAAAAATTGTATATAAATTATATTACAGAATTTGCCAATGGTTGCTTAAACAGACCATTATTCTTTTGGATACTTCATAAACATTTATTTCTATATATATTCCAGAGTTGGCCCAAGTGTTGCTGAAGCAAATCATTTATGTTCTAGATATATCCAATTAATTATAGTAAATAATTATTTGCAACCACTTGCCATATAATTTAGAGGAAATGATTTATGGTTTTAGTCTAAAAACTTTGTATATAAATTACACCGTTTACCAATTGTTTTTGGATACACCATAGCCTTTTAGAGATATGGAGAAGGTTTGCATGCTCTCGATTCTCCTAGTCCTATTTTCTTCATTATCTCATGCATTCAGTAGTACTACTAATGGCACTGGCTTTAGAGTGAGACTCATTCACCGCAATTCTCCTCTCTCCCCTTTCCATAAGCCTAATGCCACTCATAATGATGAATGGGAAGACATGATCAGTCGCTCTGAAGCTCGCCTAAACTACTTCAAATCCATCCAGGATTACATGATATTATCCCCCGGCGACATTCAAATTCCCCTAGCCTTAGATAGCAATGCTGAGTATCTTATGAAATTCTCTATTGGAACTCCACCTGTTCCTATTGCCGCCATTGCTGACACCGGTGGTGCGACCATGTGGATCCAAGCACTTCCATGCAAGTCTTGTTACCCTCAAAATAGTCCTGTTTTCGACCCTTCGAAGTCATCCACATTCACGAAAATGGCGTGTAGTGACCCGATATGTGCATACTATAGTGGAACCTGCACCAATGGGAATGCTTGTGCGTACAAGTCAAAATATGAAGACAATTCATATTCCATGGGTGATCTTGCATATGATGACTTCACCTTTGAGGCACCGGTTGATGATAGTGGTGTCAGTGTCGCACATACTGTCCCATTCGGTTGTGGACACGAATTCAAAGGCGTCTCTAATCCTGCAGAGTCTGGAAATATGGGACTCTGTCGATCCAAAACCTCATTTATCAACCAACTTCGTCCCATGACGAATGGATTGTTTTCTCATTGCTTAAATGAAAACCAGAGATTTCAGAGTGTAATGGAATTTGGAAACTACGCACAACTGTGGGGGAAGCCAACCCCCATGAAGGGAAGAGACTTTTACTATGTCAACCTTATAGATATAAGCGTTAGTGGTGAGAGGGTACACATTCCACCGGGGACATTCCACATTGGCCAACATGGCCATGGAGGACTTATACTGGATTCTGGCACCCCAATGACGTATTTGGTGAGTGCTGCTTATTGGCCATTGAAATCACTTTTTATGAACCATGCCAAGTTACAGCTGGATGTTCCATTAAATGGAAGGATGTGTTATAAAGGAGTGTATGCAGATTTGTACCGTGGAGTGTTGCCTACGATGACATTCCATTTTGAGGGGGGTTTGTATGTTGACGTGCCTCCCCTTGCATCTTTCATCGCTTCAGGTGACAATCATGTTTGCGCAATTTTTAAGGAATCAAATTTTGGTTTGTCAATTTTTGGATCCCTTATGCAGCGGAATCTTATGGTGGGATATGATCTGGGAGCGCAGAAAATTTATATGGCTAATACCAAATGCATTGGATAAATTGCAATCCTACATGAAAGCAAAATAAATTATCTATGTTGAAAAATGAATTATTATGTTCAGTTGCAATATTCTATTCTTTTTTAAAATAATATTGAATAGTGGATCGTGGAGGAATTGCATATATATAATATTATATTATGTAGGACTAATATTTTTTTCATTCATCCATGACTTCACACTATAAAATGGTGTCACATCAACGACGATAAAAGTTGTCATGCACAGATGAAAATAAAACGTCATTGATGCCTATCAACGATAGAGTCATCACTACAAGCCGTCGTTGTTTAGTTATTTTGTTCGATTCACACACCTACAAAAAATTTATACATATATGAATAGTCAATGTATATATCTGTAAATGTTTATATAGTAATATTTTATTTAATTAACATCTAAATTAATAATTTAATTAAGAAAAATAGGTTTAATTAATTAATTTATGATACCTCAATGTGTTTGTTTTAACAGGTTTAAATAAAAAAATTCACGATGTTTTGGGCAGAGATATGAGATTATAATATTTAAGCTTACAAGATTTCACTTTACTTTTATGATAAGTCTATTACACTCGAGTTAGTTAGCTACAAGTTTTAAAAATATATGCAAGTTCATGTTAAATTCATGTTGCCTAGTCAAAAATGATTTCTTCACTTAAAATATTATTTTGTTAAAAGGAATATTGTTACACTTACTTGAAAATGTGAGTATAAATATTTTGTGAGTACCATGTAAAATTATATAAAATTATTATTACCTTGATTGGCTTAAAAAATAAAAAAAATGTGAGTTTTATATTTCTTATTAATTGTTACACTTAGATTATATGAGTGTGTAAAATATTTGATATAAGACTTGAGTATTTGTTGTTAAAAGCTTGAGCCCAAAAATAGAAAGATAGAGAACTTACTAGTATTGTGATTGTGATTATTTAAATGGTGTATGGTTATTGGGTAATAAATAAATATAAGTACAATGTTAATGATTGATTAGCTTTGTTATTGTGCCTGTTATATAGAATAGGCTTAACTGGAATAAGCTATATACTAAAGGGCATTGCAGTCTTTTCTCTTTACTTTACATTCAGCACTTAAAAGCAGAACACTTAAAAGCAGAAAACTTGTATTAATTCTGTCGAGTATTGATTGAATAAGATTCAAATACATTTCTTTTCTTCTTTCTATTTTTTCCTTTTCTGTTCTTGAGCTCACATTCTAGAGGCTGAATCTGAGTGGGATATCAAACGCAATATGGTATTAGAGTAGGATTGAAGCGATCGACCATTGGGGATTTTGAGACGAAAACAAATCGGGACACACGATAGATCCATTGAGATGGCCAGGAATCGGCGAAGGGCGACTGTCAGATCTGCAATGGCGGCCAAACCTGCAATGGCTGAGTCACGGAGTCATCTCGGTAGCAGCTCATCATCAGGTGTCATTGAAGTCGAAGACAATCCCTACCTGCTTCAGAACAGTGATAATCCGGGTATGGTTTTGGTCTCAGTTCAGCTTACGGGGCATGAGAATTATCTCTCTTGAAAGTAATCAATGACTATTTCTTTATCTGCAAAAAATAAACTAGGGTTTGTAGATGGATCAGTGGTGGTACTTGACGAATTCTCACTCAAATTTAAGTTGTGGAATAGATGCAACGACATGGTGCGCTCATGGATTTTACAATCTGTAGCACCAAAATTATGCAACAATGTGATGTATTCTAAGACTGCTTACAAAATGTGGAGAGATTTGGAAAGCAAGTTTGGGAGAAGTAATGCCCCGAGAGTATTTGAAATCAAGGTTGCGATCAGCTCCACCAAGCAAGGAACCTTAACGATTGCAGATTACTTCACAAAGTGAAAAGAAATGTGGGATGAATTAGATGCGCCGGAGGCTGGCGCTTACTACAATTGTGAAATTTGCAAAAATAGTATTGAGAATGACAGGATGACGCAGTTCTTGATGGGAGTCATTGATGTATTTGTAAGCATTAGAGGGCAAATTTTACTGATGAAACCATTTCTCGATATTAGTCAAGCTTATGTGTTGCTTGAGCAGGAGGAATCTCAGCATCAAGTGGGAGCAAATTTAAATTCGGAAGGAGAAAATGTAGCATTGAACAGTGTATACCAAAATTCTCCAAATAGTGGCAAGTTTAACAAGTTTAAAGGGCAGAATTCAGGCACCTTCAAGAAGTTTGGCGACCACTGTCAGAAACTTGGACATACTTGTGAAGTATGTTACAAAATTCATGGATACCCCCAGGACATTTTCTACATAAGGGGAAGAAAAAGATGCATGAACAATCTGGTCTTGAGAGGCAGGCATACAATGCGCAAAGCTCAAGAGCTGATGATGTTGAAACTGATAAGTTAGATACTAGGACTTAGTTCAAACAAGAAGGTCTTTTGAAAGGCATATTAGAGGAGCAAATAAATGCATTATTGATTCTGTTGAATCATCATAAGTCTATACCAATCAACCAAAAATCAACATGGTGAGTATATCTTTACGCTCAACAACATGTTCAATACTAAATACCACATTGCTTCTAGTTGCATAACCCTTGAAAACACCTCAAAACCCACTCTGAACAATAGGATATCACTTCCAAATGGGTCATCAATTTTAGTTTCTCATGTAGGGACATCCTATATCAATAAAAACCTAAAGCTTGCAAATATCCTTTCTATACAAGAATTCAATTTCAACCTTATGTTAGTGAGTAGGCTAACAAGGGAACTAAATTGTTCTATAACCTTAACCATACACATTTTGTCATCCAGGACCATACTACGAAGAAGGTTCTGAGGAGTGGTAAAGAAAAGGATGGATTGTACTTAATCTCTGGAGTACCAGCTTACACCACCAACAAAGAAAAAAACACACAAGCCTTGACAGCTTCATTAGATACAACAGCCATTTGTCACATTCGGTTAGGCCACATGTCATTTGTTAGAATGAAATTGTTATCATGTATCATAACTGAATTAAATAAGGCTTCAAATCTCTTTTGTAATGTTTGTCCATTGGCAAAACAGTGTGTACTTCCCTTTCCTAAAAGCATGAATAAAAGTACTAGTTGTTTTGAGATGCTACATTGTGATGTATGGGGATCCCATAGGGTCCCAACTTATGATGGTTGTTCTTATTTTCTAACCTTAGTGAATGACTACTCTAGAGCCGGTTGGACTTACCTTTTCACCTACAAAAGTCAAGTGCCAAATATCCTTGTCAATTTCATCAAGCTGATAAAAACCCTTTTCTCAAAAACCATAAAAACCTTGAGAACTGAAAATGGTAGTGAGTTCTTCAATCAAACCTTATGTACTTATCTTTCAAATGAGGGTATCTCCCGCCAAAGTTCATGTGTGGAAACTCCACAACAAAATTCAGTGGTGGAAAGAAAGCATAGGTACCTATTAGAAGTAGCTTCACAAATTTCTTTAAAATTTTGGGGAGAATGTATTTTGATTGCCACTTGTTTCATCAATAGGTTACCTAGTACAAATTTAAACAATCTCAGCCCATATGAGTTGTTGTACAATAAGAAATCAAACATTAGTCATCTAAGGGTATTCAGATGCCTTTGTTATGTAAATATCCTAAAACAATGTAGGACTAAGTTTGATGCAAGGGCAAATGAGAGTGTGTTCCTAGGATATCCTTATGGAAAGAAAGAATATAATTTGAAAACTCAATTAATCAGTGTCTCAAGGAATGTCATTTTTGCTGAAATAAAAAAACAGCCCACTCTTCAAACCATTTTTCCTATCCAAATTCCAAATCAAGATTGTTCAGTTGATGAAAAGTCTCAAAGCATTGACAACTTTGTTGCTCCTAAAAACCCAAGTAGTAGTGAAAAATCCACTATGATCGGTGAACAAGATACAATTAATAATGCATCAAATGGTTGATGAGTGTGAGTTCAGAGAAGGAGATGAGTTCTATGTTGAAATCCCAGAGATAGAAAATCCTATTGACATACCACACCAAATTGTGAGAAAACCTATGAGATTCCAAGATTTTAAGTGCAATTCATCCAACAAGATTACCAATAAAACCACACCAAATCCCATAGAAAGGTATTGCAATTTATCAGCCATATCACCAAGTCGTAGATCATTTCTAGCTATAATTGACACCCAAAAAGACCTACAAAGCTATGAAGCGGTTGTGCAAAATCCAATTTGGGTAGAGTCCATGAAAACTATGCTTAAAGCATTGGAAACAAATCACAGCTCCCTGCTACGTGAACTATCCCAAGGCAAGAAAGCCATAAGCTGTAAATGGGTATTTCGAACAAAATTTAAGCCTAATGGTAGTATAAAAAAGCACAAATCTAGATTGACAACAAGGGGCTTTACTCGGATAGAAGGCTTAGACTATTAGGAAACTTATGCCCCTATCTCAAAAATGGTCACGGTCAGTAGCTTGTGAATGGCCTTTATACCAATTGGATTTGAACAATGCTTATTTGCATGTGGATTTAGATGAAGAAGTCTATATGCTAAAATCACTAGGTTATGGAAAACCAAATGACAATAGGGTTTGCAACGTTAATCAAGTCCATATATGGACTAAAACAGGTAGGGAGGTAGTGGTTTTCCAAACTATCCAATAGCATCATTTCTCAGGGTTTCAAACAGTGCTCCTCAGATGCATGTTTATTTGTGAAGAAGAAAGAAGACTCAATAGCAATAATGTTGGTTTTTGTGGATGACATCATCCTTACAGGGTATGATGAAATG
Source organism: Canna indica (assembly GCA_034359265.1). Lineage (NCBI taxonomy): Eukaryota > Viridiplantae > Streptophyta > Magnoliopsida > Zingiberales > Cannaceae > Canna > Canna indica. The sequence goes on along the minus strand of CP136898.1, from coordinate 32,499,705 downwards.
AAATTGTTCAACCTAAGTAAATATTTGGACATCCAATTCAAAATCAAAGACATGGGAGAATTAAAGTATTTCCTAGGGCTAGAGATACAAAGAACGGATAAAGGTCTACACATTAGTCAAAGGAAATATGTGTTGGACTTACCTGATGACATGAAGATGAAATAGTACAAACCAAAGAATACTCATATGCAAGTAGGGAGCATATTTGATGATGAAATATCAGATATAGACCCCTTGTTTGATAATATCAGTGCATACAAAAGGTTGATTGGAAGACTCATGTACATTACAATTACCAGGCTGGATATATCTTATAGTGTACAAACTTTGAGCCAATTCACTCGATCAAAGGCCAAAAAGGACACACTTCATGCCAACAATGAGGATATTGAAGTATCTAAAAAAAGAACCTGGCTTGGTCTGTTTTACCCAACAAGTAGCTCTTATTCAATAACAGGCTATTGTGATGTTGATTGAGGAAGTTGTGGAATGACTCGTAGATCAATATTTGGTTATTTGGTAAAGCTTGGTTCTACCTTGGTCACTTGGAAATGCAAAAAACAAAGCACAGTTAGCAAGTCAAGCGTAGAAAGTGAATTAAGAGCCTTATTTGGAGCAATAGCTGAGTTGATTTGGGTTACCAAACTATTGAGTGAAACCAGTACGTGTGATAGTGAAATATCCGGTGTCTTTATATTGTGATAACATGAGTGCTATGCACGTAACAACAAATCCCGTTTTCCATGAAAGAACAAAACAATTGGAGATTGATTGCTACTTTGTTAGGAAAGTGTATCAAGAAGGAATTGTGGAACCAATTTATATATCCAACCAAAATCTGGCAAAGGCATTATCAAAAGTGCAACATCAGATATTGACTCTCAACTTAGGATTGGAGAATCCATTCTCCACTCTTAACTTGCAGGGGGGTATTGGGTAATAAATAAATATAAGCGTTCACTTAATGATTGATTAGCTTTGTTATTGTACCTGTTATATAAAATAGGCTTAACAGGAACAAGCTAGATACTGAAGGGCATTACAATCTTTTCTCTTTACTTTGCATTCAACATATAAAAGTAGAACACTTGTATTTGTCGAGTATTGATTGAATAAGATTCAAATGCATTTCTTTCCCTCTTTCTATTTTTCCCTTTTCTATTTGTTAGGAAGAAATTGGGGCTTCCTGGAAGGATCCAAAAATACAAATGCCAAAAGGAAAAATACCAAAATGAAAAAATGCAGAAAACACAAAGAACACCAAAATTTACGTGGTTCGGCCCGGTGGGATTCTGGACCTACTCCACGGGAAGAAGAGGGCACTTGATTTTATTAGAAGGAGGAGAAAACACGACCAATACAAGAGAATCTGAATACAACTGATAACTAAACAGTAAAAGAAAAATATTGCCTATACTTGGATATTTTTCTGCACCCCGAAATCTGGATTCCTGCTTCTGCCTGAAAACAGTGGATGCAGCGTCCTTGATCTTCTTGCTTCTGCCTGAGACGGTGTGAAGGAGAAGAGAGCCATTGGAAAAGAATCCTACCGAGAAACAAAATAGATGGGATGCTTGGGATGTTGGGGATAATCTGGAACTGCATAATTGATTTCCTTTTATAATGGAACAGCCGTCGATGTCCTGTAATATCTTCGTACGGCAGGAAAAACTAAGGCGCTTAGATCTTAATCATACGGTTGTAACATAGTTTTGACAAAATAAATTGGCATGTCTTGACTGAGATTATAGCGTGAGGCAGTTTGAAGAGCCGGTGGAATTTGCGAAGTCAAACATGGCGGCTTGAACAATCTCTCGTGCGCTTGAGTAAACCAAAAAAAAGGAGGCCTTATCAATCTGCAAAATTGGAGTTCCTGTGGAAAAAAAAAGTCAACAAAGGAGGGCTTGAATTGAGCGCTGGGCTCGTGCAGCGTGCAACGCACGCGAGCGCTCGAGTATCTGGGCTTGGCTCTGGCCCACCTAGGTCTGGCCGGGCCCAGCTATTTTTTTTCTCCTTTTTCTTTAGTCCAATGTGGCTCATTTCATATTGGGTCGGGTTTAAAATAATTCAACCCTCATAATTTCATTCTTTGATGAATTTTAAGTCTGATGTAGCCTTCTCCTCTTCTCCCAAGAGCGCTGTAGGGCTAACCTACGCCTTGAATTAGTCTTACCAACTTCAGGCAGTGTTTAAATTTGGCCGTTGGTAGTACTTTAGTCAGCATATCTGTAGGATTATGAGCCGTGTCAATTTTCTGAAACTTTATTTCTCCTTTTGAAATAATATCCGTAATGAAATTAAATCTGATGTCGATGTGCTTCGTCCTTTCATGGAACATCTGATCTTTTGACAAATGAAATGCACTTTGACTGTCACTATGCATGACTATATCCTCATTTTGAGAAGTTAGTTCTTTTATCAGGTTCCCAAGCCAGAATACTTCTTTAATCGCTTCTCTAATAGTCATGTACTGCTTTAGTGGTGGAGAGGACGACAGTGGGTTGTAGGTTGGCTTCCAACTTACTGCAGTTCCGCCTATAGTGAAGATGTAGGCGATAATCGATCTCCTCTTATCAAGGTCATCAACATAATCCGAGTCTGAGTTTCCTGCAAACGATTTATTAGTTCCACCGAAAACAAGACTGGCTTTAGAAGTACCTTGTAAGTAGCGTAGTATCCATTTGACTGCCTCCCAATGTGCTTTTCCTGGATTTGTCATGTACCGACTGACAACACTGACTGCATGTGCTATATCTGGGCGGGTACAGATCATGGCGTACATAAGACTACCAACCACACTTGCATAGGGTACCTGTGACTTGTCAATTCTTTCTTTTTCATTTTGGGCATAGTAACTCTGATAATTTGAAGTGAGCAACAAGAGGTGTCTTGACGGATTTTGCTTCTTGCATGCCAAAGCACTCAACCACATGCTTTACATAACTCTCTTGTGTTAGATACAATTTTCTTGCTTTGCGTTCTCATTTTATCTCCATCCCAAGGATTTTTCTTGCAGCCCCAAGGTCCTTCATGTCAAATTCACCCTTAAGGTGTGTCTTTAGCCTGTCTATTTCAGTAATATCTTTTGCCACAATGAGCATATCATCAACATAAAGAAGCAGATAAATCATAGAACTAGCTGATTTCTTTAAATAAACATAACTGTCAAAGGATGATTTACTGAAATCAATACCAAGCACAAACTGATCAAACCTCTTATCCCATTGTCTGGGGGATTGTTTGAGGCCATAGAGTGACTTCTTTAGGAGGCAGACATGATCGACTTTATTTTTCTCTTCAAACCCTTCTGGTTGTGTCATGTAGATCTGTTCTTCTAAGTCACCTACTTTACGTCAAGCTGTTCTAACTCCAAGTCTTGCATAGCTACTAATGCTAGAAGAACACGAATAAATGTATGCTTAACCACAGGATAAAAAATATCTTTGTAGTCAATACCTTCCTTTTGACTATATCCCTTTGCCACAAGCCGAGCTTTATAGATGCCGCCTTCTTTGAGTTTGTAGATCCACTTGCACCCAACAAGTTTCTTGTGCGATGGAGGCTTCACAAGTTCCCAAGTATTATTTTTCTGCAGGGACTTGAATTCTTCTCTGATAACTTCATGCCACTTTCTTGAATTTGTCTGATTTAGGGCTTCTTTATAGGAGGCTGGTTCTTCAATGCATGGAGTTTCTTCAACCACTGCTAGAGCATATGTAGCAACATTTGCATACCTAGGATTAGGACGTTGTGCTCTCCTAGGCTGGTTGAGGGCGATGGAATAAGGATTCTCCTCCTCAACTTGATATTGCTCCTCCTGGACCTGAACATGTTCTTCAGTGGCCTGTTCTAATGAAGCAGTGTCATTGGCTTCTGTGGAAGGTGGTTGAGGCGCAGGTGTAGGGAACCAGAAATCTTGGGTAGCAGGCTGAGGTGATGTTTCTTCTAGTGGCACTGTTGGTTCATGTGAGTCCTCTTCTTCGTTCTCTTTTTTTTATTTTCAAAAGTACATGTTCATCAAAAATTACATCTCTATGGATTTCTGCTTTACAATTATTTATGCACCACACTTTATAGACTTTCACTCCGCTAGGATATCCTAAGAAAATACATTTCTTTGATCTAGGTTCTAATTTTCCTTCATTCACCCTGACATAGACAGTGCTCCCAAAAATTTTAAGATGGTCATAAGAGTTTGGCGACCCGGTCCATTTTCGCTCAGGCATCTTGAATTCAATGGATGAAGAAGGGGATTGATTTATCAGGTAGCAAGCGTGGATGCAGCCTCTGCCTAAAAGCTTTTAGAGAGGTTAGCATTAGAAAACATACTTCTTACCCTTTCTATGATGGTGTGGTTTGTTGACTTAAGGTTTTCAACTTTGGTCTTAATCTCAGTTTTGATGATAACAAACATGGAACTAATGTTTCATTGAGAAATCTTTCAGGTTCCATATCGGTTAGCGCTTGATGTCCTCGATCGGAAATATCAGAGAAATTAGGAAATTGGAAGGACATTGATCGACGCGTTCGGGTTCATCGTGGAAATCTCTCGAAGTTCGACGTGTGCACCAAAGACGTCTTGGACGAGTCTAAAGAACACATGAAAAGCTCTTCAAGTTGATGCACGTTGAAGGCCAAAAACCGAAAATGAAGCGCGCGAGAATAAGGCTAAATAAATCAAGTTCAGCCTAGGTTCGGTCGATCGAATGTAGTGAAGAATTGGCAGTAGCCAAATCGATCGACCATCCGGTCGACCGAAGTTCGCCCAGAAGCGGCAAATTGCATTCGATCGCTCGGTGGTCGCTCGGTCGATCGCTTGGTCGATCGACCGACCATCGATCGAACAAGCGACCGATGATATAACGACTTGAAAAATAGCCACTTTTACCCGTTGTGCCCGACCACCACTTTGTGGTTTGCCTATTTAAAGGCCTTCTAAGCCTTCCTATGACCTTCTAATGCTTCATGAGACATCCTTTGACACGTATAAGCTTTGATTGAGCCATCTTTGCTGAAACCCTAGCTTTCTACCTTGTTTTTCTTGTGTTTGCCTTCAAGCTTGATTTGATTTATCATTAAGGCATCAAGAGGAACTAGGATTCATTGTGTTGGAGCTAAGTATTTGTGTTATTGTATTTTTGCTCCATTACTTGTATATTGTCTTGTGTATTTCATTGGATTTGAGCTTGTGAAGACCTAGATTGTTAGGTCTTGAAATTGGATGGTTGCCTTTGTGTTTAAGGTTTAAATCCACCGGTGTAAACCTAGTTTGCTAGGATTAGTTCTTGTTGTCCTTAGGATTGAGGTGGGAGAGTGTTCTCGGTAGGAAGGCGGAGACTTCCGGATGTGGAAGTGCCTTTAGTGTGAGAGCGGAGACGCTCCGGTGAAAACGTCCTCGTTGTAAAGGAAACAAGATAATCTAGTAAAGCTAGTTTAGAAATCCTAAGCAGGGTGGTTAGGTAGTGGAGTAGGCATTGGGGCCGAATCACTATAAACAATTGTGTTTGCATTGATTGTACTTGTGTTTATTTCATTATCGCATTTACTTTGCTTCCGTTTGCTACTCAACTTGTAATTTGCCTAAGTAACCAAAGAAACGATTAAAATCGGATTTAGATAAAAAGATTAGTAAACACACTATTCACCCCTCCTCTAGTGTGGTCATTTCATCCAACAATTAGTATCAGAGCGGGTCGTACGTAGATTGAGATTTCACCGTCTCCTCTACATCTAGTCTCGATCCGGAAAATGCCACTAGAGTTGGTAGCGTCTATACCTCCTAGGTTCGATGAATCAAACTTTGGTCTTTGGAAGTCTAGGATGTACACCTTCTTAAAGACTCAAGGTTTAGATGTTTTTAACATGGTAAAAATTAAATATATTGAACCTAAGGAAAACAAGAATGCATGGACCCAAGAACAAATTGATATGTTTGAATTAAATGCTAAAGCTACAAATTGCATATTTTGTTCTTTGGAAAATAATGTCTTTGAAAATATCATGCATTGTACTTCGGCATTCGATATTTGGGCTACCTTAAACATGCTTTATAATTATGCAAAAACCGAATAGCTCAATACGTTTGATGAGGGGAGTGATGACAATTGTCATCCACCCAATACTAATATGGTTTTTGAAGCCCATATTTCCTCTAGTCATAGGAGCACTAAAAATCAGAAAAGGAATGTAATTTGCCATGTGTGGAAGGAAAAAGGACATGTGAAGAGGAATTGCCCTACCATGAAGAACAAGACAAATAAGAGGTCGAATGCTTCAAAATCCTCATTCCACTCAAGTGAAGCATCCTTTTGCCATGACTATGAAGCCATCTCAAAAGAATGCCTCATGAATGATAACAATGAGGTACACTCTTCTCCTTCTAGTCATATTAATAATAATGATAGTTTTAACTCATCTAGCTCTCATGATTTTGATAAATTGATGGATGAGTATAAAAATATGTATGCCTTGCTTTTGAAAAAGGATAAGGAAAACAAGAAGATTAAAAAGAACTCTAGACTTAGTGCACATTTGCTTGATCTAGAATTAGAAAATGAGAAATTAAAATCTAGCTCATTTGATCCTAGTCATGATACATTGAAACTTGAGCTTAAGGACTTAAAGCTTGAAAACGAAAATTTGAAAAGTGGTTTCAAAATTAGGAATGAGATTTTGAAAAATGAAAACTCAATAATCAAAAAGTAAAATTATATGTTGAAATCTCAAATGCATGCTTTACATAACTTCATGATTGATTTGAAAAATGAGGTTCTAAACCTAAACAAGAAAGTGAATGAAATGAAAATTATTTCCTCATTTAAGAATTTTAGTAGAAATGATTTTTCAAAAAAGAATGTTCTTCCTAATGTTAAATTTCATATTAGACATTCTACTTTTAAGCCTCATGTTCAAAAGACAAATGAAAACAAAAAGTTCAATGGAAATTGTTTTTGTTATGGTATATATGGTCATGCTATCCATGATTGTGCATTTAAAAGAAATCCAAGCATAGTTAAGACACTTTGGATTCCTAGGCCAACTCACCCCCAATGACCCAAAGTCATTTGGGTACCAAAAGTCTCATCTTCTTTTGTAGGGGGGGCTACCACACAAGGATGAATGAAAAATGATGTATTGAAGTTGACCTTGGATTCAAATAAAAAATCTCCATGAGGTTGCAACTTCAAGTCATCATGGTGCCATAGGTATGAAAATTGGCATCTAGGTATAGTTCGTATCATCTCCTTACTTTGGTTGGCATCATTTAAGTTAGAGTGTATGATTCATGTTTAATTTGAGTTATTTTTCCCGCTCTTGATAAGAGTCTTTTGAAAAATGATTTTGATTTTTGATTTTCTGGTCTCTTCGGAGACCAATGTAGCCTATAACGGGTTTATGCGACCTTGCAGTTTTAAATCGTAGGCTCATTGTGGCCTTTCGGTTTTAAACCAATATGAAGGGTTGGAGATCATGTTTTCATTTATATTTCACTTGTGATCTCTTAAAATTCGTTTTGATATCACTCGATTTCATTTTGAAACGAATTTGAAACTATTTAGCAAAGTAGATTTTGATATCGATAATTGATCCCTCTCTTTGCTACTTAGTTTGATAACTTGCTAGTAATTATATTCTCATTATCCTACTAATGAATATTACTTGCAAGTTATGATAAAATGGAAGACTTTAGAAATTGAAAAGAAAAAGATAAGTTTGGCAAATTTTCAGGAAAGAGGTATCAGTTTGATTTCACAAAAATCTTAGTATAATACTTAGTATATTCTCATTATCCTACTAATGAATAATGACGTCTCTATACTCATGATTTTTTTGCATGATAAATATATGAAATTTCATGAGTAAGTAAAATTTTGATAACTTAGAGACCTCATTATCCTACACTTTCATGATATCTTGATTGAATAAAATTTGCTCTAGGTTGAAATTCATATTAGAGACCTCATTTTGAGTTAGTGGTTGGCAAACATGTTTAGATACACATATCACATGAGTCTAGGTATTTAATCTTTAAAATTCATGTCTAGATGAACAATGTGATAACAAGATCACTTTAGGGGACTTAAACTTGAAAAGTTTGACCCAAGTCAACAAATCGACTTGGACACTTCATTTTAAGTTCAAACTTCATAAACATGTTTAGGAATAGGTATGACATGTTTTCATACACTTAGAATGAAAAATTCATATGGATATGGATAAAATGACATAGAGGTCATTTCATGATAACTTCTTTTGAACCAAGTTGACCCAAGTCAACAAATTGACTTAGAGGTCTCATTTTCAATCCATATTTGAGAAACATGTTTAGATTTACTCATGTTAGGTATTCGTAGACTTAAGTTTGAAAAACCATGAGTAATGATAAGATTGAAACTTAGCAAGTTTCATTATAACTAACTTAGTTTTGAATGAAACCGTGCTAGGTTGATATCTTGACTTAAGGACATAATTTTCATCTAAAACTTGACGTACACTCTTTACAGGACCATTATGTGGTGTCATAAAAATTTGAATGAAAATTGAACACTTTTTGAAAATAACTAAAAATTAAGGAAATGCCATTGAAAATTAAATATTTTCAGTTATTTCTAAAAAAATGTAGAAAAATCAATTTTAGATGATTCTTAAAATTTTACTTTCACTGAAAAATCTAGTTTATTGTATAAAAATTTCAAAAAAAATCATCAAGAATTTGATTTATAATGGAATTTTGAAGTTGGATTTCGAAAACACAAAGTATCATTTACTGGAAATACTCATTTGTCCGATACTTTGAATTTTTCTTCAAAAACTTCAAATGAAAACTCATGTATACCATTTTGATTCCATTTCTAATATCATTCACACCATTGCTTGAGTAAAATCATTTCTAGGAATGATTTTGATAACTTGAAAGATGGCTAAAAATATCTATTTTTTCATTGAAATCAATATAGGATGAAAATGAACTTAGACAATTCATTTTGAGCTCAAACTTGACACACATCTTAAATGCTCATTCATCGATGTCTGAAAAGTTTGAAGCAAAATTGACAACTTTTGAAAAAGTACTTGAAATTTATGAAAATGCCCCTGGAATTTTAGGAATTTTACGAATTTATATTAAACTGATTTTTGAATGATTCTTGAACCAGTAGATTCCTTAAAAAATCTAGAGTATCCCATTAAAGTTTCAATTTTTTTTGTCAAGAATATGATTTTATATGGATTTAAAAGTTTGATTTTTTATAAACTTGAAGTATACTTTGACCTAAGTCAACAAAGTGACTTAGAAACCTCATTTTCAGCCCAAACTTGACTCATATACTTAGATTCACTCATTTTAGATGCTTAAATGCCTAAGTTAGAGAAAACACGAGCAGATAGTAAAATTTGATACTTAATCATTTTCATGATTTTCATTCATACTTTGAATGAAATCGTGCTAAGTCATATTTTGATCAAATGACAGTATTTTTACTTCAAACTTGATATACATGTTTTACATGACAATATATTTGTATTTTGAAAGTTTGAATGATTTCTGGAAATGTCATAAAAATCTCATTTATTTACGAAAATGCCACTAAAGTATTTATCTTCTCAAGTTGCTCATTTTTCCGATACTTTAAATTTTCATTTGATTTTCAAATGAGACTTGAAGTATGATATTTTAAATTCACTTATGGTATCGTTCTACTCATTTGATGAGAAAAATCATTTCTAAAATGATTTTTGACTATTTGACCGATACTTGAAAATATCCATACTTGAGTACATACATGATTTCTAGTTTTGGATTTCAATTATCTTTTAATGATATCATGTATTACTTAGTCTCTCAGTCGATATGTTGTTTTCATCCCTTGGATTGGTTGACTTCGTTTTCATGAAAACTAGTTTTCAAGTCCCAACTTTGACCATAGGTTGACTTTTCTCGTCCTTTTTGAGTGATGTCAAAAGGGGGAGAAAAATATGGGTAAAGGGGAAGAAAATAAAGGAAAATCATGCATATAGATAGAGGGAGTTCTTTTATATTGATATACATATTGATAGGGGGAGAAATCCCATGTTTGATATCCTTTTCACTTTAATGAATATATTTTGTTAAGGATGTTTGTCATCATCAAAAGGGGGGAGATTGTTAGCTTAAGATTTTCAACATTGGTCTTAATCTCGATTTTGATGATAACAAACATGGAACTAATGTTTCATTGAGAAATCTTTCTAGTTCCATATCAGTTAGCGCTCGATGTCCTCGATCAGAAATATCGGAGATATCGGCGGAAGGACATTGATCGACACGTTCGAGTTCGTCGTGGAAATCTCTCGAAGTTCAACGTGTGCACCAAAGACGTCTTGGACGAGTCTAAAGAACACATGGAAAGCTCTCCAAGTTGACGCATGTTGAAGGCTAGAACCCAAAAATGAAGCGCGCAAGAAGAAGGCTGAATAAATGAAGTTCAGCCTAGGTTAGGTTGACCGGTCGGTCGACCGAATGTAATGAAGAATTGGCAGTAGCCAATTCGGTCAACTGGATGAAGCAGAGAATTCACAATAACCAATTCGGTCGACCATCCGGTCGATCGAAGTTCGCCCATAAGCGGCAGATTGTATTCGGTCGGTCGACCAACGATCGACCGGACAAGCGACCAGCGATATAACGGCTTGAAAAATAGTGGTTTTTACCCGTTGTGCCCGACCACCACTTGGTGGTTTGCCTTCATGAGACATCCTTTGACACCTATAAGCTTTGATTGAGCCATCTTTGTTGAAACCCTAGCTTTCTACCTTATTTTTCTTGAGTTTGCCTTCAAGCTTGATTTGATTCATCATTAAGGCATCAAGAGGAGCTAGGATTCATTGTGTTGGAGCTAAGTATTTGTGTTATTGTATTTTTGCTCCATTACTTGTATATTTTCTTGTTTATTTCATTGGATATGAGCTTGTGAAGACCTAGATTGTTAGGTCTTGAAATTGGGTGGTTGCCTTTGTGTTTAAGGTTTAAATCCACCGGTGTAAAGATAGTTTACTAGGATTAGTTCTTGTTGTCCTTAGGATTGAGGTGGGAGAGTGCTCTCAGTAGGAAGGTGGAGACTTCTGGGTGTGGAAGTGCCTTCAGTGTGAGAGCGGTGACACTCCAGTGAAAACATCCTCGTTGTAAAGGAAACAAGATAATCTAGTAAAGCTAGTTTGGAAATCCTAAGTGGGGTGCTTAGGTAGTGGAGTAAGCATTGGGGCCAAACCATTATAAATAATTGTGTTTACATTGATTCTACTTGTGTTTATTTCATTATTGCATTTACTTTGCTTCTGCTTGCTACTCAACTTGTAATTTGCCTAAGTAATCAAAGAAACGATTAAAATCGGATTTAGGCAAAAAGATTAGTAAACATACTATTCACCCCCCCTTTAGTGTGGCCATTTCATCCAACACGGTTCATCCTTTCTGCTACTCCATTCTGCTGAGGTGTGTGGGGAACTGTGTGATGTCTTGTGATTCCTTCCCTAGAGCAAAAGTCTTTAAATTCTCCACTGTAAAATTCTAAGCCATTATCGGTTCACAGGGTCCGAACATATCTACTGGTTTGCTTCTCTTTCATTGCCTTCGAAGACTAAAATTTAGAGAAGACATCATTTTTATTTTTAATAAAATATGCCCATACCTTCCTGGAGTAATCATCAATAAATGTAAGCATGTATCGAGCTCCTCCTTGAGATTCAATCGGTGATGACCCCCACAAATCAGAGTGGATGTAGTCCAATTTTTCTTTGGAATAGTGTTGCCCTGTGGAGAATGAGACTCTTTTCTGTTTGTCATAGATGCAATGTTCACATAAATCTAGGTTAGCCAATTTTTGTTTTCCAAGTAGTCCCTTTTGTTCAAGTATTAGCATGCTCCTCCCATTAATATGCCCTAATCTCATATGCCATAATTTAGCAATATCATCATCAGAGTGTTCAGAATTTACCATAGCTGCCCCACTTGTTACCGTTGTGCCTTGCAGGATGTAGAGTTGATTTACTTTTAGTGCTTTCATTACTGTTAAGGGCCCATTTGTGACTCTGAAAACTCCATCTTGGCCTGAATACTTGTATCTAAGTGCATCTAGAGAAGATAAAGAAATTAAATTTCTTTTAAGACCTGAAACGTGCCACACCTGAGTTAGAGTCCTTGTAATGCCATCGTGCATTTTAATTTTTACTGAGCCAACACCTACTACTTGACATGATGAGTCATTTCCCATTAGCACTTCCTTTCCATTAGCATGTTCATAGGTGGTAAACCAATCTCGATGTGGTGTCATATGAAAGGAGCAATCTGAATCTAAAATCCATTCATTTTGAGATCTAGCATAACAAGCAGAAATAGTAAGTACCTCAACTTTTTCATCCTCATTAGAATAAGATGTTTCCCCGTTCTGATTTTGTTCCTCCAATCTCCATTTCAGCTTACGGCATTCTGATTTGATGTGTCCCATCTTTTTGCAATAATAGCACTGTACATTTTTGGATCTGATATGAACTTACTCTGGCTTTTATCTCGTGACATGTTTCGTCCTCTAGTGTTTAGGGCTTCTCCACGGCTTTTTGAGGATCCTGTGTTAAGTTGAGAGTCGACAACCTCCTTGGACACTAGCATTGTTGTCACCTCATCCAGAGTAATAGTATTTTTGCCATACAATAAACTTTCATGGAAATTTTTAAAAGAAGCAGGGAGAGTAATTAGAATCATAAAAGTCTTATCTTCTTCCTCAAATGTAACTCCCATATCCTCAAGATCAGCAAGAATAGAACGGAAAGTGCTAATATGATTTTTAACAAAAGTGTCATCAATCATGCGTAAAAAATATAATTTATGTCCAAGTGTCATCTTACTTGTAAGTGTTTTGTCCTGGTAGATTGTAGCAAGCTTTTTCCATACATCTGCGGCGGTCTTTTTTGATGCAACTTCTCGTAGTGCCTCATCACAGACGCTCATGTACAATATGGCTTTAGCACTTTCATCGGCCCGGTCCTTTTCCCTTTCAGTGCCTTATATCGCATCTCGCCCACGAATAGTATCATGAAGGTTCTCCTTAATCAAAATTGCTTTCATCTTTAAAGCCCATAATGAGTAGTTGACATTGTGGTCCAATTTCTGAATTTCATATTTTGCCCCTGACATTATGGATTGTTGGCTCTGATACCACAACTGTTAGGAAGAAATTGGGTCTTCCTGCAAGGATCCAAAAATCCAAACACCAAAAGGAAAAATACCAAAATGAATAAATGCAGAAAACACAAAGAACACCAAAATTTACGTGGTTCAGCCTGGTGGGGTTCCGGGCCTACTCCACGGGAAGAAGAGGGCACTTGATTTTATTAGAAGGGGGAGAAAACACGGCCAATACAAGAGAATCCGAATACAACTGATAACTAAATAGTAAAAGAAAAATATTGCCTGTACTTGGATATTTTTCTGCACCTCGGAATCTGGATTCCTGCTTCTGCCTGAAAACTATGGATGTGGCATCCTTGACCTTATTGTTTCTGCCTGAGACGGTATGAAGGAGAAGAGAGCCACTAAAAAAGAATCCTATTTGAGAAATAGAATAGATCCTGTGGAAAAAAGAGGCCTTATCAATCTGCAAAATTGGAGTTCCTGTGGAAAAAAAAAAGTCAACAATGGAGGGCTCAAATTGAGCGCTGGGCTCGTGCAGTGTGCAACGCACGTGAGCGCTCGAGCGTCTGGGCTTCGCTCTAGCCCACCTGGGTCTGGCCGAGCCCAGCTATATTTTTTCTCCTTTTTCTTTACTCCAGCTTTGCCCATTTCATATTGGGTCAGATTTAAAATGATTCAACCCACACACTGTTCTTGAGCCCACATTCCAGAGGCTGAATCTGAGTGGGATATCAAACGCATGTTATAAAAGGGGCACTCAGTGTAGGAAGAAATAAAATACTTTTTCATGTAAAAATTCCTTCTTACAAGCACTAGAATAAAATATGTAAATGTTAATGACATCCCCTCTAGTGACTCATGCGACTCGGGCAACTCCTTTGGCAAAAACGATCGGTGTGGTCGGCGATGATGATGCTTCTCATTCAGATGATCCTCCTCCCTCTCCTCAATAGCCCCCACCATCTCTTTCGTCTCCTTATGTCTCGATAGCGGATGCTTTGCTAAATCCTCCGACAAGGTGACATGATAAATGAAAGAAATAGTGCCCTTGAGCCAATCACATGTTGATGTGTAGGGAACTATTTTTTTATTAATGAATAAAATGAGGCAACTTTTCATCATATGCTGCATCTATATATTGTATATATAAGATTGTGATGAACCCCATGAACTTTAGCAATTGATTCCAATGCCATGATGATGAGATCATGCCAGGGAGACTTGGAAACCAGATGTCCATGATCTAAATGTTCCCAGTCGTAGGATCACCAATTAGGGGATTGGTGATTCCGGATAGATTGGTGTACTTGCTATATGCCTTATACGATAAGGGGTAGCTGATCTCACAGTTACCTATTAGCCGTCATTTAATGTACAAGTGCAGGTTCTCAATAGGGAATGAGTTCACTGAAAGTACCTACACGAGGAACACAGAATGGAATCCTTACATGAGTGTCGATAGGATGTTCCTCGGGTGATAGTAGCTGCAAGCAGTCCATGGACTTGAAGTTGTCATGGTTACCTTGTGAGTGTCGACCCATTTCTTTGGACTTATCCTTACCTGGCCTTCAGTGTCATGTGTCGGATACCTCTGGGCATGGGAAAGCACCCAAGGAGGTATGTGAGCAACCAATATGGAATCAGTTACTCCTAGTAAGCGGAGATAATGTCCTATGTGTCCCTGCAAGTGTCGACTCAGGAATCTCTGGCCAGAGTAGATATGAATAAAGGAAAAAGGTTTTCTGACATGTCGTTATTGACACAACGACTTGGAAACAAGAATACATATAAATCGGTATTAGGATTTGCCACTTTTTTCGTACCCTAGTCGTATTCGGGACATTGTAACTGAGGAACTTAGTTGCATGGTAACTAATCACCGAAGGGCGTTCGATCCCTATAGATTTAACCTCACACTATCTGAGTAGTCATGACACATTGCTAGACGTCAATTGTCACACCCCAACTGAAGGTAGTGTGACCGGCAGGGCCTACATCTTGCCCTGTAGCCTACTGTCTACACTGACTGACAATAAAACAGAACATATCGAGAAAGGAAACCACAACGCAATCTTTATTTAAAATTTTCGAAATTCACAAATATATGTTTTTCAACCCAAAGAAGAAAACCAATATCGTCACAGATAGAACGTCTCAAGTATCAAAGTTATTACAAACTTTTCAAAACCCAACTGTCAATGTAGAAACGGAAAATAACTACTACAAGATACTGGACTATGACCAAAGGATGCCGTAACGAGATATGGCACCACCACCTGCCCTCCAGCTGCACCATGACGACAAGCCTCGATAACTGATCATGCTCTGCAAAAATAAAGAAAACAAACCGTGAGTCCACTTGGGACTCAATGAGCGATTCTTTCGAACCTCCACATAATCTGCAGTTAGTCATGCATAACATATAAGCAAAATAGAATATAATCAGGGAGGTAAGCTACTTTTTGACGTGACTATCGACCCCGTGGGTCATTCTGTATAAACCATATAGGAAAAACTTGCCATAACGGTCTAACCTTGCCACCTGGCATCCGGCCCTTAAGGCCTACTTATGGTGTAATAATCCCAGCTACAACCGGCCCTACCGTACATGGTAGAATCACATTGGCCATTCGGCCACATCATATCAAGATATAAACATGAAATCCCGGGCCATCGACTAGGATGGTCTACTAGTCTCTGGACACCGTTTGGGGTAGGGATAGCTAGTCCCACCCAATTGGGGTCTAACACCTAGCAGGCCCGCAGGTGCATCTCAAGACCCAATCACTGGCCGAGCTAAGCATTGGTCATTTCCAACCTCCACACTTCTCGGCGGACCATCTCAAGCACATCACACAGTCAAATGTCCTAGGGTTTCCTTATATACACTTCGGGCGATTGCCCGTATCTGGCTGTAATCCAGTCTGCAGGGTCAACAAATTAGTGCTGCCCTTCCAAAAATATTTACACCTAATAGTTCTAGGTTTCCAAAAATGAATACTCGAAGTCCTAGAAGTTGTGTCATTTCCTAGCTAGGTTTCCATATATACTATGCATCTTGCAACGTCCTACATGTTATATAACCCATTTTTCCTAGAACGAGCGAACTCACCAACTATGTAGGCACTCGACCTACCATTTCCACATCACTTACCAAATTAATTACGGATAGTAACATCATGAAGAACCGAAATAAAAAGTAAGTAATGTAGAGGTAAAACCAATATGGAACATACACTAAGCATAGCAACAATTAAACATGATCTAAGCAATTAAATGAAACCTTTCTTGACTACATATACCATATAAGCATTGTCAAGAACATTTCCAAAATGATAATATAGATCTACCCTAATAAATCACAACATGAATATGGATTAACATTAACATGAATATGAATAAACATTAAGCGGAGGGATATGAACAACTACACAAAATCGTTCGTTTCCTTCGCCTTTCCCTTGATCGGCCGAAGCTCGAGCAAGGTAAACCTTGCTTGGTCGAACCATCCATGTGGGAAGGGGCTGAAATTTATGCATATTAACTAGTATAATAGTAAACATAAACTTCAAATTTAATCTAACATTTAAACATGAAGGTGCGAGTTAATGCGATAAAATCAGAGATCCAACAATCCAATATAAACAGCCCAACTTTTCCCTCTTCTACTTCTCGGCCAACTCGAGCAGGATGATGACCATGCTCGGCCGAACCCTCTAGAGGTGGTGGACTTGGCTGCGGTGTCCACTCGAGCATCAATCCAAAATCGAAAACAAAATTAATACAAGTCGATACGCGAGTTGCGAGACGGGCGAGGAGATTGGGGAAATTTTTGGCATGATCTTCACCCTTTTTCCTCGACTCGACCCGCCCCTTAAAGCAAGAAATTGACATGTTTTCAAACATGAAATCATAGTATGTACAACGATTTAAAAATCTAACATGAGGAACAACCTGATCGTTAAAACTCGCGGAGAAAACCTCGATTTCATAATCTATGGGGCCGGCCACCCGCCTCCCATTAACATCTACTTTAACCACTCACCCTGAATTGGATCGTGAAGAAATCTTGATGAAATGAGATTCTGATGTCCTCGAGCGTTGTCGCGAACTCAGCGCCAACAAGATCTCCTCCTCCTCTCTCCCTTTCTCCCTCTTGATGGGCTGCGTGCGGCTCTATCTTTGAGCCGAACGGGTTGCTTGGGTGACGGGTTTTATTCCCCTCATCCAATGACCCATTTGCCCCTCACTTGACTTGACTTCTTCTCAGTTCGATCCGAGTCCAATTCAGACTCCGATCCTATCCACACTCATGAGTCGAACTCGACTTTAATAAGACATCATAAGCAAGAAAGGAAATAACCATTGAACTAATTCAACTTCATATTTCCATGGGTCGGGTTATACCTTCTACTCGAGGCGATTTTCGTGGCTCGACCCAACTAACCTCCGATCCGGTGCGCTGCACCAAAAAAAAGAGATTTTTATATTAGGAAAAAAAAAATCGTGTCTTACAACCTTCCCCCCTTAAGGGAAATTCGTCCTCGAATTTAGTTGGGTTACTAGAACTTACCGGCTCTTCAAACAAGGAAGGGTAGCACTCTCTCATGTCTTGCTCTACCTCCCAAGTGGCCTCTTGCCCAGAGTGGTGCTCCTACCTAACTTTTACCAAGGGAATCTCCTTGGACCTCAGCTTCCTGACTTGGCGGTCAATGATCTCTTTCAGCCTTTCCTCGAATGAGACGGCCGAATCTACTTCAATAGAGGAAGGTTCGATCACATGCGAATCATCTTTTACATATCTCCAAAGCATGGATACATGGAAGACCGGGTGTACTCTGCTCAGGCTAGGAGGCAAAGCCAGCACATAAGCCACATCGCCCCTCCGCTTGAGAATAGGGAAACACCCAATGAACCTGGGGCTCAGCTTTCCCTTCTTCCCAAACCGGACCACCCCTTTCGTTGGGGAGACCTTCAGGAAGACTAAATCACCCTCGTTGAATTCCAATTCTCTGGCCTTCTTGTCGGCATACATTTTCTGTCGACTCTGGGCCGCCAGCAATCTTTCCTTTATGACTTTCACCTTCTCTACTGCCTCCTCAACCAGATCAGGACCACCCCGAGTGATTCCCCAGCCTCGAACCAGCCCACCGGAGACCTACACCACCGACCATACAAGGCCTCGAAGGGGGCCATGCCAATGCTACTATGATAGAAATTGTTGTAGGCGAACTCTATCAGTGGTAGGTGTTTCTCCCAACCGTCGGCCGTATCTAGGACGCACGCCCTCAGCATATCCTCCAAGGTTTGGATGGTCCTTTCTGACCGACCGTCAGTCTGCGAATGGAAAGCTATGCTGAAATGAACCTGGGTACCCAAGGCTTCCTGGAAGGACTGCCAAAACTGGGCTGTGAACTAGGTATCTCGATCGGACATGATCAATCATAGGGGTACCATGGTATGCCACAATCGTGTCCAAGAATAGGGAGTTCTAGTTATTAGAATTCTTGTTGCTTGTGTTATTTGTTCCGGGAGTTGGCTGCTAGTAAGTCCCGGATATGTATAATGACGCTGGTTTCCATTGTTGGCTGGGTTTGAAACCAGTCAACACTCCTAAGGGAAATGAAATCCGCACTCAGCCAGACACAATGAAAAGTGGGTGGGCATACTGTTCTGCAGAGAAGGTAGTCTTCACTGGGATGAAGTGCGCGGTCTTGGTTAACCGGTCCACTATCACCCAAATGGAGTCAAAGCCACCTTTTGACTTAGGCAACCTAGTCACTAGGTCCATGGTGATTTTCTCACACTTCCACTCAGCACCTCGAGGTTCTACAGTAGTCCCGCGGACTTGAGGTGTCGGCCTTCACCTGCTGGCAGACCAGATATTTGGAGACAAACTCTGCTACCTCTCTTTTCATACCTTTCCACCAGTAATGCTGCCTTAAATCTCGGTACATGTTGGTGGTTCCCGGATGCACCGTATAAGTGGAACGATGACCCAGCTCCAGGACTTGCCTGCGCACCTCTGCCATATTCGGCATCATAATCTGGTCTTTGAACCTCAGAACACCCTCTGAGTCCAACCTGAATCTATTCTCTGCAACGCCTCTCTGTACAAAATCCATTGTCAGTGCATAGAAGGCGTTCTCTCCCTGCGCGGCACACAATATATCCACCATTGTGGATTGTACCCGCAGGTGTGCCACCAAGGTACCTGTGGCTGACATCATCAGGGTTGTACCCCCATCTAGGCGCAGCGCCAATTCTTGTGCTAGAGGCCTCCTCCTGATTTCCAAATGAGCCAAACTGCCCATGGATTTTCTGCTTAAAGAATCTACCACTACATAGGCTTTCCCCGGGTGATACATAATGGTGCAGTCATAATTCTTCAGGAGCTCCAGCCACCTCCTCTGCCCGAGGTTCAACTCTTTTTGGGTAAGCAGGTACTGGAGGCTCTTGTGGTCCGTATAGATCTCGCAAGCCTCACCATACAGATAATGACGCTAGAGCTTTAGAGCAAGGACCACTACTGCCAGCTCTAGATCGTGCATCAGGTAGTTCTTTTCATGAAGTTTTAGTTAACGGGACGCATAGGCTATGACTCTACCAAATTGCATCAGAACGTAGCCTAGGCAAACCCAAGAGGCATCACAGAAGACTACAAACCCTCCATAGCTAGAAGGTACGACCAACACGGGTGCCGACGTCAAGCATTCCTTGAGCTTCTGAAAGCTCACCTCGCACTTGGCGTCCCAATCAAATTTAACTTTTTTTCCGAATCAATCGAGACAAAGGGGTTGCAATCCTGGAGAAGTTCTCAACGAACTTTCGGTAGTACCCGGCCAGACCAAGAAAATTGCGGACCTCAGTCACACTAGTTGGTCGCCTCCAGTTCTGCACTGCCTCCACCTTTGCAGGGTCTACCCTTATCCCTTCCTTGGACACTACATGGCCTAGGAACCCTACACTTTCTAACCAGAATTCACGCTTGGAAAACTTAACAAACAACCGGTGCTCTTTGAGGGTTTCTAGGACCATCCTCAGTTGCTTGGAGTGCTCTTCCTCACTCTTGGAGTAGACCAGAATGTCGTCAATAAAGATGATCACAAAGCTATCTAGGTACTCCTTAAATACCCTGTTCATTAGGTCCATGAAGGCAGCAGGTGCATTGGTTAGGCCAAAGGACATCACTAGGAACTCGTAGTGACCATAGCGAGTCCTAAAGGCCGTCTTAGGCACCTCGTAGTCCCGAATTCTCAACTGATGGTATTCGGACCTTAGGTCTATCTTCGAAAACCATTGTGCCCCCTGCAGCTGGTCAAACAAATCGTCTACCCTCGACAGTGGGTAACGATTCTTGACTGTTACTTTGTTCAGCTGCCTATAGTCGATGCACATGCACATCGACCCATCCTTCTTCTTCACGAAGAGTACCGGGGCACCCAGGGTGACACGCTCGCCCGGATGAAACCCAGGTCTAGCATTTCTTGCAACTGCACCTTTAATTCCCTGAGTTCGGCCAGTGCCATCCTATAAGGTGGAATGGGAAATCGGTTTCACCCCGGGCTGCAGATCAATGCAAAAATTAACTTCCCTTCTAGCGGCAATCCCGACAATTACTCGAGAAACACATCAGGGAATTCACAAACCATCAGGGTTCCACTGACATTCCTTGCCTCACCCCTTTCTTCCTCAGCCACAGATATGAAGGCCAGGAAGGATTGGCAGCCACCCTGAAGCAGTTTGCGAGCCTTTAGGGCTGAGATGACCCCTATCGGCTTGCTCCCTCCCTCCCCTTGGAAGATGAACTGCGGTAGCCCAGGCTTACTAAAGTGCTTTGCCAACCAATCCATGCCAAGAATGATATCGAGTTCAAATATGGGTAGGAGTGTCAAATCTGCACTCAGTACATGGCCGCAGATGAGCACTTCGCAGCCTTGAAATTTTTGATTTGGCTACGATTGCATCACCCGTAGGCGTTGATACTACAAATAGATCGCCAAGCAATGAAGGTGCCATTGGTAACCTAGCAGCAAATTTGGCTGATACAAATGAGTGAGTGGCACCCGGATCAAATAGAACATAAGCAGCAGATGATCATACTAAGATAGTACCTGCTAGAACTGCTCTAGATGCCTCTGCCCCCTCACGGTTCATGGCGAACACCCTGGCAGACGATCTCTCTGACTGGCTAGCTTGCGGCCCATTGTTCTGCATCTGACCTCTCTGAGCCACTGACCCTACAGACATAGGTGCCTTTCCTTTTGGCTGCTCGAACTTCTGGCCAATTCTCTTCGAGCAATCCTTCTTGAAGTGCTCGACCCGACCGCATTTATAACAAGCATCTGCGTGGCCAAGACAGCCCCCCCAAGTGCCTTCGATTGCAACTGCCACATTGCAGTACCTCATCCTTCTGAGGAGCACCTCCTGACCCTGTCGGCTTCACTGTTCCTGACCCTGGGCCCCCACGGCCCCGGCTACCACTCTGACCTCTAGTCTGCTGGTGGTCTGCGGCGGTCACCGCCTCCAAGTGCCATGGTCGACTCCTAGATCCCTGTGGCTAAAATTTCTTCTTGGCCGGTCCGTCGTTCCTCTCAATGGCACCCAGGCTTCCTTCCAAAGGTCTTCATCCACTACTCGGGCAAGAGTGGAGTCCTCGGTAAAGTGGATGAGCCTGCCAATCTGAGGCCTCAAGCCTCCAACGAACCTCTTGACCCTGGCGGTCTCAGATGCCACTAGGGTCAGATGACATTTGGAAATACGGATGAACTCCATACTAGCTCCCAGAATCGGGCGCTACCAACTTTCCCCAAACCAATTGGTGAAGGGAATGGGCGCTATCCTCATCTTATACCGTATAGTAGCCCGAGCGCCCCCCGCGTTAGAATGTGACTTGGTCAAACATGGCCAACAATCTCCCCCCCTCAACAATTACCCGCTAGGATTCGAACCCGGGACCCCGGCCTCGACGATCTGCTGAATTACTGTCGCTGCCACTCAGTGCAACATTATGAGTCTCCCTCACACTATCACAAGAAAAGAACAACTCTCCTATCATATAATTAATTATTATTATTTTACAACAGAATCAAATAAATACTAACCGCATGGTGCGCTGAGTGCAGTAGTGGTCGTCCGATCTCGTAGCATAACTATACCGTATGTCGACACGAAAGCATATGTCTCATACGGTACCCAACACTTAGTCATAGTCAAGACCTAACCTAGTGCTCTAATACCAACTTTGTCACACCCCAACTGAGGGTAGTGTGGCCGGCCAAGGCCTACATCCTTCCCTGTAGCCTACTGTCTACACTGACTGACAATAAAACAAAACATATCGAGAAAGGAAACCACAACGCAATCTTTATTTAAAGTTTTCGAAATTCACAAATATATGTTTTTCAACCCAAAGAAGAAAACCAATATCGTCACAGATAGAACGTCTCAAGTATCAAAGTTATTACAAACTTTTCAAAACCCAACTGTCAATGTAGAAACGGAAAATAACTACTACAAGATACTGGACTATGACCAAAGGATGCCGCAACGAGATATGGCACCACCACCTGCCCTCCAGCTGCACCATGACGACAAGCCTCGATAACTGATCATGCTCTGTAAAAATAAAGAAAACAAACCGTGAGTCCACTTGGGACTCAATGAGCGATTCTTTCGAACCTCCACATAATCCGCAGTTAGTCATGCATAACATATAAGCAAAATAGAATATAATCAGGGAGGTAAGCTACTTTTTGATGTGACTATCGACCCCGTGGGTCATTCTGTATAAACCATATAGGAAAAACTTGCCATAACGGCCTAACCTTGCCACCTGGCATCCGGCCCTTAAGGCCTACTTATGGTGTAATAATCCCAGCTACAACCGGCCTTACCGTACAAGGTAGAATCACATTGGCCATTCGGCCACATCATATCAAGATATAAACATGAAATCACGGGCCATCGACTAGGGTACCCTTATATACACTTCGGGCGATTGCCCGTATTCGTCCCTAATCCAGCCTACATGGTCAACAAATTAGTGCTACCCTTCCAAAAATGTGTACACCTAATAATTCTAGATTTCCAAAAATGAATACTAGAAGTTGTGTCATTCTTCCTAGAACGAGCGAACTCGCCGACTATGTAGGCACTCGACCTACCATTTCCACATCACTTACCAAATTAATTACGGATAGTAACATCATGAAGAACCGAAATAAAAAGTAAGTAATGTAGAGGTTAAACCAATATGGAACATACACTAAGCATAGCAACAATTAAACATGATATGAGCAATTAAATGAAACCTTTCTTGACTACATATACCATATAAGCATTGTCAACTACACATTTCCTTATATACACTTCGGGCGGTTGTCCGTATTCGTCCCTAATCCGGTCTACAGGGTCAACAAATTAGTGCTGCCCTTCCAAAAATGTGTACACCTAATAGTTCTAGATTTCCAAAAATGAATACTAGAAGTTGTGTCATTTCCTAGATAGGTTTCCATATATAGCATGCATCTTGCAACGTCCTACATGTTATCTAACACATTCTTCCTAGAACGAGCGAACTCGCCGACTATGTAGGCACTCGACCAACCATTTCCACATCACTTACCACATTAATTACGGATAGTAACATCATGAAGAACCGAAATAAAAAGTAAGTAATGTAGAGGTTAAACCAATATGGAACATACACTAAGCATAGCAACAATCTAACATGATATGAGCAATTAAATGAAACCATTCTTGACTACATATACCATATAAGCATTGTCAAGAACATTTCCAAAATTATAATATAGATCTATCCCAACAACTCACAACATCAATATGGATTAACATTAACATGAATATGAATAAACATTAAACGGAGGGATATGAACAACTACACAAAATCGTTCGTTTCCTCCGCCTTTCCCTTGATCGACCGAAGCTCGAGCAAGGTAAACCTTGCTTGGTCGAACCATCCATGTGGGAAGGAGCTGGAATTTATGCATATTAACCAGTAGAACAGTAAACATAAACTTCAAATTTAATCTAACATTTAAACATGAAGGTGCGAGTTAATGCGATAAAATAAGAGATCCAACAATCCAATATAAACAACCCAACTTTTCCCCCTTCTACTACTCGGCCAACTCGAGCAAGATGATGACCATGCTCGGTCGAACCCTCTAGAGGTGGTGGACTTGGCTGTGGCATCCACTCGAGCATCAATCCAAAACCGAAAATAAAATGAATAAAAGTCGATACGCGAGTTGCGAGACGAGCGAGGAAATTGGGGAAAATTTCGGCATGACCTTCCCCCTTTTTCCTCGACTCGACCAACCCCTTAAAGTGAGAAATCGACATGTTTTCAAACATGAAATCACAGTATTTACAACGATTTAAAAATCTAACATGGGGAAACAACCCGATCGGCAAAACTCGCAGAGAAAACCACGAATTCAAAATCTGGGGCCAGCCACCCACTTCCCCTTAACATCTACTCTAACCACTCACCTTGAATTGGATCGTGAATAAATCTTGATGAAATGAGATTCCGATCTCCTCGAGCATCGTCGCGAACTCGGTGCCAACAAGTTCTCCTCCTCCTCTCTCCCTTTCTCCCTCTTGATGGGCTTCGTGCGGCTCTCTCTTTGAGCCGCACGGGTGGTTTGGGTGAGGGGTTTTATTCCCCTCATCCAATGACCCATTTGCCCCTCACTTGACTTGACTTCTTCTCGGTTTGATCCGAGTCTGATTCGAACTCTGATCCTATCTGCACTCATGAGTCGAACTCGACTTTGATAAGACATCATAAGCAAGAAAGGAAATAACCATTGAACTAATTCAACTTCATATTTTCATGGGTCGGGTTATACCTTCTACTCGAGGCGATTTCCACGGCTCGATCCAGCTAACCTCCGATCCAGTGCGCTGCACCAAAAAAAGAGATTTTTATATTAGAAAAAAAATTTCGGGTCTTACATCAATCATGGCTTGTGAGTGGAGTCTCTCGCGACCACACTAAAGGGGTTTAGTGGTGGCTCGTAAGATTTGAATTGAAGTAATTCTGTCGGATCCTACTCTCTGTTATGCACAACTCACTACTGGCTTAGTGTGGAGCAATGGGTCACACACAATAAGGCTAACCTCGTAACAAACCTTATGAGATAAAGTTTGAATACAACCCTGAATGTCTACTATCGTGGACATGCTGCAACTCGATCACGGATCTCGTTTACGGACATGATAGGAAAGTTGTTGTTGGTTGAAGGTTTCTTCCTTCATGCTTTATTCCCTTCATGACTATTTTGATGATTACAAACTTATTTAACAAGTTCTTGAAGTATGAAAATTGCAGGATCGATAAAAGATAAGTCAAGCCTCATGTCTTTCGATCGATCTCCAAAACAGACCAATGTGTGCACTAGAGATGACTTGGACAGCATGGAGAACCTTTTTAAGTTAAAAGCACGCTGAAGAACGAAGCCAAAAAACAAAGCACGAAATGAGAAAGCCAAGATAAAAATTTCCAGCCCAAGTTCGATCGACCAGTCGGTTGACCGAATGGTGTTGAAAATGGGCAGTAGCCTTGTCGGTTGACCGAATGATGCCACAAAATAGCAGTAGCCAATCGGTCAACCTGTCAGTCGACTGAAGATGGCAAAAAAATGGCATAGGGCTACGTCTGTCGATCTGTCGGTCGTCCGACCAATGCCAATAATTGGCAGAAGGTGCTTCGGGCGACCGATCGATCGATCGAATTATGGGTCGATCAACTCGTGACTCATTCGGTTGATCCATCGATCTATCGAACAGAGTAATTAAAGCAGCGATCACGGGCGGTCGATCGATCGGTCGACCGATGATCGACCGACAAGCGATCGAATAGAGGAAACATCTAGTTTTCCGCCCGTTGAGCTGCCGTTTCAGTGAGGGGTTAAAAATATCCCTCTTCTAACTTCTTTTCGCTCTCTCTCCCAGATAATTTGTGATGCAAAAAGCCTTCAAAGAGTGATTTCTTGCATCCTCCAATTTTCAAAGCGACAAATTCATTAAACCTAGCTCTTGATCCCTCATCACCAAAGAGTTCTCCTTCAAAGGGTTCGTCAAGGGTGCTAGGATAGGAAAGAAGAGGCATTTATTTGTGATAAGATTTTATTCCTCTTCTTGTAATAAAACTTGTTTTAATTTGTTTTTTAATTCATTGTATTTGAATTTGTAAGTAGACCTAGTGTTAGGTCTTGGATGTAAGTGGTTACCTTAGCGTAGAAGGTGTAAAGCTACTTGTGTAAACATAGCTTACTAGGATTAGTTGACGTGTCCCTTAGGGTTAAGGTGGAACAGTGCTGTCGGTAAGAATGCGTAGATTTCCGGGTGTGGAAGTGCCTTAGATTGAGAGTGAGACTCTTCAGGTCAAAGTCCTCTTTGTAAGGGAACCAATTTAATCTAGTAAACTTAGTTTAGAAATCCTAAGCGGGGTGCTTAGGTAGTGGAGTAGGCATTGCGGCCAAACCACTATAAATCAGTGTGTTAGCATTGATACTTGGTTTGTGCTTAATTGTCTTATTTTTCTTTCGGCATCTAGTCGATAAATAGCAATTTGTCTAAGTAATCAAAGAAACGTTTAAAACCGAAATTAGGCAAGAAGAATTAGTAAGTACACTATTCATCCCCTCCTCTAGTGTGCCATTTCACCCAATAATTGGTATGAGAGTGGGTCGTAGATTATGATTTCACCATCCCTTCTACAATTTATCTCGATCCTAAAATGGCACTAGAGTCGATAGTATCTTCACCTCCTAAGTTCGATGAATCGAGCTTTGGACTTTGGAAGTCTAGGATGTACACCTATATGAAGACTAGAGGTTTTGGTGTTTATAACATGTTAAAATTTGAATACACCTTTCCTAATTAAGATTGACATGCATGATTGGAGCGAACTTGACAAGAAAATATTTCAATTTAATGGAGAAGCTATGAATTGCATATTTTGTGCCATACCAAATAGCATTCTTGAAAAAGTCATGCATTGTTCAACGGCTTTTGATTTATGGTGTACTTTAAATGTTTTATATGATTATGCCAAAATTGAAGAGATTGACACTTTTGATGAAGGTGGTGATGACAATGGTCACTCACCTACTACTAATCTTAATCTTGATGCCCATAGCTCATCTAGTCAAAGGAGTAGCTCCAAGAGTCGTAAAAGAAATGTAGTATGTCATGCATGCAGGGAAAAGGGACTTGTAAAGAAAAACTGCCCTTCCATGAAGAACAAGGCAAAGAAGAGGTCTAAAGCTTCTAAATCATCATCTCATTCAAATCAAGCATCCTCTTGCAATGACTATGAAGCTACTCCAAAAGCTTACCTCATGAACACAAATGATGAGGTACACTCCTCTCCTTCTAGTCATACTAATGCAAATGAAAATGTTAGCTCTTCTAGTTCATTCAATATGCCATATGGAGAACTAGTTGAGGAATGTAAAAAAATGTATGCCTTGCTTATGAAAAAGAACAAGGAAAATAGAAATCTAAAGAAGGAAAACTTTAAGCTCAGTTCACACGTGCATTAGGGGCGGCAGAAATGGGCACGGCACGATAACTGCAGGCCGGGCAAGAAAATTTGGCCCGATAAGCTTATTGGGACGGGCCGACGCGGGCCGGCTCTTATCGGGCCGGCCCGGCCCGTTGGGCCTACAAGAAATTAAAAACCTATCTTTTTACCCGCCCGCCGCGGTGCCACGCATCAGTGCCCCTCACTCGAGTCATTCCTCTCACGCAGTCACGTTGTCACGCGAGTACGCGACACGATCGCCGTAGTGCCTCACTCCTCACTCCTCACTCCTCGCTCGCCCTCTCCTCCGTAGCCTGCCCTACCTCCAAGCTTTCCTCGGACCTCCACAGTTCGCCCTCCCCTCCGTAGTCCACCCTACCTCCGACTCTCCGAGCCCTAGAAGAAGCTCTCCTCTGCGGATTGTGGCTCTGCCTCGTGCCTCCATCGTCAGCTCCGACCTCCGACTCTCCTCCGTAGTCCACCACTCCACCCTACTCTGCTCCGCTGTCCGCCCTACCTCCGAGCCCTAGGAGAAGCTCTCCTCTACCTTGTGCCTCCAGCTCTACGCCTCTGCCTCCGATTCGAGGTCCACACTCTATCTAATGTGTAATTTGATCATAGGTGTAATCACTGTCTTGCTTAATGTATTAGATTAATGTGTATCTTGGGTATTTAATCAGTACCCATGCACTGATTTAATCTAATGAATACAATCACTATGTTGCTTAGTATTTGATCTAATGTGCTATCATTGTCTTGCTTAGTGTATTTGATCTAATGTGTATCTTGGGTATTTATCAGTACCCATGCACTGATTTAATCTAATGTGTATTTGATCTAATGTGCTATCACTGTCTTGCTTAGTACATTTGATCTAATGTGTATCTTGGGTATTTAAGCAGTACCCATGCACTGATTTAATCTAATGTGTATTTGATCTAATGTGTAATCACAGTGCTCATTGAGCATTCCCATTTATTAATTTTCTGTGTCCAGGTGCTATTGACCTACTGTGCTCATTAAGCATTTGAATATTTGCAAATTTTTGCGGGCTCGCGGGCCGGGCCGGGCTAGCCCGCAACCTTAACGGCCCGGCCCATTTTTCCACCCCTAACGTGCATGTCTTGGAAGTAGAAAATGAAAAATTAAAGACTAGACCCTTTAATTCATGTCATGACAACTTAGAGCTTGAGCTTAAAGCTTTGAAGCATGAAAATGATAATTAAAAGATGAAAATAGCATGTTAAAAACTCAATTGCATGTCATTCAAAAATCTATGAATGATTTGAAAAATGAGGTTATACTTTTGAATAAGAAAGTAAGTGAATTTAAAAATGCTTCATTTCTTAAGAACAATAGAAATACCTATGTAAAGAATGCCAACGTCTATCATCATTCTCATGCTATGCATTCTGCCACTAGACCTCATGATTACAAGAAAAAGAATGTGGTTTCTAAGAATGTTCATACCCATCATGTCTCGCATGCCAAACATTCTAATAATAAATCTCAAGTCCATAGCAAAAACAACAAGAAATTTAATGGACATTGCTTTTGTTGTGGTACATATGAGCATGCTATATATGATTGCGCATTTAAGATGAACCAAAGTGGAGTTAAAACACTTTGGGTAGCTAAGCCCTCTAACCCCCAAGGACCCAAAGCCATTTGGGTACCAAAGGTTTCTTGCTCTCTAGCTTGTAGGGGGAGCTACCACACAAGGGTAAAAAGAAGTGAGGAGTTAAGTTGACCATAGACTTAAATGAAGAATCCATCTTTGGTTACAACTTCAAGCCATCATGATGCCATAGGTATGGATACCGGCATCTAAGTAAACTTGGTATCATCTCCTTTACTTTAGTTGAATTCATTTAAGTTGGAGTTTTATGATACTCGGTTGAATTAAGTTGATCTTATCCACTCTTAATGCGATTTTATTAAAATAATTTTTGATTTTTGATTTTCGGTCTCTTCGGAGACCTAGGTGACCTGTAATGGGCCTAAGCGACCTTGCGATTCTAAATCTTAGGCTTATTGTTGGCCTTTCGGTTTTCAACCAATAGGAAGGGTTGGAGATCATGTTTTCATATTTATTATTTTTGTGATACCTTAAAATTCATTTTGGTATCACTTGATTTCATTTAAAATGAATTTCAAACTATCTAGCAAAGATGCATTTTGAAAAAGATATTTGAATCACTCTTTGCTTTTTGGTTTGGTTAGCTTGCTAGTAGCCTTAATTTCATTTTCTACTAATGAAGTCTACTTGCAAGTTGAAAATGTTAATGGAAGACTATGCTATCTAAAAGAATTTGGAGAGAAAATGAAAAGGTTGGGAAAGTTTCCAAGAATGAGGTATGAGTTTAAATTTGGCAAAATCTTTGTAGAATATTGAATGTTCATGCTCTCATGATATCTCTATATTCATGATTATTCTTGAATGCTAAATCTATGAAATTACATGAGTAGGTAAAACTTTGATATCTTAATAAATTTCATGATATTTTGATCGATTGAAATTTTCTCTAAGTTAAAATTCACATTAGAGACCATCATTTTGAGCGAGTAATTGGAAAACATATTCAGAGTTACTCATATTAAGTACTCATGTGTCTATACTTAAAAAACATGAGTATAAGTTAAGAATTGATAATTAGCGACTTCATAGTAATATGCTTGTCCTTTGAACGAAATTATACTATGATCAAATTCTTGAGCAAATGACATTATCTTTGTCTCAAACTTAACATACATGCTTTAAATGATCATATGTGGGTATCTAGAAAGTTTGAACAAAATCTGAAATCGTTGGACAAATGACTCGTATTTACAAAAATGCCACTAAGAACTTGTAGATTTCCTAGAAAATTGTAGAGATGTCTTTTTTGAGAGATTCTTGATTTTTTGGAATACTCATGAAGTCTAGTTCATGTGAAAAAAATTTCATAAAATTTAAACATACACATCTCTCAAAAATAATTTTTCTTTAAGGGCTAAAAACTCATGGCAGATCGAGCGGTCGATCGATGTGCGACCCGCCCGATCGACCGACGAACAGAGAACCATCTGGTTCATCCATTCTTCTACCAGATTTGATCTAGACCATTCAACTCAAGTTCTTAAGCTTGAAACTAGGACTTCCTTGCCCATTCAACTGGCTGCAAAATTCCTCTTTCCTTGCTTCTAGGTTTTCTACTTACTCTCCAAGGTAAAATACTTTATCTTTAGCTCCAATTCACAAGTTTATACTCAATGTTGAATGGATCCCTCATCTCTTCTTCTCTCAATGTCTTGATTAATTCATAAAAAATATGATTCATATTTTTTCTTGGATAATGATTTTCTTTGACTTGTTTACCTCAAAAAACAAGTTTTTGGAGAAGTATAATCAAATATCTCATGTTTTCTTTGAATGATTCAACGTTTATTTTATTTTTTAAAAAATGACTCCAAAAAAAAACAAGTTTTTCTTGATTTCTCTCATGAGTTATCCTCAACATGTATTTTATCCTTTTTTTAAAAAAAAAAGAGGGATTTTTTTTAATTAGAAAATTTGTCCATTCTTATCTAACCAAAATAAAAGTTTTTTTTATGAATCAAATGTATGTGTGCACTTTTATTTGTGGCTCACTTGATATTTTTGGATTCTATCTTTTATTTTTATTTTTATTTTTTTAAATTCAGATTTAATGTTAAAATCCATTTTTTTAGGAGGTCTTGCATGAATCTATGTCGATCTTAAAAATGATTCCTCTCTTTATTTTAAAAGCATACATCTCTCATCAAAACTAATCATCTACACATCACCCAAATTGTCTTGCAGAATGGCACCCAAGACAAAGCTCACGAGTCTACCCGATAACCTTTTGACCTCTTTAGGCAAGAAACAAGCTCCTAAGTTTGCAGATTGGGCCATTCTACAGACTCGTCCAGTCAATTTTGATGACCTAGAACAATTTGACATTAGAAGTAAACTTGCTAGCATGGGATGGGTAGAGTTTATAGGAAAGCAAGTACCTGTATGCCCCATCCTAATAAAAGCATTTTTCTCCAACCTTATGATAGAAAAGGCAAGATACGGTGATGAACTAATTCTTCGATCTGAAATCTTAGGAAAATCTATAGTAATCACTAAATCAAACATTAAAGATGCTTTTGGGTTTCCTCTATTAGGAAGACCAGTTTATAAGATATCCACACACCACTTTCATGAGGACTTTCCTACCCATGAAGTTGTATCGGCCATCTGTCCTGAGGATTATCAGGGAATGATCCCTACCCAAAGCATCAAACTTTCAACCACTGCCAGGATTATGCACCTCATCATTTCATATAATATTCTTCCTAGAGCAAGTCATTATGATGAGGTCACTACTATGAGTTACAGGGTACTCTTCTTTGCCATGTCTCGCATACCCATAGATGTCCCTG
The DNA here is from genome assembly GCA_034359265.1 of Canna indica. Lineage (NCBI taxonomy): Eukaryota > Viridiplantae > Streptophyta > Magnoliopsida > Zingiberales > Cannaceae > Canna > Canna indica. Next base: position 32,467,549 of record CP136898.1, on the reverse strand, counting down.
ATCTCATCCTTCGATATATAGCTGATGTTCATGCCTCCAGAAAACAAGCCTTACCATACCTTACCACATGCCTCCCTGATTTCACACTTTATATATGCCTCCTTCGATATAAGTCTAGATTTGAAGTAGAACCCATACCCAAACCCATATATTCATCCTCTCTCAACCGCATGAAGATCCTTGAAAATCAGCCCGGCAAACGAATGCGAGGAGAACCTATGGAGCAGCCTAAGCATGACATAGGCATGGAGGAGGGCGAAGCTGGTGGAAGTTCATCATCCGGCACTCCCCTTTCACGTTTAGGTGATCTGGAGCATCGCTTTGCTCAGTTTCACATCGACCAGTTAGAATGGAACAAAGGAACAAGAGAGCGCCTAGATGAATACGATTGTTATATGGACGAGTATGGTACGATGATTGGTGAGCATGGCTGGCGCATAGATGAGTATGGTCAACGTGTTGACCAGTACGATCAGCAAGTAGACAAGTATGGTCGCCGATTTGATGAGATGTATGGTCGGGTGGGTGAGATGTGGCAATACTATCAGTCGCATCTACCACCTCCACCACCGCCTGAGGATGACTAGTCTTATTTGATGTTTTGATGATATTTATCTTATGGACTTGTATTTGATGATCGACTTTATATGTATTTGGCAAACTCCTTATCAAGATTGACTATTGTTGATGATTAGTAATGTAAGTGGTATTTGATGATTGAATGACATATAGTTTAATGATCGACTATTGTTGATAATTCGTAATGTAAGCGGTATTTTTTATATGCTTGCCATGTTTGATACTTTTTTGATGGATAACAAAAGGGGGAGAAGTATCATATATAGTATGGCATGATGATAGGGGGAGAGTTAAACATAACGATAGGGGAAGCACTAAATGTATACGTCATTTCCTTTAATGCTCTCATGTATCCATTACTTTGTCTTGCTCTTTATCGTCAATGGTTTGTCATCATCAAAAAGAGGGAGATTGTTAGCTGAAGGTTTCTTCCTTCATGCTTTATTCCCTTCATGACTATTTTGATGATCACAAACCTATTTAACAAGTTCTTGAAGTATGAAAATTGCAGGATCGATAAAAGATAAGTCAAGCCTCATGTCTTTCAATCGATCTCCAAAATAGACCAATGCGTGCACCAGAAATGACTTGGATAGCATAGAGAATCTTTTAAAGTTAAAAGCACGCTAAAGAACGAAGCCAAAAAACAAAGCGTGAAATGAGAAAGCCAAGATAAAAATTTCTAGCCCAAGTTCGGTCAACCGGTCGGTCGACCGAATGGTGTTGAAAATGGGCAGTAGCCTTGTCGATCGATCGGTAGGTCGATCGAATGATGCCACAAAATGGCAGTAGCCAATCGATCGACCGAAGATGGTAAAAAAAGGGCAGAGGGCTACGTCGGTCGACCAGTCGATCGACCGACTAATGCCAAAAATTGGCAGAAGGTGCTTTGGTCGATCGAATTGCGGATCGCTCAACTCGTGACTCATTCGATCAACCCGTCGGTCGACCGAACAGAGTAATTAAAGCAGCGGTCGTGGTCGATCGATCGATCGACTGACGATCGACCGGCAAGCGACCGAACGGTGGAAACGGCTAGTTTTTCGCCCGTTGAGCTACCGTTTCAGTGAGGGGTTATAAATATCCCTCTTCTAACTTCTTTTCGCTCTCTCTCCGAGATAATTTGTGATGTAAAAACCCTTCAAAGAGTGATTTCTTGCATCCTCCAAGTTTCAAAGCGACAAATTCATTAAACCTAGCTCTTGATCCCTCATCACCAAAGAGTTCTCCTTCAAAGGGTTCGTCAAGGGTGCTAGGATCGGAAAGAAGAGGCATTTATTTGTGATAAGTTTTTATTCCTCTTCTTGTAATAAAACTTATTTTAATTTGTTTTTCAATTCATTGTATTTGAATTTGTAAGAAGACCTAGTGTTAGGTCTTGGATGTAAGTGGTTACCTTAGCGTAGAAGGTGTAAAGCCACTTGTGTAAACATAGTTTACTAGGATTAGTTGAGGTGTCCCTTAGGGTTGAGGTGGAAGAGTGCTCTCAGTAAGAAGGCGTAGACTTCCGGGTGTGGAAGTACCTTAGATTGAGAGTGAGACTCTTTAGGTCAAGGTCCTCTTTGTAAGGGAACCAATTTAATCTAGTAAACTTAGTTTGGAAATCCTAAGCGGGGTGCTTAGGTAGTGGAGTAGACATTGGGGCTGAACCACTATAAATCGGTGTGTTAGTATTGATACTTGGTTTGTGCTTAATTGTCTTATTTTTGTTTCGGCATCTAGTCGATAAATAGCAATTTGTCTAAGTAATCAAAAAAACGTTTAAAACCGAAATTAGGCAAGAAGAATTAGTAAACACACTATTCACCCTCCCCCCCCCCCTCTAGTGTGCCATTTCACCCAACAATTGTTTCTTATACGAACAAATGCGTGAGGAATGAGTTCCTCGGTAACCCTAATTTGTAGGGCATCCCTAAATTGTAGGGATTGTCACATGATAATATTTCATGTATTTGATTAAATTTAATTATGAATTAAATATTTAATTAACTACTTGACCAGAAATATATTTAATTATGAATTAAATATAATTTGATTTTAAATCAAATATACATAGTGGGAAAATTAGTACGTTTCTAACCATGAGCCTAACCGATTAATTGGGAATTAATTTATTGGGATAAATCCTAATTAATAAGACTTTGATTTATGAAGATAAATCATAAAATTAATTGATATATAATTTATGAGGATAAATCTTAATTCTATTAATTAATAAGAAATTGAATTATTTAGATAAACCTCTTCCCTATTGTTTAGGGAATTGGTTTATTTAGATAATTATCATTCTTCTTTATAGGCTTTAAATTTGTGGAGGTAAATTAAAGTTTATATTTTATTAGATATTATTAATTTTGAATTAATTATGAAATCATTAAAATATAAATTATTTCTGAAGGCAAACCCCGGAATTTTGAATTCCAATGAGAGAGTTTTTTGTAGGGGTGGCAATCCGTGTCATGTCGTGTCTAAACATGTCTCGTGTTGTAAACGGCTAAACCCGAATCCGATCCGTTTATTAAACATGTCCGAATATGCAAACCCAAACCCGACCCTTTTATTCCCAGGTTGACACGGCACGACACACTTAACCCGTTTAAGTAAACGTGTCTAAACGTGTACATGTGTACACCTACACGATACAACACGATAAACACATATTCAATAGTGAACAAAATGAAAGCTACTGAAATTAAAAATTAAACACAGTAGAAAGAATATTAATAACAAGACATACCCAACATTCGTAACTTTTTACTTTATTATTATTATTATTATTATTATTATGTATATATGTATATCCTTATAAACGGGTAAATGGATTAAATAGGTTCAGTAACATGATTAAACACGTTTAGTTAAATGGGTTTAATTGTGTTTATACGGGTTACACGGGTTCAACTCGGATTAACACGATTATTTAATCGTGTTAATCCGAGTTGAAACCGTTTAATCAAAACACACGTTTAGCCAAACCCGAACCCGCATAACTCTGTGTCGTGTCGTGTCATGTCGGGTTATCGTGTCGTGTCAGAAATTTTCAACCCTAGTTTTTAGGCGGGTGGGTCTACCTTTGTAGCTACCCCCTCTCTCTATAAATTGTGGCCGAACACCCCATTGGAAGGCTTGGTTAATGAGTTCTTCATCTTCTTGGAGAAGATCAAGGACTTGATTCTTTAGAGGCTTCTTGAAGAGAAAGGCTCCAAAGAACTCCTCCTCCTCTCCATTGGTGGCCAACCATCTACTTCATCTTTCCCGGTCTTTGACGAAGCCAAATTGGAGGTGTCTTCTACTTGGTGTGCCGCCTACTTCATCCACTTGGAGGATTTCGAAAAAGGACAGCGAGGTATTCTTTAATCTACCTCCTTGTTCTGTTGTTTTCTCATCTCCTCTTCCTCTCGTTTTGGAGCCCAGTTCTTGGCAGAAGGGCCGGCCTAGCTCTTGAGGTTTCGGAGTTTGAGAAAGCATCTTCGTTGAGCCACAACGAGTCCGGTTGTTCGTTGCCCCTTTGTTGCGAGGTGCCTGGTGTGGACTACCATTGGAGGACGTGCGTTTGTACATCTTGATATGGGAATAGGAGCACCCTATCCAACCATGGTATAAGGTATACCTTCCCCCTTTTACTCATAGATTGAATTCCTTAATTGTTGCTAAAGTAGATCATTGTTTTGGGATGTTTTGAATTTTTTAAATCGCTATTTTCGCTCTATTTCTTATTCCTATCCCAACAATAAAAGCCCTAAGGGTTTGGGTGTCGACAAAAAATTAGGGCAAACCACCTCCTTCGTATCTGCTTCAAAGCACTCTTCAGGTATCTCTGATATCTCCATGCATGTTTGAATCATTTTTGGAATTTTTCCTGCACTTGGGTGAGAGCCTCATGAATTGGGTCTGAATGGTATGGTTGTTTTTCTTTCCCTTGAGATTTGGCTAAGTAGAGCAAATCTAGGTATGTGGTTGAGGCCGTACATGCTTACTTTCATTATCAGTGAATCAGGTTTTCATTTGATTGTTTGCATGCCAGTTTTCATGGTTGTTTGTCTCCGCTCATTGATTTCAAATGCTGAAATTTTCGGACTGGTATTTGGGCTGCTGTGGCTGAATTTTGAAAGGGATCTTAGTTGGCTTAAATTCTGCTTTTTGGTGAATCTATCCTGCATTCAATCGTTGTGTTTAGAGGCCAAGTCCTCCATGATTCCTGCTGAATTTTGTGTCTTGCGGCAGGGTGCTGAAATATGGTTGATTTTTTTTAATTTTGACTTGGTTTTGTGTTATATATTTCGTGTGTTGATTGAAGGCCACGAGTGGCCGATTTCTCCGATGTTTGTACGCTGAAATTTTCCCTCTTAGGGGCTGCCGCTCGGCCTTGGTTAGGTGTGATTGGACAGCCCACTAAGTGCTCGGTGATATGCCCCAACTAGAATGTGTAAGATTTGAGACATGTTTTCTTTGGACTTTCCCTCATTTTCATTCAATTGTGCGAACGAGTTTTAGTTCCATGTCGTCCAGTCTTCTCTTGCAGGCACTTCTAATTCGTTGTCTTAAGCACTACTTTCTGTTTTGCTTATGTTAAAAAAAGTGGGAGAGGGGAAATATCGATTGAAGTAGGTCATGTTAGTATTTGGCTTTTCTATGTTCACTATATTTGGCAAAAGGAGCTTGTGGTGATATCTCAGACTCAACAAGAAAGGAGCTTTACTTATGTATGTGACAGTCTCAACTGTGAAGAGGCAGTCTTAACTACCTACAGTCTAAAGGTTTTTTTGACAGTTTCTGATGCGAACTTGGTGACTGTTGAGCTTCTAAATCAATGATGATTTCTTTAAATGTTTCTGGAGATTCAACCATCATTATTTATGTCGTACGGTCAGTTAAGTTTCGAAGAGTTTTTCTTCATTTATTTTCTAGGCGTTTCTATTTACATAAATGATCAAATAGTTAAAACGCTTATTATGTTGACGGTTTCAATCTAAAGACTACGAAGATTAAAAGTGATCGAAGTCAGCATTTATTTAGATCCTTCAGTGACATCTATAAATACTGGCGAAGAGATCTATTGTTGACAAGTCCATTATGCGGAAACGTTGTTGCCAGATATATAGGAGTTGAGGCTACCGAGTGCAGAAAGGCAACAACCTTTTTATCTTCAGGAGAAGATTGGTTTTGGGCAGATAACTCACTACAACACAAGGCTGTGTGGATGACGGAACTCTATGGCTGGGATGTCATAGAGAGGCAAGTTGGTATTTACTTGTAATAGTTGTTGGGTTAAATGGCCACACTAGAGGGGGGTGAATAGTGTGTTAACTAATCTTATCGCCTAATTTTGGTTTTAATTATTTCTTGATTAGTTAGGCTAAGCACGATATTAATAGCAATCGGAAGCAATAAATATGAAGCAATTAACACATAACAATATATCAATGCTAACACAATTATTTATAGTGGTTCGGCCCCAATGCCTACTCCACAACCTAAGCACCCTGCTTAGGATTTCCAAACTAATTTAACTAGATTAATTAGTTTCCTTACAATGAGGATTTTACATCGAAAAGTCTTCGCTCTCAAACCGGATGCATTTCCACACCCGAAAGTATCCCGCCTTCCTACCGAGAGCACTCTCCCACCTCAACCCTAAGGACAACTCAACTAATCCTAGCAAACTACGTTTACACAAGTGGCTTTACACCTTCTACACCAAGGATACCACTCAATCACAAAACCTAACACTAGGTCTTTTTACAAGCTCAATTACAAAGAAATAAACAATAAAATACAATAATAAATGGAGCAATAAATCAAACAATAAATTACTTAGCTCCACAACAAGATTCCTAGCTTCCTCTTGATACCTTTGATGATGAAGCAATGAACTAAAGGATTAATCAAGGAGATGAAAGGTTCAAGCTAGGTTTTTCACAAGATTAACTCAAAGAAGGCTTAGAATTGATCAAAGGATGGCTCAAGGAAGTTAGGAGTGATCAAAAGTTCCAAAGGAAGGCTTACTAAGGCTTTTATTTATAAGCCTTGAGGAGATGGCATGAAACAAGCTACTCAACGGGCGGAAAACTAGCCATTTCCGCCGTCCGGTCGATGGCTGGTCGATCGACCGAAAGCAAACTGCCACTTTCTAGCACACTTCGATCGACCAATCGGTCGACCAAATTGGCTACTGCCAGTTTTTGGCACCATTCGGTCGACCGGATGGTCGATCAAATTGGCTACTACCAATTTTTGACACTATTCGGTCGACCGCCCGATCGACCGAATTGGCTACTGTCAATTCTTCTCTATATTCAGTCGACCAACCGGTCGACCGAACCTAGGCTGAACTTGATTTTTTCAGCCTTCTTCTTGCGTGCTTCGTTTTCGGGTTTCGGCCTTCAACATGCGTCAACTTGGAGAGCTTTCCATGTGTTCTTTAGACTCGTCCAAGATGTCTTTGGTGCAAACGTCGAACTTCGAGAGATTTCCACGACGAACCCGAACGCGCCGATCAATGTCCTTTCGATTTTCTAATTTCTCCAATATTTCCGATCAAGGACATCGAGCACTAACCGATATGGAACCTGAAAATATTTCTCAATGAAACATTAGTTTCATGTTTGTTATCCTCAAAACCGAGATTAAGACCAAGGTAGAAAATAATAAGACAAAAATAGCAAATAGGTTTTTGTTATTTCCAATTCACTCTAGTACCGGTAGTCAGTTTTCGGGTGTGAAATCCAGAGGACTTATATTATACTAATAGAGAGTTGATTGGGCATCTATCCAGTGAGTGCCCCGTAGATTAGGTGACTTCTTTATCACTGAACTGCATAAACAAATCTCTTGTGCTTGTGTATGCCTTTTATTTTGGTTCTTACTTTGCTACAATAGGCTGTTGTTAAGCAGTTGCAACTTCCTTGCAAATATCCTTTACAGAAGTTCCTTAAGAGACCTATATTGTTAGGTCCCCTGCTAGCTTCTTATTTCCTTTCCCTTGTAGCAGTAGATGTCTAAATTCCACACCCTATAGTTTTATGTGTCTCCCTACCACTATCAGTCTAATTATCAATTGTCACGTCCCAAATCCAAGGTCATTTGACCGACCAAAGTACACATCTGTACTCCAAAGCCTACCAGCACATGCATACCAATGTAGAAACAAAAGAAACAATAATGTATACACAAATATAAAATACCAAAATGCTAGGTATATTTAGTGCGAATTTGCATAGAGTCGCGGAATTTAGTTCCTGTAAGCTTTATATATGAAAAAAAAATTAGGAAAAATATATATATTATTTCTGTGATTTAGCATGCTAGGATGATAGAGGGTCTTTAGACGAATTTAGCGATTGAATCGGAACTCGAATCAAAGTTAGAATGAATTAGTTGTGGATGTTAGAAGTCGAGCGAATAAGTGAGGGCGTTTTGGTCATTTAGGCTAGCCATGGCCCATAAATAACCAAAGGGGGGCGCACGGCTGCTGTTTCTAGTCGCACGCCACCCGAGAGAGAGAGAGAGAGAGAGGAGGAGGAGGAGGAGGAGGAGGAGGAAGCGACACCAAGAGGAGGGCAAGTCGCCAGAGCTGGGATTTTGCGAGTTCGTTAGCGTTCAACATAGGAAGATCCTCTGCTTCTTCTTCCTTCCCGATTTCTCCAAAAAGGTGAGTGGTTCTAGCCTTCTTTCCCCCAATTTCCTCATATATGCTGCAGCCCCTCTGTCACGGGGTTTTCGTTGGGTTTTTCGTGAATCGAATTGGATAATCGTATCGAGATTTCTATCGTGAACACAACGGTTCTATCTGATTGATTTTAGAGCGATTTGCCACCCCTTTTCCTTTCTGTGCTTCCCCTCTTCCCCTTGTTTTCTTGAGGAATTTTTGACGATTCTTGATGGTTGTTGGGGTTTCTGTTGGCTTAAGGGTCTCTCTTAAGCTTTCATCTTCATTTTGATGATAACAAACATGCATTTAATCTATGTGTAAAGTTTGGAGTTCAGGTTGAGGTTGTGATAAGCATGCTAACTTCATTCGGAGAAACGAAAGGAAAGATCGTCAAGAAATGATAGAAAAGAACGTCAAAGAAAGGCTCAGGTATAAATTAAGTAGAAATCATGTAATATACCCCTAGGATGATTTTATCCCAAGCTAAATTGTAAAGTTATTCATGTTAAAACTTGATAACTAAACCCCAAAAAAGGCATGTAACAAATTCAATGTCAAAATCATCCTCAGCCTGAGTTCGGTCGACTGATCGGTCGACCGAACAAGGCAAAATGCTGGATGTAGCCTTGTCGATTTGATCGGACGGTCGACCGATTGATGCCAACAATGGCAGTAGCCATTCAATCGACCTATCGATCGACTGAAGTTGGTGAAGCATTGGCGAAAGGCTACGTCGGTTGACCGATCGAAGACAAAATCTGGCAGAAGGCTCATCAGTCGACCGATCGATCGACCGAATGGCAGATCATAAAGCCGCGTCTAGGCTTCTCTACAACGATCGATCGATTCGATCGACCGGATTAGGAATTGCAGGTTGCACCTTCAGCTTCCCTACAACGGTCGATCAATTCGGTCGACCGGATCTGGGATACAGGAAGCTGCAACTCATTCGGTCGACCGAACAGTGCAGAACGGGTGTAATGGCTAGTTTTTTAACCGTTTAACCACCCGTTCAGCTGAGGGGTTATAAATACCCCTCACCTACCTTCTTAAAAGCTTCTTAGTCAATTTATTGAGCATTCAAGAAGTGATTAAAAGCCTTCAAAGTGATCGATCTGATACGCCCTAATTTTCCGTCAAATTCTTCTTCAAGCGCCTATTTTCTTCAACTCTACTGCAACTCCAGTGCATCTTCTGGCAAGTTGAAGGCGTGAAGGCTTGGGAAAAGAGCTGTAGTTTCTATTTATATTCTTACGCTCTTTTACATTGTATTTGAAGTTTTATTTCAGATTTGTTTTCCATCTGTAATAGCTGCTAGGTGTGCTAGGGAAACAATTAGAGGAAACTTTGTAGAATTGTGTTTTGCCTAGGTGAATAGGTTTGAGGGTTCTCAGAGTGGTGAGAAGAGTGTCCTCATTGTGTTCAAAGAGAAACACATGGTCTATAAAGTAGTCATTAGAAATCCTTGGTGATGAGCTAAGGTAGTGGAGTAGGCAGTTGGCTGAACCACTATAATTTACCTTGTTTGCATTGCTTTCAATATTTGCTCATTATTGTTCTTGATATTTGATCACATCTATTGTTAAGATACATTTGCATTTGATTAAAGTTAAATTGAGTAAAAAAAGAAAATTTGAGTAAATCATAAAGGGGACAAACACTATTCAACCCCCCCTTCTAGTGTCAGATTTCCTACAATAATTGGTATCAGAGCCTAGTCGTAGGATAAGATTTAACCATCTTCCCTACAAATTAAGATGTCTAGTGAAATCCAACTAGCTCTGGGGTCCTCTACTCATACTCCACCACTATTTGATGGAAACAACTATGCCTACTGGAAGATTCGTATGAATGGCTTCCTACTATCTCTAGGCATGGATGTACGGAGGATGATTCTAATAGAGTATAAGCAACCCAATAAGAAAATGGATGATTGGGACCAAGAGGAAATTAAATTCTTCAATGCTAATGCAAAGGTTGTCAATGCATTATATTGCGGTCTATCAATAAATGAGTTTAATAGAATCTCTACTTGTAAGTCCGCATATGAACTTTGGAAAGTTCTAAACACCACACATGAAGGAACTTCACAAGTTAAGGAATCTAAAATAAACTTATTCATGCATGACTATGAAATGTTTAAAATGTTATCGCATGAATCTATTGATGCCATGTATGCTAGATTTCAAAATATTACAAATGGATTAGCTAACCTTGGCAGAGAAATAAAGGAATAGGAGAAGGTAAGGAAGCTCCTTCGTTCCCTTCCAAAAGTTTGGGAGCCCAAGGTCATAGCCATCATGGAAGCAACAGACATGAGCACCTTGAAGATCACCGAGCTCATTGGGTCTCTCATGAGACATGAGACCCACATGAAGCAATATCAGGAGGAGGATGACCCCAAAGGCAAGACCATTGCCTTAAATGCATCACATCGAGTAGAAGAGTCGTCATCATCCGAGGAAGAGACGGATGATGTTAAAGAGATGGCGATGCTAGCAAGAAGATTTATGAGTTTCATGAGGAGAGGCATGAGGAAGGGAAGAGGAGGCTACACATGCTACCATTGCAACAAGACCGGGCATCTAAGGAGGCATTGCCCACTTCTTAAGATAGCTTCCACCTCCAACCCTCACAAAAAGGAAAGATACAAGAAGAAGAAGAAGGCAATGATGGCTACATGGGATGAAAGCGATGCCTCATCGAGTAAAGAAGAAGCGAAGAGTGAAAAGGCAAATCTTTGCTTGATGGCAAATGATGATGAGGTAAGATTTACTTTCGGTGAAGTTTCTTTTACTCAAGAAGAATTAGAAAGTGAATTTGAACAAATGCATGATGAATTCAATGCTATTAGGAGAAAATTTAGAGACCTTAAAAAGGACAATAAATCTTTAGAGCTTGAGAATGATAGTTTATTACTCACACGCAATGCCTTAAGAAAAGAAGTAGACACCCTTAAGGAGGAGACACACACCCTAGAGAAAGCTAAGAAGGATTTAGAAAATGACAACAAAAAATTAGAAGATGAAAACAAGTACTTAAGTGATCAAGTAGAGCACTTGAATAATAGAATGCTAACATTAAAAAGGGAACTTTGCATGCTCAATGAAAAGATGACAACCATACAAAATGTCATGCCTAAGGTTGTCCATAAAAATAAATCATCACACTCCCATGCTCACACACACACTAGAAAATTTTTTAATGAAAATTGTTTTTCTTGTGGCATATTTGGCCATATAGCCAAGGATTGTGCTTTGAGGAGGAACCCACATGCAAGATTTACATGGGTTCCCAAAATGACTAACACTCAAGGACCCAAGAGAATTTGGGTACCTAAAATGGTTTCTTCTCCTGTTGTAGATGGAGAAGCATCCTCAAGCAAGTAGAAGCACTTGAATATTGGATAGCGGTTGCTCGAAGCACATGACGGGTGACATCAACTTATTTGCAACCCTATCAAGCAAAGATGGTGGACATGTAACATTTGGAGACAATGCCAAAGGTAAGATTGTTGGCATTGGTGACATAGGTATACTCCTTTACCCATGCATTAAGAATGTTTTATTAGTTGATGGGTTAAAATATAACTTGATTAGCATATCACAATTATGTGACAATGGATACATAATCATTTTTGAAGCATGTAAATGTATCATTAGAAGTGCACCATCAAATGATATCATGTTTATTGGAAATAGGCAAGAAAATATTTACACCTTAGAATTAAATGTCTTGCCAAATCCCCATGTTAGATGCTTAGTTGTCATGGAGAATGACTCTTGGTTGTGGCATAGAAGGCTAGGACATGCTAGCATGAGCCTCATCCAAGAGATATCTAGGAAAGAATTAGTTAAAGGCTTACCCAAGATCAAATTTGAAAAAGACAAACTTTGTGATGCATGTCAACTAGGTAAGCAAGTCAAATCTTCATTTCATATAATTAATCAAGTTAGTACATCTAGAATTCTTAAGCTTGTGCACATGGATCTCTTTGGTCCATGTGATGTAGCTAGTCTAGGTGGAAAGCTATATGTAGTTGATGATTTTTCTAGATTTACATGGATTTTATTTTTGGCCAAGAAAAATGAAACTTTTGAGTTTTTCAAAAAATTTGCAAAGAAAGTTACAAATGAAAAAGGAGTTTCAATTTTAAAAATTAGAAGTGACAATGGAGGGGAGTTTAAAAATAAAAAAAATTCCGAGTTTTGTGATGATTTGGGTATTGAATATACATTTTCTTCCCCTAGGACCTCAACAAAATATGGTGATTGAGAGGAAGAATAGGACCTTACAAGAGATGGCTAGGACCATGATATGCGAAAATAATTTGCCTAAGTATTTTTGGGCCGAAGCCATAAATACCTCTTGCTATGTTCTTAACCGAGTTTTATTAAGACCTAAAATTAAGAAAACACCTTTTGAGCCTTGGAATGGTAAAATCCCAAATATAGGATATTTTCATATTTTTGGATGCAAATGTTTTATATTAAATACTAAGGAGAATTTAGAAAATTTTGATTCTAAATCCGATGAAGGGATTTTCCTAGGTTACTCCATTAATTCTAAGGCATATATAGTTTACAATCGTAGAACCATGATTGTTGAAGAATCCATGCATGTCACGTTTAATGAAACTAATGATTCTTCTAGAAATGTGAAGATTGTGAATGTAGGTGAGGAACTTGAGGATCTCACACTTCATGATAAAGAAGTGAAGGATGAAGATAATGAGGAAACCCAACATGAAGAACCGCCATCCTCGAATCTACCTCAAGTTGAAGATGAAGAAGAAGAAGTTCTACCGCCTCTCCCTAAAGGATATCGGTTGGTAAAAGATCATCCAATGGACCAAGTCATTGGAGAACCTTCAACGGGAGTGGTAACGCGTTCTAAACTCAAGTAGCTTTTGTATGTCTGTCAATATGTAGCTTTTCTATCTCAAAGCAATAGAAGATGAGTTTTGGGTACTAGCTATGCAAGAAGAACTCAACCAATTTACTAGAGATGATGTATGGGACCTAGTGCCTAGACCTAGTGAACAAACTATAATTGGAACTAAATGGGTATTTAGAAATAAGCTAGATGAAGAAGGATTAGTTATTAGAAACAAAGCTAGATTAGTGGCACAAGGGTATAATCAACAAGAAGGGATAGATTATAATGAAACGTATGCACCCGTAGTTAGATTAGAAGCAATTAGAATGCTTTTGGCATATGCTAGCTATAAGGGTTTTAAACTTTTTCAAATGGATGTAAAAAGTGCATTTTTAAATGGTTTCATTAATGAAGAAGTCTATGTTGAACAAACCTCCGGATTTGAAAGTTTTGAATTTCCAAACCATATTTTCAAATTTAAAAAGACATTATATGGTTTAAAACAAGCCCCTAGGGCTTGGTATGAAAGACTTTCACTTTTTTTAATTGAACAAGGTTTTAATGTTGGAAAATTAAGCCGATGTTTCACTTTTCATTAAGCATCATCAAAATGATATGTTATTAGTTCAAATTTAGGTTGATGACATAATTTTTGGTGCTACTAATGAAATGCTTTGTAAGTGGTTTGCTAAATGTATGCAAGATGAGTTTGAGATGAGCATGATGGGAGAGCTCTCCTTCATGTTTGGTCTCCAAATCAAGCAAACCAACAAAGGAATCTTCATCAATCAAGCCAAGTACACAAAGGAGCTCATCAAAAGGTTTGGGATGAATGAAGCCAAGATAGCTTCTACACCTATGAGCGCATCCATCAAGCTTGACAAAGATGAAGAGGGCATTAAAGTTGACGAAAAATGATATTGAGGTATGATTGGTAGTCTTCTTTACTTAACCGCAAGTAGACCCGATATCATGTTTAGTGTTTGTGTATATGCTAGGTTTCAATCTTGCCCTAAAATGTCTCATTTAAGTGCGATAAAATGCATATTGAGATATTTAAAGGGCACGGTTGACTTAGGACTATGGTATCCATGTCATACATATTTTGATTTAATCGGTTTTTCGGACGCTGATTTTACCGGATGTAAAGTAGATAGAAAAAGCACTAGTGGGTGTTGTCAATTCTTAGGAGTGAGTCTTGTTTCTTGGTTCTCAAAGAAGCAAAACTTAGTTGCACTTTCAACTACCGAAGCAGAATACATCGTTGCGGCTAGTTGTTGTGCACAAGTCCTTTGGATGAAACAAACCCTTTTAGGCTATGGACTTAAGTATTCTTGCATACATATTCATTGTGATAATACTAGTGCAATAAATTTAACAAAGAATCCTATTTTACACTCTAGAACTAAGCATATTGACTTAAGGCACCATTTTCTTAGGGATAATGTGACTAAGAGAAATATATCGGTAGAATTTGTATCTAGCGATAAATAACTTGCCGATATATTTACAAAACCCTTGGTTGAAACAAACCCTTTTAGGCTATGGACTTAAGTATTCTTGCATACATATTCATTGTGATAATACTAGTGCAATAAATTTAACAAAGAATCCCATTTTACACTCTAGAACTAAGCATATTGACTTAAGACATCATTTTCTTAGGGATAATGTGACTAAGGAAAATATATCGGTAGAATTTGTATCCACCGATAAACAACTTGCCGATATATTTACAAAATCCTTGGTTGAAGAAAGCTTTACAAATTTAAGGATGCAATTAGGAATTTGTGTTTTTCCTAGTAATTAAAATGTTTTTCTTCAAAATGTATATGTTCTTCAAAACTTGCATTCTATAAAAGTATCATCACACTTATTTAATGCTCTGTAGTGGGGATTTGCGACTTATTGATGTTTGCCTTCTATAGGCTTACATTAATAGGAATGACTATAGTGGTAGATGATACTTGGTTTTATGACTTTCTTGGTTTTTATGATGAAACTCATTAATTGTACCTTAATTCTTATCCTTTTTTATTGATGTCAAAAGAGGGAGAAAAAGTAATGTCACACTTGGTTTTTACGATGCATATAGTTAGGGGGAGTTATAAAAGCTATAAAAATGATGATATGCACATTGATAGGGGGAGCATAGGTTGAGTTGTAAGCATTTGTATGCATATGTTGAGTTCTATATCTTGTATACCTTAACTCAAACTCACAAAAAATATGCATACGCTTTCTTAAATTTCTTGTTATGTTTGTCATCATCTAAAAGGGGGAGATTGTTGGCTTAAGGGTCTCTCTTAAGCTTCCATCTTCATTTTGATGATAACAAATATGTATTTAATCTATGTGTGAAGTTTGGAGTTCAGGCTGAGGTTGTGATAAGCATGCTAACTTCATTTGGAGAAATGAAAGGAAAGATCATCAAGAAAATGATAGAAAAGAACGTCAAAGAAAGGCTCGGGTATAAACTAAGTAGAAATCATCTAATATACCCTTAGGATGATTTTATCCCAAGCCAAATTGTAAAGTTATCCAAGTTGAAACTTGGTAACTAAACCCCAAAAAAGGCATGTAACAAATTCAATGTAAAAATCAACCTCAACCTAAGTTCGGTCGACTGATCGATCGACCAAATAAGGCAGAATGCTGGATGTTGCCTTGTCGGTCGATCGGACGGTCGACCGATTGATGCCAAAAAATGGAAGTAGCCATTCGGTCAACCTGTCGGTCGATCGAAGTTGGTGAAGCATTGGCAAAAGGCTACGTCGGTCGATCGACCAAAGACAAAAACTGGCAGAAGGCTCATCGGTCGACTGGATGGCAGATCACAAAGCCGCGTCTAGGCTTCTCTGCAACGGTCGACCGAATTAGTAATCACAGGTTGCGCTTCACCTTCCCTGCAGCGGTCGACCGATTCGCTCGACCGGATCTGGGATAGAGGAAGCTGCGACTCATTCAGTCGACCCGCCGGTCGACCGAACAATGTAGAAAATCCACATAACAGGTGTAACGGCTAGTTTTCTAGCCGTTTAACCGCCCGTTCAGCTGAGGGGTTATAAATACCGCTCACATACCTTCTTAAAAGCTTCTTAGTGAATTTATTGAGCATTCAAGAAGTGATTAAAAGCCTTCAAAGTGATCAATCTGCTGCGCCCTAATTTTCCGTCAAATTTTTCTTCAAGCCCCTATTTTTTTTAACTCCGCTGCAACTCCAGTGCATCTTCTGGCAAGTTGAAGGCGTGAAGGCTTGGGAAAAGAGCTGTGGTTTCTATTTCTATTCTTAAGCTCTTTTACATTGTATTTGAAGTTTTATTTCAGATTTGTTTTCCAACTGTAATAGCTGCTAGGTGTGCTAGCGAAACACTTAGAGGAAACTTTGTAGAATTGTGTTTTGCCTAGGTGAATAGGTTTAAGGGGTTCTCAGAGTGGTGAGAAGAGTGCCCTCATTATATTCAAAGGGAAACACAAGGTCTATAAAGTAGTGATTGAAATCCTTGGTGATGAGCCAAGGTAGTGGAGTAGGCAGTTAGTCGAACCATTATAATTCACCTTGTTTGCATTGCTTTCAATATTTGATCATTATTGTTCTTGATATTTGATCACATCTATTGTTAAGATACATTTGCATTTGATTAAATTTAAATTGAGTAAAAAATAAAAATTGAGAAAATCATAAAGGGGACAGATACTATTCAACCCCCCCCCCCTTCTAGTGTCGGATTTCCTACAACAGTTTCTTGGTGCTTGTTTGAGATCTTGAGGAAAGGAGGGAGAAAGGGTGGAATTAGGGTATGCCGCCCCCTTTAGGAGTGTCCTTAAGAACCCTAGGATGGCCGGCCACCCCAAAGATGATATTTTTATGAATTTAGACATGTTTTCACACCTACGAAATATACTTTAGGGTAGGTTGGATGGATTCATAATAGTATGATCATTGTAGGAACCTAATCCTAGATATTTGGAGCCCTAGGGACACCTAGAGATGCTAGGGCCTAAACGTAATAATTGGTAGGGACCGACCCTAAGAACACCTAAGGGGGTCGTACCCTCCTAACCCTTAGAACACTCAGGTGGGGATGGTAGGCCAGCCTAGGGTATTTGGTTAGAGTCTTCAAGGGAGGGTTACATTTTATAGGAATACCCTATCTTCAAGGGACGGAATTGACCGAGGAGCTTCGCAGAGAACGGGATGAATTCCGTCGAGAACGGGAGGAGTTTCGTAGGCTAGAGGAGCTTCATAAGGAGCGGGAGCTAGCGCAGCAGCGGACCCCACTTGTTCCACCAGTGGCACCCAAAGTGACCGAGCCGGTCGAGCCAGTACAGTCTGAATACATGGAGAAGGTCCGGCTAGAACCAGTGGTACACAGCTCGTTGTACATGGATTTCGTGAAGCTGGAGCCGCCAGTGTTGACAGGCGCGGATCGAACAGTGGAGGTGATAGCGTTCCTAAATGATTGGACAAAGTTATGCTTAGTCTTGGAGTGTTAGGGTTCGTCGACCGTAGAATCTGAGACCAAGATATCGATTGATCAAACTCTTTCGAAGAGTCACACTAGCGGCATAAGATTGTTTCACCAACAATGGAGAAGACGGATTAGAGGAAGAGGATGGGGATCAGGGGATCCGACAGCGGGGGAATGGGGGGAGACGAAGAGGAAGGGGCCAAAGCCCCCTTAGGATTTGCCAAGTTTGTCACCAGAGCGCTTCACACTAACGGCACTCGAATTCACTTACAAAATCCAACAATAGGAATTGCAATGACAATTAGATATCACAGAAAAACCATTGTTGAGTTAGTACAAAAGGTTGTTGCCAATAAAGACTTTTTTTTATGACTGTTGAATATTTCGGTAGTTTTGATTCAAATTCTCTTTGAACATGATATCTAATATCTTGATGTAGTTTTGTTTCAAATTCTCTTTGAACATGATATCTAAAAGTTTGATGCAAGTTATTATGACTTACATATGACTATAAAGTTCTCTCTCAAACCTCTCTTAAATCTCATAATGACAAATTGAAATATAGGCTGTTAGGACGATACCTCAATTATATGTTCCAACAGCATAATAACATCAAACTAGCCTCCATCAGAAACATTCCTCCAGTTGTTAGTGATCACAGTAACATTGACATGATCACTTACATTGGCATTCCAACTAAACATTACTGCATATATACAAAAGGAGACTACTGCGTGAAATATTTAGCAACTATTTTTATATGAACCAACCATGGGTCTAAATGTTACAAATGGTAATGACAATTTGAAAACATTAGAGATAAAATCATTCATTTTGACATGCAAAAACCCATATCTGTACAGGACAGCATTTTTTGACAACTATACAGTTGTTGGAAAGGATATGATGCAGAAACAAGCAGAGGACTCCATGTTGCTCCAATGTTTTCCAATCACCTGCCCCACATTTAAGGCAGGATAACAAGTAGGATATATAAACAAAAACAAAACTAGGTACATAAGAAAAAAGAAGTGTATAATGTTAACTCGTGCAATTAATTGTTAACCGGTATTTGTGATTTAGATATGGAACTAAGTTTCTTATACACCTCTGAGCATGAGTAAGAGAAATCTCTCATAGCTCGAAAGAGCTCAGGTAGGTGTGTTCTTAGGCTTGCTAGTGATTTGTCTCTAACCAGCTTACATTGCTTTTTATAGGAATCTTCAGCTGCCTTCAGCTTAATCTCTGCATTTTCTACAGTAATCTTCCTTTCTGAGACATGATCTTGCTGATATATTCCTTCACTTCTCTCAGCATCAACCTCATTAGTGGATGCTTCTGTCCTTTCCATATATATACGATGCCATGCTTCAAACTCATGTATCTTTCGCTCATAGTCCTTGCGAGCATCATCCCACTTCAACTTTGAGTTCAGCTCTTCAACTTGAAACAGAACAAGTGCATGTATAGCTCCTGAAAAGGTACTTAAGGCACTCTTGGCAAGGTTAACTGGAAGATTCTCTAACTGGTCTAGCCATTCATTCAACAGGGCCTGGATAGAGGGGGGTTCATGCTGCAAGTGAGGAGATGATATCTCCTTCCCACTGTGCTCAACAGGAACAAGGTTCAAATTCAACCAACTATTTAAGGACTTGATATATTCTTTCTGATGATTCAACAGTTCACGGAACTGTGAATCCCAATCTCCTACCATTTTTAGCAGCTGAACAGTTCGATTATGATGTTGTTGACTTGTCTCCCTGGGAGCAAGTTGAATCTCTATGGCCCTGAGGTCCTTTGTCAGCTTAAACTGGTTGCTGTGATGTAAATACATGGTTTCCCACATCCTAGCCATTCTGATAAAAGGAATTATGAAATCATTTAGTTCGTAAGAAACATTTGACTGCAAGTTCTGAATTATTAAAGAAACGTACCATGCCTTAGATGTACATAGATCCAATATGATGACCATGTGGCAATACTTTTCATAAAAAGAGAACAGCTTGCAATGTTTCCAAGGGAATGTTGTTTATTCTACTACAGTGGTTATGTTATGACCAAAAGAAAGTTCTCTAGTCTTGATTTTAGTTTAGCATGCCCCTCTTCAATGAATCAACAAATGACAAAATGTCAAATTTCAAAGAAATGAAAGAGCGAAAGTTATTTTTTCTCTTTGCCAGGCCAAATAGGCCCTTAAATTCTGCATTAGTAAGACATCACTTAACTTATTAAACACATTAACCCGAATATTGCGTGGTATGCCTAAATATGGCCAAATCATGCCCATGAAATTTTTGAAACATGCTTACGCCAACAACTGAGTCATGATGGAAGTTCTGGTTCATTACCCATCTCTGAAGCTTGACGTATCAGGTTGCATGCTGACACTGGAAGGTGGGTCATGCTTCATGGGATTTCACTAGAGAGGTACAAGGGCGTGAGATGTCAAAGCTTGATATTTTCACATTTATGTGAATAAAGGAAAAGGATCTGCACATCCTTGTAATTTATTTGATATCTAATTCTATGAAAAAGATACATTAAATTACTAAAATTGGTACATGAGAAGTAAGAAAGTTCATCATGGACAGGAGCATTGGGTAATTTGATGATATGAATTACCCTAAACGTCGAAAAGACAACAAAATAACATACAATAAAGATGATTCAAACAACACTCGATAAGCATGTTATAGATTCATATAACAATGTGTTACAACTCACCCATTAACAAGCTCCCCGAGCTTGGGATACAGTTGATGATCACGAAGACAGTTAATTTCAGAAACTGTTGAATCCATGGACTCAATATCAACTATGTATCTCATATGCAAATGGCTAACAGCTGATTTAGTTTTTTCCAATGCTGCTAAATTCACCCCATGTTTCTTTTGTTTATTCAGCATAGCCACCTTTTTCTGATACTCGATTTTCATTAGTTCACCTGCCTGTATCAAGATTTCAGTCTATCAAAAATATATGAAACTAAGAAAAGACTTACAAGCACACAACAGATACATGGATCAGATTACATTAGCAATTTATAAAGGAAAATAATTTTGATGAATCCTGAAGTACATACTCAAAACAGAGAGTAAAAGATGCAATGTCTACCTTGATACTATAAACAAATACATAGCATAAAAAAAGCTGAAATGTAAGCCCGCGTTAATAAATCATGAAAACCCAAAAGAAAATCTTAGATAACCTGAGCTTATACAGGAATTGTCGTCCTACCTGATTTTCAAAGTGCACTACCATCATTCTGTACCTAGTAATGGACATCCTATGTAAACTAAAGAATGAATTATTTACAAATCAGGCAGATCATATATTCGTTGATGTTAGACAAAAAGGTATCTGATTAATTGGGATACATGCTAATCTTAAAAATTCATCAGAATATAACTGAGGATGGATGAAACCAACTATTATCCCCAAACTGTCCTCTTTTGCATCCATGTGGATCCGTCTTTTATGAAAATAAGCATTTGGAGAAGCATTTTCCAGTATGCTAAATTGCAAACCACAAGTTGGTTCAACCCAAAGTAGACAATAGAAAGCAGAAACACATCACACTAGACAACATCGTGTCACTTGGCTCAACTGAATTCAAGAATTTGTGTACAAGTGTAATGTCCACATGAATGTCTTTTTCTTGATTTCCAATGACTGACTTTGAATGATGGAAAATCAAAATTTCCAGCTGACAACAATGGACCAATGGCCACTGACCAACTGAAAATAGACAAGTCTTCAACAATTTAACCAACAAGAACAATCACATGTACATAGTGCGCAATCATCTCACTATCTCCCAGCCCTAGCCAATGATTGCAACAAATTTCCAAGCTGACGTGCTAAAAACAATACAGAAACAGAGATGATTAAAGACCATATAATATTTTAAAAACCACAATGGTGTAATCTGAACAGTCAGAGATCACCAGATGGTTCTGAAAATCAGATGCCTGATATTACCAATTATCATTAGATGAACAGATGTAGCTAATTGTCTACTAGTGATAAATCTATTAGCTATGCAACCATCAACTGACTGCCAATATCATGGATATTTTTATCATATGGATTATCCTACTAAATAAAATAGTCATAAATTACAGGAGTGGCCGTATACATTCACCACCTTAAAACTTTTGTTTACAAATTAGGTTATTAATGATAAAGTTCGTCCTCTTCAAAGACATCATTAATAAATTGCTTAGACATAAACAATAAAAAGATTGGCATAATCAAATCATGATGCTAAGTTGAAACTATGTCCACTATAGATGGCATGTTGGTAAGGACCAGGTATGCGTTTTATCAACTATTAGTAGGCTGTGTGCTTTTTCATCATTTCAATGATAAAACAATGTGTTTAGAGCTTACAATTATGTTTTGTAGCTGACACTTTTAAAAAAATCAAAAAAAAAATCCTATACAGGCCGGTACTAGCCTATTTGTACCAGACCATACCGTGTATCGATAAGGTACCAGTTTGTTACAAACTGGTATCAATCATTCACCAAGATCGGTACTGGTACGAGATTTTAAACCTTGGATGCAATAATCCCTGATAGTTTCCATATGGAAACACCACAATTTCACCACAACGATCAATGACTGTGTTATAATTTGACTTTTGCACCTTCTGTGTTTTCATACAGCAATGACACATTTACATAAAACCAATTCTCTAACTCAAGCAAAATATCCTTCTGTCCACTTGTTTAATTTGTAAAATAATATTTTAAATCTGGGTACCAATACCTTGTGCTTGGTTCAAACATACTGGTGTACTGGGTGGTACATAAGAGCCAAACTACCCAATATATAAAAAAAATTATGACTTAGTGTTACCTTTCTGTATAGTCATCACAACTGACACGAATTCTTTGTCCAAAAACTACATAAGTGGTACTGGTGGTCCATCTCTAAATAAATATAAAATAATTTTACAATCTGTTTTTATTTTAATATAATAACCATTAAAATTGTTTCTGGTTGACAAATATTAATCAGGAAAATGCATAACATGACAGGTATGACAATAGAATCTAATTTACAATTTTAGGCATCAGGACAAGTTCAAGTACTTTGATATCTCATAGCATTAATTTATGGTCTTGTTATCTCATAACATCTTTCCTTATTGTTGCAGTTTAAGAATGACTAGCAATTAATTCTTGAGTAAAGAACTATTTCGTTATGCTAGTAGATCTAGGAACTAACTATACAAACTGCAAGGAGTCAACATCCAACAAAATGGATATAGTAAGAGAGAAAACTTCAACTTTAAAAGAAAGTTGTAATATAAAATTTACCTTAACCTCATCATATAGTTTTTTCTCCCATGCAAGCATCTTGTCAAGAATGGTTGCATGCGTTTCTGATTCATCATTTTCAAAATTATCCTTCCCAATTTCTGCTTGAGGTATGGCCTTAAATGAGCGATTCCATGTAATAACTCTCATAAGTATTGCTGAATGATCAATGTGCCCTGAATATTGAATGAATAAAAGCAAGTTATTTGAGGGCTGACTCAGCTTTTAATGGAGCAACTATTGGAAACATAGGATGGACCAACTCATTTAGTTGTCAAATCTACATCAAAGCATTATCAACCAAGAAATGCACAAAAAGGGCTAATCCATATACGTGGATAAACAGTAAAGACATAAACAAATTTCATCAGCAACTAAGAAACTATTTTAGTTAATCAATTTCTTGTAAACATTTATTTTTCAATGAAAAAATTAGCAACTCTATTAGATAGCAGCTGGATCAAAGCGATAAGTGTTACATAAAGAGTAGTTCAGGTGGTCTAGTAGAAATCTAGGTGTTCGACTTCCTACAAATTTTAGCAATATTTGCAGTGCAATGGGCTGTTTTGTTACAAGATCTATGGTGAAGCAAAACTTCAAATGACACAAGACATAGCCATAGATTTGACAGTACTCATTAAGTTGTGGATATGCCAAGGGGACCTCTTTATCCTAATATCCTCAGCGTTTTAACCATAGTTTCCAAATCAGATTTAACCATAGATAAATCAAACAACACTATAAAATAGCATTTGCTACACAGTGAATGGCACTGCTCTTTGGAAGAAAATAGTGTCTGCTTAAAGACCTATAACGATGCAGCTTTGAGCCAAATTGAATTCTTTCGTGGTTCTATAACTCCTGCAAATTTGTATACAGACCATACATTCATTTGCAACCAAAGTAGATCAAAGATTTTAAAAATAGCTCTTAGATTTAGATATCAACTAATTAAAAATAGCAATTTCAAATAATCAGAGAGTGCCTTGCCTCTGTTGTCAGCAAAATTCGAATGATAATGCATCCTGGGAGCCTCAAGCATCTTTGAAACTTCCTGAGCACTCTCTGACGCCCTTAGGAATTGGTCATCCAGTTCAATAAAAATCTGAATTAGATTCACGTTAGCAGCCATGGTTTTATTCTTCCTTATCTCAGATGCCCCAGCAGACGAAACATGCTGGTGATCCATCGGAACACTATTTTTAATCTTCTTGACTTGCTTTAACTGTGTCGGAGGAAGCTCGTCCACCACTTTTGCGGGAGTCGGCACTGTTTCAACACGGTGAGCTTCGTCTGTCCTCGCAGCAGGTAGAACCGTTGTCTTAACTTTGATACTTTCCTCCCGCTCGACCTCTCTTGTCTCTGTCCATGTGGTCTCTTCCGGTTGGCTGAGGTCGGGCGGCATCATGTGTTCGCCTGACCCAAAGAAATAGTCCCATGTCTCGGAGACTGGGGCTGACCGAGGGGGCGAAACCGGCCGGGCTTGCTGGGGCTGAGGCTGAGGCTGAGGCTGAGGCTGAGGCTGAGGCGGAGGAGCAGGGGCAGGGGAGAAGTTCCCGGCTGGGGAAAGCTCATCATCAGCGCGCTCGCCTTCGTCCTCCTCCCGAATCGCGGCATCGGCGGGGATTTTGCTGGGGTGCTTCTTATTGGATTTGGGGATAGCGAGGTCAGCAGGCATGCTGGCGGAGCGCTGGAGAGGGGAAGCGACGGATGCGTCAGACGGGGGAGGAGGGGGAGGCGGGGGGAGAGTCTCCATAGGCGGTTTTATCACGGGGGCAACGGCCGCAGTGGAGGAAGACGATGGGGCCCCGGCGGAAGATGGAAGAGAAGGAGCGAGGTCCTGCAACTCGCCCTGGCCAAACTCGGAGAGAGCCGCGCCGGTGTTCTTAAGGGCGACGGCGTAAGCGGCTTGCGCCGCCGCGAACGCGTTGCGGGATGCGACGGCCTGGCCCATGTAAAGCTTCCGATTCTTGCATCGAATGACGGAATCCTCATTCTCGATCTTGGATTGCGTGCAACCCATGGCTCGCGTTTCGCTGCGGTCGCCGATCGCTCGCCGGTAACGAAACGACGCTGATTTGGTTGGCTTTTACTCTTCACAATCAACGACGGGATTTGGTCATTAAGAAATACTTTTCTTTGGTAACGTCGGCCGACCAAAATGGTTATTTGATGCCCTCCAATTATTTTAAGCAGATGGCACGGCATTTAATTGATTACAGCAACTGACTCCGTGACGCTCTTTCGTGAGCGGACGGCTTCGATCAGCGAGTCGAAGCGTACTTGATAAAAGTGTCGTTGGATCGGACTTGAGCCGTCGACTTGGAATTGGTAGAGCGACCGAGGAATTAGAAGGTTTGGACGATTTATTTAGACTAAAAAGAGGCGGTCAGTCCACGTACGTTCAGTGACCCATGGGATTATAATGTTCCGCTTGTAGTGAACGACAAACCAATAGATGTCGTCCACGACAGCGATTAGATATGTGATAACGATGATCGAACTTATTTATACTCAGCATTGATTAGGACCGTTTGATGGCGATGGAAAATGTGCAATAGGTATGGATTGATGGAAAAAATTCATAATAATTTAAGTAGAAATATGAAGCCTTTGGCCACTGGTCTACAGCTCCTACGTGACGTGGGGGTTCGAAAAGTAATCGTCAAAAGCAACTCATAATTTATCGTGAAATAAGTCAATGACAACCGCCAATCAATGAATCCCTTCTTAGAAAGCTACATATTCTTAGTTCATTCCTAAATCACTAACTTTGACAATTGTGTGATCCAACACATACATCAAGAAGAAAACACCCGAATTGATATGTTATCTAAGTTCACCAGCACCAATAAGCCTCAAAAACAACAGGTCGATCATCTAGCTAATAAATCCTCGATCAGTTGAGTATTCAGCCGGACGATACCTTGGTCGAATCTAAGCATTCAAGTAGACAACTGACTAGATGACCCCCTACATAGCCTATCTCAGAGGGGAGAGGTGACAAAGCACATCCTGAACCAGAAGAAATTTTGAAGGATGACATACTACACCCTCCTCAAAGACGAACTCTACAAAAGGGGACAATCTTAGCCACTACTTAAGTGCATCGATCAACCCTAAACAAACTCCATGGTAGCAGAAGTACATGAGGGCATCTGTGGCAATCACATCTAGGGAAGACCCCTAGCGACCAAAATCCTCCGGAACACCGCTTTATAACAGTAACAACATTCATCTTATGCGGCACATCTATCCTTATCGACCCCAAGCATGCTCCCGCCTTATGCTCCCGACGAGCTCAACTTGACCCCGAGCGTGATCCTCGACCTCAACGCCATTACTTGCGGCATCTGCACCCTTGAAGACTTTGTGAACCTCGACGTTCCTAGAATTATCCTCGGCCCTTAATGCGGCCTCTGACTCTAAATGATACTGGCTCACTCTAAATGATCATGACCCCAGACACGGTCCTATCTTATGCTCCCCCGCGAGCTCGGCCTGACCCCAGGTGTGGTCCTCGGCCCTAAATACGGCCTCCGTCTCTCTAAATGAGATTGACTCGCTCTAAATGGGCACAACCCCAAGCGCGGTCATTCCTTATGCTCCCCGCGAGCTCGGCTTGACCTCAAGCGTGGTCCTCGGTCCTAAATGCGGCCACTGGTTCTAAATGAGATCGACTCGCTCTAAATGAGCACGACCCCGCACGCAAACTTGCCTTATGCTCGGCTTGACCCCAAGTGCGGTCCTCGGCCCCAGCGCCATTACTCTCGGCCTCAACGCCCTTGAAGATCTCAACGATCCAATCACGTTCCTACCTTATGCTCCTCACGAGCTCGGCTTGACCCCAAGTGCGGTCCTTGGCCCCATTGATATTACTTTCGTCCTTAGAACCCTTGACGACTTCAACGACCCCAAGCGTGGTCCAGCCTTAGGCTCCCCGCGAGCTCGGATTGACCTCAAGCATAGTCCTTGGCCCCAGCACCATTACTTCCGGCCTCAGTGTTGTGATACAGATAGAAAATGCAACGAAAAATAAATATTTAAAAAATTCAAATATCCTGAAAACAATGATCTACTTTAGTGATACTATAGAATTCAACATGAGAGGAAGGAGCATAAGTTATACCTTTAGCCGTAGGTCAAAGCGAGCTGCTTCGATCCTGAATCCGAGACGCACACGTGCACGCCCTCCAACGCAAGTCCACACCAAGCACCTTGTAACAATAGGAGCAGCGACCTCTCGGGCTCTTCATGGCTCAACGGACAATGTTTCTCAACACTGGTTTGCTCCTATGAAGGGCAACCCTTCCACCAAGAACTAGGCAGCAAAGCACGGGAGAAAAGCGATGAGAAAACTCAAGAACGAATTCACAAGGATAGGGATACCTTGCTGTGATTTTTGGATATCTCCAAAGAATCAAACCGGCAGCGATTTTCGGCGAGAAAATAATTTGACAGAGCTTCACCAAGCTAGTGGAAGGAGGAGAGGGACAACTCCAAGGTGCGGCTTCTCAATTGGAGAGGAAGCACGAATTTTGCTCATCAAAGCGTGGGGCGGCTACACCCCTATTTTATCTACATGGGGTGGCTACAATAGCCGTCCCTATCCAAATTCAACCACACCCCGGAACACGAAATTTCGAGGTTTATCTCCAATTATTTTTGCCTATCAAATAGGCTTGAATTAATCCTATTAATTCATCTCCCTATCAAATAGGGAGTCAAGAAACTAATCTCCATATTTAATAGGAGGCTAGGCGCATGGGAGACCAAGCTTGGTCTCCCCCCGGGTTCGAATTTGAACCGTAATTCTATTTAAAATAGAATTCAAGTTTCCCTCTTATTTTTTATGGCCGGTCCACGCGATCAAGTCAACACTTTGACTTGACCATGGTCAACACTTTGACCTTGACCCGAGGTCAAGTTGACTTCATCATGCGCTGAACCTTATAAGTTAGGGTTACGAGGAACCCCTTCCTCGAGTGCTTATACTTTGTCCGAATAGGAAACACCTTTCCTATTTTGTCCGTAAACGAGAACCGTGATCGTGTTGTGGTATGTCCATGCTAGTAGACATCAAGTACCACATTCAAGCTCTATCCTATAAAGCCCGTTACGAGGGTAACTTATTGTGTGTGACCCATTAGGCCCCACACTAAGCCAATAGTGAGTTATGCATAACGGAGAGTCGGACTCTATAGAACACCTTCTATTCGAATTTCCACGAACCTCCACTAAACCCTTTTAGTGTGGTCGTGTGAGACTCCACTCACAAGTCATGATTGACTTCTAGCAACATGTCATGACCACCCGAATAGTGTGAGGTTCAATCTACATGGATCAAACGTCATTCGATGATTAGTTATCATGCAACTAAATCATTCGATTGCAATGCCCTGAACTCGGCTAGGCTATCACTACTAGAAATTGGGTCTTCAGCAACGGTCGCTCAAGCCGTTGCTATTTGCAACGACATTCTTACGGCCGCTCAAGCCATTGCAAATATTCTACATCTGCAACGACGTTCTAACGGACATGTGAGTCGTTGCAGATATTTTTCCAATAGTGAATGAAAGATGTGTCAAACCCTAATATTGGTTCATATTAGAGGTGGCAAAACGGGCCAGCGGAACACGATAAGGAAGCGTGTCGGCCCGGCTCGGCCCGCTAACTCCATGGGTCGAAAATTCTCGGCCCGACCCGCAATATTTTGAGAGCCGCCCCGCACGGATCATGAGCCCATTTATCAACTAAAAATTTGCTAAAAACTTGTAAAAAAATAATTTAAAATGTTTGAGAAACTAAATAAGCACCAAATATAACATTTCACATGAAAAGCTTCATGGATTAACTTCACCTTCAATTTTAAAGCACTAAACAAGACTTGAAATTATTATTTTTAATACTTAGCGGGCCAAACGGGCCAGCTCGGCCCGATAAGAGTCAGCCCGCGTCGGTCCACAATGTTGTCGTGTCGGGCCGGCCCATCCCGATAATCTTATCGAGTCGAATTTTTTGGCCCAGCTCGCAGTTATCATGTCGTGCTCGTGTCGTGCTATCGTGCCATGCCTATTTATGCCGCCCCTAGTTCATATGTATTACACCCGTCAAGTTGTCGTCTCAACCATTAAACATCACAAACCCTTTTCTGACTTTCATATCCACTCTGTCCAGAGATTCCCGAGTCGACACTTGCAGGGATACATAGGACATTATCTCCTTTTAGTATGAGTAACTGATTTCTTATTGGTTGCTCACCGTCCTCCATGAAAGTTTCTCCATGCCCAGTGGTACTCAGCACATGACTCTACAAGCCACGTAGGGATAACATCAAAGCAATGGATCGCCAATCACAAGGTAACCATGACAACCTTAGGTCCAAGGATTGCTTGCACCCACTATCACCTGAGGAACAACCAATTCACACTTATGTATGAATTCCATTTGGCATTCCTTGAACGGGTCAGATCAGTGAACTCATTCTCCAATGAGTACCTGCACTTGTACATTAATGATGACTCATAGATAACTACGAGATCAACTACCCCCTATTATATAGTGCATGTACCAAGTGCATTAGTCTTGTCGGAATCACCAATCCCTTACTCGGTGATCCAATGACTACGAACATTTAGAATAAGGGACTCTGGATTCTAAGTCTCACTGAGATAATATCATCATGGCCTTAGAATCATTTGCCCAAGTTCATCTGATTTTTTCGATATCATATTGACATTTGCGCATCGATCAACGTTCATCTGATTTTTCCGATATCACGTCGATTTTCCAATCATGGATGTTTCCCACAACTCGACTTCAAACCTGACATAATCATGCACAAATACATCTATATATATAAAAGTCAAATCGTAACAATAATTTTCCACCAAGTACCAAAAGTAGAAGTTATCCACGTGGATCAAACTCTGAATTCCACATGTTTTTTCTATTTGTATACATCAATTTCAATATAAAATAATTAACTATAAATTATTTAATGTGTCACATTTTCCAAAAAAATTCTCATTTGTTCGCATCAATTTCAATAAGATTTAAATTTTAAATTATAATAAAGTATCCATTACAAATCTCCATAATATATTTAGATCTTGGAAAAAACAATAAGAATGTGAAATTTAAATACTACTATCTTCTTCTTCCCTAGGGGATTTATTGCTGAGTATAGAAAGGCATTGATCATGTAATAACATCAACAAAAGATTTTTAAAAAAACCATCAACAAAAGATACATTTAATCATTATTTTTCAATATCATATCCCATCATATTTAACTTATATGTGTGTTTATATTTTATATTTTTAATTATTGATAAAATAATTTAAAAATATAGGAATAATAAACAGAAAAAAAAAAAATTTAAATTCATTATTAATGTTAGGGTTTGAGGGTTTAATGTAATGATAACAATAATGTAATGGTAGTATTTTTGACGTTTAAGTTTTTTAATATATTTTATTTTTTCTATTAATAAAAAATGAATCATACTACAACTAATACAATTTATATAAATAACTTTAAAAAATAATAAACTTAATAAAATAAGTTTATTTGAAATTCATTTTTAATATTTAGATTTTATGTAATAATAGTAAAGAATAATACTTTTAATCATTAAATTTGAATATCAATATATATATATATAAGCAGAATCGTAACAATAATTTTCTACAAGTGTCAAAAAAGAAAGGTTAAGTTCTGAATTCCATTCTTTTACGTGCTACCTATATATAAGCTGCTACCTATTCTTTTAATCAATTAAATTTATATTATATAATTAATAGTGAGAGGAGAAGTATTTTGAGAGTATTTGGAAATATCAAATACGTGTCGTAATTCTCTACTCTCTTTTAAACAAGGTACAGAGAAATGTGCTTTGCTAATTAGATTCGAAAATTTAAAAGTTTGACAATTTAAAATTTAAGCAAACATAATTAAGAATGCACTAAAATAAAATAGAGAAAAAATAAAATTTAAAAATTAAACAAATCTAATTAATTAGATTCGGAAATTTGGAAATCAAGCAGACATAATTAATTAATTATGGGAAATAAAATTCAAAAATTAAGCGAGCATAATTAATTAAATTAAAAAATTTAAAAATTAGGGAAAATCATACTTTTGGTCCCCACAGTTTATTTGAATTTTAGTTTTAGTCCCAATAGTTTCAAAATTTTAATTTTAGTCCTCACACTTTATTTCTATTTAAGATTTGATCCCTACCGTCATATGAGACCTAAACGGAGCAGACGTGGATAACATATGTTGATTGGACATTGCTGACGTGGACCTGTAGGGACCAACTTGTCACGCCCCAACTCAGGGTCACGTGATCGGCCAAGGTATACGTGTCTATACCTCGCAGCCTAACTCATGCACATGCCAACTCATAAATAAACATAGTGAAAGAATAATATTTTTAATTTGAAGGAGAAAACAAAATAGATCTTCATTTGCAAAGTAAAGTCTTTTAACAAAGTAATTGTCACGCCCCAAAAGCAGGGTCACGTGACCGACCAGGGTATACATACCTATACCCCGCAATCTAACTCATGCACATGCAAACATCATAAACAAAAAAGTAAATAACATCTTTTAATAATAAAAGAACCAAAACAGATTTTTATTTCAAAACAACAAGATTTTAAATACATATCTCAAGTACGAAAATAAATCGAAGAGCAACAGTTCTTTTAATAAATAAAATTAATAAAATATGAATGTTCCCACGGGACTACAATTTCAAATACCAAAACCAAAGTGCATGATAACCAACTACAGACTCGACTACGATCCCTAACTATGACTGCTATGAGATCATATGACTCCTATGCCCTCCAGCTGCACCAAGTGCCCCAGGACACCTCACTGGTCAGGCTCTACAAAATAAAATAAAACAACGACAACGGGTGAGTTCAAAGAACTCTGTGAGAAATTTTACCAACCCCCACACATCAACATCACAAAAATAACAAGAATATATCTATCTCTACAGATGCAATGTCACAAAGGTGTTACTAGCTACCAGGCCACCCATGCCCACGGCATCTAACTCTCAAAGAGGTGCATCAGGCCGAATTCCTACCATGCCCAAAGGCAACATCACCCACAAAATGTGCATCGAGTCGAAGCCCAACTTGCCCGAATGCAACATCACCATCAAAGAGGTGCATCAGGCCGAAGCCCTACCATGCCCGAAGGCAACAACACCATCAAAGAGGTGCATCGGGTCGATGCCCTACTATGGTCCTCAGCATGCTCATCCCTGCTCTTGGAATAAATGAAAATGTCATCAATGAACACAATCACAAACTTATCCAGGTATTCCTTGAACACTCGATTCATTAGGTCCATAAATGCCGCAGGTGCATTAGTCAGCCCGAATGACATCACCAGAAACTCAAAATGCCCATACCTTGATCTGAAAGCAGTCTTAGGGACGTCACTATCCCGAATCCTCAACTGATGATACCCTGACCGCAGGTCAATCTT
This sequence comes from Canna indica, assembly GCA_034359265.1. Classification (NCBI taxonomy): domain Eukaryota; kingdom Viridiplantae; phylum Streptophyta; class Magnoliopsida; order Zingiberales; family Cannaceae; genus Canna; species Canna indica. The sequence goes on along the minus strand of CP136898.1, from coordinate 32,435,128 downwards.
AGAAAACTACTACGCTCCCTAAAGCTGATCAAACAAATCATCAATCCTGGGCAATGGGTAGCGATTCTTCAATGTTACCTTGTTAAGCTGTCGGTAATCAATGCATATTCGCATGGACTCATCTTTCTTCTTTACAAAGAGCACTGGAGCACCCTAAGATGAAACACTAGGCGAATGAAACCCAGATCAAGCAGCTCCTACAATTGGGACTTTAATTCCCTCAACTCAGCTGGTGCCATCCGATATGCAGGAATGGAGATCGGCTTCACCCCTGGCTATAAATTGATGCAAAATTTGATCTCTCTCTGGAGGTAACCCTGGCAACTCCTCCGAAAATACATCAGAGAACCCGCACACTACAGGCCTCCTCCCGGTGTCTCTGGCCGCATCTCCACCTTCCTTTGCCACCGACACAAAGGACAAAAAATGACTGACACTCGCCGAACAGTAACTTCCGGGCCTTAAGAGTTGATATCGCCATCAACGGCTCACCCCTTCCCTCACCCTGGAAGGTAAACTAAGGCATCCCAGGCTTACTGAAGGTCACAGTCTTAGCCCTACAATCAACTAAGGCGAAATGGTCCGCCAACCGGTCCATGCCCAATATCACATTAAGCTCCAACATCGACAAGAGTGTCAAATCGGCCATCAGCACATGCCCACAAATGACAACCTTGCAACCTTGAAAGACTGTCTCTGCCATCACATAAACACCCGTAGGTGTAGACACCACAAGGGGCAATTCAAGCACAGAAGATATCCCTGACAACTTAGCAACAATCAAGGCAGACACAAAAGAGTGCATAGCACCTGGACCGAACAAGACATATGCAATAGCTGAACCTACAACAAGGTTACCTAATACTATTGCCCTGGATGCCTCAGCGCCCTCTTGGTTCATAGCGAACACTCGTGCAACGGACCTCTCTGAACCACCGGCTCACTGGCCTCCTCCCTGAGTCTGACCCCTCTAAGCTACGAAACCCACTAACATCGGTGCCTTTCCTCTGGTCTGATTAGGTTACTGGCTACCTCTTCAATTCCAAGACAATCCCTTATAAAGTGCCAAACATGTCCGCATCCAAAACATGCCTCAGAACGAAACCGCTCTTTGGTTGCACATAACCATGGCCCTTCAGCATAAGGTCGCTTTACACCCATAATTTATATTTCCTGAAATCTAAGAGAAAGATCCTCCAATCAATCCAAAATTTCATCTATAGGGGAAATTTACTCTCAGCCAACCCCTGCAGATCCCTTATGCAGAACTCTATCAACCGGCCCCCCTAGGATCCCTTGGGCCATCCTAAGACTGCACCATAAATAGTTAACTATAAGATGAGACCCAATGAATCATTCAAGATTCTAAACAATCATTGCAAGGATCTCTAATCCAGACACCCATACAAAGGTAGCCCCCCCAAAAATGGTGCACTCTCTAGCATAGGGTCATTCACGGCCTCAAGCTGTGCTACCCTAGGACTGTCCCAGCTCCGCCTCCCTGCGGAGTGCCTCAGTCAGCTCAGCCACTCGGGCCTGCAGCTACACAACCATGGGATCTGGTCCCACCTCCTCCCGGGCCTGCAGTGGTCTCCTTCGACCCCGGCCCTGGCCTCGGCCTCGGCCTCGGCCTCGGCGCTCAATGGAGTTCCTATCACTACCGCTCCTTGCGGCATCAAAGGCCTCCATTGATCTAGAAACACTAGAAAATAAATAATTCAAGATTAAGCAACTGAATTCACCCACTGTTTGCAAACCAAACCACAAGTCGCGCTGAGGTGCAGACTTAGCCCATTGATCTCATAGCATACCCCAACTATATACTGACACGCTAGCAATGCCCTATACGATGACAACTCTAGGTCGTAGTTGGACTGAATAACATGCTATGATACCAACTTTATCACGCCCCAAAAGAAGGGTCACGTGACCGGCCAGGGTATACGTACCTATACCTCGCAGCCTAACTCATGCACATACAAATATCATAAACAACAAAGTAAATAACAACTTTTAATAATAAAAGAACCAAAATAGATTTTCATTTTAAAACAACAAGATTTTAAATACATATCTCAAGTACAGAAATAAATCAAAGAGCAACATTTCTTTTAATAAATAAAACCGAATAAAATATGAATGTCCCCACGAGACTACAACTCCAAATACCAAAACAAAATTGCATGACAACCTACTACAGACTCGACTACGATCCCTAACTAAGACTACTATGAGATCATGTGGCTCCTATGCCCTCCAACTGCGCCAAGTGCTCCAGCCCACCTCACTGGTCAGGCTCTGCAAAACAAAATAAAATAACGATAACGGGTAAGTTCAAAGAATTCAGTGAGCAGTTGTACCAACCCCCACACATAAACATCACAGAGATAACAAGAATATATCTATCTCTACAGAGGCAATGTCATAAAGGTGTTACTAGCTACCAGGCCAACAGGCCACCCATACCCACGGCATCTAACTCTCAAAGAGGTGCATCAGGCCAAAGCCCTACCATGCCCGAAGGCAACATCACCCACAAAATGTGCATCGGGTCGAAAGCCTACCTTGCCCGAAGGCAACATCACCATCAAAGAGGTGCATCAGGCCGAAGCCCTACCATGCCCGAAGGCAACATCACCATCAAAGAGGTGCATCAGGTCAATGCCCTACCATGCCTAGAGGCAACATCCCCGTCAAGAGGTGCATCAGATCGAATCCCTACCATGCCCGAAGGAAACATCACCATCAAGAGGTGCATCGGGTCGAATCCCTACCATGCCCAAAGGCAACCGCACATACTAGGATAATTGGGGAAAGTCATCCGAACTTATCCTGCAGGTTGGGAATTTGGCGTCCAACCACCCGGGCGTAGCACGTAACCCGACTCCTAATTGAGCCGCTCCGCCATTTCCAAGGATATGACACAACAAGACCAAAGTCAAGATTCTCCTACGGTGCCCAAGGGGTGTCCTCATTATGAAGCGTCTCAACACTCCAAACCCGACCCCTACCCCTACCCCTTAGACCCGTAACGTCATGAACCCGTGTGGTTTTATTTCATGAATACCTTGTATGTTGGTTCTTAACAGATTATGCTCACCCTTAGACCCAATTTTGATTATAGAATTAAAATTTAGATCATCTCAATTAGGGTTTTGTTTTAGAGTTTTATTTTAGGGTTTTGTTTTATCTAGAAGTGTTATGTATACCCCGAATCTACTCTTCAAAGTGTGTCCTATGTTTCCAAATTATATTTTCTGGTCAAAATGATAGATTACACGACTATAATCAGAGATCTAATCACATAATAACAGAGAAATCAAAAATCAATCCAGATTCAATAAACAACACATAAATTTCAGAAAGCTGAAATTTCCAGCACAACATGAAATAAAATCCGAAATTTGCATAATTAAATCCCCAAATTTCTAAAATCACAGATTCAAATCATCATGCCAATCATGCATAAAATCTCATAATTTTTACTAAATAAAAACTAGCATATATAACAAGAATTCCTTAATCAAGAATCAAGCATTAAGATCAAGAACCCCCCTTCTCAAGAACCCTTAATTAGTCATTATCAAGATCTTAATTCTACCACATGATTTCTACCCAAAATTACATATTTAATCCTAAGCATGCAATCCATAAATCAAGAAACCAAATTGGGAGAATAAATCATGATTTGCACATCAAGAAAACATGGCAAGAACTCGAAGAAAATCCAATAACAAGGCATAAATACCGAGCCGTCACGAACGGCTTCAAAAATCCAATTAAAATCCCGAAGAGAGAGGGTAAACCACTCACCTTAATTTGGAAAAATATTAGGAAAGAAATCTCGGACGACGGTCTCGAATCCGATTTCAAAAGGCCGACGGCTCAACCCAAAAAAAATGGCTCCAAGGGGAAAGAAGAGAGGGAGAGAAAGCAGGCGACTCGGCTCAGCTCCAAAGAGAAAGAAGGAAGAGAGGAAGAGGAAGAGGAAGAAGACTCTGGCGGCTCGGCTCGGCTTTGGGTGGCTGCGGCTCCAAGGAGAAAAGGGAAAGGGGCTTGGCGGCTTGGCTTGGCTTGGCGGCTTGCTCCATTTCTCAACTTTCTAGGTGGCTCCAAAATAGGAGCCACAAGCCATGCGGGGGGGTTTTATACACCCTCCTCAATCCTAACCCCTTAAACCATTAATTCACAACCCGCACACACCTTAAGCCAAAACCAAAACCCGCTAACCCGATAGACTTAAATAATTTAATTAATCTCATTCTAATAAATCATGAATAATTAATTAAATACTCATATGAACATAATTAGCAATTATACGCACACAACACCAAATTAAATACTCTCAACTACCCAGGCCTAAAAATTTATAAATTCATAAGTTTATATTCTACTTACTTGAGCTCGCAAGCTCGCTCTGGACCATGAGTCGACTCGGCTCGACCACGAACTAGTCCGCTAGGCTGGAAAATATACATAAAATAATAAATAATAAATTTAAATATCTGGTATATTACAGTAATTAAAGTGTGGAAATAAATAAATCAAGTTCAACAGTTTATTCTTAACAAATGAAATCTGAAGGAAAGACATAAATGTCCTGTAATATCCTAGATATTTAATTTTATTATTTTGCTCTTATGCTGTGTTTGCCAACCTAGCGGACTAGTTCGTGGTCGAGCCGTGTCGACTCATGGTTTGATGAGAGCTTGCGAGCTCGGGTAAGTAGGATATAAAATTTATGAATTTAGGCTTGAGTAGTTAAAATTATTTAATTTGATGTTGTGTGTGCATAATTGTTAATTATGTTCATGTGGGTGTATTTAATTAATTGCTTTTGTATTAGAATAAGTTTAATTAAGTTAATTTAAGTTAGCAGGTTCGGATTCAATTTGAGGTGGATGCGGGTTGGATAAAGGGTTTAGAGGGGTTAAGGTTGAGGAGGGGATATAAAACCCCCTCCCCTTGGCTTGTGTCTCCTATTTGGAGCCACCTAAAGCTTTGAGAAAGGGAGCTAGCCGCCAACCGCCAGCCAAGCCAACAGCCGCCCCCCTCTCTTTCCCCTTGGAGCCGCCATCACCCAGAGCCTTCCCCTCTCTTCCTTTCTCTCTCTTACCCTCTCCTTGGAGCCAAGCCGACGGCTTGGGTGTAGTCGATGCCTCTTCTTCCTCTTCCTGGAAGCCGGCGGCTTGAGGAGGAGTTGCTGCCCCCTCTTTCTCTTGGTGGAGTCGAGCCGCCACCTCTTGGAGCCGGATTTGAAGGCCGTCGATCGGGATTTCTCCTCTAAATTTCCTTCCTAATTAGGAGAGTGGTTTTACCTATCCTTTCTCAGGTTTTTTTCGAGTTTCTTGAAGCCGTTCTTGGAGGCTTGATGTTCTTATTTAGCTATTCGATGATTTATTGGATTCTTGCAGTTCTTTTGTGTGTCATGCTTGAGGAGGCCCTAATCCCTCCCCTATGGGGCTCGACAGCCCTAGGATGATCCTAGGAGTGCTTGGCCAAGGGAAAAATAAGGTTGCCCTCAAGGTGTTTGATGAAATGCCTAAATGAGATGTTCTTGTTTATTTTGAGGTTAATACTATGAATTGCTTACCAATTTAGGTTCTTGTATTGTTGTGTCATACCTTGGAATTAAATCTGTGATTTTTGGATGATGATCATGTTTTTTTTAAAAAATATATAAGATTGGATCTTGAAGCCATGGGTGTTCTTGATCTTAAAATTTGATTCTTGTATGAAGATTGTCTTGATGTTTGCTAATCTTGGATAAACAATCATGACTTGATTCTTGAGAAGTTTGTCTCAATGATATAATTATGTTGTGATGATAATTAAGGAATTTAATTCTGTAATTTTCGGATTTAATTATCTCTATTGTGCTGAAACTCAATTAGGCTGAAAACTGCATGCTGAAATGATGAATCTGTGCTGTTTTTAAATTATTTGCTGTTATGTGTGTATTTATCTGAACATAGTCATGTAACCTATTGTTTTGACCAGAAAATATAGTTTGGAAACATAGGACACACTTTGGAGACTTTATTCGGGTTATATACATCAGTACTTGACACAACAGTAATCTAAAACAAAACCCTAAAACAAAACCCTAATCTTGGTGATTTAAATTTTAATTGCATAATTAAAATTGGGTTAAGGGTCATCATAATCTATTATGAACTAATACATAAAGTTTGCATGAAATAAAACCACACGAGTACATAACATTACGGGTCTAGGAGTTGATATCGAGTTTTGGAGTGTTGAGACACTTTCCAATAGAATCACCCCTAAGACACCGTAGGAGAGTCATGACTTAGGTCATGGTGCGCCATATCTTTATGAATGGCGGAGAGGCTCGTAGAGGAGCCAGATTGCGGGCTAAACTCGAGAGGTGGGATGGCTAATTCCCAACTTGCAGAACAAGTTAGGAGGGCCTTAAGTTCGGAGGGACTTTCCCGATTGCTCCCGAGTTTTTGTATACTAGGATAAGTTAGGAGGGTCTTCTCGATTATCCTAGTATGTGTTGTTGCCTTAGGGCATGGTAGGCTTAGGCTTGTTGTTCTTCACAGTATGGGTGTTGGCTGCCTTCGGGCAGGTAGTGGCCAGTTGGCCTCTTAGCTAGTCACACCTTCGTGACTTTACCTCCTGTAGAGATAGATGTTATTCTTGCTTATCTTTGTGCTATTTATTTGTGGGGGTTGGTAGAACCCCTCACAAAGTTCTTTGAACTCACCCGTTGTCATTTGATTTCAGTGTTGCAGAGCCTGACCGGTGAGGTGGGTTGGAGCACTTGGCGCCGCTGGAGGGCAGAGGAGCCGCATGATCTTATAGAAGTCCTAGTTAGGGTCGTAGTCGAGTCTTTTGGTAGTAGTCATGCACTTTTGTTGATTTGATTTGGAGTTGTAGCCCCTGAGGGCATTTATGTCATTTTATTTTGACTTTATTGTATCTGGTCTTTTAAAATGTTGAACTTAATATGTTGTTTCCGCACTTACGTTTCTGGTAAACAACTTGTAATAAACTCTGGTTTGGTTTTGCTTTCTTTTGAAATGGAACTTGTTATTTCTTTTCGCTATCGTTTTATTGTTGAGTTGGCATGTGCATGGTTTAGGCTGCATGGTATAGGCACATATACCTTGGCCGATCACTTGACCCTGAGTTTGGGGTGTGACATGTCCTCACGGGACTACAGTTCCAAAATACCAAAATACAAGTACATGACAAACTACCAAAGACTCGACTACGACCCCTAACTAGGTCTGCTATGAGATCAATGCGACTCCTCTTCCCTCCAGCCGCACCAAGTGCTCCAGCCCACCTCACTGGATAGGCTCTATAAGAAAAAATTAGAAAGAAACAATGGATGAGTTCAAAAGAACTCAGTGAGTGATTCTACCAACCCCCACCATAAAAATCAACCACAAAGAATAAGAATAAAATGCCCCTAACTCATACAGGGGTAATGCATCAAGTGGTATGACTAACTAACAGGACAACTGGCCATCACATGCCCAAGGCAAGCCATTTCACTAAACAATGAAATACAATAGGCCTCAGCCTACCTGTGCCCTAAGGCAACACATCACACTCAAAGATTATAAGGATAATCGAGATTGGCCCATCCGAACTTATCCTATAATAGAACCCTTAGAATAAACGCATGAATAATCAAGATTCGCCCATTCGAACTTATTCCTTAAATAAAGTAACTTGGGAACAATTGGGATTTGCCCGTCCGAACTTGTTCCACGAGAAAACGCAGGAACAATCGGGATTCGTCCATCCAAGCTTGTTCCTTAAAGATAGCGTAGGAATAATCTAGATTCGCTCATCCGAACTTATTCCTTAAGATATAGGAACTTCGGAACAATCAAGATTTGTTCGACCGAACTTGCTCCACAAGAAACGCAGGAACAATCGGGATTTGCCCATCCGAACTTGTTCCTAAAATATATCATAGGAATAATCGGGATTCGTCCATCCGAACTTATTCCATTAAACACAGGTTCGGAATAAACCATCCAACCTTCCAGGCCAAGCCCGCAATTCGGCTCCTACTCGAGCCTCTCTGCCATTCATAAAGATATGATGCAAATAAGACCTAAGTCAAGTGTCTCCTACAGTGTCTTAGAATGCCTTTATTGGGAAACGTCGCAACACCCAATGCCCGATCCCAACTCCTAGACCCGTAATATCATAAATCCATGAGGTTTTATTTCATGCACATAAATTAATTTGTTGGCTCTTAACAGATTATGTTGTCCCTTGAATTTTAATTATATAATTAAAATTTCCATTTGACAAAATTAGGGTTTTGTTTTCAGTTTATTGTTGAGCCCAAAACTAGTGCACCCAAGTCGAATCTAACTTCCAAAGTGTGTCCTATAAATCCATACTAAGTTTTCTGGTCAAAATGATAGGTTACACGACCATATTCAGTAAACTATATACATCACAACAGAGTTTTCAAAATCAGCCCTAATCAATAATTCAACATGAAGTTTTCAGCAAGATTGAGTTTTCAGCATATCATGGTAATTAATCCAAAATTTACAGAAATTAAATACTTAATTATTATCAAAAAATATTTATGATATAGAGATAAGTCTCTCAAAAACAAAATCATATTTGCTAAACAAGATTAGCAAGCATCAATACCATGTTTAAAACAAGATTCAAGCTTCATGATCAAGAACCCACATCAAGAACACACATGGCCTCAAGATCAAATCCTTATCTATGCAAAAAATGATAAATACCCAAAAATCACATATTTAATTACAAGATATGCATTGACTTTATAGGAACCTAAATAGGTAAGCAATCCAAGACAAAGATCACAAAATAAACAAGAATCATCTCTTAGGCATTTCACCAAACACCTCGAGGGCACCCCTATTTCTGTTGGCTTAAGATTTTCAACCTTGGTCTTAATCTCGGTTTTGATGATAACAAATATGGAACTAATGTTTCATTGAGATATCTTTCAGGTTCCATATCGGTTAGCGCACGACGTCCCCGATCGGAAAAATTAAAGAAATCAGAGAAATCGACAAGGACGCTAGTCGGCGCTCGAGATTCTTCAAGAAGTTAGAGTTTAGGTTTTGGGTGTCTAGATATATTGTATTTTCTCTTTATGATGCAAAGAATCCTAAAACCAAACCCGAAGCCCAAAACATGAAAACTCGAAAACCGCCCTGAAATCCACTAAGCCTAGGGAGCTCCATGGAGGGCTATATGTCCTAGACCTTTTCTTGACATAAAAAATGGCGGTAATTATTCCTTGGGTAAAATTAGATAATGAGGTATTTTTTAGGAATTCTTGGAAGCCTTTAGCCTAACCATATTTGACCCAAAAGATTAGAAATTTTCTGTTTTCTGAAATTTTGTACTAGACCCCAAAAATTAGATTTTGATTCTTAAGGATTTTGATTTTTTAGATATTTTTATTGAATCCAAATGGGGGGTAATCCTTATATAACATTTATATTTTAAAGTTAATAAATGTTATATAAGTAGACTTAGCGAAGGCGGAACCCAAACGAGTAGAAAAACCAAAGCAAAATAGAAAACTGCCTAGTCTATCCAGTTTTCGGTCGACCGGTCGATCGACCGACAGAGGTGAAAAAATGGCAGTAGATGCTTCGGTCGATCGGATCTTGGATCGCTCAAGCCGCGACTCATTCGGTCGACCCATCGGTCGACCGAACAACGCGTAAAATGGGCAGAAGGTGCTTTGATCGATCGATCGATCGACCGAACTGCGGATCGCTGAACACGCGACTCAGGTGGTCAACCCTCCGATCGACTGATTAGTGCGATTAAAGCATAGAAAGGCCAGCAGTCATGGGCAGTCGATCAATCGGTCGACCGACGATCGACCGACATGCGACCGAACGGCGGAAACAACTAGTTTTTCGCCCGTTGAGCCACCCGTTGACGCACTGTTTCTTATGGGGGTTATAAATACTCAAGCCTAAGCCTTCCTAAATAACTTTTTGATCTCTCCTAAACTCCATTGAGCCATCTCTTGATCATTCTAAATCATTTCTTGAGCCATCCCTCTACAATTCCTAGTTTCTAGGATAACACCTTGATTTAGCCTTCAAGTTTTATCGATTCATCATCTCAAGGCATCAAGAGGACTAGAGAGTGTCTTTTGGAGCCAAGTATAGTTTGATTGATTTATTGCTCCAATTGTTATTGTATTTTGTTGTTTATTTTGATTGTACATCAAGTGTGTAAACCTAGATTGTTAGGTTTGATTGAGTTGGTGGTTGCCTTGGTGTTAAGGCTTAAACCCACTGTTGTAAACGTAGTTTACTAGGATTAGTTGAGTTGTCCCTTAGGGTTGAGGTGGAAGAGTGCTCTCGGTAAGAAGGCGGAGACTTCCAGGTGTGGAAGTGCCTTAGGTTGAGAGTGAGACTCTTCGGGTCAAAGTTCTCTTTGTAAGGGAAACGATTTAATCTAATAAACTAAGTTTGGAAATCCTAAGCGGGGTGCTTAGGTAGTGGAGTAGGCATTAGGACCGAACCACTATAAATCTCTGTGTTAGCATTGAAATATTGTTTGTATTGATTGTATTATTATTTATTGCTTCCGCATTTAGTCGTTGAATTATAAATTGCCTAAGTAGTCTAAGAAAATGATTAAAATCGGAATTTGGCAAATTGATTTAGTTAACACACTATTCACTCCACCTCTAGTGTTGCCATTTCACCCAACAATTTCTACCTTGGCCGAGCACCCCTAGGGTAGTCCTAGGGCTGCCAAGCCACAAAAGGGAAATCTCGGGCCCCCTCCCACATATTGACACAAGAATTCGACGATAAAAAACACAAGAACCAACGGGAAATAACAAGAACGCCACAACACCCAAATCGGCTCAAGAACATGAGAGAGAACCCGAGAAAAGGAGGGGTAAAACCACTCACCCGATTAGGAAGAAAGATTAGGGGAGAATTCTTCGATCGGCGGCCTCCGAATCCGGCCTCAAAGGGTGGCGGCGGCTCGGCTCCTCAAGAAAGGGGCGGCGGCTCCAAGGCTTCAAGGAAGCGGCGGCTTCTATTGGTGAAATGGCCTACACTAGAAGGGTGGGGGGGGGGGGGGAGTTAAGAGTATGTTGTCTAAGGGGTTGTTTGTTACCGCCCGTTTCGGGTTTTGGTTTCGTTTGAAACCGAAACCCGCTCCCAAAATCACGTTTGTTGATGAAAATGGGTAAAAAATTCAAATATGTTTCGCGAAACCCAGTTTTCACGAAACACTCTTTTCTACACGAAGCTGAATTCTACTCTGGGTAGAATTCGGGTTTTCGCAAAATGGGCGGTGGCATACTTGTAATTAAAACAAAGTTATCCGCCCATTTCGCGAAATCGAGCAAAACCCAAGATGTTCGCGATTTAGGGTCATCTTTTCACCTGACGCCTCCTTGGAGCTCTGCGGCAAAAAAAAATCGCTGAAGGCGACAACTCCACTTGCTACCTTTTCTCCGTCGGATCTCGTCCAAAAACCTCTCATTTCTCCGTCACAAGGTAACTTTCTTCCCTTCTTCATTTTCTTCTCGGTCGGATCTGGCCCGATTACCCCCTTTTCATCTTCTTCTTCTTCTCGAGTGGATCTAGGGTTTCTTGTTCTGTTTCTTATTTTCGTCGGATCTAGGGTTTATGACCTAGTTACCGACCATTGATCTTCTTACCAATCTAGGGTTTTTCGTTGTTTTTCCCGATTTGTATCTAAGGTTTATGTTTCATATTTTGTTTCTTATTTTTGCCAAATCTAGGGTTTATGACCTAGTTATCGACCATTGGTCACGAATGTTGCCTGCTATTTTTCACTGTTCGTTCGTAAGTTGCTATTTATGACCTAGATTACAAAAAGCATATCAATAGATACTATTGATCTTCTTACCTATCTAGGGTTTTTCGTTGTTTTCCCCGATCTGGATCTAGGGTTTATGTTTATTTTTTCTTGTTTCATCAATAGAGGCCATGGATCATGAATATTGCCTGCTATTTTTCATGGATCTAGGGTTTTTCAATGTTGCCTGCTAGATTACAAATAACATATATGTTTATGTTGTTTATTTTAGATCTGGATCTAGGGTTTGTTTGATGTTCATTTAATGCATGCATTTTAGTTTTATATTGTTGTTTATGCATCCATTTATATTGTATATGTTGTTGTTTATGATGTATATGTTGTTGTTTATGCATCTGTTTATGCTATTTATTTTAGATATGGATCTAGGGTTTGTTTGATGTTCATTTAATGTATTTGTTTAAAGCATTTTAGTTTTATATTTGTTTGTTAATGGGTTACTTTGATGGTTAATGAGTTCATCTACTGTTAATATGAGTTCATCTATTTGTTTGTTAATGAGTTCATCGATCTATTTCATTTATGAATTCATTTATTAATCAGTTATCTTTTCATCTGTTTGTTCACTGTTAATGGGTTACTTTGATGGTTTATTTGTTAATTCATTTTATGAGTTCATCTACTGTTAATATGTGGTGATGCACTTCATTTAGTCTATAATGTTGTTATGGAATATTAGTATGCACTTCATTCATCTATTGTTAGTATGCTTTTATGAGTTCATTATGCATTTCATTCATTCCTCCAAATAGTATTTGTTAATATCTGCTACTAATCTTTTTATTCATGATATTGGTATTTTTTTTTAAAATCATATATGCTTCATTTTGCAAAGGTTTCCACTCTACTGAAATATTACATATTGTTTATCAGTTTATCACTACAACACAACCAATCTATAGAGACACATAATTAGAGATAAATTAAATTTTTATTTCTAAATCTTCACATTTAGAGACTAATAGACACAAAATTTATCCCTAATTAGCCTCTAAAAATAGTTTTAGAGTCAGATCAATTAAGTGACTCTGTTGCTGGTATTTCTATAGCTTAGAGTCAAATTAATTAAGTGACTTTATTGTTGTTGTTTCTATAGATCTTTAAAGGGTAATTAGGAGCAAATTTTGTGTCTATTAGTCTCTAAATATGAAGATTTAGAAATAAAAATATAATTTGTCTCTAATTTTGTGTCTCTATAGGTCAATTGTGTTGTAGTGTATTAGTATGTTTGTTATTAGTTTATCAGTTTATTAGTATGTCATTATCTATACTGTTTGTTACTTGTATCTATGTTCTGTTTCTATATATCTGTGGTTCATGTTCTATTTCATGATCTGTTTAATATTTGTTATAGTAATATCTGCTTCATTTTTATTTCACTGTTAATAGATTGCTTGACTGTTTATTGTTGCTTCACTATTAATCATGCTTTATATGTTATTAGTATACATTTTGCTCTATGCTCTATTATGTTCGGTTCTGTTTCATGTTCTGCTACATGGTTTAGTATATTTATGCTCTATGCTTCAGGTTCTGTTTCACCATTAATTTGATTCAGGTTATGTTTCGGTTCTATTTCATGATCTGTTTCATGTCAATATTTGCTACGTACTATTAATGGATTGCTTAACAGTTTATTGTTGCTTCACTATTAATCATGCTTTATATGTATTGCTTGACTGTTTAGTATATGTTGTTAGTATACTTTTGTTGCTTGATATTCTAATGGATTGCTTCATTTTTAGTATATGCTGTTAGTATACTTCATTTATATTGCTTACTATTTGATATCCTGCATGATGTTGCTTATGGTTAGTATATTTATGTAACTATTTATATCTTGCTTATGGTTAGCTTACAAATATATTTTCAAGTAGAAATAATAAGTTGAACATATGGGTGGCCATCGAAATCTGAGGGAAAAGTTGGAGTCCTGGCCAAAGAATGCCATAGAATAATTTTTGTACCTCTTGCATAATAGACAAGCTGATTTAGGCAATCTCAATTTTGATAAGACTATATGGCAAGATATTAGTAAAAAACTGGAGAAAAAGTGTGGAACTAATTACGGGGTGGAGAAATGTAAGTCCAAAAAAACACGACTTCTTCGTTTATATAAGTATTTCCAAGAGTTGATTAACCACACCGGGTCACATGGAATCCTAACACGGGGAAGATTGATGTCGATGAAACAGTGTGGAACTTATCAGTATGTTGTTTTGTATTTAATCAATGGGGTTAAGTTAGTTGGTTTTAGAATATTTTTTTCGTGTACAGAAAGGAACGACAAAAAGTTATTTCAAATCCTTTAAGAACGGACCACCACCATACTATAATTTGATGGAATTGATATTTCAAAATCAATCCGCAACTGGTGGGATGGCCCAATCATCAACACAACTCCCAATGAATTCGGATGAAGAGTGTATGTTAGAGAAGGAATATTTGAATCCGGATGTACGTGGGAAGGAGCCCTTAGTGGAGGAAGATGATGATAGTGTTGAGGAGGTAGATAGACGTCCATCTATTTCCTCACGCGGTAATAAAAGAGGTAAATCATCAGTGAGATCAACTCCAGAACAAGAGAAGAAAAAGTTGTATGAACAGGAGATGAAAAAGAGGTAAATCATCGGTGTGTTATCTAAATCTTTCGCCTAATTCTAGTTTTAATCATTTACTTGATTACTTAGGCAATTCACAAATTGAGTAGTAAGCGGAAGCAAGATATAAATGATGAGCAAAAAGAAATGCAAGGTAAACAATGCCAACACAATTATTTATAGTGGTTCGGCCCCAATGCATACTCCACTACCTAAGCACCGAGCTTAGGATTTCCAAACTAAATCCACTAAATTATGAGTAGCTTACAATTGAGGACTTTACACCACATGCTAGACACCCTAGACCTAAACTTCAACTTCCCAAAGAATCCCGAGCGTCGACGAGCATCCTTACCGATTTCTCCGATTTTTCCAATTGCGGAGGTCGTGCGCTAACTGATTTGGAACGTGAAAGTATTTCTCAATGAAACATTAGTTCCATGTTTGTTATCATCAAAACCGAGATTAAGATCAAGGTAGAAAACCTTACACCAACAATCTCCCCCTTTTTGATGATGACAAACATCCTTAAGAAAATATCTACAATTAAGCATAGAGGATATCAAACTTGGGATTTCTCCCCCTATCAACATGCATATCTATGGAAATAAACTCCCCCTATCTGTTGGCTTTAGGTTTTCAACCTTGGTCTTAATCTCTTAATCTCAGTTTTGATGATAACAAACATGGAACTAATATTTTACTAAGAAATCTTTCAGGTTCCATATCAGTTAGCGTTTGATGTCCTCGATCGGAGAAATTGATAAATCGGAAGGACATTGATCGTCGCGCTCGGGTTCATCGCGGAAGCTTCTCGAAGATCGACGAGTGCACCAAAGTCGCATTGGACGGGCTTAAAGATCACATGAAAGCTCTCCATGATGATGCTCGTTGAAAGTCGAAATCCGGAAACGAAGCGAGGAAGAAAAAAGAGCTAAAAATTCAATTCAGCCTAAGTTCGGTCAATTGCCCGATCGACCGAATAGGGTAAGCAAAATGGCACCAACCATTTTGGTCGACCGATAGAGGCCAAAAATAGGCAATAAGCCTGTCGGTCGACCGATCGGTCGACCGAACTGAGGATAGCCACAAACGCAATTCGCGTCAGTCGATCGAATGTGGGATCAAAGCATTCGCGTTTGGGTGGTCGACCCGTCGGTCGACCGCACACAGAGAGGAAGCGGCGGTCGCTTTGAGCGGTTGATCGGTTCATCGACCCGTCGGATGAAAAACTATCCGTTGAGCTGTCGTTTCTTCGTAAGGGTATAAATATACCTTCATCTACTTCTTTTAACTCTCCTCCTTGACTTCTACAGATTTAATTGAGCAATTAAGAGGAAGATTTAAGCCTTCCAAAAGAGGAACTGCTTGCGCTCTGCTATTTCCGCGAACATCTTCTTCAAGCGCACATGCTGGGCTCAACTCGGGTTCTGATCAAGCTCTACCTCTTGATGAATTGAAGGCTCCAAAGGTTTGCAAAAGAGCATTAATCTTTGGTTTAATCTCGTAGCCCTTTTGATTGTATTTTTATCTATTATTTGAATTGTTGTTTCTTTAATTTGGGTTTGTATGAAGATCGGGTGTTAGGTCTTCTTGTGTGGAAGTGGTTACCTCGTGTTAGGTGTAAAGCCACTTGTGTAAACTTAGTGTTTACTAGGATTAGTCAAGTTGTCCCTTAGGGTTGAGGTGGAAGAGTGCTCTCGATAAGAAGGCGGAGACTTTCGGGTGTGGAAGTACCTTAGGTCGAGAGTGAGACTCTTCGAGTCAAAGTCCTTTGTGTAAGTGAAACGACAATTAATCTAGTAAAGCTAGTTTGGAAATCCTAAGCGGGGTGCTTAGGTAGTGGAGTAGGCATTGAGGTCGAACCACTATAAATTAACGTGTTTGAATTGCGTTATTGTTTGTTTTTAATTGCTTAATCATTTATCGATTCCGCATCTAATCATTAAATAGCAAATTACCTAAACTAATCAAGAAAATGGTTAAAACCAGAATTTAGGCTAATTATTTAGTAAACATACTATTCACCCCTCCTCTAGTGTCGCCATTTCGCCTCATTTGAAGCACCCTCTAGCAATGACTATGAAGCTACTTCAAAAGTTTGCCTCATAAGTACCAAAGATGAGGTACACTCTTTTCCTTCTAGTCATGATAATAATAATGTTAGTACTAGCTCTTCTAGTTCATTCAATATGCCATATGAAGAACTAGTTGATGAATGTCAAAAAATATATGCCTTGCTTGTTAGAAAAGATAACGAAAATAAAAGATTGAAAAAGGAAAATGTGATGCTTAATTCTCATTTGCATGAATCCAAACTTATAAATGAAAAATTGAGATCTAGGTCATTTGTTTCATGCCATGATAATGTAGAACATGAGCTTAAGGATTTGAAGCTTAAAAATAACAATTTAGAAAATGAGAATTGCAAGTTAAAATCTCAATTGCATGCATTGCGGAAATCCATGAATGATATGAAAAATGAGATGTAGACTTTGAGTAGGAAAGTTAATACTTCCTCTTTTAATTCTAAAAATCAAAATGTCTCATTTAGAAAACCTCAAAAGAAAAATGTTTTATCTAAGAATGCCCATGCTCATCATGCCTCTCATGCCATGCATTCTACCATTAGATCTCATAATTATAAGAAGATGAATGAGGTTTCTAAGAATGCTCATACTCATCATGTTTCACTTGACAAGCATTCTAAAAATAAATCTCATGTCCATGTTAAAAATGAAAAAAAAAAATTTCATGATCATTGCTTTTGTTGTGGTACATATGGGCATGACATCTATGATTGTGCCTTTAACATGAACCCAAGTGTTTGTGAAAACACTTTGGGTACCTAAGCCCACTAACCCCCTAGTACCCAAAGGCATTTGGGTACCAAAGGTTTCTTCTACTGTAGGGGGAGCTACCACATAAGGGTAAAGGAGATTGAAGAATTGAAGTTTACCAATGAGTTGAAGGAAGGATCCCTACATGGTTGCAACTTCAAGGTCTTCATCTAGACTAGATGCCTATGGTAAAGTTGGCATCAAATTCCTTGGTATCATCTCCTATACTTACTTGATTAAATTAGAGTTGGAGTTTTGATACATGCTTAATATTAAGTAGATTTGCCACTCATGATATGCTTTCAAAAATGATTTTTGATTTTTTGATCTTCGGTCTCCTCGGAGACCTATGTAGCCTGTAACGGGCTCATGCGACCTTGTGGTTTTAAATCGTAGGCTTATTGTGGCCTTTCGATTTTCAACCAATAGGAAGGGTTGGAGATCATGTTTTCATATTTATTATTTTATGATCTATCAAAATTCGTTTTGGTATAACTTGACTTTATCTAAAATGGATTTCAAACCATTTAGCAAAGTGAACTATTTGATAATGATACTTGATGCTTCTCTTTGCTTTTTGGTTGAGTTAGCTTGCTAAATAGCTATATTTTCTCTAAAAATATTAGTGTAGCTTACTTGCAAGCTATAAGTATTTTAGGAAGGCTAATAACTAGGAAGAAAAAGATTAGTTTGGCAAATTATCATGAAAAAGGTATAACTTTGATAAATTCAAAATCTTTGTGTTATACCTAAATATTTAAGCTTAAATTATGTCTCTATACTCATGATTAGAATTGCATGTTAAACACTTGAATTTTCATGAGTAGGTAGAATTTTAATACTTATGAAAATTTCATTAAGTGAAACTTGCTCTAGGTTGATATTCACTAGTAGAGACCTTCTTGTAAGTCCAAACTAGTTTAACATGTTTAGGGATCTTATTCCTCAAAATATTTCACATGTTAAGATCCCTTAGATTCATTTTGATATCATGTTAATTCATTTAAAAATTAATCTCTACTATCTAGCATAGGTTAAGGTTTTTTTAATTTGAAACTTTGTATTGAACCTTTGCTATTTAGTATGTTAGCTTGCTAGTAGGCATATTATTTAATTATGCTACTAATGAAGTCTACTTGCAAGTTGTGAATGTTAATGAAAGGATATGCTATCTAAAAGAAAATGGAAAAGGAAATGAAAAGTTTTGGAAAATTTTCAAGAAAAATGTATGAATTTGATTTTGCAAAAATCTTAATATAATACTTAAATATGTATGCTTTAATGATGTCTCTATATACTCATGATTGATTTTGCATGATAAGTATATGAATTTTCATGAGTAGGCAATTTCATGATATTAATATTGAATGAAATTGAACTAGTTTGAAATTTCTTATTAGAGACCTCATTTTGAGTAAAAACCAAATAAACATGTTTAGATACACATATCACATGAGTCTAGGTGTTTGAAAATGAAAATTCATGTCAAGATGAACAATGTGATAACTATATCATTTTAGGGGACTTAAACTTGAAAAGTTTGACCCGAGTCAACAAATCGACTTGGAAAATTCATTTTAAGTCCAAAACTTCATAAACATGTTTAGAAATAGGTATGACATGTTTCCAAGCACTTAGAGTGAAAAATTCATATGGATATGGATAAAATGATAATAGAGGTCAATTCATGTTTACCTCTTTTTAAACCAAGTTGACCCAAGTCAACAAGTTGACGTAAAGGTCTCATTTTTAATCCATATTTGAGGAACATGTTTAGATTTACTCATGTTAGGTATCCATAGGTTTAAGTTTGAAAAATCATGAGTAAATGTTAAGATTGAAACTTAGCAAGTTTCATAAAAACTAGTTTAGTTATGAATGAAACTATGCTAGGTTGATATCTTGACTTAAGGACATAATTTTCATTTCAAACTTGACATATGCTCTTTACATGACCGTCATGTGGGGTCATGAAAGTTTGAATGAAAATTGAACAAGTTTTTAAAAATAACTGAAAATTACAAAAATACCATTTCGACCTACAATTGGTATCAATTTCAGTTATTTCTAGATAAATATAGAAAAATCATTTTTAAATAATTCTTGAAACTGCACATTCACTGAAAAATCTAGTTTTATCAGTAAAAATTTCAAAAAGTTTCATCAAGAATCTAATTTAAAATGGAATTTTGAAACCACAAAGTATCACTTATTTGAAATATCAATCTTTCCGGTACTTTGCTGTTTCTTCAAAAACTTCAAATGAAACTTTATGTATGCCATTTGGATTTTATTTATAATATCATTCACACAATTTCTTGAGTAAAATCATTCCTAGAAATGATTTTGATATCTTGGATGATAGCTAGAAATATCCATTTGTTTATTAAAATCAATATAGGATGAAAAATGGTCTTTGAAAATTCTTTTGAGTTCAAACTTTATACATGCATTTCAAATGACCATTCAACAATTGGTATCAAAAACTTTCGTCCAAAAATTTGTACCAAAGATTTTCATCGAAAATATGATTTTGTATAAATTAAAAAGTTTGATTTTTTTTAAATCTTGAAGTATAGGTTGACCTAAGTCAACAAAGTGACTTAGAAATTTCATCTTAAGCCCAAACTTGATTCATAGACTTATGTTATCTCATGTTTGATGTCTAGATGCCTAAGTTTGAGAAAACATGAGTAGATAACAAAATTTGATACTTAGCATTTTCATGTTTTCATACTTATTTCAAATGAAAATATGCTAAGTTCATATTTGGATCAAATGATATTATTTTCATTTCAAACTTCTCAAACATGCTTTAAATGATTAGATCTTAGTATTTTGAAAGTTTGAATGAAATCAAAAATATCATGAATGAGAACCATATTCATGAAAACATTCATACTTGATATTATATATGATTTAACTTTGAATTCCAATTGTGTTTTGAACATATCCTGTATGAATTAAGTTTCATGTTAAATATTTGTTTTCCATCCCTTTGGTTGAGATTTTTATGTTTCATGAAAAATAAACTTTAGAGTATCAACTTCATGAAATAAAATAAAATATTTATTTTTCATCCCTTTGTCTAGATTGACCTTTCTTGCCCTTTTTGATTGATGTCAAAAGGGGGAGAAGAGTATAGGTACAAAGGGGGAGAAAAGTACAAGAAAATTGGGGAGAAATTTGTAGGTAAAGGGGAGGAAAATATAGGAAATTCATGCATATAGATAGGGGGAGTTTATTTCATAGATATGCATGTTGATAGGGGGAGAAATCCCTTAGTTGATATCCTCTATGCTTTAATGTTATATTTTCTCAAGGATGTTTGTCATCATCAAAAAGGGGGAGATTGTTGGCTTTAGGTTTTCAACCTTGGTCTTAATCTCTTAATCTCGGTTTTGATGATAACAAACATGGAACTAATATTTTACTAAGAAATCTTTCAGGTTCCATATTAGTCAGCGTTCGATGTCCTCAATCGATAAATCGAAAAGACATTGATCGTCGCGCTCGGGTTCATCGCGGAAGCTTCTCGAAGATCGACGAGTGCACCAAAGTCGCATTGGACGAGCTTAAAGATCACATGAAAGCTCTCCATGTTGATGCTCGTTGTAAGCCGGAACCCGAAAATGAAGCGCGGAAGAAAAAAGGGCTGAAAATTCAATTCAGCCTAAGTTCGGTCGACCGGGTGGTTGACCGAATAGGGTAAGGAAAATGGCACCAACCATTTCGGTCGATTGGTCAGTTGATCGATAGAGGCCAAAAATAGGCAGTAAGCCTGTCAGTCGATCGATCGGTCGACCGAACTGAGGATAGCCGCAGGCGCAACTCACGTTGATTGACCGAATGAGAGATCAAAGCATTCACGTCTGGGCAGTCGACCCATCGGTCGACCGCACACAGAGAGGAAGCGGCGGTCGCTTTGAGCGGTCGATCGGTCGATCGACCGACCAATCGACCGGTGGCCTGCAACGGATAGAAAACTATTCGTTGAGCTGTCGTTTCTTCGTGAGGGTATAAATATACCTTCATCTACTTCTTTTAACTCTCCTCCTTGACTTCTACCACTACTAGAAAAACGGGCATCAATAACGACTTACAACGGCCCGGCCCGTTGCAAAGTAGCCGTGGCAGAAAAGCGTGTTGTTGATAATTTAGCAACGGCGCTGCAACGACCGATCGGGCTGTTGCTAATAACATTATCAGCAACGGCTTTGCCACGGACACTGGGCCGTTGATGATAACCTTATTAGCAACGGCTCGTGAGGCCATGGCAAGGCCGTTAGTGAAAGACCGTTACTAAGTCGTTGCCGATGTTATACAACAACGGCTTACGATACACTTTTAGTAACGGCTTTCCCACGGACAACTGTGGGAAAGCCGTTGCTGATGACTAAAACCTGGAACAATTTTTTTTTAAAAATTCCATATTTCCATTAATACATTGATACAATCTGATACATAACTCACACATCCATTCACACATCACAAATACACCCAGATATATATCAAAATAATTATACTTATATTTATAATTATCCACAATCGTATAAAAACTATTCAAATGCAAAATTGAAGTATCAATATCCAAACAAAACAAAACTAAAATATATATAGTATCAAAGTAACAAAGTTAATATAACAAAAAAACAATAAATCTCACGATGACGATGGAGGAGGGTTTGGATCATATGGCGGAGTCTGGAGTGCCTGGGTGTACACCGGCGTGGACTAACTCGAGGATGATAGATTAGATGATGTTGCTCTGTGATGACTTGACAAGTTGCGTAGCATAACTTGCATATCTGCCATCATCTGACTCTAACGCTCCATCAACTCAGTCTGACGAGCTGGTCCCATATATCTGGAGTAATCCAATCGGGGCCGTATCCCCGAGTCTCCGCGATGTTAGTGGTCCCAGCTCGGGCCATCGCCTGGGATCGGGCCTGCCCCAGCTGCCCGTTGTACCTTGCACAGGAAATAGCCTCCCAGGCAGCGTAAATGAAGGGCCTCTGGTCCTCGGCCCATGTAAAGCGAGCCTGCAAAATAATAATATCAGTACCAATATTAATCATCATGCATGTATATAAAAAAAAAATACGTGCCTCAAACTCGCGCCATAGCATGTCGACGTGCTCACTGGGCACGTGAGACCACGTGGGCCATGCCCCGTGCATGTATCGTCGAATAGTAGAAGAAATGCTCCTTGGATCTTCTTCTTGCTCGAACCTGCACAACAAAAATAAAATTTAATATTATATTATGATATAATGAATTTGTAATGATTCATAATTCATGATATATAACCTCTCCCCAATCAAGCTAATGAATCTACATGACTCTGTGGCTGGTGGAGGATGCCACCTGTTCGGCCCGTGTGGCCGTCTGCTTCTGGATGTACTAGCCTCAGCAGTATCATCGACAGGAGATCAGCAGTAGGAGGATCAGCAGCATGAGTAAGTGCTGGAGTCTCACCAATCGGAGACTCCGAAGCTCTCCTTTGACGATAACCATGACCAAACATATTTGTCGAATAGGCATATAATTAGATTATTATATATATATTAGAGATATATTTAATATAAGATATACTTTACAATTATTCCTCATCATCTGAGTAATAGTCTTCGAATTCTTCCTCTTCTTCATTTTCTTCATCTTCCTCATCTTCTTCATCTTCTTCATCAATTTCATGATCGTCATCAATTCATCATCAGCATATTCAACTTCTAATTGAATTCACGCTGTGTATGCATCTTCAAGTATTGGAATAATATGATCTATAGCAGGAGGATCATCTTCTTGATAGAAACCATCTGTCACATTAGGTATCGGCTCATTTTCTCCTACTCGGATCAATTTTTCCTCTACCTTTAGTCTTAGAGACTACACGCCAATCTGCTCTATCTTTATTTTGAGCCGGATACTTCGCGTAATATACTTGTTCGGCTTGTGATGCCAAAATAAAAGGCTGCCAATTTGGATTTGTAATTAACCTCAACAAGTTTATATTTTAGATGAACTTTCATGCCCCTTTCTGTTGTATCGAACCAATGACATCTAAATACGATAACTGATTTCAAGCCGAAGTAGTAAGTAGTGCAACTCTATCACTTCTTCCACCAGTCCATAAAAATCCATATCACATTCAACATAGGTTGTCCCTTTCACGTAGACCTCGGCATTCATCGTCTTCTTTGTAAATGCATATTCCACCGTGTGAAATTTGTATCCATTAACAAAATATCCGCTATAACAGGACACTAGTCGCGACGGTCCACTAACAAACTCAAATATTCTTTCATCTATTTCAGCTCGGTGATCTTTGCTGTAAGCTTGAATCCATGTAGGGAAATCACGATTTTGTAATCTCTTCAATTCTTTATCATTGTGAATAGAGTATTTTTACACCATCTCAATGTCAAATATTTCAATAAATTGTTCAATCTCTGGACAATTGAGTAATACGTACAAGTGTGCCAAATGATACTCTTCCTCGCTTAAGTGTCGAGATGGATGAGAACCAAAAGCACGACCAGAGTGACAAAATATATTTAAATGTCCATCTGAATGTCGAACTCCCCCATCGTCGTTACGTGGAAGACAATCAAATCTTGTCTGTACTGTCAATTCAAAGTAAAATGAGCAGAATAATGAAATTTCTTGGATGATATACGATTCAGATATTGATCCTTCAACAACTGCGGTGTTCTTTACTTTTTTCTTCAGACGATTCATGTATCGTTCAAATA
This sequence comes from Canna indica, assembly GCA_034359265.1. Taxonomy (NCBI): domain Eukaryota; kingdom Viridiplantae; phylum Streptophyta; class Magnoliopsida; order Zingiberales; family Cannaceae; genus Canna; species Canna indica. The sequence continues at coordinate 32,411,056 of CP136898.1, read as the reverse complement.
AGTACATCCGCTGGTATTGAACGGGACCACCAACTCGTGCCTCGTATGCCAAGTGTATCGGTAGATGCTCCATCGAGTCACAAAAGGCTGGAAGGAAAAACTGCTCCATCTTGCATATAATTTCAACAATACTACTTTCAAGTGTTGACATATCTTCGACTCGAAGGACATTTGCACAAATGAATCTAAAAAACATACTTAATTCAGTCAACGAACCCCAAATATTATCAGGTAGAAGATCTCGTAATGCGATCGGAAGCAATCTCTGCATGTATACATGACAATCATGGCTCTTCATCCCTGATATTTTGCAATCATCGACATTCACACATCGAGATAAGTTTGAGGCATATCCATCAGGTAATCTGAGTTCTTTTATCCATTTACAAACATCTTTGATCTGTTGTTTATTTAACACATACGGGGCCTTCGGCTTCAGATATCGTCCGTGGACCTCTTGTAACTCCAACTCTGGCCTCTTACAAAGTATTTTCAGATCATGTCGGGCTTTGACATTATCTTTAGTTTTTTCGGAAACATCCATCAAAGTGTTGAAAATATTATCAAACACATTTTTTTCAATGTGCATGACATCTAAATTATGTCGAATCAGTAATGAACTCCAATAGGACAATTCCCAAAAGATACTTTTTTTCACCCAGTTATGTGTTTGACCAAAGCCTGACACTCTTTCATTCCGACCAAATATTATCTCTGGAAGTGCTAAAACACGTGCTAACATTTGTTCATCAGACAACATCGGTGGTGGCCCATCTCTTTCGACTATTCTCTTAGTAAATTTATTATGATTCTTTCCATACTGATGGTTAGCCGGTAGGAATCGACGATGATAATCAAAGAATGAGATTTTTCTTCCATTTTAAAGACTGATTGATTTAGAGTGTTCCATACAATACGGACAAGAGAGTCGACTATGAGTGCTCCAACCAGACAACATATCGTATGCCGGGAAATCATTGATTGTCCACAAGATCGCGGCCTTTAAATTGAAGTTTTGCTTCCGATGACAATCATAAGTGACAGCTCCCTCAGTCTGCAATGTTTTCAACTCATCTATCAAAGGTTTGAGAAACACGTCAATTTCTTTTCGCGGACCCTTAGGAACCGGAATAATCATCGAAAGATAAATAAATTCATCTTTCATACACATTGACGGTGACAAATTATAAACTGTCGGTAGCACTGGCCAAACTGAATAAGGAGTTGCAGAATGTCCAAATGGATTAAAACCATCTGTGCACAATCCCAATCTGATATTTCTAGTATCCCTAGCAAATAAAGGATAACATGTATCCAAATGTTTCGATGCTTCACTGTCGGATGGATGAGTCATTACTATATCATCACGACTTCTTGCATGCCAACTCATGTAAGGGGCCATCTTTTCCGACATGAATAATCTTTAAAGCCTCGGTGTTAGTGGAAAATACCGAAGCACCTTAAACGAGATATTTTTCTATCGGATCGATTTCTTCTCCTTGTAACGAGGATGTTGACATACATGGCATTTATCCAACTGCACATTTTATTTATAATATAAAATATAGTTATTTTAGCACGCGTGTATTTTTTCGTACCCAAGCCCCAATTTTCTCATCAGCTTTTTAGTTTTATAAAAAGTTGGCTCAAACTTGTTATCAGTAGGCAACATTCCATTAATCAATCCTGCAATCTGATTATACGCAACCCCGCTGATATTACAATCGGCCTTGATGTTTAGGAGTTGTGTCATTGCTGAAAACCTAGTGCATTTAGGACAATTCTCATACAAAGGTTCATCGACAGCTTTCAACATCTCGTAAAATTCCGCAGCTTCTTTATTCGGCAATTTAATCTCTACCGCAATTTATACTTCTGTGATATCAATCATTGTAGTATCTGGTGGGACTGATGTCTGAGTAACTGGCTGATCAACATTATCATTCAGGTGGAATTGACCCCCAAGACTATCAAGTATCATAGTTCTAGGGATTAGATTGACTGGATGAAGAAGCACTAGCAGAGGAAGATTCATCATATGTCTGAACGACAGGATTGCTCGACGTCCCGACTTCACGTGACTCCCCGTGACAAGTCCATAGAAAATATCTTGGTGCAAATCCTTTGCTATATAGATGCAGAGTGACAGTCTCCCGATCCAAAAATCGTCCATTCAAGCAAATGCGGCACGGACATCGGATTTTATCACCGACGCTAACGAATTTCCAATTCGAATAGGCAAAATTTAGGAAGTACGTTATGTCTAATCGAAACTCATTCGTTAAAGCTCCACGATCAAGACGTCGGTACATCCAACTTCGATCAGCCAACATGATTATGTCAATCAATGATAATTTCTTTGGTTAATGCCTTTAGGTGAGATTGTCCTATTCCATTCATGATTTATGTTATTCATATTGCACTAAGTACTTCTTTTAACCGCTAACATCATTCTAAATTTTGGCAGCATCTCCCTACAGTTCTCTGAATATGCATATCATCTGGGCGCGTATCGAAGAACAAGAGAGATGCTGCCGAAATTTAGAATATGTTAACGATTAAAAGAAAAACGTAAGTGCAATACAAATAACTATATTCCCAAATTGTCTAATTAGGGATAATTCAAGGATTGTACATCGTATAAGAGATCATCTACTTCTTTTACACGAACATATAACCCCCGAACGGATCTAAGTATTTGCTAAATCATATCCGACTCATCGATGCGTACGTGAAACATATCAACTCGTCGGATGGATGATTATTTTCTAAATGTTTCGAGTCAGTTCGAGTCCATAGTGGACAATTCTAACACGAGTCCAAATTAGATGATTCTGGCGGGAGTCTGAATTTGATGATTCCGGCGCGAGTCCGAAGTGGTCGATTCCGGCGCAAGTCCGAAGTGGACAATTCTGGCGCGATGTCACACCCAGACTGAGGGTAGTGTGACCGGCCAGGGCCCACATTCTACCCTGTAGCCTACTGTCTACACTGACATCAAGAAACCAAAACATATCGACTGAAGAAACTTAACATACTTTATAAAAAGTTTGCAAGTCACAATGTATAAGTTTTTCAAAACAAGAAGAAACATCAACGTCAAATCCAAATGGTCAAATATCAAGTTTTACAATTCTTTTCAATTACAACCGTCAGTACAGAAATAAAACCAACATAATTAGGACTAGTCTAAGACTCATGGACGCCGCTACGAGATATGGCACCACCTCTACCCTCCAACTGCACCATGTCGACACCATGCTACTGCTCATGCTCTGCAAAAATAGAAATAAATTGTGAGTCCACTTGGGACTCAATGAGTGGCTCAATTGAACCTCCACTTAAGCCTCAGTCATGGGTATGTATATAGTAAAGGCAATAAAGGAATATACAAGGAGGTAAGGTGTGTTTCAAATGCAACTACCGACCCTCAACGGATCCATGAGTATCCATTGTACATGATAACCTGCCACCTTGGCTTAACACGCCTCTGACATCTGGCCCTTGGGCCTACTCATAGCAATATATATATTCTGGCTACAGCCGTCCCTACCATATCAGGTAGTATCATACTGGCCATCGGCCACAACATCTCAAGATGCAAGCAAACAATCCCGGGCCGTCGACTAGGATGGCCACTAGTCTCCGGACACTGTCTGGGGTAAAGATAGTTAGTCCCACTCAACTGGGATCTGGCACCTAGCGGGCCCGCTGGCGCACCTCTAGACCCAACTGGCCGAGCTGAGCATTGGTCATTTCTGACCTCATCGCTCCTCGGCGGACCATCTCAAGCACATTACACATTCAATATCCTAGGGTTTCCATATATATATATACCTCGAGCCTTTGCCCGTATCTAGCCATGTCCGGCTATCGGGTCAACAGTTCATGTTGCCCCTTTTAGTATATGTGCACCTACAATCTCTAAGTTTCTAAAAATATACAAGCAGTCCTAGAAGTGTTATCGTCTCATATCTAAGTTTCCATAAATGTGTTATGAACATCTAGTGGCACCTTATATGTTAACTAGCCTTCTACACTGTCTTAGGTGAGAATTTCCATGAGTCAACCTTGGAATACCATCCAAGAACATTTAGGGCAGCATACATAATTTAAAGAAAAATGCTCAAATATTACATCATTCATCATATATAACCATAATGCACATACCTAATAATTCTTATACTACCTTAGGAATATTAGCACAATAAGGAGCAACTATCTAGCATGACAAGGTAGTAATAAATTTAAATAACATGTATGAATTATAAAACATGGTAACATTGTCAACATCCAAGTTTAAGGATCAAATGCTAAGTATGGTTACAATCTAGCATTTCTACAATTCAAATCAATTAAGCTACTTGGTAAGTTTGATGTTCTTCCTAAGTATTGTCATATCCCTATGTGTGATCCCTAAGATCATGAAATTTCCATCTAAGGCAAGAATCTCCTCCTCTCACCAACCTTGGCCGAACCATGAGCAAGGGAAACCTTGCTCGGCCAAGGTCCTTGGGTAGGGAAAGATGGAAGAGGCTTTAGCTATACCTTGTCTCTTCAATTCCACATACTTCTTAAATACCAAGGATTAACTTACCCTTCCCCTCACCCTTGGCCGAACCCTCTCCATGAATCTTAGGATTCATTCGGCCACTTCAAGGGGCTTTAAAGGGGACATGCTTCATATTACGTGAGGAGTTCAAAGGACTACATCAAAACAGCGGTATAAGGACATCTAAGGGCCTTCTCGCTGTCAGGGGAATCGGGGAAAATTTCGGCATGACCTTTCCCCTTTTCCCATGACTCGGTAGCCCCAAAAATACATAGATCGGCGATTAAAATAGTGAGATCCGACAAGAAACATCATAAAATGGTGAGTACATATCGTTAAAATCATGGATCGTCGGGAAAAATCACGACAACTCGACCTATCATCTAGGGTTCGGCCACCCACCTCCCCCAAACTATTAAAGCCTTAACCACTCACCTAGATCACCAAGAAATAAGGATCGGGTGACGACGACTTGAGAATTTCCGACGACGACGCGAATTCCGGATCGATCCAAGCCCCAAGCCCCCTCCTTGCTCCTTCTCCTCTTTCTCCCTTGCGGCCTTGTGCGACTCAATGGTTGAGTCGCACGGCTGCCATATGTGGGAGTTTGTCCCCTCAACCATCTTTCCAAAGATGGTTTCAAGGCTCACTTAAGTCATACTCGGAACTCGAATAAACCCGAACTCGACTCGGGTTTCGACCCAACCCATAACATGACTCGAGTTGACTTAATTTAATGTATGATTTTATAAAAGGAAAGTTAATTATCCAAATAGTCTTCATGATTCATTAGCCGAGTCATACCTTTTCACTCGAGGCGATCCTAAGGCTCGACTCGACTACCCCCGAGTCCGACGCGCTGCACCAAAATAGATTTTTATATTAGGAAACTTTTTCTGGGTCTTACACGCGAGTCCATTGAGGACTACTCCAGACTAATTAACATTTTAACTAATTAATTAATATTAATCTACAATATTTTAACTAATTTAAATAATTAACCTACAATTATTAATCTAAAACATAATATTAATCTAACTAAATTAATCTTAAAATTACTCTAAACTCTAACAATTAATCTAAAAATCATAACAATTAGTCTAAACCCTAAAAATTAATCTAAAAAATTAAACAATTAATTAAATAATTAATTAAAAATTAAAAACATATATAAATAATATTATATAAGCATTTTCGGCGTCGGAGTCCGGTGGACTCCGGCACCGGCGTCCAGTGTCCGGACACTGCATAAACCACCGGCCGCCAACCAGAACCCTATTTTAAGGGTTTTGGCCGGCTCTAACAAGGGGGTGGAGGTTGAACGGGAGGCGGTGAGAAATACCTCAAATTGAATGGGAGGCGGAGGTCAGAATCGGAGGTCGAGGACGGGGCGGCAGCGTCGGTAGCAGCAGCTCGACGGCGGCGGCAGAAGAGAGTAGCAGCGGCGGGCAGAGGAAGAGGAAGAAGGGGTTGGGCGCGATCGCGTGCCCTATATAAACTTATCAGCAATGGCTCACTTAGCCATTAGAAAAGCCGTTGCTGATAGGTTAATTATCAGCAACGGCTCACGTGTCCGTTAGAACACCGTTGCTGATAATTTAATCATCAGCAATGGCTCACGTCTCCGTTACAATGCCGTTGCAGATATAGCATATCTACAATGGCTTGAGCTGCCGTTGCTGATGGCCGTTGCTGAAGAATTAATTTCTAGTAGTGTACAGATTTAATTGAGCAATTAAGAGGAAGATTTAAGCCTTCCAAAAGAGGAATTGCTTGCGCTCTGCTATTTCCGCGAACATCTTCTTCAAGCGCACAAGCTGGGCTCAACTCGGGTTTTGATCAAGCTCTACCTCTTGACGAGTTGAAGGTGCCAAAGGCTTGCAAAGGAGCATTAATCTTTGGTTTAATCTCTTAGCTCATTTGATTGTATTTTTATCTATTATTTGAACTGTTGTTTCTTTAATTTGGGTTTGTACGAAGACCGGGTGTTAGGTCTTCTTGTGTGGAAGTGGTTACCTGGTGTTAGGTGTAAAGCCACTTGTGTAAACTTAGTGTTTACTAGGATTAGTCAAGTTGTCCCTTAGGGTTGAGGTGGAAGAGTGCTCTCGATAAGAAGGCAGAGACTTTCGGGTGTGGAAGTACCTTAGGTCGAGAGTGAGACTCTTCGAGTCAAAGTCCTCTGTGTAAGGGAAATGAGAATTAATCTAGTAAAATTAGTTTGAAAATCCTAAGCGGAGTGCTTAGGTAGTGGAGTAGGCATTGGGGCCGAACCACTATAAATTGACGTGTTTGCATTGCGTTATTGTTTGTTTTTAATTGCTTAATTATTTATCGCTTCCGCATCTAATCATTAAATCGCAAATTGCCTAAACTAATTAAGAAAATGGTTAAAACCGGAATTTAGGCTAATTATTTAGTAAACACACTATTCACCCCCCCTAGTGTCGCCATTTCGCCTTCACTATCTATATGCATGGTTTCCTATATTTTCTTCCATTTTTACCTAGAATTTTCTCCCCCTTTTGACATCACTCAAAAAGGTCAAGAAAAGTCAATCAGAAGTCAAAGTTGAAACTCTAAAAGATTTTTCAAAACCGCGAAAGTCTCAACTCAAGGGATGAAAGCCAAACATCGAATAAGAGGCTAAGTCATGCATGATATCGTGAAATGATAAATGAAATCCAAAACCAAGAATCATGTAGTAACTTAAGTATCGATATTTTCAAGTATCGGTCAAATAGTCAAAAATTACTTTAGAAATGATTTTTCTCATTAAATGAGTAGAACGATACCATAAGTGAATTTAAAATATCATACTTTAAGTCTCATTTGAAAATTTCAACAAAAACCCAAAGTATCCAAAGAAATGAGTAAGTTGAGAAGAGTGATACTTTAGTGGCATTTTCATAAATAAGTGAGTCTTTCATGACATTTCTATATTTCATTCAAACTTTCAAAATACCAAGTTATGATCATGTAAAGCATGTATATTAAGTTTGAAGTGAAAATAATGTCGTTTGATCAAGATATGAACTTAGCACGATTTCATTCAAAGTTGGCATGAAAAAATGAAAATGGCTAGGTATCAAATTTTGCTATCTACTCATGTATTCTCAAATTTAGGCACCTGGTTATCTAACATGAGTGAATCTAAGTACATTGATCAAGTTTGGGCTTAAAATGATTTTTCTAAGTCACTTTGTTGACTTAGGTCAAAGTATATTTCAAGTTTACAAAAATCAAACTTTTAAATCAATATAAAATCATATTCTTGACAAATTTTTTTGAAACTTTAACTATAGAAATTATATTTTTCAGAGAATCTACAGGTTCAAGAATCAGTAAAAAAATAGTTTCCTAAAAATTCTTAAAATTCCTGAAAGTCTAGTGGCATTTTCATAAATTTCATATATTTTTCCGGAAGTTATTATTTTTTATTCAAACTTTCCAGATATCGCTGAATGATCATTGGAAATGAATGTACCTAGTTTGAACTCAAAATGAATTTTCTAAGTCTATTTTAAAACCGATCTCGAGTTCAACCAAAAACTCATTTTCAAGATATCCCTCAAGGTATCAAAATCATTTTTAGAAATGATTTCACTCAAAGAATAGTGAAAATGATATTTGAAGTTTTCGACGAAAAATCAAAGTATCGGAAAAATTGATATTTCTGAAATCCAACTTTAAAATTTCATTATAAATCCGATTCTTGATGAAAATTTCTGAATTTTTTACTGAAGAAACTAGATTTTTCAATGAAGATGCAGTTTCAAGAATCAGATAAAAATGATTTTTCTATATTTTTCTACAAATAACTGAAAATGCTAAATTTTTAGTGGCATTTCCGTAATTTTTAGTTATTTTTTCAAAACATATTCAGGTTTCATTCAAACTTTTATGAAACCACCTAATGGTCATGTAAATTAGTGTATGTCAAGTTTGAGATGAAAACTATGTCCTTAAGTCAATATATCAACCTAGCATGGCTTCAATCAAAACTAAGCTAGTTATCATGAAACTTGCTAAGTTTCAATCTTATCATTTACTCATGATTTTTCAAACTTAAACCTATGGACACCTAACATGAGTAAATCTAAACATGTTCCTCAAATATGGATTGAAAATGAGATCTCTAAGTCAATTGGTTGACTTGGGTCAACTTGGTTCAAAGGAGGTTATCATGAAATGGCCTCTATGACATTTTATTCATATTCCTAAACATGTCATACCTATTCCTAAATGCATGGAAACATGTCATACCTATTCCTAAACATGTTTATGAAGTTTGGACTTAAAATGAAGTGTCCAAGTCGATTTGTTGACTTGTAAGACTCGAGGTTTCCTAATATAAAAATTTATTTTTGGTGCAATGCACCGAATCGGGAGTTAGTTGGGTTGAGTCGCGGAATCGACGCGAGTAGAAGGTATAATTTAAGCCTTATGAAATTTTATTTGTTAAATGTTCCTTCCTTCTTAAACATAAGATGTCTTAGTAGAGTCGAGTTCAAAATCGTGTATGAGGATTGAATCGGGTCTCGAATCGGACTCAGATTGAGCCAAGTAGCGGCTAAGTGAATAAGAGGGGCATAATGGTCAAGTGAAGATGAGGGAATAAATACCTCATCCCCAGTCGTGCGGCTCATCATTGGATCCGCACGCAGCCCGAGAAAAGGGAGGGAGCCAGGGGAAGTCGAGAGACGGCGTCGGATTCGTGCTGTCGTAGGAAAAAGAGAGATCACCGTCGCTCATCCATTCTTCTTCCTTGATCAAGGTGAGTGGATCGAACCTTGTTATGTAGGGTAGGCGGGTAGTCGACCCAAGCTTTAAGGGTTTTCTCCGATTTCTCGGGTAAATTCCGTTGATTTACCGATGTTTCTTCCAAGATTTGATTCAAAAGTTATTTATGCTATTCGCATGAAGTTTTCTTGTCATTTTTCTCGATGATTAGGGCCGGCCCCATGAACGGAAATGGGGGAAGGTCATGCCGAATTTTTCCCCAATTTCCTAGACGGGTTGGAAGCCCTCGAATTGAGTTTCTCTCACGATTGACGACTTGATTCTTCTCAACCATGGCCGAAACCTTACTTCCCTACCCTGCTCGCTCTCGACTGAACATGAACAGCCTTGGGTAGGCTCGGCCGAGTGGGTATTAGAAGGAGAAAAGGGCTTGCTATGTTTTATGCTTACATGTAGGGTGCTAAATCATATTTTTATGTTGTAGATTACTCACATAGTATATGAAACCTTGGTAGTGATGGATTGAGATTAGTATATTATAAGGAAATGTTCTTGGTAGTACAAACATGGATAGGATCTTAGTATATTATAAGGAAATGTTCTTGGTAGTACATACATGGAAGGGATCTTAGTATGACATGTGAATCATGAGAATGTTTCATTTATTTCTAATATATTTGCTCAATTGTTACCTTGTGCGATAATTGCTTACCTTGCTGGAATTTCTTTATAAATGCAGAATTTAATCATGTTGTTGTAGAAATCATGTGGATAATTATGGTAGTAGTTGTAGAATGATTCCCTTATAATTTATGTGCTGTGACATAATTGTATTCAAACATTTCTGCACTCACAACCTATAATTTATACTTAAGAAATCTGGCAATTGACGCTAGAGGACTATAAGGAAATTCTACGGTGCTTAATTATTCAGAGAAACTTGAATGTAGACAAGTTATGTTTCACACCTAGGGAACAACCAGCGAGCAATAGTGTGCGACTGGTATGGCCCGGAATAAAGGGGCCGAGTACGGGTGAATGCCCAGGGTTTTTAAATAAGGAAACTTTAGAACACTTTGTATGTGTATTGTGCTTGTGATGGTTGGTTGAGAAGCATGAACGGTCGGAATGACTAATGCTTTACTCGGGGGGTGATTTGGGTCTTGAGATTCCAGCAGCAGGCCCACTAGGTGTTAGACCCGGGTGGCAAAGGATCTTGAGATTCCGTCAATGGACCACGCTGATGGTAGACCCGAGTTAGGGGGGGAGGGGGGGGGGGGCTAGCTATCCCTAACCTGGTGGGTTCCTGAGACTAGTTGACCATCCTAGTGGACGGCCCGGTGATTGTTTGACTTTCCTTATATGATATGTGGGTCGTGCGGCCGGGTTATTATCTTGTGGTATAGGCCCATTTTGGCCGGGTGTATGGTTTATACAGGTTGGCCGTTGGGCCGGCTGTTATATCCTAACTAGATTAAATCTCTATAATTAAAATTGCTGACTTTTATGCATGTTGTTATTGGGGATTTATGTGGAGGTTCGGAAGGATCGCTCACTGAGTCTCATGTGGACTCATGGTTTATCTCTCTTGTTTTTGCAGAGCCCGATCAGTGAGGTGAGGCTTGGAGTCATGTTGCAGCTAGAGTGCAGGCAGTGGTGTAGATCTCGTAGCAGCTCCAGTAGTCGTAGTCGTGATGTCTAGGATTGTTTTCTTTATATACATTGGGAGTTGTTAATTTGAAAAATATGTATTCGACTTTAACTCAAGCTGTTTTATTTTATAGTTGGTTTGTTTTGTAACTCTTTTAAAATTGTTGAACCTTCTTTAAAAATTAAATAAAAGTTGAATCGTTGTTTTTATTCGCATGTTTTCGGGATAGCATGTATTATCGGTATCTTGTTATTCAGTGTATGTGGTAGGCTTCATGGTAGGACATAGACCCTGGCCGGTCACGCGACCTTGAGTTGGGGCATGACAAACTTGGTATCAGAGCCTTTGGTTAGGTCTTGACTACGACTAGGAGTTGGGTACCGTATGAGACATATGCTAGCGTGTCGACATACGGTATAGGTATGCTACGAGATCTGGCAACCATGACTTCATTAGTAGATAATGATATTAAGGCTATTAGCAAGCTAACATACTAAATAGCAAAGGTTTAATGCAAAGTTTCATTTAAAAACCTTAACCTATGCTAGATAGTAGAGATTTATTTTAAATGAATTGTCATGATATCAAAATGAATCAAAGAGATCTTAAGATATGAAATATTTGAGGAATAAGATCTCTAAACATGTTTAACTAGTTTGAACTTAAAGGAATGTCTCTAATAGTAAGTATCAACCTAGAGCAAGTTTCATTCAATGAAATTTGTCTAAGTACTAAAATCCTACCTACTCATGAGAATTCAAGGGTTTTAACATGCAATTTTAATCATGAGTATAGAGACATAATTTAAGCTTAAACATTGAGGTATAACACTAAGATTTTGAATTTATCAAAGTTATACCTTATTCCTGATAATTTGCCAAACTAATCTTTTTATTCTTAGTTATTAGCCTTCCTAAAATACTTATAACTTGCAAGTAAGCTACACTAATATTTTAGAGAAAATATAGCTACTTAGCAAGCTAACCCAACCAAAAAGCAAAGAGAAACATCAAGTATCATTATCAAAGATCAATTTGCTAAATGGTTTGAAATCCGTTTTAAATAAAATCAAGTGATACCAAAATGAATTTTAAGATATCACAAATGTAATATTAATGAAAACATGATCTCCAACCCTTCCTATTGGTTGAAAACCGAAAGGCCACAATGAGTCTACGATTTGGAACCGCAAGGTCGCTTAGGCCCATTACAAGCCACATAGGTCTCCGAAGAGACCGAAGATCAAAAGTCAAAAAAAAAAAATTTAACTTATCAAGAGTGAAAAATCTACTAATATTAAGCATATATCAAACTCCAACTCTAATTTAAACAAGTAGATATAGGAGATGATACCAATGTGTTTGATGCCAGCAGTTTCATTAACCAAGGCATCATGATGACTTGAAGTTGCAACTTTGAAATGGTACAATCTTTGAATCCCCAAGCAACTTCAATCAACCAACTTCATCTCACCCTTGTGTGGTAGATCCCCCTACAAGAGAACAAGAGACCTTTGGTACCCAAATGCCTTTGGGTCCTTGGGGGTTAGAGGGCTTAGCTACCCAAAGTGTCTTAACACCACTTGGGTTCATCTTAAATGCACAATCATATATGGTATGCCCATAAACACCATAACAAAAACAATGACCTTGAAATTCTTTCTTTTTGTCATTTTTGTGAACATGAGGTCTAAAGTTAGAATGCTTGACATGAGGAGGATGGTGAGCATGAGCATTCTTAAAAGAAACATTCTTCTTTTGAACATGAGGTTTAATGGTAGAATGCTTAGCATTTTGAACATGATAGACATTGGCATTCTTTACATAAGTATTTTTCATTCTTGTGTTCTTAGGAAATGAAGCATTTCTCAATTCGTTTACTTTTTTATTTAAGGACACAACCTCATTTTTCAATAAATCAAGAGATTGATATAAGGCATTAGATTGAGATTTCAAATTGTTGTTTTCACTTCTAATTTTTGAATTCTCATGTTTCAAATTTTCATTCTTAAGCTTTAAGTCCTTAATATCAAGTTTCAACCTATCATGGGAAGGATCAAAAGAACTAGATTTCATTCTCTCATTTTCTAGTTTTAATTCATCCACATGAGAGTTAAGCCTTATATTTTCTTTCTTTAATTTCTTATTTTCTTTATTCTTTTTCAAGAGCAATTCATACATCTTTTTGCATTCTTCTAGTAGTTCTTCATAAGACATGTCAAGAGATTTTGAGCTACTAGAATCACTATTTTGATCATGACTAGAAGATGGTGAATATACCTCATTCCGAAGACCCATGAGGCAAAAGTTCGATGTAGCTTCATTGTCATGTCTAGAAGAGGCTTCACTTGATTGAGATGTGGATGAAGAAGCACACTTCTTTTTGGATTTCTTCTTCAAGAGTGGACAATTCTTCTTTTTGTGTCCCTTCTCTTGGCAAAGGAAGCACCTAAGTTTTCTTTTCCGATTTTTGCTTGTGCTTCTTTGGCTAGAAGTGCTTTGAGCATCAAAACCTAGGTTAGTACTAGGGGGTTGACCATTGTCATCACCACCCTCAACAAAAGTATGAAGCTCTTCGATTTTAGCATAATCATATAACATATTTAATGTTGCCCAGATATCAAAAGTGGAAGAACAATGCATAGCCTTTTCAAGTATTTCATTTGAAAATGAGCAATATAGGAGATGCCATTGTTTTAGCATTCAATTCAAATAATCTAACTTGTTCTTGAGTCCAATCATTTATGTCAATGGTGGGCTCAACATACTCATTCTTTAGCATGCAAAATAGATCTAAACTTTGTGTTTTAAGAAAGGTATACATCCTACTCTTCCAAATACCAAAGTTTTCTTCATCAAACCTAGGTAGTGCAAATGTATACTCTCTAGCGCCATTTTCGGATCGAGACAAGGTGTAGAAGAGATGGTGAAATCTCAAGCTACGGATCCGCTCTGATACCAATTGTTGTTTAAAATGGCACACTAGAAGGAGGGGGGTGAATAGTGTGTTTACTAATCCTTGTTGCCTAATTTCGGTTTTAATCGTTTACTTAGTTACTTAGGCAATTTAACAAATTCAATAACAAGCGGAAGCAAGGTGAATATGCTAATTAAGCAAACACAAGAAGAAGCAATGCAAACATAGAGATTTATAGTGGTTCGGCCCCAATGCCTACTCCACTACCTAAGCACCCCGCTTAGGATTTCCAAACTAGGTTTACTAAATTAATTCTTGTTTCCCTTACAATGAGGACTTTGACTCGAAGAGTCGCACTCTCGACCTAAGGCACTTCCACACCCAGAAGTCTCCACCTTCTTACCAAGACCACTCTTCCACCTCAACCCTAAGGGACAACTTACTTAATCCTAGTAAAACAAGGTTTACACAAGTGGCTTTACACTTTCACAGCAAGGTAACCACTTCCACACAAGACCTAACAACCTAGGTCTTACTCAAACTCAAATTCAAGAAAACAATGTCCAAATAACAATTAAAATACAATCAAAAGAGCTTAAGAGATGAGAGAGGAACCACGGCTCTTTTCCAAGCCTTCAACTCGTTAAGAGGTAGAGCTCGTATTAAAATCCAAGTTGAGGAAGAAAGCTAGACGCTTGAGAAAATGTTCACGGAAGAACAGAGCGTTGTTGATCGATCCTTTGAAGGCTCAAATTTTCCTTTAGAATGCTCAATCAAATCTGTAAGAGTGGAGGAAGAAAGGTTAAATGAGTTAGATGAGGTATATTTATACACTCTCACAGAAATGGCAGCTCAACGGGTAGAAAACTATCTGTTACAGCCGCTCGATTGATTGGCCGGTCGACCGACCGATCGGCCGCTTAGAGCGACCGCTACCTATTCTCTCTGTGCGGTCGACCGACGAGTCGACCTCCAGATGCAACTCTTGCATTCCACAATCCGGTCAACCGATCGGTCGACCGACGCAAGTTGCTGCTTTGGCGATCCTAGTGGCATCTGAGACCGCCAGGGTCAAGAGGTTCGTTGGGGGCTTGAGGCCTCAGATTGGCAGGCTCATCCACTACACCAAGGATTACACTCTTGCCCAGGTGGTGGATGAAGCCCTTCGAAAGGAAGCTTTGGTGCCGTTCGAGAGGAACGACGGACGGGCCAAGAAGAAATTTTGGCCGCAGGGGTATGGAGGCCGATCGGGTCACTCTGAGGGGACTGTACCTATCGCAGATCACCAGCAGAGCCGAGAGTAGGGTGGTAGCCGGGGCCGTGGGGGCCCAGGGTCTGGGACAGTGAGGCCGGCAGGGTCGGGGGTGTTTCTCAGAAGTCAGATATGCCACAGTGTGGTCGCTGTAACCGGAGGCACTAGGGGGCATGTTTTGGCCGCTCGGATGTCTGCTTTAAAATTTGATCAGGTCGGGCACTTTAATAAGGACTGTCTGGACAGAGTTGGCCAGAGATTTGAGTAGTCAAAAGGGAAGGCGCCTATGTCAGTAGGGTCAGTGGCTCAGAGAGGTCAGACGTAGAGCAGGGGACCGTAGGCTAGCCAATTAGAGAGACCGTCTGCCAGGATTTCCGCCATGAACTGCGATGGGGCAGAGGCATCAAAGGCAGTGGTGACAGGTATTATTTTATTCAGTTCTTCTGCTGCTTATGTTATGTTTGATTCGGGTGCCACACACTTGTTTGTATCAGCCAAATTTGCTGCTGGATTGCCTATGGCACCTTCTTTGCTTGTTGTGTCGTATGTGGTGTCAATGCCTATGGGTGACTCATTAATAGCATAGTCAATCTTCCATGACTACAAAGTGCTAATCTGTGGTCATGTGTTGAAGGCAGAATTGACACTTCTGCCTATGATTGAAATTGATGTCATCCTCGGCATGGATTGGATGGCGGAGCACTTTGCGTCAGTTGACTGTAGGGCTAAGATTGTCACGTTCAGTAAGCCCGGGTTGCCGCAATTCACTTACCGTGTTGAAGGGAAGGATGAGCCCATGGGCGTCATTTCAACCCTTAAGGCTCGTAAATTGTTGTGCATCGACTATAGACAGCTCAATAAGGTGACAATCAAATATCGTTACCCGCTACTTAGAATTGATGATTTGTTCGACCAGTTGCAGGGGGCACAGTGGTTTTCGAAGATTGATTTGAGATCTGGATATCATTAGTTGAGAATTCGAGACTGTGATGTGCCCAAGACTGCCTTCAGGACTCGCTATGGCCATTATGAGTTCCTGGTGATGTCGTTTGGATTGACTAACAGACCTGCGGCATTTATGGACCTCATGAATAGAGTGTTCAAAGAATACCTAGACAGATGTGTGATCGTCTTTATTGACGACATCCTAGTGTATTCCAAAAGCAAGGAGGAGCACTCCAAGCATTTGAAGATGGTCCTGGAAACCCTCAGAAAATATCAGTTGTATGCCAAATTCACCAAGTGTGAGTTTTGGTTAGAAAGTGTGGGATTCCTAGGTCATATAGTGTCCAAGGAAGGAATTAGTGTGGATCCCTCCAAGATAAAGGCGATAAAGTACTGCAAGCGGTCGACTAGTGTGACTGAAGTCCACAGTTTCTTGGGGTTAGACGGGTATTACAGAAAGTTTGTAGAAAATTTCTCAAAAATTGCAGCTCCTTTGACTCGATCAATGCAGAAGAAGGTCAAATTTGATTGGGACGGGAAGTGTGAGGAGAGCTTCCTGAAGCTCAAAGAATATTTGACGTCAGCACCAATTCTGGCTGTACCTTTAGGCTCGGGAGAATTTGTGGTATACTGTGACGCCTCTCGGGTTGGCCTGGGTTGTGTTCTGATATAGTATGGCAGGGTGATCGACTATGCATCTCGTCAGTTGAAAGTGCATGAAAAGAATTACCCAACACATGATCAATTTGGAACTGGCGACGGTAGTGTTTGCTCTGAAGCTATGGTGCCACTACTTGTACGATGAGGCTTGTGAGATTTATACCGACCACAAAAGCCTCCAGTACTTTCTCACCCAAAACGAGCTCAATTTAAGGGAAGGAAGATGGCTCGAACTTCTTAAAGATTATGATTGTACCATCTCGTATCACCCTGGGAAGGCCAATGTGGTGGCAGATGCGCTGAGCAGGAAGTCCATGGGCAGTCTGGCCCATTTGGCAGTTAGGAGGAAGCCGCTAGCGCGAGATTTGGCACTGTGCTTGGAAGGGGGTAGTTCGATTTGGGAAGAAAGGAAAGCTGAGCCCCAAGTTTGTTGGGCCTTTTGTCGTTCTCCAACAGGGGGTGCTGTAGGTTATGAGCTGGCCTTGCCCCCTAGCATGAGTAGGGTACACCCGATTTTTCATGTATCCATGCTCAGGCGATATGTGAGAGTTGATTCGCATGTGATTGAACCTTTTATTGCTGAGGTGGATTCTTATGTCTCATTCGAGGAAAGGGTGGTGGAGATCCTCGACCGCCAAATTAGAAAGTTGAGGTCCAAAGAAATCCCCCTAGTAAAGGTTAGATGGGAGCACCACTCCAGGTAGGAAGCCAGTTGGGAGGTAGAGCGAGACATGAGAGAGCGCTACCCTTCCTTGTTTGAACAACTGATAAATCCTTATAATTCAGCAAAATTCGAGGACGAATTTCCCTTAAGGGGGGGAGGTTGTAAGACCCAAGGATTCCTAATATAAAAATTTATTTTTGGTGCAGCGCACCGGATCGGGAGTTAGTCGGGTCGAGTCGCGAAATCACCGCGAGTAGAAGGTATAATTTAAGCCTTATGAAATTTTATTTGTTAAATGTTCCTTCCTTCTTAAACATAAAATGTCTTAGTAGAGTCAAGTTTAAAATCATGTATGCGGATTGAATCGGGGCTCGAATCGGACTCGAATTGAGCCGAGTAGAGGCTAAGTGAATAGGAGGGGCATAATGGTCAAGTGAAGATGAGGGAATAAATCCCTCATCCCCAACCGTGTGGCTCAACATTGGAGCTGCACACAGACCGAGAAAGGGGAAGGAGGAAGGGGAAGTCGGGAGACAGCGCCGGATTCGTGCCGCCGTCGAAAAAAGCGAGATCACCATCGCTCGTCCATTCTTCTTCCTTGATCAAGGTGAGTGATCGAACCTTGTTAAGTAGAGTAGGTGGGTAGCTGACCCAAGGTTTAAGGGTTTTCTCCGATTTCTCGAGTAAATTCCATCGATTTACCGATGTTTCTTCCAAGATTTGATTCAAAAGTTATTTATGATGTTTGCATGAAGTTTTCTCATCGTTTTTCTCGATGATTAGGGTCGGCCCCATGAAGGGAAATGGGGGAAGGTCATGTCGATTTTTTCCCCACTTTCCTAGACTGGTCGGAAGCCCTCGAATTGAGTTTCTGTCGCAATTGACGACTTGATTCTTCTCAACCATGGCCGAAACCTTACTTCCTTACCCTGCTCGCTCTCGGCTGAACATGAACAGCCTTGGGTAGGCTCGGCCGAGTGGGTATTAGAAGGAGAAAAGGGCTTGCTATGTTTTATGCTTACATGTAGGGTGCTAAATCATATTTTTATGTTGTAGATTACTCACATAGTATATGAAACCTTGGTAGTGATGGATTGAGATTAGTATATTATAAGGAAATGTTCTTGGTAGTACAAACATGGATAGGATCTTAGTATATTATAAGGAAATGTTCTTGGTAGTACATACATGGATGGGATCTTAGTATGACATGTGAATCATGGGAATGTTTCATTTATTTCTAATATATTTGCTCAATTGTTACCTTGTGAGATAATTGCTTACCTTGCTGGAATTTCTTTAGAAATGCAGAATTTAATCATGTTGTTGTAGAAATCATGTGGATAATTATGGTAGTAGTTGTAGAATGATTCTCTTATAATTTATGTGTTGTGACATAATTGTATTCAGACATTTCTGCACTCACGACCTATAATTTATACTTAAGAAATCTGGTGATTGACACTAGATGACTATAAGGAAATTCTAGGGTGCTTAATTATTCAAAGAAACTTGAATGTAGACAAGTTATGTTTCACACCTAGGGAACAACCAGCGAGCAATAGTGTGCGACTGGTATGGCCCGGAATAAAGGGGCCGAGTATGGGTGAATGCCCGAGGTTTTTAAATAAGGAAACTTTCGAATACTTTGTATGTGTACTGTGCTTGCGATGGTCGGCTGAGAAGCATGAACGGTCGGAATGACTAATGCTTTACTCGGCGGGTGATTTGGGTCTTGAGATTCTAGCAGCGGGCTCGCTAGGTGTTAGACCCGGGTGGTAGAGTGTCTTGTGATTCCATCAGTGGGCCACGCTGACGATAGACCCGAGTTGGGGAGGGGTGGGGACTAGCTATCCCTAACTCGGTGGGTTCCTGAGACTAGTTGACCATCCTACTCGACGGCCCAGTGATTATTTGACTTTCCTTATATGATATGTGGGTCGTGCGGCCGGGTTATTATCTTGTGGTATAGGGCCATTTTGGCTAGGTGTATGGTTTATACAGGTTGGCCGTTGGGCCGGCTGTTATATCCTGACTAGATTAAATCCCTATAATTATAAATTGTTGACTTTTATGCATGTTGTTATTGGGGATTTATGTGGAGTTTCGGAAGGACCGCTCAGTGAGTCCCTTGTGGACTCACGATTTATCTCTCTTATTTTTGCAGAGCCCGACCAGTGAGATGAGGCTTGGAGTCATGGTGCAGCTGGAGTGCAGGTAGTGGCGTAGATCTCGTAGCAGTGTCCAGTAGTCGTAGTCGTGATGTCTAGGATTATTTCTTTATATACACTATGAGTTGTTAATTTGAAAAACATGTATTCAACTTTAACTCGAGTTGTTTTATTTTATAGTTGGTTTGTTTTGTAACTCTTTTAAAATTGTTGATCCTTCTTTAAAAATAAAATAAAATTTGCATCGTTGTTTTTATTCGCATGTTTTCGAGATAGCATGTATTATCGGTATCTTGTTATTCAGTGTATGTGGTAGGCTTCAGGGTAGGACATAGACCTTGGTCGGTCACGTGACCCTGAGTTGGGGTGTGACACTTGGATCACATTTGTTCATCTAGACATGAATTTTCAAGTTTAAATACCTAGACTCATCATATATGTATCCAAACATGTTTGCCAACCACTAACTCAAAATGATGTCTCTAATATGAATTTCAACCTATAGCAAATTTCATTCAATCAAGATATCATGAAATTGCCTAAGTTATCAAAATTTTACCTACTCATGAAATTTCATATATTTATCATGCAAAAACAATCATGAGTATAGAGACGTCATTATATCACATGTATTCAAGTATTATACTAAGATTTTTGCACAATCAAACTCATACGTCATTCTTGGAAATTTTGTCAAACTTGTCCCCGTTTTTTTTTTCTTTTTTTTTTACTTTTCAATTTTCTTCATGATAGCATAGCCTTCCATTAACATCTTCAACTTGCAAGTAGACTTCATTAGTAGATAATGAAATTAAGGCTATTAGCAAGCTAACCAAACCAAATAGCAAAGAGAGATTCAAATATCATTTTCAAAATGCATCTTTGCTAGATAGTTTGAAATTTGTTTTAAATGAAATCAAGTGATACCAAAACAAATTTTAGGATATCACAAAAATAATAAATATGAAAACATGATCTCCAACCCTTCCTATTGGTTGAAAATTGAAAGGCCACAATGAGCCTACGATTTCGAACCGCAAGGTCGCATGAGCCCGTTATAGGCTACATAGGTCTCCGAAGAGACCGAAAATCAAAAATCATTTGAAATATATTAAGAGCGGGGAAAATCAATTAATTTAAAGCATATATCATAAACACCATCTTCAAGCATACAAGTAGAGAAAAGGTGATGATACCAAGTGATCTAGATGTCAATTCTTAAACCTAAGGCATCTAGTCTAGGTGAAGACTTTGAAGTTGCAACCATGTAAGGATCCTTCCTTTAATTTTTTGGTCAACTTCAACTCTTCAATTTCCATTACCCTTGTGTGGTGGCTCCCCCTACAAAAGAGCATGAAACTTTTGGTACCCAAATGACTTTGGGTCCTTGGGGGTTAGATGGCCTAGGAATCCAAAGTGTCCTAGCTACACTTAGATTTTCGTTGAATGTACAATCATAAATAGCATGACCAAAAATACCACAACAAAAACAATGTCCATTGAATTTCTTTTCATTTATGCTATGGACATTAGATCTATTATTTGAATGCTTGACATGTGAAACATGATGAGTATGAGCATTCTTAGGAAAATCATTCTTCTTCTTATGATCATGAGGTCTAATGGTAGAATGTATAGCATGAGAATGATGATAAACATTGGCATTCTTTACATAAGCATTTCTAGTGTTCTTAAGAAGTGAAACATTTTTCAATTCGTTTACTTTCTTATTTAAGGACACAACCTCATTTTTTAATGAATCAAGAGATTAATATAAGGCATTAGATTGAGATTTCAAATTTTTGTTTTGACTTATAATTTTTGAATTCTCAAGTTTCAAATTTTCATTCTTAAGCTTTAAGTCCTTAAGCTCAAGTTTCAACCTATCATGGGAAAAATCAAAAGAACTAGATTTCATTCTCTCATTTTCTAGTTTTAATTCATCCACATGAGAGTTAAGCCTTATATTATCTTTCTTCAATCTTTTTATTTTCATTATCCTTTTTAACAAGCAAGACATACATTTTTTTGTATTCATCTACTAACTCATTATATGATATGTCAAGAGAACTAGTAGAGCTAGCATTATTATTATCATTAGCATGACTAGAAGGAGAAGAGTGTACCTCATCATTAGCATCCATGAGGCAAACTTTCGAAGTGGCTTCATGGTCATGAAAAGAGGATGCTTCACTTGAGTAAGATGTGGAAGTGGAAGCACTTGACCTATTCCTTGCTTTGTTCACCATGGTAGGGTAATTTTTCTTCACATGCCCATTTTCCTTGCAAGCATGACAAATCACCTTTCATTTTCGGCTCTTAGAGTTTCTCCTTTGACTAGAAACACTATGGGCATCAAAACCAAGATTAGTAGTAGGTGAGTGACCATTGTCATCACCACCTTCATCAAAAGTGTCAATCTCTTCGATTTTGGCATAATCATATAAAACATTTAAAGTATCCCATAAATCATAAGCCGAAGAGCAATGCATGACTTTATCTAGGATGTCATTTGGTAATGTGCAAAAAATACAATTCATGGCATCTCCATTATACTTAAATATTTTCTTATCTAATTCACTCCAAGCATGCATGTCAACCTTAGGTTCAATGAATTCTAGTCTTAACAAGTTAAGGACACCAAAACCCTTAGTCTTTGAATATGTGTACATCCTATATTTCCAAAGACCAAAGTTTGAGGAATCGAACCTAGGAGGTGAAGACATTAACTCTCTAGTGTCATTTTCTGGATCGAGAGACGATGTAGAGGAGATGGTGAAATCTCAATCTACGACCCGCTATGATACCAAATGTTAGTGAAATGACCTACACTAAAGGGGGGTGAATAGTGTGTTATCTAAATCTTTCGCCTAATTCCAATTTTAATCATTTACTTGATTACTTAGGCAATTCATAAATCGAGTAGTAAGCGGAAGCAAGATATAAATGATAAGCAATAAAAAATGCAAGGTAAACAATGCTAACATAATTATTTAAGAAATGCAATGATAAGCAGTGGTCCGGCCCCAATGCCTACTCCACTACCTAAGCACCTCGCTTAGAATTTCCAAACTAAATCCACTAAATTATGAGTAGCTTACAAATGAGGACTTTACACCACATGCTAGACACCCTAGACCTAAACTTCAATTTCCCGAAGAATCCTGAGCGTCGACGAGCGTCCTTGCCAATTTCTCCGATTTCTCCAATTTTTTTGATCGCGGACGTCGTGCGCTAACTAACTTGGAATCTGAAAGTATTTCTCAATGAAACATTAGTTCCATGTTTATTATTATCAAAACCGAGATAAAGACAAAGGTAGAAAACCTTAGGCCAACAGCTCCAACCAAGCCGACAGCTTGGCCTCCAAGGAAAGGGGAAGAAGAGGGGGCCGGGAAGAGAAAGAGTCGCTCGGTAGCTGGCTACTTGAGGGCAGCGGCTCCAAGGGAGGGAAGAGGGGCGGCTCGACTGCTCCTCTCTCCAAACGTCTTGTGCGGCTCCAATAGGGAGCCGCATGCCAAAAGGAGGTGGGGGGGGTTTATAAATCCCTCCTCAAGCCCTCAACGCCTAGCAACCCGCTAACCCGCCTTAGCTTAAAATAACCCATGCTCCACACAAGCATCAAAACACAAGCACACCCAAGCAATGCAACTTATCAAGTCAAGCACATAAAGTATAAAATCTACGGTTCAACTTACCCGAGCTCTCAAGCTCGCACCGGACCATGAGTCGACTCGGCTCGACCTCGAACCAGCCCGCTTGGCTGACAATTACAAACAATGCATAAATAAATATTAATATCTAGGATATTATAATCCTCCCTCCTTAGAAAATTCATCCTTGAATTTTGGAAAAAGAAGCTTAAAGACTCACCGGATCATCAAACAATGAAGGATATCGCTCCCTCATATCCTGCTTCACCTCCCAGGTGGCCTCTTGCCCGGAATGGTGCTCCCACCTGACCTTAACCAAGGGAATTTCATTGGACCTAAATTTTCTGATCTGACGGTCTAGCACCTCAACTAGTCGCTCCTCATAGGAGACTACTGAATCCACCTCCACTGCGGTAGGCTCAATCACATGGGATTCATCCCGAACATACTTCTTCAGCATGGACACATGGCACAACAGATGCACCTAGTCCATACTGGGAGGTAAAGCCAACTCATATGCCATAGTTCCCTACGCTTGAGAATAGGAAACGGCCCAATGAACCTAGGGCTTAGCTTCCCTTTCTTGCCAAACCTCACCACCCGTTTCATAGGGGATACCCTGAGGAACACCATGTCCCCCTCAGCAAACTCTACCTCCCTGGCCTTCCCATCAGCATAAATTTTCTAATGACTCTGAGCTGCCAATAACCTCTCTCTGATTAGCTTCACCTTTGATACTGCCTCCTCAACCAAGTTGGGTCTCATCATGAGGGAATCTCCTGCCTCAAACCAGCCTACAAGCGAGCTGCATCGCCTCTGATACAACTCCTCAAAAGGGGCCATCCGAAGCTGCTATGATATTTGTTATTGTAGGCAAACTCAATCAGGGGTAAGTGCCTCTACCAACTGCCCTACAAATCTAGGGCACATGCTCTCAGCATGTCCTCCAATGTTTGAATGGTCCGCTACGACTGACCATCTATCTGAGGGTGAAATGCAGTGCTGAACTGAACCTGAGTGCCCAACGCCTCTTGGAAAGACTACCAGAATCGAGCTGTGAACTGAGTACCCCGATCTGAGATGATCATAATAGAAACACCATGATATGCGACGATCTGATCCAAAAATAACCTCGCATACTGCTCGGTTGAAAATGTCATCCTGACTGGTATGAAATGTGACGTCTTGGTTAGGCGATCCACCACCACCCAGATGGAATCATTGCCCTTCCCACACTTTAGCAACCCTATCACAAAATCCATGGTTATCTTTTCCCATTTCCATTTTGGTACTTCTAAGTTCTAGAGCAATCCTACCGACTTTAAATGTTCGGCCTTGACCTGCTGACACACCATGCACTTAGACAGGAACTCGGCCACCTCTCTCTTCATATCTTTCCACCAATAATTCTGCCTTGGATCACGATACATTTTCGTGGCTCCCGGATACATGGTGTATGTAGATCGATGAGCCATCTCTAACACCTGCCTACGAACCTGAGCCATGTCTGGCACCACTATCATGTTCTTAAACCTCAGAACGCTCTCCGAATTAATCCAAAAACCATTATCGGCATCGCCACGCCTGGCCAGATCCTTAGTGAGTGCACAAAAAGCATCCTCTTCCTGCGCTACCCGCAGCATGTCTACCAACGTGGATTGCACCCTTAGGTGAGTCACCAACGCACCAGAAGTTGATACTAACAAAACTGCCCCGCCATCCAAACACATAGCCAAATCCTGAGCCAATGGCCTCCTCCTAACTGCCAAATGTGCTAGACTGCCCATAGACTTCTTGCTCAAAGCATCTGCCACCACATTAGCCTTCTCTGGATGGTACATGATCGTGTAGTCATAGTCCTTCAAAAGTTCAAGCCATCTTCTCTACCTCAGGTTCAACTCCTTTTGGATGAGCAAATATTGGAGGCTCTTATAATCAGTGTATATCTCACAAGCCTCGCCATAAAGGTAGCGACGCCATAGCTTCAAAGCGAACACCACTACTGCGAGCTCAAGATCATGAGTCGGGTAATTCTTCTCGTGGACCTTCAACTGCCGGGAGGCATAAGCTATCACCCTGCCATTCTGCATTAACACACAACCCAAGCCGACTTGGGAGGCATCACAATAAACCACAAACCCTCCAGAGCCCGAGGGTACTGCTAGAACTGGTGCCGACGTCAAACAGTCCTTGCGCTTCTAAAAGCTCTCCTCGCACTTACTATCCCAGTCGAACTTGACCTTCTTCAGAGTCAGGCGGCTCAATGGCGCTGCAATCCTGGAGAAATTCTCCAAAAATTTCCTGTAATAACCTGCCAACCCCAGGAAGCTGCGAATCTCTATGACATTAGTCGGCCTCTTTCAATTCTGAACTGCTTCTATCTTTGCACGATCCACCATTACCCCCTCCCTGGACATCACATGGCCTAAGAACTCTACACTCTCCAGCCAGAACTCACACTTGGAGAATTTGGCATATAATCTGTGCTCCCGGAGAGTCTCTAGAACTACCCTCAATTGCTCAGCATGCTCCTCCCTACTCCTGGAATATATCAAAATGTCATCAATAAACACTATCACAAATTTATCCAAGTATTCCCTGAACACTCGGTTCATCGGATTCATGAATGCTACAGGTGCATTAGTCAGCCCGAATGACATAACCAGGAACTCATAGTGACCATACCTTGACCTGAAAGCCGTCTTCGAGATGTCACTATCCCGGATTCTGAACTGATGGTACCCTGACCACAGGTCAATCTTGGAAAACCACGAAGCCCCTGAAGCTGATCAAACAAATCATCAATCCTGGGCAACGGATAATGATTCTTCACTGTCACCTTGTTAAGCTGTCGATAGTCAATGCACATCCGCATGGACCCATCCTTCTTTTTCACGAAGAGCACTGGAGCACCCTAAGGCGAAACACTTGGGCGAATGAAGCCCAACTCAAGCAGCTCCTGCAACTCGAACTTCAACTCCCTCAACTCAGCTGGTGCCATCCAATACGGCGGTATGGAGATCGGCTTCACCCCAGAGAACTTGGCAACTCCTCTGGAAACACATCAGAGAATCTGCATACCACTGGTGTTCCTTCAATGCCCCTAGCCATGGCTCCGCTCTCCACTGCCACAGACACAAAGGCCAAGAAGGATTGACAACTGCCTAGAAGTAGCTTCCGAGCCTTGAGAGCTGAAATGGTCACCAACAAATTCCCCATTCCCTCACCCTGGAAGGTAAACTGGGGCAATCCGGGCTTACTAAAGGTCATAGTCTTAGCCTTGCAGTCCATTGAGGCAAAATGGTCCGCCAACCAGTCCATGCCCAAAATCACATCAAGCTCTAGCATCAGCAGGAGTTCAATTCGGCCATCAGCACGTGCCCATAAATGACCACCTCGCAGCCTCAAAAGACTGTCTCTGCCAGCACAGAATCACCCGTAGGCGTAGACACCACAAGAGGCAAATCAAGTATAGAGGATTTCCCTAACAACTTAGCAGCAAATAATGCAGATACAAAAGAATGCGTAGCACTTGGATCAAACAAAACATGAGCAATAGTAGAACCAACAACAAGGTTACCTAACACTACTGCCCTGGATGCCTCAGCGCCCTCTTGGTTCAAAGCAAACACCCGTGCAGCGAGCCTCTCTGAACCACCAGCTCGCTGGCCTCCTCCCTGAGTCTAACCCTTCTAAGCCACGGAACCTACTAACATCGGTGTCTTTCCTCTGGTCTGATCAGACTGCTGACTGCCTCTGCCAGAACAATCCTTTCTGTAGTGCCTAGTCTGCCCATAGCTAAAACATATCTCTCAACATCCCTAGCAAGCTCCCTAGTGCTTCCTATGACATCGATTACACGGTTGCGGCCCAGACCTCCATTGCGAGCCTCCTGATGACGCCCCTGGTCCTGAGCCCATGTGGCCTCTGGAACTATAATGACCTCCACCCTATTATGGATCTGTTGTCCTATGAGTACCTTCAGAGTGAGCTGGCCGACCCCCCGAGTGCTGGGGCCGAAACTTTTTCTTCTGGGGTCTATCATGCCTGTCTGTTGGTACCAATGCCCCCTTCCATAGCGCCTCATCTATAACCCAAGCAAAAAAAGTGTCCTCCGTGAAATGGATAAGTCTGGCGATCTACGGCCTCAGACCCTCGACAAACCTCTTGACCCTGGCGATCTCTGTGGCTATCAAGGTGGGATGGTACTTCGAGAGTCAAGTGAACTCCATCTAATAGTCCATTACTGACATACTGCCCGTTTGACGCAGTAGCTCGAATTCT
This sequence comes from Canna indica, assembly GCA_034359265.1. Lineage (NCBI taxonomy): Eukaryota > Viridiplantae > Streptophyta > Magnoliopsida > Zingiberales > Cannaceae > Canna > Canna indica. Next base: position 32,383,568 of record CP136898.1, on the reverse strand, counting down.
TTCACCTGCCTATCCTGGACGCTCAACGGCATGTACTTCTCCACCATAGCAGCCCTGAACTCCTCCTAGGTAGGGAGCGGTGCATCTGCTGCTCTGTGGTCCCTCTAGGTTTGAAGCCAATCCTTGGCTGGTCCTCTCAGTTGTAACCCGATCGGTCGAGCGGTCATCTCAGAAGAACAACCGAGCTCCCTGCACAACTCATAGCAATCCCCTAGGAAACTGGTGACATCCACCCACTAATCTATCCCCGTAAACTCCGGTGGCCTGAATGCGACAAAATCTGCATATGTAGGTGCTCTGGGAACTCTGACCACCGGTGTCACTGGCTAGACCACCTCCGCATCCTAACTCATGCACATGCCTACTCATAAATAAACATAGTTAAAGAATAGTATTTTTCATTTGAACGAGAAAACAAAACAGATCTTCATTTGCGAAGTAAAGTCTTTTAACAAAGTAATTAAAATGCGAAAATAAAGAAATAAAGTTCAACAGTTTGTTCTTAACAAATGAAATTTGAAGGAAAGACATAAATGTCCCCACGGGACTACAGTTCCAAAATACCAAAATATAAGTGCATGACAAACTACGTACCAAAACTCGACTACGAACCCTAACTAGGACTTCTATGAGATCAATGTGACTCCTCTACCCTCCAGTCGTGCCAAGTGCTCCAGCCCACCTCACTGGTTGGGCTCTACAAAAAGAAAATAGAAAGAAACAGCGGGTGAGTTCAAAAGAACTCAGTGAGAGGTTCTACCAACCCCCACCATAAAAATCAACCATAGAGAGTAAGAATAAAATGCCCCTAACTCATATAGGGGTAATGCATCAAGTGGTATGACTAACTAACAGGCCAATTTGCCATAACATGCCCAAGGCAAGCCATTTCACTAAGCAGTAAAATCCATCAGGCTTCAGCCTACCTATACCCTAAGGAAACACATCACACTCGAGTATTATAAGGATAATCAGGATTGGCCCATCCGAACTTATCCTATAATAGAACCCTTAGAATAAACGCATGAATAATCGGGATTCGCCCATCCAAGCTTGTTCCTTAAATATAGCGCAAGAATAATTGGGATTCGTCCATCCGAACTTATTCCTTAAGATATAGAAACTTGGGAACAATCAGGATTTGCCCGTCCGAACTTGCTCCACAAGAAACGCAGGAACAATCGGGATTTGCCCATCTGAACTTGTTCCTAAAAGATATCGTAGGAATAATCAGAATTCACCCATCTGAACCTATTCCTTTAAACACAGGTTGGTAATAAACCATCCAACCTTATGGGCCAGGCCCGCAATCCGGCTCCTATCCGAGCCTCTCCGCCATTCATAAAGATATGGCGCAAAAAAAACCTAAGTCAAGTATCTCCTACGGTGTCTTAGAGTGCCTTTATTGGGAAACGCCGCAACAACCAATGCCCGATCCCAACTCCTAGACCCATAATGTCATAAACTCATGAGGTTTTATTTCATGCACAATTAATTTGTTGGCTCTTAACAGATTATGCTGCCCCTTGAATTTTAATTATACAATTAAAATTTCCATTTGCCAAAATTAGGGTTTTGTTTTAGGGTTTTATTTTCAGTTTACTGTTAAACCCAAAACTGGTGCACCCAAGTCGAATCTAACTTCCAAAGTGCGTCCTATGGATCAAGCCTAAGTTTTCTGGTCAAAATGATAGGTTACACGACCATATTCAGTAAACTATACACATCACAATAGAGTTTTCAAAATCAGCCCTGAATCAACAATTCAGCATGAAGTTTTCAGCAAGATTGAGTTTTCAGCATATCATGGTAATTAATCCAAAATTTACAGAAATTAAACCCTTAATTACTATCAAAACAGATTTATGATATTGAGATAAATCTCACAAAAATAAAATCATATTAAGATTACCAAGCATCAATACCATGTTTAAAACAAGATTCAAGCTTCATGATCAAGAACCCACATCAAGAACACACATGGCATCAAGATCAAATCCTTATCTATGTAAAACATGATAAATACCCAAAAATCATATATTTAATTACAAGATATGCATTGACATTATAGGAACCTAAATAGGTAAGCAATCCAAGACAAAGATCACACAATAAACAAGCATCATCTCTTAGACATTTCATCAAACACCTCGAGGGCACCCCTATTTCCACCTTGGTCGAGCACCCCTAGGGTAGTCCTAGGGCTGCCGAGCCACAAAGGGGGAATCTTGGGCCCCCTCCCACAAATCGACACAAGAATTCAATGATCAAAAAGACAAGAACCGACGGGAAACAACAAGAATGCCACAACGCCCAAATCGGCTCAAGAACACGAGAGAGAACTCGAGAAAAGGAGGGGTAAAACCACTCACCCGGTTAGGAAGAATGATTAGGGGAGAATTCTTCGATTGGCGGCCTTCAAATCCGGCCCCAAAGGGTGGCGGCGGCTCGGCTCCTCAAGAAAGGGGCGGCGGCTCCAAGGCTTCAAGGAGGCAGCGGCTTCAACCAAGCCGACGGCTTGGCCTCCAAGGAAAGGGGAAGAAGATTGGGGAAGAGGAAGAGGGGCTCGGCGGCTAGCGCTTGGCGGCTGACTGCTTGAGGGCGGTGGCTCCAAGGGAGGGGAGAGGGGCGGCTCGACTGCTCCTCTCTCCAAAAGGATTGTGCGGCTCCAATAGGGAGCCGCATGCCAAAGGGGGGGGGGGGTTATAAATCCCTCCCCATGCCCTCAACCCCTAGCAACCCGCATCCGCCTCGAGCCCGAAACCAAACCCGCTAACCCGCCTTAGCTTAAAATAACTCATGCTCCACACAAGCATCAAAGCACAAGCACACCCAAGCAATGCAACTTATCAAGTCAAGCACATAAAGTATAAAATCTACGATTCAACTTACCCGAGCTCTAAAACTTACACCGGATCATGAGTCGACTCGGCTCGACCTTGAACCATCTCGCTTGGCTGACAATTACAAATAATGCAGAATTAAATATTAATATCTAGGATATTACACAACTTGTAAACTATGGGGACTAAAATCAAAATTTTATAAACTATGGGGACTAAAACCAAAATTCAAGTAACTATAGGGACCAAAATTATTATTTTTCTTAAAAATATAAAAAAAATCACAAGATATTTTTAAATAATTATAATATTTAAAATTATTAAAATTAAGCACACTACAGTAATTTACATTAATTTAGGTGGATTTAAACTAATATCGTCATTAAGCGTCGATTTTTATCCATTAATTACCCTACTTTAGCATGAATTCCGCAGTGATTGCAAAATTTGAAAACTTGCCCACGAAATCGTAGCAATAATCTTGTATTATGGTGTTGCCACTACAGCAAATGCATGGAAAACCGATATTTATTAGAGTGAAAATCAATATTTTTTGACGTTCGAAATCTAATTTAAACCGCTTTGAATGCGCCAAATTTAGTATCAAAATGGAGGTGAGGAGGTGATCAGTGAAGAGATGAGCAGATCGGGAGTGCAGATTTTTGAATTCTACAACCATTGCGGAATTCATGCTAAATTAGGGTAATTAACGAATAAAAACTAACGCCTAATGACGACGTCAGTTTAAATCCACCCAAATTAACGTAAATTACTTTAGTATGCTCAATTTTAATATTTTTAAATATTATAATTATTTATAAATAAATTTTAAAATATCTTGTCATTTTTTAATATATTTTTAAAAATAATAATAATTTTAGTCCATATAGTTTACTTGAGTTTTGGTTTTAGTCCTCATAGTTTACAAAATTTTGATTTTAGTCCCCATAGTTTACAAAGTTGGTCCCACGTCAGCTCCGTTTAAGCCTCATGTGATGCTAGGGACCAAATCCTAAACGAAAATAAAGTGTGGGGACTAAAACCAAAATTTTAAAACTATAAGGACTAAAACCAAAATTCGAATATACTATGGGGACCAAAAGTATGATTTTCTCTAAAAATTAAACAAACACCATCAATTAAAAAAGTAATTAATTATCAGAAAATAAAATTTAAAAATTAAGTATAAATAATTAATTGGATTCAAAACTTTAGAAATTATGCAGAATAATTAGTTACCAAAATAATTAATTATGAAATAATAAAATTTGAAAATTAAAGATACATAATTAATTGGATTCAAAAATTTGGAAATTAAGCATGCATAATTAATTAGCAAAAGAAAATGGAGGGAAAATAAATTTGAAAATTAAGCGGCCATAATTAATTCCCAAAATAAAATGGAGAGAAAATAAAATTAAAAAATTAAGCAAGCATAATTAATTGGATTTGGAAATTAAGAAAACATAATTAATTGCCACGATAATTAATTATGGAAAAATAAAATTTGAAAATTAAGTAGACATAATTAATTGGATTCATAAATTTGGAAATTAAGCAAGAATAGTTCATTACCAAAATAATTAATTATTGTAAAATAAAAATCAAAAATTGAACAAACATAATTAATTTGATTCAAAAATTTGAAAATCAAGTAGACATAATTAATTACCAAAATAAAATGAAGGAAAAATAAAATTTGAAAAGTAACCAAACATAATATATAAAATGGATGAAAAGTAGTGACATGTGGAAGCAACACGTGTCTACCCAGAACTATGTTTTATATAATATATAAGATATAGATTATCTCATTTTGCGTAGGAGGAACAAAAGAAGAATAAAGAGAGAAGAGAAGGGGGAGACACGTGAAGTGATGAATCCTAAAAATTTTGCACCTTCGCAGCTCAACGGCAATAGTTTAGAATCACCAGCAAAGGACATGGAGGAGGCAAGAGAGGGATTAGGGATACGAGGTCGAGAGGGATTAGGGACTCCAGGTATGAACACACGTCGTAGCCCTCTCTTGCATCTATTGGTCCGAACGAGGTCTGCCAACAACCAGATTGCAGGAGATTAGAATCGCTCGACAGTAGTAGAACACCTCCGCAGAGAACAGGGAGGAGGAAAGAGAGGGATTAGGGATATGACGTTGCGAGGGATTAGTGACTCGAGGTCTAAACATACGCCACAGCCCTCTCTTGCATCTCTTGGTCTAAGCGAGGTCTGTCGACAACCCGACGATAGGAGATTAGAATCGCTCGATGGCAGCATAGCACATCTGCAGAGGATGGGGAGGAGGCAAGAGAGGGATTAGGGACACGAGGTCAATGGGGATTAGAGGCTCGATGTTTGGACACACACGTGCAACCCTTTGTTGCATCTCCCAATCTGAGCGAGGTCTATTGGCGGCCCGACATCAGGAGATTAGAATCAAGTCCCTAATCGCTTGATGGTAGCATAGCACATTCGGAAAAGCAGAGGATGGGAAGGAGGCAAGAGAGGGATTAAGGACACGAGGTTGATAGGAATTAGGGACTCGCGCGATGTCTGAACACATGCTGCAACCCTTTGTTGCATCAATCTGAGTGAGGCCTACTGACGGTCTGATGTCATGAGAGAGAGAGAGAGTAAGACTCAAAAAAAAATTCCTAATATAAAAAAAAAATATGTTTTGGTGCAGCGCGCCGGACCTGGGGGTAGTCGAGTCGAGCCTCAGGATCGCCTCGAGTGAAAAGGTATGACTCGGCTAATGATTCATGGAATCTATTTGGGTGATTAACTTTCCTTTTATGAAATCATACCTTAAATTAAGTTAACTCTATTCATATTATGGGTTGAGTCGGAACCCAAGTTGAGTTCGGGTTTAGTCGAGGATTGAGTGCGAATTATGTGAGTCAAGGGGCTTTCTTTGGAAAGCTAGATGAAGGATTAAAACCCTCATCTTGTAGTCATGCGGCTCATCCCTTGAGTCACACAAGGCTGCCTAAGGGGAGAGAGGAAGAGGAGCAAGGTGAAAGCTTGGGGGGCTTGGATCGATCCGGGATTTTGCGTCATCGCCGGGAAATTTCAAGTCGTCGTCACCCGATCTTTGTTTCTCCACAATCTAGGTGAGTGGTTAAGCTTTGAAGCTTGGGGGGAGGCGGGTAGCCAAACCCCTAGATGTGATAGGTTGAGTTTCTCGCAATCTTTCCGACGAATCTTGGTTTCAACGATGTATGTTCACTATTTTGTGGAATTTCTTATCGGAACTCATTGTTTCTTCGTCTATTTTTAAGTTTCTAGGGCTGTCGAGTCATGGGAAAAGGAGAAAGGTCATGCCAAATTTTTCCCCGATTCCCTTGATAGCAAGAAAGCCCTTAGATGATCTCATGTCAATGTTCGATGTAGTTCCACTCGTAAATCTCATGCATTATGAAGCATGCCTTCCCTAGGAACTCCTTGAAGTGGTCGAATGAACCCTACAACTCATGAAGAGGGTTCGGCCAAGGGTGAGGGAAGGGTAAATCAGTCCATTGATATTTAAGCTATATTCGGAATTGAAGAATTAGAGGTATAGCTAGAGTCTCCTTCCCCTTTCCTACCTTAAGGGCCATGGCCGAGCAAGGTCTTCCTTGCTCATGGTTCAGCCAAGGCTAGGGAGGGGAGAAGAGAGTAACTTTAGATGGAAATTACATGAGTATAAGGATCATACATAGAGATATGACAATACTTAGGAAGAACACCAAACATAGTATGTAGCTTGATTGATTTCGAATTATAGGAATGCTAGTCTTATAACCATCCTTAGCATTAGATCTTTAAACTTTCAAATGTTGAAATTGTTACCATGTTTAGTATGTCTTACATTTTATTTGAATTCATTACTACCTTGCCATGATAGATAGTTGTTCCTTATTGTGCTAAAATTCCTAAGGTGGTGTAAAGTTGTTATGTATATATATTGTGGTTATATATAATAGATGTTGAAATATTTGAATAATTTCCTTTGAATTATACATGCTGCCCTAAAATGGTCATGGGCCGGATTCCAAGGCCAACACAAGGAATTCCTCACCCAAGGCAGTGTAGAAGGATAGATAACATGTAAGGCGTCGCTAGACGTTCACAGCACTTATATGGAAACGTAGTTAGGAGACGATAACACTTCTGTGACTTATTGTATAATTTTGGAAACTTAGAAATCGTAAGTGTTCACATCATGAGAGGGCGGCATAAATTGTTGACCTTGTAGCCGGATTAAGGCCAGATACAGGCAAAGGCCCGAAGTGTATATATGGAAACCCTAGGATATTGATTGTGTGATATGTTTGAGATGGTCCGCCGAGGAGCGTAGAGGTCAGAAATGACCAATGCTCAGCTCGGCCAGTATTGGGTCTTGAGGTGCGCCAGCGGGCCCGCTAGGTGCCAGACTCCAGTTGGGTGGGACTAGCTATCCTTACCCCAGACGGTGTCCGAAGACTAGTGGACCATCCTAGTCGACGGCCTGGGATTATTTGATTACATCTTGAGATGATGTGGCCGATGGCCAGTATGATACTACCTGATATGGTAGGGACGGCTGAAGCTGGAATATTACTCTATGAGTAGGCCCAAGGGCCAGATGCCGAAGGCTTGATAAGCTGAGATGGCAGGTTATCATATTCGGTTGGTGCAGATGGACCCGTTGGGGGTCGGTAATCGCATTAGAAATAAACTTTACCTCCTTGTACATTTCCTTTGTTGTCTTATATGATATATATGCATGATTGAGGCTTATGTGGAGGTTCATTTGAGCCACTCACTGAGTCCCAAGTGGACTCACAATTTATTCTTATTTTTGCAGAGCATGAGCAGTGACTTGGCATGTCGACATGGTGCAGCTGGTGGGCGGGAGGCGGTGTCATATCTCGTAGCGGCGTCCATGAGTCTTAGACTAGTGCTTAGTAGTGTTTGGTTTGTTTCTGCACTGACAGTGGCAATTGAAAAAGAATTGTAAAACTTGTTACTTGAACATTCAATTATTTTGATGTTGATGTTTCTACTTGTTTTGGAAAACATATAAATTGTGACTTCGAAAACTTTTTATAAAGTATGTTGAGATTTCTTTTACTCAATGTGTCTTGGCTTTCTTGGTGTCAGTGTAGACAGTAGGCTACAGGGCAGGACGTAGGCCCTGGCCGGTCACACTACCCTCAGTTGGGGTGTGACAGAGAGAGAGAGAGAGAGAGAGAGGGTCACCCGGACGGCGACGACAGGGAGGGCGAGCGAGAGCAACGAGAGCAGTGAGACGTTGAGACATACGAGAGAGCATCAAGATTATGGTTTTGTTTAGAGGGGCATTCCCTCTGCTTGTCCTCCACCCTCTAAACTGTGTCCCCAGAACTTATAACTAATCAATAATATCTTTCATATTTGCGACAATTAAACTCATTATATACATTAATTAGAATTGGTCATCAATCAATTAAGATTTCTATTATGATCAATTCTAAAAATAAATACATAAATAAATTTACATTTTAGCTTTTAAATTAAGATTACTTCAATCTTTATTTTAGTTCTTGATTTTTATTTCGTTCGTTTTTCGCGCAACGCGCAGGTGTTATACTAGTTATATTTAAACCAAAAAACCTAAACCTAACTCTTGTTTGACTTCCGCATCGACCAACTTTCATTCGATTTTGCGTCGATCTTCTGATCGCGGACGTCGCGTACTACTCGATTTGGAACATGAAATTATTTCTCAATGAAATGTTAGTTCCGAGTTTGTTATCATCAAAACCTAGATTAAGACCAATGTTGAAAACCTTAGGCCAATAGTGAATAGTGTGTTACGAATAATTTAGCCTAAATTCAATTTTTATGATTCTTGAAATATTAGGCAAATCACAAGTTCAATTAACTAAGTGAAAGCAATGTAAAGCAATAAAGTAGAAACACAATGAGGCAATGCAAACACATAAATTTATAGTGGTTCAGCTTCTAACCAAGCCTACATCTACTACCTAAGCTCATCGCTTAGGATTTCAACCAAAACATTATATTAAGTATCCTCCAAGAGGATTTACACGGGAAGCGTACAACCTTCTCCCTGAAGGCACGTTCCCTCCTCAAGAACGAAGGCAACCCCAAACCAAGTTACACAAGTGGATTTATGCCTCTATACCAAGGCAACCACTCAACCTTGGCCTAAACACCCTAGATCAAACTCAACCTTTAAAAAAAATTAAAACAAATCAAAATACAATTAAAATGGAGCAATAATCAAATAAATACAACTTAGTTCTCAAACCAAGCTCCTAGCCTACCTTTGATGATGAATCATTCAAGGTTCAAGGCTCAAACAACAAAGAATGTGTCATGCTATGGTTTCTTGAAAGAATGGCATAATAAAGGTTCAAGAAATCTTTTAGGATGTCTCAATGAGTTCTAGGATGGTAGAGGAAGGCATGAAGGACATATATAGGTTTTCATGAGAAGAGGCTCGAACAACTCACAACGGCTAGAGATGGTCGGTTAAAGGTCGGTCGAATGTTCGGTCGACCACTAACCAAACTACATATTGTGCAATTTCAGCGTGATTCATATTTTTTTTCAAGTTTCGAGGTTTTGGCTTGGTTTTCATCACCAACAACAAGCAATCCAAGGATATTACAATGATTCTAAACCCTAAATGTAATCCTCAAAACTTTTCATCACTTCCGAACATCGATCAACGTCCTCTTGAATTTTCTTGATTTCGCTTTGATCTTTCCGATCACGGACATTCACGTGATGATCAACATGGAACTTGAAATTATTCCTCACTTAAACATTAGTTCCTAGTTTGTCCCATCCGTAATTAATGGGAGAATAGAACACACTAGAGGAGGGGTAAATGTGTATAACTAAATTTTACTCTTAATTGAATTTTATTAATTTTAATTTGATTCAAATTAAGCTAAGTATCAATGAATCAAATTACAGATGTCAAGCAAATGGTTTCAATTATACTAAGCAAAAAAATAAAGCAATAATATGAAGACAATACTAACACAAGTTTTTAGAATGGTTCAACTTCTAACCAAGGCTATATCCACTACTTAAGCTCTCTGCTTAGGATTTCTACAAATCCACTAATCAAAGTGTTCTTACACACTTAGATTTATGCCTTATTGCTTAAGTTGACCAAACAACCAATCAAAAGACCAACCTAGGTCTTAACACAATGACAAGGTTAAATAATAAGAACAAAAACCAAAAGCAGCTTAAATAACAAATAGAGAGTCAAGAATTCTTAGCTAAGAGCAAATCCTCTACTTGTTTATAGCAAGCTTGAATAGCCCACCAAGGAGAATGCACTTCAAATTTGAGGATTCAATAAGCTAAAAATCACAAAGGATGATCAATAAATGCTCAATCTAGGGATTATCTCTTTAAAGGTTCAAATGGATGCAAAAGAGAGCTCAATGATAGCTTAGGGTATCAATTTTGATAGCTCATAGTGGAACACATTCTTGAGATATATATATACTACAATAATATGATCTTTTAGCGACGATTATTATGACGTTTTCTAGCAATTATAAATGCTACAAAAAAATTTATCAGCAATTAAAGAATTCCCACTAGATCCATTGTCGTTAAAAGTTTTAGAAGCAATTTATACAATTGCTGATAAAGATAAAAATAATCACCACTAAATGTATATATAATTAATGGTTATTTTTGTAGCAATTACAATTGCTACTAAATCTTATAATATCTTATTTAATAATCTTCTATGGTGGCTTTTATAATTACCATTAAATTGGTAATCATAACATAGCAATATATGTCTATTACAATAAAACTAAGAACTAAACAAAAACGAAAAGAATTATATTGTGAAATACTTGAACTTCAACTATCACATGAATTATAATTCAAAAATGAAAAGAAACTCAATTAAGAGTTTAACCCTATCCTCAAACATTATAGTCTTTCATATCTTTATTGTTTGAATAGACCAGCAAAATAATTAAAGCATCTTTCACTTAAAAAAAATCTCCAAATACATCTTTATAACCTAAAAATTAAAAAAAAATCTTCAAATCCTTATTGGTGCCACTTAAGCAATGTCATTCTGACGTAGAACATTGTTACTAGGAGGTCTTTGGATCCAGTGCTATCATCCAACCGCAAAGAAGTTCATGAGCTTGCTCCACTGTAGAGCCTCTTTTGAAGGTGTATCATTGCTCCACTGAAGATACTACGTCTCTGGAACAAGATACTCATCTCAATTTCAAATCTTAACGTTGTTGGTCTTCTTCTAAAATTGATCAAGAAAATAAGAATATATTGGATAAATTATTATAAAAAATGAAGACAAGTAGAGTTCCAGAGTTACCTATTGAGTTAGATTGGCAAAATGTACAATGTTGTATTAGGAAAATTGAAACTTCATCTATGAGATAATAGTTTATAATGCAAGTACCAATTTAGTTTTCGATCATATCCTACCTTAGAAATGCAGTTATTATAGATTGGGAAGTGCCTCCACAAGCCACATATTTGGAAATAAAATCAGAGGCAATACTCAAAAGAAGATATGAATAGCAATTTAATAATTAAATAATAAATCATGTTTGATATTAATGTTGGTATCCTAACTTATAATTGAATTTACTTGATATTAATGTTTGATATTAATTTTTATCTTGGTTCGTCTTGAAATTGCAAGGCTAATAAAAAGGAGAGGCGGACTCAGAGGAGATGAACATACTGGTCTGCCATGAAGAACATGGATTCACTGAGAACGTATGCACGGAGGCTGCGGAAAGAGTCACAGCTTCGAGCTATGAGAAAAGATTTTGCAAGTTGAGTCCAATTTATTCATATTGCATGACATGTGAACCAAGGCTATATGTTCCATCAACAGAAGTCGTGCTCTTGACCTGCAAACATATCAGAACAACAGAATTAGATCCAAAAGGCTACATGGAAATCTGCCATGTGATAAAGAAGCTATAGTACTTACAATATGATATTGTTGCTTCAATGTTTCAGCCCGCAAGTTGTGTATATCACTATAGTGCATGCAACAAAATGCATTAGAACTACTAATATACAACAAAAACCATGCAAGAATTGTTTTCCATGATCAATATCTTAAGAACGAGAAAGAAATCTTTATTCATTGAGCTTAATAATCAAGTTTTATCTTTTATTCAAACAAATCCATATTAAATACAAACAAGAATAAGAGCATTCTTATTTTTGATTTATCATTTCTTTCCTGAAACAACTTGTTCTTTTCATAAGCACTAAAAAACTCCTGTTTCTCTAATATACTTGTCACAATATGCATTTTTTTATTTATGTCAATTTCTATGGACCAGTACTTAAGAAGAGCAAATATTCAACGGACATGTCACAAGTTAATACTTTTGGTGAATATTCTCCACAGCTTGTTCTGATATCAGTTCATGGGTGGTATCAATATCTTGTATCAGTTCATTAATACCCTCAATCATATCATGTTTCAACTTCTTGCTCCTTGAGCTTTTATCTGCTGCTGAAGAAGAGAAGTATTTTCAAGGAGTATATAGCATGTCCACAATGTCAGAAACGAGACTGGATTATGATGTGTTATATAGCTTCATGCTTCTACTAAAACAACTTATACTATGCATATTAGCACATACAGTAAACTTCCAGTAAAATCAAATGAATGATGACTTATCACTTGTTACAATAAAAAATTATCTATGCGTGCTGAGGAAATTAGTGCAATCTTAACATAGAACTTGGCAAAGATACATTTTCTTTTTCTTTCAGAATCTCCCCCCGAAGAAGGATGAAGAGCAATAGCACGCTCAGGGATATCTTCAAGATGGATTTGCAAAGAAGGAGCACGAAAGGTGCTTCTAGAAGCAGCGGCAATAGCTGCAACCGATAATCCCATATAATCTTCATTTTCACTAGCCGATCATGATGACCAACCAATTCATAATCAATAACAGTCTTGTATGATTTACTTGAAAAAAAAATGGCCAAGAAGCTTCAATAACAGAGTCAAGAAAAAGGAAAATAAAGATACTAGGTTTTCACTTCAACTAGACGAATGACAAAAAAATAGGCTAATCTTTTTTCTCCCATGACAATAGGTACAGCAGGAAACTCTCCAAGAAACAAAGAAATTATTTCTAAAAGAAATAATTCAGAAAGTACATGTTGGTGAAATGGCCTACACTAGAGGGGGGGTGAATAGTGTGTTAACAAAACTTATCGCCTAATTCGATTTTAATCATTTTCTTAAACTACTTAGGCAATTCACAATTTAACGACTAAATGCGAAAGCGGGTAATAAAGATAAGCAATGTGATACATAAAGAAAACTATGCTAACACAAGTATTTATAGTGGTTCGGCCCCAATGTCTACTCTACTACCTAAGCACCTCACTTATGATTTCCAAACTTAGCTTTACTAGATTATATCGTTTTCCTTACAAAGAGGACTTTACACCGGAAAGTCTCCACTCTCAAACCAAAGGTACTTCCACACCCGGAAGTATCTCGCCTTCCTACCGAGAGCACTCTCCCACCTCAACCTAAGGGTCAACTAATCCTAGTAAACTAAGCTTAAAATGGTGGATTTAAACCTCAAACACCAAGGTTACCACCCAATTTCAAGACCTAACAACCCAAGTCTTTACAAGCTCAAATACAATGAAATAAATCACAAAAATACACAAATAATGGAGCATATAAATAATACAACAAATACTTAGCTCCAAACACGAGTCCTAGTTCCTCTTGATGCCTCAATTATGAATCGTTCAAAGCTTGAAGGCAAGATCAAGAATGTATCATGGAAACTAGGGTTATCAAAGGGATGGCTCAAGAAAAGCTTTGAGATGATCAAGAATGGCTCAATGGAAGCTTGGATAAGGGGTGGAAGGCTTGCTAAGGCTCCTATTTATAAGCCATGGAGAGTTGGCATGAAACAGCCAACTCAACTGCTAGGAAACTAGCTATTTTCGCCGTCCTATCGCAGGTCTGGTCGATCGTCGATCGACCGACCGAGCGACCGAATGGTTCTGCCCATTTCGGGCGCCATTCGGTCGACCGAAACTGGAAAAATCAGCCCAGTTTGCTGATTTTTTTGCTCGTTTATGGTTCGGTCTTTGCTAAATCCTCTTATATAACATTTCTTAACTTTAAAAAATAAATGTTATATAAGGATTACCCTCCATTTGGATTCAATAAAAATATCTAAAAAATCAAAATCCTTAAGAATCAAAATCTAGCTTTTGGGGTCTAGTACAAATTTCCGAAAAATGAAAATTTTCTATTCTCCCGGGTCAAATATGGGTATGCTAAAGGCTTCCAAAAATTTCTTTAAAATACCTCGTTATCTATTTTTTACCCAAGGAACAATTACCGCCTTTTTTGTATCAAGAAAATGTATAGGTCATATAGCCCTCCAAGGAGCTCCCTAGGCTTAGTGAATTTCAGGACAGTTTCCGGGTTTTCATGTTTTGGGGTTCATGTTTGGTTTTTGGATTCTTTGCATCATAAAAGGGGATTACAACACATGCTAGACACCCAAAACCTAAACTCTAACTTCCCAAAGAATCCTGGGCGTCGACGAGCGTCCTTGCCGATTTCTTCGATTTCTTCGATTTTTTCGATCGGGGACGTCGTGCACTAACCGATATGGAACCAAAAAATAACTCTCTATGAATTCATTAGTTCCATGTTTGTTATCATCAAAACCGAGATTAAGATCAAGATTGAAAATCTTAGGCCAACAGTACAGAACTCAAACAAAATCCAAATAAATTCACACGAAATGAAATGTAGATCCACAACTAAGTTCCATAATCAATTGAAGTCCAAATTTTTCCCTAATTCACAGATAAATATGGTTGAAATCCACAAAAAGAAATACCTTTAAGAACGAAATCAAACCCTACGGCCTGTTGATCCGCCTTCAACTCGCCTATCGATTGGCGAAATCAGGTCGACAAGCACGATAGGGGAAACCCTAATAGTTGCATGATTTGGATCGAGAGTTGCACGATCTGTCGATCAAGAGAGAGAGAGAGAGAGAGAGAGAGAGAGTAAAGCATTTTGTTGAGCAAAGAAGATATTGGTTGACAGTAACATTTGATATTAAAGACTATGAGTTGTAATTGTCTACCACAGCAAAGTATAGATAGAATAGGAAATTAAATTCTAGAGGAAATAAAATTATTTAGCTAATACTTATTACATAAATAATTTACTTGTTAAATAATTATTTAAATAAATTATTTACTAAAATTATTTATCAAATTATAGTTCCGGTATTCTCGACTAGTGATAATTATTTAATAAATTATTAAATAAAATTATTAAATAATTATTTAAATAATAAAATTAACAAAATTATTAAATAAAATTGTTTAATAAAATTATTAAATAGTTATTTAAATAATAAAATTAACAAAATTATTTATCAAATAACCTAATCCCTATGGCAACAAATCAAATGACCTAATTAACAAAATTACAAATCAAATTATTTATACATCTTTTTAGCAGCAATTAAATCACCTATAGAATGAGACATTCAAAAATTACCATTAAATCTATAACCTTTTTGTATAGTACGTTTTTTTATAATAGTTGCTAAATGATGTAAAATATTTACTTCCTCTAAATTATTTAGTAGCAATTATTTTATTGCTACTAATTAATTGTCACTAAAAACATAATTTCTTGTAGTTATATATATATATAAGCTATTCAAGATAGAGGTTCAGATTTGGTGGTTGTTCAATAGCTAAAAAACTATTTGTCAGGCACCGGTCACAATTCAATCGACCTACCCTTTAGCTAGAACATAGTAATCAGGTATGATTACTTATGTTTTGTTTTTGCGTCGTTTTTGGTTGGAATGAAGTGCATTGCCCTTAATTAGAAACCTATCCAAACAAGCAACAATAACTCTATAAAAATATTTTTCTCAATTAATATATATTTTCTTCGATCAAAACATGAAAATGTCAAGTTTCCAATTCATATCACGTGCATGATTCATCATTGACTTCAACCTAAAATTTTCATGCTTAAAAATATCATTAGACTTGGTTCGTTATTATCAAAACACTCATGCATGATACCCAAGCACGAAGGCGAAAACCTTGGCCAACAATTGGCAACAAAGGAATTTCATGGCCACCGTGTTTGGGTCCTCCAACAAAGAATAGGACAACTACTTACAACAAATGATAAACATGTCATCTCTATCTCTATCATATTTGATCAAATAAATGCCACTCTTCAGGACTTAAATGGTACTTGTGCTCAAGCAATTACCAACCAAGCAACGTGCGATACTTCGACAATCGCCGCTACAACCTCTATGTGTTCACCAGCTTTAGAAGTGAACTCTCCCCTTAACTATATGCACAGAATTATAACTTGCAAATGGACTTAGGCACCCCAACAACAGTTCGATGCTCCTCCTAATTGACCATACAACTTAGTGGAGGAAGGTAACCCTTATGCACAAAGAACACCCATTGTCTGGTTTGCAACTCCTCTATATGGAATAGGGCCTTTCAATGTTGTGTCATCAAGCTACAAACCCGTTCTCATACCAAATGTCAAAGGAAATGACACACATTAGCTTAAAATTAAACCTAATGTCAATTTATTGATTCTTAAAATAGTGCAAATGACAAGTTCAATTTCTCAAGCGAAAGCAAGTAATAAATCAATAAGCACACTAAATTTGAAAGTAATGCTAATACACTAACTTATAGTGGTTTGGTTTCAAACCAAGCCTGCATCCACTACTCAAGCTCATCGCTTAGGATTTCCAACCGAGTTTACTAAATAGAATAGTTTTCTATAAGAGGATTTATAAACTAAATCTAGAACCCACTCTGAAGAACACCTCCAACACCTCAAGCTCCGAGGAAAACTACTCTAGAACTAGTCAACCGAGTGGACTTATGCCTCTACACCAAGCCAACCACTTAAACCATAACATAACACCAACACCCTAGGTCAACTCAACAAGCCTTAAACGAAACAAAAATAAACTACAAATTACAAATAAATGAGAACAACTAACGAACAAATTCTACTTAGCTATCTTGACAAGCTCCTAACTCCTCTTGATGCCTGTAATGATGAATCAATTTACAGACAAGGCTCAAACAATATGGAAAGCACAAAACTAGGATTTCTTGAAGGAATTGCTCAATGAACACTCATGAAAGATCAAAGCATGGCTCAATATATTCAATAGCCCTCAAGGAAGGTATGTAAGGGGTTTACGGATAGTTCTATTGATAGAGGCTCAGGTTAGAGAATTCACAACAACAGGAAAAAGAGCTATTGGGCTCATCGATCGCAAATCAGTCGACCGCCGATCAACCGAACATGCGACTAATATTGTATATTGGACTGGACTAGTACTATTGGGCCTGGTCGGATTAGACCTAGCAGCGCCCCATAACTCAATTCAAGCCGAACTAGGCGGCTTTGCCCAAGGGTCCCGCCCGGCTATACTCCGGGACTTGACTCGAGCCATACCAAACGGCCCTGCTCGGGGCTCCACTCGGCCAAACAAGGACATCCACGTCATCCCTTATCACGAGGGATACGCCATTACGAGCCCACCATCTCCAAAATCAACCTCGATCCATTCTGAGCAATGTCCCCGTGAGATTACTGGGCGACGTCATCGCCTCCACCTGCAATAAATACGGACATGGCATGCCTCAGGTAACCCTAAGTTCCCATTTCATCACCTCCACCTTGGAGTCCTCCTAACTTGAGCATTGAAGTATTGTTTGCAAGTCCCCCCCCCCCCCCGTTAGTGTTGAACCTAACTAGGAGAGACACTGAATCAAACCAGAGTACTCCGATCCTCAGGTAGGAACATTTGGCACCCACAGTGGGGCCGAGTAAATCTTACCTTCCCCACAATGATTGGAACTCGGAGCCAAGTGACCGCCGCCGCATGCCAACGGCAACGACCTGACGGCGACGATCGACCGCAACCTGGTGATGCTGAAATAGCAAGGATCGATGCTCCGGTACCAGCCGACCTTCCCCCTGAAGAGCCCCAACAATGAATAAATGATATGTAGGCAAAAAACCAATGTCTAGGGCCCAAGTTGAGATGTTGACACGGTCCCAGGGACCACGAGCGATGCCGCTCAGAGCATGGAGAGAGCAATCACTCAAAAAGAAGGAGGCCAGTCTCGATCCTTCGCGACGAAGTCTCCAGTAGCCCCCGTTCGGAAAAAGACCAAAATCCCAAAGCCCGAAAAGCTGAGGTTGCCCTTCCTGTCGACATAGGACCCTTTGCCGAACATATCATGGTGACCCGTCTCCCACCAAGAAGTAAGTTACCTACCATCCTGACACCCTATGACGGAATGAGTGACCCCACACTACACCTGACAATGTTTAGGACCATGATACTCTATAATAGAGCAACCGATCCCGCACTCTGCAAAGCCTTTCCAACTTTCCTGGGAAAAACTACTTTGTTGTGGTTTGCTTCCCTCCCGCCAGGGTCTATTCATTCCTTTGAAGATCTCTCCCACATTTTTCTCAATCGGTTCACTACATCGTGGGTCTATCACAAGACGAAGGTTGCCCTCCACTATGTCAGGCAAGGGCAACATGAACCCTTAAGAGAATATCTGAACAGGTTCCAGGCCATAGCGGTCGAAATTTCTAATCCGACCCACAAATTCAATTCTACTCCACCAAGCTCGGGCTAAGGCCAGGAATCTTTGCCGATCAGATCGCTCTGACCGAGCCTAAATACATGGTTGAATTCCAGGAGAAAGCCGCTAGCTTTATAAAAATGGAAGAACTCCAAGAAGCAAAATAGACCGACCGAAAGAATCTCAAGGCCGCTGACGAGGACAAAAAGTCCAAAAAGGAAGACTACAGCCGGCATGAGCAGGGCAATGATAGAGGGCTGAGGTCACCACCTCGCCCGGTTGCCCGATTCGAAAGACACACCCCTCTCAACACTAAGAAGGAAACCATCCTCCTAGACATCTACCATCTAAAGCTTATCAGGTATCCTGCCAACGCAGGAAAATAAAAGCTGCCGCCCAACGCCGATATAAGTAAGAAGTGCACATTTCATGACACTTATGGACACACTACCGAGGATTGTGTAATGCTCGGGGATCAACTTGAAGATTTAGTCCATGCAGGACACCTAGACAAATATGTCCATCACCAGAAAGAGAGAGGTCGGAGTAGAAGCTGCGACCCTCGATGACGATATCAGACACCTCCAAACTCTCATAGGGAGAGCATATGAGCTAACAAACCCTGAGGAGTTACTGACTACATCGTCAGTGGAGTTACAAGAAGCGGAAAGTCGAGCTCAGCCAGAAAGAAGTCTCTTCAGACAATCATGGCGGTCGATAGCGCCACTCACCCTCGTCAGCCTATTCCCAAAACCCCGATAATATCATTGTATGAATTTGATTTTCGCGAAATTGATCAAAACCTGCACGACCCAATCGTAATCTCTGTGATTGCAGGAAACTTCATCATCAAAAAGGTTCTCGTCGAACAAGGCAGCTTGGCCGACATCCTTTTCCACTCTACCTTTGAGAAAATGCAATTAATAGAAGTCTCGCTTACACCATGCAAAGGAGAATTGGTAGGCTTCTCAAGAGAAAGGGTTAACGTCCACGGAGCCATATGGCTAAGGATGACATTCAACTCTTAGCCAAAGGCGAAAATAATTTATGTACAGTACCTTGTCATTAACATCCTCAACCCATACCATGTGATCTTAGGGCAACCATCCTTGAACAATCTGGAGCTATTTTATCTACCCCCACCTGATGTTAAAGTTCCCTGTCTCAAAAACGGAAGTAGGCGTGTTGCACGTCGACCAAAAAAAAGCCCGATGGTGCTACAATGAATGCCTCAAGCCAAACATGATCGAATCAAAGAAAGAGCCTAATGGGCCACACACACTTTCCACAATCAAAGACAAATAGTCGGCCGAAGCCTCTGAGCTATGATGCAGGAGCATCAACTAGAAGCACAAGGCACAACCTTAGTCGAGAATGGCTGATTTACGCTGGAGAATTCAACTGATTTTAGCGTCGAGTAAAGTCGTTGAAACCAGATGGCGATATGTGTCTCATCCAACGGCGATATTTAAATTTGTTTCTTTAAAGCTGGAGCTGCCACGTGTTTTTAGTTTAAATACTAGCAATTGACATTTGAATTGTAATTTTTGATTTTGATATTTTTTTAATCCAGTTTTCGTTGAACTGAGGTCGCGTTCCTACGATCCGTGTAATTTCTTTGTAGACCAGGAATTTGCCTGGGATTTCATAAATTTTGATTCCTTTGTTGGAATCTCAGCTTGCTTCTACATCAGGTGGTATCAGAGCCGGAGTTCACCGTGCGATGGTCAACCCTAAAGAAGAAAAGGGACCTCTGCCGGTGACGGCGATCTCGCTGGATTCTTTGTGGAGGGAGATCCAAATGATGAATCGAAAGATGGACGACCTTATCCTGGAAGTGCGCTATGTGGTGGCAAGGATATGCCCTAACACCGATGTTGCCGACACCTCAGGTCACCCAAGGACTCGCGATCAGATCCGGCCCCCAAATGTGGGATCTCAATCAAGCACTCGAAGACTGGAGCATCTTGAGTTCGAAGATGCATCATTGCATCCACAACGAGTTGTACCATATTTGCAAGAGATGGATTCAGATGATGAGCTTGAAGCTGCCCTTGTTGTTCCTCCATTCCGCAAGAGTCAACCAATGTTACATTATAGGAATCTGTCTCCTATCAGTCATCAGGGCATGTATCATATCAATTCTGAACCTTCTGATTACAAAATGAAAATTGATATACCATGTTTTGATGGACACCTACACATAGAAGATTTCTTAGACTGGATACACAGTGTAGAAACCTTCTTCGATTACATGAATATCCCTGATCATTAGCAATGTAAATTGGTATCCTATAAGCTGAGAGGGGGCGCATCAGCCTGGTGGGATCAACACTAGCAAAATAGACTGAGGGAAGGAAAGGAAAAAATCATAACTTGGTCTCGTATGAAACAGCTAATGAAAGCAAGATTCCTACCAAACAACTTTGAACAAATACTTTATCAACAGCTTCATCATTGTCAACAAAAGGGCAGAACAGTGACTGAGTATACTGAGGAATTTTATAGGCTAAGTTGACGCAACAGCCTGCAGGAATCAGATGTCCAACAAGTAGCCAAGTATATCAGTGGTTTGAACATCCCAATTCAGGAGAAGTTGGAGTTAAGCACTGTGTGGAACTTAAATGAGGCAGTGAATTTTTCTTTGCGAGTAGAGAAATAGTTAAACAGGAGTTCTAACAAGCCACCAAGTAAATGGAGAGCTGTAGCTGATCTTTACACTGAAAGGCCGAAGCAAACCACATTTCCTAGTCAGCCAACAACTCAAAGTAATGTACAACCAGTGCCACATCCAAAGCTTACTAAAAATAATCAAGCTGATAAGTCTCCCTGCCAACAAATTAGGCCAACCAACCCTTACCAAAAACCTTTTCCCCTCAAGTGTTTCAAATGTAGTCAGCTAGGCCACAAGTCTAGTAACTGCCCAAGGAGGAAATTTCTAAATGTAGCTGAGCATTTGGAAGAAGAGGAGGATCCTTGTGGAGACTATTTGGGGCAAGAGTTTGAAGGTGAGACTCAACTGGTAGAGGATGAGGGAGAACCACTTATTTGTATTCTACAAAAACTTCTCATCAGTGAAAGGCACCAAGTGTACACTCAAAGAAATGAGATCTTTAGAACTAGGTGTACAGTACAAGGGAAGGTCTGCAACCTAATAATAGATGGTGGCAGTTGCGAAAATGTAGTTTCCAAAGCCATGGTGAAAGCATTGAAATTGGCCACAATGCCACACCCCAACCCCTACAAAATAGGTTGGGTGAAAAAAGGGGTTGACATAACAGTGAACCAACATAGCTCAATAAACATTTCCATTGGCACAGCTTATAAAGATCTAGTGACTTGTGATGTTTTGGATATGGATGCCTGCCATATATTGCTAGGCAGGCCTTGGCTTTATGACAAAGAAGTCACACATCTAGGGAAGGAAAACACCTATTCCTTCAACTGGAATCAAAAGAAGCTCACTCTTCTACCTATGTCAACTCAGGGACATCAATCTACTTCAGTACAAAACCCTTCTACTGATCCTGCTACCCCAATTAAAATTGTCCAAGGAGTGCAGACCAGAGACATCATCTTGGCTTTAGTACTCAAGGAACCAGGGCCAGCTGAAACTTATAGTGTCCCAGAGGAAGTCAAGCCACTGTTGAGTGAATTTGCTGAATTACATCCTAAAGAATTACCTGCTGAGCTTCCTCCAATGAGGGACATCCAACATAGTATAGATTTCATTCCAGGATCAAGCCTCCCTAATTTGTCTCATTATAGAATGAGTCCCA
Source organism: Canna indica (assembly GCA_034359265.1). Lineage (NCBI taxonomy): Eukaryota > Viridiplantae > Streptophyta > Magnoliopsida > Zingiberales > Cannaceae > Canna > Canna indica. Next base: position 32,361,262 of record CP136898.1, on the reverse strand, counting down.
AAGAACATGAACTACTGCAAAGTATAGTAGATGATCTACTCATGAAAAAGTTGATAAGACAGAGCACAAGTCCATGCGCAGTGCCAGCTCTACTGGTGCCTAAGAAAGATAGCACCTGGAGGATGTGTGTGGACAATAGAGCAATAAATAAAATCACGGTGAAGTACAGATTCCCCATACCGAGATTAGAAGACATGTTGGACAAATTGGAAGGTTCCACATTGTTTTCAAAGCTGGACCTTAAAAGTGGATATCACTAAATTCGAATCAGGGAAGGGGATGAATGGAAAGCATCGTTCAAAACAAAGGAAGGTCTGTATGAATGGCTTGGCCCTTCGGGTTGTGTAATGCCCCAAGCACCTTTATGAGACTTATGAACCAGATACTCAAGACTTTCATTGGCAAGTTTCTGGTTGTATACTTCGATGATATCCTCATTTACAACAAGACCAAAGGAGAACACTTGCAGCAGCTAGAAGAAGTGTTCAAAGTCCTGAGAAGCAACAAGTTGTACCTCAGTATTCACAAATGTGAGTTTCTAACTGAAAAACTCTTGTTCTTAGGCTTCATTGTAAGCAAGGATGGCATCCACACTGACCCAAAGAAAGTGAAGGCCATTGTGGAATGGCTACCACCTACCAATGTAATTGAGCTAAGGAGCTTTCTAGGACTAGCTACATTCTATAGGAGGTTTATAAGAAGTTTCAGTGAGATAGCAGGATCACTCACTGGCAGTTTAAAAAAAATGAAACTTTGAATGGGGATCAGCTCAGCAGGCAAGTTTCAATTTGTTGAAAGATAAACTTACAACAGCCCCAGTTCTATCTCTGCCGAACTTTGACAAGGTATTTGAGCTTGAAACAGATGCTTCGAAAGTAGGAATAGGAGCAGATGCAGGAAGGAAAACCTATTGCCTACTTTAGTGAAAAATTAAGTGCAGCAAGGCAGAAATGGACAACTTATGAGCTCGAATTGTATGCTATGGTGAGGGCCTTTGACCATTGGACACACTACCTTATTCAAAAAGATTTCATCCTCCACAGTGATCACCAACCCCTAAAGTATTTAAACTCCCAAAATAAGCTGAATTCCCTGCATGCCAGATGGTTAGAATTCCTACAAAAATTTCAGTATACTTTCCAACACAAAAGTGGCAGGGCAAACAAGGTGGTTGATGCCTTGAGTAGGAAAATTTTCATTCTAACTACAATGCAAGTGGGAGTAACTAGCTTTGACTGTCTCAAAGAACTCTATCCTGAGGATAAGGATTTCGGCACTCTCTGTGAAAAATGTAATAACAGTGAAGCCAGTGGTGACTTCCACATTTCAGATGGCTTTTTGTGTAAGGGAAACAAGTTGTGCATACCTAGAACTACACTCAGAGAGCACCTTATCGAAGACTTACATGATGGTGGATTGGCAGCACATTTAGGGAGGGACAAGACCATTAAACAACTGACAGATAGATAATGTTGGCCAAGGATGCTAAAAGACATTGCTACTTTTGTTGAAAGGTGTTGGTTTGTCAAAAAGCAAAAGGGCATGTGCAAAATACTGGTTTGTATTGTCCATTACCAGTTCCTGAAACTATTTGGGAGGATCTATCCATGGATTTCATCCTAGGATTACCTATGACAACAAGGAAGGTTGACTCCATATTTGTAGTAGTAGACAGGTTCTCTAAAATGGCTCACTTTTTGCCATGTAAAAAAACATCTTATGCAAGCTACGTAGCCAATCTCTTTTTCAGGGAGGTAGTAAGGCTTCATGGAATTCCCAAGTCAATTACATCCGACAGGGATGTTAAATTTGTGAGTCATTTCTGGAGGATACTTTGGCAAAAGTTGGGAACTCATTTGAACTTCAGTAGTGCTTACCATCCTCCAACGGATGGCCAGACTGAAGTCATTAACAGGACATTGGGGAGTATGCTTCGATCCCTGGCAATGGATAAATCGCGACAGTGGGATGCAGTTCTGTCTCAGGCTGAATTCGCATCTAATAGCATGATGAATAGAAAAACTGGGAGATCACCCTTTGCAATTGTGTACACAAAGACTCCAAACCATACAGTTGACCTTATCACAATCAAAAATGAAAGAAGTAAAGAAGCTGCAACTTTTGCTAAAAACTATGTGAATGAGCACAAGAAACTCCAGTAGAAAATTGAAGCTGCTAACCAGAAATACAAATTGGTAGCTGACAGACATAGAAGGCTAAAGACTTATCAAATAGGAGACTTGGTAATGATTTATCTGAGAAAAGAGAGGATACCTGTTGGTACATACAATAAACTGAAGCCTAAGAAAATTGGACCATTCCAAATCACTCAAGTTTTGGGGAACAATGCTTATGTAGTTGATCTTCCTGATGACTTCAAGATATCTCCCATCTTGAACATCTCTGGTCTCTTTCCTTACCTGCCTCCTGACGCAGCCTTACTAAATCAATCAGAACTCGTGGACGAGTTCCTTGATAGCAGGGAGGATCTGATGCAGGAGCATCAACTGGAAGCACAAGGCACAACCTTGGTCGAGAATGGTTGATTTACGTTGTAGAATTCAGTTGATTTCAGTGTCGGGTAAAGTCGTTGGAACCATATGGCGACACGTGTCTCATCCAACGGTGACATTTAAATTTGTTTCTTTAAAGCTGGAGCTGCCACATGTTTTTAGTTTAAATACTAGCAATTGACATTTGAATTGTAATTTTTGATTTCGATATTTTTTAATCCAGTTTTCGTTGAACTGAGGTCGCATTCCTGCGATCTGTATAATTTCTTTGTAGACCAAGAATTTGCCTGGGATTTCATAAATTTTGATTCCTTTGTTGGAATCTCAGCTTGTTTCTACATCAAGCTAGGCTCAGGACGGGACATACAAAAGTAACCTCGACTCAACCCCTGAAATAACTCAAGTCGTGATCAAATCATCACAACCAGCATTAATAAAGCTAAGAACCGAGCACTCCTCCTGTACTCACAACTTCTTGATTACTCAATAAAATTGCATACCTCGCATTTTTTTGTGTATGTTCAGGGAACTCTACAGTTGCCTCGCCGCTTTAGCGAATATTCCATTATTTGGAAACTTACTTAAAGCCCTCACGCACAAGATCGGCCTAAACCCCCCGAGTGTGGATTTTCGCCTTCAGAACTATTGCTTCCACATCCAAAGGCAATCCATTTAGTGATCAGGACTCAGTTTTCACCCGTCTGGCTCACCGGCCTCAGTGCCTATCTTGGGCTCCCACTCCCTCAGTGACCAAGACTTGATTTTCACTAGTCTTGCTCACTGGCCTCAGTGCCTATCTTGGGCTCCCACGCCCTCAACGACCAGGACTCGATTTTCGCCCGTATGGCTCGTCGGCTTCAGTTCCTATCTCGGGCTCCCACGCCCTTAACGACCAGGACTCGATTTTCACCAGCCTAGCTTGTCAGCTACCACGCCATTACTTCCGAGTCAGCGCCCTTACGCAACCATGACTCGGTTTTCACCAGCCTGGCTTATTGGCTACCACGCCATTACTTTTGGCCTCAACACCCTCACGCGACCAGGACTCGATTTTCACCAGCCTCGCTCGTCCGCTACCACGCCATTACTTCTAACCTCAGCACCCTTATGCGACCAGGACTCGATTTTTGCCAGCCTCGCTCATTAGCTACCACGCCATTACTTTAGACCTCAATGCCCTTACGCGACTAAGACTCGATTTTCACCAGCTTGGCTCGTTGGCTACCACGCCATTACGTTCGGCCTCAATGCCCTTACCGCATGATTCTGCCTTACGCTCCTCGGTGAACTCGGCTTGGACCCCTAAGTGCGGTCCTCGGCCCCTAGAGCCACTACTTTCGGCCTCAGCGCCCTTACGCGACCAGGACTCGATTTTCACCAACATGGCTCGCCGACTACCACGCCATTACTTCCGGGCTCAGTGCCCTTGCGCGACCAAGACTCAGTTTTCACCAGCTTGGCTCATCGGCTACCACGGCATTACGTCCGGCCTCAGTGCCCTTACTCAACTCCTCATGCGTGGTTCCGCCTTACGCTCCTTGGTAAGCTCGGCTTGAACCCCCGAGTGCGGTCCTCAGCCCCAAGAGCCACTACTTTCGGCCTCAGCACCCTTATACGACCAGGACTTGATTTTCACCAGTCTGGCTCATCGGCTACCACGCCATTACGTTCGGCCTTAGAGCCCTTACTCGACTCCTCACGCGTGTTCCAGCCTTACACTCCTCGGCAATGGCCTAAACCCTCAAGTAAAGTCATTGGCCCCTAGAGCCGCCACTTCCGGCCTCAACGCCCTCAAAAACTATGACTCGATTTTCACCAGCCCGGCTCGCTGACTATCATGCCATTAGAACCCTTGTACAACCCTCAAATACAATCCTACCTTACGCTCCTTAGCAAGCTCGACTGGATCCCTGGGTGTGGTACTCGGCCCTAGAACCACTATTCTTAAGTTCATTACCCATAGGCAACCAGCTTAGTTGGACACCAGAAGCTTGTCATCATTGCTAAACCCCCGAAACAACTTCAGAGTTGCTACAGAAGGTTCAACCTCAAACAAAGATTTCAGATGGTGCAAACTCAATCAAAGATTTCAGAAGGTTCAACCTCAAACAAAGATTTCGGAAGACTCCCCTTCGTAAGGAACCATGCATTATCAAGCAAAAAGAGGGGAATAATCGGCCCCAGAAAGTGTCCAAAACTTGCATATACACAGACGAAATACAAAACACAAACATTCACTGAGGAGAGATCGTGTCAACCTTGGTAGGCGCGGTGGGAGCATCCTTCCCTAGAGCCATATCCCCTCATGGAGAAAATGAGCACTGACCCGGAGTCACGGCCGAAGGTTCTCCTTGTAAGGACCAGGAAAAGTCCTCCTCGGCTTTGGGATTCACCTAGACACCATCCTTGACTTTTTTAAGGAAATCTATCCCAGAAAGGTCCACGCTAGGAGCAAGGAACTTAGCTTGTTCCGCCACCCTTTCAAAGCCCTCTATGTACATTGCAAAGAGAACAGTCTCAAAGGCACTCTACCTCTTCCTCAAGAGTCTGCTTCGCCTAATTGCACCTACTAGCCTCGGCACTAGCCTCCTCCACCTCGGTCTTCAAGTAGGCACCCTCCGCCACCGATGCGGCAAGACCGAGGTAGAGCATTTCCAGCTCCGCCCTAGACATGCTCTCCACCTCTGCCAATCAGGTGGTAGACTTGGAGACAACTGCATTCAGGTGTGCGACTTCTTCAACCTTCAACACCAAGACCCTTTCCTTTTCAACCATCTTATAAGACTAGAGACTTTTTCATCTGCGATCTTGAGTTGGATGTGTTCACGGAATCTCAAAATCTCAATGCCTCAAGCTCTTTAGATTGCATGTCAGAATCTCTCGATGAAGACTCCTTTAACTTACCGATCAGGAGTTGGATGTGTTCCCATGGATCCACTCCCTTAGGAAAAACTGATTGATTACTTGAGCGAAAGCACGAGACCGGAACATGCCACTGAGCCCCCGTCGACGCTCCAGCTACCACCGCCATCTCCGGCAACGCGGACTCATGAGTGACCACCTAAGGAAGTGAATTCCCCTCGTAACACCTGGCACTTTTTTGACATCTCGGAGGTGAGCCAAGGAAGACTAGAGAGTCTGAAGAAGCCAATGACCTGACTGCCTCCGCCCTAGCTCTAGAAACTATCGGGTTTTGAGGCCGTGAAACCCTTATAGGCCTTAATAAGCTATCCACCAACGGGCCTTCTCCCTTCTGCTTGAAGTGCTCTCCCGTAAACGAGTGTGCATGCCCGACACTCTCAACAAAGAAGACATCTCACTTACACAACAAAAAGATTCCAAACCATTCACCTTGGAGAACTACGGAAGGGTACCTAATAATTACAGTACTGCTGAAAGGATTATGAAGTAGCCAAAAACCAACATCAACATCGATAATACACAGAAGAAAAGCAAAACATCAGGAAGACATACCAAGGGAAATCAACAACAGAGGAAGAAAAAACTAACCAGACAAACACCGGGAAGAACTTGCTGAGAACGAATGCCAAAAGAACATTGGAAAAAGCCCAAAACAAAGAGGGAAAGAGTCACATTATAGGCTCAAGAGCAATATCCCCCCTCTATCCGACGGCCAATAGTGAAAATCCGATTAAATCCCAACCGACCAACTTTTCGATCGATGGTTCTCTAGAAGTCCTCCGAGACACAAGCAGACGCCTTTTTCGCCATGATACCTCCCCCAAAAATGAGGAGGCAAACGCCAATCAGCAACTGCCACCTAGGATAAGAAGATCTCCTTTATCAAACCAACATGTCAGGCCCAAAAGCCGAGAGGACACGAGAACAACACGATAAAAATATACCAATTTAACTAGCCTCGAGATGACATAAAAATTGCTACATGCCAACCGAAGGTGGGTCACCTACTTTAGCTTGGTCCCCACGGCCACTTACCTCAACGCGATCTTCAAGGTCACTTGCTCCAGCTCGGCCTCCGCAACCGACCACTCCGATGTGACCTTCAGGATCAAGATCAGGATCACCAGTTCGGCCTCCCTAGCCGCCTTCTCATGCCCGACCTTCACAGTCGCTTGCTCTAGTTTGGCCTTCACGACTACCTACTTTAACTCGACCTCCGCAGCTGACCACTTCAACATGACCCTTGTAATCGCCTACTTGAAATTAGCCACCAAGGCCGCCCAACAGAACTCGGTCCTTACAAGGACCGAACACAACACAACAGATATTTCCGAAAATCCCTTAAAACCTGGAGGCATCAAAAGCAAGGAAGTTAACCCTACTCAAAGAGCTCGATACATAGTCCTCCAGACTCCGACCGAGCTCGGGGGCTGTGGACTGGTCTAGAACTATTGAGCCCGGTCGGATTAGACCCAGTAGCACCCTACAACTCACTTCAAGCCGAGCTAGGTGGCTTTGCCCAAGGGTCCCGCCCGACTATACTCCTAGACTTGACTCGAGCTAGACCAAACGGCTTTGCCAGGAGCTCCACCCGGCCAAACAAGGATATCCACGTCCCCCATTATAACATGGGACACGCCATTACGAGCCTGCCATCTCCGGATCTACCTCGACCCATTCTTTGCAACATCCCTGTGAAATTATCGAGCGGCGTCATCACTTCCACCTACAATAAATATGGACACGGCATGCCTCAAGTAACCCTAAGTTCCAATTTCATTACCTCCACCTTGGAGTCCTCCTAACTTGAGTGTCAGAATATCTTTTGCATAGCGTTGAACCTGACCATGAGAGACACCGAACCATACCAAAGTACTCTGATCCTCAAGCATGAACATATATTATGTAGTTTCAGCTCGTGTTCGAGTTCGACTCAAGTTTGGAAGGTTTGGGTTTAGATTTTATCTTCACAATCATGAATCCTAAGGAATATATAAATTTGAACCCTAAACATATTCATCAAAGCTTTTTGAAGTTTCATGCAACAAGCAACGTCACTTGAACTTTTCAATTTCGCTTCAAACTTTCCAATTGAGGACATCACATCAAACCTAAAATTATTTCTCATTAAACCATTAGTTCATGTATGTTATCATCAAAACCAAGATTGAAACCTAGGTTAAAAACTTTAGCCCAACATAGTTGTCTTTGGAGCTTGAGGTGCGGGAGGAACCCTCGGGGAAAGGGTTATGACCTAAGATTGTAAATTCTCTTGTAGGGAGCTATTTAATGTCGTGGAAGTAGGCTTAGTTAGAAGCTGAACCACTATAAATTGTGGACCAAAATGAAACATAGGTTAAAAATCTTAGCCTAACATAGTTGTGCTTGGAGCTTGAGGTGTGGGAGGAGCCCTCGGGGAGAGGATTGCAACCTTAGATTGTAAATCCTCTTGTGGGGAGCTATTTAATCTAGTGGATTTATAGAAATCCTAAGTGGGGAATTTAGGTAGTAGATGTAGACTTAATTAAAAACCAGACCACTATAAAAAAAATCGGGTTTGTCATTGATTTACCATTTCCTTCTACTTGCAATAAGAAATCTGATTTGTCATTCACACTCATTAACAATTAGATAAATTGACATTAGTCGTTATTGTCATTTCCTCTCTAAAGAAAGCCATCGGACAAGTCATTCAGATTTCATAAGGAATTTTATGCATCTAATAGTAGTTTGGGCAGCCAACTTATCCATAAAATATCTTTGATGTTTTGGCCAAGAGTAGAGGGGATGAGTCACAAAACGTATGTGTGGAAGGAAAACCTCATAATTATTAGACTACTAAATATGCGACCAAAATATATAAAGGGAGCCAAAAACTCCCTCTACTTCTTGATAGCGTTTGATTTGGAATATATGAGGATTAAATTCCTCCACCCGCCGGAGTGCGGTAAGAAGCACCATTAGTACTAGAAAAGTCTCATTCATCCAACTTCTTAAGACTCGCATAAAATAAAGAAAGACAATATCTATTGTAAACTCTACTACCATTTGGTGGGTTTTTTTCTTCAATCATGATCAACTCAATAATGGCACACTTGTCTAATGTGGAATCCTAAATCCTGGTGTTTTTTATTATCAGATTAACTACTCATATGATCAACTAGTTTTTAGAAAGATTACAATTCTTAGGTACATCCACTTCTTTATCACTACCGTTTGTGGCAAAAATGATGAGATGAATTGAAGACAATTTTGGGCAGATTTAAATCAACTTCACAATTAGGTTGGGGGACCTTGGGTGGTAATCGGAGATTTTAATACAGTTTTCAATGCTACCAAGAAAATTAGGGGATGTTTTTTTCTCTCCTACTGTTGCAATCCATATATCTTATTACCTTGATGATATGTTTGTTTCATTGGATGGGATAGGATTAGATTTGATAATAAAAGATTGAGGATTGGATATAAATTTTTTAAATTCGGTGTTCTACAGATATAATATCAATTTTATATTCTTCTATTCTCATTTTTTTAATTCATGCACTAAACAAATAATGGATATGGACATTAATTCATCCTTTATTATATCTCTCTTATCATATAAAGCAAACATGCCCGAATAGTTTAGGTCCTTTAGAATCTATCTAACCCTATTTTACCACTTGTCGATTTTTCCAGAATGCACACCTTAAGCTAGGAGGATACTCACTTTCTTGCTCAACCAATTATTGATATAGAAATTTATGAGGCAATCTTCTCATATGCAAATAACAAGTCCCCCGAAATTGATGATTTCACCAAAGAATTTTTCACTTCGACATGGGACATCATTGGCAAAGATGTTAGCACCAAAAGATTGCTTCAGGGGATCAATATCACTTATATAATTCTCATACCCAAAAAGCAAATCCTAGAGACATTTGCTTATCGAACAATATCAATTTGCATATTTATATATTGTTTTATATAAATAGATTACAGAAGGTGCTTGAACATTTTATAAGGTCAAATCAGCATTCTTTTGTTAAAGGAAGATCGAGCTACTCATGAGAACATCGCTCTTTGCCATGAAATTATGAAGGGCTATCATGCCCTCCTAGGATGACCCTAAAAATTGATCTTCATAAGACATGATTCTATTAGGTTAGACTTCCTACTCAAATTACTTAATTAGATCTACTTTTTCTTCAAAGATGGTAGACTCGATCAATGATTTTCTCTTAACTTAATGGATCTAACTATGTTTTCTTTTAAAGCACCATGGGCCTTCGCTAGCGTTGTCCTATGGCCTCCTACCTTTTCATTCAAGTAATGCAATACTTTTCTAATCTTCTTGAAAGTGTTTATAGAAAGGAAGATTGTTCCCACCCCCGATGTAGTGATCCACTTGTTAGACACTTGATTTTTAAAGATGATCTATTTCTTTTTTTCAAAAGCTCATACGACGGTATAGCTTATTCTTTGAAGGAATATCTTGCTCATTTTGTTGATATTTTAGGTTTAAGAGCGAGTACATCGAATGCTTATTACTTGTATTGATTTAGACTTGCATACATCTATTGCAGAAATATTTTATATGCCATTGGGATCACTACCAATTAGATACTTGGAAGTACCATTACTATCTACTAGGGTCACCTATATATGCTGATTACCAACCATTTCTGTGGCTAAACTAAATGAATGATTTTTTTTTTGACAAAGATAGAAAATCATAATAGGTGATCATACTAGGATTTGAATCCTAAATTTCTAGGAAACATACAAGATGTTGTCATTAACTGTGCTACTCACAGTTGGCTAAACTAAATGAATAGTTATATTCTTATCTTTTGCAAGGAAGTTGGAACTAATTAAAATAATTTTGATAGAAAAACTCTAGTATTGGTGCTTGGTATTTTCCCTTCCCTAGTTGATCATAATCAAAATTGAACAACTTGCTTGTTGCATGTTTGTATAGAGTGGTAGGGACAAAAGGTGCAATCATCTTATTGCCTGGTATGTTAACTATAAACGAAAAGAACATATTGGAAATACAAAATATCAGAAAATAATCATGTCGGCAATCAGTTCCATAGGTATTTATGTTAAAAGGGACTCCATATGGACTAGAAATGTCTCATCTTTAACTTTCTGGTTGTTTAAAAGTACTGTTAGGTATCTTGCATTACCTTATATTACGCACACAAATAGGAAATGAAGATTATCGTGCTTTGGCATGAACTATGACATCGAGCTTAAATCCTGTGGTATAAGCTACAGCCTCATCTTTACATATTTAATTCGTTATATATATATAGACAGTCTCCAATATTCAAATGCAGAGTGTATGGGATGTTATTCTTATCGAGATGCAATTTATAACTATATGAAATTGAAACCTTCAATCCTGAGATTGAAGATATACTATGATTTGGAAGGCCTCTCCTTTTAAAAAATTCTCACTCAATTCAACTTACCAGCCTATGGTTTGGTTTCAAAGTCATGTACTTGCTCCTTCATGGCTTGGTTGGCCTTTTGCAAATAATTGCCTACTTCTGGTAGAATGTAGGGTTGGCGAAAATATGGTCCTAACCTATGCTATCTATGTCATAACAGTTTGTGAATGCACTGTTCATTTATTTTTTTAATTCTGCCTTTGCAACAAAAATATGAAGCGTCGTTCTTCATAATTATGGCCTTACACAACTGAAATGGGCTTGGTCTGGTATGATACCATGGTTTGTAACACATTTTGTTGGTTCATCTAGAGAAAAAGAATTAGAAGGTTCCATAATGAAGATCTCATCCCTCGACAAGAGATTGCTCAACGTATTGATATTGATGTTCATGCTAGAATAATCAATGCATTCATAGTATGTTTGCTTCGTTGGATTTGATAAGATTGAATAATAAATGAAAGATGATTGAATATGAATCATTTAAATTCGATATACATCAGATATCATATTAATTTTATATTATTCTGATCATATTCTTTTCTAATCAATGCACTAAACAAATAATAGATTCAAAATCATATCTTATCCTATCTCTCATAATCCTATGAAGTAAATAAGTACTTATATTAATGTTCATGCTAGAATAATCATACATTTTGAACAATTGAGAGAAAATAGTCCGCGCATTTATATTGATGTTCATGCTAGAATAATCATACATTTTGGCATTTATATTGATGTTCATGCTAGAATAATCATACATTTTGAACAATTGACGAGAAGAACGTAGATCACACAATAGAGTTTCAGATGAAGACTAGACTCTGAACATCATATTGTGAATTTTCTACTAGATGCCACCACCATATTAGGTTTTGAATTTTGACTTGCAGGTGGCAATGTGAAAGCCGAATATAAAAATTCTTTTTCCTAGAATGAATAGTTACTACTCTCATTGTACATATCCTTATTTTATAAATCAACATATTTCACTTATACAAAAAAAACACAATTGAACATGATTTGACTAAGGATGCATTTCCTGTCAACATTGGCCTTAACAAAAAGCAACATTAGTTTCAGAGAGTAATTTTAAACACAATAAAAAACGTTGATAGATAAAGGAAAAGAACATAAACACAAGCATATCATAGCAACATCAAGAACTAAAAAAAGGCATAAACAAATGAGTCCGTCTACGATATGTCAACATTTAATTAATCAAAACTTTTATTTGTGCAAGGAATCCTTCTTCCCCACATAATAATATCCAAACAATGTAAGATAAATTTTATAAAAAGACAAAACAAAAAGGATCATGCTAAATATAACATCTGGCATTATGGATGTCCATATTTGATCCTCACCTCCCATTCTCGCCACATTTACCTTCACGACATTCAGAATGTGTATATACAAACTATCAAATTTAGAATTGGGCCATAATATCTCCAACCAAAGACAATAAACTTGTGGAGACATTTTGGTGCATTCAGTGTTTGCGCATCTTTACATGGTGAGACTTCACAGAAGGTTCCGCTGCAAATGGATGAAGCCTGCAACAACTTGTTATTGATTCCAAGACCTTTGGTATGGTTTTCCCGAAGGACTGTGCAGTCCAGGATTTTGATGCGGAAAGGTAATCCATGAGACATTGCTAATTGCTGGAAGGGTGGCTGCTCCATAGCTGCTCACCTTCTCAAATTGATTATGTGCATAGCCATAAATACTTTGACCACTGGAAATAGCACCACCAACGCAGTTTCTGGCTTGGACATACTGTTCTGAGCTACTACTATCATATGGTGAGCATGTTGACAACTTGTTGGACAAAACACTGTAGAGGCTCCCATCTGTATTTCCACTGTCACCTAGACATTGACCACTGCCCAATGATTCAACTGCTGACCAACTATTGTAAGCCTTATCATCATCAGGAAGCCAATTGTAGCCTTGTGTTCCACCATTCAAAGAAGACTGAACAGCAGGATAATTTTGTTGTTCAACTGATGGAAACACTTGGTTTGGGTAACCGGTGGAATATAATTTTTTTGGCATAATCTGCTGCCTATAAACCCCTTTCTCCAACACATCTCTCTGCTCCATCAGTTCTTGTGACTCCTGCGACCGAGTAGAAACTCCACTAGATTCAGGCAGAACACCATTGGCCACTAAAAATTGCAAACCAGGTTGCTTTGTGCCATTCATGTGTTCCTGTGGATAAGATGATACTATCCCTGGTTCCTTCTGAAAGCTTGACAGCATCTCACTTGGGTAAAATGAGCTAAAGAGAGAAGCCCGACTGTCCACATCAAAAGCAGATGGATTGGACTCTGCATCTTCGGTCTCCATTACATCTCTTTCAAGATCTATCATGTTAATTGGATGTTCCACACGAAGTTGTGGTTGCCGAAGAGACAGATTGCGAGCTGATGCGAATCCACGGTTATCTGTAGTATGGTAATAAGGATCAGAGATATTTGCTGTGCACATGTGCTTGGCAGATGCTAGAGAACCCATTGGTTCCAACATACTGTTAGTTGGTTTCAGGTTATCCACAGAATCAGAAAGAGATGAGTAATTGTCATCTGGTTGTAATGTCTCTTCTGCTGCTTCTTGATTAACAGTGATAGGACTAGGTTCCTGATCACTATTCAGTGCAGGACTTGACTCTAATGGATGTTTGTCAAAGGAATTATCTTTCATACCTAGTGCATATTGATTCCTAAAATGACCATTACTTGTAGGTTCCTGAGGGCAGCTCTCAAAACTTGTCTCCTCTTCCTGACCAAATAGCCACTATAAAGTTAGCATCTCCAAGCTCGATCTTCTTGAAAGATAGAGGCTTTACAAAAAAAATAACAGAAACTAGAAACTACCAGAGCAGGCAAGAAAATGAATATAATCCCCATTAAAAGCAGCAAAAGGGGAAACAAAAGCAAAATTTATCAATATAGAAAACAAATGATGAAAAATAGCCATGACAGATTCGTAGTACAATCATCCATTATTTTGCCACTAGTAACTTGAAGTTATACTTCAATCACAACTCCTCTCAATAATCAGTACCAAGGTTTTATTTATACAACAAAAACAGGTCAAAACATATCTGCAGCACGAAACAATTTCTGTGAAGAATGAACTTAATATTATAATTGAATTGACACATATCACCTTTATAGACTACATTATATACTTCCAACCTGAGCATTGCACAGATTAACTGGTACATGCATTATGTCTAGGCACACAAGACAAAAAAACATATTATAGCACTAAGCCAATAGAACTGAGAATAACAAAGATTAGATCAAGCAGTGTTTGACTTTCAAACCATCTGCTATTTCATGAAGGGATGGAACTCACTATGTAACAGCCAACAAGAATATGCTCAAAGTGATTACAGGATTGAAATAATGGGACATCTTGCTCGTTACATCCTGTACCTTACAGATCCAGCCAAGGTACAAAAAGAAACAAGAACTAGTGAAAACCACCCAATCCAGGCATACCAACCACTGCACAGGTGTACTGGACCATACTACTGCACAATGTGCGTGTAATGGTTGGTACACCTCCTAACAGCCATCCAATGACTATCATGGAATTTGTTTGAAAATGGTGAAATGCCCTCACATAGGCAAATAATGTTTAGAAATTATTTCTTACCCCCATATCGCAACGTCTATATAAACTCTCTCCCTCTTCTACATTTTTATCATTCTTCTACTACCTCTCAACTTCTCAAATCATTTCAATTCTCTCTATTTAGTTACTTTTTGTTCTAAAAAAAAACTTGAATAAAGGTTGATTTGCTTCAGTGCAGGGTTATCAAAAGCGAGCGCCTAGGCGCCCAGGCGAGGCGCGAAACAGGCCTAGCGCCTTTGCATGGCCAAGGCGCAGCGCCTTCACCCAGGCGCGCGCCTTGGCTGGGCCTCTGCGCTTTTTTTTTTGAAGCCCCAGGCGCGCACCTGGGTGAGTCCATGTATTAGCTAGCTGATTGTTACTTCAAATTTCTTGTATTTTTTTTTTTTGATGAAGGATTATTTATCTTGTATCACCATGTATTAGCTAGCTGATTGTTACTTTAAATTTCTTCATTTTTTTCAGCCGATTTTTCTTTTATTTTCAGAGTTTTTCATCATTTATTTTTCTTTTAGCTACCACTACCAGCACCTTCATTCAACATAAACTTCATTTAGCATTTGGTGGGCAGCATTATGGATGGTGGAAGTGGACATATCGCAATATTTTTAAAAATATAATATTTCTAAAAATGTGTCTTGCTTCGGTCAGGCACGCGCTTTTTTTGCGCCATGCACCTCAAGCGATTATAGGACCTTTGCGCCTTGAGTGCGCCTAGCGCCTTTGACAACCTTGCTTCAGTGGTACAAAGCTTACCAATATCAGGATTCTCATGAGGATGCGATTCCCATTGATCAAAATTAACTATCATGGTAAATCTTAAACTGCTTTTCGAAAAAGTCCACTGGCCCCAAAGTAACAGTGTAGATCTTGATCATGAGGTGGAGGATGGTACTTACCACAGGTGGCAATGGATCCAATGTGATAATAAAACCAGAAACGGCAGCCATTACACAACTAATGCAGCACCTTACTAGAAATCCAAGGTGTCTCTACTCTCTATTATAAGCATTAGATTTTAGAATTTTGTGATGATTTCTTTCTAATTCATAGGGGCTCCCAGTCTAATGGTGGTATTTGAGGCTTCAGATGTTAGAGACAACGATCTGATGTCCATTCTCAGATCAAGAATCCATTCTTGGATCCACTCTCCTACTTCAAGCTTTGACATCCTTGTCATATCCAACTTGGCAACAACGCCTTGCAACATTGGCTGCAATGCACAAGTCAATTCTTCATAAGCAGCCTAAGGGAACACTGCAATTGTTGGTAAGAGTCGTTGCTGCTATTGCAACCTTTTTTCTTAGATTTAGTTGGTTTCTACTTGTTGCACAACATCAAGCATTTGCCTCTACAAACAACTCATGATCAAGTGTGGTGCTTCACCCAAGAAGCATGCCTTCCTCTTTGAGCCAAGTCCTCAACCTTCTTTATTGTTGCCTACACCCCTGCCAAATCTCTGACTGCATCTCAGTTAAGTTCTTGCTATGCCTATGGCTTAAGACCTTAGAGAAAGTGACTGAGCTTATCCACCTTGAACATGTTCAAGCATAAAGCTGAGAACCACTTCACATACTTTTGAATAAAAGAAGTGTGCTTGAGATGCCATAACTACTGCTAAACCATGAAATCTGCAACTTTTGGCATTAATTGCTCCCTAAGCTCTTTCTTTAAGTCCTCCAAAATATCAACCAACACTATTTACTTTGCACCGCCCCATAGTGAGTATACCACAATAGTTTGACATATGCATAAGATACGAAGTACACCATTCTTTTGTAGGGGTGCACATATAACTATTGACTCGAAACGAAGCATGAACCTGAAAAAACTCCACACCTAACAACCCAACTTAACCTGCTCATGTACAACTACTACTATTTTGAATTTTTAAAATCGGGTCAGGTTTCAAATATATATTAAAGGATTATTATATGAATATATTCGGAACTTTCAGGATGTTCACAAATCTATCAATTTCTTTTTTTTTCAATTTTGTACATGAACTTTCAAATTGCTAACATATAACAAATTAACAATTGAATCTCGTTGTTAAGGTGTCTTCCAAGTTCGTGTTAATTGATAATCTAGCACTACTAATGTGCCATTTTTCAAATAAAATGATCATTAAATATTTTCTTAGTAACTTGCTAGATGGTTAAATGTTATAATTTTGAAAGAATTTTATATACTTCCTAACGATGTGAATGACATGGCGAGTAAATAAATCTTTAATAACTATTTTACTCAAAAATGGCATGTGAATAGTGTCACATCATTAACTAACAAAAATTTAGACAACACTATACCAGCACTATTCAATTATTCACAATTGAAAGTCAATGTACAAAATTGGAAAAAGAATATAAGAATTAGATAGATTTATGAAAATGCTAAAAGTTTATATTCGTGCAATAACATTATATTGAAGGACCTGATTTGGTGAGACCTCAAATTAGCTAAAGAAATAAAACTATTCAAATTTAATTGAAAACCAATCGACCCAACCCAGCCCAGTTTGACCTAGCACGGAATTATTTGAAAATCCAGCTTGACACAATCCAAAAATTAATTAAAAACCCAATTTTACCTGACCTAATTTAATTACTTGAGTCTCAACCCAAAGTTGCTTTTAGACAAAAGAAAGGCAAAAAAGGGCACAAAAAAAGGGCAAACTAATTTAATTAATTATAAATCCAGTTTGCCTTTAGGCAAAAAAGGAAAACAAAAATTTCAACCCAAAACCTAACCCAATTGGACCTACTTTCAGTTGAGTACCAAGTTCGAGTTCCAAAAAAGTAACTCGAAAGTTTCGAGTCAAGTCGAATTTGGGCCAAAGGCCAAACTTAACCTAGTACCACCCTGATCTTTAGGTTGGGTCAATTTGCTTGAAAATACTACTCATATCGAATAGTAATTATCTATCCTTCCGCAGGTTGAGCTCTATCATAATAACGTGTGGTTGGTGTCCCCTTGGTATGAATGGAGATGAGGGCCACTCATAGCCACTTGAGTGTCTTCTTCAGACAGTCTTGAACCAAGTGACACTATAGTTTACCTCAACTTTTGTCCTGCGTTCATGACATGCAAGGATCTCAATCAAATATGTCCTCGTTGATGCGAACACCAAATATGTCACCCATTTTTAGTATTTAGCATGACTATATCTCACTAAGGTCTCTTTCATGTTGAAGAGCTTCCCTCATGCTCATCTAATCGTTGACCATGATTTCTCCTCAAACATCACTCTGTCTGGAGCTATTGTCATTGGGTCCTCGTTGATGCCACAAATATCCCCATTACTCCCATTAGCCATCTCAAGGACTCATTCTATCAAGAGCCACGTTGGTTGGCGAACAAAGAATCATCATTCACCTACAACAAGGAGAGAACCCGTGTCTTGCTTAAATTTTGCTCGTTGTTGGTACCACTATGTTGAGCAATCTAACTGCCGTACAATTGATAGTTCTGATTTGATACCAACTATCATTATACTACCATTTATGTGCTAGCATGCCCATGCAACTCCCTTGCACCTCCATGTGTGGGATCAGTCTTCTCTTTCTTCTCTTAGGATAGATCTGCTCTCGGACGTATTAGGCAAAGCTTATAGATTCCACAACAATAAAACCTCATCCAACGTCATCAACCATGATAACAAAATGATGGACAAAACTGTCTTGGATTGCTTAAATGAGATATTTGCAATGCAAATACTTAAAGAGAAATAAAACGGGTGGAAGCAAGCCTATATAGTATATATCTGCTCTCTACACCCTGAGTACCACCCAATGTCTCCAAGGTACTCAAATGGCTAATTTTTAAACTTGCTCAAATTTAGACATGACAAAATTGAAGGCTCACAGGATGACTGCAAGACCCTTTCCTCTTCATGTCATAGCGCACAAAATTTTCCACAATAGAATCTTTCCATGTTCTATGGGTCAAAGCAAGATTTGCCCTGCATTACAAACAACATTAAGAACAACAAACCCTCATCTGACACCTTTGTATCATGTAAGGCCTCATATAAAAATGTTTCAGAGTTGAAGAGGGACCTCCATTATAATAGGTAAGGATCATCTCAAAAGACTCAACAAAACTGAGATCAATGTCGTAGGTGTCCAAAGCCCACATTAAAAAATTATCCCATATCATGATGTTTTAACATCCCACCATATTGACATTAGACTTTCTTTGGTCAAAGCCCATTGACTAGTCACAGCATCATGGACTCTACTCCATAGTGTGCATGAGACCCAATGGAGGAGCTACATCGAACTCAACCTTCTAAAGGCTATTCGTCATATTTTGATGGTAATCGTTTGTTGGTCACTTATTTTCAAGACATATTGTCAAAAAGCTCCTTAAAGAACTTTTGTATTTCGCACCTTCAGGCACTCGAACATTTCGAGCTATCCTCCAACCAAATGTCGGTCAAATGTTGCTTCAAGCGAGTGATCCCTCAAATATGAGCAACAAGGTCACAGTGGATATATTGCCAAATGTTTTTGTTCTCCAATTGGCAGCAATGTTCCCATAGCGGATTGTGTTGGCTCTTTGGCACTATTTTAACATAGTTTGAGGATCAAAATAAGAGATTGAGATTCTGAGAGGTTTGACACTGTAGTGGATTGTAGATAGCTTGACAAGGGATTTGAATACAATATTTAAAACCATGGTCCAATTTGCTGATGAGCAGTGTTGCAACGAGGCTTTAGACGCTCCAAGGCGCCAAGGTCTCTTATTGCTCGAGGCGCGAGGCGCTTGCCTGGGGGAAGCGAGGCGCTTGCCCGGGGGAAGCGAGGCGCTTGCCCGGGGGAAGCGAGGCGCTTGCCCGGGGGAAGCGAGGCGCTTGCCCGGGGGAAGCGAGGCGCTTGCCCGGGGGAAGCGAGGCGCTTGCCCGGGGAAGCGAGGCGCTCATATATACATATATACATATATACATATATACATATATACATATATATACATGTATGTATATAAATATATTTGAGACCAGCAGAGGAGTTTCCACCAACATGTGCTATTGATTTTAATTAATTGAATGAAAAAGCGGAGGATTCTCCATCCAGCGGATGCTACTCCTTTCGAGAAGGGAGGATTAGGGTTGGATTTCCTGGCTTCCTTCCAACTAAACTCTGGAACCAAAGAGACTTGCAACCCGACTTCATGGGAGAGGGTACCTTGCGTACTGACTAGCTTTTCGGGTCAAAACTGATGCGCTGGAACTACGTGCTCCCCAGGGCCAAAAAAGGGGAAATCAAATTCCAATCAGACGGAAGTGAACCTGATCAGTAGAGGATTGATCGGCTACTCCAGAAAAACGATTGTTGAGTCTCAACAATCGTTTTTCCATAATCCCACATAGAATATATATATATAGATGTTATGTGAAATTAAGACTAGAAGATGTTTATGTTATGAACATGTTATGCATATATCAAGCTTGGATTTTACAAATTATTTCAGAACACTAGAAGTCTAGCACAACAACACATGATATCAATATGTTTAGAAGTTATTGCTAAACATTAGAGCATGGTTTCAAATCTCGTACTGTACCGGGCGGTAAGCTCGGTATATACCGGTTTTTGAAAAAACCCGTATACGAGATACCCGGTATGGGTAAATACCGGGTATCTCGGTAAATACCGCCCGGTATGTCCGGTATTTATGAAATACCGGGCGGTATTTGCTATCATACCGGGCTATACCGCCCGGTATGACATTGTGTACTGTTGCAACATACCGTGTATTGGAAAATACCGGTATCTTGGTAAATACCGCCCGATATGCTCTGGTATTTAGCAAATACCGGGCGGTATTTGCTGTCATACCGGGCGATACCGCCCGATATGATCCAACAGCTCTTAAAAAGAGCCGTTGGGTATTGTTCGATATTGTATTAGGGTTTTTCATAGATAAAACGCTTAGGGCAAATCAGTCGAAAACTCTGCGTAGCGCAACATAAAACGCTTAGGGCAAATCAGTCGCTACACATCCCAACATACGGTGTTGATCTTAGTCCGTCGTACTCGTACATATCTTGGGATCATTTTCAGATATGGGCATTGGAGACTTACGGTGTTGACCTTAGTCGTGTATGTTCCCAAGATATGTACGAGTACGATGGACGTCATTCGTCCGCATTTTAAACATTGTATTCATGTATTTGACATTTGAATACAATGTTTAAATTTCATATTCAAATGTCAAATGTCCAATTTGGAGTTATTTTTAGCAGCAAAATCAAAAAAAAAAAAAAAAAAAAAAAAGGCTCGGTATGCTATTTTCGTACCGGACCGTACCGTGTGTCGGTACGGTACGATATCGGTACGTACCGGTATCGGTATTTTAAACCATGCACTAGAGTATAGAATGTTC
This sequence comes from Canna indica, assembly GCA_034359265.1. Taxonomy (NCBI): domain Eukaryota; kingdom Viridiplantae; phylum Streptophyta; class Magnoliopsida; order Zingiberales; family Cannaceae; genus Canna; species Canna indica. Next base: position 32,340,354 of record CP136898.1, on the reverse strand, counting down.
CAAAGTTATTTCAGAACAAAACATGTCGTTAACATGTTCTAAATATTGAGATTTTAAGAGAAATAAAAAAAACGGCGAAGACAACCTATAAAGGAGTAAGGAGAAATTAGGATTAGCTTTATTCTCGGGATTGACGTCGTCAGAAATTTGATACACCGATGCCGAGGTAAGGTAAGGAAGAAGGTAGGATGTGAGGAAGAAAATGAGGACTAACGTTGAGTATTTTGTAAAAAAAAAATTGAAGGTTTATGAAAGGGTACGGTGGAAAAAACTGGGACCTTTTGGTCCCAATTTTATTTTTTGTTTAGATGTATCTATAAAGAGAATGCTATTATATATAATGGTTAGAATTAACAAAAAATAACCTTAGCCTAGTGGTGGGACCTCTATTGGTCCACCAAAAGGCCAAAGTTCAAAATTCTGTTGAAAGTTCATTTTTGTTTATACTGGGTGCTGCCTGGGAATAATGAGGCGACGAGGTGCCCAAATTAAGTGCTGCTTAGGCGGTGCCTCATTGAAGATGCCCGCCTCAAGGTGTTAAGAGGCGCTCGGGTCTCGCCTCGCGTGGGAAACTAGGCGAGCGCCCGAGCGCCTAGTGACAACACTGCTGATGAGGACTCTTACTCATAAGAGTAAGAGCTGGCAATAGGAAAGCTCAGGTCAGCCCGGGCCTGACCTTCTTAGGATCGTGCTAGAAATAGCTCAAACTTTTAGGATCAGCCTAGCTCGAGACTCGGGTGAATGCGCTCAAACTGACCCTAAAATAATTACAAAATCAAAAATAATTTTATAAATAATTAATTGATTAATTAAAATATACTACTAAATAAGAAATAGTAATAAACATATAATAAAATAACTAAAAGTCGAATATATTGATGTTATTTTAAAAAACTAAAAAATTGAGTCATGGTCGGTCCCATACCAAGGTCGAGCTTCTCGCATGCAAGTCAGACAACATGTGGCATAGTGGAGAATCTCATAGGTAATATTAGGGGGTATAACAAGTAGCCTTTTGAGCGACTCCCCACTACTAAGGGTGAGCACAGGTCGGGACGTCCAGGCCGTCCCAGTCCGGCCCGACCTGAAAAGTCGGGACAAATCTCGTCCCAGTTCAAAATCGGGACTGGGACAAATATGTCTGTCCCGATTAAAAACCGGGATGATACAAAAAACATCAGAATTGTCTCGTCTCGGCCCGATTTATAATATAAGTATATTAAATATATAATATTATTTTTTTGGAAAAAACAATATTAATTACTTTAATGGAGATATTATTTTTATTTTATAAAAAAACAATATTAATCAATTTGGGACATCCCGGTCCCGTCCCGAATTTTTCGGGATGGAACAAAATCGGAATGCTTCTTATTCAGGACCAGGACCGGGACGCATATTTGCGTCCCCTCAAAACCGGGACAGGACCGGGACATACTAAATCCCAACCCGTCCCGGCCCGAACTCACCCCTACCCACTACCCTAGACTAGAGAGCTCTAATCCAACGGACCATTATTAGACACATCAACCTCACCTACCAAGAGAGTGTAGCTATAGTAGGGATCAAACCATAAAGAGAGGTATTCCTCATGGGGTAGGGATTCAAAATATTGTCCCTTCTTCAAACACTTGCTTAAGCATCACAGAGACAACCCTTCAAACAACCATCTCGTTATCCAATGGGCTTCATGGGCTCCTGCAGCTGCCACTCTTCAACAAAAGAGCCCATGTTAGCTCCACGTCAAGGAGTGCACATCAGATGACCACAAGCTCATCATCATTTACATATCTATATTAGATCTATATTAGCATATACATGCTCCCTGAGGTTACTAGTTGTAGTCCATCTTCAAACATAAAGCATCCAACAGCTTCTGTACTTGAGTGAGGAAGCTGCTTAAACTGAATGGATAGTATCTCTATTTGGTGGATGATATTTTCTATCCAAATGAAAGTAAACGTCCTTTTCTATAAAAGAAAATCCTTCATCATAATATACACATCACTAAACAAATTATCTTTCAATTAGATGAAATTAATGGACAACAATTACATGTGGCAGCAGAGGTTTGAAGACTAAAGTGCATAAATTTGGTTATGATAATGCATACATGGCTAATGCATATATTATCCATGCAGCTGCCACCAGTCACATATATGTGACCTATGTTAGTCTGCTTTCAACAATGTGTGCACATATATACTAAATGCAAATGCATGTATTTATGCACAGAAAACATCTACCTCAATATTAAGGCCTAAGAATTAAGGTGCAGTATACCAAGAACATGCTGGTCAAACACTAGCAAAGCAACCATCTTAAAAAGCAAATTTCTTGCCATTTGATGCGGCCACACATGTCCATGGATCTTATATCCAAGAAGGAATGCCAGACTTAGCATTCACCTGTAGAAATGCTGGTTTGCTGACAGCATGGTACTTACCTCCAATATAACCCGTGCATTAATCCTTGTACCATCATAGCATGTATAGACTAAAGATTTTGTAACCAAGGATGGTGTTTATAACTCTCCCATCTTTTGCTCACTGCAAGCTCCTGAAATCATCTAATGACCTACCAATAGTTATATTTATTTAATATAAGGAAAAGGATTGATATCTACAACAGTAACCTAGTGTAAACTACTATAAATGTTAAACTTAAAGAACATTAAAAAACATTGTTGCTAGATGATAATCACTGAAAGTGAAACTAAATACAAACAAGGAATATATTTCAACATACATATGGTTCTTTGATGGTGAATAGACCAAGGAATACCTTATCGGATATAAACTTTGTTTTCTCTGTGAGCTCCTGTGCTAAAATGTTGCTCCATTCCTTTCTCCCCAACTTCTCTACCCTAGCAGCCTCAGAAGCCACTGGAATATCTATGTTTGCTATTTGCAACCTTCATATGTATGGTTTCAAATTTTATTTCAGAACATAATAATTTTCACACACTGAAAGAGTGAAAGGACAATGAATTATTAGCAATTACTAACCAGTGCTCATTCAACCTCTTCATTTCTTCCTCCTCAAATATTTTATAAGGATGAACATGAAAGCATTTTATGTCACCAAGCACACGACCAAGTAATTTGGGTTGAATACCATCACCAGAATGCTTTATATTCTTAACCAGCTTAAGTTGCGCCCTGCTTAGCTAATTATTGACAAAAACAAACAGTAAGTATTCTCAAATAAGAGGTACCAGTCATGACCCAGCATAAAGAGTCTTCAGGAAACCAAGTCTCAAGCTACAAATAATAATAAAGAAGAAATATTCTCATTATTAGCCTTGAATAAATAAATAAATAATGCCAAAAGCAACAAACATAAATCTTATCAGATCTGTATTGTATATATAATCTACAAAAACTTAAGGAAATAAATAGAACATAACATGCAACTTCTTTCATCACAAATTCACAACTAAGGAGTGAAAGACTATGCAATTGCTTTTTTAGCTGATTAAAAAAATTGTACTCATGGATTTATTCCCACTTAATCAAGAAACGTGGCTGATAATAATAGAATTCCTATTATCAATAACTCATCTAGTTCTCAAGAGGCTCATCTTTCTTTTAATGGAATGAGAATGGAACATGCTGCAAATTTAGGCAACCATGGTAAGTTGACATACAACCCTAGCCAATTGAATCAGGTTTGTTCATTGAAACAACTTGGCCAAAGAACCAAAATTAAAATGGTAAGTTGCATCAAATTCCAAAAATCAACTAGGAAAATATTCAAGAGTTTAAAAAGAAACGGAAGTTACTGTCTGATTCCAACGCACAGCTCACTAACCAGAAATGGGAATATGTTTAAGAACAAGAGTACAAATGAATAATAAACAATATCCAGATCAAAATCCACATGATTCTTACAAAGGTGCAAGAAGCTGTGTGGGCATGGTTGCTATGTGTATGCCTTGAGAGGGATCCTATATTAGTGTTTTAAACCAAGCTGGTCGGACCAGTCTGGCCACAACCCACCCTCAGTTTGGGCCGAATTTAAACAAAACTTGAAATTTCTAAAAGCAGACATAGAAAACCCGAACCAAGCCAACTAACCTGGCAAATTCTGTTGACCCCAATTTTCTTTTCTTTTATTTTTTATTCAAAAACTCAATCCAATAAGATCTGAACCCAAGACCTATTGACTAATGACTAATATATCATTTGTACCACTAAGCGATATACTATATACATTATATGTTTACATATTTAACTATATATAATTTATGAATATATAATATATAAATATATACATACTATTATTTATGTTTCATAATATAATATATAATTTTCAACTTAATATTATATAAAATATACATATGTATAAAATATATAATATATTTTTAGACAAATATTATTTATTATGTTCCTCGGCCGACCCACAATCAAACCAGTTCAGCTGGTTTACCCTTGACACGTGGCCGATCAAAGTCAAGGTCCAGGCCAAGTTTCAAAACATGGAGGCATGGATACCAGTATATGTAGTAAACTTTTTTTCTGATTTTTGTGTTAAACACTTACAGTACAGCATGGTTCCTCTACCTGTGCATCCTGAGACTGGTACTTAGAAGTTAGAACCTTGCTAAAGATAACCTATTAAATCGTATGACTAAAAAAACGTTATCCAATAGCTTAGTTGCAAAAATGAACGGGCGAAAGTGGAATTAGTTTTATCCCTCAATATCAACAGTTAGAATGACCAAATACAGAGAGAACCTTGTCTTGAGTATTTGCATTTCATCACTATAGCATTAAATTTGGTATTTGGAAAAGAAATGGATCAGATACCTGACATGTCTTCATTCAATCACTTAAGCATGCAAGTGGGTAATATTTCAATTCCAAAAAGAAATGAGCTCATTTCATAGTATGTGGAGTTAATGCTTACCTAAAAGTCTAAAACTACTCGCAGCAAGGACAACAAGATACCAAATTTTTGGCTTTTGACACAACCTATTATGTTACTTCTGATTCATTTGAAATTGTGTAAAATTTCATTAGATTGTTTAGTGCAAGTTGTTTATTTCCAAATTCCAAAATACAAGGAATATACCAAGCGAACTATACAAAAGTCATTACCTATAAAACTAAAGCCAACATAAAATGTGAAGGCATTCAGTGACATGGATGATATCATACCAAAAGAAAGTACAAATTTTAGTGAAGTTATTGAGGTTTCTAAGTAAATAAAACATACTTTTATTGACTCTAAAATATTTGCACTATACTAACTTACAAGAAGTGCTCACAAGTCACAAGCATTAGAAGTCACCTAACCTTTATATATGACATGTATTTATCAGTATCACCGTCAAGTATGTTGACTTTATGTGACAATTCCCTCTTTGAAATTGGAAGAACCTTAACCTCTTCAGTAGGAATAACCAAGTTTCCATGTTTGTTCATGATATATGCTTCACTGCATATTAAAGGCACAAAGGTTAGAGATATAGCATAGTGCTAATGAATGTCCGAAGAAAGAAATCTTAGTATATAATTGAAGATATTGGCAACAAATGTTTGTGAAAACTAAAGTATATAACTGGAAGTATTGGCAACAAATGGTCCTAATAATAATATATACCATAGTGAGAGAAAGTAATTCCATCATATGCAAACTTCAGGTAGATCAGCAAATCATATCAAAGGAGTAATATATCAATTACTAAATTTAGAACAGTAGGCATATCAAAAAATATTTCATAAGTAATATATGGGGCATCCTCTCTTCTCGAGTCCATTTAACCAAGAGTATGACAAAAATCACAAAACAAAACACAACATGGAAAAAGACTTTTCTATTGCAAGGTTCATGACCATTACAGTTGAGCAAGGTAAATTTGAGTAGGAATTTGTAATTATATATCCCTGGCCCATACGGACCAAGGGGTGTTCTACGGATTTTGCCTAGTCTAGCCTCAAACCACCATGGGATGTGAAATCAAGAAGCTATGAATGGTTAATTTGGTCAACAAGTTGTTCAAAGTTCAAACAACATAACATCACTCATAACGATGAGATACTGCCCCAATATAGGTTAACCAGATATGCACAGATTATTAGATAAGATCCATGTGGATCAAGGATGAGATACAACTAGATCTATGCTAAACTTGTCTCATTGGAAGATGAAATGAAGGGCTAACTAGTCAATTTTATGCATTCATCTAGAATAGAGAGCAACAATGCATGAACATATATAACAACTAACAATGAGAGAAAGAAGCATTCTAACATATATAAGTGCCTGAAATTAGAAAAGATAAATTTAGAGAAGAAAATTGAACAAAACTACAGTGGCACCTTAATTAGTGGATAATGTATTGTCGTATTTAAAGAAAAGGCAGAATTGCAAGTTTCTCCTTCCAAAATGATCGATTTTCATACTACTACTAAATTTAAATGTCTTATCTATCTTTGCAAAACACAAAAGAAGGTACATCTAAAAAACGTTCATCTATATATCTTGAAAGCCCCAAAGAAAATTGAAGATATAAGCTTCAGTTGAAGAGAAAAAACAAGAAATTAAAGAGAAGATTTGGTTGGTAAGAACCAAAGTATGCAACTTTTGGCTTATTGGCTGAATGTTTAATGGGAGCCTCTTCTTGTGAGAATAGCATAAATGGGAAGGGACTCTGTTGGGTAAAAGCACATTTGACTACTTGATAAGCCCTAAAAATGTCTTTTAATACCAGTCATTGCAAACCAATGCACTAAGTCTAAGTCTTTGCCTCAATGCCTGTACCCAATGGTTGGATGGTCAATGGTGTAGTCCAAAACTCCAGTTACAGCCACAATCTTTTCTCAATAAAATTCAGCAATCAACAGGACAAGCATATAAAAGATTTCTGAAAAAATGAAATGAGGTCATTGATATTCTGGAGAAGCGTATTGTTGAAATTCTGTTAAAGTAGGAAGAAATTTCAAATACTGTTTTTTCACAAACAAATTCAGTGGAGATTTGAGCTTATCATCAAAGCCTAAAGAGGATATCTGGCATTAGAGGTGTGCAGCTATTAATTGATATAAGAATAGCATGCTATGAAACAACTACCTAAATTTAAAGACCTGCCACATAGACAGCAAATGATCAACCTATGAGAAACCCAGAAAAGCTTATGAATATAAGAGCCTAAAATAAATGGTGACATCGATAAGCTAACTTTTTTTGGTTACTATGTTTATCTCGGAGCTTAATAACTAGAAGGGAACGAACAACAGATTCCATTGAATGGGTAGAAAGCAATAATGTTTTGTACTTTTATCTATAATGATAAGAAATTAAAAGAGAAAGGAAAAACAACCTAGAAAATTAAAAGGAAAAGGAAAAAACAACCTCTGCAACATCTCCGGATCCTGACAGTTTAACCATCTCTCCTTCCATTTATTCAAAGCCACCAGCATGCTGCAATCACAAACTAATTATTTACTCTCAACTAGTTCAAAAGCTGCAGCCCAAATGTAAAGGATTACAGTCTCTCCAATTCTATACTCTGCATACCCATTATGATACTCATTAATCTCACAATAATATGCTCGCTTATCGAGTTGATGTTGCTGTTCCACTTGAAGAAGGATGTCTGGATGAAGATTACCAGCGCAAAGAGAAGTTGACCTGCAATTATCAGATAAACTCTTATAGAATAAAACAGTTCAGTTGAGGTGTTCATGGCTTAAAGTCTCAGTTACATTGGTACGGTACAAATATCATACCGTATTGACAAGTATATAGGTCAGTTTGGACAGACTAGTTTTGAACCACCCCTGACCCTCTGATTCATTACAGCAAGTTCTATCAGATCGCATTAAACATGTATGTAATCTACTATTACAGCTCTAACATACTACAATGCAGGTTGTGTTAGGTTCTTTGTGACCATCTTTTTTTTATTAGTATTGATTATAAACAATTGAATCTATTGATTGATTCATAGTTTTCATCCTTCCTCCATAGCATAAACTCTTAAGCAAAAAGAAAAAAAGCAACCAATGATTGTCAGAAAAACGCAATATTATATGAACTTCAACACATGAGACATCCAGCAAATAATTTCTATATAAAACTACTAATGGTACATACTCAATAAAATTTCATATCACAAGAGTGTGAATCTTAAGTTAATTGAAGATATTCTATTTGTTCAACTTAACCAATCATCCCCCACCCAATCCTTTCTCTATTTTTGTTTGTCCACCACAACTTCCTATGAAATATGAATCAAAACAAAAGAATTTTGCTAGACCCGCAAAAGAATAAATGATAATCTTTGACAGACATTAGAATAAAATATATAATTATTTTGATATAAGTAGACACCAGAAAAGGGCTTGAAGACTAATAATTTACAACTGCTCTTAACCTCCTTTCCTGGAAGTATAAACTAGAGATATATTTAATTGCATAGGAATATTTAGTTCCAAGAAATAAATTCATATGTTCAAATTTTTCATGTACCTATAACTTGAATATTATATTTTATGATTTTACCTATTTATAAGGTCAAATCACCACAATAAACACTATAGGAGTTATTGGACTCCTTGAAGGAATCTTTCAAACTCCAAACATGGAAGAAAAAAATTACCTTGAAAGAAGTCTATCTCTTTGATACAAAGTTTTGGTTTCTTTTTGCATTACATTTAACTTGTCATATTACGTCTTCTCACTAGAAATTGGTTAATTGATCATAACCAAATTAGCTAAAAGTGACCAGTTTCTTTAATCAAATAGATTATTTAAAGACATATTGGTAATGATCACATTTAAGAGGTAAAATTGGAAATTGCATCATTCAGATGTATAACTATAACATAATATTGACATGAGCTGCAAGTAATTATTTAATAATGAGTTATCTACTTACCATTTTAGGTATGGGTTTCCAAAGTGGAGATTTTCTCCCTTGAGCAATGAATTAACTACTTGTTCTGCACCTTTTCCACTAGGCAGAAACTGACTAAGAAGTTTTCTCTCTGACTCCGAGAGACATGTTGCCCAAACCTGGCAAAATATTTGAAAAACATAAATGTTTTAACAAATACTAATTAATTCAACAAAATGAGAGATTGATGACAACAATCAATAAGTGTATGGAGACAATTGTACCTCGTAAGAAAGTACATCATTCAAATTGTCCAAAGTAAAAATTTCATCAGGAACAGAAACAATATCAGCTAAACCAGAATGAGTTCGGGAAACAAAGTCGAGGAATGGTGTAAAGTCTGCCCATGATAAACCAATTTGTTCCTTCTTTGCTACAACTCTCCTTTGATTGTCATCCCACTCCAGATCTATATGGAATCGTAAATGTAATATGTAATCAGATGAGTCCAACCTCTTTTTCTTTTTTCCTTTTTGTTGTTCATGGATATTGAAACTTGCTAAACGCTTCTTTTGATGACCAGCTGCCATTCTGCATGTCATCTGAAGATTACTGTATGAGTTATCTGTTTCAGTTGGAATGCATCCCTGATCCCTGTCTCTGTCTGAATGTAGTTTTCATGCTCAACATTGACACAAGGACCTTCATAGAAAGAATCAATAATGAATAATGTGATCATGAGATCATCCAAAGAAATAGAATTAAACAAGTGTAGTTATTGTAACCACAAGATTCCACCATAAGCAATATCACATCTGAGTCATTGTATTATACAGAACAATTCCTTGCCTAAATTTATATAGTACTTAATTCAACATTATATATAAACAGTATGTAACAAACCCCTTATTTTAGCCTCTTAATCATCACCTATGAAACCCAACAAAAACATAAAATCAGAGCAAGAGTACTAAAAAATCAAAATCATATGTAGCACAATAATCTAATCCGATAAATCTAAACAAAATCAATGAGGAGAGAGGAGCAACAACCAACATTCCTGTAGCATACCATACTGATACTTGGTATACTCCAGTGTAGTGCTGGTTCTTTTACATATAACACTCTAAAGCTTGTTTTTTCATAGAGAACCTTCATTAAAATGCTTGAACATGCATAATAAAGTATAGTTTGGTGTGTAAAAAACTATGCAGACCTACATTAGGCCCCCTTGTAATAGAGCTTAAGGAAATTAGAGCTCCCTCCCTAAACTGAGCTCATCCCTATCCCTCATTCCCATCTATCCATCTACCAATCATCATCCTCTATATCGCACTAATCACCCATGGATGCTAGGTTCATATCAAAAACACTCAATAACTAGCTCCAGCAACTAAAATAGCCATTAAAAAGGGCAAAAAATAGTTGTTGGGCATGCATTGAGTGGTGTAGGATCCATACCAGACTGTACCACATACAAGCACTATACTGCCTGATACAGTCAGTACATGTGGTATTTTCATATACAACCCAAAACTGATCTCAGCATTTCCAAAAAAACGTTGAATACCAATCATGTCATTGCCAAGTCTGCGCTTGGCTTGGCCAAGGAGCATGACTTAAATGGCGCCTCGCCTGGCGCCCAGGCGAACGCCTTTCACAACACTGGGCCAAGAGTCAAAGAACTATTTCAAAAAATCATGCTTGAGTGACTCACAAAAAATTAATAATAGTTCATAGTTGAAAAGTTACAAAGCAAGTCAGTATAAATACCACAAACTAATGGGAAAAATAAAAAGTGAAGAAGCCCTTATTAATTAATTTCAAATTTTTGTTTAGTTTTGATCACTTGCTCCAATGTAATAAAGTCCATTGTTGCTACAGCAATCAGATGCTTAGCAGTTTAAGATCTTGGTGAATTAAAGGCAAGGAAGGTATTGGTCAGGCAGTAAGCAAGACAATTGAATATTTTTGTGTCACTTCAAGGTTAATGTAAATGCATAACTGAATTGATAATAACGAGAATGAAGAAAAAGGTAAACAAAATCTGGAACTCTCACTTCGAGGGAAACAAGTGAACTTGCACAATTCACATATGCCTTTCTCGATAAACCTAATTCAGTGTTGTGACTGATTACAGCTGTATGCAGCCTTTTATAGCAGAAGGAAATATAGATGATAAAAATACAATCAAGAAATGATACCCTATAATTTCAAGGTAAACAAAAAAATATACTTCTTTTCTTTAGAACAATGTATTTCTTAACTTGCTATGGCATATAATAAGAATATTCCTCTTTAGAAAATGTAGATATCATCTTCTTTGACATCATATCTTCAATCAATTTCTAAATTCTTTTTTATCAGTCAAAAAATGCAAATAAAGATCCAACACTTTTTCATGCACTTGTTCATATAAGTGCTGACTGTGACACCATGTCACCTAATGAGTGGTCACTTTGGGCAATAGTGCACTTAAAAGCAAAACCAAGCAAAAAAAGGCTAACAGACTCCAAACTTCCAAAGTCCAAGCACACAATAAAGAACAGCATAAAGTACCAATACAAGCTAATACCTTTTGCAATTTAAGAAACTTCTTGTTGTGCTTGGCTAGCTAGGAACATTTCCTATTTCTAGGAACGGCATAAACAGAGATATCCCAGGAGACAGCATTGCAAGAGATCAGATAGTGAGTGCTCAAAGGATGCAAAAAGGATCTTTCATTAAGAACAAAGCGCTACTTAATAGCTCAAAATCAATTGGCCATGTGTCATGATAAACCAAAAGGCTTCGAGCGACCAAAATCTAACAGCGAATTATATAATATGTAGGAACAACACGGTTGAAAGGAATAAAAGGACGTAAGCGACAAAGGCAACATGAATATCAGTCTTAACACGTCCTCACGATTCATCAAAACAAACTCCCACGCACAACCAATCATTTGACAAGACTGGCAGAAGAAACAAACTCCAGAAGCAGAACACGCAGCAAACAAACAGAAAAGCAAATCTAATTAAAAACACGAAACCTAAGAAACGGATAACTTTCCTGTGAAACCCAAGTTGAAACGAGAAATCAAGATTATACAACCTAAATAGTAATCAAGAATCGTTTACCTCTCGCGTCGGCTGAGAAGCAACAGCCAATAGCGGTAGGGTTTCCGTCCTCTCCTTCCTCCGAATTTGGGAATTTCTAGAGAGAGAGAGAGAGAGAGAGAGAGAGAGAGAGAGATTATGGGTTGCTTGGGTTGCTTTGTCGGAGGCGCTAATTCGTCCAACTCGAGCGCGTAGGGAATTTGCTCCGGGCCGATAGGGAATTTGCTGCGGCCGTCCTCAGCATTTAAGATTATGCGACCGTTGCATCATCCGTTAATATTCGAGTAGTTCGCAGAGCAAGGACGTGTTATTGATATTTCTACACGATCAGAAATAATGGCAGTATTCAATTCGTATACATATTTGTATCCCTTCGTCTACATACATTTTCCATAATAAAAAAGGAATTTTATTGGCCAATTAAGAAATACAGGTAGATATTATGTTACGAATATTACAATTCATCTCTTTTCGGTGTTATTTATCGAAAACGACCGCAGTCAAGTTCCTAAATCATATGGTTCATATCCTTTGTACGCCTCATTCCTCGAGATAGGTTCCATAGAACAATTTGATTACAACTCAGCACAATCATATGTACGCCCCAAATAGGCTCCATAGAACAATTTGATTCCAACTCGCCATTTCATTTAGTTGTACGCCCCAAGCAGGCAGATTTAACAGATTTATCTAAAAGATTTTAATCAAGAACTTAAATATTACGCGAACTGGACTAGTACTTCGGATCCGACCGAATTAGCTCCACAAGTACTCATACTCATAAACAAAACTCAAATCGAAACAAATGGTACTCAGCCCGAAACTCCAGTCGATCATTCAAGAATATTCACGTCCTCATAAATTATAAGAGATTCATTAATTATGAACCCGACATCTTCGAAATTAGTCTCGACTCATTCTGAACACATCCTCATGAGATTCCAAAAGGCATTATCGTCAGACATCCTTTATCCTCCACTATATACAGACACGATGCACATCAAATACATCTAAATTTTAATTTTCTATACTCACATCTAGAATTCCTTCTTACTTGAGCGTCGAATGGTCTTTGCAGGTCACCCCCGCCGGAGTCGCACCGAACAATAGACGCGCCGGACCACATCACCCCAACTTTAGGCAAGAACATGTGGAGCTCGTCGTGGGGCCAAGTAAAACTTACATACCCCACTTGTAAGTCGAATGGCCTACACTAGATGGAGGGTTAATAGTGTATTTACTATAATCTTTAGTCTAATTCTGATTTTAATTAATTTTTAATACTTAGACAAACACAAGATTAAATGATATATGCGGAAGCAAGTAAGTATGACAATTAAGCAAACACAACGATTTATAGTGGTTCGCCTAATGTCTACTCCACTATCTAAGCATTCTGCTTAAGATTTCAAACTCTAGTTTACTAGATTAAGCGTATCTTACAAGAGGATTTACAAACTAAGGCACCGACCCTCACAACCGAGAGTTACTCTCACACCCGAGGGTACCTCCAACACCTCTTCTCCTAAGGACTACACAACTAATCTTCGCAGACTAAGTTTATACCTGTGGATTTAAGCCTTAACATCAAGGCAACCACCAAACTCAAGATCTACAATTAGATCTTTACAAACTTGAGTAATGATGAAATAAGTACAAAAAATATATAAATAAATGGAGCAATAAACAAAACCAAATATACTTAGCTCCAATACAAGTTCTCTAGTCATCTTCATGTCTCAAGATGATGAATCGATGAAGAACGAAGACTCAATCAAGGTTTCCACTAAAAACTAGGGTTTGCTCTAAGATTAGCTCAAGAAGGCTTAGCAAATATGAAGGATTGTCTCAATGAATATTAGATATGTAGGAAGACAGGTTTGGAGTCTATATATAAAGATCTCAAAGGTAGAGGCTCAAAAAGAGTCGTTCAACTTATCTAAATAGATTTGTTGGGCAATCCGATCGATTGAGGTTCGGTCGAATGGGTTTTGGAAAATTTCCAGAACCTCTCCGGTCGATCGCGGATAGGTCAAAATTGGCAGGTTTGGGCAACTTGCTGATTTTTCTAGTTTGTTGATTCTTCACTAGTCTTATATAACATTTCTTAACTTTAAAACATAAATATTATATAAGGATTACCCCTCATTTAGATTCAATATAAATATCTAAAAAATCAATATCCTTAAGAATCAAAATCTAACTTTTGGGGTCTAGTACAAATTTGCGAAAATCGAAAATTTTAAAGTCTCTCGGGTCAAATATGGATAGGTGAAAGGTTTTTAAAAATTCCTTAAAATAGGTCATTAACTTGTTTCAATCCAAGGAACAATTATCGGGACTTTTGATGCCAAGAAAATATCTAGGTTATATAGCCCTCCAAATAGCTACCTAGGCTTAGAAAATTTCTAAGCTATTTTTTTTATTTTTCGGGTTTTCATATTTTGGGATTTCTTTGCATCACAATGAGGATTTACATAGAATCTAGACACCCTACAGCTAGACTCAACATTCTCGATGAATCCTGAGCGTCGACGAGCGCCCTTGTCGGTTTCTTCAATTTTTTAGATTGGGGATGGCATGAGTTAACCGACTTGGAACCTGAAAATAGTTCTCCATGAAAATATTAGTTTCATGTTTGTTACCATCAAAATTGAGATTAAGACCAATGTTGAAAACCTTAGGCCAACACCACCATGGTTGGCACCCGAATTTAGGCGAACGCCGCCTCAAATAAGCAACATCCTAGCAGCAGCGTTCACCGCTACCTAGAAATGCTAACACGACGATGAGTGACACTCTAGTACCCACCAACCTTACACTAGAAGAAATGTGTCGTATGGTCACTGACCTCTAGGCGTACAACCAAAGCTTAATAGCCCAGACCACGGTTTTGGAGCAACCAGGGGAACAACACCCGACCGAGTGTGAACATCGATGCTCGAAGCACGATGAAGATAGTCACATAGAGAGATCCGGTAGGCCGACCTTTGTCTTTCAGGACGAGCTCTCCTGCACACATCATCAAAGAGGAGGAGGACACTAGGGTCACACATACCGCTCTTCCCCCCACCATCGACTCGAGACCCTTCATCGAGCACATCATGACAGTTTGTCTCCCAATAACTTCAAACTGTCAACCACGTTCTAGCCCTACAACAGCACGGGCAATCCGACCACTCACCTGACGATGTTCAAGTCGATGATGCTCCTCAACGGCGCAACCGACCCCATCCTCTGTTGAGCCTTCCCAACCATCATAGAGAAGGTTGCGCTACTTTGGTTTTCTACCTTCCCGCCAGGTCGGCTATATATACATACCTTCCAGGAACTCTCCCAAACCTTCACCAATCAGTTCTCTTCGTCATGGATTTACTCCAAAACCGAAGACTCCCTTCATTACATCAAACAAGGACAACATGAGTCATTAATGGACTACCTAAAGAGATTTCATGTCGTGGACGTGGAGATCCCAAACCTCGCCCCGCATGTCGAGTTATACTCTGTCAAACATGGTCTGAAACCTGAGCACTTTGCCGACCAGGTAGCCCTAGCAATGCCCAAGAATATGGCCAAATTCTGAGAAAATGTTGTATGCCAAATGGTGATGGAGGAACTTCGAGAGGACAATAAGGTTGAATTGCAAATTGCCAAAGACAGAATCAAGGATAAGAAGTCCAAGAGCCTGACAAGAAGGGCGAAGACTGAGATCACCATGACCGGGACAACAATAGGAGGTCAAAATTGCCACCCCGACCGAATGCACGATATGAAAAGTACACTCTACTCAACACAGAGAACGAGGCCATTCTCTCAGAGATTTATGACCTAATATTTTTCAAACGCCCCATCAATGCCGGAAAGCAAAAGCCATCACCCAATGCTAATAAAAGCAAAAGGTGCATAGACAGGAGGAGGACACTAGGATCACAAAGACTGCTTCTCCCCCACCATCGACATAGGACCCTTTATCGAGCATATCATGGCAGTCCGTCTCCCTAGTAACTTCAAGCTGCCAACCACGCTCCAGCCCTACGGCGACACTGGCAATCTGACCACTCACCTAACAATGTTCAAGTCAATGATGCTCCTTAATGGCGCAACCGACTCCATCCTCTGCCGATCCTTCCCAACCTTACTGGGAAAGGTCGTCCTAATTTGGTTCTCCACCCTACCACCAGGAGGACGCCAGAAAGGCCAATAAACAGACTACCAAGACTAGTGCTGAGGACAAGAAGTCCAAGAAGCCCGACAAAAGAGGCGAAGACCAAGATCACCACGAGCGTGATCATGACAAAAGAGGAAGGTCACATTCATGGCCTTGCCCCAAATTCGGCGAATACACTGTTGTTCAAATACCCATAGTAGAAGGGGAAATTGAATAGTGTGTGATCAAATTCTAGCTTCAATTTTAGTCTTTTCGATTTTAAGCAACTTAATACAATAACTCAAGTTCTTTGATTATGAATGATATGGATGATAAGCTAAGCACAATGAACAAGTAAATAAGAAAGTAAGAATCAATGCAAACAAGAACAATATATAGTGGTTCTGCCAACCCACCTACTCCACTACCTTGGCTCCTCACCAAGGATTTCTAATCTTAACACTATAGATAAAATATTTTCCTAAGAATACCATGGGGATTTAGTTCTCAACCATTTGAGAATACCTCAACACCTATTCTCTAGCAAAACAAATCTATACAACCACACCGAGGTGTTTCACAAGGACACCTTGCAAGCTAGCTTATCAAATCAACACAGCAAGATAAAAACACAATAAAGGAGCAATAAATGTAAAACAAACTTCTTGTGCTCCTTTCTCTGGCCTTCTAAACTTCCAACGTCTTAAGAAGATGAAGAGTTTTGCCTTGAGAGGGTTGAAGATTGAAGACCACCACTTGAGAGTGTAGAAGTGAGAACTAGGGCTTTAGATTACTCTTTGAAGGCTCAAACACTTAAGGATTTGCTCAATGAAAAGTTTAGAAAGGAAGGCAAGTTTGAGAGCTTATATAAAGATCCCAAAGGTAGGAGCTCAGTTTCCAACAAGCTTAACGGGTAGAAATTCAAAATAGAATCATCGGGGGCATTCTGAGATTTCTGGACAGTTTGACTTGGAAAGTACTAGTACCTTTCGGGCTATTTCGGCCTACTCTGAAATGTCCATCCAGGATGTTCTAGAATGTTCGAGAATGTTACAATATCTCATCCGGGATATTCCATGAATGTTACAACATCCCATCCGTGATATTCCGGGATATTCCGGGATGTTACAACATTCCATCCAGAATGTTGTTTATGACTTGGAAGCTCTTGGTAATTGATTAGGTTCATGTCCTAGGGATATATTACACTTGATTCTAAGCCTAAACCTAGGATTTGACTTGGTTTTAACTTGATTGTCATCAGAGCCGTTTTTACTTGATCCTTTGCGTTTTTTTCGGACGAACTTCATAGGCGGATCGTTCCATCAATCTGAACTCAAAACTCACCAAATGAATTAGATACATGTTTGTTATCAATAAAATAAAGAGTGAGGCCTGGGTGAAATGCTTGGGCCAACATACACTCCACCGAACACTAGGAGGTAGAGATCAGCCACCTGTAGCTGCTCAAGCTTCCCAACAACACTGGGAGGTTGAAACCCTCGCCTAACATCGACAAAAGTAAGAAGTGTTAGTTCCATCGCACCTATGGGAACACCACTGAAGAGTGTGTAATGCTTAGAGATCAAATCGAGCCCCTAACTAGAGAAGACCATTGGTTTAAGATTTTCAACCTTGGTCATCATCTTGATTTTGATGATAACAAACTTATTCTAATGAGTTTATCAAGTGTTTGATCTCAGGTTGGGTGATCGATGCGCGTATGAAGTTCATCGAAAAATCATATGAAAATAAGTCGCGACGTCTTCGGAGGATTACCACGTTGAAAGTTAGGTACAATGTTTGAAATGATTGCAAAATCTTTCTAAGGCATTAAGTCAACCCATTTGATGTATTTATGCAAAGTCAAAACCCAACCAAAACCTAAAACCTAAAACTAAAACCAATTGGAAAAAATCAGCAAAAACAAACGGATATTAGTGTTTCGGTCGAAGGGTCGATCAATTGACCTGCGACCAACTAGAGATCGAGTTCGGGAAAAAATCCACATAAAACTTTCGATCGACGACCGGTCACATGTTTGATCGACCGAGCATTCGACCAGAGGTGCGACCGGTAGACGCAACAAATAGAAATCTATCTGTTGCAACGGGCTGTTACAATCTCTTCTCTTAATGGCTTATAAATACAAGCCTAATAACAGCCTCTTAACCTCACTTACTATTTATTGAGTCTATCCTAAAGTATTGGAGCCTAAAAGAGTTGATCTAAATCCCTAATCTTCATTCTCACACTCTCAATCCCTCTTCACTTCATCAAGACTTTCTTTCAACCGAGAAATCCATTCTTGAGGCCTTGAAGGACTTGTCGGAGCTTCACTGAGTTTGTTTTACATTTAAGCTCCATTATTATTGTTTCTTTTTGTTGTTATTTGTTACATGTACTTATGTATGTGAAGGTGTAGTGTTACACTTAGGTTTTCTTTGTAATTGAGTGTTTTTGCTAGAGAATAGATGTTGAGGTCCACCTCAATGGTTGAGGGATAAGTCATCATTGTATTCTTAGAAAAACATTCAAGTTATAAAGAGTAGTGGTTAGAAATCCTTGGTGAGAAGTCAAGGTAGTGGAGTAGGTGCATTGGCCGAACCATTATATATTCTCTTGTTTGTATTGCTATATTGCTTGCTTGATTGATCCTTGCATGTGCTCAATTCTATTGTGATAACATCTAATCACACTTAGCTTGAAGAAACTTGAATTGTCTTATTAAGGATTACATATTAGCCTACACACTATTCAACTCCCTTTATAGTGTGGATATTTGAACAACATGTGGTATCATAGCAAGGTTGTAGGCTTAGGTTTAACCATCTAACCTACACTTATGGCTTCCAACATCACACTAGTTCAAGGGACTTCCACCCATCCACCACAACTCTTTGATGGTTTATATTTTGGATTATGGAAATTTAGAATGTATGCCTTGTTGAAAACCCAAGGGTTGGATGTATGGAGCATGTTAAAACAAAAATATATTAAACCCTTAGAGGATATATAAGCAATTGGACTCAAAAACAAATTAATCTATTTCATGCCAATGCCAAAGCTATGAATTGCTTGTTTTGTTCATTATCAAATAATTTATTTGAGAAATTGATGAATTGTACTTCCGCATTTGATATTTAGAACACTTTGAATATGCTTTATGACTATGCCAAAACGAAGGAATTGGTTACTCTTAATGAGGGTGGTGATGACAATGGTCATCTAAACCCAACTAATCATGTTTGTTATGGTTGTAGTATTCCTTTTCAAAGTTGCTCCACTCAGAGTATAAAAAGGAAGGTTATTATTGGCTTAAGGTTTTCAACCTTAGTCTTAATCTCGGTTTTGATGATAACAAACATAGAACTAATATTTTATTGAGATATCTTTCAGGTTCCATATCGATTAGCGCACGATGTCCTCGATCGGAAATATCGAAGAAATCGGAAAATCGGAAGGACGTTGGTCGACGCGCTCGGATTCGTCGGGAAGATAGAGTCTAGGTTTAAGGTGTCTAGTTTATGTTGTAAAATCCTTATGATGATGCATAAGAACCCAAAAACCATCCCCGAATCCTAAAATATGAAAACTCGGAAACCGTCATGAAATACCCTAGGGAGCTCCTTAGAGAGCTATATGACCTAGATATTTTCTTGATATCAAAAATGACGATAATTGTTCCTTGGGTTAAAACTAGATAACGATGTATTTTTTAGGAATTTTTGGAAGCCTTTACTCTACCCATTCTTGACTCGAAAGATTAGAAAAATTTTGTTTTCCGAAAATTTGTACTAGACCCCAAAAACTAGATTTTGATTCTTAAGGATTTTGATTTTTTTAGATATTTTTATTGAATCCAAATGGGGGTAATCCTTATATAACATTTATGTTTTAAAGTTAATAAATATTATATAAGTAGACTTAGGAAATACGGAATCAGAAATCGAGCAAACAAGCAGAAAAAAACCAAGCAAAGAAATCTGCCCAGGTTCGGTCAACCGACTGGTCGACCGACCGAAGGAGAAGGCATTTCAATCGACCGAACGATGCCAGAAATTGGCAGTAGCCAATTCGATCGACCGAAGTTCGCCCTGAAGCAGCATTCTGTCGCGGTCGATTGGGCGATCGATCCGTCGGTCGACTGGACAATCGACCGGGCGTCGGCAACGGGCAAAAATACGCCCGTTCACGCGCTATTTCTTATGGGGGATTATAAATACCCATCCTAATCCTTCTTCTAGCCAACTTTTGATGCTTCCAAGCCTAAAAGTGTGATCCTAAGAATCTCTATAAGCTTTCATTGAGTCATCCTTTCAAGAATCCTAGTTTTGATCTCCACACCTTGATTTAGCCTTCAAGCTTCACCAATTCATCATCTCAAGGCATCAAGAGGACCAGGGAGTTTCTTTTGGAGCTAAGTACCTATTGTTTGATTTATTGCTTCAATTTTTATTCTATTTTGTTATTTATTTCATTGTAATTGAACTTGTGTAAACCTAGGTTGCTAGGTTTGATTGAGTTGGTGGTTGCCTTGGTGTTAAGGCTTAAATCCACCGGTGTAAACGTAGTTTGCTAGAATTAGTTCTTGTTGTCCTTAGGTTGAGGTGGGAGAGTGTTCTCGGTATGAAGGCAGAGACTTCCGGGTGTGGGAGTATCTTCGGTGTGAGAGCGGAGACTCTCCGGTGAAAACGTCCTCATTGTAAAGGAATCAAGATAATCTAGTAAACTTAGTTTGGAAATCCTAAGCGGGGTGCTTAGGTAGTGGAGTAGGCATTAGGGTGGAACCACTATAAATAATTGTGTTAGCATTGTTCTCTTTATGTATTCATTGTTTATCTTCATTACTCGCTTCCGCATTTAGTCATCGAATTATAAATTGCCTAAGTAGTTTAAGAAAAAGTTTAAAACCAGAATTTAGGCTAATTGATTAGTTAATACACTATTCATCCTCCCTCTAGTGTGGTCATTTCACCCAACAGTTATATGTCATTTGTTCCAAGAAAAGGGCCACATTAAAAAGAATTGTCCTAAATTGAGGTAAAAATCAAAGAAAAAGAGGAGTACTTCCACATCCACCTCCAACTCACAAGAAGCCACCTATAGACATGATAATGAAGCTACGTCACAAACTTGCCTCATGGGTCTTGAGGATGAGGTATATACTCTTATGCTTCTAATCATGATAGTTATGATTTAATGTGACTTGCCTCATGGGTCTTGAGGATGAGGTATATACTCTTATGCTTCTAGTCATGATAGTTATGATTCAAGTGATTGTAAACCCTTGTCATATGAAGAATTGTTAGAAGAATCACAAAAGTGTTTGAGATTGCTTGAAAAGTTAACTAAAAGAAATAGTAGAGTTAAAAAAGAAAAAGCTAGTATACTTAACATGTTCACCAAATAGAAATAGAAGATGGTAACTTGAAAAATTGACTTAAAATGTTTGAATGATGATAATCATGGTGATTTGAAAAAAAAAATGATAAATTAAAAAATGACTTGAAATGTTTGAATGATGATAATCATGGTGATTTGAAAATTTGTTCTGAGAAATTCATAAAGGAAAATGAAAATGTGCAAAATGAAATTTTAGTTTTGAAAAATAAGAATGAAAACTTAAGTTATGAAATTCAGATCTTGAATAATTGCATGTGTAGACTTAAAAATGAAATCTCTATATTAAATATTAAAGTGGATGTTGGACTGGACTAGAACTATTAGACCCGGTCGGATTAGACCCAGCAGCGCTCCACGGCCCAACTCAAGCCCAACTACACGACTCCGCCGGGGGGTTCCATCCGGCCATACATGGGCATCCACGTCCTTCATTATCACAAGGAATACACCATTACAGAGCCCGCCATCCTTGGGATCAGTCTCGATCCATTTTGAGCAATATCCCCGTGAGATTATCGGGCGACGTCATCACCTCCACCTGCAATGAATAAAGACACGACACGCCTCATGTACCCTATGTTCCATATTCTGTTACCTTCACCATGGAGCCTTACTAACTTGATCGTTGGAGTGTCTTTTGCATGTCCCTCCCCACCACTCTCCCGCGTCAGAGTTGCGCCTAACCAAGAAAGACATCAAGCCAGACCAGACTACTCCAGTCCTCATGCAGGAACATTTGGCGCCCACCATGGGACCGAGTAAAGCTTACCTCCCCCACAATGGTTGGAACCCGGAGCCAAGTGACCGTCGTCGTCCGCCAACGGCAACGACCCAACTACGACGATCATCTGTAACCTAGTGATGCCGAAACAGTGAGGAACGACGCTCTGGCACCAATCTGGTCTCCCCAAGAAGAACACCGGTGTTGGATAAACAACTTGGAGGCGAAGAACCAACGGTTAGCAACCCAGGTCGAGTTGTTGACACGGTCCCGAGGACAACTCCCGGTTGACCACGAACGTCGCCACTCAGAGCAGGAAGAAAACAATCACTCAGAAAGAAGGAGACTGATTTCCGTCCTTCGCAACGAGGTCTCCATCACCCCCCCCCCCAATCAGGAAAAAGAGAAGGATCCCAAAGCCAAAAGCCAGGGAGGTCCCGCAATGAGGTCTCCATCACCCCCTATTATGAAAAGGAGAAGGATCCCAAAGCCAGGGAGGTTGTGACTACCCTTCCTATCGACGTGGGACCTTTCACCCAACACATCATGACAACACACCACCCATCGAAGCACAAATTGCCTGCCCCTCTAACGCCCTATGATAATACATGCATGGCACCTAGACAGGTATATCCACCGCCAGAGAGAACGAGGTTGGAGCAGGAGCCGCAACCCTTGATGACGAAGTCGAACACCTCCAAACACCCACTCGGGTTAGAGGGAGAACAGTTGAGTTGATCACTCAAGAAATGAACCCCAAGGAGTTATCGACTACATCGCCGACGGATTTGCGAGAGGTGGAGAATCGAGCTCGGCTAGAAAGAGATCTCTTCGGGCAATTATGGCGGTCGACAACACTACTCGCCCATGCCAGCCCATCTCCAAAATCCTGATAATATCATTTTATGAATTTGATTTCCAAGAAACTGATCAAAACCTACACGACCCAGTTATAATCTTTATGATTGCGAGAAACTTCATTGTGAAAAAGGTCTTAGTCGACCAAAGCAACTCTGTCGACATCCTTTTCTACTCCACATTTGATAAAATGCAGCTAACCGAAGCCTCACTCACCCCTGTAAAGGAGACTTGGTAAGCTTCTCGGGAGAAAGGGTTGACATCCTAGGAGCCATATGGCTAAGGACGACATTCAACTCTTAGCCAATGGCAAAAATGATTGATGTATAGTACCTGGTCATCAACATCCTCAGCCTGTATCATATGATCCTAGGATGATCTTCCTTGAACATTCTGGGAGCTATTGTATCTACTCCCTACCTAGCACTAAAATTTACTATTTCAAAAACGGAAGTAGGAGTGCTCCATGCTAATCAAAAAGAAGCTCGCCGGTGTTACAACGAGTGTCTCGGGCCAAGAATGGTCGAACTAAAGAAAGAGCCTAACGGCCCACGAGCACCTTCCACAATCGTAGGCAAACAACCGACAATAATTGCTGAGCAAGACCTAGGTCGAGACATGCGAAAACAACCCCGACTCAATGCTTGAAAGATGAGTCAAGACGTGATCAAATCATCTCAACAAGCATAAATAAAGCCCAAACAGAGTACTTTCCTATACGCACAACTTCCTTTTATTATTCAATAAAATTGTTGTTAGAGTCGTTAGTCGCATGAACATCAGATTCACAAAATGATATTACCAGGGCTCTTGAGGGAAACCCTTAGAGTCGTTACTTCCGGCCTGAGCGCCCTTACACTGCGAGGACTAGATTTTCACCACCATGGCTCGTTGGCTATCACGACACTACTTTTGACATCAGAGCCCTTGCTTGACTCCTCACGCACGATCTTGACTTACACTTCTCGGCGAGCTCGACTTGAACCCCCGAGTGTAGTCCTCGATCCCAAAGCCGTTACTTCCGGCCTTAGCACCCTCACACGACTAGGACTCGGTTTTTACCAGCTTGGCCCATTTACTATCACGCCACTACTCCTAGCCCTAGAGCCCTTACTCGACTCCTCGTGCATGGTCTTGACTTACGCTTTTTGGCAAGCTCGACTTGAATCCTCGAGTGTGGTCCTCGACCCCTAAAGCCATTACTTCTTGCTCAACGCCCTTATACGACCAGGACTTAGTTTTCACTAGTCTAACTCATTGGTTATCGCACCTCTACTTTCGACTGCAAAGCCCTTACTCGACTCCTCGCGCGCGGTCCTGCCTTACGCTCCTCGGCGAGCTCAGCTTAAACCCCTGAGTGTGGTGCTCAGCCCCAGAGCCGTTACTTCCGGCCTTACAACTAGGACTTAATTTTTACCAGCCTAGCTTGTTAGCTATCAAGCCTCTATTTTCAGCCTTAGAGCCCTTACTCGACTCCTCGCATGCGGTTCTGCCTTACACTCCTCGGCGAGCTCGGCTTGAACCCTCGAGTGCAGTCTACGGCCCCTAGAGTCGTTACTTCCGACCTCAGCGCCCTTACACTACTTTCGGCCCCACTCCTCATGCGCGGTCATGTCTTACGTTCCTCGATGAGCTCAGCTTGAATCCCCAAGTACGGTCCTCGGTTCCTAGAGCCATTACTTCCGGCCTTAGCGTCCTTATGCGACCAGGACTTAGTTTTCACTAGCTTGACTCGTTGATTATCACTCCACTACTTTTGACCGCAGAGCCCTTACTCGACTCCTTGCGCGTGGTCCTGCCTTATGCTCCTCAGCGAGCTTGGCTTGAACCCTCGAGTGCAGTCCTCGGCCCCCAAAGTTGTTACTTCCATCCTCAACGCCCTTATATGACCAAGACTCAATTTTCTCCAGCTTGGTTCATTGACTATCACGCCATTACTTCCAGCCTCAGAGCCCTTACTCGACTCCTCGCACGCGGTCCTACCTTACGCTCCTCAGCGAGCTCGGCTTGAAACCCCAAGTGCAGTCCTTGGCCCCTAGAGCCGCTACTTCCAGCCTTAACGCCCTTACATGACCAGGACTCGATTCCCACCAGCCTGGCTCATTGGCTATCACGCCACTACTTTCGGCCTTAGAGCCCTTATTCGACTCCTCGTGTGCGGTCCTGCATTAGACTCCTTGGTGAGCTTGGCTTGAACCCCCTAGTATGGTCTTCGGCCCTAGAGCCACTATCTTTGTCATTATACAAGACCACTCTTGAAACCAACCTATCTCGGCACCGGAACCCGGCGTTACTGCTTAACCTCTGAAACAACTTCGGGGCTATTATAGAAGATTTAGTCTCAAACAAAGATTCTCCCTTCAAACGGAGCCAAGCAGTATCGATAGCAAATACTAGACTACAAAGTAGGAGTTAAAGATAACCCACACTCATATAGTTTAATTTTTATGAGACTACTCGGCCCCAACCGACGAAACGGAAACCCTCCCCTTCGAAATGTCACTCTTTGGGCGGACGTTGTCTAGGAATTGCTGAAGGCGACCTCTCACCAAGATGATTAGGAGCTTCCTCCTCGATCTTCGAAACCACAAGAACACCGCCCTTCACCTCCTTGGAAGGATCAACCCTAGGAGCAAAAAGTCGAGCTTGCTCGGTCGCCTTATTAAAACCTTCATCGTACACCTCATAGGTAGCATCATTGAAATGACTCACTTGATCAAGACCCCGAGCCACGGATCTCCATCTATCCGCCTCAGCTTTAGCCGTCTCAACCTCATCCTGCAAACGTGCACTGAGATACTCGACCTTGGCCTACAAATGCGACTTCTCCGTTATGGCCTTGGCAAAGTCTTGATAGAGCTTAACCTGCTTTACC
The DNA here is from genome assembly GCA_034359265.1 of Canna indica. Classification (NCBI taxonomy): domain Eukaryota; kingdom Viridiplantae; phylum Streptophyta; class Magnoliopsida; order Zingiberales; family Cannaceae; genus Canna; species Canna indica. The sequence continues at coordinate 32,314,404 of CP136898.1, read as the reverse complement.
TTGGCGGTTGTAGAATGGCTTTCCACCTCCTTTAGTCGAGCATGCAGACGATCAATCTTGCCATCCTTGGATTCTAGAGCCCTCTTCAGCGGCTCAACCTCACGAGAATAAGCTTTTGATGCTCTCGACAGAAACTTCTTTAGTGCCATGATCAGGCCGAAAAAATGAGATGACAAATTCCCATGGATCCACCCCCTTAGGAAACTCCACCTGGGTACCAAGGTGAACATCCTTACCATTTCCAGAAAGTGTAGCCAGTTGCAAAGGTACCAATGGACTATCTCTCGTTAACTTCACTGGCGCGGCAGTAACACCTTCCACTGGAGGCCTAACCATTTGGGGACTTGGGCCCTCGTGAGCACCCCTAATCCTCTTTCATTGTCTCAAAGGAGATCCAATAGGAGTAGGAGAATCTAAAGGCATAAACCGCCCAATCGCCTCTGGAGCAGGAAGCATTGAAGACCTCAGAACTCGAGACTTCATAGATTTCAGCAAACTTTCTGCCAAGGGATTTCTCTCCTTATCGCTCGAATTGTCCCCATTTATCCTCGCCCATCGAGTACGAGTGCCCGGTGCCTTCCAAAGCGAAGACATTCTTCCTGTATTAGCGAAGGAAAAGCAAGTAAGTATTTTTTTTAAACGAAGGAAAGTACTGAACACTCTGCACTACAAACCTACTTATATATTCCAAAACCAAGAACTCGTCGTGACTCCTATCAAATATCTCCTGCGGAGCAAGGGGAACAGAAGGACAACTCTGTGACAAAAAGGCGACCAGAACTTCTTCCTCGAGAGGAACACTTCCTTCCTCGAAATCCTGAACTAAACGAGGTTCCGACCTCCAAGACAGAGGGAACTTCTATGTGTAGTAGAGTGACTCCAGAAAGAACGGCCAAGTGCTCTCTCGCGGTCTAACCCTAAAGTAGCTGGTCTTGAAGCCTTTATACGAATTCTTGAACAGAGCAAAGAGTTTTCCCTCAGGGATGGCATTTGAAAGACACCCATAGTCCTTTTTGTGCTCCTTTTGCTTCAAAAAGATAAAAGAACACATGGAGGCTTGGCCTGATTCTGAGACACTCCATCATAATCTCAAAACATTGGACAAACGCCCAATTGTTGGGGTGCAACTGAGTAGGAGCGACGTTAACCAGATTTAGGACGTTGTGCTCAAAGTCAGTAAAAGGAAGACGAATTCATAGCTTGTCAAAAAATGTTCGGTACATAAAGATAAATTTTGAGTTGGTATTATGATATACTCGATCCGACGAGTGGCACGGAAGACAGTCATAGTCCTCCTCAGCACCTTTCGCAGGCAATGGACACATTGTCCTGAAAGGATAAAATCCTATCAAGGTCGGTCAACATCGAGCCCTGCAACTTCACGTCTTCATGAACCCAAGAATAGGAATCCGAATCTCTCACCAGCGTCCTGAACTCCGATTTCACAACGGCTCTCTTCTTCGCCATCGCAGAAACCCTATAATGGGGACAAGTCAGTTCAAACCTATTGATCTAGGGTAGGATCTATGATAGCTAAGACAAGCATCAGAAAACTCACCGAAGAAGAAAATGAAGGCAGCAACAATCGAACGAATAAACCACGAAGCAGACATCGAAGGAAATCTCCAAAGCACCAAATTGTCCAAAGCCCAACCAAGAGTTTGGAAGCACGAAAAAGAAAATGCCTTATGGACCACACGAAGAGTGAAAAACCCATCATCGAATGACCAACAATCGCACTGGAGACAAATCTAGATCGTCCAAGCAAACGCTAGGGGAGCGGCCTCCTAGGAAATGGTGAGGCATGTGTGAGCGCTTTTTCCGTCATGATCACCTCTTAAACCAAAGAAGTAAAAAGCTAATCAAGAGGTGCCACGAAGAAAGAGAAACCCTACCACTAAGTCGTCATACTAGACACATAAGTTGAAAAGGCGTAGAAATAACACGATAAAGATATGCCAATTCAACTTACTCTAGGACATGACAAGGTTGCTACATGCCAACCAAAACACACTGCATGGCCCCTATGGCCACCTGCTCTAGCTCGGCCTCCACAATCGCTCGCTCCAATTTGGCCCCTACGGTCGTTCGCTCCAGTTCGACCTCCATGGCCACCTACTCCAGCTTGGCCCCTACGACCACCTGCTCCAGCTTGGCCCCTACGACCACCCTCCAGCTCGGACTCCACGACCGCTCACTCCAGTCTGGCCTCCACGACCACCTCCAAGGCCACCTTCTCTAGCTCGGCCTCCACGGTCGCTCGCTCCAACTCGATCTCCATGGTCGCTCGCTTTAGTTTGGCCTCCACAGTCGCTCGCTCCAGTTCGGCCTCCATGGCCACTTGTTCCAGCTTGCCCCCTACAACCACTTGCTCCAGCTCAGCCTCTATGGTCGCTCACTCCAGTATGGCCTCCACGGCCACCTGCTCCAGCTTGACCTCCACGGTCGCTCGCTCCAGTTCGACCTCCACGGCCACCTGCTATAGTTCGGGCTCCACGGCTACTTGCTCTAGCTTGGCCCCTATGGCCACCTGATCCAGCTTGGCCCCTACGGCCACCTGCTCCAGCTTGGCCTCCATGGACGCTCGCTCCAATTTGACCTCCATGATTGCTCACTCTAGGTTGGCCTCCATGACCATCTACTCCAGCTCGACCTTCACGGATGCCTACTCCAGTTCGACCTTTATGGTCGCTAGTCCCAGCTCAGTCTCAATGGGCCACTCAACATAACTCAGCCTTTATGATAGCTGCACACAATATAGAAAGATATTTCTAGACATCTCTCGGAGCTACAAAGAAACTAGAAATAGGAAAATTCTACTTAAGAGCTCGGCATGCAGTCCTCCAAACTTCGATCGGGCTCAGGGGCTATGAACTGGACTAGAACTATTAGGCCAGTCGGACTAGACCTAGCAGTGCCTCGCGACCCAACTCGAGCCAAACTAGACGGCTCCACTCTACCATACATGGACATCCACGTCTTTCCTTATCATAATGGATACACCATTACAGAACACGCCATCCTCGGGATTAGCCTCGACCCATTCTGAGCAATATCCTCGCAAGATTATTGGGCAGCGTCATCACCTCAACCTGCAATAAATACAGACACAATATATCTCAAATACACTAAGTTCCATATTCTATTACCTCCAACTTGGAGCCTAACTAACTTGAGCGTCGGAGTATCTTTTGCAGCCCCCCGCTGGAGTTGCACTTGACTAGAAGAGACACCGAGTTGGACTACTCTGATCCTCATGCAAGAACACTACTGTTGGGTGCAGAGAGAACACGCAACCGAAAAGGGCAAAAAAAAATATTTCAGTAAATCAAAAAGCATCCCTAAAAACATCGATCCCTTTAGCATCGATAAGAAATTCCAAGAGGAAGGGGAGGAATTCGATCCGAGCTCACCAAGGAATGTGAGGCAGGACCGTGTGTGAGGAGTCAAGTAAGGGCTCTGAGGCCGGAAGTAATGGCGTGGTAGCCAAGGAGCCAGGCTGGTGAAAACTAAGTCTTGGTCGTGTAAGGGCGTTGAGGCCAGAAGTAATGGTCTCTGATAATCGAGGACTGCACTCGGAGGTTCGGGCCGAGCTTACCGAGGAGCGGAAGGCATGACCGCGCGCGAGGAGTCAAGTTAGGGCTCTGAGGCCGGAAGTAATGGCGTGGTAGCCAAGGACCCATGCTAGTAAAAATCGAGTCCTGGTCGTATAATGACGATGATGCCAAAAGTAACGACTCTGATAGCCGAGGATTGCACTCAGGGGATCGGGCCGAGCTCACCGAGGAGCATAAGGCAGGACCGTGCATGAGGAGTCGAGTAAGGGCTCTTAGACCGATAGTAATGGCATGGTACCCAACCGAATTCTGGTTGCTGAATGGAGCATCATGCTTTGAGATCGAGGGTAATGGCTCTAAAAGCCGAAGAACGCCTGCGAAAGTTCTAGTCGAGCTCACTGAGGAGCACAAGGTGGAATTATGCATGAAGATTCAAGTAGGTTTTGAATAATAAAATACTCGTTAAAGTGGCTAGATGGCCGCAAAGTTCCCTGGGCATACACGAAGAAAGGATGCAAGAAATGCAATTTTATTAAGTAATAAAGAAATTGTGCATATAGAAGAGTACTCAGCCTAGGCTTTGTTTGTGCCTATTCTGGCTATTTGACCACGACTTGAGCCCTTTCAAAGATTGTGTCGGGGTTGTTTTTGCATGTCCCATCTGAGGTTTGGCTCGGAGACCTTTGACAACTGTTTGCCCTCGACTATAGAAAATATTTGTGGGTCATTACATTCTTTCTTTGATTCGACCATCTTTAGCTTGAGGCATTGACTATAACACAATCGAGCTTCTTTCTGGTCGGCATGCAGCACGCCTACTTCCGTTTTTAAAACAAAAAACTTTAACATCGGGTGGGGAGTGGTAACGACATCTCCCAAATTATTTAAGGAGGATTGTCCTAGGATCATATGATATGGGCTGGATATGTTGATGACTATGTACTGTATATCAATTATTTTTGCCTTTGGCTGGGAGTTGAGTGTCGTCCTCACCCATATGGCTCTGTGAACGTCAACCCTTTCCCATGAGAAGCCTACCAAGTCTTCTTTGCATGGTGTGAGCAAAGCTTCTATTAATCGTATTTCTCAAAGGTAGAGTAGAAAAGGATGTCGGTGGAGCTGCCTTGGTCAACGAGGGCTTTTTTGATTATGAAACTTTCGATGCTCTGGAGGTAGGCCGATGTGGCATCGATCGCCATCGAGCTCGATTCTCCGCCTCTTATAACTCCCCTTGCAATGTAGGTTATGACCCCTCGGGGCTCGTTTCCCCAGCGATCAGCTCGATCGTCTTTCCTATGACATGAGTGGGGATTTGGGGGCCTCTGACTTCATCGTCTAGGGTCGCGGTTTCTGCTCCAACCTCTCGCTCTAGCAGTGGATGTATTTGTCCAAGCGTCCTGCACGGACTAAATCTTTAAGTTGATTGCCAAGTACTACAAACTCCTTGGTGGTGTGGTTGTGGCTGTCATGAAATGTGCACTTCTTGCTCATATCAGCGTTGTGTGGTAGCTTTTGCTTTCCCGCATTAGCGTGGTATATAACGAGCTTCAAGTAGTAGACGTTGTGAAGGATGGATTCCTTCCTAGTATTGAAGGGAGTATGTTGGCCGAGATTTCGTCCTCGCTCCCAAGTATTTTCCGAAACTATTTTGATGATAACAACTACTCTTGACGGTTGATGGATTTAAAAATTTCCTATTTTTGTTTCAAATTTTGCTTTCAAAAATTAGGAGGCTATTTTTAGATTGAATCCATGCATGACATTTTAGGATTCATGTATTGTTGGTTAATTATCCCAATTGTGCACTACAGATGGCTCAAAAAATCCAAGATCCTAATATGCTTGGGAGCCTTTTGTCTATATTTGAAAAATCTCAAGCCTCTAAGTTTAAAAGTCGACCTATTGTGTCCACTAGACCAGTAAACATTGGGGAGTTTGATAACTACGAAATCCGAGGTATATTGGATAGCATAGGTTGGGTTGATATTGTAACTAGAGCTGATGTTGTTAGACACACCTTAGTACATGTCTTCTACGCAAATATGTCTGTTGAAGAGCCAGAAAATTGAGAGGGATATCCCACTATTAGGACTGAGCTTCAAGGAAGACCTATCACCTTGATAGCTGATATCACTAGGGCTACTTTTCACCTACCTGAGGGAGGCATTCACATTTATTCACTTTCCACGTATGAGTTTAATCAGATGTTTCCAAATAAAGTAGTAATGAATGTCATATGTCCACCATCCTATCAAACTATTCCTCCTATCCATGCAAAATACCTACTCATTCCTGCCCGTATCATGCATACTATTATAGCTCATAACATCCTTCATAGGGCTGGTCATTATAACAAGGTAACACTTATGAGTAGTATGATTTTATTTTGTGCCATGACCTCTAGACATATTGATATGGCATATTTGATTCTAAACTATATGGTAGAGTGCCAATGGTCTGTGCGTAAAGCCCTGCCTTATGCGACCTTGGTCTCCTTTTTTGTCAACTCTGTGTGTATTGATAGAACTAAGTATCCAGTCAAGCCTGCCCCTATACCCTTTGACACTATCACCCTTACCTGGATGAAGATTCTTCCCGAAGGTCATGGGAAGAGAGCTCGAGCAGCAGATTCGGTGGCAGAGCATGACGATGACGATGACAACGACACTGAGAGAGATGATGGTGCTGGAGGCAACTCATCGCATCCACCACCAGATGATCGATATGATATGTTGGAGTCTCGGATGGCTCAACTTCATATGGATCAAGTCACTTGGAACTCCAACATGACTAATCACATCGATCAAATCTACAATCGTGTAGATGATATTTATGGTCGTATTGACGAGATGTATGGACGAGTCGACCAGATATGCCATTGCTACCAGAGCCAGCAGCCATCTCCTCGCGAGGAGTGATGAGAGACTACTCATGATTACCTATCTTTATATGCTTTCTTCATGATGTATGACATTTTCTTTTGTGTTACGACTACGTGATGCACTTTAGCTACTTGATATACTTTGACTTTGTTATGTATCCGGGTTGAATATGTTTATGGATTGGTAGTTAACTAAACTCATGTGTTTTCTTTTAATAGTTAATGCTGTCATTTGCCATTTTTGATTGATGTCAAAAGGGAGAGAAATGAAAATATCATAATATCATAATTATTCATAAATATGCATGTATTACTGTGATATCATATTATGAAGATGCATATCGATAGGGGGAGCTAAATCAATTAGTATGCATGTTGATAGGAGGAGCGTCTCATATAGATTGTGTATTTATCTTGTATTGACCTTTCCTTGCTCAATACATGCATCACTAATGTATCACTATCATGCAAATATATTTATTATGATACCATCTATGTTTTATTGAGATAAGGGTTTGTCATCATCAAAAGGGGGAGAATGTTGGCCGAGGTTTCGTCCTCGCTCCCAAGTATTTCCCGAAACTGTTTTGATGATAACAAACTACTCTTGACGGTGTCCTTTGGCATGATAGTTTCAGGTTCGGAGTTGATTTGCGCGACACATCTTTGATCGAAAAAGTCAACATGTCGATAAAGGAAATCAGAAGAAATCAAAAGGATGTGGACTGATGCGCGATCGTCAATGGAAAAAGCAAATGTAGAGTTAGAGAGTTTAGGAATAATGTATTCTCCCTAAAATGATGCCTAGATCCAACAATATTCGATAACCGAACCCCGACTTGAGTCTCGATCGAATAATATGTTATCATTGCTGATAATAGATTATCGGTCGATCCTCGGGTGACCCTCGGTCGATCGAGGATCGCCCCTGGATCGACCAACTAGCTACTGGAATTTCCAGTTGCAGATTCGGTCGACTCTTTAGCGACCGTGGGTCGACCGAGGATCGCCCGACAAACGACCAGAATTACCAACGACTCTTTTTTAGGTTATTTTCTACCCGTTAAATTCGACTCCTTCACTCTCTATTCTATATAAACTCTCATTCTCAGTCTTCTAAGGGTTGTTGGAACACCTTGAGACATCCCATAAACATCCTTGAACTTCATATAGTCATTTTCTTTGAAACCCTAGTCCTTCAAGCTTCATCTCTTGACTTTGATCTTGTGCTTCATTGTTTCATCTTCAAGGCATCAAGAATGGGACTAGGAATCGCTGGTTGAGAGCTAAGTTGTATCTCATTTATATTTGCTCTCATTGGTTGTATTTTATTCTTGATTTACTTGTTACTTGTGTTTGTGTAAACCTCTAGTGATCTAGGTGTGTGGTTTGAGTGGTTGTCTTGGTGTAGAGACTTAAAACCACTTGTCTGAGCTAGGTTAGGAGTGTTCTTTAGGTTTGAGGTGGGAGAGTTCACTCGGTGTGAAGGCGGAGACTTCCGAGTGTGAAAGTGCCTTCGGAGAAGAGTGAAGAGACTTTCCGGTGAAAAGTTCTCAAGTGTAAGAAACTCTTTAGTGAATTTATATGTGAAATCCTAAGCACGATGCTTAGGTAGTAGAGTAGGCGGTGTTGCCGAACCACTATAAATCTTGGCGTTTTAGCATTGCTCTATTTAGTGTTGATTTCATTCTTGCTAAAGTATATACTCATTATTGAAATCAACAAATTGTTTAAAAGAAATAGAGATACACACTATTCATCCCCCCTCTAGTGTGAACATTCAACTCAGAGAGTGTACTTTTTGAATCAGGCAATCAAGTGAGGTGGTGACCTCGGCCCTTTGCCATTGTTCTATTCTTGGCGGTTGTGATCTTCACTTTTTTGTCTCCCTTTTTGAATTTTTTATCCTCAGCAGCAGCCTTGAGATTTTGCCAGTCGGCCTTTTTAATTTGCTTATCGGAATTCTTCCATTTTTTCGAAGCTAGAGGTCTTCTCTTGAAACTCGGCCATGTCCTTGGGCTATGCCAGGATGATCTAGTCGGCAAAGAGTCTGGGTTTTAACCCAAGCTTGATGGAGTAGAATTCAACTTGTTGGTCGAGGTTGGGGATTTCAGCTGTTATGGCATGGAATCTGTTTATGTATTCTCTTAGGGGCCCATGTTGCCACTGCCTGACATAATGGAGGGTAACCTCCGTCTTGTGATGCAACCGCGATGTGGTGAATCGGTTGAGGAAGACACGAGAGAGGTCTTCGAAGGAGTGAATAGATCCCAGCGGGAGGGAGGCAAACCATAACAAAGCGATTTTTCCCAAGAAAGTTGGAAAGGCTCTACTGAGTGCGGGATCGATCGCTCCGTGATAAAGCATCATGGTCCTGAATATCGTCAGGTGTAGCGTAGGGTGGCCTGTATCGACGTAAGGTGTCAGGGTGGTAGGCAAATGACTTTTTGGCGAGAGGCGGGTCGCCATTATGTGTACGGCGAAGGGTCCAACGTCGATAGGAAGTGCAGTCCCAGCATGTTTGGCTTTGGGATCTTCGTCTTTGATGGGGGGTGCTGGAGTCATCGTCGCGAGGGATGGGGGTCGGTCTCCTTTTCCCGAAGTGATCGCTTTCTCCATGCTATGAGCAACAGCGCTCATGGTCAGCCGAGAGTTGCCCACGGGACCGTATTAGCATCTTGATTTGGGTTGTTAGCCATTGGTTTTGAACCTCCAAATCGTTTATTCGTCGCTGGGGCTCTTCAGGGGGAGGATGGGCTAGTGTCGGAGCATTGATCCTCGCTGTTTTAGCATTACCAAGCTGCGGTCGATCGTCGTCGCCTGGTTATTGTCATTGGCGTGCGGCGGCGGTTGCTTGTCTCCGAGTTCCAACCATTATGGGGTGGGGGGGGGGGGTAAGCGGCCCCACGATGGGCGTCAAATGTTCAAGCCTGAGGATCAGAGTAATCTGGTCTGATTCGGTGTCTCTCTTGATTAGGTTCAACGCCGGCCAGGGGGGTTGACCTGCAAAAGATACTCCGACGCTCAAGTCAGTGGGACTCCAAGGTGCACGTAATGAAATTGGAACTTAGGGTTAACTGAGGCATGCCGTGTCCTTGGGTGGAGTTGTTTGGTCCTGCTCGAGTCTAGTCCAAGATTGTGGCCGAGTGTAGCCCCCAGGAGGAGCCATTTGGTTCGGCTTAGGTAAATTGTGGGGCGTTGTTGGGTCTGATTTGACCGGGCCCAATAATTCTAGTCCAGTCCATATACCAAAATAAAAATAATATCGATGAAACTTCTTATTTTCTTTTTTTAGACACGAGTTCTAAAATTAGAATGCTTAACCTGAGAATGATGATAAACATGGACATTTTAAAATGAAATAATTTTCTTTCCAAGATTTTAAAAAGAAGTAATCTTTTTAAATTTATTTACTCTTTTAACTAAATTTAATAATTCATTTTTCAAACTATAAATGAATTTATGTATAAAGCATGCAATTGAGATTTCAGTACGTTATTTTTATTTTTGAATTTTGAATTCTTAGATTTTTATTTTTGAATTTTGAATTTTTAGATTTTCATTTTCAATTTTTGAAGTATATTTGAAATCATTGTCTTAAGTTTCAATTTATTATCAAATTTTCATTTTCATTTTCGTTTTTCAAATTCATATTCTTTGTTTTCAAATTGTTCACTAAGTTTTAAAGTATCACAACAATCATCATTTGAAAATTTGCATTTGTTTTTAATTTTTAATTTTCTAGTTTCAACTCATACAAATTGTTAACAATATTATAATTTTCCTTTTTATTTTTTTATTTATTTTCCTGGTCATTTTTCAAAAGCAAAACATACATCTTTTAATGTTCTTCAATAAGTCTTTAATATGACATGTCGTTACCCCGAGTAGCACTCAGTTTTCAAGTTGTGTCAGGTCGAGACCGCTTCTGAGCACCTTTGCTTGGGCTTTGCTCGGAGGTCCTTGTCAACTATTCGCCAAGGGATGTCGAGAGTGTCCGAGGTGGAGCGTCTGGCTCTTTCGTCAATTTGGTCGTCTTTTGTCTAAGGCATTCGTTATAGCATCAACGAGTTTCTTTCTGGTCCGCATGGAGCATGCCTACTTTTATTTCTCAAACAGAAAATTTCATAGCCAGGTGGGGGGTATATACGACAACCCCTAAGTTGTTTAGTGAAGGTCGTCTCAAGATCATGTGGTAAGGACTGGGGATGTCGATGACCAGGTAATGCATGTCAATCGTTTTTACCTTCGGGTGAGAGTCAAACGTCGTCCTTAGCCATATGGAGCATCGGACGTTGACTCACTCCCCTGAGAAACCCACCAAGTCCCGTTGTAGGGTGAGAGCGAGGCCTTAGTCAACTGTATTTTCTCGAATATGGAGTAGGAAGGATATCAACTGAGCTGCCTTCATGCCTTGATCCACCGATACTTTCCTCACAATGAAATTTCCCGCGATTACAAAAATCATGACTGGGTTATGTTAGATTCCTATCAATCACTAGAAAATCAAACTTAGAGAATGATATTACCGAGGTTTTGGAGATAGGACTCTACGGGTGAGTGGTGTTGTCGACTGCCATAATTACTCAGAGGGATCTCTTCATGTCCGAACTCATTTCGTCTTCTCACATGAATTCGCCTGCTATGTAGTCAATGACTCCTTAGACCTCGTTACTTGGGCGGTTGGCTTGGGCGTTGTCTTTCTAACCTTTGAGGTGGCCCGGGGGTGTCCAGCTTTTGCTTTCGCGTCGGTGGCTGCGGCTCCTACTTCTGCGTCGGTGGCTGTGGCTACGGCTCCTGCTTTGGCCACGTTCGCTTCCATGATTTACATATTGGTCGAGGCGTCCGGTACGGACCGGGTCCTTGAACTGATCTCCTAGCACCACATAGTCTTCTGTGGTGTACCCATAGGTGTCGTAGAAAACACATTTTTTACTTTTGTCGACGTTGGGTGTCAGCTTCTGCTTCCCGACATTAACAGGGCGTTTGAGAAGTTTTAGGTCGTAGATTTTGCGGAGGATGACCTCCTTCTTTGCGTTGAGTGGAGTATAATTCTCATATCGGGCGTTCGATCGGGGTGTCGATCTTGCCCTCTTATTGATGTCCCGGTCATGACGGTCTTGATCTTCGCATTTCCTGTTGAGTTTCTTGGATTTTTTATCCTCAGTGTTGTCTTTGATATTTTGTCCGTCGGCCTTCCTAGCCTCTCAAAGTTCTTTCATCTCTATGTGGCACATGGCATTTTCTCGAAACACAACTAAGTCCTTCGGATTCGCTAGGGCGATCTGGTTTACAAAATGCTCAGGCTTCATATCATGCTTGATGGAAAATAGCTTGACGCGTGGGTCGAGGTTCGGGATCTCCATGGATGTGGCATGGAACCTCTTCAAGTAGTCTTGTAACGATTAATGTTGCCCTTGCTTGATGTAATGAAGGGCGTCCTTGGTCTTGGAGTAGATTTGCGACAAAGAGAACTAGTTGGTGAAGGCTCGAGAGAGCTCCTGAAAGATGTGTATGGACCATGATGGAAGGGTAGAGAACTAGAGTAGTGTGGCTTTCTTCAGGAAAGTTGGGAAGGCTCAGTAGAGTATGAGATCAGTTGCGCTGTTGAGGAGCATCATGAACCTGAACACCATTAGGTGGGTGGTCAGATCGCCTGTGCTGTCATAGGGTTGGAGTGTGATCAGCAGCTTGAAATTATCAGGAAGGCAAACTGCCATGATGTGCTTGACGGAGGGTCCCGAGTTGACAGTGGGAGGAGGAGAGGCCTCCGTGACCCTAGTGCCGTCCTCTTCTCTTCGATGATGTGTGCAGAAGACCTCATCTCGATGGACAGAGGCTAGCCTCCCGAATCTTTCCAAGTGGTTGTCTCATGTTCTAAGCGATGGCGCTCGTGTTCGGCCAAGTGTTGTTCACGGGAAAGCGTTAGCGCCTCAACCTGGGATGCTAACAGCCGATTCTCCGCCTAAAAGTTGTTTATCAGGCGCTGCGATTCTTTTGGCGAGAGGTTGACTGGTGCTGGAGCGTCACTCCTCACTATTTCAACGTCTCCAAGTAGTAGGGGAACATCTTCACTAAGGTGTTGCATATGTGCGACGGCGTTCACCTAACTTCAGGTACCAACCATGGTGGGGCAAGTAAAATTTACTCGGCCCCACAGTGGGCGCCAAAAGTTCTTGCCTGAAGTCGAGATGATGCGGTGTGACGCGTCTCTTGGTTAGGTGTGATTCCGACAGGGGAGTCTGCAAAAGACATTCCGACGCTCAAGTAAGAATGAGTTTTAGGTGAGAATAATAAAAATTAGAATTTAAATGTACCTGGGAGCATCATGGGGATGAAGGGTATTTGTTGATGATGTCATCCAATAATCTTGTAAGAATATTGCTTAAAATGAATCGAGGCTGATCCCGAAAATATCAAGCTCGTGAATGACGAATTCGTCGTGATTAATATGGACACAAATATCCTTGTATGGCCGAATGAAGCCCCCGAGCTAAGCCATATGACTTAAGTTGAGTCCGATTCACATGTGTGAGCGTTTCTAAGCCTAATTCGATCAGACTCAAAGTGTTAGTCCAATCCATATGATATAATACTTGTCCTTTGTTGGGGTCAAACTTAGGTTGCCCACGGCAAAAAATCATATACTAGAGAAAAGTTAGAGAAGTGAGTGGATCTGAGTTATGTTCACTCATTACTATTTATTCATATCCGATTCTATGCAGTCTTTTATGTTTGGTCTTCGTAAACTACTCCAAGAAGAAAAAAATCAAAAAAGTTTTGTTCCCATTGGCAGCACTTCAACTGAAAGCAATGATTTTCCTTAACATTGCAAAAATATTTGCTAATAGTTCCATATATTTTCAATGAATTATCAATTTGCATTGCCAAAATCATAATAAGATTTCTTCAATGGATGTGGACTACCATTTCAAAATAATACACAAGGAAAGATTAGAAGAACCAAGAACATAAATTTTTAGCATACGGTTTACCTACTAACTAGAAAAATAGCACGTTCAACAATATCTATCAGAAATTGGGTAAAAGAATGAACCAATAGCAAGTGATGAATCCAAACGTATAATCAACAGTGAAAAAAAGCAGCTCCTTCCTCAACATCATCAGTTGTGATGCATCCAGCTTGTGCCATAAGTATTCTATAGACTCTCTTTGAACAAGTCTCCCCTAGCCTCCTGTTTTCCTTACCCAAGAGCCCCTCGAGCATCAAATCCTTGAGCAGGAATTCCTTGTCATGGACCTATAATGACAATGGAAAAGTTCATCATTCAATTTTCTTGAATAAAACTATTTCATTAACAATAACACTAACCGATTTTGTTGGGTCCATGTATTCATTCAAAAGTGATCTCATAGTTGGATATTTCTTCCAAATGGCAAGGGCATATCTTGGTTGAACTTTAGGGATGGCAATCAGAGCTTTGAGCCTGAAAAAATGAAGCAATCTAACATTATGGCCAATTAGCTAATTTCATGAGTAAAATGCTCAGGTATTCCCAATTGCAACATAAGTGGAGTATTTGAACAATAGTTTTCACCATGAAAATGCTGGTTGCATATCAGTTTCACAAAGTAACAGGTTCCCAGAACCATTTAAACCCATAAACCCCAACAGAGAGTTGTATGCATGGTATCCAGGAATGAAGTAGTTAGCTATGAAATTAGTCGTTGTCAATAATAACATGAAAGGGATCTTGATTGTTAATACTAACATTGCACCACACATTACACCATCTTGTTTTGCTTTTTACTAGTGAACACAATCTCATATTCCATGTCATGATTTATAATGATCATTTGGAACGAGTGGTAGGATGAATCATGATCTAAAATCTTGGGTGGTATGATATAATACCATCTGTATCTATTATTTTTTCAACTTACCGAGATTGATGTGGAACCGTACATGAAACTACTGCCTGTACCACTCATACTGCCCAATACAGTGACTGTACCAGTATGTCCAGTAGCAGCCTTGTACTGAGTGATACATACCCAATAACTATTTTTCCAACCATTAGAGGATGCTTTTCCCATTTCCAACAACTATTTTAATTGTTTAGGCTAATTTTTGAGGTCTTTTAAGTCTATGTATATACCTCAAACCCCTTATTGTTCCATTTTCATTCTCTTACTTCCCTAAAACTCTCAGAGTCCTACTAAATGTCTCATAATCTCTTACTTTCTTCCTAAAAATCCGTCAAAATGATGCCTACGTATTAACGGTGCACACTACTCAGTATCTTGGACATCTTTGTTATCTTTTCATAGAACTTCAAGTGTTGTATTTGAATTTTTAGAATTGGAAAATTTGTATGCTTTATTATAAATATCTTCAAGCATTTTAATGGGGTAATTTATGAAAAACAAGATTTGAAGTGTGGCATATTAAAATAAAAGAGGTTGGGATAATCCAATTCATATCATAGTGTACGCTGTGCTAGTGCGGTAAAGTATGGCTAATCATTGAGATCTGTACTAAAACGAGATTCTAAACTATGGGATTAATATAAACATAACTACTTGAACATTTTCTAAATAATACATAACAAGAATACAAAACAAAATGGTCATTGTCATACTAGACATACAATACGTGAAAACATCATACCAAACACTTCTTTTGATCAGGTTCTTCTCAGCAAAATCCTTTGGAATAATAGATCCATTAGCATGTACAGACAGCCACGTCAACTTTTTTCTGCAAAAAAATTGAAAGATTCAATAGTCTAGAAACTCCTGACAAAGTAGTTATTGAACAAGTGACAACTTAATGAAAAGTACATCCATGGACTCCAATTTTATGTTGAATCAGAAAATATAAAGGAAAACTTAAGTGAGATGTAGATTCTTTCTTCAAAAATTTGGGAATCTACATGATGTTAAATTCTTCATGACACTGGCACAACCAAATAATGTTGTCTAAAGTGGAATGATTTGTAGATTATGCTAAGATGCACTCAAAATCTCCCTAGAAAGACAGCAAGTGATAGCATGGTAAGATCATAGGACAAGCAAACAATAAACGTTGGCAAAGTATTTACTGAAACTTCAACTTGGATTATCAACTCTACTTGGCACTGTGCCCTGCCTGGATGAGAACTATCCCATAGAAACATCAATGTATTATGAAGTGCACAAATTGAAAGCCGTCATGATGCTTCAAGTGAGGGGGAAAAAATCCTCACCTAAATTGACAATTAGCAAGGCTGAATGTTAAACCAACAACAGTTTCTGCAAGTTCTACTTCATCTATGCATTGCCTGGAATGCACTTTTGAGTAATGAGTTGCCAATTTAGAGAGGACCTGTACAAAAACATACCACATATTAAAGGCAAAATAATTGAAATACGCAAAACTTACAAACCAACTGAGCAGCTAGTTTGATGTTGACAAAGACCTCCTCAATATGTGGGCGTTTCCCGTAACATACATTTGATGGATTTTTGTACTGATTCTGTTCACTAAGAAAACAGAAATCCATGTTATAAGTATCCAAAAGTCAGAAGTAGATGTACCGAAAAAAATAGTAAGATCAAATTTGCAGCAGAGACATTGTCAAACAAAAGCAATAAGATCAGACCTCTACAAGCAAATTGAGCTTAAAATAAGTGAACTGCAAACCAAGTAAGCATACACAGTCATCATATTAAAAACTACTACAACAACTATGGCTCGTCAAAACAGCACAACCCACTGATGTCAGAACTTTTGCATAGAATTATGTAAGGTATGAAACTCAAACATAAAGTTTTTGTCTGTAGTGCGTAACTTCAACAACCAACAAAATACATAACTGATGCACATATAACAAAATTTAAAACTAATATGAAAACTATATTGAACTAGTTGTTAAAAGAAGGGCAAGCCTTCCAACAATAGTAAGGTTTCTCCATCAGTCATCAATGGTAAGGTTATATATATTTATAACCTCTTCCTAAAACAAAATGCAGAAAGGTGCATGATACATGAAAATGTGTATGGAGAGGCAAAAGATCAAAAAGTAAGAAAGCATGTCAATACAGTAAACATAAAGTTAGTAAAGTGTGAAGCAGAGCCCAGAACTAACCATTTGCTGATGTAGCTCATTAGTTTGTTCATGAGATAGCATATAGTGAAAGTTGGGTACTGACTTTGCACTATGTTGATGTTATCAAAAAAGGAATTATTAGTTACAAGATCACAAAATTCCTCCGCCTGATACACAAGGAGTATATATGGAACTTCAGTCACAAGTGATGGCAGCTGCATATGATTTGCAAAAAGTTACTTGCAGTCATCAAATAATAAAATGTACTTTCAAAAGTCTATTTCTATTGTTTAAGATTTTATGATACTAAAGAAAAGCTAAACTATTTCATTAATTAAGCCCATAGTCGACTACTATGCAAGATTGATGCTTAAGAATACTATGTCTTATCCCTTTGTGGAATCATATCTCATGTTTGCCACTCTTTCTTCCATTACTTTTTTCCTCCGAAGCAGTCAAAACTAATGGATTTAAATTGCTTTTTTCCTTAGCCTTTCTTTAAAGCATAGTTGTAAATGGCACAAGGCGCACAAAGACACAAAGGGTTCTTGGAGCCATGGCGCAAGGTTACGGCGCGCGCCATAACGAGATGAGGCGCAAAAATAAAATATAATTATAAAATATATTTTATACATAAAAATATATATTTCTAAAATAAAATCATCTAATTAACATCTAATTTAGATTTTAGCATCCAACTAAATAAAGATAATAAGTCAAAGTTGTTAAAGAACTAAACAAGCAAACATCAAGTTCAACATCATTAAAGATGAGAAGAAAAAAACCAAGAGGAAATGATATTTTCAGCATGCTGAAAATTTCTGCCTGTTGATAAGCATGCTGAAATCATGCAGTATCAGCATGCAGAAAAATTTCAACATGCCGAAATCATGCAGTATCAACAATTCAACATGCAGAAAATATCAGCATACAGAAAATTTTCCGAAAATTTCAGCATGCAATAGTATCAGCAGACAGCATGCAGAAAATTTTCAGCATGCAACAGTATCAGCATGAAAGGAGAGGAGAAGATAAAAATACTCCAAATATGTTGAAATCTGATGGAGAAGCTACCGAAATCTGGTGGAGAGGCACACCGAAAGCTGAGACTCGCGGGAAGGGAAGAAAAAGAGGCTCCAGAAATAAAAGGAGGCTCGCCAAAGGCGTCGAGAAGGATGCTCGCCAGAAAGAAGGGGAGAAAAAAGAAGAAGAGAAAAGTCCAACGTCGGTGGCTGAGGAAAAAAGAAGAAGAGTATAAAATTTTCAGGTGCCCTAAGTTAACTTAGGGCACCTGGTGCCACACCTATGTGTGGCGCATATGGCGCGTGCCTCACGCCTAGGCTGAGGCGCGCACCATAGCCCTTCAGGGGCTAGGTTAGCGCCTCAGGGAAAATATGGCGTGGGGGCCTGCACCTGTGTGCGCCCCGTGCCATGGCGTGCCATTTAAAACTTTGCTTTAAAGAACAATCCCTTACCTTTACCCTGTTCAACAACTATCCTACATAATAAGCTCCTTAGAACAAAATTCATGAGCTAGACGATCTAGAGGATACAGGATCTCCAGTGCATCTACTAACCTGAAACATTGAAGTCATATGGTCCAACTAGAAAAATCATATTAAACTATTTCCATGCTACTATTGACAACACATCAAAAAATAGGAAAATCAAAATTTTCAAGTGTGGTTGTACTACATCTCCTACCCCTTTAACCACACCATTGCTCTCTAATTTGTTTCTGTAATTTGCCTCTAGTGAATTAATCATATTATGAGTAGCTATAGCTGAATAGCATGCACTAGAAAACCTTCGCACCTCTGTAATTTGATCAGGTACATTCATTTTCCACAAAATTGATCTTTGAATTGGATTTGAGGTCACACGGAAAGCGAGACCTTTTTCTGCAAACCTAGTCAGAAGATGCCCTGCATAACAATTAAGAGAACAAAATTTAGACTTGGCAAAAAGTATTATGCAAGTATCTATGACCTGGATATTGTGCGGTTGACAATCAGCATACCACCAACTGACCCATTTTCAATAACTTTAGCATCAATCTCAGCCACAATAGATTTTAGAGCGAACTTCCCTTTTTCCCATTTATGCCTCTCCCTCTCCAATTTCTTTGCTTCTGCTGCTTCAGCTTTCAAAACTTGTTTTTGCAATTTCTCTAGCTGCACAAAGAAATATATACTTGATTAATTCTGTATCATTTTCAAATACCAGCAAAAATAAAAGGCAACAATACTTTATACTTGAATGGACCTTCTTCTGCTGTTTTCTTTCATCAAGTAAATGACGTTGATCTTCTTTGAGTTGCCGATTTCTTCCACCAGCCTCACTCTTGTGATAGTGTTTTTCACCAGCATCAAGTTCCACATCTTTGTCACTCTGTTTCACACAAATATTTGCTTTACAGAACACATTCACCTGGCCATCATTGTAAACTCCAGCAGTCTATCATGAAGTCATGATTCATGAATATTGGATTATCTTTCTTTATTTGATAATGGTAGAGAAAGGTGAAGGGCTCACATAGCAAAGATATTTGTTGAGAAAGGTGAAGAGAGGACAAGACAATAGCCAAAGTCACTTATGTTCCTAGGCATTGTGTAACCATACACCTCAAACACTCACATACATGGGAAATAAAATCACACCAGAGTTCTCTCCCTTCATAGAACCACCCAAGTACAAGAAAAAGAAACTATGATTTCACAAAACAAAATTAAATTAATCAATCATCCCATCTACCGATTCTGAAAAGTATTTTCAAAGATAGTCTTTATTATTAGCAAAATCTATGATTAGGTTCAGTCTTCTTCCTAGTAAAAGAAGCATCCTAAATCAAGCATACCTTGTCAAAAATATCTACCTTTAGCTACTATTTTTCTTAGACAACCTTGGTAACTGTGATTTTCATGTATAAACCTATAACATTTGCAAAATCTCATGTACAATCTAACACACTCTACGAGAGAGAACCCAAATTAACATAATTACTCCATATAATAAATATAAAATAAAATGGATCTTGTATAAAAAAACTAGGGTAAGTACTTGGTGTTCTACTTGCCTTTTTGTGGTCCTATTCACTTTATGAATTTGGACAATATAGGTTGGTACAACATGGTATGGTGATCATTGCATCTGTTACATAGGGCCCCTTTGTCACGAACCTAGGATTGATCTATGGGCGATTGGAGGAATGGGAAAGAAAGGGGGATACATGGAGTTCAATTAAGGAGAGCACCAATCTCCTTGAGCTCTTTTACCAGGGAACTCAAAATAGACGACCAATCTCCTTGAGCTCTTTTACTAGGGAACTCAAAACCTTGAGATAATGAACTGTAGATTGGGAATATACTCATTGCGTAATTGTTTATTACATTCGTAGCTCTTTATATTATTATATATAGAGGTAAAAGACTAAAAGAAAAGACCTAACTATCGCCACCCATGTTCACAACCCACTAACAAACCCAACAACCTATTTCACCATCTACTAAAACACCCAACTAACTCAAACCCCTGATTAACAAACAAATCGACCGTAATTAATAGTTCAATGCCAGTAGCCCAATACAAGAGAAAAGATCCATAAAATAAGGTTCATGACAACTATTCGCCCTTTGAAATTGTGCTTATCCTCGAGCACGAATCACATAGTTGTCATAGTGGAGGCGACTTGCTTGATGATGAAGTAGGGCTTCAACTTAATGAAATACTTGTTAAAAGGTGTATCCTTTCTTTTTCTTCTTTTTCTTCCCCTCTTTTTTTTTATTATTTTGGTTGCAATCTCAAGCAGGGAATAGCACCAACCAAGAATAAGTGGCTTTGCCTTTATTTTTTCTTTTGAAATACCTAGGCCTCTCCCTCTAGGAAGAGGAGAGGGCAGATCAACCTAGTGAGTCCCAGATCAACACAGTCCATACTTCCTGTCTTCTTTTTTTGTGGAGCAAATCAGGATCAAATCTCTATGAACCCAAATTTGGATGCATGAGATGAAGTGAAATGTTGCGGTCTTCCCCATCTCCAGCTCCAAAGGGCATGGCGGCTGTGCTCTCTGTTCAACTAGAGTGGTGGCTGGAGCGGATCTTGGAGAAGAATCTACGAAGGAAGGGCGAACAAGATAGGCCATTAAGAAAAAGAGTGTGTACTATCAGGCATGGTTTAAAATACCAGTACCGGTACCGATCTCGGTCTTTGACCGGTACCTATATGTACTGATACCGTACCGTACCAACACACGGTACAATCCGATACGAAAAATGCATACCAGACATTTTTAAAAAAAAAAAAAATTATTTTCCCTATTCTTACATATTATATATTTTAAATATTATTTAATCATATGCAGTTTGACCAATAAGGCAATATAACACACTGGTCCAGCCAACTCGGCTGCTCGGTTGTGTTGATGGTCAGTCCAGTTCTAATAACCATGATTCGAGGGGTAATATCTAATATTAGTATACTAGGCTTATTTTAAATGAAAAACCTCTCCATTATGTTATAATCTTGATAGCTATTTGTGGGTGGACAATTCATATTTATTAGTCATAATTGTGTCATGTCTTTTGATGATTTGAACACCATTAATAATCATGTCAATTGTCAAACCAATAGACAAAGAAGACACATTAAACACTGAAAGTCTGTGCATCAGCTGTGATAACATAACTGTTGCTTGAATATAGAGGGCTTTATCAGGGACTCTTACTGCTATTATTAAATCAGGGGAGGAGAATTATAACTGACTCTGAAACTTAGACAAGGCTATCAATATGGTACTGACTGCTGAATAACTTAATGTCATGATCATTGGATGACTATTACTAAACCTAATATAAGGAGCTATGAATGAATACTGTCTCAAATAGAAAAAGGGAAAACATCATTATTTGAAAAGTAAATTATATTGCGGATAGTCATGAGTATCAGGTGATCTCTGTGATGAAAAGAGAAAAAGCACGGATGGCGCTGCTCGCGTGCAGTATCGGGATCGCAAGAACGACTGATGTAGTGTTGGTCGACAAGACCTCACAACGAAGAGGGGCAACATCACCATAGGGCTATAATGGTGGTGGCATGATGCACTAGCAGCGTGATTAAGCCTCACGCAAAGATTGCCGCCAACATGCAGTGATTTGACACGATGGTGGCAGGCGAAGGACATGAACCAAAGGTAGAGGTACCTTGAGAGGTGATGGAGGTGTTGGTTGAAATGGCACACTAGAGGGGGGTGAATAGTGTGTTAATCTATTAATTAGTCTAACTCCGATTTTGATCGTTTCTTGATTAGTTAGGCTAAGCACGATATTTGTAGCATGCGGAAGCAATAAATACAGAGCAATAAACACAAGCAACTGACAATGCTAACACAAATGTTTATAGTGGTTCGGCCAACCGCCTACTCCACTACCTTGGCTCCACACCAAGGATTTCTAACCAACTACTTTATAGAACTTGTGTTATCCTTTGAATACAACTGGGACACAATTCTCACCTCTTTGAGAACTCCTCAAACCTATTCACCTAGGCAAAACACAAATCTACAAAGTCTAACCCTAAGTGTTTCTCTAGCACACCTAGCAAGCTATTACAGGTGAAAACAAGTTTAAAATAACTTCAAATACAATGAAAAAGAGCTAGGAATTTAAGAGAGGAACCAATGCTCTTTTCCCAAGCCTTCAAGCCTTCAACTTGCCAGTAGATGAGCTTGAGTCGTAGCAGAGTTGAGGAGCAGCGGGCGCTTGAAGAAGCACGTTGACGGAAGAACTGAGCGCGCAACAATCGATCTCTTTGAAGGCTTAAATCACTTTCAAAAATACTCAATAATATCTCCAAGAAGAATTAAAAGAGTTAGGTGAGGATTATTTATAACCCTCGACTCAACGGGCTGTTCAACGGGAAAAAAACTAGCCGTTACAGCCGTTCGAATGCTTGTCGGTCGATCGTCGGTCGACCGACCGATCGACCGCTACCCTTTTTGGGCTTAACTCGTGCCGTTCAGTCGACCGACGGGTCGACCGAATGAATCGCGACTTCATCCATCCGCAGTCCGGTCGACTGACCGATCGACCGATGCAGTGAAGCCAGAGGTGCGATCTGTAATCTTCAATCTGGTCGACCGATGCAGAGAAGCCTAGACGCGCGATCTTCAATTTGCAATTTGGTCGACCGACGCGCCTTCTGCCAAATTTTGGCTTCGGTCGGTCGATCGAATGGCTACTGCCATTTTTTGGCATCATTCGGTCGGCCGAATAGGCTACTTCCAAAATTCTGCCTTGTTCGGTCGACCGAACTCAGACTGAGGCTGAATTTTACTTTGAACTTTTTACATGCTTTTTTATGGGTTTAGTTACCAAGTTTCAACTTGGATAACTTTACAATTTGGCTTGGGATAAAATCATCCTAAGGGTATATTACATGATTTCTACTTGATCTAAACCCGAGCCTTTCTTTGACGTTTTCTTCTTTCGTTTCTTCGACGGTCTTTTCTTCCGTTTTGTTTAAACGAACTTCGCATGCTTATCGCAACCTCAACCTGAACTCAAAACTTCACACATAAATTAAATATTTTTGTTATCATCAAAATAAAGATCGAGGGTTGAGAGAAACCCTTAAGCCAACAGGAGGCTCTCCATCCGATGGTGATAGGACCGAGGAAGATCCTGATATCGGAGCATCAGGTTGGAGGTCTTGGTTGATTGCCAGCAAAGGAGAAAAGATGATGGATATGGTGTTATCGCATAATTGTGGCACTGGTCACTGGTATTCTTTTTCTCCTTCTTCTTGTTGTTCTATTTGTTGATCATCTCCTTCTTGCTATTAAAATTCTTGTTCTTCCTCTTCTTCTTGCTGATCTTATGCTTGGCCAGATATTGCCACTTCACCAGAGTTGTCGATGACGGTGCTGCAGTGGCAATGCAGTGTTTCTTGGTGGGTTTCTTCTCCTTATTGACTAAGAACACTTCCTTCTATTGTGTTACTGCACTGACCACAGGGGAACTCATTCCTTGACCCATGTTCTCCGCAAAATACCTCCTCAAACTCTCACACAACTATAGAGAAGTTGCAAAGACTTACCCATTGATAGGCTCATAAATGTCACGAACCAAGGATGGACCAAGGGGCAGTCAGAAGAATGGGGAAGAAAGGGGGATAGATGGAGTTCAATTGAGATAACACCAATCTCCTTTAGCTCTTATGCCAAGGAACTCAAAACCTTGAGAAAAATGAACTCTACTCATTGCTTAGTTCTTTATTATATTCATCCCTCTTTAAAAGAAAAGACCTAATTACCCCTAGAATAACCACCCATGATCAGAACCCACTAACAATCCTGATTCCTGACAACCTATTAACCATCCACTATAACACCCCACTAACTCAAGATTCCTACTGATCTGAGAGGATCCATGCACCATTAGCCACTAGCATGCGACCACAAGTGGGCCCATGTTTAAGTTAGTATATTATTTTATTTCCATAGTTTTTAATTCTGAATTCCAGTTTTTAATTTTGAATATTAGTTATCGAATTTGAGGAGACCATGTTTTCCTCTTATTTTAATTCTTTGGAATTGTTAGTCTAGAAGACCTTATTTTTCTCCTACTTTTTCTCTTAGATTGTTGGCTACTTTTCCTCTTAAATTTGTAGGAGACTTTCTCTTCTAATTATATTGGCCTCTATCTATATAAAAGCCAAGAGAGATTGGAATAAGATTAGAGCTACTTCCCTCTCTTCTTTTCTCCACCAAGAAAACCTAATTTTATTACAGCCAACTACCCCAACTAAGGGGGCAACCAACTGCCCCTTATTTCCTAATCAGTTGCAACAACCAAATCTCAGTCGTCAACCAATTAGGGCTATCCTCTCTCAACGAAGCCAATCCTAGCCTTTTCTTGATCAAGAACCCCAAGACAAGACCGAGAATCGTTCACATCAAGAGTTCAAATCAAGCAAGAAGGTGCAACAGCTCCTCATCAACAATAGAAGTCAAAATCTCCATGAGCTTGTACAAGGACTCAAATTAAAGATAATTCCTCATCCAAATCTCTAAGTACTAGGGTGGTTCCATGATAACATAGAATTGAAAGTTAAACAACAATGCAATATACAATTTGCCATTACAAGTCAATACATTGATGAAGTTTTGTCAAGGATGGCAAGTCAACCGGTTAACTGCTAAGTGCTAACTGAACACAAAATTTAGTTACGAATAGTAATTTTGCAATTCCATTTTGGTCCTAGTTACTGAATTTCAAAAACTATTTAAATTCAAAATGTCAGTTACTTCCTCGCAGATAGCCAGTAACTGAAATATATTATATATTAATAGAAGGCGACCCCTGCACGAAGCAATCCCACTTTTTGTGGGCTCTAGGGAGGGTTGATGTACGCAACCTTCCCCTGCTTTGCTTTTTTTTTGCAGAATTGCAGAGAGGCTATTTCCGTGGCTCGAACCCATGACCTGGAGTGGGGTAACTTTACCGTTACACCAAAGCCACCCTCTAAAATATATACATTTTCTATAATTGGTTGTCCATTTAGTAATTGGATACCAAATAACCGCATCTATCCGAATCGGTTAGATCGATTTGGTTAACAGTCGGATATCCGACGGTTAGATAATCGATTTCGGATAGCAATTTAAAAATTGATCTGGCGGTAACTATTTCAGTTATCCATATAAAATGCATCTTACTGAAGTATCGCCACCCCTAAGCTTTGTGTAAGTTATACATTTAGATATTTGTCAAATCATATCCTTGAAAGTTCTTGCTTGTGGGAGCGAGAAGCCATCTATTGCCACTGTGCTGACCGATATTAACTCATGAAGGATGGGAAGAAAGTGACCCCAATTGCTAATGTGCTGCTTAAGCAAGCCCTCACCAACTTCAGCAAGGCAAAATGAGAAGCAATTACCTTCTACAACCTACTCGACTGTGTGGATGAAGAAAAGCCTGCTCGAATTTTATCAAGCTCAAACAAGGAGAGAATGACTTCATTATAGGTACACTTTCAAAAGAAGTGAATAAGCCAAGGTGGAAGAAGCCTCAACCTTCCAAGAAGAAGAAGAAGAAGATGTCCAAGGCCAAGAATAGCACAACTGCACCCCAGGCAATGCAAAGGTCAAAACCCCAAGTGCAGCCAAATCAAGTTGTTTCATTTACATTTTACACCTATGAAGAAGACCTAAGAGGGCTTGGATCCCTTGGGGGGAGATCCAGGAGAATCCATCTACAATGCGGCCACTAGCACACAACAACAAACCACAAGTGGGCCCATGTTTTAGCATGTTATTTTATTTCCATAAATTTAAATTCTGAGTTTTAGTTCTTAAATTCGTATTTTAGTTTTCAAGTTTGAGGAGACCATGTTGTCCTCGTATTTTATCTCTTTGGAACTATTAGTATACTAGACCTTATTTTTCTCTTACTTTTACTCTTAGATTGTTGCCTACTTAGTATAGTAGACCTCTTAGATTGTTTTCCTAAATTTGGTTAAAGATGGAAATTGAAGTACTTCCCTTGGCTGGCCATCATCTGGCAAGAAGAGATCTCCCTGTGGAACTCCAAGAGCCATATGGCCATACAAATAACCTACTAGGTAAAAAGCAGACAACATTCTCATAGAGGAGGCTATTAACATTTTTGTTCTAAATAAAAAATCCAACATCGCTAGATAGCTTTTAAAGTTCAATAGCTTGTACATCAAATTGTTAGGTGCTGTCTCTGGATAGGGAATCCGAAGTCTTGGTCACATCATATTATTTACTTAAATTTGAGAAGTTCAGTCAATAGAATGGTACAGTCATCTTCAACTTATGACACAAATATTTATACAGAAAAAAATGACAATACAACTAGTTATCAATTCTTAGTATTTTATGTATCAAATTGTAAGAAACAGAAAGAGCATTCATTTTGCTCTTCTTTTTTACTCTTCCAAGTTCCAACAACCATTATATCTTTATGAATCATGGCATTGCTTCACTTCAAGCAAGTAATTGTCCTAGTACTAGCTATGAAGCATATATATCAGAGTAAATTTGACATACCACTTTAAATAGTGGTAACTTTATCTGAAAGTGGTGAGTTGGTGTTCCGCTGTTTCTATAAGTAGTTATCACCAAATCCTAAAGCTTGCGAAAATGCAAAAAAAATGGAATTCCCATACCTGCAAAGGAACTTCTTCAACTATGCTATCATTCTGTGGTGAACTATCCCCATCATTCTGTATGAAAGTGGAGGTCTCTGAAAAACACATAATTCAATTAATAAATCAAAATAACCATCAAGTGCAAGCTATTCCTAATTTTTACACAAAATATGGCAACCATGAGTACCACCATTGTTGTGATCAATCAGTCTATATCTTCCATTCTTCAGGAGATCTTTATTATTCTTATTGTAATTGTCAAGAATTGCATCATCCTTTGGGAAGGAAGATATGAAAGAGTCTTCTTTTTCCCCTGACTCTTTATGGTTTTCAAGTACATGGGAGCTTAAGTTTATCTGAGAATGCTCCGCTGCTCTAGACATGACAACAGTGGTCCCTAATTCACTTGTACTTGCCATATGTGCATCAAGTTCAGATTCATTATCTGACTCCAAACATATCAAACCAGTAATTCCTGCCAAAGACAGTAACAAAACAGGCTTTACAATCTTACAAGCAATTGTGTGCTTACTTTAATATGCTAAACAAGCCACCCACAAACTAATTTGACAGTGCAGTCACTATCTGATAAGTAGTAAGCATAATGAAACATGAAAGAAATGAAAGTTGAACGATACCAAACACCAATCAACCAGACAAATACAATCATCCTTGAAGATGCAACAAACAAGATAAGCAAGTAAAAAATGAGAAGCGAGAAAGAATACCAGAGCGTTGTGATGACTTATAACAACAAAGGTCAAGCATCAAGATGGGTGTTAATTATACCATTACTATTTAATTTACTCAATTCAATGCTATCAAGGAGTGAATTTGAGGAAATAAATACCATTCAAATATTGTAATCTCTTTTGTTCTGATCGTCTATCTCAACCACACTGTCATTATGGGTCAATCAATAGTCTCAAACTTTATTATAAGTGTTCCTCATAAGAACTCTACTAACAAAAATATACGAATTTTAAAGATTGTCTTTTAATGTTTTATCTGCATAATAAAATTATTGAATTTCCATAGTAAATATTTTCTTCTGCAATTTTTTAATATGGTGTTCAAATTCTAACTTGGCTCGAGTCTAATTGAAGTGATCTTTTAGTTGTCAAAGCAAAAAGTAAATTCTCCTTAGTTGTTTAGAGCCATGGCATATGTTATTTATTGACCATGATATATGTGAATTACTAAATTGCTTGCTAATTTTATTGCTTTCCTACCACAGTGCTTTCAATGTTTACCAAATATTTCTTCTTGTCCTACCTTCTTTTATCACTAGCACTTTTTTCTTCCGTTTATGATACAATTAGTAGTACATAAAGTGATATCAACATCATGTTCTGGGAAAGTTGCCCACTAGGTATCTATGGAACATGAGAAAAATAACATGAGCATAAATATTGAGAGATGGGATATTAGATCATGATAAACATTTCTTCTCTGAGATCCTTAAAAAAACATTTCTTTTGGTGAGGATTATTTTAAACATAACATGACATTAATATTTGTTTGTTTCATTTTGTGCTGCAATTAATACTGCATAAATAGAAATCACAGTACATATTTTAGAGTGTCCTACTAGGTGGCCATGGAACTAGATGAGCATGAACATTTAAAGACGAGATATTAGATCATGTGAAATAAAGAAAGACTTGAACCCAGAAAAGGTTGCAAAGGAGAAAGGAAAGAACTTTTAAAGACATTCCAGTAAATCTTAAATTTTCAGAAGATGGCAAAATGAACATGCAGTCATCGATCCCAGAACCAAGGTTTTGCTGATGGACGAGCAATTTTAGAGGAACTAATTTACCATAGGTGTCTATGAAAAGATATGATATTGCCTATATTTATCAAAAATCACAAATCCCTAAAAGAGAGGGAAACAAAATCTTGATTTTAAGGAAGTAAAATAAAGACTGGAAATGATAAACATTAAGAATTAAAAAATCATTTGATCATTCAAAGAGAGCAAAAATTCCTTGAACTCGCCAGAATATTTCTCTGACGAATCGTTTGGCAATTTGGCACGAGCAAAGCTGCACTTGACAATAGAAGGATCAGAATCCAAGGCGACGCCAGGAGATAGCGGCGTCTCAGGAACGAAAGTGGGGGTACATATATTGTTGGGCTTTTGTGGAGTTGTGCCGTCGTCGATAATGACAAGGGTTGAAGGCGGTCTTCCTCCTCCATCTCGTCCGTGATCCATCTGCTGCCTCTTATTGGGGCGACGCGGCGAGGGCGAGCAGAACGCGACGGAGGCGGTGATGTCGTCGTCGTCGTCATCGGACACGATGTTGACGACGTAGGGAGGCGGGGGGGCAGGTCGCCCATCCATTAAGCCGGTCGAAAGTGAAGCGGAAGGAAGATTGGGATGTTTTGCGGTCGGACGAGTTTTGGCGCTCATAAAATTATAGTCACGTGAGATGCTTGTGACATGTTACTTCGCCATTACAAGATAGTTCATCTCGACATGTTACTTGGCCATGACATGTTACTTCTAAAAGTGAGTTGTTCTCTTTTGAAACATGATTTAACTTTCAAATGTTATTTTTAGCTCATAAGTACATTTTCAAATGATTTTGCAAAAATAGTGATTCTAATGGGGTGTCATTATAATCATTGTTTTGGAAACTTCTTCCTATACTAATGTACATGCTCCTCAAGGTTGTGGGCCAAATGAGATTTGATTAAGTTGAAAAATAATTTGCTCTACTGAAGATAGATTTTTTTATCCTTTCTATATAGTGATGGGGATCAAAATTTGTCACGTTAGCATCGTCATTCCCTCTGCACCACTCGAAAGTCTATATGGCATGAAGACTACCTTATGTAACTTTCATTTGTGATATAATAAATTCAATATGGGTCAAAGTCTCATTTATATTAATTAAATGATAGGGTAGGTAGAGATGAGGTAGATATTCATCTTTCAATCAAAGAATTGTCTTTCACTTGAGTCTTGTAACTTCTATTCTCGTACTTGAATGAATTGATGGTGAATGTTGAAGCACGTAGTTAGTTTTCTTGCATTAATATTTTCTCTTATTTAAGCATGTTTATTTGGAAGTCAAGTTTATTTTATGATTGTGCACGATTTCAAAGGTTATTTGTGTTTAATCCGCAAACACGCTTCCTATCCTACAACATTTTTGGTATCAAAGCAAAAAAATTATCATACTTGTGATTTTTTTTACTTTCTATGTGCAGTTTTCTATCTTATCAACAAATATGTCTTTATCAAGTTTCATGTCTAGTTATATTTATTTGTGATATTTTACTTAGACATGAAATTTAGATTTTTTTTCTTTATCCTTTGACATCTAAGTCTACCTTTTCATTTAACCAATATATATAATCAATCATCTATACTTCCTATTAGTGGTTAATTCCTTCTGAGACAATATGGTCAACCGAAGTGGATTTGACCATTTCAACCCAAGCTCACCCAACAAAATAATGAACCGACTGAGCATTGAATTGAACAATTATTAGAGGAGTTGACTAGGCAAATTGAATACTTGAGTAGGCTTATGGGTGACACGAGAACTTAGTAAGGTGGATTTGAAACCCGATTCACTCAGATCGAGAAGCGTCTTGATCTCCTTGGGACCATCGAACTCCCACTTGGGCTTAAGGGTAAAGTTGAGGGTGAACATGAGTATAGGGCTAGACCTCCTCTACCCCTGCATAGGAACCCCATACCTAGAAACCAAATTAAGAGGCCATTTACTTGCTAGGAATGAATTCCATAGGGGTACGTACGTAGACGACGAGGTTGATCGAGTTGGACCCAAACACAACCTTAGACACTATGGTGATTATGATTATGGGTTCGACCTTGATCAAAGATTAGATAGGCATGACCGACAAGAAGACATTACTCAGAAGGTTAAGGTAGACCCACCAACCTTCAACGATAGTTCCCTTGACCCTAGAGTTTTCCTAGATTGGTTGACTGTCATGGATCAATACTTTGATTGGTATGACATGGCTGATAATATGAGTGCTAGATTTGCAAAGATGGTTAAGGTAGACTCGCCAACCTTCTACGGTTGTTCCCTCAACCCTAGAGTTTTCCTAGATTGGTTGGCTGTCATGGATCAATACTTTAATTGGTATGACATGGCTCATAATATGAGGGTTAGATTTGCAAATATGATTATGATGAGCCTACTACATCGCGAGCCTCTAGCCCTAGTGTGACCAAGCCTAAGGACATTAACTACTAAAAGCTCAAATGTCGATCCTATCACCAAAAAGGATGGTGAGTCTGAGGAGCATGTCCCTAAGACTAATTATACTAGCGAAGATGAGGAGCACAAACCTGATGTGCAACAACTAGGGATGAGCAAAACCCGAATCGACTCGAATAACCCGAAAAAAATGACCTAAAAATTCAATTCGAGTCGGGTTGCAATTTTTAAAATTTCATTAACTTTTTTCAGGTCAGGTTGGGTCGGGTGAAAACCTTGATGACCACCTACTAAATCCACCTACTAATTTCCAAATTTTCCAAATTTCCCAAATCCCACTAGATTGCCCGCCCCAAACCCCGACTTCTCTGCCCTAACTCGATTACTCGACAGCCGACTTCTGCATCTCCAACAACCCTCGACAGTCGACCTCTGCGACTCTGCCGAGGTCATCAGCGTCCTCGACAGCCCCCAGCCTCATCGTCCTACCCACCAACCTCCACCCTGACGCCCTCCGCACCCTCCCCCTCCTCCTCGTCCTCAACGCTTCCGACTTCCCGCTCCCCGGCCCTATCTCTGATGCCCCGACGACGCCACCTCATTATCTGTGCTCTCCCTCACTCGGACTAGCGCCTACGGCCCCATCCCATGAATCAGGTTAATCGGGTCGGGCCCTGAAATATTATTCGGGTAGGGTCGGGTTGAGTAAAACCCGAATTTTTCGGGTTCAGGTTATTTGGGTTGGGTCGGGTCAAAACCCGACCCGACCGATGCTCACCCCTAGCAACAACTACTATTACTGTGATGCGATGTATATTAACTCAGCCTGGACCCAATGACGATTGGCAGTGGACCAACATTTTCATAACTTACACGGTGTAATGGTCACAGCTGCAAAGTGGTTATTGATGAGGGTAGACCTGAATGTCGTTCCCCAAACTGCCATCGATAAACTTGGTCTGAAGACCGAACCACACCCAAGACCATACAAGGTAGCATGGGTTGATGAGACCGCCATTTTTGTAACACAAATGTGTCTTGTCCCTCTACAATTGGCATAAGGATAAAGTTCGGTGTGATGTCATTTCTATGGATGTCGTACATGCTCCATTAGGCGACCTTGGCTTTATGATATGAATGTGACCTACTTTGAATGAGTCAACACATACGTGCTTGAACATGGAGGAAAGAAAATCAAGCTCATCCCATCTAAGCCCAAGGAACTAAGGTCTAGTACAAAGAAAGGAAGTATTACCACACTTACCCCTGCCTTGAAGTCTTTATATCTTTTACGACCCGATATGTCACACCCCAACTCAAGGTCGTGTGATCGGCCAGGGTCTATGTCCTACCCTGAAGCCTACTGCCTACACTGACTAATGAGAAATCGGAAATACATCAATAGAAAACAACAAGTGCAATTTTATTTGAAATTTCATAAGTTCACAAGTATTTTTTTTTTTAAAAGGAAGTAGCTAACATCAACACAAAATGAAACATCTCAAGTTCAAAGTTGAATACATGCTTTAAAAAAACCAACAACTCTTAGTGTAGGAAAATGACAAATCTAGACATCTAGACTATGACTATCGGACGCCGCTACGAGATCGACGCCACTGCCTGCCCTCCAGCTGCACCATGACTCTAAGCTTCAACTCACTGATCGGGCTCTGCAAAATAGGAAAAATAAATCGTGAGTCCACATGGGACTCAGTGAGCGGTTCTTCCGAACCTCCACATAGTCCCCAATAAGCATGCATAAATATGTATGGCAACATAATATAAGGTTAGGGATAACATTTGCCACTGTGATGACAACCAACCCCAAGGGTCGTCGTGTATGGACTATACATTTATGTAACCAGCCATAACTGCCTAACTAAGCCACATGACGCCCAGCCCTTAGGGCCTGCTCATGGACTCGTGGTTCGACTACAACTAGCCTTACCACACAAAGATGGTATCATACTGGCCGTTCAGGCCACATAGCACATAAGTGAATCAAATAGATCTCCGGGTCATCAACTAGGATGGTCTGCTAGTCTCCGGACACCGACTGGGGTAGGGATTGTTAGTCCCACCCAACTGGGGTCTGACACCTAGCGGGTCCGCTGGTGCAATCTCAAGACCCAATCACTACCCGAGTCAAGCATTTGTCATTCCGACTACCAATGCTTCTCGACAGACCATTGCAAGCACATCACACAATCAAAGTGTCCTAAAGTTTCATTATTTAAACCCAGGCATTTACCCGTATCCGACCCTATCCCAGGCCCCGTAGGGTCAACAACTCAATGTTACCCTTCCTTTGAGTGTACACCTAAAAATTCTAGATTCCAAAAAAAGATCACATACCCAACATGTCTCCATATTTGACATATCATGGATTTAATACATACCACATTTAATAAATTTTAGCATGCTAAAAATAAGAAGATTTAACAATTATATCACCATGATTTCATGCCTAATTTTAGCACTAATAATCATAACCACCTTGTAGCCTTGTAGACGATAATTCTAGCAACTAAAATTAATTAAGACAACATGTCATTGTTTAATCTCAGTATGTAATTATAATTTCCAACAACTAAATAATTATTACAGAATGTAATAGTTTAATTTCAGCATATGAAGATAAATTCCAGCAACTAAATAATTATTACAGCATGTAAGTGTTTAATTTCAGCATATACATATAAATTCCAGCACATGAAACTGAATCACAGCAAGGTCATGCTAAGGTAGGAACCGAAGTGTAGGTGTTCTATACAAGATGATAGCCTACAACAAGACATCTTTCTACTCTTTAGCCATTCTATCCCTACATATACAAGATGATAGCCTACAAACAAGATATCCTTCTACTCTTTTAGTCATTCTATCCTTACATGTCGATCACTTGAGAAATTTACTTTCAAAAACTCAAAACCCTTCCCTTCTCCACTCGGCCGAGCCCTAATCCAAGGGCTTTCATCATGCGGCTGGCCCTAGGGGTTAGGAAGATTAGCACTCTTCCATGTTCTAAGTTTTCTTGATTTATATGAACATATAACATATACAAAGAATCAAATCTACAAGTTTAAACCACATGAGAAATTTAGGAAAAAAATTGGCATGACCTCCTCTCTTTTCCCCTATTCGGCCTATACCTATATTTCAAGAAAACGTCACGAAAACGTCTCAAGATCAAACATCTACATCTTGAGAGGGTACAAGATCAAACGCCACGAGAAAACGACAAGGAAATCATCATACAAAGCCGACCCATCAAAACCAGGGGGGTTCGGCTAGGGCCTTTCCTCAAAACCTAGGTTCTACCACTCACCTTGAACAAGGAGGAAGAAGAGGTGGATGTATGCGATTCTGATCCTTCCGACGGCGACACGACTTCCGGCGCTGACCCAAGCTCCTCTCCTCCTCTCCCTCTTGCTCGGCTGTGTGTGGCTCAATGATGAGCCGCACGGCTTGTAGATGAGGGTTTTATTCCCTCATCTACAATGACCTTTATGCCCCCCCTAACTTAACTTGGTTCTCACTCGACTCAGCTTGCGTCCAATTCGGGCTCCGATTCTATCCGCATGCACGAGTCGAACTCGACTCAAATGAGACATTTAATGCATAAAAGGAAATAACCATTTAACCAATTTTTATCTTCATACTTTCATAGGTTGAGTTATACCTTCTACTCAAGGCGATTCCGAGGCTCGACTCGACTCACCCCGGGTCCGACGCGCTGCACCAAAAATAGATTTTTATATTAGGAAATTTTTCGGATCTTACACGATACCTTTTTAGAAGAATTTAAAGATCTTGGACCAATTATCTTTTCTTCGGTCGTTAAAGAAGTAGATCCTAAGTCTGAACATACCCATGATGTTTTCCTAGATGTACAAACCTTGTTAGAAGAATTTAAGGACATTATTCCTAATGAGTTGCCCGAGGAGTTACCTCCGATGACGAATATTCAACATGCAATTGGCCTAGTTCCTGAATCATTCCTTCCGAATTTGCCCTATTACCATATGAACCCTACCAAGAATGTCGAGCTCATATGTCAAGTCAACGAGCTTTTACGAAAGGGTTGCATCAGTCCTTGTGTTGTTTCGATCTCCTTGACACCAATAAAAGATGGAAGTTGACCTATGTGTATAGACTGTCGAGCTATAAATAAGATAAGCATCAAATATCGTTTCCCCATTCCTCATCTCGATGACATGTTGGACCTCCTGTCCAAATCTAGCTGGTTTTCCAAGATTGATCTAAGGAGCGGTTACCATCAAATTCGGATTAGATCGGGAGACGAATGGGAGACCGTATTAAAACGAAGGATGGACTTTATGAGTGGCTCATGATGCCTTTTGGGCTCACCAATGCTCCCCCGACCTTCATGAGGGCGATGACTCAAGTCCTAAAACCCTTCTTAGGTAAGTTTTGTTGGCCTAAAGTTTTTAACCTTGGTCTTAATCTTAATTTTGATGATAACAAACTCGAAACTAATGTTTGAATGAGAAATAATTTTAGGTTCCAAGTTGAGTAGCGTTCGTCGTCCGCGATCAAAATATTGGCACAGAATCAAAAAAATTAGAAGGACGTTGGTCGATGCGCTCGGAAGTCGAAGAAGATTCAGATCTAGGTCTTAGGGTGTCCAGAACAAATCTATAATCCTTTAAATGTATGTTGATGATGAATAAACCAAAACCCGAAACCCAAACCCGAGACCATAGACCAAAGAGTGCTAAAACTGCACACCGTGTATTTACCAGTCGAAGCTTTGGTCGATCGACGGTAATAACGACTCTTTTTCTAGTCATTTCCACTCGTTGAACCCGAACCCCTCTCTCTTGTTTCTCTATATAAAAGTCTTCCCTGCCTTCCTTAGCCTTCCTAATGATCCTTGAGCCATTCCTTTGGTGAAATCCTAGTTTGTGCCTATAATCCTTAATATTGCCTCAGAGCTTGCATCGATTCATCATCAAGGCATCGAGAGGCTTGCTCAGCTGAACCATCCATGTGGGAAGGGGCTGGAATTTATGCATATTAACCAGTAGAATAGTAAACATAAACTTCAAATTTAATCTAACATTTAAACATGAAGGTGCAAGTTAATGCGATAAAATAAGAGATCCAACAATCCAATATAAACAGCCCAACTTTTCCCCCTTCTACTGCTCGGCCAACTCGAGCAGGATGATGACCATGCTCGGTTGAACCCTCTAGAGGTGGTGGACTTGGCTACGGTGTCAACTCGAGCATCAATCCAAAACCGAAAACAAAATGAATACAAGTCGATACGCGAGTTGCGAGACGAGCGAGGAAATTAGGGAAAATTTTGGCATGACCTTCCCCCTTTTTCCTCGACTCGACCAGCCCCTTAAAGCGAGAAATCGACACATTTTCAAATATGAAATCACAGTATGTACAACAATTTAAAAATCTAACATGGGGAAATAACCCGATCGGCAAAACTCGCGGAGAAAACCTCGATTTCAAAATCAATGGGGCCGGCCACCCGCCTCCCCTTAACATCTACTCTAACCACTTACCTTGAATTGGATCATGAAGAAATCTTGATGAAACAAGATTCTGATCTCCTCGAGTGCCGTCGCGAACTCGGCGCCGACAAGATCTCCTCCTCCTCTCTCCCTTTCTCCCTCTTGATGGGCTGCGTGCGGCTCTCTCTTTGAGCCGCACGGGTGGCTTGGGTGATGGGTTTTATTCCCCTCATCCAATGACCCATTTGCCCCTCACTTGAATTGACTTCTTCTCGGTTTGATCCGAGTCCGATTCGGACTTCGATCCTATCCGCACTCATGAGTCGAACTCGACTTTAATAAGACATCATAAGCAAGAAAGGAAATAACCATTGAACTAATTCAACTTCATATTTCCATGGGTCAGGTTATACCTTCTGCTCGAGGCGATTTCTGCGGCTCAACCCGGCTAACCTCCGATTCGGTGCGCTGCACCAAAAAAAGAGATTTTTATATTAGGAAAAAACTTTCGGGTGTTACAACCTTCCCCCTTTAAGGGAAATTCGTCCTCGAATTTAGTTGGTTTACCAGAATTTATCGGCTCTTTAAACAAGGAAGGGTAGCGCTCTCTCATGTCTTGCTCTACCTCCCAAGTGGCCTCTTACTCGGAGTGGTGCTCCCACCTAACTTTTACCAAGGGAATCTCCTTAGACCTCAGCTTCTCGACTTGGCGGTCAATGATCTCTACCGGTCTTTCCTCGAATGAGACGGCCGAATCTACTTCAATAGAAGAAGGTTCATTCATATGTGAATCATCTTTTACATATCTCCGAAGCATGGATACACGGAAGATCGGGTGTACTCTGCTCAGGCTAGGAGGCAAAGCCAGCTCATAAGCCATCTCGCCCCTCCGCTTGAGAATAGGGAAATGCCCAATGAACCTGGGGCTCAGCTTTCCCTTCTTCCCAAATCAGACCACCCCTTTCATAGGGGAGACCTTCAAGAAGACTAAATCACCCTCGACGAATTCTAATTCTCTGGCCTTCTTGTCGGCATACATTTTCTGTCGACTATGGGCCGCCAACAATTAATCTTTCCTTTATGGCTTTCATCATCTCTACCGCCTCCTCAACCAGATCAGGACCCACCCCAAGTGATTCCCTGGCCTCAAACCAGCCCACAGGAGACCTACACCGTCGCCCATACAAGGCCTCGAAGGGAGCCATACCAATGCTACTGTGATAGCTATATATTGTTGTAGGTGAACTCTAACGGTGGTAGGTGTTTCTCCCAACTATTGGCCATATCCAAGACGCATGCCCTCAGCATATCCTCCAAAGTTTGGATGGTCCTTTTTGACTGACCGTCAGTTTGCGGATGGAAAGCTGTGCTGAAATGCACCTGGGTACCCAGGACTTCCTGGAAGGACTGCCAAAACCGGGTTGTGAACTGGGTACCTCGATCGGATATGATCATCATAGGGGTACCATGGTATGCCACAATCGTGTCCAAGAATAGTTGGGCATACTATTCCACAGAGAAGGTAGTCTTCACTGGGATGAAGTGCGCGGTCTTGGTTAACCGGTCCACTACCACCCAAATGGAGTCAAAGTCGCCTTTTGACTTAGGCAACCTAGTCACTAGGTCCATGGTGATTTTCTCCCACTTCCACTCAGCACCTCGAGGTTCTGCAGTAGTCCCGCGGGCTTGAAGTGTTCGGCCTTCACTTGCTGGCAGACCAGATATTTGGAGACAAACTCTGCTACCTCTCTTTTGATACATTTCCACCAGTAAAGCTGCCTTAAATCTCGGTACATGTTGGTGGTTCCCGGATGCATTGTATAAGTGGAACGATGACCCAGCTCCAGGACTTGCATGCGCACCTCTGCCATATCCGGCATCATAATTCGGTCTTTGAACCTCAGCACACCCTCTGAGTCCAACCTGAATCTATTCTCTGCATCGCCTCTCTGTACAAAATCCTTTGTCAGCGCACAGAAGACGTCCTCTCCCTGCGCGGCACGCAATATATCCAACATTGTGGATTGTACCCGTAGGTGTGCCACCAAGGTACATGAGGCTGACATCATCAGGGTTGTACCCCCATCTAGGCACAACGCCAATTCTCGTGCTAGAGGCCTCCTCCTGATTTCCAAATTAGCCAAACTGCCCATGGATTTTCTGCTTAAAGCATCTGCTACATAGGCTTTCCCCGGGTGATACATAATGGTGCAGTCATAATCCTTCAGGAGCTCCAACCACCTCCTCTGTCTGAGGTTCAGCTCTTTTTGGGTAAGCAGGTACTGGAGGCTCTTGTTGTTGTCTGAAACCCGACATTAGAAGGAGGGGGGGGGTGAATAGTGTCTGTCCCGTCTTTTAATTTTCTTCTTACTCAATTTTATCTTTACTTAATGCAATCGTTACATACTGATTAATGTGATCAAAATTCAATAACAATGATAAAAGCAAGTAAGAAAGCAATGCAAACAAGAATGCTTATAGTGGTTTGGCCAACCGCCTACTCCACTACCTTGGCTCCTCACCAAGGATTTCTAACCACTACTTTAAATTTATGTTTCCCTTTGAATACAATGAGGACACCCTTCTCACCACTCGGAGAACACCTCAATCCTATTCACCTATGCAAAACACAATTCTATAAAGCTATCCCTAAGTGTTTCCTAGCACACCTAGCAGCTATCTCAACTTGAAAACAAGTTTACAATAAAAGTCAAATACAAAGGAAAGAGCTTGAGAATATGAAATGAACCAACACTTCTTTCCACCGCCTTCAGGTCTCCAACTTGCAAGAAGATGGCTCTTGAGTTGCAGCACAGTTGAAGAAGCAGGGAATCAGCGCTTGAAATGAGTCGTAGATGGAAGCAGAGGGCGCACACAAATTTTGCTCTTTTGAAGGCTTAAGAAAACTTCTTTAATGCTCAATAAAATTTCTAAGAGTTGTAAAGAAGTTAGGTGAGGGGTATTTATAACCCCTCACCCGAACGACCCGTTCAACGGGTGAAAAATTGACCGTTGGAGCCGTTCGGTCGCAGGCCGATCGATCGATCGCTCGACCGACCGATCGACCATCAGTGCGACCGCTGGCTGTTTGTGAGAGCTCGGTCGACCGACGAGTCGACCGGTTGACGCTAATCTATTTCTTCTAACATTCGATCGACCCGTCGATCGACTGAATGGCTAGAGCTAGGGTCGCGATTAGGCTATCTCCAGTTCGGTCGACCGATTGGTCGACCGCTACCATTCTGCCTCTTTTTCGCATCTGTCGGTCGACCAACCGATCGACCGACGCAGCCCTATAATTTTACCTTCGCCAATTTTGGTCGACCGACAGGCTACTGCCTATTTTTACCAATATCTAATCGATCGAACGGGATGCTCACCATACTATTGCCTTGTTCGGTCGACCGAACCCAAGCTGAGGATGGCTTCTTCCTTGGATTTTTACATGCCTTTTCTATGGGTTTGGTTACCAAGTTTCAACTTGGATAACTTTACAATTTTAGCTTGGGACAAACTATCCTAGGGACATATTACATTAATTCTACTTAATTTAATCCCGAGCCTTTCTTCAACGATTTCTTCTTCCGTTTCTTTGACGATCATTTCCTTCGTCCCGTTTGAACGGATTTAGCATGCATATCGCAACCTCAACCTGAACTCAAAACTTCACACTTGGATTAAATACATGTTTGTTATCATCAAAGTAAAGATCGAGGCTTAAGAGAGACCCTTAAGCCAACAATCTCTCCCTTTTTGATGATGACAAACATAACATAAAATTTTAAGAAAACATAAGCATTTGTGAGTTAGAGTTAAGGCATTCAAGAGTTAGGTACCTTAGCATATGCATTCAACTACTTATAACTCAACCTATGCTCCCCCTATCAATGTGCATTTTCAATTACCTATAACTTGACCTATGCTCCCCCTATCAATGTGCATATCATTTTTAACTCCCCCTAACTATATATATCTTCCCCTTAACTATAAAACTCACACTAACTATATGCATCATGAAAACCAAGTGTGATCTTACTTTTTCTCCCCCTTTTGACATCAATAAAAAAGGATAAGAGTTAAGGTATAATTAATGAATTTC
Source organism: Canna indica (assembly GCA_034359265.1). Taxonomy (NCBI): domain Eukaryota; kingdom Viridiplantae; phylum Streptophyta; class Magnoliopsida; order Zingiberales; family Cannaceae; genus Canna; species Canna indica. The sequence continues at coordinate 32,273,945 of CP136898.1, read as the reverse complement.
ATCATAAAAACCGAGAAAGCCACAAAAACCAAGTATCATCTACTACTATAGTCCTTCCCATTAATGTAAGCCTATAGAAGGCAAACACCAATAGGTCGTGAAGCCCCATTACAGAGCATTACATAAGTGTGATGATACTTTATAGAATGCAAGTTATGAAAAACATATATATTTTGAAGAAAATACATTTTAATTACTAGGAAAAGCACAAATTCCTAATTGCATCCTTAAATTTGTGAAACTTTCTTCAACCAAGGGTTTTGTAAATATATTGGCTAGTTGTTTATCAGTGGATACAAATTCTACCAATATATTTTCCTTAGCCACATTATCCCTAAGAAAGTGATGTCTCAAGTCAATGTGCTTAGTTCTAGAGTGCAAAATGAGATTTTTGGTTAAGTTTATTGCACTAGTATTATCACAATGTATAGGTATGCAAGAATACCTAAGTCCATAGTCTAAAAGGATTTGTTTCATCCAAAGGACTTGCACACAACAACTAGCCGCGGCAATGTATTCCGCTTCGGTAGTTGAAAGCGCAACCGAGTTTTGTTTCTTTGAGAACCAAGAAATAAGACTCGCTCCTAAGAATTGACAACACCCACTAGTGCCTTTTCTATCTACCTTACATCCGGCAAAATCAGCGTCCGAAAAACCGATTAAATCAAATGATGCATGACATGGATACCATAATCCTAAGTCAACCAAGCCCTTTAAATATCTCAATATGTGTTTTACCGCACTTAAATGAGACATCTTTGGGCAAGATTGAAACCTAGCACATACACATACACTAAACATGATATTGGGTCTACTTGCGGTTAAATAAAGAAGGCTACCGATCATACATCGATATCATTTTTCGTCCACTTTAATGCCCTCTTCATCTTTGTCAAGCTTGATGGATGCGCTCATAGGTGTAAAAGCTATCTTGGTTTCATTCATCCCAAACCTTTTGATGAGCTCCTTTGTGTACTTGGCTTGATTGATGAAGATCCCTTTGTTGGTTTGCTTGATTTGGAGACCAAGCATGAAGGAGAGCTCTCCCATCATGCTCATCTCAAACTCATCTTGCATACATTTAGCAAACCACTTACAAAGCATTTCATTAGTAGCACCAAAAATTATATCATCAACATAGATTTGAACTAATAACATGTCATTTTCATGGTGCTTAATGAAAAGTGAAACATCAGCTTTTCCTATATCAAAACCTTGTTCAACTAGAAAAATAGAAAGTCTTTCATACCAAGCCCTAGGGGCTTGTTTTAAATCATATAGTGTCTTTTTAAGTTTGAAAACATGGTTTGGAAACTCAAAACTTTCAAAACCGGAGGTTGTTCAACATAAACTTCTTCATTAATAAAACCATTTAAAAATGCACTTTTTACATCCATTTAAAAAAATTAAAACCCTTAAAGCTAGCATATGCTAAAAGTATTTTAATTGCTTTTAATCTAGCTACGGGAGCATATGTTTCATTATAGTCTATTCCTTCTTGTTGGTTGTACCCTTATGCCACTAACCTTGCTTTGTTTCTAATAACTAACCCTTCTTCATCTAGCTTATTCCTAAATACCCATTTGGTTCCAATTATAGTTTGATCACTAGGTCTAGGCACTAAGTCCTATACATCATTTCTAGCAAATTGGTTGAGTTTTTCTTGCATAGCTAGTACCCAAAACTCATCTTCTATTTCTTCCTTAATATTCTTAGGCTCTACTTGAGATACAAAAGCAACATATTGACAAATATTCTTAAGTTTAAAACGTGTTACCACTCTCGTTGAAGGCTCTCCAATGACTTGGTCCATTGGATGATCTCTCACCAATCGATATCCTTTAGGGATAGGTGGTAGAGCTTCTTCTTCTTCAACTTCAACTTGAGGAAGTTTTGATGGTGGAGGTTCTTCATGTTTAAAACCTTGCTCGGCCGAACCATCCATGTGGGAAGGGGCTAGAATTTATGCATATTAACCAGTAGAACAATAAACATAAACTTCAAATTTAATCTAAAACATTTAAACATGAAGGTGCAAGTTAATGCAATAAAATAAGAGATCCAACAATCCAATATAAACAACCCTACTTTCCCCCCTTCTACTGCTCGGCCAACTCGAGCAAGACGATGACCATGCTTGGCCGAACCCTCTAGAGGTGGTGGACTTGGCTGCGGCGTCCACTCGAGCATCAATCCAAAACCAAAAACAAAACGAATACAAGTTGATACGCGAGTTGCGAAACGAGCGAGGAAATTAGGGAAAATTTCGGCATGACCTTCCCCCTTTTTCCTCGACTCAGCCAGCCCCTTAAGCGAGAAATCGACACATTTTCAAACATGAAATTACAGTATGTACAACGATTTAAAAATCTAACATGGGGAAACAACCCAATCGGCAAAACTCGCAGAGAAAACCTCGATTTCAAAATCTATGGGGCCGGCCACCCGCCTCCCCTTAACATCTACTCTAACCACTCACCTTGAATTGGATCGTGAAAAAATCTTGATGAAACAATATTTTAATCTCCTCGAGCATCGTCGCGAACTCGGTGCCGACAAGATCTCTTCCTCCTCTCTCCCTTTCTCCCTCTTGATGGGCTGCGTGCGACTCTCTCTTTGAGCCGCACGGGTGGCTTGGGTGAGGGGTTTTATTCCCCTCATCCAATGACCTATTTGCCCCTCACTTGAATTGACTTCTTCTCGGTTCGATCCGAGTTCGATTTGGACTCCGATCCTATCCGCACTCATGAGTCGAACTCGACTTTAAGAAGACATCATAAGCAAGAAAGGAATTTACCATTGAACTAATTCAACTTCATATTTCCATAGGTCGGGTTATACCTTCTGCTCAAGGCGATTTCTGCGGCTTGACCCGGCTAACCTCCGATCCAATGCGCTGCACCAAAAAAAGAGATTTTTATATTAGGATTTTTCTTTTCGGGTCTTACACACGTCAGCATTCAGATGACAAAGTTGACATTGGGTAGATGGTGGGATAGATTTGTAACAAATCAAAAAATGGTGTACTGAATTGGAAAAATTGAAAAGTGGGGATAGATTAGGGAAATGTGTCAAAAGTCGGGATATATTTTGTAATCAACCCTTTAGTTAATAACTAAAAGTTAAGAAGTGTTAAATAAGACTAGTGAAGAATCAACAAATTAGAAAAATTAACAAATTGCCCGAAACTACAGTTATTGACCGAAAGGGTTCTGGAAAATTTCCAGAACATGTTCGGCTAACCCTAGGCTGAATCTCGATCGATCGAGGGTTGCTCAGCGATCGACCGAGGGTTGCCCAACGGTCGATCGAGTTGTCCAACAGATCTATTTAGATTCGTCGAATGGCTCTTTTTGAGCCTCTACCAGTGGGATCTTTATAAATGCTTCATTAAGACAATCCCTCACCTTTAGTAAACCTTCTTGAGTTATTCTTTGAGCAAACCCTAGTTTTAATACTAAACCTTGATTTGGCCTTTGATCTTCATTGTTCATCACCAAAAGGCATCAAGAGGACTAGGAATCTTGTGCTGGAGCTAAGTATAAGTTACTTTGTTTATTTACTCCATTACTTGTATATTTTTGTGGTTTATTTTATTGTACTTAAGCTTGTGATAACCTAGAGTGTTTGGTGGTTGCCTTTGTGTTTGAGGTGTAAGTCCACCGGTGTAACTTGATTTACTAGGATTAGTGATTGTTGTCCTTTAGGATTGATGTGGAAAAGTGCTCTCGGTAGGAAGGCGGAGACTTTTCGAGTGTGGAAGTACCTTCGGTGTGAGAACGGAGACTCTTGGGTAAAAAGTCCTCATTGTAAGGGAAATAATTATAATCTAGTAAAGTTAAGTTTGGAAATCCTAAGCAGGATGCTTAGATAGTGGAGTAGGCATTGGGGCCGAACCACTATAAATCATTGTGATAGCATTGATATATTATTTGTGTTTAATTGTCTTACTTATTGCTTCCATATTTAGTCTTTGAATTAAGAATTGCCTAAGTAACCTAAGAATTAATTAAAATCAAATTTATGTTAAGATTTTAGTTAATACACTATTCACGTACCCCCCCCCCCCTATAGTGTAGGTCATTCGACTTATAGGCTGGATGGAGCCCCCGGGCAGAGCCATTTGGTTTAGCTTGAGTCAGTATGGCCAGATGGAGTCCACGATGGGCGTTATTTGATCTAGCTCGAGTTGGTTAGAGAGTGTATGGCGCTGCTGGGTCTAATTCGATCGGCCCAGTAGTACTAGTCAAGTCTGAACTAGAACTATTGGGTTCGGTCGGATTAAACCCATCAATGCCCCACATATGCCTTGCCCAGGGGCTACACTCGACTACATCCCAAATCTAACTCGAGCCAGACTAGACGGCTCCACCTGGGGGCTCTACTCGACCAAACAAGGGCATCCACGTCCTCTCTTATCACGAGGGATATGCCATTACAAAACCGTCATCTTCAGGATTAGCCTCGACCCATTTTGAGCAATATCCCTACAAGATTATTGGGCGGCGTCATCACCACCACCTACGATAAAAACGGACACGACATGCCTCAGGTAACTTAAGTTCCCATTTCATTACGTCCGCCTTGGACTCCTACTTGCTTGAGCGTCGTCCCGCAGCACTACATCAAAAGCTTGAATTTGAGGCAAATTTTTATAAACAATTAATTATTTGTCTCTAAATATAAGATCCAGAGGCAAGCAAAATTTTTTTGCCTCCAATACTATGTTTATAATAAATCTTTAGCCTCTAATTGTGCTATTTAATTAAAAAATTAATTATATAGCTTAAATTTTTTAAAAAAGATAACTAATGAGAGACCCATCTCGTTAATTATTCATCTAGTTCCTCTCTCTTTTTTCACCGCACGCCTCTCCCTCCTCTTTTCCCAATCCTGCTTCTTCTTCTTCCCAATCTCGGTTTTTCATCGCACACACTCCTCCAAGCTTTTTTCACTATCCCGCTTCTTCTGCTTCTTCTTTCTAACACCTTCCCATCTCTGCCTCATCCTGGCCGTTGGCGCCCTATCATTGACGCAACCATGTGATAGTGAAAAAATCCCTAATCACAATCGACCTTTAGCGCTTTGTGTTCGACCGACCGCGCCCTACCTCTAGGCATCTCCCATCGCAGTTCCGAGCATCCTTGTTGTGGCGCAATTGGAAGCAAAAGGTTCACTGTAAGAAACTGCTCTCTCTCTACAACATAGATTGACATATATTTCACATACGGTATTTGCAAGAGACCCATGCTATGTGGAATTAGTTAATTTATGGCCAAAAATAGAGCATCTTATATTTCTCATGATTTCTACCTTACTATGATGCTATGAGGAAAATGTTCTTAGAAGTTGGATTGTGCTTGACTCGTCTTAGTTTTCAGTCTTAGCATTTAAGTGAGATTCATGCAGTAAGTCAAAAAATTTGTTGTTTTTGTTATCCTTAATGATACACAAAAATTGAAATATGATTCATTTTTTTGTTATGACAATCAATGTATGGAGAAATAGGAACCATGAAACAAGACTGGTCCATAAATTAATTTCTATGTTAGAATTGCTATGTAAAATCCTAGCCAAGGATTTAAACACCCGTCTTATGTTGGTTTGGATATTTGGTTGGATTTAAACACCTACCTTAGCCAAGGATTGCTCCTGTAAGATTAATTAAAACTATATAGTGACATCCGGTTGTCTTTTAACAGACTAGTATACCGGTTGCTACGCATTTCTTTTGTTCTCCAAAGATGCCTCTCATCATTTCATCTCCTAGGATGGTGTCAGCACAGGTTTCTAGTCCCAAAATCTATTAGTAGGAATATATAATAAAAATTCAAGTCAATCATGTAAAAATATAGAGGATTTTCCTTTGTGGATGTTAATATCATGATAAGTAATTGATATCTTTAGAATATAATCGGTCATTACTCGATTTTCCTTAGTGGATGTCAATTGTATGTTGCTATAGATTATTCATGTATCAATCACTTATGAAATAGGTTTCAAGTTTTAACACCCTAGGAAGAAAACAACATCATAATTTGACTTGCTAATTCAATACTTAAACTTGACAAGGTACTATGTGCAAATGTTATTTGAATCTGCACCTTGTTTAAGTATTTGCTTGTTTAGGTTAATTCAGTTTCAGCTGATTAATTTGTGCATATAAATGAATCTACTGCTTCAACAGTCTTACTGTTGATTTTGTAGTGTATACTGCAGTCATTCAATAAAATAAAGAACTAACAATAATTTTGTTATCAAGGAAAATAAAGAAGTAACAATATGTACTGCAGTGCGATCTTTATTATGACCTCATAGGATTTGTTCAATACTTGTATTCAATGTCCAATTATGACACCACTTGAGCATATTTTGATTAGTCTAATAGTTCTTTTTACATTTTATTTAATTATGTTTACTCATTACTTCCATTTTTGTGTATGGAGAAGTATCATGTATCTACTTCTCATAAAATACAATTTCCTTTAACCATATTATTTTCTTTACAATCCCTGTTAAATCGGTGTTGCGGATAAAGCTTATTTGAGTGATACTATTTCCTTTAACCATATTATTTTCTTTAGATTCATTGGAGGATGATATGGATAAAACTTGTTTGAGTGATTCTAGATTAGTCCCGGTGTCTGTAGACACAATGGTAGCACTAGCAGAGGATGGAGTTGGAGGACGTATAGCAGTGTCATCCTAAAAATTGAAGAACAGTTAAACATATTTCTTCTGGTGAGTGTTAGCCTATGTTTCTGTAACTAGTTGAGTATTGGGGTAGATTTACTTCATGTTTTGTCTTTTGTATTTATGTAAGTTATCACTACTGAGCGTCGCGTACTGCCAACGTCTTTAAAATTGTACACTGTGAGATGTTTTACTTACATCAATTACTTTGAATATATTCCTTCATTCTGTATATTCTCATTACACTATTTATGTTCTTTTGTTGTGAACCACATATAGGCAAAAAACTTACTGATGAGTCTCTGAGTAATTGAATGTCCTGTAGGATACAATGCACTCACAAGTTAATCAAGGCCAAACATAATACAAATTTCAATATATGCTAAGAGCTAGTAGACTCCAGCAAATCCTATTTTAATTCAGTTCAATATTTAAAATTAATCATAAGTGGACAATAGCCGTTAGTAAGGTTCCTTTAGACCAATGTACTAAGCCACATATGCAATCTACACAAAGACATCTATTGATTACAAATATTGCAATTATTATTATTATATGATACATCATTTCCACAATACTGGATTAATTATTTTTTTCCTAGGGCAATAAATAATGTTCAAATTCTGCCAATCCCATAGACCGTGGAGTGACGATAATGTTCAAAGTCTGTTACTGATAGAAGTATTAAACCCTCTGTGCTAGTGGCCTTCTAAAATATGCTTATGCCAATTGTTAGTTATGCTTTCCTAAGTTTCTTTAAACAATATGGTTTGAAGATTTATATCTTTGACTAACTCATTTTCCATAGGTTCAGCTTTTCTGGAATATTGCATATGGTGATGGGAAAACCTTCCTCGAATTCTTCTAATGTACTATGTCAATTTCATCTCATCACCCGAAAGATACTTTCATACAGTTAATTATCTGCAACTCCTATGAGTTTAAAAACACCTCCATAAGCCATGACCTACATTATATTTCCTGGCTACCCTCCAAAATAACACCCAGTATACATTTCTACCAAAGACTTCAATAGAATGGTAAACAGACTTCATCACCTCGAAAGATTCATTTCTTTTCTCTGTACGTGTTTGTCCAAACTAATAGAGAAATTGATTTGTGTTCTCTTGTAGCACCCATAGATGGACTTTTCAAGAGCAACACTAGCTTAATATACTTTGGCTCTCAATAAGTCTATCAGGCAACTCCAAGCTCAAGAGTGATGGAGAATGCAATTGAGAATGTAATTAAAATGCGAGTGTTCTATGAGTAGTCGATTTATGGTGGATTGAAGTACATCTTTATCTTTTACCTAGTTTTTCAAAATAGTGCCTATTAGAACAATTACTAGTCAAGCTTTATTGTCTTGAGTGCCAATTTTATCTGTAGGTACTTGTGTGCTGTATTTGTAAAAACTAAAGAATAAAAAGCTGTAGTCTTTCTTTCAATGAAATCTTATATATAGATATTATTGTTCTTGTTGACACCTGTATGTTGAATTTTTAAGTAACCTTGTTCAATGATTACTTATATAGTTCCCACATTAGTGGATTTTTTTCTCACCTCAATGTTATTATTTACAAATATAAATTTGTTAACATTATTGATGGAAACAAATTTGTTGGTATATATTATCGACAAATGCACTTTCGTTCGTATTATCGACGGAAATATATTTTGTTGGTATTACCGATGGATGTATATTCGTTGGTATTATCGACGGATGTATATTTTTAGAGGCAAATATGATACATGCTCCTAATCTTGTTTGTATATTAAAGGCAAATATAAATATCTCTATTAATATTTTTAGAAGCAAATATAAATACATCCAATAATATTTCTAGAGGCAAATATATACGTCTTTATTAATATTTTTAGAGGGAAATATATATGCATTTATTAATATTTTTAGAGGCAAATATATTATGTGTCTCTAATAGTATTTATATATTAGAGACATAAATATATGCCTCTATTATATTTGTAGAGATAAATACATTATAGGTCCCTAATATTTTTAGAGACATGGGCTTTAGAGACGAACAACTTTATTTGTCTCTAAAAGTTATAGAGACAAATATTTAAATTTTAGAGACAAATTTGGTTGTCTCTAATTGTCACTTTTGTTGTAGTGTCGACATTGAACCCGACTAGGAGAGACACCGAACTAGACCAGATTACTCCGATCATCAAGCAAGAACATTTGGCTCCCACCGTGGGTCAAGTAAAGCTTACCTCCCCCACAATGGTTGGAACCTAGAGCCAAGTGATCGCCGCCGCACATTAATGACAACGACCTGACGACGACGATTGATCACAACCTGGTAACGCTAAAAAGAGTGAGGAGCGATGCTTTGACACCAGCCCTTCCTCCCCCCGAAGAGCCCCATGTTGGTCTAAAGGTTTTCAATCTTGGTTTGAATCTCGGTTTTGATTATAACAAACATGAAACTAATGATTTCATGAAGAATTAATCTCAGGTTCCAAGTCAGTTAGTGTTCGACGTCCGCGATCGAAAATATCGGAGAAATCGAAAAGTCAGATGGACGTTGGTCGACGCGCTCAAATTCAGCGAAAAGTTAAAGTATATGTTTAGGGTGTCTAGATAAATTATAAAATCCTTAGTATGATGCTTAGACCCCTAAAGAACAAAAACCCGAAGGCAAAGCTCAAAATCGTTCAAACGAGCAAAAAATATGGGCTTCATTCAGAGGGTCGGTCGCTGGCCGATCGACCGGCTACCGACCGTCGACCGACCACCAAAAGCCCAAAATCGATAGGGGCTTGGCGGTCAGTGGCCGATCGCACCGGCGATCGATTGGCCATCAGCCGACGACCGACCGGGCGACACCAATGAGCAGAAAAATGCCCGCTGCAACGACTTGTTTTGGCCTTCTCCCTTCGTGGCTTATAAATACAAGCATTGAGAGTCTTCCTCACATGTTGTTGAGCCTATTGAGACATTCCTTACACGTTCTAAGCTTTCATTGAGCCACTCTTTGCAAAATCCCTAGCCTTGAACCTTACATTCTTGATCCTGCCTTTGAGCTAATCGATTCATCATCAAGGCATTAAGAGGAGCAAGGATTCATGTTTGGAGCTAAGTATTTTTTTGTATTGTTTATTTGCTCCATTGTTTGTGTATTTTCTTGTTTATCTCATTGTATTTCATAGTGTGAAGACCTAGGTTGTTAGGTCTTGAATGGTTGATGGTTGCCTTGGTGTTAAGGCTTAAATCCACCGGTGTAAATGTAGTTTGCTAAGATTAGTTGAGTTGTCCTTAGGGTTGAGGTGGGAGAGTGCTTTCGGTAGGAAGGCGGGATACTTTCGGGTGTGGAAGTGCCTTCGTCTGAGAGCAGAGACTCTCCGATGAAAACACCCTCACTGTAAGGAAACTAATTAATCTAGTAAAACTAGTTTGGAAATCCTATGCAGGGTGCTTAGGTAGTAGAGTAGGCATTGAGGCCGAACCACTATAAATCATTGTGTTAGCATTGTCTCTCTTGTGTTTGTTTAATTGCCTTTAATTGCTTCCGCTAGTTGATTGAAGTTGAGAATTGCCTAAGTAAATAAGAAAACGATTAAAACCAGAATTAGGCTAAAGTTTTAGAAAACATACTATTCACCCTCCTCTAGTACTAGTGTAGGTCATTTCACCAACATTTGGTATCAGAGTGGGCCGTGGATTGAGATTTCACCATATCTTCTACACTTTGACTCGATCCGAAAATGACTTTAGAGTCGGTTATTTCCTCACCTCCTAGGTTCGATTTATTGAACTTTGGTCTTTGGAAGTTTAGGATGTACACCTACTTAAAGACTAGAGGTTTTGATGTTTATAACATGTTAAAACAAGAATACACTGAACCTAAGGTTGACATGCATGATTGGATTGAACTTGACAATAAAATGTTTTAATCTAATGGAGATGCTATGTATTGCATATTTTGTACCTTACCTAATAGCATCCTTGAAAAAGATATGCATTGTACTTCGGCTATTGATTTATGGACTTATTTAAATATGCTTTATGATTTTGCAAAAACTGAGGAGCTTATTACCTTAGATGAAGGAGGTGATGACAATTGTCATACCTCTAGTTCTAATGAAGTTTTTGATGCCCAAAGCTTGCCTAGTCAAAGAAGCACAAGAAATCGGAGAAAAAAACTAAGGTGTTTCCTTTGTCAATAAAATGGACATAAGAAGAACAATCGTCCCTATTTGAAGAAAGATGGCAAGAAGAGGAAGATGCTTCAAAATCTTTGATCGAATCTAGTGAACCCTCCTCTCATCATGACCAAAAAGCCGCTCCGAAATTATGCCTTATGGGTATCCATGATGAGGTACAATACTCCACTTTTAGTCATGATAAAGATATATCTTATGGTAGTGATGCTAGTTCTTCACATTCACTCAAAATGTCATATGAAGAATTAGTAGAAGAATGTCAAAATATGTGTGCCATGCTTTTGAAAAAGAGTAAAGAAATCAAGAAAATTAAAAAGGATAGCTCTAAGCTTATTAAGGATTTGCATGCTCTAGAGTTAGAAAATGAAAATTTAAAGGCAAATCTAAGTTCGTCAAGTATTGATTGTCATGATAGTATTAATGTCCTGAAAAACTAGTAATTCACAATTGATAATTAAAATTAAGGACTTAAAAATTGAGAATATTGATTTGAAAAATGTCTCAAGAGTTGGGATTGAGAATTGAGAGTAGAAAATATGAGAATCGAAAATGAAAATTGTATGATGAAATCTCAAATGCAAGCCTTACACAAATCAATTAATGACTTGAAAAATGATATTGTTCTCTTGAGTAGGAAAGAAAATAATTTATCTAATGTTTCATCTTTTAAAAATGCTAGGATGAAAAATATCTCTTTTAAGAATGCTCATGCATATCATTATTTTCATGTCAAGCATTCTAACATTAAACCTCATGAAAAGAAAAAGTTCAATGGTCATTGCTTTTGTTGTGGTATTTTTGGCCATGCGCATGATTGTGCATTCAAGAGAAATCCAAGTGTTTCTAGGATACTTTGGATTCCTAGGCCAACTCACCCCCAAGGACCCAAAGTTATTTGGGTACCAAAAGTTTCTTGTTCTTTTGTAGGGGGAACTACCACACAAGGATGAATGGGAAATGGAACGTTGAAGTTGACCTTGGATTCAAATGAAAAATCTCCATCAGGTTGCAACTTCAAGTCATCATGATACCATATGTATGGAAATTAGCATCTAGGTATACTTCGTATCATCTCCTTACTTTGGTTGGCTTCATTTAAGTTGGAGTGTATGATACACATTTAATTTGAGTTGTTTTCCCCGCTCTTGATAAGAGTTTTTTTTTAAAAAAATAATTTTTGATTTTTGATTTCCGATCTCTTTGGAGACCTTTGTAGACTATAAAGGTAAGGCTAAAAATGAGTCGAACACAAGCGAGTACTGGTCTGCTCATGTTCAGCTTGGTATTACATAGTGCAGACTCGAATTCGATTCAAATTCATGTATTTGCTAGACCTGGTGATTATATTTGGCTCGATTCGAACATCCGAGTACTCGAGTTCATAATTGCTCGACTCAGTTCGCAATCGAACTGTTCGTTTGAAACGAATTCGAGTACTATTCAAACATGGAGTAGAAGTAATGGCAGATTCGAACTATTTGCATGATACATTGAATATAGAAGAAGCATCGACGATTGTGTGGTCGATCTCTACTCGAGCAGCTTGAGCGATTTCGAGCGAATCCTTCACGAAGGGTTCGAGAAGAAGATGAGTAGTTTGAGGGGTTATCGAGCCAAACTCCCCAGTGCTCATATTTGGCTTGCCTAAATGATCGAACTTTAAACGCAGATCGGATTCGAGTCTAATCAACATCGAACTAAAGTCCCGCTCGCTAATTTTCGAGTCAATTCCCAGTTGATCCCGACCGGTTCTACTCGGTTTTCAGCCCTATATAAAGGGCTCATGCGACTTTGCGGTTCAAAATCGTAGGCTCATTGCGGCCTTTCAATTTTTCAACCAAGGGGAAGGGACTTTATATTTTTGAGATCTCATGATTCATTTTGGTTTCATGTTTGACTTATTTGAAAATGAATCTATGCTATTTAGTTAAGTTGAATTTGGAAAATGTAACTTAGTTTTTCACTTCGCTACTTAGTTTAATAGCTTGCATGTAGATTTGGTTTTATTTTTTTATTAATAAAGTACACTTGCAAGTTATGGGTAAGTTAGATGGAAGGCTAATATGAATGAAAAATAACTAGTTTAGCAAAATTCTCATGTAAAGGGTATGCTCTTGAATTTCGTAAAAATCTTAGCATAATACCTCAATGTTCATGCTTTATTGATGTCTCTATACTCATGATTGAAATTTCATGTTAAAATCTTGAAATTTAATGAGTAGGAAGAATTTTAGGGCTTAGGCAAATTTTATTGAATGAAATTGTCCTAGGTTAAAATTTATTATTAGAGACCTCTCTTTTAAATCCAAACTCATGAAACATATTTAGATATACACATGATATGATTCTAGGTGTTTAGAGTTGAAAATTCATGTGTAGATCAACAAGATGATAACAAGTTCACTTTAGAAGAACTTAAGTTGAGTAGAGTTGACCTAAGTCAACAAATTAACTTAGAAACTTCATTTTAGGTTCAAACCTCACAAACTTGTTGACATTTACTCATGTTAGGTGACCATGTGTAAATTTGAAAAACCATGAGTGATGGTTAAAATTTGATACTTAACAATTTCATGCTAATGTTTGTTTTTGAATGAAATCGTGCTAAGGTAAAAGTTTGACCAAATGACATTATCTTCATTTCAAACTTGATAAGCATATATGCTTTAAATGATTATTGTTGGCTTAAGGTTTTCAACCTTGGTCTTAATCTCGGTTTTGATGATAACAAATATGGATGGAACTAATGTTTCATTGAGATATCTTTCAGGTTCCATATCGGTTAGCGCACGACGTCCTCGATCGGAAATATCGAAGAAATCGAGAAATCGGAAGGACGTTGGTTGATGCGCTCGGATTCGTCGGGAAGATAGAGTATATGTTTAGGGTGTCTAGTTTATATTGTAATATCCTCATGATGATGCATAAGAACCCAAAAACCATCCCCGAATCCTAAAACATGAAAACCCGGAAACCGTCCTGAAATAACCTTGGGAGCTCCTTGGAGGGCTATATGACCTAGATAGTTTCTTGACATAAAAAATGGCGGTAATTGTTCCTTGGGTCAAAACTAGATAACGAGATATTTTTAAGAAATTTTTGGAAGCCTTTAGCATACCTATACTTGACTCGAAAAGTTAAAAAATTTCCATCTTCGAAAAATTTGTACTAGATCCCAAAAACTAGATTTTGATTCTTAAGGATTTTGATTTTTTAGACATTTTTATTGAATCCAAATGGGAGGTAATTCTTATATAACATTTATGTTTTAAAGTTATTAACTTGAAGTTAATAAATATTATATAAGTAGACTTAGTAAAGACGAAACCAGAAACAAGTACACACAGCCTAAGAAAATTGGTCTGCCCAGTCTGTCAAATTTTTGGTCAACTGGACGGTCGACTGACAGAGGCCGAAAAGTTGCAGTGTGTGCGTCGATCGACCGGTCGATCGACCGAACTACGAATGAAAAGAATCACGAGTGCATCGGTCGACTGATCGGTCGATCGGATTACGAATCGCTCATCTCGCGACTCTGGCAGTCGACCCTCCGGTCGATCGATCAGTGCGATTTATTCACAGAAAGCGTAGTGGTCGCAGGCAGTCGATCGGTTGGTCGACCGATGATAGACCGACATGCGACCGAACGACGGAAACAACTAGTGTTCCGCCTGTTGAGCCGCCCGTTGACACACTATTTCTTATGGGGGTTATAAATACCCAATCACAGCCTTCCTTAAACAATTTTTTGATCACTCCTAACCTTGATTGAGCCATCATTGATCAATCACAAGCTTTCATAGAGCCACTTCATAGAGAAATCCTAATTCGATCTTCCATTTCTTAAGATTGCCTTCAAGCCTGACTTGATTCATCATCAAGGCATCAAGATGAGCTAGGATTCATCTTGTTTGAGAGATAAGTTTACATTGTTCATTATTTGCTTTTATTAGTGTTGTATTTTTATGTTTATTTCATTGTATTTTGATTTCGTGTAAACCTAGAGTGCTAGGTTGATTGAGTGGTATCCTTGGTGTATAAGGTGTAAAGCCACTTGTGTAAAAATAGTTTACTAGGATTAGTTGAGTTGTCCCTTAGGGTTGAGGTGGAAGAGTGTTCTCGATAAGAAGGTAGAGACTTCCGGGTGTGGAAGTGCCTTAGATTGAGAGTGAGACTCTTCGAGTCAAAGTCCTCTTTGTAAGGGAAACATCATTTAAATCTAGTAAACTAAGTTTGGAAATCCTAAGCGGGATGCTTAGGTAGTGGAGTAGGGCATTGGGGCCGAACCACTATAAATTCTTGTGTTTGCATTGGTATTTTGCTTGTCTTTATTGCTTTATCATTTATCGCTTCCGCATTTAGTTACTTAACTTGTAATTTGCCTAAGTAACTAAAGAAACGATTAAAACCGGATTTAGGCAACAAGAATTAGTAAACACACTATTTCACCCAACAATTATATCATCATATCTAGAAGTTTGAATGAAAACTGAAAACTTTTAAAAAATAGCTAATATTTATGAAAATACCACTGTATTTCAGTTATTTTTAGAAAACTACAAAAAATTAATCTTTGAATGATTCTTGAAACTGCATGTTCACTGAAAATCTAGTTTCTTATATAAAATTTTCAAAAAATTTCAACAAGAATATGATTTAATATGGGTTTTTGAAATTGGATTTCCAAACTTTCTAGTATCGTTCTTCCAAAATGTTCAATTATCAGATACTTTAATTTTTGGTCCAATTTTTAAATGAGACTTCAAGTATAATATCATAATTCTATTTTTGGTATCGTTCTCATTATTATTTGAGAAAAATCATTCCAAAAATCATTTTTGATTTTGATTGATACGTGAAACTATCGATATTGGAGTTTATACATGATTTCTGGATTTGAATCTTAGTTATCATTCCTTGCTATCATGTATGATTTAGTCTCATATTAGATAATTGTTTTTCCTCCCTTTGGTTGATTGACTTCGTTTTCATGAAAACTAATTTTCAAGTCTCAACTTTGTCTTTCGATTGACTTTTCTTGCCATTTTTGAGTGATGTCAAAAGGGGGAAAAAAATATAGGTGAAGAGGAAAAAAATATAGGAAAACCATGCATATAAGTAGGGGGAGTAAATTTATATAGATATGCATCTTGATAGGGGGAGAAATCCCTTGGTTGATATCTGTTGTGCTTAAATGATATATTTTCTTAAGGATGTTCGTCATCATAAAAAATGGGGAGATTGTTGGCCTAAAGGTTTTCAACCTTGGTCTTAATCTCGGTTTTGATGATAACAAACATGAAACTAATGATTCCGGAGAATTAATCTCAGGTTCAAGTCGGTTAGCGCTTGATGTCCACGATCGAAAATATTATAGAAATCAGAAAATCGGATGGACATTGGTCGACGCGCTTAGATTCGGCGGGAAATTAAAGTCTAGATTTTGGATGTCTAGATAAATTGTAAAATCTTCAATATGATGCTTGGACCCTAGAGAACCAAAACCTAAAGATGAAGCCCAAAATCGTTCAAATGAGCAAAAAATCTAGGTTTCGTTCAGAAGCTTGTTGAAAATCGGCTACCAATCGTCGACCGACCGCTAGAAGCCTAAACTCAATAGGGGCTTGGCGGTCAGTGGTCGGTCGCTCAGGCGATCGACCGACCATCAGCTGGCAATCGATCAGGCGGCGCCAACGAGAAGAAAAATGCCTGTTGCAACGGCTTGTTTTGGCTTTCTCCCTTCATGGCTTATAAATATAAGCCTTGAGAGCCTTTCTCACATGTCGTTGAGCATATTAAGACATTCCTTACATCTTCTAAGCTTTCATTGAGCCACTCTTTGCAAAATCCCTAGCCTTGAACCTTACATTATTGATCTCATCTTTCAGCTTTAATCGATTCATCATGAATGCATCAAGAGGAGCTATGATTCATGTTTGGAGCTAAGTATTTGTTATATTATTTATTTCCTCCATTGTTTGTGTAATTTCTTGTTTATTTCATTGTAGTTCATAGTGTGAAGACCTAGGTTGTTAGGTCTTTAATGGTTGGTGGCTGCTTTAGTGTTAAGGCTTAAATCCATTGGTGTAAACGTAGTTTGCTAGAATTAGTTGAGTTGTCCTTAGGGTTGAGGTGGAAGCTAGAGTGCTCTCAGTAGGAAGGCATGATACTTCTGTGACTTACACTAGAGGGTGGTGAATAGTGTGTTATCTAAACTTTTTGCCTAAATCTGGTTTATCGATTTTAATTATTTTCTTAAACTACTTAGGCAAAACACAATATGAGTTAATTACGTGCGGAAACCCATATCGCCACTTGCCCACACCGGTCTACCCCAAAACCCCGGTAATATCATTCTATCAATCCGATTTCCACGAAAATAATCAAAACTTGCACGACCCGGTCGTAATCTCTGTGATTGCAAGAAACTTCATCATCAAAAAGATTCTTGTCGACCAAGGCAGCTCGGCCGACATCTTTTTCTACTCTACCTTTGAGAAAATGCAATTAACAGAAGCCTCGCTTATGCCGTGCAAAGGAGACTTAGTATGCTTCTCGTGAGAAAGGGTTGATGTTTGCAGAGCCATATGGCTGAGACGACGTTCAACTCTCAGCCAAAGGCGAAAATAATTGATGTACAGTACCTAGTTATCAACATTCCCAGCCCATATTATATGATCCTAAGACGATCATCCTTGAACAATTAGGGAGTTGTCGTATCCACTCCCCACTTGGCATTAGTTTCGGAAATGGAAGTAGGTATGATGCATGTCGATCAGAAAGAAGCCAGATGGTGCATTAATGAATGCCTTAAACCAAGGATGACCAAACCAAAGAAAGAGTCTAATGGACCACAAACGATTTCCACAACCAAAGGCAAACAGACGGCGGAAGCCTCTAAGCCAAGCTCAGGAAGGGCATGTGAAAGCAATCCCGACTCAACCCATGAAAGAACTCAAGCCGTAATCAAGTCACCACAACAGACATAAATAAAGCTTAGCCCGAGCATTCCTCCTGCACGCACAATTTCTTTATCACTCAATAAAATTGCATTTCTTGCATCTCTTCTCTATATATGCCCAAGGAGCTTTACGGCCATCCCGCCGGTTTAACGAACATTTTATTCAAATCTTTCTCGACTCCTCGCGTGCGGTCCTGACTTATGCTCCTTGGCGAGCTCGGCTTGAACCCCCCCCCCCCCGGAGTAAAGTCCTCGGCCCCCAGAGTCGCTACTTCCTGTAGTCGAAATGGCAACACTAGAGGGGGGTGAATAGTGTATTATCTAATTAATTAGCCTAAATCCGATTTTATTTGTTTCTCAAATCGTTTAGGCAAGTTGCAATTATGCGATTAAATGCGTAAGCAAGATAAAACAATTAAGCACAAATAAAGTATCAATGAAAACACACAAATTTATAGTGGTTCGGCCCCAATGCTTAGTCCACTACCTAAGCACCCCGCTTAGGATTTCTAAATTAAGTTTTACTAGATTAATTAGTTCCCCTTACACAGAGGACTTTCACTCGAAGAGTCACACTCTCAACCTAAGACACTTCCACACCCGGAAGTCTCCGCCTTCTTATCGAGAGCACTCTTCCACCTCAACCCTAAGGGACAACTAGAACAAACCGAGCAAACTATGTTTACACAAGTGGCTTTACACCTTCATAACAAGGTAACCACTTCCAGTTTCAGACCTAACAATCCTAGGTCTATCACACGTACAAATAAAACAACAGTTTCAAATAACAATTAAAAAATTACAACTGAAAAGAGCTTAAAATAAAATAAAGAGTTCGTGCTCTTTTCTAGGCCTTGAAACCTCCAACTTGCCAGAAGATGAATCTTGAATTGAAGCAGAGTTGAGGAGCAGACGACGCTTGAAGAAGAACTCGACGGAAGAGCAGAGCGCGCTGCAATCGATCTTTGGAAGGCTCAAAACTCCCTTTTAATTGCTCAATAAACTCTGTAATGATCAAGGAAGAAAATTAAAAGGAGTTAGATGAGGTATATTTATACCCTCACGAAGAAACGACGGCTTAACGGATAGAAAACTATCCGTTGCAGATGCTCGATCGATTGGTCGGTCGACCGACCGACCGATCGCTTAAAGCGACCGCTGCCTATTCTCTCTGTGCGGTCGACCAATGGGTCGACCGCCCAAATGCAAAACTGTGTTCCGGCAATCAGATCGAGCCATCGGTCGACCGACGTAGGGGAAGCAGAGACGCGCGATCCTCAAATCGGTCGACCGAAGTAGCTACTGCCGCTTTGCGGCATCCTTCGGTCGACCGACAAGGCTACTGCCTTTTTTCTTACACTCTTCGGTCGATCGAACATAGGCTGATATTGATTTTGCAGCCCTTTTTCTTGTGCGCTTCATTTCTGGGTTCCGGCTTTCAACGAGCATCAATTTGGAGAGCTTTTCATTTGATCTTTGGACTCGTCCAATGCGACTTTGGTGCACACGTCGATCTTCAAGAATTTTCCGCGACGAACCCGAGCGCGACGATCAATGTCCTTCCGATTTTTTGATTTTTCCGATCGAGGACATCAAATGCTAATCGATATGGAACCTGAAAGATTTCTCGACAAAATATTAGTTCCATGTTTGTTATCATCAAAACCAAGATTAAGATATTAAGACCAAGGTTGAAAACCTAAAGCCAACAATCTCCCCCTTTTTGATGATGACAAACATCCTTAAGAAAATATTCATTAAAATATGAAGGATATCAACTAAGCGATTTCTCCCTCTATCAACATGCATATCTATGAAAATAAACTCCCCTATCTATATGCATGGATCTCCTATATTTTCCTCGCATTTGCCTATAATTTTCTCCCCATTTACCCTATACTTTTCTCCCCCTTTATTCTATACTTTTCTCCCCCTTTTGACATCCATCAAAAATGGCAAGAAAGGTCAATCTAGTCAAAGGGATGAAAAAACAAATATTTTTTTTATGAAGTTGAGAATCTAAAGATTATTTTTCATGAAACATGAAAATCTCAACCAAAGGGATGGAAAACAAATATTTAATATGTAACTTAAATCATACATGATAGCAAAGAGTGATAAATAGAATCCAAACCTAAAACATTTTTGATTTCATACAAACTTTCAAAATACAAATATATAGTCATATGAAACATGTATATCAAGTTTGAAATGAAACTAATGTCATATAATCAAAATATGAACTTAGCATAACTTCATTCAAAGTATGCTTGAAACCATGAAAAATGCTAAGTATCAAATTTGGCTATATACTCATGTTTTTCTCATCTTAAGCATCTAGAAATCAAACATGAGAGAATGTAAGTCTATGAATCAAGTTTGGGCTTAAGATGAAACTTCTAAGTCACTTTGTTGACTTAGGTCAAGGTATATACTTTCAGTTTTCAAAAATCAAAATTTTAAATTCATACAAAATCATATTTTTGACGAAAAATATTTGATATCAATTGTTGGATGAAAATTTTGATACAAATTGTTGAATGGTCATTTGAAATGCTTGTATCAAGTTTGAACTCAAAATGAATTTTCTAAGTTCATTTTTCATCCTATATTATTTTCAATGAAAAAATGAATATTTCTAGTTATCATTCAAATTATCAAAGTCATTCATATGAATGATTTTACTCAAGCAATGGTGTGAATGATATTAGAAATGAAATGAAATAGTATGCATGAGTTTTCATTTGAAGATTTTGAAGAAAAATCAAAATATCGGAAAGATTGATATTTCAAAAATGATGATACTTTATATTTTTGAAATATAATTTCAAAATTCCATTATAAATCAAATTCTTGATGAAACTTTTCAAAAATTTTACTGAAGAACCTAGATTTTTTAGTGAGGGTGCAGTTTCAAGAATCAATTAAAAAGAATTTTTCTATATTTTTCTAGAAATAACGGAAAATGCATACTAATTGTTGGTTGAAATGACATTTTTGTAATTTCCAGTTATTTTTCAAAGCATGTTCAATTTTCATTCAAACTTTTATGACATCACATAATAATCATGTAAAGAGTGTATGCCAAGTTTGAAATAAAAATTATATCCTTAAGTCAAGATATCAACCTAGCATGGTTTAATTCAAAACTAAGCTAGTTTTCATGAAACTTGCTAAGTTTCAATCTTATCATTTACTCATGATTTTTCAAACTTAAACCTATGGATGTCAAACATGAGTAAATCTAAACATGTTCCTTAAATATGGATTGAAAATGAGACCTTTAAGTCAACTTGTTGACTTAGGTCAACTTGGTTCAAAAGAGGTAAGCATGAATTGACATCTATGTCATTTTATCCATATACGTATGAATTTTCCATTCTAAGTGCATGGAAACATGTCATACATATTCCTAAATATGTTTATGAGTTTTGGACTTAAAATAAAGTAACCAAGTCGATTTATTGACTTGAGTCAAACTTTTCAAGCTTAAGTCATCTAATATGATCTAGTTATCACATTTGTTCATCTAGACATGAATTTTCAATTTTAAATACCTAGACTTATGTGATATGTGTTTCTAAACATGTTCATTAAGTGTTTACTCAAAATGAGGTCTCTAATAAGAATTTTAACCTAGAGCAAGTTTCATTCAATCAAGATATCATGAAATTGCCTAAGTTATCAAAATTTTGCCTACTCATGAAACTTCAAACATTTATCACGCGAAAACAATCATGAGTATATAGAGACATCATTAAAACATGATATTCAAGAATTATATTAAGATTTTGCAAAAAAAAATTCATACCTCTTTTAATAGATTTTGCCAAACTTGTCATTTACTTTTCATTTTCTTTTAGATAGCATAGCCTTCAATATTTGCCACTTTCTTAACTTGTAAGTAGGCTTTGTTAGTATCAAAATGAAATAGTATGCCAACTAGCAAGCTATTTTACTAAATAACACAAATTTAATGCAACGTTTAAAAAAAATCAACCTATGCTAGATAGTAAAGATTCATTTTAAGGATGTTATCATGATATCAATATGAATCTAAGAGATCTTAAGATGTGAAACATTTGAGGGATAAGGTCCCTAAACATGTTTAACTAGTTTGGACTTAAAGGAATGTCTCTAATAGTAAGTATCAACCTAGAGCAAGTTTCATTTAATGAAATTTACCTAAGTGCTAAGATTCTACCTACTCATAAAAATTCAAGGGTTTACCATGCAATTCTAATCATGAGTATTAGGACATTATTTAAGCTTAAGCATTGAGGTATAACATTAAGATTTGAATTTATCAAAGTTATACCTTATTCATGATGATTTAGCCAAACTAATCCTTTTTATTCTAATTAGCCTTCCATTTACAATAACTTGCAAGTATACTTCATTAGTAGAAAATGAAATCAAATCTACATGCAAGCTATCAAACTAAATAGCGAAGTGAAAAAACAAGTATCATTTTCCAAATTCAACTTCACTAAATAGCATGGATTCATTTTCATATAAATCATTCATGATAACAAAATGAATCAAGAGATCTCAAAATATGAAATTTTGAAAAATAAGATCTCCAACCCTTCCTATTTGTTGAAAACAGAAAGCCATAATTAGCCTACAATTTAAAACCGCACGGTTGCTTAGGCCCATTACAGGCCACATAGGTCTCCGAGGAGACCGAAAATCAAAAACAAAAATCTTTTTCAAGAAAACTCTTATTAAGAGTGGGGAATCTACTCATATTTAATATATATCAAAACTCCAACTCTAATTTAAAACAAGTGAAGGAGATGATACCAAAGTACTTTTTGATGCCAACCTTGCTAAGGCATCAAGATAACTTGAAGTTGCAACCAAAGATGGATTCTTCGTTAAAGTCCATGGTCAACTTCAATTCTTCAATTTTATTACCCTTGTGTGGTTGCTCTCCCTACAAAAGAGCATGAGACCTTTGGTACCCAAATGACTTTGGGTCCTTGGGGGTTAGAGGGATTTGCTACCCAAAGTATCTTAACACTACTTGGGTTCATTTTAAATGCACAATCATATATAGCATGCCCGTAAACACCACAACAAAAACAATGTCCATTAAATTTCTTTTTGTTTTTGTTATGGACATGAGATTTATTTTTGGAATGTTTGTCATGTGAAACATGATGAGTATGAGCATTCTTAAAAACATCATTCTTCTTCTTATGATCATGAGGTCTAATGGTAGAATGAATAGCATGAGAATGATGATAAGCATTGGCATTCTTTACATGAGCATTTCTAGTGTTCTCAAGATATGAAACATTTTTCAACTCATTTACTTTCTTATTTAAGGACACAACCTCATTTTTTAATAACTCAAGGGATTGATATAAGACATTAGATTGAGATTTCAAATTGTTGTTTTCACTTATAATTTTTAAATTCTCAAGTTTCAAATTTTCATTCTTAAGCTTTAAGTCCTTAAGCTCAAGTTTCAACCTATCGTGGGAAGAATCAAAAGAACTAGATTTTATTTTCTCATTTTCTAGTTTTAATTCATCCACATGAGAGTTAAGCCTTATATTTTCTTTATTTAATTTCTTATTTTCTTTATTCTTTTTCACGAGCAATTCATATATTTTTTAACATTCTTCTAGTAGTTCTTCATATGACATATCAAGAGATTTTGAGCTACTAGAGTCATTATCATTAACATTTTGAACATGATTAGAAGATGGAGAATATGTTGAAGAAATGGCGACACTAGAGAGGGGGGGTGAATAGTGTGTTTACTAATACAATTAGCCTAAATCCACTTTTAATCGTTTACTTAGATTGGTTTAGGCAATTTGTAATTCGATGATTATATGCAGAAGTGATAAATGATAAGACAATAAAAACAAGCAATAATAACAATGCAAACATAAGATATTTATAGTGGTTCGGCCCCAATGCCTACTCCACTACCTAAGCACCCCGCTTAGGATTTCCAAACTAGTTTTACTAGATTAATTTATGTTTCCCTTACACACGAGGACTTTTCACCAAAGAGACGCACTCTCGACCTAAGGCACTTCCACATCCGGAAATCACCGCCTTCTTATCGAGCGTCCTCTTCCACCTCAACCCTAAGGGACAAAAAACTAATCCTAGTAAACACTACGTTTAATTACACAAGTGGCTTTACTCCTTCTACACCAAGGATACCACTTTCCACATACAAGACCAAACACTTGGTCTTCACACGCACAAATAAAAACACAGTTTGAATAACAGATAAAAAACAATCAAAAGAGCTAAATAATAAAACCAATGGAAAGAGCTCTTTTGCAAGCCTTTGGCGCCTTCAACTCTTCAAGGGATGAGCTTGATCAAAACCCGAGTTGAAGCAGCAGCTCGCGCTTGAAGAATGAACTCGACGGAGAACAGAGTGCAAGCTTTAAATCTTTTGGAAGGCTTAATTCTTCATCTTAATGGCTCAATAAACTCTGTAAGAATGAGGAAGAAGATCAAATGAAGTATATGAGGGTGTATTTATACCCTCATGAAGAAACGGCTGCTCAACGGATAGAAAATTATCCGTTGCAGACCGCCGGTCGAGTGGTCGGTCGACCGACTAGTCGATCAGTCTTTCGACCACTGCAATTTTCCCTGTGGTCGGTCGACCACCAGACACCATTGTTCATTCCCGACCTTCGATCGATTGACGCGATCTCGCGTCTTCAGCAAACGCAAGTCGGTCGACCAACGGGTCGACCGCCCGAGCTACTGCTTGTTTTGCTGCACTTTCTTCCTTATGTTCAGTCGACCGACGGGTCGACCAAATGGCTACTGCCCCTTTTTACCTACATTCGGTCGACCGCTCGGTCACCGAATTTAGGCTAAAATTGTTTTTTTAGTTGATTTCTTCCGCGCTTGATTTCCAGGTTTCGGCTTTCAACGCGCATCATCTTGGAGAGCTCTCATGTGAACTTTGAGCCCGTCCAATGTGACTTTGGTGCACACGTCGATCTTCAAGAAACTTTCCACGACGAACCTGAGCGCGACGATCAATGTCCTTCTGATTTTCGATTTCTCATATTTTTCCGATCGAGGACATCGAACGCTAATTGATATGGAACCTGAAACATATTCTCAATGAAATCATTAGTCCCGTGTTTGTTGTCATCAAAACCATCAAAATCGAGATTAAGGCTAAGGTTGAAAACCTAAAGCCAACAATCTCTCCCTTTTTGATGATGACAAACATCCTTAAGAAAATATATACATTAAAGCATAGAAGGATATCAACTAAGGGATTTCTCCCCCTATTAACATGCATATCTATGAGAATAAACTCTCCCTATCTATATGCATGGATTTCCTATATTTTCCTCCCCTTTATCTATACTTTTCTCCCCATTTTAACTATACATTTCTCCCCCTTTATACCTAAACTCTTCTCTCCCCCTTTTGACATCAATCAAAAAGGGCAAGAAAAATTCAAAGGGATGAAAGACAAGTATTTTTTCATGAAGTTGAGACTCTAAAGATTTTCATGAAACAAGAAAATCTCAACCAAGGGATGGAAAACAAATTATTAATATGAAACAAAATCATACATGATTTGTTTAAAGCTAAATTTTTGAATTCAAGATAAGTCATGTATGTTCTCAAAATAAATATTGTTTCTTTTTCATGACATTTTAAAATTTCATTCAAACTTTCAAAATACAAAGATATAGACATTTAACTTATGTATTAAGTTTGAAGTGAAACTAATGTCATTTGATCTAAATATGAACTTAGCACATTTTCATTTGAAATAAGCATGAAAACATGAAGGTGCTAAGTCTCAAGTTTTGCTATATACTCATGTTTTCTCATAATTAGGCATCAAGATATTAAACATGAGATAATGTAAGTCTATGAATCATGTTTGGGCTTAAGATGAAATTTTTAAGTTATTTTGTTGACTTAGGTCAACCTATCTTCAAGATTTCAAAAATCAACCTTTTAAGTTTATACAAAATCATGTTTTTGACAAATATTTTTGGAACCAATTTTTGGATGAAATTTTTTTTGATACCAAATATTGAATGGTCATTTGAAATGCATGTATCAAGTTTGAACTCAAAATGAATTTTCTAAGTTCATTTTTCATCCTATATTATTTTCAAATAAACAAATGGATCATAGCTATCATCCAAAATATCAAAATCATTTTTAGGAATGATTTTACTCAAGAATTTGTGTGAATGATATTAGAAATAGAATTCAAATATTGTACATGAGTTTTTATATGAAGTTTTCGAAGAAAAATCAAAGTATCGAAAAGATTGACGTTTCAAGAATGATGATACTTTGTGTTTTGAAATCCAACTTCAAAAATTCACTTTAAATCCGATTCTTGATGAAACTTTTTGAAATTTTTACTAATAAAACTAAATTTTTCAGTGAATGTGTAGTTTCAAGAATCATCTAAAAAGAATTTTTCTATATTTTTTTAAAAATAACTGAAATTGGTGATACCAATTGTTGAACAAATGACAATCCTTGTAATTTTCATTTATTCTTTAAAACTTATTCAATTTTCATTCAAACTTTCATGACACCATAATGTGATCATGTAAAGAGTATATGTCAAGTTTGAGATGAAAATTATATTCTTAAGTTAAGATATCAACCTAGCATGGTTTCATTCAAAACTAAGCTAGTTATCATGAAACTTGTTAAGTTTCAATCTTAATATTTACTCATGATTTTTCATACTTAAACCTATGGATACTTAACATGAGTGAATCTAAACATTTTTCTCAAATATGGATAATAAATGAGACATTTAAGTCAACTTGTTGACTTGGGTCAACTAGGTTCAAAAGAGGTAATTATGAATTAACTTCTATTGGCATTTTATCCATATCCATATGAATTTTTTATTCTAAATGCATGAGAACATGTCATACATATTCCTAAACAAGTTTATGAAGTTTGGATTTAAAGTCAAGTGTCCAATTCAATTTGTTGACTTGGGTCAAACTTATCAAGCTTAAGTCCTCTAATGTGATCTAGATATCACATTGTTCATCTAGACATGATTTTTCAATTTTAGATACCTAGACTCATGTGATATGTGTATCTAAACATGTTCATTTCATTTTTAGCTTAAAATGAGGTATCTGACAAGAAATTTTAAACTAGTCCAATTTCATTCAATATTAATATCATGAAATTGCCTAGTTATCATGAAATTTCCTACTCATGAAAATTTCATACATATATCATGCAACATCAATCATGAGTATAGAGACATCATTAAACATGAAAATTCAATTATTTTTCAAAGATTTTTGCAAAATAAAATTCATACATTTTTCTTGAAAATTTGCCCAACTTTTTTATTTTCTTTTTTATTTTCTTTTTAGATAGCATATCCTTCATTTACATTCACAACTTGCAAGTAGACATCATTAGTATCCTAATGAAATAATTATGACTACTAGCAAACTAACAAACTAAATAGCAAAGTTTAATGCAAAGTTTCATTAAACGCTTTAACCTATGCTAGATAGTAGAGATTCATTTAAAGAAAAATTTACATGATATCATAATGAATCTAAGGGATCAAGATGTGAACCATTTGAGGCATAAGGTCCCTTATCATGTTAAACTAGTTTGGACTTACAAGAAGGTCTCTACTAGTAAATATCAACCTAGAGCAAGTTTTATTTAATAAAATTTGCCTAAGTGCTAAGATTCTACATACTCATGAAAATTCAAGGATTTTAACATGCAATCCTAATCATGAGTATAGAGACATAATCAACCATGAAAATTGAGGTATTAAACTAGAAATATGCAATAACCAAAAACATACCTCATCCATGAATTTAGCCAAACTAATCTATTCTATTTAGCCTTCCATTTTATCATAACTTGCTAGTATACTTTATAAATAAAACATGAAATCAAATCTACATGCAAGCTATTAAACTAAATAGTGAAGAGAGAAACCAAGTATCATTTATTAAATTCAACTTCACTAAATAGCATGGATTCATTTTCAAATAAATCTTCATGATAATAGAATGAATCAAGAGATTTCAAAATATGAAATTTTGAAAAATAAGATCTCCAACCCTTCCTATTGGTTGAAAATCGAAAGGCCACAATGTGCCTACGATTTAGAACCGCAAGGTCGCTTAGACCCATTACAGGCCATCTGGGTCTCCGAAGAGACCGGGAAATCAAAAATCAAAAACGTTTTTGAAATATATTAAGAGCGGGGAAAATCAATCAATTTTAAGCATGTATCATAACTCCAACTTAGATAAAGCAAAAGGATATAGGAGATGATACCGGAATAGTTTTTATTCCAACTTTACCTAAGGCATCAAGGTAGCTTGAAGTTGCAACCAAGGAGGGATTCATCATTCAAGTCCATGGTCAACTCCAATACACCACTTCTCATTCATCCTTGTGTGGTAGCTCCCCCTACAAAAGAAGATGAGACTTTTGGTACCCAAATGGCTTTGGGTCCTTGGGGGTGAGTTGGCCTAGGAATCCAAAGTGTCTTAACTACACTTGGATTTTTCTTGAATGCACAATCAACAATGGCATGGCCAAAAATACCACAACAAAAACAATGTCCATTGAATTTCTTTGTATTTATGCTATGGACATTAGATCTATCATTTGAATGCTTGATATGTGAGACATGATGAATATGAGCATTCTTAGATGAAATATTTTTGTTTTGAACATGAGGTTTAACATTAGCATGAACGTTCTTTTTACTAAAATTCTTAAATGAGGAAATATTTTTCATTTCATTCACCTTCTTGTTTAGGTTTAGAACCTCATTTTTCAAATCATTCATTGAGTTATGTAAAGCATGCATTTGAGATTTCAACATATAATTTTCCTTTTTGATTTTTGAGTTTTCATTTTTCAAAGACTCATTCTCAATTTTGAAATCATTCTTCAATTTTTCATTTTCAAGCTTTAAGTCCTTAAGCTCAAATTTCAACATATCATGACAAGGATCAAATGAGCTAGATTTTAATTTCTCATTTTCTAATTCTAGAGCATGCACATGTGAACTAAGTCTAGAATTCTCATTTTTGATCCTTTTGTTTTCCTTATCCTTTTTCAAGAGCAAGGCATACATGATTTTATACTCATCCATCAATTCATCAAAATCATGAGAGCTAGATGAGTTACTACTATTATTGTTATTAACATGACTAGAAGAGGTGGAGTGTACCTCATTGTCATCATCCATGAGACATTCTTTTGAGATGGCTTCATAGTCATGAAGGGAGGATGCTTCACTTGAGTAGGATGATGTGGAAGCATTTGACCTCCTCTTTGCCTTGTTCTTCATGGTAGGGCAATTCTTCCTTACACGCCCTTTCTCATGGCACACATGGCAGATCACCTTTCTCTTTTGGCTTTTAGTGCTCTTATGACTGGAGACACTTTGGGCTTCAAAAACCATGTTAGCATTGGAAGGATGACAATTGTCATCACTGTCCTCATTAAAAGTTTCTAACTCCTCGATTTTAGCATAATCATATAGCAAATTCAAAGTAGCCCAAATATCATATGCCGAGGTACAATGCATGATCTTTTCAAAGATATTATTTTCACAAGAACAATATATGCAATTTGTTGCCTTAGCATTTAATTCAAACATATTAATTTGTTCTTGTGTCCATGCATCCATGTTTTCCTTAGGTTCAATATATTTGATTTTTACCATGTTAAAAA
Organism: Canna indica; assembly: GCA_034359265.1. Taxonomy (NCBI): domain Eukaryota; kingdom Viridiplantae; phylum Streptophyta; class Magnoliopsida; order Zingiberales; family Cannaceae; genus Canna; species Canna indica. Next base: position 32,244,367 of record CP136898.1, on the reverse strand, counting down.
TACCTAAACCTTGGGTCTTTAGAAAGGTGTACAGCCTAGATTTTCGTAGACCAAATAAAGTTCGAGGCATCGAACCTAGGAGGTGCGGAAACAACTGACTCTAGAGCCATTTCAAGATCGAGACGAATTGTAGAAGGGATGGTGAAATCACAAACTACGACCCGCTCTTATACCAATTGTTGAATAAATGGCGACACTAGAGGGGGGTGAATAGTGTATTTACTAATACAATTAGCCTAAATCCACTTTTAATCGATTACATAGATTGGTTTAGGCAATTTGCAATTCGATGATTATATGCAGAAGTGATAAATGATAAGGCAATAAAAACAAGCAATAATAATAATGCAAACACAAGATATTTATAGTGGTTCGGCCCCAATACCTACTCCACTACCTAAGCACCCCGCTTAGGATTTCCAAACTAGTTTTACTAGATTAATTTATGTTTTCCTTACACACGAGGACTTTTCACCGAAGAGATGCACTCTCGACCTAAGGCACTTCCACATCCGGAAGTCACCGCCTTCTTATCGAGAGTCCTCTTCCACCTCAACCCTAAGGGACAACTAAATTAATCCTAGTAAACACTATATTTAATTACACAAGTGGCTTTACTCTTTCTACACCAAGGATACCACTTTCCACACACAAGACCAAACACTTAGTCTTCACACGCATAAATAAAAACACAGTTTGAATAATAGATAAAAAATAATCAAAAGAGCTAAATAATAAAACCAATGGAAAGAGCTCTTTTGCAATCCTATGGCACCTTCAACTCTTCAAGGGATAAGCTTGATCAAAACCCGAGTTGAAGTAGCAGTTGGCGCTTGAAGAATGAACTCGACGGAGAACAGAGTGCAAGCTTTAAATCTTTTGGAAGGCTTAATTCTTCCTCTTAAAGGCTCAATAAACTCTGTAAGAATGAGGAAGAAGATCAAATGAAGTATATGAGGGTGTATTTATACCCTCGCGAAGAAACGGCTACTCAACGGATAGAAAACTATCCGTTGCAGACCGCCGATCGAATGGTCGGTTGACCGACTGGTCGACCGATCTTTCGACCGCTGCAATTTTCCCTGTGGTCGGTCGACCGACGGGTCGACCACCAGACGCCACTATTCATTCCTGACCTTCGGTCGATCGACACGATCTTGCGTCTTCAACAAACACAGGTCGGTCAACCGCCCGAGCTACTGCCCGTTTTGGGCTTCCATCGGTAGACCACCCGGTCGACCAAAATAGCTCTACTGCGCTTTCTTCCTTATGTTCGATCGACCGAATGGCTACTGCCCCTTTTTACCTACATTCGGTCGATCGCTCGGTCGATCGAATTTAGGATGAAATTGTTTTTTCAGCCGATTTCTTCCGCGCTTGGTTTTCGGGTTTCGGCTTTCAACGCACATCATCTTGGAGAGCTCTCATGTGAACTTTGAGCCCATCCAATGTGACTTTGGCGCACACGTCGATCTTCGAGAAACTTTCCACGACGAACCCGAGTGCGACGATCAATGTCCTTCTGATTTCTCTAATTTTTTTGATCAAGTACATCGAACGCTAATTGATATGGAACCTGAAACATATTCTCAATGAAATCATTAGTCCCATGTTTGCTATCATCAAAACCATCAAAACTGAGATTAAGGCTAAGGTTGAAAACCAAAAGCCAACAGAATATACCTCATCTCGAAGACCCATGAGGCAAAAGTTTGATGTAGCTTCATCATCATGTCTAGAAGAGGCTTCACTTGATTTGGATGTGGATGGAGAAACACTCTTCTTCTTTTTGGATTTCTTCTTCAAGAGAGGACAATTCATCTTCTTGTGTCCTGTCTCTTGGCAAAGAAAGCACCTAAGTTTTCGTTTTCGATTCTTGCTTGTGCTTCTTTGGCTAGAAGTGTTTTTGGCATCAAAACCGAGGTTAATACTAGGGGGATGACCATTGTCATCACCACCCTCAACAAAAGTATTAAGCTCTTCGGTTTTAGCATAATCGTATAACATATTTAATGTTGCCCAAATATCAAAAGCGGAAGAACAATGCATAATATTTTCAAGTATTTCATTTGAAAATGAGCAATATAGGAGATGCGTTGTTTTGACATTCAATTCAAATAATCTAACTTATTCTTGAGTCCAATCATTTATGTCAATGACGGGCTCAACATACTCATTCTTTAGCATGCACAATAGATCTAAACTTTGTGTTTTAAGAAAGGTATACATCCTACTCTTCCAAACACCAAAGTTTTCTTCATCAAACCTAGGTAGTGCAAATGCTATACTCTCTAGTGCCATTTTTCGGATCGAGGCAAGATGTAGACGAGATGGTGAAATCTCAATCCACGACCCGCTCTGATACCAATTGTAGTCGAAATGGCAATACTAGAGGGGGGTGAATAGTGTGTTATCTAATTAATTAGCCTAAATCTGATTTTATTCGTTTCTCAAATCGTTTAGGCAAGTTGCAATTATGCAATTAAATGCGTAAGCAAGATAAAACAATTAAGCACAAATAAAGTATCAATGCAAACACACGAATTTATAGTGGTTCAGCCTCAATGCCTACTCCACTACCTAAGCACCCCGGTTAGGATTTCCAAACTAAGTTTTACTAGATTAATTAGTTTCCCTTACACAGAGGACTTTGACTCAAAGAGTCTCACTCTCAACCTAAGGCACTTCCACACCCGGAAGTCTCTGCCTTCTTGTCGAGAGCACTCTTCCACCTCAACCCTAAGGGACAACTAGAACTAATCGAGTAAACTATATTTACACAAGTGGCTTTACACCTTCACAATAAGGTAACAACTTCCAGTTTCAGACCTAACAATCCTAGGTCTATCACACGTACAAATCAAACAACAGTTTTAAATAACAGTTAAAAAATTACTAGTGAAAAGAGCTTAAAATAAAACCAAGAGTTCGTGCTCTTTTCCAGGCCTTGAAACCTCCAACTCGCCAGAAGATGAATCTTGAATTGAAGCAGAGTTGAGGAGCAGATGGCGCTTGAAGAAGAACTCGACGGAAGAGCAGAGCGCGCTGCAATCAATCTTTGGAAGGCTCAAAATGCCCTTTTAATTGCTCAATAAACTCTGTAATGATCAAGGAAGAAGATTAAAAGGAGTTAGATGAGGTATATTTATACCCTCACGAAGAAACGATAGCTCAACGGATAGAAAACTATTCGTTGCAGACGCTCGGTCGATTGGCCGGTCGATTGACCGCTTAAAGCGACCACTGCCTATTATCTCTGTGCGGTCGACCGATGGGTCGACCGCCCAGATGCAAAACTGCATTCCCGCAATTGGTCGACCGATGGGGAAGCAAAGATGCACGATCGTGCGATCTTCAATCTGGTTGACCGATTGGTCGACTGCTCGAGCTACTGCCTATATTTGGCCTCTATCGGTCGACCGCCCGATCAACCAAAGTAGCTACTGCCACTTTGCGGCATCCTTCGGTCGACAGACCGGTCGACTGACAAGGCTACTATCTTTTTTCTTACACTCTTCGGTCGACCGAACATAGGCTGATATTGATTTTTCAGCCCTTTTTCTTGCGCGCTTCATTTTTGGGTTTTGGCTTTCAACGAGCATCAATTTGGAGGGCTTTTCATTTGATCTTTGGACTCGTCCAATGCGACTTTGGTGCACACGTCGATCTTCGAGAATTTTCCGTGATGAACTCGAGCGCGACGATCAATGTCCTTCCAATTTTTCGATTTCTTCTGATTTTTTCGATCGAGGACATCGAACGATAATCGATATGGAACCTGAAAGATTTCTCGACGAAATATTAGTTCCATGTTTGTTATCATCAAAACCGAGATTAAGAGAGTAAGACCAAGGTTGAAAACCTAAAGCCATCAACAATTGGTGTGATTTTCGGTTATTTCTAGAGAAATATAGAAAAATCCTTTTTAATTGCTCCCAGGACTCTGGCGCTAACCAACGACCCCCAAACCAATTGGTGTGAGGGAAGGGCGCACCTTCACCTTATACAGAATTGCCATTTCTACAACAATTGGTACCATTTTCAGTTATTTCTAGAGAAATATAGAAAAATCCTTTTTAGTTGCTCTCAGGACTCCGGCGCTAACCAACGACCCCCAAACCAATTGGTGTGAGGAAAGGACGCACCTTCACCTTATACTGTAGCAGACCCGAGCGCCCTTGGCGTTCGAGTGTGACTCAGCCCGCCAGGCCTACACGCCATGAGGCAATTGATGACTCGGCCCGCCAGGCCTACACGCCAACACTCTCCACCTTAGTAATCGCCAGCTGAGACTCAAACCCGGGACCCAGGCTCTGATACCAGCTCCCAGGACTTCGGCGCTAACCAACGACCCCCAAACCAATTGGTGTGAGGGAAGGGTGCACCTTCACCTTATACTGTAGCAGACCCGAGTGCCCTCGACGTTCGAGTGTGACTCGGCCCGCCAGGCCTACATGCCACGAGGCGATTGATGCTCGGCCCGCCAGGCCTACACGCCAACACTTCTGGCCTCAGTGCCCTTACACGACCAGGACTCAATTTTCACCAGCCTGGCTCACTGGCTATCACGCCATTACTTTTGGCCTCAAAGCCCTTACTCAACTCCTTGCACACGATCCTGCCTTATTATCCTCGGTGAGCTCGGCTTGAACCCTCGAGTAAAGTCCTTAGCCCCTAGAGTCTCCATTTCCGACCTTAGAGCCCTTACACGACCAAGACTCAATTTTCACCAGTTTGGCTCGTTGGCTATCACGCTATTACTTTCGGCCTCAAAGGCCTTACTCGACTCTTCACGGTGGTCCTATCTTACGCTCCTCGGCGAGCTCGGCTTGAACCTCCGAGTAAAGTCCTTGGCCCCTAGAGCCGCGACTTCCGAGCTTAGCGCTCTTACACGACTGGGACTCGATTTTCACCAGTTTGGCTCGTTGGCTATCATGTCACTACCCCAGCCTCATAGCCCTTATATGTAGGGCTGAGCATCGGGCGGGTCGGGTCAATACCCGACCCGACCCGATCGGGTTAATACTCGAAATATTCACACACAAAAAACTCGAACTGACCCGATTTTTAAATCGGGGCCCGACCCGAATTACCCAAAAAAAATCGGGCCCCGACCCGTTTAACATGAAAATATCATCCCTTCACTATCCTTCAAAGTTTCCTCCATAATTCAACATATATAAATAAAATAAAAATTACACATACCATTACCACATAACTAAAAGTCTAAAATTACCACATAACAACAACTTCCAATCCAAAGATGAAAATTACACATACAATCAAACTCAAACATAGAAACACATAACTAAAATAGAAAATTACCACACAATACAATAATACATAATAACTAGTAGTCTAGTAACCACATTCCACAAGCCTACAAAGTTGCTAAGTCCACTCCACATTCCACAATAGTGCAATACATCCACAAGAATCACAAGACCACAAGTCCACAAGTCCACAAGTCTACAAGTCAAATACAAATACAAGATACAAGACCACAAGTCTACAAGTCAAATACAAACATACAAACACATACAAGTCCACAATTTCATTCCAAAATTCATATAAAATTCACAATTACATTTCACACTTCAAGAGTTCAAGTCTTCAACGATTTAACACTTCAACCTACAAAACAAAAATTATGACAAAGAAGTCAATAATATATTAAAATTACAACTAACATTAAAAATATCTAAAAATTAAATTAATATTTACCATACTCATTCATGTAAGTCTATGATATACATGTTAGATGATGATACTCCCACATTTGCACTTGATTGGGTCCCTTGACTATCTTTTTGATTGAACTTTTCCATTTCTAATAAATAGACATAAAAGAAGTAAATAATTAAAGTAAACAAATATTAAATAAGTTAAATAATAAACATTAAAAAAAATACACACCATCCTCGAGCTTCTCAATCATTTCCAAATCTTCTTCAACTCTTATATGTTCATGACTTTATCGAAGCTAATCTTGAGTGCATATCAAAGCCTCTACAACCTTAGGAGTTAAAGAACTCCTAAATGGATCAAGCACTCACCCGCTAGTGCTAAATTCGGACTCTAAAGCCATTGTAGAAATTGGGACAGCTAGAATATCTCGAGCCATTCTTGACAACACCAAAAATCTCTCAGAATTAAGCTTCCACCCTTTCAACAAATCAAAGTCTCATTTATCATCCTCATATGCAGTTTCATTCAAATACATATCCAGTTCAGATTTTCTATCCCCAACTGTCCCACTTTCTACCCTTTTACGTTTGATCCTTTGTTTTAGAAGACCTCTTTGCTCCATACCATCACCAGTTGAGACTGAGGTTAGCTGGTAATAAGTGAGGAGCTAGGATCAGGTTGTAGTTTTTTTTTATACACCTCAAACAACTCAGACATGGCAATTTTCACACCATCAAATAGGTGTTTACCCTTCTCATCACCATAAATTTATTGTAGAGCATCCTCCATCTATTCAAACTTTTCACGGGGATCAAGAGCTGAGGCCATGAAAATTAGTTTATTCATTCTATCATAATCCCTCCAATACTTGTCAAATTTCTTTGCATACTCATTATCATATCTCTCAACTCAACATTATCACTTTCTTTCCAATCAGACAATTTAACATATAAGTCACTAATTTCAGTCCAATAAGTATTAGAAGTGACATAAATGGAACCAGAAATACGTAGAGAAGCAAGATAAAATTGATGCAACATCTTAGCCATCCTTTTAATCAAATACCAATCAATAAAACTAGGGACACCCCCTTGGTCATCTGATTCTGCTTCAACCCTAAAGTATGACTATGCACTCTCAAAAGTATCAAATGCCCTCTCATAATTTAGAGCAGATCTCAACATCAAATAAGTGGAGTTCCACCTAGTTGGCACATCTAAAACCAATGATTTGGACCATTCCATACCTTCAGAATCAACACACTCCTTAAACTTCTTCAATCTAGCAGGTGATGATCTAACATATTTAACTGCATTTCTGATTTTTATCACATAAGTTTTCACATCATTCAACCCTTCCTGGACCACTAAGTTGAATATGTGAGCAATACACCTCATATGCATATACTTACCGCTTGCCATAACTTTTCCTGTCACTGTAAATTTTGTTCTCAATGTATTAATCATTTTCTGGTTGGAAGAAGCATTATCAGCTGATATAGAAAAAACTCGCTCAATGCCCCATTCCTTCAACACATTTTCAAGCTCAAATGTCATTGCATCACCCTTATAACTGCTAATTGAAGAAAAACTCAAAATCTTTTTATTCAATTTCCAATCATTGTCAATGAAATGAGTAGTTACAACCATGTAATTTAAGTTTTGCACGGAAGTCCATGTATAAGTGGTAATGCAAATAGACTGAATTATTTCTAATGAACATCTTCAAGTTTGCTTTTTCATCCTTATACAGCTGTGAACAATCTCGTGATACCGTCCATCTAGAAGGCATTTTAAACTTGGGGTTTAAACTTTGCATAAACTTTTTAAACCCTTCCCCTTCAACAAATCTAAATGGAAGCTCATCAACAACAATCATCAATGAAAGACACTTTCTACTATATTCTTGATCAAACTTCCAAGTACTTAACACCCCTATATTATCATCCCCAATTGATGTTTGCAAAGACAATTGCTTTTGTCTAGTTTCTACACTATGTGGGTGCTTCTTGCAATTATTCAAATGATTGTGCAATGAAGTTGTGTCATGTTTCTTAACATCACAATAAAACTCTTTAGCACAATATAAACACTTGCCTTTTCGGACACCTTGAACATCATGGATTTCTTCAAAATGTGTCCACACAATCGACCTTTTAGAACCAGCCCTCTTCTTTGGAAGTGGTGTCTCTGCCTCATCAGCTTTGCTTGATTCACCTTCCTTGGTAGATGGTGCTTCATCTATTCTTTCTTGTTCTACTTCCATATTGTCACCCATCTAAGAAAAAAAATAAGACATTAACTTAATCACCAATAGCCACAAGTCTTATCCTTAATTCAATCAAATATCAATCAAATAACAACTATATCAATCAAACAAGTATCCTATACTTAAACAAATATCAATCAAGTATACTTAAACGGTTAAACAAGTATCCTATACTTAATCTATATCAATCAAACAACTATATCAAATTATCAATCAAGTATCATATACTTAATCTATACTCAAACATTTAAACTAATTATCAAGTATCAATATTACAAATCTAATCAAAGTATACTTAATCTAAAAAATCAAAGTAACCAATCAAAGTATACATTGATAAGTATGATATATTACAAATTTAAGCATAATTTAATCATATCAATCAAGTATCAATCAAGCATTCAACTATTTAAGCATATCAAATTATCAATCAAACTATCAAAATATACTACTATACTTAATCTATACTTAAACAAATCTATAAGTATAAGTGTATAACTAATCTATACTTAATATATACTTATCTATCAAAATGAAAATATCGAGCAGTGTAGGCTACTAGGCTGTGTACCCAATCAAAATTATCAAAATCAAAATTAATTAAATCAAATCCAATAATCCATGTTGTAGAAGTGTAGATTAATCAAAATTAATCTTTAATATTTAGTAATTTACCTGTAGGTTGTAGAGCAGTCGAGCAGCAATGTCGGGTGACTTGGGCAGTGGAGGGGCGGAGGGCTATCGAGCAATCGTTGAGGATCGCCGACGGGGAGCAATGTCGGGAGTCGGGACTAGGGAGGAAGAGTGGAAGAGTAGACTAGTAGAAGATTCGGGAGTCTGAACTCCGAATGGAGGAGACGACGACGGCACTGTCGGGCAACAATGAGGAGATGGCGACAGTTCTGGAGGACTGGAGTCGGCAACTCGGTGCCTCGGCAGGCCGGCGGGGTGGGGCGACTGAGTCCTCGCCCGAGAGTCGAGATTGGCAACGGCGACTGGTGAGAGAGGGGAGTCGAGACTCAAGAGAGGGGACTCGACTCAAATGGTCAAGGTTGTTGGGTGAAATGGCACACTAGAGGAGGGATGAATAGTGTGTTATCTAAATCTATTTGTCTAATTCCGATTTTAATCATTTCTTAAATTATTTAGGCAATTCACGATTGAATGACTAAATGCAGAAGCGATAAAAGTTAAAGCAATAGACACAAACAAAAAATCAATGCTAACACAATGATTTATAGTGGTTCGGCCCCAATGCCTACTCCACTACCTAAGCACACCGCTTAGGATTTCCAAACTAGTTTTACTAGATTATCTTGTTTCCTTTACAACGAGGACGTTTTCACCGGAGAGTCTCTGCTCTCACACCGAAGGCACTTCCACACACGAAAGTCTCCGCCTTCCTACCGAGAGCACTCTCCCACCTCAATCCTAAGGACAACAAGAACTAATCCTAGCAAACTACGTTTACACCGGTGGATTTAAGCCTTAACACCAAGGCAACCACCAACTCAATCAAACCTAGCAACCTAGGTTTACACAGGTTCAGTTACAATGAAATAAATAATAAAATACACCAATAAATGGAGCAATAAATCAACCAATGAAGTACTTAGCTCCACAACAGCATTCCTAGCTTCCTCTTGATGCCTTTGATGATAAAACAATGAAGGTAAGACACAATCAAAGGGATGAGATATCAAAGCTAGGGTTTCTCTAAAAATTGGCTCAATGAAAGCTTTGGAATTGATCAAGGATGGCTCAATGAAGTTTTGGAGTGATCAAAAAGTGTCTTAGGAAGGCTTAGGCTTGGGTATTTATAGTGCTAAGAGGAAATGGAATGAAAATGGCAGCTCAATGGGCGAAAAACTAGTCGTTTTCGCTGTTCGGTCGCATGTCGGTCGATCGTCGGTCGACCGATCGATCCACTGCCCACGATCGCTGCTTTAATTACTCTGTTCGGTCGACCGATAGGTTGACCGAATGAGTCGCTAGTTGAGCGATCTGCAATCCGATCGACCGATTGGTCGACCGAAGCAGTTTCTACCGCTTTTTGGCAAACTTCGATTGACCGATCGGTCAACCGAATTGGCTACTGCCTATTTTTGACACTATTTGGTCGACCTAAAACTGGGCAGACTGCTTAGTTTACTTGGTTTTCTTTGCTTGTTTGGGTTCTGTCTTTGCTAAGTCTACTTATATAACATTTATTAACTTTAAGTTAATCTTTAAAACATAAATGTTATATAAGGATTAACCCCCATTTGGATTCAATAAAAATATCTAAAAAATCAAAATCCTTAAGAATCAAAATCTAGTTTTTGGGGTCTAGTACAAATTTTCAGAAAACAAAAATTTACTAACTTCTCGGGTCATGTATGGGTAGGCTAAAGGCTTCCAAAAAATCCTTAAAAATATCTCGTTATCTAGTTTCTACCCAAGGAACAATTACCACCATTTTTTTATGTCAAGATAATGTCTAGGTCATATAGCCCTCCAAGGAGCTCCCTAGGGTATTTCAGGACGGTTTCCGGGTTTTCATGTTTTGGGATTCGGGGATGGTTTTTGAGTTCTTATGCATCATCATGATGATTTTACAATATAATCTAGACACCCTAAACCTAGACTCTATCTTTTTGATGAATCCGAGCGCGTCGACCAATGTCCTTCCGATTTCCCAATTTCTTCGATATTTTCGATCGAGGACGTCATGCGCTAACCGATATGGACCTGAAAGATATCTCAATGACATATTAGTTCCATATTTGTTATCATCAAAACCGAGATTAAGACCAAGGTAGAAAACCTTAAGCCAACAATCTTCCCCTTTTTGATGATGACAAACATCCTTAAGAAAATATATTCATTAAAGCGCTAAGGATATCAATCATGGGATTTCTCCCCCTATCAACATGTATATCTATGAAAATAAACTCCCCTTTTTATGTGCATGGATTTTCTATATTTTCTTCCATTTTATCTATATTTTTCTCCCCCTTTTGACATCACTCAAAAAGGGCAAGAAAAGTCAATCAAAAATCAAAGGTGAAACTCTGAAAGATTTTTCAAAACCACGAAAGTCTCAACTAAAGGGATGAAAGCCAAACATCGAATGAAAGACTAAGTCATACATGATATCGTGAAATGATAATTGAAATCCAAAACCAAGAATCATGTAGTAACTTAAGTATCGATATTTTTAAGTATCGGTCAAATAGTCAAAAATCATTTTAGAAATGATTTTTCTCATCAAATGAGTAGAACGATACCATAAGTGAATTTAAAATATCATACTTCAAGTCTCATTTGAAAATCTGATGAAAATTTAAAGTATCGAAAAAAGGAGTAACTTGAGAAGATTGATACTTTAATGACATTTTCGTAAATAAGTGAATTTTTTATGACATTTTCAGATTTCATTCAAACTTTCAAAATACCAAGATATGGTCATGTAAAACATGTATATCAAGTTTGAAGTGAAAAGAATATCATTTGATCAAAATATGAACTTGGCATGATTTCATTCAAAGTAGGCTTGAAAATATGAAAATGCTAAGTATCAAATTTTGTTATCTACTCATGTTTTCTCTAACTTAGGCACTTGGACATCTAACATGAGGGAATCTAAGTGTGTGAGTCAAGTTTGGGCTGAAAATGAGGTTTCTAAGTCACTTTTGACATATGTTAAAGTATATTTCAAGTTTTTAAAAATCAAACTTTTAAATCCATATAAAATCATATTCTTGACAAAAAAATTTGAAACTTTAACTGGACAAACTAGATTTTTCAAGGAATCTATAGGTTCAAGAATCAGTCAAAAATCAGTTTCATATAAATTCATAAATTTCCTGAAATTCCAAGGGCATTTTCGTAAATTTTAGGTGATTTTCCGAAAGTTATCATTTTTTATTCAAACTTTCAAGATATCGTTGAATGGTCATTTGAAATGCATGTGTCAAGTTTGAGCTCAAAATGAATTGTCTAAGTTCATTTTTCATCCTATATTGATTTCAATGAAGAAATGAATATTTTTAGCTATCATTCAAGATATCAAAATCATTCCTAGAAATGATTTTACTCAAGCAATGGTGTGAATGATATTAGAAATGGAATTAAAATAGTATACATGAGTTTTCATTTGAAGTTTTTTTTTTTGAAGAGAAATCAAAGTATCGGAAAAATGAGTATTTCAAGTAAGTGATACTTTGTGTTTCCGAAATCCAACTCCAGAATTCCATTATAAATTCGATTCTTGATGAATATTTCTGAAATTTTTACTGAGTAAACTAGATTTTTCAATGAGGATGTAGTTTCAAGAATCAGTTAAAAAAGATTTTTCTACATTTTTCTAGAAATAACTGAAAATGCTTAATTTTCAATGGTATTTTCGTAATTTTCAGTTATTTTCAAAAAGTGCTCAATTTTCATTCAAACTTTTATGACAACACATAATGGTCATGTAAAGAGTGTATGTCAAGTTTGGAATGAAAATTATGTCCTTAAGTCAAGATATCAACCTAGCATGGTTTCATTCAAAACAAAGCTAGTTATCATGAAACTTGCTAAGTTTCAATATTATCATTTACTCGTGATTTTTCAAACTTAATCGTATGGACACCTAATATGAGTAAATTTAAACATGTTCCTTAAATATGGATTAAAGATGAGACCTCTAAGTCAATTTGTTGACTTGGGTCAACTTGGTTCAAAAGAGGTTATCATGAAATGACCTCTATATCATTTTATTCATATCCATATGAATTTTTCATTCTAAGTGCATGGAAACATGTCATACCTATTCCCAAACATGTTTATGAAGTTTGGACTTAAAATGAAGTGTCCAAGTCGATTTGTTGACTTGGGTCAAACTTTTCAAGTTTAAGTCCCCTAAAGTGATCTAGTTATCATATTGTTCATCTAAACATAAATTTTTAAATTTAAATACCTAGACTGATGTGATATGTGTATCTAAACATGTTTGCCAACCACTAACTCAAAATGAGGTCTCTAATATGAATTTCAACATAAAGCATTTTTCATTCAATTAAGATATTATGAAATTGCCTAAGTTATCAAAAAAAATTCTACTCATGAAAATTCAAGCATTTTTCATGCAAAATCAATCATGAGTATATAGAGACATCATTAAAGCATGAATACTCAAGTATTATATTAAGATTTTTGCAAAAACGAACTCATACCTCATTCTTGGAAATTTTCCCGAACTTTTCATTTTCTTCATAATAGCCTTCCATTTACAATAACTTGCAAGTATACTTCATTAATAGTAATCAAACCATATCTACTAGCAAGTTATCATACTAAATAGCAAGGTGAAATAAAAAGTTTCATTTGAGAATTTCAACGTAAGCTAGGTAGTGAAAAATTCATTTCAAGTAAAATCGTCATGAAACCAAAACGAATCGAGAGATCTCAAAATATAAAATTTTGGAACATAAGATCTCCAACCCTTCCTATTGGTTGAAAACCGAAAGGCCACAATGAGCCTACGATTTAAAACCGCAAGGTCGCTTAGGCCCGTTATAGACTACATTGGTCTCCGAAGAGACCGGGAAATCAAAATCAAAAATATTTTTGAAATTCATATCAAGAGCGAAAAATCTACTAATGTTAAGCATGTATGAAAACTCCAACTCTAATTTAAGCAAGTGAGTATAGAGATGATACCAAAGTGTTTGATGCCAACAATTTCATTACACAAGGCATCATGATGACTTGAAGTTGCAACTATGAAATGGTACAATCTTTGAATCCCCAAGCAACTTCGATCAACCAACTTCGATCAACCAACTTCATCTCACCCTTGTGTGGTAGCTCCCCCTACAATAGAGCATGAAATTTTTGGTACTCAAATGGCTTTGGGTCCTTAGGGGTTAGTGGGCCTAGGTACCCAAAGTATCTTAACAACACTAGAGTTCACTTTAAAAGCACAATCATAAATTGCATGCCCATACATGCCACAACAAAAACAATGATCATGAAACTTCTTCTTTTCATTTTTAACATGGACATGAGATTTAATGTTAGAATGCTTAGCATGAAAAACATGATGAGCATGAGCATTCTCAAAGGAAACATTTTTCTTTTGAGGTTTCTTAAATGAGACATTTTGATTTTTAGAATTAAGAGAAGAAGTATTAACTTTTCTACTCAAAATTAACATCTCATTTTTCAAATCATTCATAGATTTATGCAAAGCATGCAATTGAGTTTTCATCATGTTATTTTTATTTTTCAACATGTCATTTTTATTTTTCAAATCCTTAGTGTCAATACTTAAAACAACATGGCATGAATTCGATACACTAATTTTTAGCTTCTCATTTTCTAGTTTAGCATCATGTAAATGAGAGCTAAGAGTCAAGTTTTCCTTTATTAATTTTTTGTTTTCTTTATCCTTTTTAACCATCAAGGCATACATGATTTTATATTCATCCATTAATTCATCATAAAGCATGTCATGAGAGCTAGATGAATTAATACTATCTTTTTTGTTATCATGACTAGAAGAAGAAGAGTGTATCTCATCATTTGCATTCATGAGGCAATCTTTTGAACTAGCTTCATACCTATGGTAAGAGGATGCTTCACTCAAACAAGATGATGATGTGGAAGCATTTGACTTCTTCTTTTCCTTGTTCTTCATGGAAGGGCAATTTTTCTTCACATGCCCCTTTTCCTTACATGCATGACACACCACTTTCCTTTTTCGGCTCTTGGAGCTACTCCTTTGACTAGAGGAGCTATGGGCATCAAAACCAAGATTAGTGGTAGGTGAATGACCATTGTCATCACTACCTTCATTAGACATGTCAATCTCTTCGGTCTTTGCATAATCATATAGCATGTTTAAAGTTGCCCAAATATCAAAAGCCGAAGTACAATACATGAATTTTTCAAAAATATTATTTTCCAAAGAACAATATAAACAATTTGTTGCCTTAGCATTTAATTCAAATCTATTAATTTGTTCTTGGGTCCATGCATCCATTTTTTCCTTAGGTTCTATGTATTTTGACTTTATCATATTAAAAACACCTAAACCTTGAGTCTTTAGGAAAGTGTACATTCTACTCTTCCAAAGATCAAAGTTAGACTCATCGAACCTAGGAGGTGTAGACGCTACCAACTCTAGTGTCATTTCGGATCGAGACTAGATGTAGACGAGATGGTGAAATCTCAAACTACAACCCGCTCTGATACCAATTGTTGGGTGAAATGGCACACTAGAGGGGGGTGAATAGTGTGTTATCTAAATCTATTTGCCTAATTCCAGTTTTAATCGTTTCTTAAATTATTTTCCTAATTCTAGTTTTCACTGGAGTGTCTCCGCTCTCACACTGAAGGCACTTCCACACCCGGAAGTCTCCGCCTTCCTACCGAGAGCATTCTCCCACCTCAATCCTAAGGACAACAAGAACTAATCCTAGCAAACTACGTTTACACCGGTGGATTTAAGCCTTAACACCAAGGCAACCACCAACTCAATCAAACCTAGCAACCTAGGTTTACACAGGTTCAGTTACAATGAAATAAATAATAAAATACACAAAAAATGGAGCAATAAATCAACCAATGAAGTACTTAGCTCCAAAACAAGATTCCTAGCTTCCTCTTGATGCCTTTGATGATGAAACAATGAAGGTAAGGCTCAATCAAAGTGATGAGATATCAAAGCTAGGGTTTCTCTAAAAATTGGCTCAATGAAAGCTTTGGAATTGATCAAGGATGGCTCAATGAAGTTTTGGAGTGATCAAAAAGTGTCTTAGGAAGGCTTGGGCTTGGGTATTTATAGTGCCAAGAGGAAATGGAATGAAACGGGCAGCTCGGTCGCATGCCGATTGATCGTCGGCTGATCGATTGATCGTCGGTCGACCGCCCGTGATCGCTGCTTTAATTACTCTATTCGGTCGATCGACGAGTTGACTGAATGAGTCGCGAGTTGAGCGATCCGCAATCCGATCGACCGATCGGTCGACCGAAGCAACTTCTACCGCTTTTTGGCAAACTTCGATCGACCGATCGGTCAACCGAATTGGCTACTGCCTATTTTTGACACTATTCGGTCGACCGAAAATTGGGCAGACTGCTTAGTTTACTTGGTTTTCTTTGCTTGTTTGGGTTCTGTCTTCGCTAAGTCTACTTATATAACATTTATTAACTTTAAGTTAATAACTTTAAAACATAAATGTTATATAAGGATTACCCCCCATTTGGATTCAATAAAAAATATCTAAAAAATCAAAATCCTTAAGAATCAAAATCTAGTTTTTGGGGTCTAGTACAAATTTCCAAAAAACAAAAATTATCTAATCTCTCGGGTCAAATATGGGTATGCTAAAGGCTTCCAAAAATTCTCTCAAAATATCTCGTTATCTAGTTTCTACCCAAGGAACAATTATCGCCATTTTTTATGTCAAGATAATGTCTAGGTCATATAGCCCTCCAAGGAGCTCCCTAGGGTATTTCAGGACGATTTCTAGGTTTTTATATTTTTGGATTCGGGGATGGTTTTTGGGTTCTTATGCATCATCATCATGATTTTACAATATAATCTAGACACCCTAAACCTAGACTCTATCTTTTTGATGAATCCGAGCGCGTCAACCAATGTTCTTCTGATTTCCCAATTTCTTCGATATTTTCGATTGAGGATGTCATGCGCTAACCGATATGGACCTGAAAGATATCTCAATGAAATATTAGTTCCATGTTTGTTATCATCAAAACCAAGATTAAGACCAAGGTAGAAAACCTTAAGCCAACAATCTTCCCCTTTTTGATGATGACAAACATCCTTAAGAAAATATATTCATTAAAGCGCTAAGGATATCAATCATGGGATTTCTCCCCCTATCAACATGTATATTCATTAAAGCGCTAAGGTCATTAGGTCAATGCCCGCTCGGTGGTTGCCTCAACGGGTGCGAATTGCGGAAGCAGGCAGCAGACGCAGTGCTTGCGGGTCGAGTCCTTAATGCGGGCGACTATTTACAATTGAGTGAGTCGGGTTAAATAGGGTTTTCACCTGAACCTGAACCCGACCCGTTATACCCGATTAACCCGGTCCGAATTGAGTTTTCGGGTCGATTTTATCGAGTTTTTCAGGTCGGATTGGGTTTTGCTCAGCCCTACTTATATGACTCGCCCACACACAATCCCATCTTACAATCCACAGCGATTTCAACTGAGACCCTTGGATGTAGTACTCGGCCCCAGAGCTGCCATTCATAAATTCATTATCCATACGCTTTAGCTGGACACCAGAGCCCGTCATCATTGCTTAACCTCTGAAACAACTTCTGAGTTGTTACATAAGGTTCAACCTCCAACAAAGATTTTAGAAGGTTCAACCTCAAACAAAGATTTCAGAAGGTTCAACCTCAAATAAAGATTTCAGAAGGATTTCAGAAGTCAAACAAAGACTTCGCTTCATAGGGAACCGAGCATTAGCAACAAAAAAACTAGGCCACTAAATCAACAAAAGCAAGTTGTAAAAAAAATATTAAGCCCACGAAGAAGCAATTGTCAAACAAAAAGGGGAGTAATATGAAAGGAATAGTGCCCTTGAGTCAATCACATGTTGATGTGTTTAGGGACTAGTCAAGGGTAATCAACTTAATGAGGCAACTTTTTCATCTTATGTTGCATCTTTATTCATAAAGATTGTGATGAACGCCATGAACCCGGGCAAATTATTCTGAGGCCATGATGAGATCATGCCAGTGAGATATATAATCCAGATGCCCATATTCTAAATATTTCTAGTCGTAGGATTACCAATTAGAGGATCTATGATTCCGAATAGACTAGTGCACTTGCTATATGTCTTATATAATAGGAGGTAGCTAATCTCACAGTTATCTATGAGTCGTCATTAATATACAAGTGCAGGTGATCATTAGGGAATGAGTTCACTGAACCAACCTGCACGAGGAACACAAAATGAAATTCTTACATAAGTGTCAATAGGATGTTCGTCGGGTGATAGTAGGTGCAAACAGTCCTTGGACCTGAGGTTGTCATGATTACCTTGTAAGTGATGACCCATTGCTTTGGTTCTATCTTTACGTGGCCCTCAACGTTGTGTACCGGGTATTACTGGGTATGGGGAAACATTCATGGAGATAGATGAGCAACCAACATGGAAAGTTACTCCTAATGAGAGGAGATAATGTCCAATGTGTCCCTGCAAGTGTCGACTTGGGAATCTCTAGCCATAGTAGACATGAAAGTCGAGAAGATATTTCTGACATTTCATAGTTGAGACGACATCTTAGTGGGTGGAATACATATGAATATGTATTAGGGTTTGACACTTCTTATGTACCCTAGCTGACTTCGGGACATTATAACCGAGGGATTTAGTTGCACGATAACTAATCACCGAAGGGTGTTCGATCCTTGTAGATTGAACCTCACACTATCCGGGTAGTCATGACATGTTACTAGACGTAAATCTTGACTTATGAGTGGAGTCTCTCACGACCACACTAAAAGGGTTTAGTGAAGGCTCGTAAGATTCAAATAGAAATCATTTTGTCAGATCCGACTCTCTGTTATGCACAACTCACTAATGGCTTAGTGTGGGGCCCAATAGGTTACACACAACAAGCTAACATCGTAACGGACTTTATGAGATAGAGTTCAAATGTGGCACTATATATCTACTAGCATGGATATGTTGCAACTCGATCATGGATCTCGTTTACGGACATAATAGGAAAGGTGTTTCCTATAGGAACGAATATGCGAGGTAGGAGTTCCTCGGTAACCCTAACTTGTAGGGTAGCCCTATTTGGTAGGGTAACCCTAAAGTCGTACGGTACAGCACACGATATTATTTTTGGGGTTGATTAAACTTAATTATGAATTAAGTAATTAATTAACCATTAGATGAGGATTATGTTAAGATGCATTTACGATTTGTTTGGACAGTTTTGTGTGGAAACATAACCTGAATAGCGCATTTTCGGTTTCTATTTTTTTCTTTCCTTTTATTAATTGTTAAGATGCATGAAAAGATGATTATGGATGAGCCCTATGTGCATGTGATTGTGTTGATTGCGTGTAAATTTATGAAATTTCATCATTGTATCTTTTAAATAGGGCATGTGTGCCCCTGCATTCCTCTTGAGAATTCTGATTGTAATCCTCTTCTCACTCTCTTTAAACCTTTCCCCAAGGGTTGTTTGGGGTCTTCTTGTTTTAGTTTTATAAAATTAGAAGTTTAGGGGCAGATTCGCGACAAGCACGCTTATTGCCCCGTTTTGGTGCGCGCGCGGAGAGTAGGTGTTCGGCACCACGTTGATGACGGCTTGAACCCCGGTATGGCACTGATGGAACCGACAACCTATAATATGGTTTTGGGCAGTGCCTTGGTGAGACGGAGCTCCCTAAAAACCCTAGGATGATGGCCTTGGTTCGCCCGATGGCTCGGGTGGAACCCTTAGAACATCCATAATCATCCTTATTTACTTTATGTTGTTATTTATTGCTCTTGCTTCAATTGTTGATTTCTTAGATAAATTATAATTGCATGAAGAAACTCTCCACTATATTGAGTCCGAATGGCTAAGATATTAAGATTATCGGTCACACATTCCATCGTTATGAGGGACAAGTGTATCTACTGTCACAACGGGTTTGTTGTGCACACACAAGGCCTTTTGTGCTAATAGACACATTGCACCTCATATGTCACATATCCCTTTAGTATTTTTGCTATCGGCTTGAAAATGACTTACTTTGTTAAGCTACACTCAAGGGTGGTTATTTTCTCGCTAGGGCATATGAACGATGGGTCCGACTCAACTAGGGTTCCTTGGTTTGTTGTGCACACACAAGGCCTTGGTTACCCTAGAGGTAAAAACTTATGAAAGTCACATAGTGATGTGATCGGTAAAGAGTTATCTACCCATGGACCTATTAGGGTTTGTCGTGTTACATGCGAGACCCGAGTAGGAGAAGTGGGGTTCCATTTTTCCTCTAAGGAAGTCTACCAAAGAGGGCTTCCCACTTCCAAACCGGAGGATATTAGGTGTGTACGTTATAGAAAATACTTCGTCATTAAACTCTACTTTATGGTATTTGATATCGGGTATTTGATGTCAATCATCATCTGCAAGATATTGCAGGAGAAGAAGAAAAGTACGTAGAAGACTCGACAAAAGGCAACTTCCCCCTTCGGGAAGGCGATATGCGCAAGAGTTGCAGCTTACCTGTAGGAACCTATCGTATAAGTCTTATATTCAACAAGACCGTTGATATTGATTTATTTTAGTGTTAATAAAAGAACATCCTTTTCCTTTGTTATCTAAATAATGTTGTGAAAAATTTTTTAAAATACAATAGTTGCCGCATAAACCATTCTGATGAGTTACATGCGACTGGACCAATTTCAATTGGTTGAATGTTTTTTGAAGTTAATAATAAATATTTTTGTACGAATGCACAAAGAGATAAAATTAACCTTACCTACTTCTGGCTTTTATGACTTTGGGCGATTATGAATCGCAGTCAGAACTTGAGTAGTCTATCTCAAGGAGATTTTGATCGAGTCTCTATTCACCAAACCTGGCGAAAGACTCGCTGAGTTGATTAGAGTTGGCCAACATAGGTGTTTGCATGTCGATAATAGCTCAAGTTATAAAAGGATACTCCTATGATATGATTAGGCTCGGGTACATCCACCTATTTTGGCATAAACCCAATACCTTTGAATCGTTTAAGGAGTATGAAGGTGAAGTTAAATAAACATATTGGAAAAGGTATTATAGGCCTTCAATTGGATCGAGGCAGAGAATACTTATCCACTAGGATTCTGAATTATCTCGAAGACAATAAGATTGTCTTTGCATGGACCCCTCCTGACACAATGGTGTGTCTGAAAGGAGGAATCACACCTTATTGGATATGATGTGATCCATACTTAGCTTCCAATCTATTTTTAGGGGATAAGCTATTGTAGCAGCCATAATTTTGTCTATCTCTGATATACCATATAAGATATGAAATGGCAAGAAATCGAATCTGAGATATCTCATGATTTGGGGTTGCCTAGCGTATGACAACCTTGACTAGGTGCAAATTTTAAGGCATACCCTAAAAAGTGTTTTGGGTATCAAGTTCTCCCAACTGAACAAAATGAGTTTTGTCACCACTTGGTGAAGTTTGTCGAGGAAAGCGGGAGTGGAAGATATGTTGAACTTGGTGAAGTTCAGCAACCACGAATAAAATCGCAACTTAGTGGAAAGTTCACAGGTTAAACCAATCCATGTAATTAATACTTTCCATCACTCTTCTAGGAGACTGCCTAGATTCCCCGAGTCATAATATCTAGCCATAGGGTATGACCTAGATTCAGGCAATCCGCGATCTGTTAATGGTCAAATGTGTTGACACTATGCGGTGACATTATGCAAATCCAAACTGGACTCAAACCAAGTATGAAATTTGGTTGACTGGCTCAAAAAGGATATCTCCTATAGGGTGCAAGTGGATCTTTAGGAAAGATCTGAGCAGCTGGCAAGGTGTGGACATATAAGACTAGACTGGTTGTGAATGATATCTAACCCAGACAGTATGTTGTCTGCAATAAGACATTCTCAGCAGTTCCAACACTCAAGTCCATCAAGATATTGCTAGCCATTAGTGCGTACTATGAATACGAGATCTAGCTAGTGGGTGTCTAGACTGCGTTCTTCCATTATGAAGAAGTCTATATGACATAGCCAAAGGAGTTCGTTTCCTCGGTTGGATCGAGTAAGGTATGCAAGCTGCAAAGGTCCAGTTATGCACTACAATTAGCATCGAAGAGTTAAAACATCCGTTTTGATGAGATAGTCAAAAAGAGGTTTTGATTTTATCAAAAATGTGGATGAACCTTGTTTACAAGGTGTTTAGTGGGAGTGTAGTCATATTATATGACATACTTGTGGGAATAGCGTTCTCATGCTCCAGTTATTTCCCAAACTAATTATCTATGGTACATTTGGGAAGGGCCTCCTATATGCTTGATATTAGGATTTATTTGGATAGGTTTGAAAGGATGTCTAGTTTACCCCAGCCCATGTATGTTGATACAGTGCTAAAAGAGTTTTAGCATTGAAGGCAGTAAAAGATGTTACTTGCCTAAAAGTCATTGCATCAGTCTTTCTAAGATGATGTTTGCTAAGACACCTAAGGAGAGGTAAAAGATGAGTGAGATCCATTATGCTTCGGTAGTGGGATCCATCATGCGATGCTTTGCACTTGGCTTCATATTGCTTATACCTCAGAGGTATATAGCAGATTTCAGGCAAAACCCTGGAGAATAACATTGAAGAGCAAATGTAGAACTCTCTTAGGCACTTGAGAAGGATGAGAGATGTTCTATACGACGCTGAAACCATATGATGGTATAAGAATACCTTTAATGGTTGTGCACTAAGCAAGAAAGTGTTCCTAGCTGGGTACTGTAACTGGTAAGGTGACTAAGGCTTTGTGTTTTGCTATTTACTTTGCTGTTTCGGATAGCATCAGATAAAGGAGTTTATCATTCAGTGGGAGTTGTTCCCGAGGTTGCCAGTTTAGCATAGGTATTATATGACAATACTAGGATTGTTGCTCAAAGTTAAGGAACTAAGATCCCATGAAGATCATTGTTTTTCTTAAAAGGCGATATCACCTCATCGTTGGAAAGAGGTGATGACTAAAAGACATTTATGTAGATTAAACTAATTACCACAGTAGCAGATTCGATCACTACTGAAATTTGGTACACAAATACTAGGATGATTGGCTAAAGTGCAAGTGGGAGATTTAAAGAAATAGTGCCCTTGAGCCAATCACATGTTGATGTGTTTAGTGATTATTCAAGGGTAATCAACTTAATGGGGTAAATTTGTCATCATATGCTGCATCTTTATTCATAAAGATTGTGATGAACCCCATGAACCCGGGCAAATGATTTTGAGGCCATGATGAGATCATGCCAGTGAGACTTGGAATCCAGATGCCCATGTTCTAAATGTTCCTAGTCATAGGATCACCAATTAGGGGATCGATGATTCCAGATAGACTAGTACACTTGGTATATGCCCTATATGATAGGGGGTAGCTAATCTCACAGCTACCTATGAGCCGTCATTAATGTACAAGTGCAAGTGCTCATTAGGCAATGAGTTCACTAAACGAACATGCAAGAGGAACACAAAATGAAATCCTTACATGAGTGTCAATAGGATATTCCTCGAGTGATAGTAGGTGCAAGCAGTCCTTGGAGCTGAGGTTGTCATGGTTACCTTATGAGTGACGACCCATTGCTTTGGTTCTATCTCTACGTGACCCTCAACGTCATGTGTCAGGTATTACTGGGCATGAGGAAGCATTCATGGAGGTAGGTGAGTAACCAACATGGAATCAGTTACTCCTAGTGAGGGGAGATACTGTCCTATGTGTCCCTACAAGTGTCGACTCGGGAATCTCTAGCTAGAGTAGACATAAAAGTCGATAAGATGTTTCTGACATTTCATTATTGAGATGACATCTTAGCGAGTGGAATACATATGAATCAGTATTAGGGTTTGACACTTCTTCTGTACCCTAGCCGACTATTATGCCCAAAAATCCTAAAATAATATTTTATTCCTTAGCAGGGGACCGTGGGCCCAAGTTAGCGCGGATTGGCGTAGAGTCGCCGAATTTAATTCGGGTAAACTTTATATATGGAAAAAAATTAGGAAAAATATATTTATTTTATTTCTGTGATTTATCATGCTAGGATTTTAGAGGGTCTCGAGATGAATTTAGCGGTTCGATCAGAACTTGAATCGGAGTTAGAACGGGTTAGATACTGGTTGTTTATGTTGTTTAACTTAAGTGATGACGTTTTGGTAATTTGGGCCAGCCAGGGCCCATAAATTATCAAAGGTGGGCGCACGGCTACTGTTTTCAGCCGCACGCTACCCAAGAGAGAGAGAGAGAGAGAGGAGAGGAGAGGAGGCAACACCAAGAGGAGGAGGAGCCGCCGGAGCCGGGATTTCACGAAATCGTCGGCGTTCAACATAGGAAGATCCCCCGCTTCTTCTTCCTGCTTGGTTTCTCCAAAAGTGAGTGGATTAGCCCTCTTTTTCCCCTTTTCCTCATCCCTGCCGCCGCCCCTATGTCATGGGGATTTCGTCATTTTTCGTTGGATTTTTCATGAATCAAATTGGATATTCGTATTGAGAATTCTATTGTGATTGCAATGGTTCTATCGGATGAATTTTTGGGTAATCGGTCACCCCCTTTTTCCTTGCTGTGCCACCTCTTCTCACCTTGGATTTCTCGATGAAATCTTGTTGATTCTTGATGGTTGATGGTTGTTCTTGATGCTTGGTTGTTACCTCGATGAAAGGAGGAATATGAGGTGAAATTAGGGCATGCCGCCCCCTTTAGGAGGGTCCTTAAGAACCTTAGGGTGGCCGGCCACCTAAAGGGAGATTTGGGAAATAAAAATTGAATTTTTATACCTTAGGGACATACTTTAGGGTACATTGAATCACTTCTACACTTTAGAGAAATTGTAGAGACATACAAGTAGGGAATTAAGTACCCTAGAGACACCTAGAGACCATAGAACCCTAGGACAACCTTAGGGTAAGCCAACCATTAGGGAACCCAAGGAGGCCGAACCCTCTTTGCCCCTAGAGCACTCGGGTAGAGGGGAAGGCCGACCCTAGGGTACACAACTAGGGAAGGGCTAAGTCGGGCTTAAATCGCGTAGGGTAGTTAAGAGGTGTTGTATTGTTTCCACCTTATACATGCTTATTTTTTCTACGATGTTTGGATGTGTTATACTTTGTTCTCATAATCATTGTGTACGCTGTGAATTCATGATTGAGCATTATTATTATTATTATTATTATTATTATTATTATTATTATTATTATTATTATTATATATCTGCGTGGTTGTGATGTATTGCGGGAGGAGGCGGAGATTGAGGTATGTCCTAGACATACCCTTATTTACTAGTTGTTCAGCACACTTTACCTTATGTTTATATCCCTGTGTGTGTGATGTTGTGGTGTGATTGATGCATTTCCCGAAAGCCTCGTTGGTGAGGGGAGGGTATATCCCAAAGAGATAGTGTTGGCCTTATTTCGGAAGTTCGGCTGGTGAGGGGAGTTCATGCCCCCAAAGAGACAGTCCGAAGACCCGATCGGTGAGGAGAACGTATGCCCCAAAGAGACGGTTTGGAAGAGCTGTGTTGGCGAGGAGAGAGCATTGTTGGCCTAAGATTTTCTACCTTGGTCTTAATTTCGGTTTTGATAACAAACATGGAACTAATATTTCATTGAGAAATCTTTCTGGTTCCAAGTCAGTTAGCGCACGACGTTCCCGATCGGAAAAATCAGAAAAATCGGCAACGATGCTCGTCGACGCTCGGGATTCTTCGGGAAGTTGAAGTTTATGTCTAGGGTGTCTAGCATATGTTATAAATCCTCATGATGATACATAAGAACCCAAAAACTAAACCCGAATCCCAAAACATGAAAAAACCAGCAAATTAGAAAATGACCCTGGAATTCACTAAGCCTATGGAGCTCCTTGGAGAGCTATATGATCTAGACATTTTCTTGACAAAAAAAATATCGGTAATTGTTCCTTGGGTAAAAACTAGATAACGAGGTATTTTGAGAGAATTTTTGGAAGCCTTTAGCATACCCATATTTGACCCGAGAGATTAGATAATTTTTGTTTTTTGGAAATTTGTACTAGACCCCAAAAACTAGATTTTGATTCTTAAGGATTTTGATTTTTTAGATATTTTTTATTGAATCCAAATGGGGGGTAATCCTTATATAATATTTATGTTTTAAAGTTATTAACTTAAAAGTTAAAAAATATTATATAAGTAGACTTAGCGAAGACGGAACCCAGAAACGAGCAAACAAGCAAAAACTCAGCCAAACCAAGCAGTGCAATTTGCCCAATTTTGGTCGATTGATCGAATGTTGTCAAAAATTGGCAGTAGGCAAGTCGGTCGATCGAACGATCAACCGAAGTGTGCCAGAAAGCGGCAGTATGCCTTAGGTCGCTCGGTCGGTCGACCGACGATCGATCGAACCTGCGATCGGACGACGGAAATGGCTAGTTTCCTAGCCATTTAGTTGGGTGTTTCATGCCAACTCTCCATGGCTTATAAATAGTAGCCTTAGCAAGTCTTCCACCCCTTATCTAAGCTTCCATTGAGCCATTCTTGATCATTCTCAAAGCATTTCTTGAGTCATCCCTTTGATAACCCTAGTTTCCATGATACATCATTGATCTTGCCTTCAAACTTTGAACGATTCATCATTGAGGTATCAAGAGGAACTAGGGCTCGTGTTTGGAGCTAAGTATTTATTGTATTATTTATTTGCTCCATTATTTGTGTATTTTTGTGATTTATTTCATTGTATTTGAGCTTGTAAAGACCTAGGTTGTTAGGTCTTGAAATTGGGTGGTTGCCTTTGTGTTTGAGGCTTAATTCCACCGGTGTAAACATAGTTTACTAGGATTAGTTGAGTTGTCGCTTAGGGTTGAGGTGGAAGAGTGCTCTCGGTAAGAAGGCGGAGACTTTCGGGTGTGGAAGTATCTTAGGTTGAGAGCGAGACTCTTCGGGTGAAAATCCCCATTGTAAGGGAAACAAGATTAATCTAGTAAAGTTTAGTTTGAAAATCCTAAGAGATGTGCTTAGGTAGTGGAGTAGGCATTGGGGCCGAACCACTATAAATAGTTGTGTTTGCATTGCTTTTACTTATATTTACTTCATTATCGTATTTACTTTGCTTCTGTTTGCTACTCAACTTTTAATTTTCCTAAGTAACCAAAGAAACGATTAAAACCAAATTTTGGTAAAAAAATTAGTAAACATACTATTCACCCTTCCTCTAGTGTGGCCATTTCACCAACAAGCATACCCCAAAGAGATGACACTGGCTGGCTGGTAGATCGAAGGCCACACTGACTACCTACCCTATGTGGTGATTATGACGGACGGGTCTGGGCGAGCATGTGGTTTGATGCATTTAGCATGTTATACTTTATACCTAGTTGCGTATTTCCTGCACGTTGCTATATGAGGTCTAGGTGAATTGCTTGCTAAATAAGAAAACAAATGCTCTTGAATTGTGCTTTATTATTCTTATGCTCATATATGTGGTTATTTGATTATTGCATGATGATGATAATATGGTGGAAATTAAGGATTGGTTTACTCACTAAGTCCTAGTTGGACTTACCCCTCATTCTGTTGTTTTGTAGCACCTGAGTTAGATCATAGAGGTAGCGGGTGGCGGCAGGGTAGTGGGTCTCATGACATGTCGTGGTTGAGGGAGATACCGAGTCATTTTTCTCTTTCTTGAGTTTTGAGTCATGTCGACTCGGTTTATTATGTTTTCACATTTTATTACTTTGAGGTGTCCTTGTTTAGTAATTTAACTTTAAAAATTGATTTGAACATTTAGCTATTTATTGAGTTGGTGGTTTTAAGACTTTTCTTAAAAATAAATGTCTTTTAAAATTCCTTGAAATGCTATTAAATGTTCAGGTATGGTTTTATTGTGTATGTAATTTGGTTTGGGTTAGGCTTCGAGGTACGTGGCATACCCTGGCTTGTCGTACCGGATTTGGGATGTGACACCGACTTCGAGACATTGTAACCAAAGGATTTAGTTCCATCGTAACTAAGCATCAAAGGACGTTCGATCCCTGTATATTGAACCTCACACTATCCGAGTAGTCATGATACATTTCTAGACGTCAATTTTGATTTGTGAGTGGAGTCTCTCACGACCACAGGCCTGGAAAATCGTGCCGGGTCGGCCCGGCCTGAAATTTTTTTTTTGGTTGGCTCGGCCCGGCCCGATAACGATTCGGGCCCGAAGTTGCTAGGCCGGCACGGCCTGTTAGCCCAAAAATTTAATTGAATTTATTAGAATTATAATTTTGAGTAGATAATTTAATGGGTATTATTAACGGGTAAAAAAATACTAATAATTATATTGCTTATCGGGCTATCAGGCCAGCACGGCCAGATAGCACTAGGCCCCGCCCGGCTCGATAAGTGTTCGGGCCATATCGGGCCGACCCAAAATCGGCCTGAGCCAGATAAGAATCGGCCTGAACCCGATTTTATCGGGCCGGGCTAGGCCAATAATTGCCGGGTCTACACAACCACACGAAAGGTGTTTAGTACAGGCTCGTAAGTTCTAATAGAAATCGTTCTATCGAATCCGACTCTTTGTTATGCATAACTCACTACTGCCTTAGTGTGGGGCCCAATGGGTCACACACAACAGGCTAACCTC
The DNA here is from genome assembly GCA_034359265.1 of Canna indica. Taxonomy (NCBI): domain Eukaryota; kingdom Viridiplantae; phylum Streptophyta; class Magnoliopsida; order Zingiberales; family Cannaceae; genus Canna; species Canna indica. Next base: position 32,216,072 of record CP136898.1, on the reverse strand, counting down.
GTAACAGACTTTATGATATAAAGTTCGAATGCGGCACTATATGTCTACTAGCAGGAATATGCTGCAACTCAATCACAGATCTCGTTTACGGACATAATAGGAAAGGTGTTTCCTATATGAATGAATACGTGAGGAAGGAGTTCCTCAGTCACCCTAATTTGTAGGGTAGCCCTATTTGGTAGGGTAACCCTAAAGTTGTAGGGTATGCCACGCGATATTATTTTTGATGTTGATTAAACTTAATTATGAATTAAGTAATTAATTAACCATTAGACGGGGACGAGGATTATATTTAATTAAGAATTAAACATAATTGCATGGAAGGAAAATTTTGATTTTTCCCATGTGCATGTACCTATTAATTAGGAATTGATTTATTTAGATAAATCATATATATTAATAGATAATTGATTTATTTGGATAAATCATAGTTCTATTAATGAATAAGAGTTTGATTTATCTCATCTCTATTCCTTAGGTGATTGGTTTTAGGAGATAAACATATTTTCTATTGATAGACATTTAATTTATGTAGATAAATTAATATTCTATTTAATTGGTTTTTGATTTATTATGAATAAACTATAAAACCATTAATATGAAAATCAAAGAGGAGGCAAACCCCGAATTTTTGAAATTCAAGGTGAGTTCAAAATTGAACTCAAGTGGCTGGCCCCCTTTATTCTCTCTTGTGGCTGCCCCCTTTAAAAGGGTTGAAGGGTAGTCGAACCAAAATGATGAAAAATAGAGAGAAAGGGATAGATTAAGAGAGGAAAGATTGTGAATCTTGAGAGGGTTCTTGTGTGGAAGATGTTGGCTGAAGGTTTTTTCCTTCATGCTCTATTCTCTTCATGACTATTTTGATGATAACAAACCAAATCTATTTAACCAAATTCTTGAAGTATGAAGCTCGCAGGATTAATAAATGACAAGTCAAGTTTCACGTCTTGCGACATCGATCTTGAAACAAACCAATGCGTGCACCAAAGATGGCTTGGACAAATCAAAAGAATACATGGAAAGTCTTTCGAGTTGAAGCACGCTGAAGAACGGAACCAGAAAATAAAGCGCGCAACGAGAAGATCAAAAAAGAAATTTTCCAGTCCAGGTTCGGTCGACCGAATGGTGTTAAAAAATTGGCAGTAGCCAATTCGGCCGATCGGTCGGTTGACCAAAGATGGTCAAAAATCGACAGTTGCCAATTCGATCGATCGTCCGGTCGACCGAATGTGGTAGAAAATTGGCAGTAGCCAATTCGATTGATCGGTTGATCGACCGAAGTGCGCCTAGAAGCGGCAGAATGCCGCAGTCGCTTGGGCGGTCGATGCATCAATCGACCGATGATCGACTGACAAGCAACCGGGCGTCGGCAACGGACAAAAATGCGCCCGTTGATGAGCCGTTTGATCGCAGGGTTATAAATACCCTTCTCTCTCTCTCTCTCTCTCTCTCTCTCTATATATATATATATATATATATATATATATATATATATATATATATATATATATATATCCTAGGTAATGATTGATGCAAACAATCTTCAAAGAGTGATCTTTAGCATCCTCCAAGCTTCTCAATTGATCAAATTCTTCAAACCTAGCTCTTGATCCGTCATCTTCAAGAGTTCTTCATTAAAGGGTTCATCAAGGGTGCTAGGCTAAAAAAGAAGAGGTGTTTACATTGTGATAAGTTCTCTTCTTCCTCTTCTTGGAATAGAATTGTTTTTTATTTATTTATACTTAAATTTACTTGAGCTTGTAAGAAGACCTTGTGTGTGGTCTTGTGTGTAAGTGGTTACCTTGGTGTATAAGGTATAAAGTCACTTGTGTAATCCAAGTTAGGAGTAGGTCTTAGGAATTGAGGTGGGAAAGCTCACTCGGTAGGAAGGCGAGATACTTCCGGGTGTAGAAGTGCATTCGAGGTGAGTGTAGAGTCTTTCCGGTGCAAAGTCCTCAATTGTAAGCTACTCATAATTTAGTAAATTTGGGTGTGAAATCCTAAACACAGTACTTAGGTAGTGGAGTAGACATTGGGGCCGAACCACTATAAATAATTGTGTTTGTATTATCTCTTTTGAGTTTGCTTAATTTCTTTACTTATTGCTTCCGCATTGAATATTAGAATTGTGAATTGCCTAAGTTGTAAGAAACAAATAAAAATGGAATTAAGCGATAAGATTTAGTTAACATACTATTCATCCCCCCCCCCTCTAGCGTGACCATTTCACCCAACAGAAGAGTTCCAAGAACCCTAAGTGCTTCTCCTTGGTGGACCAGCCTCCTCTTTCTTGATCTTATTGGAGGAGTCCAAGAGGACAGTGAGGTATCTTCACCTCTTCTCTTTCGTTCCAATGTTTTCTTATCCTCTCTCTCCTTCCTTTTTTGGTGCTCGGTTCTTGGTGGAAGGGTCGGCCTTGCCTTGGTGGATTTCATGATCGAGAAAGCTTCTCCGTTAAGACACAATGAGCCCCGGTGTTCGTTGCCCCTATTGTTGCGAGGTGCTTGGTGTGGACTATTGTTGTAGTACGCGCACGTATGCGTCTTATGACGGGGATAATATCAGCCATACCAACCGCGATTTAAGATATAGGGCCTGTTTGGTTAGCGAAATCAAGTCTGTTTTCATGGTTTCAGTTTCACTGAAACCAAAACTGCTTACGAAAACGTGTTTGGTTTAGTGTTTTCGTGAAACTGAATCGAAACCAGAATGAAAACGAAACCAGTTTTCTGTGGTTTCAAGACTGTCGGTTTCGTTATCAAAATGTTGTGACAACTTTGTAATTATAAATATTTTTTATAAAATTAATTAATTTAAAAATAAATCAAACTATATCGAATTTTTAAAAATAATAATAAAAATCATCATTTTTAACTCAAACTTTTATCTTAAATTTATAAAATAATTAAACCAATTTATATCTAATTGACTCAAATCCAAATTTTAAATAACTCAATTTTCTTAAAGTTGGTCTATTTATAATTTAATCAAACCTAATTTTAGATCATTGGACTTGTTTTTTTTTTTGAAATTTTATAATAACTATTAATTAATTTTTATATCTAATTGAACAAAAAAAATCTTAAATTACCAATAACTTAATTAATTAAATCATTTAAATATTTTGTAACCATATTAACAAATATTTAATTTTGTAAACTAACTAAACATTTAATTACTACTAAAAATGTTCAAGGAAAATTAATATTATTTTTTATAATCAAATAAATATTTACTGGTTTCAACTAACTAAAACTGATGTTGTTTTTATTAAACAAACGCGTTTTCAGAAAACTGAAAACTATAAATCAAAACCAAATTTTCGAAACTAAGTTTTCAGTTTCACTGAAACCAAACCAGAAAATAATTTTCGCTAACCAAACAACACCATATCTTCTCATTCTTCTCCGATGTTGAATTCCTTAATATTGCTAAAGTAGATCATTGTTTTTGGGATGATTTAAATTTTTTAAATTGTTATTTCCGCTGCGTTTTCGAATCCCATCCCAATATAATCAACCCCAGAAAGTTTCCAGAATTAGCACATACACATGTAAACAAAAAATTCAAACGTTTACTGAGGAGAAACACATCAGCTTTGGTAGGCACGACATGAGCATCCCTCCCCGGAACAATATCCCCCTTGCGAAGAAAATGACCACTGACCCGGAGTCATGGTCGAAGGTTCTCCTCCATGGGACCAAGAAAAGTCTTCTTCAGATTTAGGATTTACTAGAACACCATCTTCGACTTACTTGAGGAAATTCATCCCAGAAAGGTCAACGTCAGGAGCAAGAAGCTTAGCTTATTCTACCACCCTTTCGAAACCATCTATATACATTGCAAGAGCACAATCTCGAAGGCATCTTGTTTCGTCCTCAAGGGTTTGCCTTGCCAAGTTGCACCTCCTAACTTCGCCCTTTGCTTCCTCAGCCTCAGTCTTCAAACGGGAACCCTCCACCATCGCCTCGGCAAGATCGAGGTAGAGCATTCCCAATTTCGCTATAGACTTGTTTTCCACCTCCGTCATCCAAGTAGCAGACTCAGAAACAACCACATTCCAATGCGCGACTTCATCAACCTTCGCCACCAAGACCCTTTCCATTTCAACCATCTTGAACCTCAATGCCTCGAGCTCTCAAGACTGCGCCTCAGAATCTCTCGACGTATACTTCCTTAACCTGCCCATCAAAAGTTGGACGTGTTCCCAAAGATCCACCCATCGGGAAAAACTAATTGATTACTAGAATGGAAGCACAAGACCAAAATAGACCGCTGAACTCCTGCTAACGCACCAGCTACCACCGCTATCTCCGGCAACGCAGACTCATCCCCTCGCGAATGAGTAGCCGCCTAAAGAAGCAAGTTTCCCTCAGAATACCTAGCTCTCTTCCGACACCCCGTTGGTGAGCCAAGAAAGACTGGAGAATCCAAAGAGGCCGATGATCCGACCACCTCCACCCTAGCCCTAGAGAGTCCTAGATTCCGAGACTACGAAGCCCTCATAGGCCTCAGTAAGCCATCCACTAACAGATTTTTCTCCCTCCAGCCTGAAGCGCTCTCCCGCATTTTTGTGAGACGAGCGCGCATGCCTGACACCTTCAACAATGAAGACATCTCACTTGCACGATAAAAAGATTCTGAATAATTCATCTCGAAAGACTATGGAAGAGTACCTGATAGTCACGGTACTACTAAATGGATTGTGAAGAAGCCAAACCTAAAACCAACATCAACGATACAGAACTGAAAAGCAAAACACCAAGAAGACTTACCAAAGGGGGCCAGCAATAGAGGAAGAAACTAACTAACTAGAAGAACATGAGCAAAAGCCTGCTAAGGACGAATGCCAAAGAGTGTGAGAAAAGCTTGAAACAAGGAGGGAAAGAGTCATCTTATAGGCTGAAGAGTGGCAGCCCCTCTATCCAACGACCAGTAGAGAAAATGTGATTAAATCTCAATCGGCCAGCTCACTTATCGACGGTTCTCTTGAAATCCCCAAGACACGAGCAGACATTTTTTTCGCCATGATGCCTCCCCCAAAAACGAGGAGGTAAACACGAGTCAGCAACTACCACGTAAGATGAAAAGATCTTCATTATCAAACCGACATGCTACGCCCAGAAGCCGAGAGGACACGAGAACAACACGAAAAAAATATATCGATTTAACTTACCTCGAGGGGAGGCAAAAGTTGCTACATGCCAATCAAAGACGAGCCGCTAGCCCTAGCTCGGCCGCCACGGCCACTTGCTTCAGCACGACCCTGAGGGCCACTTGCTCCAGCTCGGTTCTTATAGCCATCCGCTTTAGCTCGGCCTCCACGACCACCTTTTCCAACTCGACTCCATGATCGCCTACTCCAGTTCGACCTTCACAGACACTCATATCAGCTCCGCCTCCGCAGCCGTCCACTTTGATGTGGCCTTCAGGGTCACCTATTTCAGTTTAGCCTCCATGGCCGCCTTCTTCGGCTCGACTTCCACAATCGCTTACTCCAGCTCGGCTCCACGACCGCTTACTCCAGTTTGGCCTTCACGACCACTCATATAAACTCGACGTCCGCAGTTGTCCACTCCGACGCAGCCTTAATGGTCACATGTTTCAATTTGGCCTCCATGGCTGCCTTCTCCGGCTCGACTTCCACAGTTGCTTACTCCAGTTTGGCTCCATGATTGCTTACGCTAGTTCGGCCTTCACGGTCACTCATATCAGCCCAGCCTCCATAGCCGACCACCCCGACACGACCCTCGCGGTCACCTGCTTCAACCTAACCTTTACAATGGCTAGACATAACATAGCAAATATCTCTAGAAAATCCCCAAAATTACAAAGAAACCAAAGACAGGAAAGTTAAAACTCATTTAAGAGCTTGACACGTAATCCTCCAGACTCCGATCGAGCTCGGGGGCTGTGTACTGGACTAAAACTATTGGGCCCGATCGGATTAAACCTAGCAGCACCCCACAACTTGCCTCGAGCCAGACCAGATAGCTCCGCTTGGGACTCCACCCGGCCAAATAAGGACATTCACGTCTTCTCTTATCACGAGAAATACGCCATTACAAAACCGTCATCTCCATGATCAGCCCCGAACCATTCTAAGCAATATCTTTGCGAGATTATTGGGTAGCGTCATCACCTCCACCTGCAATAAATACGGACATGACACGCCTCACATAACCTAAGTTTCAATTTCATTACCTCAACATTGGAGTCCCACTGGCTTGAACGTCGGAGAGTCTTTTGTACGTCCTCCGCCGGCGTTGAACCCAACTAGAAGAGACACCAAATCAGATCAGATTACTCCGATCATCAAGCAGGAACAATACCCAAAACCGATAAAGAATAAGTTCCAACAGGGTACTCGGAACATGTACTACACCACAGGTTCCAGTAGGATTGTTCATGGGTCAAACCCGACCCAATGAACCCGAGAAATCGACCCGACCCGAATTAATCGGCCGGATCGGGTTGGGTAATCGGGTTGGGTCGGGTTCAATTTATTCAAACCCGATTATAGTCGAGTTGGGTCTCGGATTTCAAGTTTTGAAATCCAATTACCTGATTAATTATATTTATTATTATTATTTTTAAAAATATATAAAAAACTTATAAATATATGTGTTGAAAAGACGTGGGCCGCTTCAACTCGCGTCTTCCAAGAAGCATAACAGCCACTCAAGTGGCTGCTGCTGTCACGCCCCGGCCCCCGGCCCGGAGACGCGACGGCGACTCGAATACCGCGCAGCGGAATGAAAAGCCACAAATCAACATAAAAAAAAACAACAACATAAAAACCAATAACTACAATTCATAAGTCCGATCAAATACAATATTTAACCAAATATAAAATTGATCTACAAATTATAGCTCCAAAATAACAATATCAAAGCCGAGCTATAAAACGACAAAACAAACCAAAATACAAAAGCAGTCGCCATCAGAGCTCCACATATACGACTGCCTACTAGATGTCTAAAAACTATCTACACCTCGATCTACAAATTGACTGCTCACCCCTGCAAGTCTGAAGCAAAAACAACGGAGGTCAGCGAATGCTGAGTAGGAGAATCACAATATGATCAACATGTATCAAGTGTCACTCAACAATGCATAACAACATGGCCTAAGATGCAGTCAAAGGCAATGAACACAATAATTACTCCTCACCTACTCCTAAACAACATCAACTGAATCATCGAGCGTGTGGACCATTGGGTAAAACCCCCGTACTCTACCACCTGCAGAGTGGCATCAACCGTCCGCTCCAACGGTGATACGACTACCCCCACCAAGCAGGTAGCCTGTCAGATGCCGCGTCCGACATCATCGCACCTGAAGGTGCCTAACATGCGACTAGTCAATATCATATATACCCTCTCCCATGCCTGGGGGTACCATACCGAAATGGTCCTGGACCGAAGTCCTCTCCAAGGCCGTAGCCTCCAGATTGACAACCATGCAACTCGACTCGAAGAGTGCAACAAGGTATTTCACCATGATCAACAATATAACATCAACTTTGAATGATAACCACATGAACAACAAGATGCTAACATAATATCATCATGATTAATAATATAACCACTCCAAGTGAAAATGACCTGATCAACAGGGTAATAACATGCTCAACAAGTAAACAACATCATATATAACAACATGATACTATGCATACGATGACTAATCCAATGCAACATAGGATTAGTATGACATACTATGATCAAGAATAAATGACAATAAAATGTAACAAATGCAATTTCTCTATATGGCATGCCCAACAATAATGTGCAACATGAGTTCAATAAATTTTAAGAAGCAAATAAAACAATGGAAGCAAAAGTATTTCCGTAATTTATCTCCGACGATAAATCAACAATAGACAAAGAACAACAGACTTGCAGGCTCAACCCACTCTCCAAACACCCATGCTCAACCAACTCTCCAAACCACAATTATTTCACACCAATCAATTAACTAAATTCTCATACTAATAATTTAATATTATTTCAATACATCGACAACATCAACAACTAATCAACTGAAGGAACATCCTAACCATATTTTCTCGGAAAACCAACCCCACCATTGCGTTCAGCACGCAAAAATGGTCAAGATTGCTATTCACCTCAACTTCAACCGATAACTCGAGACCCACAAAATAAATTAATTTCAAACACATCTATATCACTAACTTACTAAACAACATCAATACTGAAATATATCAAAATCATATCAAATAATCTCCAATCTGAAATCCGACACCACCATCGCGTTCAGCACGCGAAAATCTACAACTTTGGTATTCACCTCAACTCAATCTAACGACTCTACAATCAACTATAAAAATACCCTAATAATTTATAAATCAACCCAATTTTATACGATACAGCTCTCTTCTCAACACTATTTATCCGTCCTCACCCACTCGTCTCCTACCCACCTGACGCCTCTACTCCCTCCCGACGCCGCCCCCTGCTTCGCTCGAACCCACGCCGGCCGACTCTCCAACACGCCGGCGACCACCACGCCGACACCTCCACCCTCTCCCCAACCCCCGCAGCTGGTCCGACTCGCCGCCGGCCGGATGGTGGCCGGAAGGGTCACCACCTAGCGCGGCCAACACCACAGCCAGCCTGCGCGCGCGACACGGCCGTCCACGACGCTCGCGGTGTGGATGCCCTTCGGCGCGGCTGCCCTCCGACGCGGCCGACTGCGGCGGGACAACGTGCGATTTTTCGCGCTGCCGCCCTCGAATTTGACTCCGCTGCCGATCCTCCGTAGCTTTGTCGTCGATTCATCGGAGATAACGAATGGAATGAAAGGAGGGGATAAATCTCCTACCTCGATTTCGCGATTCCGGCGACGACGACGAGCTCCAACGGCAACACGACGCGCGCCGACTCCTCCGCTTGCAGGTTCCTCTCCTCTCCTCTCCTCTTCTCAATCTCTCTTCGCCAGCTCCCTCTCTCCCCTTCTTAAAACCTTTCAACGACACCTCTCCCTTACCTCCCCATTACCTTCACCTGCTACCCCCACTCCTCGCGTCATCCCTTCTACCCAAACATTGACTCAATTTTTAATTTTTTTTTTCTTTTTATACTGGATATAACAGCTGCTGGTCTTCCCAAGATCTCTTAAGAGATCAAAACAAACGCGTTGGGAAGACAAAACAGACGCGTCTTCCCACGTCATTTTAGATTTTTTTAAAATATATATTTTTATTTTATATTTATCGAGTAACCCGATTACCCGATCCGATTCGATTTCGATCGGGTCGGGTTCAAAAAATTTTACTTCAAAATTTGACCCGACCCAACCCTATTGTTTGTTGATTGGGTCAGATCGATTTTTTTCTCCAAACCCGACCCGACCCCACTCGTGAACAACCCTAGGTTTCGGGTAGGATCCGATTCCAAATAGGATACTCGAAACCTATATTACACCATATATTTCGGGTAGGATTCGTTTCCAAGTCTCAATAGATAGAATTTGAGTTCAAAATCTAAGAATTAGTCCTATACATAATAGAGTTCTAATATTATAAAAAATACAGATATTTAAACCCACTCACTCTGGCTTACTTGCCCTAAGGGTATTTGGGGGATAATCGGAATTTTGGTTCCGATTTCGCGGATTTCCATTCGCAATTCCTGTCCGTGGAATAATCTTCTTATCATTTGAATGATCGTGGGCTTTATTAAATCTACGTTATACAACCTGCTGCTCCCATCAGTGGTAAGCAGTGGTTGCTTCTTCCAAGCCACAAATCGACACCACCTTCGGAATCCAACTATCCATCCCTAAACACGATCCTACAAAACAACAACCACGATTTCAGCCCATGTTGGTTTGCTTCGTTTCCTTAATCAAGGGAAAGGAGAGCGATGGCTTCTGCTTTCCTCTGCTGCCCTGGTCCCCTGGCCTCCTCTTCTCCTCAACTCAGACTCCACCGAGGCGCGAAGAGGAGTTTTCCGGTCGCAAAGAGAAGAGCGACGGATGTTGTCTGCAGCAGTGATAGGATTGGCGATAAGAGAAAGGGGGCAGCAGTAGGGGACGATGAGGATGGACCCTCCTTCAGGCCGTTCGGCTTCGTGACGGACAACCCATCGAGCCGCAGTGCTATTCAGCTGCCGGAATCGCCCGCTGAGGACGGAAACGTTGGCCAGATGCTTTATGTACTATAATCTCTACTTATATGCCCACTTGCTCACGATTTAATCCAGAACTGGATTGAATATGGTGTCAATTGCCAGTAGGGCTTGCATTTGATGGACATTTGCATAGAATTCATTAGCTAACCGATTTCACTTGCTGGTTCTTTTGATGGATATTTGCATAGAATCTATGAGCTAACTGATTTCAATTGCTGGTTCTTTCGGTTGAATTTCTTGATCATTATAAATGGGCATGGCCTCAGTGAAAAACGACACCACACCTTTTACGTCACGGAAAATTAATCAAAACTTGCATTTGATTTCTCTTTCATACCGTGTCGAATATTGATGGAAGAAGACCTTCACTATTTTTTTCATAGAATCTTCCTATGGTCCAACAAGGAGCCTAAAAATGGGAGGAAGTGAAACAAGAACAATCTAGAAACCCTTGGAGAACAAGAACAGCCTAAGATGCTTCTAGGCAGAAAAAACAAACCAACTTAGTCTTGTCCAAGAGAAAGGGTTCAGTCCACGAAATGCCCGGATACCCACTTGCCTTGTAATAACTGTTGGATTTCTATATGGCCATTTAGTAGATTATGTTGCCGCCATGTAGTAACTATTTGGCCAAGGAAAACAACCCTCTGACACTTGTCGTGTAATAACTGTTTGGCTTCTATATGGCCATGCAATAACTTATTCTGTCGCCATGTAATAACTATTTGGCCAAAGGAAACAACCCTTAGACGCCACCCCTCACTAGCAGCCTATGAAGATTGTTAAATTTGATTGGATGACCAACTTTCCCAAAATCTTAAACCGTTAGGAAAGAGACCAATCTTTGCATTTATATTCTTAACACTCCCCCTCACTTGTGGGCGGGTGAACTTGAGGAGACTACCCAAGCCTAACAAGTGGATTGACTAAATTGAGGTGAGAGATTTTTTTTTTTAAAATATTGACGCTAGGAGGATTCAAACTCAGGACCTCCGATACCATGTTAAATTTGATTGGATGACTAACTTTCCCAAAAGCTTAAGCCGTTAGGAAAGAGACCAATCTTTGCATTTATATTCTTAAGAGATGAATTGGCCGCCTCCAACCCTCAACCTTCGTCATAGACTCAAAAGAGAGGTGGGACAATGCAGTTTGGTCCTGCACCATGGAACACCAAAACAACGTAGAACAACTTCTGTTTGGGCCTTTTACATTCTCACCTGCCTGGCCACCTAAATGGCAGCAAATTTGCTTCTCCGACTGACCAAAACCTATTGCCGCATATGTCAAAATCTCACTCATCATGTTCAAAACTATGTAGCTGATATTCTTGTTAGAGGCACCACAACATCATTGGAAGATATTAGTATGGACTTTGTTGTTGGCTTCTCAAAGAGACAAAGAGGCATTGCCTGCATCTTTGGTATTGCAATTAGGTTCTCTAAAATGATCTACTGAAAGAAGACTATGCACACTTCTCATATTGCCGACCATTATTTAAAATAAGTTGTCAAACACCATAGCATTCCGAGGTCTATTACATCATTCCCAGGTCCCACAGTAAATTTCTGAGGTATTTGTGGAAGAAGCATGGTACTGATTAAGATTTACAATATAGTAATGCCCTCCACCATAAAATTGATGGGCAAAGTAGTTAATAGTATTTTGGAAATCTATTCTGAAGCTTTACTGTGGAGAATCCAATAATGGCATTTGATACTTCCTATTCTTGAATTTTAATAATTCTATAGTAAATTGCTATTGCACAAATCCACTTAGATATTGTTTATAGAAGAATGCCTTCATGCTACCTAGATATTAGTAATGTTCCAAAATCATCTTTAACAAGTAAGAAAACTTAGTGTTCTCAGTATGCCATTTGCAGAATTTTAGAGAGAGTTTCAGAAGGGTTATTAATTAGTGAGATAATTCCATCACCTTTAGATGCTTTATACAGTGGATACTTGGAAGCACTTTAGTTATTGCTTGAGTTGTCTTTATTATTTAACTACTTTACAAGTGATACATTTTACAACCTGCATTTTTCATATCTATTCATTAGTTTGGTGGTATGCACTCTTGTACTTTTGGTGTGCTTATACTGGCTTCTATAAATACAAATTTATATGGCACAACCTTCTGGGTTATTTGTGAGTCAAATATTTAAGTTAGAGGCTTATTATTTTTATAATTTTCGCATTGTTAATCAGAGGATAGAAGACAAGGGCCGGGAGTATGGATCTTATGTCAAATCTGGAAAACTTCGATGGTTTGTTAGAGAAACAGGTAAGTTTCTTTTGCTCAAGTAAAATGCATTTTTCATTTATGGTCTGATTGCACAAATAAATTTATGATTATCATGTTAATACCTACCCTTGAGGATCTTTAATAGGTGTCTTTTAAAATCAAATAAAGTGACTCAAAGACAGTTTTCTTCAAATCTGAAGTTTACAACAATGTCAATTATCATTCATTACTTGTCAAGCTTTGCAATGCATTGCAGTTCATTTGATGAGGAATAAAAAAACCAGCTAAGTATGGACATTTAAAGAACTAAGTCTCTTTGGTGATTCTGTTACGAGCCTTGGTGTAAGCTTGTGTTGTTGGTCGCCGATGGTTGATACTATCACCTATCTTGATAGGAGGGGAGAGGTGGAAGAGAGAAAAGAGAGAGAGAAAGAGAGAGAGATAAGATAAAGATTGTAGTTAAATTCTGCTTGCTCTGTCTTACTTCCAGGTTTCCTTAAATAGAGGTTACGAAGTGCATATATTGAATACAATGTCTAATTCCCATGAGGAATTAATGGTAATACAATACAATTTGTATTTGACTACTTCACATGGTTTTAAATCTCGTACCGTACCGAGCGGTAAGCTCGGTATATACCGGTTTTTGAAAAAACCGGTATACGAGATACCCGGTATGGGTAAATACCGGGTATCTCGGTAAATACCGCCCGTTATTTATGAAATATCGGGCGGTATTTGCTATCATACCGGGCTATACCGCCCGGTATGACATTGTGTACTATTGCAATTTATCGAGTATTGGAAAATACCGATATCTCGGTAAATACCGCCCGGTATGCTATGGTATTTAGCAAATACCGGGCGATATTTGCTGTCATACCGGGCGATACCGCCCGGTATGATCCAACAGCTCTTAAAAAGAGCCGTTGGGTATTGTTCGATACTGTATTAGGGTTTTTCATAGATATAAGAGAATCATTACATTAGAATTTATATAGGCCGACACAGGCCCACAACCCAAAGGGCCCAAAAAATCATGTATTTTAAACCTTAATACATTGACACTTAGCGCAACATAAGACACTTAGGGAAAATCAGTCGCTACACATCCCAACATACGGTGTTGATCTTAGTCCGTCGTACTCGTACATATCTTGGGGATATACACGACTATATAAACTCCAATGTAATGATTCTCTTGTATCTATGAAAAACCCTAATACAATATCAAAACAGTACCCAACGGCTATTTAAACATTGCATTCATGTATTTGACATTTGAATATTAATTTTAAGTATTTCTTGATCAATGATGTATTATTGGAGTTATTTTTAACATCAAATTTTTTTTTATAAAAAAGGTCCGGTATGCAATTTCCGTACCGGACCGTACCGTGTGTCGGTACGGTACGGTATCGGTACGTACCGATACCGGTCATCCACCGAGATGATGACCGGTATCGGTATTTTAAACCTTGCTACTTCATGGATGGTTCAGTCACCTTTATTAGAGTTAGAATGCAAATTGGTTTTGTCTTCCTCATGGTGTTTACCGAGTAGCATTAATTTGTCGTTTTCTGCGCTGGTATTGAAACTTGTAGCGTGCATCCTGATTTGGTGCATTGATGATGGTATCATTGCCATTGGCCGGAAGAGCATGCTTGGCCGCGAGCATGAAGGAGGGGTGAGCTTCCTGCAACTGGTTGGTGGATTCCCATGTGGATTCGGAAGTGGGCAGGCCTGTCCAGCGGATAAGGCATTCTTCAACGCCATGATTTCAGCAGGAAGTGAGTTTATGGCATGATGCGAAAGTGGGGGAAGCTTTGGTGGTGTAGTTGGTAGGGCCCCATGAAAGCGTTTGAGGAAGGACACATGGAAGACATTGTGAAGTTTGCATTCTTGTGGAAGTTCAAGAGCGTAGGCGACAGTGCCAATGCGACAGAGGATGCAGAAGGGCTCGTAGAAACGGGGAGCCAGCTTGTGAGAACTGTGTCGGGCGAGGGAATTTTGGCGGTATGGCTGTAGTTTAATGACTAGATCATTAGGCTGAAACTGCAGATCTCCGTGATTGCGATCATAATTCCTTTTCATGAGTTGTTGAGACTGCAGTAGGTGTGCCCGAATAAGCTAGAGGTGGTGGTCGCATTCTTGTAAAGAGTGGTCGATCGCCTCGAGGTGGGAAGCTCCAAAGGTGTAAGGGAGGAGGCGAGGTGGTGGCTAGCCATATACCACTTCGAAGGGGCTGGTTTTGAGGGCAGAATGGAATGCTATGTTATAACAATACTCCACCCATGGCAGCCATTTGAGCCAAGTTTTGGGTCAGTCGCTGGTGAAGCACCTGAGGTAGACTTCAAGGCCGCGGTTCACTATTTCTATTTGGCCATATGCTTGGGGATGGTAAGTTGATGTGAAGTTAAGGGTGGTGGTTGAAATGGAGAATAGTTCACTCCATAAGCGGCTGGTGAAGGTGGCATCCTGGTCGGATACAATTGATTCAGGTATCTTATGGAGGTGAACGATGTTGTCGAAGAAAGTACGAGCAGCAGATGGTGCCGTGTAGGGGTGGTGGATGCCGATGAAATGTCCATACTTGGAGAGGCGATCCACTGAGGGAAGGCCTTCGATAAAATCGAGAGAGATGTCAGCCCAGATTTGGTGGGGAATGGGCAACGATTGAAGGAGACCGACTAGAAGTAGCATCTCAGTTTTGTTGTGTTGGCAAACTGCACACCTTTTGACATAGTTGTGCACATCACGTCGGAGGTGGTCGCACTGGAATTCCGCGTGCACACGTTGGAGAGTGCATTGATAGCCTTCGTGTGTTGAGTCATGGAGGGCGCTGACAATGGTGTGGCGGAGAGGGGAGGAGGGTGGAATGACGACTCTGTTTTTGAAGGAGATATTGCCGTTTGTGAGGGCCCACAGGGATGGTTGCAGCATGAGAGGTATATCCAGTAACAATTGCTTCATTGCTAGATCATTTTGGAGCTCCTGTTGCAGTTGAACAAGAAAAGTAGAGTGAGGAAAAGAAATGGCAGCAATGCAACCTGCCGAAGATGGGCGTCGGGAGAGAGCATCAGCTGTAGCGTTCAACCGGCCAGCTTTGTATTCAATTGTGAAGTCATAGCCTAAGAGCTTAGAGACCCAACGATGTTGAGGGGAGGTGGCTAGACGTTGCTCCAAGAGGTATTTGAGGCTGAAATGATTTGTGCGGGCCACAACTTGTGTCCCCACAAGTAAGGAGTCGAGTGCTTGATGGCTTTAACTAGTCCAATGAGTTCTTTTTCGTAGGCGGTCAATTGATGCATGTGAGAAGCGAAGGTCTGGCTGAAATAGGTGATAGGCTGGTTGTGTTGGTGAAGAACTGCTCCAATCCTAGTGCTTGCTGCGTCACATTCAATGGTGAATGGTTGCGTGAAGTCGGGAAGGGTTAGTGTAGGGGCTGTTGTAAGTGCAGATTTGAGAGTTTCAAAAGATCTAGAAGTTTCGGTGGACCATATGAAACTGTTTTTGCAAAGCATGGATATGAGAGGGCCCGCTAAGACTCCATAGTTGGGAATGAATTTGCGGTAGTAGCCGACAAGCCCAAGAAAACTGCGTCGTTCAGTGGCGGAGGTGGGTTGAGGCCATGAGGCAATTGCTGAAATTTTTTGGGGGGCGGTGCTAACCCCACTTGCAGAAATGACATGACCAAGGTATGCTATAGAGGATGTTGCAAACTTGCATTTGGACTCTTTGAGGAAGAGCTGATGCTGTTGTAAGGTGGCGAGGATGCGATCAAGGTGGCTGAGATGATCCTCCAAAGAAGCACTGTAGATTAGAATGTCATCAAAGAAGACAAGGACAAACTTACGCAACATCGGTCGGAAGATATGATTCATAAGTGCTTGAAATGTGGATGGTGTGTTGGCCACCCCGAATGGCATGACAAGAAATTCAAAGTGTCCATGGTGAGTGCAGAATGCTATTTTTTCCACATCATCATCATGCATGCGAATTTGATGGTAGCCGGAGCGTAAATCGAGCTTTGAGAAGATGCGAGTACCGTGAAGTTCATCAATGGTGGGGATTGGGAGCTTATCCTTGATTGTTATGGAATTTAGGACCCGGTAGTCGACGTAAAGACGCCAAGTTGCGTCCTTTTTCTTTGACAAGGAGAACCGATTCTGAAAAGGGGGAGGTGCTTGACTGAATGATGCCCTGCTGGAGCATTTGTTGACATTGCTTTTCCAGTTCATCTTTTTGGTGAAATGGGTATCGATAAGGGCGAACTCAGACCGGATGAGAGGGCTATTGAAGGCGGATGCTGTGGTCATGGGCTCGGCATGGCGGCAGCCCTGTTGGTTTCTGCAAAGATGTTGCTGAATTTTTGGAGTACAACATCCAGAGTGGGCTGGACAGAAATCGCTGCAGCGCTTATCTGTGGGGGCGAATGAGGATGAATGCCCTGCAAGGTGACAGTCCCATGTGGAGTTGAGTACTTGGAGGAGTCGTTCGAAGTCCCAAGTGATGGGGCCAAACGTTTGTAACCATTGGACTCCAAGGACCATGGTTTAAAATACCGATACCGGTCATCATCTCGGCTGATGACCGGTACCGGTACGTACCGGTACCGTACCGTACCGACACACGGTACGGTCCGGTACGTAAATGGCATACCGAGCTGTTTTTTTTTTTTTTTTTTTTTTTTTTTTTTTTTTTTGATTTTGTGCTAAAAATAACTCCAATAACCCATGATTGATCAAGAAATACTTAAATTTTATATCCAAACGTCAAATACATGAATACAATGTTTAAAATGCGGACGAATGACGTCCATCGTACTCGTACATATCTTGGGGACATACACGACTAAGGTCAACACCGTAAGTCTGCAATGCCCATATCTGAAAATGATCCCATGTCATCATGTCTTGGTATCCATTATACCACATACCTATCAGTGTTTCTTTGTTGACCGTCCAAGAACTAGTCCCTGTATCATCAGTTGAGTAGGTACTTGATACGGAGTGGGTTGATTCGGAAACTTCTTGCAAGCTACTCATCATATCGTGGTGGTAATCTTGCAAAGCTGTCGGTCCACCTCCTCGACGCCGGCCTTTCTTCTCGTACACCCGAGTTGTTTGTCTGGTTCTAGCACCGTGATCCTGATCTTGGGTGGAGTGGTCGAAGTATTGCTCATTCGTCCACATATCGGTAGGTGCTAGTGTTGATGGTACGACAGTGTCTTCTTCCCCAGCTCCATCATCATCTCCTCCGTCTTCTGTGCTGCTACTGCTATGAACCGAGGGCTCGTCTTCTTCGTCCTCTTCCGCTTCTGCAATCACGTCCAAATGATCAATTGGTCGTTTCCCTTTCCCTTTGCCTTTGCCTTTTGCCTTTGAAGGTGAAGGTGAAGGTGCCTTCTTCTTTCCCTTTAATTGTGAAGGTGGAGAGTCGGACGTGGATCGTCGTCTTACTCGTCGAACTCGTTGAGAGTCCAAGGGAGCAAAGTTCATGTCCCTCTCAAGAACTTGACTGTACGTGTCTTCTGGTTGACTCTCGGACTCAATAGCATCAGATATAATTGGTGAAGGCCGAGGTGGTTCGCCTGGTTGAGGTTCATCAAGAAGAGGCGGGTCAGTCTCCATTGCACTCCACCAATCAATTATTGGGTCTGCATTGCCTTGGACGAACTCGACATCGAACGGATCTACATGTAGAATTTCTCTATCTTCGTTCCGTGACGCCCGCATTCGAAGTCGCATGTTATAATGAACATATACGAGCTTCTCTAATCGGGCGTACGAAAGGCGATTGCGCGGCTTCGTATGAATCAAGGCGAAGGTCGACCAATTCCTCTCGCATCCACTTGATGATGTGGTTTGCGAGAGGATGCGTGTTGCAATCTTTCGAAGAGTTACAGATTCGTTTCCAAATTGCAACCACCATTCGACTGCAGCAAATTTAAAATTAATATTAGTAACGGGATTTTATCTTTGATAAATAAATTGACAAAGAAAATCTATCTACCTGGATCCATAGTATCTCGGATGGAGATTGCAAATGAATCTCCGAAATTGCCAGTTGCATCGCGGAACCATTTTAATTCATTGAGAGCTTGTGCCGCTTCTTGGTTGGATCCCGACATTCGTTGTATGACCTTGCGGAGGGGATATAACAAACTATCGACCATTCCAAGATTATACCGGTATTGGTATGAAGGATTTAAATAATACCCTATAAAAAATTAAGCATAATGAATAAGTAATTAAGCATAATGAATTAAATTTAAATAATTTTTGAATATTAAATAAAAAATACCTGCGATGTGTATGTCACGGCTCATTTGATTATCCCATCTCTCGGAGATAATTTTGATGAATGGTTCATACTTGGCAGGAGAAATCATAACCCTCTTGATTTCTTCTTGTGCTTGGTGGATGTAGTGGTAAAGATGACTCATTTGAGGCGTCTTTTCCATATCCACCTGTCGTAGAACCTTGTACAAAGGTTCTACGGCGACGACTATTTCTGCGATGCAATCCCAGAAATGCGTGTTGAGGATGAACTTCTCTGTTTGTTTTCCATCAGCTTTTCCAGCATATCTTGATAAAGTCCATTCATCACTTGTAAACATAGTTCTAAGGGCCGTCTTTTTTTGTTGGAGTGACCTTAATGCGATGAAGGTGGTTGCAAAACGAGTCGCTCCCGGTCGAAGAATTTCACCTAAAATATGAAATTATCATTAGTAAATATTTATGATAAACTAATTAATAAATAAATATTAGAAATTACTTAAAAATTAATAAATTACCTTCTGTAAATTTTTTCATTAGGGCGTGTACCCATGTATGGTTGTAGATGAAGCGGGTAATTTGTTGCGCCTTCTTTACCGTCAACTTCACCATCGGTATATCACCGATATCTTTCATCATTAGGTCTACACAATGGGCTGCACATGGAGTCCAACATATGTGAGGATAATCTTGTTCAATTATCTCACCTGCCTTTTTGAAATTGGCTCCGTTGTCGGTTATAACTTGAACAAGGTTCTGAGGTCCAATCTCCTCGATCACCTCCGTCATCAGCTTCGAGATGTAGTAAGCGTCATGGATTTCATCGGACGAGTTCACCGACTTGTGATAAACAACTCTCCGGTTGCAATAGATGAGGAAGTTGATGATGCTCATTCGGGTTGGCCCGGTCCAGCTATCGCACATCAAACTGCATCCGTACTCCCCCCATTGTCGTTTGATTCCATCGATCCAGGTTTTTATTTCCTTGACCTCTTCTTCAAGGAAAGGTCCTGAAATTTCATACGGAGTTGGAGGGGTAATACCTGGGCCTACCTTTTGGATGGTAGACACCATAGTTCGGTAGTACGGGTTGTTGGCTGCATTTGCGGGAATCCGGCTGAAGTGGAACCATTTGGAGATGGCTTTTCCCAACTCCCACTTCTTCGTCTTGCCGTACATATCGTCTATGCGTTGTTGCTTTGCCGATGAAGGAGGAAATGCCCTAGGATCAAGATCAGAAATATCAACATTAGTTCTCCTACCACTTGCTCCGAGGTTTGTGAAGAATCCACGAAGGCCTCCTCTGCTGCTTCCTCTGCTCTGAGTTTGAGGTGCTCTCATGCTAGAACTCCGACCAATATAAGGACCGGAGGGAATTGGACCGCTTCGGTCCATTGCTCCGGCAGCCGAAGTTGAGCCGACGCTGCTTATGCCACCGCTGCCACTGCCGCCGCCATATTCGAATTGAGATCCGGGATAATACATCCGTTCTCGTTCGAATTCAGCATGCTCCAATGAAGCTCGGATGCCGGCTTCAAGTTCCGGATCCTCGTCGTTATCGCCACCTCGAGCCTCATAATGGCCACCGCTGACATCTTGGGTAGCTCGTCGGTCGAACTCGGCTTGTTGAGCTGCATTCTTAAGACGTTGCTCCTTCTTGTTGGTGAGCATATCTTTAAACATTTGTCGGACTTCCGGCGATGCTTGGGTGCATTTGACGACGTCGCTGGATGTTCCGGCCAAGTGTGCCTTTAATCGAGTGACGCCTCCACCACGAGAAATCATATTACAGTGGATGCATTTCCAGTGGTTAGCCTTCTCCAACCGAACACCGTGTTGCCATGCGGGGTCGACTTGAGCTTTCGGCGCCATTTGAGCAGAATTTCGACGTAGAAATTAAGAAAGTAGAGAGAGAGAGAGATTGAGAAAGATTGAGAGTTTAGAGAGTTTAGATGAGTAGAGGGGGTGAGTGAGAGTAAAAGAGGTGTTTTGGGGGCTATATATAGCCACCAAAACATCCAAAAATGACAAAAAAGACCCTAAGACCCGTTTTTTGCTGTCGGTGCTACAGTGCTGGCTGTCGGCACTGTAGCAGCCCAACGGCTCTTACAAAGAGCCGTTGGGTTGGGATGTTGAGTGATACCGGGTGATACCGGGCAATACCGCCCGGTATCATAGCTCTTACCGCCTGGTATTTGCTAAATACCGGGCGGTATTTATCGGTATACCGGTATTCCTCAAATATACATATTTTGCTACAGTGCAAAATATCATACCGGGCGGTAAAGCCCGGTATGATAGCAAATACCGCCCGGTATTTCATAAATACCGGACATACCGGGCGGTATTTACCGAGATGCCCGGTATTTACCCATACCGAGCATCTCGTATACCGGTTTTTTGAAAAACCGGTAAATACCGGACTTACCGCCCGGTATACCGCGAGATTTGAAACCATGCCAAGGACAACGTCAAAGACACTAAGGGCGATGACGTAGAGGCATGTTGAGATGGTCACTGGGCCAAGTTGTAGTGTTGCCGTAGAAAATTGGCCTTTACATTGAAGGTGGTTGCCATTAGCCACGGCTACCGACAAGCCGGCACTTGGTTGTAGTGACAATCTGAGTTGAGGAAGTTGTGGGTGTTGCCTGAGTCAAGCAGCCCTCCAATGGCCAAGCCGTAAGGTTGGCCGGTCACTTGCATTGTTTGCACTGTGGGTGTTCCCTGTAATGCCATCAGAGATACATGCGGTTCCTCGTAGTTGGTGGGGTAGAGGTAGCCGTCATCTTGTGTGGAGGATGGAGGTGTAGCCTCCTTGTTTGGTTTGGCAACAATTGGTAGCTCGCTGACAGGAACAATTTCCAGCATAAAGAGTTGGCAGCAGCGATGATCAGGCGTCCATTCTTCCTCACAATTGAAGCAAAGGCCTTGACGACGGCGTCGACAACCTCCGAGTTGGATAGCATGCGTCGGGCTTGCTATCGTGTGCCTCTGTTTGGTTGAGCCGAAATAGAGGAGTCAATGGGTGGTTCTAGAGTCCTTTTGGAGCAGAGGACAATGGTAGCGGGGCAACATGAAAGGATGATTGTGCTGCCTGAGTGTGGCGGCTGGGCTGCCCACCGTGGGGTGGGTTGTAGGCCAGTTTCTCGTAGAGTTGAGATAGGCGCATGGCTTCCGTCAGATCTGGTTTAAAGGCTTCTACTAGTACTTGGAGATTGGGATGGAGGCCACGTAGGTAGAGCTCCACTTCTTGCTCATCATTAAGTTGGCCAACTCGGGCGAGGAGATGTTGAAACATTCTTTAGTAGTCACTCACGGAACGAGTTTGGTGGATACTTGCAAGCTTACCGAGTTTGTTGCTACGAGTCGGAGGGCTGAAGCGACGAAGGCACTGATCTTGGATTCCGCCCAAGATAAACGTGGTGCGTCCTTCATTAGTTTAAGCACCCAAAATTGGGCATCCTCCGTCATGTGATAGGCTGCTATTGCTATTTTTGCTTCTTTTTGGATTTGGTGGAAGAGGAAATATTGCTTGCATCTCGCAAGCCATGGAAGCGGGTCTGTTGTTCCTTCGTAGCATGGGAACTCAAAACGAGGTACCTGATGGCTGAGGGGTATCTGGGTGTTGTCTCCTTGGTGGAGCGCAGTGTGATGATGCTGGAGTGGTCTCGGAGGTTGGCCCAAAAGGCCGTGGCCGGTAGGTGCTTGCATGGGCTGGTCGGCACCTATAGCTTTCGTGGAGGTGCTGCCAACTTCCACGAATGGTGTAGTCCGTAGAGCTTGGACTTGTTTAGCTAGAGCGGCAACTTGGTTCAGGATGTGTTCTCGTTCCGCTCGGTCCAACTCACGTTCTTTGGCTTGGGCGGTTGTCATCTCTCGCATGAAGGTAGCAAGTTGATCTTGAAGTGACTCACCCATCGCTCTGATACCAGTTTGTTACGAGCCTTGGTGTAAGCTCGTGTTGTTGGTCGCCAATGGTTGATACTATCACCTATCTTGATAGGAGGGGAGAGGTGGAAGAGAGAAAAGAGAGAGAGAAAGAGAGAGCAAAGAGAAAGAGAGAGAGAGAGAGAGAGAGAGAGAGAGAGAGAGAGAGAGAAGAGATAGAGATTGTAGTCAAATTTTGCTTGCTCTGTCTTACGGTCTTATTTCCAGGTTTCCTTAAATAGAGGTTACAAAGTGCATGTATTGAATACAATGTCTAATTCCCATGAGGAATTAATGGTGATACAATACAATTTGTATTTGACTACTTCATGGATGGTCCAGTCACCTTTATTAGAGTTAGAATGCAAATTGGTTTTGTCTTCCTCATGGTGTTTACCGAGTAGCATTAATTTGCTGTTTTATGCGCTGGCGCTGGTATTGAAACTTGTAGCGTCCATCGTGATCCTGATTTGGTGCATTGATGATGATATCAGATTCCTATCACATATTCACACCACAACCTCGGAAATTTATCCCTAGCAATATTAGCTGACCACACATCTGTTAACGTAGTGCTTTGTAATAGAATGATGTAGGGAGATGATAGGATAATCCATTTGGTTATCTTTTTGGTGGTGATCAATGATCATTAGAGATGTAAGATCACATTATTTAGATTCAAATGCAAGATTACTCCTTTGAGATGAACCAATTGCTCTCCAGGAAACAAGTATGGTTCATGTTATTCTCATTCTAAAAAATCTAAAGACTTTTAGAGAATGTTGCCCTAATAATAAATGTCCACTTTTCACATGATACCCCGGTGAAGGTTTCTACTCCAGAGTTGCAACATTCTAATATTATGTTGAATTATAATTTATTTGAGATAGTCAACATTCAACAATAGAGGTGATTTATAATGTTGGCTTCAACTTTCTTTTCCTAATACTATGGTACTCTGTACTTCAATATGTTTTCTGTCTATTCATTTTAAGGTTACAACTATCTGTATGTGCTACTCATTGTAAACAATGAGAGAAATTGCCGATTAGTGATGAGGGTATATTTGGTATCACCTGCATACTCTCTCATTGTCCTCCATACCAATTATAAAGATAGCAAATAGGGTTGTCTGAAATCACCCAATGCCCAATTCCTATTACCTGTGATGTATCAAACTACCTAAGATTTTTATTTAGGTTATAGGTGTTGATGTATATATACATGGTGAGAAACTGAGAATTACATAAAACCTAATGATTTCTGCTCTTCCACCTTTCTTGCAATTAAGTTAACAAGGTCGAAATTTTCCTGTTGGTAATTTTAAGGCCTTAGGAAGTATTAGTAGTCTTAAATTTAATTGAAATGCTGAGCTAGACTTTAAAAAAAACGTATGCAGGCGACATGTGGCCAAATCACTACATAATGTATATATGGTATGCATGCACAGGTTTATGCAATCTCTGTTTAAAAATTATTTTAAATTTATTATATTCATAAAAGTATAGTGAAAATAGTTGTTAGGCACTTAGGCCAATCATTACAATTCAAGACTTAAGCTACAATAAGAACCAATGAGTGCGCCAACTGTGATTAGCACAATTGGTGGCAACATCTTATAAGTTGCCTAGAGGTCTGGTGTTCGAACCCAGTAAGGTCCCTTTTATGTGGATTTTCCACCTTATGTGGTTTGTAATATCATTCTCATTCTTGTAATGAACTCGTTTTCTTTGACAAAAAAAAAAGAACCAATGAGTGCGACTTAGTGAGTTCAGAAAACCTGCAAGGACATTCTTATGTTGGAGAGTATTGGCCATCGAAGAGGGGCCAATTTGCAGAAAGCATTGGCTGAATCTTAGAGAGAAGGTTGGGTTTAGGTCCTTGTTTTAGGGCTTTGTTTTTTGACAAACCAATAATGAGGAGGCTCCATTTTCTGGGTGACAAGGCCAATGATAATGTTGAAAACACTATCCTTCCTACCTTGTAGGGTGCACCGACAAAAATTGGTGCAGGGGTTGGGGAGGGGCTGGCCTAATAAATAAGGTGGACATCAATGATTCAATATTTGCTTCAGCCTAAGGTGGCCTAATGCTTGAGGTGTTATGAGAGGGAGGAGTTTGTCAAGAGAGGAAGAGGAAATTATTTTTTTAGTTTCCATAGTCCAAAATAGATGCCCCTATTTCATACATTCTTTGGCATCCTTTTATAGTACAAGGGAGCCAAGTAGACACATGTCAGGTATCCTATAAAGTTTATGGATGGTTGTTGACTACCCTAATTAAATGCCTAAAAATAAGGCTTATGCGAGGGTTGGGCGGCACATGACTATTTTACATATTTTCTCTCAATTATTTGTTATCAAAAGTTAATTATTACATTTTAAAAGGAAAATAAACACATAAAAGTTTGGTGGCCTAATGGTGGAGCCCCTTATTACCCCACAAAGAGGCCATGGTTTCAAACCTTGCATTGCCTTAGGTGCCTTTTTATAATAAGATGCTCACCTAGGTTGCCTTCTCATATAATGTAAGGCAATACCTCTTTAAACCATCCATCTTCGTTCCTTTCAACCTAGAGGTGATCAGAGCCCCACCTTGTCTCGTACGTATGTCTAGGCTAAAGCCTGCTGACGAGAGTGCTTAGAATTACTTTTTAATGGATCACTTGACATACTTCTGGTAATAGACTGGTATACCCATACCCAAGGTCTGAAATCATGTACCAGTATTGATCTTGGTGAATGATCAGTACATGTAGACATAGTATGGTTCGGTACAAACAAGTCCATACTAGCGTAACAGGCCTGTTCCGGCCTATATCGTAAGCTCCAAAATATAGTCTTAAGCTCTCAACATATTATTTTGTATCATATGATGAAAAAGCGCACAACTTACTAATAAATGATAAAAACATACCTAACTGGGATGATTTTTAAGAAAGTGAAAAAAATGAGAGAGATTTGAGAGAAAATGACAGATTTGAAACTATGAGTGAGTGAAGGGGGTAAATGAGAGGTTTGAGGGTTTTATATAGTCCAAAATGGTAAAAAACAGTTATACAAAACATGCCCAAGGGCTAAAAAACTAGTCATTAAGCATGTACCGCCTAATACGAGCTCTATACCGGGCGATACTGACCCGGTATGCTCAGTACGGTACATTCGGTATGCTCAGTAGAGGGCTTGTATTAGACGGTACATTTGATAACAAACAACTTACTGATAGATGATAAAAACCATCCAGTATGGTATGTTATTTAAAACTATGCCCATACAATATTAGGCCGGATAGTTATGCGAACTATCAATGAATGAGAGTTTCAAATCTTTGTTCCCAAGTTGGTCCAAAATAATCTTTTTTGTACCATCTAATCCCCAATCATTTGAATTCACTGTAATACATATACTGCATTATTATTGTTAAATTTGATTGAGTGATCTACTTTCTTAAATGATTAAGCTATTAGGAAGGGGCCCAATCCATATATTCTTAAGAATCTTAACACTGACCCTCCATGTGGGTCAACAAATGAACAAACTGGATTAAGCATGTGGACTAACTTAATTCAATTAGGAGAATTTTTTTATAATTACTAACACTAGCAGGATTCAAACTCATAACCTCTTTCCCTCATATCATGTTAAATTTTATTGGATAACCAATTTTTCCAAAAGCATAAGCTATTAGGAAGTGGCCCGATCCATACAATGTACATTGATTTGTATTCTTAACAATTATAAATTCTACCATCCTTTAGAAACTCCTTTGATCATATGTTTATGAGCATACTACATTAACCATATTGAAGGCCTAAGTTGACACTGTTTGGAGCCATACAAGTATAGATTAAGGCCTTTCTTAACATCTTAATCTTTTGAGGGAAGTAGTCATCATTTCAAACTTATGTTGTTGTTTGTAACAAGTCTATTTATGAGTCATACTTGTTATAGTATTAAGAATTTAATAGTTCTTATGAAATAATCATGATATTATCTACTCCACAATCTGATTGTGTTATATCATGTTTTTAGCATTGCTTTCATCTTTTCCGGTAAAATGTTTTCTATATGCTTGCAATATTCATCTGACTGATGGTATTCTTTTAGGATCCTTGGACAACAACCGTGGAACAATCTTATTTATCCATGGGGCTCCAACCCAGTCATTTAGTTACCGTGTAGTAATGTCCCAGGTTTGTGTAGTGTTGCTTATGTCAATAACAATGAAATTGATAACACTTTACCAAGTATCAATTTTTTTATGTATTTAGGACAAGATAAAGATATTTTATCAAATACTAAATCAGAGTAGTCTCTTTTAAAAATTTTCAAAGCTTGTTATCCTACTCTCAGTCAAGAGAAATTCTTACAGGTCCTATTGAAGTACCCACTCTAAATTCTGCAATGATTTTTGTTGAGTTGTGTAAAACTTGATTCTCAAGAAACTTCTTGCTAAATATCGGAGTCATCATTTTGAGAATTGAAGGCTCAATTTAAAGACCCCAAGCAGCCTTAAATCCGGCCCCAAACAGCTATATAGCCATTTGGGGCATGTCGGCCACTGTAGCAACGACTCTTAAAAAGAGCCATTGTCAAATACCGCCCATAGCAGTATTAACCGAGATACTCGGTATCGCCCAATACCAGGTATCTCGTATACCAATTTTTCAAAAAACCGGTAAATACCGGCCGTACCGAGCGGTACGGTACGGTATTTAAAACCATGGGCTCAAATACCTTTTTCTTTTTCTAACATAAGAAAGGAAAATAACAATTTTTTCTCTAACAGTTGATTCCAAGAAACAATATTGCTAAATTACCGAGTCAAATTATTCCTTGATGTTTTCACCGCCAGTCATTGAGTTGTATACTTGTATTTATAATTTTACTTGGAAATCATCGTCTATACCAGCTGGTATCTAGCAGATTAGCCCAAAATTTATTTTTCCGATCATGAACTGGTATATGAACCATCTCATGTTTGAGACATTCCTGAATATGCATAATGACATATGTTAGCTTGTCATACCACACATATGAAGATTAGATAACCATGCTGGACCATGATTTATATATTTAGAATTTTACAATCATGCACAAAAATCTGTTTCCTTTTCCTCTAATTCTATCTGAAACTCTGAAACAACCAACTGGTTCTGTCTAGGAAATCACATTTCTTCTTGAAGTTATTATAGATTGTTGAAAAGATGAGAACTATAACCATATAAGCAATCATAGGTGATGAAACAACTAATCTTTTAAAAGGATCTTTTGGGAAAAATAAAATTTTCAATAGGGAAAAAATTTCATGCAATACCCCAATTTAGTCCTATATCAAGAAATCATGACAAGTGGCCTAGATTAATAATGCTGGAAGGTATACTACCATTGGCTTCAGCTTAAGCATTTTCAGATTGGTGGTTTAAGTCTACGAAATTGCTATTCTATTAAGTTGAGTTGTGACAATATTACATGCAAAATGGTGAAAGTTTCATGAATATTTGTTCAGAGAAAAAGTATAATGTCCCATAATAATATAGTTTGAACCCTAGATGCTCTTTTTTTTATTTGTTTCTACATGATGAATTGATGTGGACATTTGTCCTTGTATTGTATAGAAAGTTAGAAACCACAACATAATAAACCTATATATATTGCTTTTGTTGTGGGTATAGGTCTCCATTTGAGGGATCTTAGGGTATGTTTATGTTCCATTTTTTATGTGAATTCAAGATATGTTTGCAAGATTGACATTTCATTTGAATAAAAAGATGCATGGCTGTATACTCATGTATGAAGATGTGTGACTATTTAATCATTCACACTAAATGGACAATTAATGAAATGAATGCTGGAATGGCAATTGATTGGAAGAATTTTCGAAGAAAAAAGGGTAATTGGACATGTATTGAAATTTCTTGTTGCTATTCTTTTCTGCTAATTAGCTAGCTGCTGATTTCATCAGATGGCAGATGCTGGTTACCATTGCTTTGCTCCTGACTGGATAGGATTTGGTTTTAGTGACAAACCCCAACCAGGATATGGATTTTCATATACAGGTTTGTGGTACTTTTCAAAATCTTAACTGCACTCTTAAATAACAGTATGATGCCTAGTATTGTTTCTTGTAATGCAGAAGACGAATTCCATAAGGAATTTAACAGGCTTCTTGACGCGCTGAATATATGCTCTCCTATCTTCTTAGTTGTTCAGGTACAAATAAAACATCCACAAGTTTTATATGTACTGCATTCTTTGCTATTCTCACTAATCACTAGGTTTAAGTTTATCCTCTTGAATAACAAAAGTAATATAATTCTTGAGATATGCACTAATGCACCATTGTTAAAGACAGCTTACTTCTGTCTTGTGAGTGCTAGTCAATATTCTCATGCATATCTAACCTTACTTTTGATTTATGTTTCAAACGGAAAACTGAATGATTTTGTAAGGCACAATATATGTATATTAAATGGTTGTCCTTTTATTGAGGAATTGAAATCCTTCACTGGAAGAGCAAGAACAAGAAACTTGGAGATTGAGATGAGATAACAAATAGGGCTATCTCTATCAAACTTGAGAATTCCTTACCAAAAGCTAGAGAATCTCTCACACAGCTATTCAAAATGAGAAATTAAAATAGGAACAGCAAGAAACTTGGAGATTGCAAAGGGATACAAAATAGGGCAGCCCCAAAGTTAGGGAATCTCTCATAGAAAGCTATTCAAATGAGCAATTAAAAATTTAAAAGCATGTATGTTATTTTCTCTTTTATTGAGAGAAAATGTGGGAAGGATAAGAGGGTAGGTGATAGGCCTCCGACCAGTTGGAGTCAACAAATCGTCCAAAAAATAGGAACTATTGGTGGCTCGGATGGTTATCAGTTTGTGAAGAATAAATGAGGCTTAGGTGGTCTCTTTGAAGCTCAAGAAATTGACCTAAGATACCGTACCAGGCGGTACGTCCGGTACATACCGATTTTTCATCTCTACGGTATTTGCTAAGTCGGTACCAGATGTACCAGTAAATACCGGGCTACCGCCCGATAGCCTGGTGTTTACTGTGTACTGCCCTTACCGGGCGGTACACTAACCATACCGGGCGGTACCCGTGTGTAGCACGGCACAGCTGCTGTGCTGCTGTCAGCAACACAGTAGCACTGTGCGGCAGCACCTGCAGCACTATGTGTCAACACCTGCAGCACTGTGCGGCAGAAGTGTGCTGTCGGTACCATTCCCGGTATCGGACCGTATCATGTGTGGGTACTTAAGGTACGGTACGTACTGGTACCGGTCAAACACCGATACCGGTTTCGAGATTTTAAACCTTGGATTCAAGCATGTTTCTAGATTTGTTATGTGATTTTGGAGTCTACAAGATGGATTTATATAATCCTAGGGATCATATAAAACCAAAAGAGCAAGAAACTACTGTTGGAGGGCTGACTAGTTGTTACAAGCTGTCGGTGGAACATTCGGTCAATCATGGTTCACATACAAGGTTTGTTTCAACTGAGTTTTTGGTGTCATTCTTTGTGTTGGTTAGCGTATTGAATTTAGGAACAAATGATAATGTTTGGAGCATTATTCAAGCATTTTACTAATATCTAAAATATAAAATTCCATTGATCTCCAAATTAGCTCCAATTGGATCTTGAAAACTTTTCATCAATTCTTCCATTCATCAGGAATTTTCCATTATTAGTAGTCTTGTTGTTCGTTTTTTTACTCAAGAAATGCACTCAATGAAGCAGAAAACACATTTATTTTCATCAAAAGCAAGGGTTAAACTAATGTTGTCACAAGGTGAAATCTCAGGCCAACCAGATGATAACAGATAAAAAAACTTAAGAGAGTAACAATGGAACTGTTTTTCGATAGGTAAATTGAAAAACTTCAAAGAATTGCGTATTTTTCCATTTCTCCAATTTATCTTCTTTTTTTCCTGATCTTTTCATACCTCTTTTCTGCCTTCACAATTCAATCCATTGCCACTGAATTTCTCTTTTCTTTCCATATTCCTCTCACTTGCTATTCCCCAACCATTCCCACTATCCATCCTCATAGGATTATTTATTTATTATTTTTTTAACCATAATAATTCCAGATATCCATCTATGTCTAATCAATTAGTAACTGGGACTTGAAAAGAAAGGTATAAATGCATTACATGCTTAACACATTTATTTCCATAAACAAAGCCTAACATTCTCAGTTGTATAGACAAATTTGCACTCCACTTGTTTCTCCTAGGTGCTACAGTATTTATATTGCTTTCTTCCTACATTGAGCAGTGTTGTCAAATAGCGGCCATGGCGTGGCGGATTTTGCTAAATCCGCCACACAGAAACCGCAATGTTGCGGTTTCTGTGTGGCGCCCGCCATCCGCCATGGCGGAAATGGCGCTACTTCACCCTTTTTTTTTAAATTTTTTTTAAAGTAAGGGTGTTTGTGTAATTTTTTTAGAAGTTTTAAAATTAAAACCGTAAACTTCTTCATATGGCTGGCGGTTGCTCCCACTTGAAAAATTTTCCACCAGCAGCTGCTCCATTCCGGCGATGAAATCTAGCGACAAAATCCGGCGATGAGCTCCGGCGGCAAAATAGCAATTTTTAATGTTTTTTAAGGTATTTCTCTCCCATTCACTTCTCTTCTTCATATCATTAATTTTTTCTTGTTTTTTAGATTATTTCCTCTCTCTTTTCTCTCCCATACATATGTGCAGATTTTTTTTCCCGGTTTCTTTCGATTTTACTTCTTTTTTCTTTTCTTTTTTCTTGTTTCTGTTTTCTTTTTTTTTTCTTGTTTTCTTTTCTTTCCTCTCTCTCTTCTGTTTTCTACTTTCTTTTTTACTTGTGTTTTTTCTACTTATGTTTTTTTTTTCTTTCTTTCTTATTTGCAGCTCCTGTTTTTTTTACTTCTGTTCAATTCTTTTTTTTCACGTCTGTTTTTTTTTTCTTTATATTTCTTTCTTTCATACTCTTGTTTTTTCCTGTTTCTCTTCTGTTTTTTAGTTCTATACTTCTGTTTTTGTTTCTTTCTTTCATTTTATTCAATTTTTCATTTCTGTTTTTTTACTTCTGCTGTTTTGTTCATTCTTTTTTTACTTCAGTGGGTATATTTTTTTCTCCTGTTTTTTTTCTTTCATTTGATCATTTGATCATTTCTGTTTCATTTTTCTACTTATGTTTTTTTTCTGTTTCTTTCATTTCAGTTTTCATTTGATCATTTGAATGAGAGCTTCTCATTCAACTTTTTTTAAAAAAATGTCTAAAAATGTTGATGTTCTTATTAATGCTTACTGCTTAGTTGTAGTTAATTAGTTATATGTATGTATATATATATATACACGGCTGCCATGCTTCCGCCATTGGCCGCAACGCCATCCGCCATATCTGTATGGCGGATTTTTGGCTTTCCGCCATGAGCCGCCATCCGCCATTAATAACACTGACATTGAGCATTAATATATGCAACTGAACCTGATTCTCATATGATCATATCATTTAACTTTTCACTGATGGACTTATCTCTTAGTACTGTCAGTTGCACATGTTACGCATTTTTTTGTCTAGGAAAAGCATTACTATTTATACATTTCTCCTAGGGTTTCCTTGTGGGTTCATATGGACTAACTTGGGCTTTAAAGAACTCAAACAAGATTTCTAAGCTTGTTATTCTCAACAGTCCGTTGGCAATTTCATCTCCTCTACCTGGATTGTTTCAGAAATTGAGGTTAGGCTCTTTATTTTTGTTTCTATGACTTTGAAAGGATATCACAATCCTTCCTGGAATAATGACAACTATGTATGTAACCATATTAAAGTTTAGCTTTATAACATTCTTAGCGATTAGCTCTTGATGAACTCATAATATATTGTGTTATTTCTCCAGGATTCCACTTTATGGTGAATTTACATGCCAGAATGCTGTTATGGCTGAACGTTTCATTGAAGCGGGTAGTCCGTATGTATCTTCCATCCTGACTTTCATTTCTGTAAGAAATTTAAAATTATTAAATATTGACATTTTTGCATCATAAATTCAGTTTCTCATATTGTGTCAAGGAACTTCGGTTCTAGCAAATATGAGCTGTAACCTCTGCAACAAAGAAATTAAATAATAAGCTTTGCAATGTGATGATATTAACTGCAGAAATGCCAATCTATAATTGAGAAATTTCTTGAAGATAATCAGAACAGGACATATGTTGCTGAGAACTTGTATTGATACAGTTCCCCTAGCGATCTTCATTTTGCCTGAAACAATGAAATGGAGCATATACAAGATCCAAGTGTCACCAAGAAAGTAGATCTGGAAACAATGTAGAGAAAAAAAAAGTGGGAGGAGAGAAAATAAGTGTGACTTTGAAGGCCATAGGTAGGAAAATCTAGCTCATATGGATCTGCTAATTGGGAAAAAGACATATTGGCCTAATATGATCCATAGGATGAAAGTTCCACGAAAATAAATAGAACAAATATAAGATAATATTGGGAAAGACATAGAAAATAACAGATTAGTAGGATTCATAAAAAAACATGTAAATTATAAAACATGATTTGTTTGAAGTTGTCACATAAATACTAAATAGTTCCAGTAGATTTTATTGATTTTTAAAAAACTCTAAATATTGATATGTAATTTGAAATGTCTACATAATTTCCATCTCATTGCTGCTCAAAGGCCCTTCAGTTGAGAATAAAACAATGAGGGTATGCAATTATGTTTCATTTCTTTTTTAATTTTTTTATTTAAATTGTTATCACAAGTTATCTATTATATGTTAATTTATATGTTTATAGGTGATAAAATATATACAAATTACCTTATTATGATGGTGGAGCCCTTTATTACCCACCAAAAGGCCAAGATTTGAAATCTGTTTGAGATTTTTGTTTTGTTTCTCTTTCTACTGAGATGCCTGCCCAAGTTGTCTTATACTCTTATGCTTAAATACTATCTGGGGTAAAATAAATGTCTTTTGTGTAGCATGGTCATATATATACATTATGGTAGGAGAGAGGGCTACAAGTTATTTTTCACTTTTCTCATCAACCTGCCATGCCTTCTTCTCTTCTATAGGTTCTTCACCACTTCTTCCTACTCTTTTGATAGTGACAACCCTCTTGGTTTTAGACATTCAATAATTTATTGACAATATTTTATGATTATAAAAAACTTATATCTCAGGTTGTTTGTATAGAAGGCACATTTTTTAACATTACTTGTACCAAGTTTTTTTATGTAAAAGTAAATGGCAGTCTAGGGCATTGTTTCAAATCCCGTATTGTACCAAGCGATAAGGCAGGTACCTATTGGTTTTTGTACCGGTAGAGGGTACACGCAAAATATCGCCCGTTTTGATGATACGGAGTGGTACATTGCATGTACTAAACAGTCTAAACCGGCCTAGGCACTATCGAAAATACTCTGGGGCTTTTTTCCATCTTGTTCCCAACGACTAGTTTAGCTTTTGGAATCGGGGTTTAAGAGGTTTGAGGGCTATATAAGACCCTCAATTTCTTATTCTCTTCCCTACACTACTCTCTCACTCGAATCGTTTTCAAAATGGGAAGAGGCGGAGAGAGAATCGACAATGCTCGACTCGACTCGCCGGCGCCAACTGGTGCGAGAGACTTGGAGTCGGAACGGTGAAGGTGCGGCGGCGTGCGGGAGAAGTCGAGAACGAGGGTGGGGCGTCGGGCGTGCGGGAGAAGTTAGAAGTTGAGATCTAGGGTTTTTAATTTTTAACTTATCATATAAGTATTAAGTTAAGTATTATTTAATATAATATTTTATATATATATTAAAAAATATGTCTACCGGTCGGTTAACCGAAACCGGTGGACTTTTTAAATCTTGGACCGAACCCGAACCCGAAAACCGAAAATTCCAAAAATACAACCCGAACCCGAAAAAATCGGTTCGGTTAACCGCAAAAACCGGTTCGGTTTCGAACCGGTTTTCTAGTTAACCGAAAAATTGGTTTTTTTTGCTCACCCCTAACTAAACTGGCCTAGGCACTATAGAAAATAATCTGGGGCTTTTTTCCATCTTGTTCCCAACGACTAGTTTATCTTTTGGAATCGGGGTTTAAAAGGTTTGAGGGCTATATAAGACCCTCAATTTCTTATTCTCTTCCCTACACTACTCTCTCACTCGAATCGTTTTCAAAATTCTCTCAAATCTCTTTAATCACTCTTATTCTCTTATTTTCATCTTGAAATTTTGTCTAAATGGCGCAGAAGAGCTAAAGTGACCTAGGCATGGCAGCAGTGCCATTGATTGGGTAAGAAAAACCAATGGCAATTCATCCATTATGATTGCATTACTCATGGTGGAGGGATCACTCGCTTGAAGCAACATTTGGTTGAAGGATACTTTGACATGTCCAAATGCCTGAAATCAGTAGTTGAAATCTGAAAACTCTTTAAGGAGCTTCTCGACGATAAATGAGAGCAGGGATTTTGAGATACTGTACAACGGGAAGAGTTCAACTGAAGAGCAATGGAGGATGTCCACTGCAACCAATATCAGGGTCATGGAGATGATGTTGACAAGGACGGAGGACCCCATGATTGCAACTTCATACCAGGGTCATGGAGATGATGTTGACAAGGACAGAGGACCCCATGATTGCAACTTCATACGTGCTTCTTTAGAGCATGCGATATTTGAGCAAGTTCGTTGATACTATTTTAAGGTCTCATTTTTAGTATGGCAGTAGCAACAACACTGGTAGCTTCGGCTTGTTATTGGCTGTTGTGACAATAAACTGTAGTGGTAGTATTCACATTGGCGTTATTTCTACCACTTTTGAAGTAGGAGAAGCAGGACCACCAAGGGCAAAGAGAAGCATTAATCCGGAACACTAACGGTATTACACGACTACCATTATGACGTGATAGTAGCCTTCAAGAGGTCGAGTCCAATTCCAATATTCGTAGTAACTCTTAATCCATTGGGTCGTACACTATAGAGCAGAGTCAAAGTGATTCTGGGACTAGTCAATGGATTCCCACCAAAGAAAGTCTAATATCAATGTGGTATTCCAAATACCAAAACATCATGGGGTAAATTTCAAATGTGTACTTTATAGACCTTATGAAATCAACCTCAGTTGTATTTGCCCCCGGAGATGTTGCTTACCTTCTTTGATGGACACCACTCTTCAGCCTTTTGGGTTTAAATTTGTATTTTTCATTCTAACTTCATTACTTCAAGTGTTGTACTTTAATTTGAATTTTTCTCTGTTTTATTCGTGAATTATGTACTTTTTAAATAAAATATATCAGTATTACAAATTTTGGATATTTTTGTGTCCCATTTGGGGTTACTTGAGAAGTATATTGGTAGCAGAATTACATAAATTTCTAAGGTGACAGTATAAATAATGATAGTAGTAAGTGAAATTATCCCATATCTTCAACTTTCTTGTGATGTACTTTCTGTTTCTTTCATCAAACTTTTATCATGGATTCATCAGGTATGTTAAATTATTAGTATGATCTCTTAACAGATATGTCTTAAAGTCAGAGAAGGCTGACGTATATCGGTTACCATATCTTTCAAGTGGTGGGCCTGGATTTGGTTTGTATACAATTTCCTCCTAAATTCCATGATAAATTGTAGTATGGCATGTACTTTCTCTTAAAAAGGGATAGTTCAATAACAAGTGTGCACATACCCTAATGAAGAACAATCAACTGAAAATGAAAACTTAAAAATAAAGTTCTCCATATGTTTATTTTCATGGAAGAAAACTAATCTATAATTTATTTTTAAGTGTGATAATTGTTGACAAGTAATCACTTCATTGATGACAAAATGTCATTTTTACTGATCTTACATAGTCAGTTGTTAAGGTATTCTTTTCCTTTTTATATATAGTTAAAAAATTTCAACTGTTCGGCTCCTTATCAGATTCTCATTATTCTCATTATATAATATATATGATAGTTTAGAATTCCTAGGACATATTAAGGTGCACCGACCATACTCATCCATAATATACTACTAGCATGGTCAGTTATTATTAAGTTTCTGTAGGAGTGATCTAGAATTTTCCTACTCACATCAATTGACAAATGTAATTAAAGACCCAGGAGACCAGAGTTCTAGTCACAGAAAAATCTATTTGGTTTGCAAGGGTGGGCTGCACACATTTACCCTTTGGAGACCCTGCATTGGCAGGAGCCCCATGCACTGAGGTCGTCCTCTTTCAGTAGGGACGTTTTTACATCCATCTTGTGTTTGTGGGGATGTTAAGGTAGTAATAAATATAATTATGGAGTATGTTTAATATGATTTCCTATCAGGTTTCTCTTTTATTAATGTTTTACTGTGTTAGTCTAATTTAGTTATGTTTTTATAGTGGTACATTATACCCTTTTTAGTTTATATATTTGCAGACTCTATTTGCAGTGTAATATACTAATTTGTATTCCATTTTTTTATCTCAACTTACGCAAACTCTTAACTTATTAACATCTTGAGCATAACAATGTTTCTAAAACTAAGGCAAGTTGCACAACTATTCTCTTGTATCATTTAAATGCTTCTGACTGAAAATTGTTTTGTCCCTTAGCATTGCTGGAAGCAGCAAGGAAAGCAAATTTCAATGATTTTTTAAATCGCATAGTTGCTGGATTTTCATCCACAAGGTGATCTTTTTTGCATTATCCTTTCAAGTATTGCCTTCTTCTTTTTAATATATTTTAAAAGATGCCTTGCACATGTTATCTCACTTGGTAAATCAATAAATCAATTATTAGTCATTCATAAATTGTAGTTTCCCAACACCTATATCAATGCATGACCTGCATTGGAAATGGAATGTATTGTTTCATATATCTTAGTATATATCTGTAATCTTGTAACCTTTTCTAAGCTTCCAATTCCCTTATTTATTTTCAAATCATTTGATCGTAATGGCAATTGATTAGAGGCATAAATATCATATTCATAGCCTTAATTACTACCATATTTGTCCATAATGTTACTACCATATTCTTACCCATAAAGTTACTATCTAATTCATACCCTTTAACATTTGTTACCATATTCATAACCATAACAAATTTCCACCGTAAGACAATCAAACTTGGATTTTTGAACTTCCCTACCATCTTCCCAAATTAATAACCCACAATAAAAACACCACCTTATTTCTTATAGTAATTGATTCTTTGGGTTAACTAAAGTTTCCAAATGTAGTTGGGACAAGCCTATTCTTCTTGCATGGGGAGTGGAAGACAAATATCTGAACTTGGCAGAAGCTGAAGAGTTTCAAAAGGGAAATCCTGATGTTGTAGAGGTGAAGAAAATAGAAGGGGCTGGTCATATGCCACAAGAGGATTGGTAATTAAGCTCAATTATGTATTTGTATTAATTAACTAGTTAATATAATGCTTCACGGGGTTCCATGCTTTCACTTGCTTTTTTATGCCATGCTTTATTCTAATACTACAATCATCAAATAAATTTAGGCCAGAGAAAACGGTTGAAGCTCTAAAGGCATTCCTCTAAACCAAATCACGGGGGACTTCATCAATGTTCTCTTCACATCTGGTAATTGGGTTCTAATTATGTTTAGATATCATTGAATATAATTGTCTCCATTTCTGACTCTTTTGCTACAGTTTGTAGGTGGTGATTGTGCATAAGAAGATAGGAACTCGGTTATACTGATGTCTTGGCAGAAAACTAGAAGTGAGGATCAAATATGTCACGTAATATCATGTTTCATGTTACTAGAATATAAAGCTTCACTGGCCATATTTCAGTTTAGGGGTTATTTTCACTTTATCCCCAAAAGTTCTCTTTGATTTCCATTTTACCCTAGGAGTTTGGCTCACTAAGTTTCATTTAGTATCCCCATTATCCCAATATTAATAAAATTCCAATGGAACCTTGAGAGTCAAATAGAAATTTTCGAATTCTAGGGAAAATCTGGAAATTGAGGAAAACGTCACGGACGCTGAAATTAGACCAGACATATATGCTACAAGTTACTAACACACTAATCTTTTGTGCTCTAATTCAGGGAAGACTGGTTACATATTGGTGGACAGCAGCAGCTCTAGAAGAAATCACCTCGTGGCACTCAGTAGTTTTTTTTTTTTCTTGTGAGCACACTTTAGCTTGACTTATGTTCATTCCACTTTCTGGTGAGACCAGAATCTAATTATTCATCTAAATATGTGATTCTGGAGTAGTTTAAACTGTATATAATTGAATGCAAGAACAACTAATGTAAATGCATCTTTTGGCCAATCACTTTATTTAATCTTGATGGCAATTAATGCATTGTCCAAGTATCCAAACATTATATATCAGTTTATCATTTTCAATTTTTGATCTTTAATGATATTAGAATTTCCAAATTATATATATGTATATAATTAATTTTTTTTGCACAATTAACTTTTGAGTAAATTACACTGACTTCCCCCGAGGTTATCTTTCCTTTATTTGTCCAAGTGACACTCAGATCATTTTGTAGCTAACGGTGTTAAATAAAGTTCGTTAGTAATATGATTTTTTCAAAATCATTAAAAGGTATGCATTAAATAATTGAATAAATATTTCAAAAATAAAAATTTGAGAGAAATTATTTATTATTTATTTTTCACGAAATTAATATTAGTTGAATGTGAAAATTAAAATATTAAGTACTCATAGGTGAAAATACGAAGAAATGTGAGTTAAATGATATAAGGGTATTTTTGTTATTTAAAATAAGTAAAACTCACAAATATTTAAAAAATGCATTAGTAAGCATGTACAGTGCACATGATTGATAATTCATTAATAATTTTTGTTAGTAAGGGAGGTCTGTGTAATTTTTTATAAAATTCAGGGAGTTATAAGATAAAATTATAAATAGAGAAAATATCGGTGTAATTTCAGTGAACCTCGGGGGTGATGAGTGTAATTACACTTAAGTTTTTATTTGGTAAAGTACGCTGTTTGGAACATAATTATCATTGCAAAAAGTATTTTCATATTTTTGTTTAACTGCAATGGGAATGGTTTGTTTTTATATTTATATCTTCTATTTTTCTATTAGAATTTGCCATTGTGATGGAATTTTTTCCCAAATTGAAATCTAACCTTAACAAATTTGGATTACGAGAAAGCAACAGTAATTCAGAATATCTTGATTTTTTGTAAGGCCAGGTTGAGTTTAAGTAAATTCTAAAGATGCCTACATGTTACCATTATTTTAAAATTAGAACTTATTCGGTATATTGTTCATGTGATAATTAATAAGGTCCGATAGTTTATAGTTTAAGTGTATAAGTGAACAAACTATAAATTTGATTTTTTTTTCTCGAACAATGGATAGGTGGAGTTGGGAAAAAAAAAGAAATGATGTTGAAAATAATTTGAGCTGGTAAAATGCTACTAACATTCGAGAATGAGTAATAGAGTATATATAGTTGATAATTTAGAGAATATGCTGTTGGCCCAAGCAGGACTATTCACGGGTCGGGTCGGGTTTGGAGAAAAAATTGATCTGACCCGACCAACAAGCAATCGGATCGGGTGGGATTTGGAAGTAAATTTTTTTGAACCTGATCCGACCCGACCCGCTCGAAATTGGATCGGATCGAATCGAATGATCGAGTTACCCGTTAAAATTATATATATATAAAGCCTCACGATGTGGGAAGACACATCTTCTTGGGAAGACGCAGTCTTCCCAAGAAGGGTTGCTGCTTCTTGGGAAGACGCAGCTCACGTGGCCGCTGCTTCTTGGAAGAGGCGGCCACGTGGGCTGGTGCTTCTTTTTTAAATTTTTAATAGATTTTTTTTTAAAAAAATGAAAATGTAATTAATCGGGTAATCGGGTCGAGTCTCGAGTAATCGGATTCCAAAACTTGAAACCCGAGACCCAACCCGATTATAATCAAGTTTGAACAAAATGAACCCGACCCGACCTGGCCCGATTAATTCAGGTCGTGTCGGTTTCTCGGGCTCATTGGGTCGGGTTTGACCCATGAACAACCCTAGGCCCAAGGGGTCAATCTAGACCTTGATATCAGTTTTGATGATAATAAACATGATACTGAGAAGTCTATTAACTTTTCGCTTCATATCGGAGAACGATATGCACCCCGAGTTCATCATAGAAATTCAAGATTAAAAATTTAAGAATTGTGGACTTCAGAGCTCAAGCATGACAATATTTAGGTCTAGTTATTAGTTTTTCTATGTAATATGCTTCATTGGCCTCAAATCATTATTTCTTATGTATCAATATGCATTTGAACCGAAAGTGTAACTCAAAACCCAAGCCTTGAATCAAAAGTCAGTTTTCAAGTCAGTGATGAAGTTCGGTTGAACTGTGACCGAACCGAGTTTGAAACTTAGGTAGCCTTCGGTCGATGTTCGATCGAACTTCGACCAACAACCGATCGGCAGACCCAACAAATATATTTCTATCGT
The DNA here is from genome assembly GCA_034359265.1 of Canna indica. Classification (NCBI taxonomy): domain Eukaryota; kingdom Viridiplantae; phylum Streptophyta; class Magnoliopsida; order Zingiberales; family Cannaceae; genus Canna; species Canna indica. The sequence goes on along the minus strand of CP136898.1, from coordinate 32,175,010 downwards.
TGGTTGCCTCCCACATCACCCAACTGTTGCCCACCTCTATAAAAAAGCCTTCAAATAGTAATATTAAGCTTCTTTATTGTTTATTGCTGATGTTCGATTGTTCTTGAGCATTAAAGAGTTGAATTCAAGCCCTAAATCTTCATTTCAACACTCAAGCCTTCTTTCCTCTCCCAAAGCATTGGAATCCTTTTGAGGCCTTCAGGTGTTAGGAGGTAGCATTGTGGAGCTCTATGAGTGTTTGATAATTTTTTGGGCTCTTTATTATTATTTTTCATTTATTTATTCTCATGCTTGTCTGGTTGATTGAAAGGTGTAGGTGATACACCTTGTTTTGTAAAGTTCCATTATTTTTCTTTGGGAAACAAGGAGAGGAATCCTCAAGGGTTGAGGAGTAAGTCATCGGTGTAATCTCTTAGGAGGAAAACAATTTCATTAAGAAAATTGGGTTTAAAATCCATGGTGGTGAGCCAAGGTAGGCAAGGTTGCCAAACCACTTTAAATCTTGAGGGTTTGCATTGGTTTGAATTTACTTATTGCTTAGTATTGCTTTTAATCTATGCTTGTTTCATTTTCTTAAGTTACTAAGCAACTTAGTGCATTCTCGATACTAAGTTTATTTAGAAAGCTATACTTGAGAAGTTGAACTTGGGATTTTTAGACACACTATTCACCCTCAAGAGTATGAACATCCATTCTACATTTGATATCAAAGCAAGATTGTAAGCTTAGGTTTAACCATCTAATATATACATCATGGCCACCGAATTCACACCAGCCCAAGGGTTCTCTACCCATGCACCTCCACTCTTTGATGAAAATAACTATGTTTATTGAAAAATTAGAATGAACATTTTCCTTCAATCACAAGGGTAAAAGGTTTAGAGAATGATCCAAATGGACTATAGGCAACCATCTAAAAATATGAATGAGTGGACCCAAGATGAAGTAAAAATGTTCAATGCCAATGCTAAAGTCATGAATGTACTTCATCATGGTCTTTCAATTAATGAATTCAATAGAATTTCAACTTGCAAATTTGCTTTTGAAATTTGAAATGTTCTTGAAATCACTCATAAAAAAACTTCTCAAGTTAAGGAGTCCAAAATCAATCTTCTCATGCATGACTATGAATTATTTAATATGCTATTCATGAGACCATTGATGAAATGTATGTCAGATTTCAAAATATCACTAATGCTTTCTCTAATCTTGGAATGTAAATTAGGGAAGAATAGAAAGTAAGGAAACTATTCTGATCTCTTCCCAAATCATGGGAGCCAAAAGTGATTGATATTATCACTACTAGAATATACCACATCAGCCACGAGAATCATCGACGACCGCCTCGGCAGTCAGAATAATTCACGGCTTTGCGACGATCGTAGTGACCGTGGCTGATGTAACCAAATCAGCCGCGGCTCGCATACAGTCGTCTAGGGCCGTCGCTCCTAGTTGATGGTGCGCACGGGGTGCGAAATAAGATAAGTCATTAGCCACGACTTAGCGGGTTAGCGGGGGTGCTAGAGCCGTTGGTGATATGAATAAGTCATTAGCTACGGCTAGAAGTTGCTGTCACTTACTAATTAATGGCGCGAACGCAGCACGAAAATTAAAACACTCTTCATCGACGGCTGAAAGAGCCGTTGGTGATAATAAAATTACGCATCTACGATTTTTTGACGGTTGGCGAGCCGTTGGTGAAAATCCTTTTTATTTGCATTCGCGCCCGACCCTTCCTCTTTTCCCCGCTCTCTTCTCTCTCCGCCGCTATCGATTGAATTGTCACCGCCGATCGTCACCGCGCTGCCTGCTACCTCGCCCTCATCGCGCTGTTGCCCCCTCTCCCCTTCTCTCTCGCCCGGACCGCCACGCCCTCTCCCCCTCTCCCTCGCTCGCTCCGCCACTGCCGGCCTGCTCCCTCGCCTGCGCCGCCACTGCCGGCCTGCTCCCTCGCCCTCGTCGCCGATCCCTCTCCCCTCTTTGCCGCCACCAAGTGAGTTCGATCCCCTCTCCGATCCGGCGCTGGCCAATATATATATATATATTCGATTAATTAGTGTTAATTACTGTTATTAGTGATTAATTAGATTTATTTATTGTTATTTACTGTTTAGGGTTAATTTTAGATTTAATTAGTAAATTACTGTTAATTTTTTTAAAAAATTAGATTAATTAGTTTTTAATTAGATTTAATTACTGTTAATTAGTTGTTAATTATATTTAATTAGGGTAGAATAAATGTTAGGGTTAATTTTAGTTGGGTGTAATTACAATTATGAAATCGTCCACTTTGGACTCGCGCGCGCCGGAATCGTCCACTTTGTACTCGCGATCAAATCGTCCACGGTGGACTCGTGCCAGAATCATCCACAATGGATGGACTCATGTGCGCCGAAATCGTCCACTTTGAACTCATGCCGGAATCATCCACAATGGATGGACTCGCGCGCCAAAATCGTCCACGGTGGACTCGTGCCAGAATCGTCCATAATGGATGGACTCGCGCGCGCCGAAATCGTCCACGTTGGACTCGTGGCCAAATCATCCATGATGGACTCACGCCGGAATCAAGATGAGTTGATATGTTTCACGTACGCATTGATGAGTAGTTTTTACCTCCTGCATTTTTTGACTCGATGGAGCATCTACCGATACACTTGGCATATGAGGCACGAGTTGGTGGCCCCGTTCAATACCGGTGGATGTACTTATTTAAAAGATACATGAATCGTTTGAAGAAAAAAGTAAAGAACACCACCGCAGTTAAAGGTTCTATATCAGAAGCATATATAATTCAAGAAATTTCAACATTCTGCTCATTTTATTTTGAATCAACCATCAAGACAAGACTTAATCATCTTTCACGGAACGACGACGGGGGAGCTCGACCATCAGATGGTTGTTTAAATATCTTTTGTTACCCCGATCGTGCTTTGGGTTCTCGTCCGTCTTGATTCTTAAATGACGAAGAGTACCATTTGGCCTACTTGTACGTTTTACTAAACTGTCCAGAGATTAAGAAGTTCATTGAAATATTTGACATAGAGATGGTTGTTTAAATATTTGAATCGTGAGTTCCCTAATTGGTTTCAAGCTTACAGCACAGAATACAGAGGCAAAATAAATAACCAAATCTTTGAGTTTGCTAGCGGATCGACACGACTTGTACAATATTATAACGACTATTTTGTTAATGGATATAAATTTCACACACTTGAATATTCATCCACAAAAAAGATTATGAATGCCGGGGTCTGCGTCAAAGGGACAACGTATGCTGAATATGATGTTGACTTTTACAGACTATTGGAAGAAGTCATAGAATTGCAATTTTTCGAATGTAAATAAGTTGCCCTTCTTAAATGTCATTGGTTTAATACAAGCGATAGGGGCATGAGAGTTCATCCAAAGTATAAATAGCTGGTCGAGGTCAATTACAAATCAAAATTGGCTTCAAATGAGCCATTTATATTGGCATCTCAAGCTGAATAAGTATATTATATGCAGTATCCATCTCGAAAGAAAGATAGGGCAGATTGGCATGTAGTCTGTAAGACTAAAGTCAGAGGAAAAATCGACTCGGTAGTTGGAGAGACTGAGCCAGCAGATGACTTCTATAAAGAGGAAGATCATTCCGAAGTGGAACGAGTTAGTCCAATACTCGAGGATGATGACACATAGTTAGTTCAATTGGAAATAGAATACGTTGATGACGACGATAATGAAGTTGAGGAAGGACAGAATGATGATGAGGGAGAAGAAGAAGAATTTCAAGATTTCGATATAGAAGAACAAGGAGAAGAGTATTACACGGATGATGATAATGACAATGACGAATAATTGTAAATGTGAAGTATATATTCAATTATTAAATATATCTATTAATCTATTATATATAACATAATTATATTAAATTTTTACAGCTATGGTTCGAGATATCAGTTTCCAAGGAGGCATTCCTCGTAGGACCCCCCCAACGATTACCACCCGCCCCACCTGTACCCACCGACCATTCTCCTTCCACCACCATCCCCCCACCTCCGACCACCATCACCCCACCTCCGGCCACCATTCCCCGACCTCCAGCCACCATCCCCCCACTTGATCCGTCCACCGTTCCCTCACCTGATTTGGTCACCATCCCCTCACCTCTGACTACAATGCCTCTGCCATCCTCCACAGATCTAGGACCGTCGTCTTCCAGACGTAGGCCACGAGGGCCTAACATAATTCTCCCTCCACCACCCGAAGGAGAATTGCGCAGAGCAGTTAGTGTGCGCGGAAGACAGTAAGTATATGCATCAATTATTTCTTATAATTTATTTATAATTCAAAATATCATAATATGAATTTATATTTGGTGCAGATTTGAGCAGGAGGACGTCCCCCACATGATAGCGGGGACGATCCGAAAGTTTATGCACGGGGCGTGGCCTACATGGTCTCATGTGCCCCGTGAGCATATAGATTTATTGTGGCGAGAGTTCACGGTAAGTATATTTATTAAATTAATGTTAATGTTAAATATTCATTGGTAATAATAATTTTGTTTCCAGGTTCATTATACATGGCCGAAGGACCAGACCACTTTTGTTGAGGCTGCATGGGAGCGTGTTGCCCGCGCTCACTATAACGGGCTACTTCAGCAGGCCCGTCAGACCGTGATGAGAAGGCTGGGGGCGATACAGATAGGGCAGACTCGGGGACATGCCCTCGAGTGGATTCCTGGCCCTGTGTGGGACCATCTCGTTGAGCGGTGGGACACACCTGAGTGGCAGGAGGTCTCTCGGATTGCATCGAGAAACTGCATGTCCGGGGGGGACGGCACGGGGGCGCGCCACACTGGTGGCTCCATCTCTTTTGCAGTTCATGAGCGTCGTATAGTTTGTATAATTTAATTATTTTTAATTAAATTATATATTGTGTATAATGATACTAATGTATTTATTTTCTAATGTAAGACGCGTGTGGCGGAGGATGGTACCGTCGACTTTGAGCGTGCCCACCGTCGTCGACGAGGAATGGGGGACTACGTTGATAGCTGAGCCTCGATCATAATGGTAAGTATTTATATATGTCTATTTGATTTACACAATTTTTATTTATAGTATATATATATATATATATATATATATATATATATTTAAAATATAAACACGTGTAGGAAACTTACACGAGGACTGTGATCGAACGTGGAAGCACATCAGAGGAGTCGACGCAGGAGCTTAGGTGGAGGCCGCAGGTGGCTAGGAGCACGGCCGTGTTTATGGCTTTGCAGACAGTGGCCATGCACATGCCGTGCTCGGGCCACTTGGGGCACTGACCCCTCCGGTCGCGGGTGAGCGGCCCTCTACATCCCGGGCGCAGGACCAGAGCCGGATAGCGGCCTTGGAGTTGGAGCTCACCCAGCAGAGACATGCGATGGAGGAGCAGAGGCTAGCGATGGAGGAGCAGAGACGGACGAATGATGAGTTGAGACAGATGATGCAGAACATGCAGGCACTCCTCACTCAGGTTACGTCTCACACTGGCCTTTTATCGATGATGTCGCAGTCGTCGTCCTCCTCGACCCAGTCGACGCTCCCGACCCAATCGCTGTCGCCTCCACCGCCTCCACTACAACTGTGAGATTTTGATTTATTATATTTTATTTATATTTTGATACTTATTTGTATACAGATAGTTGTTTATATACTTATGGTTGTATATATATGATATTATGATAATTGTTTGCCTCTAGTTTGAGGCTTAGATTGATGATATTTATGTAAAACTTGTATGTTTGATTTCAAATGCATGTGTATGATGTTTTCTGATTGTAATATTTGATTGAAAATAGATGTAATATATAAATATTATTGTATATATGAATTTATAAATTTTTTATTTTTTTCAATTATAGGATATACCTTCAGCCATGGCTTACCCACGGTCGACCGTCACTACGCCGTGGCTAAAAGCTTATCGTAAACGGCTGATGGCCTGGGCAGCACCAAATATCACGGTTGCTAATAGTATCACTGACGGGCCTGGGCCGTGGTTGATGTGTTGGTATCAGTGACAACCGCCTACAGCTGTCACTGATGTGTTTAAATCAGCGACAACGCCCGCGGCTGTCGCTGATGATTACTTGTGACGGTTGAGAGAAGCCGTCACAACTTATCTGAGATGCCCACATCAGTGACGACATTTCGCCACGGCTGGTGCTGTCCGTGATAGTTATCATTGATGATTCAGCCACGGCTTCAGCCGTCGGTGATGACGACAATTCTTGTAGTGTATGGAGGCCAAGGATCTTGGCACCATGAAGATCACTGAACTCATTGAGGGCACACAAGGAGGAAGATGCCCCCAATGACTCATCCTCGGAGGATGAAGACTATGAGAGGACTCGGCTTGGTTATGTTGGCTTTAGGTTTTCAACCTTAGCCTTAATCTAGATTTTGATGGTTTTGATGATAACAAATATGGGACTAATGATTTCATTGAGAATATCTTTCAGGTTCTATATCGGTTAGTGCGCGACGTCCGCGATCGAAGAAATCGGATAAATCGACAAGGATGCTCGTCGGCGCTCAGGAATCTTCAAGAAAGGGAGTTTAGGTTTAGGGTGTCTAGAAATTAATGTAATCCTCATGATGATGCATAAGAAACCCAAAAATCTATCCCGAACCCCAAACCATGAAATTCCGGGACCGCCCTGAAATTCACTAAGACTAGGGAGCTCCTTGGAGAGCTATATGATCCAAACCTTTTCTTGAAATAAAAAATGGCGGTAATTGTTCCTTGGGTCAAAACTAGATAACGAGGTATTTTTTAGGATTTTTTGGAAGCCTTTATCATATTCTAATTTGACCCGAAAAATTAGGAAATTTCCGTTTTATACTAGATCCCAAGAACTAGATTTTGATCCTTAGGGATTTTGATTTTTTAGATATTTTTATTGAACTCAAATGGGGTATAATCCTTATATAACATTTATATTTTAAAGTTATCATGTTATATTTAACTTAAAATTAATAAATATTATATAAGTAGATGTAGTGGTGAAAATGAAACCAGAAGAACCAGACAGAACATAACCTGTTTGCCTTCTTCAGCTCAGGTTCGGTCGACCGACCGAAGCCCAAAATGGGCAGCAGGCTTGGCGGTCGACCGACCTGCGTATAAGCCTAAGACACAATCGCGTCGGTCAACCGAAGATCGCGGATTGCGCGATTTGCGTCTGGCAGTTGACCCGTCGATCGACCGACCAGAGAGAAAAGAGGAGTGGTCGAATGACCGGTCGACCAGTCGGTCGACCAACCATTCGACTGGCGGCCTGCAACGGATAGATTTCTATCCGTTGAGTGCCGTTTCTTCAGCAGGGTATAAATATACCCTCATATGATTCCTTTATCCTTCTTCCTGATTTTTACAGATATTATTGAGCCATTAAAAGGAAGATCTAAGCCTTCCAATAATTGATCAAGCGACGCTCTGCTTCTTTCCGCGACAACCTTTATCAAGTGCCAGCTGCTGCTTCAACTCGGGTTCTTGATTAAGCTCAGTCCTTGACGAGTTGAAGGTGCCAAAGGCTTACAAAGGAGCTTTTATTATTGGTTTATTCTTAAGCACTTTTGATTGTAAATTTTATCTGTTATTTGAACTATTTTTGGATTTGTGTCCGTGTAAAGACCTAGGGTGTTAGGTCTTGTTGATTGGAAGTGGTATCCTTGGCGTAGAAGGAGTAAAGCCACTTGTGTAAACTTAGAGCTTACTAGGATTAGTTCTAGTTGTCCCTTAGGTTGAGGTGGGAAAGTGCTCTCGGTAGGAAGGCGGGATACTTACGGGTGTGGAAGTGCATTCGGTTGGAGAGTGGAGACTTTCCGGTGCAAAGTCCTCGTTGTAAGGGAAACTCTAATTAATCTAGTAAAACCTAGTTTGGAAATCCTAAGCGGGGTGCTTAGGTAGTGGAGTAGGCATTGGGGCCGAACCACTATAAATACCTGTGTTTGCATTGTTGATTTCTTTTTTGCTTAAATTGCTTAATAATTTATTGCTTCCGCATCTAATCGTCAAATTGCATATTGCCTAAACGAGTTAAGTAATCATTTAAAATTGCATTTAGGCTAATTGAATTTAGTAAACATACTATTCACCCCCCCTCTAGTATCGCCATTTCGCCCACAAGCTAGCTAGAAGGTTCAAGCAACTTCTTAGGAGGCCAAAGAACCAAAGGAACGACAAGAGTGAGTACACATGTTCTCAATGCAACAAGCTCGGACACTTGAAGAAGGATTGCCCTCAACTCAAGCTCTCCTCCACCTTTAAAGAATGACAAGATAAAAGAAGTAAAAGAAGAAGGCTTTTATTGCCTCTTGGGATGAAAACGAATCCTCATCAAGTGAGGATGACATGCACCAAGGAAGAGAGGGCCAACCTTTGTCTCACGGCAAAGGATGATCATGTAACATAATTTATTTTTGGAGATATGGCTATTCCATAAGAAGAATTTGAAAATGAATTTGAACAAATGCACGATGAATTTAATACTATTATGAAGAGATTTAAAGAGTTCTAAAAAGAAAGAAGCTACGTAGGAAGAAAATGAGGATTTGTTTATTTCATGCAATAAATTGAAGGAGATAAAGAATTTGAAAAATGAGAAAATCATTTTAGAAAAAAGAAAATGTAGACTTGCATTGCATGAATGATGCCATAAAAATAGAAAACGCATCCCTATGCTCACAAATTAAAGAACTAAATGATGGCATGATTTCATTGAAAAATGAATTATCATCATTAGATGACAAAATGAAATCTTTGTAATAATATTCTTCTAGTAACGTTCATGCTTCATATTCTTCACATGCAAAGCATACAAGAATGCATCATTATGCTCATTCACATGTCCATGCACCAACTAAATTTGGATGTCATTGTTTTTGTTGTGGTGTTTTTGGACATATTATTAGGGAGTGTGCTCTTAGTAGGAACCCTAATGCAAAATTTCTATGGGTTTCTAAGTCTTGAGGACCCAAAAGAATTTGGGTACCTAATGTTTTCTCTTCTCCACTTGTAGGTGGAGACTCTTAAGAAAATAGGGGCATATGAGTATTGGATAACAATGCTCAAAGCACATGACTCGAGATATCAATCTATTTGCAACCCTATCAAGCAAGGATGAAGGCTATGTGACTTTTGGAGGCAATGCCAAAGGTAAGATAGTTGGCATTAACAACATAGATATACTTCCTTACCCAAGTAATTGAAAATATGATGGTTTAAGGCATAATTTACTTAGAAAACATCTAAGTGTATCATTAGTAATGCATCATAAAATGACATTGTTTTCATTGTAAATAAGCATGAGAATGTATATAATTTAAATTAAAATGTCTTGCCAAATCCTCATGTTAGATGTCTTGTAGTCTTAGATAATGATTCATGGTTATAGCATTGTAGACTACATGCTAGTATGGGATAATTCAAGAAATCTCTAAAAAGGAACTAGTAAAAGGTATTCCAAAAATCAAGTTTGAAAAGGATATGTTTTGTGATGCATGCCAATATGAAAAACAAGTTAAATCTTCTTTTTGCAGCATTAATCAAACTCAGGAATATAAAGAACACTCCTGATTGTTGCTTCTTTTTGATCGCTGATACATACATCGCTTCTTCCTTCTTCCTTTCGAATTGTTCCGTCTCGCTACCGATGTACCAATTATTGGTCCTAATTTCTTGAATGCTAGCCATCAGTATTACCTCATCATCGTTCTTTTCTTTCGCCATGTTTACATGATTCGTATGTTTTGCTTTTAACCCGAAGAAACACTCAATGTGGCCGAATTTTTTACAGTAAAAACATTGTATTTTAGAATGATTAATGTTTCGGAAGACTGACCTTTATTCTCATTTGTATCACCTTCTCAGATGACTAGGCCATTATCAACTTATCTTTGTTATTGAATTCAAAATTTGAGCCTTAAACTGATCCGGGCCTTGAGTTCTTCTACTATCATTGTGACTGGTCTTCAATGCATGTTCTAGCTTCTTTTCTTATTGTCTTTTTATATGATCAATATATATGCGAAAGAACCAAGAAGCTTATCCAAAGTCATCTCTTCGGTTTCATTACCTTCTTTGGTGGCCACGACAATATGATCGTACTTCTCCGGCAAACTCCGAAGTATCTTTTCAACTTGGAGTATCTCCGGCATATAACATTTGTCCATATCATCACATCTGGTTGACAATCTCCATTACTTGGGCAAAATATGATTCAACTTCTTCATCCTCTTTCATGAACATGCTTTCAAATCTTCTTCTCAGCGTTTGTCTCTTTACTTTCTGAACTTTGGTTGTCCCTTCATAGTCATTTATGAGAATCAACTATGCGTCGTGTGAAGATTTAGCAGCAGAGTTTCGCTTGAATACCTTCGAATCCAAAGCTTGTTGTATATAGCTTAATGCTTTTGCATCCCGCTTTTGCATCTCCCTTAGTGCAGCCACCGTCAATCCTTTCTCTGAATACCCATTGCTCACTAATTCCCATAGATCTTGGGAGATAAAGAACATCTTCATCATAATATTCCATTCATCAAGTTCGACACCATCGAGTTTTGGAATGCTAGGATTAACTTGATCTGCTGCCATCATGTTGCTCTAATACCAAATGTTGCCCTTAAAATGCTCTAACAGTGGCTCACCAAAGCTTAAGATGCACACTCGAACAAGGAATCGAAACACACAAACAAGGAAAGGAAACATGAGAGGATCACTCAAATTCTATTGAATAATAGAAGAATCCTTGTGTTGGGGTGCAGAGAGGAACCACAGCAGAAAATAGAATTTAAAAAAATCAAAAGCACCTCGAAAAATAGCGATATACTTTAGCAATATTAGAGAATTCAATATGAGAGGAAGGAGCAGAATTTATACCTCAAGCCGCAGGGCAACGGGGTTATCCCGATCCCGAATCCGAGACGCACACGTGCACGCCCTCCATTGATAGTTCAGCCTCGTAACAAACGGGACAGCGACCTCTCGGGCTCGTTGTGGCTCAACGGATAAATTTCTCCACTTCGATTTGCACCAAAGAAGGGCCGGCCCTTCCACCAAGAATCGGGCAATGAGCGAAGGGAGAAATACGATGAGAAATCACAAAATCAATTCACATAGGGGAGAATAACTTGCTGGAATTTTTGGACTCCTCCAAAGATTTAATCCGACAACGATTTTCAGCTAGGGAACACTCCGGCGGAGCTTCTCCAAGCTTGCAGATGGGTAAGAGATGAAAATAGATGGTGCGGCTAGAGCTTGGAGGAGGAGAGATTGTTTTTGAGATTAATTCCAAATCAATTTGGAATCAATCCTCTAAGGGGTGTTCGGCCAACCCCACCTTAATAATCTCATAGGGTTCAAATTTGAACTCATCACAGAATTCTAAAGTCCGGAGTTTGCCTCCAAGTAATTCCCTATCTGATAGGGATAAATTAATTCACTCCCTATCTAATAGGGATGAATAAATTCATCTCCCTATCAAATAGGGAGTCTAAACTAATATCCCTATTTAATTGAGAGGTTAGGCGCATGGGGAGACCAAGCTTGGTGTCATCAACCTTCACATGGCTGGACCAATCACAACCATCCATTTAAGCAACCTTTAGAGAAAGGAGATTAATCAAGAAGGGATATGTCCCTCCAAGAAGGGGTGCAACTAGCACTATAAATAGGGATAGGAACTTCACTTGTAATCATTCAATCATTGAGTTATAAACTCTTATTTAAGTGAATATAGTGAAAGGTTCTTTCCCAAAATTTCTCTCTTGTGCATTGTTGCGTTGGAGGCTGATTTGGCCCTTATTCCGAGAGGCAAGTGAGGGGCTAAGTGCCGCATGGGTGCTTGAAGGAGTCAAGTCCGTGACAGGTGGTATTAGAGCCAGGTTGGTCGTGCGCTGTGACAACTTGGACTATAGCAAGCAACAAGGAGAGGAATGTGTCTGAAGTGATCGACGATCGCAGCAGTGAGGCTGTGATCGTAGAGAAGGACAAGAGGAAGAAGCGTGACCAAAGCCGACCACGGGAGGTGGGGACTTTAGAGATGACTATTGCTGAAATTAGTGAATGTGTGCAGTGAGTAGAGCACAACGTTGGGACATTGGAGGACCACATCCTTGGGCAGCTTGATTCCATGAAGGCAAGCATGGAGGCTTGCGTTGAGGAGGAGCGCCTCAAACTGCTTGAGGTTGCCATGGAGAAAAGCTACACCCAACTTGAGGAAGCAATGATTGAGCGGAACGCTTGGCTTGAAGCAAGATTGATGGACCTTTTTCAAGAAATGCAGATTGTCGTTGATGAGATGCAAGATGACCTAGTCCTGTGCAAGAAGGCAGCGGCCAACGATGGGGCAAATGTAGGAGTAATTGGTCCACGAGTGGACCTCCCGAAGCCCAAGCCATTTGACAGAAAGCGGGACGCCCAGGAGGTCAAAAATTTCTTATGGCACATGGAGTTGTACTTTGAGGGCCTCAACTTGATGGACGAGGCCACCAAAATACGCACCACCACTCTTTATCTTTTGGAGTGGCAAGTTTGTGGTGGCGCCAGAAGCACGCCGACCTTGAGAGAGGGACATGCCGAACAGAAGCATGGGATGACTTCAAGAGGGAACTCAAGAAGCACTTCTACGCGAAAAATATGGTGTACGAGGCACGAAAGAGGTTGAGGGAGTTGAAGCACAAAAGTACAATTGGAGACTACATCAAGGAGTTCACCACCATCATGCTTCAAATTCCCAACATGTCTGAAGATAATCTCGTCTTCTACTTCATGGACGGTATAAACAATTGGACCAAGCAGGAAGTACAACGCAGGGGTGCGGAGTCCTTGGACGAGGCCATAGCCGTGATAGAGTCCTTGCCAAAATTTGAAAGAAGCTGCACCAATAGTCATATCCACCCAAATGCCAACATGGGAAAAGGTGGGGGAGACACAAAGGAACCATGGAGGCCAACTTTCAAATCCAAAGGCGGAAACTATAGACCTTACACCAACCACAAGGAGTACGAAGAAAGGAAGGACACTTTTATACCAAAGAACATGTGTTATATGTGCAAAGGGCTGCACGCCATGAAGAACTGTCCAAAGCTAGGGTCCTTGTCGACCATGGTGGATGAAAGGGAGTCTACGTCCCCCTCAAATGAAGGTACTTCTCAAATGAGTTCCTTACATCTTCTCAATGCGCTCAAAGCCAAGGCAGTGCCGAGTATGACCAACAAGGGGCTGTTGTACGTGGAGTCATGCATCAACGGACAATCAACCCAAGCCATGGTGGATACAAGTGCCACGCACAACTTTGTGACCGAGGAGGAGGACAGAAAGTTGAACCTTGAAGTGACTAAGGGCGACGGGTGGCTCAAGACCATGAACACTAGCGCCAGACCACTCACCGGGACAGTGCGAGGTGTGAAGATACAATTAGGCACTTGGAAGGGCCAAGTGGCTTTTCTATAGCACCGATGAACGACTTCAAAATGGTACTAGGAATGGAGTTCTTGTGGAAGATAACATCCATTCCTATGCCTTCCTTCAATTCTGTGTGCATACTAGATCAAGAGGCATCATATTTGATACCGGCGGTAAATGGGACAATTGAGGCCAAGCAACTATCGACCATGCAATTAGCCAAAGGCATGAAGAGGGGAGAACCAACTTTCATGGCATCCTTGAAGCTTGAGGATCCGTCGGACGAGTCACAGGTGAACAACATCCCATCCATTATCAAAGGCGTCCTAGAAGAGAATAGGGACGTTATGCCACCTGAGTTATCGAAAATGCTTCCGCCTAGACGAGAAGTGGACCACAAGATAGAACTGGAATTGGGTGCCAAATTAACCCCCTGCCATGGCACCCTACCATTTGGCTCCGCCCGAACTAGAGGAACTACAGAGACAATTAACAGAACCGCTGGACACAAGAAGGATCCGGCCTTCAAAGGCACCATACGGAGCACTAGTATTATTCCAAAAGAAGAATGATGGCTCACTTCGCATGTGTGTGGACTACCGAGTCCTCAACAAGTGACAGTCAAGAACAAGTACCTCATTCCACTGATAGCAGATTTATTTGACCGACTTGGGAGCGCAAAGGTCTATTCCAAGATGGACTTGTAGAAAGGTTACTACCAAGTGCGGATCGCGGAAGGAGATAAGCCAAAGACAACGTGTGTAACACGCTATGGCTCTTTTGAATGGTTGGTGATGCCTTTTGGCCTAAGCAACGCCCCAACAACATTTTGCACTCTCATGAACCAAATCTTTCATCCATACTTAGATCAATTCATGGTGGTGTACCTAGATGACATCATAGTGTACAACCAATCCTTGGAGGAGCTTGCCCAGCACCTACGCACAGTTTTCTAAGTGTTGCGAGAAAATGAACTGTATGTGAAGAGGGAGAAATGCACTTTTAACAAAGAGGAGATATCCTTCCTGGGTCACTTCATCGGGCATGGTAAGCTGCAGATGAATGAGGCAAAAATCAAAGCTATTGTGGATTGGGAGCCGCCAACCAAGGTAACAGAGTTATGCTCTTTCCTTGGACTAGTTAACTTCTACTGGCGGTTTATATAGGGATATTCGAGACGAGCAACATCTTTAACATACCTTCTTAAGAAGAAGAAGGCATGGGAGTGGACCGACGCACGCCAATATGCTTTCAGAGATTTGAAGGTAGCCGTGAGCTCGAAGTCGGTGTTTATGTTGCCCAACTTTGGGAAGCCGTTCGAGCTACAAACAGATGCGTCTGATTTCGCAATTGGAGGAGTGTTGATGCAAGGAGGTCATCCCATAGCCTTTGAAAGCCACAAGCTCAATGATATAGAGAGGCGCTAAACCGTGCAGGAAAAGGAGACGACAACCATCATCCATTGTCTATGAACATGGCGACATTATTTATTGGGTGCGCAGTTCACAATCCAAACAGACAACACCGCCACAAGCTACTTCCAAACCCAAAAGAAACTCACCCCAAAGCAGGCAAGGTGGCAGGACTTCTTGGCCGAGTTTGACTATGTGTTGGTGTACAAGCCCGACAAGGCCAATGTGGTGGTAGACACAGTTAGCCACAAAGTAGAACTTACGGCCTAGAACATGGCTAGTGGAGATTTACAGCGGCACATCAAGGAGGCGATGGAGCACGACCCCATGGCAAGAGAATTATAGAAACTGGCGCAAGATGGCTAAACCCGACAATTTTGGGTAGAGGACGACCTACTCTACACAAAGGGGCGCAGATTGTACATGCCAAAGTGGCGAAACTTGAGGAGAGATCTCATCAAGGAGTGTCACGACACCAAGTGGGCAGGATACCAAGTGGAACAATACGTAAGGACCTGTCTTGTATGTCAACAAGACAAAGTGGAGAATTGACATCCCGCAGGATTATTGGAGCCTTTACCTGTACTCGACCATCCATGGGACTCCATTACCATGGACTTCATTAGCGCCTTGCCAACATCCGAGGGGTTCGGATCAATCCTGGTCGTGGTGGACCAATTTTCCAAGTACGACACATTCATACCAGCTCCAAAAGATTGCACAGCCGAGGAGGTAGCACGACTATTCTTCAAAAATGTCATGAAATACTGGGGACTATCGAGGAGCATCATAAGTGATAGAGATCCCCGCTTCACAGGACAATTGTGGATGAAACTTTTCAAGCTCCTTGGGTCAGAATTATGCTTCTCTACAAGCTTTCACCCGCAGACTGATGGCCAAACAGAACAGGTGAATGCATTGTTAGAGTGTTACTTGAGGCACTTTTTGAGTGCCAACCAATGAGACTGGGCCAAACTTATGGACGTAGCATAGTTCTCATTCAACTTGCAAAGGAGCGAGGCTACAGGGCACAGTCCGTTTGAGTTAGCAATGGGACGTCAACCACTCACCCCACACACCAAGGAGAGTAGTGACGATCGGAGTCCCGGAGCAATCAAAATGGCTAAGTCATGGGAGGAGCAAGCCGACTTAGCACGCTCATGTTTGGAGAAAGCCTGCAAGAAAATGAAAAGGTGGGCTAATAAAAAATGACAAGCACGAGAATTCAAGATATTCAGAAGTGTGCACAAGGGCTTATTACGGAGGTACGAGGGACCATTTCCGGTCATTGCCAAAGTGGGCAAGGTTTCCTATCGCCTTGACTTACCCCAGCACATTAAAGATTCATCCAGTCTTCCACGTGAGTGTGTTGAAGCCGTACCATGAAGATGTGGAAGACCCAAGCCGAGGAACGTCAACAAGAGCACCACCCGTGGTAACCAAGTCCTTTGACAAGGAGGTGGAGGAGGTGCTAATCTGGTGAATAGTGCAAAAAAGGGGTGTACCACCAAGCACCCAATATTTAGTCAAGTGGAAAGGGCTACCTGAGTCCGAGGCAACCTGGGAAACCAAATAAGATCTTTGGTAATTTAAAGAGCAACTTCGGAATTATGAGGCGACGAGGACGACGCCAGACTAGGTGGGGGAGAATGTCACCAACCTTCACATGGCTGGACCAATCACAGCCGTCCATTTAAGCAACCTTTAGAGAAAGACTGAGATTAATCAAGAAGGGATATGTCCCTCCAAGAAGGGGTGCAACTAGCACTATAAATAAGGATAGGAACTTCACTTGTAATCATTCAATCATTGAGTTGTAAACTCTTATTTAAGTGAATATAGTGAAGATTCTTTTCCAAAGTTTCTCTCTTGTGCGTTGTTGCATTGGAGGCTGACTTGGCCCTTATTCTGAGGGGCGAGTGAGGGGCTAAATGCCGCATGGGTGCTTGAAGGAGTCAAGTCCGTGACATTGGTCTCCCTTGATTTCAAATCAAATTCAAATTAGATTTTCTATTCAAAATAGAAATTATATGTTGATGTTTGGCTTATTCTGTGGTGGTTGTATTTGGCAAAAGGTGTTTCGGTTATTATTTAGTTATTAGTTAGTTGCAACTACTCTTGCTGTTGTGGAGATTATGTTGCTGTGATGTTGATATTTTGATGCTGTGATATATATATATATATATGTGATATATATATATATATATATATGTGATATATATCATATACTCATATATATATGCGTATCTATCTTTAATTACTTTGTGGGCTTGGTCATTTATGTTGGAGGAGAAGTGATCATCTTTATGATAATGGGTTAGGTGTTTCTTGTGGATTTATGGCTGTCTGTTGAGATGATAAGTTGTTGAGATCATGGAGTTATGAACTTAGTGGCATTTATGGATGATGCTTTGTTGTCCCTATAAAAGAAGAGTGAGAAAATGTGAAAAGTATCCACTCCTATGTGCAAAAATAGTGTTGTCAAAATTATGAGGAGATTGCACTTTTGAGAGTGTGTGGATCAGAGACAACTTCTATAAACTTCGTATCATGGTGGAATTGGGCTGTTGAACTCACTACAACACCAAGATTGTGTTGAGGAAAGAACTTTATGATTGAGTTGTCATAGAGAGGCAAGTGGTTAGTACTTATAAAAGCAAGAAGTGTATTGTTATTTTTGATTCACTTTAGTACTGGAAGTAGGATTTCGATGTGTGAAATCCTGATACTTATATTGTACTTTATTGATAGTGGATTGAACATCAGTTTGGTGGGGCCCCAGAGATTAGGTGACAAGATTGTTAGTGAATTGCGTAAATAAATTTTCTGTGTGTTTGTGTGTTTCTGTTTTATCTTTATATATGCTCTCACTCTGTCTTAAAGCAGTTCCAGTATCAGTTGCAACTCATTTGAAACTAACTCTTTCCAGAAAGTTTCCATAGAGACTGTCCTGACAATTGGTATTAGAGTAGTTGTGCTAACCGATACCTGCACAAATCCTTTGAGTGTCTCTAGTTTTTCATCATCAAAATGGACGGAATGCCTATGGGAGACTCAGTGAACGTTCCACCTTTGCTGATAGGAACAAATTATGCATATTGGAAGGCACGTATGAAAGCCTTCATCATGTCTCTGGATGATCGTTGCTGGCATACTATTGAGATTGGCTATACTCCTCCCACAAAGACAGATGGAACTGAGCGCAAGCCTAAGAATGAGTACACTAAAGCAGAAATCATTGCCGTAAACTTTGACAACAGAGCCTTCAATGCTATCTTCAGTGGAGTTGATCCTTACAATTCAAACTGATCTCGTGTACTATGGCAAAGCAAGCTTGGGAAATTCTAGAAATAAATCATGAAGGATCCCTAATGCTTCAAAAGTCCAAAGTTGAAATCTTGAACACTAGATTTCAGAATATGAAAATGGGAGAAGATGAAAGCATTCAAGACTTCCATGGGTGAGTGAAAGATCTTGTGAACAATGCAACCAACCTAGGAGAATCCTTCTCAGAAGAAACGATTGTTAGAAATGTCTTGAGATCACTGCCTTCAAAATTTGACATCAAAGTCGTAGCTATCAGAAGATGAGGTTAAGTCAAAAGACTGTTTAGAAGATGAGATGGATGCCGTGTTTGCTCTTATGATGAAGAATTTGAAAATGTTTCTAAAAGCTAAAAATAAGAAAAATCAAAATTCATAGTTTCAACTGCAATTCCGATCACAATTCCAATCAACTGGTTTCAATAGTTCAAAATCAAAATTCACAGTGGGAGAAAATAAAAAGGTCAGTCGTCAGCATCCAAAAGTGATTCAAAACAGAAATACAAAGGTGTAAAATGCTCTGAATGTGAAGGATATGGTCATGTCAAATCTGAATGTCTGAATCTACATAAAAAGTTGAAGAAATTTACATGGAGTGATGAAGAAGAGGAAGATGACTTAGGAGAATCTAAAAAATAGTACGGAAATTTTATAGCCTTCACTGCAAGCATTGGTGGCTCAAATAGAACTTCAGATAGTTCAGATGCAGAAGATGATGAAAGTATAGTTCGTGCCAAAAGCCTTGAAGATGCTTACCAATTGATGTTTAACAAATGGGTAGAAGTGGCAAATCTAAACAAATCCCTGAATGATCAAAACAAGCTTCCGACTGAAAAAAGAGAGAATTTGAACAAAGAAATCAGTGGCAATTCATGCTGATTTCTAACAAATGGGTAGAAATGGCAGAATTTTGAGAGTTGCCGTCAGTGAGCCACACTGATGATGGATCCGAGTGGCACGATATGGGTCGAGAGTTGTCGTTGGTAATTCATGCTGACGATGGACCCGAGTGATTTGATTGGAGGGCTATTCCCAACCAAAGTGGGCGCCGAAACTAGTAGGTCATCCTAGTGTTGGGTCAGGAATCGAAAATGCAGTGGAAAAAGTAATTTAAAAAGTTCAAACTATCCCGAAATCAATGATATACTTTAGCAATGTTTAAGGAATTCAATCTACAAGTTTAAGAAGAAGATATACCTTATACCACGGATGGTATGGCTGCACCTATCCACGTTTCAAGATGCACACACGCACGTCCTCCAACGTAAGTCCACACTAAATGCCTTGCAACAAAGGGGCAGTGAACATCGGGACTCATTGTGGCTCAACGGAGAGGCAATCTCAACTCCAAAACGCACCAAGGTGAAGTCGGCCATTCCACCAAGAATCGAGCACCAAAAGGGAGGAAAAGGGGATAAGAAAACAACGGAATGAGAAGATAGATGGAAGACTACCTCGCTATCCTTCATGGACTCCTCCAAGAAGGTGAAGTAGGTGGCACACCCAAGAAAAAAACACCTTCGATTTGGCTTTGCAAAACCGGGGATGGAGGATCTTGATGGCCGGCCACCCATAGAAATGAAGAGGAGTTCTTGGGAGCCTTTCTCTTCAAGAAGCCTCTCAAGAATCCAAATTTTAATCTTCTCCAAGATGAATAACCAATTTTCTTAACCCCCTTAAAGGAGGTTAGGCCACTTATTTATAAGGGGCATAGGCGGCTACCAAGGTAGACCCTCCCCCCCTTTTAAAACCTCTATCCGGAATTCAAAATTTCGGGGTTTGCCTCCAACGCAATGATTTATATTTAATGGATTTATAATTAATTCAAAATTAATTAAATCCAAATAAATATAAAATTCAATTTATCTTCATAAATTAAGAGCCTATTAACATGAATGATAATTATCTAAATAAACCAATCCCCTAAACAATAGGAAAGAGGTTTATCTAAATAATTTAAATTCTTATTAATTAATAGAATTATGATTTATCTTCATAAATGATATATCTATTGATTTAATAATTTATCTCCATAAAGCAAATTCCTATTAATTAGAATTTATCCAAATAAATTAATTCCTAATTAATTGGTTAGACTCATGGTTAGAGACTAATTTTCCCACAATGTATATTTGATTCAAAATTAAATTGTATTTAATTCATAATAAAATACAATCCATGTCAAGTGGTTAATTAAATATTTAATTCATAATTAAATTTAATCAACCCCATAAAATATTTATTATGTGCCAATCCATACAATTTAGGAATGCCCTATAAATTAGGGTTATCGAGGAACTCCTTGTGGGCGAAATGGAAACACTAGAGGGGGAGGGGGGTGAACTTTGAGCTCGTCCAATGCGACTTTGGTGCACTCGTCGATCTTCGATAAAGTTTCACGACGAACCCAAGCATGACGATCAATGTCCTTCTGATTTTGCGATTTCTTCGATTTATCCGATCGAGAACATCGAACGCTAGTCGATATGGAACCTGAAAGATATTCTCAATGAAATCATTAGTTCCATGTTTGTTATCATCAAAACCATCAAAACTGAGATTAAGGCTAAGGTTGAAAACCTAAAGCCAACAATCTCTCCCTTTTTGGTGTTGACAAACATCCTTAAAAAATATATATTCATTAAAGCATTAAGAATATCAACTAAGGGATTTCTCCCCCTATCAACATGCATGGATAAACTATACATTTTCCTCCCCCTATCTATATGCATGGATTTCATATATTTTTCTCCCCTTTACCTATACATTTCTCCCCCTTTTGACATATATTTTCTCTATAGACTTTTCCTAATTTTCTCCCCCTTTTGACATCAATCAAAAGGGCAAGAAATATCTATCTATTCAAAGGGATGAAACACAAATAAGTTTTCATGAAGTTGAGACTCTAAGAATTTTTCATGAAATATGACAATCTCAACCTTAGGGATGGAAAACAAGTAATGATATGAAACAAGGTTCATACATGATTTGTTCAAAAAACCAAGTATTTGAATTCAAAAATAAATCATGTATGTTATCAAAATGAATATTGTTTCTTTTTCTTGACATTTTTAGATTTCATTCAAACTTTCAACATACAAAGATATAGGTATTTAAAACATGTATATCAAGTTTGAAGTGAAACTAATGTCATTTAATCCAATTATGAACTTAGCATGTTTTCATTTGAAATAAGCATGGAAAACATGAAAATGCTAAGTCTCAAGTTTTGCTATCTACTCATATTTTTTTTCCAAACTTAGGCATCTAGACATCAAACATGAGATATTGTAAGGCTACGAATTAAGTTTGGGCTTAAATGAGATTTTTAAGTTACTTTGTTGACTTAAGTCAACCTATACTTCTAGTTTTCAAAAAATCACCCTTTTAAGTTTATACAAAATCATATTTTTGATGAAAATTTTGAAACCAATTTTTGGATGAAAATTTTTGATACCAAATATTGAATGAGTATTTGAAATACATGTATCAAGTTTGAACTCAAAATGAGTTTAAAAATCAAAGTCCATTTTTCATCCTATATTGATTCTAATCAAGCCATACCAAATGTAGTTTCTAATTATCATTCAAGAATTCAAAATCATTCCTAGAAATGATTTTACTCAATCAATGGTGTGAATGATATTAGAAACATAATCAAAATGGTATACTCAAATTTTCATTTGAAGTTTTCAAAAAATCAAAGTATTCAAAACAATGATATTTCAAAAAGATGATACTTTTCATTTTGAAAATCCAACTTCAAAATTTCACTAAAAATTAGATTCTTGATGAAACTTTTTGAAGTTTTTTTACATAACATACTAGATTTTTCAATGAATGTGTAGCTTCAAGAATTATCTCAAAATTAATTTTCTATATTTTTTCTAGAAATAACTGAAATTTACTAATCGTAGGTTGAAATGATACTTTTGTAATTTTCAGTTATTCTAAAAGACTTGTTCAATTTTCATTCAAATTTTCATGACACCACATAATGGTCATGTAAAGAGTATATGTCAAGTTTGAAATGAAAGTTATGTCCTTAAGTCAAGATATCAACCTAGTATGGTTTCATTCAAAACTAAACTAGTTTTTATGAAACTTGCTAAGTTTCAATCTTAACATTTACTCATGATTTTTCAAATTTAAACCTATGGATATCTAACATGAGTAAATCTAAACATGTTTCTTAAATATGGATCATAAATGGGACCTTCAAGTCAACTTGTTGACTTGGGTCAACTTGGTTCAAAAGATATTATCATGAATTCACCTCTATGACATTTTATTCATATTCATATGAATTTTTTACTCTTAGTGCTTGGAAACATGTCATACCTATTTCTAAATATGTTTATGAAGTTTTGGACTTAAAATGAATGTCCAAGTCAATTTGTTGACTTGGGTCAAACTTTTCAAGCTTAAGTCCCCTAAAGTGATATAGATATCACATTGTTCATCTAAACATTAATTTTCATTTTTTTTAAACACCTAGACTCATGTGATATGTATATCTAAACATGTTTAACAATCACTAACTCAAGATGAGGCCTCTAATATGAATTTTAACCTAGAGCAAATTTCATTCAATCAAGATATCATGAAATTGCCTAAGTTATTAAAATATTTTTCTACTCATGAAATTTCATATATATGTAATACACAAATAATCATGAGCATAGAGACATCATTAAGCGTGGATATTCAATTTTTATATTAAAATTTTTGGAAAATTAAATTCATACCTTTTATTGAAAGTTTGGCCAACTTTTTCATTTTCTTTTTCATTTTCTTTTAGATAGCATAGCTTTTCAAATTTTTATCAGTTGCAAGTAGACATCATTAGTATCATAATGAAATACTATGACTACTAGCAAGCTAACATGCTAAATAGCAAGGTTCAAAACAAATTTTCATTTAAAATCTTAACCTATGCTAGATAGTTAAGATTCATTTTAAGATGGATACCATGGTTTCAAAATGAATCTAAGAGATCCTAAGATATGAAACATTTGAGGAATAAGATCTCTACCTATGTTAAACTAGTTTGGACTTACAAGAATGTCTCTAATAGCAAGTATCAACCTAGAGCAAGTTTCATTCAATGAAATTTGCCTAAGTACTAAAATTCTATCTACTCATGAGAATTCAAAGATTTAGCATGTGATTACCATCATGAGTATAGAGACATACTTTAATCTTAAGCATTGAGGTATAACACTAAGATTTTGAATTTACCAAGGTTATACCCTATTCATGATGATTTAGCTAAACTAATATTTTCTTCCTAAATAGCCTTCTATTTTATCATAACTTGCAGGTATACTTTATAAATAGAACATGAAATCAAATCTACATGCAAGCTATCAAACTAAATAGTGAAGAGAAAAAATAAGTATCATTTATCAAATTCAACTTCACTAAATAGCATGAATTCATTTTCATATAAATCTTCGTGATAACAAAATGAATCAAGAAATCTCAAAATATAAAATTTTGAAAAATAAGATCTCCAACCCTTCCTATTGGTTGAAAACCGAAAGACCACAATGTGCCTACGATTTAGAACCGCAAAGTCGCTTAGGCCTATTACAGGCCACAAGAGTCTCCGAGGAGACCGGGAAATCAAAATTAAAAAAAGTTTTTAAAACTTATCGAGAGCAGGCAAAATCAATCAATTTTAAGCATGTATCATAACTCCAACTTAGATAAAGCAAAGGGATATAGGAGATGATACCGGAATAGTTTTGATGCCAACTTTACCTAAGGCATCAAGGTGATTTAAAGTTGCAATCTCTTGGAGATTTCTCATTAAGATCTAAGGTCAACTTTAATCCTTAAATTTCTTTACCCTTGTGTGGTTCCCCCCCTTACAAAAGAGTATGATACCTTTGGTACCCAAATAGCTTTGGATCCTTGGGGGTTAGAGGGCTTAGGAATCCAAAGTGTCCTAGCAACACATGGATTTCTCTTTAATGCATAATTATGGATGGCATGCCCAAATATACCACAACAAAAGCAATGTCCATTAAATTTCTTTTTGTTTTTGTTATGGACATGAGTTTTATCTTTAGAATGCTTGTCATTTGAACTAGATTAAGCATGAGCATTCTTAAAAGATACATTCTTCTTTTGAATATGAGATTTAGGTGTAGAATGCTTAGTATGAGAATAATGATGAACCTTAGCATTCTTTACATGAGCATTTTTATTGTTTGAGTTCTTAAATGAGACATTTTGATTCTTAGAATTATAAGAGGAAGTGTTAACTTTCCTACTCAAGGTCAACATCTCATTTTTCATATCATTCATGGATTTATGAATAGCATGCAATTGAGTTTTCAACATGCTATTTTCATTCTTCAATATGTCATTTTTATTTTTCAACTCCTTAGTGTCAATATTTAAAGTATCATGACATGGATTGGGGACACTAATTCTTAGCTTCTCATTTTCTAATTCTACATCATGTAATTGAGAGCTAAGAGTTGAATTTTCTTTCTTCAATTTTTTGTTTTCCTTGTTCTTTTTCATAAGCAAGGCATGCAATTTTTGACATTCCTCAACTAGTTCTTCATATGACATATTGAATGAACTAGAAGAGCTAGTACTATTATTATCATTATTATGACTAGAAGCGAAAGAGTGTACCTCATGATTAGGAATTTTGAGGCTCACTTTGGAAGTAGCTTCGTAGTCATGAATAGAGGATGCTTCAAATGAATGAGATGCGGAGGTGGAAGCACTTGACCTTTTCCTTGCTTTGTTCATCATGCTTGGGCAATTTTTCTTCACATGCCCCTTTTCTTTGCAAGCATGACATATTACTTTTCTTTTTCGTCTCTTGGTGCTACTTCTTTGACTAGAAGAGCTATGGACATCAAAACCAATATTAGTAGTAGGTGAGTGACCATTGTCATCACCACCTTCATTAAAAGTGCCAATCTCTTCGGTTTTGGCATAATCGTATAAAATATTTAAACTAGCCCATAAATCATGAGCCGAAGAACAATGCATGACTTTTTCTAGTATGCCATTTGGTAATGTGCAAAGTATGCAATTCATGGCATCTCCATTATACTTAAACATTTTCTTATCCATTTCACTCCATGCATGCATATCAACCTTAGGTTCAATAAATTCCCAATGTAACATATTAAATACACCAAAACCTTTAGTCTTCAGAAATGTGTATATCCTAGATTTCCATAGACCAAAGTTTGATTCATCGAACCTAGGAGGTGAAGACACTATACTCTCTAGATCCATTTCTAGATCGAGACAAATTGTAGAAGGGATGGTGAAATCACAATCTACGACTTGCTCTGATACCAAATGTGGGCGAAATGGCAACACTAGAGGGGGGGGTGAATAGTGTGTTTACTATATTATTCGCCTACTTTCA
Source organism: Canna indica (assembly GCA_034359265.1). NCBI lineage: Eukaryota > Viridiplantae > Streptophyta > Magnoliopsida > Zingiberales > Cannaceae > Canna > Canna indica. Next base: position 32,149,418 of record CP136898.1, on the reverse strand, counting down.
AATTTAATCATTTTCTTAAATCGTTAGGCAATTTGCAATTCGATGATTGATTGCGGAAGCGATAAATAATTAATCAATTAAAAATGAATAATCAATCAATGCAAACACAGAGATTTTATAGTGGTTCGGCCCCAATGTCTACTCCACTACCTAAGCACCCCGCTTAGGATTTCCAAACTAAGTTTTACTAGATTAATTAGGTTTCCCTTACACGGAGGACTTTTCACCGAAGAGACGCACTCTCGACCTAAGGTACTTCCACACCCGGAAGTCTCCGCCTTCTTATCGAGAGTTCTCTTCCACCTCAACCATAAGGGACAACTAAACTAATCCTAGTAAACGCTAAGTTTACACAAGTGGCTTTACTCCTTCACAACAAGGAAACCACTTCACACAACAAGACCAAACACTTGGTCTTCACACGCACAAATAAAAAAAACGTTCAAATAACAGATAAAATTACAATCAAAAGAGCTTAAGGATTAAACCAAAGAATCGTGCTCTTTTGCAATCCTTCAATCCTTCAACTCGTCAGATAAACTCATTGCAGCAGAGTTGAGGGAGGCAGGGAAGCAGATGCTTGAAGAAGAGCTTGACGAAGAGAGCAGAGCGCCGCAATCAATCTTTGGAAGACTTTAATCTCCTTTTAAAATGCTCAATAAATTTTATTAGAGTAGGAGAGGAACTTTAAAAGAATCATATGAGGGTATATTTATACCCTGCTGAAGAAACGGCTGTTCAACGGATAGAAAACTATCCGTTATAGGCCGCCGATCGAATGGTCGGTCGACCGGTCATTCGACCGCTGGTCCTCTCCCTGTGGGCGGTCGATCGACGGGTCGATCGCTTGACGTAAATTTCTCGATCTGCGACTTTCGGTCGACCCATCGGTTGACCGACGCATTTTGCGTCTTTGGCTATCCTCAGGTCGGTCGACCGCCAACCTTATTGTCCATTTTGGGCTTTGGTCGGTCAACCACCCGGTCGACCGCTCGACGCAAGAAACTTGCGATTTCACTTTCGGTCGACCGTCGCAAGCTATGACTGCAGCTAGCCTCAGTTCGGTCAACCGATCGGTCGGCCGCTAGGGCTACTGCCCATTTCTTACCCTATTCAGTCGAACGCTCGGTCGACCGAATTTAGGCTGAGATTATTTTCTTCAGCCTTTTTTTTTCGTGCTTCGTTTTCAGGTTCCGACTTTCAACGAGCATCATGACAAAGAGCTTTCCATGTGATCTTTAAGCTCGTCCGATGCGACTTTGGTGCACTCATCGATCTTCGATAAAGTTTCGCGATGAACTCGAGCGCGACGATCAATGTCCTTCTGATTTTGCTATTTCTCCAATTTATCCGATCGAGGACATCGAACACTAGTCGATATGGAACCTGAAAGATATTCTCAATGAAATCATTAGTTCCATGTTTGTTATCATCAAAACTATCAAAACCGAGATTAAGGCTAAGGTTGAAAACCTAAAGCCAACACTCCTTCCTCGCGCAATCGTTCCTATAGGAAACGCCTTTCCTATTATGTCCGTAAACTAGATCCGTGATCAAGTTGCAGTATATCCATGCTAGTAGACATATAATGCCGCATTCAGACCCATTGGGCCCCACACTAAGCTAGCATTGAGTTGTGAATAACGGAGAGTCGGATCCGATAGAATGACTTCTATTTGAATCTCACGAGCCTCCACTAAACCCCTTTAGTGTGGTCGTGAGAGACTCCACTCACAATGTTGTTCCATGGGTTCTCCCTAGGCCTTGATCTCTATTTTGATGATAACAAATATGTATTTAATATATTTGTGAAGTTTTGAGTTCAGGTTGAGGTTACGATACGTGCGCGAAGTTCGTTCGGAGAAATACAAAAATCGGCAAAAATGGCTTCGAAAACGAGCGAGTAGAAAAATCTAGAGTTAGGACTGGATTTTATGTAATACTAGCTGTGTAATACCCGTGAAAAAAAAAATTATTTATTTATTTTGGCTTCAGCGGAAAAGTCGGGAAGCGCGTCAGAGCGGGCTGAGAAATCGTCGTAGGGCGCGATTTGTGATTTGAACCTTATGCATGAGGAAATTATTTTATTCAAATTGGGATGGAAGGTTGGGTCGAGTCGAGTCCGTAGGTTCAGATGGAACTCGATTCAAATGAGTATAGGTCGAGTTATGATCTGTTTAAGTCACAAGGGCAAAATCATAAATTAAAATTAATAGATAGGAGGGGGTGTGTAACCATATGGCTCCAATAGAGCCGCACTCACGCCGAGGGCAGGAAGGAGGAGGAGAAATGTCACCACCAAGCTTTGGCCGAGGTTGCTCGCCGTCGTCGGAGATCGTCATCGCGAGGCTTCATCCTTGTCTTCTTCCATTCATTTCCCTTGTCAATGTGAGTGGTTTGCCCTTATTTGGTGGATGTTTTCTTTGTGTGGCCGATCACAACGATGAGAAGATTTGGAGAAATTCTTTCTCTTGTTCTTGATTTTACGATCTACCTCTATTGAACCTTTATTTTAAGAATGGAAGATGGAAGAGGAGAGACGGACCATAGCACTCGCTGCCCAGTCCCTCCTCCTCATGTCGTTCTCAACCTTCTCGCCATTGGGGTTTTTGCTCGCAGCATCTTTCAATTGTTTGGGGTTAGTGGGCGTGCTTATTCTTGCCTGTTGATTTCAATGCAACATTACGATCCTTAATTGAGGAAACAGTGAATGTTGAAGAATATTGCAGCATCTATTTAGGCATACTTCAACTTGCTTTTCACCAAGACCAAGGATTTGTGAGAACGCCTGGAGATAGAGTTCCTGTTGTTGACTTTGCAATGTCAATTGCTGAATTTGTGAAACAAGAGGATTATTAAATTGATGGTTTTTCTGTTGAAGTCTCAATACCTCCTGTGGTAGTGGCTAACGAACAGTGCTATATATCCGGTTGTACTTGAGCAACAAATATGAAAATGAAGAGTGGTTTTTAAGAAAGTTCCTTTGTGAGCAAATATCTATGAAGGGTGCTTTGAGATCCTCAATATCCGCTTCACTTGAAAATCATTTGGGTATCATATTTGATGTCAACTCGTTATGTATTTGTCTTACATATTTGCATCCCGAGGCTTCGAGAAGGCTACTGGATTCCCTGGGAAACAATCTTGCAATGCAAGAGAAAAAAAACAAAACAAAACAAAACAGTGGCAAAAGACAATATGGTTAAAGCGGGTGATTCATGTGAGGGAACTTTAAGTAACTATGATGGACAAACTTGCAATGAAGATTGGTATTTGAAGATTATTGGGGTATTTTAAAAAGGAGACGACGGATGAGATCAAGATGAATATTATATTAATCTTGACTAGGGGGTCTCTAAATAGGAAAGCCCTAGATTTCAATGAGTAAGATGATGGGTGTAGAAAGGGGTTAGAGCCGACCCTATGCTTTGGGCTGACCCTACGAGTTTGGGTTTTATGACTTCATGAAATCCTTAATCTTGAACACCTTGGTGTCTAGATTGAGGTATGATTAAGTATAGTGTTCAATCATAGTCTAAATGGTATGGAAACATGGTGAAAGCGTGATATGGAAGTTACGGCCGAATCCTCTTGGGTGGGAATATGGCTACTAGGGTAGGCTCCCTTAGGAGTTAAAAACGTTCCCCGATTGAATTCCTCTATAGTTAAGTAGTGGCCGCTAGAAAACTATCGCCGTAGCGGAAAAGATTAGACTTGGATGTGTAGATTTGTAGAGGCTTAAAGCTGGAATTTTCATAGCATGCTATGGCATGCTGGAAATACTTTTATACACGCTGGAAATACATTTATACATGCTGAAATTTTTTATTGAAGGCTGAAATTATATTTTCATGCTGGAATTACTTATTGTGTGCTGAATTTACTTAATACATGTTGAAATTTGGTTTTATGTGGAATTCGACCCATGATGAAATTATACGATGCAAGCTGAGATTATTTTAAATGTATTGGAATAATGTAGTACATGCTGAAATTAGTCTGAGGTGTCTTGAAATCTCCCACCGGGGAAATAAGGTATAAAGTCGAGATTTTTGGGCCCAAGGGATGGCCAGGTTGGGGCGCGTACCTGTGTTGTCGACGATAATTATTTTTTTTGTGCACTTGTATGTGCTGTGTAATGAGATTGCCTGTGTTGTGATTATGGATGGACGATGGTCGGGCTAAGAAGCGTCTTTAGCTGGTGAAGCTATTGCCATACTCAACGAGTGAATTATGGGTCTTGAGATTGCGTCAGTGAGTGAGTGGATTTGGTTGGATCGACTATTTCCCAACCAGAGTGGGCGTCAGAACTAGTAGGCCATCTTAGTTCAGCAGGCCCGGGCAGGAAGCTTGCTAGATAGAGATTCTAGCGACGGACTCGTATGTTTGAATTGTCTTGGGCCATCGTGGGCCAAGTGGATATTTTGGGCCATCATGGGCTGAGTGGATGTTTTGGGCCGTTATGGGCCGAGTGGTTATGGTGCTTGATATTTGGGCCATTATGAGTCGAACGACTGTGGTGAGTCTGAAGACGAGTTTGTGGATGAATGTTTTACTTTACACACTTTTACATCTTAGCACTCCCATAATTATAATTTATGCTTGATTATATTTATGCTTGGGGTAACTTGACGAGGGCTTGGTTCAAGCCACTCACTGAGTTCGTTGGAACTCACCTCTCTTTTGTTGTTGTTTCACAGGTCCTGACTAATAGAAGTACGGTAGTACCCATGTAGCGCGGCTGGAGTTGTAGGCTCGGGCAGTGGATCTCGTGACGTGTCGAATCGTAGTCAAGTTGTAGGAGTTAATTATGAATATGGTCATGTGATGGTTGTAGACATGGATCTTACTCACATTCGATTGTTTATTTTTTTTTTCAGTATAGCATACATATGTTCATTGGTTTTCACATGTTGTATCATTTATTTCGCATTTTGTTTGCATGAGTTGGTAGGCTTCGGAGTATGGACGCGTACTCTAGCCGATCACGTGACCTTGGATTTTGGGGCGTGACAAGCTGTAGTACTCATGCTTTGCACTGTTAAAATGTGGTTTTAAAAATAAAAAAAAGTTTGAAATTAAATTTTTATATTTTTATATATTATTATATATAAATAAAATAGTCTATCGATTTTTTTAATATTTTTAATATTTTCTAACATAATTTCAATTTGAAATTATATAAATTTAGATTTAAAAATAATTTTTAAAATTCTAGAAAAATAATTATTTTAATCCTAAATTGTAAATTAATTTTTAATTTAAATTTTTAATTAAATTTGTAACTATAATTTAATATTCTTGATAATTTAAAATAAAATTTTAAATTTAAATATTTGTATAGCTAAATTTTCAGAAATAAGCTACCATATTATTATCATCTTATAAAAGAATTATATTTTTTAAAATAAAAGCGAAAAAATATAATTTAAAATTAAACATACATAATATAATATATAAGATTTGAAAATTAACAAACATAATTAATTTAATTCTAACCAAAAGAAAATTAATAAAATTCAAAATTAAGCATGTTTAGTTAAACATACATAACAAAATTCAAATTTGCATAAATAATTATTCACACTTGAAATTAATTAAATTCAAAAGTTTGGAAATTAAGCATGATTAATTGGAAATCAAACATGCTTAATTAAATGAATTTGAAAAATTAAAATTAAACATGCATAATTATCGAAGGAAAATAAAAATTGAAATTAATTAAATTTTAAAATTTAAATTAAATGGAAATTAAAGTAGTTTTATATGAAAAATTGGAAAATAAGAATAATTTATTGAAAATAAAACTTACTTAATTAATGAATATGAAAATATGAAATTTTAAAAATTAATTTCCATTAATTAATAAGATTTAAATTAATAAAATTTGAAATTAATATAAATTTAAATAATTAATAAATTTCGAAATTTATCATACATAATTAAAAGGATCCAAAATTTAGAAAATTAATCATGTTTACTTTGAAATTAAGTCTAATTAATATAAATATAATTGAAAAATTAGAAATTGAGCATACTTAATTGGAACTAAAACCAAATTTTCAATAGATCATACATAATTATGGAGGAAAAATAAAATTTAAAATTAAACATGCATAATATAATATATAAGATTTGAAAATTAAACTAACATAATTAATTTGATTATAACCAAATAAAAATTAATAAAATTCAAAATGAAGCATGTTTAATTAAGCAACCATAATAAAATCCGAAACTAAGATTTAGTTTGTGGTTTAAAAAATTGAAATTTCATAATTAATTCTCAACATTTGTAATTAATTAAATTAGAAAATTAATTTTGAAAATTACATTGGAGGAAAATTAAAGTAATTTCATGTGAAAATTTAAGTTAAAAATTTAAAAATTAAGCATATAAAAATGAAAATATAAGTAGAGTAAAAACAAAGGTAAAGAATTGACAGAGTAGATGAATTTAGGCGGGAATTAGTTGTTTCTTGTTTTTTTATATATATAGATGTCTCTAGGAATTTTATCCCAAGCTAATTTGTAAGGTTATCCAAGTTAAAACTTGGTAACGGAATTCGGAGACGAAGCATGCAAGAAGATGGCTGGAAAAAATAGCCTTAGAACAGGTTCGGTCGACCAGCAAGGCCAAAAATTGGTAGTGGCCAATTCGGTCGACCGGTCAATCGATCGAACAAGGCCAAAAATTAGCAGTGGCCAATTCGGTCGACCGGACAAAGCAAAAAATTGACAGTAGCCAATTAGGTTGATCGGTCGGTCGACCGAATGTGGCCAGAAAATGGCAGTAGCCCTGCGGTCGATCAGTCGATCGATCGACAAGCGACCGGACGACGTCCAACGGGCAAAAAAATGCCCGTTGGAGTGAACAGCTGAGTGAGGGGTTATAAATACCCCTCACCAACCTTCATTAAGGTTTCTGAAAAAGTCTTAAAAGCTTCCTAAGTGTGATTTGAGCCTTCCAAAGTCGATTCGCTCGTGCTTGCTTCTCCGATCAACGATTTCTCTCAAGTGCTCATTGTGGCCTTGGAGGCGTTGAAGGCTTGGAAAAGAGCTTTTAGTTGTGGTTTACTCTTTAGCTCTTTTCATTGTAATTTTACTTGTTATTTGAACTCATTTTTTCATTGTTAGCTTGTTAGGTGTGCTAGTGTAAACACTTAGGGTGTGCTTTGTAGAATTGTGTTTTGCCTAGGTGAATAGGTTCGAGGAATTCTCAAAGGGTTGAGAAGGAATGCCTCGGTTGTATTCAAAGGAAAACACATAGTCTATAAAGTGTTGGTTAGAAATCCTTGGTGTGGAGCCAAGGTAATGGAGTAGGTGGTTGGCCGAACCACTTGAATTGCTTGTGTTTGCATCGTGTTGCTCATTAGATATACCTTGCTATTTATATTTGTCAAGCATCGTAATTTAGTTGCACGATTAATTTGGTTGCGTTAGAAATCGAACTCGAAAGAAATCGAATAGAAGTTAAAAATTACCCAACACTATTCAACCCCCCCTTTTAGTGTGGGTATTCGTTCAACACACAAGTCAATATTCACATCTAGCAACGTGTCATGACTGCCCGGATAGTGTGAGGTTCAATCTACAAGGATCGAACGCCTTTCGGAGATTAGTTACCATGCAACTAAATCCATCGGTTACAATGTCCCAAAGTCGGCTAGGGTACGGAGGAAGTGTCAAACCATAATACCGATTCATATGTATTCCACCCGCCAAGATGTCGTCTCTATAATAAAACGTCAGAAACATCTTCCTGAATTTCATGTCTACCACTTGCAGGGACACATAGGACATTATCTCCTCTCACTAGGAGTAACCGATTTCATGTTGGTTGCTCATCTACCTCCATGAATGCTTCCCCATGCCCAGTAATACCTGACACATGACGCTGAGGGCCATGTACGGATAGAACCAAAGCAATGGGTCGTCACTCACAAGATAACCATGACAACCTCAGGTCCAAGGACTGCTTGCACCTACTATCACCCGATGAACATCCTATTGACACAGATTCCATTTTGTGTTCTTCGTACAGGTCCGTTCAGTGAACTCATTACCTAATGAGCACCTGCACTTGTACATTAATGACGACTCATAGGTAACTGTGAGATCAGCTACCTCTTATTGTATAGGGCATGTACCAAGTGCACTAGTCTATCTGGAATCACCAATCCCCTAATTGGTGATCCTACGACTAAGAAGATTTAGAACATGGGCATCTGGATTCCAAGTCTCACTGGCATGATCTCATCATGGCCTCGAAATCATTTGCCCGGCTTCATGGGGTTCGTCACGATATTTATTAATAAAGATGCAGCATATGATAAAAAAGTTGCCTTATTAAGTTGATTACCCTTGAATAGTCCCTAAACACATCGACATGTGATTGGTTCAAGGGCACTATTCCTTTCAATCTCCCATTTGCACTTTAGCCAATTAGCCTAGTATCTGTATACCAAATTTGAGTGGTGATCGAATATGTTGTTGTTGTAATTAGTTTAATATACATCAATGTCTTTCAGTCATCACCTCTTTCCATAGACGAGGTGATACCGCCTTTTAAAAGAAGCAAAGATCTTCACGAGATCTTAGTTCCTTAACTTTGAGCAACAATACTAGTACTGTCATTCAATACCGGTGCTGAACTGGTAACCTCAGGAACAACTCCCACTGAATGATAAACTCCTTTATCTAATGCTATTCTAAGCGGCAAAGCACAAAGCCTTGGTCACCTTACCGATTACAGTACCCAACTAGGAACACTTTCCTATTTATTGCACCACCATTAAAGGTATCCTCATACCATCATATGACTTCATTGTCGTATAGAACGCCTCTCATCCTTCTCAAGTGCCTAAGAGAGTTCTCCATTTTCTTTTCAATGTTGTTCTCCAAGGTTTTGCCCGAAATCTGCTAGATACCTATAAGGTATAAGCAATATCAAGCCAAGTGTAAAGCATCGCATGATGGATCCCGCTACTGAAGCATCATGGATGTCACTCATATTTTGTCTCTCCTTATATGTCTTGGCAGACATCATCTTAGAAAAACTGATGCAATGACTCTTAGGCAAGTAACATCTTTTACTGCCTTTGATGCTAAAACTCGTTTAGTACTATATTAACATACATAGGCTGGGATAAGCCAAGCATCATTTCAGACCTATCCATATAGATCCTAATGTTAAGCATATATGAGGCCTTTCCCAAATGTACCATATAGAATTAGTATGGGAAATAACTGGAGCATTTGAACGCTTTTCCCACAAGTATGTCATACAATATGACTACACTCCCACTAAACACCTTGTCTACACAAGGTTCATCCACATTTGACTATCTCATCAAAAATGGATGTTTCAACTCTTTGATGCTAGTTGTAGTCCATAAATGGACCTTTGCAGCTCGCATACCTTACTCGGTCCAACTGAGGATACGAACTCATCTGGCTATGTCATATAGACTTCTTCATAATGGAAGAACGTAGTCTAGACACCCACTAGCCAGATCTCGTATTCATAGTACGCACTAATGGCTAGCAATATCATGATGGACTTGAGCGTTGGAACTGGTGAGAATGTCTTATTGCAGACAACCTATTGTCTGGGTTAGATCTCATTCACAACCAGTTTGGACTTATAGGTCCACACCTTGCTAGTTGCTCAGATCTTTCCTAAAGATCCACCTGCACCCTATAGGAGTCATCCTTCTGGAGGCGATCAACCAAAGTCCGCACTTAGTTTGAGTCCAGTTTGGATTTGCTTAATGCCACTGCATGGTGTCAACACATTTGACTATTAAGAGATCGCAGATTGCCTGAATCTAAGTTATACCCTATGGCTAGATATCATTACTCAGGTAGTCTATGTAGTCTCCTAGAAGAGTAATGGGAAGTAATAATTACATGAATTTGTTTAACCTGTGAACTTTCCAATAGTTATTGCGAATTTATTCGTGGTTGCTGAACTTCACCAAGTTCAACACATCTTCCACTTCCACTTTCCTCGACAAACTCATTTTCTAAGAAAGTGATGACAAAACTCCTTTTGTTCAGTTGAGAGAAATTGATACCCAAAACACTTTTAAGGGTATTCCTCCAATTTTTGCATCTGGTCAAGTTTGTCATACGCTAGGCAACCCCAAATCACGAGATGTCTCAAACTCGGTTTCTTGCCATTTCATATCTTATATAGTGTATTAGAGACAGACAAAATTATGTCCGCTACAATAGCTTATCTTCTAAAAAGAGATTGGAAGCTAAGTATGGATCACATCATATCCAATAAGGTGTGATTCCTCCTTTCAGACACACCATTGTGTCAGGAGGGGTCCATACCGAGACAATCTTATTGTCTTCGAGATAATTCACAAACTTAGTGGATAAATATTCTCTGCCTCAGTCCAATTGAAGGTCTATAACTTCACCTTCATACTCCTTGAATGATCCAAAGGTATTAGGTTTGTGCCAAAATAGGTGGACATACCCGTGCCTAATCATATCGTAGGAGTACCCTTTTCTGGCTTGAGTTGTTATCGACTTGCATACACCTATGTAGGCTAACTCTAATCAACTCAGTGAGCCTTTCGCTAGGTCTGGTGAATAGAGACTCGATCAGAATCTCCTTGAGACACACTTCTCAAGTTTTGACTGTGATCCATAATCGTCCAAAGTCATAAAAGCCAGAAGTAGGTGAGGTTAATTTTATCTCTTTGTGCGTTCGTTCAAAAATATTTATCATTAACTTCAAAAACCATTAAACCAATTTAAATTAGCCTAGTCGCATGTAACTCATCAGAATGATACATGTGACAACTATTACCTATTAAAGAACTTTTCACAACATTGTTCAGAGAACAAAGGAAAATGATGTTCTTTTATTAACACCGGAACAAATCAATATCAACGGTCTTGTTGAATAGAAGACTTATACAATAGGTTCCTACAGCTAAGGCTACAACTCTTGCGCCATTGCCTACCCGAAGGTCGTAGTTGTCTTTTGTCTAGTCTTATACTTTCTCTTTTATTATGCAACATATTGCAGATGAAGACTGGTATCAAATACTCGGTAGAGTTAATGACGAAGTATTCTTATAAGGTACGCACCTGAAGTGACGGTTTTAAAAACCATCTTCAGTTTCATCTCTGCAAAATACTACTTGCAGTTGCGCTTCTAGTGGCCATATTTACCATAATAGTAGTAGGTGTCATTGGGAACAACTTTCCCTTTCTTCTTGATATTAATCAAAGGTTTCATAGCTTTGTTTTTCACTTTGTTCTTAACATAGTGTAACTTTGCCTCAAAGGCATCTCCCACTAATGAGACTGTGTCCTTATCCTTCATAAGGTGGGACTCAATAGTCTTCGGGAAGCGAGTCGTCCTGCTTGTTTATGTAGAAGTTATCATCAAATTGTGAAAACGAATCGGGGAGGGATTGGAGTGATATGTCCTTTCTTAGCCCCTCAGCAATGCTTACACCCAATTTCTCTAACTTCTCGATCAAATCGATTAGTTTGAGGATATGGGTTTCAACAGGGGTCCTTGCCGTCATCTTGGCCTAGATGAGTTGCTTTGACAGCTCAAACCTAGCAATTCGGCTCTCTTCACCATACAACTCCTTGAGGTGAGAGAGGATGGCCCTAGCGTCCATCTTTTCATGTTGTCGCTGCAACACATCGGACATAGAGGCGAGCATAATGCACTGAACAGTAGTGTTGTTATCTTGCCACTTCTAGTAAGTGGCTCTCACTTCCTCGGTAGCCCTTTGGGAAGGGGTATCCGGTGGCCTATTATCAAGAATATAGGAAAGTTTCTCCTGGGTGAGGACAATCCTCAGGTTTCGCAACCAATCGATGTAATTTTGTCCAGTTAATTTATTAGCATCAAGAATGCAACGCAATGACGGTGAAGATGACATGTTAAATATGCTACAGTGAAAAGAAAGGCATAAATGAGCAGATATGTTATATGCATGATTATTAAAGTCTTTTGATTAATCATGGCTCCCACTAATTTTTACGGTTCCCAAATGACCCTCCTATTGGGAAGCGGAAAGCCCTCGTTGGTAGACTTCCTTAGGGGAATATAGAACCCCACTTCTCCTACTCGGGTCTCACATTTAACACGACAAACCCTAATAGGTCCGTGGGTAGGTAACTCTTTACCGATCACATCATTATGCGACTTCCATCAAGTTTTGCCTCTAGGGTTACCAAGGCCTTGTGTTTGCACAACAAACCAAGGAGCCCTAGTTGAGTCGGACCCATAGTTCGTATACCCTAGCGAGAAAACAACCACCCTTGAGTTTGCTCAACAAGGTAAGTCACTTTCAATCTAGTAGTAGAGACACAAGGGTATGTACCATATGAGATGCAACGTATCTATTAGCACAAAAGGCCTTGTGTTTGCAGAACAAATCCATTGTGACAATGGACACACTTGTACCTCATAACGATGAAAGGTATGACCGATATTCTTAATATCTTAGCCATTCGGACTCAATATTATTGGAGGGTTTCTTCATGCAATTATAATTATCTAAGCTATCAACAATTGAAGCAAAAGCAATAAATAAAAGCATAAAGTAAATCAAGATGATTATGGATGTTCTAAGGGTTCCACCCGAGCCACCGGGCGAACCAAGGCCATCATCCTAGGGTTTTAGGGAGCTCCATCTCACCAAGGCGCTGCCCAAAAAATCTTGTAGGTTTCCGGTTCCATCAGTGCCTTCCCGGGGTTCAAGCCGTCATCATCATGGCGCCGAACACCTCCTCTCTGTGCGCGCACCAAAACGGGGCAGCAAGCGTGCTCGTCGTGAATCTGCCCATAAACTTCTAATTTTACAAAACTAAAAAAAGAAGACCCCAAAAAATCCTGGGGGAAAGGTTTAAGGAGAGGGAGAAGAATATTACAATCAGAATTCTCAAGAGGAAGGCAGGGGTATGCAGGCCCTATTTAAAAGTTACAATGCTGAAATTTCATAAATACAAGCAATCAACACAACCACATTTTACACACAGTCACATGCACATAGGTCTCATCCATAATCATCCTTTCATGAATCCTAACAATTAAGAAAAGGAAAGGAAAAAATAGAATCCGAAAATGTGCTAATTTGGTTACGATTCCACCCAAAATGGTCCAAACAACATATGCAGAAAATTTCAGTTTTCGGGACTGTTCTACCATGAACCCATGGGGTTCTTGAGTTCAAAATCTGTCCAAGACAAGTTTGGATAGTAGGCTACTACCCCGATTCATCACATGAACCGTGGAGCCAAGAGAAAAACTCAAAAACCTCGAAAGCAAAAACCGGACAACATGACGTTTAGGGACCAAACGGTTCCTAAACGCAAAAATAACACGTAATAAAAATTCCAAAAAATTGCTAAAGGTGGCTTTGATACCACTGTTGGGATAGAAATCAAAAACTCAATGGAAAAAGCAATTTTAAAAAATTCAAACTATCCCGAAAACAACAATCTACTTTAGCAATTTTTAAGGAATTCAATCTATGAGTAGAATGAGAAGATATACCTCATACCGCGGATGGTATGGCTGCTCCTATCCCTATTTCAAGATGCACACACGCACGTCCTTCAACGTAGGTCTACATCAAGCACCTCGCAACAAAGGAGCAGCGAACACCGAGACTCATTGTGGCTAAACGGAGAGGCAATCGCAACCCTGAAACGCACTAAAAGGGAGGAAAAGGGGATGAGAAAACAATGGAACGAGAAGGTAGATGAAGGATTACCTCGTTGTCCTTCATGGACTCCTCCAAGAAGGTGAAGTAGGCGGCACACCCAAGAAGAAAACACCTTCGATTTGGCTTCGCAAAACCGGGGGTGGAGGATCTTGATGGTCGGCCACCCATGGAGATGAAGAGGAGTTCTTGGGAGCCTTTCTCTTCAAGAAGCCTCTCAAGAATCCAAACCTTAATCTTCTCCAAGATGAATAACCAATTTGCTTCACACCCCCTTCTTCCCCCTTTAAAACCTCTCATCGGAATTCAAAATTTCGGGGTTTGCCTCTAACACAATGGTTTATATTTAATGGATTTATAATTAATTCAAAATTAATTGAATCCAAATAAATATAAACTTTAATTTATCTCCATAAATTAAGAGCCTATTAACATGAATGATAATTATCAAAATAAACTAATCCCCTAAACAATAGGAAAGGGGTTTATCTAAATAATTTAAATTCCTATTAATTAATAGAATTATGATTTTTCATCATAAATCATATATCTATTAATTTTATGATTTATCTCCATAAATCAAATTCCTATTAATTAGGATTTATCCAAATAAATTAATTCCTAATTAATTGGTTAGGCTCATGATTAGAGGCTAAATTTCCCACCATGTATATTTGATTCAAAATCAAATTATATTTAATTCATAATTAAATACAATCCCCGTCAAGTGGTTAATTAAATATTTAATTCATAACTAAATTTAATCAACCCCATGATGTCAATCCCTACAATTTAGAGATGCCCTATAAATTAGGGTTATCGAGGAACTCTTTTTTCGCACAATCGTTCCTATAGGAAACGCCTTTCCTATTATGTCCATAAACGAGATCCGTGATTGAGTTGCAACATGTCCATGCTAGTAGACATATAATGCCTCATTAGAACTCTATCTCATAAAGTCTGTTATGAGGTTAGCTTGTTGTGTGTGACCTATTGGGCCCCACACTAAGCCAGCAGTGAGTTGTGCATAACGGAGAGTCGGATCCGATAGAATGACTTATATTCGAATCTCACGAACCTCCACTAAACCCCTTTAGTGTGGTCGTGAGAGACTTCACTCATAAGTCAAGATTGACGTCTACCAACATGTCATGATTACCCGGATAGTGTGAGGTTCTATCAATAGGGATCGAACGTCCTTCGATGATTAGTTACCGTGCAACTAAATCCCTCGGTTATAATATCCCAAAGTTGGCTAGGGTACAGAAAAAGTGTTAAACTCTAATACCAATTCATATGTATTCCACCAGCCAAGATGTCGTCTCAATAATGAAATGTCAGAAACATCTTCCTGACTTTCATGTCTACTCTAGCCAGATATTCCCGAATCGACACTTGTAGAGACACATAAGACATTATCTTCTCTCACTAGGAGTAACCGATTCCATGTTGGTTGCTCATCTACCTCCATGAATGGTTCCCCATGCCTAGTAATACCCAGTACATGACGCTTAGGGCCACGTAGGGATAGAACCAAAGTAATGGGTCATCACTCACAAGGTAATCATGACAACCTCAAGTCCAAGGACTGCTTACACCACTATCACCCGAGGAACATCCTATTGACACTCATGTAAGGATTCCATTTTGTGTTCCTCGTGCAGATCCGTTCAGTGAACTCATTCCCTAATGAGCACCTGCACTTGTACATTAATGACAGCTCATAGGTAACTGTGAGATCAGCTACCCCTTATTGTATAGAGCATGTACCAAGTGCACTAGTCTATCTGAAATCATCGATCCCCTAATTGGTGATCCTACGACTAGGAACATTTAGAATATGAGAATTTGAATTCTAAGTCTCACTGGCATGATCTTATCATGGCCTCGGAATCATTTGCCCGGTTCATGGGGTTCATCATAATCTTTATGAATAAAGATGCAGCATATGATGAGAAAGTTGCCTTATTAAGTTGATTACCCTTGAATAGTCTCTAAATACATCGACATGTGATTGGCTCAAGGGAACTATTCCTTTCACCTAGATCAGCGGGCCCGGGTGGGAAGCTTGCTAGATAGAGATTCTAGTGACCGACTCGTATGTTTGCATTGATTTGAATCATTGTGGGTTGAGTGGATGTTTTGGGTCATTATAGGCCGAGTGGATATGGTATTTTATGTTTGGGCCATTATGGGCCGAGTCGATATGATACTTGATGTTTGGGCCATTATGGGCCGAATGATTGTGGTGCGTGTGAGCACGAGTTTTGTGGATGAATATTTTACTTTATATGCTATTACATTCCAACACTCCCATATTTATAATTTATGCTTGAGGTAGTTTGGCGAGGGCTTGGTTCTAGCCACTCATTGAGTTCGTTGGAACTCACCCCTATTTTGTTGTTCTTTTGCAAATCCTAACTAATAGAGGTACGATGGTACCCATGTAGCGCAGCTAGAGTTGCAGACTCAGACAGTGGATCTCGTGACGTGTCGAGTCGTAGGAGTTACTTTTTTTTTTCTAAAGTCGTAGGAGTTACTTATGTACATGGTCACATGATGCTTGTAGACATGGATTTTACTCATATTCGATTTTGTATATTTTCATAATAGCATGCCTACATAATTCATGGGTTTTCTTATGGTTGTATTAGTTATGCCGTATTTTATTTGCATGAGTTGGTAAGCTTCAGAGTACGAACATGTACTCAGGTTGGTCACGTGACCTTAGATTTTGGGGCGTGACAAAATGGTATCAGAATATAGTTAGGTCCTGACTACGATTATAGGGCATAGTACTGTATGGGCATTGCTAGCATGTCGACATACAATGAGTCCTAGTCACGAGATCGGGCGACTGAGTTTGCGCACGAGAGGCAATATGTATGGTTAGTTGATATTTGTAAAATATATAGCATTTAATTTATGGGAAATTACCTAAATATATCCCATACTTAGGGATTTTTCTCTTTTGTGGCATGTACTTTTATTAGTTTCAATTGAATCATATACTTCTACATTTGTTTCAATTGAATTCTACCATCTAATTTTCGTTAGTAGCCCCGTTAAACTTTTGATGTATAGCATTCCCATGACCAAGCCAATCGTCCCTATGATGAGTGTCGAATTCACCAAAAATAAATACCTACTTCTTGAGATTTTATAGTCGTGACAAGTAGGTTCGAATCCACAGAGATTGGTTAGTTTCAAATTCTTTCAAAACCAAAAATTAAAAGAAAGGAAAAAAGGGGGGTTTTGATTAGATGCAAGAAGACGTAAATAAAAGTAGTAATTAAAAATAGTAATTAAAATTGAGGAGAAATCAATGGGAGGAAGGTCTAGCTAAAGGTACGTTCTCGATTTCGATTCGTAGGATTGATCATAGACACAAAGGATGAGTTCTTTTATTTCTAGCAATTCAGTTTGGTTGTAGACAAGCGCTAAGAACCGTGATCTTCTTTAAATCTATGGTTAACCCAAACAAGCGTTGCGTTTAAACCCTTATTGATTAGTATTCCTAGAGATACTCTATGGAACTATTAATAGCTAAAGTTCTCGGGATCACTGATTTTAATATACTATGTGAATTGAATAGCAATCTCACATGTCAAATTAATTCAAGAATTCCATTAGTATGGATTGAACAACAATCTCAATTAATTTTCCTCTAAATCTGATATGGAACAGTCATACTGAAAAACTAACTATCATCCTAATAACTTGGTAACAGACCAACAATTAAAAAGGAACAATAGAAAGCAAAAGAGGTTAAGCATAGAGGGATCTCACAATCCGTAGAACCGAAATGTCGAATCGTCCTTTAGCCAGAAAGAAGTAAATTAGCCACACATCGCAAACACAAACATCTTCATTCTCCAAAAAATCACTGCTGAATTCAAAGTTAATTCTAAACTGAAAAATAAAAGATCAAAACCAAAGAAGGCCCTGTTTATTTACAACTTTTCTTCTCTTATAGGAGAATTTCAAACCTAACTAAAATAGAAACGAAAATCAAATCAACCTTACATAGTAATAAACTAACAATCAAATATCTTGGTTTAATATTTTAGACACAAAAGGATAGTCCAAATTCGCATGGAAACTTAGAAACAAAATTTCAGCCTTTAACATGGTAAATTATGGATCTGTCACATGCATTTTTACTAACGCGTGAGCACGTCCAAGACAGGGCGACCAAGTCCATCTTTCTTTCCAATTTCCAGCTTTCATAAAAATGTGCAAGGAGATTCTTTTTTTATTTCTTTCCATCCTTTGTTGCCTAAAAATTAAACAAAATAATAAACACATTTTAGGAAGTATTTAATCTGAATTAAGCATTAAAACACTACAAAAAAATAGGGTATCACCAACGGAAAAAATCCGTTGGTAATACTCAAAAATCCGTTGGTAATATATTACCAACGGATTATCGGTTGGTAAATACGTCGGTGATGACCATGCTAGGTATTACCAACGGATATTATTATATTCGTTGGTAACACCAACGGTAATTAATGTCCGTTGGTAACACCAACGAAAAATATTATCCGTTGGTAACACCAACAGCAATATACTCTGCTGGTGATACCAATGGATCACTATTCGTTGGTGTCACCAACGGATCATACTCTGTTGGTATTACCAACGGAGATAATATCCATTGGGAATACCAACAGATATCATCCTTGTTTACGCTGACATATTCAACAAAGGTATCCGTTAGTATTATCAACTGACATCCGTTGGTATTACCAACAGAAACATTTGTTGCTAATACATTTTAATTAAAATGCTCATACCCATATGAATTTTCATTTTCCTGTATACAACCTATAATCACACATCAAATTTTTTATTTACCCAATCACAAATATATATACAAGTCAAGAAAAAAAATTCATATTTCATAACCAAATAATAGTGTCATTTTCATAACCAAAACCAAACATCTACAATCGAGTATATTATCAAACAAATACAAACATTACTAAGTCAAATTTTCCCTAACATTAACCGAATTGTGTAGTGCAAAATCATAACCAAATACAAATCTTAACCAATATCATAACCCAGATGGAGGTGGAGGTGGAGGTGGAGGTGGAGGTGCAGTGGAAGCTGAAGGTGAATCTGTTGATTGGAAAGAGTTGATTGGAAAGCCGAGTTGTGTTAACATCAACCGAACTTGAGCTTCCACTTGTGCTTGTACTTGCGACTGCACTTGTGATTGTTGTGATTGCATTGATGCTTCCAATTCAGTAATATACTGTCGCATGGATGTCATCTCAGTCTGCATCGCATTCCACTCATTCATTCGACAATGGCCCGATGTACTAGATTCTGCTGAGCTAGAACTCCCCATAATGGATTTAACATCCTCTCGACATCCAAAACCATAAACTCGATTATGAGATGGATGTCCAGAGGCATTAATCCATTCTTTTGGATCTAAAATGGGTTGTGATGGTACATCTGTACCATACTTTTCTATGATCGATACCTCATAAGCCTCCTGCACAATGTTTTATAAAAATAGTTAATTATGATATTTTAAAAAGAAGCAACAAATAAAATAAATACATACCGCAACACTCTGCGATTTGTTGTCGATATAGTCACCCTCACCACGATTACGCTTATGAGTATGCTTAAACAACTCAAGATGGGTTGGGGGTCGGTTCAACTTTTCTTCCTACAAAAAATGACAAATAATATTTAATTAATAATATTTTAAAAAACATATAGGATAACAAATTCTATTAATATCATACCAATTTTCTTCGATGAGCCACAAATGAAATAGATCCACCTGTATGTCGTGTGACGTCACTATCTACCTCTTTCTTACGATTTTGACGAGCAACTTCGGATTTTCTCCTCCACTTCTCCGTGACCCAATGCTCACTAATTAGTTGATTCCACACATCTGGAGATATCCATGGAGGGTCAAATCCATTAGTTCGACTAATATCATCAGTATTGGCCTTTCTTTTCGCATAATTCCTTGCATCAGACATATTGTCAAAAAAGCGTCGACAAGCTGTTCTATCCCATATTTCATGAACCTCGCTTGTCCTAGATGGATCCCAATGATAGACTGTCTGAAAAAAGATAAATATGTTAATGAAATGATAGTTGACAATATTCTAAAAAAGTATCAATTTGATGCAATTATATGATCACACAATCAATCATGGCATATGCAGGTTTCATGCAGCCAACCTTCTATTACTTCAGCTAAATCTTTTTAGAGAGGAAAAGACATATGCAGTTATGAATATTAGTATGGCTAAAACTTACTAATATTCAGTTATGGCTAAAACTGAATATTAGTATGCAGTTATGTAGTTATGAATATTTAGTATGAATATTAGTATGGCTAAAACTGAATATTTAGTATGAATATTTAGTTATGGCTAAAACTAAATATTAGTCATATGCAGTTATGGCTAAAACTTACTAAGAAGCTTTCTTGTGTACCAATAACATGATGAGTATGGGTCAAAAACTGTTGTAATATGAGTAGATGTCTATCACACAACCAATCATGGCATATGCAAGTTGCAGGATAAACTTACTAAAAAGCTTTCGGTGCTCAATAACATGATGAGTATGGGTAAAAAACTGTTGAAATATGATATTCCAACAATTATATCAAATAAGCATAACGACTTCTTGTGTACTAGTATAAACTGATACTCTTTATTTTGTCTCAAAAAAGACTTATTTATGTACTATCATCTCACAAAGGATTTTTTTTTCTTCATGAGGGTAGTGGAACTGATGAGCATATAGACATATGTAGCTCTCTTCAGTAAGTCATGTGGAGCAGTGACCCATAAGGCTATAAATTCAAGTGCTGGGTTGGACATGCCGTGGATAAGCAGTAATAACTATAGATATAAATGACTTCAGGAGGCAAATCATCAACATAATGATTTCTATCTTTGAGTCTGCAATAACTAAGGAATATCTTGAGCATGAACTAAATGGAA
The DNA here is from genome assembly GCA_034359265.1 of Canna indica. Classification (NCBI taxonomy): domain Eukaryota; kingdom Viridiplantae; phylum Streptophyta; class Magnoliopsida; order Zingiberales; family Cannaceae; genus Canna; species Canna indica. The sequence goes on along the minus strand of CP136898.1, from coordinate 32,128,714 downwards.
TGACCCTTGATTCCTATCAAATACTTTTTTTCTCTATTGTTGTTGTTCTCTCATGAGAGGTGATGGTTCTCTTTTAATTCCTTGTGCAAGCAATGGATAACAATAGATTGTTTATAATAAACAAAGGTATTAGAACAGGCTATGGTATTAGAACAGCTTATGGGCAGCAAAACATTATTTCTTGGTCTAATGACTTTGTGCCAAAGAGAAAACATCTAGATAAGTAAAGCTAAAAAGCACCACAGGGATGAGCTAAATAAGTTACACGTCCACAGGGATGAGCTAAATACTTGCTATTCCCTAGTTACTTTATTTTCTTAGAATTTGGACAGCTAGTCATTCCTATATCAGTCAATATCAGTATCAGGATAAGCTGGAGCTTCTTCCTATTCAGTATCCTGATACTGATAACCACATGAGCTTCTTCCTTCCTTCTTGATAAGCTAGTGCAACTTTATTTAAGATCGTTGTAGATGTGGTCTTTAGAGTTTAGAGTTTAGATCGTTGTAGTGCAACTTGATAAGCTAGGCTATGGTATTAGAACAGCTTAGGGGCAGCATACTTGTTATGAGCAGGCCAAATAGATGTTAATGGTATTAGAACATGCCACATACTTGCTATTCCCTAGTTACTTTATTTTCTTAGAATTTAGACAGCTAATCATTCCTATATCAGTCATGATACTGATCAGGATAAGCTGGAGCTTCTTCCTATTCAGTATCCTGATACTGATATCCACATGAGCTTCTTCCTTCCTTCTTGATAAGCTAGTGCAACTTTATTTAAGATCGTTGTAGATGTGGTCTTTAGAGTTTAGAGTTTAGATCGTTGTAGTGCAACTTGATAAGCTAGGCTATGGTATTAGAATAGCTTAGGGGCAGCATACTTGTTATGAGCAGGCCAAATAGATGTTAATGGTATTAGAACATGCCACATACTTGCTATTCCCTAGTTACTTTATTTTCTTAGAATTTAGACAGCTAATCATTCCTATATTAGTCATGATACTGATCAGGATAAGCTGGAGCTTCTTCCTATTCAGTATCCTGATACTGATATCCACATGAGCTTCTTCCTTCCTTCTTGATAAGCTAGTGCAACTTTATTTAAGATCGTTGTAGATGTGGTCTTTAGAGTTTAGAGTTTAGATCGTTGTAGTGCAACTTGATAAGCTAGGCTATGGTATTAGAATAGCTTAGGGGCAGCATACTTGTTATGAGCAGGCCAAATAGATGTTAATGGTATTAGAACATGCCACATACTTGCTATTCCCTAGTTACTTTATTTTCTTAGAATTTAGACAGCTAATCATTCCTATATCAGTCATGATACTGATCAGGATAAGTTGGAGCTTCTTCCTATTCAGTATCGTGATATTGATATCCACATGAGCTTCTTCCTTCCTTCTTGATAAGCTAGTGCAACTTTATTTAAGATCGTTGTAGATGTGGTCTTTAGAGTTTAGAGTTTAGATCGTTGTAGTGCAACTTGATAAGCTAGGCTATGGTATTAGAACATCTTAGGGGCAGCATACTTGTTATGAGCAGGCCAAATAGATGTTAGTGGTATTAGAACATGCCACATACTTGCTATTCCCTAGTTACTTTATTTTCTTAGAATTTAGACAGCTAATCATTCCTATATCAGTCATGATACTGATCAGGATAAGCTGGAGCTTCTTCCTATTCAGTATCCTGATACTGATATCCGCATGAGCTTCTTCCTTCCTTCTTGATAAGCTAGTGCAACTTTATTTAAGATCGTTGTAGATGTGGTCTTTAGAGTTTAGACTTTAGATCGTTGTAGTGCAACTTGATAAGCTAGGCTATGGTATTAGAATAGCTTAGGGGCAGCATACTTGTTATGAGCAGGCCAAATAGATGTTAATGGTATTAGAACAGGCCATATACTTGTTATTCCCTGTGTTACCTGTAATAAATAGTGTAGTAAGCAGTAGTCCTCATGTAATAAATAGTAGTAGTTTTGTCCATGTAGATGTGGATTCTCATGTAAACAATTTGTATGAAAGTAATAAAATGGTCAATACTCATGGGCATGATGCAACAACAAAATGGATATGGAAATAACTGTATATTAAAATTTTAGGTTGAGGACATCAATGAAATTTGTGACTTACATTCAAGAAATTTGACTTGCTTTATAGGAAAATACCTTAAATTTATCCCAAATGAATTCCTTCACATGTGATGGTACTTGAGACCAACATGACCATGCACCCGTGAAATTTGCCTTAATTATTGATGAAATATCTCGTACTACTTCTGTCTCGGGGAAGCTGCAAAAAAGAATGTTAACAAATATCTTGTATTTACAAATGATGGTGTTTGAATATCTGACTACATATATACCTTTTCTTATCAATAATTAGTAGGCGTCTATCATCTGGTGTCTCTGGCGGCTGTGAAGGCTGATTTGGTCCTCTTCCTCGACTTTGATGTGAAGTACCATCACTTTGTGTAGGAATAGATGTGTCATGTATAGACGTAGATGGTATAATAGGAACTGATGACGTCAAAGGCAAATTCACTGAAGGTTGTGAGGGTAACGATGCATCACATCTCATTTGTTCAACACAAATGAGGCTCTCGGCTTCAACATTTTCCCATTAACATGCTCTAATTCTAATTCGGGGCGCTTGCAATACTTAGGCAAATCAGCTCTGGCCTTGACATTGTCTTTTGTTTTCCCCTTGATGTCCATCACTGTATTGAATATATTTTCAAATACATTACGTTCAATATGCATCACATCTAAGTTATGCCGAATTAAATTTGTATGCCAATACGATAAACTCCAAAAGATACTTTTTTTAACCCAATTATGTTGTTGGCCAAATCTAGAAATTCTAGCATTAATACATTGATTTCCAAATTGAATATCAGACAATTTATTGACACGTGCCTTTATATCATCGACCGATAATCGTAGAGGTGGAATATCTCTTTCAATTCGGCCTTTCATAAATTTATCTCTTTGTCGTCGATATGGATGATCAAGAGGGAAAAATTGACGATGACAATCGAAAAATGATATTTTTCTCCCATTTTCGAGAACAAAAGCTTTGCTACGCTCTAAACAATAGGGACAAGCTAATCTCCCGTGTGTGCTCCATCCTGATAGCATAACATATGCAGGGAAGTCGCTGATAGTCCACATAAGTGCTGCTCTCATTTGAAAATTTTGTTTTCTAAAGACATCATATGTCAAAATTCCATCAGACCATCACATGTTCAGTTCATCTATCAATGGCCTCAAAAATATGTCAAGTTCTTTACGTGGGCTCTTTGGTCCAGGAATTATCAAACTTAAGAACATAAACTGATCCTTCAAACACATAGATGGCGGCAAATTGTATACAGTAATGAGAACGGGCCAAACTGAATAGGGAATAGAAGAATGCCCGAATGGGTTGAAACCATCGGTGCACAATCCTAATCTGACATTCCTTGGGTCAGAAGCAAATGAAGGATGGTGAGCATCAAATTGTTTCCATGCCTCACTATGTGCAGGATGTGCAACAACGTCGGAAGTACGATTCTTAGCATGCCAAATCATATGCTTTGCAGTTTTTTCAGACATAAAAAGCCTTTGAAGTCTTGGTGCTATAGGGAGATACCGTAAGACCTTATACGGTATATTTTTTCGTCTACCATTATTTAATAGTCTTGGCTTATATCGAGCATGTCCACACACTGAGCACTGCGTTAAATTTGTTGTTTCTTTATAAAACAACATGCAATTATTCTGACATGCATCTATCTTCTCGTACCCAAGTCCTAATTTCTTCATCATCTTCTTTGTTTTGTAAAAATTTTCTTCCAACTTTGGATCTTCTGGTAGCATATCCTTAATTATTAACATCAGCCGATCATAGCAAGCTTCACTTATGTTAAACTCAGATTTGCAATTAAGCAACTGTGACATGGCTGATAGCCTACTTTGACTCTTACAACCACTCCACAATGGCTCATCTGCATAATTCAGTAATTCAAAAAACTTGGCAGCTTCATCATTTGGTCTTTCTTCTCCAATACCTTCAATACCGATTGCATCCACCACCATAGTTCTATACAGATTTTGAGGAGCATCAAAGCTTTCTGATTGAGGAATGCTTGAGGATTCATCAACTTCTTCACTTGTCAACTCCCCATGTGCAATCCATTGTGTGTAGCCAGATATAAATCCCTTCGAACATAAGTGATATTCCACCTCATCTCGACAATGAAATTGAAGATTATTACATCGTCGACATGGGCACCTAATTTTATCACCAGAAACATATTGAGTTTTGGAGTATGCAAAATCAAGAAATCCCTTGACTCCTTCCATAAATTCATTAGTCAATGCTCCTCCAATTATCCGACGTTTCATCCAACTACGATCGATATACATTTTGATTAACTCTTTTCAACCTAGCAACAATATTAAGTACATTAATTATTACATGCACAACATACAAAGGGAACCTTCGGTTTAAAGCAGCAGTTGAAAATGAGGTTGATGCAAAAGTGAAAGTGCTAAGAACTGATAGAGGAGAATTCACCTCTAAACCTTTTGTGGTCGTGATGAACATGGAATAAAACGCTTACTGCAAGCTATACACCCCAACAGAATAGGGTTGCAGAAAGAAAAAAATGAGTTTTGGTAGAAATGACTAGATGTCTGCTAAAGGGAAGTAAGCTGCCTAAAAACTTGTGGGCAGAGGCTTTTAATACTCCAGCATATATTATAAATAGAAGCACAACCAAAGCATTGCTTGAGAAAACATCATATGAAATTTGGTGTGGAAGAAAACTAGATCTCGGTCATCTAAGAAAATTTGGGTATGTAGCTTATTGTCACATACCTAAGCATAGAAGAAAGAGGCTAGATATTTCAGGGCTGAAATTTGGTGTGGAAGAAAACCAGATCTCAGTCATCATAGAAAATTTAGCTAACAGTTCAAGTTCAGGGTTGATATGATCAGGATGAAGCTGAAATTGTGAATTCTTAAATTTCAGGGCTGAAAATTTATCAACTTAATGTAAAATCTGCATTCTTAAATGGAGAACTCAAAGAAGAGGTTTATGTAGTTCAACAGTTCAACCAAAGGGTTAAAGGAAAGGAACAAATGATCTATAGGCTAAAGAAGTCCTTATATGGCCTAAAGCAAGCTCTAATGAGCTGGTATGAAAAAATTGATAGTTACTTTGTTACTGAAAAAAAATTTAGAGAAGCAGGAATGAACACACATTATATACAAAAGAAGATGAAAATGAAGATATTCTAATTGTTCTTCTCTATGGATGACTTGCTTTATTGTAGTAACAATGAAAAAATGCGAGAGGAGATCAAGAACAAAATGTTCAAGACTTTTAAGATGACTAATCTGGGTGAGATGAAATTCTTCCTAGGTTTGGAAGTTCTATCTCATTTCATGAATGATCCCAGAGCAGTACACTTCAAGGCAGCAAAGAGAATCTTGAGATACTTGAAGGGGACATGTAATTATGGATTACATTTGGGAAGAGATAATGATCTGAAACTACTGGGGTATTTTGATAGTGATTGGGGAGGATAAATAGTTGATAGGAAAAGTACTACTGAATATCTATTCAAAGTTGGAGCAAGTACAGTGTGTTGGTGTTCTAAAAAGCATAATTCAAGTACATTATCTTCAGCCGAAGCTGAATATGTATCAGCTACTTCAGCAAGCTGTCAAGCAATTTGGATGAGAAGAATTTTATTGGATTTTGGGATTAATTTGACACAAGCTACATGCATATAGCTTGCAGGAGAAGATGGCAGGCATTGAAGCTCTTTCCACTTTAGTGCGGTCTTTGTCAAGGGATGCTGCAGAGAGTGGAGAAGCAGTAGGGTTGCTGTTGGCTTTGTCCGAGATCGTAAAAGTTCGACAAAGAATTGGTAGAATCCGAGGCTGTATGGTGATGCTAATGACACTGCAAAATGGCAATGACACTATTGCATCACAATACGCAGAGAGGTTATTGAGTGTGTTATCAGCCAATGCACACAATGTGCTTCTTATGGCAGAGGCCGGCTACTTCGTACCATTAGTACGCTATCTAAAAGAAGGTACTTTCAAAAAAAATCTTCTTAATTTCTTTCTTAAATTTAATGTACTGTGCTAACATGCATTGTTTATGCTGTTTAGATTCTAATAGCATTTTGCATTTAGTTTCACAATCCTTCTGAACTGAATATAGGCAGAGTAAGTTGAACTCTAGTCAGCTAAAGATGAAACAATATCCATATTGCATTCTCTAAAACCAATCAAGAAAAAAGCTTAAAACAACACAAGCAGTAGAGTAAGTTGTAACATTCACATTTTTCTGATAAAAGCATTCTTCTTCACCCAATTAAAAACCATACCAATGAATTTTCAATACCATAATATACTCTATTCATTACGTTCTTCAACCAAAAATTCAAGAATCAATGCTAACATCCAATATCATGTATCCACTTTCAAAAATGAAAACATTTTAATCTACAATCATGTATCCACATTCAAAAATGAAAAATAAATCCTACTAACTTTCTCCATTCAATTCAAGTCTAGGGTCATCTATCTCAAAGTCTCTAAAAAAAGTTTCAAGATGCATTCTACTATCTTATTATAGAGCCTTGTTATGTCTGAAATTTCTAGCACATGTAGTGTAGTATTTGTTTCTTTTGCACCATATGACTAGTGATGGATAGACTGACCTGATCCTATTTGCAAGTGTTTCGTGCTGTATCAACTAAATACTTCAAAAATAAATTCTGATTCTGATAGCTTGAATACGTACAAGCAAGTTCAAACTAGGAATGACCTTTTTTTGCTGCCATTTTAAAACTAGTGGCACAACTAGTTCCTGATTTAGATTCTTTCTTTCTCCTTATAATTTTCATATAGTTAATGAGGTGTATTTTGCAATGTTTACAGGCTTCCTCACATGGGGAGGAAGGAATGACCTTATTTTATATCTGTTGTAACCCAACTTGTGGCTATAGATGGAGAGAAAGTTGATCAGTCAACTCACAAATATGATGAGCTAGACCAGTTTACAAATAATTAAACAACTCCATGCATGCCTGAGTAGTTCATACATGCATCAGGATTGACATCACTTTTCCGTCAGTAGCTTGCAGTGCTATTGTTGCTTGTGTAGCAGTACCATTTCCATTCTACATTGTCACTTGTTTTGGACATCCCATTTACTTGCTTACATCTATTTAATCTATTTTTCATTAATCATGATATATACATGCCCTTTGTTTGCAACTGTTACTAAAAAGAGAAGACCTAACGCATGAAGTGTTATCAGGTTAAATTAGATCAAGGGATAGAATCTGTTTCTTAGCCAAAAGATGCCAGAATGAAAATTATCAAGCATCTCATCGTGTAAGCATCTCATCTTTATATGAGATCTTGCGATTAGTAAAAAATGTGGGTAGATGGTGAGAGTGGAGACGAGCATTAACAAAAATTTGACATTCATTAACTAAATTTAAAAGCATCTCTAATATTTGACTAAAATCGCAACTAAAATCATCTGAACATCATGAAATCGCAACTAAAATCGAACCTCCACAATCGAATGGGAAATCGAGCGCTCGAAACCCGTAGAAGGGAAGGAATTCACTCGTCGGTCGGCTGTCTGTGACTACTTGCGCTTCCTCTGAGCGCTTCCTGCGCTTCGCCACAAAGTAACAGAGGATTAGGGCACGAGGAAGGGAAGGAACCTGTAGAAGGGGAGGGAAGAAATAAAAACTCGAATCAGCTGCGGGGGAATTAGAAGGAACCTGCGCGCGCTATCTGTGATGACTAGCTCGAACGGATAATTTTGTCAGCTGCGGGGAAGAAAACTGTGGGGAAGGAGTCTGCGGGGAGGGAACCGGCGGGGAAGGAAACTGTGGGGAAGGAAGAAATGGCTTTGTCGGGGCGGCCTGGGAAGAAGGATGACGAGTGGGAGAGGGGGAAGAAAGACGAAGATGATGCTTTGTCAGCGTCGGCTGAAAAAAAAGAGGCGCGAGAAATTATTTTGATGAGTGGGAGAGGGGGAAACTAAAGTGGTCAGCCAAAATGAGAGGGGGGAAAAAATTTGGTCGGCTGAAACGAAAAAAAAATGCTAATTTACCAACGGATTATTTATCCGTTGGTAATTTTGTTGGTAATACCAACAAATTATATCCGTTGGTAAAAATTCTGTTGGTGAAGCTATGTTTTCTTGTAGTGAAATAAGCAACAAAAGATGAAAAATAAACATGTCATCACCCTACCAACGATTCCACCGTCAAGCCCATAACCCTGCTAGGATACGCCGCCGCCGGCGACGGAGAAGGAGCTGATGAGACAGAGAACATCCTGCTCGAGGCAATCGTGGAACGACTGACACTAGCAGCAGAGAGATGTTGCTATTGTGAGAATGCCTGATCGATAGAGTCTGTGGTTGAGTTATCAGAGTCAAATGCCTGGTCCACAGAGTTGGCGATGGAGTCACCATAGTTCTTGGTCATCTCCAAGCAGTAGATGATGCCACCGCCGCCACCATTATCAGCTCCTATGACGGAGCTGATCTTGATAGGGTTCTTGGGCGAGAAGAAGGAAAACCTCCAATTGTTGATGAGACCTACGTCGACGATGACAAAACCCTCCACGTACATAGTCGAACCTCTGTTTTCATGGCAGTTGTTGCAATGAAGGTGCGCTTTGCCATCCTCTTACACCGCCAAGCAAGTCTTCGCTCGGATGGAGATATAAAACCTGCATACTTCTCAGCGCACGCCATTTCTTCCTCCTCGACGGCGGCCGTTGGATTCCCAATTCTCCCCCTCTACCCATCGTAGGATCTGACGCCAATGATGACAGAACACTGACCTCATGGATCAGATGCCCAATTAAAGGCAAAGCTGAGACTGATATCCTTGTTTTATATATGATATATTCATGTACATAGTAAGCTCATCTTCCTACATATCCTTTCAATTTCAAATATGTATAGCTGATCTAATTAGATCTTATAAGATGTATATTTGCTGATATAAAGGATCTCGGTTGTTATCTTGTTCTTCGTATTTCTTTGCTATGCTTAAACTGCATGCCTCTCGAGGGAAGAAAACAATGAAGAGAGCTGGCTTACAATTAATAATGAACTTCTGCTTTGCCATGAAGAAAACAATTAAAGCTCCCAATTAAATCTTCTTCCCTTACATTATCTCTGCATCAACCAGTGTCTCGTAATGCTTTTAACTTCCCTAAAACAATTTGTCGCTGTGCATGAGATGTCAACAATGCAGACGTATAAGCTACTCCAACACTTCCCTTTACATTAAATCTTAGGCTTTCCTCCTTTCTCTAATCTTGTGTTGTTTTGTGGTAGGAGAGACGGAAATGTGCACACAGAAAGAAAGTAAGAACACTAAATTTTTGCAGCGGGGGGTATAGTTTGAATAGTGGAGTACAAGTTCGGAATATATTTCTCCATTATTCCTCCAGTTCTTCACTGCTCTAAGTCTTCAGCTGTAGCAGCTTGGAGGATTTTCTTCTGGTTTCTCGCCAACCCAAGCAGAGGAGAGTGTTGCAGTGTCGAGGCTTGAAGGAGGAGGAAGTGGAGGAGATGGAGCAGCAAGAGGAGGAGCAGAAGCGAAGGTGTTCTCTGTCTCGTCAGCTCCTTCTTTATCGCCGGTGGTGGCGTATCCGAGCGTGGTTGTGGGCTTGGCTGTGGAACTGCTGGTAGGGGCGGTTGGCTTGGCCATGGGAATGGAGGGAAGCGGCGGCAATAGTAGGAAGAGGAGAGAGTGAAAGAGAGAGAGGGGTGGAGGTGGGACCTTTTAACATTAAGTTTTTATTTTATAATATTTTAATATTAAAAAATACTTTTTATTACACGTCAGCGAGCCACATCATTAGTTTAACGGGACTACTGATGGAAATTAGACGGTAGGATTCGATTGAAACAAATGTAAAAGTATATGATACAATTGAAACAAATAAAAGTACAAGCCACAAATGAAAAAATCCCCAAAGTACATGATATATTTAGATAATATCCCTTAATTTATTTACTTGTTGCTATCTTATGCCTAATGGAGGCCAATGATAATAGTATGATAAGTGGGAATGGAAATAGTTCCACAGGCCGACGAGGCCGAGGCAAAGGCAGAGGCCGAGGTCGAGGCTATAATCATGGGCGACCATGGTTGAGCAGGACCCAGAGTGGTACAACTCGAGATTTTGGTTCGGGAACGGGTTAATATGTGATTTTCCCTTATCCCAAGCGCAATCTTGTGTAGAAAATTGAATATTTTAAGATTCTTTGAAAAACTTGTTTGATCTAATTATGATTTGAAGGCATCAACATTTTTGGAGGGTGTGCCTCCTAGATTGTTTGGCCACCGTAGGGTAGCTTAGTGACCCAAGAAGTGGTCGGCCCCTTGGTGGGGGTGTCCTTAACCGGACTGGATTTGGATTGTTAAGGAGATGCTGAAATCTCGATGTGTTGTACACCCTGTGCATGTTTCTTTTGGTCGATGTGTGAAATGGATGGAAAGGAAAGCCCTTGCGGGATTAGGGGTGTTGGGTGACCTTAGGACAACTCTAGTGTTATAGAGCAACAAGTCTATAGGGACCCTACTGTCTTGGGTTGGCCGAGTTGGGGGGAAAGCGACAAATTGGTGTAGAACTGATGTTCGGAGGTTTTGGCTTGGTTGCACTAGAATACGGGTTCCTAGATGAAGGAAGGACCTCTTCGGGGATGTCCCTTCATGGGGCTTTGACGACTTAATGGGTTGAGTCGTGGAAGAGAAGCGCGTGTGCTGAAATTTATATTCCCTACTCGACTTTCATGCTTAAACCCCTTCCCGATGTGGTCGATTGTAGGAAGTGGGTGTGTCCATGTGCCTCGAAATTTTAGGACAATACTAGGGCCACTCTAGGACACTTGATGGTGAGGTTTTGGAGACTTTTCGTAGTCAATTTGTGCTCTTAAAATGTGGTGCAATTTGCTGAAATTTTCAGTGTTGGGCTGAAATTGTCGTGAGCACAGAAACCTGCCATACATCACCAACCCGAATGAGACTTTGAATCTGAACTTATATTGTTCTGGAGGTGAGGTGGTGCGGTGGGTGGCTGAGGGCTTAGAACCGAGAAGAGGCTGAGTTGGGTGTGTCTACGTATGCACCCGGAGTACTTGATAGACACCGCACCCACCCAAGTAACCTTACTTATGGAATCGATTATATGACATGGTAGAACCTAGATATATTGTACACATCAATTGGGTAGCTAGTCGTTGAAAAGTCAGACCAAGAGCGGGTTTAGCTCGACCGAGAAAAAAAAAACTAGGATGTTGATTTTAGTGACCCGTCATTTGAGGTTGTGGTTGGTTATCACGAGACGGGGTGGCTTGTGAGTGGTTAAGGATTTGATTTCCTTGTAGAACCTTTCCTTGCTCTAGACGACCCATGTAAGGGGAAGGCATGGCTGGGATTTCTTCTTCGATTAAGAAATCATGATTTGTTCTTTGTGTTTGGGGATGATTAAGAGAAGAGAAGAGTTTCCTTGGTGACCCTTAACCCTTTTGGTTTAGGGCGGGTTAGGGCAGCCCTAGAAATAGGGGCTGGAGGTATGGTAAGGGAAGTTTGCTGAATTTACTTGCTTTTATATGCTGGAATCTATGTTAGCAAATGCAGATTTCTCTATGAAATAAGATACTGAAATTTCGAAGTTTACATGCTGACATTTCATGTTGTGTGCTGAAATTTCCTCTTAGCGTAGGCTGGAATTTTATTTATCTCATGCTGAGATTACATATCAGTATATATGCATGAGTTTATTGTATTTCCCTAGATTGTTTTACGCTCAAAAAGGGTTCTAAACACTAGTTATGTACAAGTGCAGAATTTTACTCTTCGTAAGGCTAAAATTTTGGCCTTAGGCTGAAATTTTCAGCGAAGGGTTGACGAGTTAGAAATCTGAAACTCCTATTACTGTTTATACTGAAATCTGAAATCTTTGGGTGGATATGGAACTATATTAGATTGTCCGAAAATTTTTGGGTGTTTGGATAAGGTTTTGAATGTGAAAGGGTTGATGGCGTGAAGGTACGTCATGCTGAAATTATTCGGTAGAATGCTAAAATTTTGTTGCATGACGACCTGCCATGGATATTCAATTCTTGGATAAGAAACTGGAAGGTAAGTATCAATGGTTATAATGGTGGGTGGTATGGCGGGTGACCAAGAATTTGGGGGCCGAGATGCGGCCGAGTGGGGTGCGGTTGTGCACGCACCCAAGAAACGTGATTGTAGTCGTACCCACATGAGTTAACCACTTTATTTTGTAGTGTACATTTCTGTCAATTTAATGAGTGTTCTTGTAGATGTTTGTGTGATGGCTGGGTTGGGAAGCGCGTTAGCATGTGAAGCTAATGCACGACCCAACGAGTCATTATAGGGTCAAGATATTCGTCGGTGAGCCACATCGACTACTAACATGAGTGGCACTGGTTGGAGGGCATTTCCTGGCTGAGTATTTAGGGTACTAAGACTAGAGGGCCTTCCTAGTTTAGTGAGCCTGAGGTAGGGAGTTCACTAGGGTGGCCAGCTTAGTGAGCGACTTGCGAGTTGTATTATGTGATGGTGGAGGATATCTTGTTTGGGCCGAGTTGGGTCAGAGGGTGCGCAGCGCGCACGAGATGAATTATTAGATCCTCACATGTTTATTTCCAGTTCAATGGTGTTTATTGATTTATTTTATTGCATTTATATGTGGATTTGGGTGGTGAGGTAAGTGGCCGAGAGTTAGGGCCATGGGAGGGTCTAAGAGTTGGGGGTGCCCATGTGCGCACCCGAGGTCATTGGCGAGGTACCCCAACCACCCGAGGATATGTGTAAGTGCATGCGTATAATCCCAACCTGACGATTGTTTGGTTAACGAGGTCTTTGGGTCGGTGTGGTCGAGCATTTTGGGGCCAAGGTAAAGGTTGTGTGGTGTGTACTCGAGTTGTTGATGGGAGACCACACCCATCCGAGTTAGATGGTGGTGAGTAAGCTTGCACCTTTTATCTGTCGAGATTGTGCATCTCATGCCAGCATGTTTGGATTGTACAAAAACCATGGGTGAAAGGTGGACACGGAGGATTGTTCAAGGATTCAAAGGTCGAATTATGGTGCCAAGTGTGGTAGAAGTTCGATGTCGCGCAATGTGCGTAGCTAACGCTCGTTCGAGATCAATGGTTTGGTGAACCTATAGCTTACCCCAAAATACGAGGATGAATTTTCTTTAAGAGGGGACGATTGTAATACCCGCGAAAAATAAAAATAAAAATTTAATTAATTTATTTTGGCTTCAGCGGGAAAGCCAAGATGTGCGTCGGAGCAAGTTAAGAAATCATCGGAGGGCGCGATTTGTGATGTGACCTTTATAGATGAGGAGAATTATTTCAATCAAGTCGGAATGAAAGGTTGGGTCGAGTCGATTCCGTAAGATCAAACGAAACTCGATTCAGATGAGTATAGGTCACTTAAGTCATAAGGGCAAAATCATAAAATTGAAAAAAAAAATATAAACCCACCTGGAACGTACGACTTCTCATTGGAGTCACACGCACCCCAGGCGGTGGTGAGAGGGACGCGCACAAGGAGAAGGGCAGCGGGTGATTCGTCATCGCCGGAAGTCGATCGCCGCGAAGATCGGAGGTTTTCTTTCTCGATCCCTTCTCGTTCTCTTTGTCAGTGAGTGGCTATTTTTTTGTCAAGAATTTCTGGTTTTCCTCTTTTCCTTGGCTGCCCCTCACCATGAGTAATCCGGGATTTTTCTTGGAATTTTTTCGATCCTTTCATCAATAGGGATTTGTGGTAGTGTTTCATGTGCCGATTCCTTCCTAAGATTAGGAATTTAATGTATGAAAGCTTGGCATTGAAAATTTTATTTTTGTGGCCGCCTACTTCTGTGAAGAAAAGTTTGATATTTCTCTTCTATATGGAATCTTATATTTGGCTCGTATAAGGAGCATGCTTTGTAGTTAAAGATTTCATATTTGGGTTAAATTGAAGGTGCGCTCGAGCAGGGAGTAGAAACCCTAATTTTATTCATGTGGTCGTACGCTTTATCCTTCTTTGTGGCTGCATGATTTAGAAAAAATTGTTGACTTGAATATGCTGTCGACGAAATCAAATTGTGTAGGATTATAACAATAGGCATTGAATGGGGGTATGGATGAAAAGGGAAATTGGAAACCTAGTTGAATTGACCGGCCGCATGTCTCAATTTCATATTTTTGGTGGCCGCCTGATGTACATTGGGTGATGAACACATTGGGAAAATGAAAGAGATTACTTTTTTAAATATTTGATTAGGGGTATTCGGCTAGAGACTCAACCTTAAGAGTTAAGGGTCGAATGGTCCTAAAGAGGAAGGTTCACTACCGGGCTAAGTTGAACCTAGAACTTAGTGTAAGAATAGGGGTTATATTTAGGAAATTATGACATGTCTCAAACTAAGGATATAGATGACTGTTTGGAGATGTTTGGAGGGCATTTGTTGTTGTTATTTGCCATGTGTTTTACCTTATTTTCATAGTTGTTGTACTTGCTTATGTTGCTCATGTTTATGCTAAAATTTTGTTATAAAATGCTAGAAGTAATGTGTGGAGAATGGTGATTTCTTTCTTATTGTTATAGATCGAAATTATACAGGACATAACTGAATAAATACTAGAGAAAAGTCAGTATTAAAGGTGTGATTATGAAACACTTCAAGTGTGAGAATTTTAGCATGGTACGAATCGCGTAGGGCTGAAATGCCGATTAGAACGTGCGGACCTAGGTGGCTGAAATTTCTAGGTTTAGTGTACTACCTTTATGGATGACAAATAAACTGATTTATACACACTTTTAAATGAGTTATGGTATATAACTCGTGGGTGGTGACGCGTAGTGTAGCGTCTTAAAAAGTTCAAGTTTGGAGGCGTATATACTAGTGTTGAAATCTCAACTCGTTATGTAATAATGGGTTGTTAGAGTTCTCCTAGACGATTTGATAGTAAATGATAAAAAAACACATGGGTTTGGTTCTTTTGATTGGAGTGGTGGGAGGCATGGCCGAGAGGTTGAGGCCGGGGATAGGCCGAACTCGGCGCGGCCAGGTGCGCATTATTGATATCGGCAAAAATATCTAAATTACTTGAGTAATTTTATTGGCGTGTGTTCTTGTGTACTCTTATTTCTCTAGATGATGCTTGTGCATGATGTTGTATTTTATGCACATGCTGAATTATGTATATAAGCTGAAATCGTACATACACATGATGAAGTTATGAGTATTCATGCCGAAATGAAAACTTCGGTGATAAACTGTAGAACCGAGAGGTTGGGCTTGAGAGAGGGTCGAGTTGGGGCGCCTGTGCGCATACTGAGTAGACGGATAAAGTGATAAGATCACTGAGAGTTGTCTATTTATTCTTATGTTTGATTGACATTGCTTGTGCTTGTGTTTGTAGTTAGACGATGGTCAAGTCGAGAAGCGTACCAATTTGACAAGTTGGTCCTGGCTCGACGAGTTTGTATACGGGTCGAGAGTTTCCGTTAGTGAGCCACGCTGACGATGGACCCAAGTGGCACAATATGGGTAGAGAGTTGCCGTCGGTAATTCATGTTGATGATGGACCTGAGTGGTTTGGTTGGAGGGCTATTCCCAACCAGAGTGGGTGCCGAAACTAATAGGTGTTGGCCTAAGTTTTTCAACCTTGATCTTAATCTCGGTTTTGATGATAACAAACATGAAACTAATATTTCATTACAAAATACTTTCAGGTTCCAAGTCGGTTAGCGCACTAGGACGTCCGCGATCGAAAAAATCAGAGAAATTGAAGAAATCGGCAAGGACGCTCGTCGACGCTCGGGATTCTTCAAGAAGTTAAAGTTTAGGTCTAGGGTGTCTAGCTTGTATTGTAAATCCTCATGATGATGCATAAGAACCCAAAAACCAAACCCAAACCCGAAACATAAACAATCGAAAAATAAAAAATGGCCCTGGAATTCACTAACCCTAATGAGCTCCTTGGGGTTAGTAAAAAATGGCAATGGCCTTCCTAAAGATTTCTTTGAGTCATCCTTGCAAGAATCCTAGTTTTGTTCTCCACTCCTTGATTTAGCCTTCAAGCTTCACCGATTCATCATCATGATGCATCAAGAGGACTAGGGAGTTTTCTTTGAAGCTAAGTATTTGTTGTGTTATTTATTTGCTCCATTGTTTGTATATTTTATTGTTTATTTTGATTGTATATCAAGTGTATAAACCTAGGTTGCTAGGTTTGATTGAGTTGGTGGTTGCCTTGCTGTTGAGGCTTAAATCCATGTAAACATAGTTTACTAGGATTAGTTGAGTTATCCTTAGGTTGAGGCGGGAGAGTGCTCTCGGTAGGAAGGCGAGATACTTCCGGGTGTGGAAGTGCATTCTGTTTGAGAGCGAAGACTTTTTGGTGTATAGTCCTCATTGTAAGGAAACTAATTAATCTAATTAAACTAGTTTGAAAATTCTAAGCGGGGTGCTTAGGTAGTGGAGTAGGCATTGAGGCCGAACTACTATAGATAATTATGTTAGCATTGTTTATATTGTGTTTCTTATTGCTTATCATTTATATCTTGCTTTCGCTTACTACTCGATTTGTGAATTGCCTAAGTAATCAAATAAACGATTAAAATTAAAATTAGACAAAAAGAATTAGATAACATAATATTCACCCTCCCTCTAGTGTGACCATTTCTCCAACAGTAGGCCATCCTAGATCAGCGGGCCCGAGCGGGAAGCTCGCTAAATAGAGATTCTAGCGACGGACTCGTATGTTTGAATTAATTTGGGTCATTGTGGGCCGAGTGGATGTTTTGGGCCATTATAGGCTGATTGGATACGGTATTTTATGTTTGGGCCATTATGGGCCGAATGACTGTGGTGCGTGTGAGAACGAGTTTTGTGGATGGATGTTTTACTTTACACGCTATTACATTCCAGCACTCCCATATTTATAATTTATGCTTGAGGTAGCTTGGCGAGGGCTTGGTTCAAATCACTCATTGAGTTCGTTGGAACTCACCCCTATTTTGTTGTTGTTTTACAAATCCTGACTAATAAAGGTATGATAATACCCATGTAGTGCAGCTAGAGTTACAGGCTCAGGCAATGGATCTTGTGACGTGTCGAGTCATAGTGAAGTTGTATGAGCTACTTATGTACATGTCACGTGATACTTGTAGACATGAATTTTACTCATATTCGATTTTGTATATTTTCATAATAGCATGCTTACATATGTTCATGGGTTTTCTCATGGTTGTATCATTTATTTCACATTTTATTTGTATGAGTTGGTAGGCTTTGAAGTATGAACGCGTACTCTGGTCGATCACGTGACCTTGGATTTTGGGACGTAACATTTTTATCCTTAAAACTATAATTGTATACAATTTTATAATATAGTAATTTATTTTTGAAAAATTTAGGTATACAATTATTTAATTTTAAATTTTAAATTTTAATTATTAAGAATATTAATTTATGGATAAAATTTAATTTACAGTTTTAATTATAAACTAATTTATGTTTTTTATCCATAAAAAATATTTTTATTTTTACAATTTATTTATTTTTTGATCATTAAAATTTACATAGATTTATTATAGTTACTTCAATTTTTTCATGCAAAATATCATTACTACAATATCATTTGTATTAAGTATTTTTATTAAAAATATCTCTTTATATAATAAGTATATTTTAAAATATAATTATTTTATAATTAATATGCTAATAGTATAGTAACTTATTTTTGAAAAATCTAGGTATATAATTATTTAATTTTAAATATTAAATTTAAATTATTAAGATTATTAAATTATAGATAAAATTTAATTTACAATTCAAATTATAAATTAATTTACAGTTTAAATTTAAAATTAATTTTAAATTAAATTTATATTACAAAATATGAAAAATATCAGAAATTTTTTTATATACTATTCTATTTATATATAAATATATATTAAAATATAGTATGCAATTTCAATTTTTTTTTTGTTTTTAAAACCACGAGTTAACCGCTTCAGCTTTTAACAAATATGTAAGTTTTACTACTGCAATTCTATAAACAGTATTTATTTAAATAAGTATTTCTTTAGTGTGGTCTTAATTTCTAATTTCTCTAGAACATTATTAATAACAATTATTTGGTATTACATTTCACGTTTTAATCGGAAATCTCACAAATTTGAAAGATTACTATTACTCATTTACTTCTACATATATAGATCCAAAAATCAATTAATCTATTTTTTTTCATCAAGTTAAATCAAATTGAATTGCTTTATAGATCAAATTGAATGAAATAAAAATAATCTAATTAAATCTAATTAAACCTAATCATCGTATATAAGTCCAATTATATATCTTAAATAGTGAATGGAACTTGCAAACGTTGAAACTAAGTTGAGTTGAGTTTACGACAAAATTCTATTAGCATTCTAAAAAGTTAAATCAATTTGGATTCAAAATTTTAAATTAGTATTGATTAAAATACTCCTCGTCGATCAAAAATCAAATTAATTTTTTTCACAAATTAGATAAGTCAAATCGAATAATACGAACCACAATCAACTTAAATTAGACCTAGCAATATTTGGACGGCCCCATATATAGTTCGGCCCGCCTGGCCCGGTAAAATTGCGCTTGGGATTGATCCTTTTCGTTCCCAGGCCGTTATCGAACCGGGCCGGGTTAGGCGATGTAGGGTCCGGCCCGGTCCGATATATAGCCCGATAAAAAAAGTATTAATTATCAAAATATCGGGCTATCGAGCCCAAATCGGACCGATTTGGGCTCGATAGGCCGGCTCCAATGTCTTGATTCGAGTCCGGTAGCACGATTTTGATTTTTTGTTATCGTGCTACCAAATCGGGCCAGACCGGCCTGTTTACTATTCGTGTCATGTTGGGCCGAGCCGGTCCGATATCTTCGGCCGAGCACTAATTTGCTGGGTCTAACTTAAATATATAGTTATTAGTTAAATTTTATATTTATTTTGTGGATGCAATGTTTTGCGTAAGTACTTCACCTCAATTCTCCGAGACCTCTTCACTTTAAACCGATTATATCCAACTTCTCGACCGGCATAACTCACTTTTTCATTTGCAATAAAAGAATACAAATATGCATAGTTTCACACTATTCAGCTACATGGCTTTATTGACACTCCGCTACGATGCAGGGATCGAATTGCTGGTGCTCTTCTGTTCTTCTAGCAGACTACATTTCATTTGGTGCAGTGGTTTAAAGCCTACATTTCATTTGCATGCAATCGTTAATTCAAAAATAAATGATCTTTGTTTGCAGAACGGCCCAGTTGGTGCAGTATCTCATGCTTATGTGTGCAAATAGACCATACTCAATCATAGTCTCGAGGTAATTATTTTGATCACCATTCGCGAAACTTTTATCTTTCTAAAAGACAGACCTACTGGGAATCTAATTGAAAACGACAATTCATTGCAAATACAATAATATTACAGCAGCTTGCAAGAACCAGAGGATCTGACAATCCACTCTCTAACAATGAAATAAACGAGGCCCAAACAACTACAGAAAACCATAATACTACTTGTACAAATCAAATGACACCAGGTGCAGCGACTTCGACATCCTTTCATGTCTCGTCACTCATTAAACAATCAGCTACAATTAATCCACTTCGCCGGGGAAATCATCGTAAATACCTAACACACAAAAAAGCCATTCGTTCAGCTGTTAGTCATCTCTTATATATACTACACTGCATACGTAAGAAAAATGGAATGAATATGTATGATTTCATGTTCCTTTCTGGGCAAACATCTTTAGTTGCATAGAGATTAAGTACATGGACATATGTATATATACCAACCTAATTAAGGACAGGTGTAGCCTGGAGGGATGGATTTTCCACAAGTGTTGACGAGTACTTGAAGAGCCAGCGGCAGGACGACATTGACGTTCATGAACTTGGCCTTGATGGTGGTGCACAAGCACATCGCCGCGTCCAGCCCGGCTATGCCTTCAAGCGGGGCGCAGCAGGCCACAGCTGGGTCTCCAAACTTGATTGTTTCGCCGAGGACATCCAGGCATCCGCCGAACTTGAGCGCATCAACTGGGCACTTCGGTGGTGCAGGCGGCGACCCGCAGCCACCTGGACTTTTGGTCGCTGGCGGCGAACCTCCTCCGATAATGGGGACCGTAGGTACTGTTATCGGTGGCACCGTTATCGGTGGCATCGTTACTGGTGGCATCGTTACTGGTGGCTTGCCCATGATGGGTGGAAGTATCGGTGGCAAGTTCACTGGTGGCATACCGATGACCGGAGGTACAGGAATGGGTGGGAGGGTGATGGGGCTGCCTTTAGGAGACTTGGGGCTGCTTTTGGGAGCCTTAGGTGTGGCGCAGGCGAGGGCAAGAGGCGAGGAGGAAATGGCTAGGATTAGGATGATGGGAAGGAGAGCTGATGAGAGGTTGGAGGAGCCCATCGCTGTGAGTGTATTGTCTCTTCTCCGACCTTTGTAATGAGCTAGGCTTTAGTTGGGTCCTTATATAGAGAGGAAGTTTGTGAGAGCTCAGAAGACAGCTCACATGAATATGCATCCGGCCAGTGCCAGTCTTGCTATATCGTTGGCTACTTATCTGTAAGATGTGAAAGGCAGGCAGTACTTTTGTTAATTATTAGCAATATATATTCACATTTTCAGTAAATGAATTTGATTTATTCTGGTCGAGCAGGCATGGGCTTGAAAGAGATTTATATCCTTCATGTGACATTTTCAGTATTCGAATAAATAATGCATGTACATGGCCTCAAAATTAACGGCCGAGAATTGACGACATTTTGCAACTCTTCGGTGTGATGGTAACTGGACTATCAGAAGGTGGGAAAAAATTATTATGGAGTCGGGCTCCGTAGAAATTTCTATGGAGCTCATCCTATGAACCTAGGTTCATTAACAATGAATTTAGGATCATTTATACTGAACTTGAACTTGAAGTAAGAGTGAACCTATGTTGCAAACGAGTGAACCTAGTATTTTCACTCCAGATTCAATGTTAATGATCCTAGGTTCAATGTTAATGAACCTAGGTTCGCTGATAGGAAAGGCTCCATAGAAATTTTATTTCGGAAAGAGTATCTTGTAGTCAGTGTGAGTCCGTATGCCCGGTCAGCATATTTTAACTGGCCGGTGATGCATTTATTATTTCCATTGAATTTTAATATATATGTATATATACTCTAATTCGATATATCCTGACGCAAAACCTATATATTTACCCGGAAGTCCATATATGTGTTATTAAAATAATGTGATGTTTAGAATATTAATTATGTGTCAGCAAAGTCAGCAGGGGATCTTTCCATTTAATCTGGGCCTAATTTTTGTATGATCGTTAATGACTAAGCAGGGGAGTTTATGTCCTTTTTGGTTATAATGTTGATGTTTTGATCATGGTTTCTATTTGTAATGATTTTTCTATGATCTCTTCGTCATTTGGAATTGTGCTTAAACCCATGTTTCGTTTTGCTCTTGTTGGCAATATCTCCACTACGCCCATCAAGTCGTACCAAAGCTCTTTGGATGGGAGCAACGTAGGGGCACGATTTTGGTGCAGCCACGCCTACATCGAAAACCGTGATACCCCAATCACGAGGCACACGGGATTGGGTCAAGGCTGAGTAGGACTTGTATGAGCGGCCTGCTCATACAAAGTGTATGAGCGGGCCGCTCATCGTCCGCCACGCCAGCTTAGCACGCATCCCGAACTCATTTTTGAGTTCGGGATGCGTGCCCAGCACACTAGCACAATTCGGGCACGCATCCCGAACTCAAAAATGAGTTCGGGATGCTGGCGTGGTGGACGATGAGCGGCCCGCTCATACACATTTGTATGAGCAGGCCGCTCATACTAATTTTTTCCGTCAAGGCTGGGATCGACCCCTGTCTCACGGGGCGCTGTGTCAGAACCCTAAAGGGGCCAACACTGGCGCTCCGTGATTGGAGGAGCACCGACTCACGGCTGCCCCCAAGTTTTCTCCGCACATACCATGATATACAATTAAAGGTTTTATTACAAATAAGTCACTACAGACTTAGAATGGTGTAACAGCTCAGAAGAGTTGCCCTAGATGCTTGATAAAAAGAAGGATATGAAAAAGTGTATTGGTCATTATACGCTTTGGATTTCAAATACTATATATGCACTTACAACAGGCGACCCTTGAGTTGATGATAAATAGAACTTGGAACAAATTCAAATATTTCTTCCTATCATTGGAGAGGTTAATCTAGGTCAAGGAGACTTCTAGGGTTAACTTAACTAATATCATCTTAGGAAGATGATTAACTCAACTTTTCATGTAAATCAAAGTTGAAATTAACAAAGGAAAATAGCCAAAATATGTGAACTTAGTATAGATAGGAGGCTACAATTGGGCATTTAATCACTCGTATAAAGCATCTTATCATGCATATAAGGTGTTTTGGCACAATAGAGGATGAACAAATAGTGTGTTAAGCAATATATAAAACTAAACGCTAATAATCAAATCCTAATTAAGTGGAGTGAGCGGCCGGCAATCAAGAAATCAACATAAGTATCAATCAAGCAAGATAGGCAAGTACATACAATTAGTCAAAAAAAAAAAAAAAAAAACATAACAATGCCAATAATACACAATATGTACATAGTGGTTACTTAGATCAACTCATGCCTGCATCCACTACTCACAGAGGTGCATGCGGAATTTTGAAAATGGAGAATATAAAAAAAAAATTA
Organism: Canna indica; assembly: GCA_034359265.1. Lineage (NCBI taxonomy): Eukaryota > Viridiplantae > Streptophyta > Magnoliopsida > Zingiberales > Cannaceae > Canna > Canna indica. The sequence continues at coordinate 32,105,865 of CP136898.1, read as the reverse complement.
AAATTGAAATTAAGATGTTTATTTACAATTTGGGGGTGCGGGAGCTAACTCCCGGTACGGTACAATATAATTGTATAAAAATATATTTAACATAAGACAATCAAAATACTTAGATCAACAAATGAGAAACAAAAGTTATTAAACAATCATTCAAGAGTTGATCGCTCATACTATTGCGTAGTCTATTCTTCACAAAGCTCATTGCTGAAAAAGCCCTTTCCGCACTTGTTGTCGCCACTGCCTAGGGGTGAGCACTGGTCGGGACGTCCCGGTTTGATCCGAAAATTCGAGATAAATCCCGTCTGGGTTCAAAGTCGGGACAAGACCGGGACAAATATGTTCGTCCCGATTAAAAACTAGGACGGGATCAGGATGACATAAAAAAATCGAGATTGTCCTGGCCCGGTCTAGTTTTTGTTATAAGTAATATTAATTATGTAATATTAATTTTTTGGAATGTTGTAATACAATGATCTATTAATTATTTAATGCATATATTAGTTTTATTTTGTAGAAAAAAATAATATTAACAAATTCAGGACATCTCGGTCCCGTCCCAAAAAATTCGGGATGAGACAAAATTGGGATGCTTCAAATTCGGGACCGGGACTGAGATGCATATATATATATATATTTGCGTCCTAACTCAAAACCGGAATGAGATCGGAATATACCAAATCCCGGCCTGAACTCATCTCTACCACTGCCATGGGAAGAGTCAAAGCTGACATTTAAGATTGCAATATTAATAACCTTTGATTTTTTTTGAAAAAAAAAGGGACATAATGCCCCCATTTTACATACATGTATACGCCCGGACTACTTAAACATTTCACTTTAGTTGGTTGGAATAGATTGGGGATGAAATACTATTTCTTATTCATCACTTATTCCCTTGCTTGATTGCAACTTACTGATAAGAAAAAGATGTGCCACAAGGAATGGACAAGGAATATTATTCCTCGTCAATGGGCCGGAATACTATTCATTACCTCAATAGAAGGAATAATATTTCTCGTCTATTCCTTATGATATTTTTCAACATTGTCTTTCAATATTTATAATATTACATAAGAATATAAAAATTAAATTAATAAATTAAATTTAATAATTACATATCTTAAATAGATAATTACTAATTTTTATTAAATATTACTTTTATAATTATGTTTTGAATATTCAATCATTTCTTATGAAAATAAAACAAATAGTAGTTTTATTATTTTAAATTATATATATTATTCATTATGTATTCGTAGTCTTTGTCTATTCGTATTATTTATGATTTCATTTCATTCAACTAAACACACTTAAGATTTCAAAAACTAAATCACTATATAAAGTTTTTCTTAATTCACAAGAAAAACTTTTCTTTGAAGAAAAAAAATTATACTTGAAGTTTTAGAATATTGTGCCAAACGAGAGAGAGGTTTTTAGAGTCATTTTGATGTCTCCGACTTTGAAGGCTCGTGTAAACTGGCTTTAAAAGGTCAATCCACTGCATACCATTTTCAGTCATTATAGCTTCCAAAGGCAACCCCCTAGCCTAGCTCTATCATGACATCTCATACTAATAATAATCAAACAACCTTCAACTTTACTTTTGTTAAGAAATTAGTGGGCCTAGCTTCACCTCAAAAGCTAACTCATGGAGAAGGATTGTCCAATCTATTTAAAGGCTATATATCTAGACCACAATCTCAACCAATATGGGACTTTAATACACACCCCTCTCACGCCCAAGATTGGACATCGATCTAGTGTGTGGAGTTTTGCAGGACTGGACATCTACGGGTGGCACAATATCAACCACAACCTGGCTCTGGCTTTGATACCATGTTAGAAAATTAGCTTGGACCTAACTCCACCGTAAAAGCTAGCTCATGGGAGAAGGATTGTTCAATATATTTAAAGGCTATCTAGATCACAACCTCAACCAATATGAAACTTTAACACACACACTCCTCTCATGCCCAGGATTGGACATCTGGAAAGCTAGCTCATGAGAGAATCCCAACCAACAAGGCATTTGCCCTACACAAATCCCTCATTATTGTCGGTCTAAAAGAAAGTACACATTCATTTGTCAATTTGCTTGATGACCCAAGGAGCACTTCAAAAATGAAAATATATAGGAGGTTTGACTGGCCAGCGTGCTATTTAGTAACGTCAATCTATCGATTCTTGAAAGCAATAGCCCATGCCAAGAAGACAAAAGTTTATCCATCTTTGTAACAAGACAAGAAAACTAGTCTATCTAGAATTATACAAGTGGAATTATGCATCTAGACCAAAGGCACCACTTAATCAAGACCGAAAACCTATTGTATCATAAGGCAAGTAAATAAAATACACAATAAAACCCGAAAATAAATGTAAAGAGTGTTACTTAAAAAATACAAACAATGTTTAGAAATTCTCTTTCTCAGCCGCCTAGCTCCCTTTTTTATGATGATTAATCAAGAAAAAAATTTCAACATAGAATAAAATGATCAATAAATGCTCAAGGTAGAGTTTTAGTCCCTAAAAGAAAAATGAACATTAGTGACGAAAATTTTGTGATGGTTAAAATCCGTCACAAACTGTGACAGATTTATGACGCATTTGTGACGGCTTGAAATGAACTTTTTTTTTTCCAAAACAGTGACGGATTTATGACAGAAAATCTGATACAAGATGATTCCGTCACAAATCAGTTACAAATTTTTTGATCAATTTGATCTAGAATTTTTAATAAATATCATCAGTAACAGAATAGTGACTAATTTCATTTTCATCACTAATATTTCGACACTAATCAGTCACTAAATTTTTTCTTCATATCTGTCACAGATCCGTCACTAAGCCACTACATAACAATGACAAATCAGTGACGGAAATAGAAATCCAACACAAAATTAAATTAAATACTATTAAAACAAATTTTATCATGTTTAGTCCCACATGGGTTAAAAATATTTTTACTTATTCTTAACCATTATATATATAATTTTTTTAATATCACAGATTAATTTTTTTGTCCTAATTTTCTTAAATTTTATAAATTGATACATCATGAGACCAAAAAATTTATTATCATGCTATCTTTTATAAATTTATTCAAATATTATAAAGTATAAATAATAATATAATATTATATCATTATAGATTATTATAATAATCTATAATATAATATAACTGATAGATTTTTTATTAATAAGAAATTATAATTAATACTTTAATTAGTGACGAAAAATTTATTTTCGATCATCAATATCCGTGACGGATTTTGTGACGGAAATTTTTCCGTCACAAATTTTTGTGACAGACACATCCGTCACAGAAGAGCAAATGAAGCATTAGCCACGATACTTTTAGCAACGAACTATGTGATATAAATTTTCGTCACTAATATCCTTCAGTGACGAATTTTTAAATATTAGTGACAAATTTTTTCGTCACCAATATCTGTTTTTCTTGTGGCGAGGTTCTAAAAAAAAATCTCTCAATGGAAGCTCAAGAATACTTCTAAGAATTTTGTAGGTATGCGAAAAGACTTAGAAAATAAGACAGACTTATCTATATAGTATGAAGTGAAATGACATTGGCTTGGGCGAGTTGCAAGAGTTAGTCATTACATAGTCAACCGTATTAGATTAATTAGTTCTCGGCAAGGCAATTACTTTTATATAATTTAGACATTATGTATCTTATTTGATAAAAAGTGATATAATATATTTCTTTATTACTATAATTGCTTTTATTATTATTTTGATGAAATTTATGAATTGATAGAGCTTAGTCGTGCATATGGACGATGCTCATGTAATAAGCTACATATTAGCTTACTCAGATCCAAAATATTCTCGGTTGTAAATCTATTGGTCAGGGCACCAATATATCAGTAATATTAGTGCATGACATTATCTTTTATTAGGAAGATGTGCTATTTCGTAGAAATTAGATATAGTAACACCACTGCATGAATATGGATGCTCATTAGTCAAACTTGTTGCCAAATAAGATATTATCATTTCATAGTTACGTGAGTTGATTCTCTGACTTGAGACGTCATAGCTAACTTGTAAGATCAATTATTACTTAAAGGTGTCTTCATTCTTAGAAATCATCATGGGACATTTATCGGGTGCAGTCGTATCATGCACATTACCTGAGATTTAGTGAAATTATACTGATTTCTTTTCTATTTGTCCATGTTACAATCACCTCTCCTAAGTAATATTTGAGTAATTTTTTTAGGGGAGATTTGTGTAATATTTTACAAAACTCAGGGGAGATTTGTGTAATCTTTTACAAAACTTATGGGGGTTACAAGATAAAATTATAAATAGAGGGGATGTCAATATAATTTCATTAAATCTCAGAAGAGGTCAGTGTAATTTATCCTTACATATTCAACTGGTTTATCACTCAAGGAGTCATTGGCTACGTTAGGACAATGATAGGAAAAAAAGGTTTTGTTTGCAGGTAATTGCAATATCAAGTCGTGAATATAGGAACATGATGCATAGTCACCGAACATTTTGGGTTTCAACTTGGTTGCACTGATAGTTTGATCAAGACATTAATAAGTTGATGAAAGGATTATTCGTACAACAACTATAAAAGAAAAGATTAATCGCTCCTCAAGGTTGACGCTAGCCTTTCATCCTCGTGAAATCAATGGATTTCCCTCTTGAAAAGAGAAGAAATTCCAAAGTTGCGTTTGGTATATTGTTTGATAATATTATAATGGTAATCCACATTATCATAAGATAGATTGTTACATTCAATTTATCGATAATATAATATTACACCGTTTGGCATATTTGGTTAACATATATGTCAATTTAATTTTGTATTTTTTTTTACTTCATAAAAAATTACCAATACACCCTTATTAAAATTTGGTAATGTCTTACATGGAGAAGAACGTATGAAAAAGAAGAATAATGTTGAAATCTAGGATTATTATTGGGTGATAATGTGGATTATCAAGACAATCTAAATTATCGGTAAGTGTCAGAACCAAACATGATAATTTATCGGCCCTGAGAAATTAAAAGCCACACTATCAATTGTCGCATACCAAACACCCCCTAAGTAATAAAGGAAGAGGATACTAAAGCCCTCTCTTCTTTAAGAATCGTCAACCACACTGTTTCCTTACGTTGTTGTTGCCACTTCTAACAGAATTAGAAGTATCTTCATTGTTGGTTCTCCAATTGTTTTGTGATGTCTCAAGAGGTCTCTGGTAAGGATCATAAAGCTATGTAAGAGTTCCACAGTATTGATACCTTTAAGACAATCAGGGTTGGCCGTTCGGTTCAACCCGAACCGAACCGAATCGAACTGAACCAAACCGAATTTCATCAAATCAAAATTTTTTTATACCCGAATTCCAACCCAAACCCAAACCGAACTATACCTAAACCGATCTAACCCGAACCGAAATTATTCGGTTCGGTTCGATTTTCAACCCGAAAACCAAAATTTTAATTAATTCGGTTAAAAATTAAAAATTAAAAAATATTTTATAATACCCATTTACTTATCTATATTAAAAAATTTTAAAAATATATTTATCTATATTAAAAAATTCAAAAAATATATTATTTTTTAATTAATTCATTTTTCGATTCAGGTCGGTTCCCGAATTCCGGGAACCGAATCCGAACCGAAATCCAAATTTTGGTTCGGTTCGGGTCAAAGAACCGAACCTACAACGGTTGAAACCGAATCGAACCAAAAAATTCGATTCGGTTTTTCGATTCGATTTGAGTTGAACTGAATATTGGATAGCCCTAAATACAATTCTAAAGTGGATTGCAAGAAAAACTCCCAACTTCTCTTTTTATTTAAGAGTTATTTTGTGGGGATTTTCCAATATAAACTTCATAAGGCATGATATGCTTACTTAGTGGTTTTAGGATTTTTTATTTAATATGTTCAAAATTTAAAAATTCCAGGAGACGTCGTCCCTAAATTAAAACTTACAAATTGAGTATCAACCGATCAGCCTAACTATTTTTCTTAGCTACGGCTACCAAACCTCTATTTTTCTTGTCTGGTTCACTACGAGCGCAAACATAAAAAATATGCACAGAATATGATTGTAAATAAATTGAGAAAAATATCCAATTTGGCATTTGACATGATTAGCAATTAATAGATGGATTAGCAAATAGAACAAATTGGGGATGACAATTGCATCCATATTTATTGAATAATAATTATCGAATCGTTTTTTTTCAAAAAAATAAATATGGATGTGATACGAATATGATTTTGTAAGTGTATTGTTACATTATCCAATCTGTATTAACATTTGCATTCAAATCTGTATCTATATATTTGTAATTATCCTCTTTCCCTCGATAAATAATAATTATCATAATATACAATATAGTAATCATTAAAACCAATTCATACTTACTATTAGTGAGTTATTCTTTTTTATATTATATATTCTATGGACTGAATTAATACTTTGAGTCCGATCAGATTAGACCCAGAAGCATCCACCCTCGTGAATCAGACTCAAGTCAAACCAGATACAACTTGACTCGGGGTCCACCCGACCATACATTATACCTACGTCCTCATTAATTACAAGAGATTCGTCAATTACGAACCTGATATCTTCGAGATTAGACTCGATCCACTCTGAGCACATCCCACGAGATTCCGAGAGGCATTATTATCAAACATTCATTATCATGCACTATATATAGGCACGACACACACCAGGGAAAAGATTCAACTTCTAATTCTAATTTTCATACCCACATCTCGAATTTCTTCTTACTTAAGCGTCGGAGTATCTTTGCAGGTCCCCTGCCGGAGTTGCACCGGACCAGGAGACGTTCAAGATCGCATCACCCCGACTACATGCAAGAACGTTTGATGTCCACCATGGTTGGTACCTAGAGTTAGGTGAACGCCGCCGCACATAGGCAACATCCTAGCAGCAGCATTCCCCCGCTATGTGGAGACGCTAACATGGCGAGGAGTGATGCTCTAGTACCCATCAACCTTACATCAAAAGAATTGTGTCGCATGGTCGTTGACTTTCAAGCACACAACCAAAGGTTAACAGCCCAGATTGAGGCTTTGAAGCAACTAGGGGAACAACACCTGACCAAGCGCGACTATCACTACTAGGAGCACGATGAAGACAACCACGTGGAAAGATTCGGGAGGCCGACCTTTTCCTATCGAGATGAAGTCTCTTGCACGCACCATCAGAGAGAAGAGGACGAGGCTGGAGCCACAGAGACTGCTCTTCCCCCACCATCGACTCGGGATCCTTCACCGAGCATATCATGGCAGTCTGCCTCCCTAACAACTTCAAGCTACCAACCACGCTCCAGCCCTACGATTCCACGGGCGATCCGACCACTCACCTGACAATGTTCAGGTCGATGATGCTCCTCAACGGCTCAACCAACTCTATTCTCTATCGAGCCTTTCAACCTTCCTAATGAAGGCTGGACTGCTTTGGTTCTCCATCCTACCACCTGGATATATTCATACCTCCAGGAGCTCTCCCAAGCCTTCAACAACTAGTTCTCATCGTCGCGGGTCTACTCCAAGGCCAAGGACGCCCTTCATTACATTAAGCGGGGATAATATGAGTCATCGAGTGATTATGTGAAGAGGTTCCATGCAATAGCCATGGATATTCCAAACCTCGACCCACACGTCGAGCTATTTTCCATCAAGCACGGTCTGAAGCTCGGGCAGTTTGCTGACTAGATCGCCCTAGCTAAACTGAGAAGTATGGTCGAGTTTTGAGAAAAGGTTGCATGCCACATGGAGATGGAAGAACTCTGACATGCTAGAAAGGCCGATAGGAAGACTACCAAGGATGACGCCAAGGACAAGAAGTACAAGAAGCCCAACAAAAGGGGCAAAGACCAAGATTGCCGTGAGCGGGATCACATCAGAAGAGGAAGGTCGTCTTCACGACTTAGACCTAGATTTGGCGAGTACACCGCACTAAACACCAAGAGGGAAATTATCCTTCACGATATCTGCCACTTGCAGTTGCTCAACGCTTCCCAACAACACGGGGGAGGGGGGGGGGTTGAAACCCTCGCCTAATGTTGACAAGAGCAAGAAGTGCGAGTTCCATCACACCTATGGGCACACCACCGAAGACTGTGTAATGCTTAAAGATCAAATCGAGTGCCTAACTAGAGAAGGCCACCTAAATCGCTATGTCAACTGCAGACGAAGCCGCAGCCAAGATCGGCAGGATTATGGCTCCTAACACCGAAGTCCGAGCAGGACGCCACCGTTGAGGAGTGTGGCAGGCGAGCACGACGATCGCTGAACATGTTAGCCAAGCATCGAAATCCGCAGAGTCACCGATCACATAGCAGAAGGATTTGTCGAAGGAGGCAAGACAATCTCAGCTAAAAAGAAGTTGCTCCGAGCTATCATGGCAGTCAACGACGCGACCCTCTTGTAGAGGCCAATCCCGATAATATCATTCTATGAGTATGATTTTTAGGGGATTGGTAAAAACTTACATGACCCTGTCATCATTTCTGTAATTGCTGGCAATTTCTTTGTCAGGAAAGTCTTGGTAGACCAGGGAAGCTCAGTCGACATCCTATTCTACTCAACGTTTAGGAAGATGCACATCAATGAAACTTCACTCCACCCATACCACAAAGACATTGTCGGCTTCACAAGGGAACGAATCACCATCCAAGGCTACATCTGGCTAACGAAGATGTTCAGCTCTCCACCGAAGACCAAGTCGACAGACGTACAATACTTGATTGTCAAATGCCCCAACCCCTATCGAATGATCTTGGGGCGGCCATCATTGAATAGCTCGGGAGTCGTTGTATCGACTCCGCACCTAGCGATCAAATTCCCCATCTCAGAGATGAAAGTGGGAGTGGTCCATGTGGACAAGAAGGAAGCCCGCCTATGCTACAATGAATGCCTAAACGGAGATCGACCGAGTCGGAAGAAATGTCAGGCACCTCATTCTAGCCAGCACTCTTAGTCCTTCACACAAAATACCAACTCAAAATTGGACCCCAAAGGAGATGTCTAAGGGCGGCCCCAGCCTGCCGATGATCTAGAGCTTGTACAAGTCTGGGTCTCCCCCAAACAGGTGACTTACATAGCAGCTCACCTCCCCACCGAGCTCAAAGCTCAACTCGACACTCTTATTAGAGACAACACCAACCTCTTCACATGGGTGCTAGCTAATATGCCGGGGATAGATCCCCCAAGTCATCTGCCATAAGCTTGCTATTGACTCCCGGATCAAACTTGTGGCCCAGAAGAAAAGGAAGCTTGGGGTCGAGCGCCAGCAAGCATATCTCAAAGAGACCAGAAAATTCCTGAAAGCAATTTTTATCAGAGAGATGAGATTTACCACATGTCTCGCGAATGTCATGATGGTCAAGAAGCACTCAAGAAAATGATGGATGTGTATCGACTTCACCAACCTAAACAATGCCTTTCCGAAAGACTCATACTCGTTGCTTAGCATAAACAAACTTGTCGACGGCTCCTTGGGTACCAGTACCTGAGCTTCATGGACGCCTACTCAAGCTACAATCAGATCTGAATGCATCCAGAAGATGAGGAAAAGATAGCCCTTCGGGCTCAAGAAAGTAATGCCCTTCGGGCTCAAGAATGTAGGGGCTACATACTAGCGCCTAATGAACAAGGTCTTCGAACAATAGACCGGCCGAAAAATGGAGGTGTACGTGGACGACATGGTAGCCAAAACACTGGCCACCGGAGACCACTGCGATGATCTCATCGAGATCTTCAACCAACTCAGACATTAGAACATGATATTGAACCAGGATAAGTGCGCCTTTGGAGTCCATGACGGCAAATTCCTTGGTTTCGTGCTTATGAACTTGAGAAGTGTCAAGCTATCCAACTGATGCGTAGCCCTATTAAAATTCCTCTCTAGGTCGGCCGACAGGGTTGCACACTTCTTCAAAATCCTAAGAAAAAAATATGACTTCCGGCGGGACAAGAAATGCGAACAAGCATTCGAGCTCAAGAGTTTCCTCGCCAGCCACTAGTTATGGATAAGATACATACTACTAGAAAAATGGTCATCAGCAACGGCTGAGCCGTTGCAATAAAGCCGTGACAGAAAGTCGCGTTGCTGATGACTTAGCAACAGATCAGCAACGGCCGCTCGGGCCGTCGCTCTAAACATTATCAGCAACGGCCGCTGGGCCGTCGCTAAAAATATTTTCAGCAACGGTTTTACCACGGAACCGGAGCCGTTGCTGATAACATTAATAGCAACGGCCTCGAGTCCGTAGCAAAGCCGTTAGTAAAAACCCGTCGCTAAGCCGTTGCTGTAGGTCATCAGCAACGGTTGTCGATACACTTTTAGCAACGGCTTTCCCACGGACGGCCGTGGGAAAGCCGTTGCTGATGACCCATACCTGCAAACAGAAATATTTCAAATTTCTAATTTCCGTTGATACATTGATATATTTATCTGATACATAACTCACACACCCATACCCTCATACACACATCTCATACACATTCATTCACACATCACAAACACACCAAGATATACATCAAAACAATTATATTTATATTCATAATTATCCACGATAGTATAAACACAATTCAAATGTAAAATTGAAGTATCAACATCTGAGTAACATAGTCAATATAAATTAAACAAGTTCAATATCTGAGTAACAAAGTCAATATAAACAAAATCTCACGATGACGATGGAGGATGGCCTGGATCATATGGCGGGGTCTGGAGTGCTTGAGTGTACACCGACGTGGACTGACTCGAGGATGATGGATTAGATGATGCCGAAGAGATGCCTGCTTCGGGATGACCCGACAAGTTGCGTAGCATAGCTTCTATATTCGCCATCGTCTGACTCTGGCGCTCCATCAACTCAGTCTGACGCGCGACCGTCTCCTCTAGTGTCCTTATCCTATTACTATGATCATAACTAGATCTGGAGGTGGACGGCCGCTCACCAGCGACCGGAGGGGTCGGTGCCCCAAGTGGCCCTAGTACGGCTCGCGCATGACCACTATCTGCGAAGCCATATACGCGGCCATGGTCCCAGCCACCTGCGGCCTCGATCCACGATGCTGCGTCAAAGTCCTCGGGGGTACCCCCACGCTGCACCACCGTCTGGCTGTAGGTCTCCTACTCGAGTTTGATTTTTTGTTTAATATTTATCATAAAACTTAAATTATAAATATATAATGAATAATTTAAACAAATATATAATTACCATAATGTATGCAGCGCGGTTGTGGATGTACTCCCCAGTCCCATGTGCTCGACGGTGAGTCCGCTCAAACACTGCCATCGGGGAGGGTCGCTGGACAGTCCCGTCATCCGACACCGTCGTCTACATTTACAAAACAAATACATTAATTAGTACACATAATAACAAATAAAATATATAATTAAAAGATATACTTACCATACGGTTTGCGTGCACTGCAAATGCAACAGAGCCGCCGGTGTGACGCGCTGCTCCTCCCGACATGCAATTTCTAGCCGCATTCCGAGAAACCTCCTGCCATCGATCCGTCGACCATATCCCCACGAGCTGGTCCCATATATCCGGAGTAATCCAACCGGGGCCGTATCCCCGAGTCTCCGCGATGTTAGTGGTCCCAGCTCGGGCCATCGCCTGGGACCGAGCTTGCCCCAGCTGCCCGTTGTACCTTGCCCGGGAAATAGCCTCCCAGGCAGCGTAAATGAAGGGCCTCTGGTCCTCGGCCCATGTATAGCGAGCCTGCAAAATAATAATATCAGTACCAATATTAATATATCATCATGCATGTAAAAATAATAATAATACGTGCCTCAAACTCGCGCCATAACATGTCGACGTGCTCGCTAGGCACGTGAGACCACGTAGGCCATGCCCCGTGCATGTATCGTCGAATAGTAGAAGAAATGCTCCTCGGCACTTCTTCTTGCTGGAACCTGCACAACAAAAATAAATTTTAATATTATATTATGATATAATGAATTTGTAATGATTCATAATTCATGATATATTACGTACCGCTCCCCAATCACGCTAATCAATCTACGTGACTCTGTGGCTGGTGGAGGCTGCCACCTGTTCGGCCCGCGTGGCCGCCTACGTCTGGATGTACTAGCCTCGGCAGTATCATCGGAATGAGGATCAGCAACAGGAGGATCAACAGCATGAGTAAGTGCTGGAGTCTCACCGATCGGAGACTCCGAAACTCTCCTGCGTCGATAACCACGACCAGACATATCTGTCGAACAGACATATAATCAGATTATTGTATAAATAGTAGAGATATATTTAATAAAATATATACTTTACAATTATTCTTCATCATCTGAATAATAGTCTTCGAATTCTTCTTCTTCTTCCTCTTCTTCCTCTTCTTCCTCTTCTTCATCTTCTTCATCTCCAGCTTCCTCAATTTCATGATCGTCATCATCAGCATATTCAACTTCTAATTGAATTGACGTTGTGTCTGTATCCTCGAGTATTGGAATAATACGATCCACAGCAGGAATATCATCTTCTTGATAGAAATCAGGAGGATCATTTTCTCCTACTATCGGATCAATTTTTCCTCTACCTTTTGTCTTACAGACTACACGCCAATCTGCTCTATCTTTATTTCGAGCCGGATACTTCGCGTAATATACTTGTTCGGCTTGTGATGCCAATATAAAAGGCTCATTTGCTGCCAATTTCGATTTGTAATTAACCTCAACAAGTTTGTATTTTAGATGAACTTTCATGCCCCTTTCTGTTGTATCGAACCAATGACATCTAAATAGGATCACTGATTTCAAGCCGAAGTAGTGCAACTCTATCACTTCTTCCATCAGTCCATAAAAATCCATATCACATTCAACATAGGTTGTCCCTTTCACGCAGACCCCAGCATTCATCGTCTTCTTTGCAAATGAATATTCAACCGTGTGAAATTTATACCCGTTAACAAAATATCCGCTATAGCACGACACAAGTCGCGACGGTCCACTAACAAACTCAAATATTTTTTCATCTATTTCAGCTCTGTGATCTTTGCTGTAAGTCTGAATCCAAGTAGGGAAATCACGATTCCGTAATCTCTCCAATTCTTGATCGTTGTGAATAGAGTATTTTTGCACCATCTCAATGTCAAATATTTCAATGAATTGTTCAATCTCTGGACAATTGAGTAATACATACAAGTGTGCCAAATGATACTCTTCATCGCTTAAGTGTCGAGATGGACGAGAACCAAAAGCATGACCAGAGTGACAAAATATATTTAAACGTCCATCTGAATGTCGAACACCCCCATCGTCGTTACGTGGAAGACGATCAAATCTTGTCTGTACTGTCGATTCAAAGTAAAATGAGCAGAATGTTGAAATTTCTTGGATGATATACGATTCAGATATTGATCCTTCAACAGCTGTGGTGTTCTTTACTTTTTTCTTCAGACGATTCATGTATCTTTCAAATAAGTACATCCAACGATATTGAACGGGGCCACCAACTCGTGCCTCGTATGCCAAGTGTATCGGTAGATGCTCCATCGAGTCAAAAAATGCAGGAGGGAAAAACTGCTCCAGCTTGCATATGATTTCAACAATATTATTTTCAAGTGTTGACATATCTTCGACTCGAAGGACATTTGCACAGATGCTTCTAAAAAACATACTTAATTCAGTCAACGGACCCCAAATATTATCAGGTAGAAGATCTCGAAATGCGATCGGAAGTAATCTCTGCATGAATACATGACAATCATGGCTCTTCATCCCTGATATTTTGCAATCATCGACGTTCACACATCGAGATAAGTTTGAAGCATATCCATCGGGTAATCTGAGTTCTTTTACCCATTGACAAACATCTTTGATCTGTTGTTTATTTAACACATATAGGGCCTTCGGTTTCAGATATCGTCCGTTGACCTCTGGTAACTCCAACTCTGGTCTTTTACAAAGTATTTTCAGATCATGTCGGGCTTTGACATTATCTTTAGTTTTTCCAGAAATATCCATCACAGTGTTGAAAATATTATCAAACACATTTTTTTCAATGTGCATGACATCTAAATTATGTCGAATCAATAATGAACTCCAATAGGGCAATTCCCAAAAGATACTTTTTTTCACCCAGTTGTGTGTTTGGCCAAAACCTGACACTCTTTCATTGCGACCAAATACTATATCTGGAAGTGCTGAAACACGTGCTAACATTTGTTCACCAGACAACATCGGTGGTGGCCCATCTCTTTCGACTCTGCCCTTAGTAAATTTATTACGATTCCTTCGATACTGGTGATGAACCGGTAGGAATCGACGATGACAATCAAAGAATGAGATTTTTCGTCCGTTCTGAAGACTGATTGATTTAGAGTGTTCCATACAATACGGGCAAGAGAGTCGGCCGTGAGTGCTCCAACCCGACAACATGCCGTACGCGGGGAAATCATTGATTGTCCACAAGACCGCGGCCTTTAAATTGAAGTTTTGCTTCCGATGACAATCATAAGTGACAGCTCCCTCAGTCCACAATGTTTTCAATTCATCTATCAAGGGTCTGAGAAATATGTCAATTTCTTTTCGCGGACCCTTAGGACCCGGAATAATCATCGAAAGATAAATAAATTCATCTTTCATGCACATTGACGGTGGCAAATTATAAACTGTCAGCAACACTGGCCAAACTGAATAAGGAGTTGCAGAATGCCCAAACGGATTAAAACCATCTGTGCACAATCCCAATCTGATATTTCTAGTATCCATAGCAAATGAAGGATAACATGTATCCAAATGTTTCCATGCTTCACTGTCAGATGGATGAGTCATTACTGTATCATCACGACTTCTTGCATGCCAACTCATGTAGGGGGCTGTCTTTTCCGACATGAATAATCTTTGAAGCCTCGGTGTTAGTGGAAAATACCGAAGCACCTTAAACGGGATATTTTTCTGTCGGACCGATTTCTTCTCCTTGTAACGAGGGTGTTGACATACAGGGCATTTATCCAACTGCACATTTTCTTTATAATATAAAATGCAGTTATTTTGGCACGCGTGTATTTTTTCGTACCCAAGCCCCAATTTTCTCATTAGCTTTTTAGTCTTATAAAAAGTAGGCTCAAACTTGTTATCAGTAGGCAGCATTCCATTAATCAATCCAGCAATCCGATCATACGCAACTCCGCTGATATTACAATCGGCCTTGATGTTTAAGAGCTGTGTCATTGCTGAAAACCTAGTGTATTTAGGACAATTCTCATACAAAGGTTCATCGGCAGCTTTCAACATCTCGTAAAATTCTGCAGCTTCTTTATTCGGTAATTCAATCTCTACCGCAGCCCCTACTTCTGTGATATCAACCGCTGTAGTATCTGGTGGGACTGATGTCTGAAGAACTGGCCGATCAACATTATCATTCAGGTGGAATTGACCCCCAAGACTATCAAGTATCATAGTTCTATAGGGATTACATTGACCGGATGAAGAAGCACCAGCAGAGGAAGATTCACCATATGTCTGAACGACAGGATTGCTCGACGTCCCGACTTCGCGTGACTCCCCGTGACAAGTCCATAGAAAATATCTTGGTGTAAATCCTTTGGTATATAGATGCAGAGTGACAGTCTCCCGATCCAAAAATCGGCCATTCGAACAAATGCGGCACGGACATCGGATTTGATCACCCATGCTAACGAAATTCCGATTCGAATAGGCGAAATTTAGGAAGTACGTTACGCCTAATCGAAACTCATTCGTTAAAGCTCCATGATCAAAACGTCGGTACATCCAACTTCGATCAGCCGACATGATTCTGTCAATCAATGACAATTTCTTTGGTTAATGTCTTTAGGTGAGATGGTCCTATTCCATTCGGGATTTATGTTATTCGTACTGCACTTACGTTTTTATTTTAACTGTTAACTAATTATTCTAAATTTCGACAGCATCTCCCTACAGTTCTCCGAATACGCATATCATCTGGGCGCGTATCGGAGAACAAGAGAGATGTTGCCGAAATTTAGAATAATTAGTTAACAGTTAAAATAAAAACGTAAGTGCAGTACAAATAACTATATTCCCAAATTGTCCAATCAGGGACAATTCAAGAATTGTACGTCGTATAAAAGATCATCTACTTCTTTTACACGAACATACAATCCCCGAACGGATCTAAGGTTTTGCTAAATCATATCCGACTGATCGATGCGTACGCGAAACATATCAACTCGTCGGATGGATGATTATTTTCTAAATGTTTTGAGACAGTTCGAGTCCATATTGGACGATTTCGGCGCGCGTCCGAAGTGGACGATTCCGGCGCGAGTCCGAATTGGACGATTCCGGTGCGCGTCCGAAGTGGATGATTCCGGCGCGAGTCCGAATTGGACGATTCCGGCGCGCGTCCGAAGTGGACGATTTCGGCGCGAGTCCGAATTGGACGATTCCGGCGCGAGTCCGAATTGGACGATTCCGGCGCGCGTCCGAAGTGGACGATTCCGGCGCGCGTCCGAAATTAATCTAAACCCTAATAATTAATCTAATAAATTAAACAATTAATCTAAACAATTAATTAACATTTATAAAATAATTAATTAACAATTTCAAAAACAATATATATATATATATATTCCGGCGCCGGAGTCCACCCTCCGGCGCCGGCGTACAGTGGCCGGACACACTGTCCGGCCACTGTAGAAGGTCCGGCGGCGGCCATAGGCCGACCGCCGCCGGCCGAAACCCTAGAAATAGGGTTTCGGTCGGATTTTAACATCTCCGGCCGAAACCGTATAGGCCGGCCGATCAACATACCGGCAGCAGCGGCAGCGGCGCGGCGGCGAGAGGCGTCGGCGTCGGCAGCAACGGCAGCAGCGGCGAAGTTCTCGGCAGGAGGCGGCGGCGGCAACAGCGGGAGGAAGAAGGGTCGGGCGCGAGAGCGTGCCCTATATAAACTTATCAGCAACGGCTCACTCGCCCGTTAGAAAGCCGTTGCTGATAAGTTATCATCAGCAACGGCTCACTTATCCGTTAGCAAGCCGTTGCTGAAAATTAAAAAATCAGCAACGGCTCGCCTTTCCGTCCGAAAGCCGTTGCTGATAATTAAAATAATCAGCAACGGCTCGGTTTTCCGTTAGAACGCCGTTGCAGATACAGATATCTGCAACGGCTCGGGCGGCCGTAAGAATGCCGTTGCAAATAGCAACGGCTTGAGCGGCCGTTGCTGATAGCCGTTGCTGAAGACCAAGTTTCTAGTAGTGACAGTAGGGAGAGACACTCTTCCCCTACCTCACGCTCAAGGAAAGTGTCCTTAACTCGGTGCTAGTCCGGGAACAAAGAAATGATCAAAAATTGATCTACGTCATCAGCAAGGTCCTCTAAGGACTTGAAACCAAATACCGAAGATAGAGAAGCTCATCTTCGCCATGGTCATCTTGGCCAGAAGATTAAGGCCATATTTTCAGAGTCACCATATCCTGGTACGCACAGAATAACTGATCAGACAGGTCCTGGCCAAGCTCGAGCTCGTCGGATGGATGATATCTTGGTTAATAAAGCTATCCAAGTTCAACATCGAATACAAGCCTAGAGGCCCCATCAAAGCTCAGGTGTTGACGGACTTCGTCGCCGAATTCACAAACCATGAAGGAAATCCCAATGAGGTCGAAATATGGACGATGTTCGTGGATGGCGCCTCCAATGAAAAAGGATGTGGAGCTGGCATCATCTTGGAGAACAACCAAGGCATCGTCCTAGAGCAGTCCTTGCAGTTTCAATTTAAAGCCAACAACAACTAGATAGAATACGAAGCCCTAATTGTAGGGCTAAAACTCGCACGAGATATGAAAGCCCAGAGAGTGATCGTGAAAAATGACTCACAACTTGTCGTGGGGCAAACCAACAACAACTGCCAAGCGAGGGACCCCTTCTCTAGAAAAGTATCTCTCCTTAGTATATTCTTTAATGACTATTTTTGATGATTGTGTGATCCACCACATACCTCGGGATATAAAACAGCCCAAGCCAACCTGTTATCCAAGCTCGCCAGCACCAAGAAACCCCAAGACAACAAGTTGATCATACAACAGGTCCTCGGCCAGCCTAGCATCTATTCGATCGACACCTCGAACGAAGTCCAAGCAGTCAAGCAAACCACTAACTAGAGGACCTCATACATAATTTACCTCAGACAAGGGAAGATACCGGAGCACACCACTAATCTAAGAAAATTTAGAACAATGGTGAGCTACTACACCCTCCTCGATGACCAACTCTAAAAAAGAGAACACGCTCGGCCACTCCTCAAATGCATAAGCCGACCACACACAAACATAGTGATAGTAGAAGTACACGAAGGCATCTACGACAACCACATCAAAGGAAGATTCTTAGCAGCTAAAATCCTCCGATTTGGCTACTTCTGACCGACTATGAAAACATATTGCAGTCTATATGTAAATAGGTGCGACTAGTGCTAAAGATCCTCAGAAATCTCACAAAAGCATCCCTAGCCACTGCATAGCTTGAAAGTCAGCTGGCCGTTCTACAAGTGGGGCATCGATCTCCTTGGCTTGTTCCCTCCGGCACTAGAACAAATCAAATATTTGGTAGTAGCAATCGACTATTTCACTAAATGAATAGAGGTTTAATCCCTAGCCTCGATTGTGACCGAGAAGGTCAAGAAATTTGTATGGAAAAATATCATCTACAGGTTTAGCATACATCGTGAACTCATCAGCGACAATGACACACAATTTACGGATAGGCGGTTCCGGTAATTCTGCTCGGACCTCAACATCTAGTAACTCTTTTTGTCAATAGAGCACCCTCAAACCAATGGCCTAGCCAAAGCGGCCAACAAAGTCATCCTAGTAGGATTGCAACACAATTGTCCAATCATCCACTTAGGAAACTCTCTACAGGCTTGTCTATGGAGCAGAGACCATGATCCACGTCGAGATCGTAGAGCCCAACCTCCACATGACTACCTTCAACGAGCAAAATAACTCAGATATTTGGCAGGCCAAACTCGACCTCATCGAGGAAGAACGAGAACTCACTAGAATCAAGGAGGAAGATATGAAACTCAAAATAGCTCAAAAATATGACAAACATGTCAAACCAAGAAACTTCAAAGATAGAGATCTGGTAATAAGGAAGATCGAACTCCAAAGAAAACCAACCGGCAGGGGAAGCTCGCCCCATACTAGGAAGGCCCCTATAGAGTCACCAAAGACGTGGGGAAAGACGTTTACAAAATCGGCAAACTCTCTAAATGAGCTGAGAACGCCCACGAACATGGAACGCGACCTACCTATGGGCCTACTATAATTAGGGATGGAAATATTACCCGTTTAGGCGGGTACCCACGGGTATTTACCTGTTTATGACGGGTATGAGGGGTAGTTTCTTACCTGCGGGTATTTCGCGGGTAATTTTTCTTACCCGTTTATTATATGGGGCGAGTACGGGTATTATAGTACCCGTACCCACGGGTACCCATTATTCGCGAGAATTGGTAAATTACAATATCACCCTTGGTACATATACTAAAAAAACCAACCTAATTCAATATCCATATACTTTATGTTTTGAAACCTTCTGATGATGTTGTTATCAAAATGTTGTGTTTATCAAAATGAAGTTGTTATCAAAATACTTGAAGAGTTGAAGTATTATTAAAATATTATAATTTATATTATTTTAAAGTGTCATGGGTGTCCGCCAATACCCGTGGGTATCCGTCTCCCGCGGGTAATTAAATGGGTATCCATTTTTAATACCTGCGGGGAATTAACGGGTAGCAGGTACCCGTTTATTTCGCGGGGCGGGTAGTGGGTAGACATCCCTCGTACCCCGTCCCACCCCGTTGACATCCCAAACTACAACTAAGCATTCTCCCATAAACTACAAATGACTGGTGTACTCTTTTTCCTTTGTTATGGTTTTCTCCCACAGGGTTTTCCCTCCGAAAGGTTTTAATGAGGCACCACCACACGTAGGCCGAGCACATCACTCGATGAGACTCAATGTATAATTGTTTGACAGATATCTAATAATACTGCTCTTTTTTTTTGCACATCCCTCTATGTCCAGATTGTTTATAACTATTTCCTAGCACGCAACGGAGGAGCCTCCACGATCCCGTGACAGGCACTCTGCCAGACAACAACGATAGCTCCCATCCTGCGTGGCGCATCAATCCTCCTCAACATCGAGTGAGGTCCTTGGCCATCAATGCCTCTGAATGAGCTCCCACGCTCTCAATGACCCCAAGTGCGGTCTTGTCTTATGCTCCTAGCGAGCTCGACTTGACTCCAAATATGATCCTCAGTCCTAAATGCCGCCCTTGACTCCTATGAGTTTGGCTCGCTCTAAATGAGCATGACCCAGGCGTGGCCCTACCTTAAGCTCCTTGTGAGCTCGACTTGACCCTAATCGTGGTCATTGTCCCTAAATGCGGCCCCCAGCTCCTATGAGTCCGGCTCGCTCTAAATGAGCACAACCTCGAGTGTGGTCCTCGGCCATTAGTGCCACTAAACAAGCTCCCACACTCTCAACAACTTGAAGCATGCTCCTCGCGAGCTCGATTTTCACCAAGTTTGGTCCTTGGCCTCAACGCCACCGAAGACTTGGGCCTCACGTCCTCAGTGGTCCAAAGCGCTCCTCGGGAGATTAGTTTTCATCGAGTCTAGTCTTCGACCTCAGCACCATCGAAGACTTGGACCTTGCGCCATCTACAACCTAAAGCACGCTCCTCGCAAGCTTGATTTTCACTGACTCTGGTCCTCGACCATAGTGCCATCGAAGACTTGGGCCCCGCGCCCTCAACGACCCAAAGCGCGCTCCTCGAGAGCTTCATTATCACCGAGTCTGATCCTCGGCCTCAGCGCCTCTTCTCCCAAATTCGAACACCTCCGATGGGAGCCGACAACTATCAACCCTGGCCTTAATCCAATTTTTGGCAAGAATCTACACTCAACTTCGATGAAACCAGTCGACTCTTCAACGTCTGATACATAGGCTGAGAGAAGGCCGAACAACCCAACAAACACATAAGATAATGTCATCAAAGGCAGGAATATGATTATATTCGTAAAGACCCGCAAAGGTGAGGATAGAATTTCCAACTCAAAAGTGACCTGTGCGGCGTTAAGCAATGCGCACAACTCTCAACCAGCCATTTGCCATCGCGTGTAGAGGTTCAAGCAACACAATAGTAGGAACAACAAAGTGAAGGGAAACTGTTTACTTATATTATAGAAACTTACAAGTATGGACAAAAACCCTTCAAGTGTCTCAAACAGATGACTTGTCCAGAAGCCCGGGGTTGTGCTCCCGCTCAAAACTCTCTCGCTCACTGGATGTTACAAGAGATTACAATGTTTTACACACACACACGCACACACTAACACACTCAAGACCAGCCAACAACACAACATGCAACCAAGAGCCCTTAATATAGGGTAAAAACTCGAGTTGCCCAAGGGATCACAACCCCTGGATCAAAAACCAACTATTTCAGCAGTTACAACCACCAAGAAACTGCCCCAACTAATGTCGGGTCCAGGAACTCAAGTCTGGTCGCCACTTAGCTTGGGCTAAGTCCATTGTTGCCTCATGAAGTCGGCAGTTGAGTCGGGCGCCCGCAGCCCATCCAATGCCCACGTGCCGTTGCAACACCTGCACGACGTGTCCAACGCCCCGCCATGCTCTGCTCTTGCCCGTACCATGTTGCGCACGGGACATTTCCTCGCCATGGCTGTACAACGTGCGCCCACGCCCCGCCATGGTCTTGTGTCGCGTGCACTACCCCGCGCCAAGCTGCGCACGAGACATTTCCTCGCCATGGCCGTGCGATGCGCGCACTGCCCCGTGCCATTGCACATGCAGGACTCCGCTGCCCCGCAACATCATCAAATGCCCTGCCCATTGCGGGACTCTTTCTCGCCAGGCCTCGCCCCGGGTGGGACTCGCTTTGCTCCGCACCCGGGGCGATGCCAAGTCTTGCTTGCCTATGCCTTTGCGCACATAGGCTGCTACCCGCCATGCCTTGCCCATGCCCATGCCCTTGTGCACGCTGCCTGTTACCGTGCGCCATGAGCGATGCCCATGCTATTGCGCACATGAGCTATCTTCATTCCTCAAAGACACCAAAATGCCTCTATTTAGGATGCCCATGGCCTGCCCGTGCTCAAGGTGCGACACTTAGGCCATCCATGAGCTTTAGGGGTCTAACAAACCACCCCCATCTGTTGAAGCTTGCGTCCTCGTCGGGATAGAGTTGAGGTACTACTGGATTTTATCTTCAAACTGCCACAAGACAGCTTCTTTTTCCCAACTGGCTTCTCTTTCAGGGAGACCTTTCTACTTTACTAAGTACTCAGTCCGCCGGTTCATTTTGCTGTAGCCCAACACTCGGTGCTCAAGTACTTTGTCCACCTCTATATCCAACTCTTTTGTGACATTGATGAGAGAACGCTTAGCTTTGTTGCATTCACTATTTGTTGCATCTTCATAGTAAGGTTTCAAGTAACTCACATGGAAAGTTGGATGAATTTTCATCTGCTCTGGTAGTGCCAAACGGTAGGCGATTGCCCCAACCCATTTAACTACCTCAAAGGGACCATCATAGCGCTGGATCAATCCCTTGTGCCACCACTTGCTGGTCACTTTCGTCCAAATTTGAGGAGTTAGCTTTAGCATGACCTTGTCCCCAATCTCAAACTCAAGTGGTCTTCTTCCTTGGTCGGCGTATTTCTTCATGCACCGCACCGCTTTTGCAAGGCTATCTCTTGCCTCCTCAATCATTTCCTGCTTGCTTACGGCATAACGATATGCAGTAGGGCAGGGCGCTTCATTTTTCTGCAGTGCAATCTCACTTGGAGTGAGAGGTTGATAGCCCAAGGCTAACTTATGGATGACAACGGTTTGGTTAACCGTTAACCGCACTTTTGACAGTTATCCAAAATCGAAACCGATTTCCAAACCCGCTAACCAAAATCGAAACTGAAGCCGGTCGGTTTCAAAAACCTATATCCAAAACCGAAACTAGCTCGATATCGATCTGAACTGGTTATTCATTTACTAACCGATTAACCGGTAGTAAACGGATAACCGATTCAAAAATTAATAACAAAACCGGTTTCGGATACCGGTTAACCGTAAAAAACCGATAGTAAATGGATAACCAGTTCAAAGATTAATAATAAAATCAGTTTCGAATATTGGTTAACCGTAAAAAACCAGTAACCAAAACCGAATATACAACCAATTTCCATTTTTAACCGCGGCCTGATAACCGAAACCGAACCGGTTTTAAATGGATTTTGATTTTTACTATCCAAAACCAAAACCGAACCGCAGATCCACTATCCAAAATTGGATTTGACGATTTGATTAATCGGTTAACCGCGATTAACCGATTTGAATTCTCATCCCTAGGCTAACTCGAAGGGACTGTAGCCGGTTGCTGAGGATCGGTGCAAGTTGTAGCAGAATTGCGCCGAGTCCAGCAACTCCAACCAGTTTCTTTGACTTGCCGTAGAGTAGTGCCGCAAGTATTCTTCAAGCAGCTGGATTATTCTCTTCGTTTGCCCATTTGTTTGAGGATGATTGGCTGTGGAGAACTTCAATTTGGTGCCATGCAGCTTGAACAAGTGCACCCAAAAATGACTAGTGAAGCGGCCATCTCTGTCGCTCACAATGTCGGTGGGGATGCCAAACATCTTTACCACTTGTTTGAAGAAGTCCTCTGCAACCCGCTCCGCAGTGCCCGCTTTTGCAAAGGGGATGAAGATGGCGTACTTTGAGAATCTGTCCACCACGACCATCATTGCATGCATCAAAGCCCTTCACTTCCGGAGATCCGGTGATGAAGTCTATGGAAACAGACATCCATGGCTTTGTAGGGGTCAGCAGGGGTTGCAGCAGCCCCGCCTGGGCGTGTCGCTCAACTTTGTCCATATGACAAGTCAAGTAGGTTCGAAAACATACATTCACATACCCTTGAAGGGGAATTGTACAATATAGAAACATGTTATAGAAATACAAAACAACCACTATTGGAAAAGCACTCCGACAATACAACCGTGAAGAGCCGCCATCGAAAGAGGAGGAAGATGTGATAATGAGGCATTCTTTGGATGAAGCCACATGCCTCCTGGAAAATAGGAGGTTGAGGACTACAAAACATAAGTCCTAGCCACCAAGTGTAGCTAAACTTCCTGCAGAATACAGGAAGCGTCGATGGTGGAAGGAAGAGGAGGGACCAACGTCGAGGTGGAAGAAGAAGATTTGCAAACGCTTGGGCAGAAGGCAGCGTAAGCCCCATGATGCGAACCTACCTCATACCAACTACAGCGAGTCCCTCTATACTATCCTCTTAAGCCCAATGGTGTGAACCCATGGTGTTCTTTGATCCACTCACTACTAGACCTAGGCCGATCCTCGAGGGAATAGAAATTTTTGATATCTCCACTCCATGCTAAAAATCATACATGCAGAAACGAGAAGATGTAGGGTCTTTTATAGATCCAGGAAGGCCCACCCCTCTAACGGTCGTTCGCCATTTCCCCACTAATGGGGCCACGATCGTCAGCCAACAACGGGCACTCGAGTGCCTTAGAAATTAACAATCGAATATCCAGTCAGAATTGCCTTTTATCAGAATTAATGACTATGCAGGCGGCAGACACACGAATAAACGCCTTTTTCTCTCTCCATAACCGTCACATTTACTACGAAAATCGAAGAGTCACAAAGCGGCAACATTGATACTCACCGAGGTCTCCTATTCAATGCATCAACGCGCTAAGGAACCCAGCCGATGCCTATTAGTTATTCAATCAACACTGATACTTCATACATGCTACGAATGTGATATACAGGTATGATTTTCATACTATCCACACCATATTCAATCAACTATCATCTCTAAATATAAGATGATGCCATCTCTACATATAAGATGCCCATTAGTTATTATCAAATTATTTGAACAACTTTTGGTAAATTTAATGTAAACAAACTTCTTCTAGAGAAACGGATATCAGATTAATTTGATGATCATCATGATACAACCTTTGCATAATGACATATGGTACTGCATATAATTATAATGCAAAATATTTACTTAAAAAATCAATTAAAAATTAGCGTTAGATTTAGTTAAAAGATGATAGGGATGACAATTCAAATCGGTTAACCGGTTAACCGAATCGCAAAATCCGATTTTAAATAGTGAATTTGGGTTCAATTTCGATTTTGGATAGTAAAAATCAAAAAATGTTTCAAACCGATTCAGCTTCGGTTATCGGGCCACGGTTAACCGATAACCGAATTATAACTGATTATATATTCGGTTTTGGTTATCGATTTTTTTCGGTTAATCGATATCCGTAGCCAGCAGTAATATCATTTATATTAAATATAAACCTGAAATCTGTTATCTTTATCCACTTACACATTTACCCATAACTCATTACCCATTAAATCTTTGAACTGGTTATTCGTTTACTACCGGTTAATCAGTTAGTAAACGAATAACCGATTCTATCCGAACCAAAAATTTGGTTTCGGTTATAAGTTTTTGAAACCGACTAGTTTTGATTTCGGTTAGCAGGTTTAGAAATCGATTTCGATTTCGGTTAACCTCCAAAAGTGCGATTAATCGAACTATTGTCATCCCTAAAAAATGACACCAAATGGATAGGTAAAATAAAAATTAGGCACTTTTTATACGAAGGAATTAAGATAAAAAAAGGATTAAATAAAATAGGAAACCAACATTAATGATAGGGCACCAATACCTAATTCATCGATGCATAAAATAAATTGAGTACTGGTGAATAGCTAGCAGGTATCCGAATTTAAGATCAATTTTAATCGCTACCATGTTTCTCCATCAAATCCAATTTAATCTAATTAAGTTGATTAATTAATTATAATCTCTTCAGGGTAAGTTGATCAAGTATGAATAAATACAAACATAATTGAAAAATATATATTTCGATGCGGGATTGAAGTTGAAAAATTTTCAAAACGAAAATTGAGACTACTTAATTTTTGCTGTCGATTTCATTTGAAATCAACATTTGTCGGTTACTAATGTTGATTTCTATTAAGACATTCGTTATTGGAGCCAATTTTAAACTACTCAGATGGGACATTTTTGTGTAGTGATCGCTCCTCCACTAATATTGTAATGAATGAAAAATGATGCAATTGGATGAAAATGAAGGTTGCTTACCGTAATATTTTTATTTAGTCCCATATTAGAATTGTGTTAGTTAATAAAATTTGACGAATAATTATTATCAACTTCGACTTAAATATTTTAGTTAGATAATAATTCAAATTTATGTGCAAGATTATAGTACTTTTATTTAATCCCACGTCGATAGGCTAATCACGTGTTTTTCATTATTCTTTACTGACTAACAAGGGCATTGATGATGACACTTAAGCACGTGACTAAGAAAACAAGGTGTTAATGATGACCCGACAAGAAGTCCCACAAGACTTCATTTATATGATTAATTTTTTGAATATTCCTTGATGCATATGCATGTTTCTATAACTAATTAATAACACATTTTGTTGGAGGAATTGATTGCCCTCTCACATCAAAAGAATACTATAATTATTTTTTATATTATATATGTATATAATATAAAATTAAACATTTTTATAAAGCCTTGGAACTTCGTAACCAAGCTGATCCAGCTATTGTAAGAAAAACACTTAATTTCATTTGGATACAGTTAAATCCTTCGTATCCAATAATGGACACTCATGAAATGGTTGAAAGTCAGGCCAGCATGATGTGATCAGGAGCGAAGCCAAAAAATTATTTTAGGAGGGACAAAATATAAAATCGCATCTTATGAGGACAATTACATGATAAAAATATATTTTTAGAGGGGGCAAATATAGTTAAATATTAATGTATATTATATATATAGTAATATATATGTAATGGGGGGACCAATGTGAGGGGGGGCAATTGCCCCTCCTGCCAAAACATTGGCTCCGCCCCTGGATGTGATCAATGACAGCCAATAGTTAGTTAATATTGTTACCAGAATATATAACTTAATTATACAGGTGTCCTTAATTGTAAAAGAAAAATGACTAACCACGTACTGCAAAATAATATTTAATTATTATCAAGCTCCATGCGATTGAAATTGTGGGTAAACGAAACAGGGTGAGGTAAGAAATATCTCGGAGCTCGGGCGACCAGCGACCACAACGTACTGCGGCGTTGCTACGTATATTGTTGGAAGTTTGCATGAAGCCGCGTACGTGAAGCCGATATGTCATGGGAGAGTACAGCGAGGGACAGCGGAGAGTCAGAAAACGACAAACGAGTCCAGCTGGCAGAGCATGTGAGGTGTGCCCGGCGGGCAGCACGCAGTGGAGTGAGGTTAAAGTTAAACATGCAGTGTGTCAGAGAGGGGGGTGGTGGGCCCGTCGCCTGCAGCCCAGCCCGTGAAGAGATTTTGTTCCTTGTATAAGCTGTCAGCTTGGAATCATGCGACCCGTAGTTTCTGGACGATCACATTTCGATGGCAATGGATGCAGTTGCCCGCTCCTTTACGCTTTCAATGCCATTAATAACATGCCATTCGCTAATTTTCCTTAAATATGTCAGAATAATTATCACTTCAGTCAGTCTTGTCACTTCCATTCATCAACTTGTGGTGGTGGATTATTATTATTATTATTATTATTATTATTATTATTATTATTATTATTATTATTATTTACATGCAATAATTATAAAATTGTAGAGCAAAAATTGATTAAAGAAATTTAGGGAGTGTTTGTTAATTTCGTTTTTGCCCGAAATCAAAATGGGGCTCGAAACATTATTTGTTGATCAAAATATGGACAGATTTCGATTCGTATTTTTTGAAAATTTATTTTCGCGAAATACCCAAATACACAAATGCAAAAACTACTTTGAATAATTTTCTGCGTTTTCGTAATCTTTTTGGGATAAGAATTTCACAAAATATGAAAACACCACATGTCAAACAGATAGATTTTTGTCAAATAAAAAAATCGAAATTCGAAAACCGATTTCAATTTTCATAAAACGAGAACTCAAAAAAAATTCTCGCAAATAAACACGTCATTAAATTTAGCTCCAAAAAATACCTTCGTGCTAAAATAACTACTTATTGTATTATAAAATATATATAGGTAAATAACTTACTGCTCAACATTGCACCATTCTTATTGGAAACATTTAGCCAATAAAAAATTTCTCATTTAGCTTGCTTGAAGTTGTAACATGTATCTTTGACATCTAATCGTTGAATTGAATACTTTAGCAGTATTACCCTAGGACCAAATATTTTAAAAGTAAGTCAATTGTGATGCCTCGTTATTTGATGGTGTAGGTGGTTTGGGTACTATTATCCGGGACTCACTTGGAAGCTGTGTTGGGGTGGTTGGAGCTCGCGTCAATGACGATCGATCATGTCCTGGTCCTGGAAGCTTTGGCAGCGCGGGAAAGTATCAAAGTGGCAATTGAGAAGACTGTCATAATTCATTTCGGAATCGGATTCTAAGATTCTTATTAATGTATTAAGTAATGTTTGTGACTCACCATGGGTTATTGGCTATATTATCGATGACATTTGCTTCTTATTAAGAAATTGTAATTGCGTCGGTTTTTCTTTTTGCTTTATGGAGGGGAACGAAGCTGCCCACTGAGTAGTAAATAGGTCACGAATTGAGGGAAGTTTTGTTGTTTGGTCATCTATTCGTCCTTCTGAATTGGAGGAGATTTTGCTCGATGACTTTTTTGTATCGGCTCTGGCCGAGTAGTTCTTTCTAATAGAATTTCTTTTCGATAAAAAAATATATACTTTAGCAGTAAATCATGTGCCTATGGCTTTTGATATTGACACCAAGGGCATGTTTGGTTGCCTGCAAATTCACTTTCAATATTTATAATTATATAATGTAATTAATTTAAATATTTAGTTGGTTAATTAAATGATTTAGAAATTACATAATTTAATTATAGGTTGCAAATCAAGCCCACAAATCATATTTGGAGTATGCAACTAATCTAATTTTAAATAAGTATTAGAAAGTAATTTATTTGGATGACTTAGAGTCGTCAGATGCAAAAGGAATAAATACCAAAATTGGAGATTTTGCGTGCTCAGTGTTAGATTTTAGATATGAGATTTTATAGAAGTTTTACATTTTTTTAGTATTATACAATAATTAAAAATTATCAATTTATTTTCAGAATTAATTAAATAATATAATATAATATTATACTAAATTAAATGGTGATTTAGAATACAAAATAATATTATTCCGAGTCCAACCGATTTTGTGGCAGACGATGATTTATTGTTGGGGTAAAATAATGAATTTACACTTTTGCTTTTATTTGCTTGTTATTACTTCTAAATTTCATTGAACTCCTATTCATATTATTGTTGGATCGATTTAGGCTATTTTTGGGCCTATCTCTGGTTAGATCGCAGGTTTTTTCGACGCTTAGCGCGCGATCCTTGCGTGCTCCTTTGGTGATTTGTGGATCAGTTTGTGCTTGAGATGAATTATGGATCACACCTTTCAAATATCTATGCAAGCAGTCGTAGCCAATTGAAGCGACAGATTTGTGCTCCTCTACCGTGTCAGGATATTTCGAGTGCTGTCAATCATTCGGGTGGCTCATTTGGTGACGTCTTGACACGACTCGTTAAAAATTCGAGTTTGGGACCCCGAGCCCGGCACGACACGAAAACTAAATGTGCCAGCACGACCTGACCCATTTAGCACGATAATAAAAAAGAAATATAATTAAATCTTAGGGTAAACGCTGGACAAAAAAATCCCTGAAGCCTAATTAGTAAAAAAACGTCATGAACTTTAAAAACATGCAAAAAAAACCCATGGACTATTGAAAACTAGCAAAAAGTCCCATGTCGTCATCTCTAAACAAAATTTTACATCAGCACCACTTGTCGACACCTCATTCATCCACGTGTAATATATTTTTATGTCACATTTAATATATTTTTTTAAAAAATAAAAATATATAAAAATTCCATAAATATAAATATTTTTAGATTCTTGGGGATGGTTCATTGGCTTATTGTTGACAAATATTGATGTAAGTCGAATGACCTATACTAGAGGGGGTGAATAGTATGTTCTCTAAAACTTTCACTACTAGAATTGTCATCATCACCGACGGCTTAGCCCGTGGCTGAACCGTCGGTGATAGATATCACATACTACGCAAACCGTGGCAAAAAGCAATCACTAATGAGTGCGTCTTAGATAAGTTATGACGGCCGAGCACGGTCGTCACACGTAATCATCAGCGACAGTCGCGTGCGCTGTCGCTGATTAAAAAACATCAGTGATGACTCCAAGAGCTGTCACTGATACCAACCATCAGCCACGGCCCAGTCCCGTCGGTGATACTATTAGCAACTGTGATATTTGGTGCTGCCCAGACCATCCGCCATTTACAATAGGCTTTCAGCCACGGCTTAGTGACAGTGAACCGCAGGTAAGCCGTGGCTAAAGGTGTATCCTTTAACTGAAAAACCTAAAATTTTGTAAATTCTTGTATACAATGATTTATCGACTACAAACTATTTTCAATCACATATTACAATCAGAAAACATCATACACATGCATTTGAAACCAAACATACAAGTTTTACATAAATATCATTAATATCAGCCTCAAACCTGAGGCAAACAATTATCAAAATATCATCTATCTACAACCAAGTATCAAAATATAAATAAAATACAATTAATCAAAATCTCACAACTGCGGTGGAGGCGGTGGAGTCGACAACGACTGGGTCAGGAGCATCAACTGGGTCGAGGAGGACGATGACTGCGACATCATCGGTAGAAGCCCAGCGTGAGACGCAATCTGAGTGAGGAATGTCTACATGTTCTGGATTGTCTGTCTCAACTCGTCATTCGCCCGCCTTTACTCCTGCATCTCCAGCCTTTGCTGGGTGAGCTCCGACTCCATGGCCGCTATCTGGCTCTAGTCATGCGTTCAGGATATCGAGGGCCGCTCACCCGCAGTCGGAGGGGTCGGTGCCCCAAGTGGCCCGAGCACGGCGCGTGCATGACCACTGTTTGCAAAGCCATAAACACGGCCATGCTCCCAGCCACCTACGACCTCCACCCGAGCTCCTGCGTCGAACTCCTCCGGCGTGCCTCCACGCTCGATCACAGTCCTCGTGTAAGTTTCCTACACATGTTTATATTTTAAATATATATAAACTATAAATAAAAATTGTGTAAATCAAATAGACATATATAAATACTTACCATTATATACGAGGCTCTGCTATCAACGTAGTCCCCCGCTCCTCGTCGACGACGGTGGGTGCGCTCAAACACCTCCATCATCGACGGGCATTGGACGGTGACGTCCTCTGTCACGCGTGTCTTACATTAGAAAAAAATATATATTAGTATCATTATACACAATATATAATTTAATTAAAAATAATTGAATTATACATACCATACGACGCTCATGAACCGCAAAAGAAATGGAGCCACCAGTGTGGCGCGCGCTCGTGCCATCCCCCTCGGACATGCGATTTCTCGACGTAGTCCGGGAGACCTTCCGCCACTCAGGTGTGGCCCACTGCTCAACGAGCTGGTCCCACACAGGGCCAGGAATCCATTTGGGGCCGTGTCCCCGAGTCTGCCCTATCTGTGTGGCCCCCAGCAGTCTTATCACGGTCTGACGGGACTGCTGAAGCAGCCCGTTATAGCGAGCGCGGGCAACACGCTCCCATGCAGCCTCCACAAAAGTGGTCTAGTCCTCCGTCCATGTATAATGAGCCTGCAAAAAAAAAAAATATTACCGATGAATATTTAACATTAATAATACTTTAATAAATATACTTACCGTAAACTCTCGCCATAATAAATCTATATGCTCACGGGGCACGTGAGACCATGTAGGCCACGCCCTGTGTATAAACTTTCGGATCATCCCCGCTATCGTGCGGAGGACATCCTCCTGCCTAAATCTGCACCAAATATAAATTCATATTATGATATTTTGAATTATAAATAAATTATAAGAAATAATTAATGCATATACTTACCTTCTTCCGCGCACACTAACTGCTCTGCGCAGTTCTCCCTCGGGTGGCGGAGGGAGAATTCTGTTAGGCCCTCGCGACCTACGTCTCGATGTTGACAGGCCTGGATCGGCCGAAGGGATGGTGGCTGGAGGTGGGAGGATGGTGGCCTACAGTTCTCCGAATAGTGGACGATTTCGCGCGAGTCCAAAGTGGATGATTCTGGCATGAGTCCATCCATTGTGGACGATTCTGGCATGAGTCCATCCATTATGGACGATTCCGGCGCAAGTCCACCATGGACGATTTGATCGTGAGTCTAAAGTGGATGTTTTGGCCGCGAGTCCACAATAGATGATTCCGGCGCGAGTCCTCAATGGATGATTCCGTGCGACTAATTAATTAATATT
The DNA here is from genome assembly GCA_034359265.1 of Canna indica. NCBI lineage: Eukaryota > Viridiplantae > Streptophyta > Magnoliopsida > Zingiberales > Cannaceae > Canna > Canna indica. The sequence continues at coordinate 32,073,340 of CP136898.1, read as the reverse complement.
AAACTAATAATTAACCTAATTAACAATTAATTTCTAATAATTAATAATAAAAAAATAAACCCTAATCAAATTGTGATTACCCTAATCACAATTTGATTAGGGGTTAATTACCCTAATCAAGTAATTGATTAGGGTAATTAACCCTAATTAAGCAGTAGCCAGCAGTGATGCCGGCTACTATTCATCGATGCATTAGGGCCGATGGTAATCGGCCCCAATGCGGCGTCGGCCGGGTTGAGGCCGGCGTGGAGATGAACGGCCGGGTCGACGTCGGGGCGGAGAGGGCGGCACACAACAGCGATTATCAAAATGAAACAGAGGAGAGGATCGGCGCATACCAGAAGGGACAGGTTCACCGGCGGCGACAACATGCAGCAACTCCGCGGTAGCTTGGCAGCGACGGACGGTGGCGGCAAGCGGCGACAGCGGCGAGCAGAGAAGAAAGAGGAAGAAAGAGGAAGGGTCGGGCGCGAACGCAAATAAAAAGGATTTTCACCGACGGCTCGAGGGTCGTCGAAAAACTGTGGATCTGTAATTTTATTATCACCGACGGCTATATGAGCCGTCAGTTAAGAGTGTTTTAATATTCCCGTTGCATTCGTGGCATTAAACAATAAGTGGCGGCCGCATCCAGCCGTGGCTAATGAGTTATTCATATCACTGATGGCTACATACAGCCGTGGCTAATAACTTATTTTATTTCGCGCCCTGTGCGCGCCATCAACTATGAGCGACGGCTGTATGCGAGCCGCGGCTGATTTGGTTACTCACATCATCAACGGCTCCCGCGCCCTCGCTAAGTCGTGGCTATTAACTTATTTTATTTCGCGCGCCCTACGCGCCATGAACTATGAGCGACGGCTCTGGCTGGCTATGCGAGCCGCGGCGGATTTGGTTACATCAGCCATGGCCGCTACACCCTACGTAAAGCCATGAATCATTCCGACGACCCTGGCGGCCGTCGGTGATCCCCGTGGCTGATGTGGTATATTCTAGTAGTGTTTAGCCTAATTTTGGTTTTAATCAATTCTTGATTACTTAGGCAAGTGCTCAAATGAACTAGATGAATACAAAAGCGAGTAAATAAGACAAGTAATTAAAACACAGAGTAAGCAATGCAAACAATAAGATTTATAGTGGCTCGGCCCCAATGCATACTCCACTACCCAAGCACCCCCGCTTAGGATTTCCAACTTAGCTTTACTAGATTAAAGTGTTTCCTTTACTATGAGGACCTTTACACTGGAGAATCTCCGCTCTCACACCGAAGGCACTTCCACATCCGGAAGTCTTCGCCTTCCTACCGAGAGTACTCTCTCACCTCAAACCCCAAGGACAACACAACTAATTCTAGTAAACTAAGTTTATTTACAGTGGTGGATTTAAGCCTCAACACCAAAGCAACCACCAACCATTCAAGACCTAACAACCTAGACCTTCACACTTTGAAATACAAAGAAATAAACCACAAAATACAATATAAATGGAGAAAATGAACAAACAAATAATACATAGCTCCAAAATGAATTCCTTAGCCCTAGCCTCTTGATGCATTGAGAAGATGAATCTTGAAGTTCAAAGGCAAGATCAAGGTTTTATCATAGAAATTATGGTTTGCAAAGAGATGAGTCAAGAAAAGCTTGCAAATGATGTTAGAATGGCTCAATGAAGTATTAAGTTTCTGGGAAGGCAAGTTTGGGGTCTATTTATAATGATCCCAAAGGCATGAGCTCAAAAAGAGCCGTTCAACGGATCTATTTTGAAATATCGAGTTTAGAGCTCGAGTTTGGTTTCTAGGGTTCTAAGAATCAAATAGAGGATTACACATTCATTCTAGACACCCTAAACCTAAATTCTGATTTCCCGACGAGTTTCGAGCGTCAACGAGTATCCTTTCGATTTTTGCGATTTTTCTAATCACATACGTTGTGCGCTACTCGACTTGGAACCTGAAAATATTTCTCCATGAAAACATTAGTTCCATGTTTGTTATCATCAAAACTGAGATTAAGACCTAGATTGAAAACCTTATGCTAACAATCTTCCCCTTTTTGATGATGAAAAATATCCTTAAGAAATAATTTCATTTAAACATAAAGGAAGTTAATCATGGGATTTCTCCTCCTATCATCATGCATACCTAGATAAAATTATCCCCCTATCTATATCCATGAATTTCCTATATATTCTTCTCATTTTCCTATATTTTTCTCCCTTTTGACATCAATAAAAAAGGGCAAGAAAAGTCAAAGTTAGGAGTTTTTCCTGACATTTTTAGAATTCATTCAAACCTTGTTACAAATGAACAAATTGTAAGAATACTTGTCACCACAGTCTTTGACGCATCTGCGTCCTCCCGAGTCATAGTGAACACTTGTGCAGGGGCTCTCCCAGATCCACCAGCACGTTGCTACCCTGTCCCTTGTGGCTGACTCCTCTAAGCCACAGAAGCCACTAATACTGGTGCTTTTCCTATGGACTATGCTACACTCTGACCACCCTTGGCTAGACAGTCCCTCTTGAAGTGTCCCTGTTGGTCACACCCAAAACAAGCATCAGTACTGCCAAAGCATATCCCTGTGTACCTCCTCCCACACTACACATACAATGGCACCTCAGTCTTTCATTGTGATTCAAACACTACTGCCCTCTTGGTAGCTCCCGGTCCTGTACCTGAGCGCCTCTGAAACTACTCTGGCCACGGTCGTGTTAACGAAATACCCCTACGGCAACACCCTCAGAATGAGTCTGTCGCTGTCACTGTCCATGAGATCTGAATTTCTTCTTTGCTGACCCATCTTGCCTATCTATCAGTATCATCGCCTCCTTTCGCAAGGCCCCCTCCACCACCTGAGCAAAATCGGCCTAACCCTAGCTATCTCAGTCCCTGCCAATCTGGACCCACAGTCCCTCAACAAATTGCCTGACCCTAGCTATCTCAGTGGATACAAGTAAGGGATGATATCGGGATAGTCGGGTGAACTCCATCTCGTACTCCGGTACTGTCATGCTACTAGTATGTCTGAGCTGCTTGAACTCCTTTGCCCACTACTCACGGACACTCCGAGGTAAGTATTGCTCAACTATAGTATCCATGAACTCTTCCCAAGTAGGGGGCGATGCAATTCTCCCCCTACGCGACCTCCATGAGTTGAACCACTCCTTGGCTCGTGCCCTCATTATAGCCTAACCATCTGCACCATTGCCTCAGACGAGCACCCTAAGACGTCATGTAACTCTAAGCAATCATTCAAGAAGGTAGTGACCTCCACCTTTAAATCTGTCCATGTGAACTCTGGTGGCCTCAGTTTGACAAAATCCAAGTATGGAATACTGCCTGCCACGGACTCACGTCGGTCTACTGGTCCGACTGCTGGTTGCACAGGTTCCTCTACCTCCTACGCCACTGGTGCAACAGGTGGCACTAGTTGAGGCTACTACTGCCTCTATTCCCGCTCTCTATGGATCTCCTCAGTCAGTACGGCCACCTAGGCGTCCAATTGTGTTATCGTAGGATCTTGTCCCAAACTCTCCTAAACAGGCCATCTACTACTACGACCCCGGCCTCTGCCACGATCGTATCTATGTCACGCCCCAAATACAGGATCACATGACCAGCCAGGGTATACATGCCTATACCCCGCAGCCTAACTCATGCACATGCTAACATCATAAGAATAAACAGAAGTGGAAAGAAATCAACAAGTTTTTATTTCATCTAGAATCAAAACAGAGTTAATCATAAACCAGTTTTAACAAACGAAATAAATGCGGAAATAATACATCAAGTCCAACAGACCAAATACAATAAAATTTGAATAAAATGACATAAATGCCCTCAAGGGCTACAACTCAAAAAGATCAACAAAAGTGCATGACACACTACTAAAGGACTCGACTACGACCCTAACACCCTAACTAGGACTGCTATGAGATCATGCCGCTTCTCAGCCCTCCAGCGGCGCCAAGTGCTCCAACCCACCTCACCGTTCAGGTTCTGCAAAAAAGAAATCAAACAACAACGGGTGAGAATGGGGGGCCGGCTGGAGGCTTGGCTGTCAGCTGGCTCCTCTTCTCAAAATTTTGAGTGGCTCCAAATAGGAAGCCACAAGCCAAGGAGAGGGGGTTTTATATTCCCTCCTCAAACCCTAACCATTATAAACCCTCTTCCCAACCCGCATCCGCCTCAAGCCGAACCCGAACCCGCTAACTTAAATTAACTTAGTTAATCCTATTCTCCACATAATCAACCAATACATGCACATAATTAAACAATCATGCAACATAATATAAAGTTAAATAAATCTATTTATTCAAGCAAAATTCACATAATTTATATCCTACTTACCCGATCTTGCAAGCTCGCACCGGACCATGAGTCGACTCGGCTCGACCTCAAACTAGTCCGTTAGGCTGGTAAACACAATTCATAAAAGGAAAAAAAAAGATTAAATATCTAGGATATTACAATCTACCTGTGGAATTACTTCCACTACCACTCATCACAGCATTGTTGTTTAGCTCCATTAACTATATATAAAAAAACAATAATAAATAAATTAAATATTTAAATTTGCAAATATTAATTACCATACATACCGCCGCTGGTGCGCAAACATAGTCGCCCGATCTCATGAGTAGGACACACTGTATGAGGACACGATAGCAATGCCCATATGCCCTATTGTCGTAGTCAGGACCTAGCCATGCTCTAATACCACTTTGTCACGCCCCAAAATCCGGAGTCATGTGACTGACCAAAGTACAAATCCGTACTTCGAAGCCTACCTAAACCATGAATACTAATGTGGAAATAAAGAATAACATCCATGTAGATACGAAAAGAGTATAAATAAAAGACAACTCCAAACCAATATTGAGACATCAAGTGTAAATATACGCCAGGTTCTACATCCTAAATGAAATCAAATGGAATTGCATTACAACTCTAAGACTCGACTACGACTGACTCATCACGAGACCTGCTGCCTGAGCTCGCCACCCCCAGTCGCGCCATGTAGGTACACTAGTACCTCTATGGAAGTGCAATAAAAATACAACAACAAACGAGTGTGAGTTAATAAAGAACTCAGTGAGTGGCTCATTCTCGAGCCCTCTCTAAGTCATCAAATCATCATTTTCCACATAATTCCAATCATCAAATATAACCATAATTATCCAAGTAGATGTATATGTCCAGGTAATTCATTAGTAAAGAATCCACCATAACCATAATCCAGTAAAATGTATGTCCATGTAGTTCATGCGATAAAAAAATCCAAATCAACATTATATTCCCGTGCACCTGCACCCAATCCATCCAAATACAAGTAAAAGTATTCATAAGCAAAAAGAATATGAGTCGGACACTAGGACGAGCCTAGTGAGCTTAATTCCCTCCCATGGCTCCTTGAGCTAAGAAGGCCCTCCAACCTCAGGTAACCCTAGTGGTTAGGAAATGCGCTCCAACCACTGCCACTCCAGTTTCATCGTTAGCTTGGCTCATTGACGAGTTTCTTGATCCATAAACCACCCGCTGATCAGCCCAATTATATCCAATTTCAAACACAGGCACAAACATAATCATGACTAAGATAAATAATAACAAACATTAATAAATATATGCCTTAGTCAAACCAAATTTCCTAGGAGTGTTATAGTCCTTGTCGTCAGACCCGGGTATGCGCATGCGCATCCCTATACTGGCCCTACCTCGGGCTCTAGTATTTAGTGGTGTATTTTACCACTCCATCCATATAACCAAGTATTAAGTGCATCCAAAGTATACTTAAAAATTTATTCACCACAATGATCAAGTTATCATGTCCAGGTATTAATCTAACAAATAGCATTCAGTTTATCCCTAAACTCGAAATTTAAATCATGTCATATACTGAAATTAACTATGCAATAAATCTGAGATTATCATGAAATATTCCACATGATACCAAACTGAAACAAACACTTATTTCATTTGTCATGCTTAGATCTAGAATTAAGGTACAACATGGAATTTCCACGAAATCAACATTCAAAAATCATAAGGGTCGGCCTATAATATGCTTACACCCTTAGATTATATTTTTCCACACTATTTATTCCTCATTTAGCTACTGTTTTTTTACAGATTCAATTTATACCTTAGTTTACACACCAAGATAAGCAAACTGAGGATTTCCATTAGCGTGATAAATCCAATTTATAGGGTCGGCCCTTAAACTTAGCGTTGGACCTTAATTCCCTAGCAAAGTGTCCACCCTTCCTCATTCCTTATGATTTGGATAGTGAGGTCCTCATCCGCCCTAGGAAATTTAGAATCCACCATAATTTCTAGGAATAACCCTATCCCTAAATGTCCTTAACCGGCTGGCCCTATAACCTTAGGGACCACCTTAATGTGGCCGTCACTTAGCTCTTTCACAGATCACCCAATAATTATCTAATTAGGACTTAGGGAAACACAAACCAATACTGATCACCAAGTTATATTATTTTTCTAAGAGCCCTCTTCCCTTGCCCTACTCGGCCGACCCTTAAGGTTAGGGAAAACCTCAAAGTGGCTGGCCCTTAAACCTTATATATCATCAAGCATTATTTATTTATGGTTTAAGGAAATGAAGTCTAAGCATTATGCATCCAAGGCAAAGGATTTTTCAAGCAAGTTTCCCCCCTTACCCTACTCGGGCAACCCTATGGCCTAGTGTTTTCCTTAAGTGCTGGCGCACCCTATCAACCTCCCTAAAGCCTAAAAAATCCGCAACCTTACATCATATGATAAAGATTCATCCGAAAATTGATTCAAACGACAAAAGATGTCCAACATGTTCATCAAGCAAGGGGCAGCTAGAAGAAAGGGGCAAAATTCCTACTACTACGGATCAAGACCACTCACTGGAAGGAAGAAACGAGAAGGAAGATGATGAAAGAAATAGTGCCCTTGAGCCAATCACATGTCAATGTGTAGGGAACTATTTTTGATAATGAATAAATGAGACAACTTTTTATTATATGTTATATCTATATTAGATTGTGATGAACCCAATGGACCCGGGCGAATGATTCCAAGGCCATGATGAGATCATGCCAGTGAGACTTGGAACCCAAATGCCCTTGTTCTAAATGTTCCTAGTCATAGGATCACCGATTAGGGGATTGGTGATTCCGGAAAGACCAGTGCACTTGATACATGCCCTATACGATAGGGGGTAGCTGATCTCACAGTTAACTATGAACCGTCGTTAATGTACACGTCTAGGTGCTCATTATGGAATGAGTTCATTGAACAGACCTACATGAGAAACACAAAATGGAATCCTTACATGAGTGTCAATAAGATGTTTCTTGGGTGATAGTAGGTGCAAGCAATCCTTGGACCTGAGGTTGTCATGGTTACCTTGTGATTGATGACCCATTACTTTGGTTTTATCCCTACGTGGCCTTTAAGAGTCATGTGTCGGATACTTCTGGGCACGGGGAAGCATTCATGGAGGTAGGTGAGCAACCAATATGGAATCGATTACTCCTATTGAGAGGAGATAGTGTTCTATGTATCTCTGCAAGTGTCAACTCAGGAATCACTGGCCACAATAGATATGAATGTCAAAAAAGGTTTTCTAACATGTCATTATTGAGACGACAACTTGCTAGGTGGAATACATATGAATCAGTATTAGAGCTTGACACTTCTTTCATACCCTAGACAACTTTGGGACGTTGTAATCGAATGATTTATTTGCACAACAACTAATCATTGAATGACGTTCAATCCCTGTAGATTGAACCTCACAATATCTGAGTCGTCATGAAACATTGCTAGACGTCAATCTTGACTTGTGAGTGGAGTTTCACACGACTACACTAAAGGGGTTTAGTGTTGGTTCGTGAGATTTGAATAGAAGATGTTATATCAAATTTCCCTCTCTGTTATGCACAACTCATTGTGGGCTTAGTGCGGGGCCAAATGAGTCACACACAACAGGCTAACCTCCTAACAGGCTTTATGAGATAGAGCTCGCCCGCAGCACTATATGTATACTAGCATGGACATGCAGCAACTCGATCACGGATCTCATTTACGAATAAGATTGGAAAGGTGTTTCCTGTAGGAACGAATGCACAAGGAAGGAGTTCCTAAAAAAATCCTAATTTGTAGGAAAACCCCGATTTTGTAGGGTAACCCTAAAGTCGTAGGGTTTTGGCACGCGGTACTATTTTATATGGTTGATTAAAATCTTAATTATGAATTAAGAAACTAATTAATTGTAATATCCTAGATATTATTTTTGATTTTTTTGTTAGTTGTTTTGTGTTGTAAGCCTAGCGGGCTAGTTCGAGGTCGAGCCGAGTCGACTCATGGTCTGGTGCGAGCTTGAGAGCTCGGGTTATAAGTAGATCATGGATTATATGTTTTATTTTATTTGCTTGGTTTATTAAATTGTATTGCATGGGTGTGCATGTGATTTGATGCCTATGTGGAGCCTGGGGTTAGATTGAGTTAAGGTGGGTTAGCGGGTTGGATTCGGGCTTGAGGAGGATGCGGGTTTGATAAGTGTTAGTGGATTGAGGGTTTGAGGAGGGGAGTATAACCCCCCCCCCCCCCCCCCTCTCATTGGCTTGGCGGCTCCCTTTTGGAGCGGCACAAGTTTTCTTGGAGAGAGGAGCCGAGCCGCCCCTCTCCCCCTCTTGGAGCCGCCGCCTTTGAAGGCCAGCCGCCGAGAGAGAGAGAGAGAGGAGCCGCCGCCCCCTCTCCCCCTTCCTTTGAAAGCAGCCGCCGAGGACAATAGCCAAGTTGAGCCCTTCTCCCCCTCTCTCTTCTTCTCTCCTTGGGAAGCCAAGCCGTCGGCTTGGTGGAGCCGCCGCCCCTTCCCCCTTGTGGAGCCGAGCCCCCGCCCCCGCCCCCTTTGAGGCTGGATTCGGAGGCTACCGATTGGGAATTTCCCCGATTTCTTCTTCCAAATCATGTGAGTGGTTTTACCCTCCTTTTCTTGAGATTTATCTTGGGTTCTTGAGCCGATTTGGGCGTTGTGACTTTCTTGTTGATTTTCGTCAAATCTTGAGTTTTGATCGCCAAATTCTTGTGTCGATTTGTGGGAGGAGGGCCCCAGATTTCCCTTTGTGGCTCGGCAGCCCTAGGGTGACCCTAGGGGTGCTCGGCCAAGGTGGAATTAGGGTCACCTTCAAGGTGTTCGATGAAATGCCTAAGAGGAAGTTCTTGATCGTTTGTGAGATCTAGGCTTTGGAATTAATTTTCTAATTAACTTGTTATGATGCTAATGCATGATGTGTGTTTTGATATAAAAATTTCAGCGTATGAATCTATATTTTGCATGAGAAAAGATTTGATTTTGATTCCATGTATGTTCTTGATTGAGTTCTTGGGTTGAAGCTTGAATCTTGATTAAAGATGAAGGGGATGCATGCTAAATCTTGATTAGGAATTGTGGTTTGATCTTTGTTTGTTCTATCTTGATGTCATAAATCTGTTGTGAGGGTAATTAAGGGTTTAATTACTGTGATTTTCAAATTAATTAACTTGGCTTGCTGAAAACTCAAACTTGCTGGAATTTCATGCTGAAATTATTAATTCAGGGCTGATTTTGTAATCTCTGTGATGTGTATAGTTTATCGAACATTGTCGTGTAACCTTTCTTTTTGACCAAAAAACATAGTTTAGAAACATAGGACACACGTTGGAAGACAGATTCAACTTGGGTGCACCAGTTTTGGGCTCAACAGTAAACTAAAAATAAAACCCTAATTTTGGCCAATGGAAATTTTAATTGCATAATTAAAATGCAAGGGGCAGCATAATCTGTTAAGAACCAACAAATTAAGTTTTGTGCATGAAATAAAACTTCATGGGTGTTGGCGAAATGACGACACTAGAGGGGGGGTGAATAGTGTGTTTACTAATTCAATTAGCCTAAATCCAATTTTAAACGATTACTTAGATCGATTAGGCGATTTGCAATTCGATGATTAGATGCGGAAGCTTATAAATCATAAAGCAATTAAGCACAACAATAAATCAATGCAAACATAGAATTTATAGTGGTTCAGCCCCAATGCCTACTCCACTACCTAAGCACCCCGCTTAGGATTTCTAAAGTAGTTTTACTAGATTAGTTTACGTTTCCCTTACACACGAGGACTTTTCACCGAAGAGACGCACTCTCGACCTAAGGCACTTCCACACCCGGAAGTCACCGCCTTCTTATCGAGAGTACTTTTCCACCTCAACGGGCAACTAAACTAATTCTAGTAAACACTACATTTACACGAGTGGCTTTACTCCTTCTATACCGAGGATACCACTTTACACAAGACCTAACACAAGGTCTTTACATGCATAAATAAAATAGTTAAAGTAACAATAAAATTACAATTGAAAAGAGCTTAATATAAAACCAATAGTAAATGCTCCTTTCACAACCTTAGAACCTCCAACTCGTCGAGGGAATAGCTCGAGTCAATTTCCGAGTTGAGGAGCAGAGTGTGCGTAAGAAAGTGTTCGCAGAAGTAGCAGAGCGCGCTTCAATTTTTCTTTGGAAGGCTTAAATCCCTTCTTAGATGCTCAATAAAATCTGTAGAAATCAGGGAAGAAGATTAAATGAAGTATATGAGGGTGTATTTATACCCTCGTGAAGAAACGGTTGTTCAACAGAAAGAAAACTATTAGTTACAGGCCGCCGGTCAATTGGTCGGTCGACCGACTGATCGACCGGTCATTCGACCATTTCATTTTTCTCTTTGGTCGGTCGATCGACGGGTCGACCACCCAGACGCAAGATCGCGTGATTTCTTCTTCGATCGACCAGGTCGACCGACGCGATTGTGTCTTTGGTTTATATGCAGGTCGATCGACCGCTTGGCCGACCGCCAACCTTACTGCCTATTTCAGGCCTCTGTCAGCTGACCGAAGTAGCCACCACCTATTTTAGGCAGTGTTCGGTCGATCGACCGGTCGACCGACAAGGCTACTGCCTGATACCTTACCCTATTCGGTCGATCGCCCAGTCGACCGAATTTAGGCTGAGATTTGTTTCTTCAGCCGATTTTCTTCCGCGCTTCATTTTCGGGTTCCGACTTTCAATGACCATCAACTTGGAGAGCTCTCATGTGAACTTTGAGCCCATCCAATGTGACTTTGGCGCACACGTTGATCTTCGAGAAACTTTCCACGACGAACCCGAGCGCGACGATCAATGTCCTTCCGATTTTTGATTTCTTCAAATTTTTCCGATCGAGGACATGGAACGCTAATTGATATGGAACCTGAAATATATACTCAATGAAATCATTAGTCCCATGTTTGTTATCATCAAAACCATCAAAATCGAGATTAAGGCTTTTAATGAAAACCTAAAGCCAACAATGGGTTATGATGTTACGGGTCTAGGAGTTGGGGTCGGGTATTAGGTGTTGTAGCGTTCCCAATAAAGACATCCCTAAGACACCGTAGGAGACACTTGACTTAAGTCATATTGCGCCATATATTTATGAATGACGAAGAGGCTTGGCATAAGAGCCGGATTGCGGGCATGGCCCAGAAGGTTGGATGGTTAATTCCCAACCTGTGTTTAAAGGAATAAGTTCAGATGGGCGAATCTCGATTATTCCTACGTTATCTCTTTGGAACAAGTTCAGATGGTCAAATCTCGATTGTTCTTGTGTTTCCTCGTGGAACAAGTTCGGACGGGCAAATCTCGATTGTTCCTGAGTTTCTTTTAAGGAATAAGTTCGGATGGGCAAATCCTGATTGTTCCTATATTTCCTCTTGGAACAAGTTCGGACGGGCAAATTCTGATTGTTCCCGAGTTTCTTTTAAAGAATAAGTTTGGACGGGCAAATCCTAATTATTCCTATGATATCTTAAAGGGACAAGTTCAGACAGGCGAATCTCGATTCTTCCTTTGCGTCTCGTGGAGTAGGGGTGGCAATCCGTGTCGTGTCGTGTTTAAATGTATCATGTCTAAACGTGTCGTGTCTCGTGGAGTAGGGGTGGCAATCTGTGTCGTGTCATGTCGTGTTGTAAAAGGCTAAATCCGAACCCGATCCGATTATTAAATATGTCTAAATATGCAAACTCGAACCGACCCTTTTATTCCCAGGTTGACATGACATGACACACTTAACCCGTTTAAGTAAATGTGTCTAAACGTATACATGTGTACACCTACACGATACAACACGGTAAATATAATTTCAATTATGAACAAAATAAAAGCTACTGAAATTAAAAATTAAACACAGTAGGAAGACTATTAATAACAAAACATACCCAACATTCGTAACTTTTTGCTTTTTATTATATATATCCTTATAAATGGGTAAATGGATTAAATTGGTGCAGTAACATGATTAAACATATTTAGTTAAATGGGTTTAATCGTGTTTATACGGGTTACATGGGTTCAACCCGAATTACATGGGTTTAATTGTATTAGGATAAGCTCGGATGGGCCAATATCGATTATCCTAGTATGTTTTATTGCCTTAGGGCATGGTAGTCTTAGGTCTGTTGTACTTCACTGTTAGAGTGTTGGATGCCTTCGGGCATGTGGTGGCTAGATGGCCTGCTAGCTAGTCGCTCCCTTGTGACATTTCTATTATTTGAGACAGGTGTTTTACTTTATGCTATATCTCTGCGATTGATTTCTCGTGGGGGTTGGTAGAACTGCTCATTGAGTTCTTTGAACTCATCCGTTGTCGTTTTTTTGTTTTTTTTTGCAGAGCCTGACCGGTGAGGTGGGCTGTAACACTTGGCGCGGCTGGAGGGCAGAGGAGCCACATTGATCTCACAGCAGTCCTAGTTAGGGGTCGTAGTCGAGTCTTTGATAGTTGTCATGCATCTGTGTTGGTGATTTGGAGTTGTAGTCCCTTGGGGACGTTCATGTCTTTCATGTCAGATTTTATTTGTTAAAAAGAACTGTTGGTCTTTGATTCATTTATTTCCGCACTTGAACTTTTTGATGAAAACTTTACTGTTTAAATGAAATCGGTTTTGGTTTCTCTTTTATAATAAAAGCTATTTATTTTTTCTGTTATCTTATATGAGTTGGCATGTGCATGAGTTAGGCTGCGGGGTATAGGCATGTATACCCTGGCCGGTCATGTGATCCTGAGTTTGGGGTGTGGCAATGTGGTATCAAAGTATGTGGTTTGGTCTGACTACGACCTTGAGTTTGTTTACCGTAAAGGGCGACATGTGGGCTGTGTTATGAGATCAATGGGCTAAGTCTGCACCTCAGCGTGACATGTGGTTAGTTTATTTAAGATTCAAGGGTGAATCGTTTCATTTATTGATGATGTTTTCTTTTAGGTGGCTCCAGTGTGATGGAGGCTTTAAGTGCCACATAGAGCGGCAGTGGCAGTAACTCTACACTGGGCCAAGGCCGAGGTCAGAGCGGAGGTTGACGATGGGGCCAGGGTCGTAAAAGTACATGACCAATTGAGGAGGAGCCGGGACAGTCCCAGGGTAGCACAGCTTGAGGCCGTGAATGGCCCTGTGCTAGAGAGTGCACCATTTTGGGGGCTACCCTTGTATGGGTGCCTGGATTAAGAGATCTTTGCAATGTTTGCTTAGTATCTTGAATGATTCATTGGTTCTCATCATATAGTTTAAATATCTATGGTGCAGTTTGGTTAGGGCGGCCCTAGGGATCCTAGGGGGCGATTGATAGAGTTCTGTAGAAGGGATCTGTAGGGGTTGGCTGTTGGTAAATTTCCCCTATAGCCGAAATTTTGGATTGATTGGAGGAACTTTCCCCCTAGATTTCAAGAAATATAAATTGTGGGTATAGAGTGACCTTATGCTTAAGGGCCATGATTGTGTGTGACCTGAGTTGAGCAGGACGCAGAGCGGTTTCCATCTGAGGCATGTTTTGGGTGCAGAAAGGATTGTCATGGTAGAGGTAGCTAGCAGCCTGATTAGACCAGAGGGCGCCGAGGCGTCCAGGGTAGTAGTGTCAGGAAACCTTATTGTTGGTTCCACTATTGCATTAGTTTTGTTTGATGCAAGTGCTACGCATTCTTTTGTATCTACTTTGTTTGCTGCTAAGTTGGCAGAGAAATTCTCTATTCTTGATTTGCCTCTTGTGGTGTCTACGCATACGGGTATTTTTGTACTAGCAGAGACAATCTTTCGGGGTTGCGAGGTGGTCATTTGTGGGCACGTACTGATGGCCGAATTGACACTCCTGCCGATGCTAGAACTTGATGTGATTTTGGGCACAGACTGGTTGGTCGACCATTTCGCCTCAATGGACTGCAGGGCTAAGACTGTGACCTTCAGTAAGCCCGGATTGCCCTAATTTACCTTCTAGGGTGAGGGAAGGGAAGACTCGATCGTTGGTGGCCATCTCAGCTCTCAAGGCCTGGAAGCTACTTCTGGGTAGATGCCAGTCCTTCTTGGCCTTTGTGTATGTGGTAGAGAGAGACGGAGGTGCAGCAAGGGACATCGAGGGGACACCACTTGGTATGCAGGTTCTTTGATGTGTTTCCAGAGGAGTTGCTATGGTTACCTTAAGAGAGGGAGATTGAGTTCTGTATTTATTTGCAGCCTAGGGTGAACCTGATCTCCATCCCGTCGTATCAGATGACACCAGCTGAGTTGAGGGAGTTGAAATCCCAGTTGCAGGAGCTGCTCGAGTTGGGTTTCATTAGCCCAAGTGTTTCGCCTTGGGGTGCTCCAATGCTCTTTGTGAAAAAGAAGGATGGATCCATGAGGATGTGCATAGACTACCGACAGCTTAATAAGGTGATGGTGAAGAATCAGTACCCGCTGCCCACGATTCATGATTTACTCGATCAGCTTTAGGGGGCTCAGTGATTTTCTAAGATTGACCTATGATCAGGGTACCATCAGTTGAGGATTCGGGACAGTGACGTCCCTAATACTACTTTCAGGTCGAGGTACGAGTACTTTGAGTTCCTGGTGATGTCCTTTGGGCTGACTAATGCACCTGCAGCATTTATGGATCTGATGAACCGTGTGTTCAGGGAATACTTGGATAAATATGTGATAGTGTTTATTGATGACATCTTGATATATTCCAGGAGCAAGGAGGAGCATGCTGAGCATTTGAGGGTAGTTCTAGAGACTCTCAGGGAGCATCGCTTATATGCCAAATTCTCCAAGTGCGAGTTTTGGCTGGAGAGCTTAGGGTTCCTTGTCCATGTGGTGTCCAGGGAAGGGGTAAAGGTGGACCCCGCGAAGATAGAAGCAGTTCAAAATTGGAAGAGGCCGACTAATGTCACCGAGATTCGTAATTTCCTGGGATTGGCAGGTTATTACAGAAATTTATGGAGAATTTCTCCAGGATTGCAACGCCATTGACCCGCCTGACTCAGAAGAAGATCAAGTTCGATTGGGATAGTAAGTGTGAGGAGAGCTCTCAGAAGCTCAAGGACCGCTTGACGTCGGCACTAGTTCTGGCAATACCCTCGGGCTCAGGATGGTTTGTGGTTTATTATGATGCCTCCCGAGTCGGCTTGGATTGTGTGTTGATGCAAAACGATAGGGTGATAGCTTATGCCTCCCGACAGTTGAAGGTCCACGAGAAGAATTACCTGACTCATGATCTTGAGCTAGTAGCAGTGGTGTTCGCATTGAAGCTGTGGTGTCACTATCTTTATGGCGAGGCTTGTGAGATATACACTGATCATAAGAGCCTCCAATATTTTCTCACCCAAAAGTAGTTGAACTTGAGGCAGAGAAGATGGCTTGAACTCTTGAAGGACTATGACTGCACGATCATGTACCATCAGGGGAAGGCTAATGTGGTGGCTGACGCTTTGAGCAGGAAGTCTATGGGCGTAGTCTAGCGCATATGGCAATCAGGAGGAGGCCGTTGGCCTAGGATTTGGCCATGTGTTTAGGTGGCGGGGTAGTCTTGTCAGTATCAACTTTTGGTGCGTTGGTGGCTCACCTGAGGCTGCAATCCACTTGTAGACATGTTGTGGGCAGCGCTGGAGGAGGATACTTTTTGTGCACTCACTAAGGATCTAGCTAGGAGAGGCGATGCCGATAATGGTTTTGGTGTTGATCCGCAGTGCGTTCTGAGGTTTAAGAACATGATAGTGGTGTCAGATATGGCTGAGGTTCGCAGGCAAGTGCTAGAGATGGCTCATCGATCTATATACACTATGCATCCGGGAGCCACAAAAATGTATCGTGATCTAAGGCAGAATTATTGGTGGAAAGGCATGAAGAGAGAAGTTGAGCATTTAAAGCTGACAAGGTTGCTCCAGAACCTAGAAGTACCAGAGTGGAAATGAGAGAAGATAATCATGGATCTTCTGACAGGGTTGCCAAAGTCTAGGAAGGGCAATGATTCTATCTGGGTAGTGGTGAATCGCCTAACCAAGTCGTCACATTTCATACCAGTCAGGATGACCTTTTTAGCCAAGCGGTAAGCAAGGTTGTTTTTGGATTGAATCGTCGCTTATTATGGTGTCCATGTTATGATTATCTCCGATCGGGGTACTCAATTCACAGCTCAATTCTGGCTATCTTTCTAGGAGGCGTTGGGCACTCAGGTTCGGTTCAGCACTGCATTTCACCCTCAGACAGATGGTCAGTCAGAGCGGACCATTTAGACATTGGAGGACATGCTGAGAGCATGTGTCCTAGACATGGAGGGCAGTTGGGAGAGGCACTTATCCCTGATTGAGTTTGCCTACAATAATAGCTATCATAGCAGCATCGGGATGACCCCTTTTGAGGATGGTTTGAGGTAGGAGATTCCCTTATGATGAGACCTAACCTGGTTGAGGAGGTAGTAGAAAAGGTGAAGCTAATCAGGGAGAGGTTGCTGGCAGCTCAGAGTCGCCAGAAGATGTATGCAAATGGAAAAGCCAGAGAGGTAGAGTTTGCTGAGGGGGACATGGTGTTTGTCAAGGTATCCCCTATGAAAGGGGTGGTGAGGTTTGGCAAGAGAGGGAAGTTAAACCCTAGGTTCATCGGGCCATTCCCTATTCTCAAGCGCAGGGGAGCTGTGGCATATGAGTTGGCCTTACCTCCTAAATATTATTTTTGATTTTTTTGTTAGTTATTTTGTGTTGCAAGCCTAGCGGGCTAGTTCGAGCTCAAGTCGAGTCGACTCATGGTCCAGTGCGAGCTTGAGAGCTCGGGTTATAAGTAGATCATTGCTTATATATTTTATTTTATTTGCTTGGTTTATTAAATTGTATTGCATGGGTGTGCATGTGATTTGATGCCTATTTGGAGCATGGGGTTAGATTGAGTTAAGGTGGGTTAGCGGGTTGGATTCAGGTTTGAGGTGGATGCGAGTTTGATAAGTGTTAGTGGATTGAGGGTTTGAGGAGGGGAGTAAACCCCCCCCCCCCCCTCAATGGCTTGGCGGCTCCCTTTTGGAGCCGCACAAGTTTTCTTGGAGAGAGGAGCCGAGCCGCCCCTCTCCCCCTCTTGGAGCCGCTGCCTTTGAAGGCCAGCCGCCGAGAGAGAGAGGAGTCGCTGCCTTTGAAGGCCAGCCGCCGCCCCTCTCCCCCTTCCTTTGAAGCTAGTCGCCGAGGAGAAGAGCCTAGCTGAGCCCTTCTCCCCCTCTCTCTTCTTCTCTCCTTGGGAAGCCAAGCCATCGGCTTGGTGGAGCCGAGCCGCCGCCGCCGTCCCCTTTGAGGCTGGAGTCGGAGGCTGCCGATTGGTAATTTCCCTGATTTCTTCTTCCTAATCATGTGAGTGGTTTTGACTTTTCTTGTGTCGATTTGTGGGAGGAGGGCCCGAGATTTCCCTTTGTGGCTCGGCAGCCCTAGGATCACCCTAGGTGTGCTTGGACAAGGTGGAATTAGGGCCGCTCTCAAGGTGTTTGATGAAATGCCTATGAGGCACTACAACATTTTGGGCTTTCAATAGCATTTAACGATAGCATTCTACAGGAACGCTATCGTTAAACAGTGGCTAAAATTAAAATGTGGCTTACTTCCCTCTATTTTTTCCCTAAAAAAAGCTTGCTACTTTTTTTTCCCTCACCCGACAAAACCCTCATCCCACATTTGTACTCTCCCACTTCTTTTGCTCACACGATAAACCCCTCAACCTGTTGATCGCCGCCTCTGCTCCAGCCTATTCTCCTCTCCTCGTTTCTCCTGCTCGCCGAGAGTCCCCGCCGGAGAAGACGAAGGAAGAGGGGGAGGTAGTCACCATCAAGCTCCCGGCGCCCGCTGGGTGGACCAAGAAGGTTCGATTCCCATGAATCCTTTTTTATACTCTTGTTTACTTCGTCCTCGAAAGAGAAGCAACCTCAATCCAACCCGCTTCACGAGCAAACGCCACACTTCTTTCCCTTTTTCCCTTCCCCCTTATATCTTCCTCACCCTCTTTGCTATTCGCGATTGCTCTGCAAAAGGCCATCCTTCTCGCGCTAAGGCTCAACGTTCTCCGTTCTTCGAAGAATTTCTACTTAAGGTGAGAGATTGTTTTTTGATACCTTTTATCCAACAGGTTTTTCTCCATGCTCATTTCAGGTTTTTCTCTGGTCTTTTGAAATGAGGCGGTCTGGATGGCGAAGAAGGCGAGGAAGGTCTCCATGGAGCCCTCTCCATCTGCTGCCGGTTATGTTCATGGGGAAGATGCTAGGGCAAGGCTTTGATACCAGTACTTGCTACAAGATTATGAGGAGTTGCTGAAGGTATGTATATGTCTTTTTCTTTTAATCTTGTAACAAATTATTAATCTGTGGCATGGGAATCCTTCCGTTCATGCCTTCCATGGTTGACTTTGTTGGGTTCCGTGTTGATTTGTGGATCTTGTGCTTGGGTGCTGAAGGAGATTTCGAGATATTGTTGCTTTTGATAATCTTTTGTGTTTCTAATCTTTGTTGGGTCGAATGAGCTCTTATATTTTTGTTTATTTTTTAAAAATATTCCCCGTACATATCCTTGCTTCTCAATTAGAGTTCCTAAATATCTAAATATTTTAGATCTAGGTATCTGGTTTTTGTTTTATATCAACATGTTGATCATTTAGAGGGGAGATTAATGTAATATGTGTGTATATGTTCATATATAATTTCTTGATACTTAAAAATTTATTTTCTTTTTTAAATAACATAAAATCCATTAGATTGTTACTTTTCCAATTCCTCTTCCCGACTATCTTCAATCATTTATTCATTATCTAATTTGGTAGTGTATATTTAACATAGTGCTTGCCTATTTAAATTTGAGAAAAACTGCAACATATGAAATTGTTCTCCAAAAGACTTGGAAATATTTTTTTTTCAAGATCCTCTTTTTGGTGTGTTATAGATTTTTTATTGGAAAGATGTTTGATTTTGGATTAATTGCTGTTATTAGTTGATCAAAGTTAGGTCATTCTTGAATATAATTGCAGTGAATTAACATTTGCTTGTAAGTATATTTCCTTGATCCTTGATCCTTGTGCTTGGAATTTATAAGTTTATTCTTGTAAACAATCTTGTGGGGACTTGAAGTAAATGATTTGTAGGTTGTAATGCAAACTTATTGAAATTTTAAATATTTCTATAATGTATTATCTATCTTGATCACTGCATGGTTAAATATTGATAAGAAGGCTTGTGCATAACCTGATTATGGGCTCTCAATATCTCATTTGGTCACAGTAATTCTGAATATTCATGTTCTTTAGATACTCAAAGAGGGAAGATGCAACTAAGGAGCTGACTACAACAATTGAGGTCAGTGCTCGTCCATTGAGAAGGCCTCAGCGAGATTCTATGTTTTGATGTCCATAATTTATTTGACCAACAAACCGCTGGTACAATCCAAGTATTGTCGAATCAGCATGTTGTTTGTTTAATGCCGATTCAAGTGGTTGCTTGTTGTTTGAAGAGTATTCAGAATTATTGGTGTGGAGTAGAGTTGTGTCTGCCCTTAGGGGTGAGCAAAATTTTTCGATTCACCGAAATGAACCGAAACCGACTGAACTGAAACCGATTTAACCGAACCAAATTAATTTCGGTTCGGTTTTCGATTAAAAAAATTTGGGTTTCGCTTTTTGGTTCGGTTCGGTAAATTAACCGACGGTTCGGTTAATTTACCGAATTAACCGAATATATATATATATATATATAATAACAATTATATCAAATGTTGGTAATTATCTTGGTGGTTAAGTGTGATGTTGAGCTTTCCATCCGCCCAAGTTCAAATCTTAGTGATGTGTAATAATATTTATTTTACATTCGATTATATATATAATAAGTGTTAGTTAGAAATAAATTCATAATAAAAGTTGCTAAGATGGTTAGAGAGGAAGAAAATAAATTAAGTTTGCTTGCCAAGCTCAAGTTCGAGTTTGCACATGTATAGTTTTGAAAAAAAAATTGGTTTTTTCTTTTAAATTTTTTTTCGGTTAACCAAACCGAATTAACCAAATTTTTTTGATTCGGTAAATGGTTAAAAAATATTCTTTGGTTCGATTCGATTAACCGAATTTTTGGTTCGGTTAACCAAATTTTTGGTTCGGTTTTTAACCGAACCGAACCAATGCTCACCCCTATCTGCCCTTCTTGGTTGAGGAGAGCACTGGAAACTTTTTCATTCATAAATGTTTTCTATGCTTTCTTCCAAGTTAGAAAAGAAATGTTTGACATGGGAATTCATAGATGAATTATTGAAGCAACCTAGTATATTTGGACTGGAAGACATTTCTGCATCAAATATTGAACTCCTCTCAATTATTTGCCCAAAGGTAATTGCTGACAGTTTTGTTTGAATCTATTTTTGGTGGAGTTATGGTTGCAATTGCATATTTGAGTTCGAAAACAATTTTCATATGCAAGTCTTCTGATGCTCGATATGAAATGAGAGATACAGGTAGGTAGATCATGCTTGAATATGCCTCATTCTTTCCTCTATACTTATTTTTATTTTGACTTGGTTGTGGTGATTAAATTTTTTTACCATGTTATGTGGATTTGTAGCTAAGAAGAAAGTCCCTTCATCAATCATTCGTGCAATTGATCGAAGGAGTATTACCTTCAGAAAAAAGTTGTGGAAATATATTAAATGTTGCATGGTATTATTTTTCTGGTCCAATTAATGTTGGTTAATGTTATTATGTCTTTTATGTAGATTGATCCTGTAAACTAAGTATACAAGATATTTGGTAATATCATAGCTATGGAGTTTAATTACTTGTGATTCACCATTTAGCTTCTTGCTAAATATAAAAAGCATATTAGATTGCAACAAAGTGTGATTTTATTTTCTACTAAATATAAAATTAGGTCAACGAAATTTCTATGTTATGTTACATACTGTCTTTGGTTCAAACATTATTATACGATAATCAACAGAGTAGAAAAATCCTGGAACCTTCTGAAATGGTTGGACATCTTAGAAAAGGCATTGGAAAACAAGGACAGGTTTGACACAATGCACATGTGTTTTGTTATTTAAAATTGTACAATTAGTTGTGGACTTGTGGTGATGTGGAACCCATATTTTCAACAAATTGTACATGTGGAACAAATAGATGCTAAAGATGTTGTATACGTGGAACTCCCTACTGATCTAACACAAGCATTAAGGTAAGCACTTAAAGGTATTGGAATAACCAAGTTATACAATCACCAGGTACAGTCAGCAGGTGTCAATACATGACTTTTCTAGTTTAATCTATTAAGAAAATATTTTTGTTCTGTTGACTTCTTATGTAATAATTATCCAGGCTGAATCTATACATGCTTCCCTATCTGGGAAGAATGTTGTTGTGGCAACATCAAGTTCCAACGGCAAATCTCTCTGCTATAATATTCTAGTTCTTGAAGCACTATCAAAGAACATGCTATCTTGTGCTCTCTATATATTCCCCACAAAGGTTTTTCTGTATTACTTGTCAATTTTAGTAGCATGACTCATTTTTTCTCTGTTTAGCAAATTTTCAACACCTTTCAGTTAGCATATATATCGCCTTTGGTTATCTAGCTATGTTGAGAAAGTTGATGTAATTATTTTTAGGCTTTAGCTCAGAAAATGATAAATGGCATGAATGTTGACCTAGATGTTGTTGTTTATGATGGAGACACATCTCAAGAACATTGTAGATTGATAAGGAGCAATGCTTGATTGGTATACAGACACAAAGCTCTTCTTGCGGTATCTATCTATTATTCATTATGGTTCTATAATTGCTTACTCATGATATTCCTGTCAAAACTCACTTCTCTTGTCTGGTTCAGGAGAAGTAGTGGTCGAAGGTCGGTCTTCAAATGATCCAAAAGTCTTGGTTCATTATATTTTTTAGGACCAAATGCAGTAAGAGTTTGGGTGGATGTAGCAAGAAAGCCTGAAATATTTTGATGGAAACCTACATCCAATGTTTCTATAGTACAGTTGCATTGTATCCTATCAGGAGATGCAGTGCTTTTTGTTCAGTAGACACTATAGAAGTGTTGTTCACTATATAGATGATCCTTTAGATAAATGATTTTTTTCTTTTTTCCTGTGAATAGGGGTAATGATGGGGAGCAATCATAGTGGAATTTGTGCATTCAAAGTCCTTATATGTATAATATAATTGATTTACCCATATGTTGGAGTTTTTTCTGTTATTAATATTGCATTTGAAGTTTGAAATTAATAGGTTTGTCATTTTTTATTTGTTGATGTGATATTTATCTTATAAAAATTTCGTTACAAGTTATCATATTTCCAAGGCAGGTTCTTATGTACTTTTTAAGAGGAAGGTTTGTCCCCTTCACTGAAAGGCTTTGCACCCTTCATGTTTTTGTTTCAGCCTTCTTTGGCAAGGTCTAAAAGCAGGAACAAAGAAACAAAAGTATGAAAAAATTAGTGAAAAGAAAGTGGCCACATCAATTGAGGTAAGTTTTTTCTACCATCAATTTCAAATTTTGATTCTATTGATTTTTGAAAAAATACTTGCTAAAGGTGCAGAATTTGCTTGTTGACCCTAAATATCATGTTATGTTTGTATTTTGCAGGTTTTCAGTTTGATTATGTATTTGACTGGACCATCATGAAGTATCAGTACACACAAGTTTAAAAAGCTCTTCATGTCAATGCTATTTTTTTGATTAACGGGTCAATTGTTTCGAACACGTCAAACTTGCGAAACCTTATTGTTAGAAGACAATATTGATCTATGTTTAGATTCATTTGTGGATATTTACTAAGGTTGGATTAATGTTATGTTTTAGTAGTTTGAATTTATGTAATATATTCTTGATTTAATAGAAAAATGTTATATAAATATTGATTTATTTAATGTATTCTTAAATTGTTAATAAATTATAAAAATTTAAAAAATATTTTAATAACACCAACAAGCTGAGATTAAACATTTTTTTGTATCATAGTTTTGAAATATTTTCTTTAGTGACAGACAACGATTTGAAAATGCTATATAAATATATAAGATAACTAACTATTATTGCTATTGCAGAGAGAAGTAATAGAAGGTTATGAATGCGATAGTAAATTAATCATAATTGATAAAAAAATGTTATAAAATAACATTCTTATAGCATTCGCAATTGCATTTCTGAAACGTTATTGTAACTTCCCTACATAAGATAGCGTGCGATTTGACAGCGTTTCGGATAATGCTATACACTACCTATGATAGAGTTTATGACATGCTATTAATGAGGATTATTGTTGTAATGAGGACCCTTGAGCTAGTTGGATTTCACTAGACATTCTAAATATATTGTAGGGTAGATTGTTAAATCTAATCCTACGACCTTGCTCTGATACCAATTGTTGAGTGAATACCCACACTAGAAGGGGGGGGGGTTGAATAGTGTTGGGCGACTTTTAACTTCTACTTAATTTCTTTTATATCAATTCCAACTTCAATCGAAACTAAGTGCGACTCAATGATATTCGTTAGCAAGTATGAAAAGCAATTATAAGCAATCAAACAAGGCAATGCAAACACAAGAGATTATAGTGGTTCGGCCAACCGCCTACTCCACAACCTTGGCTCCACAACAAGGATTTCTAACCAAATCCTTTATAGATTTTGTGTTTCCCTTTGAATACAACCAAGGACTCGGCTCTGAACCCTTTGAGAACTCCTCAAACCTATTCACATAAGCATAACACAATTCTATGAAGGAAACTCTAAGTGTTTACACTAGCATACCTAGCAAGCTAATAGTAACGATTACAATATAAGAACAATGAAGAATGACATGAAGGAGCTAAAAAGGAAACCAAGAGTGTGAGCTCCTTCCAAAGCCATCCAAGTCTCCAACTCTTCAAGATGGTGAGCTCGATTCGTTGCCAGAGTTGAGACAAGAAGATCGCTTGTAGAGGATGGAGCAATTCATGAAGCAAGCGAGCACAAATCAATCTTTGAGGGCTTAAATCTCTCTTTGAAGTGCACTAATGATCATTAAGGAGGTATAAGAGAGGTTTGTTGGCCCAAGGGTTCCCCCTAGGCTTTGATCTCTATTTTGATGATAACAAAGAAGTATTTAATATATATGTGTGAAGCTTTGAGTTCTGGTTGAGGTTGCGATAAGCACGCGAACTTTGCTCAGAGATTCGCATAAATTGCTGAAAAGGCTCGGATGCAGATTAAGTAGATTCCTTGTAATATATCCCTAAGATCTCATCCCAAGCCTATTTGTAAAGTTATCCAAGTCAAAACTTAGTAACAAATCCCATGAAAAAGTGTGTAACAAAGCAAATTGAAAAAATCAGCCTCAGCCCAGGTTCGGTCAACCGAACAAGGCAGAAAAATGGCAGTAGCCATTTCGGTCGACCGCACAAGGCCAAAAACCGGCAATAGCTAATTCGATCAACCGGACAATAGAGGAGCTAAAATGTAATGAAGACGGTCGACTATCTGATCGACCGAACAAAGCGGCAGAAAGGAAGAACACCAACGGTCGCTGGGCGGTTGATCGATCGGTCGACCGATGATTGATCGGCAAGCGACCGGTCGGTGTCCAACGGGCAAAAAAATGCCCGTTGAAGAGCCATTCCGTGGGAGGGGTTATAAATACCCCTCACCAACCTTCATTAATTCTTCTTAACCATCAAGATAAGCTTTCAAAGTGTGATTTGTGCCTTCCAAGATTGATTAGCTTGCGCTTGCTTCTCCGATCGACGACTTCTCTTAAGCGCTCATCTTCCCTCAACTTCGACTTCAATTTGATCTCAACGTCTTGTGGAGTTGGAGGCATTGAAGGATTGGAAAAGAGCTCTTAACTTTGGTTTACTCCTTAGCTCTTTTCATTGTAATTTTAATTGTTGTTTGAACTTATTTTTTCATTGATTAGCTTGCTAGGTGTGCTAGTGTAAACACTTAGGGTTTACTTTGTAGTATAGTGTTTTGCCTAAGTGAATAGGTTTGAGGAGTTCTCAAAGGGTTGAGAACTATGTCCACGGTTGTATTCAAAGGGAAACACAGTCTATAAAGCATTTAGTTTGAAATCCTTGGTGTGGAGCCAAGGTAGTGGAGTAGGCGGTTGGCTGAACCACTATACTTTTTTGTGTTTGCATTGCTTTGTGTGTTTGCTTACAATTGTGTTTCATACTCGCTAACAGACATCACTTAGTTGCACTTATGTTTCGTTGAAGTTGTAATCGATTCAAAAAGAAATTGAAATAAATTGTTATAAGTAACCCAACACTATTCAACCCCCCCTTCTAGCTAGTGTGGGTTTTCACTCAACAATTGATATCAAAAGAAGGTCATAGGATTGGATTTAACCATCTATCCTACAAGTTAGAATGACTAGTGAAATCCAACTAGCTCAAGGGTCATCTACTCATAATCCACCGTTGTTCGATGGAAACAACTATGCCTATTGGAAGATACGCATGAACGGCTTCCTACAATCACTAGGCGTGGATGCATGGATAATGATTAAAGTAGAGTATAAGCAACCAACTAAGGATATGGATGAGTGGGATCAAGAAGAGATTAAACTCTTTAATGCAAATGCAAAGGTCGTCAATGCATTATATTTTGGCCTATCAATTAATGAGTTTAATAGAATCTCTACTTGTAAGTATGCATATGAACTTTGGAAAGTCTTAAAGACTACACATGAAGGTACTTCACAAGTTAAGGAATCTAAGATAAACCTACTCATGCATGATTATGAAATGTTCAAAATGTTATCGCATGAATCTATTGATGCCATGTATGTTCGATTTCAAAATATTACAAATGGATTAGCTAACCTTGGTAGAGAGATAAGGGAAGAGGAGAAGGTAAGAAAGCTCCTTCGTTCCCTTCCAAAAGCTTGGGAGCCCAAGGTCATCGCAATCATGGAAGCAAAAGATACGAGCACCTTGAAGATCACCGAGCTCATTGAGTCTCTCATGACACATTAGACCCATATGAAGCAATACAAAGAGGAAGATGCTCCCAAAGGCAAGACCATTGCCTTAAAAGCATCACACCGGGGTGAAGAATCCTCATCATCTGAGGAAGAGACGGATGATTTTGAAGAGATGACAATGTTGGCAAGAAGATTCATGAGCTTCATGAGAGAGGCATGAGAAAGGGAAGAGGAGGCTACACATGTTTCAATTGCAACAAAACCGGGCATCTAAGGAAGGATTGCCCACTTCTCAAGATGGCTCCCACCTCCAACCCTCACAAAAAGGACAAATACAACAACAAGAAGAAGGCAATGATGGCTTCGTGGGATGAAAGCGAGTCTTCATCAAGTGAAGAAGACTCCAAGAGTGAAAATGCAAATCTTTGCCTCATGGCAAATGACAATGAGGTAAGATTTACATTTGGCGAACTTTCATTTACACAAGATGAACTAGAAAATGAATTTGATCAAATGCATGATGAATTTAATGTTATTAGGAAAAAGTTTAAAGAGCTTAGAAAGGACAACTAATCTTTAGAGCTTGAAAATGATAACTTGCTATTCTCATGCAATGCATTAAGGAAAGAAGTAGATACCCTTAAGGAAGAAAAGCATGCCCTAGATGATGCTAAGAAAAACTTAGAATAATAAAAATAAAAAATTGGAAAATGAAAACAAGTACTTAAGTGATCAAGTAGAGCACTTGAATGATAGCATGCTAAGTCTAAAAAAGGAACTCTGCATGCTAAATGAAAAAATGACAACCTTGCAAAATGTCATGCCTAAGGTTGTCCATGCTAGAAATTCATCAAGTAATCATGCTCATGCACACTCCCATGCTCACACACACAATCCAAGAAAGTTTAATGTAGGTTGCTTTTCATGTGGTATATTTGGCCATATGGCTAGAGATTGTGTACTAAGGAGGAACCCTCACGCTAGATTCACTTGGATTCCTAAGATGACTAACACTAAAGGACCCAAGAAGATTTGGGTACCTAAAATGGTCTCTTCTCCTTTTGTAGATGGAGAAGCATCCTCAAGCAAGTACGTAGAAGCACATGGATATTGGATAGTGGTTGCTCAAAACACATGACGGGTGATATCAATCTTTTCGCAACCCTATCAAGCAAAGATGGTGGACATGTGACATTTGGAGACAATGCCAAAGGTAAGATTGTTGGCATTGGTAATACAAGTATACTCCCCTACCCATGCATTAAAAATGTCTTGCTAGTTGATGGGTTAAAGCATAATTTGATTGGCATATCTCAATTGTGTGACAATGGATATGTAATAATTTTTGAAGCATCTAAATGCATAATTAGAAGTGCACCATCTAATGATATTGTATTTATTGGAAATAGGCAAGAAAATATTTACACATTAGTTTTAAATATTTTGCCTAATCCCCATGTTAGATATTTGGTTGCCATGGAAAATGATTCTTGGTTGTGGCATAGAAGGCTAGGACATGCTAGCATGAGCCTCATCCAAGAAATATCGAAGAAGGACATAGTTAAAGGATTATCTAAGATAAAATTTGAAAAAGATAAACTTTGTGATGCATGTCAACTAGGTAAACAAGTTAAGTCTTCATTTCATAGCATTAATCAAGTAAGTACATCCAGAACACTTGAACTTGTGCACATGGATCTTTTTGGTCCATGTGACATAGCTAGTCTAGGTGGAAAACTATATTGCTATGTGCTAGTTGATGATTTCTCGACATTTACATGGGTTTTCTTTTTAGTTAAGAAAAATAAAACTTTTGACCTCTTCAAAAAATTTGCTAGGAGAGTTACAAATGAGAAAGGAATTTTAATTTTGAAAATTAGAAGTGATAATGGAGGAGAATTTAAAAATAAAAAGTTTTCCAAATTTTATGATGAATTGAGTATTGAGCATATCTTTTCTTCCCCTAAGATCCCTCAACAAAATGAGGTGGTTGAGAGGAAGAATAGAACCTTACAAGAGATGGCTAGGACCATGCTTTGTGAAAATAATTTGCCCAAGTACTTCTGGGCCGAAGTCATAAATACCTCTTGTTATGTGCTTAATCGTGTTTTATTCAGACCTAAAATCAAGAAAACATCTTTTGAGCTTTGGAATGATAAAATCCCAAGTGTGGGATATTTTCATGTTTTTGGATGTAAACGCTTTATCTTAAACACAAAGGAGCATTTAGGAAAATTTGATTCTAAATCCGATGAAGGTATTTTAGTAGAACTATAGAGTATATAATAGTAGAACTATGATTGTTGAAGAATCTATGCATGTTACATTTGATGAAACTAATGATTCTTCTAGAAATGTTAAGATTGTGAATGTATGTGAGAAACTTGAGGAACTCACATTTCATGACAAAGAGGTCGAGGATGAAGACAATGAGGAAATTCAACATGAAGAACCCCCATCCTCAACTCTACCTCAAGGTGAAGATGAAGAAGAGGAAACTCTATCACCTCTCCCCAAAGGGTATCAATTGATAAGGGATCATCCAATGGATCAAGTCATTGGAGAACCATCAAAGGGAGTTGTAACGCGCCATAAACTTAAGAATATTTGTCAATATGTAGCGTTCATATCTCAAGTAGAGCCAAAAAATATTAAGGAAACAATAGAAGATGAATTTTGGGTAATAGCTATGCAAGAAGAATTTATTCAATTTGTTAGAAATGAAGTATGAGACTTAGTACCTAGACCTAGCGGACAAACCTTGATTGGGACTAAATGGGTGTTTAGAAACAAGTTGGATGAAGGAGGTTTAGTCATTAGAAACAAAGCTAGGTTAGTGGCCCAAGGGTACAATCAAGAAGAAGGAATAGATTATAATGAAACTTATGCTCTTGTAGCTAGATTTGAGGCAGTTCGCATGCTTTTAGCTTATGCTAGTTTTAAAGGCTTTAAACTCTTTCAAATGGATGTTAAAAGTGTGTTTTTAAATAATTTTATCGATGAAGAAGTTTATGTTGAACAACCCCCCGGATTTCAAAGTTTTGAGTTTCCAAACCATTTTTTTAAACTTAAAAAGGCTTTATATGGCTTAAAACAAGCCCCAAGGGCTTGGTATGAAAGGCTTTCCACATTTTTGAAAGATCAAGGTTTTAGCATTGGAAAAGACGATGTCTTTCTTTTTATAAAACACAATGAAAATAATATTTTACTCGTGCAAATTTATGTTGTTGATATAATATTTGGTGCTACTAATGAATTGCTTTGTGAGTGGTTTGCAAAGTGCATGCAAGAAGAATTTGAGATGAGCATGATGGGAGCACTTTCTTTCATGCTTGGTCTCCAAATCAAGCAAACCATCAAGGGAATTTTCATAAGTCAAGCTAAATACACAAAGGAGCTCATCAAAAGGTTTGGAATGAATGAAGCCAAGATAGCTTCTACACCAATGAGCACATCCATCAAGCTTGACAAAGATGAAGATGGTGTCAAAGTAGATGAAAACACATATTGAGATATTTGAAGGGCACGAGGTATGATTGGTAGCATTCTCTATTTAACTACAAGTAGACCCGATATCATGTTTAGTGTTTGCGCATGTGCTAGGTTTCAATCTTGTCCTAGAATGTCTCACTTGAGTGTGGTCAAACACATATTGAGATATTTGAAGGGCACGGTTGACTTAGGATTATGGTATCCATGTAATACATCTTTCGATTTAATTGGTTTTTCGGATGCCAATTTTGCCGGGTGTAAAATAGATCAAAAAAGCACTTGTGGGTGTTGTCAATTCCTAGGGATGAGTCCTGTCTCTTGGTTTTCAAAGAAACAAAACTCAATTGCACTTTCAACCACCAAAGCGGAATACATCACTGTGGCTAGTTATTGTGCACAAGTCCTTTGGATGAAACAAACCCTCTTAGATTATGGACTTAAGTATTCTTGTATACCTATACATTGTGATAACACTAGTGCAATCAACTTAACAAAAAATCTTGTTTTACACTCTAGGACCAAGCATATTGATCTAAGGCATCTTAGGGATAACGTAGCCAAGGGAAATATATCCATGAAATTCGTATCCACCGACAAACAACTTGCAGATATATTCACAAAACCCTTAGGTGAGGAGAGCTTTACGAACCTAAGAATGCAATTAGGAATTTGTGCTTTTCCTAGTGGTTAAAAATGAGAAATATATATACATGTCTTTTGAAAAATTGCATTTCATATGGTATCATCACACTTATGTATTGCCTTGAAATGGGGCTTTGCGACTTATCGATGTTTGCCTTCTATAGGCTTATATTAATAAGAAGGACTATAGTGGTCGATGATACTCGATTTTATGGTTTACTTGGTTTTAATGATGAAACTCATTAATAGTACCTTAATTCGTGCTCTTTTTGATTGATGTCAAAAGGGGGAGAAAAAGCAAGGTCACATTTATTTTATGATGCATATAGTAGGGGGAGTTACAATCATAATATGCATATTGATAGAGGGAGCATATGTTAAATTGTGGACCAAGTTGTGTATGCCTTAACTCAAACTCACAAATGTTACTTAGAGTCTTCTTTTATATTAAATTTTATGTTGTGTTTGTCATCATCAAAAAGGGGGAGATTGTTGGCCCAAGCGTTCCCCCTAGGCTTCGATCTCTATTTTGGTGATAACAAACAAGTATTTAATATATGTGTGTGAAGCTTTGAGTTCAGGTTGAGGTTGCGATAAGCACGCGAACTTCGCTCGGAGATTCGCATAAATCGTCAAAAAGGCTTGAATGCAGATTAAGTAGATTCCTTGTATTATATCCCTAAGATCTCATCCCAAGTCTATTTATAAAGTTATCCAAGTCAAAACTTTGTAACAAATCCCATGAAAAAGCATGTAACAAAGCAAATGTAAAAAATCAACCTCAGCCCAGGTTCAGTCGACCAGTCGATCGATCGAACAAGGTCGAAAAATGACAGTAGCCATTTCAGTCGACCAGTCGGTCGACCGAACAATGCCAAAAATTGGCAGTGGCTACTTCGGTTGACCGGTTGATCGACTAAATAAGGCCAAAAACCGGCAGTAGCTAATTTAGTCGACTGATCGGTCGACCGGACAATAGAGGAGCTAAATCGAAATGAAGACGATCGACCGAATAAAGCGGCAGAAGGGCAGAATGCCAACGGTCGCTGGGCGGTCGATCGACTGACGATCAACCGACAAGCGAAAGGTCGGCGTCCAACGGGCGAAAAAACGCCCGTTGAAGAGCCGTTCCGTGGGAGGGGTTATAAATACCCATCACCAACCATCATTAATCCTTCTTAACCATCAAGATAAGCTTTCAAAGTGTGATTTGTGCCTTCCAAGATTGATTAGCTTGTGTTTGCTTCTCCGATCGACGACTTCTCTCAAGCGCTCAACTTCCCTCAACTCCGGCTTCGTTTCGATCTCATCATCTTGTGGAGTTGGAGGCATTAAAGGCTTGGAAAAATAGCTCTTAACTTTGGTTTACTCCTTAGCTCTTTTCATTGTAATTTTAGTTGTTGTTTGAACTTATTTTTTCATTGATTAGCATGCTAGGTGTGCTAGTGTAAACACTTAGGGTTTACTTTGTAGAATTATGTTTTGCTTAAGTGAATAGGTTTGAGGAGTTCTCAAAGGGTTGAGAACTGAGTCCTCGGTTGTATTCAAAGGAAAACACAAAGTCTATAAAGGGTTTAGTTTGAAATCCTTGGTGTGGAGCCAAGGTAGTGGAGTAGGCGATTGGCCGAACCACTATACTTTCTTGTGTTTGCATTGCTTTGTGTGTTTGCTAACAATTGTGTTTCATACTCGCTAACAGACATCACTTAGTTGCACTTATGTTTGGTTGAAGTTGTAATCGATTCAAAAAGAAATTGAAATAAATTGTTATAAGTAACCCAATACTATTCAACCCCCCATTCTTGTGTGGGTTTTCACTAAACAAGCTAGATTGGTGAGGGGTATTTATAACCCCTCACTCGGCACAGTTCTCCAACAGGCATTTTTCTACCTGTTGGACACCAACCGGTCGCTTGTCGATTGTTTGTCTGTCGACCGATCGATCGACCGTTGGGCTTCTGCCCTTTCTCAGCCACATTCGGTCGATCGAATTGGCTACTGCCAATTTCCGCTGTTGTCCAGTCGACCGAATGGGCCACTGCCAGTTTTTGGCTTCGTTCGGTCGATCGACCGGTCGACCGAAGTGGCTACTGCTAATATCTTGCCTCGTTCGGTCGATCGACCGATCGACCGAATCTAGGCTGAGACTATTTTTTTACATTTGTTTTGTTACATGCTTTTTTCATGGGTTTCGTTACAAAGATTTTCGTGGGATGGTGAGGGTTCTAATCATTGAATAAAATAATTGCTTTTGTTTACAACTAGAATTTAACAATTGAAAACTAGTATCAGAATCCATGATGGTCAAATAATTGTGGTAATAATTTTTTGGTAATCGCAAGTAAGGTTTATTATTTCTAACATATATATTTGAATAAAATGGTTTCCAAAGAATGGGTTTCTTCTTGCAACTATGCTACATTGCATTTTGGATTTCCTTTTAAATATTCCACTAACTCTTCTTTTTATTTCTAAACTCAAATGCATGGATATAATCTGATTCAACTTAATTACTAAGTATAAGATAACTTAGTTTACTAGAATTAAGTCTCAATTTGTAGAACTAGTTGTTGTTGATTATGCACCAAAGCTTTGTACATTATGTGGAATAATAACTAATCTTTTCCATCTAGATATGCACTGATATAAATAGTGTAAGAAATTTCTACAAATTAAGAACATATTCTATTGACTACTTCCTCAATGGCAAAATATACAGGAGTAAATATTTGCAAATAACAATGAAAAAAATTACCTTTTTATACTACTCTAACATGAAAAACAATCCTTCCAAAATAAATAGGGTAAATTACACTGACCTCCCATGAGGTTTAGTGAAATTACATTGACCTCCCCTCTATTTGTCTAGGTTACAATCACCTCCCCAGAGTAATCTTTGTATAGGAGGTTTGTAATATTTTATAAAACTCAGGGGAGGTTTGTATAATCTTATTTCGTAATATGGGAGGTTTGTGTAATCTTTTACAAAATTCAAGGGGGTTACAAGATAAAATTACAAATAGAGAGGAGATCAGTATAATTTCACTAAACCTCATGGGAGGTCAGTGTAATTTACCCAAATAAATACAACAAAAACTAGTTAATAACTTTAAAACATATATGTTCTATAAAGATTATCCCCTATTTGAATTCAATAAAAATATTTAAAAAATAAAAAATCTTAAGAATCAAAATTTAACTTTTGGGGTCTAGTACAAATTTTCGAAAACCGAAAATTTTATAATATCTTGGGTCAAATATGAGTAGGCTAAATGCTTCCAAAAATTCTTTAAAAATATGTCGTTAACTAGTTTTTACCTAAGGAACAATTACTGGGATTTTTTGTGCCAAGAAAATGTCTAGGTCATATAGCCCTCCAAGGAGCTCCCTAGGCTTAGTGAATTTCAGGGTCGTTTCTGATTTTCCAGGTTTTCATATTTTGGGGTTCAGGTTTGGGTTTTTGAGTTTTGCATCATAAAAGAGTATTTATAACACATGCTAGACACCTTAAACCTAAACTCAATCTTTCCAAAGAATCCCAAGTGACGACGAGCGTCCTTGTCGATTTCTCCAATTTCTTCGATTTTTCCGATCGAGGACATCGTGCGCTAAACCTAAACGTTGTCATTTTTTTTTTGTTTTTTTTTTACAGAGCCTGACCGGTGAGGTGGGTTGGAGCACTTGGCGCGATTGGAGGGCAGAGGAGCCACATTGATCTCATAGGAGTCCTAGTTAGGGGACGTAGTTGAGTCTTTGGTAGTTGTCATTCACCTGTGTTGGTGATTTGGAGTTGTAGTCCCTTGGGGACATTCATGTCTTTCATTTCAGATTTTATTTGTTAAAAAGAACTATTGGTCTTTGATTCATTTATTTTTGCACTTGAACTTTTTGATAAAAACTTTACTATTTAAATGAAATCGGTTTTTGTTTCTCTTTTATAATAAAAAGCTGTTTATTTCTTCTGTTATCTTTTATGAGTTGGCATGTGCATGAGTTAGGGTGCGGGGTATAGGCACGTATACCCTGGCTGGTCACGTGACCCTGAGTTTGGGACATATCATTAATCGTAAATTGGGGATATGTTTAATTAAAAATTAAACATAATTAATTTGATTTTTGAAATTAAAAATTCATGGAGGAAAATTTGATTTTCCCCATGTGCCTACACCTATTGATTTGGAATTGATTTTTTTAGATAAATAATAAATAATAGGAATTTGATTTATTTAGATAAATAATAAATTTATAGATAATTGATTTATTTAGATAAATCATGATTCTATAAATAGGAATTTAATTTATCTACATGAATATAATTCCTTTATGATAAGAATTTAATTTATTTAGATAAATCTCATTCATATTAATAGGCTTTTAGTTTATGGAGATAAATTAATTTTGAATTAATTATAAAATAAATAAATATGAAATATATTTTGGAGACAAATCCTGAAAATTTGAATTTCGAGAGAGATTTTAGGGGAGGGTCGGGTCTACTGTTGTAGCCCCCCCCCCTCCTCTTTAGGTGGCTGAATACCCTATGAGGGATGAGATGGAGTTAAAGTTTGTTTCCCATCTTCTTGGTGTGAACAAGCGAGAGGTTCTTGGGTGGAAAGAAGTTCCAAAGAACCTCTATCTTCTTCCTTGAGTGGCCAGCCATCTTCCTCCCCTTCCTTGAGTTCTCCGAGAAGTTGGAGAGGTGTTCTTCTCCACTTTTGTGTGCCGCCAATTCCTTTCCTTGGAGGAAACAAAAGAGGACAACGAGGTATTCTCTCTTCCATCCTCTCATTTCGTGGTTTTCTCATCCTCTCTTTCTCCCGTTTTGGAGCTCGGTTCCTAGTAGAAGGGCTGGCCTAGCCTTGGTGCTTTTCGGGATTGAGAAAGTCACTCCGTTGAGCCACAACGGGCCCTGTTCATCACTACCCCTTTTGTTGCAAGGTGCTTGGTGTGGACTAGCATTGGAGGACGTGCGTGTGTGCGCCTTGAACGGGGATAGGAGCAGCTCCGTCAACCACGTTGAAGGTATACTTTCTTCCTATGATTAATTCCTTAAACTTGCTAAAGTAGATCACTATTTTTCAGGGTGTTTGGATTTTTAATTTCCATTTAACGCTGTGTTTTTCTATTCGCACCCCAAACAGTGGTATTAGAGCCACCTTTAGCGATTTTTTGGAATTTTTATTTCGCGTTTTGATCACGTTCACGAATTGTTCGCTCCCTAAATGTCATGCTACCCAATTTTAGTTTTCGGGGGTCTTTAAGTTGTTTTCCTTGGCTCCATGGTTCATGCGATGAATCGAGGTGGAAGCCTATTGGCCATAATAATTTTGGATAGAATTCAAACTCAAAAACCCCATGGGTTCATGATTGAACAGCCCCGAGAATTGAAAAATCCCGCATGTGTTGTTTGAACCATTTTAGGTGGAAACGTGATTGGATTTGTGTGATTTTGGATTCTATTTTTTTCCTTTCTTTTTCATATATGATGTGATGCATGAAAGGATGGTAATGGATGAGCCCTATGTGCATGTAACTGTGTGTAATCATGGTTGTGTTGATTGCTTGTAAACTTATAAAATTGCAGCACTGTATCTTTTAAATAAGGTCTGCGTACCCCTACCTTCCTATTGAGAATTATGATTGTAATTCAAGGTTCTTGGGTGGAAAGAAGTTCCAAAGAGTGGTCGGCGATCTTCCTCCCCGTCCCCGAGTTCTTCGAGAAGCCGGAGAGGTGTTCTTCTCCACTTTTGTGTGTCGCCACTTCCTTTCCTTGGAGGAAACAAAAGAGGACTGCGAGGTATTCTCTGTTAGTGTTGGCTTTTGTATGTTGGCTATATTTGGCAAAATTGTTCCTGTATGATCTCAGTCTTAACTTTAAGGACCTCTGTACATATTGAGAACAGTTTCAATGGTGTAGGGACAGTCTCAACCGCTTCTACAGTTTGAGGATATTCTGGATAAGTATGTTGCGAATGAGATGACTGTTGGACTTCAATATTGATGATGATTCTTTTGATATCTCTGGTATTATTAATCATCGTTATTTATTTGTCAATTGTTCATTTTGGTGTTATAAGTAGTAGAGGGTTTCCTACTCTTTATGTTTTGGGTGTTACTGTTTGATTTGAACTTTATAATGTTTTCAATGTTGGCTGTTCAAACCGATGACTGTTGGTTATTTATCTGATGGGTTCATTAGACAACTAGTTATGAACATCATTGATTCAGATCTTTCAATTGTCTCAAATAAATTCCGATGAAAAGATCTGATTTGTAACTCTCTCCATGTGCCAACACTGCATTGCCAGTTATTTAGAGAAGTTGAGACTGCTAAGTGCAAACTGCTAAGTGTAGAATGACAACAATCTACATTTCTTATATTCAGGAGAAGAAGATTTTGGGTTGTTAACTCGCTACAACACAAGGTTGTGTGGCTGTGATGTCATAGAGAGGCAAGTTGGTATTTACTTGTAATAACAAATAGGTTTTTGTTATTTCTAATTCACTGTAGAACTAGTAGTCGAATTTCAGGTGTGAAATCTTGAGGACTAAAATATTACTTATAGAGAGTGGACTGAGCATCCGTCCGGTGAGTGCCTCGCGGATTAGGTGATTGGTTTTGTCACAGAATTGTGTAAACAAATCTCTTGTGTTTGTGTGTGTTTTTATTTTGGTTCTTACTTTGCTACTTGTAGTAGTTGTAATAGCAGTTGCAACTTCCTATTCAATTATCCTTAACAGAAGTTCCCTTAGAGACATATACTATCAATTGGTATCAGAGCGGTTGTGCTAACCTTTACCCGCACAAGATCCTTGGTGTTTATCTTCTTTTTCAAGCTCAAGATGGAAGAAATGCCTATGGGAAATTATGTCAATATTCCTCCTTTACTTATTGGAACAAATTATGTCTATTAGAAGGCTAGGATGAGGGCTTTCATCAAATCATTGGATGTTCGGTGTTGGGACTCTATAGAGATTGGCTACACTCCTCCGAAAACACATGATGTGACTGAGCGCAAGTCAAAGAACCAATACATAGAAGCAGAAATAGTTGCAGCAAACTATGATAATAAAGCCCTAAATGCTATCTTCATTGGAGTTGATCATTCTCAATTTAAACTAATCTCTACTTATACCTTGGCAAAGCAGGCATGAGAAATTCTAGAAACAAATCATGAAGGATCCCTGACTCTTCGAAAGTCAAAAGTTGAAATCCTCAACACCAAATTTGAGAATCTGAAGATGAGAGAAGATAAAAGCATACAAGACTTTCATGGGCATATCAAAGACCTCATGAACAATGCTACCAACCTTGGAGAGTCATTCTCTGAAGAAAAAATAGTAAGGAAAGTTCTGAGATCCATGCCTACCAAGTTCGATATGAAATCTGCTACTAAAAGTGAAGTTCTTGACCCATCTACTATTACTCTTGACACTCTGATGGGGAAACTTAAAACTTATGAGTTGGAATTTTTTGAAAAATATTCTCACAAAGAAAAGAAGAAGAATCTTGCTTTCAAAGCTACTGAGGATGAGATCAAGTTAGAAGATTGTTTTAAAGAGGAGATGGATGTTGTACTAGCTCTTATGACAAAAAATTTCAAGAGATTTCTAACAGCTAAGAACAAGGTAAACCATAACTCTCAGTCTAACTTGTAGTTCAACAGCAGTTTCAATCGTCTAAGTCTGCCCGTTCCAGATCAGACTCGTTTGCTGGAGAAAATAGAAGAAGCCAACAGTCCGGTCAAAAGGATGATCTCAAACAGAAGTTCGAAGACATCCAATGCCCAAATCTTCAGAAGAAGATCAAGAAGTTATTCACTGCTACTTGGAGTGACGATAATGAAGAAGCTGACTTAGAATAGCATGAACGAGGAAACTTTAGAGATTTCATAGCCTGCGTTGATGGCATAGTTAAGACTACCGACATCTCTGATGCAGATAATGATCACAGCAAAGTTCAATACGCAGATAGTCTTGAGGAAGCCTATCAAGAGATGTTTGACAAATGGGTTGAAGTGGCTAAACTTAACAAATCACTCGGGGATCAAAACAAGCTTTTGGTTGAAGAAAGGAAGACCCTTAAGGAGAAAGTTCAAACCCTTCAAAGACATATTATTCAAAAAGAAGACAAAGAGTCTAAGTTAACTTCCGAACTTGAAAAGGTAAAGAAGGAAGTTAGAAAGATGAATTCTACAAGTACTCTTAACAAAATCTTGAGTGTAGGAAAAAGCCCTTCTAATCATAAGGGACTAGCTAGTTCATGCCACTTGAAACCTCAATCTCAACTGCCTACTCAACCGAGGAACTATCATAGAGGCTATTCAAGTCATCAAAAGCCTACTACAAGAA
This sequence comes from Canna indica, assembly GCA_034359265.1. Taxonomy (NCBI): domain Eukaryota; kingdom Viridiplantae; phylum Streptophyta; class Magnoliopsida; order Zingiberales; family Cannaceae; genus Canna; species Canna indica. The sequence goes on along the minus strand of CP136898.1, from coordinate 32,034,587 downwards.
AGGGAGATATGGTGTCCATATGCTACTATATATTGCAGGTGTAGAGGACACATTATTACAAATTTCTTCAAACTCTTCAAAAAACTAAGGAGAAAGAATAATCAAAATCACCCAAGGCAAAAGGTTAAGCAAATTTGGGAAAGAAAGACAAATTTGAACTACCATGTTGGTTTTATGTCAAAAACTGTTTCTTCTCTTTGATCTTGGTATTTTGATAGTGGTTGTTCTCATCATATGATAGGAAGTCCTAAAAATCTGAGAGATATTTAGGAACATGGAGGTGCAACCGTCACTTTTAGAGATGGAGGACATGGAAATGTCATAGGAGTTGGAACTCTAAATGTTCTAGAAATTCCTAATTTGGAAAGTGTCCTGCTTGTTAAAGGTCTCAAGGCTAATCTTGTGAGTATAAGCCAATTGTGTGATCAAAATTTAAATGTTCAATTTATAAAAAGCAGTTGCAAGGTTCTTGATAAGAATGGTGATTGTATCCTTGAAGGAAATAGATCCAGAGACAACTGCTATAAAATTGCACATTCTTCTATTTGTCTTTCAGCTGTCTCTTCTGATATTAATCTGTGGCATTGACGGTTAGATCATGTTTATTACAGAGATCTGAAGAAACTTGTAAATGCTGAAGTGGTTAGGGGTATTCCAAAACTTTCAGGAGAACCTGAAGTTGTCCGTCGTGCTTGTCAAGAGGGAAAGCAGACTAGGCAGTCTCATCAACAGTTACAACTAGTAGCTACTTCTAAACCTCTTGAGCTTCTTCACTTTTATCTTGTCGATACTATGCAGGTTGAAAGTATTGGGGATAAAAAATATGTCCTTGTCTGTGTAGATGATTTCTCACGTTTTACTTGGATATAATTCCTGAAAGAAAAGTCCAATGTTTTTAACATTTTTAGGTCTCTATGTTTGAGACTTCATAATGAGCAAGAACTCCTTATTCTAAAGGTGATCCGAATAAGGAGTGATCATGGAAGACAATTTGTGAACATTTCTTTCTCTGATTTTTGTGATAAAAATGGTATATTGTATTAATTTTATGCTCCAAAGACTCCTCAACAGAATGTTATAGTCGAAAGGAAGAATCATACTATTCAGGAGATGGCTCAAGTTATGCTTAATTCTAAGTAGATTTCTGAAAGTTTTTGAGTTGAAGCCATCAACATAGGTTTTCTACATCATAAATCGAGCTTATGTCAGACCAAAATCTACTAAAACTCCTTATAAATTATGGAAATGTAGAAAACCTAATCTTACACATTTTCATGTTTTTGGTAGCAAGTGCTATGTTCTAAATGATAGGAAATACCTTGGAAAAATACAAAGCAAAAGTGACGAAGCCATATTTCTTGGCTATTCCAAAAATAGCAAGGCATACCGAGTCTATAACAAACACACTCAAACTGTGATGGAATCCCAAAACGTGAAGGTTGGTGACTCTCAAACTCTGTTGACTGATGAAAAGGCAGTCTCAACTGTTGACAAGAATGCCCAGGATTCTTCCAAGGCCACTGAATAGTCAGTTGAAACTATTAATTCAGCTGACCATGAGACTGATACTGAATTGGAATATGAAGAGGATGACTCAAGAGCTAAAAAGTTTGCAAGATCTCTCAAGAATCATCCTCTACAAAATGTAATCGGAGATGTACAAGAGGGAGTTAAGACCAGAAATCAATCCAATAAAAATCACCAGGATATGATCAGGTTTTCTTGTCATACTTCAACCGTTGAACCTAAAAATGTCAAGGAAGCCTAAAAGGATGAATTTTGGATTTCTGCTATGCAAGAAGAGTTACAACAGTTTATCCAAAATGATGTTTGGGAACTTGTCTGAAGACCAAAAAATATCAATGTTATTGGAACTAAATGGGTGTTTAAGAACAAGATTGATGAAGCTGAAAACATTACAAGAAATAAAGCTTGTCTTGTTGCTCAAGGCTTCAACCAAATTGAAGGTTTGGACTATGATGAAACCTTCTCACCTGTTGCAAGATTGAAATCCATCAAATCGAAGAAAGCTTTATATGGTCTCAAATAGACTCCTAGAGCTTGGTATGAGAGACTAACCCAGTTTTTGCTTTTGAAAGGCTACAAAAGAGGAAGAATAGATCAGACCTTGTTCATTAAAAGAAAGGAGTCTCAACTGACAATTATTCAAATTTATGTTGATGATATAATTTTAAATGTTCAACATCTGAAATTTATATTAAACAATTTGTGGATGACATGAAATCTGAGTTTCAAAAGAGCATGGTTGGGGAAATGAGTTATTTTCTTAACCTTCAAATAAAGCAATCTAAAGAAGGGATTTTTATCTCTCAGAGTAAGTATGCAAGAAATCTTATTCACAAATTTGGTCTAGACAGTTCTAAGGTAGTTAGAATTCCTATCTCTACTCATGAAAAATTGAGTAAAGATGATGAAGGCAAGAGCATTGATCCCAATCTCTACAGAAGTATGATTGACAGTTTATTGTATCTGACTGCTAGCAGATATGACTTATGTTTCAGTGTTGGATTATGTGCCAGATATCAAGCTAATCCAAAGGAGTCTCATCTACAAGCAGTTAAACGGATTCTCAAATATGTTAAAGGTACTCTTAATTTTGGCCTTTGGTATTCTATTGATATATTGATGCAGATTGGGCTAGAAATACTGATGATAGAAAAAGTATGTCAGGTGGCTACTTCTATATTGGAACAAATCTGGTGGCCTAGTTAAGTAAAAAACAAAACTCTATTTCTCTTTCTTCAGCAGAAGTTGAATACTTGGCAGCAGGCAGTTGCAGCACACAGCTTATGGTTTCAATCAGGAAGAAATGATTCTATACTGTGACAATACCAGTGCTATAAATATCTTAAGAAAACCCTATTGTGCATTCTCGCACTGAACACATTGATATTCATTTTCATTACATTAGGGAGCTAGTCGAAAGAAAGGAGTTGCAACTGGAATACATTCCTACAGATAAATAGGTTGCAGATATCTTCACAAAAGCTTTAAAAGAAGAAAAGTTTGAACAGTTGAAATCTACTCTGGGACTGTGTCATATGACGTATTTTTTGGGGGAGTGGAATAATTGAAGAGTCTTTCAATTAATTTTTCACTTACCGTGTTCATTGAAGGTTATTCTTAATTTATTCTCCTTCATTATTGTTTTTCGGCAGGCATTTTGTACCTTCAATTCTCCTCTTATTGCTCATTGAAGATTTTTGAGATCCTCATTTCGGCGAGAGACTAATATTTATGATGATCCGAACATATGAAATTTATGTCCTCGATTATGTCTTCTTGGTGTTGCAACTCGGTTCACTATCCTGAAAAATAATCAATTTTTTTTACTCTTCAAGCGTCCTATGGTCTACCTCTCACCTATTTAATTGGAAGATTCAATGATGGGTTGTATCATTAACAAGATGAGTTTCATGAAAGAGATGAATACTTCCTTGGAAAAGGAAATAGTGTTTTCAAGTCCTCCAGAGAAAATAGAAACATCTGTTTCAGTTTCATCTCCTGATAAGTTATCTCCACCTTCTATCTCTCAAGGTCAAAATCAGAGAAAGAAATCAAGGAGAAGATCTTCTGACCGTTAGCTAAGAAGAAATGGTAGAGGTATGACATCTAAAATCGTCAAATCTCTATCTCAATTTCCTGATCTTGAGGGGGAGGAATTATCTTCTAAGGGGGAGGGTAAAGATGAAGTCAATATTTCTTCTGGTTCTATTTTTCATGGTGATTCTTCTAAATCGGTAGATATTGGTACTGATTTTGCTGTTGCTGATGAAGAGCTTGAATCAATTCCAGGAAAAATTGGACCTACTCTATTTTCTTTAGTTCTAAAGACTAAGACAGTCACAGTTGAAACTGTATCTGAAGTAGTTAAAACTACTGATGTAAGGCTTGAAAGAGTCACTGTTTCAACTGATGTTGCTGTAACTTCAGCTCTTGCATCCACAGCCTTGGATCTCTATTCGGGTCCTTCATCTACAACCGAAAGAGCTATTCGTGATGACCTATTTGAAACACAGGTGACCTTGGCTCAGCTTCACCTGTAGGTAATCTCTATTGAGAAAATGATTCTTGAATATTTCATAGTTGGTTCTGCATATCTGCCTTCTGAAAGAGTCTCTGGTTCACCCAATACTAATTGCTCTGAGTAACTGCTCTCTCTCCTTTGGCTTATTAGGCCAAAAGGGGGGAGATATATGGGGTGTCCGAATAAGTAGGGTGTTTGATAATTGTTGCAACTGGCCATAATGGATGATACCTTAAAACTTCTATCTTGTTAGGTTGAGTGTGGCTTGTTGACTGGTTGTATTTTTCTTGTCTGCGATTGTGGTGATTATAACTGTGACTCTATAATGGCTGGATATTTTCTCTGAACTATTAATTATATCTTAACAGTTAGTTTGCTTGTCTATTAATCTACTCTCTTCTTATTTGTCTTTTTGAAATTGACTATGACAGGTTGGGTTTCTGCCAAATAAACCAAAGGGGGAGAATGTTAGTGTTGGCCTTTGTTTGTTGGCTATATTTAGCAAAAGTGTTCACGTATGATCTCAGTCTTAACTATGAGGAACTATGCACATATTGAAAACAGTTTTAACTGTGTAGGGACAGTCTCAACCGCTTCTACACTCTGAGGATTTTCTGGATAAGTATGTTGCGAATGAGATGGCTGTTGGACTTCAATATTGATGATGATTCTATTGATATCTCTGATATTATTAATCATCGTTATTTATTTGTTGATTGTCCATTTTGATGTTATAAGTAGTAGAGAGTTTGCTACTCTTTATGTTTTGGGCATTACTATTTGATTTGAACTTTATGATGTTTTCAATATTGACGGTTCAAACCGATGACTATTGGTTGTTTAACTTATGGGTTCACTAAATAACATAGTTATGAACAATGTGAGTTTATTAAACAATATAGTTATGAACAACATTGATTCGGATCTTTCAATTATCTCACATAAATTACGATGAAAAGATCTGATCTACAACTCTCCCATGTGCGAACATTGCGTTGTCAGTTATTAAGAGGAGTTGAGACTATTGAGTGCAGACTGCTAAGTGTAGAACGACAACAATCTACATTTCTTATCTTCAGGAGAAGAAGGTTTCGGGTTGTTAACTCGCTACAACACAAGGCTGTGTGGAGGATGAGGGATATCATAGAGAGGCAAGTTGGTATTTACTTGTAATAGCAAATAGATTTTTGTTATTTTCAATTCACTGTAGTACTGGTAGTCGAATTTTGGGTGTAAAATTCTGAGGACTAAAATTGTACTTATAGAGAGTGGATTGGGCATCTGTCCGGTGAATGACCCGCAGATTAGGTGACTAATTTTGTCACTGAACTACGTAAACAAACCTTTAGTATTTGCGTGTGTTTCTGTTTTGGTTCATACTTTGCTACTAGTAGTAGTTGCACTAGCAGTTGCAACTTCCTATTCAACTGTCCTCAACAGAAGTTCCCTTAGAGACATATACTATGATTCTCTCTTCCATCTTCTCGTTCCATGGTTTTCTCATCTTCTCTTCCTCCTGTTTTGGAGCTCGGTTCTTGGTAGAAGGGTCAGCCTAGCCTTGGTGCTTTTCGGGGTTGAGAAAGCCACCCCATTGAGCCACAACAAGCCCCGTTCACCAACGAGCCCCGTTCATCGTTGCCCCTTTTGTTGCAAGGTGCTTGGTGTGGACTAGCATTGGAGGACGTGCGTGTGCACGTCTTGAACGGGGATAGGAGTAGCCCCGTTAACCACGGTTGAAGGTGTACTTTCTTCCTATGCTTAATTTCTTAAACTCGCTAAAGTAGATCAATGTTTTTCGGAGTGTTTGAATTTTTAAATTCTATTTTCCTCTGCGTTTTTCGATTCGCACCCCAATAGATGATCCTCCGACTCCTTGCGCCGATGATCACCGGCGACGACGATTTCAGGCTTCACAAGGATGCGCTCTCCCTCCTCCTCACTCGCCTGACTTCCTCTTGGGATGTGTGCGGCTCTGTCAAGAGCCGTATGGTCACAAGGGTTTTATTTTTTTTTTCAAAATTACCGAAATTCCCCTATATCTTAAGTTAAGCCTATACCAAAATGCCCCTGACTTCCTCTTAGGATTTTTTCAAATTAATTGTATTAGTATTATAACAATAAATGGGTTTTCATGAGTAGCATAAATCATAATAAAAATGGTTTGCTTGATCCAAAGAATTTGTGCACAACAACTAGCTGTTGTAATATATTTGGCTTCAGTAGTTGAAGTTGCAACTAAGTTTTGCTTCTTGAAAAATCAAGAAACACGACTCATTCCAAGGAGTTGACAAAACTAACTAATGCTTTTTTTTTATCAATTTTACATTTGAGAAAATCCACATCTGAAAAACCAATTAATTGAAAAGAGGCACATGAAGAATACCAAAGTCCAAATCCAATTATGCCCTTGAGATATCTCAAAATGCGTTTGACCGCACTCATCTGAAACATCCTAGGACTCGATTGTAACATAGCATATAGATATACACTAAACATAATGTCAAGTTTACTTGCAGTAAAATGTAATCAACTACCAATCATACCTCAATATATATCGCTTTTCATCTACTTTGGTACCTTCTTCGTTGTTATCAAGCATGGTGGATGGACTCAATCGGGTTGATGTGACTTTGGTTCCTTCGATCCCAAACTTCCTCATGAGTTCCTTTGTGTACTTAGCTTGATTTATGAAGATGTCTTTCCTAGTTTGCTTGATTTGAAGTCAATGCATGAAGGAGAGTTCTCCCATCATGCTCATCTCAAAATCTTCTTGCATGCACTTAGCAAACCAGTCAATAAAACACAAGTTTAATCAAGTTAGCAGAAGCAGTGTGAGACAATTGAACACAAACACATAGTTTATAGTGGTTAGAATTCCAACCAAGCCTACATCAACTATATAAGCTCCCCGTTTAGAATTTCAACATAATTAACTAAATATTAAGGTTTCTACAAGAGGATTTACACCATAAGCGTACAACCTTCTCCCCGAAGGCACCTTCTCACCTCAAGCTCCAAGGCAACCACAAAACCTAGTTATAAAGGTTGAATTATGCCTCTACACCAAGGCAACCACTCAACTATTGTATGTTGAATGTTCACACTAGAAGGGAGGGGGGTGAATAGTGTGTACCGTTAATTTTAGGCTAAGTTCGATTCTTTAAACAAGTTATTGATTTCAATTACAAGTATATACTTCAGTGAAAAATGATCAAGAAATCAACACTAAATGAATCAATGCTAACACACCAAGATTTATAGTGGTTCGGCAACACAACCTACTCCACTACCTTAGCACCGTGCTTAGGATTTCAGACACAAATCTACTAAGTTAAGAATTGTTGGGTGAAATGGCACACTAGAGGGGGGATGAATAGTGTGTTATCTAAATCTATTTTCTAATTCCGGTTTTTATCATTTCTTAAGTTGTTTAGGCAAATTGCAATTTTACGATTAAATGCGGAAGCAAGATAAACAAATTAAGCACAAAAAGAAGATAGCAATGCTAACACACAAATTTATAGTGGTTTGGCCTCAATGCCTACTCCACTACCTAAGCACCCCGCTTAGGATTTCCAAACTAAGTTTACTAGATTAATGATGTTTCCCTTACACAGAGGACTTTGACTCAAAGAGTCTCACTCTCAACTAAGGCACTTCCACACCCGGAAGTCTCCGCCTTCTTACCGAGAGCACTCTTCCACCTCAACCTAAGGGACAACTCAACTAATCCTAGTACACTATGTTTACACAAGTGACTTTACCCTTTCTACACCAAGGATACCACTCAATCACAAAACCTAACACTAGGTCTTCTTACAAGTTCAAATTCAATGAAATAAACAAGAAAATACAATAACAATTTGAGCAATAAATCAAACAAACTATACTTAGCTTCAAAAGACACTCCCTAGTCCTCTTGATGCCTTGATATGATGAATCGATAAATCTTGAAGGCTAAATCAAGGTGTTATCCTGGAAACTAGGGATTTATAGAGGGATGGCTTAAGAAATGCTTTAGAGTTGATCAATGATGGCTCAATGAATGTTAAGAGTGATCAAAAGTTCTTTAGGAAGGCTTAGGCTTGGGTATTTATAACCCCCATAAAAAATTGTGCGTCAACGGGCGAAAAACTAGATGTTTCCGTCGTTCAGTCGCATGTCGGTCGATCATTGATCGACCGAACGATCGACCGCTCGAGCGATCGTTGGCTCATTCTCTCTGTGCGGTCAGACGCGATTCTTGTGATCTGCAATCCGGTCGACCGACGCAAGTCTTCCACGAATTCTTCATCAACTTCGGTCGACCGATGGGTCGACCGAATGGCTACTGCCATTTTTTGGCATCGTTCGGTCGACCGATCGATCGACCGAACTGCCTTCTCCTTCGGTCGGTCGACCGAACCTGGGCAGGGCAATTTTCTTTGCTTGGTTCATTTTCTGGTTCTGTCTTCACTAAGTCTACTTATATAACATTTATTAGCTTTAAGTTAATAACTTTAAAACATAAATTTTATATAAGAATTACCCCCCATTTGGTTTCAATAAAAATATCTAAAAAATCAAAATCCTTAAAGTGTTGATCCAAGTCTCTACAGAAGCATGATTGGCAGTCTATTGTATTTGATAGCTAGCAGACTTGACTTATGTTTTAGTGTTGGATTGTGTGCCAGATATTAAGCAAATTCTAAGGAGTCTCATCTTTAGACAATTAAAAGGATTCTCAAATATGTTAAAGGTACTCTAGATTTTGGTCTTTATTAATTCTAACCCTTGTCGAGTAGGATTTACATATGCAGATTGGGCTGGTAAATTGATGACAAAAAAAGTACTTCAGGTGGTTATTTTTATGTTGGCTCAAATCTAATGGCCTGGTTAAACGAAAAGCAAAAATTCTATTTCTCTTTCTTCAAAAGAGGCATAATACTTGGCAGCAGGCAGTTGCAGTACACGGTTGATTTGAATGAGGAATATGTACTTGATTATGGTCTCAAACAAGAAGAAATGATTCTTTATTGTGACAATACCAGTGCAATCAATATCTCAAAAAATCATATGATTCTCCTACTAACACATTAATATTTAGTTTCATTATATCAGGGAGTTAGTTGAAAGAAAGGAGTTGCAACTGGAATATATATTTCAACAGATATACAAGTTGCAGATATTTTCACAAAGGCCTTGAATGGAGAAAGGTTTGAGCAGTTGAGATTTGCTCTCGGATTATGTGTCATATGACACTTTTTATTTCAAAAATAAATAAATAAATAAATAAATATTGTGGTGAAAATTAAAAAGCTTTTAGTTTTTTTATTTATGTATCTCTTCACCACATTTATGTTGATTCCCTCAATTTTTGGCGGAGGGTTTGAAGAGTTAATGCTCACCTTTTGTGAAGCCCGGACGTGTGCCCCAAATATATTGGATTTCATGGTTTCTCGCCCTAATTAAAATCCAGGAGTTGCAAGTCTACTCTTCTTCTTCTCGAATAGTAACCGACGAAGAGCAAAAATAGTAATGAGGGGTAAGTCCAACTAGGACTTAGTGAGCAGATCAGTCCTCAATTCACCAAATTAATCATCATGCATAAAAATACAAATAGTTGATATAAATAACGTAACAGCAATGTTAGAAGAAATCAGCAATAATATATCCATAGCTCTATACATGAAATCAACAACTGTCAACAAGTATAAAATATCTAGAAAAATGACAGAACAAACATCAGTAACACATCCACAACCCCACTCATATCCTCAGCAATAAATATAAGCATCTATCAATAAGTATAAGCATATCCACAACACTAAAATAGGATGAATGCAACACCTCAATCATATGCATGCAATGCAACACCTCAATCATATGCATGCTCCCCGGACCCGTCGGTCCCACATAGCCACATAGGGTAGGTAGACGGGTGGTCGCCGAACTATCACCCAGCTCATTGTCGTCTCTTTGGGACATGCCCTCCCCTCACCGGCACTAGCTCTTCTGAGCTAGCCTGTGGGGCATACGTTCCCCTCATCTGCTCGGGTCTCCGGACTATCCCTTTGGGGTATAATCTCCCCTCACCAGTCGGACTTTCGGAATAAGTCCAACGCTGTCTCTTTGGGGCATACCCTCCCCTCACCAACGAGGTTTCCAGAAAATGCAACAAGCACATCACAACACCATACACGCAAGTATATAAGTATAAATAAGATGTGCTATCAACAAGTAATAAAGGGTATGTCAACTGCATACCTCATCCTCCACCTCCTCTTGCCATAAATCACAATCACATACAGATATATATATGTAGAAATAGTGCTCATAAATCATGAATGCTCAGCACAATTAAACAACCATAAAATAGAATTATAGCATTGTAAGAAAGGATGCACGTGTATCATGAAAGCAGTGCAAAAAGAAACTCCAACTACAAATTAATGGACTGAAACAACATAACTAGACATAGGAATCACTGATCTAGGATAAGATTCATCTCATTAACTACTATATCCATGAATCATCTCAGATCGAATCATAAAAATATATAAAGAGTGATTTTTTAGGTTGGCACGCAAAATGAGGGGACGCCCGACTACTGTTTTCAAAATCCAAAGGTCTGATGGCGAGACATACCTCACCAATGAATCCGGAATGTCGATTAGGTGAAAATTCAAATATAACATGAATATTTTTGCTAACTTTAAGGCCTCCAGATAATTATTTAGAATAATGATAGAAATGCCTTAATTTATTTAATAAATCACTGTTACGAATAAATATAACAGTGTTACAATCAATAAATCAGTAATGAAATCTCAGCCATTCATCTAAACAGGATCACATCATAGCCTTCCATCGAATATGATGCAATCACAGCCCTCTATTTAATACGATGTAATCTCAGTCTTACATCTAAACAGATGCAATCACCACCCTCCATCTACATGATGAAATCATAACCTTACATCTAATCAGATGCAATTACAGCCCTCCATCTAACCAGATGCAATCACAGCTCTCCATCTACATGATGCAATCACAGCCTTACATCTAACCAGATGCAATTACAGCCTTCCATCTAACCAGATGCAATCACAGCTCTCCATCTAACCTGATGCAATCTCAGCCTTCCATCTAAAATGATGCAATCTAAGCCTTACATCTACAGAAGATCAAATCTCTACCCTTCATCTCAACTAATTCAATCCAGCCCTTCAACTTACCCAAATCAATCTCAGTCCTCCATTTCATCTCCTCTCCCTTAGGTCATCTTCCCCATCTCCTCCCCAAACCAGCCGTCGCCGCCCCTTCCCCGGCCGCCGCCGAGCCACCAGTTACGTTGGCGCCGACGCCGAAACCGATGCCGACGCCGCACCGATGTCGGCACCTGCCGACGCACCGCAGCCACCACGTGGCAGTGGCAGTGCCTTGTGCGGTTGCCCGCGCATGGCAGCGATGCCACACCGGGCGCTGCTACCTCCGCGACACCTCGTCGGCACCCACTGCGGCCGCCGCTAGAGCCCGCTACCGTCGCGGCGCCTCGTCAGGCGCTGCCTCCCAACACGGTGAACAGAAGAGGGCAGAAAGAAAGAAAAGAGAAAAGAAAAAGAAAATAATATTTTATTCCAAAGAGGGATAAATGACCTGATTTAATTAAGAAATGATCGATTTGACTTCCAATCCAATACGAGAAAACGCGTCAAAAATTGACGAAAAACCCCGAAACATGAGAACAGTGACATGATTCAAGAATTGGAGAAAAGAAGGCCTAAATCCACTCACCGAATGGAGAGAAAATGGAAGGAAAAGATGCACAGGATCTTCCCTCGATCGACACCGATGAACTCGCGAAAATCTGGCTCCGGTGACTCCTCCTCGATGATGCCCTCTCTCTCCTCTCTCCTTTGCCTCGGATGGCATACGACTTAAAACACTACTGGAATAATGGGCATCAGCAATGGCTTTAGCCGTTGCTGAAAACCATCAACAATGGTGTGAAACAGCTCCGCCCGTTGCAACGGAACCGTGGCAGAAAAATGTGTTGCTGATAATTTAGCAACGGATCACCAACGGCCGCTCGGGCTGTTGCTAATAATACTATCAGCAACGGTTTTGCCACAGACCCGGTTTCGTTGCTGATAATAATTATTAGCAACGGCCCGCGTGTTCATAGCAACGCCGTTAGTGAAAGATCGTTGCTAAGCCGTTGTTGTAGGTCTTCAGTAATGGCTTTCGATACACTTTTAGTAATGGCTTTCCCACGGACGGCCGTGGGAAAGCCGTTGCTGATTACTAGATACTGATACTGAAAAAACTTTAAAATTCCAAATTTCCATTAATACATTGATACATTATCTGATACATAACTCACACACTCATACACCCATACACACATCCATTCACACATCACAAATACACCCAGATATATATATCAAAACAATTATACTTATATTTATAATTATCCACAATCGAATAAAAACTATTCAAATGCAAAATTTAAGTATCAATATCCAAACAAAATAAAACTGAAATATATATAGTATCGAAGTAACAAGGTCAATATAATAAAAAAATAATAAATCTCACGATGACGATGGAGGATGGTCTGGATCATATGGCGGAGTCTGGAGTGTCTGGGTTTACACTGGCGTGGACTGACTCGAGGACGATAGATCAGATGATGCTACTCTGGGATGACCTGACAAGTTGCATAGCATAACTTGCATATCCGCCATCATCTGACTCTGACGCTCCATCAACTCAGTTTGACGTGCGACCCTCTCCTCTAGTGTCCTTATCCTGCTACTATGATCATCTACGGACCTGGAGGTCGACGGCCGCTCACCAGCGTGCGGAGGGGTCGGTGCCCCAAGTGGGCCTACACGGCTCACGCATGACCACTATCTGCAAAACCATGCACGCGATCGTGGTCCGAGCCACCTGCAGCATCGACCCACGCTGCTGCGTCAAAGTCCTCGGGGTTGCCTCCGTGTTGTATCACTGTCTGACTGTAGGTCTCCTACTCGAGTATAATTTTTTGTTTAATATTTTTCATAAAACTTAAATTATAAATATATAATGAATAATTTAAACAAATATACTTACCATAATAAATGCAATGTGGTTGTCGACGTACTCCCCCATCCCATGCACTCGACGGTGTGTCCGCTCAAACACCGCCAACGGGGAGGGTCGCTGGACAGTCCCGTCGTCTACATTTACAAAACAAATACATTAATTAGTACACATAATAACAAATAAAATATAAAATTAAAATTAAGGTATACTTACCATACGGTTCGCGTGCATAACAAATGCAACAAAGCCGCCAGTATGACGCGCTCCTCCCCCCGACATGTGGTTTCTAGCCCCAGCTGCCCATTGTACCTCGCCCGGGAAATAGCCTCCCAGGCAGCGTAAATGAAGAACCTCTGGTCCTCAGCCCATGTATAGCGAGCCTGCAAAACAATAATATCAGTACCGATATTAATCATCATGCATGTATAAAAAAAAAATAATACGTGTCCCAAACTCGCGCCATAACATGTCGATGTGCTCACTGGTAGAAGAAATGGTAGAAGAAACGCTCCTTGGCACTTCTTCTTGCTCGAACCTGCACAACAAAAATAAAATTTAATATTATATTATGATATAATGAATTTGTAATGATTCATAATTCATGATATATTACCGCTCCCCAATCACGCTAATGAATCTATGTGACTCTACAGCTGGTGGAGGCTGCCACCTGTTCGGCCCGCGTGGCTGCCTGCGTCTGGATGTACTAGCCTCAGCAATGTTATCGGTAGGAGGATCAACAATAAGAGAATCGGCAGCATGAGTAAGTGCTGGAGTCTCACCGATCGGAGACTCCGAAGCTCTCCTGCGACAATAACCACGACCAAACATATATGTCGAATAGACATATAACTAGATTATTATATATATAGTAGAGATATATTTAATATAAGATATACTTTACAATTATTCCACATCATCTAAGTAATAGTCTTCGAATTCTTTCTCTTCTTCATCTTCTTCATCTTCTTCATCTTCTTCATCTCCAGCTTCCTCAATTTCATGATCGTCATCATCAGCATATTCAACTTCTAATTGAATAGACGTTGTGTCTGCATCCTCGAGTATTGGAATAATACGATCTACAGCAGGAGGATCATCTTCTTGATAGAAACCATCTGTCACATCAGGTATCAACTCATTTTCTCCTGCTATCGGATCAATTTTTCCTCTACCTTTAGTCTTACAGACTACACGCCAATCTACTCTATCTTTATTTCGAGTCGGATACTTCACGTAATATACTTGTTCGGCTTGTGATGCCAATATAAAAGGCTCATTTGCTGCCAATTTGGATTTGTAATTAACCTCAACAAGTTTGTATTTTGGATAAACTTTCATGCCCCTTTCTGTTGTATCGAACCAATGACATCTAAATAGGATCACTGATTTTAAGCCGAAGTAGTGCAACTCTATCACTTCTTCCACCAGTCCATAAAAATCCAAATCACATTCAACATAGGTTGTCCCTTTCACGCAGACCCCGACATTCATCGTCTTCTTTGTAAATGCATATTCCACCGTGTGAAATTTGTATCCATTAACAAAATATCCGTTATAACAGGACACTAGTCGTGACGGTCCACTAACAAACTCAAATATAGTTTCATCTATTTCAGCTCGGTGATCTTTGCTGTAAGCTTGAATCCATGTAGGGAAATCACGATTCCGTAATCTCTCCAATTCTTGATCATTGTGAATAGAGTATTTTTGCACCATCATAATGTCAAATATTTCAATGAATTGTTCAATCTCTGGACAATTGAGTAATACATACAAGTGTGTCAAATGATACTCTTCCTCGCTTAAGTGTCGAGATGGACGAGAACCAAAAGCACGACCAGAGTAGGGATGTCAATGGGGCGGGGAGGGTACGGGGGGTGCCTACCCACTACCTGCCCCACGAAATAAACGAGTACCCGCTACCCGTTTATTCCCCGCGGTTATCAAAAATGGATACCCATTTAATTACCCGCGGGGGGACGGATACCCATGGGTATTGACGGGTACCCATGAAACTTTTAAAAAAATATAGATTACAATATTTTAATAACACTTTAACTCTTAAAGTATTTTGATAATAACTTCAAAGTATAATAACTTCATTTAGATAAACACAAAATTTTGATAAAAACATCATCATAAGGTTTCAAAACATAAAGTATATGGGTATTGAATTAGGTTAGGGTTTTTTTAGTATATGTACCGAGGGTAATATTATAATTTAGTAATTTTCGCAGGTAACGGGTACTCGTGGGTATAGGTACTATAATGCTCGTACCCGCCCCATATAATAAACGGGTAAGAAAAATTACCTGCGAAATCCCTGCGGGTAGAAAACTACCCCCCATACCCGTCCTAAACGAGTAAATACCCGCGGGTACCCGCCTAAACGGGTAATATTGTCATCCCTAGACCAGAATGACAAAATATATTTAAACGTCCATCTGAATGTCGAACTCCCCCGTCGTCGTTACGTGGAAGACAATCAAATATTGTCTGTACTGTCGATTCAAAGTAAAATGAGCAGAATGTTGAAATTTCTTGGATGATATACGATTCAGATATTGATCCTTCAACAGCTGCGGTGTTCTTTACTTTTTTCTTCAGACGATTCATGTATCTTTCAAATAAGTACATCCACCGGTATTGAACGGGGCCACCAACTCGTGCCTTGTATGCCAAGTGTATCGGTAGATGCTCCATCGAGTCAAAAAATGCAGGAGGGAAAAATTGCTCTAGCTTGCATATGATTTCAACAATATTACTTTCAAGTGTTGACATAACTTCGACTTAAAGGACATTTGCAGAAATGTTTCTAAAAAATATACTTAATTCAGTCAACAGACCCCAAATATTATCAGGTAAAAGATCTCAGAATGCGATCGAAAGCAATCTCTGCATGAATACATGACAATCATGGCTCTTCATCCCTGATATTTTGCACTCATCGACATTCACACATCGAGATAAGTTTGAAGCACATCCATCGGGTAATCTGAGTTCTTTTATCCATTGACAAACATCTTTGATCTGTTGTTTATTTAACACATACGGGGCCTTCGGTCTCAGATATCGTCTGTTGACCTCTTGTAACTCCAACTCTCGTCTCTTGCAAAGTATTTTCAGATCACGTCGGGTTTTGACATTATCTTTAGTTTTTTCGGAAACATCCATCAAAGTGTTGAAAATATTATCAAACACATTTTTTTCAATGTGCATGACATCTAAATTATGTCGAATCAGTAATGAACTCCAATAGGGCAATTCCCAAAAGATACTTTTTTTCACCCAGTTATGTGTTTGACCAAAACCTGACATTCTTTCATTCCGACCAAATACTATCTCTGGAAGTGCTGAAACACGTGCTAACATTTGTTCACTAGACAACATCGGTGGTGGCCCATCTCTTTCGACTCTGCCCTTAGTAAATTTATTATGATTCCTTCGATACTGATGGTTAGCCGGTAGGAATCGATGATGACAATCAATGAATGAGATTTTTCATTTGTTCTGAAGACTGATTGATTTAGAGTGTTCCATACAATACGGACAACAGAGTCGGCCGTGAGTGCTCCAACCAGACAACATGCCGTATGCTGGAAAATCATTGATTGTCCACAAGATCGCGGCCTTTAAATTGAAGTTTTGCTTCTGATGACAATCATAAGTGACAGCTCCCTCAGTCCACAATGTTTCCAATTCATCTATCAAGGGTCTGAGAAACACATCAATTTCTTTTCGCGGACCCTTAGGACCCGAAATAATCATCGAAAGATAAATAAATTCATCTTTCATACACATTGACGGTGACAAATTATAAACTGTCAACAACCCTGACTAAACTGAATAAAGAGTTGTAGAATGTCCAAACGGATTAAAACCATCTGTACACAATCGCAATCTGATATTTCTGGTATCCCTAGCAAATGAATGATAACATGTATCTAAATGTTTCCATGCTTCACTTTCAGATGGATGAGTTATTACTGTATCATCACGACTTCTTGCATGACAACTCATGTAGGGGGCCATCTTTTCTGACATGAATAATCTTTGAAGCCTTGGTGTTAGTGGAAAATACCGATGCACCTTAAACGGGATATTTTTCTGTCAGACCAATTTCTTCTCCTTGTAACGAGGATGTTGACATATAGGGCATTTATCCAACTGCACATTTTCTTTATAATATAAAATACAGTTATTTTGGCACGCGTGTATTTTTTGTACCCAAGCCCCAATTTTCTCATCAGCTTTTTAGTTTTATAAAAAGTTGGCTCAAACTTGTTATCAGTAGGCAGCATTCCATTAATCAATCCTGCAATCTGATCATACGCAACCCCGCTGATATTACAATCGGCCTTGATGATTAGGAGCTGTGCCATTGCTAAAACCTAGTATATTTAGGATAATTCTCATACAAAGGTTCATCGGCAGCTTTCAACATCTCATAAAATTATGCAACTTCTTTATTCGGCAATTCAATCTCTACCGCAGTTTGTACTTATGTGATATCAACCGTTGTAGTATCTTGTGGGTTTGATGTCTGAGTAACTGGTCGATCAACATTATCATTCAGGTGGAATTGACCCCCAAGACTATCAAGTATCATAGTTCTAAAGGGATTAGATTGACTGGATGAAGAAGCACCACCAGAGGAAGATTCACCATATGTCTGAACGACAGGATTGCTCGACGTCCCGGCTTCACATGACTCCCTGTGACAAGTCCATAGAAAATATCTTGGTGCAAATCCTTTGCTATATAGATGCAGAGTGACAGTCTCCCGATCCAAAAATCGTCCATTCAAGCAAATGCGGCATGGACATCGGATTTTATCACCGACGCTAACGAATTTCCAATTCGAATATGCGAAATTTAGGAAGTATGTTATGCCTAATCGAAACTCATTCGTTAAAGCTCCACGATCAAGACGTCGGTACATCCAACTTCGATCAGCCGACATGATTCTGTGAATCAATGACAATTTCTTTGGTTAATGCCTTTAGGTGAGATTGTCCTATTCCATTCGGGATTTATCTTATTCATATTGCACTAAGTATTTCTTTTAACCATTAACTTCATTCTAAATTTCAGCAACATCTCCCTACAGTTCTCTGAATACGCATATCATCTGGGCGCGTATCGGAGAACAACAAGAGAGATGCTGCCGAAATTTAGAATAAGTTAACGGTTAAAAAAAAACGTAAGTGCAATACAAATAACTATATTCCGAAATTGTCCAATCAGGGACAATTCAAGGATTGTACGTCTTATAAAAGATCATCTACTTCTTTTACACGAACATACAACCACCGAACGGATCTAAGGTTTTGCTAAATCATATCCGACTCGTCGATGCGTACGTAAAACATATCAACTCGTCAGAAGGAATATTATTTTCTAAATGTTTCGAGTCAGTTCGAGACCATAGTGGACAATTCCGACACAAGTCCAAATTAGACGATTCCGGCGAGAGTCCGAATTGGACGATTTCGGCACGAGTCTGAAGTGGACGATTCCGGCGCGAGTCCACTAAGGACAACTCCAGACTAATTAACATTTTAGCTAATTAATTAATATTAATCTACAACATTTTAGCTAATTTAAATAATTAACCTATCATTATTAAATATTAATCTAAATCATAACAATTAATCTAAACTCTAAAAATTAATCTAACAAATTAAATAATTAATCTAAACAATTAATTAACAATTAAATTAAATTTTAAAAAAATGGCATTTTCGGCACCGGAGTCCGCATCCAGTGTTTGGACACTGTACTAGGTTCCGGCGGCGGGCACCGGCCGTCTGCTGTCGGCCGAAACCCTATTTTAAGGGTTTCAACCAGATTATACCTAGGAATCAACGGGGAAGGCGGGGAGGCAAGAAATATTTGGAATCGACGGTCGAAATCGGTGTTCGATGGCGGGCGGCGGCGTTGACAGCGGTAGCTCGGTGGCGGCGGCGTCGGAAGAGGTGCGGCGGCAGCAGAGGAAGAGGAAGAAGGAGGAGGAAGGGGCGGGCCCACAGCGTGCCCTATATAAACTTATCAGCAACAGCTCAATAGTCCGTTAGAAAGCCGCTGCTGATAAGTTTATCATCAGCAACGTCTAACGTGTCCGTTAGAAAGCTGTTGCTAAGGTAATTAATATCTACAACGGCTCACAAGTCCGTTAGAATGTCGTTGCAGATGTAGTATATCTGCAGCGGCTTGAGCGGCCGTAAGAATGCCGTTGAAAATAGCAACGGCTTGAGCGGCCGTTGTTGATAGCCGTTGTTGAAGACCCAATTTCTAGTAGTGAAACCCCTGGTTGCACACCCTATGGTCTAATTTGTAGACACCGGTTGGATCCAAATGACCAAAATACCCATACCTAAGCTATCCGACTTAAACAACTCATAACTCACCCGTTCTAACTCCGATTCGAGATCCGCACCGCTAAATTCACCTTGATATATACCCTCTATCATCCTAGCATTCTAATTCACAGAGATAAGACAAATAAAATTTCTTTTAGTTTTTCTACATTAAATGTTTATGCGGGTCTAATTCCGAAGCTTTCCGCCAATCCACACTAACTAGGGTCCACAATCCCCCGCTCAAAAATAAAATATTATTATTAAGATTTTGGGTATTACAACTGCAATCGAGAGATATAATTTCTCAAAGACTACTTGATTTAGAGCAAATTTCTCTTAAGTGCAAATTTATTCTAGAAATTCTTGATAAGAGAAATTTGTCTGGAACCTACAAGTCTGTCACTCCTTATTGCAAACCTAGGGCGTTCTCTTGCACCCCCCTTAATCACTACACTTTAAAAATAATTTTACATATACGTACAAGGGTGCAATTAGACACCCCTTAATGAATAATCTTGCACCCCCCTTGCCAATCACAGCGTTCTCTTCAGCTTACACCCAAAATCTCTCTGTAAATCTCTCCGGAATTTCCAATATCCTCTCTCTATAAATCGCAGCGGAGCAATAAGGACGCCTAGTCAATGGACGCATCATCGCTACAGGCGGAGCAGTGCCGCACTGTCGTCGGCGCCGGAGCATCATCGCATCATCCTCTGCACTTCGCCACTTCCTCGTATCATTACGCTTCCTCGGGATCCCTCCGTAGACCGCAATCGCTAATTTGCAGTGCTGCCGGAAGTAATGCGTCTCCGGTCTCCAACCTTCAATTATATTCTCTCCGATCCACTGATTTCAACCTTCGATTTGATGACTGCGGTCTTGCTCTTGCAGATTGCATGCTCCACTCTCCAGATGGGGACAACGAAGCATAGACTTCAATCTTCAAATTTGCGTCATCGATTGCTTGCTTCCATGTTCCATGTTCACTGTTTAGGTATTTAGGCGATGCTTCATATTTTTCGGTTCTTCCCAAATCCCAAGTCCAAGTAAGGTAAGCAAATAAGAAATATATTATATATTAGAAATAAGTTTTAAATCAACACTGCAATAGTGCAATCCTAATTTAGTATATATTATATCTTAGAAATCATTGCTTGCTTGAACTGCTTCCCAGTTCCCACTTCTATGCTCGAGCACTAAAAGTCAAAGTCAATCAGTCAAATCTTCATCTTCCTCGTGAGTCCAGGTAAGTAATACATTATATATTAGAAATAGTTTTTAACTTTTAAATCACCATTGCAATTAACAATGAATTATATATTTATTATTGATTGTATAAAAATTTAGGTTATATTAGAAATTGATTAATATTTATTATTCTAAAGTTAAGAATTAATTTTTAATTTAATTAAATATATTGCTTAAATGTATTAAATAGATCATGGATAAATTTCTCAAAAGAAAAAAAAACATAAGATCAATCACCATTTTCACAAGGTGATGCAAAATAGCTTAAAAGTCAATTTCGAGTTCTAGATAACATTGATGATCTTTCTTGTGACCCTGGAGTATCATCCTAATGATCGAGATAAGATACGAATATGGTATTTACAGAAGGGACCTTTTCAACCTCGTATATATAAATATTCACAAAAAGAAATGGAAACTATCACGAAGATTTTGTGCATCATGATTTGGTGAGCATCCTAGTTGGCTTGATATAGCATAGAAAAATATGTTGCTTTTTGCTTTTGTACGTTGTTATTTATTCTGAAATGATATGGACAAACAAGGTGGAGATGCATTCACTATAAAGGGATTCACTACTTGGAACAAGAAAAATAAAAGTTTTATAAAACATATTGGTGGTCCGAATAGTGCTCATTCTCAAGCCTTAAAGAAATCATCTGAATAGTGCTGATTCTCAAGCCCTAAAGAAATGTGATGATCTGATGAAACAAGAGCAACATATTGTAGACATTCAGAACAAGTCCTCAGTATATATAGAAATTGATTGTCTGCTTCAGTGGATTGTGTCAGATGGCTTTTACGACAAGGGCTTCCATTTCGAGGTCACGATGAATCAACAAGTTCTAAAAATTAAGGAAATTTTTTAGAACTCAAATTTTTAGCGGATCACAATTTAGACATAAAGAAAGTTGTACTAGATAATGCTCCAAAAAATAATAAGTTGATTCTTTCTGATATTCAAAACGATATTGTTCATGCTATTGCACTAGAAACCACTAACGCAATTATTAAAGATTTAGGAGATGAATTTGCAATCATAGATGATGAGGCACATGATGTATCTGATAAAGAACAAATGGCTCTTGCTTTGCGCTGTGTAAATTAAAAAGGAGACATTATTAAGCGTTTCATTGGGATAGTACATGTTAATGATACCATAACTTTATCACTTAAGATAGCAATTGAGTCATTGCTTTCTAAATTTGGACTAAATATGTCCAGAATACGTGGACAATGATATGATGGTGCTAGCAACATGCAAGGAGAGTTCAATGGACTCAAAAGTATGGTATTAAAGGAAAATTCCTTTGCTTTATATGTACATTGTTTTGCGCATCAACTTCAACTTACACTCGTGGCAGTTGCAAAAAATCATTTTCAAATTACATCATTTTTTGAATTGGTAACCAACTTGTTGAATGTAGTTAAAGGTTCATGCAAGCGTCAAGATATAGTTCGTGATAAAAAACATGACAAAAGTTAAAGAAATATTGCGCAATTGGGGAAATTGCGACTGGACGAGGATTGAATCAAGATATTAGTCTTAAACGTCCAGCAAATACTCGTTGGGGCTCATGTTATGGAACAATAATTAATTTGATCTTGATGCTTTCTTTAGTAAGTGAGGTTCTTGAATATGTTACAGAAGATAGTTGGACAATGGAGCAAAAGGTAACAAGCCAGTGGTCTTTTAGATTCAATAATCACATTCAATTTTGCATTTATTTTGCATATGATGAAAAATATATTGTGTGTTACCTATGAATTATCATCACTATTAAAATGGAAAGATCAAGATATTATGAATGCTATGAATCAGGTCAAAATTTTCAAAGGAGTGACTGCAAGAAATGAGAAATGATGGTTGGGAGGATTTATTAAAAAAGTATCATTATTTTGCAATAAGCATGATATTAAAATTTCGAATATGGATGAAGTATATGTTCTAAAGGAAAGATCACGACGTAAAACTCAAACACAACCTATTACATATTTGCATTATTATCAAGTAGATTTATTTTATAGCGTCATAGATATGCAACTTCAAGAACTTCATAATCAATTCACTAAAACGGCAACAGAGTTATTTCTTTCAATGCAGTGTTTAAATCCAGATAGTAATTTTGATGCTTTTAACAAGGAGAAGTTGATTCAGTTTGCTCGTGCTTATCTGTTTGAGTTTTTTGCAATTAAACTAGTGATGCTTTAGTCCCATTTGAGAATTACATTGTTGATATGTGTAATAACGAGGAATTTTCAAACTTAAATGGGATTAGAAGCCTTGCAAATAAGTTAGTTAATCTCAAAGAGAGAATGTTTATCCATTGGTCTACTTACTCATAAAGTTGGCATTAATCTTACCTGTTGCTACTGCAACCATGGAGAGAGCGGGCAATGAAGGTGGTTAAAACTCGATTGCGTAATCGGATGGGAGATGATTTGATGAATGATTGTCTTGATACTTACATCGAGAGTGATGTGTTTGAAAAAATTGATAATGAGTTGAATTTATAGTGTCTTTAGAATATGAAGATGTAAGACCCGAAAAAATTTCCTAATATAAAAATCTATTTTTGGTGCAGCGCACCGGATCAGGAGTTAGTAGAGTCGAGCCGCGGAGTCGCTTCGAGTAGAAAGTATAACTCAGCTTATGAAGTTTAAAATGGTTAGATGGATATTTCCTTATTAAGCATCAGATGTCTTTTTTGACTCGAGTTCAAATCGTGTATGCGCCTGAATCGAACTCGGATCGAGTCGGTAGAGGCTAAGTCATTGGTGGATGAGGGGATAAAACCCCTCATCATGAGCCGTGCGGCTCATTCTTGAGCCACACGCCGCTCGAGCAAGAGAGGGAGGAGGGGAGATCTTGGGTCGGCGCCAGAAACCGTGTCGTCGTCGGAAGGATCAAGGTCGTCAACGTCTACCCTTTCTTCTTCCTTGATCAAGGTCAGTGATTACTTTTCGTTGATTTGGGGGAGGCGGGTAGCCAAACCCCTAGGACTGCTAGGTGTCGAGTTTCTCGTAAGTTTATCTTCGATTCATGGTACCTTGACCTTCTTACCGCTGTTTTAATTATTATTGCATCGGATCTCCGTAGTTTTTGTCGAATTCTTGATATTTTAGGGGCTGCCGAGTCAAGAAAAAAGGGAAAAGGTCATGCCAAAATTTTCCCCAATTCCCTTAACGGATGTAAATCCCCTTTGAACGATCTTAAACCCATATCGAGTGGATTCATGATTTACTTACTGAAAGTGACGATTAGAACTCATCCTCTAAAGCCTAGTAGGCTCGGGCAAACAAAGGGAAAACTCCATGTCCATGGGTTGGCCGAGCAAGGGTGTGCGGCTTGATCAAGGTCTTAATTAGGATAGATCGAAAATAAGATATTAGGGTTGGGGTTGGTCCTTCCCTCTTGTTCCTATCCTTGGAGGCTCGGCCGAGCAAGGCGTGCTTTGCTCAAGTCTCGGCCGAGCAAGGATTGGGGGAGATGGTGATCTCTAGAAGATAAACTTCATGGTTAGGAATACTCAAAACAATAGGGCATGACAAGTTGCCTAGATTGACAATTAGAATCACGATGACATTTAGGTAAGATCTAACTAAGGAAGGCTTCTATGTTGATGCATGTAATTAGTAGAATGGTAGGATAGTAACCATCGTTAGACCTTTCCTCTTTAAATTCTGAAATGTGGTGATACTTTTACCATGTTAGATAATTTATTTCCTTGTTGAATTTATGGTTTAATGCAGAATTTAAATTCATTATCATTGAATCATGTGGCTATACATAGTAGGTGTTGTGAAGAAATTTCATTATAGTTTATATGCTGTCTGGTATTGTTAATGGGTGCATTTCCAAGTCTATAACATGTAGTTTACATTAGCAAAAGGTAGCATATGACGCTAGATGATTTACATGAAATTATAAAGTGTGGGTTAGATATGGAAACTCAAAAGTAGACGAGTTAGGCCTCACACCTAAGAAACATTTTGCGAACAATAGTGTGTGCATGATACGGTCGAAATTAAAAGGTTGATAACGAGCGGACGCCCGGGACTTTAGATAAGGAAACTTTAGGGCACCATGTTTGTGTGATTATTGGGAAATTATGTGGTGGTTCGGAAGAACCGCTCACTGAATCCCATGTGGACTCACGGTTTATTTCCTTGTTTTGCGGAGCCCGATCAGTGAGATGAGGCTTGGAATCATGGTGTAGCTGGAGGGCAGGCGGTGGCGTAGATCTCGTAGCAGCGTCCTCTAGTCATAGTCTAGAGGTCTATGGTAGTTATTTCTTTTAATACACTCAGATTGTCTATTCGATAACATGTACTTTCTTTCAAACTTGAGTTGTTTCCTATGGTGACTGATGTTTCAGAACTTTTCATGTTTTAAAGCAAAATTGTGAACCTTCTTTAAAGATTTGAATAAAATTGCATCGTTATTTTCATTATGTGTTTCAATTTCCGTTAGTCAGTGTATGTAGTAGACTTCAGGGTAGGACATAGACCCTGGCCGGTCACACGACCCTAAGTTGGGGTGTGACAAAGTTTGTATCAGAGCTTTTGGTTAGGTCTTGACTATGACTAGGAGTTGGGTACCGTATGAGACATATGCTAGCGTGTCGACATACAGTATAGTTATGCTATGAGATCTGGCAACCACGACTGCACCCAATGCACCAGGCGGTTAGTAATTTAAATTTCAGTTACAATTTGTTGGTGTTAATAGTAAAATTTTTCTTATAATCGAGTGTGATGGAGACTCACAATGCTGCATTAAGCGGCAGTGGTAGTAATTCCACTGAACGCCAGGGCCGAGGCCGGGGGAGAGAGTTGTTAGAGGAAGGAGTACAAGACCCTATAGTTGCTCAGCTGCAGACCCAAGTGGCCTTGTTGAGAGAGGTGCCCCGCAGAGAGCAAGAATTGGGGCAGCAATAGCAATTGCAGCAGCCTCTGTAGTCGGTACCGGTGATACTCGTGGTATCGGTGGTGGCGGAGCCAGTAGTGCCGGCAGATAGGATTCCAGAGTCCCCCCCCACCTATGCGGACTTTGTTAAATTGTGACTTTCGGTGTTCACCAGGACTGATAAGCAGGTTGAGGTCACCGAATTTCTCGCTAACTGCTACGAGTTTTGTGTGGAGTTGGGACGCTCATTTGAGGTAGCAGCTCATATGGTAAGCCAACAGCTCAGGGGGGCGGCCTTGGCACTCTAAGGGGACAGTTTCACCGACGGATCACCAATAGAGTCGGGGACACAACAGTAGTTGAGGCCGTGGAGGTTCAAGGGCAGGGGCAGCACGACCGACAGAGTCAGGGGTGCCACTCAGAGGTCAGACATACCGTAGTGTGGTCACTGGAACAGAAGGCACTAGGGGACTTACTATGGCCGCACGGAGGCATGCTTCAGATGTGGGCAGGTTGGACATTTTAAAAAAGATTGTCTGGATAGAGGTAGCTAGAGGACCGAGCAGTCAAGGGGAAAAGCCCCGATGTCAGTTGGGTCAGTGGCTTAGAACGGTTCGATATAGAGGCGGGGGCCGCAAGTTAGCCACTCTGGGAGACCGATTGCTCGAGTTTACGCCATGAACCGCGATGGGGCAGAGGCATCCAAGGCGGTGGTGACAAGTACTATTTTAGTCAGTTCTTCTACTGCTTATGTCCTGTTAGATCCGGGTGCCCCACACTTATTTGTATTGGCCAAATTTGCTGCCGAATTGCCTATGGCACCTTCCTTTCTTGTTGTGCCATATGTGGTGTCAACGTCTATGGGTGACTCATTAATAGCAAAATCAATCTTCTATGACTGGAAGTGCTAGTTGGTGGTCATGGGTTGAAGCAAGAATTGACACTTCTGCTTATGCTTGAAATTGACGTCACCCTCGGCAAGGATTGGCTGGCGGATCACTTCATGTCAGTTAATTGTAGGACTAAGACTGTCACGTTCAGTAAACCGGGTTGCCACAATTCACCTTCCGTGGGGAAGGAAAGGCTGAGCCTATGGGCGTCATTTCAGCCCTTAAGGCTTGTAAATTGCTGTTAGGCGGCTGCTAGTCCTTCTTGGCATTCGTATCTATGGCCGAGGAAAAGGGGGGCACGGCTCAGGAGGTTAGTAAAACTCTGGTGATATGTGAGTTCCCTGATGTCTTCCTAGAAGAATTGTCCGAATTGCTGCCTGAGAGAGAAATTGAATTCTGCATTGAATTGCAGCCCGGGGCAGTACCGATCCCCATCCCACCTAATAGGATGGCACCGACTGGACTTCGTGAGTTAAAGGCACAGTTGCAAGAATTGTTGGACTTGGGTTTCATTTGCCCAAGTGTGTCCCCGTGGGGTGCTCCGGTCCTATTTGTGAAGAAAAAGGACAGGTCCATGCGCATGTGCATCGACTATATGCAGGTCAACAAGGTAATAATCAAGAATCGTTACCCACTACCTAGAATCGATGACTTGTTCGACCAGTTGCAGGGGGCGCAGTGGTTTTCAGGGATTGATTTGAGGTCTGGATAGCATCAGCTGAGAATCCGAGACCATGACGTACCCAAGACCGCCTTCAGGACCCGCTACGGCCATTACTAGTTCCTGGTAATGTCATTTGGGTTGACGAACGCCCCTGCGGCCTTTATAGACCTCATGAACAGAGTGTTCAAAGAATATCTGGATAGATTTGTGATCGTCTGTATTGATGATATCCTAGTGTATTCCAAGAGCAAGGAGGGACACTCCGAGCATTTGGAAATGGTCCTAGGAACCCTCAGAAAACATCAGTTGTACGCCAAATTCACCAAGAACAAGTTTTGGCTAGAAAGTGTGGGATTCCTAGGGTATATAGTGTCCAAGGAAGGAATCAGTGTGGACCCTACCAAGATGAAGGCAGTAAAGGACTGGAAGCGGCCGACTAGTGTGACCGAAGTCCACAGTTTCTTGGGGTTAGCCGGGTATTACAGGAAGTTTGTAGAAAAATCTCAAAAATTGCAACTCCTCTGACTCGGTTAACCCAGAAGAAAGTCAAATTTGAGTGGGACGGGAAGTGTGAGGAGAGCTTCTTGAAGCTCAAAGAATGCCTAATGTCAGCACCAATTTTGGCCGTACGTACCTTCTGGCTCGGGAGGATTTGTGGTATACTGTAAAGCCTCTCGGGTTGGTTGGGCTATGTCCTGATGCAGTATGGCAGGGTTATTGCCTATGTGTCTTGTCTGTTGAAAGTGCATGAAAAGAATTATCCAGCCCATGATTTGGAACTGGCGGCGGTAGTGGTGCTCTAAAGTTATGGCATCACTACTTGTACGGTGAGGCTTGTTAGATTTATACCGACCACAAAAGCCTCCAGTATTTGCTCACCCAAAAGGAGCTCAATTTAAGGCAAAGAAGATGGCTCGAACTCCTGAAAGATTATGATTGTACCATCTTGTATCTCCTCGGGAAGGCCAATGTGATGGCAGACGCACGGAGCAGAAAGTCTATGGGCAGCCTATCCTATTTGGCAGTCGGGAGAAGGCCGTTAGCGCGAGACTTGACACTATGCTTGGATGGGGGAGTAGTGTTAGCGCTGTCAGCGTCGAGTGCCCTAGTGGCGCACCTGTGGGTACAATCCACACTAGTGGATATATTGCGTACCGCGTAGGGAGAGGACGCCTTTTGTGCACTAACGAAGGACTTAGTGCAGAGAGGCGATGTAGAGAATGGATTCAGGTTAGACTCAGAGGATGTGCTGACGTTCAAAAACCGAATCGTGGTGCCTGATATGGCAGAGGTGCGCAGACAAGTCGTAGAGCTGGGTCATCGCTCCACTTATACGATGCATCCAAGAGCCACCAAAATGTATCGAGATTTAAGGCAACATTACTGGTGGAAAGGCATGGAAAGGGAGGTTGCGGAATTTGTATCCAAGTATTTGGTCTGCCAACAGGTAAAGGCCGAACACCTGAAGCCCGCGGGGCTGTTGCAAAACCTAGAGGTTCCCGAGTGGAAGTGGGAGAAGATCACCATGGATCTAGTGACAGGATTGCCTAAGTCAAAAGGCGATTTTGATTGTACCCAGGTGGTGGTTGACAGATTGACAAAGACCGCCCATTTCATACCCGTTAAGACAACCTTTTTTGCGAAGCAGTATGCCAGACTATTCTTGGACAGGATTGTGACATACCATGGTACCCTAGTGATGATTATATCCGATCACGGTACTCAGTTCACAGCCCGATTTTGACAGTCCTTCTAGAAAGCCTTGGGTACCTAGGTGCGCTTCAGCACAGCTTTCCATCCGTAGACGGACGAACAGTCAGAGAGGACCATCCAAACCTTGGAAGATATCCTGAGGGCGTGTGTCCTGGATATGGCCGGTGGGTGGAAGATAGCCATTGATCGAGTTCGCCTACAACAATAGCTATCACAGTAGCATTGGCATGGCTCCTTTTGAGGACTTGTATGGGCGGCGGTGTAGGTCTACTGTGGGCTACTTTGAGGTCGGAGAATCACTCATGGTGGGTCCTGATCTGGTTGAGGAAGCGGTAGAGAAGGTGAAAACTATAAAGGAAAGATTGCTGGCGGCCCAGAGTCGTCAAAAAATGTATGCCGATAAGAAGGCTAGAGAGTTAGAGTTCGCTGAGAGCGACTTGGTGTTCCTGAAGGTTTCCCTCACGAAAGGTGTCGTCCAGTTTGGGAAGAAGGGGAAATTGAGCCCTAGGTTCTTTGGGTCTTTTCCTATTCTCAAGTGGAGAAGTGCGGTGGCTTATGAATTAGCTTTGCCTCCTAGCCTGAGCAGAGTTCACCCAGTTTTCCATATATTCATGCTCAGACATTATGTAAGAGATGATTCGCATGTGATCGAGCCCACTTCTATCGAAGTAGATTCGACTGTCTCATTCGAGGAAAGGCCGGTGGAGATCCTCAACCGCCAAATTAGAAAGCTGAGGTCCAAACAAATCCCCCTGGTGAAAGATAGATGAGAGCACCACTCCGAGCAAGAGGCCACTTGGGAGGTAGAGCGAGACATGAGAGAGTGTTACCCTTCCTTGTTTGAAGACTCAGTAAGTCCTTGCAATCTAATTAAATTCGAGGACGAATTTCCCTTAAGGGGGAAAGGTTGTAAGACCCAAAAAAATTTCCTAATATAAAAATCTATTTTTGGTGCAGCACACCGGATCAGGAGTTAGTCAAGTCGAGTCGCGGAGTCGCCTCGAGTAGAAAGTATAACTCGGCTTATGAAGTTTAAATTGGTTAGATGGATATTTCCTTATGAAGCATTAGATGTCCTTTTTGAGACGAGTTCAAATCGTGTATGTAGATCGAATCGGGGCCCGAATCGGACTCAGATCGAGTCGAGTAGAGGCTAAGTCAGTTAGAGGGGCATTTATGTCATTGGTGGATGAGGGGATAAAACCCCTCATCATGAGCCATGCGGCTCATTCTTGAGCCGCACGCTGCCCGAGCAAGAGAGGGAGGAGGGGAGATCTTGGGTCGGCGCCGAAAACCATGTCGCCGTCGGAAGGATCGAGGTCGTCAACATCCACCCTTTCTTATTCCTTGATCAAGGTGAGTGGTTACTTTCTGTTGATTTGGGGGAGGTGGGTAGCCGAACCCCTAGGACTACTATGTGTCGAGTTTCTCGCGAGTTTTTCATCGATTCATGGTACCTTGACCTTCTTACCACTGTTTTAATTATTGTTGCATCGGATCTCCGTAGTTTTTGTCGAATTCTTGATATTTTAGGGGCTGCCGAGTCAAGAAAAAAGGGGAAAGGTCATGCCAAAATTTTCCCCAATTCTCTTGATCGGAAATAAGATATTAGGGTTGGGGTTGGTCCTTCCCTCTTGTTCCTATCCTTGGAGGCTCGGCCGAGCAAGGCATGCTTTGCTCAAGTCTCGGCCGAGCAAGGATTGGGGGAGATGGTGATCTCTAGAAGATAAACTTTATGGTTAGGAATACTCAAAACAATAGGGCATGACAAGTAGCCTAGATTGACAATTAGAATCAAGATGACATTTAGGTAAGATCTAACTAAGGAAGACTTCTATGTTGATGCATGTAATTAGTAGAATGGTAGGATAGTAACCATCCGTAGACCTTTCCTCTTTAAATTCTGAAATGTGGTGATACTTTTACCATGTTAGATAGTTTATTTCCTTGTTGAATTTATGGTTTAATCCAGAATTTAAATTCTTTATCATTGAATCATGTGGCTATACATAGTAGGTGTTGTGAAGAAATTTCATTATAGTTTATATGTTGTCCAGTATTGTTAATGGGTGCATTTCCAAGTCTATAACATGTAGTTTATATTAGCAAATGGTAGCATATGACGCTAGATGATTTACATGAAATTATAAAGTGTGTTAGATATGGAAACTCAAAAGTAGACGAGTTAGGCCTCACACCTAAGAAATATTTTTCGAACAATAGTGTGCGCATGATACGACCGAAATTAAAAGGCTGAGAACGGGCGGACGCCCGGGACTTTAAATAAGGAAACTTTAGGGCACCATGTTTGCGTGCTTATTTGGGAATTATGTGGTGGTTCGGAAGAACTGCTCACTGAGTCCCATGTGGACTCACGGTTTATTTCCTTATTTTGCAGAGCACCTCCAACACATCAAACTTTGAGGACAACAAACTAGACTAGCAAACTCGAGTGGACAAATGTCTCTACACCAAGGCAACCACAATCGTATGACCTATACCTTAGGCCTACAACAAAACAGTATTTAAAAACCAACTTAAAAAAAACAATGTTGGTGTCAAAAGCCGGTGTGAAACCGGTGTTTGGAATAGCCAGACATGAATTTTTTTACAAACTCGCGCCTTAATGGCGCCGATTTCTCTTACTCGGGTGCCAGCTCAAGCTGGCGCCCAAAAAGTTTGAAATCGGCACCTATATGGCGCCGGTTGCGTAACATTTTTTTGTTTTTTGATTTTTAAAATAATATAAACAGAAAAAATTAAAAATATATTTCCACATTGGTTAAAAATATTTTTTAAATAAATTTTATTTGTTATAAATACAATACAATTTAGGCCCACATCATTTAAAAACTTTTTTTTCTATTAATTTTAAAATTTATAAATATATTAGTAGACTTTAAAAATTTTATCGACTAATACCAATAATAATTTTAAACTTTATGTTAATATAATAAGATGTAAATATTTATTTATTTATATATAATAAAATATAATATGTTATATATTTTATAAATTAATAATATAAATAAAATTAATATATATTATTAAAAATTAGAAAAAATAATTAAAGAAAATTTATTTGAAATATGAGTTGATTTTCATAAATCGACGCCGATTTTGTAATTTTTTCACCCTTTATTATTGGTTCTCAAACCAACTCTTTTTGGTGCGCTCGAATTCATATTTAGGCCCCAAAAAAAAGTCGTTTCTCAATTAAAAAGGGTAGGTAATAGCTTAATTAATTTATTGTAGTGGTAAAACCAAGCTTAAACGGTAAAAAAAAAAAACAAATAAAAATTACAAAACAAATGGAGCAATAATTAAAATACAAACACTTAGGTGGCGTTTAGTGCATTACCTTGCAGATTACCAAACAATCTAGATTATCTTTCAAATAAATTACCACTAAAAAGATTATCGGTAATATAGAATATAGTGTTTGGTATGCACAAGTAATATTATGATAAGATTGCTGACATTCACATAGACATAATTTGATGTAACAAATAGATTACCAAGTAATAAGATCTACTTT
This sequence comes from Canna indica, assembly GCA_034359265.1. Classification (NCBI taxonomy): domain Eukaryota; kingdom Viridiplantae; phylum Streptophyta; class Magnoliopsida; order Zingiberales; family Cannaceae; genus Canna; species Canna indica. Next base: position 32,002,140 of record CP136898.1, on the reverse strand, counting down.
ATGAAAACACATTTTCCACAAATATATTATAATATTATAAAATTTATTGTATATTATTATATAATATATAGTAATATTTCATATATAATATAATATAATATAATATATATTATAATATAATAACTATATATAATATTATATTATATAATATTATAATATTGTGTCTTGGGAGAAGATATAGGATATGAACGTCTTCTGTTAGAAAGGAGGCAAATGACTTATAAAAATCTAGGGTTTAAGGAGGGTAATTTTGTCCTAAAAAATAATTCAAGATTATCATTTCAGAGGCAATCCACATAGACACCATACTCTTGAGAAATCTGGATTACCAAGGCAATCCACGTTACTTGCACAAGTGAGATACCAAACAAGATAATATGTGGGGTCCAAGTAATTTAAAGATAATATTACCAATAATCTGGATGGATTGCCTCATACCAACGCCTTCTTAGCTCCAAGAACAAACTCCTAGCTCGTCTTGATGTCTTTTGATGATGAATCAAGATAAACAAAGGGTCAATCAAGAATGATATAATTATAAAATTATTATAAACAAAAGTCTCTAACTCATTAAAAACTTTTGTGCAAAGTCTATAATAACTTCATAATTTTTTAAAAAAAAATATGAATTCATGAAACAATTTTTTAATGATACAAAAGAGGTACTATAATCCAAAAAAATATTTTACATCAAAATATTTTATAATTTTTAATTTAAATTTAAATCTATTGACTTAGTGCAAAAGTCACTACAAGAAATTTGGCTTTTAGTGACGAGATTTGATGGGGGTCGCGTATCGACCCTGACTAAATCAACCTATTTATGGGGGTCGCTAGTCGACCCTCACGAAAATCCGTCAGTAAAAATAAAATATTTTGTGAGGGTCGGATATGACTCTCACTAAAAAGTATATATTATGAGGACAACATCTTGGACCTCACGAAATCCTGCATTTTGTGGGGGTCGAATATGACCCTCACTAAAATGTATATATATTGTGAGGATATCGTGACCTTCACGAAATCCTGCATTTTGTGAGGATCTAATATGACTCCTACTAAAAAGTATATTTCGTGAGGACATTGTGACCCTCATGAAATCCTACATTTAGTGAGGGCCTAATATGATCCTCACTAAAAAGTATGTATTGTGATGACAACATGGTGACCCTCACCAATTCCTACCTCTCACTTCTAAATATAAAAATAAATAAAAATTAATTTAAAAATAAAAATATTTTTTGACAATCAAATAATTGATTAAATATATTTTAAAAATATAAAATATTATTGAGTAAAAAATAAAATAATTAAAATTCTCACGCCTCACGCCTTAAAATTATTTACTTAATATGTCACTCCCCAACTCAGGGTTCGCGTGATCGGCCAGGGTACGTGTCGGTACTCCGAAGCCTACCATATGCACTGACCATCAACTCATAAAGCACAACCAGACTGACATAGAAATCATAAAGAAAAGCAACAATACCAAACTTTATTAGTTATTTGAAAATAGTTTAACCAAATCAAGTTCAAAAACATCACAAGTTTTTAAACAAACATCTAAATGTTTTAAAAGAAGAAATCTCAATGTTTTACCGAACCAACTCAGTGCATACACACGACTCTACTCAAACACGACTACGACTATAGAGCTGCCAGCTACGAGATTTGTGCCCACGTCTACCCTCCAATCACACCATGTCACCAAGCCGTACCTCACTGGTCGGGCTCTGCAAAACAACAATAGATAAACCGTGAGTTCTCGAGGAACTCAATGAGTTATTCTTCCGAACCTCCACTTAAATCCTCGACAAGATAAAATATGCAAAGATATGATACAGATAAGGAATTATAAATTGATAACACCATAGTAGTTAGCCAGTTTGCCAAGTCATAAGGATAAGTAAACCGGCCTCTTCGGCCCTTAACAATTCCACTATAACTCGGCCACTAATGGTCTAAAAGATGTGGAAGGTTCGGTGCTCCTCTCTACAAAACCAGGCCGGTCAACCACCAAAACCAGCCCATAAGGGCATTTCATACTAGACATTCATGTCACGGATCCGTCGACTTGGATGGCCACTAGCCTCAGAAATCCTCCGGGTTAGGGATAGCTAGTCCCACCCAATTCGGGTCTACCGTCAGCGTGACCCACTGACGGAATCTCAAGACCCTCCGCCACTCGGGTCTAACACCTAGCGAGCCCGCTGGTGCAATCTCAAGACCCTATAAACCGTTGAGTCGTGTGGTAGCTATTCGGCTAATGACACTCCTCAATAGACCATCTCAACCACAACCGAAACCAGGTTGTGCAAATTTCCTTGTGTTTTGCTTTCCGAGCATTGCCCATATCCAACCCTCCCCTCGGGTCGCTCTATTAGGGTATTAATGTCCGCTAACTACCCCTAGATGTAGAACCTAGAGAGTGTACTTTGTCTCTCAGTTAATTGTCATAACTAGGTACCGAAACCTTTCTTTCTAAATTTATTAGAACATACCGAGCATAAATGAGTACGTGGACTACCATTATCAACAACACTTACCAAAAATAACAATCAACAATAGTTATCATGTGAATGCCGAATTAAGAAGGTTAAATTCCAGAAATAGATAAGGAACATGCAGTGTACATAGTAATTATTTAGCATAATATCTGAAAATTAATGAAACATTTCCTTTGATTTATATGCCATTCCAATCCTATCCATGTATGCACTAATAAGAACATTTCCTTAAACATGATAATCTAGATCTATAGCTACTAATAATTTCTAAGATGAGCGAGCAATCTCATAATATAATTACAATCTAACATCAAGCATATAAGTATGAATCAAGACCACCCAACATGAAACCTAGCATAGATAATTCGATCAAACTTGTAATTCTACCCTTACCCTTGCTTGGCCGACTTGAGCAGGGTGACACCTTGCTCGGCCGAGCCTTTTAGGGAGGATGAGCAGGTTCTCGACAACAAATCCTAAGCATCAATCTAAAGATCTAACATTTAACAGAAAGAAGGCGATCCATGAGTTAAAAGACGTTCGAGGAAATTGGGGAAATTTTCGGCATCACCTTTCCCCATTTTCCTCTATTCGGCCAACCCATAAAACATGAAAAAATACGATCTAAAACACGAGATCACAGATATACTAATCATCTAGAGTCCAAACATGAGAAAACCACATCGATCGACAAGAAAACTCACGTAAACACTTGATTTCAAAGCTTACTAGGTTCGGCCACCCGCCTCCCCTCACAAACAAACCAACCACTCACCTTGATCGGATCAAAAGGTAGGCTCGATGAAGACGAATCTCGATTTCCTCGAGCATCAATGTGAACTCGGTGCCGATCACAATCCCCCTCCCCTTCATCTTGGGCTGCGTGCGGCTCTCCCCTTTGAACCGCACGGTGGCTTGGGTGAGGTGTTTTATTCCCCTTCATCCTCTGACTAGACTACCCCCCCTACTCACTTAAACCCCCTCATTCGACTCCACCCAACCCGGATCAAGTCCTGACTTGATCCGCGAACCCGATCTCAACCCAACTTGAGTCAACCAATACACTCATCCCCCAATTGCCAACAATATGTTATAATTTAAATTAATTATACCTGCTACTCGTGGCGATCTTGCGACTCGGTCCGACTAGTTTCCGACTCGATGGGCTGCACCACGAAATTTTTATATTAGGAAACCCAAGTATTACATAATAAATTTATTATTAAATAAATAAAAATTTAATATTATAATTATTAACAGTTAATAATGAAATAATAATAATTGATTGAATATATTTTAAAATCTGAAATGAAATTTACCTTTAGAATTTGCCTTTAATATTATATTTACATTTTGTGATGGTAAGAAATGACTCTCATCATTTTCTATCTCTCATTTCTAAATCTAAAAATAAATAAAAATTAATTCAAAAATAAAAAAAATAATAAAATAAAAAATTGAAATAATAAAATTAGCTTTGATTCAAGCTTTATTTATTTATTTATTGAAATAAATATATAAAAATAATAAAATATATAAAAATATTTATTTATTTATTAAGCTTCATTTATTAAATATATAAAAATAAAATTGAAATAAATTATTAATTGAAATAATAAAAATTAATTCAAAAATAAATACTAAATAATTAAATAATTAAAATAATAAAAGCATCATTTATTTAGCTTTGATTCAAGCTGTTCATTTATTTATTTAGCAGAAGCAGAAGCCTCAGACATGGACAGAGCCAGCCCCAAGCTCCCGAGCTTCTGCCTCAACCGCATCACCACCGCTCGCGTCAAGGTCCAACCGCCACCCCCGGCGCCGCCCGAAGCCAAGCCTCCCCCATCCGAGCAACCCGAGGAAGCGATCAAAAACCCCAAGGAAGAAGCAGTCGACGAGGCCGTCTGCGGCAGAAGGATCATGATCGTGGCGGAGGCCACCCCAGAGTCGAAGACCGCTCTGCTCTGGGCGCTCTCCCACTCGGTGCAGAGCAACGACGCGATCGGTCTCGTTGCCATTGTTAAGCCATCCAAGCGCGGTGAGAGCTCGATTCCTGGCAGAGATTTGGAGAATCGAGGTCTGCAAGAGCTTGAAAGCTTTCTCTTTTGGTGATTAATGGCAGGTGAGCAGTCTCGGAAGGACAGGGATCCCAAGTCTTATGATCTGCTCCAATCCATGAAGAGTATTTGTTAGGCGAAGAAACCTGAGGTAATTGGGATTTCGAAATCACAGATCATGTGAAAGATTTGTTAGTTTGTATAGTTCACAAATGGAATTTCGTTATACTTTGAGTACTTGATGACCTAATCGCATCAAATGCTTCTAATTAGCTTTGATTGAAGCTATTTGAGAGCTGATGATCTATCTTCTTCCAAATATCTTTTCTGATTTTTCTATTTCCTAAACAAATCTGAGAAAACTCAGATAATAAGTATGAGTCACAATCTTATAATTCTTTCATTGTTTGTTATAGATTGCAATCACATACATGGCTTGTGTGACTCAAAAACTCTGACCCTAATTAAATTTTGCTAATACTACCTATTACTTGTTACATATTATAATTTTGTCAATGTTGGTAATGTTCTACTGTAATTTTGCTAATGTTACCTATTGCTTGCGGATTCTTGCAATTATCAGGATGAACTAGCAATGATGACTCCATCAATATCAACAGTTTTAGATTACAGATGACATATAATTGTGGAAAGTAGCTTTACCCTTCTCAATTGCTTCTTGTCATGATCAATAGGTGATCAAAGGATAAGTTCATATGCTCAAATGGATTCAACTTGAAACATATAAGTATCCTGAATTAAAGTTATACTTGTTAATTAGCAACCCAAAAATAAAATGGCAGCATAACAAATGAACAAAAAAACACTTCACAAATTAACTTAAGCTCCCAACTAACAAAATATTATTGACAGGATTGATATGTTACATACCTAGAAAATTAAAGGTGAAGAGTCTGTTTATTATGAAACCTTGAATGTTAACAAAATAACAAGGAATGCTATTTTCAAGATAGATTGCAGAATGCTTGTGGTTCCATGCTACCTAATAAGCATTTCTACCTAATAAGTATTCTTTATAGGGGAACAATTAGAAGTAAATGATATGCTACACTTTAGCTTTCCAGTGCCTCCCTCTTTTGTCCTTTCCAATTCCTTTATCATCCATGCAGTAGTACATCCATCTACTCCCCCAACAATGACTGTACTAATATACCCATAATGGATTGTCCCCTTTGAGGGATATGTTTGAAATTACCAGTATGGAGTTTTTTAAACTAATTTTGGAGGCACTGAGATAATTCTTTTACATTTCAACAATTAAGAACAACTATAGAAAAAAGTACTGCAATGTTTGACAAGGAAAAAGCGCAAGAAAGGTTGTCAAAGCTCTCTGGAGGTGTCGCTGTCCTCAAGGTATGCCTGCTGAAATTCATGCATTCATTTGGCCCATAATTTGAACAACTGTATATGCTCATCTATCTCTATATTGGTGGAGCAAGTGAGGCTGAAGTTGGTGAGAGAAAAGATAGGGCTACACATGCTCTAAATGTTGCAAGAGCAGCTGTGGAAGAGGAAATTTTGCCGAGTAAGATTTCACTTATTACTCTTTATTTTGTAAAAAGATTGCAAGCTAGACTTTTAATTACCTTGTTCTCTTATGCTTCATGTATGTAGGTGGCGGAGTTGCTCTCATATATGCTACAAAGGAGCTTAATAAGAAAGAAAAAAAAAAAGGAAGATGGAAGAAAATTTTGAAGTTGAAAGAAGAAAGATGAATATGAAAGTTGCTTTCATGGACGAGATGAAAGGTGGGAAGAAAGAAAAGAATTTGCGAAGATAGATCTTGATTTATGTATGAATTAGTAGAATATGTCTGAATTTTATTTTAAAGTTGAATTTTTATGTAATGGGATTGATACTTTATTAGATGTGTTTTTTGTATTGGATCATGTAGTGATACTTTATGAATTTTGTAATAGATATATCATATATTAAATGATGACATGTATTTTTTTGTCTTTATATGTTTCATATGATTTATGTAAATATAATTAAATTATAAAAGTTATTAGGTTTTATATGCATGTTATAATAACTTTTAGTGAGGGTCAGGAGACACTCACGAAAAGAAATAAATTTATGAAAAAAAGTTTTAGTGGAATCAACGACCCTCACAAAATGTAAGAATTACACTACTAAAAAAATACGTTTTTTGTGACGGCACGTTTTTTAGTAATGTTAGTGGGGGTCATCGACCCTCACAAATGTAAGAATTAGTGAGGGTCGCGGCCCTCACTAAAACCTCATATGACCCTCACTAAAAGCCTTTAGTGAGGATCACCTAGTCCTCAAACGTCATTGGGAAAAGTCTTGTCACTGAAAGTATAGGTGAGGGTTATGTTTCGACCCTCACTAAAAGTAGTTTTTGTGAAGCAAAACTGATCCTCACAAAAACTATCTTTTAGTGAGGGTCATCAGCAACCCTCACTAAATATAAGAATTAGTGAGGATTAGTTTTGCCTCACGAAAACTACTTTTTAGTGAGGGTTGAGACATGACTCTCACATATACTTTTAGTGACAAGACTTTTCCTGACGACGTGTGAGGCTTGGGTGACCCTCACTAAAAGTTTTTAGTGAGGATCATGTGAGGTTTTATTGAGGGTCGCGATCCTCACTAAAGTCCAAATTTTTTGTAGTGAGTTTTTAATACATTAGAGAGTTTGAAAAATATATTTTTTATTCTCTAATATCTCATTTTTATCATAAAAATATTTTATAAATTTAAATTAATTTTAAATATTTTTTAAAAATTTTGGACCAAAGTCTTCAGTTGGAGACTTTGGCTCAAGGGTAAAATGGGTATCCGATCCACTAAGTTCCGATTTTAGAAATTTTGAATCTTCAAATTCGATTTTAGGAATTTCCACTTCCCAAAATTTGGATTTGGAAAATAGCTATATATATATATATATTATCAAAGATAGAAAATTACAATATATGATCGTACTAGAATTTGAATCCTAAAATTTTGAAAACATACAGGATGTTATCTGAAAACATACAAGATTTTATCTGTTCTAGTCACAGTTGGCAAATGTATCAAATTCTGCTGCTCCATTAATGCATCGCAAGGCCACTTGTTTAGTAATCTATTATCTGCGAAGGCCGCATGATCAATTGCATGCACTGAATTTTGAGAAGGCCATATATTCTAAATTCTGATATATATACCCGGTATTTATGCATGCATGTATGACTAAATTTGGGAATGCCACATATATCATATATTGTAATTTGTATGGCATTCAAATGAATTACTTTTTTCTTGGAATCAAAAGGAGTGGAGGAAAAGTCCCCGTATCACACTGAAATGACTTCCAACAGCATCGCATCGCAGAGCAAAAGAAAGAACAAAATTCTAACTTGCGGCTCTATCAGCAAGATGCTGCCGACGATGACAAGTAATTCATCTTGGTGGACGTCACATTACTTGGGTTCTTCTGCATGCAAAATTAATGTGCAAATCTCGCTACAGTAAATAGCGTCCCAAATGCTGTAAAGATGCCTTTTTACGGGTATATATTTCGCCGCCAGCTTCCTTCTTCAACTCAGAGAGTACGACGTTGATCGCCAGGAAAACCAAATATTCCAGTCAATGGAGCTTCAGAAAGTCTTTTGCATGAACGGCGGATCCGGCGACTTGAGCTACGCCAAGAACTCCACCATACAAGTACGCCAATTTCTCTTATTTATAATGTTTGACAAATAATTATACATATAAATTTTTCAACTGTCTAAATTCTCAGAACGTCATTGTATCGTCGACGAAGAGCATTAGAGAGGATGCAGTCAAGGAATTTTACTGCACCTTTTTCCCTGAGAACATGATGATCGCCGAATTGGGATGCTCATCAGGGCCAAATGCAGTATTCTCGACCTTGGACATCATGGAGGCGGTAGAGCAGAGGTGCCGTCAGTTATGCCGCCCACCGCCGGAGTTCCACTTGCTCCTCAATGACCTGCCTGCTAATGACTTCAACACTATTTTTAGATCGTTGCCCGAGTTACTCGCAGATAGGTCTCAATCGTGCGGGCAGTTCTTCGTGTCCGGAGTTCCTGGGTCGTTCTACGGGCGCTTGTTGCCCAGCAAGAGCTTACACTTTGTGCACTCTTCCTCGAGCCTTCATTGGCTTTCCCAGGTGTGTATATATATTTTAACCTACCTACCTATCTATTATTAGTCCATCCTGCATAATAAGAGATTACTTAGTAGGCAATTAATATAAAAGACCCTATTGTCACGGACCAATTCTTTTGGTGGAAGAGTCTGTGCGGCTCCCTTGTTTCCCGTACAAGGGATAAGCCTACCGCCCCGAATCGGGCTTCCCAACTTAACATCGCGGGTGTAGGAGAGCGTTGATAGAAAAGCGGACTGCCTTGGGCGGAGACTAACGGGCAGCCTATATGGGCGTGTGACCACTCAATTTTCGCCTAAGACAGCTTGCGGAGCTCGTCCTACACCCGGTTTTTGCATCCATAGTCCTGTAAATGTTAATTTACTTAATGCCATCAAAATCATTCGGCCAACATGGTCTTTTGGTGGCACAGATATGGCGCTCGAGGTTGCTATGATGACAAACACATACCCCGCGATGTTAAGTCGGGAAGACCAATTCGGGACGACAGGCTTATCCCTTGCACGGGAAGCAAGGGAGCCACGCAGACTGTTTCGCCAAAACAATTGGTCCGTGAGACTATGCTATTTAAGCTTATAGGTGATAACTGAAATTAAGTGGTTGATAATTTGGTTTGAGAAGCTACAGTGATACCAAACAGACTTTTAGTTGTTGCTGATTCAAACTGAAATGAAACGATATTTTCAATTACTTTCCAAACATCACCAAATTTTGGCTGTTATATCACTGTAGGTTCCTCCAGAGCTTCAAGACGACTCTAATGCGCCGCTGAATAAAGGGAAGATCTACGTTTCGAAGACAAGTCCTCCTTGTGTTGCAAAAGCATATTTGGTGCAATTTCAAAGGGATTTCTCAATGTTCTTGAAGTGCCGGGCCAAAGAAATCGTTGCAGGAGGCCACATGGTCTTAACATTCATGGGCAGGAGGAGAGGTTCAGACCCAGCAGGTTTAGAGTACTCCTATCCATGGGAGCTGCTAAGTGATGCTCTCCTTGACATGGCCTCTAAGGGCATTATCAAGGACGAGAAGATAAATGGCTTCAATGCTCCCTACTTTTCGCCGTCTCTGGATGAGGTTGCGGAAGAGATCGAAAGAGAAGGATCATTTTCCATTAGGACATTAGACGTTTTTGAAGCCAATTGGGATGCAGTGTACGGAAGGAAGACCATGTCTGGAGAGCTGAGCCATGCTAAACGCATGGCGAAGGGAGTGAGAGCCGTGGTGGAGTCCATGATCAAGAACCAATTTGGAGAAGATATAATGGATGAGCTGTTCACGAGGTACACTAGTTTGTTGGAGGAGTATTATTCCAAAAACGAAGCTCAGGTGACCAACATAGTGACTGCCCTTATAAGAAAATAAGCGAAGATGTGGTGCTTGTTCTAAGCAAGTAATTGCCATTCTAAGAAATTAAGAGAAGAGCTAAGAAGTGTCTTGTACTCTTGTTGTATGTTAGAAAGCTTTGGCAAAGTACCTGTAAACAACGCATGGCAAAGAACCTTTAAACACAGCCATGGCTGATAAATGTTATCTAAGTTTATTGACGCATTAGTTTCTAATGTCATTAATTATTGGATATCGTGTAAGTTCATTGTTGCATTTATAGAGGTTTCATCGGTTGTAGGTTAACTATATTATGTTGTCATTTATTTCCAAAGAAACCATAAATATATAGTGGCAAGCACAAAATATCATTTTAGTTCTGAAGGGGAATTGGGTACATTGCTAACGGCATTGACAACACCTGCCATTTTATGTTCAAAGACAATTCAATAGGTATCTAAGAACTATATACAGGCATCTAATGACTATCCCGTCATTTTAAAATTCCACATATATCATTTCACAAGTCCACTTCTTGAGACATTCACAAGGCGCCATATTAGATCAAAAATGCCTAATCAATTAACGAGCATATATCTATAGAATGCCCCTAGTATTTTCTCACAAGTATTAGAATGCCCCTATGGCTTTTTTTGGATAAAAAATTACGTTATGTAATTAGGTATAAAAATACCTCTATAGGTAAACGGCGTTAATAGAGGGACAACAGAGTTGACGTGGCTGATGACTAGAACTGACGACATAGACACGTGGTGTGCATGCAGACCAAGACGTTTTCTCACAGATACTAAAATGTCCCTAATATTTTCTCATGTGTACTAAAATGACCATAATATTTTCTCACGGGTACTAAAATGCCTCTAACGCTTGTTTTGCAGCTAAAATATCTCTGAGGTTATTGAAAATGGTACAAAAATAATACAAAACTAACTTTTGTTATGTGAGACTTAACAGAGATGTCGTAAATGTTGACAAAGATGTTGAGTTTACACGTGGCACACATGTAGAGATCGAGCAACATGGAGAGTTAACTTTTCGGTTAACCGATCCGACGATTTCAATTTCAGTTGTTATCTCCTAAATTTTTGGTTTTTGGTTTTGGTTTCAGTCGTTATTCCCCCATTAACGTTGTTATCCCTCCATTTACAAAAACTAAAAAATAGAGGGATAACGAAGTTGAATGAAATCGAAAATTTAGAAAATAAAAACCGAAACCGAAACCATTGGATCGGTTAACCGAAAAATTCAATTCGATTCTGAACCAGTTTTTTGATTAACCGAATTTTTGATTTTTTTGCTCACCCCTACGTTGCATCTTACGTGTCGCTTGAGTGGCAAGTTACTATCTGCATGTGCGCCACGTGTAAAGTCAATATCTTTGTCAATATTCACGACATTTTCATTAAGTCTCATCCAACAAAAGTTAGCTTGGTGTTATATTTGTACCATTTTCAATAATCTCAGGGGTAATTTAGCTTCAAAACAAACGTTAGGGGCATTTTAATATCCGTGAGAAAACGTTAAGGGAATTTTAGTATCCGTGAGAAAATGTTAGGAACATTTTAGTACCCGTGAGAAAATATTAGGGTCATTTTAAATTGCGTAGGATTGCTAGGTGGTGATACCCCATTTTTGGACTTTCTATATGTGCTTTTCTTTCATACGCTTTTAGATGTATTGTACCTTTATTTATGAGCTGTGCATTCCATGTCATATTTTTATATATACATGTGTGGTTGTGATTTATGGCTTGAGGAGGTGGAGGTTGAGGTATGTCCTTAACCTAGCTTGTTGTGTTATTGATAGCACATCTTATATTTACTTTTATAACTGTGTGTGTGATGTGTTTGTGCATTTCCCAGTAGCCTCGTTGGTGAGGGGAGGGTATGCCCCAAAGAGACAGCGTTGGCCTTATTCCGGAAGTTCGGCTAGTGAGGAGAGATCATACCCTAAAGAGACAGTCCGGAGATGTCGCCGATGAGGGGAACGTATGCCCCAAAGAGACGGTTCCGAAGAGCTAGTGCCGGTGACAGGAGTGCATGCCCCAAAGAGACAGCATAGAGCTGGGTGGTAGTTCGAAGGCCACATCGTCTACCTACCCTACGTGGCTTGAGGGACCGACGGGTCCGGAGATTATTCATGTGGATGTGACATTGCATTATGATGTTTTATCTGTGATGGATGTGGATATCATGAGTAGAGTAGTAGATGTGCTTATTATGTCATGATGCTATTTATTGCTTTTTTTATGTTTTCTTATTGCATGATGATGATGATGTGGTAGAATCGAGACTGATCTACTCATTAAGTCCTAGTTGGACTTACCCCTCATTTCTGTTATTTTTCAGCACCTGAGCTAGATCAGAGAGGTATCGGGGTGCAGTAGTGCGGCTGGTGGCGGCATGGCAGCGGTTCTCGTTATATGTCGTGCTCGAGGGGAATACCTGAGTCTTTTCTCATTTCTTTGAGTTATCGAGTCATGTAGACTCAGGTCGACGTTTTGAAGTCTTGATTATTTATTAATCTTTCTTAAAATAACTTGAGCACTTTATGTTTGTTTTTGAGTCTATGGTTTGGTTGTAATTAAGTTGATTTATTCTCTTTTGATAAAGTTTAACTCTGTTTAGGTTATTTCTATGTTGTGTTTGAGTTGGGTTAAGCTTCTGAGTACATGACGTACCCTGATCGGTCATACTGGATTTAGGGTGTGACATGTCAAAAATGAAGTTAAGGCTAGGGTTACCTACTCGATAGTTATGGGCTCCTTTTGAGGATGTTCGGATCTGGGAGTGGGGGCACTGAGGCCGAGGACCAGACTCGGTGAAAACCAATCTCACTAGCAATGTGCTTTGAGTCGTTGAGGGCGTGGGGCCCAAATCTCCGATGATACTAAGGTCGAGGACCTGAGTCGGTGAAAACCAAGCTCACGAAGAGCGTGCTTCAGGTAGTTGATGGCGCAGGGCCCAAATCTTCGATGGCGCTGAAGCCAAGGAAGACTTGGTGAAAACCATGCTCGTAAGGAGCATGATTTGGGTTGTTGAGAGTGTTGCTCATTTAGAGCAAATCGAGCTAAGCAAAAGGCCACATTTAGGGTCAAGGACCGTGCTCGGGGTCAAGTCGAGCTCGCAGGGAGCATAAGGCAGAACCGCACATGGGGTCATTGTGAGCATAGAGTGGCGCTGAGGCCGACGAGCGAGACTGTTGAAAATCGAGTTCTGGTCACTGAGGGCGTGGGAGCCCGAGATAGGCATTGAGGCTAGTGAGCCAAACTGGTGAAAATTGAGTTATGGTGGTTGCAGGCATGGGAGCTGAGGATAGGCACCGAGGTCGGGGAGGACTGATGCGCTGCGCATGGTAGGAGCTGTCGTGGTTATTTGGCAGTGCACCTATCGCGAGATCGTAGTGGATCCTTCGATGTGTTCTATGAGATAGCTGTAAATAGTCTACACATAAAGAGAATGTGTAAAAAAGAGAGCAATATTATTATTAATTGTCATGGTAATGATACATTGTGTCCCACCGAGTGGTGTACTCGGCCTACGCATGGTGGTACCTCATTAAAACATTTCAAGGGGAAAACCTCGGTCCGCTAGCAAACTCAAATATTTTGTTATCTATTTCGCCTCTGTGTTATGTACTGTAAGATCGAAACCAATTATGGAACTCACAATTGCTTAATCTCTCTAATTCCTCACTACTGTAAATTGAGTATTTTGTCACCATCTCGACGTCAAATATTTCAATGAACTTTTCAATATCTGGACAGTTTAGCAAAACGTACAAGTAGGCCAAATTGTACTCTGTTGGCCTAAGATTTTTGACCTTCGTCTTAATCTCAATTTTGATGATAACAAACATGGAACTAATGTTTCATGGAGAATTATTTTCAGGTTCCATATCGGTTAGCGCTCGATGTCCTCGATCAGAAATATCGAAGCAATTAGAAAATCGGAAGGACATTGGTCGACGCACTCGGGTTCGTCCTGGAAATTTCTTGAAGTTCAACATGTGCACCAAAGACGTCTTGGACGAGTCTAGAGAACAAATGGAATGCTCTCCAAGTTGATGCACACTAAAGGCCGAAACTCAAAAATGAAGCGCGCAAGAAAAATACACAAGAAATTGCCCTACCCAAATTCGATCGACCGACAGAAGAGAAAATCAGGCAGAAGGCAATTCGGTTGATCAAATGTTGCCAAAAATTGGTAGTAGGCCTTTGGTCGCTCGGTGGTCGCTCGGTCGATCAACTAATGATCAACCGACAAGCGATTGGGCGACGACAACGGACAGAAAAGCGCCCATTGACGAGCCCTCATGTTTGGGGGGTTATAAATACCCACCCCAAACTCTCTTCCAAGTTTTGAATGATGTTCTAAGCCTAAGAAAGTCATTTTCTTGCATCCCTACAAGATTTATTTGAGTCATCGTTGCAAGAACCCTAGTTTTGTTCTCCACTCCTTGATTTAGCCTTCAAGCTTCACCGGTTCATCATCTTGAGGCATTGAGAGAACTAGGGAGTTTCTTTCAGAGCTAAGTACTTGTTGTTTGATTTATTGCTCCAATTGTTATTGTATTTTGTCGTTTATTTTCATTGTATTTTCAAGTGTGTAAACCTAGGTTGCTATGTTTGATTGAGTTGGTGGTTGCCTTGGTGTTAATGCTTAAATCCACCTTTGTAAACTTAGTTTATTAAGATTATTTGAGTTGTCCCTTAGGTTGAGGTGAGAGAGTGCTCTCTGTAAGAAGGTGGGATACTTTCGGGTGTGGAAGTGCCTTCTGTTTGAGAGCGGAGACTTTTCGATGTAAAGTCCTCTTTGTAAGGGAAAGAATATAATCTAGTAAAACTAGTTTGGAAATCCTAAGCGGGGTGCTTTGGTAGTGGAGTAGGCATTGGGGCCGAACCACTATAAATAATTTTGTTAGCATTGTTTACCTTGCGTTTCTTATTGCTTGTCATTTATATCTTGCTTCCGCTTACTACTCGATTTATGAATTGCCTAAGTAATCAAGTAAATGATTAAAACCAGAATTAGACAAGAAGATTTAGATAACACACTATTCACCCCCCTCTAGTGTGGGCATTTCACCAACAATATTTGGTATCAGAGCGGGTCGTAGATTGAGATTTCACCGTCTCCTCTACATCTAGCCTTGATCCAAAAAATAGAACCAGAGTTGGTATCATCAGTACCAACTAGGTTTGACGAGTCAAACTTTGATCTTTAGAAAGGAAGAATGTATACATTCTCAAAGACTCAAGGTATAGGTGTGTTTAATATGGTAAAGTCAAAATACATAGAACCTAAGGAAAATATGGATGCTTGGACCCAACAACAAATTAATAGGTTTGAATTAAATGTTAAGGCGAAAAATTGCATATATTGTTCTTTGGAAAATAATATTTTTGAAAAAGTCATGCATTGTACTTCGGCTTTTGATATTTGGGCAGCTTTAAACATGCTATATGATTATGCCAAGACCGAAGAGATTGGCACTTCTAATGAAGGTAGTGACGACAATGGTCGTTCACCTACCACTAATCTTGATTTTGATGCTCATAGTTCTTCTAGTCAAAGTGTAGCTCCAAGAGCCGAAAAAAGAAAGGGAATGTGTCATGGATACAAGGAAAAGGGGCATGTGAAGAAAAATTGTCCTTCCATGAAGAACAAGGCAAATAAGAGGTCAAACGCTTCCACCTCATCATCTTATTCGAGTGAAGCATCCTCTTACCATGACTATGAAGCTAGTTTAAAAGATTGCCTCATGAAAGCTAATGATGAGGTACACTCTTCTTCTTCTAGTCATGATAACAAAAAGGGTAGTATTAATTCATCTAGTTCTTATGACATGCTTTATGATGAATTAATGGATGAATATAAAATCATGTATGCCTTGATGATTAAAAAGGATAAAGAAAACAAAAAATTAAAGAAGGAAAACTTGACCCTTAGCTCTCATTTACATGATGCTAAACTAGAAAATGAGAAGCTAAAAATTAGTGTCTTTAATCCATGTCATGTTGTTTTAAGTATTGACACTAAGGATTTGAAAAACAAAAATGACATGTTAAAGATTGAAAATAACATGTTGAAAACTCAATTGCATGCTTTGCATAAATCTATGAATGAATTGAAAAATGAGATGTTGATTTTGAGTAGAAAAGTTAATACTTCTTCTCTTAATTCTAAAAATCAAAATGTCTAATTTAGGAAAACCTCAAAAGAAAAATATTTCCTTTAAGAATGTTCATGCTCATCATATTTTTCATGCTAAGCATTCTAACATTAGACCTCATGTCTATAAGAATAATGAAAAGAAGTTATTTAATAGACATTGCTTTTGTTGTAGTGTTTACGGGCATGCCATTTAAAACTGCGCTTTTAAGATGAATCCAAGTGTGGCAAAGCCACTTTGGATTCCTAAGCCCTTTAACCCCCAAGGACCCAAAGCCATTTGGGTACCAAAAGTCTCATCTTTTTTTGTAGGGGGAGCTACCACACAAGGGTAAAGAAAAATGGAATATTGAAGTTGACCTTGGATCCAAATGAGAAATCTCTAAGAGGTTGCAACTTCAAGCTATCATGATGCTATAGCTATGAAAATTGACATCAAATACTTTGGTATCATCTCCTATACTCACATACTGAAATTAGAGTTGGAGTTTTGATATATACTTAATATTAGTAGATTTTCCATTCTTGGTATAAGTTTAAAAATATTTTTGAATTTTTGATTTTCGGTCTCTTCGGAGACCTATGTAGCCTATAACGGGCTAATGCGACCTTGCGGTTCTAAATCGTAGGATCATTGTGGTCTTTCGGTTTTCAACCAATAGGAAGGGTTAGAGATCTATTTTTTAAATATATCATATTTTGAGATCTCTCGATTCGTTTCGGGTTCACGATAATTTATTTTGAAACAGATCTCAAACTATTTAGCAAAGTGGACCTTGAAAATGATACTTGATTCTTCTCTTTGCTATTTGGTTTGGATTGCTTGCTAGTAGCTTTATTTTCATTAATCTACTAATGAAGTCTACTTGTAAGTTAAAAATGTTGATGAAAGGCTAGTAGATTGAATTTGGTAAGAAAATGACAAGTTTGGCAATTTTTTAGAATGAGGTATGATTTTGATTTTGCAAAAATCTTATTATAATATTTGAATATTGCATTAATGATGTCTCTATACTCATGATTATTTTTGCATGATAAATATATGAAATTTCATGAGTAGGTAAAATTTTGATAACTTAGGCAATTTCATGATATCTTGATTAAATAAAACTTACTCTAGGTTAAGACTTGTCACTAGAGACTTCATTTTTAAGTGTACACTCAATAAACATGTTTACATACACACATGATATGATTCTAGGTGTTTAAACTTGAAAATTCATGTGTAGATGAACAAGGTGATAAAAAAATCACTTTAGGGGACTTAAACTTGAAAAAGTTTGACCCAAGTCAATAAATCGACTTGGACACTTCATTTTAAGTCCAAACTTCATAAACAAATTCATATGGATATGAATAAAATGACATGTGTAAATTTCATGATAACTTCTTTAGAACCAAGTTGACCCAAGTCAACAAATTGACTTAGAGATCTCATTTTCAATCCATATTTGAGGAACATGTTTAGATTTACTCATGTTAGATGCCCATAAGTTTAAATTTAAAAAACTATGAGTAAATGATAAGATTGACACTTAGCAAGTTTCATGATAACTAATTTAGTTTTGAATGAAACCATGCTAGGTTGATATCTTGACTTAAGGACATAATTTTCATTTCAAACTTGACATACACTCTTTACATGACCATTTTATGGAGTCATAAAAGTTTGATTAAAAATCGAGCACATCTTGAAAAATAATTGAAAATTATGAAAATATAATTGAAATTTTAGCATTTCCAGTTATTTCTAGATAAATATAGAAAAATCATTTTTAACTGAATCTTGAAACTGCATATTCATTGAAAAATATAGTTTCTTGAGTAAAAATTTCATAAATTTTCATTAAGAATCAAATTTATAGTGGAATTTTGAAGTTGAATTTCAAAAATGCAAAGTATCACCCTTTTGAAATATCAATCTTTTCGATACTTTGATTTTTCATCGAAAACTTTAAATCAAACTTTGTGCATACTATTTTGATTCCATTTCTAATATCATTCTCACTATTCTTTGAGTGAAATCATTTTTAATTTTTTTTTTTTGATATCTTGAGCAATATCTTAGAAATGAATTTTTTGTTGAAATCAAGATCGGTTTAAAACTAGACTTAGAAATTTCATTTTGAGTTCAAACTTGGCACATGCATTTCAGATGATCATTCAGCGATATCTGGAAAGTTTGAATAAAAAATGATTACTTGCAGAAAAAATACCTGAAATTTACGAAAATGCCACAAGATTTTTAGGAATTTTAAGAATTTCTAGAAAACTGATTTTTTACTGATTCTTGAACTTGTATATTCCCAGAAAAGTCTAGTTTCTACAGTTAAAGTTTCAAAAAATTTCATCAGAAATATGATTTGATAGGGATTTAAGAATTCGATTTATGTATACTGAAGTATTCCTTTAACCTAAGTCAACAAAGTGACTTAGAAACCTCCTTTTAAGTCCAAACTTGATCAATATACTTAAACTTGAGAAAACATGAGTAGATAGCAAAATTTGATACTTAGTCATTTTCATATTTTCATCCCTATTTCGAATGAAACCGTGTTAAGTTCATACTTTTATCAAATGACATTCTTTCCATTTTCAAACTTGATAAACATGGTTTAAATGATTATATCTTGATATTTGGAAAGTTTGAATGAAAACTAATTTTTTTAATATTTACGAAAATGCCACTAAAGTATCTCTCTTCTCAAAATTACTCATCTTTTTCGGATACGTTAGATTTTCGTTGAAATTTTCAAATGAGACTTCAAGTATGATATCATAACTCTATTTTAGGTATCGTTCTCATTATTATCCGAGAAAAATCATTTCTAAAATAGTTTTTTGATATTTAGACCGATACTTGCAAATATCCATACTTGAGCTTATACATGTTTCTAGACTTGAAATTTATTTATCATCTATTGCTATCATGTATGACTTAGTCTCTTATTCGATGTTTTGTTTTTGTCCATTGGGTTGGTTGACTTTGTTTTCAGAAAATTAGTTTTCAAGTCCCAACTTTGACCATAGATGACTTTTCTCGTCCTTTTTGATTGATGTCAAAAGGGGGAGAAAAATATAACTAAAAGGGAAGAAGATATATGAAAACCATGCATAAAGATAGGGGGAGTTCTATTATATAGATATGCATGTTGATAGGGGAGAAATTCCATGGTTGATATCCTTTATGCTTAATTGTATATATTTTCTTAAGGATATTTATCATCATAAAAAAGGGGGAGATTGTTGGCCTAAGGTTTTCAACCTTAGTCTAAATCTCGATTTTGATGATAACAAATATGGAACTAATGTTTCATGAAGAATTATTTTCAGGTTCCATTTCGAAGAAAGCAAAAAATCGGAAGGACATTGATCGACGCACTCAAGTTCATTGCGGAAATTTCTATAAGTTCGACGTGTGCACCAAAGACGTCTTGGGCGAGTCTGGAGAACATATGAAAAGCTCTCCAAGTTAGCGCACACTAAAGGCCGAAACCCGAAAATGAAGCGCGCAAGAAATATACACAAGAAAATTGCCCTGCCCAGATTCGGTCGACCGATAGAAGAGGAAATCGGCAGAAGGCAATTCGGTCGATCAAATGCTGCCAAAAATTAGCAGTAGGCCTCTGGTCGCTCGATCGGTCATTCGACGATCGATCGAGCATCGACAACAGGCAGAAAAATGCCCATTGACGAGCCCTCTTGTTTGGGGGGTTATAAATACCCACCCCAAACTCTCTTCCATGTTTTCAATTATGCTTCTAAGCCTAAGAGAGTCATTTTCTTGCATCTCTACAAAATTTCTTTGAGCTATCCTTGCAAGAACCCTAGTTTTGTTCTCCACTCCTTGATTTAGCCTTTAAGCTTCACCGATTCATCATCTTGAGGCATCGAAAGGACTAGGGAGCTGAGTTTCTTTTGGAGCTAAATACCTATTGTTTGATTTATTGCTCCAATTGTTATTGTATTTTGTTGTTTATTTTCATTGTATTTTCAAGTGTGTAATCATAGGTTGCTAGGTTTGATGGAGTTGGTGGTCCACCATTGTAAACTTAGTTTTGTTGGTGAAATAACCACACTAGAGAGGGGGGGGTGAATATATAGTATGTTAACTAAACTTATTGCCTAATTTTGGTTTTACACGTTTTCTTAAACTACTTAGGTAATTCACAATTTATGACTAAATGCGGAAGCGATTAATGATAAAGCAATTAACACAAAGCAATATATCAATGCTAACACAATTATTTATAGTGGTTCGACCCCAATGCCTACTGCACTACCTAAGCACCCCGCTTAGGATTTTCAAGCTAGTTTTACTAGATTATATCGTTTCCCTTATAAAGAGGACTTTACATAGGAAAGTCTCTGCTCTCAAACCAAAGGCACTTTCACACCCGGAAGTATCCTGCCTTCCTACTGAGAGCACTCTCCCACCTCAAACCTAAAGGACAACAATACTAATCCTATTAAACTAAGTTTACACCGGTGGATTTAAATCTCAAACACCAAGGCTACCACCCAATTTCAAGACCTAACAACCTAGGTCTTCACAAGCTCAAATACAATGAAATAAACAAGAAAGTACACAACTTAATGGAGCAATAAATCAAACAACTTATACTTAACTCCAAACAATGAATCCTAGCTCCTCTTGATGCCTTGGTGATGAATCAAATCAAGATTGAAGGCAAACTCAAGAAAGACAAGTTGGAAAGCTACGGTTTCTCCGAGTAATAGCTCAATGAAAGCTTGGGAATGATTAAGGATGGCTCAATGGAGTTTAGGAGTGACCAAAAGTGTCAAAGGAAGGTTGGGACATCAATATTTATAGAGCCATGAAGTGTGCTCGGGTAAAACAGTGCTCAACGGCTCGAAATAGAGTTGTTTTCTCCTGCCGGTCGCAGGTCCTGTCGATTGTCGGTCGATCGACCAAGCGACTGTCGAGCGACCGAAGGCATTTTGCCCATTCTAGGCATCGTTCGGTCGACCGAAATGCCTTCACCTTCTGCCGGTCGACCAGTCGGTCAATCGAATCTGGGCATGGCTGATTTCTTGTATATTTTTCTACTCGTTTGTTCATTCTGGGTTCCGTCTTCGCTAAGTCTATCTATATAATATTTCCTAACTTTAAGAACTTTAAAACATAAATATTATATAAGGAATACCCCCTATTGGATTCAATAAATATATCTAAAAAATCAAAATCCTTAAGAATCAAAATCTAACTTTTGGGGTTTAGTACAAATTTTCGAAAAAAGAAAAATTTTATAATCTTCCGAGTCAAATATGGGAAGGCTAAAGGCTTCCAAAAAATCTTTGAAAATATCTCATTATCTAGTTTTTATCTAAGGAATAATTATCGACATTTTTGGTGCCAAGAAAATGTCTATGTTATATAGCCCTCCAAGGAGCTCCCTAGGCTTAGTGAACTTCAAGGCCTTTTCTAATTTTTTGAGTTTTCATATTTTGAGGTTCGGGTTTGGTTTTTGGCTTCTTATGCATCATCATGACAATTTACAACATAAGCTAGACATCTCAGACCTAAACTTTAACTTCTCGAAGAATCTCGAGCGTCGACAAGCGTCCTTACCGATTTCGCTGATTTCTCTTATTTTTCTTATCGCGGACGTCGTCCGCTAACCGACTTGGAACCTAAAAGTATTTCTCAATGAAACATTAGTTCCATGTTTGTTATCATTAAAACCGAGATTAAGACCAAGGTTGAAAACCTTAGGCCAACAAGTTTACTAGGATTAATTGAGTTGTCCCTTAGGTTGAGGTGGGAGAGTGCTCTCGATAGGAAGGTGGGATACTTCCGGGTGTGGAAGTGCCTTCGGTTTGAGAGCAGAGACTTTCTGGTGTAAAGTCCTCTTTGTAAGGGAAACGATATATTCTAGTAAAGCTAGTTTGGAAATCCTAAGCGGGGTGCTTAGGTAGTGGAGTATGCATTGGGGCCGAACCACTATAAATAATTATGTTAGCATTGTTTACCTTGCGTTTCTTATTGCTTATCATTTATATCTTGTTTTCGCTTACTACTCGATTTGTGAATTGCCTAAGTAATCAAGTAAACGATTAAAATTGGAATTGGGCAAAAAGAATTAGATAACACACTATTCACCCCCCCCTCTAGTTTAAGAATCGAGATGGATGAGAACCCAAAGCACGACCAAGGTAACAAAAGATATTTAAACAACCATCTAATGGTCAGGATCCTCCATCTGATGGTCGATCTCCCCCGTTGTCATTTCGTGGAAGACGATTAAGTCTTGTCTTGATGGTTGATTCAAAATAAAATGAGCAAAATGTTGAAATTTCTTGAATTATATATGCTTCTGAAATAGAACCTTCAACTGTCGCGGTGTTCTTTACTTTTTTCTTCAGACCATTCATGTATCTTTCAAATAAGTACATCCATCGGTATTGAACGCGGCCACCAACTCGTGCTTCGTATGCCAAGTGTATATATGCTCCATCGAGACAAAAATGCAGGAGGAAAAAATTGCTCCATCTTGCATATGATTTCAATAATATTATTTTCAAGTGCTGACATATCTTCGACTCGAAGGATATTTGCATAAATGTTGCATAAATGTTTCTGAAAAACATATTTAATTATGTCAACGTACCCCAAATCTTATCATGTAGATGATCTCGAAACACGATCGGAAGCAATCTATGCATGAATACATGACAATCGTGGCTCTTCATCCCCAATAAGTTTGAGGTATATCCATCGGATAATTTGAGTTCTTTGATCCATTGATACACATCTTTCATCTGTTGTTTATTTAACACATACGATGCCTTTTGCTTATGAAGTCGTCTATTGACCTCTTGCAACTCTAACTCTAGTCCCTTAAAAAGTATTTTCACATCATGTCGGACCTTCACATAATCTTTACTTTTGCCGAAAATATCCATCACAGTGTTAACAAAATTTATTAAACACATTTTTTTCAATGTGCATGACGTCCAAATTATGTCGAATTAGTAATGAACTCCAATACGACAATTCCGGAAAGATACTTTTTTTCACCCAATTATGCGTTTGACCAAAGCCTGAAATTCTTACATTCCGACCAAAAGTAATATCTGGAAGCAATTCAAGACGTGCTAACATCTGTTCACCAGACAACATCGGTGGTGGCTCATCTTTTTCGACTCTACCCTTGGTAAATTTGTCGTGATTCCTTCGATACTAAGGTTTTGCTTCCAGTGACAATCATAAGTGACAGCTCCCTCAGCCCACAATATTTTCAGTTCATCAATTAGGGGCCAAACTGAATACAGAGTTATCAAATTACCAAATGGATTAAAACCATCCATGCACAATTCCAAACTCATATTTCTAGTATCCCTAGAAAATAAAGGATATTATCTATCCAAATGTGTCCAAGCTTCACTGTCGGATGGATGAGTCATTACTGTATCACACTACTTTTTGCATGCCAACTCATATAGAGGGCAGTCTTTTTCGACATGAATAATATTTGAAGCCTCGGTGTTAGTGGAAAATACCGAAGCACCTTAAACAAGATATTTTTCTGTTAGACCGATTTCTACTCCTTGTATCAAGGATGTTCACATACCAGGTATTGCTCCAACTGTGCATTTTCTTTATAATATAAAATGTAGTTATTTGGGCACATGTGTTTTTCAAAGGTGTTAAGGCACACTAGAGGGGGGTGAATAGTATGAGTCTAAGGTGATTGACTTTAATTCTAGTTTGATCACAACTAATTCAAATTCCACTCTAGGTTCTTAAGTTATGATGAATGTTTGATATGATTATGCTTGATAATGAGAATGAGAACAAGTGATGAGCTAATTAATTCAAAATATCAATAATGTAATGGTAACATGATATTTAGAGTACGTGGTTTGGGAACCTTCCCTACTCCACTACCTTGGTTCACCACCAAAGATTTCACAACTATTTGTATTAACTTTTCTTTTCTTACAAATGAGGCTCAACCAAGAGCTTATCTCTTCACAATGAGAGTGCATCTAACTCAAACCTAAAGAACTCTAAAAGTTACACACAAGTCAAACCAAAGGTGTGTCATCCACACCATGTTACAAATCCATTTTGAGTTGAAATGAAAACAACAAAACAACAAGTAGAAAATATAAGGAGAAAAGCTTAAATAAATCACAAACACTAGTGAACCTTCTCCTCGATGTCTCCTAGAACTCTAAGCCTTAGGATGATGTCCACACCAAGTTTGAGGGCTTAAGAGTGAAGGAAGACAATGAGAGATGAAAACTTGGATTTGCACTTTAGAACCACTCTTTAAGGCTCAAGAGAATGTTAGATAGCTCAATGAAATAGTTGGCAGCCTTAGGAAGGGAGTTTTGGGTGTATTTTAGGGATGATATTGGGGTATGGAAGCAAAAAATCATTCAAACCTTATCTAATTTGAAAAAGAGCCGTTTGAGGGTATTTTGGAAATTCTAGACAGTTTTTTAAAAATTGGTTGGGGCATTCTAAAAATTCTGAGTAGTTTGGAGGTTTCTAGCATTTCAAGCCTTATTTTTTTTTGTTAACGATTTCCAAAAATTCCTTTAAAATATGTCTTTAATTTATTTTTACCTAATGAACAATTATTGGGAATTTTAATCGCAAGAAGATATCTAAATTATATAGCCCTCCAAGGAGCTCCCTAAGAAATTTTCATGGTTGTTTTATTATTTTTTTAGTTTTTAAGTTTTCAGGCTTCAGGGTTCATTTTTTTGGATTGTGAACTCAATGAGAACATCAAACTAAGACTTAGAAACATTATCAATAAAGAAATTAAGTCCTAAACTAATTTTGATGTGCTTGACTCCGAAGCCTCAGATTCTTGATTTTTTGTGATTTTCCTGATCGGGGACGTCACATGCAAACCGATATGAAACCTGAATATATTTTTTGCTCAAACATTAGTTCCATATTTGTTATTATCAAAACCGAGATTAAGACCAAGGTTGAAAACCTTAGGCCAACAATTTCCCTTTTTTGATGATGACAAACATCCTTAATAAAATATCTTCATTCAAGCATAAAGGATATTAGTGAAGGGATTTCTCCCCCTATCAATATGCATATCTAGATAAATTAACTCCCCCTATCTATATGCATAGTTTCTTTAAGGTTTCTCCCGTTATACCTATATTATTTTCCCCTATTTGGCACAATCAAAAAGGGCAAGAAAAAGTCAACCTATAGTCAAAGTTGAGACTCTAAAATATTTATCATGAAGCATAAAGATCTCAACCAAACAGATGAAAACCAAATGTCGAACATGAGAAGTCATACATGATAGCATGAAATGATAACTAAATTCCAAGACAAGAAATCATGTATAAGCTTAAATATTGATATTTTTCATATATCGATAAATATATCAAAAACCATTTTAGAAATTATTTTTCTCGATGAAGGATTAGAATGATACCAAAAATAAATTCACAACATCATACTTGAAGTCTAATTCAAAGATTTGTTTCAAATTCAAAGTTTCAGAAAAATGAGTGTTTAAGGGAAACGATACTTCAAGTTTTGAAATTAAACATCAAAAATCTGTACTAAATCACATTCCTACGGGATATTTTTGAAATTTTTATGTCATAAACTAGCATTTTCAAGACAAATGAATATTCAAGAATCAACTAAAAATTATTTTTCTACATTTTTCTATAATTTTCTAAAAATTAGTGGCATTTTGGTAAATACCAAAAAAATTTCATGATATTTTTAAAATTCATTCAAACTTTCAGAATACAAAGATATGGTATGTAAAACATGTATATCAAGTTTGAAGTGAAGATAATGTCATTTGATCAAAATATGAACTTAGCACGATTTCTTTTAAAGTAGGCATAAAAATATAAAAATGTTAAGTTTCAAATTTCGCTATCTACTCATATTTTCTCTATTTTTGTTACCGATATCTAACATGAGTGAATCTAAGTATGTCAGACAAGTTTGGGCTTAAAATAAAATTTCTAAGTCACTTTGTTGACTTAGGTTAAAGGGATACTTCAAGTCAATATAAATGAAACTCTTAAATCCCTATCAAATCAAATTCCTGATGAATAATTTTGAAACTTTAACTAGATAAACTTGATTTTTCAATGAATGTGCAGCTTCAAGAATCATCTCAAAATCAGTTTTCTACATTTTTCTAAAATTTATTGAGTATACTATTTTAAAATTGAAATTTCACTTATAATCAATGAATTTTCCATATCATTACACATCAGAAAGTTTTGAAATTTTGAGTAAATATTCAACTATCAATAAAGATTTTACAGATTCAAGAATCATTGAAAAATGATTTGTATACAATTTTCTAAAAATGTTTGAGTGAAGGTGTATCAAACTAGTATAATCATGCTTATCGTCCTAATGATGGCCAAATATCATTCTATCACTTTCCTCATGAATTTCCAAATTTAAGCATAGAGAAACCTAACATGAGTAAATATAAATATGTTTGTCAATTATGGATAAAAAATGAGATCTCTAAGACAAAATGTTGACTTAGGTCAAACTTGTTTGAATGAGGTATCACGAAAGCATCTCTATATCATTTTATCCATATTTTCATAAATTTTCAATTCTAAAAGACTAGAAACTTGTCATATGTATACCTAAACATATTTGTGAAATTTGGACTTAAAATGAAATATCCAAGTCCGTTGACTTAGGTCATACATTTCCAAGTTTAAGTCCCCTAAGTGGTCTAGTTATCACTTTGTTCATCTACCCATGATTTTTTTATTTTAACCACATGAAAACAAATCATGAGCTAACCTAAACATATTGGTGAAATTTCAAACTAAAATAAAGTCTCTAACATGGTTGTTCATTCGGTTCGAACCGAACCGAACCGAACCGAATTTGGCCAAACCGAATTTTTTTCTTTACCCAAACATCAACCCGAACCCGGACCTGAATAACTCCTAACCCGATTTAACCCGAGCCAAAACAATCCGAAAACCGAAATTTTAATTAATTCGATTAAAAATTAAAAATTAAAAATAATTACTTAATACATATTTACTTACCTAGGGTAAAAAATTAAAAAAATATATTATTTTTTTAATTAATTCAGTTTTCGGTTCGGGTCGGTTCCCGAATTTCGGGAATCGAATCCGAACTGAAATCCAAATTTCGGTTCGGTTCGGGTCAAAGAACCGAACCTACAACGGTTGAAACCGAACCGAACAAAAAAATTTGGTTCGGTTTTTCGGTTCGGTTCGGTGTGAACCGAACAATGGACAACCCTAGTCTCTAAGATGAAATTTCAACCTAGTGCAAGTTTCATTCAATCAAGATATCATGAAATTGCCTAAGTTATCAAAAAAAATTCTACTCATGAAATTTTAAACATTCAAGCATAACTATTGAGGTAATTAATCAAGATTTCAACAAAACTCAAACTCATACCTCTTTCAAGAGAATTTTGTCAAACTTGTCATTTACTTTCATAGTCTTCCATTACTATTCTCAACTTGCAAGTAGGCTTTATTGGTATTATAGTGAGATCATAAACCAACTAGCAAGCCAACATACTAAATAGCAAAGGTTAAATACAATGTTCCAATACAATGTTCCAATTGAAAATCTCAACCTACGCTATATAGTAAAGATTCATTTCAAGAGAATCAACATGATATCAAAATGAATCAAGATAACTCAAAGTATAAAATATTTAAAGAAATTAGATTTCCAACCCTTTCTATTGGTTGAAAACTGAAAGGCCACAATGAGCATACGATTTAAAACCGCAAGATCGCTTAGGCCCGTTATAGGCCAATAAAGTCTCCAAAGAGATCGGGAAATCAAAATCAAAAATCGTTTTTGAAATCACATCATGAGCGGGGAAAACAACTCAACTTAATCAAGTATCATAATCTCTAACTATTAATGGAACAATTAAAGTTGAGAGATGATACCAAAGTACTTTGATGCCAACTTTACCTAAGGCATCAAGGTAGCTTGAAGTTGCAACCAAGTGGATTCTTCATTCAAGTCCATGGTCAACTTCAAAATTCACTTCTCTTTACCCTTGTGTGGTAGCTCCCCCTACATAGGAGCATGAAATCTTTGATATCCAAATGCCTTTGGGTCATACGGGATTAGTGGACTTAGGTACCCAAAGTGTCTTCATAACACTTGAATTCATTTTGAAAGCACAATCATAGATGGCATGCCCATTAAATTGCTTCTTTTCATTCTTTTTATGAACATGAGGTTTAAAACTAGAATGCTTAACATGAGATGCATGATGAGAGTGAGCATTCTTGAATGGAACATTTTTAATGTTTTTGAAATCATTTACTTTCTTGTTTAAATTCAAAACCACATTTTTCATAACATCCATAGAGTTACGCAAAGAATGCATTTGAGATTTCAACATGCAATTGTCATTTTTGATTTGTGAATTTTCCAATCTCAAAGTTTCAATCTCAATCATTGAATCATTTTTCATGTCATTATTCTTAAGGTTCAATTTTCTTTTCAAATCATCATTTTCAAGTCTCAAATTTTTTATTTCAATACTTAATGCATCATGGCAAGGGTCAATAGAACTAGTTTTCAAATTGTCAAATTCCTTTCCAAGAGAATCATATGATGAAAGCAAGGAGGCATTTTCATTTTCTAATTAAGCATTTTTCTTTCTAAGTTCTTTAATGGATTTTCTAACAACCCTAAATTCATCATGCAACATATCAAGCTCATTTTTAAGTTCATCTTGTGTATAAACTTTATCAAATATAATAATGGTCGGGATTACCTCATCATTTAAGGCCATAAGGCAAACTTTTGTCTTTTCTTTATCGGAATCTTCCTCACTTGATGAAGGTTCACTTTCATCCTAAGTTGTCGTACATGTCTTCTTCTTTTTCTTTTTGGACTTCTTTTTGAGAAGTGGTCACTCCTTTACACGTCCAAGCTCTTGACAATTAAAGCATGTCACATGACTTCTATTCTTTCTTGATGAACTTCTTCTTCAAGTGCTAGCTTGACTAGTTTCAACATGGTTAGATGTGACACAATGATGATTGTCATCGCCACCTTCAATACTATGTCTAAACTCAATAATAGGAGAAGAATCATATAGTTCATTTAATTTTTGCCATATTTCATAACCGGAAGAATAAGATGCTAATTTTATGAGTACATCATTATTAAGAGCACAAAATAAACAATTTATTACTTTAGCATTCAAAACATGCATTTCTTTTTCTTCCCTAGTCCAACTAGGCATAGGAGACTTAGGTGGCTCATAAATGTTTTCAATCAAATACCAAGGTCCACGATCAATTGTGCTCATGAATGCCTTCATTCTAAGTTTCCAACAAACAAAATTTTTAACATCAAGCATAGGTAGACTACTAGTGGGCAATCCAAAAGAATTAGCCATGTATATATGTAGATTTGTTAGATCTAACCTATGACTTGCTTTCATACCAAATGAAAGGTGTTAAGGCACACTAGGGGAGGGTGAATATATAGTGTGAGTCTAAGGTGATTGACTTCAATTCTAGTTTGATCACAACTAATTCAAATTTCACTCTGGGTTTTCAAGTTATGATGAATGTTTGATATGATCATGCTTGATAATGAGAATGAAAACAAGTGTTGAGCTAAGCAATTCAAAATATCAATAATACAATGGTAACAAGATATTTAGAGTGGTTCGGGGACCTTTCCTACTCCACTACCTTGGTTCACCACCAAGGATTTCACAACTACTTGTATTAACTTTTTTTTTCCTATAAATGAGGGGCAACCAAGGGCTTATCTCTCCATAATGAGAGTGCCTCTACCTCAAAACTAAGGAATTCAAAAAGTTACACACAAGTCAAACCCAAGGTGTGTCACCCACACCATGTTACAAATCGATTTTGAGTTGAAATGAAAACAACAAAATAACAAGTAGAAAATACAAGGAGAAAAGCTTAAATAAATCACAAACACTTAGGGGGCGTTTGGTTGCCCGCAAGTGCAAATGCTCCAACTCTAGTTGCAACATGTAGATAACAAATTTGTTTGGTTGGCTGCAAAAGTATTTTGCAGCATTTACTACTTGCAACTTGTATTCATAATATCATTTGCGGGCCGCAAATGGAATAATTTAAATATTGAAAGAAATTAATTTTGGCGACTTAGAGTCGTCGGATCGAGACGAGATAAATATCAAATTTGTAGGTTTTCGCGTGTTGAACGAGATGGTAGTGTCAGATTTTAGATCTGATGTCGTTTAATAGAATTTTTAATATATTTTTAGTATTATACAAAAATAAAAAATTATTAATTTATCAGCCTAGATCTAGCAAATCGTGTCGGGCCTAAGTTTTCGGCCCAACCCAAAAAAATTCATGTCAGGCCCGTCTCACAAAAAATTCGTGCACGGCCCGACTCAACCCGTCCCGAAAAATTCGTGCCAGGCCCGGCCCGACCCGAAAAAATTTGTGCCTCACCCGGTCCTAAAAAATTCATGCCCGGCCCAGCTCGGTCCAAAAAGGTTTATGCCTGGCCCGGCAGGGAAAATTCATGCCTGGCTCGGCCCGAAAAAATCAGTGCCCCACCCGGCCCGAAAATATTCGTGCACGGTCCGGCCCGACACGGGCCAAAAAAATTCGTACACGGCTTGGCCGGGATCGGCTCGACCCGAAAAAATTCGTGCCCGACCAGCCCAGCCCAACCTGAAAAATTTCATGCCCGGCTCGATTCGAAAAAATTCGTACACGGCCCGGCTCGGATCGGCTCGACCCGAAAAAATTCGTGGCCAACCGGCCCGGCCCGGCCTGGCCCATAAAAATTCATGCACGACCCGGCCTGAAAAATTTTGTGCCCGGTCCTATCCGAAAAAAATCGTGCCCAACCTGGCCCTAAAAAAATTATGCTCGACATGACCGAAATTTTTTTTGCTCGGCCAGCCCAAAAAATTCGTGCCTGACCCGGCCCGAAAAAATTTGTTCCCAGCCCGGCCCGAAAAAAATTGTGCCCGGCCCGGCCCGAATTGGCTCGACCCAAAAAAATTCATGTCGGGCCCAACCCAAAACAATTCGTGCCCGAACAGCCTGGCCCGAACATATTCATGCATGGATCGGCCCGACCAGAAAAAAATCGTGCCCGGCCCACCCCGAAAAATTTGTGCCCGAGCTAGTCCGAAAAAAATCATATTCTATCTGGCTCGGCTCGACCAAAATTTCGTGCCCGCCCGACCTTTAAATTTTCGTGCCCAGCCTGGCTCGAAAAAATTTATGCTCGATAGGCCCGAAAAAATTTGTGCTCGGCCAACCCAAAAAATTCATGCCCGACCCAGCCCAAAAAAATTCGGGCCCAGCCAGGCCTGAAAAAAATTATGCTCGGCCCGACCCGGATTGGCTCGACCTGAAAAAATTTGTGCCCGGCCCAATCCATAAAAATTCGTGCCCGGCCTGAACAAATTCGTGTACGGCTCGTCCCGCCCCGAAAAAATTTGTGCCCGGCCCAACCTGAAAAAATTCATGCCCGACTCAGTCCGAAAAAATCATGTCCGGCCTGGCTCGGCTTGACTAGAAAAAATTCGTGCCCTGGCCGACCTAAAAAAATTCGTGTCCGGCCCGATCTGAAAAAATTCATGCACGGCCTGGCCCGAAAAAGTTTGTACTCAGCCAGCCCGAAAAAATTCGTGCCCGACCCGACCCGAAAAAATTCGTGCCCAGCCAGGCTCGAAAAAATTTGTGCTCGGCTCAACCCAAAAAAATTCGTAAGATGCAAATTGCAAGTGTAATTGTAACTTCCATTTGCGGCCAACCAAACGCTTGCAAATAAAAATTGCAACTCTAGTTGCAGGCAATCAAATGATAGGCTGCAAAATCTATTTGCGGGCATTTACTTTTGCATGTAAATAGATTTTGCAGCATTTACACTTATGGGCAACCAAACGTTGCCTTAGTGAACCTTCTCCTTGATGTCTCCTAGAACTCCAAGCCTTAGGATGATGTCCAAACCAAGTTTGAGGGCTTGAGAGTGAAGGAAGACAATGAGAGATGAAAACTCTGATTTGCACTTTAGAATCACTCTTTAAGGCTCAAGAAAATGTTAGATAGCTCAATGGAATAGTTGGGAAGAAAACTTCTAGCCTTTCAAGCCTTATTTTTTTAGGTTAACGAATAGCAACAATTCTTTTAAAATATGTCTTTAATTTGTTTTTACTTAAAGAATAATTATTAGGACTTTTAATTACAAGAAAATATCTAAATTATGTAGCCCTCCAAGGACTTTTAAAAATATGGTGGACTCAATGAGGACATCAAACTAAGGCTTAGGAATATTTACAATAAAAGAAATTAAGTCCTAAACTAATTTTGATGTGCTCGACTCCGAAGCCTCTGATTCTTAATTTTATTTTATTTTATTTTTTCGATCGGGACGTCGCATGCAAACCGATATGGAACCTGAAAATATTTCTTGCTCAAACATTAGTTCCAAGTTTGTTATTATCAAAACCGAGATTAAGATCAAGGTTGAAAACCTTATGCCAATAGTATCTTTTCGTACCCAAGCCCTAATTTCATCATCAATTTTTTATCTTATAAAAAGTTGGCTCAAACTTGTTATTTGGAGGTAGCATTCCATTGATAAAGCCTGTAATCCGATCAAACGCAACCCCGTTGATATTACAAGCGAACTTGATGTTTAGGAGTTGCGTCATTGCCAAAAATCTTATACATTTTGGACAATTCTCATCCAAAGGTTCATCGGTAGCTTTCAACATCTTATAAAATTCTGTAGCCTCCTTATTCGGCAATTCATTCTAAATCGTAGGTTGTTCTACAATGACTTCAACTATCGTATTATCCGGTGGCACTAACGTTTCAGTAACTAACTCAACATTATCATTTAAATAGAATTGACAGACAAGACTATCCAAAATCATTGTTTATAAGGATTAGGTGGATTGTAAGAAGAAACAACAACACTAGAAAATTCACCATGAGTATGGACAACATGATTGCTCGACGTCCCGACTTCACGTGACTCCCTGTGAAAATTTTATACAAAATGTCTTGGTGTGAATCTTTTTCTATATAGATGGATTATGACAATTTCCCGATCCAAAAATCTTATGTTCGAATATTTTCGGCATGGACATCGGATTTGATCACCACTAACAAATTTTTGATTCGAGCAGGTGAAATTGAAGAAGTAAGTTACACCTACTCGAAATTTATCCATTATAGCTCCACGATGAATTCATCGGTACATCTAACTTCGATCGCCCGACATGTTCTGTCAAAAAGTTGTCAATATTTTTAATTAATATCTTTAGGTGGGATGGTCCTATTCTAATTCGGATTTGTTACGCCCCAACTCAGGATCACGTGACCGGCCAGGGTATACGTGCCTATACCCTGCAGCCTAACTCATGCACATGCCAACACATAAAAAGATAGCGAAAGAAATAAACAATTTTTATTATAAAAGAGAAACCAAAACATATTTCATTTAAACGGTAAAGTTTTTATCAAAAATTCAAGTGCGGAAAGAAAAATGAATCAAAGAGCGACAGTTCTTTTAACAAATAAAAAATAAATAAAAGATATGAATGTCCCCACGGGACTACAAATCCAAAACACCAAATCACAAGTGCATGACAAAACTACTACAGACTCGACTACGACCCCTATCTAGGACTGCTATGAGATCAATGTAGCTCCTCTACCCTCCAACCGCGCCAAGTGCTCCAGCCCACCTCACCGGTCAGGCTCTGCAAAACAAAAATAATCGACAACGGGTGAGTTCAAAAGAACTCAGTGAGTGATTCTACCAACCCATACGAAAAACCAACACAGAGATAAAGCATAAACAAAATACCTATCTCAAACAGGAATAATGTCACAAGGGTGTGACTAGCTATCAGGCCATCTGGCCACCACATGCCCAGAGGCAACCAACACTCTAACAATGAAGTATAATAGGCCTAAGCCTCCCATGCCCTAAGGCAATAAAACATACTAGGATAATCGGGATTGACCCATCTGAACTTATCCAAATATCAAGAAACTCGGGAACAATCAAGATTGGCCCATCTGAACTTTTTCCATCTGAACTTATTCCTTCAAATATAGAATCTTGGGAACAATCAGGATTTGTCCGTCCGAACTTGTTCCACAAGATACGTAGGAACAATCGGGATTTGCCCATCCGAACTTGTTCCACAAGTTGGGAATTAGCCATCCAACCTTTCGGGCCTAGCCCGCAATTTGGCTCCTAACCTAGCCTCTCCGCCATTCAATAAAATATGGCACAACACGACCTAAGTCAAGTGTCTCCTATGGTGTCTTAGGGATGTCTTTATTGGGAAAACTCCACAGCACCCAATGCCCGATCCCAACTCCTAGACCTGTAATGTCATAAACCTGTGAGGTTTTATTTTATGGATAAACTTTACTTGTTGGTTCATAACAGATTATGTTGTCCCTTTGCTCAATTTTAATTATGTAATTAAAATTATAGTCACCAAGATTAGGGTTTTGTTTTAGGGTTTTGTTTTAGCTTACTGTTGTGCTCGAAATTGATGTATCTAACCTGAATATGGTCTTCAGAGTGTGTCCTATGTTTCCAAACTATGTTTTATGGTCAAAACGATAGGTTACATGACTATATTTAGTAACCTATTCTCATCACAACAGAGATATCAAAATCGGCACAGATTTAGCAAACATCATATAATTCCAGCAAGTATGAGTTTTCAGCATAACATGGAAAGAAATCCGAAATTTACATAATATAGATCCTAAATTTCCCTCGTCGTAGACTTATATCAACAAGTTCATCATACATAAAAAACTTCATAAATTTCTAATCAAGATCTAACATGCATCAATATCTTCTTGAAGCAAGAGCCAAGCTTTATGATCAAGAAACTCTCACTAGAATATGCTTGACATCAAGATCAAAACCTCATCTTTTGTAAAACATGATTTCTATTCATAATCACAGATTATTTATAAAGCATACATTAACATGAGAATACATAAATTGACAAGCAAGTCATGGCATGGATCTCAAGATTTCACAAGAATCCTCTCTTAGGCAATTTATCAAACACCTAGAGGGCACCCTACCCTCCACCTTGGCCGAGCATCCCTAGGGTCATCCTAGGGTTGTCGAGCCCCATAGGGGGATTTTCAGGCCTCCTCAAACACGGCAACCAAAAAGAATGACGAGAATTGGAGAGATCGGCAGAAAAATGACTCACAAGAACCCGAATTCAAGAATGGCTTGAAGAAAGCCCAAACACAAAAAACCTTGGAAAAAGGGAAGGTAGATCCACTCACCAAAAATAGGAAGAAAGATTAGAGGATAAATCCCGATCAAGGGCCTCCGAGTTCGGCTCCAAGAGGTGGCGGCTCGGCTCCACCAAGGGGGGAGAGGGGGCGGCGGCTCCTCCTTAAGCCAACGGCTCCAATGAGAGGAAAAGGAGGGGTGGCAGCTCCTCTTCAAGCCAACGGCTTGGCTTCCAAGGGAGAGGAAGAGAGGGAGAGAAAGGAAGAAGAAGAGGAAGGGCTTGGCTCGATGGCTGGCTTGCTTGGCGGCTCCAAGAGAGGGAGATGGGAAGGGGCGGCTTGGCTCCTGCTCGTCGGCTCCTCTCCTCTCACAAGGCTTGTGCGGCTCCAATGGGGAGCCGCAAGCCAAAGTGGAGGGGTTTTATACTCTCTCCTTAACCCTAACTCCACTAAACCCCTTAGCAAACTCACATCTGCCTCATGCCGAATCCAAACCCGCTAACCAGACTAAACTAAATTAAACCCACTCTAACCCCATGCTCCACATAAACACCCATATGCGACAAAATTTAATAATCATGCACATGCAACATAAAATTAAATAAATTCATCCAATCAAGAAAAGAAACTGCATAACTCAAACTTCTACTCACCCGAGCTCGCAAGCTTGCACCGGACCATGAGTCGACTCGGCCCGAATTCGAACTAGCCCGCCAGGCTGGCAAACACAAATAATAAGGGGATGATAAATAAAAATATCTAGGATATTACAGGATTCATGTTATTCAAATTGCACTAAGTATTTATTTCAGTCATTAACTTCATTCTAAATTTTGGCGGCATCTTCCTACAATTCTCCGAATAAGCATATCATCTGGGTGTGTATCGGAGAACAATGGAGATACAAGCCAAAATTTAAAAATGAATAATGACTAAAATAAAAAAAAACTAAGTGCAATAAAAATAATTATATTTCCAAATTGTCCAATTAAGGACAATTCAAGGGTTGTACGTCGTATAAAAGATCATCTACTTCATTTACACTAACATACAACCTCCGAACGGATCTAAGGTTTTGCAAAATTAAAACTTGACTCGTCGATGCGCACATGAAACGTATCAACTCATCACTATTAATTTATTTTCTAAATTTGTGGATGCCGGTGCGAGTCCACAGTTGACGATTTCGGCGCGAATCCAAAATGGACGATTCAAGCGCGAGTCCACCGTGGAAGATTTGGGCCGAGTCCAGAGTGAACAATTCTGACGTGAGTCCAAAGTGGACGATTCCGACGCGATTCTAAAGTGAACGATTTCGGCGCGAGTTCACAGTAAATAATTTCGGCGCGAGTCCATAGTGGACAATTCTAATTAATCTAAATCTAATTATTAACATTAAAATTAATCAAATTAACGGACAAAAATCCGCCCTGCGACGATCGATCGACGATCGATCGGACCTGCGACCGGTGGTCAGTAACGGGCAAAAATTCGCCCGTTGAGAAAAGGAGAGCTCTCTTTTCTCTTTAGGGCTTATAAATAGGAAGCCATGAGAGCCTTCCTCCATGATGTTGATCACTCCTAACCTCCTTGACCCATCTTTTGATCAATCCTAAGCCCTCATTGAGCAAATCTTGTAAAAATCCTAGCTTGAACCTTTCATCTCCTTGATTGAGCCTTTACTTCATTGCTTCATCATCAAAGGCATCAAGAGGAAGCTAGGACTCTTATTGTGGAGCTAAGTAATTTATTGTTTGATTTATTGCTCCATTTATTGTATATCATTTGTGTAAACGTAGAGTGCTAGGTTGATTGAGTCAGTGGTTGCCTTGGTGTTAAGGCTTAAATCCACCATTGTAAACTTAGTTTACTAGGATTAGTTGAGTTGTCCCTTAGGTTGAGGTGGGAGAGTGCTCTTGGTAGAAAAGCGGGATACTTTCGGGTGTAGAAGTGCATTCGGTTTGAGAGCAGAGACTTTCCGGTTGTAAAGTCCTCTTTGTAAGGGAAATGATATAATCTAGTAAACTTAGTTTGGAAATTCTAAGTGGGGTGCTTAGGTAGTGGAGTAGGCATTGGGGCCGAACCACTATAAATAATTGTGTTAGCATTGATATATTGTTTTGTGTTAATTGCTTCATATTTGTTGCTTCCGCTTGCTATTAATATCGTGCTTAGCCTAACTAATCAAGAAACGATTAAAATCGGAATTAGGCGATAAGATTAGTTAACACACTATTCACCCCCCCCCCCTCTAGTGTGGCCATTTCACCAACAAACATTAATCTAAATAAAATTAACATTTAACCTAAATATAATTTAATCTAATATTAAACAAAAACTAATTAACATATAATAAAAAAATTTAAAAACAATAAGCTAGTGCCGGCGGCGGCCGCAACTGTCACGCCCCAACTCAAGGTCGCGTGACCGGCCAAGGTATGCGCAAATATCCCGAAGCCTAACCTCATGCATACCACTACAGAGACATATACAGATGATAGATAATTGAAATTAAATGGAACTAATACTCTTTTAAATAAAATGGTTTTAAATCAATAAAAGTACAGACTCCATAACTCAACTAACAACCCTATGCATGAAAATGAAAGACAAGCCAACTCGACTATGACTCATAAACCAGTCTGCTACGATATCATCGGTGTCATTTGCGCCTTTAGCCGTGCCACGTCCAACAACCTACCTCACTGGTCAGGCTCTGC
This sequence comes from Canna indica, assembly GCA_034359265.1. NCBI lineage: Eukaryota > Viridiplantae > Streptophyta > Magnoliopsida > Zingiberales > Cannaceae > Canna > Canna indica. Next base: position 31,963,896 of record CP136898.1, on the reverse strand, counting down.
AAAACAAACAAAACAAACAACCATGATTCCAAAAAGGAACTCAGTGAGTGGCTCTAATGAACCTCCACCAAAATCCCATCATAAAATAAGCAAAAGCAATATAGATATCATGTCACGGATTTTTATATAAAGCATGGCCATTCGGCCCACCTGCAAAAGTTCAACCATTCGGTCATACCTGGCCTATCACAAAACATAATAGTTCGGCCTCCACGGCCCATTTATCACACATAGCAACCAACCCATTGGCCTACCTACACAAAGAAATGCATTTGCCTCCAACAGGCTATATCACATAATTGGAACTTGGCCTCGACCAGCCGTGCATCATAAAGTATTGGCGACCTCGATCAGCCGCATCAATGTGATCAAATCTCGACCTCGACCAACCGAATGATCATGGGTTATTCTAGACCTCGACCAGTCGGATAACCACACACATCAATCGACCTCGACCAGTCGTACAATCACAATACACATCACGCATCACACATACATAATTTCTAATAACTTAATCCCAAGCATGCGCCTGCTTCTAGCCCCTTTCCGGGCCCTCACAGTCAATCCTTAAGTGCTACCCTTCTCAATCGGGTGTGGATTAAACCATCATACTTGTAGTACAAAGTATTCGTGTTACTACTATGATGTCTCTAGGTTTGAAGTTAAGTATATGATTTTCTTCATTCAATGTCATCTACTACTAGGATGTCTCATGATATCATGTCCTACACATCACATATGTCCCTACAAATTATTCTTCCTTGGCATATATTGATTACTATAGGCCTAGTCCTAGAAAATGACCTCCTAGAGGTTAATTACAGCACAGTATTTTATTTACCGCCCTTGAAATTTAGGACATCATTCTAATTAAATTTCAGCACATAAATAATAATTTCCAGCAAATTCAAATACAATTTCTGCATATAACTAATTAATTACAGCATGGTAATTAAAATTCCAGCATGCACGATATTTAATGTTGTGACTAATTTAAGAATGTATCTCCACATAAAATTTATATTCATGCATTTTAATTTAAGCTACACATGCATAGAAATGATAATGATAAACATCTCATATTTCTAGCATGATAAATACATCATAGGATTAATTGCCTAGATAATGAACACCTAAACATAGCATATCACAAAAGCAGCATTAAAATTAGGAGTTTACAATTATTGGCAATATAGAAATATATGTAGCATAAACTTCCTAGTCCTCATGGTCGAACCCCTCCCTATTTCCCTAATAGGGTATTCGGCCACTACCGAAAATATTCTACATTGGTCATCTTCAATTGATTGGCATATTAACTCTATCATCATGCTAACATGAATAATAATTAACGTAAAGTATAACCAAGCATGTTCGGCCGACCCTATGCATAGGGTATTTTCCTCCCATTGGCCGGCCTTATGGGTTTAAAATCAATTCCTACAAGAGTTTGATCTACCAAGGCTTCCTCTAATTGATTCTACGATCATAAACTCATAATCTAATGATTCCTAAATCAATTAAGGTTTAAAGAAAATTTCGGGATGACATCCCCTAAAAACCTTACAGTCGGCCGGTCCTAAATCTCGTGAAAACGTCATAAAAAATGTGAGAAAACTCATTACCGAGAAGAGGGGAAAATAGAGAATCAAGAAGCCTAAGATTCGAGCAAGAATCGACAAGAAAAATCTCAATTTCATCGTAAGGAGGGTTCGGCCAACATAGATCTCCCAAAATAAAATTCCTACAACCACTAACCTCTAATTGGACGAGAAGGAAATCGATTGACGCGGCTCCGATCTCCAGCGACGAACCCATGCTCCAGCACTGCCCCTCCTTCTCTATCTATCTCCTCGCCCCCTTGCTGTTCATGCGGCTTCTCCTGAGCCGTACCGCGACTTGAGGGGTTTATATATATATATATATATAAATTACCTCAATGCCCCTCTCACTTAAACCCAATAAGCTACCTTTACCTACATCCAATTTAAGCCCCAAATGAACCTGATTCTAACCCAACAAGAGTCCAAAATTCAATTAAATTATAAACATTTACATATAGAGAGCTAAGCAATTTAAGAAGTACCTGATTCTCACGACTCGACTCAACTCGTCCCCGAACCGGCTCACTGAACCAAACAAAAATAATTTTTTTAAGTTCTCAGGTATTATAGAAACCTAGGGTGTCACACCCCAAATCCGATATGACCGACCAGGATACGCCACTACCCCAAAGTCTAACCCCAAAACAACTATGCATAAACAAGAAATGAACCCAAACATTTTATGACATTTAAAGTTTAAAGGAAAACATCACATTCTAAAAGAAACCCAACCACTAATTAAAAACAATGCTAAAGGTTCAATTTATTTTCAAAACTTTAAGTCCCAACAAGTTCACCCCAAACTAAGGAAAATGCGGAAATAAAATAATCGAGTCTCCATGACTCAACAAAAATAGAAATGATTGGACTTTGTATCCTCCTCGATCACGACATGTCACGAGACCCGCTGTCCTACCGCCACTAGCCGCGCTATTGCACCCCGGTACCTCTTTGATCTAACTCAGGTGCTGCAAAATAATAGTAATGAGGGGTAAGTCCAACTAGGACTTAGTGAGCAGATCAGTCCTTAATCCACCAAATCAATCATCATGCATAAAAACACAAATAACATATATATAACATAACAACAATGTCAAGAGAAATCAACAATAATATATCCACTACTCTATGCATGAAACCAACAACCGTCAACAAGTATAAAATATCCTTTAAAATGACATAACAAGCATCGGTAACACATCCACCACTCTACTCATGATAACTGCATCCATAAATAAGTATAAGCATATCCACACCAATAAAATAGGATGAATGCAACACCTCAATCGTATGCATGCAATGCGACACCTCAATCATATGCATGCTCCCCGGACTCGTCGGTTCCACTTAGCCACATAGGATAGGTAGACGGTGTTGGGTGAAATGGCACACTAGAGGGGGGTGAATAGTGTGTTTACTAAATCTTTCGCTTAATTCTGATTTTAATCATTTCTTGATTAGTTAGGCTAAGCACGATATTTATAGCAAGCGCAAGCAATAAATATGAAGCAATAAACACGAACAAAAATAACAATGCTAATACAGAGATTTATAGTAGTTCGGCCCTAATGCCTACTCCACTACCTAAGCACCCCACTTAGGATTTCCAAACTAAATTTACTAGATTATATCTTGTTTCCCTTACAATAAGGACTTTACACCGGAAAGTCTCTGCTCCCCAACCGAAGGCACTTACACACCCGGAAGTATCCCGCCTTCCTACCGAGAGCACTCTCCCACCTCACCTAAGGGACAACTAGAACTAATCCTAGTAAACTACGTTTGCAACGGTGGAATTAAGCCTAAAACACAAAGGCAACCACCAACACAATCAACCTAGAATTCTAGGTTTACACGAAATCAAAATACAATGAAATAAAAACAAAAATACACAAGTAATGGATTAAATAAATAATACAACATATACTTAGCTCCAAAACTGAGTCCTAGTTCCTCTTGATGCCTCACTGATGAATCGTTTAAGGGTTGAAGGCAAGATCAAGGGTATATTATGGAAACTAGGGATTGTAAAGAGATTGTGGCACCATCAAGCTCAAATATCATCAAAGTATGGCTCAAAGAAGTGTAGGAGTGATCAAAAGTTGTTTAAGGCTGGGTTCTGGTATTTATAACCCCCCAGCTGAAATAGGGCGTCAACGGGCATATTTTTTACCGTTACAGACGCCCGATCGACCGCCCAGCTTTTTGTGAGTTATTCACGCCATTCGATCGACCGACGTGTCGACCGGCTATCGTGATTTTGGCGATCCTAAATCCAGTCGACCAATTGGTCGACCGAAGCAGCTATGGCCAGCGCCGTGACTTACGATCTGTAATCTGATCGACCGATGCAGCTACTGCCAAATTTTGGCAACGTTCGGTCGACCGATCGATCGACCGAACTGCCTTTTCCTTTGATCGGTCAATCGAACCTAGGCAGGGCAGCAGGGCAGTTTTCTTTGCTTGATTCGTTTTCTGGTTCTGTCTTCGCTAAGTCTACTTATATAACATTTATTAACTTTAAAACATAAATGTTATATAAGGATTACCCCCCATTTGGATTCAATAAAAATATCTAAAAAATCAAAAACCTTAAGAATCAAAATCTAGTTCTTGGGGTCTAGTACAAATTTTTTGAAAACGAAATTTTTTCAATTTTTCGAGTCAAGTTTAGATAGGCTAAAGGCTTCCAAAAATTTCTAAAAAATACCTTGTTATCTAATCTTAACCCAAGGAACAATTACCATCATTTTTTATGTTAAAAAACTATCTAGGTCATATAGCCCTCCAAGGAGCTCCCTAGGCTTAGTGGATTTCATGGCGGTTTCTGGGTTTTCATATTTTGGGATTCAGGATAGATTTTTGGGGTCTTATGCATCATCATGAGGAATTACAATGTAAAGTAGACACCCTAAACTTAAACTCTACCTCTCCCAATGAATCCGAGCGCGCCGACCAACATCCTTCCAATTTCCAGATTTCTTCGATATTTTTGATCGAGGACGTCGAGCGCTAGCCGATATGGAACGTGAAAGATATCTCAATGAAACATTTGTTCCATGTTTGTTATCATCAAAACCAAGATTAAGACCAAGGTTGAAAACCTTAAGCCAACAATCTCCCCCTTTTTGATGATGACAAACATCCTTAAGAAAATAAATATATTAAAGCACAAAGGATATCAACTAAGGGATTTCTCCCTCTATCAACATGCATGGCCTTCCTATATTTTCCTCCTCTTTACTTATAATTTTCTCCCCCTTTTGACATCAATCAAAAAGGGAAAGAAAGGTCAATCTAGTCAAAGCGATGAAAAACAAATATCTTTATTGGCTTTAGGTTTTCAACCTTAGCCTTAATCTCGGTTTTGATGATTTTGATGATAACAAACATGGAACTAATGATTTCATTGAGAATATCTTTCAGGTTCCATATCAACTAGCGTTCGATGTCCTCGATCGGATAAATCTGAGAAATCGCAAAATTGGAAGGACTCGGGTTCGTCGCGAAAGTTTATCGAAGATCGACGAGTGCACCAAAGTCGCATCGGACGAGCTCAAAGATCACATGGAAAGCTCTCCAACATGATGCTCGTTGAAAGCCGAAACTTGGAAATGAAGCACGGAAGAAAAAAGCTGAAGAAAATAATCTCAGCCTAAATTCGGTCGATCGGGCGATCAACCGAATAGGATAAGAAATGGGCAGTAGCCCTAGCGGTCGACCGATCGGCCGAACTGAGGGTAGCTGCAGACGTAGATTGCATCGGTCAACCGATCGGTCGACCGAAAGAGAAATCACAAGCTTCTTGCGTCTGTCGGTCGACCGGCTCGGTCGATCGATCGAAGCCCAAAAAGGGTAGTAGGCTTGGCGGTCGACCAACCTCGAATAGCCGAAGATACAGATTGTGTTGGTCGACCAACGGGTCGACCGAAGATCGTGGATCATGCGATTTACGTCTGGCGGTCGACCGACCAGAGAGAAAATTGCAACGGTCGAATGACCGATCGACCAACGATTCGATCGGACCATCGATCGGGCATTTGTAACGGTCGAAAATAATCCCGTTGACGCCCCATTTCAGCTGGGGGTATAAATACACCTCATACACATCTTTTAATCTCTCTCTCTGACGTTTACAGAAATTATTGAGCATCCAAAAGAGAGATCTAATCCTTCCAAGGAGTAATCGCAGCGCGCTCCATTCCTCTGTTGAGTTCTTCATCAAGCGACGCCTGCTCCTCAACTCGGACTTCAACTCAAGCTCTACCACTTGGCGAGTTGGAGGTTTTTGAAGGATTAAAAAGGGCTTTTAATCTTGTTTTATATTGTAGCTCTTTTGATTGTATTTTGTATCTTTATTTGAACTTTTTTTCTTTGGATTTGAGTTTGTAAGACCAGGTGTTTGGTCTTGTCGGGCAAAGTGGTATCCTTGGTGAAAAAGGAGTAAAGCCACTTGTGTAATTAAACATAGTGTTTTCTAGGATTAGTTTAGTTGTCCCTTAGTTTGAGGTGGGAAAGAGCTCTCGGTAGGAAGGCGGGATATTTCTGGGTGTGGAAGTGCCTTCGGTTGGAGAGCGGAGTCTTTCCGGGGAAAAGTCCTCGTTGTAAGGGAAACTCAAATTAATCTAGTAAAACTAGTTTGGAAATCCTAAGCGGGGAGCTTAGGTAGTGGAGTAGGCATTGGGGCCGAACCACTATAAAATCTCAGTGTTTGCATTGAATTTTTATTTCGTGCTCAATTGCTTTATCATTTATCTTGCTTCCGCATTCAATTGTGAATTGCCTAAAAAATCTAATAAAATGATTAAAATTGGATTCAGACTAATCAAATTAGTAAACACATTATTCACCCCCCCTCTAGTGTCGCCATTTCGCCCACATTTGGTATCAGAGCGGGTCGTAGACTGTGATTTCACCATCCCTTCTACAATTCGTCTCAATCTAGAAATGGCTCTAGAGAGTGTAGCGTCTTCACCCCCTAGGTTCGATGAATCAAACTTTGGTCTATGGAAATCTAGGATGTACACATTTCTGAAGACTAAAGGTTTTGGTGTATTTAACATGTTACATTGGGAATTTATTGAACCTAAGGTTGATATGCATGCATGGAGTGAAATGGACAAGAAAATGTTTAAGTATTATGGAGATGTCATGAATTGCATACTTTGCATATTACCAAATGGCATACTAGAAAAAGTCATGCATTATTCTTCGGCTTTTGATTTATGGGCCTCGTTAAATGTTTTATATGATTATGCCAAAACTGAAGAAATTGGCACTTTTGATGAAGGTGGTGATAACAATGGTCACTCACCTACTACTAATCTTAGTTTTGATGCACATAATGCTTCTAGTCAAAGGAGCAATTCTAAAAGCCGAAAACGAAAGGTAAAATGTCATGCTTGCAAAGAAAAGGGGCATGTGAAGAAAAATTATCCAAGCATGAAGAACAAAGCAAGGAAGAGGTCAAGTGCTTCCATCTCCACCTCTCACTCATTTGAAGCATCCTCTAGCAATAACTATGAAGCTACTTCAAAAGGTTGCCTCATGAGTACCAATGATGAGGTACACTCTTTACCTTCTAGTCATAATAATAAAAATGTTAGTACTAGCTCTTCTAGTTCATTCAATATGCCATATGAAGAACTAGTTGATGAATGTCAGAAAATGCATGCCTTGCTTGTTAGAAAAGATAAAGAAAATGAAAGATTGAAAAAGGAAAATGTGATGCGTAATTCTCATTTGCATGAATCCAAACTAGAAAATAAAAAATTGAAATATAAGTCATTTGATTCATGACATGATAATGTAGAACTTGAGCTTAAGGATTTGAAGCTCAAAAATAATAATTTATAAAAAGAGAATTGCATGTTAAAATCTCAATTACATGCATTACATAAATCTATGAATGAGTTGAAAAATGAGATGTTGATTTTAAGTATAAAAGTCAATGCTTCTTCTTTTAATTCTAAACATCAAAATATCTCATTTAGGAAACCTCAAAAAGGGAATGCAAATGTTTATCATCATTCTCATGCTAAGCATGTTACCATTAAAACTCATGCTCAAAGGAAAAATGATTTATCTAAGAATGCCCATGCTCATCATGCCTCTCATGCCATGCATTCTACCATTAGACCTCATAATTATAAGAAGACGAATGAGGTTTCAAAGAATGCTCATACTCATCGTGTTTCACTTGACAAGCATTCTAAAAATAAATCTCATGTCCATAATAAAAATGAAAAGAAGAAATTTAATGGACATTGTTTTTGTTGTGGTATTTATGGCCATGCAATTCATGATTGTGCATTTAAAAGAAATCCAAGTGTTGCTAAGACACTTTGGATTCCTAGGCCAACTCACCCCCAAGGACCCAATGCTATTTGGGTACCAAAGGTATCATGTTCTTTTGTAGGGGGAGGAACCACACAAGGGTAAACAAATTGAAGGATTGAAGTTGACCTTGGATCTTAATGAGAAATCTCCAAGAGGTTGCAACTTCAAATCACCTTGATGCCTTAGGTAAAGTTGGCATCAAAACTATTCTGGTATCATCTCCTATATCCCTTTGCTTTATCTAAGTTGGAGTTATGATACATGCTTAAAATTGATTGATTTTCCCCGCTCTTAATATATTTTAAAAACATTTTTTATTTTTGATTTCCCGATCTCTTCGGAGACCCCGGTGGCCTATAATGGGCCTAAGCGATCTTGCGGTTCTAAATCGTAGGCACATTATGGCTTTTCGGTTTTTAACCAATAGGAAGGGTTGGAGATCAATTTTCATAATTATTATTTGTGATCTCTTAAAATTCGTTTTGATATTACTCGATTTCATTTTTAAAACGAATTTGAAACCATTTAGCAAAGTTAGATTTTGAATGAAATATTTGATGGTTACTTTGCTATCTAGAAGGACTAACTTGCTTGAAATAATTATGCCATTACATTACTAATGATTTTCTCATGCAAGTTAAATCTAAGGGTAAAAGAAAGGCTAATTAGGAAGAAAAAGATTAGTTTGGCTAAATTTTCAAGTATAAGGTATAACTTCAATAAATCCAAAATCTTAGGGTTATATCTCACTGCTTAAGCTTAAAGTTTGTCTCTATACTCATGATTAGAATTGCATGTTAAATTCTTGAATTCTCATGAGTAGGTAGAATATTAGCACTTAGGCAGATTTTATCATATGAAACTTGCTCTAGGTTGATACTAGAGACCTTATTTTAAAAGTCCAAACTAGTTTAACATGATTAGAGATCTTATTTCTCAAATGTTCACATCTTAGGATCTCTTAGATTCATTATGATATTATGATATACATCTTAAAATGAATCTTAACTATCTAGCATAGGTTAAGGTTTTAAATGAAACTTTGTATTGAACCCTTGCTAGTTAGTTTGTTAGCTTGCTAGTAGCCTTAATTTCATTGTTTACTAATGAAGTCTACTTGCAAGTTGTGTATGCTAATGAAAGGCAATGCTATCTAAAAGAAAATGAAAAGGAAATGATAAAGTTGGGCAAATTTTCAAGAAAAATGTATGATTTTAATTTTTGGAAAAGTCTTAGTAAAATAATTAAATTTTCATGCTTAAATGATTTCTCTATGCTCATGATTGATGTTGCATGATAAACACTTGAAGTTTCATGAGTAGGCAAAATTATGATAACTTAGCTCATTTCATGATATCTTGATATTTATGAAATCGAACTCGGTTAAAATTCTTGTTTAGAGACTTCATGTAAAGTTAAATTTGAAATTAAATTAAATTTCTAAAAATAAGGTATGAATTTAACTTTACAAAAATCTTAGTATGATGATTGAATATTAATGCCTTAATGATGTCTCTATATACTCATGATTGATTTTGCATAATAAATGTTTGAATTTTCATGAGTAAACACCTCATACGTATAAATACACCTCATACACATCTTTTAATGTCTCTCTCTGACGTTTACAGAAATTATTGAGCATCCAAAAGAGAGATCTAAGCCTTCCAAGGAGTAATCGCAGCGCGCTCCATTCGTCTGTTGAGTTCTTCATCAAGTGAGGCCTGCTCCTCAACTCGAACTTCAACTCAAGCTTTACCACTTGGCGAGTTGGAGGTTTTTGAAGGATTAAAAAGAGCTTTTAATCTTGTTTTATATTGTAGCTCTTTTGATTGTATTTTATATCTTTATTTGAACTTTTTTTTATTTGGATTTGAGTTTGTAAGACCAGGTGTTTGGTCTTGTCGGGTGAAGTGGTATCCTTGGTGAAAAAGGAGTAAAGTCACTCGTGTAATTAAACGTAGTGTTTACTAGGATTAGTTTAGTTGTCCCTTAGGTTGAGGTGGGAAAGAGCTCTCGGTAGGAAGGCGGGATACTTCCGGGTGTGAAAGTACCTTCGGTTGGAGAGCGAAGTCGTTCCGGGGAAAAGTCCTCGTTGTAAGGGAAACTCAAATTAATCTAGTAAAACTAGTTTGGAAATCCTAAGCGGGGAGCTTAGGTAGTAGAGTAGGCATTGGGGCCGAACATCTATAAAATCTCAGTGTTTGCATTGAATTTTTATTTCGTGCTCAATTGCTTTATCATTTATCTTGCTTCCGCATTCAATTGTGAATTGCCTAAAACAATCTAAGAAAACGATTAAAATTGGATTTAGGCTAATCAAATTAGTAAACACACTATTCACCCCCATCTAGTGTCGCCATTTCGCCCACAATCCTTTCATGAAGTTGAGACTCTAAAGTTAGTTTTCATGAAGCATGAAGATCTCTACTCAAGGGATGAAAAATCAAATATCTAATATGAGACTAAATCATACATGATAGCATTGGATGATAAATACATTCCAAGTCTAGAAATCATATATAGGCTTAAGTATTGATATTTTAGTGTACCGATCAAGGAGTCAAAAGTTATTTTAGAAATAATTTTTCTCATCACATGAGTGGAACGATACCAAATGTGAATTCAAAATATCATACTTTAAGTCTCATTCGAAGATTGGACTAAAAATCAAAGTATCAAAAAAAATGAACATTTGGAAAGAACGATACTTTGAGGTTTTGAAATTCAATTTCAAAAACCCATATCAATTCATATTCTTATTGAAAATTTTTGAAATTTTTACTGAAGAAACTAAATTTTTTAAAGAACATGCATTTTCAAGAAAATCAATTTTCTGCATTTATCTAAAAATAACTAAAATCTAGTGGCATTTTCGTAAATATTCACAATTTTTCAAAAGTTCTCAGTTTTCATTCAAACTTTCCAGATATCAAGATCTAATCATTTAAAGCATGTTTATCAAGTTTGAAATAAAAATAATGTTATTTGGTCAAAATTTTACATTACCATGATTTCATTCAAAAGTAAGCATATTAACATGAATATGCTAAGTATCAAATTCTAATTTTTACTCATGGTTTTTCAAATTTAAACATATGGACACCTAACGTGAGTAAATCTAAACATTTTTGTGAAGTTTGAACCTAAAATAAAGTTTCTAAGTCAATTTGTTGACTTAGGTCAACTCTACTAAACTTTAGGTCTCCTAAAGTGAATTTGTTATCAATTTATCCTTTTTCTCATGATTTTTCAATTTTAATCACATGGAAGCAAATCATGAGTGAACTCAAATATGTTTATCAAGTTTCAACTTAAAATGAAGTCTCTAAGATGAAAATTTACCTAGGGCACATTTCATTCAAACAAGCTTTCATGAAATTGCCTAAGTATCAATATTTTTATCTACTCATGAGATTTCATTCAATTTTCATGCAAGATCATTCATGAGCATAGAGAAATCATATAATCAAGAATATTCAATTATTAAATAAAAAATTTTGCAAAATTAAATCCATACCTTATTCTTAGAAATTTTGCCAAGCTTGTCTTTTTACTTTTTAAATTTTCTTCATGATAGCATAGCCTTCCATTAACATTCTCAACTTGCAAGTAGACTTCATTAGTAGATTTAATGAAAATAAAGCTACTAGCAAGCAATCCAAACCAAATAGCAAAGAGAAAAATTAAGTATCATTTTTGAAATCCACTTTGCTAAATAGTTTGAAATCCATTTCAAAATATGTTATCATGAATCCGAAATGAATTTTAAGAGATCACAAATGTAATATTAATGAAAACATGATCTCCAATCCTTCCTATTGGTTGAAAACCGAAAGAGCACAATGAGCCTACGATTTAAAACCGCAAGGTCGCATGAGCCCATTACAGGCTACATAGGTCTCCGAAGAGACCGGAAATCAAAAATCAAAAACGTTTTTGAAACTTATCAAGAGCGGAAAATCTAATAATATTAAGCATATATCAAACTCCAACTATAATTTAGGCAAGAGGGTATAGGAGATATACCAAAGTACTTTTGATGCCGATCTTACTAAGGCATCTAGGTGAAAGCTCGAAGTTGCAACCATATAAGGATCCTCCATTCAACTCTTTGGTCAACTTCAACACATCATCAATCTTTCACCCTTGTGTGCTAGCTCCCCCTACAAAAGAGCATGAGATATTTGGTATGCAAATGGCTTTGGGTCCTTAGGGGTTAGAGGGCTTAGGAATCCATAGTGTCCTAACAACACTTGGATTTCTCTTCAATGGGCAATCATAAATAGCATGCCCATAAACACCATAATAAAAATAATTTCCATTAAATTTTTTCTTTTCAACGTGAGGTTTAAATATAGGATGCCTAACATGAGAATTAACATGAGCATGAGAATTCTTGTTAAAAACACCATTTCTACTAAAATTCTTAAATGAAGAACCATTTGACAAATCATTAACCTTCCTACTTAAGAACACAACCTCATTTTTTTAAGTATCAATAGATTGATACAAAGCATTCAATTCAGATTTTAGTATACAATTTTCATTCATAATTTTTGAATTCTTTACTTTCAAATTTTCAATCTCAATCTTTGAAACATTTTTCAAATCATTATTTGTAGACTTCAATCTATTTTTCAAAACCTCATTTTCAAGTCTACTTATATAACATTTATTAACTTTAAAACATAAATGTTATATAAGGATTACCCCCATTTGGATTCAATAAAAATATCTAAAAAATCAAAATCCTTAAGAATCAAAATCTAGTTTTTGGGGTCTAGTACAAATTTTTGGAAAACGGAAATTTCCTAATCTTTCGAGTCAAGAATGGGTAGGCTAAAGGCTTCCAAAAATTTCTAAAAAATATCTCGTTATCTAGTTGTAACCCAAGAAATAATTATCGCCATTTTTTATGTCAAGAAGTATCTAGGTCATATAGACCTCCAAGGAGCTCCCTAGGTTATTTCAGGACGGTTTTCGGGTTTTCATGTTTTGGGATTCGGGGATGGTTTTTGGGTTCTTATGCATCATCATGAGGATATTTCAATATAAACTAGACACCATAAATCTATACTCTATCTTCCCGACGAATCCGAGCGCCTCGACCAACGTCCTTTCGATTTCCCGATTTCTTCGATATTTTCGATCGAGGACATCGTGCGCTATTCGATATAAAACCTGAAAGATTTCTCAATGAAATATTAGTTCCATATTTGTTATCATCAAAACTGAGATTAAGACCAAGGTAGAAAGCCTTAGGCCAACAAGGCCAACGCTGTCTCTTTGAGGAATACCCTCCCCTCACCAGCGAGGCTTCCGGGAAATGCAACAAGAACATCGCACCACCACAAAAGCAGGTATATGAGCATAAATAAGATGTGCTATCAACAGGTAATAAAGGGTATATCAAGTGCATACCTCATCCTCCACGTCCTCGGTGCCATACATCACAACCACATACATATATATATATATGTAGAAATAGTGCTCATATATCATGAATACTCATCACAGATAAATAATCATGAAATAGAATTATAGCACATCTAATCACTGTAAGAAAGAAAGCACGTGTATCATGAAAGTAGTGCAAAAAGGAACTCCAACAGTAAATTAATGGACTGGAACAACAAGATAAAATAACTCATCATTGGAATCACTGGTCTAGGATAAGATTCACCTCATTAACTACTATATCTATGAATCATCTCAGATTGAACCATTAAAATATATATAATATGATTTTTTAGCTTGGCACGCAAAATGAGGCGACGCCTGCCTACTGTTTTCAAAATTCGAAGGTCTGATGGTGAAACAGACCTCGCCAATGAATCCAAAATGTCAATTAGGTGAAAATTCATATATAACATGAATATTTGTGCTAAGCTTAAGGCCTCCAAATAATTATTTAGAATAATAGAAGAATTATCTTAAATTTATTTAATAAATTATTGTTATGAACGAATATAACGGTGTTACAATCAATAAATCAGTACTGAAATCTCAGCCCTTCATCTAAACATGATCAAATCACAGCCTTCCATCTAATTTGATGCAATCATAGCTCTCTATTTAACATGATGCAATCTCAGTCTTACATCTAACAAAATGCAATCACAGCCCTCTATTTACACAAGATCAAATCGTTGCCTTTGATGCAATCTCAGCCTTACATCTAACCAGATGCAATCACAACCTTACCTCTAATATGATGCAATCATAGCCCTCTATTTAACATGATGCAATCTCAGCCTTACATCTAACCAAATGCAATCACAGTCCTCTATTTAACATGATTAAATCTCAGCCTTACATCTAACCAAATGTAGTCACAGTCCTCTATTTAACATGATGCAATCTCAGCCTTACATCTAACCAGATGCAATCACAGACCTCTATCTACACAAGATCAAATCTCTGCCCTTTATCTCAATCAGTTCAATCCAGCCCTTCATCTCACCCAAATCAATCTCAGCCCTCCATTTCATCTCCCTACCTAGGTTTCATCTACTCATCTTCGTCCTCCTCTCCACACCATCCCGCCGCCACCGCCGCCCTTCCTCGGTTGATCGGGCCGCCGGCAAAGTTGGCGCCGACGTCGACGTTGGTGCCTGTCGGTGCACCGCCGCCACCACGCGGCGATGGCGGCGCCTCACGCGGCCACCCTGCCGCATGGCGCGGCTGCCCGCTCGTGGTAGCGACTATGACCTAGAGTCTGTTTACCGTATAGGGCATTGCTAGCGTGTCAGTATATGGTAGGATTGTGTTATGGGATCAATGGGCTAAGTCTGCATCTCAACGCGGCTTGTGGTTAAGTTTACTTTAAGATTTAAGGGTGAATTGAATTATCTAATCTTGTTGTTTTCTTTCTGGTAATTCTAGATTGATGGAGGCTTTTAACGCCTCTTGGAGCGGTAGTGGTAGTAACTCCACAAAGTGCCGAGGCCAAGGCTGGGGCCATGGGAGAGCGCAGGAGGCCCGGGAGGATGTGAGATAGGATCCCATGGTTCTGTAGTTGCAAGCCCGAGTGGCTGTGCTGACTGAGGTGCTCCGCAGAGAGCAAGAACTGAGGCAGCAATCACAACAGGTGCCAGTAGTACTTGCGGTACCATAGGTGGTCGAGCTAGTGGTACCAGTGGTTAGAGTTCCCAAAGCACCTACATATGCAGATTTTGTCAAATTCAGGCCACCGGAGTTTACAAGGACAGATCAGCAGGTGGAGGTCACCAGTTTCCTTAGGGATTGCTATGAGCTGTGCATGGAGCTCGATTGTTCTTCTGAGACGATCGCTTGAATGATCGGGTTGCAACTGAGAGGACTAGCCAAGGATTGGCTTCACACCTAGAGGGACCGCAGAGCAGTAGGTGCACCACCCCCTACCTAGGAGGAGTTCAGAACTACTATGGTGGAGAAGTACTTGTCATTGAGCGTCCGAGATAGGCGGGCGAAAGAGTTTGAGCTATTGCACCAGACCGACAGTATGTCAGTAATGGACTATGAGATGGAGTTCATCTGACTCTCGAAGTACCATCCCACTTTGATAGCCACAAAGACCGCCAGGGTCAAGAGGTTTGTTGAGGGGCTGAGGTCGCAGATCGCCAGAGTTATCAATTACACTGAGGACACTTCTTTTGCTCGGGTGGTGGACAATGCGCTCCGGAAAGAGGCATTTGTATCAACTGACAGGCATGATGGACCCCAGAAGAAAAAGTTTAAGCCCCAGCACTCGGGGGGTCGACCAGCTCACTCTGAGGAGACTCGCACAACGGTGGATCCACAGTAGGGCAGAGGACAGGGCAGTGTCCGAAGCCGCATGGGTCCAGGACCGGGGGCGTCATTAGGAGGATCACAATGGAGGCTAGAGCCGCAGCCGTGTAGCTGATGTCACAGGATGCACAGGGGAGCTTGCTTTGGATGATTAGAGGCATGTTTTGGCTATGGATAGGTTGGGCACTTCAGGAAGGACTGTCCTAGCAAAGGTAGTCAACAACCTGATTAGACTAGAGGGAAGGCACCGATGTCAGTAGGTTCGGTAGCTCAGAGGGGTCAGACTCAAGGCGGAGGACAGTGAGCCAGTGGTTTAGAGAGGCCTTCTGCACAGGTTTTTGCCTTGAACCGAGAGGGTGCTAAGGCGTCCAGGGCAGTAGTGATAGGTAATTTTACTATTGGTTCTGCTTTAGCTTTTGTGTTGTTTGATCCAGGTGCTACGCATTCCTTTGTTTCTGCATTATTTGCTGGTAAATTGTCGAGGAAACCCTCTATGCTTGATTTGCCTCTTGTGGTGTCTACGATTACGAATGATGTTGTGCTAGCAGAGACAGTCTTTCGGGGCTACGAGGTGGTCGTTTTTGGGCATGTATTGATGGCTGAATTGACACTCCTGCCGATGCTGGAGCTTGATGTGATATTGGGCATGGACTGGTTGGCAGACCATTTCATCTCAGTGGACTGCAGGGCTAAAACTATTACCTTTAGTAAGCTCGGGTTGCCCCAGTTTACCTTCCAAGGTGAGGAAAGGGGAGACTCGTTGGTGGCCATTTCAGCTCTCAAGGATTGGATGCATGTTAAATTATGCTTAGAAGATAAGACTTTTTAATTGTTGTTTGTGATTAATGTAATCTGGTTTGGCAATATGGTTGGAATGTTTATTGCTGTGATTTTCGTATTTATTAATTAAGCATGCTAAAAATCTAAGCATGCTGAAATATCATGGTGAATTATCAACAATGATGCTGAGATTTGAAATTGTGTTTGTAAAATGAGATGATTACTGAACATAGTCGTGTAACCAATCATTTTAACCAAAAAATATAGTCTGAAACCATAGGACACACTCTGGAAACCAGATTTGGCTTGGGTACACCAGAATTTGGTTCAAATAGTAGGCTAATAACAAACCCCTAAAACAAAATATAATTTCGGGAATTTAAATTTTAATTGTAGAATTAAAATTCAAGGGGCAAAATAAATTGTTTAAGAGCCAACAAGAATCTAAATGCATGAAACAAAACCTCATGGGTTGATAACATCGCGGGTCTAGGGCGTCGGGATCAGGCATAGTGTGTTATGATAATTTCCCAGTAGGAACACCCCTAAGGCACCGTGGATGACACTTGACTTAGGTATTGTGGCGCCATATCTTTCATGAATGGCGGAGAGGCTTGATTGGGAGCCGGTGTTGCAGGCTTGAGCCTGGAAGATTGGATGGGTAAATCCCAACCTGTCTCTAAAAAGGAATAAGTTCTGATGGGCGAATCTCAATTATTCTCGTTTCTCTTTAGAATAAGTTTGAATGGGTGAATGCCAATTATTCCTGTTTCTTTTGGAATAAGTTCGAATGGGCAAATCTCTATTATTCTCATATGTTTCTTTAAGGGTATGTCATGGGATAAGTTCGGATGGGTAAAACCCAATTATCCTCATAACCCTTGTGAGTGTCCTGTATGCCTTACGGCATGGGTAGGCAGATAGGCCTGTTGTAGATTCACTACTATGTGGATAGGCTTGCCTTCGGGCATGGGTCGGCCAAGTGGCCGTTAGTTAGCCATACCACAAATGTTGCATTCCCCCTATATGAGATAAGTGTATTTATGTTTATATGCTATATCTCTATGGTTGGCTCTGTGGTGGGGGTTGGTAGAACCGCTCACTGAGTTCCTTTGGACCCACCCTCGTTTCTTTTATGTTATTTTTATAGAGCCTGACCAATGAGGTAGGCTGGAGCACTTGGCACGGTTGGAGGGCAGCAGGGTACCATTGATCTCATAGTAGTCCTAGTTAGGGGTCGTAGTCGAGTCTTGTTAGTAGTTTGATCATGCACTGGTGTTTTAGCATTTTGGAGTTGTAGTCCTTTGGTACATTTATATGTTTTATTTCCAATTTTGTTTCACTGGGAAGAACTATTTTTTTTTTTTTATTCTCTGCACTTTATTTGGTTTGCTAAACTTGATTTCTAAGAATGAAAACTGAATGATTTCTTAGATGTAATAAAAACTTGTCTTGTATTTCCGCTATGTTATTTTTGAGTTGATATGTGCAAGGGATAGGCTGCGGGGTATAGGCACGTATACCCTGGCCGGTCATGTGATCCTAAAATGGGGCGTGACAATAGGACTATCTCACCTAAAGACATTAACTGAGGATATTGTCATTGATTGATAGAATCATGTCGGGCGATCGAAGTTGGATGTACCGATGTCTTGATCGTGGAGCTTTAACAAATGATTTTTGATTAGACATAACTTACTTCCTAAATTTTGACTATTTGAATCGGAAATTCATTAGCGCCGGTGCTAAACTCTGATGTTCATGTCGCATTTGCTTAAATGCACGATTTTTGGATCGGGAAACTATCACTCTGCATTTGTATAGCAAAGGATTTGCACCAATATATTTTATTTGGACTTGTCACGGGGAGTCACGTGAAGTCGGGACGTCAAGCAATGAATGGCACATGGTGAATCTTTCTCTGCTGGTATTTTTCATCCCGTCCATCTAATCCATATAGAACTATGATACTTGATAGTCTTAGGGGGTCAATTATAGCTGAATGATAATGTCGATCAGCCAGTTACTGAGATGTTAGTGCCACCAGATACTACGGGTGTTGATGTCACAAAATTGCCACCAGAAGTACAACCTGTAGTAGAGATAGAATTACCGAATAAAGAAGCCGCATAATTTTATAGATGTTGAAAGTTACTGATGAACCTTTGTATGAGAATTGTCCTAAATACACTAGGTTTTCGGCAATGACGCAACCTTTATATGACAGATGATTTATATCAAGAAGAGGATTCTCCTGCAGTAGACCGTATTATTCCAATACTCGAGGATGTGAACACAACGTTAGTTCAATTAGAAGTTGAATATATTGATGATGACGATCATGAAGTTGAGGAAGGTGGAGAATAAGAAGTAGAATTTGAAGAAGATGGAGAAGATGAAGAAGAAGAATTCGAACACTATTACTCAAATGATGAGGATTAATTATAAAGTATATCTTATATTAAATCTATCTCTACTATATATATAATATAATTATATTGTTATTCGACAACTATGGTGGGTCGAGATTAACGCCGGATGAGAGCTACAGATTCTCCGATCGGTTAGACTCCAGATTCAGCCGCACTTGCTCCTGCCGTTGATCCTCCTGCCGCCGAGGCTAGTTCATCGAGACGCAGGTGGCCACACGCGCGGGCTGAACAGGATTCAGCCTCCGCCAGCCACAAAACAACGCCGACTTATTTTTGTGATCGGGGAGCGGTAATATATTGTACTTTATTTTTGTTGTGCAGATTCGAGCAGGAGGATGTCCCCGGGACTATATCGGGGATAATTCGACGATATATGCATGGGGCATGGCCCACTTGATCTCACGTGCCCCGTGAGTACGTGGACATGCTCTGGCGCGAGTTTGAGGTACATATTTAAAATCTTTATATACACGATGATTATTATTGGTACTGATATTATTATTTTGCAGGCTTGCTATAATTGGCCAGAGTAGCAGAGGCCATTCATTTATAATGCATGGGAGGTCATTTCCCTGCAGAAGTACAACTACCAACTGGGGCATGCCCGAGCATAGACGATAGCCTGAGCTGGGGCCACAACCATAACGGAGAGTCGGGGATACGGCCCCGACTGGATCACTTCAGATATTTGGGATCGGCTCGTGTCGATATGGTTGACCGAGCGATGGCAGGAGGTATCTAGGACTGCGGCTAGAAATCGCATGTCGGAGGGAGGAGCGCGACACACTAGCGGCTCTATTTTATTTGTTACTCTGTGTACTAATTAATGTATTTGTTTTGTAAATATAGACGACGGTGATGAATGACGGGAGTATCCAGTGATCCTTCCTGATGGAGGTGTTTGAGCAGACTCACCATTGAGGACATTGTGCGGGGGAGTACATCGACACCCGCGCTGCAGTCATCATGGTAAATATATTTGTTTCAATTATGCATTAATTATTTATAATTTAAGTTTTACGAAAAATATGAAATAAAAACCAAACTTGTGTAGGAGACCTACACCCAGACGGTGACGCAGCGCAGGGGCACCCCCGAGGACTTTGACGCGGGAGCGTGGGTCGAGGCTGCAGTTGAATTGGACCACGCCCGCGTCTTTTGCTTTGCTGATAGTGGCCATGCGCGGGCCGTGCTTGGGACACTTGGGGCACCGACCGCTCCGACAATCGGTGAGCAGTCCTCCACCTCTAGGATTAATGATTAGAGCAGGAAGATATCGACACTGGAGGAGATGGTCGCATGGCAGAGTGAGATGATGGCTCATTAGAGTCAGATGATGACTGAGATGCATGTCATGCTACGACATAAGATAGGTCAGTCCAGCGTGTAACACTTAGATCCATCGTCATCGACTCAGTCCACGTCGATGTACACTCAAGCACTCCAGACCCCGCCGTATGATCTCGACCTTCCTCCACCATCGTAGTGAGCTTTTATTGTTTTATGACTTGATTGACTTGGATATTGACTTCTTATATAGTTGTTACTTGTATATTTTAGAGATACTTGTTTTATGACTTATTACTTGGATATATTGATTTGTATCATGTTGATACGATAGTTTTGATTTCGTATATTTTTTAAATGATTGTGGATAATTATAATTGTAAGTATAATTATTTTGATGTATATTTGGGTGTATCTGTGATGTGTATGTGAATGTATGTATATCTGAATGGATGTGTGTATGGGTGTGTGAGCTATGTATCAAGTTATAAATGTATCAATGAAAATTTTTAATTTAGAATTTTCTCCGTTATAGGTTAACATCATCAACAACGGTTTTCCCACGGTCATCCGTGTAAAAGCTATTGCTGAAAGTGTATCGTAATTCTTGGGCCGCAAACTCAAAGCTTTTGCTGATGAACTACAACAACGACTTAGCAACAGCCTTTCAGCAAAGGCTTTCCAACGGCAAATGGGTCGTTGCTGATGGCAATATCCACAATAGTTGGCGTGTCGTTGCGGAACCGTTGCTGATATAAATATCAACAACAACAGCGCCTCGTTGCTGAGCCATTGATGATAATGTATCAACAACGGATATAGCCCATTGCGGAACCATTGCTGATAATATTATTAACAACGGCGTGAGCGGCCATTACAGGGTCGTCTTCTTCGATTCCTCATAGCCTTTCGGGGGAAACTTCTTCTGATGCTACTATTGATGTAATCTCTTTGAATGTTGCCTCTCCCTCCTTGCCCGTAAATTCTGATACCTCTCCCTCCTCGGATCTTCTCCAAGAACCCTCTTGTGGTCCTTGGATTGAAGTGCAGAGGAGGAAAAACCGAAGGAGGCATCCTCGTAGTGCGCACCCTCCATCAAAAATAGAGGATGGTCGTGCTCGAATGCGGGAGGATCCTGCAATTCCCAAAGATACATGTAAAGTTATGGAACATGCCCCGGCATTGGTAAGGCTTGTTTTTTCTATTTTTGACTCAGAGTTTGCATTTAATCATAAATCAAATGTTTCTCATAAATTCTCTGTTTCTGCTAAGGGAAAAGTTGTAGTTAAAGGGCTTAATGTTGCACCCAATTCAAATGTTCTTCCAAACTCTAGCAAAAATCCCAAGCCCCCTAAAGGAAATCAGCATCTAGTGAATGTTCCTATTCATACCTCCTTGATGGATGAGTCCCCTCATCCTAAATCCCTTAATGACATAGCTAGCCAGATTGCCCTTGTTTTCAAATCTAGCAATGAATTAAATAACAATCTACCCAATTCTCGTAGGCCTAGTAAAAAAAATTCTAAGGCCCTAAAAACCAATGCCTTAATTTCTAAGGCATCCACCTCAAATAAAAGGCACAAGGCTCAACTTAATCCAAGTGTCCTTCTCATTGAAGATACCCCCTCTTCTTTACCTTCTTAGCTTGTTGAGCCTGTCAACAATGGCATGTCTATTGATAATCCTAGCTCCTCTGTTATTAATGATGAACATGCTCAATTGGAATGTTAGAGGTGCTTGGAGAAAGCCTGTTAGAGACTTTCTCTCTGTTCACATTAAAACTTCTCATCTTAAAATCATCATCCTTCAGGAAACTCACTTAGATGAGCATCACTCTAATAAGCTTGTTAAGTTTTTTGGTAAAGCTTGGAATGCTGCTATTCAGCCAAGTGCTGGGGCCTCGGGTAGAATTATTATCGCTTGGCATACTGACTATGTCCAGGCTTAGGTAATCTCTATCTCTTCTCAAATTATTCATTTAGTTGTGAAAATTGACCAATCTGATCCTTTTCTTTTATCTGGTGTGTATGCAAGTACTGACCCCAAATTACGCAAATTATTATGGAATAGTCTATCTAATATTGATTTGAATGCTTTTCCTTGGCTCATTTTAGGAGATTTTAACTGCATTAGTGATCCTATTGATAAATGTGGTGGTACTCCTTTTAGGCACACTACCCTCATCATAGATTTTAATAACTTCATAAATCATTGTGGTCTCTCTGACATTGGTTTTATTGGCAATAGATATACTTGGTCAAATAATAGGAAAGGCTTTTTCAAAATTATTGTTCGATTAGACAGGTCTTTTGCAAATGCTGCCTATTTACATTCCCATGCTCATACTTCTGTCACTCACTTAAACAGAATTACCTCAGATCATAAACCTCTTCTTATCTCTATTCCTAGCTATAAGCAAAAAAGAAATAAGCTTTTTACTTTTCAAAACTTCCGGACAGAATATGATGAATGCAAAAATGTAATCCATTCTACCTGGAATACCCTCAACCCCTCTAGTTTGCCTTATGATTTCTCATCTAAATTAAAAAACACTAGATCTGCCTAAGCTTATGGAATAAAAATAACTTAAGTAATCTAGAAACCCTCCTTGAATCTACTTTAAATGATATTTCTTTATTAGAAGCTCTTGAAGGGACTCCAAATGTCCCTATAGACATTGACTCTAGCCTTAGATCTCTCTATAATAAATCTATAGCCCTCCAGAGACAAATTTGCTCTAAATGGTGGTCTAAATCTAAAGTAAAATGAATTCAAGAGGGTGACTTTAACACAGCTTATTTTCACAGAGTTGTTACTAATCGTAGGAGATCTAAACTCATCACCTCAATAATTTCCAATAATAATTCTATTATTACTAAGGACAGCAACATCCTAAATGAATTTGTGAAGCATTATTCCCTTCTATGGTCCCAGAACCAAAGCTCTAATGCTTCTTGCATCTGGCCCCATTTTAAGCCTATCTCCTCAGCTGCTGCTGACCAATTAACCATGCCTTTCTCTTCTTCTGAGATTTTTAATATTGTCAAATCCCTAGGCATTGGCACGAGCTCAGGTCATGATGGCTTTACTGTTGAGTTTTATAAGCAGTATTGGCATCAAATCTCTGAGGATTTCTGTCATGTCTTAAATATCTTTCATTCTTCAGCTATTGTCCCTCTTGAATGGAACAACACTATTCTTACTTTTATTCCCAAATGCAATTCCCCTAAATATGTTAAAGATTATAGACCAATCTCTCTATGTAATCTCTCCTACAGAATATTGTCTAAATTGTTAGCAAATAGATTAAAACCAGTTATTCCTGACCTTATCTCCCATGAACAATCTGCATTCATAAAAGGAAGGAGCATTCATGACAATATCCTTATTGTCCAAGAGATTGCCCACTCCTTTTATGACTCCAAGGGTTCCTCCCCCTACATTATAATTAAAATAGATATTGAAAAAGCATTTGATATGTTTAAATGGAATGCTATTATTGATGTTCTGAAACTTTGCAAATTCCCTACCAAGTTTATTCATTGGATTGATGCTTCTATCTCATCTCCATCATTTGCATGCTCTATCAATGCTCAGCTTTCCAAATTTTTTCCTTCAAATAAAGGCATAAGGCAGGGGGATCCTATTTCCCCCTTCCTCTACATTCTTGTAGAACAGACTCTCTCTCATCTAATTAACAATGTTGTCTCTGCCAAACAATTTATTCCTTATATGCTAACGAATAAGCTGCCCATTAGTCATCTGCTATTTGCATATGACCTTATCATTACTTGTAAAGCCAACCCTAAATCCTTGAAAGCCATTAAGAATATCTTCAATCACTATGAATCCTTAACTGGCCAAAGAGTCAACTTCAATAAGTCTGAGATTTATTTCCCTAAAAATACCCCCTCTACTGCCAAACAGAGAATCTGTAACTCTTTAGGCATAAGAATGGGCTCCTTCCCTTTCAAATATTTAGGCATCATGGTCTCCCCTAGAAGGTCTCCCCCAAAAACTCATGAGAATATTCTCTCTCTTATTGATGCAAAGCTTGCAAATTGGAAGTCAAATCTTCTTTCTCAGGCAGGCAAATTAATTCTAATCAAATCTGTCCTAAATGCTTTGCCTATTCATTCCTTAGTAGTTTCCTGGTTCACTTCAGAAACTTGCAATAACATTGACGAAAAAATGAGGAATTTTCTTTGGAATAGATCCTCTAATGAAAAAAATATTCACCTAGTTAATTGGGAAACCATAACCCTCCCTAAGCATCTTGGCGGTTTAGGAATTCAAGATTTAAAATCCAAAAGCCTCTCTCTTCAAGCAAATAGAATTCAGGCATATCTTAATAGCTTTAATTCTCTTTGGGTTCAAGTTGTAAAAACTAAATACCCTCTACTTACCTTATCCCATAACCCTAAACCAGCTAAGCAATCCTGGTCCTGGAAGCTCTTCTCTGATGCTTTCTCCTCCTTAAAGCTAGGCTTTCATAAATCAATAGGCTCAGGTTCTGATACCTCCTTCTTGCATGATAAATGGATTTTAGATTTGCCTTTATCCATGAAACCTTCCTTTGTGAATGTTAATATATTCAACTCTATTACTCATGTGCATCACTTAATGGCTGATAACCATTGGTCTGCTTTTGTCGGTTTAACTATCTGTGGGAAGCATTTGTGGGAAACCATTGAGATGATTGTGATTCCGAATACTCCCTATGATGATTGCTACTGTTGGGAAAAAAGTTATAATGGTTTGGCTTCTTCATCCCATGCTTATAGATTTCTGAAATCCAATGAATCTGTTTCTGCTAAGTTGAATCCAATTTGGCTTAAAATTTGGAAGCTTGCTACTTCCCCAAGGTAAGGCTTTTTATGTGGAAGCTTCTTCATGGTAAATTGTTAACTCATTCCCGACTTTTTCACTTGATGATTTCAGCTTCTGATCTTTGTGGTCTTTGTGGTTCTGATTCTGAAACTATCCAGCATCTATTTTTTAATTGTGCTGTTGTGTCATATTTATGGTCGGCTTTAGCTAGTAAGCTCAATTTGGATTTCTCCTGTAGAAACAACTAGTATTCTGGTAGTTGGTTACTGTTGGATTCTTGCCAATATAAAGACAAGGAACCCTTAGCCATTGTTACTAATACCTGTTGGTTTATTTGGTTTTTTCGAAATTCTATTTTGCATGGTGAGAAGATGCCTACTATTAATAATGTTGTGACGCGAATACTTGCATATTCTATTCAATATATGACTCTAGTACTTTCTGAGGGCAATAGTATTTCCCAATCAAATCTTCTCAATTGGTCTCCCCCTATTGATTGTATAAAAATAAACTATGATGACTCCTTTTTGAATGAGGATGGAGGTGCTGGTTTTATTTTCCGCAATTACTCTGGGAATTGTCTTTATGCAGCTTTTAATTATATTCAGTCTAATTCCATTATCTTTTGTGAAGCTTATGCAATTTATCTAGCTCTGTCTGTAGCAACTTCCATGAATCTCAATCGCATTATCACTACTAGAAATTGAGTCTTCAGCAACGGCTATCAGTAACGGCCGCTCAAGCCATTGCTATTTGCAACGGCATTCTTACGGCCGCTCAAGCCGTTGCAGATATGTTGTATCTGCAACGGCTTTCTAACGGACACGCGAGCCGTTGCTGATGATTTTAATTATCAGCAACGGATTTCTAACGGACAAGTGAGCCGTTGCTGATGATAACTTATTAGCAACGGCTTTCTAACGGGCGAGTGAGCCGTTGTTGATAAGTTTATAAAGGTCACAAATCACGCCCGACCCTTCTTCCTCCCGCTGCTGTCGCCGTCGCCTCCTCCTCCCGCCTCTCGCCGCCGCTGCCGCTGCCGACGCTGTCGTCCGTCCTCGACCGCCGATTTCAGGTATTCATCGCCGCCCGGCCGTCTCTTCCCGTTGCGGCCGGCGGGAAATCCGATCGAAACCCTATTTTTAGGGTTTCGGCCGGCGGCGGTCGGCCGATGGCCGCCGCTGGTGGACTCCGGCGCCGGAAAGAGTAGATTTTTTATTTTTTATTTTTTTATTTATATGTTAATTAATTATTTAGATTAATTGTTTAATTTGTTAGATTAATTTTTAGGGTTTAGATTAATTTCAGAATTGTCCACTTCGGCGTTGTGCCGTAATCGTCCAATTCGGACGCACGCCGGAATTGTCCACTTCGGACGCGCGCCGGAATCGTCCACTTCGGACTCTTGCCGAAATCGTCTAATTTGGACTCGTGTCGGAATTGTCCAATATGGACTCAAACTGTCTTGAAACATTTAGAAAATAATCATCCATCCGACGAGTTGATATGTTTCACGTACGCATCGACGAGTCGGATATAATTTAGCAAAACCTTAGATCCATTTGGGGATTGTATGTTCGTGTAAAAGAAGTAGATGATCTTTTATACGACGTACAATTCTTGAATTGTCCCTGATTGGACAATTTGGGAATATAGTTATTTGTACTGCACTTACGTTTTTATTTTAACTGTTAACTAATTATTCTAAATTTCGGCAACATCTCTCTTGTTCTCCGATACGCGCCCAGATGATATGCGTATTCGGAGAACTATAGGGAGATGTTGTCGAAATTTAGAATGAAGTTAGCGGTTAAAATAAGTACTTAGTGCAATATAAATAACATAAATCCCGAATGGAATAGGACAATCTCACCTAAAGACAATAACCAAAGAAATTGTCATTGATTGACATAATCATATCGGTTGATCGAAGTTGGATGTACCGACGTCTTGATAGTGGAGCTTTAACGAATGAGTTTCGATTAGGCGTAACGTACTTCCTAAATTTCGCCTATTCGAATCGGAATTTCGTTAGCATCGGTGATCAAATCCGATGTCCGTGCCGCATTTATTTGAATGGACGATTTTTGGATCGGGAGACTGTCACTCTGCATCTATATAGCAAAGGATTTGCACCAAGATATTTTCTATGGACTTGTCACGGGGAGTCACGTGAAGTCGGGATGTCGAGTAATCCTGTCGTTCAAACATATGGTGAATCTTCCTCTGCTGGTGCTTCTTCATCTAATCAATCTAATCCCTATAGAACTATGATACTTGATAGTCTTGGGGGTCAATTCCACCTGAATGATAATGTTGATCGGCCAGTTCTTCAAACATTAGTCCCACCAGATACTACAGTGGTTGTTATCATAGAAGTACAAACTGCGGTAGAGATTGAATTATCGAATAAAGAAGCTGCAGAATTTTACGAGATGTTGAAAGCTGCCGATGAACCTTTGTATGAGAATTGTCCTAAATACACTAGGTTTAGGTGGGTCGAGGCCGCAGGTGGCTGGGACCATGGCCGCGTATATGGCTTTGCAGATAGTGGTCATGCGCGAGCCGTACTAGGGCCACTTGGGGCACCGACCTCTCCGGTCGCTGGTGAGCGGCCGTCCACCTCTAGATCAAGTTATGATCATAGTAGCAGAATAAGGACTCTAGAGGAGACGGTCGTGCGTCAGAGTCAGATGATGGCGGAGATGCATGCTATGCTACGCAACATGTCAGGTCATCCCGAAGAAGGCATCTCTTCGGCATCATCTCATCCATCGTCCTCGAGTCAGTCCATGTCGGTGTACACTCAAGCACTCCAGACCCCGCCATATGATCCAGGCCATCCTCCATCATCATCGTGAGATTTTTTTTATATTGACTTTGTTACTGAGATATTGGACTTGTTTAATTTATTTTGTTTGGATATTGATACTTCAATTTTGCATTTGAATAGTTTTTATACTATTGTGGATAATTATCAATATAAATATAATTATTTTGATGTATATCTTAGTGTATTTATGATGTGTGAATGAATGTGTGTATGAGTGTATGGGTGTATGGGTGTGTGAGTTATGTATCAGATAATGTATCAATGTATCAAAGGAAATTTGAAATTTAAAATTTTTTCGTTACCAGGTTCACATCATCAGCAACGGCTTTCCCACGGCCATCCGTGGGAAAGCCGTTACTAAAAGTTTATCGAAAGTCGTTGCTGATGACCTACAGCAACGGGCTTTTACTAACGGCGTTGCTACGGGCTCATCGGCCGTTGCTATTAATGTTATCAGCAACGGCTCCGCATCCGTGGCAAAACCATTGCTGATAATATTTTTAGCAACGGCCCGAGCGGCCGTTGCTGATCTGTTGCTAAGTTATCAGCAACGCGATTTTCTGCCACGGCTCCATTGCAACGGCGCCAGCCGTTGCTGATGATTTTCAGCAACGGCTCAGCAACGGCATCAGCCGTTGCTGATGCCCATTTTTCTAGTAGTGTATGTTGGAATCAGATTGTAAACTGCTAGTCGATGGCATTAATAAGAAGGAACTGCTGCCTTGGTCTACTCAAGCTTTACGTAATAATATTTTTTCTCTGCTTGAAAATTTTTCATTTGTATCTATTTCTTTTGTAAAAAGATCAGGCAATAAAGCTGCCCATTGGGCAACAAACAGAGGTCGGCTTCGGAAAGTTTCAGAATTCTGGACTTCCATCCGACCCCGCGACCTTGAACTCATCCTGTTAAAGGATACTGTATCCGCTATTACTTAATTAATAATAGTTCTTCTCTGTTCGGAAAAAAAAAAAAAAATAAATAAATAATAACATGTTCACCAGGGACAAAGTAAGGCAAATTCTATAAAGGCTTGCGCAAGTAGCTACTATTAAATATATAAGCTTCACAGACAATTATATCCATTAATCCTTTTGAAATAACCAATGTGGGGCCTCCCACTTTTTGTATTCAATTAAAAGCTAGGAAAGCTCTTCTCCGTCAATACCTTTAAAATAAGGAACAAATCCATGATTCGAGTCAATAGGTACCTAATATTTTTTCTAAATTAATTGAACTGATTGGAATAACTCAAATTCGATTGATATCTAGATCACTGTCTCATTCTATTCAATTTTCGACAAGAATTTTTTTTCTCACTATTCAAGATTTCAAAATATATATTGCCCTAATTAACCTGCTTAATCTTGTACAGTTAGATATATATTTAATCCAGAAAACAAGATAGAATATGCTTTGTAATTAGTCAAATATATATCAAGTAGTGCATCTTATATGTTGGCACTCAGTTCCTTGGTTCCTTGTAAAATTAAAATATATAACGTTAACAGAGGAGCATATATAACTAATACAATCTTAATTGGATATGTTCCAAAAGTTGCAATGCTTTCCGGATAAGAGATGCCAAAAACACCCACACAAGTATGTATATATTACGCAGTAATTAATTGTTTGCTGAGAATTGACTCACGTGCGTACGTAGATGAGAGCTGCAGCATCTGTTCTATTAAGATCGACCCTGCCGTATCATTCCGGCGGAAGAATAGATACTGACTTTTTCTTAAACGGTATGTCAATTGTCAATCGCATGTTGTTCATGTGACAATCAATATTGTGATCCAGCTGGAACCGGGAAGGTATTATTAATTATTGTCCGCGAGTTGCACGAAGATTGCATCAAGGTAATAAGAGTTGATTTGCTCACTCATGGGTTTATTCTTGTTAGGTCTTGCTGCCTATATAAATTGCTTAAGCAGAATGTCCATGTATAACAAAATTATTCAAACATTAAAAGTAAAATTAATAATTAATTATATGAGTTCAATGATGTCAAAAGATTCACTCTAGGAATATCAAAGACCTAAGTCAATCGCGCCCGTGAGATATCTCAATAGCGTATTCGGGTAGTGGGGGAATGCTATTGTTAAGTTGCTGCCTGTTGGTGGCAGCGTTCGCCTAGCTAGCTCTGGGTGTCTATACCTTCGTGGGGCAAGTAAGATTTACTTAGCCCAATCTTTTCGCCTGAAATCAGTATGAATAGAATACAAGGGGGGAAATATAGAAAAAATAAAATAGATACAAAGCAAAGACAGAAAAAACAAAGAAACAACCCATAGCTTCAGGATCTAGAGAGGCGGAAGAACAAGCTAAGGAGAGTGCATAAGAAAGTCGGGGGTGCTGCAAGCATCCGCGTCTCTTTGGTCCAACACGGCTACGGTGATGACATGTAAAGACACTCCGACGCTCAAGTGAGAAGGAACCCCAGATGATGGGTATGGAATTAAAATCAGGAGTATACCTGATGTATGTCGTGTAGACAGGTCTAGGTATTCGACGATGATGTCTCTCGGATTATCACGAGGATATGCCCAGAATGGGACAATCGTTATCCCTAAGATCGCAAACTCATTACTGTCGAGTCAAGTGATAAATGAAGAATGTCGATATCTTTGTTTGGTCGGTTGGAGCCCCGAGCTAAATTGCAGTTGGTTTGATCTAAGTCTGGTTCTCGAGTATGGGCGCTTTTGGGTCTGGTTCGACTGGGCCCCAAACACTTAGTCCGGTCCAATATTAAATGTTAAATCATTTCAAAATTCTTTCAAATAATTTTGAAGTTTGAAAAACAAATGTTGTGATGGAATATTATCAAGGTATTTATTTTTTTTTGTTATTTTATTAATGTTGTTGAAATATTGCCATGTTAAGATTGTAGTGATACAGACGGATGACGGCTAAACCAAGTTGGGGGCATGACATTATCAACCGATAGAGATTTTTGTATAGATCCTAGCTAGGTGGTCGTTTGGTTAATAGAATAAAATAAAGAGAATATGAAAAAATAAGGACTATATATGAATAAATAAGGAACCGAATAGGTAAATAATAATTATTTTAATGTTTGATTTGCATTAGTTATTTTATTTTAATTTTTTAAAATATTACCTTTCTAATATAGTCATTACAAGACGAACACAGACGTAAAATATATACGCACAATGCACATTTGCAAGCATACATAGATGCATAATTAAACGCATAAAACGATATAATCTTGGATCAAACATAAGACCTACTGAAATTATACTCAGATGTCTAACCTCTAACCTACTAGTAGGTCGACGATTTGCATTAGTTGTAAATGCAACTTAATTACTCACCAATTATTAATTATTAATTGTGTATATTGGCATATTTATATGCACATTTATGATATATTAAAAGCTATTATATTTAATAATAATATATAATAGTAAAATAAAATATATTTAATAATATGCTAAAGATATTATATATAAATAATGCAAACATTGATATATATGTATTAAACAGCATCAATATTTCCTTATATAATAAAAATCATAAACCAATTTTAACAATAATTATTTTATTGCTAAAGTGATAAAAGATAAATATTTCTAATTTAATCAATATTAAAAATAAATATATGTGTAAATTTAGTCACTATTTAATGTAATTAGATTAATAATTAAGGAATAAGTGTAAAAAAATAAATAGATATCAATTATTTAATGAATAAAAGAAAAGACAAATACAAAAACAAAAGTAAAACAAGATAAGCAACTCATAAAAATAAATACAATTGATAATACTAATATACTATACAATCAACTTCCCATGACTACTTGCCTTCTTTTCAGATTAAAATTTTCCATTAATCAAGATTAAAATTTGCTCGCATAATCTATAAAATGATTGAGGGAGTAATTTCCTTAGGGTAAATTAAGAGAATTTAGCAAGGGCAATAACAATGAACTGGTGCTCTTCTTCTCCTTTTGCGACCATCACACAAGCTCCCGGAAAATATTCATTGGTGCTGGAATTATTACAAAAGATAATGTGCTTATTTCTCATCTATTAATTTTATTTTCGTTAATTAGTGAATTAATATTATGTTAAAAAATTTGGGATAATTTTTTGCATAATCTACAAAACTCGAACCCAGCGAGAAAAATAGAAAACCAAATCCGATAATAATAATGCGGAAAAATAAAAGACACAATGGTGCCGATCTTACGTCCACTGAGAGAAGAGAAAACTGCTTTATTAATTCAAGAAAAGAACCTTACAATAAGAGCTAGCGGCAATAATCTAAATTCATTCAGAATACAATAAATTATCTTAAATAAATTGAACCTGAAACTGGTACGGAGTAGAGATACTACCTCTACAAGATCTATCTTGAAACTGAACTCTTGCTATTGTATATCGAAAACTGAGAAGAGGCACTCCTTAGGAAATAGTCATAGCGGCACTATTAATTTTCTAGATCTCTGAAACTCTTACAGTGGGGGTGATTTTTCTCTCAGTGTGGGATGCTCTGAACTGCATATTAGACCCCCTTATATATTAGTAAGAATAGCCGACCTATGGAGAGAAAAATTATGCAAATAACGAGCAGAGTCATTCGATCAAATCATACAGCTGTCTTGAAAATTGACCAAATAAATCGAAAATTATGTTCGAAATTAAAGCAGTTGAGGCAGTAAATTAAATTCCAAGAGGTGGTGCTGAAAAAGTCAATAATGGACGACTAGATGACACATTGCTTTCATGTGATGCGTGTGATGATCCACATTTTTTCTCATAGACCAATCAACATATTAAATATTTAATGTGATTGTAGAGCTATTGTTCTATCACATGAGATATGTGTGTTGCCATTTAAAACACTCACATCTCAATTTTGACCAGAAGTCAAAATTGAGATGAATTATATGAGTACGTGGGCGGCGGGCTTATAAAAATTTAATAATAAAATCATTTGGACTTAATAATAGATTTAACTAAATTTTGATCAAATCAATTTCGAATTGAATGCGGTCAATTTCGTTGAATTTAATTGGTTCAGACCCAATTTGAATTAATCCCTAACATATTAGTTATGAATTGTGTGTAATATATTTATATTAAGGTAGATTAGGTAGAGTTTTAGGAGACAGAATTCCTCTTGCATCTCCTAGTTCGGCAGCCGACGAAAGTCCTCATTCGCTACCTGCTGCAAATGGTCATTCTGAACTACCATCGAACAACTGATGTCTTGATCGATGAGAAGGACGTACACACCTAGTTGTGTGGGGCTATGGGCATTCTTTAGTCATCCATGCTGATTAATTACAAAATAAAAAGGTTTAATAGCTTATGATGTTTCAATGTTGAACCATTTGCCTAATGATTAGATTTGTTGTTTGAAGAAATAATCTCATCTTTCATACTGTTGGAACCTAAATATGTATCGTCACTTGACTTATTTCTCTTTCTTTTTACATATGAATTATGTTAGGTATTAACTCAAATTGGGTTCAAATCGAATCCAAAATTCGGAATTGATTTGATCAAAATATGTTTGAATCAATTATCAATTTAATTAAATCATGTTGAACTAGGACCTAATCAAAATCAATCATGATTTATGAAATTACGGGTCTCCAAGCCCGCTGCACCAGGCCCACATGATTCCAACATATGCATTGCGTCAATTTTGAGGATTCTTAGCTGCAAGCAAGGCAGCCTCTTCTCATGATTTGACCGGTCAACATGGAGGAATAAAGCACATCACATGTTGCTTCAATTTTGAAGAGACGCGCAGACAACTAGACGCAGAATTTGAGAGGATCTTCAAAATTAAATATGATTAAAATAAATGATTGTTTGAAGCGGCAATTGCATGCAGAGGCTTGTTCCGATTTTGATTGTTTGACCGAGTTTTTTTGCAAAGTTTTTTGTCTAGATTTTTCTATGTTCACTTGATAACAATGTAATATTTCGAAGAAGGTCGGCTATCTTCTCTTGTAAAATAGGTCAAATTTTAGATTTTAAATTATCTCACGTGTAAGAGTTTTAGATATTCAGAAAATTAAAAATATTGTTACAATCTTTTTTCAAAGAGTATCATTCTCAATTTTCGATATACAACATCAGGAGTTCAGTTTCAAGGCAGATCTTATAGAGACAATATCTCTACAACGTACCGATTTTAGGTTCAATTTATTTATGACAGTTTGCTATGTTATAGAGGGAATTTAGATTATTGTCGTTCTTATTGTAAAGTTCTTTTCTGGAATTAATAAAGCAATCTCATCTTCTCTCTGTCGATGTAGGATCAGCACTCCACCGAGTTCGAACCACGTTAACACGATTATGTTATTTGTTTTTCCGCATTATTATTATCAGATTTGGTTTTTCGTTTCTCTCGCCGAATTCGAATTTTGTAGATCCTTCAGGAAATTATCCTAAATTTTCTAACAGTTGGTATCAGAGCATACTTCTCCAACCATGAGGAGCATCAAATTTGATATTGAGAAGTTAAATCGCAATGTCAACTATGCAGTTTGGTCAATGAAGATGATGTTGGCCCAAGGGTTCTCCATAGGCCTTGATCTCTATTTTGATGATAACAAACATGTATTTAATATATTTGTGAAGTTTTGAATTTAGATTGAGATTACGATACACTCATGAAGTTTGTTCGGAGAAAAACAAGAATCCGCAAAATTGGCTTCGAAAACGAGCAAGTAGAAAATCTAGAGTTAGGATTAGATTTTATGTAATATATCTCTAGAAATTCATCCCAAGCCAATTTATAATGTTATCTAAGTCAAAACTTGGTAACGGAACTCGGAAACGAAGCACGCAAGAAGATGGCTGAAAAAACTAGCATCAGCCCAGGATCGATCGATCGAATGAGGCCAAAAATTGGCAGTGGCCAATTCAGTCGATCGGTCGATTGATCAGACAAGGCAAAAAATTGACAGTAGCCCTGCAGTCGTTGGGCGGTCAATCAGTCGATCGACCGGCAAGTGACCAGACGACATCCAACGGGCAAATTTTTTGCCCGTTGGAGTGAACTGCCGAGTGAGGGGTTATAAATACCCCTCGCCAACCTCTCTTAAAGCCATCCAACGGCCATTAGTGCATTCCTAAGAGAGATTTAAGCATTCAAAGATCGATTTGCGCTCGCTTGCTTCGCCGATAACTTCATCTTCCTAAAGCGATCTTCTCGTCTCAACTCCGGCAATGATTCAGGCTCACCATCTTAAAGAGTTGGAGACTTAGAAGGCTTTGGAAGGAGCTCACACTTGTGGTTTCATTTTTAGCTCATTTGTTGTTTTTCATCATTTTAATTGTAGTTCTCATTGATTACTTGCTAGGTGTGCTAGTGTAAACACTTAGGGTTTGCTTTGTAGAATTGTGTTTTGCCTAGGTGAATAGGTTCAATGCATTCTCAAAGGGTTGAGAAGCAAGTCATTGGTTGTATTCAAAGGGAAACACATAGTCTGTAAAGTGTTGGTTAGAAATCCTTGGTGTGGAGCCAAGGTAGTGGAGTAGGTGGTTGGCCGAACCACTTTAATTGCTTGTGTTTGCATTGTGTTCCTCATTTGATATATCTTGCTATTTATACTTGTCAAGCATCATAATTTAGTTGCATGATTAATTTGGTCGGGTTTGAAATCGAACTCGAAAGAAATCGAATAGAAGTTAAAACTCACCCAACACTATTCAACCCCCTTTCTAGTGTGGGTATTTGATCAACAGATGAAAGCGATCCTAACTATGAAGAAGATACATGATGCTATCCTTGGTAAGGATAATATGCAGGGGACCGAGAAGGAGAAAGAATACAAGGAGCAAAAGGCAATTGTAATTTTGTACATAAGCTTGTCAAATGAAGCACTTCGAGAAATTGCATCCCAAAAGACAACTAAAGATATTTGGGACAAGCTCGCATCCTTGTATCAAGACACAACTCTCACTGGTAAGATGACTTTGAAGAAGAAGCTCCATTTCCTGCGTATGGCAGAAGTCACATCGGTCAAAGAGCATATCAATACTTTTCAAATAATCATCATGGACCTAGAGAATATGGGTGTCAAAATCGAAGAGGAAGATAAGACTTTCTCCTTTTATGTTAACTTCCTTCTTCTTTTAAAAATTTTCATGAAACTATGCTTTTTGGAAAGACTACTATCACTCCATAACAGGTGATCATTGCTCTTGTGTCTAAGGAGCTTATGGACACACATCTTATAGCAAATTCCTCTAGTGGAGGGAAATGAGAAGCTCTCTACTCTAATGAACCAGGAGGAGATAACAAATCAAATGTCACTTGTTATTACTACAAGAAATGAGGTCACATCAAGTCAGAATGTCGCATTCTTAAAAAAAAGTTACAGCAACAAAATAAAGGTCAAGACACACATATGGAGGCCTCTTATGCAGATTTTTAGAAAGTAGATGTATTGGTCGTGACAGATGGCACAAGCACTGCTAAGACACGCCGTGGGCGACGGTGGTCTCATCGGCGATAATACATCTCAAGTCAAAATTCCTCTTCCTCTTCTTATGATATGCCTGATTATGCAAAATGCAATCCAGGTCAGTAAGCGAATAGGTCAATCACAGGTAGCATTTGTCACGCTCCAAATTCGGGTCACGCGACTAGCCAGAGTGCGGACAGACACTCCGAAGCCTAAACCATACAAACACAATTATCCATGCAATATAACCAAGTATCAATACTATATAAGTTCAAGTAACTACAAGACTAAGACAAACAATTTGTCTCTTAAATAAACTCAAGTCCGACTCAACTCGACTACACCAACAGGTTTCACGAGACCGCCACCGAAGTTCGCCGCCACCAGCCATGCCATAACTCAATGATCATGCTCTACAAATCAACATACAGAAAAGAATGGCGAGTTCAAAAAACTCAGTGAGTGATCGTCTCAACCATCACCAAGCCAAACCATGTAAATAATTAATGCAATAATTATCTCTGTGTTCAAATGACTGATATGATCATGGTACATATCACTTCAGTAACTCGTGCCCTACGCGCATCACAAAGACTAACTCGGCTCATTTAGAGCAGTCCTCTAGTTACCCGCTTACAACTCACGGGGGGCTCGCTATACCGACCACTCCTAGTAAACCTCTCAACATGTGCTCACTGAGCTAGGAAGGCCCTCTAGACTCAGTGCCAATAGCTCGGTCGGGAAAGGCCCTCCGACCCATGTCACTCGGGCTCACTAAGCTAGGAAGGCCCTCTAGCCTCAATGCCCATACCTCGGTCGAGAAAGGCCCTCCGACCCATGTCACTCGGGCTCACTGAGCTAGGAAGGCCCCCTAGCCTCAGTGCCCATACCTCGGTTGGGAAAGGCCCTACAACCCATGTCACTCGGGCTCACTGAGCTAGGAAGGCTCTCTAGCCTCAGTGCCCATAACTCGATCGGGAAAGGCCCTCTGACCCATGTCACTCAGGCTCATTGAGCTAGGACGGCCCTCTAGCCTCAGTGCCCATAACTCGATGGGAAAGACCCTCCGATCCATGTCACTCGGGCTCACTGAGCTAGGAAGGCCCTCTAACCTCAGTGCCCATAACTCGATCGGGAAAGGCCCTCCGACCCATGTCATCTCGTGCGCTAAGCGCACTACGCGGCCTATCCGGCCCAATATCACCTCGTGCGCAGAGCGCACCACTCAGCCTACCCAGCCCTATACCATCTTGTGCACGGGGTGCATCACTCAGCCCAATAAGATCCATTGTTAATTCGTGCACGGCGCGCACCACTCGGCCCAATAAGGCCCAAGAAATATCAATTTTAAAAACCACCAAACCCCTAAGCCTGCTTGCTTTCCCGCATCTTGCGAAATGTCGGTTCGCTGTCCGAACCTCAAACCCTCTACGTGTAACTTCTCATATATTCACTCGAGGGCTATACCCTTACGTCATCATACAAAAACTTGCTTTACTACTGATATCAAACCAAAGTTTCAAGTGTTTACAGCGTATCAGGCTACCAAAGCATCTTCTATGTTTCCAAACTATAGTTTACACGACGATCGGTAGGTTACATCGATATAATATACATTAGACTCGCAACACTACAACAGAATCAATCTCAGCATGCGTTTAACCCAGTTTCAAACAAAGAGGACATATTTCAGCACACAATTCCAGCAATTATAATTTCAGCAAGAATATAAATTTACAATCCATAATTTCCCGCAACTACAATAGTAGCCAAGTAACTTAAATATATGCTCTATGCATGCTTTGGTTTCCACTCAAACAAGAACTCTAAGTAAGGAATCATTCCAACTCATATATAACAAAATAAATGCATGAACAGAGAAATTAAGGTAAACATCATCTATTTATCCTCTTGTAGTGTTTGGCCACACAAAAAACACAATATATATATATATATATATATATATAATCAAGGTGAACCACGCGGCCAACAGAGCAACCAGATTTCTAATCTCTCATTCACCTCACCTATATCCCAATGTCCACATGTTAGAGAACCCATTAAATAAGGTATTACTTTCCCAATCAAACCAAGCTCTCTCTCTATTTCATGCGGCTACAAGAGAAGATGGAATGTGGAGCCGCCTGGAACAATGAGATGTCCTCCACTCCTATAACAGCTACTCCAATAAATTGGTAAAAAAAAACCATGATTCATCTTTTTTTCAACATGCCTCACACACAAGCCACATGCGAACCCCAATTAAAATAGAAAACATTGAAAAGCTTTCTCCCTAAAAATAGGCATTCACGAAGAAATCAATTTTTTTTTCATAAGGATTTATATATGTATTAAACCCTAGCATCAAGAACACAACTCAAATCCAATTGAAGAGGGAAATCGAGAAATTTCAAGAAAAATCTAAATTTCTGTTGGCTTTAGGTTTTCAACCTTAGTCTTAATCTCGATTTTGATGATTTTGATGATAACAAACATTGAACTAATGATTTCATTAAGAATCTCTCATGTTCCATTTCAATTAGTGTTTGATGTCCTCGATCAGAAAAATTGGAGAAAACGGAAATCGGAAGGACATTGATCGTTGCGCTCGGGTTCGTCGCGGAAATATCTCGTAGATCGACGTGTGTGCCAAAGACGTATTGGATGAGTCCAAAGACCAAGTCAAAAGCTCTCCAAGATGATGCTCATTGAAAGCCGGAACCCAGAAACGAAGCGCGAAAGAAATAGGCTGAAAAAACAATTTCAGCCAATGTTCGATCGACCGAATAGGGTAAGAAATGGGCAGTAGCCCTAGCGATCGACCGAAATGAGGCTAGTTGCAGATGCATCTTGCGTCGGTTGACCGATCGATCGATCGAAGAAAAAAATTGCAAAGCTGTTGCGTCAGGCAGTCGACCGGGCGGTCGACCGACCAATGCCCAAAATGGGCCAAGGCTGGCGGTTGACCAATCTGTTAGGGACTTTTCGATGCGCCAGAGCGACGACGAATCATGACGGATTGTTCCCTACATATTTGTAAATATATTTTCGCGTCCATGTAATTTTGCCTTTATTTCTAGTTCGTACTTGTAAAACCTCTTGTGCAATCCCCGGGGGACCCATGGTACGAGTTGGATGCATTTCGAGTCCATTCGACACTTGGTGCGTGCGTTACAGCTTAGCGAAGCACTTTGTGTGAATTCATCTTGGCCGTGGCCATGAAAAATCACCATGTCGGATGGCCACGATTTTATCATGCTCCTCGTGCTTTTGGGAACCTTGGGGGTGACACTTGGGAGTTAGGGGTCTCATGTATAATGTAGGAGAGCGTTGACAAACAAAGCGGTTGCCTTGGGCGGAGACGAACGAGTGGCCCATATGGGCATGCGACATGTCGTTCTTCGCTCAAGATAATTGCGGAGCTCGTCTTACACTCGGTTTTATGTTTTCTTGCGTCTATAGTCCTGTAATGTTGTTTTTGCTTTATGCCTTCAAAAACCATTCAGCCAACATGGTCTTTTGGGGGGGCGGACATGGAATGCGAGGTTGGCACGTGGTCCAACATATGCCCCGCGATGTTAAGTCAGGAAGCCCAATTCGGGACTAATTCAGGATTAAGGCTTATCCCTTGCACGGGATGTAAGGGTGCCGCACGGGTTCTTCCGGACAAAACAATTGGCCTGTGACAGTTGGTATCAGAGTCTGCATTGATGGATTTGAAGATCATGACTTTTGCGCAGGTCATTGTCCCCTAAGACGCAAAGTCATTTGCACGCAGAGCAGATGGCTCTTAAGTCGTGTGCGCAGAGCAGATCTCTAGTAAGACGCACATTGTGCGCATAGCAAACTATTTCATAAGACGCGAAGATGGTGCGCAGGGTGTTGTCCCCTAAGTTGCAGCGCAGAGCCGATGGCTCGGGAGTCGCCAAGTTTATGTGCAGGGCATTGTCCCCTAAGTCGAAGCGCAGAGTCGATGGCTCGTGAGTCGCCAAGGATGGTGTGCAGGGCGTTGTCCCCTAAGACGCAGCGCAGAGCCGATGGCTCGTGAGTCGCCAAGGATTGTGCGCAAGGCGTTGTCCCCTAAGTCATAGCGTAGAGCCGATGGCTCGGGAGTGGCCATGTTTATGCGCAGAGTGTTCTCCCCTAAGTCGCAGCGCAGAGCCGATGGCTTGTGAGTCGCCAAGGATAGTGCTTAGGGCGTTGTCCCCTAAGTCGCAGTGCAGAGCCGATGGCTCGTGAGTCACCAAAGTTTGTGCGCAGGGCGTTGTCCCCTAAGACGCAGCGCAGAGCAGATTGCTCGTGAGACGCCAGGTTGGTGCGCAAGGCTGATGTCCTTTAAGTCGCAAGGTTGGTGCGCATGGCCAGATGGCCTCTAAGACGCAAAATTTATGCGTAGAGCAGATGGCTCTTAAGTCGCAAGATTGAAACGTCCGAACCAAGCACAAGTGAAGAACAGCTGTGTGTGGCAGCAATGCTCTTAGTGCGGAGAGTTCGCAGACGTTGTGACCCGGTTGGAGAAAATCCCTCAAGTCATGATCGAGGAGCAGCGTAAGACTTGAAGCTCGTTGAGATGGGCTCGGTGGAGGGCGCCATGACCTCTGCGGGGGGCGAGTGAACAAGCAGTGATCCGTAAGACTTGAAGCTCGTTGAGATGGGCTCGGAGGAGGGCGGCATGACTCCTGCGGGGGGCGAGTGAACAAGTAGAGATCGGCTCAAAGCGGCAGTGGAGGCAAGGCTCTAGTGTGGTGCAGCCACGGAACTACTCATCACTTGGGTGTTGCACAACGGCACCCAGATGTTATCTAAGACGAGCGTTGCTCGTATGCTCCTTAAGTCTGGGACTTTTCATTGCCCCAGCAAAAATGGGACTTGGTGAATTGAGTAACCATTTCTCGAGTTCCTTCACGCGGGCGTTGCTCAATGGCACTCGTGTGCCCCACAAAGTTTGGGACCCTCATAGCCCAGCAACATCGAGACTTGGCGAACCCAGTAGCTATTTCTCGGTGTCCATTCAAGCAAGCGTTGCTCAACGATGCTGGTGCCCCTTCAAGCAAATGTTGTTCAACGACACTCGTTTACTCCACAACCCTAGGACCCTCATAGCCCAGCAACATCGAACTTGGTGAACACAGTAGCTACTTCTTGGTGTCCATTTAAGAGAGCGTTGCTCAACGACACTGGTGCCCCTTCAAGCGAAAGTTGTTCAACATCACTCAGTTGCTCCACAAGTCTGGGACTTTCATTGCCCAGCAACGAGTTTGGGAATCTCAAAGCCCTTTCTCGCAACAACAGGAGATGATGAAACTCAAAGATGTTCCAAGTAGTCATTTCCTGGTGGCGGACTTCACACGACAAAACTTGACATGTTGCGACCCCACTGCGGCATGTCGTTACTCAGGCGGTATTCCCTTCGACTACTTGTGAAGAATTCACTTCAGCAATTACAGCCTATGCCAGAAAGGCGGTGCGGCCGAGGTGAGTTCGATGAGGACGTCGAAGCTTGAAGTGGGGGAGGATGTTAGGGACTTTTCGATGCGCTCGAGCGATGACGAATCATGATGGATTGTTCCCTACATATTTGTAAATATGTTTTCGCGTCCATTTAATTTTGCCTTTATTTCT
The DNA here is from genome assembly GCA_034359265.1 of Canna indica. Lineage (NCBI taxonomy): Eukaryota > Viridiplantae > Streptophyta > Magnoliopsida > Zingiberales > Cannaceae > Canna > Canna indica. Next base: position 31,921,942 of record CP136898.1, on the reverse strand, counting down.
AGTTCGTACTTATAAAACCTCTTGAGCAATCCCCGGGGGACCCATGGTACGAGTTGGATGCATTTCGAGTCCATTCGACACTTGGTGCGTGCGTTACGGCTTAGCGGAGCACTTCGTGTGAATTCGTCATGGCCGTGGCCATGGAAAATCACCATGTCGGATGGCCACGATTTTGTCATGCTCCTCGTGATTTTGGGAACCTTGGGGGTGGCACTTGGGGGTTAGGGGTCTCATGTATAATGTAGGAGAGCGTTGGCAAACAAAGCGGTTGCCTTGGGCGGAGACGAACGAGTGGCCCATATGGGCATGCGACATGTCGTTCTTCGCCCAAGACAATTGCGGAGCTCGTCTTACACTCAGTTTTATGTTTTCTTGCGTCCATAGTCCTGTAATGTTGTTTTTTCTTTATGCCTTCAAAACCATTCGGCCAACATGGTCTTTTGGAGGCGCGGACATGGAACGCGAGGTTGGCACGTGGTCCAACGTATGCCCCACGATGTTAACTCAGGAAGCCCAATTTGGGATGGATTGGGGATTAAGGCTTATCCCTTGCATGGGATGCAAGGGTGCCGCACGGGTTCTTCCGCACAAAACAATTGGCCAGTGACAAATCGGTCGACCGACCTACGAATAGACGAAGACGCAATCGTGTCGGTCGACCGACGGGTCGACCGAAGATCGTGGATTATCGATTTGCGTCTAGGCAGTCGACCCGTCGGTCGATCGGTCCTCAGGGAGAAACCAGCGGTCGATCGAGCAGTCGATCGATCGCTCGATCGATCGACCGGTCATTCGATCAGTCGTCTACAACTTCTAGTTTTTAGCCCGTTGTGCTGCCACTTCTTCACCTGGGTATAAATATACCCTCTACAACTTCTTCTAACATTCTTCTCCCACTCCAACAGCCTTCATTGAGTAATCAAAAGGAGAATTGAAGCCTTCCAAAGCTTGCGCCCTATTTCTTCTTGCGTCAATTCCTTCACGCGCCTGCTACCTCAACTCGGTGTTAAATCAAGCTCCACCTCTCGACGAGTTGTACTCTTAACATGACCATTATGTGATGTCATGAAAGCTTGAATGAAAATTGAACAAGTTTTAAGAAAAACTAAAATTTACAAAAATACCATGTCAATCTACATTTGTTAGTAATTTCAGTTATTTCTAGAAAAATATAAAAAAAACTTCTTTAGGTGATTCTTGAAACTACACATTCACTGAAAAATCTAGTTTCTTCAATAAAAATTTCAAAACATTTCATCAAGAATCTAATTTATAATAAATTTTTGAAGTTGAATTTCAAAACTCAAAGTATCATCCTTAATTGAAATATCAATCTTTCTATACTTTGATTTCTCTTCAAAAACTTTAATAAAAACTCATGTACACCATTTGGATCCTAATTCTAATATCATTCACACATTTTCATGAGTAAAATCATTTCTATGAATGATTTTGATATTTGGATGATAGCTAGGATCCATTTGTTTATTTGAAAATAATATAGGATGAAAAATGAACTTTTTAAATTCATTTTAAGTTCAAATTTGATACATGCATTTCAAATGAGCATTCAATATTTGGTATCAAATCTTTCATCCAAAAATTGGTTTCAAAAACATCTATCAAAACTATGATTTTGAATAAATTTAAAAGGATGATTTTTGAAAACTAGAAGTATAGGTTGACTTAAGTCAACAAAGTAAGTTAAAAATCTCATCTTAAGTCCAAACTTAATTCATAGACGTATACTATCTCATGTTGATGTCCAAATGTCTAAGTATGAGAAAATATGAGTAGATAGCAAATCTTAAGACTTAACATTTTCATAGTTTTCATGCTTATTTCAAATGAAAATATGCTAAGTTCATATTTAGATCAAATGACATTAGTTTCAATTCAAACTTGATATACATGAGTTAAATAACCATATCTTAGTTCTTTGAAAGTTTGAATGAAATCTAAAAATGTCATGAAAAAGAAAAACTACAACATTGGTATCATTCTTCAGAACATACATGATTTATCTTGAATTCAAAAATTTGGCTTTGAGCATATGATGTATGACTTAAGTTTCATATTAAATAGTTATTTTTCGATCCCTTGGTTGAAATTTTCATGTTGCATGAAAAATCTTTAGAGTCTCAACTTCATAAAAAAATCTTTGCTTCCCATCCCTTTGACTAGATTGACCTTTCTTGTCATTTTTCATTGATGTCAAAAGGGGGAGAATTGTATGGAGAAAAGAATGGAGAAAACTATAGTGAAAATATAGGTCAAAAGGGGGAGAAAACCATGGAATAAAGTATAAGAAAAAAGGGGAAAAAAGTATAAGAAAATGGGAGGAAAATAATAGGAAATTCATGCATATAGATAGGGAGAGTTTACTTCATAGATATGCATGTTGATAGGGGGAGAAATCCCTAAGTTGATATCCTTATGCTTTATTGTATATACTTTCTCAAGGATGTTTGTCATTATCAAAAAGGGGGAGATTGTTGGCTTTAGGTTTTCAACCTTAGCCTTAATCTCAGTTTTGATGGTTTTGATGATAACAAACATGGAACTAAGATTTCATTGAGAATCTTTCAGGTTCCATATCAATTAGCGTTTGATGTCATCGATCGGAAAAATCAGAGAAAACGGAAATCGGAAGGACATTGATCGTTGCGCTCGGGTTCCTCGCGGGAATATCTCGAAGATCGACGTGTGCGCCAAAGACGTATTGGATGAGTCCAAAGACCAAGTCAAAAGCTCTCCAAGATGATGCTCGTTGAAAGCCGGAACCCGGAAACAAAGCGTGGAAGAAATAGATTAAAAAAATAATTTCAGCCTATGTTCGATCGACCGGTCGGTCGATCGAATAGGGTAAGAAATGGGCAGTAGCCCTAGCAGTCGACCAATCGGTCGACTGGACTGAGGCTAGCTGCAAACGTAGCTTGCGTCGATCGACCGATCGGTCGATCGAAGAAAGAAATCTCAAAGCTATTGCATCGGGCGATCGACCGAGCGATCGACCGAGCGATCAACCGACCAAAGACCAAAATGGGCCGAGGCTGGCGGTCGACCAATCGGTTGATCGACCTGCGAATAGCCGAAGATGCAATCGCGTCGGTCGACCGATGGGTCAACCGAAGATCACGGATTCGCGATTTGCGTCTGGGCGATCGACCCGTCGGTCAACCTATCCTCAGGGAGAAATCAGCGGTCGATCAAGTAGTCGCTCGATCGGTCGACCGGTCATTCGATCGGTCATCTGCAACGGCTAGTTTTTAGCCCGTTGTGCTGCCGCTTCTTCACCTGGGTATAAATATACCCTCTACAACTTCTTCTAACATTCTTTTCCCACTCCAACAGCCTTCATTGAGTAATCAAAAGGAGAATTGAAGCCTTCCAAAGCTTGCGCCCTATTTCTTCTTGCGTCAATTCCTTCACGCGCCTGCTGCCTCAACTCAGTGTTAAATCAAGCTCCACCTCTCGACGAGTTGAAGGATTGAAAGATTGAAAAGAGCTCTTAAACTTGGTTTTATTCTTAAGCTCTTTGATTGTATTTTTATTGTTATTTAAACATTGTGTTTTTGGATTTGAGTGTGAAGACCTTGTGTTAGGTCTTGTTGAGTAAGTGGTTACCTTGCATGGTGTAAAGCCACTTGTGTGTGTGTAAACGTAGTTGTTACTAGGATTAGTTTAGTTGTCTCTCAGGGTTGAGGTGGAAAAATACTCTCGGTAGGAAGGCGGGATACTTCCGGGTGTGGAAGTGTCTTCGGTTGGAGAGTGGAGACCTTTCGGTGGAAAGTCCTCGTATGTAAGGGAAACATAAATTAATCTATTAAAACTAGTTTGGAAATCCTAAGCGGGGTGCTTAGGTAGTGGAGCAGGCATTGGGGCCGAACCACTATAAATATCGTGTTTGCATTGTTTCATTGTGTGTTTTATTTGCTTAATTATTTATCGCTTCTGCATTCATTCATCAAATTGCAAATTGCCTAAACGAGTTAAGTAATCGATTAAAATTGAATTTAGGCTAATTGAATTAGTAAACACACTATTCACCCCCGCTCTAGTGTTACCATTTCGCCTTCAATTTCTTCCATGGGGAGGGGCGGCCAAGGAAGATAGAGAGACATCGAATCTTGCAAGAATAAACCACTCACCTAGGATTGGATTAAGGACGAGGAAGACGATGAAGAAGTCCCGCGTTGAATTCGATCCGGCAAGGCTCCGATCTCCGCCCAATTTCTTCTCCGGATCATCCATCTCCCTCTCGCCTCCTTGGGTAGCATGCAGTAGGTGATTCTAATTATATTTTTTTTTGCCAAAATTACCAATTTGTCCCTCAACACTTAACTTGACAAAACTTGCTCAAAATAAGTTGGATTCGAGCTCCGATCACACCCTCGGACTCGGCTCGAGCCCAACCTCGGACTTGACACAAACTTAATTCTAATTTAAGTAATTTGGATTGAGCAAGGGTCTTACCTCAATTCGCGCCCAACCGCGATTAACTCTACACATGCCGTTATGCGTCGGGCTCATCCCGCTGAAACCAATATACAAAATTTAATAAATTTCACGGGGTATTAATATCCTCCTCCCTTAAAAAAATTCGTCCTCGAATTTAGGGGTAAAAATGAACTTACCATTTCAATTATCAATTGCAGATATTTCTCCAACATATCGTTTTGATTTTCAGAAATTCAAATAAAATTACTAAGCCTAAGTTTTTAGCCTCAAGGATCACATCCTCCTCGGAAAAATTATATGTGTGCACTTACAAATATCCTTGGGTGGTTGGGGTACCTTGCCAAGACCTCGGGTGCGCACATGGACACCCTCCACTCACGGAATCTCCCACAGGTCCTAAACTCGTAGAGGTACCCGCTAATCTATCCCATCTAAGATCCATAATTATCAATCACATTAACGCAATGTCCATGCCCACCCCTCGTGTGCGCTCGCGCATACACCCACACCGACCGGTCTCAGCCAATGCCATATTCATAAATCACGCAATAGTAACACACAAGCACACAAGCCGATGATAACGTTAGAAAAAGCCCTCTAACGTATACACACGGCACCACCGGATAGGGTGCTAGGAATGCCCTCTAGCACGTACCCATCCATGGAACAGAGAGCCTAGAAAGGCCCTATAGTGCTGATGTCCTCTACCGTCAGGAAAGCCCTCTAATGGTATCACAAGCACAGTACACAAGCATACACCCCCCTCTTTCTTTTTAAGCAACATTGGATAAGATATGATTTCTACCTTGTCATGAACAAGTCATAACATCTAAGCAACCGTCTAGTGCGCCTCCACACATCTAACCACCTCGGCCTACATTGGCCATATCACAACATAATATTTAACCATTCACTATCCATCCATCTCGGAAGGGAATTCAAGCAACTCATTACTACTTAATGAGTTAGAGATTTCAGCACTTATATAAGTGCCTCAGACCTAGAGTTCTATTGATGCTACACTACGTGTCGCCGTCCACACGTAAAATAATAGGAGCACATATCAACATTTATCATAGGCACATAGCCATAACATCAAGGTAACTCGGCCCTCAAATGATCAAGGCAGTCCCCCATACTTAGCCAGACTTCGGCACTTCTCGAACCTTATCAGGTTCACTTTTGCTACCACTACTAAACCCATAGTTTAAAATGAAATGGCTATAAGACTCACAGGTTATCAAGTATGAATATCATACAATCAAATCACAAAATTTCAAATCATTTCGGCGACTAATCGACCACGAAACGACGTGTCGAACTGGCCACCCTAAAATTTTTGCATCACTAACAGATTTTCCCGTTTAAGTTGTTGTCTTAGAAAATTCATAACTAAATCAATTCTTACTCTTCTTCCTCCAAACTAGATTCATATGGTTGTTCACATACCTCATTATTACTTTACAAAATTTCACTGTCCCGAGACAAGGTTTCATTCCCCGAATATTGTGCAAACTTTCAACTTTTACATTTTCTGCTATGTGTAGAAATAGACAATTTAGGTAGCCTTCAAACTAAATTTATAAATTATAATTAAGGTAGTGCAGAAATGTAATAGCATGTAAAGTAAAACATTCCTCCCCCAAAACTCGTGCTCAGACGCACCAGTAATTCGCCCTTTATGGCCCAAACATCACCATAACCACTCGGCCTATAACGGCTCAATCAATGCATACATACGAGTCGGTTGCTAGAATCTCTTTCTGGTGAGCTTCCCACTCGGGCCTGCTGAACTAGGATGACCTACTAGTTTCGGTGCCCATTCTGGTTGGGAATAGCCCTCCAACCAATCCACTTGGGTCCATCGTCAGCATCAATTTTTCGATGGCAACTCTCGACCCATATTCAAACTCGCCGAATCGGGACCAACTTGCCAAGTTGGTACTCTTCTCGGCCCGGCCATCGTCCATCCAAAATTACCAACAATGTGTCTACATCTTACATACGGGTACATAATTATCTCTCCGGCGATTTTAACATCTTAACCGACAACCCGGGTATGCGTCCATTCGCCCCAACTCGACCCTCTCTTGGGCCCATCAGCTCAGCTCCATGTTTTATCGCCCAAATTACATTTCAGCTTATACCAAGTATTTTCAGCACATAAACTCAAATTTTTAAACATGTATAACTATTCCCTCTTCTCTATAGTCGCCTACTCCATGCTTTAGGGAGGGAAGAACCCACTCAAGGGCTGTCACAAGCCAAACCAACCACACAACCATCCTATTTCCTTCCCTATGCATTCACATCCTTAACGACAAGCCAAGTAAAACACTGAAAGAGTAAGATTTTAGATTTTTAAAAGCATACTCAACCTTGACCATGGTAATGGAAAAAATCAATCCCAAAGAGAGGGAAGGAAGAACCCACTCAAACTGTATTATCGTTTGTCTCTGTTGGCATCAGAGAAAACATACAATAAGCATATCTAGCACTTAAATAAATAGTTAATAAATGATCATACGTACCACCGATGGTGCACGCAAGCTCCGTAGCTCAGTCTCGTGAAATAGGACACACCGTAAAGTGACATACTAACAAATGTCTATACAGTACTGTATGTCCTAATGATGTAGTCTGGATCTAACCACATGCTCTAATACCACTTTGTCACGCCCCAAATCTGGGTCACGCGATCGACCAGAGTGCGGACAGATACTCCGAAGCCTAAACCATACAAACACAATTATCCATACAATATAACCAAGTATCAATACTACATAAGTTCAAGTAACTACAAGATTAAGACAAACTATTTGTCTCTTAAATAAACTCAAGTCCGACTCAACTCGACTACACCAATGGGTTTCACGAGACTGCCACCGAAGTTCGTCGCCACCAGCTGTGCCATAACTCAATGATCATGCACTGCAAAACAATATACAAAAAAAAGAATGGTGAGTTCAAAGAACTCAGTGAGTGGTCGTCCCGACCATCACCAAGCCAAACTATGTAAATAATTAATGCAATAATTATCTCTGTGTTCAAATGACTGATATGATCATGGTACATATCACTTCAGTAACTCGTGTGCTACGCGGACCACAAAGACTAACTCGGCCCATTTAGAGCAGTCCTCTAGTTACCCGCTTACAACTCACGTGGGGGGGGGGGGGGGTCGCTATGCCGACCACTCCTAGTAAACCACTCAACTCGGGCTCACTGAGCTAGGAAGGCCCTTTAGACTCAGTGCCCATAGCTCGGTCGAGAAAGACCATCCAACCCATGTCACTCGGACTCACTGAGCTAGGAAGGCCCTCTAGCCTCAGTGCCCATAGCTCGGTCGGGAAAGACCCTCCGACCCATGTCACTCGGGCTCACTGAGCTAGGAAGGTCCTCTAGCCTCAGTGCCCATAACTCAGTCGGTAAAGACCCTTCAACCTATGTCATCCCGTGAGCTAAGCGCACTACATGGCCTATCCGACCCAATGTCACCTTGTGCGTAGAGCGCACCACTCGGCCTACCCAGCCCTATTCCATCTTGTGCACAGGGTGCATCACTCGGCCCAATAAGACCCATTGCTAATTCGTGCATGGGGTGCACCACTCGGCCCAATAAGGCCCAAGAAATATCAATTTTAAAAACCACTAAACCCCTAAGCCTGCTTGTTTCCCGCATCTCGAGGAACGTCGGTTCACTTTCCGAACCTCAAACCCTCTACATTTAACTTCTCATATATTCACTCGAGGGCTACATGCTCATGTCATCACGCAAAAACTTGCTTTTACTATTGATATCAAACCAAAGTTTCAAGTGTTTACAGGGTATCAGGAACGACATACTGAGTCCACACCCCGGCTCGCTTCACACGCACATGACAACATTCAACCTACTGTAAGTATCTATTTTCTACCCGCACACTACTGTTCAGGCTACTAAAACATCTTCTATGTTTCCAAACTACAGTTTACACGAAGATCGATAGTTTACATCGATATAATATACATTAGACTCGCAACACTACAACAGAATCAATCTCAGCATGCGTTCAACCCAGTTTTCAGCAAAGAGGACATATTTCAGCACATAATCCCAGCAACTATAATTTCAGCAAGAATATAAATTTACAATCCATAATTTCCCGCAACTACAATAGCAGTCAAGTAAACTTAAACATATGGTCTATGCATGTTTTGGTTTCCGCTCAAACAAGAACTCTAAGTAAGGAATCATTCCAACTCATATATAACAAAACAAATGCATGAACAAAGAAATAAACATCATCCATTTATCCTGTCGTAGTGTTCGGCCACACAAAGAACACAATATATATATAATAAATCAAATCAAGGTGAACCATGCGGTCAACTGCGCAACCAGATTTCTAATCTCTCATTCACCTCACCTATATCCCAATGTCCACATGTTAGAGAACCCATTAAATAAGGTATTACTTTCCCAATCAAACCAAGCTCTCTCTCTATTTCATGCGGCTACAAGAGAAGATGGAATGTGCAGCCGCCTGGAACAATGAGATGTCCTCCACTCCTATAACAGCTACTCCAATAAATTGGTAAAAAAAAAACATGATTCATCTTTTTTTCAACATGCCTCACACACAAGCCACATGCGACCCCCAATTAAAATAGAAAACATTGAAAAGCTTTCTCCCTAAAAATAGGCATTCACGAAGAAATCAATTTTTTTTTCATAAGGATTTATATATGTATTAAACCCTGGCATCAAGAACACGACTCAAATCCAACTGAAGAGGGAAATCGAGAAATTTCAAGAAAAATCCATATTTCTTCCTTGGGGAGGGGCGGCCAAGGAAGATAGAAAGACCTCGAATCTTGCAAGAATAAACCACTCACCTAGGATTGGATTAAGGACGAGGAAGACGATGAAGAAGTCCCGCGCCGAATCTAATCCGGCAAGGCTTCGATCTCCGCCCGATTTCTTCTCCGGGTCATCCATCTCCCTCTCTCCTCCTTGGGTAGCGTGCGGTAGGTGATTCTAATTATATTTTTTTACCCAAATTACAAATTTGCCCCTCATCACTTAACTCGATCGAACTTGCTCAAAATGAGTCAGATTCGAGCTCCGATCGCACCCTCGGACTCGGCTCGAGCCCAACTCGGACTTAACACAAACTTAATTCTAATTTAAGTAATTTAGATTGATCAAGGGTCTTACCTCAATTCACGCCCAACCGCAATTAACTCTGCACGCGTCGTTATTCGTCGCGCTCATCCTGCTGAAACCAATATACAAATTTGTTAAATTTCGCGGGTATTACAACATTGATGAGTGGTTCCTACATTTTGGGTGTTCCTATCACATGACTCCACACCGGGCGACCTTTGTGGATTATCGGCGCACCATTTGTGGAGTAGTTCGTGTCGGCAATAACGTGCCCTGCAAAGTTGTCGGATTTGCATGATGGCTCGACAAAAATCCTAGCAAATGTTCGTCATGTCCCGTAGATAGGAAGGAATCTAGTGTATCTCTTGGAGTTCTTGATACTATAGGCTATACGACATCCTTTGCAGGAGGAGTCTAGGAGGTACATGATTGAGCCACAACAGTACTGAAGACTCTAAGGACGTCGAACAATTTGTACAAGGTGGACGGATTCATCTTTCGTGAAGCAGTTCAGAGGCAAAACATAATAAAATTAGACACTGAGTTAGGTATAAATTTTTCTTTTAGGAAAATCCCTTCACATAAATACACAATGAAGGAGGAGACTCGGAGGACTATGTGGGTTCCTAAGTCTAAGCAGGAAGCTGACTTGACCCACTTGAGCAATGATTCGACGTAGGTCATGTGCGGGCCTTATGGGAGAGGAGGACGACTTCTGAGGATTGCATCACCAATTTTCATTAAAAGATGAATTGTTAGGTATTGAGTCAAATTGGGTCCAAATCAAATCCAACGAGTCCAATCGAACTCAAATCGAAATTAATTTGATCAAGATATGCTTGAACCAATGGCCAATTTTATTGAATCATGTTGAACTAGGGCGTAATCAAAATCAATCAAGATTTATGAAATTATGGGCCTCCAAGCCAGCTGCACCAGGCCCACATGATTCCAATATATGCATTTGGTCAAAATTGAGGATTCTTACCTGCACGCAAGGCAGCCTCTTCTCGTGCTTTCACCGGTCAATATGCTGTTGCTTCTTCAATTTTGAAGAGGCACGCGCACACCACTCGAGGCAGAATTTGAGAGGATCTTCAAAATTAAATATGATTAAAATAAATGATTGTTTGAAGCGGCAATTGCCTACCGAGGTTTGTTCCGATTTTTATTGTTTGGTCCAGTTTTTTGCAAAGTTTTCGGCCTAGATTTTTCTATGTTTACTAGATAATAGAGTAATATTTGAAAGAAGGTAGGCTATCTTTCCTTATAAAACGAGGTCAAATTTTAGATTTTAAATCATCCCATATAAGAGATATTTCAAAAATTCAAAAAATTAGCAGTGATGTTACAAATTTTTTTCAAGGAGACGCTCATTATCAGTTTTCGATATATAGTAATAAAAGTTCAGTTTCAAGACAAATTGTGCAGAGATAGTACCTCTACTCCGTATGATTTCAAGTTTAATTTATTTAAAACAGTTTGTTGTATTCTAAAATGAATTTAGATTATTATCGTTCTTATTGTAAAATTCATTTATGTAATTAATAAAATAGTATTCTCTTCTCCCTATGGACATATAATCGGCATCTCGTCGAGTTCGAATCACGTTAATCCCCTTGTGTCTTTTATTTTTTCGCATTATTATTATTGGATTTGAGTTTCCATTTCTTTCGTCGGATTCAAATTTTATAGATGATATAGAAAATTACTCTAAATTTTCTAACAAATTATTTCTCTTACTTCTCGGAGGAAGAATCAAATCTAATTTAGCGTATCTAATGCTTGACCATAATACTTAACGTGCATAATTTTAAGTTTATATATTTGAAATATAAAATTTTGAAAAAAAATTGTATGTACAAGAAAAAAAATTAAAAACAAAATTGGTGTGTAATTAATGGCTAAATTTTGCAAATAGAATAATTATTTTACATCTCAAATTTTCTAAGCGCTAAATTAAAATATTTGGTACGACAGGTACGTCAATACAAAAAAATGATTTTTTATAAAAATATTGTTATGTATAATAGTTTGGTTGCAGCATTATTTTGATGGCTAACTAAAACCTTAAGTTTAGGTGCTTGAAAAATTAAATTAAGTAATTTGTAATTCAATGTTAAATAAGAAAATTAATAAGAACATGGTACGATCCACATGATTCGATAATATGTTCATCAACTTTATAGGTTCAAACCATTGGCCTAATTAAAATGTCTAAGTGGAGGTTGTTAATACATCTATCAAGCTTTATAAACCAATACAACATCCAATATACTCCCGATATAGGATTAAACCGAGGTATTACAATCTCCTCCATTTATATTTTGACATCCTTGTCAAAAATCAAGTAATGTCTAACACAACATAAAATCACACCCAAATTATCAGCATCTAATGTTTAGCCTAGTAGTGCCTCCATCACATCTCCTTGGCAATCCTTTCTCACATAAGCTTTCTCAATATGCCTAGAATTAGGTCATGCCCTCATACAATTTGTTACGACTTGCTCGATGAGATAGTTGACCCATCAACTTCATAGGTCTAAACTATTGATCCAATTAAAATGTTTAAGCTGAAGTTAATCATCTTCATTTAAATCTTGATGCCACTATCAAGACCCAAGTCGAACAAATACATAGCACCAAACCACACACCTTAGTCAATGACATGTGAGGTGGCCTAGCCTAGTAGCGGCTCGACCCCAACTTGGGCAACTCTTAATTTCTCCCATAGGCTCTCTCGCCAACTCAACTAGATCATGCTCTAATACCAATTATCACTTATCAACTTCATAGGCCTTAAGCATTGATCTAATGCTTAAACTGAAGTTGATAGTAGCACACTCATCAAGCCTTATAAACCAACACAATATCCAATATACTCATGATGTAGGGTATTACAAAATAATACAAAGAATCAATGTTAACACATGGATCCTAATCACCTTGGTTAGGATTTCAAGTACATCCACTAGATAATATTTTCTCTAAGAGGATTTATATAAGTGTAACTAAGACTTTACACCAAGGACATGTAGGCAAAATGGCGACACTAGAGGGGGGGGTGAATAGTATATTTACTAAATCGATTAGCTTAAATTCAATTTTAATCATTTTCTTAAATCATTTAGGCAATTTGTAATTTTACGATTTGATACGGAAGCGATATAAATAATTAAGCACAAGCAATAATAAATAACAATGCAAACACAAGATTTATAGTGGTTTGACCCCAATGCCTACTCCACTACGTACCTAAGCACCCCGCTTAGGATTTACAAACTAGTTTTACTAGATTAATTTTGTTTCCCTTACACAGAGGACTTTGACTTGAAGAGTCGCACTCTCGACCTAAGGTACTTTCACACCCGGAAGTCTCCGTCTTCTTATCGAGAATACTTTTCCACCTCAACCCTAAGGGACAACTAAACTAATCCTAGTAAACACTAAGTTTACACAAGTGGCTTTACACCTAACACCAGGTAACCACTTCCACACAAGAAGACCTAACACCCGGTTTTCGTACAAACCCAAATTAAAGAAACAATAGTTCAAATAACAATAAAATACAATCAAAAAAGCTTAAAGAGAAAACCAATATTGCAAGCTCTTTTCCAAGCCTTGGAACCTCCAACTCGCCGAGGGGATGAGCTCGAGTCAATTTCCGAGTTGAGGCAGAAAGCTAAGCACTTCATATTTTCTTCACGAAAGAACAGGGCGCCGTAATAAATCTCTTGGAAGGCTCTAAACTCCCTTAAGAATGCTCAATGATATCTATAAGAGTGGGAGAAGAAGGTTAAAAGAAGTAGATGAATGTATATTTATACCCTCACGAAGAAACGGTAGCTCAACGGATAGCTCAACGGTAGCTCAAGGTTAAACGAAGTAGCTTCTGCCTCTTTTAGGCACTGTTCGGTCGATTGATCGGTCGATCGAAATCGTTGGTGCCATTTTCCTTACCCTATTTGGTCAACTACCCGATCGACCGAACTTAAGCTGATTTGAAATTTCAGCCTTTTTTTCTTTCGCGCTTTGTTTTCGGGTTTCGGCTTTCAACGACCATCAACTTGGAGAGTTTTCTTGTGATCTTTGAGCCTGTCCAATACGTCTTTGGTGCACGCGTCACTCTTCGAGAAATTCCGTGACAAACCCGAGCTTGACGATCAATGTCCTTTCGATTTTCAGATTTCTTCCTATTTATCCGATCGGGGACATTGAACGCTAATTGATATGGAACCTGAAGAATATTCTCAATGAAATCATTAGTTTCATATTTGTTATCATCAAGACCGAGATTAAGACTAAGGTTGAAAACCTAAAGCTAACAAGACACTACTCAAACAAGATCTAATAACCTTAAATCTAACAAGTAAGCAAGTAAAGTCGATAAACAAATAATGTAAAATACGAGTAAAAACAACTAAGTAGGGATAAAGTGAATCAAACATAGTGAATAACTCCTTTTTAAGATCTCTTAGTCCTCCGTAGCCTCGAGATGATGATTCATTAGATCAAAGAAGGCTTCTCCAAAGAATAGGACTCAAGATGTCTCGATTTAGGCCATAAATAATTTGACACAATGAAATAACGACTTTTAGGGCACAAAGAAAGCTTTTCTAACGTCTCAAATGGTTCGAGACTCGATATACAAGGGCTTATAAAGGAATAGTGATTGAAATCGATGGTTTTAAAAAAACTACAATGAATAAAAAATTATATGTTACACGATCAACCATCATTGTTCAATATTCAGTTGACCAATCTTCAGTAAGACATTGTCTCAAAGGCTACTATGATTACAAATAGGGGGAAAATGTCAGCCTAAGATTTTCAACATTGGTCTTAATCTCAATTTTGATGATAACAAACTCAAATAATATTTCATTGAGAAATAAGTTTAGGTTCCAAGACGACAATGTTGGGATGTGAAAGGAAAACATAGCGGAAGAAGCAATTTTAAAAATTTCAAACATCCAAAAAACAACAATCTACTTTAGCGATATTAAGGAATTCAATAGGAGATGATGAGCAAAATTTATACCTTAAGCCGCTATTTGTAATTGCTGCTCCAATCCCTAATTTTGAGATGCACACGTGTCCGTCTTCCAATGATAGTCCACATCAAGCGCCTCGTAACAAAAGGGCAACAACCTCTCGGGCTCGTTGTGGCTCAACGGACAAGATCTTCAATCACGATCTTCACCAAATAGGGGCTGGCCCTTCCACCAAGAATCGGGCAGCGAAGAGAAGGAAAGAACGATGAGAAAACATTGGGACGAATTCACAAGGTAAAGTATACCCTACTGTAATTTTTGGGGTCCTCCAAAAATATGAGCGGCGACGCAATTCCGACAAGGAAATATCCCGGTGGAGCTTCACCAAGCTTGCGGAAGACAGGGAGGAGGAACTCTATGAGGGGCGGCCACTTGTTGAAGATGGAGCATCAATTATCATCTTTCCAGAGGGTGGTCGGCCACCCCTATGTATGCTCATAGGGGGCGGCTACAGAATAGGGAGCCGCCCTTTTGTTTAAATTTCAACACACCTGAAATTTAAAATTTTGGGATTTATCTCTAAGATAAAAAATCAATGAGATAACTATTCTTGAAATTAGTTTCAAATTAATTCTCAATTAAATTCAAAATTAATTCACCCAAGGGGTGTTCAACTAACACTTCCTTAAATATCTCATTGCGGTTCAAATTTAAACTCATCCCGGATTCAAAATTCCTGGATTTATCTCCAACCTCTTCCCTATCTAATAGGGACTTGAATTAATCATATTAATTCATCTCCTTACTAAAAGGGAGTAAAACAACTAACTTCCTTATTACATAGGGAGGCTAGGTGCATGGGATAAAAACAAAGTTTCCCACCCCGGTTCGAATTCAAAATTCGAGTCATAATAGAATTTGAGTTTCTCTCCTATATTTAGCCGACCCACCTTGACCCCTGGGTCTAGTCAAGTCAACATATTGACTTGACCAAGGTCAACAATTTGACTTTAACCCGAGGTTGGGTTGACTTCATCACGCGTCGAACCCTACAAGTTAGGGTTACGAGGAACCCCCTCATCGGATGCTCATAAACGAGATCCGTGGTCATGTTACGACATGTCCATGCTAGTAGACATTAGGTGCCACATTCGAGCTCTATCCCATAAAGCCCGTTATGAGGGTAACATGTTTTGTGTGTGCCCCATTGGGCCCCAACTAAGCCAGCAATGAGTTGTGGATAATGGAGAGTTGGATTCGATAGAACACATTCCATTTGAATCTCATGAGCCTACACTAAAGCCATTTAGTATGGTCGTTTGAGTGTCCACTTACAAGTCAAGATTGACGTCTAGCAATGTGTTATAACTATCTGGATAGTGTGAGGTTCAATCTACAGGGATCGAACGTCATTCGGTGATTAGTTATCGTATAACTAAATCATTTGGTTACAATGTTCCAAAGTCGGCTAGGGTACAAAAGAAGTGTCAAACCCTAATACCGATTTATATGTACCCCCTATTATATAAGGCATATATGTACCAAGTACACTAGTCCTACCAGAATCACTGATCCCTTAATCAGAGATCCTACGATTAGGAACATTTAGAACATGGGCATCTGGATTCCAAGTCTTGCTGGCATGATCTCATCATGGCCTTGGAATCATTTGCGCGAGTTCATGGGAATCATTTGCATCTATAATATTGTCTTTTGTGTCGACGCGTTTGACATTTATATCACCTCTTCCAACGATCTCTCTGATGAGGTGATATCGCCTTAGGATGTGTTTTGATTTGTGGTGGGATCTAGATTCATTTGCTTGAGCAACAGCCCTAGTGTTATGACAATAAATAGGGACTGGATCAACAACCTCAGGAACAACACCTAGCTCGGTGATAAACTTCTTATGAATACTCCTTCCTTTGTGGGTTCGCTTGCAGCAATATACTCACCTTCTGTCACCAAGGCGACCACAGTACCTTGCTTTGAACTTTTCTTGCAAATCACGACACCATTCAGAGTGAAAACATACCCCTAAATGGATTTACTATCGTCAGGGTCTGATTGGAAGATAGAATTAGTGTAGCCCTGTAGTTTGAATTCAAACCCTCCAAATATCAAGAGAACATCTTAGTCCTTCTCAAGTACTTAAGATTGTTCTTCACGGCTTTCTAATGTTCCTCTCCGGGTCGTGCCTGAAATCTTCTAGTTACCCCTAGGGCATAAGCAACATCGGGCCGAGTATAGAGCATCACATACATGATGGATCCTACTGCCGAACCATAAGGGATCTCATACATCCTTTTTCTCTCCTCAGGTGTGCCTTAGGAGACATCTTCTTGGAAAGAGTGATGCCATGACTCATAGGCAAGTAACCTCTTTTACTGTCTTTTGTGCTAAACCTTTGTAGCACGGTATTAATATACTGAGACTAGGACAAACCAAGCATCCTTCTAGACCTATACCTATAGATCTTAATACCGGGTACATAGGATGCTTCATCCAAGTATTTCATGAAGAAGTTTTTGGATAGCCATGCTTTCACTGACTGGAGCATGGGAACGCCATTCCCAATAAGTAGTATGTCATCTACATACAACACAATAACACAACAGTGATCCCACTAACCTTCTTGTAAACACAAGATTCATCCACATTTTTGATAAAGCCAAACTCTTTGATTGTCTCATCAAAATAGATGTTCCAACTCCTCGAGGCTTGCTTGAGTCCATAAATGGACCTTTGCAACTTGCATACCTTCTCTGGTCTTATCGAGGATACGAAACCCTCTAACTGGGTCATATAGACCTCTTCCTCAAGTTTACCATTGAGGAATGCAGTCTTGACATCCATATGCCAGATCTCGTAATCATGGTATGCCACAATGGCTAGCAATATCCTAATGGACTTGAGCATGGCTACATGAGAAAAAGTTTCATCATAGTCAACACCTTATCATAGGATTGCAGATCAACAAATTCCTGGTCATTCTTAATGGTTAGGAAAAACCTTTCAGGTCATCTACGCAATCTCCCTAATCGACGAAGAGTGGTGGGAGGTAGTGTTTCTACGACTGGTTCGACCTGTGGACTTTCAACGAGCTGTTGCAATTCAGCTTGGGGCTGTTGAACTTCATCAAGATCAACATCTCTTCCGCTACCACTTTCCTCGACAAACTCTTTTTCTATGAAAGTGGCATGCCTACTGACAAACACCTTTTGTTCAGTTGGCGAGTAGAAGTAATACCTGTTGGCCTAAGGTTTTCAACCTTGGTCTTAATCTCGATTTTGATGATAACAAATATGGAACTAATGTTTGAGCAAGAAATATTTTCAGGTTCCATGTCAGTTTGCGTGCGACGTTTGCAATCAGAAAAATTAGAGAAATCAGATAAATCGGAAGGACAATCATCGACGCTCGGGAATTCAACGAAAGATAGAGTTTAGGTTTATAGATTCTAGAATACTTGTAAAATCCTCTTTACTATGCAAAAGAAACCACCAAAATCCGAAATCGACACCCAAAACCCCGAAAGACAAAAAAAGGCTGAAAATAGTTGAAACTTGTAGTTTCGGCTGACCCTCGGCAGCTACCCTAGATCAGCCCAAGATTGATCGAATCTGATTAAAATTATCAGTATGTGTCTGGTCGACCCTCGGTCGACCGAGAGTCACCCTACGGTCGATCGAAAGTGCCAATGGATATTTTTAGATCAGTTGAACGGCTCTTTTTGATACCCTACTTTGGAATCTTTATAAATACTCTCAAGACAGCCTTCCTTACCTAGCTAATGATCTATTGAGTCATTCTAACATTATTTGCAAGCTTTTCTTGAGCCATTCTTGAACAAACCCTAGTTTCTTGTAGAAATCTTGATTAGGCCTTTATTCTCCATTGATTCATCATCAAAAAGCATGAAGAGGACTAGGGATCTTGTGTTGGAGCTAAGAATTTGTGTTGATATATTTATAGTTCTATTTACTTGTATTTTAAGCTTGTTTTCACTAAGTTGTAGCTTTGGTTTGAAGGTGTAGGTGATACACCTTGTTTACTTTGTAATTGAGTGTTTGGCTTTAGAATAGTAGTTGAGGTATTCTCTAGGGTTGATGAATAAGTCCTCCTTATATTCTTTAGGAAATATTCAAGTTACAAAGGGTTTGTTGGTTGCCTTGGTGTAGAGACATATGTCCACTGGTGTGCTTATAATCTAGGATTAGAGTGTCGTTAGGGGATAGTGAGATGGGAGAGTGCTCTTGCTGTGAAGGCAGAGACTTCCGGGTGTGGAAGTGCCTTCGGTGTTAGAGCAGAGATTCTTCGGTGTAAAGTCCTCATTGTAAGGAACTCTATATCTAATGGATTGTGTGTGAAATCCTAAGCGGGATGCTTAGGTAGTGGAGTATGCATTGGTGCCGAACCACTATAAATTGTGGTGTTTGCATTTATATTATTTGTGTTTGCTTAATTGTCATACTTACTTGCTTCCGCACATATCATTTAATCTTATGTTTGCCTAAGTAATCAAGAATTAATTAAAACCGGAAATTAGGTTAAAGATTTTATTAAACACGCTATTCAATCCCCCTCTAGTGTAGGCCATTCGATTTACATTTGGTATTAGAGCGGGTTTCGGGTTCGTAATTTGAGATTTCACCATCTCTCCTACACCTTGTCTCGATCCGAGAATGACACTAGAGTTGGTGTCTTCACCCCCTAAGTTCGATAACTCTAACTTTGGTCTTTGGAAGCTTAGGATGTACACCTTTTTTAACGTTGAATTTATTGAACCAAGAAAAGAATTGCACGATTGGAACCGAAGTGAAATGGATTTGTTTAAATTAAATGCAAAATCAATGAATTTCATTTATTGTACATTGCCAAATGAAATATTTGAGAAAATCATGCATTGTGCATCGGCATTTGATTTATGGGGCACATTAAATATGTTATATGATTTTGCTAAAATTCGAAGAACTTAATACATTTGTTGAGAGTGGTATATGTGACAACAATTGCCCTTTAAAGACATTTCATAACCTTGTTCAAGTAACAAAGGAATAGAATTAATATTCTTTAATAAAACTGGAACGTAATAACAATTATTCAATCTAATGGTCTTGTCGGATGAAAGACTTAAACAAAATAGGTTCCTATGACCAAAGCTGCAACTCTTGCACCATTGCCTACTCGAAGGTCGTAGTCGACTTTGTTCAGTTTTCTACGTATTCTCAGCCCCTGCAACGAATTGCAAATGTGAGAACCACAATCGGTATCCAATACCCATGTAGTAGAATTATTCAATGATAAATTATTTCAATAACAAACACACCTGTGGAGGGGGCTTCGGAAGCCCTCTTCTGCCTTACTTTTGCAATATACTCCTTAAAGTTTCGTTTCGAGTGATCATCTTTACCACAATGGAAGCAGGTGCCTTTAGGTGTAGTCTTCCCTTTCTTCTTGGACTCAGTAGTCTTCAGCATATTAAGGAGCTCGGGTAGTGAGGCATCTAGCTTGTTTATGTGGTAGTTAATAATAAACTGTGAAAATGGCTTTAGGAGGGATTTGAGTATTAAGTCATGACTTAGCCCCTTATCAATATATGCCCAATTTCCCTAACCTCTAAGTTTGAGGACATGGTTACAACAGGGGTCCCTGCCGTCATCTTGGCCTGGAAGAGATGCTTTGACAGCTCAAACCTAGCAGTCCAGCTCTCTTCACCACACAACTCCTTGAGGTGAGAGATAATGGCTATAACGTTCATCTTTTCATGTTGCCTCCGCAACACATCAGACATAGAAGCGAGCATAATGCACTGAACATGTCACGCCCCAAAATCCTAGGGTGGTGTGACAGACCGGAATACACGTTTGTACCCCAAGTGAATACTAGAAGGGAAAATAACATAATAACAAACAAATCCTGGACACTCTAGAAAGAAAGTCTCAAATACATCATGTTTGAAGAAGAAAAAAAGAAGATAACTAGCCTAGACACTACTACGACTCCGTGTCACCAGATCTACGCCCTGAACTCGCCACCCTAGCTGCCCCTCATTTGCTACAGTACCTCTACTGCTCTGGAGATGAAACAAAGACAATAAAAAAAATGAGGGCAAGTTCAAAGTAACTCAGTCAGTGGCTCATCCTTGAGCCCTCCCTAAGCTATCATTTAATTACATTCATAACAAAATAACCATAATTAAATGATACAAGTAGTAAACCAATGCATACCATCCATACATCCATGCATCTACACATCCATACATCCATACATCCATACAATTCATACAAATCCGGCGCCCCGCATCAATCATCCTCATGTTGATAATAATGTAACCATAATAAGGTTAGGGGTCATTTGGCTAGTTCAAGACAAGCGACCCTCGAGCTTGAGCCCCTGAGATGAACCTAGGAAAATAATCCAGTGGTTGGGTATTACCTTTCCACTAATGCCACTCTAGGGCTATCCGTCAGCGTGGCTCACCGACGCGCTACCCGGCCACCAGCTGACCAGGCTGGCAATATCTTAGTCGTAATCCACCAGTTGACCAAGTTGGTAATATTCCAGTCATAACAAACACATGCACAACCACATCACATATGCAGGCAATATAAAAAAATTAAGAATGGGATAAATAATACAACATCTCATAATTCAAAGAATTAACAACACCGCTCCAATTTTTTTGTATGCGCATGCACCTATCTAGCTCAGCCCCACCCAGGGCTTCAGTCCTCTAGCAGAGGAATTCATGTGTCCTTGATCACAACTCAAGGAGTTCATTTGCATAATGTCCATAACATGTAATCTCAAGGAACATCATAATTTTAATATTGTATACCACAAGTCTCACTTGTCACTACAATAATAGAAGCAATTATAATTATCCGAATTAAAATTTAATTATTCATAAATTCTACAAAAATCAGAAATAAATATACATATAACAATCTGATTTATAAAGAATTTATCCAAAATTTTCATGCTCAAAAACATAGGATGAGGTATGCATAGCCCTCTAGAAACCCGAATTCTCGTAGCCTTAGGAATCGGCCTAAATATTCATGTTAAGTCTCTACCCTTAAACTAACATTTTCTTACCATTCATATGTTATCTACCTACTGTTTTACCATAGATTAACATATCAAAACCTCATGTCAAGTAGGTAAGCCAAGCCTTTACCGTTTTTCCATAAACTCGCATTTTATGGTATTGGCCCTAAAGTGTAGGGAAGAACTTAAGGGTTTTGCAAGCGTGTACAATCCTACAAATATTTCAAAAACAAATTTGTGAAGGTAATGTCATTACTAAGTGAACTAAGAGGCTACGATGTCATGATGTCTCTACATTACACAAATGACCCTACCCAGCCTACCCTAAAACCCTACGATAACCCTAGTGTGGCCGGCCCTAACAATTTCCCATATCATGCAATATGATACAAGAAAATTTATAAACATCATAAGAAATATATCAAGGATTTATAAGTGATATTTCTATGAAGTTTGTGGCCTCAAACCATTCGTTCCTTACCCTAAGTTTAGGGTAGCCCTATGCGGCTGACCCTCCTAGTCCTTCTTACTAGGGTGTTTAATTTAAGCAACGTAGAGGGGATGAAATAATATAAATCTTAATTGATATTTCAAGGCCAACCCCACTTTTCATGATTTGATCGGCCCTAATCATCTAGGGTCACCAATAGGTGCTACCGAACATTAAGACTCGCATAAGGAAACAAGGATCGTAAAATACAACATAATTCAATATCTAGCATCCGAGAAATCACGACAATTCAAGGTAAAATTCAAAAAAATCCTCAACTATAAGGGGCAGCTAGGAAAACATGGAAGTCTACTATTAAGGGCAAGGAAACCACTCACTGGAAAAAGAAATCGGAAAGAAAGATGACCCTCTGCGTTCCCGCGTCGACGAAATCCAAAAGCGTCGAGATCTGAGTCCTCTCCATTGCCTTCTCCCTCCTTCGAGCACCCAAGAGGGTGTGCGTTTGCTGCTATGAGCTGTGAATGGAAATCAAATGCACAAAATGCCCCTCAATTCAAGTCAGGTCTAAAACAAGCCATAACTTAACCAATTCGAGTTCCATTTGAACCTCCGGACTCATCTCGAATCCTACTATCCACCTAAAGACCAAACAATAATTACCTTGTGCGTAAAGGTCAAACCTTAATTCACGTCCTCTGGAGATTCACTCGGCCCGCTCCGACGTGCGTCCGAATTTTTCTGCTAAAGTCAATAAAATTAATTAAAAAAAATTGCGGGTATTACAATCTTCCCCCTTAAAGAAAATTCGCCCTCAAATTTTGGGATAAATCAAAGGCTCATCAACCACATAACTTGAATGAGCATTAGCCATGCATATTGTGCGACGCCTAATCCCTTCTACACTTGGCACCACAATTCCATTTCTAAATCCCTTGGACATTCTCCCTATCCCCTTTTCTCCTGTGGTTCCTATATAACATAAGCATGATCTCAACAGACTAAATGCAAGTGCCTACTCACAACTATCCAACTCGGATGGGTGTGGTCTCCCATCAATAATTCGATTGTACTCAAGCGTACACACCACATGGCTCTTATCTCGGCCCCCATAAATGCCGCCTACACTATCCCAAAAATATCAGTAACCAAACCAATCACTATGGTGAATTTCTACATACCAACCGAAATTTTCAGAAATCCATATAAAATTTTCCATCAATTTCTGGTCATGAAAAATGACATCTACACCTGACTAATTTATACACATGTACCTTATTCATCACCTCGGTGATTGAGGTATTTTTCCAATGACCTTGCGCCCGGATGCGCACACGAGCACCCCCGACTCTCGAACCC
The DNA here is from genome assembly GCA_034359265.1 of Canna indica. NCBI lineage: Eukaryota > Viridiplantae > Streptophyta > Magnoliopsida > Zingiberales > Cannaceae > Canna > Canna indica. The sequence goes on along the minus strand of CP136898.1, from coordinate 31,898,476 downwards.
TCCCACGGGCCCATGTCTAGGGTCCAAAATCCTTGGGCATCAAAGCTTGCACACAAGTTAAAAATCTCATTACCAAATTCCAACTTGAACATGCTCTATACTCACGGAGGTACCTTCCACTCTATCTCATTCATGCATACATAATCGCCCAATAAAATCAGCCTTCACATGAGGTCAAAATAAAAGGAAATCTTCAACACTTAACTAAAATTCTTGTACCTCCCAAACATAATCAGATTCGCCCTTGCCATCACTTGCAGATCCTTAGTTTCAAAGAAATAATCACAAAAATCACATAATGAGCATGTTTGTATGTCATACTATCTATCCCCCAAGTCTCAAGTTATTTGCACAAGGTATCGATCACGAAATAGCATGACGAACATGTCAACCCAGAATTTCTAAAACTGGTAACAATTTTCACAATTTTTCCAACCAATTTGTTAAGGTCATATCTTTATTGATTTCTGACCGATTCATCTCAAACTTGATTCAATTGTTTGTCCACATAACCTATAAGCTCCCCTTAAAGTTTCACTGGCATAGGGCGGTGACTCACCTTCCGAAAACCGTACCAAACTTACCACCAATTAAAAATCATATGTTATGCGCAGGAATGGGCAGATTTGGTTTAGCCCTCATGTCAACTACACAACATATTCATCTCAGCTCAGAACCTACTGAAATTGATTCCAGAATTGTATATACCTCCCACGAACTAACCCAGAACATCAGCACTAATCAGATGACACCTCGGTCTCTGAATTATGTGCCAAATGTGCATAAAAACCATTTGTGGACAGCTTGCACCCTCTATAAGCTCTCCCCCCACAGCCATCAGGGTGTAGGATTTCCGGCCTCAAACTCGGCCAAACCAACCATACCTAGTTCTCCTATGCATAACTCGTGTAGACGCAGGGATTTGGAAATCAATTATTAAGGTTAAGGCATAAACCTATGAGTGTGGCACTTCCCCAAACACTTGGTGAGCAAGTTCAGGCCTTAGCTCAACATGTACCATGAGCTTCCACCTAAGACAACTCGGCCCCCTTAGCCACACTCGGCCTCCTCCAATCCCTACGTATCACCTTACTCTTGAGAACCACCAAGCAAGGATTTTTCCCTCTAGGGCTAGGGCCGCATACCCCCAAAGTTCCTAGGGAAACCTTTCCTCCAAAATTCCCCCAGTTATCATACCAACATTTCTTATATGAAGGAAATTCATCCTCTACAATCAAAACCCATCCAGGACAGTCCCATAACCCCAAAATTAGGGTTCCAAAATTTTGACCCATGCCCTTCGCTTAACACTATCCACACACTCACCACCCAAATCGGCACACGAAAATCCATAAGAAACCATAAAGACATCGCATGAACCAAAATTTCTAGATTCACTTCATCCTCGAACTTGTGACAGCTCTAAGAGTAGGCAAGTCCCTAAAGTTGTAGGGCTACTCACACGCCACCCTCATACCCAAGGTTTACCATGCCATACACATTATGAAATCAATTTCACAAGCAAGACCACTCGGATGGTTGGGGTATTTTGCCGAACACCTCCGGTGCGTACGTGAACGCCCCATCCTGGCCCTCTCTAAGGCCTTAAACTCTCGGCCACAACCCTCACCATTTATCCCCAAGGAACACCCACATCAGCTCGAATCACTATAGCAAAAATGGCAAGAGTTCGATAACTTCATAGAGCCCTGATCCAATCTCTCGCTAAAAATTTCAGGACTAATAGTTTGTCCACCAATTTGAACCTTCTCGGCTACCAAACTTGTTCTTGACCTGAGTACATCAACGTTTAACTCCTCACTCCAAATTACACTCACGACAAGGGGTATATTTTAGCATGAGCACGTCCTACATGGCTGAGAAATTTTAGCAACTCAACTATAGGTTGAAAACCCCATTGTCAATGCATTCAACAGAATCTAAAATTTTCTATACCTTCCTCAAACTTAGTAACCAAAATTTTCCACACTAAATATCCATAGCAGAAAAATTTATAGTTGAAAACCCCATTGTCAATGCATTCACTAGAATCTAAAATTTTCTATACCTTCCTCAAACTTACTAACCAAAATTTTCCACACTAAATATCGATAGCAAAAAATATTTGAATTACTATGCAGATTCCAGCTTAAGGAAAACATAATCAAGTGTACCATGCCTAGCATCGAGTACAAGCAAATGCAGTTTTCCATTTACAATTCCAGTATGCACTTGCTAAAATTCAGAGCTATAATAGGCTGTTAAATAGGAAATGAGGCTAGTTAATATCAGAATAAAATGGCTTTCCCAGTCCCTTCTCAACCCCTAACATTGCCCTTTCTCAAGCTGAATCCATGAGGGGGATCTGCCCTCCACAACAAGCCTCTTTTGAATACGATCTCGTCAAAACACAAGGATGAGATTTACATGGCAGAAAGTATCTTCCCAATCCAACTAATCCTTAGACAAAAGACTTACCCTAGGACTGACCTAGGTTTGTCCTATAGTATCAACCAGCAAGAGTTGTCTCTCTTCCAACAATCACCTTCCGCACTCTAGCAAGCCTTAAACCGGGTATTTTTAAAGTCAACTCTAAAGCCATCAAAGCCCAAGTAGGGACAAAGCCCCAAAGCAATCTTTTTCCTCATATAGGACTCCAGCTCTCTGAACAATGGTCCTAGCAACAATGTCGCTTTCTCCAACTTGTTCAGCCCAAGACATTAGAGTCAAGAGCCCTTATAGACTAGCTGCACTATAACCTTAGGGTTGTCCTAAGGTCGCTCAATACCTCAAATCCCTCAAGAACTTACCTTTTCTTCCATCTCGCTCATTAACCCAAAGAGACGTACCCAGGGTATACAAGATATCGAGATCTCATCATCTCTATTCCCATATTAAAATCAGTCCAGATTGAGTCATCCTTCATACACCCATAGGCCGTCCACAAATTGGGGCATACGGCTATCCTTCCATAGCCGATCAACCATGCTTTAGAATTTTCCAATAATCACCTTTCCTTACCTGACGACTCCTAGAGTTAGGAAATACCCCGAGATGGCCGGCCCCTTAAACCTTACATAATATAATGTATAAATAATTTAGGATATAAGGAAATGTAGTCTATGTATTATGCAACCAAGGTGTAGGATTTCTTTTCTCAAACAGTTTTTTTTTTCCATTACCCCACACGGCCGGTCCTATGGCCTAGGGTTTCCTTTAGGGCTGCCACACCCTATTATCTCCTCAAGGATCTCAATCTCCATCAATAAACACCATACATGCATTCAATCAAGGAAGATATCCAAGTAATAAAAATAAATTCAGATTTTTCCTACATGAAAGGGGTGGCTGCAAGGGAGAAGGAAGATCCTAAAGCTAAGGATCAAGACCACTTTATTCTTTAAAATACTAGGAAGAAGATTCTCCAATAATTCAAGAAAATTCATCCACAAGGGAGATTCATCATCTTCCAGCCCCAACAAATCCCTCGTTTAGGTCTCTATCAATCGGCCCTTAGAATCTCTAGAGCTGCCTTAACCAAACTATACCATAGAAATTAATTTATACATATAGAACGAATAGATCATTCAAGAGGCTAAGGAAACCTTATAAGAATCTATAATCCTGGCACCCACAGAAGGGTAGCCCCAAAAATTATAAACCCTCAAGCACAAGGCTATTCACGGCCTCAAACTGTGCTATCCTAAGATCATGTCCCAGATCCTCCTGAATTGGTCATCTAATGCTACGACCCCAACCCCGACCTCGGCCTCTAACACGGCCTCGGCCTCGACCCTGTCTATCTATGAAATTGCTTCCACTCCAGCTCATCATTGCATTATTGTTAGCTCCATTAAGAACAATCGTAAATAAATGAATTTAAATAACTAATTAAGCTTTTGCAAAAATAATTCACCACACTTACTGCAGCCAGTGTGCAAACTCAGTTGTTAGATCTAGTGACTAGGATATACTGTATGCTGACATGCTAGCAATGCCCACACAATTCCTTATGCCCTATTGTCGTGGCAAGGATCTAACCTGTTAGTGTTGGCTTTTTGTATGTTGGCTATATTTGGCAAAAGTATTCCAGTTTGTTCTCAGTTTAAATGGACAGTCATAATGAGGAATTTTGCTTATGTTGAAGATGGTCACAATTGTGTGAGGACAGTTTCAACTGCTCCTACAAACTATGGATTTCAGAATAAGGATGATGTGCAAATGATGACGTTTGGTTTCCAGTATTAATGATGATTCTATTTTATATCTCAAATATTTTTAAATCATATTTAATTACTTGTTTATTGTCGAAGTCAATTATGGAAGATATGAAGTGGAGAAAGAAATGAAGTGGTCTTCATTAATGGGCTGGCAGTTTTTCTTGAAGCTTTTATGGCCGAAATATTATGATGTGTTATGACTATCTCTTGAGTTTGAAACTACTGAAGTTAAGATCTTTTGCTAAATGGCATTTATGGAAGTTGGTTAGCCTTGTCTATTTATGAGGAAAGAGAAGTTATGGATCTGCAAGTAGATCTTCTATGTCAACACAGTCAGTTGCAATTGCTCGTTGGTCAGTTACAACTGCTCTTGCTGTAGTAAAGTCTATGCTGCTATGATATTTATCCTACTACGATGTTGCTTGAATACTGCTGAGGATTATTGATAATATATATATACACAATATATCCTGATGATATATATTATATATATGTATTTATGGTGGAGTTAATCTTGATTGATCATTTATGGTGACTCTTGGACTTGATCATTTAGGGTGACTTTTTGACTTGGTCATTTATGATACTTAATGGAGTCTTGGTCATCATAGAGCTACTACTGAGTGCAAAAGGGCAATAATCTACCTTTCTTATCTTTTGAGTGAAGATGATTTTGGGCTAATAACTCGCTATAACACGAGGTTGTGTGGAGGACGGAACTCTATGGCTGAGATGTCATAGAGAGGCAAGTTGGTATGTACTTGTAATAGCAAATAGGTTTTTGTTATTTTTAATTCACTTTAGTATTGGTAGTCGGATTTCGGATGTGAAATCCTGAGGACTTATATTGTACTTATAGGGAGTGGATTGAGCATTTGTCTAATGAGTGCCCCGCACATTATGTGACAGGTTTTGTCACTAAATTGCATAAATAAATTTTTTGTGTTTGCGTGTGATTTTTGTTTTGATTCTTACTTTGCTACTAGTAGTATTGCAATAGCAGTTGCAACTTCCTATTCAACTGCCCTTAACAAAAGTGTTGGTGAAATGACCACACTAGAGGGGGGGGGGTGAATTGAGTGTTAACTAATCAATTAGCCTAAATTTAATTTTAAATATTTTTAAAAATTTCTTAGGCAATTCACAATTTAACAACTAATTGCGGAAGCGAGTAATAAAGATAAGCAATGCGATACACAGAAAATAATGCTATCACAATTATTTATAGTGGTTCGGTCCCAATGCCTAGTCCACTACTTAAGCACTCCGCTTAGGATTTCACACCCAAATCCACTAAATTACTAGTAGCTTACAATCGAGGACTTTACACCGAAAAGACCCTACACTCACTTCGAATGCACTTCCACACCCGGAAGTATCCCACCTTCCTACCGAGTGAGCTTTCCCACCTCAACTCCTAAGACCTACTCCTAACCTAGTTTACACAAGTGAATTTATACCTTCTATACCAAGGATACCACTCAATCACAATACCAAATTACTAGGTGTTCCTACAAGCTCAAGCAAATCAATTCAAAACAAAGTAAAAACACTTTAGTCATAAGAAGAGAGTAATTAAAGATGACTTATCACAACAAGATCTCCTCTTCTTCTTGAGCCTAGCAAACTTGAAGAACACACGAGGATGAGGGATCAAGAGCTATGTTTTATGAATTTGATCAAGGAAGAGCTTAGGAGATGCCAGAGATGACTCTTGAAGGCTTGGAAGCATCAACAACCATGAGGGAGAGAGATTGGGGTGGGTATTTATAACCCCGCAACTCACAAGGCTCGTCAACGGGCATTTTTCTGCCCATTGCCGATGCCCGATCATTTGCCGGTCGATCGTCGGTCGACCGACTGATCGACCTCCCAAGCTACCGCAATGCTTCTGCCAATTCTGGGCATCATTCGGTCGACTAGTCGGTCGAGTGAATGCACTACTGCCCATATTCGGCTTTTGCCTGTTAACCATTCAGTCGATCGAAACTGGGCAAAGGCTGATTTATCATGTATTTTTCTTGCATGCTTTATTTTTGGGTTCTGTCCTTCAGCGTGTGTCAACTTGGAGAGCTGAACTTGGTGATTTACATGTTCTTTAGACTCGTCCAAGGCATTTTTGGTGCACACGTAGAACTTCTAGAAATTTTCGCGATGAATCTGAAAGCGTCAACCAATGTCCTTTTGATTTTCCGATTTCTCCGATATTTTCGATCATGGACATCAAGTGCTAATCGATATGAAACCTGAAAAATATTTCTCAATGAAACATTAGTTCCATGTTTGTTATCATCAAAACCAAGATTAAGACCAAGGTAGAAAACCTTAGGCCAAGAAGAAGTTCCCTTAGAGACATATACTATCAATTGGTATCAGAGCAGTTGTGCAAAACTTTACCTGCACAGATTCTTGGAGTGTCTCTTTTTTTTCAAGCTCAAGATGGAAGGAATGCCTATGAGAAATTCTGTCAATGTTTCTCCATTACTCAGCGGAACAAACTATGCTTATTAGAAGACTCAGATGAGAGCTTTCATTAAATCCTTGGATGATCGTTGCTGGGACACTATAGAGGTTGGCTATACACCTCCAGCGATAGATGGGACAGAGCGGAAACCAAAAAGCCAATATACTAAAGCAGAAATTATTGCAGCAAATTATGTCAATAAAGCCCTTAATACTATCTTCAGTGGAGTTGATCCTTTTCAGTTTAAACTAATTTCAGCTTGTGCCTTGGCAAAGCAGGCATGAGAAACTTTAGAAACTAATAATGAAGGATCCTTGACGCTTCGAAAGTTCAAAGTTGAAATTCTCAACACCAGATTTGAGAATCTAAAGATGGGAGAAAATGAAAGCATTCAAGACTTTCATGGGCGTATCAAAGATCTTATGAACAATGAAACTAATCTTGGTGAATCATTTTTACAAGAAAATGTGGTAAGAAAAGTTCTTAGACATATGCCTTCAAAATTTGATATGAAAGTTGTAGTTATCAGTGAAGTTCACGATCCATCAGTTATGACTCTTGATACTTTAATGGGAAATCTTGAAACATATGTGTTAGAATTGTCAGAAAAATACTCACACAAAAAGAAAAAGAAAAACCTTGCTTTCAGTGCTACTGAAGATGAAGTAAGGTTTGAAGGGTGTTCAGATGATGAAATGGATACAGTGTGTACCCTTCTTACAAAGAATTTCAAAAGGTTTTTGAAAGCTAAAAACAATCGGTTTCAACAATAGTTCCAACAGTAGTTTCAACCGTCCAGTTCGACCGGCTCAAAATCAAACTTCTCTATTGGAGAAAACAGAAGAAATCAATCTTCATGACTTAAAAATGACTCAAAATAGAAGTCCAAAGGTGTCCAATGCTTTGATTGTGAAGGATATAAATATGTCAGATTAAAATGTCCAAATGTACAAAAGAGGGCCAAAAAGTCCTTTACGGTCACCTGGAGTGATAATGATGAAGAAATTGTCTCAGAAGAGTCTGAACATGACAACTTTAGAGCTTTCACAGCTTGTATAGGTGACATAGTTAAAACTACCAACAACTCAAATGCAGATGATGATCACTGCAAAGATCAATGTGCTGATAGTCTTGAGGAAGCCTACTAGGAGATGTTTGATAAATGGGTTAAAGTGGCAAAACTCAACAAGTCTCTCAGTAATCAAAACAAGCTTGTGATTGAAAAAAAGAATAAACTTGGGGATAAAGTTCAAACTCTTCAAAATCAGATTACTGAAAAGGAAGACAAAGAATTCAAGTTGATTGTTGAACTTGATAAGGTAAAGAAGGAAGTTAGAATGATGAATTCTAGTGGTACTCTTAACAAAATTTTGAGGTAGAAAAATTTTCTTCTAATCATAATGGATTAGGATACACTAGTTCATACCAGTTGAAACCCCAATCTCAACTGCCTACTCAACTAAGGAACTTTCATAGATGCTATTCAAATCTACAATAACCTACAACAAGGAGAGGTCATAGGGTGCCCATATGCTATTATTGCAAGTGTAGAAGACAATTATAACAAATTATTTCAAACTCTCCAACAAACTGAGGAGGAAGAATCATGTAAAATTCCCAAGGCAAAAAGTTAAGCAAGTCTTGGTAAGGAAGACTGATCTTAACTATCATGTTGTTTTTATGTCAAAGACTGTTTCTTCTCTTGGCTCTTGGTATTTCGACAGTGGATGTTCTCAACATATGATAGGGAGTTTGGACAATCTGAAAGATATTCAAAAATATGGAGATGTCACTGTTACTTTTGGAGATGGAGGACATGAGAATATTGTAGGTGTTCGAACTCTTAATGTCCCAAGAATTCCTTATGTGGAAAATGTCCTACTTGTTGAAGGTCTCAAGCCAAATCTTGTAAGTACAAGTCAGCTTTATGATCAAAATTTGACTGTTCAATTTACCAGGAGCAGCTGCAAAGTTTTTGATGAGGATGGTGATTGCATCCTTGAAGGAAATAGATCAAAAGACGACTGCTACAAAATAACATATTCATATGTTTGTCTTTTAGCTATTTCATTTATCATCAATCTGTGTCAGCGACGACTAGGCCATGTTAATTATAGAGATCTCAAGAATCTTGTAAATGGTGGAGCAGTCAAACGAATTCCTAAATTTTCTAGAGAAGCTGAAGTTGTTTGTGGCCCTTGTGAAGAAGGAAAATAGACAAGGCGGTCTCATCACCAATTACAACTAGTTGCTACATCAAGACCTCTAGAGCTTCTTCATTTGGACTTGGTTGGTCCTATGCAAGCTGAAAGTATTGGAGATTCTAGGCTTAAAGATCAGGAAAGAGATCATGCTCCTGCACAAGAAATAGTCACTAATGTCTCTGCTCCAAGTCCTTCAGCTGTTAACAACCCAATTTCAACTGCTAAGCTTGTACAAGAACCAATTAAAACTGTTGTGACTTAACCTGAAATAGTTATAACTGAGTATATCTCTATAGATCGACAAGTGGCAGACGTCTTCACAACGACCTTAGATGGAGGGAGTTTTGAGCAGTTGAGATCTGTTATGTGGTTGTGAAATTTTGTGATATGTTTAAAAAAAACGGAGGAAAAGGGTTTGTATTTAAAGAAAAAAGTGTAACCCCCTTTTGTTATAAATGCTTTCTCTCTCTCTCCACTAATTTTGCACATTCAGGGATCGGAGCATTAAGTCCTCTCAATCAAGGCCTAAAGTAGTAACCTCCTCAATCAAGGCATGAAGTAGTAACCTCCTCAATCAAGGCTCGAAGCAGTAAACGACCCCTCTTTCATGACTTGGACTAGTAACCCCCTTCATTCAAGGTTTGAAGTTGTAATTGCTCTCTTGACTGCTCCTCTACTTCACTTCTATTCTGCATCTTCTTTCTACAATTGGAGCCGACCAAGTCTCTCTCGAGGCCGCTACGGAAAGAGTTTATGGGAATGGTTTACAAGAAAGCTACTTCTGCTCCGGATAAGGGCGTGTCATCTTCTAATCTTGAAGAGAAGGCTATGACATCTTCCAATCCGATGTCAAATAAGGAAGCCTCTTCTCCTCCTTCTCATGGTCACCCAATGAAGTCAAGCTTGGCCATCGTCCTGTAGATCACCTTCCAAGAAAGGGTCGAGGTTTGTAGTTTAATATTCATGATTCTCTACCTAGGGTTTTTATTTGTGAGGGGGAGATTTGTATGGCAATCATTCCCTATTCATGCATTTGTTTTTTTTCCAAGCTGACTCAGTAGAAACTGCCTCAATTGATGTCACTGTTCATTATTCCACTCCAGTCAAGACTGGTCTTTCTCTACTTTCTACAGATTCAGTTCTTGAAGACCAGTATTAGAATCCTGCTATTGTTACAAAAATAAAGGAATCTGTACTAAGTCCTTCTGCCAGTAAACAAAATATTCTTGAGGGGATATTCAATGCCAAGGAATCTACCTCCCAGTTACAACTGCAGATTGTTTCTCTGAAATAGAAGATAAGACTTTCCCTCCTCTTCAGCCCATGAAGGTCATATATCTACTTCTTCTGATGATTCTTATAGTTCTGCAGTCAGACTTGCTGGTTTGTGATGTCAGCATGTGTTTTACCAAATAAGCCAAAAAGGGAGATTGTTAGTATTTGGCCTTTGATGTGTTGGCTATATTTGGCAAAAGGATTATCAGTCAGTTCTCAGTTGTATTTCAGTTGCAACTGCTATGGAGTTTATGCTGTTGTGGAGTTTATGCTGAAGTTCTCAGTTTATACTTGCATGTTACATTCTGTTGTCTAATTGTTACTTGCTCTATGATTGCTTACTCTAGATATTCTCTTAATAGTTTGGATTTTGCCAAATAAGCCAAATGGGGAGATTGTTACTGTTGGCTTTTTGTATGTTGGCTATATCTGGCAAAAGTATTCCAGTTTGTTCTCAATTTAAATGGACAGTCACATCTATAAGAAATTCTGCTTATGTTGAAGATAGTTACAAGAGTGTGAGAATAGTTTCAAATGCTCTTGCAAACTATGGATTTCACGATAAGGATGCTGCACAAATGATGACCTTTTGTTTCCAGTATTAATGATGATTCTATTTTATATCTAAGATATTTTTAAATCATGTTTAATTACTTATTTATTGCGGAAGTCAATTATGGAAGAAATGAAGTGATGAAAGAAATGAAGTAGAATTCATTAATGGTCTGGCGGTTTTACTTGAAGCTTTTATGACCGAAATATTTTATGATGTGTTATGGCTATCTCTTGAGTTTGAAACTGTTGATGTTAAGATCTTTTGTTAAGTGGCATTTATGGAAGTTGGTTGACCTTCTCTATTTATGATGAAAGAGAAGTTATGAATCTGCAAGTCTTCTATGTCAACACAGTTAGTTGCAACTACTCGTTGGTGTTGGCTTAAGGTTTTCAACATTGGTCTTAATCTCGGTTTTGATGATAACAAATATGAAACTAATGTTTTCATGGAGAAATATTTTTAGGTTCCATATCGATTTGTGTGCGAGATTCTCGATCGAAAATATCGAAAAATCAGTGAATCAGAAGGACATTGATCGACACACTCAGATTCATCGGGAAGAATAGAGTTTAGATTTAGGGTGTCTAGAATGATTGTATTAATCCTCATTATAATTCAAAGATCCCTAAAGAACCAAACTTGAAACCCGAACCAGAAGAAAGAACCTTGAAGGTTTGGTCGACCAGACTTCAACCGGAATGTACCAATACTCTACACTATTACCAAGAGTTTCCAACTCATAAACAACAATTCAGACAGGATGTTGTAACAACCTGAATGAACAACCTGGATGGATAACCCGGAACAACCCGGATTGACATTTCGGAATAGCCTGGAAAGTACCGGTACTCTACAAGTATTCACATAATCAACTAGTTAAAATTTTCAAAATTTCCAGAATGCCCCTAATGGCTCTATTTTGAATTTCTACCCATTGAACTTGTTTGAAACCGAGCTACTACGATTGGGATCTCTATATAAGACCCCAATCTTGTCTTTCCAACTACCTTACACTTCATGAGATATCTTTTGACATCCAAGAGCTTTGATTGAGTCATTCTTTGTAGGAAACCCTAGCTTTGAGCTTCTACCTTCTTGATTGAGCCTTCAACCTTCAGTTTCATCATCAAAGGCATCAAGAGGACTAGGATACTTGTGTTCGAGCTAAGTATTTTCATTATTGTATTTTGTAGCTCCTTCTACTTGTATTTTTTGGTGTTTATTTGATTGTATATCAAGTGTGTAAAGATCTAGTTGTAGATCTTGAGTTTGGTGGTTGTCTTGGTGTTGAGGCGTAAATCCATCGGTGTAAACTCAGTTCACTAGGATTACTTGTGTTGTCCTTAGATTTGAGGTGGGAGAGTGCTCTCGGTAGGAAGGCGGAGACTTTTGGGTGTGGAAGTGCATTCGGTGTGAGAGCGGAGACTTTTCGGTGAAACTCATTCTAAGAAAACACTTTAATCTAGTAAACTAGAATTGTAAATCCTAAGCGGGGTGCTTAGATAGTGGAGTAGGCATTGGGGCCGAACCACTATAAATCTATCTTGTTAGTATTTCCTTTGGTTGAGTGTGATTAGCTTGGTTCTTACTTTGATTATCTTGTTGCTAAGTCACTAATTTCTCCTAACTTTGAATGAAGACTGAATATGTTTTGAAAAATAACTGAAAATTATAAAAATGTCAATGAAATTTCAACATGTTCAGTTAATTTTAGAAAAATGTACAAAACTGATTTTGAGATGATTCTCGAAACTGCACCTTCATTGAAAAATCTAGTTTGTTTTGTAAAAATTTCAAAAAGTTTCATCAAGAAACTGATTTATAGTGAAATTTTGAAGTTTGATTTCAGAAATGCAAAATATTATCATCTTGAAATATCAATCTTTCCAATACTTTGATTTTTCATCGAAAACTTCAAATGAAATTTTGTGTATACTATTTTGATTTCATTTCTAATATCGTTCTCACTATTGTTTGATTAAAATCATCTCTCAAAATGATTTTGATAACTTTAGCGATAAGTTGATAAATGAGTTTTTTGGTTGAAATCAAGATAAGTTGAAAAATAAACTTAGGTAATTCATTTTGAGTTCAAACTTGACAAATGCATCTCAAATGATCATTCAGCTATATCTGGAAAGTTTGAATCAATACTGATAATTTTTGAAAAAATATGTGATAATTATGAAAATGCCACTGGACTTTCAAGAATTTTAGAAATTTCTAGAAAGTTGATTTTTTATTGATTCTTGAACCTATAGATTCCTTGCAAAATCTAGTTCCTCTAGTAAATATTCCGAAAAAATTTATCAAGAATATGATTTGATAGGAATTTAAGAGTTTGATTTATGTAAACTTAAGTATCCCTTTGACCTAAGCCAACAAAGTAATTTAGAAACCTCATTTTCAGCCCAAACTTGACTAACATACTTAGATTCACTCATGTTAAATGTCTTTGAGAAAACATGAGTAGACAACAAAAATTGATACTTAGCATTTTCATGTTTTCATGCCTATTTCGAATGAAATCATGCTAAGTTTATAATTTAATCAAATGACTTTTTTTGTACTTCAAACTTGATATACATGATTTACATGATCATATCTTGGTATTTTGAAAGTTTGAATATTGTCTGGAAATGTCATAAAAATCTCACTTATTTACCAAAATATCACTAAAGTACCACTCTTCTCAAATTGCTAATTTTTTCGATACTTTGAATCTTCATTAGATTTTCAAGTGATACTTGAAGTATGATATTTTAAATTCATGTGTGGTATCGTTCTACTCAATTGATGTGAAAAATCATTTCTAAAGTGATTTTTGACTCTTTGATCGATACTTGAAAATATCGATACTTAAGTTACTACATGATTCTTGATTTTGGATTTCATTTATCATTTCAGGATATCATCTATGACTTAGTCTCTTATTAGATATTTGGTTTTTCACCCCTTTGATTGAGATCTTCATGCCTCATGAAAAATTTTAGAGTCTCAACTTTGACTATAGGCTGACTTTTTCTTGCTCTTTTTGATTGATGCCAAAAGGGGGAGAAAAATATAGGTAAAAGGGAAGAAAATATAGGAAAATCATGCATATAGATAGGGGAGGGGAAGTTTATTTTCATAGATATGCATATTCATAGGGGGAGAAATCCCATGATTGACTTCCTTTCATGCTCTATTGAAAATATTTTCTTAAGGTTGTTTATCATTATCAAAAAGGGAGAGATTGTTGACCTAAGGTTTTCAACATTGGTCTTAATCTTGGTTTTGATGATAACAAATATGGAACTAATATTTTCATGGAGAACTATTTTTAGGTTATATATCGATTTGCGTGCGACATTCTCGATCAGAAATATCAAAAAATCGGTGAATCAGACGGACATTGATCGATGCGCTCGGATTCATCGGGAAGAATAGAGTTTAGGTTTAGGGTGTCTAGAATGATTGTATTAATCCTCATTATGATGCAAAGATCCCCAAAGAACCAAACTTGAAATCCGAACCAAAAGAAAGAACCTTGCTGGTTTGGTCGACTAAACTTCAATCGGAATGTACCAGTACTCTAAAGTATTACCAAGAGTTTTCAAGTCATAAACAACATTTCGAATGGGGCATTGTAACAACCCGAATGAACAACCTGGATGGACAACCCGGAACAACATGGATAGACAACCCAGAATAACCTGGATTGACATTTCGGAATAGCCTGGAAAGTACCGGTACTCTGCAAGTATTCGTAGAATCAACTAGTCAAAATTTCCAAAATTCCCAGAATGTCTCCAATAGCTCTATTTTGAATTTCTACTCGTAGAGCATGTTTGAAACCGAGCTCCTACCCTTGGGATCTCTATATAAGACTCCAATCTTGTTTTCCCAACTACCTAACACTTCATAAGACATCTTTTGACATCCAAGAGCTTTGATTGATCCATTTTTTATGGCAAACCCTAACTTTGAGCTTCTACATTCTTGATTGAGCCTTCAACCTTGAGTTTCATCATGAAAGGAATCAAGAGGACTAGTGAACTTGTGTTGGAGCTAAGTATTTTCATTGTTGTATTTTGTAGCTCCTTTTACTTGTATTTTTTGGTGTTTATTTGATTGTATATCAAGTATGTAAAGATCTAGTTGTAGATCTTGAGTTTGGTGGTTGCCTTGGTGTTGAGGCGTAAATCCATCGGTGTAAACTTAGTTCACTAGGATTAATTGTATTATCCTTAGGTTTGAAGTGGGAGAGTGCTCTCGGTAGGAAGGCAGAGACTTCCGGATGTGGAAGTGCCTTCTGTGTGAGAGCAGAGACTTTTCGGTGAAACTCATTGTAAGGAAACACTTCAATCTAATAAACTAGAGTTGGAAATCCTAAGCGGAGTACTTTGGTAGTGGAGTAGGCATTGGGGCCGAACCACTATAAATCTATATTGTTAGCATTGCCTTTGGTTGAGTGTGATTAGCTTGGTTCTTACTTTGATTATCTTATTGCTAAATCACTAATTTCTCGTTACTTGATTAACTCATCTAGTATCATAAAATAGATAGATACTTGTGATTGTATCAATACTACTTGTTCTTGCTTAATTGTTATTTACTCGCTTCTGCATTCATCTAGTTTAATTGAGGTCTTGCTGTAGTTAGTCTATGCTGCTGCGATGTTTATCCTACTCTGATGTTGCTTGGATGCTGCTGAGATTATTGATTATGTATATATATAAAATATCTTGATGATATATTATATATATATGTATTTATGGTGGAGTTAATCTTGATTGATCATTTATGGTAACTCTTGGACTTGATCATTTATGGTGACTTTTGGATTTGGTCTTTTATGGTACTTAATGGAGTTTTGGGCATCATGGAACTACTACTTTATGGCCTTGGCCATTCACTTTGGTGGAGTTATGATCATTATGGAGCTTTATGGCCTTGGTCTTTCATTGGTGGAATTAATGGTCATTTATGAAGATTAATGGAGTTAGGAGTTTCCTTGAGATTCTCTTATGGAGTAATGGCTATTTCTTTTGGGTTGCCTACTTTACTTATAAAAGGTGTGAGAAAATGTTTGATAAGATTGATCTTCTCCTATGGATCCAATCCTATGTGTGCAAACTATGTTGCCAGTTATATGAGGAGTTAAGATTGCTGAGTGCAAAAGGGCAATAATCTACCTTTCTTATCTTCTGTGTAAAGATGGTTTTGGGCTGATATCTTGCTACAACACAAGACTGTGTGGGGGATGGAACTCTATGGTTGGGATGTCATAGAGAGGCAACTTGGTATGTACTTGTAATAGCAAATAGGTTTTTGTTATTCCCAATTCACTATAGTACTGGTAGTCAAATTTCGGGTGTGAAATCCTGAGGACTTATATTGTACTTATATATAGAGGATTGGGCATCTGTCCGGTGAGTGCCCCGCACATTAGGTGACAAGTTTTGTCACTAAATTGCATAAACAAACCTTTTCTATTTGCGTGTGATTTTTATTTTGGTTGTTACTTTGCTACTACTAGCGTTGCAATAGTAGTTGCAACTTTCTATTCAACTACCCTTTAACAGAAGTTCCCTTAGAGACATACTGTCATAACCACATACTCTAATACCACTTTATCACGCCCCAAAATTCTAGGGTCGCGTGACCGACCGGAGTACACGTCCATACCCTGAAGCGTACCAAACATGACTAGATGCGGAAATTAAATATACAACCATTCGAATACCAAAAGGGGAAATAACGTAATAATAAACAAATCCTGGACACTCTAAAAAGAAAGTCTCAAATACATCATGTTTGAAAGAAACAAAATAAAGATAATTGTCCTAGATACTACTATGACTCCGTGTCATGAGATCTATGCCCTGAACTCGCCACCCCAACTACGCCTCATGTGCCATAGTACCTCTACTGCTATGGAGGTGAAACAAAGATAATAAAGAGAACGAGGGTCAATTCAAAGGAACACAGTGAGGTGTTCATCCTTGAGCCCTCCCTAAGCCATCATTTAATTACATTCATAGCAGAATAATCATAATTAAATGATACAAGTTGTAAACTAATGCATACCATTCATACATCCATATATCCGTACATCCCTACATCCATACAATTCATACAAACTCGGCGCCCTACGCCAATCACCCTCATGCTGATAATAATGTAACCATAATCAGGTTAGCGATTATTTGGTAGTTTAAGACTAGCGACCCTCGAGCATGAGCCCTTGAGATGAACCCAGGAAAATAATCTAGTGGTTGGGTATGACCCATCAACTAATGACACTCCGGGGCTGTACATCAGCGTGGCTCACCGACGCGCTCCCTGGCCACCAGCTGACCAGGTTGGCAATATCCCAGTCGTAATCCACTAGTTGATCAAGCTGGCAATATCTCAGTCATAACAAACACATGCACAACCACATCACATGCAAGTAATATAATAAAATTAAGACGGATAAATAAGACAACATCCCATAATTCAAAGAATTAACAACACCGCCCCAATTTTTTGATATGTGCATGCACCTGTCTAGCTCAGCCCCACCGTGGGCTTCAGTCCTCTGGCAGAGGAAATCATGTGTCCTTGATCACAACTTAAGGAATTCACTTGCATAATGTCCATAACATATAATATCAAGGAACATCATAATTTTATACCGGATACCACAAGTCTCACTTGTCATTATAATAATAGAAGCAATTATAATTATCTAAACTGAAATTTAATTATTTATAAATTCTAAAAAAATCAGAAATAAATCTACATTTAACAATTTGATTTATAAGGAATTTATCTAGAATTTTCATGCTCAAAAACATATGATGATGTATAGCCCTCAAGAAATCCGGATTCCTATAGCCTTAGGAATCAGCCTAAATGTTCATGTTAAGTCTCCACCCTTAAACTAGTATTTTCCTATCATTCATATGCCATATACCTACTGTTTTAACATGGACTAACATATCAAAACCTCATGTCAAGCAGGTAAGCCAAGCCTTTACCATTTTGCATAAACTCGTGTTTTACGTTATTTGCCCTAAAGTGTAGGATAGAACTTAAGGGTTTTGCATGCGTGTATAACCCTACAAATATTTCATAAACAAATTTGTGAAGGTAATGTCATTACTAAGTGAACTAAGAGGCTATGACATCATCGATGTCTCTAAATTACAAAAATGACCCTACCCGGCCTACCCTAAAACCCTAGGGTAACCCTAGTGTGGCCGACCGTAACAATTTCCCGTTTCATGCAATATAATACAAGAAAATTTATAAACATCATAAGAAATATATCAAGGATTTATAAGTGATATTTCTATAAATTTCGTGGCTCCAAACCATTCGGCCCTTACCATAAGTTTAGGGTAGCCCTATGCGGTCAGCCCTCCTAGTCCTTCTTACTAGAGTATTTAAATTAAGCAACATTGAGGGAATGAAACAACATAAATCTTAATTGAGATTTCAAGGCCAAACGCCACTTTTCATGATTAGGTTGGCCCTTATCCTCTAGGACCACCAATAGGGGCTGTCGAAGCTTAAGACTTGCGTAAGGAAACAAGAACCGTAACATACGACATAATCCGTTATCTAGCATCCCAAAAATCACGACAATTCAAGATAAAATTTGGAAAAATCCTCAACTATAAGGGGCGGCTAGGAAAACATGGAAATCTATTGTTAAGGGCAAGGAAACCACTCACCGGAAAAAGAAATCATTAAGGAAGATTGCCCTCCGCGTTCCCGTGTCAATGAAATCTGAAAGCATCGAGATCCGAGTCCTCTCCCTCGCCTTCTCCCTCCTTCGAGCGCCCAATGTGGTGTGAGGCTACTGCTATGAGCCGTGCATCCATGATGGGTGAGGTATAAATAATGGAACCCCATCTATCAAATGACCAAAATGCCCCTCAATTCAAGTCAGGTCTAAAACAAGCCATCACTTAACCAATTCAAGTCCGATTCGAGTTCCATTTGAACCTTCGGACTCGTCTCGAATCCTACTATATATCCATCTAAAGACCAAACTGCCATAAATAAAATAATTACCTTGCATGTAAATATCAAACCTTAATTCACGCCCTCCAGTGATTCACCCGGCTTGCTTTGACGCGCGTTCGAATTTTCCCGCTAAAGTCAATAAAATTAATTAAAAAAATTCATGGGTATTATAGAACAGTAGTGTTGTCATGTTCCCACTTCTTGTAAGTGACCCTTACTTCCTCGGTAGCCCTTTGGAAAGGGGTATCTGGTGGTCGATTATCAAGAATATAGAAAAGTCTTTCCTGGGTGAGGACAATCCTCATGTTTCACAACCAATCGATTTAGTTAGGTCCAGTGAGTTTATTCGTATCAAGAATGCTACGTAATGATAGTTTAGTTGACATGTTGACGATGAAATGCTAAAAGGAAAAGAAAGACATACATAAGCTATCATTCTACATGCATGATTATTGAGGTCTTTTAATTAATCATGTCTCCCACTAATTTTTGTAGTTCCCAAAAAACCCTCCGATTGGGAAGAGCGAAACCCTCGTTGGTAGGCTTCCTTAGGGGAAGATGGAATGCCACTTCTCCTACTCAGGTCTCGTATGTAACACGACCAACCCTAATAGGTCCATGGGCAGTTAACTCTTTAACGATCACATTGCTATGTGACTCCCATCGATTTATGCCTCTAGGGTAACTATGGCCTTGTGTGTGCACAACAAACCACAGTATCCTAGTTGAGTCGGACCCATCATTCTTATACTCTAATGAGTAAACAACAACCATTGAGTGTAGCTCAACAAGGTAAGTTACGTTCAAGCCCGAAGTAGAGAAACCTCTAATCTGCCATGTGAGGTGCATCTTGTTGGAGCAAGGGTACCACCTAGGCCTCATTCTTTATTTGGATGATAACAAACATGTATCTAACTCATTTGCTAAGTTTTGAGTCCAAGTTGATAAAACGATACGCCTACGTAGTTCATCCGGAAAACTGCAAAGAATCAAGTAAAAACGGTTGCGGTGTCAATCGCGTCTTAACCTAGGTTTAGAATTACAAATTATTAAAATATGGTCCTAGGATATCAACCAAACCTATTCGTAATATGTCCCAAGTCAAAATCCGAAAACTAGACCCGAAAACAAACATTGAGTGTAAAAATTCGCAAACTGGGTTGAAACCAGTGTATCAGTCGCTTGGCCAATCGATATATCGGTCGACCGACGATCGACCATCAGAAGCTCGAAATGGCCAGTAGTGTTTCGGTCGATGACCGGTCACTCAGGCGGTCGACCGACCCATCGACCGGGTGACCGAACGTTAGGCGGTAACGGATAGTTTTTTATCCGTTGCAACGGGTGTGAGCTGGTTTTTCACTTCATGGCTTATAAATAGAAGCCATGATACTTCACCTACCCCTCTCAACTGTTCCATTGAGTTCATATACAATAGTATTCAAGCCTTCAAGTGTTGACTTCCAATCCCTAGTTCTCAAGTTCCACATTTCTCTTACGGTGTTCTTCACGGTTCAACTCTCACATCAAAATCCTCCATCCACACTGAAGAGTTGAAGTGATTGAAGGCTAAGAAAGGAGCTCTCATGTTTGATTTAATAATCTTGCTCCTTAAAGTTGTTTTCTTAAGTTGTTTGAATGGGATTTTAAGATATCTTGTAGGGTCTGCTAGTAAAACACTTTAGGTAGTATATAGAATTGTGTTTTGCTAGAAGAATAGGTGTTGAGGCTTTCTCGAAGGGTTGAGATTTGAGTCCTCAATGTATTCTTAGGGAAACACTATTTCTATAAAGCATTTAGGTTAGAAATCCTTGGTGATGAGCAAAGGTATTGGAGTAGGCGGGTTGGCCGAACCACTATACATATTGTGTTTCCATTGCTTGTCTACTTGCCTTTTAATTGTTCTTACATACTTGTCATGCATCCATATCAAGGGAACTCTAAATTGGTTGTCAGAGGGATTAAAATTGAAAAGAGCTAATTGAACCTAGAATTAGCTAACACACTATTCAACCCTACTCCCTTTTAGTGTGGTTATTTCACCAACATTTGGTATCAGAACAAGGTTGTAGGTCTAGAATTAATACCCTATCCTACACTTTAGAATGACTATGGAAAATCACCTAGCTTAAGGGTCCTCTACTCATGCTCATCCACTCTTTGATGGCAATAACTAGGCCTATTAAAATATTAGAATGAATATCTTCCTTCAATCTCAAGAAATGGATGTTTGGAGATTAATACAAGTAGAGTACAAACAACCTACTAAAAACATGGATGAATATAACCTAGATTAAGTGAAACTCTTCAATGCTAATGCCAAGGCCATGAATGTTTTGCATTGTGGTCTTTCCATAAATGAGTTTAATAGGATCTCCACTTATAAGAAAGCCATAAATTTGGAAAGGTTAATAGGATTTCCCATGCCGCCGACAAACTCCCATACAGGTATTCCCCTCCCTCCCCCTCTCCGGTGCGTTGGGGCCGAAACCCTATGGTTTTGGCCTCGGCATTCATTTTTTTATTTTTTTATTTTTTAATTTGTAAAGTTTAGTTAATGTTAATTGATGAATTGATGATGGTGTAGATGATGTTAATTGATGAATTGTTGATGTAAATTTAGATGAATTGATGATGTTAATTGATGTTAATGTTGATGAATTGATTAATTAAGTAATTTTGATGTTAATAGATGTTAATGATGACGTTTCCAAAACCATTTCGGTCGATAAATAATTCCCATTTTGGCTTATGTTTTTTGATATTTCGGGTTCTGAGATTTGGTTTTTATGGTCCTTATGCATCAAAACTCTATCTTCCAACGAAATGTGAAGCGTTGACGAGCGTCCTTCTAATTTCTTTAATTTCTCTAATTTTTTCGATCGTGGAGGTCGTGCGCAAATCATCTTGGAACTTGAAAATATTTCTCGCTCAAACATTAGTTTTATGTTTGTTATCATCAAAACCGATATTAAGACCAAGGTTAAAAATCATAGGTCAACAATATCATGTTGGGTGATCGAAGTTGGATGTACCGACGATTTGATCGTGGAGCTATAACAAATGAGTTTCGAGTAGGCGTAACTTATTTCTTAAATTTCACCTATTCGAATCAAGAATTGTTAACAATGATCAAATCTGATGTTCGAGCCGAAATTACTCGAATGCAAGATTCTTAGATCGGGAAATAGTCACAATGAATTCATATACAAAAGGATTCATACCAAGATATTATCTATGGACTTGTCACAGGGAGTCACGTGATGTCGAGACACCAAGCAATCCTGTCGTTCAAACTAATGATGAATCTTTTAGTGTTGTTATTTCTTCGTCTAATCCACCTAATCCTTATATAATAATGATACTTGATAGTCTTGACGGTCAATTATATTTGAATAATAATGTCGAGTTAGTTACTGAGACGTTAGTGCCGGATACTACAGTAGTTGATGTTAAAGAAGAACAACCTGCATAGAGACTAAATTGCCGAATAAAGAGGCCGCAAAATTTCATGAGTTTTTGAAAGCTGTCATGAACTTTTGTATGACAATTGTGATGGATACACTATATTATCGACAATGAGACAACTCTTGAACATCAAGTCTGATTGTAATATCAGTTGACCTAAAGATGGAAACATTAGGATATATGTTATCGATCAATTATGACTCATCCGTCTAATAGTGAAGCACGGAAACATTTGGATAGATGTTATCCTTTGTTTGGCAGGGACACCAGAAATGTGAGATTGGGGTTGTGCACTGACAGTTTTAATCTGTTCGGTCATTCGTCAACTCCTTATTCAGTTTGGCTAGTGTTATTCACATTTTACAATTTGTCGCTGTCAATATGTATGAAAGATGAATTCATCTTTCTTTTGATAATTAGGTTGGCCCAAGGGTTCATCCTAGGCCTCATTCTCTATTTTGATGATAACAAACATTAAACTAACTCATTTATCAAGTTTTGAGTTTAGGTTGATAGAATGATACGCATACGAAGTTTGTTCGAAAAATCACAAAAAATTGAGTCGAAATGGCTTCGAAGGCGACCAAGTCGAAACTTAGGTCTAGGCTTAGAAATGAATTTAATATGCCCTTAGGACATTAAACAAACATATCTCAGTCAATTCCTAAGCCAAAATCCCAAACGAGACCCGAGTGAAAAAATCAGCAAAAATCGAATCAATGTTCTGATATTGTTATCGGCCCATCCTCGGTCAACCGAGGGTCACCCAAGGATCGACCGAAAGTTGTCAAGTAATTTCCAAAAACTTTTCTGTCGACAATCGGCCGAATGTCGGCCAACCGAGAGTCGCCCGGCTATCGACCAAAAACTCCAACGGTATTTCTATTTCACATCCCATACCTCCACCACTCTTATAACTAGGCCTAGTTTCAGCTATTAGAGGGTTACTACTGTTCATTGATAAATCCTTAAGTGTTTGTGCTTTAAAGAGTGAACTCAAAGCCTCAAACCCCGACTTTCAACTCTCCAAGTGTGGTCTTCTCACCTCAAGCCTTTCAAGCCAATGAACATCATCATCTTGAGGCATTGGAGGTCTAGAAGGCTATTGGAAGGAGCTCTTGCAAGTTGGAATTCATTTTATTGCTCCTTTACTTGTTTTCGATGTGTTTGATTGAATTCTTAAAGTGTAGTTTGAATGGTGTGGTTGATACACCTTGTTGGGTGTAGATTATTATTTTTGCTTTAAAATAGGTGTTGAGACTTCCTCTAGGATTGAGGGATAAGTCATTGTATTCTTTAGAAAAACAAGTAATATATAAAGTGTTAAGGTTAGAAATCCTTGGTGAGGAGCAAGGTAGTGGAGTAGGCGGGATTGGCTGAACCACTATATATTGAATTGTTAGCATTGCTCTTTTATTGTTCATTTGATCATACTTGTGATCATCTCAATTGAACTCTCATTTTTCGATAACTTGACACCAAGAAAATTGGATTTGTGATACTAGTTGTCTAAAATCGAAAAGAACCTAAGTTGAACTTGAAATTAGCATACACACTATTCAACCCTTCACTTTTAGTGTGGACATTTGATTCACAAATGATTTCTGATCCTAGGGGTTCGCAAAGAGAAATTGATGTGTTTCTTCAACCCCTAACTGATGAATTAAAAACATTGTGGAATGAGAGAACTATCACTTATGATTGTTCACCGGAAGCAAAGCTTCACTTTAAGAGTTGACGTCTAGTGGATAATCAATGATTTTGCGACCTACGGTATGTTATCTGGTTGGAGCATGGATGAGCGACTCTCTTGTCCATATTGTATTGAACACTCTAAAGCATCCAGTCTTGAGAATGGGCATAAAATTTCCTTCTTTGATTGTCGTCGTCAGTTCCTACCGTCTAACCATCAGTATTGAAATAATCATAACAAATTTATCAAAGGCAAAGTCAAAAGAGATGAGTCACCACTGATATTGTCTGGTGAACAGATGTTAGCACCTGTTTCCTTGCTTCCAATTAAAGATTATATTTGGTTGGAATGATAAAGTTTTAGGCTTTGGTCAAACACATAACTAGGTGAAAAAAAGTATCTTTTGAGAATTATCGTATTAGAGTTCATTACTGATTCGGCATAATTTGGACGTAATGCACGTTGAGAAAAATGTTTTTGATAATATTTTTATCACTTTGATAATATAATAATTTGGACATAATTTGAAAATATCCTTGCATGACCGGGTGGAGCCCCCGGGCTACGCCGTCTAGCTTTACTTGAGTTTGTTCATAAGTATAGCTAGGCGCTTCTGCGCCTAATCCCGCCGGGCCCAAAGGTGCTAGTTCAGTCTATTTTTTATAATCGAACAAGTTTTTTCTAGTTTTAATCAACTAATTAAATTGATATTATTTTCACCAACCAAATATATTTTCAAATAACAAAAAAACTAGAAACAGAAATCAAGTTTTCGAAATCAAATTTTTATTTTTACTAAAATCAAATCATAAAATAATTTTCGCTAACCAGACCCGTCGAATTTGTTGGACTGGTTCCGGGTTACATTGATCCAAACTCCTCTTAATCATAAGCAGTAACATGTTTATAACACAAGTACAGATTAAGAAAGTTTGAAGCTTCACTCTACGCCTCTACGGTGCAATTATATATATTTGATCAAATGATCATCTGTACCTTTGGACGCAATCACTGTATGTTATTCTAGTTTAATATTTGCCCTTTTCATAGAGATTGCGTCTTCGTATGAACAATTAAATAATAGCATTAAAGTGAAGTATATATATCCCATATATAATGCCGTGTAACCTTCTCCAAGTAACTTCGACAACAAGCCTTGGGCCTTGGCAAGTTTTGTTCCTTCTTCCATCTCAAACCTGCACCATTCTTTTAAGTAATGGCTTCTTGTGAAGCCCCTCTTCTTGCTCTTCCATCTTCACCGCTTCAGATCAACATAACAATTAATGTCCAATACTGCAGAGGACTGCGGCTTTTTCGCAGTTGACTGTGTTGTGGTATGTTGCTGCTGCCCTTGCTTGCTCGTCCAAGTTTCAGTTTTCCTTTTCATCAGATTACCCCGCAGAATAGCAGTGAAATCGAAGCAGCTTGTGCTTCAAAAGCTCCGGAAAAGATTGAAGCAGAATGCCAAAGAAAAAGCTGTATTTGATCTTACTGAAGGGCACTTCTGGGTTGATGACAGGAGCTCGTTCTTGGAAGCTGAGAGGCTGCAGCTGATGGAGATGATGAAGGGTGAGGATGGCTCCTGGATTGAAGCTAACAAGGTATGGGAGGAGTTGATAGCTGAGCAAGGGTTATTTTGGTTTGGCAGCTTCTGGGGTATAACTAGTTAGCATAATTTTTACATACATAATTTAGAAGATTTAACAAGCAATTGGATATTGTAGATAAAAGCAAAGCCAAAAGATGAATGTAACCATTCATGACTTGCAATGCAAATATAAGAATAAATCCATTTCTTGTAATGTAGTTCACAAGTTTACTCTATTTGAGAGATATCATGTGATGCTACTGCCAGATTAGAATATAATGTTTCTGAACATTTGATGATCCATGCATTTGAAAATGCATGGTTGGAATATTGCTATTGCGCGATTGCTGTTGGTGGACTTTATTCTCACTACAACAGAGTTTACTTTAGCCCGTAGTTTTTTTAGACTTTGCGTTGCAGTTTTAACCGCAGCAAAGGCTTCACCTGCGGTTTCAAAACCGCAGCCTAAACTGCCATGGGGAATTTGTTTTCCTGCGGTTTGCTGACCGCAAGTTAAAATGGCTTTTACACTGTAGTTAGTAAATCGTAGCGTAAACATATTTTTCCCAACAGTTAAAATTGCAGCGATATTGAATGGAAAGAGATTTTTCCCAGCAGTTAAAACTGCGGCGTAAACCTCATGGAAAAACAATTGGTGCCAACAATTTCAACCGCTGAGGAAGATATTTTTCCCGACAGATTAAATTGTTATGAACAATTATTTATTCTAGCAATTTTTCTTGAAGCATAAAGAGCGGAGAAAGGTCATTTCTCTCAATGCGTAAACCGCAGGAAATTTTTTTTTCTTCATGCAAAGAAATTGTAGGGAATGGTGCTACATAGAGAAACCTTTCTTTAATTCCAGTTTTAGCAATTGAAATTCAGCTATATAAATTTTTTCTTTAATGACATTATTGCAAAATGTGAAAGGATCCGATGACAAAGCAATGTAGATGAAATATATAGCTATAGAAGCAGAGAAATTTACTATTGTGAGCTTTATTTTTCTCCTTTTTTTTGTTGAAATGTAAAGTTGAAACCTTTCCACCCAAAAACTTACAGATTCTTCAGATAAATTTTGCAAGCAGCTACTCATTTTGATTAATTTCTTTCCATATAATGCATTAACTATTTCATGGCAAACGAGCACTTGTGGCAGTGATCTCCTTTTGTCAATAGCTTCTCATCATCATTTATTGTTACTATGCCATGCTTCTCAATCTCCTCGAGCACAAGAATGAGGTGTTAAAAGAGTTCCAATGCTTCTTGTTCTTCAAGTGTGTTGAATCAAAATCCTGGCTTATGACATGAAGATGTAGTTGTCGCATGGATGGAACCTTGATGACAATCACAATATATTTGAATAAGACTGAATGACAAGGTAAAGAAGTACCGAATGACAAGGTAGAGAGTTCTACATTAGAGGGTGAACATACCGAGTGATAACCCAATCTAAATATCAAAGAAGAATCCTCACGCAAGAACCTATCAGCTCATTTTGCTCCTGCAGAATGCATTTTCTTCAATAAAGAAATGTGTTCCTGTCAAGCATCTGCAAGGCAATCAAGCCCTTGCAATCTTGATATGATCAGGATGTGCTTTTTGGCCTGAATAATGAATGCAATTAGAGCAAAATGGGCATAGCATGATAACTAAGAAGAGCAAAAATATGTTAAAATTTCAAACCTTGGGATACATATCATTCAAACCTTGTAAGTATCAATTTAAAATTAAATTCTTTGTTGAACTATCATTGTGTTCTTGGTTTGAAAGTGTAAACCAATTGGAAGGACAAGTAAATGTGCTTTTGGAGTCAACATGCTCTGAGGTATGACATTTATCATCATTCATTATGAGCAAGTGACAGTTATAACTTTCTTCAGTTCCCAAAGAAATTCTTAAGTTCTCTTCTTTTCTACAGTCTGATACACCCATATGATTCAATGTACTCCATTGAGAACCAACAGTCCCATTAAACTTGTTGAAAGCTGGAAGTTCTGACAAACCAAGAAATAACAATGAAAAGAAGCACAAGAAAGAAAATTCACATGCATTCACAAGAAAGAAAACTCACATGCATCCACTATATATTGAGATTTATCGGGTATAATATATGTACACAACACCAATTAAAACCAACATAATGATAGCGCATACCAGCATGATGACAAATTGAATGAAAGCACAGTGGAACTACAACTCTGATTCAATTAACTATTGAATCATTTCATCTTCAAAAGATTACATATGAAAGAAAAGCAAGAAGACAATGTTTTTGGTGGATTACAGAAGAGGTATCAAGAAGAAGGTACAACACGCGACTCTAGCTTACGTTGTTTCTTTTATACTCTTTGAATTCAAAAATAAAAGTCTATTTACAAAAGTGCCCTTAAGTTCTTTTCCCAGCAGTTATTCTTGAGGTGTCTTCCCTTCTCATTTCCTTCTCTCAAACCAGTATTACCTACCTTTCTTTGCGATACTTCATCACTCGCCTCTCAAGTTGGTAGAATGGAGAAGGGGTTCTCCATTCCCAACTTGAAACATAGTTTTAGATGTTGTGTCACGGGTAGGGATTTGGTTAAGATATTTGTTGTTTGCTTCTTACTCTGTAAGTAAACAGGTTTGATGATCTTCAACTTAAACTTCTCCCGAATGAAATAACAATCCACTTCTAAGTGTTTTGTTCTTTTGTGTAATATGGGATTCTCGGTGATATGTAAAGCACTCTACGAATCACAGAACAAAGGTACTGCTTCATCGCATTTAATCCCCATCTCTGTTAACAAATTTAAGGTCCAAACAACTTCAGCAGTTGCACTCGAAAGAGCCCGGAGCTCACTCTCAACGCTTGACCTGCTGACAGTGGGTTGCTTTTTACACTTCAAATTTAATGTGGAAGAACCTATTTTCACAAGGTACCTAGAAATGGATTTCCTTGACATTGCGCAACTCCCCCAGTCTACATCCGAGTAGCCAGTTATCTTGTTTCCTTCACTAGATGAGTAAAATAACCCTAAGCCTATTGTGCCCTTTAAATATCTTACGATTCTTAGCGCGGCTTGGTAGTGTATCACTCTAGGATTCTGAACAAACTGGCTGAGTTGGTGCACACTGTACATTATATCCGGCCTAGTTACAGTTACATAAAGTAACTTACCAATCAATGTTCTGTATGCTGAATGATCTTCGAAACAATCCTCATTCTCTGCAACAATCCTCATTCTCTGCAGCTTCATTTCTCCTTTTGTTGTTCTGAATCATAGGAGTAGATTTTGGCTCGCAGTCAAGCATTTTCATCTCAGCAAGTAAGTCAAGAATGTACTTGTGTTGGCTCAAATGGATGCCCTTGTTATCTCTCTGAACTTCCAAACCCAGGAAGTAAGTGAATCTTCCTAAATCTTTGATCCTGAATTGTTTATCCAGGAACTCCTTCAGTTCTTTGATTCCCTTTGCATTTGATCCAGTCAATATTATATCATCCACGTATACCAAGACAATTACAATTCCTTCTCCATCCTTTTTTATGAACAAGCATGGTTCACAGTAACTTTGAGTATATCCCTGACTTTTAATGCTTGTAGACAGTTTCGAAAACCATTGTCTACCTGCTGGTTTTAATCCATACAATGATTTCCTAAGTTTGCACACTCGGCTATCATCTTCTTTGCCATAACCAGGAGGTTGATTCATCTAAACTTCCTCCTCAAGGTCTCCATGCAGATATGCATTATTCACATCTAATTGTGATAATGGCCACTTCATTGCAGCAGCAAAAACTAAAGTAATTCTAAATGTTGAAAGCTTAGATACGGGTGCAAAAGTATCCTGATAGTTCACTCCTTCTACATGAGTATATCCTTTAGCCACAAGTCTTGATTTGTGTCTATCAATGCTGTCGTCTTGTTTAAACTTGGTTTTATACACCCATTTACATCCAATGGGGTTTTTTCCAAGTGGTAATTCACATAGAGTCCAAGTGTTGTTTACCTCAAGTGCATTTAACTCCTCTTGCATTGATTTCTACCAAACAGGATGTTGTTTTGCTTCTTCATAGGTCTTCGGTTCATACTGAGCATCAATAGAAGTCAGGAAACACTTGTGAGATACTGATATGGCTGATGAACTGAGATACTTAGCCATAGGATATGTTGTAGTCTTTTGACACTTCTTTTCAGATGTTTCCTGAACACACAACTGACATACATAATCTTTGAATCTCACTGGCATCTTGCTTTCTCTTTTGCCTTTTCTAACTCTTGGTGAACTTGCAGATTCAGTAACACAATTGTGCTCAATCCCATGAGCTGTCTATTCCTCCAAAGTATTCTGAATGTTATTAGTCTGGTAAATTTTATCCTCCTCACTTCTATTCTCAACTGGTTCTAATACTGGTGTGTGTTCTAGCTCTTTATCTGAGCTATCTATGTTTTCTCTTATCATTCTTTTCTTGAACATAATGTCTTCTTCATCTGGACACTTGTCTTCTGAGTTAACAAGTATAGGATATATTGTTTGATGAGAACTGTTCTTATAGAAAGGAAATATGTGTTCTATGAAGACCACATCCCTTGATACTGAAAACTTCCTGTTCTCTAACTCATATATCCTATAACCTTTCTGTCCATTTGGATAACCCATAAACACTGTCTCTTTTCCTCTTTCATCAAATTTTGTTCTGCCTTGTCTCAATGAACTTGCATAGCACAAGCATCCGAATGTTCTCAAATGTGAGAAGGTTGGTTGCCTGTTATACAAGACCTCAAATGGAATCTTGTTTCCTAGCTTCACACTAGGTATTCTATTCACCAAATAAGTGGCAGTCTGGATATATTCTCCCCAGAACCTGAGAGGCAACTTTGCTTGATATTTTAAGCATCTTGCCACCTCTAATAGGTGTCTATGTTTTCTCTCGGCCACATCATTTTGTTGTGGTGTCTCCACACAGGAACTCTGGTGAGCAATTCTCAATTCAGTGAGGAAACTGGTCATCACAGTATTGAAGAATTCTGAACCATTGTCTATCCTCACTATCTTCACATCACAATCATGCTGTTTTTTCACCATATTGATGAAATTGAGTAATATGCTTGGCACTTGACTCTTAAAAGAAAATAAGAAAGTCCATGTTTCTCTAGAAAATTCATCGACAATAGTAAAAAAATATAAACAATTGTCGTGTATCCTTACTTTGTGAGGACCCCATACATCACAATGGATGAGCTCAAAACATTTTGATGCTTTCATGCTGAGATAAAATGGTAATCTACAAGTTTTTACCTTTGGACAAACATTGCAAAACATATCTGAAGTGTATTTCAATTCAGGAATACAATTTGAAAGAAGTTTCATTCTATCTGATGGCACATGCCCTAACCTTAAATGCCATAAAGCTTCAACATCTAAAGTTACATTCATTGCTTTACTTGTACTATACTTGGCATTTTCTTCCTTGATAGTCTTCCTTAGTATGTACAGTCCATTCTCTTCTTCACCACTCCCCAGCATCCTCTTCGAAGCTAGGTCCTGAATGGTGAAACTTGGGGGATTAAATGTGATTAAACAATTTAATTCCTTTGTCAGTCTACTCACAGATAGTAAGTTGAAATTGAATGCTGAAACAGATAGTGTGTTTGGCAATTTCATTGAATCATTAATAATAGTTGTTCCTATACAAGTAACAGGTATTGATTCTCCATTAGGAAGTGATATCCTGTCTCTATTTTTTGGTTTCGAAATGTTCACTAGACTGACATTGCTGGTAGCAATATGATCAGTCGCTCCACTATCCAAAACCCATTCCTCCAAATTTTGTTCATCAGTATTGTGAAGAAACTTACCAGCCATGTTGACTACTATAGAATTATTCTTATTTCCCAGCAGACTAAGCAAGGTTGCATACTGTTCTTCAGTAAACCCTCCATGGCTTCCATCACTTTTCTTGCTCCCTGAAGTTACAGCTCTGAATTCACTATTTTTTGTTATTGCACTATTCACTATCTTTTCATTGTTCTGAAATTTCAGCTTTCCTTTGTGTGGTTTGCCACCATTAGGATCCATGTAATTTATAGTAGGTGTCCTTTGTATGGCCTACTCTTTTGCAGAATTCACAGGATTTCTTGGTATATTGTTCTCCATTCTGATGTCTGACATACTGCTCAGTATTCGAATTTCTCAAAATTGGTTCATAGGTCTGCTTCATGCTGTTAAGTGCCACAGATTCTATACTCCCCAAGTTTTGTGAACCCACTTTTCTTTGCGACTCCTGTTCAAGGAGTGATTAAGCTTGGTTCAAATTTGGGAGAGGTTTCATTAATAAAATTTGACCTCTCACTGTTGTATACACTTCATTCAATCCCATAAGGAACTGAGTCAATCTATCTTTGGTAAGACTCTCTCTTCCCTTACAACAATCACACTTCGAACCTGATTCTATTGTATCCAATTCATTCCACAAAGACTTCAGCTTTGTGAAATAAGCTGCTACAGTCAAGTTCCCTTGTTGGGTTGTTGTGATTTGAACCTTCAACTCATAGATTTTTGGTTCATTACTTTTCCCAACTCTATCTTCAAGGTCCATCCACATTTCTTCTGTTGTTTTTTAGTAGATTACACTCGAGCTCAGTTCTGGTGCGATTGATTGTAATATCCATGATCGCACCAGATTGTTACATCTTTCCACATGCGGAACTTTGAGGTGTTGGGTTCTGGAATCTGAACTGATCCATCAACAAACCCTTCCTTGTTCTTTGTGGACAGTGCAATTAGCATGGACTCGAGCCATGGTAAATAGTTTTCATGCCCTATTAACTTCAAAGAGACAAGAAGTATACCTGATGCATCACTACCATGAATAACGAAGGGATCATCTTCATAATCGTCTTCTTCTGTAGTCGATTGCACCTCTGCTCCACTTTCGGACTCTGCAACAACTGATCGGGTCGGATGAGATCGTCAATTTCTTGCCATTCCAAATTAGGGCACAACTGAATCTATCAGCTACTCAATCCGATCCCCGCTCTCGCTCTGATACCATGATGACAAATTGAATGAAAGCACAGTGGAACTACAACTCTGATTCAATTAACTATTGAATCATTTCATCTTCAAAAGATTACATATGAAAGAAAAGCAAGAAGACGATGTTTTTGGTGGATTACAGAAGAGGTATCAAGAAGAAGGTACAACACGCAACTCCAACTTACATTGTTTCTTTTATACTCTTTGAATTCAAAAACAAAAGTCTATTTACAAAAGTGCCCTTAAGTTCTTTTCCCGACAGTTATTCTTGAGGTGTCTTCCCTTGTCATTTCCTTCTCTCAAACCAGTATTACCTATCTTTCTTTGTCATACTTCATCACAGCATGATGTGAAAGGGCATTATTGGGATATACTTGATTACCAGCCAGTTTGGCTTGGTTCAAACCTTCAGAAGTAACCTACATATTGTATCACCAAAAAAATTAGAAATCACCATAGAAGAAAGAACGAAGCCCACCGGAAATTAGATGTAGATGATCCTAGTCCTATAAATTATATTTAATTTTTTTCTAAAGAAAAATGTTAGAAATAAGATAATTATGAATCAACAATATTGAATAGGTCTATTTTAAGTACCTTTATTTACTATCTTAAGATTCTACTGGTGTTGCTCCCTAGATGCAGTCTAGTTCAATTAGTATGGCTGAAAAAAGCAATTTTAACTAGGTCCAATTCAAATCTACGTTGTAGCATAAATAGAATGTAAGTGCAGCTAAGTTTGGATAGTGTTATCTTCATGTACATGGGTTCAGTTCTTTGAAAGTTGAGACCATCCGAGTCCACCCATACAATATAGATGTCATAAAAGAACTGAGGTAGATTATTAGTCAAAAGTAATATTTTGTTCTCCTAGGAGTAAGTATACTTATATGACCAATACATTTTCAAAATGAAAGATAAGTATAAAATAAGCTTTAATTGATATATACTGATATGATATAAAATGGTTAACTTTATAGTGATATAACAGAGATTATTTTAACACTGATATGAAGGGACAAGTATATAACTTAATGTACTATAACACTTGTCAGTGTGGTAAGTGCCAATTAATATCCTTTCAGTAAGTATATCAGTATCAATTAGAATATACTTGTCAATATTTATATACTGATATAAAGTATATCAGTATATAGTTATCTTAAAATAAGCTCTGTTATAAAATGGTTAATTGATATATACTATTATACTGTATGATAGTACTTATCAGTATACAGTGATAAGTACTGATAAGACTTATTAGTTATCACTATATACTAATAAGTATATACTTATCACTATATATCAATAATAATTTGCTTTAATTTGATAAGTATACGATAGTATACCTAAATTTGCATAACCTTGCAAATTGCAAATTAAAGCTAAACAAGTCTGATAAGTCTTGTTTGACAAAGGCCAATTGAGTACCCTCAGTGAACTCATGAGGATTTTTTTCCATCACTTTGATTTTCAAAAGGAATTTAGTCTTCTTGTATATATTGGTGTCTCCACCTTTTTATGCATTAGCCATAAGTCCATAACTATATACAAATTTAAAAGATGTACCAAATGCTAGCTATATTTATAGTTCTAAACTTTTCTACCAACTAAGGTTTGAAGAAAAGGTATGCACACACTATGATTCCAGGGAATCATACAAATCAGTGCCAATATATAAATTGCAGCAGAGAAGTACAGCTAGTGACATAAAGCAAACTAAAGGGGGAAGGTCTCTAAAAAACCAGAACCTACAAGATAGAGTGGAGATTGAGCTTCCTCAAGAAGCGGAAGTTGGCCGCCTCTAGGAACCCGGAGCAGTGGAGGCCGCCACCGCTACCGCCACCGCCGACTGCTCGCCCATTATAAATCGACATCAGAATATTCCCGGAGATACTTGGTATGAGGAATCTTCGGGGAGATGAAATCCAGTAGTTACCTGCGCGCGATATGGGCGGAGATAAGCGCCGAGATGGGTGGAGATAAGCGGAAGATGAAATCCAGTTGTCTCCAAATTGGGATTTGGATTTGGAGATGGGTGGAGATAAGCGCACCGAGAAGGAAGCCGAACAGGACCTGCGCGCGGAGATTGAAGCGGAAGAGAAATAGGCTGCGGTTCACTAGACCGCAGCCTATTATATTGCTTCAACTGTGGTTAATTTTAAACCACAGTTTATTATATCACTTTAACTGCGATTTAAAATTAACCGTAGTTTATTATATCATTTTAACTGTGCTTAATTAATAACCACGGGTTTAAAAAAAATTTGGACTGTAGAAGTAAAAACTGTTGGCTTAATACCTCTATAGCTACGGCTTTTAGAACCGTTGCTAAAGAACTGCAGCCTAAAATGGATTTTGTTGTAGTGTCTTCCCTTCATTTTTCAGTACACAATACCGTCTTTGTAAAGAATCTATGTAATACTTGCAGTAAAACCTTCGGCATGTTTTCTTCTATTTCTTTTAATGATATGTTGTATTATTGTCATGCCCCAGTCTAGACCCGCCCCGATGGCCCCGTCCCGAGATGCGGCAGTAGCAGCTCGAAAATCACGAAGCGAAAGGAAAATCATGAATCATAACATAATACAAGAGAAAACATTGAAATCAATAATTACGTTTGAAAAGTCCAATGGTACATACGATAAGGAACAATCCATTCAAATACAAGATTAAACAAAACATCTAATAATTCCACATATTACAATTTCAAAAATAATAGTATCAAGATGAAGTGTTTTAGATGACAAAATAAAATGAAATACAAAAGTAGTAGTCATTAGAAATTCACCTATGCTAACTATCTACCACTCGATCTAACGATCGACAGCTCACCCCTCAAGTATGGAGCAAAAACAACGGAGATCAACATGTGCTGAGTAGGAGAATCACAATATGATCAATAACATGTATCAAGTATCAACTCAATCATGGATAGTAACATGACCTAAGATGCAATCAAAGGCGATCAACACAACAAATACTCCTCACCTACTCCTAAACAACATCAACTGAATCAACGAACTTATGGACCGTTGGGTAAAACCTCGCACTCTGCCACCCGCAGAGTGGCATCAATCGTCCACTCCAATGGTGATGCGACTACCCCATCTAGCAAGAGGCTCGTCAGGTGTCGCGTCTGACACCATCACACCCGAAGGTGCATGCCCAAACTAAGACTAATCAATATCCATAACCCCCACCCATGTATGGAGGGTACCGCAATAAAATGGTCCTAGACCGAAGTCCTCTCCAAGGCTTTAGCCTCTAGGTGGACAATAATCATGCAACTCAATTCCAACAGTGCAACAAAGTATATCACCATAATCAATAGGATAATAAAATGACATCACCATGATCAACAATATAACAACAACTCTAAGTGCTAATGACATGATCAAAAGGATAACATCATAGATAACAACATAATATTATGCATGTTGGATGTGTCTTGAATTTGTAATATCGGGCCGACGTGGAGGGTTGGTACGGACTATCCAACCCGTTATGTTGTAACCTGCCCGTTTAGGGTTATTATGTATTTATCGAATTGGAGAGCGGTTCGTAGTAGCCATTGTGAGATTTGTATTTTGGAGCTAGGGTTTTTTCCTCTCTCTCTGTACTTGTGTCCTTGGTGAATAGTAAAGATCTGCTCCTCCTTCGCCTGTGGATGTACAAACGACACATCGTTGTCCCGAACCACGTAAATCTTGTGTGTGTTCTCCTTTCTATTTCTTTCTGTTCTTCGTTGTTTTGTTAGTCGATCCATCCTTACAATGCAAGGAATAATTATTCAACATACCATGACTAGCATGACATATCATGATCAAATATCAACATCAAAAAAGGAATGTAAAGAGTATATACGAGGAGAAGTAAAAAAAACTAGTACAGTCTAATTATAAAAAATTAATCGGTCAGAAAATAATAACATTGTTTAAAACTACAAAAACATAGGAAAATATCAAAGGCCAGAGTAAAAAGATGTATGAACAATTGCCATATAGTCGAACCATATGTGTTTATAAAGCCAAAGAATCACCATAACAACATCATAAGTTGATCGAATTTATTGTTGTTTTGCTTTTTCGACTCCCGAGGTTTTAGCTGGTTGCGAGCGTGCTAAGAAGCTATTCCAAGAATTAATCAAGGTGGACTCAACTATGATGCAAAACACTACTGATCCCAAAGAGTATCGGACGATGACACCGAGAAGGGGAATCTGCTTCTCGGCTCATAATGGTGTATCCCTCGTGATTAAGGACGTGGGTGTCCTTGTTTGGCCAGATAGAGACCCCGAGCATAGTCATCTGGTCTAGCTCGAGTAGGGTTCAAGAGTGTGGGGCGCTACTGAGCCTAATTCGGTTGGGCCCAATAGTACAAGTCCAATTCACAATCCCTGAGCTCGGTCGGAGTCTAGAAGACAACGTGCCGAGCTCTAAGTGATACAGACTTACGACCTCGATTTGTTGGCAGGACGCCGACTGGGTCATTTTTACGTGCAGGATATGGGACCTCTTATGCGGCTCTTCGTTATTCGGGCTGGATGTGATGATTATGCAGAGAATATTCTTCCTGATGCTCGCCACCTGTATGGTAGATGTAGCTTGTCAGGGGAGTAATTATGAGTAAATATTCGATAAGCGGTTTTCGAGGCATTGAGTGCCAGCTGTGAACTGATGGGATGTGATTCCGTCCGTCAAGAAGTGGAACTGCCCATTGAAGTGGTGTTTCTTGTTTTGGGCCTATAAATAGCTCATGCATGTTATATGTATTGGAAATCATGAAGTGGGAGGTGTTGAAGGTTATCGTCCCGTCGGGGGTCATTTTTGACTTGGCAGTGAATGATTCACAGGTTACTGTGGATTCGTACCATCGGGCTTAAAAAGGGAGGTACGAGACGGGCTTCTGATCATGGGTCTGTATCGTCATGCTTACAATGAAGCGGTCCCCGTGATACATGCGTCGAGGGAGGCATCGTGCTCTCGGCCGACTGAAATCTTGTCCATAATTCTAGATTTGCACAATCAGGGTCTCACTTCCCTCCTCCTTGTCTTTCAACTCTCGGGTTGCGGGGTGGTTTCTCCAACAAGACTGTATGTGGCGTTAAATCTCGGCAACATGACTGCTTGTCGAAATTTTCACTTGCATGGCTCCGAAGAAGAGTACATCCTCCTTTTCTCTATTATGCTCTTCGAGAGATGTACCTTTACGGTTTGTTTTCTCGTTTGTAAGCTGCCCTTCATGGGTTTGTAAGTATAACTACTCCCTTTGTGGGACTTTGAATGAAGGGATGTCTTTCTATATTTATCTCTGATGTGGTTTAACCGAGTTTGATCGATTTTTCGATTGATGTGGCTCTGTTGACTGTATATCTAGGTTAGAAAGATAAAATTTAAAATTGGGATTCCCTATTTGTGTGGTGCCCCGCGAGCTAGACTGGTGAAAACCGAGCTCATGAGAAGCGTGCTTGGGGTCGTGTTGCTCATTTAGAGCTTGTCGGGCTAAATCGGAGGTCGCATTTAGGGCCGAGAACTAGACTGTTGTATGAAATCCGACACTAGAACGGGGGGTTGAATAGTATCTGTCCCCTTTTTTGTTTTAATTAATTTTTCTTTTTGCTCAATTTAACTTCAATCAAATGCAAGTGTATCTTAACAGTGGATGTGATCAAATATCAGGAACAATAATAAGCAAATATTGAAAGCAATGCAAACACGATCAATTATAGTGGTTCGGCCAATCGCCTACTCCACTACCTTGGCTCCTCACCAAGGATTTCTAACCAACTACTTTATAGTTCTTGTGTTTCCCTTTGAATACAACTGAGGACACTCTTCTTACCTCTTTGAGAACTCCTCAAACCTATTCACCTAGGCAAAACACAAATCTACAAAGTCTACCCTAAGTGTTTCTCTAGCACACCTAGCAGGCTATTACAGATGAAAAACAAGTTTGAAGTAAATCTTCAAATACAATGAAAAAGAGCTTAAGAATCGTAAGAAGGAACCACTGCACTTTTTCCAAGCCTTCAAGCCTCCAACTTGTTAGAAGATGAACTTGAGTTGTAGCAGAGTTGAGGGAAGCGAACGCTTTAAGAAAGATGTTGACGGATGAGTAGGGCGCAGCAAATCAATCTCTTTGAATGCTCAAATCACTTCTTGAATGCTCAATTAAATTTCTAAGAGAGTTTAAAGAAGTTAGGTGAGGGGTATTTATAACCCCTCAGCTGAACGGGCGATTCAACGGGTAGAAAACTAGCCATTACCAACGTTCGGTCACTTGTCGGTCGATCGTCGGTCGACCGACCGATCGATCACGTGTGACCGCTAACTTTTTGGGCTTTATTCGCGCCGTCCGGTCGACGGACTGGTCGAACGAATGGATCATGACTTCATTGATCCCAAATCCGGTCGACCAATGTAGTGAAGCGAGAGGCGCAATCTGCAATCTGCAATCCGATCAACCAATCGATCGATCGATGCACCATCTGCCAAATTTTGGCTTAGCCTTCTGCCAATTTTTCACCAACTTTGGTCGATCGACAGGTCGACCGAATGGCTACTGCCATTTTGTGGCATCATTCGGTCGATCGATCGGTCGACCGAATAGGCTACTGCCAGTATTCTGCCTTGTTCGATCGACCGAACTCAGGCTGAGGCTGATTTTTACTTTGAATTTGTTACATGCTTTTTCATGGGTTCAGTTACCAAGTTTTAACTTGGATAACTTTACAATTGTCTTGGGATAAAATCATCCTAGGGGTATATTACATGATTTCTACTTGATCTAAACCCGAGCCTTTCTTTGACGTTTTCTTCTTCTATTTCTTTGACGGTCTTTTCTTTTGTTTCATTTGAACGAACTTCGCATGCTTATCGCAACCTCAACCTGAACACCAAACTTCACACATAGATTAAATACATATTTGTTATCATC
Organism: Canna indica; assembly: GCA_034359265.1. Lineage (NCBI taxonomy): Eukaryota > Viridiplantae > Streptophyta > Magnoliopsida > Zingiberales > Cannaceae > Canna > Canna indica. Next base: position 31,859,051 of record CP136898.1, on the reverse strand, counting down.
AAAATGAAGATCGAAGCTTGAGAGAAACCCTTAAGCCAACATAGACTCGGTGAAATTCGAGCTTGTGAGAAGCGTGCTTGGGGTCGTTGGGCGTAGGAGCCCGTAATAGGCACTAAGGCCCACGGGCCAGGTTGGTGAGAACCGAGCTCTGGTCTCTGTTGGAATTTGAGTGTGGCCCTGAGGCTTGCGAGTTAGGTTGGTGAGGGCCGAGTCCCAATCGCTATGGAGGTTTGTAATGTCAAGGATAGTGGCGTTGGGCCAAGGAGGGATGGTGTGTCACATGGGTCGAGGGCCGTTGTAAGACCGTGTGAGTTCCTCCTCGAATTATGCAATGGTTGAAAGTAATTTTAGACACAAGGGAAATGTGCAAAATAGAAAGAGTAATTTCATTGCTAAATGTCAGTGATACATTGTATCCCACCAAGGGTTAAGCTCGGCCTACAGATGATGGAGCCTCGTTAAAACCTTTCAAGGGGAAAATCCAGTGAGGAAAAATCGTCATGTAGGGAAAAGAGTACTCCATCCATGATATAATTTAAGGGTGAAAGCTTAGCTGTAGTAGGCCCACAGAGAGGTCGCGTTCCACGATTGCGGGACTTCTCGTCCACAGAGTTCATAGGCGCCTTTTTCGAGGACTTCTATGACTCGATAGGGGCTTTCCCAATTTAGAGCGAGCTTACCTTCTCCGACTGGTTTTCTTTGTGGTTCGACTTTTCGGAGGACTAGGTCCCATTCTGCAAAACTCATAGGCCTGACACGCTTGCCATACTTTTGGGCTATCCTAAGTTTCATCGCTTATTCTCTGATTTTGGCGAGCTCTCGCTCTTCTTAGATGAGAACGAGCTCAGCGTGTCAGGTTTATAAGTTGCTTTGTTCCTCAAAGGCGATCCTACAGAGGCTGGGCTCTACGATCTCCACAGCAATCATGGCCTCTACTCCATAGGCGAGCTAGTAAGGGGTCTCCGAAGTGGAGGATTAGGTAGTTGTGTTGTAACTCCATAGTACTTCAGGCAGTTCTTCAATCATGTCCCTTGATCCGATCAAGTTTCTTTTCCAATCTTGTCAGAATGACCTTGTTGGCTGCTTCAGCCAGGCCATTTGCCTGTGGGTGCTCTACGAATGAGAATAGTTGTCGGATGTTGAGGTCCAAGCAGAACTCTCGGGATTGCCGATTCGTGAACGGTTTCCCATTGTCACTGACGAGCTCGCGTGGTATTTCGTACCTACAAATGATGTTTTTCCAAACAAATTATGGACTTTGTTAGTCACAATTGAGGAGAGGGGTTCAACCTCTATCCATTTGGTAATGTAGTCGTTCTCTATGACTAGAAACTAGATTTGTCCCGGTGCTGAGGAAAAGGGCCGAGGTGATCGATGCCCCACTTGTGGAACGACCAACTAGTGTTTGAGCTGTGAAGTGGCTCGGGATGTAGTTGTTTGACCTCGAAGAATCTTTGGCATTTGTCACATTTTTTGACATAGAGACTGTAGTCTACCTTCATGTTTGGCTAGAAGTAATCGGCCCACAGGATTTTGGCGGCCAGGGACCTTCCTCTGATGTGGTTGTCGCAGATGTCGTTGTGGACTTTTGCTATTATGGTGTCTATCCGGGGTTGGGCGATACACTTGAGAAGTGGTCAGGAGTATCCTCTTTTGTAGAGTTGATCATCGAGGAGCGTATAATAGATTGTCATTTTTTTAAATTTAACTGGGTTTGAGGTGAGCTCCGAAATTTTGCCTCGTTTGAGGTAGTTTATGTAGGGGGTTCTCTAGTATGCACTTTGTTCGATTGCTTGGACCTTGAGCGAGGTGTCGACCGACTGGATGCTCGGTTGTCCGAGGACTTGTTGGATGATCGACCTATTATTTTAAGGCTTTTTGGTGTTGACGAGTTTGGATAATAGGTCGGGTCAGGTATTTTCTTCCTGAGATATGTGCTGGATCACACAACTATCAAAGTTAGCGATTAAGGAATGTACTAGTGAAAGATACCTTTCAAGGGAAGGGTCCCTTGCTTGTGAGTCGCTCTTTCGACTATATTTTGGACCTTCACTCCCTGGGCAAGCTTTAGCCTGATGATCAGAGCTTCATACTCTGCCTAGTTGTTGCTGGTTTTAACTAGAATTGGAGGGACTGCTTTGTGGCGGTTCCTTGGTTATTCTCCAGCATGATGCCTTCTCTACTTTCCTTTTCGTTGGAAGCACCATCCACGAATAGTGTCCAAGTTTCAACCTATTTGGGGTGTCCTGTTGGCTTAAGGGTCTCTCTTAAGCCTCAATCTTTATTTTGATGAAAACAAACATGTATTTAATCCTAGTATGAAGTTTTGAGTTCAGGTTGAGGTTGCGATACTCATGCCAAAACCGTTCAATCAAGACGATGGGAAAGATCATCGAAGAAATGGAAGAAGAAGAAGACGTTGAAGAAAGGCTCGGGGATTAAGCCAAGTAGATTCAATGTAATATATCCTTAGGATAGTTTATCCCAAGCCTAAAACGTAAGGTTATCCAAGTTGAAACTTGGTAACCAAACCCTTAGAAATGGCATGTAAAAATGTAAGGAACTAAACATCCTCAGCCTGGGTTCGGTCGACCGGTCGGTCAACCGAACGAGGCATTAGAATGGCGCAATAGCCTATTCGGTCAACCGACTGGTCGACTGAAGATCGCTAGAACTTGGCCGAGGCATTCAGTCGACCGAAGGTGGCAACGGTAGAATAGATAGGCTGCGTTGGTCGACCGACAGAGGCGAAAAAACACCCGCAAGTAGCGGTCGACCAATCGGTCAACCGATCATGTATTAGCGCGACTTGCTGCAGCCAATCGGTCGACCGATGGGTCGATCGAGTGACAGAATAATTATTGGCGGTCGACCCGTCGGTCGACCGACCTCTCTTAGCTGCGAGCGGTCGCACTGGCGGTCGATCTGTCGGTCGATCGACGGATCGACCGGCCTAGCGACCGAACGGCTTCAACGGTTGATTTTTTATCCGTTGAACGGCCGTTCATCTGAGGGGGTTATAAATACCCCTCACCTACCTTCTTTAAATCCCTCTAGAAATTTTATTAAGTATTCAAAGAAGTTCTCCAAGCCTTCATACGATCAAATCACTCGCACGCTCTCTGCTCCCAATCTCAACATCTTCCAGGCGCTTCTCTCTGCTTCAACTGTGACGCATTCATTGAAGTCACCATCCATTTTCAAGTTGATGAAAAGAAGGCGGTGGAAAGAAGCTTGGTTCAATTTTTCTTTCATTAGCTCTTTCCTTGTATTTAATCTTTATTGAAACTTATTTTCTCGTTAAGATTGCTTGCTAGGTGTGCTAGGAAACACTTAGGGTCAACTTTGTAGATTTGTGTTTTGCCTAGGTGAATAGGATTGAGGTGCTCTCCAAGTGAGGGAGAAGGGTGTCCTCAAGTGCATTCAAAGGGAAACATAAAATCTATAAAGTAGTGTTTAGAAGTAGTGTTTAGAAGTTGGTAAGGAGCCAAGGTAGTGGAGTAGGCAGTTGGCCGAACCACTGTAAATTGCTTTGTTTGCATTGCTCTTTACTCGCTTTCATTATTGTGATTGAATTGTGATCGTATCATTCATTAAAGAACAATTCCATTAAGCTAAGACAAAATTAAATTAAAAGAAATTTTAAAAGGGGATTGACACTATTCAACCCCCCCTTCTAGTGTCAAGGTCCACCCAACATGTCCTCTTGGTCGGTGAATTCGACGATGAAGTCACCTAGAGCCTGAGCTTTGATGGGACCCCTGGGCTAGTATCCGATGCTAAACTCTGAAAGTTCTATTGACCAGGATATCATTCGGCCAGAGAGTTTGGGTTAATCCAGTACTTGTCTAATTGGCTGCTTGGTGCATACCTGGATGTGGTGGCTTAGAAAATACGGCCTCAATCTTCGGGTTGAGATGACCAGGTTTAACACAAGTTTTCTAGCCTCTGGTATCTAGTTTTTGGTCCCTAGAGGACCTTGCTAACAAAACAAATCACTTTTTGATCATTTCCCTGATCTCGGATCAGGACCGAGCTGAGGGTGCTCCCTGTGACCGTGAGGTAGAGGAAGATAATTTATCCCTGCTGTGGTTTATCCAGCACCGGTGAACTGGTAAGGAAGTGTTTGAGCTCCTCAAAAGCTCGTTCACATTTTTCATCCTAGTGGAACTCATGTTTCTTCGTTAAGATCTTAAAGAAATGGGCAGATCAGTCGGCAATCTGGAGAGAAATCTGGACAAAGCGGCCATTCTCCCAATGAGTTATTGTACTTCCTTGATGCTGCGCGGGCTCCACGTCTCTTGGATGGCTCGAAATTTCTCTGAGTTAGCTTCGATCCCTCGGTGCATCAACATGAAGCCAAGGAACTTGCCGTCGTGAACCCCGAATTCGCATTTTTTTGGGTTTAATCTCATGTTGTAGTGTACGAGCTGGCTGAAGATCTCAATGAGATCGTTGTAATGGTTTTCGGTGGCTAGTGTTTTGGCAACCATGTCATCAACGTACACTTCCATGTTGCGACCAATCTATTTTTCAAAGACCTTGTTCATCAGGCGTTGATACGTTGCCCCTGCGTTTTTAAGCCTGAAGGGCATCACCTTGTAGCAGAAGTTTGCGTGTTCGGTAATGAAGGTCATTTTCTCTTCATCTTCTGGGTGCATTCGGATCTGATTGTAGCATGAATAGGCATCCATGAAGCTTAGATGCTAGTATCCCGAGGAGCCATCGACAAGTTTTTGTATGCTCGGCAATGGGTAAGAGTCCTTTGGGCAGGCCTTATTGAGGTCGTTGAATTCGACAGACATCTGCCACTTTCCTGAGTGCTTTTTGACCATCACGACATTTGCGAGCCACGTGGTAAATCAGAGCTCTCTAATGAATTTTTCTTTTAGTAACTTTTCAATCTCTTCGAGGGATGCTCGTTGTCGCTCAGATCCGAGCCTTCTTCTCTTCTAGGCCACGGGTTTGACACGTAGGTCAATGGTCAATTTGTGGCAGATGACTTGGGGGTCAATTTTTAGCATGTCGGATGGTGTCCATACGAAGAGGTCGACATTGTCTCTGAGTAAAGTACCGACTTGAGCTTTGAGCTCATTTGAGAGGTGTGCTCCTACGTAGGTTACATGTTCGGGGATGCCCTGAATTGCAAAGGTTCTAGATCGTCGGCGGGCTTGGGCCGCTCTTGGATTTCTCCCTTGGGATCTAGATTTGAGATCTGGGGTTGGTGTTCTGCGTGAAGAACTGTGACTACCAATGAGGACACTGTTGGCTTTAGATTTTCAACCTTAGCCTTAATCTCGGTTTTGATGACAACAAACATGGGACTAATGATTTCATTGAGAATATCTTTCAGGTTCCATATCAATTAGCGTTCGATGTCCTCGATCGAAAATATCGGAAGAAATCAGAATTTGGAAGGACATTGATCGTTTCGCTCGGGTTCGTCGCGGAAGTTTATCGAAGATCGACGAGTGCACCAAAGTCACTTGGATGAGTCCAAAGATCAAGTCAAAAGCTCTCCAAGATGACGCTCGTTGAAAGTCGGAACCCAAAAACCAAGCGTGGAAGAAATAGGCTAAAAATGCAATTTTAGCCTATGTTCGGTCGACCAGGCGGTCGACCGAATAGGGTAAGAAATAAAGGCCCAGCCATTTCGGTCGACCGGTTGGTCGACCGAACACTGCCAAAAAACGGCAGTGGGAACTTCGGTCAATCAGTCGGATGACCGATAGTGGTTGGTTTTGGGCAAAAGGCTTGGCGGTCGACTGGTCGGTCAACCGACCTACTAAAAGCTGAAGACGTGAGATCTCGTCGGTCGACCGAAGGTCGGAGATGAATAGTCACATTTGGGCAGTTGACCCATCGGTCGATTGACCACAGAGAAAATAGAAGCGGTCGAAAGACCAGTCGACCGACCATTCGACCGGCGGCCTATAACGGATAGTTTTCTATCCGTTGAACAGTCGTTTCTTCACGAGGGTATAAATACACCCTCATATACTTCATTTAATCTTCTTCCTTGATCAACACAGATTTTCTGAGCCATTAAAAGGAAGATTTGAGCCTTCTAAAAGATTGATTGAAGCGCGCCCTGTTCTTCATCGAGTTCTTCTTCAAGCGTCGTCTGCTTCCTAAACTCGGGATTTAATTCAAGCTCAACGACTTGGCCGAGTTGAAGGTTATAAGGCTTGGAAAAGAGTAGATAATTTTGTTTTACTTAAAGCTCTTTTCCCTTGTAATTTTAACTGTTATTTGAAACTATTTTTTGATTTGGGTTTGTGTGAAGACCTAGGTTGTTAGGTCTTGTTGTGTACAAGTGGTTACCTAGTGTTAGGTGTAAAGCCACTTTTGTAAAACATAGTTGTTACTAGGATTAGTTCAGTTATCCCTTAGGGTTGAGGTGGAAGAGGACTCTCAATAATAAGGTGGTGACTTTCGGGCACTACTGGAAAAATGGGCATCAGCAACGTCCCAGCCCGTTGCAAAGTAGTCGTGGCAGAAAAGCGTGTTGCTGATAATTTAGCAATGGCGCTGCAATGGTCGATCGGGCCATCGCTAATAACATTATCAGCAACGGCTTTGCCACGGACATCTGGTCGTTGCTGATAACCTTATTAGCAACGGCCCGTGAGGCCGTGGCAAGGCCGTTTGTGAAATACCGTTACTAAGTCGTTGCTGATGTTATACAGCAACGGCTTACGATACACTTATAGTAACGGCTTTCCCACGGACAACCGTGGGAAAGCCATTGTTGATGACTAAAACCTGGAACATAAAAAATTTTAAAATTCCAAATTTCCATTAATACATTGATACAATCTGATACATAACTCACACACCCATATACCCATACACTCATACACATCCATTCACACATCACAAATACACCCAGATATATATATCAAAACAATTATACTTATATTTATAATTATCTACAATCGTATAAAAACTATTCAAATGCAAAATTGAAGTATTAATATCCAAACAAAACAAAACTAAAATATATATAGTATCGAAGTAACAAAGTCAATATAATTATAAAAAAAAAATCTCACGATGACGATGGAGGATGGTCTGGATCATATGGCGTAGTGTGGAGTGCTTGGGTGTACACTGGCATGGACTGACTCGAGGACGATAGATCAGATGATGTTGCTCCGTGATGACTTGACAAGTTGCGTAGCATAACTAGCATATCTGTCATCATCTGACTCTGACGCTCTATCAACTCAGTCTGACGCGCGACCGTCTCCTCCAGTGTCCTTATCCTGCTACTATGATCATCTCTGGACCTGGAGGTCAACGGTCGTTCACCAGCATGCGGAGGGGTCGGTGCCCCAAGTGGCCCTAGCACGGCTCGCTCATGACCAATGGGGAGGGTCATTGGATAGTCCCGTCATCTAACATCGTCCCATGCAGCGCGGTTGTCGACGTACTCCCCCGTCCCATGCACTCGACGGTGTGTGCGCTCAAAAACTGCCATCGGGGAGGGTCGCTGGACAATCCCGTCGTCTAACACCGTCGTCTACATTTACAAAACAAATACATTAATCAGTACACAGAGTAACATATAAAATATAAATTAAAATTAAGGTATACTTACCATACGGTTCGCGTGCACAGCAAATGCAACAGAGCCGGCAGTGTGACGCGCTCCTCCCCCCGACATGCAGTTTCAAGCCGCAGTCCTAGAAACCTCCTACCATCGATCCGTCGACCATAATGCCACGAGCTGGTCCCATATATCTGGAGTAATCCAATCGGGGTTGTATCCCCGAGTCTCCGCGATGTTAGTGGTCCCAACTCGGGCCATCGCCTGGGACCGGGCCTGCCCTAGCTACTTGTTGTACCTCGCACGGGAAATTACCTCCCAGGCAGCGTAATTGAAGGGCCTTTGGTCCTCGGCCCATGTAAAGTGAGCCTGTAAAATAATAATATCAGTACCAATATTAATCATCATGCATGTATAAAAAAAAAATTAATACGTGCCTCAAACTCGCGCCATAGCATGTCGACGTGCTCACTGGTCACGTGAGACCACGTGGGCCATGCCCCATGCATGTATCGTCGAACCTTGGCACTTCTTCTTGCTCCTTGGTACCTCTTCTTGCTCGAACCTGCACAACAAAAATAAAATTTAATATTATATTATGATATAATAAATTTGTAATAATTCATAATTCATGATATATTACCTCTCCCCAATCACGCTAATGAATCTACGTGACTTTGTGACTGGTGGAGGATGCCACTTGTTCGGCCCGCGTGGCCATCTGCGTCTGGATGTACTAGCCTCAGCAGTATCATCAGCAGGAGGATCAGCAGTAGGAGGATCAGCAGCATGAGTAACTGCTGGAGTCTCACCAATCGGAGACTCCGAAGCTCTCCTACGACGATAACCACGACCAAACATATTTGTCGAATAGGTATATAATTAGATTATTATATATATATTAGAGATATATTTAATATAAGATATACTTTACAATTATTCCTCATCATCTGAGTAATAGTCTTTAAATTCTTCCTCTTCTTCATCTTCTTCATCTTCTTCATCAATTTCATGATCGTCATCATCAGCATATTCAACTTCTAATTGAATTGACGTGGTGTCTGCATTATCAAGTATTGGAATAATATGATCTACAGCAGGAGGATCAACTTCTTGATAGAAACCATCTGTCACATCTGATATCACATCATGAAAATGTGATAACTAGATCACATTAGTGGACTTAAGCTTAAAAGGTTTGACCCAAGTCAACAAATTGACTTGGACACTTGATTTTAAGTCCAAACTTCATAAACATGTTTAGAAATAGGTATGACATATTTCCATGCATTTAGAGTGAAAAATTCATATGGATATGGATAAAATAACATAGAGGTTAATTCATGTTTACCTCTCTTTGAGCTATGTTGACCCAAGTCAACAAGTTGACTTAAAGGTCTCATTTTCAATCCATATTTGTTGAACATGTTTAGATTTACTCATGTTAGGTATCCATAGATTTAAATTTGAAAAATCATGAGTAAATGTTAAGATTGAAACTTAGCAAGTTTCATTAAAACTAGTTTAGTTTTGAATGAAACCATGCTAGGTTGATATCTTGACTTAAGGATATAATTTTCATCTCAAACATGACATACACTCTTTACATGACCATTATGTGGTGTCATAAAAGTTTGAATGAAAACTAAGCATTCTTTGAAAATAACTGAAAAATTATGGAATTGTCATTTGTTCAACAATTGGTATCACCAATTTCAGATATTTCTAGAAAAATATAGAAAAATTCTTTTTAGATGATTCTTGAAACTACACATTCACTGAAAAATCTAGTTTTATCAGTAAAATCTCAAAAAGTTTCATCAAGAATCAGATTTAAAATGAAATTTTGAAGTTGGATTTCAAAACACAAAGTATCATCATTCTTGAAACGCTAATCTTTCCGATACTTTGAGTTTCTCTTCAAAAACTTCAATAAAAAATCATGTACACCATTTGGATTCTATTTCTAATGTCATTCACACAATTTCATGAGTAAAATCATTTCTAGGAATGATTTTGATATTTTGGATAATAGCTAGGATCCATTTGTTTGTTTGAAAATAATGTAGGATGGAAAATGAACTTAGAAAATTCATTTTGAGTTCAAACATGATACATGCATTTCAAATGACCATTCAATATTCGGTATCAAAATTTTCATCCAAAAATTGGTTTCAAAAATTTTTCATCAAAAATATGATCTTGTATAAACTTAAAAGTGTGATTTTTGATATCTTGAAGATAGGTTGACCTAAGTCAACAAAATAACTTAAAAATTTCATCTTATGCCCAAACTTGATTCATAGACTTACATTATCTCATGTTTAATATCTTGATGCCTAATTATAAGAAAACATGAGTAGATAGCAAAACTTGAGACTTAGCATTTTCATGTTTTCCATGCTTATTTCAAATGAAAACATGTTAAGTTCATAATTGGATTAAATGACATTAGTTTCACTTCAAACTTGATATACATGTTTTAAATGCCTATATCTTTGTATGTTGAAAGTTTGAATGAAATATAAATATGTCAAGAAAAAGAAACAATATTCATTTTGATAACATACATGATTTATTTTTGAATTCAAATACTTGATTTTTGAACATATCATATATGAACCTTGTTTCATATCATATATTTATTTCTCCATCCCTTTGGTTTAGGTTTTCATGTTTCATGAAAAATACTCCTTAGAGTCTCAACCTCATGTATTAATTGTGTTTCATCCCTTTGAGTAGATAGCCTTTCTTGCCCTTTTTGATTGATGTCAAAAGGGAGAGAGAAGTATGAGAAAAAGGGGAAGAAGTGTATAAAACAAAAGGGGGAGAAAACTATAGGTAAAGGGGTGAGGAAAATATAGGAAATCCATGCATATAGATAGGGGGAGTTAATCTCATAGATATGCATGTTGATAGGGGGAGAAATCCCTTAGTTGATATCCTATATGCTTTAATGATATACTTTCTTATGGATGTTTGTCATCATCAAAAAGGGGAAGATTGTTGGCTTTAGGTTTTCAACCTTAGCCTTAATCTCGTCTTTGATGGTTTTGATGATAACAAACATGGGACTAATGATTTCATTGAGAATATTTTTTGAGGTTCCATATCAATTAGCGTTTGATGTCCTCGATCGAAAACATGCATATAGATAGGGGGAGTTAATCTCATAGATATGCATGTTGATAGGGGGAGAAATCCCTTAGTTGATATCCTATATGCTTTAATGATATACTTTCTTATGGATGTTTGTCATCATCAAAAAGGGGGAGATTGTTGGCTTTAGGTTTTCAACCTTAGCCTTAATCTCGGCTTTGATGGTTCTGATGATAACAAACATGGGACTAATGATTTCATTGAGAATATCTTTCAGGTTCCATATCAATTAGCGGTCGATGTCCTCGATCAAAAATATCAGAAGAAATCATAAACGGAAGGACATTGATCATCGCGCTTGGGTTCATCGCGGAAGTTTATCGAAGATCGACGAGTGCACCAAAGTCGCTTGGATGAGTCCAAAGATCAAGTCAAAAGCTCTCCAAGATGATGCTCGTTGAAAGCTGGAACTCGGAAACCAAGCGTGGAAGAAATAGGGTGAAAATGCAATTTCAGTCTATGTTCGGTCGACCAGGCGGTCGACCGAATAGGGTAAGAAAGAAAGGCCCAATCATTTCGGTCGATCGGTCAGTTGACCGAACACTGCCGAAAAACGGCAGTGGGCATTTCGCTCGATCAATCGGTCAACCGACAGTGGATGGTTTTGGGCAGAAGGCTTGGCGGTCGACCGACCTGCTAAAAGCTGAAGACGCGAAATCCCATCGGTCGACCGACGGGTCGACTGAATATCGGGGATGAATTGTCGCGTCTGGGCAGTCGACCGACTACAGAGAAAATAGAAGCGATCGAAAGACCAGTCTACTAGTCGGTCGACCGACCATTCGACCAGCGGTCCGTAACAGATAGTTTTATATCCGTTGAACCGTTGTTTCTTCACGAGGGTATAAATACACCCTCATATTCTTCATTTAATCTTCTTCCTTGATCAACACATATTTTTTGAGCCATTAAAAGGAAGATTTGAGCCTTCCAAAAGATTGATTGAAGCGTGCCCTGTTCTTCATCGAGTTCTTCTTCACACGCCGTCTGCTTCCTCAACTCAGGATTTAATTCAAGCTCAACGACTTGGCCGAGTTGAAGGTTTTATTGCTTGGAAAAGAGTTGATAATTTTGTTTTACTTAAAGCTATTTTCCCTTGTAATTTTAACTGTTATTTGAAACTATTTTTTGATTTGGGTTTGTGTGAAGACCTAGGCTGTCAGGTCTTGTTGTGTACAAGTGGTTACCTGGTGTTAGGTGTAAAGCCACTTTTGTAAAACGTAGTTTGTTACTAGCACTACTAGAAAAATGGGCATCAGCAACGGCTGATGCCGTTGCTGAGCCGTTGCTGAAAACCATCAGCAACGGTCGGAGCCGTTGCAATGGTGCCGTGGCAGAAACTCGCGTTGCTGATAACTTAGCAACGGTCGCTCGGGCCGTTGCTAAAAATATTATCAGCAACGGTTTTGCCACAGACCCGGAGCCGTCGCGGATAACATTAATAGCAATGGCCGCTGAGTCCGTAGCAACGCCGTTAGTAAAATCCCGTCGCTAAGCCGTTGCTGTAGGTCATCAGCAACGGCTTTTGATACACTTTTAGCAACGGCTTTCCCACGGACGGCCGTGGGAAAGCCGTTGCTGATGATGTGAACCTGGTAACGAAAAAATTTCAAATTTCAAATTTCCATTGATACATTGATACATTATCTGATACATAACTCACACACCCATACACTCATACACACATTCATTCACACATCACAAATACACCCAGATATACATCAAAACAATTTTATTTATATTAATAATTATCCACAATAGTATAAAAACTATTCAAATGCAAAATTGAAGTATCAATATCCAAATAAAATAAATTAAATAAGTCCAATATCTCAGTAACAAAGTCAATATAAAAAAAATCTCACGATGACGATGGAGGATGATCTAGATCATATGGCGGGGTCTGGAGTGCTTGAGTGTACACCGGCGTGGACTGACTCGAGGATGATGGATTAGATGATGTCGAAGAGATGCCTGCTTCGGGATGACTTGACATGTTGCGTAGCATAGCATGCATCTCCGCCATCATCTGACTCTAACGCGCGACCGTCTCCTCTAGAGTCCTTATTCTGCTACTATGATCATAACTGGATCTAGAGGTGGACGACTGCTCACCAGCGACCGGAGGGGTCAGTGCCCCAAGTGGCCCTAGTACGGCTCGCGCATGACCACTATCTGCAAAGCCATATACGCGGCCATGGTCCCAGCCACCTGCGGCCTCGACCCACGTTGCTGCGTCAAAGTCCTCGGGGGTGCCCCCGCGCTGCACCACCGTCTGGCTATAGGTCTCCTACTCGAGTTTGATTTTTTATTTAATATTTATCATAAAACTAAAATTATAAATATATAATGAATAATTTAAACAAATATATAGTTACCATAATGTATGCAGCGCGGTTGTCGATGTACTCCCCCGTCCCATGTGCTCGACGGTGAGTCCGCTCAAACACCGCCATCAGGGAGGGTCGCTGGACTGTCCCGTCATCCGACACAGTCGTCTACATTTACAAAACAAATATATTAGTTAGTATACATAGTAACAAATAAAATATATAATTAAAAGGTATACTTACCATACGGTTCGCGTGCACTCAAATACAACAGAGCCGCCGGTGTGACGCGCTGCTCCCCCCGACATGCGATTTCTAGCCGCATTCCGAGAAACCTCCTGCCATCGATCCGTCGACCATATTCCCACGAGCTGGTCCCATATATCCGGAGTAATCCAATCGGGGCCGTCTCCCCGAGTCTCCGCGATGTTAGTGGTCCCAGCTCGTGCCATCGCCTAGGACCGAGCCTGCCCCAGCTGCCCATTGTACCTCGCACGGGAAATAGCCTCCCAGGTAGCGTAAATGAATGGCCTCTGGTCCTCGGCCCATGTAAAGCAAGCCTGCAAAATAATAATATCAGTACCAATATTAATCATCATGCATGTAAAAAAAAAAAAAATACGTGCCTCAAACTCGCGCCATAACATGTCGACGTGCTCGCTAGGCACGTGAGACCACGTAGGCCATGTCCCATGCATATATCGTCGAATAGTAGAAGAAATGCTCCTTGGCACTTCTTCTTGCTCGAACCTGCACAACAAAAATAAATTTTAATATTATATTATGATATAATGAATTTGTAATGATTCATAATTCATGATATATTACCGCTCCCCAATCACGCTAATAAATCTACGTGACTCTGTGGCTGGTGGAGGTTGCCACCTGTTCGGCCCGCGTGGCCGCCTGCGTCTAGATGTACTAGCCTCAGCAGTATCATCGGCAGGAGGATCAACAACAGGAGAATCAGCAGCATAAGTAAGTGTTGGAGTCTCACCGATCGGAGACTCCGAAGCTCTCCTACGACGATAACCACTACCAGACATATCTGTCGAATAGATATATAATCAGATTATTGTATAAATAGTAGAGATATATTTAATAAAATATATACTTTACAATTATTCCTCATCATCTGAATAATAGTCTTCGAATTCTTCCTCTTCTTCCTCTTCTTCCTCTTCTTCATCTTCTTCATCTCCAGCTTCCTCAATTTCATGATCGTCATCATCAGCATATTCAACTTCTAATTGAATTGACGTTGTGTCTGCATCCTCGAGTATTGGAATAATACGATCTACAGTAGGAGGATCATCTTCTTGATAGAAACCATGTGTCATATCAGGTATCAGCTCATTTTCTCCTACTATCGGATCAATTTTTCCTCTACCTTTTATCTTATAGACTACACGCCAATCTGCTCTATCTTTATTTCGAGCTGGATACTTCGCGTAATATACTTGTTCGGCTTGTGATGCCAATATAAAAGTCTCATTTGCTTCCAATTTCGATTTGTAATTAACCTCAACAAGTTTGTATTTTGGATGAACTTTCATGCCCCTTTCTGTTGTACCGAACCAATGACATCTAAATAGGATCACTGATTTTAAGCCGAAGTAGTGCAACTCTATCACTTCTTCCACCGGTCCATAAAAATCCATATCACATTCAACATAGGTTGTCCCTTTCACGCAGACCCCAGCATTCATCGTCTTCTTTGTAAATGCATATTCAACCGTGTGAAATTTATACCCATTAACAAAATATCCGCTATAGCACGACACAAGTCGCGACGGTCCACTAACAAACTCAAATATTCTTTCATCTATTTCAGCTCTGTGATCTTTGCTGTAAGTCTGAATCCAAGTAGGGAAATCACGATTCCGTAATCTCTCCAATTCTTGATCGTTGTGAATAGAGTATTTTTGCACCATCTCAATGTCAAATATTTCAATGAATTGTTCAATCTCTGGACAATTGAGTAATACATACAAGTGTGTCAAATGATACTCTTCATCGCTTAAGTGTCGAGATGGACGAGAACCAAAAGCACGACCAGAGTGACAAAATATATTTAAACGTCCATCTGAATGTCGAACTCCCCCGTCGTCGTTACGTGGAAGACGATCAAATCTTGTCTGTACTGTCGATTCAAAGTAAAATAAGCAGAATGTTGAAATTTCTTGGATGATATACGATTCAGATATTGATCCTTCAACAGCTGCGGTGTTCTTTACTTTTTTCTTCAGACGATTCATGTATCTTTCAAATAAGTACATCCACCGATATTGAACGGGGCCACCAACTCATGCCTTGTATGCCAAGTGTATCGGTAGATGCTCCATCGAGTCAAAAAATGCAGGAGAGAAAAACTGCTCCAGCTTGCATATGATTTCAACAATATTATTTTCAAGTGTTGACATATCTTCGACTCGAAGGACATTTGCACAGATGTTTCTAAAAAACATACTTAATTCAGTCAACGGACCCCAAATATTATCAGGTAGAAGATCTCGAAATGCGATCAGAAGTAATCTCTCCATGAATACATGACAATCATGGCTCTACATCCCTGATATTTTGCAATCATCGACGTTCACACATCGAGATAAGTTTGAAGCATATCCATCGGGTAATCTGAGTTCTTTTACCCATTGACAAACATCTTTGATCTGTTGTTTATTTAACACATATAGGGCCTTCGGTTTTAGATATCGTCCGTTGACCTCTTGTAACTCCAACTCTGGTCTTTTACAAAGTATTTTCATATCATGTCGGGCTTTGACATTATCTTTAGTTTTTCCGAAAACATCCATCAAAGTGTTGAAAATATTATCAAACATATTTTTTTCAATGTGCATGACATCTAAATTATGTCGAATCAATAATGAACTCCAATAGGGCAATTCCCAAAAGATACTTTTTTTCACCCAGTTATGTGTTTGACCAAAACCTGACACTCTTTCATTGCGACCAAATACTATATCTGGAAGTGCTGAAACACGTGCTAACATTTGTTCACCAGACAACATTGGTGGTGGCCCATCTCTTTCGACTCTGCCCTTAGTAAATTTATTACGATTCCTTCGATACTGATGATTAATCGATAGGAATCGACGATGACAATCAAAGAATGAGATTTTTCGTCCGTTCTGAAGATTGATTGATTTAGAGTGTTCCATACAATACGGACAAGAGAGTCGGTCGTGAGTGCTCCAACCAGACAACATGCCGTACGCCGGGAAATCATTGATTGTCCACAAGACCGCGGCCTTTAAATTAAAGTTTTGCTTCCGATGACAATCATAAGTGACAGCTCCCTCAATCCACAATGTTTTCAATTCATCTATCAAGGGTCTGAGAAATATGTCAATTTCTTTTTGCGGACCCTTAGGACCCGGAATAATCATCGAAAGATAAATAAATTCATCTTTCATGCACATTGACGATGGCAAATTATAAACTGTCAGCAGCACTGGCCAAACTGAATAAGGAGTTGCAGAATGTCCAAACGGATTAAAACCATCTGTGCACAATCCCAATCTGATATTTCTAGTATCCCTAGCAAATGAAGGCTAACATGTATCCAAATGTTTCCATGCTTCACTGTCAGATGGATGAGTCATTACTGTATCATCACGACTTCTTGCATGCCAACTCATGTAGGGGGCTGTCTTTTCCGACATGAATAATCTTTGAAGCCTCGGTGTTAGTGGAAAATACCGAAGCACCTTAAACGGGATATTTTTCTGTTGGACCGATTTCTTCTCCTTGTAACGAGGATGTTGACATACAGGGCATTTATCCAACTACACATTTTCTTTATAATATAAAATGCAGTTATTTTGGCACGCGTGTATTTTTTCGTACCCAAGCCCCAATTTTCTCATTAGCTTTTTAGTCTTATAAAAAGTTGGCTCAAACTTGTTATCAGTAGGCAGCATTCCATTAATCAATCCAGCAATCCGATCATACGCAACTCCGTTGATATTACAATCGGCCTTGATGTTTAAGAGCTGTGTCATTGCTGAAAACCTAGTGTATTTAGGACAATTCTCATACAAAGGTTCATTGGCAGCTTTCAACATCTCGTAAAATTCTGCAGCTTCTTTATTCGGTAATTCAATCTCTACCGTAGTTTGTACTTCTGTGATATCAACCGCTGTAGTATCTGGTGGGACTGATGTCTGAAGAACTGGCCGATCAACATTATCATTCAGGTGGAATTGACCCCCAAGACTATCAAGTATCATAGTTCTATAGGGATTACATTGACTGGATGAAGAAGCACCAGCAGAGGAAGATTCACCATATGTCTAAACGACAGGATTGCTCGACGTCCCGACTTCGCGTGACTCCCCGTGACAAGTCCATAGAAAATATCTTGGTGCAAATCCTTTGCTATATAGATGCAGAGTGACAGTCTCCTGATCCAAAAATCGTCCATTCGAACAAATGCGGCACGGACATCGGATTTGATCACCGATGCAAACAAAATTCCGATTCGAATAGGCGAAATTTAGGAAGTACGTTACGCCTAATCGAAACTCATTCGTTAAAGCTCCACGATCAAGACGTCGGTACATCCAACTTTGATCAGCCGACATGATTCTGTCAATCAATGACAATTTCTTTGGTTAATGTCTTTAGGTGAGATTGTCCTATTCCATTCGGGATTTATGTTATTTATATTGCACTAAGTACTTATTTAAACCGTTAACTTCATTCTAAATTTCGGCAGCATCTCCCTACAGTTCTTCGAATACGCATATCATCTGGGCGCGTATCGGAGAACAAGAGAGATGTTGCCGAAATTTAGAATAATTAGTTAACAGTTAAAATAAAAACGTAAATGCAGTACAAATAACTATATTCCCAAATTGTCCAATCAGGGACAATTCAAGAATTGTACATCGTATAAAAGATCATCTACTTCTTTTACACGAACATACAATCCCCTAACGGATCTAAGGTTTTGCTAAATCATATCCGACTCGTCGATGCGTACGTGAAACATATCAACTCGTCGGATGGATGATTATTTTCTAAGTATTTCGAGACAGTTCGAGTCCATATTGGACAATTCTGACACGAGTCCAAATTCGACGATTTTGACAAGAGTCCGAAGTGGACGATTCCGGCGCGCGTCCGAAGTAGATGATTCCGGCGCGAGTCCGAAGTGGACAATTCCGAAATTAATCTAAACCCTAATAATTAATCTAACAAATTAAATAATTAATCTAAATAATTAATTAAATAATTAATTAACAATTAAAAAATACATATTAATCTACAAATTCCGGCGCCGGAGTCAAGTGGACTCCGGCGCCGGCGTACAGTGGCCGGACACACTGTCCGGCCATTGTACAAGGTCCGGCGGCGGCCATCGGCCGACCGCCGCCGGCCGAAACCCTATTTTTAGGGTTTCGGTCGGATTTCCCGCCGGCCGCAACGGGAAGAGACGGCCGGCCGGCGATGTATACCTGACAATGTCGGCAGCAGCGGGAGGAGGAAGAGGCATCGTCGGTGTCGTCGGCGTCGGCAGCGGCGGCGAGAGGCGGGAGGAGGAGGCGGCGGCGGCAGCAGAGGGAGGAAGAAGGGGGGCGGGCGCGATCTGCGACCTATATAAACTTATCAGCAACGGCTCACTCGCCCGTTAGAAAGCCGTTGCTAATAAGTTATCATCAGCAATGGCTCACTTGTCCGTTAGAAAGCCGTTGCTGATAATTAAAATTATCAGCAATGGCTCGCGTGTCCGTTAGAAAGTCGTTGCAGATACAACATATCTGCAACGGCTTGAGCGGCCGTTGCTGATAGCCGTTGCTGAAGACCAAATTTCTAGTAGTGTAGGATTAGTTTAGTTGTCCCTTACGATTGAGGTGGAAGAGGACTCTCGATAAGAAGGCGGTGACTTCTGGGTGTGGAAGTGTCTTAGGTTGAGAGTGCGTCTCTTCAAGTGAAAAGTCCTCTGTATAAGGGAAACATAAATTAATCTGGTAAAACTAGTTTGGAAATCCTAAGTGGGGTGCTTAGGTAGTGGAGTAGGCATTGGGGCCGAACCACTATAAACTACTCGTGTTTGCATTGATATCTTGTGTGTTTTAAATTGCTTAATTATTATTGCTTCCGCATACAATCATCGAATTGCAAATCACCTAATCGATCTAAGTAATCGTTTAAAATTGAATTTAGGCTAATCGAATCAGTAAACACACTATTCACCCCCCCCCCCTCTATTGTCGCCATTTCGCCAACAGACATAGTGTCCCGTGCATTTTTGGATTCAACCGGCCTGAGTTTCAAGCATCGTTGTAGGAAACTTGATGGCGAGATGGGGAGTCAATACGACGGCTCCCAATCTGTTTAAGGAAGGTTGGCCTAAACTCATGCGGTAAGGGCTCAAGCAGTCAACGCCGAAGAACTGTACTTTTATCATCGTTGTTCCTGTGGAGAACCGAACGTCGTTGCCAGCCATAAGTAGCCCCTGACGTCCACCCGATCTCCTGAGAAACTAATGAGTTCTCCTTGGTACGGGTGTAATGAACCTTCGTTGATGCTCATCTTTTCAAGTGTTGGGTAGAAGAGGACGTCTGCTGAACTCCCGTGATCTACCAAGACTTTCCTGACAAAGAAATCACCAGCGATTACATAAATAACGACGGGTTCTCGTAAATTCTTGTTTATTCCCCAGAAGATAGTATCATAGAAAGATATTACCGAGGTGGGTGTACGTAGCCTTTACGGACCAGTTGCATCATCGACTGTCATTATGGCCTGGAATGGTTGTGTTCCAACGTTGCCTTCTCCAGCAAATCCGTTTGTAATGTAGTCGATGACTCCCTAGATATTAGGACAGGGCTGCTCACGCGGTCCCAAAGTCATTGTGGTTGTCTGAGTCATTGGGTGGTGGTATTTTACTGGGACTTCGACGCTAATGGCGATGGTTCTATCGGCTTCGGCTGTGACTCCGACCGCATCGAATGTAGTGGTCGAGGCAACCTTCTCTGATCAGGCGCTCAATTTGATCGCGTAGAGCCACACATTCTTCAGTGTGTGCCCGTAGGTTCGGTAGAATTCACACCTCTTGCTTCCGTCGCCTTTGAATGAAGGCTTTAATCTTTTGGGGTTGTTAGGGGGTCTGAGCAACTGCAGGTGGTAGACCTTTTGGAGAATGGTCTTTCGCCTGGTGTTGAGAGGAGTGTACTCACTGAACCTAGGAGCCGGTCTTGAGGGTGATCTCCCTCTCCTACCGTAACCTTGGTCGTGGCGATCTCTGTCTTCTCCTTCCTTAGTTGGCCTTCTGCCTTTATCGGCGAAGAACTAGGCGATATGCTTGTCGGAATTCTTAGTTTCACGGAGTTCTTCCATCTCTATGAAGTTTGTGGCTGTTTCCCGAAATTCGACCATGTCATTTGGCTTCATCGGGGTGATCTGCTCGGCGAAGTATTCAGGCTTCATCGGGGGGGGTCGAGATTCTGGATTTTGGCAACCGTAGCCTGAAACCTACGTATGTATTCCCTTAGGGGTTCATGTTGCTCTTTCCTGACGTAGTGGAGGGTGTCCTCTATTTTGTAGTAGACCTGAGATGAGGAAAATCAGTTGTTGAAGGCACGGGAAAGTTCCACGAAAGTGTGTATAGATCCCGGTGGGAGGGAAGCGAACCATAGTAGAGCGGTTTTTCTCCAAGAAGGTCGAGAAAGCTCTATAGAGGACAAGGTCGATTGCTCCGTTGAAGAGCATCATGGTCCTAAACATCATCAGGTGTATGGTAGGATCACCCATACCATCGTAGAGCGCCAAAGTAGTCGGCAACTTGCACTTGGGTGGAAGGCATATTGCTATGATGTGCTCGGCGGAGGGTCCCAAGTCAATAGGGAGGGCAATCATGACCTCCATGGCATTAGAATCTTTCTCTCTTCCTTGACGGGGTTTGCTGGAGATATCGTCTCGGAGGATGGAAACTATCTCCTCCTTTCCGAGCGGATGCTTTCTTCATGTTCTGAGCGGCGACACTCATGATCGGTCGGGAGTTTTTCCCACGACCGCATCAGCATCTCAACCTGGGCTACTAGCCATTGGTTCTCCGCCTCGAGGTCATTTATCCAACGCTAGGATGCTTCTGGGGGAGGTCAGTTGGTGCCGGAGCGCCATTCCTCATTATTTCTGCGTCACTAGGTTGCGGATGATTATCTTCGTCGGGGTATTGTCATTGGCATGCAACGATGATCACTTAGCTCCGAGTTCCAACCATTATGGGCTAGGTAATCTTTACTCGGCCCCAAGATGGGCACCAAATGTTCTTGTTTGAGGATCGAATTAGTCTGGTCCAGTTCAATGTCTCTCCTGGTCAGGTACAACTCCGACGGGGGGGGCTACAAAAGACACTCCGACAGTTAGTAGGTCTCCAAGGTAGACGTAATGAAATTGGAACTTAGGATACTTAAGGCATGTTGTGTATGTATTTATTACAGGTGGAGGTGATGACGTTGCCCGATAATTTCGCGGAGATATTGCTCAGAATGAATCGATGCTGATCCCGGAGATAGTGGGCTCATAATGGCGTATCCCTCGTTATTAAGGAGGACGTGGGTGTCCTTGTTTGGCCAGGTGAAGGCCCTTGGGCGGAGCTATTTGGTCTGGCTCGATTTGGATTCAGGAGTGTGGGCATTGTTGGGCCTAATCCGATCGGGCCCAATAGTACTAGATCCAGTCCAACACTTGGGTGGAAGGCATGTTGCTATGGTCCCAAGTCGATAGGGAGGGCAATCATGACCTCCATGGCATTAGAATCTTTCTCTCTTCCTTGACGGGGTTTGCTGGAGATATCATCTCGGAGGACGGAAACTCTCTCCTCCTTTTCGAGCGGTTGCTTTCTTCATGTTCTGGGCGGCGACACTCATGATCGATCGGGAGTTGTTCCCACGACTGCATCAGCATCTTCACCTGGGCTACTAGCCGTTGGTTCTCCACCTCGAGGTCATTTATCCGATGTTAGGATGCTTCTGGGGGGAGGTCAGTTGGTGTCGGAGCGTCATTCCTCATTATTTCTACGTCACTAGGTTGCGGATGATCATCGTCATCGGGGCATTGTCGTTGGCATGCAGTGATGATCACTTGGCTCCAAGTTCAAATTGGAACTTAGGATACTTGAGGCGTGTTGTGTATGTATTTATTGCAGGTGAAGGTGATGACGTTGCCCGGTAATTCCGCAGAGATATTGCTCGGAATGAATCGATGCTGATCCAGGAGATAGCTGGCTCATAATGGTGTATCCCTCGTTATTAAGGAGGACGTGGGTGTCCTTGTTTGGCCGGGTGAAGGCCCCTGGGCGGAGCTATTTGGTCTGGCTCGAGTTGGATTCAAGGGTGTGGGCGTTGTTGGGCCTAATTCGACCGAGCCTAATAGTACTAGGTCCAGTCCAACACTTATTAACCCCCCCCCCCCCCCAAATCCTCCTCTAGTGTAGGCCATTCGCCCAACGATTGGTACCATAGGAGATTCGTAGTTTGAAATTTTATCATCTCTACTACACTTTGCTTGAATCCGAAAATGGCACTAGAGATTAAGAATTAGCCTAGGTATTCAAGTTAAAATTTTTATATAACACACTATTAACCCCCTTTCTCTAGCGTAGGCAATTCGCCCTACAATTGGTATCTGAGTGGGTTCGAATTTGAGATTTCATCATCTCTACTATATTTTGCTTAAATTTGAAAATTACACTAAAGATTTTAGCGTCTACACCTCCTAGGTTCGATGACTCGAACTTTGATATTTGAAAACATATGATGTACACTTTCTTAAAAATCCAAGGTTTAGAGGTAGTTAGCATGTTAAAAGTTGAATATATTGAACCTAAAAGTGAAATGCATGATTGGACACAAAATGAAATGAAATTGATATGTTTAATTTGAATGCAAAGAGTATTAATTGCATATATTGTTCTTTGGCAAATGAGATTCTTGAAAAGGTCATGCATTGCAGCTCGGCTTTCGATTTATAGCCAACTTTGAATGTCTTATATAATTATGCCAAAACTGAGTTAACTACTTTTCATGAAGGTGGTGATGACAATGGTCATCTCTCCAATGCTAACTTGATTTTTGAAACCCATAGTATTTCTAATTAATGAAAGGAGCACTAAATGTCGAAAGAGGAATGTGATTTGCTACTTGTCCAAGCATATGGGGCATATCAAGAAAAGTTGCCCTTCATTAAAAAAACAAGGCAAATAAGAGGACAAAGACTTCTACATCATCCACGTACTGACTTAGGAAGAAAGAATGAAAGATCACGAAACCGTGAATATTGAAACGTCCTATTTTGAGCTTCGCTCCCTACAATTAGTGCATCAATTGAAGCCCTCTTTCGAAGGTCAAAATTGCATCTTCGACTTGGTAGATTAATGGAGATATCAACGGGTTTCATGAAGAATAAAGGCCTATGAAGTCACTTGATTACTTGGGATTGCATCATTAATTTTTTCCTTAGAATTTAATGGAAATTTCCAAACTATTTCTGATATATTCTCCTAAGGCCTTGTTTAGATAAGGTGAAGTATGGTTTAGTAATGTATGGTATTGTATAGTATTATATGGTATAGTACTGTAAAAAAATATTATTTTGTTTGGAAGGATGGTATGATATGGTATGATTAAATGACAGTAGCTATGGAGGAGAACGACGTCTTGGCTAAGCCGATCAAGAATGATAAATAAAAATCTAATCTGATATGGGTATATAAAGGGCATAAGATGAATTATAAATTTTGATTGATCATATTTTAAAAATAAAATTTCATGAAATCATGAGAAACTACCAAATCCATGATTTAAAAACTTGACCAAAATTTATGGTTATCAAATCATGAGATTATCATACCATACCATAATCATTTATTAGAAGTCTTCTCAAATATAAAATTAAATCATATCATACCATGATAAATCATACTCTATCATTAAACAAACAAGGTCTAGAGGAGATGAATAGGTTGGTGAGGACAAATTTAAGTTTCTCATCTAAATGGTGAAGAAATGCATACTAGAATAGAAACTTTGGTTTAAAGAAGGCTGATGTCCTAATTGCAACTTCCTAAATGGGCCATTGATTTAGGTGAAATCAAATTAATAAAGTTGATTCAACCTTATCTTGATCGATATGGGTTTGGCCAGGCTTGTGGATTTAATTCGGATTCGTTTTGAGTCAAAACCCAACATGCACTACATAGATTAGTCGTGTACATTGACATATTGGTTACCAGTCAATGTGCATTATCTACAATTTCAGTGGTACGTGAATATTTGTTGTAAGCTATTTAATTATTGTATGATTCTACATTGTTGATTTTACCTATGTATATTGTGTGGATGGCATACTCTCTCCTACTTAGTTTTTTATACGCTCATTGTTTATTGGTTTTTTTTAGACCTATAGGTGATTGATAGCGGTATGCTTTCAATGCTTGTATTTTATCAAGGAACTGTTTGGTTGTATGTAATTGAACTTGCAGATAATTGGATTTATAGTATTTATAACCCCTTGTTTGGTTGTCTATAATTGATCCAACTATAGAATTTTGATTTTGTAACCTGCATTTATAGGTTATCTGTAATTGATCCAATTGTAGAACTATTTTCCTATTAGAGTAGTCTAAAAAGTTATTTTTTCCGTTGTTATTTGCAAATATTTACTTTGGTATATTTTGTCATTTGTTGAGGAAGTAGTCAAAAGAATCTATTCTTAATTTGTAGAAAGTTCTTATTCTATTTGTATAGGTGCATATCTAGATGAAAAATATTAGTTATTATTCCACATAATATACCAATTAAGCTTTGGTGCATAATCAAAAACAACTAGTTCTACAAATTAAGATTTAATTCTAGCAAACTAAATTATCTTAGTACTTAGTAAGTCGAATCAGATCATATCCATGCATTTGAGTTTAGAAATAAAAAGAAGAATGGGTGATATATTTAAAAGGAAATCCAAAATGCAACGTAGCATAGTTGCAAGAAGAAACTCATTCTCCGGAAACTATTTTATTTAAATATATATGTTAGAAATAATAAATCTTACTTGCGATTATCAAAATATTATTATCACAATTATTTGACCATCGTGGTTTCTGGTACTAGTTTTCAATTGTTAAATTCTAGTTGTAAACATAAGCAATTATTTTATTCAATGATTAGAACCCTCACCATCCCAACGGCTAACATTTTGCTTTGGGAATGAATCTATCTTCTGCAGCAACCTCAGTGTTCCACTCAATTGATGGTAATGAATCAGCAGGCCTTTGCCAGTCCATGTTACTTGCCCACAACTTACTTTAATCCCAGGAACCACCATTGCTATTATATATGGCTTCCTGCGTGCAGGTCCTCGCTTGCTAGTTGAGGCGAGTCAGACTCAAGTTGAGTGTGTATTAAAGATGCAATTTCTTGATACCAATTGCTAACAGGAGTAAAATGATTAGTAGGACAGACATAGATAGCCTGAATTTTCTTTCGTCTTCGTTTTTTTCTCGATATCCATTATTGTCAGAAGTAAAATGATTACTAGGACATTGATACACGTACTGTATCTTCTCTTTCTTTAGTCTTCATTTTTTATTTCTATTTTCAGAAATAAAATGATTAGTAGAACATTGATAGCTCGAATCTTTTTCTTTTTCGATGTTGAAGTGAAACTGAACATGCACTATGTTTGTATACTCTGAAGCTTTCCGTAGTGGCAAGGAACTAAATCTGAACATTTCTTGAACTCTCCACAGTTGGATTTCTGCTACTACTGGAATATTGATCCTCTCTCCAGTGAAATCTCTCCCTATTTTGTTGATCCATCTTTTCTCCCCCGCCTAGTGTTCTCCTTCCAAAAGAAGGAAATGTTGGCCTAAGATTTTCAACCTTATTCTTACTCTCGGTTTTGATGATAATAAATATGAAACTAATGATTTTATAGAAAATTATTTTTAAGTTCCATATCGGTTAGCGCACGACGTCCTCGATCGGAAAAATCGGAGAAATCGGTAAGGACGCTCGTCGTCGCTCGGGATTCTTCGAGAAGATTGAGTTTAGGTTTAGGATGTCTAGCATGTGTTGTAAATTCTCTTTTATGATGCAAAACCCAAGAACCAAAATCCGAACCCCAAAATATGAAAACTCGAAAAATCAAAAATAGCCTGAAATTCCTGGGTAATTGCATATTGAGGGCTCCATGGACGGCTATATGACCTAGACATTTTCTTGACACCAAAAGTTCTGGTAATTATTTTTTAGGTAAAAACTAGTTAACAATATATTTTTAAGAAATTTTTGGAAGCCTTTAGCCTACCCATATTTGATCTAAAAGATTATAAAATTTTCGATTTTCGAAAATTTGAACTAGACCTCAAAAGATAGATTTTGATTCTTAAGGATTTTGATTATTTTAGATATTTTTATTAAATCCAAATAGGGGGTAATCCTTATATAACATTTATGGTTTAATATGTTATATAAGAAGACTTAGCAAAGACGGAACCGAAAAATGAATGTCTCGAGAAAACAACCTAAAATACAAGGCTTTTTAGGTGTCGATCGACTGGCCCATCAGCCGGCCATCGACCGACAGAGTCCCAAATCGGACAGTAGACTCCGGTCGATGGCCGATCGCTCGGTCGATCAGTCGATCGGCCTTCGGCCAGCCATCAATCGGGGTGGCACCAACGGGCAAAATTCTGCCCGTTGGGTGAGCTATTTTGGCTCCCTTCCCTCATAGCTTATAAATATTATCCATGAGAAGCCTTCCACACTTCTTCCAACTTTCCTAGAGCTATATTTTGAAGATCCTTGTGTTTGATTGAGCCACTCTTCATTCCAAACCCTAGTTTCATCATCAATTCTTGATTGAGCCTTGTTCCTTCATCGATTCATCAATTTGAGGCATCAAATGGACTAGGGAGTTTCTTTTGGAGCTAAGTATACTTTGGTTTGTTTATTGCTCCAATTGTTATTGTATTTTGTTGTTTATTTTCATTGTATATCAAGTGTGTAAACTTAGGTTGCTAGATTTGATTGAGTTGGGTGGTAGCCTTTGTGTTTGAGGCTTAAATCCACCGGTGTGATTAGTTTATTAGGTTTAGTTGTGTTGTCCTTAGAGTGCTCTTGGTAGAAGTATCTTCGGTGTGAGAGTGGAGACTCTCTAGTAAAAATGTTATCATTGTAAAGGAAATAATTAATCTAGTAAAGTTTAGTTTAGAAATCCTAAGTGGGGTGCTTAGGTAGTGGAGTAGGCATTGGGGCTAAACCACTATAAATCGCATTGTGTTAGCATTGCTTATCTTGGTTGTGTTTGATTACTCGTTCATTCGCTTCCGCATTTATCGTATTGATTTGAGCTCTAACCTAAAGTTTGTAAAAATGTTTAAAATCAAAATTAGGTTTAAGATTATCAAACACACTATTCACCCCCTCCCCCTCTAGTGTAGGTCATTTCAACAACATTTGGTATCAGAGCGGGTCGTAGCATGAGATTTCATCATCTCTCCTACACTTTGTTTCGATCCGGAAATGGCACTAGAGTCAATTGTTTCCATATCTCCTAGGTTCGATGAATCGAACTTTGGTCTTTGGAAGTCTAGGATGTACACCTTCATAAAGACTCAAAGTTTAGGTGTTTTTAACATGGTAAAAATTCAATATATTGAACATAAGGAAAACAGAATGCATGGACCCAAAAACAAATTGATATGTTTGAATTAAATACTAAAGCTACAGATTGCATATTTTGTTCTTTGGAAAATAATATCTTTGAAAATGTCGTGCATTGTATTTCGGCTTTTGATATTTGGGCAATTTTAAACATGCTATATGATTATGCCAAGACTGAAGAGATTGGCACCTCTAATGAAGATAGTGATGACAATGGTCATTCACCTACCCCTAATTTTGATTTTGATGCCCATAGCTCTTCTAGTCAAAGGAGTAGCTCCAAGAACCGAAAAACGAATGTAGTGTATCATGCATGCAAGGAAAAGAGACATGTGAAGAAAAATTATCCTTCCATAAAGAACAAGACAAAGAAGATATTAAACGCTTCCACATCATCATCTTATTCAAGTGAAGCACTCTCTTGCCATAATTATGAAGTCATTTCAAAAGCTTGCCTCATGAATGCCAATAATGAGGTAAAATATTCTACCACTAGTCATAATAAAAATCTTTATAATAATGATAGTAGCTCTAATTCTTTAAGTATGGCTTATGATGAGCTATTAGAAGAATCTAAAATGTATGCCATGCTTATGAAATCTAATAAAGAAAATAGAAAAATCAAGAAAGAAAATCGAAAGCTTGTTAGTCATTTGCATGTGTTGAAGAGTGAAAATGAGAAATTGAAATCTTGCTCTTTTGATTCATGTCATGATAATTTAGAAATTCAGCTTAGAGCTTTGAAACTTGAAAATGAGAGTTTGAAATAAAAAATGAAACTTAGAAGCAATGAATTAAAAAATAATTTCAAAATTGAAATGAAAAAGTGAAAATTGAAAATGGTAGGTTGAAATCTCAATTGCATATTATTCAAAAATCCATGAATGTTTTGAAAAGTGAGATTATTTTCTTGAGTAGGAAAGTAAATAATTTACCAAATAATTTCTCTTTTAAGAACTCTAGAATTAGAAATGTTTCACCTAAGAATGCTCATGCTCATCATGCCTCTCATGTCATACATTCTAACACTAGACCTCATATTCATAAGAATGATGAAAAGAAAATATTTAATGGGCATTGCTTTTGTTGTGGTGTTTACGGGCATGCCATTTATGATTATACTTTTAAGATGAATCCAAGTGTGGCAAAGACACTTTGGGTTCCTACGCCCTTTAACCCTCAAGGACTCAAAGTCATTTGGATACCAAAAGTCTCATCTTCTTTTGTAAGGGGAGCTACCACACAAGGTTAAAAGATTGATGGTATGTTGAAGTTGACCAAGGACCCCAATGAAGAGTCTTCACTCGGTTGCAACTTTAAACTACCTTGATGCCTTAGGAAAGGTTGGCATCAAAGATCTTGGTATCATCTCTTATATCTACTTGTTTAAATTAGAGTTAGAGTTTTGATATATGCTTAACATTAGTAGATTTTTCGCTCTTGATATGAATTTAAATTAGAGTCGGCTTGGGTTATGTGTTGATACAGAATGGCGGGGTGATAGCTTATGCCTCCAACAGTTGAAATTAAGTTCATAAGAAGAATTACCCAACTCATGATCTTGAGCTGGCAGCAGTGGTGTTCGCATTGAAGCTGTGGCGTCACTACCTTTATGGTGAGGCTTGTGAGATATACACTGATCATAAGAGCCTCCAGTATTTGCTCACCCAGAAGGAGTTGAACCTGAGGCAGAGAAGATGACTTGAGCTATTGAAGGAATATGACTACACGATCATGTACCATTCGGGGAAGGATAATGTGGTAGCTGATGCTTTGAACAGGAAGTCTATGGGCAGTCTGGAGGAGGTTGTTGGCTCAAGATTTGTCCATGTGTTTGGATGGCGGGGAAGTCTTGTCAGTGTCAGTTTATGGTGCACTGGTGGCTCACCTAAGGGTGTAGTTCACGTTGGTTGACATATTGCGGGTAGTGCAGAAGGAGGATATTTTTTGTGCTCTCACTAAGGATCTGGCCAGGAGAGACGATGCCGATAATGGGTTCAGTATTGACTCGGATGGCATCTTGAGGTTTAAGAATCGGATAGTGGTGCTAGATATGGTCGAGGTTCGCAGGCAGATGCTAGAGATGGCTCATCGGTCCACAGACACTATGCACTCAGGAGCCACAAAGATGTATCATGATCTAAGGCAGAATTATTGGTGAAAAGGTATAAAAAGAGAGGTGGCCGAGTTTGTATCTAAGTGCCTGGTGTGTCAGTAGGTTAAGGCTGAGCATTTGAAGCCGACAGGGTTGCTCCAGAATCTAGAAGTACCCGAGTAGAAATTGGAGAAGATAACCATAAATTTTGTGACGGAGTTGCCAAAGTTTGGGAGGGGCAATGATTCTATCTGGGTAGTGATGGATCACCTAACCAATACTTCACATTTTATACCAGTCAGGATGACCTTTTCAGCCGAGCGGTATGCAAGGTTGTTCTTGGATCAGATCGTCATTTATCATGGTGTTCCTATTATGATCATCTCAGATCAGGGTACTCGGTTCATGGCTCGATTTTGGCTGTCTTTCTAGGAGGCATTGGGGACTCAGGTTCGGTTCAGCACTGCATTTCACCCTCGGACAGATGGCCAATCTAAGCGTACTATTCAGACGTTGGAGGATATATTGAGAGCATGTGTCCTAGATTTGGAGGGCAGTTGGGAGAGGCGCTTACCCCTGATTGAGTTTGCCTACAATATCAGCTATCACAACAGCATCGGGATAGCCCCATTCGAGGCATTGTTTGGGCGGAGATGCAGGTCGCCTGTAGGTTGGTTTGAGGCAAGGGAATCCCTTATGATGGGACCTGACCTGGTGGAGGAGGCAGTAGAAAATGTAAAGTTAATCAGAGAGAGGCTGTTGGCAGTTCAGAGTCGCCAAAAAATGTATGCTGATGGAAAGATCAGGGAGGTAGAGTTTGCTGAGGGGGACATGGTGTTCCTCAAAGTGTATGAAAGGGGTTGTGAGATTTGATAAGAAAGGAAAGTTAAGCCCTAGGTTCATTGGGTCATTTCCTATTCTCAGGCGCAGGGGAGCTGTGGCCTATGAGTTTACCTTACCTCCTAGTGTATGACCGAGTGCATCCAGTGTTCCATGTATCTATGCTGAAGAAGTACATTCGGGATGAGTCCCATGTGATTAAGCCTACCGTAGTGGAGGTGGATTCAACAGTCTCTTATGAGGAGCGGCCAGTTGAGGTGCTAGACCGTCAAATCAGAAAATTGAGATCTAAGGAGATTCCCTTGGTAAAGGTCAGGTGGGAGCACCACTCCGGGCAGGAGGCTGCCTAGGAGGTGGAGCAGGATATGAGGGAGTGTTATCTTTCATTATTTGATGATTTGGTGAGTCCTTAATTTTCTTTTTCTGAAATTCGAGGACAAATTTCAGAAAGGAGAGAGGATTGTAATATCCTAGATATTTTTATCTATTTTTCCTTTGTTTTTTGTATTTGTCAGTCAGCCTAGCGGGCTAGTCCGAGGTCGAGCCGAGTCGACTCATGGTCCGGTGCGAGCTTACGAGCTTGGGTAAGTAGAAATATGAATTATGTATGTGTTTGAATGATTTAATTATGTCGCATGTGGGTGTGCATGTGTTGGATGTTTATATGGAGCATGGGATTAATTTGGGTTTAATTAAGCTTAGTTGGTTAGCGGGTTGAGAGGTTAGTAGGTATGGATCCGGGTTGAGGCGGATGCGGGTTAAAAGAGGTGGGAAGGATTATAAATTCTCCCCCCTAGGGCTTGCGGCTCCCTATTGGAGCCGCACAAGCCACTTGGAGAAAAGAGAGGAGCCGCCCAAGCCGCCGCCCCTCCCTTCTCTCTTTTGGAGCCGCCGAGCAAGGCAGCCGCCACCCTCAAGCCGCCAAGCTCTCTCCCTCTTTCCCCCTCTTTTTCCCCTCTCTTTGGAGGCCAAGCCGTCAGCTTGAAGCCTTGGAGCCGCCGCCTCCTTGAAGCTTTGAGCCGCCGCCCCTTTTCATGATTGGAGCTGAGCTGCCTCTTCTTAAGGAGCCAAGCCACCCCCTCTGAGGCCGGATTTGGATATCGCCACTTGGAAGTTCTTCTTAAAATTGTTTTCCTAGTCAAGGTGAGTGATTTTAGCCCTCCTTCTCAAGTTTTCTTTGAGTTTCTAGAAGTCGTTCTTGGACGCTTGATGTTCTTGATTTGTTTTTCGATGATCTCTCGGATTCTTGTCGTTCTTTTTGTGTGTCGTGCTTGAGGAGGCCCTAAACCCTCCCCTATGGGACTCGGCAGCCCTAGGATGATCTTAGGAGTGCTAGGCCAATGGAGAAGCAAGATTTCCCTCAAGGTGTTCGATGAAATGTCTAAGTGAGAGTTTTTGTTTATTTTGAGGTCTATAGCTTGAATTGCTTACCAATTTAGGTTCTTGTATTGTTGTTGCATGCCTTGGAATTAAATTTGTGATTTTTGGATGATGATCATGTTTTAAAAATATATATATAAGATTTGATCATGAAGCCATGGGTGTTCTTAATATGAGATTCTTGATCATGAAATTTGATTCTTGTTTGAAGATTGTCTTGATGCTTGCAATCTTGGATAAACAATCATGATTTGATTCTTGTGAGTTCTGTCTCAATTATATAATTTTGTTGTGTTGATAATTAAGGAATTTAATTCTGTAATTTTTGGATTCAATTACCTTTATTATGTTGAAACTCAATTAGGCTGAAAACTGCATGCTGAATTATTTGTTTTAGGGCTGATTTTGAAATCATGTTTATAATGTGCATAGTTTGCTGAACATAGTCATGTAACCTATCTTTTCGACCAGAAAACATAGTTTGAAAACATATGATACACTCTGGAATCCAGATTCGGAATAGATACATCTGTGTCGGGTACAACAATAAGCTATAACAAAACCCTAAAATAAAAACCTAATCTTGGTGATCTAAATTTTAATTGCATAATTAAAATTGAGCAATGAGTCAGCATAATTTGTTATAAACCAATAAATAAAGTTATGCATGAAATAAAACCTCACAGGTTTATGACATTACAGGTCTAGGAGTTGATATCGGGTATTAGAGTGTTGAGACGCTTCCCTATAAGGTTGACACCCCTAAGACACCGTATGAGAGACTTGACTTAGGTCATGTTGCGCTATATCTTTATGAATGGCGAAGAGGCTCGTTGAGGAGCCAGATTGCGGGCTAGGCCCGGAAGGTTGGATGACTAATTCCCAACCTATGGAACAAGTTCGGATGGGCGATACCCGATTATTCCTTCACATCTTGTGGAGCAAGTTTGGAGAGCCTTCCCGATTGCTCTCAAGTTTCTTTATATTGGGATAAGTTCGGAGGGCTTTCCCAATTATCCTAGTATGTTTTGTTACCTTAGGGCATGGTAGGCTTGGGCCTGATGATCTTCACCATTTAGGTGTTGGATGCCTTCTGGCAGGTAGTGGCCAGATGGCCTGTTAGCTGGTCACTCCCTTGTGACCTCTCTTGCTTGAGTCAGGAGTTTTGCTTTATGCATCATAGCTATGTTTGGTTTTTCGTGGGGGTTGGTAGAATCGCTCACTAAGTTCTTTGAACTCACCCGTTGTCATTTGTTTTTGTTTCGCAGAGCCTGACCGATGAAGTGGGCTGGAGCACTTGGCGCGGCTGGAGGGCAGAGGAGCTACATTGATCTCATAGCAGTCCTAGTTATGGGTCGTAGTCGAGTCTGTAGTAGTTTGTCATGCACTGTGTTTTGGCATTTCGAAGTTGTAGTCCCTTGGGGACATTTATGTCATTTATTTCGGATTTCATTATTGGTGGTCTATTGGACTTGATTTATTATTTCCGCACTTTGTACTTTTGTTAAACTTACTTATAATAAATTCTGTATGATTTTCCTTTTGAAATAAAACTTGTTTATTTCTTTCCGCTATATTTTATTGTTAAGTTGGCATGTGCATAGTTTAGGCTACGGGGTATAGGCGCGTATACTCTGGCCGGTCACGTGACCCTGAGTTGGGGTGTGACAGAATGAAAATTGAACACGTTTTGAAAAATAACTAAAAATTACGCAAATGCCAATGAAATTTTAGCATTTTCATTTATTTCTAGAAAAATCCTTTCTAACTGATTCTTAAAATTGCAACTTCATTAAAAATCTAGTTTGTTGTGTAAAAATTTTAAAAAATTTCATCAAGAATTTGATTTATAATGGAATTTGATGTTGGACTTCGAAAACACAAAGTATCACTTACTTGAAATACTCATTTTTTCGACACTTTATTTTTTGTCAAAAACTTCCAATGAAAACTCATGTATACGATTTTGATTCCATCCCTAATATCATTCGCACTATTGCTTGAATAAAATCATTTCTATGAATGATTTTGATAACTTGAATGATAGCTAAAAATATCAATTTTTCATTGAAATCAAGATATGATGAAAAGTGAACTTAGAAATTTCATTTTAAGCCCAAACTTGACCCATGTACTTAGGTTCACTCATGTCAGATGTCTAGATGCCTAAGTTAGAGAAAACATAAGTAGATAGCAAAATTTGATACTTAGTCATTTTCATATTTTCATGCCTATTTCGAATGAAACTGTGCTAAGTTCATATTTTGATCAAATGACATTCTTTTCACTTCAAACTTTATATACATGTTTTACATGACCATATCTTTGTATTTTGAAAGTTTGAATTATTTCTGGAAATGTCATAAAAATCCCATTTACTTACGAAAATGTTACTTAAGTATCACTCTTCTCAAGTTCCTCATTTTTTTGATACTTTAAATTTTTATTAGATTTTCAAATGA
Source organism: Canna indica (assembly GCA_034359265.1). Lineage (NCBI taxonomy): Eukaryota > Viridiplantae > Streptophyta > Magnoliopsida > Zingiberales > Cannaceae > Canna > Canna indica. The sequence continues at coordinate 31,824,540 of CP136898.1, read as the reverse complement.
GACTTGAAGTATGATATTTTAAATTCACTTATGGTATCGTTCTACTCATTTGATGAGAAAAATTATTTCTAAAGTAATTTTTGACTATTTAACCGATACTTAAGTTACTACATGATTCTTGGTTTTGGATTTCATTTATCATTTCACTATATATATCATGTATGACTTAGTATATTATTCAATGTTTGGTTTTCATCCCTTGAGTTGAGACTTTCGTGGTTTCGAAAAATCTTTTAGTGTTTCAACTTTGACTTTTCTTGCCCTTTTTAAGTGATGTCAAAAGGAAGAGAAAAATATAGGTAAAAAGGGAAGAAAATATAGGAAAATCATGCATATAGATAGAGGGAGTTTATTTTCATAGATATGCATGTTGATAGGGGGAGAAATCTCATGTTTGATATCCTTTGTCCTTAAATGATATATTTTCTTAAAGATGTTTTGTCATCATCAAAAAAGAGGAGATTGTTGGCCTAAGGTTTTCAACATTGGTCTTAATCTCGGTTTTGATGATAACAAACATGGAACTAATGATTTCATGAAGAATTATTTTCAGATTCCATATCGGTTAGCGCACGACGTCCACGATCAGAAAAATCCAAGAAATTGGAGAAATCGACAAGGATGCTCGTCGTTGCTCAGGATTCTTCCGGAAGATAGAGTTTAGGTTTGGGGTGTCTAGCATGTGTAGTAAATACTCTTTTATGATGCAAAACTCAAAAAACAAAACCTGAACCCCAAAATATAAAAATCCAAAAAATCGAAAATGGCCCTGAAATTCACTAAGCCTAAGGAGTTCCTTGTAGGACTATATGACCTAAACATTTTCTTGGCATTAAAAGTCCCGATAATTATTCCTTAGATAAAAACTAGTTAACGACATATTTTTAAGGAATTTTTGGAAGCCTTCAACCTACACATATTTGGCCCGAGAGATTATAAAATTTTCAATTTTCGAAAATTTGTACTAGATCCCAAAAGTTAAATTTTGATTCTTAAGGTTTTTAATTTTTTAAATATTTTTATTGAATCCAAATAAAGAATAATTCTTATATAATATTTACATTTTAAAATTATTAACTAGTTTTCGTTGTATTTGTTTTGGAAGAATTGTTTTATGTTAGAGTAGTATAAAAAGTTAATTTTTTTCGTTGTTATTTGCAAATATTTGCTCCAGTATATTTTGCCATTTGTAGAGGAAGTAGTCAATAGAATATGTTCTTAATTTGTAGAAATTTCTTACTCTATTTATATAGGTGCATATCTAGACGGAAAAGATTAGTTATTATTCCCCATAACGTACAAAGCTTTGGTGTATAATCAACAACTAGTTCTACAAATTGAGACTTAATTCTAGCAAACCAAGTTATCTTAGTACTTAGTAAGTTGAATCTGATCATATCCATGCATTTGAATTTAGAAATAAAAAGAAGAGTTAGTGGAATATTTAAAAGGGAATCCAAAATGCAATGTAGCATAGTTGCAAGAAGAAATCCATTCTTTGGAAACCATTTTATTCAAATATATATGTTAGAAATAATAAATCTTACTTGCGATTATCAAAAAAATATTACCACAGTTATTAGACCATCGTGGTTTCTGATACTAGTTTTTAATTGTTAAATTCTAATTGTAAACATAAGCAATTATTTTATTCAATGATTAGAACCCTCACCATCCCAACTGCTAACATTTTGCTTTGGGAATGAATCTATCTTCTGCAGCAACCTCAGTGTTCCACTCAATTGATGGTAATGAATCAACATGCCTTTGCCAGTCCATGTTACTAGCCCACAAGTTACTTTCATCTTAGGAACCATAATTGCTATTATGGCTTTCTTCGTGTAGGTCCTCGCTTGTTGGTTGAGGCGAGTCAGGCTCAAGTTGAGTGTTTATGGAAGATGCAATTTCTTGATACCAATTGCTAACATGAGTAAAATTATTAGTAGGACATGGATAGCCTGAATTTTCTTCGGTCTTCAATTTTTTCTAGATATCCATAATTGTCAGAAGTAAAATGATTAGTAGGACATTGACGCACTGTATCTTCTCTTTCTTTATTCTTCATTTTTTATTTCTCCATATTGATTGTTTTCAAAAATTAAATGATTAGTAGAATATTGATAGCCCGAATTTTTTTCTTTTTCGGTATTGAAGTGAAACTGAACATGCATTATGTTTGTATACTCTGAAGCTTTCCGTAGTGGCAAGGAACTAAATCTGAACATTTCTTGAACTCTCCATAGTTGGATTCCTGCTACTACTAGAATATTGATCCTCTCTCTAGTCAAATCGAAATGTTGGCCTGAGGTTTTCAACCTTGGTCTTAATCTCGGTTATGATGTTAACAAACATGGAACTAATGATTTCATGGAGAATTATTTTCAAACTCCATGTCGGTTAGCGCATGACGTCCTCGATCGGAAAAATTGGAGAAATCGGAAAAATTGGCAACGACGCTTGTCGTCGCTCGGGATTCTTCGGGAAGATAGACTTTAGGTTTAGGGTGTCTAGCATGTGTTATAAATTCTCTTTTGTGATGCAAAACCCAAAAATCAAAATTCGAACCCCAAACATGAAAATTTGGAAAATCAAAACGGCCCTAAAATTCACTAAGCCTAGGGAGCTCCTTGGAGGGCTATTTGACCTAGACATTTTCTTGGTACCAAAAATCCCGGTAATTTTTCCTTAGGTAAAAACTAGTTAACGACATATTTTTTAAAAAAAAATTGAAAGCCTTTAGCCTACCTATATTTGACCTACGAGATTATAAAATTTTTGATTTTCAGAAATTTGTACTATACCCCAAAAGTTAGATTTTGATTCTTAAGAATTTTAATTTTTTAGATATTTTTATTGAATCCAAATAGGGGTAATCCTTATATAACATTTATGTTTTAAAATTATTAACTTAAGGTTAAGATATGTTATATAAGAAGACTTAGCGAAGACAAAACCTAGAAATGAACGTCGCAAGAAAACAACCTAAAATACAAGGCTTTTTGGGTGCCAGTCGATGGGGCGGTCGACAGCTGGTCGATCGGCCCATCAATCGGCCATCGACCAACAAAGTCCCAACTCGAACAGTGGACTCCGGTCGATGGTCAATCGCTCGGTTGGTCGATCGGCCTTCGATCGGCCATCAATCGGGCGGCGCCAACGAGCAAAATTATGCCCATTGGGTGAACTATTTTGGCTCCCTTCTCTCATGGCTTATAAATACTAGTCATGAGAAGTCTTCCACACTTCTTTCAACTTTCCTAGAGCTATATTTTGAAGATCCTTGTGTCACTCTTCTAGTTTGATTGAGTCACTCTTCATTCCAAACCCTAGTTTCATCATCCATTCTTGATTGAGCCTTGTTCCTTTATCAATTCATCAATTTGAGGCATCAAGAGGACTAGGGAGTTTCTTTTGGAGCTAAGTATATTTTGGTTTGTTTATTGCTCCAATTGTTATTGTATTTTGTTGTTTATTTTCATTATATATCAAGTGTGTAAATCTAGGTTGCTAGGTTTGATTGAGTTGGGTGATAGCCTTTGTGTTTGAGGCTTAAATCCACCAGTGTGATTAGTTTACTAGGATTAGTTGTGTTTTCCTTAGGATTTAAGGTGGGAGAGTGCTCTTGGTAGGAAGGAAGATACTTCCGGGTGTGGAAGTGCATTCGGTATGAGAGCGGAGACTCTCCGGTGAAAACGTCCTTGATCATTGTAAAGGAAATAATTAATCTAGTAAAATTTAGTTTGGAAATCCTAAGTATGGTGCTTAGGTAGTAGAGTAAGCATTGGGGCCGAACTCTTATAAATCGTATTGTGTTAGCATTACTTACCTTGGTTGTGTTTGATTACTCGTTCATTTGCTTCCGCATTTATTGTATTGATTTGAGCATTAACCTAAAGTTTGTAAGAAACGTTTAAAATCAAAATTAGATTTAAGATTAGCAAACACAATATTCAAACCCTCCCCCCCTTCCCTCCCTTCCCTCCCTTCTCTAGTGTAGGTCATTTCAACAATAGAAAAATGACCTCTACATCATCTTCCATGGTTCCACCAACCACACAAGGCAAATGCATTAAATCAGAATAGTCAAGATGAAAGCAGTCAAATGCTAACCTTTTAGCTTGAGGCAAATGCTTAGCATGAAGTTGATGATATATATAAACTTGTTATCTTGTTCTTTTTATTAAGACATCATATTGTGCATGTCCTTTATTTTTTTCTATTTATTCAAAATATTAATTTAATATTTAGATGTAAAGTATTTTAATCTGTAGGTATCGGCATTTTTAATATTAATTTATTTATTATTTTTCAAGTTAGTGCGAGTTGCAACTTCTATTTGCAGCTAACCAAACGTACGCAAATTGAAGTTGCAAGTTACAAGTGTACTTGCAACTTCCGGCTATAACCAAATGCCTACATATAGAAGTTGCAACTCTATTTGCAGATAATCAAACGGTATATTGTAAAATTTATTTACGAGCATTTGCTTTTGCATGCAAATATTTTTTGCAGTATTTGTACTTATGGACAACCAAACACCCTCTAAGTATTTTTAATGTTAATAAGCCTACTACTTTTGTTTCATGGCTAGCTTGCCCTATGGATCAGTTTGATCTCATTGATTTAATTCATATTTGTATCATGGTTGTACCATGGATGCTGTACAGGATTTTACTTCTAGGGAATCATGAGCTTCTATAGTTTTCTATGTCGAGATTCTTGTCAAAATTATTTTGTAATATCTATGATATATATAATATTTTGCAGATATTTTCCTATGGGTATGTTTTTGGAAGAACTTACGGTTATTCTACTACAGTTTCCCCCATATACAAAGGATTCAACGATGGGGTATGTTTTTGGATATTTTCATGTGAATAGTAGGTAAAAGAAAACTACTTTTTAGAAAAAAAATTAGGGATTTTTGGAGCCTGATTGGTTTCTTGAAAATTTTCTGTATTAAGCTCTAAAAATATTAAATGTTAAATCTTGAAAATAATTAAATTTTGAAAAACAAATGTTGTGATGGAATGTTATCAATGTTTTATTTATTTATGCTATTTTGTTAATGTTGTTGAAATTGTCATGTCAAGATTGGAGTTGATGCGTACAAGCGCCTTACGACTAAACCCGAGTTAAGGGCGAGACAAGATCAGCCGATCGAGATTCCTATATAGACCAATGGTGGTTGTTTGGTTTATATAATCAAATAAGGAGAGTATGAAAAAAATGAGGACTATGAATAAAAAAGGAATCAAATAGTAAAACTATTTCAGTATTTGATTTCCATTAGTTGTAAACAGTGTTGTCAAACTCGCGAGTTAACTCGTAACTCGGACGAGTTTACGATCCCAGGTATCAAAATCGAGCTAACTCGCACTCAAACTCGTTTTTGGGTAAACTCGGGATAAACTCGATAAACTCGGATGGACTTGATTTGATGATAATTATTATGGATTGAACTTGTACTTTTATATTTTTATCTTTGAGTCATTGTGTGTGTTTTATTATGAACTTAGAATGCTTCATTATGTATGTATTAGACTTGTACTCTTATATTTTATCTTTATCTGTGCTTTATTAGGGAGTTGAACTGCGCCTTAATTATGATTTTTAGATTATATTAGATTATATTTTTATAGTATAATATTTTTTAATATTGTTTTAATATCAAGTAAACTCTTACTAGTTTATGAGTCGAGTTTACGGAGGCTCCACGAGTTTAACAACCTTGGTTGTAAATGCTACTTAACTACCCACCAATTATTAATTATTAATTGTGTATATTGGTATCTTTATATGCACATTTGTAATATATTAAAAAGCATCATTCTTAAAAATAGTAATATATTTAATAATATGCAAAAGATATTGTATATTATATATATATATTCAACAGCATCAATATTAGCTTATATAATAAAAATCATAAAGTAATTTTATCAATAATTAATTATAATTAATTTATTGCTAAAGTGATAAAATATAAATATGCCTAATTTAGTCAATATTAGAAATAAATATATGTATAAATTTATTCACTATTTAATGTAATTAGATTAATAATTAAGGAATAAGAGTAAATAAATAAATAGATATCAATTATGAAAGGAACAAGAATAGTCATTCCTTACGGTGCAGGAATAGTCATGACTTAAGAAATGATTAATTATTCCCAATTCCTTAATCTTGCTAAACCAAATAAAATGAAAATAGGAAATAACTATTTTGTTCTTTATTCATTTTGGAAATCATTAATGCCGATGCATTATACACTAAAAAAATAATTCGAAAAATGAAAATCATGAAACCGATGCTTTTTTTTTGTGTCAGTTTCAAATAATAATTTAAGAAAAAATGGTGCATTAAAATGCGCTAGTTTGTTAGAATCTGACGCCAAGTGTCGACTAGTGTCGGTTTCCTGCAAATTGACAAAGGGCGCCGCCAATTTCAATTCTTGCAAACCGACGCCGTCGAAGCGCCAATTATTATAAATAATTTTAATTTTTTTCTAAATAGTTCATATTATAATTAGTCCCACATTGATAAAAATTATTTTCTAAATAATTCTTAATTATTATAAATATCATATTTATAATCCCACGTCATTTAATTTTTTATATTACTTTTAAATATTATAAATATCTTGTTAAAATTAAAAAAAAACAATTTATAAAATATAAATAATAATCTAAAATATTATATTAATATAATAACATATAATATTTATTTATTTATATATAATAAAATATAAAATATAATATGTTATATATTTTATAAATTAATGCATATTATTTTAAAAAAATATTTGAATTTCAACGCCTATATCTTAGGAGCCAGTATTCAATAAATTAGGTCGTTTATTTGAATATCGACACCTCTTTTGGGCGTCGATTCTGTATTTTCTTCGTCCATCGTATCGCTATTTACCATCAAACTAATTCCTTTAAGTGTGCCTCAACTCATATTTAGACCCTAAAAGGAGTTCGATTTTTCTATTAAAATTGGTCGGTATTATATTAATTTATTATAGTGATAACAATCTTTGTTAATATTACAAAACCCAATCAAAATTCTTTGTATATACTTTTCTATTCATTTTGACATAATATTGAAACGAGAGAAAATAATAGAGGATACATAGAATGAAAAAAATACAAAAATAAATTCTTTTATTTTTTTAATAAAAATAAAAATTCATAATATGTGATCCTACTAAGATTTGAATCTTAAATGTTTAGAAAACATACAAGATGTTGTCAAAACTCGACGACTCATGAACGTTGTTTCTTTAAATATTTAGAAAACATACAAGATGTTGTCAAAACCCGACGACTCATGAACGTTGTTTCTTAGAATTCTCCATAATTTGTATATTCTTTTGTATACATTTTTGACATAATATTAAAACAAGAGAAAATAATAGATGATACATAGAATGAATAAAAGAAAATATACATACAAAAAATAAAAGGAAAACAAGATAAGCAACTCATAGAAATAAACAATAGGTAGTCAATTAAAAATACTATACAATCAACTTCCCATAAAAATAATGCTGATCTCCCTCCCTTTTTATATTAGGAAAACCACTGTCATTAGAGGAAAAAGACTACTCGCCATATTTTCAAATTAAAACTTGCCGCTAATCAATATTAAGATTTACCCTAAATTTGCTCACTTCATCTATAAAAGGATTGACACGTTAATTTCCTTGGGGTAAATTAAGAGACTTCAGCAAGAGCAATAACAATGAAGCGGTGTTCTTTTTCTCCTTGTGCGACCATCGCCGCCATGCTTCTCATCTCAGTGCTTCTCTTCTCAACCTTGATCACGCCGACGAGCTCTCGAAAAACACTCATTGGTGCTGGAATTATTACAGAAGGTAATGGGCCTATTTCTCATCTATTAATTTAACTAATACGTATTTTCGTTAATTAATGAATCAATATCGCTGGTAATTAGTTATAAATTGTGTGTAATATATATATATATATATATATATATATATATATTCAGGTAGAGTTTTAGGCAATAGAATTCCTCGTGCGCCTGCAGCACCGCAAGCCAACCATCATCCTGATCCGCCGGTGTCTCCTACAGCGTCTCCTACTGCGAATGGTTATTCTGAACTACCATCGATCAACTGATGTCCCTGATCGATGGTGTTGAGAAAATAAAAAGGTTTAATAGTTTATGATGTTTCGATATGTTGAACCATTTGCCTAATGATTGGATTTGCTGTTTGAAGAAATAAAATACTTTAAGTTTAAGTTTATATATTTGAAATATAAAATTTTGAAAAATCAGATTCATATGTAAAAAAAATTAAAAACAAAATTGGTGTGTAATTAATGGCTAAATTTTGCGAATAGAATAATTATTTTACATCTCAAATTTGCTAAGCGCCGAATTAAAAGATTTGGTACGTCAATTAAAAAAAGATAATTCTTTAAATATTGTTATATATAATAGTTTGGTTGAAGCATTATGTTGATGGATAATTAAAACCTTATTAGGTGCGTGAAAAATTAAATTAAGTAATTTGCAATTCAATATCAAGTAAGAAAATTAATAAGAACATATTGACTGCGCGATGAGATAATAAAGCTCATCAACTTCATAGGTCTAAATTATTGACTTTATTAAAATACTTAAGCGGAAGTTGATGATATCGCACCCATCATCAACTTATGTCTTAACGTCCAATATATTTTTGATATGGGAATAAATCGGGGTATTACAATCTCCTCCACTTATATCTTAACGTCCTCGATCGTCAAGAACCAAATCAAGTTTAACACATCCTAAAATCACAACCATATCGATAGCATGTGAGGCCTAGTCTAATAGAGGCTCCACCTCATCTCTTACGAAACACTTTCCCACATAAGCTTTCTCAAAATAACTAGAACTATGTAATACTCTCATACCATTCGTTACGACCCGCTCATACCTCATCATAGGTCTAAACTATTGGCCTAATTAAAATATTTAAGTTGAAGTTAATCATCTCCACTTGAATATTGATGTCACTGTCAAGACTCAAGTCATGTGAGGCCTAGTCTAATAAGGGCTCCACCTCAACTTAGGCAACCTTTTCTCACATAAGCTCTCTCACCAAGTCAAAGACTAGATTATACTCTAATATCAATTATTACTTATCAACTTCATAGGCCTTAACCAATGGCCTAATGCTTCAACTGGAGTTGATAATAGCACATTCGTCAAGCCTTATAAACCAACACATAGTATACTCTCAATTTAGGACTAAATCAATGTATAAAAGAATAATACAAAGAATCAATGTTAACGCATGAGTCAGCTTCAATTCGGTTTCTAACGACAACCTAATCACCTTGGTTAGGATTTCAAGTACATCCACTAGACAATATTTTCTCTAACGTCATGTTTGTTTTGCAGGATATGATTTGGATGAGATAAGATTTAAGATGGATAAGAGTGAGATAGAAATTCAAGAGGATTTTTTAAAATCCTATTTTATGTTTGTTTTAACACAGGATAAAAAACATGGATAAGATATAAAATTCATATCTTGTGAATTTGGGCCCTAAACCCATCATCTCCCAAAGTTTTTTAAATCAGGCCAACAATAGATTTGGGCCAAAATAAATCCACCTAATTTTCGACCCGATTCTTATCCATTGCTCTAACAAACAGTGGATTGAATTTAATCCACCTCCGTAATCCGGCAAAGCAAACAATGCCTAGGAGGATTTAGATAAGCGGATTTAAGACATTACACAAAGAATGCTACTCAAAAAAGATCTAATAACCTTAAACCTAACAAGTGAGCATGTAAAGTCGATAAACAATCTAAAATACAAGTAAAAGCAACTAAGTAGGGACCGAGTGAATCTAACATAGTGAATAGCTCCTTCTTACGATCTTAGTAGCCTTGAGAAGATGATTCTGTCAAAGATGGCTTCTCCTGAGATATCATAGATTGAGCGAGTAGCTATGAGCTCAACCTCAACATTGGAAGATGCCTTCCGTCCTGGCACCAGATATTTTTGAACACTGCCAACCACTGCATGTTCCTGGGATTCAAGGTATTTGATAGTCATCTTTTGTAGTTGCAGTTCCATTCATCAAAATAAACTTCCCAAACTGAATGCATTGGAACTGGTTATAATCATCCCAGAATAAAGTTGCAGTTCTCAGACGATTTATGATGCACTCTGGAGGAGTCTGATCAACAGGAAAAGAAGGCAGAGGAAGTGGTGGGCAATACCATATAGAATCATGATACCAAGAAAAATCTAGAGTACGTGTCGTCTGTTTCAGCCTTCCGTAAAACACCTGTTTTGAGGAAAACACCGACATTAAACCGAGATTTAAAAGAAATGGGATGTGGGATTTGAATTGTTAGGAGGCTTACTCCAACTGTGAGATGCTGCAAATTTGGAGTGCTTTAAGAAGGCACATTAAGATTGAGGTGAATCTTTCATCAAGTAATGGCAACTTCAAATACAATTCCTTCATATCCAACAGGCATTTTCCATTAGGTAAGCTTTCAGGTACTGGTTCAGTTCTTACAAAATCTTCAAAAAACTTTTTGAAGATCAAAAGAAAAAATTAAGAGTCAAACTTCAGCAAGTAGTTAATCAGATAAAAAGGATGAAAGTAGCTCACATCGTTGTGATCACTTTGAAAACTCAGTGTGAGGCTCGTAACTTGGCTTAAACGTCCTAAAAACCTTGCAAGATGCCAAATCTTTCCACCTTGAAGCTCCTCTTCATCGAGATCATCATCTTCGCTAACATACTCATAATCATACTCATTTCCCCGCAATAGAGCAACTGAGGTCAGTCGTGGAGATTCTGTGATGCGAATTGCTGGACATTTATAATAGCTATGGATCCTTAATCGAGCAAGAGAGTTGTGGCTACTGATGACCAGGTTTTTAATACCCCGGCAATGGTCGAGTATCAGTTCTTCAATTTGCGGGCAGATAGACAATATCCTTTTTAGGGCCGCATCATTAATGCTTGTATTGCCGATCTCAAGACGTCGGAGGCGACCAAGTCCGGTGAACTTCCGAGGCACCTGGAGGACGAAGCCCCAGGACGCCATCTTCGTCAACGTTTGACATGAGAAAATGCAAAAGGGGATTTGGTAATCCGAACTGTCATGTGCAGCAGACACGGTCAGTTCTTCAATGCCGTTGGAGCAAAGGGAGTGGAATATCAAGTCGAACTTCTTTTTATCCGCGTCGGCCCAGATGTCGACGATTTTGATGGGGTTTCCGGAGGTACGACGGGAGCGGAAGATGCGACGCATGGATGCGATGTACCGGTCGCTGTCTGCGAGGAGCACGTCGGCGGAGGACATGCCGGTGCGGAAGCTGGGGAGGGAGGGGAAAAGGTGCTGCCAGCGCTTGGAGAGCACGGTGGAGGCGGCCGCGTTGGTGAGGGGAAAACGGCAGAGGATGTTGATGAGGATTTCATCGGGGAGTTGGCTGATGCGATCGCCCTCGTCGGATGACATGGTCGGCTCCTCCATCTTCTCTATAGCTCAGTGGAGAGGTGTGGGAAGAGAATGTTCTGATTTGGGAATTTTTGATTACGCTCTCAGTTTTTGATTTGTATCTGTTCTCCACCTTTTGTACTGAATTGCCCTAACGTTGGAGCTTATTTTCTCTTTATTAGGCTCAAAATTATCAAAAAAAAAAAAAAAATTAATCGAACTATAATACCCATCACTTGAAACGATATTAGTGTTGTGTTAACAGTGCTGACGTGACAATTTTGTTTATCTCATATTTATACATGACTGTCACGTCAATACCATGTCAGCAGTACACGTGGAAATAAAGGGAACACTTTCCATTAATCTTAGTACTAATTTGGCCCTAACGTTTGGTAAGATGGGCTTATTTGCCCTCCACGTAGGGGTGTTCACGGGTCGGATCGGGTTTAGAGAAAAAAATCGATCCGACCTGACCAACTATAAACGGGTCGAGTCAGGTCGGGTTGAAAATTTTTCACCTCTCAAACCCGACCTAGTTCAGGTCGGGTCGGGTCGAGTAGTCGGATTTACCCATTTAGGTAAAAAATGAGTTTTTAACAATATTTTTTTAAAAAAAATTAAAAAAAAATTAAAATAAATATTTTTAATATAAATATTTAAAAAATGTAAATAATCGGGTCATTGGGTCGGATCAGGTCGGGTCGGGTTGAAAAATTTTCACATCTCAAATCTGACCCAACCCAACCCGACCTAGTTCGGGTCGGGTCGGGTCGAGTAGTTGGGTTTACCCATTTAGGTAAAAATGAGTTTTTAACAATATTTTTTTAAAAGAATTAAAAAATAATTAAAATAAATATTTGTTAATATAAATATTTTAAAAATGATTAAAAAATGTAAATAATTGGGTTATCGGGTTTCAAATTCTAAAACCCGAGACCCGACCCGATTATGATCAGGTTTGGTCAAATTGTACCCAACCCGACCCAACCCAAATAGGTCTTTAGGGCTCTTATAAAAATAAATTCTAAATAAATTTGGGTTGGGTTGGGTCGGGTAATCGGGTCGGGTCTTGGGTTTTAGAATTTGAAACCCGATGACCCAAGACCCGACCCGATTATTTATATTTTTTAATTATTTTTAAAATATTTATATTTAAAAATATTTATATTTAATTCTTTTTAAAAAATATTGTTAAAAACTCATTTTTTTACCTAAACGGGTAAACCCGACTACCCGACCCGAATTAGGTCGGGTTGGGTCGGGTCAGGTTTGAGAGATGAAAAATTTTCAACCCGACCCGATCCGACCCGTTTACAGTTGATAAGGTCGGATCGAATTTTTCCCTAGACCCGATCCGACCCGTGAACACCCCTACATGGAGGGCAAATAAGCTTCTCTTACCAAACGTTAAGGACAAATTAGTACTAAGATTAGTGGAAAGTGTCCCCTTCATTTTCACGTGTACTGCTAACATGGTATTGATGTGGCAACCATGTATGAATATGACATAAAAAAAATTATCATGTCGGCACTGTTAACACAGCACTAACATCGTTTCAAGTGAGGGGTATTATAGTTCGAACTTAAAAATCTTATAGGTAATTTTGAGCCAAACAAAATGTTGAGGGCAAATAAGCTCCTCTTATCAAACGTTAAGGGCAAATCAGTACCTTCTACCCTACTTTTTCTATCAGAAGAGAGTCAATGGAAGAGGAAAATATAGAGGGCAGCAAAGCCGAGGCACAAACCAAAAGCCACGGCAGGAGGCTGGCAGCAGAGTTTATTAAAGGGTTAAGGGTGATTTTTACCCTCGAACTATTGAAAATTGGTTAAAAATATCTCTAAACTCTTCTTTGATTGATTTTTACCCTTAAACAAACAAAAACAATTGAAAAATGCCATCGAACTAATAAAAATGGGTAAAAATACTTTAAAACTTTTTTTTTGATAGATTTTTTACCCTTAGACAAACAAAAATAGTTGAAAAATAACAGTATTTTTCAACCGTTTTCGTTTGTTTAAGGGTAAAATCAACCAAATAAGAGTTTATAGGGGTATTTTTATTCTATTTTCAATAGTTCGAGGGCAAAAATCATCCTTAACCCTTTATTAAATAACACGGAGACCCCTCAACTATAGTCAATGTGTGCAAAGACTATCTAAATTATCAAGAATGCACAGAATCCCGCGACTACACTTTTTGTTCCAATAACTCTCCTCTGTTAGCCCACCCGTTAGTAACTTATAATTGTAAAACTCCCACGTGCACAGAACATCCTCCCCAGTGCCACGTGGCAATAATCTCCACCCACCATCTCATCCGAGGAGGATCGAGGTGGTGGAAACGGCGACGGTGACATCCTCCTCCTCTAGAAGAAGAAGATGAGCTAGGAGGAGGTGGTGGTAGAGACGTTGACGGTGACCTCTGTTGAAGATAATGCAACACCTAGCTTCCTGATCGTATTTATCCTTTAGACTAGATTGATTTATCACATAGTTAGCATTTATCCTTTTATTTAGTGGGTATTTATCGTGTTAGCTTAGTGGGTAATTATCAGTTAATTACCGAGTCTTTAGGAGTTATCGTTGTGTCTTGTAAGCCTATAAAAGGCCACTTATTTTATGAATAGAATCATCTCTCCATTAAGCACCTCTCTCGTGTTTATCCTGGCGTGTTCAACAACGGGTATCAGAGCCGGTGCGAGAGAGTGCTGGGAGGAGGAGAGATCGTTGTACCAAAGCCGGAGACAAGAGACGAGAGGGAGAGATTGCGGAGAGAGTTCTCTATTTTGAACAGAGGTATAAAAAAAAAAAAAGGCGTCGCTGGGAAATTGAAGACCGAGCCGTCTCAAGTAGGAAGGGCGTGTGGCAGATCACATTGGCCTATTTCAGCAACGTAACGAAGAAGCCACGTCTGAAGACATCTTCTCAGATCAAGAAGAAACGACGCCTTCTTGAGAAAAGAGATCCGAATCTCATCTCCTGAAGCTCCCTGTTTAGATCCAAATATTGGTCGCCTTCATCATTAAGATTGCCAACGGGATCCAAGTCGACCTACGTGAGCAGCTTCATCGTCAAGAGGATCATCGCCAGTCCGTGAGCAACTTTGTCTACTGCTGTTGCCGAGAAGAAAGAGCCGCACCATTTTCTTGTTTGCCACCAGCCATTGCGTGAAGAGAAAGTGAACTTTCTCATTCGGCGAGCCCCACTTCAAAAGAATTGAAGCAAACTTGTTTGCAACGAGTCCCACCATTTTTTTTCATGCACGTGGCCTCTAGAGGAGGAGAAAAAGAAGATTAAAATTGATGCCCCGGTTCAAAAGTATAGAAGAAGTAATCCTAGCATTAGTAAAGAGAGGAATTAATCCAGCGGGCCCCACCATTAATTGATATTGATTTCGGCAGCAAAGGAAGAAGCACGTCTCAAATCATCTCATTTATTTTGACTTGGTCAAAATAGAAAAAGTGAGAAGCAACTTTAGACTTCCCTGTTTTTTTATTTTTTCTCTTATCTGTAATTGGAAAGAAAAGAAAGAGAGAGAGAGGAAAAAAAAGAAAGAAAAAAAAGAGTGTGTGTCATCTCCGCTCCACCAAATTGATTCCCGCTCATTCCGATGACAAGTCTTGTTGATCGTCACATAGGGGAGACTGCGATTGTGGAAGAAGCACCGATTGACCCCAGTTTCTTCAGCAATAGTAGGTCTCCGAAGTAGATTTTCAGAAGCAGTTGTCACCTAGAGGAAGAGAGAGGGAGATAAAGAGACCGATCAGATCTCAAGTTGGTGGATAATTTTTGGTGACAAAATGAGCGAACAACATTTCATTGACGGAATGAAGAAGCTCAACAATCACAATTATAATACTTAGTCGACTTGTATGATGTCATATTTGCAGGGCCAAGATTTGTGGGAAGTTGTTAACATGAGTGAAGTTACGCAACCAGAAGAAGATACAAATGGTGCACTGCGGAAGTGGAGAATCAAAGCTGGTAAGACAATGTTTGTCTTGAAAACAACTATTGAAGAAGAAGTGCTAGAGCACATTCAGGATGCCAAAGCCCCCCAAGAAGCTTAGGGTACACTCACCAAGCTATTTTCAAAAAGGAATGACACAAGATTCCAGCTTTTAAAAAGCGAGCTATTGTCGATAGCGCAACACGACATGACGATTGCTCAATACTTTCACAAAGTGAAGACGCTCTGCCGGGAGATTACAGAGTTAGATCCAAAAGCTCCGATTAGGGAATCCAGGATGAAGAGGATAATCATCCATGGTTTGAGGCCTTAGTTCAGAGGCTTTGTAGCTGCAGTTCAGGGATGGCAGAATCAGCCATCACTTGTTGAGTTTGAGATTTTGCTTGCAGGTCAGGAAGCATTGGCCATGCAAATGGGAGGAATTTCGCAAAAAGATGAAGAGGAAGCGCTCTACGCCAAGAAAAGCAGAAGGAATTCCAAGTAGCATGCCAACGGAGGATCTAAGAAGAATGAAGGTAAAGCAAAAAAGTCGTGAAGAAGAAGGGAGCGCTCGTGCAGGGGGAGCATCGAAGAAGTATAGCAAGAAATTTGAATGGAAGTGCTACAATTGCGGCAAGGTTGGTCATATGGCAAGAGAATGCCGATCGAAGAAAAAGCTCGAGGAAGGTAATGTTGTTACTTTCAAAGATGAGGAAGAGTGGGATGCTGAGGAAGTAGCTCTCACAACTATAGTATCCGATCAGGTAGAGGATGATTGGATCGAAAGCTCGGCTTGGTAAAGGAAGCTGGTGTTGAGGGGGAGTGTTGAAGATAATGCAACACCTAGCTTCCTGTTCGTATTTATCCTTTAGACTAGTTTGATTTATCACATAGTTAGCATTTATCCTTTTATTTAGTGGGTATTTATCGTGTTAGCATAGTGGGTAATTATCAGTTAATTACTGAGTCTTTAGGAGTTATCGTTGTGTCCTGTAGGCCTATAAAAGACCACTTATTTTATGAATAGAATCATCTCTCCATTGAGCACCTCTCTCGTGTTTATCCTGGCGTGTTCAACAACCTCCTCCTCCTCCACCAGGAGAATCCTCCTCCAGAAGAAGAAGAAGAGGAGGAGGAGGAGGAAAGGAGGTGGTGGTGGTGGTAGAGGCGACGACGGCAACGATGGCGATGGTGGCGATGGTGGAGTCTAGGGCAAGGTGATGTCACACCTCAAACCCGGTATGACCGGCTAGGATACGCCACGTACCCCGAAGCCTAACCCAACTCAAACAAAACAACAATAACCTGAACAGTGGGAGATTTTATTTTATTTTTGAAAAGAATAGACATGACATCACAAGCCAAACCAAACCAAAACTCAATATGAACACCCTGAACAAGTTATTAAAAAGGAGTTCAAATAAATAAACAAGACTCCCCAAATAAAAATAAAATGCGGAAACCACGACCCGAGTCAACATGACTCAACAACTCAAAGAGACACTAAAATGACTCAGGAATCCTCCTCGATCACGACATCACTACTAGAAATTGGGTCTTCAGCAACGGTTGCTCAAGTCGTTGCTATTTGCAACGGCATTCTTATGGCCGCTCAAGTCGTTGCAGATATGTTGTATATGCAACGGCTTTCTAACGGACATGCGAGCCGTTGCTGCTGATGTTAATTATCAGCAACGGTTTTCTAACGGACAAGTAAGTCGTTGCTGATGATAACTTAACAGCAACGGCTTTCTAACGGGCGAGTGAGTCGTTGCTGATAAGTTTTTATAGGTCGCAAATCACGCTCGCCCCTTCTTCCTCCTACTGCTGCCGACGCTGTCGTCCGTCCTCGACCGCCGATTTCAGGTATTTCTCGCCGCCCGACCTTCCCCATTGATCCCAAAGTAAAATCCGGCTGAAACCCTATTTTTAGGGTTTCGACCGATGGCGGACGATCGATGGCTGCCGCCGGAGCTTGTACAGTGTTCGGACACTAGACGCCGACTCCGGCGCCGGAAATGATATTTTTATAATTTTTTATTTAATTATTTAATTATTAATTATTAATTTGTTTGTTTGTTTAGATTAATTGTTTAATTTATTAGATTAATTTTTAGAGTTTATATTAATTTTTAGTTTAATTTGGTTAGATTAATATTTAATAATGGTAGGTTAATTATTTAAATTAGTTAAATTTTGTAGATTAATATTATTTAATTAGTTAAAATATTTTTAATTAGCGATGCGATTTTCTGCCACGGCTCCGTTGCAACGGCTGGCGTCGTTGCAAGCCGTTGCTGATGCCCATTATTCCAGTAGTGCATGTCACGAGACCCGTTGCTTGCCACCCACTGCGCTACTGCACCTCGATTCCTCTCTGATCTAACTCAGGTGCTGCAAAACAATAGTAATAAGGGGGTAAGTTCAACTAGGACTTAGTGAGCAGATCAATCCTCAATTCACCAAATCAATCATCATGCATAAAAACACAAATAACCTATATAAATGATGTAACAACAACGTTAGAAGAAATCAGCAATAATATATCCAAAGCTCTATGCATGAAATCAACATCCACCAACAAGCATAAAATATCTATGGTAATAAAATAGGAAGAATGCAACACCTCAATCTTATGCATGCAATGCAACACCTCAATCATATGCATGCTCACTAGATCCGTCGGTCCCACACAGCCACATAGGGTAGGTAGACGAGTGGCCGCCAAACTACCACCCAGCTCAGTGCCATCTCTTTGGGGCATGCCCTCCCCTCACCGACACTGGCTCTTCCGAGCTAGCCTGTTGGGGCATACGCTCCCCTCACCTACTCGATTCTCCGGACTGTCTCTTTGGGGTATGATCTCCCCTCACCAGCCGGACTTCTAGAATAAGGCCAACGCTGTCTCTTTGGAGCATACCCTCCCCTCACCAACGAGACTTTCGGGAAATGCAACAAGCATATCACAACACCACACACGCTGGTATATAAGCATAAACAAGATGTGCTATCAACATGTAATAAATGGTATGTCAAGTGCATACCTCATCCTCCCCCTTCTCCTGTCATACATCACAATCGCATACAGATATATATGTAGAAATAGTGCCCATAAATCATGAATGCTCAGCATAATTAAACAATCATAAAATAGAATTATAGCACTGTAAGAAATGATGCACGTGTATCATGAAAGCGGTGCAAAAAGAAACTACAACTATAAATCAATGAACTGGAACATGATAAAATAACTCGTCATAGAAACCATTGATCTAGGATAAAATTCACCTCATTAAATACTATATCCATGAATCATCTCATATCGAATCATAAAAATATATAAAATATGATTTTTCAGCTTGGCAAGCAAAACGAGGCGACGCCCCGCTACTGTTTTCAAAATTTGAAGGTTGATGGCAAAACAGACCTCACCAATGAATCCGGAACATCCATTAGATGAAAATTCATATATAACATGAATGTTTTTACTAACTTTAAAGCCTCCAAATAATTATTTAGAATAATAAAAATAATGTCTTAATTTATTTAATAAATCACTGCTATAAATAAATATAACGGTGTTACAATCAATAAACCAGTAATGAAATCTCAGCCATTCATCTAAACATGATCACATCACAGCCTTCCATTTAATATGATGCAATCACAGTCCTCTATTTAACATGATGCAATCTCAGTCTTACATCTAACCAGATGCAATCACCACCCTACATCTACATGATGAAATCATAACTTTACATCTAATCAAATGCAATCACAACCTTCCATTTACATGATGCAATCACAACCCTCTATTTAACATGATGCAATCTCGGCCTTACATCTAACCAGATGCAATCTCATCCCTCCATTTACATGATGCAACCTAAGCCTTACATCCACACAAGATCAAATCTCTGCCGTTCATCTCAACCAATTCAATCCAACCCTCCATTTCATCTCATCTCCCTAGGTCATTTTCATCTTCATCCTCATCCTCCCCTCACCCACCGCCGCCGCCGCCCCTTCCCCGGCTACTACCGCTGCGCACCGGCGGGAATCCGGCCGAACGGGGTCCCCGTCGTTCGACGACAGATCGCCGCCGCCTAGCTCTCAGCGGCGGCCCCAAAGGCAGCAGCTAGGCCGGCTGCCCCAAAGGTCGAGCAGCCGCCCCAACCGCTGGCCGCGCTCGGTAGCGTCGACCTAGACAGGCCAGGGCCCAACCGGCGACGCCGGCGCCGGCCTGGCTAGGCCACGGCCTGACCCACCGCTGCCTAGCAGCGGTCGCCCCTGGCATGCTAAATCACAGAGATAAGATAAATAAAAATTTTCTTAATTTTTCTACATTAAATGCTTGCTCGGGTCTAATCCTGAAGCTTCATGCCAATTTACGCTAACTAGGGCCCACGATCCTCCACTCAAGAATAAAATATTATTACTAAGATTTTTGGATATTACAGGTGAGAAGTGTAGGTAGGTGTGGGATGAGTAGAAGAAGAAATGATGATCGTCAGATGAGATGGAGGATGGAGATTACTGCCATGTGGCACTAGGAGGGGGATTCTGTGCACGTGGGAGTTTTATCGTTAAGTTACTAACGAGTGAGCTAATTGAGGGGTTATTGGAACAAAAAGTGTAGTCGCGAGGAGTTTTTTGCACACTTTGTAGTTTATATAGTTTTTGCGCATTTTGACTATAGTCGAGGGAATACTTCATATCATTTACCTTTATATTTTTAATTAAGCAGCTCAAAATTATTTCTTGTATTGAAAGCTTATATTAATTACATTTAATGTCAACACGTCACTTTCACATATTCGACCATTCGTTTCTCTATTGTTTTGAATTTCTTTAGCTTTGCAGTCAAAGCCTCTGCTGACTTATTTTATTTGTAATTCTTTTTTGTCGATTTAGTGAGACATTAATAGTCGATGAGTCTTATTATATTCTCCTAATAATCAGTCCAACAATCATCATAACCACTCACAATGGCATGAGTGGTAACTTCATCAACCATAATGGGCACTTTATTATATGTGAATATTAGGAGAATTATTAGGAACATGAGTTAGGAGGATTTAGCATTTATGTCGGTAAGAAAAACATATTGAATCTAATTGAAAGAATATATTCTTTGTTGAACAATAATTCACTAGTTTGACGAATGAATGAATCAATCAATTGCTGGGCCAAGTCAATGCCCGGTCCCATTTTGATAACACAATGGCCATTTTATATTGGGCCTACTGCATATTATGTGGGCCATACATTGTACAAGCCGGCCCATTAGCTCTACTAACAAGATCATGAGTTAAACCATTAATAACAATTATTCCCATTTCAAAAAATATAATAAAAAATAATAATAAGAGGAGTCCCTTTGGTTTGTTTGTTAATATGTCTACTCAAAATTCCATAAATATGCTACTTTGTGTCATCATATATTCGTTGTTCAACTCGGAGGACAATGCAATCCTCTCCCATCATCCCTTTGAGTGGCACTCATCTTCCGTACAAAATCAGATGCCATCTTGAGATAAGATTCCAGTTTTGTAAAATAATTAAATGGTCGGTTATGAAGGGTAATTCCACTTGTGTACCCTCTGTGACCAACACTCTTTTATCTGAATAATGTTGATAAACCCTATGGTTTCTCTCTGACCATCCTGCTTGATAGAGTGTTTCGGCAGGAACTTGCTGTGCTCGTTGGTACTAAGAGATAGAGAGTTCTGTCTCAGGGTTTAATTGTGACTCTAGGCTTCGTCTGAAGCCAGTCCTCCTGTTTGAGGTTGTCATGCGCCTTTGTACTTCGTGGCGCAATCGGTTACTGAGACGATAGCTTCTGATTTGATCGTCGATGGTTGGCTGACAGTTTTCTCCGCCTGAAATTGAAGGTCGAGGGCCAACAACCTCTGATCTTGTGGTAGTTCTGGCAGAAGAAGTCATCTTTGCTTGGCTTTCTCCTTTTCTTGCTCAAAGATGTCTTTAGGATTTTTGTAGACAAAGAGTCTCCCTTGTGCTTTTGGGATTTTTGTCTTAGATGTTGAAGCTTCTCCGATCTTGAGTTTCTGCAAATCTTTAGCTAAACTTTCGATAGAAGCAGTTAGGTCCTGTGGGTTAGCTTTATCTTTTGCTAGCTTCAAGATTCTTACTTCTTCCTTTAGCTCGTCAAGTTGTTCTTTTATCTTTACTGTAAGCTGAATTAGAGTATTAAGCTGTTTGAACAAGGTTTTAGAGTATTTCTGGGTGATTTGAGATGGTCTAACGAATCCTTCAGCCGGTTGGCTGAGAGTTTCAGTTGCCTTAAGAGCTTCTGTATAGACTGTACTGGCTGCTGTTAAGCGTCAGTCACTCATAAATGTGTTTAAGATCTAGATATAGTACTTTAGCTATTGTCTTCTTAAGATTACGAACGTTGGGAAATCTTCTTCTTATGCGAATACTGTTATCCATCTTTATCGCCTATCTTAAGTTAACAACAACGTTGGAGTAAGGGATCGCCATCGTGCGATGCCTGCTAGTGCTTGGTCGAATAGCTCCAAGTTCCAGAAGTGTCTTGATATGTTTATCAAACTGCTCCTTCATTGCTGGCGTAACATGTTTCAGGGGTTTATCCTGAATTGTCATGTCTGGGTTAATGATATCCAGCTTGCAAGTTACTTGGTTTCTGCACCAATGTTCAGTAGGATTTTCCCCTATAAATCCTTGTTCTTTCAGTCTTTTGAGCAGTGAACTAAATCTTTTCTCGAACCTTTCTGACTCCTTAAAGTCATCATAGGTTGTCGCACTTAGCACCTCAAGATATTCTTCTTCCGATAAACTTAATTCCTCTATTGCTGCTAAAGCTGTGATTTCAGTATCAACTCTTGTCGTAATTGATGTCACCTTCTTGTAAAAAGTGATCGTTTGCTCTTCGATTCTGACTCCTCCTTGCATGGCTCTAATAAAATTGCATCCTACCAACATTTGAATGACATCCTTCTTGTTCATCGGAAAAGCATATGTAAATGATATTTTAAACCGGTTTTTCTCTATGGACATGAACTCATTCTTTATCTGGTTTCAAGTTTTAGAAAAACCACAAGTACTTTGTTGTATCTTCCCTTAGATAGGGAAATAGGGGTCCCCACAAACCATATGTATTATTATAATATTAAGGTAAAGGAAGTGGTTGAGGGTGGCTCATCTTTTGCAGGTCCATGTTTCCTTGCCTAGCTGCTCTACAAATAATAAAAGCCTGAGGGCAGGTGAAAGGTGGTTTCATAAAATTTTACTCTTTTTTATATGTTCCTCTTAAATTTGATGAGAAAAATAAAGTTATTTCAAAATACAAGTGGTTCGTCAAATTATGTCCCATCTTTCTTTGATTGAAACCCAATTGTGTAAGTAAATAAGAGAAAGAGTGCTTAAGGAAGCTTTGAGTCTTGGCTTGCATGCAACCTTTTCCTTTTCCTTGCACTTATATAATTCTGTTGTGGATGCCAACTTGGTAGCCTTGAGGAGGATGTTGTCCCTTTCTCCTGACAAACCAGTACTTATGACCAACCTCACAAGCCACTAGAATTATCTTCAAAATTGTTTTATTTGGGAAAAGACAAATCTATAAAATTCTCTATCTCTCCACTACTAGAAAAGAGAGTTTTTTCAAGAATACAAAAAGCCTACGTGGCTATTTCTATAAACATTTTTTTGTCTTATCGTTTGCACACTACAATGACGCTAAAGTATCCCGTGCTAGCATGTCACTTCAAATACAATAATTCTATTTTGGAAACTTTTACAATTAAACTTCAAAAAATATTTTGCAAATTTTTTTTTGCATCGTAATTAATATTGGAGAATCCTTTACATCACAATGGGGTGTTAAATTTTTAAAAATATATTTTTAAACTCTCTAATCAATTAGAGATCTTGGTTAAAATTTTAAAAAAAAATATTTAAAAAAATAAGTATAATAGAAATGAGGTGTTAGATTCTAAAAAATACATTTTCAAATTCTCTAATGATACGAAGATGATGTATTAGAGTTTAAAAAATATAATTTTAAACTCTCTAAATCATTAGAAAATTTTGCACAAAGTCTATAAATCCAACTTTAAATTAAAAATTATAAAATATGTTTGATATTATAGACTTTGGGCAAAAGTCTCTAATGCATTAAATTTTATTTATTGACTTTTGTCCAAAGTCTATAGAACTAATTTTAAATTATGATGTTAGTGAAATATTTTTAGTCCAAAATATTTTGATAGACTCTAGCATATTTTTTATATCACATATATTTTTTTTATGAATTAAATTTTATTTTTATAATAAAATTACTATAAATAAAAGTTTCTAACTCATTAGAGACTTTTGTGCAAAGTCTATAATAGCTTTATAATTTTTTAAAAAAAATATTTGAATTCATAAAATAATTTTTTAATAATACAAAAGAGAAATTATGGTCTAGAAAAATATTTTACATCAAAATATTTCATAATTTTTAATTTAAATTTAAATTTATAAACTTTGTACAAAAGTCTTTAATATATTAGAGAGTTTGAAAAATATTTTTTTTTTATTTTTTAATATCTTATTTTTATCATAAAAAGTACTTTATAAATTAAAAATTATTTTATATATATATATTTTTTAATTTTTGGCCAAGGGCAAAATCGATATTGGATCCACTCAATTCTGATTTGGAAAATTTCCCAAAATTGAATTCGGTTTTGAGAATTTTTTATTCCCAAAATTTGATTTTGATAAATTGTTATATATATATTAGATAATAAATTATACGTGGACGAATGTGATGTTGACACATGGTGCTAATGTAAAATTGATTAATGATGACGGTATAGAGCTTTTTTTTTTGCTGGTTTTTAATAATCTACGAGATTTTTTATAATTTTTTAAATTTACGATATTTTTTTTGCTAATTAGGCAAAAAAATTTGGAATTTTTTTTTTTTGGTTTTTATCGCTTTTTCATTCGGATAATCTAAAAAGTATGTGAAAACAATCAAACTGAGTCGTACAATCATTAGTTGGATTAAAATATGATTCGATCAATATATCATTTACAACCCTAATCTTGGCTTTTACCTGATCAAGTAATCAACCTAGTCACGTTCAAATTAAAAAGTTTGAACACAGATATATGGTTGTCCTTTCTCTTTAAGACTGCAATTAATATTTGGATCTTTCTCCGTATCATTTATTCACAAAAATTATTATCCTCACGGATAAAGTTTGCTAGATAATAATTTGGACTTTATTCATTTTTTTTCCATTGAGAATCGAATTTGTTAAAAGTTTATCGCGTTTCATCAAAATTAATGTAATCAGGTGAAAATTAATTAGACTTTGATCAGTTTTAGATTAATCAGTGCCTTGAATTATTATTTTTAATTCTTACAACCATAACCAATTGAATCAGCCTAATTGATTAAATATGAAATTAATGGTTGGACCAATTTAAAATGATCGTGTTGATGTTGACTAAAGAAGATCTACGGTGGAGGTAGTGAAAGAAAAATGGGGAAGAAGGGAAATTGATAAAGGAATAAAGGATGATGACCAGAAAGAGAAAGGGTGGTTGTGAAGCAAGGGGGATGATAGCAAAGGAGCTGAGGAAAGTTTTTGAGATATGAGAGATATCAGAATGCAAAATGCACATGATGGATGCATCTGTTGGTGTCGACATACAAGTTAAAAGTAAATATACAATCAAATAAAATTATTAGCTTAATATATTTTAAACTGGACTAGCATTTTGGACACGATCGAATCAGACATCAAGTCAAGCCAATACCATCTAGCCCGAGGGCTCCACCCAACCATACACGATCGGCATCAACATCCTTTTATTAATTACAAGGGATTTAGCAGTAATAAGTCCGACATTTTCGGGATAAATCACGACCCATTTCGAATACATTTTCGAGAGATTTAGAGAGACATCATTCTTCGAAATATTTCTAACATGCATACACTATAAACAAACACGACACACATCTAGCTAATATATTCTCAATTCCAATTTCATATCCATCATCTAGAATTCATTTCTAGAGTCAGAGCATCTTTGCAAGTCCTTCATCTGAGTGGCACCAGACCAAGAGACGCGAAAGACTGTATCACCCTCGACTTCAGATAAAAACATATTCTAAAATAAAGGTTTATCTCAATTCAAGCTAAGACTATAAAAAGATTCCTTTCCCTTTTTTGATTGCTCCAGTTGACCTCTAACTGCTGTCGATCCCTTCAATCTGGAGTGCTCCATCGTCGTCTCCTATAATTAAATCAAATGTGATGGTCTATGATACATTTGACACAATTTAAATAATTAGATACAATTGAGATAAATTAATCTTAAAGTTCAAAACATATTATTAACCTAATAAACCTATAAGATACTATACTAAATTAGTCTATTTTTTATGGTAGTATTTGCAACAATTATATCATAATTCCATGAATTAGGGATGTAATTGAAAGTACATAAAGACATGCTTAACCTTTGTTTGGTAGGGCTGTTTAATATGCCAGTCGATATTAATTGTTAGCTGAATGCTAAGTGTGAGATACAAATTTATAAAATGTAATCAATTTATTGTCAACATATAAAATTACAAAAAAAATGGACATATTTAAATTGACTTGAAATATATAAGAACTTTTTTATAATTTTATAATTTAGGTGTATTTAAATATATTTAAATATTATTTTATAAATCTAGACAAAATTATGGTATTGACGGCCCAAGCTAACGAGTCGGGATAGTCCGACATGAACAAAAATTATGGCTGACATGGCGTGGCTCAAGAAAAATTCGGGCTTGGGACCCAGGCCCGACACGACACGCAAAATAAATGGGACGTTCGACACGGCCCGTTAGCATAGTAGTGGAAAGGAAAAATGGTTGGATCATAATATGTCAGGCCTGATTCGGCATGATAGCCCAAATCGACTTCTTAGCATGATGGAAGGTATATTTAATATTTTTAAAAAGTTTATTGGCTCGGCATGATAAGGAGCGGTCCAAGCACAATTTTATCGCGTTGAGCTATTAGGTCAGGTTAAAATTTGTCAGGCCTGAATAAAACTAAATTATTAAATTAAAAATAACGATCTAATCAATATATATATATATATATATATATATATAGCGCGTGTGTGTTTGTGTATATTATTAAATAAAATAATTATTATTCAATAGGTTAGTATAATAGTAATAATACCTATATACATTATATTAATTATTTATATTATGATAAATTACACTAACCTCCCCTGAGGTTTAGTGAAATTACACTGACATCTCCTCTATTTGTCCAGGTGATACTCACCTCCCCTATAGCTAATGATGTTAAATGAAGTCCGTAAGTAATGTGATTTTTCTCTTTATGCTCCTTGTTGAAAAATTATTAAAATACATGCATAAAATAATTGAATAAATATTTTTTTAAAAAAAATTGAAATGAATTATTTTATTTTAAAAATAAAATTTTTGAGAGAAATAAGAATGAGATAAATGTATTTTTGTCATTTAAAATAAGAAAAAATGCTACAAATATTTTAAAAATTTCATTAATAAGCATGTGCAGTGCACATGACAAACACTCCACTAACTATTTTCGTTAGTAGGGTAGGTATGTGTAATCTTTTACAAAATTTAGGAGGGTTACAAGACAAAATTACAAATAGATGAGAGGTTAGTGTAATTTTACTAAACCTCATGGGAGGCTAGTGTAATTTACCATATATATTATTATTTGTTACATATAATGTTGCTCTTAGAAGTTTATGAAATAATTGGATTTTACCAAGTATTGGTAGGAATGACAATTTGAACCGATAAATTGATTAATCGAATCGTAAAAATTAATTACGGATAGTAACTTTGCGATTGGATTTGGATCACTATCTAGTGGTTAGCTAGTAACTGAAACTAATTATAAATTATTATAAATTATATAATTTAATTATATATATTCGAATCGATTAGTTGAGTTCAGTTAACATACGTTAGATGATCAATTAGTTTTGGATATTAAACCGCTTTAGTTAATCGTAAAATCGGTTTCATTTCGATTTCGGTTAGCGAATTTCTAAATAGCTTCAGTTATCCAAAAACTGCGATTCATCAAAGTGTTGCTATTCCTAGGTATTGGCTTATATATTTGCGGTATTATTTGTGGCTTATGTATTTGTGGTATTTCTAAACATACTATTTGTGGTTCGAAATTGGTCGAGTCAGATTAAAATTGGCCGAACCAGTTGAAAATGATAAAAAAATTAATTTTTAACTCAAAAAAAAATATTTTGCCGATACAAGTTATGAAAGTGATTTACATATGAATAATAAATTTTTTATGATTTTATTATGAATTTAGGATGAATTTTTCGAGTCTGTTTAAAATTGATCGAACTAGTTAAAATAATCTGCGGAGGATAATTTGGGTATATGAATATTTACTTTTTGGTTTAGAAAAAAATGAATAAGAATTTTATTTTTGGAAATAAAAGTATTTTTTACTCCCTTTCAGTACATCACTGTTTATAATTTACACACAAATATAAGCAGATAAAAGGAAAAAAATGTTACTAGGAATTGAACCGGCCCCATCTATCTGTTAACTAAATTGGACCGGTTCAATGCATACATTCACAGCATCTAGTTGGTTTAGACCTGGTTTTGCTCGATTTACCTGAAATTCTACCGGTTCACACTCTATCTGCTCTGGTTCTCGCCAAATCATTCCGGTTCGGATCAATTAAGCCAATAACTTAACAATTATATCTTCAAATTTTCGTTGATCGATTACGAAATGCTTTTTTAATGAACATTGGCGGCCATCTTTCGGCACAATCATTGCACAGGTTGCCTTGAGACGAGCACGCAGCATTTGCAAGCAAAAGGCAAGCATTGAGCTCATCATTCCACACCCTAAAACCATGGTCAAACTTAGGGGTGAACAATATCGAGTACTTTATATTTTTCATAATATTTAAATCATATTTTATATAGAATCAATTTTTAAATTTGAAACATGATTCTATCCTATTAGAAATTAAAATCGGACTCTATCCGAAATCATAGATTTCGATTTCGATTCCGGGTACCCCGTTTGAACTTTTTCATTTACATAACAAATGAGTTTTCCGAACAAGTTCCAAAATAGATTCCAATAGGTGTTATGGATATCAATTTCGATTTCGATACCCTGTGTTGGAATCGGAATCGGTTTTAATCGATTTTTAAATTTTTATCCCGGATCCTATCCGAATTTAATTCGAGTCTACTCAAAACATATTTAATCGAGTTAATTTCAATCGATTTCGAATCTATTCGGTACCCATAAAAATCCCTACCTAGTCAAACTTGTTAATCCCCTGTACCATCAAAACGCAACCAACGGCAGCGAGGAAGCTGCAGCATCTGCATGGAGATGGGAATGAGATGAGGTATACACGTCCGCGCCATGATTAAATTATAGTCATAACTCAAAAGGGGACCTGACAGCAGAACAAGAGTCCACCTTCTCTTCACATGCCTCCCACTGCTACCACACCACTTGGTGTCCTCATATCTCCCTCATGTACCTCGCAACTCACAAGGATCAAGATAGTTAGATAGGACAGAGTGAATCCCTTGTCACTACTTGGTGGGTAAATAGTGGCTTAACTGGGTGAACAGTGGTTCTCCCAGAAGGTAGAAAACTAGAAATTATGGAGTCTGAAACATGGACAAACTGAACATCATCTTTTCTAGAGGCAAATTAAGATGAAAGAATAAGTTTTCCTTTTCATCCTCGCAGTCGCCGATGTTACGGGGTAGAGCGAATCCAATGTCTTTAAATTCGGATCTGAGTTTAAGACAATTGAGATACTAATTAATGTATGTTTGACCTGTTCAATTAAGTTCATTCATTCCTACGACAGAAGTACGTAGGACGAAGATAATTATTTTCTTAATTTCATCATCACCATTGCAAGGATTGGCGTTTGATAAACCCTGTTCAAGAAGTGGTGCATATCTATAAAGGGAGTCAGGCCACCTCAGGTTCATGCAGGAAAAGGAAAATTGAATGTAACCTTTCCCTTCTACCTGTTGCTAAACTTTTCAAAAAGATTCCAAGCTTAAATTTCTCTACCAAACAAAGTAGAAGGTCCCCATCCAATTCCTTTCCCCTTCCTCCGTTCTCCATTGTATACAAGAGTGATATGCTATTTAAGGTTCCTAACAATGACTACTAATTAACTTCTCCTTCACTCTTGTTTCTTCTCCTCGAGGCTCAAGGGGGGGGAGAGAGAGAGAGAGAGAGAGAGAGATGGGTGGGGGTGTTCTGAGTCAGCTGCTCGGCTTCTGTTTCTGGGGGTTTCTGTGGCTCGCGGGGCCCGTCAGGGTCTACTCCGGCGGGCCAGGAACGCTCGGCGCCGGTGAAGCGGCCGTGACGGTGGACGGGACGGCCGCCATTGCGGCGACCGACGAGGATTTTGTGTGTGCTACTCTGGACTGGTGGCCGCCGGAGAAATGTGATTATGGGACGTGCAGCTGGGGCTTGGCATCCCTCCTCAATCTTGTGAGTTTGGCTCTCTTTTGGCGTTTTGATTACTTCTGAAGCGACCTGCTTTTTGTTGGATTGCTTTTGTTCCTGATTGTCTTGTAGATTCACATCTTTCTTTTGATTTTGTATTGATTAAAAGCATCAAGAACATGAGGGATTTCCTCGAAGTCTTTTTTAGAATGCAAAGTCGTGAATTTAACCTTCTTTATTTGGTTTAACTGAGGATTTGGTGCGAAAGAAAATGTACACAGTTTCTCAGCAGCATTTAATTTTGGTTGGTTGAAGCTTTCTGCAAATACAGCTAAATTGTTCAGAGAAATAAAGGTGTTTTCATGAAGCATTAGTAGCTAGTAAATTATTAGGATTTCCTCTGTAATCCAGAAATTGATTTATCTGGTGGAAAGACATGCTAATCTGCGGTCAATTAATGATTTAATGGGATGAGTACTACAAGCAATCATTACCTGTCCTGCAAATTTGACATTTTTCCTCCAGTTATTTTCACAGCCTTGTTAATTCAGAAGAAAATGACTTGAGATCTGTGTGTGCAAATCTGGTGATTTCAAATGTGTTTTTTCATCTTATGTTTTGCCTTGGTTTGAATTCAAAGTTCTTTGACTTGATGACAGCATTGATTTAGGCCTCATGATTGACACAGGTGTTTCATTTTTTTCCTTTTTGCAGGATCTCTCCAACCCAGTCTTGTTGAATGCTATCAAAGGTTGTGAAAAAAGAAGAAGATATTTGTCAGATTTTTTTTTTTTTCATTTATTTGCTCTTGAAGGCAACATCAAGATGATATTTCTTATATATATTATTCTCTTCCTGTTTTGGGTTTGATTCTTTGCAGCATTCTCACCACTGAAGCTTAGGCTTGGAGGTTCCTTGCAAGACAAGGTGATATATGACACAGGGGAACCAAAACAACCATGTCCACAATTCACCAAGAGCACATCCGAGGTGTTTGGTTTCACTCAAGGTTGCTTGCCGATGCCAAGATGGGATGAACTCAATGAGTTCTTCAAGAAGGCTGGGTACTGAAAATATTTGTTTGTCTGCACCGTTTCTCTTCAGTAATTGATTTCAGAACATGGCACGTGTAGAAATTACTCAGAAATATTATCCTCTGCCATTGTTTCAGGGCTGTCATCATCTTTGGTTTGAATGCCCTAAATGGGAGAGTGCCTCTGAAGGATGGCTCGCTGGGGGGTCCTTGGAACTACACAAATGCTGCTTCTCTTATTCGGTATACTGTCAACAAGGGTTATACAATTCATGGTTGGGAGCTTGGTAAGTCTATGCAACTTAATTAAGAGTTGCAGATAAATTTCAGAGAGATTAATTAGAACATTTGTCTCATCATTTCATCACTTTTGACAAGTTAGTATACCAAACAATGTGCTGTAGAACTTTGCTGTAGAATCTTCTCCAATGGCTTGATTCCTTTGTCCTCTCTATTAGGAAATGAGCTAAGTGGTTCAGGAGTTGGAGCAAAAATTGGAGCAGATCAGTATGCTGCAGATGTGATCAGCCTCAAGTCAATCATCAATGACATCTACGAGGACTACCCAGATAAGCCATTGGTACTGGCACCAGGTGGCTTCTTTGATTCCCAATGGTTCAGTGAGATCATCAGCAAGACAAAGCCCAACTCACTGGATGTGATCACTCACCACATCTATAATCTTGGTCCAGGTATGATTAATTTCTACATGCTTCAGTAGAAAAGTCAATTCTACTCTAACCCCTGTAACATAACCTTGAACAAGTTGTACTTTAACCAGGAGTTGACCAGCATTTGATTGAGAAAATTCTCAATCCCTCTTATCTGGATGGTGAAGCCAGCACATTTAGCAGTCTCCAAAATATCCTCAAAACTGGAGGAACTTCCACCACTGCTTGGGTTGGTGAGGCTGGAGGGGCTTACAACAGTGGTCACCATCTAGTGACTGATTCATTTGTTTTCAGCTTCTGGTGAGGCAACAATAATTCCACTTCTGCATCATTGACAAACTTTCATGAGCCTTTTAAAGGACATTGTTGTTTTGCGGAGCTGGTAGGTACCTGGATCAACTCGGCATGTCGGCGAGGTACGACACCAAGACCTATTGCCGGCAATCATTGATCGGCGGAAACTATGGACTACTCAACACCACCACCTACCATCCAAACCCTGATTACTACAGGTTAACCGCCCACAACTTGCTTGTATTGCTTTAGGGTTTGGTCTATGCTGGTGTGCCTATCTTTTTTTATCTCTTCATTAAATGAAGAGAGAGAAAGTTAGAAAGAGATAGACACATCATGGGGTGCGAGTCCCGGCGTAGAATTAATCTTGCTTTAGATATATCTGGCCTTGAAACTCACACCACTCTCGACCAGTGCTCTCTTGTGGCATCGACTAATGGGAAAACATGTTTTATCAACGAGTTTCACCGGGACAAACATGATAAGGGCATATGCTCACTGTGCTAGAGAATCTGTAAGTCATTCTGTCAGAAACGATTCCTTTTCCACCATGGATGTTTACCTTACTATATATCTTCCTCATGGCATTGGCAGCAAGGAATCACACTGCTATTGATCAATCTTAGTGGCAACAGCACAACTCAAGTGTATATCAGCACACAGACAGCTTATTCCTTGAAGCATGAGCATCATCTTGGGGCTCGTAGAACAAGATTCAACCACATTCCCAGGTTTAGGAAGACAACTGAGTTCACTAGGGAAGAGTACCACTTAACAGGAAAAGATGGGGACCTCCACAGCCAGACCATGCTACTGAATGGTGACATCTTGGCTGTGGATTCACATGGGAATATCCCAGAGCTGGACCCGGTGAAGGTGGATGCTGCACAGCCTATTACAGTTGCTCCATTTTCCATTGTCTTTGCCCACATTCCTTATTTTTATGCACCAGCATGTAGGTAGCATTTGGTTTGATGTATTGATGAGGGTGAACTACGAAGTAGTTCACTCTTCATGGATATGAGGCTAAGGATTGTGATTCTTTTATAAGAATCTTGATGATCAGATAATAAATAGAAGAAATTAAGAAGAAAACGACGGACAATGCAGTGACTTTGTCTTTTCAGTTCATATGTCATTGCACATAAAGAAGTTAACAGAAAAACACAAATAATGCACATGAGATGTTGTTAAACAAATAATTTTGGCTAATTATTTAAAAATGATCCGAACTGTCATCAAGTTTTCACATTTGACCCCATTTTTTAAATTTGCACCAATTCTAACGTAATGTCTAACTTTTGTAGCAATTGCAGTCGTCAGTACCTTTTCATCCGTTTTTTTTAAAAAAAAAATGCTAATGTGGCAAGTAAAGTATATTTTCAATCTGGGCAAGTTTATGGGCCCATCATTTATTTATTTTTTGAGAAATTGGACAAAACCATAAAATATTTTTATGATTTATTTATTTTTTGAGAAATTGGACAAAACCATAAAATATTTTTATGATTTATTGATAAAACCATAAATA
The DNA here is from genome assembly GCA_034359265.1 of Canna indica. Classification (NCBI taxonomy): domain Eukaryota; kingdom Viridiplantae; phylum Streptophyta; class Magnoliopsida; order Zingiberales; family Cannaceae; genus Canna; species Canna indica. The sequence continues at coordinate 31,791,038 of CP136898.1, read as the reverse complement.
CTAGGGTATTTGTAAAGCTATAACTTCTTTTATAATATAATCGTTATATCTATATTGATAGTTAATGATTTTGGTGAAAAATCCCAAGTCCTTAATTGTTTATATATATATATATTATTGCATAAAAAATCATAAATTTGATATGCTTATGAAATTAATAAATTTAACAACATAAAATTAAATGTTAACCATAGTTATATTAGCAGTTAGGGACTTTCGTCAAAGTCCCTAATTGCCAATATAACTGTAATTAATATTACATTTTAAGTTGTTAGGTTTACTAATTTATAATCATGTCAAATTTTAAAAAAATTATGCAATAAAATGTATACATAAGCAATTATGAATTTTTCACCAAAATCTCCGACGGTCAATATAATTACAATTAGCATCTCATTTTATGTTCTTAATAGAGCGGTTCATGAATCGAGTCGAGTCGAGTTTAGAGGAAAAATCGACCCAACCTGACCAAGTGTAATCGGGTCAGGTTAGGTTCAAAATTTTTCACCTCTCAAACTCGACTTGACTCGACCCGATCTAGTTCGGGTTGGGTCGTGTAGTCAGGTTTACTCATTTAGGTAAACATAGATTTTTAAAAATATTTTTTTTTAAAAAATATTCTAATAATAATAATTTTTTTAATATAGTATTTTAAAAATAATTAAAAATATAAATAAATTATTGGGTCATCGACTCTCGGGTCCTAAATTTTGCAAACCCCACTATGATCAGGTTTGGTCGGATTTGTTGGCTTAAGGGTCTCTCTTAAGCCTCGATCTTTATTTTGATGATAACAAATATGTATTTAATCCAAGTGTGTAGTTTTGAGTTCAGGTTGAGATTGCGATACACATGCCTAATTCGTTCAAACGAGACGACGGAAAAGATCGTCAAAAGAACGGAAGAAGAAATCATTGAAGAAAGGCTCCGGATTAAGTCAAGAAGATTTAATGTAATATGTCCCTAGAATAGTTTATCCCAAACCTAAAATGTAAGGTTATTCAAGTTGAAACTTGGTAATCAAACCCTTAGAATTGGCATGTAAAAATACAAGGAATTAATCATCCTCAGTCTGGGATCGGTTGACCGGTCGGTCGACCGATCAAGGCAATAAAATGGCGATGCAGCCCATTCGGTCGACCGACTGGTCGATCGAAGATCGCAAGAAATTGGCAGAAGCCATCCGGTTGACCAGTCGGTCGATCGAATGTGGCGAAGGGCAAATAGCTGGGCAGCGTCGGTCGACCGATTGGTCGATCGACAGAGGCAAAAATTTGGCAGAAAGATAGTGGTCGACCAATCGGTAGACCGACCTAAAGATGGCCTCTATCGCGTGATTCGCTGCAGCAATTTGGTCGACCGAATATCGAAAGAAATGTTGGTGGTCGACCTGTCGGTCGACCGACCTCTCTCAGCTGCAAGCGGTCGGACCTAGCGATCGATCCGTCGATCCACCGACTGATCGACCGGCCTTGCGACCGAACGACTTCAACGGTCGATTTTTTATCTATTGAATGGCCGTTCAGCTGAGGGGTTATAAATACCCCCCACCAAACTTCATTAAACACTTTTGCAAAACTTATTTGAGCATTAAAAGTGAGTCTTAAAGCCTTCATACGAGCTACACCTGCGCGTGCCTCTCTGCTCCCAGTTTCGACTTCATCAGGCGCTGATTTCTTCTCTTCAACCTTGCTGCGTTCATTGAAGTCTTCTTTCAGTTGCAAGTTGAAGACGAGAAGACGGTGGAAAGAAGCTTGGGTCAAATTTCTTCTTCATTAGCTCTTTCCTAAAGTTTGTAATTTATTGAATCTTGTTTTTTTGTTAAGATAGCTTGCTAGGTGTGCTAGGAAACACTTAGGGTAAACTTTGTAGAAGTGTGTTTTGCCTAGGTGAATAGGATTGATGTGTTCTCCAAGTGAGGGAGAATGGTGTCCTCAAGTGTATTCAAAGGGAAACATACATTCTATAAAATAGTATTTAGAAATCCTTGGTAAGGAGCCAAGGTAGTGGAGTAGGCAGTTGGCCGAACCACTATAAATTGATTTGTTTGCATTGCTCTTTACTTGCTTTCATTATTGTGATTGAATTGTGATCATATCATTCATTAAAGAACAATTCCATTAAGCTAAGACAAAATTAAGTTAAAAGAAATTGAAAAAGAGGATTGACACTATTCAAACCCTCCCTTCTAGTGTCAAGGTCCATCCAACAATTGGTATCAGAGCTAGGTAGTAGGCTAAGATTTAACTATCTTCCCTACAAATCATCATGTCTAGTGAAATTCAACTAGCTCAAAGGTCCTCTACTAACACTCCACAACTATTCGATGGGAACAACTATGCCTATTGGAAGATTCGCATGAATGGTTTTCTTCAATCCTTAGGCATGGATGTATGGAGGATGATTCTAGTAGAGTATAAACAACCTGATAAGGATATGAATAAATGGGACCAAGAGGAAGTTGGGCTCTTTAATGCAAATGCTAAGGCCGTCAATGCTCTATATTGCGGTCTATCAATTAATGAATTCAATAGGATCTCTACATGCAAGTCCGCATACGAAGTGTGAAAGGTCCTAGAGACCACCCATGAAGGGACTTCGCACGTAAAGGAATCCAAAATCAATTTGCTCATGTATGACTATGAAATGTTTAAAATGCTTTCACATGAGTCTATTGATGCCATGCATGCTAGGTTTCAAAATATTACGAATGGCTTAACTAACCTTGGCAGGGAGATAAGGGAAGATGAGAAGGTAAGGAAGCTCCTTCGTTCCCTTCCAAAATCTTGGGAATCCAAGGTGATGGTCATCATAGAAGCCAAGGACTTGAGCACGATAAAGATTACTGAGCTCATTGGGTCTCTCATGACATATGAGACCCACATGAAGCAATACCAAGAAGAAGATGCTTCTAAATGCAAGACCATTGCCTTAAAAGCATCGCATAGAGCCGAAGAGACATCGTCATCAGAGGAAGAGACGGATGACCTTGAAGAAATGGTGATGCTTGCAAGGAGGTTCATGAGCTTCATGAAGGGAAGCATGAGAAAAGGAAGAAGTGGCTACACGTGTTACAATTGCAACAAGACGGGGCACCTAAGGAAAGGTTATCCGCTTCTAAAGATGGTCACTACCTCCAACCCTCACAAGAAAGAAAAGTACAAAAAGAAGAAGAAGACAATGATGACTATATGGGATGAAAGCGAGGCATCATCAAGTGAAGAAGAGGCAAGGAGTGAGAAAGCAAACCTTTGCTTGATGGCAAAGGATGATGAGGTGGAGAAACATCCTCAACCAAGTAGGAGTACTTGGATCTTGGATAGCGGTTGCTCGAAGTACATGACGGGAGATATCAACTTGTTCGCAACCCTATCAAGCAAAGATGATGGAAATGTCACATTTGGAGACAATGCCAAAGGTAAGATTGTTGGCATTGGTGACATAGGTATACTCCCTTACCCATGTATCAAAAATATTTTATTAGTTGATGATTTAAAGCATAATTTGATTAGCATATCTCAACTATGTGATAATGAGTACATAATTATTTTTGAAGCATCTAAATGCATTATTAGAAGTACACCTTCAAACGATATCATGTTAATAGGAAATAGGCAAGAAAATGTATACACCCTAGAATTAAATATCTTGCCAAATCCTCATGTTAGATGCTTAGTAGCCATGGAAAATGATTCTTGGTTGTGGCATAGAAGGCTAGGACATGCTAGCATGAGTCTCATCCAAGAGATATCTAGAAAAGACTTAGTAAAAGACTTACCTAAGATAAAGTTTGAAAAGATAAACTTTGTGATGCATGCCAACTAGGTAAGCAAGTAAAACCTTCATTCTATAGTATTAATCAAGTTAGTACATCTAGAATTCTAGAGCTTGTACACATGGATGTCTTTGGTCCATGTGATGTTGCTAGTCTAGGTGGAAAGCTTTATTGCTATATTTTGGTTGATGATTTTTCGAGATTTACATGAGTTTTCTTTTTGGCAAAGAAAAATGAAACATTTGAGTTTTTCAAAAAAATTGCATAAATGGTTTCAAATAGAAAAAATAGTTTCTATTTTGAAAATTAGGAGTGATAATGGAAGAGAGTTTAAAAATGAAAAAATTTCTGAGTTTTGTGATGATTTAGGTATTCAACATACCTTTTCTTCCCCTAGGACCCCTCAACAAAATAGGGTGGTTGAGAGAAAGAATAGAATCCTATAAAAAATGACTAGGATCATGTTGTGTGAAAATAATTTGCCTAAATATTTTTGGGCCGAAGCCATAAATACTTCTTGTTATGTTCTTAATCATGTTTTATTAAGACCAAAAATTAAGAAAACACATTTTGAGCTTTGGAATGGTAAAATCCCAAATATGGAATATTTTTATGTTTTTGGATGTAAATGTTTTATTTTAAATACTAAGGAGAATTTAGGAAAATTTGATTCTAAATCCGATGAAAAAAATTTCCTAGGTTACTCCACTAGTTCTAAGGCTTATAGAGTTTATAATCGTAGAACTATGATAGTTGAAGAATCTATGCATGTGACTTTTAATGAAACTAATGATTCTTCAAGAAATGTTAAGATTGTGAATGTAGCTGAGGAGCTTGAGGATCTCACACTTCAAGATAAGAAAGTGGAGGATGAAGATAATGAGGAGACCCAACATGAAGAACCTCCATCCTCAAGTCAACCTCAAGTTGAAGGTGAAGAAGAAGAAGCTCTACCACCTCTCCCCAAGGGATACCGATTTGTAAGAGATCATCCAATGGACCAAGTCACTGGAGAGCCTTCAACGGGAGTGGTAACACGTTCTAAACTTAAAAATTTATGTCAATATGTAGCTTTTGTTTCTCAAGTAGAGCCTAAAAATGTTAAGAAACCTATAGAAGATGAGTTTGGGTATTAGCCATGCAAGAAGAACTCAACCAATTTGATAGAAATAATGTATGAGACTTAGTGCCTAGACCTAGTGATCAAACCATAATTGGAACCAAGTAGGTATTTAGGAATAAACTAGATGAAGAAGGATTAGTCATTAGAAACAAAGCTAGGCTAGTGGCACAAGGGTACAACCAACAAGAAGGAATAGACTATAATAAAACATATGCTCCTGTAGCTAGATTAGAAGCAATTAGGATGCTTTTAGTATTTGCTAGCTTTAAGGGCTTTAAACTCTTTCAAATGGATGTGAAAAGTGCCTTTTTAAATGGTTTTATAAATGAAGAAGTTTATGTTGAACAACCCCCGGTTTTGAAAGCTTTGAGTTTCCTAATCATGTTTTCAAACTTAAAAAGGCTTTATATGGTTTAAAACAAGCCCCTAGGGCTTGGTATGAAAGACTTTCTATTTTCCTAATTGAACAAGGTTTTGACATAGGAAAATCGGATGTCTCACTTTTCATTAAGCACCATGAAAATGACATATTATTAGTTCAAATATATGTCGATGATATAATTTTTGGTGCCACTAATGAAATGCTTTGTGAGTGGTTTGCTAAGTGCATGCAGGATGAATTTGAGATGAGTATGATGAGAGAACTCTCCTTCATGCTTGGTCTCCAAATCAAGCAAACCACCAAAGGGATCTTCATCAATCAAGCTAAGTATACAAAGGAGCTCATCAAAAGATTTGGAATGAATGAAACCAAGATAGCTTCTACACCTATGACCTCACCCATCAAGCTTGACAAAGATGAGGAGGGGATTAAAGTGGACAAAAAATGATATCGAGGTATGATCGGTAGTCTCCTTTATTTAACCGCAAGTAGATACGATATCATGTTTAGCGTATGTTTATGTGCTAGGTTTCAATCGTGTCCTAAGATGTCTCATTTAAGCACGGTAAAATGTATATTGAGATATCTAAAGGGTACGGTTGACTTAGGATTATGGTATCCAAGTCATGCATCATTTGATTTAATCAGTTTTTCAGACACTGATTTTGCCGGATGTAAGGTAGATAGGAAAAGCACTAGTGGGTGTTGTCAATTCTTAGGAGCGAATCTTGTTTCTTGGTTCTCAAAGAAATAAAATTTGATTGCGCTTTCAACTACTGAAGCAGAATACATCGCCGCGGCTAGTTGTTGTGTGCAAGTCCTTTGGATGAAACAAACCCTTTTAGACTATGGACTTAGGTATTCTTGCATATCTATACATTGTGATAATACTAGTGCAATTAATTTAACCAAAAATCCTATCTTATATTCTAGAACTAAGCATATTGATTTGAGACATCATTTTCTTAGAGATAATGTAGCTAAGGGAAATATATCGGTAGAATTTGTATCCACCGGTAAACAACTTGCCGATATATTTACAAAACTTTTAGTTGAAGAAAGTTTCACAACCTTAAGGATGCAATTAGGAATTTGTGCTTTACCTTGTGTTTAAAGAGAATTTTCTTCAAAATTTATATGATTTCAAAACTTGCATGTCATCACACTTATGTATTGCTCTGTAGTGGGGTTTTGTGACCTATTGATGTTTGCCTTCTATAGGCTTACATTGATGGGAAGAACTATAGTGGCAGGTGATACTTGGTTTTTATGGCTTTCTCGGTTTTTTGGCTTTATGATGAAATCTCATTAATTGTACATTGATTCTTACCTTTTTTGATTGATGTCAAAAGGGGGAGAAAAAGAAAGACCGCACTTGGTTTTCACGATACATATAAGTAGTGTGAGTTTTATAGTTAAGGAGAAGAGATATAGTTAGGGGGAGTTAAGAATAACATGCACAATGGTAGGGGGAGCATAAGTTAAGTTATAGATAATTTAATATGCACATTGATAGGGGGAGCATAGGTTGAGTTATAAGAAGTTTGGATGTATAGACTAAGTTAGAAAGTTGAATGCATAGGCTAAAGTATTTATCTTGCATACCCTAACTCTTGAATGTCTTAACTCAAACTCACAAATGTTGTTAATTTTCTTAAAATTTAATGTTATGTTTGTCATCATCAAAAACATGGAGATTGTTGGCTTAAGGGTCTCTCTTAAGCCTCGATCTTTATTTTGATGATAACAAACATGTATCTAATCCAAGTGTGTAGTTTTGAGTTCAGGTTGAGGTTGCGATACGCATGCCTAATCCGTTCAAACGAGACGACGGAAAAGATCGTCAAAAGAACGGAAGAAAAAATCATTGAAGAAAGGCTCCGGATTAAGTCAAGAAGATTTAATGTAATATGTCCCTAGAATAGTTTATCCCAAGCCTAAAATGTAAGGTTATCCAAGTTAAAACTTGATAACCAAACCCTTACAATTGGCATGTAAAAATACAAGGAATTAATCATCCTCAGCCTGGGATCGGTCGACTGATCGGTCGACCAATCAAGGCAATAAAATGGTGATGCAGCCCATTCGATCTACCGACTAGTCGACCAAAGATCGCAAGAAATTGGCAGAAGCCATCCGGTCGATCGAATGTGGCGAAGGGAAAATGGCTGGGCTGCGTCGGTCGACCGATTGGTCGATCGACAGAGGCAAAAATTTGGCAGAAAGATAGTGATCAACCAATCGGTCGACCGACCTAAAGATGGCCTCTATCGCGTGATTCGCTGCAGCAATTCGATCGACCGAATGTCGGAAGAAATGTTGGCGATTGACCTGTCGGTCGACCGGCCTCTCTCAACTGCAAGCGGCCGGACCTAGCGATCGATCCGTCGATCGACCGGCCTTGCGACCGAACGGCTTCAACGGTCGATTTTTTATCCGTTGAATGGTCGTTCGGCTGAGGGGTTATAAATACCCCTCATCAAACTTCATTAAACACTTTTGCAAAACTTATTTGAGCATTAAAAGTGAGTCTTAAAGCCTTCATACGAGCTACACCTGCGCGCGCCTCTCTGCTCCCAATTTCGACTTCATCAGGCGCTGATTTCTTCTCTTCAACCTTGCTGCGTTCATTGAAGTCTTCTTCCAGTTGCAAGTTGAAGACGAGAAAGCGGTGGAAAGAAGCTTGGGTCAAATTTCTTCTTCATTAGTTCTTTCCTAAAGTTTGTAATTTATTGAATCTTGTTTTCTTGTTAAGATAGCTTGCTAGGTGTGCTAGGAAACACTTAGGGTAAACTTTGTAGAAGTGTGTTTTGCCTAGATGAATAGGATTGAGGTGTTCTCCAAGTGAGGGAGAAGGGTGTCCTCAAGTGTATTCAAAGGGAAACATACATTCTATAAAGTAGTGTTTAGAAATTCTTGGTTATGAGCCAAGGTAGTGGAGTAGGCGATTGGCCGAACCACTATAAATTGATTTGTTTGCATTGCTCTTTATTTGCTTTCATTATTGTGATTGAATTGTGATCATATCATTCATTAAAGAAAAATTCCATTAAGCTAAGACAAAATTAAGTTAAAAAAAATTGAAAAAAAGAATTGATACTATTCAACCCCCCTTCTAGTGTCAAGGTCCATCCAACAGAATTTTACCCGACTCGACCCGAACCAACCCAAATAGTTCAGGTCGATCGAGTTCATTAGGTCGACCTGACCCAATGAACAACTCTAGTTGTTAGGTCTACTAATATCATAAGCATGTCAAATTTATAATTTTTTATACAATAAAAATGCATATACAAGTCACTAGAGACTTTTCACCGGTCTCTAACTATCAATATAAATATAACTAAGTAAATGAATAGAAACAAGGCCAACTTAAGTTATTATAAAAGAAGTTATGATTTTGATAAACACCAAGTCTCTAACTGTGCTGATACAGAAAATACACATCGAATCAAAACAATCCATGTGCACCTGCAGCGTTAGCTTATTAGTGAAAAAGTGGAAGAAAAATTAATTTAAATATTTTTTCGTAATTTCTACAAACTTAAAAATGGTAACTTATTAGTGAAAAAGTGGAAGAAAAATTAATTTAAATATTTTTTCGTAATTTCTACAAACTTAAAAATGGTAACGATATGTGAATGTGAGACTTTGGTGAGAGTTCAAGTTATTTTTGAGAGATATGTGTGTAAATGCTGCAACTAAAAATTAGATGGGATTGAGTATGCATGGGCAAGCAGGGGTCTTGGGGTAATAAACCTCCAAGGGGAGAGGAAAAGATGGAGAAGAAAAAAAAAGAGGAGACCATCAGAGGAGAAAGCCGTGAGAAGAAGAGAAAGAAAAGGATAAGTAAAAGAATGCCGCCAAAGGAGGAGATCATCCGTGAGAAGAAGAGAAAGAAAAGGATACGTAAAAGAATGCCGCCAAAGGAGGAGATCATCGGAAGAGAGGGAGAGAGGAAAGAAAAAAATCATTAGAAAAGAATGAAAAAGAAATATGTTTTTTGTTTTGTTTTTTTGCCATATCTACTTGCTACATTAGAAATTTAATGAAAATTTGAACGAAAAACTGACGAGAAGCATAGATATATTACAATACAAAGTCCATGGTTGCGCCTTCAATCTCACTATAGGTTGGGACCCTACGTGTATAACACAAAAAAAGACATAAAATACAAAACTGTCATTCTAACCAAGAAGCTAGAGTATTAAATATGGTCGCATCTAGAAATAACCAAGATTGATCAATAATTCAATATATAAAAGGATCAAACACTGTTTAGTAGGGAAAAAGAAGTACCATAATGTATATGCTATGCGTTGGCTATTGCCCAAAAGCTATTTCATCAAGAAAAATAACTACGATCATTTCAACTATCTGGCAAAAGGAAACGACAACCCAAAAGAGAGGACAAACACATCAAAGCACCTTTGGGACTATGCAAAGAGGTTAAAACCTAAAAGTGATGCATCTGATATCATCTCAGTGGGGACCATTTTGGCGATCCATGTCATTATTCCATCAGGGTGCATTGTCAAAGCAAGTCCACCAAACAAGATAACAGCAACAATTACTAAAATTACAAATGCCTTAACTTATTTTGTTGCACATGGGAAATAGCATATTTATGATGAGAAAGAAATAATTGCTCTTCTTGTTTTAGCAATTACTTCACATGTATGATGACCCAACCTACTAAAGTCTCTACTGTACAATGACTTAATCGACAGGTACTTCAACCTCCATTTTCAAGTCCGATCTGGAAAGAATCTGAAACAGACAACATGAGTTAGAAATGAAAATTGTTACATATATTGACAACTCTTGATACTAGTTATCCTGATAAAGGAATTAGGATAAAAGATTGTGGTACATCTGACTAAAACCATGCTGAGATGCTAAGACTGAAGAGTTTTACCTTGAATCATCACCTAAATATTGCAATGCCTAACAAAACGATAGCCATCTTACATACGCCATTATCATCAAGAAAGTGCAGACCACTGATTACTCTACAAAAGATACTTGACCATTTTAGCGGAAATTTATTAAGCTTGAACTACTGGTCTTGGACATCAATAGTATGTTTCTCTTCTTAAAGTACACATTTTTCTGTGATTTTTTTAGTGATACACATACTAACAAATTCACCTACTTCATCTTTGAACTTTAGTTTAGGCCGGTTGCAATAAATTATGGGTGACAGACAGCTAGCAAAGGCTATGGTTGACAATTCAATTTATTAGGATGCTAAATGTTTCTCTTTTGCCTTCAAACGGCTTTCAAGTTAGTATTGCAACAAGATCTGGATAGGTCAAGAACTTAGATGAATTCAATTTCATTCCTATGTCCTAACTCATTAGAACTTATCTTGTTCAAATAGGATTGGCTAATCAGGGAAGATGACAATGTTTTACATTTGCATGCAACCTAAAATAAAACAAACAGGTGTTTGACATACACAATTTGGATTTTTATAAACAATGTTTAGTTTGTGCTTATGCAAATTGCCGGCTTCACAATTAGCAGCGAGAAGCCAAATCCAATCATCCAAGACCATACTTGTTTGAAAGTTCATAAGTCTGATAGTTATTCTGAAAATTTCCCAGTATGGGGAGCCGGGAATATCATTTATTACAACAACAAAACAACCACTAATCATAATGGGTAAAGGTTTCATGGTTATGGCAATATCTCTAGTTAAACCAATGGCATCTGAATCTCTTTAAACTATTTATAGAAATAAAAAATCCCTTCTTTACTCTTGATGCTTGATATATTTCCTAATAAGAATGGATCTTAAATTATTAGTTTTTTATACAAAAATTCTATCTACCATATAAATAGTCAATATAAGCTTTGTGATTCACATCATCCAAAAGTATAGTTTACTATACATGTGCATCGTGGTGTTAGGTGCAGTGACCTGAGATCATGTTTTGGTTCAAGCAAGTTCAATTAATGTAGTTTGTTCAATGTTTTGGCTCGAAAACCAAGTCAAGAGACTCTTCAAAATTGAAGCAACAAAGTTAAGAGACAAAAGAGGAGAAAGTCATGTTTATTTGAATATTAAGCATGTGGTATTCATGCCTAGTCTTTAAATGATGTGATCTTGTGTGTTTTGCATTATCTGACCCCTGGTCACTAAAATGATAATAACTTTCTTTGAGTTTGCCTCATTCCACACATCCAGGATCTTACATCCACTATGCTTGATTGGTTTGATCCCTTCAAATCTTAACACTTGGCCATTTAGTAAAGCATAGTTACAATATCTGACCTACAGCCTAGCGCAAAATACATGAGTTATAGTAGATAACCAGGTTGGATATTATTTAAGTTTGATTGGATAACCACTTACATAAAAGCTTAAGCTATTACGGAATGAATCAATCTATACTTTTATATTCTTAAAACTCCTCACATATGGGCCTAAGCCCAACACATAAATATAGTTAATTTAATTCGGGTATTATATTTTATAGTATGTGTATTTAATAAGATTGGAACAAAAGACCTGCGTTGATACCATATTATGTTTGATTAGGTGATAACTAACTCAAAAGCTCAATCTATTAGGAAGTGGATCATAAGTTGTTAACATATATAAAAATCATAAATTTAAAGTATTTAGAATGACTATGTTACTTTGGTAGCCATGTTATAAGTAGCAATGTACTTTGCATGGTGATCTGTCTAATCAAATAGAATAGACAAAATTGTAATTCTGATGACAACAAGTAGGATTATCACATATCGTAATTTCCCTGGTGCATAATTCATCTTTGCATGAAATCACATGCTAGTCATATTTAGACATGATAAATTCAAACAACTTTGAATGAGCCTAGACTACATATTGATAGTCCATTAATTAATTGCAAATAGAACTAATATATTAATCATACTTGCAGCCTTGCAGGTGCTCTATTTATCAAATTAAACTTCAATTGAACAGATATGCACATGCTTAGATTTTGTTTCTAATCAATATTAAGTGAGCCCGTAACAACAATAATTAAACCTTGTCCAGTGTCAAATAAAGCAAATAATCCTATATAGTTGATTCAGTTACACATTCAAACAAAAAATCACAGACGTGATGCTAAAATCTGAGAAAATTTATAAGGTTTTCACTTGACCTACTGGACTTGGATTCCTAATGTATTTGAACCGTAAATTGAAACTTAAACAAATCCACGAATCAACTATGTCTATCATCTGGTTTAAGTTTGACAATTTCTCCTGGCCTAGACTTGTCTCCCATCATGATATCAAGTTTGATTACTCCAAATGCACAACAAGCTAAACACATCTAGTCTATGTAAATCTCAACATCTAAATTTATTTGTGGACAATATAAATTATATATACTAACATACGATGAGAACTTTTTACATAGCACCATATTAAACGGAAACTAATAGCACTTTTAGAGCTTTTTTCATTATAGTAAACTCTAAATAATATGGCTTTGTTTGGTCAGAGTATAACTTCTGGAAAGTTAAAGAACCTTGGCATAGAGGCTATGGAGTTATCTTAGAGATACCAAGATTAAACCGACATAAGTTTGGGAATGTGCTTGCTGACAAACACATCCTCATAGAGGCTAATGGAGTTGTTATCTTTTTACTTATTACAAGAAACAGAAAAATAAAATATAGTACTATGATACTGGAGGAAGAATAACAATAGATCAAATTTCTCTTACCCAACAAAAGATTAGGCCTTAGATATAAATAACATAGGTGCCTAAATTTCTCTTACCCAACACAAGATTAGGCCTTAGATATAAATCACATAGGTGCCTTGGTTAGGGTGAAAGGATGAGTTTACCAAGCTTTAGGTTTTTGTCAAATTCTGATTGAGGAATCAATTAAAACTAAAAGTCAATCAAATGCAATAGTGTATCAGAAGCTCTCATAATGCATACTTTGTTAACAGAAATCCTAATAAGTTTCATGGCTTTGCAAATGAAAACTAAGGGAAAATACGGAATTATTAACATCCACAACGCCAATGAAAATCAATACTTTAGTTGAAGTAGGCAATTTTAAATCTCACAAAGTTTTTGGCCATAAGGACAGTTGAATAAAGGGACATCCAGAGGAACAGTATCATGTAATATTTACCCATACCAACGGTATATTTTTCTTTTTCTTTATCAGGATCAAGCAGTATAGTACCATACTGATCCAACAATTTACCAAAATCACTATCATGTACCAGACAAAATGCAACTACATTCAGCTGCTAGAAATAAAAGTAGAAACACTTTACTAGAAGCCATAAGGATGGAATTAGTACCTTAATGAAATCTTGTAATAAAAGTGCTGAATCTCTTGAGTAACCAGCCTCCTCCAGAACCTGACTTAAAACTTTCTGCAAAAAGATAAACAAGAAGACATTAATATAGATCATACACTGCACAGTGTAGAGAGCATTCAGTTGAGTCTCACAGTGTATCATAACTTAAATAGTTGTTTACAATAAAAGGATAGATTTCTTGGCTTTTTCAATTTCTGATCAGTGCTCAGTTAAGTTTACTCAGCTTAAAATCCTTTTAACCAAACAAATTTCAGTTTGGTTCCAGTTTTTAATTACAGACTAACCATGACCAGGAACCAAAATAGCACCCAATCATATAGTTATCAGCTTCAGCATCCATAACTAGAACATCTTATCAACAAAATTCATGATGATGCCAAATGTTTAAACAGAATGAACCGAACAGAAAATGGAAGCAAAATAAATGAACAGAAAATGGTCCCATATGGAATGCTATTTAGAGAGAAGCGTATAAAAACCTTTATGCAATAATCAAGACCCATATAATTTGGCAAAGTAAGTAAATTGTTTCCTGGGAGGTCCTAATAAGTAGCACAAATTGCAGAGTAAGTCACTATATCATAATTCCAAAAACCATGCTTTTGAGATCTTTCAAAGCGCACAGCATTTATCTTCAAGGAAGCATTGGAAAGTTCATTGGTCCGCAGTTCTTGCTATAGCTACCAATTTGAAGTGTCATGTCAACTTAAGTTAGTAACACTAGTGTAAAGAGTAGAAAAAAGTTAAATTCCAAATTTTACAAGTTAAACATGCTTGTAGTTTTCCTGAAAATAGGAATAGAAGCATGACATATTACATGAAGTAAGAGAATGAAAACTTCTTGTATTCCCTGAGAATCATTTGAATGGACTAGTGATGAACTAGTAAGTCAAATAACCTTCTAAAAGGTACAAAGAAGCCATTACGTTTGAAGATATAGACCATTATCCTCCATTTTAGATGGTGTAGAGTATCTATTCAAACCATCTTAAGTCCTAGATTTATAGTAACTACTAGATGAGAACCATAGGATTCAATTGCCCTTTAGGAAGAGGGATTGCTGCTAATCATTCCCAGAGATTATGAAAACAAACTGAAGCTCGTTTATCACACAAAATAAGAAATAACAATGTAAACTTCCACATTCAAATTGTCCAACTCTCACACATGCTACCATCAATTTTTCATATCCATGTCTAATCACTCTTTGGTGTCCATTAATATGGTAAAGTAGTTAGACAAGTAGTCCATGATGCTTGAATTAATTTTGAAGTTCAATACTGAAACTGATTCAATTTCAGTATACATTTCCTCAAGACTGTATGACCAAATACTCCAAAAATGACCTGCAAGCTATGTCCTGAAACTGTCCTAGTCCAAATACTACATAAGTCCATCATATATCAAAGGAATATCGGGACTCATATCCCATCAAGGAATGAGTAAACAACTGCTTCCACAGAGATCCGAACCTTGATCAAATGGAGACCTAAGATGGACCTGTTCTTAATCCCCAACAGTCAAGACAGGAGAAGCAGAAAAGCAGAAACATCAGTGTTTTTTTCTTTCATTTCCGAAATACTGGAAGACAGTCAGGCATTTCATCTATCAGTTTGCACGCACTTTACTAACAATAACAATAAAAAAATGCAAGACATGAAAACAAACAACGCAACAAAACTCCAGCAGTAGCATAAGCATAAGAAGGGGAAAGACTGATTCATTGTTGAACTGAATCTAACTAACCTCTCTCTGAGCCTCCGACATGAATGATCCCGTCAAATCACGAAGCACCTCCAGCAAGTCCTTGAAAGTCACCCTCCCCTTTCCATCAACATCATATACCTTAAATATGACTGAACGTCAACGAAATCCGATTAGGTCCATTCAATTCGACAACAAGCCGGCCAACACACTCGCACAAAAAATTCAAGGTGATGAAGTATCGGACTACTCACATTCAATTTTCTGCTGGGTGGTGGATTTCGGGCTGAAGGCCGATAGGAAGGCAACGAAGTCCTTGAAATTGAATCCATCGACCATCTTAAGCAGCCTCTGCACACGGAACGAGCACAAATAAATACAAGCAATCTCTGCGAAGTAGGAAAAGTAGGAGGAGGAGGAAGAGGAAGCAGACCTGGGAAAGGGGATTGAGGGAGAACTCGGGGATTGAGAGAAACTCGTCGGAGGAGATGAAGCCCTTGGCGGTGCGGTCGAGTTGGCAGAAGCGATTGTACAGAGCCACGATCTCCTGCTGCGAGACTTGACAAGGAGACAAAGAAACAGCAAAAATCACAATTTGATATCGACAGAATAGATTAGAGATAAGAGATTGGAGAGGGAGAGAAAGAGTACAAAGGTTGTCGCAGTGCTCTTGGACTTCCTCTATGTCGTATTGGGTGAGCATGGAAGAGGCGTTTCCCATCTCTTCTCCCGAATTCACCTTCTCTCTCGAGGTTCTCACGAGGTTTAAAGGGATGGAAGGGAGGAAGGAGACCACGATGGTAGAGCCGTAGAGGATCAATCGCAACGCCTTCTCGACGAAGTCGCTGATGGAAATCCCGAGGGTCGGTGAGTCTGGATTTATTTTATATCTCGTTTGTTTGCCGAGATAGGATTTAACTCGCATACAAATTCAATCAATATTAATCAAAAATGGAAATATCATGAATGAGCATATTTTTTAGCCCACATTATTTAAATATCAGATAATAGAATTGAATAAAATCAGATTGCTAAATTCTATGTTTTTTTACTTTGAATAAGGAAATCGAATATTAGTAATTCAATTCTTAAATTTAATTTTATTAACTTATCGTTTTAATTATGATATTAAATTTAAATAATTAATTTTGACATAATTATATAAAAATTTGGCAAAATATCTCTAAAATTTACATTAAAACTTCTTATTGCAAATATGAATTTATCAAAAATAGACAAATACAATTTTTTCAATACAATGATAAGTGGACTCCTAAAAACATCTTTTCCAAATGAGAAATAATTTCTAGTTTATTTTAATATATGATATCTTTGCGTCTCAATCATGATTCATCTAGGCTAGGGCTGACAACAGATCGGATACGATGCAGATACTACATTAAATCTGCATCCACACCGTACCCCATATGAATATAAATATTCATATCCGCACCGTATTAGTATTCGCTTCAACAAATATTAAAATAATATATTTAATTAAAAAATTAATAAATTATCAATTCATTGATCCAAAATAAATATATAATATGCTTCAAAATTCATGCAACACAATAATTAGCTTCTACTCATACAAACAGACTCTTATAGCCAAACAGAGAGCACAACCATATTTACAAATTAACATTGGTGCAGTTAGCTAGAGAAATACTTCATAAATACAAGGTTGGCAAAAGAACACTTTTGTTAACTATGAAATTTGATCACTTTTTTGTGCACAATCGGAGAAAACATGATATGTTTTGAAGCAAAGGCAAATTGATTGAGCATATTAATTAAAGACCTTAGTCAAGTGTAAATTGATTGATCGTATCATAAAGAAATTGAATTGTCAGTCTCGCCAAGATTTGATACTGGTATTGGACAAGAATTTAAGCCCTAGATGATAGAAAAAAATAAAAATTCATAGAATATAATGTGATGACAATAATCAGAATAAAAACTAAAACTCTTTGCAAGTACATGAACCCAGAAATCAAAAGTTAAAAAATGATTCAAGTTCTAAAACCAGAAATCAAGAAGCCAAGGAAACCAGAAATCTCAGCTTTTGCTACCAAGAGATGGTACACTCGATTGGAGTTGGAGTTGGAGGCGGACAGGCAACGGCTTGAGCTGAGAAGAAGGAGAGCCGACGATGAACCAATAGAGTTGGAGTTGGAGGCGGACAGGTAGCGGCTCGAGCTGAGAAGAAGGAGAGCCGACGGTGAACCAATAGAGTTGGAGTTGGAGGCGGACATGTGGCGGCTCGAGCTGAGAAGAAGAAGAGTCGACAGTGAGAAGATGGCCTGACGGTGAGAAGAAGAAGAGCTAGCGGCTTATTGTCGACGGATAGGCGGTGAGGAGAAAGAGATCGGCAGATCGCGGCTCACGCTCACCATGTAGAGAAAAGAGGCGCCGAACTAGAACAGTATCAAATTTAGGGCAAAGACATATGTTTAATACTTTAATATATATTTGACATAAACTTACTATATTGCCCTTTGCCCCTTATATATGTTAATTACATATAAAGGCAAAATAGTAATTTAAATGAGGCAAATAGACGGTGCGGATCCACAGTCATATCCGTATTCATATCGTATCCGCGCGAATATAAATTTTCTAGATCCGTATATGTATCCATATCCATATCCGTTTTTACTTGCGGATATGGATCAGATATAGTGCAGATGTGATTTTTAGTTGGCGGATGCGGATAAAATTGCTACCCCTAATCCAAGCACTTCGCTTGTCTCGGTCATCCTCATCTTGTCGCACACCGCTGTCGGTAGCGCAATATAATGGCTTCAAAAATACTATTTGTTTTACCTGTTGTCTTTGCTTGTAATGACAGAATATTCACCCTTCATGGTTGACAATTGCCCTATAGGCCCGTAAATGTTTGTGAATGCATTTATCTTTGCTTGTATGTGACCTTTGTGTTTGTATATATGCTCCATTGCTACGGTGTCTTACTTGCTGTGAGCTAGGTTCTTGGCAGGTGCCAATGTTGCTTGGTCGGCGAGCGTATCTAGAGCCGAATATGGCACTTAGGACCGCTTTGCTCTTGCCGACATCGTCTAGTTGGTAACTGGCTAAGCTTAGGAACATTTTGGTGCTTCTTTGGGCGATGTTAGCTAGCTAGTAATTGCATCTTAGGTGTTCATGCTGATCCGAGATTTCTGTCAAAGGCATATTTGGGGCCGAGGTTACTTGTTCCGTAGTCGTTCACATGGTCGAGGATCTTCGAACGCCGAGGACGCTGAGGTCATATGTAAGGGCGCTTAGGCCATCAGCTAAGTCTGAGCTCATTTAGAGTTATCGGTCTCATTTTGATCCGGAGACCGCATTTAGGACCAAGGAGGACTCCGAGAACACTGAGGTCGAGGAGGTCTTCACGAGAGTTGAGGTCATAAGTAAGTTCCAAGATCATTTAGAGCTAGAGCTAGTCTCATTTAGAGCCGAAGGTCGCATTTAGGGCTTAGGAGGACTTTGAGAATGTCAAGGTCAAGGAGATCTTCAAGGGAACTAGGGCTGTAAGTAAGTTCTGAGCTCATTTAGAGCCAGAGCCAATCTCATTTAGAGCCGGAGACTGCATTTAGGGCTGAGGATGACTCTGAGAACGTCGAGGTCGAGGAGGTCTTCAAGGGTGCTTAGGTCGTAATTAAGTTCCGAGCTCATTTAGAACTGGAGCCGGTCTCATTTAGAGCCGGATGCCGCATTTAGGGCTAAGGACCACACTTAGGGTCAAGCTGAGCTCGCGGGGAGTGTAAGGCACATTTAATCGTATATGTTTTGACATTCAATGTCATGTAGAATGAGACTCACTACTCCATCCTCATTAGCATCTCATACTAATCATGGAAACAAACGAAGGTGACGATCTTCCGGAATAATAATGCCTAGTTATTATTCCTACGATCGTGAACTGATTTAACAACTTGTATTTGAATACTCTGTCACTCATATTCTCAACTCTTGATAATGAAGTATTCTAACAAGTATGTTATGGACTTATTCTATTAAATATACCCACCTTATACTTATAAGAATAGTAAACTGTCATTTAAAAAAATTATTCAAAATATACATTGGCACTAGGGCATATAAAACTAACATGTAAGTGTGTGCGGCCTCCGAGAACGAGTTGTACCATCAACTGTTAGGGCGGTTTGGAGTGATTCCGCTCTGGTAGAGCTCGTCTCGCCTCCTCTAGCGAATTCGCCGACAATGTACTCGATGATTGCGCAAATTTCGATGTGGGACGTCGTCACGATTTCTTGTCGTGTGGCGGGGCGACAATGTCCTGCCCAGACTTCGGCGTGGATAGCCGAGATTGTGCCGATCTCGGCTACGGCTTTGACCATGTTCGAGGTAATGGTCGAGGCGACCTTCCCTAACCAGATGCACTCCTCGGTGGTATATACGTATGTTTGGTGGAACTCGCACATCTTGCTTTTGTCGATTCTGAACGAACGCTTTCGATCTTTTTGGGCTATTAATTGGAGGTCTAAGCAGCTGCAAATGGTAGACCTCCTGGAGGATGATTTCCCGCCTAGTGTTGAGGGGGGTGTATTTGTCAGATCTGGGAACAAGCCTGGAGGACAATCTTCCTCTCCGGTCTTTGTCTTCGCTCCTCGTGTCAGGCTTTTTGCCCTTCCTGTCTTCGATAACATCTTTGGCAGCTTGCTTGACGGCCTTTTTGGCCTCTCGGAGCTCCTCCATCTCTATGTAAGTTGCGGCCTTTTCTTGGAACTCGATCATGTCCTTTGGCTTCGCCACGATAAATTGGTCGGCAAAGTATCCGGGTTTCAAATCATGTTTGACAGAAAAGAGCTCGACTTGAAGGTTGAGATTTGGGATTTCCGCAACTGTAGCCTGGAATCTTCGTATGTAATCCCTTAGGGGTTCATGCTGCCCCTATTTGATGTAGTGGAGTACGTCCTCGGTTTTGGAGTAAATCCGGGATGAGGAGAACCGACTGGTGAAGGCGCCTGATCTGTAAAGGAGTGTATGGACCCTGGTGGAATAGAGGAAAATCACAATAATGCGGTTTTTTCAAAGAAAGTTAGGAAGGCCCTGCAGAGGACGGGGTCAGTCGCCTCGTTAAGTAGCATCATGGACCTGAAAATCGTCAGGTGTATAGTCGAGTCGTCTATTCCATCATAGAGCTTCAGCGTGATCGATAACCTAAATCTGGGTGGAAGGGATGCTGCCATGATGTGTTCGGTGAAGGGTCATGAGTTGATGGGAAGAGCAACCTCTGTGACCCTGGGGTCTTTCTCCCTTCTCAGGTGAGGTGTGCTGGAGACCTCGTCTTGGAGGATGGATAGTGGCCTCCTTTCTGAGTGATCGCTTTGTTCGTGATCTGAGCGGCGGCGCTCATAATTGGCCTATTGGCCTAAGGTTATCAACCTTGGTCTTAATCTCGATTTTGATGATGACAAATATAGAACTAATGATTTTATTGAGAAATATTTTCAGGTTCCAAGTCGGTTAGCGCACGACGTCCCCGATCGAAAAAATAGGAGAAATCGGAGAAATCGGCAAGGACGCTCGGGATTCTTCGGAAAGTTAGAGTTTAGGTGTAGGGTGTCTAGCATATATTGTAAATCCTCATGATGATGCATAAGAACCCAAAAACCAAACCCGAACCCCAAAACATGAAAAACTAGAAAATCAAAAAATAACCCTAAAATTCACTAAGCCTAGGGAGCTCCTTGGAGGGCTATATGATCTAGACCAAGTTTCGATAATTATTCCTTAGGTAAAAACTAGATAACGAGATATTTTTAAGAATTTTTTGGAAGCCTTTAGTCTACCCATATTTGACCCAGAAGATTATACAATTTCCGTTTTTTAGAAATTTGTACTAGACCCCAAAAGTTAGATTTTAATTCTTAAGAATTTTGATTTTTTAGATATTTTTATTGAATCCAAATGGGGGCTAATCCTTAAATAACATTTATATTTTAAAGTTAGTTAAGAAATATTATATAAGAGGACTTAGCGAAGACGGAATCCAAAAATGAACAAACAAGCAGAAAAATTAGCCAAACCAAGCAGTGTACCCAAGTTTGGTCAATCGACTGGTCGACCGACAGAAGTCGAATATGGGCAATAGGGTATTTGGTCAACCGAATGGTGCCCAGAACTGGCAGAACGCTTCGGTCGGTCGATCGATGATCGATCGGCAAGCGACCGACAGTCAATAACGGGCAAAAATTTGCCCATTGAGAAGAGAGGTGTTGCTCTTCTCTTCATGGCCTATACAAGGCAATGAGAGCCTTCCTCCCTGATCTTGAATATTTCTACTACCTTTGAGATATCCTTTTGATCAATCACAAGCCTCATTGAGTCACTCTTTGCTAAAACCCTAGCTTGAGCCAAAAATCTCGATCTTGCCTTCATTCCTTCATTGTTTAACCATCAAATGCATCAAGAGGAAGCTAGTAATCTTGTTGTGGAGCTAAGTACTTTATTGTTTGATTTATTGCTCTATTTTGTATTGTATTTTCTTGTTATTCCATTGTATGTGAGTTTGTGTAAACCTAGAGTGCTAGGTTGATTGAGTTGGTGGTTGCCTTGGTGTTAAGGCTTAAATCCACCATTGTAAACTTAGTTTACTAGGATTAGTTGAGTTGTCCCTTAGGTTAAGGTGAGAGAGTGCTCTCGGTAGGAAGGCGGGATACTTCCGGGTGTGAAAGTGCCTTCGGTTTGAGAGCGAAAATTTTTCGGTGTAAAGTCCTCTTTGTAAGGGAAACGATATAATCTAGTAAAGCTAAGTTTGGAAATCCTATGCGGGGTACTTAGGTAGTGGAGTAGGCATTGGGGCCGAACCACTATAAATACTTTGTGTTAGCATTGTTTACTTTGCATTTCTTATTTCTTATCATTTATATCTTGCTTTTGCTTAGTACTCGATTTGTGAATTGTCTAAGTAATCAAGTAAGCGATTAAAATCGGAATTAGGTAAAAAGATTTAGTAAACACACTATTCACCTCCCCTTTAGTGTAGGCCATTTCACCAACATGATCGGGTATTGTTCTCAGGACCGCGTCAGCATCACGACATGAGCTGCTAATCGTTGGTTCTCCGCCTCAAGGTCATTTAGACAACGCTGGGATGCTTTTGGTAGGGGATTGGTTAGTGTCGGAGCGTCTCTCCTCACTGTGTCAGCGTTTTCAAGTAGCTGTGGAATGATGCTGCTAGGTTGTTGCCTGTGTGCGGCAACATTCGCCTTCCTCCTGTTTCCAACCATGGCGGGGTAGGTAAGATTTACTCGGCCCCACGATGGGCGGCAAATGTTCATGCCTGAGGGTTGGAGCAGTGCAGTCTGGTTCGGTGTGTCTCCTGGTCGTGTAACTTCGACGGGGGGACCTGCAAAAGATACTTTGACGCTCAAGTCAGTATATGATCGAGGTGGTGGTAAGATCAAATTAGACTCTAGGTTACCTAAGGCGTGTTACGTCTGTATATATTGCAGGATGTGAAAGGAATAACAATAATGTCGCATGATAATCTCGCCGGCATATTGCTCGAAATGGGTCGAGGCTAATCCCGGAGATGTTGGGCTCGTGATGACAAGTCCTTCGAGATGACGTAGATATCATTATATGGCCGAGTGGAGCCCCCAGGCTAAACCGTCTGGCATGATTCAAATATAGTTCATGAGTGTGGGCACTGTTGGGCCTAATTTGGTCAAGGCCCAAAGTGCTAGTCGAGTCCACTTAGGTTAAGCACGATTTAAGACACTAAATGCGAAAGCGATAATAAAATAATTAATCACACACATGAATATCAATAATAAACCCTAGAAGATTTATAGTGGTTCGCCTCCATGCCTACTCCACTACCTAAGCACCCCACTTAGGATTTCCAACTTAGTTTTACTAGATTTTAATTGTTTCCTTACACTTGAGGATTTTTCCTCGGAGAGTCTCCGCTCTCACACCGAAGGCACTTCTACACCCGGAAGTCACCGCCTTTACACCAAGAGCTCTCTCTCACCTTAAATCCTAAAGGGCAACAAGAACTAACTCTAGTAAACTAAGTACACTGGTGGACTTAGGCCTCTACACCAAGACAACCACCAAACTCAAGACCCAACACTAGGTCTTTACGCACTTTGAAATACAATGAAATAAATATCAAAATACAAATAAATAAAGCTATAAATACAACAAAACAAATATTTAGCTCCAACGATAATTCATAACTTCTTCTTGATGCCTTTGATGGTGAAACAAGGAATAAAAGGCTCAAAGCTAGGGTTTGCACAAGAATGACTCAAGAAAAGCTTGCAAATAATGTTAGGATAACTCAATGAACCGTTGGGAACTAAAGGAAGGATGTCTTGGGAGTACTTTATAGAGATCCCAATGGTAGGGGCTTAACAATAGTTGTTCAAACGGATCAAAAAAGATACATTGGGCACTTTAGTGGATCTCGGGTCGAACCTCGGTCGACCGAGGATCAATCGAGCTTCAAGACTTTTACTTTCACTGGAAATTCCAGCAACACTTCGGTCAATCTCCGATCGGTCGTCGGTTGACCGATCTCTATGGTAGGGGCTTAACAATAGTTGTTCAAACGGATCAAAAAAGATACATTGGGCACTTTAGTGGATCTCGGGTCGAACCTCGGTCGACCGAGGATCAATCGAGCTCCAAGACTTTTACTATCACTGGAAATTCCAGCAACACTTCGGTCAATCTCCGATCGATCGTCGGTTGACCGAAGATTAGTCAGAGATCAGTATTTTTTAAGTAACTAGATATGTGTACATATTAAAAGCATATTTCAAATGATGTCAACATCTTTGTCACTAACCTCTCCTTCGGGATATGCCCATAACGATATGGCTAAACGGAAACTAGCCCATTACTTGGTTTTAAAGGAATAATAACATGTTAATAGGCTCTTGAAACATTTCTGAGTAATCACTAATGAATTTATTCAAGTCTCTTATATGAGTAGTTAATAAATACTACTCTTCGAATCTTCGATTATACGTGCCTCAATGTTATTCACCTCCCAGAGAAAAGCTCCATACTCAGCTTGACTGAGTCGGTGCAATGCTTGCAATAATGCAGGTAATCTCACTACTAATGAAGGATCCCCTGTTAATTTCACTTGACGCCCTTGCATATCAAAGCACATGGACATGGCATGCCAATTTACTCTTATTTCACCCAGTGATACCAACCAAGATACTCCCAATATTACATCAACCACTTCAAGCGGAAACAAATAGCAATCAGCATTGATTGTAACCCAAACCTTTATGCACAGAGCAGTACAAGTGCATTATAATGCAGACCTTTACTCTTTTTTCTTTTGAAGTTTGTTTAATAATAATTAAAGTTGCAATGGGCTAGAGGTCCATAAAGTCCAAACCTATAAATTCCTTTTCCTTGCCAACTGCCACTGAAATTCTTCTTTTTTCCTTCTATGTACCCTAATTCTCTCTCAATTTCCTGAGCCAATTGTACAACTGAACAAATATCATTGGTGTCTCGACATCGAATTCACACTCTAAGGTCTGGCAGCAATGCAGGCACTTGTATTGCTCATGCCACAAATTCATTAGTGTATTCATCTACGGATCCAACTTGTCGATCAACGGCAAAACATTCATAAGGTTTTGTGGATGTTTGCAAACAAAGTTTGCCCACAATATAATGCTGAAACCAATGGCTTTGTCCATGCATACTTTCACCCAGGTAGAGGTCTCCACCAGGAAGACCCCTTGTCCCCGCTACTCTTTGTCATATGCATGGAAGGGCCGAGCTTCTTACTAAGTAAATAGGAATTCGCCGAGGGACTGCAAGGCATCAAAGTCGGTAGGCTTGCTCCTCCAATCCACTCTTTATTTTGTGTCGACGATATAATGCTCTTTTGTAAAGCCAATGACCACAATGTTTCTATCATCAAAGACACACTTGCTACATGTGAAAACATAAGTGACCTGAGAGTCAACCCATCCAAGTCGGCAATGTTCTTCTCGAACAATACTCCTCATCGGCTCCAGACTCTTCTGGGCATGAAGTTAGACATTAAAAACATTGGAGCTCAGGATCACTATCTCGGCCTCCCCTCCTTTGTTAATAGATCAAAGAAGGAGACTTTTCAGTATATCATCTCCAAGGTCATGCAGAAATTGGAGGGGTGGAAAGCTTCTTTCACGAGCAGGAAAAGCCACTCTCATCAACTCCACTCTCTCAGTCATTCCAACCTATGCCATGTCATATTTCTACCTACCTGAGAATCTGATGTCGGAGATAAATAGACTGAATAGAAGTTTTGGTGGCGAAACAAAATGCATAACAAAGCCATTAACTGGGTGAACTAGTTCTTGTTATGCCGACCAAAGGAGGAGAGAGGTATGGGTTTCAACTTTCAAAGAAAGTCACCTTTTCAACCTTGCACTCATGGCAAAACAAGCTTGGCACCTCTTGAACAATTCCTCATCATTGCTCAGTCGAGTATTGAAAGGGAAGTATTTCCCCAACTCCTCATTTATGGAAGCAACTGCAGGATGCAGCCCGTCCTAGGGATGGCGAAGCATCCTCAAAGGGAGAGAGGTCATATAAATGGGTATGCGGTGGAAGATCAGAACACACTCTATGCTACCTGTTTTCAAAACTCCTTGGCTCCCAACCGCTGCTTCGTTCAGTATTGTTGGCCCGACTGCATCAGATAGATCTCAACTTATGATATCGAAATTCTTTGATAGACATACAGGATTATGGAAAGCCGAAGAAGGAGAGACTTTTCGACATCACTTGCAGACACCATCCTCAAGCAGGAAGTAGTAACAGGTCACGATATTCCTATCTGGCGTGTCACAACAAATGGAAAGTATGCAGTGTCATCGGGGTATCAACTTGTTGGCCTTCTTAGTTGTACAGGCCAATGGGAAAAAGGATAGAATGGAAGGAATAAAGTAAAGGGAGAAGAGAGGAGATGGTCTTCAAGCATACTATCGTTTTTTCATGAAAATATTACATATTTATAGGCCCATAGTACTGACATTTCATCTAAACATTTCATCACCTAATTGATTGCATTTTTCATACGTTTCTTTATTCATTGCATCACCTAATTCATTGCATCACCTAATTCATTGCATCATTCATGTATTACATTTACCTTTCTTTATTCCCTCTTAATTTCTTGAAGACGTTTCTCATAGAGCATTGAAAGGCAAGTTTAATGTCCATCATTTTCCCCCCTTCAACTTGTTCCTCCTCGAGCTTTAATACCAAGCTGTCTCCTCAAGTGCTGAAAAATTTCAGCTTTCAGTGCCTTCGTGAGTATATCTGTAGCTTGATCGCTTGACTTCACATGCAACAGCTCAACTTCCCTTGCTTTGACATATTCTCGTATGAAGTGAAAACGAGTGTCAATATGCTTTGAACGTTCATGATGGACATGATTCTTGGCCAGGGCAATAGCTGATTTGTTATCCACATATATTTTGGTTGCATCTTCTTGCTGTAACTTTAGTTCTTGAAGCAGTCTCCTCAGCCAAATGGCATGACACACACAAGAGGCCGCAGCTATATATTCTGCTTCACAAGTTGATAGAGCAACAATTATTTGCTTCTTTGTAGACCAAGTGAATGTAGCATCACCAAAATAAAACACAAATCCTGTAGTGCTTTTGCAATCATCACAGCTTCCGACCCAGTCACTATCACTAAAGCCAACAAGTTCCATACTTTCTTTAAAGAAATATAGCAGTCCATAATCAATTGTTCCTTTGATGTATCTAAAGATTCTTTTGGCCGCCGTCAAGTGGGAAGTCTTTGGAGTTTCCATATACTTGCTTACTAGACCAACTCCAAACAATACATCAGGTCGAGTGCAAGTTAAATATCTTAGACAACCCACAAGGCTTTTGTAATACATCGGATTCATCGGCTTTCCTTTTCCTTCCTTCGTTAATCTGGTGCCGCACTCAACTGGTGTGTCCACCGGCTAGCAATCTTCCATTGAGAACTTCTTTAGGATCTCCTTGGCATATCTTTTTTGTGAAGCAAAGATTCCTTCTTCGTCTTGTCACACCTCGATCCCCAAGAAGTATTTCATCAATCCCAAATCTGTCATCTCGAATTCCTTCTCCATCTACTGCTTAAACTCTTGTATCATGGAGCTGTTGTTGCCTGTGAAGATTAAATCATCCATATATAAACACACCAACAACATATGACCATTTGAATTGGTCTTTGCATACAAGGAATGCTCATATAGACACTTTGTGAAGCCTTGTTGAACAAAATATGCATCAATTCTGGAATTCCATGCTCTTGGGGCTTGCTTGAGTCCGTAGAGGGCTTTCTTCAATTTGCACACCATTTGTTCTTGTCCTTCGATAATGAAGCCGGGTGGTTGTTCGACATACACTTCTTCTTCTAGATTTCCGTTTAGGAATGCTGACTTCACGTCCATCTGGTATACTTTCCATCTTCTTTGGGCTGCTAGAGAGATAAGCAACCTCATAGTTTCAAGCCGAGATATTGGTGCAAATACTTCTTCATAATCAATCCCATATTTTTGCTAGTATCCCTTCATGACCAGCCTTGCTTTATGCCTTTCTACTTCTCCTTTTGCATTTCTTTTTGTCTTGAATACCCATTTGACACCTATAGCTTGGTGTCCTTGA
Organism: Canna indica; assembly: GCA_034359265.1. NCBI lineage: Eukaryota > Viridiplantae > Streptophyta > Magnoliopsida > Zingiberales > Cannaceae > Canna > Canna indica. The sequence goes on along the minus strand of CP136898.1, from coordinate 31,763,058 downwards.
GGAAGTGAAGTGAGCTTTCAAGTACCGTTCTTCTTTATATCATGAATCTCTTCCTCCATAGCTTTCCTCTACTTTGTTTTTTTGAAAACTTCTTCATATGTTAGTGGATCAAGTCATGCAAATAGACACATATTATTAAACTCCTCGTCATCATTAATGTCAACACCTTGGTTGGAGTTGTAAATCTCCTGAATGCTCATTGTCTTTCTCACAATAGGGCTACTTGAATAATCACTGTCGTACTGATTTCCGACTTGATGGGGTGACGATGCTTCGTCAATATGTTCAGGTGTGTCATTCTTCAGCTCCAACTCTTCATCAAGAGAGATTTGCTTTGGTTGGTTGTTGTCCTTCCAATCCCACATTTGCTCCTCATCGAACTCAACATCCCTTGACATCACAATCTTGCGAGTTACAGGATTGTACAATTTATACCCACTGGAATTTTCGCCATAGCCCAAGAAAATGCACTTTTGGCTTTTATCTTCGAGCTTTGTCCTCTTTTCTTGCTGCACTTTGGCAAAAGCAATGCTCCCGAAGATTATGAGATGATCGACTTTTGGCTTACGCAAGCTCCAGGCTTCCTCTGGCGTGGTGTCTCCAATGCGCATTGTTGGAAACTTGTTTAACAAATAAACAGAACAAGTCACAGCATCTCCCCAAAATTCTTTTGGAACATTTTTTCCTTTTAGCATACATCGAACCATATTAAGAATTGTCCTATTTTTCCTTTCCGAAACACCATTTTGTTGCGATGTTTGAGGCATCGTGAGCTGGTGTGTAATTCCATTTTCCCTACAAAAATTATCAAACTCCAATTATGTGTATTCGCCTCCTCGATCAGTCCGCAAATATTTTATTTAGCAGTCATTCTGATTTTCAACCAGATTTTTAAATTCTTTAAATATGCTAAAAACTTCTCTCTTCTCCTTCAGCATATAGACCCATGTTTTTCCACTATAATCATCAGTAAATATTAAAAGGTACCTATTTCCACCAATGGAAATGAGTTTGATGGGTCTGCACACATCTGAATACACCAGCTCGAGACGTGTGGATGTTCTTCTTGACTTGTACTTCTTGAAAGGCTTCCTCTGCTGCTTTCCCATGACACATACTGCACACAAATTGTTGGGGGCTTTGATCTTTGGTAGTCCCAGCACCATACTCTTCTTATCCAACAGCTTCAACGCTTTAAAGTTTAGATACCCATAACGAAGATGCCAAAGACTGGAGTTGTCCAAAGTTGTTGCCTTCAAATAGCTCTCACTAACACTTAGCTTTAATGGAAACATCATGTTCTTCGTCATTTTCACATAAGTGATAAGCTTGTCGTTCTTATCACGAATGCTGAGAGCTAAGTCCTTCATTCTTACATCATAACCTTTTTCCAATAACTGTCCAATGCTTAGGTGATTACTTTTAATATCAGGGACAAAATAAACATCAGAAATGCAAAGTTTCTTCCCATTCTAAAGTTCGAAGATTACATCACCTTTCCCTTCAATCGGCCTCTTCGAGAGATCGCCAAATGTGATGTTGCCCAGCTGCATTTCTTCAAGTTTGGCAAAGAAATCTTTTCTTCCATACATGTGATTGGATGTTCCAGTGTCGAGATACCACATAACATGTGGAAGTGATTTTGGTTCATTGTATGACAACAACAACACTGGCCCTTCATCACCTTCTTCTTTGTCGACTAGATTTGTTTTTTCTCCTCCATTGTTGGTGTTGTACCAACAATCATAAGAGTAATGGCCAAACTTCTTACAAATGAAATATTGTGTTTCAGATTTGTTATAACTTACATTTCTACCGCGTTCACGACCTCGGCCTCGACCTCTTCCACGACCATACTCTCTCTGAACATATTCATCTTCATCACCGTGGTTATTGGCTTGCTCGAAGTTAGAAGATCGGTCGCCTCAGCTTCGACCTCCATCTCTTCATCTTCCTCATTGATAGCCTCATCTGGATGTTTCATGCTTCTTGAGGGAGAGTTTTATTTGCAGCGCTTGCTCTAAATTTATTTAATCTCCTTTCTTCTTTTGTATTCTCTGTTCGTACACTTGCATGGATCCCATGAGTTCCTCCATCGTCATTTCCTCCAAGTCTTTAGATTCTTCAATCGCGACGGCCACGAAGTCGAACTTCAAGTCTAGAGAACGCAAGATTTTCTCTGTTCGAATACATTCCAAAGATCGAATACATTCCAAAAGGAAGCACTGCCTTTGAAGAGCCAGGTCCACAAAAGGGGAATTCCTCTCACGGATACTTTTTGCCACTTCTGCAAAGCTCATCAGGAAACGACGCTTCACGTCTTCTTCCAATGCCCATTTGCAACATAGGTATGGCAAAGGATTTCGGCGAATACTAATGTTTTGCCAAGGGTCTCCATTGAAGAAGGTTGGGTGAAGTTTTGCTCGATCTCAAATCCGAACACAAATCGGACTGAGCTGCCGGGCTGCACACTGTGGAGTCTATGGCGTAGTAGAAACGAAGGAATATTTAACTCTTCCCGTCGCTCGATTGAAGACTAGGTTAAGTTAGCATTGGACACGTGGCACGAATCAACGCTCTCACAATGATGTTAATCTCTTTTCCTTCTCATAGGAAGTGAAGTTAATGTGGCTCTTGTAGCATTCTTTGTATGCTTTGGTCAACCTCATTTTATCAATGAAATTTCCTAACTTCTGATAAATGAAAAAAAAGGAAGAAAGACAAGCACTACAACACATCGTTTGAATTTTGACGACAAATTATAAATAAATTTTGACGTCGGAGGAAGTAAATATTTGCATACTGGCGGCAGTAAATTCGTTGAAAACGCGTGTCAAACAACCACCGCTTAATTTTAAATATTGACGTCTATGCAGGTGTCAATATTTAAAATTCGACGCCTTCTACCGTCAAAAAAGAGGCGTCAATATTTAAATTTCGACGACGTGTACAGTCGAAATGAGACGTCAATATTTAAAATTTCGACGATCACGGAGGAAGGTATATTGACGCCAACATATTGACGCCTTTGACGTCAATATGTGGCGTCAATATGCTAAACATATTGACGCCTTCACTGGCGTCAATATGTTTAGCATATTGATGCCTGTGGAGACGTCAATATGCTAAGCATATTGACGCCTGTGAATTATATAGATAATTATATAGATAATTTTAGATTATAAGTTCATTATATTTTTCAATAAAACATTCAATTTGTATTATGCATCTTTTTAAGTTTACGGAAACACCCTCTACGTTTTAAAAAACTAAAAATAATAGGCTGTTTTAAGATTTGTGCGAATCATCTTGTGACGATGTTCTGCCGATGGAGGCGGCGGCCGGAGTGGGAGAAGAGGAATAGCTTCTCGTCTTGGCTCCTCCCTCTACACGCGAACCAGTCCAGCTTCATGAGCAGCAGCTGCAACAAGGGGGGATCGAGGAACCGGTTCGGATCGCACAAGATCAGGAGCGGCTACTCCGGCGTCTTCGCCTCCAGCACCATTGGCGTCGGCAGGATCTTCACTTTAGTCGAGATAAGGGAAGCGACGAAGAACTTCGACGAGAAGGCCGTGATTGGGGTCGGCGGATTCGGGAAGGTTTACCTCGGAATGCAAGACGACGGAACCAAGTTGGCGATCAAGCGAGGGAATCCATCGTCGGAGGCGGGATTGCGCGCTCTTGCCTCTCGTCGTCGGAGAAGAATGAGAAAAGTGTAGAAGAATATAAATAAATAAAATATGTTAAAAAGATTAAAATTAAAAAATTTATTAAAAAAATCTACAGGAGGCGGGAAATCTCCCGCCTCCTGCCTCGGCGAGCGCGTGCGATTGTGCGCTCGTCCGCCCGTTACCCGCCGCGTGGCGAAAATCGCGCGGCAGCGAATCGAGAGGCAATAATTTATTAAAAAAATCTACAGGAGGCGGGAAATCTCCTGCCTCTTGCCTTAGCGAGCGCGTGTGATTGCGCGCTCATCCGCCCGTTACCCGCCGCGTGACGGAAATCCAGCGGCAGCGGATTCGCTGTCGCTCGATTTTCGACGCGCGGCGGAAATCCAGCGGCAGTGAATCCGCTGTCGCTCGATTTCCGCAGCGTGGCGGACATCGAGCGGGCGTGAATCCCACTCGATTTCCGCCGCACGCGGATGAAATTTTATTTTAAAAAATTAAAAAAATATACCGACGCCTCTCAGAGGCGTCGATATGTTAAAAATATTTTTTTTGACGGCTGAACTGACGTCAAAATGTTAAACGTATCGACGCCGGCTAACACCTATATGCGACGTCGGTACGACAAATATTTTGACGTCTTCTCAAACGTCGAAACAAATATTTTAACGCCTGTCAACTGTTGTTAGGCGTCGAAACATTTCGACCCCTGTTGTCAACTGTTGTGAAACGTCGAAATGTTTCGACGCCTGTTGTCAGGCGTCGAAATATTTGTCAGATGTCGAAAAAATTTCGACGTCTGCGAAAGACGTCGAAATTTATTGTATTATTTTTTAAAAATAATTTTACATTTCGACGTATTTAGTAGACGTTAAAATTATGATGTCGATATATAATAAATTTGGTGTAGTGAAGTTTGCCCAAAATAGAGTTTTACCATATTCGCTTTTTCCCGTCAAACTTTCTATGACTTATTACGTTTCAAACTTTCCCCTGCACACACAATAACTATCCAAATAATCAACACAATAACTATCCACGCTTATCCTTAATAACTATCATCACATGTATCATATATATCACATCTTGGGCTTGAACTTTGCACATGTGTTTGCTATCCACCCGTAGATCCAGATTTGGGCTTCGTTCTCCTTTCATAAACAATCCATTGACATGGCCTATGATCTTGCAGCATCTGACTTCTATCAAATTAACTATTTGAAATATACACATAAAAAAGAATGAAAAATATTTTCTAGTGTTATACAGAAGATTAGAAAGATTAGTAATTTCAAAAGGAGAACCTCGTGCAGTCACTAAACAATCTTTAAAAAAATTGAAATAATCATATACATAAACTAATTAAAATTTTGTATAAAATTCAGAAAAAATAGCAAATGTATATTTTTTAACAATAAATGTAAAATGAGCATAAGCGCAAGTATTTCAATAATTCTTTTAAAAATGGTAATACTTTGGACTCGACTTACACATTGGGCTCGGCTGGATTAGGCCCAGAAATGCCCATACATATAAATCAGACTCAAGTCAAATCAGATACTACTCAGTCCGGGGGCTCCACTCGACCATACAAGGACACTTACGTCCACATTAATTATAAGGGATTCGTCAATTATGAACCCGACATCTTCAGGATCAACCTCAACTCATTCTGAACACATTCCTGCGAGATTACCGTGAGGCATTATCGTCCGACATTCCTTATCCTGTACTATATACAGACACGATGTTCACCAAGTACATCTAGATTTCAATTTCTATTTCCCTCACTTGGAATCTTTTCTTACTTGAGCGTCAAAGTGTCTTTTGTAGGTCCCCCCGCCGGAGTCGCACCTGACCAGGAGACGCGCCGAACCACATCACCACAACTTTAGGCAAGAACACTTGGCGCCCATTGTGGGGCTGAGTTAAATCTTATCTGTCCAAAATAGTTGGTACCCAGAGTTAGACAAACATCGTCGCACATAGGCAACACCCTAACAGCATCGTTCCCCAGCTACTTGAAAATGCTAAAATAGTGAGGAGTGACACTCTAGTACATGCCAACCTTTTACTAGAAGAATCCCAGCGCCCGGTCAACGACGCATCAAGCAGAGAACCATTGGTTAGCAGCCTATGTCGAGATGCTCAGGCTGTCTTGGGAATAACACTCGGCCGAACACGAGCGCCACCATTCAGAACGCCACTTGGAGAGATCCGAGAGGTTGGCCTCTATCCTTTGGGATGAGGTATCCCGTACACATCATCAGAGAGAATTGGAGGACACGAGGGACACAAAGACCGCTCCTCCCCCCGCCATCGACTCGAGACCATTCGCCGAGCATATCATGGCAGTTCGACTCCCTCAAAACTTCAAGCTGCCAACCACGCTCCAGCCTGATGATGGCACGAGCGATCCGACCACTCACCTAACGATGTTTAAGTATGTGATGCTCCTCAACGACGCAATCTATCCCATCAACTACCGAGCCTTTTCAATTTTTCTAGAGAAGGTCGCACTACTTTGGTTCTCTACCCTTCCACCAGGGTCTATACACATATTTTAGGAGCTCTCCCGAGCTTTCACCAATCAGTTCTCTTCGTCATGAATTTACTCCAGGACTAAGGACTCCCTCCATTATACATCAAACAAGGACAACATTAGTTGCCGAGACACTACTTGAAGAGATTCAATGTCATGGCAATGGAGATCCCAAACCTCGACCCGCATGTTGAGTTATATTCCATCAACCACGAACTGAAGCCCAAGCACTTCGCTGACTAGATTGCCCTAGCAAAACTGAAGGATATGGCTGAGTTTTGAGAAAATGTCGTATGTCACATCAAGATGGAAGAACTTCGAGAGGTCAAAAAGGCAGACATGCAGACTGCCAAAGATGAATATGAGGATAGGAAGTCTAGGAAGCCTAACAAAAAGAGTGAAGATTGAGATCACAGCGAGTGGGATCGTGGAGGAAGAGGAAGGTCGCCTTCCTGACCAAGCCTCGGATTTGATGAATACACCCCACTGAACACCATGAGGGAGACAATCCTTCAGGAGATCTGCCACCTACAACTGCTAAAACCACCCAACAGCACAGGGAGGTTGAAACCCCCGCCTAACATCGATAAGAACAAGAAGTGCGAGTTCCATCGCACCTATGGGCACACCATAGAGGAGTGTGTTGGATGAAATCCCACACTAGAAGGAAGGATTGAATAGTGTGTGTTCTTTTATTATTTAATCAATTTCCCTTTTTACTTAATTTCAACTTCTATCAAATGCAAATATAACTTAATGATGTTTGCTATCAAATATCAAGCACAATGATAAATAAACAATCAAGGCAATGCTAACACGATGAAATATAGTGGTTCGGCCAACCGCTTACTCCACTACCTTGGCTCATCACCAAGGATTTCTAACCAACTACTTTATAGAACTTGTGTTTCCCTTTGAATACAACTGATGACACAATTCTCACCTCTTTGAGAATTCCTCAAACCTATTCACCTAGGCAAAACACAAATCTACAAAGCCTACCCCTAAGTGTTTCTCTAGCACACATAGCAAGCTATTACAGATGAAAACAAGTTTAAAATAACTCTTCAAATACAATGAAAAAGAACTAAGAATTGAAAGAAGAACCAATGCTCTTTTCCTAAGCCTTCAAGCCTCCAACTTGCCAGTAGATGAACTTGAATCGCAGCAGAGTTGAGGAAGAATGGGCGCTTGAAGAAGAATGTTGACGGAAGAATCAGGGTGCAACAAATCAAACTTAAGAAGGCTCAAATCTCTCCTTTTAATGCTCAATTAAGTGTCTAATAAGTCTTAAAGGAGTTAGGTAAGGGGTATTTATAACCCCTCAACCGAATGGGTTGTTCAACGGTCGAAAAACTAGCCGTTTCTGCCATTTGGTCGCTTGCCGGTCGATCGTCGATCGATCGACCGATCGACCACCCGCGATCGCTGCCTTAATCGCACTATTCAGTTGATCGACGGGTCAACCGAATGTGCCGCGAGTTCAATGATCCACAATCTGGTCGACCAAAGCACCTTTTGCCAATTTTTGGCATTGGTCAGTCGACCGACATAGCCCTTTGCCATTTTTTTTCCATCTTTAGTCGACTGACAGGTCGACCGATTGGCTACTGCCATTTTGTGGCATCATTCGGTCGACCGTCCGGTCGACCGACAAGGCTACTGCCAATTCTTCTGTCTTGTTCGATCGATCGATCGGTCAATCGAACTCAGGCTGAGGCTGAATTTTTTCTTTATATTTATTACATGCTTTTTTATAGGTTTAGTTACCAAGTTCTAACTTGGATAACCTTATAATTAGGCTTGGGATAAGATCGTCCTAGGGGTATATTACAAGATATCTACTTAGTCTATGCCCGAGCCTTCCTTTGACGTTCTTTTTTTATCGGTTCTTGACGATCGTTTATTTCATTTCTCCGAACGAAGTTTGCATGCTTATCGCAACCTCAACATGAACTCAAAACATCACACATAGATTAAATATATGTTTGTTATAATCAAAATGAAGATCGAAGCTTGAGAGAAACCCTTAAGCCATCAATCTCCCCCTTTTTGATGATGACAAACATAACATGGAATTTTAAGAAAGCGTACGCATATTTTTTGTGAGTTTGAGTTAAGGCATACATGAGTTAAGGCATAGAAGATATAAAACTCGACAAATACAAAAATATATATAACTCAACATATGCTCCCCCTATTAATGTGCATACTCCCCCTATCAATGTGCATATCATTTTTGTAACTTCCCCTAACTATATGCATCATAAAAATAAGTGTGACCTTACTTTTTCTCCCCCTTTTGACATCCATCAAAAAGGGTAAGAATTAAGATACAATTAATGAGTGTCATCATGAAAACCAAGAAAGCCATAAAACCAAGTATCATCTACCACTATAGTCCTTCTTATTAATGTAAGCATATAGAAGGCAAACATCAATAAGTCGCAAAGCCTCATTACAGAGCAGTACATAAGTGTGATGGCACTTTATAGAATGCAAATTTTTGAAACCATATATGTTTTGAAAAAGAACATCTTAACCATTAGGAAAAGCACAAATCCCTAATTGCATCCTTAAGTTTGTAAAGCTTTCTACAACCAAGGGTTTTGTAAATATATCGGCAAGTTGTTTGTCGGTGGATACAAATTCTACAGATATATTTCCCTTAGTCACATTATCTCTAAGAAAATTGTGCCTTAGATTAATATGTTTAGTCCTAGAGTGTAAAATAGGATTCTTTGTTAAATTTATTGCACTAGTATTGTCACAATGAATAGGTATGCAAGAATATTTAAGTCCATAATCTAAAAGAGTTTGTTTCATTCATAGAACTTGTGCACAACAACTAGCCGCAGCGATGTATTCCGCTTCGGTAGTTGAAAGTGCAACCGAGTTTTGTTTATTTGAGAACCAAGAAACAAGACTCGCTCCTAAGAATTGGCAACACCCACTAGTGCTTTTTCTATCTATTTTACACCCGACAAAATCCACGTCTGAAAAACCGATTAAATCAAAAGATGTATGACATAGATACCATAATCCTAAGTCAATCGTGCCCTCAAATATCTCAATATGCATTTGACCGCACTTAAATGAGACATTCTAGGGCAAGATTGAAACATAGCATATGCATAAATGCTAAACATAATATCGGGTCTACTTGCGGTTAAGTAAAGAAGACTACCAATCATATCTCGATATCGTTTTTCGTCGACTTTGACACCATCTTCATCTTTGTGAAGCTTGATAGATGTGCTCATTGGTGTAGAAGCTATCTTGGCTTCATTCATCCCAAACCTTTTGATGATCTCCTTTGTGTACTTGGTTTGATTGTTGAAGATTCCTTTGTTGATTTGCTTGATTTGGAGACCAAGCATGAAGGAGAGCTCTCCCATCATGCTCATCTCAAACTCATCTCGCATACACTTAGCAAACCACTTACAAAGAGTTTTATTAGTAGCACCAAAAATTATGTCATCAACATAAATTTGAACTAATAAAATATCATTTTCATGATGTTTAATAAATAGTGAAACATCCGCTTTTCCAACGTTAAAACCTTGTTCAATTAAAAAAATTGAAAGCCTTTCATACCAAGCCCTAGGGGTTTGTTTTAAACCATATAATGTTTTTTTAAGTTTGAAAACATGGTTTGAAAACTCAAAACATTCAAATCCGGAGGGTTGTTCAATATATACTTCTTCATTGATGAAACCATTTAAGAATGCACTTTTAACATCCATTTGAAAAAGTTTAAAACCTTTAAAACTAGCATATGCCAAAAGCATTCGAATTGCTTCTAATCTAGCTACGAGACCATAAGTTTCATTATAATCTATCAATTCTTGTTGATTGTACCCTTATGCCACTAACATAGCTTTGTTTCTAATGACTAATCCTCATTCATCTAATTTATTTCTAAATACCCATTTAGTCCCAATTATAGTTTGTTCTCTAGGTCTAGGTACTAAGTCTCATACATCATTTCTAGCAAATTGATTGAGTTCTTCTTGCATAGCTAGTACTCAAAACTCATCTTCTATTGCTTCCTTAATGTTTTTAGGCTCTACTTGAGATATAAATGCTACATATTGACAAATATCCTTGAGTTTAGAGCGCGTTACCACTCCAATTGATGGTTCTCCAATGACTTGATCCATTGGATGATCCCTTATCAGCCGATATCCTTTGGGGAGAGGTGGTAGAGCTTCTTCTTCCTTATCTTCAACTTGATGTAGAGTTGTGGATGATGGTTCTTCATGTTGTATTTCCTCATTATCTTCATCCTCCATCTCTTTGTCATGAAGTGTGAGGTCCTCAAGTTTCTCACCTATATTTATAATCTTCACATTTCTAGAAGAATCATTAGTTTCATTAAATGTGACATGCATAGATTCTTCAACAATCATGGTTATACGATTGTATACTCTATATGCCTTAGAATTAATGGAGTAACCTAGGAAAATTCCTTCATCGGATTTAGAATCAAATTTTCCTAAATGCTCCTTAGTGTTTAAGATGAAACATTTGCATCCAAAAATATGAAAATATCCCATATTTGGGATTTTACCATTCCAAAGCTCAAAACGTGTTTTCTTAATTTTAGGTCTTAATAAAATACGATTAAGCACATAACAAGAGGTATTTATGGCTTCGGCCCAAAAATACTTAGGCAAATTATTTTCACATAGCATGGTCCTAGTCATCTCTTGTAAAGTTCTATTCTTCATCTCAACTACCCCATTTTGTTGAGGGGTCATAGGGGAAGAAAATGTATCTTCAATACCTAAATCATCACAAAATTCAGAAAATTTTTCATTTTTAAACTCTCCTCCATTATCACTTCTAATTTTTAAAATTGAAACCCCTTTCTCATTTGTAAGTTTCTTAGTAAACCTTTTGAAAAACTCAAATGTTTCATTTTTCTTAGCTAAAAAGAAAACCCATATAAATCTAGAAAAATCATCAACTAATACATAGCAATACAGTTTTCCACCTAAACTAGCTACATCACATGGACCAAAAAGATCCATGTGCACAAGCTCAAGAATTCTAGATGTACTAACTTGATTAATTCTACGAAATGAGGATTTAACTTGCTTACCTAGTTGACATGCATCACAAAGTTTGTCTTTTTCAAATTTTATCTTAGACAATCCTTTAACTAATTCTTTCTTAAATATTTCTTGGATGAGGCTCATGCTAGCATGTCCTAACCTTCTATGCCGCAATCAAGAATCATTTTCCATGGCAACTAAGCATCTAACATGGGGATTAGGTAAGACATTTAAATCTAATGTGTAGACATTTCCTTGCCTATTTCCAATAAACATGATGTCATTGGAAGGTGCACTCCTAATGATACATTTAGATGCTTCAAAAACAATTACATATCCATTGTCACATAATTATGATATGCTAATCAAGTTATGTTTTAACTCATCAACTAATAAAGCATTCTTAATGCATGGGTAAGGAAGAATACCTATATCACCAATGTCAATAATCTTACCTTTGGCATTGTCTCCAAATGTTACATGTCCACCATCTTTGTTTGATAGGGTTGCAAATAAGTTGATATCACCTGTCATGTGCTTTGAGCAACCACTATCTAATATCCAAGTGTTTTTACTTGCTTGAGGATGTTTCTCCATCTACAAAAGGAGAAGAAACTATTTTAGGTACCCAAATTTTTTTGGGTACTTGAGAGTTAGTCATTTTAGGAACCCAAGTAAATCTAGCATGTGAGTTCCTCCTCAAAGTACAATCCTTAGCCATATGGCCAAATATGCCACAAGAAAAATAATTTTCATTAAATTTTCTTCTATTATGTGTGTAAGCATGGAAGTGTGATGATTTCTTTTTATGGACAACCTTAGGCATGACATTTTGTAGGGTTGTCATCTTTTCATTAAGCATGCAAAGTTTCTTTTTCAATGTTAGCATGCTATCATTCAAATGCTCTACTTGATCACTTAAATACTTATTTTCATCTTCTAATTTCTTGTTGTCACTTTCTAAGTCCTTCTTAGCCTTTTCTATGACATGTTTCTCTTCCTTAAGGGTATCTACTTCTTTTCTTAAAGTATTGCATGAAAGTAATAAACTATCATTTTCTAGCTCTAAAGATTTATTCTCCTTTTTAAGCTCTTTAAATTTTCTTCTAATAGCATTGGATTCATCATACATTTGATCAAATTCATTTTCCAGCTCTTCTTGAGTAAAAGAAAGCTCACCAAAAGTAAATCTTACCTCATCATCATTTGCCATCAAGCAAAGATTTGCCTTTTCACTCTTTGAGTCTTCTTCACTCGATGAAGCCTCGCTTTCATCCCACGAAGCCATTATTGCCTTCTTCTTCTTCTTGTATTTGTCCTTTTTGTGAGGGTTAGAGGTAGAAGCCATCTTGAGAAGTGGGCAATCCTTTCTTAGATGCCCGGCCTTGTTGTAATGGTAGCATGTGTAGCTTCCTCTTCCCTTTCTCATGCCTCCTCTCATGAAGCTCATAAATCTCCTTGCCAACATTGCCATTTCCTCAAAGTCATCCATCTCTTCCTTGGATGATGAGGATTCTTCTACTCGGTGTGATGCTTTTAAGGCAATGGTCTTGCCTTTGGGGGCATCTTCCTCCTTGTATTGCTTCGTATGGGTCTCATGTGTCATGAGAGACCCAATGAGCTCAGTGATCTTCAAGGTGCTTGTGGCTTTTGCTTCCATGATTGCTATGACCTTGGGCTCCCAAGCTTTTGGAAGGGAACAAATGAGCTTCCTTACCTTCTCCTCTTCCCTTATCTCTCTGCCAAGGTTAACTAATCCATTTGTAATATTTTGAAATCTAGCATACTTGGCATCAGTGGATTCATGCGATAACATTTTAAACATTTTATAATCATGTATGAGTAGGTTTATCTTAGATTCCTTTACTTGTGAAGTTCCTTCATGTGTAGTCTCTAGGACCTTCCATAGTTTATATGCGGACTTACAAGTAGAAATGCTATTGAACTCATTAATTGATAGGCCGCAATATAATGCATTGACGGCCTTTGCATTAGCATTAATGAGTTTAATCTCTTCTTGGTTCCACTTATCCATGTCCTTAGTGGGTTGCTTATACTCTACTTGAATCATCCTCCATACATCCATGCCTAGATATTGTAAGAAGCCATTAATACGAATCTTCTAGTAGGCATAGTTGTTTCCATCGAATAGTGGTGGCGTATGAGTAGATGACCCTTGAGCTAGTTGTATTTCACTCGACATCTTAATTTGTAGGGAAGATGGTTAAATCTTATCCTACGACCTTGCTCTGATATCAATTGTTGGATGAAATCCCACACTAGAAGGGAGGGTTGAATAGTGTGTGTCCTTTTATTATTTAATCAATTTCCCTTTTTGCTTAATTTCAACTTCTATCAAATGCAAATATAACTTAATGATGTTTGCTATCAAATATCAAGCACAATGATAAGTAAACAATCAAGGCAATGCTAACACGATGAAATATAGTGGTTCGGCCAACCGCCTACTCCACTACCTTGGCTCCTCACCAAGGATTTCTAACCAACTACTTTATAGAACTTGTGTTTCCCTTTTAATACAACTGAGGACATAATTCTCACCTCTTTGAGAATTCCTCAAACCTATTCACCTAGGCAAAACACAAATCTACAAAGCCTACCCCTAAGTGTTTCTCTAGCACACCTTGCAAGCTATTATAGGTGAAAATAAGTTTAAAACAACTCTTCAAATATAATGAAAAAGAACTAAGAATTGAAAGAAGAACCGATGCTCTTTTCCCAAGCCTTCAAGCCTCCAACTTGCCAGTAGATAAACTTGAATCGCAGCAGAGTTGAGGAAGAATGGGCGCTTGAAGAAGAATATTGACAAAAGAATCAGGGCGCAGCAAATCAAACTTAAGAAGGCTCAAATCTCTCCTTTTAATGCTCAATTAAGTGTCCAAGAAGTCTTAAAGGAGTTAGGTGAGGGGTATTTATAACCCCTCAACCGAACGGGCTATTCAACGGTCGAAAAACTAGCCATTTTCGTCGTTCGATCGCTTGTCAGTCGATCGTTGGTCGATCGATTGATCGATCGCCCGCGACCGCTGCCTTAATCGCATTGTTCGGTCGATCGACGAGTCGACCGAATGAGTCGCGAGTTCAATGATCCGCAATCCGGTTGACCGATCGATCGACCGAAGCACCTTTTGTCAATTTTTGGCATTGGTCGGTCGACCGACGTAGCCCTCTGCCATTTTTTCACCATCTTCGGTCGACTGACAGGTCGACCGATTGACTACTGCCGTTTTGTGGCATCATTCGGTCAACCGACAAGGCTACTACCAATTGTTTTGCCTTGTTCGATCGATCGACCGGTCGATCGAACTCAGGCTGAGGCTGATTTTTTTCTTTATATTTGTTACATGCTTTTTCATAGGTTTAGTTACCAAGTTCTAACTTGGATAACCTTACAATTAGGCTTGGGATAAGATCGTCCTACGGGTATATTACAAGATATCTACTTAGTCTATGCCCGAGCCTTTCTTTGACATTCTTTTTCTATCGGTTCTTGACGATCGTTTATTTCGTTTCTTCGAACGAAGTTTGCATGCTTATCGCAACCTCAACCTGAACTCAAAACTTCACACATAGATTAAATATATGTTTGTTATCATCAAAATAAAAATCGAAGCTTGAGATAAACCCTTAAGCCAATAGAGTGCGTGATGCTCAAAGACCAAATTGAGCGCCAAATCAGAGAAGGCCGTCTTGACCATTACGTTCGCCGTAGACGAAGTCGTAGCCGAGATTGACAAGATTACAGCCACCAGCGTCGAAGTCCAAGCAGAACGCCACCACCGCGCGATGCAATAGTTAATCATGACAACTGCAGAGCCGAAAAGCCTAGCATTGAAATCCGTGAAGTCATCAACTACATCGTGGGAGGATTCGCCAGAGGAGGCGAGACAAGGTTGGCCCGTGAGAAGTCACTCCCATCCATCTTGATGGTCGACGACGTAACTCGCGTGCAAAGGCCCCACATCCGAACCCAAGTAATATCATTCTATGAATCTAATTTCCAGGTAATTGATAAAAATATATATGACCCTATCGTCATCTCCATAATTGTAGGCAATTTCTTTGTTAGGAAAGTCCTGGTAGACCAAGGGAGCTCAGCCGATATCTAGTTCTATTCGACATTTAGGAAGATGCACATCGATGAAGCCTCATTTCGCCCTTACCACGAACACCTCGTCAGTTTCTCAAAAGAACGAGTCAACGTTCATGGCTATCTCTGCCTGACAACGACATTCGACTCCTAGCCAAAGGCAAAGTCAGTAGACATACAATTCCCGATCGTCAAAGTGCCCCAGCCCTTATACCATGATCTTAGGCCGACCATCGCTGAACAACTTGGGAGCCATCGTATCGACTCTTAACCTAGCAATCAAATTCACCGTCTCAGAGAGAGAAGTAAGAGTGGTCCATGCATACCAGAAAGAAGCTTGCATATGCTACAATGAATGTCTAAAGCTAAGGCCGACCGAGCCTGAGGAAATACCAGATACCTCATCCCAGCCAACAGTCTCAGTTCTTCACGCAGAACAGCAACCCAAAATTTTTGAATTGGATACCACAAGATACGTGAAAGAGCGGCCCTAGCCTGCCGACGACCTAGAGCCTGTGCAAGTCGAGGCCTCCCCGGAATAGGTAACTTACATGGGAGCTCACCTCTCCACCGAACTGAAAGCTCAACTTGGTGCGCTACTCAAAGAAAATGCTAACCTCTTCACCTGGATGCTAGTGGAGATGCTGAGAATAGATCCTCGAGTCATCTATTATAGACTCTCCATCAACCCCCGGGTCAAGCCTATGACACAAAAGAAAAGAAAGCTTCGGGCCGAGCACCAATAAGCATCCCTCGAAGAGACTAGAAAGCTACTAAAGGCAGACTTCATCGGAGAAATCAGGTTCACCACATAGATTGCAGACGTCGTGATGGTCAAGAAGTACTTAGAAATGACGAATGTGAGTTGATTTCACCGACCTCAATAAAGCCTCCCCGAAAGACTCTTACACATTGCCGAGCATAGACAAGCTTGTTGACTCTCCTCAGGATACTTGTACTTGAGCTTCGTGGACACCTACTCAGACTACAATTAGATCCAAATGCATCCGAAAGATGAGGAGAAGATAGCCTTTATTACCGAGCATGCCAACTTTTGCTACTAGGTAATGCCCTTCGAGCTCAAAAACGCTTGAGCCATATACCAGCGTCTGATGAACAAGGTCTCAGTGAAAGAAATAGTGTCATTGAGTCAATCACATGTCGATGTGTAGGGAACTATTTTTGGTTAATGAATAAATAAGACAACATTTAGGGAAATGGTTTATGTGCGTCGATTTCACCGACCTCAACAAAGTCTACTTGAAAAACTCCTCCACTGCTGATCATACACAAGCTTGTTGACGTCTCCTCAAGATACCTATACCCGAGCTTCATGGATACCTTTTCATGCTACAAATAGATTCGAATGCATCCGAAAGATGAGGAGAAGATAGCCTTTATTACTGAACATGTCAACTTTTTCTACAAGGTAATGCCCTTCGAGCTCAAAAATGTTGGGGCTATATACTAGCGCTTGATGAACAAGATCTTAGTGAAAGAAATAGTGCCCTTGAGGTAATCACACGTCGATGTGTAGGGAACTATTTTTGGTTAATGAATAAATGAAGTAGCTTTTCATCATATGTTGTATCTTTATTTTTTCTTATAAGATTATGATGAACCCCATGAACTCGGGCAAATGATTCCAAGACCATGATGAGATCATGCTAGTGAGACTTGAAATCCAGTTGCCCATGTTCTAAATATTCATAGTCGTAGGATCATCGATTAGGGGATCGATGATTCTAGTAAGACTAGTGCACTTAGTACATGCCCTATATGATAGGGGGTAACTGATCTCACTAAACCGACCCGCATGAGGAACACCGAATGAAATTCTTACTTGAGTGTCAATAGGATGTTCATCAGGTGATAGTAGGTACAAGCAATCATTGGACCTAAGATTGTCATGGTTACTTTGTGTTTGACAACCATTGTTTTGGTTTTATCCCTACGTGTCTTGCAAAGTCATATGCCGAGTATTACTAGACATGGGGAAGCATTCATGGAGGTAGGTGAGCAACCAACATGGAATCGATTACTCCTAGTGAGAGGAGATAGTGTCCTATGTATCCTTGCAACTGTCGACTTGGGAATCTCTGGCTAGAGTCGACATGGAAGTTAAAAAGAGGATTTTTGACGTTTCATTATTAAGACAAAAACTTGGCAGGTGAAATACATATGAATCGATATTAGTGTTTGACACTTCTTCCGTGCCCTAGCCGACTTCGGAACATTATAACCAAATGATTTAGTTGTACATTAACTAATCACCGAATGGCGCTCAATCCTTGTAGATTGAACCTCACACTATCCGGGTAGTCATGACATGTTGCTAGACGTCAATCTTGACTTGTGAGTGGAGTCTCGCACAACCACACTAAAGGGGTTTAGTGTAGGCTCCTGAGATTCGAATTGAAAGTGTTTTATCAAATCCGACTCTCCGTTATGCACAACTCATTGTTGGCTTAGCGTGGAGCCCAATGGGTCACACACAATAGGCTACCCTTGTAATGAACTTTTTGGGATAGAGCTTGAATGCGGTACTAGATGTCTACTAGCATGGACATATCGCAATATGATCACGGATCTCGTTTACGAACAAAATAGGAAATGTGTTTCTTATTTGGACGAATTATAAGCACTCGAGGAAGGGGTTCCTCGTAACCCTAACTTGTAGGGTTTGGTGCGTGATGAAGTCAACCCGACCCTGGGTCAAGGTCAAAGTGTTGACCATGGTCAAGTCAAAGTGTTGACTTGGTCGGACCCAATGGTCAAGGTGGGTCAACTAAAAATAAGAGGGAAACTCAAATTTTATTTTGAATAGAATTACTGTTCAAATTTTGAATCCGAATCGGAGGGGAGACCAAACTTGGTTTCCCATGCGCCTAGCCTCGTATTAAATAGGGAGAATAGTTTCTTGACTCCCTATTTGATAGGGAGATAAATTAATAGGATTAATTCAAACCTATTTGATAGGCAAAAATAATTGGAGATAAACCCTGGAATTTCGAATTCCGAGGTGGGCTTGAATTTAAATAGGGACGACTATTGTAGTCGCCCCTTGTAGATATAATAGGGGTGTGGCAGTCCACCCCCTATGATGATTTTGATCAGCAAAATTCGTGCTCTCTCCAATTAAGAAGCTGCCCCTTGGAGTTGTTTCTCTCCTCCTTCCACTAGGTTGGTGAAACTCCGCCAGATTATTTCCTCGCCAGAAATCACCGCTCGTCTAATTCTTTGGAGGAGTCCAAAAAATCACAACAAGGTATCCCTATCCTTGTGAATTCGTTCTAGAGATTTCTCATCGCTTTTCTCTCGTGCTTCGTTGCCTAGTTCTTGGTGGAAGGGTCGGCCCCTCATAGGAGCAAACCGAAGTTGAGAAACATTGTCTGTTGTGCCACGACGAGCTCGAGAGGTCGCTGCCCCTATTGTTATGATGTTCTTTGTGTGGAATTGCGCTGGAGGGCGTGCACGTGCATCTTGAATTTGGGATCGGGGCACCCCCCTTTGCCTTACGGCTTAAGGTATAACCTATGTTCCTTCCTCTCATGTTGAATTCCATTGTATCACTAAAGTAGATCACTATTTTCGGGATGTTTGAATATTTTAATTTGCTAATTTCGCTGTGTTTTCCTCTCCATATCCCAACACTTAGAGCAACAGATGGACCAAAATAGGGAGGTGTACGTAGATGACATGGTCGCCAAAACACCGGCCACCAGAGACCACTGTAGCAATCTCATCGAGATCTTCAACCAACTCAAGCACTACAACATGCGACTGAACTCGGAGAAACATGCCTTTGGAGTCCACGATGGCAAATTCCTCGATTTCATGCTTACAAACTGAGACATCGAGGCCAACCCTGAAAAGTGTTGGGCCAACCAAGAGATACGCAGCTAGACTGACCAGCCAGGGATGTCATGCCCCAACTCAGAGTCGCGTGACCGGCCAGGGTAGGTGTCTATACCCCGAAGCCTACCACATGCACTCATCAACATAATAACAATATGCAACCAGATTGACATAGAAAATATAAATGAAGTCTGCTAAACTTTTATAAATGTTTGAAAACAAGATCAAAGAACACGACTCAGTGCATGAACTAAAACTCTCTACATGACTACGACTATGTAACTGCATGCTACGGGATCTGCGACACCACTTGCCCTCCAGCCGCGCCACACCATTAAGTCATACCTCACTGGTCAGGCTCTGCAAAACAAAAATAATAAAAATATGAGTCGACGAGGAACTCAATGAGTGGTTCTTCCGAACCTCCACTTAAATCTCCGTTATAATATCATATATAGCAATAAAACATGTGCATAAAGTTTATACTGGTCATATCACAATAACCAGCTAGTTGATCATTCCCTGCGAGTAAATAAACTAGCCAATTATGGCCCTGCACAATAAGTATCACTCGGCCACTATGGGCCTTACCATGCATAAATAGTTTCGGTCGTGCTCGGCCTTCATCCCGCTACAATACTCGGCCATACTGGCCCACACAATCATACACGTATGTATACTAGCCACAACATGTTATATTCTTACATAAATTCCGCATTTAGCAATTCAATCTCCAGGTCCGTCAACTAGGATGGTCAACTAGTTTCTGGACCCCCTCCACCGGGTTAGGGATAGTTAGTCCCACCCAACACTCGGGTCTATCATCAGTGTGGTCCACTGATGAGATCTCAAGACCCCCGCCACTCAGGTCTAACACCTAGCGTGGCCCACTAGTGCAATCTGAAGACCCTAAATCCACATGCTGAGTTGGGTAATAGCCATGCCGGCTAATGACACCCCTCAGCCCGACCATCTCAAGCCCAATACACATGCAATATACTACACTAGTTTCTACATATCTCCCGAACTTCCGCTCGTACCTGGCCCTACCCCGGACCCTGTAAGGTCAACAGTTCAGTGTTACCCTTCCTCGATGTGAACACCTAATGTCTCTAGGTTCAAAAATTATCGCATTTAATTCCTAGTATTTGAGTCATTTACTAGAGGACTTCCGCATCTCGCATTCGTGTCCAAGATGCTAACAATTATATCTAATTTCCCTCCATATAGTTTCATGTCATATACCACACATGCTCATCAATATTAAACATATCATTCACATAATATTGCAATAATTAATAAATCACAACATACTAGAAATAAGATGATTTAATAATTGTATCACCATAATTTCCTACATAATCACAACAATTAATTATTAAATTCCTACATTCAATTATTTAATTTCAGCATATGAAAATAAATTCCAGCAAGCATAAAAATATGTAGAGAGCCATCTAGTACATCTCAATGCAAGAAACAATCTACACCGGTTAATAAAAACGATGATCTCAACAAGCTAAGTCATATATTTATTTTCCCTTTTCATTCTCAAATTAAGCCGAGCCTTGGTTTACCCCTCTCGGCCGACCCCCTTCAAATTAGGGAAGGACCTCACATGGCCGGCCATAGAGATTTTGGGGGAAACCAAACCCTCGACCAAGGTCTACAATTTCTCCTAAGATCATAATCATGCTTAAGAATAGATCTACTAGAATTTAAGCACTCGAGAAATTTAGGCAAAATTTCGGCATGACCTTTTCCCTTTTTCCTCTATTCAGCTGACACTATGAATCAAGTAAACAACGCGGAAAAATCACAAAATCACACATTGACAACATGAGGGAAACACAAGATCAAGAACCGCAAGAATCGACGAAGAATCATCATGAAAAATCGATAACTTCATAAACCCAAGGGTTCGGCCAAGGGCCTCACCGTAATCCAAGGTTCAACCACTCACCATGATTTGAAGCAAGAGAAAGATGAGATGAAGACGCTTCCGATCTCTAGCAACGACACCAAGCTCCGGCGCCGTCCTCTTGCTCTCTCCCTCTTCTCGCCCACCTCGATCCGCGTACGGCTCTTCTTGAGCCGTACGGCGACTGGGGGAGAGGGTTTTTATTTTATTTTATTTTATTTTTTGACAACTATGCCCTCATAACTTAAGTTCTCTTACCCGACTCAACCTGCGAACCCGATTCCAACCCGACTTGAGTCTCAATTCAACTTATAAAATATAAAAGCATTAATTACGTATCCAAACAAATTAAAGTATACCTTCTACTCACGACGATCTCGTGACTCAACCCAGCTAGTCCCCGAACCGGCTTGCTGAACAAAATAAAATTTTATATTAGGAAACTTGGGTATTACAAAGGAGTTGCAGCAGCTTAGGAGAAGAACGACCGCCCTATCAAGATTCCTCTCCAAGTCGGCCGACAAGGCCGCACCCTTCTCCAAAGTCTTGAGAAAGAAACATGACTTTTAGTGGGATGAGAAGTGCGAACGAGCTTTCGAGGAGCTCATGTGATTCCTCGCCAACCCGTCAGTTCTGGATAAGCCACAACTGTTGGCCTAAGGTTTTCAACCTAGGTGTTAATCTCAGTTTTGATGATAACAAATATGACACTAATGTTTTCATGAAGAAATATTTTTAGGTTCCAAGTCGGTTAGCACACAACGTACCTGATCGAAAAAATCGGAGGGATCGGCAAGGACGCTCGTTGACCCTTGATATTGATCGGGAAGTTTGAGTTTAGGTCTAGAGTGTCTAGATTATATGACTATCCTCTATTTGATGCATAAGAACTCAAAAATCAAAACCCGAACCCCGAAAACTTGAAAACCTGAAAAATCAGAAAACGTCCTAGAAACTTAAGTCTAGGGAGCTCCTTGAAGGGCTACATGATTTAGACATTTTCTTGGCACTAAAAGTTCCGATAATTGTTCCTTAGGTAGAAACAAGTTAAAGACCTATTTTAAATAAATTTTTGAAAACCTTTAACCTATCCATGTTTGACTCGGGAGATCACAACATTTATGATTTTCGCAAATTTGTACTAGATCCCAAAAGTTAGATTTTGATTCTTAAGGAGTTTGATTTTTTAGATATTTTTATTGAATCCAAATGGGGGGTATTCCTTAACATTTCTTAATTTTAAGTTATTAACTTTAAGGCTTAAAAGATTAAACTTTGTTGAAACTACATTGAGCCCAATTTCAGTTAAAGGTTTCCTCGACTATTCGGTTGACCGACCTACGACGGACGAGCGACCTACGAGCGACCGACATTGGTCAGAAAATCACAACAAGCATTTGGTCAATGTTAGGCTGAAGGTTTTATCGACCAAACCATCGATCGACCGGTTGGCCAACGGGCCAACAACTCAAAAAATAACTGTTTCATTCCACTATGCCCAAGCCCCATCTTGTGTTCTGGCTATTTAAGCCCCTCTACAGCCTTCCTATAATGAATAATACTTCATTGAGCCATTCTAACATCTTTTGCAAGCTTTTCTTGAGCCATCTCTTTGTAAACCCTAGTTTCTATGATAAAATCTTGATCTTGCTTTTGAACCTTCAAGATTCACTACTAGAAATAGGTTCTTCAGCAACGGCCGCTCAAGCAGTTGCAATTTGCAACGGCGTTCTTTCGGCCACTCAAGCCGTTGCAGATATGTTGTATCTGCAATGGCTCTATTAAGGCTGCTCGAGCTATTGCAGATATATAATCACATTAGCAACGGCTTTCTAAAGGACAAGTGAGCCGTTGCTGATGATTACTTATCAGCAACGACGTTCTAACGGATGAGTGAGTCTTTGCTGATAAGTTTATATATGGCACGCGCCCGCGCCCGCCCCTTCCTCCTTCTTCTTCCTTTTCATCTGTTGTCGCCGCCTGCTGCCATTGCCGACGTCATCGCCTTGCTGCCGTTGTTGATGCCGCCGCCCCGTCCTCGACCGCCGCCGCCCCATCCTGTTCCAGGTATTCCTTGCCGCCTTCTTCCTCCCCATTAATTATAGATTCAGCCGAATCCCTAAATATAGGGTTTCGGCCGGCGGCCAACGGCTAGTGGTTGGCGGTCGGATCATTGTCCAGTGTCCGGACACTAGACGCCGATGCTGGAGTTTGGTGGACTCCGTCGACGGAAATCGATTAAATATTTATTTAATAGATTAATTATTAGATTAATTTTTAGGGTTTAGATTAATTTTTAGATTATTTGTTATGATTTAGATTAATTTTTAGATTAATTGTTAGGGTTTAGATTATTTTTTAGATTAATCTATTTAGATTAATGTTATATTTTAGATTAATAATGGTATGTTAATTATTTAAATAAATGTTATGTTTTAGATTAATATTAATTAATTAGTTAAAATGTTAATTAGTCCGGAGTCGTCCTTAGTGGACTCGCGCCGGAATCATCCACTTCGGACTCGCGCCGGTATCATCCATTTCAGACTCACGCCGGAATCGTCCACTTTGGACTCGTGTCGAAATTGTCCACTATGGACTCGAACTGACTCAAAATATTTAGAAAATAATCATCCATTCGACGAGTTGATACGTTTCACGTACGCATCGATGAGTCGAATATGATTGAGCAAAACCTTAGATCCGTTCGGGGGTTGTATGTTCGTGTAAAAGAAGTAGATGATCTTTTATACGATGTACAACCATTGAATTGTCCCTGATTGGACAATTTGAGAATATAGTTATTTGTGTTGCACTTAGTTTTTTCTTTTAACCGTTAACTTATTCTAAATTTTGACAACATCTCTCTTGTTCTCCGATACGCGCCCAGATGATATGCGTATTCGGAGAACTGTAGGGAGGTGCTGTCGAAATTTAGAATGAAGTTAGCGGTTAAAAAAAATACTTAGTGCAATATGAATAACATAAATCCCTAATGGAATAGGACCATCTCACCTAAAGGCATTAACCGAAGAAATTGTCATTGATTGACAAAATCATGCCGGCTGATCGAAGTTGGATGTACCGACGTCTTGATCGTGGAGCTTTAACGAATGGGTTTTGATTAGGCGTAATTTACTTCCTAAATTTTGCCTATTCGAATCGGAAATTCATTAATGTCGGTGATAAAATTCGATGTCCGTGCCACAATTGCTTGAATGGATGATTTTTGGATCGGAAAATTGTTACTCTACATCTATATAGCAAAGGATTTGCACCAAGATATTTTCTATGGACTTGTCACGGGGAGTCACGTGAAGTCGGGACGTCGAGCAATCCTGTCGTTCTGACACATGGTAAATCTTCCTCTACTAGTGTTTCTTCATCCTGTCAATCTAATCCCTATAGAATATGATACTTGATAGTCTTGGGGGTCAATTCCACACGAATGATAATGTCGATTGGTCAGTGCTGTAACTTTTTATTCAGTTTGGCTAGTGCTGCTAACAGTTTATAATTTGCCACCGTCAATGTGTATGAAAGATGAATTTATTTATCTTTCGATGATTATTTCGGGTCCTAAGGGTCCACGAAAAGAAATTGACGTGTTTCTCAGATCCATGATAGATGAATTGAAAATATTGTGGACTGAGGGAGTTGTCACTTATGATTGTCATCGGAAGCAAAACTTCAATTTAAAGGCCACGGTCTTGTGGACAATCAATGATTTCCCGGCGTACAACATGTTGTCTGGTTAGAGCACTCACGGCCGACTCTCTTGTCCGTATTGTATGGAACACTCTAAATCATTCAGTCTTCAGAACGGACTAAAAATCTCATTCTTTGATTGTCTGATTGTATATGAATTACAAAGAAGACGATGAATGCCGGGGTTTGCGTGAAAGGGACAACCTATGTTGAATGTGATATGAATTTTTATGGACTGGTGGAAGAAGTGATAGAGTTGCACTACTTCGGCTTGAAATCAATTTTCCTATTTAGATGTCATTGGTTCGATACAACAGAAAGGGGCATGAAAGTTCATCCAAAATACAAACTTGTTGAGGTTAACTATAAATCAAAATTGGCAACAAATGAGCCTTTTATATTGGTATCACAAGCCGAACAAGTATATTATGCGAAGTATCCGGCTCGAAATAAAGATAGAGCAGATTGGTGTGTAGCCTGTAAGACTAAAGGTAGAGGAAGAATTGATCCGATAGCAGGAGAAAATGAGCCGATACCTGATGTGACAAATGATTTATATCAAGATGATGATCCTCTTGCTGTAGATCATATTATTCTAATACTCGAGGATGCAGACACAACGTCAATTCAATTAGAAGTTGAATATGCTGATGATAACGATCATGAAATTGAGGAAGTTGGAGATGAAGAAGATGAAGAATTTAAAGACTAGTACTCAGATGATGAGGAATAATTGTAAAGTATATCTTATATTAAATATATCTCTACTATATATATAATAATCTAATTATATGCCTATTCGACAGATATGTCTGGTCATGGTTATCGTCGCAGGAGGGAGTCTCCGATCGGTCAGACTCCGGCACTTGGTCATTCTGCTGATCCTCCTGCTGAGGTTAGTACATCCAGACGCAGGCGACCACGCAGGCCGAACAGGTGGCAGCCTCAACCAGCCACAGAGTCACGTAGATTCATTAACGTGATTGGGGAGCGGTAATATATCATGAATTATGAATCATTACAAATTCATTATATCATAATATAATATTAAATTTTATTTTTGTTGTGTAGGTTTGAGCAAGAAGAAGTGCCTAGGACCATATCTTCTACCATTCAACGATACATGCACGGGGCATGGCCCACGTGGTCTCACGTGCCAGTGAGCACGTCGACATGCTATAGCACGAGTTTGAGGCACGTATTAATTTTTTATATATATACATGCATGATGATTAATATTGGTACTGATATTATTGTTTTGCAGACTCGCTATACATGGGCTGAGGACCAGATGTCCTTCATTTACACTGCCTGGGAGGCTATTTCCCGATAGAGGTACAATGGACAGCTGGGGCAAGCTCGATCCCAGACGATGGCCCGAGCTGGGACCACAAACATCGCAGAGACCCGGGGATACGACCCCGATTGGATTACTCCG
The DNA here is from genome assembly GCA_034359265.1 of Canna indica. NCBI lineage: Eukaryota > Viridiplantae > Streptophyta > Magnoliopsida > Zingiberales > Cannaceae > Canna > Canna indica. Next base: position 31,736,752 of record CP136898.1, on the reverse strand, counting down.
AATATATGGGACCAGCTCGTTGTATTATGGTCGAAGGATCGATGGCAAGAGGTTTCTAGGACTACGGCTAGAAACCGCATGTCGGGGGGAGGAGCGCATCACACTGGCGGCTCTATTTCATTTGTAGTGCACGCAAATCGTATGGTAAGTATTATACCTAATTTTTAATTATATATTTTATTTGTTACTTTGTGTACTAATTAATGTATTTATTTTATAAATGTAGACGACAGTGTCGGACGACGGGACTGTCCAGCGACCCTCCCCGATGGTGGTGTTTGAGCGGACTCACCGTCGAGTACATGGGACGGGGGAGTACATCAACAACTGCGCTGCATACATTATAGTAAGTATATTTATTTAAATTATTTATTATATATTTATAATTTAATTTTTATGAAAAATATTAAATAAAAAATCAAACTCGAGTAGGAGACCTACACTCATACGGTGATAAAGCGCGGGGACACCCCCGAGGACTTTGACGCAGGAGCATGGGTCGAGGCTGCAGGTGGCTAGGACCACGGCCGCATATATGGCTTTGCAGATAGTGGTCATGCGCGAGCCGTGCTAGGGCCACTTGGGGCACTAACCCCTCCGGTCGCTGGTGAGCGGTCGTCCACCTCCAGGTCCAATTATGATCAGAGTAGCAGGATAAGAACACTGGAGGAGATGGTCGCGCGTCAGAGTGAGATGATGGAGCGTCAGAGTCAGATGATGGCGGAGATGCATGCTATGCTACGTAACATCTCAGCTCATACCGGAGCACCCATCCCCTCGGCATCATCTGATCTATCGTCCTCGAGTCAGTCCATGCCGGTGTACACCCCAGCACTCCAAACCCTGCCATATGATCCAGACCATCCTCTATCGTCATTGTGAGATTTATTATTTTTATATATATTGACTTTGTTATTTATATACTATACTTGATTAATTTGTTTTGTTTGGATATTGATACTTCAAATTTGAATTTGAATAGTTTTTATACGATTGTGGATAATTATAAATATAAGTATAATTATTTTGATGTATATCTGGGTGTATTTATGATGTGTATGTGAATGGATATGTGTATGGGTGTGTGAGTTATGTATCAGATAATGTGTCAATGTATTAATGAAAATTTGGAATTTTAATTTTTTTTTCAGTTGCAGGTCTAGGTCATCATCAACGGCTTTCCCATGACCGTCCGTGGAAAAGCTGTTACTAAAAGTGTATCATAAGCCGTTGCTGATGACCTACAGTAACGGCTTAGCAACAGACTTTCACTAACGGCCTTGCCATGATCGCTCGGGCCGTTGCTAATAGTTTTATCAGCAACGACACTGCGTCTGTGGCAGAGCCGTTGCTGATAATATTATTAAGTTATCAGCAACGCGTGTTTCTGCATGGCTCCGTTGCAACGGGCCGGGCCGTTGCACGCCGTTGCACACTGTTGCTGATGGTTTTCAGCAACGGCTTCAACCATTGCTTATGCCTATTATTCCAGTAGTGATTCATCTTCTCAAGGCTGCAAGAGGACTAGGGAATTCGTTTTAGAGTTAAGTACATTTTGATTTATTTATTGCTCCATTTGTCATTGTATTTTTCTGTTTATTTCATTGTTACTAAAGTGTGTAAACCTATGGTGCTAGGTTTGTTGAATTGGGTGGTTGCCTTGGTTGTAAGGCTTAAATCCACTAGTGTAAATTTAGCTTAATAGGATTAGTTTTTGTTATCCTTTAGGGTTTGAGGTGGGATAGTATTCTCGGTGTGAAGGCAGATGTTGGCCTAAGGTTTTGAATATTGGTCTTAATCTCGGTTTTGATAATAACAAACATGGAACTAATATATTCTTGGAGAGTTATTTTTAGGTTCCAAGTCGGTTAGCGCTCGACGTCCCCGATTGGAAAGTTCGAAGAAATCGGAAAGGACGCTCGTCGATGCTCGGGATTCTTCGGGAAGATAGAGTTTAGGTTTAGGGTGCTTAGAAAGTGCTGTAAATCCTCTATATGATGCAAAGAACCCAAAAACCAAACCTGAACCCCAAAACTTGAAAAATCGGCAAATTAGAAAATGACCATGGAATTCACTAAGCCTATAGAGCTCCTTGGAGGGCTATATGACCTAGACATTTTCTTGGCCCAAAAATAACCGGTAATTGTTCCTTAGGTGAAAACTAGATAACGAGATATTTTTAAGGATTTTTTGAAAACCTTTAGCATACCCATATTTGACCCGGAAGATTAGAAAATTTTCGTTTTTCAAAAATTTGTACTAGACCCCAAAAATTAGATTTTGATTATTAAGGATTTTGATTTTTTTATATTTATGTTATATAAGTAGACTTAGTGAAGACGGAACCCAGGAACGAGCAAACAAGCAGAAAACTTAGCCAAACCAAGCAGTCTGCCCAGGTTCGGTCGACCGATTGGTCGACCGGCAGCATTTCGACCGACCGACCGATCGACCGAACATTGCCAGAACGGGCAGAGTGCCTTCGGTCGCTCGGAGGTCACTCGGTCGGTCGATCGACGATGGATCGACAAGCGACCGGGAGTTGGCAACGGGTAGAAAAATGTCCGAGTGCTCTCGATAAGAAGGCGCAGACTTCCCGGTGTGGAAGTGCCTTAGATTGAGAGCGAGACTCTTCGGGTCAAAGTTCTCGTTGTAAGGGAAACAAGATTAATCTAGTAAAGTTTAGTTTGGAAATCCTAAGCAGGGTGCTTAGATAGTGGAGTAGGCATTAGGGCCGAACCACTATAAAGAGTTGTGTTAGCATTGATATCCTTGCTTGTGTTTAAATTATTTTATTATTGCTTCCGTATTTAGTCGATAAATTACAATTTTCATAAGTAATCTAAGAAACGATTAAAATCAAAATTAGGCGAAAAGTTTAGTTAACATACTATTCACCCCCCTCTTGTGTGGCCATTTCACCAACATTTGATATCAGAGCGGGTCGTGGATTGAGATTTCACCATCTCGTCTACAATTTGTCTCGATCTTAAAATGATACTAGAGTCGGTAACATCTTCACCTCCTAGGTTCGATGCCTCAAACTTTAGTTTTTGGAAGAATTGTCCTACCATGAAAAACAAGGCAAAGAGGAGGTCAAATGCTTCCACATCATCCTACTCAAGTGAAGCATCCTCTTTTCATGACTATGAAGCCACTTCAAAAGTTTGCCTCATGGATGCTAATGATGAGGTACACTCTTCTCCTTCTAGTCATGCTAATGCTAATGATAATGCTAGCTCTACTAGTTCTCTTGACATATCATATAATGAGTTAGTAGATGAATACAAGAAAATGTATGCCTTGCTTGTTAAAAAGAATAATGAAAATAAAAGATTGAAGAAAGATAACATAAGGCTTAACTCTCATGTGGATGAGTTAAAATTAGAAAATGAGAAAATGAAATCTACGTCTTTTAATTCTTCCCATGATAGGTTGAAACTTGAGCTTAAGGACTTAAAACTTGAGAATGAAAATTTGAAACTTGAGAATGAAAATTTGAAACTTGAGAATTCAAAAATTATAAGTGAAAACAACAATTTGAAATCTCAATCAAATGCCTTATATCAATCTCTTAATTCATTGAAAAATGAGGTTATGTCTTTAAATAAGAAAGTAAACAAATTAAAAAATGTTTCATTTCTTAAGAACACTAGAAATGCTTATGTAAAGAATGTCAATGTTCATCATTATTCCCATGCTATGCATTCTACCATTAGAACTCATGATCATAAGAAGAAGAATGATGTTTGTAAGAATGCTCATACTCATCATGTTTCACATGTCAAGCATTCTAACGATAGATCTAATGTCTATAGCGAAAATAAAAATTTTCATGGACAGTGTTTTTGTTATGGTACATATGGCCATGCAATCTATGATTGTGCATTTAAGAAGAATCCAAGTGTTGCTAAGACACTTTGGATACCTAGGCCAACTAACCCCCAAGGACCCAAAGCCATTTGGGTACCAAAGGTTTCTTGCTCTCTTGTAGGGGGAGCTACCACACAAGGGTAAAGAGAAGTGAAGAGTTAAAGTTGACCATGGACTTAAATGAAGTATCATTCCTTGGTTGCAACTTCAAACTATCATGATGTCATAGGTATGGAAATTGGTATCTAGGTATACTTTGTATCATCTTCTTATTTTGGTTTGTTTTATTTAAGTTGTAGTTATGATACATATTTAATTTGGTTGTTTTCCCCGCTCTTGTTAAGAGTCCTTTGGAAAATATTTTTTATTTTTTATTTCCCGATCTCTTCGGAGACCTATGTAGTCTATAACGGGCTCATGTGACCTTGCGGTTCCAAATCATAGGGTCATTGTGGCCTTTCGATTTTCAACCAATATGAAGGGTTGAAGATCTTATTTTTTAAAATTTTACATTTTGAGATCTCTTGATTCGTTTTGGATTCATGATAATATATTTTGAAACGGATTTCAAACTATTTAGCAAAGTGGACTTTAAAAATGATACTTGATTCTTCTCTTTGCTATTTGGTATGGGTTGCTTGCTAGTAGCTTTATTTTCATTAAATCTACTAATGAAGTCTACTTGCAAGTTGAGAATATTAATGGAAGGCTATGCTATCATGAAGAAAATTGAAAAGTAAAAAACACAAGTTTGGCAAATTTCCAATAATGAGGTATGAGTTAGATTTTGCAAAAATTTTAGCATAATAGTTGAATATTCATGCTTTAAAGATGTCTTTTACTCATGATTTTTTTTGCATGATAAATATATAAAATTTCATGAGTAGGTAAAACTTTTGATAACTTAGGCAATTTCATGATATCTTGATTGAATGAAACTTGCTCTATGTTAAGATTTGTCACCAGAGAATATGTTTTTAAGTCTACACCCAATAAACATGTTTACATACCCAAATGACATGATTTTAGATGTTTGAAATTGAAAATTCATGTGTAGATGAACAAGGTGATAAAAAGATCACTTTAGGGGACTTAAACTTGAAAAAGTTTGACCCAAGTCAACAAATCGACTTGGACACTTTATTTTAAGTTCAAAACTTCATAAACATATTTAGGAGTAGATATGATATGTTTCCATGCATTTAGAATGAAAAAATCATATGGATATGGATAAAATGACATAGAGGACATTTCATGATAACCTCTTTTGAACTAAGTTGACCCAAGTCAACAAATTGAGGAACATATTTAGATTTACTCATGCTAGGTGTCCATAGGTTTAAATTTGAAAAACCATGAGTAAATATTAAGATCGACACTTAGGAAGTTTCATGATAACTAGCTTAGTTTTGAATGAAACCATACTAGGTTGACATCTTGTCTTAATGATATAATTTTTATTCTAAACTTGACATACACTCTTTACATGATCATTATGTAGTGTCATAAAAGTTTGAATGAAAACTGAACACGTTTTGAAAAATGATTGAAAATTATGAAAATGCTATTGAAATTTTAACTTTTTTAGTCAATTTTAGAACAATGTAGAAAATTGATTTTGCGATGATTCTTGAAATTGTACTTTCATTAAAAAATCTAGTTTGTTGTGTAAAAATTTCAAAAATTTTCATCAAGAATTTGATTTTTAATAGAATTTTGAAATTGGATTTCGGAAACACAAAGTATCACTTACTTAAAATACTCATTTTTGCGATAATTTGATTTTTCTTCAAAAACTTCAAATGAAAACTCATGTATACCAATTTTAATCCATTTCTAATATCATTCACACCATTGCTCGAGTAAAATCATTCATAGGAATGATTTTGATAACTTGAATGATAGCTAGAAATATCGATTTTTTATTGAAATCAAGATATGATGAAAAATGAACTTAGAGAATTTATTTTGAGCTCAAACTTGGCACACACATCTTAAATGATCATTCAGTGATGTCTAGAAAGTTTGAAACAAAATTGACAACTTTTGAAAAAAAAACCTAAAATTTACAAAAATGCCCCTGGACTTTCAGAAATTTTATGAATTTATAGAAAACTGATTTTTGACTGATTCTTGAACCTGTAGATTCCCTGAAAAATCTAGTTTGTCCAGTTAAAGTTTCAAAAAATTTCGTCAAGGATACGATTTTATATGAATTTAAAATTTTGATTTTTGTAAACTTGAAGTATACTCTGACCTAAATCAATAAAGTGACTTAGAAATTTTATTTTAAGCCCAAATTTCACTCATATACTTAGATTCACTCATGTTTGATGTCTAGATGTCTAAGTTAGAGAAAACATGAGTAGATAGCAAAATTTGATACTTAGCCATTTTAATATTTTCATGCCTATTTCGAATAAAATCGTGCTAAGTTCATATTTTGATCAAATGATATTCTTTTCATTTCAAACTTGATATACATATTTTATATGACCATATCTTTGTATTTTAAAAGTTTGAATGATTTTTGCAAATGTCATAAAAATCTCATTTGTTTACAAAAATGCCACTATAGTATGTCTCTTCTCAAGTTGCTCATTTTTCGGATACTTTAAATTTTCATTAGATTTTCAAATGAGACTTGAAGTATGATATTTTAAATTCACTTATGGTATTGTTCTACTCATTTGATGAGAAAAATCATTTCTAAAGTGATTTTTGACTATTTGTTCGATATTTGAAAATATCGATACTTAAGTTACTACATGATTCTTGGTTTTGGATTTCATTTATCATTTCACGATATCATGTATGACTTAGTCTTTTATTCAATGTTTGGCTTTCATCACTTGAGTTGAGACTTTTGCGATTTTGAAAAAAAAATTAGAGTTTCAACTTTGGCTTTTGATTGACTTTTCTTTTCCTTTTTGAGTGATGTCAAAAGGGGGAAAAAAATATAGGTAAAAAGGGAAGAAATTATAGGAAAATCATGCATATAGATAGGGGGAGTATAATTATTTAGATATGCATGTTGATAGGGGGAGAAATCCCATGATTGACATCCTTTGTGCTTAAATGATATATTTTCTTAAGGATGTTTGTCATCATCAAAAATGGGGAGATTATTGGCCAAAGATTTTCAACCTTGGTCTTAATCTTGATTTTGATGATAACAAACATGGAACTAATATGTTCATGGAGAGTTATTTTCAGGTTCGACATCCCCGATCGAAAAAATCGGCAAGGACGCTCGTCGACGCTCAGGATTCTTTGGGAAGATAGAGTTTAGGTTTAGAGTATTTAGAAAGTGGTGTAAATCCTCTATATGATGCAAAGAACCCAAAAACTAAATTCGAATCCCAAAACATGAAAAATCAGCAAATTAGAAAATGATCATGGAATTCACTAAGCCTAGGGAGCTCCTTGGAGGGCTATATGACCTAGATATTTTCTTTGCACAAAAAATGCCAATAATTGTTCCTTAGGTGAAAACTAGATAACAAGATATTTTTAAGGATTTTTTAGAAACCTTTAGTCCACCCATATTTGACCTAGAAGATTGGAAAATTATCATTTTTCGGAAATTTGTACTAGACCTCAAAAGTTAGATTTTGATTCTTAAGGATTTTGATTTTTTAGATATTTTTATTGAATCCAAATGGGAGGTAATCCTTATATAACATTTATGTTTTAAAGTTATAGACTTAAAGTTAAGAAATGTTATATAAGTAGACTTAGTAAAGATGGAACCCAGGAACAAGCAAACAAGCAGAAAACTCAACCAAACTAAGCAGTCTGCCCAAGTTCGGTCGATCGACAGCATTTCGATCGACCGAACATTGCCCAGAATAGGCAGAATGCCTTCGGTCGCTCGGTTGGTCGACCGACGATCGACAGGCAAGCGACCGGGCGTTGGTACCGGGCAGAAAAACACCCGTTGACGAGCCATCTTATTTGGGGGGTTATAAATACTCACCCCAAACTCTCTTCCAAGCCTTCCATGATGCTTCTAAGCCTAAGAGAGTCACTATCTTGCATCTCTACAAGATTTCTTTGAGTCATCCTTGCAAGAACCCTAGTTTTGTTCTCCACTCCTTGATTTAGCCTTCAAGCTTCACTGACTCCAATGCCCTCAATGACCCGAGCTCGATTTTCATTAGTCAAGTCCACGGCCTCAGCGCCTCCCTCGAGCTCCCACACCCTCAACGACCTGAGCTCTATTTTCATCAGTCGAGTCCTCGGCCTCAGCTCTGTCCTCGGGATCCCACGCCCTCAATGGCTCGAGCTTGATTTTTATTAGTCTAGTCCCCGGCCTCAACGCCACCCTTAAGCTCCAATGCCCTCAATGACCCCAAGTGTAGTACTGTCGTATGCTCCCCGCGAGCTCGACTTGACCGTAGGCGTGGTCCTCGGACCTAAATGCGGCCTCCTGCTCAACTCAGCTTGCTCTAAATGAGCATACCCACAACGACCCAAAGCGCTCTCCTCGCGAGCTCAATTTTCACCGAGTATGGTCCTCGACCTCAGCACCATCGAAGACTTGAGCCCTGCGCCCTCAACGACTTGAGCTTGAATTTCATCAGTCGGGGTTCCCGTCCTCACCGCCATCGAAGTCCTGAGCCCTGGGCCCTCAACGACCAGAAGCGTGCTCCTCACGAGCTCGGTTTTCACCAAGTCTGATCATCGATCTCAATGCCACAACTGTCGGCCTCAGCGCCTTCTCTCCCAATCGACAACTACCAAATAGTTTGCCTAGCCTTAACTTTGTTTTTGGCAAGAACACACGATCGATTTTGACATACTCAGTCGGCAACACAACGTCAACACAGCTTGACATACCGATTGGAAAAAGGTCGAACAACCTAGTAAAAATAAACAACATAGTTAGAATAAAAAGCAAAATTGTGTTTTATTCATAAAGCCTCGTCAAGAGGGAAGTATACATTTACAGACCCACAAAGGAACGATTTACAAGCAAAAAAATAAGATGCTGGAATATGCAGTACAAAACAACTATTTGAGGAAAAACATTTCGACGGTGTAACTATGGAGAACCATCACAGGAGGAAGGAAACTCGACGATGAGAGAAAAAAGAATGTTTCATTCTAGAATCAATCACATATGGATTCCTGAAAAGGAAGCCGCATTGATGGACCACAAGTAGATGTCATCACCACTTGTGAATCACAAAAGTAGATGACGACACTGCCACCGGCTAAAGACGAGCCCTGCGATTTTGGCCTCCCAAATTAAGGTTGACACCCACAATAGTAGGCCCAGCCCGAAAAGGACTGAAACTATTATTGACATAAAGGAGGAGGCACAAGGCGACTGGGTGCTTCCAGGAGTAGGACGATCAATCATCGAGAATGATGTCTGCTACATAAGCCCTGCGGTGTGAACTAATCGCGGTTCGCCGACTGCATGACTCCAACCACCTCCGCAACCATGACCAGCATCGCGCCTCCCACCTTCCTCTCAAGCCCAGTGGTGCAAACCCCACGATGATCTCTGATTTACTCACTATTAGTCCAGGGCAGACTCCCGGAGGAATAGTGATCTTCGATACCTCACACTCGATGGCAAAACTCAGGCATGCAGAAAACAAAGATGCAAGTGTTGGGTGAAATGGCCACACTAGAGGGGGGGTGAATAGTGTGTTTACTAATCATTTAGCCTAAATCCGATTTTAATCGTTTCTTTGATTATTTAGGCAAATTACAAGTTGAGTAGCAAGCGGAAGCAAAGTAAATGCGATAATGAAATAAATACAAATAGAATCAATGCAAATACAATTATTTATAGTGGTTCAGCCCTAATGCCTACTCCACTACCTAAGCACCCCGCTTAGAATTTCCAAACTAGTTTTACTAGATTATCTTATTTTCTTTACAACGAGGATGTTCTCACTGGAGAGTCTCCGCTCTCACACCGAAGGCACTTCCACACCCGGAAGTCACCGTCTTCCTACCGAGAGCACTCTCCCACCTCAAACCTAAGGAAAACAAGAACTAATCGTAGCAAACTATGTTTACACCGGTGGATGTAAACCTTAAATACCAAGGTTACCACCCAATTTCAAGACCCACACTCTAGGTCTTTCTCTAACTCAAATACAAAGAAATAAACAAGAAAATACAACACTAAATGGAGCAATAAATAATACAATAAGATACTTAGCTCCACAACAAACTCCCTAGTCCTCTTGATGCCTCAAGGTGATGAATCGATGAAGCTTTGAATGCTATAACAATGAATGAGAGATCAAACTAGGGGTTTTCCAAGTAATAGCTCAATGGAAGCTTGGAATTGATCAAGGATGGCTCAATGAAGTATAGGAGTGATCGAAAGTGTAGAGGAAGGCTTAGGCTTAGGTATTTATAGAGCCAAGAAAAAAGCTCGGGTGAAACAGCGTTCAACGGCAATAAATCTAGCTATTTTTCGCGACCGCTGGTATTCTGCGCTTCTGCCGCTCTGTTCGGTCGACCGGAGGGTCGATCGACTTAATCACACTTCAGCTCCTTTGCTATCCGGTCGACCGCTCGGTCGACCGAAGCAAACACTGTCAGTTTTTGGCACACTTCAGTCGACCGAAACTGGGCAGACTACTAGTTTGCTTGGGTTTTTTTTCTGCTTGTTTGTTTGTTTCTGGTTTCGTCTTCGCTAAGTCTACTTATATAAAAATTTCTAATTTCTTGGGTCAAATATAGGTAGGCTAAAGGCTTCCAATTTTTTTTTAAATATACCTCGTTATCTAATTTTAATCCAAGGAATAATTACCGCCATTTTTTATGTTAGAAAAATATCTAGGTCATATAACCCTCCAAGGAGCTCACTAGGCTTAGTGAATTTCAGGGCGATTTTCGGGTTTTTATGTTAGGGGTTCGGGATTGGTTTTTTGGATTTCTTTGCATCATCATGAGGATTTACAATTTATCTAGACACCATAAACCTAAACTCTAACTTCCCGAAGAAACTGAGCATGTCAACCAACGTCCTTCCGACTTTCTATTTCTTCGATATTTTCGATCGAGGACGTCGAGCGCTAACCGATATGGAACCCGAAAGATTTTTTAATGAAATATTAGTTCCATATTTGTTATCATCAAAACCGAGCTTAATACCAAGGTAGAAAACCTTAGGCCAACAACAAGGAGCTTTTATAAGCCCATGAAGGACCATCACCTTAACGGCTATTCGTCACTCCCCCCACTAACGAGACCACGTTCATCAATCAACAAGTGGCACTCGAGTGCCTTGGGAATTGTCGATCGAATCTTTTGTCATAATTACTTCTTGTCAAAATTAATGACTACATAGGCGGCGGACACACAAAAAGGTGCCCCTTCTCTCTGCGCAACCGTCACATTTTCTTCCTAAACTAAACAGTCATAAAGCAATAACTTTGATACTCGCCAATGTCTCCTGATCAGCACGTCAGTTGAAGACCCAGCCGACATCCATCTACCAAACCGAGATCAGAGGCTAACATAATACTAGAGCTCGACACGAAGTTCTCGGACTCCGACCAAGCTCGGTGGATGTGTACTGGACTAGCTCTTTGGGGCGGGCCGGATTAGGCCCAAAGTGCTCACACTCATGAACCAAACTCGAGTCAAGCCAAACACTACTCAGTCTGGGGGTTCCATCCGATCATATAAGGACACTTACGTCCTCATTAATTATGAGGAATTCATCAATTATGAATCTAACATCTCCAAGATCAGTCTCGACCCATTCCGAACACATCCTCATGAGATTACCATGAGGCACTATCGTCAAACATCCATCATCCTTCATTATATATAGGCACGATGTTCATCGGGTACATCTAGATTTCAATTTCTGTTCCCCTCAACTGAAATCTTTTCTTACTTGAGCGTCGAAGTATCTTTTGTAGGTCCACGCCGAAGTCGCATCTGACTAGGAGATGCGGGATTGCATCATCCCGACTTTAGGCAACAATATACTTATTGATAAAAGATGATGTTTCTCAAATTATGTCATTAGATAACAACTTTTGTTTTATTTTTCATGGAATTATTATATTACTTTTTTTTTTCCGTCAAATGATATATATTAATGCCGTAAATTTGTTTCAAAATACAAGGAAATTATATATATTATTGACATAATTAAATAATAGCCATAACTACTACACAATTTAAAAACACAACTTTATTTATCATCAGATTTAAAAATTTAGTGGTAATTGTTACTATTTTTTTATATAAATATATTTTTGAATTTATATCAAAATAGTGAAAAATATTTTTTTTTATTTACTTTACACATTTTCTATAAAGTTCCCAATCGATGTCACATAAAATAGAAATAACTTATTTTACATAATATTCGATATCATAGAGAAAAACAAAGTGCAGGTAATCTTTGGTAAGAGACAATATATTTATCTGGGACCGCCGCTTGATTACGTTTACCAACCCACAGCCCACGTTTAGTGCGTTTGGTAAGAACAGAGATGCCCATTCAACACAAGAGCTAAATGCATTCATTATTTTGTATAAATCATAGCTTTTGAATTATTTTTTAAAAAAAAAACGAAAAATGTTCTACTTATTCAACGTTCGTTATTTCGTTTTCCAATAAGCTGATTTCTCAGCGGATGTTGCTTAAAGAGGCACACCACCTAAGAGAGTATAATATCTACAACTCTTCTCGAGTGCGGATGGGCAAATTGACAAAATAATTAAAGAACACAATAAAATAAAAATAAAATCGAGACAGGAAGGACCTTGTTATAGTCGCACAATTATTATACAAATTCTCTACTCCCACGTCACTGGAACTGCCACCTGGCAAATCCACAATTCGATTCCAGGCTCTTCAGCCATCTGTCTGTCTGTACAAACCTAATCTATGCGGTCCCACTCTTGTGCTATTTTGTCTCTTCCCGCTACACTAATTGGCAGCTAAAAAAGCAAAGATGAAGAAAACCAAATATGAGAGAGTAGAGACCAAGACCAAGAGCGGCAACAAATAAAACAAAGGAAGCGAACCCACCGCCAACACTAGTGCGACGTACGCTGTGCGCAACACGTGACGTGGTCATATTTGCCACGTCACCAGATGGTGGACCCCCACAGCACCTCCGCCAGTATGGTTGCTGCTTCCGCCTCCGACGCGGCCGCCTCCCTCACCCTTGCCACCAGCTCCCGCTTTAACTCCCGCCTCTCCCGCTGCCGCAGCCCCTCCCCGACCTCCACCTGCACCGCCCACCGCGCTACACAGCTCGCGAACGGTCGAGCATCTAGGAACCGTTGCTCTTCTTCCCAGCCCCGCCGCCGCCCACGCCCACGCCCCCGGCACAGCCACCCAGCTGGTACTCCTCCGCCGTCGCCGCAGTCCATCTCGATGAGGGCGCCGCCGAGATCGGACCTCTGGAGCGCCGCCAGACGCTTCACCAGCCCTTCCGCGAGCATCGCGTCGATGGCCTCCTTCCGGCCGAAGTAGCCGATCTCCAGCGCGCAATCCAACGCCAGCACCCGCACCTCGATGTCGACACCGCTGCCTTCGCCGCCGCCGAGAAGGGCGACCAACCGCGGTATCGCCCCCCGCGCGTGCAGCTCGTCCACCAGCGGGCTCCTTATGGCCCGGATTAGCCCGCTGAGCACGCGGAGAGCGGCGGCGGAGGCGGAGGACATGGAGACGAGGGCGTCCACCGTGGGGCCCATGAGGACGGGGCCCACGAACACAGCCTTGTTGAAGCGGACCAGAGCGAGCACCGTCGCGGCCGCGCGCTCGCGAACCAACTTTGGCGCCGACGTGTCGGCGAGGGCTGCTTCCACGGCCCCGAAGGCGCCGTAACGGAGAAGGACCTCCTGCAGAGCTCGGTCAAAACCCTGGGAGACGCGCAACTCTAGGGCGCGAAGCAAAGCCGCCCGCTCCTCCTCGTCACGTGCGTCTGCTGCGGAGGAGGACCGGAGAGCGGAAACGAGGCGATCGGCGCTCACGCGGTCGATCCACGATTGAATCTCGGCGCCGATCGATCCAGCCACGCGCGCGATCTCATCACAGCTGCCGGATCTACGGCGGAGGATCGATCCAAGAATCCCACTTGTACCACTGCCGCCATCGGGGCTAGAGGATGACTTGAGGGAAGAGACGAGGGATTTGAAGCGGGAGAGAAGGCCAGAAAGGGTAGACAGTTGGGGGTCGCCGGAGAGGAGGTCATCGGAGCCGGTCTGAAGCTCAAGGAGAGCTTTTATGGAAGGGGAATCGCACCTGCCACCATCGCTGCCGCCGCCGCCTCCGCCCATAGCCTCGATGTCTCTGGAGGCCTTCTTGAGGGCCTCAAGCGCCTTGATCATCTCGCTCAAGTGCCCCCTCTCCTCCATTCCCGGAAGAGAGGAGGAATCGCTCGCAGAGCACTCACCACCTGGTCCGAACAATCTGGAGCTCCTTCAACCACGATGCGTCGAATTGAAATTGCTTGCCTTTGAATTGGATCTTAAAGAATCGCTTTCTTCTTGGTTGCTTGTTGACGAGAGGTAGTGGTCTTCGTCTTCAAGAATGACGGGCGGCGAAACCTACCTGCACGCGGAAGCAGCACTTTCTCAATTTAAGTGAAACCAATAAATGAAAGCGCAATTATAGATACTTTTAACATGGTTTATTTAACATGGTGTCATGGTGTATTCATATTCAAACTCGATCATATAATATGATTTTTTATTTTTATTAAAAAAAGAGTCAATTATAGATAATACAATTGGTGGTTCGAACCCTAATATCTATTATGATTTTCTATTTTTATTTTTAAAAAACTATTTTTATTTTTATTTTAATTAATATTTTATTTAACCTAGGTTATAAACATAATTAAAAATTTGTTGGAAAAATTCCAAATAATTCAATAGATTATTTTATTTAAAAATTTTATTTAAAGGCCTCAAATTATCCATGCACAAACATTGTGCAGATTTTGCATGAAGATTATGACTTGCACAAATTTCTTTCCAAACCAAAAAAAATTCTAAACTAAGGATCACACCTACTCGCAGTGCAGAGTTAGAAATCAAGCGACAAGGAAGGAGAGGAGGGGGCAGAACATATTATCAATATATATATTTTAAAATAATTTAGTATATTATGTATAAAAATTAATAAATATTATTTTATATAGTTTATAAGTATAAAAATATCTTAAACTTTTTTAAAAAATTATTCTTTAACAAATATTGTTTAATTACTTTTAGAATGTTCATTATTATTTAACTTTTTCTCAATCAAATAAATTTGAGCTATCCTATATATTAATTTCTCATTTTATTTTAGAATGTTCATCATTATTCTTTCATCAACTCTCAGATGTGACAGCTTATGCTGAAGTGTGCAACGCTTTAGCACTACACGTGGCATCATAAGAGAAATGGGATAGATCTAGAGTAGAAATAATTTGTGTCTGTGAGCATTACACGTAGAATCCTAATATATATGCTACGTATACTATTTCTAAATTTAGCTAGTCTAAAATTCACGAGTAATTATATATTCATAATTTAAATTCAAATTATTTTAAAAATTGTGACAAAAAATTAAAATTGATTTTATTTGAATTATAGTATTTATATTTGAATAATTAAAAATAATAACAAATATCATATATAGAAAAATATCATTGTAGAGCAAAAATAATAAATATTGATTTATTTTAATTTATATAATTATAAAATTATATATATATATATTAGAAACTAAAATTTAACCAAATACACGAATATATATAATGTAAAAAATGTTTAAATTTAACTCATCATAATTAATTATTTATATTAGAACGGGATGATCATAATATTGGTAATTAAATAATTAATTGTATAAAACAATATATATAAGCTCCTCAACATAGAGTTGTTAAGCAAAGGTTTAATTTATCAAACTAACTTAATCGATCAAATTCTAATAATAATATTTTATTATTTGTGATGCCCAATATTTTAACTTTGGTAATAAAAATATCATATCCAAGAATTAAAAGCTCATTTGTTGTATTTTATTTTTTGGCACGTGATAAATTATATGGAAATTTCTAATTTATATGGATTAATAAATTAATTAATTATTCAAAAATGAAAGATTCTCAAGATCTTGGAGGTTAATTTTAAATTATTTTGAGATAATTAATTTATGATGTATTTAGTTGAAAAATTATTTTTTTAAAAAATACTTTGAATGAAAATATTTCCTATTATGAATTAAAAGTAAATTTTAGTATACTAAAAAAAATTATTGCAAATTTAAATTTATTGAGCGAATCAATTATGGATACCAATTGCTCGTATTATTTCTAATTGTTGTCATATTCATTTTTGAATAAAAAATAAAATACACATTAATTTTTGAATAAATAAAACTATTTTAAAAAATAAAAAATTATAATAAAAATTACAAATATACTTATAAAAAAATCGAATGCAACACTAATTGGCATTTTAAAATGTGGCATTAATTGTAAGAGAGATCAAAAGAAAATTAAAATTTAAAATCGTCAACCGTGGGTAGCATAGTTGGTAACATGTTGTAAGTTGCCTAGCGATTTAGGGTTCGATTCTTAGTATGATTATATTATATCTTTGTTCAAAAAATTAAAATTTTAAATTTGCCACATCAGACAAACTTGATTAATACGGAGTATAATTGATTATTGTATATAACACCTACATCTAATTTGTTGCACAATAATTATTTTCAATGCTATTAGATTAATATGCAATTAATTTCAATGGTTCCCTGGCTCCCTCCAATTAATTTCATGACTCCAGATCATGCAATTAACAATAAGGTCCATATAATGAGAATAAAGTATAAATTATAATTAATTTGTAGCAAGATGCAATATAATTGGCCAAAATTAATTATAAAATAAAATATAAATTAGAATTAATTGGCAACAACATGCCATATTAATTGATCAAAATTATTCAGTTACATTAATTGTAAAAAAAATTAAATAATATTTAAAATAAAATAATAAAAATTTATATATTTGCCTTGGCAGCTACATGCGACATGATTGGCATGTAAAACTGATAGGAATTTGAGAGTTCATGGGATGGTATAAGATTGCAAAGTATTTTTTTTAAATGATGAATCATGTTTGCTTGGAAAATGAAACTATGCACATGCTTCAAGAGCCCCAGCTGCTATTAACAATGATTATAAATTTATGGATATGGACAAACCTCAACATTATGTTATTTTTCTTTCAAGATTATGTGAATCATTCTGCATGTCGAACTTTTGAAAGAGTTGTTGTATAGTTTAGTTGTAAAGAAGGGGAGTTGATTTTTTTTTATATTTAGACAATATTTTCTAGAAAAAATAATATGAAGAATAGTGTGTTACTACTACGTAGGAATTCTATATATGTTATGTATAATACAATAATAGATATTTAATTACAAAGACAACAATTATATTTCTTTTATTGTTCCTTCTGTTCTAATTTTTAAGAGATCGCAAAGCGCTAGCCGGAGCAAGGGCCACTGGATCTCTATCCACTTGCTGGAGCAACCCCTCCATCTTCTTCTTTCCAACCTTCATCTCAATCTCTATCAAAACCACCAATGCCTTCCTTCTCCTCTCTTGCTTCATATAAAATGATGCCCAGTTATCTCGATCGATTTTTGCATGTCAGAACAATATATAATTTCAGCAATTATATATTCATAATTAAACATATTAGATATGAGAAAGAGAAGCAAAACACATGACATGCATCTTTTTATCCGGTAGAAACAGAAGAAAAAAACAACAAAATAAAAATATAGGATACACAAAAGAATGCAAAATTAAATTCGTACCCGAAATACTCCAGCTAACAAAAGGAAGTAAATATTATAATCCAGCAAAACTAAACTTACTTTGTCGCGCATCAAGTGACTTGGTCGACCAATATAAGCACCGTCTCGAAAACCCCTTTGCTTGGAGAATCGAAGGAAGGGCAAAGCCGCATGTATTTAAATCGATGCTCTAGCATCGATGAGTTATGTGTCGTCAGTAGCAAGGAAGGAGATGCACCTCGTAGTAAGTTAGAGGTTGTAAATCTGCAATGAGACCCAATTGCATGTATATATAAATAGTGAGGGGGAGATATAGAGGATAGAGGAGAGTGAGAGAAGGAGGAGTAGTAATTAATGTCTGCCCAATAGCATTTAAATAATTGTTATTGCTCATTACTATTCTGCCGATTGCTATTATGCCTAGCAATTGAATAATTAATATTTTCATAAGGCAGTGATATATTACTAATCGCTATTACTGATTGCATTGAATAATTGCATACAGGGATATATTACTAATCGCTATTACTGATTGCATTGAATAATTGCACACAGGTAGTGAGGAGAGATAATATTTGCGTGAGGCAGTGGAATATTACTAATTGCTATTACCAATTGTATTGATTAGCAATTGAATAGCAATTGAATAATTGCACCGGGTAGTGAAATCTCTATCGTAATAGGAGGATATGTCAAATGATATGCAATAGTTGAAGGATGTGTGAAATAATTAATAAAATTTTAATAGACATAATAATAAATTTTGGCATCATAAAAAAAATTCAAAAATCACAATAATAAATTTTGGTCGAACAACATGTACAATAATAAATTCGGCATCATAAAATTAAAATATTTAAAATCACATAATAATTTTTGAAAGCATAAAAAAAATTAAAAAATTTAAAAATAACCACATTAGCAAATACACACAATATTAAATGTAGATTTCGGTAACATGCATATTAACTTCGAATTTTGGTAATACTAATTTTGATCAGAAAAATATAAAGAAATTATAAATTTTTTGAAAATAGCAGTATTAAATACGCACATAATATTAAATGTAGATTTCAGTAACAGATATATTAAATTTGAATTTTAAAATAAAATAATAATAATAAAAAATTATAAAAAAAATCTGTAAATGCACACATAATAATTAACGCAGATTTCGGTAACATACATATTAAATTCAAATTTTAAAATAAAAAAATCTAAAAAATTATAATAGCAGTATTAAATACGCACATAATATTAAATGTAGATTTCAGTAACAGACATATTAAATTCGAATGTTAAAATAAAAAAATTTGAAAAATTATAAAAGAATCGGTAAATGCACACATAATATTTAACGCGGATTACGATAACATACATATTAAATTTGAATTTTAAAATAAAAAATCTAAAAAATTGTAAAAGAATATGTAAATTTGGGTAATATCCTATATTATAAATGCCACGTTAGAATATTAAATGAAATCCAAATAGAATTAATGCTGCTCACCTTAGGGCATTAAATGAAACCCAAATTAGAAAAATCATGTAAAAAATCTACAAAAATAAAAAAAAATAAGAAAATGACGTGTCAGCCAACTTTCCTTGGGAAAGTGTCACGTGGCATGCGTGAATCTTACTTTTATATATATATATATATTAGGAAAGTTATTGTATCTATCTTAAATTACAGCTTTAATAATAAAATTATCTTTATTTTTATTTTTATTTTCTAATCTACCATATTTTAAAATTAATATCAATTTTATCCTCTCGTTATATATTCATCGTCCCAATCATTAGCTATTGACATGGCATCTAAGTCAAATATTAAAAAAAAAAAAAAACTATCATTTGCCACACCTTAACCATCGCTAGGACGTTATTTTTCTTAAAGTTCCTCCTCGGATCTAATGATTATAGGGACAAGTATACTGCACAAAGACATAATTAATGTTAATTCGAAAGTATTGATATATTATTATAACCATAATTTAAAATAAATAGATTAAACTTTTAAACTTTTAATTAAATTTTATCTACGTTGACGTAGCAAAGGATAATAAAAAAATTATGTGCCAACTTGGATGGTACGTTACTAACTAACTATTGCAATGACATGTTATATTCAATTCAAAAATGTGAAATAAATTAAAAAAAAATTAAAATTAAAAATAAATTTATTAATAGAATAATAATTTAAGATAGATACATTAATTTTCTAATAAATTCTATAACTCATCTAAATCTTAACCTCTACCCTCATCATTTACGTAGCTCAATGCCACGTGTAAACAATGTAGGACTTAAAATAAAAGTAGATAGAGATAGAAAAAAGATGGGGTAAATTCAACTTAAAATTTGGATATATTTGAGAAATAATTTATCTAGATAAGTTTTTTAATCAATCGTTTTATCATTTATACGTGATGAATATATGGTATTTACTTTACTTCATCGTTTCAATATACTGACAATTAATAATTACATGTTTGTTTTTACAACAAATAAATAATTTATTATAATTTGCACATTTTATTCTTATTCTTCCTTCTTAATCTATATTTTTAAAAATTAAAAGACTGAAAATTTGATTATCATGATATAAAATCCCCTTATAAATATGAATCAAATTCTCGAAAATATGAATCCATGTATAAGAATATTTTGAGCACGAAAATATGATCATAATGAATAAGAATAATACCGCAAGCGTCAAATTATTAGATATATAATATTTATCCTCTTGGATTCAACTAATTACATGCTAGAAGATTAACACGAATATTTTTAACTTCCATTAGTATTATTTCCTTATTTTAGATAAATAATAAAAAGAGTAAATTAGTTCAAATATTTTAAATAGAACATTAGATGACAATATTGAATTACCACCTCTTTTGATAATAACACTTGAACAAATTTTTAAAATTAATCTATAAAGGCAAGTAAATTACCGTAATGATCACAAGCTAAACATATCAATGCCATATTCTCATATTTTAAATTGGTTTTTTTTTTGGATTTTTCATGAGCCAAATGGCCCTAGTGCTTAGCCTCATTCCCAAAAATAATATCGACTTGAAAAAGATTAATGAGATATAATCAATATCCATTTTAATCAACATAATCAGCAATTGACCAACTATTAATTTGATCAATCATTGGTCACAAATGAATTATATGATAATTTCATTTTAGTCCCTAAAGTAATGCCCTACTTGTATTTGATCCCTAGATTTTCAAAAACTTCAATCACTCCCTATGAATTTGATCTCAAACTCATTTTAGTCCTAATAACATGATCAATTGCAACATGCTGGATAACTCAAAAAGTTATTACAACGAACATTTTCATAGGTTGATGAGAAAAATCAAGATTTTTGGGGGAGTAAAGCTATAGTACTTACGATGGTTTTCATCATCTAAACGTTGAATTCATTACAATTGTTGTAGAATTCATTATATATGATGGTTGTTAGCGGTCTTGGCTTAGATTTGTGTCTCTAATGTAGGTCTTGGAGCATAGTGTTGGCCTAAGGATTTAACTTAGGCATCATTCTCAATTTTGATGATTACAAATATAAAACTAATTCATTTGTCAAGTTTTAAGTTCAGGCTGATAGAACGATACACCTACGAAGTTCGTTGGAAAAATCGCGTGAAATCAAGTCGCGACGACTTCGGGGACGATTGAATTGAAAATTAGGTCTAGGTGTAGAAAAATGATGTAATATACTCTTAGGACCTCAAATAAGTCTAACCCAGTTGATTTCCCAAAGCAAAACTCAAAACAAAATTCGAAATTAGATAAAAACTCGGCAAAATATCAGTAATCAACCATTTTTGAGTTATCAGTCGAATTTCGACGGATCCTCGGTCAACCGTCGATCGACCCGAAGATCGATTGAAATACTATTGAAAATTCTAGTAGTTGCTCTGTCACGCTCCAAAAATCTACGATCACGTGACGTCTGTACCCCCAATACCCCCAAGCCTACTCAAATATGACCACAATGCAGAAGGAAACACAACCATGCAATTACCAAAATATAAAATAGATGAAATTCCAACCAAATCCTCAATATCCACAAAAGTATGCAAAAGTCCTATATCCAAAAGACTTAAAAATAAAGCAACCCCACTACGACTCTGTGTCACGAGATCCACGTCTTGAACTCGCCACCCCCAGCTGCGCTTCGTGTGTCATAGTACCTCTATTGCTCTGGAGCTGAAAATAAAAACATAAGAAAGCGAGGGTGAGTTCATGAAGAACTCGGTGAGTGGCTCATCCTCGAGCCCTCTCTAAGTTATCATACAATTCATATAGCAATTCCTTTATAAACAAAAATATAATATCAAATGTAATTTCTCATAAGATAGGAACCAAATAATCATAAATAAATAGATAGTTTATACTCGTTCATAAAATACCCTATCCGAGGACTGAGGTTATTTACCCCATAGTAACCTGCATACCTGCACTATCTCTTCCCATTACAGGTGTAAGCATGATCAATACAGTATTAGATATCGATTGCTAGTTCAAGACTAGCGACCCTCACCCATGAGCCCCTTAGATGAAATTCAGGTAAATCCAGTGGTCGGGTGTGACCCTTCCACCAATGCCACTCCGGGGCTATTGGTCATTTTCCTTACTCACACATTCAATATAATACATGTGATAAAAATGTACATGAAGTATAGTCATCGATAGGAATTTGTATTCCGCTAACATTTTACCAATCAAGCACTACTCGTCGATCACGACGACAACACATGCATAAACCACTAATATTTCATAATAAAACAAATTGATTTTAAAGAATAAATTCTAAGAATTTCATGCTCAATGAGTATCAAAGTGCTATACGTAACCTTAGGAATCAACCTAAACATTCATAATAGTCTCTACCCTTGAACCATAATTTTCCTACCATTTAAATGTCATTTACCTACTGTTTTTATCATATATTAACATACCAAACTCACATGTACGTCAAAGTAGGTAAACCAAGTCTTTACTATTTTCCCACAAGTCCGAATTCAACGGGATCAGCCCTAAAAGTGTAGGGTAGTACTTAGATGATTCACATGAGTATACAACCCTCTTAATACCTTAGGAATTTAATTATAAAGATGTTATCATCACTAAGTTAATTAAGTATCTACTATGTCATCGTCGTCTCTAAATTTTTAAGTGTCCCTACCCGGCCGACCCTAGAACCCTAGGGGTAACCCTAGTGTGGCCATCCACCCTATGCTAGATTCTTTGATTGATGCAACATAACAAATGACAACGATATCTAAAAATAAATCCTAAAGGTTTCATTACCCTAAACAAAGCGGCCCTACCCTAAGATTAGGGTAGTCCTATGTGGCCGACCCTTCAAGTCCCCCTTTCTAGAGTTAAGAAATCCGATCGAGACTTAGGAGATGAAACCAATTTATCAAGCTAAACATAAGATAAAATTTCAAACCACACTTTCCCTTATCCCTACTTGGTCAGCCCTAAAATCCTATGGCCACCAATAGACGCTGCCGCACTCTACAATCCACACGAGAATCCACGGTCCGCAACATTAGACATTCTCTGATATAAATCATCTGTAAAATGAATAACAATTCAAGAAAATTTCAACATATCTCAAAACAAGGGGGCGACTAGGGAAGAATCAAGAACCCTATTGGTAATGGTAAGGAACCACTCACATGAAGAATAAATTGGAAAGGAAGACAACCCTCCGTGTTCTCACATTGACGAATTTCGGCAACGTTGAATTCCGAGTCTCCTCCAATCGCCCCCTTCTCTCCTCTTGCGCTTAGGGATGCGTGCGATTGTTCTTGAGCCGTACAGTCCCTGGTGCATATATATATATATATATATTCATTTATCAAATTACCAGAATACCCCCTATACCATTTAAGTAAGTTTAACTCATAACTTAACCAATTCAAGTCCGATTCGAGTTCCGTTCAAACCTGCGGACTCGACTCGAATCCTACTCCCATCTAAGGACCACACCATCCTAAATAAAAACAATTATCTTGCTCGTAAAGGTCGTATCTTAATTCACGCCCTCTAGCGATTCATTAGGCCCGCTTCGACGTGCGTTCAAATTTTCCCACTGAAACCATTAAACAAAATTTTAGAAAAACTTGCGGGTATTACATGTTCAGTCGAGTCTCGATTGACCAAAATGCCCAACGAATCTTTTTAGATCCGTTGAATGGCTAGAAACCGCCCCAAACGTCCACCACCATTGTAATACCTGTGAAAATTTATAAATTTTTGTATATTGGTTTTAGCGAGATGATCGCGGCGCATAACAGCGTGTGCGGAGTTGATCGCGGTTGGGCGCAGATTGAGGTGAGACCTTTGCTCAATTGAAATCTCTTAAATTATATATATATATTAAAGACAAATTACTATTTTACCCTTCATCACTTAAGTTAACCCAACTGCTCAAAATAAGTCCGATTCTAACCCAGATCGCACCCTCGGGCTCGGCTCGAACCCAACTCGGACCTAACTCATCAAATAACTCTAAATTTATATAGCCACCACTTGGGACCGTACAACTCCAATGAGGTGCCACATGTGACCCAAAGAGGCAAGTGGAGAAGGAGGAGTCGGAGAAGAAATCGGTCGGAAATCGGAGGCTTCGTCGAATCAGATTCGACACGAGGCTTCATCGTCGTCTTCCTTTTCCCTAAACCGATTCTAAGTGAGTGGTTCCTTCCCAAATCACTAAATGTGGGATTAGGGATTGCCGATCCTTGTAGGTAGGATCAGATGGTTAAATCTACTCTGAAATTGGTTTTTATGTATATTAGTCTTCGTGATTGTGGTGTCGATATGTTTGAGAGGCACCTCCTTGGGGTTTAGGGTGGGCGGCAGCCCTAGGACATGCCCTTAAACCCTAGGGAGGGCCGACCATTGTATTGGAGGCAAGAAGGATTGTAGGTATTTTAAATATTAATTTTTCAGTAATTAATTCTGAATTTTTGTTTCTGTGAAAGCATACTAAGAATTGATGTAGAAAACTAAGGGTCTGTTTGATTAGCGAAATTAAGTCTGTTTTTATGGTTTCGATTTCACTGAAACCAAAACTACTTACAAAAACGTGTTTGATTCAGCATTTTCATGAAACTGAATCGAAACCAAAATGAAAATGAAACTAGTTTTCTTAATAAAAACGAAAACACTATAATGTTGTTTTATGTGGTTTCGTTATCAAAATACAGTGGCAACTTTGTAATTATAATTTTTTAAAAATAAAATTAATTAATTTAAAAATAAATCAAACTTTATTTATTTATTTATTTTAAAATTAAAAATTATTATTTTCAACTCAAACTATTATCTTAAATTTATAAATTAATTAAACCAATTTATATCTAATTGACTCAAACCAAAATTTTAAAATAACTCAATTTTTTTAAAGTTAATCTATTTATAATCAATCAAAACTAATTTTACACCACTGAACTTATTTTTTTTTGAAATTTTATAATAACTATTAATTAATTTTTATATCTAATTGAACAAAAAAATCTTAAACTACCAATAACTTATTTAATTAAATCTTACAAATATTTTATAACAATATTAGCAAATATTTAATTTTGTAAACTAACTAAGCATTTAATTACTACTAAAAATGTTCAAGGAAAATTAATATTACTTTTTATAGCCAAATAAATATTCACTAGTTTAACTAACTAAAACTGATGTTATTTTCATTAATCAAACACTTTTTCAAAAAATTGAAAACTAGAAACTAAAACCAAGTTTTCGAAACCAACTTTTCAGTTTCACTGAAACCAAACCTGAAAATAATTTTCAATAACCAAACAACACCTAAAAGCTTGTGGCCTAAGGGTGGGCCGAGTGACCCTTAATAATTAGGGTACCTTTGGGGGATTTCATGTTGAGGTTTTGCTTGACAGAATCCCTTTAATTTATGCTGCGATTTCATTATTTATATGCTGGGATGAATTGTATAGTATGTTGAAATTTTATATTCATGTATGCTGAAATTTCTTTTAGAGCATGCTGAATTTACATTTTTACATGCTGAAATTTAGATACTTATGCTGAAAATTCATGAGATAGCATATCGATATTTACCTACTTGATATGCTAAGATTTATGCGTACTACATTGTTGTAATTTCATAATTGGATGTGCTCAAAATTGCATTAGTTAAGTAGGCTAGAATTAGTGTTCTATATGCTAAAATTATCGAGTTGTGAGGTCGGAATGTTGTCTCGCGATGTGCTGTGATTGCGTATCAGTAATTTCATAAGGCTATCATGTTACTTAGTTATTTCACACTCTAGGAGTATAGACTCTTAGTTGCAAGTGCACGAAAATTTCTCTCCAAGAGGTTGAAATTTTGGCCTAGGGGCTGAAATTTCTATAAGACTTAGACGAGTTACAGATCTGAGATTTCTAGGACTGTACACTGAATAAGGGAACCATTGGGTAAATATGGAATCATATTAGATTGTCCGGAATTTCCGAGTGTTCGGATGAGATTTCAAACGAGAAATGGTGATGGCGGAAGGGTACGTCGTGCGAAAATTATTCGACGGAACGATAGCATTTTCACTACATGACAACCTGCCACGAATATGAAATTCTTTGATAGAAAATTGGCAAGTAAACTAGCAGAGGTTAGAATGGTTGGTGGTACGATGGGCGAAAAATTATTTGGGCCGAGTTGTGGCCGAGTGGGGTGTAACTGAGCATGCCCCGAGAAACGTGTTTATGGCCGTAGCCACCCGAGTAATACATCTCATCCTGTAATGTATATTTCAATCCACTTAGTGGACGTGTTTGTCGATGTGTTTGTGGTGGCCGAGCTGGGAAGCACGTTAGCGTGAAAGGCTAATGCCCGACCTAGCGAGTTGATTTTGGGGTCAAGATATTCGAATCGGTGAGCCACACCGACGACTGACCCGAGTGGCATTGGTCGGAGGGCCTTTCTCAACCGAGTTTAAGGCACTAATACTGAGAGGGCCTTCCTAGCTTAGTGAGCCCGACGCGGGAAGTTCGCTAGGGTGGCCAGCCTAGTGAGTGACCTGCGAGTTGTAGGATATTCGGTTGAGGGTATTTTCTTTTGGGCGGGATAGTGCGCAGTGCGCACGAGAGGAATTATAGAAACCTTTCATGTTTCATATCAGTTCTTGATGAGCATTTAAATATTTTACTGCATTTTATTATATGGATTGGCTTGGTAGTGGTTGAGACGACCACTCACTGAGTTTTATGAACTCACCACTCTTTTAGTGTTGTTTTGCAGATCTTGATCATCGAGGTATGGCGCAACTGGTGGCGGTAGAATCTGGTAGCGGTCTCGTGAAGCTAGTTGGTCTAGTCGAGTCTTGGTCGAGTCGTGTAATTATTTTGAGCATGTGAACATTATGTAGTGTCAACCTTTGAATATTTGGTTATGTTTTATCTTATGCATTTGGATTAGTATGTGAACTCGTTCCCTTTCATGAATGAAGTCTTTGAGTTATGTTGACCCGAGTCGCTTATTTTCACATGCATGGTTCGGTTGTATGGTCTAGGCTTTGGGGTTCTTGTCCTCACTCTGGCCGATCATGTGACCTGATTTGGGGCGTGACAACCATTATAAAAACTCATATTTTTAGGTGTTTGGGGATTGTTACTCTTCATTGAGCAAACGTATGGTCCTTGAGAGCTTGTGAGTCATTCAAAGTCTAAACTCTTGCTTTTCATTATTCTCAAAGCCTTCAAACTCCACTTCAAGCCTTCAAATCTGAATCTTTGCATCATCTTGAGGTCTTGGAGTACTGAGAGGCTACTTGGAGGAGTTTGCTTGAGTTTATTTTAATTTATAACTCATTTTATTGTATTTTTTATTCTTATTTACTTCTCATTTAAAATTGCTAAGTAGGGTGTAGTGTTACCCCTAGGGTTCTTTGTAATTGATTGTTTTGCTTTAGAATGATAGTTGAGACATCCTCTAGATTTGAGTGATAAGTCTTCTTTGTATTCTTTAAGAAACATTCAAGTTATAAAGAGTTGAGGTTAAAAATCTTTGGTGATGAGCCAAGGTTGTGAAGTGGGTGCAAGGTTGTTGAACCACTATAAATTTTACTCATTAGCATTGCTCATTGCTTTTACTCTTGTTTTTACATTGTCATTACTCATTTGTATTTGCATTTTGAAAGCCTACATTCAAAGTAGCTAAAATTCGATAGTTACGGTAACTTGCCAAAATATCAAAATTGAACTTAGCATTTTTTTGAACACACTATTCACCGATCCTCTAGTGTGATTATTTGGTTTACACATAGTTCCTAAATTAAAATACTTAGCTTAGTCCATCGATGATGATTGATCACATAGAAACAAAAATTTTGGTTCCACGAGCCAATATATATCATTGACGATCGATAATCATAGTGAAGCATAACCTTTCTTGCAATGTAGTTTTTAGCTTCAATAAAGACAATCTTTATGATATTTTTTTCTAGAACTTGATATTCTAAAATTGCATTAAGAAATAAAGCAAGCAATTTTTATGCATATACAATGTATTGTGATCAACTGGTAACACCGACTTGATACCTATATTTTGGAGGAGAGGAAAAAAAAAGAACAAAAAATAGAGAAGAGGAAAAAAAAGAAGAAAACAAATCATTTGTTTATTTTGGAGAAAAGAGAAAAGAAAATAAAAAAGAGAGAGAGGAAGTAGTATAATGACTCACTCTTGTGTGCTTTTTCAATTTCTCACTTTTGAATGAAAAATTTTGTAAAAAAAAAAATACTAAATTTATTTTTTACTCTCTTTTTATTGATGCTAGCTCTTCCTATATTTGACACAAGAATTGTCTAGAGTCAATTTCAATCCTTAATTGATTTTATTTTTAAAGAAGGTTAAACACTAAAGATCGCCTTA
Organism: Canna indica; assembly: GCA_034359265.1. Classification (NCBI taxonomy): domain Eukaryota; kingdom Viridiplantae; phylum Streptophyta; class Magnoliopsida; order Zingiberales; family Cannaceae; genus Canna; species Canna indica. The sequence goes on along the minus strand of CP136898.1, from coordinate 31,708,130 downwards.
CTGCTCATAATTTTAATGTTGAGTCGAACTACACCCTCTGTAATTCGACTCTGAAAACACACTTGCATCTTTTTATAAGTTGTATATATACTAGGCGTGGTTGGAGACGCTTCCTATCTCTAGTTCACTTAAACCTCTTCGATATTAATTTTAAACCATGGCTTATAGACTCGGGTGTCCTAAGGGTGAAAACTTATACATAGTTTAAGATGTACTAAATGGTTTAGAATTTAGAATTTAGTGCTTAGAGAAACTTATACATTTACAATTGATTAGTGTAAACTTTAAGTTTATAATTTTATCTAATTACTTTCAAATTTACATTTTATTTCACATCAATGCCATCTAATTGTATGATCCGGAATGTTAATTGTAAATTTTTCAAAAAATAAATAAATATTTGTGAATTGTTGTGTTAATTTCCTCTATAAATTGTTAACATCTTGTAATTAATTTTTTCATCCAAAATGATTAGCAATAGTGATGATCCAATAAATTTATTATGATAAATGTTTGTTTTTGTGTTATTGTCATTAATTTATTATTTAATGATTTTGGAAGAACTTGAAAGTTGAATCAAATGTTTATTTTATTTATTTTAAAAATATCAATATAATTTATAATGCAAAAATAAAAATACTCTCAAATAAAAATATCTCTCGTCTTGGTATCCTTTCTTTTTTCCTCCATAATCCCATTCTCTTATTCTTCATTCTCGTTTCTTCCTGTCTTAATCCTCATCTTCTTTTGGATCCGACTTTTCCTTATCCTTTCCCCTCGCACTTCATTATCTCCCTATTGAATTATAATTTACTCAATTTTATTTGGAAGGTATTTTAGTAAAAAAATATTATTTTTTTGATAATTTTATTATTGTACCAAACATGACAATATGAATAATTAATAAGATTTTCTAAGTGTACCAAATACTAAAATATAATATTACCAATAATTTAAAAATTAACTATCTATATTAATGATAATATAAATTGTCAAATAATTTATTTAGGGATGAACCAAATGCCACCCAAAAGAACAACAAAGAAAACGATGGTCCCTGCGCCATTGATGGATAGAATCCGATGCATATCCGAGTGCAGGCGACAAGCACTAGTGCATCTAATTCAATACCTTTATATTATATAATTGAATAAAACCCAAAAATGTGGGGAAGGGAAATGGAGGTAGAACTTTATAATTATTACATGTCCCCTTTGAACACAATAACATCTCGAGGTGGTCACCACTCACAACATTTATTAATTAATTGATGGCTGTCATTTTGTTTTTTTCTCTGAATTATCATTAATTTAGACTGACACGTACGCATATAAAAGTTATCATCCCTGTATAAATGATAGAGTCGATGCAAGAAACATTGGGGTCTAAATCTTCTAAAATTATTTACCAAATATATTCAATTTTTCACTATTGTCTATCAAATACTATATAAAAGACGTTATTTGTTACCTGCATTTTGTTTATAACAAAATACAAAATATCCTCAATTAAAATAAATTTTTAAAATGAATTTATGAAAATTTAATGGTTAAATAGTAAAAAAAATTTCAAAACTATAACTCATTTGTAATTATACTCATGAACTTTGAAATTATACAAAAAAAAATTAACTTTTATGAAACTAATAAAAACACCCACTCTATTAATTCAAATACTCAATGTTATTTATTTAATATTTTTTAAAAAATAAAATAAATGACAGAATAATATTTCATTGATCCAAATATTAAAAAATTAATTAAAAAATAATTAAAAAATAATAAATTAAAAAATAGAAAATATTAATTATAATTTTATTTCCTAATTAACTTTCCTACCTAATTAATACTTCATAACTTATAATTTTTTCTATTTTTAATTAATTTTATTATTTATCTTTTAATATCTGAACCAATTAAAAATTATCAGGTATTATTTTTTTAAAAAAATATTAAATAAATAATATTGAGTTAATTAATGGAGTATTTTTGTTAGTTTCATGAAATTTAATTTTTTTTATATCTAATTTTAAAATTCACGAGGATAAATATAAATGGATCATAGTTTAAATGAGATTTTCTATTTTTATAATTTCGTTATAGTGCTTTGTTTTGCACTGAATATTTAACACTGGAATAGAGAAAAACAAGCGTAAGTAAAACATGAACTTTTGCTCGCTGGCCAAATTATTAGTCATTAGTTATATCATTGATGTTGTGTTGGACGAATTCGCATCACACTATTAAAACCTTGTACTGTTTTGGCAATATCCACGGAAAAGAATCATTGGATTCAATTAAGAATTGATTTAAAGATTTAACTTAAATTGTTTTTATAATCGATTTATTAAGAACCTAGAATTTAATTAAGAATCAATGTTTATGGATCAAATTTCATCCATTCATATGAATTAGTATTTTAAATTTATACATATTATTATTTAACTTATGCTAAGGGAACATCTTGACATACACTAAGGGCTCGTTTGGAATCCTATATTGTACTAGTCTGTATTGACTAGTCTATATTGACGTATTGTATTATTATTATATAGTATTTGATGCAGACATGTACTAGCCTGTATTGTACTATTATACAGTGTTTGGTGTAGACATATCCTAACCTGTATTGTATTATTATTATACAAGTTGATTTTTTTAAAATGAATAGATATTTAATTTAAAAATTAATAAAAATTAATAAAAACACAAATATCAAAACTAAATTTCAATCATAAATATCAAAGTCTTACATCAATACCAAGTCCACATATGAAATACTTCAAACATACACATCATAGTTAAATCCTAACCATAAACATAAACACAAAAGTTAAATTTGACATATAACAAGCCAAAAAAAGGCCACATATCTCCAACCATCATCTCAATCACCGCAGATTTGCTTAAGTAGTTTCGTCACAAATATCTTCAAATGACTTCCTTTGAGAGACCTAAATGATGACACATGTTGAGGTTTTTCTATTATTGCTTGAAAAACATTAACATGGTCTTCATTAGAAAGTCCCATAGCAGTTAATCCATCAGAAATATCGATGCGATCATCATTGCCTTTGACAAGCTTATCAACCATTTTATCTAAATGCTCAATGCTCTTTTCAAACATGTTTTCAAATCGAAGCATTATAGCATCCTCCACATTGTCACTTGTCTTTTTTCTTTTCTTAGAACGACAAGTAGTGTCCAATGACCTATTTTATGCCAATGGTGAACTTTCCTCAACATCAATCACAGTCCTATTTTCTTCTTCCTTATCAGCCACTTCAGTCATTTCTGTAGGATCTTGTGCTCCTTTATTTGTTGCTCTATCTTTTCCAAATATATAAGCTAATCGATCGAAGATAGGATACGACTTTCCACTCTATCCTTCTGCATCCTTATTGATCTACAATAAAGTTAGAAAAAAAGTTAGTTATATTTTTTAAAAGAAGAAAAGAAACAAACAAACAAAATATTTGTTAGAAAATCAGCATTGAACCTAACTCCACCCGAAAAGCTAGCTCAAAGGGAGAGGATTGCCCAATCTATTTAAAGGCCATCTAGACCACAACATCAAGCAATGTAGGACTTTAACACACACCCCTCACGCCTAGAATCCACATCTGGAGCGTGAAGTTCTGCAGGTGGCCCACAATCAACAATAGGTTGATTGAGGTTGTGGTCTAGATGGCCTTTAAATAGATTGGGCAATCCTCCCCCTTTGAGCTAGCTTTTGGGTGGAGTTAGGTTCAAGACTGATTTTCTAACATGGTATCAGAGCCAGACCTATTGTTGATTGTGGGCCACCTACAGAACTTCACGCTCCAGATGTGGATTCTGGGCGTGAGGGGGTGTGTTAAAGTCCCACATTGCTTGAGGTTGTAGTCTAGATGACCTTTAAATAGATTGAGCAATCCTCCCCCTTTGAGCTAGCTTTTGGGGTGGAGTTAGGTTCAAGGCTGATTTTCTAACATGGTATCAGAGCCAGACCTATGGTTGAGAGTGGGCCACCTACCTAGGTGTGAGGGAGGTGTGTTAAAGTCCCACATTGGTTGAGGTTGTGGGCTAGATAACCTTGAAATAGATTGGGCAATCCTTCCCCTTTGAGCTAGCTTTTGGGGTAGAGTTAGGTCCAAGTCTTATTTTCTAACAATATTGTATACCTTGACATAAGTTTCCCATGCCCATCACTATCAACCTCAATGCATTTTTTTTCATCATTTCATGCAAACCCACTTGTGTTCATCATGTCATATATGATTCCATAATCTTTTTTCCATTTTCTCATCTTGGAATCAAGATGTGGATTAGCTTTTAGTCCCAAATTAGGACATTTTTCCATCAATGTTTTCTCTATTTGGATTACAATTCTAGATCTAAAGGAACCATTATCAGATCTTCCACCACTAGTCATAACAGCTTCAAGAATATCTAAAACTATGTATTCTTCGATCTTGGTCCATGATCGTCTATTTGTCTTTGATTGACTACCTCTCCCACATTCCATTCCTAAATAGATGAACACATAAATATTGAAGTAGCAAAAGAGCAAAATATAAGTTAAATACTAAATATGTGCAGATTATAAGTTAGAAACCCAATATAAATATATCAATCTAATTCTCCAACAACAAGTACAAAATTATCGAATTACACATAATAAAAACATCATGTCTCCAACAATAAGTACATCATGTCATATATAATTCTAGTGATTTCTACGTGCTCTCCACTCATCATACATCTCCATTGCTAAATTATTCCTCCAAGTAGTCCATTGATTGGATGAGTCAATCGTGCCAATTATATTTTGTTCTTGGGTAGTTCGATTATCCAAAGAATTGACTTCAAGTTCCATTGGATCAACTTGCATTTCTCCCCGAATAAGATTATGCAAGAGGCAACATGTGGTAATTATTCTACATTGTGTTTTAATGGGATAGAAAGACGGGCTCCTTAAGATTACCCACCGCATCTTAAGCAATCCAAAACATCTTTCTATTACATTCCTTGCCGAAGCATGTTTCATGTTAAAATACTCCTCATGATTAGAAGATTGATGTCCTTCTCTCCACTCTGATAAATGATATCGCACTGCTCTGTTTGGTGCAGGAAATCCCTCTCCATTTATGTATCCACCATCCACAAGATAATATGTTCCTATAAATTCAAAAAAAAATAATTGTATGCAGAACCCAATATATAAATGTCAAGTACTTTATTAATTGATTAATTACCTGTAGGAACTTTAAACTAATTTTGTCTAGTTATTGCATGTCGAAGCACTCTAGAATCTGATGCAGAACCCTCCCAACCCGGTAATACATATATAAATTTCATATCGCGTGAACAAACACCCAAGACATTGGTTGCAATTTCTCCTTTCCTAGTTCGATATCTTGGTTTATCCGATTCAGACACACGAACCTTAATGTAAGTTCCATCCAATGCCCCTAAGCAATTCTAGTTCAAAAAAAATATAAAAAACATGTTACAATAAAGTTAGAAAAAAATCTCATTGAAAACAACATTAAATAATTTCCTCACCTTAAACCATTTCCATTTGTCATCGTTGCAATTTTCAAGAACAGGTTACGACATATAGAGTAGCCTATTATGCAACCTTAACACACCATTTAAAACAGTATTGAAGTATCTACTAATTGTTTCTCCCGACTTCTTGAATCTAGAATTAATTGTACGATTCTTTACATGGTGAGCAAGAATATGTAAAAAAATACATACTTGCTCTTCCAATGGTACTGAACCATCACTTTTAACCCTTCCATCACTACGAAGTAGCTCACATAATATTCCAAATGTTCTTCTATCCATGCTTAATTGATTAATACACTCCACATCATCATTGCCTATTATGCTATCTAAATAACAAAGTCGAATCGAATGTCTATCAAAAGTTCGATTCATAAGCAAAGGTACCGCAATAGTCCTTCTTCTCCTATTAATATTCCATACCATCAACATAAACATCGCCATCATATGCAAGTGTCTAAACCTTATAATAATATATGCAATCATCATCTCTCTTGAATCCATATCTATTCAATAAAAAAATTAGAGTTAAGTAGTGAAAGACTAAAACATCACAAAATCAGGAGCCTACCCTGATTAAAAAATTAGAGTTAAGTAAGCATTTGCTAGATTCAGAATAGACCACAAAAAGACACGCACACACATATAGACCAAGTGCTCTAACTTAGTCAATGTACATCTTAGCCATAGTTCTTTAGATACTCATTGTATTGGAGGGACAGACGTAAGCTCTGTTACAGGCATGCTATTTTTCGGACCTAAAGGAACTATTATTATTGAATGCTTCACAATCTTCTTAATTGAACTATGAGAGTTTCTACTTCTATAATCTGCATCCACTTGGTAGTCTTCTGTCTTTATATGGCTATTATTTATCCATAGTTATATACAATATTGTAGATTCCACAAAATATTCACATCTCTTTGAACAGAAGCTAATTTGATTAGTTAATGCAGGTGCTAAAGGATGTCCTTGTAGCTGTACGTGTACCATATGCTTATGGTTTTGCATTTATCTTACTTAGTAATTGTGAAGCTGCTGACTAAACTGGAGATGAATATTCATGGGAGTTGGGACTGAAATATGCAATGAAGAATATTATATCTCTAGGTTGAATCAACTTTAGCAATTCAAATTTACAACCAAAGGTCAAGGCAATTCAAGAGAGATATATAGAAACCGGGTTTTGCTATGAATTCTCCAGCTAAAGTGACAAAATATGTAAAAGAAATTGGAAACAAAATGTGAACAATCATTATTGTTTGTTAATTATCTGGTACTTCTTCCATTCTTCCTAGTATCAACAATTGATACTTTGCTATCTTTTTTGTTTAGTAAGCAAATTAGTGTATTTGGTCACGCAATGAACTCCACCATTGATATTTGATAAAGGATGTAGCTTTTAGTTGGGTTTGTAGCGACGAGTGAGCGCCTCACTCGTCGCTGCGCAGGAGGCAGCGACCCTCTTGCGCAACGGCGAATGAGGCAGTGCCTCACTCGCCGATGCGCAGAGGGTGCACAGGAGGGTTGCTGCCTCATTCTCTGTTAAGCAGGAGGGTTGTTGCCTCCTGCGCAGCGACGAGTGAGGCAGCGCCTCACTCGTCGTGTCCTCCGGCGCTAGAGGGTCGCTGCTCGTCCTCCGGCATTGGCGATCGGGGTGGAAGAGAAATAGGGATGGGGAGGGATGGGGAAGAAGGTACCTGGCGTTCATGCGTTCGAAGAAGAGGACAACGTCCGTGCGTTTCGAAGAAGAGGAGAAGACGAATCGGTTGGATAGTGCAGGCTAATGAAGACTTCTGAGGGTGTATTACTAATACCCCTTATAGCAGGTTAGGGGGTATTATATTTAATACATGTATTATTTAATACCTTCTTCCAAACATAGTATAGTATTATATAATACTATACATCATCCTTATCCTGGGTACCAAACATGCCCTAAGACAAGACGATGTTTGGTTGTCTACAATTGGATTTAGTACAAATCTAATTGGAATAAATTAAACTAAATCATGTTTGAATATATGTAATTAATTAAAATGAGTTTCCATTGTTATAATCAGAATAGTAGGAAATATTTATTAAATTTATTTGACTAATTTTCTAAAATTTCTGTAGGCTTGAGGACAAATTTATAATTTAAATTTTTGAAAGAATTTTTCTACAAAATGGACTAAACTTAGTTATATAAATAGATTTCAAACCTAGATTTTTTAAATGGATCACACTTGATGTTAGCTGTGGTCGTGAGGAGGAACTATGGAGGATCGTTGATCAAGAGTGGTGCTCTCCTACTAGGGTTGAAAGTTACTGGCCGTGCTTGACGGAATACAGCTCGACGTGAGGATCGAGGTTAGGGATATCTATGGCTACGATATTGAATCTCTTCATATATTCTCTCAGCGGCTAATTCTATTCTTGCTTGATGTAATGGAGGGAGTCCTCGGTCTTGGAGTAGATCCCAGACAAGCAGAATTGGTTGACAACGGCTTTGGCGAGCTCCTGCAAGGTGTGTGCTGACCCTCACGGGAGGGTAGAGAACAATAGCTGTTACGCCCCAAAATTGAATCATGTGACCGACCAGAGTGCGGACAAGCACCCCGAAGCCTAAACCAAACATACAAGTATTTCATGCATTATAAACCAAAAGTAAAGTTCTATGACATAAATGTAGACATTTGGTAGTAACTCAATACCGAGTCTATAAAACTACAAGGTGAGTATACTAGCAAATAAGTTAAACAATCAAAGACTACAATTCCAAACACACCAAATGTCTAAGAGAACTCAGTTTTAACATGACTCGACTCGACTACGTTAACTAGTTTCACGAGATTGCTACTAGAGTTCGCCGCCATCAACTCCGCCATACCTCAGTGGTCACGCTCTGCAAAATCAAACATACACAACGAGAGTGAGTTCAATAATTCACTCAGTGGTCACCTGACCTGCACCAAGCGAAAACAAGATGAATAATTAATGCAATCCATAATTAAATTGAAATAACACTACTGGAATAATGGGCATCAACAACGGCCCGGCCGTTGCAACGGAGCCGTGGCAGAAAAATGTATTGCTGATAATTTAGCAACGGATCAGCAACGGTCGCTCGGGTTGTTGCTAATAACATTATCAGCAACGAGTTTGCTTTGGACACGGGGCCGTTGCTGATAAGATTATTAGCAATGGCCCTGGAGGCCGTGGCAAGACCGTTAGTGAAAGACCGTTGCTAAGTCGTTGCTGTATGACATCAGCAACGGCTTACGATACACTTTTAGTAACAGCTTTCCAACAGACGATCGTGGGAAAGCTGTTGTTGATGACTAAAACCTGCAATCGAAAAAATTTAAAATTCTAAATTTTCATTAATACATTGATACATTATTTGATACATAACTCATACACCCATACACACATCCATTCACGCATCACAAATACACCCAGATATACATCAAAATAACTATACTTATATTTATAATTATCCACAATCGTATAAAAACTATTCAAATGCAAAATTGAAGTATCAATATCCAAACAAAACAAATTAAACAAGTATAGTATCTAAGCAACAAAGTCATATAAAAAATAATAATAAATCTCACGATGACGATGGAGGATGGTCTGGATCATATGGCGGGGTCTGGAGTGCTTGGGTCTACACCGACGTGGACTGACTCGAGGATGATGGATCAGATGATGCTCCGGGATAACCTGACATGTTGCGTAGCATAGCATGCATTTCCGCCATCATCTGACTCTGACGCTCCATCATCTTAGTCTGACACGCGATCGTCTCCTCCAGTGTCCTTATCCTGCTACTCTGATCATAATTGGACATGGAGGTGGACGACCGCTCACCAACGACCGGAGGGGTCGGTACCCCAAGTGGCCCTAGCACGGCTCGCGCATGACCACTATCTGCAAAACCATATACGCGGTCGTGGTCTGAACCACCTGTAGCCTTGACCCACACTGCTGCATCAAAGTCCTCGGGGGTACCCCCGCGCTGCATCACCATCTGACTGTAGGTCTCCTACTCGAGTTTAATTTTTTGTTTAATATTTTTCATAAAACTTAAATTATAAATATATAATGAATAATTTAAACAAATATATTTACCATAATGTATGCAGCGCGGTTGTCGATATACTCCCCCGTCCCATGTACTCAACGGTGAGTCCGCTCAAACACCGCCATCGGGGAGGGTCGCTGGACAGTCTCGTCGTCCGACACCATCGTCTACATTTATAAAACAAATACATTAATTAGTACATAAAGTAACAAATAAAATATATAATTAAAAATAAGGTATAATACTTACCAAACGATTTGCGTGCACTACAAATGAAATAGAGCCGCCAGTGTGACGCGCTCCTCCCCCCGACATGCGGTTTCTAGCCGCTGTCCTAGAAACCTCCTGCCATTGATCCTTCGACCATAATACAACGAGCTAGTCCCATATATCCAGAGTAATCCAATCAGGGCCGTATCCCCGAGTCTCTACGATGTTTGTGATCCCAGCTCGGGCCATCGCCTAGGATCGGGCTTGCCCCAGCTGTCTGTTGTACCTTTTTTGGGAAATAGCCTCCCAAGCAGTGTAAATGAAGGACCTCTGGTCCTCAGCCAATGTATAGCGAGCCTGCAAAACAATAATATCAGTACCAATATTAATCATCATGCATATAAAAAAAAAAATTAATACGTGCCTCAAACTCGCGCCATAGCATGTTGACGTGCTCACTGGGCACGTGAGACGACGTGGGCCATGCCCCGTGCATGTATCGTCGAATGGTAGAAGATATGGTCTTGGGCACTTCTTCTTGCTCAAACCTGCACAACAAAAATAAAATTTAATATTATATTATAATATAATAAATTTGTAATGATTCATAATTCATGATATATTATCGCTCCCCAATCACGCTAATGAATCTACGTGACTCTATGGCTGGTGGAGGCTATCACCTGTTCGGCCCGCGTTGCCGCCTGCGTCTGGATGTTCTACCCTCAACAATATCATCGACAGGAGGATCAGTAGCATGAGTAAGTGCTGGAGTCTCACCGATCGGAGACTCCGAAGCTCTCCTGCAACGATAACCACGACTAAACATATCTGTCGAATAGGCATATAATTAGATTATTATATATATAGTAGAAATATATTTAATATAAGATATACTTTACAATTATTCCTCATCATCTGAGTAATAGTCTTCGAATTCTTCCTCTTCTTCATCTTCTTCATCTCCAGCTTCCTCAATTTCATCATCAGCATATTCAACTTCTAATTAAATTGATGTTGTGACTGCATCATCGAGTATTGGAATAATACGATCTACAGTAGGAGGATCATCTTCTTGATAGAAATCATCTGTCACATCAGGTATCAACTCATTTTCTCCTGCTATGAGATCAATTCTTCCTCTACCTTTAGTCTTATATACTACTCTCCAATCTGCTCTATCTTTATTTCGAGCCGAATACTTCGTGTAATATACTTGTTCGGCTTGTGATACCAATATAAAAGGCTCATTTGCTGCCAATTTGGATTTGTAATTAACCTCAATAAGTTTGTATTTTGGATGAACTTTCATTCCCCTTTCTGTTGTATCGAACCAATGACATCTAAATAGGATAACTGATTTCAAGCCGAAGTACTGCAATTCTATCACTTCTTCCACCAGTCCATAAAAATTGATATCACATTCAACATAGGTTGTCCCTTTCACGCTGACCCCGACATTCATCATCTTCTTTGTATATGCATATTCAGCCGTGTGAAATTTATACCCATTAACAAAATATCCGCTATAACACGACACTAGTAGTGACGGTCCACTAACAAACTCAAATATTTTTTCATCTATTTCAGCTCTGTGATCTTTGCTGTAAGCCTGAATCCAAGTAGGGAAATCACGATTTTGTAATCTCTCCAATTCTTGATCGTTGTGAATAGAGTATTTTTGCACCATCTCAATGTCAAATATTTCAATGAAATGTTCAATCTCTGGACAATTGAGCAATACGTACAAGTGTGCCAAATGATACTCTTCGTCGCTTAAGTGTCGAGATGGATGAGAACCAAAAGCACGACCAAAGTGACAAAATATATTTAAACGTCCATCTGAATGTCGAACTCCCCCGTCGTCGTTACGTGGAAGATGATCAAATCTTGTCTGTACTATCGATTCAAAGTAAAATGAGCAGAATGTTGAAATTTCTTGGATGATATACGATTCAAATATTGATCCTTCAACAGCTGCGATGTTCTTTACTTTTTTCTTCAGACGATTCATGTATCTTTCAAATAAGTACATCCACCGATATTGAACGGGGCCACCAACTCGTGCCTCGTATGCCAAGTGTATCAGTAGATGCTCCATCGAGTCAAAAAAGACTGGAGGGAAAAACTGCTCCAGCTTGCATATAATTTCAACAATATTACTTTCAAGTGTTGAATATCTTCGACTCGAAGGACATTTGCACAAATATTTCTAAAAAATATACTTAATTCAGTCAACGGACCCCAAATATTATCAGGTAGAAGATCTCGGAATGCGATCGGAAGCAATCTCTGCTTGAATACATGACAATTATGGCTCTTTATCCCTTATATTTTGCAATCATCGACGTTCACACATCAAGATAAGTTTGAAGCATATCCATCAGGTAATCTGAGTTCTTTTATCCATTGACAAACATCTTTGATCTGTTGTTTATTTAACACATACGGGGCCTTCGGCTTCAGATATCGTCCGTTGACCTCTTGTAACTCCAACTCTGGTCTCTTACAAAGTATTTTCAGATCATGTTGGGCTTTGACATTATTTTTAGTTTTTCCGAAAACATCCACCAAAGTGTTGAAAATATTATCAAACACATTTTTTTCAATGTGCATGACATCCAAATTATGTCGAATCAATATTGAACACCAATAGGGTAATTCCCAAAAGATACTTTTTTTCACCCAGTTATGTGTTTGACCAAAGCCTGACACTGTTTCATTCCAACCAAATATTATCTCTGGAAGTGCTGAAACACGTGCTAACATTTGTTCACCAGACAACATTGGTGGTGGCTCATCTCTTTCGACTCTGCCCTTAGTAAATTTATTACGATTCCTTCGATACTGATAGTTAGCCGGTAGGAATTGACGATGACAATCAAAGAATGAGATTTTCCATCCGTTCTGAAGACTGATTGATTTAGAGTGTTTCATACAATACAGACAAGAGAGTCGGCCGTGAGTGCTCCAACCAGACAACATGCTGTACGTCGGGAAACCATTGATTGTCCATAAGACCGCGGCCTTTAAATTAAAGTTTTGCTTCCGATGACAATCATAAGTGACAACTCTCTCAGTCCACAATATTTTCAATTCATCTATCAAGGGTCTGAGAAACATGTCAATTTTTTTTCACGGACCCTTAGGACCCGGAATAATCATCGAAAGATAAATAAATTCATCTTTTATACACATTGACGGTGGCAAATTATAAACTGTCAGCAGCACTGGCCAAACTGAATAAGGAGTTGCAGAATGTCCAAATGGATTAAAACCATCTGTGCATAATCCCAATCTGATATTTCTAGTGTCCCTAACAAATGCAGAATAACATGTATCCAAATGTTTTCATGCTTCACTGTTGGATGGATGAGTCATTATTGTATCATCACGACTTCTTGCATGCCAACTCATGTAGGGGGGCGTCTTTTCCGACATGAATAATCTTTGAAGCCTCGGTGTTAGTGGAAAATACCGAAGCACCTTAAACGAGATATTTTTCTGTTGGACCGATTTCTTCTCCTTGTTACGAGGATATTGACATACAGGGCATTTATCCAACTGCACATTTTCTTTATAATATAAAATGCAGTTATTTTGGCACGCATGTATGTTTTCATACCCAAGCCCTAATTTCCTCATCAACTTTTTAGTCTTATAAAAAGTTGGCTCAAACTTGTTATCAGTAGGTAGCGTTCCATTAATCAATCCTGCAATTCGATCATACGCAACTCCGCTGATATTAGAATCGGCCTTGATGTTTAGGAGCTGTGTCATTGCCGAAAACCTAGTGTATTTAGGACAATTCTCATACAAAGGTTCATCGGCAGCTTTCAACATCTCGTAAAATTCTGCAGCTTCTTTATTCGACAATTCAATCTCTACTGCAGTTTGTACTTCTGTGATATCAACACCTGTAGTATCTGGTGGCACTGACGTCTCAGTAACTGGCTGATCGACATTATCATTCAGGTAGAATTGACTCCCAAGACTATCAAGTATCATAGTTCTATAGGGATTAGATTGACTGGATGAAGAAACCCCAGCAGAGGAAGATTCACCATGTGTTTGAATGATAGGATTGCTCGACGTCCCGACTTCACGTGACTCCCCCTGACAAGTTCATAGAAAATATCTTGGTGCAAATCCTTTGTTATATAGATGCAGAGTGACAGTTTCTCGATCTAAAAATCTTCCATTCAAGCAAATGCGGCACGAACATCAGAATTTATCATCGACGCTAATGAATTTACTATTTGAATAAGCGAAATTTAGGAAGTAAGTTACGCCTAATCGAAACTCATTCGTTAAAGCTCCACGATCAAGACGTCGGTACATCCAACTTCGATCAGCTGACATGATTCTGTCAATCAATGACAATTTCTTCGGTTAATGCCTTTAAATGAGATGGTCCTATTCCATTCAGAATTTATGTTATTCATATAGCACTACGTATATATTTTTTTTAACCGCTAACTTCATTCTAAATTTTGGCAGCATCTCCATACAGTTCTCCGAATACGCATATCATCTGGGCGCGTATTGGAGAACAAGAGAGATGCTGCCAAAATTTAGAATAAGTTAACGGTTAAAAGAAAAAACTAAGTGCAATACAAATAACTATATTCCCAAATTATCCAATCAGGGACAATTCAAGGGTTGTGCGTCGTATAAAAGATCATCTACGTACTTCTTTTACACGAACATACAACCCCCGAATGGATATAAGGTTTTGCTAAATCATATCCAACTCGTCGATGTGTACGTGAAACGTATCAACTTGTCGGATGGATGATTATTTTCTAAATGTTTCGAGTCAGTTCGAGTCCATAGTAGACAATTTTGACACGAGTCCAAAGTGGATGATTTCGGTGGGAGTCCGAAATGGACGATTCATGCGCGAGTCCGAAGTGGACGATTCCGACGGGAGTCGAAAGTGGATGATTCTGGCGCGAGTCCACTGAGGACGACTCTGGACTAATTAACATTTTAACTAATTAATTAATATTAATGTAAAACATTTTAATTAATTTAAATAATTAACATACTATTATTAATCTAAAAATTAATCTAAACTATAACAATTAATCTAAAAATTAATCTAAATCATAACAATTAATCTAAAAATTAATCAAAACCCTAAAAATTAATCTATAAATTAATAAATTAATTAAAAATTAAATAATTAATTAAAAAATCCATAATTAATGGATTTCCGACGTCGGCGTCCAATGTTCGGACACTGGACAATAATTTGACCGTCGATCGTCGGCCGAAACACTATATTTTGGGTTTCAGCAGCATTAAATGGGAAGGAAGGGGCGAGGGGTGGTGAGGAATACCTGGAATAGATAGGGCGGCGACGGCCGTCAGAATTGACGGTCGACGACACGGCGGCGGCGTCGGCAGCGACAACGACGGCGTCGACACTGGCAGCGGGCGACGACAGCAGAGGAAGAGGAAGAAGGAGGAAGGGGTGGGCGCGGGCGTGTGCCCTATATAAACTTATCAGCAATGGCTCACTTAACCGTTAGATCGCCGTTGCTGATAAGTTAATCATCAGCAACAGCTCACTTGTTTGTCAGAAAGCCATTGCTAAGGTAATTATTAATATCTGCAACGGCTCGCATGTCCGTTAGAAAGCCGTTGCAGATATTGCATATCTGCAACGACTTGAGCGGCCGTAAAAACACCATTGCAAATAGCAATGGCTTGAGCGGCCGTTGCTGATAGTCGTTGCTAAAAAACCAATTTCTAGTAGTGTAATAGAATAAAATAACATGAACATATTTCGATCCGACTCTATAGGAGTTCGTCCACTATATGCATATCAATCACTTATTGAGAATCTGTGAGTTAAACTGTAATATCCGAGATATTATGGATAATTTATATTATTCATTTTGTGTTGGCAGTCTAGCAGGCTGATTCGAGATTGAGCAAAGTCGACTCATGGTCTGGTGCGAGCTTGAGAGCTCGGGTAAGTAGAAACATAAGTTGTGTGTTTTCTTTACTTGTTAATTAAATTTGTATTGTATATGTTTGAGCATTATTATTGATTCTTGTGGTTAGCGGGTTTTGGATATGGGTTTGAGGCGAATGCGGGTTAGCTAAAGGGGTAGGGTGTAGATGAGAGTTTCGGAGGGGATTATAAAATCCCCCCTAGGGGTACGCGACTCCCTTGTGTTTTCTTATGATGTTAAATCATGTTCAATGTCAAAAACATGAATCTTAGCATGTTAAATTTATGATTGCCATATGAAAAGATTTGATTTTGATGGCATGATTTTATGTTCTTGATGATTCTTTAATTTATAAAAGCATGAATCTTGATGTTGATCTAAGGATTTGATGCATGCTAAATTATGTTTAGAAGATAGACTTTTTAATTGTTGTTTGTGATGAATGTAATTTGGATTGACAATATTTAGGAATAATTATTGTTGTGATTTTCATGCTAATTAATTAGACATACTGAAATCTAAAATATGCCGAAATTTCATGCTGGATTATCATTAATGATGCTGAGATATGAAATTGTTATTGTGATGCGTGACGATTATTGAACATAGTCATGTAACCTATCATTTTAATCTGAAAACATAGTCTGGAACCATAGGACACACTATGGAAATAAAATTCGGCTTGGGTACACCAGAAATGGGCTCAAACACTAGGCTGAAAACAAAACCTAATTTCAGAAATTTAAATTTTATTGTAGAATTAAAATTCAAGTCGTAGAATAAATTGTTAAAGAGCCAACAAAAGAATTTAATTGCATGAAACAAAACCTCATGGGCTGATGATACTGTGGGTCTAGGGCATCGGGAATGGGCATAGTGTGTTGCGATATTTTCCCAGTAAGAACACCCCTAGGACACTGTGGAGGAAACTTGAGTTAGATCTTGTTGACGCCATATCTTTCATGAATGGCGAAAAGGCTCGGGTAGGAGCCGATTTGCGGGCTTGGGCCCGGAAGGTTGGATGGGTAAATCCCAACCTGTGTTTAAAAGGAATAAATTCGGATGGACGAATCTCGATTATTCCCGTATGCTATCTGGAATAAGTTTGGATGGGTGAATCCCGATTATTCCCATTTCTATCTGGAATAAGTTCGGATGGGCGAATCTCGATTATTCCCGTTTCTATTTCGAGTGAGTTCGAATGGGCGAATCCTGATTATTCCCATATTTTTCTTTAAGGGTATGTTATGGGATAAGATCGGATGGGTAAAACCCGATTATCCTCATAACCCTTGTGGGTGACTTGTATACCTTATGACCTGGGTAGGCAGATAAGCTTATTGTATATTCACGGTTATGTGAATAGGTTGCCTTTGGGCATGAGATGGCCAAGTGGCCAGTTAGTTATCCATATCACTAGTCTTGCATTTTCCTATATGAGACAGGCGCATATATACCTTATTCTGTGGTTGGTTTTTGTGGTGGGGGTTGGTAGAATCGCTCACTGAGTTCCTTTGGACTCACCCTTGTTTCCTTTCTATTTTTTATTGTAGAGTCTGACCAGTGAGGTAGGCTGGAGCACTTGGCGCGGCTGGAGGGCAGAGGAGTACCATTGATCTCATATCGGTCTAAGTTTAGGGGTCGTAGTCGAGTCTTGTTAGTGGTAAATCATGCACTTGGTATTTAGTATTCTAGAGTTGTAGTCCTTTGGGGTCATTCAGTTGTATTCGTTTGAGATTAAGTTTTTTTTTTGAAAAACTATAAATCTTTCAGTTATTTACTTATGAAACTTTATTTGGCTTGTTGGACTTCTTTTCTTAAAATTAAAGCTTATTTGGATTCTCAGTTTCATCTGTTGTTGTTACATATTTACGCTATGTTTCTTTCGAGTTGACATGTGCATGGGATAGGCTGCAGGGTATAGGCACAAATACCCTAGCCAGTCACGTGACCCTAAGATGGTGAACCACCCCCTACCTGGGAGGAGTTCAGAGCAGCTATGGTGGAGCGATACTTGCCGATGAGCGTCTGAGATAAGCGGGCGAGAGAGTTCAAGCTGTTGCGCTAGATTAACAGTATGTCAGTAACGGACTACGAGATGGAGTTCACCCGACTCTCGAAGTACCATCCCACTTTGGTAGCTACAGAGACCTACCAGGGTTAAGAGGTTTGTTGAGGGGCTGAGGCCGCAGATCGCCAGACATTCATTACACGGAGGGCACTTCTTTTGCTCGGGTTGTGGATGAGGTGCTCTGGAAGGAGGCATTGGTACTAACTGACAGGCATGATGGACCCCAGAAGAAAAAGTTTTTGCCCCAGAACTCAGGTGGTTGACCAACTCACTCTAAGGAGACTCGCTCGGTGGTGGATCCATAACAGGGCAATATCGAGAAGTCGCATGGGTCCAGGACCGAGGGCGTCAACATGAGGCTCACAGTGAAGGCTTGAGCCACAACCGTGTAGCTAATGTCATAGAAAGCATTAGGGAGCTTGCTTTGGACGATCAGAGGCATGTTTTGGCTATGGACAGGTTGGGCACTACAGGAAGGATTGTCCTGGCAGAGATGGTCAGCAACTTCATCAGACTAAAGGGAAGGCACCGATGTCAGTGGGTTCTGTAGCTCAGAGGGGTCAGACTCAGGGCGGAGATCAGTGAGCCAATGGTTCAGAGAGGCCTGTTGCATGGGTATTTGCCTTGAACCGAGAGGGCGCTAGGGCATCCAGGGCAGTTGTGACAAGTAACCTTACTGTTGGTTCCGCTATAGTTTTTGTTTTGTTTGATCCAGGTGCAACGCATTCCATTGTTTCTGCATTGCTTGCTGTTAAATTGTCGGGGAAAACCTCTATGCTTGATTTGCCTCTTGTGGTGTCACGCCTACGGGCGATGATGTGCTGGCAGAGACAGTCTTTCGAGGTTGCGGGGTGGTCGTTTGTGGGCATGTACTGATGGCCGAGTTGACACTCCTGCTGATGCTGAAACTTGATATGATATTGGGCATGGACTGGTTGGTGGACCATTTCACCTTAGTGGACTGCAGGGCTAAAACTGTTATCTTCAGTATGTCCGGATTGCCCCAGTTTACCATTCAGGGTGAGGGAATGGGAGACTCGTTGGTGGCCATTTCAGCTCTCAAGGCCTGAAAACTACTTGTAGGTGGTTGTTAGTCCTTCTTGGCCTTTGTGTCTGTGGCAGGGGGAAGCGGAGGTGCGGCCATGGATATTGAGGGGACGCTAGTGGTATGTGGGTTCTCCGATGTTTTGCCTGAAGAGTTGCCAGGTTTGCCCCTAGAGAGGGAGATCGGGTTTTGTATTTACTTGCAGCTTGGGGTGAAGCCGATCTCCATTCCACCTTATCGGATGACACCAGCTGAGTTAAGAGAGTTGAAGTCCCAATTGCAGGAACTTCTTGATTTGGGTTTCATACGCCCAAGTGTTTCGCCTTGGGGTGCCCCAGTGCTCTTCGTGAAAAAGAATGATGGGTCCTTGCGAATGTGCATTGATTACCGACAGCTTAACAAGGTGACAGTGAAGAATTGTTACCCACTGCCCAGGATTGATGACTTATTTGATTAGCTTCAGGGGGCTCAATGGTTTTCTAAAATTGACCTGCGGTCAGGGTACCACCAGTTGAGGATCCAAGATATTGACTTCCCTAAGACTGCTTTCAGGTCGAGGTATGACTATTTTGAGTTCCTGGTTATGTCCTTTGGACTGACAAATGCACCAGCAGCATTTATGGACCTAATGAATCGAGTGTTCAGGGAATACATGGATAGATTTGTGATTGTATTCATTGATGATATTCTGATATATTCCAGGAGCAGGGAGGAGCATGTTGAGCACTTGAAGACGATTCTGGAGACTCTTAGGGAGCATAGGTTATATGCCAAATTTTCCAAGTGCGAGTTTTGGCTGGAGAGTGTAGAGTTCCTTGACCATGTGGTGTCGAGGAATGGGGTAAAGGTGGACCCCGCGAAGATAGAGGCAATCTAGAGCTGAAAGCGGCCGACTAATGTCACAGAGATTCGCAGCTTCCTGGGATGGGCAGGTTATTACAGGAAATTAGTGGAGAACTTCTCCAGGATTGCGGCGCCATTGACCCGCCTGACTTAGAAGAAAGTTAAGTTCATTTGGAACAATAAGTGCGAGGAGAGCTTTCAGAAGCTCAAGGATTGCTTGACATCATGCTTACCCAGAAGGAGTTGAAGCTGAGGTTAAGAACATGGCTTGAACTCTTGAAGGACTATGACTGCACGATCATGTACCATCCGGGAAAAGCTAATGTAGTGGCAGATGCCTTGAGCAAAAAATCTATGGGCAAACTAGCGCACTTGGCAGTAAATTAGGAGAAGGCCGTTGGCCCAAGATTTGACCATGTGTTTGGATGGCGGGGCAGTCTTGTCAGTGTCAGCCTCTGGTGCATTGGTGGCCCACCTGAGGGTGCAGTCCACATTGGTAGATATGATGCGGGCAGCGCAGGAGGAGAATGCTTTTTGTGCACTGACTAAGGATCTGGTCAAGAGGGTGATGCTGATAATGGTTATGGTATTGACTCGGATGATGTTCTGAGATTTAAGAACAGGATAGTGGTGTCATACATGGCCGAGGTCCGCATGTAGGTGCTAGAGATGGTTCATCGGTCCATATATACCATTCATCCAGGAGCCACAAAGATGTACCGTGACCTAAGGCAAAATTATTGGTGGAAGGGTATGAAGAGAGAGGTGGCTGAGTTTGTGTCTAAGTGCATGGTATGTCTGCAGGTGAAGGCTGAACATTTAAAGCCGGTAGGATTGCTCCAGAACTTAGAGGTGCAAGAATGGAAATGGGAGAAGATAACCATGGATTTTGTGACAGGGTTGTCAAACTCGAGGAAGGGCAATGATTCCATCTGGGTGGTGGTGGATTGCCTAACCAAGTCGGCTCATTTCATACCAATCAGAACGGCCTTTTCAACTGAGCAGTATGCGAGGTTATTTTTGGATCGGATCATCGCATATCATGGTGTCTATGTTATGATTATCTCAGATCGGGGTACTCAGTTCGCAACTCGATTCTGGCAATCCTCCGGAGACGTTGGGCACTCAGGTCTGGTTTAGCACTGCATTTCACCCTCACACAGATGGTCAGTCGGAACAGACCATTCAGACTTTGGAAGACATGCTGAGAGCATGTGTCCCATATTTGGAGGGTAATTGGGAGAGGCACTTGCCCCTGATTGAGTTTGCCTACAATAATAGCTATTATAGCAGCATCAGGATGGCCCCTTTTGAGGCATTGTATGGGCAGCAATGTAGGTCGCCTGTAGGCTGGTTTGAGGAGGGGGATTCCCTTATGATGGGACCCAACCTGGTTGAGGAGGCGGTAGAAAAGGTGAAGCTAATCAAGGAAAGGTTATTGGCAGCTCAAAGTCGCCAGAAAATGTATACTAATGGAAATGTCATGGAGGTAGAGTTTACTAAGGGGGACATGGTTTTCCTCAAGGTATCCCCTATGAAAGGGGTGGTAAGGTTTGGGATGAGAGGGAATCTAAGCCCTAGGTTTATCGGGCCGTTCCCTATTCTCAAACGTAGAGGAGCAGTGACATATGAGTTGGCCTTACCTCCCAGTATGGACCGAGTGCATTCAGTGTTCCATGTATCCATGCTAAAGAAGTATGTCCGGGATGAGTCCCATGTGATTGAGCCTACCGCGGTAGAGGTGGATTCGGCAGTCTCTTACGAGGAGAGGCCAGTTGAGGTGCTAGACCGTCAGATCAAAAAATTGAGGTCCAAGAAAATTCCTCTAGTAAAGGTCAGGTGGGAGCACCATTCCAGGCAGGAGGCCACCTAGGAGGTGGAGCATAATATGAGGGAGAGATATCCTTTGCTATTTGAGAATTTGGTAAGTCCTTAAGCTTCACTATAAAAAAAAAAATCAAGGACAAATTTTCCCTAAGAGGGGAGGATTGTAATATCCGAGATATTATGACTAATTTCTATTATTCATTTTTTGTTGCTAGTCTAACGAGCTAATTCGAGGTCGAACTGAGTCGACTCATGGTCCGGGGCGAGCTTGAGAGCTCGGGTAAGTAGAAACATAAGTTGTGTGTTTTCTTTATTTGTTAATGAAATTTGTATTGCATATGTTTGAGCATTATTATTGATGCTTGTGGTTAGCGGATTTTGGAAGCGGATTTGAGGCGAATGCGAGTTAGCTAAAGGGGTAAGGTGTAGATGGGGGTTTGGGAGGGGATTATAAAATCCCCCAAAGGGCTAGGCTGCTCCCTTGTGGAGCCGCACAAGCCGATTGGAGAAGAGGGGAGTCGAGCTACCCCCTCCCCCCTCTTGGAGCCGCTGCCCCCCTAAGGAGCCAAGCCGCTGCCTCTCGTGTGCCAGATTTCAGAGGCCATCTTCGGGAGTTTCTTTCTCCCTTCTTTGTCCTAATTAAGTGAGTGGTTCTTCCTTCCTATCTCTCTTTCTTGTTCTTGTGTTCTTGAACCGTTTTCTTAAATATTGAGAAATCTTGTCGTTTTTTCGTTGAAATTGTGATTTCTCGTTATTTTCTCGTGTTGCCATGAAAGAGGAGGCCCGAGGACCCCCCCCCTTTGTGATGCGACAACCCTAGGATTGTCCTAGGGGTGCTCGACCAAGGTGGGTAATGGGATGCCCTCAAGGTGTTTGTAAAATTGCCTAAGAGAGCATGTGATGTTTAGTGAGGTTTAGATTCCTTGAGGATGAATCTTGTTATGTTCTTATGATGTTAAATCATGTTTAATGTCAAAATAATGAATCTCAGCGTGTTAAATTTATGATTTCATATGAAAAGATTTGATCTTGATGACATGATTTTATGTTCTTGATGGTTCTTTAATTTATGAAAGCATGAATCTTGATGTTGATGTACGGATTTGATGCATGCTAAATTATGTTTAGAAGATAGACTTTTTAATTATTGTTTGTGATGAATGTAATCTGGTTTGGCAATATTTAGGAGTAATTATTGCAGTGATTTCATGTTAATTAATTAAACATGCTGAAATTTCATGCTGGATTATCATTATTGATGCTAAGATTTGAAATTACTGTTGTGATGCATGACAATTACTAAACATAGTCGTGTAACCTATCATTTTAACTAGAAAATATAGTCTGGAACCATAGGACACACTCGGGAAACCAAATTTGGCTTGGGTACACTAGAAGTGGGCTGAAAACAAAACTTAATTTCGGGAATTTAAATTTAAATTATAGAATTAAAATTCAAGGGGCAGAATAAGCTGTTAAAGAGCCAATAAAAAAATTTAATTGCATGAAATAAAACCTCATGGGCTGATGATATTGTGGGTCTAGGGCGTCGCGAATGGGCATAGTGTGTTACGGTATTTTTCCAGTAAGAACATCCCTAGGACACCGTGGAGGACAGTTGACTTAGGTCTTGTTGGCGCCATATCTTTCATGAATGGCGAAGAGACTTGGATAGGAGCTGGTTTGCGGGCTTAGGCCAAGAAGGTTGGATGAGTTAATCCCAACCTATGTTTAAACGGAATAAGTTCGGATGGGCGAATCCCGTTTTGTTCCCGTATGCTATTTGGAATAAGTTCGGATGGGCGAATCCTGATTATTCTCGTTTTTATCTGGAATAAGTTCGGATGAGCAAATCCCGATTATTCCCGTTTCTATTTGGAATAAGTTTGGATGGGCGAATCCTGATTATTCCCATATTTTTCTTTAAGGGTATGTTATGTGATAAGTTCGGATGGGTAAAAACCTGATTATCCTCATAACCTTTGTGGGTGACTTGTATGCCTTACGGCATGGGAAGGCATATAGGCTTGTTGTATATTCACAGTTATGTGAATAGGTTGCCGTTGGGCATGAGATGGCCAATTGGCTGGTTAGTTAGCCATATCACCAATCTTGCATTTTTCTATATGAGACAGGCGCATATATACCTTATTCTGTTGTTGGTTTTTGTGGTGGAGGTTGGTAGAACCGCTCATTGAGTTCCTTTAGACTCACCCTTGTTTCCTTTTTGTTTTTGATTTTTTGCTGAGTCTGACCAGTGAGTTAGGCTGGAGCACTTGGCGCGGCTGGAGGGCAGAGGAGTACCATTGATCTCATAGCAGTCCGAGTTTAGGGGTCGTAGTCGAGTCTTGTTAGTGGTAGATCATGCACTTGGTGTTTAGTATTCTAGAGTTGTAGTCCTTTGGGGACATTCAGTTGTATTTGTTTGAGATTAAGTTTTTTTTTGAAAAACTGTAAATCTTTCGGTTATTTACTTCTGAAACTTTATTTGGCTTTTTGGACTTCTTTTCTTAAAATGAAAGCTTATTTGGATTCTTAGTTTCATCTATTGTTGTTACATATTTTTGCTATGTTTCTTTTGAGTTGGCATGTGCATGGGATAGGCTGCGGGGTATAGGCTCGTATACCCTGGTCGGTCACGTGATCCTAAGACGGGGCGTGACACCAACCGCCCCCAACTAGACTTCCAGCTTGGGCTTACTGAGCTAGGAAGGCTCTCTAGTATCAGCGCCCATAACTCGATCGAGTAAGGCCCTCCGACCCATGAACACTCGTAAGCTAAGAGTACTACTTGGCCCAATATGCGGCCTATGCGTGTAGCGCACTACTCGACCTATTCGACCCAAAAGTATCTCGTGCGCGAAGCGCACCACTCGGCCTAACAAGGCCCATTAATATCGCATGTGCTATGCGCACCACTCGGCGCAATAAGGCCCATTAATATCTCGTGCGCTATGCGCACCACTCACCCCAATAAGGCCCATACTTCCAACTTAGAGGACACCGAACTCCCAAACACCTGTTCTTTTTTATGCCTCGTAAAATATCGATCTGCATCCAAACCTCAACCTTTCTTCGTTTAACTTTCTAATTTATCTACTCAAGGGCTATACCCTCTTGACACATGTAAAAGGTTCAATTTCACTATCGATATCAGGTTAAATTTTAGCATTTACAGCAAATCAGGAAATGTTGTACCGAGCTCATAATCCGACCAGTTTAACATGCTCAACGACAATTTTAACCTACTATGATCCTCTATTTAGTCATCGTACTCTACTGTTCAAGTCATCAAAATAATTTCTAAATTCGTAGACTATAATGTACATAAAGATCGATATGTCATATTGATATTTTACACCCTGTGCTAACATTACAAACAACCTAAACATCTCAGCATAAAATTAAACAAGTTTTCAACAAATAAGCATAAATTTCAGCATATAGTAAATAACCTTGCACAACATGATATTTATGGCATAAAGGTACTGAAATCGTGGAATTTAAGCTTATCATTTCCCCTTAATAAATACCCTACATATTTAGGGTCATTCGGCCACATTAGGCCTTAACAATGCTAAGTTAGGTATGATACATTCCTACAAATTCCGTAATTAAATGGTAATAAAATCCTAAACAATTAACAAATATCATATACAAGCTTCCCCAATAGGGCCGGCCCTACCTAGGGTTTAGGGACATGCCCTAGGGCTGCCGCATCTCCTAAACCCCAAAAGGGTACCGTACAAAACATGATCAACAAGCACAAATATCATACAATCATTGAACTTGTAAGAAACAACGGAAATTCAACTCCGACTTCAAAAAAACTCCAATTGGCAGCCCTACATGAAAACTAGGGATTCTTAGCGAGAAACCATTCACTAGAGAAGAGAATCAGAGAGGAAGAAGGGTATTGAGGCCTCGCGGTACCCGATTCCAACGAACATGCGATCTCCAACCGATCAGACAACTCCTCCATAAAATTGGTCGCCGCCTCTCTTCTCCCTCACGCATCTCGGGTTCCATGCAGCTACCGTAGCCGTACTGTCCCAGATGAATTAGTTATATTTTTTTATTTGGCAAAATTACTAAATTGCCCTCCCTCTTAAGTGGTTCACTAAACCCGCTATAACTTACTCGATTCTAGTCCAAATCAAGTTCCGATTGAACCGTCGAACTCCACTCGGAACACTCTTTAATCCCACGATACATAAATTTAGCACAACCGACAACTCATAATTTAGGAAATTTCCAAAGTACATGGGTCTCACCTGAAGTTAGGCACTACTGATCAATCCCGCACGTGCCATTTCGCGTCACGCTCAACCCGCTAAAACCAATACACAAAAAATATTATTATTATTATTAGCGGGTATTACAATGGCAGTGCGACATTCTCCAAGAAAGTGGGGAAAGCTTGGTGCAGGATGGAGTCAGTTGCGTGTTGAGAAGAACCATCGATCTGAACATCGTCAGATGAGTGGTTGGATCACCCGTGTTGTTGTATGGTTGGAGAGTAGTAGGCAGCTTGAAGTTATCGAGGAGAGAGATTGCCTTGAGTAGTAGACAGTCCTGAGTCGACGGTGGGGGGAGGAATGGCCTCTGTGGCCTAGTTCCTTCTCTCTAATGTTGTGTGTGGGAGATCTTGGCTTTGAAGATTGAGGTTAGACTTCCAGTTCTCTCATGGTGGCTATCTTCTTCATGTTCCCAGCGAGAGGGCTCGCGTTCGGTTGGAAGCTACTCCTTGGATTGCATTAGTGCGTCGACTTGGGCTGACAACCTTTGATTCTGCGCCTGGAGATCGACGACCAGACGTTGTAGCTCCTCTAGCGTTAAGTCAGTGAATATCGGAGCGTCACTCCTCACTATGTTAGTGTCTCTCGGTAGTGGGGGAATCCTGCTGCTAAGTTGTTGCATGTTCGTGGCGACATTAGCTTAACTCTGAGTTTCTACTATGGTGGGGCAGGTAAGGTTTTCTTGGGCCCACAGTGGGTGCCAAATGCTCTTGCCTGAAGTCGGGGTGATGCAGGCCTTCGTGTCTTCTTGGTCCAGCATAGCTCCGGTGGTAACCTACAGAGACACTCATACGCTCAAGTGAGAGAGAATCCCAGAGATGAGTATGAAATTGGAATCTAGTGTATACCTGATGTGCGTCGTATCTATTTTATAGGGCATGTTAGAGATATTTTTGGCAATGATGTCTCGCAGGATCTCGCAGGGATATGCCCTAAATGAGTCAAAGTTTATCTTGGAGATGGCAGGTTTATTACTGTTGAATCCCTAGTAATTAATGAAAGATGCCGATATCCTCATTTAGCCAAGTGGAACAATAGGGCTAAGTTGTGGTTAGCTCGATCTGAGCCTAGTTTCGTGAGTGTGGGCGTGTTCGGGCATGATTCAACCGGGCCCAAAGAGCTAGTCCAGACCTCATCAGCTTCTCAGGAGAGCGAGTTAATGTTAGAGGCTACTTATGTTTGACAACGACGTTCAACTCCCCACCAAGAGTGAAATCGGTGAATGTTCAGTTCCTTGTCGTCCGTTAATGTTCAAGCCCCTACCGCATGATCTTGGGTCAACCATCCCTAAATAGCTTAGGAGCTGTAGTATCGACTCCTCATCTCGCCATCAAATACTCTATCTCCGAGACAGAGGCAGGAGTGGTGCATGCAAACTAGAAAGAGACTTGTGTGTGCTACAATGAGTGTCTAAAACTTAGGCTACTGGGCCGGAAAGAACACTGGATACTCCATCCTCCCCAGCAGTTTCAGTTCTTCATGCAAAACACTAACCTCAGATTTCAGAATTGGACCCCCGAGGAGATGTCCAAGAGCGGTCCCAACTATAAGGTCAGGGAGGATCGGGCAAGCAACAAATATTTACACGCAACGGAATAATAAAACCGATCCTCTACCCAAACGGATCCATGCATCTCAGTTAAATCAATACTATGTTAAGGATTATACCTTTGAAGACCGAACTCTGTTTTCTACTCCGTGAATCTAAGATCACGATCTTGCTCCAAATCCAAGGTGCTGCCAAGCGACGAACACCCTATACGGTTAGCACATGGACCGCGTGACGAACTGGGCGGCTCCCTAGTGCTAGCTCAGCTCTACCGGAACTCCTTACAATCTGGACGAGCACGAAACTCTCTCTCTCTCTCTCTCACACACACACACACACAGCCAGCCACAAGGGGAGGTAGGCTTCCTTTTAGGAAGAGGTTGACAACCACCAAGAGATGATCACTTACTATTCTAAACCATTGCATCAATCATATTGATCGAGCCATCACAATCTTTGATCAATTCAAAGCCATATCTGAAATCTTAAAATGATTTTAATACCCAAATAAGATATATCCTTAATAATAATTACCAAGGATGAATTTTCTAAATTCGTGATGCCTATTATAATGTATCATTTAATACCGAATATTAAAGATACATTACCAATCATGATCAACGTAATTCCAATAATGAAATCATATTTCAAAATTGAGAATAATTAATTCCAATTTAAAAACTCCTTTTCAAATTCGAAATTAATTCCCGAAGATAAATATCAACAGAGAATTTATCGGTTACTTGTCATGCGGATCCAATTCGATGAACGTAACCCAAAGTCCAATTCGATTTGCCCTATGTGTGCGACCCTATAGGTTCACTTACCGTTGGCAGTGGGTCCAAAACTTATTTGCAACCCACAAGTCAAAAGCGGCCTCTAGCAAGACATTATGACTACCCAAGTCAAGTGAAGTCGGTGATCCGAGCAACCTAACTCACAGTATGATACTATGTCCTTTTGTCACGTGATATATGAATCGAGCATAAGGCATGGATTACATCATCCTTATATTGCTCAATCTAATTTCTTGATTCCTGAGTAGACTGACTTAACAAATGACATTGATACTCCTATAAATTCATTTGAGCACGATCATGCATTTCTTCAGTCACACTCATCAAGGACCCCAGAGATATCTCTCTCACATACGAGAGGGACAAATTCCTTCACGACTACACATATTCGTCTGCATGATTAATTCCATGTCCATTTGTAGTCCTTATTACCACCTGGTCAAAGATGATGTTAGACTAGGTAAAAACATAATATTCCTCATGTAGGAATCCATGATGACATTAGGTTGGAGGACTGATGTATCACTACCGCTGAAGATATACTAATGATATAATTCACATAGTACTCTCACGGTGGGTCTGTCCAACACCATGTTCTCCAACATGCATCTATGATTTGACTTTGATATCACATATCCATGACCAGTAAAACATGATCATCGTCAGTGAGACTGCATACTAGTGTTCATTCATTATCATTCCAATGATAATAACCAACTAGGGAGTGTTTAGAATAGGATTCCAACTCCCTTAGGGTTTTACTATCATCTCCTACTTGATGACTATTAGATGGAGTCAACTATTCAGAGAACCTCTATCAAGTTAAATATGCTCACAATAGATAACAAGATAAAATAAGTATTCCATTAATTCAAAAGGAAAACTACAATGATAATATTGTTCCATTGGCTTAGGGCACACTACTAACACCAACCTGTTGACGATTTGGAGCTCGTGCAAGTCAAAGCCTCCCTCGAACAGATAACTTACATGGGAGCACTTATCTTCCCACTGAGCTCATAGCCCAAATCGGCACTCTA
Organism: Canna indica; assembly: GCA_034359265.1. Lineage (NCBI taxonomy): Eukaryota > Viridiplantae > Streptophyta > Magnoliopsida > Zingiberales > Cannaceae > Canna > Canna indica. The sequence continues at coordinate 31,678,859 of CP136898.1, read as the reverse complement.
CTCAAAGACAATGCCGATATCTTTGCATGGACGCTAGCCGACATGCCGAGGAAAAACCCCTAAGTCATCTACCATAAATTGGCCATCAATCCCTGGGTCAGACCCGTGGCCCAAAAGAAAAGAAAAATTAGAACCGAGTGCTAGTGAGCATCCCTTGAATAAACACGAAAACTATTTAAATATGGATTTATTAGAGAAATCAGATTCACGACATGGCTTGCGAATGTCGTGATGGCCAAAAACACTCAAGGAAATGACATATGTGTGCGACTTTACCAACTTAAATAAAGCATGTCCAAAAGACTCTTACCCACTGCTGAGCATATAAGAGCTTGTCGATGGCTCCTCAAGATATCAATACCAAAGCTTCATGGATGCACACTCAGGTTACAACGAGATTAGGATGCACCCAGAGGAGCATGCTAACTTCTGCTACAAACTGATGCCTTTCCGGCTCAAAAATGCAGGAGCTACCTACTAGCGCTTAATGAATAAATCTTCGAGCAACAAATCGGCTGGAACATGAAAGTGTATGTGGACGACATGGTCGCCAAAAGACCGACCACCGGAGACTACATCAACAATCTTAACGAGATCTTTAACCAGCTCAAGCGCTACAACATGAGACTAAACCTGGAGAAGTGTGCCTTCAGAGTCCACGACGATAAATTTCTCGGTTTCATGCTTATGAATCGAGGGATCGAAGCCAATCTCAAAAAGTGTTGAGCCATCCAAGAAATGCGGAGCCCACACAACATTAAAGAAGTATAATAGCTCATCGGAAGAATGATCGCCCTATCCAAATTCCTCTCCAGGACTACCGACAGAGCCACTCCCTTCTTTAAAATACCGAGAAAGAAACGGGACATCTAATGGGATGAGAAGTGCGAACAAGTATTCAAAGAACCCAAACACTTCCTCGCCAGCCCACCGATCCTAGATAAAACACAACCAGGAGAGACACTCTTCCTCTATCTCACAGTCATAGAAAACGCCCTCAACTTGGTGTTGTTCCGAGAACAAGGAAAGAATCAGAAACCGATCTACTTTGTGAGCAAGGTCCTCCAAGGGCCCGAAACCAGATGCTAGAGGCCATACAAGCTTGCCTTCGCCCTGGTCATCTCAGCTAGAAGATTAAGACTATATTTCCAGAGTCACCACATTCAGGTACGCACAGAACATTCGATCAAGCAAGTCTTGGCCAAGCCCAAGCTCGCCGAGCGAATGATATCTTGGTTAGTAGAACTCTCGTAGTTCAACATCGAATACCAGCCTAGAGGTCCCATTAAGGACCAAGCACTATTAGACTTCGTCACTGAATTCATCGACCAGGAAGACATCCCCAACCAGGTCAAAACTTAGACGCTGCTCGTCGGCCCTAGTGCCTATCTCGGGCTCGCCGGCCCTGACTCATCTAAACCAGTTTGGGTCGTCAAATGACCAGGACTCAATTTTCACCAGTCTGGCTCATCGACCTCAGCGCCACTACTTTCGACCTCAGAGCCCTTACAACGACTAGGGTACGGTTTTCACCAACCTTGGTCGTTGGCCTCAGCGCTGTTACTTTCGGCCTCAGAGCCCTTACGAACCCGAAGCGCGGTCTTACCTTATTCTCATCAGCGAGCTCAGCTTGACCCCAAGTGCGGTCCACGGCCTCAGCACGGCTACTTCCGACCTCAAAGACCTTACGGACCCCGAGCGCGGTCTTGCCTTACGCTCCTCGGTGAGCTCGGCTTGACCCCAAGCATGGTCCTCGGCATCAACACCGCAACTTTCGGCCTCAGAACTCTTACGGACCCCAAGTGCGCTGTCACAGACTAACTTGTTTGGGCTGAGAATATCTGTGCGGCTCCCTTGCCCCCGCAAGGGATTAGCCTTGGGCAATAATTGCCTTGCCAATCTCGAAAGTCACGGGCTCCCAGGTTGCCCGCATTCGAGCCTTGGTGTGCTTGAACGCAAAAACATTTGGGTCAAATGGCCGTTTGTATGAAAAATGCTTACATATGCTTGGACGGATGCTTGAGCGAATGAACTAGAGAGATGTTTGCCCAGGGGCAATATAGTTGTGAAGCCTAACCCCCCAAGTGCCACCCACGGGATTTCCAAAAGCACGAGGAGCATGAAAAAATTTCCCATGGCCGCACACCCCCACCGGCCATGCCGAGGCTAGTAAACGAGCGGCGTTTGCTAGTCGTGCGTGAGAACGGTGGGCGGTGCGCGAGTGCTTCTACAATGCATAATTACATGGATCAGACATCCCACTGGCCATGCCACGGCTAGTAAATGAGGGTCGTTTGCTAGTCGCGGGCGAGAGCGGTGGGCGGTGCGCGAGTGCTTCTACAATGCATAATTACATGGATCGGACACCCCACCGGCCATGCCACGGCTAGTAAATGAGGGTCGTTTGCTAGTCGCAGGCGAGAGCGGTGGGCGGTGGGCGGTGGACGGTGGGCGGTGGGCGGTGGGCGGTGGGCGGTGGGCGGTGCGCGGACGTTCTACATGGATGCGAATGATGCGATATTTACAATGTACGTTAGGGACCATCATGACACATACAGGACTTGACAAACCCGAAGGTCCCTAATATTCTTCCCCACTTACGAAGTCGACGCCCTCGTCGACCCCTTCTTGAATGTGGTGATGATGTCTTCTTCATGTCGCAAGGTGCTCTCCTTCTCTCAGCTAGCTTCGGAGGTAGGGAGTTCCTTCCACTTGACAATGTACTCTCGCTCTTTGTTGCCATTTTGGAGTTTCACTTTGCGGTCTGCCAAGATCTCCTCTGCTTCACGTTGCACCACCTTGGTTGTTGCAGGTGGACGTGTTGGAATTTTGCGTCCATCGTCGTGTGGGTCGATATGGTAGGGCTTCAGGTTGCTCACATGGAAGACATGGTGTATTTTGCACCATGTTGCCTGTTGAAGTCGATAGGCCAACGACCCTACCCTTTTGATGATGGAGAAGGGCCCACCGTATTTGCGCATGAGACCCTTGTGTATCTTGTACCGAAAGACTGCGAGGGATGTCAGGTGGAGTCTTATCAATACTTGATCCCCGACCTTGAATTCTCGATGTCTCCTTCCTTCGTCGGCCCACTTCTTCATTTTACGTGCCGCCGATTCGAGATAGGCTTGAGTGATCTCTTGATTTTGTTGTCACTCCTTGGCCATTTGATAAGCAGTCGGACTACTTCTAGTGTAGCCAAGAACTAGTGAGTGGGGTGTGTTTGGTTGTCGTCCCAATAAAATCTCGAAGGGACTCTTGTTGGTGGTGGAGCTCCTCTACAGATTGTAGGAGAACTGGGCTACGTCTAACAGCTTCGTCCAGTCCCTTTGGTTCGCATCTACGAAGTGTTGGAGGTATTATTCGAGGAGTGCGTTCATGCGCTCTGTCTGCCCATCCGTTTAAGGGTGTAAGCTTGTGGAGAAGTATAGTTTAGACCCCAATAATTTGAACACCTCTGTCCAGAATCTGCCAAGGAACCGTGGGTCTCGATCACTGATGACATTCCCTGGCACGCCCCAAAGTTTTAAGACATTTTGCATCACGAGCTTTGCGGCTTCGCTTGCTGTGCAGTACGAAGGTGCTGTCGTGAACGTGGCGTATTTCGAGAAGTGATCCATGACCACCAGGATGGAACCAAACTCCCCCACTTTGGGTAGACTCGTTATGAAGTCAAGGGATATGCTTTCCCATGGTTGCTCAGGAACAGGCAGGGGTTCGAGGAGACCCACAGGCTTTTGCCGCTCGATCTTGTCTTGTTGGCAGAACAAGCATGTCTTCACATACTCCTCGATGTCGTCCACCATCTTTGGTCAATAGAATGCCCTCTCCAGTAGGGCCACTGTTCGGTGTACGCCAGGGTGCCCTGCCTAGAGAGTATCGTGACACTCCTTTAGCAATTCTATGCACAGGCCATCTGCCCTAGGCACGTATAGTCAATTTCCTTTGGTGAAGATGAGTCTGTCTCGAACCTAAAACTTTTTTGTCTTCTTGTCTTTGATCAGCTTGAACAGTGGCTCCGCCTGGGTGTCTTTGAGCAAGCCCATGCTTATCTTCCCACGGAAGTTGGATTGCACTTGGGTAACGCTGCTCCCAGATTCTCCTCGAATGGCTGCAACCTGTTCTATCTTGAGGCTCAGGGTGTCTGCCACCACGTTAGAATGTCTCGGCTTGTATTCCAACGTCATGTCGAACTCAGCTAAGAAGTCTTGCCATCGAGCTTGCTTTAGCGAGAGCTTCTTCTGAGTCTGAAAGTAACTCGATGCTATGTTGTCCGTCTTCACAACAAAGCGTGATGTGAGCAAGTAGTGCTTCCAAACACGGAGATAGAGCACTATTGCAGTCATTTCTTTCTTATGTGCAGGGTAACATCGCTCTGTGTCGTTCAGCTTACGACTCTCAAAGGGTGTCCCTCCTGCATAAGGACACCTCCAATGGCATAGTCTGAGGCATCAGTGTGGACTTCAAAGGGCTGCTCATAGTCGGGAAGCTTGAGAACTGGTTCCTCGATCACCGCTCGCTTCAGGCCTTCAAATGCTTCCATGCGTGGTTGGGACCAATGCCATGTATTTTCCTTCTTGAGAAAGTCCGTCAGTGGAGCTGCTCACCTTGAATATCCGACGATGAATCTTCGGTAGTAATTCACAAAACCAAGGAATGACCTGAGTTCTGTGACCTTTGTGGGTGGCTACCTTTCCACTACAGCGCAGACCTTTACATTATCCATTCGAATCTTTTCACCCCCAACTCGGTGTCCTAGAAAGTTGATCTCTTCTTGGGCGAAGTAGCACTTCTCCCGTTTCATGAACAAAGTGTTCTCCCGGAGGATTTTGAAGATGATCTTCAAATGTTGCAAGTGCTCCTCCAAGGTTCGACTGTAGACCACGATATCGTCTAAGTACACCACAACGAATTTGTCTAAGTGCTCATGGAATAGCCGATTCATCATGGTGCTGAACGTAGCTGGAGCATTCATGAGGTCGAACGGCATCACCAAGAATTTGTAAGCTCCATAGCGTGTTACGCAAGTGGTCTTTCCTTCGTCCCCCTCGGCAATCTGCACTTACTAGTAGCCCGATCTCAAGTCCAGCGTGGAAAAGTACCTTGCTTGGCCAAGTTGGTCGAACATGTCCATAATGAGCGGGATGGGGTACTTATTCTTCACAGTCACTTTGTTCAAAGCTCGGTAGTCCACACAGAGGCGGAGACTTCCGTCCTTCTTCTTCTGGAACAACATAGGGGCTCCGAATGGAGCTTTGGAGCTGCGAATCAATCCTCCGTCGAGCAGTTCCTTTAGTTGCTTCCGTAATTCCGCTAACTCTGGTGGTGTCATTCGGTAAGGTGGTCGATATGGGGGCTTAGCCCTCAGCTCCAGCTCGATTCGATGATCCACCCCCCTCTTTGGCGGTAAGGCCTTTGGTAGTTCGGGTGGCATCACGTCTTCGAACTCGTTGAGTACTCTAGAGACTACTATGGGTTCTCGTTCCGCCCCATCGAGGGATCCTTCCAGCTTCATTGCAGCCACCATTGTGAGTTCGCCTCGTCGAACTCCTTTCTTCACTTGTATGGCGGAGAGGAGTTGGTTTCCGCTCCCCGGTGTCGAACGCATCGTTGGAACAATGCTGAGATTGTTGTCCCCAATCAAGCATAAAGTGTCGAGAAAGGGCATGGGTACCACCTTCACCGACTTGAGGAACTCTATCCCCAAAATGACTTGGTAGTCGTCGAGAGGTATTGCCATCAGGTTGGTTTGACCCTTCCATCCTCCAATCTTCAGCGGGACGTCCCATGAGATGTCGTTGATTTCTTGTGTCTCGTAGTTCACCGCCTTGACATGACTCGAGCTCTTTTCTAGCTTGAGCCCTAGTCTCTTTGCTTCTCCTTTGGCAATGAAGTTATGAGTTGCTCCCGAGTCGACCATCGCTTGGGTATTCTTGCCATTGCTCGATGTCAATGAACATAAGCTCGTGTGCCGCCTCGGTGGCTCCCTTCTTTGGACCTGGCTCCCCCACTTAAGTCTTGAGAGCATTGAGGAGATGCATTGCTCCCATGTTAGGCCTTCCAGTGTATTCATTTTCGCTAGAATAGTCCTCTGCGTCGGGGAGTGCAGGAGACTTGCCCTTCTCCTTTTTGGCGGTGATGTTGGCTATGTTCTCCACCATGGACTCTGCTATAATGGTGTTCAATGCTTGTCGTTGAGGATATTCTCGAACCACGTGGGGTCCTCTGCATAAGAAGCAAATAGGCGCGAGTCTCTGTTGGTTCCCCATCAAAGGGTAATCCCTTTGAGGAGGCCCCTTTGGAGGGTGTTTTCTTTGCGGGTGATCCCTCCATCTCGTATCGCCTGCGGTGCCTTTGCCCTTGTAGTTGTCAGGCTTCTAGAATCTTGGCCTGTAGGGCGCCGCCTTTGTCGGGTTTTCTTCAGAACTATAGTTAGTGAGTCGCTCTGCGGCGATCTTCGCTTTCGACAAGGACTTAACATTCCTCCTTGCGAGTTGTTGTTGCGCCCACGGCTTTAGTCCTTCAAGGAAGATGAATAGTTGATCGGTCTCGGCCATGTCCGGAACATCCGGCATAATGGTTGAGAACTCCTTCACGTACTCCCGAATTGAATTATTGTGACAAAGTTGTCGTAACTTCCGTCGGACGATGAATTCCACATTCTCGGGGAAGAATTAAGCTTTTAGTTCTCGCTTGAGATCATCCCAAGTGTCGATCTTTGCATGACCCTTCTGAATTTCATCATATTTGGTCCTCCACTAGAGTTTTGCATCTTCAGGCAGATACATGGTTACAACAGATATTTTCATATCGTCGTCAGTAGTTCTCGTGACCTTGAAGTACTGCTCCAAGTCGAAGAGGAAATTACTCCACCACTTTTGCATCTCGAGCCCCATTGTAAGGCTTCGGTTCAGGTGCTTTAAGGTGGTGTTGTGGCGTCTCGCATTGTCGGGAGTTGCCACCGCCCGAGTGGATCTCTCAGGGTTAGGAATGAGATTGTAATCCTTAGTTCTTCAATCTCCCCTTGAAGCTGCTTGATTGCTTCTTGAGTGTCATCTTGGAGTCCATCTAGCCTTGCCTCTAGAACTTCTTGTGTGTCGGCTAGCTTGCCGACCTGTGGCCCCATGTCATTCTCAAGGACGTTTATGACTACGTTGTGAGCGGCCACCATCGTTTCCAAGTCTCCAAGTCGTTGGACGGTGCAACTTTCCATCCTAGCTTATTGAGTTTGTGTTGGGTCCTCCCCCAACGGTTCTTCTGGAACGGTCGTCACCGCTTAGACGACGCCACTCGTTTCGCCGACTCCTTTGTGAGCCATGCTTGGTCAAGAAAATCTCTCCTGCAAGATTGTTGAGTGCCCCAACGTCGTTTGTCTCCAACAATGCTCCAACAATGAAGGCACGAGCTTGTTGACGGTTTGCGTCGGTTGCTTGCGCCAAAGTTTTGTGAGCTTGACTCGCTCTGATTCCAATTGTCACGAACTAACTTGTTTGGGCGGAAAATATTCGTGCGGCTCCCTTGCCCCGGCAAGGGATAAGCCTTGGGCAAGGACCGCCTTGCCAATCTTGAAAGTCGTGAGCTCTCGGGTCGCCCGTGTTCGAGCCTCAGTGTCTTGGACGCAAAAACATTTGGGCCAAATGGCCGTTTATATGAAAACTGCTTACAAATGTTTGGACGGATGCTTGAGTGAATGAACTAGAGAGATATTTGCCCAGGGACAATATAGGTGTAGAGCCTAACCGCCAAGTGACACCCACGAGGTTCCTAAAAGCATGAAGAGCATGATAAAATTTCATATGACCGCACACCCCCACCAGCCATGCTGCGGCTAGTAAACCAGGGGCTTTTGCTAGTCGCGCGCGAGAACGGTGGGCGGTGGGCGATGGGCGATGCGCGAGCGGTTTTAGAATACATAATTACATGGGCTGCACATCCCACCGGCCATGCCGCGGCTAGTAAACGAGAGTCGTTTGCTAGTCACGAGCGAGAGCGGTGGATGGTGCACGGACGTTCTACATGGATGCGAATGATGCGATACTTACAATGCATGTTAGGGACCGTCATGACACATACAGGACTTGACAAACCCAAAGGTCCCTAACAGCGCGGTCTTGCCTTACGCTCCTCAGCGAGCTTGGCTTGACCCAAGCGCAACGCCATTACTTTCAGCCTCAGATACCTTACTACTTTCGGCCTTAGAGCTCTTACTACTTTCGGCCTCAGAGCCCTTACTACTTCCAGTCTCAGAGCCTTTACGGACCCCGAGCGCGGTCTTGCCTTATGCTTTTCGGCGAGCTCGGCTTGACCCCAAGCGCAGCGCCGCTACTTTCGGCTTCAGAGCCCTTACTACTTTCGGCCTTAGAGCCCTTATTACTTTCGACCTCAGAGCCCTTATTATTGCATTCGGCCTCAGAATCCTTGCCACCTCAGGCCTCGGCACCCCAGCTATCACTCTTGATCTCTCACACTCCAGACACGCGCCTGGTGTTACACTCGCAGTCGCCACATCCCAGCTTCCACAATCACTAGGCTACTACCGTAAAGGTACTTTCAAAACTAATCTTATTTATAGTAGGGATATAACCTCGGGCACAATCCTCGGCCCTAGTCGCTGCTATTGAGCTCCCACGCTCTCGACGGGCACCTCATCACATATCCCCTGACAGAGGATTTAGCTACGACCAATGGCCCCAACCAAGAAGTACCAAGATACTCCCTCAACCTGATAAGAGAAACACAATGACAGCCACCAAAGTACGCAACTTACAACCAACATCAAAACACAAGAAATCTAATGCCCCGGAGGCACAAATATAAACCCGTGAAGGGCAATTTTAGAAGCAGGAAAATGCTCCGGCGAGAAAGTCATCAAACCACATACAGATTTGCTAGTTAAACTTCCTACAAGAAGGTGGTAGGAAGAATAGACGATAAGGCGGGAGAGGGAGGTCTGTGTAACCTCGACAAATGGGCTCTGGTCAGCCAAGGGGTACGGATGAAGGGCAGTATAGTGCCCCCCCTCCCCCCTCCTCTCAAGCTCCTAATGAAGGAAGCACCCATTAAGTAAGCCCAGCGGTGCAAATCCACAACCGATCCCTCGCCTCTTGTCTTCCTTCTAAGCCTAACAATGCGAACCCATGATAGTCTATATATGATCTATTTGTCGCCAGCCCAAATACTGGCTCCCAGAGGGATGGTAATATCTGACACTCCCCACTCCGTGATAAATTTAGGCATGCATAATGCAAAATACAAGGGGCTATTTATAGGCCCGAGAAGAACCATCACTCTAACGGCTATTCACCACCTACCCACTAATGGGGACACGTCCGTCAGTCAACAACCGACGTTTAAGGAAACTTGGGAACTGCTGATCGGATCTCTAGTAATAATTATCTATTGTCAAAATTAATGATTACACAGACGACGACATGCGAAAAGTCATCCTTCCTCTCCGCACAATTGTCGCATTTACTCCGGAAGCCAAAGGGTTGCAAAAGCAATAACTCCAATTTCCATCGATGTCTCCTAATCAGCATACTGATCTCGCCGATGTATACCTATTAGGCTTAGATCTAAAGCCGACACTACTTAGAGCTCGGCACGAAGTCCTCAGACTCCAACCGAGCTCGGGGGTGGTGGACTGAACTTTTACCTCTGGGCCCGACCGAATTAGGCCTAGAAGCACCCACACTCATGAACCGGACTCAAGTCAAGCCAGATGGCTTAGCTCGGGGGCTCCATCCAGCCATACAAGGACACCCATATACTCATTAACTACGAGGGATTTGCCATCATGATCCCGATATTTTCGGGATCAGCCTCGATCCATTCTGAGCACCATCCCCTGCAAGATTATCAGGCGACATCATCGTCAATCATCCCTCGTCCTGCAATATATTCTGACTTGAGCGTCAGAGTATCTTCCAATTTTCATTACCTTCACCTTGAACATATTCTAACTTGAGCGTCAGAGTGTCTTTTACTTGTCTCCCCAGATGTTGCACTTGACCCGGAGGTGCACCGAATCGCATCATTTTGAGCAAAAACATATGTAAATTTATTTATTATCATTATATATAATTAATTATTATCATGAATTTAAAATTTACAAAAAAAATAATATATGAAAAGATATTTGTATTTATTTAAAATGAAACTCCTTGCAAACTAATAAATAAATCATGTAAATGCATAAACATATTCTTGATCAAACAAAATCGTCCATTGAAAGGCTTGCAAAATTTATAACGACTAGTTTAGTACGTAATTTGAAGTATATAAATATTTTCACTTACTTGAAGTTCTAAAAAAACCGGCCGCTTTACAGTAACGCGGTCGGTCCGGTTGAACCAGGGATTAGTACTAGTTATAATTATTTAATTGTAAAAACAGTCAAACAGATCTCCAGGGCTCAATCGATCCGTTTGCAGGTGAACATCACGTGACGGTATAAGATTCGCATGGAAAAGATGGATGGATAGGCGATCGCACGTGCTTGTCGTGCAAGGGCAGCCAGTGGACAAAATGAAGTGGTACGATATTTTGGACTAATTGTCAGTTTACACACCTTCGAGTTGCTTTCTTTGTGCATTAGTTGGTCAACGCTTGATTTGAGGTCCATAAAAAAAGATTAGATATTTGATAATTTATCCCAAAAAATAATAATAAAAGCCAGAATGATTATCCCGCAACTGCTGATTTGTTTGACAAAAAGGTCAAGGTAGACATATTCTTGATTATTCTATAGTAAATTAATTATAATCCTTACAAAAAGAAATATGTTTGCATTATGAACATGATTATTATTATAATATGTTGTGGAGGCATCACGACCATGATTAAATTATTATGTAATGATACGCGCGTGATCCAGATCTCAATTTAAGCTCTTCTGATTGGCTAATTATATTATTATTTTCCAATTATATAAAATTCGTGTATCAATTCAATTCGGTTTTTTAACTGATGGTAAAACTTGTACTAGCTAAAGAATTGCAGAAGTGGTTATATCATCAATTTATTATAGTGATGGCTCTAGAAGAATTCGACAGCTCCATGTTTTTTTTTAAAAAAAGGTTAATTACACGTATGGTCCGCATTAACTTCACTCGGCCACTAAAATTTATTAATTTTATAGTTTTATATTTTTATTGTCAGATTAGGTGTAACACGTCACATGGGTATTTTATAATAAAAATTTGTTAACATAACAAATTTGAGTTGAAATAAAAATTTGGAGGACTACGCTAGTAACTTTATTTGCCATCAAAAAAATTACAATTCGGGGTAATCCGTTAAAATTCATCACAAAAACTAAAAATAATTTTTAGCGACAGACCTAATGTGGCAAATAGTCGACGTGCACTTTTTTGCCACTGAATCATTATTTTATCACTGTATGTCACTACTGTGGCAAAAATAACTTGCTACTAATTTCAATTTTTTTTATAACGTGTTAAAAAACCGTGTAAGAAAAAATGATACACTAGAGGGAACGGTAAATAATATGTATAAATGTTAATCAAACTAAATGCTAATTTATTAGATTCTTTAAGCGGGTGTGATTAACAATTTGATAATTCTATTCAAGCATAAGCAAATAGTAAAGAGATACGCGCAATCACACAAGTAGTCAATGCGAACATACAATTTAGAATGGTTCATCTTCTAAAGAAACCTACATTCACTATCCAATCTGTAAATCGAATGACCTACACTATAAATAATAAAATTTATATTGGTTTGACCCCAATGTCCACTTCACTACCAAAGCACACCGCTTAGGATTTTCAACTCCAAATTACTAGATTAAAGTATTTGTTTTACAATAAGAACCTTTTCACTAGAGAATCTCCGCTCTCACACTAAAGGCACTTCCACGCGCAGAAGTCTTCGTCTTCCTACCGAGAACACTCTCCCACCTCAAACCCTAAGGTCAACACAACTAATCTTAGTGAATTAAGTTTACACAGATGAATTTAAGCCTCAACACCAAGACAACCACAAAACTCAAGATCTACAACTAAATCTTTACAAACTTGAGTAACGATGAAATAAATACCAAAAATACAATAACAGATGGAGCAAGAAACGAAATCAAGTATACTTAGTTCCAATACAAGTTCCCTAGTCCTCTTGATGTCTTTGGATGATGTATCAATGAAGAGTGAAGGCTTGAATCAAGGTTTTAACTAAAACTAGGGTTTGCTCAAGAAGTCTTAGCAAATGTGAAGGATTGTCTCAATGAATCATTAGGTGCATATAAAGGCAGGTTTGAGGTCTATATATAAAGATCCCAAAGGTAGAAGCTCAAAAAGAGTCGTTCAACAAATCTAAAAAGATTCGTTGGGATTTTCAGTCAGCCGCCAGGAGACCCTCGGGCGGCCGAGGGTCAACCGAACAGGTTTTGGAAAATTTTGAGAATCCTTTCAATCGATCCTCAGGCGCCTGTCGATCGGCCGAGGATCGATCGAGATTTGACCAATAACTGTAGTTTTGGCAGCTTGCTGATTTTTTTGGTCTGCTGATTCTTTACAAGTTTTATTTAAAGTTATAAACTTTACAACATAAATATTAAATAAGGATTATACCCTCATTTGGATTCAATAAAAGTATCTACAAAATTAAAATCCTTAAGAATCAAAATTTAACTTTTGGAGTTTAGTACAAATTTGTGAAAATCGAAAATTTTATAATCTCTCGGGTCAAATATGGATAGGTTAAAGATTTATAAAAATTCCTTAAAAATAATTCTTTAACTTATTTTTACCTAAGGAATAATTATCGGAACTTTTGGTGCCAAGAAAAAGTCTAAATCATGTAGCCCTCAAAGGAGCTCCCCGGGCTTAGAGAATTCTTGGGTCGTTATCTGACTTTTCTGATTTTCAAGTTTTGGGGTTTAGGATTCGGTTTTTGATTTTCTTTGCATCACATAGAGGATATACATATAATCTAGACACTCTAGACCTAGATTCAATCTTCCCAATGAATCCCGAGCGTCGACTAGCGTCCTTGTCGATTTCTCATATTTTTCGATCGAGGGCGTCACGCGCAAACCGATATGGAACCTGAAAATATTTCTCAATGAAAATATTATTTCTATGTTTGTCATCATCAAAACCGAGATTAAGACCTAGGTTAAAAATCTTAGACCAACACAATCTCCCTGCTTAGGGTTTTAATCAAGTTTACTAAATAGAAAGTTCCCTCCAAGAGGATTTACAAGCAAAGACTACAACTGTCTCCCCAGGGGCACCTCTAACTCCTTAAGCTATGAGGACAACTAACTAAACTAGAAAATTTGAGTGGACTTATGCCTCTACACTAAGGCAAACACTCAAATCCTAAGACCTATACCCTAGGTCTATAACAAACTTTTAAAGCAAAAAAAACAAAGGGAAAAAATACAACTAAAATAGAGCAATAAATACAACCACCAATACTTAGCTTCAAATGTAATCTCCTAGCACATCTGATGCCTTCTTATGATGAATAAATGTAGACAAAGGCTCAATCAAGAAATTAGTAGTTTAAAGCTAGGGTTTCACAAGAATGGCTCAATCAAGGCTTACAAAAGATCATAAAATGGCTCATTGTGGTCATTAGGGCTTAAGGAAGCGAGGTGGAGACTATTTATAGAGAACCAAGGGTTTAAGGCTCGGGAGAAACAAGTTACAATGGTTCGAAAACTAGCATATGGCCCACCGGTCGAAGATTGGTCGCGGGTAGATCGACCGACTGTGTGCAACTTCAGCAAAGGTCTAGTTACAATTTAGCTTTCGAGGTTTTGGACATGGTTTTCATCATCATTAATTACAAGAAATTTACAATAATTTTAAAACCCTAAATCACTCATCTTTAAATCTTCTCTTGACTCCGATCGATCAACATGCCTTGAATTTTTCAATTTCACTTCAATATTTTCGATTGCGAACTTCACGTGCTTATCAACGCAGAACCAAAAATTATTTCTCACTTGAACATTAATTCCTCATCTGTTTTCATCAAAATCAAGATTAAAAACTAAATTGAAAACCTTAGGCAAACAAACTATTCATCCTCAACATATTCCTCATGAAGAGCAACATCATCTGCATGAAATGCCTTGAATTAATGATAGAAGTCTAATTTAGTCCATAATCATCGAAGTTCTACATTATAAGCAATCACAAACAGATCACCTGATGAACATGATGTATTTGGCAATGGATCTCATGGCCAGAATTTCTTTAGGTGAGAAGGTCTGAGCAACTCAATTATGCTGGTTGTCACCAAAAAGGAGAAACATGACCGACTAGTCTTGTCATTGAGTGGAGTAGCCAACACAAAATTAGGGAGTTTTTGATATCCATTAAATATAATAAGATCTCCATCTACTGATTTTATTTTGGCTCTAGTGAGATATCTCTCCAAATCACGAGCTCGAATGAATAATTGCACACCACTAGATCACATAAGATAGGAGGATGATCCATAAAGTATACATGACTGATTTGATGAAACAAATTCTCCATTGAGTTCCTTTACAAACTTGATGCATGCTCACCCCCCTTTTATAACAACTCCAATCATCAAATTTTCCTCAAAAACAATTTTCACATCAATCAAAAACTTCGTCCAAACTTACTACAGAATAGAGGTCATAGGCGGCCCCGACTAGGCGGAGGCGTTCAAGATCTAGAGCGACTGCAACTAGGTCTGATCGACCCCATTGGCTGATAATCGCAATTTGATCTGAGGCCAAACCGTCACATCCACACGCACCATATTGTATAATAGTGTTAGCTCTCATTATAGCATTTCTTACAAACACACAAATTCCATGAAACTTTCTTAAGCAAATATCATTAACAAAAACACATAATATTCACTTTCCAAGTATCACATAATAAAGGCTTTGAACAATAACAACTCATAATATTCATTTAGGTGCCAAGCTAATGAGTAGAAGAGACATCTTAGAAGAGGTGGATATGTAATCTAGTATCAATGCAAGGAAGATCGAGGGTGCCTAAATGACCCACCTGCATAGAGCATCTGATACACTGGCCTTATTCGCACTGTCAAAATTGTGCTCAGTAAAGTTCCTAAGCAACACACCCCAGCAAGAATCAAGAATGTGAGCCTAAAGCAGCTCGGCCCCAAGCAAGAATCAAGAATCAAGGATGAGTGCTGCTTCTCGGCTTCTTTGTCGTACAAATACCCTGCAAGAAGACCTGAGAACAACAATGCACCAAGCGGATTTCCTACCAATATAAAGTTGAACAAAGTTCCGAAATGCTTCAGACCGAAAAGCTCGGACACTGTTGGAACCATAACTGCACTTTGGAACCCATAGCACATACCAAGCACAGCAGTGGAAACATTTAAAGTACTTGTGAGCCCAAGAGAATAAAGAAAGTATGTCATGATCATAATAATCTGTGTACATGTCATCCAAATTGGCCGAGGAAGCATTCTTGTCCTACAACAAGAAGAAAGCATAATCTTATAATCACATTTATGTGCACAATGATTATAATTAATAAATCATGTGATGAAGACAATAAGACATGCATACCTCACAAAATACTCGGAGATACCGCCGCCGCCGAGACGGCCCAGAAAATTGCCGAAACTAAAGAGGCATAGTATGATTGTTGGATCAGTAACTCCAACAGCGATACCAATCTGTGCCAAGTTATTCAAAACCGTGACGCCTGTACCAACCCCAATAAAATAGGCTGCAAATAAAAGCCAGAAGTCAGCCTTAACCAAAGCTTCAAGGAACTCAAAATCATCTCCCCTCTTTGGTTTCCTTTTCTTTTTAACTGCTCCTTCCCCAACTGCTAAGAGAATATCCACTTCAGATACATCATCGTCATACTCCTGCAAGCTCCCAAGATGACTTGTCGTGGAAGTGTCGAGTAATGGTTCTATTTTATCGTGGTCTCCAGAGGACAAATTGTCCGATGAAGAACTAGAAGGAATTCTTGCACTTACACTGCTCTGTTTGTGCTTAGCCGGAAATAAAGTCATCTTAATTGGGATGGCAAGGGGGCTTAGAAGGAAGAGTACCATGATAGCAAAGAATAAACAGGTAATGCCATTACTTAGAGAGACATAACTGTTGATGATTGTAAAAGCAAGAAGATAGAGGCCCAGAAGTATGCTAGAAATTTGGATGAATAGGAAGTGACCACGTTCTGATGAGTCATCTTCAAGTGACGGTGTGCAGGGCCGAACAGTGTACATTGTAACAAGGCATATAGTAGGAAGTCCGATGGTGAGGAAAAGCAGCAAGTTCGATGGTGAATTGTGAAGCACACTAGTGTACAGTCCAGTAAATACTGAAGCACTAAGACCAACAAAACCTTTAAGGATGCCAGAGACGGTGCCTCTACTGAGAGGGAAGTTCCGCATGTTGGTTACCAGTCCACCAGTGACTAACCATGCACTGCTGTTAGTACCAATACATAGAGCGATCCACAACTGAAATTAAAAAAATTGATATGTTTAATAGTTAATCTTTGTAGGGCAATCAGGTAAGCTAAGATACAATAGTGAGAACATTTCAAGTTCAATTTATTCTTCCATGGAGGATTAATTAACCATGAAATATCCCTGGATTTACTAGATTATCTAGATAAAACACTAAATATTATTCATAACTGAGTAAATTAAATTTTTTAATATCATGAAACACTAAATATTATTCCAAAATCGCACTCTACTTATTGATGATGTGTTATTAAAAGACTATTTTAACAAACTGATTATTAGTTCATCCTTAGTTAACTAGTTCACTCTGTCAAGATAAAAAAAGACTACCTTATCACAGGTGTTAAACTAGGTCAATAATGGGTTGTATGACTAGGAAACCAAAGGGTGTCAACATTGTTATGAAGGAATGTGTGGGCATTTATCCTATTTGAAAAAGGTAACAATGCGATTTACTCTTTTTTCTCAAATAATATTGAATTAAAAATAATAGCACCCCATACACTTTCTTCCTCTATAACTTAACCACTTCTCAGAAACATGTCTCGTGACCATTCAATAGCTCACATAAGCTTGTTCAATAAACAAAACATGAGACTACTATTATGCCATGCAACGAGAGAAAACTTTTCTAGAGAAGCCTAAGTCTTGGGATGCAAGACATTAATCAAATCCCAATATAGATCAGACCTCCTGACCACATGTGATGGTACACAGTTAAAAATTGCATTTTGTCATTTAATAAATGGTTTGAGTAAATGGAAGTGACTGACTAATTAAAAACTCAATTGAGAACAAAATCCAAGATCTATGCATAAGGTATCCAACCCATAATTAATCTAAAATCAATGTCCTCTTAATTAAATATATCATCAAGATCTAAATAATTAATCAATATTAGGACTTCACCTAGTAAAATATTAAAGCTATGTCATAACAACATCCTACATGATGTATCCATCCCATAATTAATCTAAAATCAGTGTCCTCTTAGATTAAATATATCATCAAGATCCAATTAATTAATCAATATTAGGACTTCACCTACTACAAAGCTATGTCATACAAACATCGTACATGATGTGCCACCTATATAGACTTCACAGATCTAACTATGAAAGAGCTCCGAGTGTCAAAAAGTTCGACCTAATCAAATGGAATCAAATTGACTTCTGTCATTTGCAAAAGTAAAAAGACTTATTTTATTCTAATTTTTTATAAACTCAATGGAACTGAAGTTCAGCTGAAGGGAACAATCATAAAAGTAGCATTTAATAAGTTGTGTTTACTAATTATAGTATAAAAGGTAATATATAAATTTATAAAAAATAATTAAACCTATAAAATTATAGTTTTCAATTTGGTTCCATTTGAAGTTAAGAAACTGAACAAAATTAAAAAAATAATTTGAATTTTGAAAACCAAATAAAATCAAATTTTTAAACCAAAAGTATAAATTGAACTAGAAGTTTTGGCCCCATTCTTTTTGGTTTCTTGGACATCCCGACCACCTCATCCAAAAATCTGTAAGTTTAATTTGTAAGAGATTCCTTTAAAACATTTTGTTTGATTCAATCCAGAAATCCAGAGACAGCAAGCCATTTCTTTAGCCGGGAAATATGCTCCCAAAATATATTTACCAAGGGCGAAGCATTCATGTCAGTACCCACATCACATGATTCCCATATCTCAAGAAAACAAATATATTATATATTAATTAGTTAAGAACATTGAATCCAGATAACATTAAAAAATTTGACGGTGAAATGGTTTTTTGGTAAACTAAAATGTGTGGAACCCCCGAAGAAAAAATGTGTGGAACCCAACTTGGATTCACTTATTATTCTTACAATATATTAGATGCATCACTGATGAAACGGATCCTAGTAGGTTTAGGAAAGTAGATATATAAATAATATATATGTGAAAATACTGAGCCTAATTTGATCTTAAATAGCCTAATTCTTCCTTCTTTTCCAAAGCCAATGAAAGATAATGACATCTACTTTAGGGTAATGACATCTGAGATGCCATTGATGGAACATGTTTCACTTCTTGTCGATATTCCAAGCGAAATTATATACGTGGAAAGCACAACCAACAAAGGCATGAACCCTTTTCATAGCAAACATATTTCATATTTCTTTATATGCAAGGAATTGACCTCGGTATCTTTTTTTCTTTAGATAAAAGGAACCTAAATATATGGAGTGCTTCCTCACTCACCATTATCTTTGAATCTAATAGAAATTATTCTGTTGTTGTTAATCATTTTTAAAAAAAAAAACTTTATTTTTTTTTTAAAAAAAAAACTTTATTTTTTTTTTAAAAAAAAACTTTGGATATCATATTGTGCATTAATTAATTAGCAGAATCGATGAAAATTAATCAAGTTTGGTCTCTTAATTAAGTTGGAAGTCAAGAGTTAATTTAGGGTAAAGGACAAAAAGGAAAGCAAAATAATCTACCAAACAATATTAATAGAATGAACAAAGAGAAGGCAAAAAAATCTACCAATATCAACACGGATTTGACTTCAGAGCCGTGCACAGAAATTGAAGTTGAACGAAATACTATAAACAAAATGAACAAATTGGGGGAAAATAACTAACGATCCAAAAGGGCAATCCGGCGACAGTGCCGCTAACGGCGAGCCAGAGCACGCCGAAGCCGAGGAAGCAGCAAGCGGCGCCGACAAGCAGCACGAGCCACGGCCGGAAGCGGTTGCTGGCGAAGCCGGCGACGAGGCCAAAGTTCTCGCCAATGTCGTTGGCAACGCCGAGCATGGTGAGTTGCTGCTGGCTGTACCCCAGCACGGATTTGAGGACGGGCGAGTAGAGGGGGAAAGTGTAAGCGGTGCCCGCCGCCACCTGCACCCACACCGCCGCGGCCAGCCCCACCCACGGCGGCCGGCTCCCGACCTTCAACTCTTGCATCTTGTCCGTGTTTCTCAGTCTCTCTCGGCTTTTTTGTTTCTTGTCCTAAATCGGTTGCTCGCTTGCTTTCGTTTCCGGCATCATCTTATTTTATAATAAATGCTGGAGCGGAGAACTGAAAAGTGGGACAAATGGAGCGAAATGAGAAGATAATTGGACTTATTAGTACAAGTCCCCCCCCTTCCATTATCCCACCAAGCTACTCGTGCTTTTGATGGTGGGAACGATCTGACCCATCCTTATGACAATGTTTACCCAATACAGGGTATTTTGTTGGGTGTACACTACAGTATTAGTGGAGAGGAAAAGAAGTCGAAAAACTAAAAAAAAAGAAAAGAAGATAAATACGTTTCAAAACTGAGAAGGGAAGGGTGTCATTTAATGTGAGTGGCAAATTATTTTCCCATATATGTACGTAAAAAATAATTAAAGAGTAAATTATTTTTCGGGATTTTCAAAAACTAAATTTCAGGAGAGAAAAATTCTCATATTCGAAGTTTGAGATCTAAAATTTTTAAAATTGGAACTTAATGAATTTGATATTCATTTTACTCCTGAGCCAAAGTCTCTAACTGATTAGAGACTCCGATCAAAAATAAAAAAATATATAAAAAAATAATTTAAATTTATAAAATATTTTTATGATAAAAATGAAATATTAGAGTATAAAAAATATATTTTTGGATTAAGAGTGATTTTTGCCCTTGAACGGTTGGAAATGAGAAAAATATCCCTAAACTCTTCTTTGGTTGATTTTTACCCTTAAACAAACGAAAATAGTTGAAAAATATCATCGAACTATTAAAAATGAGTAAAAATACCCTTATTTTTTTGATAGATTTTTTACCCTTAGACAAACAAAAATAGTTGAAAAATACTAATATTTTTACCTATTTCTAAGAAAAAAAAACCCTTTCTAACTTTAGATATGGGTAAAAATATTGGTATTTTTCAATTATTAGTGCGTGAATAATAGTGCATGAATCTAGACTACAATAATATATTAATATATTTTAAATAAAAATTCAAATTCAAATAAAATAATATATATTAGTGCGTGAATTAATATATTTTCTTGTACGTTTCGACGGTAAAGTAATGCTCACAAAAAGGTTAAGGATCTAGACTACAATAACCAATAACTGTCATAGCATGCGAGCATGAAATATCAAATATTTGAAACTTATTGCAAGAACATGATTAGTAGAGTAAATCAACAATGACAATTTGATGTGATGTGTGTACTTGGTAGCAATGGTCCGTATGATGATGGATTGAATACCAACGACACTTGCTCCTATTTTCAACAGGGATATCTTCAGCTCTTTTTGTTAGAATTTCAGTCAATTTGAGTGACACTTTACGGCGCTTATAGAACCATTTAGCAACTTTGCCTCTCGTCATCTCAATTAATGTTATAATAGGCATCTCTCGTACTTCCCTAAACAAAGAATTCATACTTTCTTTATGCATTAGTAGTAATGATATCGTACCTACGACCAGGGAAAAATAACGTTGCACATCTCTCCTTTTCCAACTGGGTTACCCATTGGTAACTAGCCTTATGAATATCCAACAACTTTTGCATACATTCATTGAAGGTATGTTCTGTAGTGGCTCTTGCAGCGGACCAAAATAAAGGACAACCAACATTTATTTTCACATTGTGTATTAGATTTTTGGCTAAGTGCATCATACAATATCCATGCACTGCTTCTGGGAATACCTTTCTCACAACTACTAAAATACCATGATTTCTATCACTCATAATGCTCAAACCGCAGAAGCTAGGTATACAATGTGCAAATTCATCCAAAAACCATTCCCATGTGTCTTTTTTTTCAATCTCACAAACTCCAAATGCCACCGGAAAAAGTCTACTCTCAGCGTCAACAACCGTTGCTATCATTATATGTTATGTCTGGTTTTTTTTTAAAATAATAATAATAATAATAATAATAATAATAATAATAATAATAATAATAATAATAATAATAATAATAATAGATGGTAGAGGTGGCAGTTGGCAGGTGTCGATGTGATGGTGGTGAGGTGAGAGAGAGATGGTATGGATGTCGAGGGGTTTTTAAGAGAGGGAAGCTGCGTGAGAGAGAGCGAGAGGTTGAGAAGGAGAGAAGATCTTGCGGAGTAGGAGTCGGCTCGTCGTCGCCGGAGTCGCGGGATTGAGGTAGGAGATCTCATCCATTCTCTGTTGCTTTGCTTCCGTTGTTATCTCCGACGAATCTATCGAAGAAGACGAGGAAATCGTGGAGTCGCCTGTCGGCGACAGTTAGTTGGCTGGCCGGAAGAGGACAGGGGTGGGGAGGTCGTCGCGGCCTCCCAAGGTGTCCCGCCGGTGCTGAAGGTTGAGGAGAAGGCGGAGTCGACGGCGTGTGGGTCGCTGGTGGTGCCCGAGAGGGAGAGAGGAGAGGGGCGGATGACCAGTGGAGAAGAGGGGAGGTCGTCGCAACCTCCCAGGTCCCGCAGGCGTCGGGAGCCACAGGAGAGGCCGGCGAGGCCGGGAGGGCCGGCCGGCGTGGACCCGCGAGGGCGCGGAGGCGGTGGGGTCGGGCGAGGGGGCGAGGGAGACGAAAGATGAGAGGTTTTTTTATTTGATTTAATAAATTGGGTGTTTAAATAAGAGAGTTGTATCGCATGAAATGGTGTTGATTTATGGATTATTAGGATATTTTTGTAGTTGATCTTAGAGTCATCAGATCGAGTTAAGGTGAATACCAAAGTTGTAAATTTTCGCGTGCTGAACGCGATGGTGGTGTCGGATTTCAGATTGGAGATCGTTTGATATAATTTCGATATATTTCGGTATTTTGCTGTTGTTTAGTAAGTTAGTGATATAGTTGTGTTTGAAATTAATTTAGTTGGTGGGCCCCGAGTTGTCAGTTGAAGTTAAGGTGAATAGAAATCTTGATCATTTTCGCGTGTTGAACGCGATGGTGGTGTCAAATTTCAGATTGGAGATCGTTTCATATGATTTTGATATATTTCGGTATTTTGCTGTTGTTTAGTAAGTTAGTGATATAGTTGTGTTTGAAATTAATTTAGTTGGTGGGCCCCGAGTTGTCAGTTGAAGTTGAGGTGAATAACAATCTTGATCATTTTCGCGTGCTGAACGTGATGGTGTTGTCGGATTTCATATTGGAGATTGTTTGATATGATTTTGATATATTTCGGTATTTTGATGTTGTTTAGTAAGTTAGTGATATAGTTGTGTTTGAAATTAATTTAGTTGGTGGGCCCCGAGTTGTCGGTTGAAGTTGAGGTGAATAGTAATATTGATCATTTTCGCGTGCTGAACGCGATGGTGGGATTAGTTTTCCAAGAAAGCATTGTTAGGATGTTCTTTCAGTTAGTTAGTGGTTGAGGTTGTCGAGGTGTTTAAATAATATTAAATTATTAATCTGAGAATTTTAGTTGATTGATTGGTGTGAAATAATTATGGTTTGGAGAGTGGGTTGATCATGGGTGTTTGGAGAGTGGATTGAGCCTGGGTGTTTGGAGAGTGGGTTGAGCATATGTGTTTGGAGAGTGGATTGAGCATTGGTTGAGCCTGCAAGTCTGTCGTCCCTTGTCTGATGTTGATTTGTCGTCAGAAATAAATTACGAAAATACCATTGCTTCCGTTGTTTGATTTGCTTCTTGGAATTTATTGAACTTTTGTTGCATATTATTGTTAGACGTGCCATGTAGAGAAATTGCATGTGTTACATCTTATTGTTGCTTATTGGCGTTTATTCTTGATCATAGTATGTTATGCTAATCCTTTGGTGCATTGGATTAGTCATTGTATGCATAGTGTCATGTTGTTATATGTGGTGTTGTTTACTTGTTGAGCATGTTATTATCCTGTTGATCATGTCATAATCACTTGGAGTTATTATATTGTTGATCATGATGATGGTATGTTATTATCATGTTGTGCATGTTGTTATCACTTGGAGTTATTATATTGTTGATCATGGTGATATACCTTGTTGCACTCTTGGAGTCAAGTTGCATGATTGTTGGTTGTTGGTTGTTGTCGATCTGGAGGCTACGACCTTGGAGAGGACTTCGGTCCATAACCATTTCAGTGTGGTACCCCCCAGGGATGGGAGAGGGTATGGATATTGACTAGTCACTTTGGGCACCTTCGGGTGTGGGGATGTCGGATACGACGTTCGTTGGGCTACCTGCTTGGTAGGGGTAGTCGTGGGGATGTCGAATACGCCGTCCGTCGGGCTACTTGCTTGGTGGGGGTAGTCGCGTCACCGTTGGAGCAGACAGTTGATGCCACTTTGCAGGTGGTAGAGTGCAGGGTTTTTACCCAATGGTTCACACACTCGATGATTCAGTTGATGTTGTTTAGGAGTCGATGAGGAGTATTTATTGTGTTCATTGTCTTTGACTGCATCTTAGGCCATGTTGTTGTGCATTGTTGAGTTGACAGTTGATGCTTGTTGATCATATTGTGATTCTCCTACTCAGCACCTGTTGATCTCCGTTGTTTTTGCTTCAGACTTGCAGGGGTGAGCGGTCGATTTGTAGATCGAGGTGTAGATAGTTTTTAGACAGCTAGTAGTCAGTCGTAGATGTGGAGCTCTGATGGCGACTGCTTTTGTATTTTGGTTTCTTTATCATCTTATAGCTCTTGATATTGATATTGTTATTTTGGAACTGTAATTTATAGATCTATTTTATATTTGGATAACTGTATTTGATCGGACTTATGGATTGTAACTATTGATTTTAATGTTATTTTATTTTATGTTATGAGTCGTGGCTTTTCCTTCCGCTGCGCGGTGTTCGAGTCGTCGTCGCGTCTCGGGCGGGGGCAAGCCCGGGGCCGGGGCACGACATTAGAGCTCCAGGATATTTTTCCCTCGAGTGTGTGGCATCAATACATATAATGAGCCTTAGATATTCTCTAAATCCACACAAGCATGCGTCAAATGCCCAAAATACTCGGAGAAAATGAGAAGATACGAAATATCTCAACAATTTAACTGTTGTTTCATTATCATGTATCTTCAATTCTCTAAGATAAGCAGGTAGATCTTTGTAGCACTTATCAAAGTCCCCACGAACTTGTATAAGAGCTAATTGAAGTGCATTGTACACTTTCTTATATGAAATACGAATCCCAAAAGATTTTTGAATTTCGATCACAATCATAGCGGGTGTGTACTTTTGATTCCTTACTAGATGATCCTTGATATGATTTGCAACAAACTTTGTGCTGCAATCTTTGTGATCTAAATTAAGTCTCGACACTGTGCATGTATGCTTGTCCAGAAAGTTGACAATAGTAAATCTTCTTCTGCCACTTGCAGACAACATCGATGGACAATCACCATGTTTACATCTAACTTTGATATAACGTAGTCTACTTTCGATGTGTCTCAGCTTAAAGTTACGCTTGATGCAATATGTTCTTAGAGCTCTCCTAAATTCCTCCCTATCATCAAATACCTGGATTACATAGTCATAAGAAAAATAAATTAGTATCAATACATTTGATCATAAATAAGTGTTTCATATCTTATGTTATACCTGATTAAGATACAATTTGCTATTTTGCGTTTGATTACAATGAAATGTATTCGGGGCAGTAATAATAGTATCATTTTCTTCATCCCCTGATGCTGAAGATGCTCTGTTGTCATACATACATTCATTTAAATCATTGTTTATGTCTCTTTGATCTTCTGGAGTGAAATCAAGCAAGCTCTCAAGGTCATCATTGTTGACAATAGTTTCATTCTCTTCATCACTGCAATAACCAACCTCTGTCTGATGAGCTTCATACATAGATTGATTTAATGTAATTGTACTTCCAACACATCATGTGAAGTGAACACATCAAATGGAAAATTCTCAACTTGCTTCACTTCTTCTCTAATCCTCTCATTAGCCAATTCCTCCTCCACTATATCATATGTATCATCCTCAAATATAAGTGACATATTAAGGTTAATCGGGAAATAAATTATATCTCCATTGTCAACTAGATTAGAACCATATTGTGTTGATATAGATGAAACATTATTCTGGCTCTCAATACCATCAATATACGTAAGGACTTCTTCAGGAATAGGCTCTGGCATAATGTTTTTAGCAATACTATCACTAGTCGTCTCATTCATTTTGTCAACCATCACAAATTTCAAATCATAAACCTAAATAAAGCATATAAAAGAGATAAATAGTTAGAATTATTAGAGACTTTCATATTGGCTGTAACAAAAGTAGCTCTTCAAAATATTTGGGCAGAGTCTCTAACCGATTAGAGACTTTCAAAAAGGTTATAACTTTTTACCAAAAATTATTTTTGACGACTTTAAGGCCTCTATTTTATCGTATAAAATAGATATCATTGATCATATTCGCACTAAAGTACCTCTTACAAACATATGGGCAAAGTCTCTAATTGGTTCGAGACTTTCACATAAGGTTGATTATTTTTACAAATAATTATTGTTTAGGAATCATACGACCTCTTTTTAATCGTATAATATACATATCATGCCTCTAATATAAATTTTTCACACTAAAGTACATATTTAGTGCTTTCGGTCAAAAGTCTATGACAGTTTAGAGACTTTTATCAAAGCGCAAGAAATCTAAGATTTTTTTACCTACGTGTATGTTAGTAAATTTATTGTGATGTAGTAATTACATTTCTTCCATCAGGTAATGCAATTATAGATTTTGTACAAACTCTATAATGGATTAGAGACTTCTGAAAAATTTATCATGTTACTTATTACAGTCTCTAATGGTTCCTTTCTCAGCCATACCACATGTTTTATAAGATCAAAAAAAGAAAAAATGAAATTTCAAAAAAAAAATCAAACATTATTATCTACTCTGTAAATGACTCACGTCGTAGGATGAGGAATGAGATAGGGTTGTATAGGCTTCTGCAATCTTAGCAGAACCACGGAAAGTCGATCACCAAGAACCTTCACCGTCGAACAGCAACGACTTAGGGTGGTAATCATCAATGTCGTCGAAGATGAGAAGAGTGCAGATGACGGAGAGAGTGCAGATGATGGAGGGCTTCTACAATTTCATCAGAAGCACGGGAAATTCATCACCAAAAACATTCACCGTCGAACAGATGACGGAGCGGTAATCGGCATGCTTTTGTGACAGAGATAGAACTAGGGAAGTCGATCAGTGTAACAATGAGAGAGAAGGTGAAAATATTACATGCTTATGTGATTGGGTAATCAGGTTGCCCGATTTCAATTTTCACTGTTCATTTTTTACTATCTGCTGCTTATCGATTTAGTTGGGGGTATTTTGAAGTTTTGAAAAAACCCATTCAGGTTTTGGGAATTTAGCATTCCCTTATCCGGAATTGAGAATTTCCATTGAGGAAATTTCGGTTCCGGAAAATCAATGTTGTTATTTTAGGAAAAGAAAGGTCCAAATATCATCACTATTTACTCATTCATAGAAAGCAACAAAATTTGATATTTTTTTATTTGTTTGTTTTAAAAATTATAATTACAAACAACATGGATATTTTCATAATAATAATAATAATAAAGTTCAAACATAAAAAATAAATAATATAATAAATCAATAATTAATAACATATGAAAATGATTTTATATATATATATAATAATAATAATTTTATTAGAGTGGGAACTAGTAATTGATTAAATGACGTTATTAAACAAAAGTAGATTATAAAATAAAATAATAAGAGTACTAGTAATGAAAAAATGTTCAACCACATAAAATGATAGTTGTCAACTCCTCAAGGTCACTATAGCTAACCAAGGACTTGGCACTAGACATTATACCTGCGGATATGGAGAAAAAATAATAAAGGTCAACGATGTCACTCAATAGGATTTTTCAATATGTCAAATATAAAGATAATCATTATGCTATAATAGTAATGCAACTACGATAAACCAGTGCAACAATAATGTATTGATTAAATACCTATACACCAACATTCATAAATGCAATAAGAAATACCCAATCAAGTGCATTGGTGGACAAGTGAGGTTTTTCGCACTTTCACACCTTGAGAGTGGTACCTCAAATCCATTCTAGTAAAAGGTAAGTCTATCATAAAGAGTAATTCGTAGGCATTGCACTTAATTAAAGGCCACTCAAATCCAAAGTGTAATATACAAATCAACGGCGTCATCACCCGTGCTTAACATGCCCAAGAATATGTCCGGCTAAAGCCCATAATAGATTCATGAATTGTTATGTCTATACATGTAGTAAACAATATGACTAACACCAATGATCATCGTGATCATCTCATAGAATATAATAAATAACAAAAAGCATATATTCATCGTCTCATACAATTAATTAAATAATATTAATTAACTATATTATATGTCCAAGAATAGTGTGTAATAAGAATTCAACAAAAATCTAAAAACAAATCAAATAAAGGAATAAAAAGAATAAATTCATCAATTAATTTGGAACCCATATATCCGCAATCCTAATTACCTTAAATTTCAATCATTTCGGACAAAATTAGTTTGAAATAATTCATAAGACTATAACAATGTAGACTTAACTATATACATCAATTATGATTTTGGTTTAATAATATCATTTACAAGAGAGGAAGAACTAATGTGAAACCTAATTCAATAGTCATGAGTTGGCACATAGAAAATTTTATGCATCAACGCTTACTTTCTAACTTCATACCAAACATCTATAAAGAAATAACACAAATAGCTTAAAATCTTAGGCATGCAATAGAAATTATCACTTCCTGTGATATATTAGTATTTATAAAGTAAAATCATTTAGATATTTCTCATCTACCATATATGTATATATATAATACTGAAAACTTTATTAACTAGTTTATGACAACATATACATATATACTTTATCATTTCTATATATGAATAATTCATGATCAAGTATATTTTTTTTTTTCTCATTTCAAAATTCACAATCAAGTATTGCATGACAACTAGAATTCACCTTCAGATTTTTTTTCTTTTCCAAAAACCAGTACCTATATACATATACACGTTTAGTCAAATATATGTATTAATATATAAAAGGCCAGCCTATAAGTATCGAGCAAAGTCCAACCTGTAAAGTAGTGAGCACAAATTTAGTTTTAATCTATATATATATATATATATATATATATATATATATATATATATATATATATATATATATATAACTAGGGGTGAGCATGGACCGATTAATCGATCCATTAGCGCAAAAAAAAAAACTGATCCATTAACTTCGATTTTTCAAAATCATTAATCGTAAACTGGTCCATTAACTTCGGTTAATTGTTATTTCGGTTTCGATTTTTTCGGTTCGGTTAATTGATAATTTTTGGTTAACCAATAAAAAGTTTTAACCTACAAACATAATAATATTATGCAAATCATGGAAAAAAATTCAAACAAATACCGAATTCTCATTGAGAAAAAAAAAGTGAAACCACTTGAATCAAGATAATGTTCTACAAAAATTAATATTTTTTTAATATTTTTTAATATTTTTAATATTTTTTAATATTTTTAAATTCTTTATAATTTTTTATAATTTTTTATAATTTTTTGTAATTTTTTAATAATTTTTTGTAATTTCTTATAATTTTTTTTATAATTTATAAATTATTATTTAATATATATATTATTAAAATTAATAAATTATATCGAATCGATCGGTTAACCGAAACCGGTGGATTTTTTACCTCTCGGACCGAAACCGAAATCGAAAACCGATTTTTTCAAAAATATAAAAACCGAAACCGAAAAAACCAGTTCGATTTCGGACCGATTTTTCTGTTAACCAAAAAATCAAATTTTTTTTCTCATCCCTATATAAAGCACTGAGAACAGAGTCAATTTACTCATTCGTATATATATATAAAGATGTTCCTCACGCGAAGGTGTTCGTCTCCTCCTTCCTCGTGCGAATGGAAGGTGTTCGCCTTGTCTCCAAAATATTGTGCACCCAGCCAAAGAAGGTGAGAATGCGTTGTTTTTTTTAGGAAAACAACTTGCATTTCATTCAAAAGTGACGAGTAAGATACAAGTAAGAGAGAGAAAAAAAGAGAGAGATGAAATTGCATAGATCGACCCTCTTGTGATAAGCGTTTTAAAAAGTGAACTTTCATATAGCTTTTGGTCAAATTTTATATGAATGGACAAAAATATCCTTCATCCTTATCCTCTTCCCCTTCCATCCCCATCCTCCCTCTCCTTTGTTCTCCCCCTCTTCGTTGGATTCACCACCCGTGGTCGCCCCTCACCACTCTCCCACCCTCTCTTCTCACCGACCAATGTGCAATCCCGCGTCGCAATTTCGTCTATCTATCTTCGGCATCTCGCAATCATCTTTGGCATGAACCAAATTCTCTTCTTCCTTATAAATGATCTGTAGCACAAACATAAATCACACAAACAATAAAGATATGAGTGCGGGGTGTTTTGTCTTTGTCCCGGGTTGTTGACTCCATCGACAGGTTGTCCCGAGTTGTTAACACTCTTGACGAGTTATCCTAGGTTGTCGACATCCAGAGCGAGGTATGTTGTTTTTGTCCCTTGTTGTTGGCATATGGACGGGGTGTTCCCGGATTGTCCTGGGTTGTTGACATTCAGAGTGAAGTGTGTTATCTTTGTCCGTTGTTTGTTAGCATATGGACGAATTATCCCGGGTTGTCGACACCTAGACGGATTGTTGATAAAAACACATCTTTTTATTATACAGTTCGGGTATCAATGAGAATATTTTTTGTTCAAAAAATTATTCTTTTGCCTAGATTTTCTTAAACTTATAAGGATGGCTACTTACGCTTATCCCAAAAAAAATCATAAAAAAGCGATATAACCAAAGCATAGAATAAGACAATAGAGAACCCCTTATCCACTACACTAAATGATGTGTGATAAGAACTAATGAAGCACAACAATGACGTAACAGTGGACGGGGTACTGTTGCACGATCCATCGAAACACCTTTTGTTACTTTCGTACCAAAGAAACCAGCTCTAAACCAAATTGATGTGCGCCTTTCTTAAGTTAGATTCACACACTTGTGTCGAGGGAGTGTCGTTGTAGAACCATGATATTGGAAAAAGTGGTTTGTTGAGAAGGTGGAGGGAACGCCATACTGCAAGGGAGTAGGTACAGCCCTAAAAAAGATGCTCATGGGATTCAACCTCGATATGACAAAGGGGGCATGTTGAATCGGTTGTGGCACCCCAAGTAACTAATAGTACCTCGAAAAGTCAGGATAAGATATAAAGATTTCATAGTAAAGGTACTGTCCACGATATCTTCTCCTGACGATGTCTAAACGATGGCATGCTCAAGGTCACAGTTGATGAACACTGATGTAAGTACATCTGTGATTGATGCTCATGCATCTGCGACTGGGATGGATGGGTCCACTGCATAATGGAACAAAAGAGAAACCTTTCTGCTAGAGTCACACTACCACACTAAGGTTCACGCCAAAGCTGCACTGAGGAAGAAAGTGAGAATGCTAATTGATATACTGGGCCTCAAATCAATCCAAGATCTCGAAAAGACCAATGTATCATGGGGCAAGTTTTTTGCTCTTGCCAAACTGCATCACACGCTTAGTAGGAGACACCCTTAAGAACACATGCTTCCCCAACATCAAACTCTAAGTCTCAACTCCATCTATTAGCATAACTATTCTCTCAACTTTGTGCAATGAGCACACTATCTGTTCCTTTGGACCCACTTGCCATCCCGCTCGACCATCTCTTGTCCCAAAAGGTGTTAGCTCACATTCCTCATCCTAATGTGGTAGTTGTTATTATACGCAAACTCTGTCAAGTATAAGTGATCTTTTCAATTACTATTAAAGTCTAGCACGCATGCCTGCAAAAGATTCTCAAGAGTCTGTATCGTACGTGCTAACTAACCATCAATTTAAGGATGGGTGAAAAGTGATGTTGAACTTAAGTCCTGTACCCAAGGCTTGCTGCAAACTCTCACAAAAATGTTAAGTGATGCAAATCTCAACCTAAAATAATACTAGTGGGCATACCATGCACTCGAACTATCTTCATGCGAATACAACTCCGCCAACCTGCTTAGAGGGAAGGTCTTCTTTATTGGCAAAAAGTAGACTGACTTTACATGTATATATTATATGTATATAGGTACTGATTATTGGAAAAGAAAAAAATGAAGGTAGATTTCAATTCTAATGCAATACTATTAGTATGAATTGTGAAATGAGAAAATATCACGCCCCAAACCCAGGGTCGCGTGACCGGCCAGAGTACTGACTCATACTCCGATGCCTAGCAACACATATAACCAATGCAGATAGAATAAGAAAATACCACACATAAAAAATCCAACTTAGCATGATACCAAAAGACAATATAGTGTATAAATCCTAAACAACGGAGACTACATGTTCAATGGAAACTACAGACCCGTCCTACTACTCGACTACGTCGTGATACACCATGAGACCGACCACCCGAGCTTGCCGCAACCAGTCGCATTGTACCTGAATGATCAGGATCTGCAAAACAACATCAAAAGGGTGGTGAGTTCAACGAACTCAATGAGTGGCTCTCTCGAGCCCTCGCTAAGCAAAGCCATAAAATAAAATAGTAATACCATAACTCGGCATCAACAATGTTATTATGAACACATGTCAATAATCTATGAAATCTCGTGCGCACACGCGCACCCTCCGACCCTCCTCGGCCAAAACACTAAGTGCACACAAATCCAAACACACAGGTCGATCACTAGGTTGGCCCACCTAGCGAGCTTCCGGCCCCGGGCACTCTGAGCTAGGATGGCCTACTAGCTCCGGTGCCCCTCTCTATGGTTGGGAAAAGCCCTCCAACCAATGTCACTCAAGTCGGTCGTCAACATAACTCACTAACAAGCATTTGGACCCAACAAAATACTCACCGAGTTAGACATTAGCTTCTCCCACTAACGCGCTCCTCGGTCCGGCCATCCATCAAGCACAAGCACATCACAAGAGAAAGTAACTATATGCATAAATGCATCAAGACAACTACTCCGATGGTTAAGCATTTTGACGGCCCACGCAGGGTGCACGTGTGGCCATATCAAGGTCTGGCCTACGCTTGGCCTCCACTGTGTGCCACGCACCATACCACCCCAAAAGCTGACACAAACAACTAGATGTGCATACATAAATTTTTCTAGATCCAATATTCCATAATAGAAATATAATTCAGCATTTCATGGTGCATCAAAATAAATTTCAGCATCTAAAATACACCAAAGGTATAAATTTTCAGCTTATCATTGCACACTATTTAGTCTTAAAATTTCAGCCATAACTCAGGGAATTTTCAGCAAATATATCATGCTCATTACCTACACTTTCCATACCCGTGAAGCCTCATTTTCAATATGCGAATGTGACAAATAGCAGTAATTTTTAGTATAAGAAAAAACACACAAATGAGGATATAACATATCAATTTCAGCATGAAAGACAGAAATGAGGATATAACATATCAATTTCAGCATGTACAAGCCTCTTTCAAACTAACCTTTCAATGGTTACGCAATAACATATAATAGCGATAACTTACAAGCTTATCGTACTCGATACACCTAAATATATACACCTATTTTCACATGCACCAAACTGAAAATTTAACATTTCAAATCAGTAATTTAGGAAATGAAGTTTGACTCCACACTACACGATTCTAAACCGTTAAAGATTGTATTTCCCTATACCCGGAGTTAAGCCTTATGATTAAATTTACCATTTCCCCTAATCTTTAAGGTGTGGCCGAATAGGCCTTAAAAACTCTTTTTTTTCATCCGGGGTGAGGATCCCAACATTCTTTTCATCACACACCCCAACTAGAGGTTCAACTAAGTCAACCACAAGACCCCTATTTGCCGTCCAAACTATGTCCCATTTCCTTAGGGTCATTCGGTCCCTAGTCCTACAAGATAGTCACCAATTGAATCCCCTATTAAGAAGCTTGTTTCCATCGCTAACCCATGCAATCATACCCACTCAAATTTGTATCGGAAACATCAAGTACATGACCTCCCTTCCCTTCTATCCATAATCGGCCCATAAGGGTATAGGGCTGCCCTAAATTAAACCCTAAGACTCAAGCACTATTGTCCTTCAAGAATTATTCAATAAAGGGGAGAAACTAACCTACAAACCATGGGGAATTATTTCAAGTGCAACCACCTCGTTCTCTACATGCCGCCTACCCTAACGATAGGGGATAGCCCTTCCCTAGGGCTGCCATCAATCAAACCTCTCAAACATACATCAATTCCCTTCACTAACATACCGAATTCAAGGATTACAAACTAATTAAACAACAAGGAAAGAAAAAATTCCAAAAAACATGCTTAGAATGCTAGGTTTGGTCATGGCAAGGAAAGAACTCATCTAAGAAGATATGGATAAGATCCACTCACCAAAAGAAGGAGAAAACAAGATGGAGAAGACCTTCAAGTTCTCGTGACGATCGGCTCCAACGATTTCAAGAACTCCAGCCAAGAACCAGGTGGCGTCGAACCCCCCTTTGCCTCAGCATTCATGCGACTCCGTTGGAGTCGTATGATTGTCACTCTCCATTTTAATAACTTTTATTTTTAAAAAAATTACAAGTATGCCCTTGAACCTAAGTTGAACCCAAAAGCCTACTTAAACTCATCCAATTTGAGTTCTGATCAAGCCCCCGCACTCGACTCGAGCCCAACTCAAACCCAAAATCTAAAACAACACATTGGCAATAAATTCCTTGTGCAATTGAGTCATACCTCGAACTGCGCCTTCTGGCGATTCACTCGGCCCGCTCCGATGCGCATCCGGGTCTTCCCGCTGAAACATAAATTAAAGTTAATCAGGAATTGCGGGTATTATAGAAAATATATATCTACTCGATTGTAAATTGTTCCTAGAAATAATGAATTATAATGTACTACATATATATAATGGTGGGAAAGATCTAAATGATTTTAAATTATAAATATTAATATATCACAGAAAGTGATAAATTTTATTGCATGCATAGGATTTAAAGTTATTTATAAGGAAAAATGACCAAATTTGCGCCTGAAGTATTGAAAAAGATGTAAATTTGCCCCTTAACTATGTTTTTGACCAAAATCGCCCTCGACGTTACATAATTGGATCAATTTTATCCTTTTTCTTAATGGGAGTCCACGTCAGCAAACGGAGGCCAATATGGCAAGCGAAGCTTGGTCACATAAGATGTCACGGTGAAAAATGACACGTGGCAATTATGCACTAACAAAGATAATTTTGGTCCAAAACATATTTAAGGGGCAAATTTGTACCATTTTCAATACTTTAGGTCCAAAACATCTTTTTGAATATTGTTTTTGTTTCATCTTTAACATTTATATTTCTCAAGAAATTTACTAAAGTATTTTTTTAATTCTAAGGTAGAAGCCAAACTTGCAGAAATCGTGCAATAGACATAAAACACGTTGGCTGAGCACCAGATATATTTTATTCAAGGGAAAAAGACCAAAGTTGCTCCTGAAGTATTGAAAAAGATGCAAATTTGTCCCTAAAGTATTGAAAAATGTGCAAATTTACCCCTTAAATATATTTTGGGCTAAAATTGCCCTTGACAATACATAATTGCCACGTGTCATTTTTCATCGTGACATCTTATATGGCCGAGCTACACTTGCCACGTGAGATTCCGTTTGCTGACGTGGACTTCCGTTAAGAAAAAATAGCAAAAATGATCCAATTATGTAATGTCGAGAGCAATTTCAGTAAAAAACATAGTTAAGGGACAAATTTGCACCATTTTCAATACTCCAAGGGCAAATTTGGTCATTTTCTCTATTTATAATAATCCTTTTAGATGTTCGGTATGAAATTAGAAAGTATAGGAAGGGTTATACATAAGTTTTTCAAAGTACCAATGTTATGCGCCGCCTAGGATTATCCCAAATAAAGGATATCACCCAGGAATCGTGTAACGAAAATCCAATAAAATACAATATAGACTTAAAAGTACTTCGCAACAGACTAATTAAAATAATATTTTACACAATAATGAAATATTCTCAAGATAAACTTATACAACCGTATGGAAGACGAAATCAGCGTCAGAGCATGCCTCATCTACTGTATCTAACTAGACCTTCTCAGCTACTAACTCGTACCTACGGATCTAAGGCAAACACAACAAAGGTTGGCGAAAAACTAAGTAGGATATCTCAATATGACAAAGGTCAGAGTAGTTAATCATTATACCATGATGATATTGAATCCAATTATATGCACATCACGACTAATATTGTATGCTCATGCCAACTAATGCAATGTCAACTTTAAATGAATACATGTACACCTATCGACTAATATGTATATGAATAATTGAGAAGGATATGCCCTAGGATCAAGTTAGTTAAATCAACCGAAAATCTTCTACCGCCAATTTGTCTGAGGTTTGAGAAGAAGCCCCGAGATCAAGAGAAGGATATGCCCTGGGATCAAGGTCAGTTAAATCAATCGAAGATTTCCTACCATCAGTTTCTTTGAGGTTTGAGAAGAAGCCCTAGATGCCTCCGCCTTTGCTCTGGGTTGTAGATGCCCTTATCGATCGAAGATTTCCTACCATCAGTTTGTTTGAGGTTTGAGAAGAAGCCCTAGATGCCTTCGCCTCTGCTCTGGGTTGTAGGTACCCTTATGCTAGAACTCCGACCAATATGAGGACCGGAGGGAATTGAACCACTTCGGTTCATTGCTCCCGCAGCCAAAGTTGAGCCGACGTTGCTAGTGCGATTGCTGCCACTATTGCTGCCATACTCAAATTCACATCCGAGATAATACCTCTAATCTTAGTCAAATATTTGTTGCTCCAATGAAGAATGGATGGTCGATGCAAGCTTCGAATCCTCGTCAGCATCACTGCCACGACCCTCATATTGGTCATGGCAACCTCGTATTGGCACACGTCTTCTATAGCTCTTTGTTCGAACTCTTATCTTTCTTGGACATCCCGAACACGTTGCTCTCACTTGTTGTCGAGCAATTCTTTAAAGAGCTTTCGGACCTCTGTTGGTGCCTGGTGCTTTGCTACAATTGTCCACGTCGGGATATCCTTCGGGCTCCGACCAAATGCTTCTTTAACCGAGTGATGTCTCCACCATGGGAAATGAATCCACAGTGGAGCCATTGCCAATGATGCTTCTTCTTCAACCGATGGGTGTGCTACCATGCAACATCAAGTTGAGATTTTAGCATCATTTGAGTAGTGTTTCGGTGTGAAGATGAAGAAAAAATAGAGTTTGAGAGGATTTGCGAGAATTTGAGAGAGATTGAGACAAATGAAGAGTAGAGAGAGTTTGAGGTTGTGTGGATCAAATAAGGGGTTTTGGATGTCCATATAGCCTAAAAAATACCCCCAAAACCGGTTCTAAATGGCTATACCATTTCCAAATGATACCCAACCGCTAGTTTTCTAGTCGTTGGGTGATCTTAGGTGGTACCGTTCGGTAACGGTAAGTGTACCAACCAGTAAGGGCGGTACGCCCAATATTTACTGGTACACTCGGTACCGACTGGAAAGTCGATACGTACTGCTCGTATAAAAAGGGATGGGACATACAGATTTAAAACTTTGGTGTGCTTTTCATTGTTAATTTGTCTTTAACCTTGGACTTGTTTGGAAGTTTTCTATTAAGAGAGGGGAGAAATAAAGAGGGACAAGACAAGGAGAAGTATTTTTCTTGTCAAATATTATCAACAGAGAAAGGAAAATGTTATATTTTATATATATAAACTATGTTACCTTTCTAACTAATTAATTAATTTTATTATTAAAAAGGTTAAATTTTAAAATTTTATGTTATATAACTAATAATAACTAATCGCTCCTAAATCCCCTATAGTGGAAGACAATAGAGGAATACAGATTTTTTTTCTTGCTATTTCAAGAAAACTCCTAAACAAGAGATTCCTTCCCTTAATTTTCATAACCCACCATGATCATCATTCAAACACACTTTTAGGTGTTTAGCATTATCTTAGAACTATAACTTGCGGTAGGTTGACAACCGTAAAAACTAGTCAAAAACTATGATATGGATTCTCTGTTATATGACGTCAGGACGTGCCCACCTAGGCATGCGCTACATCGACACTCGGGTGTAGTGTTAAATGAGCAAGAGGTTCCATCATAGCGCCGCTTGGGTGTGAGGGAATATAGGCAAGGGTTCTCACATTTTAAACGAGTGTGGGTAAAGAAGCTAGCCCCACCACATCGGACCTGGATGTGGTGCTATAGATAGGAAAGGGTCCTCACATCTAAATGGACAGGTGCGGGTAAAGAAGCTAATTCATTAGAGCAGGATTAGGATAGGTAGTTGGAACATATGATTTTTGACAAGAAAATCAATGGAGTTAATGGATACCCAAAAAAGGAGAATGATTGATATAGTGTGCTTACAAGAGACTAGGTGGATAAGAAACAAGGCTAGAGAGATTGGTAATACAGGTTATAAGTTGTGGTATTTCGGAGTGATAAAAATAGGAATGTGTTGGCCTAAGGTTTTCAACCTATGTCTTAATCTCGGTTTTGATGATAACAAACATGGAACTAATATTTTCATGGAGAAAGATTTTCATGTTCCAAGTACAATGCTTAAGTGCAAAACAAATGCACCCTTAGGGTCTTAGTGTTCATAGTATCTACTCTAAACACCTTTGACAGCCTTAACATTTATACACATATATGCAGTGCAAGAATGTAAGGTTGATCTAGACATAGATGCTGAGATATATTGTCTAGCTTAGAGAGGAATCTATTTGTACCTATGATATAACTACAGAAATGAAGAACATGTAGACATTCTGAATAATAATGGACATGAGGGTCAGAATCTCAGAAAAGCATAATGTCTTATAAGTTTAGCAAATAGGAAAGTAATTTACTCATCAAAAACTAGTTATTTAAAATAATTTATAGATATAAGAAAAGGAGCATTTTTATTGATATGTTATTAATCATATAGCAATTATTTGCACATAAAACATGCTTGCAAACAGAACTTGTAAACATTTAAAAAGTGAATGGGATATACCTTAAGATTTTGACAATGTAGAATCCAACTTCTCTGCAATTAGTGTTATCCATGCCTGCAACACAACCAAAGCTCATATCATGTCTTTCTTTCCTTTTGCTTATGTGTTATTGTGTTACTCTTCAAGAAGAAAATAGAAAAACCTTCAAAAATAGATCAGGATAGCATAAAATATTAAGGCCAGCGAATAAGAGTTCAGATGTCTTAGTTATTTGAGTTCTAGAAATGTGAAACAATAGAAACTAAACTTGAGCATATAGATGGTGTATGTAGTAGTGAAATATCCAATCATTCGCCGTATCCACTATCAAGTATTCAAAACGACACTGAAAATAAAGATGCCAGAGAACTGCAAGCCCCACTCACAAATTTGTGTATTCATGATAGCAAATATATCTCCCATGATAATGAGTACAAATTGATCAAACAACAAAGATCAATGAATCATGCTCAGAGATCACCTTTTTTGATAATAGGAAGACATTAGGATTAGTTTCTAAATTAGATTTCTTTTTTACAGAAAAGGATAGTCAAAAGTTTTTTTATTTGGTTTTCTTTTCTTCAAAGTATTGACATTGTAACCTTCAGGGGCCTACATAATTAATCAAATTTTCTTAATACTCTAACTAATCATCTTAGAGTTGTATTCTAGTAGATAACCTCATTTATCCTCAGGTGATTTGAGAAGCCTTGAACAGAAATTGAATTAAGTTTGTAAAAGGATGGAGCTTTGGGCTGGTCTTATAGAACATTGAGCTAGATCAGGTGGTATAAAAGTGTCAAGTGTTCGCTTAAGACTCCTAGTGATCCAACAAATATGACCTACCTCATTGGAAATCACCTTGAAGTCCTTGGCCTATATCAGGTGTTTCCACATCTATTGAATAGAGTTTGACATAACCAACAGGAACAGAAGAAGAAGTGCAATAATGATGCTAGGGGTTAGACAAACAATCTCAAATCCACAAGTTGGTCAACGAGTCTAAATGGCACAGGAAATAGTCATGCAGCATTAGAATACTTATCTCCCACTACCCATGGATATGTCACAGAAAATACTCCATCATGATCATAGAATCTCATCTAGAGTGTACCACATGAAGGACAGTGTTCATCCATTTAGTTTTCACTTATCCATTGAAGAATTGCCATAATGGCTTTGTGAGATATGTCTAACTCTTTGAACAAAAGGTGAAACTTGCTGTATACGAGTTTTGAGAGGGAGCAGTAACATAATCAGAACTCAGAAGAATCAATTACACTCGGTGATGTTAATGAAAACCATATATTGCAACTTGGGAAAAGATAAGAAAATTTCCGAGGTTGTACCAACAATACCATAATTATCATGGAAAGCATTTATGGGAATCAAGAAAATAAACATTTAGATGATCAACATTATCATCAACTAGAAATATGAAGCATGAAGAACAACATGTATAATGAGGAAATATAAACCTGATCAAGATTGCTGAAGCCCCTAATAGTGTCACCACCAATTATAGCAATTCCTCTATCTCCAAGTGGTTGTAAAATAATGGACTAGAAAGCAATATTGTAAAAACTAAAAACTGATTAACTTGGAGAAACATCTGTATTTGAAGAAGGGAAAAAAAAAGAATTTGTCTTCTCAAGGGCATTTTATCAATGACAAGAATGATGGCATGCATTTAGAAAATGAAAGCAATGATGCAATTATCCTTAATACCTACTTTAGGTTTTTAATATCCATGTAACAGTTTGATTGGGCCCATTTGCATGAGCATTGAAGCAGAATGAAATTGCCTGAATTCTTTAAATGAAGATAATATTCATGCTTTCTGCTGTATATAAATAGATGTAGAAGCGTAAAGAGAAGCAGGGGAGATAGCAAAAGAAAAAAAGAGAGTTTAACAGTCTCACACAACCCATCATATACCAAACAAATTTGACAATTGGACATCTGTTTTCACAAAGACAATTACTGTTAAGCAATGACAGTATGGTTCAACTCTATAAGCCCTGCGAATATTATTGAACATAATAAGTTGATAGAACGAACCAGTATCACTTTTGCCAAGAGAAAGCTGTTTACCATTCTTGAGGTATAAAGATTAAGCTGATAAAATCAAGGTTCACCAATTCTTTATCAAATCTCAGATTAGTAATCTAAGATTTCTAGTGCTTTTTGTTTCAGATTTGTCTTTGAATTGAATATAATGAGAATAACAGATGGACTGATTGGTTAGTGGTTACTTTCTAGTTTCAAACTCGACTAGTAGAGTGTACACTACAGCCACAGTGACCTTTTAATCTGATGATGAAAAACTCACTGGTGCAATTCTAATAGGTGACAAAGTTCAACAGCAAAAAAAATCAACATGGCATACCCCAAATAGTGGCATAATGCTGTCATTGTCATTGTACAGCTTTAATATGATGCCAAATGAATGTAATGACAATCAAGCATTACAGTTATTTCTTTGTTTATTATGTTCTGCATTATGTTTTGTATTTAATAATTAATAGTTTAGGATACAGCTCTACCTTGCAAGAGAAGACCTGAGAGTTTCACTCATTGAAGAATAAACATTTTTACCATATATTTAGGATGGTGGGTGATCCTAGTTTGATCATTGGCTGCACTGTTTATTTATTTCACATTTATTATTTCAGTTATTTACCTTTTCATCTCTAATTCTACATATATGTCATTATTTTTATAACAAAGTTTATTAGTGATTTAGTGATTTACTATTTTATCATATGAGAGTCATAGTTACTAATAAACCATATATATATTTACTATATTACATATTATACATTTAGTATTTTAGTCATTTGCCTTGTCATCTATAAGAATATAACACTACATTCTATATCATTATCATTATTGTCATATTTATTATACATATTTATGGATTATAATATTTAAATAATTAATTGGTAAAATAAATATTTGAGTTACATTTAACAGTATTAAATATATAATTACATAGTTCTAATTAGATATTTTGTATTATTAATAATAGTTAGTTTACATTTAATAGTATAGATAAGCTATTTTCTAATAATTAATATATAATAATAATAGTAATTACTATATAATTACAAATATAAATATGTAATAATTACATTATCTAAATATTTTATATTTTAAGTATATAAAATATTATCTAATAGTTATTTATATATAAATTATTTTAAAAAGTATATAGTAATTAATAAATTACATAGTTACATATTATGTAATACATTTTTATTAGATATTTTACATTATCGAAAATTTTTGGATGAATGTAAATTGATTGTGATGTAAATATATTATTTTCGTTATTTTTTTGGATTTTTAAATATTTTTTGTTTTTTTTAAAAAACAATTGTTAAATTGTTTCCCTTTCTGATTCCAATCTCAGTAACCGACCAATTTGATCTTACTGGTTTCTCATTTTTTCAACTTTCAGATCCTGATTCCCATATTTCAAATTATGTGAAATACCATTTGGTAAATACCAGCCAACTGTAATTTTAAAGAGATTCATGAATATTCTGTACACGAAATAGGTTTTTTAAAAACAAAAGAGCATAAAAGCATGTACAAATGACCCTACAAGCATTCCAGACTGAGTTACTTCTTTCACTTGGTTCAGATTCAATTCATGCAAAAGTTGGTTTAGAAAAAAATAATAATAACTTCCAAAGGTATATTAATTTATTTGTAATCTCAATCAATAATTTTAAAGGATTGTAATGCAAATTGATAAAAACATGAATCCCTACCAAATTCCTGTATTTTATCATTCCTACCACAAGCAATATATCTTCCATGTGACACATTACATTTTCATCTACTGATAGGTCAAACCATTATGCAGGTAGTTCCCCTAAGGTCATAGTATAAGTGGCATAGTTTTGAATTTGGGATGCAAACAGCATATTATAACAAGTAACGGATAAAAAGAACTTCAAGCAGAAAAAGATATGTACTTAATATCTGGTAGATGAAAAAAACAAAAACTGCTTACTAAATTTTTAAGAGTACCTGTGTGTTACTTGGCAAAAAGGGAAGCTCAGACCTTCCTGGATAAAGAGAAAGATTTGCCAAATAGCTTTCTGCAGAATTTATAAGCATAATATTTATTTGGACAGATCCCCAAAACATAAATGCTAAAAAATAAAAATTTCCCAGGACAAAGATAAAAGAAAGAAATTGTTATTTTGAGGATCCTTGAGAGGCAGTAAGTAAAACTCATGAATATACTGAAGAACCAAAGTCTTGGAAAGAATGGTTGTGATATTTACGTTTTCCAGATCCCATTGCACTCCTGCAGAGTGACCCTTGAAGAAAATTATGTACATCAACAGTCATTGCTACTGTACAATCATTTGGTGATTCAGACGCAACCCCAATTTGAAGAAGGCAGTCATCTCCGTAAATAACCACTAAAGATCTACAACAGGTTACCGATGAAAAAGATTCCCATGCCCTGCATAATAGAGATAGTATTTGCCACTACAAACCAATTGAATAACCAAAATGGCTGTCTTACCATGCTATTGTAGAAAAATATGCATTTATGAAAATACGAAGGAAATTTGAGCATCAATAACAGTCTTTAAAGATGGTGCATCTAAAAAATGTTATTCTTTTACAATAAGTTTTTTGCAGTTGCAAAATGAATAAATAAAATATCAGCATTAATTGACCTATCTACTGAACATTCTTCGCATGTTAAAGTTTTTATTGCCCAGTCTTTGTGGCTCTTGTGGAAAAATAGAAATGAGGCTCAGGTTAAAGGGATACATAGAGTCTTGGACACTTTAATTGCAAATACTATTGCTGTTACTAATAATCAATTAACCATAACCCAAGTCTACCCAGATCTCAGGGGAAGAATTGTCAGAGACAGACTCAAAGGACTGCAATTTTGGTAATTTTAGTGAGTGATGGTAAAATTGGTGTTTCTGGGAGTGGCTTTTTAGTGTGTGATAGTAAAATGGTACTTGATGTAGATTTTAGCAACAAGCTTCCTAAGGAATAATGTCTTGAACTATGGTCCATTTTCTCGGACTTGCAGTTGATTAAAGATATCCATATTACATGTGCTTCTGTTCTTAATGATAACTTGACTGCAGTTCAATTCTTGAGAAAGTGTATTGTCAACGCCCACCCACCAAAACGAAGTTAGATTTTCCCAACTTTCCATGACTAAAATCGATAATAAATTAATAATTAAATAAATCACTGAAAACCCATGAACTACAAACCACGCTTCATTTCCAAGTAATTTTTTTCAAAATAATAGCCGCAAAATTGATCAAATTAGAGTACTCTGAATGCATAAACTGATAAAATAATACCATAGTTAAACTCAACACCTTACAGAATAAAACCTCATGAGATACATGTGCATACACAGAATTAGTAAACAAACATAAACATCACCAAAAATTCTAAGAAAACTCATATAATATCAGAAATCAATCTAGAATATCCACAAAAATTTTCATATAAAACTGACTTAATTTTCTCAGTCAAAACCTATTAGAAACTCAGCAACGTCAGAAATTCTAGACTGCAGATCATACCTTGTTTACAAGTCCATAAAACACTCCCTTTAAGTCACCAAATAATTTATTGTAAAACCACCATTCAATTCTCAAACAAAAAGTAAAAACAAATCTCAGACTCAACATTGAGGTCCAACAAAATAAATTGCATGACAACCAAAATAAAATTCCTTGTTATAGTTTGGTGATAGAGACAAAACAAGAAAGGGTGCTCAAGGATGGTTAAAGCCAGCACTAGGCATCACATGCTGACTATGGACGAAGACATCAAGTCTTAAGTGAGGGAGATTGTAACACTCTAATTTAGTGTCGCATCAACCGTTAATAACAAGTTCCATTGGTTAACAAGGAGTACGACCCAAGTCTATGTCTAGAAGACAGGTGCGGTAGAGAGATACCCCACTTCAATTCCCCTCCCGTTAGCATCTCCAATCCGAGAGTTGGGATGACTCCATTAGGTCTTTTCAGTCTGAGCCGGACGAGGTAATGGACCTACAACCCTTGCTTGTGTGGTGGATCACTATCATTAATTTTAACTTGAGCATTTTGGACCAATAATTTAGGCCTATGGGGTTAATGAACCAATTATCCCATTAAATCGGATAATAATAGATATACCAGCTTTTTTTGGTAGGTGAAGGTATTTGCTTTGACATTAAGAC
This sequence comes from Canna indica, assembly GCA_034359265.1. NCBI lineage: Eukaryota > Viridiplantae > Streptophyta > Magnoliopsida > Zingiberales > Cannaceae > Canna > Canna indica. The sequence goes on along the minus strand of CP136898.1, from coordinate 31,634,115 downwards.
ACTTGCTAGTTCTATTAATGTCCTTTCCTAAAGCTTTGTGGGTAGCAAATACACGCTCATAAATTGGCAACAAAAGAAACAAGTCAACAACTAGTGGCACTGCTAGGCACTAAGTGAATCAATCCATGAAGATTCATACTGGGTGTGAATTGAACAAGTTGTCAAGAATAACTTGAATGGATGTAATAGATACTACTCGTTAATTTAATTGGAATACTGTTTTTCATCAAGCAAGCTCAAATTTATAATGTGTTCTAATGTTGCTAGAGATAGGGAAGGGAATTAGGGGTGTCCATGGTTCAATTCGGTAACGATTGGTATGGGTTGAAAAAATAAATCACCATCACCATTCCCATACCCAAAATTTAGGGGAGAAGACCAATATTTTGGGTTTGGTTCAATTCGATTTTCTAGGTTTTGTGGATTAGATTGATTCTCGAGACAATTTTTGAATTGTAAGCAAGTTAGAGCAAAAGCTTCAAAACAATGAACAAGATTTATAATTTAAAAAGAACACTTAGATGCAAAGATTTATAACAAGTATTTTTATAACAAAGATTTATATTTGCAACTTAAAATCTAAACAATAAATTTTCAAATATTCTAATTAGTAGACTGATGTATCCAATTTATAACAATTCACTCAAAAATCACAAACACCATAATTGCTAATTAGGCATATAATCAAGCACATAAATATACCAAAAATATATATATGTAAGAGTTCAATTTAGATCAACTTATTTTCGGTTCTGTATAAAAAAAATCAAAATCTGAACCGAACTGAAATTTTAAACAAAGAAAGGCAAACCCAAATCCAATCCAAAGTAACCTAAAATTTTTGGTACAATTCAATTTATATGGGTCATTTTGACGGACCCAAAGGGAATTGTGTAGTTGAACTCAATTTTCATTAGGATTCTACTATTTTTGGTAAAATACCGAATATGTCCGTGCTTTTGCTGGTGAAGGGGGGAATATGTGGAGAGGACCTACCCCCCCCCCCCCTCCATTGCATAAGTGGAGAATGACCTGCTATTTTTCCTTTTAAAAACATATCTGCATTGATGTGATCTAACTTTTACAAAAAATGTGATTGCACATATTGCATATTAGAGTGATATGATAGACCAAAAGTATTTGTGGTTTTCAATCCATAAATAAGGTGGTTTGGAGGTAGATTGGATTTGTATGAGGAACAAAAATGTAGATTAGAAAGGTAGTTAGAGAAAGACAGAAATAGCAAGCCATTTCTAGGCACAAAGTGGAATCTTTCAATAATTAAAAGAGCATGGTACTTTGTCCATTTTCTTACAATTCCCTAATAAGTACAGAATAATGTGGATTTTTTGGGAGCAAACTAGAAAAACTCTGGGACTCATAGATGGTTCACTTGCCATTTGATAGGCTATTCATTTACCTTATTGGAAATGTGTCGAGATCTGGTTCGGGGCCTGGAAACTCCTAGATCTGCCACTTCCAGATCTAGGAAATAAACCTCCTCCAATTCAAGTTGGAGTAGGTTTTGATGTTTCTTCTTGCCTATGTTGCCGGTGAGAAGAAACACTCAAGAAATAGTTAAGAAGAAGAAGAAGAGAAGTAGAAGAAAAACAGTAGCAGAGAACGAGAAACGAGAACAAAAGAAGAGAAGAAGACTATGAGATAAACAAAAGAGATCTTTATTTGAATAGGATTTTTGCTTAGCTTCTACATGACTCTCCCTTCATCTTATATACCTATTTTAGTTACCCTGAAACCACCTTTTAGTTACATCTGAAAATGACAATTAAACCCCTCACAAAAATTACTATTAAACCCCTCACAATATTAGTTATTGCATCTCTAATTACAAAAAAGTAAAAAGTGAAAATGTAATAAAAAAGAAATGCTTGTCTAGTAATGTAGATCCTTAACATCACCCTCCTCTTCCAAATAAGGCTTGTCCTCAAGCCTTAAAGCAAGGAAGAACATTTGCAATTCTTTCAAGAGCTGTTAGATATCTCAAGGGGTCCTTTATCAATCAGCTTAAGAATCAATCCAAAATAATTTTTGCATTCATGCCCTCGAGAACGGTTCATCGCAATTGAAACATAAGCCCTTTGCTCGACGTTCTGCTATTTCTGCATTGGTGAGTCTTTTGGAGTCGGAGGGGAAGCTTCACTTTGAAAGAATTAGAATAATTATAGACAAGTTTCAGATTAATTGTCTTAGGAAGAAGGACCCTTCTTTCATACAATCTAGTCAAGCACATTGCCTCCATTAAATCTCCTAGCCGATGGGCTTCCACTTCTATTTGAATATCTGGGTTGCACGGTTGCAACCCACTGATGAAAATCTCCATTTCTTGTTTGCATGTTAAATTTCCAGCCCTAAAATGGAGAAGCTCAAACGTGCATTGATACTCTAAGGCTGACTCTATTTGACTCAGTTTTGATAGTTCTCCCAGACTGCTTCCTAACACCGAAGGTCCAAACCAGAGATGACAAAGATTCTTGAATTCTGCCCAATTTAATCCAGGTTTGTTTGTTCTCAATTTGAAAAACCATATTTGATCCTCTTCCTCAAGGTGGAAAAAATCCAAGTTTACCTTCAATTGGAAGAAATTTTCACACCTGGGAAGCAAATTTGGACTCGGCCCATAAACATCTCTTGTTCAAACAGTGTTTTCATCACCCAATCTCTTCCTACGATCGCCCAGCTCTCCCTCACAGGTCATTTGCCCCTTGTCGCCACCAGAACAACAGCTTTTACCTTTTCACGGGTCTCCATTTCCCCTCTATCGCGATCGCCAACAATGCTTGCCTTCTCAACTGCTTGCGATCCCTCAACAGTCGCGCCTTCGAGCATCCGTGATCCGCCAGCTCGAAAAGTCTCCGATTCTCCAGCGACGATCTCCAAGCGATTGGAGATCTCACGATAGTTGGTCCGCCAAACCTCTTGTTCAATTCTAATCGCAGCTTGATTCTCTTCGTATTTCTGCAACATTTCCCGTTGGCTGTCCTTCAACATCTCCCGCTCCATCCTAGCAGCAGCTTGATCTTTCTCGTAGCGGTGCAGGAATTCATCAAACCTCTTGAAAAATGCTTCCGCCATACGGTGGCTCTGATACCAATCTATCAGAGGTATCAATCTGTCAGAGTTCTTGAACAAAGATCTGGTTCTTGGTCTAGAATTTCAGGATCAAAGTCGGCCACATCCATATCCGGGTAATAGACCTCCTCCAATTCAAGTTGGAGTAGGTTCTGATGCTTCTTCTTGCCTATGTTGCCGATGAGAAGAAACACTAAGAAAATCAATAGTAGTAGAGAACGAGAACAAAACAAGAGAAGAAGACTAAGAGAGAAAGAAAAGACTCTTTATTTGAATAGGATTCTTGTTTAGTTTCTACATGACTCTCCCTTCATCTTATATACCTATTTTAGTTACCCTGAAATCACCTTTCAATTACATCCGAAAACAATTAAACCCCTCATGAAAATGACTATTAAACCCCTCACAATATTAGTTATTGCATCTTTTGTAAAAAGTGAAAATGTAATAAGAAAGAAATGTTTATCTAGTAATGTAGATCCTTAACAAAATGTGATTGGCATTTGGTTCTTTTTGAGTTTCACATTTTAGCCCAATGTTCCAAACAATTAAGTACAATGATCCTGCTGCTTGATTTACCTCTCATGCAATGAATCACTATTATCGGTAGTTAAGCTAGGACTTGCTTAAAAAGGCATAAACTAAGACTATTTTGACTCTGGAGTAGTGCAACATGAGCAAGATGTTTTCCAAATAAAATTGTAATTGTTCAGCACAGTGGAACAACAAAAATCAACCAATATGTAGGTTTCACAATATTATATCTTAAGCATTTTGGTATTCTTATGCTTCTACTTCTATTTGTCTATCTTAGAATGGAAGACGTGAACATTAGGAAAAATAGGAATGAAATGTACTAATAAAAAAAGTGGCAAAATGAGTTTGTAACAGGAAGTGAATTAAATAAACAGGGTTCACATATTTTTAATGCTTAACATAAGTGATGAATATACATAATAATATAATATATCATATGCATTAACCTTTAATCTCTTTTGGTTTAAATTCTTTCTATTATAACTTATAAGAACTATAACACCTAATACATCATATCCATTTATCTTTCATTACTTATTTTTTCTTCATAGATCATGCAAGGCCTCCCTGGAGTGGAGTGTGTCTTAAATTAAGCAGTCTATTTACTAATCTAAGACCATCTCATGTAAGATAAAGTAAAAAGGAAATGAGAGAACAAACAATTAGAATATGGTACAAAATTTCATACCATTGCAGCTCATTAATAGCAAAATCTGCAATTTCAGAATTTATTCGCCTACACTCTACACCACAAGGAGCAACCTGATAAGAATACAGAAAATAAAGGAATGGTTAGAAATAACAAGATACAGTACTGCAGACATAAGCATGAAAAGTTCACCTAAAAGGAAGATAATTTAATAAACCTACTATATCAAATACTCACAGGAGAAATATATTTTGGTCGAATTGATAACCACACCAGACCAGCAAGAACATTGGTTACAGCCAATGAAAGAGTCAAAATATCTGCTCTGGATTGTGAACTGCTCAAGCGAACAACTCCATATAAGTTATTTAAGGTGTGATAATTGGGGGAGAGAACAAAGTTGATTAGATCAACTTACAGGTACATTAGTCTTAGAGCGTTCACAACAAAATGGCAGAAGAATCAAATTGTGTTGTAATAATGATATGATATACAATTATCAATCATAAGAATAAAAATTGTTGATCAGGTGGTTGCTGGTTGCTGGAACTTATGGCATATGGCGATAACCTGGTATAGGAAATTCTGGTTATGTTGGGATGAAGACCGAAAGGGCTTACTCGTGATTCTTTCCCAAAAGGAGAAGAGGGAAAGTGAGGTGAGGGGAACTTTCCCCCATTGTGGAATTGAGGGCGACCTATTTCGTCGGGAGGAAAGTGGAGAGGAGAGATGAGATGAGAAAACCCACCTTCTGTGGTTCGGATAGGAATAAGGGAAAAGAATATGAGACTTTCGCATGTTTTGATAGAAAATAAGTAGTTGAGCAGAAAAAAGAGAAGAGAACTCACTTCTCTTAACGTCTGTGAATTTTTTATTCCGACTTCATATCACACCATATTTTTAATTCCATAAGTCACTATAGTTTTAATTCCAATTTAACCCATAATTGATTCACACACAAAATATAAACAAATAAAAAGATGAGAAAAAATATTTACCCTAGTTCATGCAAAAGGAAATAATATCACACCAAAAAAATTACGGTGATTTGTATACCTTGGCAGCCGATATAAATCACTTAAAATATTCTAATAACCACTCAGTGTTGAAAAAAAACAAGGATTGGATTATATTGCTCTTCAAAAGATATAAGATAGATAATTTCTTCCTCTCTAATTTAATCTCATCTAATTTCCAATGACTATAAGATAATTTTTTATCATTGTTTGATATTTTCACAACGATGACTTGTTTTAGTTGACAATAATACATTTGTCCTTCTTTTGCAAATGATAAGTTATTTTAATAGAATTATAATGTGTTCTAATCTTTAAATGTTCTCCATTATTTATTTTTTCCATCACTTTATTAATATAAGATATAGGTTTTTTCACCCTTTTTATTTACTGTAACCAAACAAGCGAAAGCTTCTTTTTCTTTTCTTCCTTCATCTTCTATCAGACAAGGGAAGAAGGGAAGAAACCCCACAATTCTCTTCTTTTCTCATTTGTTCTACTCTTTTCTCTTCTCTTCTACATTCTATCTAAACGGAGACTGAAAGTTACATAATAGAGGGAAATCGAGAAAAAAAATGATGCTTTTCCCGAACAAGGATATTGAATCCCTCCCCTTCCTTACCCTCCAAACACTCAATAAAACATGCCTAACAAAGGAAAACGGAAAAGATACCTGGAAGCGTCGGTGACAAAAGCGATGCCAGAGAAGGTTCGATTGAAAAGGACAACGAGCAACGAGAGACCACCGACGTAAATGGGCAAGCTTCGGACAAGCCCATCGTTACTGGCGACCCAATCACCCACCAAATCCCTCCTAGGTCTCGGCCCTTTGTAAGCTTTCTTCCAACCCGAAATAGTCGCATAGGATGCCGTTAGGTATAGTAAAACGAGGCAAAACAAGTACAACAAACAGGAACAAGGATGGTCGACTGGCTTCACCTGAGAAGAAGCAGAAGATAATATGACGAGAGCAACCCTGGATGAAGACCGGAATGGGGACGTGCGACGGGGGGCGGGGCGAATAGGAAAAGGGGTGCGAGGTGTTGCGGAGAGGAGGCGAACAATGGCCTCCATTTTTACCGACGGATACTACGTTGGTCGCCGGTAGCGAGTGGGAAAAGATTAAAAAACAATTCCTACCGCCGCTTCAGTGAGCGAGGTCGTTCATTTTCTGGCTTTCGGTTCAAAAGAAGCTCCATTTTAATATTGTCTTTTGTTTTTTGTTTATTTTTTATTTTTATTTTTGCAGTTTGTATTTTATTTTTGAAAATGAAATTTCATAATATATTTTTAAAAAACTGAAGTTACTGAATATAATCCATAATTTTCGCATTTTAATCTATTTAAGATCAAACTATTATTTTTAACAAATATAATCTGAGCCTAAAATATCCTTTCAATTATACTTAAACTACTTTTTTCTCTCTTATTATTATTTTTATATGAATAATTTTTCATGTCTTTCTTTTCATCCATTCATCCAAAAAATAGAAATTATTGTTTATAATATTTATCCATAAAATAATGATAAGCCGGAATAGAACTCTCATCTTTAGGACCATTTGGCCCTTAACCCTTAGGGTAGGGTCTCTAGCCGAGTACCCCTAACAAGGAGTCTCGTCTCATCATCGAGTCATCCTAACTATTGTGCATAAAGATATGTCAAAACAGTGATTAACCGAGGTCATTTTCCTTTCATCAACCGGTGTTACCCTACGGCTTTAGCTACTACCCTAAACTTCCAACCTTCGGACTCAACTCAACCCAACCTTCCATCCCGACTCGAATAAAATAATTTTCCTCATGCATAAGGATCATATCACAAATCGCGCCCTTCGACGATTTCTCAGCCCGCTCCAACGTGCATCCCGGCTTTTCCGCTGAAGCCAAAATAAATTAATTAAATTTCTATTTCTATTTTTCACGAGTATTACATCATCCAAAATATAAACTTATCAAAATTAATTACAAATCGAAATTGGCAGCAAATGAGCCTTTTCTATTGGCATCACAAGACGAACAAGTATATTATGCGAAGTATCCGGCTCGAAATAAAGATATAGCATATTGGCGTATAGTCTGTAAGACTAAAGCTAACAGAAGAATTGATCCGATAGCAGAAGAAAATGAGCCGATACCTAATGTGACAGGTGACTTCTATTAAGAAGAGGATCCTCCCGTAGTAGACCGTATTAATGTCTCGTCTTTGGCAGGCTTCAACAAAGGTTTTAATGTCTCGTCTCATTTTCTTACAACTAACCTTTGGTAAGTTTTGTTGATTACCGTGTCACCACCTATCACTTAACTGTGATACTCCCTCATTAGTAAGGACCGTAGAATTCGATCCTCTGGAATTACTATCTTGTCAGTGTATAGGAGGATTCCTTCTCTCACCTTGAATCTCTGATCAGCTATTTTACCATCCTCTACTTCTTTCCTCAAGGTGCTCAGATTCGAGTCTTCTCGATTACGTCTCTTTATGTCCTCTATTATACCATAACATGTTGTACTAATGTCATAAAGGAACTCGGCGGCTTCCGGGATAAAGCATCAGCTGTTGTGTTTTGTTTGCCGGACCAATATTTAACATCAAAGTCGTATCCCAACAGCTTAACTAGCCATCGCTGCTGCTCGAGAGTTTGAATTGTTTGCCTGATCATCTCCTCAAGGGATTGTTGATCAGTGATGATAATGAATTTTCTTCTGAGCATGTACTGTCGCCACTTTCTGATGGCCTGAGTAACTGCATACATATCACTCTGATAAGTAGAAGCCACTTGCATTCTTGGCGAGAGCTTCTGACTAAAGAAAGCAATTGGTTTTCTTTCCTGTGATAGTATTGCGCCAATGCTTGTTCCTAACACATTGGTTTTGACTTCGAAGGGTTTATTGAAGTTGGGTAAGGCCAATGTCGGAGCTTGGCTGAGGAGTTCTTTGAGCTTGTCAAATGCCTTCTGAGCTTGGATTGTCCAACAAAAATCTTCCTTTTTAAATAAGTCAGATATGGGGGATGCAATGCTAGCGAACCCCCTTAACAAATCTGCGGTAATATCATGCCAAACCAAGAAATCCTCTTACTTGCTTGACATTGGTTGGTGTCGGCCATGAGCGAATAGTTTTCACCTTAATTGGGTCCACCTGCAATCCTTCAGTGCTTTAGATGCTCTTCAAAGGATTGACTATATACTAAAATGTCATAAAAAAATATGAGCACGAACTAACGGAGATGAGCTTGGAAAATCTTATTCATGGTGGCTTGAAAAGTAGTCGTGGCATTCGTCAGTCCGAAAGGCATGGCGAGGAATTCTTAATGCCCTTCATGTGTGAGGAATGTTGTCTTGGAAATGTCTTGGGCAGCAACTCATATTTGATAATATCCCAATAACATGTCCAATTTTGAGAAAACTCTAGTGTTACCCAATTCATCAAACAACTCATCAGTAGTAGGAATAGGAAATCGATCCTTCAATGTGACTGTGTTTAATGCCCTATAATCAACACAAAAATGCTACATTCCATCTTTTTTTTACCAACATCACTGGTGAGGAAAATGAATTGTTACTATATTGTATGAGCCATTCACTGAGCACCTGTAGAATTTGACGTTCGATTTCTTCTTTTTGGAAGTGTGGATATCGATACGACTTAACATTAATCAGAGCTTGATCTGATGGTAAATGTATTTTATGATCCATCATTCTTGCCGGAGGCAATCCTTGGGGTTTGGAAAATACTTCCGAATATTGATCTAGGAGTGACTAATATCAATTGTCACGGGCCAATTATTTTGTGCGGAAGAACCCGTGCGGCACTCTTGCATCCCGTGCAAGGGATAAGCCTATCATCCCGAATCCGTCCCGAATCAGGCTTCCCGACTTAACATCGCGGGGCATGCGTTGGTCCACGTACCAATCTCGTGCTCCATATCCGCGCCCCCAAAAGACCATGTTGGCCTAATGATATTAGATGTGTAAAGTAAAACACCAATTACAAGACTATGGACGCAAGAAAATATAAAACCGGGTGTAGGAGAGCATTGGCAAACAAAGCAGTCGCATTGGGCGGAGACGAACGAGCTGCTCATACGGCGTGCGACCAGTTGATCTTCTCCCAAGACAACTTGCGGAGCTCGTCCTACACCCGGTTTTATCTTTTCTTACGTTCATAGTCCTGTAATTGTTGTTTTACTTTACGCCTTCAATACGATTCAGCCAACATGGTCTTTTGGGGGTGCGGATATGGAGCATGAGGTTGGTACGTGGACCAATGCATGCCCTGTGATGTTAAATCGGGAAGCCCAATTCGGGACGAATTCAGGATGATAGGCTTATCCCTTGCACGGGATGTAAGGGTATCACATGGGTTCTTCCGCACAAAACAATTGGCCCGTGACAGTTGTCTTTTGTCTCTCTCATTTCGCTAGATTCTGAGGGTGCCAATAACTCCAAGTGGTATATTTCCTCCATTGCTTGAGTACCGCACAACCTTATTAATGTATGATAATGTATCTACTCCGCACGGTTAATTTGGTCCCCTTTCCATACCCGACGTTGTTCCTAGAGTTGGAACTCAAATGTCAATTGCGCGTAGTCCATGACAACGGGTTCGAGAGTAGTCATCCAAGCAACCCCAAGAACAAGATCAGACCCCTTGATACGAAGAACATAGAAGTCTGTATATATTAATGTTGTTCCTTGTATAATAACAATAAGATGTTTAGCTACTCTCGTCTGGCTGAAGTTGTGAGTACTTCCTCCGTCCAGTAAAACTTGCACTAATGCACCCCCGACAGTTCCTTTAAATCGTAACGTTAAAGGGAAGAAGTAGCCTGATAATGCCTTGAAGGATATTAGCGGTTGTTCTATCGACTTCGATTCATGTACTTCTATCATAGGTCCCATGACCTCTGTTCTTCCTTCTTTAACCGAATCCAGCGATTGTCCATCATCCATCATAAAAAGTTGATGGGATTTACATTGATGTCCCTAGGTAAACTTCTCGTCACAGTAATAGCATAGCCCTTGTTCCCTTCGTTTTTGTGCTTCTGCTAATATGAGTCTCCGAGGTAGGTCGTTTGTCATCGGAGAAAAAGGAACTACTTGTGCATTTATTGACGACCCGGATATTGCCCTACTAGTCGAGCTCGACGACCCCACAGTTATTCCATTTTTTACATGTGTGGGTAACAAGGGTGGGCTACGTTGGCATGGAATCAGCCCTAACCACTTGCAGTTGGCTGCTATCTTGGCTTCCTACCACTTGGCCTGTACCAATGCTTCGTGCATGGTTGTTGGTTGGTGCAACAATACCTCGGTTTTGATATTAGGTCGCGACCCAAATACAAAACAATAGATTAAGAATGCTTCAGGTAATTGAGTAGTCCTTGAGGCTGTCACGCCCCAACTCAGGGTCACGTGATCGGCCAGGGTATATGTAAATACCCCGAAGCCTAACCTCATGCATACTACCACACAGACTTAAGATGAGAGGTAAATGCAAACAAATGGAACAAATGCTCATTTATATGAAATGGTTTTTAATCAAATAAGAGCACAGACTCCAACAACTCAATAAACAACCCTATACATGAAAAGGAAAGACAAATCAACTCGACTATGACTCCCTAAACCAACCGACCACGAGATCATCGGTGTCGTTTGCGCCTCCGGCCATGCCACGTCCACTAGACCTACCTCATTGGTCAGGCTATGCAAAACAAAATCAAAACAACCATGAGTCCAAAAGGAACTCAGTGAGTGGTTCTATCGAGCCTCCACCAAAATCCCAGGATATAAATAACATAAGCAGTATAATATTATGTCAGTGATTTGATACAAAACATGGTCAATCAACCAACCTGCAAGAACATGAACGTTCGGCCATACCTGGCCTATCACAAGATATAAAAATTTGGCCACCATGGCCCCTAAGCAGTGCATATTCTCTAGGCCACAGTTAGCCTATACATCACACATGACAATTGGCCTACTGGCCTATCTGCAAAAAGGAATACATTTGGCTCAAACATGCTACATCACATAAATACAATTCTACCCCGACCAGTCGTGCATCATAAATCATAAGCGACCTCGACCAACTGCATCATCATGAATCAATAGCGACCTCGACCAACAACATCATTATGATCAAATCTCGACCTCGACCAGTCGGATGATCATGGGTTATTCTCGACCTCGACCAGCCGGATAACCTCGCACATTATTCGACCTCGCCATTCGTATGTGCAATAATTGGCCTCGACCAGCCGTACAATCACAATATACATCACACATTACAAATACATATTTCCTACTCATTTCACACCTAGGCATGTGCTTGTTCCTAGCCCCTATTCGGACTCTCTCAGTCAAACCTTAAAGTGTCACCCTTCCTTATTGGGTGCATATTAAGACTAACATATTCGCAGCACAAAATGTCGCGTGTTCCTACTATGATGTTTCTAGGTTTGAAGTTAAGGATTCTTATTTCCTCTATTCATCGTCATCTACTAGTAGGGTATATTATGATTTCATGCCCTACATCTCACATATATCACTACTGTCATTTAATTTCTACGTGTCACCCTATGCATATTGTCTCTATGTCTATAAATAAATTATAAGTTTTATAGCAGTTCTATCATGACCTGACATGATGCCATACCAAGTATCATGCTCATCCTACTAAACTTTTGTCTCTAGCATCTATCTACAATAGGATATGATAAGCATCGCAATCAACCCTCTAACTCAGCATGTATTCAATCCATATCAACTTGTAACAAACAATTTCAGCATGAATAGAAATAATTACAACACTTATGAAAATATTCCCAACATGTATAAAGATAATTTCGGCATGTGTAAGGATAATTCCTAGCATAAATAAACAGGTAGGTAGTGCTACACAAATGTCAACTACATATATGAGTTTTACTATGATTCTACGTCTCCAAAATTAATAAATGAAATCCAGTATGTGTACATGAATATTTCAGTAAAAATCTTCTAGCACTAACAGGGCCTAACTCGGTCCTTACTACCACAATTTTAATATGAGTCTCAAACCAGATTCATTCAACACTTACACCAAGCATATAATATTTCCACACTGTCACGCCCCAACTCAGGGTACGCGTGACCGGCCAGGGTACGTGTCGGTACCCCGAAGCCTATCCTATGCACTGACCAACAACTCATAAAACACAATCAGACTGGCATCGAAATCATAACAAAAGCAATAGTACCAAACTTTATTAGCTGTTTGAAAACAGTTTAACCAAACCAAGTTCGAAAACATCACAAGTTTAAACATCTAAAGGTTTTCAAAGAAACATCTCAATGCTTTATAGAACCAACACAGTGCATACACACAATTCTACTCAAACACGACTACGACTATAATGTTGTCAGCTACGAGATCTGCACCCACGTTCGCCCTCCAATCGCATCATGCCACCAAGCTGTACCTCACTGGTCGGGCTTTGCAAAACAACAATAATGAAACCGTGAGTTCGCGAGGAACTCAGTGAGCGGTTCTTTCGAACCTCCACTTAAAACCTCGGCAAGATAACATATACAAAGTATGATGCAGATAAGGAATTAAAATATGATCACACCACAGAAGTTAACCAGTTTGCCAAAATAGAAGAATGGATGAACCGACCTCTCGGGCCCTTATCCATTTCACTACAGCTCGGCCACTAATGGCCTAAAATATTTATGGAAGGTTTGGTTCTTCCCTCTACACAATCAGGCCGATCGGCCACCAAAAACCAGCCCTTATGGGCACTTCATGCTAAACATTTGTGTTACGGATCTGTCAGCTAGGATGGCCACTAGCCTCAGATATCCTCCAGGTTAGGGATATCTAGTCCCACCCAACTCGGGTCTACCGTCAGCGTGGCCCATTGACGAAATCTCAAGACCCTTCGCCACTCGGGTTTAACACCTAGCGAGTCCGCTGGTGCAATCTCAAGACCCAATAAAACCGCTGAGTCGTGTGGTAGCCGCTCGGCTAATGACACTCCTCAGTAGACCATCTTAACCACAACCGAAACCAGGTTGTGCAAATTTCCCTATATTTTGCTTTTCGGGCATTTCCCATATCCGACCCTACCCCCTCGAGTCACACTAGAAGGATATTGATGTCCGCTAACTACCCCTAGGTGTAGAACCTAGCAAGTGTACTTTGTCTCTAAGTTAGATGTCACAACTAGGTACCGAATATAGATGAGTACACAGTCTACCATTATCAACAACACTTGCCAAAAATACTTATCAACACAATTATCATTTCAAAACCGAATTAAAGAGGATAATTCCTACTAAATAAATTGATAAGGAACATGCAACATACATAGCAATGATTGAACATAATATCTGAAAATTTATGAAACCTTTCCTTTGATTCATATGCCATAACAATCCTATCCATGTATGCATTAGCAAGAACATTTCCATAAACATGAGAATATAGATCTATAGTTACTAACAATTCTTAGGATGAACGACATTCATATAACATAACTAAAATCTAACACTAGCATATAAGTATGAATCAAGACAACACAACATGAAACCTAGCATAATAATTCGAACAGTCTTAAAATTTCCGCCCTTGCCCTTGCTCGGCCGAGCCCTCTAGGGAAAGGTGGGCATGTTTGCGACAACTACGTAAGCATCAACCCAAAGATCTACATTTAACGAACATAAAACAATCCATGAGTTGAAAGACGATCGAGGAAATTGGAGAAAATTTCGACATGACCTTTCCCCTTTTTCCTCCAATCGGCCAACCCATAAAGTGCAAAATAAATACAATTTAAAACATAAGATCATAGGTACACAAATAGTTTAGAGTTCCAACACGATAAGAAACTCGCAAAAGAAACCCGATTCCAAAGACTTCTAGGGTCGGCTACCCGTCTCCCTTCACAATCACCCTAACCACTCACCTTGATCGGATCACAAGGTAACCTTGATGAAGACGAGCTACGATTTCCTCGAGCGTCGATGTGGACTCGGCGCCGAACAAAATCCCTCTTGCTCCCCCTTACTCTTGGGCTGCGTGCGACTCTCCCCTTCCTCTTGGGCTACGTGAGGCTCTCCCGTTGAGCCGCATGGCTGGCTTGGGTGAGGGGTTTTATTCCCCTCATCTATTGACTTAAATGTCCCCAATCACTTACTTACCTCCTCATCCGACTCCTCACCTAACCTGGATCAAGTCCCAACTCGATCCGCGAACCAATATACTCATCCACCCAATTACCAACACTAGGTTATAACTTAAATTAATTATACCTGCTATTCGTGGCGATCTCGCGACTCGGCCCGGCTAGCTCCCGACTCGACGGGCTGCACCACGAAAATTTTTATCTTAGGAACCCCTGGGTATTACAACCTTCCCCCCTTAAGGGAAATTCGTCCTTGAATTTTATAGATTCATACGGACTTATCCGTTCTTCGAACAGGGAAGGGTAACGTTCCCTCATGTCATGCTCTACTTCCCAGGTAGCTTCCTGCCCGGTGTGATGCTCCCACCTAACTTTTACCAAGGGAATTTTCTTGGATCTCAACTTCCTAATATGTCGGCCAAGTATCTCCACTAACCTCTCCTCATACGAAACCGTCGTGTCCACCTCAACCGCAGTCGGCTCGATCACGTGGGACTCATCCCTCATATATCTCCGGCGCATTGATGTCACACCCCAACTGAGGGTAGTGTGACCGGCCAGGGCCTGCATCCTATCATGTAGCCTATTGTCTACACTGACATAAAGAAACCAAAACATGTCGACAAAAAAAAATCTCATCACAACCTTTATTTAAAAATTTTCAAAGTTCACAATTTTAAGTTTTCAAACCAAAGAAGAAAACCAATATCAGAACAACTGAACATCTCAAGTATCAAAGTTTTACAAACTTTTTATAAATACAATTGTCGGTGCAGAAAAGAAAATAACTACTAAACACTGGACTATGGCTCATGGATGCCGCTACGAGATATGGCACCACCTCCCGCCACCCGCTGCTCCATGTCGACAGGTCACAGTACTGCTCATGCTTTGCAAAAATAAGGAAACAAACTGTGAATTCACTTGGAACTCAATTAGTGGTTCTAGCGAACCTCCACATAATCCTCAATTATTCATGCATATCATATAAGGCAACAAACTAAATATACAGCGAGGTAAGCTACTTCTAATGTGACTACTGATCCCATGGGTCATTCTATGTAAACTGAACATGTGAAAACCTGCCATCTCGGCCTATCAAGCCTCCGGCATTCGGCCCTTTGGCCTACTTATGGAATAAAAATCCCGGCTACAACCGGCCCTACCATACAAGGTAGAATCATACTGGCCGTCGGTCACATCATATCAAGATGTAAATAAATAATCCCGGGCCATCGACTAGGATGGTCCACTAGTCTCCGGCCACCGTCTGGGGTAAGGATAGCTAGTCCCACCCAACTGGGGGTCTGGCACCTAGTGGGCCCGCTGGCGCACCTCAAGACCCAACACTGGCCGAGCTGAGCATTGGTCATTCTCGACCTCCACGCTCCTCGGTGGACCATCTCAAGAACATCACACAATCAATATCCTAGGGTTTCCTTATATACACTTCAGACCATTGCCTGTATCTGGCCCAAATCCGGGCTACCGGATCAATAATTAATGTTGCCCTTTCAAAATGTGTACACCTAAGAGTTCTAAGTTTACAAAATGTTTACTAGAAGTCCTAGAAGTGATAACATCTCTTAGCTAAGTTTCCATATATATACGCTGAGCGTTTCGCGACGTCCTACATATTATCTAACCTTCTACACTACCTTGGGTGAGAAATTCCTTGTACTGACCTTGGAATTCAGCCCATAAATATTTTTGGACAGCATGCAATCTAAAGAGAAATAAGCATTCTTTACAACATATACCATATATAGCTATGATATTTATACATAACAATTATACACCACCTTTAAAATTAAGCTCAATAAGAAACAATTTATCTAGCATGGCAAGGTAGCAAGGAATTCAATAATGCATGAAATACTAAACATGGTAAACTAATACATCATTTCAAAATTTAAAGATTGAATGGGCTAAAGATGGTCGTTAAGCTAGCATTCCTACAATCTCCTAAATCAATCAATTTACTTACTATGGTTAGTATTCTTCCTAAGTATCATGATGTCTTTATAACTCGAACTTTATAACCATGGAAGTTTCCATCTAAAGTCACCCTCTTTCCCCCTCCCTAGGCTTGGCCGAGCCTTGAGCAAGGGAAACCTTGCTCGGCCATGGCCCTTAGAGTAGGAAAGGGAAGGAAGACTTTAACTACACTCCTAACTCTTCGTCTCCGATATATCATAATGTCATGTGGACTAATTTACCCATTTCCCTTACCCTTAGCTGAACCCTCTTCATGAGGTGTGGGGTTCATTCGGCCACACCTAGGATTTCTAGGGAAATCAAACTGTTTCATATGTGAAATCAATGATGGAGAGTGCTTCAGTGGGAGATTTATGATCATCTAAGGGCTCTACTTCCGTCAAGGGGATTGGGGAAAATTTTGGCATGACCTTTCCCCTTTTCCCATGATTCGACAGCCATAGATCTGAGAAATCGACGAGGAAGCAAGACGAACCGATAATATTTCGTACAAAATAGTGAATACACAACAATGAAACCAAGATCCGTCGAAAAGATCGCGAGAAACACACCCTAACACATCTAGGGGTTCGGCTACCCGTCTCCCCCAATCTTTCAAATACTAACCACTCACCTTGATTGCGGAGAACAAAAGATCTGACGACGACGACTTTGAATCTTTCGGTGACGGTGCAAAATCCCGGATCGATCCAAGTCCCCCTTCTCCTTGTTGTTCCCCCTCTCTCCCTAGGCTGCCTTGTGCGACTCAAAGGATGAGTCGCACGACACAAGGATGAGGGGTTTTAATCCCTCATCTAGCCTTCCATATAGGCTCTTGACTCACTTGACTCATACTCAAGACTCGACTAAACTCGAACTCAACTTGGGTTCCGACTCAACCCACAACATGAGTCGATTTAAACTTGATTTAAGGTATGATTGCATAAAAGGAAAGTCAATCACCCAATAAAATTCCATGCATCATTAGTCGAGTCATAGCTTTTAACTCGAGACGATCCTGAGGCCCGACTCGACTATCCCTGGGTTCGGCGCGCTGCACCAAAAACAGACTTTTATATTAGGAAACTTTCTCGGGTCTTACAATTGACATATGGAAAACTGGGTGGACTCTGCTCAGGCTAGGAGGCAAAGCCAGCTCATAAGCTACCGTGCCTCTCCACTTGAGAATAGGGAAAGGCCGAATGAACCTAGGGCTCAACTTTCCCTTCTTCCCAAATCGGACTACCCCTTTCATGGGGGAAACCTTTAGGAACACCAAGTTGCCCTTAGCGAACTCCAACTCTCTGGCGTTCTTATCGGCATATATTTTCTGGCGACTCTGAGCCGCTAACAGCCTTTCCTTTATCACTTGTACCTTTTTCACTGCCTCTTCGATCAAGTCAGGACCTACCATGAGAGTCTCTCCGGTCTCAAACCAGCCCACAAGAGACCTACACCGCCGCCCATATAATGCCTCGAAGGGAGTCATGCCAATGCTACTGTGATAGCTATTATTGTATGTGAATTCAATCAACGACAAGTGTTTCTCCCAACCACCTTCTAGGTCTAGAACGCAGGCCCTTAGTATATCTTCCAAAGTTAGGATGGTTCTCTCAGACTGTCCGTCTGTCTACGGATGGAAAGTCGTGCTGAAATGCACTTGAGTGCCCAAGGCTTCTTGGAATAACTATCAAAACCGGACTGTAAACTAGGTACCTCGATCTGATATGATCATCACTGGGGTACCGTGATAAGCCACAATCCTGTCTAGAAATAGTTGGGCGTATTGCTCCGCAGAAAAGGTCATTATCACTGGAATGAAGTGTGCGGTCTTGGTTAATCGATCCACTACCACCCAAATGGAATCAAAACCTCCTCTTGACTTAGGCAGCCTGGTCACTAGGTCCATGGTGATTTTCTCCCACTTCCACTCGGGGACCTCGAGGTTCTGCAGCAGCCCCGCGGGCTTCAGGTGTTCGGCCTTCACCTGCTAGCAGACCAGACATTTGGATACAAACTCTGCCATCTCTCTCTTCATGCCCTTCCACCAGTAGTGCAAGTCTCGGTATATTTTGGTGGCTCCTGGGTGCATCGTATAAGTGGAACGGTGACCCATTTCCAACACCTATCGGTGAACCTCTGCTATATCAGGCACTACGATCCGATCTCTGAACCTTAGAACACCCTCTGAGTCGACCTTGAACCATCATTAGCGTCACCTCTGCGGACCAGATCCCTTGTCAAAGAACAAAATGTGTCCTCCTCCTGTGCGGCACACAACATGTTATGACTTGAAAAATTTGGGGATCTTGTTGTAAATATTTTTCTTGGAGGGGCTTTTTTGCAAAAGTGTATAATCCTATTTAATTAACCCTAATCTCCTCTTTAATTCTTTTTCTCTCTCTCGAATGTTGTAGCAGCGGTGGCGGAGGAGCGAGGCGTGCGGCAGCGGCAGTGAGAAGACTCCGATGAAGATCGGAGTTTGGAGGAGTTTTTAGGTAGGAGTTCTTATCTTCTCTGTTGATTCGTCAATTTTTCCCATGGCTTCGTTCATCGGTAGCAAGTTGGAGAAGATGATATTGTAGTCGGAACCGGTCGGAAGGCGGAGCCGGTCGGAGGGTGATGAGTGATTGGTGGCGCTGGCCATGCGGCCTTGGCGGCTGCCTCGACCTATCGTGGCGAAGGGACGGTGTCCCACCATCGCTGGAGATCGGTGAGGAGGCCGGAGGAGGGGGGGTGACGGGTGGTCGCCGACAGTTGGATCGGAGGGAGGGTCGGCGAGGACCCAAGGAGGAGAGAGGAGGGCGGCGTCGGGCAGGAGACGAGTGAGAGAGAGGGTTTTTCTTTATTTAATAAATGAGGTAATTAAGAAGATAGCTGTATCACATGAAATGAGATTAAATTGTGGAATATGAGGGTATTTTTGGATTTGATCATAGGATCGTCAGATCGAGTCGAGGTGAATACCAAAGTTGTAGGTTTTCGCGTTCTGAACGCGATGGTTGTGTCGAATTTTTGATCAGAGGTCATATGGTAGATCTTGTCTATGTTTCGGTGTTATTTGGTAGATTCGAGTTATTAATTCAGTTGATAAATAATTAAATAATGTAGGATAGTGGTATTCTATGTTAGGTGGTGATTTAGAGTATAGATAGTTGTGTTGGGTGTGAGTTGACTCCTGTTGTAGCCGATGAATGTTGAATGGGTAAATTAATGATTTTACCCTTTGCCTCTATTTGCTTGATTTGCTTCTGAAATCCGTTGATCTCCTGCTGCATTATGTTGTTGAACATGCCATGTTAATAATTGCATGAGTCTGATTAGCTGTTATGCATTGATGATTATTGAGCATGATATTATGCTAAGCATGGTGCACATTATTAGCGTTGTCATAAGTTGTATTTGTTAACATGAATTATTTTGGTTGCATCTTCAGTTGATAGTTGTTGTAGCATTTATTGTCGTTAGCATCGTAGATCGGTTGTGATTGTCATGTGGTGAGATCTAGTTATCATGTTGCTTATTATTGTATCAGTTATTTTTGCGTCGGCCATGGCTGATGTGACCAAATCAGCCGCGGCTCACATACGGCCAGCCAGAGCCGTCGGTCGTAGTTCATGGCACGCAGGGCGCGCGAAATAAAATAAGTTATTAGCTAGGGCTTAGCGGGGGCTCCGGAGCCGTTGGTGATGTGAGTAACCAAATCAGCCGCGGCTTACATACAGCCATCGCTCATAGTTGATGGTGCGCACGGGGGCGCGAAATAAAATAAGTTATTAGCGACGGCTGGAGGCGGCCGTCGCTTATTGTTTAATGCCACGAATGCAGCGCGAATAATAAAACACTCTTAACCGACGGCTCTAGTAACCGTCAGTGATAATAAAATTATAGATCCACGGTTTTCCGACGACTCTCGGGTCGTCGATGAAAATCCTTTTTATTTGCGTTTGCGCCCGACCCTTCCTCATTCTTCCTCTTTCTTCTCTGCTCTCCGCTGTCCCCGCCTTTCGTCGCTGCCGAATTGCCGCAGAGTCGCTGCCTATTGCCGCCGCCGTCAGTGAACCTCTCCCTTCCGGTATGCTACCTCTCCTCTCCTCCTTTCATTCCCCTGTGCGCCGCCCTCTCCGCGCCGGCGTCGACCCGACCATTCATCTCCGCGCCGGCCTCACCCCGGCCGGCGCCGCATTGGGGCTGATTACCATCGGCCCCAATGCCTCGACGAGCAGTAGTCGACAGTGATGCCGACCACTACTTGATTAGGGTTAATTACCCTAATCAATTACTTGATTAGGGTAATTAACCCCTAATCAAACTATGATTAGGGTAATCACAGTTTGATTAGTTTTTTTTTAATTTTTATTGTTAATTATTAATTATTAGAAATTAACTGTTAATTATTAGAAATTAATTGTTAATTAGGTTAATTATTAGTTTAATATTAATTAATTAGTCGCGTGGAATCGTCCACTGTGGACTCACGGCGTTAGGTGAAAATATGTATTGTCATTGACATATTGCATTTTATTGGAAAGTCTTATATTGTTGCATTTGGTAGTATCATCGCATCATGATTATTGTTTTTATTGTTGACATATTGATGCTCCTACTCAGCTTTCCGTTGATGTTGTTTGTTGTTGCGTCAGATTTGCAGGTATGACGGTAGTTGGAGTTGGGTAGCTAGAGTCCTGGAGGAGGAGACGCATCTGCTTTTGTTTCTTTTTATTGTTTTAGTTAGATTGTTGGACTGTAGGTTGATATCAGTTACTACCCTATAGTTTGGTTCATAATTTTATAGTTGATTTTGTTGATATTTCTTTGTATATACCTTGATGTGAGATGTTGGTTGGACTGTTGGTTACGCTTCTCTTAGGAGATTTCCCTTAGGGATGAACCTAGGCGGGTCGTTGTTGTACGAAATGACACACTAGAGGGGGGTGAATAGTGTGTTATCTAAATCTATTTGCCTAATTTCGATTTTAATCGTTTCTTATATTGTTTAGGCAAATTGCAATTTTACGATTAAATGTGGAAGCAAGATAAACCAATTAAGCACAAACAAAGGATTACAATGCTAACACACAAATTTATAGTGGTTCAACCCCAATGCTTACTCCACTACCTAAGCACCCCGCTTAGGATTTCCAAACTAAGTTTACTAGTTTAAATTGGTTCCCTTACAAGAGGACTTTGACCTGAAGAGACTCACTCTCAATCTAAGGCACTTTCACACCCGAAAGTCTCTGTCTTCTTACCGAGAGTACTCTTCCACCTCAACCCTAAGGAACAACTCAACTAAACCTAGTAAACTACGTTTACAACGATGGAATTAAGCCTTAACACTAAGGCAACCAACAACCAAATCAAACCTAGCAACCTAGGTTTACACAAGTTTTAATACAATGAAATAAACAAGAAAATACAATAACAATTGGAGCAATAAATCAAACAATGAGTACTTAGCTCCAAAAGACACTCCCTAGTCCTCTTGATGCCTTGAGATGAAGAATCGATAAATCTTGAAGGCTAAATCAAGGTGTTATCCTGGAAACTAGGGATATCAAATGGATGGCTCAAGAAAAGCTTTAGAATGATCAAGAATTAGCTCAATGGAAGCTTGGATCAATTGCATAGGAAAGTTAATGAAGGATGGAGAGGAGTATTTATAACCCCCAGTAGAAACAGCGCGACAACGGGCGAAAAACTAGTCGTTTCCGTTGTTCGGTCGCTTGCCGGTCGATCGTCGGTTGACCGATCGATCAACCGCTAACCTTTCTGTGCTTTAATCGCACTGATCGATCGACCAGAGGATCGACCGTCTGCGACTGATATTTTTGCTCGTTTGGTTTCCGTCTTTGCTAATCTACTTATATAACATTTCTTAACATTTCTTAACTCTAAGTTAATAACTTTAAAACATAAATGTTATATAAGGATTACCCCCCATTTGGATTCTATAAAAATATCTAAAAAATCAAAATCCTTAAGAATCAAAATCTAATTTTTGGGGTCTAGTACAAATTTTCCGAAAATGGAAATTTCCTAATCTTTTGGGTCAAATATGATTAGGCTAAAGGCTTCCAAAAATTTCTAAAAAATATCTCGTCATCTAGTTTTAACCCAAGGAATAATTACCGCTATTTTTTTATGTCTAGAAACTATCTAGGTCATATAGCCCTCCAAAGAGCTCCCTAGGCTTAGTGAGTTTCAGGGCGGTTTTCGGGTTTTCTTGTTTTGGGTTTCGAGTTTGGTTTTAGGGTTCTTTGCATCATAAAGAGGATATACAACATATCTAGACACCCTAAACCTAAACTCTAACTTCTTGAAGAATTCGAGCGTGTCGACCAACGTCCTTCCGATTTTTCAATTTCTTCGATTTTTTCGACCGCAGACGTCATGCGCTAGCCGATATGGAACCTAAAAGATTTTCTCAATGAAACATTAGTTCCATGTTTGTTATCATCAAAACCGAGATTAAAACCAAGGTTGAAAACCTTAAGCCAACAATCTCTCCCTTTTTTATGATGACAAACATCCTTAAGAAAATATATATATTAAAGCACAAAAGATATCAAACATGGGATTTCTCCCCCTATCAACATGCATATCTATATAATAAAACTACCCCTATCTATATGCATGGTTTTCCTATATTTTCTTCCCTATTACCTATATATTTTCTCCCCCTTTTGACATCAATCAAAAAGGGCAAGAAAGGTCAACCTATAGTCAAAGTTGGAACCTAAAAACTTGTTTTAATGAAAACATGTAGATCTCAACTCAATGGATGAAAACATACATACAAGTGAGACTAATCAATACATGATATCATAGAATACTAAACATAATTTAAAACTAGAAATCATGTATCAAGCTCAAGTAATGTTATTTTCATGTATTGGTCAACATATCAAAAACCATTTTAGAAATGATTTTTCACGAGTCAAAATGAGAACGATACCAAAAAGATGAATCTAACATCATACTTGAAGTCTTATTCGAAAATTGGACCAAAATTCAAAGTATCGAAAAAAAATGAACATTTGGAAAGAACGATACTTTAAAATTTTGAAATCCAATTTTAAAAACCCATATCAAATCATATTCTTACTGAAATTTTTTGAAACTTTTACTAAAGAAACTAGATTTTTCAGAGAACATGCAGTTTCAAGAATCATCGAAAAATTATTTTTCTACATTTTTCTAAAAATAACTGAAATCTAGAGGCATTTTCATAAATATTAGCTATTTTTTCAAAAATTCTCAGTTTTCATTCAAACTTTCCAAATATCAAGATCTAATCATTTATGACATGTTTATCAAGTTTGAAATGAAAATAATGTCATTTGATCAAAATTTTACCTTAGCATGATTTCATTCAAAAATAAGCATTGTATCATGAAATTGCTAAGTATTAACTTTTGACATTTACTCATGATTTTTCAAATTTAAACACATGGACGCCTAACATGAGTAACTCTAAACATGTTTGTGAAGTTTGAACTCAAAATGAGATTTCTAAGTCAAATTGTTGACTTAGGTCAAACTTTTTCATTTTTGAGTCTCCTAAAGTGAGCTAGTTATCATTTTATCCATTTACATATGATTTTTTAAGTTTAACCACATGGATGTAAATCATGAGTAAGCTCAAACATATTTATCAAGTTTCAACTTAAAATGAAGTCTCTAAGATGAAGTTCTACCTAGGGCACATTTCATTCAAATAAAGTTTCATGAAATTGCCTAAGTATCAAAATTTTATCTATTCATGAGATTTCAATTAATTATCATGCAAGATCATTCATGAGCATAGAGAAATTATTTTATCAAGAAAATAGAGGTGTTGTACAAAAATTTTGCCAAAATGAAACTCATACCTCATTTCTTGAGAAATTTCAAAATTTTACTTTTTTTTTTCATTTTCCTTTAGCCTTCCAAATTTTACCATTTTCTCAACTTGCAAGTAGGCTTCATTAGTATCATAATGAAATCATATGCCAACTAGCAAACTAACATACTAAATAGCAAAAGGTCAATGCAAAGTTTTATTTAAAAAATCTAAACCTATGCTAGATAGTAAAGATTCATTTTAAAAGGATTATCATGATATCAAAATGAATCAAAGAGATCTTAAGATGTGAAACATTTGAGGAATAAGATCTCTAAACATGTTTAATTAGTTTGGACTTAAAAAGAATGTCTCTAATAGTGAATATCAACCTAGAGCAAGTTTCATTCAATGAAATTTGCCTAAGTACTAAAATTCTACCTACTCATGAAAATTCGAGGGTTTAACATGCAATTCTAATCATGAGTATTGAGACATAACTTAAGCTTAAACATTGAGGTATAACACTAAGATTTTATGAAAATAGAAATCATACCTCATACTTGATAATTTAGTCAAACTAATCTTTTTCATTCTAATTATTAGCCCTCCTAAAATATTCATAACTTGCAAGTAAGCTACACTAATGTTTTAGAGAAAATATAGCTACTTAGCAAGCTAACCAAACCAAAAAGCAAAGAGAAGCATCAAGTATCTATTGGCGAAATGACGACACTAGAGGGGGGGTAAATAGTGTGTTTACTGATTTAATTAGCCTAAATCCACTTTTAATCATTTACTTAGATTATTTAGGCAATATGCATTTTGACGATTAGATGCGGAAGCTTATAAATGATAAAGCAATTAAGCACAACAATAAATCAATGCAAACACAGAATTTATAATGGTTCGACCCCAATGCCTACTCGACTACCTAAGCACCCCGCTTGGGATTTCAAAACTAGTTTTACTAGATTAATTTACGTTTCCCTTACCCACGAGGACTTTTCACCGAAGAGACGCACTCTCGACCTAAGGCACTTCCACACTCGGAAGTCACCGCCTTCTTATCGAGAGTCCTCTTCCACCTCAACCCTAAGGGACAACTAAACTAATCCTAGTAAATACTAAGTTTACAAAAGTGGCTTTACACCTAACACCATGTAACCACTTATACACTCAAGACCAAACACCTGGTCCTCACACGCATAAATAAAAATAGTTCAAATAACAGGTAAAATTACAATCAAAAGAGCTACGAATAAAACCAATAGAAAGAGCTCTTTTGCAAGCCTTTGGCACCTTCAACTCATCAAGTAGTAGAGCTTGAATCAACACCCGAGTTGAGCCCAGCTTTTGCGCTTGAAAAAGATTGTTGCGGAAAGAAACAGGGCGCAAGCGTTGATCGTTTGGAAGGCTTGGATCTTCTCTTTGATGACTTAATAATTTCAGTAAGAATCAAGGAAGAAGGTTAAAAGAATCATATGAGGGTATATTTATACCCTGCTGAAGAAATGACTACTCAACATATAGAAAACTATCCATTGCAGATCGCCAGTCGAATGGTCAGTCGACCGACTGTTCGACCGCTGCTCTTTACTCTGTGGTCGGTCGATCGACGGGTCGACCGCCCAGACGCAAAAACATCAATCCCGATCTACGATCGACCCGTCGGTCGACCGACGTAATCTGCATCTTCGGGTATCAACAGGTCGGTCGATCGACGGGTCGACCGCCCGAGCTATTGCCCGTTTTGGGATTCCATCAGTCGACTGCCCGGTCGACCGAAGTAGCTCTGCTACTTTTTACCTTCATTCGATCGATCGCTTGGTCGACCGAACCTAGGCTGAAGTTTATTTCTTTAGCCTATTTCTTCCGTGCTTCGTTTTCGGGTTCCGGCTTTCAATGACCATCAACTTGGAGAGCTTTCAAGTGATCTTTGAGCCCGTCCAATACGTCTTTGGTGCATGCATCGCTCTTCGAAAAACTTCCACGACGAACCCAAGCGCGACGATCAATGTCCTTCCGAATTCAGATTTCTTCTGATATTTTTGATAGAGGACATCGAACGCTAATTGATATAGAACCTGAAACATATTCTCAATGAAATCATTAGTCTCATGTTTGTTATCATCAAAACCATCAAAACCGAGATTAAGGCTAAGGTTGAAAACCTAAAGCCAACAATCTCCCCCTTTTTGATGATGACAAACATCCTTAAGAAAATATATATTCATTAACACGTATAGGATACCAACATAGGGATTTCCCCCCTATCAACATGCATATCTATGAGAATAAACTCCCCCTATCTATATACATGGTTTTTCTATTTTTTCCTCCCCTTTACCTATACTTTTCTCACTATTTTAACTATACATTTCTTCCCCTTTATACCTAAACTCTTCTCTCCCCCTTTTGACATCAATCAAAAAGGGCAAGAAAGATCAATCAAGTCAAAGGGATGAAGAACAAATAATTTTTCATGAAGTTGAGACTCTAAAGATTATTTTTCATGACACATGAAAATCTCAACCAAAAGGATGGAAAATAAGTAATTTGATATGAAACAAAGACATACAAGATAAAAGAATGATAGATACAATTCACCACTCAATCATGTATGCACTCAAGTATGAATGTATTCATATGTTTTTCATGATATTTTTAGATTTCATTCAAACTTTCAAACTACCAAGATATGGTCATTTAACTCATGTATTAAGTTTGAAGTGAAACTAATGTTATTTGATCTAAATATGAACTTAGCACATTTTCATTTGAAATAAGCATGAAAACATGAAGGTGCTAAGTCTCAAGTTTTGCTATCTACTCATGTTTTCTCAAACTTAGGCATTTAGACATCAAACATGAGATAATGCAAGTCTATGAATTAAGTTTGGGCTTTAGATGAATTTTTTAAGTTTCTTTGTTGACTTAGGTCAACCTATACTTAAAGTTTTCAAAGAATCAAACTTTTAGATCTAAACAAAATTATATCTTTAATGAAAAACTTTGGTACCAATTTTTGGATGAAGATTTGTGATACCAAGTATTGAATGGTCATATGAAATGCATGAACAAAGTTTAAACTCAAAAGAATTTTCAAAGATCATTTTTCATCCTATATTGATTTTAATCAACAAATGGATCCTAGTTATCATCCGAAATATCAAAATCATTCATAAAAATGATTTTACTCATGAAATTGTGTGAATGATATTAGAAATAGAATCCAAATGGTATACATTAGTTTTTATTGAAATTTTTGAAGAAAAATCAAAGTATCGAAAAGATTAGCGTTTCAAGAATGATGATACTTTGTGTTTTCGAAATCCAACTTCAAAATTTCATTATAAATTAGATTCTGGATGAAACTTTTTGAAATTTTTACTGATAAAATTAGATTTTTTAGTGAATGTGCAGTTTCAAGAATCATCTAAAAATGATTTTTCTATATTTTTCTAGAAATAACTAAAATTGATGATACCAATTGTTGAACAAATGATAATTCCATAATTTTTCCGTTATTTTCAAAGAATGCTTAGTTTTCATTCAAACTTTTATGACACTACATAATGGTCATGTAAAGAGTGTTTGTCAAGTTTGAGATGAAAATTATATTCTCAAGTCAAGATATCAACCTAGCATGGTTTTATTCAAAACTAGACTAGTTTTTATAAAACTTGCTAAGTTTCAATCTTAACATTTACTCATGATTTTTCAAATTTAAACCTATGGATACCTAACATGAGTAAATCTAAACATGTTTCTCAAATATGGATTGAAAATGAGACCTTTAAGTCAACTTGTTGACTTGGGTCAACTAGGTTCAAAAGAGGTAATCATGAATTAATCTCTATTGTCATTTTATCCATATCCATATGAATTTTTCATTCTAAGTGCATGAAAATATGTCATACCTATTTCTAAACATGTTTATGAAGTTTGGACTTAAAATCAAGTGTCCAAGTCAATTTGTTGACTTGGGTCAATCTTTTTCAAATTTAAGTCCCCTAAAGTGATATAGTTATCACATTGTTTATCTAGGCATGAATTTTCAATTTTAAATACCTAGACTCATGTGATATGTGTATCTAAACATGTTCATTTTATTTTTAATTTAAAATGAAGTCTCTAAAGAAAAAATGTTACCTAGTTCAATTTCATAAATATCATGATATCATGAAATGAGCTAAGTTATCAAGATTTTTTCTACTCATGAAAATTCAAATGTTTATTATGCAACATCAATCATGAGTATATAGAGACATCATTAAAGCATAAATATTCAGGTATTATATTAAGATTTTGCAAAAATCAAATTCATACATTAGTTTTAAAAATTTGCCCAACCTTTTTCATTTCCTTTTAAATAGCATAGCTTTCCAATTCTTATCACTTTCTTAACTTGCAAGAAGGCTTCATTAGTAGCATGATGAAATAATATGCCAACTTAGCAAGCTAACTTACTACATAGCAAGGTTCAATGCAAAGTTTCATTTAATACCTTAACCTATGCTAGATAGTTAAGATTCATTTTTAAGAAAGTTTTCATGATATCTAAATGAATCTAAGAGATCCTAAGATATGAAACATTTGATGAATAAGATTTCTACCTATGTTTAACTAGTTTGGACTTAATGATAAGGTCTCTAGTATCCACCTAGAGCAAGTTTCATTCAATAAAATTTGCCTAAGTACTAAGAATCTAGCTACTCATGAAAATTCAAGGATTTAACATGTAATTCTAATCATGAGTATAGAGACATAGTTTAAGCTTACACATTTAGGTATAACACTAAGATTTTGAATTTATCAAAGTTATACCTTATTCATGATAATTTGCCAAACTAATCTTTTTCTTCCTAATTAGCCTTCCATTTTCTCATAACTTGCAAGTATACTTTATAAATAGAAAATGAAATCAAATCTACATGCAAGCTATTAAACTAAATAGTGAAGAGAACAACCAAGTATCATTTATCAACTTCAACTTCACTAAATAGCATGGATTCATTTTCAAAGAAATTATTCATGATAACAAAATGAATCAAGAGATCTCAAAATATAAAATTTTAAAAAATAAGATCTCCAACCCTTCCTATTGGTTGAAAACCGAAAGTTAGAATTGGCCTACGATTTAGAACCGCAAGATAGCTTAGGCCCATTGCAAGCCACTTGGGTCTCCGAAGAGACCGGGAAATAAAAAATCAAAAACATTTTTGAAATATATTAAGAGCAGGGAAAATCAATCAATTTTAAGCATATATTATAACTCCAACTTAGATAAAGCAAAGGGATATGGAGATGATACCGGAATAGTTTTGATGCCAACTTTACCTAAGGCATCAAGGTAGCTTGAAGTTGCAACCAAGGAAGGATTCATCATTCAAGTCCATGGTCAACTCCAATACACCACTTCTTTCTAACGTTGTGTGGTAGCTCCCCTTACAAGAGAAGATGAGACTTTTGGTACCCAAATAGCTTTGGGTTCTTGGGGGTTAATGGGCTTAGGTACCCAAAGTGTCTTAACAACACTAGGGTTCACTTTGAAAGCACAATCATATATGGCATGCCCATAAATACCACAACAAAAATAATGTCCATTAAATTTCTTTTTTTTTTGCTATGGACATGAGGTTTAAAGTTAGAATGCTTAACATGTGAAATGTTATGAGCATGAGAATTCTTGTTTGGAGATTTCCTAAATGAGACATTTTAATTTTTAGGACTCATAAGAGATGAACCATTTGATAAGTTACTAGTTTTCTTACTCAAGAAAACAACCTCATTTTTTAAGTCATTGATGGATTTGTGTAAAGCTCGAATTTGAGATTTCAACAAGTAATTTTCATTTTTCAAGATATCATGCTCAAATTTGAAATCACTTATACAATCCTTACCATTGAGATTCACATTATTTTTGTGTTCTCATTCTCATTTCTAATTTTTGAAATCTTAGTTAACAACTCATCATTCTCAATTTCTAATTCTTCATTTTTATGTTTCAAATCCTTAATCTCAAGTTTCATATCATCATGGCAAGAATTAAAAGAACTAGATTTCATTTTCTCATTTTCTAATTTGCATTCATGCAATTGAGAACTAAGATTTAAGTTTTCTTTCTTCAATTTCTTATTTTCCTTGTTCTTTTTTACAAGGATGACATATATTTTCTTGCTTTCTTCAAGTAGTTCTTCATAAGACATGTCAAGGGATTTAGAGCTACTAGAATCACTATCATTAATATTTTGAACATGACTAGAAGATGGAGAATATACCTCATCTTGAAGACCCATGACGCAAACGTTTGATGTAGCTTCATCGTCATGTCTAGAAGAGGTTTCACTTGTTTGAGATGTGGATGAGGAAGCACACTTCTTTTTGGATTTCTTCTTCAAGAGTGGACAATTCTTCTTCTTGTGTCCCTTCTCTTGGCAAAGGAAGCACCTAGGTTTTCTTTTCCGATTCTTGCTTGTGCTTCTTTGGCTAGAAGTGCTTTGGGCATCAAAAACTTCATTAGGACTAGAGGTATGACAATTGTCATCACCTCCTTCATTGAAAGTAGTAAGCTCCTCAGTTTTTGCATAATCATAAAGCATATTCAAGCAAGCCCAAATATCGAAAGCGAAAGTGCAATGCATGATCTTTTCAAAAATCTTATAATCCAAAGAATAAAATATACAATTTGTAGCTTTAGCATTTAATTCAAACATATCAATTTGTTCTTAGGTCCATGCATTTATATTTTCCTTAGGTTCAACATATTGGATTTTTACCATCTTAAAAATATCTAAACCTTGGGTCTTTAGAAAGATGTACATCTTAGATTTCCATAGACCAAAGTTCGAGGCATCGAACCTAGAAGGTGCGGAAACAATCTACAAGCCATTTCAAGATCGAGACGAATTGTAGAAGGGATGGTGAGATCATAATCTACGACCCGCTTTGATACCAATTGTTGGTGAAATGACAACACTAGAGAGGGGGTGAATAGTGTGTTTACTGATTTAATTAGCCTAAATCCACTTTTAATCGTTTACTTAGATTATTTAGGCAATATGCAATTTGACGATTAGATGCAGAAGCTTATAAATGATAAAGCAATTAAGCACAACAATAAATCAATGCAAACACAAAATTTATAGTGGTTTGGCCCCAATGCCTACTCCACCACCTAAGCACCCCGCTTAGGATTTCCAAACTAGTTTTACTAGATTAATTTATGTTTCCCTTACACACGAGGACTTTTCACCGAAGAGACGCACTCTCGACCTAAGGCACTTCCACACCCGGAAGTCACCGTCTTCTTATCGAGAGTCCTCTTCTACCTCAACCTCAAGGGACAACTAAACTAATCCTAGTAAATACTAAGTTTACAAAAGTGGCTTTACACCTAACTCCAGGTAACCACTTATACACTCAAGACCAAACACATGGTCTTCACACGCATAAATAAAAATAGTTCAAATAATAGGTAAAATTACAATCAAAAGAGCTACGAATAAAACCAATAGAAAGAGCTCTTTTGCAAGCCTTTGACGCCTTCAACTCATCAAGTAGTAGAGCTTGAATCAACACACGAGTTGAGCCCAGCTTTTAGCACTTGAAAAAGATTGCCACGGAAAGAAATAAAGCGCAAGCGTTGATCATTTGGAAGGCTTGGATCTTCTCTTTGATGGCTCAATAATTTCAGTAAGAATTAAGGAAGAAGGTTAAAAGAATCATATGAGGGTATATTTATACCCTGCTGAAAAAATGATTGCTCAACAGATAGACAACTATTCATTGCAGATCACCGGTCGAATGGTCGGTCGACCGACTGTTCGACCGCTGCTCTTTACTTTGTGGTTGGTCGACCGACGGGTCGACTGCCCAGACGCAAAACATCAATCCCGATCTTCGGTCGACCCGTCGATTGACCAATGCGATCTGCGTCTTTAGGTATTAGCAGGTCGGTCGATCGACGGGTCGACCACCCGAGCTACTGCCCATTTTGGGTTTCCATCGGTCGACCGCTCGGTCGACCGAAGTAGCTATGCTACTTTTTACCTTCATTCGGTCGATCGCCCGGTCGATCGAACCTTGGCTGAAGTTTATTTCTTCAGCCTATTTCTTCCGCGCTTCGTTTCCGGGTTCTGACTTTCAACGACCATCAACTTGGAGAGCTTTCAAGTGATCTTTGAGCCCGTCCAATACATCTTTGGTGCACGCGCCGCTCTTCGAGAAACTTCCACGATGAACCCGAGCGCGACGATCAATGTCCTTCCGATTTCTAATTTCTTCCGATATTTTCGATCGAGGACATCGAACGCTAATTGATATGGAACCTGAAACATATCCTCAATGAAATCATTAGTCCCATATTTATTATCATCAAAACCATCAAAATCGAGATTAAGGCTAAGGTTGAAAACCTAAAGCCAATAGTATCATTATCAAAGTTCATTTTGCTAAATAGTCTGAAATCCGTTTCAAATAAAATCAAGTGATACCAAAATGAATTTTAAGAGATCACAAAAATAATAAATATGAAAACATGATCTCGAACCCTTCCTATTGGTTGAAAATCGAAAGGCCACAATGAGCCTACGATTTAAAACCACAATGTCGCATGAGCCCATTACAGGCTACATAGGTCTCCGAAGAGACCGGAAAATCAAAAATCAAAAATGGTTTTTTTGAATTCATATCGAGAGTGGACAGAACTCAACCGAATTATGCATATTATCATAAACTTCAACTAAAATGGATTAAAGTTAGATAGAAGATGATACCAAAATGGTTGATGCCAATTTTACCTAAGGCATCTAGGTGAAAGCTTGAAGTTGCAACCATATAAGGATCTTTCATTCAAGTCTTTGGTCAACTTCAACACATCATCAATCTTTCACCCTTGTGTGGTAGATCCCCCTATAAGAGAACAAAAAATCTTTGGTACCCAAATGCCTTTGGGTCCTAGGGGGTTAGTGGGCTTAGGTACCCAATGTGTCTTCACAACACTTGGGTTCATTTTAAAAGCACAATCATAGATGGCATGCCCATAAGTATCACAATAATAGCAATGTCCGTGAAACTTTTTATTTTCCCTACGGACATGTGATTTATCGCTAGAATGCTTGACATGAGAGCTATGATGAACATGAATATTCTTAAATGATACATTCTTCTTTTAAACATGAGGTTTAATTGTGGAATGCTTAGCATGAGAATGATGATGAACATTGTCATTCTTTACGCAAGCATTTTTCATTCTAGTGTTCTTAGGAGATGAAGTATTTTTGAATTCATTTACTTTCTTATTCAATAAAATAACCTCACTTTTCAAATCATTCATTGATCTTTGAATAGCATGCAATTGAGTTTTTAGCATGCTATTTTTATTTTTTAAATTTTCATTTTTATGTTTCAAGTCCTTAATTTCAAGTTTCATATCATCATGGCATAAATCAAATGAACTAGATTTCAATTTCTCATTTTCTAGCTTTAGTTCATTCACATTAGAATTAAGCATCACATTTTCTTTCTTTAGCATCTTATTTTCCTTATCTTTTCTAACAAGCAAGACATACATCTTTCTACACTCATCTACTAACTCATCATATAGCATGTCATGAGAACTAGTAGAACTAGCATTGTCATTTTCATTATCATGACTAGGTGAAGGAGAGTGTACCTCCTCATTAGCATCCATGAGGCTAACTTTAGATGTGACTTCATAGTCATGGCCAGAGGGTGCTTCAAGTTAGTGAGAGGTGGAGGTGGAAGCACTTGATCTCTTCCTTGCTTTGTAATTTCATGTTTGGGCATTTTTTTTTCACATGCCCCTTTTCTTTGCAAGCATGACATTTTACCTTTCGTTTTCGGCTCTTAGAATTACTCCTTTGACTAGAAGTACTATGGGCATCAAAACCAAGATTAGTAGTAGGTAAGTGACCATTGTCATCACCACCTTCATTAAAAATGCCAATTTCTTCAGTTTTGGCATGATCATATAAAACATTTAAAATAACCCATAAATCAAAAGCCGAAGAGCAATGCATGACTTTTTCTAGGATGTTATTTGGTATGGCACAAAATATGCAATTCATGGCTTCTCCATTAAATTGAAACATTTTCTTGTCAAGTTCACTTCAATCATGCATGACAACCTTATGATAGGTATATTCAAATTTCAACATGTTATAAACACCAAAATCTCTAGTCTTTAAGACGGAGTACATTCTAGACTTCCAAAGACCAAAGTTTGATTCATCGAACCTAGGAGGTGAAGACGCTAAACACTCTAGTGTCATTTTCCTGATCGAGAGACGATGTAGAGGAGATGGTGAAATCTCAATCTACGACCTTGCTCTGATACCAATTGTTGTACGAAATGGCACACTAGAGGGATGGGGGGGTGAATAGTGTGTTATCTAAATCTATTTGCCTAATTTCGGTTTTAATCGTTTCTTATATTGTTTAGGCAAATTGCAATTTTACGATTAAATGCGGAAGCAAGATAAACCAATTAAGCACAAACAAAGGATTACAATGCTAACACACAAATTTATAGTGGTTCGGCCCCAATGCCTACTCCACCACCTAAGCACTCCGATCAGGATTTTCAAACTAAGTTTACTAGTTTAAATTGGTTCCCTTATAAGAGGACTTTGACCTGAAGAGACTCACTCTTAATCTAAGACACTTCCACACCCGGAAGTCTCTGCCTTCTTACCGAGAGTACTCTTCCACCTCAACCCTAAGGAACAACTCAACTAAATCTAGTAAACTATAGGGCTGTAATCGGGTCAGGTTGGGTCGGGTTTGGAGGAAAAATATACCCGACCCAATCAAGAGTAATCGGGTTGGGTTGGGTCGGGTTTATACTTTTTTGCCTTCCAAACCCGACCCGACCCAACCCGACTTGAGTCGGATTGGGTCGGGTCGGGTACTCAGGTTTACCCGAATACTTTACTGTATTTTTTTTAAACCAAGGAAGCTGTCAACAAAAATTAATTAAAATAGATTACTACAATCAAGGATTACAAACTTAAAGATTTCAAATATGACCCGAAAAATTGGAAGTTGACTTAAAGATAAGTTTTTTTGAGGCAATTAAGTATTTAGATAATGAAAAACTTACTGGTCTAGGAACGAAGAAGCATGAGAAGAGGTTGAAGACAGAGTAAAAGGTTGCGGCAAAGATTGCAGCAACTTGATGATTTGGTGACAGTGAGACAGTCATCATTCCGTAATAAGTGAAGTAGAGGAAGGAGAACAAGGAGATGAAGTAGAACCAGAAGAATTTTGTTGTTGTCCATTGGAAGCTCATCATCGAGTATACAATAAGAGATAAGTAAATTGCCTGAAAGAGCACATACGGTATTTCCACAAGCACCTGTAGTGCAAACAATTACTCAAACCTTTATTTGCCATCTTTAGAATTTTATTTCAAGAATGCTTTAGATTGCAGTTTTACAATTCAACTAGGGCTCTTACCTGAGCCATCGCATATGGTAAGGCAAAGTACATTCCAGCAGCTCTTTCTCGGTAAAAGACTGTCATTTCAATTGCCACAAGTGGCTTACCTTGACGGGAAGATGGAGGTTGAGCAGCTTCTGCTTTAACCTAGAAAGGAAGATGACGACGAGTAATAATCTCCACGGGCCACGACTACAGCTCGAAAAGGTTGGGAGTTGACGATTGGAAGATGCGGTGAGGCCGTGAGGGGATGGTAGGTGATTGGAAGATGCGGTGTGAGGCCACGCAGGAGTCGGCGACTCGACGATGAGAACTTGGGAGTCGATGATTGGAAGATGCGGTGAGGCCGTGAGGGGGTGGTCGGCGATTGGAAGATGCGGTGTGAGGCCGTGCGGCGGTGCGGGAGTCGGCGACTCAGCGATGAGAAGTTGGGGGCGCGACGCCACGGCGTTCTGCTAGGTTAGGGATAGAAATGGCGAATGAGAGGTAACTAGGTAATGGGTAAGCGAAGTAGTGGGTAACCGGGTTATTGGGTTAATGGTTATTAATAGGTAAATAAAATAAAATTTAATATAAAATTAATTTTAATCAGGTAATCGGGTCGGGTATCGGGTCATCGGGTTCCAAAATATGGAACCCGTTATCCGACCCGACTAGGTTCGGGTCTGGTCGGTTTTGACCCGACCAGACTCGACTACCCGACCCAACCCAACCCAAATAGGTTGGGTCGGTTCGGGTTGTCGGGTTCATTGGGTTGGGTTTACCCTATGAACAACCCTAGTAAAGTACGTTTACAACGGTGGAATTAAGCCTTAACACCAAGGCAACCACCAACCAAATCAAACCTAGCAACCTAGGTTTACACAAGTTTTAATACAATGAAATAAACAAGAAAATACAATAACAATTGGAGCAATAAATCAAACAAGGAGTACTTAGCTCCAAAAGACACTCCCTAGTCCTCTTGATGCCTTGAGATGATGAATCGATAAATCTTGAAGGCTAAATCAAGGTGTTATCCTGGAAACTAGGGATATCAAATGGATGGCTCAAGAGAAGCTTTAGAATGATCAAGAATTGGCTCAATGGAAGCTTGGATCAATTGCGTAGGAAAGTTAATGAAGGATAGAGAGGAGTATTTATAACCCCCAGCAGAAACAGCGCGACAACAGGCAGAAAACTAGTCATTTTCGTCGTTCGGTCGCTTGCCGATCGATCGTCGATCGACTGACCGATCGACCGCCGGCCTTTCTGTGCTTTAATCACACTAATCGGTCGATCGGAGGGTCGACCGCCTGCGACTGATTTTTTTGCTCGTTTGGGTTTCGTCTTTGCTAATCTACTTATATAACATTTCTTAACTCTAAGTTAATAACTTTAAAACATAAATGTTATATAAGGATTACCCTCCATTTGGATTCAATAAAAATATCTAAAAAATCAAAATCCTTAAGAATCAAAATTTAATTTTTGGGGTCTAGTACAAATTTTTCGAAAATGGAAATTTCCTAATCTTTTGGGTCAAATATGATTAGGCTAAAGGCTTCCAAAAATTCCTAAAAAATACCTCGTCATCTAGTTTTAACCTAAGGAACAATTACCGCCATTTTTTATGTCTAAAACTATCTAAGTCATATAGCCCTCCAAAGAGCTCCCTAGGCTTAGTGAGTTTCAGGGTGGTTTTCGGGTTTTCATGTTTTGGGTTTTAGGTTTGGTTTTAGGGTTCTTTGCATCATAAAGAGGAAATTCAACATATCTAGACACCCTAAACCTAAACTCTATCTTCTTGAATAATTCGAGCGCGTTGACCAATGTCCTTCCGATTTTCTGATTTCTCCGATCGCGGACGTCGTGCGCTAGCTGATATAGAACCTGAAAGATTTTCTCAATAAAACATTAGTTCCATGTTTGTTATCATCAAAATTGAGATTAAGACCAAGGTTGAAAACATTAAGCCAACAGATGTAACACAACATGTCCACCAAGGTGGACTGTACCCACAGGTGCGCCACTAGGGTACCCGATGCTGACACAGTCAGGGTTGCTCCCCCATCCAAGCACAACGCTAGCTCTCGAGCTAAGGGCCTTCTTTTGATTTCCAAACTGCTCATGGATTTTCTGCTCAAAGCATCCGCTACCACATTGGCTTTCCCCGGATGATACATAATAGTGCAGTCATAGTCCTTCAGGAGCTCCAGCCACCTTCTCTGCCTGAGGTTCAGCTCCTTTTGGGTAAGCAAGTACTGGAGGCTCTTGTGATCTATATAAATCTCACAAGTCTCTCCGTACAGGTAATAACGCTAGAGCTTTAGTGCAAAAACCACTATTGTCAGCTCTAGATCGTGCGTCAGGTAGTTCTTTTCATGCACCTTCAGCTGGCGGGACGCATAGGCTATGACTCTGCCAAACTGCATCAAAACGCAGCCTAGGCCAACCCGAGAGGCATCACAGTAGACCACAAATCCTCTTGAGCCGAAAGGTACGACCAACACGGGTGTCGACGTCAAGCATTCCTTGAGCTTCTGAAAGCTCGCCTCACACTTGTCGTCTCAAATAAATCTGACCTTTTTTTGAGTTAATCGAGTCAAAGGGGCTGCAATCCTGGAGAAGTTCTCTATGAACTTTTGGTAGTACCCAGCCAACCCAAGAAAGCTGCGGATCTCAGTTACGCTCGTTGGCCGCCCCCAATTCTGCACCGCCTCCACCTTTGCAAGGTCTACCCTTATCCCTTCCTTGGACACTACATGGCCCAGGCACCCTATAATTTCTAATCAGAATTCACACTTGGAGAATTTAGCGAACAACCGGTGCTCTCTGAGGGTTTCCAGGACCATCCTCAAGTGCTCGGAGTGCTCCTCCTCACTCTTGGAGTATACCAAGATGTCGTCAATGAAGACGATCACAAAATTGTTCAGGTACTTCTTAAATACCCTGTTCATCAGGTCCATGAAAGCAGCAGGTGCATTGGTTAGACCAAAAGACATCACTAGGAACTTGTAGTGGCCATAGCGAGTACTGAAGGCAGTCTTAGGCACATCGCAGTCCTGGATTCTCAGCTGTTGTAATCCGAAACTTAAGTCTATCTTTGAAAACCATCGTGCCCCTTGTAGTTGGTCAAACAAATCATCTATCCTCGGCAGTGGGTAATGATTCTTAATTGTCACTTTATTCAGCTGCCTATAGTCGATACACATGCTCATCGACCCATCCTTCTTCTTCACGATGAGCACCGGAGCACCCTATGGTGACACGCTCGGCCATATGAAGTCCAGGTCCAGCATTTCTTGCAGTTTCACTTTTAGCTCCCTAAGTTCGGCCGGCGCCATCCTTTAGGGTGGGATGGAGATCGGCTTCACCCAGGGCTGCAAATCAATGCAAAAATCCATCTCTCTCATGGGCGGCAATCTCGGCAACTCCTCAGGAAATACATCGGAAAACTCGTAGACTACCTGAGTACCACCGACATCCCCTACCACATCCCCCTTTTCCCCTGCCACAGATACGAAGTCCAGGAAGGACTGGAAGCCCCCCTGAAGCAGTTTACGAGCCTTAAGGTTTGAGATGACCCCAATTGGCTCGCTTCTTCCTTCTCATTGGAAGGTGAACTGCGGCAACTCGGGCTTGCTGAACATGACTATCTTAGCCCTATAATCCAGCAACACAAAGTGCTCCGCCAACCAATCCATGTCGAGAATGACATCGAGTTCAAGCATGGGCAGGAGTGTCAAATCTGCCCTCAATGCATGACTGCAGATGAGCACTTCGCAGCCCTGAAAAATTGATTTGGCTTTGATTGCATCACCCACAAGCGTTGATACTAGAAATGGCCTGTCGAACAAAGAAGGTGTCATTGGTAACCCAACAGCAAATTTGGCAGATACAAACGAGTGTGTGGCACCCGGATCAAACAGAACATAAGCAGCAGATGAACATACTAAAATAGTACATGTTACCACTGCTCTAGATGCCTCTGCCCCCTCACGGCTCATGGCGTAAACTCGGGGCAGACGATTTCTCAGAGTGACTAGCCTGCAGCCCTCGGCTCTGCATCTGATCCTTCTGTGCCACTGACCCTACTGACATCGGCGCCTTTCTTCTTGACAACTCAGATCTCTAGCTATCTCTGTTCGGACAATCCTTCCTAAAGTGTCCTAC
This sequence comes from Canna indica, assembly GCA_034359265.1. Taxonomy (NCBI): domain Eukaryota; kingdom Viridiplantae; phylum Streptophyta; class Magnoliopsida; order Zingiberales; family Cannaceae; genus Canna; species Canna indica. Next base: position 31,594,225 of record CP136898.1, on the reverse strand, counting down.
CTGCCCACATCTGAAGCATGCATCTGTATGGCCATAGGAAGCTCCCTAGTGTTTCCAATTACAACGCCCACACTGCGGCATGTCTGACTTCTAAGTAGCGCCCCCTGTCTCTGCCTGTCTCGCTGCCCCTGACCTTGAGCCTGAAGCTGCACAACTAGAGAATCCTGGCCCTCTACCTCAGACTGTTCCCTTTCGTGGCCCCGGCCCCGACCTCAGCCTCGGCCCTGGCCCCGGCGTTCGGTGGAATTGCTACCGCTACCACTCAGAGCAGCATTTCGGGTCTCCATCAAACTATCATATAAAAAAATAATATTTCACCATTAATATTAACCAACTCATTCAATTAAAATTTAAGTTACTAACCACATGGTGCGCTGAGTGCAGTCGTTGTTGTCTGATCTCGTAGCATAACTATACCGTACGTAGACATGCTAGCATATGCCTCGTTTGGTACTCAATTCCTAGTCGTAGTTAAGACCTAACCTGACGCTCTGATACCAACTTTGTCATGCCCCAACTCAGGGTACATGTCGGTACTCCGAAGCCTACCCTATGCACTGACCAACAACTCATAAAACACAATCAGACTGACATCAAAATCATAACAAAAGCAATAGTACATTCAAGTTTGATTTGATTCATCATCAAGACATCAAGAGGAAGCTAAGAATCTTGTTGTGGAGCTAACTACTTTATTGTTTGATTTATTGCTCCATTATTGTTGTATTTTTGTTGTTAGTTTCATTGTAATTCAAGTGTGTAAAGATCTAGTGTGTAGATTTTGAGCTTGGTGGTTGCCTTTGTGTAGAGGCATAAAATTATCAGTGTGATTAGTTTACTAGGATTAGTTGAGTTATCCTTAGGATTTGAGGTGGGAGAGTATTAGTAGTGTGCCCTAGGCCAAATGGAATAATATTGTGGGAAGATCAAAAACAAAAAGAGTTAATTACATTGTATATCTCCAACTTTAGGTGTTTTCTCAATCTTGTCTCAACTTTTTATTTGAATTAATTTTATACTTTAATTTTAATTTTATTTTAATTCTATTCCGACATCAATCATCTATTAATTTTATTATTTAAGTGATGACATGGCATTTATGACTTGTATCATGAATAATAAAATATACATCACTGCCACATCATAAGGTCGGTCTTCCTCCTCTATTATTGCACCACATTCACGTCCGTCTCCAGCAACCCGACCATTGTCACCCTCCCCGGTCCTGTCCACCACCACCTCGTGAGCTCCGTGCGCCACTCAGCCTCACCGTCGGCCGGGACGACCATCTCCGTCCCACGTGGCTACCTTCTGGGCGGCGACCACAAGTCAAACATGATGGCCAGGACGGCGAGATATCTTCTCTGTTGAGCTGCGTGGCGAGGATCTCCACCACCACCACCATTTGGGCTTCTCTTTGCTGGGGGTGAGCTCGGTGATGGTGCCTCCTGTGCTCGTTTGATCTGGGTTGATGCATCGATGGAGTATGCAGACTGCTGGTTAACTCAACCCCACGCTGCAGCTCGCGCAGTTTCTGCAATCCAAGGGCTTCTTCGTCACCTTCGTCAACACCCAGTCCAGCCACCGCCATCTTCGGCGAACTGCAGGCCTCGACGCATTACGCAGCACCGAGACTCTCTGGTTCGTCATCGCCGCGGATGGCATCTCCGAGCCGGATCTCCACGGCCTGGATCACCTTATCGAGCTATGGCTCGCCATCAAGCAGAATTGCCCCACCGCGCTCGCGGAGCTGCTCATGGAGTTCAACTCCTCCTCCTCCGCGCCGCGCATTACGTGCGTCGTCACCAACTACTTGATAACCTTTGCGCACGACGTCGCGGCGCGGCTTGGCGTCCCCGAGTTGGTCTTCTGGACCACGAGCGCTGAATCAACGCCATTTATTGAAGAGAGGAATTTGTTGATTCAACTCCTGATTCATCGACGTCTCCAACTATGATTACATCCAAACATAACACCGTCAACAAACATCAATCTTTTTGAGAACAGACGAAGCAAAAGAGTATTATTTTTTTCTATTGCTCTTTGTTTTTGATGTGTGCTCGTCTGGAAGCTTTCACCAGTTCCATATGACCCTGCGGGAAGTAGAACACCTTCTCCCCGGCCCGCGGCACTTCCACCAGTAGCCCTGCGCATGCTCTCCCGAGCTCCTGGTAAAGAGCATCGCCTCCTCCGGAACCTTGACAAAAGAGGTGCCACGATCAGAAAACAATGGAGAGAAAGACCGCAAGCATGCTGTGAAGCAGCCACCTTTCTCGGTCTCGCGTCCTTCCGCCCTCGCGCTCCATCAAATTCGTGATGGAGAAGATAAGGAAGGCAGTGGTGGAGAGCGCGTACAAGGTGATCCGCCTCAAGGGCTACACATCCTGGGCCATCGGCTACTCGGTGGTGAGTCTCGCTCGTTCTCTGCTTCGCGATCAGCGCCGAGTTCACCCCGCTTCGCTGCTCGCCAAGGGGTTCTACGACATTCCCGATGACTGCGAGGTCTACCTCAGACTCCCGGCTCAGCTGGGCTGCAGCGGCGTCCTCGGCGTTGCCAACATCCAGCTCACGAAGGAGGAGACCGCCTGGCACTCTACTCACACCCTTTGGGATCAGCTGCAACAACAACTCGTGGGGGACTTCCTCAATATGAACCAGTGGGAATCCATGGTGTGCTTGGTTCAATCTGTCATCCCATGGGCTTCCTTCTTCTCCTCGTCAATGGAAACACCATCATCCGTGAGAAGGATCACAAGATCTCAGGCCGCCGCCGCCTCTGCCTGCAACACTCATGAGCACCCCTCTTTCTCGATTGATACCTAGATTTTTAGGAGGTAGAATTACCTTAATTTGGTCTCTTTCTTGAATCCAGAGAAGATAAATCCGAGGTCGAGAAACGGCACCGACGATCGCTCGACAATCATCGACATCACCAACAACTGCCCCGTTGTCAGGCTGACCGACGGGTCCCTCATGGCGGAGAAGACGCCCTCGTCCTCTGTAGTGAAGAGTCGTGTCCGGGTCGGAAGGACTCCCGGGTCGGGCGAGGGTATACGTGCTGACGTGGATTATTTTATTAATCCACGTCAGCATTTTATTTTATTATAAACTAATATATAATTGATGACGTGGCAGTATTGAATTTTTTATTATTTTTTATACATGTCAAAAATTTCATGTCATCACTCAAACGGTGGAAATAACGGATGGTTGACGTTGGGATAGAAATTAAAACAAATTTAAAGTTGAAGTATAAAATTGATTTAAATAAAAAGTTGGATCATAATTGGAAAAACACCTAAAGTTAGGAATATATCATGTAATTAACCCAAAGAAAAAATCCATACTTTATCATGAAATTGAATTTAGAAAAAACATATAACAAATTAGATTGGGATGCTCGTGAGACAAGGAGATCCTTTGTCTCCCTATTTGTTCATCTTAATGCAGGAGTTACTAACAAAGCTGATAAATAAGGAGAAGGAGTTGGGTAGCATAAAAGTATTCAGGTATAGAAGGTTAAAAATCAACCACCTATTTTTTGCTGACGATATTATTATGGTTATGAAGTGCTGTGAAAGATCTTGTAGAAGCCTAAAAAGGGTGCTGAACTACTGTGGGCAGATTACAAATCAGAAGATTAATTTTAAAAAATTTGAAATCTTTTTTCCTTGTGTGTATCAAAGTAGGAAAAAGCTGATGATTAGTAGCATACTGGAAGTAAAAGAAGAGAGGCTCCCTCTGAAATATTTGGGGGCTTATATAGACAAAGGCATGATTTCAGTGAACATCCAGAGGCAAATTATTGAAAAAGCAGAAAACAAACTAGAAAACTGGACAAGTAAGGAAGTGTCACAAGCTGGCGAGGTGATATTGGTGAATTCAGTGATTAATTCTAGGCCTATACATATATTATCTACCATGTGGATCAATAAGAAAGTGGTCAGCGATCACAAGAAATCAGTAAGAGGATTTCTGTGGAAATCAGGAAAAAAAAAGTATGGTTTCCATTTGGTTAATTGGAAGAAGGTTACCTTAAGCAAAGCTGATGAGGGGTTGGAAGTAAAGGACTTAAACATTTTTAAAATAGCTATTCATGTGAAGAGAATTCTACAGATATTGAACAACAAGGACCAAATCTGGTCAAAGCTGATAAATGTTAGGTATACTGGATTACATCCTTGGAGGGCTGATAAAAGGGGGAGAGTTTGTTGGACTACAAAGGCAATCATCAATGCAATGGAAATATTGAGGGATGGATTGAAGATAAAAATAGGAGATGGAAGGAATGCCAACATATGGCAGGACCCTTGGATTGAAAGTCTTCCTTTGGTGAAATGGCTATATGGAAAGGGTTCAGGATGTGACTATGGTGGAAGAATTCATTAAGGATGGGGACTGGGATTTGAATTTGATTATGAATGTTCTTGGAAAGGAACGCATGGAAAGAATCAGCCAACTGTATTTGCCTAAGGGAAGCACTTCTAACAAATGGGTATGGGTCTTTAATAGAAAAGGGAAATTAAATTGTAAATCAGCTTACAATTTCCTAAAAAATAAAGAAAAGAAAGAGGTGAATTCTAAGTGGGACTGGAATCTCATATGGAGCTTAAATGTCATCCCAGAATTAAGATATTTTTATGAAAATTTGTGCAGGGAAAGCTACCAACGACTGAGTTGTTGGCAAAAAGAAGCAAAATTAGTAAGAATATATGCTTTGTGCGTAATGAAGAGGAATATAGCATGAATCATATCTTCTTTAAATGCAAATTTGCTGGGTGTTTTTGGAGGATGCTGGAGAAAGTAGTAGGGTATTTCTTTGAGTATAAGTATTTGTGGTGGCAAGGAAGATGGATTGATGAAGGCAAGGAGTTGGGAAGAAAAGAAAGGAGAGCTCTACTTGGGTGTATAGCAGTTGGTTTTTGGTATATTTGGAAGAATAGGAACGAAGTCTGTTTCAGAAAAAAAACGTTTGGGTTGAATTCAACGATATGCAAGGTTTTAGCTGAGATGAACAATGGGGAAAGGAATTATGCTGAGGTACAAAATATGGTAATGACTGATGATAAGAGGCCTTCTTCAAATATGCTTCAATAGAATAGAAGATGTATGGAGAAGTTTGAGGGATTAAAAGTTTTTTGTGATGCTGCTTGGTTCAATGATTCAAAAAAGTCTGACTTTGGGTTCAATGTGATTAATAATATGGGAGAGTGTACTTTGATGGGAACTGGGAAGTTTTTATCTCATAATGTTATATCTGCTGAAATAAATGTTGTTTGGATGAGTTTAATGAGATTGAGTCAAATGAATGTAAAATACTTAAAAGTGTTCACTGACTGCAAGGGTGTAGTGGATATATTAAAGGGCGTTTTCAAAGCACCTTGGTACTTGAAGGATCGAGTTAAGGATATATTTAACTTAGGATCAAAGTTAGGTGTTGTGGGATGGTATTTTGTTCAAAGGGAAGAGAACATGTTAGCTCACTGGCCGGCGAAAAGAGGAGTGGAGGATGCAGAAATTCAAATTGAAGAAGGTGATGGATGGAGTATGGATGTTTGGCAGCACATGGGAGCAAAAAGAAGATATTATGTGAGAGATGAGGATGGAACAACTAATAGGAGTAGAAATTTTATTTTCAAATTGCTTAATGTGTGTAATGGTAATATGTGTGAGGATATATCTCTATGTTGTTACGGGGATTTAGTGATGTTACATTGTAATATGTTTGAGGATGATTATAAAATGAAACCTGCTTGGGAAGAATATGGGAATGCTTGGTGTATTGGCAAGAGGTATACGGCTAATTGCCCTCAGTCCTCTTTACCCAATACTTGAGTATTCCATGACTTCCTAAGTGTAGGTACTTTTTTTTTCAAAATATATATGAAATATTTACTGTATCTTGTTATTCATTATGAACGTGTTTGACTTGATAAAAGATTCTCGAAATAGTTAACTCCGCCTAATGGTCATCAAGTATGAGACTTGATAGTAAAACTTTAAAGCAGTTGGAATCCTATTATAAACAATCCCTAGTCGGTCATTATCTTGGAACGATAATGAATGAAGACTAGTATGCAGTCTGACTAACGATGGTCATGTTTTACTGATCATGGATATGTGATATCAAAGTCAGATCATAGACACATATTGGAGAACATGATGTCGGACAGATCCACCATGAGAATACTACATGGATTTATATCATTAGTATCTCATAGCGGTAGTGATATGTCAGTCCTCTGACCTGATGTTACCATGAATTCCTACATGATATGTGTTTTGACCTAGTTTAACATCACCTTTAACCGGGTGGTAATAAGGTTTACAGTTGAACATGGAATGAATCATGCATAAGAATATGTGTAGTCGTGAAAGAATTTATCCTTCTCATATATGAGAGAGATATCTCTGGGCCCCTTGATGAGTGTGACTGAAGAATTGCATGGTCGTGCTCAAATGAATTGATAAGAGTATCAATGTCATTTGTTAAGTCAGTCTACTAAGGAATCAAGAAACCAGATTGAGCAATACAAGGATGATGTAATTCATGCCTTATGCTCAATCCAAATATCGCGTGACAAAAGGATGAAGTATCATACTATGAGTAAGGTTGCTCGGATCACCGACCTTCACTTGACATGGGTAGTCATAATATTTTGCTAGAGGTCGTTTATGACTTGTGGGTTGCAAATAAGTTTTGGACCCACTGCCAACGTTAAGGTAACCTATAGGGTCGCACACATAGGGTGAACCGAATTGGACTTAGGGTTATGACTCATCGGATTGGATCCGCATGACCATTAACCCGCAATTCTCTCTTGGTAATTTTGAAGATTAATTTCGAATTTGAAAATGAGTTTTCAAAATTGGAATTAATTATTCTAAATTTTAAATTGATTTAAAATTGGAATTATGTTGATTAAAATTTAGGTTATGAATCTTTGATAAATTTTTTTATTAAAGGATACATTATTTTCAGCATATTGAATTTAGAAAATTCATCATTGATAATTGTTATTAAGGATATATTTTATTCGGACATTAAAATCATTTTAAAGATTCCGAATATGGCTTTGAATTAATCAACGATTATGATGACTCGTTCAATATGATTAACGCGTCTATAAATACCCGTTTGAGGTTTAGATGGGGTATGTGATTATCTCTTGAAAGGCTACCGACCTCTTCCTAGGAAGCCGACCTCCATTTGAAGGAAGTCGAGCCCCCTTTTTGTGGTAGCCGACCTCCATCAAATAGAGAGAGAGAAGAGTGCGGAAGGTGTTCCGCGCTCAAACAGATTAGAAGGTATTCCGGTAGAGCTGAGCTAGCACTCGGGAATCGCCCAGTTCGTCGCTTGGCAGCACCTTGGATTCGGAGCAAGTTCGTGATCTTGGATTCGCGAAGCAGAAGATGAAATTCAATCTTCAAAGGTATAACTGTTGACATAGTATCGATTTAACCGAGATGCATGGATCCGATTGGGTAGAGGATCGGTTTTATTCCGCTGCGTGTAAAATTTTTGTTACTTGCCCGATCCTCCATGACCCAACAGAGAGTGCTCTCGGTAGGAAGGCGGAGACTTCCGGGTGTGGAAGTACATTCGATGTGAGAGTGAAGACTCTCTGGTGAAAACGTCCTTATTGTAAAGGAAATAATTAATCTAGTAAAGCTAAGCTAAAAATCCTAAGCGGGGTGCTTAGGTAGTAGAGTAGGCATTGGGGCCGAACCACTATAAATCATTGTGTTAACATTGATATATTATTTGTGTTTAATTGTCTTACTTATTGCTTCTATATTTAGTCATTGAATTGTGAATTTGCCTAAAGTAATCAAGAAACGATTAAAACTGGAATTAGGCTTAACTTTTAGATAACACACTATTCATCCTCCCCCTCTCTAGTGTTGTCAATTTCACTAACATTTGGTATTAGAGCGGGTTGTGGATTGAGATTTCATCATCTCGTCTACATCTTATCTCGATCCTAGAATGACACTAGAGTCGGTAGTTAATGCACCTCCAAGGTTTGATAGGCTAAACTTTGAAGTTTGGAAACATAGGATCTATTCGTTTTTGAAAACTCAAGGTTTAGGGGTTTTTGAAAATTTGAAATGTTGAAAAGTCATTATATCGAACCTAAGGTAGATAGTATAAATGCATGAACTCAAGAACAGATTGATATGTTTGATTTAAATGCTAAAACTATGAATTACATTTTTTGTTCTTTGGAAAATGATATCTTTGAAAAGGTCATGCATTGTACTTCCGCATTTGATGTTTGGGTTTGCTTAAAATCAAGCAATTTTTCATTTAAGAATTCTTGAAATTGAGGATTGAAAAATGAAAATGATGATTTGAAAATTAAATTGAAGCTTGCAAGTAATGACTTGAAAAATATCTTAAAAGTTGAGATTGAGACTTTGAAAGTAGAGAATATGAAAATCAAAAATGAAAATAGTATGTTGAAATCTCAATACCATGCTTTTCAAAAATCTATGAATGATTTGAAAAGTGAGGTTATTTTCTTGAGTACGAAAGTAAATAATTTATCAAATAGTTTATCTTTTAAGAATTCTAGAATTAGAAATGTTTCATCTAAGAATGCTCATGCTCATCATGCTTCTCATGACAACCATTCTAATATTACACATCATGTTCATAAGAATAATGAAAAGAAAATATTTAATGAACATTGCTTTTGTTGTGGTGTTTACGGGCATGCCATTTATGATTGCACTTTTAAGATGAATCCAAGTGTGGTAAAGACACTTTGGGTTCCTAAGCTCTTTAACCCCCAAGGAGCCAACGCCATATGGGTACCAAAAGTTTCTTATTTTCTTGTAGGGGGAACTACCACACAAGGATAAATGGGAAATGGAATATTGAAGTTGACCTTGGATTCAAATAAAAAATCTCCACGAGGTTACAACTTCAAGTCATCATGATATCTAAGGTATGAAAAATGGCTTTTTAAGTAATCCGATATCATCTCCTTACTTATGCTATGTTTCATTCAAGTTGAAATGTATGATACTTGTTTAATTCTAGTTGATTTTATTTGCTCTTGATATGTTTTATGAAAAATAATTTTTGTTTTTGATTTTCGATCTCTTCGGAGACCTATGTAGCCTATAACGGGCTCGATCATGCGACATTGTGGTTATTAATCGTAGGCTCATTGTGGTCTTTCGGTTTTCAACCAATAGGGAGGGTTGGAGATCATATTTTCATTTATATTTCTCTTGTGATCTCTTAAAATACGTTTTGGTATCACTCAATTTTATTTTGAAATGAATTTGAAACTATCTAGCAAACTAGACTTTGATATTGATAATTGATTCTCTCTCTTTGCTACTTAGTATGATAACTTACTTGGTGTATTTTCATTATGCTACTAATGAATATTCCTTGCAAGTTATGATAAAATTGAAAGACTATAAAAATTGGAAAGAAAATGAAAAGTTTGAGAAAATTTCTAAGAATGAGGTATGAGTTCGATTTTACAAAAATCTTAGTGTAACACTATAATAATTATGCTTCAATGATTTCTCTATGACTCATGATTGATTGTGCATGATAACTGCTTAGAATTTCATGAGTAAAAAAACTTGGTAACTTGGGCAATTTTATTTTGATTGAATGAAATTTGCACTAGATTGAAATCCATTAGAGAATTCGTTTTTAAGCCTACACCCAATAAACATGTTTAAATATACACATAATATGCTTCTAAGTATTTAAACTTGAAAACTTATGTGAAGATGAACAAGGTGATAATTAGATCATTTTAGGGGACTTAAACTTGAAAATGTTTGACCCAAGTCAATAAATTGACTTTGACCATTTTCTTTAAGTCCAAAGCTTCATAAACATGTTCAGGTATACATATGACATGTTTCCAAGCATTTAGAATGAAAAATTCACAAGAATATGGATAAAATGATATAGAGGTAAAATCTTGATAACCTCATTTGAACAAGTTTGACCCAAGTCAACAAATTGACTTGGAAGTCTTATTTTCAATCCATATTTGAGGAACATGTTTAGATTTACTCATGTTAGGTATCCATAGATTTAAGTTTGAAAAATCATGAGCAAATGACAAGGTTGTCACTTAGCTAGTTTCATGTTATCATAGGTGAAACCATGCTAGGTTGATATCTTGACTTAAGGATATTATTTTCATCTCAAACTTGACATACACCATTTATATGATCATTATGTAGTGTCATATAGTTTGAATGAAAACTGAGCACGTTTTGAAAAATAACTGAAAATTATGGAAATGTCATTGAAATTTAAGCATTTCAGTGAATTTTAGAAACATGTAGAAAATTGATTTTGCGATGATTCTTAAAGTTGCACATTCATTGAAAAATCTATTTTGTTGTGTAAAAATCTCAAAAAATTTCATCAATAATCTGATTTATAATAGAATTTTGAAGTTGAATTTCGGAAACACAGATTAGTATCACTTACTTGAAATACTCATTTCTTCGATACTTTGATTTCTCGTCAAAAACTTCAAATGAAAACTCATGTATACCATTTTGATTCCATTTCTAATATCGTTCACACCATTGTTTGAGTAAAATCATTTCTAAGAATATTTTTGATAACTTAAACGATAACTAGAAATATCGGTTTTTCATTGAAACCAAGATAGGATGAAATGTGACTTAGAAAATTCATTTTAAGCCCAAACTTGACCGAGATACTTAGATTCACTTATATTAGATGTCTATGTGTCTAAGTTAAAGAAAGCATGACTAGATAACAAAATTTGATACTTAGTAAATTTCATGATAACTTGCCTATTTTGAATGAATTCATGCTATGATGGAATTTTGATCAAATGTCATTAGTTTCATTTAAAACTTGACAAACATGCCTTACATGATCATCTCTTGGTATTTTGAAAGTTTGAACGAAATCCGAAAATGTCATGAAAAGTTTTAGTTATTTACGAAAGTACCACTAAATATCAATGAATTTTAGAAAAATACAGAAAAATAATTTTTGGTTGGTTCTTAAATATGCATCTTCCTTGAAAAATCTAGTTTATGTCATACAAATTTCAAAAATCTTGAGTATGAATGTGATTTGATTTGGATTTTTGAAGTTAGATTTCAAAACTTTAAAGTGTTGCTCTTCCTAAGTGTTCATTTTTGGATAATTTGGATTTTCGTCAAAATCTTTGAATGAGACTTCAAGTATGATATCATAATTCTATTTTTGGTATCGTTCTCATTATTACTTGAGAAAAATAATCTCTAAAATGATTTTTGATATTTTGATCGATACTTGAGTTTATACAAGATTTTTGAATTTGGCTTTTAGTTATCATGTATGTTTTAGTCTCATATTAGATATTTGGTTGAGATCTTCATGCTTCATGAAAAATATTTTTGAGTCTCAACTTTGATTATAGGTTGACTTTTCTTGCCCTTTTTGATTGATGTCAAAAGGAGAAGAAAAATATAGGAAAATCATGCATATAGATAGGGGTTTATTTCCATAGATATGCATGTTGCACTACTATATTTTGGCTCTGTGGCCATGCCACTTTTGGGAACGGTTAAAAAAGTGTTCCCATACATTACTTATAGGAACAGTTTTAAAAACCGTTCCCTTAGCCAATATATTATGGGAACACAAAAAAGAACCGTTCCCGTAGCCAATATATGGGAACGGTTTCCGAACTAGTTCCCTTAGCCAATATACTATGGGAATACAAAAACAATAACTGTTCCCGTAGCTAATTTATGGTGATGATTTCCGAAACTATTCCCGTAGCCAATATACTATAGGAATACAAAAAGAACTTTTCCCGTAGCCAAAATAATACTTAAATAACTAAATCGTTCCTATACTTAAAATATCTCGCTCTTTTTTTCGCAGTCGATAAAACTCGCCCTGATTCTCTTTTTTCCCTCTGCCCACGACAAAACCCCCTCAAAAACCTTTGTTGCGGAACTCCCCTCGTCATCTCCACCTCCCCTTGCCGCGGAACCCTCGATCGTCCCCCTGAAACCTTCGATCGGTCGTCCCCCTCAAACCCTCGATGAATATAGTTTGCTACGGAACTCCCTTTCTCCACCTCCCCTCAAACCCTCGGCCGTCCTCACCGAAGAAGAGTTTGACATGATCCAATCCCTCTATGACACCTCTGCGGCAATCCAAATGGTGATCCCCTCAAACGCCTCTACGACGCCGCCTCGTCATATGCGATCCAAAACCAGGTTCGTCTCTCCCTCCCTCCCCCCCCCCCTCTCACTTGGCGGCGCTGACGCTGCCACATCGCATCCTGTAGTCCTTTGCCGCCCTCTTCCTCCCTCTCTGCTCCCATCTCTTAAATGATTGGCTCAGTTCTAATTTCTAATTTCAAAATCCAATCCAATCCATTGACACTGTTAAATTGTCAACCCATTTCTAATTTCATCTCTTAAATGTTGGCCTAAGGTTTTCAACCTTGGTCTTAATCTCGGTTTTGATGATAACAAACATGGAACTAATGTTTCATTGAGAAATACTTTCAGGTTCCAAGTCGGTTAGCGCAAGACGTCTGCGATCGAAAAAATCAAAGAAATCGGAGAAATCGGCAAGGACGCTCGTCGACGCTCGGGATTTTTCGGGAAGTTAAAGTTTAGGTCTAGGGTGTCTAGTTTATATTGTAAATCCTCATGATGATGCATAAGAACCTAAAAACCAAACCCGAACCCCAAAACATAAAAGACCGACAAATTAAAAAATGACCTTAGAATTCACTAAGCCTATGGAGCTCCTTGGAGGGCTATATAACCTAGACATTTTCTTGGCACCAAAAATACCGGTAATTATTCCTTAGGTAAAAACTAGATAATGAGATATTTTAAAGGATTTTTTGGAAGCCTTTTAGTCTACCCATATTTGACCCGGAAGATTAGAAAATTTCTATTTTTTGGAAATTTGTACTAGACCCTAAAAGTTAGATTTTGATTCTTAAGGATTTTGATTTTTTAGATATTTTTATTGAATCCAAATGGGGGGTAATCCTTATATAACATTTATGTTTTAAGATATTAAGAAATGTTATATAAGAGGACTTAGCAAAGATCGAACCCAGAAACGAGCAAACGAGCAAAAAAATCAGCAAACTAGGCTGATTTTTCCAGTTTTGGTCGATCGGTCGGTCGACCAAATGGTGCTCGAAATGGGCAGAAGCCATTCGGTCGCTCAGTCGGTCGACCGACGATCGACCGACCTACAATTGGACGACGGAAAATGACTTTATTTCGAGCCGTTAGTGCTGTTTTGGGACTCTACCTTCATGGCTTATAAATACAAGCCTTTGAGTGCCTTCCATGATCATCTAACATACCTTGAGCCATATTTTGATGATCCTTCAGCTTGAATGAGCCACCGTTCTTGAAAACCTTAGCTTTGATATCTCAACTCCTTGAGCAAGTCTTGACTTCATTGATTCACCATCAAAGGCATCAAGAAGAAGCTAGGAAACTTTGTTTGGAGCTAAGTATTTGTTGTATCATTTATTTGCTCCATTATTTGTGTATTTTATTATTTATTTCATTGTATTAAAGCTTGTGTAAACCTAGGTTGCTAGGTTTGATTGAGTTGGTGGTAGCCTTGGTGTTAAGGCTTAAATCCATCATTGTAAACTTAGTTTGCTAGGATTAGTTAAGTTGTCCTTAGGTTGAGGTGGGAGAGTGCTCTCGGTAGAAAGGTGAGATACTTTGGGGTGTGGAAGTGCCTTCGGTTTGAGAGCGGAGACTTTCCGGTGTAAAGTTCTCATTGTAAGGAAACTAATTAATCTAGTTAAACTAGTTTGGAAATCCTAAGCGGGGTACTTAGGTAGTAGAGTAGGCATTGGGGTCGAACCACTATAAATCATTGTGTTAGCGTTGTCTTTTTTGTGTTTGCTTAATTGTCTTATTTATTGCTTCCGCTTGTTATTCGAATTTGTGAATTACCTAAGTAGTTAAGAAAAGATTAAAATCGGAATTAGGCAAAAAGATTTAGATAACACACTATTCATCCCCTCTAGTGTGGCCATTTCACCAACATTAAATTGTCATATGCTATTCAACATTTCAATTTTAGTATTCCTTTTCATTGACATTGTTTGGTAAAAGAGACTCACCCTTAAGTTTTTGTTCGCAGCATTAGTTGCCCTTAAAATGTAATTAATTTTTCACAACATTCAAAACCTAAACAAAAAGTGGTTTGTAGTATTATTGTTTTTGCTAATATTTGGTCATGTAAATTTTGCATCTGAGTATATTGAGACAATCTACAAAATATTCATTTCATATCCAATTCTATTTCTTACCCTGGTTATTTTCTCAAGTGGAAAGTGGATTTGGGTTGTGATGGTAACTTGCTGCATCATTGGAGAATTATAGAGATGCCACCAATTATCAAATTTCCAATTAGTTGTTTGTAATTTGCTTTATGTCTCAAGGTAAACTGAGAGACATCTTAACAAGTTCTCTCCTCAAGTTTAATATGTGATTTGAACCAAATACCCGGCACTACAGTTCTAAGTTTAATATGTGATCATTACAGTTCAGATCAGATCATTAACTGTTTATTTTATAACATCTTGAAGGTTTATTTATATAGTTCAAGTTCCATAAAATGTCAATTGATTTATTAATGAACATCAAAAGAATTTAAGTTGAAGTGGGTGGATGGTAACCACAACTTAAATGTTCGAGATAAAAACAATAGAGCACTTGAAATGAGTAATAAGCAGGAACAAGTACTTGCATCAAGAAGAAGATGAAGATAGAAAGAGTAAAAGCTAAGATTCCTCCGGCGTCTGCAAAGAAGGCAATTGCAAGTATAAACACAAGGGAAACTTGTGAGTGTTCAGATTTCAGAATGTATAATTTCAGCAAAGTGTAAAAAAAATAAATATCAACTTGAGCTAAAAAGAGTTGCATAGTACATATAATTCAAGAACAGTAGTTGTAATAGGCTATTGTTATTCTGTCACAAGGACCAATTAGAATAACATTAGAGAAGTCCTCATGAAGACAAAAAATGCAACAGCCCATGAATGAAACTGGGCACTACATTGAGGAACAAGTGTTTAAAGGCTTTTCCTTTGCCCATTTCAAGTTGGTGCTTTGTCATCATGTAGCTGGGGACTTGAGCTGATATTCATTGCGGCAAAAAATAGAAAATTTATCCTTGTTTTGAGGACACGGTACTAAGTTAACAGTAGCATGAGATGTAACATAAAGAACATATGGAATAAAAAGAAATGCCAGGATAAGTTAATCAGAAAACTATGATCTTACCAATTCCTGTCATATTTTCCTTGTTAATCTCCGCAATATAATCGGAGAGATAACTAATGTATAGTGTAGTATTTACTAAACCATACTTTGGATGCTCAAGAGATTCTTGGAGATCATTTGTCCCAGAAAAAGACGTCGAGGGATAAAATCATGAAAGAGAGGACGTATGGGTCTTAAGTTGTTAGAACTTAGAAGTTAGAACTGTAATATATAATTAAACTTAGAACTGTAATGTTCTGATCATTATAGTTCTCTCCTCAATTATAGAGATCATTAAACTGTAATATATAATTAAACTTAGAACTGTAATGATCTGATCATTACAGTTCAGATCTGATCATTATAGTTCTCTCCTCAATTATAGAGATCATTAAATTGTTTTTGCTAGTTTAATATGTGATTTGAACCAAATTCCCGGCATTACAGCTGAAATTCAATGAATAGATCGATCAGCTGAAATGCCAAAGCACTCAGAAGGTTGAATTTTGGTTGTTGTGTGGTTGCCCTTGACCCATACTGTTCAAAAGTATTTTTTTTCTAAGAGCTGATCATAGGACTTAGGACTGTTAGAAGTCATTATTTAGAATTGTAGTCAAGTGTAATATAAGAAAACATCTCTCTCATGACACTCCTTTAGTATTCTTGTTGGTCACAGAAAATTACATCTCTCATCCATGATCTGTTTGATGCGGTTCGGGTTGAAGTGGTTGAAGAACTTGGGTTGAGTAGCACACACAATAGTGACACAAATCATAAAAAGAGGGTACAATCGTAATTGGTGAGACAAAATTGGGAGAGTAATTGATTTAATCAGAGTGGTAAGATGTTATTAGAAGACTATTAATTGACCATAGATAGATGTGCTTCAATGGTGGACATTCGAGGATATGCAACAAACTGGTACCAAAGGCATTTGTCTTTAGGGTTGGAATTAGTTTGGATTGACATATTTGTAATATGTGATTTTCTTTTTATTTCCTCTTTGCTCCATTTCTTTTGAAAGAATTCATTTGCTCCATTTTCTTTTTATTTCCTTTTTGCTCCAAATCTTTGTAATAGTTGAGATATGCGTAAGACCAGTTAAAAACACCACCTCTTAGTTCTTGCCCATGTTTACTAATCCATTCCAATGTAGAGCCGATTGACACTTTTCAACAAGCTCAGCACTTGGAATGATCCATAGGAAGACTTCTCTCTTGTGTCGTCAATATCCTATATAGGCCTCAGTTTATCATAAGCATACATGTTGGCTTGAGAAAGGTGATATGTTGAATGTCTAATTCATTCATCAACTGCAATTCCCTTAAACTATAAACTCTTGTTTTATAGTCATTTTGTTATAAGGCAAGCCACTCTTCTGAAACTTAGTTTAGACTTTAGGCTACTTAAAAGCTCTTGTTTGCAAAACAGGAGAATCAACTATTAGCTGTAGGGATTTCAAATTTGCAGAGTTGGGTGCAATTTAGTTAGGACTACTAAAGGAATCAAGGATTTCAGATAGAAATTTGGAATGAACAATAAGAAAACAAACAGGAGAATAAAGTTGGTGCAACCAAGGAATGAACAAAATAACTTTCTGTTTTCTTGCTATTCTAGATTAGTTCTGGCTATTCATGGTCTTCCATCTTTTCACTATTTCATTGAAAATGCACTTACTACAATGAATATTAATTCCTCAAGAATTCTGTAGACTACATCAACTAGGCTACCCTGAATTTCCTTGTATCCTCAAATGTAACAGTAGATGAAGTTGTTTATATATTGGTATCCTCAAATGTAACCGTAGATGAATTTCGTTAGTATCTTAAAAATTCCAAGACTCAAATTTGGACATGGAGGTTATAACAACTTTGTTGGCACAACCAACTACTCCAAGGGATGCCAATAGCATTTTTTGTTCTTTCACTTCCACACATCATCCACAAAACCAGGTAATTTTAGTTTAATATATGATTATGTAGTCTTTTGGTTATTTTTAATTATTAATTAATTTTTGCAGGAAAATGATGATTTGGGAGATGAAAGATGAATTTGAC
Organism: Canna indica; assembly: GCA_034359265.1. Lineage (NCBI taxonomy): Eukaryota > Viridiplantae > Streptophyta > Magnoliopsida > Zingiberales > Cannaceae > Canna > Canna indica. Next base: position 31,576,883 of record CP136898.1, on the reverse strand, counting down.
GAAGGAGATGATCATCAAGAGGACTTGGCTAATTTGGAAGGAGAATGCTAGGCTTGATAGATTAATTTCACATGTTATTTGTGAACTTTGTTATTAGGCTTGATGTACTTTAATTGTGAACTTTGTTATTTTGAGTCAACAATTAATATATTTTACGTTTATGAATGAAATTTATGTTTTTGAATATGCGTTTATGAATTAAATTTATATTTATGAATGTAATTTATGTTTTAGAATTTACGCTTTTGAAATTTTATGGCTGTCTATTACAGGAACACTGCCTATAGTAACACATATTGATCCCATAAGCGCCAACTATATGAACGGAAACCGTTCCTATAGGCCAAGCTATAGGAACGATTACCAAACCGTTCCTATAAGCTTTACCTATAAGAACGGTTAGAAAACGTTCCTATAGACTTATAGGAACAATTTGAAAACCGTTCCTATAAGCGTGGCCTACAAGAACACTTTTCGAAAGCGTTCCCATAAGCTTGGCCTATGTGAACGATTTTTTTGGCAGCGTGGACATAGGTACGAAAACTGTTCTTATAGCCTAGCGGAACGACTGATTTTAGTACACATGGGGAAACCGTTCCCATAGACTTATGGAAATGATTTTGTATGTTTTGGTAACACTTTTTTAGCCGTTTCTATAGGTTAAAAATGTTGAAGTGTTGATAGGGGGAAAAATCTCATGATTGATATCCTTTTATGCTTAAATGATATATTTTCTTAAGGATGTTTGTCATCATCAAAAGGGAGAGATTGAGATTTTCAACCTTGGTCTTAATCTCGATTTTGATAATAACAAACATGGAACTAATATTTTCATGAAGATATATTTTCAAGTTCCAAGTCGATTAGCGCACGACGTCCCCGATCAAAAATATCGAAGAAATCGAAAAATCGGAAGGACGTTGGTTGGTCAACACGCTTGGATTCGTCGAGAAGATAATATTAAGGTTTAGGGTGTCTAAACTTCTTATATTAATCATTATTATGATGCAAAGACCCCTAAAGAACCAAACCAAAAATCTGACACCCGAATCGAAGAAAGAACCAGGCTAAGATTGTATTTAGAGAACCCAATTTGTGGTATTCGGCTCGAATTCGGTTCCCAAAATATGGGAACCGACCTGAATCGAAAACCGAAAAATTCACTTTGTTCCCTCATTGCTAGGATGTAGTCATATCATATGTTCTCATTCCCTTCTTTAGTAGTAGAAACAGATGTTGAACACTTGCAAAAAGTCAAATGCTAAACTATATTTTTACCTAAATAAATATATGTTTGATGTTTCTAATTAATCTATTACTGTCTTATATAATTATATATTGTTTTTGGAGATGTCTATGTGTTAGATTATTATTGCAATTGGGAGATATCTACAATTTGGTTCTTTTGGTTTTGTAATCGAACCGAACCGAAATTGGTCAATTCGGTTAGGTTCACGTTATGCTCTATTCGATCGGTTCGATTTTCGGGTTGGAAAAAATTCGATTTGGTGCGGTTTATGTCGGTTTGGTTCGGTTTGAACCGAATGGACAGCCCGGCTCATGGGGTGGAAATATGAGGGAATAAGAGTTAAATAACATAAGGGTATTTTTGTCATTTAAAATAAGTAAAAGTCGTAAATATTTCAAAAATGTCATTAGTAAGACACTCCACTAACAATTTCCGTTAGTAGGGGAGGATGTGTTGTTGGTGAAATGACCACATTAGAGAGGGGGGTGAATAGTGTGTTTACTAATATTTTTGCATAAATTCAATTTTAATTGTTTCTTTGGTTACTTAGGCAAATTACAAGTTGAGTAGCAAGCGGAAGCAAAATAAATATGCTAATTAAGCAAACACAAGTAGAAGCAATGCAAACATGGTGATTTATAGTGGTTCGGCCCCAATGCTTATTCCACTATCTAAGCACCCCGCTTATGATTTCCAAACTAGCTTTACTAGATTATCTCGTTTCCCTTACAAAGATGACTTTCACACCCGGAAGTATCCTGCCTTACTACCGAGAGCACTCTCCCACCTCAACCTAAGGGATAACTCAACTAATTTGTCACTCCCCAACCGAGGGTAGTGTGACCAGCCAGGGCCTACATCCTGCCCTGTAGCCTACTATCTACACTGACATTAAGAAAATCAAGATATATCGAATGAAAGAAATCTCAACATACTTTATAAAAAGTTTGCAAGTCACAATCTATAAGTTTTCCAAAACAAGTAGAAACATCAACATCAAATAACCGAATGTTCAAGTAACAAGTTTTACAATTCTTTTCAAATACGACTGTCAGTGCAGAAACAAAACCAACATAACAAAGCACTAGTCTAAGACTCAAGGACGCCGCTACGAGATACGACACCGCCCACCAGCTGCACCATGTCGACATACCAAGCTACTGCTCATGCTCTGCAAAATAGAAAGAAACTGTGAGTCCACTTGGGACTCAGTGAGTGGCTCAAATGAACCTCAACACAAGCCTCAGTCATATATATATATATCATACAGGGCAATAAAGGAAATGTACTAGGAGGTAAAATTTATTTCTAATGCGATTACCGACCCCCAACGGGTTCGTCCGCGTCAACTGAACATGATAACCTACCATCTCGGCTTATCTAGCCTTCGGCATTTGGCCCTTGGGCCTATTCATAGAATCATATCCCGGCTACAGCCGTCCCTACCATATCCGGTAGTATCACACTGGCTCTAGGCCACAACATCTCAAGATGTAAACAAATAATCCCGGGCCGTCGACTAGGATGGTCCACTAGTCGTCGAACACCGTCTGGGGTAAGGATAGCTAGTCCCACCCAACTGGGGTCTGGCACCTAGTGGGCCCGCTGATGCACCTCTAGACCCAATACTAGCCAAGTTGAGCATTGGTCATTTCCGACCTCCTCGCTCCTCGGCGGACCATCTCAAACACATCACACAATCAATATCCTAGGGTTTTCATATATACACTTCGGGCCTTTGCCCGTATCTGGCCTAAATCCGGCTACAGGGTCAATAATTTATGCCACCCTTTCAAGATATGAACAACTACGAGTTCTAAGTTTCCAAAAGTATACCAAAGGTCATAGACGTGTTATCGTCTCCTAACTAAGTTTTCATATAAGTGTTATGAACGTTTAGTGATGCCGTACATGTTACCCAACCTTCTATACTACCTCGGGTGGGGAATTTCGTGTGTCAACCTTGGAATCCCGCCCAAGAACATTTAGGACAGCATGTATAATCCAAAGGAGAATATTCAAATATTGCATCATTCATCATATATAACCACAATGTATATATATAGCAACTTTACACTACCTTATGAATTTTAACACAATAAGAAACAACTATCTAGCATGGCAAGGTGGTAATGAATTCAAATGACATGTAGGAAATAAAAAACATAGCAACAATTTCAACATTTAAGTTTAAAGATCTAATGCTAAGGATGGTTACAATACTAGTATTCCTAAAGTTTCAAATCAATCATGCTACTTGCTATGTTTGATGTTCTTCCTAAGTATTGTCATATCTCTATATATGATCCTTATAGTCATGTAATTTCCATCTATAGCTAATCTCTTCTCCCCTCCCTAGCCTTGACCGAACCATGAGCAAGGAAGACCTTGCTCGGCCATGGTCCTAATGGTAGGAAAAGAGGGAGGAGACTCTAGCTATACCTCTACCTCTTCAATTCTGAATGTAACTTAAATGTCAATGAACTAATTTACCCTTCCCTCACCCTTGGCCGAACCCTCTTCATGAGTGGTAAGGTTCATTCGGCCATTCAAGGGACTCCTAGGGAAGACATGCTTCAATATACGAAAGATATACAAGTAGAACTACATCGAACATTGATCTAAGGTCATCTAAGGGCTTCCTTGCCGTCAAGGGAATTGGGGAAAATTTTGGCATGACCTTTCCCCTTTCCCCATGACTCGGCAGCCCTAAAAACTTGCAAATCGACGAAGAAACAAAGAGTTCCGACAAGAAGTTTCATAAAACAGTGAACGCACATCCTAAAAATCAAGATTTGTCAAAAAGATTGTGAGAACTCAACCTATCTCATCTTGGGTTCGGCCACCCACCTCCCCCAAGCTTCAAAACTTAACCACTCACCTAGGTTGCGGAGAAACAAGGATCTAGTGATGACGACTTGAAATTTTTTCGGCGACGACGCGAATCCCGGATCGATCCAAGCCCCAAGCTTCACCTTGCTCCTCTTTCTCTCTCCCCTTAGGTAGCCTTGTGCGGCTCAATGGATGAGCCGCACGGCTGCAAGATGAGGGTTTTAATCCCTCATCTAGCTTTCCAAATGAGGCCTCTTGACTCACTTAACTCGCACTCAAACCTCGACTAAACCCGAACTCAACTTGGGTTCCGACTCAAACCATAATATGACTCGAGTTAACTTAATTTAAGGTATGATTTCATAAAAGGAAAGTTAATCACCCAAATAGATTCCATGAATCATTAATCGAGTCATACCTTTTCACTCGAGGCGATCCCAAGGCTTGACTCGACTACCCCCGGATTTGGCATGCTGCACCAAAACAAATTTTTATATAAGGAAATTTTTCCGAGTCTTACAACTAATTCTAGTAAACTAAGTTTACAATGGTGGATTTAAGCCGTAACATCAAGGCAACCACCAACTCAATCAACCTAGCACTCTAGGTTTACACAAATGATATACAATGAAAATAAACAACAAAATACAATAATAATTGGAGCAATAAATCAAACAACAAGTACTTAGCTCTAAAAGTAACTCCCTAGTCCTCTTGATGCATTGAGAAGATAAATCTATGAAGCTTGAAGGCTAAATCAACAAATGGAGATCAAAACTATGGCTCTTTACAAAGATGGCTCAAGAATTCTTGTAGAGATGCAATGAGTGTCTCTTTGAGGCATAGAATAATCATTGAAGGCTTGGAAGAGAGTTTGGGGTCGGTATATATAACCCCCCAAACGAAATGGCTCATCAACGGGCCAATTTTTGCCCGTTGGCGACGCCTGGTAGCTTGCCGATCGATCGACCGAGCGACCGTCGAGCGATCCAAGGCAATCTATCACTTTTGGGCAACATTTGGTCGACCGATCGGTCGACTGAAATGCCGTCGGTCGACCAGTTGGTCGATCGAACCTGGGCAGGGCAGTTTGGTTAGGCTGGATTTTCTGCTTGTTTGTTTATTTTTGGGTTCTGTCTTCGCTGAGTCTACTTATATAACTTTAAAACATAAATGTTATATAAGGATTACCCCCCATTTGGATTCAAGAAAAATATCTAAAAAATCAAAATCCTTAAATCAAAATCTAGTTTTTGGGGTCTAGTACAAATTTCCGGAAAATAGAAATTTTCTAATCTCCCGGGTCAAATATGGGTATGCTAAAGACTTCCAAAAAATCCTTAAAAATATCTCGTTATTTAGTTTTTACCCAAGGAATAATTACCGACATTTTTTGTGTCAAGAAAATATCTAGGTCATATAGCCCTCCAAGGAACTCCCTAGGCTTAGTGAATTTCAGGGCCGTTTCCGATTTTCCAATTTTTTATGATTTTGGGTTCGTGTTTGGTTTTAAGGGTTTCTTTGCATCATCATGAGGATTTATAATTTATCTAGACACCCTAAACCTAGACTCTATCTTCCCGAAGAATCCGAGCATGTCGACCAACGTCCTTTTGATTTTTCGATTTCTTCGATATTTCCGATCAAGGACATCGTGCGCTAGCCGATATGGAACCTGAAAATATTTCTTCATGAATACATTAGTTTCATGTTTGTTATCATCAAAACCGAGATTAAGACCAAGGTTGAAAACCTTAAGTCAACATGTGTAATTTTTACCAAACTTAGGGTGGTCACAAGACAAAGTTACAAATAGAGGGGATGTAATATCCTTGATATTAATATTTATTTTTGTTATTATTTGTGATTGTCAGCCTAGAGGGCTAGTTCGAGGTCGAGCCGAGTTGACTCATGATCCGGTGTGAGTTTGCGAGCTCGGGTAAGTAGGAGTTGAATTATGCAATTCCTTTCCCCACGTAGATAAATTTATTTAATTATTATGTTTCATGCATTTGATTTATTGCATATGGGTGTGCATGTGTGTGATGCTTGTATTTAGCATGGAGTTATTTTTGGGTTAGCGAGTTACGGATCCGGGTTGATGTGAGTGCGTGTTATAGGGTGTGGATAGGAGGTTGTGGGAGGAGATTATAAAATCCCCCCCAAGGGCTAGGCGGCTCTTCTATTGGAGCCGCACCAGCCATCTTGAGAGAGGAGAGGAGCCGCCAAGCAGGAACTAAGCTGCCCTGGCCTCCCCATCTCTCTCTCTTGGAGCCGCCAAGCCAGAGAGCCAGCCGTCTGAGTCGAGCCCGCTCCTTCCCCCTCTTCCCTTCTCTCGGAGCCGAGCAGAGAGGAGCCGCCCAGCCAAGCCGAGCCGCCCCTCTCCATCTTCCCCTTTCTTGAAGCTGGCGGCTTGGAGTGGAGCTGCCGCCACCTTTTCCCTCTTGTTTGAGCCGAGCCGCCACCCTTTGGAGCCGGATTTGGAGGGCGCCGATTGGGAATTTCCTTGTTTTCTTCTTCATAATCATGTGAGTGGTTTTACCCCTCCTTTCTCGGGATTTTCTCATGTTCTTGAGCCATTCTTGGAGGTTGAGAGTTCTCGTTGGATTTTTTCCGTCATTTCTTGAAGTTTCTCATCGTTTTCTCGTGTTGCCATAAATGAGGAGGCCCGGAATCCCCCCTATGGGACTCGGCAGCCCTAGGATGTGATGGTGAAATGGCGACACTAGAGGGGGGGTGAATAGTATGTTAACTAATCTTCTCACCTAATTCTGGTTTTAATCGTTTCTTGATTAGTTAGGCTAAGCACGATATTAATTAATAGCAAGCAAAAGCAATAAATATGGAGCAGTTAACACCAAAATAATATATCAATGCTAACACAATTATTTATAGTGGTCGACCGAAACTGGGCAGACTGCTTGGTTTAGCTCGTTTCTGGGTTTCGTCTTCACTAAGTCTACTTATATAATATTTACTAACTTTAAGATAATACTTTAAAACATAAATGTTATATAAGGATTACTCCCCATTTGGATTCAATAAAAATATCTAAAAAATCAAAATCCTTAAGAATCAAAATCTAGTTTTTGGGGTCTAGTACAAATTTCCGGAAAATGAAAATTCTCTAATCTCCCGGGTCAAGTATGGGTAGGCTAAAGGCTTCCAAAAATTTCTTAAAAATATCTCCTTATCTAGTTTTTACCCAAGGAATAATTATCGTCATTTTTTGTGTCAAAAAAATGTCTAGGTCATATAGCCCTCCAAGGAGCTCCCTAGGCTTAGTGAATTCTAGGCTCATTTTCTAATTCGTCGATTTTTCATGTTTTGGGGTTCGAATTTAGTTTTTGGATTCTTATGCATCATCATGAGGATTTACAACATAAACTAGACACCCTAAACCTAGACTATCTTCCCGACGAATTCGAGCATGTCGACCAACGTCCTTCTGATTTTCCGATTTCTCCGATATTTCCAATCGAGGGTGTCATGCACTAACCGATATGGAACCTGAAAGAATTTCTCAGTGAAACATTAGTTCCATGTTTGTTATCATCAAAAACGAGATTAAGACCAAGGTAGAAAAAATCTTAGGCCAACAGGATGATCCTAGGGGTGCTCGGCCAAGGTGGAGATAAGGGTGCCCTCTAGGTGTTTGATAAAATGCCTAAGAGATGACTCTTGTGAATTCTTGAGATCTATACCATGAACTAGTTGTCAATTTAGGTTTCTACATGTTAATGCATGCTTGGTAATTAATTTGTGATTTTTGATTAGTAATCATGTTTTTCAAGGTTAGGGTTTAATCTTGATGCCATGTATGTGTTCTTGATGTGGGTTCTTAATCATGGAGTTTGATTCTTGTTTTAAGATGATGTAGGTTCTTGCTAGTCTTGTTTAATAAATGGGTATGTTGTGAGATTTATCTCAATGTTATAATTCTATTTTGATGTTAATTAAAGAATTAATTGCTGTGAATTTCGGATTTAATTACCATGACATGCTGAAAATTTAATCTTGCTGAAAGTTCATACTGAATTGTTGAATCTGAGCTGATTTTGAAATCTTTGTTGTGATGTGAATAAATTTTTGAATATAGTCATGTAACCTATCGTTTTGACCAGAAAATATAGTTTGGAAACATAGGACATACTCTGAAAACCAGATTCGGGTTAGATACACCAGTTTCGAACACAACAGTAAACTTAAAACAAAACCCTAATCTTGGTGATTATAATTTTAATTGGATAATTAAAATTCAAAAGGGGCAGCATAATCTGTTATGAACCAAAAAATAATGTTTATGCATGTAATAAAACCTCACGGGTTTATGATATTACGGGTCTAGGGGTTGGGATCAGGTATTGAGTGTTGTAGTGTTCCCAACTAGGGCATCCCTAAGACACCGTAGGAGATACTTGACTTAGGTCATGTTGCGTTATATCTTTATGAATGACGGAGAGACTCAGCTTAGGAGCCGGATTGCGGGCTTGGCCTGGAGGGTTGGATGGTTAATTCCCAATCCGTGTTTAAAAGAATAAGTTCGGATGGGCGAATATCGATTATTCCTACGTTATCTCTTTTGGAACAAGTTCGGATGGGCAAATCTCGATTGTTCTCGAGTTTCTTTCAAGGATTAAGTTTGAACGGGCAAATCTTGATTATTCCTGTGATGTCTAAAAGGGACAAGTTCGGACGGACGAATCCCGATTGTTCCTTCGCATCCCGTGGAACAAGTTCGGACGAGCAAATCTCGATTGTTCCTATGATGTCTAAAAGGGACAAGTTCGTACAAGCGAATCCCGATTGTTCCTTCTCGTCTCGTGGAGTAAGTTCGGATGGGCCAATCCCGATTGCTCATGAGTTTTCTTTATATTAGGATAAGTTTGGATGGGCCAATCCCGATTATCCTAGTATATTTTATTACCTTAGGGCATATTAGGCTTAGGCCTATTGTACTTCACCATTTGGGTGTTGGATGCCTTCAGGCATGAGGTGGCTAGATGGCCTATTAGCTAGTCACTCCTTTGTGACCTTTCTTGCTTGAGTCAGATGTTTTATCATTATGCTATATATCTGTGTGTGGTTTCTCGTGGGGGTTGGTAGAACCACTCACTGAATTCTTTGAACTCACCCGTTGTCGTTTTGTTTTGTTTTGTTTTGTAGTGCCTTAACGGTGAGGTAGGCTGGAGCACTTGGCACAGCTGGAGGGCAAAGGAGCCACATTGATCTCATAGCAGTCCTAGTTAGGGGTCGTAGTCGAGTCTGTAGTAGTTTTGTCATACACTTATGATTTGGTGTTTTGAAGTTGTAGTCCCATGGGGACATTTATGTATTTTATTCAGACTTTATATGTTAAAAAGAACTATTGGTCTTTGATTCATTTTGTTTTCCTCACTTGAATCTTTTTGATAAAAATTTTATTGTTTAAATGAAATTTGATTTGATTTTTCTTTTGAAATAAAAATCGTTACCTTCTTTTCACTATGTTTATTCATTTGAGTTGACATGTGCATAGGTTAGGATGCGGGGTATAGGCACATATACCTTGGCCGGTCATGTAATCCTGAGTTGGGGCGTAACAGGGGAGGTCAGTATAATTTCATTGAACCTCAGTGGAGGTCAGTGTAATTTATCCTAAAATTAATAATTTAGTATACTATAAATATTTTAAATAATAAGAATCAAGAAATTTAAGATATCGTTATATTATTATAATTTTATAAAATATTAAAATATTTTAAAGAAATTATATAATCTAGATATTTAAGATATTGTATTATTAAATACGTAAAGATTATAAATGTATTTAATGAATCAATTAAATAATAAAATTATGCGTTCCATGTTTAAATATTAAATAGTAAAATTATGCGTTCTATTTTTCATTATAACCAGTATGACACTCGTACTACGCACGACTTAATTATGCTATAAAGACCCACACTATTTAATTATGCGTTATATAAAGGCTACCATCTAATTCCAAGACCCACACTATAGGTCTTACACAAACTCAAATACAAAGAAATAAATAAGAAAATACAATACTAAATGGAGCAATAAATCAAACAATAAAATACTTAGCTCCAAAACAAGATTCCTAGCTTCCTCTTGATGTCTTTGATGGTTAATCAATGAAGGAATGAAGGCAAGATCAAGATTTTTGGCTCAAGCTAGGGTTTTCACAAGAGTGGCTCAATGAAGGCTTAGAATTGATCAAAAGATGGCTCAAGGAGGTTAGAGGTGATCAACATCATCAAGGAAGACTCTCATGCCTTCCTATTTATAAGCCATTAAGAGAAGAGAGAACTCCCTCTTCTCAACGGGCGAATTTGTGCCCGTTACCGACCGTTGATCACTTGTCCGGTTGATCGTTGGTCGACCGACCAAGCGACCGAAGATAATCTGCCGCTTTTGGGCAACGTTTGGTCGATCGAAATGCCTTCTCCTTCGGTCAGTCGACCGAACTTGGGTAGGGCAGATTTCTTTGCTTGTTTGTTCATTTTATGGTTCCGTCTTCGCTAAGTCTACTTATATAATATTTCTTAACTTAAAGTTAATAACTTTAAAATATAAATGTTATATAATGATTACCTCCCATTTTGATTTAATAAAAATATCTAAAAAATCAAAATCCTTAAGAATCAAAATCTAGTTTTTGGGGTCTAGTACAAATTTTCGGAAATTTTTTTTTTTAATCTCCCAGGCCAAATATGGGTATACTAAAGGCTTCCAAAAATTCCTCAAAAATACCTCGTTATCTAGTTTTTACCCAATGAACAATTATCGTCATTTTTTGTGTCAAGAAAATATCTAGGTTATATAGCCCTCTGAGGAGCTCCCTAGGCTTAGTGAATTTCAGGGCGGTTTTCGGGTTTTCATATTTTTGGGTACGAGTTTGGTTTTTGGATTCTTTGCATCATAGAGAGTATTACATCACATGCTAGACACCCTAAATCTAAACTCTAACTTCTCGAAGAATCTCGAGCGCGTCGATCAACGTCCTTCCGATTTTCCGATTTCTCTGATATTTCCGATCGAGGACATCGAGCGCTAATTGACTTGGAATCTAAAAATATTTCTTCAAGAATACATTAGTTTCATGTTTGTTATCATCAAATTAAACCGAGATTAAGACAAAGGTTGAAAACCTTAGGCCAACAACTCCAACGTGTTTAAGGCTTTGACCTTGGCTCTTATTTATGGTCATAGCAAAACAAACATATATAAGAAACTATCTCTGTTGAAATTTTAAAGGAACTTTTATATCTAATGGCATCAATATCAATCTTGGAATAAAAATCTTATCCCCTATATTGGTTCTTGATATTATTTTTCCTTCCAACACATGTTGACCTATTCGAATTATCTCAAGTCGAGTCTCACTGCATAAACCTGAAGATTGATTTATGTTTCTCAAAAGCAACAAGACAGGAACACCGACTTTGAGCTTCATTTCGTATGAATGTCATTAATTGAACCACAACCACCATTCAATGAACAGAGGCTGTCAAAGCTGAGATAAATATTCATTTCACCAGAAACCAAAGACATCATAAAATTATTCACCTTTTGAACTATTTCATTAGTAGGTACTAAGATGACTCTGTGCTGCAAGTAATTGAGATCGGCCATGTTGTTCAAAAATAATAGATAAATGACATTCACAATTGCAGGAAGTGGATCACTAGTTTCTTCTATGAGTAAATCATCATGAATTTTTATGTTGACATCCCCATCATTAGCATCACCAAGGGTTTCATTTCCAATGCTTGATATGGTGAATTTCCTGATTGCAACCTCATATATGTCTTGTTAATGTTAGCATCTCACACAGTATCTTCACAAATAAGATGAATTTATGGTAGTATACACAATATCTTATCTTGACCTTTGGGTACAACAGAAAGAATCTCTTTGAAATCATCCTCCTAAAAATATTCATTTTCCTTCAAAAGATTGCTCAAAGCTTGATTATATCCCTCAAGGTTCGATCAACAGCTTCAAAATAATGATTCTTCATCATATATAATAAGTTTCACTTTTATTATCAAGTCAGCCAATAGACTGCATTGATTCATATAACAGGTGGAGTCTTTATCAATATTTATGAAAATTGCAAATCTTGGATGTATCGTACTCCCATTTGAAATGAGCAAAGCCACTATTCCAATCGAAGCAACTATTAAAACAATTTTACCTTTGGATCTCAAAGTTGCCGAAAGTGCTCTCTAAATGAATGTTTTTCCAGTGCCACTAAATCCATATAGAAAGAATAATCCTTCACGGTTTTCAACGATTCTAAGCATACTCTTATCGTATATATTTCTTTGCTCAACTGTGAGATTAGAAAAGAGTTAGACATGTTCTACAACTAATGTTTGTTTATCATAGTTAAGCTCATCCTAAATAAGTCTATTTTTGCATTGAGGAAGGAATGAGATATCTATAAATGACATTTATGGTAAATCAGCTAGATTCGTGTTGTTACTTCTTAACATATTCTCAATCTCTGCAAGAGCAAAGTTCTTCAACTCATATTCACATAGATCCAATCTTCACACAAAAAATTCATTCATAAAAAGTTTAAAAAATATTTTTTGTATTTTTTAGAGATTTTAGGATGTGTAACACGTTGCAGACTTTTGCAAAAAAAATTAAAAAAAAAAATTAAAAAAATCCTGAAAAATATTTATTATAATTAATATAGATTTTAAGGGTCTAAAAAAATATGGTCCGAAAATCTCAGAAATATTATTTTTGAAAATTTTGGATCGTAAATTAAAAATCATTTCTAAAATTTCGGGTAATAAAATTATATTTTTACTTTAATAGAAAAAAAAAAATTTTATATGAAAATAATTAATGAGAATAGTATAATAATTTCTTTTTACCAAAAAATAATTTAAAATTATTAAATTTCGTGTAGTAATTAAGTTCGAACGTAGTTTGCTAAGAATAGTTTTTTTTAATTCATTAAATGAGCGGGAAATTACATATTTTTCATTAAATGAGGATCTAATATTTTTTGTTATATTTTATAGAAATGTCCATCAAATAAGCGAAAAATAACATTTCTTTTTACCCATAGTCTGTAATTTTAATTAGAGTTGGAAAATTTTAAATCCTAAGTTAAAAAATTTTGACCCGAAAATCTTGATAATATTAGAATTTTGAAAATTTCGGATCCTAAATTAAAACGATATTAAAAACGTATCCTAAAATTCTAAAAAAATATTTTAAAAAAGTTCATTCATGAAAAAATCCATCTAAGAATTCTATGAATTAACATTACATAAATGTCCATGAAATGATTAAAAAATCTTACTTATTGATATTTAAAAATAAATTTACATATTTATCTTTATAATAAAATCAGCAAATCTTGGTTATTGATATTTATAAGTTAATATACAACGTTGTCATATAGAAAAAATGCCTTCAAAATCTTAAAAATATTAGAGTTTTAAAAATTTTGAATCGTAAGTTAAAAATGATTTTGAAAAAAAAAACTAAAATATCCTAAAATTAATAAAAAAATCATTAATAAAAAAATTCAAAAAAGATTTTTTTCGTGAATTTTGAGGATTTTAAAATATATTTTAGGATTTTTTAAAATTTTCAGATCAATTGTATTTTAAAACTCCTAAAATCTATATTTATTATAATATAATTTTAAAATTTTTAACATATTGTCACTAATTATGTTATTCTCGTTGACTATAATTTCTTATATATAGTTGCTCTATTTATATGCATTCTAGCTAGGAGATAAGGTGTTGTCCAAGTCTTTTTATTAATTTAATTTTTTAATTGAAAAAATGATGTCAAACACTTTAATTGGGAAACGTATTTTTTTGAATGAATTTTGCAAACGAAATCTACATTTAAAATTCAGGACGGTTACTTGTATAATATACCGTGGCAAGGTGTGATTTTATAACGGTCAGATCAACTAACTGGTAACCGTTGGAGAGAGACGGTGCGAGCGCGCGGCAGGTTCGTTCGCAGGAAAAGGTGCATTGATTGGACTGACCCGTGACAAGCGGTGGGTCCCTGCTCTGTCCTCTCCTGCGACCGGACGCCCCCAACTTTGACAGTCCTTACCTTTTTCCCAAAGGCTGCCAGCCGTCAGATCAACTTGTCCGTCCTCCTGCAATCTCGGGTGCAATTAGGAAGGATAACTATTCGGTTAATTATATTTTTAAAGATTAATCGAAATAGAAATCTATTTTCAAGTCCGCTAATCAAAATTAAAATCGATTAGTTTCAAAAGCCTATATTCGAAATCGAAATCGGTTTGATTTTGGTTATCCGCGGATAACCAAAATTGAATTTTTCGATTCAGATAGAACTAATTATTCATTTACTAATCGGTTAACCGATAGCAAACGAATAATCGATTCAAAGATTAATAACAAAACCGATTTCGGATATCGATTAATCGTAAAAAATCGATAGTAAATGGATAACCGATTCAAAGATTAATAACAAAACCGATTTCAGTTACCGATTAACCGCAAAAAATCAATAACCGAAATCGAATATATAATTGATTTCGGTTACTGGTTAACCGCAGTCCGATAACCGAAATTGAATCGATTTTAAATGATTTTTAGTTTTTACTATCCGAAATTAAAATACCGTAAATTCATTATCCAAAACCGAATCTTATTATTCGATTAACCGATTAACCGATTAACCGTGATTAATTGATTTGAATTATCATGAGATTCACCTGATACGGCTCACCCTTCTCGTGGCTGCCAACCGCTCACCCGCCGTGGGTCCTAGCGGGTATCTCAAATGGGATGACCCGAACCCTGCTCTATTCAAACCCCTTGATGAAATTCGCAACAGTTTCCAGGGCCCACTTACAATTACGAGAAAGCGACCCTGTTTCTCACTTTCTCTCCGCTTATTTATTTACCCTCCTTTATCGTTTTTATCTATTCTTCCCCAGACTCCAGTCCATATTGTGGAGAGGTTTCTTTACGCTACATGGAGCTTAAATTATCCTTTAATTAGTAAAATATGTCATTACTTAATTAGGTGCTGTGCTGCTGGCTTCGCCACCGCCTCTGCATTGCCAAAATATCTGACAGCGAAATCCGAGCAGAGTCCATGTTCTTACTGTACGCAGTTTGACTACGACAAGCTTCAGCCAATAAAATAGAGCAATCATCCGAAGCAAGGTAATATATTAAATTACTCGTAATGAAATGCATTTAAAGCTCACGAATGTCAATGGCGAGCTCCGTTTCCCAGCTCACGAAGCCCAACATGCAGCGTGCATTGTATCAGATGCAATCCCATTATAATTTATTATCTGCTTATACTGCAACAGGATGTGCCGCTAGCTTGAGATTGATTGCTCCACTGGCAGATCAGAGAAGAGAAGAGAAGATAGGGCAGCGACTGGGGGAACGTAGACCGTATGACCTTGAGATAGAGACTGTGACATTTAACAATACACACAAGCCCACATGGGTGTCCAGTAATCGATAGATAGAGTAGAACTACAGATGAGATTGAGAAGCAGACATAAGCATAAGATGAGCGATAAAATATCATGGAGAGACCCAAGTGGATCCTGGGTTACATGAATATTTTTTTAAGCAGCTGTCGGTCGGTTGTCTATGAAGTGAAAACAACTCGAGCCAGACTTGGGAACAAAAAAGAAAAAAAAAAACAAGAAAATTGTACAGGAAATTAATATAAGGGAAATAATTAACCAGTTCTGCATCTAAGTCCTAAGCTCGTAACATGGTACATTATATATGGGGATATATGGATTTAGAGTTCCTAACTAGCAGCGATCGAGCTAGAAGCAATAAGTAATGTTAGGCTAACTCTGCTCAGGAACGGAGAAGGCTCCGAATGATCTCAGCGTCGGCGCTGTTGTTGTCCATGGTCGCCATGAGCGCCGAGAGGCGGTCGCTCAGGTCGTCAACTTCGCGGTTAAGGCTCCTGATGTAGTTGCACGTCTCCTTCAGCAGTTTTGCCGCTGACGCCTGCGTAGCAGGAAATAATTTCAACTTCGAGCTAGATATGTATATTCCATTGCTGAATTTTAATGTACTGGTTATATATAGAGAGAGAAAGTTCAGGCAATATAATCCATGCGTGGCTTACCCTTCCGGCACCTCGTCGGCGGGCCTCCGGGAGGAGCGATTGGAGCTTCGAGATGAGATCGTTGATCTCCTCCTCTGAGATTCTCGATCTCCTGCTCGACATCTTCTGGGCCGGGTTGACGCTTAATTCGACGAGGATAGAGTGATTGAGGAGGGAGGATGGGAATGAGGAGTGAGAGAGATTCGAAGGCAGGAAGGGAAGACTTTATAGGGAAGTGGAGAGGGAGGGAATGGTCGATGAATGAATCGATCTGAGGAAGAGCCCGGTAGAAAAGGAAGAGTCGGATGTACACATAATAATGGAGGCCCACATGCTCATCTCTGCCGCTCGCATCAGGGTCCCGCTTAATTAATGGCAGCTGCGACCAATAAGCTTCGCGCACTACCACGGTCTACACTCCTCCCATCTCGCCACGTGTCGTGTCAAAGAGTCCGTAATACGCCATATATATATATACTTGTCTTTCTTTCTCTGGCCATTTTGCCATTAAAGTTAACGTTAGATCGCGCGCAAGAGCATTCCGTAAACAATTGAACTCCTCAGGCTCAGCTCAAGATATGCGTTGTCTCCCTCATATTCTCGGAACGAGATACTCGATCGAGGGAGCACAGCCTTGTCGTTTCGGCTGGGCCCCGCGTGGTAATTAATCATGTATATTGTTAGTTAGCACTTAGCAGTAGGGTTAATTAATTAGATTGGAAGAAGAAGAAGAAGAAGAAGAAGAAGAAGAAGAAGAAGAAGAAGGGGTGAAGGAAGAGAGGCAGGCATGGTGGCTGACAGGGTGGTCGGTGGGGTTGGTTGGCGGGCCGACGTGTCGGGTACGACAGAGAGGGGCGCAAGGACAGTCTGAGTACAGCCATGTGATGTGGTATGGCAACGGCGGGGCTCGTCATAAAGGCGATCATGTGTCGCGGTTCGGAGATGTAGTTGAATCTGGCAGCGTTCGGCCATCTCGATCATCAGTCTCACTTTTCATCTCAGTCGCCGGCCTACCAAGTTGCGTTTGTTTGGCCGGGTCAGGAAAATGGTTTACCGGCTTTAGGCCTGCAATTAGGGGGTAGAATTGTAGTGTGAATTGGCTTAACATGTGGTGAATTGCACTTGTAGGCACCCACATGCATATGGGAGGAGTACTTAATCTGTGTTCCACAGGAATAGGAAAGAGACCCAATTGTGGAGGGAGAGCAAGAGAGGGGGGTGGGGGTTGCCTGTTGGGGGTGGGCATCAGTCCCATGTGAGCAAGAGAGACAAGACAGTGAGGTATATATGGAGGTGGAGGAGGGCATGGCAGTCTCCCATTCCAAACCCTACACTACTGGGGCTGATATCTGATATCCAACAAGTCCACATGCGCCTTAACTAGTGGCACTTGTCATGTGAATTACCTGACCAACACACGCCACCACCGTGTACAAACTTGTGTTAACACCCGCACCTTCATGATGTGTTGGCACATGATACCATGTCGAGAGATTGTCATTAGGTACGCGCAGATAGCACAGAAATGGATGCAGTACTGCCTGCGACGGGTGGAGGTAATGCGAGTGTACTGTGGACAGTGGGACCAACACATGGTGAGGCAGAAGAAGATGCTCGAGTAAAATTAAGGAGATCGACTGTGGAAATGGGGGCTCCGATGTACGTCATTGCATGGCATGGGATGCCTGGACCGGAGACCGACATGGAAGCAAATTTCTGCAGAGGATGGATTTATTAAACCCTTCTCTTTTCAAGATCCATCTCTTGGATCTCAATCAACAAGATCTTTTTTTTTTTCTCTTTAAAAAGGTGGTTCATTCGAATGATAGATCCGAAAATGAACGGCTCAGATCTTCTTGATGTTATAAAGATGAATTCATCTATTACTTATTTAGTATGATGAGTCTTTTTCTATTCAAATGTGGTTTAAGTTAATTAGTAATTGACTTGGTTAAGTCTAACCAAGTGCTTGTTAGACTTCATTGAACTGTTTCATTTCACTTTTACAATTCTAAGTCATATTTCTTGTTGAGTTCTTGTGCTCTTCTTCATCTTTTTGTATCGAAGCTTTGATCCTAGTGAAGATTCAAAGTCTGCAATAATTAGTATCACAGTTGCGAACCAGAGGCGTGATGGCTCAGTCCTATATATACCTCCACAGGTTTGCCAAGGAATCCAGCCTTCTCTAAAATCGAATACTGTGTGAAGCTCTAAGACGTAGAACTATAATTACCCCAAGATCTTTTAATTGGGAATTTGGTAAAGATGATTATGAAGAAGAAGGCATGACAGCAAATACCTTGAAATAAAGAGACTAAGAAGAAAGATGCCAAAGGAATTTTCTGCATCCAAGAAACCCTTTCCGAACAAATTGTTACAAGGCTGGGGAAGATTACCTATCAAAGGATGTTAACTTGCATACACCAAAGAAGAGATGCAAGTGGATAGAATGATGAAGGAGAAAACAAGGAGAATACGATTTTATTAAAACTGATCAAAGGCCTCATAACGCATGACTATTTATACATCAAATGTAAATGTGTGTATCTGTATAAACTAAATGTATCAACTGTGCACCCGTGTATTATGCACCCTGTACCACCCGTGTATTAGAACACATGGCTATTTATGCACCGATGTATTGATTACAATAATAATCGTCTTTAATAACATGCATTGAACACTATCATATGTAGTATATAGTATTATCCGGAACGCTGTCAAATCGTACGCTATCTTATGTAGGGAGGTTACAATAGCGTTTATGGGAATGCAATTGTGAATGTTATATGAATGTTAGTTTATAATATTTTTTATCTGTTATGATTAGTTTGTTATCTCATTCATAACCTGCTATTATTTCTTTCTACAGTAGCAATATTAGTTAGTTATCATATATATTTATATAATATTTTCAAACCGTTATTATCAGTTTGTTATAGCATGCTTGACTTGCTATTACTTGTTTCTACAATAGTAGTATTATTTAGTTATCATATATACTTATATAACTTTTTCAAACCGTGATATGTTACTAAAGAGAGCATTTTAAAACTCTCATACAAAAGTAGGTTTAATCTCAACTTGTCACAAAAGTAGGTTCTCAGCTTATCATACTGAAATATTAACATAGATCAATATAAAGAACATTTTTATATTAAATCAAGAGTACATTATACATTACATAAATTCAAACTACTAAAATATAACATTAATCCAAACTTAGTCAATATTAACAAAAATAGATTAAGTATTAAGTGTACACAATAGCTAGCTTGTTATAGTCAACAAAAGCATATTGTATTATCTTCTAAAACAAAAATAGCTAGTTTGTTATGAAATCTTCCAACATAGCTTCCAAGTGCTCTCACCCTTTAATTAAGTTTCAATTCCAGAACTGCATAAGAAAAATAATTATATTTTAATGAAGAACTTAACATCGATCAATGCATATAAATGTAACATCGCTTCGTTCACAAAAAAATCATTAAAAAAATTGTTTAAAGTTGCATATATAAAATCAAATGGACAAATCTAAGAAGAGAGCATGCAACACGAAGTAGAAACTGTTCAAAGGCACCAAATGTGTATCGGATGATGTTTACCAATATGATTCTCAGTTTAACACGTACTTTTTGTTACTCTTCTCAGATTGCATTCATTAATATTAGAATAAGAATTGCATATTTCCCCTCCCTCCCCGTTTCATATCAAGTTGTAGTTTGAGTTTCTTTTTTGTTCTTCCTGTTCCAGGTAGCAAGTATTTACATTGATTAGAATGGCTTGAGCTTTATTGAATGATATGGTTTGAGTTTTATCAATATATTGGACAACCTCTTCGTAATGCTACTTGTTTTGATTTCAATTTAAACCTCATGAATGTATCTAGAATTGAATTGTTATATAGGAACAAAAAGATGTGACCTTTATCTTTCTCAATAAAAAAGCTGATCATGTTCAGTTGTTCTGTATCGTTTCCACTGAATCCTGAACAATCAACATATCCTGAACAATGTGGAGGAAACATGCTCTACAATTCCAAGTAGTAAACAAATGTTTCAAACTCCCAAGCACATCAATGTTTGGAGGCAATGATGAAATAATGTGGTAGTTACTAACCATGCATGCAGCTAGAGCTTTCCAACATTCAGTTGAATCAGAAAAATTAAACTGAATTAGAACTAAACTTGTGATGCAAATTAAGAGCTAGCTAGGATTAAAAACCAATCTCATTAAAATTTCAAAGCAATATGCAGAATTAGAATATCCTATTGAAATGCCGTGCTGGGCTCCAATCGATCCATTCAGAGATCGAGGTGTGCGAGTATTTAGTATCAATCCATTTAACAAGTATCATGGACAAATTGTCAAGTGGACTATGTATTGATTGGTGCATCACCTCTCTCTACCTCTGTTGCATGAAAAAGAAAAGATTGTCATTCTATTTGTTAAAGTCCCACATTGGTTAAAAACATGGCCAAGATAGTCTTTAAATAGTTTGAGCAATCCTCTCCTCATGAGCTAGCTTTTGGGGTGAGTTAGTCCTACTAATTTCTTAACATGGTATCAGAGCCAAACCTGTGGTTAATATTGTGCCATCCGCAGATGTCCAGTCCTGCAAAACTTCACGCTCCAGATGTCCAATCCTGGGCGTGAGGGGGGTGTGTTAAAGTCCCATATTGGTTAAAAACATGACAAAGATAACCTTTAAATAGTAATCTTTGGCAAGTAATCCCAACTACACAATCTTCAAATCAGGTGAAAAATGATTCCTCCTTCCTCTTCCTACTCTACACCCATCCTCCCATTACCTTTTCTACTGCCTATCCCAACGGGTAGATGCTGGACATTGGTTCGTCGTCGTCACCGCAACCCCTCTTCAAGCGTTCGAGTCATGGATATGCCAAAGCCATCATCTAACCATTGGTCTTCCTCTAGCCTCTCTTGGTTCAGGGCCACTGCATCTACCTACTCCGGTCGAGACTCTCAGCTCCCTACGTCGCTAGGGGCGTTGCTTCTGCTGTCTAGGGTTTGGGCATATGGCAGCTCAGTGCCGATCTCCCCCTTGTTGTTTTATTTGTCGTCGTTTCAGCCATAAAAGCAGGCGGTGCACCTCCTTCATCCGTCATCGCTCTCGCTCCCCTTAAGCGCCATCAAAACCCTGATTCCATCATCTACTCCCTCTTCATCTGCTCCTTCTCCGACCGGTCCTCCTCAAATGGCATTGTCTACCGACACTCCTTTTGCATTTTCGGCTTCTCCGCCTCATCGCCTTCCTTCTCCGGCACCATCTTCGCAAGCTTCAAACTTATCTCCTTCCTCTAACTTGAGTTACCTTGATACCTTACCAACGCAGGTGTTCCTTCCGAACTCGGCATCCACAGCGCCGAGAGCTAGATATCTCGCGCAATATTGTGTTGTTGTCTCCGTGTGTGACCAAATGCAACACAATCTGGATGTCGCCGGGATCGTGGGGAGGACGTTCAGTGTTCACCGTAATCATTGTCATCTCTGGGAGCACCGACGGTTGGTTGATGGGCTATTCCTTTTAACTGCACCTGATTCCGATGACAATTCTTACAAGATGAGCTTGCTAATGACAGGCATGATATGTTGGAGGCATCTTCATTTCCATTTCTTTGAATGGTGGCGCTCTGATCCCTGCACGACTGTTGTAGCTCTGGCAATTCTCGTTGGGTTGGAATTACGTGCTCTCCCATTTCTATTTTGGAATAATGAGTCGTTGGCTGCTTTGGTGAGCTCCTTTGGCTTGCTAGAGGCATTTGACTTGGCGGCGTTGGATTGGGATGACCTCACGGTTTGTCATGTTCAAGTGTGCGTCCACGCGCCGGCGGACATCCCCGCCCTTCTTCTCGTCGATGCGATCGACGCTCGCTATCGGGTGGAAATCATGGCTGCCTGGCATCAGCGCTACTTCCAGGTTCCTTCAGAGAGCCCTTCTCAAGATCGTTCGGACTCTCATGATGGGGGGGGGGGGGGGGGAGGGGATGAACATGATCCTGCATGCTCTTCCAGCGGTGCTGCCGGGTTTTCATGATCGCCGAGGTGGGGTGCAACCCCCTCCTCACGCTGATGCTGCTCCATTACCACTGGTTGGTGTTCGGGAGTCCTCTAAATCCATCCCCTCTGCACCATCTTTCTTGGCCCGCGCTCTGGTGGGCTCATCGGAGGTCCGACGAGGGGTTATGCAGGCCAGGAGGAGTTCCTCGCCTGTCGTTGTTCCGATTGCCATTGATCGGTCATCCATGTAGGATTCAGTGCTTGCTCCATTAGCTGACGGTTCGACGCAGAGAAATCATTGTTTTGTCTCTTCTGTGATGCTTTGGGACGTAGGGGTTTCTGACGTGGCGTGGGACTGGATACGTTCGTGGCATGATGTTATTTCTTTTTCGTCCTTGCCAGCTAACGTGTCTATGTAGGGCCTCTTGCCATCTACTGGTGGTCCCGCCTGTTTGTTTTGACAGGCTTTTGTCTTCTTCCTTGCTCTGGTCGAGCGCTCTTTTTCTCATTTGAAGTTATCGACTGAGATGTCTTCGGGTGAATCCAATTTGTCACGTTGGCCTTTATTCCTGAACCACAATAGGCTAGGCCAAGAAGCTTTTATTGTGTGGGCTGGGCCTCTCTTCTGGGCTTCGTGGATTGATTCTTCTGCTGAGAACTTGGAGGGGTTAAAACAAATCTTCACCGGGTTGAAACCGGTTCTTCTCCTCTCTCCATCTCTCTATATTTCATATGTGCTTTGCTTTGCGTGTTTGGATCTACGAGTGGATTTCCCCATGTGCTCCCCTTCAAACCCGGTTCTTGCTTTGCTGCTGAGCCCTCTTCTTATTGGAGCTCCTCTTGAGAACTTGGCTCTGCTCCCCTCTTTGGATCGCCGACTACCCTCGTGCACTGTACGTTCTAGTACCAGACACAGTCGGATTCATGATCCAACTGGCTTTGTTCGACGGAGTGCCCGGCTGAGAAATCGAAGCCCAAGGAATTTAGGAGCTCGCGCTAAATTCCGAAAAGCCTATCGTCTCGGCGAGGCAGACCACAACCAGACCTTCCCAAATGTGGTCTCCCCTATTGAAGAGGCTGGAAATGAGGATCTTGGCTTGATTGGTCTTCACATAGCTGACAGATTGGACTTGGACATTCTCAATCGTATCAAGGATCTTGGTTTCAGCTGCTTGGGGGACCCTCGGCTGATACTTAGAGAGATGGCAGCTTCCTGAAGTTTTAGGGTTGACTGATATGCTTGTTGCCATCTGGGATGCGTGCTTCCTTGTTTAACTTATGACTTTGCTTGATTTTAATTCTTTGTTCTGGAACGTTCGAGGTTTAAATCGCCTTTCTAAGCGCTATATGGTGAAGCAGACCGTAAGAGATCTAAATGTTAGTGTGCTCTTCCTTTGTGAAACCAAATTGTCTCTTTGCTTGCGAAGAATTATGAAGTAACTTTCAGGTTTCAAAATTACTTCTAATGATTGTTATCATTTTATTGAGGCTGATGGTTTTTCTTGGGGGATCATTGCAATCTGGAACCCACGCTTTTGGGCTAAAACAATAATTTCTACAAGATCTTTTTATATCTGTCTCACTCTTAAACACATTCAGTCTAATTTGCCTATTACTATGCTTGGCATTTATGGTCCCCCAGCGTGGGATCGACGAGTTGAGTTTTTCCATGAGCTTTCTACCCTCCCGGTCGACTTCTTGGCTCCTTTGATTATGGGTGGGGATTTCAACGTGACCAGAAACACGACTGAAAGGAAAAATTGTAAGGGCCACAGTGGGGATTCTAGAGTTTTCTCCCAATTGATCGTGGATTTGGATCTGTTGGATTTGCCTATTGCGGGCCTTGACTACACTTGGACTAATAATCAAGCACAACCTGCTCTTGCCAAGTTGGATCAGATATTGGTCAATTCACAGGTCTCCACCCTTCTACCTAATTTAATGGTTTCGAGTCTCCCACGGAAACTCTCGGATCATAATGCACTTCTCTTTTCCTCTTGGCCGAGCGCTAGCAAGGGGCATAAGCCCTTCATATTGGAGTTACAATGGTTTTCTTTATGTGACTTTCGGAAAATCATTTCTTTGGGCCTTTTTCAGATTTGGGCATCTCTATCACCGCAAGGCAATGTCATTTCAGCTTGGATCTCAGCTTGGCGGAATCTACGGCCCACTATATCAGGATGGGCCAAGCTTAAGCAAACCAATACTCATCGAGTAAGAAAAGAGTTAGAGGACAAGATTGCTATACTTTCCTCCTAGGCCGATTCTCAAGGATTATCTCCAATAGAAGCATCTAATTTTTGCCAACTAAAAACGGATCTGGATAAACTATATGGGGCGGAAGATCTTTATTGGAGACAAAGAGCAAAAAAGAGATGAGTTAAAGATGATGACAAAAACACAAGATATTTTCACCTCTGTGCAACTTTAAGAAGAAATAGTAACTAGATAGCAAACATTCAAGTTGAGAATGACATCATTTCAGATCAAGCTCAAATTGCTAGCCATTTTTGGGATTATTGTTCTCATCTTCTCGGTTCCTTTAGACAACCTCTATTCCGCGTTGATTGGCCAAAAATTTATAGCTTGGATGGTCAGAATTTACAACATATTACTTGCCCCTTCTCTCTTGATGAAGTTAAAGGGGTAGTCTTTGAGCTCAAGAATCACAAATCCCTTGGGCCGGATGGTATTCAAAATGAGTCCTTCAAGACCTTTTGGAATGATTTGGGTTCTATCTTAACTAGGCTATTCAATGATATTCTTGAAAAATCGGATCTTATCAAAAGAATCAACAACGCTTTTATTGTGCTTATTCCGAAGAAATATGGTGCTTGCCGGTTGGAGGATTTTAGGCCCATCGGTCTTGAAGGGAGTCTGATCAAAAAATTTTCAAAGTTGCTTGCGAACAGATTGGCCACCTTGATGCCATCTCTCATTGATTATACTCAAGGTGCTTTTACTTCAGGTAGAAGTAGTCTTGATTGCTATATGACGGTAAATGAGAAGATATGGTCTTGTAAGGCAGGAAATGAAAATATGTGCTTCATAAATGTTTACTTCGCCAAAGCTTTTGACTCTATCGGCCATGGGTTTTTGCTAGACTTATTGGAGGCGAGTGGTTTTCCAAATTCTTGGATTTCTCGCATCGCTCACTTGCTTTCTTCAGCTTTGTCCTCTATCATCAACAATGGGAGTATAGGGCAATCTTTTGGTCATAAGAGAGGGTTGAGGCAAGGCAACCCCCTCTCTCCCCTGCTATTTAATATTATCATGGATTCCCTCTCCAAATTGATCCAGAGAGCTTGTCATTTGGGTTTCATAAAAGGGGCTCTTTCAAACTCTATTGAAGGGGGAATAAGCCACATTGCTTTTGCTGATGATCTTGTGATCTTTTGTGAGACTTTTGAAGCGACTTTATCTCAATTTCGTCTTCTTATGAAATACTTTGAATTAAGTTCGGGACTGTAAATCAACTATGCAAAAACCAGATTGATCAAGCTAACTGAAAATCCACACTCTCCTGCACCGTCATTGCTAGCAAGTATACTCGGGTGTGAGGCCGCCTCCTTTCCAATTGATTATTTGGGTCTTCCACTTCGGCTGGGTCCCTTACATAAAGATGATTGGAATAGAGTCATTTTGAAATTTGACAAAGCTTTGGCATCTTGACAAGGTTCTCTTCTTTCTCGTGCTGGCCGGCGTACCCTGATCAACAGTGTTTTATCTAGTCAAGTATCATATTTCTTCTATATCTTTGAATCTCTTAAATGGGTCTTAAAACTTATTAAGAAGAGAAGAAGGAAATTTTTCTGGCCAGACGACATGGAGGCATCTTTTAAGGGATAATATCTTGTTAATTGGGATACAATTATTGGGAGCATAGAAAATGGAGGCTTGGGAATTTTATGTCTAGCAACTCACAATGTGGCAAGATTGGGGAGTTGGCTTTGGAAACTTAGAAATAACTCAAGTCAGCTTTGGGCAAATATTCTCTATACTCATCTAAGAGACCCGTTCCAACCGCCATACAATAACTACAAACCTTCTTACGTATGAAAAGGAATATCCAAAGGTTTGAGTCAGTTCAATGCCTCCCTTATTTACCAAGTTAATGGCGGTTCCTTCATCAAACTTTGGACATATCCTTGGCTATATGGGCAAACTTTGGCTTCACTTTTTCCAGATTTATTCATTCTATCGGACAATCCGCTTTCTACCGTGGCCGAAGCTAAAGACTTGGATGAGGAAAATGGGATAAGGGGTTGGAATATCGGGTTCACTAACCAAGTCCCTTTGGGGCGTATTGAGGCTCTTACACAGCACCTCTCCCCCTTCCTTTATGGTTTAGGCCCCGACTCTTTTAAATGGAAATGGACAACCGGCGGTATCTTCTCTACAAATCTTATTACCGTATTCTATCATTTCGGGGGGTCATCGATCCAACTACATGTTTCATTTGGGACAAGCATTGCCCACAATCCATGTCTATTTTCTGCTGGCTAGCCTCAAAAGGAAGGCTCCTGACAAAGGATAGATTAATCAAATGGAACGTGCAGGTTGATGAAACTTGTGTTCTTTGTCATACCTTAGATGAATCACATGCTCATCTATTCCATGGTTGTACTTTCATCATAACGGGATGGAGGAAAATGTTGGAGTTATGCGATACTCCTTTATTCAATCTCAACTACAAGCCTTGGTGTCGCCACAACATCAAACCCTCAAAGAAAATCAAGGAAAAGCTCGGGGCTGTCATGATTTGGAAATCTATTATGTGGAAGGAGAGAAATAGCCGTACTTTTAGAAATGAGGAGAAAAGTGTGGTTGAACTCGCGTTTGAAGGAGCAAATCTCTTCTTACTTTGTAAAAATCTCTATTCCCCTTAGATTCCTTTTGTTTTGGATGTTTTGTATATTCCACTTCTTACCCCTAGCTTGTATTTATCAAACATATTGATTAATACAAGTTTTCTTTTCTCAATTTTTTTTTCACATCAGGTAAACTGCTACAACTTAACAATATTAATTCGATGGATGATCTTTGCCTTACCTTCATCTAAATTATTCGAGGCTTCAACTTTGGTAGAAGTGTCACTTTGATTTCCTAAAAAAATTGTAAGGATTAATGTCTGACGTTCCATAAAATGGTTTGCCAATTGCCATACAACAAAAATGACAAAATTTACTTCACTCGTCGAGGCACATAACAAATACTTGCAACATGCTTGTTTTATAAAAAAATCTAATAGTTAATCATTTTATTCCTCACAACTATTGATGATATTTGACAAAGCAACCAACTTCATGTAATAGTCATTCTAAAAGATTAACATGAACATAATCTTCCTTGCATTAGCCATATTTCACCAGTGCGATTAATCCATATATTTCATCATGAACATTAACTACTGATATATGTTTGAGATGATGCCAATTTAGATCTAAACTTGGAAGTATGAACAAGAAAGCTGAGGTAGATGGTTGACACATACGAAACCTTTGCAGAAACTTTCTAAGTCACGTACTGATGCATCCTTTTGGAATAGGAAACAAATTTTTTTAGAAAAATAAAAAAAGTTGTTACAAAACAACTAGAATGCATACCTCAACAACAATTCAAGCAACTTTGCATAAACTTTCTAAATCACTGATGCATTCTTTTGAAATAGGAAACAAAAGTTTCTAAAAAAATAAAGAAAGTGGTTACAAAACAACTAGAATACATACCTCCACAACATCGCCAGCTTTGGCAACGACTCTCTTGACTTAATTAGACTTCTTAATGAGATCCGACCACATCTAGTTCATCGATCACAAGAACACATTTTTAGACTTTCACATGAACATTTTCATTTAAACATTAACTGGTCATATGCATAGATACTTTACCTCAAGTGTGTTTCTTGGGTAATGGATTGCGAACAATTCTGTCTTGCCATCAACGATTAAGGATGGACCATCATAGGTCACCCCTTTCAAGGCATCAATGGATGTCTTAGCAGTCCTAGTATTGACGAGGATAGCAAAGACGTAGAGGACCACGCAAATAGATCAAGACGTGCGACCAATAAAAAGAAAGATGGGTTCATTATCGCGAGGGGAGCTAAGAAAAATAGAATGAGTATTTAAAAACTGAAGCAAACTCTAGAAAAGTTCAACTTGAAAAGAGAATCCATTTGTGCAAGTTATGAACTTTAAGAGCATATGCAACCCATCCTATCTAGATGTTCAAGAACAAGTTTTGCCCTTTCAAGAAGGTCCTTCACTGTACTTGGGTAAGGCTTCCTACTATGTTCAGGAGCCAATACATTTAGCAAACACGTGTAAGCCTCTATATTCTGCAGTAGAATTAGATCAAATTAACAACATTGTTAGTCTCCGTCCTTTGGGATGAAATCTCCAGAACTCCTCGACCGAAAAAAGACACGGCTCCCAGGGCTCTAGGAATCGAGGTAGTCTCTCCCATCGACGCAGGGTCCTTCGCCAAGCATATCATGGCAACTCGCCTCCCACCTAGAAGTGAGCTACCCACCACCTTCACATCTTACGATGGTACGGGTGACCCCGCACTGCACCTGATGACGTTTCGAACCGCGATGTACTATCACAGGGCGATCGACTCTGCGCTCTGTCGAGCCTTTCCATTCTTCCTAGGGAAGGCTGCCCTATTATGGTTCACATCCCTCCCATCGGGACCAATCCACTCATTCGATGACCTTTCCCATGTCTTCCTCCGACAATTCACCACATCACGAGTATATCACAAGACAACCTTGCACTATATCAGGCAAGGGCAACATGAGCCCCTAAGAGAATACCTAAACATGTACCAAGCCATAGCATTTGACATCCCCAACCTCGATCTACAAATTGAACTATTCTGCATCCAACAAGGGCTAAAGCTCGGGCCTTTTGCTGACCAAATCACCTTGGTCGAACCCAAAGACATGGCCGAGTTCCAAGAAAAGGCGGTAGGCTTCATAAACATGGAAGATCAAAGAGAAGCCAATAAGATCGACCGAAAAAACCTAAAAATCGCGATGGAGGACAAAAAGCCCAAGAAGGAAGATAGAGGGATTGAAGACCGCAATCGGCATGAACAGGGAAATGGCAGAGGGCCGAGGTCTCCACCCCGCCCGAGTGCCTGCTTCGAAAGACATACTCTCGTCAATGCGAAGAAAGAAATTATCTTCCAGGATATCTATCACTTGAAGCTCATCAAATACCCCACCAACGTAGGAAAACAAAAACTACCGCCCAACGTCGACATGAATAAGAAGTGCACATACCATGACACCTATGGATACACTACCGAGGAGTGTCTAATGCTCGGAGATCAACTGAAAGATCTAGTCCACACAGGACACCTTGACAAATACCTTCGTCACAAGAAGGAAAGAGGTTAGAGTAGGAGTCACGACACTCGGCGGCAAAGCCGAACACCACCGAGGTGTTGGCCTAAGATTTTTAACCTTGGTCTTAATCTCGGTTTTGATGATAACAAATATAGAACTAATTTTGAGAAAGAAATATTTTCATGTTACATATCGGTTTGCATGCGACATCCCCAATCGTAAAAATCACAAAAAATCAAGAATCTAAGGCTTCGGAGTCGAGCATGTCAAAATTAGTTTAGGACTTAATTTCTTTTATTGTAAATGTTCCTAAGCCTTAGTTTGATGTCCTCATTGAGTTCTGTCACACCCCAACTGAGGGTAGTGTGACCGGCCAGGGCTTACATCCTGTCCTGTAGCCTACTATCTACACTAACATCAAGAAAACCAAGACATATCGACTGAAAGAAAACTCAACATACTTTATAAAAGTTTGCAAGTCACAATATATAAGTTTTTCAAAACAAATAGAAACATCAATATCAAATCCAAATAGTCAAATATCAAGTTTTACAATTCTTTTCAATTACAATATCAAATCCAAATAGTCAAATATCAAGTTTTACAATTCTTTTCAATTACAACCGTCAGTGCAGAAACAAAACCAACATAACTAGGCACTGGTCTAAGACTCATGGACGCCGCTACGAGATATGGCACCGCCTCTGCCCTCCAGCTGCACCATGTTGACACCAAGCTATTGCTTATGCTCTGCAGAAATAGAAATAAACCGTGAGTCCACTTGGGACTCAGTGAGTGGCTCAAATGAACCTCCACATAAGCCTCGATCATGCATATATATCATATAAGGCAATAAAGGAATGTACAAGGAGGTAAAATTTATTTCTAATGCGACTACAGACCCTCAACGGATCCATCAACATCAACTGTACATGATAACATGCTACCTCGGCTTATCAAGCCTTCGGCATCCGACCTTCGGGCCTTCTCATCAAATCATATCCCGGCTACCGCCATCCCTACCATATCAGGTAATATCATACTGGCCACCGGCCACATCATCTCAAGATGCAACCAAACAATCCTGGGCCGTCGACTAGGATGGTCCACTAGTCTTCGGACACCGTCTGGGGTAAGGATAGCTAGTCCCACCCAACTGGAGTTTGGCACCTAGCGGGCCCGCTGGCGCACCTCTAGACCCAACTGGCCGAGCTGGGCATTGGTCATCTCCGACCTCCTCGCCCCTCGGCGGACCATCTCAAGCACATTACACAATCAATATCCTAGGGTTTCCATATATACACACATCGGGCCTTTGCCCGTATCTGGCCTATGTTCGGCTACCGGGTCAATAGTTTATGCCACCATTTCAATATATATATATATGCACGTACGAGCTCTAAGTTTCCAAAAGTATACAAGCAGACATAGAAGTGTTATCGTCTCATAACTAAGTTTCCATAAATGTGCTATGATTATCTAGTGACGCCCTACATGTTACGTGTCCTCCTACACTATCTTAGGTGAGAATTTCCATGAATCGACCTTGGAATACCATCCGAGAACATTTAGGGCAGCATGTATAATCCAAAGAAAAATGTGCAAATATTGTAACATTCATCATATATGACCATAATGTTTATACATAACAATTCTTATACTACCTTAGGAATATTAGCACAATAAGGAGCAACTATCTAGCATGGCAAGGTAGGTAATGAATTTAAATAACATGTATAAAATACAAAACATGGTAACAATGTCAACATCCAAAGTTTAAGGATCTAATGCTAAGTATGGTTACAAAACTAGCATTTCTACAATTCAAAATCAATTAAGCTACTTGCTAAGTTTGGTGTTCTTCCTAAGTATTGTCATATCTTTATGTGTGATCCTTAAAATCATGAAATTTCCATCTAAAGCAAGTCTCTCCTCCTCTCCCTAACCTTGGCCGAACCATGAGCAAGGAGGACCTTGCTTGGCCAAGGTCCTTGGGGTAGGAAAAGAGAGATGAGACTCTAGCTATACCTTTACCTCTTCAATTCCGCATACAATTTAAATACCAATGAACTACTTAATCTTCCCCTCACCCTTGGCCGAACCCTCTTCATGAGTTGTAGGGTTCATTCGGCCACATCAAGGGACTTTAGAGAGGGCACACTTCATAACACACGAGATGTTCAAAGGAACTACATCAAAACAATGGTATAAGGTCATCTAACGGCCTTCTTGCCGTCAAGGGAATCGGAGAAAATTTTGGCATGACCTTTCCCCTTTTCCCATGACCCAGCAGCCCCAAGAACATGCAAATCGATGATTAAAATCGTGAGATCCGACAAGAAACTTCATAAAATAGTGAACACATGTCGTTGAAATCATGGATTGTCGGAAAAATTGTGAGAATTCAACCTATCATCTAGGGTTTGGCCACCTACCTCCCCAAACCTTTTAAACATTAACCACTCAACTAGATCACCAAGAAACAAGGATTGGGTGACGACGACTTGAGGTTTTCCGGAGACGACGCGAGTTTCGGATCGATCCAAGCCCCCAATCCTCCTCCTTGGCCCTTCCCCTCTTCTCCCTTGCGGCCTTGTGCGACTCAATGGGTTAGTCGCACGGCTTCCATAATGGGGATTCTATCCCCTCAACCATCTTTGCAATGATGGCCTCAAGGCTCACTTAAGTCATACCTGAAACTCGACCTAAACCTAAACTCGACTTGGGTTCTGACTCAACCCATAACATGACTCGAGTTAACTTAATTTAAGGTATGATTTCATAAAAGGAAAGTTAATTATCCAAATAGACTTCATGATCCATTAGAAAAGTCATACCTTTTCACTCAAGGCGATCCTGAGGCTTGACTCGACTACCCCCGAGTTCGACGCGCTGCACCAAAATAGATTTTTATATTAGGAAACTTTTCTGGGTCTTATAACCTTTCCCCCTTAAGGGAAATTCATCCTCGAATTTACTTGAATAACAAGGACTTACCGGCTCCTCGAACAAGAAAGGGTAGCGCTCTCTCATGTCCTGCTCTACCTCCTATGTGGCCTCTTACCCAGAATGATGCTCCTATCTGACCTTTACCAGGGGAATTTCTTTGGACCTTAGCTTCCTGATCTGGCAGTCAAGAATCTCTGCCGGTCTTTCCTCGAATGAGATGACCGAATCTACCTCGATAGAAGAGGGCTCGATCACATGCGAATCATCTTTTACATATTGCCGCAACATGGATACATGGAAGACCGGGTGCACTCTGCTCAGGCTAGGAGGCAATGCCAGCTCATAGGCCACCTCGCCCCTCCTCTTGAGGACGGGAAAAGGCCCAATGTATCTAGGGCTCAACTTCCCCTTCTTCCCAAACCGGACCACCCATTTCATAGGAGAGACCTTTAGAAAGACTAAGTCACCCTCAGAAAATTCTAATTCCCTGGCCTTTTTGTCGGCTTACATTTTCTGTCGACTCTGAGCCGCCAGCAATCTTTCCTTAATGATCTTTACTTTCTCTACCGCTTCCTCAACCAGATCGGGGCCCACCATGAGTGATTCCCCTGTCTCAAACCAGCCCACTGGAGACCTACACCGCCGCCCAGACAAGGCCTCAAAAGGAGCCATGCCAATACTACTGTGATAGCTATTGTTGTAGGTGAATTCTATCAACGGTAGGTGTCTCTTCTACCCGTCGGCCATATCTAGGACGCATGCTATCAGCATGTCCTCCAAAGTTTGGATGGTCCTCTCTGACTGCCCGTTAGTCTGCGGATGGAAAGTTATGCTGAAATGCACTTGAGTACCCAAAGCTTCCTGGAAGGACTGCCAAAACTGAGCTGTGAACTGCGTAGTACGGTCGAATATAATCATCACCGGGGTACCATGATATGCCACAATCCTATCCAAAAATAGTCGGGCATACTACTCCATAGAGAAGGTAGTTTTCACTAGTATGAAGTGCGCGGTCTTGGTTAATCGGTCCACTACCA
The DNA here is from genome assembly GCA_034359265.1 of Canna indica. Taxonomy (NCBI): domain Eukaryota; kingdom Viridiplantae; phylum Streptophyta; class Magnoliopsida; order Zingiberales; family Cannaceae; genus Canna; species Canna indica. Next base: position 31,543,321 of record CP136898.1, on the reverse strand, counting down.
CCCAAATGGAATCAAAACCGACTTTTGACTTAGGCAATCTAGTCACTAGATCCATGGTGATCTTCTCCCATTTCCACTCGGGCACTTCGAGGTTTTGCAGAAGCCCCGCAGGCTTAAGGTGTTCGGCCTTCACCTGCTGGCAGATAAGACATTTGGAAACAAACTCCGCCACCTTTCTTTTCATACCTTTCCACCAGTAATGCTGCCTTAAATCCCGGTACATCTTGGTGGCCCCCGGATGGATCGTGTAAGTGAAACGATGACCCAGTTCCAGGACTTGCCTGCGCACCTCAGCCATGTCTGGTACAACTATCCAGTCTCTGAACCTCAGTACACCCTCTGAGTCCAATCTGAAATCGTTCTCTGCATCACCTCTTTGCACCAGGTCCTTGGTCAGTGCACAAAAGGCATCTTCCCCCTGCGCGGCACGCAGCATATCCACCAGCGTGGACTGTACCCGCAGGTGTGCCATCGGGGCACCTGAAGTTGGCACTGATAAGGTTGCACCCCCATCTAGGCACAAAGCCAACTCTCGAACTAGATGCCTCCGCTTAACTTCCTAATGAGCTAAACTGCCCATGGACTTTCTACTCAGAGCAATTGTCACAACATTTGCTTTCCCCGGATGATACATAATGGTGCAATCATAATCCTTTAGGAGCTCCAGTCACCTCTTTTGGCTGAGGTTCAGCTCCTTCTGGGTAAGTAAGTACTGGAGGCTCTTGTGATCCGTGTAGATCTCGCATGTCTCCCCGTACAGGTAGTGCTGCCAAAGCTTCAGTGCAAAGACCACTGCCGTTAATTCTAGGTCATGCGTCGGATAGTTCTTCTCATGAACTTTCAGCTGGCGAGACACATAAGCAATGACTCTGCCATACTACATCAGGACGGAGCCCAGGCCAACCCGAGAGGCATCACAGAAGATCACAAATCCTCCTGAGCCAAAAGGTATAGCCAATACGGGTGCAGATGTTAAACATGTCTTGATCTTCTAAAAGCTCGCCTTGCATTTATCATCCCAAAGGAACCTGACTTTCTTCTGGGTCAACCGAGTCAGAGGGGCTGCAATTATGGAGAAATTCTCCACAAACTTTCGGTAATACCCCGCCAAACCAAGAAAACTGCAGATCTCAGTCACACTAGTCGGTCGTTTCCAGCTCTGCAATACTTCAATCTTGGCAGGATCTACCATTATCCATTCCTTGGACACTACATGGCCCAAGAACCCTACACTTTCCAACCAAAATCCACACTTGGAAAATTTTGTAAACAATCGGTGCTCTCTGAGGGTTTCCAGGACCATTCTCAGGTGCTTAGAGTGCTCTTCCTCACTCTTGGAGTAAACCAGAATGTCATCAATGAAGATGATCACAAAGCTGTCCAAGTACTCCTTAAATACTATTACATTATATATTATTATATATTATATTACATTATATAATGTATTATATAATGTAATATAATATATAATAATATACACTATAATATTATATTATATGTAATATATTATAATAATATAATATAAAAAAATTATATAATATATTTTATCATTACAAATATTTCATAAATTAAAATTATTTATTTAATATTTTTAATATTTTTTTTAATATTTGGCCGGAGGTAAAATGAATATAAAAAATATTGAAAGTTCTAGTGCAGACTAATGAAGAGCTTTGAGAGTGTATTACTAATACACTTTATGGCAGCTTATGGGGTACTATTTTTACTGCTGGTATTAGTTAATACTCTTCCCAAACACTATATAGTATTATCCTAAATTCAGGGTACCAAACAGACCCTAAATTCATTGTGTTAGCATTGCTCTTGTGCGTGTTTGATTATTTGTTATTTATTTTGCTTCCGCTTGCTATTAAATTGTGATTTGCCTAAAGTAATCAAGAAATGGTTAAAACCAAATTTAGGCTAAAGTTTTAGTTAATACACTATTCATCCCCCCTCTAGTGTGGTTATTCAACTTACACGAGGTCCCAAAAAGAGCGTAGTCAAACGAATGAACCATGAGGGGTAATCGACTACATCGTCGGCGAATTCGCGGGAGGCGGGGAGTCAAGCTTGGCCAGGAAGAGATCCCTTTGGGCAATCATGGTAGTCGACAGTGCTGTTCGCCCGCGCCACCCTATCCCCAAAATCCCGATAATATCATTATATGAATCCAACTTCCAAGGGACTGGTCAGAATCTACACGACCCGATTGTTATTTTTGTGATTGCAGGGAATTTCATCGTTAGAAAGGTCCTCGTCGACCAAGGGAGCTCGGTCGATATATATCCTTTTCCATTTCACTTTTGAAAAGATGCAATTGACCGAAGCCTCAGTCACACCTTGCGAAGGGGACTTGGTAGGTTTCTCAGGAGAGAGGGTCGATGACCGCGGAGCCCTATGGCTAAGGACAATATTCGACTCTCGACCCAAAGCAAAGACGATCGATGTGCAGTATCTCGTCATCAACATACCAAGCCCATATCATATGATCATGGGGCGACCATTCCTTAACACTCTGGGGGCTGTCGTATCTACTCCTCATCTAACAGCAAAGTTTCCTATCTTGGAGACAGAGGTGAGAGTATTACATGTTGATCAGAAGGAAGCTCGGTGGTGCTACAATGAATGCCTCAAGCCGAAGGTGGTCGAACCGAGCAACGGACCTATCGGACCATAAACATTTCCCGGGGACAAGAACAAGCAACCGATTGAAAATATTGAACCAAGCTCATGATGAGACACGCGAAAGCAACCCCGGCTCAGCCCCTGAAAACAAATCCAGGCGAGATCACATCATTAATAAAGCTCAGAAAAGAGCACTTCCCATGTACGCACAACTTATTTTTCACTTAAAAAAGTTATATTTCTCGCAATTCTCTCTATGAATGATCAGGAAATTATTAAAGCAATCTCGCTGTTCAAAACTTACTTGAGTCTCCACATACGAACACACTCTAAAAACTATTACGCCATTACTCCTTACGCACGACCCCGACGTACACATTTTGGCAAGTTCAGCTATAAGTGCAAACCACTGGGCTATCACGCCACTACTTATACGTAATGTTACATTAGCAAGGTCCAATCATGAATCAGATTTCAGATGGTTCAACCATGAACCAAATCTCGGATGGTTCAACTATGAACCAAATCTCGGATGGTTCAATCATGAACTAGATTTCAGAAGGTTCAACCATAAATAGATTCCACAAGATTCAACATTGAATCATCATTTCAAACAATCCAACTAGGGGTTTCGATCCTAAACCAGATGGTTTAACCCTGAGTCAGAGCCGAAAAGATTGGGCAGGGACATTCCCTTCATGAAATACAAAGCAAATGAGATTTACGTATAAAATAACACTAAATGAGCTCACAAAGGAGTAATAGTTGCCACAGAGTCAACAAAATAGACCAACGCAGTGGCAATCGTCAAAGTCAAAAATAAAAGAAAGGGGGTAAAACAACCAATCCCCCCAAAGAAGTCCCCAAGAGTCAACAGAAGAAAATCTAAAGGAGCCATTAAGAAGAAGCTACACCCCCCTTGGCACATTCAGCAAGAGTGTCCTTTTTTAGAGCAGGGAATCCTATGGGAGAGAATTAGCATCAGCCCAGAGTCACGGCCGAAAGGTCCCCCCTGAGCGACCAAGAAAACTCTCTCTCAGCTTCAGGATTCACCAAGACACCATCCTTAACTTCCTTAAGGAAGTCCATCCCTGAAAGATCAGGACTGGGGGCCAGAAGCTTGGCTTGCTCGGAAGCCCTCTCAAAACCTTTCATATACATGGCAACGACATTATCTCGAAGGCATTTCTCCTCCTCCTCAAGGGACTCCTTAGCCAGGTTGCACCTCACAGCCTCAGCCCTCGCCTCTTTTACCTCGGCCTTTAGATGGAACTTCGCCGACATTGCACAGAAAGATCCAGGTAGACCATCTCTAGCTCCACCCTAGCCTTTCTTCTCCAACTCTGCTATCCAGGCGGTAGACTCAAAAATATATGGTTGCGCTCAAACGAGCGACTTCTTCGGCCTTTGCCTCCAAGGCCCTCTCCATCTCCACCATTCTAAGCTTAGAGGTCGTTAGCTCTTGGGACTACACTCCACGCTCCTTTCGCGACGCCTCTTGCAGCTTGCCCAGCAAAAGCTAGACGTGCCCCCAAAGGTACACCTCGTCTGGAAAAACCAACTGGCTCCCAGGGTAAAAATGTAGCACTAAGCTGGGCTGACGAACCTCTGCAGATGTGCTGGCCGTCGCCGCCGTCTCTGGAAGTAGGGACTCATTCCCCTGAGGGAGAACATTCGACTAAGTGAGCAGGTTCTCCCCCAAATATCGAGCCTTCTTACGACACCCTGCTAGCGAACCAAGGAGAACTAGGGAGTCTAAAGAGGCTGAGGCATCGATCGCTTCCACTCCCACTCCCGAAACGTACCTATGACTTTCAAGTTTTGGGATGGGAAGAAGAAGCACAACGAAAAAAACAATTTAAAAAAATATAAACCATCCCAGAACCAGCGATCAACTTTAGCAATCTTTAAAGAATTCAATCTACGAGTAGAAGGATAAGATATACCTTATATCGCGGATGGTAAGGCTGCTCCTCTCCTCGTTTCAAGACATCCAAGCGCATGTCCTCCAAGGAAGGTCCACACCAAGCGCCTCGCAACCAAGGCATAGCGAACACCAAGACCTGTTGTGGCTCAACGGAGAGGGAAACTCAACCTCGAAACACACCAAGGTGAAGTCGGCCCTTCCACCATGAATCGAGCACCAATAGGAAGGATGAGGGGATGAGAAAACAATAGAACGAGGAGGAAGATGAAGAAATACCTCGTTGTTCTCCTTGAACTCCCCCGAGAAGATGAAGGAGATGACACACCTAAGAGGAAGAGACCTCCAAATCGGCTTCACAAACCCGGGAAGGAGGAGCTTGATGGCCGGCCACCCATGGAGATCAAGAGGCGGAGTCTTGCTCTTCAAGAAGCTTCTCAAGAATCCAAGCCTCTTCTCCTCTCCTAGATCTCTAACCAATTTGCTTAACCCCTCTCAAAGGAGGTTAGGCCATCTATTTATAAGGGGAGTAGGTGACCGCTATTGTGGACCCCCCCCTTTTAAATCCTCTCACCAGAATTTAAAATTTCGGGATTTGCCTCCAAAACAATAATTTATATTTAATGGATTTATAATTAATTCAAAATTAATTAAATCTAACTAAATATAAACTTTAATTTATCTCTACAAATTAAATTCTTATTGATTAGGATTTATCATGTGCCAATTCCTATAATTTAGGGATGCCCTACAAATTAGGATTACCGAGAAATTCCTTCCTCGCGTATTTGTTCATATAGGAAACATCTTTCCTATCATGTTCGCAAACGAGATCCGTGATCGTGTTGTAGCATGTCCATGCTAGTAGATATATAGTGCCGCATTCAGACTTTATCTCATAAGGTCCGTTACGAGGTTAGCCTGTTATGTGTTACCCATTGGGCCCCACACTAAGCCAGTAATGAGTTGTGCATAACGGAGAGTCAGATCCAATAGAACGACTTCTATTCGAATCTTACGAGCCACCACTATACCCCTTCAGTGTGGTCGTGAGAGACTCCACTCATAAGTTAAGATTGATGTCTAGCAACGTGTCATGACTACCCGGATAGTCTGAGGTTCAATCTACAGGGATTGGACGCCCTTCGGTGATTAGTTATCAAGCAACTAAGTCCCTCGGTTGCAACGTCTCGAAGTCGGCTAGGGTATGGAAGAAGTGTCAAACCCTAATACCAATTCATATATATTCCACCTGCTTCATTAAAAATATTTTTAGAGTCTCAATTTTGACTATGGATTGACTTTCTTGCCCTTTTTGATTAGTATCAAAAGAGGAAGAAAAATATAGGTAAAGGGGAAGAAAATTTAGGAAAATCATGCATATAGATAGGAGTAAATTTATCTGGATATGCATGTTGATATGGGGAGAAATCCCATGGTTGATTTCTTTTAACTCAAATGAAAATATTTTCTTAAGGATGTTCGTCATCATAAAAAATGAGGAGATTATTGGCTTAAGATTTTCAACTTTGGTCTTAATTTCGATTTTGATGATAATAAATATGGAACTAATGTTTGAGCAAGAAATATTTTTAGGTTCCATATCGATTTGCACGCGACGTTTGCAATCGAAAAAATTGGAGAAAATCTGAGAAATCGAAAGAATGATCGTTGACGCTCAGATTTCATTGGGAAGATAGAGTCTATGTTTAGGATGTCTAGCATGTGTTGTAAATCCTCAATGCAAAGAAACCCCAAAACCTAAAATCGAAACTCGAAACCTGAAACCCGAAATAATTTTATGTAAGCAATTACACAGACTAATAGGACGCAGTTGGTTCATATCTTGAATTACCCTTCCTTTTGGTATAAGTGCTAGTAAAGTGTGATTTACACTTTGTAACATTTGTCTGCTTCTGAAAAAAAAAGACACCGCCTCAGAAATTTCCTTTCCTATGATTGGCCAGAAGTGTTGAAAGAATATTCCAGTAAAGCCATCCTCCTCTGGTGCACTAGTCCCATTAATTGAAAAAATTGTCTTTTGGTTTCCTCAATGGTAATGGGCCGAAGTAGTCATCTGTTTATACGACTAGTGATCCGAGAGTTGAAGTCGTCAAGTGTTTGTGTCTGTGTTGGTGTTACTGCAGAAGATGAAGTAAAGAGTTTCTTAAAATTCAAAGATGCCACATTTGCTACGTTAGAAGCACCTTCTTGCCAAATTCCATTCTATCCTTTATTATGCTAAGTGAGTTAATATGCCTCCGCTCTTTAACCCATGAGTGGAAAAACTTATTATTTCCTTGTTTCAACTTGATCAACTACTTTTCTATTTTCCATTTTTGCTCATATCTTTTATTACACTAACCATGGTTCATCCTTTACAAGGCAGGAGTCTAGTGGTTGGTTTTAGCTATTTTATTGTTACAAAATGTTATTTACCCAAATGGTATACACTTTAATCATTGAAAAATAGAAGGAATTAATGTTATTATACTTAATTTACATTCGCTGCACGTACTTATAAGAAAACTAAGAAAATGGTAAATCTACGAAGGTAGAAGATGAAAAATCCTCGTTCACTTAAAAGAACAAATAAAAATGGTTGCACGCAAAATAGATGCAGCGTTGGCTATTTCTTTAATAATTCAAAAGATCGTTCTTACCTACAAATTTATTGTCATTTTATCCGTATATTCCAGACTACACTAAATTTATACAAAAATGTCGAATCCTACTTTTTTTTTAATTTTTCCTGATTGTCGCACTACTATTTATTCTTTGAGATATTTTGAAAGGTGTATCTATTTTATAATACAGAATACCGATTACGATGAGGTATACCCATTTTATGATTAGCTATACTCATTTTATAATCACGAATAATCATATTATAATCAAATATATTTTTTATGATAAGATGCTCATTTTATGATTAGGTGTACCTACTATATATCTCGATTCACCCATTCCACGATCAAGTATACCTATTTTATGATGAGACATACTTATTTTACAATTTGGTATACTCGTTGCTCACGTCGTTGGGACATTAGTCGTCGCTCGTGTTGCTCGATCGGTGCGTCTATTTTCATTTGATCAATTTTGAATTCATTTGGTATAGTTTATTAGAACCGGGTAAGTAGGGAATATGTTTAGATAAAATTAATTTTTTGGGTTATTAATAAAACAACATCCTACATGTGAAAATAACATACTAGAAGGGGGGAGGGGGTGAATAATGTGTATTAGCAAAAGCTAAACTAAGTGTCAATAAATCAATTAATAATTAAGTTCGTAAGACAAACTTAATTTCTCAATTCAAGCAAAGCAATTAGTAAATTGATAAATGCATACACTCAACAACAATGCAATGCTAACTTACAATTTTATAGTGTTTAAGCTTCAAGCCTACATCCTAGATATACCTAAGCTCACCACTTAGTAATCTCACAAAATCCACTAAATTAAATTATTTCCTACAAGGGAATTTATAAACTAAGGTTACAAAGTACAAACTCTCTACCCAATGGCACCTCCAACACCTCAAGCTCCAAGGAAACCGAAACCTAACCTTGCAACCCAAGGAGATTTATGTCTATATACCAAGACCACCATTCAAACTAGACATCCTAATTAATTAATATCCTAAGTCAGTAGCCAAGCTTAAAATTAACCCGGCCAAAACAAATAATAAATGCAACCAAATTGGACCAATAAATACAACATCTAATTACTTAGCTCCAATATTAAGCTCCTAGCTCCTGTTGATGTCTTTTGATAACGAAACTAGAATGACAAAAGCTCAACTACGAAGGTAAGCACAAAGCTACGATTTAATCCCAAGAGTGGCTCAATCAAAGCTTGCAAGGGATCGTTGGATGACTTAATGTGTTCAATAATGCTTAAGGAAAGACAGGTAAGAGGCTTTAATAAGCTTCTATGAAATAGAGGCTTGTGAAAAGCAATCACAACAGCTAAAGAAGAGCTGAGAATGGCTGAACCAAAGCTAGCAAGGGATCGATTGACAGCTCAATATGTTCAATAATACTTAAGGAAAGGCAAGTAAGAGGCTTTTAAGGGTTCTATGAAGTGGAGGCTTTGCAATCACAACGATGGTAAAAAGAGCCGTTCTACTCGTCGATTGTAGATATATAGATTGATAGTCAGTCGACTGTTGGTCCATAGATCATGAGACTAAAATTGCATAGTAAGTAGTTTCAGCATAGGTTCAAGTTTGGTTGGGTTTTAAGGCTTTCGTTTGGTTTTCAACTTCTCATTGAGCATCCTATGCAAGTTTGGTTTTAATGGATCAAGTTTCACCTTAATTAATTTTTTGTTCAAATATATCTTAACATAAGAAAAATATTTTACATACAGTAGAAAAAGGCAGTCCCGACAGCTTCAAAATTTTTCGATGAGTTATGGTAATAAATTATAAAAATAAGAATAAATAATTTCATTGGATAAAATAAATATACTAACCTTAGGGAATCGAAGTAAAATGCATAATTGAAGCAAGAGGAGGAAAAAATGTAGCTCACCGAAGCAAGAAAGTAGAGGGAGAAAAGAAGGAAGAGGAAAAGAGGGAAGAACAATAGCAGCGAGAGAAGAGACGAAGGGTGGGCAGGAGATAGGGTAAAGAACAAGAGCGAACGTATAAAGAAAAAGAACAAATATATAAAGGAGGAGGAGGTGGGATCTCGATCCCTCCTCCCACCTCTTTTTATTGGGTGCTGGAGTCATATGGGTGTATCTACAAGCGTCGGGCACCTGTACGAACGTGTACATTAGGGTGGCGCCCGCATGTGCATACATACAAGGGTTGACACTCATATTTTTTGCAAAATAGTGCCACTTTTTTATATGACCTTTTTGGGATAATCATTTTAAAAAGTGACCCTCTTTATAAGTTTAAGAAAAATTAGCCAAGAGAATAGTTTTTTTAACAAAAATTGCCCTCATTAAATCATTAATACTTGACACGTATGATGAAAAGATGTGTCTGTTTCAACAACTCGTTTGAGTGTGGACAACCCGGGACAATCTATCCATATGCCAATAAATAATGGCACAAAAAACACACCTCGCTCTAGATGTCAAAAATCCAAGACAACCCGAAACAACTCGTCCTGGGTGTCGACAAATTGGGACAACCCATCGATGGAGTCAATAGCCCGGGACAAAGACAAAACATGCGCACTCATATCTATGTTACTTGTGTAATTTCTGTTTGTGCTATGTAGAAATCAAGATCAATGATAAGAGAAAATTTGGGGAAGAAAACAAATCTCCGATTACATTAAAAAAGCTGCTGCTTACACGTGTCCTCCATTTCCTTAACATATATTATCTAACTAATATATATATATATATACATCCCCCCTCAAGTTGGAAATGGTTGTGAAACCAGTCCCAACTTGCCAATAATAGCTGAAAACTGAGGATGAGCTAAGGAATTGGTAAAACTATCAGCTAGTTGAAGATGAGTAGAAATATACTGGGGATTAATGAAGCCTTCTTTAAACTAATTTCTCACAATATGACAGTCAATCTCCAAGTGTTTAGTCCTCTCATGGAATACTGGATTGACAGTGATGTGTAAGGCAGATTGATTGTCACACTAGAGAGGAATTGGAGTTGGAATAGGGACTTGAAAATCTTTGAGCAAGTAGGATATCCATTGCAATTCACAAACGACGGATCCCATACTTCTATATTCTGCTTCACATGAAGATCTAGATATAGTTGTCTGCTCCTTTGTCTTCCAGGAAATCAAAGAATCACCAAGAAAAATACAATATCCAGTCAAAGTCTTCCTAGTGAGTGGGCAAGCAGCCCAATCACTATCACAATAAGCTGAAATAGAGAGAGTGGAAGTGGACTTGTATAATAGACCATGAGATGCAGTACCTTTGAGGCATCTTAAGACATGAAGTGCTGAATTCCAATGAGTCTCACAAAGATTAGAAACAAACTGACTTAATGTTTGCACACTGTAAGAAATATTTGGTCTGGCCATATTGAGATCCAATAATCTTCCCACCAATCTTCTATATATTTTCGGATCAGTAAGAGGAGGAGAATCAGTAGAAAACTTGTGCGCTTTTGGCAAAGGGGCCAGAACTTCTTTTGAACCTATCAAACCAATATCTTTAAGGATGTCATTGAGATACTTCTTCTGAGAAATGAAGGTACCAGATTCAGACCTAGCAATTTCTATGCCAAGAAAATACTTGGCATAGCCTAGGTCCTTAATTGTGAACTTTGAATACAAAAAATGCTTGACTACTATGATATCAGCCTCATGATTACCCGCAATTAATACATCATCTACATATACTAGCAACACTATAAAAAATGTTTGTGACTATTTGATGAACAAGCAGTGATCATTCTGAGATTGCTGAAATCCATAGCATATGAGTTGACTAGTGAATTCTGAGTTCCATTCTCTGGATGCATGTTTCAACCCATACAAAGACTTCCTTAGTTTACAAACTTCATTTGGCTTAGCTTTGGTATACCCTTCAGGTGGATATAAGTATACTTCATCTTTGAGATAATCATGTAGAAAAGCATTATTAGTATCAAGTTGATGAATAGATCAATTCTTGATAGTAGATAGAGCAAGAAATGTTCTAACTGTAACCAATTTAGCGATAGGAGAAAAATTATTAAAATAGTCCACACCGGCTATTTGATTATAACCCTTGGCTACTAATCGTGCTTTGTACCTTTCAACAGTACCATCTAGATTAAATTTGACTTTATAGACCCATTTTGTATTAATAGACCCTTTTGCCCTGACATATATCCCAAAAATATGCACTTGGAAGTCCTAGGAGAGAACTTTTCTTTATGTGGCTAGGTGTTAGTAACATAACATAAACATCCATAAGTCTTAAGTCTACTGTAATTTGGTGGTTTGACAAATAATCTTTCAAAAGGAGTACTCTACTTTAAAATTGCACATGGTAATCTGTTGATAATGTATGTGGCAGTAAGAATAGACTCCCCGCAGAATTTTTTTGGTAGTTTGGCTTAAAACATGAGAGCTCTAGCCACTTGTAGTAAGTGTCTATGTTTTATCTCCACCACCCCATTTTGTTGTGGGGTATAGGCACAAGTTTTGTGATATTGAATGCCAAGTTTGGTAAACAATTTAGCACATTCTTGATTGACAAATTCAATCCCATTGTCAGTCCTTATAATCTTGACATTGCACTTGAATTGATTCTGCAACATAAGCAATAATTTTTCTAACGTTTAGAAACCTGCTTCTTGTATTGCAACAGAAATGTCCAAGTAACTCTACTAAAGTCATCTACCACATTCAAGACATAATGAGCTTGAGTCAAACTTGGTTACTTATATGGCCCCAAAGATCAATATGCAACAATTCCAAAATGCTATTAGTTTTGACGGAGCTAAGAGGAAATGGCAATCTATGTTGTTTAGATAAATGACAAATGTCAGAAGCTTTATTGACATTTGAATGAGAAGAGATTACACCATGAATGTGATGAATTATAGAAAAAGAGGCATGGCCTAATCTTTGGTGCCATAAGTTGGCAGAATTGTTTGACATTACATCAACAACATTATTGCAAAAATTCAACGGACAAGAAATTTTAGGAAAAACTAAGCTGGACTCACTGCATGCAACTTCTCTGCTCAAGCTTGGAATGGCAGAATGATTCTTCAGTAATGAAGGATGAAAAGATTTTGAAGTGAGAACTTATAGAGTGCCTATCAACTAGGGGTGTAAGCGAGCCAAGCCGCTTGCGAGCTACTCGAGATCAATTCAATAAAAACTCGAACTCAACTCAAACTTATCGAGCTCGAGCCAAGCCGAGCCGAGCCATACATGCGAGCGAGCCGAGTTCGAGCTAACCTATACTTGGCTCGAGCGGCTCGCGAGCCTAATCGAGCCTTCTATATATATTATATACTGAGTTTGATTTTTAAATTTTATGAACCCGTTACCCTCTAAAAAGAACCCGAGCTTAGTTGAGCTCGAGCTCGGCTCGTGCGGCTCGACTCGTGCGGCTCGACTCGTGCGGCTTGATTTTTTTCTCGAGCTGAGCCGAGCCGAGCTCGAGTGGCTTGAATGTAGCTCGAGCCGAGCTTGAGCCGATAGACCAAAGCTCGATCGAGCTCGAGCTGAGCTGAAGCTCATTATTTTCCAAACGAGTCGAGCTCGAGCAGAGCCAAGCTCGGCTCGGCTCGGCTCGATTACACCCCTACTATCAACTGTCCAAGAGCTAGAATAGCTTTAGTCATCTGGTCCTGCATCAGGCAGTAAGATGAATAGAATGAAAAGGAAACATTAGAATCTCTTATGAGCTTATTTACGGACAAAAGGTTTAACTTGAAAGTCGGAACAAGCAACACATTTGTATGTTTCAGAGTAGAATGCAAGATAACATGGCCCGCATAAAAAACACTTTGGATTGATGCATTGGGGAGATGAATGGAGATACTCTTAGATAAAGCAAAATTATTTGTCAACAATTGAGGATTAGAGCACATGTGGTTTGAGACCCCTGTATCAATAACCCATGTTCCACAATTGACTATAGAATAATCATCAGGTGTTTGTGAAGCAGAATTACTTGCAAAATCTGCTGCATCAAACACACTAGCCATATTTGCAAAGTTGACATATTCATCTACAGGAAGTTTCCCCTTAATGAGCTTAGCCATTTCTTGCTTGATAAGTATATTCAACATATAAGCTAAATCATTGTGTTTATGCTCCTGATAAACCTTAGCATCTAAAGGAGTTTCAAGTTCTGTATGAGCCATATTGGCCTCAATTTTCTTACTGCTTCTTTTCTTCTCCTTAAATTCCTTATACCACTCTGGATAACCATGAAGTTTAAAACATGTATCCTTAGTGTGAACATGATTGTGGCAATTGTTCACAAAATATATCCTTCTTATTATTATCCTTTATCTTGTTTCCTGTTTTATTAATATCTGACTTGGATGTGTAAGCTTTAGCTAACAATGCACTACTCTTAACTCCATCAAATGATCCAAAAGACAGATTTACTTGTTTTTGTTTCTCCACTCGAAGCACAATAGAATATGCTTTATCAACATTAGGCAATGGGTCAAAATTTAAGATCTGACTTCTAACATTGTCAAAGACTTGATTAAGGCCCATTAAGAATTGCATAAGCTGTATAGAGGCCTCTCTGTTCATCAATTTCTTTGTTAAATCACAAGTACAACCACGACAACTGCAAGTAGGCAAAGACATTAAACTATTGAGTTCATCCCAACACTTGTGCTTTTTGCTATAATAAGCAGTAACAGTATGTGTTCCTTGATCTAAAGAGGCAACTTTTCTCTGTATCTGATAGATCAATGGACCATTACTTTCTCTGAATCTTTGTTCAAGAGTATCCCACAAAATCTTAGAACTAGGGTAGTAAATGAACAAATCAGACATCTCCTTAGACATGGAATTCAGGATCCATGCCTTAATCATGGAATCCACTTTTTTTCATCTTTTATACTCAAATGGATCATCAGGAGGAGACAAAGTTCCATTAATGAAATATATCTTATCTTTAGCTTCTAAAGAAATTTTAATCGCATTGCTCCATATAAGGTAATTGTTACTTGTAAGAAGTGAATTCACCAACATCATGTTGGGATGATTAGAACCTTGCAATGACATCAGATCTGGATCAACTATTTCGGAAGCATCTTTCCTTGATTGAAATCTACGATCGCGTCTCTGATTACCGGATCCAGAAGCAGCATCTTCAACATCAAGAGGAGTATCCATGGTGGCTAGATGCAGGAGCAATGAAAGCAAGAAGAACAAGAACAATATCAAGAAAACAAAGAGGAAATCAGAGATCGGTGTACTCTGATACCATGGAGAAATCAAGATCAAGGAAACACTACAAAAAAATAGGGTATCACCAACGGACTAAATCTGTTGGTAATACTCAAAAATCCGTTGGTAATATATTACCAACGGATTATCGATTGGTAAATACATCGGTGATGACCATGCTAGGTATTACCAATGGATATTATTATATTCGTTGGTAACACCAACGGTAATTAATGTCCGTTGGTAACACCAACGAAAAATATTATCCGTTGGTAACACCAACGAAAAATATTATCCGTTGGTAACACCAACAGAAATATACTCTGTTGGTGATACCAACGGATCACTATTCGTTGGTGTCACCAACGGATCATACTCTGTTGGTATTACCAACGGAGATAATACCCGTTGGGAATACCAACAGATATCATCCTTGTTTACGCTGACATATTCAACAAAGGTATCCGTTGGTATTACCAACTGACATCCGTTGGTATTACCAACAGAAACATTTGTTGCTAATACATTTTAATTAAAATGCTCATACCCATATGAATTTTCATTTTCCTGTATACAACCTATAATCACACATCAAATTTTTTATTTACCCAATCACAAATATATATACAAGTCAAGAAAAAAAAATCATATTTCATAACCAAATAATAGTGTCATTTTCATAACCAAAACCAAACATCTACAATCGAGTATATTATCAAACAAATACAAACATTACTAAGTCAAATTTTCCCTAACATTAACAGAATTGTGTAGTGCAAAATCATAACCAAATACAAATCCATTATCAACCAAATACAAATCCTAACCAACATCATAACCCAGATGGAGGTGGAGGTGGAGGTGCAGTGGAAGCTGAAGGTGAATCTGTTGATTGTAAAGAGTTGATTGGAAAGCCGAGTTGTGTTAACATCAACCGAACTTGAGCTTCCACTTGTGCTTGTACTTGCGACTGCACTTGTGATTGTTGTGATTGCATTGATGCTTCCAATTCAGTAATATACTGTCGCATGGATGTCATCTCAGTCTGCATCGCATTCCACTCATTCATTCGACCAAGGCCCGATGTACTAGATTCTGCTGAGCTAGAACTCCCCATAATAGATTTAACATCCTCTCGACATCCAAAACCGTAAACCCGATTATGAGATGGATGTCTAGAGGCATTAATCCATTCTTCTGGATCTAAAATGGGTTGTGATGCTACATCTGTACCATACTTTTCTATGATCGATACCTCATAAGCCTCCTGTACAATGTTTTATAAAAATAGTTAATTACAATATTTTAAAAAGAAGCAACAAATAAAATAAATACATACCGGAATACTCTGCGATTTGTTGTCGATATAGTCACCCTCACCACTATTACGCTTATGAGTATGCTTAAACAACTCAAGATGGGTTGGGGTCGGTTCAACTTTTCTTCCTACAAAAAATGACAAATAATATTTTAAAAAATATATAGGATAACAAATTCTATTAATATCATACCAATTTTCTTCGATGAGCCACAAATGAAATAGATCCACCTGTATGTCGTGTGACGTCACTATCTACCTCTTTCTTACGATTTTGACGAGCAACTTCGGATTTTCTCCTCCACTTCTCTGTGACACAATGCTCACTAATAAGTTGATTCCACACATCTAGAGATATCCATGGAGGGCCAAATCCATTAGTTCGACTAATATCATCAGTATTGGCCTTTCTTTTCGCATAATTCCTTGCATCACACATATTGTCAGAAAAGCGTCGACAAGCTGTTCTATTCCATATTTCATGAACCTCGCTTGTCCTAGATGGATCCCAACGATAGACTGTCTGAAAAAAGACAAATATATTAATGAAATGATAGTTGACAACATTCTAAAAAAGTACCAATTTGATGCAATTATATGATCACACAATCAATCATGGCATATGCAGGTTTCATGCAGCCAACCTTCTATTACTTTAGCTAAATCTTTTTAGAGAGGAAAAGGCATATGCAGTTATGAATATTACTATGGCTAAAACTTACTAATATTCAGTTATTGCTAAAATTGAATATTAGTATGCAGTTATGTAGTTATGAATATTTAGTATGAATATGCAGTTATGAATATTAGTCATATGCAGTTATGGCTAAAACTTACTAAGAAGCTTTCTTGTGTACCAATAACATGATGAGTATGGGTCAAAAAGTGTTGTAATATGAGTAGATGTCTATCACACAACCAATCATGGCATATGCAGGTTTCAGGATAAACTTACTAAAAAGCTTTCAGTGCTCAATAACATGATGAGTATGGGTAAAAAATTGTTGAAATATGATATTCCAACAATTATATCAAGTAAGCATAACGACTTCTTGTGTACTAGTATAAACTGATACTCTTTATTTTGTCTCAAAAAAGACTTATTTATGTACTATCATCTCACAAAGGATTTTTTTTTCTTCATGAGGGTAGTGGAACTGATGAGCGTATAGACATATGTAGCTCTCTTCTTGGAAATAAAAAAGAAGAGAGCAAAAGTATCTAATTGTGGTACTTGTTTCTCTCTTCAGTAAGTCATGTGGAGCAGTGACCCATAAGGCTATAAATTCAAGTGCTGGGTTGGACATGCCGTGGATAAGCAGTAATAACTATAGATATAAATGACTTCAGGAGGCAAATCATCAACATAATGATTTCTATCTTTGAGTCTGCAATAACTAAGGAATATCTTGAGCATGAACTAAATGGAATGACCCTTGATTCCTATCAAATACTTTTTTTCTCTATTGTTGTTGTTCTCTCATGAGAGGTGATGGTTCTCTTTTAATTCCTTGTGCAAGCAATGGATAATAATAGATTGTTTATAATAAACAAAGGTATTAGAACAGGCTATGGTATTAGAACAGCTTATGGGCAGCATACTTGTTATGAGCAGGCCAAATAGATGTTAATGGTATTAGAATAGGCCACATACTTGTTATTCCCTAGTTACTTTATTTTCTTAGAATTTGGACAGCTAGTCATTCCTATATCAGTCATGATACTGATATCAGTATCAGGATAAGCTGGAGCTTCTTCCTATTCAGTATCCTGATACTGATATCCACAAGAGCTTCTTCCTTCCTTCTTGATAAGTTGGTGCAACTTTATTTAAGATCGTTGTAGATGTGGTCTTTAGAGTTTAGATTATAAATCCAACTAAAATCCACATTTTTTAGCTGTACGAAATGTGGTCATCGCTTGATAAACTGATTCCCCACTTTTAAAGAGAAAGCTGGGAATATTGAGATAAACAAGGAAGCTCATGTTCAATTTCTCTCTTATCCAGGTACAAGAACATTATTTCTTGGTCTAATGACTTTGTGACAAAGAGAAAACATCTAGATAAGTAAAGCTAAAAAGCACCACAGGGATGAGCTAAATAAGTTGCACGTCCACTTCTATCATTTTATTTTGAGTTCTCATCATACATCTTATAAAACCCTAGTATGTTCATTCCTAATTTTTCAATTATCCAGAAAGTTCAAGACATACTATACTTAACCTGAACACACCCCCTATAAAGCCACATTGTTCCTTTTTTCTATTTTCCTCCTCTAACTATTCACTTTTCTAGTTTCTACTCGTGTGTTATTTGTAAATCTCTTTTTTTCTAGGGGGTGTGTTCAGGTCAAGTATAGTATGTCTTGAACCATACTTGTTATGAGCAGGCCAAATAGATGTTAATGGTATTAGAACATGCTACATACTTGTTATTCCCTAGTTACTTTATTTTCTTAGAATTTGGACAGCTAGTCATTCCTATATCAGTCAATATCAGTATCAGGATAAGCTGGAGCTTCTTCCTATTCAGTATCCTGATACTGATATCCACATGAGCTTCTTCCTTCCTTCTTGATAAGCTAGTGCAACTTTATTTAAGATCGTTGTAGATGTGGTCTTTAGAGTTTAGAGTTTAGATTGTTGTAGTGCAACTTGATAAGCTAGGCTATGATATTAGAACAGCTTATGGGCAGCATACTTGTTATGGGCAGCATACTTGTTATGAGCAGGCCAAATAGATGTTAATGGTATTAAAATAGGTCACATACTTGTTATTCCCTAGTTACTTTATTTTCTTAGAATTTAGACAGCTAGTCATTCCTATATCAGTCATGATACTGATATCAGAATCAGGATAAGCTGGAGCTTCTTCCTATTCAGTATCCTGATACTGATATCCACAAGGGATTATAAAGAGGGAAATGAACAGTGATGTAATAAATAGGGATTATAAAGAGGGATTATACTGATATCCACAAGCTGGAGCTTATCAAGTCATTCCTATCAATGTCAAGGGTTGGTTTCATATAAAGAGGGAAATGAACAGTGATGCGCACAACCTAGCAAGGTCTGCTCTGGAGCAGAAGAAAGGAAGGGAAGAAAGTTTTATTCATTTGTTCAAACCAAGTAGTAGTAGTTCTTTGAATGAATAGGCTGTGTTACCTGTAATAAATAGTGTAATAAGCAGTAGTCCTCATGTAATAAATAGTAGTAGTTTTGTCCATGTAGATGTGGATTCTTATGTAAACAATTTGTATGAAAGTAATAAAATGGTCAATACTCATGGGCATGATGCAACAACAAATTGGATATGGAAATTAGCCAAAGCTCATGCCTTTGCAAATGATGCTGGTGTTCATCAGCTAGTGAACCACTGGTAAGCTTCTTTGACTAGAAATATGTACCTAATCCACATATAACTATTTGCTCTTTTGTTCCAAGTATCCAAAAACATATTGTACAACATTCATCAATAATAATGTACATCAACGAGCATCTATCTTCTAAAAAGAAATTCATTTTCAATCGAAATCTTTATAAGTGAATTATTCCATCATTCATTCAACTCTTTCTGAAATAACTGTATATTAAAATTTTAGGTTGAGGACATCAATGAAATTTGTGACTTACATTCAAGAAATTTGACTTGCTTTATAGGAAAATACCTTAAATTTGTCCCAAATGAATTCCTTCACATGTGATGGTACTTGAGACCAACATGGCCATGCACCCGTGAATTTTGTCTTAATTATTGATGAAATATCTCGTACTACTTCTGTCTCGGGGAAGCTGCAAAAAAGAAAGTTAACAAATAAACACATTATAAATGATGTTAATAAATATCTTGTATTTACAAATGATGGTGTTTGAATATCTGACTACATATATACCTTTTCTTATCAATAATTAGTAGGTGTCTATCATCTGGTGTCTATCATCTGGTGTCTCTGGCGGCTGTGAAGGCTGATTTGGTCCTCTTCCTCGACTTTGATGTGAAGTACCATCACTTTGTGTAGGAATAGATGTGTCATGTATAGACGTAGATGGTATAATAGGAACTGATGACGTCAAAGGCAAATTCACTGAAGGTTGTGAGGGTAACGTTGCTGCCGATGTCGACGGTGTAGGAATACTAGGAATATTAGGTGTTTCTATGGGAACAGTAATAGGTACAGGTACGGATATAGGTATCGTGGGTGCTAAAGAATCAATCACAGGTACAAGTTCAAGTATCATGGGTGCAGAAGAAATGATCACAGGTGGTACAGGTGTATCTTTAGATGATGAATGTATAGAAGTGGTAGAAGGGTATTGACTCAAAGGAGGACGCCCTCGTCCTCGTCCTCGACCTCGACCTCGACTTCTTGTATTCACCATTACTTAATAAAATAATTGAAGCATATATAAATAATTAAAGATGATTAAAAGAATATATAAACATATAGTGCCATCCAAATTATGATAAAATACCTTATAACTTGTTAAATTCCTATGCAACTGGAGACTATAGACTTGAATATGTATCAAGCTACCTCATGTCAGAACAGTGGGTGTTTGGCCATCTATTGCCATCTCATGTCAGAACAGTGGGTGTCTGGCCATCTATTGCCATCAACTGGAGACTATAGACTTGAATAAAATACCTTATTCATTGTCATCTATTTTGAGGCAGTGGGGTCTATATATATTAATAGCCATTAATTTGGATTTTATGATTACTATCAACACTTTATGCTCTCAACCTTCACTGTCATTTATGATTCTTAGTGTCTTATCTCTAGATTAATTTAATTGCTTACTAATGGAGTTAACTATCATTAACTGTCAAGCTACTATTGAACAAATGCCATTAATTTAATTGCTTACTAATGGAGTTAACTGTCACTAGAAATCCTTATCCTTAACTACCTAGCAAGTGTAGGAGAAGTTGTGTTTACATTTATCCTTATCTCTTCTTTATTATTTCCTTTGACATGTTTTGACTAGAGTTGTTGCTTTGAAGGAGTCATGTAGTGTGTTTTGTTGTTTTCTTTACAAGAAGATTGTGTGCTCTCTTTGATTTTAATGAGCTCACACCAGGTTGCCATCATAGGAAGAAGTCTCCGGCAGCAACCAGTGCCACCAATCTCATTGCTCGAGATCTCATTTCAACCATCTTCCTTGAGATGCAGCGACCCATGATGAGATCTCAAAGCCAAGTCCAACATAGATTGGATAATGGGGTCAGTATTCTCTCTTAAATGCTTGATGTGCTCCTCAATTTACAAAGCTCAATTCTTAACTTAAAAATCAAACCCTAATAAAGTGCAACTCAAAGTGGTTACATAAAATTTCTACATAGCTTCTTAATAATCTTAAGGTTGGGCCAGTTTAATATTAATTATCATTACTGAACACTACATGAGCTACTTTGGTTTCATTGGGTCAGAGTAAAATAATTATCCATGTGTAAGTTATGTACCTACTGATTATATCATGCTCTAGTCAACAATAATCTCATCACTCTACTTCAACATCCTCTATTTCCAGTACTATCAGCAAGAAGTATCAAAACTCCGTCAACAATAATTACAAAGCATAAATAGGTATATATCAGTTATTAATTAATTACTACATGCAAGCATAATCATGAAATAGCATATAAAGCAGCCTGTGCCTCTAAAAAACTTAGTTTACCAGGAACTTGATGGGTGAGTCTCTTGACTCCAATAATTACAAATCAACAACATACAAAGCACAAACAGGTATATATCAGTTATTAATTAATTACTGCATGCAAGCATAATCTTGAAATAATTACACATCCTTAATTATTATCAGCCTGTGCCTCTAAAAAATCTAGTTTACCAGGAACTTGATGGGTGAGTCTCTTGACTCCATGAGCCTAAGGGACCTTAAGCAGCTTGAGAGTAGATTGGAGAAAGGCATCAACAAAACCTAGTTACTAATTCACTATTACTGGATGCTTCAGAAGTGCTTACTGACACCTTATATTGCATCCTCAAAAGTCAAATTCTCCAGAAGTAGAATCTCAGTTCACACATCAAATTGTATAATGTTAGTTATTCAACAGAAATTTCATAGAAAATGTTCCAACTTCTGAAAAATAGAGTAACATATTCAATATGCAATAACATATTCACATAAAAAATAGAGTAATATGCAATAAATTTACTTAGTTGAAGAGCAAAAAAAACATTTGATGACTAACATATTCACATAAAAAATAGGAAAAGAAAATACCTCCTCTAGACTCGGATCAAATATCGTTTTCAAGAGACTAATGTTAGTTATTCACATAAAAAATAGGAAGTTTCCCTTTTGCAAAACAAATGAATTAATAGAATCGTTTTCAAGGTAGAGTTGAAGTTGCTTTAAGAATAGGCTAATATCGTTTATAAGAAGGGTGATACTGAGGATAACTGAGAGATATCTCATGGATCATTAATTATACAGTAACTTAAATACAGAACTGGAACTGCCCAACCTCTATCATGAACTCATCAAATTGATCTCAGCCGAGTTTCTGCTACTGGGTGAGTTTTACCAAGGTGTTATTGACTTAAAGACATAGTTCATTTAGTCAATGACTTAAAAAAATGATATCGTGCATGATACCTTGGTTCCCCGAGTTCTTGATACAGTTAATTCAAAGTGTTGATAAATCCTTCAGAAGAACCTATTTAATAGAAGAATGGTTGCAGTAATTAGCAGATAATTATATTGTGGATCACCTTACTTTCAATCAATGAAGTTTAAAGTGAATGAAATGATCCCATGAGCATATTTCTAAGTGAATGAAATGATCTCCCAGCCACATTCTCTTTAGGAAAATTATAGAACACTACTATATTAATTTGATGACTGCTTTTGGACAAGATGCAAACCTTAATTAACTTGGAATTCCTCCACTTCAGCAAGGCCAATTGGCAGCAACTTCCACTTCTTGTAGCTCTGCAAGGATTAATTTTAAGCAATTACAACCCAATAACACCACCTGAACTATGTACCTTTAGAGAAAGGGGAAATTATGAAGGAACTCAAGCATCAAGCATAAAAATAATTCAAACATATTAGATAGTTAGTCATGTCTGCATTAGAAATAAATTACAAATAGTGACTCCTCAACTATAAGGCCTCAGGGCCCACTAAACACATATATTAGATAATTTGAGAAAAGTATAATAGAAGTTTGAAAAATTTCAATCATCATTCTCCTCATTTGACAAACACTCATCAACTTCAATATCTTCAGTATCTTCATCTTCAGTATCTTCATCTTCAATGTCAACAGCATTTGCTTCTTCTTCATCCTCCTCAACGGCATGTGTTTGAGTTCTCAAGAAAAATTCTTCATATTGATCTACCTCATCAACTACTCCAACATTAACTAATGCATTGGATGCATCTAACTTTGTTGTAGGCATAATAGGTTGTACTGCTTCAATCTCATCCTCTTGAAAAAAATCATCGATCTGTGGAGGGATATTATCATCTATTTCTTCAATGTCTTCATATCTATTTCTTGCTTTAATTTTGCATGCAACCCACCAATCACTCCTTCCTTTTTTCTTTGAGGGGTAACTAAAATTTGGGTAACTTTAATTTTGCATGCAACCCACCACCTATTATCATCTTTTTTCCTTTTTTCTAAGAAAATTTGGGTATGTAGGTTATTGTCACATACCTAAGCATAGAAGAAAGAGGCTAGATATTTCAGGGCTAAAATTTGGTGTGGAAGAAAACCAGATCTCAGTCATCTAAGAAAATTTAGCTAACAGTTCAAGTTCAGGGTTGATATGATCAGGATGAAGCTGAAATTGTGAATTCTTAAATTTCAGGGCTGAAAATTTATCAACTTAATGTAAAATCTGCATTCTTAAATGGAGAACTCAAAGAAGAGGTTTATGTAGTTCAACAGTTCAACCAAAGGGTTAAAGGAAAGGAAGAAATGATCTATAGGCTAAAGAAGTCCTTATATGGCCTAAAGCAAGCTCTAATGAGCTGGTATGAAAAAATTGATAGTTACTTTGTTACTGAAAAAAAATTTAGAGAAGCAGGAATGAACACACATTATATACAAAAGAAGATGAAAATGAAGATATTCTAATTGTTCTTCTCTATGTGGATGACTTGCTTTATTGTAGTAACAATGAAAAAATGAGAGAGGAGATCAAGAACAAAATGTTCAAGACTTTTAAGATGACTAATCTGGGTGAGATGAAATTCTTCCTAGGTTTGGAAGTTCTATCTCATTTCATGAATGATCCCAGAGCAGTACACTTCAAGGCAGCAAAGAGAATCTTGAGTTACTTGAAGGGGACATGTAATTATGGATTACATTTGGGAAGAGACAATGATCTGAAACTGCTGGGGTATTCTGATAGTGATTGGGGAGGATAAATAGTTGACAGGAAAAGTACTACTGAATATCTATTCAAAGTTGGAGCAAGTACAATGTGCAGGTGTTCTAAAAAGCAGAATTCAACTGCATTATCTTCAGCCGAAGCTGAATATGTATCAGCTACTTCAGCAAGCTGTCAAGCAATTTGGATGAGAAGAATTTTATTGGACTTTGGGATTAATTTGACACAAGCTACATGCATATAGCTTGCAGGAGAAGATGGCAGGCATTGAAGCTCTTTTCACTTTAGTGCGGTCTTTGTCAAGGGATGCTGCAGAGAGTAGAGAAGCAATAGGGTTGCTGTTGGCTTTGTCCGAGATCGTAAAAGTTTGACAAAGAATTGGTAGAATCCGAGGTTGTATGGTGATGCTAGTGACACTGCAAAATGGCAATGACACTGTTGCATCACAATGCGCAGAGAGGTTATTGAGTGTGTTATCATCAGCCAATGCACACAATGTGCTTCTTATGGCAGAGGCCGACTACTTCGTACCATTAGTACGCTATCTAAAAGAAGGTACTTTCAAAAAAATCTTCTTAATTTCTTTCTTAAATTTAATGTACTGTGCTAACATGCATTGTTTATGCTGTTTAGTTTCTAATAGAATTTTGCATTTAGTTTCACAATCCTTCTGAACTGAATATAGGCAGAGTAAGTTGAACTCTAGTCAGCTAAAGATGAAACAATATCCATATTGCATTCTCTAAAACCAATCAAGAAAAAAGCTTAAAACAACACAAGCAGTAGAGTAAGTTGTAACATTCACATTTTTCTGATAAAAGCATTCTTCTTCACCCAATTAAAAGCCATACCAATGAATTTTCAATACCATAATATACTCTATTCATTACGTTCTTCAACCAAAAATTCAAGAATCAATGCTAACCTTAGTGCACAATAAGCTAAGATAGTTGGCACCATGCGTGCATACTCATCCTACAATGGTCCATATTATTTAGTAAATTCACACTCCAACTGTACAATTATGAGCTTGACTTAAATAAATGCTATAACAAGAGGTCATGGCATATTATTTCTCATAGTGTTACATCATTTACAATGCATCAAGTGTGTGGAAGTTGGATCAGTTTATTTTGCGTTGGTGATGGCAAAATAAACTAATCCAACTTCCACACACTTGATGATAGGTTGGAACAAATGATTGTAAGTTCTCCATTTTGATGTACTTCATAACTTCATTTAATCATAAATTCCATCACCAGTAACTTATATGTTATGAATGAGGCAGTTTAGGTCTTAAGGGAGAATCATAAATCCCTCTTTATTTTACCTTTGTGGGTTTAGATTCGATCAAAAGGTTGGAACTTGAGTCTTGAGACATCAATTAATTTTCTTTCTCCTTAGTAATTAAGGCCAATTCATATTTCTTGATGAACGCCTTTTAAAGTGCATGTGTGCTCAATAAACCACAAAAAAGAGCATAAGAGTCACGAGTGGCTCTTGATAGCTAAACCTCTCATAGTCTCTATTACAGGAATAGATCTTCTCATTATTCTATCATCTCTTCCAACTGCATGGGCAATGAAAGTGATGTGCAACACTATTACACTGGCCATGAACCAATTAAGTCCTATAAACTTAGCTCTTTATATATGTATATGTACGTGTTATGTTTCTGTTATAGGATTATCGAGCAGGTTGGTCCACTACAGTGATATCATCACTTGTAGGACTAGCTAAAAAAATTGCATTCATTGTCAGATCAATTATTGGTTTCTGATTGCGAGAAGTGTTTGCTTGTGTTACGCGATTTGACCTATCGTTCAATGAGCAGGAAAACACATCGATACAATTCATGACTCGTCCAATAGTTTCGTTGTCTAGGGGTGTGCAACGGTCAGTTCGGTAAATTAACCGAACCGACCATTTGGTTAACCGAACCGACCGTTTGGTTAACCGAACCGAATTTATACACAACCTCCTAACCATTTTCCGAACCGAAACTTTCAGTTAACCGACCGAATTAACTAAAAATTTTCGGTTCGGTCCGATTAACCGACCAAAGTTTCCGATTTTAGAATAATTTCATCAGAACAATTCAGAACACACAAACAATTTAACAAGAACCAACATCCAATATCATGTATCCACATTCAAAAATGAAAACATTTTAATCTACAATCAGTTAACACTTAACAACAAGCAATTTAATCTATAATCAAAATTCAAAACAATTACTCAAAACAGTTAATTACTCAACTGGTGAACTAGCTAAGCAAATGATTTTATCAGTCTAGAGACTACTTACGCAACTAGCTAAGCAATTCTTTGTTTGTGAACTGCAGTTTATTACTCAACTAGTGAAAAATAAATCATACTAACTTTCTCCATTCAATTCAAGTCTAGGGTCATCTATCTCAAAGTCTCTAAAAAAAGTTTCAAGATGCATTCTACTATCTTATTATAGAGCCTTGTTATGTCTGAAATTTCTAGCACATGTAGTGTAGTATTTGTTTCTTTTGCACCATATGACTAGTGATGGATAGACTGACCTGATCCTATTTGCAAGTGTTCCGTGCTGTATCAACTAAATACTTCAAAAACAAATTCTGATTCTGATAGCTTGAATACGTACAAGCAAGTTCAAACCAAGAATGACCTTTTTTTGCTGCCATTTTAAAACTGGTGGCACAACTAGTTCCTGATTTAGATTCTTTCTTTCTCCTTATAATTTCCATATAGTTAATGAGGTGTATTTTGCAATGTTTACAGGCTTCCTCACATGGGGAGGAAGGAATGACCTTATTCTATATCTGTTGTAACCCAACTTGTGGCTACAGATGGAGAGAAAGCTGATTAGTCAACTCACAAATATGACGAGCTAGACCAGTTTACAAATAATCAAACAACTCCATGCATGCCTGAGTAGTTCATACATGCATCAGGATTGACATCACTTTTCCGTCAGTAGCTTGCAGTGCTATTATTGCTTATGTAGTAGTACCATTTCCATTCTACATTGTCACTTGTTTTGGACATCCCATTTTGCTTACATCTATTTAATCTATTTTTCATTAATCATGATATATACATGCCCTTTGTTTGCAACTGTTACTAAAAAGAGAAGACCTAACGCATGAAGTGTTATCAGGTTAAATTAGATCAAGGGATAGAATCTGTTTCTTAGCCAAAAGATGCCAGAATGAAAATTATCAAGCATCTCATCGTGTAAGCATCTCATCTTTATATGAAATCTTGTGATTAATAAAAAATGTGGGTAGATGGTGAGAGTGGAGACGAGCATTAACAAAAATTTGGCATTCATTAACTAAATTTAAAAGCATCTCTAATATTTGACTAAAATCGCAACTAAAATCATCTGAACATCATGAAATCGCAACTAAAATCGAACCTCCACAATCGAATGGGAAACCGAGTGCTCGAAACCCGTAGAAGGGAAGGAATTCACTCGTCGATCGGCTGTCTGTGACTACTTGCGCTTCCTCTGAGCGCTTCCTGCGCTTCGCCAGAAAGTAACAGAGGATTAGGGCACGAGGAAGGGAAGGAACCTGTAGAAGGGGAGGGAAGAAATAAAAGCTCGAATCAGCTGCGGGGGAATTAGAAGGAACCTGCGCTATCTGTGATGACTAGCTCGAACCGATAATTTTGTCCGCTGTGGGGAAGGAAACTGTGGGGAAGGAGTCTGCGGGGAGGGAACCGGCGGGGAAGGAAACTGTGGGGAAGGAAGAAATGGCTTTGTCGGGGCGGCCTGGGAAGAAGGATGACGAGTGGGAGAGGGGGAAGAAAGATGAAGACGATGCTTTGTCGGCGTCGGCTGAAAAAAAAGAGGGGCGAGAAATTATTTTGACGAGTGGGAGAGGGGGAAACTAAAGTGGTCGGCCGAAATGAGTGGGGGAAAAAAATTTGGTCGGCTGAAACGAAAAAAAATGCTAATTTACCAACGGATTATTTATCTGTTGGTAATTTTATTGGTAATACCAACAAATTATATTCATTGGTAAAAATTCTGTTGGTGAAACTATGTTTTCTTGTAGTGAAAAGAGAAAATTTGGGAAAGAAAACAAATCTTCGATTACATTAAAAAAGTTGCTGACACAGCTTATATACTAACACCAGTAAAAGTCCCCATCATAGGATGCTTACATGTGTCCTCAATTTCTTTAATATATATTATCTAACTAATATATATATTTACATGCTACAAATCACTTATAAGGAAGATGAGAATCAGATTCATACCAAAGATGATTACGAGATGCCAAAGATGAATCGACGAAATCGCGATGCGGGATTGCACATTGATCGGTGAGAAGAGGTGGTGGAGAGTGGCGAGGGACGACCACCAGTGGTGAATTCGACGAATAGAGAGAGAACAAGGGACGAATACATATGAGCAGAGAACGGAAGGAAAAGAAAAGATAAAGATAAAAGATATTTTTGTCTATTCATATAAAACTTAACTAAAATTAATATGAACGATTATTTTTTAAAACACTTATCCCAAAGGGTTAGTGGAGTCCACGTAATTTCATAAAATAAAAAAAATAGTATTACAATCTTTACATACCAACGCTAGATGCCTGTATATAAATATTTAATTATTTTTAATTTATATATAAATCGGTACTGATATAGACTAAATTAATAGTTTATTATAGTGAACATACGATAGAACAAATTATGAGTACGTGGCAATTAAATTTATAAGTATCCACATGGCATGCAGCAACATGTAATGTTGGCACAGATTACATTATATAATCTAACCACCACTGTCTCACAATTCTTTCAACCACTCACACATACACACTCCACACTCACACACTCACATTGTCAACTCAGGACTTTATTCCATTACATGCATAGACATTAATTTATAAGACTTTATTCGATCTTCAGCAGTTGCAAGGGTCGCAGTCGCAGCCACTTCCGCATCTGCATCCGCCATTCTCAGCTTCTGTAGTGCCCATCTCAACACCTCCAACTTTACTGCAAATGTCCAATCCATCATCGATAAACAGATTATATATAAATTCACCAATATCATATACTACTAGTATCATGATATATCAAATATAGCATATCAAGCAGATTTCTTTAATAGTTTTAGCATATATATATACCTCTTCTCAAATGCAACCCCAAGGATGATGGTCTCAGTGGTGGTTATCTTCTCCTCCAAATCAGGGTACATTTTGCATCTGCAGTCACAAAATTACAAGGAGAAATTAATAAAGAGCCTAATCTGGTGATCATTCACATGCTAAAGTAAACTTGTCTGCTTAATCATATATATATATATATATACAGGCCGGAAATAACAAAATATATATATTAAAAAGAAAGCTCTCATTTAATTAAAAATTTGAGTTGCAGATACCCTCCGCCGCAGCTGCAGCCAGATCCACAGTTGCAGTTTCCTCCGCAAGACATTATCTTCTCTTGTTCCAAACTAAGAACACTATCAACTGCGGTTTATGCCTTGCAATGCAGGCTACCTTATTAATGCTGCTATTTATAGAGACCCACTGCAAAGAATCATGTGGCATGCTCAACGTCGACGTGTCAACTACCAATTGGTTTGTAAAAGTCGATCACACCGGCATGTGTATGTCAACTTGATATTTTCTTGCACGTCTCAGTTCGTCCTACAATTATATGTATATATATATTGAAATCAACTCATCCTACAAATATATATTTGGAAAGTCCACTCTTCTCCGCCTTAGACTTTCAATTAATTAATCTTTATATGATCATATCCATACATATGTAATTAACTTCTCCAATAAGCAAAAAAGGATTGACTTTATATTTTTTATAATGAAGGGATAAGATATCGTGATTTCCATACGTCTTATTTTGATACAATTGGACGAAATCAATTATGTTTTCGAATCACAACAAGAAAATTTCGAAATAACGACGTTTATTTTTTGACGTCTGAAGAAGCGTCGAAATGTTTAAGTACGGATGAGAAAAAGTTTAAAAATATCGACGTCTATATTAGACGTCGATATGTAAAACGGGAAATATTTTGACGGCGCCGATAAAATGGCGTTTTTTCGCCGAAAAGGCAGCGTCGAAATATTTCGACGCCAGATGCGTCGAAACTCTGGCGTCAAAATATTTCGATGCCAGATGCGTCGAAACGCCGGCGTCGAAACATTTCGACGCTAGGTGCGTCGAAATGTTTTCCCGCGCGAATGCGCGGTCGTCGAAGTATGCATCACGGGTTGAAAATTTCAACCCGTGAGCGTACGGTAAGCAGCTGAAATTTCTTTTCAGCTGCAGAACCGTACGAAATTATATATATATATATATATAATTTTTTTAACTGCTGCTACAGTTCTTTTACTATTTTAATAATAAATTTTACCTATAAATTTCACATTCACCCCCTAAATTTCTTCCTCCCGCGCGCGTACTTCTTCTTCTTCCTCCTTCGAATTCGTCTCGTCGCTGCTGCCGATTTCTTCGTCCGATTTCTTCCGTCGTCGAATCAGCAGGTAATTTCTTGTTTCTGCTCCTTCTTCTTTCTTCTTCCGTCGCTGCTCCTTCTTCTCCTTCTTTTTTTTTTTTTTTTTTTCTTCTTCATCTCGACGAATCCGTAGTTAACTTTTTTTTTTTTTTTTTTCCTCTTCATCTCGACGAAGCAACCGGCGGCCGTAAATTTTTCTCGTCGAACCAGCTCGAGATCCGGCTCTTATTCTCAAGTTAGTATAAATTTGATGTTATGCATATATATATCTTTAGATTTAATATCAGTTATGCTGTTTAATTTTTTTTTAACTATGCTATCATGCTTTAGTTAGCATAATTTAGATACTGCTAATTATCATGTTATATTATGCATGTTACTGCTTTAGATATTAATTTAGATATTATGCATGTTAATTTAGATATTATGCTTTAGTTACTGCTAACTATGCTATCATGTTATATTATTACTGCTATCTTTAGTTACTGCTAATAAGCATGCTAATTATGATTATGCTAATTATGATTTAAATTATAATAAATATTATAATATATTATTATTATTATTATAAATACAGATATATTCTTATAATCGAATTAATTATTATTAATTATTATTATTAATATTATTATTTAATAATTATTACTAATTAATAAATACTATATTATTATTATTATTATTATTTAATTATTATCACTAATTAATAATAATAATATTATTATCATTATTACTGTTATTATTATTATTATTATTAATATAACTAATTAATTATTATTATTATTATTTAATTATTATTATTATTATTATTACTGTTATTATTATTATTATTATTGTTATTATTTATTATTATTATTACTGTTATTATTATAAATACTATATTATTATTATTATTTAATTAATATCACTAATTAATATTATTATTATTATTGTTGTTATTATTATTATTATTAGTATAACTGAATTAATAATAATAATATTATTATTTAATTATTATCACTAATTAATATTATTATTATTACTGTTATTATTATTATTTTTATTATTTTTATTATTATTATTATTATATTATTATTATTATTTATTATTATAAATACTATATTATTATTATTATTACTGTTATTATTATAAATACTATATTATTATTATTATTACTGTTATTATTATAAATACTATATTATTATTATTAATTAATTATTATCACTAATTAATATTATTATTATTATTATTATTGTTATTATTATTATTATTAGTATAACTGAATTAATAATAATATTATTATTATTTAATTATTATCACTAATTAATAATAATAATAATAATAATAATAATAATAATATTATTATTATTATTATTATTATATTATTATTATTATTATTATTATTATTATTATTATTTATTATTATAAATATTATATTATTATTATTATAAATATTATATTATTATTATTATTACTGTTATTATTATAAATACTATATTATTATTATTATTATTATTACTATATTATTTATTATTATTATTACTATATTAATATTATTGACATTAATACTATATTATTAATATTATTATTATAAATACTATATTATTATTATTATTATTTAATTATTATTGCTAATTAATATTATAATTATTACTTATTATTATTATTATTATAAATACTATATTATTATTATTAAATATATTACTAATTAATATTATTATTATTATTTAAACTTATATTAGAGTATAATTAATTAGAATAATTAAATTTAGAATTCATTAATCTTGTCTTGATGGACTAAATTTCTTGCTCCCAACAATGAACTTTTTATTTAAACTTCTCAATTTGATATTTTTATAATTTTCTACCCAGAGCTTAGACCCGTTCGAGAAATATTTTTTGATTTTATAAATTTTATTGATAAAATTTAGTTGTAATATTAAGTTGAATACTTATTTCGATATGGAGGAATGCGTATTCTACTTAATATTTTACTAAATAATATCAATAAAATTTATATTTTTCAAATAATAAATCTCGAATTGTCCCTTATTGGACAGTTTAGCAACACAATTATTAATATCGCAAATTTAATTTCATTTGATCACACATGTCAATGAAATATCGGTTGCATCTCTTTTGTTCTCCGGTACGCTTCAGAAGTTTTGCGTACTTGGAGAACTAAAAAGAGATGCTGCCGAAATTTTCAGTGACTTGTTGTGATTAAATGAGATTATAAGTGCGATATTAATAATGTGTTGCTGAATGGGATAGAACCAACTCACCTATATGACTATACCCTTTATAATAACATTGAAATTCACAAATGTAGTCAAAGATGGATAAAACTTGGATGTCAGCACCTCAATCATCTAAAGCCTATGCGAGAGGAATGAAAAATTTTATGCAGTTCGCAATTGATAATGGATTGGATGAAGATGGCACAATGAATTGTCCGTGCAAAAAATGCATCAATAGGAAATATCATAAACCAGAAGATGTTGAACTTATATTAAAAAAAAAATATTTTAAAATTGAAGAGTCAAAAGAGGAAAATCTTACACGTCGACCACGAAATGTTAATAGAGAATCATGGATAAGAATGGTCGATTATTGGCATTCTTCGGCTAGTCAGGTAAAAATTTATATTTTGATACTTGCAATATTTGTTTTATAATTATAATTAAATATGACAGGCTGCGTCTGAACGGGGTCGAAGGGCAAGAAGTGCAACTCAAGATTGCATACATACTAGCGTGCGACCCCTTACATTCAAAGACGTGCTGATTTTGTAAGTAGTTTAGTAAATAATTTATAATTTATTTGTTTTTATTTTTAATATCTTTTAAATAATTAATTTTTATTTATATTGTGTGAAGCGACGTACACATAATAGAGAGCCCAGTGAGCTCGAAGTGTATAGAACAACACATCTTCGTAGAAGTGGACGAGGATATGTACGCGAAGAAGCTGCTCAATTTATGGTATAACACATCTACGAATGAATTAAATTAATATTTTTTAAATTTATAATCTATTTTTTGAAATGTAGGCCACCGCCGAACAAACACTTAATGAACGACTTGAGACTAATCCAACAACAGAGCGAGTTCAACTCGAGAACCAAGTATATCGGGAAATATCTGGTCCCGAACATCATTCTCGAGTTCGCCTACAAGGGATTGGAGTCACACCAAGTCAATTTTATGAACATCATCGACAATCTTTTGTTGCATCTTCCCACGATGCAACATATGACGAGCTTCGACGGCAACAAGAGGCTGCAATGAAAGAAATGCAGCAAAAACATGATGCTGAGATGAGGGAGTTTCAGCAAAGACTGAACAGAATGGAGCAGATGTGGTTTCAACAACAATTTAATAATTCATCGTCACAGGGACTAAATCCAATTATTAATCAAGCTAATATGTTTTCCTCGCCAATTGATTATGTATGTATTTATTTAATTTATTTGTAGTTGATATTTTTAGCATTGTAATTAATTAAATATATTTTTTAACAGGATCGATTGTATGTTCCTGAAAGTCTTCCTCATGAAATACCGTCGGCTAATCTCGGAGAAGGTACAAGTAAAGATCCATTTCTAAACTGTAAGTAATTTATATATTGTCATACTGAATATTTTAATTAATAATATTTAAATTTATATGCTTATAATTGATATAAATGTATAGATAGAGATGTTGATCCGTATAGAGATGACGACGAGGAAGAACAAGAAGACGATGAGGAGCAGGAGGAAATGGACGATGAAGATTAAATTATTTAATTGTATTTGCAAATAAAATTACGAATTATTATTTTAATTTTGTAAATAGATATTGTAAATAGATGTTGTTGATGTTGATGTTGATCAAATTTTGTATTACTGTTCTAATTAAATAAAATTATTAACTTTGATGCTTATTTGATTAATTTTAAATTAATTAGCTAATTAAAATATTAATTATTTATTACGAATAAATTTTATTTTAAAAAAATATAAAAACGCTATATTGACGCCTTCACTGGCGTCAATATGCTTAGCATATTGACGCCTGTGGAGGTGTCAATATGCTAAGCATATTGACTTAGCATATTGACGCCACATATTGACGTCAAAGACGTCAATATGTTGACGTCAATATGCCTTTGCCATCGTCTTCAAAATTGAATACTGACGTCTCGTTTCGACCGTACACGTCGTCGAAATGTAAATACTGACGCCTCTTTTTCGACAGTTGGAGGCGTCGAATTTTAAATATTGACGTCTGTATAGACGTCAATATTTAAAATTAAGCGAAGGTTATTCGACACGCGTTTTCGACGAATTCACTGCCGTCAGTATTCAAATATTTACTTCCTCCGACGTCAAAATTTCTTTGTAATTTGCCGTCAGAATTCCAAGAATGTGTTGTAGTGAATATATTTTTATTTATTTCTTATGCACCAGGACGAAACTGACTTTTTAAATTTAATTGTTATCGGTAATCTCAATGTTATTAAACCTGGATGGCATCCACTGCTCTCATCATGAATATGTGTTTAATCTGATTTGATTCATTTCAAAAATAAAATTGGATATATGAATTAATCTCGGTCAAAAACTAATGATCGAACCAATGAATTTTTTAAAATTTTTCATTATACCTAGTGAAACTTTTTTTAAAAAAGAAAAAAAAAACCCACAAGGTAAGATTACTCCCCGCTCAGTTAAAAGGGTAGAGGATGTAGAGGACTATCAATCTTACATTTCTCGCCTACAACAAAGTAGGAATATGTTTCCCCTTGCAGGTCATGAATATTATTACTTTTAATTGGAAGATTTACAAAGTTTGTACCTAAAGGCACTTCCGAGTTTACATTGCAACTTGAATTAAAATCAAACTTATTTAGCATATGATCATTTTTTAAACAAGACCTTTTAACATTGAGTTCTTACAACACCCTAAGGTTTTCATTGCCATGAGCAACTAAGTGTCTTCTGAGAGTACCATATAATTTTGTGTGCTGTCATGTTGTATTCTCTATTGATATGGTACCAGCCACTTATTTTGAGTTTAGAACTAGAAGACCAGATATCTCGGATTAAGTTATGCTAGAACCAAGGTGGCTTATTTTTTTTGCAAGATATTGATGGCTTTGAGATAGTCCGAAAGAATAACAACATCGTTAATTTTTAAGCTTTTAGCTTTTGAAATTCCTGCCCACAACTCAGCTTCAAGAGGAGAATTTGCACTTTTAACACTGTGAGCTTGAGCAATTGTATCTAGAATACACACTCCAAGTTCTGCATCTTCCTCTTTGTTTTTCCATGCTGCATCACTGAGGATAACATAAGAATTATCTCCCTTTTGAAGAATATCTTTTAGGATGTTCCTTTTTTCACCAACAGTAGTTTTCTTTTCTTTGAAGGGCTTACTGTTCCAACAAATATCAACAATAACTCTGCAAAAAAATTGTGTTCAATCCTTATTTGCAGTTGTTGAAGCAAGCATTGTTCCTATTTTTTCATAAATTCCAGAGTGAGGCAGCTATTATTTCAATCATCCAATCCTTCAAGTTAGGCCTACCTACATTGCATTCATTCATCCAATCACCATCTATCCAGCTATTTCTAAAGTGAAAACAGGTGTTAAGCTCACTTTCAAGCATGTCCCAGAATAGTTTAGCAAAGGAACATTCATATAAAATATACTTACTGGTATCATTATCGCTATTGCAAACAAAACAACTATGTGGAATAATATTGCAATGCTTAGATAAATGCCAAGTTGTAGGAAGCCTACCCCATATATAGTAACTTCCATAAGAATATCTTCATCTTTGGAATTACTTTGAGGTTCCAGATTTCCTTCCACTTAAGTTTGATCCCACATTAACACTACATACGGATTGCTTGCTTTTTATGAAATTATATGCAGATTTGCAACTTAAATCACCATATATATCAGTTGATCAAATCCATCTATCTTTGGCTTTTTTTCTTTGATAAATGTATATGAGTAATGTTGCTGTAGTGAAATCCTCCAGTAGGCCATTTAAGAATTGGGATGTTTGAGATCCAAGGATCCTTCAATAGGTCAATTTCAGCACCTGTACCAACCTTCATCCCGAGACATTCTCTAAGAGTTTGGATTGCCTCATGTAAACCTTTAAAAGATTAGGAAAAATAATTAGTTTTGTTAGAGAACCAAGGATGGTAGCATTTATATTTAGTAATCAGCACCCTAGACCATAAATGCTTCTCTTTGTTAAGAAAAGGCAATATTCTTTTTGCTTGAATAGAATTTCTGATTACACCCACGTCCTTTATCCCAAGTCCACCGACAAATCTGCTAGTAGTGACACTTTCCCATCCAATGAGATGCATCCCTTTTTTTGAATTTCCATGAATCCTAAGGTATATTTTTGCAATGTTCTAATACTTTTGAATTATACTCCCACTAATACAGGTGGTGGCTATAGTGTGAATAGGCAGTGAATTCATCACAGAGTTAAGCAACACCATTTTGCTAGCTTGGGAGATATTTTTCCCTACCCAATCTTCAATTTTCGAAAGGGCTTTGGAAAGAATTATCTCTTGATGATTTTTATCAAGCTTTTGAGGCCCAATGTAAGCACCCAAATACTTCAGAGGTTAATGTCCCATCTTAATGCCAAATTCATTGTAGATGGCATCTATGGTGCTGTTGCTGCAAGCTTTAGGAAAGAAAAGTTCAGACTTTTTGATGTTTATTTTCTGTCCAGTTAACTTGCAATATAAGCTCAGAGCATTTTGAACCTTTTTACAATTATCAATACTGACTTTCACAATAATTAGTAGGTCATCAGCATAGGAAAGATGGTTAATTTTAAGGCCTCTATAATTAAGACCTTTTATGTGGCCTTTATCAACCTCCTCGTTCAAAATTCTAGAAAAAAGATCCTCCATTATAATGAATATATAGGGTGACAAGGGATCCCCTTGTCTCACCCCTTTTGCACCAACAAAGGATTCAGATAAATTCCCATAAGTACAACATCTGAACCCTAGCTGAACATAAACAAGCCATTATCCATTGAATTAGAGAGCATGAAAAGTACATGAACTTTAAAATTTGACTCACTGCCTTCCAAGAGACTCTGTCGAAAACTTTTTCCAAACCCACTTTTAACAGGATGCAAGGCTTCTTTCTTTTTGATTTATGAATGGTGTTTATGATCTCACTTGCAATCAGTTCATTATCATGGAGCCTTTTACATTCAATAAATGATATCAGTTTTTTGATACTAGGTTTGATCCTATTGACAATGGCTTTGGATAGAACCTTGTATATGACATTACAGAGCGCAATAGGCCTGTAATATGCGATATTGGTAGGTCTTTCCATCTTAGGTATGAAGACAAGTCTTGTTTTCCCCCAAGAATCAGGTAAGATTGATGTTGATGTGAACTCTTTGATAGCCATATATATTGAATCTTTCATGATGCTCCAATATCTAACAAAGAACTCCACATTGAAGCCATCTGGACCAGGGGCTTTCCCTCTTCCAAGACTATTAACTGCCTCCTAGATTTCCTCATTAGAAAAGTCTTTGTTGAGATGAGTTTTATCCCTGTTACAAAGTCTCTTCCACTTTAGATTCCCAGCAATTGCCCATTCAGGATAATCTAATGCCATGTCCTCCATCCATAGATTCTTGTACCAATTAGCAAAAGTATTAGCAACCTCATTAGGTTCATTGATGACCATCCCTTCATGACAAATGCTATTGATGTTGTTTTTACATTTTCTATGCTTGGCAAGATTATGAAAAAAATTTGTGTTCTTATCATTTTTCTCCAACCATTTAACTCTGGCTTTAGACCACCATTTAAGATGTATTTTCCTATTAAGAGCCACAATCTTATTGGTTAAACATCTCATTTTGCAAATATCTTGCACCCTATAGTTGTCTATTTCATCAAGTTGGTCAAACAAAGTGAGTTCAGCCTTTGCTTCCTTTAGGTGACAAATGTTGGATTTTGCCCATGCTGTGAGTTTACCACTTAGAGTATGTAAATTCCTACCAAACTCATTCATACTGTTATTGATCATTATTCGTTGATGCCAATTTTCCTTTATAAGTTGTTTAACATCCTGATATTCGAACCAATAGTGCTCAAAAGTGAAGTTCTTGATAGTCCTTTTGCCATTTCTTTCATTCTCAGCAGTAAATAGGATAGGTTTGTGGTCAGATGCTACCTTACATAGGTGTTGAACAAAATTCTTGGTATAAATGCTCATCCAAGACCAGTTAACTAAGGCTTTATCAAGCCTTGCCCAAACTCTATTGCTCCCCAATCTGTTATTGCACTAGGTGAAGTTACTGCCATAGTATTTGATATCTAGAAGCCCTGCCTCCATACACATATCTTTGTATGCACTAATTGATTGACCTCATTTAAAAGTGTTCCCACCTTTCTTATCTTCTTGTTTGTTAATATAATTGAAGTCTCCAACCATGAGCCATGGTAGATTATCAGTATCAATCCAACTGAGAAATTTCTATAGTATCATTCTTTCAGCTGGGTCATTACTGTCATAGATACCACTTAATTGCAGTCAAACACCTGTTGGCTTTAGGGTTTCAACCTTAGCCTTAATCTCGACCTTGATGATTTTGATGATAACAAACATGGAACTAATAATCTCATTGAGAATATCTTTTAGGTTCTATATCGACTAGCGTTCGATGTCCTCGATTGGATAAATAAAAGAAATCGCAAAATCAGAAGGACATTGATCGTCGCGCTCGGGTTCGTCGCGAAACTTCCCGAAGATCGACGAGTGCACCAAAGTCACTTGGATGAGTCCAAAGATCAAGTTAAAAGCTCTTCAAGATGATGCTCGTTGAAAGCCGGAACCCGAAAATGAAGCGCGGAAGAAATAGGCTGAAGAAATAACATTCAGCCTAGGTTCGGTCGACTGACCGAAGGTAAAGAAAGTAGCAGAGCTACTTCGGTCGACCGATGGAAGCCCAAAACGGGCAGTAGCTCGGGTGGTCGACCCGTCGGTCGACCGACTTGTTGAATGCCGTGATGCGAGATCGCGTCAATCGACCGACGGGTCGACCGAAGATCGCGGATCGCGCGATCCATGTCTGGCGGTCGACCAGTTGGTCGACCGACCACAAGGAGAATTGCAGCAGTTGAATGACCGGTCGATCGATGCTTCGACCGGCGCTCTGCAACAGATAGTTTTCTATCCGTTGAGTGTCGTTTCTTCACTAGAGTATAAATATACCCTCATATGATTCTCTTAACAGTTCTTCCTCATTCTTATAGAGATTATTGAGCCATTAAGAGGAAGAGTTAAACCTTCCAAAAAGGATAAGCGTTGCACTATGTTCTTCCGCCAAATTCTTCAAGCGCAAGCTCTGCTGCCTCAACTCGGGATTGATTCGAGTTCTACCTCATGAAGAGTTGAAGGCTTCAAGGCTTGGAAAAGATCACGACTTCTTGGTTTCATTTTAAGCTCTTTTTCAATTGTAATTTTATCTGTTATTGAACGTTTAATTTATTTGTGTGGGTAGAAGACTATGTGTTTTGGTCTTGTGTGTAGAAGTGGTATCTTGGTATAAGAGTAAAGCCACTTGTGTAAACTTAGTGTTTACTAGGATTAGTTTAGTTGTCCCTTAGGGTTGAGGTGGAAGAGGACTCTCGATAAGAAGTCGGAGACTTCCGGGTGTGGTAGTGACTTAGGTCGAGAGTGCGTCTCTTCGGTGAAAAGTTCTCGTGTGTAAGGGAAACATAAATTAATTTAGTAAAACTAGTTTGAAAATCCTAAGCGGGGTGCTTAGGTAGTGGAGTAGGCATTGGGGCCGAACCACTATAAAATTATTGTATTAGCATTGATTTCATTTGTTGTGCTTAATTACTTTATCATTTATCTTTCTTCCGCATCGCATAATTGTAATTCGCCTAAATGAGTTAAGTAATCGATTAAAATCGAATTTAGGCAAATCGTATAGTAAACACACTATTCACCCCCCGTCTAGTGTGTCATTTCGTCCAACAACACCTTTCTCACATCAAAGAAATTTTTCCTCCAAACAAGAACAATGCCATTAGATTGTAATATCCTAGATATTATTATTGATTTTCCATTTATTATTTGTGTATGTTAGCCTAGCGGGCTAGTTCGAGGTCGAGCCGAGTCGACTCATGGTTTGGTGCGAGCTTGAGAGCTCGGGTAAGTTGAATTATGATTTATAATAATATGTTTGATTTATTAAATTATGTTGCATGTGGTTGATGCTTGTGTTTAGCATGGGGTTAGTTTGGGCTAGCGGGTTATGGATCCGGGTTGATGAGAGTGCGGGTTTTAGGGTGTGGATAGGAGACAATAGGAGGGGATTATAAAAGCTCCACCTAGGGCTAGGCGACTCCCTATTGAAGCCGCACTAGTCGAGTAGGAGAAAGGAGCCGCCCCCCCTCTTGAAGCTTGGAGCCGCCGCCCCCTTTCCCTTTGTTTGAGCCGAGCCGCCACCCCTTTGAGGCCGGATTCGGAAGCCACCAATTGGAGAATTCTCCCCAAATCTCTCTTCCTAATCGGGTGAGTGGTTTTACCCCTCCTTTCCTTGGGTTTTCTCTCATGTTCTTAGCCAATTTGGGCGTTGTGTCGTTCTTGTTGATTTCCGTCGAATCTTGAGTTTTGATCACCGAATTCTTGTGTTGATTTGTGGGAGGAGGGCCCGAGATTTCCCCCTTGTGGCTCGGCAGCCCTAGGACTACCCTAGGGGTGCTCGGCCAAGGTAGAAACAAGGGTGCCCTCGAGGTGTTTGACGAAATGCCTAAGTTAAGGGATCTATGTCTTGAATTGTTTATCTTATTAGGTTCCTATGATAATGATACATGTCTTATAATTAAATCTGTGATTTAGGGTATTAATCATGCTTTATATAGAAATGAACTTGATCTTGATGCTATGTGTGTTCTTGATTGGGTTCTTGATCATGGAGTTTGAATCTTGTTTTAAAGATGATGTAGATGCTTTCTAATCTTGTTTAACAAATCATGACTTTATCCTTGTGAGATTTGTCTCAATGTTATAAATATGTTGTGATAGTAATTAAGGTTTTAATTTCTATTAATTTTGGATTAATTACCTTGATATGCTGATAACTAAATTTTGTTGAAAACTATATGTAGAATTGTTAATTTAGGGATGATTTTGAAATCCTTGTTGTGGTGTGTATAGTTTACTGAATATAGTCGTGTAACTTATTATTTTGACCAAAAAATATAGTCGGGATCCATAGGACACATTCTGGAAGTCAGATTCGACTTGGTTGCACCAATTTTGGGCTCAACAGTAAACTGAAAACAAAACCCTAATTTTGGCAAATGGA
Source organism: Canna indica (assembly GCA_034359265.1). Classification (NCBI taxonomy): domain Eukaryota; kingdom Viridiplantae; phylum Streptophyta; class Magnoliopsida; order Zingiberales; family Cannaceae; genus Canna; species Canna indica. The sequence goes on along the minus strand of CP136898.1, from coordinate 31,501,372 downwards.
AATTTTAATTGAATAATTAAAATTCAAGGGGTAGCATAATCTATTAAGAGCCAACAAATTAAATTATATGCATGAAATAAAACCTCATGGGTTATGATATTACGGGTCTAGGAGTTGGGATCGGGCATCGGGTGTTGCGACATTTTCCAATAAAAACAACCCTAGGAAACCGTATGAGACACTTGGCTTAGGTCTTGTTGGCGCCATATCTTGATGAATGGCGGAGAGGCTCGTATAGGAGCCAGATTGCGGGCTTGGCCCGGGAGGTTGGATGGCTAATTCCCAACTTGTGTTTAAGGAACAAGTTCGGATGGGCGAATCCCGATTGTTCCTACGTTTCTTGTGGAACAAGTTCGGACGGGCAAATCCCGATTGTTCCCAAGTATCTATATCTTAAGGAATAAGTTCGGATGGGCGAATCCCAATTTTTCCTGCGCTATCTTTAAGGAACAAGCTCGGATGAGCGAATTCCGATTGTTCCTGTGTTTTCTCGTGGAGTAAGTTCGGATGGGCAAATCCCGATTGCTCACAAATGTCATTTAAGGAATAAGTTCGAATGAGTGAATCTTGATTATTCTTGCGCTTTGTCTAAGGGTTCTATTGTAGGATAAGCTCGGATGGGCCAATCTCGATTATCCTCATAACCCTTGAGTCTGATGTGTGCCTTAGAGCACGGGTAGGCTAGGGTCTGTTGTATTTCACTACTTAGTGAAATGGTTTGCCTTTGGGCATGTGATGGCCAATTGGCCTGTTAGTTAGTTATACTACTTGATACATTGCCCCTGTATGAGGCAGGGGCATTTTATTTCTGTTATCTCTATGGTTGATTTTTGTGGTGGGGGTTGGTAGAACCACTCATTGAGTTCTTTGAACTCACCCATTATTTCTTTCTATTTTTTTTGGCAGAGCCTGACCAGTGAGGTGGGATGGAGCACTTGGCGAGGCTGGAGGGCAGAGGAGTCACATTGATCTCATAGCAGTCCTAATTAGGAGTCGTAGTCGAGTCTTTGGTAGTTTGTCATGCATTTGTATTTTGATATTTTAGAACTGTAGTCCCTTGGGGACATTCATGTCATTCCTTCAGTTTTCATTTGTTAAGAGCAAACTATTGGACTATGATTTATTTAAATTCCGCACTTTAAATATTTTGCTAAAAATTTTACTTCTTAAATGAAAATATTTTTGTTTTCTCGTTCATAATGAAAACTGCAATTCTTTTCGTCATGTTTATTTATGAGTTGGCATGTTCGTGGGTTAGGCTGTGGGGTATCGGCACGTATACCCTGGCCGGTCACGTGACCCTGAGTTGGGGCGTGACACAGATCTTCCATTGCCTGCAGTGATTGTACCAGACCAGTTGTTTCAAAATCTATTAATGCATATTTGAGAGTTAGCCTCTATTAGGTGAGTTTCGAGGAGTAAGATCAAATCAGGCATATTGTTATCCATCAAAATTTTGAGATGGTACCAAGCTTTGCTCTTAAGCCCACCACTTATATTCCAGGATAGAACTTTAACCATTATACAATGTTTGAGATGTTGCATTCCTGACTTAGCATAGGATCACCATTAGAGGTAATGACCTTAGAGTCATTGGAGTATCTCCTTTTCTTCCCTTTGATAATTTTGTTGTGAAAGAGAAGGTTTGAAGAATGAATGTTTTGAGATATTGTCTTCCCTCTCTTAGAATCAGTTTGCTGAGAACTTACAGTCAAGTCAGTACAAATTCCCTCATCATTCTGCAATTCCTTTTCCATTATACTGCTGACAGTAACTTCAAAAGTATCTGACATTTTCTTTTGCATTTTCTCAATGCTTTTCTCCAAAGATATAGGAACTTGTATAGGAGAAGCATTGGTAGCTGAAAACATAAGGTGCTATTTGGTTAGCGAAAATTATTTTCTGGTTTGGTTTCAGTGAAATTAAAAACTTGGTTTTGGTTTCTAGTTTTTTGAAAACACGTTTGGTTAAGAAAAACAACATCGATTTTAGTCAGTTGAAACCAGTGAATATTTATTTGGTTATAAAAAATAATATTAGCTTTTCTTGAACATTTTTAGTAGTAATTAAATGTTTAGTTAGTTTACAAAATTAAATGTTTGCTAATATAGTTATAAAATATTTATATGATTTAATTAATTAAGTTATTAGTAATTTAAGATTTTTTTTGTTCAATTAGATATAAAAGTTAATTAATAGTTATTACAAATTTTCAAAAAAAATAAGTTCAATGATCTAAAATTAGTTTTGATTAACTTATAAATAAAACAACTTTAAGAAAATTGAGTTATTTAAAATTTAGGTTTGAGTCCATTAGATATAAATTGATTTAATTAATTTATAAATTTAAGATAATAGTTTGAGTTGAAAATGATAATTTTTATTTTTATTTCTAAAAGTTAGATATAGATAAATTTATTTTTAAATTAATTAATTTTATAAATTTTTTTTTATAATTACAAAGTTATCACTGCATTTTGATAACAAAACCGATAGTCTCGAAACTACAGAAAATAACATTCAGGTTTTTTCATTTTTATTAATAAAATTAGTTTCGTATTTATTCTGGTTTCAATTCAGTTTTATGAAAACGCTGAACCAAACACGTTTTCGTAAGCAATTTTGATTTTAGTAAAACTAAAACCATAAAAATAAACTTGATTTCGCTAATCAAACATGCCCTAATGGTTTGATGGCTTGTGTTCTGACGCTGAGAAGATGAAGGGGAGTTTGATTTTGCAAAAGGATTTTCAATAGGTGCTTTTTCTTTCCCTTTTTTCATCTCAAAGTCCGTACTTACAAAACTAGACAATTTATGTCCTTCATTAATCTTGAATGGCCTGGATTTACCAACAATTGGTGTATTAGACTCTGAATTTGTATTCTTACCAAAGTCCTTTTTATCAAGGAAAACTTTTTTTCCTATTCACCAACTGCCAGGGACCATGCACCACATTATCATCCTGATTCTTCTAAACTGTTCCCTCTTTATTTGAATTGGAATCAATTTTGCATAACATTCTGTCACCTACATCAGAAACTATTGCAGTTGAGTCAGATTTCATATTTGATACTATGCAGTTAACGACTAAGTGTCCAATTTTACCACAACCATAGTAAAATTTAGGAATGTTTTCAAATGCGATTGTCTGCCATAGTCTGTTACCCATGCAATTAATCCAGATACCATTAGGAACAATCTTGTTTAATTCCCAAAGTATACAAATGCGAGCATATTTGCCTCTGACACCGTTGGCTGTAAACTCATCTACTTTTACTGGCTGACCCACAGTAGTTGCAAGCTTCAGTAATGTATCTTTGTGCATGTACTTAATCGGTAGACCAGGAAAATGAATCCAAACATGTATTGTATTAATTTTTTCAAGCATAGGTTGGAAATTAGTCTTCCAAGGAGTTAGAAGTAATACTTGGACATTTAAGAACCAAGGTCCACCAGACAGAACTAAATTCATATCTTTGGCATTTGAGAATTTAAAGTAAAAAATCTGGCAGCAAGATCTACTACTTGTATTTCATGCTTTACTTTCCAAATCTTAGGTAAAGCAGATTAAACAAGTGGTAGAGAGGGAGTTCTCCCGAAAAATTTACCATACAAACAATTGATCTCGTTCATTCGAGCAGCAGCCATGATTTCATCGTCAATGAAGACCTCATCCGAGGAGCTCTCTTGGATAGCTCTGATCCTTAGATCCGCCCCATTTTATTATAATCCAAAGAAGATGATTGATTTCCCTCCTTGAACAGAGTAGCCCAGAAATTAGGTCTCCTTTGCTCTGATTTAGCTGAGATAGGATTGGAGCGTTCCCTCGAATCCCCTTTTCCCGCCGCTGCCATTTCCACCGATGCAAAAGCCATTCCAGTATCCGCTTAAGGGGATTCAGTCCTTGCAGAAGGCAAGAAGACTGATTTGCCGACACTGTTGCCGGGAATTGGTGGTATTTTCGGCTTTGTGACCCAGATCTGGGTGGGACTTTTGTCGAGACCAGAGTTGTTGTCTTTACCGCCTTCTTTCATTAGTTCATTTTTTTTTACATAGTGAAACTCAATTTATATTTTTAATATATCTTTTATTTGGATTGATATTTGATAGAACCAATTCGATCATTCAAATTGGCAAACTGCTAGAACAATGGGTTCAATTCCTCTTCAAGCTTTAAAAGCATTGAGTAATATATACAATCATCGAGATGATTGATATATATTCGAGTGAACAATCGCATGTGGTTTCTTTGATTGTCCCTACTACTATTATTATTATTAGACAAAAAAACTAGATCATTCTGTACTACTATTATTGAGTAGAGGTGGCAATGGGCTGAGCCCGCCCATGGGCGGCACGGGCCCGACCCATCTGTGCCCAGGAGGCAGGCTGGGCTCGCCCCCTGGCACGTGGGCCGTGCTAGGCATGGCCCGCGGGCGTGCCGTGCTCAGCACGGTACTCGAGCCAAGCACGACACGAGCATCGTGCTGGCCAGAGCACGGCACGCAAGCCGAGTACGACATGCGGGCCAAGCACGTCACGTGCACCGTGTTGGCCCTAGCATGATACACGTGCCGAGCACAGCACGCATGTTGTGCTGGCTGGCCCGATCAAAGCCAGGTTTGACGCGCGCCAGACTAGGTCTAGCCGAGCCAGGCCTGGGTCTGGCACGCGTCAGGCCTGATTAATTTAATATATATATATATATATATATAATTTAAAATCTCCTATAAATATCCTATCATCTTCTCCATTTTTTCTGTCTTCTTTCTCATCTCCCAACTGTTTCTCTCAACTCTCAACTCTTAACTCTCAACAATCTAAGTTTATTTATAATCATTCTCAATAACTTTTTATGTTCATCATGGATTCAAGATTGCTGTTAATTTTTTTTAATCTCTTAAATTTTTTTCATTGATTAGTATAATATTTATAATATTTATATTTACTTTATACTAAAGGCGGATAGAGATTTTTCAGGTTATTCTTCACAAACTGGATCAAATATATTAGAAGAAATATCTCCTAGTACTCCTGCTACTCAACAAAACCAAGACATAGAGATAAGTCCATCTATTAATTTATGTCCATCAAGTAGAAAAAAAAGTGTGCTATGTGAATATTTTGAGAAAATTATTGAAGCTGATGACACCATAACAAAAGCCCGGTGCAAAAAATGTCAAAAAATTCTTTCGGCTTCAACAACAGGAGGAACTGGTCATTTTTTACGTCATGCAAAGGATCATGATAATAAGATTACACAAGCTCAAGAAATTCTTAATTTATCTTCTTCTGGTTTAACAACTTTTTCATATGATCATGATTTTCAACGTCAAGAACTTACAAAATTAATTATTCAAAGTGAATCTCCTTTTAGTTTTGTTGATCAACCAAGATTTTCTACTTGGATTCAAAATACTTTACAACCAAAATATAAAAAAATTACTCGAAATACAATGAAAAGTGATGCTTTAAAATTATTTTTTATATATAGAGAAAATATAATAAATAGTTTTCAAAATAATAAATCAAAATTTTCTTTAACATCTGATGTTTGGTCTAGTCAACGTACTACTAATTCTTACATTTGTGTTACTGCACATTGGATTGATGAAAATTTTATTTTGCAAAAAGAATAATTAGTTTTAACGTTTTTGATTATCCACACACTTCTGTTGCCATTTTTTCTACTATTAGATTTGTAACATTTTTCTATAATATAAATGATAAAAAAATTTCGATTAGTTTTAATAATGCTAGTAATAATGATGCTGCTATTCCTCCCCTTATACAATTATTTAAGTCAGTTTTAGAAGGTGAATTATTTCATATTCGTTGTGTTTGTCATGTTCTTAATTTATGTGTACAAGATGGTTTAAAACTAGTAAATATACATGTAGAAAAAATAAGAGATGTTATTAGATATATGCGTTCTTCAAAAGCAAGAACACAAGAATTTAAAAAATTATGTCAAACTTTTAATAAATCATTTAAAAAAATTAATAGTGATGTTATTACTAAATGGAATTCAACATATCATATGTTTAGATCTACCACAAAATACCAAGAGATCCTTATAATGTTTTATAATGAAAATATGTCTGGTAATCCAATTAATGATAATGATTGGTTAGTTGCTGGGCATATTACTCAAATTTTAGAACTTTTTAATAAAGTTACCTAACAACTTTTCAGTGTTTATTATCCTACATATAATTTAACTCTTCCACATATAGTTCGTATTAGTGAAGTATTTTCTTCACATAGACAACATCCTTTATTTGCACAAATTATTTCTTTAATGGAATCTAAATTTAAAAAGAATTGATCAGATATACCTACTTTATTTTGTTTAGCAATATATTTAGATCCTAGAATAAAAATTGATGGTTTAAATATATTGTTAGATGATTATTATAACAATATGAAATTAAATAATGTTGAAGAAAAAAAATCTAGAATTTTGAATTTATTGAATTGTATGTTTGTATTTTACGCTTCAAAATTTGGTGATACAATTATAAATAAGACAACATCTTCTTCTTCTAGATTAAGAGATGATAGTGAAAATAATATTAACTCTCAACTTGGTTGTGGGATAAAAAAAACTAAATCTACTAATTTCAATGAATTAGCTTTTTTTCTTTATCATAATCATTCTGAAGAAATAGATGATAATGAGATTTTAGCATGGTGGAAAAAATAAGAAAATGTGTATCCTATTGTTCCATCATGACATGTGATATACTAACTGTTCCTGTGTCTACAATAGCTTCCGAGTCTTGTTTTAGTGTAGGAAATAGAATTCTCGACGAAAGAATGAGCCGAATGAGTGCAAAAATGGTTGAAATGTGCATTTGCTTAAAAGACTCGTTGGATGCTGAAGATAGATTACAAGATAAGAGAGGACACGACACTTCATCATCGGGATAGGAGGAAGCTCAAACAAGCGAAGCTGGTGCTGCTAGTCCAAGTACAAGTTAAATCATCGGGGACTACGGGTGATTGAAAATATAAAAAGAACTACGTAGATCTGATCCTTCTATAGTTTGATCATTGGGGAGTACAAGTTTAACTCTAGAAGGTACATAGGCAACCTTTTAAGGTGTGGTCTATTATAATATTAAAAAAATTGTTTTATCATTTCATGAATATTTTTGTATTAAAGATAAATAAAAATTTAAATATAATTTGATTTTTTTAAAATCTTTTCATTAATTTATACTACTTTACATATAAAAAATATGTTCAAAAATAGATAATAAAGCTTAGTACAATGGTTAAACTATCTCAAATAAAACTAGAGGTTTGAAGTTCGAAACTTACCCCTAGCTTTTAAATTTCAAAATTAAAATTTAAACCTTTAAAAATTTGGATTTAAACCTTTAAAAATTTGGGCCGGCCTAAGCCTGCCTCTGCCTGAAGAGGCAGGCTCAGGCTCGGGCCCCGTGCTAGGCACTAGGGCTGTTCATGGGTCAAACCCGACCCAATGAACCCAAGAAACCGACCCGACCCGAACCAGTCGGGTTCGGGTTTCAATATTTAAAAACCGATGACCCGAGACCCGACCCAATCACCCAATTTTTTTATATTTTTAATTATTTTTAAAATATTTATATTAAAAAACTATTTATTTTTAATTTTTTTTAATTTTTTTTTAAAAAATTATTGTTAAAAACTCATTTTTTTTCCTAAACGGGTAAACCCGACTACCCGACCTGACCCGACCTAGGTCGGGTTGGGTCAGGTCGGATTTGAGAGGTGAAAAATTTTCAACCCGACCCGACCCGACCCGTGAACACCCCTACCAGGCACGGCCTGGAGGTGGCGGGGCCTAACCGAGCCCGGGCCTGGGCCGGCCCGAGCACGGCCCATTTCCACCTCTATTATTGAGTCAGGTCGACTCATCTTATTTATTTATTTTACAAAAATACAAGTAATTAATTATATTAATGGAAACAAATAATATGTACATGGATAAACTTAACTATACTGCACAAGAGTAGTCACCTTTGGCATTGCCAAATGTGGTGGCGACCTTAAAGCCAAAATAAGCTCCCACGTCTCAAGACAAGCTAAGAAGATGGAATCATTACAATATTGTTCTATCGAGGTAGTGTTCTAGCTATCGATGGGTGGTTGCACCGTTGGTTGGTGACAAATTGATCGTCGACCGAAGGATCAACCGCGCAATACGAATCTCATGGAGACGTCAACTCATGATGCATTGCACTAGACTCAATCACAGGAAGATCGATCCTCATCATGCATTCTTCTTTTTCTTTCACACCAAAGGTAGTAAATTTGGTTAACTAAAATCCATGAGCCAAGGTAATGAATGTACGCAAGCTTAGCATGCAAAATCACCCTAAATCTTGTGTGTTTACTTTTTGCTTAACTTATCTTTAAATTTGTGCTTGAATCATTTTGGTAAGTAATTAAACAATTTAGTTTGTATTTGATATTAAGTTCACCTAGAAAGCAACTTGATGATTTGGACTTACACGTTTTAGATACACATTAATTCATCCCCTCTAGTGTGAACATTCACTTTACCGATAGATCTTAAGGAAGGCAAACAAGGTGTATACACCGGGTTCCAATGGTATAAGGCTCAGAAAAAATAATTCTCAACTACTGAAAAACTAGCTGTTGGCCTGCCGATCAAATTAACACTGATTGCAGGTTTGTCGGCCGAACCTTCGATCAAAAGTGCACTTGTGCAATTTGAGCATGGGTTCAGGTTTGGTTCTGGTTTCGACGTTTGGACATGGTTTTCATCATCATTCATTCTAAACCCTAAATTAACCTAGCTTTTAAAACATTTCTTCACTTCTAATCATTAATCAACATCCTCTTGAATTTTTTGATTTCGCTTCGATCTTTCTGATTGCGGATGTCATGTGTTTATTAACGTGGAACTTGAAATTATTTTTTAATTAAACATTAGATCCTATTTGTTATCATTAAAGTTACGATTGAGACCAAAATTAAAAATCTTAGGCCAACAAAAAGTAAGAAGTCTTTACCAAAAAGCCATCCAAGAAATGAAGGAGAACCTAGGAACATGTTCTTTAAACCATACGAGGCAATGCCAATGGATAACATGATCATCTATTTAGATCCATTGAACGGCTCTTTTTGTGCTCCTACCTTTGGGATCTCTATATAAGCTCCCAAGAGAGCCTTCCTCGGCCTTCTAACACTTCATTGAGCCATTCTAAGATTATTTTCAAGCTTTTATTGAGCCATTTTATCTAAACCCTAGCTTGAAGTCAAAAACCCTTGATTGAGCCTTATCTTCATTGTTCCATCATCAAAGGCATCAAGAGGAGGTAGGTGATCTTGTGTTGCAGCTAAGTATAAGTTTCTTTGTTTATTTGCTCAATTTCTTGTGTATTTTTGTGATTTATTATCTTGTATTTGGTTTTGTTGAATGTGGTAGTAGCCTTGGTTGTAAGGCATAAGTTCATTATTATAATCTAGGATGACTCGTAACCTCCCCTGCCAACCCTTCCCCCCTTGTCCTCCTCATCCTCACTTCCCCCACCACTTTCCTCTATCCATGATGACTCTTCGGCTTGGACTACCATCGTACGACATTCCAGTAGGATACGTGTTTTGCTGACGGCGGCCCGCAGGCCCTCTTCCAATCTGTGGGTGTGCGCTGGTGTATCCTTTGACGACGTGGTTCAGGTTGGAACTACGTTATCTCACATTCCCGCTCACCCACCTCATTCTACAATTTCCAAATGTTACACCACCACTTGACAACTTGCATCTCACTCAATTTCTTCCGATCCTTCCGCATTTATTGAGCTAAGTTATATTTGCTTCATTTTTGCTATCATTTACTTGTGATTCTAGCTTGTGTAAACCTAAAGTTTTAGGTTTGTGATTTCGGTGGTAGTCTTGGTGTAGAGACATAAAACCACTTGTGTAAGCTAGGTTAAGAGTATCCTTTAGGGTTTGAGGTGGGAGAGTCTTCTTGATGTGAAAGAGGAAGCTTCTAGGCGTGGATGTGTCTTTAGTGTGAGAATGAAGACTCTCTATTGAAAAGACATCGATTGTAAGGAACTCATAACTTAGTGAATTTGTGTGCGAAATCTTAAGCAATGTGCATAGGTATTGGAGTAGGTGGTGTTATCGAACCACTATAAATCTTGATATGTTAGCATTGATTCAAACTGTGTTGATTGCTTGTTGTTGACTCTAAAAGGCATATACTTGAATTGAAATCAAGAACTAATTTAAGAATCAAACTTAGCTTAAAAATTAATGATAAACACTATTCATCCCCCTCTAGTATGAGCATTCAACTCACATTTGGTATCAGAGTCAGGTTCGTAGATTGAGATTTCACCATCTCTCCTACACTTCTCTTTGATTTGAGAATGACAATAGAGTCGGTAGCATGCACAGTACCTAGGTTTGATGGTTTAAATAATCTTTGATTCTTGGAAACTAAGGATGTATACTTTTCTAAAGTCTCAAGGTTTAGATGTTTTCAACATGTTGAAAGTTTAATTTATCGAAACTAGAATGGAAATGCATGATTGGAGCTCAAATGAAATTGATATGTTCAAATTAAATGCTCAAGTCATGAATTTCATATATTGGTGTCGCACCCCAAAATCCAGTGTGATCGGCTACGGTACGCTACGTACCCCGAAGCCTAACCCAACGCAAATACAACTCAAACACAATAACCTGAACAATGAAATAATATTTATAAACCTTTTAAAGATTAGAAATAACACCACATACTAAATTAAACCAAATCAGAGTCTAAATAAAAAAACACTAAACAAGTTATTTTTAGAAAATAAGGTTCAACAAATAAACCAAGACTCCTAAAGAAAGAATAAATACGAAATAAAACCCGAGTCTACATGACTCAATGACTCAAATAGAAATAAAGACTCGATATCCACTCCCCAACCACGTCATGTCACGAGACCCGCTGCCCTGCCGCCACTAGCCGCATTACTGCACCCCAGTACCTCACTGGTCTAACTCAGGTGCTGCAAAATAATAGAAATGAGGGGTAAGTCCAACTAGGACTTACTGAGTAGATCAGTCCTCAATTTCACCACATCATCCTCATCATCATCATGCTATGAATATAAATACATCAATGAGTAGAATCATGTTATCTAGTAAGCATGTTCATTACTATAAGCATGTTATCAGAAAACACCATCATCTCAATAATAAACATAATGAGTAATTAGAATCATACCAATGCTTACATAACTAGTAAATAGGAACATATCAATGCTCAACATAACCAGTAAATAGCACCACCACCGGGAAATAACACATCCACCACAATGCTTGCATGTCGCAACCACATGATCCTCTCCGGACCCGTCGGCCCTCAGCCACATAGGGTAGGTAGACGGTGTGTCCGCCGAGCTACCACCCAGCACAGTGTCGTCTCTTTGGGGCATGCTCTCCCCTCACTGACACTGGCTCTTTCGAACCGTCTCTTTGGGGCATACGTTTCCCTCACCGGTCGGGTCTCCGGGCTATCTCTTTGGGGTATGATCTCCCCTCTCCAGTCGAACTTTTGGAATATGGCACAATGCTGTCTCTTTGGGGCATACCCTTCCCTCACCAGCGGGCATTCCGAGAAATACATCAAGCACATCACAACACCACGCATACAAGTATGTATAACATAACAACATATGCCAATAACAAGTAGTAAACGGTATGTCTAGGACATACCTCAGTCTCTGCATCCACCTGTTATAAATCACAACCACGCAAGCCATATATGTATGCTTAACACAACGTATAATAGTAGCATATCAATCATGTCCAAAAGCATAACAAAAAGTGAACACAAAGCATACACATGCTCCCTTAAAAACAAGGTATCGAATCCTAGTGATCCTACACAAGTAAACTCGTCCTTAAGGACCCTATCCAAGAACCTTAGGTTCGGCCTACCTTCCCACCCGAGTGCTCTAGGGGTAGGGTTCGGCCCCTCTAGGAAACTCAAGGTCGGCCCTTCGAAAGTTTAGTTTAGGGTTCTAGGGTTTCTAATGTCCCTAAGGTCCGAAATCCCTAGGTGTAGTTTCCTACAACTTGTAAATCATTGGGACTAATTTATTCATGTTCTAAAGTTTAATTCCTAGATGTTAAAACTTGTTAGGAATCATAAAAACTTGGATCTTTGGGTGGCCGGCCACCCTAGGGTTCCAAAATCCCTAAGGGAAGGGGGCGGCACACCTTGTTCATCCCCAAAATTCCATCGTTCTTCAAGACTCCACACAAGAGCCAAGATCCCTCAAAAACCCCCAAGAAACCCACAAGAATTCATCAAGAAACCATCAAGAATTGAGTCAAGAAGGGGGTGGCACAGCATGGGTTGGGCGGCCAAGAACACCCCCAAAACCCGATCCGATGAAAATATGATGTCGATTACAAAACCCTCGACATAAATCTTCAAAACGATACGAAGAAAATGAGCTAGAAATCCACAAATCCCCATGACATAGGGGCGGCATGAATCTGAGGAATACAAGGAAAAGGAAGACAAATCCACTCACCTTTTCCGGGGAAAACGAGAGGGAAGAAGACTATAGGGATCCTCCTCCGATCTGCGCCGACGAACTCACGAATTCCGGCCTCGAATCGTCTTCTCCTCCTCACCAAAGGGGCGGCACCTCCTCTCTCTCTCCTCCTAGGGTGTCATGCAGCTAAACCTATAGCCGTGCGCCACTTGGTCTTTCTTATGGACCCTATTTGGGTTCAAATGACCAAAATGCCCCTAGCTTAGTTATCTGACTTAAACAGCCCATATCTAACTCGTTCTAACTTCGATTCGAGTTCCGATTGAACCACTAAATTCGTCTTGTGACCCTCTATCATCCTAGCATGCTAAATCACAGAGATAAATTAAATAGAATTTTCTTCTTCTTTTTCTCGTTAAAAAGCTTGCCCAGATCTAATCTCGGAGCTTTCCGCCAATCTGCGCTAACTTGGGCCCATGGTCCCCTACTTAAGAATAAAATATTGATATAAGATTTTTGGGCATTACAATTGGTCATTGTCCAATGAAATACTTGAAAAAAATCATGCATTGTACTTCGGCTTATGATTTATGGGCATGCTTAAATATGTTGTATGAGTATGCAAAAACCGAAGAGTTAATAACAATGTGTCATGACCCAAACCCGAACATGACCGGCCAGGGTGTCACACGTACTCCAAAGCTTAACCCAACCAAACCACAAATACAAATACAAGGCTTGGACATTTTATAAAGCCAATTTGATTTGTAGATAACATAAATAGAATACTTCTCAAAATCATCAATCAAATAGTTCAATATTTTCAAATGTTCAAATCTTTTAAAGAATGAAATCATTTCATATAAATGAATCCCTCAACATCAAAATGCGGAAATAACTCTAAACTCAAGTCCACATGACTCAAATAAATAATAAAAATCTAAGACTCGAGTATCCACCCTCCTCCCACCACGACATGTCACGAGATCCGCTGTCCCTACCGCCACCAGTTGCGCTACTGCATCCCAATACCTCTTTGATCACACTCAAAAAGATAATATAATAGAGGGTAAGTCCAACTAGAACTTAGTGAGCAGATCAGTCCTCAAGCCACCATATCCATCATTAGTAAATCCAGCATATAAGCAAGCATATAATAGTGAAAATAAAATCCGTAAAAGAATTATCAACATGTAAATTGATTCTCGTGTACATCATATAACAACCAATAGTAGATATGCTATCCAAGTATAAAATACATGTCCAAATTCATCAACACATATGCCAACCCTGACCCGTCGGTCCCACATAGCCACATAGGGTAGGTAGTCGGTGTGGCCTCCGGACTACCACCCAGTCCAGAACCGTCTCTTTGGGGCATACCCTCCCCCCATCGGAATGGGCTCTTCTGAACTGTCTCTTTGCGGCATATGTTTCCCTCACCAATCGGGATTCCGAATCGTCTCTTTGGGGTATGATCTCCCCTCACCGGCCGTAACTTCCGAAATAGTGCCAATATCGTCTCTTTGGGGCATACCCTCCCCACACCGGTGAGGCTTCTGGGATCATGCATCAAGCACAGCACACACACACACATACATCCACATAATAGGTATATCGGAAATATGCTATAGTCATACCTTGGCCCCTCCATGTCCTCATGCCATACATCACATCTCACATGTCTATAAGTAATAATGTTCATGCCACATAATTATTAAATATAATACACGCGGGCCATGAATATACATAACATCATATCCGTGCATCACATAAATTATATCATAAGGAATTAAGTATATCTCAACCCGCATATCATCACAAGCACATGATGTAGGCATGTATCAACATAATAGGAGATGTAAGCAATAAAAATATTAGTCATGAAGAATTCTTATGCAAGGTATTAAAACATAGCGAGCATACATGATAGAAGACTAAACCCCTTGTGACCCCTAACCGCACCACCTAGGACCGGCCTACCCCTACCCGAGTGCTTTTAAAGCAAGGGGGGGGGGGGGGGGTCAACACCTACAAGTCCTTCTTAACACAATGTTCATCCTAAGGTCCCTATGTCTCTAAGTGTACCTAGCCTTTCTTTTCCTAAGTATAGGTCTCTACACTTATGCATGCCCTAAAGACATATGGGAATCTCCTTAACGTGTAGTCCCTATGTTTAAACATATCTCAATAACATTCACACAATTTATTGGGGGTCGGCCAACCCTTAGGGTTCTTAGGGATCCTCCTAGGAGGGGGCGGCACACCCTAAAGCCCCAAGTTTTCCTCTCTATCAAGAGCCAAGAAACCAACGAGATCAAAGAACTATCATCAAGAAACCAAGAAACCATCAAGATCAAGGAAGAAGGGGTGACGACTCCTCTAATTTCACCATGAAGCATATGACCAAGCCCCAAAATCCGAACCAACGATTCACGACGACAAAGCAAAAAATCCATTAGCCTATTGGTCGAATTCAATACAAGAAAATCTATACAAAAATATGAGAAAACCCCTATCATAGGGGCGACGGCAAGATGAAGGAGACAGGAGAAAGAGGGCTTTTTCCACTCACCGGAGAAGAAAATTAAAAAGAAATATGGTCCTCCACGCTCCCACAAGTCCGGGTGCGCTGCCCAGTTTTGAATCCTCCCATGCCTTCTCCTTCCCTCTCGCGTAACCGAAGATCCAGCCGTTCAAATCCAGTCTCCACTGTGCATATCCAGGAGCAAGGGGTCTTGTACATGCTCCCCAAATTTCAGTCCTATCAGCCCCAGGATAGGGTCCCAATCGCCCGACTTGGCGAAACTCAACGTAGGAGAATCCTAGAGAAGAAAACCAAATATAGGGCATTGATAATTCCATGACAACGATAGATTCGGCCATCAAAAACATATCTCCACCGATCAAAATATAATTCAAGAAGTCTAAAACTTATTGTCCAAATTTAATTATGATCCAACCACGGACGCTCTGTCAATCGTGAGGTTTGCTATCATTTGATGCTACAAGGAGCAATTTATCGAGATTCCCTTCTTCCCTCTCCATGCGTGCGCCTTTTCCTATGGACACCCAAGGGGGTGTGCGGCGGCTGCTATGAGCCGCGCGTCCTAGATGGATGAGGTATAAATACTAAAATCTCAATCGCCAAATGACTGAAGCGCCCCTTAACTTAAGTTAAGTCTAAAACAAACCATAACCCGGCAAATACAAGTTCGATTTGTGTTCCGTTTAAACCTCTGGACTCGTCTCGAACCCAACTACTCATCTAAGGACTAATCAACTTAGATAAATTAATTATCTTGTGCGCAAAGGCCAAATTATCCCATTGAAATAATTAAATATTAAAAAAAATCAGGTATTACACAATGGTCATTCACCTACTATTAACTTGGTTTTTTATGCCCAAAGCATATCTAGTCATCGGAGCATTAAAAACCAGAAAAGAAAGCTAAGGTGCTTCCTTTGTCAAGATATGGGACACAAGAGGAGGAATTGTCCCATGATGAAAGAGAAACCCAAGAAGAAGAAGAGCTCACCCAAGTCCACTTTGGATTCATGTGAAGCATCTTCTCATCATGATGAAGAAGCCACTTCCCACTTGTGCCTAATGTGTTTTCGGAATAAGGTAAAATCTTCTACTCCTAGTCATGATAAATTTTTTTATAGTTATAATGATGTTAATAGTTCTAGTTCTTTAGTTATGACTTATATATGATGAGCTATTAGAAGAATAAAAAAAGATGTATGCCATGCTTATGGAATCAAATAAAGAAAATAGAAAAATCAAGAAAGAGAACTTAAGGCTTAGTTCACGTGTGCATGCTTTAAAATAGAAAAAGACAAGTTGATAATTGTTCATGCTTGAGAGTCGGGGCCTTTCGGTGCGGTTCAATGTCTCTCATTGTCTAGTTCAACGCCAGTTGGGGGGGGGAGGGGGGGAGGGGGGGCATGCAAAAGACACCCCGACGCCCAAATTAGGGAGACTCCAAGGTGGAGGATTATGGAATTAGAACTTAGGGTTATCTGGGTGCGCCGTGTCTATTTGTACTGCAGGAAGGACCGTGTTGCCACCTGAAGATCTCACAGTGAGATATTCTAAAATGGGTTGAGGTGATGGCAGGTGTATCTTTTCTGATAAGGTAGGATGCACATATCCTTATATGGCCAAGTGGGGTCCCTAGGTAGAGCCATTTAGTTTGTCTTGAGTCTAGCTCAAGGATGGGGTTGGGCGGAGCCCTTTGGATGGGGTCGCGCGGTTCAATCTCGTCCAACCGGGCCCAATAGTTCTAGTCCAGTCCATAGCCCCCGAGCTCGGTTGGAGTCTGTAGGACTATGTGCCGAGCTCTAAGTGAGGTCGGTCTTCATCGCTTCGGTTAATCGTGGGATGAGTACACAACTTCTGATGCATTGCCTTGGTATATGGGCTGGATGTGATGCTTGTGAAGACTCTTTCGGACGTGTACCACCTGTTCAATAGATATATCTTTTTGCAAAAAAAGCAATCATGAACAAAGACTCTGTAATTAGTTTCCAAAGCATGGTTAGTTATATTTTGACGGAGAATGATGCCTTGTGGATCTGTTAGTTACGGTGATAGTTTGTGTTGCAGTACTACAACACAACCGGCCTATAGAGACAAATAATTAGAGACATATTATATTTTTGTTTCTAAATCTTCACATTTAGAGACTAATAAACATAAAATTTATTCCTAATTAACCTCTAAAACTAGCTTTAGAATCAGATCAATTAAGTGACTCTGTTGTTGGTGTTTCTATAGCTTAGAGACAAATAAATTAAGTGATTAGGTTATTGTTGTTTCTATAGATCTTTAGAGGCTAATTAGGAACAAATTTTGTGTCTCTTAGTCTCTAAATATGATGATTTAGAAACAAAAATATAATTTATCTCTAATTTTATGTTTCCATAGGTCAGTTGTGTTGTAGTGCAAGTCTATAAATAGCCCCCTTCTTGTTGTGTGTTATGAAAATCATGAATGAGAGGTGTCGAAGATTACCGTTCAATCATAGGTTGTGCTTTTAACAACTTTGTGGTATCTTCAAGGGATGCCTACTGGCACTCGACTTTGAGCTTTCTCATTTTCTGCGCGACAAGCTTGACACAAGGGTTGATGGCCAACCGGTGGTAGATGACTTGAGGGTCTATTCGTGGCATGTCGACAGGTGTCCATGCGAAGAGGTTGGCATTACTTTTTGAGCAGGGTGCTAAGTCAGACCTTAAGCTCATCGGGGAGGTGTTCACCAATATAGGTTACTTGTTCTGGGGATGTCTTGATCTGTACGGGGTCCAGGTCGTCAGCGGGCTGGAGGCCGCTCCTAGATGTCTCCTCTGGGATCCAAATCTGATATCCTTGGCTGGGGCTCTGCCAATTTGAGCTTCAGGCACTTGTTGTAGCATGCGCAAGGTTCCCTTCTGTCTCCGAGATGGAAAATTTGATGGCGAGGTGGGGAGTCGATACTACAGCCCCAAGTTGTTCAAGGAGGGTCGACCCAAGATCATACGGTAGGGGCTCGCACAGTGGATGACAAGAAACTGTACCTCTACCGTTCTCACTCTTGGTGCAGAGCCAAATGTTGTGGTTATCTGTAAGTAGCCTTTGACGTTCACATGATATCCTAAGAAGCTAACGAGTTCTCCTTGGTACGGATGCAGCGAGGATTCGTTAATGCCAATTCTCTCGAGTGTTGGGTAGGAGAGGATATCGACAGAGCTACCTTGGTCCACCAAAACTTTCCTAACAAGGAAGCCAACAACGAATACAAAAATAACAACATGATCATGCAAGTTTCTATCAATCCCTTGATAATTAGTCGTAGAAAGATATTACCAGGGTGGATACGCGTGGCCTTTGTGACCAAGCTATTTTGCCGACGATCATAACAGTATGGGGCGACTATATTACAGAACTTCCTTCTCTATCAAATCCTCATGTTATGTAGTCAATAACTCCCTAGATGTTGGGGTAGGACCACTCACTTTATGGGTTACGGTTATTATTTGTGTCACCGAGCGGTGGGGTTTCACTGGGACTCCAGCGTGGTTGGTAACTTTATTGGTTTTGGCTACGGTTTCGATCACACTGGATGTAGTGGTCGAGGCGACCTTCTCTGATCAATCGCTCAATCTAGTCATGGAGGACCACACATTCTTTATTGGTGTGCCCAAAGGTCCGATGGAATTCACACATTTTTCTCTTGTCACCTCTATATAAAGACTTTGAGCTTTCGAGGCAGATAGGAGGCCTGAGCATTTGTAGATAATGTACTTCTTGTAGCATTATTTCTCTTGGGATATTAAGGGGTGAGTACCTTTCAAATCGAGTACTCAAACGAGGTGAGGACCTCAGCATTAGGTTGTAGATATGCTCACGGCGACTGCGATCCTCATTTTTCTCGTCGTTCTTCCTGGACTTTTGTCTTCGATGATGGCCCTAAGGTTTTGCCAATCGATTCTCTTTGCTTATCGTAGATCTTCTATTTTTATAAAACTTGCCACCTCTTCTTGGAATTCGGCCATGTCTTTAGGCTCAGTTAAAGCAATCTGGTCGGCGAAATGTCCGAGTTTTAACCCGAGTTGGATGCAAAAAAGTTCGATCGCTGGATCGAGATTGGAGATGTCGACCGCTATGGTCTCGAACCTATTCAAGTATTCCCTTAGGAGCTCATGTTGCCCTTATCTAACGTAGCAAAGGGTGGCTGTCGTCTTGTGGTATACCCGAGACGTGGTGAAATGGCTGAGGAATACACAAGAGAGGTCTTCGAAAGAGTGAATAGAACCTGAGGGAAGGGAGGCAAACCATAGTAGGGTAGTGTTCCCTAGAAACGCCGAGAAGGCTCGACAGAGTGCGGAGTCGGTTGCTCCGAGATAATGCATTGCGGTTCGAAACCCTGTCAGGTGAAGGGTGGGATCGTCCGCACTGGTGTAGGGCGTTAGGGTGTTAGGTAACTCACTCCTTAAGGAGAGGCAGGTTGCCATGATGTGTTTAGCGTTGGGCCCTACATCGGGGTGGGAAACAGCCTCAATCCCTTGAGCCCTTGGAGTTTCATCCCTTTCCGGCGAGGAGTGCTGGAGATCTAGTCTCGAATGATAGAGACTGGTCTTCTTCTTTTTAAGCAGTAGGTCTCTCCATGCTCTGAGCGGCAACGTTCGCGTTCAGCCAGGGGCTGCCCCTGAGGCTACGTTGGTGTCTCGTCTTGTGCTGCCGGTTGTTGGTTTTGTGTTTTTAATTCGTTTAACCACTGTCGGGGCTCTTCAGGGGGAAGGGGAGCTGGTACTAGAGTGTCGCTCCTCGTTGTTTCAGCGTCACCAGGCTGCGGTTGATCGCCACCGTCGAGTCGTTACCATTGGCGTGCGACGACGGTCACTTGGCTTCGAGTTCCAACCATTGTGGGGGAGGTATGTTTTTCTCGGCCCCACGGTGGGCACTAGATGTTCATGTCGGAGAGTCGAGGCCTTCCGGTCCAGTTCAATGTCTCTCCTTGTCTGGTTAACACTGATGGGGGGTGGGGGATGGGGAGGGGGGGCTGCAAAAGATACTCTAACGCCCAAGTTAGGGGGGTTCTAAGGTGGAGGGTTATAGAATTAGAACTTAGGGTTACTTGGGTGCGTCGTGTTTATTTGTATTGCAGGGAAGGACGATGTTGCCACTCGAAGATCTCGTAGTGAGATTGTCTATAATGGGTCGAGGTCGATCTCAGAGATGGCGGGTGTATCTTTTCTCATAAGGTAGGATGCAGATATCCTTATGTGGCCTGGTGGGGTCCCTGGCAGAGCTGTTTAGTCTATCTTGAGTCTGGATTAGGGATGTGGTTGGGCGGAGCCCCGTGGATGGGGTCGCATGGTTCGATCCGGAATGATGGATGGGGCGTTGCTAGGTATCGTCCGACCGAGCTCGATAGTTCTAGTCTAGTCCAATAGCTAACATGGATAATTCTTGCCATGACTAAATCACGAGACTTCAAAAGTAAAAAGGTAATCACCTAAATATACTGTAAACATTACATTTTTTAAAAAAAAATTATCCAAAACTTTTATTTCACCAAATTGTATCATGTACTGTTGGATTTGTATCAATTTTATCCCCCCGTCAAGTATCCGTCAACAACTCCGTTAAGATGATGATGTGGCTTTCTGATGTGGATTAAAATAATATTTTTTAAAAAATAAAAAAATAAAAAATAAATGTCAGTTTATATTCAAATAATATAAAATATTCTCATAAAAATATTTTTTATATTATTTAAATCAACATGGATGATATTATAAAAAAATAATATCGTCTATGTTGATTTAAATAATATAAAAATCAACATAAATTAAATAATATCATCCATGTTGATTTAAATAATATAAAATAATATCATCCATGTTGATTTAAATAATATAAAATAATATCATCCATGTTGATTTAAATAATATAAAATAATATCATCCATGTTGATTTAAATAATATAAAATAATATTTATATGAGAATATTTTGCATAATATTTATTTTATAAAATAAAATAATATCACCCGTCATTCACCCCTAAGCAAACCACACTGTTATGGACCTTCGAGGTTGTCAAGTCCTGTATATGTTATGACGGTCCCTAACGTGCATTGTAAATATTGCATTATGAGCATTCATGTAAATATGCATTGTAAAATGCACTCACGCACCGCCCACCGCTCTTGCTCACGCCTAGGCAAACAACCTCGTTTGCCTAGGCGTGGCGTGGACGGTGGGAGTGTGCGAACATAGGAATTTTGTCATGCTACTCGTGCTTTTGGTATCCTTGGGGATGGCACTTGGGGGTTAGGCTCCATAACTATATTACCCAAGTATAGCCTGGGCACACTCTAGTTCATTCGATCCAGCTTCCGTTTAAGCATTTGCTAGCATTTTTCATGCAATCAGCCATTTGGCCAATAACGTTTTTGCGTCTAAGCACACAGAGGCTTCGAACCATGCGAAGTGGGAGCCCACGACTTTTCGACATTGGCCAAGCAGATTGTCTTAAGGCTAATTCCATGCACGGGAAGCAAGGGTGCCGCTTGGATTCTTCCGCACAAAACAATTGATCCATGATAGTTGGTATCAGAGCAAGGCAAGCTCGCAAAGTTTTAGTGCAAGCAATCGACACCAACCGTCAACAGACTCGTGACTTCGTCGTTGGAGACAAATAATGTTGGGGCACTCAACAATCTCGCAAGAGAGATTTTCTCGACCAATCATGGGTCGCAAGATAATCGGTGAAATGAGTGATGTCGTCAAAGCGATGACGACCATTTCGGAGGAAGCATTGGTGGAAGAACCAACGCAAACACAACCAGTTAGGCAGACAAGTTCTACTACCCAACGGCTCAGAGAGTTAGAGAAATTGTGTGATGCTCACGCCGCCGGCATGGCCCTAGTCGGCAAGATAGCCGACACGCAAGAAATCTTGGAGTCAAGGCTAGAGAGACTCCATGATGACACTCAAGATGTAGTCAAACATCTGCAAGATGAGATTGCGGAGCTAAAGGCTACGATCAAATTACTAATCTGAGAGATCCACTCGGGCGGTGGCAGTTCACGGCAAAACGAAGCGCCACAACATCACCTTAGAGCACCTGAACCAAAGCCTTACAATGGGGCCCGAGATGCCAAAGCGGTGAAAAACTTCCTCTTCGACTTGGAGCAGTACTTCAAGGCCACAAGGACAGTTGATGATGATATGAAAGTGTCCATTGCAACCATGTATCTGTCTGAGGATGCAAAACTTTGGTGGCAGACCAAGTATGATGAAATTCAGATGGGGCATGCCAAGATTGACACTTGGGATGAGCTCAAGCAAGAACTGAAAGTGCAATTCTTCCCCAAGAATGTGGAGTTCATCGCCCGATGGAAGTTGCGACAACTCCGTCAAGATAATTCAGTTTGAGAGTATGTGAAGAAGTTCTCGACTATCATGCTGGACATTACAGGCATGGCTGAGACTAACCAATTATTTACCTTTCTGGAAGGACTGCAACCGTCGGCACAGCAGGTACTCTCCATGAGGAACATTAAGAGTTTGTCGGAAGCAAACATCGTAGCGAAATGACTCACCGATTATAATCCAGAGGAGAATACGTCTAAGGTGGCACCTTACACGCTGAGATTTTGGGGACCCAACAACTCCAATGGCTATAGCTTAGAGATGGATACGACTAAGGCGACAACCTTCAAACCGAGATTTTGGGGGTCCGACAACTCTAATGACAAAAGAATCGCAGGCGACACAAGGAAGAGGAATCACACCCACATACCATACACCTCGAGAGAGCATCCCCAAAGGGGGTCCCCTCCGAGAAGGGATCATTCGATAGTTTCGCATACTTGTGTTTGGTGTAAAGGGCCTCACCCAAACTTCAGATGTCCTCAACGACAATCCTTGAACGCCATGATAACAAAGGCCATGGAGGAGATCATGTCCAACGCCTCTGTGAAGAAAGATAAGGGCAAAGGGAAAGCAGTTACCTCATCGAGTCACAGCGGGGGGTCATCGAGCGACCACTCCAGCGAAGATGAGTACACTGGGAGAACCAACATGGGAGCAGTACGACTGCTCAATGCTCTCAAGGCTCAAGTGGGGGAGCGAAATCCCATGAAACGTCCAGAAGCGACACATGAGCTGATGTTCATCGACATCAAGGTGAACGGCAAAACCACCCGAGTGATGGTAGACTCGAGAGCAACTCATAACTTTATTGCCAGAGAAGAGGCAAAGAGACTTGGACTCAAACTAGGGAAAAGTTTGAGTCGAGTCAAAGTAGTGAATTCTGAAACTCGGAAGATCGATGGTATCACAAGAGACATTCCGTTGAAGGTTGGAGGATGGAAAGGGTAGATCAACTTGATGACCGTACCCCTCAATGACTATCAAGTCATTCTAGGGATGGAGTTCCTCAAATCGACAAAGGCGATACCCATGCCCTTCCTCGATACAATTTGCTTGATGGGGTAGGACAATTGCAGCATCATTCCAACAGTACGCTCAACACCAAGAAGCTAGAACAAACTCCTTTCCGCCATACAATTGAAGGAAGGATTCCGACAAGGCGAATTCACAAAGGTGGCTGCAGTAAAACTGGAAGGCCATCCTCATTGTGCAGAGCAGATGACTCATAAGATGCAAGGTTGCACAGAGCAGATGGTTAATAAGATGCAAGGTTGTGCAGAGCAGATGGCTCATAAGATGCAAGGTTTGTACACAAGGCAAATGGCCTCTAAGTCATAATATTTCCATGCAGAGCAGATAGCTCATAAGACACATACGCAGGGCAGATGTCTCGTAAGACATAGTGTGCATCGCGAACCCGCAGCAAGGACCGAGGAACAAGTCCCATACCGACCTCCTTATCGAAGGACACCACCAGAATTGGCAGACTTCCCAATTGGAGGCATTCTCGTGCAGGAAGAACATTCCATCGCTTTCGAGAGTCAAAAGCCGAATGACACAGAGTGACGGTACCCAGTCCGCAACATAAAGAAGTGGATGATCGAGGAACAAGACCTCTCCAACGCCTCCAAGAACAAGTCGGCGGGGGCATCGACTTTGTAAGTGGGGGACATTGTTAGGGACCTTCGGGGTTGTCAACTCCTGTATGTGTCATGACAGTCCCTAACGTGCATTGTAAATATTGCATCATGAGCATCCATGTAAATATGCATTGTAAAACATGCTCGCGCACCACCCACTACTCTTTCTCATGCTTGGGCAAACAGCCTCGTTTGACTAGGCATGGCATGGATGGTGGGGGTGTGCGAACATAGGAATTTTGTCACACTCATCGTGCTTTTGATATCCTTGGGGGGTGGCACTTGGCGGCTAAGCTCCACAACTATATTACCCAGGTATAGCCTGGGCACACTCTAATTCATTCGCTCTAGCTTTGGTTCAAGCATTTGCTAGCATTTTCATGCAATCGGCCATGTTGCCCAACAACGTTTTTGCGTCCAAGCACACAGAGGCTTCGACCCACGCGAAGTTGAAGCCCACGACTTTTTGACATTGGCCAAGCAGATTGGCTTAAGGCTAACCCCTTGCACGGGAAGTAAGGGTGTCGCATAAATTCTTTCGCAGAAAATAATTGATCCGTGACAATCCAATCCCGCCTAGTACACTCTTGAGCTAAACTCAAGTCAGACCACACGGCTCTATTCGGGGAACCCACCTAGCCACACATGGACTCCCACGACCTTCCTCATCGCGAGGGATATACCATCATAAACCTGCCATCTCCGAAATTAGCCTCGACCCATTCTAAGCAACAATATTAGCGAGATTGTCGGGCATTGTTATCACATCCACTTGCAATATATACAAACACGGCACGCCTCTGGTAACCTAAGTTCCAATTCCATTACCTCCACCTCGGAGTTCCCCTAACTTGAGTGTCGGAGTGTCTTTTGCAGCCCCCCCCCCCTCACCGGCATCGAACGAGACAAGGAGAGACACCAAACCGGACCGGAAGTCCTCAACTCTCAACCAGGAACATTTGGCGCCCACCATGAGGCCGCGTAAAGCTTACCTCCCCAACAAATGGCTGGAACCCGGAGCCAAGCGACCGCCGCCGCACATCAACGACCACAACCCGACAGTGACGATAGACTGTAACCTGGTAGCACTGAAACAGCAAGGAATGACGCTCTGATACTGGCCAATCCCCCCTCGAATATCCTTATTGTCGAATAGATGGTTTGGAGACTGAAAATCAATAGATAAAGGCCCAAATCGAGATGTTGACATGATCTCGTGGACAGCCTCCGGTTGACCACGACCACTATCGCTCACAACCCGGAGACAACATCCAATCGGGGAAAAAGAAGACTTGACCCAGCTCCCTGCGATAAAATCTCCAGCACCCCCGACCAGGAGAAAGGCGATGATCTCGAAATCCGAAAGGCTACGGCTGCTCCAACTCTCGATGTTGGGCCATTCGTCGAGCACATTATGACAACCCGCCTCCCGTCGAGGAGCGAGTTACCTACCATCCTAATGCCCTACACAGGTACGTTGACCCTGCACTGCACTTGACGGTGTTTCAGACTACAATGCTTTATCACGGAGCAATCGACTTCACACTCTATCGAGCTTTTCTGATGTTTCTAGGGAACACCGCCTCACTATGATTTGCCTCCCTCCCGCCGAGCTCTATTCACTCTTTTGAAGACCTCTCCTGCGTCTTCCTCAACCGTTTCACCATGTCACGAGTATACTAGCTATAAGAAGGCAGCCACCCTCCGCTACGTCAAACAAGGGCAACATAAGCCCCTAAGGGAATACCTAAATAGGTTCCAGGCCATAGCGGTCGATGTCCCCAACCTCGACTCATAGATTGAGCTTTTCTACATTCAACTCGGGTTAAAACACAAACTCTATGCTGAACAGATCGCCCTCGCGGAGCCTAAAAGCATGGGCGAATTTCAAAAGAAAGCCACCAGCTTCATAAAGGTGGAAGACCTCTGAGAGGCCAAAAAGATCGATAGGTAAAACCTTAAGGCCATTGTCGAAGACAAAAAATGCAAGAAGCGAGACGAGAAAATTGAGGATCGCAGTCGCCAGGAGCAGAACAACAAAAGAGGAACATGGTCACCGCCTCGATTGAGCGCCCAATTCGAGAAATACACTCCCTTCAATACCAGGAAGGAAACTATTCTTCGTGATATCTACCACCTGAAGCTCATTAGATACTCTGCCAACGCAGGGAAACAAAAGCTACCGCCAAATGCTGACATGAGCAAAAGATGCGCATTTCAAGACACCTACGAACATACAATGGAGGAATGTGTGGTACCTGCCGATTAGCTAGAAGACTTGGTTCAAGAAGGACGCCTAGACAAGTACCTCCACCATCAAGAAGAGAGAGGTTGAAGCAGAAGCCGCGATTCTTGGCAACGAAGTCGGACACCCCCCGACCCTCGCTCAGGCCATAAGGATGGCAAGCGAGCTGATCCCTTAGGGGGAGAACCACGAGGGGTCATTAATTACAATGCCGGCGGACTTATCAGGTGCGGGGAATCAAGCTCCACCAAGAGAAAGTCTTCTTAGATCGTAACAACAGTCAACAACACCACCCGATCACACGGGCTACCCTATATTAGGCGCTAATATTCAAAAATTGGCTGAATACTAACGCCTATTATAAGTACCGGTTTTCAAAAACTTTAAGCCTAATTTTGATTTTAACTAGTACTTTCAATTTTAGGTCAAATCATAATTAAACTCGATAAATGTGGTAGCGCATATAAATCAATCAAGCACACAAGAATAAGCAATGCTAACATACAAGATTTATAGTAGTTCGACACTCAACCTACTCCACTACCGAAGCACCCCGCTTAGGATTTCAACCTATATCTACTAAGTTTAAAAATTTGCAACACAAATAAGAGCAATGCTAACACAATAATTTATAGTGGTTCAGCAACATCATTTACTCCACTACCTAAGCACCCCACTTAGGATTTCACCATAAACCACTAAGTTATAAAGTTTTCTTACAATGAGGAATTTACACCAGAAGGTCTCTGATGTAGCACAATATCAAATCCAGCTAAGAATTTCAAAAAGGAGGATTCAGTCGCTGAAGCTGAACTCCTATTTCATTGATTCAATCTCGATACATCAAAGAACAGTCAACTTTACAAGTCAAAATTCAATGTTTAAAAATTAAGCAACGGGCCTTTAAATACAACCCGCGCAAAGAAACAATCAATGTGGGCCGCTGATCAGTCCATGTGTCAACCTCTTATTCAAAATGAAACTACTTATACATCTATTAGCAGAAACTAATTACAACACTTATTAAAACATCTATTAGCTGATTACGATTGGATTAGTACATGATGAACCAGCATTCATGAACTCCCCCCCACCATTAGAGAACTCGTCCACGAGTTCAGAGCAATGAATAGAAGCTACATCAGGAGGAATGAAAGGAAGCAAATCAGGAGCATTGAATACTGGAGATATCTTCATGTCATCTGGCAAATCTACCAAGTAAGCATTTTCTCCCAATGCTCTGGTTATCACAAAAGGTCCAATAGTTCTCGACTAAAGTTTATTGTATGTCTCGATAGGAAATTTATTTTTTCTGAGATAAACCATTACCAAATCACCAACTTGATAGGTTTTGAGCCTCCTAAGTCTATCAGCGGCTAGTTTATACTTAGCATTGGCAGCTTCAATAGCTTCTCTAACATTCTGGTGTTGCTCGATGTAGTTGTTTGCAAAGTTGTAGCTGGTCGACTAACTCCAGAGCTCATAGAAACCAGGTCCACAGTATGATTAGGAGCTTTTGTGTAGACAATAGAAAATGGAGATTGACCAGTAGACCTATTAACCATGTTGTTATAGGCAAATTCAGTCTGAGGTAATATAGTGTCTCATTGTTTTGGCTTGTCCATGGCCAAACTCCTCAACATGCCTCCCAATGTTCTATTCACCACCTAAGTCTGGCCATCAGTCTGAGAATGGTAAGCATTGCTAAGTTTCAATTATGTATCAAATTTTTGCAATAAAACCTTCCAAAAATATCTAACAAACTTGACATCTCTATCAGAGGTTATTGATTTGGGTACCCCATGAAGTCTGACTACTTCTCTAAAGAACAAGCCAACAATATTACTAGAATCAGCAGTCTTTTTACCGGGCAAGAAATGGGTCATTTTCGAAAATCTATCCACAACCACAAATATTGAATCCATTTTTCTCACTGTCATAGGTAATCCCAGTATGAAATTCATTGACAAGTCCACCCAGATTGTTGTAGGGACTGGCAATGGGGTATACAGCCCAATGTTTTGGCTGTGACCCTTAGCCCTTTGGAAAATCATACACCTCTCCACAGCTGGTGATTTCCTTTGCCATTTTAGGCTAGAAATATTTGTCAATAACAAGTTTCAATGTTTTATCTCTGCCATGGTGAGCTGCTAGTCCTCCTGCATGTAATTCTTCTATAATGTAGCTTCTGTCTGAGGTGTTAGGAATACAAAGCCTATTATTCTTAAATAGATATCCATCAACAATGTGGAAATCCTCAATTTGTTCCAATTCACTGCATTTTTTTCCAAATATGTTGGAAGTCTTCATCAGTAGAATATAGTTCCTTCAGGTGTGCAAAGTTAGATATCCCTATTTGAAATACTATAAGCAATGAGTTCTTCCTGCTCAGGGCATCAGCGGCTTTGTTGTTTTTGCCATTTCTAAATTGGAATGAGTATTGGGACTTTTGAAGAAAGTCAAACCATCTTGCATGCAATGAATTCAGTTTCTTCTAGGATGTCAAGTATTTAAGGGGTTGGTGATCACTATGTAATATAAAATCCTTCTGTATTAGGTAATGTGTCCAATGATCAAAAGCCCATGATGACTGCATATAGTTCCAATTCATAAGTTGACCATTTCTGTCTGGCTTCACTTATGTTTTCATTGAAAAATGCAATTGGTTTGCCTTCCATCATTAGGATTGCTCCAATCCCTGTCTTTGAGGCATTAGTCTTCAATTCAAATATTTTATCAAAGTTTGGTAGAGCTAATACAGGAGCCCTTGTCAGCTTATCCTTCAATATATTGAAGCTTGTTTCTTGTTCCTCCTTCCAAATAAATTGCCCCTTCTTTAAACTGTCAGTTAAAGGGATTGCTAGTTCACTGAAACCCTTAATGAACCTCATATAGAATGTGGCCAAACCCAAAAAACTTCTCAATTTTGTAATGTTGGTGGGTGTTTGCAATTCTACAATTGCCTTGGCCTTTCTTGGATCAGTATGAATGCCATCATGGTTGATGATAAACCCAAGGAAGAGAAGTTTGAGGAAAAGCTTATTCTCTCTCAACACTTGGAACACTATTTTCAGCTGCTTCATATGTTCACGTTCCTCTTTACTATATATCAGTATATCATCAAAGTACACTAGTAGGAACCTCCCCATGAATGGCTTCAATATCTGATTCATTAGCCTCATGAAGGTGCTTGGTGCATTACATAAACCAAAGGACATAACTAGCCAATCATAAAGTCTCTCCTTGGTTTTAAAGGCAGTCTTCTACTCATCACCAAGCCTGATTCTTATATGGTGGTAGCCACTTTTGAGGTCTAATTTTGAAAAAACTCTTGACCCCTCCGGTTTGTCCAACATGTCCTCCAACCTAGGCATAGGAAATATGTATTTCATAGTTATTTTATTGATTGTCCAGATGTCTATGCACATCTTCCAAGTATTGTCTTTCTTTGGCACTAGGAGGGTTGGTACTGCACATGGACTAGTACTCTGCCTTATCAGTTTCTTTCCAAGTAAGTCATCTACAATATTTTGTAAAATGTCATGTTCTTTTGGACTCATTCTGTAATGAGGGAGGTTAGGTAGAGTGGCACCGAATATAAAGTCTAAGCAATGTTAGATGTTTCTCATTGGAGGCAACTCTAATGGTAATTCTGGGTTCAGGAATGGATGCCTATTTAATTGGTTCTGGGTTCTTCAATACCGAAGCCATGATGATGTCTTTGGAGTGAATAGAGGCATCAGGGGCTAGAGGAGCTTGTTGTACACCAATGTTAGAATTTGGACCTTTGTTGGCGGATGTTTGCTTGGGTGTAGTTGACATTGGGCCATGCTTGATTCTCATTGGTAGTAATGTGAGCTTCTTTAAATTCCAAGTAAAGGAATATGTGTTTTGCCTACCATTATGATATACGTCTCTGTCATACATCCAAGGCCTCCCTAGCAGTATATGACATGCATCTATTTCAAGAATGTCACACATGACACTGTCCTTGTACACTGAGCCTATAGAAATTGGCAACAGACTTTGTTGCTTGACTGTAATGCCAACCCCTTTTCTTAACCCACCCTATCTTATAAGGGTTAGGATGTGGGGTACTAGTTAGTTGTAATGCCTTAACCATAGCTTTAGACACCACATTTTCACTGCTTCCCCCATCAATAATCAAGTCACAAACTTTTCCCAGGACATTACACTTAGTTCTAAAAATCTCATTTCTCTAGGTTAGGATGTGTTGCTTCTCAGTGATTACAATTTTCTGCAATATACAAAGTAGTGGTTTTCCTTCATCCCCTTCTAACTGAGTTTTTTCTTCCTTTATTTGTTCTCCATAATCCACTAAGTTGACATTGTCTTCATCAAGCTGCTCAGTCAATTTCAGAACCCTCCTCCTGGGGTAGTCATTGGACTTATAACCCACATTATTACATTTGTAACACTTCAAAGGGTGAGGCTTCTTATAGGGATTTTGAGGCCTTTGGTTTTGATAAGATGGCTTTTCATTAGCTGCATTGCCAATATCAAGTTTAGGAAGGCTTGCTGATTTCAAATTGGGACAGTGGAAGAGCTTGCAAACTGATGAGACTGGTTTGAAGGAGCATTATGATATGAAGTCGGTTGCTTAGCCTTATCAGTATAGTAGTCAGTCAATGACTTCCATTTAACATTCATCTTATCGGACACTCGAGAGAGTTGTTTTTCCACCCTCAGAGCCAAGTTCACTGCCTCAATCAAAGTCCATACACTATTGAGCTCTAACTTCTCATGAATAGGTAAGTTAAGACCACTAATGTATCTGGCCACCTGCTGAGTTTCAGATTCCAACAAATTGTTTCTGGAACTCAACCTATAAAACTCTTTAATGTAGTCAATTACACTTCTACCCCTCTGGTGGCAATGGTGGTACTACTGGTATAGAATTTGTTCAAAATTTGCAAGGAAAAATCTCAGTTTCATGAGCTGTTTCATCCTGGACCATGTTTTAATCTTATCATTTCCTTCTCTCAGTTGATTCTACTGGTATTGATCCCACCACGCAGATGGTCCTCCTCTCAATTTATAGGAAACCAATTTCGCCTGTTGGTGCTCAGGGATGTTCATGTAGTCGAGAAAGGTCTCGACGCTAGGCAACCAGTCAAGAAAGTTTTCTATATGCACTTGACCATCAAAAGAAGGTTTGTCCATTCTCATCTTGTATTCAAAAAATCGAAGTTCAAGGAATACCTTCCTAGTTGAACAAATTGAGGGGAATTTCGACAGTGTTGATACTACGGTGGTCGTCGGGATGGAGGCCCTGATAATGTGGCTTCGAGCTCATCGTCAGAGTCCAAATTTGGCGGAATTAGATGCGTCCGAAGATGGGAGGATTGTAGTTCTTTGGGATCGAAGCATTCCGGCCTTCGATTGGCAATCAGACCAGAAAAAGGCGCTTCGAAGAAAGGGGGTCGAATTGGATCTCGAACCCTAGCTCGCGCAGGTACGAAGTTGCCATCGGCGACCAGTGTAGGTCGAGCCAAAGCCTGACACACTTCAATCGTCAGCTCATCCATCTTGCGATTCACCTCCTGGATCTCTCACCAGAGAAAGTCCAATGTGATCAACGACTTTAGGGAATGGATCCTCTTATCGTCAAGGTTGGCGATCGAGCTCGGCAACATCCTCACTCTGATACCAATTGATGCAGTGCAATATCAAATCTAGCTAAGGATTTCAAAAATGAGGGTTCAGTCACTGAAGTTGAACTCCTATTTCATTGATTCAATCTCAATACATCAAAGAACAGTCAACTTTAAAAGTCAAAATTCAATGTTCAAAAATTAAGCAACGTGCCTTTAAATACAATCTGCACGGAGAAACAGTGAACGTGGGCCGTTGATTAGTCCATGTGTCAACCTCTTATTCAAAATGAAACTACTTATACATCTATTAGCTCAAACTAATTACAACACTTATTAAAATAAGCTAGCTGATTACAATTGGATTAGTACATGATGAACCAGCCTTCATCAATCTCCATCTTCTCCTCGAAGACACCTTTCACCCCACTCTCTAAGGACACTCTAAACCTACTTTACAAATTAAGGTGGACTTATGTCTCTACACCAAGGCAACCACACAAAGGTGGACTTTACACTAGGTTTTTACACACTTTATATCTAAAGATAAAGACCACAAAATACAATATAAATAGAGCACAAATAAAACAATACAAAACTTAGCCCCAAACAGCGATTCCTAGCTTTTTGTTGATGCCTTGATGATAAATCAATACAAGCTCAAAGGCAAGATCCTGAAAGTAACACTCAAAGCTAGTGTTTGGAAAGAATTTCTCAACCAAAACTTAGTTTAGGATCAAATGATGACTCAACGGGTTCTAGAGGCTCAAAGGAAGGCATGAGATCAGGTGTTCAAATAGGGTGATGACACCAAGGATCTCAGGCTCAATTGGTCGAAATGATTGGAAAAATAGTTGTTGGTCATTTCGATCGACCGAGATTCGGCTGCCATTCAACTGAATTGCTACTAGAAATTCCAGTGGCGATCGACGTTCAGTTAAAGTTTGATCGACCAGACTTCGGCGAGAGTTTACGAACTCGGGTGTCGAGTCTCGAATTTTGGGTTTCAGGTTAGAGTTTCATCATCATGATTACATTTAGAGGATTTACAATCATTCTAAAAATACCTTCAACCTAGACTCTATGTATTCGCTCTTTTCGAGTATCGAACAATGTTCTTGAGAATTTTTCGATTCCATGTCAAACATTTGATCACGAACATCATGTGCTACTCGACTTAGAACCTGAAATTATTTCTCAATGAAATCATTAGTTCTGAGGTTGTTTGTAATATCCTAGATATTAATTCTAGTTTTCATTTATTGTGCGTGTTTGTCAGCCTAGCGGGCTAGTTGAGGTCGAGCCGAGTCGACTCATGGTCTGGTGCGAGCTTGCGGGCTCGAGTAAATAAGAATGTGAAATATGCAATTTCTTTTCCACAATGATGAATTTATTTAATTATCCTATTATGTGTGCTTGAGTTACTTCATTATGTTGATATGCTATGCATGTGATTTGTGTTTGTGGTAGCATGGGATTAGAATAGGATTAATTAAGTTAGCGGGTTCAGGTTCGACTTGAGGCGGATGCAGGTTTGTTAAAGGGTTTAGTGGAGTTAGGGTTGAGAATGGAGTATAAAACCCCCTCCCCTTGGCTTGCGGCTCCCTATTGGAGCCGCACAAGCAAATTAAAGAAGAGGAGCCGCCAGCCAGCCGCCAAGCCAGTCGCCCCTCTTCCTCATCCTTGGAGCCACCGCCCTCAAGAGCCGAGCTGCCGAGCCCTTCCCCTCTTCTTCCTCTTCTTCCTTTCCTTTGGAGCCAAGCCAAGAGGAGTCGTCTGAAGCCCAGCCAACCCCTCTCTCTCCCTCTTTCCCTCTCTTCAAGCCGGCGGCTTGAAGTGAGCCGCCGCCCCCTTTTCCTATTCTTGAGTCAAGCCGCCGATTCTTGAAGCCGAATTCGAGGGCCGTTGTTCGGGATTTCTCCTCTCATCATCCTTCCTATTCTAGTGAGTGGTTTTACCCTCCTTCTTTTCGGGTTTCTTCGAATTCTTGAAGCCGTTCTTGAAGGCTAGGATGTTTTGATTTGTTTTTCGTCGACCTCTCGAGTTTTCACCATTCTTTTTTATTGTCGTGTTTGAGGAGGCCCTAAACCCTCCCCTATGGGGTTCGGCAGCTCTAGGAGGACCCTAGGGATGCTCGGCCAAGGTGGAGACGAAGGTGCCCTCAAGGTGTTCGATGAAATGCCTAAGTGAGAGTTTTTTTTTTTGGTGTTTTTGAGATTCATGCCTTAAATTGCTTATTAAATTAAGTTCCTTTATGTTCAAGCATGCCTTGTAATTAATCTGTGATTTTTGGAGAGAACTCATGTTTTACAAAATTTGGATCTTGATATTGATGCCACGAGGGTTCTTGGGATGGGTTCTTGAACATAATGTTTGATTCTTGTTTAGGATGTTGTTGATGCTTGTTCCTTGTTTAATAAGTATGAAATTTGACAAATTTATTCCCAAGATTAGTATTCCATTTTGATAATAATTAAGGGTTTAATTTCTGTGAATTTCGGATTTATTTTCATGCTATGCTGAAAATTTAATGTTGCTGGAATTTCATGCTGAGATAATGAATCTGTGCTATTTTTGAAATATTTGTTATGGTATTTGTAATTTGCTGAACATAGTCGTGTAACCTATCATTTCGACTAGAAAATATAGTTTGGAAACATAGGAAATACTCTAGCGACCAGATTCGGATTAGATACATCAATTTTGGGCATAACAATAAGCTAAAACAAAACCCTACGTACGCTTGGTGATCTAAATTTTTATTTGCATAATTAAAATTGAGCAAGGGTCAGCATAATATATTATAAACCAATAAATAAAGTTATGCATGAAATAAAATCTCACGAATTTATGACATTACGGGTCTAGGAGGTGGGATTGGGTATTGGAGTGTTGAGACGCTTCCCAATAAGGTTGACACCCCTAAGACACCGTAGGAGAGACTTGACTTAGGTCATGATGCGTCATTTCTTTATGAATGACGGAGAGGCTCGTTGAGGAGTCGAATTGTGGGCTAGGCCCGGAAGGTTGGATGGCTAATCCCGATTGTTCCTGCGAATCTTGTGGAATAAGTTCGGATGGGCAAATCCTGATTGTTCCCAAGATTCTATATTTAAAGGGGTAAGTTCGAATGGGCGAATCCCGATGACTCCTACATGATTTATTAGAACAAGTTCGGATGGGCAAATCTTGATTATTCCAGATTGGCCTCGTGGAATAAGTTCGGAAGGCCTACCCGATTATTCCTGATGTGCTTTTAAGGAATAAGTTCGGAGGGCCTACCCGATTATTCCTGTGATGTCTTAAAATGGCAAGTTCGGATGGGCGATTCCCGATTGTTCCTACGCATCTCGTGGAGCAAGTTCGGATAGACCAATCTTGATTGCTCACAAGTTCTTTTATATTAGGATAAGTTCGGAGGGTCTTCCCGATTATCCTAGTATGTTCTATTGCCTTAGGGCATAGTAGGCTTAGCCCTGTTGATCTTCACCGTTTGGGTGTTGGATGCCTTTGGGCAGGTGGTGGCCAGATGGTCTGTTGTTAGCTGGTCACTCCCTTGCGGCATTCCCTGCTTGAGTCAAAAGTTTTGCTTTATGCATCATATCTGTGTTTGGATTTTCGTGGGGGGTTGGTAGAATCGCTCACTTAGTTCTTTTGAACTCATCTATATATTGTCGTTTTGTTTTTGTTTTGCAAAGCCTGACCGGTGAGGTGGGCTAGAGTATTTGGCGTGGCTAGAGGGTAAAGGAGCTAGATTGATCTCATAGCAGTTCTAGTTAGGGGTTGTAGTCGAGTTTTTGGTAGTTAGTCATGCACTTGTGTTTTAGTATTTTGGAGTTGTAGTCCCTTAGGGACATTCATGTCTTTATTTCAAATTTCATTGAAATTGAACAGTTGAACCTGATTTATCATTTCCGCACTTTATATTTTTGCTAAACTTACTTATAATAAATTCTATTTGGATTTCCATTTGAAATAAAACATGTTATTTCTTTCCGCTATGTTTTATTATTGAGTTGGCATGTGCATGATTTAAGATGCAGGGTATAAGCACGTATATCCTGGCCGGTCACGTGACCCTGAGTTGGAGCTTGATATTATTATAATTAAAATCGAGATTAAGATCAAGCTTAAAAATCTTAAGCCAATACTTCATTCACTGTGTCAGCGTTTATAGGACATTTATTTGACATGCTCACACTAAATTAAAATTAAACATTTTAATTAATTTATGTATCAATTTTTAATATGAAATAAGATACTTTCTCTCATGTCCAATTTCATTTGAAATAATTTTAATATAAATTAATGAAATGTTCTAAAATAAAGTGTAAAGTAAAAATATTTAAATATATGGTATATAGGTTGGAAGTAAATAGAAAAATATTAATACAATCAAATGTGAGATTTTCATCTCAAATAATATACCACCCATTAATTATAAATTAATTTGCCAATGCCAGCTTTTTGTGTTGCCAAATGGCATTAATTTATCATGCTAAGTAGTACCTCATCATGTTTTCTCCGTTCTTTTCTTGGCTCATATATACACATTTTTATACCAAATAGTATGCCACATTGCCGCACTACATTGAAATTAGTTTCGACGGAAATTTGGGAGAACCATAAAATAAAATAAAATTCAAAATTGTCGAAATCATAAATCAATCAATATGAGAGATTAGAAAAATCATAACTTTTTCGATGAAGTGCACCAATTATCTTTCAAATCTCATGAGCCAATTGTTTCATCCAACAAATCAGATTTAATTTTTTTAATTTAATAAGGCATTTCAAACATCACTAATGCATAATTTATACATCTCACGCAAAAATCATATTCAAGTTAAATTGAATCAGCTTGATTGATATTGAACCGGAAATAAAATATAAAAAAAATCAAATCCGACTTTTCAATGAACCAATTTATTGGGTGACCCAGTTGACCTATGAATTTTCAGAGGTTATTTGGGGACTTCATTAAAATATTATGATTTTCCTAATTTCTCAAATTTATTTATAATTTTGATAAATTTTAAAAAAAATTATAATTTTCTCAAATTTCTCTAATTTGTATATCCAAAAATTCAAATTTATAATCTAATTTATCACTCATGTAATATGGACATATTTGATAATTTAAATTTATCACCCATAATCATATTGTTAGTAATATAATAAACTCTACCTTTGGCTTTTAGCATTGAGAAGATAGTTCTTCTTCTTACTCCTTTATTTGCCTAGGTTGAGTGTTCACGTTTAATTGGTATAATTTTGATTATTGTGTCAAAAGAGTAATTTAATAGGTAATTAAAATATTATACTTACTAATACACGTTAGTTTACCTATTTTTTATATTAAGATCTTATTTGGTTGATACTATTTTCTGCACGAAATTGTACTTCCCAGAAAGTAGAAAAAAGAGTTCATATTTGGTGGACACATTTTCTACATTTTGCAGAAAGTATAACTTATTGAGTAAGTACAATTTTTTGTAAAATGCGGGAAGTAACTTGTTTAGGCCTCCTTAGGTAAGTTGCACTTCCTGCATTGTATTTGAAGAAAAAAATTAATTTCACACTCACATTTGATTTAGTACATAATTTATATTTTATATTTTCTAATATTATAAATTAAATAATCCTTGAATTCTTTACCTATTTTATTTTGATTTAATTTATTTTTAATAAAAAATATATAATTTTTTCATATTAACTCTAAATAAAAATTAATTTTTTATATATAATAAAGTATATATTAAATTAATTATATATGCAAAAATTATATATATATATATATTAAAATATTAATTTATAAATAAATTTATTTATATATATATATATACTATTGCATATAAATATATATTTTTTTAAAATGCCCCGTAAAAAGGTCACCTACTATTCAACTGAAGGGTAAAAAGAGTAGAGGGCCAACTGACCTACTAATGCATATAAATTAAAATATTATTTTATAAAAAAAATTTAAAAAGGGTATGTTGGTCATTTTATATGTACTTCCTAGGAAGTACTCATGTCAACCAAATATGTTCCAGGGAGAAAGTTGCACTTTCTATTAATTAACTTTTTGCCAACCAAATACATTTTGGATACTTCTCGAAAAATACATATAGAAAGTTAATTCATGTGAATTGTACCTTTCTGCAGAAAGTTACTTCTCATGTCAACCAAACGAGACCTAAATTAATAGCTGACTAGACTTAGGTTGACACGTTATCGATGCTAGGTCAGCGATTTAACGGAAAACTTAACCCGAGTCTGACGATGTGATACAATTGAAACGAATTAAGAATTGAAGCCTGCATTTAAAATAAATAAAAAGTGATGACAAATTTAAAAATTTCGATAAAAATCGTGATATATTTATTAATTAATCCTTCTAAAATTGGGTCATGTCAACGTTTGTCCTTTAAATAGAATCTATTTAGAACGTACCGACAACTTTATCTCATGTAGGGAAAGTATCTGCCAGTATGTAATATTATATTACATCAATAAGAGCAAAAGAATATTTTTTGATATTTACTCTTATAAAATATTTAAAAGCAACATATTTATGGTAGCGGTAAGGCCATATTTACTTTGTAGGATATAATTTGGATGGGATAAGATTTAAGATGGATAAAAGTGGATTAGAAATCCAAGAGGATTTCTTAAAATCCTATCCTATGTTTATTTTGGTATAGGATAAGAAGCATGGATAGGATATGAAAATTCATATCCTATAGATTTGAGCCTTAAACCCATCCCCTCCCTAGGATTTCTAAATCAGATCAGCGGTGGATTTGGGACAAAATAAATCCACCCAATATTCGGCCCGATTCTTATCCATTGATGCAACAAACAATTGATTGGATTTTAAAATCCAATCCACCTCCTTAATCCATCAAAGCAAACGAGGCCTAACGGTATATTTATTTTACAGGATAAGATAGAATATTAAAGGGTTAATTACATGTTATATCCTCAACTTTAGGTATTTTCCCAATTATATTCCGACTTTTTATTTGAATCAATTTTATACTTCAATTTTAATTTTATTTCAATTACTATCCCGACGTCAATCATTTGTTAATTTCATCGTTAAGTGATGACACGACTTGCTGACCTGTATTATAAATAATAAAAAATACAACACTGCCCACCGCCTCCCCCTCCACGTCTCACCTGATCCCACTGAGCCCTCTGACGCCGCCTTCTCCCCTGAACTCGACGCGCTCGGCCTCCAGCTCCACGCCAGCCTCCCCTCGAACGCTAACGTCCTCCACGTCGGCACACCCAGCTGAGCCCTCCGACGTCGCCTTCTCCCCTGACCCTCGACGCGCTCGGCCTCCAGCTCCGAGCCGACCTCCCCTCGGCATCTCACCTGACCCCACCGAGCCCTCCGACACCGCCTTCTCCCCTGACCCCGATGCGCTCGACCTTCAGCTCCGCGCCGACCTCCCCTCGGACGCTAACGTCCTCCACGTCGGCACACCCCACTACTAGAAATTGAGTCTTCAGCAATGGCTATCAGCAACGGCTACTCAAGCCGTTGCTATTTGCAACGGCATTCTTACGGCCGCTCAAGTCGTTGCAGATATGTTGTATCTGCAACGGCTTTCTTAAGGACACGCGAGCCGTTGCTGATGATAACTTATTAGCAACGGCTTTCTAACGGGCGAGTGAGCCTTTGCTGAAAAGTTTATATAGGTCGCAGATCGCGCCCGCCCCTTCTTCCTCCCGCTGCTGCCGCCATCTCCTCCTCCCGCCTCTCGCTGCCACTGCCGACGCCGACGCCGCCGAGCTGCCGCTGCCGACGCTGTCGTCCGTCCTCGACCGTCGATTTCAAGTATTCATCGTCGCCCGGCCATCTCTTCCCGTTGCGGCCGGTGGGAAATCCGACCGAAACCCTATTTTTAGGGTTTCAGCCGATGGCCGGCGGCCGCCGCCGAATCTTGTATAGTGTCCGGACTCCGGCGCCGAAAATTGTAGATTAATTTTTATTTATTTATTTGTTAATTAATTATTTAGATTAATTGTTTAATTTGTTAGATTAATTTTTAGGGTTTAGATTAATTTTTAGAGTTTATATTAATTTTTAGTTTAATTTAGTTAGATTAATATTTAATAATGGTAGGTCAATTATTTAAATTAATGAAAATGATGTAGATTAATATTAATTAATTAGTTAAAATATTGTTAATTAGTCCAAAGTTGTCCTTAGTGGACTCGTGTCGGAATTGTCCACTTCGGACGCGCGCCGGAATCGTCCACTTCGGACGCGCGCCGGAATCGTCCACTTCGGACGCGCGCCGGAATCGTCCACTTCGGACGCGCACCGGAATAGTTCATTTTGGAATCCTGTCGGAATCGTCTAATTTAGACTCGTGTCGGAATTGTCCAATATGGCCTCGAACTGACTTAAAACATTTAGAAAATAATCATCCATCCGACGAGTTGATATGTTTCACGTATGCATCGACGAGTCGGATATGATTTAGCAAAACCTTAGATCCGTTCGGGGATTGTATGTTCGTGTAAAAGAAGTATATGATCTTTTATACGACGTACAATTCTTGAATTGTTCCTGATTGGATAATTTGGGAATATAGTTATTTGTACTGCACTTACGTTTTTCTTTTAACTGTTAACTAATTATTCTAAATTTCGGCAGCATCTCTCTTGTTCTCCGATACGCACCCAGATGATATGCGTATTCGGAGAACTGTAGGGAGATGCTGCCGAAATTTAGAATGAAGTTAACGGTTAAAATAAGTACTTAGTGCAATATAAATAACATAAATCTTGAATGGAATAGGACAATCTCACCTAAAGACATTAACCAAAGAAATTGTCATTGATTGACAGAATCATGTCGGCTGATCGAAGTTTGATGTACCGACGTCTTGATCGTGGAGCTTTAACGAATGAGTTTCGATTAGGCATAACGTACTTCCTAAATTTTGCCTATTCGAATCGGAATTTCGTTAGCATCGGTGATCAAATCCGATGTCCGTGCCGCATTTGTTCGAATGGACGATTTTTGGATCGGGAGACTATCACTCTGCATCTATATAGCAAAGGATTTGCACCAAGATATTTTCTATGGACTTGTCATGGGGAGTCACGCGAAGTCGGGACTTCGAGCAATCCTGTCGTTCAGACATATGGTGAATCTTCCTCTGCTGGTGCTTCTTCATCCAGTCAATGTAATCCCTATAGAACTATGATACTTGATAGTCTTGGGGGTCAATTCCACCTGAATGATAATGTTGATCGACCAGTTCTTCAGACATCAGTCCCACCAGATACTACAGCGGTTGATATCACAGAAGTACAAACTGCGGTAGAGATTGAATTACCGAATAAAGAAGCTGCAGAATTTTACGAGATGTTGAAAGCTGTCGATGAACCTTTGTATGAGAATTGTCCTAAATACACTAGGTTTTCAGCAATGACACAGCTCCTAAACATCAAGGCCGATTGTAATATCGGCGGGGTTACGTATGATCGGATTGCAGGATTGATTAATGGAATGCTGCCTACTGATAACAAGTTTGAGCCAACTTTTTTTAAGACTAAAAAGCTAATGAGAAAATTGGGGCTTGGGTACGAAAAAATACACGTGTGCCAAAATAACTACATTTTGTATTATAAAGAAAATGTGCAGTTGGATAAATGCCCTGTATGTCAACATCCTCGTTACAAGGAGAAGAAATCGGTCCGACATAAAAATATCCCGTTTAAGGTGCTTAGGTATTTTCCACTAACACCGAGGCTTCAAAGATTATTCATGTCGGAAAAGACAGCCCCCTACATGAGTTGGCATGCAAGAAGTCGTGATGATATAGTAATGACTCATCCATCCGACAGTGAAGCATGGAAACATTTGGATACATATTATCCTTCATTTGCTAGGGATACTAGAAATATAAGATTGGGATTGTGCACAGATGGTTTTAATCCGTTTGGACATTCTGCAACTCCTTATTCAGTTTGGCCAGTGCTGCTGACAGTTTATAATTTGCCACCGTCAATGTGTATGAAAGATGAATTTATTTATCTTTCGATGATTATTCCGGGTCCTAAGGGTCCGCGAAAAGAAATTGACATATTTCTCAGACCCTTGATAGATGAATTGAAAACATTGTGGACTGAGGGAGTTGTCACTTATGATTGTCATCGGAAGCAAAACTTCAATTTAAAGGCCGCGGTCTTGTGGACAATCAATGATTTCCCGGCATACGGCATGTTGTCTGGTTGGAGCACTCACGGTCGACTCTCTTGTCCGTATTGTATGGAACACTCTAAATCAATCAGTCTTTAGAACGAATGAAAAATCTCATTCTTTGATTGTCATCGTCGATTCCTACCGGCTAATCATCAGTATCGAAGGAATCGTAATAAATTTACTAAGGGCAGAGTCGAAAGAGATGGACCACCACCGATTTTGTCTGGTGAACAAATGTTAGCACGTGTTTCAGCACTTTCAGATATAGTATTTGGTCGCAATGAAAGAGTGTCAGGTTTTGGCCAAACACATAATTGGGTGAAAAAAAGTATCTTTTGGGAATTGCCCCTATTGAAGTTCATTTTGATTCGACATAATTTAGATGTCATGCACATTGAAAAAAATGTGTTTGATAATATCTTCAACACTTTGATGGATATTTCCGGAAAAACTAACGATAATGTCAAAGCCCGACATGATATGAAAATACTTTGTAAAAAGACCAGAGTTAGAGTTACAAGAGGTCAACGGACGATATCTGAACCGAAGGCCCCATATGTGTTAAATAAACAACAGATCAAAGATGTTTGTCAATGAGTAAAAGAACTCAGATTACCCGATGGACATGCTTCAAATTTATCTCAATGTGTGAACGTCGATGATTGCAAAATATCAGGGATGAAGAGTCATGATTGTCATGTATTCATGCAGAGATTACTTTCGATCGAATTTCGAGATCTTCTACCTGATAATATTTGGGGTCCGTTGACTGAATTAGGTATATTTTTTAGAAACATCTGTGCAAATATCCTTCGAGTCGAAGATATTTCAACACTTGAAAATAATATTGTTGAAATCATATGCAAGCTGGAGCAGTTTTTCCCTCCTGCATTTTTTGACTCGATGGAACATCTACCGATACACTTGACATACGAGGCACGAGTTGGTGGCCCCGTTCAATATCGGTATATGTACTTATTTGAAAGATACATGAATCGTCTGAAGAAAAAAGTAAAGAACACCGCAGCTGTTGAAGGATCAA
The DNA here is from genome assembly GCA_034359265.1 of Canna indica. NCBI lineage: Eukaryota > Viridiplantae > Streptophyta > Magnoliopsida > Zingiberales > Cannaceae > Canna > Canna indica. The sequence goes on along the minus strand of CP136898.1, from coordinate 31,458,144 downwards.
TATCTGAATCGTATATCATCCAAGAAATTTCAACATTCTGCTCATTTTACTTTGAATCGACAGTACATACAAAATTTGATCGTCTTCCATGTAACTACGACGGGGGTGTTCGACATTCAGATGGATGTTTAAATATATTTTGTCACTCTGGTCGTGCTTTTGGTTCTCGTTCATCTCGACACTTAAGCGAGGAAGAGTATCATTTGGCACACTTGTATGTATTACTCAATTGTCCAAAGATTGACCAATTCATTGAAATATTTGACATTGAGATGATGCAAAAATACTTTATTCACAACGATGAAGAATTGGAGAGATTACGGAATCGTAATTTCCCTACTTGGATTCAGACTTACAGTAAAGATCACAGAGCTGAAATAGATGAAAGAATATTTGAGTTTGTTAGTGGACCGTCGCGACTTGTGTCGTGCTATAGCAGATATTTTGTTAATGGGTATAAATTTCACACGGTTGAATATGCATTTACAAAGAAGACGATGAATGCTGGGGTTTGTGTGAAAGGGACAACCTATGTTGAATGTGATATGAATTTTTATGGACTGGTGGAAGAAGTGATAAAGTTGCACTACTTCGGCTTGAAATCAGTTATTCTATTTAGATGTCATTGGTTCGATACAACAGAAAGGGGCATGAAAGTTCATCCAAAATACAAACTTGTTGAGGTTAATTACAAATCTAAATTGGCAGCAAATGAGCCTTTTATATTGGCATCACAAGCCAAACAAGTATATTACGCGAAGTATCCGGCTCGAAATAAAGATAGAGCAGATTGGCGTGTAGTCTGTAAGACAAAAGGTAGAGAAAAAATTGATCAGATAGTAGAAGAAAATGAGTTGATACCTGATATGACAGATGATTTCTATCAGGAAGATGATCCTCCTCTTGTAGATCATATTATTCTAATACTCGAGGATGCAGAGACAACGTCAATTCAATTAGAAGTTGAATATACTAATGATGACGATCATGAAATTGAGGAAGCTGGAGATGAAGAAGAGGAAGAAGAGGAAGACTTCGAAGACTATTATTCAGATGATGAGGAATAATTGTAAAGTATATATTTTATTAAATATATCTCTACTATTTATACAATAATATGATTATATGTCTATTCGACATATATGTCTGGTCGTGGTTATCGTCGCAGGAGAGCTACGGAGTCTCCGATCGGTGAGACTCCTACACTTACTCATGCTGCTGATCCTCCTATTGCTAATCCTCATGCCGATGATACTGCCGAGGCTAGTACATCCAGACGCAGGCGGCCACGCGGGCCGAACAGGTGGCAGCCTCCACCAGCCACAGAGTCACGTAGATTTATTAGCGTGATTGGGGAGCGGTAATATATCATGAATTATGAATCATTACAAATTCATTATATCATAATATAATATTAAATTTTATTTTTGTTGTGCAGGTTCGAGCAAGAAGAAGTGCCGAGGAGCATTTCTTCTACTATTCGACAATACATGCACGGGGCATGGCCTACGTGGTCTCACGTGTCTAGCGAGCACGTCGACATGTTATGACGCGAGTTTGAGGCACATATTATTATTATTTTTACATGCATGATGATTAATATTGGTACTGATATTATTATTCTGCAGGCTCGCTATACATGGGCTGAGGACCAAAGGCCCTTCATTTACGCTGCCTGGGAGGCTATTTCTCGGGCAAGGTACAATGGGCAGCTGGGGCAGGCCCGGTCCCAGGCGATGGCACGAGCTGGGACTACTAACATCGCAGAGACTCGGGGATATAGCCCCGATTGGATTACTCCGGATATATGGGACCAGCTCGTAGGAATATGGTCGACGGATCGATGGCAGGAGGTTTCTAGGAATGCGGCTAGAAATCGCATGTCGGGGGAGCAGCGCGTCACACCGGCGGCTCTATTGCATTTGCAGTGCACGCGAACCGTATGGTAAATATACCTTTTAATTATATATTTTATTTATTACTATGTGTACTAATTAATGTATCTATTTTGTAAATGTAGACGACGGTGTCGGATGACGGGACTGTCCAGCGACCCTCCCCGATGGCGGTGTTTAAGCGGACTCACCGTCGAGCACATGGGACGGGGGAGTACATCGACAACCACGCTGCATACATTATGGTAACTATATATTTGTTTAAATTATTCATTATATATTTATAATTTAAGATTTATGATAAATATTAAACAAAAAATCAAACTCGAGTAGGAGACCTACAGCCAGACGATGGTGCAGCGCGGGGGGACCCCCGAGGACTTTGACACAGCAACGTGGGTTGAGGCCGCAGATGGCTGAGACCATGGCCGCGTATATGGCTTTGCAGATAGTGGTCATGTGCGAGCCGTACTAGGGCCACTTGGGGCACCGACCCCTCCGGTCGCTGGTGAGCGGCCGTCCACCTCCAGATCCAGTTATGATCATAGTAGCAGAATAAGGACTCTAGAGGAGAAGGTCGCGTGTCAGACTGAGATGATGGAGCGCCAGAGTCAGATGATGGCGGAGATGCATGCTATGCTATGCAACATGTCAGGTCATCCCGAAGCAGGCATCTCTTCGGCATCATCTCATCCATCGTCCTCGAGTCAATCCATGCCGGTGTACACTCAAGCACTCCAGACCCCACCAAATGATCCAGGCCATCCTCCATCGTCATCGTGAGATTTTTTTATATTGACTTTGTTACTGAGATATTATACTTGTTTAATTTATTTTGTTTGGATATTGATACTTCAATTTTGCATTTGAATAGTTTTTATACTATTGTGGATAATTATAAATATAAATATAATTGTTTTGATGTATATCTTGGTGTATTTGTGATGTGTGAATGAATGTGTGTATGGGTGTGTGAGTTATGTATCAGATAATGTATCAATGTATCAATGGAAATTTGAAATTTTAATTTTTTTCGTTACCAGGTTCACATCATCAGCAATGGCTTTCCCGCGGCCGTTCGTGGGAAAGTCGTTGCTAAAAGTTTATCGAAAGCCGTTGCTGATGACCTACAGCAACGGCTTAGCAATGGGCTTTTACTAACGGCGTTGCTACGGGCTCACCAGCCGTTGCTATTAATGTTATCAGCAACGGTTGCGAGTCCGTGGCAAAACCGTTGCTGATAATATTTTTAGCAACCGCCCGAGCGACCGTTGCTGATCCGTTGCTAAGTTATCAGCAACGCGATTTTCTGCCATGGGTCCATTGCAACCGTGCCAGCCGTTGCACGCCGTTGCTGATGATTTTCAGCAATGGCTCAGCAACGGCATCAGCCGTTGCTGATGCCCATTTTACTAGTAGTGCCCCACCGAGCCCTCCGACGCCGCCTTCTCCCTTGACCCCGACGCGCTCGGCCTCCAGCTCCACGCCGACCTCCCCTCGGCATCTCACCTAACCCCACCGAGCCCTCTGATGCCGCCTTCTCTCCTGACCCCGACGCGCTCGGCCTCCAGCTCCACGCCGACCTCTCCTCGGCATCTCACCTAACCCCACCGAGCCCTCCGATGCCGCCTTCTCTCCTGACCCCGACGCGCTCGGCCTCCAGCTCCTCGTCGGCCTCCCCTCGGACACTGACGTCCTCCACGTCGGCACACTCCCTGCTTCCACGTCACCACGTCGACGTCTTTCGCCTCCTTTATGCCAGGTTACGTCTCCTTGTTACGTTGTATTTTTTATTATTTATAACACAGGTCAGCAATGTCGTGTCATCACTTAACGATAAAATTAACAGATGATTGACGTCGGGATAGTAATTGAAATAAAATTAAAATTGAAAGTATAAAATTGATTCAAATAAAAAGTCAGAACATAATTAAGAAAACACCCAAAGTTGAGGATACACCATGTAATTAATCCAATATTAAAATGAGAAAGCATTATATCGGATATATTAAACAAATAAGAGATATAAATTCATTCTTTTTCCTATAATTTACAATTAATATAACAAAAAATACTTTTTAAATTGTATTAATATGATTTACAATTAAAATAGATAAGAGATATAAATTCATTCTTTTTCCTATAATTTACAATTAATATAACAAAAAATACTTTTTCAATTGTATTAATATGATTTACAATTAAAATAGAAAATTATGAAGTTCATCGATAACAATATAAAAAGAATAAATGAGTTATTATTCTTCACAATGTAAATATTTCCATTTTTATTATCTGCACTATAAGTAGTTAATTAATATTCCTAATTATATCTATCTTTAGAGTAGTGAATAGAAAAATAAATATATTGATTTTTAATATTCATATTAATATTTACCCGGTTATTAAAATAAAAGCTTGGAAAAAATAATCGCTAGGGGGGTATTTTAGTCAAATCGTTATAATAATTGTGTTTGTAAAGAAATGAAATGCTTCCTGTTAAGCGGTTTTGAAGAATGAATATTCGCCTTCACCGCCTCCGTCCGTCTTCTCCTCCATAACCTCTGCCCGTCCTCGGCCCCCTGATCGTTCCTTGTCCGTCGTGGTTGGAATCGGTCTTCTTCGTCTTATAGCAAATAAAGTCATCATCTTTCTTCTCCTGGTGCCCTTTCTTCGATCGGGTGATGGAGGTGAGCGCGGCTCTGAGTTTGCAATGCTCTTCTTGGATCGGCCCGGATAAGGTGGCACGGAGAAGTACTGGCCTTGCAAGGCCACCCAGAGAGCGGATGCCCCCCTTGGTTCGGGTTGGGTATCCACGGCGGGATGAGACTTCCATTCGAACCGGACGTGCCGAGCTTAAGATTTATTGTTGTTACAAGAAACCATCAGGTTAACCCATTTTATTTCCTTCTTCCTCAATTCCTTTCCATGCTCAGTGTATGGAATTTAAAGTACTCAAATAAGAAGAATGTTTACTGTTTGTTTTAGTTCAGTCCAGATAATTGCTTTCTTGTTAGTTGGAATCAATCAGTACAAACAAGATTTGTTTTGATGTTCACATTAAATTTTTTTTTACATTCAAGGAGACAGAGTGGACCCTTGTGTACGAGGTGGAAAAATCTGTCTTTTCCAAAGTATAAAGCATAAAGTTCATTTTGAATGGCATTTGGGGTGCCTTAGAGGTGTTTGAATGATACTTTGGGATCACTTCAATGCATCTAGAATAATTTATTTCATGAAATTGCCATGTTTTTTTCGGTTCTGTACTCATGTTGGTTAAAAGTACGATGGTTCAGATAGAACCACATTGAGTTACGCAATTGAGAAAAGAAACAGAGATGCAGGTGCCGGCTATAGCCGTGAATTACCAAGCAGTTTCCGGGTAATAAATGGCTCTCCTCTTGATTGTTTCCTCCAGATGGAAAGGATGAGAGCTGAATGGTGAATGGCTGTGTTCTTTTTGAAGACAAACGTTACTCCTGTGTTGTTGGTTACTACTTTCACTTCCAGGTTTTGAGTTCTTTCAGTTCTTTCATATAAGCAATTACTCATTGGAGTTAGGAACAGCTTGCTAGATCAGTGTGTGTAAAGTTCCCAACCTCTAATTACCTGGTTTCATCTGAAGAACAGATGATCTACATCTTCCACACTAGAGTCACATAGTATATGATTACTCTTCACAACTGTTGAGTGCCATAATGAAGCATTTAAATTTAGGATGCTATAGAACTTGTTAACAGTGTTAGGATCGATCATTGGACAAGGATGTGTTCACTTTCCATATGCGCATTTTTTTTTATCATGATTTAAATCCCTTCTGGTTAGTAATAACTTCCATTCCTTTCGGCTGCACAGGATGGGAAAACTTCCACAACTCATTTGATGAAGCTCTCATACTACAGGTTTGATGAAGTATCATTGCCATTTCGCATCCTTTTGTTCCATTAACATGATCCTAATATCTGTCTAAATTCAGAGTAAGTCGGAAAAAGTTCTACTGCACTTGAGTGGACGTTGCATCTATCTAGTTGGTTAGTTTCTCACAAATATGACGATAGAAATCGTTAAATAGCTGCAATTGTCAATATGATGATTTTGTTGTTTGGCTGAATATATTTTATCTTTTCTACAGGAATGATGGGTTCGGGCAAGACTACAGTTGGAAAAATTTTATCAGAGGTTCTTCAATATGCTTTCTTTGACAGGTTTTTTTCTTACACTTCATGCTACATGGTGCTTATTTATTTGATTTAACTTTCAAGAGTCTTATGATTGTTGTTGTGGAATTTGATATTTATTAATTATGCTGTTTACAGTGACAAATTGGTGGAACAGGCAGTTGGGGTTTCTTCTGTTGCACAAATATTCAAGGACTACTCTGAAGATTTCTTCAGAGACAATGAGGTGCTTTCATCCTGTAGATTTTAATTTTTTGAGCAATTCATGTATAGGTATTATGTTCATTGGGCAATTGCAGGACTAAATCCTTTTTCGGTTATACTGGATTGCAAATGTGTGTCTTATGAACTGTGTTACAGATAGTCAATAATATTGGAAAAAATTGTAATGTTAGAATGAATTAGAATGGGGATCATTAGTAATATTTCCTTCTATGCTTCAGTGAATTAGAATGAATTATTTCCTTATACTTTCCTTTCCCTTTTCATACTCCAGAGTCAAGTTCTCAAGGACTTATCTTCGATGCATCGTTTGGTTGTTGCAACTGGTGGTGGTGCAGTAATTCGTCCAATCAACTGGTACAAAACTTATTCATATCTTTCTGCATATGATACTTTCCTCATATTAACTCAAACGGAGTGTTACTGTTATCTGAATTTGTTAGGAAACATATGAGAAAAGGGATTACAATCTGGCTAGATGTTCCTTTGGACGCTCTGGCTAGGCGAATCATTGCTGTTGGAACTGCTTCTCGTCCACTTTTGCACCAAGAACCTGGTGATCCCTACACTAACGTAAGCCTCCCATGAACCTTTTATTATTACTCATGTTTCATATTGCATATCTCCCAAGGTGCATATCAGTTACCTGAAGCATATATACTTATTCACATGAAAGCTCATGCCAGATGGAATAGAGAGTTCATTTCATCTGGATCCTTGATTAGTTAATAAATATTTCATCTTGTGTTTTTGTAGGTCTTTATGAAACTCACAGACTTATCTGAAAAAAGGGGCAAGGCATATGCAAATGCTGATGTCAGAGTATCCCTTGAACGTACGTTTTCCTGCAAAATTTATAGCTCTACTTATATCTAGCTAGGTCAAATTTGTAACCAATTAGTGGTCTTTTACATCTATTACATTTATATTTGTGTACTTATGACTTCAAACTTCAAACAAGGACAAATCTTAGGAAGTGATCATTTCATTTCCAATTGTTGTCATTCCACTTAATTTGAAGTGACTAATATTCCATTGTTCATTATGCAGATATTGCGGCCAAAAAGGGCCACCAGGATGCTTCTGCCCTTACACCAACTGATATTGCTTTGGAGGTATAATTAACTTGTTCCAACTTTTTAAGTATTCAATCTCTAATGCTTTGGGTGCCATAGTTTAAGTATATAAGGATACTTCATAAAAACTCTTGCTGTCACTATTTTTGCAGGCCTTGATGAAGATGGAGGACTATGTTACTGAAAAAGCAGCTGCTTTAAGCCGTCGCTTTGTTTAGGGATGAGAAGCCAAGATCAATCATCCCTTGTGTAACTTATGTTATTTTCTTGATATATACTATATGATTTCTTTTGTTTATTCAAAATAAGAACTTGCATAGAATCAAAACTATTTGAAGATGCATGAGCATACCAATAAAACTTATCTTCCAAATTAAAGTAAATCACAAAATTAGATTCATATTCTAGATATTTTCTGGAAAATTTGTAGATAAATATCTAGAGAAAATATAAGTATTCTGAATAAAATATTATAAATCTAGAATCCTAGTATAAGAAGTATATAAGCTTCAAGTCATACCTGCAAATAAGGCTAATGTTCACCATTTGTAATAGCAACTACATGTAGGTTGTGATTTCTTAAGGAAAATCTTTACTTTTTTCTCTCTTAATTTAAATATGTTTCTTTCCTCAACTATTTACTAACAACCCTTTCTTTCTCAATGTCTTAGTTTTATACTTACTAGTATAAGACCCGCTCATCGCGCGGTGATCTTAATTCATATCAGATCTAATAAATTTATTATTAATATATATATATATATATATATATATATGAAAAATAATTTTGTGCAAAAATCACAAATAATATAAAAAATATTTTTTTATAAATTACGAAAAATTTCCTGGTATACAACATTTGTAGTTTTTTTTTCAATATGACATTCTGAATTACAGATCAAAATCTTTAAACTTTTCCTATTGATCATCCTAGACACTGCGACATAAAGTTGTCCATGAGTGAATACAGGTTTTTTGAGAAAAATACTGATATTTGGTAGTGATTGGCCCTAACTTCTGTTAATAGTCATCGCATAAGAAATCATAACAGGAAATTGTTTCCTTTGAAATTTAACTAATAGTCTTGGATCTGATGGTGTCAACGACATACGTGGAATGAATACTTTTTCTCCCCAATTAGTTACATAAATAATATTGGCTTCAAAGACTTGATTATCAAGTCTTGTTAACACCAATTGTGTTTATTATATAATCGACAGATGGATCGATATTTCTTAGAAAAATAATAGGAGTCTCAACTTTTAATGTCAAAGAATGATTACGAACACTAGAACATTTGATGCAGTTCAAGAAGTATGGTATATGGATCTGATCCAACAAACTCACTCTAGAATCTGATAAGCACGTGCTACTTGAGCTCAAAAATATCATTGACTCTTTTTAATTTAGAGAAATCATATAGTCATTAATCGTTTCAATCATATCCAATGTGTGAGCTAATATAGCTATGTGTTGCAAATTATTGACATTTGTTATAAGCTCAAGATAAATTGCATCAACAATTGCAACAATAGGGTCACTTGCATCCAAAATCAAGTTATCATCTAGAATCCGGACTACCCAATAACCATCACCAGGATCACCTATATTTCCGTCACCGATCGATAATTAATATCCAATTCGAAAAAAAATTCAAATCATTTGTATTGTCATCAGAGTTGTTAACAGTGAGACATATATTTTTTGCTAGCTTCAAAACTTTGTTGGCTTTAGGTTTTCAACCTTAGTCTTAATCTCGGTTTTGATGGTTTTGATGATAACAAACATGAGACTAATATTTTCATTGAGAATAATTTTCACGTTCCACATCAATTAGCATTCGACGTCCTCGATCGGATAAATCGGAAGGACATTGATCGTCGCGCTCGGGTTCGTCGCAGAAATCTCTCAAAGATCGACGTGTGCGACAAAAACGTATTGGACGAGCTCAAGGATCACATGAAAGCTCTCCAAGTTGATGCACGTTGAAAGCTGAAACCCGAAAATGAAGCGCGGAAGAAAAAGGCTGAAGAAATCAATCTCAGCCTATGTTCGATCGACCGGGCGGTCGACCGACTGTAGGTAAAAAGGGGCAATAGACATTTGGTCGACCCGTCGGTCGATCGAAACTTAGGGAAGAAAACGCAGCAGCTACGTCGGTCGATCGGGCGATTGACCGATTGAAGCCCCAATTGGGCAATAGCTCGGGTGGTCGACCAGTCGGTCGACCGACTTGCGTTTGCTGAAGACGCGATATCGCGATGGTCGACCGATACGTCGATCGAAGGGCGGATCGATAGATTTGTGTTTGGGCGGTCGACCCGTCGGTCGACGGACCACAGGAAAAAAAGAAGCAGTCGAATGACCGGTCGACCGACCATTCAATCGACCAATCGACCGGCGGTCTGTAACAGATAGTTTTCTATCCGTTGAGCTGTCGTTTCTTCAGCAGGGTATAAATATACCCTCATATGATTCATTTAATCTTCTTCCTTCATTCTTACAGAGTTGATTGAGTATTCTAAAGAAAGATTTAGAGCCTTCCAAAAAGATTAGTGCTTGCGCTCAATTCTTGCGGCGACAACTTCTTGCGCACACTCTGCATCCTCAACTCTGAAATTGACTCGAGCTAATCCCCACGGCGAGTTGGAGGTTCCAAGGCTATGAAAGGAGCTTGCAATAATTGGTTTTCTCTTTAGGCTCCTTCAGTTGTAATTTTAATTGTTATTTGAACTATTTTTTGATTTGTGCATTTGTAAGACCTAGGTTGTTAGGTCTTGTTGTGTGAAGTGGTATCCTCGGTGTAGAAGGAGTAAAGCCACTTGTGTAAACGTAATTTACTAGGATTAGTTCTAGTTGTCCCTTAGGTTGAGGTGTGAAAGTGCTATCGGTAGGAAGACAGGATACTTTCAAGTGTGGAAGTGCCTTCGGTTGGAGAGCGGAGGCTTTCTGGTGCAAAGTCTGTTGGCGAAATGGCAACACTAGAGGGGGGGTGAATAGTGTGTTTACTAATTCGATTTGCCTAAATTCACTTTTAATCGTTTTCTTATATTAGTTAGGCAATTTATAATTGAATGCGATTAGATACGGAAGCTTATAAATGATTAAACAATTTAAGCACAACAAAATAAAAGCAATGTAAACACGCAATTTATAGTGGTTCGGCCCCAATGCCTACTCCACTACCTAAGCACCCCGCTTAGGATTTTCAAACTAGGTTTTACTAGATTAATTAGAGTTTCCCTTACAACGAGGAATTTGCACCGAAAAATCTCCGCTCTCCAACTGAAGGCACTTCCACACCCAGAAGTATCCCGCCTTCCTATCGAGAGTACTTTCTCACCTCAACCTAAGGGACAACTAAAAATAATCCTAGTAAGCTCTAAGTTTACACAAGTGGCTTTACTCCTTCTACACCAAGGATACCACTTCACACAACAAGACCTAGCAGCCCTAGGTCTTTACACAGCACAAATCCAGAAACAGTTTAAATAACAGATAAAATTTATAATCAAAAGAGCTAAATAATAAACCACGAATTCGTGCTCTTTTGCAATCCTTCAACTTGTCAGATAAACTTGTTGCAGCAGAGTTGAGGGAGGCAGGGAAGCAAACGCTTGAAGAAGAGCTTGACGAAGAGAGCAGAGCGCCGTAATCAATCTTTGGAAGACTTTTATCCCCTTTTAAATGCTCAATGAATTCTGTTATAGTAGGAGGAGAGGGTTAAATGAAGTATATGAGGGTGTATTTATACCCTCATGAAGAAACTGCTGTTCAACGGATAGAAAACTATCTGTTACAAGCCGCCGATCGAATATACCAGGCAGTCGACCGAACATAGGCTGAAATTGTTTTTCCAGCCTATTTCTTCCGCGTTTGGTTTCCCGATTTTGACTTTCAACGAGCATCATCTTGGAGATCTTTTGACTTGATCTTTGGACTCATCCAAGCGACTTTGGTGCACTCGTCGAGCTTCGATAAACTTCCGCGACGAACCCAAGCGCGACGATCAATGTCCTTCTGATTTTCAATTTTTTTCGATATTTTCGATCTAGGACATCGAACGCTAATTGATATGGAATCTAAAAGATATTCTCAATGAAATTATTAGTCCCATATTTGTTATCATCAAAATCATCAAAACCGAGATTAAGGCTATGGTTGAAAACCTAAAGCCAACAATCTCCGTCTTTTTGATGATGACAAACATCCATAAGAAAATATATCATTAAAACATATAGGATATCAACTAAGGGATTTCTCCCCCTATCAACAAGCATATCTATGAGATAAACTCCCCCTATCTATATGCATAGATTTCCTATATTTTCCTCCCTATTTACCTATACTTTTCTCCCCCTTTTTCTTATACTTCTCTATCCCTTTTGACATCAATCAAAAAGGGCAAGAAAGGTCTATCTAGTTAAAGGGATGAAACACAAGTAATTTTTTATGAAGTTGAGACTCTAAAGATTTTTCATGAAACATAAAAATCTCAACCAAAGGGATGGAAAACAAGTATTTAACATGAAACTTAATTCATACATGATATGTTTAAAGCTAAATTTTTGAATTCAAGATAAGTCATGTATGTTCTCAAAATGAATATTGTTTCTTTTTCATGACATTTTTAAATTTCATTCAAACTTTCAAAATACAAAGATATAGTCATTTAAATCATGTATATCAAGTTTGAAGTGAGCCTAATGTCATTTGATCCAAATATGAACTTAGCATGTTTTCATTTGAAATAAGCATGAAAACTATGAAAATGCTAACTCTCAATGTTTTGCTATCTACTCATGTTTTCTCAAACTTAGGCATTTAGACATCAAACATGAGATAATATAAGTCTATGAATTTAGTTTGGGCTTAAGATGAGATTTTTAAGTTATTTTGTTGACTTAGGTCAACCTATCTTCAAGGTTTCAAAAATCAAACTTTTAAGTTTATACAAGATCTTATTTTTGATGAAAAACTTTTGAAACCAATTTTTGGATGAAAATTTTGATACCAAATATTAAATGGTCACTTGAAATGCATGTATCATGATTGAACTCAAAATGAATTTTCTAAGTTTATTTTTTATCCTATATTGATTTTAATGAAAACACTAGATATTTCTAGCTATCATTCAAGAATTCAAAATCATTCCTAGGAATAATTTTACTCATGAAATTGTGTGAATGATATTAGAAATGGAATCCAAAAGGTGTACATGAGTTTTTATATGAAGTTTTCGAAGAAAAATCAAAGTATCGGAAAGATTGATATTTCATATAAGGATACTTTGTGTTTTCGAAATCCAACTTTAAAATTCCATTATAAATTAGATTTTTGACAAACCTATTTGAAATTTTTACTGATAAAACTAGATTTTTCAAGGAATGTGCAGTTTCAAGAATCATTTAAAAAAGATTTTCCTATATTTTCCTAGAAATAACTGAAATTGATGATACCAATTGTTGAACAAATGACAATTCTTGTAATTTTCAATTATTCTTAAAACTTGTTCAATTTTCATTCAAACTTTCATAACACCACATGATGATCATGTAAAGAGTATATGTCAAGTTTGGAATAAAAATTATGTCCTTAAGTCAAGATATCAACCTAGCATGGTTTCATCCAAAACTGAACTAGTTTTAATGAAACTTGCTAAGTTTCAATCTTAACATTTACTAATGATTTTTAAATTTAAACCTATGAATACCTAACATGAGTAAATCTAAACATGTTCCACAAATATGGATTGAAAATGAGACCTTTAAGTCAACTTGTTGACTTGGGTCAACATAGTTCAAAGAGAGGTAAACATGAATTAACCTCTATGTCATTTTATCCATATCCATATGAATTTTTTCACTCTAAATGCATGGAAACATGTCATACCTATTTCTAAACATGTTTATGAAGTTTGGACTTAAAATCAAGTGTCCAAGTCAATTTATTGACTTGGGTCAGACATTTTAAGCTTAAGTCCACTAATATGATCTAGTTATCACATTTTCATCTACACATGAATTTTCAAGATTGAACACCTAGAGTCATATCATGTGTGTCTAAATATGTTTGTTTGATGTTTACTCAAAATGAGGTCTCTAATATGAGTTTTAACCTCGAGCAAGTTTCATTCAATCAAGATATCATGAAATTGCCTAAGTTATCCAAATATTTCGTACTCATGAAAATTCAAACATTTATCATGCAAAATCAATCATGAATATATAGAGACGTCATTAAAGCATTAATATTCAATCATCATACTAAGATTTTTGTAAGGTTAAATTCATACCTTATTTTTAGAAATTTAATTTCATTTCAAGTTTAACTTAACATGAAGTCTCTAAAGAAGAATTTTAACCTAGTTCAAGTTTCATTCAATCAAGATATCATGAAATTGAGCTAAGTTAACAAAAAATTTCTTACTCATGAAGATTCAAATATTTATCATGCATAATCAATCATGAGCATAGAGAAATCATTTAAGCATGAGTATTCAATCATTTTACAAAGATTTTTGCAAAATTAAATTCATACCTTATTTCTTGAAATTTTGCCCAACTTTTCATAACCTTTGTCATTTTCTCTTAGATAGCATAGTCCTCAATGTTTGTCACTTTCTTAAATTGCAAGTAGGCTTCATTAGTATCAAAATGAAATCATATACCGACTTAGCAAGCTAACTTACTACATAGCAAGGTTCAATGCAAAGTTTCATTTAATACCTTAACCTATGCTAGATAGTTAAGATCCATTTTTAAAAAAGTTTTACCATGATATCAAAATGAATCTAAGAGATCCTAAGATGTGAAGCATTTGAGGAATAAGATCTCTAATCATGTTAAAATAGTTTGGACTTACAAGAAATGTCTCTAATAGCAAGTATCAACCTAGAGCAAGTTTTATTTGATGAAATTTGCCTAAGTGCTAATATTCTACCTACTCATGAGAATTCAAGTGTGTTAATATACAAATCTAATCATGAGTATAGAGACATAGTTTAAACTTAAACATTGAGGTATAACACTTAAGATTTTGAATCTATCAAGATTATATCTTATTCATGAGAATTTAGCCAAACTAATTTTTTCTTCCTAGTTAGCCTTCCTAAATTACTTATAACTTGCAAGTAAGCTACACTAATATTTTAGTGAAAATATAGCTACTTAGCAAGCTTAACCAAACCAAAAGCAAAGAGATTCAAATATCATTTTCAAAGTCCACTTTACTAAATAGTTTGAAATTTGTTTCAACGTAAGTTATCGCGAATCTGAAACGAATTAAGAGATCTCAAAATATAAAATGTTTGAAAAATAGATCTCCAACGCTTCCTATTGGTTGAAAACCAAAAGCCACAATTAGCTTACGATTTAGAACCGCAAGGTCGCTTAGGCCCATTACAGGCCACCTGGGTCTCCGAAGAGACCGGGAAATCAAAAATCAAAAATGTTTTTGAAATAAATTAAGAGCGGGAAAAATCAATCAATTTTAAGCATGTATCATAACTCCAACTTAGATAAAGCAAAGAGATATAGGAGATGATACCGGAATAGTTTTGATGCCAACTTTACCTAAGACATCAAGGTAGCTTGAAGTTGAAACCAAGGAGGGATTCATCATTCAAGTCCCAGGTCAACTCGAATACACCACTTCTCATTCATCCTTGTGTGGTAGCTCCCCCTACAAAAGAAGATGAAATCTTTGTTACCCAAATAGCTTTGGGTCCTTGGGGGTGAGTTGGCCTAGGACTCCAAAGTGTCTTAACTATACTTGGATTTTTCTTAAATGCACAATCAAAAATAGCATGACCAAAAATACTACAACAAAAATAATGTTCATTGAATTTCTTTTTATTTATGCTATGGACATTAGATCTATCATTTGAATGCTTGACATGTGAGACATGATGAGTATGAGCATTCTTAAATGAAACATTCTTATTTTGAACATGAGGTTTAAATGTGGAATGCCTAACATGAGAATGGTTATGAACATTGGCATTCTTTACATAGGTATTTTTTATTCTAGTGTTCTTAGTAGATGAAGTATTTTTGAATTCATTTACTTTCTTATTCAATAAGATAACCTCACTTTTCAAATCATTCATTGATCTTTGAATAACATGCAATTGAATTTTTAGCATGCTATTTTCATTGTTTAAGTTTTCATTTTTATGTTTCAACTCATTAACTTCTAGAGTTAATGTATCATGGTAAGGATCAATCATGCTAGTTTTTAATTTTTAATTTTCACTCTTCAACTCATGCACATGATTGACAAGCTTCAAGTTTTTTTTCTTGATTTTTCTATTTTCCTTATTTGATTTCATGAGCATGGCATACATCTTCTTAGATTCTTCTAATAGCTCATCATAAGACATTCCTAAAGAATTAGAGCTATTATCATCACTATCACTATCAAGAGTTTTAACATGACTAGAAGTGGAAGATTGTACCTCATTGTTATCATTCATGAGGCATTCTTTTGAGATGGCTTCATAGTCATGAAAAGAGGATGTTTCACTTGAGTAGGATGATGTGGAAGCATTTGACCTCCTCTTTGCCTTGTTTTTCATACTAGGGCAATTATTCTTCACGTGCCCTTTCTCATTGCATAGGTGATATATCACAATTCTCTTCTGACTTTCAGTGCTCCTATGACTAGAGGCACTATGGGCTTCAAAAACCATATTAGTATTGGGTGGATGACAATTGTCATCACTCCCCTCATAATAAGTAGTTATCTCTTCGATTTTTGCAAAATCATATAGCATGTTTAATGTTGCCCAAATGTCGAATGCGGAAGTACAATGCATAACCTTTTCAAGTATATCATTTGAAAATGTGCAATATAGAAGGTGTGTTGTTTTACCATTTAATTCAAACAATTTAATTTGTTCTTGGGTCTATGCATTCATGTTTTCCTTAGGTTCAATATAGTTTATCTTTACCATGTCAAATATACCTAAACCTTGAGTGTTTAGAAATGTGTACATCCTAGATTTCGATAGACAAAAGTTAGAGGCATCGAACCTAGGAGGTGTAGACGCTACCGACTCTAGAGCCATTTCGAGATCAAGACAAGGTGTAGAAGAGATGATGAAATCTCAAGCTACAAACCCGCTCTGATACCAATTGTTGGCGAAATGGCAACACTAGAGGGGGGGGGGTGAATAGTGTGTTTACTAATTCGATTTGCCTAAATTCATTTTTAATCATTTTCTTAGATTAGTTAGGCAATTTACAATTGAATGCGATTAGATGCGGAAACTTATAAATGATTAAACAATTTAAGCACAACAAAATGAAAGCAATGCAAACATGTAATTTATAGTGGTTCGGCCCCAATGCCTACTCCACTACCTAAGCACCCCGCTTACGATTTCCAAACTAGATTTTACTAGATTAATTAGGGTTTCCCTTACAATGAGGACTTTGCACCGGAAAGTCTCCACTCTCCAACCGAAGGCACTTCCACACCCGAAAGTATCTCGCCTTCCTATCGAGAGCACTTTCCCACCTCAACCTAAGGGACAACTAGAACTAATCCTAGTAAGCTCTAAGTTTACACAAGTGGCTTTACTCATTCTACACCAAGGATACTACTTCACACAACAAGACCTAATAGCCCTAGGTCTTTACATAGACACAAATCCAAAAACAGTTTAAATAATAGATAAAATTTACAATCAAAAGAGCTAAATAATAAACCACGAATTCGTGCTCTTTTGCAATCCTTCAATCCTTCAACTCGTCAGATAAACTTGTTGCAGCAGAGTCGAGGGAGGCAGAGAAGCAGACGCTTGAAGAAGAGCTTGACGAAGAGAGCAGAGCGCTGCAATCAATCTTTGGAAGGCTTTTATCTCCTTTTAAATGCTCAATGAATTATGTTAGAGTAGGAGGAGAGGGTTAAATGAAGTATATGAGGGTGTATTTATAACCTCGTGAAGAAACGGCTGTTCAACGGATAGAAAACTATCCGTTACAGGCCGCCGATGGAATAGTCGGTCGATCGACGAGTCGATCACCCAGACATGACTATTCATCCCCAACCTTCGGTCGACCCATCAGTCGACCGACGGGATCTCGCGTCTTCAGCTTTCAACAGGTCGATCGACCGATCGGTTGATCGCCAAGCCTATTGGCCAAAACCAGCCACTGTCGGTCGACCGAAGTGCCCACTGCCATTTTTCGGCAGTGTTCGGTCGATCGACTGGTCGACCGAAATGGCTGGGCCTTTCTTTCTTACCCTATTTGGTCGATCGCCTGGTCGACCGAACATAGGCTGAAATTATTTTTTCAGCTCATTTCTTCCGTGCTTGGTTTTTAGGTTCCGACTTTCAACGAGCATCAACTTGGAGAGATTTTGACTTGATCTTTGGACTCATCCAAGCGACTTTGGTGCACTCGTCGATCTTCGATAAACTTCCGCGATGAACCCGAGCGCGACGATCAATGTCATTCCGATTTCTGATTTCTTCAGATATTTTCGATCTAGGACATCGAACGCTAATTGATATGGAACCTGAAAGATATTCTCAATGAAATTATTATTCCCATGTTTGTTATCATCAAAACCATCAAAATCGAGATTAAGGCTATGGTTGAAAACCTAGCCAACAAAGTCCTCGTTGTAAGGGAAACCCGAATTAATCTAATAAAACTAGTTTGGAAATCCTAAGCGGGGTGCTTAGGTAGTGGACTAGGCATTGGGGCCGAACCACTATAAATCTTCTGTTTGCATTGTTGTTTTAAATTGTTTATGATTAATTGCTTTATCTTTCTTCCGCATTCAATCGCATAATTGCAACGTCCCTAAACGATTTAAGTAAATAATTAAAATTGGGATTTAGTCTAATAGACTTAGTAAACACACTATTCACGTCCCCTCTAGTGTCGCCATTTCGCCCACAAACTTCACAGTCGTCCTATAAGTAAGATGAATTAAGTGCAACATTGACAATATCTCGTCTGCTTCCCTTAGGAATGACAGGTAAAATTTGTAAATTTGTCTGAAGTCTCCCCAAATACTACAATCTTATCTCCAAAAGGATGATTATTGTTGTTTGGATTCTTAAAACGTATAACATCACACAATGTTCTATCTAACACTTCAAAACAATATCTAAAATTAAGAGAATCAGACTATTGAATTTATAATTAATAAAATTAAACATATATCCAATTTTAATTGTTCAGTCATTATCTCTTCTTCTATAAATTTGATATCCATCCTCATCGATGATTATTCTGTTTATAAACTTCTTCGACAAATGTTGTTTACATCTACCATCTTGCATGCAAGGAGAATTTTTCTGTTCAGCACCACATGGGCTGCATCATTAAATTCACGACTGCTTCATAGTAATGAGGATCAATCGATTTTGGAGGGACACTCACTGGCCCTTTCGGTGGTTCTTAAGCCTTTCTTTTTTCTTCTCTAAATTCTTCTAGGACCGGACTTGATCTGCTACCTCTCCACTTTCAATGTTATTTGAAATTTGTATGAGGGAATTCAAAGAGACTTGATATATGGAGATAGATATGGAGTTAAAGAGAATGGATATTTGGAATTTGATCTGCTACCTCTACACCTATATATTGTGAATATATTAAAAAAAAAAAAATTAAAACAAATTAAACAATACAATAAATTGATAAAACATTAGTTATTTTGTAATTTTGTAAGCTATAATTTTAAGATAGTTTAATAATATTTCCATAAGATATATATTAACTATATATATATATATATATATATATATATATTGGTAGAGACAATCATATTTCTTAGTATTCGTATTTTAATGGAATAATATTTTTATGATATTTTAATAATCTTTTTCTAAAATAGATTTGTTAGTATTTGTATTTGTATTTTGATATAAAAATAAATCCAATAAAGAGAAACGTTATTAAATTATTTATATTTTTATAAAATAATATATTTCTAAAATAATCTAATCATGTCATCATAAGATATATTATGAATAAAGAGAAACTAAAATGGGATGTTGTATACCAAGATGTATTCAGGTTATTTCGGTTGTGTATACAACGAAGTTTTTCATAATTAAATTATTCTTATTTTTATAAAATAATATATTTCTAAATCAAATTTAATTTTGTTATAAAAATACGACATAAACAATGTTATAAATTCAATTTTTTTAAGCTTAGTTGTTATATGTGTAGTTGATAATTTATTTTTATGAATAATATATGTTTTAAGTATTTGTTACTATATGTAATCGTATTTTGATAAAATAATAATTTTATCATAATTTAAAAAAATTACTATATGTACGTAATCTATTGTGCGATTACTAAATGTTACTATATGTAATCTTATTAAAATAAAATAATATTTTAATCAGCTTCATTAATTGCTCCCTACAACTGTCTATTAAATATATTTTAATCTTTCTTTTGATATTTAATTTTTAATCAATGTATTCTTAATCATGTCTGGTGCTTTTTTTTTTATTTCGAAAAAAACCCTCTCTCCTTTTTAAATTTAAATACTCTCTTCTTTTTTCTCTCCTTTATTTAAATGTGATTTAATTAAATATCATAATCTCTCTCTACCTAAGGAAATGTATGCACATGTTACTGATGCACTATTTAATGCTCTCCTGTTAATTAAATATCAAGAGTACAAAATAAATTAGACATTAAAAAATAATAAAATAAATTATTACACATTTTAATAAATCCAATAAAGGAAAATGCGATTAAATTATTTGTTTTTTAATAAAATAATATATTTCTAAAATAATTTAATCATGTCATCATAAGATATATTATGAATAAGGAGAACCTAAAATGGGATGTTGTATACCAAATTATATTGAGGTTTGATGGTGTATACCAAGAAGTTTTTCGCAATTAAATCATTCTTATTTTTATAAAATAATATATTTTTAAATCAAATTTAATTTTGTAAAAAAAAAATACGACATAAAAATGTTATAAATTAATTTTTTGTAATATCCTAGATATTTAAATTTATTATTTTTCATTTTATGTGTATTTGTCAGCCTAGCGGACTAGTTCGTAGTCAAGCCAAGTCAACACATGGTCCAGAGCGAGCTTGCGAGCTCGGGGTAAGTAGGATATGAATTTATAAATTTATGAATTTTAGGCTTGGGTAGTTGAAATTATTTAATTTGATGTTGTGTGTGCATAATTGTTAATTATGTTCATGGGCGTGTATTTAATTAATTACTTGTGATTTATTAGAATAAGTTTAATTAAATTATTTAAGTCTATCGGGTTAGCGAGTTTTGGTTTTGGCTTAAGGTCGATGCGGGTTGTGGTTAGGGTTGAGAAGAGAGTATAAACTCCCCCTCATGGCTTGCGGGTCCTATTTTGGAGCCACCCAAAGAGTTGAGAAAGGGAGCCAGCCGCCAGCCCCCTTTCCCTCTTCCCCTTGGAGCCGCCGCTTGTGATCCAAGCCGCCGAGCCGCCTACTTCTTTTTCTCTCCTCTCTCTCTTTTCCTTTCCTTTGGAGCCGAGCCGAGCCGCTTGCTTCCTTTTCTCTCCTCTGTCTCTTTTCCTTTCTTTGCAGCCAAGCCGCGAGGAGTCGAGCCGAGCTGTCTGCATCCTTTCTTCTCCTCTCTCTCCCTCTCTCCAAGCCCGGCGGCTTGGAGTGAGCCGCCGCCCCTTGGAGCCTTTTCTTGGGTTGAGCTGCTGGCCTTTTGAAGTCGAATTTGAGGGCCGTCATCCGGGATTTCTTCCTTAGTTCTCCTTCCAATTAAGGTTAGTGGTTTACCCTCTCTCTTAGGGATTTTAATCGGATTTCTTGAAGCCGTTCTTGACGGCTCGGTATTTACGCATTGTTCTTGGTTTTTCGAATGAGTTCTTATTTTCCTTTGATATGAGATCTTGATCTATTCTCCTAATTTGAGATTCTTGATTTTGAGTTTCTTGTTTACAATTAAATCTGTGATTTTGGATAGAAATCATGTGATAGGATTAAGATCTTGTTAATGACTATTTAGGGGTTCTTGAGAAGGGGGTTCTTGATCTTAATGCTTGATTCTTGATTTAAGTGTGTGGTTTCTTGTGGATCTTGATGAAAAGCATAATTTTTGTGAATTAATTTCAGAGATTAGTATTCTGTCCTAATGGTAATTTAGGGATTAATTTCTGTTAATTTTCAGATTTAATTCTATAAGTATGCTGAATTTGCATGTTTATTGGAATTGTATGCTGAGATGATGAATCTGTGCTGATTTTAATTAATTTATTGTAATGTGTGTGTATGCCTGAAGATAGTCGTGTAACCTATCGTTTTAACCAAAAAATATAGTTTGGAAACATATGACACACTTTGGAGACTAGATTCAGGTTAGACACAGCAGTTTTGGGCAGAACAGTAACCTAAAACAAAACTCTAATTGAGATGATCTAAATTTTAATTATATAATTAAAATTGGGTTAAGGGTGATTATAATCTGTTATGAACCAACTTACAAGGTATTCATGAAATAAAATCACATGGGTTCATAACATTATGGGTCTAAGGGATAGGGGTCGGCTTTGGAGTGTTGAGACACTTCATAATGACACCTCTAGGACACCGTAGGAGAATCTTAACTTAGGTCTTGATGCGCATATCCTTGGGAATGATGGAGCGGCTCAATTAGGAGCTGGGTTACAGGCTACGCCCAGGTGGTTGGACGACAAATTCCCAACATGCAGGATAAGTTCGGAGGGCCTTTCTCGATTATCCTAATATGTGCGGTTGCCTTCAGCATGGTAGGGCTTCGGCCTGATACACTTCTCTAGTATGTGTGGTTGCCTTCGGCATGGTAGGGCTTCGGCCCGATGCACTTCTTTTGTTGGTGATGTTGCCTTTGGGCATGGTAGGGCTTTGGCCCGATGCACCTCTTTTTTGTTGGTGATGTTGCCTTCGGGCATGGTAGGGCTTTGGCCCGATGCATCTATTTTTGATGGTGATGTTGCCTTTGGGGATGGTAGGGCTTCGGCTTGATGCACCTCTTTGGAGAGTTTGATGCCGTGGGCATGGGTGGCCTGTTGGCCTAGTAGCTAGTCACAACTTTGTGACATTGCCTTTTTAGAGAGAGAATTTATTTATGTTATCGCTGTGTTTATTTGTGAGGGTGGGTAAAATTGCTTGCTGAGTTCTTTGAACTCACCCGTTGTCATGTGATTTCTATTCTGCAGAGCCTGACCGGTGAGGTGGGTCGGATGCACTTGGCGTCGCTAGAGGGTAGAGGAACCACTGGATCTCATAGCAGTCCTTGTTAGGATCGTAGTCGAGTCTTTTGGTAGTTGTCATGCACTTGTATTAGTTTGATTTGGAGTTGTAGCCCTGAGGACATTATGTCATTTATTTCAGATTTTATTTGATCGAACTTTTGAACTGTTGGACTTAATCGTATTTCCACATTTTTCTTTGTTTTTGAGCTATTAAACTAAACTTTGTGTTGGTTCGCTTTTCCTTTAAAATAAAACTTGTTGTTTTCTTTCTGCTACATTATTTGATTTGGGATGTGCATGGTTAGGCTTCAGGGTATAGGCACGTATACCCTGGATGGTCGCGTGACCCTGAGTTAGGGCGTGACAAAGTTGGTATCAGAGCATGTGGTTCGGTCTGACTACAACCTAGAGTTGTCACCGTATAGGGCATTGCTAGCGTGTCAGTATACGATAGGGGTATGTTATGAGATCAATGGGCTAAGTCTGCACCTCAACGCGACTTGTGATTTAGTTTGTAAAGCATTGGGTGATTTCAATTGCTTAATCTTGAATTGTTTCTTTTTTGGTGTTTCCAGATCGATGGAGACCTTTGATGCTGCAAGGAGCGGTAGTGATAGCAACTCCACCGAGTGCCGAGGTCGGGGCCGAGGTCGAGGGAGACGACCGTAAGCCGAGAGGAGGTGGGACCAGATCCCATGGTTGTGTAGCTATAGGCCCGAGTGGCTAAGCTGGCTGAGGCACTCCGTAGGGAGGAGGAACTGGGACAGTCCTAGGGTAGCACAGCTTGAGGCCGTGAATGGCCCTGTGCTAGAGAGTGCACCATTTTGGGGGGGGAGGGGGGGTGGGGGGGGGCTACCTTTGTATGAGTGCTTGAATTAGAGATCCTTGCAATGATTGCTTAGTATCTTGAATGGTTCATTGGGTCTCGTCATATAGTTAAATATTTATGGTGCAGTGTGGTTAGGGCGGCCCTAGGGATCCTAGGGGGGCCGATTGATAGTCTTCTGCAGAAGGTATCTGCAGGGGTTGGCTGAGAGTAAATTTCCACTATAGCTGAAATTTTGGATTGATTGGAGGATCTTTCTCTTAGATTTCAGGAAATATAAATTATGGGTGTATAGCGACCTTATACTTAAGGGCCATGATTTTGTGCGACAAGAGTTGAGTAGGACCAGAGCGGTTTTGCTCTGAGGCATGTTTTGGGTTCGGACAGGTTGGACATTTCAGAAAGGATTGTCCTAGCAAGTGCAGTCAACAGCCTGATCAGACCAGAGGAAAGGCATCGATGTCAATGAGTTCCGTGGCTCAGAGGAGTCAAACTCAAGGAGGAGGCCAGCGAGCTGGTGTTTCATAGAGGCTTGCTGCACAGGTGTTTGCTTTGAACCAAGAGAGTGCTGAGGCGTCCAGGACAGTAGAGTCAGGTAGTCTTGTTATAGGCCCTGTTATTGCGTATGCCTTTTGTATCTACTTGTTTGCTGCTAAGTTGTCAGGGATATCTTCTGTGCTTGAATTGCCTCTTTTGGTCTCTACGCCTTCAGGCATTTCTGTGATGGCAGAGACACTCTTTCGAGGCTGCGAGGTTGTCATTTGTGGGCATGTGCTGATGGTCGATTTGAAACTCTTGCCGATGTTGGAGCTTGATGTGATACTAGGCATGGACTAGTTGGCGGACCATTTTGCCTTAGTGGATTGCAGGGCTAAGACTGTGACCTTCAGTAAGCCTGGGATGCCCTAGTTTACCTTCCAGTGTGAGGGAAGGGGTGAGCTGTTGATGGCGATATCAGCTCTTAAGGCCCGAAAGTTATTGTTCAGCGAGTGTCAGTCATTTTTGGCATTTGTGTCGGTGGCAGAGGAAGGTGGAGGTGTGGCCAGAGACATCAGGAGGACGCCTGTAGTATGCGGGTTCTTTGATGTGTTTTCGAATGAGTTGCCAAGGTTATCTCCAGAGATAGAGATCGAATTCTGTATCGATTTCCAGCCAGGGGTGAAGCCGATCTCCATTCCTCCGTATCGAATGACACTAGCTGAGTTAAGGGAGTTGAAGTCCCAGTTGCAGAAGCTGCTTGATCTCGGTTTCATTCACCCCAGTGTTTCGCCTTGGGGTGCTCTAGTGCTCTTTGTGAAAAAGAAGGATGGGTCCATGCAGATGTGCATTGATTACCGACAGCTTAATAAGGTAACAGTGAAGAATCGGTACCCGTTGCCCAAGATTGATGACCTATTTGATCAACTTCATGGAGCTCAGTGGTTTTCTAAGATTGACCTGTGGTCAGGGTATCATCAGTTGAGGATCCGGGACAGTGACGTCCCTAAGACTGCTTTCAGGTCGAGGTATGGGCACTTTGAGTTCCTGGTGATGTCCTTTGGGCTGACTAAAGCACCTACAACATTTATGGACCTGATGAATCGAGTGTTCAAGGAATACCTGGATAAATTTGTAATTGTGTTCATTGATGATATTTTGATTTACTCCAGGAGTAGGGAGGAGCATGCCGAGCACTTGAGGGTAGTTCTGGAAACTCTTAGAGAGCACATATTATATGCCAAATTCTTCAAGTGCGAGTTCTGGCTGGAGAGTGTGGGGTTTCTTGGCCATGTGGTGTCCAAGGAAGGAATAAAAGTGGAACTTGAAAAGATTAAAGCAGTTTAGAATTGAAAGAGGCCAACTAATGTCTCAGAGATTTGTAGTTTTCTGGGGTTTGCAGGTTACTATAGGAAGTGTGTGGAAAATTTCTCCAGGATTGCAGTGCCATTGACCCGCCTAACTCGGAAAAAGGTCAAGTTTGAATGGGGCAATAAGTGTGAGGAGAGTTTTCTGAAGCTCAAGGACCGCTTGACGTCGGCACCAGTTCTAGCAATACCCTCGGGTTTAGGAGGTTTTGTTTTTTATTGTGATACCTCCCAGGTCGGCTTGGGTTGTGTGCTGATGCAGAATGGTAGAGTGATAGTCTATGCCTCCGAGCAGTTGAAGGTTCACGAGAAGAATTACCCAACTCATGATCTTAAGCTGGCAGCGGTGGTGTTCGCATTAAAGCTGTGGCATCACTACCTTTATGGTGAGGCTTGTGAGATATACACTGATCATAAGAGTCTCCAGTATTTGCTCACCTAGAAGAAGTTGAACCTGAGGCAAAGAAGATGGCTTGAGCTGTTAAAGGACTATGACTGCACGATTATGTACCATCTAGGGAAGGCTAATGTGGTAGCTAATGCCTTGAGCAGGAAATCTATTGGCAATTTAGCACATTTGGCGGCCAGGAGGACGCCATTGGCTCAAGAGTTGGCCTTATGCTTGGGTGGAGGAGCAGTCTTGTTAGTGTCAGAATCGGGTCTGCTGGTGGCCCACTTGAGAGTAGGGGTGTAATCGAGCCAAGCCGAGCTGAGCTTGGCTCGGCTCAAGCTCGGCTTGAGCTCGATCGAGCTTTGGTCTATCGGCTCAAGCTCGGCTTGAGCTACATTCAAGCCACTCGAGCTCGGCTCGGCTCGGCTCGGGAGAAAAATCAAGCCGCACGAGCCGAGCTCAAGCTCGACTAAGCTCGGGTTCTTTTTAGAGGGTAACGGGTTCATAAAATTTAAAAATCAAGCCCGGTATATAATATATATAGAAGGCTCGATTAGGCTCGCGAGCCGCTCGAGCCGAGTATAGGTTAGCTCGAACTCGGCTCGCTCGCATGTCTGGCTCGGCTCGGCTTGGCTCGAGCTTGATAAGTTCGAGTCGAGTTCAAGTTTTTACCGAATCGATCTCGAGTAGCTCGCGAGCGGCTTGGCTCGCTTACACCCCTACTTGAGAGTGCAATCAGCGGTGGTTGACATGCTGCGGGCAGCACGGGAGGAGGATGCTTTTTGCGCACTCACTAAGGATCTGGCCAAAATAGGAGATGCAGATAATGGGTTCAATGTGGACTCGAAGGGCGTTTTGAGGTTTAAGAACCGGATAGTAGTACCAGATATGGTCGAGGTTCGCAGGCAGGTGCTGGAGATAGCTCATCGATATACCTATACTATGCATTCGGGAGCCACGAAGATGTACCGAGATCTTAGACAAAATTATTGGTGGAAAGGCATGAAAAGGGAAGTGGCCGAGTTTGTCTAAGTGCTTGGTGTGTTAGCAGGTGAAGGCTGAGCATTTGAAGCCAGTAGGGTTGATCTAGAACCTAGAAGTACCAGAATGGAAATGAGAGAAGATAACCATGGATTTCGTGATAGGATTGCCAAAGTCTGGGAAGGGCAATGACTCTATTTGGGTAGTGGTGGATCGCATAACCAAGACTTCGCATTTTATACCGGTCAGGATGACCTTTTCAGCGGAGCAATATGCGAGGTTATTTTTGGATCGGATCATCGCATATCGTGGTGTTCCTGTGATGATCATCTCAGATTAGGGTACTTAGTTCACAGTTCATTTTTGGCAGTCATTCTAGGAGGCCTTGGGCACTCAGGTTCGGTTCAGTACCACATTCCACCCTCAGATAGATGGTCAGTCAGAGCAGACTATTCAGACGCTGGAGGATATGCTGAGGGCATGTGTCTTAGACCTGGAGGGCAGTTGGGAGAGGCACTTACTTCTCATTGAGTTCGCCTACAATAACAGTTACCACGACAGTATTGGGATGGCCCCATTTGAGGCGTTGTATGGGCGGAGATGCAGGTCACCTGTAGGATGGTTTGAGGCAGGGGCGCCCCTTATGATGAGACCTGATCTGGTGGAGGAGGCTATGGAAAAGGTTAAGCAAATCAAAGAGAAGCTGTTAGCGGCTCAGAGTCGCTAGAAGATGTATGCTGATGGAAAGGCCAGGGAGGTAGAGTTTGCTGAGGGGGACATGGTGTTCCTTAAGGTGTCCCGTATGAAAGGGGTGGTGAGGTTTGGTAAGAAAGGAAAGCTAAGCCCTAGGTTTATTAGGCTGTTTCCTATTCTCATGCGCACGAGAGCTGTGGCCTATGAGTTGGCCCTAGCTCTTAGTATGGATCGAGTACATCCAGTGTTCCATGCGTCTATGCTGAAGAAGTACATTCGGGATGAGTCCCATGTGATCTAGGAGGTGGAGCAGGATATGAGGGAGCATTATCCTTCATTGTTTGATGATGTGGTGAGTCCTTATTTTCTTTTCTGAAATTCGAGGACGAATTTTCTTTATGGAGGGAGGATTGAAATATCCTAGATATCTAAATTTATTATTTTTCCTTTTATGTGTATTTGTCAGCCTAGCGAACTAGTTCGTGGTCGAGCCGATTCGACACATTGTTCGGAGCGAGCTTGCGAGCTCGGGTAACTAGGATATAAATTTATGAATTTATGAATTTTCGGTTTGGGTAGTTAAAATTATTTAATTTGGTGTTGTGTGTGCATAATTATTAATTATGTTCATTGGGGTGTATTTAATTAATTGCTTGTGATTTATTAGAATAAGTTTAATAAAATTAATTAAGTCTATCGGGTTAGGGGGTTTTGATTTTGGCTTAAGTTGGATGCGGGTTGTGGATTAAAGATTTGAGGGGTTAGGTTTGAGAAGAGATGACCCCCCCCCCCCCCCCCCCCCCCCGCTTCTTTTTCTCTCCTCTCTCTCTTTTCCTTTCCTTTGGAGCCGAGCTGAGAGGAGCCGAGCCGAGCCGCCTGCTTTCTTTTCTCTCCTCTCTCTCTTTTCCTTTCCTTTGGAGTCGAGCTGAGAGCAGCCGAACCGAGCCGCCTACTTCCTTTCTTCTCCTCTCTCTCCCTCTCTCCAAGCCGGTAGCTTGGAGAGATAACCACCCCCCCCCCCCTCCCGCTTCTTTTTCCCTCCATTCTCTCTTTTCCTTTCCTTTGGAGCCGAGCCGAGCCGCCTCCTTCCTTTTCTCTCCTCTCTATCTTTTCCTTTCCTTTGGAGTCGAGCTGAGTGCAGCCGAACCGAGCCGCCTACTTCCTTTCTTCTCCTCTCTCTCCCTCTCTCCAAGCCGGTAGCTTGGAGTGACCCGCCGCCCCTTTGAGCCTTTTCTTGGGTTGAGCCGCTGGCATTTTGAAGCCGGATTTGAGGGCCTCATCCAGGATATCTTCCTTAATTCTTCTTCCAATTAAGGTGAGTGGTTTACCCTCTCTCTTCGGGATATTAATCAGATTTCTTGAAGCCGTTCTTGACGGCTCGGTATTTACGCCTTGTTCTTGGATTTTCGAATGAGTTCTTGTTTTCCTTTGATAAGATATCTTGATCTATTCTCCTAATTTGATATTCTTGATTTTGAGTTTCTTGTTTAGAATTATATCTATGATTTTGGGTAGAAATTATGTGGTAGGATTAATATCTTGTTAATGACTAATTAGGGATTCTTGATCTTAATGCTTGATTCTTGGTTTAAGTGTGTGGTTTCTTCTGAATCTTGATGAAAAGCATGATTTCTGTGAATTAATTCCTGAGATTAGTATTCTGTCCTAACGGTAATTTAGGGATTAATTTCTGTTAATTTTCGCATTTAATTCTATAAGTATGCTGAAATTGCATGTTTGCTGGAATTGTATGCTGAGATGATGAATCTGTGCTGATTTTAATTTATTTGTTGTGATGTGTGTGTATGTGTTAATATAGTCGTGTAACCTATCGTTTCGACCAAAAAATGAAGTTTGGAAACATATGACACAATTTGGAGACTAAATTCGGATTAGACACAGCAGTTCTGGGCAAAACAATAACCTAAAACAAAATCCTAAAACAAAACCCTAATTGAGATGATTTAAATTTTAATTATATAATTAAAATTGGGTTAAGGGTGAGCATAATCTGTTATGAACCAACTTACAATGCATTCATGAAATAAAACCACACGGATTCATGACAGTACAGGTCTAAGGGATAGGGGTCGGGTTTGGAGTATTGAGACGCTTCATAATGAGGACACCATAGGAGAATCTTAACTTAGGTCTTGATGCGTCATATCCTTGGGAATGGCGGAGCGGCTCAATTAGGAGCCGGGTTACGGGCTACGCCCGGGTGGTTGGATGCCAAATTCCCAACTTGCAGGATAAGTTCGGAGGGTCTTTCCTGATTATCTTAGTATATGCGGTTGCCTTCGGCATGGTAGGGCTTCGACCTGATGCACTTCTCTAGTATGTGCAGTTGCCTTCGACATGGTAGGGCTTGGGCCCGATGCACTTCTTTTGTTGGTGATGTTGCCTTCCGGCATGGTAGGGCTTCGGCCCAATGCACCTCCTTTTTGTTGGTGATGTTGCCTTCGGGCATGGTAGGGCTTCGGCCTGATGCACCTCTTTGGAGAGTTAGATGCCGTGGGCATGGATGGTCTGTTGGGCTAGTAGCTAGTCACACCTTTGTGACATTGTCTTTTTAGAAATATAATTTATTTATGTTATCTCTGTGTTTATTTGTGAGAGTGGGTAAAATCGCTCGCTGAGTTCTTTGAACTCACCTGTTGTCATGTCATTTCTGTTTTGCAGAGCCTGACCGGTGACGTGGGTCGGATGCACTTGGCGTCGCTGGAGGGCAGAGGAGCCACTGGATCTCATAGCAGTCCTAGTTAGGGTCGTAGTCGTGTCTTTTGGTAGTTGTCATGCACTTGTATTAATTTGATTTGGAGTTGTAGTCCTGAGGGCATTATATCATTTATTTCAGGTTTTATTTGACCGAACTTTTGAACGATTGGACTTAATCGCATTTCCGCATTTTTCTTTATTTTTGAGCTATTAAACTAAATTTGGTGTTGGTTCGATTTTCCTTTAAAATAAAACTTGTTGTTTTTTTTCTGCTACATTTTTTGATTTGGCATGTGCATGGTTAGACTTCGAGGTATAGACACGTATACCCTAGCCGGTCACGTAACCCTGACTTGGACGTGACAATTTTATAATAAATCAGATTTTTTTAATGCTTTGTTGTTATATGTGTAGTTGATAATTTATTTTTATGAATAATATATGTTTTAAGTATTTGTTACTATATACAATCATATTTTGATAAAATTATATTTTTATCATAAGTTAATAAAAAGTTACTATATGTACACAATTTATTGGACTAAATATTACTGTATAATCGTATCAAAATAAAATAATTTTTTTATCAGCTTTATTAATTGCACCCTATAGTTGTCTCTTAAATTTTAATATCTGTTTTGATATTTAATTTTTAATCAATGTACTCTTAATCATGTCTAATGCTATTTTTAAATTTTTGGATTTTTTTTATTCCGAAAAACTCTCTCTCTTTCTCCATTTTAATTATATTTTTTTCTGTGTCCTCGAATTAAATGTGATTTAATTAAATACCATGATCTTTCTCTACGTAACGAAATATATGTGTTTGTTACCTATGAACTATTTAATGCTCTTAAATAGCAAGAGTATAAATTATGCCACTTAGCATAGTTGTTATCATGACACTTGGCATGCTAAGAAGACTAGAATGTTTATATATATATATATATATATATATATATATATATATATATTAGAGTAGGTTTGACATCTTATATATATATATGGTTGGCTCTACTATTTCATTGTCAATGGTTGACTATGATATCTCTTTGCAAATCTGGACAAACTCTTCCCCTAGATGAATTCATCCTTGCTAAATCTTTAATGGAGAGAATTATACGTTTTGGAAGATTAAGATGTGAACAGTGTTACAATCATAGAGTTAGATCAAATTACTAATGCAAGTTATATGAAACTTGAAGATGGGGAGAGGACTTGATTCAATTGCATCAAGTATGCCAAAAGTACTGTGCATGTGTCATATGTTAAAACTTAGGTGCTTTTTAATGCTACCACATTGAGGTAAAAACATGAGTGAAAAAATTAGGAAATCAATGTTAATAATGGACGTCGGCATTATCTTAATTTAACACTACAAGAATGAATAGGATCGCCAACAGCTAAAAAGTGTTGGGCCGTCCGTGTGGTCCAGGTGCAACTATTGCAAAGTTTCGTAGTTGAAAAAAGCGTTGTAGATAACTTACAATGGCAGCCATGACCGTTGCAAATAATAATATTATTAATCGCTGATCATGCGGCCATTTCTAGATTATTTGCAATGGTTGACACGACCATTAGTGATATTATCAAACAAATCAGTAATGATTATCAAACGGTCGTCGTTACCCAAATTACAACAAATTAATCTTTCTAGCGACGACTATTCAACAGTGTTTCAATGGTGATACTGTCGTTGAACCATTATAGACTACATACTACCTGATTAACTACCAAACCATTAGCCACTTATGATAAGTCTTCAACATCAGCATACCTAAGGCTAGTCGTCATCGATAATTTAATTGCAATGACGGGTCGCATGAAAGTCATCGCAATCCGTTTATTTGAACTAAAAAAATTTAAAAATTGAAAAAATCTTGCTTACATTGAAATTTTCACACAAATTATAAAACATTTCAAATAATATAAATCATATGTACAACACACACGGGTAGACACCAAACATATAAAATATGAATCATCTACGTTAAATACATTCAAATATTAATCAAAAACATCAAATGTTAAGTTATATAAATCACAGAAATAGTATATCTATCCAAAATATGTACATGAAACAAAAGAGCTAACTTTCAGGTAGTCGTTAAAGCAGTAGGGTTTTGTAGGGGCTGGGTCGGCATGTGAGTCTAGACCGCATGACGAGGACGAGGGCTCGCTAGGACCACATATCTAAATACTTGAGCGAGCTGCTAATTGAACTAGGAGAATATGCATGTTTTTCATTATTCTTCAGTGATCTTCAATCAACTTCCCCGATCTTTCATGAGTATTCTTTAGTGGGAAAGCTCTGCCTCCAATGAATCCAAACATCATTGGTCTTGCATCAAGGACGTCGATTGACCCTAACTAGCTGTCAAAGGGATCGATGCTTTGAGTGCCTCTAACACTGCTTGCACATGACTGCTATTTGTAAAGCCATAAACGAGGTTGTGGTTCTAGCCACCCACAATATCGACCCATGCAATAGGGTCAAAGTCACATTACAGCAAATCTCCACATGAGTCATAGTCCTCACATACGTCTCATATACAAGATTTTGCTTATTTATATTTCTTATTCTTATATATATAATTATGAAATAAAAGTACATAAAAGACTCAATATACCTACAGTGATGGTCACGACCCAATCTATATAGTCTCTGGTCACATGTCGTCGATGGTGTGTCCTCTTAAACACCTCCATCTAAGAGGGCTGGTGGACCTTATCATCCTCATCGATTTGCGTCTATAATTTAAAACATATAAGTTTGTTAGCAACTAGCTAACATACATATTTACTACCTAGTTGTATAAACTTACAATACAAATCAATCAATGATGCAACACTCTTACAATGCGTCGCTCGTACATGACAAATGCGGTGTACCCACTGATATACCCTCAACCCCGGACCTGCATTTTCTAGCCACTATCTGGGAGACCCCTTGCCACTCAGGAGAAGACCATCGCTCAACAAGCTAGTCCCACATGTTGGATGAGATCCAATTCAAATAGGACCATGTCCCTGAGTCTATAAGATGTATATATATATATATGGCCCTCCACTACTAGAATATACCACATCGGCAATGGGGATCAGCGACGGCTGCCAGAGTCGTCAGAATCAGTCACGGCTTTGCGTCAGTCCCATCGATCGTGGCTGATATAACTAAATCAACCGCGGCTCACATACGACCGCACAAAGTCGTCGCTCATAAATCATGGTGCGCCATGGCACGAATTAAAATGGGTTAGTAGCCACGGTTTAGCGGGGGCCTCGTAGCCGTTGGTGATGAGAGTAATCGGGGCGCGCGAAATAAAATAGGTTAGTAGCGACGGCTACGCTACGCCGTCGGTGATATGCGTAAGTCATTAGCCACGGCTAGCTGCGGCCGTCGCTTATTATTTAATGCCACGAATGCAGCGCGAATATATAACTCTCTTAACCGACGGTTCTTCTAATCGTCGGTGATAATAAAGTTATAGATCCATGGTTTTCCGATGGCTAGTTCGCCGTCGGTGAAAATCATTTTTATTTGCGTTTGCACCCGACCCTTCCTCTTTCTTCCTCTTCCTTCTCTACTCGTCGCTGTCGCTATCGTCCATCGCTGCCGAGTTGCCAAGGAGTCATTGCCTGTTGCCGCCGCCGTCAATCACCGCCGGTGAACCTTTCGGTATGCTCGCTTCCTCTCCTCCTCCGTTAAATCCCCACCACCCGCCCTTTCCGCCCGCGCTGTCTCTCCGCGTCGGCGTTGACCCGACCGGCCCTCTCCACGCCGGCGTTGATCTCAGCGCCGGCCTCAACCCGGCCGGTTCCGCATTGGGGCCGATTACCATCGGCCCCAATGCCGACAAGTGATGCCGGCTACTGCTTGATTAGAGTTTAATTACCCTAATCAATTATTTGATTAGGGTAATTAACCCCTAATCAAACTGTGATTAGGGTTTAATAACCCTAATCATAGTTTGATTAATTTTTTTTAATTATTTATTATTAATTTTTAGAAAGTAATTGTTAATTGGGTTAATTATTAGTTTAATATTAATTAATTAGTCGCGCGAAATCATCCACTAAGGACTCGTGCCGGAATCGTCCACCGTGGACTCGCGGCCAAATCGTCCACTTTGGACTCGTGGTCAAATCGTCCATGGTGGACTCGCGCGTGCCGGAATCGTCCACAATGGATGAACTCGTGTTGGAATCGTCCACTCTGGACTCGTGCGAAATCGTCCACTATGGACTCGCACTGGTATCCATAAAGTTAGAAAAAAATCAACACGAGTTGATACGTTTCACGTACGATCGACGAGTCAAGTTTTAATTTTGCAAAACCTTAGATCCGTTCGAGGGTTGTATGTTCGTGTAAACGAAGTTAATGATCTTTTATACGACGTACAACCCTTGAATTGTCCCTAATTGGATAATTTGGGAGCATAGTTATTTATATTGCACTTAGTTTATTTTTTTTAGTCATTAACTTCATTTTTAAATTTTGGCTTGTATCTCACTTGTTCTCCGATACGCGCCCAGATGATATGCGTATTCGGAGAACTATAGGGAGATGCTGCCGAAATTTAGAATGAAGTTAATGACTATAAAAATATACTAAGTTCAATATGAATAATATGAATCCTGAATGGAATAGGACCATCCCACCTAAAAACATTACCTAAAGATATTGCAAACTTTTTGACAGAACATGTCGGGCGATCGAAGTAGGATGTACCGACGAATTCATCGTGGAGCTATAA
Source organism: Canna indica (assembly GCA_034359265.1). Lineage (NCBI taxonomy): Eukaryota > Viridiplantae > Streptophyta > Magnoliopsida > Zingiberales > Cannaceae > Canna > Canna indica. The sequence continues at coordinate 31,423,333 of CP136898.1, read as the reverse complement.
CGGACGAATTTCGAGTAGGCGTAACTTACTTCTTAAATTTCGCCTACTCGAATGAAAAATACCTTAGTGGTGATAAAATCCGATGTCCGTGCCGAAAATGTTCGAACATAAGATTTTTGGACCGAGAAACTGTCACACTGCATCTGTACACAAAAGGATTCACACCAAGATATTTTGTATCGAATTGTCACGGGGAGTCACGTCAAGTTGGGACGTCGAGCAATCCTGTTGTCCAAACTCATGGTGAATCTTCTTCTGCTGATGTTTCTTCTTCCAATCCACATAATCCTTATAGAACAATGATTCTGGATAGTCTTGGAGGACAATTCCATTTAAATGATAATATTGAGTCAGTTACTGAGATGGTAGTGCCACCAGATACTATGACAGTTGAAGTTACTAAAGAACAACCCGAGATACAGATTGAATTGCTGAATAAGGAGGCTGTAGAATTTTACGATATGTTGAAAGCTGTCGATAAACCTTTGTATGAGAATTGTCCTAATTATACAAGATTTTCGGCAATGACACAACTCCTGAACATCAAGTCCGATTGTAATATCAGCGGGGTTCCGTTTGATCGGATTGCAGGCTTTATCAGTGGTATGCTACCTCCAAATAATAAGTTTGAGCCCACCTTTTATAAGATAAAAAAGTTGATGAGAAAATTAGGGCTTGGGTACAAAAAGATACACGCGTGCGCAAATAACTGTATTTTATATTATAAAGAAAATGCACAGTTAGAATAATGCCCGATATGTGAACATCCTCGTTACAAGAAGAAGAAATCGGTCCGACCAAAAAATATTCCCTTTAAGGTGCTTCGGTATTTCCACTGACACCGAGGCTTCAAAGGTTATTAATGTCGGAAAAGACTGCCCCCTATATGAGTTGGCATGCAAGAAGTCGTGGTGATACAGTAATGACTCATCCATCCGACAATGATGCATGGAAACATTTGGATCGGTGTTATCCATCATTTGTTGGGGAGACTAGAAATATCAGGTTGGGATTGTGCGCAGATGGTTTTAATCTATTTGGTAATTCGGAACTCCGTATTCAGTATGGCCAGTGCTGTTAACAGTTTATAATTTGTCGCCCTCAATGTGTATGAAAGATGAATTTATCTATCTTTCGATGATTTTTTCGGGTCCTAGGGGTCCTCGCAAAGAAATTGACATATTACCTCCTAATTGATGAACTCAAAATATTGTGGGCTGAGGGAGTTGTCACTTATGATTATTTCTGGAAGCAAAACTTTACTTTACGAGCTGCTATATTGTGGACAATCAATGATTTCCCGGCCTATGATATGTTGTCTGGTTGGAGCACGCATGGTCGATTCTCTTGCCCGTATTGCATGGAACACTCAGAATCCTTTAGTCTTAAGAATGGTCAGAAAATTTCCTTCTTTGATTGTCATCGCTGATTCCTACCATCTAACCATTAGTATCGAAGGAATCATGATAAATTTATCAAAGGTAGAGTCGAAAGAGATGAGCCACCACCGATGTTGTTTGGTGAACAGATGTTTAGCACGTGTTCAATTGCTTCCAGATATTACTTTTGGTCGGAATGTAAGAATCTCAGACTTTGGTCAAACACATAACTGGGTGAAAAAAAGTATCTTTTGGGAATTGTCGTATTGGAATTCATTACTGATTCGGCATAATTTAAACGTCATGCACATTGAAAAAAATGTGTTTGATAATATTTTTAACATAATGATGGATATTTTTGGCAAAACTAAAGATAATGTGAAGGCCCGACATAATGTAAAAATACTTTGTAAGAGGCTTGAGTTAGAGTTGCAAGAGGTCAACAGATGATTTCATAAGCCAAGGGCACCGTATGTGTTAAATAAACAACAGATGAAAGATGTGTATCAATGGATCAAAGAACTCAGATTATCCGATGGATATGCCTCAAACTTATCTCGATGTGTAAACGTTGATGAATGCAAAATATTGGGGATGAAGAGCCACGATTGTCATGTATTCATGCAGAGATTGCTTCCGGTTGCGTTTCGAGATCATCTACATGATAAGATTTGGGGTCCGTTGACAGAGTTAAGTATGTTTTTTAGAAACATTTGTGCAATGTACTTCGAGTGGAAGATATGACAGCACTTGAAAATAATATTATAAGCTGGAGCAGTTTTTCCCTCTTGCATGTTTTGACTCGATGGAGCATCTACCGATACATTTGGAATACGAGGCACGAGTTGGTGGCCCCGTTCAATACCGGTGGATGTACTTATTTGAAAGATACATGAATCGTCTGAAGAAAAAAGTAAAGAACACTGCCGCAGTTGAAGGTTCCATATTAGAAGCATATATAATTCAAGAAATTTCAACTTTCTGCTCATTTTATTTTGAATCAACCATCAAGACAAGACTTAATCGTCTTCCACGGAACGACGACGGGGGAGCTCGACCATTAAATGGGGGAGTTGGACCATCAGATGATTGTTTAAATATCTTTTGTTACCCCGATCGTGCTTTGGGTTCTCGTTCATCTTGATTCTTAAACGATGAAGAGTACCATTTGGCCTACTTGTACGTTTTACTAAACTATCCAGAGATTGAGAAGTTCATTGAAATATTTGACATTGAGATGGTGACAAAATACTCAATTTACAGCGATGAGGAATTAGAAAAATTACGGAATCATGAGTTCCCTAATTGGTTTCAAGCTTATAGCACAGAAAACAGAGGCGAAATAGATAACCAAATCTTTGAGTTTGCTAGCGGGCCGGCATGACTTGTACAATGTTATAATGGTTATTTTGTCAATGGATATAAATTTCACACACTTGAATATTCATCTACAAAAAAGACTATGAATGCCGGGGTCTGCGTCAAAGGGACAACGTATGTTGAATGTGATGTTGACTTTTACGGACTATTGTAAGAAGTCATTGTATTACAATTTTTTGGATGTAAATCAGTTGCCCTTTTTAAATGTCATTGGTTCGATACAAGCGATAGGGGCATGAGAGTTCATCCAAAGTATAAACAGCTGGTCGAGGTCAATTACAAATCAAAATTGGCTTCAAATGAGCCATTTATATTGTCATCTCAAGCTGAACAAGTATATTATATGCAATATTCGTCTCGAAAGAAAGACGGGGCAGATTGGCGTGTAGTTTGTAAGACTAAAGCCAGAGGAAAAATTGACCCGATAGTCGGAGATAATGAGTCAGTGTATGACTTCTATCAAGAAGAAGATCCTTCCGAAGTGAAACGAGTTAGTCCAATACTCGAGGATGATGACATAGAGTTAGTTCAATTGGAAATAGAATACGTTGATGAGGACGATAATGAAGTTGAGGAAGGACAGAATGAAGATGAGGGAGACGAAGAAGAATTTCAAGATTCAGGGGGCCCGTCAAACTGTGATGAGACGGCTGGGGGCCACACAGATAGGGCAGACTCGGCGACACGCCCCCGGGTGGATTCCTGGCCCCGTGTAGGACCAGCTCATTGAGTGGTGGGACACTCCAAAGTGATAGGAGGTCTCCTGGACTGCGTCGAGAAATCGCATGTCCGGGGGGGACGGCACGGGGGCACGCCACACTGGTGGCTCGGTGTCTTTTGCGGTGCATGAGCGTCGTATGGTATGTATAATTTTCTTACTTTTAATTAAATTATATATTGTGTATAATGATACTAATGTATTTGTTTTCTAATGTAAGACGCGCGTGACAGAGGATGGCACCGTCCAACGACCGTCAATGATGGAGGTGCTTGAGCGCACCCATCGGCATCGATGAGGAACGGGGGACTACGTTGAAAGCAGAGCCTCGATCATAATGGTAAGTATTTATATATGTCTATTTGATTTACACAATTTTTATTTATAGTTTATATATTTTTAAAATATAAACACGTATAAGAAACTTATTCGAGGACTGTGATCGAGCGTGGAGGGACACCGGAGGAGTTCGACGCAGGAGCTTAGGTGGAGGCCGCTGGTGGCTGGGAGCACGGCCGTGTTTATGACTTTGTAGACAGTGGCCATGCACGCGCCGTGCTCGGGCCACTTGGGGCACCGACCCCTCCGACTGCGGATGAGTGGCCCTCGTCATCCCGAGCGCAGGACCAGAGCCGGATAGCGGCCATGGAGTTGGAGCTCACCCAATAGAGACAGACAATGGAGGAGAAGAGGCACGCGATGGAGGAGAGGATGCAGGAGCAGAGGGTGATGATGGAGGAGAAGATGCAGGAGCAGAGACGGTCGAATGACGAGTTGAGACAGACGATCCAGAACATGCAAACACTTCTCACTCAGATTGTGTCTCAGTTTGGCCTTCTACCTTTGATGTCGCAATCGTCGTCCTCCTTGACCCAATCGATGCTCCCGACCCAATCGTTGTCGACTCCACCGCCTCCACCGCCGTCGTGAGATTTTGATTAATTGTATTTTATTTATATTTTGATACTTGATATAGATGATATTTTGATACTTGGATATATTTTGAAACTTGGATGCACGAGTTAATATTTTGATAATTGTTTGACTCCGATTTGAGGCTGATATTGATGATATTTATATAAAACTTGTATGTTTGGTTTCTAATGCATGTGTATGATGTTTTCTGATTGTAATATGTGATTGAAAATTGTTTGTAGTCGATATAGTATACATGAATTTATAAAATTTTTAGTTTTTTTAGTTACAAGATACACCTTTAGCCACGGCTTACCCACGGTTCACCGTAACTAAGCCGTGGCTGAAAGCCTATCGTAATTGGTTGATGCCCTCGGCAGGACCAAATATCACGGTTGCTAATAGTATCACCGATAGCTCGAAGCCGAGGCTGATGTGTTGGTATCAGTGATAGCTCCAAGAGCCGTCACCGATGATTTTAAATCAGTGACAGTCCACGAGGTTGTCGTTGATAATTACGTGTGACGGCCGTGCGTGACCGTCACAACACATCAGCGACGGTCGTTTGCCACAGTTTAAGCCGTCTGTGATATTCATCACCATCGGTTCAGCCACGATATCAGCCGTCGCTGATGACCACAATTCTAGTAGTGCTCATTTATTGCATTGTGGTTGTCCTAGCTTGGTCCAATTGTCCACTGTAGCAAGTGCATGCGACAACCTCGCTCCACACATTCTCTTTAAAAGCCAATTCATCCTTTAACTCAAACATACACACGTACAAATTAATTATATTGTAAAATATTAATTAATAAAGTATACATTATCTTTCACCACACACAAAAATGAGTTTGTGCGACTGTCCATCACTTGATGGGGGGAGGGGGGTGGCATAATGGTTAGGCCCTCATTGCCTACATCATGACCTTAATGGACCAGCACCATCGAGGTCGACAAGAAAAATTAACATCGAGGACCGGTGGAAGGGTGATGACTATAGTGGAAGGAGCCTTCGTAATGGCAAGAGGTGGGACGACGAATGTTGTAATGGCCTAAGGGTTCAACCTTGGTTTAGATTCTAGTTTTGACAATAACAAACATGACATTAATGAGTTCATCAAGTTTTGGTTTCAGATCGAAGAACAATACACACGCCAAGTCCATATTCGAAACTTGAATATAAAAATATTCAAGAATCTTGGACTTCGGAGCTCAAGCGTGTTAGGTGATATGCTTGAAACGGGTCGAACTTTATCCGGGAGATGTCAGACTCATCATTGTAATTAATGAATTAAGGATGTGGGTATCCTTGTATGGCCGGGTGGAGCCCTCAGGATAGATTGTAATTGGCTTAAATTGAGTTTGGTTCTTGAGTGTAGACATAATCGGGACTGATCCGGTGGAGCCCAACTTAAGTGCGCGCTAGTCCAGTCCATATATATATATATATATATATATATATATATATATATACACGCGAGTACAATAATTTATCAATTCTAATCCACGTCGAATTGTCAATATTATATATATATATATATATACAATAATTTGTCAATTCTAATCCACGTCGGGCTGTCAATATGTTACATAAAATATATATGAGAAGACTTTAAAAGGTATATTCGATCGATGCCAACTGTGGGTAGCACAGTTGATGGTAATATGTTGTAAGTTATCTAGAGATTTTGGGTTCGATTCCTAGTATGATCACCTATTATGACTTTCTATCTTTGTTATAAAAAAAAAAGTATATTCGATCGGTCCGCTGCATTGGTGGAAGAGTAAGATATTGAACAATTAGTTAACCGCAAGAAACGTTTACTGGCTACTATACCAACTGCATCAAGTTGCACCGTGTGGTTAAAAGTCAGATCAAGAGAATTGAAATTAATTGTGTATTCAAACATTGTGAAATTAATTGATAATTAATATATAGTTGACAAAGAAGTAAACTTCTGCCTTTGCAGAATAAATAACAAGTTAATTATGGGAAAGAAAGGAAGAGCGTACTCTTCTTTTATAGAAAACGAAAACTTATATTTATTGAGAGAGTGAGAAATATAAATTGTCAATAAAAAAGTGGAAGAAAAAAAGAAAAGTACGTGCGGGGATCATTGAATACAACTAAAATAAAGCCAAGGGATGATGATTACCTAGAGGTGCAAAATATGTTTCAGCGTGATGATTGCTTCAATCGCCCGTTGGAGACGAGGGCTTGATATTTTGTCAAAATATCGGGTGTTTCTTTCAAGTCATCTCCATATATGTGAATCGAGCTCCATAATAATTATTTTAAAAAAACTACTATAAAGCTCCACTTATAAGTGAACTTATAATATTTTTAAAAATAAAAATAGTATCATTGAGACTAAACCTAAAGTAAAAATACTAGATTCATTCATTTGTAACATACGTTCATTTTTACTTTAGGTTTAATTTTAATAAAATTAAATTTACTCGTGTGAGAGATTCATAAAAATTTCTATAGAGTATAACACCATAAAAGTTGCATTCTAATTTTTTCCTATCATCGGCTATTTCAGAATATTGTTCATTGGTTAAGTAGATGAATTAGTTGAGACATTAGAGTTGATATACTTTATAAAGAAAATTACGTCAGGTTGCTAATTAATTATCAACTACATTCTTGATTTGTTATTAATTCTTTAAATTAACATTTATTATAAAAACATTATTATTTTTTTCAATTGGTAGCACAGTTGTAATTACTTATAAAAATATTTATTATAAAAATATAAATCTGTCAATTATGAATAACATCGTTTATGATAATATATTACAGTTGCTTAAAAATTTAAAATTCAAATTTTAATATAATTATTTAGTGTGACTTTTTATTTTTATTTTAAAAAATAAAATAAAATAAAATAAATTGTGAAATCACTCATCGATCAATCATTGAAGATTTTAATCGTGCAAATTAAGGATATATTTGAGACAAATAATTTGAGACAAATAATTTTCCACTCGGAATCCACGTTGAACTGTCAATTTGTTACATAAAATATACTATGAGCAGACTTTGAAAGGTATATTCAACAATTAATTAATAACACCAACTCTCTGGCTACCAACTACATCATAATATATATGCATAATTAAAAATTGCTTGGGGTGGTCAGAATTGATGATTTTGTGGATGGTATTCCAGACACAATTAGATACACTATGGAAAACAGCAGGCCGGCAATTAGATTTTATGAAAATATTTCATTAGTCTTCATACGGTGATGCATGATACTTTAGTTTTTTCTATATAAAAAAAGACTTGTATTTGTCAAAATAAAGAGAAATAAAACATGGTAATAAGAGGGAGTAAGAGATACAAACTAAAAACAGAAACCGAAAAGGGAAACTATTCGGCGTAAAGTAGTTTAAACATATATGATTATTCTTCTTCGCAGTAACTAGCTACAACACGATAGAGCGTTGAATTCATCAAAAATAAATTTTTACTTCTTGAAATTGTGTAGTCGTGATAACTAGGGTTGAATCCATAGAGATTGATTAATTTTAAATTCTTTCAAAACCAAAAAATAAAATAAAGAAAAAATGATGAGTTTTGATTAGATGCAAGAAGATGTAAATAAAAATAGTAATTAAAATTGAGGAGAAATCAATGAGAAAAAAATCTAGCTAAATGTACATTCTCGATTTCGATTCGTATGATCGATCATAGGCACAAAGGATGAGTTCCTTTATTTCTAGCAAATCGATTTGGTCGTAGACAAGCGCTAAGAATCGTGATCTTCTTTAAATCTATGATTAACACAAACAAGCGTTTCGATTAAACCCTTATTGATTAGTATTCCTAAAGACACTCTATGGAACTATCAATAGCTAAAGTTCTTGGGATCACCGATTTTAATAGATTATATGAATTGAACAGCAATCTCACATGTCAAATTAATTCAAGATTTCTCTTAGTACGGATTGAACAGCAACCTCGACTAATTGCCTCTAAATCTGGCATGGAATAGCCATACCAAAAGACAAACTATTGTTCTAATAACCCGGTAACAGACTAACAATTAAAAAAGATCAATAGATAAATTATTGAAGAAAATAAATGAATACTAGAAATCAAAAGAAAATTAAGCACGAAGAGATCTCGCAATCCGAGTAGAACCGAAACGTCGAACGTCCTTTAGCTAGATAGAAGAGAATTAACCACGCATCGCAAAGACAAGCATCTCTTTAAAATATTTCTGCTCAATTGAAAATTAATTCTAAACTGAAAATAAAAGACCAAAACAAAGCATAAAAACTAAAGCTAAAAACTTGAGATCCCTTTGTTCATTACAACTTTTCTCCTTTTATAGGAGAATTCACAAAGCTAACTAAAATAGAAAGAAAAATCAAATCAACCCTACATGTTTAGACACAAAAGGCGAGTCCAAATTCGTATGGGAAACTGGAAATAAATTTCCATCCCTGAAATTGGTAACTTCTGATTCTGCCACATGTATCTTCACTAAGGCGTGGGCACGTCTAAGGCATGTCGACCAGGTTTAGCTTTTTTTCCAGTTTCCAACTTCTAAAAACGTGCAAGGAGGCTTTTTTTTTAATTTCTTTCCATACTTTGTTGCCTAAATATTATATATAACAATAAGCACATATTAGGAAGTATTTAATTCGAATTTAGCATGAAAATAAACATCTTAAGATGGAAAATATATATGTCATCAAATCTCCCCACACTTAAACGGTGCTTGTCCTCAAGCACAACTCAAATCGAACAACCACTCTCTTTAAAATTCATCTTACCCTATTGCAGCCCGCATCATAAAGTCTTAATGACTCAAACTAAAAGATAATAGTAAGTTAACTTTTCACAATGAAATCTCATTACTCCACACAGATTCATAACTACCTAGATGCACATTCAGGGTACAAGATGCAAAGGCTAAAAAGTTTTAAGCACACATGGAAATTTTAAAAAGAATCATCGCACAGAAGAAATATCTACCAAGCAATGCCATAAGTCGAAAATTAACTAGGAGACTTTACTTATTGATTTAACACCTTTTGATTTTCATAGATCGTTTGCTCAACCTTTTGATGCGAGGACATACATTGGTGATGCATGTACCGGTCGGTTACTCGATCAGTTGGCTTATTTGAATTCAAGTTCATTGCCTAAAATGTCATACAACCTTTTGACGTGAGGACATACATTGGTGATGCATGTACCCGATTACTTAGTTGATCACAATTCTAGGTGGCTACTAGCTCTACCTCATGATCTTTGGTGATCAGCGGATTAATGGTGCTCTCTTTTTCTTCTCTTTTTTTTTTGGAATCCAAACTTAAGGCATAACAAGGTAAAGTTCCAACTGTGCAAGATAAAACTAAGCAAGCATGATTGTTTTAAAGTCTATTGCATTTTGAAATTCTGAGAGTTCATCAAGAGATGGTCATACATCGTGTGGAGAGATGAGAAATGCCTTGTTCATGTCAGCTCTCTATTGTAATTCAGTTAAGACATCAAGACACAATGAATTGAGTTGTTCAATGATATAAATGAACCTTTCAAGATAGTAGTTAAAATGTATGAGCTGAAAAAAATCTAGGATAAGATTTCAAAAGGAATTATAAAAAATGTGCAACACGAAAAATACTAAAGAAAAATTACAGCTAGCAACATAATTGTTATTCCCTTAAAATTTCAGCTAGTTACAAAATTTCAGCATTTAAAAGTTCAATTCTCATGCAAGTTGATTTCAGCAAAGTCATATTTGAACAAAAACAGGTATCATGCAAAATAGACCCCTCCCCACACTAAAAATTCACATTGTCCCTAATGTGATTCAAAATTATTTCAGAGCAAAATAAGAGCAGATTGGGAAAATGAGAACTTCCCTGAACATTGGAGAAGCTGCAAGGGGTGTCATCATCTACTGTCTTTGGTTTTAGGCGTGGTCATGCCTAAACTTTTAAGTTTGTCTTTTAAATTTTTTTACCTCTTTTTTATTTTTTAGAATCCTCAAAGCTCTACCATTGGTACTGAATTCACCCATTGCCAAAAGATAATTGGAAGTAATTAAAATCAGAAGTAAAAGAAAAATAAAAATAGATCTTAAAAAAATTGAAAAAAAAAAAATGCAAATTAAAGTAAAGGTTAAGAAATAAGCGTGGGCACGCCTAAAACTTGAGTTGCCTCCCAAAAGCGCCCTTGTTTTTTGTCCTAGGCTAGATAGTACTATCATGTTTCACATAACTCCGATTGTATATTTTAGATGTCTAGGCAGCGGCCTCAATTCTAATTATGGTGTCTCCATAATAGAATGTAGAAGCTTAGTACGAGAAATAGATGGTTCTAGGTATGAAGCATTAGTTTTTGTGGTTTTGAGCGACTTTATTTCAACCTGTAAATTATTTTCATAATCAATTTCAATACTGTCCAGATTGATATTCATGTCCATAACACTCAAATTAAATATTTTGTGAGCTGAAATGCCAATAAAATCAATATTGTTAACACAAAGTTCTTCGCTAGGAAATTTCATGGCATCATAAACATTGAATTTGATGACTTCTCCATCAGATTTCATAGTGAGTGTACCATCATGTATATCTATTTTTGTCCTAGCTGTGTCAAGAAAGGGTCTCCAAGTATCTTCCTCCATATTAAGCACAAAGAAATTTGCAGGAAAGACTAAATTGTTCACTTGAACTGAGACATCCTCCAATACCCCTTCGGGGTAAACGACCGACCTGTCAGCTAATTGAATGACTATGTATGTCTTTTTCAATGGACCAATATTTAAAGATGAATAAATAGACAATGACATGACATTTATAGATGCTCCTAATCACACATAGCCCTTTTTATACCAACATTGCCTATGTTGCAGGAAATAACGAACATACCTTGATCCTTGCATTTGGGAGGTAATTTTCTTTGAAGTACAGTGAAAATATTTTCTCCCACACTTACCTTTTCATTACAAGTTAGCTTTTTCTTGTTGGTGCACAATTCTTTGAGAAATTTGGCATACCGAGGTATTTGCTTAATAGCGTCAAGTAAGAGAATATTTATTTCAACATTGCGAAAAATTTCAAGAATCTCTTTTTCTTCATTTTTCTTATTAGACTTGGCCAATCTTCCTGGAAATGGATGCTTGATCATCAATATTCTCGGTTGTTCTGGTTCATTTTGTTTCTGGTTGACAGTAATTTCAGTTCCAGTCTTTAAGGCATGTCCACGTCTTGACAGAATGGGTTCTGCTAACTCTTTCTCACTTCTCAGAGTTATTGTGTTAACATTCTATTTTGTGTTGATGATAGTTTGTGAGGGCAGTTTGTCTTGTGATTCCAGCTTGCTTAGAGATGATGCTAGTTGGCCCATTTGATTCACCAAAATTTGAATACTTGCTTTTGTTTCCTGTTGAAATTGTTGTGTACTAATTGCAAGTGATTTAACAATTTCTTTAAGATATGTACCTGAGCTTGAAGGGAATTGTAGTGGCGGGGCAGGTGGTTCGTGCTGAAATTGCTGAAAATTTTATTGTTGAAAATTTGGTTGCCTTATCCCGTAACTTAAGTTTGGATTATTCCTCCAACTTGGATTGTAGGTGTTTGAATATGGATCAGGTTTCCTTTGTAGAGGACCTGGGAATCCTCCGACGGCGTTAGCTTGTTCTTGCGTGTCCTCTTGAAGGGTAGGGCACATGTGGGTGAGATGACCAACGATGGCACAAATCTCACATACTTTAACCTGTGATGTGTTTCCTACAATCAAATTCTGAACCATAGTAGTTAGATGATTGGAAAGAATTTGTCCAAGAATAACCTTAACAAATTTTTCCATGCGTTGATTGATCTAAGAGGAAGGTAGAACAACCACTCATTGGCTGCATCTGTTAAGGAAAAAGGGGAAGGCTCGCAGTTTGATTTGCTCATCGAATATCCCGTGTGGTTTCATTATCGAGCATACAACGTGGAATTCCTTCAAGTGCTTGTGAGGGTCTTCATTTTCAAGTCATCGAAAAATAGGCAAAAGATGTATTAGTCCAGATTTTAATTCAAAGTTTACCTCTAATTCTGGGTAAGTGATGTATAATGATGGTTGGGTAAAAGGTGCAGCAGCCAGTTCACACAAAGTCAGATTGATCTCAGTCATTCCTGCTTATGTTTATGCTTCTGTTTGAACCATTCAAAGTTTACCTCTAATTTTGTTTCCGCTTCTCTCTCTCTCTCTCTCTCTCTCTCTCTCTCTCTCTCTCTCTCTCTCTCTCTCTCTCTCTCTCGGTCGAACCCTAGTGTAAACCCACTGTTATAGGAAACAACTCCGTAACTCCTCCCCCGGCTCGAACACTTATAGTGGCTCCATACATTTCCTTAATAACACTTATATATTTAACATGAATATCTTTCTTCTCTGATGTCCAGCAAAGAACTTTTTCTCAGCACTCTATCATATGTTTTCTCTAGGTTGATGAAAACCATATGAAGATCCTTCATCTTCTCTCTATAGATCTCTATCAAGCACCTTAGTAAAAATATAGCTTCTGTTGTAGATCCGTCAGAAATACCATCGAATTTGTTCTTAGACACATTTGTAATGTCCCTAAGTCAATGTTCTATCACCCTCTCCCTTCATCGTATGACTCATTAGTTTAATGTCACGATGGTTGGTACAATTTTGAATATCCTTTTTATTCTTAAATATAGGAACCAAAATGCTCTTTCTCCAACCATTTGGCATCTTTCCTCCTCTTATAATAGAGTTGAATAGCTCGGTTAACCATTCTACTCTCACTTCTCCCGGAAAACTTCCAAGCCTCAATTGGGATACCATATAGGCCACAAGCTTTCTCAGCATTCATCTTTTTCAGGGCCTCCTTGACCTCATTAGGCCTGATTCTATGTATGTAGTTATGGCTACTATTTATCATAAATGCATCAAGATCTACGAAGTCATCTTCATGACCTGCATTGAATAGGTGATCAAAATATATTCTCCACCTCACTTTGATCTCGATCCAGTCAAGACTTGTTGAGACTCATCTTTAATGCACTTAACTAGCTTCATTCAGGTCCTCTCTCTTTTTCTCTCTTAGTCATGCAGGCTTGTACATTTCCTTCTCCCCTTCTCATGTCCCTACCTTTTGGTACAAATCGGCTAAGGATTTACCTCGGACCTCACTAATTGCTTTCTTGACCTCTTTCTTTGTCCTCTTAAATTTCTCAAAGGCTTTCTTATCTTTAGCTATGGGTAGCCTCCTATACCGATATCTTTTCTCTTGTACATAGCTTTTTATACTTTCTCATTCCACCACCATGATTCTTGTAATCCGGGTCCTAGTCCCTTAGACACCCCTAGGACCTCACCTGCTACTTCTTTATGTGATTTGTCATCTCCTTCCATAAGGTGTCTGCATCTTCTTAAAAGCTATTTGGTTGGTGCTTTTTAATGTCCACCATCTAATCTTAGGCTCCCTAACACTCCTCTCCTTGTTCGCTCTACTCTTTTTCTTCACATCCAAAACCACTAGCCTATGTTGGGTAGTTAGAGCTTCTCCAAGTATAACCTTGCAGTCTATGCATATAAACTTGTCCTTCTTCTAGTGAGAAGGAAGTCCATTTGACTATGATTAACCCCACTCTTAAAGGTAATCCAGCGTGATCCATTTTTCTTAAAGCAAGTGTTGGCCAATATAGTAGGTCATCCAAAACAAATTCTAAATTAGCATTTCCTTCCTCATTCCTGCTATCATATCTATATCCTTCATGCACTCGCTCATAGCCATCGTTGAGTCTACCCACGAGTACATTAAGATCTCCCCCGATAAAAATCTCTTGCTCAAGAATTTCTTGAACTACTGCATCCATATCTTCCTAGAACTTATTCTTAATTTCCCCACTTAAGACTACTTAAGGGGAATACACACTAACTATACCTTTTCTAGTACTAGTCTCAAATGAATAATCATATATCATATTCTCTTCATTTCAACCATTGTTTCCTTAAGACCTATAATTATTCCCACATCATTCCTAGTTTTATCCCCTCTCCAATACCACAACTTATACCATGTATTACCAATCTCTCTAGCCTTTGTCTACCTAATCTCTTGTAAACACGCTATATCAGTCCTTCTATTTAGGATATCTACTAACTCAATTAACTTTCCTATTAAAGACTATATGTTTCAACTACCTATTCTAATCCTACGCTGATGGACTAATTTCTTTATCTGCACCCGTCCATCTAGATACTATAGAAATGCACCTAATTGAAGCTTATTTTAATCAATTTTGAGTAATTTATTTATTCAATTATTGATGTAATTTAAGAGAATTAAAAAGTGCAATAGATAGTCTAATATGAGAGGTTTAATGAGGAAATTATACAGTTCAAGTAGGAATTATATAATTTTTATATATACCCAAGAAAGGGTATATGAAGAGGTGCATTCATGTTATTTATGAAAACTAGGCTTTAGTCCCACATGGGAAGATATGCTAATTTTATATTGGCCTATAAGCATTAGTGTGTATGCTTAGTTACTTGTGTGGACAAAGTGGAAGGTCAATAGGCGACATTAGTGTAGTGCACCGCACAACGCGGGCGTGATCGCGTTGCAAAATTACATTAGTGTTTTTAAGCGCACTTTGCACTTAGTCTAGCCTTGATTCGAATTGAAACCTAGTTTTGACTATTGGAATTCCAAAGTTATGTAAGACCCGAAAAAATTTCCTAATATAAAAATCTATTTTGGTGCAGCGTGCTGGACCCGGGGGTAGTCGAGTCGAGCCTCAGGATCGCCTCGAGTGAAAAGGTATGAGTCGACTAATGATTCATGGAATCTATGTGGGTTAATGATTCATGGAATCTATGTGGGTGATTAACTTTCCTTTTATGAATTCATTCCTTAAATCAAGTTAAATCGATTCATATTATGGGTTGAGTCAGAACCCAAGTTGAGTTCGAGTTTAGTCGAGGTTCGAGTATGAGTTAAGTGAGTCATGGAGCTATCTATGGAAAGCTAGATGAGGGATTAAAACCCTCATCTTGCAGTCGTGCAACTCATCCCTTGAGTCGCACAAGGCTGCATAGGGGGAGAGAGGAAGAAGAGCAAGGGAAAGCTTGGAGGACTTGGATCGATTCGGGATTTCGTGTCGTCGTCGGAAAATTTCAAGTCATCGTCGCCCGATCTTTCGTTCTCCGCAATCTAGGTGAGTGGTTAGAGTTAGAAGCATGGGTGAGGCGGGTAGCCTAACCCCTAGTTGTGGTAGGACGAGTTTCTCGCAATCTTTTCGTCGGATCTTGGTTTTATCGACGTGTAATTGCTGTTTTGTATGATTTCTTCGTCGATTTTCAATTGTTAGGGCTGCCGAGTCATGGGAAAAGAGGGAAAGGTCATGCCAAAATTTTCCCCAATTTCCTTGACGGCAAGAAGGCCCTTAGATGATCTCATGTTCATGATTGATGTAGTTCAAATCGTAGGTTTCACGCGTCATGAAGCATATCTTCCCTAGATCTCTCTTGATATGGCCGAATGAACCCTACACCTCATGAAGAGGGTTCGGCCAAGGGTAAGGGAAGGGGTAAAATAGTCCATTGATATTAAGTTATACTCGGAATCGAAGAATTAGAAGTACAGCTAGAGTCTCCTTTCCCTTTCCTACCTTAAGGGCCATGGCCGAGCAAGGTTCTTCTTGCTCATGACTCGACCAAGACTAGGGAGGGGAGAAGAGAGTAGCTTTAGATGGAAACTTACTTTATTATAAGGTTCACACATGTAGGTATGACAATACTTAGGAAGAACATCAATCATAGCAAGTAGATTGATTGATTTTGAATTATATAAATGCTAGCCTTATGACCATCCTTAGCATTAGATCTTTAAATTTTAAAATGTTGCAATTGTTTACCATGCTTAGTATTTCCTACATTTTTGAACTCATTACTACCTTGTCATGTAAGATAATTTTTTCTTATTGAGCTTAATTCCTAAGGTAGTGTAAAGTTGTTATGCATGAATATTATGGTTATTTATAGTAGATGTTGTAACATTTGAATATTTTTCTTTAGATTATACATGCTGTCCAAAAATGTTCATGGGCGGAATTCCAAAGTCGGTACAAGGAATTCCTCACCCAAGGTAATGTAGAAGGGTAGACAACATGTAAGGCGTCGCGAGACGTCCTTCGTGTTTATATGGAAACTTAGCTAGGAGACGATATCACTTCTAGGACTTCTTATAAACATTTGGAAACCTAGAACTCCTAGGTGTGCACATTGTGAAATGACGGCATAAATTGTTGACCCTGTAGCCCGGATTAGGGCCAGATACGGGCAATGGCCTGAAGTGTATATATGGAAACCCTAGGATATTGATTGTGTGATGTGCTTGAGATGGTCCGCCGAGGAGCGTGGAGGTCGGGAACGACCAATGCTCAGCTCGGTCGGTGTTGGGTCTTGAGGTGCGCCAGCGGGCCCGCTAGGTGCCAGACCCCAGTTGGGTGGGACTAGCTATCCTTAGCCCAGACGGTGTCCGAAGACTAGTGGACCATCCTAGTCGACGGTCTGGGATTGTTTGCTTACATCTTGAGATGATGTGGCCGATGGCCAGTATGATACTACCTGATATGGTAGGGACGGCTGTAGCCGAGATATTTATTCCATAAGTAGGCCCAAGGGCCGGATGCTGGAGGCTTGATAGGCCGTGATGGCAGATTATCATATTCAGTTTTACAGATTGACCCATTGGGGGTCGGTAGTCGCATTAGAAGTAGTTTACCTCCTTGTACATTCATTTTGTTGCCTTATATTATATATGTATGACTGAGGCTTATGTGGAGGTTCACTAGAGCCACTCACTGAGTCACAAGTGGACTCACAGTTTATTCTTTATTTTTACAGAGCATGAGCAGTGACTTAGCTTGTCGACATGGTGCAGCTGGTGGGCGGGAGGTGGGGCCATATCTCAGAGCGGCGTCTATGAGACTTAGACCAGTGTCTAGTAGTGTTTGTTTTATTTTTGCACTGACAGTTGTATTTGAAAAAGAGTTGTAAAACTTTTACTTGAACGTTTAGTTATTTTGATGTTGGTGTTCTTACTTGTTTGGGAAAATATAAAAATTGTGACTTTGAAAACTTTTAATAAAGTGTGTTGAGATTTTTTTTATTCGATATGTCCTGGTTTTCCTTGTGTTAGTGTAGACAGTATGCTACATGTGATGTAGGCCCTGGCCGGTCACAATACCCTCAGTTGGGGTGTGACAGGTTACTTGAAATATGACACTTAATAAATGATCAATTGCATATTTATTTAGATTTTATTTGCTCATTAATCAAATTGGTTGTTACTATTTCTCAATAATGAGCATCAATTGAGCAACATAACCCTGCATTTGATCTACATATACTCAGCCTCGAAAATCTCTATCACATTATCTGAAATCTCTCTCATCCTCCTCATCTTTCTCTACTTGCTGCAATCTTTTCAATGGGGCTTGATCAATCTTGGAGGTGTATTGCTACGGGGCAATAGAGACCTTAAGGACATGGATCACCCATCAAAACTCTTGATCTTCTTCGGTTCCACGTTCTTTTCGTAACAATCTTAAGGTCTCTATTGAGATGGATCCCGGAGTCGTTCAAGATCATGAACCAGGATTTCATCAAACTCGATCGGTTTGATGGCAGTAACTTCACACGTTGGCAAGACAAGATGAAGTTCCTTTTGACGGTGCTCAAGATCACCTTCATCCTGGACCCAAATCTTCAAGCCAGTTGAAGGACAAGTGCCAGATCAAGCGACGATCGACTCTCTGAATGAGCAGAGAAAGAAGAGAACCGAAGATGAGGAACTTGCGCGCTGGCACATCCTCAACACTCTCTCGGATCGGCTGTACGAC
Source organism: Canna indica (assembly GCA_034359265.1). Taxonomy (NCBI): domain Eukaryota; kingdom Viridiplantae; phylum Streptophyta; class Magnoliopsida; order Zingiberales; family Cannaceae; genus Canna; species Canna indica. The sequence goes on along the minus strand of CP136898.1, from coordinate 31,405,045 downwards.
CTCTACACCAACGTCCGGTCACTAAGAGAGCTATGGAAAGCTTTGGAGTTCAAATACAAAGCCGAGGACGAAGGTACAAATAAGTATCTTGTTTCCAAGTTCCTTGATTTTAAAATGGTTGATAATAAATCTATTCTTGAGCAAGTGCATGAGCTCCAGGTTATTGTCAACAAACTGAGGGCTTTAAAAATTGCTTTGCCTGAAACCTTCCAAGGTGGAGCCATAATTACTAAACTGCCCCCAACCTGGAAGGATTTTGCCAAGAGGTTGATGCATAAATGAGGACTTCTCTCTAGAACAAATTCAGAAGAATCTACGTATCGAGGAAGAATCCCGAAAATGTGAGGCTAAGAATTTGAACCAAGGACAGTCAAGAGTTAATTGTGTGGAGGCTAAGAAAAAAGGGCTAGGACTGCTCAAGAAGAAAACTGTACAATTAAGGAAACACGCACATAAAATAAGATCCGATCCTAACAAAAGAAAAGGCAAGTGTCAAATTTGTGGAGAAACATGACATTATGCTAGAGAATGTCAACATTGCAAGAGTGGATCTAGAACTGCTAACATGGTTAAGGAGAACCTTGTAGCAATGGTCTAAGCTCTTACTCTTGATGTGGCCATGATCTCTGAGATAAACATGGCTAGTGAGCCATCTAGGTGGTGGCTAGATTACGGGGCTACCGTTCACATTTGTAACAATCGAGAACTGTTCAAAATTTTTACTGAAGTTGTTGGATAGAAAGTACAAATGGGTAACAGTTCCTGTGCTAGTGTTTGAGGTAAAGGAACTGTGGAGATCAACTTCACCTCTGGGAAGAAGCTTACATTACTTGATGTTTTGTTTGTTCCAGAAATTAGAAAGGGTCTAATTTCTATTTGTCTTTTGGATAGGAAAGATTTTAAAATTTCTATTGAGTCTAGCAAAATAATTCTTACTAAGAATGGAGTCTTTGTTGGAAAGGGTTATGAATGTAATGGCATGTACAAATTATCTATCAATAATATAAGCAATGCTTTTGTTTATTCCTGCTCTTCAAATTTCTTTATGGCATAGACGATTAGGATATGTGAATGCTAAGAACTTGAATATTATGCATGCAATGAGACTTATAAATATTGATAGCAATAAACTTGATAAATGTGAAATTTGTGTTAGATAAAAAATTATAAGAAAATATTTTCCAATGGTACAAAGAGAATCACAATTGTTAGATTTAATACACACTGATTTATGTGAATTGAATGGAATATTGACTAGGGGTGGAAAACGATATTTTATTACATTTATTGATGATGCTAGTAGATATTCATATATTTACTTGTTGAGAACAAAAGATGAAGCTCTTGCTTTCTTTAAAAAATATAAATCAGAAGTAGAAAACCAACTTGAGAAGAAGATTAAAATTTTACGTTCTGATAGAGGCATGGAATTTTGCTCAAATGAATTTGATACTTTTTATGAAGAAAATGGTATCATTCATCAAACTAGTGTTACTTATACACCACAACAAAATGGTATAGCAGAAAGAGAAAATCACACATTCCATGACATGATAAATTGCATGCTAAACCATGCTAGCTTACCTTATAATTTATGGGGAGAGGCTCTTTTGACTGCCTATCATATTCAAAATAAAATCCCTAGTTCAATGGTGAAAACTAGTCCTTACGAAATATGGAAAGACAGAAAGTCTAACATAAATTATTTCAAAGTGTGGGGTGTATTGCCTATTTTAGAGTTCCAGGCCCTAAAAGGACTAAGTTAGGTGATAGAACTATTAAGAGCGTATTTGTAGGATATGCTATTAATAGTAAAGCCTATAGACTTCTAGACTTAGAGTCCAACACAATAACTGAGTCTAGGGATGTGGAATTCTTCGAGAATTAATTTTCAAAAGACGTTGAAAATGAAGGAACTCCCACACTTGACAAGACTAGAGGTCCTACAAGGTCTATGGTTGAGATTAGGGAACCTAGCGTTTCAGAACAACCTATAGAACCTAGAAGGAGTACTAGGGTAAGAATAGAGAAGAACTTAGATAAAGACTTCATCTTTTCTCAATCTTTGTTATTTTTGGTAGAAGGTGACCAAAATAATGAAGTGACAAATGAGTTACCCTACATATAAAGTCTTGAGACTGATCCTACGTCATTTAAAGAAGCTATGGCTTCTAGGGATGCTACATTTTGGAAGGAAGCTGTTAACGATGAAATGGATTCAATCTTAGGAAACAATACTTGGGTATTAACAGATTTGTCAAGTGGTTCTAAACCCATAGAGTGCAAATGGGTGTTTATGAGAAAATATAATACCAATGGTACTATTTCTGCCTTTAAAGCTAGATTAGTAGCTAAAGAGTTTAGGCAATTAGAAGGGGTTGACTATTTTGACACTTATGCACTGGTAGCTAGGATTATTTCGATTAGGATCATGTTTGACATGAGTTCTCTTTATGATCTGTTTGTTCATCAAATGAATGTAAAGACAACATTCTTGAATGACAATTTGAATGAGAAAGTGTTTATGGAACAACCCGAAGGGTTCATTGCTCCCGGTAACGAGGCTAAAGTGTGTAAGTTGGTCAAATCACTTTATGGTCTAAAACAAACATCAAAATAGTGGCACGAAAGATTTGATACTGCTATTTTAAACTTCGGATTTAAATATAATAGTGCGGACATGTGCCTATATTCTAAAACCACTTCGGACTATATGGTGATAGTCTGTTGGTACGTCGATGATATGTTGATCATTAGTACAAACATGGTTGGAATAAATGAGACTAAAAAGTATCTATCCTCTGTTTTCAAGATAAAAGACTTAGGGTAGATACTATTTTAGGTATCAAAGTAAGAAAATATAATTGAGGTTTTGTGTTAAGTCAATCCCATTATATTGAGAAAGTAATTTCTAAGTTTAGTTACCTCGAGATCAAGGAGATGAACACTCCTTTTGACTGTGGTTTGAAACTCCAAGAAAATAATGGTAGAGCTATTGCATAGCTAGAGTGCGCAAGTGTTATTGGTAGCCTTATGTACGCTATGCACTGCACTAGGCCAGATATTTCTTTTGTAGTATCTAAACTCAGTAGATACATAAGCAAACCAAATGCTGATCATTGGAAAGCTATTAGTAGGGTACTTGGTTACCTTAAGAGGACTAGTAGTTTGGGTTTGTTTTATAATAAATTCCCTAGTGTGCTGGAAGGGTACTCTGATGCGAGCTGGATAAATAGTGTGGGAGATAATAAGTCCACAAGTGGGTGGATTTTCACTCTTGCTGGTGGGGCTATTTCTTGGGCAAGCAAGAAACAGACGTTTATCTCTCATTCCATTATGGAATCCGAATTCATAGCTCTAGCTCAAGCTAGACGGGAGGCTGAGTGGATAAAAAATATGTTGTTGGACATAGATCTTTGGCCAAGTCCAATGCCTTCAATTTCACTATATTGTAATAGTGAAGCCACGCTATCAAAAGCGTATAGCATTACCTATAATGATAAGTCTAGACATATTGGTCTAAGATATTAGTTTGTGAGACAATTAATACATGATGATATTATTACAATTGTCTATGTATAGTCAAGTAAAAACTTGGCAGATCCGCTTACTAAGCCTTTGACGAGAGACTTAATAAACTTGACTATACGAGATATGAGACTTAAACCACTGAGTCAGGGGTGATGGATACCCAACATATTCTCTAGGTTACCCCTAGTTTTTAGGTTTAATGGGAAAAATAAGTCACAATTGCTAACTATATTACTATCTTGTGGTCTCATATGTAGTATTATGATAGTAGTGATTGTTGCGTGATTGAGGATGAGCTATGCTCTTAACAAAGTGTTGCACTCACTACTAGAATATGTTCTTCAGCAACGGCTATCAGCAACGGCCGCTCAAGCCGTTACCATTTCTAACGGCATTCTTAAGATCGCTCGGGCCATTGCAGATGTGATGTATCTACAACGGCTTTATTACGGCCGCTCAAGTCGTTGCAGATATATTATCACATTAGCAACGTCTTAGTTACGGCTACGACATCCGTCACTCTTGAGCCGATCGCGCACTTGCGGCGTGAAAATAAAATACTTATTAGCAACGGCTTTCTAACGGATGAGTGAGCCATTACTAATGATGTTAATTATCAGCAACGACTTTCTAATGGACGAGTGAGCCATTGCTGATAAGTTTATATAGCTCGACCGCGATCGCGCCCGCCCCTTTCCTCCTTCTTCCACGCTTCTGCCGCCGCCACTATCGATCTCCACCCGCCCGCCGTCCTCGACCGCCGACGCCACTCGCCACCGTCGCCCGCCGTCGTCGCTTGCTCCAGGTAAGTCGCGCGCCACCCCTTCTCTTTTTATTGTAGAACCGGCTAAAACCCAAGATTTAGGATTTCGGTCGACGGCCGAAGCATTCTCCAGTGTCCGACATATGTTGGACACTGGACTCCGGCATCGGAAATAGGGTTTTTTTTAAACCCTATTTTTTAATTAAATTAATTAATTAATTTTATGATAAATTTACATGTTTAGATTAATTAAATATTTATGTTAATTTAGATGTTTAGATTAGATTAGATTAATTTTGATTAATGTTAATCTTTATATTAATTTAGATTAATTTAGATAAATATTTAGATTAGATTAATTTTATTGTTAATCTTTAGATTTAGATTAATTAGAATCGTCCACTTCGGACTCGCGTCGGAATCGTCCACATGGGCCGAACAGGTGGCAGCCTCCGCCAGTCATGGAGTTACGTAGACTCATTAGTGTGATTGGGGAGTGGTAATATATCATGAATTATGAATTATTATAAATTCATTATATCATAATATAATATTGAACTTTATTTTTGTTGTGCAGGTTCGAGCAAGAGGATGTGCCCAGGACGATATCTTTTACGATCCGACGATACATGAATGGGGCACGACCCACGTGGTCTCACATGCCCAATGAGCATGTTGACATGCTATGGGCGTCAAGTCAGATGATGTCAAAGTCAGATGATGACAAAGATCCATGCTATGCTACGTAACATCTCAGCTCATAAAGGAGCAAGCATCCCTTCGGCATCATCAGATCCATCGTCCTCGAGTCAGTCCACGCCGGTGAACACCCAAGCCATATTATGATTCGTACCTTCCTCCACCCTCGTCGTGAGATTTATTATTTTGTTTAGATATTGACTTTGTTACTTGGATACTATACTTGATTGACTTATTTTGTTTGGATATTGATACAATAGTTTTGAATTTGAATAGTTTTTATATGATTGTGGATATATAATTATAAATATAAGTATAATTATTTTGATGTATATCTAGGTGTATCTGTGATGTGTATGTGAATGGATGTGTGTATGGGTGTGTGAATTATGTATCAGGTTAAATATATCAATGTATTAATGGAAATTAGAAATTTTAAAACTTTTCAGTTACAGGTTAACATCATCAGCAACGGCTTTCCCACGGTCGTCCGTGGGAAAGCCGTTACTGAAAGTGTATCGTATTTTCTGGGCCGCAACCTCAAAACCGTTGCTGATGACCTACAACAACGACTTAGCAATGGGCTTTCACTAACGATCTTGCCACGGCCCCACTGCTGTGGTAGAACCGTTGCTGATAATGTTATTAGCAACGGTCGTTGCTAATATGTTGCTAAGTTATCAGCAACGCGGTTTTTTGACACGGCTCATTGCAACGGGGCGGGCCGTTGCTGATGCTCGTTATTCCAGTAGTGACTTATAGCAACAGAAGTGCTTGAGAAACACTTTACCTATATGAACTAGAAGTTGTGTCGCTTCTTATAGAGAGTTGTGGTTTACTCTCTTAGAGGTTCATAAAATAGGATATTGCACATGGCCATAATAGATCCAACAATATGATTGCTCAACTTGGAGGGTGAATTGTTTGTGTGTGACAATTTCGATTGTGTCATCAAGGAGTAGAAGTTTAATCTATGTACACCGTCAACTCCGACACAGCTTTGAATTATTTACACTAAGGGAAGGTTTAATGATTTGTCACACCTTTTTTTACGCAAATAATTCTTGAAGATGATTTGTTTGGTCAAATGTAATTTTCCAAACAAATGAGGGATTGTTGAAATGCACCTAATTGAAGCTTATTTTAATCAATTTTGAGTAATTTATTTATTCAATTATTGATGTAATTTAAGAGAATTAAAAGGTACAATAGATAGTCTAATATGAGAGGTTTAATTAGGAAATTATATAGTTCAAGTAGGAATTATATAATCAAATTTTATATGCCCAAGAAGGGATATATGAAGAGGTACATTTTGTCAAAACTAGGCTTTAGTCCCACATGGGAAAATATGCTAATTTTATATTAGCCTATAAGCATTAGTGTGTATGCTTAGTTACTTGTGTGGACAAAGTGGAAGGTTAAGATACGACATTAGTGCGGTGCACCGCACAGTGCGCACGCGCGGGTGTGATCAATCCTGGAGGTGTATTGCTATGGGGCAATAGAGACCTTAAGGACAGGGATCACCCGTCAAATCTCTTGATCTTCTTCGGATCCACGTTCTTCTCGTAACAGATACGAGGACCATTTCCTATCTAGAACCAAATTCAAACGTCGATGTAGTGGGACTTGTCTGTACTCCCACGGACCCACACGACGGAGTGATAAAACCCCTTGCTCATTTAACACTACATCTCGGTGTTGATGTAGCGTGTGCCTATGTGGGCACGTCCCTGCGTCATATAGCAAAAAAATCTAATACATATTGAGTATGACTAGTTTTAACTACACTAGCCGTCAATTTACCACAACTCTGATCCTTTATCTAAACTTGGGACTTATTATGCTCACATCCGCTCACATAAGCAGAGTTGGTTTCTTCGTATTAAAGAATATCTAAATTAAAATTTAAACATCTATTCAGCGTTAATTTTTAACTAAATTTTTGTAATGTATCCAATAATTTGCGTATTGTTAAATCAGTAATTTGATTCTTTCATTTTTTATTACATGTGCTGAATCTCAGTCATGATTATCTTAAATAACTAATTGTTTTAATCAGAGTTAATTAGCTGCTCATTGCAAATTGGTTCTATATTTGGTTACCCTTTTTCCATGGCATATATATATTATTGTCAAGTCAATGTCAAGTCAAAGTCAATCCAATTTCTCATTGGTCTACAGAATCATATATAAAATACTTAGTTTTTTAAAAAATGAAATTGATAATTAATATAGAGTTGACAAAGAAATAAACTTCTGCCTTTGCAGAATAAATAGCAAGTTAAAGGGAAAGAAAGGAAGATTGCATACTCTTGATACTTGAAGAGGCGTGAAGTCCCAAAAATATTAATTCCTACCTGCATGCACTGCTTTCATTAAGATGAGTTCAACGTCTTCATCTCATGATATCTTATTATACTTCTTCTCTTCTCTTTGCAGATACCGGGAAAGCCACCGGCTAGCGATCGAGAAGCACAACGAAGTGAAGGTTCAAAATAAACCGCATGCATGTTAATAGCAATTCTTCATCTCATGAGACAACAATATCTTATTGATTGCAATCGGTCACCAGTAGGGGTGTAAACGAGCCAAGCCGCTCGCGAGCTACTCGAGATCGATTCGGTAAAAACTCGAACTCGACTCGAACTTATCGAGCTCGAGCCGAGCCGAGCCGAGCCAGACATTCGAGCGAGCCGAGTTCGAGCTAACCTATACTCGGCTCGAGCGGCTCGCGAGCCTAATCGAGCCTAATATATATATTATATAATATATATATATATTATATAATATATATGTTATATATTATATATAGTCGAGCTCGAACTCGATCGAGCTCGCGAACGAGCTCTGGCTCGATTGAGCTCGCGAACGAGCTCGGCTCGTGTGACTCAATTTTTTTTCCCGAGTCGAGCCGAGCCGAGCTCGAGTAGCTTGAATGTAGCTCGAGCCGAGCTTGAGCTGACGGACCAAAGCTCGATCGAGCTCGAGCCGAGCTCGAGCTCGTTATTTTCCAAACGAGCCAAGCTCGAGCAGTGAGAAGCTCGGCTCGGCTCGGCTCGATTACACCCCTAGTCACCAGCACAACTTCTTCCTCTCATATCATGACCTAGCTAGATATCTCTTCTCTTCTCATCTCTTGACCTAACGTTAAATTAAAATTTAAATAAATTAATAAAAAAAACTTAAGGGGCTATTTTGTTGGCGAAAATTATTTTTTATTTAGTTTCGACGAGAATAAAAATTTGATTTCTAAAATCTAATTTTCAATTTTTTAAAACTATGTTTGATTGATAAAAATAAAATTTATTTTTAATTAATTGAAACTTATAAAACTAAGATTGGTTTTCATTAAAGAATACTTATATCGAATAAATTGAAAATTAGTTCATAAATTTATAAAATATTAATTATATGTAGTTAGTTAATAAAATTATTTTTTGCTGATATGATTATGTAAAATTTAATTAGTTTATTGATAATTTAAATCCTCTTTTGTTCAATTAAATATAAAAGTGAATAGGTAAAAGAGCCAACTGAATTCAATGTGGAATTAAAGAGCCGATCAGAGTTTTGTAATTATACGATAATGTGGGATTAAAGAGCTAAGCAAAAAAATTAATAAAAAAATTATGAAAATCGACCAAAGTTTTAAATCGTATGATAATGTGGGATTGAAAAGCCAACTGAAAAATTTGATGAAAAATTATGAAAATTGACATTGGTACCCGTTTCAACTTTGAAACTAGTGCTTAGGGGTGGACTAGCACTAGGGCCAACGAGGACATTGGCTCCGCCTGAACTTTTCTCAACAAATTAAATATTAAAAATAATTTAATAGTTTTTTATAAAAGATATATTATTAACTTGCATAGATATTCCATTAGTTTCTATACTAAGTTCAATTTTTTCTCCATTATTTTTTACCTCTAAAGTATTCGTGTTTTGATTACATTTCTAATATATTTTTGTATGTTTTATCTATATTCATATTATTAAGTTGTATAAATTTTTATAGATAAGTTATTTAATAAATAAATAAATAAATTTTACTAATTATAAGTTATGATTTGAATTAAGAATTTGAAATTGAACGATTAAAATAATATATATTAGATTTTGTTTATATTTTAAATTGGGTCCCTCGGTTAAAATTACGCATCCACCACTGCTAATGGCTGACGCCAAGGCTGATTTATGCTTTATTGTGGTGCATAAACTGGTGCCAAAGTTAGTTTCTGTCCTATTTCTAGAAATGATTTAATTAAAAATAATTAAAAAAATCTAATACCTCAATGAGTGCCAATTTAGGGAGTGAATGGGCAAATTATCCTAATTAAAATGTTATCAACCGTTATCATTGAAGGCGTAAAAGTGATCATCATCTAATTAATAATAGTAGGTAAAAGATTAATTAATTACTATGAGAGCGTTTGATTGTTCGCAAGTGCAAATGTTGCAACTCTCTAATTAGTATTTAGACAATAAATTTATTTGGTTGACTGTAAATGCATTTTGCAGCATTTACTAGTTACAACTTGTAATTCTAATATCATTTGCAGGCCGCAAATGAAATTACAGTCCAAAAAACCCGCAATATAAGATTGTGGGCTACAAATTCAATAATTGAAGTATTGAAAAATAACTAATTTTGGCGACTTAGAGTCGTCGGATGGAGACGTGATAAATATCAAAGTTGTACATTTTCGCGCGCTCAACCCGCTGGTAGTGTCAGATTTTAGATCTAATGTCGTTTGATAGATTTTTTTAATATATTTTCAATATTATACAAAAATTAAAAAATATTAATTTATTTTGATAAATAATTAAATAATGTAAGACATATTTTACCCCGGCCCACCACGGGGTCGCTGCTTCGGGCTCGAGCCAGTCTTAGGCTATAAGATCGGGTCAGACCTACATCCCCTGGTCCGACACGATAATGGGTGCCCTAATCATAATTTTATCGTGTCAGGCTATCAGATTAGGTCTAGCAAATCGTGCCCGACCCGAAAAAATTCGTGCCCGACCTGACCCGAAAAAATTCGCGCCCGACCCGACCCGAAAAAATTCATGCACGGCCAAGCCCGAGCAGGCCCGAAAAAATTTGTGCCCTGCCCAACCCGAAAACACTAGCCCGATCCGACACTAAAAATAATGGGTCGGCACGACCCGACCCATTTAGTCTGATACCACTAAAAATATTTAAAATTGATTATAAATCTGATAATTAACGAATTTTAAACCCGCTAATACCAATCTGTAGTATTTATCAGGCTATTGGGTCGGGCCGGCTTGATAACACTTGGTCCGACCCGGCACGATAAGGGATCGGCCTTATCGAGTCGGCCCGATAACGGCCCGAACCCGATTTTTCGTGCTAGGTCGGGTCAGGCTACTGGGTCGGGCCGAAAACTGCCACCACTATATTAGATCGTGCATGCCAAAATTACTATAATCTAGATACAATTAAAGATGCAAGTTGCAAGTGTAATCGCAACTTTCATTTGTGGTCAACCAATTAATGCTTACAAATAGAAGTTGCAACTCTACTTACCGGCAACCAAACAACATGTTGCAAAATTTATTCGTAGGCATTTATCTTTGCATGCAAATACTTTTTGCAGCATTTACACTTGCGGGCAATCAAACGCCCCCTAAGTTAATTAGCCAAGACTTCACAATTAATATATTCTATAAAGAAAATTACATAATATTGGTAATTATCAATGTAATACATTAATTCTTGTGATTGGTTAATATTATAGGTTTGGGGTACCGGTTAGCCCTATAACCCGACATGAAGTGACTCTTTTGAACATTGGAAGGCAGATGATGATGATACATGGTCTGACCAAATTAAGTGTTCTTTAAAAATTGAATACTATTCTTTATTTCTCTCACAAAATCATTAAAATTAATTAGTTGCAATGTCATACCATTTTTCCGGTCAACTATTGAAGATTTTAATTATTACAAGATTTTAATTATTACATTCTCATGCAAGCATTGCATTTATAAAAGGTAATTTGCTACAATTCTGGTCCACATTAATTGAATATATATGTTGCATAAGTATATTTTATGAGCAGTCTTATTAAAGTTTATATTAAAAAAACCATACACTTTCACTATCTACTATGTCTATGTATACCTACTACCATCATAATATGTGTATATAGAAACCATACACTTTCACTATCTACTATGTCTATGTATACCTACTACCATCATAATATGTGTATATAGTCATTGCAATTTGGCTATTATTTTTTTTCCTTTTTTGCATTCTATTATTGTCAAGTCAAAGTCATCAATATATAAGTAACATTAAAATCTCAAATTAACCATTCATAATCTTTTGACAGAAACATGGAATTAATTATTAAATACAGTTGAGAAAGAACTAAACCCAGTCTTAATTTTCATAATAAATAGCAAAACACCCACAAGTTACGGGAAAGAAACAAAGATCACTCTTCATACTTCAAGAGGAGAAGGTCTAAAATGGCCTCATCACAGGTTTCCAGTTCTGGACAATGGTTCAGTTGTTTCAACACCTGTGCTAACAAAGAAAACTGCTTCAATGTTAGTCGTTCGGTAAGATCAGTACGTAGTTACAGCACAACTTTTCTCGTCTCATCATGATCTAATTAAGCTTCTTGTGTTCTCTTTGCACATACAGGAAAATCCACCAGCTGCAAGAAGCACGACTGCTGCTCCAAGTGACCCACAAGGAAGTGAAGGTCGTATTAGTGCTACTCCTCTTGTCGAAGAGGTAAGTAATCACACGCATGATCCATTAACAATAATTTCTTGATAAGTAACAGCACAACTTTTTCATTTCATCCGATGATTACACACATCTTCTCTTCTCTTTCCATGTACAGGGACTTCAACTAGTGGAAAGCACGACTTCTGTGACTTCTGTTATGGCGACTACGATGAGCGATCCTCCTCCTACTCCACCACTCAATGAAGGTCCAGGACCGCAAATTAATTAATTAGTATAGAAATCTTGAAGCTAGATGTTGAAGTTAATTTACAGGTGTTAATTCAAATTAAACATTGGAAGATGTAACAATAAACACAACTTAATTTGTATCCCATCTGTAGCTGTATCAGTTCACATTATACAAGTATTTTCGTTTTTCCTAAAGTGTAATCAGTAAAGCAAGCTACGCAGGCCGTATACCTTTGTTGTTGGATAATCCCCGAGTGTATGGTTCCATGACAGGTTTTATTAATTACTACCACTCTATGATTTATTTGGTATGCCAGAAATGATTATGTGCATAATGGTATAGGCAGCATACTCTTTATTTTTTTATGAACATGATTTATGCTTTTACTTCTCGATCGATATCACATACTTAACAATTATGAGGGAAACATTATAGTAAATAAACCTCCCACTTCAAGCAATTCAAAGTGGGTTCTCCTAAATTATGGTTGGATCAAGATCAACTGCGATAAGGCATGGACGATGAAATTGCAGCATTGGGCTTGAATGTTAGGCGACGAGATGGTGAATGTGTGCATGCCGAGACTCAGCTTGTTCAAGCCAACTCCCCAGCGGTGGCTGAAGTTTGCTGCCATATATCCTAGCAGCAGTGAATTATGCAAATTAATACAATCAGTTTCCTTATGTTCAAATAGAATCCAATGCAAAAATTCTAGTGGGTTCTATAAACAATCGCACATCACCTCCTTGGAAGCTTCTCCCATTTTATGCTAAAGATCAGCAGGCTGAAAGCTGTCATTTTATTAAGTTTTCTTTTGTAAAAAGTCATTATAACAAAGTTATCTATTATGCAGCAAATTATGAAAAAAATAACCGTGAATCACGATGTTGCCATTCCATTAGACCTCCCTACCTTGTAACTATATATTTTGGACCAAGACAAACAATAAAGTTACCTTTGTTTTTTTATATTAAAAAAAAAAGCTAGTGATCCAAGCAGAATTTTGTCAACACGAGCTAGCTATTAGCGACGACCGATGTAGATGTTGCTAAGGGGGACAACTTAGAGATGACTACTTAGAGATGATTGCTCAAGCCGTTCCTGATTTTTTTAAAAAACAAATTATGTGTACTACAATATATGCATAGCAACTGTGTTATAACTGTCGCATATATATAATTTATACATCGTCGTTGCTAATAATAAGTTATTAGCAATAGCTTTGCTACGACTAACCTGAGCCGTTGGTGATAATAAATTTTATTTATCCCATTGTAACCCTTTCTTCTTAATTGCTCCCTACGAATTGGGGAAATGTTGTCGTTGTTGTCGTTCATTGTCGTGCCCTCGTTGTCGTCAACTCATTGCTGCTCAAATCATACACTTATCGATCGACCGCCATCTATAGGTAAGGCTTCCCCTTAATTTCTCCCCCTATATATCCAATCGGCCAAAATCCTAGTTTTAGGATTTCGATTGGCGTCGATCTCAATAGGTCCAGCGGGTAGTGCTCCTTTTATTTTTTTAATCTAATTGAAGTTTTTATTTTTTTAATTCATTATTGTTAATTTAAATAATTAATTACATATTAATTTATTATAATTACAATTTGTATAGTTAAATAGTTTTAGATAATTATATATGTATAATTGATTATATATAACTAATTATATATTTCAATTGATTAAATTTAAACAAGTATAATTATAAGTAATTATTTCTTATATGTTAATTATAATTGGACTTATAATATATATATATATATATATATATATATATATATATATATATATATGTGCGTGTTATATATATATATATATATATATATATAGAAATTATAATTATAACTATAATTTATATAATATATTATAACTCAAATTATAATTAAAATCAATAATAATTTATCATTTATATATATTCTTATTTATACAGTTATACTTGACAATATATAAATTAATTTACATATACTTATATATACAGTATATGCATTTATTGAAATTGTTTTGTTAATCTTGCTTATCATTAATTTATTGTTATTGTTTAGAATATGTATGTTGTGCAATTGATTTAATTTAATTTAAATCGATTTGTTATTTGTGTTTAAAATTTAAAAATTAATCATGATAAGTGAGTTAATATGTACCCGTACGCATCAACAAATTAGTCATTATTACACAATACTTTAGTTTCATTTGAGACTTGTATATTCGTATAATAGAAGTAGATTCACTTTTATACGATGTGTGAGCCATGAATTATCTTTAATTGGACAATTTGATAATATAGTTATTCTTATTGCACTTAGTTATTTCTTTTAGCGTTTTTTTTATTCATAAATTTCGATATGGTAATCTACCTTGTTCTCTGATATGCATCCTAATGATATGCGCATATTCAGAGAACTATAGGGAGATGTTGCCAAAATTTTGAATAAAATTAAATGCTAAAAGAATTAGTTACTGCCAAATGAATAACATGATTCCCGAATGAAATAGGATCATTCCACCTAAACACATTAATGAAAGATGTGATGAGTTGACGTAATCATGTCAAATAATTAAAGTTGGATGTACTCACAATTTGATCGTGTGGAGGCGGAGGTGGCTGGGTCGTCGGTGTCTTCAGACTCTCCGGTCCTCCTTGGCTCACCTTCGAGGTGCCGAAAAAGAGCTAGGGGCTCCGACGAAAGCTTTCTTCCTCAAGCAGCTACTCTCTCATGAGGGGACGAGTTTGTGTTGCCGGAGGTATCGATGGTAGATGGTGTGTCATCAAGAATTCGGTTGCCTGTTTCGACCTTACTCATATGTTCCAATAATCAATCGGGTTTTCCCGAAGTGATGGATCCTTGGGAGTATGTCCAAATCCTGATGAGCAGGTTGAGAGAGTCTATGTCTAGAGACTCTGAGGCTCAGTCTTGAGAGCTTGAAGCACTAAGGCTAAGATGATTAAAGTGGAGAGTGTCTTGGCGGCGAAAAATGATGAAGTCGCACTCCTGAATGTCATTGACTTCCTCAAGGAAGTTAGGGATGGTGTTATGGTGAATCCTGAGGTTGAGGAGGATTTTGCTTGGTCCCTTGGAGGAGAATCTTCGGTCGCGACTCCGGGTTAGTGCTCAGTTTCTCCACATGGGGATATTGTTTCGGGGAGGAATGCTCCCGCCGTGCCTACCAAAGCTGATGTAGTCTCTCCACAGTAAATGTTTGAATTTTTTGCTTGCCTGTGTGTGGGATGGTTTTGAAAACTTTGTGGGGTTAATTATTTCCTCTTTTGTTTGACAATTGCTCCTTCGTGGCCTTATTTAAACATGCTTGTTTTCTGTTTTGCAACATGCTCTTGTTGATTCAATGGCCTAGTTTTCACTGTCAATAGTGCTTGGTTCCCTATGAAGGGAAAATCTTTGTTTGATGTTGAACCTTCTGAAATCTTTGTTTGAGGTTGAACCTTTTGTAACAACTCCAAAGTTATGTCAGAGGTTAAGCGGTAATCGTGGAGCATAAGACAGGACTGCGTGCGAGGAGTTGTGTAAGGGTTCTGAGGTCGGAAGTAGTGGTGTGATAGCCAACGAGCCAAGCTGGTGAAAATTGAGTCATGGTCATGTAAGGGCGTTGAGACCAGAAGAAGCGACTACGGGAGCTGACAACTACACTCGGGAGTTCAAGCCAAGCTCGTCGAGGAGCATAAGGCACGACCGCGCGTGAGGAGTCGAGTAAGGGCTTTGAGGCCGAACGTAGTGGCGTTATAGCCAACGAGCTAGTCTAGTAAAATATGAGTCCTGATCATGTAAGGGCCCTGAGGTCGAAAGTAGTTGCTCTGGGGGTCGAGGATTGCACACAGGAGTTCAAGCCGAGCTCGCCAAGGAGCGTAAGGCAGGATTGCATTCGAGGAGTCAAGTAAGGGCTCTGAGGCTGAAAGTAGTGGCGTGATCGCTAACGAGCTAGGCTGGTGAAAATCGAGTCCTGGTCATGTAAGGGTGTTGAGGCCGAAGTAGCGACCCTTGGGCCGAGGATTGCACTCGGGGGTTCCAGTCGAGTTCGCCGAGGAGCGTAAGGTAGGACCTCGCGTGAGGAATCGAGTAAGGGCTCTAAGGCCGGAAGTAGTGGCATGATATATAGCCAACGAGTTAGGCTGATGAAAATCGAGTCCTGGTCTACTAAGGGCGCTGAGGCCGAAAGTAGCAGCTCTAGGGATCGAGGACTGTACTTGGAGGTTCAACCCAAGCTCGCCGAGAACTGTAAGGCTGGATCGCGCGCGAGTAGTCATTGGGGATGCGGGAGCCCGTAATATGAACTGAGGCTGGTGAGATAAATTGGTGTAAACCAAATTTTGGTCGTTGAGTAGAATGCTGGGCTCTAGGGCTGGAAGCAACAGCTATAACGGCGAAAACTCGCAACTAGAGGGTTCAGGTCGAACTCGTGCGCAATGATTTAAGTAGGTTTCAAATAATGAAATACTTATTAAAGAGGCGAGATGGCCGTAGGGTTTCCTAGACATGCACTGAGAAATATACGAGAAATGCAATTTTATTAAGTAATAGCCAAGAAATTGTGCATGCAGGAGAGTGCTCAATCTGAGCTTTATTTGTGCTTGTTGCGATAATTTGATCATGGCCTGGGTTCTTTCAAGGATTGAGTCGGGGTTATTTTCGCATGTCCCCTCCTAGGTTTGGTTCGAACACTTTTGCTGGTTGTTTGCCTTCGACTGTGGAAAGTGCTTGTGGGTTAATAGGCTCTTTCTTTGGTTCGGTCATCTTTGACTTGAGGCATTCATTATAGCACTATCACGCTTCTTTTTGGTAGGCGTGCAGCACACCTACTTCCATTTCCCAAATAGAAAATTTTAATGCCAGGTGGGGAGTGGATACAACAATTCCCAGATTGTTCAAGGACGATCGTCCTAGGATCATATGATATGGGCTGGGGATATTGATGACTAGGTACTATACATTAATCGTTTTCGCCTTTGGCTGAGATTGAATGTCGTCCTTAGCCAAATGGCTCCTCGGATGTCAACCCTTTCTCCTGAGAAGCCTACCAAGTCTCCTTTGCATGGTGTGAACGAGGCTTCTGTTATGACCAGGACCTTTTTTATGATGAAGGTTCCTACAACCACAGAGATTACGATCGGGTGATGCAGGTTTTGATCAGCTTCGCAAAAATCGGATTCATAGAATGATATTATTGGGGTTCTAGAGATAGGTTGGTGTGGGTGAGTAGTGTTGGCTTAAGGGTTCCCCCCTTAGGCTTTGATCTTTATTTTGATGATAACAAACAAAGATTTAATATATGTGTGAAGTTTTGAGTTTAGGTTGATGTTGCGATAAGCATGCGAACTTCGGCGAACTTCGCTCGGAGATATGAAAGAAAAGATCGTCAAGAAAGGCTCGGATGTAGATTAATTAGATAACTTATAATATATCCCTAGGATCTCATCCCAAGCTTATTTGTAAAGTTATCCAAGTCAAAACTTGGTAACTAAACCCATGAAAAAGCATGTAACAAAGAGAAGGTAAAAAAACAGCCTCAGCCTGAGTTTGATCGACCGAACAAGGCAAAAAAATGGCAATAGCCACTTCGGTCGACCGGTCGATCGATCGAACATATGCAAAAATCGGTAGTGGCTATTTCGGTCGACTGAACAATGCTAAAAAATGGCAGTGGCTACTTCGGTCGAACGAATGAGGCCAAAAACTGGCAGTGTCTATTTTGGTCGACCGTTCAATCGATCGAATAGCAGAGGAGCTAAAATGCGAATCATTCGGTCGACCCTCCGGTCGATCGAATAGAGCAGCAGAAGCATAAAATGCCAGCGGTTGCTGGGCAGTCGATCAGTCGATCAGTCAATCAGTCAATCGACCGACGATCAACCGACAAGGGATCGAACAACGTCCAACAGGCGAAAAAATGTCCATTGAGGGGTTATAAATACCCCTCACCTAACTTCTTTAATCTCTCTCAACAACTAATATAAGCTTTCAAAAGAGAGATTTGTACCTTCTAGAGCTTGATTGGCTTGCGCTCGCTTCTCCGATCAATGACTTCTCAAGCGCTCATCTTCCCTCAACTTGGGCTTCGATTCGAGCTCAACGTCTAGGCGAGTTGGAGGCTTTGAAGGCTTGGAAAAGAGTATTTGGTCTTGGTTTATTCTTTAAACACTTTTCATTGTAATTTTAATTGTTATTTGAACTTATTTTCATTGGTTAGCTTGCTAGGTGTGCTAGTGTAAACACTTAGGGTTTACTTTGTAGAATTGTATTTTGCCTAGGTGAATAGGTTTGAGGAATTCTCAAAGGGTTGAGAATTGAGTCATCGATTGTATTCAAAGGGAAACACAAAATCTATAAGGTAGTTGGTTAGAAATCCTTGGTGTAGAGCCAAGGTAGTGGAGTAGTCGGTTGGCTGAACAACTATATTTTCGTGTGTTAGCATTGCCTTGCGTGTTTGTCTATTATTGTGCTTCATATTCGCTAACAAACATTACTTAGTTGCACTTGCATTTGGTTGAAGTTGAAATTGAGTAAAAAGAAAATTGAAGTATATTAGTAAAGTAACCCAACACTATTCAACCCCCCCTTCTAGTGTGGGATTTCACTTATCAATTGGTATCAGAGCAAGATCGTAGGATTAGATTTAACCATCTACCCTACAAGTTAGAATGACTTGTGAAATCCAACTAGCTCAAGGGTCCTCTACTCATACTCCACCATTGTTCAATGAAAATAACTATGCCTACTGGAAGATTCGTATGAATGGCTTCCTACAATCACTAGTCATGGATGTAGGAAGAATAATACAAGTAGAGTATAAGCAACCAACTAAGGATATGAATGAGTGGGACCAAGAAGAGATTAAACTCTTTAATGCAAATGCAAAGGCCATCAATGCATTATATTGTGGCCTATCAATTAATGAGTTCAATTGGATTTCTACTTGTAAGTCCGCATATGAACTTTGGAAAGTCCTAGAGACTACATATGAAGGTACTTCACAAGTTAAAGAATCTAAGATAAATCTACTCATGCATGATTATGAAATGTTTAAAATGTTATCGCATGAATCTATTGATGCC
This sequence comes from Canna indica, assembly GCA_034359265.1. Classification (NCBI taxonomy): domain Eukaryota; kingdom Viridiplantae; phylum Streptophyta; class Magnoliopsida; order Zingiberales; family Cannaceae; genus Canna; species Canna indica. The sequence continues at coordinate 31,386,019 of CP136898.1, read as the reverse complement.
ATGTATGCTCAATTTCAAAATATTATAAATGGATTAGCTAACCTTGGTAGAGAGATAAGGGAATAGGAGAAGGTAAGAAAGCTCCTTCGTTCCCTTCCAAAAGCTTGAGAGCCCAAGGTCATCGCAATCATGGAAGCAAAGGATATGAGCACCTTGAAGATCACCGAGCTCATTGGGTCTCTCATGACACATGAGACCCATATGAAGTAATACAAGGAGGAAGATGCTCCCAAAGGCAAGACCATTGCCTTAAAAGCATCACACCGGGGTGAAGAATCCTCATCATCCGAGGAAGAGACGGACGATTTTGAGGAAATGACAATGTTGGCGGGAAGATTCATGAGCTTCATGAGAGGAGGCATGAGAAAGGGAAGAGGAGGCTACACATGCTACAATTGCAACAAGACCGGGCATCTAAGGAAGGATTGCCCACTTCTCAAGATGGCTTCCACCTCCAACCCTTACAAAAAGGACAAATACAAGAAGAAGAAGAAGAAGAAGAAGAAGAAGGCAATGGTGGCTTCGTGGGATGAAAGTGGACCTTCATCAAGTGAGGAAGACTCCAAGAGTGAAAAGGCAAATCTTTGCTTGATGGCAAATGACAATGAGGTAAGATTTACATTTTGTGAGCTCTCATTTACACAAGAAGAACTAGAAAATAAATTTGATCAAATGCATGATGAATTTAATGTTATCAGGAGAAAGTTTAAAGAGCTTAAAAAGGACAACAAATCTTTAGAGCTTGAAAATAATAGTTTGCTACTCTCATGCAATGCATTAAGAAAAGAAGTAGATACCCTTAAGGAAGAAAAGCATGCCCTAAATGATGCTAAGAAAAAACATAGAAAATAAAAACAAAAAATTGGAAGATGAAAACAAGTACTTAAGTGATCAAGTAGAGCACTTGAATGATAGCATGCTAACTCTAAAAAAGGAACTTTGCAGACTAAATGAAAAAATGACAACCTTACAAAATACCATGCCTAAGGTTGTCCATGCTCAGAAAGCCATCACACTTCCATGCTCACACACACAATAGAAGAAAATTTAATGAAAGTTGCTTTTCATGCGATATATTTGCCCATCTGTCTTAAGATTGTGCATTAAGGAGGAACCCACATGCTAGATTTATTTGGGTTCCTAAGATGACTAACACTCAAGGACCCAAGAAAATTTGGGTACCTAAAATAGTTTCTTCTCCTTTTGTAGATAGAGGAGCATTCTCAAGCAAGTAGAAGCAAAGATGGTGGACATGTGACATTTGGAGATAATGCCAAAGGTAGGATTGTTCGCATTGGCGATATAAGTATACTCCCTTACCCATGCATTAAAAATGTCTTACTAGTTGATGGGTTAAAATATAATTTGATTAGCATATCTCAATTGTGTGACAATGGATATGTAATCATTTTTGAAGCATCTAAATGCATCATTAGGGGTGCACCATCTAATGACATTATGTTTATTGGAAATAGACAAGAAAATGATTCTTGGTTGTGGCATAGAAGGCTAGGACATGCTAGCATGAGCCTCATCCAAGAAATATCTAAAAAGGAATTAGTTAAAGGATTACCCAAGTTAAAATTTAAAAAAGATAAACTTTATGATGCAGGTCAACTAGGCAAGTAAGTTAAATCCCCATTTCATAGCATTAATCAAGTAAGCACATCCAGAACACTTGAACTTATGCACATGGATCTTTTTGGTCCATATGATCTAGCTAGTCTAGGTGGAGAACTATATTGCTATGTGCTAGTTGATGATTTCTCGAGATTTACATGGGTTTTCTTTTTAGCTAAGAAAAATAAAAATTTTGATTTTTTCAAAAAATTTACTAGGAGAGTTACAAATGAGAAAGGAATTTCAATTTTGAAAATTAGAAGTGATAATAGAGTAGAATTTAAAAATGAACAGTTTTTCGAATTGTGTGATGAATTGGGTATTGAACATACATTTTCTTCCCCTAGGACCCCTCAACAAAATGGGGTGGTTGAGAGGAAGAATAGAACTTTATAAGAGAAGGCTAGGACCATGCTTTGCGAAAATAATTTGCCCAAGTACTTTTGGGCCAAAGCCATAAATACCTTGTTATGTGCTTAATCATGTTTTATTGAGACCTAAAATTAAGAAAACATCTTTTGAGCTTTGGAATGATAAAATCCCAAATGTGGGATATTTTCATGTTTTTGGATGCAAATGCTTTATCTTAAACACTAAGGAGCATTTAGAAAATTTTGATTCTAAATCTGATGAAGGCATTTTCCTAGGTTACTCCAATAATTCTAAGACATGCAGAGTATATAATTGTAGGACTATGATTGTTGAAGAATCTATGCATTACATTTCATGAAACTAATGATTCTTCTTGAAATGTTAAGATTGTGAATGTAGGTGAGGAACTCACATTTCATGACAAAGAGGTGGAGGATGAAGACAATGAGGAAACTCAATATGAAGAACCTTCATCCTCAACTCTAACTCAAGATGAAGACAAAGAAGAGGACGTTCTACCATCTCTCCCCAATGAATATCGATTGATAAGGGATCATCCAATGGATCAAGTCATTGGAGAACCATCAACGGGAGTGGTAACACGCTCTAAACTTAAAAATATTTGTCAATATATAGCATTCATATCTCAAGTAGAGCCAAAAAATATTAAGGAACCAATAGAAGATGAATTTTGGGTAATAGCTATGCAAAAAGAACTAAATTAATTTGTTAGAAATGAAGTATGAGACTTAGTGCTTAGACCTAGTGGACAAACCGTGATTGGGACTAAATGAGTGTTTAGAAACAAGTTAGATGAAAGAGGTTTAGTCATTAGAAACAAAACTAGTTTAGTGTTCCAAGGGTACAATCAAGAAGAAGGAATAGATTATAATGAAACTTATGCTCCTGTAGCTAGACTAGAAGCAATTCGAATGCTTTTGGCTTATGCTAGTTTTAAAGGCTTTAAACTTTTTCAAATGGATGTTAAAAGTGCATTTTTAAATGGTTTTATCGATGAAGAAGTATATGTTGAACAACCCCCCGGATTTGAAAGTTTTGTGTTTCCAAACCATATTTTTAAACTTAAAAATGCTTTATATGGTTTATATGGCTTAAAACAAGCCCCTAGGGCTTGGTATGAAAGACTTTCCACATTTTTGATTGATCAAGGCTTTAACATAGGAAAAGCCGATGTCTCCTTTTTTATAAAACACAATAAAAATGATATTTTACTTGTGCAAATTTATGTTGATGATATAATATTTGGTGCTACTAATGAATTGCTTTGTAAGTGGTTTGCAAAGTGTATGCAAGAAGAGTTTGAGATGAGTATGATGGGAGAACTCTCCTTCATGCTTGGTCTCCAAATCAAGCAAACCAACAAAGGAATCTTCATAAATCAAGGCAAGTACACAAAGGAGCTCATCAAAAGGTTTGGGATGAATGAAGCCAAAATAGCTTCTACACCAATGAGCACATCCATCAAGCTTGACAAAGATGAAGATGGTGTCAAAGTAGACGAAAAATGATATCGAGATATGATTGGTAGTCTTCTTTACTTAACTGCTAGTAGACCTGATATCATGTTTAGTATTTGTGCATGTGCTAGGTTTCAATCTTATCCTAGAATGTCTCACTTAAGTGCGGTCAAACGCATATTGAGATATTTGAAGGGCACGGTTGACTTAGGACTATGGTATTCATGTAATGCACCTTTTGACTTAATCAATTTTTCGGATGCGGATTTTGCCGGGTGTAAAGTAGATAGAAAAAGCACTAGCGAGTATTGTCAATTCCTAGGAGTGAGTATTGTCTCTTGGTTTTCAAAGAAGCAAAACTCAGTTGCACTTTCAACTACCGAAGAGGAATACATCGCTGCGGCTAGTTGTTGTGCATAAATCCTTTGGATGAAACAACCCCTTTTAGATTATGAACTTAAGTATTCTTGCATACCTATACATTGTGATAACACTAGTGCAATCAATTTAATAAAAAAATCATATTTTACACTCTAGGACTAAGCTTATCGATCTAAGACGCCATTTTCTTAGGGGTAATATAGCTAAGGGAAATATATCGGTGGAATTCATATCCACCGACAAATAACTTGTAGATATATTTACAAAACCCTTCAGTGAGGAAAGCTTTACAAACTTAAGAATGCAATTAGGAATTTGTGTTTTTCTTAGTGGTTAATTTTTTTTCAAAACATACATGTTTTTAAAATTGCATTTCCTAAGGTATCATCACACTTATGTATTGCCTTGTAATGGGGCTTTGCGACTTATTGATCTTTACCTTCTATAGGGTTACATTAATAGGAAGGACTATTGTGGTAGATGATACTTGGTTTTATGGTTTTCTTGGTTTTAATAAAGGAACTCATTAATTGTACCTTAGCTCTTGCCCTTTTTGATTGATGTCAAAAGGGGGAGAAAAAGTAAGGTCATATTTGTTCTATGATGCATATAGATAGAGGAATTTACAAGCAAGATATGCACATTGATAAGGGGAGCATATGTTAAGTTATGTATGCCTTGTATATGCCTTATCTTAAACTCACAAATAATACTTATCGTTTTCTTAAAATTCCATGCTGTGTTTGTCATCATCAAAAAGGAAGAGATTGTTGGCTTAAGAGTTCCCCCCTTAGGCTTCGATCTTCATTTTGATGATAACAAACAAGGATTTAATATATGTGTGAAGTTTTGAGTACGTTCAGGTTGAGGTTGCAATAAGCATGCGAACTTCGACGAACTTCGCTCGGAGATACGAAAGAAAAGATCGTCAAGAAAGGCTCAGATGTAGGTTAAGTAGATAACTTGTAATATATCCCTAGGATCTCATCCCAAGCCTATTTGTAAAGTTAGCCAAGTTAAAACTTGGTAACTAAACCCAAGAAAAAGCATGTAACAAAGAAAAGGTAAAAAATAGCCTCAGCCTGAGTTCGGTCGACCGATCGGTCGATCGGTTGGTCGACCGAACAAGGCAGAAAAATGACAGTAGCAACTTCGGTCGACCGCCGGTCAATCGAACAGATGCAAAAATCGGTAGTGGCTATTTCGATCGATCGGGCGGTCAATCGAACAATGCCAAAAAATGGCAGTGGCTACTTCGGTCGACTGAACGAGACCAAAAACTGGCAGTGTCAATTTCGATCGACCGATTGATCGACCGGATAGTAGAGGAGCTAAAACACACTACTAGAAACTTCGTCTTCAGCAACGGCTATCAGCGACGGCCGCTCAAGCCGTTGCTATTTGCAACGGCATTCTTACGGCCGCCCGAGCCGTTGCAGAAAACTGTATCTGCAACGGCGTTCTAACGGAAACCCGAGTCGTTGCTGATTATTTTAATTATCAGCAACGGCTTTCGGACGGAAAGGCGAGCCGTTGCTTATATTTTAATTTTCAGCAACGGCTTGCTAACGGATAAGTGAGCCGTTGCTGATGATAACTTATCAGCAACGGCGTTCTAACGGGCGAGTGAGCCGTTGCTGATAAGTTTATATAGGGCACGCTCTCGCGCCCGACTCTTCTTCCTCCCGCTGCTCGCTGCTGCCGCCGCCGCTCCTGCCGACGCCACTCGCCACCGCTGCCGCTGCTGCCGACGCCGACGACGCCGACCGCTGCTGCCGACTTGTTCAGGTAAGTCTCCCCTGCTGCCGTCTCTTCCCTGCGGCCGACGGAAATCACCCGACCGAAACCCTATTTCTAGGGTTTCGGCCGGCGGCGGTCGGCCGATGGCCGCCGTCGGACCTTCTGCAGTGGCCGGACATTGTGTCCGGCCACTGTACGCCGGCGCCGGAGGGTGGACTCCGGCGCCGGAATTTAGTATATATATATATAGTTTATATTATTTTATATTTGTTAATTAATTATTTAATAATTGTTAATTAATTGTTTAGATTAATTGTTTAATTTGTTAGATTAATTATTAGGGTTTAGATTAATTTCGGACGCGCGCCGGAATCGTCCACTTCGGACGCGCGCCGGTATCGTCCACTTCGGACGCGCGCCGGTATCGTCCAATTCGGACTCACACCGGAATCGTCCACTTCGGACGCGCGCCGGAATCGTCCAATTCGGACTCGCGCCGGAATCGTCCACTTCGGACGCGCACCGAAATCGTCCAATATGGACTCGAACTGTCTCGAAACATTTAGAAAATAATCATCCTCCGACGAGTTGATATGTTTCACGTACGCATCGACGATCGGATATGATTTAGCAAAACCTTAGATCCGTTCGGGAATTGTATGTTCGTGTAAAAGAAGTAGATGATCTTTTATACAACGTACAATTCTTGAATTGTCCCTGATTGGACAATTTGGGAATATAGTTATTTGTACTGCACTTACGTTTTTATTTTAACTGTTAACTAATTATTCTAAATTTCGGCAACATCTCTCTTGTTCTCTGATACGCGCCCAGATGATATGCGTATTCGGAGAACTGTAGGGAGATGCTGTCGAAATTTAGAATAATTAGTTAACAGTTAAAATAAAAACGTAAGTGCAGTACGAATAACATAAATCCCGAATGGAATAGGACAATCTCACCTAAAGACATTAACCAAAGAAATTGTCATTGATTGACAGAATCATGTCGGCTGATCGAAGTTGGATGTACCGACGTCTTAATCGTGGAGCTTTAACGAATGAGTTTCGATTAGGCGTAACGTACTTCCTAAATTTCGCCTATTCGAATCTGAATTTCGTTAGCATGGATGATCAAATCCGATGTCCGTGTCGCATTTGTTCAAATGGACGATTTTTGGATCGGGAGACTGTCACTCTGCATCTATATACCAAAGGATTTGCACCGAGATATTTTCTATGGACTTGTCACGGGGAGTCACGCGAAGTCGGGACGTCGAGCAATCCTGTCGTTCAGACATATGGTGAATCTTCCTCTGCTGGTGCTTCTTCATCCGGTCAATGTAATCCCTATAGAACTATGATACTTGATAGTCTTGGGGGTCAATTCCGCCTGAATGATAATGTTGATCGGCCAGTTCTTCAGACATCAGTCCCACCAGATACTACAGCGGTTGATATCACAGAAGTAGGGGCTGCGGTAGAGATTGAATTACCGAATAAAGAAGCTGCAGAATTTTACGAGATGTTGAAAGCTGCCGATGAACCTTTGTATGAGAATTGTCCTAAATACACTAGGTTTTCAGCAATGACACAGCTCTTAAGCATCAAGGCCGATTGTAATATCAGCGGAGTTGCGTATGATCGGATTGCTGGATTGATTAATGGAATGCTGCCTACTGATAACAAGTTTGAGCCTACTTTTTATAAGACTAAAAAGCTAATGAGAAAATTGGGGCTTGGGTACGAAAAAATACACGCGTGCCAAAATAACTGCATTTTATATTATAAAGAAAATGTGCAGTTGGATAAATGCCCTGTATGTCAACACCCTCGTTACAAGGAGAAGAAATCGGTCCGACAGAAAAATATCCCGTTTAAGGTGCTTCGGTATTTTCCACTAACACCGAGGCTTCAAAGGTTATTCATGTCGGAAAAGACAGCCCCCTACATGAGTTGGCATGCAAGAAGTCGTGATGATACAGTAATGACTCATCCATCTGACAGTGAAGCATGGAAACATTTGGATACATGTTATCCTTCATTTGCTATGGATACTTGAAATATCAGATTGGGATTGTGCACAGATGGTTTTAATCCGTTTGGACATTCTGCAACTCCTTATTCAGTTTGGCCAGTGCTGCTGACAGTTTATAATTTGCCACCGTCAATGTGCATGAAAGATGAATTTATTTATCTTTCGATGATTATTCCGGGTCCTAAGGGTCCGCGAAAAGAAATTGACATATTTCTCAGACCCTTGATAGATGAATTGAAAACATTGTGGACTGAGGGAGCTGTCACTTATGATTGTCATCGGAAGCAAAACTTCAATTTAAAGGCCGCGGTCTTGTGGACAATCAATGATTTCCCCGCGTACGGCATGTTGTCGGGTTGGAGCACTCACGGCCGACTCTCTTGCCCGTATTGTATGGAACACTCTAAATCAATCAGTCTTCAGAACGGACGAAAAATCTCATTCTTTGATTGTCATCGTCGATTCCTACCGGTTCATCACCAGTATCGAAGGAATCGTAATAAATTTACTAAGGGCAGAGTCGAAAGAGATGGGCCACCACCGATGTTGTCTGGTGAACAAATGTTAGCACGTGTTTCAGCACTTCCAGATATTGTATTCGGTCGCAATGAAAGAGTGTCAGGTTTTGGCCAAACACACAACTGGGTGAAAAAAAGTATCTTTTGGGAATTGCCCTATTGGAGTTCATTATTGATTCGACATAATTTAGATGTCATGCACATTGAAAAAAATGTGTTTGATAATATTTTCAACACTGTGATGGATATTTCTGGAAAAACTAAAGATAATGTCAAAGCCCGACATGATCTGAAAATACTTTGTAAAAGACCAGAGTTGGAGTTACAAGAGGTCAACGGACGATATCTGAAACCGAAGGCCCTATATGTGTTAAATAAACAACAGATCAAAGATGTTTGTCAATGGGTAAAAGAACTCAGATTACCCGATGGATATGCTTCAAACTTATCTCGATGTGTGAACGTCGATGATTGCAAAATATCAGGGATGAAGAGCCATGATTGTCATGTATTCATGCAGAGATTACTTCCGATCGCATTTCGAGATCTTCTACTTGATAATATTATTCAGATGATGAGGAATAATTGTAAAGTATATATATTTTATTAAATATATCTCTACTATTTATACAATAATCTGATTATATGTCTGTTCGACAGATATGTCTGGTCGTGGTTATCGACGCAGGAGAGCTTCGGAGTCTCCGATCGGTGAGACTCCAGCACTTACTCATGCTGTTGATCCTCCTGTTGCTGATCCTCATGAGGATGATACTGCCGAGGCTAGTACATCCAGACGCAGGCGGCCACGCGGGCCGAACAGGTGGCAGCCTCCACCAGCCACAGAGTCACGTAGATTGATCAGCGTGATTGGGGAGCGGTAATATATCATGAATTATGAATCATTACAAATTCATTATATCATAATATAATATTAAAATTTATTTTTGTTGTGCAGGTTCGAGCAAGAAGAAGTGTCGAGGAGCATTTCTTCTACTATTCGACGATACATGCACGGGGCATGGCCTACGTGGTCTCACGTGCCTAGCGAGCACGTCGACATGTTATGGCGCGAGTTTGAGGCACGTATTATTTTTTTTTTTACATGCATGATGATATATTAAGAATTGGTACTGATATTATTATTTTGCAGGCTCGTTATACATGGGCCGAGGACCAGAGGTCCTTCATTTACGCTGCCTGGGAGTCTATTTCCCGGGCAAGGTACAACGGGCAGCTGGGGCAGGCTCGGTCCCGAGCGATGGCCCGAGCTGGGACCACTAACATCGCGGAGACTCGGGGATACGGCCCCAGTTGGATTACTCCGGATATATGGGACCAGCTCATGGGGATATGGTCGACGGATCGATGGCAGGAGGTTTCTCAGAATGCGGCTAGAAATCGCATGTCGGGGGGAGCAGCACGTCACACCGGCGGCTCTGTTGCATTTGCAGTGCACGCAAACCGTATGGTAAGTATATCGTTTAATTATATATTTTATTTATTATTATGTGTACTAATTAATGTATTTGTTTTGTAAATGTAGACGACGGTGTCGGATGACGGGACTGTCCAGCGACCCTCCCCGATGGCGGTGTTTGAGCGGACTCACCGTCGAGCACATGGGACGGGGGAGTACATCGACAACCGCACTGCATACATTGTGGTAATTATATATTTGTTTAAATTATTCATTATATATTTATAATTTAAGTTTTATGATAAATATTAAACAAAAAATCAAACTCGAGTAGGAGACGTACAGCCGGAGGGTGGTGCAGCGCGGGGGTACCCCCGAGGACTTTGACGCAGCATCGTGGGTCGAGGCCGCAGGTGGCTGGGACCATGGCCGCGTATATGGCTTCGCAGATAGTGGTCATGCGCGAGCCGTACTATGGCCACTTGGGGCACCGACCCCTCCGGTCGCTGGTGAGCGGCCGTCCACCTCTAGATCCAGTTATGATCATAGTAATAGGATAAGGACACTAGAGGAGACGGTCGCGCGTCAGACTGAGATGATGGAGCGTCAGAGTCAGACGATGGCGCGTCAGAGTCAGACGATGGCGAATATAGAAGCTATGCTACGCAACTTGTCGGGTCATCCCGAAGCAGGCATCTCTTCGGCATCATCTAATCCATCATCCTCGAGTCAGTCCACGCCGGTGTACACTCAAGCACTCCAGACCCCGCCATATGATCCAGGCCATCCTCCATCGTCATCGTGAGATTTTGTTTATATTGACTTTGTTACTCAGATATTGAACTTGTTTAATTTATATTGACGATGTTATTGAGATGTTGATACTTCAATTTTACATTTGAATTGTGTTTATACTATCGTGGATAATTATGAATATAAATATAATTGTTTTGATGTATATCTTGGTGTGTTTGTGATGTGTGAATGAATGTGTATGAGATGTTTGTGATGTGTGAATGAATGTGTGTATGAGGGTATGGGTGTGTGAGTTATGTATCAGATAAATGTATCAATGTATCAATGGAAATTTGAAATTTTCAAATTTTCTGGTTGCAGGCATAGGTCATCAGCAACGGCTTTCCCACGGGCGTCCGTGGGAAAGCCGTTGCTAAAAGTGTATCGTAAGCCGTTGCTGATGACCTACAGCAACGGCTTAGCGATGGAGTTTTACTAACGGTGTTGCTACGGACTCAGCGGCCGTTGCTATTAATGGTATCAGCAACGGCTCCGGGTCTGTGGCAAAACCGTTGCTGATAATATTTTTAGCGACGGCCCAGCGGCCGTTGCTGATAATGTTTTGAGCGACGGCCCGAGCGGCCGTTGCTGATCCGTTGCTAAGTCATCAGCAACGCGACTTTCTGTCACGACGCTATTGCAACGGCTCAGCCGTTGCTGATGCTCTTCAGCAACGACTGAGCAACGTCAATAGTCGTTGCTGATGACCATTTTTCTAGTAGTGACACAAATCATTCGGTCGACCCTCTGGTCGACCGAACCGAGCGACAGAAGCACAAAATGCCAGTGGTCACTGGGAGATCGATCGGTCAGTCGATCGACAATCGATCGATAAGCGACCGAACGACGTCCAACGGGCGAAAAAGTGCCCGTTGAGGAGTCGTTCTGTTGAGGGGTAATAAATATCTCTCACCTAACTTCTTTAATCTCTCTCAACAACTAATATAAGCTTTCAAAAGAGAGATTTGTGCCTTCTAGAGCTTGATTGACTTGCACTCGCTTCTCCGATCAATGACTTCTCAAGCGCTGATCTTCCCTCAACTCGGGCTTTGATTCGAGCTCAACATCTAGGCGAGTTGGAGGCTTTGAAGGCTTGGAAAAGAGCATTTGGTCTTGGTTTATTCTTTAAGATCTTTTCATTATAATTTTAATTGTTATTTAAACTTATTTTCATTGGTTAGATTGCTAGGTGTGCTAGTGTAAACACCTAGGGTTTACTTTATAAAATTATGTTTTGCCTAGGTGAATAGATTTGAGGAGTTCTCAAAGGGTTGAGAATCGGGTCCTCGGTTGTATTCAAAGGGAAACACAAAATCTATAGAGTAGTTGGTTAAAAATCCTTGGTGTGGATCCAAGGTAGTGGAGTAGGCGATTGGCCAAACCACTATATTTTTGTGTGTTAGCATTGCCTTGCGAGCTTGTCTATTATTGTGCTTCATATTCGCTAACAAATATTACTTAGTTGCACATGCATTTGGTTGACGCTGAAATTGAGTAAAAAGAATATTAAAGTATATTGGTAAAGTAACCCAATACTATTCAAACCCCCCCCCTTCTAGTATGGGATTTCACTTAACAAGTAGCGCTATCGACTGCCATGATTGCACGAAGAGATCTCTTTTTGGCCAAGCTTGATTCTCCGCCTCCTGCAAATTCACTGGCGATGTAGTTGATGACTCCTCGGAGCTCGTTACCCGAGCAGTCGGCTCGGCTGTCCTTCAATTCTTATGACATGAGTGGGGATTTGGAGGTGTCCAACTTCGTCATCTAGGGTCGCAGCTTCTGCTCCTACCTCGCTCTCTCTAGCGGTGGATGTTTAATGTATTTGTCTAGCTGTCTTGCACGGACTAAATCTTCATGTTGGTCACTGAGTACCACACGATCCTCTGTGGTGTTTTGTAATATCCGAGATATTATGATAATTTTTATTATTTTTCTTTGCCAGTCTAGCGGGTTGATTCGAGGTCGAGCTAAGTCGAGTCATGATCCGGTGCGAGCTTGAAAGCTCAGGTAAGTAGAAATATGAATTAGGTGTTTTTCTTTACTTGCTTAAATAATTTTTTTTTTTTAATGCATGTGCTTGAGCATAATGATGATGCTTGTGTTGAGCTTGGGGTTAGTTTGGGTTGACGGGTTAGCGGGTTTGGAACTGGGCTTGAGGCGGATGCAGGTTTAACATAAGATTAGGGTTGCGAGGGGATTATAACCCCCCCCCCCCATGAGGTCGTGCATCTCCTAGTTGAGCCGCATAAGCCAAGTGGAGAAAGAGGGGAGCCGCCGCCCCCGTCCCCGCGCCCTTGTTGGAGCCGCCGCCTCCCCCTTTCGAGCCAAGCTGAGCCGCTGCCTCTCGTGTGCCCGATTCAGAGGCCATCTTCAAGAATTTCTTTCCCTCTTCTTCTTTCTAATCATGTGAGTGGTCTCTCCCTTCCTTCCCCTTCTTTTTTTCCTCATTGTCTTGTGCCGCCTCTTGGAATTTGAGAATTCTTGTTGTTTTTCGACATGGGTGTTGTTTTCTTGTGTTACCATGAAAGAGGAAGCCCGAGGATCCCCCCTTTGTGGTGCGGCAGCCCTAGGATTGTCCTAGGGGTGCTCGGCCAAGGTGGGAAATGAGGCGCCCTCAAGGTGTTTGTGTTATTGCCTAAGAGAGCATATCTATGTTGATAAATTTTAAATCCCTTGTTTTGAATCTTTGCTATGTTCTTATAATATTGAATTATGATTGATGTCAAAAGTATGAATCTCAGCACGTTGAATCTATGATTCATATGAAAAGTTTAGATCTTGAAGGCATGATTTATGTTCTTGGTGACTATTGATTTATGAAGCATGAATCTTGATGTTGGTGTAAGGATTTGAAGCATTCTAAATTATGTTTAGAATATAGACATTTTTAATTGTTGTTTGGGATGAATGAAATCTGGTTTAGCAATATTTTTGGAATGATTATTGTTATGATTTTCGTGTTAATTAATTTAGCATGCTGAAAATTTTAATATGCTGAAATTTCAAGCTAGAATGTCTCTAATGATGCTGATATTTGAAACTATGCTTATGAAGTGTGATGATTACTAAACACAGTCATGTAACTTATCATTTTAACTAGAAAATATAGTTTGGAATCAGATTCTGCTCGGGTACACCAGAATTGGGCTCAAACAATAGGCTGAAAGCAAAACCCCTAAAACAAAATCTAATTTCGGGAATTTTAATTTTAATTGTAGAATTAAAATTCAAGGGGCAAAATCACCTATTTAAGAGCCAACAAGAATCTAAATGAATGAAATAAAACCTCATGGGCTAATGACAATGCGGGTTTGGGGCGTCGGGAACGGGCATAGTGTGTTGCGACTTTTTCCCAGTAAGAACACCCCTAGGATACCGTGGATGACACTTGACTTAGGTCTTGTGGGTGTCATATCTTTCATGAATGGAGGAGATGCTCGGTTAGGAGCCGATTTGCGAGCTTGAGCCCGGAAGGTTGGATGGGTAAATCTCAATCTGGGTTTAAAAAGGAATAAGTTCGGATGGGCGAATCTCGATTATTCCCATTTCTCTTTGAAATAAGTTCGGATGGGCGAATCCCGATTATTCCCACTTCTCTTTGGAATAAGTTTGGATGAGTGAATCCCATTTTTTCATGTTTCTTTCGAAATAAGTTTCGATGGAAAAATCCCGATTATTCCCATATGTCTCTTTAAGGGTATGTCATGGGATAAGTTCGGATGGGTAAAACCCGATTATCCTTATAACCCTTGTGAGTGACTTGTATGCCTCACGTCATGGGTAGGCAGATAAGCCTATTGCAGATTCTCTGCTATCTGAATAGGCTTACCTTTGGGCATGGGTCAGCCAAGTGGCCGTTTGTTAACCAAACGACGAATGTTGCATTCTCCCTGTATGAGATAGGTGTATTTATGTTTATATGCTATATCTCTGTGCTTGGTTTTGTGGTGGGGGTTGGTAGAACCGCTGACTGAGTTCCTTCGGACTCACCCTTATTTCTTTTCTATTTTTTTTTTGCAGAGCCTGATAAGTGAGGTAGGCTGGAGCACTTAGCGCGGCTGAAGGATAGCAGGGTACCATTGATCTCATAGCAGTCCTAGTTATGGGTCGAAGTTGAGTCTTGTTAGTAGTTTGATCATGCACTGGTGTTTTAGCATTTTGGAGTTGTAGTCCTTTAGGACATTTATAGGTTTTTTTTATCGATTTTGCTTCAATGGGAAGAACTGTTAAACTTTTTATTTTCCGCACTTTATTTGGTTTGCTGAACTTGATTTCTAAGAATGAAAATTGATTGATTTCTCAGTTGTAATAAAAACTTGTTTTGTATTTCCGCTATGTTTATTTCTGAGTTGATATGTGCATGGGATAGGCTGCGGGGTATAGGCACGTATACCCTGGCGGTCACGTGACCCTAAAATGGGGCGTGACAATGTGGTATGAGAGCATGTGGTTTGGTCTGACTACGACCTACAGTCTGTTTACCGTATAGGGCATTGCTAGCGTGTCAGTATACAGTTGGGTTGTGTTATGAGATCAATGGGCTAAGTCTTCACCTTAACACGGCATGTGGTTAGTTTATTTTAAGATTCAATGGTGAATTGAATTATCTAATTATGATGTTTTCTTTATGGTGATGGAGGCTTTTAACGTCGCTTGGAGCGGTAGTGGCAGTAACTCCATAAAGCACCGAGACCAGGGCTGGGGCCGTGGGAAAGGGCAGGAGGCCCGAGAGGATGTGGGACATGATCCCATGGTTGTGTAGTTGCAGTCCCGAGTGGCTGAGCTGACTGAGGCGATCCGAAAGGAGGCATTGGTATCGAGTAACAGACATGAAGGACTCCATAAGAAAAAGTTTCGGCCCCAACACTCAGGGGGTTGACTAGCTCACCCTGAGGGGACTTGCACGGCGGTGTATCCACATGAGGGCAGAGGACATGGCAGTGTCAGAAGCCGTATTGGTCCAGGACCGGGGACGTCAACAAGAGGCTCACAGCGGAGGCCTGAGTTGCAGCCGTGTAGCCGGTGTCATAGGAAGCACTAGGGAGCTTGCTTTGGACGACCAGAGGCATGTTTTGGTTGTGGACAGGTTGGGCACTACAGGAAGAATTGTTCTAGCAGAGATAGTCAGCAGCCTGATCAGACCAAGAGGGAAGGCACCGATGTTAGGGGGTTCTGTAGCTCAGAGAGGCCTGCTGCATGGGTTTTTGCCTTGAACCGAGAGGGCACTGAGGCGTCCAGGGCAGTAGTGATAAGTAACCTTACTGTTGGTTCCGCTATAGCTTAGGTGAGTAAAGTCTACACACATCCTCCATTGACACATCTGATTTCTCTTATGAAGTTTTCTTTTAGGAACTTTCTAGTCTCTTCGAGGGATGCTTGTTGGCGCTCGGCTCCGAGCTTTCTCTTCTTTTGCGTCACATGTTTGACCTGGTGGTCAATGGTGAGCTTGTGGCAGATGACTTTGGAGTCTATTCCTAATATGTTGGCTGGTGTCCATGCAAATAGGTCGGCGTTGTCTATCAACAGAGTGCCGAGTTGACTTTTGAGCTCGGCAAGTAGGCGAGCTCCGATGAAGATCACATGCTCAGGGGAAGCCTCGATTTGGACAAGTTCCAGGTCGTCTACAGGCTGGGGCCACTCTTGGATATCTCCTATGGGGTCTAATTCAAATATCTTTGGGTGATGCTCTGTATGGAAAGTCGAGTGTGCTGGTTGTGATGAAGTATTCGGTGCCTCTCCTGGCTTGGCTGATTTTTGCTTCAAGCATGTTGGCCTAACGTTTTCTACATTGGTCTTAATCTCAATTTTGATTATAACAAACATAGAACTAATGTTTCATTGAGAAATATTTTCAGGTTTCATATCGGTTAGCACTCAATGTCCTCGATCAGAAATATCAGAAGAAATCAAAAATTCAAAAGGACATTAACCGACGCGTTCGGGTTCGTCGCGGAAATCTCTAGAAGTTCGACATATGCACCAAAGATGTCTTGGACGAGTCTAAAGAACACAAGGAAAGCTCTCCAAGTTGACATACGTTGAAGGTCGGAACCCGGAAACGAAGCGCGCAAGAAGAAGGTTGAAAAAATCAAGTTCAGCCTAGGTTCGGTCGATCGGGTGGTCGATCGAATGTGGTGAAGAATTGACAGTAGCCAATTCGGTCGACCGAAGTGTGCCCAAAGGCGGTAGATTACCTTCGGTCGCTCGGCCGGTCGAGCCCTTTGTTTGGGGGGTTATATATACCCACCCCAAACTCTCTCCCAACCTACAAATGATGTTTCTAAGCCTCAAAGAGCGACTCGTTGCATCTCTACAAGAATTCTTGAGCCATCTTTGTAAAGAGCCACAGTTTTGATCTCCACTTGTTGATTTAGCCTTCAAGCTTCATAGATTCATCTTCTCAAGGCATCAAGAGGATTAGGGAGTTTCTTTTGGAGCTAAGTACTTGTTGTTTGATTTATTGCTCTAATTTTTATTTTGTATTTTTTTGTTTATTTTGATTATATATCAAGTGTGTAAACCTAGGTTACTAGGTTTGATTGAGTTGGTGATTGCCTTGGTGTTAAGGCTTAAATCCACCATTGTAAACTTAGTTTACTAGGATTAGTTGAGTTGTCCCTTAGGTTGAGGTGGGAGAGTGCTCTCGATAGGAAGGCAGGATACTTCCGGGTGTGGAAGTGCCTTCGGTTTGAGAGCGGAGACTTTTCGATTGTAAAGTCCTATATTTAAGGGAAACGATATAATCTAGTAAACTTAATTTGAAAATCCTAAGTGGGGTGCTTAGATAGTGGAGTAGGCATTGGGACCCACTACAACAAAGCTTATTTTACACAACAATTTTTTTGGACTTTAAGCTGCAGTTTTAACCGCAGCAGAGGCTTCACCTGCAGTTTCAAAACCGCGGCCTAAACTACCGTGGGGAATTTCTTTCCTTGCGATTTACTGACTGCAGGTTAAAGTGTCTTTTATGTTGCAGTTAATAAATCGTAGCGCAAACAAGTTTCCTCCCGCAGCTATAATTGCAGTGACATTGCATGAAAAGTGATTTTCCTTAAAGGATAAACAATAAGGAAAAGCCATTTCTCCCCGCGCACGCGTAAACCGCAGGGAAAAGCTGTTCGTTCCAATAATTTTAACCATCGAGGAAGGTACTTTTTCCGATAGATTAAAATGTTAGGAACAATTATTTTTGTTAGCAATTAAGAATGCAGCGACATTGCAATGATAAGTTGTTTATTTAAGGAGTTTCAACCACTATAGAAGGTGTTTTTCAAATAGATTGAAATTGTAACGACATTGCAAGGAAAGACCCTTAAATTTTTTTTATGCGCATACATTTTGTTTAAGTGCTTGGTCACTTATTAGTGATTAGAGAAGTCAAAAGAGAATAAGATGAATACAAGAATTAAAATAAAACAATGCTATAGTTGCAAGAATCGTGTAAAGTGAACACAAACTTTTAATTAAACAATATCTGATTGATCAAATAATATGAATACAACAAAATTTGAGATATTACTCAAATGGTTTATAATTTGACAAGTTTACCGGACTATTTCATACAACAAAAAATTGTCAAAGCAATCCCAAGTGAAAATCAAAAATAAGAGTAACTAGGTCGAAATAGGTTATGATTGAATGAAAGTCGAAGCAAATAACAAACTAATTCTTCAAAAAGAAAGTCGAAGAAATGAAAAATCTCGAACTTGAAAACGCATCTTGAACTTCACTAAGCTTTAGTTTGTGGCACCTGCAAACAAATGAATACAATAATTAATTCCTACCCTTGGAAGATTAACAGGTTATTGTGGATTTTGCAAGGACATATTCTAGTCTTAAAAAACATATTAAAATAAATTAAACTATTTTAAAATGATTAAAACTCTCAATTTATGATTGCATGATTTATAAATCACCACGTAGAGATTTAAAATTTAACATTCCAAGCCCTTTGATTCAATCATAAGTGTAAAATAATCATGAGAATTAATTCCATGCGCCACCAAATGGAATTATTTTACAAATTAATTTATTCCAGTATTACATATTAATCACAATAGATGTCCCATTTCAAGTATATAACAAATACATCAAGTACAAGGTGTAGAAAGAAAGTTACTACAACCACGAAACTATTGTACATAAATTAAATATGGAAATCCAACTTAGATAAAACTTACAAGGAATTCACATCTGTTTGAGCCACTTGCAGCCGAAAATGCTACCAGTTTAGAAAGGGTTGCTGCAACATTTTCACCGACAGTACATCTCAAACTATTTCGGGTGGCAAGTGAAATGCAATAATGACCAAAATTGGATTTGATAAGGTAGCAAAATTGCAAAGAGTGAGTGAATTATTGCTAACAAGTTTCATCTGAGAGTCAAGTAGTCTCTTGAGTCTTGACTGATTGTGAATAATTTTCCATTGTCCACTGACATGCAAAATTATAACAGGATTAACAAGCTATGGGATCTTAAAGGCTCCATATATTTTGTTAAGTTGGAAATTTCTAGGACAATAAAAAATAAAATGCCTATATAACCCATACATCAAGTATAACATGATTAACAAGTTATGAGAGCCAGTAATCCTAGAACATGGTGCATCATAATATATTAAGATAGTTAAAGTAATCCAAAGCCAGTAATCCCATTAACCCATACATCAAGTATTCAAATTTCCAAGATATCACATAACATGGTGCATCATAATATAAAGCATGATGCCTTACCAAACTAGGTAATTTGAAAATTTCATAAAGACAAGCATCTGCAATGATCTTCCTGCAAATGGCTTAGTCTTTCTCATTCTCATAAAACAAGCTAAGTCTTGAATTTCTGGATGATGCAAAAATTATTTGCACCAAGAAAAATTCTCCTTTTTTGTATCTTTTAGATTCTTTACCTTCAATTAGTATGTGGTCAAACCAAGAGATGACAATAAAATATAATGACACATAAGAAACTTGGTTAGCGTGAAAGTGAAAAAATAAAAAACTAAAACTAAGTAGAAAATTCTGAATCATCTTAATAAAAAAACTAATATATTAAGATTATTAAGAAAAACAATCGTTGATAAACTCAATGAAGGGAAGCCATACTCAGTGGACTAACTTAACAATATAACCAAACAACTCACATAATATAACAACTTTTTTAGGTACCTAGGAATCAGTAATCAAGGACACAAATGACTAGTTCATCATCTTGCTTTATAATAATATATAAGATCACAAAAGCTGCAAGTTTATTATGTTGATAATAGTAGTAGCAGAATTAGACTAAAAGATTATGTAAAATTAAGCAATGAACTTTATGAGAGATTATGAAATACATTAGATTCATATACCATAGCCCTACAACCAAATTTCTCATTTCAATCCAAGATGGCTCTGCAGATAAAACAGAATGTACGGCAGATAAAAGATTAAGTAAAATTAAGCAATGAACTTTATGAGGGATTATGTTGATAATGTACTTCCTTCTTTCAAGACAAGTGCACCATAGAAACTGCAAGGACCCTTACCTTCTTCTTTTTTTTGAAATAAATGTGAGGCTCGCATGAGTCACACGCTTCATTAAGAAAAGTAAAAAGTTAACCACCTAGTTGCATGACCAGGAGTCATGCTACAAAGAACTAAATAGCCACATGATACTTTTACAGAGCCATCCAGAGATTGGCCAATTGCTAAAGCAAGACTAAAAAGAGATAAAAGACCCCGTGAGAATAGTAAACCAAGGACAGAAGGAAGGATCTAAAATGATAAAACCCCAACCAGATAATAATAAAAGCCAACAAAAAACCAATACAACTCATAACCTTAACCAAGACATGAACGGGAACCAGAACACAAGGTCAATAAAGATCTATGTTCCTTCCCCAAATAGACAAGCAGAAAGAGATCAGATCATTTATCTCGCAATTTTTATCTTTGAAAATGACCATATTTCGCGCGAAACATATATTTTTGCTCCAGATCATTGCCAGGCTCCTTATCTGAGCATCCGCATCTTTGAATGCCTAAGCATCCCCCAATGGGAGCTTAATCCATCCGAGACCAGCTTTTTCAAGTAAAAGCTTCCAGCCGACCATGATGAAAGAGCACCGAAAAAGAAGATGATCGAGGTCCTCCACCGCTCCTTTACAAAAAACACATTTGTCATCCGTTATTTGTGATCCATGGCTTATAAGTCTTTTTTTTGTAGGGAGTCTTTTCTTTAGAACAATCCAAGAGTGGATTTTGAATTTTAGCGGGATGTGACATTTCCAAATGATCATTGCGGCATCCCACTTTACTCCTGAGTCCATGTATCTGCCGTACATGGATGCCGTAGAAAAAGTTCCGCTAGCATTCCATCTCCAAGTGTTCTGGTCTGATCTCTCAACGAAAGTAGGAGCAACTAAATAATAAAGTAATTTCCTGACTGGGGCAGAGTCGAATTACGAAACCCAATAGAAGTTCCATGACCCCGATGAAATACCACTACTAGAAAAATGGGCATCAGCAACGGCTGATGCCGTTGCTAAGCCGTTGCTGAAGAGCATCAGCAACGGCCGCGCCGTTGCAATAGAGCTGTGACAGAAAGTCGCGTTGCTGATAACTTAGCAACGGATCAGCAACGGCCGCTCGGGCCGTCGCTCAAAACATTATCAGCAACGGCCGCTCGGGCCGTCGCTAAAAATATTATCAGCAACGGTTTTGCCACAGACCCGGAGCCGTTGCTGATAACATTAATAGCAACGGCCGCTGAGTCCGTAGCAACGCCGTTAGTAAAACCCCGTCGCTAAGCCGTTGCTGTAGGTCATCAGCAACGGCTTTCGATACACTTTTAGCAACGGCTTTCCCACGGACGGCCGTGGGAAAGCCGTTGCTGATGACGTAAACCTGGGAACAGAAAAATTGAAAATTTCAAATTTCCATTGATACATTGATACATTATCTGATACATAACTCACACACCCATACCCTCATACACACATTCATTCACACATCACAAACACACCAAGATATACATCAAAACAATTATATTTATATTGATAATTATCCACGATAGTATAAAAACAATTCAAATGTAAAATTGAAGTATCAATATCCAAACAAAATAAGTTAAACAAGTTCAATATCTCAATAACAAGTTCAATATCCAAACAAAAAATCTCACGATCACGATGGAGGATGGTCTGGATCTTATGGCGGGCTTTGGAGTGCTTGACTGTACACCAGCGTGGACTGACTCGAGGACGATGGATTAGATGATGCCGAAGAGATGCCTGCTTCGGGATGACCTGACATGTTGCGTAGCATAGATTGTATATCTGCCATCATCTGACTCTGGCGCTCCATCATCTCAGTCTGACGCGCGACCGTCTCCTCTAGAGTCCTTATTCTGTTACTATGATCATAACTGGATCTAGAGGTGGACGGCCGCTCACCAGCGACCGGAGGGGTCGGTGCCCCAAGTGGCCCTAGTACGGCTCGCTCATGACCACTATCTGCGAAGCCATATACGCGACCATGGTCCCAGCCACCTGCGGCCTCGACCCACGATGCTGCGTCAAAGTCCTCGGGGGTACCCCCGCGCTGCACCACCGTCTGGCTGTAGGTCTCCTACTCGAGTTTGATTTTTTGTTTAATATTTATCATAAAACTTAAATTATAAATATATAATGAATAATTTAAACAAATATATAATTACCATAAAGTATGCAGCGCGGTTGTCGATGTACTCCCCCGTCCCATGTGCTCGACGGTGAGTCCGCTCAAACACCGCCATCGGGGAGGGTCGCTGGTCACTCCCGTCATCCGACACCGTCGTCTACATTTACAAAACAAATACATTAATTAGTACACATAGTAACAAATAAAATATATAATTAAAAGATATACTTACCATACGGTTCGCGTGCACTGCAAATGCAACAGAGCCGCCGGTGTGACGCGCTGCTCCCCCCGACATGCGATTTCTAGCCGCATTCTGAGAAACCTCCTGCCATCGATCCGTCGACCATATCCCCACGAGCTGGTCCCATATATCCGGAGTAATCCAACTGGGGCCGTATCCTCGAGTCTCCGCGATGTTAGTGGTCCCAGCTCGGGCCATCGCTTGGGACCGAGCCTGCCCCAGCTGCCCGTTGTACCTTGCCCGGGAAATAGCCTCCCAGACAGCGTAAATGAAGGGCCTCTGGTCCTCGGCCCATGTATAGCGAGCCTGCAAAATAATAATATCAGTACCAATATTAATATATCATCATGCATGTAAAAAAAAATAATAATACGTGCCTCAAACTCGCGCCATAACATGTCGACGTGCTCGCTAGGCACGTGAGACCACGTAGGCCATGCCCCGTGCATGTATCGTCGAATAGTAGAAGAAATGCTCCTCGGCACTTCTTCTTGCTCGAACCTGCACAACAAAAATAAATTTTAATATTATATTATGATATAATGAATTTGTAATGATTCATAATTCATGATATATTACCGCTCCCCAATCACGCTAATCAATCTACGTGACTCTGTGGCTGGTGGAGACTGCCACCTGTTCGGCCCGCGTGGCCGCCTGTGTCTGGATGTACTAGCCTCGGCAGTATCATCCTCATGAGGATCAGCAACAGGAGGATCAGCAGCATGAGTAAGTGCTGGAGTCTCACCGATCGGAGACTCCGAAGCTCTCCTGTGTCGATAACCACGACCAGACATATCTGTCGAACAGACATATAATCAGATTATTGTATAAATAGTAGAGATATATTTAATAAAATATATACTTTACAATTATTCCTCATCATCTGAATAATAGTCTTCGAATTCTT
This sequence comes from Canna indica, assembly GCA_034359265.1. Classification (NCBI taxonomy): domain Eukaryota; kingdom Viridiplantae; phylum Streptophyta; class Magnoliopsida; order Zingiberales; family Cannaceae; genus Canna; species Canna indica. The sequence goes on along the minus strand of CP136898.1, from coordinate 31,362,841 downwards.
CTTCTTCTTCCTCTTCTTCCTCTTCTTCATCTTCTTCATCTCCAGCTTCCTCAATTTCATGATCGTCATCATCAGCATATTCAACTTCTAATTGAATTGACGTTGTGTCTGCATCCTCGAGTATTGGAATAATACGATCCACAGTAGGAAGATCATCTTCTTGATAGAAACCAGGAGGATCATTTTCTCCTACTATCGGATCAATTTTTCCTCTACCTTTTGTCTTACAGACTACACGCCAATCTGCTCTATCTTATTTCAAGCCGGATACTTCGCGTAATATACTTGTTCGGCTTGTCATGCCAATATAAAAGGCTCATTTGCTGCCAATTTCGATTTGTAATTAACCTCAACAAGTTTGTATTTTGGATGAACTTTCATGCCCCTTTCTGTTGTATCGAACCAATGACATCTAAATAGGATCACTGATTTCAAGCCGAAGTAGTGTAACTCTATCACTTCTTCCACCAGTCCATAAAAATCCATATCACATTCAACATAGGTTGTCCCTTTCACGCAGACCCCAGCATTCATCGTCTTCTTTGTAAATGAATATTCAACCGTGTGAAATTTATACCCGTTAACAAAATATCCGCTATAGCACGACACAAGTCGTGACGGTCCACTAACAAACTCAAATATTCTTTCATCTATTTCAGCTCTGTGATCTTTGCTGTAAGTCTGAATCCAAGTCTTTCATCTATTTCAGCTCTCTCCAATTCTTGATCGTTGTGAATAGAGTATTTTTGCACCATCTCAATGTCAAATATTTCAATGAATTGTTCAATCTCTGGACAATTGAGTAATACATACAAGTGTGCCAAATGATACTCTTCATCGCTTAAGTGTCGAGATGGACGAGAACCAAAAGCACGACCAAAGTGACAAAATATATTTAAACCTCCATCTGAATGTCGAACACCCCCGTCGTCGTTACGTGGAAGACGATCAAATCTTGTCTGTACTGTCGATTCAAAGTAAAATGAGCAGAATGTTGAAATTTCTTGGATGATATACTATTCAGATATTGATCCTTCAACAGCTGCGGTGTTCTTTACTTTTTTCTTCAGACGATTCATGTATCTTTCAAATAAGTACATCCAACGATATTGGACGGGGCCACCAACTCGTGCCTCGTATGCCAAGTGTATCGGTAGATGCTCCATCGAGTCAAAAAATGCAGGAGGGAAAAACTGCTCCAGCTTGCATATAATTTCAACAATATTATTTTCAAGTGTAGACATATCTTCGACTCGAAGGACATTTACACAGATGCTTCTAAAAAACATACTTAATTCAGTCAACGGACCCCAAATATTATCAGGTAAAAGATCTCGAAATGCGATCGGAAGTAATCTCTGCATGAATACATGACAATCATGGCTCTTCATCCCTGATATTTTGCAATCATCGACGTTCACACATCGAGATAAGTTTGAAGCATATCCATCGGGTAATCTGAGTTCTTTTACCCATTGACAAACATCTTTGATCTGTTGTTTATTTAACACATATAGGGCCTTCGGTTTCAGATATCGTCCGTTGACCTCTTGTAACTCCAACTCTGGTCTTTTACAAAGTATTTTCAGATCATGTCGGGCTTTGACATTATCTTTAGTTTTTCCAGAAATATCCATCAAAGTGTTGAAAATATTATCAAACACATTTTTTTCAATGTGCATGACATCTAAATTATGTCGAATCAATAATGAACTCCAATAGGGCAATTCCCAAAAGATACTTTTTTTCACCCAGTTGTGTGTTTGGCCAAAACCTGACACTCTTTCATTGCGACCAAATACTATATCTGGAAGTGCTGAAACACGTGCTAACATTTGTTCACCAGACAACATCGGTGGTGGCCCATCTCTTTCGACTCTGCCCTTAGTAAATTTATTATGATTCCTTCGATACTGATGATTAACCGGTAGGAATCGACGATGACAATCAAAGAATGAGATTTTTCGTCCGTTCTGAAGACTGATTGATTTAGAGTGTTCCATACAATACGGACAAGAGAGTCGGCCGTGAGTGCTCCAACCCGACAACATGACGTACGCCGGAAAATCATTGATTGTCCACAAGACCGCGGCCTTTAAATTGAAGTTTTCCTTCCGATGACAATCATAAGTGACAGCTCCCTCAGTCCACAATGTTTTCAATTCATCTATCAAGGGTCTAAGAAATATGTCAATTTCTTTTCGCGGACCCTTAGGACCCGGAATAATCATCGAAAGATAAATAAATTCATCTTTCATGCACATTGACGGTGGCAAATTATAAACTGTCAGCAGCACTGGCCAAACTGAATAAAGAGTTGCAGAATGTCCAAACGGATTAAAACCATCTGTGCACAATCCCAATCTGATATTTCTAGTATCCCTAGCAAATGAAGGATAACATGTATCCAAATGTTTCCATGCTTCACTGTTAGATGGATGAGTCATTACTGTATCATCACGACTTCTTGCATGCCAACTCATGTACGGGGCTGTCTTTTCCGACATGAATAATCTTTGAAGCCTCGGTGTTAGTGGAAAATACCGAAGCACCTTAAACGGGATATTTTTCTGTCGGACCGATTTCTTCTCCTTGTAACGAGGGTGTTGACATACAGGGCATTTATCCAACTGCACATTTTCTTTATAATATAAAATGCAGTTATTTTGGCACGCATGTATTTTTTCGTACCCAAGCCCCAATTTTCTCATTAGCTTTTTAGTCTTATAAAAAGTTGGCTCAAACTTGTTATCAGTAGGCAGCATTCCATTATTCAATCCAGCAATCCGATCATACGCAACTCCGCTGATATTACAATCGGCCTTGATGTTTAAGAGCTGTGTCATTGCTGAAAACCTAGTGTATTTAGGACAATTCTCATACAAAGGTTCATCGGCAACTTTTAACATCTCGTAAAATTCTGCAGCTTCTTTATTCGGTAATTCAATCTCTACCGCAGCCCCTACTTCTGTGATATCAATCGCTGTAGTATCTGGTGGGACTGATGTCTGAAGAAATGGCCGATCAACATTATCATTCAGGTGGAATTGACCCCCAAGACTATCAAGTATCATAGTTCTATAGGGATTACATTGACCCGATGAAGAAGCACCAGCAGAGGAAGATTCACCATATGTCTGAACGACAGGATTGCTCGACGTCCCGACTTCGCGTGACTCCCCGTGACAAGTCCATAGAAAATATCTTGGTGCAAATCCTTTGGTATATAGATGCAGAGTGACAGTCTCCCGATCCAAAAATCGTCCATTTGAACAAATGCGGCACGGACATCGGATTTGATCACCCATGCTAACGAAATTCCGATTCGAATAGGCGAAATTTAGGAAGTACGTTACGCCTAATCAAAACTCATTCGTTAAAGCTCCACGATCAAGACGTCGGTACATCCAACTTCGATCAGCCGACATGATTCTGTCAATCAATGACAATTTCTTTGGTTAATGTCTTTAGGTGAGATTGTCCTATTCCATTCGGGATTTATGTTATTTGTACTGCACTTACGTTTTTATTTTAACTGTTAACTAATTATTCTAAATTTCGGCAGCATCTCCCTATAGTTCTCCGAATACGCATATCATCTGGGCGCGTATCAGAGAACAAGAGAGATGTTGCCGAAATTTAGAATAATTAGATAACAGTTAAAATAAAAATGCAAGTGCAGTACAAATAACTATATTCCCAAATTGTCCAATCAGGGACAATTCAAGAATTGTACATCGTATAAAAGATCATCTACTTCTTTTACACGAACATACAATCCCCGAACGGATCTAAGGTTTTGCTAAATCATATCCGACTCGTCGATGCGTACGTGAAACATATGAACTCGTCGGATGCATGATTATTTTCTAAATGTTTCGAGACCGTTCGAGTCCATATTGGATGATTCCAGCGCGCGTCCGAAGTGGACGATTTCGGCGCGCGTCCGAAGTGGACGATTCCGGCGCGTGTCCGAATTGGACGATTCCGGCGCGCGTCCGAAGTGGACGATTCCGGCGCGAGTCCGAATTGGACAATTCCGGCGCGCGTCCGAAGTGGATAATTCCAAAATTAATCTAAACCCTAAAAATTATTCTAACAAATTAAATAACTAATCTAAATAATTAATCTAAATAATTAATTAACAATTAATTAACAATTAAAAAACAATAATAAAATATTATTAAACTACAAATTCCGGCACCGGAGTCAGGTGGACTCCGGCGCCGACGTACACTGGCCGGACACACTGTCCGGCCAATGTACAAGGTCCGGCGGCGGCCATCGGCCGACCGCCGCCGGCCGAAACCCTATTTTAGGGTTTCGGTCGGATTTTCTACCGGCCGCAACGGGAAGAGACTGCAGCCGGAGGGAGGGCACATACCGGCGCGGCGTCGGCAGCAGCGAGAGGAGTCGTCGGCGTCGTCGGCGTCGGCAGCAGCGGCAGCGGCGGCGAGAGGCGACAGCAGGAGCGGCGGCGACAGCAGCGGGAGGAAGAAGGGTCGGGCGCGACTGGTGCCCTATATAAACTTATCAGCAACGGCTCACTCGCCCGTTAGAAAGCCGTTGCTGATAAGTTATCATCAGCAACGGCTCACTTGTCCGTTAGCAAGCCGTTGCTAATAAGTTATCATCTGCAACGGCTCACTTGTCCGTTAGAAAGCCATTGCAGATACAACATATTTGCAACGGCTCGAGCGGCCGTAAGAATGCCGTTGCAAATAGCAACGGCTTGAGCGGCCGTTGCTGATAGCCGTTGCTGATAGCCGTTGCTGAAGACCAAGTTTCTAGTAGTGTACCGTAACACTGGTCCACCGTAGCATTTTTATATCTTTGAGCCCTAAAAAGATCCCGAAAATCAAGTGCAAGTTTCGTATTCCTGAACCAACATTCCTTCCAAAAACTTGTGGACTTCCCGTCACCCAACCGCTTTTCAATCCCAAGATCGAACAGATCTTTAGCCTTCAAGATGCCTTTCCAAATGTGTGACAATCTTCTAATGCTAATATCGTCATACCATCTCCTTCTGGTGAAGTAGTTAGCTTTCACAATGTCCACCCAGATAAGATCCCTATCATTTGCTAGTTCCCACCACCAATGGCTTAGTCGTGCAAGATTGTGTCTTTCTAGGTTTAAAATACCCAAACCCCCATGTACCGTTGGACTTGTCATGTCCTCCCAATTTATCAAACCCCGCTCCTACTCCCGTCGGCTTCCCCTTTCCAAAAGAAATGGCTACGTCTTTTGTCAATCGCCTGGATAACCCATTTTGGCGCCTTAAAAATGGATAAATAATAGCCCGGAATAGAGCTCAGCACACTATTAATTAGAACTAGTCTTCCACCTCACGACAGAAGTCTACCCTTCCAAGAGCTTAGCCTTCTGTCGACCTTTTCAATGATTTGATTCCAATCCTCTCGGAGAAGACGACCTCCTCGAAGAGGAAGACCAAGGTATTTTAACGAGAATGAGCCAGCATTACATCTGAGGATGGCCGCTGCGCCTACACTTTTATCCTCATTTCCGGTCACATGAAACGCTTTCATTTTTGAAAGGTTTGCTTTCAACCCTGTCATCAGTTCGAAACCCAAGAGGAGCAGATTCAAATTTAGCAAGTCATTTTCTTCCCCAGTAGTGAATACCACGAAGTCATCTGCAAACTCCAAGTAAGAAACTTCAAGCTCCCTATTCACTTTGACTCCCTTTATGAGACCATTCTGTCCCGCTAAATTCATCATTCACGCAAAGACGTCTGCCACTAGCAGAAAGAGATAGGGAGATGGAGGGTCACCTTGCCTTAGGCCTTTCTTGTGTCTAAACCATATCCCAGGTTTGCCATTTAGAAGAATTGAAGACCCATCGGAACTGAGCAATAATGATATCCCGTCTATTCAAGCTCGGGGGAATCCCCTCACCTCAAGGAGCTCCAATAAGAAATCCCAGTTTGCAAAGTCAAAAGCCTTTGACAGGTCTAATTTAAGCATGATAGTGTCCATATCATTCTTTTTGCAATAATGGATTAGTTCAGATGCCGCCATGTAGCTGTCAAGGGTCGATCTCCTCGGAAGAAAAGCGCTCTGTGTTTTTCCAATCAGGAATTCCATATGAGGTTTAAGCCTGTTTGCCATCAATTTTGAGTAGAGTTTCACTATGCAGGAAGTGAGGCTAGCAGGCATGAAATCGGAAATCCTATTTGCCCCTTCAACTTTTGGAATCAGAACTATAAAAGATTTGTTAACTCTGCTCAAGTGACATCTGCCCTCCCTGATATCCTCCAGAACTAATCTAACATCCTCTCCGATAAAATCCCAAAAAGCAATGAAGAATTCCAGGGTCAGACCATTCCGTCCTGATGCCTTATTTTTTTCCCATGCCTTTAAGCCCTTCCAAGATTTCATGGTTATCAAACCCTCTTGCAAGATCTGAAAGGTACAAAACATCACCCCTAAAAATCTCATCCCAATCCGGACGGAGCATTTGTACAGTAGGGGAACCAATAGAATTCCGAAATAACTCAAGGAAGGCTAGTTGGATGTCTTTCAGTTGTCGCACTGTCCTACGATCCACCGAGATGGACGTGATCCAAATTCTTTATTTCCTACCAGACACGACTTTATGGAAAAATTTAGTATTTTTGTCCCTATCTGTCAGCCATTTACTTTTGCCTGTTGTTTCCAATAGACATTTTGCGCCTCATAGCACTTGTCAAGCTTCTTCCTAATCTCTTTTATTTTTATATCTCCTGCCGAAGGGGGTTGGCCTCCTTCTTCCCCTTCGCGAAGTTCATCACCAAGTTTCATTTCTACGCTTGTAATGTGTTCCCTCTTTGCATTCAGAATGGTTTTGCTCCAGCCCTTCAATTTATGCCGAAGCAAACAACATCTCTGGATCCATCTTGTAATATTCGGTACTGCCCTATTATTTGTCTCTTCCAAGCAATTCTTCACAATTTCTCTACAACTAGATTCCAAGAGCTAGTGGTGTTCAAATCGAAAAGCCAGACTCTTAAGAGGCAAGTCCACCAATAACGACAGAGGGCAATGATCAGACAATCTCGGGTTACCCACCCTCACCCACAAAGAGTTAGACCAAGGAGAGAGGGCAGGGTTAACCAAGATACGGTCCAATTTAGCGTAAGCAGGGGAAGAGTGATTGTTGCACCAAGTAAAACGCCACCCTGACAACTCTAGGTCTATGAAATCAGAGTCTGCTAATAATTCTAAAAATCTGCCTGATTCCCATTCATTTCCTCTATAATTTAATCTCTCCAATTCCCCCTAGTGACGTTGAAATCCCCTCCTACTAAGGTTGCTACATCAGAAGGAAGAAGAATCAACTCGAGTTCCTGAAAGAACTCAATTTTTTCTCCTCGTCCCGGTGGGCCATAAATATTGTAAATCTTTAGAATCCGATTTGATGGCTTATGTAAAAGAGTGCAGCAAATGTAATTTTTCCCTTTTGCGGACGAAATCCCTTCCCACAAATCAATATTCCATGCAATTAAAAGACCCCCCGACATTCCCAAAGAGTTTCTGAAAGAGAAGTCAAAACTAGAATTTCCTAAAAAAAATTTCATCCAAGTGCGGTTGAAGTCTTCGATTTTTGTTTCTTGGATACAAAGGATACTAGATCTAGAGGTGCTAATGAAAAGCTTCAACATAGAGTTCTTAGAGGCCCTACAAAGGCCTCTTACATTCCAAAATGAATCATGAAACATAATAAGTAAACCTACATTCAACAGGTTACCAGACCATCAAAATAAAAGCTATCCTAATCCACAGACAGCCTAACATTTGCTCTCCCCATTCATGCCTGCCTCTAGTTTTTTAATTGCGCTGCAAATATTTTCATTGACATCAATAAAACCCAATGCACAGAGTCTCTCTTTGATTTCTTTAGATTCAAAGTTGGATATTGAGGGGGTCTTGCAAAGATCGCGTCGATGAATGCCTAGTGGTTTAGCCGCCAGCCTAGAAGCGGGATACTTCAAAGATTCTTTCCTGAGGATCGCCCTATTCAGAATATTTGTGCCACCCTCCTACAACTTAACGAGTCTTGTGCTGCGCCTAATACCTCGTGGCAGATTATCACTCCCCTCTTCATTGCTCGGCAAATCAGGTCCGCCCTCATTGTTCAGAACATCATCCGCTTAGGGATCATCCAATCCAGGTTCATTGCATGGAAGAAGATCAGACAGCAATACACCAGAACAAGAGATAGAGGAGTTTGCAGATGGAACAGTGGGCGAGAAGGTTACCTATTCGGCCATTGACCGAGGACGAGAGGCTGCACCTAATTCCACCAGGAAGCATCCCTATCGAGTACGAGACGCAGGAGGCATCCAAGGTAAGGTTTCTACTCTTGCCATGGGGATGAGGATTGGTTGGCCCCACGAAGCTGCTCCGGTCAACAAGTTTGCGGGCCCCAAGAATGACCCAACCAAGAGACTTCTATCAAGAAACATAATGCCTGTGTGAGATGCAGAGAGAGCCACGTGGAGGCTTGGTTGAATCAATGTCCATCCACAAAACTGTGCTTGGCCTTGGCCCATGAAAGTTTCACCCGATCCATTTGCAACCCCACCTGAGATAACCAAACCTCCAATAGCCTGATTGTTCATTTGAATTAAAGGAGGTTGAAGTTCAGCTGTCAAAGGAAGAGATGAGGTACCCGCAATTAATGACAAGCAGGGAGAAGCGACAAAACGCATTAATGACACGTTGCCATGGAAGTGATGCGGAGAAGACAAGGCGTTTGTCGTTGATGCATGTGTAGCCTCCACAGCGTCATGCATGCAGTTCAAAAGTAGCGGACCGGGTAAAGGCGAAGAAAATAGACCACCTGATGGGTATTGACCACCTTCGAACATAGCCGGTGCAGTTTGAAGCTGCATACCAGCCGGCGATGAGTCGTGAAGGCCAAGCTTTTCCATATCCAGTTGCAAAAAGTAGTCTCTTCCGAGTGAACCTCCATGCCCATGCGCCGAAGTAGCACTCGAAGGCGGGGAGGCACTCGCTCTACCGGCACCTCCTTCAGCCGATGTAGAGTGGGAGGGAGATAAGTTTCCCCCCGAAGCCCCGTTCGATGACGGATTGGAGGAGTCACCAGAGACATCATCTCCCTCCCTCCAATTGTTAGGGACGTTCACCCATCTGCTCCATAGGATATTAATTTGTATGGTGAACGCCGTGTTTTCGATGTGGGCTTCGACGAAGCGAGGAATATTGTCAATTCCGGTGCACGCAATCTCCACTCTACAATCTTGAAGATCACTCCAATTCACCCCTGCTCACTCAACAGAAATGATGGATCCGAAGGAAGGCCACAATCACTTGGAGGTCATAATCATTGCAGTGCTCCAAAGGGATGCCACGCAAACTGAGGCCAGCAATCAACTGAAGCGGAGCCGAAACTCGACCGGCGGTGAAGTTCCATTCGTCGAACTCGATGAACCTGGATTGCACCATCATCACCCGCCAGGCCAGGAGCTGAGCTTTAGCCGTCGTCGAAGGGCACAAGAGCAACATGGTACCGTCATTCATAGCTTTGATCTTCCACAATAAGGGGTCAGCTTCAAAACCATATAAGCAAGAGCAGATATAACGCAAGAGCTGCTCCCCCGTGCAACATGAACTAGTTGGAATGATCTTCAGGCCTTTACTTCGTAGAAGATTTATGCCCTCTCTAGTCGCAACGGAAATACGAAGATAGCATTGGTTCCGCATCGGGCGATTTGCTTCCATCTTGGTGCAAGAAGAGAACTTAGAACAGATAGGAGGGCAAGAGGAAATAGAATCGCAGACACATGCTGGCTCTTTAAGGGGATCCTATTTAATAGGAGCGAGCGAAATAGACATTACTGCCGGCCTCGAGGAGGAGCGAGCAAATCTCGAAATGTGACCTCTGGCCACCTCATGCCTATTGCAATACCGGGAGCGATGGCCAGACCCGCTGCAGAGGAAGCAACGGGTGGCGGCAACGCAGAATCTTGCAAAGTGACCTTTGCAAAGGCAGTTGAAGCATGATTTATCAGCCCGTAACCTCGCCATTAATGAAGAGAAAATAGGTTTGCCGATATCTCTGGCAGATGCTACACTGCGTCTTGCAGGCTTGCAGACCGTAGGCACTCTCTTGATGGTCTCGACGAAGGACGGTTTATTGAAAAGCGAAGGTTCAGCACTAACAGTCTCTCTATCAGAAGATATAACTCCTTGCTCAGAATCCTGCTTGACATCCGGAAAAACTGGGCAAGAGGTAGCCATCGAAGGAATCGAGTGCCCTCCCCCATCAATCACAGAAGGTGGACCGGAAGTTACTTTTCTCCTCCAGATGAGTGAGCTTTCGGGCTTGTCGTGCGATCGCATCCCCCAGCTTCTTCCAGGCCTACCTAGCCTTGAGACCAACCATCTATTTGCTCTACTAGGTGGCGCCGGTCGTCGCTTTCTAACAGAGATCCAGCTTCCCTCTTTCGAGACGTGATGTTTGGAAGAAGAGTGACCATCATGAAAGATAGTGACGAAAGGCTTACCTGACGTCTTGGCCACGCACCGCCAACCCCAGGAGTTCGGACGATCTTCGTCGGACCAGCGTCGAGAACGCTGGCTGCAGAGCATTTTTCCTCTTTTCGTTTCTCAATCTTGCTTTGATGGACCCATACCTTCTTGTTCACTGAGCTTGGCACGAACAATGTTTTCCTTGTTTGAATACATTAGATTAATAACTTCTTCCAACTTTTTCTTTTTGGGAACACCAAAATTACCTTTGGAGATAGCTCTGGAGTCAGATTCACTCTGTTCGCTTGTCTCCTGAACCGTTCAAGCATTTGTTTCTTTAAAAATGCATTTGTAATTTGATTCTCGGGAGAAAAGCCAAATCTATCGACAAACTAACAATCTATCGTAGCAAGAAAATATTGCATATGCCAATCTAACCTCCAACTTAGAGAAAATCCTAGTTAGTGTCAATTCCTAGCGTATTGTAACAAAAAAATCTGATCTTCAAATTTCAGATAGAAAAGGTTTAAAATGGGGAGAGAGAGACAGGACAAAGAATAGGGTCACGAACGATTAGGTAATTGACGGCGTCTTGCGCAGGACGAGCTCGCAGAAGGAGACGAGACCGTGGATCAGATCCCCATCCAAAGACATGCCCGCCTTTGTCCTCCCACATAGCTCCATCAAAGCCTCCTCCAACCATTCTACCTATCCCCCATCTCTCCACCTTTGTGTAGTTCCTTTTGCCTCTTCGCCCTTTCCTACGACAAGCAAGGAAATATCACAGACTGAGAAGGGCTTTGTCGTCCGATGACTACAAGCATGCAATTTAACGAAGTGTTAAAGAATAGATGGACAAAGACTTTTATTCTGCGCGCGGATACGGAAAGACGGGAAGATGAAATGGGCGATAGGGTTATGCGCGTGGTAGTGATTTTTTTTGTTGCGGTGCCTTAAACCGCAGTGTGTTATTTCACTCCAACTGTGGTTCATTAAAAACCACAGCTTCAATAATTTTTTAGACTGTGGAAAAATAAACAGCTGGTTTAATAACTCCATAGATGCAGTGTTTAAAAACTGTAGCTAATTAACTACGATTTAAAGTAAATTTTGTTGTAGTGGTCGAACCACTATAAATAATTGTGTTAGCATTATACTCTTTGTGTACCGTATTGTTTATCTTCATTACTCGCTTTCGCATTTAGTCGTTGAATTGTAAATTGCATAAATAGTTTAAGAAAAGTTTAAAATCAAATTTAGGCAAATAGATTTAGTTGACACACTATTCACCCCCCCTCAAGTGTGACCATTTCACCAACATTTGGTATCAGAGCTGATCGTAGTTTGAGATTTCACCATCTTTTCTATAATTTATCTCGATCTTAAAATGGCACTACAGTCGGTAGTGTCTTTACCTCCTAGGTTCGATGAATCGAACTTTGGTCTTTGAAAGTCTAGGATGTACACCTACTTAAAGACTAGAGGTTTTGATGTTTATAACATGATAAAATTAGAATACATTGAACCTAAGATTGACATGCATGATTGGAGTGAACTTGACAAGAAAATGTTTCAATCTAATGGAGATGCTATGTATTCCATATTTTGTACCTTACCTAATAGCATCCTTGAAAAAGTCATGCATTGTACTTCAGCTTTTGATATTTGGGCAACTTTAAATATGCTATATGATTATGCCAAGACCGAAGAGATTGGCACTTCTAATGAAGGTGGTGATGACAATGGTCATCCCCCTAGTACTAATCTTGATTTTGATGTCCAAAGCACTTCTAGCCAAAGAAGCACAAGCAAGAAATGGAAACTTAGGTGTTTCCTTTGCCAAGAAACGGGACACAAGAAGATGAATTATCATCTCTTGAAGATGAAATCCAAAAGAAAGTGTGCTTCTCCATCCACATCTCAATCAAGTGAAGCCTCTTCTAGACATGACGATGAAGCTACATCGAACTTTTGCCTCATGGGTCTTCGGAATGAGGTAAAATCTTTTACTTCTAGTCATGATAGAAATCTTGATAGTGATAATAATGATAGTAGCTCAACTTCTTTAGGTATGACTTATGATCAGCTATTAGAAAAATCTAAGAAGATGTATGTCTTGCTTATGAATAAGATCAAAGAAAATAGAAAAGTAAAAAAGTAAAATTTAAGGCTTGATTCACAAGTGCATGAATTAGAGAAAGAGAAATTGAATACTAGTTGTGTTAATTCTTGTCATAACAATTTTAAGCTTGAAATTGAAGACTTAAAAAGTGAGAATATTGATTTGAAAAAAGAAAATGAGGATTTGAAATCAAAAATGAAGCTTAGAAGTAATGATTCGAAAAGTAATCTCAAACTTGAGAATTAATGAGAATTTAAAAAATGAGAATTGCATATTGAAATCTCAAGTGTGTTTTGCATAAATCTATTGATACCTTAAAAAATGAGATTGTAGTTTTAAATAAAAGAGTAAATGAAATTAAGGATGCTTATTCTTCTAGGAAATTTGAAAAGAAAAGTGTTTCTTTTAAGAATGCTCATGCTAACCATAAATCTCACATCTCAAGAGTAAATGTTAGACATTCCACATTTAAACCTCATGTTAAGAAAAATGAAAATAAAAAATTTCATGGTCATTGCTTTTGTTGTGGTGTTTACGGGCATGCTATATATGATTGTGCATTTAATATGAACCCAAGTGGTGTTAAGACACTTTGGGTAGCTAAGCCCTCTAACCCCCAAGGACCCAAAACTATTTGGGTACCAAAAGTCTCATGCTCTTTTGTAGGGGGAGCTACCACACAAGGATAAGGGAAAGTGATGTGTTGAAGTTGGCCAAGAATTCAATGAAAGATCCTTACATGGTTGCAACTTCAAGATTTCCATCTAAATGCCTATGGAAATGAAAGTTGGCATCTAAAAGGTTTGGTATCATCTCTTAACTTCAATTGATCCATTAATAGTTGGAGTTCATGATACTTGCTTAAATTGATTATTTTTTTCCCGCTCATGATATGCATTCAAAAAGGTTTTTGATTTTTGATTTCCAGTCTCTTCGGAGACCTATCTAGCCTATAACGGGGTAATGCGATCTTGCGGTTTTAAATCATAGGCTCATTGTGGCCTTTCGATTTTCAACCAATAGGAAGGGTTGGAGATCTTACTTTTCAAATTTTCATATTTTGATATCTCTCGATTCGTTTTGATTTCATAACGATTCTACTTGAAACAAATTTATCACTATCTAGCGTAGGTTGAAATTCTCAAATGAAGATTTCTATTTCACCTTTACTATTTAGTATGCTAACTTGCTAGTTGTCATATCATTGTGCTACTATTGATTTTTGGCTTACAAGTTAACATTTATTAAGAATGGAATGCTATGTCAATGAAAAATGACAAGTTTGGCTAAATTCGCAAAGATGAGGTATGTCTTTGGTTATTGCATATTTCTAGTCTAATACCTCAATTTTCATAATTGATTGATGTCTCTATGGTCATAATAGAAATAACATGAAAAATATATGAAATTTTATGAGTAGGTAAAATTTTGATACTTAGGCAATTTCATGTCATCTAGATTGAATGAAATGTGCTTTAGGTAGAATTTCATCTTAGAGACTTTATTTTAAGTTGAAACTTGATAAACGTGTTTAGATTTACTCATGTTAGGTGTTCATGTGTTTAAATTTGAAAAACCATGAGTAAAGGTTAAAACTTGATACTTAGCAATTTCATGATACAATGCTTGTTTTTTGAATGAAATCATGCTAAGGTAAAATTTTGACCAAATACCATTATTTTCATTTCAAACTTGATAAGCATGCTTTAAATGAATATATCTTGGTATTTTTAAAGTTTGAATGAAATCTAGAAATGTTATGAAAGATTCACTTATTTACGAAAATGTCATTAAAGTATCATTCTTCCCAAGAGCTCATTTCTCGATACTTTAGATTTTCGTCGAAATCTTTGAATGAGACGTCAAGTATGATATTGTAATTCTATTTTTGTTATCGTTCTCATTATTATTTAAGAAAAATCATTTCTAATGACTTTTAAAACTTCGACCGATACGTGTAAGATCAATACTTAAATTAGTACATGATTTCTAGTTTTAGATTATATTGATCATTCTATGATATCATGTATGAATTAGTCTCACTTATATGTATGTTTTCATCCCTTGAGTTGAGATCTTCATGCTTCATGAAAACTAATTTTAGAGTCTCAACTTTCACTAGATTGACTTTGTTGCTCTTTTTGATTGATGTCAAAAGGGGAAGAAAAAATATAGGTAAAAGGGAAGAAAATATAGAAAATCCATGCATATACGTAGGGGGAGCTTATTTCCACATATATGCATGTTGATAGGGGAAGAAATCCCATGGTTCATATCCTTTGTGCTTAATTGAATATATTTTCGTAAGGATGTTTGTCATCATCAAAAAGGGGGAGATTGTTGGCCTAAGGTTTTCTACCTTGGTCTTAATCTCGGTTTTGATGATAACAAACAAGGAACTAATGTTTCATTGAGAAATATTTTCAGGTTCCATATCGGTTAGCACTCGATGTCCTCGATCAGAAATATTAGAAGAAATCAGAAAATCGGAAGGACATTGATCGTCGCATTTGGGTTCGTCGCGGAAATCTATAGAAGTTCGACGTGTGCACCAAAGATGTCTTGGAGAAGTCTAAAAACACACGGAAAGCTCCAAGTTGACGCACGTTGAAGGCCAGAATTCGGAAACAAAGCGCACAAGAAGAAGGCTAAAAAAATCAAGTTTAGCCTAGGTTCGATGGTGAAGAACTGGCAGTAGCCAATTCGATCGACCGGTCGGTCGACCGAATGTGGAAAAAAATTGGCAGTAGCCATTTCGGTCGACCGAAGTGTGCCCAAAGATGGTAGATTGCCTTCGGTCGGTCGACCGACGATCGACCGGCAAGCGATCGGGCATCGACAACGGGCAAAAATACGCCCGAGCCCTTTGTTTGGGGGGTTATATATACCCACCCCAAACTCTCTCCCAAGCTATGAATGATGCTTCTAAGCCTCAAAGAGCCACTCCTTGCATCTCTACCAGAATTCTTGAGCCATCTTTGCAAAGAGCCCTAGTTTTGATCTCCACTTCTCAAGGCATCAAGAGGACTAGGGACTTTGATTTGGAGCTAAGTACTTGTTGTTTGATTTATTGCTCCAATTGTTATTGTATTTTATTGTTTATTTTGATTGTATATTAAGTATGTAAACCTAGGTTGCTAGGTTTGATTGAGTTGGTGGTTGCCTTGGTGTTAAGGCTTAAATCAACCATTGTAAACTTAGTTTACTAGGATTAGTTGAGTTGTCCCTTTGAGGTGGGAGATTGCTCTCGGTATAAAGGAGAGATACTTCCGGGTGTGGAAGTGCCTTTGGTTTGAGAGCGGAGACTTTCCAGTTGTAAAGTCCTCTTTGTAAGGGAAATAATATAATCTAGTAAACTTAGTTTGGAAATCCTAAGCGGGGTGCTTAGGTAGTGGAGTAGGCATTGGGGCCAAACCACTATAAACAATTGTGTTAGCATTATTCTCTTTGTGTATCGCATTGTTTATCTTCATTACTCGCTTCCAAATTTAGTCGTTGAACTGTAAATTGCCTAAATAGTTTAAGAAAAGTTTAAAATCGAATTTAGGCAAATAGATTTAGTTGACACACTATTCACCCCCCTCTAGTGTGGCCATTTCACCAACAAAGCACTCGTTGTAGCATAGATGAGCTTCTTTCTGGTCGGTATGGATCACTCCCACTTCTGTTTGTGAGATGGGGAACTTGAGCTCTAGGTGGGGAGTCGACACAACGACTCTCAAGCTGTTCAGTGAAGGTCACCCCTTAATCATGTGATAAGATCTGGGGCAATCGATGACGAGATACTGTACGTCGTCGTCATTAGCCACACATATCCTCGGACGTTGACTAATTCTCTTAAGAACCTGATTAGGTCCCCGTTGTAGGCGTGGAGGGAGGCTTCAGTCGGCTACATCTTTCTAAATGTCAGGTAGAATAGAATGTTAGCTGAGCTCTCTTGGTCCATAAGAACTTTCCCGACAAGGAAGTCGCCAGCAATTACAAAAATGACGACGGGGTCATGCAAATTTTTATCAATCCCTTGGAAATCAGATTCATAGAATGGTATTACTGGGGTTCGAATATGAGGCCTCTTCTAGCAGGTCGCGTCGTCGATTGCCATGATGGCTCAGAGTGACTTCTTTCTGGCCGAGCGCGTCTCGCCTCCTCTAGCGAATCCTCCAGCTATGTGGCCAATGACTCCACGGATTTTAGTGCTCGACTGGCTAGCTATACTACCATCTTGGTTGCCCCCAACTTTCCTCGGGGTGGTGTTCTGCTCGGGCTTCGGTATTGGGACACGAAGTCCTGCTGATCCCAGTTGCGGCTTCTCCTATGGCCGATGTAGTGGTCGAGGTGACCTTCCTGTATCAGGCGCTCGATCTGGTCTTTGATCATCATACACTCTTCGGTGGTGTGCCCGTAGGTGCGGTGAAACTCGCACTTCTTACTTTTGTCAATATTAGGCAGGGGTATCTTCTTTCCCACGTTGCTGGGATACTTGAGCATCTGCAAGTTGTAAATCTCCCAGAGAATGGTTTCCCTCTTGTGTTTAGAGGGGTGTATTCACCTTATCTAGGGCTTGGTGGGGAGGTTGGCTTCCCTCTTTTATTGTTATCCTGCTCGCAGTGATCTCGATCATCATCTTTTTTATCAGGCTTATTGGCCTTCTTGTCCTTGGCGTCATCTTTGTTGGTCTGTCTGTCGGCCTTTCAGGCCTCTCGGAGTTCCTCCATCTCTATCTAGCAAATGGCTCGTTCTCGAAACTCTGTCATACTCCTCGATTTGAACAAGGCAATTTGGTCCGCGAACTGTCTAGTTTTCGAACCGTGCTTGACAAAATATAACTCAACGTTGGGGTCGAGGTTGGGGATCTCCATAGCCATGGCATGGATCTTTTCAAGTACTCCCTTATCGACTCATGTTGTCCTTGCTTGATGTAGTGAAGAGAGTCCTCAGTCCTACATTAGATTCGAGATTAGGAGAATTGGTTGGACAACGCTCTGAAGAGCTCTTGGAAGGTGTGAATTGACCTTGGCGGGAGAGTGGAAAACTATAGTAGAGCGGCATTCTTCAAAAATGTGGGGAAAACTCGGTAGAGGATGGAGTCGGTTCCACCGATGAGGAGCATCATTGACCTGAATATCATCAGGAGGGTGGTCGGATCACCCGTGTCGTCATATAGTTGATGAGTGGTCGGCAATTTGAAGTTTTCGAGGAACGACCTCTGTGGTCCTGGTTTATTCTTGCTTCTTCTCTCTAATGGTGCGTGTGTGAGACCTCATCTCGCAAAGTAGAGTTGTAATATCCTAAATATTATTATTTATTTTTTATTTATTATTGTGTTTTCCAGCCTAGCTGGCTAGTTCGAGATTGAGCCGGGTCGACTCATGGTCCGGTGCGAGCTTGCGAGCTTGCGAGCTCGGGTAAGTTGAATTATGATTTATAATGATATAGTTAATTTATTAGATTATGTTGCATATGGGTGTGCATGTGTTTGATGCTTGTATTTAGCATGAGATTAATTTGGATTATCGGGTTGCGGATTCGGGTTGTTGAGAGTGCGGGTTTAGGGTGTGGATAGGTGGTTTTGGGAGGGGATTATAAAATCCCCCCCTAGGGCTGGCGACTCCCTATTGGAGCCACACCAGCCGATTGGAGAGAAGAGATGAGCCAACCGCCCAAGCCGACACCCCTCCCTTCCCCCTCTTGGAGTCGCCGAGCAGAGCAAGCCGCCGCCTCTCCTTCTTCCCCTCTCCCTTCCTTGGAGCCGAGCAGAGAGGAGCCGCCCAGCCAAGCCGAGCTGCCCTCTCCCTCTTCCCCTCTCTTGAAGCCAGCAGCTTGGAGTGGAGCCGCCACCCTTTGAGACTGGATTCAGAGACCGCCGCTAGGAAATCCTTCTCTATTCTTTCTTCCTAATCGGGTGAGTGGTTTTACCCCTCATTTTTTCGAATTTTCTTTCGTGTTCTTGAGCCGTTCTTGGAGGTTGAGAGTTCTTGTCGGATTTTCCATCGTTTCTTGAAGTTCTCGTATTTTTCTCCTGTGGCCATGAAAGAGGAGGCCCGGAAATTTTCCCCTTATGGGGCTTGGCAGCCCTAGGATGACCCTAAGGGCACTCGGCCAAGGTGGGAACAAGGGTGCCCTCAACGTGTTTGATGAAATGCCTAAGAGAGGGCTATTGTTCTTGAGATCTATGTCTTGTATTTTTTATCAATTTAGGTTCCTATATGTTAAAGCATGCCTTGTAATAAATCTATGATTTTTTAATAGAACTCATGTTTTACAAAATTGAGGTTTAATCTTGATGTCTTGTATGTGTTCTTGATGTGGGTTCATGATCTTGGAGTTTGATTCTTGATTTAAGATGATGTAGGTTCTTGCTAGTCTTGTTTAATAATTGTGCATGTTGTGACATTTATCTCAGTGATATAATTCTGTTTTGATGGTAATTAAAGAATTAATTTATGTGAATTTCGGATTTAATTACCATGGCATGCTGAAAATTTTAATCTTGCTGAAAGTTCATGCTAAATTGTTGAATCTGAGATGATTTTGAAATCTCTATTTTGATGTGAATAGATTTTTTAATATAAACATGTAACCTATCGTTTTGACCAGAAAATATAATTTGGAAAAATAGGTCACACTTTGGAAACTAGATTTGGGTTAGATACACCAGTATCGGGCACAACAGTAAGCTTAAAACAAAATCCTAAAATAAAACCCTAATCTTGGTGATTATAATTTTAATTGCATAATTAAAATTCAAAAATGGGCAGCATAATCTATGGGTCTAGGAGTTGGGATCGGGTGTTAAGTGTTGTAGCGTTCCCAACTAGGGCATCCCTAAGACACCGTAGGAGACACTTGACTTAGGTCATGTTGCGCCATATCTTTACGAATGGCGGAGACGCTCGGATAGGAGCCGGATTGCAGGCTTGGCCCGGAATGTTGGATGGTTAATTCCCAACCTGTGTTTAAAAGAATAAGTTCGGATGGGCGAAACCCGATTATTCCTACGTTATCTCTTTTGGAATAAGTTCGGATAGGCAAATCCCGATTTTTCCTATGCTTCCTCATGGAACAAGTTCGGATATGGCAGTTAGGAGGAGACCGCTGGCGCGAGAACTTGCCGCGTGTCTAGATGGCGGAGCAGTTCTGTCAGTGTTTGACTCCGGAGTCTTGATGGCACACTTGCGAGTTCAGTCCACGTGGTGGATATGTTGCGGGCAGCTCAAGCAGAGGATGCCTTCTGCTCACTAACCGTGGGCCTAGTTAGGAAGGGTGACGCTAATAGTGGGTATAGAGTGGATTCAGAAGGTGTTCTGAGATTTAATGACAGGATAGTAGTGCCCGACATAGCGGAGGCCCATAGACAGGTACTGGAGATGGCTCATCGCTCTACCTACACTATGCATCAAGTGACCACAAAAATGTACCGGGATTTGAGGTAGCATTACTGGTGGAGGAGAATGAAGAGAGATGTGGCAGAGTTCGTGTCTAAATATTTGGTATGCCAGTAGGTAAAGGCCGAGCACTTGAGGCCTGCAGAGCTGTTGCAGAATCTGGAGGTACTAGAGTGGAAATGGGAGAAAATCACTATGGATCTCGTTATAGGCTTACCGAGATCAGGTAAGGGAAATAATTTTATATGGGTAGTGGTGGATCGATTAACCAAGTTAGCATATTTTATTCCAGTGAAGACTACTTTCACTGCTGAGCAGTATGCACGATTATTTCTGGACCACATTGTTGCATATCATGGGATACCAGTGATGATTATATCCGGTCGAGGTGCTCAGTTCACCGCACGGTTCTGGCAGTCCTTCCAAGGGGCCTTGGGTATGCAGGTTTGATTCAGCACCGCTTTCCACCCTCAGACGGATGGGCAGTCTGAGAGGACTATACAGACACTAGAGGGTATGCTGAGAGCATGTGTTCTGAATTTGGAGGGCGGCTGGGAGAGGCATTTACCTCTAATTGAATTCGCCTATAATAATAGCTATCAAAGTAGCATCAGTATGGCACCGTTTGAGGCTTTGTACGGGCGAAGATGCAGGTCACCCGTAGGGTGGTTCGAGGCTGGCGAGTCTCAAATGATAGGTCCAGATCTTGTTCATGAGGCAGTTGAGAAAGTAAAGCAGATTAAGGAACGACTGTTGGCAACGCAGAGTCATCAAAAAATGTATGCATATGGTAAAGCTCGAGATTTGGAGTTTCAGGAGGGAGATATGGTCTTCCTAAAGGTGTCCCCTATGAAGGGAGTTGTTCATTTTGGAAAAGAGGAAAATTGAACCCCAGATTTATCAGGCCTTTCCCTGTCTTGAGGCGTAGAGGCGTGGTTGCTTATGAACTGGCTTTACCACCCAGCATGGACAGAGTTCATCTGTCTTCCATGTGTCCATGTTAAAGCGGTACGTTCGAGATGAGTCTCATGTTCTCGATGTTGCTACAGTAGAGATTGACCTGACAATCTCTTATGAAGAAAAGCCCATTGAGATTTTGGACAAATAGACAAGGAAGCTAAGATCTCAACAGGTTCCCTCGGTAAAGGTTCGCTGGGAGTATTACTCTGGTCAAGAGGCCACCTGGGAAATTGAGCGTGATATGAAGGAAAAATATCCCCATCTTTTCGATCTCGTGTGAGTTTCTCTTTTGCAAAAAAAAATTCGGGGACGAATTTTCATTAAGGGGGGTAGATTGTTATAACCAAAATTTTAACTAATTTTGCTCAGTTGGCTTCGTAGCAGGAAAACGAAGACCGAAGGCGGGCAAGTTAGCGGAGTCTCGAGAAATTCTTGGTAAGGGTTTAAATTATATATATATATATATTCTATTATTTCTGCGATCATGGATTCAAGGCGAACTCGGTGGTTCAATTGGGGTTCAAATTAGACTTAAATTTAAGGAAAGGGGTAGAAAGGTAACTTGGGGTTAATTAAACCCCACGTTATAAGGCAAACGGGCTGCGGCTGGGTGAGGAGATCGCGCAATCCGCCATTGGGCGACAGATCGCGCGACCCAGACGCAGCGGCGAAAGGAGGAGGGGAGAGCAGATCTCAGCCGACCGCGGTGATCTCGTCGGTGACGGCGGTTGGAGGAATCAATCTCGATCGTCCTCCCCTTTCACTTTCCCTAGATCGGTGAGTGTCTAGTCCTCCTCCTTCTTGCTCATGAATTCAAGCTGCCACCCCCTTTTCTTGAGTCATCTTGCTTCATATTATCTTTTAGTATATATATTATTATCTTACCTAAAGTTATTTTTTTATTTTCTCATTTTTTAATCAAGTTCATATATGCATTTTAGAAAAAAAAAATAATTCAAACCAAACCAATATTTTTAACTAATTTCATAAATTTATTTTCCTTTTTTTTCTTTCGCTTCTCTTTTTTAAAAAAAATACATAAGTCACTTGGCTGCCCTTTCTTTATTTTTTTTTAAAAAAAAATTAATATTTTTTGTTTGTTTTTGTTATTTAAATTATTTTTATTTTTAATTTTATATATATTTTTATTCTACCTTTTTATTTTATTTTATTTTAAAAAATGAAGATATTTTTATTTAATTTTTTTTGAAGGTATTTTACTTTTTACTTTTTATTTTTTTAGTTCTTATTATATTATCAAAATTATGATTTCAAATTTATTTTAATTATTTATTTTAGTAATATTAAATTATATTAGTTTTAATAGATATTTAACAATATTATTATATTTTACTTATTATCTATTAAAATTTAAAATTTCATAATTTGATTAATTTATTCAAATTTTAATTCGATTCAATAATATAATTTAAAATCTAAATAAATCTCAATTTTAATTAGATTTAATTTGAATGTAATCAAAATTTTAAATTGATTCAAATTTCTTCAAATTATTGTTAACAAAAATAAGTGCATGATTTTATCATTCTAAAATTTTCACACCTTTCAATATATATTTTTTTATATACATATTTTTACATTTTATATTATATATCATTTTTTATTTTATTTTACTTATTACTTGAAAATTTATTTCCTAAATTTATAATATTATTTACTATCTATTATTTCTCATAAAATTTTAATTTAATTTTTTTATTTAGGTAGTATTAGTTTATATTATCTTTTAGTATATATATTATTATCTTTCCTAAAGTTATTTTTTTATTTTCTCATTTTTTAATCAAGTTCATATATGCATTTTAGAAAAAAAAAATGATAATTCAAATCAAACCAATATTTTTAATCAATTTCATAATTTTATTTTCCTTTTTTTTCTTTGGCTTTTCTTTTTTAAAAAAATACATAAGTCACTTGGCTGCCCTTTCTTTATTTTATTTTTAAAAAAACAATATTTTTTGTTTGTTTTTGTTATTTAAATTATTTTTCTTTTTAATTTTATATATATTTTTATTCTACCTTTTTATTTTATTTTTTTAAGAAAGGAAGACATTTTTATTTTATTTTTTTGAAATTATTTTACTTTTTGTTGTTATTTTATATTTTTAGTTCTTATTATATTATCAAAATTATGATTTCAAATTTAATTTAATTTTTTATTTTGGTAGTATTAAATTATATTATTTTTAATAGATATTTGACAGTATTATTATATTTTATTTATTACCTATTAAAATTTAAAATTTCATAATTTGATTAATTTATTTAGATTTTTATTCAATTCAATAATATAATTTAAAACTTGAATAAATCTTAATTTTAATTAGATTTAATTTGAATGTAGTCAAATTTTTAGATCGATTCAAATTTCTTCAAATTATTGTTACCAAGAATAATTGCATGATTTTATCGTTCCAAAATTTTCACACCTTTCAATATTAATTTTTTTTAATATAAATTATATTTTATAAATATACACATTTTGACATTTTATATTATATATCATTTTTTCTTTTATTCTACATTTTTTACTTGAAATTTTATTTTCTAAATTTATAATATTATTAACTATCTATTATTTCTCATATAATTTTAATTTTTTGTTTATTTTGGTAGTATTAGTTCATATTATCTTTTAGTATATTTATTATTATATTTTCTATATTTTCTTATTTTCTTATTTTTTTTAATCAAGTTCATATATACATTTTAGAAAGAAAAAAAATTGATACTTCTAATCAAACTAATATATTTCTATTATCTTATTACTTAAATTTTTATTTTTTTTCTTTAATTTAGTTTGATTACTAAATTTTTATTAAATTTATTAGTTATAAATTTTGCATTCTATAATAAAAATTTAAAATCTCGAATGAACGTAGTAAAGTCAATTTGAATACATTAGTTTTATATAATATGTACATATATAATACATGGAAACTAATATATTTCAATCAACTCAAACAATTTAAATAAATTTCACTCAAATTAAAATGAATATTTAAATTAGTTCAAAGTTTTTAAAAATCTCAAATTTGAATAAAAGATGTGATTTCAAATGTCTCTGAAATTTGAATACTTATTCAAATCAAAATTATCGAATTATATATTCGATAATCAGAGGCACTAGAATATTTTTTTATTTCATTAGAAACCGACATCATAAGCTGTCACGCCCCAAATCCAGGTCACGCGACCGGCCAGAGTGCGGACAGACACTCTGAAGGCTAAACCATATAAACACATTTATCCATGCTATATAACCAAGTCAAGATGCCACAACATACACCTTAATCATCAAAGTAGCTACTCCGTATCAATTTAAGTAAAAGCTACATAACCAAGTACCAATACTACATAAGTTCAAGTAACTACAAGACTCGGACAAACTATATGTCCTTTAAATAAACTCAAATTTGAGTCAACTCGACTACACCAACGGGTTTCACGAAATTGCCACCAGAGTCCGCCGTCACCAGCCGCGCCATAACTCAATGATCACGCTCCGAAAACAACATATAGAAAGGAATGGTGAGTTCAAAGAACTAAGTGAGTGGTCGTCTTGACCATTACCAAGCCAAACCATGTAAATAATTAATGCAGTAATTATCTCTGTGTTCAAATAACTGATATAATCATGGTACATATTACTTTAGTAACTCGTGCACTACGCGCACCACACAGACTGACTTGGCCCATTAATTTAGAGCAGTCCTCTAGTTACCAGCTTATAACTCACGAGGGGGCTCGGTAGATCGACCACCCACAACAAACCTCTCAACTTGGGCTCATTAATTGAGCGAGCAATGCCCTCTAGCCTCAGTGCTCATATATAGCTCGGTCAGGAAAGACCCTCCGACCCATGTCACTCAAGCTCACTGAGCTAGGAAGGCCCTCTAGCCTCAGTGCCCATAACTCGATCAGGAAAGGCCCTCCGACCCATGTCACTCAGGCTTACTGAGCTAAGAAGGCCCTCTAGCCTCAGTGCCCATAACTCGGTCGGGAAAGGCCCTCCGACCCATGTCACTCGAGCTCACTGAGCTAGGAAGGCCCTCTAGCCTCAGTGCCCATAACTTGTACATCAGGCGTACCACTTCGCCCAATACGGCCCAACATCATCTCATGCACGATGCGCACCAATCGGCCCATTCGACCCAATATCATCTCGTGCGCGATGCACACCACTCGACCTATCCGGTCCAATATCATCTCGTGCACGATGCGCATCACTCGACCTATCCGGCCCCATATAATCTTGTGCGCGATGCGCACCACTTGGCCCAATAAGGCCCACTGATATCTCGTGTGCGGGGCGCACCACATCGGCCTAATAAAGCCCAATGAATGACAACTTAGAGAATAACCAACTCCTAAACACTCACTTTTTTCTATACGTACCTCGCGGAACGTCAGCTCGCAACCCAACCTTAGCCTCTCTACATTTACCTTTCGATCTGTAATTCTTACCCGAAGATATACCCTCATGTCAACATATAGAAGTTTAATTTTTATTACTGATATCAGGACAAATTTCTAGTATTTACAGCAAGTCGAAAAAATGTGGTACGGGGCTCGCAATTCGGCCCGTTGAACATACACACCGATAAATTCCAGCCTGTTGTAACTCTATGTTTACTCCCCTTACGCTACTGTCCAGGTCATCAAAATAGTTTCTAAATTCCTAAACCCTAGCTTACAGGAAGATCGATATGTTACATCGATATTTTACGCACCAAACTCGCATCCCAACAACAAAATCAATCTCAGCATGTACTTAACTCAATTTTCAATAAACATGACAAATTTCAGCAAACAATAAGCTATTCCTGCACCACTATTTTCAGCATGCATACAAAATAATTTCAGCATTTCAATCAATGAAATTTCAACTTACATATAATGAAATTTCTGCACACTTACGTAGGGAAAATTTCAGCATCATTTATATGAAATTTCAGCATCATTTATATTCAATTTCAGCATTAAAATTTCAGCCAAGAATATAAATTCAGGATATAATTTTAGTAAATCATCTAGGTAGATTAATCACTCCTCTTTAACCTTGACGTGTGAAGTAACATCTGGAAACTGAAGTAAAATTCCAAACCTTAAATCCTACATGAAGCTTATTATTTAACCCACTCAATTAAACTTCGTTGACTGCGCACCCCAGCCGACATCTCCCCTACATCATGTGGCCACAAGAAAAAGAATGACACATGCCGCCACATGATTTATCTAGTGTTTTCCAATTCTCCTTTTAACCACATCACCAATTTAACTCCAAAAAAACATTTGCTTGCCAGTGACACTGTTTATACTATCCAAAGGAGAAATTCATTAATAAAAAATTTCTCAAAAAAGTTTCTATATGGCAGTAGGCGGCCACCAAGAAGAAAGAGTTTCCATTGCCTATGTTTCATCTCTTTAATATCTAATTCCAAGAAGAAATCAGAACAAGAAATACTACTCAAACCCGATGGAAGAAGAATCAAGAATTGTAAAGAAAAAAATCCAAATTTTTGTCTCATCATTAGGGGCGGCCAAGGAGGGAAGGAAGACCTCAAATTGCAAGAATAAACCACTCACCTAAAATCGGGTTCAAGGGAAGAGAAGGCGGTAAAGAAGCCTTGCGACCCAATTCCGGCGAAGCTCCGATTCCCGGCCAAAGATCTCCACCGAGTCTCCTAACATCCTCACGCCACCTAGGGATGCATGAGGCTCCTCCTTGGAGCCGTACTGTTAGGGACCTTCGGGTTTGTCAAGTCCTGTACGTGTCATGACGGTCCCTAACGTGCATTGTAAATACTTGTAAATATTGCATCTTTCACTTTCATGTAAAACGTTCGCGCACCACCCGCCGGCCTTGCCCGCGACTAGGTAATTACCCACATTACCTAGCCGCGGCATGGGTCGGTGGGGTGTGCGGATCATGTAAATTATGCATTGTAAATTCGCTCGCGCACCATCCACCGTTCTCGCGCACGGCTAGGTAACGCCCCTCGTTTCCTAGCCGTTACATGGCCGGTGGGGGTGTTGGGCCACAAAATATTTTGTCATGCTCCTCGTGCTCCAAGGAACCTTGGGGGTGGCACTTGAGGGTTAGGGGCCACAAGTATAGTACCCAGGTATAGCCTGGGGATCCTCTAGTTCATTCGCACAAGCATTCGCACTAGCATTCGCTCAAGCATTTGCAAGCATTTTCCTTGCAAACGGCCATTCGGCCCAACCGTTTTTGCGTCCAAGCACACGGAGGTTCGAACGCGGGCGATCCGTTAGCCCGCGACTTTCGAAGATTGGCAAGGCGATCCTTGCCCAAGGCTTATCCCTTGCGGAGCAAGGGAGCCGCACGGACATTTTTCGCCCAAGCAAGTTAGTCCGTGACAGTTGGTATCAGAGCGAGGCAAGCTCGCAAAGCTTCGGCGCAAACAACCGACGCAAGTCGTCAACAAGCTCGTGCCTTCGTCGTTGGAGACAAACGACGTTGGGGCACTCGACAATCTCGCAGGGGAGATTTTCTTGAACAAGCATGGCTCGCAAAGGAGTCGGCGAAACGAGTGGCGTCGCCCAAGCGGTGACGGCCGTTCCCGAAGAACCGTTGGGGGAGGACCCAACACAAACTCAAGCTCAACAAGCTAGGACGGGAACTCGCACCGTCCAACGGCTTGGAGACTTGGAAACAATGGTGGCCGCCCATGACGTAGCCATAAACGTCCTGGAGAATGGCATGGGGCCACAGGTCGGCAAGCTAGTCGACACACAAGAAGTTATGGAGGCAAGATTAGACGGACTCCAGGACGACACTCAAGAAGCGATCAAGCAACTACAAGGGGAGATTGAAGAGCTAAGGGCTACAATCTCATTTCTCGTCCGACAAATACACTCAGGTGGTGGCAACTCTCGACAACACGAAATGCCGCAACACCACATTAAAGCGCCCGAACCAAAGCCCTACAACGGGGCTCGAGATGCCAAAGCGGTGGAGAACTTCCTCTTTGACTTGGAGCAGTACTTCAAGGTCACTAGGACAACCGATGATGAAATGAAAGTGTCCGTGGCAACCATGTATCTGTCTGAGGATGCAAAACTCTGGTGGCGGACCAAATATGACGAAATTCAGAAGGGTAATGCAAAGATCGACACTTGGGATGATCTCAAGCGAGCACTCAAAGCTCAATTCTTCCCCGAGAATGTGGAATTCATCGCTCGACGAAAGTTACGACAACTCCATCACCACACTTCAATTCGGGAGTATGTGAAGGAATTCTCAACCATTATGTTGGACATTCCGGACATGGCCGAGACCGATCAACTATTCACCTTCCTTGAAGGGCTAAGGCCATGGGCGCGACAAGAACTCGCAAGGAGGAATGTCAAGTCCTTGTCGGAAGCAAAGATCGCCGCAGAACGACTCTCTGACTATGGTTCTGAAGAAAATCCGACAAAGGCGGCACCCTACAAACCAAGATTCCAGAAGCCCGACTTCTACAAGGGCAAAGGCGCCGCAGGTGATACGAGATGGAGGGATCAATCACAAAGGGAACACCCTCAAAAGGGACCCCCTCAAAGGGATTATCCTCCGAGGGGGAACCAACAGAGACCTGGGCCGATTTGCTTCTTGTGCAGAGGACCTCATGTGGTCCGAGAATGCCCTCAACGACAAGCATTGAACACTATCATAGCAGAGTCAGTGGCGGAGAATATAGCCAACATCACCGCCAAGAAAGAGAAGGGCAAGGCCCCTGCCATCGCTGATGCGGAAGCCTATTCTAGCGAAGGTGAAGATACTGGGGGGCCTAACATGGGAGCAATGCGTCTCCTCAATGCTCTCAAGACTCAAGTGGGGGAGCAAGGCCCAAAGAAGGGAGCCACCAAAGCGGCACACGAGCTGATGTTCATCGACATCGAGCTCAATGGCAAGAATACCCGAGCGATGGTCGACTCGGGAGCAACTCATAACTTCATCGCCAAAGGTGAAGCAAAGCGACTAGGGCTCAAGCTGGAAAAGAGTTCGAGTCATGTCAAGGCGGTGAACTCCGAAGCGCGAGAAATCAACGGAGTCGCTCGGGACGTCACACTGAAGATTGGGGGATGGAAGGGTCAAGCCAACCTGATGGCGATGCCTCTCGATGACTACCAAGTTATTTTGGGGATGGAGTTCCTCAAGTCGGCGAAGGTGGTACCCATGCCCTTCCTTGACACCTTATGCTTGATGGGGGAGAACAATCCCAGCATCGTTCCCACCGTACGTTCGACCCCAGGGAGCGGAAATCAACTCCTCTCCGCCCTACAAGTGAAGAAAGGAGTTCGACGAGGCGAACTCACAATGGTGGCTGCAATGAAGTTGGAGGGATCACTCGATGGAGCGGAAAGAGAACCTGCAGCAGTCTCTAGAGTACTCCATGAGTTCGAAGACGTGATGCCACCTGAACTACCAAAGGCCTTACCACCAAAAAGGGGGGTGGATCATCGCATCGAGCTGGAGCCGGGGACTAAGGCCCCATACCGACCACCTTACCGTATGACGCCACCAGAGTTGGCGGAATTACGGAAGCAACTAAAGGAACTGCTCGACGGAGGATTGATCCAAAGTTCCAAAGCACCATTCGGAGCCCCTGTTCTGTTCCAGAAGAAGAAGGACGGGATTCTCCGCCTCTGCGTGGACTACCGAGCTTTGAACAAAGTGACCGTGAAGAACAAGTACCCCATTCCGCTCATCATGGACCTATTCGACCAACTTGGCCAAGCGAGATTCTTTTCCAAGTTGGACTTGAGATCGGGCTACTGGCAAGTGCGGATTGCCGAAGGGGACGAAGGAAAGACCACTTGCGTAACACGCTATGGAGCTTATGAATTCTTGGTGATGCCGTTCGGCCTCACGAATGCTCCAGCTACGTTCAGTACCATGATGAATCAGTTGTTCCATGAGCACTTGGACAAATTCGTTGTGGTGTACTTAGACGATATCGTGGTCTACAGCCGAACCTTGGAGGAACACTTGCAACATTTGAAGATCATCTTCAGGATCCTCCGAGAGAACACTTTGTTCGTGAAACGGGAGAAGTGCTACTTCGCCCAAAAAGAGATCGACTTCCTGGGACACCGGGTAGGGGGCGGAAAAATTCGAATGGACAATGTAAAGGTCCGCGCTGTAGTGGAATGGCAACCACCAACAAAGGTCACAGAACTCAGGTCATTCCTTGGGTTCGTGAACTACTATCGAAGATTCATCGCCGGATATTCAAGACGAGCAGCTCCACTGACGGACTTGCTCAAGAAGGAAAAGGCATGGCATTGGTCCCAACCATGCATTGAAGCATTTGAAGACCTGAAACGAGCGGTGATTGAGGAACCAGTTCTCAAGCTTCCCGACTATGGTCAACCCTTCGAAGTCCACACTGACGCCTCGGACTACGCCATTGGAGGCGTCCTCATGCAGGAAGGACATCCCGTCGCCTTCGAGAGTCGTAAACTGAACGACACGGAGCGACGATACCCTGCCCATGAAAAAGAAATGACGGCAATAGTGCACTGTCTTCGTGTTTGGAGGCACTATTTGCTCGCATCTCGCTTTGTTGTGAAGACGGACAACATAGCGCTAAGTTACTTTCAAACTCAGAAGAAGTTCTCACCAAAGCAAGCGCGATGGCAGGATTTCTTAGCTGAGTTCGACATGACGTTGGAATACAAGCCGGGACGTTCCAACGTGGTAGCAGATGCCCTGAGCCGCAAGATAGAACGGGTTGCAGCCGTTCGAGGAGAAACTGGGGGTAGCATTAGTCAAGTGCAATCCAACTTCCAAGGGAAAATAAGCATGGGCTTGCTCAAAGACACCCAAGCAGAGGCGTTGCTCAAGCTGATCAAGGATGGGAAGACAAGGAAGTTTTGGGTCCGAGATGGACTCGTCTTTACCAAAGGAAACCGACTGTACGTACCTAGGGCAGATGGCCTGCGCAGGGAATTGCTAAAGGAGTGCCACGATACTCTCTGGGCAGGGCACCCTGGCGTACATCGAACTATAGCCCTACTGGAGAGGGCGTTCTATTGGCCGAAGATGGTTGACGACGTTGAGGAGTATGTGAAGACTTGCCTGATCTGCCAGCAAGACAAGATCGAACGGCAGAAGCCTGCTGGTCTCCTCGAACCCCTGCCTGTTCCGGAGCGACCATGGGAAAGCATCTCCCTCGACTTCATAGCAAGCTTACCAAAAGTGGGGGAGTTCGGTTCCATCCTAGTGGTCGTGGATCGCTTCTCAAAATACGCCACATTCATGACAGCTCCCTCTCACTGCACCGCAAGCGAAGCCGCAAAACTTGTAATGCAAAATGTCGTGAAACTTTGGGGCGTGCCAAGGAATGTCATCAGTGATCGAGACCCTCGATTCCTTGGCAGATTTTGGACAGAGGTGTTTAAATTATTGGGATCTCAACTATATTTCTCCACAAGCTTACACCCACAAACAGATGGGCAGACGGAGCGCATGAACGCACTCCTTGAACAATACCTCCGACACTTTGTAGCGGCGAACCAAAGGGACTGGACGAAATTGCTAGACGTGGCCCAGTTCTCCTACAATCTGCAAAAGAGCTCCGCAACCAACAAGAGTCCCTTCGAGATCTTGTTGGGACGACAACCAGACACACCCCACTCACTGGTTCTTGGCTACACTGGAAGCAGTCCGGCTGCTTATCAAATGGCCAAGGAGTGGCAAGAAAATCAAGAGATCACCCGAGCCTACCTCGAATCGGCAGCACGCAAAATGAAGAAGTGGGCCGACGAAGGAAGGAGACATCGAGAATTCAAGGTCGGGGACCAAGTATTGATAAGACTCCACCCGGCATCCCTCGCAATCTTCCGGTGCAAGATACACAAGGGCCTCGTGCGCAAATATGATGGACCCTATCCCGTCATCAAACGGGTAGGGCCGGTGGCATATCGACTCCAATTGCCAGCATGGTGCAAGATACACCCGGTCTTCCATGTGAGCAACCTGAAGCCCTACCATGCCGATCTTCAGGACGACGTATGCAACATCCCAACGCGTCCACCCGCCACAACCAAAGCGGTGCAACGTGAAGCAGAGGAGATCTTGGCAGACCGCAAAGTGAAACTCCCCAACGGCAACAAAGAGCGGGAGTACCTTGTCAAGTGGAAGGGACTCCCTACCTCCGAAGCTAGCTGGGAGAAGGAGAGCACCTTGCGACATGAAGACGACGTCATCACCATGTTCAAGAAGGGGTCGACGAGGGCGTCGACTTCCTAAGTGGGGGAGAATGTTAGGGACCTTCGGGTTTGTCAAGTCCTGTACGTGTCATGACGGTCCCTAACGTGCATTGTAAATACTTGTAAATATTGCATCTTTCACTTTCATGTAAAACGTTCGCGCACCACCCGCCGGCCTTGCCCGCGACTAGGTAATTACCCACATTACCTAGCCGCGGCATGGGTCGGTGGGGTGTGCGGATCATGTAAATTATGCATTGTAAATTCGCTCGCGCACCATCCACCGTTCTCGCGCACGGCTAGGTAACGCCCCTCGTTTCCTAGCCGTTACATGGCCGGTGGGGGTGTTGGGCCACAAAATATTTTGTCATGCTCCTCGTGCTCCAAGGAACCTTGGGGGTGGCACTTGGGGGTTAGGGGCCACAAGTATAGTACCCAGGTATAGCCTGGGGATCCTCTAGTTCATTTGCACAAGCATTCGCACTAGCATTCGCTCAAGCATTTGCAAGCATTTTCCTTGCAAACGGCCATTCGGCCCAACCGTTTTTGCGTCCAAGCACACGGAGGTTCGAACGCGGGCGATCCGTTAGCCCGCGACTTTCGAAGATTGGCAAGGCGATCCTTGCCCAAGGCTTATCCCTTGCGGAGCAAGGGAGCCGCACGAACATTTTTCGCCCAAGCAAGTTAGTCCGTGACAGTACGGTCCCTCCTTGGAGCATATTTTTTCAAATGTCAATTTACTATTTTGCCCCTCTTCACTTAAGTCGACCCAACTCGCTCAAAACGAGTCCAATTCGAGCTCCGATCGCACCCTCGGACTCGGCTCGAACCCAACCCGAACTTAACATAATAATTATCACTATAAATAGGTAACTTAATTATTATTATTTTTTTAGCAAGGTCTCACCTTAAATCGCTTCCATTAGCTATCAATTCTGCATGCGCTGTTACGCGTCGCGCTCATCTTGCTAAAATTAATATGCAAAATCTAATAAATTTCGCAGGTATTACATAAGCAAAGACATCAATATTACAAATTTTGTAACAGTCATTAAAGCTAAAACTTTTTAATGTCCCACTAAATGTTGTCGATTAAGAAAAAAATTATAAATTATTTTTAATTTTTGTTGAAATTTTACTTTTGAATTGATATCATATGGTATTATTCTTATAGAGGTGATTAAGTTAAAAAAAAACTATGCTTCTAGGATTAAATGCCTTTTTTTTATATAGGATGTGTACCGGACTAGAAGTCTACAATTGGACGAAATTACTCTGATCCTCATGCAGGAATAGGATGGTTATTGGGGAAATGACGCCCAAACTGACGCTGATCTCCCAAGTTTCTTCGTCAATTTTTGATCTATTTTATAATGAGATTTTTTTATTCTCTTCATTAAAAAATTTTATTTGGTTTATATTTCATATTTCCTTAGCAAATCTAATTGAAATAACTATATATTAGTAGTGTATTTTATTATATAATTATATATTGAATATACATTATATACAATATTTATTTATTATATTAATTATTACTGCTATTATCTTGTTTGCTATAGTTTATTAAACATCCAATCTTTTACTTTTCTTTTCTTTGATTTTTTTTCCAGTTTTATAATTTTTGAATAAATTTTTTTATTTTGAATTGATCGTATTTTTCTTCTAAAATCTGAATTTTAAAATAGACTAATTATTTATACTTATATATTTTTTAATTTTAATTTTTTTTTCCAATATACTGTACATTTTATACTATTTATTTTTACTATCATTATTTTATATTTTATTTAGTTATATATTATTTAGTAAAGAAATATTATCTTCCATTAACTTGATTGTATTGTCATGTTTTTTAACTAATTTTTAAATTAGTTTAAGCTTTCATATTTTTGGAGGGAGTTTAAAAATTAGAAGCAAAGCAACTATAAATACCTTATATATACATAAAACTAATTGATGTCGTAGTAAAATAAATGATATGCTAATCAAATAATATATGACTAGTGATATATGAGAAGTCGGGACATTTTTTTTGTAAATATGATCCAAATTTTGATTAATATATACTAATTATTATTTCTATTATTTATTCTTATTTTACTACTTTAAAAGATGTAGATATTTAGTTTTATTACTCTTATTTAGTTAACTTCGTTCAAGTTTTAACGTTTTTAAGTATAATTTATTATTTAGTTTGATATTTTATATTTTCCAAAATTATTTCAAAACTCTAAAATAAATTAAGTATAATTATATATTTTAAACCTTTATTTAATTTATATTATATATTATATATTTTCTATGTTATTACTTTCTAAAAATTTATATTCTTTGTTATTTCACTATTATTTATAGCATATGAAAAAAATATTATTTGTTCATCAAATTTGATTAGTAAGATTTTATTAAATTATTTAGTTTGAGTCTTTACTTTTTACTTTCATTTTAGATATTGTAGTAATTTTAATGATATAAAATAAAGTAATACATGATAAGTGAGATCTCTTATTAGTCTCTTTTTTTTTAGTTTCTCTTTTTTATTTTTATACTTTTATTTTTTAAAATTTTATCGGAATTATAATTCACTTAAATTATGTTCAGTTTTAATTTTTTGAATATATTATTTTGATCGAGTGTTTATGTTTAATGTTTTTTTTATAAACGTGTTTTGATTGTTGTATTTTTATTAAAAAAAATATATCCACCTTTATTTAATATTCGATTATTTTTATTGTGTTGTTGTTGTTGTTGATTTTAAATTTGACCATGATAAAATTCATCTTTATTTGTACTTCTAATAATACGTGACCATATATTTATATTATAATGTTTAATTATATTTTATTTATTACATCTTTTATTATATAATTGATTTCATATATTTCTTGATTAAAAAATATTTTATAATATTTTTATTTTATTAAAAAGTGTACTATTTTTTTATTTTCGAAATTATATTTTTGTAAGCTCGATTTTTTTAATTATCAAATAAATTATTTCACTTATTAATTTTTTCTTTTGATTTTGTTTTATTATTGTATTCTATTTAAAAAAAATTATCCATCTGTATTATAGTTTCATTAATTTTTTATCGAGAATACTAAAATTTTATTATTATAATTAAATTTAAGTTTACTATTCTACTATTGATATTTATATTTAGCTCTATTAATAAATAATATTATTTTCATATATTAATATATAATTATATTTTATCCATTTTATATATTGATATAGAATTAATTTCATTGCTATTATTAATTTAACAATAATTTATAAAATTATTTGGATATTTTCTAGTAATTAAAATAAAAAAGTGATTATTAATTAATTAAAATAAAATAGGTGGATAATGCTTCTCCGTTGCCAGTGGAAAGCACCTCTTTCCAGGTTCAGAGAATGGCATTCCCCCCTTATTCCGCGTCCGCGGTGGGTAGGGGTGAGCAAAAAAAACCGGTTTTCCGGTTAATCGGAAAATCGGTCCGAAACCGAATTGGTTTTTTCGGTTAATAGAACTGATTTTTTCGGTTTCGGTTTTTTTTTTTGGAAAAATCGGTTTTCAATTTCGGTTTCGGTGCGAGAGGTAAAAAGTCCACCGGTTTCGGTTAACCGACCGGTTGGATATAATTTATTAATTTTTAATTATATATATATATATAATAATAATAATAATAATAATTATTATTATTATTATTATTATTATAAATTATAAATTATGAAAAATTATAAAAAAATAATTATAAAAAAATATAAAAAATTATAAAAAAATTTAAAAATTTAAAAAATATTAAAAAAATTAAAAAAATCAAAAAATATTTAAAATATTTAAAAAAATCAAAAAATAAAATAAAAAATAAAATAAAAATATTAGTTTTTGTAGAACATTATCTTGGTTCAATGGTTTCACTTTTTTTTTTTCTTTTTTCTGAATGAGAATTCGCTATTTATTTAGATTTTTCTCATGATTTGCATAATATTATTATGTTTGTAGGTTAAAAAAATTTATTGATTAACCGAAAATTATCGGTTAACCGAATCGAAAAAACCGAAACCGAAATAGCGGTTAACCGAAGTTAATGGACCGGTTTACGGTTAATGATTTTAAAAAACCGAAGTTAATGAACCGTTTTTTTTTTTTGCTAATGGACCGATTAACCGATCTATGCTCACCCCTAGCGGTGGGTGTACTTGTACGTGATCAAGTAGGAGAATATAAAAAGTAGCACGTGAGAAATTACCTTTTTAGAAAATAAATGTAAACGCTGTATTATATGCCACCTGTGAATTAGTTTGTCATCGTTAATGATTTCAGACCTGATCAGTCGGCAATATTCAATACTTATATGATAATTATTATTTTAAATATTAAAAAAAATAATCAAAATTAAAACCAGCGCTTTGAAATTTTGAACCGACTAATATCAATATTTGCAAATCAGCCCCAACTTAATTCAATTTTTTGTACTGAAGGAAATGAGAACGTAGCGGTCACTGCACTTATTTTCTGTGTCCAAAAATACTAACTTTTCCTAGTTAATTTAGAAATCTCAAAAACATGTTTGGTGGGTAGTATGAGTTTATTTAATTGCTAATGCAACAAACCCATTTGCAACATAAGGCTATAGCAAGGCCTAAATTTATGAATAAAATTTGGCCCAATTGTAGCCTTTTGTTGCATTTTGCAGCCAAATAGGGCCGAAGGTAAATACAATTATTAAAAAATTAACTATTATATATACAGCAATTTTTCGGAACCGGAATTTCATCAATGGAAATTCCCAATTTCAGGTAAAGGAATCCTAAATTCACAGAACCGGAATGCATCTTTTTAAAACCCCAAAATACCCTCAACTAAACCGATTCCACCGCCAGCTCCCCGGTTGCACCTTCCTAGCCGGTTAACAATTTTCCCCCGCTCCCCGCCCAATCAAAATTTTTTTCCCCTCCCCTTCTTACTTTTTTACACCGAGCCATAGATTTTATCGCGATTTTATTCGCCACCGGCGGACGTCGCAGTTCTCATCCGACACTCTCCTCCCCTCGGCCAACTTCCTCAGCTCGACGACAGGTTCGAAGCTCTCCATTATACTCGAGCCTTATAAGTTACTGCTTTCCATTATACTCGCCACCGGCGGCCCTGCGACACTCTCGTCGGCCAACTTCCTCCTCTCGACGACAGGTTCAGATGCTCTCTCCTTCAATGCCCCTAGCATTAGGAACCCTAGTAATGATGTTTTCTTGAGTAGGCTATA
Source organism: Canna indica (assembly GCA_034359265.1). NCBI lineage: Eukaryota > Viridiplantae > Streptophyta > Magnoliopsida > Zingiberales > Cannaceae > Canna > Canna indica. Next base: position 31,325,382 of record CP136898.1, on the reverse strand, counting down.
GTTATTCATTGAGTTCAATACTTGCTAAAAATTTTATGTAGTTGTTCATTGAATAGACTATTTGGATAGTAGACTATTTGTGTAGTGTTTGACAGTAAATTAGTATGTGTTTGAGAGTTATGGCCAAACTCTCTAATGAGTTAGAGACTTTGGCCAAAATTGTCTGTTAGTAGTCTAATTTTTAAAACATGTATCATTGGCACTCTATAGTATTGTGCACAAAAAACAATTATTTAGTAGTATAATTTTAATAGTTTTATAGCGTAATGTGGAAACTCTCTAACTCATTAGAGATTTTTTCTAACACTGTTTAAAGTGAGTTTTTCTATCTTATTAGTGTTGTAAACATAATGTGCATAGTATTTCCACCATAATAGCAAGTAAATTATGTGCTGGAGACTATTTGAGAAAGTCTATAATGAGTTAGAGATTTTATCAAAACTCTCTAGTTCTTTATTTGATAACTAATCAGTGTGTATCTTTATCATTATTGTAGTTATCATATATTATATCTTGGTGATTGAAACATTAAAATTGATTTAGCAGTGTGAAAGCTTGATATATTCGTCATGGGTAGAAAAAGGAAGCGTTCAGGTTTGATGTTTATATTGTGTGCATTTGCTTTAATTTTATTTTTTGGATGTTAAATGTAATAAGTCCCCTTATTTATATATTACAGCTAAGCTAGAAAAAAAGGGAAAAAAATCATATAAAGATGACAAGTCCTAGTTGGTTCAATGGACATGTTTTGTCCATCGCTTCCGCAAGTTTATTTCCATTGGAGTAGATAAAAATTAGGGTGGATTTTTACAATCGATTCACATCCAAGATACCCAAAGAGAGATAATTGAGAAAACTCCATTTGGAGTATTCCTGAGAATGCAAGACTTCCCTGCCCTAAGAAATGTGATTTGCTTGATCATGAATCACTGGGTTAGGGAAACCACTTTCAGATTTAAAGGTGTTAGGGTAAAATTTTTGTCAAACGATGTTTCACTGCTGCTTGGCATTCCAGATAATGGAATTATTATACCAATGCCCTCATTTGCTGCTGAACCAAGTGGAGAAAGCTACATGAAGTCAAAAAAAATTTATGATGGTAATCCATGCAACTGATCTACAATCGAAGATTATATGTTGCGGTTACACACATCAAATGATCCGGAGGACATTATGGACTTCTGCAGATTATTCATATTGTATATATTTTTTTGTACCTCAGCCTACACTGTTCCATTATTTTTGTTGCCTTATTTGGACAACTTAGAAAATATATGTAATTATAATTGGATAAGATGTATATATTCTTACTTCTCTGCGCAACTCCCCTCAATTGGGGAGAAAATGAGAGCTGCTAGGAAGAATCCAGGACAAATTCAGTCAGCAACCTACATGAGAGGTTGCATCATTCTACTAATTGTAAGTATTATACTATCAAATTTATTTTATGTTTGAAATTTAAAATATCTTAAATTATTTTATACTTCATAATTTGTAAGGATGGTTCTTTGAACATGTTCATATTATGGAACCTAAGAAGTCAAAAACTCTCTCTCGAATCCTTAGGTGAGAGTTAAAAAATTGGCAGAGCAAGACCGTCCAAGTCCTATGGAAATCCTTAGACCAAAACTCTGTAGGTAGACTTGTATTAATTATTAAATAAATAGATTCACAATACATATGATTTTGTTGTGTAGGTTATCAAATATTTAGAGCCACAGGAGGGCGAAGAGAAGTTAAAGCAATATGACCCTAGAAATGATCTTGCAACGGTTTGTAATTTCAATTTTTTATGAATTAATTTGACAATGTTAGCCAACTAAGATTTATTTTCCTTGTCTTTAGGATAAATCTGATATTTTTAGAGTTCTTGATGATTTTGTTGCTGTATATGTTAATAAACATGTTGAATAATGTCTTCAAATGAAACTTTCTGAAGATGACACCCCCCTTGTCAATGTCTCTACTCCTATATATCAGGAGTATTGTCCTTCCCCTGCCCCTACCCCTATTGTAAATATTTTTTCACCTCCTATTCTAAAGAGTATTGCGAGAAGTATTATCATATTCTCTATTTCAACTGTAAGACATTGTGTTAAAAAACCTAACCACATGTATGCATTGAGGGACCGAATAGGTACTCCATTGTGGGTGAAAGTTTATATGAAGAACAAGAAGAAGAAGAAGAAAATTCAACACATAGTCGCTGAAGATTTACAGTAGCGAGAAAAAAATAAGAAAAAGAACGACAGAAGACCCAGGAAACAAGTTCAAAAGGAGAAAATTAAATACTTGAAAGAAATAGAGGAAGACAAGGACCAAGAGAAAGAGAATGAAAAAGAGAAAAAGAATAAAAAGAAAGAGAAGGAGAAAGAGAAGGAGAAGAAACTACTTGAAGATTTGAGATTTCAGGATTATGAGCCTCTAGCAACTTACAAAAGCAGAAGATCGAGACGTGTGAAACATTTAAAGCAAGAAAAACAAATTGAAGATTTGACTGTACATGACAAACAAAGAGAAGAACAGGAAAAAATAGCAATTCAAAAGAGGAATGAATTGTTGTTGAAAGAAAACAAGGGTAAAATGAATCAAATAATTGATAAGGTATTTTTTTTACTAAATCAAATATAGTTTCTTATACTTGCAATACATGGAAATTAATGTGATTTGTTTTGATGCAGGTTAAATCTTCACCTGAGCTTGATGCAGCAGCCATAATAATGTCTCTCAATAAGATTGAGTATTTTATGAACAACTCTCGACAACTATAAAACATATTGTTTAAACGGATTTATTGCATTGATGTTTGATTATAGCATCCAATGTTGTTGAGCCAATATTTTCAATAGTTCTAAAAGCAAATTTAACCATTTCGATTGAAGTCTTTCAACTAATGAAGACTTGACCTCAGCTTGGAAAATAGTCTAACCCATCAAGAGTTTTGGGTGAAAAGTCTATAAACATTTATAGAATTTTTTAGTCTATAAACTTTTAGAGACTTTTAAAAGTCTTTAAATCTTTACAGAGTTTATAAATATACTAACTTTATTTTGTTTAATTTTGTAGCCTAACCATGGAGTATTTGTGGTCTGATGGGCTGATATATTTACCGGTGAGAAATTTGTTGAACATTTTTGACTTTCACGCATTAACTAAGGATGATTCAATTGATGCATATGCGTCTATTTTATTGAGAAAAGCAAACCAGTCTACCCCAAACTACATCTACATGGGAACAATATTTGAGGTAAATTATCTATGCAAGTGATGCTTTTAAATTTAGAGAATATTTTTATGCAAGTGATGTTTTTAAATTGTTTGTAGAGACACTATCGAACGATGGGGAAATCTGCGTTAATGTAATTAAGGAAGTCATCCCTTGTTGCATTGGAGATCAAATATATTTTCGTTCCAATTTCTAGTAGTAGGATGAGACATGCCAACCCTCGAAATGACACGGGTGGACATTGGCATTTGATGGTGATTGACATTAAGCAAAAAATATTCTTCCATTATAATTCATTCAGTACCTATGTAAACTCCAAAAGAGACTTTGAGGAGGCTGTAACACTATGTTTGGATTGAGGGTTTCGAAAGGTTTCGGAGGGGTTTGGAGGGGGAGGGTTTTGGAGAGGTTTAAAACACCCTGTTTGGATAACTTTTTTAAGGAGTTTGGAGGGGTTTCAAACCCCTCCAAACCCCTCCTAGAACTCATTTTCAAAACCCCCCAAAATAGAGGGTTTTGAAGGGGTTTGAAGAGTTAATGAATTAAAAATAGTTAAATTACAAAAATATCCTTAGAATAAAAATATATATTATTATAAACGAGGGCATAGCGGTCTATCAAATCCCTCCAAATCCCTCCAAACCCTTTATGAAGTTTAACCAAACAAGGTTTTTAAAACCCTTTCAAAAACCTCCAAACCCCTCCCCCTCCAAAACCCTTCAAACTCCTTCAAACCCCTCCCCCTCCAAACCCCTTACTCAAAGTTATCCAAACATAGTGTAAGTGTTTGAAATTTAATTTTTTGATATTGAGCTTCAATAATGTTGATGATCCAATATCCATTTTTCATACCGTGCTTGTTAATGGAGACGATGGAGCCCGAGGACTTGAATATGATCAGCCCAGGCTTAAACTTCAAGAGCCCTAGTTGGAGTCGAGTTGTGGTAAATTATCCTGAACAGGGTCCTTCTGTAGATTGTGGAATATTCATAATGAAATACATGGAATACCTATTGGAAGATAGACAAATGAATTGGTCCCAAACAGACATGAAAAAATTTAGAATAGATTCATAGATGACATTTATTCTCTTGTTAAACAATGAATAGAGATGTGCTACTACTGACTAATGTTGTGTGGTTAAACTAATGTTATGTTAACAACATAATCTGATGTAGTTTATTCATATTTGGTAGTATACTAATGTTAATGTATTATATTGAGCTATTATTTAGTGTTAATATACTGACTTAGAATAAATGTTGAGGTATTAACATCATCTGATGTAGTTTATCCATATGGTGTCATTTATATGGAGGTTATAGACTTTTCAACCAAAATAGTGGATTATACGAAAGTCTCTAATCGGTTAGAGACTTTCTCTGTTCTTGAACAAAAAATTGATATGGTGATCTATATTATTCCAATTTCAAAGATAATATTTGTGGACATGAATTAACATCAGCTAAGATCTATTCGACCAAAAATATTATTTTAATTCAACCAAAATAACGGGTTATATGAAAGTCTCTAACCGGTTAGAGATTTTTGTAGTTCTTGAACAAAAAAATTGATATGGTGATCTATATTATTCCAATTTAAAACATAATATTTGTGGACATGAATTAACATCAGCTGGGATCTATTCGATCAAAAATATTATTTTATTTCAACCAAAATAGCGGGTTATACGAAAGTCTCTAACCGGTTAGAGACTTTTGTAGTTCTTGAACAAAAAAATTGATATGGTGATCTATATTATTCCAATTTCAAACATGATATTTATGGACATGAATTAACATCATCTGGGATATACAACCAAAATATAATATACATAAAAGAAGTAGGGGGGTCAAACTGCCAAACTGTTTATAATATACAAAATCTGGGTTCTATATATAATATACAAAAAAGAGTTCTTTGCAAAATATACCAAATGTTATCTAACTATTTGTTATGGCCAAACTGCCATATCAAGAAGTAGGGGGGAGCTTTACATAAACGTTTGTTATGACCAAACTGTTTGCATATACCACACTTTTTTGGCACTTTACCATTATGACGAGATTCTCTTCGATTCTTCCTCTTCCGACCTGCTTGTGCCATGACTTGTGGTGGTTTTACCAAAGGATCAAAGGATTCTCAACGCCAATATTGCTTGCTTCTGGTAGGAAATATTTTATCTTCATATATTTTCTTCTATGTTTCAACGGTAAAGTAATACTCACAAAAAGGATAAGGGTCTAGACTACGATAACCAATAACTGCCATAACATACGAGCATGGAATACCAAATATTTGAAACTTATTGCAAGAACACGATCGGTGGGGTAAATCAACAATGATAATTTGATTTGATGTGTGTACTTGGTAGCAATGGTCCGTGTGAGGATGGACTGAATACCAACGTCACTTGCTCATATTTTCAACAAGGATATCTTCAACTCTTTTTGTTAGAATTCCAGACAATTTGAGTGACACTTTACGGCGCTTATAGAACCATTCGGCAACTATGCCTCTCGTCAGTTCAATTAATGTTGTAATAGGCATCTCCCGTACTTTCCTAAACAAATAATTCATACTTTCTACTGCATTAGTAGTAATGATATCGTACCTACAACCAGGGAAAAATAATGTTGGCCATCTCTCCTTTTCCAACCGGGTTACCCATTGGTAACTAGGCTCATGAATATCCAACAACTTTTGCATACATTCATTGAAGTTATGTTCCGTAATGGCTCTTGCAGCAGACCAAAATAAAGGACAACCAACATTTGTTTTCACATCATGTATTAGGTTTTTGGCTAAGTGCATCATACAATATCCATGTGATGCTTCTAGGAATACCTTTTTCACTGCTGCTAAAATACCAGGATTTCTATCACTCATAATGCTCAAACCGCGGAAGCTAGGTATACAATGTGCGAATTCATCCAAAAATCATTCCCATGTGTCTTTTTTTTCAATCTCACAAACTCCAAATACCACCGGAAAAAGTCTACTCTCAGCGTCAACAGTCGTCACTATCATTAGAGCTTTAGGATATTTTTCCCTCATGTGTGTGGTATCAATACATATAATGGGCCTTAGATATTCTCTAAACCCACGCAAGCATGCACCAAATGCCCAAAATACTTAGAGAAAATGAGAAGATACGGAACATCTCAACAATTTAACCATTGTTTCATTATCATGTATCTTCAATTCTCTAAGGTAAGCAGGTAGATCTTTGTAGCACTCATCAAAGTCCCCACGAACTGATATAAGAGCTAATTGAAGTGCATTGTATGCTTTCTTATATGAAATACGAACCTCAAATGCTTTTTGAATTTCGATCACAATCATAGCGGGTGTGTACTTTTGATTCCTTACTAGGTGATCCTTGATATGATTTGCAACAAACTTTGCACTGCAGTCTTTATGATCTAAATTAAGTCTCGACACTGTGCATGTATGCTTGTTCAGAAAGTTGACAATAGTAAATCTTCCTCTGCCACTTGCAGACAACATCCATGAACAATCACCATGTTTACATCCAATTTTGATATAACGTAGTCTACTTTCAGTGTGTCTCAGCACAAAGTTACGCTTGATGCAATATGATCTTAGAGCTCTCTTAAATTCCTCTCTATCATCAAATACCCGAATTACATAGTCATAAGAAAAATAAATTAGTATCAATACATTTGATCATAAATAAGTGTTTCATATCTTATGTTATACCTGATGAAGATACAATTCACTATTTTGTGTTTGATTACAATGAAATGTATTCGGGGCAGTAATGATAGTATCATCTTCTTCATCCTCTGATGCTGAAGATGCTCTATTGTCATACATATCTTCATTTAAATAATTGTTTATGTCTTTTTGATCTTCTGGAGTGAAATCAAGCAGGCTATCAAGGTCATCATTGTTGACAATAGTTTCATTCTCTTCATCACTGCAATAACCAATCTCTGTATGATGAGCTTCATACATAGATTGATTTAATGTAATTGTACATCCAACTACATCATGTGAAGTGAACATATCAAATGGCAAATTCTCAACTTGCTCCACTTCTTCTCTAATCCTCTCATTAGTCAATTCCTCCTCCACTATATCATATGTATCATCCTCAAATATAAGTGACATATTAAGGTCAATCGGAAAATGAATTCTATCTCCATTGTCAACTACATTAGAACCATATTGTGTTGATATAGATGAAATATTACTCTCAAGGACTTCTTCAGGAATAGACTCTCACATAATATTTTCAGCAACACTATCAGTAGTCATCTACTTCATTTTGTCAACCGTCATAACTTTCAAATCATAAACCTAAATAAAGTATATAAAAGAGATAAATAGTCAGAATTACTAGAGATTTTCATATTGGCTGTAACAAAAGTAGTTATTCAAAATATTTGGGTAAAATCTCTAACTGATTAGAAACTTTCAAAAAGGCTGTAACATTTTACAAAAAAAATATTTGTGGAGACTTTAGGACCTTTATTTTATGGTATAAAATAGATATCATGGATCATCTTTACACTAAAGTACCTCTTACACACATATGTGAAAAGTCTCTAACTGGTTAGAGACTTTTATATAAGGTGATTATTTTTACCAACAATTATTATTTAGAGACCATACGACCTCTATTTGATCGTATAATATACATATCATGCCTCTAATACAAAATTTTCATACTAAAGTACATATTCAGTGCTTTCGGTCAAAAGTCTATGACAACTTAGAGACTTATCAAAACGTAAGAAATTTAAGATTTATTGTGACGTAGTAATTACATTTATTGTGACGTGTATGTTAGTAAATTTATTGTGACATAGTAATTACATTTCCTCCATCAGGTAATGCAATTATAGATTTTGTACAAACTCTATAATGGATTAGAGACTTTTGCAAAATTTATCCTGCTGCTTATTACAGTCTTTAATGGTTCTTTTTTCAGCCATACCACATGTTTTACAAGATCAAACAAAAAAATGAGATTTCAAGAAACAATAATTAATCAAATATTATTATCTACTCTGTAATTAAATTACTCACGCCGTAGGAAGAGGAATGAGATAGGGTTGTATAGGATTCTGCAATCTGAAGTCGATCACTAAGAACAACAATGACTTGGGGCAGTAATCAACAAGGAGCTTCCTGTCGATGACAGATAGAGTGCAGATGACAGAGAGAGTGCAGATGACAGAGGGCTTCTATAATTTCACCAGAAGCACGGGAACATTCACCGTCGAACAATTGACGGGGCGGTACTTCCTATCGATGACGGAGAGAGTGCAGATGACGGAGGGCTTCTAAAATTTCACCAAAAGCACCAGAAGCACGGGAACATTCACCGTCGAACAGATGACAGGGCGGTACTTCCTATCGATGACGGAGAGAGAGCAGATGACGGAGGGCTTCTACAATTTCACCAGAAGCACAAGAACATTCACCGTCGAACAGATGACGGGGCGTTAATCGGCATGCTTTCGTGACGAAAATAGAACTAGGGAAGTATACCAAATGCAACGATGAGAGAGGTGGTGGAAATATTACATGCTTCTGTGACTGGGTAATCGGGTTGCCCAGTTTCATTTTTAACTGTTCATTTTATTACTATCTGTTGCTTACCTGTTAAATTGAGGGTATTTTGGGATTTTAAAAAGATGCATTTCGATTCTGAGAATTTAGAATTCTCTTATCCGGAACCGGGAATTTCCATTGAGGAAATTCCGATTCCGAGAAATTGCTGTTATATATATAGTTCAACTGCAATTGAAATGACTAATATCTTTGCTTATGAAAATATTAATTATAATAATAACAACATACTAATACAATATAATAGTATATTTTTTTTCAAAGACAGTAAATTTCATTAAAAATGAAAGGAACAAAGTGTAGAAAAGTATTACAGCAATATCACTTCCTAAGAGGAAGAATAAGAACATACAAAAAGATTGAAATATCCAATAAGTTACAAGAATCTAAAAGAGTTCCAACGCAGAAGAGCTTTTTATAAGATTGAATTCGTAGAAAGAGAAATCGAGTGAAAAATAAACTCATTCCGAACATTCCAAATGCTCCAAAGAATCCAACTGAACAACTCAAGGTGATATTATGGATTTGTGAATATAGTCTTAGCTAAGACCAAGTATATGCATGAGAGACTAAAACTTGATTGAGGATGATATTAAGGAGAGAAATTCTCCGATATATTGTAATATTGAGGATAATATAATATAATATAGTAGTATAGTTATAATATTATAATACAAAAAAACATTGCTATTATAATAATGGCATAAAAATATTAAGATTAATAAATATGATATTATCATAAATTACCACACTATATTCTTAATATTACTATATTGTAGTTTTTATCTATATACAATACATATTAATGAACAAAAAAACTTTATTTTATTTTATAAAATAATTAGGTAATTTTGTAGTATTATATTATATAAATTGGAAGAAGTAGAATTTATGGTAAGTAGAGGCTAGATAAGCTACTTTTCATGTTTTATGAAAAGCAATTTGTTTCGGAAAATATGACTTCCTTCGTTTGAGAAATTTTGTGTCAATTAGATAAGAATTTTTCAAGAAATTATATTTTTATATGATTTTCTATCAATAAAATTACCTCTTATTTGGAGTGTAATTAACTATTAACATAATATTTATAGACCAACTATTTATATATTTAATCTATGTAGTAATAAATATTCTTGGGAAAAGGCAAAGATATGACTCTAACATTTTCCTAGGGGTACTAAAATACTCTTAATTTTTTTTTTAATCAAAAGTACCCCTTGCATTATGAAACTGGATACAAAAATGATCATATAGGTAAACAACATTAATGGAGGGATAACAAAACTGACGTAGCTGATGACTGGGATTGATGATGTGGACATGTGGCGTGCATGCAGACCAAGATATTTTTTCTTGGGTACTAAAATGCCCCTAATATTTTTTCACATGTACTTAAATACCCCTAACGTTTTCTCACGGGTACTAAAATGTTCCTAACATTTGTTTTGGAGCTAAAATGCCCTTGAAGTAATTGATAATGGTACAAAAATGACACCAAAGCTAACTTCTGCTAAATGAGACTTAACGAAAATATCGTGGATGCTGACTAGGATGTTGGCATTACACGTGGTGCATATACAAAGTGCAACTTGCCATGCAAGCAACACGTAAGATACAATATAGGCGTGAATAAAAAATTGAATATTTCATTAATCGGAAAATCTGTTCGAAATCGAACCAAATTCTTTGGTTAACGGATCCGTCGATTTCGATTAAGTCTCACTTAGTAGAAGTTAACTTGGGTGTCATTTTTGTACCATTATCAATAGCCCCACGGGTATTTTAACTCAAAAATAAACGTTAGGGACATTTTAGTACCCATGAGAAAATATTAGGGGCATTTCAGTACCCGTGAGAAAATATCTTGGTATGCATGCACGCCACGTGTCCACGTTATCGATCTCAATCATCAGCTACGTCAGTTTCGTTATTCCTCTATTAACACTATTTACCTATAGGATTATTTTTGTACCCAATTTCATAACGTAAGAGGTATTTTTAATAAAAAAAAAAATTTAAGGGTATTTTAGTATCCGTGAGAAACATTAGGAGCATTTTTGTATATTTTCATTCTAATTTAATACACATGTATTATTATCAAAGTTGTTATAGGCATAGAAATAATAGAATCGATCAAGATTCATCTTATTTTCGATGGTTCAACTTGACGGGTGGGATTTATTTATTTACTTATTTTTAATAAAAATAAAAAGTTAAAATAAATGATCATACTACTTACCGAAGTTTAGAACTACCACCACTTGATTAGTTGATTACCACATCTTTTTGCCTACAGATCTCATCGGACGGTCACCTTATCTCAGAAATGGTCTTGGAGATCCGTGCACCGCCACGTGAACGAAGGGTTAGGAGGTCGAATCACGATGTACACGAGTCATAGCGATATTTTTCTCCGACTCAAAGTTCGCGCCTCGTGAGCTGGACATCTGGATTCGTGTTATGACGCCATCGAACGGTCTTCAATCGCCTTGCATCACGGGAGTCTCGTGTTCCGCCGCGTTCGAAGCATTGCTTCGTTAAAGCGGGTCGGGTCACGGCTCGGTGACTTTAAAGAGATGGCGAACCAATTACCTCCGAAACTTATCCATTTCTTCCCTACGACGGGTCGAGCACATACCCTAAGGCGTTCCCTCCGTGCTTTCTTCCATCGATCCAATACCCCAGGTTTTAGTTCTTTCGCCTTGAACTTCGTTGATTTCCTTGATTTTTTGCATGCATATGATCCTCATCAAAAGTTTTCTTTAGACGATAAATTGGGATGAATTCAGGTAGCTAATTTTCCCTTCTTGAGGAAAATCTTTTAAATTATATGTTCAGTTGATATACTCAGGTCTAGATCTACGGAGAAACTATATAAACTAGGGTTTTTGTGTATTTCTTCTGACATTCTCTGCATATCTTTTTCTAGAGCTGTATAATTTGCTCCAATAAATCGGAACTAGGGTTTGGAGATAGGATTTTGGCCTGTCGAAGAGCGAAAGATTAATTTTTGCACGGATGACCGAAGCGTATAAACCACCGGATGCACTACAAGATGCAGAAATTTGCAGGAATTACAACCATGTTCTACCGTCTCTCAACGACGGTTCTGAATTGTTAGCCTGCTCGGTTGGATATGACGAAAAGGCTGTTGTTGAAGCCCCAGAATCTGTAGGAGTAGATTCTTCCACTGATGGCATCACCTATGAGAAGTCCCAATTCTTTGCAGATTCGGGTGCAACTAACAGGACAGCTGATTCGGTTGAAGATGCAATGGGGAAGGAAACCACTGGCTTTGAAGTGACACCATTAAGTGCTGATGATGTTAATAATACTAGTGTTGCTGCAGAGAGAACCACTGTTAGAAAAAATTGTGATGGTTCAGAAGTTGCAACAGTTAGTGCTGGCTTTGTGACTACCACTGGTGGTGTTGCTGATGATGGAACCTCTTCTAGAAAGGAGTCGGATGGATATGAAATGCCATCAAGTTTTTGCGATGTTGTAAATGCCAATGATCATGTTAAAGAGGTGGTTAATGCTTCTGCAAAGGGATCTAATGGTTCAGACATGCCATCTACTAGCTCCATGGCTGCTACAGTTGCTAATCATCAGGAGATTGATTCAGAAGAAGCTACTAATGGTAGTGCCACAGTCACATTGCCAGAGAAGTACCCAGAAAAGAAAGTTGGTACACTTGTTGCTGCAACCATGAAGAAATATGCTGCACCCAGATCATCTAATTACCATGGAGTTACAAAGTGAGTTTCCAAGGAGATCTGATCACATAGGCATTTCTATCAAGATATCATCATGGAAGTATTTTAAATTAATCAATGGAACATAATATCACCTGTTGATGATTTTGTTGCAGGTTGAAATGGAGTGGAAAGTTTGAAGCTCACTTATGGGATAACACAAGCAAAGTTGAAGGTCGCAAGCGGAAAGGGAAGCATGGTATGTTTTTAATTGATGTACTCTGTTGTATACATTTATGGATTTTTATTGGAGGTGAAATAATGATTATGCTTCCCAGAGGGATATGGAAAGTTAGTCTAACATCTTTTTAAAGGATTTTACGAGATTGATTGGCACTTTGACATAAATTTGGATAAGATGTAAGAGGCTAGTTTGTGCCCACGTTTCTTGCAGACATTAAAGAGTCAATTCTTTCATTTTTCAATGAGATTATGAATTAAATGGCAGTTGTCCATTAAGAATGACCCTTTTTTGCAACTAAGATGCCCTTTCTAAGAACAAACAGAGCAACAGTATTTATAATAAGCCACATCCCTAACCTTGAGTTCTAACTTCAATTTGTCATCCTTCTAAACTTATATAAGGCATTGTCACTATATAATTCAAGTGCCATGATATCTGCTTCTATACTTTTTCTGTTCAACCCTTATTGATTCTCTTTTTTCCCCTTTCTGCACAAAGTCTGTTGTTTGATCTTGTGTAAATGATGCATTTGCATTGTGGTTCACGTTCCTATATGGAACTTGGAACTTACCATATTGCACCAAATAGAACTCCAAAAATAGCCACAGTTATGGTATAATAGGTGCTTCACTGTTGGTCTTCAATTTCCTTCTCAAATTTTAATCTTTTTCAGTCATCAGATTACCTAATTGATGGATATCTTTCACTTTTTTGTTCACTAGTCTAGATTGAATTGTTTGGTTTTGGATCATGCCGAATCTTTTTTTTTCTGCGTAAGTCTCAGTTCACAAGGCTCTAACAGAAAACTCTTTTGTTTTCAAACTAGTATCTATAACTGTTTTACTCATAGAAAGCCCATTTATCTCCATGATTGAAAAGCTTAATATAAGCACCCATTAATTATTAGATAATTGGTGAGCTAAATATAAATCCTAGGATATTCTTTTTAGTGGGCACTAACTAATAAGATGTTTCCTGTTTAAACAAAGATGGTATTTTGACCAGTTTGGAGTTCGGTTTAAAGCTCCGATTAGAAGTTTTGCTCTCTGTTGTAGTATATTATAGTAGCTACTGAAGTAATGAAGATTCATGGCTAGTTTTTTCTGTTTAATCAACTGCAGTTCTGTTTAGATTTCATTGGTCTTTCTTTTCATTATTCTTTGGTGCAAAATTTATTATTGCTCATACCAAGTACATATTTCTTAGATACTTCTTCTGATTCATTTTGTGGCTTTTCATTTCTGGACATCCCTTGGTTATGGTCGTTGCTACTGGCTGCTACTACGCTGTGCTTCAGTTTATTTAGGTCAGTATTTAGTAATATATTGATTTTTATTTAGTCCATCAAGACAAAGTTGTTCCTATAGTGCTTTTGATGCTGATGCAGGCAGCTATGTTTCTGAAGAGATGGCCGCACGAGCACATGATCTTGCTGCCCTCAAATACTGGGGTCCAGGCCCAAATACCAAACTTAACTTCCCCGTATGATACTTAATCCTTTTACCTTCTACCTTGTTTGAAGACTTTCGAGGTTTTCAGACGTCTGAATTTCATTTTGCTTTGACTGCCCACATTGAATCGGCAGGTTTCTGATTATGAGAAAGAACTGGAAACAATGCAGACAATGTCTCAAGAGGAATTTGTTGCTTATGTTAGGAGGTAATCATGAGGATGTTAAAATCCTGGTCATGGTAGAAATTATATTTGTTGTATTTTTGTATTCATCCTGGAATTTGCTTTGACAGGAAAAGTAGCTGTTTCTCAAGAGGAGCTTCAGTTTACAGAGGAGTGACAAGGTTGTTTTTTCTTCCATTTTGTACCTTGATGTAATTTATACAGGCGTCACTATGTCATTGGTTACTGATCAATGCTTATCTTCATGACATTTATGCGGTTGCATTTTGATGGGTCTTTTCGGACCAGAAGACGGAAAGATGGCAAGTGGCAAGCCCGAATTGGTCGAGTTGGTGACCTCAAGGATGCCAAAGACATCTACCTTGGAACCTTCGGTGAGGATTGCCCCAAGTTAGATCTCATTAACCTTGCTTTTGTACGCAGCGTGAAATAATGCCATTTTTTGCTTTCTTGTCGGAATCAGATACCGAAGAAGAGGCTGCAGAGGCGTATGACATCGCAGCCATTCAACTGCGAGGTGTGAATGCTGTTACGAACTTCGATCTAAGTAATTACTGCGAGGGAGGAATGAAACGAATAGAAATGTAAGATTCAAAATAATGATCGGCTCAATAAATTAAATTTTTGGGCCTGCGGCTCTCATTGCTATTGTGCAATCAAATCTTTTTCTTTTTTCTTCCTTTGCGAAGTGTACTTGTCAATCATAATTTATCAGTGCTGATTGCTTTATTTTCCTGTGGCTTAAGTCGTATAACATTTCTTTAGTGTTGCAAATTTATTTATTTTTTCAAATATTTTTCCTCTCCCCATTTACAAATTTCGAACTTGTTCTATTCAAGAAAAGCCGGGTGTAATTATGTTTTCTCAAGAATATAATTTTTATGCATTATAAATAATTTAAAAATCATTTGCAAAGCTGTACTGTCACAATTTGCAACCTTAGCGAGCATAAAAGCCGTCAGAAGACCATGGCGAATATTAAGTTTGAACATGAACGTGCAGTATATGCCATCATAACTAGAAAGAGAGAAAGTGTATTTTTATGATTGTGAAAAGCATCTTAAGAATATACAAAACGCAGTAACTATATATAGACATTAAATAGAAACACAGGAAAAGCTCCACTAAAGCCAGACAAAAGGTGTGCTGCTCTCTCCAATTTAATACATCACATGTTTCTTATCCACCTCATGTAAACAAACTGTAAAGAATTAGTAGCAACATAGTTCAGTGACAAGTAACAAAAAGAAAATATTTAAAACATGGAAGATATGGTCTACATACCTATCACTGACAGCAAACAGATTTTTGGTTCAATATCTATAATCCTCATCAAATACAGGGAAGTCGCCGTTCCAAGATTTAGATTCTCTTTCAGCTTGCACTTCCTCCAAGATTGTTCGATGGTTGCTCCTAGATTTTGAGGATCTTTCAGACTGCAAAGCAAATATTATGTGTTGTAAATTTTCTTGAACTGGTAAGTAGTGTAGTGATGTTCTTCTTTATATTAACAAAATTAAGAATGTTTACTCAAAAAACAGATAGTTAGGTCCCAGTAGTCAATGAGATAACACGACTTCAAACAACATTACAAACACCAAGAATAAAAAAAGAAGTCACAATTTTTAGCTTCTTACCAAACCACTGTGGAAAAGCTTCGTTTAAAGATGGCAGGCTAAAGAAATATAGAGTTTATTAAAAGAAAAAGAACAAAGGAGGGACATACAAGGCAAGTAGTGTATCCTGTAAATCCAAGATGTAGGACTGAACATTGCTCCCAAGGGTAACACAGAAACAATAATATGCTATCTTATGAGATATGGCCATTAGTTTTAGGCAAAACAACCAGTAAAAAAGAACAACTCAATGATATTGCACAAGCATACCTTGCTTATTAGCCTCTCAAATGCTTCTGTACCATTCTCTTCCATATACCTCTCTGCAGCTGATAATATATCATCTGATTTGCTGAAGATTTCCTTCTTTCGTGGCATATGCCAAATATTTGCAGTCTGGTGGTTCACAAGTACAGGCCTCGCAAAATGCTCATAGACATAAGCAGCACCATTAAAGTAGGGCAAGACCAACCAGCAGCTGAAGAATAGTTTTGCATATGACCAAAAGGGAATCCTACACCAGAAATGTGTATTGAAAAAGAGATCAATTTATAAGAAGACATCTTGTCTGAATCAAAGTTAGCTGCTACAAAAAAAGTGTTTTGAATCATTTACCAAAATCTAAATACTTCTACATGATTGGTCAAAAAGGTCTTACAATAAATGCGATGAGAAGTAGGAATATAACAAACTCACAACATAGCTCAAGCAAAGAATAAATGATTATCTTTTTTATCAAGCTATTACATAGTTCTCATGCTTGGAAGAAAAATGATAATTTTGGTTACATATTATTTGAAGGTTTATTCAATAGAAAGCTGCATTTTGATGCATTAGATATGCGGTTTTAGTCTAAATCTTGACAGGTTTAAAGTTGAGCACCAAAAAGAAAAAAAAAACAATCCCATTTTTGTGGGCTATGAGGAGGGTTGATGTACATTGTCTTCTCCTGTTTTTTTTTGCAGAGAGGTTGTTTCCGTGGTGAGCACCAAAGAGAAATTACAACAGAAAAGGAATAAATACAGAATGGTCAGTTACAACTAAGAAGGAATAAGCTAAATAACTAACCATTCTAATACTTTTGCAAAAGTAAGCTCAAACAGAGTAATAAATGAGTATAACACCCAATATGTAAGCCATTGTTGATCATCAGCAGGAGATTTGGTTTCTATTGCTTTGACTGATGCATACCTGTCAAGGTCCAACATGCATTCTTAATGTGAATTAAAATGAGAAAAATTCGTTAAAGCATGAGGGTACTGAGACAATAAGGTCACTTACAATGGGTAGACAAGAGTAACTACTGGCCTGCACATCAAATCACAAAAATAATGTCAGAATATGGAAACAACAAAACAGAATATATTCATTCCAAACTAGAATTGTGAATAGGTTGATGTTTATTTAAACAATAAATAACCAATACAAGTACAATAGGTCAACAAATAATAATCCTGGAATTAAGAATTATTATGATTTTTTAGGTTGACAAAGAAGATACTAAAACCAATTGGCTTAGATATTTGCACATTACAAAGGGCATAGTTATCGTCATAGTCCACAATAGAATTATAATTTAATATAATATCCATCAAAATTTAACGCTCTAAACTAATGCACAACCAATAGATCGAACTTGGTAAGGGTGAATGAGGATAAAGCTCAAGTGTGGCACAAGCCTGTGATTTATGTCCTTTTGGCACCCCTCACTTTCTTTCACAACACCTCCTATTCTTTCTACTTTTTAAATTATGAATCCATAAGTCATATTTTACAAACAAAACAAATGTGTATTGACAAAAAAAAGTGTGTACTAAGTATGAGCAATATTGAGTACTTTGTAGGCAGCTTCATACTTTGGCTCTTTTAACTAATGCAAAAGTTGGTAAGTGTTAAATGATGTATATTGCTAATGTTACTATGATAGTATAGGATAGCTTAGAATGTTCCACACCCATATCAAACCATGTATCTCCTATATCTATCTTTTGATGAGATGAATAGAAGCTTTTTTTGGCTCAACATAGTATGAGAGCCCTAGGTTCCCTCTCATCACCTAGGCTCATCTCGCCGACGGCTAGGGTTCCGGCAAAGTTCCAGGGTTTCAGTGATCTCAAAAACTGTTGTCTGCCTGCATACGCACATCTTTCTCTGTTCGCCGGCGAACAGATCATTGGGTCCGCCTGAACCCTAGGTGGACCCCCTCTTAGCCCGCCTGGTTTAGGCGGGCTGCTGCTGCCTAAAGGCAGCAGGTGGTCTAGCTGCTCTTGTTATGACCTTAAAAAAAGGATTGAATTGTGAATATATTTTCTTGAGGGGTCTTTTTGCAAAATGTCGAATGATTTATATTTACCCCTAATCCTCCTCTAATCTCTTGGGCTTGGTGTCAACAATGGTTGAGGAGGCAAGTGATCAGAGCGGCGTGCGGGCGGTGAGAAGACTCCGGTGAAGACCGGAGTTTGGAGGAGTTTTTAGGTAAGAGTCTTTCTCTTCTTTGTTTATGTCGTTTTCCATCTTCATTCATCGGCGGCGGCAGCGAACCAGATGAAAAGTTTGGGAGGGGAAGGAGCGAAGAGAGACAAAAGGCCGGCGGAGTAGACTGGAAGTTGGCGGCGGTTGTGCCGCTGCCTGTGGCGCCGGGCCGTGCGGCCTCGGCGGCGTCCAGGCCGCAGCAGCCATGCTGCTGCCCGCGGTATGGCAGCAGCCGCCGCCGCTGCCCCGGCCTGTCCCAGCGAAGGGCCCGGTGTCCCACTGCCGTCGGAGGTCTGGGAGGATGTCGGAGGGGGCCGACGGGTGGTCGCCAGCGTGGACCCGAGAGGAGGAGGTGAGCGGGCGTCGGGGGCAGGGAGACGAGCGAGAGAGATTGGGTTTTATTTTATTTAATAAAATGGTTAATTAAAAAGGTGAGTTGTATCGTAGGAAATGGATTGATATATGTAGAATATATGGGTATTTTTGAAGATGATCGTAGAGTCGTCGGATCGAGTCGAGGTGAATATCAAAGTTGTAGATTTTCGCATTCTGAACGCGATGGTGGTGTCAGATTTCTATCGGAGGTCATCTGATAGGTCTTTTCTATATTTCGGTGTTATTTGGTAGATGAGAGTTAATTAATTCAGTTGATAAATAATTAAATAATGTAGAATAGTGGTTTTCTATGTTAGGTGGTGATTTAGAGTATAAATAGTTGTGTTGGGTGTGAGTTGACTCCTGTTGTAGCCGATGAATGTTGAATGGATAAATTGACAATTTTACCCTTTGCCTCTATTTGCTTGAATTACTTCTTAATTCCGTTGATCTCCTGTTGCATGTTGTTGGCTCACATACATGTTGATATCATATTATGTTGCATGAATTGCATCTATAGTGATTATGATGATTAGGAAACATGTGTAAGTGTTGAGGAGTTGCATAATGCTAAATTCAGGTTGTTGGTTGATTGCATTATTGATGTAGTGGTTGTCATATGCATTATAATTGTTGACATCAGGCTGATAGCATTTTATGCATGTTGCTTCTATAGTTGTGAGAGTTATATTGACATGTTGTGCATTATGACCCATTGTTGGGCGCAAGCCTGGACACTGTTGATTTATTGCCCGAGGTGTATGGGCAAGTGACATCGGTGATCACCAAATATCCACACAGGTGCCTGTGCGGCGTCGAGGTGTTAGACGCCGGCGGACTATCCTTTGGATAGTTGCATCTCTAGCTGGAACGGGCTTGAGGTGCCACTCTCGAGGTGCGAGAGTGCGGGGGAAACCCAATTGTCCACTACGCTCTTGATTGAGTGATTATTACACATGTACGCATTGTCGGTAGGATATGTATGATTTGATGTTGTGCTAGTTGACATGAGTTTATGATGATAGTTATGAGATGCATACATGATTATACATGTATATAGTGATTGTTAGATACATAAGTGTTTATCTAAGGATGACATCGCATTAGTTGGTATAAGCATATAATGTTGGTAGTGGTATGCACATAGTTGAATACCATGTCATTATGGCATCACGGATGGTCATCTTTATCTCTTGACATATTGTGATATCCTACTCAGCTATGTTTGTTGTTTTTGCCTCAGATCTGCAGGTTCGAGTGGTAGCTGTGAAGGTCTAGTTAGATAGAGTAGAGGAGGCAGACTAACATTGATTTCCGTAGAGATATATAAAGTTTCTTGAATAACATTTCATTATTATAATAGATATTATTCTAATGTAAGTGATTAAGGTTCATGTTGCAAGATGTTCAAGAAGGTTTTGGTGTGTTAGTTGATAGTTGGTTGCGCTTCTCCTAGGCGGTATTCCTTATTTAGGGATGAACCTAGGCGGGGCGTAACAGCTCCTCCCTCCAGGCGACTCATCAACAGCCTCTACCCGTTGCCTCTAGGGCAGAGGACTCCTCTCGCCCATCTTCTCCAAGTGGGTAGCCCTTTAGGGCTATATCTTGGCAACTAAAAGGTGGCATCTCTCCTCCTTTCTGAGGTTTTTTCCTTAGGCTCTCTCGGAAGCAATCAATGACCCTAGTTATTTTCGGACTCTCCCGTGTTTGCATCAAGCCACTGTTGCCTCCGTTATCAGCTGCTACTCCAGTTGGTTGATTCATACAGAAGATATCCAACTTTCAGCACTTCAATCAAGCTTAATGGAGCAAACTATCTCCCGTGGGCAGGGGCATTCCAAGTCCTATGCGGGTTACAATCACAATGCAAAGCACATCACCTACATCATGACCCTTCAGATCCTGTAAACATAAAATACGCCAAGTGGGAAGCAAATTACTGTGCAATAATCTCCTGGCTATCGAACAATCTAGAACCTCATATTGCCTCCACCATGGTCTTCAACTCGAATTCAAAGGGCACGTGGGATGACCCGAAGAAGACGTATTATCAGGATAAGAATATATCAAGGATTTATACATTGTATTCCGACATTTACAATCTGAAGATGGAAGAAGATGGCTCTATGCAAGAATACTATGCCACCCTGACACTATAGGGTAAGGCAGACGAACTGGCAGAACACCATCCTCTTATTATCAATGTGTCCGTTCTTAAAAAGTAAGGAGAGGAGTTCCTTGTAGCGAAATTTTTGAATGGCCTTCCACCATCTCTCTAGGGGGACAACCCAACTCATGGTTGATAACACCATACTAGATTTGAGTGGCGCCATGGCTAGAGTCTTCGGGCTCATTGAACTCACTCCTGCTCCAACTCCCTCTCTTATAGGCGAAAACTCCGCATTCATTGAAAGGGGCAAGGCCCGGGGTGGCCAGGGATGAGAACCCAACTCATGGTCGATAACACCATACCAGATTTGAGTGGCGTCATGGCTAGAGTCCTCGAGGTCACTAAACTCTCCCCCTGCAATAAGGGCCGGGGTGGTGGCAGAATTGGAGGCCGTGGAAGAGAAAGGAACTCTTTTCCACGTTGTTCTCATTATGGGCGACCAAACCAACCCCACCCTCCGACAGGTCCTGACAGAAATTTGAAAGACCACCTCAGGGCATGGGCATGGCTGTTACTTCTACTCAGACCTCCTCCGGCACAATGAATCCACTAGTACAGAGTCGGACTGATGAGTGTTAACAGGTATGAGTACGAAAAATTGTTGCAAGCTACCTTGTCGTCCTTAGCCATGGCATCCACCCAGGGGTTGGGTATGCCCTGGATTTTTGACTCTGGTGCTTCCAACCATATGTTAGGTAATATGAGTCTTGTCTCTAAATTTTATCCACATCTAGCTTACCACATATTCGCCTAGCTGATCGCTCTATATCACTTGTGCACGGTCTAGGCTTCCATAACAACCTCAAGCAACCTGAACTTGGATAGTCTTTTATTTACCGAAATTTCCTGTCAACCAACTCTCTATTAGTCAACTCACAGAGAGTCATAACTATTTTTTAACTTTTTTCCCTTCTCATTGTGTTATATAGGATCTAAAGACGAGGAGGAAGATTGGCGAGGGAGTTGAATCTGAAAGAGTCTAGCTGCTATCCTTGTGTTTTCCCGTAGCACTGCACATCACTCCACAACCGTTTACCAATGGAACTGCTGTCTAGGTCATCCTTCTTTTGAGAAGCTTAAATATGCTCTTCCCAAGTCTGTCTTTTACACCCTTCAAATGTGAAGCTTGTGAGTTAGGAAAACACCACCGTGTGTCCTTTCCATAAAGCTCTAGTCAACGTAGTGAGTCTTTGTTTGATCTTTGTTTGATCTTTGTTCATTCTGATATCTGAGGCCCCCCTAGTCCTATAGTTAGTCGAATGGGATATATATATTTTCTTACATCCATCGATGAACACACTCGTATGACTTGGGTTTACCTTATGAAGTGTCAGTTCGAGGTGTTTAATGTATTCCAAACTTTCTATTCTGAAATGAAGAATCATCTTGGCGTTTCTATTAAATCTTTGCGCATTGACAATGCTCGTGAATATCTTCACTCCGAGTTTATCAGCTTTTGTGCATCCCATTCATAAATTGTCATCTAGTGGATGTTGCTAGAACATTGATGTTTCATATGAATATGCCTCGATATCTTTGGGAAGATGCTATCCTACTTGCCACTTACCTCATCAATCGGATTTCATCTTCTGTCTTGATAACAAGTCACCATCTCCATTGTATCCTAATGAGTCTCCTTTCAAAGTTTCTCCTAAAACTTTTGGGTGTATTTGTTTTGTTCATACTCTTGGTCCTAGTCATGACAAGTTGTCTCTTAGGGCTGTGAAATGTGTTTTTGTTGGGTACTCTCGCACCAAAAAATGTATAGATGTTATGATCCACTAGCCAAGAAACTTTTTACATCTGCTAATGTCACCTTTTTTTAAGACACCCTTTTTCACTTATCTCCTTGAATCCTCGGGCCCCTATGTCTGAGCTACCATCACTTTCACCTCAAATGGATACTCCATCTATCACTACTTACTACTACACGTCCCCTCTTGCTTGTTTACCGAGACACAAAGATATTGGAAGACCATCTAGACAACACACCTCACCGCCACCTCCTCAGTCTCAATCCTCCTCCTGACCTTGTGCTTCCTATAGCACTTCGTAAAGGTAAACGTACTTGCATTGCTCATCCAATCAGTCACTACATGTCTTTCAGTCATCTTTCACCCTCGTATCGCCAATTTACTTTCTCTTTTTTCTACTGTGTCCATTCCTAGAACATATCAGGAAGGAAACATTGTTTGATCCCACTCGGAAACATGCCATGGCTAAGGAGATGTATGCTCTTAAAACAAGGCACACTTGGGACCGGGTTAATTTACCTCATGGAGCTAAACCTATTGCCTGCAAATGAGTGTTCACTCTAAAGTACCTCCCAGACGGGTCTATTGAATGGTATAAAGCTCGTCTCATTGCCAAAGGCTTCACGCATGAATATGGAGTAGATTACTTTGAAACATTTTCACCTGTCGCCCGTTTAAACTTTGTTAGAATTCTTATCTCTCTTGCTATTAACCCTGGCTGAAGTATGTATTATTTGGATGTTAAAAATGCTTTTCTCTGCGACAACTTGTCTGCAGATTAAGGAAAGCCATATATGGAGTCAAACAAAGTCCCATACTGCTATTGGACATCATCTAATATTCCCATATGTGAAGAACTGTTAGCATTCATACATCAACACAAATGCACAATAATAAGGCATAACATGAAAGAAACTGCAGCTCATTAAACAAACTGAAAAATCCAATCTTTAGGTGTGGAGTTTTTTATTCATATTTACGGAAATATATTACAATAAACCTTATCTTTATCATCTTCAATTGGTAATAGAAACAGACATGCATACAGAATTTTGAAAATATCTGGAAGGTCGTGCATTTGGTGTTGAAAGAACAAGAAAAAGATATTGCAAAAACTAATAGAAACTAATGTTATACAAAACAGATCCAAATCAAACAAAATAAAGCAAACTGTAGAATATATATCAAACACAAAACCAGAGTAATGGCATTACAACATCTGGTAAGGTAATTTCCCATAAGATTGTGAGAAGAGATTTCACACAAGTTCGCAGCTGTTCTATAAATCCTACATGGCCCGGGAAGAATGTTTATATTCTAATACCCATATTTTAAAGATGTAGGTATATATATACACACGCAATTATTGAAAGAACGACCATGTACAAGAGTACAAATTGGAAGGGAAATCACAAACAATTAGGTCACATACTTTGATATTGGAAAGGCGTGCGAAAATAAAAAGGCAAAGGGCAAGAGGTACTTTGATAAAAGAGGGCAGTTAAAAGTTCCCTTGCATAATCTACCATTCAAGAATGTCACAGCTGTATGCTCAATACGAATGATCAATATACGCAATAGCAGACTCCACAATCTTTAACGAAGGGAAAAAACATATAGCAGCTGGGAGCAAAACCAAAAAACAAATACGAAGGCAAGAGATTAGACAGATGAACAAAATCTAAGAAAGCAACGGTGTCCGAATACGAAGACAAAACCTACACTAATAACCAATAGGATCGCCCCAAAAATCCTATCTTGGAAGCGAATTCCAACAATCAAAGATTCAATTAGATGAGGGTAATTCGTACCCGGCAAGAACATCGAAGTTTTGCGCAACCACCTTGAGGAAAGCACCCGATCCCATTCTCCTCCTCGCCCTCTCTCTCTCTCTCTGGGTTCCAACTCTTTCTCCCTTGATTTCTTTAATCCGAAGCTTCCTCTGTGTGTGTGGGAGAAGGAACGGGAAAAAGGGGAAACGAGTGAGCTCGCAGAAGTGCGGAATGATATGGCATCCGATATCCAATTGTACGCATAGAAATTCTTGTGCAAGCAATGAATCTACCGTCAATTATTATAACCATTCCGACGAGATTTCTCTCGCTACCAGAATCGTGGATTCGTCTCTGGGGTCAAAGGTACACGTTAATTTAAAAGATGTGTTGAAATGTCAACATACCGACAACAGTGTATATGGGTTGGCCACCGAATCCAACAGAGACCGGCCTCGAATCTACACGGTACGGTATTGGGTGGAATCCAATCTATTATCTATAATGCAACAAAATATATATGATGGAATTAAGTATAAGATAAGTACAGCAATTTATCCCATTCGAAATTTCGAGAATGAGAAATTCTCAAAATTAAATTTGAAGATTTAAAATTTTTCAAATAGAAATTTAATTGATCTGATACTTATATTATCTTTGGCCAAAGTCTCTAACCAATTAGAGATTTTAGTCAAAAATTTAAAAAATATATATATAATATAAAAAATATTTAAAAATAATTTTAATTTATAAAATATTTTTTATGATAAAAATAAAATATTAGAAAATAAAAAATATATTTTTCAAACTCTCTAATGTATTAAAGATTTTTTGCACAAAGTCTATAAATTTAAATTTAAATTAAAAATTATGAAATATTTTTTGGATCATAATACATCTTTTGTATCATTAAAAAATTATTTCATGAATTCAAATATTCATAAAAAAAAATAATTGATTTGAACAATCGTTTTGTTGTGTCTCAAAATAGATACATATTGTTGAAATATGGTGCACACATTAATGTTGAATAGTGCAACCGATCGAGATCAATATAATAAATATCTTGTCAAATATGTGAATAAAGACCATGACTGTGTCTCTACCACAATTGTTGACTTAGCCCTATAGTCTGAAATACAAGCTCATGTTGATGAGATCAAAATATTTTATGATTGCCGGTATATCACTCTATGTGAAGCAATATGAAAAATTTTTAGTTTCGACATTCATTACAGATATCCATCTATACAACGATTGTCGTGTCATCGCCCAAATAAATAGACTGTAATTTTCAATGATGACAATCCAATATCTGAAGAGGCAAATCGACCAACAACTAATGAGTCACAATTTTTAGCTTGGTTCAAAGATAACAAATATTTTTCAGAGGCAAGAAGCTTAACATATGTTGAATTTTCTTTGTTGTTTGCATAGAAGCAAGACATTAGATGTTGGACTCGAAGAGAGACAAGCCAATTTTTTATTGGAAGAATATTCTTTGTTCCCTCAAGAATGAGTGAGTTATACTATTTGAGAATTCTACGCACACGTGGTCAGGGGTCCAACGTCTTTCGAGGATATTAGAACAATCAATGATAAAATTTACCCAACTTTCAGAGATGCATGCTATAATTTAGGATTGATTGACGATGACAAAAAATATGTAGATGCAATTAAAGAAGCAAATACACGGGGATCAGATTTTTAATTCTCTTAGAAAATTATTTGCTACATTATTATTATCGAACTCGATGTCTAGACTAGAATTTGTTTGGGAGGAGACTTGGAAATTATTAACTGAAGATAAACCTTATTTGATAAAGCAAGTGTTACAAACAGAAGGTATGAAAGCTATATATTTGTTATATATATTTATTGTTATTTTTTATTACCAATTAATATATTAAATTTATATATTTTTTAATTTTAGATATTGTGTAACAAGTCGTGGGCCCCCTGAAGAAGATGACGGAGCAGTGGCAGGTGGCGACGTTGAGGTGGCAAGTGGTGGCGCGGAGGTCCGTAATAGTACCAGCCAACGCCATGCACCTGACGTATCGTCCACTGGGAACGGTATAGCGAACTCAAGACGTAGAGGTGAACGGGTACGACGCATGCCACGTCAGCTCGAGGACTATGAATTGTAATTGGCCAGTATAAAAGGGCCCAGTTGAGATGTAATGGAATAGTTGATGATAAATCAAGTTTTCTTCATCCTACTTCCTCCTCTTCCCTTCTTCTCGACTGCTACTCTGTTCTTCCTTTCTTCGTCTCAACCTCATCGACTGCTGCAGGCGAGCCTTCCGCCTAACATTGGTGCTTTCATTGAGAGTCGACGTCGGCAGGAACCGACGATGATCTGCGGACTCATCTAGATCTGATCCATGGACCAGCGATCGACAACAATGGAGACTCGGTACCAAGCCATGGTGGAGTCGATTAGAAGCTTGTAGGAAGCAAGTACTCGGCACGAGCAAACGCCCGGATCCTTCCAAGCCTGTCTCGAGAGCCAACATCAAACTCTTGACGCCCAACAGAAAATTCTCCAAACAATATCATCTCAAATCTCCCTACTTAATAATCAATTGGTTCAACCGACCAAGATCAAGACCGAAGGCTCGGAGTCGGGGGAGACTAGAGGAACTCCGGTAAGCAAATGGGGCCCTCGGCTAAAGGTGAAAGTGGACGAAGAAGATGACTTTCCCTTTCGATCAAAGCCACCTCAACTTGAGCTTCCGATCTTCAATGGGACGGATGTTGAAGAGTGGATAGCCGGCACTGAGGATTTCTTCTAGTTCCATTCCACCGAGGATCAGCACCGAGTAACCATGGCATCTTTTCGCATGGAGGGTCTTGCCAAACGTTGGTTCAGATGGATGCAGCGGAGGAAACAGTTGGCTGGGTGGGATCACCTGGTGGACGCGATTCACCGCGGCTTTGAACCAACTAACTTGGAACCCCCCGAAGGCCAGCTTACCAAACTCGTCCAAACCACGCGCGTGGAAGATTACGAGGGAAAGTTCGAGGAGATGACATTACGCACCACCAACTTACTTGAGAGCTTCTTCGTCAACTGCTTCATCTCGGGATTAAGACCCGAAATCAAGACTAAAGACCTCGTTATGCAACCCAATTCCATGCACACTGCAGTCACCCTCACCAAACGAATTGAAGTCAAGATCA
The DNA here is from genome assembly GCA_034359265.1 of Canna indica. NCBI lineage: Eukaryota > Viridiplantae > Streptophyta > Magnoliopsida > Zingiberales > Cannaceae > Canna > Canna indica. The sequence continues at coordinate 31,297,633 of CP136898.1, read as the reverse complement.
ATGCAAGCAGAAGGTTTGCTAATAGCAACGTAAACAACAAGGGTCTTTTACCCACACCAGGAAGGGGACTGTGGGGTAGTACGGGCCCTAACGGGGAACTCAATGTTAGCTGAAAGGTTCTTCCTTCATGCTTTATTTTCCTCATGATTATTTTGAGGATAACAAATTCATTTAACAAGTGTTTAAGTATGAAAATTGTAGGATTGATGAAATATTTGTCAAGTCTATCGTATCTCGATCAATCCTCAAAACAGGTTAAAGCGTGCATCAAAAACATGTTGGGAAGCATGGAGAATCCTTCAAAGATGAAGCACGTTGAAGAACGAAGCCGAAAATCGAGCGCGGAATGAAAAATCCAAGCTAAAAAATTTCCAGCTCTGTGTCGGTCGACCGAATGGTGTTTTAGCAGTGGCAGCAGCCATGTCGGTCGATCGAATATTGCCAAAATATGGCCGAGAGTTTGTCGGTCGACCAAATTGGTCGACCGGATGACAGAGAGTGAGGGACTCATTGAGTCGGTCGACCGATTGGTCGACCGCGCCAATTCTCGCGACAATTGGTTGACCCGTCGGTCGATCGATTGGCATATAAGGCTCGATCGATCGACTGGTCAACCGGCTTTGAAGTAGATGGTTTTCCGTCGAGCGGTCGACCCGTCGGTCGACCGATCACAGGGAAATTATTACAGTGAGCCAACGATCGAATGGTCGGTCGACCGATGCTTCGATCGGACCATCGATCGGGCGTCTGTAACGATCGAAAATAATCCCTTTGACGCTCTACTTCAGTCGGATCTATATATACTCCCTTCTAACTTTGTTTTGCAACTTCTCTCTCAGATTTTTGGTGAAAAGAAAGCTTCAAAGTGTGATTCTTTAGGCATTCCTTAATCTTCAAAGAGTTAATTTCTTCATACTTCCACTTGATCCCAGCTGCCGAAGGTGTTTTATTTCAAAGGGTGGATCAAGCTGGTTAGGCGCAAGAAGAAGAGGCTCCCAAGTGTGATAAGATTTTATTCTCTTCTTGTAATAGTTTGTTTTTAGTTAATTTGTTTTTAAACACTTGTATTTGATTTGTTGAAAGACCTAGGGTGTTAGGTCTTGAGTGTAGTTGTGTGTAGAAGTGGTTTCCTTGTTGTGAAGGAGTAAAGCCACTTATGTAAACTTAGTTTAGCTAGGATTAGTTAAGTTATCCCTTAGGGTTGAGGTGGAAGAGTGCTCACGATAAGAAGACGGAGACTTCAGGATGTGGAAGTGCCTTAGGTCGAGAGTGCGACTCTTCGAGTCAAAGTCCTCGTTGTAAGGAAAATTCAAATTAATCTAGTTAACTTAGTTTGGAAATCCTAAGCGGGGTGCTTAGGTAGTGGAGTAGGTATTGGGGCCGAACCACTATAAATTATGTGTTTGCATTGATACTCTATTTGTGTTTAATTGTCTATCTTGCTTCCGCATCCATTCATAAAATTGCAATTTGTCTAAACTAGTTAAGTAAACGTTTAAATCAAAATTAGGCCAATTAATTTAGAGAACACACTATTCACCCCCCCTCTAGTGTGTTGTTTTACTCAACACTCAAAACCTCTTCATCCGCTTCTCCTCAGACACGCCATATAAACACAAGCAACGGGGGCGGCCAAGGGACCAACCCAAGAAGGATTACGTCGGCAGAGGCTCAAAGACGTAGGGAACAAGGACTATGTTATTACTGTGATAACAAGTACACATGGGGGCACAAATGCAAGGTCCCTTAATTATTCATGATGGATGAGGGATCGAGACAGAACGATGATGGGGAGCCTGAAGCACAGAATGAACAACAGGATCCTGATAAAAGTGAACCCTCACTAATCTCGTTTAATGCAATGTTTGGGTGCTACTCTCCTATGACTTTGAGGTTTAAATGAACGATCCGCGGAAGGGAGGTACAGGTGCTGCTCGACGGAGGCAGTACCCATAATTTCATTCAAAGTCGGGTTGCCAAATACCTCGGGTTAGCAGTCGACTCAACTCCTTCCTTCAGCGTCATGGTGGGCAGCGGTGCAAGAATAAACAGTGAAGGCGCAGTAAAAGACTTAACCTTAACAATACAGGGGACGCCGATCACAGCTGATTTCTACATCTTACCCACTAAGGGATCAGACGTGGTGTTAGGGGTGGCTTGGATGGCCACTCTAGGGCCTGTCGTCATGGACTTCGCCAGGCATTACTTTGAGTTTTAGCACCTCGGGCAAAAACAATCATGGACAGGAGAAGGATCACCTCGGACGGAACTGGTTCAATGTAACACCCTGCGGCGCCTATGCGAAACACAATCCGTAACGGAGATGTTTCAATTAGAGACATTGCCCGGGGCGGCGAACATCCCGGAATGCAAAGACACTCGACTCAGGAGGCTATTATTTGAATATTCAGACGTGTTCAAACCTCTGGAAGGGCTGCCGCCGGCAAGAACAGCAGACCATCGCATACATCTGAATGAAGGTCAATCTCCAGTAAATGTAAAACCATACAGGTATCCCTACTTTCAAAAGACAGAGATTGAGCGGCAAATCCAATAGATGTTGCAGTCGGGAATTATTAAAAGCAGTCATAGTCCATTCTCATCGCCGGTGTTGCTCGTAAAAAAAAAAAGACGACACTTGGAGTTTTTGCGTAGATTACCGGGCACTAAACGCAGTAACGGTGAAGGATAGATTTCCCATCCCCACGGCAGATGAGTTGTTCGACGAACTTGGCGGCGCTTGCTATTTCTCCAAATTGGATTTGCTCACCGGCTACCACTAGATAATGGTGTGGCCAACTAATGTACCGAAGACAGCCTTTCGCACTCACGAAGGCCATTACGAGTTTTTGGTTATGCCCTTCGGGCTAACCAACACACCCTCGAAGTTCCAAGCAACCATGAACGCCATTTTTAAGCAATACTTGCAGCAGTTTGTGCTCATTTTTTTCGACGACATCTTAGTATACAGCCGCACCATGGAAGACCATCTCGAGCACGTACAAGTAGTCCTGCAAATCTTGCGAGATAACCAGCTAGTGGTCAAGCCAATCAAGTGTTATTTTAGGTGCACTTCCATTGAGTACCTGGGCCATCTCATTTTAGCTGACAGCATCCGAGTTGATCCAGGGATGGTGGTGACCATACAAGCCTGGCCTCCTCCAAGAAATGTCAAAGGGCTGAGAGGATTCCTGGGACTTGCAGGGTATTATCGACGATTCATATAAGGATTCGCCCAAGTGTCCGCGCTACTCACCAACTTCCTCAGGAAAGATGCTTTTGTGTGGTCTGAGGAAGCTCAACACTCCTTCAATCAACTCAAGAACCTCTTGAGTCAAGCACCCGGGCTCACATTACCTGACTTCAAACAGCAATTCATTGTGGAATTAACGGATACCTCTGGAGTAGGGATTGGCGTAGTGCTAGCTCAACAAAAATAACCTATAGCGTTCTTCAACAAGAAACTGTCGCCTCAAATGCAGGCCTCTCCTACTTATCAAAGGGAGATGTATGCTATCACGCAGGCCATAAGAAAATGGTGGCAGTACTTGTTAGGAAGAAGATTTGTGATCGTTACTAATCATTGCTCTCTAAGGGAGCTCACAACACAAGTCGTTCAAACATCGGAACAACATAAGTGGCCGAGCAAACTGATGGGGTATGACTTTAGTATCCAGTACCGAGCCGACCATCTCAATGCAGCAACAGATGCCCTTTCAAGAGAACCAGAGGGAACATTGATGTCACTAACTCAGCCCGTCTTTGGAATTCTGGAGGAAATTCGCCGGCTTAACCAGGATGATGAGGAACTGGTTAAAATAAGGAAGCCGATAACGACTAACGATGATGCAGGCAACACTACTGAAATAAAAACCATCAGCAACGGCTTGCAACGGCCCGACCCATTGTAATGGAGTCGTGGCAAAAATACGCGTTGTTGATAATTAGCAACGGATCAGCAACGACCACTCGGGCCGTTGCTAATAATATTATCAGCAACGGCTTTGCCATGAACGCAGGGCCGTTGTAGTTATGAACATCAACAACGGCCCCGTCGGCCGTGGCAAGGCCGTTAGTGAAATCCAATTGCTAAGCCGTTGCTGTAGGTCATCAGCAACGACATAAGATACACTTTCAGTAACGGCTTTCCCACGGACGGCCGTGGGAAAGCCGTTGTTGATGATGTAAACCTACAACTGAAAAAATTTCAAATTTCCATTAATACATTGATACATTATCTAATACATAACTCACACACCCATACACTCATACACACATTCATTTACATACACATCACAAATACACCCAGATATACATTAAAATAATTATACTTATATTTATAATTATCCACAATCATATTAAAATTATTCAAATTCAGAACTAGAGTATCAATATCCAAACAAAATAAGTTAATCAAGTATATATAGTATCCAAGTAACAAAATCAATATCTAAACAAAATAATAAAATCTCACGACGACGATAGAGGATGGTTTGGATCATCTGGCCTGAAGTGCTTGGGTGTACACCGGCGTGAAGGGATGCCTGCTCCGGTATGAGCTAAGATGTTGCGTAGCATAGCATGCATCTCTTCCATCATCTGAGTCTGATGCTCCATCATCTCACTCTAACGCGCGACTGTCTCCTCCAGTGTCCTTATCCTGCTACTCTGATCATAACTAGACCTGGAGGTGGACGGCCGCTCACCAGCGACCGGAGGGGTCGGTGCCCCAAGTGGCCCTAGCACAGCTCGCGCATGACCACTATCTGCAAAGCCATATACACGGCCGTCGTCCTAGCCACTTGCAGCCTCGACCCACGCTCTTGCGTCAAAGTCCTCGGGGGTGCCCCAGCGCTGTATCACCGTCTGAGTGTAGGTCTCCTACTCGAGTTTGATTTTTTGTTTCATATTTTTCCTAAAACTTAAATTATAAATAAATAACGAATAATTTAAACAAATATACTTACCATAATGTATGCAGCGCGGTTGTCAATGTACTCCCCCGTCTCATGTACTCGACGATGAGTCCGCTTAAACACCGCCATCGGGGAGGGTCGCTAGACAGTCCCGTCGTCCAACACCGTCGTCTACATTTACAAAACAAATATATTAATTAGTACACAGAGTAACAAATAAAATATATATTTAAAAGTAAGGTATAATACTTACCATACGATTCACGTGCACTGCAAATAAAATAGAGCCGCCGGTGTGACGCGCTCCTCCCCTCGACATGTAGTTTCTAGCCGCAGTCCTAGAAACCTCCTACCATCGATTCGTCGACCATGATGCCACGAGCTGGTCCCATATATCCAGAGTAATCCAATCGGGGCCGTATCCCCGAGTCTTCGCGATGTTTGTGGTCCTAGCTCGGGCCATCGCCTGGGACTGGGCCTGCCCCAACTGACCGTTGTACCTCTACCGAGAAATAGCCTCCCAGGTAGCGTAAATGAAGGACCTCTGGTCCTCAGCCTATGTATAGCGAGCCTGCAAAATAATAATATCAGTACCAATATTAATCATCATGTATAATTTTTTTTTAATACGTGCCTCAAACTCGCGCCATAGCATGTCGACGTGCTCACTGGGCACGTGAGACCATGTGGGCCATGCCCCATGCATGTATCGTCGAATGGTAGAAGATATCGTCCTGGGCACTTCTTCTTGCTCGAACCTGCACAACAAAAATAAAGTTCAATTTTATATTATGATATAATGAATTTGTAATAATTTATAATTCATGATATATTACGTACCGCTCCCCAATCACACTAATGAATCTACATGACTCTGTGGCTGGTGGAGGCTGCCACCTGTTGGGCCCGCGTGGCCGCCTGCGTCTGGATGAACTAGCCTCAGCAGTATCATCGGCAGGAGGATCAGCAGCAGGAGTAAGTGCTGGAGTCTGACCGATCAAAAACTCCGAAGCTCTCGTGTGATGATAACCACGACCAGACATATCTGTCGAATAAGCATATAATTAGATTATATATATAGTAGAGATATATTTAAAATAAGATATACTTTATAATTATTCCTCATCATCTGAGTAATAGTCTTCGAATTCTTCCTCTTTTTCCTCTTCTTCATCTTCTTCATCTTCTTCATCTCCAGCTTCCTCAATTTCATGATCATCAACATATTCAACTTCTAATTGAACTAACTCTGTGTCTGCATCCTCGAGTATTGGAATAATACGGTCTACAACAGGAGGATCATCTTCTTGGTAGAAATCATCTGTCACATTAGGTTCGACTTGAAGGAAATTTGCACAAACTGTTCCAGCTTGATAGATAAACTATTCCAGCTTGCATATATTTTCAACAATATTATTTTCAAGTACTGACATATCTTCGACTCGAAGGACATTTGCACAAATGTTTCTGAAAAACATACTTAACTCAGTCAATGGACCCCAAATATTATCAAGTAGAAGATCTTGGAATGTGACCGGAAGCAATCTCTGCATGAATACATGACAATCATGGCTCTTCATCCCTGATATTTTGCAATCATCAACGTTCACACATCGAGATAAGTTTGAGGCATATCCATCGGGTAAGCTGAGTTCTTTCATCCATTGACAAACATCTTTGATCTGTTATTTATTTAACACATACGGGGCCTTCGGCTTCAGATATCGTTCGTTGACCTCTTGTAATTTCAACTCTGGTCTCTTACAAAGTATTTTCAGATCATGTCGGGCTTTGACATTATCTTTAGTTTTTTCGGAAACATCCATCAAAGTGTTGAAAATATTATCAAACATATTTTTTTCAATGTGCAAGACGTCCAAATTATGCCGAATCAGTAATGAACTCCAATACGGCAATTCCCAAAAGATACTTTTTTCACCTAGTTATGTGTTTGACCAAAGCCTGTCACTCTTTCATTCCAACCAAACACTATCTCTGAAAGTGCTGAAACACGTGCTAACATTTGTTCACCAGACAACATCGGTGGTGACTCATCTCTTTCGACTCTGCCCTTAGTAAATTTATTATGATTCCTTCAATACTGATGGTTAGTCGGTAGGAATCGATGATGACAATCAAAGAATGAGATTTTTTGTCCGTTCTGATGACTGAATGATTTAGAGTATTTCATACAATACGGACAAGAGAGTCGGCCGTGAGTGCTCCAACCAGACAACATGCTGTACGCTGGAAAATCATTGATTGTCCACAAGATCACGACCTTTAAATTGAAGTTTTGCTTCCGATGATAATCATAAGTGACAGCTCCCTCGGTCCACAATATTTTCAATTCATCTATCAAGGGTTTGAGAAACACGTCAATTTCTTTTCGCGGACCCTTAGGACCCGGAATAATCATCGAAAGATAAATAAATTCATCTTTCATACACATTGACGGTGGCAAATTATAAACTGTTAGCAGCACTGGCCAAACTAAATAAGGAGTTGCAGAATGACCAAACGGATTAAAACTATCTGTGCACAATCCCAATCTAATATTTCTAGTATCTCTAGCAAATGAAGGATAACATGTATCCAAATATTTCCATGCTTCACTGTCGGATGGATGAGTCATTACTGTATCATCATGACTTCTTGCATGCCAACTCATGTAGGCGGCCATCTTTTTCGACGTGAATAATCTTTGAAGCCTCGGTGTTAGTGGAAAATACCGAAGCACCTTAAATGGGATATTTTTCTATCGAACCGATTTCTTCTCCTTGTAACGAGGATGTTGACATACAAGACATTTATCCAACTGCACATTTTTTTTATAATATAAAATGCAAAGTCGTAACAAAGTTGTTGCAGATACAGCACATCTACAATGGCTTGAGCGACCGTAAGAACGGCGTTGCAAATTGCAACAGCTTGAACGGTCGTTGCTGATAGCCGTTGCTGAAGCACCTATTTCTAGTAGTGCAAGGAATACTCGATCCAAGAGGGGATAGTGACTTACCGAGGCAGAATTATGGTGCCTGACGATCGAACTATCAAATCGATTTTATTGAGAGGATATCACAGCTTAGTAATCGGTGGTCATGCATGCGTAAGTCGAACTCATCACCGAATAGCATCTAGTTTCTACTGGCCGACAATGAGGAAGGACATTAAGAAGTTTGTCGAAGAATGTCAAGTCTGCCAGCGCATGAAGAATGAGCAGATGTCACCCGCCAACTTATTACAACCCCTGCCCATACATGAAGAGGTATTTGAAGATATCATGATGGATTTCATAATTGGACTACCGTCGTCGAATCGACAGACCACCATCCTGGTAGTCATCGATCACCTGACTAAATATGGTCACTTCTTCGCACTACCTCAGTGCTATTCGACGCCTAAAGTGGCCGAGGTGTTTGTGAAAGGGGTCATTAAGCTCCATGGGTTGCCACGATCCATCATCAGCAACAGGGACAACCATTTCATTAGTGAGTTTTGGAGAGAACTCGCCAAACTGCAAGGGACGGAGCTGGGGTTCAGTTCAACCTATCATCCCCAAACAGATGGGCAATCAGAGGCGTTAAACCGCTGCTTGGAAATGTACCTTCGCAGTTTCACTACCGAAGAACCCGAACATTGGGAAAAATACTTGGCATGGGCCGAGTATTGGTACAACACCTCGTTACAGTCATCGGTAGGGATGACCCCATTCCAGGCTTTGTATGGTCGCGAGCCACCAACTCTCATTCGGTATACGGGGTGCGGCGCAAAAACTCGGCAGTGGATAAAGAGTTATGGCAAGAGATGAGATCCTCAAGAAGCTGAAAGCTAATTTGATGAAGGCACAAACTCGAATGAAGAGTCAAGCGGATTGAAAACGACGAGAAGTAGAATTCGAGGAGCAAGATTGGGTTTTTGTTAAGTTGCAGCCTTATCGACAACTCTCCATCCGCTTGCAAAAGTAGCAAAAACTCAGCCCGCGATTCTTTGGGCCCTTCAAGATCCTCAAACGCGTCGGCTAGGTGGCTTATAAACTAGAGCTACCTGCGTCGTCAAAACTACACCCCATCTTCCATGTTTCGGTGCTCAAAAAATGCAAGGGCAACCCTAACATGCAGATCACACCCATATCGCTCTTACAAATGACAAGTTATCGAAGGAACGAGGAAGCGGAGGAGGACGATGACGACTTAGGTAACCTCACAGACAAGGTTTCTTCTGAACCAGGGGGTAATGTAACAAGTCGTGGGCCCCCTGAAGAAGATGATAGAGTAGTGGCAGGTGGCGACATTGAGGTGGCAAGTGGAGGCGCGGAGGTCGGTAACAGTACCAGCCAACGCCATGCACCCAACATATCGTCCGCTGGAAACGATATATCGAACTCAAGACGTAGAGGTGAACGGGTACGACGCATGCCACGTCAGCTCGAAGACTATGAATTGTAATTGGCCAGTATAAAAGGGCCCAGTTGAGATGTAATAGAATAATTAATGATAAATCAAGTTTTCTTCATCCTACTTCCTCCTCTTCCCTTCTTCTTGACTGCTACTCTGTTCTTCCTTTCTTCGTCTCAACCTCATCTACTGCTGTAGGTGAGCCTTCCGCCTAACATGTTGTCATTACTGATGATGAACTCAAAGATGATTGTTTAGAGAAAATTAATTTAATTCTAAAAGGATGTGGCAAAAATTTGGATGACTTTCCTACGATGCCAAAATCATCTCGAACATCTACAAACATTAACAATCGCTTAATTGCTGAGTAGTCATGCTACAATCGGAGGAGATTGAGAGAGGAAAATCAAGAACAAGTTCAACACCTAACTTCGGAACAAAGATAAGTTTATGATAAAACATTGGATGTTGTTAAAATAAAAAAAAAGGAGGTATTTTTTTATCTACGATTATGGTGGAACCGAAAAGATATTTATTTGAAAAACTCTTGCATCTACACTTCGATCCGAAGGGGAAATTATTTTAACAGATGCGTCCAATGGGATAACATCTTTACTATTACTTGGTGGAAAAACAACGCATTCTCGATTTGTTATCCCTCTTAATCTAGATGATGATTTTACTTGCAATATTAAACAAGGTTCTCCATTGCCTGATTTATTAGTGAGAACAAGTTTAATTATTTTGGACGAAGCTCCAATGATGAATAGATATTATTCAATTATATATTTATTAAATTTTATTAAATAAAAATCTAATAGTTTGATTCTCTTAATTTTAGATATTATTTTGAAGCGCTTGATAGAACATTGCGTGATGTTATGCATTTTAAGAATCCAAACAACAATTATCATCCTTTTGGAGGTAAGACTGTAGTATTTGAGGGAGACTTCAGACAAATTTTACCTGTCATTCCTAAGGGAAGCAGATAAGATATATTATTAATGCAACACTTAATTTGTCTTACTTATGGGACGACTGTGAAGTTTTGAAGCTAACGAAAAATATGCGCCTCATTGCAAACAACTCCGATGATAATACAAATGATTTGAAAAGTTTTTCGAATTGGATATTATTGATCGGTGATGAAAAGATAGGTGATCCTGGTGATGGTTATGGGGTAGTCTGAATTTCATACAATAACTTGATTTTGGATGCAAGTGACCCTATTGCTGCGACTATTGATGCAATTTATCCTGAGCTTATAACAAATGTCAATAATTTACAATATTTGCAACAAAGAGCTATATTAGCTCCAACTCTGAATATGGTTGAGATGATTAATGACTATATGGTTTCTCTAAATCAAAAAGAGTCAACAACATTTTTGAGCTCAAATAACACGTGCTTATTTGGAGGGAGTTTGTTGGATCAGATTCACACACTAGACTTCTTGAACTGCATCAAATGTTCTGGCATTCCTATTCATTCTTTGACATTAAAAGTTGAGACACCTATTATTTTGCTAAGAAATATCGATCCATCTGTCGGATTATGTAATGAAACACGATTGGTGTTAACAACACTTGGGAATCGAGTCCTAAAACTAAGATTATTTCTGAAACTAATTGCGGAGAAAAGATATTCATTCCATATATGTTGTTGACACCATTTGATCCAAGACTGCCAGTTAAATTTCAAAGGAGACAATTTCTTATTATGATTTCTTATGCGATGACTATCAATAAAAGTTAGGGCCAATCACTTTCAAATATCGGCGTATTTATCAAAAAATCTGTCTTCACTCATGGACAACTTTATGTCGCAGTGTCTTGGGTAACTACAAGATTTTGATTTGTAATTCAAAATGTCATATTGAAAAAGAAACTACAAATATTCTATACCAAGAAGTTTTTCGTAATTTATAAAACATTCATTTTTATATTAAGTTATTTGTGATTTATGCGCAATATTATTCGTTGTCGTTGGCGTGCGGCGGCTGTCACTTGACACCGGGTTCCAACCATTATGAGGGAGGTAAGCTTTACTCGACCCCACGGTGGGCATCAAACGTTCCTGCTTGAGGATCGGAATAGTCCGATCCAACTTGGTGTCTCTCATAGTCAGGTGCTTTTTTTGTGATGCAACATGGAATACTTCTTTTGTGATACAACGTGGAATTATTAAATAGGAATACTTCTTCTCCCAATGTTCAATATGTGTTTTTTTTGTGATGCAGCGTGCAATATAGTCTGAGATTCAATATTGTCTAAAACTTTGAAACGACTTCTCCTCTTTAGCAGGCGAAATGCAAGCTCTTTGGTATGATTTAGATAATACAAGGAAGAAAGGGTTGAAGAATATCTAAGACTCCTCGGATTGCTTGCATGCAATGAATATCCTGATGAAGGTTTCTCAGCGGTGAATGATATATATTTGGGGTTTGATAAGGCAAAGGTTGTAAGTTGGCTTCATGTTGGTAGAACGTTTAATAATTTTGCTTATTTGTTTTCGGACCTTGCTGTTTGTAGAGTTGTAGTAGGTTGTGGTGCCGTAAGGTGGTTCTCTTTGATGGTATTTTGTTGGAGGGAAGACATATGTAACTGTTTTTTATTTCAAAACTAATAAATGCACATCTAAAGGGGAATATATATAGAAATGCTTACTTAGATGAACCGAGATGCACATCCATGGTACCTCTGCTCTGTTTACTTGGCTTACTGATTTTTTATATATTTTATTATTATTTTTATAAAAAGAAAAAAGTTATGAAATGCTTAGAGCCTAGCCAGAAAGAAAAAATTCTTGAGATGTATATAAAGAACGGGCAAAAAAATCCCCTGCACTTTAACCTAATGGCAAAAAATCTCATGAACTTTAAAAACATGCAAAAAAAACCCATGAACTATTGAAAATTAGTAAAAAAAGTCTCATGTCATCATCTCTCCGTTAATTTTTTAACAAAATGGTGGTGACACCTCATTCGTCCACGTGTATTTTTTTACATCATATTTAATATAGTTTTTTAAAAAATAAAAATATATATAAATATTTCAAAAATAATTTTTAAAAGTAAAAGACAAAAACCTCTGAACATTACCTAATGGGCAAAAAACTCCACGAACTTTAAAAATATGCAAAAAACTCGACGGACTATTGAAAACTAGCAAAAGTCTCCATGTCATCATCTCTCCATTAACTTTTTAACAGAATTCCACATCAGAGCCACGTGGTTAACACCTCATTCGTCCACGTGTAATTTATTTTCACGTCATATTTAATATAATTTTTTTAAAAATAATATATATATATATATATATATATATATATAATTCTTTCTCTCAACACGCAGTGCTATGCAAAAAAATATCCTAAACTTTAATTGCGATGCAAAAAACCTCTGAACTTTGATTGTGATGCAAAAAACTCCTTAAACTTTAATTGTGATGCAAAAAACCCTGAACTTTTATTATTACATTTCAGACCTTATAGGCTTGGATGGTTGCCACCTTAAGAGTAAGTTCAAGGGGCAGTTATTGTGTGCCGTTGTGGTAGTTATGTGAGATGTGATCATCTTTTTGTTGGGATGGGAATATGAAGCACAACGGAGAAAACGATTTAAAAAATTCAAACCATCCTGAAAATAATGATCTACTTTAGCAATCTTTAAGAATTCAATCTACGAGTAGAAGGAGAAGATATACCTTATACTACATATGGTATGGCTGCTCCTATCCTCGTTTCAAGACGCACACACGCACGTCCTCCAAGGAAAGTCCACACCAAGCGCCTCGCAACAAGGGGGCAGCGAACACCGAGACTCGTTGTGGCTCAACGGAGATGTAATCTCAACCCCAAAACACACCAAGGTGAAGACGACCCTTCCACCAAGAACCAAGCACCAAAAGGGAGGAAGAGGGGATGAGAAAATCATGGAACAAGGAGGAAGATGAAGGAATACCTCGCTGTCCTTTTTGGACTCCTTCAAGAAGATGAAGTAGATGACACACCCAAGAGGAAGAGACCTTCAATCGGCTTCATAAAATCGGGGAAGGAAGCTTTAGATGGCCGGCTACCCAAGGAGATGAAGATGAGTTCTTGGAGCTTTTCTCTCCAAGAAGTCTCTCAAGAACCAAGCCCTTGCTATTCTCCAAGATTAATAACCAATTTACTTAACCCCCTTGAAGGAGGTTATGCCATCTATTTATAAGGAGCATAGGTTGCTACCAAGGTAGACCCGGCCCTCCTTTTTTAAAATCTCTTCCTGGAATTCAAAGTTTCGGGGTTAGCCCACAAAACAATAATTTATATTTAATGAATTTATAATTAATTCAAAATCATTTAAATCCAACTAAATATAAACTTTAATTTATCTCTATAAATTAAATTCTTATTGATTAGAATTTATCATGTGCCAATCTCTATAATTTAGGGATGCCCTACAAATTAGGGTTACCGAGGAACTCCTTCCTCGCGTATTCGTTCCTATAGGAAATATCTTTCCTATCATGTTGGTAAACGAAATTCGTGATCGAGTTGCAGCATGTCCATGCTAGTAGACATATAGGGCCGCATTCGGACTTTATCTCATAAGGTCCATTACGAGGTTAGCCTGTTGTGTGTGACCCATTGGGCCCAACACTATGCCAGTAGTGAGTTGTGCATAACAAAGAGTCGAATCCGATAGAACGACTTCTATTCGAATCTTACGAGCCACCACTAAACCCCTTTAGTGTGGTCATGAGAGACTCCATTCACAAGTCAAGATTGACGTCTAGCAACATGTCATTACTACCCGGATAGTGTGAGGTTCAATCTACAGGGGACCGAACGCCCTTCGGTGATTAGTTACCGTTCAACTAAGTGTCTATGTTACAATGTCCTGAGGTCGGCTAGGGTATGAAAGAAGTGTCAAACCCTAATACCGATTTATATGTACTTCACCCGCGAAGATGTCATCTCAATAATGAAATGTCAAAAACATCCTCCTGACTTTCATGTCTATTCTGGCCAGAGATTCCCGAATCGACACTTACAGGGACACATAGGACATTATCTCTTCTCAGTCGAGTAACCAATTCCATGTTGGTTGCTCACCTACCTTCATGAATGTTTCCCCATGCCCAGTAATACCCGACACATGACGCTGAGGGCCATGTAGGGATAGAAAAAAGCAATGACTCGTCACTTACAAGGTAACAATGACAACCTCAGGTCCAAGGACTGCGTGCACCTACTATCACCCGAGGAACATCCTATTGACACTCATGTAAGGATTCCATTCTGTGTTCTCGTGTAGGTCCGTTCAGTGAACTCATTCCCTAATGAGCATTTGCACTTGTACATTAATGACGACTCATAGGTAACTGTGAGATCAGCTATCCCTTATCGTATAAGGCATGTACTAAGGGGGCGTTTGGTTGCCCGCAAGTACAAATGCTGCAACTCTAGTTGCAGCATTTAGATAACAAATTTGTTTGGTTGGCTGCAAAATCATTTTGCAGCATTTACTAGTTGCAACTTGTATTTCAAATATCATTTGCGGGCCGCAAGTGGAATTGCAGCCCAAAAAGCCCGTAATACAAGATTGCGGGCTGCAAATGCAATAATTTAAGTATTGAAAAATAATTAATTTTGGCGACGTAGAGTCGTCGGATGAAGACGAGATAAATATCAAAGTTGTAGGTTTTTGTGTGCTGAACCTGATGGTATTGTCAGATTTTACATCTGATGTCATTTGATAGATTTTTTAATATATTTTCAGTATTATACAAAAATTAAAAATTATTAATTTGTCAGGCAAATCGTGTCGGGCCTAAGATTTTAGCCTGACCCGAAAAAATTTGTCCCAGGCTCGACCCAAAAAATTTATGCCCGACCCGGCCCGAAAAAATTTGTGTCTGTCCCGCCCCGAAAAAATTTGTGTCCGACTCGACCCAAAAAATTCGTGCACTGCACGACCCTTCCCAGCTCGGCTCGGTCCGAAAAAATTCGTGCCCAACCCGGCTTGAAAAATTTCGTGCCCAGCCCGACTCAAAAATTTTGTGCCTGGCCTAGCCCGAAAAAATTTGTGCTCGGCCAGGCCCGAAAATATTCGTGCTCAGCTTGGCTCGAAAAAATTCACTGTCGGCCCGGCCCTACCCAAAAAAAATTCGTACCCCGGCCCGGCCCGAAAAAATTCATGCCCGACCCAAAAAAATTCGTGCCCAACCCAGCCCTGCCCGAAAAAATTTATGCACTGCCCGACTCGTGCCGACCCGAAAAAATTCGTGCCTTGCCCGGCCCAGCCCCAAAAAATTCGTGCCCAACCCGGCCCAAAATATTTTGTGCTCGGCCCGCCCCAAAAAAATTCATGCCCGGTCTGGATCGAAAAAATTCTTGCCTGGCCCTGCCCGAAAAAATTCGTGGTCAGCCCTGCCCAAAAAAATTCATGTCCCGACCCGACCCAAAAAATTTCATGCCCAGCCCGACCTAACACGAAAAGAAATTCATGCCCAGTCCGAAATATTCGCATCGGGCCCAACCTTGCCCGAAAAAATTCGTGCACTGCCCATCTTGACTCGGCTCGGCCCAAAAAATTTATGCCTGACCCCGCATGAGAAAATTCGTTCCCGGCCAAAAAAATTTCGTGCTCGGCCCGAAAAAATTCCTGCCCGACCCGGCCTGAAAAAATTCGCTTCCCGGCCCGGCCTGACCAGAAAAAAAATTCGTGGCCAGCCCAAAAAAAAAATTATGTTCGGCCCAGCCTTGCCCGAAAAATTCGTGCACTGCCCAACATGTCCCGGTCCGGCTCGGGCCGACTCGAAAAAATTCGTGTCCGGCCTGGCCCAAAAAGATTTGTGCACGACCAGACCCGAAAAGTTTGTGCCCGGCCCTGCCCAAAAAAGTTTGTACCCAGCCCGGATAAATTCGTGCATGCTCGACCCGTCCCGTCCCGGCCTGGCTCAGCCCGACTTGAGAAAATTCGTGCCCGACCCGACCCAAAAAATTTCGTAAGATGCAAGTTGCACGTTGCAAGTTGCAAGTGTAATTACAACTTCCATTTGCGGTCAACCAAACGCCCGCAAATAGAAGTTGCAGCTCTACTTGCGGGCAACCAAATGCTAGGCTGCAAAATCTATTTGCGGGCATTTGCTTTTGCATGCAAATGGATTTTGCAGCGTTTGCATTTGCGGGCAACCAAACGCCCCCTAAGTGCACCAGTCTATCCGGAATCATCAATCCCCTAATTGGTGATCCTACGACATGAACATTTAGAATAGGGGCATCTGGATTCCAAGTCTCACTGACATGATCTCATCGTGGCCTTGAAATCAATTGCCCAGGTTCATGGGGTTCATCATAATATAATATATACAAAATATAGATGCAGTATATGATGAAAAGTTGCCTCATATTATTCATTAACAAAAAAATAGTTCCCTACACATCAACATGTGATTGGCTCAAGGGAACTATTTCTTTCATTTTTTGACAGTGGTGAACTTGACCACATTACCACATCACTTTTTTGTATTTGTTCTGATGTTGCTTTTGACAACTTTATTGTAAAGTGGGATAAGATTTTTAGTATATTTTATGATTGTCTTGTATATATTATTTATTGTGGTTGGATTTTATCTACTATCATATATATATGTTTGAAATGTAATAATAAAAGTCCAAGGGTTTTTTTGCATCACAGTTAACTAAAGTTTGGGGAGGTTTTTTGCATCACAATTTAGGATTTTTTCACTACTAGAATTGTTGTTGTCACCGGTGGCTCAGGCCGTGGCTGAACTGTCGGTGACATTTATCACGGACGGTGCGAGATATGGCAAAATGTCGTCACTTATGTGCATGTCTCAAATAAGTTGTGACAGCCGACCTCAGCCGTCACAAGTAATCATCAGTGACAACCACGCACGCTGTTTCTGATTTAAACACATCAGTGACGGCCCTCTGCGGCTATCGCTGATTTAAACACATTAGCCGCGGGTAAGAGCCATCGGTGATATTATTATTAACTGTGATATTTGGTGCTGCCCAGGCCATCAGCCATTTACGATACGCTTTCAGCCACTGCCTAGTGACGATCAATTGTGGGTAAGCCGTGGTTGAAGTTATATCCTGTAACTGAAAAAAATTAAAATTTTGAAAATTCTTGTATACAATAATATTTATACATTACAATTTATTTACAACCATAATTTACAACCAAAAAATATCATACACATACATTTTTAACCAACCATACAAGTTTTACTTAAATATCATCAATCTAAGTCTCAAACCGGAGGCAAACAAGTATCAAAATATCATATATACAACTATAAGCCTCAAACGGGAGGCAAAAAAGTATCAAAATATGAAATGTAAAGTATAAACATCTACCAAGTATCTAAGCCTCAAACGGAGGCTAACAAGTATCAAAATATAATCAAAATACAGTAAATCAAAATCTCACAGATGCGGTGGAGGCGGTGGAGTCGACAGCGACTGGGTCGGGAGTGTCGACTGGATCGAGGAGGATGATAGCTACAATATCATCGGTAGAAGGCTCGAGTGAGATCCAATTTGAGTGAGGAGGGTCTATATATTATGCATCGTCTATCTCAACTCGTCATTCGTGCATCTCTGCTCCTCCATCGCATGTCTCTGCTCCTCTATAGTCGCTCTCTTTGTGTTAGCTTGGACTCCAAGGCCGATATCCGGCTCTGGTCCTGCGTTCACGATGTCGAGGGCCGCTCACTCGCAGCGGGAGAGGTCAGTGCCCCAAGTGGCCCTAACACGGCGCGTGCATGGCCCTGTCTGCAAAGCCATAAACATGGTTGTGCTCTCAGCCACCTGCGGCCTCGACCCATGCACCCGTGTCAAACTCCTCCGGCGTGCCTTCGCGCTCGATCATGGTCCTTGTGTAGGTCTCCTACACGCGTTTATATTTTAATATATATATATATATAAACTATAAATAAAAGTTGCTTAAATCAAATAGACATAAATACTTACCATGATGATCGAGACCCTGCTATCGACGTAGTCCCCCAGTCCTCGTCGCCGATGGTGAGTGCGCTCAAATACCTACATCAGCGAGGGGCGTGAATTGGACGGTGTCATCCTCTGCAACTCGCTTCTTACATTAGACGATAAATACATTAGTATCATTATACACAATATATAATATTTTAATTAAAAATAAGAAAATTATACATACCATACAACACTCATGCATCACAAAAGACACAGAGCCACCAGTGTGGCGTGCCCTCGTGTCGTCCCCCCAGATATGCAGTTTTTCAACGCTGTCCGGGAGACCTCCTGCCACTCAGGCGTGTCTCACCGCTCAACAAGTTGGTCCCCTGCAAGTCCAGGAATCCGCTCGTGGGCGTGTCCCTGAGTCTGCCCAATCCGTATGGCCATCAACTATCTCATCACAGTCTTTCGGGCCTGCTGAAGCAGCCGGTTGTAGCGAGCGCGGGCAACGCGCTCCCACGCACTCTCTACAAAAGGAGTCTGGTCCTCCGGTCATGTGTAATGAGCCTGCAAAAAAATAAATTTGTTATTACCGATCAATATTTAACATTAAGATTTATTTAATAAATATACTTACTGAGAAATCTCGCCATAGTAAATCCATATGCTCACAGGGCACGTGAGACCATGTAGACCACGCCCCGTGCATAAACTTCCAAATCGTCCCCTACAAAAGGATTGCTCGACGTCTCGACTTGACGTGACTCCCTATGACAATTCCATATAAAATATCTTGGTGTGAATCCCTTTGTATACAGATGCATTAGTTGTGATAGTTTCTCGATCCAAAAATCTTATGTTCGATCATTTCTGGCATAGACATTGGATTTTATCACCACTAAGGAATTTTTGATTCGAGTAGGCGAAATTTAAGAAGTAAGTTACGCCTACTCAAAATTCGTCTATTATAGCTCCACGATGAATTCATCGGTACATCCAACTTCGATCGCCCGACATATTCTGTCAAAAAGTTAGCAATATCTTTAGGTGGGATGGTCCTATTCCATTCGGGATTCATATTATTTATATTGTACTTAGTATTTCTTTTAGTCATTAACTTCATTCTAAATTTCAACAGCATCTTCATAGAGTTATCTGAATACGCATATCATCTGAGTGTGTATTGGAGAACAAGGGAGATACAAGCCAAAATTTAAAAATGAATAATGATTAAAAGAAATAAACTAAGTGCCTCTATCTATTAGCATACCCGTACTGGCAGTTAGACTATCACTCTCTCCCCAATCAATCATAGTAACCGGCTGTAAGAGAGATGACTGACTACTTATATTTTTTTAAAAAAATTATATTAGATATAACGTGAAAAATAAATTACACATGGACGAGTGAGGTGTCGCCACGTAGCGTTGATGTAGAATTTTGTTAAAAAGTACGTTGACGTAGAGATGACGACATGAGACTTTTTTTGCTAGTTTTCAATAGTCCGTGAGATTTTTTGCTAATTAGACTAAAGTTCGGGATTTTTTTTTTACCCTTTACCCTTCTATATTCTTTGCAATATATGTAGAAATCCAATATACTTATTGTAACGTACTTATCAAGTTCTACGAAAAATGCTTTCTTCCTGCATTGAGTTCCCGAAGTTCAACCACAAATCTCAACTAGTATAGTTGAGTTGGAAAGTCCAAAGATGAATAAAATTAAATCAAACATGTTTTTGAGATACCATCTCCAAAAATTAATATTAATGTCACTACAACACAACCGGCCTATAGAGACATATAGTTAGAGACAAATTAGATTCTTATTTTTAAATCTTCACATTTAGAGACTAATGAACACAAAATTTATTCCTAATTAGCTTCTAAAACTACATTTAGAGTCAAATCAATTAAGTGACTCTGTTGTTGGTGTTTTTATAGCTTAGAGACATACATTAAGTGATTCTATTGTTGTTGTTTCTATAGATCTTTAGAGACTAATTAGGAACATATTTTGTGTCTATTAGTCTTTAAGTGTGAAAATTTAGAAACAAAAATATAATTTGTATCTAATTTTGTGTCTCTATAGGTCAATTGTGTTGTAGTGTGCAAAAACTCAAATTTTAAAAAGAGTTGTCTTTTTTTTTTAGTTGATCGATCTGCAAGCTGCTAATATATATATATATATATATTGTTAGGAAGAAATTGGGTCTTCCTGCAATGATCAAAAAATTCAAACGCCAAAAGAAAAAAATACCGAAATGAATAAATCCAGAAAATACAAAGAACACCAAAATTTACGTGATTCGGCCCGCGGAGTACCGGGTCTACTCCACGGGGAGAAGAGGACACTTGATTTTATTAAAAGGAGGAGAAAATACAGCCAATACAAAAGAATCTGAATACAACTGATAACTAAACTGTAAAAGAAAAATACTGTATGTACTCGAATATTTTTCTACACCTCGAAATCTGAATTTCTGCTTCTGCCTGAAAACTGTGGATGCGGCATCCTTGATCTTCTTACTTTTGCCTGAGACGGTGTGAAGGGGAAGAGAGCCGTCGCCAGAAAAGGAATCTTTCTTGAGAAACGAAGTAGATGGAATGCTTTGGGATGTTGGGATGATTTGGAACCATGATGATCTACCCCTTTTATAGTAGTTCGATATGTAGATGGTGTGGCTGGGAATAGTCAAAATCCGAGTTCCATGCATGGAACTCGGTCAAAGATGGTGGCTGAAGGAGGCCCGCATGCAGCGTTTGCTGTGTGTGCTCCACGCAGCAGCCTGGCGTGCGGGCTGGGCTCGGCCCAGATGTCCGGCCCGCCTGGGCTGGGCCAAGCCCAGAGAACCTGTTGCTGTCTCCCCCCCCCCTTTTTTTTTCTCCTTTCTTTGATCCAGCTGGCTATTTCAATTTTGGGTCGGGTTTAAAAATGATTCAACCGTCATAATTTCCTCCTTTGATGAATTTTTAAGCCCGATGTAGCCTTCTCATCTTTCCCAAGATCCCTGTAGGGCTAACCTGCATCTTGAATCAATCTTACCAAGTTTAGGCAATGTTCAAATTTGGTCATTGGTAGTACTTTAGTCAACATATCTGCAGGATTGTGAGCCGTGTCAATTTCCTGAAGCTTTATTTCTCTTTTTGAAATAGTATCTCTAATGAAATGGAATCTGACGTCGATGTGCTTCGTCCTTTCATGGAACATATGATCTTTTGACAGATGAATTGCACTTTGATTGTCACTATGCACGACTATGTCCCCATTTTGAGAAGTTAGTTCTTTTATCAAGTTTTCAAGCTAGATTGCTTCTTTAATCGCTTTTGTAATAGCCATGTACTCCGCTTCAGTGGTGGAGAGGACGACAGTGGGTTGTAGGTCGGCTTTCCAACTTACTGCAGTTCTGCCTATAGTGAAGATGTAGGCGGTGATTGATCTCCTCTTATCAAGGTCACCGACATAGTACGAGTCTGAGTATCATGCAAATGATTCATTAGTTCCATCGAAAATAAGACTGGCTTTAGAAGTACCTTGTAAGTAGCGCATAATCCATTTAACTACCTCACAATGTGCTTTTCCCGGATTTTCCATGTACTGGCTCACAACACTGACTGCATGTGCTATGTCTAGGCGGGTACAGATCATGGCGTACATAAGATTGCCAACTGCACTTGCATAGAGTACTTGTGACATGCTAAGTTTTTCTTTTTCGTCTTTCGGGCATAATAACTCTGATAATTTAAAGTGAGCGGCAAGAGGTGTCTTGACGGATTTTGCTTCTTGCATGTCAAAGCGCTCAACCACCTGCTTTACATAACTCTCTTGTGTTAGGTACAACTTTCTTGCTTTGCAGTCTCGCTTTATCTCCATCCCAAGGATTTTTCTTGCTGCTGTTTTTTTTTTCTCCTTTCTTTGATCCAGTTGGCCCATTTTAAGCAATACGATCAATGAGGAATGCTCTTCTTCGAGATATATATATATAGTAGATATGCTTAAAAATCAAATTAATAAAATAATTAGATAGGAAGGCAATACGATCAATGAGGAATGCTCTTCTTCAATCATAAGTACTAGAGAAACCCTTCCTATATATATATATATATATAGTAGATATGCTTAAAAATCAAATTAATAAAATAATTAGATAGGAAGGCAATACGATCAATGAGGAATGCTCTTCTTCAATCATAAGTACTAGAGAAACCCTTCCAAAGTGAAGTTTATTAATGTTCAGAAACAAGAACAGTTGGTTGCTTTATTCAGAAGATCTTTAAGAAAGCCCGAAGAGGATTAGATGACATGTGCTATGGTTTCTGAATACACCCCATCACCCCAACATATGACAACTGGAAATAATGTGGAAGAAAACAACTGACAGCTCTAACATGCATGCATGGAATTATGCCTGTTTGGCCTTTAATTTTCCCATGCTAGCTTTAGTCACTTTGTAACGAGTTAATCCACGCATGCTCGCATTCAAATAAAGATGGTTACCCTGCATTTATAAATGTCATTATATATATATATACTGGAATTTTAATGAGTATTAAAAGAAGTCATACCTGGTTGGTACAAACATTTACAGGTAAGGAGCACATATATAGGATATGCATTTATTTAATGTTTGTTTGTACACCTTAGCAGCCACTAATCATTGATTAGATGACTCCCAATGAAAAGTTGACTTACTATTAGACTCGTTGGTTCTTTTTCATATTGTGCTGTTCTAACTATACTTTTCTGTGTGTTTTGTGCTTAGCTTCTTCTCTTCTCCCCTATTCCCTGAAAGCACATTAATTAGAGATCGAGCTAATCAATCATACAACCATCCTCAGTTAATTACTAGCGACATCCTAACTAAGAGTTGATGCTTAATATATATATGAAAACATAATAAATGTCTTTCTCGCAGTCACACACAAATGGCTTGCATTTGTATCAAATGTTATAGTCAAAACAAATATGAGAATCAACCCAAACCTGGAGAAAACAAAATTGAAAAGATTAAGCAAATAAATCAGAAGGAATAGAAGATCGAATTGGAGAAGGAGAAAAAAAGGCGTGAATGCATGCAAATTTGATTTAGCTCCTCCTCAGTTCTTGTTGGATGGCGTTGCTTCGGAGTTGTGTTGCAGCCGATATGCGTCGACAGCTGCTAAAATCCCCAAATGCCCTTCGCCTCCATTGCTGCCGCCGCCATCGGAGATGAGCCCTAGCGGCTGGCTCGGCAACAAAGCCACCGGAGTTGGGAGGTTCATGAAGTGTAGTCCGCTAGAAATGGGTCCTCTAAACGTGCCGCTGCCTCCCACTTGAGGGTATGTCGACCAAGTAGACTCAACTCCACCACCAGTTTCCGCGGGATGTGAATTAGGGTTTGCCATCATCCACACTGTTCCCGGGATTCGACCATGGTTCGCCAGACTATATCCGGCCATCTGATGCTCCACTTGCTGACGAACCTGATCCGACTCCCAGCGGCGCTTCCTGATGTTGGAGACATCGGAATCCGATGACAGGTCGAGCCCAACAGTTCCAGAATTGAAGTTTAGTAGCACGGGTGTTGACGATGACGGTGTCTTTACCTCCGAGAAGCC
Organism: Canna indica; assembly: GCA_034359265.1. Lineage (NCBI taxonomy): Eukaryota > Viridiplantae > Streptophyta > Magnoliopsida > Zingiberales > Cannaceae > Canna > Canna indica. Next base: position 31,273,771 of record CP136898.1, on the reverse strand, counting down.
GGAGCCACAGCCGTAGCCCCATTCGTTACCTATCTTGAGAGGTTGGCCGGTGAGTGCAGTGTCGGCGGCGTTGAAGTAATTTGCAGCGCGCAGATGGGAGGGAGCGGAGATGCTAGAGCCCGAGTTGCGGAGCGAGATGTTGAGGGAGGTGAGATTAGCAGGGATAGTGCCGGTGCCGGTGGCGGCAATCACAGCTGGTTCGGCCTGCTGGAGGAGCCACTCGATGGTCTCACCGTCGGACTTGTGGCCGAGCTCGCGCGTTAGCTGGAACACGCGCGCCGCGCAGAGGATCGGCATCCTGATGCGGCGGCCGCGGCCATCGACCTTGGTGTGTCGGTCCTTAGTGGAACTCCGCTTCGGCGGTTGCTTTCTTGGGGGATCAGCAACGTCAAACTCATGGACGCCGCCGTTGGCACCCTGGCTGGGGCCGGAGGCGATGTCCAGTGAAGGATAGCCTGAGCTGGAGTAGAAGTCATCCTCCTTCTTCTCGAGAAGCTGAAGGGGGAAGTTTGGTCGTCGAGGTCCACCTGCTTCGCCCTCCATGTTGGGATCAAACCATGATACTGATTTTAAGGAGGAAGGAAGAAGGAAGAAGAGAACAAGCTATTTCTCTATGGAATAACTTGCGAGAACAAAAAGAAGGAGAACGAAAATTAATGCTTCAATTAATTAAGATTGAAAAAGTGAGAGATCGATGGAGGATATGAAGGCAGCAACTCTAGCAGTGGATCGATGAGCTAGAATAGACCATATGAAAGCATAGTTTAAACTAGGTTAGTAGAATGAGGAAGATGAAGGAGGAAAGAGCTGCGGATGGTCTTATTGTTTTATGGAATTTGATAATGACACCAACTCAGAATTTGATGCAGGTGTGGGGCGATGGGGTGGATCAAAGTATTTTATGTAACTTGGGGAGCATGTAGGGTACCAAGTACGGAATCAGATTTGAATAAATGCACAAATGGACACGGGATTTCCTAAGTCGACACTGATCAACTTCATATTTGAATGATACATCGTTGCGTACGTAACTTAAATATAATTCTCACTCTCTCGCCTTTTTTTCTTTATCCTTTCCTGTGTTTCTCTTTGCTTGTGTGCCTGAGCTCAGCTCTCGATCCTTCCTTTCTTTTACTTCTTCATCCTCTTCTCCTCTATGTGCCGATCGATCACCAATCTACTCCAGAAAATATTTTTGCTCTCCAATCCCAAATCTAACAGCTAGCTAAGGTAATTTTTCTTCAATCTTTTTTTTTCTCTCTTTTCTATATTATTCTTTGTTTCTAATATTTTTCTTCAATTAAGCACTTTTATTGATCACCATAATTTTTGTCGGAGTTGTCGAAATAGTGAGAGCTGCCGAATCTTTATTTGGAAATTAATAATCTATATATCTTATCTGGCAGTATATTAATGGTTCTAACATGATCAATATAGTTATTCCTAGTTTAAAGTTTCACTAAAAAAAAATACTATTTACTAACAGGTTATTTTAATTACTACAGTCCCAAAAACTATTAGTACATCCTATACCAAGGGCATATATATGCCCCCCCCTCCCCCGTTGATAGAAGTCTCGATAGTATAGACTTATACCAACGGATATTGGGGTCGTTGGTATAATGATGCACATATTCTAACAGATGATTAACACCGTTAGTAGAGACCTACTGTTAGTATAGAGGTTTCTATAATAATAGTTATTGATCTCGTTAGAAGAAAAATTCGTTAGTATAGAGGTTCCTATACTAACGGTTATTAATCTCGTTAGAAAAAAAATTTGTTAGTATAGATGACCCTATACTATCAATTATTGACCCTATTAGAATTTTTTTTTAAGTATTATTCCTTAATATGTCATTTGACCATATCATGATTTGAACTAAGCCGGGTTGATGGGACGAAAGTGTTATCTTAACCACTCAAGCAAGCTATAATATATGATATATATATATATATATATATTTTGGTTAATTTGAACCAAATAGAAAATTGAAAAATCTTTAAAATTAAAACTGTTAACCGAACCGAAAATCAATTGGACAAATCGATTTGGTTAATTCGATTTCAATTCAGTTGGTTAATTGATGAATTTTTCTCACCCTATCGGGCTATTGGGCCGGGCTGAAATTTGTTAGGCCTATTAGTATCGGTTCATTCGTTAGTATAGAAGATGTTTCGCTAACGGATGCAATTTCATTAGCAACTTTACTAACGGCTCATAAAATTCGTTAGTATAGAAAATGCTTTACTAACGATCCATAAAATTCGTTAGCAATTTTACTAATGCATACATAATCTGTTAGCATTAGTTTGTTATATACCAACGACAAAGCTTGTCTGTTGGTATAGGGTATGACTTTCAGCAACGACTATTGTTTCCGTTTGTAAAAGTTATATTTACCAATAAATTTTTTTACCATCAGTAATATTATCAGTTAGTAGATGTCATTTATTTTGTAGTGTTTGAGTTTGATTTCCAGCATGATATATCGTATCAAAATGTTTGAACTTAATATAGGCACTTTAATAAATTACAATGTAGCTTAAAATTTGTTGTTTGTTTTGAACATGTTTGAAAATTTTACATTAATCATGTTTAAATTTAAATTTAAATTCAAATATAAATATTATGCATTGAAACAATGTTTCAATGTTAATTTAAATACATTTCATCTATAATATATGAATCTGCGCTTGCTGGATTTTCGCTTCCAATTCCGCGTGTAGCGGCTTCATGAATTCTGCTGCAATGTAGTGGAATTTGCAGAAATCTATTTTTTAAAAAATTAACACATACTAGCGCCTCTGACAGGCATCGATCGGTATGTTAAAAAAAAATTTGAAATTTTTTTTTGACGCCTTTGACAGGCGTCGATACGTCGAATTCGGCTCTCGTCATTGTCCACTCTCTTTCATCGCCTATAGACATCCATATGCACATTTTGGCTAAGATAAGCGCCGAAGTATTGTACTGCTTTGGTGTCGAAAAATCGGTGATTTGTTGTAGTGTATATTACTAGTACATGTCATCTTCATATATTAATTTTTTTACTTAGATATCTCCAGAATGTAAATATTTGTTAAAATTATTATTAATTGTCTTCTTAGTATTTTGATTATTTAAATATATTCTTTTATTAAAGAGTCAACATGAAATTCTCCCTCAAGAAATATCTAAGTACCGGTGTCGTTAGGCAGCACGGTAATAATGGAGATCCATATTAATTGTCGTCTAAGTATTTGTTTTCTGAATTAAAATAGTAATTTATTTTTGTATATAATTATATTTATGACACTAATGCTAGTAATATATATTTGTACATATACTATTCGGATGATAAAGATGAGGACGATGAAGAATATATTTGGTTTTTGTTATCATACGATGACACGTATTTGTTATAGATGGATGCAAATATTAATAAGTTGTATTATGTTTTATATTTACAAATTTTCATTATAATTATATCATAAATACAAACACAATATAAAATTAAATCCATAATATTTTGTTTTACATAATATAAATTCATATTAATAAAAATCTATTAATTGATATTATATCACATTCACAAATTCATATTAAAGGGTATCGTTGCGGCTTGTACCAAAATATTTTGTGCTGGTAGTCCAAAAAATACAATTTAGTTTCTCAATATATTTGGTTTCTCAATATTATTATTATTTCTTATTTTTACACATATATGCATTTTTTGGCACTAATATCCGTTTTTATTTGCTATATGCTACCGGCGTACGCATCAGCATGCGAGTTTGTGTTAGTTCTTAGATATATGTGATTGTCGCGAAAAAACTACGTCTATGGTGCTAGGCACCACAAGGATTTCTATAGTGCCTTGCTGTAGGTTGATTTATAATAGGCTCCGATTCACTAACCTAAATTCTAGGTTCACTCATATCTGAAAATTTTTTTTAGTGAATCTGAACTTAATATGTTCAAACCTTGGGTGACAGAAGGTGAACACTCTAAAATGTATCAACTTAAAATTTTTGTAAGTGGATTTGGGATAAATATGAGTGAATCTAGGGTAACTAATATTGAACCTAGTTTGTGTTGGCTTTGGGTTTCAACCTTAGCCTTAATATTGGTTTTGATGATAACAAACATGTGACTAATGATTTCATTGAGAATGTCTTTTAGGTTCCATATCGGTTAGCGCGCGATGTCCGCGATCGAAGAAATCGAATAAATCGACAAGGATGCTCGTCGGCGCTCGAGAATTTTCAAGAAAGAGAGTTTAAATTTAGGGTGTCTAGATATATTGTAATTCCTCATCATAATGCATAAGAACCCAAAAACCTATCCCAAACCTCAAATCATGAAATTCCGGGATCGCCCTGAAATTCACTAAGACTAGGGAGCTCCTTGGAGAGCTATATGACTTAGATAGTTTCTTGAGATAAAAAATAACGGTAATTGTTCCTTGGGTCAAAACTAGATAACGAGGTATTTTAAAGAAATTTTTGGAAGCCTCTAACATACCCATACTTGACCCGAAAAATTAGAAAAATTATGTTTTATACTAGATCCCAAGAACTAGATTTTGATCCTTAGGGATTTTAATTTTTTTAGATATTTTTATTGAACTCAAATGGGGTATAATCCTTATATAACATTTATGTTTTAAAGTTATCATGTTATCGAGTTATTTAACTTAAAATTAATAAATGTTATATAAGTAGATGTAGTGGTGAAAACGAAAGCAGAAAATCCAAGCAAAGACCCAGTCTGCTCAGTCCAGACCAATTTTGGTCGACCGAATGGCGGCATAAATAGGTAGAGAGCAGCGGTCGACAATCGGTTGACCGACCTGCTGAAAGGCGTAGACGCAGATCACGTCGGTCGACTGACGGGTCGACCGAAGATCGCGGATCACGCGATATGCGTCTGGCGGTCGACCGACCACAGGGAAAAAATGAGCGGTCGAAGGACCGATCGACCGATGCTTCGATCGACGCTTCGACCGACGGCTGTAACAGATAGATTTTTATCCGTTGAACAACCGTTGCTTCACGAGGGTATAAATATAACCTCATATGATTGTTTTAAGTCTTCTTCCTTGATTCCCACAGTGATTATTGAGCATCTAAAAGGAAGATTCGAGCCTTCCAAGTGATTGATTGAAGCGCGCCTATAACTCTGTGGAGTTCATTCTTCAAGCGCCAACTGCGGGCTCAACTCGAGTTCTGATCAAGCTCATCCTTGACGAGTTGAAGGAGCCAAAGGCTTGCAAAGGAGCTTTTATTATTGGTTTATCCTTAAGCTCTTTTGATTGTAAATCTTTTCTGTTATTTAAACTATTTTATCCGTGCGTGTGAAGACCAAGTGGTTGGTCTTGTGTGTGAAGTGGTATCCTTGGTATAGAAGGAGTAAAGCACTTGTGTAATTAAACGTAGTTGTTACTAGGTTTAGTTTAGTTGTCCCTTAGGGTTGAGGTGAGATAAGTGCTCTCGACAAGAAAGCGAAGACTTCCGGGTGTGGAAGTACCTTAGGTCGAGAGTGAGACTTTTCGGTGAAAAGTCCTCGTGTATAAGGGAAACTCAAATTAATCTAGTAAAACTAGTTTGGAAATCATAAGCGGGGTGTTTAGATAGTGGAGTAGGCATTGGGGCCGAACCACTATAAATATCGTGTTTGCATTGCTTGATTGTTTTTATTGCTTTATCTTCTTATCGCTTCCGCATTTAGTAATTGAATCGCAAATTGCCTAAACTAATCTAAAAATCGATCAAAAGTGGATTTAGGCTAATCGAATTAGTAAACACACTATTCACCCCCCCTCTAGTGTAGGCCATTTCACCCACAGTTTGTTTAATATTGAACCAAAGAATAGCAATAATGAATCTAAATTTTATATATGTTTAAATAGAAAGTAGACAAAAGGTGAATTCCCTAATATGTATGGACCTGGAATTTGGCTGAGTGAACACGAGTCCACTATGAGTGAACCTGAGATTGTCACCACAGGTTCATTCGTATGAAGCTCAGATTGGTGTTAACCTTTACTTTGAGATTAGATATACTATTGTTGTTCATTGGTTTTGATGCCTAGAGCTCTTCTAGTCAAAGAAGTAGCACCAAGAGCCGAAAGAGAAAAGTAATCTGTCATGCTTGCAAAGAAAAGGGGTATGTGAAGAATAATTGCCCAAGCATGAAGATCAAAGCAAGGAAGAGGTCAAGTGCTTTCACCTCCACCTCTCACACATTTGAAGCACCCTCTAGCAATGACTATGAAGCTACTTCAAAAGTTTGCCTCATAAGTACCAAAGATGAGGTACACTCTTTTCCTTCTAGTCATAATAATAATAATGTTAGTACTAGCTCATCTAGTTCATTCAATATGCCATATGAAGAAGTAGTTGAGGAATGTCAAAAAATGCATGCCTTGCTTGTTAGAAAAGATAAAGAAAATAAAAAGTTGAAAAAGAAAAAGAATGCTTGATTCTCATTTGCATGAATCCAAACTAGAAAATGAAAAATTGAAATCTAGGTCATTTGATTCATGCCATGAAAATGTAGAACTTGAGCTTAAGGACTTGAAGCTCAAGAATAGCAATTTTGAAAAAGAGAATTGCATGTTAAAATCTCAATTACATGCATTAAACAAACCAATGAATGATTTGGAAAATGAGGTTGTTTTTCTAAACAAGAAGGTTAGTAATGTATCTAGTAATTCTTCATTTAAGAATTCTAGTAAAAAGAATGCTCATGCTAATGTTAAATCATATGCTAAGCATTCTACCATTAAACCTCATACTCAAAAGAAAAATATTTTATCTAAGAATGCCCACGCTCATCATGCCTCTCATGCCATGCATTCCACTCTTAAACCTCATAATCATAAAAAGAGGAATGATATCTCTAAGAATGCTCATACTCATCATGTTTCACATGATAATCATTCTAAAATTAAAATTCATGTCCATGCTAAAAATGAAAAGAAAAAGTTTCATGGACATTGCTTTTGTTGTGGTATATATGGGCATGCTATATTTGATTGTGCTTTTAAAATGAACTATAGTGTTGTTAAGATACTTTGGGTACCTAAGCCCACTAACCCCCAAGGACCCAAAGTCATTTGGGTACCAAAAATTTCTTGCTCTTTTGTAGGGGGAGGTACCACATAAGGGTGAGATGAAGGTGATTGATTGAAGTTGTTTGAGGATTCAAAGGTTGAACCATTTCAAAGTTGCAACTTCAAGTCATCTAGATGCCTGTGGTAAAGTTGGCATCAAACACATTGGTATCATCTCCTATATCCCATTGCTTAAAATTATAGTTGGAGTTTGATATATATCCAATATTAGTTGATTTCCCCGCTCTTAACATATTTCAAAAATATTTTTGATTTTTTGATTTTCCGGTCTCTTCGGAGACCCAAGTGGCCTGTAATGGGCCTAAGCGATCTTGTGGTTCTAAATCGTAGGCACATTGTGGCCTTTCGATTTTCAACCAATAGGAAGGATTGAAGATCTAATTTTTCAAAATATCATATTTTGATATCTCTTAATTTGTTCTGGATTTCTGATAATTTTATTTAAAACAGATTTCAAACCATTTAGCAAAGTGATTTTTGATATTGATAATTGATTCCTATCTTTGCTACTTAGTTTGATAGCTTGCATATAGATTTAATTTCACTTTCTATTTATAAAGTATACTTGCAAGTTATAAGTTTATTTTAGGAAGGCTAAATAGAATAGATTAGTTTGACAAAATTTTCAAGTATAAGGTATAACTTGGATAAATTCAAAATCCTAGTGTTATACATCATTGGTTAAGCTTAAACTATGTCTCTATACTCATGATGGTAATTGCATGTTAAATCATTGAATTCTCATGAGTAGGTAGGACTTTGATACTTAGACAAATTTCATTGAATGAAACTTGTTCTAGGTAAATATCTATTATTAGAGACATTTCTTTAAGTCCAAACTAGTTAAATATGTTTAGAGATCTTATTTCTTAAATAGTTCACATCTTAAGATCTCTTAGATTCATTTAGATATCATGAAAACTAATTTAAAATGAATCTTTAACTATCTAGCATAGGTTAAGATTTTAAATGAAACTTTGCATTTAAAACTTATGCTATTTAGTAAATTAGCTTGCTAGTAGTCTTATTAATTCATTATGATACTAATGAAGTCTACTTACAAGTTAAAAATTGGAAAGCTATGCTATCTAAAAGTAAATGAAAAAGTTGAGCAAATTTTCAAGAAAAAATGTATGATTTTGATTTTGCAAAAATCTTTTAAAAAAATAATAATAATTGAATTTTCATGTTTAATGATGTCTCTATATACTCATGATTGATGTTGCATGATATATGTTTGAATTTTCATGAGTAGGAAAAATCTTGATAACTTAGCTCATTTCATGATATCTTAATATTTATGAAATTGAACTAGGTTAAAATTATTCTTTAGAGACTTCATGTTAAGTTAAAATTTGATGAACATATTTAGATACACATATCACATAAGTCTAGAAAGTTAAAATTGAAAATTCATGTCTAGATGAACAATGTGATATCTAAATCACTTTAGGGGACTTAAGCTTGAAAAGCTTGGTCCAAGTCAACAAACCACAATTAGTATCAATTGACTTGGATATTTCATTTTAAGTCCAAATCCTCATAAACATGTTTAGGAATATGTATGACATGTTTCCATGCTCTTAGAGTGAAAATTCTTATGGATATGGATAAAATGACAATTGAGGTTAATTCATGAAAACCTCTTTTGAACCTTGTTGACCTAAGTCAACAAGTTGACCTAAAGGTCTCATTTTCAATCCATATTTGAGAAACATGTTTAGATTTACTCATGTTAGGTATTCATAAGATTAAACTTGAAAAATGATGAGTAAATGTTAAGATTAAACACTATAAGAAAATAGACTTTCACCAACAAATAATTACCAACAAATTAATTTTGTTAGTATTACCAATAAAATTGCCAACAAATATATCATTTGTTGGTATTACCAACAAAATTACCAACTCATTTGTTGCTAATTACCAACAAATATATATTTATCCGTTGGTATTACCAACGGACAATTATAATATTTGTTGGTAATACCTAGTATAGTATCACCAACGGATTTTACCAATGAAAATCTGTTGGTATTAGTATTACCAACGAATTCTTGACTATTACCAACGGATTTTTGACTATTACCAACAGATTTAATCCGTTGGTGATACCCTATTTTTTTGTAGTGAAAACTTAGCAAGTTTCATTAAAACTAGTTTAGTTTTGAATGAAACCATGCTAGGTTGATATCTTGACTTAAGGACTTAATTTTCATTTCAAACTTGACATATACTATTTACATGACCATCATGTGGTGTCATGAAAGTTTGAATGAAAATTGAAGAAGTTTTAAGAATAACTGGAAATTTCAAAAATATAATTTCAAACTTCAATTGGTATAAATTTCAGTTATTTTTAGAAAAATATAGAAAAACCTTTTTTAGATGATTCTTGAAACTACACATTCACTGAAAAATCTAGTATGCTATGTAAAAAATTTCAAATCATTTCATCAAGAATCTAATTTAAAATAGAATTTTGAAGTTGGATTTCAAAAACTCAAAGTATCATCTTCTTTTAAATATCAATCTTTCCGATATTTTGATTTATCTTCAAAAAAAAAAAAAAACTTCAAATGAAAACTCATGAATACCATTTGGATTCTAATTCTAATATCATTCACACATTTTCATGAGTAAAATCATTTCTAGGAATGATTTTGATATTTTGGGTGATAGCTAGGATCCATTTGTTTATTTGAAAATAATATAGGATGAAAAATGAGCTTTGACTTTTAAATCCATTTTGAGTTCAAATCTGATACATGCATTTCAAATGTCTATTCAATAATTGGTATCAAACTTTTCATCCCACAATTGGTATCAAAATGAGGATTCTATATTTGATATAAAAAATCGTCATCCAAAAATTGGTACCAAATTTTTCATTGAAAATATGGTTTATGTATAAACTTAAAAGTTTGATTTTTGAAAACTTAAGGTATAAGTTGACCTAAGTCAACAAAGTAAGTTAAAAATTTATCTTAAGCCCAAACTTAATTCATAGTCTTACATTATCTCATGTTTGATGTCTAAATGCCTAAGTTTAAGAAAATATGAGTAGATAGCCAAATTTGATACTTAGCATTTTCCTTGGTTTCAAGCATATATTGAATGGAATCATGCTAAGTTTATACATTCTTGAGAACATATATGATTTAATTTTGAATGTAGATTCATGTTCTCATATCATGTATGATTTTGTTTCTTATTAAATACTTGTTTTCCATCCCTTTGGTTGAGATTATCATATTGCATGAAAGTAATCCTTTGAGTCTCAACTTCATAGAAATATATTTGTGTTTCATCCCATTGTCTAGATGGACCTTTCTTGCCCTTTTTGATTGATGTCAAAAGGGGGAGAATTATATAAGAAAATATGGGAGAAATGTATAAGTCAAAAGGGGGAGAAGTGTATAAGAAAAAGGCAGAGAAAAGTATAGGTTAATAGGAAGAAAATTACAGATAAAGGGAAGAGGAAATATAGGAAATCCATGCATATAGATAGGGGGAGTTTATTTCATAGATATGCATGTTGATAGGGGGAGAAATCCCTTAGTTGATATCCTATATGCTTTAATGATATATTTTCTTATGGATGTTTGTCATCATCAAAAAGGGGGAGATTGTTGGCTTCGGGTTTCAACCTTAGCCTTAATCTCGATTTTGATGGTTTTGATGATAACAAACATGTGACTAATGATTTCATTGAGAATGTCTTTTAGGTTCCATATCGGTTAGCGCGCGACGTCCGCGATCGGAGAAATCAGATAAATCTACAAGGATGCTCGTCGGCGCTCGAGAATCTTCAAGAAAGGGAGTTTAGGTTTAGGGTGTCTAGATATATTGTAATTCCTCATCATAATGCATAAGAACCCAAAAACCTATCCCGAACCCCAAATCATGAAATTCCGAGACCGCCCTGAAATTCACTAAGACTAGGGAGCTACTTGGAGAGCTATATGACTTAGATAGTTTCCTGAGATAAAAAATGGTGGTAATCGTTCCTTGGGTCAAAAATAGATAACAATGTATTTTAAAGGAATTTTTGGAAGCCTCTAACATACCCATACTTGACCCGAAAAATTAGAAAAATTCCATTTTATACTAGATCCCAAAAACTAGATTTTGATCCTTAGGGATTTTAATTTTTTTAGATATTTTTATTGAACTTAAATGGGGTATAATCCTTATATAACATTTATGTTTTAAAGTTATCATGTTATCGAGTTATTCAACTTAAAATTAATAAATGTTATATAAGTAGATGTAGTGGTGATAACAGAAGCAGAAAACCCAAGCAAAGACCCAGTCTGCCCAGTCTAGACCAATTTCGGTCGACCGATTGGTTGACCGAATGGCGGCAGAAATAGGCATAGAGCAGCGGTCGACCGACCTGCTGAAAGGCATAGACGCGGATCGCACGATCTGCGTCTGGCGATCGACCCGGCGGTCGACCGACCACAGGGAAAAAATGAGTGGTCGAATTAAGGACCGGTCGACCGATGCTTCGATCGATGCGCCGATCGACGCTTTGATCGGCGTCTGTAACAGATATATTTTTATCTGTTGAACAGTCGTTGCTTCACGAGTTGAAGGAGCCAAAGGCTTGCAAAGGAGCTTTTATTATTGGTTTATCCTTAAGCTCTTTTGATTGTAAATCTTTTCTACTATTTAAACTATTTTATCTGTGCGTGTGAAGACCAAGTGGTTGGTCTTGTGTGTGAAGTGGTATCCTTGGTATAGAAGGAGTAAAGGCACTTGTGTAATTAAACGTAGTTGTCACTAGGATTAGTTTAGTTGTCCCTTAGGGTTGAGGTGGGATAAGTGCTCTCGACAAGAAGGCGGAGACTTCCAGGTATGGAAGTCCCTTAGGTCGAGAGTGAGACTTTCTGGTGAAAAGTCCTCGTGTATAAGGGAAACTCAAATTAATCTAGTAAAACTAGTTTGGAAATCTTAAGCGGGGTGCTTAGGTAGTGGAGTCGGCATTGGGGCCGAACCACTATAAATATCGTGTTTGCATTGCTTGATTGTTTTTATTGCTTTATCTTCTTATCGCTTCCGCATTTAGTAATTGAATCGCAAATTGCCTTAATTAATCTAAAAATCGATCAAAAGTGGGTTTAGGCTAATCGAATTAATAAACACACTATTCACCCCCCTCTAGGGTAGGCCATTTTGCCCACAGTTTGATTAATATTGAACCAAAGAATAGCAATAATCACTACTAGAAAAATGGACATCAGCAACGGCTGATGCCGTTGCTGAGCCGTTGCTGAAGAGCATCAGCAACGGCCGGGCCGTTGCAATAGAGCCGTGACAGAAAGTCGCGTTGCTGATAACTTAGCAACGGATCAGCAACGGCAGCTCGGGCCGTCGCTAAAAACATTATCAGCAACGGTTTTGCCATAGACCCGAAGCCGTTGCTGATAACATTAATAGCAACGGCCACTGAGTCCGTAGCAACGCCGTTAGTACAACCCCGTCGCTAAGCCGTTGCTGTAGGTCATCAGCAACGGCTTTCGATACACTTTTAGCAATGACTTTCCCACGGACGGCCGTGGGAAAGCCGTTGCTGATGACGTATACCTGGGAACAGAAAAATTAAAAATTTCAAATTTCCATTGATACATTGATACATTATCTGATACATAACTCACACACCCATACCCTCATACACACATTCATTCACACATCACAAACACACCAAGATATACATCAAAACAATTATATTTATATTGATAATTATCCACGATAGTATAAAGACAATTCAAATGCAAAATTGAAGTATCAATATCCAAACAAAATAAGTTAAACAAGTTCAATATCTTAGTAACAAGTTCAATATCCAAACAAAAAATCTCACGATCACGATGGAGGATGGTTTGGATCATATGGCGGGGTCTGGAGTGCTTGAGTGTACACCGGCGTGGACTGACTCGAGGACGATGGATTAGATGATGCCGAAGAGATGCCTGCTTCGGGATGACCTGACATGTTGCGTAGCATAGCATGCATCTCCTCCATCATCTGAGTCTGACGCGCGACCGTCTCCTCTAGAGTCCTTATTCTGCTACTATGATCATAACTGGATCTAGAGGTGGACGGCCGCTCACCAGCGACCGGAGGGGTCGGTGCCCCAAGTGGCCCTAGCACGGCTCGCGCATGACCACTATCTGCGAAGCCATATACGCGGCCATGGTCCCAGCCACCTGCGGCCTCGACCCACGATGCTGCATCAAAGTCCTCGGGGGTACCCCCGCGCTGCACCACCGTCTGGCTATAGGTCTCCTACTCGAGTTTGATTTTTTGTTTAATATTTATCATAAAACTTAAATTATAAATATATAATGAATAATTTAAACAAATATATAATTACCACAATGTATGCAGCGCGGTTGTCGATGTACTCCCCCGTCCCATGTGCTCGACGGTGAGTCCACTCAAACACCGCCATCGGGGAGGGTCGCTGGACAGTCCCGTCATCCGACACCGTCGTCTACATTTACAAAACAAATACATTAATTAGTACACATAGTAACAAATAAAATATATAATTAAAAGATATACTTACCATACGGTTTGCGTGCACTGCAAATGCAACAGAGTCGCCGGTGTGACGCGCTGCTCCCCCCGACATGTGATTTCTAGCCGCATTCCGAGAAACCTCCTGCCATCGATCCGTCGACCATATCCCCATGAGCTGGTCCCATATATCCGGAGTAATCCAACCGGGGCCGTATCCCCGAGTCTCCGCGATGTTAGTGGTCCCAGCTCGGGCCATCGCTTGGGACCGAGCCTGCCCCAGCTGCCCGTTGTACCTTGCCCGGGAAATAGCCTCCCAGGCAGCGTAAATGAAGGGCCTCTGGTCCTCGGCCCATGTATAGTGAGCCTGCAAAATAATAATATCAGTACCAATATTAATATATCATCATGCATGTAAAAAAAAATAATAATACGTGCCTCAAACTCGCGCCATAACATGTCGACGTGCTCGCTAGGCACGTGAGACCACGTAGGCCATGCCCCGTGCATGTATCGTCGAATAGTAGAAGAAATGCTCCTCGGCACTTCTTCTTGCTCGAACCTGCACAACAAAAATAAATTTTAATATTATATTATGATATAATGAATTTGTAATGATTCATGATTCATAATTCATGATATATTACCACTCCCCAATCACGCTAATCAATCTACGTGACTCTGTGGCTGGTGGAGGCTGCCACCTGTTCGGCCCGCGTGGCCGCCTGCGTCTGGATGTACTAGCCTCGGCAGTATCATCCTCATGAGGATCAGCAACAGGAGGATCAGCAGCATGAGTAAGTGCTGGAGTCTCACCGATCGGAGACTCCGAAGCTCTCCTGCGTCGATAACCACGACCAGACATATCTGTCGAACAAACATATAATCAGATTATTGTATAAATAGTAGAGATATATTTAATAAAATATATACTTTACAATTATTCCTCATCATCTGAATAATAGTCTTCGAATTCTTCTTCTTCTTCCTCTTCTTCCTCTTCTTCATCTTCTTCATCTCCAGCTTCCTCAATTTCATGATCGTCATCATCAGCATATTCAACTTCTAATTGAATTGACGTTGTGTCTGCATCCTCGAGTATTGGAATAATACGATCCACACCAGGAAGATCATCTTCTTGATAGAAACCAGGAGGATCATTTTCTCCAACTCATGTAGGGGGCTGTCTTTTTCGACATGAATAATCTTTGAAGCCTCGGTGTTAGTGGAAAATACCGAAGCACCTTAAACGGGATATTTTTCTGTCGGACCGATTTCTTCTCCTTGTAACGAGGGTGTTGACATACAGGGCATTTATCCAACTGCACATTTTCTTTATAATATAAAATGCAGTTATTTTGGCACGCGTGTATTTTTTCGTACCCAAGCCCCAATTTTCTCATTAGCTTTTTAGTCTTATAAAAAGTAGGCTCAAACTTGTTATCAGTAGGCAGCATTCCATTAATCAATCCAGCAATCCGATCATACGCAACTCCGCTAATATTACAATCGGCCTTGATGTTTAAGAGTTGTGTCATTGCTGAAAACCTAGTGTATTTAGGACAATTCTCATACAAAGGTTCATCGGCAGCTTTCAACGTCTCGTAAAATTCTGCGGCTTCTTTATTCGGTAATTCAATCTCTACCGCAACCCCTACTTCTGTGATATCAACCGCTGTAGTATCTGGCGGGACTGATGTCTGAAGAACTGGCCGATCAACATTATCATTCAGGTGGAATTGACCCCCAAGACTATCAAGTATCATAGTTCTATAGGGATTACATTGACTGGATGAAGAAGCACCAGCAGAGGAAGATTCACCATATGTCTGAACGACAGGATTGCTCGACGTCCCGACTTCTCGTGACTCCCCGTGACAAGTCCATAGAAAATATCTTGGTGCAAATCCTTTGTTATATAGATGCAGAGTGACAGTCTCCCGATCCAAAAATCGTCCATTTGAACAAATGCGGCACGGACATCGGATTTGATCACCCATGCTAACAAAATTCCGATTCGAATAGGCGAAATTTAGGAAGTACGTTACGCCTAATCGAAACTCATTCGTTAAAGCTCCACGATCAAGACGTCGGTACATCCAACTTCGATCAGCCGACATGATTCTGTCAATCAATGACAATTTCTTTGGTTAATGTCTTTAGGTGAGATTGTCCTATTCCATTCGGGATTTATGTTATTTGAACTGCACTTACGTTTTTATTTTAACTGTTAACTAATTATACTAAATTTCGGCAGCATCTCCCTATAGTTCTCCGAATACGCATATCATCTGGGCGCGTATTGGAGAACAAGAGAGATGTTGCCGAAATTTAGAATAATTAGATAACAGTTAAAATAAAAATGCAAGTGCAGTACAAACAACTATATTCCCAAATTGTCCAATCAGGGACAATTCAAGAATTGTACATCGTATAAAAGATCATCTACTTCTTTTACACGAACATATAATCCCCGAACGGATCTAAGGTTTTGCTAAATCATATCCGACTCGTCGATGCGTACGTGAAACATATGAACTCGTCGGATGCATGATTATTTTCTAAATATTTCGAGACCGTTCGAGTCCATATTGGACGATTCCGGCGCGCGTCCAAAGTGGACGATACCGGCACGCGTCCGAAGTGGACGATTCCAGCGCGCGTCCGAAGTGGACGATACCGGCGCGCGTCCGAAGTGGACGATTCCGGCGTGCGTCCGAATTGGACGATTCCGGCGCGCGTCCGAAGTGGACGATTCCGGCGCGCGTCCGAAGTGGATAATTCCGAAATTAATCTAAACCCTAAAAATTATTCTAACAAATTAAATAACTAATATAAATAATTAATTAACAATTAATTAACAATTAAAAAATAATTAAAAACAATAATAAAATATTATTAAACTACAAATTCCGGCGCCGGAGTTAGGTGGACTCCGGCGCCGGCGTACACTGGCCGGACACACTGTCCGGCCAATGTACAAGGTTCGGCGGCGGCCATTGGCTGACCGCCGTCGGCCGAAACCCTATTTTTTGGGTTTCGGTCGGATTTTCTACCGGCCGCAACGGGAAGAGACGGCAGCCGGAGGGCACATACTTGACAGTGTCAGCAGCAGCGGGAGGAGTCGTCGGCGCCGGCAGCAGCGGCAGCGGCGGCGAGAGGCAGGAGAGGAGCGGCGACGACAACAGCGGGAGGAAGAAGGGCGGCGGGCGCGATCTGCGACCTATATAAACTTATCAGCAACGGCTCACTCGCCCGTTAGAAAGCCGTTGCTGATAAGTTATCATCAGCAACGGCTCACTTGTCCGTTAGCAAGCCGTTGCTAATATGTTATCATCTGCAACGGCTCACTTGTCCGTTAGAAAGCCGTTGCTGATAATTAACATCATCAGCAACGGCTCGCATGTCCGTTAGAAAGCCATTGCAGATACAACATATCTGCAACGGCTCGAGCGGCCGTAAGAATGCCGTTGCAAATAGCAACGGCTTGAGCGGCCGTTGTTGATAGCCGTTGCTGAAGACCAAGTTTCTAGTAGTGAATGAATCTAAATTTTATATATGTTTAAATAGAAAGTAGTTAAAGAATTCCCTAATATGTATGGACTTGGAATTTGGCTGAGTGAACACGAGTCCACTATGAGTGAACCTGAACAAACTATGAGTAAACCTGAGATAGTCATCGCAGGTTCATTCGTATGAAGCTCAGATTAGTGTTAACCTTTACTTTGAGATTAGATATACTATTGTTGTTCATTGGTTCAATGTTAGTCACCTCAAGTTCACACGTATTAAATCTAGATTCACTTAAAAAAATCACATATGGGTGAACCTAGAATT
This sequence comes from Canna indica, assembly GCA_034359265.1. Classification (NCBI taxonomy): domain Eukaryota; kingdom Viridiplantae; phylum Streptophyta; class Magnoliopsida; order Zingiberales; family Cannaceae; genus Canna; species Canna indica. Next base: position 31,256,285 of record CP136898.1, on the reverse strand, counting down.
TAGCTGAGTGAATCTGAGCCTACTATGAGTGAACCCGTGGCGAGGCACCATATATAGGAATCCTATGGTGCCTGGCACCATAATAGTTATTTTGTCCATGATTGTCGATGTTAATTTCCTAAATAAATTTCCTAGTGTGTATGGAAGAGGATAGAAACTAAAATTTTGAAGTAAAATTAAGAAATTATTAAATTATTCCAATTGCCTTTAGATATTCTGGAATTGTGGGATAATTTTTTTAAAAAAAAATAATAGTGGACTGGCACTTTTGGGCATGGTCGAATTACGCCCCGAAGTGTTCACACTCATGAATCGGACTCAAGCCGAGCCAGACACCACTCAGCCTGGAGGCTCCATCCGGTCATACAAGGACACTCACGTCCCCATTAGTTATCAGGAATTCGATAGTAATGAACCCGACATCGTTGAGATCCATTCTGAGCATATCCTCGTGAGATTCAAGGAGACATCAACGCCCGAGTTATTCATTATCTTGCACTATATATAGACACGACGCACATCCGGTACACAAGTCAATTCAATTCTAATTCCATACCCACACACAGAATTCTTTCTTACTTGAGTATTGGAGTGTCTTTGCAGGAACCCTCAACAGAGTCGTGCGCACCGGACCAAGAGACGTGCAATCGCACCACCCTGGCTTCAAGCAAGAATATTTAGCGTTCACCGTGGGGCAGAGTAAATCATATACCTGCCCCATCATGGTAGGTACTCTTAGTTAGGCGAACGCCACGGGACATAGGCAACAACCTAGTAGCAACGTTCCCCTGCTACCTGGTGACGCTAGCACGATGAGGAGTAATGCTCCGATACCCGCCAACCCGACATCGAAGAACTATGTTGCATGATCTCCGATCTCCAGGCGCAGAACCAAAGGTTAACAGCTCATATTGAGGCGTTGAAACAACCCTCATCATCACTTGGAGTATGATGAAGACAACCACTTGGAGAGGATCGGGAGGCCAACTTCTGCCATTCGGGACGAAGCCTCCCATACACACCATAGAGAGGAGGAGACTAGGGTCACGGAGATTGCTCCTTCCCCCACCGTCGACTCGGGACCTTCGCCGAGCACATCATGGCAGTCCGTCTTCCTGACAACTTCAAGCTACCAACACGCTCCAACCCTACGATAGTACGGGCGAGCCAACTACCCACCCGACGATGCTCAGGTCTATGATGCTTCTCAACAGCGCAACCGACTCTATTCTCTGCTGAGTCTTTCCTACCTTTTTTGGAGAAAGCCACGCTCCTCTAGTTATCCACCTTACCGCTAGGGTCGGTACATGTTAGTAGTGTGCCCTAGGCCAATGGAATAATAAATGCCATTACTACTTTCCTCTTTAATGGAACATGTTGAGATGTATTGTATTTCATATCAAAATTATAATCCACTCTGCTGAATGTTTCACACGATTTAAATTGGGAGGAAAAATGAGCTTTAGTTTGCAAAGCGGAGGGTTGGGACGATAGGTGTCCATATTGACTTGGAGCTATGATCCAGTATGGTGCCCATATATATATGTATTGGGGGCTGCAGTAAGGGTGAGCAAGTTAAAGAGGCGAAATTGTTAGAGGGGTGTGAGGATTTGTGAGAATACTCTATATTATCTTTGTAATCTTCAACATATAGCGGATTCATTGTCTTCGCCCGTGGATGTAGGCTTAGACTGAGCCGAATCACATAATTTCATGTGTTTCTTGTTCTTGTTCTCCGTTTTTTTCTATTGTTTTGTCTCAGATTTGGGGTTTTGTCACAACAAAACACTTCTTTTATCTTGTTATTTATCATGAGTGTATTTAACTTGATAGAGATTTCCTGAATAGTTGACTCCGCCTAATGGTCATCAAGTAGGAGACTTGATAGTAAAACCCTAAGATAATTGGAATCATATTCTAAAACATTCCCTTGTCAGTCATTATCATTGGAACGATAATGAATGGACTAGTATACAGTTTGACTGACGATGACCATGTTTTACTGGTCATGAATATGTTGGAGAACATGGTGTTGGACAAACCCACCGTGAGAATACTGCATGGATTTATAACATTAGTATATGTCGTAACGATAGTGTTACGTCAATCCTCCGACCTGATCTCACCATGGATTCCTACATGAGGAATTCTGTGTTTTGATCTAGTCTAACATCATCTTTAACCATATGGTAATAAGAACTATAATTGGACATAGAATGAATCATGCAGAGGAACATGTGTAGTCGTGAAAGAATTTGTCCCTCTCGTATATGAGAAAGATATCTTTGGGCCCTTTGATGAGTGTGACTGAGGAAATACATGGTTGTGCTCAAATGAATTAATAGGAGTATTAATATTATTTGTTAAGTCAGTCAACTCAGGAATCAAGAAACCTGATTGAGCAATATAAGGATGATGTAATCCATGCCTTATGCTCGATCCAAATATTGCGTGACAAAAGGACAGAGTATCATACTGTGAGTTAGGTTACTCGGATCACCGACCTCACTTGACTTAAGTAGTCATAATGTCTTGCTAGAGGCCACTTATGATTTGTGGGTTGCAAATGAATTTTGGACCCACTACCAATGTTAAGTGAACCTACAAGGTCGTACACATAAGACGAATCAAATTGGGCTTAAGGTTATGACTCATCGGATTGGATCTGCATGACCATTAACCGACTATATATCTCTTGTTAATTTAAAAATTAATTTCGAAATTAAAAAGAAGTTTTCAAATCAGAATTAATTATTCTAAATTTTAAATGTGATTTAAAATTGGAATTACGTTGATTACAATTTAGGTAATGTATTTTCAATAATTGTTATTAAAGGATATACTATAATTGACATTTTGAATTTAGGAAATTCATCATTGGTAATTGTTATTAAGGATATATTTTAAGATTTTGGATATGGCTCTGAATTGATCAACGATTGAGAATATTCGATAAATATGATTGATGCATATATAAATATCTGCGTATGGTTAAGATAGGCAAAGGATTATCTCCTAGTGGCTGCCAACCTCATCAAGAAAGAAAGCCGACCTCCTTTTGAAGGAAGTCGAACTTGTTGGCTTAAGGTTTTCAACCTTGGTCTTAATCTCAGTTTTGATGATAATAAATATGAAACTAATGATTTCATGAAGAGTTTCTTTCAGGTTTCGTATTGGTTAGCGCACGACGTCCCCGATCGGAAAAATCAAAGAAATCGGAGAAATTGGCAAGGACGCTCGTCGGCGCTCGGATTCTTCGAAAAATTAGAGTTTAGGTTTAGGGTGTCTAGTTTATGTTGTAAATCCTCATGATGATGCATAAGAATCCAAAAACCAATCCCGAACCCCAAATCATGAAAACCCGGAACCGCCCTGAAATTCACTAAGCCCAGGGAGCTCATTGGAGGGCTATATGACCTAGACATTATCTTGATATAAAAAATGGCGGTAATTGTTCCTTGGTTAGAAACTAGATAACGAGATATTTTAAAGGATTTTTTGGAAGCCTTTAGCCTACCCATACTTGACCCAAGAAGTTAGAAAATTTTCGTTTTCTGAAAATTTGTACTAGACCCTAAAAACTAAATTTTGATTCTTAAGGATTTTGATTTTTTAGATATTTTTATTGAATCCAAATGGGGGGTAATCCTTATATAACATTTATGTTTTAAAGTTATTAACTTAAAGTTAATAAATATATGTTATATAAGTAGACTTAGCGAAGATGGAACCAAAACGAGTAGAAAAACCCAAGCAAAATAGCAGACTGCCCTGTTTAGCCCAGGTTCGGTGGACTGGTCGGTCGACCGACAGAAGCCAAAAATTGGCAGTAGGGTCTTCGGTCGACCGATCGGTCGACCGGATTGAGGATCGCAAGAATTACGACTTGGTAGAAGCGCTTCGGTCGACCGATCGGTCAATCGGATTGTGGATCGCTGATCTCGCGATTCATTCGATCGACCCATCGGTCGATCGAACAGTGCGCATAACTCACAGAAGGCGCAATGGTCGCGGGCGATCGATTGGTTAGTCGACCGCCGATCGATCGGCATGCGACCGAACGACGAAAATAGCTAGTTTTTCGCATGTTGTCGCGTTGTTTCCGCTACAGGGTTATAAATACCCAAACCTAGCCTTCCTTAAACAACTTTTGATCACTCCTAAACTCCATTGAGCCAACTCTTGATCATTCTAAAGAATTTCTTGAGCCATCCCTCTACAATCCCTAGTTTTCAGGATAACACCTTGATTTAGCTTTCAAGATTTATCGATTCATCATCTCAAGACATCAAGAGGACTAGGGAGTGTCTTTTAGAACTAAGTATAGTTTGATTGATTTATTGCTCCAATTGTTATTGTATTTTATTGTTTATTTTGATTGTACATCAAGTGTGTAAACCTATATTGCTAGATTTGATTGAGTTGGTGGTTGCCTTGGTGTTAAGGCTTAAACCCACAATTGTAAACTTAGTTTACTAGGATTAGTTCTTGTTGTCATTAGGATTGAGGTGGGAGAGTGCTCTTGGTAGGAAAGTGGAGACTTCCGAGTGTGGAAGTGCCTTCGGTGTAAGAGCGTAGACTCTCCGGTGAAATCGTCGTTGTAAAGGAAATAAGAAAATCTAGTAAAGTTAGTTTGGAAATCCTAAGCGGGGTGCTTAGGTAGTGGAGTAGGCATTGTTATAAATTTGTTTGTGCTTAATTAGTTTATCTTGCTTTCACATTTAATCGTAAAATTGTAATTTACCTAAACGATTTGAGAAACGATTAAAATTGGAATTAGGCGTAAGATTTAGATAACATACTATTCACCCCCCCCCCTCTAGTGTGCCATTTCACCCAACAGAACTCCCTTTGTGGCATCCGACCTCCACCAAAGAGAGATAGAGAGAGAAGAGCCCGAAAGGAGTTCCGTGGTTGTCCAGATCGAAAGGAGTTTCGAGATAACTGAGCTAGCACTTGAAAGCTGCCTAGTTCGTCGCATTCGCTCGTGTGCCAACTGTGGAGGGTGTTCGTCTCTGACAGCACCTGAGATCCGAAACCTTGGTCTTGTGGAGCAGAAAACAGAGCTCGGCCTTCAAGGGTATATTCCTAAACCTAGTATTGATTTAAATGAGATACGTGAAACCGCTTGAGTGGATGATCAGTTTATTCTTTTGCTGTGTGTAAAATTTTTGTTGCTAGCCCGATCCTCGCCGACCCAACGGTACACACTTTCTAGGAGCTCTCCCGAGCCTTCACCAACTAGTTCTCCTCATTACGAATTTACTCCAAGACAGATGACTCTCTTCATTACATTAGGTAGGTACATGATGAGTTGCTGAGAGAATAGCTGAAAAGGTTCCATGTCGTGGTCATGGAGAATATAAACCTCGACCCACATGTCGAGTTATATTCCATCAAGCACGGTCTAAAGCTCGGATAATTCATCGACTAGATCACTCTGGTCAAATCGAGGAGTATGATCAAGTTTCGAGAAAAGATCGTATGCTACATAGAGATAGAAGAACTTCGAGAGGCCAGGAAGACTGACAAGCAGATCGCCAAAGACAACACCAAAGACAAAAGGTTCAAGAAACCCGACAAGAGAGGTAAAGACTGAGATTTGGTAGTAGCAATCGACTAGTTCACCAAATGGATAGAGGCTGAAGTCTTAGCCTCGATCACAATAAAAAAGGTTAAAAAGTTCGCCTGGAAGAGGATTGCAAGCAGGTATGTCATACCTCGCGAACTCATCAACGACAATGGCACACAATTCATGAATAAGCGATTTAGGGAATTTTACTCGAACCTCAATATCCAACAACTCTTCTCTTCAGTTGAGCACCCGCAAACCAATGGTTTGGCCAAAGCGGCCAACAAGGTCATTCTAGCAGGACTTAAAAAAAAGTTTGACCAAGTCAAGGGGCACTGGGACGAAGAGCTGCCCGAGGTTCTATGGGGCTACAACACAACTACCCAATCATCCACTCAAGAAACTCCACACAGGCTCGTCTATGGAGCAGAGGCCATAATCCCTATAGAGATCGCAGAGCCTAGCCTTTATAGAGCAATCTTCGATGAACAAAGCAACTCGGAAGCCCGACAAGCCTAGCTCGACCTCGCCGAGGAAGAACACGAGCCCGCCAAGGTTAGGAAAGAAGCCATGAAGCTCAAAATAGCTCAGAAAAATGACAAGCATGTTAGACCGAGGAATTTCAGATAGGGAGATCTAGTACTAAGGAAGACCGAACTCTAGAAAAAACCAACCGAGTAAAGAAAGCTTGCCCCGAACTAGGAAGGCCCATACATTGTCATCAAAAACATCATAAAGGAAGCTTACAAAATTGCTGAACTCTCTGAGCGTGGAACACGGCCTCCCTGCAGTCCTACTACAGCTAAGCATTCTCCCTTAAACTACAAGTAGTCGGTGTACTATTTTTTCCTTCATTGTGGTGTTTCCCATATGGTTTTACCTTTGAAAGCTTTTAATGAGGCACCACCATTGGTAGGCCGAGTACAACAATCGGTGGGACTTGATGTACCCATATTGACATTTATTCAATAAATATTGTTATCCTTCTTTCACATCTTTTGTGTATCTAGATTACTTACAACTATTTCATGGCACACGACGAAGGAACCCTCACGATCTCGCAACAAGCACATCGCTAGATGACGATCACTCCTACCCTATGCGGAACATCAATCCTTCTCAATCCCGAGTGCAGTCCTCAGCCTTAATCGATGTTATTGAGCTCCCGCGCTCTCAACAACCTGAAGCGCACTCCTCGTGAGCTCAGCTCAACACTGAGTTGCCACCATCTCCACGCCCCCGCGCCCTCAACGACCTAAAGCGCACTCCTCGCGAGCTCTATTTTCATAGAGTCTGGTCCTCGACCCAAGTCGTCTCTATCTCCAAGCCCCCGTGCCCTGAAAGGCCCGATGTGCGCTCCTCGCGAGCTCATTTTTCATTGAGTATGGTCCTCGGCCTCAATCACAATCATCTCCGGGCCCCACTCCCTCAACGACCCAAAGCACGTTCCTCGCGAGCTTGCTTTTCACCGTGTATGGTCCTCGGCCTTAGTTATTGTCATCTTCGGGCCCCACACCCTCAACAACCTGAAGCGCGATTCTCCCGAGCTTGGTTTTCACTGAGTCTGGTCCTCGCCCCCAGCACCTCTACTCTTTAACTCGCACATCTTTGAGGGAAGCCGACAACTACCAAATAGGTAACCTTAGCCTTAACTCTGTTTCACGCAGGGATCCACAAGAGTCAGTCGACTATTCAACATTAGCGATGTCTGATATATAGGCCAAGAGAAGGCCTAACAACTCAAAAAAACGCAAAATCCACAAGAAAGAGTCATCATGAGACACGAATATATATGCTTTTATATTCATAAAAGTCCACGAAGGGGAGACATACATTCACAGACCCACAAAAGGGGAAGTGTACGATAGGAAAACATGTTACTGAAATACAAAAACAACTACATGAGGAAAAATATTCTGACGATGCAATAGTGACGATAACACTCCTCCAAACACAGTCACATCTAATGCCTTCTTGGGACGAGAGGTTGAGGAGTTCAGGATAGAGGCCATAGCTGTTGTATGAAATCCGACACTAGAATGGGGGGTTGAATAGTATTTGTCCCCTTTTTATTTTAATCAATTTTTCTTTTTGCTCAATTTAACTTCAATCAAATGCAAGTGTATCTCAACAGTGGGTGTGATCAAATATCAACGAATAGTAATAAGCAAATATTGAAAGCAATGCAAACACGATCAATTATAGTGGTTCGACCAATCGCCTACTCCACTACCTTGGCTCATCACCAAGGATTTCTAACCAACTACTTTATAGAATTTGTATTTCCCTTTGAATTTAACTGAGGACACTCTTCTCACCTCTTTGAGAACTCCTCAAACCTATTCACCTAGGCAAAACACAAATCTACAAAGTCTACCCTAAGTGTTTCTCTAGCACACATAGCAGGCTATTACAGATGAAAAATAAGTTTGAAATAAATCTTCAAATACAATGAAAAAGAGCTTAAGAATCGTAAGAAGGAACCACTGCTCTTTTCCCAAGCCTTCAAGCCTCCAACTTGCCAAAAGATAAACTTGAGTTGTAGCAGAGTTGAGGGAAGCAGGCACTTTAAGAAAGATGTTGACGGACGAGTAGGGCGCAGCAAATCAATCTCTTTGAAGGCTCAAATCACTTCTTGAATGCTCAATAATATCTCCAAGAACTTTTAAAAGAGTTAGGTGAGGGTTATTTATAACCCTCAACTGAACGGGCTGTTCAACGAGCAAAAAACTAGCCGTTACAGTCGTTCGGTTGCTTGCCGGTCGATCGTCGGTCGATCGATCGATCGACCGCTACCCTTTCTGTGCTTTACTTGCGCCATCCGATCGACCGACGGATCGATCGAATGGATCGCAACTTCATCGATCTGCAGTCCGATCGGCCGATGCAGTGAAGCCAGAAGTGCGATCTGCGTTCTGTAATCTAATCGATCGATCGGTCGATCGATGCACCTTCTGCCAAAATTTGGCTTCGGTCGATCGACTGATGTAGCCTTCTACCAATTTTTCACCGACTTCGGTCGACCGACAGGTTGACCGAATGGCTACTGCCATTTTGTGGCATCATTCGGTCTATCGAATAGGCTACTGCCAGTATTCTGCATTGTTCGGTCGACCGATCGATCGACCGAACTCAGGCTGAGGCTAATTTTTATTTTGAATTTGTTACATACTTTTTCATGGGTTTAATTGCCAAGTTTCAATTTGGATAACTTTACAATTTGGCTTGGGATAAAATCATCCTAGGGGTATATTACATGATTTCTACTTGATCTAAACCCGAGCCTTTCTTTGACGTTTTCTTCTTCCGTTTCTTTGACGGTCTTTTCTTTCGTTTCGTTTGAACGAACTTCGCATGCTTATCACAACCTCAACCTGAACTCCAAACTTCACACATAGATTAAATACATGTTTGTTATCATCAAAATGAAGATCGAAGCTTGAGAGAAATCCTTAAGCCAACACTAGCCACCAACAGTCTTGCAAAATCTGGCTGAACAAGCCATTAAGTGTGGATGGCAGTGGGGGAGGCTAATGTAGAGAAGGAAGGTGAAGATTCGCGAGTGCTCAAGAGAGAGCGAAGCAAGTCCCGTGGTGCGGACCTACCTCAGTCCAACTATAGCAAGTACCCACAAATATGCGCCCAACACCTGCTACAAGCCTCTTCACACCCTCCTTATAAGCCCATTGATACGAAGCCGCGACGATCTCTAGTACACTCACTGCCAGCCTAAGGCTGATTCCCGGAGGAATAGAAACTTGCAACATCTCCCATTCCATCTTGAAACTCATACATGCCGTTGACCACTACTCCGCTGAGGAGCCACGTCCGTCAACCGGCGGCATGCACTCAAGTGCCTTGGAAACTAACAACCATATCTCCAGTCATAATTACTCTCATATCAAAATTAAAGACCGAGCAAGCGATGGGTACACAAAAAGGTGCCCTTTCCTCTACACCACGTTTACTACAAAAGTCGAAGAGTCACAGAGCGACAGATGTTGATATAACCAACCGAAGTCAGAAGTCGGTGCACTACTAGAGCTCGGTACGAAGTCCTTGGACTCCGACCAAGCTCGAGGGTTGTGAACTGGACTAGAACTTTGAGCTCGACCGAATTACACTACTAGAAAAATGGTCATCAGCAACGGCTGATGCCGTTGCTGAAGAGAATCAGCAACGGTCGTGCCGTTGCAATAGAGCTGTGACAGAAAGTCACGTTGCTGATGACTTAGCAACGGATCAGCAACGGCCGCTCGGGCCGTCGCTCAAAACATTATCAGCAACGGCCGCTCGGGCCGTCGCTAAAAACATTATCAGCAACGGTTTTGCCATAGACCCGGAGTCGTTGCTGATAACACTAATAGCAACGGCCGCTGAGTCCGTAGCAACGCCGTTAGTAAAACCCCGTCGCTAAGCCGTTGCTGTAGGTCATCAGCAACGGCTTTCGATACACTTTTAGCAACGGCTTTCCCACGGACGGCCGTGAGAAAGCCGTTGCTGATGACGCATACCTGGGAACAGAAAAATTAAAAATTTCAAATTTCCATTGATACATTGATATATTATCTGATACATAACTCACACACCCATACCCTCATACACACATTCATTCACACATCACAAACACACCAAGATATACATCAAAACAATTATATTTATATTGATAATTATCCACGATAGTATAAAAACAATTCAAATGCAAAATTGAAGTATCAATATCCAAACAAAATAAGTTAAACAAGTTCAATATCTCAGTAACAAGTTCAATATCCAAACAAAAAATCTCACGATCACGATGGATGATGGTTTGGATCATATGGCGGGGTCTGGAGTGCTTGAGTGTGCACCGGCGTGGACTGACTCGAGGACGATGGATTAGATGATGCCGAAGAGATGCATGCTTCAGGATGACCTGACATGTTGCGTAGCATAGCTTGTATATCCGCCATCATCTGACTCTGGCGCTCCATTATCTCAGTCTGACGCGCGACCGTATCCTCTAGAGTCCTTATTCTGCTACTATGATCATAACTGAATCTAGAGGTGGACGGCCGCTCACCAGCGACCGGAGGGGTCGGTGCCCCAAGTGGCCCTAGCACGGCTCGCGCATGACCACTATCTGCGAAGCCATATACGCGGCCATGGTCCCAGCCACCTGCGGCCTCGACCCACGATGCTGCGTCAAAGTCCTCGGGGGTACGCCCGCGCTGCACCACCGTCTGGCTGTAGGTCTCCTACTCGAGTTTGATTTTTTGTTTAATATTTATCATAAAACTTAAATTATAAATATATAATGAATAATTTAAACAAATATATAATTACCACAATGTATGCAGCGCGGTTGTCGATGTACTCCCCCGTCCCATGTGCTCGACGGTGAGTCCGCTCAAACACCGCCATCGGGGAGGGTCGCTGGACAGTCCCGTCATCCGACACCGTCGTCTACATTTATAAAACAAATACATTAATTAGTACACATAGTAACAAATAAAATATATAATTAAAAGATATACTCACCATACGGTTTGCGTGCACTGCAAATGCAACAGAGCCGCCGGTGTGACGCGCTGCTCCCCCCGACATGCGATTTCTAGCCGCATTCCGAGAAACCTCCTGCCATCGATCCGTCGACCATATCCGCATGAGCTGGTCCCATATATCCGGAGTAATCCAACCGGGGCCGTATCCCCGAGTCTCCGCGATGTTAGTGGTCCCAGCTCGGGCCATCGCTTGGGACCGAGCCTGCCCCAGCTGCCCGTTGTACCTTGCCCGGGAAATAGCCTCCCAGGCAGCGTAAATGAAGGGCCTCTGGTCCTCGGCCCATGTATAGTGAGCCTGCAAAATAATAATATCAGTACCAATATTAATATATCATCATGCATGTAAAAAATAATAATAATACGTGCCTCAAACTCGCGCCATAACATGTCGACGTGCTCGCTAGGCACGTGAGACCACGTAGGCCATGCCCCGTGCATGTATCGTCGAATAGTAGAAGAAATGCTCCTCGGCACTTCTTCTTGCTCGAACCTGCACAATAAAAATAAATTTTAATATTATATTATGATATAATGAATTTGTAATGATTCATGATTCATAATTCATGATATATTACCGCTCCCCAATCACGCTAATCAATCTACGTGACTCTGTGGCTGGTGGAGGCTGCCACCTGTTCGGCCCGCGTGGCCGCCTGCGTCTGGATGTATCTGTCGGAGACTCTGAAGCTCTCCTGCGTCGATAACCACGACCAGACATATCTGTCGAACAGACATATAATCAGATTATTGTATAAATAGTAGAGATATATTTAATAAAATATATACTTTACAATTATTCCTCATCATCTGAATAATAGTCTTCGAATTCTTCTTCTTCTTCTTCCTCTTCTTCCTCTTCTTCATCTTCAGCTTCCTCAATTCCATGATCGTCATCATCAGCATATTCAATTTCTAATTGAATTGACGTTGTGTCTGCATCCTCGAGTATTGGAATAATACGATCCACAGCAGGAAGATCATCTTCTTGATAGAAACCAGGAGGATCATTTTCTCCTACTATCGGATCAATTTTTCCTCTACCTTTTGTCTTACAGACTACACGCCAATCTGCTCTATCTTTATTTCGAGCCGGATACTTTGCGTAATATACTTGTTCGGCTTGTGATGCCAATATAAAAGGCTCATTTGCTGCCAATTTCGATTTGTAATTAACCTCAACAAGTTTGTATTTTGGATGAACTTTCATGCCCCTTTCTGTTGTATCGAACCAATGACATCTAAATAGGATCACTGATTTCAAGCCGAAGTAGTGTAACTCTATCACTTCTTCCACCAGTCCATAAAAATCCATATCACATTCAACATAGGTTGTCCCTTTCACGCAGACCCCAACATTCATCGTCTTCTTTGTAAATGAATATTCAATCGTGTGAAATTTATACCCGTTAACAAAATATCCGCTATAGCAAGACACAAGTTGCGACGGTCCACTAACAAACTCAAATATTCTTTCATCTATTTCAGCTCTGTGATCTTTGCTGTAAGTCTGAATCCAAGTAGGGAAATCACGATTCCGTAATCTCTCCAATTCTTGATCGTTGTGAATAGAGTATTTTTGCACCATCTCAATGTCAAATATTTCAATGAATTGTTCAATCTCTGGACAATTGAGTAATACATACAAGTGTGCCAAATGATACTCTTCATCGCTTAAGTGTCGAGATGGACGAGAACCAAAAGCACGACCAGAGTGACAAAATATATTTAAACGTCCATCTGAATGTCGAACACCCCCGTCATCGTTACGTGGAAGACGATCAAATCTTGTCTGTACTGTCGATTCAAAGTAAAATGAGCAGAATGTTGAAATTTCTTGGATGATATACGATTCAGATATTGATCCTTCAACAGTTGCGGTGTTCTTTACTTTTTTCTTCAGACGATTCATGTATCTTTCAAATAAGTACATCCAACGATATTGGACGGGGCCACCAACTCGTGCCTCGTATGCCAAGTGTATCGGTAGATGCTCCATCGAGTCAAAAAATGCAGGAGGGAAAAACTGCTCCAGCTTGCATATGATTTCAACAATATTATTTTCAAGTGTAGACATATCTTCGACTCGAAGGACATTTGCACAGATGCTTCTAAAAAACATACTTAATTCAGTCAACGGACCCCAAATATTATCAGGTAGAAGATCTCGAAATGCGATCGGAAGTAATCTCTGCATGAATACATGACAATCATGGCTCTTCATCCCTGATATTTTGCAATCATCGACGTTCACACATCGAGATAAGTTTGAAGCATATCCATCGGGTAATCTGAGTTTTTTTACCCATTGACAAACATCTTTGATCTGTTGTTTATTTAACACATATAGGGTCTTCGGTTTCAGATATCGTCCGTTGACCTCTTGTAACTCCAACTCTGGTCTTTTACAAAGTATTTTCAGATCATGTCGGGCTTTGACATTATCTTTAGTTTTTCCAGAAATATCCATCACAGTGTTGAAAATATTATCAAACACATTTTTTTCAATGTGCATGACATCTAAATTATGTCGAATCAATAATGAACTCCAATAGGGCAATTCCCAAAAGATACTTTTTTTCACCCAGTTGTGTGTTTGGCCAAAACCTGACACTCTTTCATTGCGACCAAATACTATATCTGGAAGTGCTGAAACACGTGCTAACATTTGTTCACCAGACAACATCGGTGGTGGCCCATCTCTTTCGACTCTGCCCTTAGTAAATTTATTACGATTCCTTCGATACTGGTGATTAACCGGTAGGAATCGACGATGACAATCAAAGAATGAGATTTTTCGTCCGTTCTGAAGACTGATTGATTTAGAGTGTTCCATACAATACGGGCAAGAGAGTCGGCCGTGAGTGCTCCAACCCGACAACATGCCGTACGCGGAGAAATCATTGATTGTCCACAAGACTGCGGCCTTTAAATTGAAGTTTTGCTTCCGATGACAATCATAAGTGACAGCTCCCTCAGTCCACAATGTTTTCAATTCATTTATCAAGGGTCTGAGAAATATGTCAATTTCTTTTCGCGGACCCTTAGGACCCGGAATAATCATCGAAAGATAAATAAATTCATCTTTCATGCACATTGACGGTGGCAAATTATAAACTGTCAGCAGCACTGGCCAAACTGAATAAGGAGTTGCAGAATGTCCAAACGGATTAAAACCATCTGTGCACAATCCCAATCTGATATTTCTAGTATCCATAGCAAATGAAGGATAACATGTATCCAAATGTTTCCATGCTTCACTGTCAGATGGATGAGTCATTACTGTATCATCACGACTTCTTGCATGCCAACTCATGTAGGGGGCTGTCTTTTTCGACACGAATAATCTTTGAAGCCTCGGTGTTAGTGGAAAATACCGAAGCACCTTAAACGGGATATTTTTCTGTCGGACCGATTTCTTTTTCTTGTAACGAGGGTGTTGACATACAGGGCATTTATCCAACTGCACATTTTCTTTATAATATAAAATGCAGTTATTTTGGCACGCGTGTATTTTTTCGTACCCAAGCCCCAATTTTCTCATTAGTTTTTTAGTCTTATAAAAAGTAGGCTCAAACTTGTTATCAGTAGGCAGCATTCCATTAATCAATCCAGCAATCCGATCATACGCAACTCCGCTGATATTACAATCGGCCTTGATGTTTAAGAGCTGTGTCATTGTTGAAAACCTAGTGTATTTAGGACAATTCTCATACAAAGGTTCATCGGCAGCTTTCAACATCTCGTAAAATTCTGCAGCTTCTTTATTCGGTAATTCAATCTCTACCGCAGCCCCTACTTCTGTGATATCAACCGCTGTAGTATCTGGTGGGACTGATGTCTGAAGATCTGGCCGATCAACATTATCATTCAGGTGGAATTGACCCCCAAGACTATCAAGTATCATAGTTCTATAGGGATTACATTGACTGGATGAAGAAGCACCAGCAGAGGAAGATTCACCATATGTCTGAACGACAGGATTGCTCGACGTCCCGACTTCGCGTGACTCCCTGTGACAAGTCCATAGAAAATATCTTGGTGCAAATCCTTTGGTATATAGATGCAGAGTGACAGTCTCCCGATCCAAATATCGTCCATTTGAACAAATGCGGCACGAACATCGGATTTGATCACCCATGCTAACGAAATTCCGATTCGAATAGGCAAAATTTAGGAAGTACGTTACGCCTAATCGAAACTCATTCGTTAAAGCTCCACGATCAAGACGTCGGTACATCCAACTTCGATCAGCCGACATGATTCTGTCAATCAATGACAATTTCTTTGGTTAATGTCTTTAGGTGAGATTGTCCTATTCCATTCGGGATTTATGTTATTCGTACTGCACTTACATTTTTATTTTAACTGTTAACTAATTATTCTAAATTTCGACAGCATCTCCCTACAGTTCTCCGAATACGCATATCATCTGGGCGCGTATCAGAGAACAAGAGAGATGTTGCCGAAATTTAGAATAATTAGTTAACAGTTAAAATAAAAACGTAAGTGCAGTACAAATAACTATATTCCCAAATTGTCCAATCAGGGACAATTCAAGAATTGTACGTCGTATAAAAGATCATCTACTTCTTTTACACGAACATACAATTCCCGAACGGATCTAAGGTTTTGCTAAATCATATCCGATCGTCGATGCGTACGTGAAACATATCAACTCGTCGGAGGATGATTATTTTCTAAATGTTTCGAGACAGTTCGAGTCCATATTGGACGATTTCGGCGCGCGTCCGAAGTGGACGATTCCGGCGCGAGTCCGAAGTGGACGATTCCGGCGCGAGTCCGAATTGGACGATTCCGGCGCGCGTCCGAAGTGGACGATTCCGGCACGAGTCCGAATTGGACGATTCTGACGCGCGTCCGAAGTGGACGATTTCGGCGCGCGTCCGAAATTAATCTAAACCGTAATAAATAATCTAACAAATTAAATAATTAATCTTAACAATTAATTAACAATTAATTAACAATTATCAAACAAAATAAAAAATATATATAATTATAAATTCCGGCGCCGGAGTCCACCCTCCGGCGCCGGCGTACAGTGGCTGGACACACTGTCCGGCCACTGTAGAAGGTCCGGCGGCGGCCATCGACCGCCCGCCGCCGGCCGAAACCCTAGAAATAGGGTTTCGGTCGGATTGATTCCCGCCGGCCGCAGGGAAGAGACGGCCGGCCGATCAACATACCTGAACAAGTCGGCAGCAGCGGGAGGAGGAAGAGGCGTCGTCGGCGTCGGCAGCAGCGGCAGCGGCGGCGAGAGGCGTCGGCAGGAGCGGCGTCGGCAGCAGCGGGAGGAAGAAGGGTCGGGCGCGAGAGCGTGCCCTATATAAACTTATCAGCAACGGCTCACTCGCCCGTTAGAAAGCCGTTGCTGATAAGTTATCATCAGCAACGGCTCACTTATACGTTAGAAAGCCGTTGCTGATAATTAAAATATTAGCAACGGCTCGCCTTTCCGTCAGAAAGCCGTTGCTGATAATTAAAATAATCCGCAACGGCTCGGGTATCCGTTAGAACGCCGTTGCAGATACAAATATTTGGAACGGCTCGGGCGGCCGTAAGAATGCCGTTGCAAATAGCAACGGCTTGAGCGGCCGTTGCTGATAGCCGTTGCTGAAGACCAAGTTTCTAGTAGTGTTAGGACCATAAGCGCCGACGTACTCATGAACTAGACTCAAGTTGAGCCAGACACCACTTAGCTTAGGGCTCTACTCGACTGTACAAGGACACCCATGTCATTATTAATTACTAGGGCTTCAATAGTAATGAATTAGACATCTCCATGATTAGCCTGGACCCATTCTAAGCATATCATCGCGAGATTCAGGGAGATATCATCACCCAAGTCTGCTCTTATCATGCGCTATATATAGACACAACGCATATCAAGCACACAACTCAATTCGATTTCAATTCCATAGCTACATATGGAATCTTTTCTTACTTGACTGTTAGAGTGTCTTTATAGGTCCCCCGTCAGAGTTGTATTGGACCAGGAGACGCGCAAGACAATATCACTCCGACTTCAGACAAGAACAAATAGTTCTGACAATATAATATACTTGTGATGCATTTTATATATTTTTCATTGCCAACATATTGATACCGTGAATATTTTACTTATTTGGTATTATCAATGGCATAATTTGTCACTGATTATGTTAGTTCTACTTGTTGATAAAACTGACAAATAGTTATTGGTGATTATTTTGATTGGTTTAAGTTGAAAGCATTTGGTGAAATGATATAATCATTCATTATTCAAGTCATTAAGGGTTCATTGGTTCTTTTTTTAAATCAACATATTATTTTTTTGTTATAAACAAGTATTATATGCCCTATATATTAATGGATTATTTTCATCTGATGAACGTACACATATACGTGGTTCAATAAATATATATAACATAAACAAAACTTCTTCTAGATTCAATAAAATATCTATGATTTTTTTTTTAACTTAATTTCACATGAAAAAAATGTTAGCAGCAAATGTTTCTTCTTCTTTTAAGTATTCAAGGATCTTTTAAAAAATAAGTTAATTATAAGTATTCAAGGATCTTTTAAAAAATAAGTTAATTATATATATATATATATACCTGCATAAAAAATTAAGTATTAAAATTAACAATGAGTGTGCAAAGTGATACGAAAAAGCACATGCACACAAATTAAGTCACTACAATACAATCGACCTATAGAAACACATAATTATAAATAAATTAAATTTTTATTTTTAAATCTTCACATTTAGAGACTAATAGATATAAAATTTATTTCTAATTAGTTTCTAAAAATAATTTTAGAATTAGATCAATCAAATAACCCTGTTGTTGGTGAGTGAAAATTGAGCTAATCACAAGTATGCAAAATGATATTTATTACTTAATTTATAGTAGTATCAATTAATCATATACCAACATTTGTCAAAATATTGAGGGCACATTTTTTTATAAGATAAAAAAGAATTACATAAGAAATAAATTTTAATTACTTATTTGTTTGATGTTTGAATTAGAAAAAATTTAAAATTAATGTATATGCGATGTACACCTAATAAGAAATCTTTTCTAACTCGTTTTTCATTTACAATCATTAACTTGTGCCAATAATAAAAATGTAGCCACACTTACTTTTTACTAAATAATTTACCCAAATCGACAATTGATTACACAAACTTACTTTTTACTAAATAATTTGCCCAAATCCACAATTGATTACACAATCAAGACAAAAAAAATAATTATCTTTTTGCAAATATCAATTATTAATGAGAACATGAAAATATTTAGTCCAACCAATATTTAAAAAAATTAGTACAAATTTAATCAAAATTAACTACACACTCAACAAATTATTATTATTTCATTAAATTGAATATATGTTGATACTGTGAGGTATGAAAGTCAATTTTCTAAGTATTGATTTTGATTTCCACATACTTTTAAGTTTGAAGTGAGAGAAATGAGAAAAATAATCAAGTAGTAGAAAGACTAAATTGGTTTAACCGAGAGGGAAAAAACATCTTTGCCCAAGCGAGCTATTGTTTGCTTTTCCTTTGTGGTCATCCCTCTTTTACCCATCTTCTTCTGCCCCTTCTCCTTTTATAACCTGGCTCAGAGACTCCACGTGCAGTGCTCTGTATCTTTCACTCGCCAGAGACAGTAGCGGCCCTACGTGCGTGGTTACTTGAAAACTCTGGGACTAGGAAAGGAAAGATAATTATGGAGGACCCTGCAATATTAATCATTCCCGTACCTTTTTCCCATTATCCTTTACTTTTGCCTTTACCTTTTCCTTCCCCATTGGATCCCGGGATGGAAATCCTCTCCTACTCGCGCATTTATAGACCTCCTAGCTCGATCAGTAGTTAAAAAAATGGAAGAGGTAAGTGAATTCAAGAGTCTGCAGCCCTAAATTTTAGGGGAGAGATTTATTGAAGGAATACCTACATGTACGAATCTCCATAGCATGCATTCTTCTTCCTCGTGCCAAACTGAAGGAAACGTACAGGTGCATGTTATAGAGACAACAATGCTTGGCCTCCAACAATATATGTTAGATAGCAGTAAGTTAATAAGAAATCTTACTTGACTGAGCTCCAGTTTTGGTAAATGGAAGAGACGTAAGGTAGGTTGGAACTTGGAAGTATGAAAAAACATTGATCTTCACTTGTTTGATCGCATTCAAATTGTAAGACCTAAATTCAGTTTGCTCAAACGGTGAAGTCTTCAAAAGCTGAAAATGCTCAAATTTGATTTTTTTAGAAAATAAAAAAAATCATATTTTTGATTTTCATAATTTATTCAAATTTTGATTTTAATTCTTATAGTTTTAAAATTTTAATTTTAGTTCTCACACTTTATTTTCGTTTAGGATTTGATCCCTATCGTCACATGAGGCCTAAACGGAGCTGACGTGGATAACAGATGTTGACTGGACATTGCTGATGTGACTTGCGGGGATCAACTTTGTAAACTATAGGGACTAAAATCAAAATTTTATAAATTATGAGGACTAAAATCAAAATTCAAGTAAACTCTAGGGACCAAAATTATTATATTTCTTTTAAAAAAATCACAATATATTTTTAAATTTATTTGTAAATAATTATAATATTTAAAAATATTAAAATTGAGCACACTACGATAATTTACGTTAAGTTGAGTGAATTTAAATCGACGCCATCATTAGGCATCGGTTTTTAGTCGTTAATTACTCTAATTTAGCGTGAATTCCACAGTGGTTGCAGAATTCGAAAACCTGCTTTCCCGATCTGCTCATCTCTTCACTGATCACCTCCTCACCTCCATTTTGATTCTAAATTTGGCGCATTTAAAGCAGTTTAAATTAGATTTCGACATTTATTAGAGTAAAAATCAACACTTTTTGACGTTCGAAATCTAATTTAAATCGGTTTGAATTCGCTAAACTTAGGATCAAAATGGAGGTGAGGAGGTGATCAGTGAAGAGATGAGCAGATCGGGAGAACAGATTTTCGAATTCTGCAATCACTGCGGAATTCACACCTAATGACAGTGTCAGTTTAAATCCACCAAAATTAACGTAAATTACTGTAGTGTGCTCAATTTTAATATTTTTAAATATTATAATTATTTATAAATAAATTTAAAAATATTTTATGATTTTTTATATTTTTAAGAAAAAAATAATTTTGGTTCGTATAATTTATTTGAATTTTAGTTTTAGTCCTTGTAGTTTACAAAATTTTGATTTTAGTTCCCATAGTTTACAAAGTTGATCCCTGTAGATCCATGTCAGCAATATCCAGTCAACATCTGTTATCCACGCCAGCTTCGTTTAGGCCTCATGTGACGGTAGGGACCAAATCCTAAACGAAAATAAAATATGGGAACTAAAATCAAAATTTTGAAACTATGATGACTAAAATTAAAATTCGTATAAACTGTAGGGACCAAAAATATAATTTTATCTCATATCTGTATAATAGAAGCCGATGGTTTAATTATTTTTATTCTAATTGAAAATCAAGCAAAATTATTTGTTTTAGAATTCTTCTGCCTGAGTTGATTTATAAACAGTTTTCTTAAGTATGTGTGCTTTTTTAGAAGGTTCTCCAAACTCTGTTGTAGTAAAATCAAAATTTGACAAGGGTGTCATTAATTAATTGTAAAGTAAAGACTACTATAACACTGGGCTTTATGATCAGTAGAAGAATGATTACCTTTCTATTTTCCTTTGCCTTTTCTTTTTCAAAAATGTTTGTGGAAATTTAAATGTTTTTGCTAATTTTGTTGCAATTGTACAAGTATAAAAAGGACACAAGAAAGGATAAATGCAAGATGACACAAGAAAGGGTGAATTAATGCCAGAGAGGGACATGTGCTAATTACAGCTTTAAGATTAGAAAACTATTGATAGATCTTCTGCTGTTGGTTAATGGCTCTCCTTTCAAGGGATAAGGCAGATGATGCCTTAAGGGGGACATGAACCAGAATTTGTGGATGAGTGGGGATAGTAGGCAAAGAAAAAGGAAGAAAAAAAAAAGATTGTTCAAATTTCAAACCATCACCCTATGTGGCCCACTTAGAAAATCAGATCATTTAAGACAATGACATGATTAATTAATAATAAAACAAACTATAGGCAATAGCACCTCCAGACCTCCTTACAAAATGTTCAAGATAACATGAAGATTGGATAAGCATAAAACAGTCTGATGATTGGAAAAATCTAACAAACATGCACTAATTAATCAATTGTTTAACAAGGAGACATGGTTGTCAAGCAGATTCATGAGTTGTTGTGGTGTAGAGAAAGAGCACTATCAACAAAATATTTAAATATATTTCTTACATCATCATGTGGTTAGTCTTACTAAAGCAAGTAATACAATCATAGAGGTGATGTACGACATATGCTTTATATATGGCCACTTGATCACAAACCAAATTCAGTGGATTTGATAAAGCTTGCAGGTATCAGACTGCTTTGAGAACTGAGAGTTAAGAATCTTTAGCAGCTTATCAACCTGGTCTCAAATTTGAAATAGAATCAAATAATGATCTTGAGGTAGGCAGGAGCTATGAAATTTTAAGAATTTTTCAGAATATGAAACTATTTTTTCACTCTGTGCAGATCACTCTAATAATAAGCTGAAAACTAATTGAAGAATGAACAATGTATATGATGTTTTCCAGTTCAAGAAAGAGATGCTCCAACAGTATCGGATAATATTGCTTGAAGAAACTTTTTGAGAGCAGCATCTTGGTCCCACTACTCAATTGTGACTTGGTTGTAGGCCTCCCATCCCACCTTGGTGGATGGCATGCATGATCTGAATTATAGGTAATACACAGATGTTGTTATGAGGTCAATATCAAATACGCATGCAAGCTCATGATTAAGCCCTATAACTGTTGGAAAACTGCATGTGTTGCCTAGTGATGAGGGTGCACTAAGTCCGGCCTGAATAAAACAAAACAACTCTAGCTCAAAATCTTATCAATCAAAAGCTATAAAAAAGACAAGAAACTAAGGGAATATCGATCCAAACTATGCATGGGACGATGAAGAATAATCTAGCTACCACAGGCCTCGACCTCGCTCTGGGGCACGAGGCCAAACTTAGCCCTATAAGGCATGAGGTAATGCAACTGTAGGTTTCAATAAGGTCATTATCTGGATCATAATTATAGGTTAATTAGTGTTATCTTCATTTAATTTTATGGAACATTTTATTTCAGTTATTATTCCTATTTTAATTAGTCAGGTAGTTATCCAATAAATATATATATATATATATACAATTTTTTTTCCTCAATCCCTCTCAGTACTCTCTCTCTTATCTTATCCAATATTATTCTTTTTTCTCAAGTCAATTTCTTTCTTTCTCCCACCCTTTTTCATCCTAGTTGCATCAATTGTTCTCGGAGACAAAATGTTCTTTATTTCCTTTCTCTCTCTCCTAATGGGTCAGTGCTGCATCAATTGATATTAGAGAAAAAAAAAAACTCAATTTTCTCCTTCTTCGCTTTCTTTATGTTTTATTCTTTGTTTTTCTTTATTCTTTTTATTGAGTATACTATTAGAATAGTCACTGTCACCGACGGCTCACACCATTGCTGAACCGTCAGTGAAGACTATCATGGACGACGCGGGCCATGGAAAAAAGGCGTCATTTATGTGAGCGTCTCAGATCGATAATTTGTGACGGTCGAGGTCGGCCATCCCAAGTAATCATCAGCGACAATCGCCCGCGTTATCGTTGATTTAAACACATCAGTGATAGCCCTGGGCGGTTGTTGCTGAAATTAAACTATCAGCCGCGGCTCAGAGCCGTCGGTGATATTATTAGCAACCTTGATATTTGGTGCTGCCCAGGCCATCAGCCATTTACGATACACTTTCAGCCACAGTGACGGTCAGCCATTGGTAAGCCGTGGCTGAAGTTATATCCTCTAATTGAATAAAATTAAAATTTTAAAAATTCCTGTATACAATAATATTTATACAATACAATTTATTTACAACCACAAAATATCATACACATACATTTAAAACCAACCTTACAAGTTTTACTTAAATATCATTAAATCAAAGCCTCAAACGGAGGCAAACAAGTATCAAATATAAAAACTAAAAGTATATATATACAACTATAAGTATATAAACAACTATAAGCCTCAAATAGAGGCAAATAAGTATCAAAATATCAAATGTAAAGTATATGAAAATCTATCAAGTATCAAAGCCTCAAACAGAGGCTAATTAACAAGTACAAAATATAATCAAAATACAGTAAACCAAAATCTCACGGCTGCGGTGGAGGCGATGGAGTCGACATGACTGGGTCGGGAGCGTCGATTGGGTCGAGGAGGATGACGATTGGGACATCATCGGTATATGAATTCTCGAGTGAGATGCAATCTGAGTGAGGAGGGTACGTCTGCATGTTCTGCATCGTCTGTCTCAACTCGTCATTCGTTCGACTCTACTCCTCCATCGTTCACGACCGTGCTCCCAGCTACTTGCAACCTCGACCCATGCTCCTGCGTCAAAGTCCTGCGCCGTACCTCCACACTCGATCACGGTTCTCGTGTATGTCGCCTACACGCGTTTTATATTTTAAATACTATATATATATATATATATATATAAACTATATATAAAAATTGCATAAATCAAATAAACATAAATACTTACCATGATGATCGAGGCCCTACTATATATGGACGTAATCCCCCGCTCATTGTCGTCGACGGTGAGTGCACTCAAACACCCGCATCAGCGAGGGGCGTTGGACGGTGTCATCCTCTGCCACCCGCGTCTTATATTAGAAAACAAATACATTAGTATCATTATACACAATATATAATTTAATTAAAAGTAAAAAAATTATACATACCATACGACGCTCATGCATCGCAAAAGACACGGAGCCACTAGTGTGGCGCGCCCCCGTGTCGTCCCCCGGACATACGGTTTCTCGATGCTGTCCGGGAGATCTCCTGCCACTCAAGCGTGTCCTATCGCTCAACGAGCTAGTCCCACACATGTCTAGGAATCCACTCGGGGTTGTGTCCCTGAGTTCACCCAATGTGTGTGGCCCCCAACTGTCTCATCATGGTTTTAAGGGCCTACTAAAGCATCCCGTTGTAGCGAGCACGAGTAGCGCGCTCCCATGCAGCCTCTACAATAGGAGTATGATCCTCCGAACATGTATAATGAGCCTGCAAAAAAATAAATTTATTATTGCCGATCGATATTTAACATTAACATTAATTTAATAAATATACTTATCGAGAACTCTTGTCATAATAAAATCCATATGCTCACGGGGCACGTGAGACCATATAGGCCACGTCCCGTGCATAAACTTTCGGATCATCCCCGCTATCGTGCGTGGGACGTTCTCCTACTCAAACATGCACCAAATATAGTACAATTCTATATTATGATATATTGAATTATAAATAAATTATAAGGAATAATAAATACATCTACTCACCTTCTTCTGCGAACACTAACTGATCTACGCGACTCTCCATCGGGTGGCGGAGGGAGAATTCCATTAAGCCCCCGTGGCCTACGTCTCGATGTCGACGGGCCTAGATCAGCTGAAGGGATGGTGGGCGGAGGTGGGGGGATGGTGGCCAGATCTGGTGGGGGAATGGTGGCAGGAGGTGGGGGGATGGTGGATGGATCAAGTGGGGGGACGGTGGCCGGAGGTGGGGGGATGATAGGTGTCGATGAAGGGTCAGGGGTGGCATGTGGTAATCGTCGGGGAATACTGCGAGGAATGCTTCCTCGGGAACACACTTCTCGAACCAGAGCTGTAAAAAGTGAATATAATTAGATTATATATAATAGATTAATAGATATATTTAATAATTGAATATATACTTCACATTTACAATTATTCATCATCGTCATTATCATCATTCGTGTAATACTCTTCTTCTTGTTCTTGTGTATCGAAATTTTCAAATTCTTCTTCTCCCTCATCATCATTTTGTCCTTCTTCCTCAATTTCATTATCGTCCTCATCAACATATTCTACTTCAAATTGAACTAACTCTGTGTTATCATCCTGGAGTATTGTGTAGTCGAAATGGCCACACTAGAGGGGGGGTGAATAGTGTGTTATCTAATTAATTAGCCTAAATTCGATTTTATTCACTTCTTAAATCATTTAGGCAAGTTGCAATTATGCGATTAAATGCGAAAGCAAGATAAAACAATTAAGTACAAATAAAGTATCAATGCAAACGCACAAATTTATAGTGGTTCGGCCCCAATACCTACTCCACTGCCTAAACACCCCGCTTAGGATTTCCAAACTAGGTTTACTAGATTAATTCTTGTTTTCCTTACAATGAGGACTTTGACTCGAAGAGTCGCACTCTCGACCTAAGGCACTTCCACACCCGGAAGTCTCCGCCTTCTTACCGAGAGCACTCTTCCACCTCATCCCTAAGGAATAACTCGACTAATCCTAGTAAGTTATGCTTACACAAGTGGCTTTACACCTTTTTCACCAAGGTACCACTTCCACACACAAGACCAAACAACCTAGGTCTTCACATGCACAAATCCAACAAAAAACAGGTTCAAATAACAATTAAAATCACAATGAAAAGAGCTAAAGAATAAACCAAGAGTAAATATTCTTTTCCACGCCTTCAAAACCTCCAACTCACCGAGTCGTAGAGCTCGAATCAATTCCCGAGTTGAGGTAGAGTATGCGCTTGAAGAAGTTGTCGGCGGAAGAACCGAGCGCAATTGATCGATCTTTAGAAGGCTCAAAGCTCCCTTTTAATTGCTCAATAAAATCTATATTAATCAAGGAAGCAGCTTAAAGGAGTTAGATGAGGTATATTTATATCCTCTCAAAGAAACAATAGCTCAACGGGCTAAAATCTAGCCGTTACAACCGCTCGGTCGATTGGCCGATCGATCGATCGATCAATCGATCAATCGCTCAAGCGACCGCTGCCTATTCTCTTTATGCGGTCGACCGATGGGTCGATCGCCCAGACGCAAAATTGCGTTCCCACAATTCGGTCGACCCATCGGTTGGCCGACGCAGGTTGCGTCTTTGGCGATACACTATCTAGTCGACCGATCGGTCGACCGACGCGTCCTCTGCCAGAATTTGGCCTCTATCAGTCGACCTCCCGGTCGATCGAAGTAGCCACTGCCAATTTTTGGTATTGTTCGGTTGATCGACCGATCGACCAAAAGGGCTACTGCCTTTTGTTTCTTACACTCTTTGGTCGACCGATCGGCTAACCGAACATAGGTTGATATTGATTTTTCAGCCCTTTTTCTTGCGCGCTTTACTTCCGGGTTCTGGCTTTCAATGAGCATCAACTTGGACAGCTTTTCATTTGATCTTTGGACTCGTCCAATGCAAATTTGGTGCACTCGTCGAGCTTCGAGATGTTCCACGACGAACCCGAGCGCGACGATCAATGCCCTTCCGATTTTTAAATTTCTTTCGATTTTTCCGATCGAGGATATCGAACACTAATCGATATGGAACCTGAAAGATTTCTCAATGAAATATTAGTTCCATGTTTGTTATTATCAAAACTGAGATTAAGACCAATGTTGAAAACCTAAAGCCAACAATCTCCTCCTTTTTGATGATGACAAACATCCTTAAGAAAATATATCATTAAAGCATAGAGGATATCAACTAAGGGATTTCTCCCCCTATCAACATGCATTTGTATGAAAATAAACTCCCCCTATCTATATGCATGGTCTTCCTATATTTTTCTCCCCTTTACTTATAATTTTCTCCCCATTTACTTATAATTTTCTTCCCCTTTTGACATCAATCAAAAAGGGCAAGAAAGGTTAATCTAGACAAAGGGATGAAAACCAAATATATTATTATTATTTTCATGAAGTTGAGACTCTAAAGATTATTTTTCATGAAATATAAAAATCTCAACCAAATGGATGGAAAACAATATTTGATATGAAACAAAATCATACATGATATGTTCAAAACTAAATATTTCCATGATATGTTCAAAACAAAATCTGAATTAAGTCATGTAAGTTCTCAAGTATGAATATTTTCGTGAATATTGATTCTTTTTCATGATATTTTTGATTTAATTCAAACTTTCAAAATACGAAGACAGGGTCATTTAAAGCATGTATATCAAGTTTGAAGTGAAACTAATGTCATTTGATCAAACTTTTATCTTAGCACGGTTTCTTTTGAAATAAGCATGAAAACATAAAAATGTTAAGTATCAAGTTGTGCTATCTACTTATGTTTTCTCTAACTTAAGCATCTAGACATCAAACATTAGAGAATGTAAGTCTATGAATCAAGTTTGGGCTTAAGATAAAATTTGTAAGTTATGTTGTTGACTTAGGTCAAACTATACTATTATATTGAACCAATGACATTTAAAAAAGTCAACTGATTTCCATTTGAAAAATTACAATTCTATGACTTCTTCCAACAGTCCGTAAAAGTCAACATCACATTCAGCATACGTTGTCCCTTTGATGCAGACCCTGCCATTCATAGTCTTCTTTGTAGATGAATATTCAAGTGTGTAAAATTTATATCCATTAACAAAATAACGGTTATAACACTGTACAAGTTGTGTCGGTCTACTAGCAAACTCAAATTTTTGGTTATCTATTTCGCCTCTGTGTTCTGTAATGTAAGCTCGAAACTAATTAGGGAACTCACGATTGCGTAATCTCTCTAATTCTTCATCACTGTAAATTGAGTATTTTGTCACCATTGACTCGATGTCAAATATTTCAATGAACTTTTAAATCTTTGGACAGTTTAGTAAAATGTACAAATGAGCCAAATGGTACTCTTCGTCGTTTAAGAATCGAGAGGGACGAAAATCCAAAGCACGACCAGGGTAACAAAAGATATTTAAACAACCATCTGATGGTTTTGATCCCCCGTCTGATGGTCGAGCTCCCCCGTCGTCATTTCGTGGAAGATGATTAAGTCTTGTCTTGATGGTTGATTCAAAATAAAATGAGCAGAATGTTGAAATTTCTTGAATTATATATGCTTATGATATGGAACCTTCAACTGTCGCGGTATTCTTTACTTTGTTCTTCAGACGATTCATGTATCTTTCAAATAAGTACATCCACCAGTATTGAACGAGGCCACCAACTCGTGCCTCGTATGCCAAGTATATCGGTAGATGCTCCATCGAGTCAAAAAATGTAGGAGGGAAAAACTACTCCGGCTTGCATATGATTTTAACAATATTATTTTCAAGTTCTCACATATCTTCGACTCGAAGGTCATTTGCACAAATGTTTATGAAAAACAAACTTAATTATGTCAACGGACCCCAAATCTTATCATGTAGATGATCTCGAAATGCGTTCGGAAGCAATGTCTGCATAAATACATGACAATCGTGGCTCTTCATCATTGATATTTGCATTCATCGACGTTCACCCATCGAGATAAGTTTAAGGCATATCCATCGGGTAATCCGACTTCTTTGATCCATTGATACACATCTTTAATCTATTGTTTATTTAACACATACGACGCCTTTGGCTTTTGAAGTCGTCTGTTGACCTCTTACAACTCTAACTCAGGCCTCATACAAAGTATTTTGACATCATGTCGGGCCTTCACTTTATCTTTAGTTTGGCTAAAAATATCCATCATAGTGTTAAAAATATTATCGAACATATTTTTTTCAATGTGCATAATGTCCAAATTATGTCGAATCAGTAATGAACTCCAATACGACAATTCCCAAAAGATACTTCTTTTTTCACCTAGTTATGTGTTTGACCAAAGCGTGAAATTCTTACATTCCGACCAAAACTAATCTCTGGAGCAATTCAACACGTGCTAACATCTGTTCACCAGACAACATCGGTGGTGGCTCATCTCTTTCGACTCTACCCTTGGTAAATTTGTCATAATTCCTTCGATACTGATGGTTAGATGGTAGGAACCAGCAATGTCAATCAAAGAAGAAATTTTTTCGACCGTTCTCAAGACTGAAGGCTTTTGAGTGTTCCATGCAATACGGACAAGAGAGTCGGTCGTGAGTGCTCCAACCAGACAACATGCCGTAGGCTGGGAAATCATTGATTATCCATAATATAGCAGCTCATAAAGTAAAGTTTTGCTTCCGGTGACAATCATAAGTGTCAGCTCCCTCAGCTCATAATATTTTCAGTTCATCAATTAGAGATTGGAGAAACACGTCAATTTCTCTCTGAGGACCCCTAGGACCCGGAATAATCATTGATAGATAGATAAATTCATCTTTCATACACATTGACGGCGGCAAATTATAAACTATTAGCAGCACTGGCCATACTGAATACAGAGTTGCCGAATTACCAAACGAGTTAAAACCATCAGTGCACAATCCCAATCTAATATTTCTAGTATCCCTAGCAAATGATGGATATCATCTATCCAAATGTTTCCATGCTTCACTGTCGGATGGATGAGTCATTACTATATCATCATGACTTCTTGTATGCCAACTCATATAGCACTACTGGAATAACAAGCATCAGCAACGGCTCCAACCGTTGATGAGCCGTTGCTGAAAGCCATCAACAACGGCTTACAACGGCCCGACCCGTTGCAACACAATCATGGCAGAAAAATACCTTTCTAATAAGTTAGCAATGGATCAGCAACGACCGGAGTGGCCGTTGCTAATAACAGTATCAGCAACAGTTCGGCCACACAACGTATCTGAGTTCTTTTATCCATTGACAAACATCTTTGATCTATTGTTTATTTAACACATACGGAGCATTCGGCTTCATATATCGTCCGTTGACCTCTTGTAACTCCAACTCTGGTCTCTTACAAAGTATTTTTATATCATGTCGGGACTTGACATTATCTTTAGTTTTTCCAGAAACATCCATCGAAGTGTTGAAAATATTATCAAACATATTTTTTTTCAATGTGCATGACATCCAAATTATGTCGAATCAGTAATGAACTCCAATACGGCAATTCCCAAAAGATACTTTTTTTTTCACCTAGTTATGTGTTTGACCAAAGCCCGACACTCTTTCATTTCGACCAAACACTATCTCTGAAAGTGCTAAAACACGTGTTAACATTTGTTCACCAGACAACATCAGTGGTGGCTCATCTCTTTCGACTCTGCCCTTAGTAAATTTATTACAATTCCTTTGATACTGATGGTTAGCCGGTAGGAATCAACGATGACAATCAAAGAATGAGATTTTCCGTCCTTTCTGAAGACTGAATGATTTAGAGTGTTCTATACAATACAGACAAGAGAGTCGGCTGTGAGTGCTCTAACCAGACAACATGCCCTACGCCAGGAAATCATTGATTGTCCATAAGACCGCAGCCTTTAAATTGATGTTTTGCTTTCGATGACAATCATAAGTGACAGCTCCCTCGGTCCATAATATTTTCAATTCATCTATCAAGGGTCTGATAAACACGTCAATTTCTTTTAACGGACCCTTAGGATCTGGAATAATCATCGAAAGATAAATAAATTTATCTTTTATACACATTGACGGTGGAAAATTATAAACTGTTAGCAGCACTGGCCAAACTGAATAAGGAGTTGCAGAATGACCAAACAGATTAAAACCATCCGTGCACAATTCCAATCTAATATTTCTAGTATCCCTAGTAAATGAAGGATAACATGTATCCAAATGTTTCCATGCTTCACTGTCGGATGGATGAGTCATTACTGTATCATCACGACTTCTTGAATGGCAACTAATGTAGGGGGTCATCTTTTTCGACATAAATAATCTTTGAAGCCTCGGTGTTAGTGGAAAATACCAAAGCACCTTAAACATGATATTTTTCTATCAGACCGATTTCTTCTCCTTGTAACGAGGATGTTGACATACATGACATTTATCCAACTGCATATTTTCTTTATAATATAAAATGCAGTTATTTTGGCATGCGTGTATTTTTTCGTACCCAAGCCCTAATTTTCTCATCAACTTTTTAGTCTTATAAGAAGTTGGCTCAAACTTGTTATCAGTAAGCAGCATTCCATTAATTAATCCTGCAATCAGATCAAACGCAACCTCGCTGATATTACAATCAGCCTTGATGTTTAGGAGTTGTGTCGTTGCCGAAAACCTAGTGTATTTAGGACAATTCTCATACAAAGGTTCATCGGCAGCTTTCAACATCTCGTAAAATTCTGCAGCTTCTTTATTTGGCAATTCAATCAATACCGCAATTTGTACTTCTATGATATCAACACCTGTAGTATCTGGTGGCACCGACGTCTCAGTAACTAGCCGATCGATATTATCATTCAAGTGGAATTGACCCCCAAGACTATCAAGTATCATATTTCTATAGGGATTAGATGGTCTGGATGAAGAAACACCAGCAGAGGAAGATTCACCATGTGTCTGAACGATAGGATTGCTTGACGTCCCGACTTCACGTGACACCCCATGACAAGTCCATAGAAAATATCTTGGTGCAAATCCTTTGTTATATAGATGCAGAGTGACAGTTTCCCGATCCAAAAATTGTCCATTCAAGCAAATGCGGCACAGACATCGGATTTTATCACCGACGCTAACGAATTTTCGATTTGAATAGGCGAAATTTAGGAAGTAAGTTACCTCTAATCGAAACTCATTCGTTAAAGCTCCACGATCAAGACGTCAGTACATCCAACTTCGATCACCCGACATGATTTTGTCAATCAATGACAATTTCTTCAGTTAATGCCTTTAGGTGAGATAGTCTTATTCCATTCGGGATTCATGTTATTCATATTGCACTAAGTATTTCTTTTAACCGCTAACTTCATTCTAAATTTCGATAGTATTTCCCAACAGTTCTCCGAATGCGCATATCATCTGGGCGCGTATCGGAGAACAAGAGAGACACAGTAGCCAAAATTTAAGAATTAATGAGTTAACGGTTAAAAGAAAAAACTAAGTGCAATACAAATAATTATATTCCCAAATTGTCCAATCAGGGACAATTCAAGGGTTGTACATCGTATAAAAGATCATCTACTTCTTTTACACGAACATATAACCCCCGAACGGATCTAAGGTTTTGCTAAATCATAACTGACTCGTCGATGCGTACGTGAAACGTATCAACTCATCGGATGGATGATTATTTTCTAAATGTTTCGAGCCGGTTCGAATCCATAGTGGACAATTCCGACGCGAGTGCAAAGTGGACTATTCCGGTGCGAGTCCGAAGTGGACGATTCTAATTAATCTAAATCTAAAGATTAACAATAAAATTAATCTAAATTAATCTAATCTAAACATTTATCTAAATTAATCTAAATTAATCTAAAGATTAACCTTAATCTAAAGATTAACCTTAATCTAAATTAATCTAATCTAATCTAAACATGTAAATTATCATAAAAATATTTAATTAATTTAATAAAAGAAAAAAAAAAGGGTTTAAAAAACCCTATTTCTAGCGCTGGAGTCTAGTGTCCGACATATGTCGGACACTGGACAATGCTTCGGCCGCCGACTGAAACCCTAAATCTAGGGTTTCGGCTGGTTCTATAATAAACAGAGAGGTGAGTTATCTGGAGCGAGCGACGATGGTGGGCAGGCAGGCGGAGATCGGCGGCGGCAGAAGAAAGGAAGAAGAAGGAGGAAGGGGCGGGCGCGATCGGTCGAGCTATATAAACTTATCAGCAACGGCTCACTCAGCCGTTAGAAAGCCGTTGCTGATAATTAACATCATCATTAGTGGCTCACTCATCCGTTAGAACACCGTGGCTGATAAGTATTTTATTTTCGCGCCGTGAGCGCGCGATCAACTCAAGAGTGACGGATGCAGAGGCCGTAACTAAGCCGTTGCTAATGTGATAATATATCTGCAATGACTGGAGCGGCCGTAACAAAGCCATTGCAGATATATCACATCTGCAATGGATCGAGCGGCCGTAAGGACGCCGTTGGAAATTGCAACGGCGTGATCGGCTGTTGCTGAAGAACATATTTCTAGTAGTGTAGGGGGCAGTCTTTTTCGATATGAATAATCTTTGAAGCCTCGGTGTTAGTGGAAAATACCAAAGCACCTTAAAGGGGATATTTTTCTGTCGGATCGATTTCTTCTCCTTGTAACGAGGTTGTTTACATACCAGGCATTTCTTCAACTGTGCATTTTCTTTATAATATAAAATGTAGTTATTTGAGCACGCATGTATCTTTTTGTACCCAAGCCCTAATTTCCTCATTAACTTTTTTGTCTTATAAAAAGTTGGCTCAAACTTATTATTTGGAAGTAGCATACCATTGATAAAGCCTGCAATCCGATCAAACGCAACCCCGCTGATATCACAATCGGATTTGATGTTCAGGAGTTGCATCATTGCCGAAAATCTTGTATATTTAGGATAATTATTATACAAAGGTTCATCGGCAACTTTCAACATCTCGTAAAATTCTGTAGCCTCCTTATTCGGCAATTCAATCTGTATCACAGGTTGTTCTTCAGTGACTTCAACTGTCGTAGTATCTGGTGGCACTACCGTCTCAGTAACTGACTCAATATTATCATTTAAATGGAATTGTCTGCCAAGACTATCCATAATCATTGTTCTTTAAGGATTAGGTGGATTGGAAGAAGAAACAACGACACTAGAAGATTCACCATGGGTATGGACAACATGATTGCTCGACGTCCCCACTTGATGTGACTCACCATGACAATTCTATACAAAATATCTTGGTGTGAATCCTTTTATATAAAGATGCATTGTGACAGTTTCCCGATCCAAAAATCTTATGTTCCAATATTTTCGGCACGGACATTGAATTTTATCACCACTAACAAATTTTTGATTCGAGTAGGCGAAATTTAAGAAGTAAGTTACGCCTACTCAAAATTCATCCGCTATAGCTCCACGATGAATTCATCGGTACATCCAACTTCGATCGCCCGACACATTTTGTCAAAAAGTTGGCAATATCTTTAGGTGGGATGGTCCTATTCCATACTCGAGTCTAAAGTGGATGATTCAACGTGCAAGTCCAAAGTGGACGATTTTAAAATTGTAATTACACCAAACTAAATTAACCCTAATATTTATTCTAATTATAATTAATTAACCCTAACATTAAAAATAAACTAAATTTAATCAAAAAGCAAAAAAACTTAATTAACAATTAATCTAAAACAAACCTAAAATTAACAATTAATATAAAATTAACATAAAATTAATCTATAATTAATCTAAAATTAATAGATAAAATCTACGATTAACAAATAATAAGTAAACCTAAAAAAAACTAAAACCTAAGCCTAAGATTAGGGGTTAAACCCCTAATCAAGCAGTAGTCGGCAGCTACTGCTGGCTAATATTCCATCTGGTTGGGGCCGAGGGATTCAGCCCCAAATTCGTCGTCGGTGTCTACACACCGATGCCGTTCTCCAGTGTCATCATCTGGCATGTAGACACCGACACTGGTGGTGACGGAGATCAAAAGGGGGCGGGGTGCCAAAGAATACCTCACGCGGAGGGCAACAATGAGGGTAGTGTCGACAACAGTGGCGACGGGCGATGACAGGTGACGGTCGTAGCGACGAGGCATGATAGTAGCGAGAGAGAAGAAGAGAAGGAGAAAGAGGAAGGGTCGGGCACGAACACAGATAAAAGGACAATCACCGACGACCCATGAGCCGTCGGTAAATCGTGAATAACTAATAATTATATCACCGACGACCAACGTAGCCCTCTCTAAGTCATCGATGACATGTTTTTTATTTTCGCACCATGTTCACACCATCAATTAATAAGCGATGGCCATTGTTATCCATGACTAGTGACCTATTTATATCACTGACGGCCTTAGGGCCCCCGCTAAGCCGTCGCTCATAAGTTATTTCATTTCTCTCCCCGTGCGTGCCATCAGCTATGAGTGACGGCCTTAGGCGGCTGTATTCGAGCCACAACTGATTTGGTTACATCAGCCACGACCGCTGTGGCCGTCGAAAAGCCGTGGATAGTGTTGGGTGAAATGGTTACACTAGAGAGGGGGGGGGTGAATAGTGTGTCAACTAAATCTTATCGCTTAATTCCATTTTTAATCGTTTCTTACAACTTAGGCAATACCCAATTCTAATATTCAATGAGGAAGCAATAAGTAAGAAAATTAAGCAAACTCAAAAGAGACAATGCAAACACAATTATTTATAGTGGTTCGGCCCCAATGCTTACTCCACTACCCAAGTACCCCGCTTAGGATTTCCAAACTAAACTTTACTAGATTAATCTTTTTTCCCTTACAACGAGGACTTTGACCCGAAGAGTCTCGCTGTCAACCTAAGGCACTTCCACACCCGGAAGTCTCCGCCTTCTTACCGAGAGCACTCTTCCACCTAAACCTAAGGGACAACTCAACTAATTCTAGTAAAATAAGTTTACACCGGTGGAATTAAGCCTCAAACACAAATGCAACTACGCAATTTCAAGACCTAACAACCTAGGTCTTCACAAGCTCAAATCCAATGAAAACAAGTTCAAATAACAATTAAAATTACAATGAAAAGAGGTTAAGAATAAAACCAAGACCAAATGCTCTTTTCGAAGCCTTCAAAGCCTCCAACTCGCCAAGACGTTAAGCTCGAATCGAAGCCCGAGTTGAGGGAAGATGAGCGCTTGAGAAGTCATTGATCGGAGAAGCGAGTGCAAGTCAATCAAGCTCTAGAAGGCACAAAACTCTCTTTTGAATGCTTATCTTAGTTGTTAAGAGAGGTTGAAGAAGTTAGATGAGGGGTATTTATAACCCCTCAATCGAACGGCTACTCAACGGGCATTTTTTCGCCCATTGGACGCCGTTCGGTCGCTTGCCGGTCGATCGTCGGTCGATTGACCGATGAACCACCCAGCAACCGCTGGTTTTTTATGCTTCTATCGCTTTGTTCGGTCGACCATAGGGTCGACCGAATGAGTCGCGTTTTAGCTCCTTTTCTATCGGATAGACCGATCGGTCGACCGAAGTAAGCACTGCCCATTTTTGGCCTCGGTCGGTTGACCGAAGTAACCACTGCCGATTTTTAACCATCTTCGGTCGACCGACCAGTCGACCGAATTGGCTACTGCCAATTTTTAACATCATTCGATCGACCGAGCCTAGGCTGAATTTGATTTTTTCAGCCTTCTTCTTGCGTGCTTCATTTTCGAATTCTGGCTTTCAATGTGCATTAATTTGGCGAGGTTTCCATGTGTTCTTTAGTTTCGATCAAGACGTTTTTGGTGCACACGTCGATCTTCAAGAGATTTCCACGATGAACCTGAACGCGACGATCATTGTCCTTCCGATTTTTTGATTTCTCGATTTCTTCTGATATTTCCAATTGAGGACATCACGAGCTAATCGATATGGAACCTGAAAGGTTTCTCAATGAAACATTAGTTCCATATTTGTTATCATCAAAATTGAGATTAAGACCAATGTAGAAAACCTTAGGCCAACAATCTCCCCCTTTTTGATGATGACAAACATCTTAAGAAAATATCTACAATCAAGCATAGAGGATATCAAACATGGGATTTCTCCCCCTATCTTTATGCATGGTTTTCCTATATTTTCTTCCTCTTTACCTATATTTTTCTCCCCCTTTTGACATCAATCAAAGTTGAGACTCTAAAATTAATTTTCATGAAGCATGAAGATCTCAACTCAAGGGATGAAAACATACATACAAGTGAGAGTAATCAATCATAGAACAACCAAGTGTAAATATTAACATGTTTCAAATATGACAAGTCATTCCATCATCACATAATCCTTACAGATAAGGAGTTTCAAATACAAATACAAATATAAAGTCGATCAAGCAAAGTGTAGTGTTAATACAAGTCCATAAAATGAATAACATCAAACCTCAAATAGTAATAATCATACTCAGGTGGGGGAGGTGGTAGATGCGACTGATAGTATTGCGACATCTCATCCACCCGACCAAACATCTCATCAAATCGATGACTGTACTCTTCCACTTGCTGATTGTACTGGTCAACATGTTGACCATATTCATCCATATACCACCCATGCTCATCGATCATCTGACCATACTCATCGATCCGTCGGCCGTACTCGTCTAGGTGTTCTCTTGTGCCTCTATTCCATTTCACCTGGTCGATATGAAACTGAGAAAAGCGATGCTCCAGATCACCCAAACGTGCAATGAGAGTGCCGAATGATGAGCTTCCACCAACATCTCCCGCCTTCATGACTATGTCATGATCAGTATCTGGAAGAACAGTGCAAACGCGCTGCCTTCCAAAGAAGCCTCAAAGATCTTTCTATCTGCCAGAAGATCCCGATACCTGGTTACTATAGAAGAGAAAAGAAGTATGGCTTACGAAAAGCCAAAAATTACAAAGGAAAGCCACATGATACACATGTCCGGATATTCAAAAAGAAGTATTCTGATAGGTTGAAGAAGTGTAAATGCTTCATTTGTGGCGAGGAAGGACATTATGCTAGAGATTGCAAGCGAAAGCAGGGAAACATAGCCCGAGCGGCTATCATTGAGAATTTAGAATTGCCTAATGACTGGGATGTTCTGTCAGTTGATTTGGATGAGCCAGATAGCG
Source organism: Canna indica (assembly GCA_034359265.1). Lineage (NCBI taxonomy): Eukaryota > Viridiplantae > Streptophyta > Magnoliopsida > Zingiberales > Cannaceae > Canna > Canna indica. Next base: position 31,218,555 of record CP136898.1, on the reverse strand, counting down.
ATGTTATTTGCTCATTTTCTAAAGGAGAAAGCGGTGCGACACACGCTTTATCCTTAGATATGTCAGAATTACCATATGAGTCTGCCTTTATCCTGCTCGTGGAAGAAAACCCAGAAGATCCTACAGAAGAAATAGTTCTAGTAGTTACTACCAGTGACACAGCAAAAGCCACCACACAAGAGAATAATTGGAGAACCAATATCACCCTACCAGACATAATGAACAACTGCGTCCACCGATGGGAAGATAATAATCAAGATATTACGCAAGGTTGTGAACGATGCACTTGCTGCAAAGAATTCACAAATCGAAAGATGAGAGCCCATTGCAGGAGTTGTTTACTCACAGTATGTCCGATGTGTTCCCGATTCAATCTGGGGAGAAAATTGACAATAATCAAGTCCAACTTCCCAGTATACCAAGACAAAGACAGTCTGATTAAAGAACTGCTAGATTACACCAAGTTTTTACTTGCTGAAAACGACTTCATCAAAGTAGAGAACGCAAAGCTCACAAAAGAAATTGAGCTACTGAAGAGCAAGGAAGAAATTGAAGATCTAGAAGAAGAATTCAACAACCTTAGCCTGGAAGAAGATAGGAGGATGAAAGGAAAATACCCTTCAAACCAAGAAGACTATGCAGATATGGACAGCCAAAAACCAAAGGGAATAGTCTTTAAAGACTTTGAATCTGCAAACAAACTCTCTGCATGCACAGCAGACGTTCCCCAGGAATTTGCCACATTCGCGGATAAAATTGACCAGCCGCGAGGTAAACGAATTCTGAATCGTTTATATAACATGGTTATTATAATGGAAATACCACAGGTAAAGCCATTCAGAGTTCAAACAATTTTGGACACAGGCGCTACGGTTTGCTGTATTGATCAAGACTCCATTCCTGAAGAAGCCTTGGAGCCTAGCGCCTATCCCATACTAATTAATGGCGTCAACTCGCAACAACTGGCAAGTAAGAAATTGAAGGGAGGGTATATGTCGATTGAGGAAAATCGATTTAAAATACCCTTCACTTATGCATTCCCCATGAGTAAAAAGGACGGCATCCAAATGCTAGTTGGATGCAATTTCATAAGGGCCATGCAGGGCGGTGTAAGGATTGAGGAGCAATCAATTACTTTTTACAAAAAGGTCACAACAATCACTACCCGAAATGATACTGAACTATCAGCAGTAGCAGCTATAGATGAGCTCAGCCTTACTAAAGAAGAATATTTTGAGGTATTGAGCGTAACTGCTTATGAAAATTTCAAAGAGTCAGAAAGATTCCAGAGGAAATTCCAACCATTACTGAAGCGACTCAAGAATCAAGGGTATATCGGTGACAACCCCATTGCTCACTGGAATAAAAACCAGGTAACATGCAAGATTGACATTATTAATCCTGACATTACCATTCAGGACAAGCCCCTAAAGCACGTTACACCCGCCATGAAAGAACAGTTCGACAAGCATATCAAGAGTCTTCTACAGATAGGAGCTATCAGACCTAGCTCAAGTAGACACAGGACTATGGCCATCATAGTCCACTCAGGCACAATCATAGACCCAGTGACAAAAGCTAAAACCAAAGGAAAGGAACGTATGGTGTTTAACTACAGAACCCTCAATGACAACACATACAAAGACCAGTACAGTTTGCCTGGTATAAACACCATTCTGAAACGCATAGGTAATAGTAAGATCTTTTCTAAGTTTGATCTTAAGAGCGGGTTCCATCAAGTGGCAATGGAACCAGAGTCAGTCCCTTGGACAGCCTTCATTGTACTGGGAGGACTCTACGAGTGGCTCGTAATGCCTTTCGGGTTGAAAAACGCCCCTTCAATATTTCAAAGAAAAATGGATAAGTGCTTTGAAGGCACTGAAGATTACATAGCAGTGTACATTGACGACATCCTAGTCTTCTCTGAGAACGAAGAGGATCATGCTAAGCATTTGAGAAAGATGTTAGAAATATGTGAAAAGTGGGGGCTGATCTTGTCGCCCACAAAGATGAAGATCGCTACTGAAGAGATCGAATTTTTGGGAGCAATAATTGGGCAAAATAAGATTCGACTTCAACCACATATCATAAAGAAGATAGCAACCTTTGACGAGGAAGAATTGAAAAGCAAATCAGGATTGAGAGCTTGGCTAGGCATTCTCAATTATGCAAGAAGTTATATCCCTAACATGGGAACTCTGCTGGGACCCCTTTATTCCAAAACAGGGCCCCATGGTGATAAAAGGATAAAATCCTCTGACCAAGAACTTATTGCAAAAGTGAAGAAGTTGGTTCAAAACTTACCAGATTTAGAGTTACCCCCCCCAGATGCTTATATCATCTTGGAAACCGATGGATGCATGGAGGGATGGGGTGGCATATGCAAGTGGAAGAAACAGAAAAATGACAAAAGGCAATCAGAAAAGATATGCGCTTACGCTAGCGGTAAATTCCCAGTGGTGAAATCCACAATTGATGCTGAGATCCATGCATGCATGGAAACTCTAAATGCACTCAAAATACACTGCTTGGACAAGAAGGAGCTAACGCTAAGAACAGATTGCCAGGCGATAATAAGCTTCCACAATAAATCAAACCAAAACAAACCTTCGAGGGTAAGATGGCTCAACTTTGTGGATTTCATAACAGGCACAGGAATACAGATCAACTTTGAACACATAGATGGAAAGTTAAACATCTTAGCCGATGCACTATCTCGGCTAACAACCAAGTTAGTTACTCTGGAAGATATCCCTAAATACATGGTAGATCATCTCAAAACCGGCCATGGAAGGAGCCATTGAGGAAACCCAGGATGCACCAGCAAAAGTAATTCAGACACTTAGTGCCACCATCAATTCCTTAAGCGACTTGTTAATGCAGGAAGAATCAGCCAATGCGCTCTTCTCTTGGGATGACGAAATCCAAGAGATAATAGAAGATAATGATGAGGCCATTAGCACACTAATGGAAGATGGGCTCATATACAGATACGAGAGAAACATGGAGCATGACCCAAATGCTAGCCCACCGTTAAGATGGGAAGACATCCCTTATTGGGATGAATATGAAGACATTGAAGGAGTAATCCTAAAGATGGCCAGACAAGAAGCCCACGAAACCCAAGCCCAAGACGAGAATAGACTCTACGAGACCCAATACGAAGATAGTCTCTGCAAAGAGGATGATTTCTATCCTAAATATGAAAGAAAAAATCCCGAAGAGAAGAAAGAGTTCTGCTGGACTACAGCTCAAATAAATGAACAACCCGAATGTTCTTACACCAGATCTCAAAAGGATGAGGAATCATTTTGGTCCAACAACCTGGTCAATAATAACAGCTACAGCCAGGCTTTCTATGATGAACTTCTCCAGCTGGACCCTGAGGCCTTGCGAAAAGGCAAATACCCAGCCAGATAGCAAAGAACAAGGCACCAATGGGGAAGTGGATAACCCCATACTAAGATCCACACTAATATTTATATTTTTAATTTTTGTTGTGCAGATGATATTTGATGATTTACAGAAGCTTGCTATGACCAACCGTGGCACCTATTGGACCACGAAGAAGAGTATATCAAACGCACAGCACTGGGCTGTGCTAGGAGGAGTAACTGCGACATCCTCCATAGGAATGATGGAACTTGAACGTCTCACGGGGAAGGTCCTCTTTAAATTCCCCAGACCATCAGAAAAAGAACTCAAGTGGGTTCACAAGATACAACACATCCATCTGGATCAAACACTACGAACCCTCTCGGAATTAGAAAAACTCATAGCAGCAACATTCCTGCAGAAAGCAAGGATTGAGCAGGCAGATTCTAAGCACAAGTGGGAGTCAGATGCGTTGGAAGTCATTATGCATCACATCAAGAATTTGGAACAGTGCCATAAAATGATCAATGGTACCCGACAAAGCACCTCATATGTCGTGTAGAGGCACCCAATAATGCAAACACTCAACCTGCTATCAAGATAAGGCTATCAAGATAAGGAAGCATCTTTTGTCATCATCACTTAGCTGTAAAGTCATGTAATTATTAAAGTTATGCAATAATTGTGTACGAAGGAATCACTTTTGTCAAAAGCAAATACGTGAGTGGTCGATGGGGCCCAAGGAGCACCCGCACTCACTTATTACGCTTCCTCAAGAAGATTCCTTCTAAGTCTATATATAGTTCAGACTTCAGAGTTGCAGAGCAGACTGGCATAACCAGTAGTTCTACTTCTCCAGTTGTTTAAGCTTTCAAGAGTTTGAGTTAAATATTAAGCTTTCAAGAGTTTGAGTTGAAAACAAGCCTCAGTTCCATTTCATTTCATCCAGTTCTCATATTGTTCCAGCGCCTTTAACGACCCGAGAACAGTGTAAGAGTACTCATTCCGCACAACCATCCCATTCAATACAGACTGGCATAACCAGTAGTTCTACTTCTCCAGTTGTTTAAGCTTTCAAGAGTTTGAGTTAAATATTAAGCTTTCAAGAGTTTGAGTTGAAAACAAGCCTCAGTTCCATTTCATTTCATCCAATTCTTATATTGTTCCAGCGCCTTTAACGACCCGAGAACAGTGTAAGAGTACTCATTCCGCACAACCATCCCATTCTGGTATCTTCTCTGCTTTGATGAAGTCGTTTTCAGCAAGTAAAAACTTGGTGTAATCTAGCAGTTCTTTAATCAGACTGTCTTTGTCTTGGTATACTGGGAAGTTGGACTTGATTATTGTCAATTTTCTCCCCAGATTGAATCGGGAACATATCGGACATACTGTGAGTAAACAACTCCTGCAATGGGCTCTCATCTTTGGATTTGTGAATTCTTTGCAGCAAGTGCATCGTTCACAACCTTGCGTAATATCTTGATTATTATCTTCCCATCGGTGGACGCAGTTGTTCATTATGTCTGGTAGGGTGATATTGGTTCTCCAATTATTCTCTTGTGTGATGGCTTTTGCTGTGTCACTGGTAGTAACTACTAGAACTATTTCTTCTGTAGGATCTTCTGGGTTTTCTTCCACGAGCAGGATAAAGGCAGACTCATATGGTAATTCTGACATATCTAAGGATAAAGCGTGTGCCGCACCGCTTTCTCCTTCAGAAAATGAGCAAATAGCATCGCTATCTGGCTCATCCAAATCAACTGACAGAACATCCCAGTCATTAGGCAATTCTAAATTCTCAATGATAGCCGCTCGGGCTATGTTTCCCTACTTTCGCTTGCAATCTCTAGCATAATGTCCTTCCTCGCCACAAATGAAGCATTTACACTTCTTCAACCTATCAGAATACTTCTTTTTGAATATCCGGACATGTGTATCATGTGGCTTTCCTTTGTAATTTTTGGCTTTTCGTAAGCCATACTTCTTTTCTCTTCTATAGTAACCAGGTATCGGGATCTTCTGGCAGATAGAAATATCTTTGAGGCTTCTTTCGAAGGCAGCGCGTTTGCACTGTTCTTCCAGATACTGGTATGTAAAATGTATACGAGGTATTACTCCAACAGTGTTACCTGGGTGTCTTTGCATGAATGCTGTTTCTAGCTCTTTGCCTATTATCGGAGGCATTTTGCGGAATATTTTTTCTGATAATTCTGGCGAGACATACATACGTCCAGATTTAGCTGCCAGAATCTTGTAATCATTGAGGTAGTCAAACAGATCCTTTATGTTTGCACAAGATAACCTCTCTAGGTCTTCATAGGCTCTGTTCTGTTCTTCTGTAGAGCCAGTCGTTGGGTCTTCTAACAGGAGCATCCTCCTGATTTGGGAGAGAACATTTTGGGGATCGTCGGCAATGTTGGTAAGCTCATCATATTCAGTGGGGTAGGCCATCCTCCACTGAATCCAGATCTTTTTCTCTGTTTCCCCTAATAGATTCTCAATAAAACACATCTTGGCCTTATTGTCTGTCCAGGTTTTCTCATTTATCAGATTCAACGTTAGAGGAAGCAACCTTAGCTTTTCTTTTTTGGCTATATAAGCCACCCTTCAGGAAGGTGCAGAGCAGATTCGAGAACCGAGTAGTTCTACTCTTCCAAAGCTTGTAGCTTCCCTCCCCTCCCATCTCTTCAATAAATTCTTCATTTCGACTCCGTGTCTTAAACGGCCAGCAGTCGAAAGTTCAAATTTATTTCTCAGATCGATCCTTTTTCCTGGTATCAGAGCCTGGTGTTGGCTTTCAGGTAATTCCTCTCTGTTGTTCTTCCGCCTTGTATTATAGTATTCTTGGTTTGTCGTCGGAGCTTTTCGTTTTCCATATGCTCTGTTCGGTTCGGAAGTAGAGACGGTAAAGTACTCTCTTCAGAACTCAAGATCTAAGTTCGGGCCGTGTACTTGGAAGAATCGGATAGGGATTAGTAGCCGACAAGTGGCCGAAAGTGCCCATAGGCGAAAATACGTCCGTGATTCCAAAACGGCACCTGAACGAAAGATCTGAGAGTTGTGACCAACCGACCGAGTAAACCGGAGGTACGGTTTAGCTGCGGCTGGAAACCTTGATTAGCGAGCACAGCAAGTCCCGGCGGAGACCCTATACTAGGCCGGTTGGTCCGAAAGAAACCACAGAGTGTACCAATACTATTCGGACGAACGTATTCTGGTCACAGAAGGTTCTCAACTAGAACTTCCATTTATTACTGATCAAAGTTATTCTGTTCTAGTTCAGGAAGGACTCCAGCACTTACATATGGGCATGATTATGGTGCGTTTGCATACCCTACATCGACGCAGCGCAGGTGTCAATGCCCTCATATTACTCCGTGACACTAGATGGTCTGATGACCGTTCGGTCATTAGCTCCATGGAAGTGGACCTCACATCTGGCACGCAGTTAGCTTATACTGCCCCAGATATAACAATCAGTATACATGACTTCCGGGAGCATATTCAACTAGTGATCCAAACTCACGGCTACAACGGGTGGCAGAGAGGTGAAAGTAACCTCTTGCTATCCCGATCTCTTTTGGGAAGACTCTCCAACTCAAGTCATACCAACTTCCGCTACAACGTACAACATGTAGCGGACCATTTAGCAAGCAAAGGGATCCGTGCGATCCCTGGTCAGATTAGATCTACAGAAAGCCTACAAGGTCAGCAGTGGGTGATCAGACCCGCCTCTATAACAGTCATAAGAAACCCGCAAACGTCCAGTATCAGAACTCGGACTGATGGCTCGTTAGCCGTTCAGTTTGCTGACTATGCCATAACCCCCGAAGCGGCTACACAAGAGGATGATCTCCAGGAAGAATTTGCAGGCATGCTTTTCTGTGACTACAATAGTGATCAGGAATTCGACCTCGAACCTGATTGGAGTGATGAATATGAATATATGGAGGAAGATTTTGCTGTCCTCCATCAGTCTATGATACTTACTCAAGATGATGATTTGCCGGACGACCAGCCTCCTCGCTGGGATACGTCCGACGGTTCTAATAATGACGGTATATCTCGAACGAAAATTAGGTGGGACCTAATTTCGCCGGATGGGACGGAGGAGGAAGCCACCATCCCCATTTTTGATGAAAGTCAGGAAGACGAAGACGAAGACGACTTTGAAGCCCGTTTTCAAAAATTCACCCTAACGGAAGGAGAAATTGCATACACTGTCGAACTTGAATATCCAGTGTTCAGAAAACTAAAGGAAGCAGTAGAAGAAAAGAAATCTGAGACAGCTTTCACTACAGCTGAGTCATCCGTCACACAGTTACCAAAGGAGCCCATTATGGGTCCTGCTATGTACCCACCAGGTAATAACCGTGGATCTTACTCTGGATTTCATGGAGCTGGGAGCTCTAGTATGATTAACGCAAGAGTAAGCGGTATGAAGGGAGGGTATTCAAAGTATCATAATGAAAAATACACTCTACCCTCGGCTCAGTCAAATACCGGAGCCATTTTAGTCTTACCAGAATAGTTGGGACAGTACAGTGACGTTAAATTGCATACACTGCCGAACTTGAATATCCAATGTTCAGAAAACTAAAGGAAGCAGTAGAAGAAAAGAAATCTGAGATAGCTTTCACTACAGCTGAGTCATCCGTCACACAGTTACCAAAGGAGCCCATTATGGGTCCTGCTATGTACCCACCAGGTAATAACCCTGGATCTTACTCTGGATTTCATGGAGCTGGGAGCTCTAGTATGATTAACGCAAGAGTAAGCGGTATGAAGGGAGGGCATTCAAAGTATCATAATGAAAAATACACTCTACCCTCGGCTCAGTCACATACCGGAGCCAACGGGAGGGTGAGCTTTCCACGAAAGATCAACACTATCTATGTTGCAACCTTGTGTGTCGCCGAACTGGGCGGAAGTTCCGCATTTTTAATGTTTGCGGCCCACCTAGAAGAAGAGATAAGGCATCTTTTTGGATCGAGTTAGATCGCTTTCTACAACATTCTGACATTGACACGATTATTGGCAGGGACTTCAATGTGACTCGCTCAGTCGCAAAACGACACAACTGCAAAGGGAATTGTCGCGACTCGGCTCATTTCTCTAGTATTATTTCAGACTTTAATTTCACCGATTTACCCATATATAGGAGACACTTCACTTGGTGCAACAATCAGCCTAACTAGGCCACGGCCTAGCTCGATCACATCCTCATCAATGTCACTATTATCAACTCATCTCCTCTTTGTAGGGTCAAGGTCGGTAACCCGAGGCTCTCGGACCATGCCCCTTCTTCTATTTGCTGAAGCTCATTTCACGAGGCATATATTCCGTGTGGAGCACTTTTGGTTTAGGGAGTCCTCTTTTAAGGATGTCATTCGAGATTGATGGACAACTTCTATTGACCTTCAAGGTTTCAGCACTTCCTATACTTCTATCTGGATTAATAAATGTAGGCATCTCAGGTCAAAACTCCAATCTTGGAGCCGTAACCTTCCACTCATCAAACGGGCACATATCATCAAAGTCAAGAAACAACCCGAAGAACATAACGCTCTTGGTGAAGGCGTCCCGGTTAGTACCTCTGACCTATCCATTCTATTTCCACCATCCGCGCACATCTGGATGAGTGCTATGAAGCTACGAAGAGGAAAACATCTACTGGAGACAAAGGGCGAAGGCCTTGGCTACTCGAAGGGGACAGAAATATGAAATTCTTTCACAACGTGGCTTCTTGGAGAATGTGGAGGAACTGAATCAACACACTGCAGATCGATGGCAGGACACTCGATAACGAGGATGATATTGCTCAAGCATTCTCTTCATTCTTCAAAAGTTCTCTTGGACTGGCTTCTCCGCGCTGAGTGTCTCCTAACTGGTCCCTCCTGTATCCTCATGGCGGTCGAGAGTTGTCTGACCTAGTGGCACCATGCTAAAAGGACGAAATTATTGCTAACATTAAGTTGTTGGGACAAGATAAGGCTCGTAGCCTGGACGGGCTCACAAGAGAATTCTTTATCCACACATGGGATATCATCGGCGTTGATGTCAAAAATGTAATTGATGAGCTGATTCGTGCTTCTGCCGAAGGTGGCAGGTGCATACAACCCCTACCAGTTTAGACCCATCAGTCTTACCTCGAGCATTTTTAAGATCTTCTCAAAAATATTGGTTTCAAGGCTAAAGTATCATATCAAGTACCTGGTAGACACTAGATAGTTACATGGTTGCCTCAGACAAGTGTTGGGATGTGAAAAAAAAATGCAGCGAAAAAAGCAATTTCAAAAATTTCAAACATCCTGAAAACAACGATCTACTTTAGTGATATTAAGAAATTCAATAGGAGACAATAAGCAGAATTTATACCTTATGTCGTTATTTGTAATTGCTGCTCCAATCCCTAATTGTGAGACACAAACGTGTCCATCCTCCAATGATAGTCCACACCAAGCCCCTTGTAACAAAAGGACAACGACCTCTCAGACTCATTGTGGCTCAACAGACAAGATCCTCAAACCCGATCTCCACCAAATAGGGGTCGACCCTTCCACCAAAAAGAGGGCAACTAAGAGAAGGGGAAGAATGATAAGAAAACACCGGAATGAATTCACAAAGTAAAGAATACCTTGCTGTGATTTTTGGGCTCCTCCAAAAATATGAGCGGCAATGCAAGTCCGGTGAGAAAATATTCCGGCGGAACTTCACCAAGCTTGCAGAAGACAGGGAAGAGGAGCTCTTTTAGGGATGACCACTTGTTGGAGAGAGAACATCAAAATATGATGAAGATTATCATTCATATTTAGGGAAGTGGTCGAGGGAGGATGGGGGTCAGCCACCCCTATTTATGCTCATAGGGGCAGGTACAAAATGGGGAGCCGCTCCTTTGTTCAAATTTTGAACACACCCGGAATTTAAAATTTCGGGATTTATCTCTAAGAAAAAAATCAATGAGATAAAGGTTCTTGAAATTAATTTCAAATTAATTTTCAATTAAATTCGAAATTAATTCACCCAATAGGTGTTCAACTAACACATCCTTAATTATCTCATTGCGGTTCAAATTTAAACTCATCTCAGAATTTAAAATTTTGGGATTTATCTCTAACCTCTTCCCTATCTAATAGGGAATTGAATTAATCATATTAATCCATCTCCCTATTAAAAGGGAGTCAAACAACTAACCTCCCTATTAAAAGGGATGCAAGGCCGTGGGATAAAAACAAAATTTCCCACCCCGGTTCGAATTCAAAATTCGAGCCATAATAAAGTTTGAGTTTCCCTCTTATATTTAGCCAACCCACCTTGACCCCTAGGTCTAGTAAAGTCAATATATTGACTTGACCAGGGTCAACACTTTGACTTTGACTCGGGAGCGGGTTGACTTCATCGCGCATCGGACCCTACAAGTTAGGGTTACGAGGAATCCCTTCCTCAAATGCTCATAATTCGTCAGATTAGGAAATAGCTTTCCTATTTTGTCCGTAATCGAGATCCGTGATCGTGCTGCGACATGTCCATGCTAGTAGACATCTAGTGTCGTATTCGAGCTCTATCCCATAAATCTCGTTACGAGGGTAGCTTGTTTGTGTGTGACCCATTGGGCCTCACATTAGGCCAGTAGTGAGTTGTGCATAACAGAGAGTCGGATTCGATAGAACACTTTCTATTCGAATCTCATGAGCCTACACTAAACCCCTTTAGTGTGGTCGTGTGAGACTCCACTCACAAGTCAAGATTGACGTCTAGCAATGTGTCATGACTACTCAGGTAGTATGAGGTTCAATCTACAGGGATCAAACGCCCTACGATGATTAGTTACCGTACAACTAAATTCTTCAGTTATAATGTCCTGAAGTCAACTAGGGTACGAAAGAAGTGTCAAACCCTAATATCCATTCATATGTATTCCACCTACCAAGTTGTCGTCTCAAAAATGAAATGTCAGAAACCTCTTTTTGACATTCATGTCTACTCTGGCCAGAGATTCCCGAGTCGACACTTGTAGGGATACATAGGACACTATCTCCTCTTACTATGAGTAACTGATTCCATGTTGGTTGCTCACCTACCTCCATGAATGCTTCCCCATGCCCAGTAATACCCGACACATGACTTTGCAAGCCATGTAGGGATAAAACCAACGATAGATTGTCAAACACAAGGTAATTATGACAACCTCAGGTCCAAGGATTGCTTGTATTTACTATCACCCGAGTAATATCCAATTGACACTCAAGTAAATATTCCATTCGGTGTTCCTAATGCGGGTCCGTTTAGTGAACTCATTCCCCAATGAGCACTTGTACTTGTACATTAATGACGGTTCATAGGTAACTGTGAGATCAGTTACCCCCTACCATATAGGGCATGTACACCAAGAACACTAGTCTTACCAGAATCACTAATCCCCTAATCGATGATCCTACGACTAGGAATATTTAGAACAACGACATTTGGATTCCAAGTCTCACTAGCATGATCTCATCATAGTCTTAGAATTATTTGCTCGAGTTCATGGGTTTCATCATAGTCTTATAAACAAAAATAAAGATACAACATATGATGAAAAGTTACCTCATTTATTCATTAATAAAAAATAGTACCTTGCACATTAACATGTGATTGGCTCAAGGGCATAATTTTTCAGATGGTGCACTTTTGCAAAGAGTCTAATTTCAAGACACTTCTTATCAAGTTAGATATGGAAAAAAGTGTTCGCCAATATCAATTGGGACTTTCTCCTACTCCTTTTGGTTGCCCGTGGCTTTCCTCCTCTCTGGATCCGCTGGATCTCCCAGCTCCTACACTAGAGTGAATCCATCGTCATCGTTAAGGGCAACATGGGTCCCTGGTTCTGACACCGGAAGGGACTTCGCTAAGCTCATCCACTTTCTCCCATTCGCTTCATCTTAGTAGTGGATGTCTTTGCGAAGCTCATGAAGCAAGCTCGTTTACTCAGTCTAATCCACGGCGTGAAGTTGTACGATAGTACTGACATCGTCGATATGTAGTTTTCTAGTTGACTTTCTTATCTTCACAAACGGAAGTAAGGATGACATCATTAATCTGAAGCTTCTTTTTCTTGGTTTTAAGGTGATGTGAGGCCTTCGGGTCAATTTTTCAAAAACCGCAGTCACCTACCTACTCGACGACTCCAACAAGGCTTGCAAAGTTGCTTGAGCCCTCGGTTGTCGGACAATGGAATTCCTGATTACCTATATGGATCTACGTACCTTTGCGTAACATGAGATTGCTCAAGAACGATGGGTACCAGGTGATTGAGAGGATTGGCAATCGACTTGCTTGGTGGAAAGGAAGGCTCCTACCGTGAGGCGAGCGTCTTATCTTAATTAATTGCTTCCTAAGCAACTTACTTGGCTAATTCCTATACATTTTTCGCACCCCGAAATGGGTCATCAAATTGATTGACAATAGAAGAAGAGCCTTCTTGTGGTCGAGGACTCATAACTGCACGAATGTTGGCCCACTCGTCTGCTGGAGTGATGTCACTTGCCTTAGGAAAAATGGAGGATTGGGGATCCTTGACCTGGATAAACACAACTTAGCACGTTTAGGCCACTGGTGGTGGTGCATCGTGTCAAGGAAAAAGCTTCTCTGGGTTGATATTGTCAAGGTTAAATACTTTAACCGAGCGAGCTGGCCCGGGAAGCATAACAATCACAATTGGTCGTCAATTTGGAAAGGAATCATGGCGACAAAGATTCCCTTCTATATTAGTGTTGATACAAGGATTGGAGATGGCATCTCTACAAACTTCTGGAATGAGAGATGTATCAACTTCCATAGTCTGTCAACCACCTTCCCAGACCTCTATTTTGGTAGTCGACAACGTAATACCCGTAGACTGACAGGTGGACTCTTTCTTGGTGTAGCCCAGTCAATCCAGGTAGGGTGATAGTGCTTCTAAACTGTCTCTGGGGCATTCGACTAGGGCCTTCGGAGGACCAGTTGGTATGGAGATTGGGGGGGGGTGTGGGGGGGGGGGGGGAGGTAGGGTGATAGTGCTTCTAAACTGTCTCTGGGGCATTCAACTAGGGCCTTCGGAGGACCAGTTGGTATGAAGATTGGGGGGGGGGGGGGGGGTACGTAACAACACCTTCTCTACGGCATCTCTCTACTACATGCTCCATATACAACAGAATCTACCCACCCCTTCTCCTACATATCTAGAAAGGGAAGCTCCCCTTGAAGATGAAAGTGCTCTTTTGGCTTATCCTGAGGAAATGGCTGCCAACTAAAAGCCGATTGCGATGACTCATATTGACTCTTAATGACGACAGGTGCGTTTTCTTCATAGAGGATGGCGAATCATGCGATCTTCTTTTTGTCGCTTTCCACTCTACTATGGATGGGCGGAGCTCTTTCCTTTGTCTGTTGAACGATCAATTTTTCCCTACGCTGCTGTCGTAGGACTATCAGCATTTTTAGGCAATTGTAAAGGAAAGAGGTCTGGTGATGGTTTGGTACTGGATAGTTTGGACTTCTAGATGTTGGCCTAAGATTTTCAACCTAGGTCTTAATCTCGGTTTTGATGATAACAATGTTGGCTTTAGGTTTTCAACCTTAGCCTTAATCTCGACTTAATGGTTTTGATGATAACAAACAAGGAACTAATGATTTCATTGAGAATATCTTTCAGGTTCCATATCGACTAGCGTTCGATGTCCTCGATCGGATAAATCAGAGAAATCGCAAAATCGAAAGGACATTGATCATCGCGCTCGAGTTTGTCGCGGAAGTTTCTCGATGATCGACGAGTGCACCAAAGTCACTTGGACGAGTCCAAAGATCAAGTCAAAAACTCTCCAAGATGATGCTCGTTGAAAGCCGAAACCCGTAAACGAAGCGCGGAAGAAATAGGCTAAAGAAATAACATTCAGCCTAGGTTCGGTCGATCGACCGAAGATAAAGAAAGTAGCAGAGCTACTTCGGTTGACTGAGCGGTCAACCGATGGAAGCCCAAAATGGGCAGTAGCTGGAAATGGCATCTATCTACTACATGCTCATATACGACATAATCTATCTGCCCCTTCTCCTTCATATCTGGAAAGGGAAGCTCCCCTTGAAGATGAAAGTGCTCTTTTGGCTTATCCTGAGGAAATGGCAGCCAACTAAAAGCCGATTGTGACGACTCATATTGACTCTTGATAACGACAGGTGCGTTTTCTGCATAGAGGATGGTGAATCATGCGATCTTCTTTTTGTCGTTTTCCACTCTACTATGGATGGGTGGAGCTCTTTCCTTTGTTTGTTGAACGATCAATTTTTCCCTACGCTGCTGTCTTAGGACTAGCAGCATTTTTAGGCAATTGTAAAGGAAAGAGGTCTGGTGATGGTTTGGTACTGGATAGTTTGGACTTCCAGATGTTGGCCTAAGATTTTCAACCTAGGTCTTAATCTCGATTTTGATGATAACAATGTTGGCTTTAGGTTTTCAACCTTAGCCTTAATCTCGATCTTAATCATTTTGATGATAACAAACAAGGAACTAATGATTTCATTGAGAATATCTTTCAGGTTCAATATCGACTAGCGTTCGATGTTCTCGATCGGATAAATCAGAGAAATCGCAAAATCGAAAGGACATTGATCATCGCGCTCGAGTTCATCGTGGAAGTTTCCCGAAGATTGACGAGTGCACCAAAGTCACTTGGACGAGTCCAAAGATCAAGTCAAAAACTCTCCAAGATGATGCTCGTTGAAAGTCGAAACCGGAAATGAAGCGTGGAAGAAATAGGCTAAAGAAATAACATTCAGCCTAGGTTCGGTCAACCAGTTGGTCGACCGATCGAAGGTAAAGAAAGTAGCAGAGCTACTTCGGTTGACCGAGCGGTCGACCGATGGAAGCCCAAAATGGGCTGTAGCTCGGGCGGTCGACCCGTTGGTTGACCGACCTGCTGATACCTACGACAAAAGATCGCGTCGGTCGACCGAATGGAGCCAGAATCTGCCCGAAGTTGGCGGTCGACCCACCTGCATATAAGCGCGATGCGTGATCACGTCGATCAACCGACGGGTCGACCGAAGATCGCGGATCGCGCAATCCGCGTCTAGCGATCGATCCATCGGTCGACCAACCAGAGAGTAATTCGAGCGGTCGAAGGACCGGTCGACCGATGCTTCGACTAGCGCTTCGACCGGTAGCTGTAACGGATAGTTTTTTTATCCGTTGAACAGTCGTTGCTTAACGAGGGTATAAATATACCCTCATATGATTGTTTTAATACTTCTTCCTTGATTCCCACAGTGATTATTTAGCATCTTAAAGGAAGATTCGAGCCTTCCAAAAAGTGATTGCAGTGCACCCTATTCCTCTGTCGAGTTCTTCTTCAAGCGCCGCCTGTTGTTGCCTCAACTCGGAAATTGTTCAAGCTTCATGACTTGACGAGTTGGAGGATTTAAGGCTTGGAAAAGAGCACGAACACTTGGTTTCACTTATAGCATGTGCACTACCTATGTTTGATGAAGAAAACTTTGGTCTATGGAAGAGTAGGATGTATACCTTTCTCAAAACACAAAGTTTAGATTTATTGTGCATGCTAAAGAATGAGTATGTTAAGCCAACCATTGACATGAATGATTGGACTCAAGAATAAATTAGATTATTTGAATTGAATGCTAAAACAACGCATCTCCTATATTGCTCATTTTCAAATGAAATACTTGAAAAGTTCATGCATTGTTCATCCGCATTTGATATTTGGGCTTGTTTAAACATGCTTTACGATTATGCAAAAACTGAGGAACTTATTACTTTCAATGAATGAGGTGATGACAATTGTCATACCTCTAGTCCTAATGAAGTTTTTGATGCCCAAAGCTCATCTAGTCAAAGGAACACCAAAATCGAAGAAGAAAGCTAAGGTGTTTCATTTGTCAAGAAAAGGGACATAAAATAGAAATTGTCCCCACTTGAAGAAAAGGACCAAGAAGAAGAATGCTTCCAAGTCTACCTCGGAATCTACTGGAGCATCTTTCTCTCATGATGATGAAGTCACATCTCAAATATGGCTCATGGGTTTTCGAAATGAGGTAAAATCTTCTACTTCTAGTCATGATAAAAATCTTGATAGTGATAGTGATGACAATAGCTCTAATTCTTTAGGAATGTCTTATGATGAGCTATTAGAAGAATCTAAGAAAATGTATGCCATCCTTGTAAAAAAGAACAAGAAAAATAAAAAATTGAAGAAAGAAAACTTAAATCTTAGTTCTCAATTGCATGAATGTAAATTAGAAAATGAGAAAATGAAATCTAGTTCTTTTAATTCTTGCCATGATGATATGAAACTTGAGATTAAGGATTTGAAAAATAGAAATGAAGAATTAGAAATTGAGAATAATGAGTTGTTAACTAAGATTATAAAAATTAGAAATGAGAATGAAAACACAAAAAATAATGTGAATCTCAAGGGTAAGGATTGTATAAGTGTTTTCAAATTTGAGCATGATATTTTGAAAAATAAAAATTGCCTGTTGAAATCTCATATACAAGCTTTACACAAATCCATAAATGACTTAAAAAATGAGGTTGTGTTCTTGAGTAAGAAAACTAGTAACTTATCACATGATTTATTTTTTAGAAATCCTAGGAATAAGAATGCTTATGTAAAGAATGCTAAGGTTCCTCATGCTTCTCATATCAAGCATTCCAACATCAAACCTCATGCTCCAAAGATGAATAATAAATATCATGTCCATGTTAAAAATGAAAAGAAAAAGTTTCATGGACATTGCTTTTGTTGTAGTGTATATGGCCATGCTATTCATGATTGTGCATTTAAAAGAAATTCAAGTGTTGCTAGAACACTTTGAATTCCTAGGCCATCTAACCCCCAAGGATCCAAAGCTATTTGGGTACCAAAAGTATCTTCTTTTGTAGGGGGAACTACCACACAAGGGTGAGATGAAGGTAGTTTATTGAAGTTGCTTGAGGATTCAAAGATTGAACCATCTCAAAGTTGCAACTTCAAGTCATTTAGATGCCTATGGTAAAGGTGGCATCAAAAGCACATTGGTATCATCTCCTATATCCCATTGCTTAAAATTATAATTGGAGTTTGATATGTATCTAATATTAGTTGATTTCCCCGCTCTTAACATCTTTCAAAAACATTTTTGATTTTTTGATTTCCCGGTCTCTTCGGAGACCCCGGTGGCCTGTAATGGGCCTAAGCGACCTTGCGGTTTTAAATCGTAGACTAATTGTGGCCTTTCGGTTTTCAACCAATAGGAAGGGTTGGAGATCATATTGTTCATTCATTATTTTTGTGATCTCTAAAAAGTCGTTTTGGTTTCATGATAATTCTCTTGAAACAAATTTGTTGCTATCTAGCTTAGGTTGAAATTCTCAAATGAAAATTTCTATTTCACCTTTGCTATTTAGTATGCTAACTTGCTAGTTATTATATCATTGTGCTACTACTGCTTTTTGGCTTGCAAGTTATAAGTATTTAGGAAGGCTAAATAGAATAGATTAATTTGGCAAATTATCATGAAAAATGTATAACTTCAATTAATTCAAAATCGTAGTGTTATACCTCATTGTTTAAGCTAAAATCATGTCTCTATACTCATGACTAGAATTGCATGTAAAATTCTTGATTTTTCATGAGTAGGTAAAAACTTAGCACTTAGGCAAAATTCATCAAATGAAACTTGCTCTAGGTTGGTATTTATTATTAGAGACCTTATCATTAAGTCCAAACTAGTTTAACATAGAAAGTGATCTTATTCTTGAATGTTTTACATCTTAGGATTTCTAAGATTCATTTAGATATCATGAAATCCATCATTAAAATGAATCTTCACTATCTAGCATAGGTTAAGATTTTAAATGAAACTTTGTACTAAACTTGTGCTATTTAGTATACTAGCTTGCTAAGTAGTCTTATTATTTCATTATGATACTAATGAAGTCTACTTGCAAGTTAAAAATTGGAAAGCTATGCTATCTAGAAGAATTTGAAAAGTAAATGAAAAAGGTTGGGCAAAATTTCTAAGGAAAAGGTATGGTTTTAATTTTTGCAAAAATCATAGTAAACTAATTGAATTATCATGTTTAGTGATGTCTCTATACTCATGATTGATGCTTGCATGATAAATGTTT
This sequence comes from Canna indica, assembly GCA_034359265.1. NCBI lineage: Eukaryota > Viridiplantae > Streptophyta > Magnoliopsida > Zingiberales > Cannaceae > Canna > Canna indica. Next base: position 31,200,038 of record CP136898.1, on the reverse strand, counting down.
GAGATTTCATGAATAGAAAATAATTTGATAACTTAAGCAAACTTCATGATAATCTTGATTAAATAAAACTTGCTCTAGGTTAAAATTCTTGTTAGAGATCTCATTTTAAGTTAAAATTTGATTAACATGTTTAGATACACATATGACATAAGTCTAGAAAGTTAAAATTGAAAATTTTTGTCTAGATGAACAATGTGATATCTATATCACTTTAGGGGACTTAAGCTTGAAAAGCTTGGTCCAAGTCAACAAACCACAATTGGTATCAATTGACTTGGTCATTTCATTTTTAAGTCCAAATCTTCATAAACATGTTTAGGAATAGGTATGACATGTTTCCATGCACTTAGAATGAAAATTCTTATTGATATGGATAAAATGACAATTGAGGTTAATGCATGAAAACCTCTTTTTGAACCTTGTTGACCCAAGTCAACAAGTTGACTTAAAGGTCTCATTCATGATTCATATTTGAGAAACATGTTTAGATTTACTCATGTTAGATATCCATAGGGTTAAATTTGAAAAATCATGAGTAAATGTTAAGATTGAAACTTAGCAAGTTTCATGAAAACTAGTCTAGTTTTGAATGAAACCATGCTAGGTTGATATCTTGACTTAAGGATAAAATTTTTATTTCAAATTTGACATATACTCTTGACATGACCATTATGTGGTGTCATGAAAGTTTGAATGAAAATTGAAGAAGTTTTAAGAATAACTGAAAATTTCAAAAATACAATTTCAAACTTCAATTGGTATAAATTTTGGTTATTTCTAAAAAATTATAGAAAAATCATTTTTATGTGATTCTTGAAACTACACCTTCATTGAAAAATCTAGTTTCTTAAGTAAAAATTACAAAACATTTCATCAAGAATCTAATTTATAATTAATTTTTGAAGTTGGATTTCAAAACTCAAAGTATCATCCTTAATTGAAATATCAATCTTCTATACTTTGATTTTTCTTCAAAAACTTCAATAAAAACTCATGTACACCATTTGGATTCTAATTCTAATATAATTCACACATTTTCATGAGTAAAATCATTTCTAGGAATGATTTTGATATTTTGGGTGATAGCTAGGATCCATTTATTTATTTGAAAATAATATAGGATGAAAAATGGACTTTGATTTTTAAATTTATTTTGAGTTCAAATTTGATACATGCATTTCAAATGTCTATTCAATAATTGGTATCAAAATGAGTATTCTATTTTTGGTATCAAAACTTTCATCCAAAAATTAGTTTCAAAAATATTTATCAAAAATATGATTTTGAATAAACTTAAAAGGGTGATTTTTGAAAACTAGAAGTATAAGTTGACTTAACAACAAAGTAAGTTAAAAATATCTCATGTTAATTCATTTTAAGCCCAAAGTTAATTCATAGTCTTACACTATCTCATGTTTGATGTTTAGATGCCTATGTTTGAGAAAACATGAGTAGATAGGAAAACTTGAGAATTAGCATTTTCATAGTTTTCATGCTTATTTCAAATGAAAACATGCTAAGTTCATATTTAGATCAAATGACATTAGTTTTAATTCAAACTTGATATACATGCTTTAAATGATTATATCCTTGTATTTTGAAAGTTTGAATGAAATCTAAAAATGTCATTCATTTTGAGAACATACATGATTTAATCATGAATTCAACTATTTAGTTTTTGTTCATATCATGTATGATTTTGTTTCTCATTAGATATTTGTTTTCCATCCCTTTAGTTGAGATTTTCACGTTGCATGAAAAATCTTTAGAGTCTCAACTTCATGAATCTTTAATTGTGTTTCATCCCTTTGAGTAGATAGCATCTCTTGCCCTTTTTGATTGATGTCAAAAGGGGGAGGTGAGTATGGATAAAGGGGGAGAAATGCATAGGTCAAAAGGGGGATAAGTATATAAGAAAAAGGGGGAGAAAAATATAGAAAATCTTCATGATAACAAAATGAATCAAGAGATCTCAATTGTGTTTCATCCCTTTGAATAGATAGCCTCTCTTGCCCTTTTTGATTGATGTCAAAATGGGGAGATGAGTATGGATAAAGGGGGAGAAATGTATAGGTCAAAAGGGGGATAAGTGTATAAGAAAAAGAGGGAGAAAAATATAGGAAAACCATGCATATAGATAGGTGGAGTTTATCTTATATATATGCATGTTGATTGGGGGAGAAATCCCTTAGTTGATATCCTTATGCTTTAATGTTATATACTCTTATGGATGTTTGTCATCATCAAAAAGGGGGAGATTGTTGGCTTTAGATTTTCAACCTTAGCCTTAATCTCGATCTTAATGGTTTTGATGATAACAAACATGAAACTAATAATTTCATTGAGAATATCTTTCAGGTTTCATATCGACTAGCGTTCGATGTCCTCGATCGGATAAATCGGATAAATTGCGAAATTGAAAGGACACTCGATCGAAAGTTTCCCGAAGAACGACGAGTGCACCAAAGTCACTTGGACGAGTCCAAAGATCAAGTCAAAAGCTCTCCAAGATGATGATCGTTGAAAGTCGCAACCCGAAAATGAAGCGCGGAAGAAATAGGCTGAAGAAATAACATTCAACCAAGGTTCAGTCAACCAGTCGGTCGACCGACCGAAGATAAAGAAAGTAGCAGAGCTACTTTGGTCGACCAAGAGGTCGACTGATGGAAGCCCAAAATGGGCAATAGCTCGGGCGATCGACCCGTCGATCGACCGACCTGTTGATACCCGCGATAAAAGATCGCGTCGGTCGATCGACAAGTCGACCGAATGGAGCCAAAATCTGCCCGAAGTTGGCAGTCAACAAATCGGTCGATCGACCTGCATATAAGCACGACACGTGATTGTGTCGGTCGACCAATAGGTCGACCGAAGATCGCGGATCGCGCGATCCGCGTCTGACGATCGACGCATCGGTCGACCGACCAGAGAGTAATTCGAGTGGTCGAAGGACCGGTCGACCGATGCTTCGACCGGCGCTTCGACCGGCGGCTGTAACAGATAGTTTTTTATCCGTTGAACAGTCGTTGCTTAACGAGGGTATAAATATACCCTCATATGATTGTTTTAACACTTCTTCTTTGATTCCCACAGTGATTATTGAGCATCTAAAAGGAAGATTCGAGCCTTCCAAAAAGTGATTGCAGCGCGCCCTATTCCTCTGTCGAGTTCTTCTTCAAGCGCCGCCTGTTGTTGCCTCAACTCGAAAATTGTTCAAGCTTCATGACTTGACGAGTTGGAGGATTTAAGGCTTGGAAAAAAGCACGAACACTTGCCTCACTTTTCGTTGTATTTTTAATTGTTAATTGTTTTTTAAATTTGTGTTTGTGAAGACCTGGGTGTTAGGTCTTGATGTGTGAAGTGGTATCCGTGGTGAAAAGGAGTAAAGTCACTTGTGTAAACTTAGCGCTTACTAGGATTAGTTTTAGTTGTCCCTTAGGTTGAGGTGGGAAAGAGCTCTCGGTAGGAAGGCGGGATACTTCCGGGTGTGGAAGTGCCTTCGGTTGGAGAGCGGAGTCTTTCTGGAGAAAAGTCCTCGTTGTAAGGGAAACTAATTAATCTAGTAAAATCTAGTTTGGAAATCCTAAGCGGGGTGCTTAGGTAGTGGAGTAGGCATTGGGGCCGAACCACTATAAATTATGTGTTTGCATTGCTTTTAATTGCTTGTTTTATTCGCTTGATTATTAATCGCTTCCGCATTCAATCGCACAATTGCATCTTGCCTAATCGAATTAAAGAAACGTTTAAAATTGGGATTTAGGCTAATTAATTTAGAAAACACACTATTCACCCCCCCTCTAGTGTCGCCATTTCGCCAACAAACAAACATAGAACTAATGATTTCAAGGAGAAATATTTTTAGATTCAAATTGAGTAGCGCACAACTTCTGTGATCAGAAAAATTGGAGAAATCGGAAGGACGCTCATCAACGCTCGGATTCATCAGGAAGATAAAGTTTAGGTTTAGGGCATCTAGAATAATTATACAAATTCTTTTTATGATGCAAATAACCCCAAAAACCAAATCCGAAACCCGAATCGAAGATCGGACCGTGTTAAAACTGCACACTTTGCAGTTATAGATCGCAGGTTTGGTTGACCGACAATCAATCGACGATCGTCCAACATACGATCGAATTGCCCAACATATCTTTTTTGATCCGTTAAACGGCTCTTTTTGAGCCCATTCCTTTGGGATATTTATATATAAATCCCAAACTTTCCTTTCAAGGTTCCCGATTGTTCATTGAGTCATCTTAACATTATTTGCAATACTTCTTGAGCCATCCATCCTTTAATCATCTTTGAGCTTGATTGAGCCACACTTCTTGAAACCCTAGATTTGAGTGTTGATACCCTTGATTGAGTCTTGAATCAATTGTTTCACCATCGAATTCATGAAGTGGAAGCTAGGATGTTATATTCTGTTTTAAAAAAAGGGGGGGCTTAGTTGTAAATTTAAGGGGTGTAGGGGGTTATTTGAAAAATAACCTTCCCACCGCCTTATAGCCCGTTCTCCTACGGGTTGGCTCAGTCGCGTGAGAAGGGGCGAGAAGAAGAAGTGAGATCGGTGCCGGAGGGTGAGGAATCGGAGGTCGGATCGTCGTCGGTGTTATTGCTGGAGTCGAAATCTTAAGTTAGGAGTCTTCCCCCTCATTCCATTGTTGTTTTCCGTCGTTTCACCGAGGTAATCATTGGCGAGATGGAATCGGAGGCGAGGGAAGAGGTCAGAGTGGTCGGAGCACAGTCGGATGCAGCTGCGCGTCAGCGCAACTGCGCGGCAGCGGCCAGGCCATGGTGTGCAGCGTGCGTAGCACGCACAGCACGCGGCTGCGCCTTCCGGCGTTGTCCGGAGCTCCACCGGGGGGTCGTAGGCCGGCGGAGGAGGCGGCGAGTCCGCCGGGGTGGGTCGCCGGCCGGCAATGAATTGAGGTGGCGGAAGAGGGAGTCGGGCGTGAAGCAGAGGAAGGGGAAGCCGTCGTGGCCTCCCGACCATGATTCGGCGCCTCGCTGGCGCCGAAGGCTGCGGGGGAGGTCGGGGTGGATTGGCGAGTGATCGTCGGCGGCCAGCAGGGCCACCCGGCGTGGGTCGGGCGGGGCAGGGAGGTGTCGGGCGCGGGCGTCAAGCGCAGGTGTTGGGCGAGACGAAGAGGGAGGGATATGAATAGGAGTTTAGTGAAGGGAGCTGTATTGTATGAAATATGATGAATTTAGAAATTATAAGGGTATTTTTATAGTTGATCGTAGATTCGTCGGATCAAGCCGAGATGAATACCAAAGTTGCATGTTTTTGCATGCTGAACGCGATGGTGGTATCGGATTTCCGATCGGAGGCCGTTTGATAGGTCTTTTCTATATTTTAGTGTTATTCGGTGATTAATATTTATTAATTTAATGTGATAAATAATTTAATAATATAAAAATATTATATTGCTTTAAAGGGGGATTTAGGGGTAATTGGTTGGTGTTAGCTTGAGTTTGATTCCCGTTGTAGCCGATGAATTATTGTTGGGTGAAATGACAAATTTATCTTTTTGTCTCGATCTGCTTGATATTGTTTCTAATTCCGTTGAACTCATGTTGCATATTATTGTTGGACATGCATGTAGATAATTGCATGTGTTATTATTGATCATGGTGACATATTTATTAATGTTGATACTTGATCATGATATGCCATGAATGATATCATGTTATTATTTATGGTGTTATTCACTTGATCATGTCATCATCATTCGGAGTTGTTATATTGTTGATATTGGCTATCGTGTCATTTATTATCCATTGATCATGGTGATACACCTTGTTGCATTGTTGGAGTTGAGGTGATGTTATTTATTATCCATTGATCATGGTGATATATCTTGTTGCATTGTTGGAGTTGAGTTGTCGACCTGGAGGCTACGATCATTTTAGTTTGATGTGGTACCCTCCAGACATGGGTGAGGGTATGAATATTGACTAGTCACTTTGAGCACCTTCGGGTGTGCGGATGTCGGATATGACGCCCGTCGGGCTACCTGCTTGGTGGGGGTAGTCGCGTCACCGTTGGAGCGGACGGTTGATGCCACTCTGTAGGTGGTAGAGTGTGGGGTTTTTACCCAACGATCCATACGCTCGATGATTTGGTCAACGTTGTTTAGGAGTAGGTGTGGAGTATTTATTGTATATATATTGCCTTTGACTGCATCTTAGGCCGTATTATTGTTTATTGTTGAGTTGATATCTTATTCATGTTGTTGATCATATTATGATTCTCCTACTCAGCATCTGCTGATTCCTATTGATATTGCTTCAGACTTGTAAGGGTGAGCTGTTGATCTATAGATCGAGGTGTAGATAGTTGATAGACATCATGTAGATTTGGAGCTCTGATATAGCGATAGCTTTTGTATTTTGTTCTACATTGTCGTCTTTTTATATTGATTTTGATATTGATGATTTTGGAATTTTGTAAATATATATTATTAAGTATGCTTGATTATGATTTATGATTCGAATTCGTGGCTTTTCCTTCCGCTGTGCGGTGTTCGGGTCGCTGTCGCGTCTCGGGTCCGAGGCCGCGGCGCGACATAGGAACTAGTTTTTGAGCTAAGTGTTTGATTGTGTATTTTTTGCATATACTTGTATTTTATTGTTTATTTGCTTATTTTTGAAGTTGTGAAAACCTAGGTTCATAGGTTGGTGTGTTTGGTGATTGCCTTGGTGTAGATGCATAAATCTATCATTGTATACTAGATTTAAATGTTCTTAGTCTTAAAGGTTGAAAAATAACTTCAAGGGTGGAGTCGGAGACTTCGAGGGTGGAGTTGGAGACTTTTCGGTGAAATTCTCTTTGTGTAAAAAACTTGAAATCTAATGGATTAGAAGTTGAAATCCTAAGCGGGGTGCTTAAGTAGTAGAGCAGACGGAATGATCAAACCATTATAAATTGATCCTATTTATATTGTCATTTGCTTGCGGGCATATTTGCTCTTATTTGTTTCATTTACAGCTTTTGTGCCTACTTAACTAATTGAATTGAGAATTAATTTAAGTAATTTAAAAAATAATTAAAATCAGACTTAGATAAAAGACTAGTTGTGACTATTCGCCCCCCAAATATATATATATATATATATTATTCATCCTCCATTAATGTGACTATTCATCCAACACCAAAATAGTTATGTATTCTGCAACACCGGAAGATCTGTCAAACATTGTAAACTTATGTTTGCTTGCGTGGTCACATCTCAACGTCTTTGTGCGAGCAAAACTAGTTTCTTGCTCCTTTTCCCTCTCTTGCTCTTCTTTTCCTCTTTCTCTGATGTACCTATATGTAGTCTCCTAACTACACCCCCATTATTTACGTACTTTGGACTATTTCAACTTTTTTTAAATAAATCACGTGGCCGTTGATCTCACTTTACCGTAGAAAATTAAAAAAAAAAATCAAATACGTAGAAAGCAAATTTCTAATCCTGCCTAATATATATATATATATAACAACGTACCAGGTAAGCTATTTAAAATATATTCTGAACACAAACCTTTCCCCCAAGCACAACACATCAAATGGTCAGACGAAGTTGTCCTTCACTGTTTTTCTCCACCCACTGCCTCAGCCCACAGAACAACACTCCACCAAGATACAAAACAGCTGGCACCAACTCTCATGTGCAGTTGAGATGCCCATCCATGGAAAAAACTTTTAATGATGGTGTCAGCTCCATAGAAATTCTCCTCCCCGTTTACTTTTCTATGGCCATTGCCTTCCTTCCATTGGTTTGACAGCATGCTCTGCTAACAGAAGAATCTGTCAAAGCAAAACCATGGACACAGCTCTCTTTTTCTACCGATGAAACTTGCAATTTATACATGAACCCTCCATAGCTGTCATCTTCTGCATCAGAAACACTTCACCCGTAGATTTGAGAGATAGGAAGAAGAAGAAGTTGCCAAAGTGCGTGCAGAGAATTAGCAATGGCCTGCAAGGTGTCTGATGAAATGCTGGGAACATTTGTGCCCGTTCTTGTTTACTGGGCCTACTCCGGAATGTACATGCTACTGGGATCCGACGACAAGTACCGGCTTCACTCGAGAAAGGAGGAGGAAACCAAGAACTCAGCCTCCAAGGGGAAGGTCGTCCTCGGCGTTCTCATTCAGCAGGCATTTCAGATTGCCGTCTCCGCTCTCCTGTTCACGGTACGTAATCACGAACGCAAGCTTCCGAGTAATGCAAGAATTAATTGCTTCTCCTTTTTCCCGCTCGAGCTTAATTCTCACCTTCTCGTTGATCACGCAAGTAGATGGCGCCCAAAGCTGAGATGACGAGCCGGAAATCTTCCATCTTGGCCTTGTTGATGCAATTCGCCGTAGCAATGTTTGTTCTGGATACATGGCAGTATTTCGTCCACCGCTACATGCACATGAACAAGTTCTTGTACCGGCACATCCACTACAAGCACCACAGCCTGGTCGTGCCCTTCGCCTACGGGGCTCTCTACAACCACCCGCTCGAAGGCTTGCTTCTCGACACGGTCGGAGGGGCCATCTCCTTCCTCGCCGCCGGGATGACTCCGCGCGCCGCCATCTTCTTCTTCTCCTTCGCGACTATTAAGACGGTGGACGACCACTGCGGGCTGTGGCTTCCGTGGAACCCGCTCCATGCGTTGTTCAGCAACAACAGCGCGTACCACGACGTCCACCACCAGCTCTACGGCGGCAAGTACAACTTCTCCCAGCCATTTTTTGTGGTATGGGACAGGATTTTGGGGACTTACATGCCCTACTCTCTGGCGGAGAGGAAGGATGGGGGACTCGAAGCAAGGCCTGTGAAAGATTAATTGGTGAACGATTCCAGAGAGGCATTTCTTCATGCACCTGATTTGCCGTCAACTGATTGTTGTTTGTGCTGTAACAGCTTAGCTTAGGTGTTTAGACAAACCTATTGCAGTTTTTATATGCTTTTGTAAAAACAAATTATATGTTTGATAACAGCTTCATATGTTCAGTGAAATAATGAATGTGAAAACATAGAAGAAGTATGCAAGGGTTTAGTGTTATTGCTAATGTGACTAGAAATTCTTGTTCTGCCGTCCTAATCATTAATTATCTCTGTGGAATACTTCAATGCGCCTTATGGATAGTATCAAATTTATGATTGAGAGATTTATAACTATATTCCGAATGTATAATTGTGATTCACAGAGGCTCAGCAAATAAGCCTAGGATCAATGGTGACTGCTGCAAATAAATATTCAACCAATATAAATCACAAATGAAGAGCGATAACATTTCCCGTTGAAAAACAACTGAGAGCAATAAAATACCAGTAAAAGAGAAACAACAGAAGAAATGAATAATCATCTTTCTTGTTACATAGATTCGCTGAAGTGACTACAAATCATTTATGGTGAGAAAAAAAGGAAGTATGATATTGAATGGAAACAGACTATAGGATAACATTTCTTGGTACTTATCAAAGTATTCTAATGATTAAATCACTTTTTCAATCTTTCAAAAACCTTATCTTAAATGACTAATACGAGAACAATTATTAACCAAAGAGTTCTGAATCCCGATAATTAAAGCAAAACTAGCAACCGCTAATTCTGAGCATTATCTTTATATTGGCATACCTACTCAGAAAAAGAGAAGAAAATAGAGTTTCGAAGTAAAATATCAACAATCGTTATATTGGCATACAAAATAACCTGGAGCAACTTGTGTCAAAAATTTGCAGATAAGGAGAGAATTATTGAACAAATCTTAAAATTTTGAAACTCTAGCAGTGGATTTCACTAAGATCATAAATTAGTGTATTACAAAAACTTGATATCAAAAAATATCTAGAAGGTTGGAAACTAAGCCCAAGAATCCAGTTTCAGCTACCAATACAAATAATGATTCTTTACCTCCAAACAAAAATGGTCGGAAAGCGTTCAATCAAGGATTGTACCATAGTCAAGGAAGATGAAACTTGACTAGCCTCAAAAAGAAGTATAATCTGAGTAATCCTTCTGATTTTGTAAATTATAAGCTTCCCCAAGTCAATAGAACTGAAAGGTGTAGCATTTAAGATGTTGCCTGTCCAAGGAACAATTATATGAAATTGGAAAATATATATGCTACAAAATAAAAGATGACACAACAGTAGCATATGCTAATTATATATAAAATATAGAACAGATCTGTTGAAAAAGGCATATAGAAAACTTTTTCTAGGTGTGACTTTCACTCCATATATATCAAAATCATTCCAGGTAAATGGAAGCTACATATTACAAAGACTGAAGCATCTACAAAGTGGAAGAGAAATAAAAGGAGAAAACAATTGGCAAAAGACATCATAGTGAATGACATATCTCTATTATAAAATAATATAAAGACAGGGCATTTTTCCCACCATCATAACTACTAACTCTAATCAGGTGTTCAAATTCCTTACATAGGCGAAGCTCTTGGATGCTCTGAATTAGAGGCCAAAGTTGCACAGCTGGAGAAAATCCATTTCTGTGTCAACATACTTGGTCCAGAGATGCTTGTATTGGTTCAGGGCAACATCAAGCCATGGTTTCATGTTCCCATTAAAGTGAATCACAGCTGCATTTCGAATCTCGTCAGGACTTACACTAGGATTATAACCAAGACCCATGACATGCCAAGTCTTATCCAGTGGCTTTGTGCTAGTGTAGAAGGTAGCTAATCCTGGTGGAAGCACAGATGTGGGGTTCCAGAGAGTGCCCTCCTCGTTCTGTCATAATGATGGCATTAATCAGAATTAAAAGAGCTTTCTTTTAATGAGAAAATACCATAAGTGATGGATAAGCATTAGACAAAAGTGAGATGAATCATACAAATGCTCAAACATGAAAATAAAGAAAAAGGTAAATGCATAACAAAATAAGGTTTGTGAATATCATGCAAATTGCACTATACTTAGCAGTGCTTCTTAAAGTCTTGCACTCATCCACATAATCACACTATTACATGTTGATGTATATGATAGGTATCCTCCGGTTAGGACTTAGTAGGTGTGGTTGTTTATATGTTTAATCCTTAACTAAAAGTTGGTAGCTACCAATGAAAATATAACTTCTTTGATCACATCTGCTCCATAGGCTTCTAAAAACTTGACTTTCCCAATCCAAATCATAGGAAAAAGAAGAATAAATTTCAAATTACTTCTGTTAGAAATGTAAGAATGTCATGGACTATACCTGTTTGACACAAACACAGATTTGTCAAGTAGTTCACCATATATTGAGACTCTGATACCATTACTCATATTAAATATTAATAATTTTGCATATCTATATGGTGTTTCTATCATCTATAGAAGACTTAACTGATAAGTTTGTAAATTGGAACATGGGTTTAAATATCGTAGTCGTACCATGCCGCCCGACACGGTCGTTATTTACCAGTCTTTCAAAAAATCAGTATCAAGACACCCACTATCAACCGATATCGAGGTGTACCAAAGGTACCGTACCGCTGGTACCGATGATAGCCTATATTACCCAGTAGTGTCTATATCAGTTTTGAGATTTTTAATAGATTATGTGCTTTTTGGAGCTTAAAATCATGTTTTGAAGCTTAAAACTATGTTGTAGGTATTACATCTGAAAAATAAAAATAAAAATAAAAAGAATAAAAATCTCGAAATAGTCCAGTGTCTCTACTAGCCAGTACTACCACTACCAGCCTTAGACAGAGATCAGTACCGCTACGAGAGTTTAAACCATGCATTGGAGTATCTACTGACTTATAAATTGCTGGCAAACTTGCTTGAAATGTGTGTGAAAACTGCATTTTTTACTTGCATGACTTTTATGATTCTAATAAAGGATGACAAGCATAGATTGCAAACATTGTGTAAAGTCAAGAATTTCTGGTTATATAGTGAAACATGTTGGCCTATGATTTTCAACCTTGGTCTTAATCTCGGTTTTGATAATAACAAAGTCAGAACTAATATTTCATTGAGAAATAATTTCAAGTTCCAAGTCGAGTAGCGTGAGACGTCCGCGATCGAAAGATTGTCGCAAAATCGGAAAATTTCAGGAGGGTGTTGATCGATGCTCGAAAGATGAAGAAGACTTAGAGTTTAGATTTTTGGGTCTAGAATCAATGTAAATTTCTTGTAATGCATGTTAATGATGAAGGAAACCAATCCCGAATCGAAAATCGAAGCCGTGGTGAAATAGCACACAGTACAGTTTTAGTCAAACCTTCGATCGACTGGTGATAGTAATGGCTTTGTTTCTAGCCGTTTAGAGCCGTTGAACCCGAGCCTTACTTTGGTATCTGCTTATATAAATGCCTTGACAGCCTTCCTTGAAGCCCCCTAGTTGACATTAAGCCATATTCTAATCCATTCTAAGTTTGAATAGTACCATCCTCTCAAAACCCTAGCCTTATACTCCATACTTCTTGATTGAGCCTAAACCCTTGATTGTTTCATTATCAAAACTTCAAAAGGCATCAAGAGGAGCTAGGTGACTTCACTTGGAGCTAAGTTGTTTATGTTGTAATTTTGCTTCATTTACTTGTGTATTTTGCAAATTATTTTTTGTATTTGAAGTGTATTTGTAGACCTAAGGTGTAGGTCTTGAGTTTGAGTGGTAGCATTAGTGTTGAGGCATAAGTCCACTTAGTTTACTAGGATTTGTATTATTGTTCTTAGGATAGAGGTGTTGAAGGTACTTCCAGGGAGAAAGTAACCCTCGAGGAGAGAGTTGTGTCTTGGCTTGTAAATCCTCTAGGAGGAAACAATACAATTATAGTGAACTTGGTTAAAATCCTAAGCGAGGTGCTAAGGTAGTGGATGTAGGCTTGATTGGAATCATCAATGTTAAAATGTTCTTAAATAATTACTTACCTAAGAGATAGGTTAGAGATAGGTTAGAGATACTTATCTAGTGTTCAACTAATTAATTAATTAGTATGTGATTTACATATTGTTAACTAGCATATAAATTTCATGGTTCAACTACATTGATGATCTTTCAAATATATAAATATATCTAATTGCCTCTTATCACCATTTATGGTTTGATGACAATTGAAACCTAACCAAATAAAACCAGTTAACAATCATTACAAAGACTGAGGGACCATTTGATAATAAATCTTTTGTTATTTTATTTTGAAGGGACCAGGAAGTACTTTTGGTCAGTAACAAAAATTCTGTTATTTTTGTTCCACCGAGAGTGATTCCTGGTCATGCTCAGAATAAAACCATACTTATTCTGAGGTATACATTCAATGAAATGACCCTACAGACTGTTTACAACAACCCACTGAAAAGAAATTTATCAATTTATCAAAATACCCAAACCAAGAATAAAATAAAAATTTTGATAAGTCAAAGAATCTAGCATCAGTCATAAGAAAACATTAGCTGAAGCTAATCTTACTTCAGCCATTAATGAAAAACCAAAAGGCAAGGTTAATGGTAATTCTTATTTGTCTGAACAAAGTTTTAAACAGTGTTCCACGAAACCATATATGCCTATGCAAACTTCACATCTGCAATGATATATGTGGATTCACCGCTATGTGGCCCCAAAATTAGTTTTGATAAAATATTGGTCTAGCCCACATACTAATCAAACTCAAAATCATTAATTGGTATGGAGCAACCCACTACTGAAATCCTATTCTTCATTTATTTCATCACCTATTTCCTTTGATGACATTATTTATCATTTTGATTTGTATCCTGAGAACTATTTATATTATATCTTTATGAACAATACATTTTAGTAGAGATGGCACAAACATCTCCATTTGCCGCTACACGGTGACCCAACTACATATTATCCACATATACTTTTGAATGTGCCAAGAGTTTAGAGTATATTTACTAAAAGCCAAGCATATATTCCCTTGTTAGAGAGTGTCCAATGTTTAACATGTCATGAGCTTTAAACGAACTAGCTTTAAAATTTAAATAAACTAACTTTATGAAAGTAAAATAGGTTGCTGGTTTTGTTATATCAAATACATGTCTCAAACAGGAAGTAAACCTCTGTTACAATAGAAAAAGAGAGAGATTTAGATTGGTTGGATCGAAAATAGAGGAAATAGTCTAAATCATACAGATAGGAGATATAGACGAGTTCAATGATATGGGAATGCCTAAATTTTTTATAGAAGCACTTATAGAAAAGAATTATTTATTAACTGCTGGACATATTCGCATAAATAGACTATGCATTGCCAAAGTCAAACAAATGAGCATTAGATATGATATTAAGATATTCTAAATTAACAAATTATAATCTACATACAAATGAATCAATCGGTTAAATTAAATCTTAGCTATAGCAGGAAGCAACTATAAAACAAATAAGCCAAACAAAAAAAGGTCTAGTGGTACTTATATAGAAATGCGTGCTTATATTACTTAAAAGGAGTAAATGCAGTTAACCTTTATTTTTGTATTTAATCATTGTTAAAAAACCTTGTAGCCACCAAGGGGCACCATTGTTTAAACCTTTGTAATCCACTAAAGGCTTTGAGGTTTGATCAATACTTGGCCCCTAGCTAAAAAATAAGGAACTGAGATTATAATGCACACTATACTAGTTGGCAGAACAAAAAGGAATTTTTAGTAGTTAATGACACTAAAAAGATCTACCAATCTTGATGGCGTGACTACATAATTGCTCCATCAGAGTGAAATAATTATAAAAAAATCAAATACAAAAAAACTGAATAAAAGAAGGGAAGAAATCTCACCAAGCTCTGGTAGTGATGGAATTGCTCGGTACATCTCTCCCTCCTCCATGCATCGAGGTCAAAGACATTCACCCCATAGGCCCAAGCGCACGCCCTGGGGCTGAACTGATTTGCAATTTCAGGATTTGAGAAGTTCAAGTACCTGTTGTACCTCCTGAATCCACCGAAGCACGTTTCAATGGCGCCATTGACCTTACCTTCCAAATCAACTTCCCACAGCCCCGCCAGATCTTTCTGCACCACCACGTCATCCTCCAAGAGCACGATTCGCCTCAGTTTAGGGAACATTTCGGGCAGGTAGAACCTGAGGTGATCAAGAACCGACAGGTCCCTCCGCCCGCTCTCCACCAACCTGACCACCGGCGAATAGGAGGCGTTCAAGAATTTGAATTCAGCGACAGACCTCACCTCCACCTTAGCGCCGCGAGTCGGCGGGCGGCGAACGAACCACACCTGCATGGCGGCCAGGTACTTCGGGTCGGTAACAACATGAAAAACATGCTTCCAGGGTTCCTTCGCGTTCTTGATGGCGGAGTTGATCACCACGGAAACCGCGATTATGTTGTCCGAAAAGATGGCGTAGTGGTAGAGGTCAGGATTGGCCGGGGCAGAAGCAGCAGCGTGGCGGTAGGACTCGGGGTGCGCGATCCGCTCCTCCATGAGGCGCATGGCGAGGCAGTGCAGGCTCTTCGGGGTGGATCCGGCGGCGATGGAACCAGCAAGGGCGCCCAGCTTCTTGGCGCGGTTAAGCTGTTCGTGGACGGCGAAGATTGTATCTCGTAACTTCTGGATCTTAAGCTGCGTGTCGAATGCCTCCTTGGATTCGCCGACAAGTTGGCGAGCGTACTTGATGCGTTCCTTGGCCTCCTTCTCGATGGGGCGGAGAGCATCCTCGTCGTCGACCGGGACCGCGAGGCGGCCGGAGAGCTCGGAGAGGGAGGCCGCAAGGTCCTCAAATACGCGGAGCTGGCGGGAGGAGTCCAGCTTGAGGCGGCGAGCGTAGGCCGCGTAGGCGGTGGCGAGGACGGAGTGATCGGCGGCTTGTCGGTAGATCAGGTCGAGGCGGGCGCGGAGGGGGTCGGAAGAGAGGAATACACGGCGATGGAGGGCGGCAGCGGAGGAGTGGGAAGGAGAGGAAGACGAAGACGAAGAGGAAGAGAGGAAAGCCGAGATGGCAGCCAGGAAGAGCAGGGTGAAGACGGCGGAGGCGAAAACCTTGTAGGAGAAGAAGGCTCGAAAGCCCGTGGCCGGGCGGGCGGGGCGCATTCCGGCCATTGCCATTTTGGTCAGTGCTTCGCGTCGGGGGCCTCCGCACCGCGCCGGATCTTATTCTTACTCTACGCCGCTTTTGGCCTTTTTTACGCACCGACGGGCAGAGAGAGATGTGGAATTGGGAGGAAGTGGATAATCGAGTGTGAGAATATACTAATATAGTACAATTACAAATATAGCCCTGCCTAGTTAGTTATCTGAGCACTTATATATCAGTCTTCTCTTACATCGTGGTTTGTCTCCAGACGTCTTCTGCACTAATTGCTCGCACTTCTTTTTTATTATTGTTTATAAATTTATTATGATGTTAATTTAATGAAGCACTCGTAACATTCTCATTTTCAAATATTTTATTGTATTTATAAAAATATTTAATTTAATATATGCAATTAATTGTAACATAGAGGAGGTTAATGTAATTTATTTTTGTGCATTAATCTCCTATTGTGATGATAATTTAATTGAACAGTTTAATTAATACATAATGGGCGAACGAATTAAAGCATATAATTGGTGGATGTCTGTCGGCAAACTAAGTGCGACTCCGCCAATCCATTAAATATCTGAACCGTGTAGTATATGTTAGGTTGTTCTCCATTATGTGCATTACCACTGCATTTCACGTCATTTTACTTATTAATCCATCAAATATTCATTATTTCTCTTAGCGGCACTTTCCCAGTAGGTATCAACAACCAATTTGTACGTGGCTGGCTAGGGGTGTCCATGTTCGGTTCGAATCGAATCGAATCGAATTTTTTGATTCAATTTGGTTTCAACGGTTGTAGGTTCGGATCTTTGACCCGAACCAAATCGAAATTTGAATTTCGATTCGGATTCGGTTCCCGGAATTCGAATATATTTTTTTTAATTTTTAACTAAGGTAAGTAATTAGGTATTAAGTAATTATTTTAATTTTTAATTTTTAACCGAATTAATTAAAATTTTAGTTTTCGGGTTGAAAATCGAATCGAACCGAATAATTTCGGTTCGGGTTAAATCAGGTTAGGAATTATTCGGTTCAGGTTCGGGTTGAAGTTTGGGTAAAAAAAAAAATTCGATTTGACCAAAATCGGTTCGATTCGATTCGATTCGAACCGAACGAACAGCTCTATGGCTGGCTGACTAGTGATGAGATTTTGGGGAAACTCATGCTTAGGATGTTCAAAATAAGCATGATGTTCAAAATTATGGGAAATTATGGTACAATTCTTTCATACAAGGATAAATAGCTTAAAATTTCATATAATTTTACAAAAAATTAAGATCTATTATTTTTTTCAATTTTGATCTATAAATTCACATAGTTTCCCTCATTGTTACATTTATCAATTCGTCAAGGACATCGTCAAATTTGCTGACGTGGAAAAAAACAGTCTCGTCAAGGATCACTTGGTTACAGCCACGTGCAGTGAGCACCATTTTCTAACACGTCAGCAAATTTGAAGAGGTCCATGATGAATTGGTAGATTTAATAACGAAAATAAACTATGTGAATTTACGTGTCAAAATTAAAAAAAATTAATAGATCTTAATTTTTTACGAAATTATATAAATTTTTAGACTATTTACCTAATATTAGAGGCGTCTCTTCTCTATTTGTCACGTTTTCTCAAAAAAAAATTTGCTACTTTCTCCTAGTCCTGATATCACAATTGGCAAACTTTTTATAAAAATGACACTTGAATAGTTTATTTATTTGAGTTAATGATTAACTCAACGGGTGATAGCATTCAATTAATTCATCTTTATTCATAGTGAATAATTTTTGTTTGTAAGTTACTAAGTGTTCTTGCCTGAGGTCGAGATGATGCGGGCATTTGCATTTCCTGCTCCGACGTGGCTCCGAGGGTGACTAGCAAAGACACTCTGATGCTCAAAAAGAAGAAATCTCAGATGGTGGATATGAAATTGAAATCGAGATTATACTTGTGTGTTGAGTCTATTTTATGGGCAAGTCCGAAATGCCTCGAGCAGTGATGTCTCCCATAATCTCGTGGGGATATGCACGAAATAGGTCGAAGTTTATCTCGAAGATAGCGAGCTCATTGTTGGACTAATGATTTCATTGAGAAATACTTTCAGGTTCCAAGTCGGTTAACGCACGACGTCTGCGATCGGAAAAATCAGAGAAATTGACAATGACGCTCGTCGACGCTCGGGATTCTTCGGAAAGTTAAAGTTTAGGGCTAGGGTATCTAGTTTGTGTTGAAAATCCTTATGATGATGCATAAGAACCCAAAAACCAAATCCGAACCTCAAATCACGAAAACCCAGTAAAGGGGAGCTCCTTGGAGGGCTATATAACCTAGATATTTTCTTAGCACCAAAAGTGCCGATAATTGTTCCTTAGATAAAAATTAGATAACGAGATATTTTAAATGATTTTTTGGAAGCCTTTAGCCTAACCATATTTGACCCGGAAGATTAGAGAATTTCCATTTTTCAGAAATTTGTATTAGACCCCAAAAGTTAGATTTTAATTCTTAAGAATTTTAATTTTTTAGATATTTTTATTGAATCCAAATGGGGGTAATCCTTATATAATATTTATGTTTTAAAGTTATTACCTTAATGTTAAGAAATGTTATATAAATAGACTTAGCGAAGACGAAACCTAGAAACAAGCAAACAAGCAGAAAAACTAGCCTAACCAAGCAGTCTGCCCTGCCCAAGTTCGGTCGATCGATGGGTCGACCGACAAAAGGAGAAGACATTTCGATCGATCGACCGGTCAACCGACCGACGCCCAGAATGGGCAGAATGCCTTCGGTCGCTCGGTCGGTCGACCGATGATCGACAGGGCATCGCCAATGGGCAAAAATCAGTCTGTTGACGAGCCATATTGTTTGGGGGGTTATAAATACTCATCCCAGACTTTGTTCCAAGCCTTCCATGATGCTTCGAAGCCTCAAAGAGTGATCCTAAGCAATTGTACAAGCTTCCATTGAGTCATTCTTGCAAAAGCCCTAGTTTTGATATCCACTTGTTGATTTAGCCTTCAAGCTTCATAGATTTATCTTCTCAAGGCATCAAGAGAACTAGAAAGTTTCTTTTGGAGCTAAGTACTTGTTGTTTGATTTATTGCTCTAATTGTTATTGTATTTTATTATTTATTTTGATTGTATATCATTTGTATAAACCTAGGTTGCTAGGTTTGATTGAGTTGGTGGTTGCCTTGGTGTTAAGGCTTAAATCCACCATTGTAAGCTTAGTTTACTAGGATTTGTTAAGTTGTCCCTTAGGTTGAGGTGGGAGAGTGCTCTCGGTAGGAAGACGAGATACTTCCGGGTGTGGAAGTGCCTTCGGTTTGAGAGCGGAGACTTTTCGGTGTAAAGTCCTCTTTGTAAGGGAAATGATATAATCTAGTAAATCTAATTTGAAAATCTTAAGCGGGGTGCTTAGCTAGTGGAGTAGGCATTGGGGCCAAACCACTATAAATAATTATGTTAGAATTATTTACCTTGCGTTTCTTATTACTTATCTTTTATATCTTGCTTCCGCTTACTACTCGATTTGTGAATTATCTAATTAATCAAGTAAACGATTAAAATCAAAATTAGACAAAAAGATTTAGATAACACCACTATTCATCTCCCCTCTAGTATGACCATTTCACGAACACTCATTACTGTCAAATCTCTAGTAATTAATGAAGGATGTCGATATCCTTGTTTGGCTAGATGGAGCCCCCGGGCTAAGTTGTGGTTGGTTCGATCTAAGTCTGGTTTATGAGTGTGAGCGCATCTGGGCCTGATTCGGCCAATCTCAAAGAGCTAGTCCAGTCCACAACCCCGAGCTTGGTCGGAGTTCGAAGACTTCGTGTCGAGGTCTAATAGTGTGTCGACTTTTGTTTGTTTGTTGAGCTCTTGGTATATGACGAGTTTCTGACATCGGGCTAGTATATGAGTGTTTGATGTGTTCTTTTCTTAGCTAAATTGATGGAGTAGGAGATCTCGGTGTACTTCGATTTCGTCGCTCTATGACACTTTGATTTCTGTGATCAATGTGGTGGTTGGGGGAGAAAAGGGGTGCCTTTCCGTGTGCCTGTCGCATGTTAATGCTCGCTCATCTTTTAATTCTGATAGGAAAATAATTATGGCTTGGAGATTCAATAGTTGCCGATAGACGGGCCTTGCTCCATTAGCGGGGCGTGACCAACGGTCGTTTGATGGGAGGCTCTCTCAAGTCTTTAAAAACCCTATGCCTCTTTCTTTTTCTTGCGTCTTTAAACTCTAACATGGAGTGGGGAGTGCTACGAATTTTCATTCCTCCATAAGTAAGCCTTGAGCTCGCAATGAGTAGATTAGGGATTTATGTGGGTTAGCACCATGGTGCTTATGAAGTGGGCATCGCTCTTGCTGGGCGGTTGCCTTGCTTCTAGAAGCCCTAGTTGTGGGACATGCCCTGCTCCGCTGGTTGACGCCGACACCTCCTCATTGCTCGACATCTCGCCCTCCTCCATTTTGTCCACCACTATTCCTGATAGTTCTCAAACAAGATATTGTAGCTCCTCTTGATGACTTCAAGATGAATGAAAGCTAGCTCAAAGTCAATACCAAGGTTTCTAGACTCAGACTAGGGTTTCACCAAATGAATGGTTCAATGTAAGCTTGTGGGTGTCAAAAGATGCCTCAAGGTGTTCAACAAGCATTTATGAAGACAGGTATGAGATTTATATAGAGAAAATATAAGGAAATGATCGGGTCCAATGGGTTGAAACGACTAAAAAAAGAGTTGTTAGACTTTTCGATCGATCTTCGATCGAAGACCGAGGATCGTCCGAGCTTCGACCGGTAACTTACTAAATTTTTTTGCTACTTGTGGTCGATCTTGGGCTCATCCTAGAAGTGTCCCTAATCCAGTTGAAATTCGGTCAAAATTCATTTTTTAGCCTTTTTAATCTTGTCGGTTTGCACTGGCGGGGCTTCCCTTTCCCGTCCTCTTGTCTATTCTTCCTGCCACCATCCTCATGTGATTTGCGGGAGGTTCTGCTAGTATATTTGTATGTGGCGCTAAATCCTAGTAGCAGACCTGCTAGTTGGAAACTTTGGTTTTTGTGGCTTGGCTCATTGTTGGTGATGGCGCTTCTGCTGAAATGTTTTTCCTTTAAACAATCGCCTTGTTGGCGTGTCTTTGTGACCTATTTTATAGATCGCCCTTCACAAGCTTATAAATGTAAATTTCCCCTTTTGCGGGGCTTTATAAAAAAAGATGATGTTTTTTCGCTTTCATTCTTGTTGTGTTTGTCGAGTTTGACCGACTATTTTTCGACCGACGCGCTGGGCGATGTCATCACTCATGGAATATGTTCAAAGTTTCTTTACAAGTATAGGCCAAAAAATAAAGTTTGGGGCTAGGGTTACTTGTTCGGTAGTCGTGAGCTTCATTTTAAGATGTTCGAACCTTGGAAGCGGGGGCGCTGAGGCCGAGTCTGTAAGGGCTCTGAGGTCAGAAGTAGCGGCGTTGAGGCCGACGAGCCAGGCTGGTAAAAACCGACCCCTGATCGTTGTAAGAACTCTAAGGCCGGAAGTAGCAACGCTGAGGCCGACGAATTAGGCTAGTGAAAATCGATGTAAGTCGAATGGCCACACTAGATAGGGGGGGGTGAATAGTTTGTTTACTAAACTTTAACCTAGTTCTGGTTTAAATCGTTTCCTTGATTACTTAAGTTAATGTTTAATTCAAACTAGATAAATGCGAAAGCAAGTAAATAAAATAAGTAATCAAACACACATGAAAGCAATGCTAACGCAATAAATTTATAATGGTTCGGACCCAATGCCTACTCCAATGCCTTTACACCAAGACTACCACCATACACACAAACCTGGTACTCTAGGTTATCACAAACTCACATACAAGATAATAAATCACAAAATACATAAATAAATGAGAACAAATATTAAACAACATAAACTTAGCTCTCAAACAAGATGTCCTAGCTCCTTTTGACGACTTGAAGATGAATCAGAGCAAGCTCAAAGTCAAACTCAAGAATAACAACGTAGAAGGCTAGGGTTTCAACAAATATGACTCAATCAAGGCTCTTGGATGTCAAACGATGTCACATAAAGTGTTAAAAGATTATAGGAAGGTTGTGAAAGGCTTTAAATAAGCAGAACAAACAATGGGGCTACACCCTCACTCAACGGCTCAAAATCGAGTCGTTGGGACCGCCGGTTGCCTATCGATCGACCGTCGGTCGATCGGCCATTGCTTGAATGGTCACTGGAAAAACTAGTGACCAGCTCGATCGACCAAAGGTTCGACTAATAGCCAGTTTCAGGGTTGTTTTTTTTCGAGTTTAGGTTTTCGGATTTCGGGTCTTGGTTTTTTGGGTTCTTTGCATCATAATGAGGATATACATGAAGCCTAGACACCCTAAATCCAAACTCTATCTTCCCTGACGAATTCAAGCACGTCGACCAACGTCCTTTCAATTTTTTTGATTTCTCCAATTTTTTTGCTCGTGGATGTCGTGCGCAAAATGACTTGGAACCTAAAAATATTTTTTCATGAAAACATTAGTTTCATGTTTGGTATCATCAAAACTGAGATTAAGACCTAGGTTAAAAACCTTAGGCCAACAATCGAGTCCTGTTCGTTGAGGCTGGCGAGCTAGACTAGTTAAGACCGAGCTATGGTCGCTGTGGGAATCTGAGTGTGGTGTTGAGGCCTAGTTTGCAAGGGCTCTGATGCCAGAAGTAGCGGCGTTGAGGCCGACAACCAAGCTGGTGAAAATTGAGTCCTGGTCGTTAAAAGAGCTTTGAGATCGAAAGTAATAGTGTTGAGGCCGACAAGTCAGGCTGGTGAAAATCGAGTCCTGGTCATTGTAAGGGCTTTGAGGCTGGAAGTAATGACATTGAGGCCGATGAGCCAAGCTGGTGAAAATTGAGTCCTGGTCATTGATGGCGCATGAGCCCGAGATACGCAATGGGTCCGGTGAGCTAGACTGGTCAAAAGCGAGTTCTGGTCGTTGTGGAAATCTAAGTGTGGTGCTGAGGCCGAGGAGGACTGATGTGTCGCACAGGCACAGGGTGAGAGCTATCGCGAGATCGTAGAGGTCGGTTCCTCCTCTGTGTGCTATGAGATAGCTACAAATAATCTGGACACAAAAAAATGTGCAAAAAAGAGAGCAATGTTATTAATGATTGTTGTAATAGTACATCTTGTCCTATCAAGAGCTGAGCTCAGTCTATCGCAAAGGCTTAGTTGTAGTAGGCCCACAGAGAGGCCACGTTCCACAATCGGATGAGTTCTCGTCTGGAGTGTTCAACAATTCGATAGGCACCTTTTTCGATGACCTTTGTGATCCTGCAGGGGTCTTCCCAGTTCGGGGAAAGCTTTCCTTCTCCAGCTTGCTTCCTTTGAGGTTCGATCTTTCGGAGGATCAGGTCTCCTTCTGTGAAGCTCGGCTTGAGATGCTTGTCGTATTTTTGAGCTATTATGATATTCATAGCCACTTCTCTGATTCTGGAGAGTTCTTGCTCTTCCTCGATGAGGTCGAGTTCGGTTTGGCGAGTTTTTGAATTATTTTGCTCCTCGAAGGTAGTTTTGTGGAGGTTGGGCTCTGCGATTTCGATTGGAATCATGGCCTCTGCTCCATAAATTAGCCTGTAGGGAGTTTCCAGGGTAGAAGATTGACCGATTGTGTTGTAGCCCCAAAGCACTTCGGGTAGTTCTTTGGCCAAGTGCCCCTTGACCTGGTCGAGTTTCTTTGTGAGCCCCTCTAGGATGACCTTATTGGCTGCTTCGGCCAGGCCATTTGTCTGTGGAGGCTATACTGATGAGAAGAGCCATCGAATACCAAGGTCCGAGCAAAATTCTCGGAATCGTCGATCTATAAATTATGTCCTGATGTCGCTGACGAGTTCGCGAGGTATGTCGTACCTGCAGATGATGTTCTTCCACACAAACTTCTTGACCTTTTCGGTCACAATTGAGGATAGGGGTTCGACCTTTATCCATTTGGTGAAGTAGTCGATTGCTACTACCAAATACTTAAATTGTGTGGTGCTCGAAGGAACGGGCCGTGGACGTCGATGCCCCACTTGTGGGACGACTAGTTGACTTTCGAGCTATGGAGTGGCTTGGGATGTTGTTGTGAGACTCCGGAGAAGTCCTAGCATTTGTTGCACCTTTTGACATAGGAGCTACTATCTATCTTTATGGTTGGCCAAAAATATCCAGCCCAGAGGATCTTGTCGGTCAAGGATCTTCCTCTGATGTGATTATCATAGATGTCGTCGTAGATTTTCACCATTACAGTATCTATTTGAGGTCAGCCAATACATTTGAGTAGCGGTCGAAAATATACTCTTTTGTAGAGTTGTTCATCAAGGAGGGTGTAATAGCTTGCTATCCTCCTGAATTTTCTTAGGTTGGAGGTGTGCTCTAGAATTTCATCTCGTCTAAGGTAGGTTACGTATGGAGTCCTCCGGTCTGTGCCTTGTTCGACTGTTCAGACCTCAGCCGAAGTGTCGACTGATTGGATGCTCGATTGTTCGAGGATTTGTTGCATGACCGACCCGTTATTTTGATGTTTCCTAGTGCTGGAGAGCTTGGATAACAGGTCGACTCGGGTATTTCCTCCTGAGGTATGTGCTGGATCACACAACTATCAAAGTTTATGTTTAAAGAATGTACTAGTGAGAGGTACCTTTCAAGGGAGGGGTCACTTGCTTGGCAAGTGTTGTTAACTTGCCCTACACAAGCCGTGAGTCACTTTTCACAATCACATTCCAGGATTTTACGTCTTGGGCGAGCTTTAGTTTGGCGATCATAGCTTTGCATTATGCTTGATTGTTGTTGACTTTGAATTTGAACTGAAGGTATTACGTATTCTTGGGTGATTCCCTGGCCATTCTCTAGAATGATGCCCGCTCCACTTACTTTTTCACTGGAGGCGCCATCTACGAATAGTGTCTAAGTTTCGAACTGGTTGGGGATGTCTTCCTGGTCGGTGAATTCGGTGACGAAGTTTGCCAGACCTTGATGGTACCTCTAGGTTGATATTCGATGTTGAACTCCGAGAGTTCTACTGACCAAGATATCATCCAGCTAACGAGTTCGGGTTTGGTCACTACTTGCCTGATTGGTTGTTCTTTGCTCACCTGGATGTGGTAGCTTTGAAAATATGGTCTTAGCCTTCTTCCCGAGATGACAAGGGGGAAGCCGAGCTTCTCTAGCCTCCAATATCTGGTTCCGAGCCTTTGGAGGACCTTGCTGACAAAGTATATCGGCTTCTGATATTTTCTCTGTTCTCGGACCTAAGTCGAGCTGAGGGCGTTCTTTGTGACTGTGAGGTAAAGGAAAAGTGTCTCTCCTAGTTGTGGTTTGTCCAAAACCGGCGGACTAGTGAGGAAGTGTTTGAGCTCTTGGAAGGCTTGTTCGCACTTCTTATCCCATTAGAAGTCTTGTTATTTTCTCAGGATGTTAAAGAAATGAGTGGTCCGGTCGGCCGATCTGGAGAGGAATCTCAACAAGGCAGCCACTCTCCCGATGAACTGTTGTACCTATTTGATGTTGCATGGGCTCCGCATCACTTGGATGACTTAGCATATTTATGGATTGTCTTCGATCCCTTGATTTGTTAGCATGAAGTCGAGGAATTTGCCGCCATGGACTTCGAAGGCACATTTCTCCGGATTCAGTATCGTGTTTTAGCGCCTAAGCTGGCTAAAAATCTCGATGAGATCGCCCAGTGGTCTCTAGTGGCTAGTGTTTTGGCGACCATGTCGTTTATGTTCACATCAATGTTTTGGTCAATATGTAGCTCCTGCATTTTTAAGCCCGAATGGCATCACTTTGTAGTAGAAGTTGGCATTCTCGGTGATTAAGGTTGTCTTCTCTTCATCCTCTGGGTGCATCTGGATCTGGTTATAGCCTAAATAGACGTCCATGAAACTTAGGTATTGATACCCCGAGGAGTCATGGACAAGCTTGTCTATGCTCGGCAGTGGATAAGAGTCCTTTGTACATGCTTTATTGAGGTCGGTGAAGTCAACGCACATTCGCTATTTTCCTAAGTGTTTGTTGACCATCATGACATTTGCGAGCCTTGTGGTGAATTTGATTTCTATGGTAAATCTTGCCTTCAACAGCTTTCTAGTTTCCTCAAGGGATGCTAGTTGAGGCTGGCTCTGAATTTTCTTTTCTTTTTGGCCATGGGTCTAACCTGGGGATCGATGGCCAATCTGTGGCAAATGATTTGAGGGTCTATCCCTAGCATATCATTTGGCGTCCATGCAAAGAGTTTGACATTGTCTCTGAGTAGAGTGCCGAGTTGAGCTTTGAGCTCTGCGGGGAGGTGTGCTCCCGTGTAGGTTACCTGTTCGGGGGAGGCCCCGACCTGTACAGTTTCCAGATTGTTAGTGGGTTGGGGCCTCTCTTGGACATCTCCTCTAGGGTCCAACTCTGAAATCCAAGGCTGGTGTTCTGTGTGAAGAAACGAAATTGTTGACGAGCACAGGTATCTGCGTTTTCTCTAGCTCAGTTGGCTTGAGTTTTAGGCACTCATTGTAACATACGCGGGCCTCTTTCTAGTCCACATGCACCACTCCTACCTTTGTCTTAGAGATAGGGAATTTGATGGCGAGGTGGGGAGTTGATACCATGGCTCCCAAACTGTTTAGGGACGATCAGCCCAAGATCATGCGATAGGGGCTTGAATATTGAACGACGATGAATTGTACGTTCACTGACTTCGTTCTCGGTGGGGAGTCGAACGTTGTTGCCAATAATAAGTAGCCTCTGATGTCGACTAGCTCCCTAAGAAGCCGATGAGTTCTCCATGTAAGGATGGAGTGAATTTTTCTGATGTGCATCGTTTCAAGTGTTTGGTGGAACAAGACGTTGGCGAGCTCCCCTGGTCTACCAAGACTTTCTTGACAAGAAAATCACCAGTGATTACGGGAATAAGAACAAGATCATGCAAATTTCTGTCAATCCCATGGAAGCCAATTTCATAGAAAGATATTATCGGGGTAGATGCGTACGGCCTTCGTGGACGAGTTGCATCATCGACAGTCATGGTGGCTTGGAGTGATTCCGCTCTAGCTGATCTTGTCTCGCCTCCTTCGTTGAATTCGCCCTCTATGTAATCAATGACTATGCAGATTTTGGAGTAGGGCCGCTCGGTCATGCAATCATTGTGATTGTTTGTGGTGTCCCTCTTGGACTTCGGCGTCGGTGGTCGAGGTTTTGTCGATCTTGGTTGCGGCTTCGTCTGCATCAGATGTAGTGGTCGAGGCGACCTTCTCCGATCATGCACCTGATTTGATCTCGGAGTACCACACACTCCTCTGTGGAGTGTTTGTAAGTTCGGTGGAACTCACACCTCTTGCTCTTGTCGACTTTGGATGAAGGTTTTGGCCTTTATGGGCCGCTAGGAGGTCTAAGCAATTGCAGATGTTAGATCTCCTAGAGGATGGTCTCTCGTCTGGTGTTGTGGGAAATGTACTCGTCGAACCTGGGAATAGGCCTAGAGGGCGACCTCCCTCTCTTGCTGTGACCACGGTCGTGATGATCCTTGTCTTCGCCCCTTATGTTAGGCCTTTTGCCCTTCTTGTCCTCGGTGGAGTCTTTGGTGATTTGCATGTCGGCCTTTCTAGCATCTCGGAGTTCTTCCATCTTTAAGTAATTTACAACATTCTTTTGGAACTCAACCATGTCCTTCCGCCTTCCCAGGGCGATCTGGTCTGCGAAGTGTCCAGACTTCAACTCGTGTTTGATAGAAAATAACTCGACTTGTGGGTCGAGGTTCGGGATCTTCGGCGCCGCGGCTTGGAATCTCTGTATGTAATCCTTCAAGGGATCATGTTGCCCTTGCTTGATGCAGTAGAGAGCGTCCTCGGTCTTGCAGTAGATTTAGGATGAGTAGAATCAGCTAGTGAAGGCATGGCAGAGTTCCGCAAAAGAGTTTATAGATCCCGGTGGAAAGGAGGAAAACCACAGTAGTACAGCCTTCTCTAGAAACATCGGGAAGGCTGTGCAAAGGACGAGGTCGGTCGCTCCATTGGGACGCATCATGGACCTGAACATTGTCAGGTGTGTAGTTGGGGAGCCCAAACCAACATAGGATTTCAGAGCGGTCATCAACTGGAATCTAGGCGAAAGGCATGCCACCATGATGTGTTCGGCGAAGGGTCCCAAGTTGACGAGGAGGGGAGTAGTAGCCTCCGTGACCCTGGGATCTTTCTCCTTTCTCCGGTGAGGCGTGCTTGAGACCTCGTCCTAGAAGACGAAAAATGGCCTCCTCCCCTCCGAGTGATTATTTTTTTCATGCTCTTAGTGGTTGCACTCGTATTCGATCGAGTGTAGTTCCGGAGACCATGACAACATCTCGACCTGGGCTGCTAACTGTTGGTTCTCTTCTTGAAGGTCGTTTATTCAACGTTGGGATTCTTCTGGTGAGGAATTGGCTGGTGCTGGAGCATCACTCCTCACTATTTCAGCGTCTCCAGGTATCGGAGCGACGTCGCTGCTAGGATGTTGCCTACATGCAGCGGCGTTCGCCTAATTCCAAGTAACAACCATTGCGGGGTAGGTAAGATTTACTTATATGGTGGGCGCTGAATGTTCTTGCCTAAAGTCGAAGCGATGATATTTGGTTCAGTGTATCTCCTAGTTAGGTGCAACTCCGGAGGGGAGGGGGACCTACGAAAGACACTCCAAGCTCAAGTCAAGATATGATCAAGGTGGAGGTAATAGAAATTGGAATCCAGGGTATCTGAGGCGTGTCATATTTATATATATTGTAGGATGAGGGAGGATTGACAATGATGTCGCCCGATAATCTCGTAGGAATGTTGCTCAGAATAGATCAAGACTGATCCCGAAGATTTCGGGCTCGTAATGATGAATCCCTTATAATTAATAAGGATGTGGATGTCCCTGTATGGCCGGGTGGAGCCATACAATTTTCTAAAAATATTTGAGTGATAGTATGTCAAATTAGTTCAATTAAGCATATCGTCATAAATTTGATCAAACATCACTTTATCAATTTACTCATGAATTTTTAGACTTATTCATTTAGAAACAAAACATGAGTGAATCTAAACATATTTATGAAGTTTTTGCCTAAAGTCGGGGTAATGCGAGCCTTTCGTCTCCTGGTCCTACGCGGCTCTAGGTGTGACCTGCAAAGACACTCTAGATATGCGTCGTGTCTGTTTTATGGGTAGGTCAGGATGTCTCGGGCGATGATATCTCCTAGAATCTCATGGGGATATATCCGGAATGGGTTGAAGTTTATCCCAGAGATGGCGAACTCATTACTTCAACCTCTCTTCTGGGGAGTCATGCCCTGCTTCGGCTGTTGCGTCGACATCCTCCTTGTTGGACTAAGGTTTTTAACCTTGGTCTTAATCTCGGTTTTGATGATAACAAACATGGAACTAATGATTTCATGGAGAATTATTTTCAGGTTCCATATCGGTTAACGCACGACGTCCACGATAGAAAATATCAGAAAAATCAAAAAATCGGAAGGACGTTGATCGACGCGCTCGAATTTGTCGGGAAGATAGAGTCTACATTTAGGGTGTTTAGATAAATTGTAAAATCCTCATTATGATGCTAAAGAACCAAACTTGTAATCTGAAACTTGTACCGAAGAAAGAACCCGACTAAAACTGAATGATAAAGTACATGTATAATAGGCAAAGTATCGGTACTTTATGGCCGGTTGACTGACCGATCGATCGGCAAGGGTTCTAAATCCACAGAAGCCTTCGGTCGAATGATCGATCGCTCGTCCGGTCGATTGGCCCATTGACCAGGCGGCACCAATGGGCAAAAATCAGCCCGTTGGGTGATCTCTCAACTCCTTGATCTTGCCTTCAAGCTTTGATTGATTCATCATTGAGGCATCAAGAGGAACTAGGACTTGTGTTTGGAGCTAAGTATTTATTGTATTGTTTATTTGCTCCATTATTTGTGTATTTTCTTGTTATTTACATCTTATTTGAGTTTGTGAAGACCTAGGTTGTTAGGTCTTGAAATTAGGTGGTAGCCTTGGTGTTTGAGATTTAAATCCAGCGGTGTAAACATAGTTTACTAGGATTAGTTATTGTCATCCCTTAGGGCTGAGGTGGAAGAGTGCTCTCGATAAGAAGGCAGAGACTTCCGGGTGTGGAATTGTCTTACATTGAGAGCGGAGACTCTTCGGGTAAAAAGTCCTCTTTGTAAGGGAAACGATATAATCTAGTAAAACTTGTTTGGAAATCCTAAGTGGGGTGCTTAGGTAGTGGAGTAGGCATTCGGACCGAACTACTATAAATCACCATGTTTGCATTGCTTCTACTTGTGTTTGTTTAATTAACGTATTTACATTGCTTCTGCTTGCTACTCGATTTGTTATTACCTAAGTAATCAAGTAAACGATTAAAATCGAAATTATGTGAAAAGATTAGCTAACACACTTTTCACCCCCCCTCTAGTGTAGGCCATTTCACCAACACTCTTGTCCTCCCTTACTCAGCCTCTCATGCCTTGTCAATGATAGTTCCCGGTCCACTTGACCAAATCTAATAATGCAAGGGAGAATGGAGTCCCATTGATCGGGTTTCCTTGCTCTCAGTGGCATTAGAAGCTGTAGGAGTGTCATGGATACTGATGTATCGATGGAGTGTCTTCTCTCCAATAGTTGTTCTGTGTTGTATATCATCCCCTTGTGGGCTTGTGAATGTATGTCTACCCCTTGTGGGTTTATGAATATATATATGCATATTCCTTTTTTGTGATGCTTCTGCTTTGATGCTTTTGCATGCTGTGTTTGGAAATCGACCGACATTATCTAATCGGCCAAGATGTGATTGTGGCGCTTGGGGCCGTCCATCGTTGTCTGGCTGGCAGTAGTTTGGGTTGAAGAGTGGTGTTTCTTTGGCCGATGTTAGCTAGTCGACAGCCGAGGATCATCTTTAGGTTGAGATCAAACCCTTGTCAAAGGTAGAGTTAGGACCGAGGTTACTTGTTTGGTAATTTGTCGATCTACCTCAAACTTGTTCGGGTCCAAGGTTATGAGTGCATGCTGAGGCAGAGATTGATGGCGTTGAGGCCGAGGACCAGACTCGGCGTCTGACCGAGTTCGCAAGGAGCGCACTTAGAGTCGTTGAGGTCTTTAGGGGCGCTGAGGCCGAGGACCAAACTCGGTGTCAAACCAAGCTCGCGAAGAGCGCGCTTCGGGTCATTGAGGTCTTCAAGGCGGTTGAGGCCAGAAGTATTGGTGCTGAGGCCGAAGACCAAACTATGTGTCAAACCAAGCTTGCAAGGAGCATGCTTCAGATCATTGAGGTCTTCAAGGATGCCGAGGCCACAAGTAATGGCACTGAGGCCGAGGACCAAACACCATGGGCGCTGAGGTTGGAGGTGGCGGTGATGAGGCTGTAGGCGGCGGCGCTGAGGTAGGAGATGGCGGTGCTGAAGCTGGGACCACGCTTAGGGTCACGCCGAGCTCGGGGGGAGTGTAAGGCAAGACCATGACAGGGTCGAGAAGGATAGATGTATCATGCAGGAAGGAAGTTGTTGTCGTCGTCGGGCAGTGTTCCTGTCGGGAGATTGTGGGAGTTCCTTTGTTGTGCGCTATGAGATGGCTGTGAATAGTCTGGATAAAGAGAGACGTGGACAAAGGAGAGTAATATTATTGAATAATTGTCAAATAGTAGTACATCAGATCCCACCGAGTGAGGTGCTCGGCCCACGCATGGTGGTGACTCGTTAAAACCTTCAAAAGAAAAACCTTGTGGGAGAAACCATAATTTGCATTTTAAGGGGGGTTGTTTAGCTGTAGTAGGCCTGTAGGGAGGCCGTGTTCCACGTTTGTGGGAGTTCTCGTCCAAAGAGTTCGGCGATTTTGTAGGGTCCCTTTCCTATGTTTCTAGTGATTCTGTACGGGCCTTCCCAGTTTTGGGTGAGTTTCCCTTCCCCGTTGGCTTTCTCTGGAGTTCGATCTTCCTTAGTACTAGATCTCTCTCTTTGAAGTTCCTCTGTTTGACATGTTTCTCGTATTTCCGAGTTATTCTGAGCTTAATGGCTTCTTCCTTGACCCTGGCGACCTCTCGTTCTTCTTCGACGAGGTTCAGCTCGGCCTGTTGGGCCTCTGAATTACTTTGTTCATCAAAGGTTTCTCTGCAATCTCTATTGGAATCATGGCCTCATAACACTTCAGGCAGTTCCTCGGCACAGTAGCCCTTTCTTTTTTAGTCATGTCAGGATGAATTTGTTGGCCACCTCGGCTAAGCCATTAGTCTGTGGATGCTCTATTGAGGAAAAGAGCTATTGGATGTTGAAGTTCAAGTAGAATTCTCTGAGTAATTTATCTGTGAGTTGCGTGCCATTGTCGTTGACGAGTTCGCGTAATCTGTTATATCTGCATATGATCTTCTTCCACATGAACTTCTTAACCTTTTTGGTTGCAATTAAGGGTAGAGGTTCGGCCTCTATCCACTTGGTGAAGTAGTCGAAGGTTACTACCAAGTATTTGATTTGCCCTAGGGCCGGAGGGAAGGGATAGAGGGGGTCAATCTCCACTTATGGAACGGGCAGCTGATTTTTGAGATGTGTAACGGCTCGGGGTATTTCTATGAGACTTGAGACTTCGAAAAATCTCTCGCACTTGTCGTAACTTTTGACGAACAGACCGTAGTCTGCCTTCATGGTTGGCCAGAAGTATTCGACCGAGAGGATTTTAGCTGCAAGGGATCTTCCTCCAATGTGGTTGTCGCATATGCCTTCATGCACTTCCGCTATCACAATATCTATCTGGGGTTGGCCGATGCACTTAAGTAGTGGCTAAGAGTATCCTTTTATGTAGAGTTGGTCTTCGATGAGGGTGTAATAACTTGCCATCCTTCGTAATTTCTTTTGATTCAAGAAATGTAGGGGGTCCTCTCCTTACCTGAGGTAAGCTATGTAGGGGGTCCTCCAATCGGTTGTTTGCTCGACTGGTTGGAATCCGACTGAGGTGTCGGTCGACTTGATGCTCGGTTGACCGAGGACTTGTTGGATGACCGACCTGTTATTTTAAGGTTTCTTGGTGCTAGCGAGCTTATAGGTCGGCTCGGGTGTTTTCCACTTGAGGTATGTGTGCTGGACCACATAATAATTAAAGTTAGTTATATATTAAGGAATGTACTAGGGAGAGGTACCTTTCTAAGCAGGGGTCCCTTATTTGACAATTGTTGTTGAGTTGTCCTACAACAAGTTGTGAGTCGCTTTTGAGAATCACTTTCTGGGCTCCTATGACATGGGCGAGCTTTAGTCCGACGACGAGGGCTCCCACATGGCTGGGAGCATATCGGACTGAGCCAGAGGCTATATGTAAGGCCAAGGACTAGACTAGGTGAAAACTGAGCTCACGACAGGCGCGCTTAGGGTCGTGTTGCTCGTTGGGAGTGTGCTGGACACTACTAGAATTGTCGTTGTCACCGACGGCTCAAGCTGTGGTTGAACCGTCGGTGACAATAGTCACGGACGGTGCGAGTTGTGGCAAAAGGCTGTCACCGATGTGCGCATCTCAGATAAGTTGTGACGGCAGAGGCCGGTTGTCATAAGTAATCTTCAGCGACAACCGCGCATGCTGTCGCTGATTTAAACACATCAGTGATGGCCCTCGGCGGCTGTCATTGATTTAAACACATCAGCCATGGCTGAGAGCCATCGGTGATATTATTAGCAACCATAATATTTGGTGCTGCCCAGGCCATCAGCCATTTACAATACCCTTTCAGCCACGACATAGTGACGGGCAATCGTGGGTAAGTCCTGGCTGAAGTTATATCATGTAACTGGAAAAAAAAAATTAAAAATTCTTGTATACAATGATATCATCAATCACATATTACAATTATAGATTTTCAATCACAGATTACAACCACAAAACCTCAGACACATACATTTTAAACCAATCATTCAAGTTTTACTTTAATATCATCAATCTAAGTATATAAACAACTTTAAGCCTCAAACCAGAGACAAACAAGTATTAAAATATGAAATATAAAGTATGTTGGGTGAAAAGGCACACTAGAGGGGGGGTGAATAGTATGTTATCTAAACTTGTCACCTAATTCCGGTTTTAATCGTTTGTTAAATTATTTAGGCAAATCACAATTTATCGATTAGATGCGGAAACAAAAATAAACAATTAAGCACAAACAGAGAAAATAATGCTAACACATAGATTTATAGTGGTTCGGTCCCAATGCCTACTCCACTACCTAAGCACTCCGCTTAGGATTTCCAAACTAAGTTTACTAGATTAAATTGATTCTCTTACACAGAGGACTTTGACACGAAGAGTCTCACTCTCAACCCTCACTTCCACACCCAAAAGTCTCCACCTTCTTACCGAGAGCACTCTTCCACCTCAATCCTAAGGGACAACTCAACTAATTCTAGTAAACTAAGTTTACACAAGTGGATTTACACCTTCTACACCAAGGATACCACTTACACACAAGACCTCACAC
This sequence comes from Canna indica, assembly GCA_034359265.1. NCBI lineage: Eukaryota > Viridiplantae > Streptophyta > Magnoliopsida > Zingiberales > Cannaceae > Canna > Canna indica. The sequence goes on along the minus strand of CP136898.1, from coordinate 31,165,557 downwards.
TAGGTCTTCTTGTATGCTCAAATACAATGAAATAAATAACAAAATACAACACAAAATAGAGCAATAAATCAAACAATAAAATACTTAGCTCCACAACAAGATTCCTAGCTTCCTCTTGATGCCTTTGATGGTGAAACTATGAAGGTAAAGCTCAATCAAAGGGATCAGATATCAAAGCTAGGGTTTTTCCAAGAATTGACGCAATGAAAGCTTGGAATTGATCAAGGATGGCTCAATAAAGTGTTGGAGTGATCAAAAGTATCTTAGGAAGGTTTAGGCTTGGGTATTTATAGAGCCAAGAAGACATGGAATGAAACGGGCGGCTCAACGGGCGAAAAACTAGCCATTTCCGCCGTTCGATCGCCTGCCGGTCAATCGTCGGTCGACCGACCGATCGACCGCCCAGCGACCTTTGGCCCTAATCGCACTGTTTGGTCAACTGAATGAGTCGCGACTTCAGTGATCCGCAATCTGGTCGACCGATGAAGCTACTGCCAATTTTTGGCCTCGGTCGGTCGACCGACTGGTCGACCGAAGTAGCCTTCTATCATTTTTTAACACAATTCGGTCGACCGAACCTGGGCAGAGCAATTTTCTTAGCTTTGTTAATAACTTTAAAACATAAATGTTATATAAGAATTACCCCCCATTTGGATTTAATAAATATATCTAAAAACTCAAAATCCTTAAGAATCAAAATCTAGTTATTGGGGTCTAGTACAAATTTTCCGAAAACGGAAATTTCCTAATCTTTCAAGTCGAGAATGTGTAGGCTAAGGGCTTCCAAAAATTTCTAAAAAATACATCGTTATCTAATTTTAACCCAATGAACAATTACCGTCATTTTTTATGTCAAGAAAATATCTAGGTCATATAGCCCTCCAAGGAGCTCCCTAGGTTATTTCAGGACGGTTTTCGGGTTTTCATGTTTTGGGATTTGGGGATGGTTTTTGGGTTCTTATGCATCACCATGAGGATATTACAATATAAACTAGACACCCTAAACCTATACTCTATCTTCCCGATGAATCCAAGCGCGTCGACCAACGTCCTTTCGATTTCCCGATTTCTTCAATATTTTCGATCGAGGATGTCGTGCGCTAACCGATATGGAACCTGAAAGATTTCTCAAAGAAATAATAGTTCCATGTTTGTTATCATCAAAATCAAGATTAAGACCAAGGTTGAAAACCTTAAGCCAACAAAGTATAAACATCTATCAAGTATCTAAGCCTCAAACGGAGGCTATCAAGTATCAACATGTAAACAAAATACACTAAACCAAAATCTCACGACTGCGGTGGAAGCGGTGGAGTCGACAGCGATTGGGTGAACGAGGAGGACGGCTGCGACATCATCAGTAGAAGGCCCGAGTGAGATGAAATCTGAGTGAGGAGGGCCTGCATGTTCTGCATCGTATGTCTCAACTCATCATTTGTTCATCTCTGCTTCTCCATCACATGTCTCTGCTCCTCTATCACCTGCCTCTACTCCTCTATCGTCGCTCTCTACTATATTAGCTCGGACTCTAAGGCCGCTATCCGACTCTGGTCCTGCGTCCGCGATGTCAAGGGCCTCTCACCCGCAGCGGAAGGGGTCGGTGCCCCAAGTAGCCCTAACACGGCGCGTGCATAGCCACTGTCTGCAAAGACATAAACACGACCATGCTCCCAGCCACTTGCGGCCTCAACCCATGCACCCACGTCAAACTCCTCCGGTGTTCCTCCGCGCTCGATCACGGTCCTAGTATAGGTCTCCTACATGCGTTTATATTTTAAATAATACATATATAAAAACTATAAATAAAAATTGCGTAAATACTTACCATGATGATTGAGGCCCTACTATCGACGTAGTTCCCCGCTCCTCGTCGCCGACGGTGAGTGCGCTCAAACACCTGCATCAGCGAGGGGCGTTGGATGGTGCCATCATCCGCAACTCGCATCTTATATTAGAAAATAAATACATTAGTATCATTATACATATTATATAATATTTTAATTAAAAGTAAGGAAATTATACATACCATACGACGCTCATGCAACACAAAAGACACAGAGCCACCAGTGTAGCGCGCCCTCGTGTCGTCCCCCCCCAGGACATGCTGGTCCGGGAGACCTCCTGCCACTCAAGCATGTCCCACCGCTCAAACATGCTGGTCCCACACAAGTCTAGGAATCCACTCGAGGGCGTGTCCTCAAGTCTGCCCAATCTATGTGGCCCCTAGCTATCTCATCACGGTCTTACAAGCCTATTGAAGTATCCCGTTGTAGCGAGCGTGAGCAACATGCTCCCACGCACTATCTACAAATGGGGTCTGGTCTTCCGACCATGTATAATGAGCCTGCAAAAAAATAATTTTATTATTACCGATCGATATTTAACATTAACATTAATTTAATAAATATACTTTACCGAGAACTCTCGCCATAGTAAATCCATATGCTCACGGGGCACGGGAGACCATGTAGGCCACGCCCCTTGCATAAACTTTCAAATTGTCCCCGCTATCGTGCATGGGACGTCCTCCTGCTCAAACCTGCACCAAATATAGTACAATTCTATATTATGATATATTGAATTATAAATAAATTATAAGGGATAATTAATACATCTACTTACCTTCTACCGTGCACACTAACCGATCTACGTGACTCTCCCTCGGCCGGCGGAGGGAAAATTCTGTTAGGCCCTCGTGGCCTACGTCTCGATGTCGATGGGCCTTGATCGGCTGAAGGGATGGTGGCTGGAGGTGGGGGGATGGTGGCCAGATTAGCTGGGGGAATGATGGTCGGATCAGGTAGGGGAATGGTGGTCAGATCTAGTCAGGGGGATGGTGGCCGGAGGTGGGGGGGATGGTGGTCGAAGGCGAAGGGTCGGTGGGTACATGGATGGTAAGTGGTAATCGTCAGGGGGTATTAGTCCTACGAGGAATGCCTCCTCGAGCATGCACTTCTCGAACCATAGCTGTCAAATATGAATATAATTAGTATATATATAATAGATTAATAGATACATTTAATAATTGAAGATATACTTCACATTTACAATTATTTAAATGTAATTGATATTTAAACACGACCAGGGTACTCTTCGTCGTTTAAGAATCGAGATAGACGAGAACCCAAAGCACAACCAGGGTAACAAAAGATATTTAAACAATCATCTGATGGTTGAGATCCCCCGTCTGATGGTCGAGCTCCCCCGTCGTCGTTCCGTGGAAGACCATTAAGCCTTGTCTCGATGGTTGATCCAAAATAAAATGAGCAGAATGTTGAAGTTTCTTGAATTATATATGCTTCTGATATGGAACCTTCAACTGCATCTATGTTCTTTACTTTTTTTCTTCAGACGATTCATGTATCTTTCAAATAAGTACATCCACCGATATTGAACGGGGCCACCAACTCGTGCCTCGTATGCCAAATATATTGGTAGATGCTCCATCGATTCAAAAAATGCAGGAGGGAAAAACTGCTCCAACTTGCATATGATTTCAACAATATTATTTTCAAGTACCGTCGTAGTATCTAGTAGTTGTACTATCTCAGTCACTGATACAACATTGTCATTTAAATGGAATTATCCGCCAAGACTATCCAGAATCATTGTTCTATAAGGATTAGGTGGATTGGAAGAAGAAACAACCATAGTAGAGGATTCACCATGAGTTTGGACAACATATATGATTGCTCGACGTTCCGATTTGACATGACTCCCCGTGACAATTCCATACAAAATATCTTAGTGTGAATCCTTTTGTATATAGATACACATATAGATGCATTGTGATAGTTTCCCGATCCAAAAATCTTATGTTCGAACATTTCCGGCACGGACATCGGATTTTATCACCATTAAGGAATTTTTTATTCGACTAGGCAAAATTTAAGAAGTAAGTTATGCCTACTCGAAATTCGTCTGCTATAGCTCCAGATGAATTCGTCGGTACATCCAACTTCGATCGCCCGACATGTTTTGTCAAAAAGTTGGTAAAATCTTTAGGTGGGATGGTCCTATTCCATTTGGGATTCATGTTATTTATATTGCACTTAGTATTTCTTTTAGTCATTAACTTCATTCTAAATTTTAACAGCATCTCCCTACAGTTCTCCGAATACGCATATCATATGGGTGTGTATCGGAGAACAAGGGAGATACAAGCAAAAATTTAAAAATGAATAATGACTAAAATAAATAAACTAAGTGCAATATAAATAACTATGTTCCTAAATTATCCAATTAGGGACAATTCAAGGGTTGTATGTCGTATAAAAGATCATTTACTTCATTTACACGAGCATACAACCCCCGAACGGATCTAAGATTTTGCAAAATTAAAACTTGACTCGTCGATGCGTACGTGAAATGTATCAACTCGTCTTGATTATTTTCTATATTTGTGGATGCTAGTGCGAGTCCACAATAGATGATTTCACGCGAGTCCAAAGTGGACGATTCCGACACGAGTCCATCGATTGTGGACGATTCTAGCGCGAGTCCACCATGGATGATTTGGCCACGAGTCCAAAGTGGACAATTCCGGCGCGCACGAGTTCAAAGTGGACAATTCTGGTGCGCACGAGTCCAAAGTGGATGATTTTAAAATTGTAATTACACCCAACTAAAATTAACCCTAACATTTATTCTACCCTTTATTAACTAACCCTAAAACTAACCTAAATTTAATATAACAGTAAAAAAACTTAATTAATCTACAATTGACATATAAAATCTATAATTAAATCATAATAAATCTACAATTAACAAATAATTAATCTAAAATTAATCTAGATTCAACACATAAAAAATTTACAACACATATAAATTAATCTTAAAAAAATTAAACCTAATTAGATTAGGGGTTACACCCCTAATCAAACAGTAGCCGGCAGCTACTGTCGTCTACTTTTGATCTTGTTGGAGCCAAGGGATTTGACCCGAAATCCAACACCAGCATCTACACACCGGTGCCGTTGGCCAGTGTCGGCGTCCACGCCGAATGCCGACACTGGTGGCGACTCAAAAGGGGCGACGAAAATTAAAAGGGGGTTGGACCGGGGCGATGGGGGATGGAGGAAAATACCTCACTGAGAAAAAGGGGCGAAGGTCGGCATAGGGTCGGAAGACGAGTGGCGACGGGCAGCATCGAGGCGCGGCAGCGACGACACCAGTGGGGAGAGAAGAAGAGAAGCATAAGAGGAAGGGTTGGGCGCAAACGCAAATAAAAGGTTTATCACTGACGGCCCGAGAGCCATTGGTAAACCGTGGATGCCTACAAATTATATCAACGTCAGCCGCTAAGGCCCACACTAATCCGTAAGTGAAGGGTTTTTTATTTTCGCGCCGCGTTCGCACCAACATTAATAAGCGACGGTCGATGCTAGTCGTGGCTAATGACATTGTTTATATCACCGATGGCTTGGTGCCCCCGCTAAGCTGTCACTACATAGTTATTTCATTTCGTGCCCCGTGTCCGTCATCTACTTTAAGCGACGGCCTTAGGCGGCTGTCGAAAGCCATGAATAGTTCTAATGACCTAGGCGGCTGTCGGTGAACCCCGTTGCTGATTGCCAATATTCTAGTAGTGGGACTAAGCCAGAGGCCGTATGTAAGGCGGAGGACCAAAATCGGTGAAAATTGGGCTCATGACAGGCGCGCTTAGGACCGCCAAACCAGATTGGTGAAAACTGAGTTCTAGGAGGGTTGAGCTTGAGCTGGTGAAAACCAAGTCTCGATTGCTTAGGCACTTGGTTATGCCGAGAGTAGGGAAGTTTGATCAAGGAGGAATGGCGCATCACGTGGGTCAAGGGCCGCTTGTGAGACCGTATAAATTCCTCCAACAAAGTATGCAATGACTTAGATGGAGGTTAGACACAAAAGATTGTGTGTAATAGAGAAAGCAACTTTGTTATGAAATAAAGATACATCATACCCCACCGAGAGCTAGACTCGGCTTACACTAGGTAGGGTCTCGTTAAAAACCTTTCATGGGGAAAACCCAGTGGGAAAAAATTAACCACCAAGTAAGGAAAAGAACACCCTAGCCTTGTCATAATTTACAGGGGGATTCTTAGCTGTAATAGGCCCATAGGGAGGACCCGTTCCAGGATCGTGGGAGTTCCCGCCTGGAGAGTTCTACTATCATGTAGGCACCTTTTTCGAGGACCTCTGTGATCCGATAGGGGCCTTCCTAGTTTGGGGCAAGCTTGCCTTCTTTGGCTGGTTTTCTTTGTGGTTCGATCTTCCGGAGAACAAGATCGCCTTCTGCAAAGCACCTTGGCTTGACACGTTTGTGTTGGCTTTAAGTTTTCAACCTTGGTCTTAATCTCTTAATCTCGGTTTTGATGATAACAAACATGGAACTAATATTTCATTGAGAAATCTTTCAAGTTCCATATCTAGTAGTGTTCGATGTCCTCGATCGGATAAATCGAAGAAATCGATAAATTGGAAGGACATTGATCGTCACGCTCAGGTTCGTCGCGGAAATTTCTCAAAGATTGACGAGTGCACCAAAGTGCTCAAAGTTCAAATGGAAAGCTCTCCAATTTGATGCTCGTTGAAAATCGGAACCCAGAAATGAAGCGCGCCAGAAAAAGGGGTGAAAAATCAATATCAACATTTGTTTGATCGACCGAAGAGTGTAAGAAATTGGCAGTAGCCAATTTGATCAATCGGTCGGTCAACCGAACACTGCCAAAAACTGGTAGTGGCTAGTTTGATCGATCAGTCGATCAACCGATAGAGGCCAAAAATGGGCAGTAACCCTAGCGATTGAACGATCGATCGACCGAATGGAGGATCGTGCGATCGCACATCTCTGCTTCCCCTACGTCGGTCGACCAATGGGTAGACCAGATTGAGGGAACGCAATATTGCGTTTCGGCGATCGACCCGTCGGTCGACCGCACAGAGGAAAGATGGTAGCGGTCATATTGGCGGTCGATAGGTCAGTCGATCGACCAATCGACCGAGCGGCTGTAACGACTATATTTTAGCCCGTTGAGCTATCATTTCTTCTGAGGGTATAAATATACCACATCTAACTCCTCTCTACAACTCTTCCTTGATGATTATAGATTTTATTGAGCAATTAAAAGGAATATTTGAGCCTTCTAGAGATTGATCAAGCGCGCTCTTCTCTTTCCGCAAATATTTTCTCAAGCGCCAACTGCTGCCTCAACTCGGGAATTGAATCGAGCTCTACGACTCAGCGAGTTGGAGGTTCCAAGGCTTGGAAAAGAGCTTTTAATCTTGGTTTACTCTTTTACCTCTTTTGATTGTATTTTAACTGTTATTTGAACATTTTTATTTGATTTGTGCGTGTGGAAGACCTAGGCTGTAAGGTCTTGTTGTGGAAGTGGTTACCTTGTTGTAAAGGTGTAAAGTCACTTGTGTAAAGTTAGTTTTTACTAGGATTAGTTGAGGTATCCCTTAGGGTTGAGGTGAAAGAGTGCTCTCGGTAAGAAGACGGAGACTTCTGGGTGTGGAAGTGCCTTAGGTTGAGAGTGCGACTCTTCGAGTCAAAGTCCTCTGTGTAAGGGAAACTAATTATTCTAGTAAAACTTAGTTTGGAAATCCTAAGCGGGGTGCTTAGGTAGTGGAGTAGGCATTGGGGCCGAACCACTATAAATTTGTGTGTTTGCATTGATTTATTGTCTGTATTAATTATTTTATCATTTATCGCTTCTGCATCTAATCATTCAATCGTAAATTACCTAAACAATCTAAGTAAATGATTAAAATTGAATTTAGGCTAATTAATTTAGCTAACACACTATTCACCCCCCCCTCTAGTGTTTCCATTTCGCCTACATTTAGTATCAGATCCGGTCATAGATTGAGATTTCATCATCTCCTCTACATCGTCTCTCGATCCGAAAAATGGCACTAGAGTGTGTAGCGTCTATACCTCCTAGGTTCGATGAGTCAAACTTTGGTCTTTAGAAAGGAAGAATGTATACATTCTTAAAGACTCAAGGTTTAGGTGTTTTTAATATGGTAAAGTCAAAATACATAGAACCTAAGGAAAAAATGGATCCATGGACCCAAGAACAAATTAGCATGTTTGAGTTAAATGCTAAAGCTACAAATTGCTTATTTTGTTCTTTGGAAAATAATGTGTTTGAGAAAATCATGCATTGTACTTCTGCATTCGATATTTGGGCTACTTTAAACATGCTTTACAATTATGCAAAAACCGAAGAGCTCAATACATTTGATGAGGGGAGTGATGACAATTCCAATACTAATATGGTTTTTGAAGCCCATAGTGCCTCAAGTCATAGGAGCACAAGAAATTAGAAAAGGGAGGTGATTTGCCATGTGTGCCAAGAAAAAGGGCATGTAAGGAAGAACTGCCCTACTATGAAAAACAAGACAAAGAAGAGGTCAAGTGCTTCCACCTCCACATCTTACTCAGGTGAAGCATCCTCTTTTCATGACCATGAAGCCACTTCTAAAGTTTGCCTCATGGATGTTAATGATGAGGTACACTCTTGTTCTTCTAGTCATGCTAATGACAATAATAATGCTAGCTCTACTAGTTCTCTTGACATGTCATATAATGAGTTAGTAGATGAATACAAGAAAATGTATGCCTTGCTTGTTAAAATGGATAATGAAAGTAAAACATTGAAGAAAGATAATATAAGGCTTAACTCTCATGTGGATGAATTAAAATTAGAAAATAAGAAAATGAAATCTAGTTCTTTTGATTTTTCCCATGATAGGTTAAAACTTGAGCTTAAGGACATAAAGCTTAAGAATGAAAGTTTGAAACTTGAGAATTCAAAAATTATAAGTCAAAACTACAATTTGAAATCTCAATCTAAAGTCTTATATCAATCTCTTGATTTATTGAAAAATGAGGTTGTATCCTTAAATAAGAAAGTAAACGAATTAAAAAATATTTCATTTCTTAAGAACACTAGAAATGCTTATATAAAGAATGCCAATGCTCATCGTCATTCTCATGCTATGCATTCTTCCATTAGACCTCATGATCATAAGAAGAAGAATGATTTTTCTGCGAATGCTCATACTCATCATGTTTCACATGCCAAGCATTCTAATGATAGATTTAATGTCCATAGCAAAAATCAAAAGAAATTCAATGGACATTATTTTTGTTGTGGTACTTTTGAGCATGCAATATATGATTGTGCTTTTAAAGTGAACCCTAGTGTTGTTAAGACACTTTGGGTACCTAAGCCCATTAACCCCCAAGGACCCAAAGCCATTTGGGTACCAAAAATTTCATGCTCTATTGTAGGGGGCGCTACCACACAATGGTGAGATGAAGTTGGTTGATTGAAGTTGCTTGAGGATTCATAAATTGTACCATTTCAAAGTTGCAACTTCAAGTCATCATGATTCCTATGGTAAAGTTGGCATCAAATACTTTGGTATCATCTCCTATACCTCTTGTTTAAATTAGAGTTGGAGTTTGATATGTGCTTAATATTATTAGATTTCCCCGCTCTTAATATATTTCAAATGATTTTTGATTTTTTGATCTTCGGTCTCTTCGGAGACCTATGTAGCCTGTAATGGGCTCATGTGACCTTGCGGTTTTCAACCAATAGGAAGGGTTGGAGATCTTATTTTTCAAAATTTTATATTTTGAGATCTCTTAATTCATTTCGGATTCACGATAATTTATTTTGAAATGAATTTGAAACTATTTAGCAAAGTAGATTTTGATATCGATAATTCATCCCTCTCTTTGCTACTTAGTTTGATAACTTGCTAGTAATTATATTCTCATTATCCTACTAATGAATATTGTTTGCAAGTTATGATAAAATGGAAGGCTTTAAAAATTAGAATGAAAAAGATTAGTTTGGCTAAATTTTCAAGTATAAGGTATAACTTCGATTAAATCAAAATCTTAGTGTTATACCCTCAATGCTTAAGCTTAAATAATATCTCAATACTCATGATTAGAATTGCATGGTAAACCCCTGAATTTTCATGAGTAGGTAGAATCTTAGCACTTAGGCAAATTTCATTAAATGAAACTTGCTCTAGGTTAATACTTACTATTAGAGACATTCGTTTAAGTCCAAACTAGTTAAACATGTTTAGGAATCTTATCCCTCAAATGTTTCACATCTTAAGATCCCTTAGATTCATTTTGATATCATGTTAACCTCCTTAAAATGAATCTTTACTATCTAGCATAGGTTAAGGTGTTTAAATGAAACTTTGCATTGAACATTTGCAATTTAGTATGTTAGCTTGCTAGTTGGCATATAATTTCATTTTGATACTAATGAAGCCTACTTGCAAGTTAAGAAAGTGATAAAAATTGAAGGCTATGCTATCATGATGAAAATGAAAAGTAAATGACAAGTTTGGCAAATTTCTAAAGACTAAGGTATGGATTTAATTTTGTAAAAATCTTAGTTTAATAATTGAATATCCATGTTTAATGATGTCTTTATACTCATGATTGATTTTGCATAAAAAATGTTTGAATTTTCATGAGTAGGCAATTTCATGATAACTAGGCAAATTTCATGATATTAATATTGAATGAAATTAGGCTAGTTTGAAATTTCTTATTAGAGACCTCATTTTGAGTAAACACCAAATGAATATGTTTAGATACACATATCACATGAGTCTAGGTTGTTAAACTTAAAAATTCATGTCTAGATGAACAAATGTGATAACTAGATCATATTAGAGGACTTAAGCTTGAAAAGTTTGACCCAAGTCAATAAATTAACTTGGTCACTTCATTTTAAGTCCAATCTTCATAAACATGTTTAGGAATAGGTATGACATGGTTCCAATCACTTAAAGTGAGAAATTCATATGGATATGGATAAAATGACATAGAGGTCAATTCATGCTTACCTCTTTTGAACCAAGTTGACCCAAGCCAACAATTGACTTAAAGGTCTCATTTTCAATCCATATTTAAGAAACATGTTTAAATTTACTCATGTTAGATATTCATAGGTTTAGGATTAGTTGAGGTATCCCTTAGGGTTGAGGTGGAAGAGTACTCTCGGTAAGAAGGCGGAGACTTCCGGGTGTGGAAGTGCCTTAGGTTGAGAGTGCGACTCTTCGAGTCAAAGTCCTCTGTGTAAGGGAAACTAATTAATCTAGTAAAACTTAGTTTGGAAATCCTAAGCGGGGTGTTTAGGTAGTGGAGTAGGCATTGGGGCCGAACCACTATAAATTTGTGTGTTTGGATTGATTTATTGTATGTATTAATTGTTTTATTATTTATCGCTTCCGCATCTAATCATTCAATCGTAAATTGCCTAAACAATCTAAGTAAATGATTAAAATTGAATTTAGGCTAATTAATTTAGTTAACACACTATTCACCCCCCCCCCTTTAATGTTGTCATTTCGACTATAGTTTGTCCTATTTCTGGGTGATCCTGAGCTTCATCACCTCTTCTATGATTTTAGCGAGCTCTCGCTCTTCTTCAATGAGGTCGAGTTCGGTAACTCGGTCTTCTGTGTTACCCTGTTCGTTGAAAGTAATTCTGCGGAGGTTGGGATCTGCGATCTCTACGTGGATCACGGCCTCTACTCCATAAATAAGGCGGTAAGGAGTTTTCGAGCTGGATGAGTTGTTGTGTTGTAACTCCAGAGTACTTGGTAATTCATCGACCTAGTAGACCTTGACTCGGTCGAGCTTTTTCTTTAGCCCGATTAGGATTAATTTCTTGGCTGCCTCGTCTAAGCCATTCATTTGCGGGCGCTCAACAGACGAGAAAAGTTATTTGTGTTGGGATGGGAATAAGAAACGCATCGGAAATACCTATTTAAAAAATTCAAACCATCCCGAAAACAACGATCCTGAAAATAGCAATATTAAGGAATTCAACAGCGGAGAAGAAGGAGAAGATATACCTCAAATTGCGGTTGGTATGGCTGATCCTATCCCCGTCTTGAGATGCACACGTGCACGTCATCCAACGATAGTCCACACCATGTACCTCGCAACAATAGGGTCAGCGAATATCGGGGCTCGTTGTGGCTCAACAGAGAAGCTTTCTTAATCCCGGAATCCACCAAGGCAAGGCCGGTCCTTCCACCAAGAATCGGGCACCAAAGAGGGAAGGAGAGAGGATGAGAAAACATCGAAACAAAAGAGAAGAGGTGAAGATCACTGTCCTCTTGGACTCCTCCAAGAATATGAAAAATGTGGCACACCCAAGAAGAGAAGACGGGAGGATCAAGAAGGAGGATGCCAACCACCAAGGAGAAGAACTTAGGGTTCTTGGAACTCTTCCACACAAGAACCCTTCTCAAGATTCACAATCTTTCCTCTCTTGATCTATTCCTTTCTCTCTCTTGTTTTTCATCATCTTGGTTCGGCCACCCTTAAATTAACCCTTTTAAAGGGGGCAACCACAAGAGAGAATAAATGGGGGGTCGGTCACTTGTGTTCAATTTTGAACTCATCCCGGATTTCAAAAATCTGGGGTTTGCCTCCTCTTTGATTTTCATATTTAATGGTTTTATAATTTATTCATAATAAATCAAAATCCAATTAAATCGAATATTAATTTATCTACATAAATTAAATGACTATCAATAAGAATTATGTTTATCTCCTAAAACCAATCACCTAAAGAATATGGATGAGATAAATCAAACCCCTATTTATTAATAAAACCATGATTTATCCAAATAAATCAATTATCCATTAATATATATGATTTATCTAAATAAATCAATTCCCTATTAATTATGATTTATCTAAATTAATTAATTCATAATTAATAGGCGTAGGCACCACTACAACACAATCGACCTATAGAGACACATAATTAGAGACAAATTAGATTTTTATTTCTAAATCTTCACATTTAGAGACTAATATACACAAAATTTATCCCTAATTAGTCTCTAAAAATAGCTTTAGAGTCATATCAATTAAGTGACTCTGTTGCTAGTGTTTCTATAGCTTAGAGTCAAATCAATTAAGTGACTATTTTGTTGTTGTTTCTATAGATCTATATAGACCAATTAGGAGCAAATTTTGTATCTATTAGTCTCCAAATGTGAAGATTTAAAAATAAAAATATAATTTGTCTCTAATTTTGTGTCTCTATAGGTCAATTATGTTATAGTGCACATGGGAAAAATCAAATTTTTCCCTCCATGCAATTATGTTTAATTCTTAATTACACATAATCCTCGTCTAAAGGTTTATTAATTACTTAATTCATAATTATGATTAATCAACCCCAAAAAGTAATATCACGTGTCATACCCTACGACTTTAGGGTTACCCTACAAATTAGGGTTACCGAGGAACTCCTTCCTCGCATATTCATTCCTATAGGAAACATCTTTCCTATCATGTCCGTAAACGAGATCCGTGATCGAGTTACAGTATATCCATGCTAGTAGACATATAGTGCTGCATTTAGACTCTATCTCATAAAGTCCGTTACGAGGTTAGCATGTTGTGTGTGATCCATTGGGCCCCACACTAAGCCAGCAGTGAGTTGTGCATAATGGAAAGTCGGATTTGACAGAATGATTTGTATACGAATCTTACGAGCCTCCACTAAGCCCTTTAGTGTGGTTGTGAGAGACTCTACTCACAAGTCAAGATTGACGTCTAGCAACGTGTCATGACTACTAGGATAGTGTGAGGTTCAATCTACAGGGATCGAACGCCCTTCGCTGAATAATTATCGTGCAACAAAATCCCTCGGTTACAATGTCCCGAAGTCGGCTAGGGTATGAAAGAAGTGTCAAATCCTAATACCAATTCATATGTATTCCACCCGCCAAGATGTCATCTCAATAATAAAACGTCAGAAATATCTTCCTGACTTTCATGTCTACTCTGGCTAGAGATTCCTAAGTCGACACTTGCAAGGATATCTCCTCTCACTAGGAGTAACCGATTCCATGTTGGTTGCCAATCTACCTCCATGAATCCTTCCCCATGCCAGTAATACCCGGCACATGATGCTGAGGGCCACGTAGGGTTAGAACCAAAGTAATGGGTCATCACTCACAAGGTAACCATGACAACCTCAGGTCGAAGGACTTCTTGCACCTACTATCACCCGAGGAACATCCTATTGACACTCATGTAAGGATTCCATTTTGTGTTCCTCGTGTAGGTCTGTTCAGTGAACTCATTCCCTAATGAGCACCTGCACTTGTACATTAATGATGGCTCATAGGTAAGTATGAGATCAGCTACCCCTTATCGTATAGGGCATGTATCAAGTGCACTAGTCTATTCAGAATCACTGATCCTCTAATTGGTGATCCTATGACTATGAACATTTAGAACATAGGCATCTGGATTCCAAGTCTCACTAGCATGATCTCATCATGGCCTCAGAATCATTTGCCCGGGTCCATGGGGTTCATCACAATCTTTATGAATAAAGATGCAGCATATGATGAAAAAGTTGTCTCATTAAGTTGATTACCCTTGAATAGTCCCTAAACACATCGACATGTGATTGGCTCAAGGGCACTATTCCTTTCAATTTGATGTTGAGGTTTGAGCATAACTCTAGAATTGTCGATCCATGAATTGAATCTGCATATGATATTCTTCCAGATGAACTTTTGGTCTTTATCTATTGCAATTGTTGTTAGGGGTTAAGACTATATCCACTTGGTGAAGTAGTCGATTGCTACGACCAAGAACTTGAATTGTCCAGGTGCTTGGGGAAAGGGACCAAGGAGGTCTATACCCCATTTGTGGAACAGCCAACTAACGTCTGAACTGTGCAAGGGTTCGGGGTGTAGTTGAGAAACTTCGGAGAACCTTTGGCACTTGTCGCATTTTTTGACATAAAGGCTGCAATCTATCTTCATAGTTGGCTAGAAATAGCTGGCTCGAAGGATTTTGGCTGCCAGCGACCTTCATCTGATATGGTTACCGCAGATGCCATCATGGACTTCTTCCATTATAGTGGTTGTTCGAGGTTGGGCGACTGTAATGACCAAAAATTTTAATAATTATATTTTGTCCTTAAACAGGGTATCGTAGGCTCGAGTTAGCGCGGACTAGCGGAGAGCTTCAGGATTGATTCTGGGTAAGCTATTAATGTAGAAATTTTTTAAAAAATAATTAATTTGCAATGTTTTTGTGATTTAGCATGCTAGAATGATAGAGGACCTTGACTCAAGTTTAGCAGTTCAATCGGAACTCGAATCAGAGTTAGAACATGTTAGATATAGTTTTTTTAAGTCGAACCACTTAAGTAGGGGCAATATGGTCATTTGGGGCCGACCAGGCCCCATAAAAATACACTTGGGATGTGCGGTCTGGGGTTTAGCCGCACGCCACCCGAGGTAAGAGAGGAGAGAGAGAGAGGGCGACGCCGAGAAGGAAGGAGCCAATTCGGAGGTCGGAATTCACGAGTTCGCCGGCGTTCATCGTAGGAAGGATCCAAACTTCTTCTTTTTTTCCGTTTTCTCCAAAACGGTGAGTGGATTAATCCCTCTTTCCCCTCTTTCCTCATTATGTTGTCGCCCCCTTTGGGAGGGTATTTTCCGGATTTTTTTGCGGATTTTCTCGTGCCGAATTCGAGTGTTGAATTGATTGGATTTCCATTGTTGCCGCGAATCAATTGATCCAAATTTTGATCCTAGCCACATGCCCCAACCCAAGTTCTTGAGGAGCTGCCCCTCCCACCCCACCCCTTTTTTTTCCTTTGATGTCTTGATGAATTCTTGAGTCTTGAATCTTGATGGTAGTTTGATTAATGGAACTTGTTTCTTGATAGGAGAGGAATTGAGAGTTAGGGTATGCCACCCCTTCCCTAAGGGTTCCCTAGAGACTCTAGGGGTCAGCCGGGCCTTAACACTCATGTAAAGAACCTTGTAAACATGGTTAGTATTAAGATTACACCTTAAGGACATTTTCACATGTTGCCAGAGCATGCTTTAGGGTAGAGACCTTTAAATTGGGGAAAACAAGGAATTTAGAGACACCTAGGGACACCTAGAGACATAGGACCGTATATTGAATATAGCGTTGAGCCGATCCTAAGGAGGGCTAGTAGGGCCGACCCCCCTTGCTCTTAGAGCATTCGGGTAAGGGGGAAGGCCGGCCCTAGGTGGTGCGGTTAGGGTCATAAAAGGGATTGTGGTTCATTGGAGATGATCTCTACACTTAATACCTTGTATAGGGTTCTTTATTGATAGATATTTCTATAGTTTATAAGTTCTAGCACATTGATACACATCTATGTCATTTACTTGTGATTATATATGTGGTGAGATGTTCTGAATTTATTATTACATGATTTATGTGATGCCCCATTATGATGTTATATTTGTTCATGACCATGTGCATATTGTATTTATAATTTAAGTGGCATGAATGTTATTCTTATAAATATGTGGAAAGTGATTTATGGCATGAGGTCATGGAGGGGCCGAGGTATGTTCATAGCATACTTTTATTTATTATTATGTGGATGGATCTTTTTCCTAGTATGCTATTATGTGTGTATACTTTGCTTGGTGCATATTCCCAAAAGCCTCACGAGTGAGGGGAGGGTATGTCCCAAAGAGACGGTGTTGGCAATATTCTGGAAGTTCCGGCCTGTGAGTGGAGATCATACCCAAAAGAGATAGTCTGAAACCCTGACCGATGAGGGGAACGAATACCCCAAAGAGATAGATCGGAAGAGCCCGTGTCGGTGAGGAGAGGGCATGCCCCAAAGAGACGACACTAGCTGGGTGGTAGATTGGAGGCCACATCGACTACCTACCCTATGTGGCTGCGTGGACCAACGGGTTCGGGTGAGCATGTGGAATGTTGCATTGAGCATGTATATATTTTATATGTGGTGGCATATTTTCTGTTGGTTGCTATATGATGTTCAGGAGGATTGATATGTTTATAAAAAAATGCACCTGAATTATGCTTTACCTTTTTATACTTAAATATGTGTTTTATTTAATAATGTTGGATATGGTGGATTGAGGACTGATCTACTCACTAAGTCCTAGTTGGACTTACCCTCTTTCATATCTTTCTTTTACAGCACCTAAGTGTGATTAGAGAGGTACAGGGATGCAGTAACGCAGCTGGTGGTGGCGGGGCAGCGGGTCTCGTGACATGTCGTGGTCCGGGTGGATACCCAAGTCTTAGTTTATTTATTATTTTATTTGTCATTTGAGTCATGTGGGCTTGGGTAGTTTTATTTCCGCATTTTACGTCGAGGAGTTTATTTATGATTTAAAAGGACTTTATTCTTTAAAGGTTGGCCATTTGATTGTTTAATTATTGTCACGCCCCAACTCAGGGTCATGTCACCGGCAAGGGTATACGTGCCTATACCCCGAAGTCTAAACCATGCATATGCCAAATCAAATAATGTAGCGTAAAGAAAACAACAAGTTTTATTTTTAAAGGAAAAGCGAACCAACACCAAGTTTAGTTTAATAGCTCAGAAATGAAAAGTGTGGAAATATTATTAAGTCCAATAGTTCAAAAGTTAAGTCAAATAAAACCTGAAAAAAAAAAGATAAATGCCCTCAGGGCTACGACTCCAAATCAAGCTAATACAAGTGCATCACAACTACCAAAAAAAACTCGACTACAACCCTAACTAGGACTGCTACGAGATCCAGCGGCTCCACTGCCCTCCAGCGACGCCAAGTGCATCCAACCCACCTCACCGGTCAGGCTCTACAAAATAGAAATCACACAACAACGGGTGAGTTCAAAGAACTCGGCGAGTGGTTTTACCCACCCTCGCAAATAAACACAAAGATAACGTAAATAAGTTCTATCTCTAAAAAGGCAATGTCACAAAGGTGTGAATACCTACCGGCCAACAGGCCATCCATGCCCACGGCATCTAACTCTTCAAAGAGGTGCATCAGGCCGAAGCCCTACCATGCTCGAAGGCAACATCACCAACAAAATGTGCATCGGGTCGAAGCACTACCATGCCTAGAGGCAACAACACCATCAAAAAGGTGCATCGGGTCGAAGCCCTACATGCCTAGAGGCAACATCACCTTCAAGAGGTGTATTGAGTCGAAGCCCTACCATGCCTAGAGGCAACATCACCATCAAGAGGTGCATCAGGTCAAAGCCCTACCATGCCCAAAGGCAACCGCATATACTAGGACAATCAGGAAAGGCCCTCCAAACTTATCTTGCAGGTTGGGAATTGGCATCCAGCCATTCGGGCGTAGCGCATAACCCGGCTCCTAAATGAGCCACTCTGCCATTCCCAAGGATATGGCACATCAAGACCTAAGTCAAGATTCTCCTACGGTGTCCTAGGGGTGTCCTCATTATGAAGCGTCTCAACACTCCAAACCCGACACCTACCCCTTAGACTTGTAACATCATGAACCCGTGTGGTTTTATTTTATGAATAACTTGTAAATTAGTTCATAACATATTATGCTCACCCTTAACCCAATTTTAATTATATAATTAAAATTTAGATCATCTCAATTAGGGTTTTGTTTTAGGGTTTGGTTTTAGGTTACTGTTCTGCCCAGATCTGCTGTGTGTAACCCGAATCTAGTCTCCAAAGTATATCCTATGTTTCCAAACTATATTTTCTGGTCGAAAAGATAGGTTACACAACTATGTTCAGATATCTAAGCACATAACAACATAGAAATCAAAAATCAGCCCAGATTCAACAAACATCATATAAATTTCAGAAAGCTGAAATTTCCAGCACCTCATGAAATAAAATCCGAATTTCAAAGAATTATATCCCTAAATTTCTAATATCACAGATTCATGTTACCATGCCAATCATGCATATAATCTCATAATTTTCACTAAAGAAAAGCTAGCATATATATCAAGAATCCCTAAATCAAAAATCAAGGAGATTAATTAGTCTATAGCATCAAGAACATCTAGAACTCCAAGATGAGGTTGCATCCAAGATTCACAAGATTAAATTATGAAATCACAGATCTTACATTAAACATATGGCCCATGTTATGAGATCAAAATTTAAAATCTAAGCATGGCATGGACACCAAAAAATCCTCAAGAACACAAAAAAAACATCATCAAGATCAAGAATCTTCAAGGCGGCTTCAAAAAAATTCGAAGAAAATTCGAAGGAGGGATAAAACCACTCACCTAAGTAATGAAGAGATTGGAGACGATGATCCAATCAACGGCCTCTGATTTCGGCTTCGAAATCCGGCGGCTCAAACCCAAAGAAGAGAAAACAAGGTGTCGGCTCACTCCAAGCCGTCGGCTTGGAGAAAGGGAGAGAGGGAAGAAGAGGGTGGCTCGACTCCCCTTGGCTTGGCTCCAAAGGGAAAGAAGAGAGGAAGAGGGGAGGAAGCAGGCGGCTTGGCTCGGCTCCAAAGGGAAGGAAGGAAGAGAGGAAGAGGAAGCAGGCGGCTCGGTTCAGCTCTGGGTGGTGGCGGCCCCAAGGAGAAAAGGGAAAGGGGCTAGCAGCTTGGCTTGGCTAATAGGGGCTAGCAGCTTGGCTCGGTTCACCTCACCACCCCTTTCATAGGGGACACCTTGAGGAACACAATGTCCCATTCAGCAAACTCTACCTCCCTGGCCTTTCCATCAGCATACATCTTCTGGCGACTCTGGGCTGCTAATAGCCTCTCTCTGATTTGCTTCACCTTTTTCACAGCCTCTTTCACCAGATCAGGTCCCATCATAAGGGAATCTCCTGCCTCAAACTAGCACAGGCGACCTGCATCTCCACCTGTACATTGCCTCAAAGGGGGTCATCCCAATACTGCTGTGGTAGCTATTATTATAAGCAAACTCAATCAGAGGTAAGTGCCTCTCCCA
Organism: Canna indica; assembly: GCA_034359265.1. Taxonomy (NCBI): domain Eukaryota; kingdom Viridiplantae; phylum Streptophyta; class Magnoliopsida; order Zingiberales; family Cannaceae; genus Canna; species Canna indica. Next base: position 31,145,780 of record CP136898.1, on the reverse strand, counting down.
ACTGCCCTCCAGGTCTAAGACACATGCCCTCAGCATATCCTCCAGCGTCTAAATAGTCCGCTCTGACTAACCATCTGTCTGAGGGTGAAAAGCGATACTGAACCGGACCTGAGTGCCCAACGCCTCTTGGAAGGACTGCCAAAATCGAGCCGTGAACTGAGTGCCCCGATCTGAGATAATCATAATTGGAACTCCATGATAAGCAATGATTCGATCCAAGAACAACCTCGCATACTGCTCAGCTAAAAAGGTCGTCCTGAAATGCGATGTCTTGGTTAGGCGATCCATCACTACCCAGATAGAATCATTGCCTTTCCCGAACTTTCGCAACCCAGTCACGAAATCCATGGTTATCTTCTCCCATTTCCACTCATGTACCCCTAAGTTTTCGAGTAACCCTGCCAATTTCAAATACTCAGCCTTCACCTTCTAACACACTAAGCACTTAGACACGAACCCGACCACTTCTCTTTTCATGCCTTTCCACCAATAGTTTTGCATGAGATCTCGGTACATCTTCGTGGCCAGATCCTTAGTGAGTGCGCAAAAAGCATCCTCTTCCTGCGATGCCCGCAGCATGTCAACCAATGTGGACTGCACTCTCAAATGGGCCACCAGCGCACCAGAATCTAATACTGACAAGACTGCTCCGCCATCCAAATATAGGGCCAAATCCTGGGCCAACGGCCTCCTCTTGACTGCCAAATGCGCTAGACTGCCCATAGACTTCATGCTCAGAGCATCAGCTACCACATTAGCCTTCCCTGGATGATACATGATCGTGCAATCATAGTCCTTCAATAGCTTGATCAAGCCATCTTCACTGCCCCAGGTTCAATTCCTTCTGGGTAAGCAAATACTGGAGGCTCTTATGATCGGTGTATATCTTACAAGCCTCGCCATAAAGGTAGTGACGCCACAGCTTCAATGCGAACACCACCGCTGCCAGCTCAAGGTCATCGGTTGGGTAATTCTTCTTATGAACCTTCAACTGCCTGAAGGCATAGGCTATCATTCTGCCATTCTGCATTAGCACGCAACCCAAGCTGACTCGGGAGGCATTACAATAAACCACAAAACCTCCTAAACCCGAGGGTACTACTAAAATTGGCGCCGACGTCAAGCGGTCCTTGAGCTTTAGAAAACTATCCTCGCACTTACTGTCCCATTCGAACTTGACCTTCTTCTGAGTCTGGCGGGTCAATGGCACTGCAATCCTAGAGAAATTTTCCACAAACTTCCTGTAATAACCTGCCAACCCTAAAAAATTACGATTCTCTGACACATTAGTCGGCCTCTTCCAGTTCTGAACCACCTCTATCTTTACAGGGTCCACCTTTATTCCTTCCTTGGATACCACATGACCAAGAAACCCTACGCTCTCCAGCCAGAACTCGCACATGGAGAACTTGGCATACAATATGTGCTCCCTGAGAGTTTCCAGAACTACCCTCAAGTGCTCAGCATGCTCCTCTCTGCACCTGGAATAAATCAAAATATCATCAATGAACACAATCACAAACTTATCCGGGTATTCCTTGAACACTCGGTTCATCAGATCTATAAATGTTGCAGGTGCATTAGTCAGCCCGAAGGACATCACCAGGAACTCAAAGTGCCCATACCTCGACCTAAAAGTAGTCTTAGGGATGTCACTGTCCCGGATCCTCAACTGATGATACCCTGACCATAGGTCAATCTTAGAAAACCATTGAGCTCCCTGAACCTAATCAAATAGGTCATCAATCCTAGGCAACAGTACCGATTCTTCACTATTACCTTGTTAAGCTGTCGGTAATCAATGCACATCTGCATGGTCTCATCCTTCTTTTTCACAAGAGCACTGGAGCACCCCAATGCGAAACACTGGGGCGGATGAAACCTAGATCAAGTAGCTCCTGCAAGTAGGATTTCAACTCTCTCAACTCAGCTAGTGCCATCCGATACAGAGGAATGGAGATCAGCTTCACCCCTGGCTGCAAATCGATACAGAATTTGATTTCTCTCTCTAGAGGTAACCCTAGCATCTCCTCTGGAAACACATCAGAGAACCCGCACAACACGGGCGTCCCCCCGATGTCCCTGGCCACACCTCCGCCTTCCTCTACCACTGACACAAAAGCCAAAAAGGGCTAGCATCCGCCCAAAAGTAGCTTCCGGGCCTTAAGAGCTGAAATTGTCGTTAACATCTCTCCCATTCCATCACCCTAGAAGGTAAACTGGGGTAATTCGAGCTTATTGAAGGTCACAGTCTTAGTCCTGTAATCCATTGAGGTGAAATGGTCCGCCAACCAGTCCATGCCCAAAATTGCATCAAGCTCCAACATCGGCAGGAGTGTCAAGTTGGCTATCAACGCATGCCCACAAATGAAAACCTCACAACCCTGAAAGACGGTCTCTGCCATCGTCGAAACGCTCGAAGGCGTAGACACCACAAGCGATAATTCAAGCACAGAAGGCACCCCTACCAACTTAGCAGCAAACAAAACAGACACGAAAGAGTGCATAGCACCCTGATCAAACAAGACATATGCAGTTGTCAAACCAACAACAAGGTTGCCTGACTCTACTACCCTGGATGCCTCAGCGCCCTCTTGGTTCATAGCAACCACCCGTGCAACGGGCCTCTCTGAACCACCAGCTCGTTGGCCTCGTCCCTGAGTCTGAACCCTCTGAGCTACGGAACCCATTGACATCGGTGCCTTTCCTCTGGTCGGATCAGACTGCTGACTGCCCTTGCCATGATAATCCTTTCTGAAATGCCCAGCAAAATCGCTCTAGTCCTGCTCAACTCTGGTTGCACACAATCATGGCCCTTAAGCATAAGGTCGCTCTATACCCATAATTTATATTTCCTGAAATCTAAGGGAAAGATCCTCCAATCAATCCAAAATTTTAGCTATAGGGGAAATTTACTCTCAGCCAACCCCTGTAGATCCCTTCTGCAAAACTCTATCAACCGCCCCCCCTAGGATCCCTACGGCCGCCCTAACCATACTGCACCATAAATATTTAACTATATTACGAGACCCAATGAATCATTCAAGAGACTAAGCAATCATTGCAAGGATCTCTAATCCAGGAACCCAATCAAAGGTAGCCCCCCCAAAATGATGCACTCTCTAGAACAGGGTCATTCACGGCCTCGAGTTGTGCTACCCTAGGACTGTCCCAGTTCCTCCTCCTTGAGGAGTGCCTAAGTCAGCTTAGCCACTCGGGCCTGCAGCTGCACAACCATGGGATCTGATCCCACCTCCTCCCGGACTTGCGGTGGTCTCCCTCGACCCCGGCCTCGGCCTCGGCACTCAGTGGAGTTGCTACCACTACCGCTCCTTTGCGGCATCAAAGGCTCCATTGATCTGGAAACACTAGAAAACAAACAATTCCAGATTAAGCAATTGAATTCACCCAATGTTTTGCAAACTAAACCACAAGTCACGCTGAGGTGCATACTTAGCTCATTGATCTCATAATATACCCCTACCGTATACAGACACGCTAGCAATGTCCTATACGGTGACAACTCTAGGTCGTAGTAAGATCGAACCTGGCTCTGATACAAACTTTGTCACACCCGAACTCAGGGTCACATGACCGGCCAGAGTATACGTGCCTATACCCCGAAGCCTAAACCATACACATGCCAAATCAAATAATGTAGCGTAAAGAAAACAACAAGTTTTATTTTTAAAGAAAAAGCGAACCAACACCAAGTTTAGTTTAATAGCTCAAAAATGAAAAGTACGAAAATATGATTAAGTCCAACAGTTCAAAAGTTTAGTCAAATAAAACTTGAAATAAATAACATCATGCACTCAGGGCTACAACTCCAAATCAAGCTAATACAAGTGCATGACAACTACCAAAAAAAACTCGACTACAACCCTAACTAGGACTGCTATGAGATCCAGCGGCTCCTCTGTCCTCCAGTGACGCCAAGTGCATCTAACCCACCTCACCGGTCAGGCTCTGCAAAACAAAAATCATACAACAATGAGTGAGTACAAAGAACTTAGCGAGCGGTTTTACCCACCCCCACAAATAAACACAGAGATAACATAAATAAGTTCTATCTCTAAAAAGGCAATATCACAAAGGTCTGACTAGCTACCGGCCAACAGGCCATCCATGTCCACGGCATCTAACTCTTCAAAGAGGTGCATCAGGCCGAAGCCTACCATGCCCGAAGATAACATCACCAACAAAATGTGCATCGGGTCAAAGCCCTACCATGCCTAGAGGCAACATCACCTCCAAGAGGTGTATTGAGTCGAAGCCCTACCATGCCTAGAGGCAACATCACCATCAAGAGGTGCATCAGGTCAAAGCCCTACCATGCCCAAAGGCAACCGCATATACTAGGACAATCAGGAAAGGCCCTCCGAACTTATCTTGCAGGTTGGGAATTGGCATCCAACCATCCGGGCGTAGCGCATAACCCGGCTCCTAAATGAGCCACTCTACCATTTCCAAGGATATGGCACATCAAGACCTAAGTCAAGATTCTCCTACGGTGTTCTAGGGGTGTCCTCATTATGAAGCGTCTTAACACTCCAAACCCGACCCCTACCCCTTAGACCCGTAACGTCATGAACCCGTGTAGTTTTATTTCGTGAATAACTTGTAAGTTGGTTCATAACAGATTATGCTCACCCTTAATCTAATTTTAATTATATAATTAAAATTTAGATCATCTCAATTAGGATTTTGTTTTAGGCAACTGTTCTGCCCAAAACTACTGTGTCTAACCCGAATCTAGTCTCCAAAGTATATTCTATGTTTCCAAACTATATATTCTGGTCGAAACGATAGGTTACACAACTATGTTTAGATATCTAAGCTCATAACAACATAGAAATCAAAAATCAGCCCAGATTCAACAAACAGCATATAAATTTCAAAAAGCTGAAATTTTCAGCACCTCATGAAATAAAATCCGAATTTCACAAAATTAAATCCCTAAATTTCAAATATCATGGATTCATGTTATCATGCCAATCATGCATACAATCTCACAATTCTCAATAAATAAAAGCTAGCATATATATCAAGAATCCCTAAATCAAGAATCAAGGAGATTAATTAATCTATAGCATCAAGAACATCTAGAACTCCAAAATGAGGTTGCATCCAAGATTCACAAGATTAAATTATGAAATCAGAGATCTTCCATTAAACATATGCCCCATGTTATGAGATCAAAATTTAAAATCTAAGCATGGCCTGGAAACCAAAAAAATCTCAAGAACACAAAAAAAATATCATCAAGATTAAGAATCTTCAAGGCGGCTTCAAAAAAATTCGAAGAAAACCCGAATAGGAGGGATAAAACCACTCACCTAATTAAGGAAGAGATTCCAGATGATGATCCAATCAACAGCCTCCGATTTCGGCTTCGAAATCCGACGGCTCAACCCCAAAGAAGAGAAAATAAGGTGGCGGCTCACTCCAAGCTGTCGACTTAGAGAGAGGGAGAGAGGGAAGAAGACGGCGGCTCGGCTCCCCTTGGCTTGGCTCCAAAGGGAAAGATGAAAGGAAGAGGGGAGGAAGCAGGCGGCTCGGCTCAGCTCCTCTCAGCTCGGCTCCAAAGGGAAGGAAGGAAGAGAGGAAGAGGAAGAGGAAGCAGGCGACTCGGCTCGGCTCTAGATGGTGGCGGCGCCAAGGAGAAAAGGGAAAGGGGCTGGTGGCTTGGCTTGGCTTGGCGGCTGGCTCCCTTTCTCAACTTTTTAGGTGGCTCCAAAATAGGAGCCACGAGCCATGAGGGGCGGTTTTATACAACTTCCTCAAGCATAACCCCTTAAACCCTTAATTCACAACCCGCATCCACCTTAAGCCAAAACCAAAATCCGCTAATCCGATAGACTTAATTAATTTAATTAATCTCATTCTAATAAATTACAAGCAATTAATTAAATACCCATATGATCATAATTAGCAATTATGCACACACAACACCAAATTAAACACTCTCAACTACCCAAGCCTAAAAATTCATAAATTTGCATCCTACTTATCCGAGCTCGCAAGCTTGCTCCTGACCATAACTCAACTCGGCTCGACCACGAACTAGTCTGCTAGGCTGGCAAACACACGCAATAGAAAAAAAATAATTAATTAAATATCTAGGATATTACAATTATTTGTTGGAAACTTTATGGTAATCTTGTTGATGTTTTCATCATATAAATAGTTTTATAAAATGTTCAAGTCTTTTATTGCATTGTGGTTTGGTTGGGTTAGGCTTCAGGGTACATGTGGTACTCTAGCCGGTCACATAGGGTTTTGGGGTGTGACAGCAACGCACTTGAGGAGTGGTCGGGAAAGCCCTCTTTTGTAGAGTTGATTATCAAGAAGCATGTAGTAGCTTGCCATTCTTTTGAATCTGCTCGGGTTGGGGGTGCCTTTCGGAATTTCACCTTGCTTGAGGTAGTTGATGTAACGAGTTCTCCAATCTGTGCCTTGTTCAATTGTATGGACTTCAGCCAAGGTATCAACCGGTTGGATAATTAGGTGTTCGAGGACTTGCTGAATGACCGACCTGTTGTTCTGGGATTTTTTGGTGCAAGCAAGTTAGAGAAAGAGGGTTTCTCCTTGTCGTGGTTTGTCCAAAACCGGTGGGCTGGCAAGGAATTGCTTTAGATCTTCAAAGGCTTGTTCGCATTTTTCATCCCAGCGAAAGTTTTGCTTTTTCCGCAAGATTTTAAAGAAAGGGGCAACTCGATCGGCCGACCTGGAAAGGAATATAGAAAGTGCTACCATTCTTCTAGTTAGTTATTGTACCTCTTTTATGTTGTGTGGGCTTCTCACTTCTTGAATAACGTGACATTTTTATGGTTTGGCCTCTATTCCCCTGTGTGTTAGCATGATACCGAGGAACTTGCCATCTATTTCTTGAATAAGGCACACTTCTCCAAATTTAGCCTCATGTTGTAGTGTTTGAGCTGATTGAAGATCTCAACGAGGTCATTGCAGTGATTGCTGGTGATAGGTGTCTTGTCCACCATGTCATCGACATATACCTCCATGTTGTGTCCTATTTGCTTCTCAAAAACTTTATTCATTAATCGTTGGTATATAGCTCATGTGTTTTTGAGCCCAAAAGACATCACCTTATAGCAGAAATTTGCATAGTCAGTGATGAAAGCCATCTTTTCTTCGTCGCCCGGGTGCATCCAAATTTGATTGTAGCCTGAATAGGCATCCTTGAAGCTCAAGTATTGATATCCTGAGGAGCCGTCGATGAGTTTATCGATGCTAGGCAATGGGTAGGATTCCTTTGGGCAAGCTTTATTGAGGCCAGTGAAGTCGACGCACATTCATCATTTTCCCGAATGTTTCTTGACCATGACAACGTTCGCAAGCCACGTTGTGAAGTGGATCTCTCTGATGAGTTGATGATGGTTGATAGGAGTTGCATGAGGACTTAAAGCTTCACCAAATCCAAGTTGCAGCTTCGCATCTTATGGATGCCTTCGGTATGAAAAATCGGCATCTAGTAATTTGGTATAATCTCCTTGTTAGTCTACTTTGAAAATTAGAGTTTATGATACATGATTGATTTTGGTTAATCCTTACCGATCTTACATTTTAAATTATTTTTTTATTTTGATTTCTCGATCTCCTCGGAGACCTTTTGTAGTTGTTCCTGCCTGAGAGTCGAGGTCTTTTGGTTTGGTCTAGTGTTTCTCTGGTTCAACACCGGCGAGGGGGGAGGGGTGGGGGGACTTGCAAAAGACACTCTGACACTCGAGTTAGAGTGACTCCAAGATGGAGGTTATGGAAATTGGAACTTAGAGTTACCTGGGTGCGCTGCGTCTGTATATATTGCAGGTGAAGGAGATCATGGTGCCCGATAATCTCGCTAGGATTACTGCCCAGAATAGGTCGAGGCTAAACCTGGAGATGATGGTTTGTGATGGTATGTCCTTCGTGATAAGGGAGGATGTAGGAGTCCATATTCGACCGGGTGGGTCCCCCGAATAAAACTGTTTGACTTGGCTTGAGTCTAGCTCAAGGGTGTTGCTTGGGCGAAGCCCCCTGAGCGGGGCCGCGTGGTTTGGTTCGAATGAAGGATGGGGCGCTGCTGGGTCTAGTCTGACTGGGCCCAATAGTTCTAGTCCAGTCCAGTAGCCTATAAATGGCTAATGCGACCTTGCGATTCTAAATCGTATGCTCATTGTGGCCTTTTTGTTTTCAACCAATGGAAAAAGTTGGACATCTTAATTTTTCAAATATTTCATATTTTGAGATCTCTTGATTCATGTTAATTTCATGTTCGACCTTATTTTTAGCAAAGTTGGTTTTGGAGAATCATATTTGATTTTTCCTCTTTGCTAATTAGTATGATAGCTTGCTAGTATTCGTATTTTCATTATGATACTAACGAAGATTACTTGCAAGTAATCAAAAAATTGGATGGAAGGCTATTATAAAAAAAAGGGTTAATTGATGTATCTAGCTCAAACTATAACCCTTTTCACAAATCTAGCTCATTCTTTAATTTGTATCAATTACATCCCGAACTATCGGATTGATATCAATTCTAGCCCGAAGTTAGATGTCCATCAATACCACTATTAGGTGATGACGTGGTATCTGACTCAGCATATTAAAAAATAATATTTTATTAAACTCATTGCCATATCAGCATTTAATTACCTATTTATTTATTTTTGTCAAGGTGAACTATAAGAGTCGAACGAGTCCCTCAGCGTCACATCTTCGGCTGTGGCAACGACAAGACTCTTATGAGTCCCTCGGCGTCACATCTCTGGCGGTGGCAATGGCATCCACGCAAACGGCAATGGCGTGGCCATTTGTACATCAAGAGCGATCCGCTTAACTAGGGGGCGGCGACGGAGGAGCTGAAGGCTAGCCACCTGGTGGAGGTGAAGAAGATGGTGGAGGAGTTTCGGCGGCCACTGGTGAGGCTGGAGGGGGCGTCGCTCAAGATCTCTTAGGTGGTCGCGGTGGCGATGGGGGCAGCTGTATAGAAAGATTCGGTGAAGGTGGAGCTGTCGGAGTCCCCAATCAGAGGATTTTAGTTCTATTCAAGGTAGCTACAGTAGGAGCCGAAAGCAACACAAACCCATCTATTTAATATGTACACTTAGTTTTACTTAGTCTTAACATTCATCTTCTTTTTTCTGATTTTTTGCAAGTATATAATTTCCACTAGATTACATGAGCATGAAAAAGACAACCAATCATCTTTAGAAAATGAACAAATCTAGTTTACTAATCTCCTCCTATGTTAAGGATTGGAAAGAATTAGTTTACCCAAATTGCAGTCAAATTAATCAAGCATTAAACTGGAAATATTGTAAACCTCTGAAATAATGATCATGGTACCTGCAAAAGGACTTGGAAGGCCAACAGGTCCCTCTGTTGGTCTTGAACAAGGAGGCCGAGGAAGCACCTCTCTCTCAGCTTGTGTAGCACGAGGATGCTCAGCAAAGCCGCGCTGAGTGCCAGAAATAGCAGCATGCTGTAGGACTTCTTGGGTCCTCAAAAGAAGGATGTACTCTATCGTCTCTTCGAAGAGCCTGTCGCCCTTCGTCGTCTCCTTCTTCTCCTTCACCCCACCGTTTTTAGCCAGTACGAGACTCCTGAGCACCTCCAGTCGCTCCGCCACTGCTTTCGACGACGCCGCTGCCCGGTTCTTCTTCCTCCCGCCACCACCGTAGCAGCGCCTTCTGGAGTGCTTCAAAACCCTCTTTCTGCTTTTTCTCCTACTTATCCTTAGCACAAGCCTCGAGTCCTTGTGGTCGAGGCCAAAGCTCGTTGGCATTGGCATTGAAGACGAGGAGAAGAGGAGAGAGTGGTGGAAGACAAAAGCCGCCGGAGATGTGACGCTGAGGGACTCATTCGACTCTTATAGTTCACCTAAACACGGGTTAATTGATAAATAAATAAATAAAATAATTCACCTTGACAAAAATAAATAAATAGGTAATTAAATGCTGATGTGGCAACGAGCTTAATAAAATATTATTTTTTAATATGTTGAGTCAGATGCCACGTCAACACCTAACGGTGGTATTGACGGGCATTTGACATCGGGCTAGAATTGATATCAATCAAATAGTTCATGATGTAATTGATACAAATTAAAGAATGAGCTAGATTTGTGAGAAGGGTCATAGTTTGGGCTAGATACATCAATTAACCCTAAAAAAAATAGAAAAGGAATTGAAGTTTGGCTAAATTCCCATGGATGAGGTATGTTTTTGGTTATTGCAAATATCTATTCTAATACCTCAATTTTCTTATTTTAGTGATGTCTCTACACTCATGATTGATTGCATGTTAAATCCTTAAAATCTCATGAGTAGGAAGAATTTTAGTACTTAGGCGATTTTCATTGAATGAAATTACCTTATGTTGAAATTTATCACTAGAGACTTCCTTTTTGAGTCCAAATTAGTTAAACATGTTTAGGTATACACATGACATGCTTCTAGGTGTTTAGAGTTCAACATTCATGTGTAGATCAACAAGTTGATAACAAGCTCACTTTAGGAGACCTAAAGTTGAGTAGAGTTGACCTAAGACAACAAATTGACTTAGAGACTTCATTTTAGGTTCAAACTTCATAAACATATTTAGAAATAGGTATGACATATTTACATGCATTTAGAATAAAAAATTTATATAGATATGGATAAAATGATATATAGGTCATTTCATGATAACCACCAAGTTGACCCAAGTCAACAAATTAACTTAGAGATCTCATTTTCAATCTATATGTGAGGAACATGTTTAGATTTACTCATTTTAGGTGTTCATAGGCTTTTGTTAGAAAAATCATCGGTAAATGATAATATTGACCTTAGCAAAATTTCATGATAACTTGCTTGTTTTAGGATGAAACTATGCTAGGTTGATAACTTGGTCTAAGGACATTATTTTCATCTCAAACTTGACATACACACTTTACATGACCATCACGTGGTGTCATAAAACTTTGAATGAAAACTGAACATGTTTTGAAAACATAATTGAAAATTACGAAACACCATTGAAATTTCAGCATTTCCAGTTATTTCTAGAAAAATGTAGGAAAATCGTTGAAACTGCATCTTCATTGAAAAATCTAGTTTCTTCAGTAAAAATTTCAAAATTTTGCATTAAGAATCTGATTTATAGTCGAATTTTGAAGTTGGATTTTAGAAATGCAAAGTATCACCCTCTTGAAATATCAATATTTTCGATACTTTGATTTTTCGTCGAAAAATTCAAATGAAATTTTGTGTATACTATTTTGATTTCATTTCTAATATTTTTTTCACTATTCTTTGAGTGAAATCATTTCTAAAAATGATTTTGATAACTTGAGCGATAACTTGAAAATGAAATTTTGGTTGGAATCGAGATAGGTTTCAAAATAGACTTAGAAAATTCATTTTGAGTTCAAACTTGGCACATGCATCTCAAATAATCATTCAGTGATGTCTGAAAAGTTTGAATAGAAAATGATAACTTTTGAAAAAAGTACCTAAAATTTACGAAAATGCCACTAGACTTTCGAGAATTTTATGAATTTATAGAAAACTTGAACTTGTAGATTCCTTGAAAAATCTAGTTTGTCTAGTTAAAGTTTCAAAAAGTTTCGTCAAGAATATGATCTTACTAGGATTTAAAAGTTTGATTTTTGTAAACTTAAAGTGTACTTTGACCTAAGTCAAGAAAGTGACTTAGAAATTTATTTTTAAGCACAAACTTCAAAGATTTACTTAAATTCACTCATGTTAGATGTCTAGGAGCCAATGTTAGAGAAAACATGAGTAGATAGCAAAATTTGATACTTAGTCATTTCCATATTTTTATGCCTATTTGACTATTTCGAATGAAACTATGCTAAGTTGAAATTATGTTCAAATGACATTAGTTTCACTACAAACTTGATATACATGCTTTACTTGACCATATCTTGGCATTCTAAAATTTTTAATAAATTCTAAAAATATCATGGAAAATTCCCAACTTTGACCTTAGTTGACTTTTTTTGCCCTTTTTGATTGATGTCAAAAGGGGGAGAAAATATATATGTAAAATGGAAGAAAATATAGGAACATCATGCATATAGATAGGAGGACTTTATTTCCATAGATATGCATGTTGATAGGGGGAGAAATCTCATGATTGATATCATTTTATGCTTAAATGATATATTTTCTTAAGGATGTTCGTCATCATCAAAAAGGAGAAGATTGTTGGCGTAAGGTTTTCAACCATGATCTTAATCTCGGTTTTGATGATAATAAACATGGAACTAATGTTTTCATGTAGAATTATTTTCAGGTTCCATATCGATTAGCACATGACGTCCCCGATCGGAGAAATCGGCAAGGATGCTCATCGACGCTTAGGATTCTTTAGGAATATAGAGTTTGGTTTAGGGTGTCTAGAATGATAGCGTAATCCTCTCTCATGATGCAAAACCCAAAAATCGAATCCCGAACCCCAATACATGAAAACCCGGAAAATAAGAAAACGGCCTAGAAATTCTCTAAGCCTAGAGAGCTCCTTGGAGGGCTATATGACTTAGACATTTTCTTAGCACCAAAAGTCCCGGTAATTGTTTCTTAGGTAGAAATTAGTTGACGACTTATTCTTAAGAAATTTTTGGAAGACTTTAACCTATCCATATATGACCCGGGAGATTATAGAATTTTCGATTTTCGTAAATTTGTACTAGAGCCTAAAGTTAAATTTTGATTCTTAAGGATTTTAATTTTTTAGTTATTTTTATCGAATCTAAATGGGGGTTAATCCTTATATAACATTTATATTTTAAAGTTATTAAGAAATGTTATATAAGACTTAGGGATACTAGATCTTGCTGAAACTGCCCTTAGAGCAGTTTCATTTCGGTCGATGTCCGACGGTTGATAACGGCTAGTTCTAGAGCCATTGGGTAGTGTTAATTTACCCGAGCTCTTTTCATGCCTCTCTATATAAACACATACCCAGTCTTCCTTATGTTCTCCAACTATTATTGAGCCATTATATGTAATACAAAAGCTTCATTGAGCCACATCTCTTAAGAAACCCTAGCTTGGAGCCTAAACCCTTGATTGAGCCTTGTCTTCTTTGTTTCATCATCAAAGGCATCAAAAGGAAGCTAGGAATCTTGTTGTGGAGCTATGTACTTTATTGTTTAATTTATTGCTCCATTTAGTGTTGCATTTTGTTGTTCATTTCATTGTACATCAAGAGTGTAAATCTAGGTTAATAGGTTTGTTGAATTAAGTGGTTGCCTTGGTTGTAAGGCTTAAATCCATTGGTGTAAACTTGTTTTGCTAGGATTAGTCGTGTTATCCTTTAGAGTTGAGGTGGGAGAGTTCTCTCGGTAGGAAGGTGGAGACTTCCGGGTGTGGAAGTGCCTTCAGTGTGAGAGTGAAGACTCTCCAATAAAAACATCCTCATTGTAAAGGAAACAATTAATCTAGTAAAGCTAAGTTGGAAACCTAAACGAGGTGCTTAGGTAGTGGAGTAGGCATTGGAGCCGAACCACTATAATCTACTTGTGTTAGCATTGCTTTCTTGGTTGTGTTCAATACTCTTATTTAGCGTTGGGAGCCATAGTCCTGTTGGTTCCAATTGCGGCTTCTCCTACGGTCGATGTACGATCGAGGTGGCCTTCCTATATTAGGCGCTTGATCTAATCTTTTGGAATCATGCATTCTTCAGTGGTGTGCCTGTAAGTGCGATGGAACTCACACCTCTTACTTCTGTCGACATTAGGATACCTGAGCAGTTGCAAGTTCTAAATCTCCCGAAGAATGGTTTCCCTCTTGGTGTTCAGCGGGGTGTCATCGCCATATCTGGGCTAGGTCGGGAGGGCGACCTCCCTCTTCTGTTGTTATCTTGCTCACGGCGATTTCGGTGTTCGCCCTTTATATCGAGTTTTTTGGCTTTCTTGTCCTCAGCACCATCTTTGCTGGTCTACCTGTCAGCCTTTCTGGCCTCTTTGAGCTCTTCCATCTCCATGTAGCATATCACTCGTTCTCGGAACTCGACCATGCTTCTGATGTGAATACAAAGAGAGGGTAATGTTACTTACATGCAATTAAAGAGAGGTGGGAGAGATGTAAAGTTACCTTAATTAATGGAGAAGCATTAAAACATTGAGGAAGTTGAGGAGACCTCGATGAGACTTATATTTATATTTAATCGAGTAATTTCTTAAAACCATAACATGGATCGGAAAATTTTTATATCCATAATAAGGATCTGGAAATTTCCAAATCCAAAACTTTTTTTAAAAAAATCCTCAAAATACTATTGAGTTCGGTCTGATACTCGATTCCAAACTTTCTCAAAATCCCTAAGATCCTCAAAATAGTAGGTTCTAGATCGACTTTCTCAAAAGTGTGGAACTGAAATAAGTAAGATAAATTCATCATTTTTTGAAAATCATAATGATGATTACAATGTATACAATATCTTTAATGAGTTTATTTTGTATATTCTTGATAACATCTAGATTATTGTTAATTTTAATTAATCTAAATTATTTGAATTTGAACTGAACTTTACATCCTCGAGCCCGTATGGTGAGCCCACAAACCCAGCTTGGCCGAGTCACCCAGGAAGCCAAGTCGGCCCAAGCTAGGCCTAAGGGCTCCACCCGAACAACCCAGGGGCATTTTCGTCTTTAACTAGTGCCTGGTGATTTGAATTCAATCACAACACAATCAAGGGGCTAAATGTGGCGACTAATTCATTAAAGGCATATCTCCGTGACAATTAAAGAGAAATCTCCATCAGAACGCTATCTATTGAAAACCTGCCTTATAAACAAAACTCGAATATAATGATAGTTTATAATATAATTCTTAAAAGTATCACCTTCTAATATAATTCTTACAAACACCATTTTGAATACGTCCTTACTTGAGCGTCAGAGTGTCTTTGCAGGTCGACCCGGAGCTAGTTCTAGCCAGGAACCAAGAAGGTTTATAGCACCTCTGATCTCAGGTGAGAACATTTGGCACACACCGTAGGCTGAGTAAACCTTACCTGCCCTAGCATGGTTGATACCCAGAGTTAAGCGAATGCTATCGCAAGCAAAAAACAACAGCCAAGCAGCGGTGTACCCCGTTGTTGCCTGATGCGAATGCAGCCAGGAACGATGTCGCCACAGATCCAGCCATGCAAAATTTGTGACGCATGATCTGCGATCTCATGGAACCAAACTAGAGGCTGGCAGCCCTAGTTGATGCGTTGACACAATCTAGAGAACAACACCAGGTTGACCACAAACACCCCTAGTCATAACGCAAGACCTGCCACGGAGATGATGAAATCTCCCACATGCAACATGAAAGGAAGATGACTAAGACTATAGAGGCCACCCATCGCCCTCCTATCGATTCGGGATCATTTGCAAAATACATCATGGCGGCGAGTCTCCCTGATAACTTCAAGCTGCCAACCACTCTTCATCCCCATGGTGGCACAGGCGATCCCACCACACATGTGATGATGTTCAAGTCCATGATGCTCCTCAACGGCGCTACTGATCCTATCCTCGGCCGAGCTTTTCTTACTTTCTTGGAAAAGGCCGCCCTCCTTTGGAACAAGCAAAATATCACAGTGATAGAGCATATAAGAAAAAACATCGCATGCATACGAGCAAAAATAAAAGCATTCACAAGTATTTACAGGCCTGTGAGGGACGAATGCTTAAAAACCCTGAAGGGTAGCAATCTGAAGCCAAATAATACTTCATTACAATGCAGAGGCTAAATATTTTTGAAAAATCAACAATTGAGATGAGGAGGCAGGGACATCGACAGCTACGGGGTGGGGAGGCATTACTTTTGGAGGCGTCAGTGGTTGTTACGGGGTTGGAGGAGAAGTCGACTTGAAAACATTCAGCGAGGACTCTCCCTTGGCTTCCCTTATTGGCGTAGGAGTCTCATCCCCCTTTGTGGCAAGCTGATCCACCAAGGCACCATCCCTTGCGTCCTTGAAATACTCGACTTTCGAGAAGTGTGCCTCCGGGCTGAGGAACTTGGCCTGCTCCAGTGCATTATCAAAACCTGCAACATACTAAAGATCGGCCTCATCTTGATAGTCGCACACCTCTCCCTCGAGTTAGTGCAATTCTTTGTTAAGTCTTTGAACCTCAGCCCGGAGATTGGTAACGTCGGTCCTCAGCTTCACCTCTACCTCCGTTGAGCTTTAACTTTAAGCTCTGAGGCTTTCAGCACCGACATCAGGTCTTCAGCCACTCCTCTCAAAGTACCGATCTCTGCCTAGGCTTCCTTTATTTCACCCCGCGGCTCTGCCACCTTGTCCCCGATATCAGCAAGGGTACTCAAGAGATGTACAATCTCATCCTCCTTTGCTCGGAGCCTCTCCTCCCTCTCCCTCAACTCTGCCTAATGAGACACCTTCAAGGACTCTTTCGGCCTCACGGGTCCGGGCGTTGATCGCCGCCAGCATGGAGGATCTATCCTTCTCCAGCTACCTCACCAGGCTAGCCAGACGAAGTCCTTAAACTTCGACATATATGATCATCTCAATCGAGCCCACCTCCTTGAATAGATCAAAGGGAAACTCTTTGGAACACGCGAAGCCCGACCTGACCAAGCCATTAAGCGCATACAATCCTTGTCGAGCCTAAAGAGGGTCGGCTATGCTGAGGTGTGATGCACTTGGGAACTCTCCACCGCCACTGTCACCGTCCCGTGGCAACCACCGCCGGCTCCCGAGGGACAACTTCCTGAGCAGGCAATTCCTCCTCCTCTAAAATGACGATGCACGGAGCCCTATCCCTCCTCTTCTGCTTAAGAGGAGAGGAGGGAGATGAAGAGCACGAAGGAACCCTCGGTCTGTTCAAGCCCTTCTGTTCAAAGGACTGAACCCGAGATCTTGTAATCCTTATGGGTTTTGGCAGAGGCAGGCGAGGTGAGGCATCGATTGTCGTCCTCTTCCCCTTATAAATTGTTGGCGCTTTCCCTTTCAACTTTTTCAATTTCGCTTGGAGGGCCGCAGAGTTCATCTTCAAGGCCATGTTATCTGCAAGATATAGTTCGAAGTCAGCATAGTAAAAGAAATGGCTAAAGTGACAAGCACATACCTCGCGACCTCGGACTTACTTATATGGTGAAGCTGCATCGGGGCGACGTTCACTTGGATCAATATCCCACATTCATTATCGTTGAAAGGCAGCTTGACATCGAGGTCATCGAACATGGTCCGGTATATAAAAATAAACTATGGATCCATCCTAGAGTGGAAGACCCTATCCTCTGGAGAACAAGGAATGCACTCGAAGGCGGTCTCATCACTTGAACATGAGAGCAATACACATTTTTTGATGGCCGCCAGGCTGCTCGAACTGGTCATCATCAAGCTCTCTTGCCTTATCTCGTCATGAACCCAGGAGTATGGTTCTGCAGCCCCACTCAGTCTATCCACTATGTTCTTCCCTCTGCACTAACGGGAGACCGACACATGAAAAACACATACATTCTTCCTGCAGCCACCATACTGTGTGCATAAACTCAAAAGTAACAAAACGACAAAGCCAAGATACATTGAACTCACCTACCTCGATGATGTGACTCTAGGACGGGACCTAACACATGCTCCCATCCCAATTCGAGGACAAGAGCTCGGCAAGCTAACTGAGCATAGTAAGAAAAAAGAAGTCAGCATGTGACTAGATGTAATACCCGTGAAAAATTTAACTTTAAATTATTTTGATTTCAATGGAGAAGTTTGGATGCGCGTTGAAGCAAGTCGAGCGAGTCGTCGTAAGGCGCGAATTAAGGTACGACCTTTATGTCCAAGTAAAATTATTTTGTTTAAGTTGTTTGGATGTTAGATGTAGGTTGGACTCGAGATGAGTCCAAGGTCTGATCAGAACTCGAATCGGGTGAGTATAGATGCATATATGGCTCACTAAGGTTTAGGGGCATTGTTGTAATTAATAAAATAAAATAAAATAAAAAGGGATGCTTGGGACCATGCGACTCCAAGAACCGCACACATCCCAGGGTTGGGTGACGAGGGCAGGAGGAGGAGCACCACCATTCTCAGTCTTCCTCCTCTGTGAGTGGTTTCATCATGTTCTTTCTTTTTCTCTATTGTTATGTAGATTCTCTGCTAGATTTTGATCGAAGGGGGATTGATCAAAAGAGGAGGTGGGCCGGAAGGCGATGCGGCTATCGCACCGAGTGCATAAGCGGCTGCTACCACACCATGGCGGCAGCAGTTGCTATCACGGGTGGGGGAGGCCACCGTGGCCTCCCAACCATGAGCCGGTGCTCCACCGGTGCCAGCGAGACTAGCGGAGGCTGATCGCCGATGGCCAAGAGGCCGCCGGGCATGGAGCAGAGAAGGGAAGGGGGTGAGTCGGGGAAGGAGACGGAGATGGGTATATTGAATTTTTTTTATTAAATATTTTAAAAGACGAGTTTTATCGAAAGAAATGGATTAATATTTATAGATTATTGGGGTATTTTTAAGTTGGTGTTAGAAGCGTCGGATGAGATCAAGGTAAATATGAAAGTTATAGATTTTTGCATTTTAAACGTGATGTGGTGCCCGATTTCAGATCGGAAGTTGTTTGATAGGACTTATATATATATACATATATATATATATATCAGTATTAGAGTAGATGAATATTATGTTGATCTTGACTAGTCTCTAAATAGGAAAGCCCTAGATTATAATGAATAAGATGATGGGTGTAGCAAGGGGTTAGATCCGACCCTATGCTTAGGGCTGACCCCTACGAGTTTGGGTTTTATGACTTCATGAAATCCTTAACCTTGAACACCTTGGTGTCTAGATTGAGGTATGATTAAGTATAATGATCGATCATAGTCTAAGTGTGTGGAAACATAATATAAAGGTGAAGGTGTGATATGGAAGTTAGGACCGACCCCTATGATAGTGGTTGTTGGTTTTATGAAGATCTTGTATTACAACTCATATTTCTTGCCTGTGCATGTGTTTATTTATAATGGGCCGAGGTAGGCCAAAATAAACTGGATGTGGATGCACGAGGTTATTATGGTGGTTTGGATTGTTCTTATCATATAAATTACATAGATGCTTATTTACCTGAATTATTGTTATGGTGGGATAGATTTCTTTTCATATGAATTACCTGAACATATGTTTACCTAGATGATTATGATCATAGATGATAACTAGGATAATATGGTATGTATGATGAAAAGTTTGAGTTCATTGCATGGAAGGGTAGGCTGAAATGTATTTGTATATAGGCTGAATTATGAAGGCTGGAATATATGAATACAATCTGAGATACATATACTGCATATTTATACATGCTGAAATAATATTTATATGTGCTAGAATTACATTTATATATGCTAGAAATACTTTTATACACTCTGGAAATAGGGGTATGCATGCTGAAATTATTCGTACAAGCTGGAATTTATTTATACATGTTGAATTTACTTGGTACAAACTGAAATGTATCTTTGGGTGATAAAATGTAAAGTCGAGGAGTTGGGCCAAGAGAGGGTCAGGTTGGGGTGTTGGGTCATGGAGGTCCGGGCAAATAATAAAAATTTATTTACACGCAACAAAAAAAGAAACTGATCCTCTACCCAATCAAATCCATGCATCTCGGCTAAATCGATACTATGTCAAGAGTTATACCTTTGAAGACTGAATTTAGTCTTCTGCTCCGCGAATCTAAGATCACGATCTTGCTCTGGATCCAAGGTGCTGCCAAGCGACGAACACTCTCAACGGTGAGCACACGAACGAACGCGACGAAGGCTACCGAGTGCTAGCTCGGCTCCACTAGAACACCTTCCGGTCTGGTCAAGCGCAGAACACCTTCCGCACTATTCTCTCTTTGTTTGGTGGAGGTTGGCTGCCACAAAAGGGAGCTCGGCTTCCTTCGAAAGGACGTCAGCTTCCTAAGAACACGTTGGCAGCCTTTCAGGAGATGATCGCATACCCCGTCTAAACCTTGGACGGGTAGTTATTGACGCGTCAATAATATTGAACGTGTCATCACAATCATTGATTAATATATTTAAAGTCATATCCGCAATATTTAAAACGATTTTAATGTCCGAATAAAATATATCCTTAATAACAATTATCAAGGATGAATTTCCTAAATTCAAGATGCCGAAAATAATGTATCCTCTAATAACAATTATCAAAGATACATTGCCTAAATTATAATCAACATAATTCATAATTTTAAATCATATTTAAAATTCAAAATTATTAATTCCAATTTTTAAAACTCCTTTTCAAATTTGAAATTAATCTTTAAAATTACAAAGAGAGAATTAGCGGGTCAATGGTCATGCGGATCCAATCCGATAAACCATAACCCTAAACCCAATTTGGTTCGCCCTATGTGTGTGACCCTGTAGGTTCACTTAACGTTGGTAGTGGGTCAAAAACTCATTTGCAACCCACAAGTCATAAGCGGCCTCTAGCAAGACATTATGACTACCCATGTCAAGTGAGGTCGGTGATCCGAGCAATCTAACTCACAGTATGATACTCTGTCCTTTTGTCACGCGATATCTGGATCGAGCATAAGGCATGGATTACATCATCCTTATATTGCTTAATTTGGTTTCTTGATTCCTGAGTAGACTGGCTTAACAAATGACATTGATACTTCTATCAATTCATTTGAGCACGACCATGCATTTCTTCAGTCACACCCATCAAGGGGCCCAGTGATATCTCTCTCATATACGAAAGGGACAAATTCCTTCACGACAAACATATTCCACTGCACGATTTATTCCATGTCCAATTGTAGTCCATATTACCACCCGATTAAAGGTGATGTTAAACTAGGTCAAAACACAAAATTCCTCGTGTAGGAATCCATGGTGACATTAGGTCGGAGGACTAACGTGTCACTACCATTGGAAATATACTAATGATATAATCCACGTAGTATACTCACGGTGGGTCTGTCCGACACTATATTCTGCAACATGTGTCTATGATCTGATTTTGATATCACATATCCATGACCATTAAAACATGATCATCGTTAGTCAGACTGCATACTAGTCTTCATTCATTATTGTTCCAAGATAATGACCGACTAGGGACCATTTAGAATAGGATTCCAACTGCCTTAGGGTTTTACTATCAAGTCTCGCACTTAATGACCATTAGGCGGAATCAACCATTCAAGGAGTCAATTATCAAGTTAAATATGTTCATAGTAAATAACAAGATAAAGCAAATATTCCATTTATTAAAAGGAAAGTAGCAATGACAACATTATCTCATTGGCCTAGGGCACCCTACTAACATGGGGCGCGTAGATGCGTAATCGGGTTGTCGGCTAAATTGTTAAAAATCACCCGAGAGGTACTTATGTACGATGTAGAACATTTCTTGTGTTTTTGGATTGTGGATGGACGACGGTCGGACCGAGAAGCATACCAACTTGGCAAGTTGGTCCCAACTTGGCGAGTTTGGATATGGGTCGAGAGTTGTCGTCAGCCACGCTGACGATGGACCCGAGTGGCATGATATGGTCGAGAGTTGCCGTCAGTGAGCCACGCTGACGATGGACCTGAGTGGTATTGGTTGAAGGGCTATTCCCAACCAGAGTGGGCACCGAAACTAGTAGACCATCACTACTAGAATAATGGCCATCAGCAATGGCGTGCAACGGTGCCAGCCGTTGCAACAGAGCCGTGACAGAAAATCGCGTCGCTGATAACTTAGCAACGGATCAGCAACGGCCGCTCGGGCCGTTGCTAAAAATATTATCATCAACGGTTTTGCCACGGACACGGAGCTGTTGCTAATAACATTAATAGCAATGGCTAGTGAGTCCATAGCAACGCCATTAGTAAAAGACTATTGCTAAGCCGTTGCTGTAGGTCATCAGCAACGGCTTTCGATACACGTTTAGCAACGGCTTTCCCACGGACGGCCGTGGGAAAGCCGTTGCTGATGATGTAAAACTAAAAATGAAAAAATTTTAAATTTTAAATTTCCATTGATACATTGATGCATTATCTGATACATAACTCACACACCCATACACTCATACACACATTCATTCACACATCACAAATACACCAACATATACATCAAAACAACTATACTTATATTTATAATTATCCACAATAGTATAAAAACTATTCAAATACAAAATTGAAGTATCAATATCCAAACAAAATAAATTAAACAAGTATAGTATCTAAGTAACAAAGTCAATATATAAAAAATCTCACGATGACGATGGAGGATGGTTTGGATCATATGGTGGGGTTTGGAGTGCTTGAGTGTACACCGGCGTGGACTGACTCGAGGACGATGGATCAGATGATGCCGAAGAGATGCCTGCTCCGGGATGACCTGACATGTTGCATAGCATAGCATGCATCTCCGCCATCATCTCAGTCTGACGCGCAACTGTCTCCTCTAGTGTCCTTATCCTGCTACTATGATCATAAATGGATCTGGAGGTGGACGGCCGCTCACCAGCGACCGGAGGGGTCGGTGCCCCAAGTAGCCCTAGTACGGCTCGCGCATGACCACTATCTGCAAAGCCATATACGCGGCCATGGTCCCAGCCACCTGCAGCCTCGACCCATGCTGCTACGTCAAAGTCCTCGGGTGCCCCCGCGCTGCACCACCGTCTGGTTGTAGGTCTCCTACTCGAGTTTGATTTTTTGTTTAATATTTATCATAAAACTTAAATTATAAATATATAATGAATAATTTAAACAAATATATAGTTACCATAATGTTTGCAGCACGGTTGTCGATGTACTCCCCCATCCCATGTACTCGACGATGGGTCCGCTCAAACACCGCCATCGGGGAGGGTCGGTGGATAGTCCCGTCATCCGACACCGTCGTCTACATTTACAAAACAAATACAGTAATTAGTACACATAGTAACAAATAAAATATATAATTAAAAGGTATACTTACCATACGGTTCGCGTGCACTGCAAATGCAATAGAGCCGCCGGTGTGACGCGCTGCTCCCCCCCACATGCGATTTCTACCCGCATTCCTAGAAACCTCCTGCCATCGATCCGCCGACCAAATTCCCATGAGTTGGTCCCATATATCTAGAGTAATCCAATCGGGGCTGTATCCCCGAGTCTCCGCGATGTTAGTAGTCACAGCTCGTGCCATCGCCTGGGATCGGGCCTGCCCCAGCTGCCCGTTGTACCTCACCCGGGAAATAGCCTCCCAGGCAGCGTAAATGAAGGACCTCTGGTCCTCAGCCCATGTATAGCGAGCCTGCAAAATAATAATATCAGTACCAATATTAATCATCATACATGTATAAAAAAAAAAAATACGTGCCTCAAACTCGCGCCATAACATGTCGACGTGCTCACTAGGCACATGAGACCACGTAGGCCATGCCCCGTGCATGTATCGTCAAATGGTAGAAGAAATGCTCCTCGGCACTTCTTCTTGCTCGAACTTGCACAACAAAAATAAAATTTAATATTATATTATGATATAATGAATTTGTAATGATTCATAATTCATGATATATTACCGCTCCCCAATCACGCTAATAAATCTACGTGACTCTGTGGCTGGTGGAGGCTGCCACCTGTTCAGCCCGCGTGGTCGCCTGCGTCTGGATGTACTAGCCTCAGTAGTATCATCGGTAGGAGGATCAGCAGCACGAGTAAGTGATGGAGTCTCACCGATCGAAGACTCCAAAGCTCTCCTGCGATGATAACCACGACCAGACATATCTGTCGAATAGACATATAATCAGATTATTGTATAAATAGTAGAGATATATTTAATAAAATATATACTTTACAATTATTCCCCATCATCTTAGTAATAGTATTCGAATTCTTCCTCTTCTTCCTCTTCTTCCTCTTCTTCATCTTCTTCATCTCCAGCTTCCTTAATTTCATGATTGTCATCATCAGCATATTCAACTTCTAATTGAATTGACGTTGTGTCTGCATCTTCGAGTATTGGAATAATATGATCTACAGCAGGAGGATCATCTTCTTGATAGAAACCATTTGTCATATCCGGTATCAGCTCATTTTTTCCTGCTATCGGATCAATTTTTCCTCTACCTTTAGTATTACAGACTACACGCCAATCTGCTCTATCTTTATTTCGAGCCGGATACTTCGCATAATATACTTGTTCGGCTTGTGATGCCAATATAAAAGGCTCATTTGCTGCCAATTTAGATTTGTAACTAACCTCAATAAGTTTGTATTTTGGATAAACTTTCATGCCCCTTTCTGTTGTATCGAACCAATGACATCTAAATAGGATAACTGATTTCAAGCCGAAGTAGTGCAACTCTATCACTTCTTCCACCAGTCCATAAAAATCCATATCACATTCAACATAGGTTGTCCCTTTCATGCAGACCCCGGCATTCATCGTCTTCTTTGTAAAAGCATATTCCACCGTGTGAAATTTGTACCCATTAACAAAATATCCGCTATAGCACGACACTAGTTGCAACGGTCCACTAACAAACTTAAATATTCTTTCATCTATTTCAACTCTATGATCTTTGCTGTAAGTCTGAATCCAAGTAGGGAAATCACGATTCCGTAATCTCTCCAATTATTCATCGTTGTGAATAGAGTATTTTTGCACCATCTCAATTTCAAATATTTCAATAAATTGTTCAATCTTTGGACAATTGAGTAATACATACAAGTGTGTCAAATGATACTCTTCCTCACTTAAGTGTCGAGATGGACGAGAACCAAAAGCACGACCAGAGTGACAAAATATATTTAAACATCCATCTGAATGTCGAACACCCTCGTCGTCGTTACGTGGAAGATGATCAAATCTTGTCTGTACTGTCGATTCAAAGTAAAATGAGCAGAATGTTGAAATTTTTTGGATGATATACGATTCAGATATTGATCCTTCAACAGCTGCGGTGTTCTTTACTTTTTTCTTCAGATGATTCATGTATCTTTCAAATAAGTACATCCACCGATATTGAACGGGGCCACCAATTCGTGCCTCGTATGCCAACTACCCCGTAGATGCTCCATCGAGTCAAAAAATGCAGGAGGGAAAAACTGCTCCAGCTTGCATATGATTTCAACAATATTACTTTCAAGTGTTGACATCTTCGACTCGGAGGACATTTGCACAGATGTTTCTAAAAAACATACTTAATTCAATCAACGGACCCCAAATATTATCAGGTAGAAGATCTCGAAATGCGATCGGAAGCAATCTCTGCATGAATACATGATAATCAAGGCTCTTCATCCCTGAAATTTTGCAATCATCGACGTTCACACATCGAGATAAGTTAGAGGCATATCCATCGGGTAATTTGAGTTCTTTTACCCATTGACAAACATCTTTGATCTGTTGTTTATTTAACACATACGGGGACTTCGGTTTCAGATATCGTCTGTTGACCTCTTGTAACTCCAACTCTGGTCTTTTACAAAGTATTTTCATATCATGTCGGGCTTTGACATTATCTTTAGTTTTTCCGGAAACATCCATCAAAGTGTTGAAAATATTATCAAACATATTTTTTTCAATGTGCATGACATCTAAATTATGTCGAATCAGCAATGAACTCCAATAGGGCAATTCTCAAAAAATACTTTTTTTCACCCAGTTATGTGTTTGACCAAAGTCTGACACTCTTTCATTGCAACCAAATACTATCTCTAGAAGTGTTGAAACACGTGCTAACATTTGTTCACCAAACAACATCGGTGGTGGCCCATCTCTTTCGACTCTGTCCTTAGTAAATTTATTACGATTCCTTCGATATTGATGGTTAGCCTGTAGGAATCGACGATGACAATCAAAGAATGAGATTTTTTGTCCGTTCTGAAGACTGATTGATTTAGAGTGTTCCATACAATACAGACAAGAGAGTCGGCCGTGAGTGCTCCAACCAGACAACATACCGTACGCCGGGAAATCATTGATTGTCCACAAGACCACGGCCTTTAAATTAAAGTTTTGCTTTCGATGACAATCATAAGTGATAGCTCCCTCAGTCCATAATATTTTCAATTCATCTATCAATGGTCTGAGAAACACGTCAATTTCTTTTCGCGGACCCTTAGGACCCAGAATAATCATCGTAAGATAAATAAATTCATCTTTCATACACATTGATGGTGGCAAATTATAAACTGTCAACAGCACTGGCCAAACTGAATAAGGAGTTGCAGAATGTCCAAACAGATTAAAACCATCTGTGCACAATCCCAATCTGATATTTCTAGTATCCCTAACAAATGAAGGATAACATGTATCCAAATGTTTCCATGCTTCACTGTCGGATGGATGAGTCATTATTGTATCATCACGACTTCTTGCATGCCAACTCATGTAGGGGGCCGTCTTTTCTAACATGAATAATCTTTGAAGCCTCTGTGTTAGTGGAAAATACCGAAGCACCTTAAACGGGATATTTTTCTGTCGAACCGATTTCTTCGTCTTGTAACGAGGATATTGACATACAGGATATTTATCCAACTGCACATTTTCTTTATAATATAAAATACAATTATTTTGGCACGCGTGTATTTTTTCATACCCAAGCCCCAATTTTCTCATCAGCTTTTTAGTTTTGTAAAAAGTTGGCTCAAACTTTTTATCAGTAGGCAACATTCCATTAATCAATCCTGCAATCCGATCATACGCAACCCCGCTGATATTACAATCGGCCTTGATGTTTAGGAGTTGTGTCATTGCTGAAAACCTAGTGTATTTAGGACAATTCTCATACAAAGGTTCATCGGCAGCTTTCAACATCTCGTAAAATTCTGCAGCTTCTTTATTCGGCAATTCAATCTCTACCGCAGTTTGTACTTTTGTGATATCAACCGCTGTAGTATCTGGTGGGACTGATGTCTGAGTAACTGGCCGATCAATATTATCATTCAAGTGAAATTGCCCCCCAAGACTATCAAGTATCATAGTTCTATACGGATTAGATTGACTGGATGAAGAAGCACCAATAGAGGAAGATTCACCATATATCTGAACGACAGGATTGCTCGACGTCCCGACTTCACGTGACTCCCCGTGACAAGTCCATAGAAAATATCTTGGTGCAAATCCTTTGCTATATAGATCCAGAATGACAGTCTCCCGATCCAAAAATTGTCCATTCAAACAAATATAGCACGGACATCGAATTTTATCACCGACGCTAACGAATTTCTGATTCGAATAGGCGAAATTTAGGGAGTACGTTACGCCTAATCGAAACTCATTCATTAAAGCTCCACGATCAAGATGTCGGTACATCCAACTTCGATCAGCCGACATGATTCTGTCAATCAATGATAATTTCTTTGGTTAATGCCTTTAGGTGAGATTGTCCTATTCCATTCGGGATTTATGTTATTCATATTGCACTAAGTACTTCTTTTAACCGCTAACTTCATTCTAAATTTCGGCAGCATCTCCCTATAGTTCTCCGAATACGCATATCATCTGGGCGCGTATCGAAGAACAAGAGAGATGCTACCGAAATTTAGAATAAGTTAACGGTTAAAAGAAAAACGTAAGTGCAGTATAAATAACTATATTCCCAAATTGTCCAATCAGGGACAATTCAAGGATTGTACGTCGTATAAAAAATCATCTACTTCTTTTACACAAACATACAACCCCCGAACGGATCTAAGGTTTTGCTAAATCATATCCGACTCATCGATGCGTACGTGAAACATATCAACTCGTCGGATGGATGATTATTTTCTAAATATTTCGAGTCAGTTCGAGTCCATATTGGACAATTCCGACACAAGTCCAAATTAGACGATTTCGGCGCGCGTCCGAAGTGGATAATTCTGATGCGAGTCCACTGAGGACAACTCCGGACTAATTAATAATATTTTAACTAATTAATTAATATTAATCTACAACATTTTAACTAATTTAAATAATTAACCTACCATTATTAAATATTAATCTAACTAAATTAAACTAAAAATTAATATAAACTCTAAAAATTAATCTAAAAATTAATCTAAACCCTAAAAATTAATCTAAACAATTAAACAAATAATTAATTAACAATTAAATAATTAAATAAAAAATTATAAAAATATCATTTTTGGCGCCGGCGTCCTGTGTCCGGACACTATACAAGCTCCAACGGCGGCCATCGGCCGTCCGCCACCGATTGAAACCCTAAAAATAGGGTTTTAGCCGGATTTTACTTTGGGATCAATGGGGAAGGTCGGGCGGCCAGAAATACCTAAAATCGGCGGTCGAGGACGGACGGCAGCGTCGACAGCGGTAGCTCGGCGGCGTTGGCGTCGGCAACGGCGGCGAGAAGCGGGAGGAGCAGGCGGCGATAGCAGCGGGAGGAAGAAGGGGCGGGCGCGATTTGTGACCTATATAAAGTTATCAGCAATGGCTCACTCGCCCGTTAGAAAGCCGTTGCTGATAAGTTATCCTCAGCAACGGCTCACTTGTCTATTAGAAAACCGTTGCTGATAATTAACATCAGCAGCAATGGCTCGCATGTCCGTTAGAAAGTCATTGTAGATACAACATATCTGCAATGGCTTGAGCAACCGTAAGAATGCCGTTGCAAATAGTAACGGCTTGAGCAGCCGTTGCTGAAGACCCAATTTCTAGTAGTGCATCCTAGTTCAGTGGGCCAGGGTGGGAAGCTCGCTAGATAGAGATTCTAGCGACTGACTCGTGTATTTGCATTGTTTGGGCTGGCATGGGTTGTGTGGATATTGTGCTTGATGTTGGGCCGATATGGGCCGAGTGACTGTGGTGTTTTCTGAGCACTAGTTTTGTGGATAAATGTTTTTACTTTACATGCTATTACATTTCAGTATTTTTCCACAAGTATAATTTATGTTTCTTATGCTTATGCTCGAGATTTATATATTGTAGAGGGCTTGGGATGTATATATTGTAGAGGGCAGGGAGCAAGGTTGCACTGCAAATCTTGTGGCGCGTCTAGTTGAGTCATAGTCGAGTAGTAGAGTTGTTTTCATTCATGCATATGGAGTTGTACTTTCTTATGTTGTGAACCTTTTGGAGTCTATTGTCATACTAGGATTATTTTACATCTATGCATTTGAATTCTTAAATATCATATTTTCCACAGTGTTGTATATTTGCATGTTGTATATCGTCATTGGTAGGCTTCGGAGTATGACCGCGTACTCTGGCCGATCACGCGACCTTGTAAGTCGGGGCGTGACACTAGAGCTCGGCATGAATGAGCGACCCGAGCGACAGCCATGCCATGCTCCTCCTTAACATATGTGAGGCCTCTAACCCCCATGTGCCACCGACGGGGTTCCCAAGAGCACGAGCAACATGACATTTTTTTTTCATCCGCACTGTTACGGACCTTCGGGTTTGTCAAGTCTTGTATGTGTCATGACGGTCCCTAACATGCATTGTAAATATCGTATCATTCGCATCCATGTAGAACGTCCGCGCAACGCCCATCGCTCTCGCCCGTGACTAGCAAATGACCCTCGTTTACTAGCCGTGACATGACCGGTGGGGTGTGCGGATCATGTAATTATGCATTGTAAAAGCGCTCGCGCACTGCCCACCGCTCTTGCGCACGACTAGGTAACGCCCCTCGTTTCCTAGCCGTGGCATGGCCGATGAGGGTGTGTGGCTATAGGAAATTTTGTCATGCTTCTCGTGCTTTTGGAAACCCCATGGGTGGCACTTGGGAGTTAGGCTCCAAACCTATATTGCCCCTGGGCAAACATCTCTCTAATTCATCTGTACAAGCATCCGTTCAAGCATTTGTAAGCATTTTTCATACAAACGGCCATTTGGCCCAAACATTTTTGCATCCAAGCACACAGAGGTTCGAACGCGGGCGACCCGGGAGCCCATGACTTTCGAAGATTGGCAAGGCGGTCCTTGCCCAAGGCTTATCCCTTGCGGGGGCAAGGGAGCCGCACGGACATTTTTTTGCCCAAACAAGTTAGTCCATGACAGTTGGTATCAGAGCGAGGCAAGCTCGCAAAGCTTTGGCGCAAGCAACCGATGCAAACTGTCAACAAACTCATGCCTTCGTCGTTGGAGACAAACGACATTGGGGCACTCGACAATCTCGCAGGAGAGATTTTCTTGAACAAGCATGACTCGCAAATGAGTCGGTGAAACGAGTAGCATCGCCCAAGCGGTGATGACCATTTCGGAAGGACCGTTGGGGGAGGACCCAACACAAACTCAACAAGCTAGGACGGAAAGTCACACCATCCAATGGCTTGGAGACTTGGAAACGATGGTGGCCGCTCATGAAGTAGCCATAAACGACCTTGCGAATGGCATGGGACCGCAGGTCGGCAAGCTAGCCGACACACAAGAAGTTCTGGAGGCAAGACTAGACGGACTCCACGACGACACTCAAGAAGCAATCAAACAACTTCAATGGGAGATTGAAGAACTAAGGGCTATATTCTCATTCCTAACCCGACAGATCCACTCGGGCAGTGGCAACTCCTGGCAACGCAAGACGCCACAACACCACCTGAGAGCACCTGAACCAAAGCCTTACAATGGGGCTCGAGATGCAAAAGCGGTGGAGAACTTCCTCTTCGACTTGGAGCAGTACTCCAAGGTCACGAGGATGACCGACGATGATATGAAAGTGTCTGTTGCAACCATGTATCTGTCTGAAGATGCAAAAATCTAGTGGCGGACCAAATATGACGAAATTCAGAAGGATCATGCAAAGATCGACACTTGGGATGATCTCAAGCGAGAACTAAAAGCTTAATTCTTCCCCGAGAATGTGGATTTCATCGCCCGGCGGAAGTTACGACTGTTGGCCTAAGGTTTTCTACATTGGTCTTAATCTCAGTTTTGATGATAACAAACATGGAACTAATGTTTCATTGAGAAATCTTTTAGGTTCCAAGTCAGTTAGCGCTCGACGTCCTCGATCAGAAAAATTAAAGAAATCGGAGAAATTGGCAAGAACGCTCGTCGACGCTCGGGATTCTTCGAGAAGTTAGAGTTTAGATTTAGGGTGTCTAGAATGTGATGTAATCCTCTTTATGATACATAAGAACCTAAAAACCAAACCCGAAACCCAAAGCATAAAAACTCAAAAACCGCCTTGAAATTCACTAAGCCTAGGGAGCTCCTTGGAGGGCTATATGACCTAGACATTTTTTTGACATAAAAAATGACGGTAATTGTTCCTTGGGTAAAAACTAGATAACGAGGTATTTTTAAGAAATTTTTGGAAGCCTTTAGCATACCCATATTTGACCAGGGAGATTAGAAAATTTCTATTTTCTGGAAATTTGTACTAGGCCCCAAAAACTAGATTTTGATTCTTAAGGATTTTGATTTTTTAGATATTTTTATTGAATCCAAATGGGGGGTAATCCTTATATAACATTTATGTTTTAAAGTTAAAGTTAAGAAATGTTATATAAGTAGACTTAGCGAAGACGGAACCCAGAAACGAGCCAAACCAAGCAGTCTGCCAAGTTTCGATCGACCGAATGCTGCCAAAAACTGGCAGCAGCTAATTTGGTCAACCGGTGGGTCAACTTAAGTGTGGTAGAAAATAGCAGTATGCCTTCGGTCGATCGCTCGATCAACCGACGATCGACCGGACCTGCGACCGGACGACGGAAATGGCTAGTTTTTCGCCCGTTGAGGTGGTTGTTTCATGCCATCTCCTCAAGGCTTATAAATAGAAGCCTTAGCAAGCCTCCCACCCCTTATCCAACATACTTTGAGCCATATTTTGATTATCCTTGAGCTTAATTGAGCCACCATTCTTGAAAACTCTAGTTTGATCTCTCATCTCCTTGACTAGCCTTCAAGCTTCATCAATTCATCAATTTGAGGCATCAAGAGGACTAGAGAGTTTCTTTTGGAGCTAAGTATTTATTGTTCGATTTATTGCTCCATTAGTTATTGTATTTTGGTGTTTATTTCATTGTATTAAAGGTTGTGTAAACCTAGGTTTCTAGGTTTGATTGAGTTGGTGGTTGCCTTGGTGTTAAGGCTTAAATCCACCATTGTAAACTTAGTTTACTAAGATTAGTTGAGTTGTCCCTTAGGTTGAGTTGGGAGAGTGCTCTCGGTAGGAAGACGGAATACTTTCGGGTGTGGACGTGCCTTCGGTTTGAGAGTGAAGACTTTCCAGTTGTAAAATCCTCTTTGTAAGGAAAACAATATAATCTAGTAAACTTAGTTTGGAAATCCTAAGCGGGGTGCTTAGGTTGTGAAGTAGGCATTGGGGCCGAACCACTATAAATCATTGTGTTAGCATTGATATTTTCTTTGTGTATCTCATTGTTTATCTTTATTACTCACTTCTGCATTTAGTCGTCAATTGTGAATTGCCTAGGTCATTTAAGAAACTATTAAAATCGAATTTAGGCTAAT
Source organism: Canna indica (assembly GCA_034359265.1). Lineage (NCBI taxonomy): Eukaryota > Viridiplantae > Streptophyta > Magnoliopsida > Zingiberales > Cannaceae > Canna > Canna indica. The sequence goes on along the minus strand of CP136898.1, from coordinate 31,113,395 downwards.
TTATTAGTTAACACATTATTCAACCCCCCCCCCCTCCCGCCCTCTAGTGTAGGCCATTTCACCAACAACGACAACTCCACCACAACAATTCAATTCGGGAGTACATGAAGGAGTTCTCAACCATTATGCTGGATGTTCCGAATGTGGACGAGACCGATCAACTATTCACCTTCCTTGAAGGACTAAAGTTGTGGGCGCAACAAGAACTCGCAAGGAGGAATGTCAAGTCCTTGTCGGAAGCGAAGATCGCCGCAGAGCGACTCACTGACTATAGTTCTGAAGAACACCCGACAAAGGCGATGCCCTACAGGCCAAGAATCCAGAAGCCCGACAACTACAAGGGCAAAGGCACCACAGGCGATACAAGATGGAGGGATCACCCACAAAGAGATTACCCTCCGAGGGGGAACCAGTAGAGACCCATGCCTATTTGTTTCTTATTCAGAGGACCCCACATGGTCCGAGAATGTCCTCAATGGCAAGCATTGAACACCATTTTAGCGGAGTCCATGGCGGAGAACATAGCCAACATCACCGCAAAGAAGGAGAAGGACAAGTCTCCAACAGTCCCCGACGCGGTGGACTATTCCAGCGAAGATGAAGACACTAGAAGACCTAACATGGGAGAAATGTGTCTCCTCAATACTCTCAAGACTCAAGTGGGGGAGCAAGGTCCAAAGAAGGGAGCCACCAAGGTAGCACACGAGCTGATGTTCATTGACATCGAGATCAATGGCAAGAATACCCGAGCGATGGTCGACTCGGGAGCAACTCATAACTTCGTCGCCAAAGGAGAAGCAAAGCGACTAGGGCTCAAGCTAGAAAAGAGCTCGATGTTGGTTTTAGGTTTTCAAACTTAGCCTTAATCTCGGTTTTGATGGTTTTGATGATAACAAACATGGGACTAATGATTCCATTGAGAATATGTTTCAAGTTCCATATCAATTAGCGTTCGATGTCCTCGATCGAAAATATCGAAAGAAAATGGAAATTGGAAGGACATTGATCGTCACGCTCAGGTTCATCGCGGAAGTTTCTCGAAGATCGACGAGTGCACCAAAGTCGCATTGGGCGAGCTCAAAGATCACATGAAAGCTCTCCAAGATGATGCTCATTGAAAGTCAGAACCCGGAGACAAAGTGCGGAAGAAAATAGGCTAAAAAATAAGTCTCAGCCTAAATTTAATCGATCGAGCGATCGACTGAATAGGGTAAGGTATCAGGCAGTAGCCTTATCGGTCGACCGAACACTGCCTAAAATAGGCAGTGGCTACTTCAGTCAACCAATCCGTCGACCGACAGAGGCCTGAAATAGGCAGTAAGCCTGGCGGTCGACCAGTCGGTCGATCGACCTGCATTTGCTGAAGACGCAAGATCACATCGGTCAACCGATAGGGCACCCAAGGGCGGATCGACATTTTTGTGTCTGGGTGATCGACCCGTCGGTCGACCGACCAATCAATCGACGGTCTACAACGAATAGTTTTCTATCCATTGAGCAGCCATTTCTTCACGAGGGTATAAATACACCCTCAAATACTTTATTTAACCTTCTTCCCTAACTTCTACATATATTATTGAGCATTTAAAGGGGAGTTTAAAGCCTTGCAAGTGATTGATTGAAGCGCGCCTATTCTTCTGTCGAGTTCTTCTTCAAGTGTCAGCTGCTTCCCTCAACTCTACTGCAACACAAGATTTATCTTCCAGCAAGTTAGAGGTTCTAAGGCTTGGAAAGAGTAGATAATTTTGTTTTACTTTAAGCTCTTTTCCCTTGTAATTTTATCTGTTCTTTGAACTGGTTTTTGATTTGGGTTTGTGAGAAGACCTTGTGTTAGGTCTTGCGTATAAGTGGTATCCTTGGTGTAGAGGGAGTAAAGCCACTTGTGTAATCGTAGTATTTACTAGGATTAGTTTAGTTGTCCCTTAGGGTTGAGGTGGAAGAGGACTCTCGATAAGAAGGCGATGACTTTCGGGTGTGGAAGTGCCTTAGGACGAGAGTGCGTCTCTTCGGTGAAAAGTCCTCGTGTGTAAGGGAAACATAAATTAATCTAGTAAAACTAGTTTGGAAATCCTAAACGGGGTGCTTAGGTAGTGAAGTAGGCATTGGGGCCGAACCACTATAAATTTTGTGTTTGCATTGATTTCTTATTATGCTTAATTGCTTTATCATTTATAAGCTTCCGCATCAAATCGTCAAATTGCATATTGCCTAAATAATCTAAGTAAATGATTAACGGATTAAAAGTGGATTTAGGCAAATTGAATTAGTAAAAACACTATTCATCTTCCCCCCCCCCCCTCTAGTGTCGCCATTTCGCCCACATTTGGTATCAGAGAGGGTTCGTAGATTGAGATTTCACCATCTCTTCTACACCTTGTCTCGATTTTGAAATGGCTCTAGAGTCGGTAGCATCTACACCCCCTAGATTCCATGACTCAAACTTTGGTCTTTGGAAATATAGGATGTAGACCTATTTAAAGACTAAAGGGTTTGGAGTCTTTAACATGTTACATGGGGAATTCATTGAACCTAAGGATGATATGCATGCTTGGAGTGAAATGGATAAGAAAATGTTTAAGTATAATGGAGATGCCATGAATTGTATTCTTTGCACATTACCAAATGGCATCTTAGAAAAAGTCATGCATTGTTCTTCGGCTTTTGATTTATGGGCCTCGTTAAATGTTTTATATGATTATGCCAAAACCGAAGAAATTGGCACTTTTGATAAAAGTGGTGATGACAATGGTCACACACCTATTACTAATCCTGGTTTTGATGCCCATAGCTCTTCTAGTCAAAGAAGTAGCACCAAGAGCCGAAAAAGAAGAGTAATCTGTCATGCTTGCAAAGAGAATGGGCATGTGAAGAAAAATTACCCAAGCATGAAGAACAAAGCAAGGAAGAGATCACGTGCTTACACCTCCACCTCTCACACATTTGAAGCACCCTCTAGCAATGACTATGAAGCTACTTCAAAAGTTTGCCTCATAAGTACCAAAGATGAGGTACACTCTTCACCTTCTAGTCATAATAATAATGTTAGTACTAGCTCATCTAGTTCATTCAATATGTCATATGAAGAACTAGTTTATGAATGTCAAAAAATATATGTCTTGCTTGTTAGAAAAGATAACGAAAATAAAAGATTGAAAAAGGAAAATGTGATGCTTAATTCTCATTTGCATGAATCCAAACTAGAAAATGAAAAATTGAGATTTAGGTGATTTGATTCATGCCATGAAAAGTAGAACATGAGCTAAAGGATTTGAAGCTTAAAAATAACAATTTAGAAAATGAGAATTGCAAGTTAAAATCTCAATTGCGTGCATTGCATATATCCATAGATGATTTGAAAAATGAGATGTTGATATTGAGTAAGAAAGTTAATACTTCCTCTTTTAACTATAAACGTCAAAATGTCTCATTTAGAAAACCTCAAAAGAAAAATGTTTTATATAAGAATGCTCATGCTCATCATGCCTCTCATGTCATGCATTCTACCATTAGACCTCATAATTATGAGAAGATGAATGAGCTTTCTAAGAATGCTCATACTTATCATGTTTCACATGACAAGCATTCTAAAAATAAATCTCATGTCCATAACAAAAATAAAAAGAAATTTAATGGACATTGTTTTTGTTGTGGTATTTTTGGCCATGCTATTTTTGATTGTGCATTTAACAAAAATCCAAGTGTAGTTAAGACACTTTGGATTCCTAGGCCAACTCACCCCCAAGGACCCAAAGTCATTTGGCTACCAAAAGTCTCATCTTCTTTTGTAGGGGGAGCTACCACAAAATGATGAATGAGAAGTGGTGTATTGGAGTTGACCATGGACTTGAATGATGAATCATCCTTGGTTGCAACTTCAAGCTACCTTGATGCCTTAGGTAAAGTTGGCATCAAAATTATTATGGTATCATCTCCTATATCCCATTGCTTAAGATTATCGTTGGAGTTTATATATGATTAATATTAGTTGATTTCCCCGCTCTTAATATATTTCAAAAATGTTTTTGATTTTTGATTTCTCGGTCTCTTCGGAGACCCAGGTGGCCTGTAATGGGCCTAAGCGACCTTGCGGTTCTAAATCGTAGGCACATTATGGCCTTTCGGTTTTCAACCAATAGGAAGGGTTGGAGATCATATTTTTCATTTATTATTCTTGTGATCTCTTAAAATTCGTTTTGGTATGTCTCGATTTTATTTTAAAATGAATTTGAAGCTATTTAGCAAAGTAGATTTTGATATCGATAATTGATGCATCTCTTTGCTACTTAGTTCGATAACTTGCTAGTAATTATATTCTCATTATCCTACATTTGGTATCCTAATATTGCTTGCAAGTTATGATAAAAATGGAAGGCTAATAACTAGGAAGAAAAAGATTAGTTTGGCTAAGTTTTCAAGTATAAGGTATAACTTTGATAAATTCAAAACCTTAGTGTTATACCTCAATGTCTAGGCTTAAACTATGTCTCTATACTCATGATGGTAATTACATGTAAGATCCTTGATTTCTCATGAGTAAGTAGAATCTTAGTACTTATGCAAATTTCATTGAATGAAACTTGCTCTAGGTTGATATTCATTAGCAGAGACCTTCTTGTAAATCAAAACTAGTTTAACATGATTAGGGATCTTATTCCTCAAATGTTTCACATCTTAAGATCCCTTAGATTCATTTTGAAACCATAGTATCCATCTTAAAATGAATCTCTACTATCAAGCATAGATTAAGTTATTTAAATGAAACTTTGCATTAAACCCTTGCTATGTAGTAAGTTAGCTTGCTAGTTGACATATTATTTCATTATGCTACTAATGAAGTCTACTTGCAAGTTGTGAATGCTAATGAAAGGATATGCTATCTAAAAGAAAATGAAAAGAAAATGAAAAGTTTGGCAAATTTTCAAGAAAAATGTATGAATTTGATTTTTGCAAAATCTTAGTAAAATAATTGAATTTTCATGTTTAATGATGTCTCTATACTCATGATTGATTATGCATGATAAATATTTGAATCCTCATGAGTAAGAAAAATCTTGATAACTTAGCTCATTTCATGATATTATGATATTTATGAAATTAAACTAGGTTAATACATTTCTTTAGAGACTTCATCTTAAGTTGAAAATTTGATGAACATGTTTATGTGTGGTAATGATTAGTTGTCATTTGCTTAAAATTGAAAATTCATAAGAGATTGAGCAAATTGAAAACTAAGTCAATTTAGAGGACTTAAGCTTGAAAAAGTTTGACCCAAGTCAACAAATCGAGTTGGACATTTCATTTTAAGTCCAAAACTTCATAAACATGTTTAGGAATAGGTATGACATGTTTCCATGCACTTAGAGTGAAAAATTCATATGGATGTGGATAAAATGACAATAGAGGTCAATTCATGTTTACTTCTTTTTAAACCAAGTTGACTTAAGTCAACAAGTTGACCTAAAGGTTTCACTTTCAATCCATATTTGATGGAACATGTTTAGATTTACTCATGATAGGTATCCATAGGTTTAAGTTTGAAAAATCATGAGTAATGTTAAGATTGAAACTTAGCAAGTTTCATAAAATACTAGTTTAGTTTTGAATAAAACCATGCTAGGTTGACATCTTGACTTAAGGACATAATTTTCATTTCAAACTTGACATATACTCTTTACATGACCATCATGTGGTGTCATAAAAGTTTGAATGAAAATTGAACAAGTTTTAAGAATAACTAAAAATTACATAAATACCATTTCAATCTACAATAGGTATAAATTTTAGTTATTTATAAAAAAATATAAAAAATTAATTTTGAAATGATTCTTGAAACTGCACACTCGGTGAAAAATCTAGTTTTATCAGTAAAAAATTTCAAAACGTTTCATCAAGAATCTGATTTAAAATGGAATTTTGAAGTTGGATTTCAAAACACAAAGTATCATCATTCTTGAAACACTAATCTTTCTGATACTTTGATCTTTCTTCAAAAACTTCAAATGAAAACTCATATATACCATTTGGATTTCATTTCTAATATCATTCATATAATTTCTTGAGTAAAATCATTTCTATGAATAATTTTGATATCTTGAATGATACCTAAAAATAAGCTTTTGATTAAAATCAATATAGAATGAAAAATGGTCTTTAAAAATTCTTTTGAGTTCAAACTTTATTCATGTATTTCAAATGACCATTCAATATTTGGTATCAAAAATTCTCATCCAAAAATAGGTACCAAAGTTTTTCATCAAAGATATGATTTTGTTTAGATCTAAAAGTTTGATTTATGAAAACTAGAAGTATACCTTAATTCATAGACTTAAGGTAACTTAGAAAGTAACTTAAAAATCTCATTTTAAGCCCAAACTTAATTCATAGACTTACATTATCTCATGTTTGATGTCTTGATGCCTAAATATGAGAAAACATGAGTAGATAGCAAAATTGAGACTTAGCATTTTCATAGTTTTCATGCTTCTTTCAAATGAAAACATGCTAAGTTAATATTTGGATTAAATGACATTAGTTTCACTTCAAACTTGATATACATGATGTAAATGACCATATCTTTGTATTTTGAAAGTTTGAATGAAATCTAAAAATGTCATGAAAAAGAAATAATATTCATTTTGAGAACATACGCGATTTAATTTTGAATTCAACTATTTAGTTTTTGAACATATCATGTACGATTTTGTTTCTCATTAAATATTTGTTTTCCATCCCTTTGGTTGAGATCTTCATGTTTCATGAAAAAATTTTAGAGTCTCAACTTCATGAAAATTTATTTGTTCTTCATCCCTTTGACTAGATTGTCCTTTCTTGCCCTTTTTGATTGATGTCAAAAGTGGGAGAAGAGTATAGGTATAAAGGGGGAGAAATATGGAGAGTATAGGTATAATTGGGGAGGAAAATATAAGAAATCCATGCATATAGATAGGGGGAGTTTAATTATATAAATATGCATGTTTATAGGGGGAGAAATCCCTTAGTTGATATCCTTGTACTTTAATGATTATATTTTTTTTTAAGGATGTTTGTCATCATCAGAAAGGGGGAGATTGTTGGCTATAGGTTTTCAACGTTAGCCTTAATCTCGGTTTTGATGGTTTTGATGATAACAAACATGGGACTAATGATTTCATTAAGAATATGTTTCAGGTTCCATATCAATTAGCGTTCGATGTTCTCGATCTAATATATCAAAAGAAATCAGAAATCGAAAGGACATTGATCATCGCATTTGGGTTCGTCGCAGAAGTTTCCCGAAGATCGACGAGTGCACCAAAGTCGCATTGGACGGGCTCAAAGATCACATGAAAGCTCTCCAAGATGATGCTCGTTGAAAGTCGAAACCCGGAGAAAAAGCACGGAAGAAAATAGGCTGAAAAATAAGTCTCAACCTGAATTTGGTCGACCGAGCGGTCGACCGAATAGGGTATCAGGCAGTAGCCTTATTGGTCGACTGACAGAGGCCTGAAATAGGCAGTAAGCTTGGTGGTCGACCGACGTGCGTTTGCTGAAGACGCAAGATCATGTCGGTCGACCGACGGGTCAACCGAAGGGCGGATTGACATTTTTGCGTGTGGGCAGTCAACCCGTCAGTCGACCGACCACAGAGAGACGAGCAGCAGTCGCATAGGCGGTCGACCATTCGATCGACCGACCAATCGATCGACGGTCTGTAACGGATAGTTTTCTATCTGTTGAGCAGTCGTTTCTTCACGAGGATATAAATACACCCTCAAATACTTCATTTAACCTTCTTCCCTGACTTCTACATATATTATTGAGCATTTAAAGGGGAGTTTAAAGCCTTTCGAGTGATTGATTGAAGCGCGCCTATTCTTCTGTCGAGTTCTTCTTCAAGAGCCAGCTGCTTCCCTCAACTCTACTGCAACACAAGATTTATCTTCCAGCAAGTTGGAGGTTCTAAGGCTTGGAAAAGAATAGATAATTTTGTTTTACTTTAAGCTCTTTTCCCTTGTAATTTTATCTGTTGTTTGAACTGGTTTTTGATTTGGTTTTGTGTGAAGACCTTGTGTTAGTTCTTGCGTATAAGTGGTATCCTTGGTGTAGAGGGAGTAAAGCCACTTGTGTAATCGTAGTATTTGCTAGGATTAGTTTAGTTGTCCCTTAGGGTTGATGTGAAAGATGACTCTCGATAAGAGGGAGGGTGACTTCCGGGTGTGGAAGTGCCTTAGGTCGAGAGTGCGTCTCTTCGGTGAAAAGTCCTCGTGTGTAAGGGAAACGTAAATTAATCTAGTAAAACTAGTATGGAAATCCTAAGCGGGGTGCTTAGGTAGTGGAGTAGGCATTGGGGCCGAACCACTATAAATTTTGTGTTTGCATTGATTTCTTGTTGTGCTTAATTGCTTTATCATTTATAAGCTTCCGCATCAAATTGTCAAATTGCATATTGCCTAAATAATCTAAGTAAATGATTAAAAGTGGATTTAGAATAATTGAATTAGTAAACACACTATTCACCCCCCCCCCACCTCTAGTGTCACCATTTCGCTCACACTCGAGTCATGTCAATGCGGTGAACTTCGATGCATAAGAAATCAACAGTGTCGCACGGGACGTCTCGCTGAAGATTGGAGGATAGAAGGGTCAAACCAACTTGATGGCAATACCTCTCGACGATTACTAAGTCATTTTGGAGATGGAGTTCCTCCAGTCGGCGAAGGTGGTACCCATGCCCTTCCTCGACACTTTATGCTTGATAGGGAAGAACAATCCCAGCATTGTTCCAATGGTGCGTTTGACACCGGGGAGCGAAAACCAACTCCTCTCCGCCATACAAGTGAAGAAAGGAGTTCGACAAGGTGAACTCACAATGGTGGCTGCAATGAAGCTGGAAGGATCACTCGATGGGGCGGAACGAGAACCCGCAGCAGTCTCTAGAGTACTCAACTAGTTAGAAGACGTGATGCCACCTGAACTACCAAGGGTCTTACCGCCAAAGAGGAGGGTGGTGTGGGAGAAATGGCAACACTAGAGGGGGGGTGAATAGTGTGTTTACTAATTCGATTAGCTTAAATCCAATTTTAATCATTTTCTTTGATTGTTTTAGGCAATTCACAATTGAATGCGAAAGCAAGATAAATGATAAAGCAATTGAGTACGAAATAAAAAAATCAATGCAAACACTGAGATTTTATAGTGGTTCGGCCCCAATGCCTACTCCACTACCTAAGCACCCCGCTTAGGATTTCTAAACTAGTTTTACTAGATTAATTTGAGTTTCCCTTACAACAAGGATTTTTCCCCGGAAAGACTCCGCTCTCCAACCGAAGGCACTTCCAGACCCGGAAGTATCCCGCCTTTCTACCGAGAGCTCTTTCCCACCTCAACCTAAGGGACAACTAAACTAATCCTAGTAAACACTACATTTAATTACACGAGTGGCTTTACTCCTTTTTCACCAAGGATACCACTTCACCCGACAAGACCAAACACCTAGTCTTACAAACTCAAATCCAAATAAAAACAGTTCAAATAAAGATATAAAATACAATCTAAAGAGCTACAATATAAAACAAGATTAAAAGCTCTTTTTAATCCTTCAAAAATCTCCAACTCGCCAAGTGGTAGAGCTTGAGCTGAAGCCCGAGTTGAGGAGCAGGCGTCGCTTGATGAAGAACTCAACAGAGGAACGGAGCGCGCTACGATTACTCCTTGGAAGGCTTTGATCTCTCTTTTGGATGCTCAATAATTTCTGTAAACGTCAGAGAGAGATTAAAAGATGTGTATGAGGTGTATTTATACCCCCAGCTGAAACGGGGCGTCAACGGGATTATTTTCGACCGTTACAGACGCTCGGTCGATGGTCCGATCGAATCGTCAGTCGACCGGTCATTCGACCGTTGTAAGTTTCTCTCTGGTCGGTCGACCGACGGGTCAATCGCTAGATGCAAATTGCGCAATCCACGATCTTCGATCAAACCGTCGATCGACCGATGCGATCTGCATCTTCGGCTATTCGCAGGTCGGTCGACCGGCTGGTCGACTGCCAAGCCTACTACCCTTATTGGGCTTCGGTCGGTCGATCGGGCCGGTCAATCGACAGACGCAAGAAGCTTGTGATTCTCTTTTGGTCGACCGACACAAGCTGCGTCTGCAGCTAGCCTCAGTCCGGTCGACCGCTAGGGCTAATGCCCATTTCTTACCCTATTCGGTCGACCGCTCGGTCGACCGAATTTAGGCTAAGATTGTTTTCTTCGGCCTTTTTCTTCCGCGCTTCATTTTCGAGTTTCAGCTTTGAACTAGCATCATGACGGAGAGCTTTCCATGTGATCTTTGAGCTCGTCCGATGCGACTTTGGTGCACCTGTCGATCTTCGAGAAGTTTCGCGACGAACCCGAGCGCGACAATCAATGTCCTTCCGATTTTACGATTTCTTTGATTTATCCGATCGAGGACATCAAACGTTAGTTGATATAGAACATGAAAGATATTCTCAATGAAATCATTAGTTCCATGTTTGTTATCATAAAAACCATCAAAACCGAGATTAAGGCTAAGGTTGAAACCTAAAGCCAACAGGCATGTCCTGCCTCTCAAACGACACCAACGCTTCCTTCTGGAGTAACTCATCCACTACTTGAGCAATAGTAGTGTCCTCAGTGTAATGAATAAGCCTGCTGATCTTCACCCTCGGTTCTTTACAAATCTCCTAACTCTCGATGTCTCGGTCACCACCAGTACTGGGTGATACCAGGATAGCCGAGTAAACTCCATCTCATAGTCCTGAACCGTCACACTATCAGTCAGATGCAGCTGCTCAAACTCCTTCGCCCGCCTGTCACGTATGCTCCTAGGCAAGTACCGCTCAACAATGGCTACCTTGAACTCCTCCCAGGTAGGGGTGGTGCATCTGTCACGTACGTTCCATGTTTGTTATCATCAAAACCATCAAAACCGAGATTAAGGCTAAGGTTGAAAACCTAAAGCCAACAATCTCCCCCTTTTTGATGAGGACAAACATCCTTAAGAAAATATATATTCATTAAAGCATTAAGGATATCAACTAAGGGATTTCTCCTCCTATCAACATGCATATGTATATAATTAAACTCCCCCTATTTATATGCATGGATATCCTATATTTTCCTCCACTTTCTTATACTTTTCTCCCCATTTTAACTATGCATTTCTCCCCCTTTTGATATATATTTTCTCTATAGACTTTTCTTAATTTTCTCCCCCTTTTGACATCAATCAAAAAGGGTAAGAAAGGTCTATCTATTCAAAGGGATGATACACAATTAATACATGAGGTTGAAACTCTAAGGAGTATTTTTCATAAAATATGATAAACTAAACCGAAGGGATGGAAAAAATAAATATATGATATGAAACAAGGTTCATACATGATATGTTCAAAAAACCAAGTATTTGAATTCAAAAATAAATCATGTATGTTATCAAAATGAATATTGTTTCTTTTTCTTGACATTTTTAGATTTCATTCAAACTTTCAGCATACAAAGATATAGACATTTAAAACATGTATATCAAGTTTGAAGTGAAACTAATGTCATTTAATCCAATTATGAACTTAGCATGTTTTCAGTTGACATAAGCATAAAAACTATGAAAATGCTAAGTCTCAAGTTTTGTTATCTACTCATGTTTTCTCATATTTAGGCATCTAGACATCAAACATGAGGAAATCTAATTCCATGAATCAAGTTTGGGCTTAAGGTGAAATTTTTAATTCACTTTGTTGACTTATTTCAACCTATACTTCGAGATTTGAAATACTAATTTGTTGGATGAAAATTTTTGATACCAATTATTGAATGAAAATTTTGATACCAATTGTTGAATGGAAATTTTGATACCAATTGTTGAATGATCATTTGAAATGCATGTATCAAGATTCAACTCAAAATTAAATTTTAAAAATCAAAATGCATTTTTCATCCTATATTGATTTTAATCAAAGAATGGATCCTAGCTATCATCCAAAATATCAAAATCATTTTTAGGAATGAATTTACTCAAGAAATTGTGTAAACGATATTAGAAATAGAATCCAAATGGTGTGTATTAGTTTTTATTGAAGTTTTTGAAGAAAGATCAAAGTATCGGAAAGATTGATATTTCAAATAAGTGATACTTTGAGTTTTCGAAATTCAACTTCAAAAATTCATTTTAAATTTGATTCTTGATGAAACTTTTTAAAATTTTTACCTATAAAACTAGATTTTTCAGTGAATGTGTGATTTTAAGAATCATCTAAAAATAATTTTTCTATAATTTTCTAGAAATAATTGAATTAACACCAATTGTAGTTTGAAATTGTATTTTTGAAATTTTCAGTTATTCTTAAAACTTCTTCAATTTTCATTCAAATTTTCATGACACCACATGATGGTCATGTAAAGAGTATATGTCAAGTTTTAAATAAAAATTAAGTCCTTAAGTCAAGATATCAACCTAGCATGGTTTCATTTAAAACTAAACTAGTTTTTATGAAACTTGCTAAGTTTCAATCTTAACATTTACTCATGATTTTTCAAATTTAACCTATGGATACCTAACATGAGTAAATCTAAACATGTTCCACAAATATGAATTGAAAATGAGACTTTTAAGTCAACTTGTTGACTTCGGTCAACATGGTTCAAAAAAGGTTTGCATGGATTAACCTCAATTGTCACTTTATCCATATCCATAAGAATTTTCACTCTAAGAGCATGGAAACATGTCATACCTATTCCTAAATATGTTTATGAAGTTTTGGACTTAAAATCAAATGGCCAAGTCAATTGATACCAATTGTGGTTTGTTGACTTGGGCCAAGCTTTTCAAGCTTAAGTCCCCTAAGGTGAATTAGTTGTCACTTTCTTCATCTAGACATGAATTTTCAATCTTGAGCACATGACAACTAATCATTAACACACCTAAACATGTTTATCCAATTTTTAACTTAAAATGAAGTCTCTAAAGAAGAGTTTAACCTAGTTCAATTTCATAGATATCATGATATCATGAAATGAGCTAAGTTATCAAGATTTTACCTACTCATGAAAATTCAAACATGTATCGTGCATAATCAATCATGAGCATATTTAAGTATTATATTAAGATTTTTTCAAAATCAAAATCATACCCTTTTTTCTTGAAAATTTGCCCAACTTTTTCATTTCCATTTTCATTACTTCTAGATAGCATAGCTTTTCAATTCTTAACTTGCAAGTAGACTTCATTAGTATCATAATGAAATAATAAGACTACTAGCAAGCTAATTTACTAAATAGCATGAGTTCAATACAAAGTTCTATTTAAGACCTTAACCTATGCTAGATAGTTAAGATTCATTTAAAGAAAGTTTTCATGATATCTAAATAAATCTAAGAGATTCTAAGATTGTGAAATATTTAAAGATTAAGATCTCTAGACATGTTTAACTAGTTTGGACTTAATAGGAATGTCTCTTATAGTAAGCTCAACCTAGAGCAAGTTTCATTAGATGAAATTTGCCTAAGTGCTAAGATTCTATCTACTCATGAAACTTCAAGGGTTTGACATGCAAATCTAATCATGAGTATAGAGACATAGTTTGAGCCTAAGCATTGAGGTATAACTAAGATTTTGAAATAATAGAAGTTATACCTAATTCATAAAAGTTTAGCCAAACTAATCTATTCTATTTAGTTATTAGCCTTCCTAAAACCTTATAACTTGCAAGTATACTTTATGAATGGTAATCAAATCATATCTACTAGCAAGTTATCATACTAGATAGCAAAGATGAGGATCAAATATCAATATCAAAATCTACTTTGCTAAATAGTTTCAAATTCGTTTCAAAATATATTATCATGAATCCAAAACGAATTAAGAGATCTCAAAATATGAAATTTTGAAACATAAGATCTCCAACCCTTCCTATTGGTTGAAAATCGAAAGCCACAAAAAGCCTACAATTTAGAACCGCAAGGTCTCTTAGGCCCATTACAGGCCACCGGAGTCTCTGAGGAGAACGGGAAATCAAAATTTAAAAAAAAATTAAAACTTATCAAGAGTGGGCAAAATCAATCAATTTTAAGCATGTATCATAACTCCAACTTAGATAAAGCAAAGGGATATAGGAGATGATACCGAAAAAGTTTTGATGCCAACTTTACCTAAGGCATCAAGGTGATTTGAAGTTGCAACCTCTTGGAGATTTCTCATTAAGATCTAAGGTCAACTTCAATCCTTTAATTTCTTTACCCTTGTGTGGTACCCCCCTACAAAAGAGCATGATATCTTTGGTACCCAAATAGCTTTGGGTCCTTGGGGGTTAGAGGGCTTAGGAATCCAAAGTGTTCTAGCAACACTTGGATTTCTCTTTAATGTGCAATCATGGATGGCATGCCCAAATATACCACAATAAAAACAATGTCCATTAAATTTCTTTTTGTTTTTGTTATGGACATGAGATTTATCTTTAGAATGCTTATCATTTGAACTAGATTGAGCATGAGCATTCTTAAAAGATACATTCTTCTTTTGAATATGAGGTTTATGTGTAGAATGCTTAGTATGAGAATAATGATGAACCTTAGCATTCTTTACATGAGCATTTTTATTTTTTGAGTTCTTAACTGAGACATTTTGATTCTTAGAATTGTAAGAGGAAGTGTTAACTTTCCTACTCAAGGTCAACATCTCATTTTTCGTATCATTCATGGATTTATGAATAGCATGCAATTGAGTTTTCAACATGCTATTTTCATTCTTCAATATGTCATTTTTATTTTTCAACACCTTAGTGTCAATATTTAAAGTATCATGGCATGGATTGGGGACACTAATTCTTAGCTTCTCATTTTCTAATTTTACATCATATAATTGAGAGCTAAGAGTTGAATTTTCTTTCTTCAATTTTTTATTTTTCTTGTTCTTTTTCATAAGCAAGGCATGTAATTTTTGACATTCATCAACTAGTTCTTCATATGTTGAATGAACTAGAAGAGCTACTACTATTATTATCATTATTATGACTAGAAGCGAAAGAGTGTACCTCATCATTAGCAATTTTGAGGCTCACTTTGGAAGTAGCTTCATAGTCATGAATAGAGGATGCTTCGAATGAATGAGACATGGAGGTGGAAGCACTTGACCTCTTTCTTGCTTTGTTCATCATGCTTGGGCAATTTTCTTCACATGCCCCTTTTCTTTGCAAGCATGACAGATTACTTTTCTTTTTCGGCTCTTGGTGCTACTTCTTTTACTAGAAGAGCTATGGACATCAAAACCAATATTAGTAGTAGGTGAGTGACCATTGTCATCACCACCTTCATTAAAAGTGTCAATCTCTTCGGTTTTGGCATGATCGTATAAAACATTTAAACTAACCCATAAATCATGAGCCGAAGAACAATGCATGACTTTTTCTAGTATGTCATTTAGTAATGTGCAAAGTATGCAATTCATGGCATCTCCATTATGCTTAAACATTTTCTTATCCATTTTACTCCATGCATGCATATCAACCTTAGGTTCAATAAATTCCCAATGTAACATGTTAAATACACCAAAACCTTTAGTCTTGGGAAATGTGTACATCCTAAATTTCGATAGATCAAAGTTTGATTCATCGAACCTAGGGGTGAAGATACTACACTCTCTAGAGTCATTTCTAGATCGAGACGAATTGTAGAAGGGGTGGTGAAATTACAATCTACGACCAGCTCTGATACCAAATGTGGGCGAAATGGCAACACTAGAGGGGGGTGAATAGTGTGTTTACTAATTCGATTAGCCTAAATTTAATTTTAATCGCTTTCTTAGATTGGTTTTGGCAATTCACAATTGAATGCGGAAGCAAGATAAATGATAAAGCAATTAAGCACAAAATAAAAAAATCAATGCAAACACTGAGATTTTATAGTGGTTCGGCCCCAATGCCTACTCCATTACAAAGCACCCCGCTTAGGATTTTCAAACTAGTTTTACTAGATTATTTTGAGGTTCCCTTACAACGAGAACTTTTCCCCGGAAAGACTCCGCTCTCCAACCGAAAGCACTTCCACACCCGGAAGTATCCCGCCTTCCTACCGAGAGCTCTTTCCCACCTCAACCTAAGGGACAACTAAACTAATCCTAGTAAACACTAAGTTTAATTACACAAGTGGCTTTACTCCTTTTTCACCAAGGATACCACTTCACCCGACAAGACCAAACACTTGGTCTTACAAACTCAAATCCAAATAAAAATAGTTAAAATAAAGATATAAAATACAATCACAAGATCTACAATATAAAACAAGATTAAAAGCTCTTTTTAATCCTTCAAAAACCTCCAACTCGCCAAGTGGTAGAGCTTGAGTTGAAGCCCGAGTTGAGGAGCAGGCATCGCTTGATGAAGAACTCAACAGAGGAACGGAGCGCGCTGCGATTATTCCTTGGAAGGCTTTGATCTCTCTTTTGGATGCTCAATAATTTCTATAAACGTCAGAGAGAGATTAAAAGATGTGTATGAGGTGTATTTATACCCCCAGCTGAAACGGAGCATCAACTGGATTATTTTCGACCATTACGGACGCCCGGTCGATGGTCCGGTCGAATCATCGGTCGATCGGTCATTCGACCGCTGTAATTTTCTCTCTGGTCGGTCGACCGACGGGTCGACCGCCAGAAGCAAATCGCGCGATCCGTTCGATCGACCGATGCGATCTGCGTATTCGGCTATTTGCAGGTCGATCGATCGATTGGTCGACCGCCAAGCCTACTGCCCTTTTTGGGCTTCGATCGATCGACCGGGCCAGTCGACCGACATACGTAAGAAGCTTGTGATTTCTCTTTCGGTCGACCGACATAAGCTGCGTCTATAGGTAGCCTCAGTCCGGTTGATCGATCGGTCGACCGCTAGGGCTACTGCCCATTTCTTACCCTATTCGGTCGATCGAATTTAGGCTAAGATTGTTTTCTTCAGCCTTTTTCTTCCGTGCTTCATTTTCGGGTTCCGACTTTCAACAAGCATCATGACGGAGAGCTTTCCATGTGATCTTTGAGCTCGTCCAATGCGACTTTGGTGCACCCGTCGATCTTCGGGAAGTTTCGCGATGAACCTGAGCGCGACGATCAATGTCCTTCCGATTTTGTGATTTCTCCGATTTATCCGATCGAGGACATCAAACGTTAGTTGATATGGAACCTGAAAGATATTCTCAATGAAATCATTAGTTCCATGTTTGTTATCATCAAAACCATCAAAACTGAGATTAAGGCTAAGGTTGAAAACCTAAAGCCAACAGGTGGATCATCGAATCGAACTGGAGCCGAGGACTAAGCCCCCATACTGACCACCTTACCGTATGATGCCACCAGAGTTGTCGAAATTATGAAAGCAACTAAAGGAACTACTCGACGGAGGATTGATTCACAGCTCCAAAGCTCCGTTCGAAGCCCCTGTGCAGTTCCAGAAGAAGGACGGAAGTCTCCGCCTCTGTGTGGACTACCGAGCTTTGAACAAAGTGACCGTGAAGAACAAGTACCACATCCTGCTCATTATGGACCTATTTGACCAACTTGGCCAAGCAAGGTACTTTCCCAAGCTGGACTTGAGATCGGGCTATTGGCAAGTGCGGATTGCCGAGGGGGACGAAGGAAAGACCACTTGCATAACACGTTATGGAGCTTACGAATTATTGGTGATGTCGTTCGGCCTCACGAATGTTCCAGCCACGTTCAGCACCATGATGAATCAGCTGTTCCATAAGCACTTAGACAAAGTCATTGTGGTGTACTTAGACAATATCGTGGTCTACAGCCGAACCTTGGAGGAACACTTGCAACATTTGAAGATCGTCTTCAAGATCCTCCGAGAGAACACTTTGTTCGTGAAACGGGAGAAGTGCTACTTCACCCAAGAAGAGATCGACTTTCTGAGACACCAAGTTGGGGGCGGAAAGATTCGAATCGACAATGTAAAGGTTCGCGCCGTAGTAGAATGGTAGTCACCCACAAAGGTCACCGAACTTAGGTCATTCCTTGGTTTTGTGAACTACTACCGAAGATTCATCGTCGGATATTCAAGGCAAGCAACTCCACTGACGGACTTGCTCAAGAAGGAAAAGGCATGGCAATGGTCCCAAGCATGCATGGAAGCGTTTGAAGACCTGAAGCGAGCGGTGATCGAGGAACCAGTTCTCAAGCTTCCCGACTATGGACAGCCCTTTGAAGTCCACACCGACGCCTCAGACTACGCCATTGGAGGTGTCCTTATGCAGGAGGGACACCCCATCGCCTTTGAGAGTCGTAAGCTGATCGACACAGAGCGACGATACTCTGCACATGAGAAAGAAATGACTACAATAGTGCACTATCTCCGTGTTTGGAGGCACTACTTGCTCACATCACACTTTGTTATAAAGACGGACAACATAGCGTTGAGTTACTTTCATACTCAGAAGAAGCTCTCGCCGAAGCAAGCTCGATGGCAAGATATCTTAGCGGAGTTCGACATGACGTTGGAATACAAGTCAGGATGTTCCAACGTGGTGGCAGATGCCCTAAGCCGCAAGATAGAACGGGTTGCAGCCGTTCGAGGAGAAGTTAGGAGCAGCATTAGCCAAGTGCAATCTAACTTTCGTGGGAAGATAAGCATGGGCTTGCTCAAAGACACCCAGGCGGAGGCACTGTTCAAGCTGATCAAAGACGGGAAGACAAGGAAATCGACTGTACGTGCCTAGGGCAGATGGCCTGCGTAGAGAATTGCTAAAGGAGTGTCACGATACTCTCTAGGCAGGGCACCCTGGCGTACACCGAACAGTGGCCCTACTGGAGAGGGCATTCTATTGGCCAAAGATGGCGGATGACGTCGAGGAGTATGTGAAGACATACTTGATCTGTAAACAAGACAAGATCGAGCGGCAGAAGCCTGTGGGCCTCCTCGAACCCCTACCTATTCCTGAGCGACCATGGGAAAGCATCTCCCTTAACTTCATAGCGAGTCTACCCAAAGTGGGGGAGTTCGGTTCCATCCTGGTGGTCGTGGATTACTTCTCCAAATACGCCACGTTCATGGCAACCCCCTCGCACTGCACAGCAAGCGAAGCCACAAAGCTCGTGATGCAAAATATCATGAAACTTTGGGGCGTGCCAAGGAATGTCATCAGTGATCGAGACCCACGGTTCCTTGGCAGATTCTGGACATAGGTGTTCAAATTATTAGGGTCTCAATTATACTTCTCCACGAGCTTACACCCTCAAATGGATGGACAGACGGAGCGCATGAACGCACTCATCGAACAATACCTCCGACACTTCGTAGCGGCAAACCAAAGGGACTGGACAAAGCTATTAGACGTAGCCCAGTTCTCCTACAATCTAAAGAGGAGCTCCGCCACCAACAAGAGTCCATTCAAGATTTTATTGGGATGGCAACTTGACACACCCTACTCACTAGTTCTTGGCTACACTAGAAGCAGTCCGACTGCTTATCAAATGGCCAAGGAGTGGAAACAAAATCAAGAGATCACTCGAGCCTATCTCGAATCAGTGGCACGCAAAATGAAGAAGTGGGCTGATGAAGGAAGGAGACATCGAGAATTCAAGGTCGGGGATCAAGTACTGATAAGACTCCACCTGGCATCCCTCACAGTCTTTCGGTGCAAGATACACAAGGGCCTCGTGCGCAAATACGATGGGCCCTTCCCCATCATCAAAAGGGTAGGGCCGGTGGCCTATCGACTCCAACTGCCAGGATGGTGCAAAATACACCCATCTTTCATGTGAGCAACCTGAAGCCCTACCATTTCGACCCACACGACGACGGACGCAACATTTCAACACGTCCAGCTGCAACAACCAAGGCGGTGCAACGTGAAGTAGAGGAGATCTTGGCGGACCGCAAAGTAAACTCCCAAACGGCAACAAAGAGCGGGAGTACCTTGTGAAGTGGAAGGGACTCCCTACCTCCGAAGCTAGCTAGGAGAAGGAGAGCACCTTGCAACATGAAGAAGACATCATCATCGCATTCAAGAAGGGGTCGACAAGGGCGTCGACTTCGTAAGTGGGGGAGAATGTTAGGGACCTTCAGGTTTGTCAAGTCTTGTATGTGTCATGACGGTCCCTAACGTGCATTGTAAATATCGCATCATTCGCATCCATGTAGAACGTTCGCGCACCGCGCACCGCCCACCGCCCACCGCTCTCGCCTGCGACTAGCAAATGACCCTTGTTTACTAGCCGCGACATGGCCTGTGGGGTGTGCGGATCATGTAAATATGCATTGTAAAAGCGCTCGCGCACTGCCCACCGCTCTTGCGCACGACTAGGTAACGCCCCTCATTTCCTAGCCGTGGCATGGCCGGTGGGGGTGTGCGGTCATAGGAAATTTTGTCATGCTTCTTGTGCTTTTGGAAACCCCGTGGGTGGCACTTGGGGGTTAGGCTCCACACCTATATTGCCCCCGGGCAAACATCTCTCTAGTTCATTCGTACAAGCATCCGTTCAAGCATTTGTAAGCATTTTTCATACAAACGATCATTTGGCCCAAATGTTTTTGCGTCCAAGCACACTGAGGTTCGAACGTGGGCGACCCAAGAGCCCGCGACTTTCGAAGATTGGCAAGACAGTCCTTGCCCAAGGCTTATCCCTTGCGGGGGTAAGGGAGTCACACGGATATTTTTCCGCCCAAACAAGTTAGTTCGTGACAGCACGGTGGCGAGCGACGACCGCGCGACGGCCGTGCAACATAAGCGACGAACGAGCGACCCGAGCGACAGTCATGCCATGCTGCTCCCTAACATATGTGAGGCCCCTAAACCCCATGTGCCACCCACAGGGTTCCCAAGAGCACGAGCAGCATGACATTTTTTTTTGTCCGCACGGTCGAGCGACGGCCCAAACTATATCCTCGGGCTTGTATGGTGAGCCCACGAAGCCCGGCTTGGCCGAGTCACCCAAGAACCCATGCCGCCCGAACAACCCAGGGACATTTTCATTTTTTACTAGTGCCTGATGATTTGGATTCAATCACAGCATGATTAATGGGCTAAGCATGGCGACTACTTCATTAAAGGCATATCTTCGCGACAATTAAGGAGAAATCCCTGCTAGAACGTCATCTATCAAACAAAACTCGATGCCTACATGTATCATCTTCTAATCTAATTCTTATGGACCGAATACGTTCTTACTTGAGCGTCAGAGTTTCTTTGCAGATTACCTCGGAGCTACGTTCAGCCAGGAACCAGGAAGGCTTGGAGCACCTCCGATCTCAGGCAAGAACAGAATTAGTTTCAATTAAATTAATTTTTACTATTAAATCAAGTTACAATTCTAACTTATGCTTTGTTAATCGCCGTTTAATTAACGAACTCGCTATTACAAACTTGTTCATGACATGTCACCAATTACACTATTGTAAAAATTGGAGCATGCAAAGCCAATATGATGGATAGTTGTCACTCGCTGCCTAACTTGTTATCCAACTTGTATTATTTAGCCTCGGAGTCTTGATTTAGCCGCTAAATCAATTGTAGATTTATACAATAAAATTTACTTATTCTAATGATTCAATTGACGTCTTAAAATTATTTGTGGCGTATCAATTATTGCAACTTTCTAGTTTTGGTTATGTATTTATTGTATGTGATATATAAAAATTGTGTAAAATTATTATTGACATGATAAATTATTGGGATGATAAAAACAAAATGAGTATAACCTGATCCAACCAAATACCATCCCGATTTAATTGAGTTAGGTTAAACTGGATTAAGATCTTAATTGAATTGAATTTGGATTAAAAAATGTTAACCCAATTTAAACTGAACTAGGAATAAAAATTTTAAAACTGAATCCAACAAACTCTAATCACCAAACTGACATCATGGAAGCTCTATATTTGCCGTCTTTCATCATCAAAATGAAAAAATTTCAGTTCTCATATTACATAAAATACTTATTAACGCTTGTCTCCATGACAGTCCAAATACATGTTGCAAAACTTGCCTACTAAGTTAACAAGTGAGTGAACTGCTTGTACCAAGTAAAACCTCGGGATCACACAACTGATCCCAATAAGTGACCACAGTAAATAGATCAATAAAAACTTTAAAAAGAAAAAAAGAAAGAAAGAAAGAAACCTTCCTTCTACCATTGGTAGCTTCATGATTCTTGCAATTATTTCAACAGCAGCAGCATAAACGCCTGTCTTCACAATTATTTTTACCAAGCACAATGATGCTTAAAGCAGCAAAGAGGTTCGCCAGCACAACACATCACAGTTTGATCAATTAGCCAGTTTTACAACTTCCCACGCGTCTGCTGGAAAAGAGATTATGTAATTCTGTTCATCCAGAATTGCAGCTTCAAACTTCCTTTCGATTGTGTTGCAGTAGAGGCAATAAATAAGTTGAGATTGCCTTCTTCAAGCCAACCAGCTTCGTAGCCAATTACTGGCTTCCAGAGAATTGTGTCAGATAACAAGCCCCAGAATACAATTGAAGTGTATATAATATTACAACAAATTATTCATCACCTGTTGAGGATCAAAATTCTCAACTGCCATCTAGAAATTTGTTAAATCATAAGCTAATTCTGTCTTTCCCAAAGCTTCTGTACAGAAGGCCACAAAGAATGGCAAGAAACTCCAACTGCAGATGAACCGTCTACTCAACAACTACTAATATGGAGACTCATGGAAATGGATACGTTTAATCAGGCATTTATCACGAGACAAGTTCTCTTGAAGAATTTTGATTGCAATTCTGCTGCCTTCTCCTGTCAGTAGAATATAAGCATAAGATTCAAACATTTTATCAACAGAAAAGAGAACTGTTTTGGTTATCTAGTAAAGTTTAACATATGAAGCCTTAATAAGATTTTTTTAATTTTATCAAAAAAAACATGATAAATGGCTAAATTGCTGGTTCTCTAATTTTAGCTATTAAGTTGGTTCTTCATCCGTCCTAGTTCCTGCAAAATATCATACATGTAAAATAGCTTAGTAGATCTATCATGCATAAATTGGTAAAATAATAGATTGGTGGGTCTAATTTAATGTTTTTGGGTTAGCTACAAGTATATATATAGAAGTTATAGCATGAATTTCTGAACAATGTTATAAGAGACTTTTGTAGCCTGGCATGTGAACCACTAATTTTATATGAACGCCACGATCAGAAGATTCAATCACCTGAAAGAAAGGAAGAACACATCACAAATAATGGAAGTGATACATAAACAATTCATCTCACTTTGGAGTTCTGATGAGTTAATATGAGTTATAGGGGATTGTAGGTTTCTCCTCTTACTCTATGAATTTCTTACTAATACTCGACTGTGTAATGACTTCGTGCTGAAGGAGATGAATCAGATGGTCTGATAGCTACGAGCCTATTAGTAATTAAAAAATATGAATAAGACAAGCATTGACTGAGAAAATAGGATTGACAATGTTTTTTTTTTCATTTTAAGCAAAGAGAAAATTGCATTAACAATGTTGTTCACTTCAACTAAGATGTGTGACAGATCATCCTTGACATGTGGATTAGTCTTTCCTAAAACACCATCTTTTAAAGGCTTGAATTTGTTGCCTAGAATTTTCGTTGGCTGCATGTGCTTGGATCTTGTTAATGCAGCTGGTAAAGATGCCTATAGCAATAAATTCGCATATGAAAGGTGCTCCTTCTCTGCCAATATTTAATTTCATCTGCACCTCCCACAATCACTTTTTTAAGTAGAAAATAATATCTTTTTGACCTATCACAGGAGCATCCAAGGGTCTATCATTTTGTATAAACTATAATAAGCCCATCTAGATTATAATAAATAGTAATCAAAGGGAATCCTTGACATAAAAATTCATCTTAACACCTTGGCATTCAAGGGAATGACCAGTCTATAGTTACCTACAGCATGTGCCCAATAGGCCAGAAACTTCCAGGAACCCTCGAACTAGGAGTAGCCCTAGACACACTAATGCCATCTTAATCTGATGTTGTTTATTCCAGGTTTAGGTTAGACATCTCCATATATTGATCCATACCTTGAAATCTCCATTCATTCACAGGTGGTACAAGTAGGTAATAGTTATCACTCCAAGAATCTCTTTCCTTCTATCCAGCAATCCAAATCTTCAAAATGGAGAAAGAGCCAATGCAAGAGAAATTGATGATGTCATTTGAGCTCTGCATCAGGCAAGAGGTCCTGAATCCAATCTGGAAAGGTATTTGAGGTTTATTTATTTTCCTAGAGAAGAAGGTGGCATTCCCCTCCCAGATGACCTAATTGATGTGAACTGATAATGCTTAAATAAAAAACAGAAAGGAAGTGGATCACCAAATAGTTTCACTTCGACCAAATGCAATCAACGAAAATCCCTGATCTCCCTATTCATAGTATCTACCACTAGCGACACAAACCCCCTATTTGGTTGGTTGTTGTCAGCTTGTTCTGGTTAGATTGGCTTTTCTTTGATGATCTACTCCAGCTTCCATAGAACACTCAACACTGAAGCTTGGCCAGTCAAGTCCTTTGACAAAGAAGATGATTGGGCTGGGAGTGCTTTCAGTTTTTGATCTCCAAGTCTTGAATGGTTACTCTGATGGAATGAGCATTGTCAACTCGTCTTCTACATCTATGAGGGGAATCGGGTACTTTGGTACCATCTAATACATAAACATTACTTAGAATAGCCTAGGACCCAACAATGAGGACTTCCAGTTTGAGAGGATCCAGATTACAGGCAAGCCAGCATTGATCTTTAGTTGGCCAAACAAATCTGACTTGTAGCAGAAAGATTGATCTTCTTGTGGCCACTTGAACAATGGCAAAGGACCTCCTTTAGTCTTTTATGGCTAGCTTTTGGTTGATTGTACAATAATTTGTTGGTGGCCTACAAGCCTTCAAGGAAGGTGGAAGCACTCTTGTTCCTCCAAAGGAGGTGGCTACAACATGGGAAAGGTTTGCACCTAATGGTGAGATGGTGGAAACTTTCATATATGCACATATTCCTAAAGCAGTGCACAAAATTATTGATATTGGGAGATTGTGAAAGAGATCATCGTTGTAATGGAAACTCTCTATATGTGGTCTTGTAAAAATGTTGACCTGGACAGAGAATCAAAATTCATTACACTCATGCAACTATGTCTATTATTTGATCCACCAAGTGAAGGAAGACATCAAAAATGTCACAAGGACCTACATGCATTACATCCAAATAGTGTCCAGGGGATGATTCAATCAAATGGGCAACTAACTAGTATGAGTCGTATCAAGGGGTATACCATCAATCCACATTTTGGTAATAACTCGGGCCTGTAGACATCACTTGTCCCACCCGAGATGGATTGAAATTTCTTGGTGGTTATATCTCAAGTCTATCATACTCTAAAATTAAAATTAATCCAAAATCAACATAATTGAGTAAAAGCAAACTGATTTAAGTCAAAAGTGGATTGGCATCATGACATACTACTAAAGGAAAAATTGGATTGGCACGATGACATAATCCTTTTCTTTTTTCGTCTTCAAGAAGCCCCATGCATGCACCCTATTATGCCTTGCCATGCGCCCTGAGAGGCATGTTGAGCGAAAAGGTGCTTGTATGAGTCATACAAAATATGAACTCACAAGGAAAACCCTTACGCAAGGCATCCTTGTGCAAGCCATCCTTATCTATATCTGATATAAAACTAAATCCTCATTGTCTACTATGTTCATATCATCCTCTATATGATTTGAAGAATCACAGTTTATGAAGCGGTTCACCCGAAACCAAACCTGACCTATTGGTTCTATTTCAAGATTGAACCTATGATCAACGAGAGGTGGTTTGGAAATACAAATTGATACCTTCTAATTGATTTTCATGGGTATTTGATGTAACTATTGTATTGGCCTAAGGTTTTCAACATCGGTCTTAATCTCGATTTTGATGATAACAAACTCGGAACTAACATTTCATTGAAAAACAATTCAGATTCCAAGTCGAGTAGCATGTGACATTCGCGATCGAAAGACGGCGCAAAATCAGAAAAATCTGAAGGATGTTGGTGAATGTGCTCGGAAGTCGAAGAAGATTTAAGTTTAGGTCTTAGGGGATCTAGAATGAATGTATATCCTCTTAATGTTGTAAATGAACCTCAAAACCTGATGTAAATAAACCCCGAAACTGAGACTCGAAACCCGAGAAACTAGAAACCGGAAAATCAGCCCACCTGATTATCGGCCAAAGGTCGGTCGACCAATGATCGACCAAACTGCCCATTAGCTCTTTTTCTAGTTGTTGCAATCCGTTGAGCCCGAGCCATACACCCATGTTACTCTATAAATATGGGTTACCAGCCTTCCTTAAGAGTTGTTGATATTGAGCCTTTTTTGAGCTATCATTCACAAAAACTCTATCTTGAGCCGAAAACTCTTTCATTGAGCCTTCATTCTATGCAGCAAGAGGAGCTAGGATTCGTCTTGGAACTAAGTACTGTATTTGTATGATTTATTGCTCCATTTGTGTTGTATTTTGTTGGGTATTTTTATTGATTCGAAGTGTGTGAAAATCTAGGTTGCCAGGTTTGAGTTTGGATGGTTGCCTTGGTATAGAGGCATAAGTCCACCATTGTAAACTAGGTTTAAAGTGTCATTAGGAGACTGAGGTGGGAAAGTGTCTTCGGGGAGAAAATGGAGACTTTCCGGTGAAAATTCCTCCTTGTAAGGAACTTGATACCTTAGTAAAGTTTGGGTTGAAATCCTAAGCGGGTGCTTAGGTAGTGGAGTAGGCGGGGTTGCCGAACCACTGTAAATACTCGTGTTAGCATTTCTTTCGTGTGTTACGCTTATTTGTTATTTATCTTGCTTAAGCTTGCTATCAAGTTGTGAATTGCCTAATTGTTTCAAGAATCGTTAAAAACCAACATTAGGCTTAAAATTATAGTAACAAACTATTCACCCTCCTCTAGTGTGGCCATTCACCTCACATATTGGTCCAATTTGATAGGTTTAAAATTTTTATTCCATTTTAGATTTTTGTGTATTCGGCTATTGGCCAACTTCGGGTAATTTCCAACTCAATAAAAAGTCCTCAAATCTGATTTTGTTCGGTGGCTCTATTCCCGAGCCCCCACTAGGGGCATTGCCCAAGTTTGACCGTAATGTATAGCATAGCACAACATTGCTATTTTGTAATGAATCGTATTGTTTTATATTTGGAATCTAATTTCTCTTGTATTTAATGAATTACCATTCATCTTCTCTTGTCTCGCGTTATGTCGATTCAACCATTTCGGCCAATTTGATTCACTAAGCCAAACCGATCCCATGTGATCAGGTAGAAAACAGTACAGTTTTAAACCTTGATCCCGTTGGTGCACCATCTGAGCTATGCAATCTCCTATAGCCTTCCTCTACAACCTATGAGGTTTAGCACACTAGTTCTAAATGCCAAGGCATCTCCTTCTTGTTGCTCATTCTTGCACAAGAGAGTACCTTCAGCCACCTACATCATGCTCCCACGTGATTTTCCTAAAGCATTGCAGAGCATCAAACCGCAACTCAAACCCTTACTATTAAATTCCAATTTTCTTTGCACTTGATGATCATTTGCCAACATCACCCCACCTAATCTTATCTAATGTTCACTCACTGAACTACTGAAGGCAACAATCTACCATCTGATCTCCATCAACTCTCAGTTGATATTAGGTGACAAATAATAGGAATCATTAAATACAGCTTCCTTCTAGGTTAATAGCTGCTTTATTTAGTGTTCTCGTTAGCAGTGTTTCCTTAGGTAGTTTGTATGCTTTGCCTATATAATAGGGTCATCTAAATTTGTTAGTTATTGCTTTGATCATCTAAAGTCTTATTATTTCATTCTATATTTTTTATTGACTATAAAATTTCGACCCTTATGGTCCTTTGAAGGCAATACATACAGACCCAAGGACAAACAGACCTACGCAGCCTATATTACATAAATTTTATTTTTCATTTCTAGTACCATCCCAACACTTGTAAGTACCAAG
Source organism: Canna indica (assembly GCA_034359265.1). Lineage (NCBI taxonomy): Eukaryota > Viridiplantae > Streptophyta > Magnoliopsida > Zingiberales > Cannaceae > Canna > Canna indica. Next base: position 31,085,406 of record CP136898.1, on the reverse strand, counting down.
AAATATCTGACCAAGGGGGTATTTGGTTGGATCGAGTGAAATCATAAGGAATAAGAACAGATAAGAACATACAAGGAATAATATTACCTTCTTTGATTAGCATAAAGAACAAGGAATAGATTAAAAAATGACCAAAATGTCCTTGTTAACAATATAATAAATTGTATCATAATTTATTCTAATTAATAACAACATAATAAAAATATGAATTAATGTAATATAATTTATTAATTTTAAAATAATAAATATTATTATTTATTTATTTTCATAAATATCAATTAAATCTTTATAAAATAATAATTATTAAAATATTATTTAATAATAAAATTATTATTATTTATATAATATATGTAATTATTAAATTTATTTAATATTTAAATTTTTTACATTCTTATGTCATATTATAAACACTGTAAGGCAATATTGAAAAATGTCATAAAAAATAGATGGGAATTTTATTCATTGGGTTGAGGTAAGAAATAGTATGTCATTTATGAAGAATAGTATTCTTTATCTATTACTTATAGTTCACCTATTCCTTGTCAAAAAGTTGCAACCAAATAAGAGAATAAATAGGTCATAAAGAATAATATTACATTATTGTCTATTCCATCCAAGGAAACACCCCCCAAGTTTTAGAAACACCCATTCCTTATCAAGTGTCTGAAAAATCAATCTAGACGGCATAAAACTTCTGAACCCCAACAAGAACCTACGAGATCAGTTGCAACCCATCACAAGTATATGTAGTATTTTCCCATACGAAGTATCTTAAAATCAATCATTTTGAAGATATAAAACTTGCAAACTGCAGCATGAACCTAAATGTTCAACTGCATTCATCCCATACAAGATTTTACCTCAACAGAATAATAGCATGCTAAAAAACTTTAAAACCTTGAAATTAAGTAGTTAACTGATATTGCAAATATAGGATATTAGATAGAATGTCAGATAAACTGGACAAGTTTAAGCTTCTATTTGACGACAAAGGTGGACAGAAATACTTACATTGTAAATGATTGAACTAGTGATCTTGGTCGTTCATAATTTTCTTTAGCAACAGGTACTACCTCATCATGCTCATCCACCTCTGGAGCTCTTGGCTTTCCCTGTTGCCTTGATACTGGTTTCCAGCAAGCTTTGGCTAGGGACTGGCCGAGCAAATCAGCTATGCTTGTGGCCATTGTCTCAGCCTTCTGCACATAAGGAAATGTATCCTCCTTGAAATGATGTGATAACCATAAGTACATTGAGAGAACCTGATGCTTTGTCTCAAGGTCCAACAGCTCGGTATCATTTTTAGCAGAACCTCTTGGCATACCCATTGCTATGGTAACTGGGCGATTCTGGCTATAGTGTGAAGCAAACCTCAGTAGATGATACATTGCCTTGGGATCTCTAATGTTGACAGGTGCAAAACAGAAATTGAAGCGATCTTCAAGGGACAAGCCTGGTAACTTCTCCAACATGTTTGCAACTTTTCTAACACTTTCATGCTGGCACAAGAAATAGGATCCATCAAGGCGACAGTTCTCACGGAACTTGTCCAACAGCTCACAGAAAGAGGCTTTTGGAAACTGGGCAGCAAACAACTCAACCTGCTCAAAGAATGGAAAAAGTCCAACTTTCTTCACCTCCTCAAATGGTTGTTGCAAGCATTCAATCAAATAATCCAAATCATCCAAATTGAAGGTTGTCACAAGCCCATCAGGGTAGACACTCCCTCTCCGGCCAGCTCTCCCAGCTATTTGCTTCACCTGGGATGAGGGAACTGGCACCATTTTGTCACCATTATACTTTGCTAATGAATAGAATACGACCCTTCTTATATTCAGATTCAAACCCATTCCCACAGCATCACTAGCCACCAGGATGTCATACTCATTGTCCTGGTCATTGAACAAGCTAGCCTGCAGCCTCCTGGTCTCCGGGGGCAGTGCACCATATACAACACAGCATTTGTGCTTGGTGAATCTCTCAATGGCCAACTTCACCTCAAATATTTCTCTCCTGGAGAAGGCCACAATACAGTCCCCTGATCGCACATTCTTTATATCACCTAGCAATGTTTTTGCCTCTACAACCAAGGGCTTGAATCGGTCATACTGGTTTACCTCCAGATCATCGCCAGTTTCCTTGCAAATATTCTTGACTATTTTCAGAACGCTTGGGTCTCCGCACAGGTGGATCTCGTCGGCCTTGAGGCCAAGCAAGGCACGGGTCCAGGCATAGCCCCGAGTAGGATCAGCCATCATCTGGACTTCGTCAATGACAGCAACATCATAGCACTCCTCGGTAGACACCATCTCAATGGTGCAAGCAAAGTGGTTGGAGAAAGGAAGCGTCTTCTTCTCCTGCCCAGTACGGAGGCTGCAGTAAACGCCAGCTGCATTCACCCGGTCGAACACCTCCATGGCAAGGAGCCGAAGGGGGCTGCAGTAGCAACCGCTGCTGGCCTCCATGAAGCGGACGAGAGCATTGTAGGTCTTGCCACTGTTGGTCGGGCCGCAGTGGTAAATGATGCGGCGGCGCATGGCGCGGGCAAAGGGGAACCAGGTGTGAGGCTTGGTAAGATCCGCAGACTCCATGAGGGAGCGGAAGCCACGGAGCTCGTCCGGGAATTCATCGAGACAGAAATCGGCAAATATGGGGAAGAGGAAGCGGTCGGCGGCGGCGGAGGGGCCTAGAGCGGAAAGGTAGCGGAAGGCAGCAGGGGGGCAGTGTTGGAGGAAGAAGCGGCGGAAGCGTTGGGCAGCGGTGGGGAAGAAGGAGGAGGGGATGTACAGCGCGAGGGCCTGGTCGGAGGCCCAGGGGGACTTGGCGAAAGAGCGGATAACCTGGGATAGGGTCTCCCAGTCACGACGGCTGAGATTAGCAGACCCGTCCGGGTCGGCGCGGAGCTCCCGGTAGACAGCAGCGGGGTCGGGCGGCGGTTCTGCGTCGGCGGCGACGGGATTGGTGGATAACGTCTCAGTTGCGGTGGCGGCGTCGCAGTTGTTGGTGGTTGTTGTGGTGGAGAAGAATATAAATGGTCGGAGGCATGGGGAGTAGGAGGAGAAAGGAGAAAGAAAGGGAGGTGCTGATAGCCGTAACGCAGATTGCGAATTGGAATCCAGAAGGAAGGTGCGGAAGCTGAAGAAGGCGGCGAGGCGTACTCGGAGGGCAAGGCGAGAGCGGAGGAGAGAGGAAGCCATTTTCGCTAGGGAAAGAGGAAGAGAGGCGGCTAAGCGGTGGGCGCGGGAGGGTTTCAAGCGGGGCGACAAAGAAGGGGAAGGAAGCGAGGGGTAATAGGGGAGTCGACTAGTCGAGTCGAGACAGGTCCACCACCCTCTGTGCAGGTGGACCCATGACCATACATTTTAGATTCCTTAAATTACAACATGACCCCCTAATACTAACATAACAATTAGCACATGTATTCTAAATTATTTTTTATTTTATTTAATACACGTCAATTATCATGTGAACTAAAAAATAAAAATTTCTCAAAAGTAGAAAGTTCATTCCATTAAGAAAGAGTAGTTACGTGATAATAATACACGTCTAGAATGCATAAGATAGTAGCGGATAATAAAATCCGCAAATGCTAAGGATTATGGTGGCACTTGTATTCGGAGGAAGACCAAAGGGAGAAAGCTTGTGTACGTATCGTATCAGCGCAAGCGGACAGACCCCCGAATTGGTATTTGTTCCTGTGCGTCCAAATGCTCCAAAGGATGCATGCAAGTAGCTCCTTGCCACAGCGAGAATTACGCATTGAGGGGAAAGCGGCATTCCACCATCTATTGATGGGCATGTTCGGCGAGCGCAGTGGGAGTTTGAGGCCAGACCGATGCCATATTTCCTCTGCTATCCGGCAGTGTAAAAATAGGTGAGATGTCGTTTCATTGGCTGACATGCATAGAGGACAAGCCATCTCCTAGAGCGGGATATGACGTTTCTGGAGTGCCTCCTTTAGTGGGAGGCAATTTTGTAGAAGTCTCCAAGTGAAGACCTTCACTTTCAGGAGGGTCTTGAGTTTCCAAACGCTACTCCACGATAAGGCCAAGGGGTTCCATGCAGGTTGATTTTCATTCATAAGCCGACTGTGATACCATTTGTATCTAGAAGCCACTGTGTACTGGCCCGATGTGGTGTGATGCCATGTCAAAGAGTCATGGCCTTCGTGTATGGGTAGCTTGAATATTTCCTCGGTGATGGATGAAGGGAAGTAGGAGAGGACCAGTGGCGCTTTCCATAGTCGTGTTTCTTTGTCGAAGAAGTGGGATACTAGCATGGATTGTGTTGCTTCCGGTGAGGGGCCATGTATGCGGAAGTAAGGCTCCAAGGGGAAGTAAATAACTTCCACCGTGGACAGAGAGCCAATCTGAAGGCGAAGACCCCACCGGAGGAGCTCCCTTCCTTTAAGTACACTGCGCCAACCCCAAGAGCTATTAGATTTAGCTTCCGCGTTGAGGAAGTTCATGGCTGGGAAATATTTTCCTTTCCATGTTGCCACCAGTAATGAATCTGGGTTGGATAGCAATCGTCATCCATGCTTGGCTAGTAGAGCAACATTCATGCGCCGGCATTCCTTGAAACCTAGGCCACCCTCTAGAGAGTCGGGTCCATTTCATCCAATGAAGACTTCTCTTATCGTACTTCGACGACCACCAGAAGTTGCTGCATAGTTGATCAATTCTTTTGCAGAGGGAGTCGGAGATGAAGAAACAATACATGGTGTAACTCGGGATAGTTGCTAGTACAGATTTGATGAGGATGGCTTTTCTAGCTCGGTATAGAAATCTAGAAGACCAGCCTTCCATTCTCTGACAAATTTTTGCGATGGTGTATTCAAACGTGTGTTTCTTCGATCTTGTGATAATCGGCGGAAAGCCAAGATATTTATCTTGGCAGCCGATATAGGTAATTTTCAAAGCCGAACTCACTACATTTTTGATGTTTTGGGCCGCGTTTTTGGAGAAGAAGATGGCCGACTTTTGGGGGCTGATCAGTTGCCCACTGATAGCTTTGAATTCATCTAAGGAGGCTTTTATACACATCGCATGTTGTAGATCAGCTTTACCGAAAATGAGTACATCATCCGCAAAGAATAGGGAGTTGAGTTCGGGGCATTGTCTCCCAATGGATATGCCTCTACATGATGCTTCTGAAAAGTTTCGGGGGAGAATGTGTGAAGCCTTCCATGCAAAGGAGAAAGATGAACGGTGACAGGGGGTCTCCCTGCCGGAGGCCACGCTTAGGGGAGAAGTAGCCGTGTTTGCTTTCGGATAGTGAGACTGAAAAGGAGACCATAGAGATGCATTGTACAATAAGAGTTATAAACTCTTTGGAGAAGCCCAACTTATTCATGACAGCCGATATAAAGCTCCATTCCACGCGGTCATAGGCACTGCTCATGTCGATTTTGATCACCATTTCGCCACTGGCATGGGCAGGGCGGGTTTTCAGGTGATGCATTACCTCATGGGCGAGTAAGATATTCTCGGAGATTAAACGGCCCTTGATAAACGCACTTTGGTTGGGTGAGATTAGCTTCTCCATCAAGGGTTGAAGATGATGAACCAATATTTTTGAGCTTGTCTTATAGAGTACATTGCATAGGCTGATCGATCGTAGATGTGTCATGTCTGAGACCGTCCGCTGTTTGGGAAGAAGGGCAATGGTTGTATCATTAATAGATCGCAGGAGCTACCTATGCCTGAAGAAGGATGAGATTGCAGCATTGATGTCTTCGCTAATCAATTCCTAGTGATGTTGGAAAAAGGCGCCTGTGAATCCGTGAGGCCCTGGTGCACTATCCGGGTGAATAGAGAACATTGCCCGACGAACTTCCTCTTTGGTTACTGGGCGCATCAGCCATTTGTTGTTTCGCTGTGAAACCTTCCTTTGTATAATTTGCAAGTTGCTTACAATATGGTTGTGATGATTTTGTGTTCATTTCCACCAATGCCTTCAACCGCGTAAAGCACAATGTAGACATTAATTTATCTCTCACTTCATGATCCTCACCAAGATGGCCCTAAAGCTCTAGTGCCCCCTCATTAATCAATTATCTCATTACTTAAACAATCGAGGACTACTTATTAAAAACTTTTGATATGATCCATAAACTTGTTCTCAATCCTTAAGTCCCTTTTCTCTTGGTGACAACCCCAACCTCATCAATGACCCTAGTGTTGAAAGTTATCTTGCTCTTCTCTCACGACTACTTCATCGATGCTTGTGACGCTTCCATGCTCATCTCCACCAATGGCTTCAACCGCAACCTAGTTTCAATGCTCAGCAGGCCCTCGTCTCCCAAGTTGCCATCATGGAACCTTCTATTGACCAACATGCACATAAATGTCATGATCACCCTCTTCCATCGCAAGGGCTTTACCCTACAAGAGATGGTAACCCTTGTTGGCGCCCACACGGTGGGCTTCTACCACTACAAGAGTTTGTGGGCGAGAGGATACTTCTAGAGGTATCCACATGGTTAAGCACTACCATGCCTTGTGATCCTTGCTAAAGGTTGCTTGAAATGCCAAAGGACTAAATGACGACATCTCCTTTTATGTATAGGGTGTGACCACACCAAAAAAGAGTGGGTGATTGATGACACTAAAGGGGAGAGAGGGCGGGAGCTCGGCTTCCTATTCTACTCTTTTTCAAAATCACGAACATTTGTTATTGGTCATTATGGCCAACAAATATCCTTAGTGAGCTAGAGGATGCACGAAGAAAGACCGGCGGCACCTAAAAAAACCAAAAAGGTTCCCTAACAAATAGGCTAAAGAGTTTCTCTCCGTAAATTTCTCAACCACATTATCATATCCTACTTTCTCTTTGTTTTCATCTCCTTTAATGTAATCCTTTCAATCATTGTATTAAACTTAGTGAAGACATTGATGCACATTCAAGGGCACAACACAAGCAAACACTCGACTCACAGGTGAAGAGGAAGACTCAATTTTATTTCAGCGAAAAACAAAAAGTAAAGCAGTAAAAATATATCTCGCGCCTTTATACCCAAGCGGTATTGTTTGAAAATAATAAAATGGAAATTACATGTGTACCCTTTAGCTATAAGTGTTGTACACAATTTATGTGTTGTACAGGTAAGTAAATTCACTTATTTAACTGTTAACTATTCTGCTACTTGCTTAACTATTTACACTCGATGCCTTAAGCTGCCTTTTATTCTTTTGCCTACTCTGCTTGCTTGATCACTGCTTGATTGCTTCTGCTGAATGATTGCTTCAACACCCTCCCCTCAAGTTGGTACTGGAGAAGAGATTTTCCAGTCCCAACTTTCTCCGGTAACAACTTGGAGCACATAATCTGATGTAGCTGTCCTGGTAATACTTTGGTTAACACATCCGCTGGTTGAGCTTTCCCTGATATATACACTGGTTTGACAATCTTTTGCTGAAGCTTCTCCCGGACATAGTAGCAGTCAATGTCCAGGTGTTTGGTTCTCTCGTGAAACACTGAGTTTGCAGAAATGTGAAGAGCACTTTGATTGTCGCAATAAATTGGTATTGGACTTTCAAAGTGTACATCTAAATCTGTTAATAGTTTGCTTGCCCAGATCATCTCAGCAGTGGCACTTGAGAGTGCCCTTAATTCACTCTCGGTGCTAGATTTACTCACTGTCTGTTGTTTCTTGCATTTCCAGTTTATTAAAGAGTCTCCAATCTTCACTAAATATCCTAATACAGATTTTCTGGTTAGGCTGCAGCCACCCCAATCTGCGTCGCAGTATCCAACTAATGTAGATACTGGTTCTGCTTTGTACATCACAGACCAAGCCCTGACTCTCCTTTCAAATATTTCAAAATGCCAATAGCAGCTTGCCAATGTGATTGCTTTGGTTTCTGATTGAATTGACTCAGTAAATGTACACTAAATGCAATGTCTGGCCTAGTTATTGTTATGTACAATAACTTGCCAATTAATTTCTGGTACATACTGCTATCTGTCGGATACTTATCTTCTTCAGTTTCTTCATTGTTCAACTTTATCTTTACTTGCATTGGAGTTTCTCTAGGCTTGCAATTTCTCAATTTGTATTCAGCTAATGTATCCAGTATATACTTTCTTTGGCAAACATGAATCCCTTTTTCATTTCTGAATATTTCTAAACCTAGAAAGTATGTTAGTCTTCCAATGTCTTTGATACTAAATAGTTCATTCAGCTTTCTTTTCAAGTGTGAGATTTCATTTTCATCTGTCCCTGTCAAGATAATGTCATCAACATATATTAGTATGACAGTTATCTTATCCTTTTGTCCTCTCTTAATGAACATACAAGGATCTGATGTACTCTGGTTGTATCCCAGGAAATTGAAGCTTGAAGTTAATTTATGGTACCACTGCCTTCCAGCTTACTTGAGGCCGTGTATGGACTTCATAAGTTTGCAAACTTTTCCATCATTTGGATTACCAAAATCAGGTGGTTTGTCTATGTACACTTCCTCTTCTAAAGTGCCATGCAAATATGCATTGTTAATGTCCAATTGATGCAATATCCAGTTTTTAGAGGCTGCTACAGCTAACAGTGTTCTCACTGTGGCCATTCTTGAAACTGGCGCAAAGGTTTCATGGTAATCAATACCCTCAATTTGAGTGAAACCTTTAGCCACTAATCTGGATTTATATTTTTCAACCTTTCCTTCTGGATTGAACTTGGTGCGATACACCCATTTGCATCCAATTGTTTTTTTTCCCTTTGGTAACTCACACAATTTCCATGTTTTGTTAGCAGTTAAAGCATCTAACTCTTGTTGCATTGATTTTATCCAAATAGGACTTTTAGAAGAAGCTTCATAGGATATGGGATCAGTATGTATATCAATTAGGCTGAGAAAAGCTTGGTGTTTGGTTGGTAGTGTGGCTGGGTTGGTGTACTTTTCAATAGGATAAGGTGAGGTCTTTGCAATTTGTTTGGGTTCTGGTTTCTTGAGGAAACTATTGCATTGATAATCCAGGAGCTTTATAGGTTTCTTAATGATCCTACTACTTCTCCTAACAGGAACATGAATTGACCTAGAGATACTACTTTCACTTGATGTACCAAACTCAACCTCATCTTCTTCATTGCCCTCATCTGTTCTAACATTCTCACTTTCCTCATTGACTTCAGTGATTGACAATGCAGGTGAATTATTGGTTGGTGTTGAATTGAATTGGGGATGAGAAATTTCAATGGTATGATTTGAAGTAGAGGTTTCAGTCATATCACTGGCAGAGATTGGAATTGGAAAGATTGTATTTTGTGGAGCTTCAAAATTGAAAGGAAAGACATGTTCTACAAAAGTAACATCCCTGGATATCAATATAGAGTTAGCTTTTAAGTCAAGTACTTTATAAGCTTTCATTCCATATGGATACCTAAGAAAAATACACTCTCTGGACCTGGGATCGAATTTTGTTCTCCCCTGCTTGTTGGTGTTTGCATAACATAGGCAACCAAATGCCTTGAGGTGCTACAAACTAGGTGACTCATGATACAACAGTTCATATGGGCTCTTATTGTTGAGAATGGGACTCGGCAACCTATTGATAAGGTAGGTTGTTGTTAGTATATATATGTTGGCCTAAGGTTTTCTACCATGGTCTTAATCTCGGTTAATTTTGATGATAACAAATATGAAACTAATGTTTCATTGAGAAATCCTTTCAGGTTCCATATCGGTAAGAGCACGACGTTCGCGATCGAAAAAATCGAAGATATCAGAGAAATCAGCAAGGACGCTCATCGGCGCTCCAGATTCTTCAAGAAGTTAGAGCTTAGGTTTAGGATGTCTAGATATGTTGTATATCCTCTTTATGATGCAAAGAACTCTAAAACCAAACCCGAAACCCAAAATATGAAAAATCGAAAACCACCCTGAATTCACTAAGCCTAGGGAGCTCCTTGGAGGGCTATATGACCTAGATAGTTTCTAGACATAAAAAATGGCGGTAATTGTTCCTTGGGTTAAAACTAGATAACCAGGTATTTTTAGAGATTTTTTTGAAGCCTTTAGCCTACCTATACTTGACTTGAAAAGTTAGGAAATTTCTGTTTTCTGAAAATTTGTACTAGACCCCAAAAACTAGATTTTGATTCTTAAGGATTTTGATTTTTTAGATATTTTTATTGAATCCAAATGGGGGGAAATCCTTATATAACATTTAAGTTTTAAAGTTAATAAATATTATATAAGTAGACTTAGTGAAGACGGAACCAGAAACGAGCAAACACAGCCTAAGCAAACTGGTCTGCCCAGTTTGTCAAATTTTCGGTCGACCGACAGAGGCGGAAAAGTGGTAGTGTGTGCGCGTCGGTTGACCTGTCGGTCAACCGAACTACGGATGAAAAGAATCGCGAGTGCATCGATCGACCGGATCTCGAATCGCTCAAGTCGCAACTCATTCGGCCGACCCGTCGATCGGCCGAACAGCGTGTAAAATGGGCAGAAGGTGCTTCGGTCAATCGATCGATCGACCGAACTGCGGATTGCTGAACTCGCGACTCTGGCGATCGACCCTCCGGTCGATCGATCAGTGCAATTAAAGCATAGAAAGGCTAGCGATCACAGGCAGTCGATCGATCGGTCGACCGACGATCGACCGGCATGCGACTGAACGGCGGAAACGGCTAGTTTTTCGCCCGTTGAGCCACCCATTTCATTTCATTTCTTCTTGGCTCTATAAATGCCCAAACCTAAGTCTTCTTAAATAACTTTTGATCACTCCTACACTTCTTTGAGCCATATTTTGATGATTATTGAGCTTGATTGAGCCACCACTCTTAAAATCCCTAGCTTTGATCTTTCAACTCCTTGAGCAAGCCTTGACTTCATTGATTCACCATCAAAGGCATCAAGAGGAAGCTAGGAAACTTTGTTTGGAGCTAAGTATAAGTTGTTTTATTTATTGCTCCATTGAGTTGTGTATTTTTCGTTTATTTCATTGTATTTAAAGGTTGTGTAAACCTAAAGTGCTAGGTTGATTGAGTTGGTGGTTGCCTTTGTGTTTGAGGCTTAATTCCACCGGTGTAAACGTAGTTTGCTAGGATTAGTTATTGTTGTCCTTAGGATTGAGGTGGGAAAGTGCTCTCGGTAGGAAGGCGGAGACTTCCGAGTGTGGAAGTGTCTTCGGTGTAAGAGCGGAGACCCTCCGATGAAAACGTCCTCGTTGTAAAGGAAATAAGATAATCTAGTAAAGCTAGTTTGGAAATCCTAAGCGGGGTGCTTAGGTAGTAGAGTAGGCATTGGGGCCGAACCACTATAAATCATTGTGTTAGCATTGATATTGTGTTTGTGTTTATTGCTTTATCTTTTATCGCTTCCGCATTTACTCATTTGTTCGTAAATTGCCTAAGTAATCTAAGAAACGAATAAAACCGGAATTAGGCAACAAATTTAGTCAACACACTATTCACCCCCCCCCCTCTAGTGTAGCCATTTCACCCAACAATTGGAATCAGAGCAGGCTGTAGATTGAGATTTCACCGTCTCCTCTACATCTAGCCTCAATCCGGAAAATGGCACTAGAGTTGGTAGCGTCTTCACCTCCTAGGCTCGATGAATCGAACTTTGGTCTTTGGAAGTCTAGAATGTACACCTTTCTAAAGACTCAATGTTTAGGTGTTTTTAACATGGTAAAAATCTAATATATTGAAGCTAAGGAAAATATGAATGCATGGACCCAAGAACAAATTGATATGTTTGAATTAAATGCTAAAGCTACAAATTGTATATTTTGTTCTTTGGAAGATAATATCTTTGAAAAGATCATGCATTGTACTTCCGCATTCGATATTTGGGCTACTTTAAATATGCTTTATAATTATGCAAAAACCGAAGAGCTCAAAACGTTTGATGAGGGGAGTGATGACAATTGTCATCCACCCAATACTAATATGGTTTTTGAAGCCCATAGTGCCTCCAGTCATAGGAGAATTAAAAGTCGGAAAAGAAAGGTGATTTGCCATGTGTGGAAAGAAAAATGGCATATGAAGAAAAATTATCCTTCCATGAAGAACAAGGCAAAGAAGAGGTCAAACGCTTCCACATCATCATCTTATTCAAATGAAGCATCCTTTTGCCATGACTTTGAAGTCACTTCAAAAGTTTGCCTCATGGATGCTAATGATGAGATACACTCTTCTTCCTCTAGTCATGATATCAAAAATGGTAGTATTAATTCATCTAGTTCTCATGATTTTCTTTATGATGAATTAATGGATGAATATAAAAGCATGTATGCCTTGCTTGTTAGAAAAGATAAAGAAAATAAAAATTTGAAGAAAGAAAACTTAAATCTTAGCTCTCAATTACATGATGTAAAATTAGAAAATGAGAAGCTAAAAATTAGTGTCTCCAATCCCTGCCATGATACATTAAGTGTTGACACTAAGGATTTAAAAACAAAAAATGACATCTTAAAGAATGAAAATAACATGTTGAAAACTCAATTGCATGTTATTCATAAATCCATGAACGACTTAAAAAAAGAGATTGTTTTTTCTAAATAAGAAAGTAAATAATCTATCTAGTAATTCATCCTCTAAGGATTTTAGAAATACAAATGGTTCTTTCAAGAATGCTTATGCACATCATGCTTCTCATGTTAAGCATTCTAACATTAAATCTCATGTTCAAAAGAAAATTGTTCCATTTAAGAATGCTCATGTTCATCATAGTTCACATGTCAAGCATTCTAATGATAAACCTCATGTCCATAATAAAAATGAAAAGAAGAGATTTAATGGACATTGTTTTTGTTGTGGTGTCTATGGGCATGCCATTTATGACTGCGCTTTTAAGGTGAATCCAAGTGTGGCAAAGACACTTTGGGTTCCTAAGCCCTTTAACCCCCAAGGACCCAAAGTCATTTGGGTACCAAAAGTTTCATGCTCTCTTGTAGGGGGAGCTACCATACAAGGATAAAGAAAGATGGACTATTGAAGTTGATCTTAGATCCAAACGAAAAATCTCCAAGAGGTTGCAACTTCAAGCTATCATGATGTCATAGGTATGAATATTGGCACCAAAGACTTTGGTATCATCTCCTATACTCACTTGCTTAAATTATAGTTGGAGTTTTTGATATATGCTTAATGTTAGTAGATTTTCCGCTCTTGATAAGTTTCAAAAATGCTTTTTGATTTTTGATTTCTGGTCTCTTCGAAGACCTATGTAGCCTGTAATGGGCTCATGCGATCTTGCGGTTTTAAATCATAGACTCATTGTGGCCTTTCGGTTTTCAACCAATAGGAAGGGCTGAAGATCTTATTTTTTAAATATTTCATATTTTGAGATCTCTTGATTCATTTTGTTATCATGAATGATTTATTTGAAAATGAATCTATGCTATTTAGTGAAGTTGAATTTGGAAAATGATACTTGGTTTTTCACTTCGCTATTTAGTTTGATAGCTTGCATGTAGATTTGGTTTCATTTTCTATTTATGAAGTATACTTGCAAGTTATTGGTAATTAAGAATGGAAGGCTATGTCAATGAAAAATGAAAAGTTTGGTTAAATTCTCATGGATGAGGTATGTTTTTGGTTATTGCATATTTCTAGTCTAATACCTCAATTTTCATGGTTGATTGATGTCTTTATACTCATGATTGAAATAACATGAAAAATGATTAAAATTTCACGAGTAGTGGTAAAAATATTGATACTTAGGCAATTTCATGATATCTTGATTGAATGAAATTTGCCCTAGGTTAGAACTTGTTATTAAAGACTTCCTCTTTAAGTCCAAACTAGTTAAACATGTTTAGAGATCTTATTCCTCAAATATTTCATATCTTAAGATCTCTTTGATTCATTTTGATATCATGACAACTCATTTAAAATGAATCTTTACTATCTAGCATAGGTTAAGGTTTTTAAATGAAATTCTGCATTAAATTTTTGCTATTTAGTATGTTAGCTTGCTAGTTGGTATATGATTTCATTATGATACTAATAAAACCTACTTGCAAGTTAAGAAAGTGGAAAATTTTGACTTTCTCAAGAAATGAGGTATGAGTTTCATTTTAGCAAAATTCTTCCATCACACCTCTATTTTCTTGATAAGATGATTTCTCTATGCTCATGAATGATTTTGCATGATAATTGATTGAAATCTCATGAGTAGATAAAATTTTGATACTTAGACAATTTCATGTCATCTAGATTGAATGAAATGTGCTCTAGGTAGAAATCCATCTTAGAGACTTCATTTTAGGTTGAAATTTGACAAACATGTTTGAGTTCACTCATGATTTGCTTCCATGTGATTAAAATTAAAAAATAATTTAAAAAATAGATAAATTGATAACAAATTCACTTTAGAAGACCTAAAGTTGAGTAGAGTTTACCTAAGTCAACAAATTGACTTAGAAACTTCATTTTAGGTCCAAACTTCACAAACATATTTAGATTTACTCATGTTAGGTGTCCATGTGTTTAAATTTGAAAAATCATGAGTAAATGTTAAAATTTGATACTTAGCAAATTCATGTTAACATGCTTACTTTTGAATGAAATCATGCTAAAGTAAAATTTTGACCAAATGACATCATTTTCATTTCAAACTTGATAAACATGCTTTAAATGATTATATCTTGATATCTGGAAAGTTTGAATGGAAACTGAAAACTTTTGAAAAATACCTAATATTTACGAAAATGCCACTAGATTTCAATTATTTTTAGAAAAATACAGAAAATTAATTTTTGGATGATTCTTGAAACTGCATGTTCTCTGAAAAATCTAGTTTTTTTAGTAAAAATTTCAGTAAGAATATGATTTGATATAGGTTTTTGAAATTGGATTTCAAAACTTTAAAGTATTGTTCTTTCCAAATGTTCATTTTTCCGATACTTTGATTTTTGGTCCAATCTTCAAATGAGACTTCAAGTATGATATTTTGAATTCACATTTGGTATCGTTCCTCTCATGTGATAAGAGAAATTATTTCTAAAATGATTTTTGACTCCTTGATCGATACACGAAAATATCAATACTTAAGCCTATACATGATTTCTAGACTTGGAATGTATTTATCATCCAATGCTCTCATGTATGATTTAGTCTCATATTAGATATTTGATTTTTCATCCCTTGAGTTGAGATCTTCATGCTTCATGAAAACTAATTTTAAAGTTTCAACTTTAACTTTTGATTGATTTTTCTTTTCCTCTTTTGAGTGATGTCAAAAGGGGGAGAAAAATATATGTAAAAAATGAAGAAAATATAGGAAAATCATGCATATAGATATGGGGAGTTCTATTATATAGATATGCATGTTGATATGGGGAGAAATCCCATGTTTGATATCCTTTGTGCTTAGATGATATATTTTCTTAAGAATATTTATCATCATCAAAAAGGGGGAGATTGTTGGCCTAAGGTTTTCTACCTTGGTCTTAATCTCGGTTTTGATGATAACAAAAATGGAAGTAATGTTTCATTGAGAAATCCTTTCAGGTTCCACATCGGTTAGCGCACAATATCTGCGGTCGGAAAAATCGAAGATATCGGATAAATCGGCAAGGACGCTCGTCGGCGCTCGAGATTCTTCAAGAAGTTAGAGTTTAGGTTTAGGGTGTCTAGATATGTTGTATATCCTCTTTATGATGCAAAGAACCCTAAAACCAAACTCAAAACCCAAAACATGAAAACCCGAAAACCACCATGAATTCATTAAGCCTACGGAGCTCCTTGGAGGGCTATATGACCTAGATAGTTTCTAGACATAAAAAATGGCGGTAATTGTTCCTTGGGTTAAAACTAGATAACCAGGTATTTTTAGGGATTTTTTGGAAGCCTTTAGCCTACCTATACTTGACTCTAAAAGTTAAGAAATTTCTGTTTTCTAAAAATTTGTACTAGACCCCAAAAACTAGATTTTGATTCTTAAGGATTTTGATTTTTTAGATATTTTTATTGAATCCAAATGGGGGGTAATCCTTATATAACATTTATGTTTTAAAGTTAATAAATGTTATATAAGTAGACTTAGCGAAGACGGAACCAAAAACGAGCAAACATAGCCTAAGCAAACTGGTTTGCCCAATCTGTCAAATTTTTGGTCGACCGACAGAGGCGAAAAAGTGGCAATGTGTGCGCGTCGGTTGACCGATCGGTCAACCGAACTGCAGATGAAAAGAATCGCGAGTACATCGGTCGACCGGATCTCGGATCGCTCAAGCCGTGACTCATTTGGTCGACCCGTCGGTCGATCGAACGGCGTGTAAAATAGGCAGAAGGTGCTTCGGTCAATCGATCGATCAACCGAACTGTGGATCGCTGAATTCGCGACTCTGGCGATCGACCCTCCGGTCGATCGATCAGTGTAATTAAAGCATAGAAAGGCTAGCGATCACAGGCAGTCGATCGATCGGTCGACCGACGATCGACCGGCATGCGACCGAACGGCGGAAACGGCTAGTTTTTCGCCCGTTGAGCCACCCATTTCATTTCATTTCTTCTTGGCTCTATAAATGCCCAAACCTAAGCCTTCTTAAATAACTTTTGATCACTCCTACACTTCTTTGAGCCATATTTTGATGATTATTGAGCTTGATTGAGCCACCACTCTTAAAATCCCTAGCTTTGATCTTTCAACTCCTTGAGCAAGCCTTGACTTCATTGATTCACCATCAAAGGCATCAAGAGGAAGCTAGGAAACTTTGTTTGGAGGTAAGTATAAGTTGTTTTATTTATTGCTCCATTAAGTTGTGTATTTTTCGTTTATTTCATTGTATTTAAAGGTTGTAAACCTAGAGTGCTAGGTTGATTGAGTTGGTGGTTGCCTTTGTATTTGAGGCTTAATTCCACCGGTGTAAACGTAGTTTGCTATGATTAGTTATTGTTGTCCTTAGGATTGAGGTGGGAGAGTGCTCTCGGTAGGAAGACGGAGACTTTCGGGTGTGGAAGTGCCTTCGGTGTGAGAGCGGAGACTCTCCGATGAAAACGTCCTCATTGTAAAGGAAACAAGATAATCTAGTAAAGCTAGTTTGAAAATCCTAAGCGGGTTGCTTAGGTAGTGAAGTAGGCATTGGGTCCGAACCACTATAAATCACTGTGTTAGCATTGATATTGTGTTTGTATTTATTGCTTTATCTTTTATCGCTTTCGCATTTAGTCATTCGTTCGTAAATTGCCTAAGTAATCTAAGAAACGAATAAAACCGGAATTATGCAACAAATTTACTCAACACACTATTCACCCTCCCCCTCTAGTGTAGCCATTTCACCCAACAGTATACACTCTCCCCAATATTTCAATGGAATTTTGGATTGGTATTTCAAGCTCCTTGCAACCTCAAGCAAATGTCTATGTTTGCGTTCCACTCTAGCATTTTGTTGTGGAGTCTCTACGCAACTGAATTGATGTACAATTCCTTGGTCTTTGAGAAAATTTTGAATGGTGTGATTGTTGTGGATGACTTTGACTGAGGTGTTGAATTGGGTTTTCACAAGTTTAATGAAGCTGATAAGTAGGTTTGGTACTTGGCTTTTTGTGGTGAAAAGGTATGTCCAACAATTCCTTGTATTGTCATCCACTAAAGTTAAGAAATAAGAAAAGTTATTGTATGTTGGAACTCTATGCGGTCCCCATACATCACAATGTAGAACATCAAATGGACTTTTTGCTTTATTCATACTCAATGGAAATGGTAGCCTACATTGTTTTGCTAATGGATAAACATCGCAAAAAAAAATTGAACAATGTTTCAACTCAGGTATTACATCAGAAACTAATTTCATTCTAGAGTTTGACATGTGACCTAATCTCAAATGCCAAATAGAAACATTATCTAATGAAACTGCTAAAACTTGGACTTCTTTGTTGTGTCTCTCGGTTGGTTGACCTCCTGGTATCAAGTACAAACCATTCACCTCTTTACCATTCCCCAAAGTTTTATTTGAGTCTAGGTCCTATATGACAAAATTGGTGGGATTAAAGGTAATGGAACAATTCATTTCTCTTGTCAGTTTGCTTACTGACATGAGATTGAATTTGATGTTTGGAGCTTATAATGTGGTTGGTAATTGGATATGTTTGTTCACATATGTTGTTCCAATATGGGATACATGAGTGGTTGAGCCATTTGGCAAGGAAATTTTGCTATCAGATGTAGGTATTGAAATCCTATCTAATGTTATGTGATTTGAGGCTATATGGTCTGTAGCACCACTATCTAATATCCAATTTTTAGATAAAATACATGCAGCTGAGTCAATATGATTACCACCATACTTGCTACATGGTTCTCAATGTATTTGAATTCAGCTAGCTTGCTTTGCAGCATATTGAACAATGCATTGAACTGTTCTTCATTCAGTCCACCCTTGGATGTTTCAACTGAATTGCTTCCTTCCTTTCCGGAAGTATGCTCATCATTCCTTTCACTAATCCATGCTTGCATTGCATTCACTGACTTGTCATTGTACTTTTGCTTTCCTTTGTACAATTTGTGCCCTGGTGGATATCCTACCATCTTGTAGCAATATTCTTTCGAATGCCTTGTTCTCTGGCAAATGTCACAGAATCTTTTGTTGTAGGGCAGATCCTTGCCCTTGCCATATCTATAATTTCCATGCCCTTGTACAATGTTGTTCAGGGCAACACTTTCCGCTGCAAGATTAGGGCCTGAATTCACCTTCCTTTGCATTTCCTCTTGCTCTAACATGTCATAGATTTGATTTATGTTAGGCAAGGGTTTCATCATCAGTATTTGCCCTCGGGTTCCAACATAGGAATCATTTAATCCCATAAGAAATTGTGGGAGTCTATCTTTAGTCTTGTATTCTTTCCCAGCTGAACACTTGCAGTAGGAATCAATCTCCATCGCATCCAATTCATCCCAGTGTCCTTTGAGCTTTGTGTAATATGTTGAAATCGATAATGCCCCCTGTTTGGTGGAGCTAATTTGGAGCTTGATGTCAAAGATTCGTGGTTCATTGCTGCCACCAAATCTTGCTTCAAGATCAGTCCACATCTGTATTGTAGTTTCAGCGTACATTATGCTTGGATTCAACTCAGGTGAAACTGACGGGAGAAGCCAAGATTTCACTATATCATCACATTGCCTCCATTTTTTGTAGCTCAGGGATGTTTCCTCCAGTATTTAAACCAATCCATTTACAAATCCGACTTTATTCTTCGCCGACAACAATATCAACATGGATCATTTCCATGGTAAGTAGTTTTCACTCTCAGATAGCTTAATCGATACAAGTATCATACCTGGGTGATCACTATTCAGCAGAATAAATGGATCATGGTCGATGTCTAGTGTTTCTTTTGATGTTCCCCTTTCTGGATTAACTTGCGATTCGCTGGATGCGGATCTCGACGAGTTTGATCTCCGATTTCGGGCCATCTCTTCTTCAATTTGCTTGCGGAATCTCTTTCAACGCAGTTGGATTAGTGCGATCAATCAATGATCATCACCCTGCTCTGATACCAAGAAGACATTGATGCACATTCTAGGGCACAACACAAGCAAACACTCGACTCACAAGTGAAGAGGAAGACTCAATTTTATTTCAGCGAAAAACAAAAAGTAAAACAGTAAAAATACATCTCGCGCCTTTATACCCAGGCGGTATTGTTTGAAAATAATAAAATAGAAATTACATGTGTACCCTTTAGCTATAAGTGTTGTGCACAATTTATGTGTTGTACAGGTAAGTAAATTCACTTATTTAACTGTTAACTATTCTGCTACTTGCTAACTATTTACACTCGATGCCTTAAGTTGCCTTTTATTCTTTTGCCTACTCTGCTTGTTTGATCACTGCTTGATTGCTTCAACATTTAGTGAGACTTTACTTCACTGTTGGTTAGAATTGAGATCTTGTAGCTATCCACAATAATTTCTTATTGATTTTTCTGCCAAATGTTGTGATGTTTCCTTGATATACGATCCTCTAGGTGATAATCAGGGACAAGGGATTAAAGCAAAAATATATTTATACAACTAACACAGTGAAAGAAAAAATATTTTTATACAACTAACACAGTGAAGAGATAAAAAGGCAAAAAAAAAAACTAATCATTATAATATTTAAATAAAATGAAATTTTTTAATTAATTTTAAAATTATTTTGATTAATAAATATTAATTATATAAAATTAAAGACTTTAGAATCAAAATTCATGGTTTTGCCAATAAACCATAAAGTTTTTATGGTTTTCCACCAATATAAATGTGATTAATATCTAATTTTAGATAGTTAGATCTATTAATTTTATAAGCATGTCAAATTTAAGATTTTCTCTATAATAAAATGTATATCTAAGTCGTTAGGGACTTTGTCTATACAATTATAATTAAATAAATGAATAGAATTGGATGATAATTTGGTATTTATAAAAAAAAGTTATAATTTTGATAAATACTATAAAGTATTTATGGTTTTGCCAATAAATCATAAGAGCGTGTTTGGTTAGCAAAATCGAGTCTATTTTCGCAGTTTTGGTTTCATCATAACCAAAATAAATTACGAAAACACATTCGGTTCAACGTTTCCGTGAAACCAAACCAAAACCAAAAAGAAAATATTGGTTTTTGTGAAGAAGAAGAAGAAGAAGAAGAAGAAGAAGAAGACCTACACAGTCGCCCTTGTCGCCGCCCCTCGCCAAAGAAGGAAGCCCAGTCTCGCGAAAGCAATGCTTCTTCACAGAAATTAGGTTTTGTGTTGAAATCGTGATTTTTGTTTTATTACAAGTATGCCACCGTGTTTTCATTTTTTTGAAATCGTGTAACTTTAAACCAACGAAAGTAGCTAGGTCCAAACTAGATATGACTGATAAATGTATGTTTCAACTTATTATTGTTTCTAGTAAGAAGCATGTTGTTGTTTAGAAAGCTCTTTGAGATAGAGGAGTCGTCAACTTATTATAGGTTTATTCGAATGTCCTAAAAGAGGTGCAATGTATCACATTTTTAATTATACTTCTCCATAATTGGCTAATCGAAATTTTGGCATGGGTTTTCGGACCTGAGCTGGAATAATTTGGGATACACATTGGTTAATTTTGATTTTTCTTCTGAATTACAATCAAGTATATAGTCTGAAATTACAGTAGAACTTCCCCAATTTGTAGCAATTTGTGCACTTGTTGGACTATCAGGTTACCAAAATTGATAAGGATGAAGTCTATTTGAAAGCAACAATGGTTCTTAAGGATGATGCTGGAGCTCGAGTTATTTTCATGTCAATGCTAGAGGACTGCTTGAAATATTGGGTTGAGAATCTTGAAATTTTAGTTTAGATAGTATTGCACTCTTGTAATTTTCATAAATTTATGTTAGACAGGTAAGAATATTTATTTGATATGGCATTGGTACACGTAATAATATTGATTTGATATGGCATTGGTACTTGTAATTTTCAATATATTTTCACTCTTGTAATTTTCAATCTCTAATTAGTAATTTGGTATGGCATTAGTACTTGTAAAATTATTATTGCACAAGTAAATGGTAGTTGTGCATAGTCTTGCTCTATATATAGATGTACTAGTTTGAGGTATGTCATAGTTAAATTATTATCCAATCCACTCTCATTTATTATTCAATCCTATCATATCATATCCAATGAAGCAAACATATCATTATATCAACTCTTATGTCATCTTATATCCTGGATTCATTTTTCTTTACTGTAATACTCGAAAATTTTTAAAATATTTATTTAATTATTTCAGCGAGATAATTTGGTCGCGCGTCAGGTTGGACCGGAAGAAACGCTGGAGAGCGTGAATTGAATATTGGCATTTGCACCCAAGGAAATTAATTTATATGAGTTGGATTAGTCCATAGATGAGTATTTGGGTTCGAGACAAGTCCGGAGGTTCAAACGGAACTCAAATCGGATTTGCATTGGTCAAGTAGTTGGGAATCTCGGCAGACTGCTCCGTGCAGCGTTGGACGGTAGAAAACTTTACGATCGATGGAGAGTCCGTGGTCAGATCGTAATGCAATTTGGATAGTATGTTTTAGACTTCATGATGTATATTTTGATCGGTGGAGATTGGATTTTGACGGTCGGATTTGTCGCTGTCATGGAATTACCGAAGCCCTATTTTTGGTTTTCTTCAACAGGATTCTGCTACATCGAGTTTCGCCAAATCTGGCGATCGGGACACTATCTGGGGGCTGATCGGACTGAAATTTGGGGAGCATGTCTAAGACCCCTTGCCCTTGGATGGGAACGGTGGATATCTATTTTGGACGGTTAGATTTTAGGTTACACGAGAGGGAAGGAGAAGACATGGAAGGACTTGAAACTGGGCAGCGCACCCGGACCTCGTTGACGTGGGAGCGCGGAGGACTGCCTTCCTTTTCAATTTCCTTCTCCGGTGAGTGGAATTGGACCTCTTTCTCCCATATTCATCACCCTTACTGCCGCCCCTATGAAAGGGAATTTTGTCGGATTTTATGTGGTTTTCCTCGTGTTGAATTCGGATGGTAGGATTACGGATTTACGTGTTATCATCGTGGATTTTTGGATCGGGATTTGTGGCCTTGGCCGAATGGTTCATGGCCAAACTTTGAGATGCCACCCCTTCCTCCTTGTCTTCTTGATGGGAATTCTTGTTATCTTGGTGGTATTTTGGGTTTCTTGATAGAAGGGAAGGCATGGAGGTTAAGGATGTGATTTAATGGTGATGGTGGAATTTTAGGGTGTGCCGCCCTATCTTAGGAAGTCACCTAGGATCCTATGGGTAGGCCGGCCCTTAGTGGATCATGTAGATGACCTAGAGACATGGTGAATTGTAGAGACTACACATTTGAAATTTATCTAGGTGTGATTAAGGAATGGTTAAGGGTAGAGACCAACACTTAGGAAAATTATGGAACCTAGGTGCACTTAGAGACATATGGTTCATTGAATGAACATTACATTAAGGTTACATCATAGGGGGCGTGTAGGGGCCCAAACCCCCTTTGGAAAATACCCGGGTGTGGGTGGCCGGCCCTATGAGTTTAGGGTTATGGATCACATGGTTATTTAGCTAACTATCGTTATGTGTTAAATTATGTTTCAATGCCATGTGTAATTATTGCTTATGTGTGATATTGCTATTAACCTATTGTTCACATGTCATTCTTATATTGACACATATCTATGACATGCCTCAAAGGTAGTATCCGGATATGAAATATATTTATTTCCCCTATGGCATGTGTTTATGCTGGTATAGGATTATGTTAACATGTGTATCAATAGCATGTACATATTATGGCATATGATTATGTTAGCATGTAATAGTATGACATAAAGACATGTGATATGTGATGTGTGGCATGTGGACATGGAGGGGCCAAGGTATGACCATGGCATAATTATGATATACATGCACAGGGTATTAAGGACCTTAAGGGTCCTAGAGCATTATTACTGGATATGTGGATGTTGTTTTATTTCCATATTATGATATTGCATATGTATGTGTTATGGGTGTGGTTCTGATTGCTCTCCCCTGGTGGATATTGGACTGATGGGTCCCGGACCAGGAAGCTCGTCAACCGCCACACTAATGATTGGCCAGGGGTGGCATGGGCGGGAAGCTCGTTGAGCTAGTGCCAGACTCAGTGACGACTCGTAGGACTAACGGGTCCTTGGATATTGGACCGATAGGTCCCTAGATATTGGACCGACGGGTCCCTGGATATTGGACCGACGGGTTTGTTGTTCTAAGGTTTTCTACCTTGGTCTTAATCTTGATTTTGATGATAACAAACATGAAACTAATGATTTCATGGAGAGTTATTTTCATGTTCCATATCGATTAGTGCACGACGTCCCCATTGAAAAATCGAAGAAATCGAAGAAATCGGCAAGGATGCTCGTCGTCGCTCGAGATTCTTCAAGAAGATAGAGTTTAGGTTTAGGGTGTCTAGCATGTGTTGTAATCCTCTTTTATGATACAAAGAACCAAAAAACCAAACCCGAACCCCAAAACATGAAAACTCGGAAACCGCCCTGAAATTCACTAAGCCTAGGGAGCTCCTTGGAGGGCTATATGACCTAGACATTTTCTTGACATAAAAAATGACGGCAATTATTTATTGGGTAGAAGCCGTTAGAAAATTTCTGTTTTTCGGAAATTTGTACTAGACCCCAAAAACTGGATTTTGATTCTTAAGGATTTTGATTTTTTAGATATTTTTATTGAATCCAAATGGGGGTAATCCTATATAACATTTATGTTTTAAAGTTATTAACTTAAAGTTAAGAAATGTTATATAAGTAGACTTAGCGAAGACGGAACTAGAAATGAGCAAATAAGCAAAAACTTCAACCAAACCAAGCAGTGTAGTCTGCCCAATTTCGGTCAACCGGTAGGTCGACCGAATGGTGCAAAAAATTGGCAGTAGCCAATTCGGTCAATCGGTCGATCGACCGAAGTGTGCCAGAAAACGGCAATTTGCTTTCGGTCGATCGACCGGTCGACCGACGATCGATCGACCATCGATCGGACGACGAAAACGGCTAGTTTTCCGCCCGTCGAGTTGTTTGTTTCATGCCATCTCCTCAAGGATTATAAATAGAAGCCTTAGCAAGCCTTCCACCCATTAATCCATCATCTTTGAGCCATATTTGATGATCCTTGAGCTTGATTGAGCCACCATTCTTGAAATCCCTAGCTTTAATCTCTCAACTCCTTGATTAAGCATTAACTTTATTGATTCACCATTAAAGGCATCAAGAGGAAGCTAGGAAACTTTGTTTCGAGCTAAGTATAGGTTGTTTGATTTATTGCTCCATTAAGTTGTGTATTTTCTTATTTATTTCATTATATTTGAGCTTGTGAAGACCTAGGTTGTTAGGTCTTGAAATTGGGTCGTAACCTTGGTGTTTAAGGTTTAAATCCACCAGTGTAAATAGAGTTTGCTAGGATTAGTTCTTGTTACCCTTAGGATTGAGGTGGGAGAGTGCTCTTGGTAGGAAGGCGGAGACTTCTGGGTGTGGAAGTGCCTTCGATGTGAGAGTGGAGACTCTCTGGTGAAAACGTCCTCGTTGTAAAGGAAACAAGATAATCTAGTAAAGCTAGTTTGGAAATCCTAAGCGAGGTGCTTAGGTAGTGGAGTAGGCATTAGGGCCAAACCACTATAAATAATTGTATTTGCATTGCTTCTTCTTACATTTGTTTAATTAGCATATTCACTTTGCTTCCGCTTGTTATTGAATTTATTAAATTACCTAAGTAACCAAGTAAATGATTAAAACCGAAATTAGGCGAATCGATTAGTAAACACACTATTCACCCCCCACCCCTCTAGTGTAGGCCATTTCACCCAACAAGGTCCCGGACCGGGAAGCTCGTCAGACGCCACCCTGACGACTGACTCGAGTGGCTTGCTTGATGGTGGATGTGCATGTTGATTATTGCTTTATACTTGCTTGGCGGTGGTTATATTTATTGGTTGATGTATTATGTTGATTGGTGGTGGATTTGCATATTGGTTGTATCATACGTGGTTTGACATATTTATAGACTTGTTGCTATATCATGTATGAATGGGTAAATATGCATGTTGGTAATTCTTATGAGTTATCCGCCTACCTATTTTATGCTTATTTACTCGTTGAACTTATGATATATAGATATGGTGGTTTGAGGACTGATCCACTCACTAAGTCCTAGTTGGACTTACAGTTTATTATGTTATCTTTTTCAGCATCTGAGCATGATCAGGAAGGTACTAGGATGTGGTAGCGCGGCTGGTGGCGGCAGGAACACTAGATCTCGTGATATATCGTGGTCGGGGGTGATACCCGAGTCATAGAGGTTTTTATATTTTTTTTTAGTCACGTGGACTTGGGTCTAAAGTTTATTTCCGCATTTTGATATTGAGATATTTTTATATTAAACTGATTTCTTTTTAAAAGGATTTAAACATTTGAAACTTATTGATTACTTGATTGATGGTTTGAAAATTATTCAGTTTATGTTTTCCGCAAACCGAGTTGGTTTTATAAACTATTCAGGTTTTGTATCTTTATCAGGTGGTCTTGGTTGGGTTAGGCTTCAGGGAATGTGTGGTACTCTGGCCGGTCATGTACGGGTTTAGGGCGTTACGTTTACATTATTGATCACAATCCAAATGCAAAGAAAATGTGCATATGAATGCTGGATGAGTCACCCACCAAACAACTTTGATGATGATGAAGTATTCAAAAATGCATTGAAAGAGTGTCTTGTAGCTGTAGCTATAGGTGTCGGAACTATATTGGTTCTCGTTCGCTTTCCCGACCAGTACGAACATATGCATTATCTGGTGCGACATATGTGCAAGAGCTTATGGATAGTAGAGTAAGGAGTTATGAGAACTTACGGATGGAATCAAACCTCTTTAGAAGATTATATGATGAACTAAGAGGGTTTGGATTAGAAGATCAAAAGATCTCTGTTGAGGAAAGTGTCACGATGTTCTTGTACACAATTGGCCACAATGAACGTGTACGAGTGGTCGCAGAGCATTACCAACAATCAACGAAAATTGTTCAATCATTGGTTTAAGATTACCTTAGTTGCAGTAATAAAATCACGACACCCTCTGACAGTGCAACCAGAGATACAAGGTCATCCTACGTGGTATCCATATTTTAAGGTAATATTCAATCAGTCATACAAATAACAATTAGGCTTGTTTTCCTTTTTAGAATTGCATTGGTGCAATAGATGAAACCCATATTGCAACATGTG
The DNA here is from genome assembly GCA_034359265.1 of Canna indica. Taxonomy (NCBI): domain Eukaryota; kingdom Viridiplantae; phylum Streptophyta; class Magnoliopsida; order Zingiberales; family Cannaceae; genus Canna; species Canna indica. Next base: position 31,058,693 of record CP136898.1, on the reverse strand, counting down.
TTCCCCATTGGATAGATAGTCGTTCCCCATTAGAGTGAAATGAGTAGCACCTCTCCCACTTATGGGAGTGCAAAAGAGGGAAAACCCTCCAATCCCTCCTCTCTTGATTTTAGCATGTAGTGAGCATGTAGAACACAAGTTATGGTGGAGCATTTTTACAAGTTTGTCGTCTCATCATTGTTGGTACATGTTTTTTTCCCTACTCAGCAACCTTGCTTCTTGCTTTTTGGGAAGGAGGTGGACTGTTCCTATAAAAGAGGTCTGATAATGTTGCATAATGCTACATGAATTTACCTTGTTAATTCTATGAATCTTCCTAAGATTTTTGATTGGTTATTTTATCATTGTATTAAATAAACATTTAAATCTGGACCATTTGCCAAATATATAGAAGATGTTCAAAACCAAGAGGTTGTGCAGCTTGTATTTTCTAAAACCTTTTCATGTTGGTTTCTCGCAGTTAAATCTTTCAAAATATGGATCTTAAAAGCAACTATCTCCACGAGTATTGGTGTTTTTGAATCGAGGGATTCTTTTCATAGAAGAGAACTCGAGAAATCGAGGTGTGACACCAAATACTTCATGACAGGTTGCTGCGCTAGAGGCCAGTTCATAACAGGAGAAGCAGAGTTCCATTTTTTTCACCTTAACTTCCATCTACTTATGTTATTATTTCCTTGTACAAGAAGAATAGCTTAAAGGATAGAAGGTCTCAAAGTTGCAATTTATAACATGACATGCTAAAGTTCAAATCTATGCATAGATGAAGATGCATGTTATAACTCCAGAATTTGTTGACGATATGTAAGATCCAAAACACTCTCAATAATCTGCTTATATGAATTCTGCAAAGAGTTTAATATGGATAATCACGTTGGACAAAGTAAAATTTCAGCTTTCTTTTTCTTCAGCAGCTCTGTACAAATCTCTCTCTATCTAAACATTCAAGATATTAAACAAGAGAGGAACTATCCAACTCAAATCAGAAAAAAAAAAGGAGAGAAAGAAACGAGAAGGACTTCGAAGGCAATGAAATCTTCTGCTTACGTGCTCAATTGGGAAAAAAACCCGAGTTCGTTCGAGCTACTTCAGCACCTATTATGGATGGGATCCGATCCTCTTCGAACTCTCCGTTTGCTCGTCCTGTTAGAATCAAATGTCGAAGTTCCGGCTGCCGGTTTCTTGTTGGAATCAAGGTTTACAACATCAACGTTTCGAGCATTCTTTCCGACTGTCTTGTGTTCTTTGTTTGATCCCCGAACAAGGTCGATCCTTCGGAGGCTGCATACCTTGTCCGTCTCACAAGCTAGTAAGAAAACACACAAAAGAAGCATGACGGACCTATTAGAACTGAAAGCCATTGCTCCAACCAAAATAGTTTGTAGAAGCCTGAGGCAGTATTGGGTGGTTGTGTGGCACTTTAAACAGAACCTTCTCTTCAGGCAATTGTTGATATAGCCCTGCTGTTGATCGCACCTATGAGTGTTGGTCTAAAAGGATAAAGCTAGGGGGCCCAAAAGCACATACATAGTTCAGATTCACTTCAATCATATGCCTGCAAACCAAGCAAATCTAAGGCTGTTTTAGAAGATTCTGACAGAGGCATGAGTAAAGAGATTGGAACAACACAATCCTTGGGAAGCTAAGTATCTTTCCACAGGTTCCCTTGCCTCACCTCTTGCATCTCTCCCTCAGTAAGCAAGTCTTTAAAGGAGAGATGTGGGGAGAAGGGCCGCCACACTTGCTTTATGCCCTCCTGTGATCTCCTTGTGCTTTACAAATTCGTCTTTGAACCAAGAAGCACCCTTATCCATGCACAAGCACAAAAGAGGAGGCTTCTTGTGCTGTATCAGGTTTCTTTATGCTTTTCTTTGGGGCATTCCTGCAACCACGCCTCTCTTTTTTCCTTGGATTTATTGGGTCCCAAAAAATCCCATTATATATGTATATGTTTATATATATATCAGTCTATATTTCCAGGTGTCAAGTATTACTTTCTTTTTCTTTTCCTGTGATCAACATTTCATCTTTAACTGCTTAGATTTGTAGTGCAACACAATCACATGCTGTTCATTGGATTCTTAAAGCATTTACTTGCTTCACTTTCACTAAAACTGAGGGGGCTTGTATGGAGCAAAAACTGGCATCCAACGCAAGGAAAGGCCAATTCAAAAATACCACCAATTGGTGGATTTTTGCTTTTAACTCAAATAAAGCAAAAGAGTAAAAGTGAATGATCGTTGCAGCTTCTCAATGCCACGAGAGACAGGAATTTTTAGCACAAGGTAAAATTACAATCTATAAATACTTCAAATCTGTGATAATTGAAAAGCTTTACTAACCCATCCAACTACACTAGCATTGAGTGTTGTTTATTAAGAAATTATGACTATAAACTCAAAGCTACTTAAATGTTTGAATAGAGTTGAAGTAAATCATATCTCAGCCATATTTTGAAACTAATAAATGTTTTCAACAGTTAATTAATGAAAGTAACGAATATTACTATCAGTTGATTACAAAGATTCAAACATGCAACTCGGCTGAGGCTCCATGGAAAGATGCGATTACTAAAAGGGGTAATCTGCAAATAGCACACGATATGCTTTTAACCTTGTAATGGCTATGAGCATGGAGATCGCAGGCTTCAGAAAATTGTATACATCATGAGTAGATGCAAATCAAATTGCAGTATGGTTTCTCATACATGCAAACAAGAAAAAGAGCACAAAGGAAATTGCTTAGTACAACCACCAACAGTTTCATGATTTCGGTCACACACAAAGATGCTTCCACTATGTTTTCAAGAGGACCCATAAGCATAAGCTTGTGATGATTGTACAAGCAAGAACAAAGTGAAAAAAAAAAAAACAAAGAGCCATCAAGTAATTTTCATAGCAAATCTAGTTGTTGAAAGTAGAAAATATATTATGAAATTGTTTAATAAAAAAAACAACTCATGGCAATGCCCTGGACCCAGTTGGATTAGCATGCAAAGTAGGAGCCTAATATTAACATAACAAGAAGAAAAGTACAAATCTGTTGCTACCAACTTGAGCTTTAGATAAAATACTAGCAATCAATTATTCAATTTCACACCAAAGCAAAATTTGCATGTTGGGAATAATATCATACAAGCTGAATCTTTTCCCCCTATTGTGCTTTGGGCGGGCCAGGGCCAATCCTGCTTGTTCGTGAGGTGTTAAGAAATGAATAAATAATGTCTCAACTTCTAGTTTAAGCTTTTAGATGCAATAATAATAAAAATTCTATGAGAACCATAGTGAATATATACATAAGAAACCCAATATATACTATTTTGATTGTTTTCCTTAACAAGTGTAGCCCTCGCCCAAGGAACTAAAGTAAAACAGACAACAAAAATAATAACTACCTTTTCACCTAGTATTTTCATAAACAAAATCAGGGTAAATCTGAATGGCTCAAGGAAAGTGTACATCAAATAACTAACACAAATTCAGATGGAATATATACAATTCACAGAGCACAATGCCACCTTTTCATTCATGATAATATTTCTGTTTTGTCATAACATCCAGGTTGCACATAAGCTGTATATCCTTCATTGTTTTGCATCATGTCTTTTGTGTGAGTTGCTTTGGTCTGAGCAGAGCATTAATGGATGAAATACTGCAATTTGAAGGAAATGGGATATGAAAATATTATTGAAAATTCGTTGCTAGCGACTTTCATGATTCAACTGCAAGAAAAGTATAGAGATGCTTTAGCTCTGCAGAAATCAAAGTCCATTGGAAATATAGCTTGATGCAGACATGCTGACAAGTTCCAGTATAACTCCAATAACACAGATATTCATACTGAAATGTTAACCATATAAATAAGGAATTGCAAACAAAATGTATTATTAGTAAGTAACAAGTTCATGTGCCCAATACATCCTAGTACCCAGTTATACATCTCAGTATGCCATTTTGTTTACAGTTTTTGTCTAGTGCAAGAAAAATTGATTACAGTTAAATAATTAGGTCAATCAATTTGGTTAATGGTAAAAGTACAATTCACTAACCTGCCTACCATTTATAAGATGCTCAATCATAGAAACCATGCTCTATAAAAGAATACCTTTACAAGTTTCAACTAGAGGAACTAATAATGTCTGATTAGTGCTATAAATTACTTATATGAAGCCTCCACATTTTATCTGATGCAACTTATTTTGGCTCTTAATTCTATAAAATATGAGAGGATGAACTTGCCTGTTATTCTCCCAGGCTGAGATAGAAAGGCCATATTACCAAAGGGAGGACAATTATGGATTCATCAGATACCCGTCTCCTCTAAAACTAAAGGCAACTCTATATTCTGACTACCCCTCTGAATCTTCAGCAGAACAGTGTCTCCCACATTATATTCATCCAAAACCTTCAAAAGTTCTGCTCTACTTCGGACCTGGAAAGGAAAAAGTAAAACTTTCCTTAATGTATCTGATATCTTAGATTACAAGTGCTAGCATTGGCATGAGAATCTCAATTAGCAAAGTGAAAAATCAGAAGTAGAAACGTGAAATTGGTTCTACAGATACTTACAGGCTTATCATCTACTGCAACAATGACATCCCCAAGAACAATGTTACCAGCAAGTCCTCGGGTAGTAGGTAATAAACCTGATTGGGCAGCAACACTGTTCCCAGGAACCTTCATGCAACCTGATCTTTTAGTAAAAAAACAAATATATCTCCACGAAACCACATAATTTTGATTAACAACTCAATCCAGAGTTCTCTGCAAATTAAGTTTATCAGTAACATAAGTTAACATACCTGTAGTACAAGAGCTCCATTCCGAACATTAAGTTGATTAGCAACTGGATCAGGAGCTATGTCCACATTCAAACCAGCACGCACAACCTTACAAGATCAGACTATAAGAAATTAGATAAAAGAATATAACTCTGATGAAATATACTTTTAAATAAAATAATATAGTCACTGATATCTCCAAATCACATGCTATAGTAAATGCAGTTTAACAGCAGATCTCATGTATCTGATCTTACTTCATAAATTGAAAACAGGAATGGGTCAAAACATCCTTTACTCTTTAAGCTTTATTTAACTCTTAATATAACCTGGTTGATTGCTTTATAAGCAGTTTGCAATACCATTGCCACTGAATATTCCCATGATTGTATTTAGAAACTTCTGATGCAACCTTCTGATTGCAGCAGCAGCAGCATAGCAACCAGTTGTAAAGTCTCAACTATTTGGGTTCGGCTACTTGGATCTTCTCCTAGCTCTACATAAGGATAAATCCCTAGTAATACCAAGGGCATTTACATGACTTTTAATTGTTTCATGCAGAATTTATTTTTTTCCTCGATCTCTCTTCCTCCCATTAATCATTAACCAATTCACATTGTCTATCTATGACATCTATAAGTCTCCTTTAAACATTCCCATACCACACCAACCTATTTTCTCTCATCTTTAATCACAGCAACCTAAATGTCCACAGGTAGCATCACTTATTCTATCTTTTCTATCTTTTGCTTCGATAAGCTTTTGTATATGTTGTTTCTTAAATCTTAACTTCCCAACATTCTCCAGCTTCTATTCTATGAAGAATATCATTTCTCCCTCTCCATGAATAATTGATACCCCTATCAATATTCTGCTTGCTAATTAATCTATAGAGGGATATAAAATATCAGCAGAAAATGGTCAAAAGATGGGAGAACCATTTTCCCTGCATGTATTTGGCTGAGCACTCTTTGCTAGTTATTTATGGTGAATTGGTGACCATGAAGATCACTGTACGATAAAAATGGCATATGAATACCTAAGCACCAATGAAGCAATCAAGTCAAAGGAAAACTATAGCAAATTTAATAGAAAATATTTAAAACAAACCTACTTTTCCAAACTGTATTAGCTGGGGAACAATCCTAAGTACAGTTGAAGATGGGATGGCAAAGCCTACGCCTGCTGAGGCCCCTGGTACATAATTTGAAACTCTGTTAAACAAAATATATCATGAAGGTAACATAAACAAATTGCTTATAATTAGAATATTTTAGCTAATGGTTGTTGATAGAACAGAAAATGCAATGTTATGTAAAAGGAAAAACATAAAAACAGCATACTTTTACAATAAAACTCTACAAAATTGGATCCCCTGCTAGTGGTTATGTTCATAATACTCATGGGCTTCAAGTAAAAAAAGACAACTTAAGTTTTCTGAGAGCTTCAAAAAGACTCCTAAAGTTTTTAAGAGATTTGCAAGTACTAATGCTACCACATGTAGAATAAAAGCATTTCAAAGTATAAACCCATATCATTTTGATGTTTACTATTAAGAAAATTAGGACTTAATGGAAGGTTTACCATGTGGAAAGAAAATCAATAATGATGTTTGACTGCATTTCATGTAGAATTATCACATTCCTAGACAATGTACAACTACAGTTTCCTATTCAAAGTAGACAATCTCTGATTTACTTCAATAGAAAAAGAAAATTTCCAAAATGAACTAATTCCTATGTGCAGAATGCATTGCTGCTTGAAAATTTCTCTTAATATTTAATCTCGCAAAGAGTGAAGGAACGTGGAATTTTACCTGTATTTGTGAATATTGCTGTGTTAATTCCAATCATGTTTCCTTTTGAATCCAGCAAAGGACCACCACTACCAAAAATATTATAAGAATGATCAGAATCTTAAAATGGATGCAGCTAAGTAATTCTCTTGAGGAAAAAGAAACTTCAGCTTAAGCTGTAGCGACATAAATTACAGTTTACTGTTCCATTATATATTAGCATTTTCTAAATAACAAACCTCACAGAATAAAAAAAGTAATTATATGTATTGTTAGGACTTAGCTGTAAATGCATCATTCTTATTATCGGAGGGCTACCTATGAGTAGTATTTTTCTTGGTTTCATAGTTTGTTTAGATCGTATGCCTCATAAAGTTGGCTCTCAAGCCGGGCAAGACAACACCCACATCCTTTTAGAACCTGTTTTGAGTAACTGATAAAAGAATTCTCTTTTAAGAGGACATAAGCTTTATTTATTTTTATTTTGAAGACCTTAATAATATATTCAAAATATGGTAATGGACGAAAAAATTTGTACTAGAAATAAGTTGTTATTTTAATTAAAAATTTGAAATTGAATGATTAAAATAATGTTTATTAGATTTTTTATATTTTAAGTTGGGTCTCCTTAGTTAAATTTTTGTCGCCGCTATTGGCAGCCACTATCAATTAACTCACTATTAAATATTAATAGGCCTAACATTTCTTTTGTTGTAGGTATGATTAGCTAGTTCCTAGAGTCTCCTTGTGAAGAACAATGAGCAATAGACTTGAGAGTACCACAATATATGAAAGTTGCTCCAAGCAAAGGGCTGCTATATCATGATTGAAACATTTTCAAGTGAGGTATACAATTGTTGATTGTGTAGGTGCACCTACTGATGAGCAATCCACATTAGGCTATTATGTTTTTCTTGAAGGCAACTTAATTTTTTTGGAAAAAAACAGTTATTTTAACCTACGAATGAAAAGGGTGAATACAAGGCTAAAGGCACTATCAATTAATGAGAGAGAGTGTTCAATCATAATAAGCCTATAAAGCTATATTGTGACAATCAAGCAGTTATGCATATCGCCTTCAATCTAGTATTCTATTCAATAAGAGAACAACACAGAGAGATCAATTGTCGTTTTATCGGAGAAAATATTCAATCGAGATAACCATCTCGTTTGTTAACTCTAATGATTAGTTAGTTGATCTTTTAACTAAGTCCTTAAGAAGCTCTAGAGTTAAGCATATGTGTAGCAAGCTAGGGCTCTACAATATATATGCTCCAGCTGAGGGGAAGTGTTAAGGACACACTAACAATTATATGTATTGTTAAGGACTTAGTTGTAAAGATATTTTTTTATTCATCTACATATATTCAAGGTAAAGGAGAGCTACCTATGAGGTGTTTCTCACTTTTTCCCTCCTAACAAATCAGATAAAAATTCTTTTATTGAAAAAAAGAAGAAGAAACTTTCATCTTCTGTGGATCCTTGGTTTAGTAGTCCTTAGGGAGTTAGGGAAAAAAATTATGAGTGAGAGGTGAGGATGAAATAGAGTTGATATACAGTGAACAAGCATTACAAGATAAACGAAACTTAGTAAGGAAATAGATAATCAAACGAAAAGGAAACCTTTTAAAGATTATTTGTTCCATCAAAATGATCTTCAGCTATGGTATGCTTGTTAGATGGAATAAAAAAGGATAAGATAAGATAAGGAAGGAAGCTAATAGTTCACCTATTCCCAGGGTTAATAGCTGCATCTGTCTGAATACCACCACCAATCGTTGCACCAGTTTTGCTAGAAATATCTCGATTCAGTCCACTGATAACTCCAACAGTAAGCGTATGATCAAAACCAAAAGGATTTCCAATTGCTAAGCATTGTTGACCAACTCTTAGAGATGAAGACTGTCCCACATTAATTGGCTTCAACATATCTGCAGGGGCATCCACCTGTAGTAATGACATTTAGAAGAGAATTTATCACATGGTATTCCAAGAAAACTAATAGGAATTACTTAATTGGATTTGCATGCTACAAAAAGAATTCACAAGACAAACAGATGTGTCAAAGAATAAATATGATCCTAGGAAATTAGCAAAGGTGGGAATGCGATTAGATCAAATTTGTGTAAATAGAAGAGTGAATTAGGAATAATTTATGTGTTAAGGAAGCACCTTGGATAACAGAGTGTGGAGACATCATTTAATGCTCTCATTATTATTTTCAAATTTTATTAAATCTTTTAGTTAAAACTTTAGTATATAACATACCATTAATACTTCCAAATCAAATTGGAACTTAGATTAGAAATATATCAAATTTGAAATTGTTAACTTCAAATATTATTTAAGTAATAAATGTTGTATTTCATTGACCCCTCAAATCAAAGATGTTACATTGGCTTGTCTAACTGAAGCATGAAGAGGAGGATTTTGGAGGATTAATAGCAGCAAGCCTTCAGGATTTTGGTGCTCCTGATTTAATTTGCCTTACCTGGATATTCTGGATCAGATGAGAGGACTATTGCCTGATTAACATTTAATTTTCTCTGATCATAGGAGAATTTTAATTTTGGGTTGTATCATGTAGCCCAATCCAAATGGATAGAGAGATAATACAACAAATTTTATAGTTGACATCCCAAATTATTTAGTTTTTGAAGGAGTTTTTACTTTTTAGTGTTATGATAATTAATTTATGGTTGTGCTGAACTCTAATGGACTCTTAAATTTATTATTGTAATGGAGCTTGGTGTAAGAAGGCTTAGGTGTAAATTTGGACTTAAAGAAGGGGACTTTAAGAAAAAAAAATATTTAAAGGAAAAAAAGAAATTCGAACTTCTAAAAAATTGGCAACATTTTTCTGACACTGGTTTCTCACCATTTTTACATGATCTACGTCATAGTCTTACATACATAAATGTCACCCATTAGCAACCCCATAACACAATCAGCCAAGAGCACAATTCTCAAGAATCTATGACCTTGGAACCGCTATAAAGGGTTAAGAATGCTATAATTCAACAACTTGGTGAGGTAAGGAACCTGAATTAGATATCCTAATTCCTGACAACCAATTTAGGCAGATTAGATATCTTCTAGGTGGCCTAAAGGCCACTCTGTAACTTTTTGGACCTAAGGGCAATACAAACAAGAGCCCAAGACCATCTGCGCGTGGTCAACCCACACAACCTAGAGGTACACAGAGACCATTAGTCCATTAGAACCTAAAAAGGCCATGTGTGCCTCGAGAACAGGGAAATTGTTTGAAACTCTTAGAAAGGAGAAACTATATGTGAACTTGATGCAGGAGCATCAAGCTGAGTATTCGCAGGAGGATTGAACCCAGTGACGGGTAAAGCAGTTAAGTCAAAACACCCAATCGGCATATTCGACGGTCCAGATTAGAACCTCTTTAAGTGATGCATCCAACGGCTCACTTTGAATATGTTTTCTTTATTTCTCAAGCTGCCACGTGTCTTAAACGTTTGTATAAGAGCAGCTTTTACTTTGAAATGTAATTTTTAGATGCCTTTGTTTTTGAACCAGTTTTCTCGATCTGAGATCGACATTTCAATAAAATAGGTTGATTGATTCGGGACTTTGCCTGAATCCTCACCATTTTGATTCTCTATTCAGAATCTGTAATTTTCTTCTGCATCAGGTGGTATCAGAGCCAGAAGTCGCCGCGCAATGGTCATTCCTGAGGAAGACAAGGGTCCTCTGCCGGCGATGGCGATCTCGCTGGAATGTTTGTGGAAGGAGATCCAGATGATGAATCGGAAGATGGACAACCTTACTTTGGAGGTACGGCATGCGATTGTTAGGATTTGCCCTAGCAGCGACATTGCTGGCCCCTCCACCCGATCGAGGAATCGCGATCCCTTCGACCTCAAATTGTGGGACAGCACTCCATCAATCGAAGATCTGAGTTCCCCGATCATGAAGAAACAATGACGACCCAGTCTCGAGCTGCTCCTTACTACCTTGAGTTGGACTCTAATGATGAGCTGGAAGCTACGCTCGCTGGCACCTCCCGTAGAGGTCAGCCATATCAATCCCACAGAAATCCCTCTCCTCTCAGCAACCAAGGCAAGTACAATTTTACTGCTGATCACTCTGAGTATAAAATGAAGATCAATATTCCTTTTTTCGATGGACACCTGCATATAGAAAAATTTTTAGATTGGTTGCACAGTGTCGAGACATTTCTCGACTACATGAACATACTTGAGCACCAACAATGCAAGCTGGTTTCATATAAGCTTAGGGGGGGAGCTTCGGCTTGGTGGGATCAGTATCCGACTGAGGGAAGGCAAAGACAAGGTGAAAACCTGGTCAAGAATGAAGCAATTAATGACAGCCAGATTTTTGCCTAGTAATTTTGAACAGATACTATATCGGCAATTCCACCATTGCCAACAGAAAGGGAAGACAGTGACTGATTATACAGAAGAGTTCTATAGATTGAGCTCTCGGAATAACTTGCAAGAATCTGAATCCCAACAAGTCGCGAGGTACATTAGTGGATTGTCTACTCCAATACAAGAAAAGTTGGACTTGGCATTAAGAGTTGAGAAGCAACTCAGTAAGAGTTCAAACAAACCTCCTGTCAAGTGGAAATCACCCTCTGAGTGTTATTCTAATAGGACAAGACAAGCTCCAACTACTGCGCAGCTACCAAATCAGAATAATTCTCAACCAATAGCCTCAACAAAACTTTCTGAACCCAGCAAGGAGATAAGTCAGCTATCCAACATGGGAAGTCATTGAACCCATATCAAAGGCCTTTTCCCCTTAAATGTTTCAAATGCAGTCAACCAGGTCATAAATCTAGTGATTGTCCTCGAAGGAAATTTCTGCACATGGCTGATCATGTGGAAGATGAAGTGGAGCAATGTGGTGACTGCAGTGGTCAAGACTATGAAGGAGAAGCTCACCTAGAAGGGCATGAAGGAGAACCCCTTGTATGCATCCTGCAGAAGTTGCTTATCATTGAAAAATTACAAGTATCAACTCAAAGAAATTAAATATTCCGAACTAGGTGCACAGTGCAAGGAAAGGTTTGCAACTTGATTATAGATGGGGGAAGCTGTGAAAATGTGGTGTCTAGGGCCATGGTAAAGGCTTTGAATCCACCTACATCACCACATCCCAACCCTTATAAGATAGGGTGGGTCAAGAAAGGTGTGGACATTACTGTGAATCAACAAAGTAAGGTAACTTTATCCATTGGAGCAGTTTACAAGGATCAAGTTAACTATGACATTTTGGATATGGATGCCTGTCATATTCTTCTAGGCAGGCCTTGGCTTTATGATAGGATGTTGTACATTCTGGGAAGGATAACACCTATTCTTTTGTCTGGCATCAGAAAAAGATAACCTTGCTACCTATGTCAGTGCTTCCAAGCCAAATTAAATCAGTACAGAAGGTTCAAGCAACCAAATCTGAAGAGGAAGATAGAACAGAAATGTTGCTAACCAGGGACATTATCCTGGCTTTAGTAATTAGAAATTCTGGTTCAGGGGAGCCACTTCATTTGACAAAGGAAATAAAACCACTGTTGGAAAAATATCAGGATTTGCACCCAGCAGAGCTTCCTTCAGAGCTACCACCTGAGGGATATCCAGCACAGTATAGACTTCTTACCAGGTGCAAGTCTTCCTAATCTGCCCCATTATAGGATGAGTCCTAAAGAACATGATGTATTGCAAGGAATAGTGGATGATGTGCTACTGAAGAAGCTGATAAGGCAAAGCACTAGTCCATGTGCAGTGCCAGACTGCCAGCCTTGTTAGTTCCCAAAAAAGACAATACCTGGAGGATGTGTGTAGATAGCCGAGCCATTGATAAAATAACAGTGAAGTACAGATTTCCAATTCCTAGATTGGAGGACATGTTGGACAAATTGGAAGGCTCAAAACTATTCTCTAAACTGGACTTAAAGAGTGGTTATCATCAAATAAGGATCAGAGAAGGAGATGAGTGGAAGACTGCTTTTAAAACAAAAGAGGGTCTATATGAATGGCTAGTCATGCCATTTGGATTGTGCAATGCTCCCAGCACATTCATGAGACTTATGAACCAGGTGTTGAAGCCATTCATTGGTAAATTTCTAGTTGTCTACTTCGATGATATATTGATATACAGCAAGTCCAAAGATCATTTAAAGCAACTAGAAGCAGTGTTTGATGTATTAAGAAGCAATAAGCTATACCTTAGTCTGCATAAGTGTGAGTTCCTTACTGACAAACTATTGTTCCTCGGGTTTATCATAAGCAAAGATGGGATTCATACTGATCCAAAAATAGTTAAAGCTATTGATGATTGGCCCCCTCCCACAACTGTTACTGAGCTGAGAAGTTTTCTAGGACTTGTCACTTTTTATAGAAGATTCATAAGAAACTTCAGTGAAGTAGCAGGGCCACTCACTGATAGTTTGAAAAAGGACACCTTGAATGGAGTATTGAACAACAAACCAGCTTCAATTCACTGAAAAAAAAGTTAACAGAGGCGCCAGTCCTATCCTTACCAAATTTCGACAAGGTATTTGAAGTTGAAACTGATGCTTCAAAGGTGGGCATTGGAGCAGTGCTTATGCAAGGAGGCAAGCCTATAGCATACTTCAGTGAGAAACTCAGTGAGGCAAGGCAGAAGTGGACAATGTACGAACTTTCTCTATGCAGTAATTAGAGCTCTAGATCATTGGTCTCACTATCTGATACAGAAAGACTTCATCTTGCACAGTGATCATCAACCCCTTAAGTACCTCAATTCACAAAAGAAGCTAAACTCCCTTCATGCCAGGTGGCTGGAGTTTCTACAGAAGTTTCAATATTCATTTCAGTATAAAAGTGGCAAGAACAACAAGGTTGCTGATGCCTTAAGCAGAAAAGGATTTCTCTTGACTGTTATGCAAGTCGGAGTCACAAACTTTGACTGTCTAAAAGAGCTGTATCCAACAGATGAGGACTTCAATGTACCCTGGCAGAAATGTAACAGTAAAGAGGAAATGGGTGATTTTAACATCACAGATGGCTTCCTCTGTAAGGGCAATAAACTTTGCATACCCAGAACCACACTCAGAGAATTTATTATGGAAGAACTACACAGTAATGGGCTGGCTGCACACCTGGGAAGGGACAAAACAATTAAATTGATAACCGAGAGGTACTATTGGCCAAGGATGGTGAAAGATATCACTGCATTTGTGAGCAAATGCCTAATCTGTCAAAGAGCCAAAGGCCACTCACAAAACACTGGATTGTACTGCCCATTACCAGTTCCTGCAACTATTTGGGAGGATCTCTCCATGGATTTCATTCTCATACTGCCAATGACTGCTAGAAAGGTTGATTCAATATTTGTAGTTGTAGATAGATTTTCTAAAATGGCACATTTTCTACCTTGCAAGAAAACCTCGGATGCTAGTTATGTAGCACACTTGTCCTTCAAAGAAGTGGTCAGGTTACATGGGGTGCCAAAGTTTATAACTTCAGATAGGGATATGAAATTCATAAGTCACTTTTGGAAGGTGCTTTGGCAGAAACTGGGTACACAACTAAATTTCAGCAGTGCATACCATCCGCAAACTGATGGCCAAACTGAAGTTATAAATCGAACTCTAGGAAGCATGCTAAGATCACTTGCCATGGATAAACCAAAGCAGTGGGACACAGTTCCATCTCAAGCCGAATTTGCTTACTGTTAAACAACATGACTAACAGGACTACCGGGAAGCCTCCATTTGCTATTGTGTACACAAAAATCCCTAATCATACAGTGGACTTAATATCAATTAATCATGACAAAAGCACAAGTGCTGCTACAGTTGCTGACAACTATATACAGGAGCATAAAAGACTTCAGGAACTCATCCAAGCTGCAAATCTCAAGTATAAGGAAGCAGCGGATAGGCACAAAAGGTACAATAGTTATCAGGTGGGAGATTTGGTAATGGTCTACCTACGAAAAGAAAGGTTTCCCACTAGTACATATAATAAACTGAAACCTAAGAAGATTGGGCCATTCCAAGTGACACAAACATTGGGGGAAAATGCTTACCTGATTGAACTTCCTGATCTATTCCCGTATGTGCCACCCGACTCAGCTCCTTTGGAGCAAGCTGAACTCGTGGTCGAGTTCCTTGATGACAGGGAGGATATGATGCAGGAGCATCAAGCTAAGTATTCGCAGGAGGATTGAACCCAGTGACGGGTAAAGCAGTTAAGTCAAAACACCCAGTCGGCATATTCGACGGTCCAGATTAGAACCTCTTTAAGTGATGCATCCAACGGCTCACTTTGAATCTGTTTTCTTTATTTCTCAAGCTGCCACGTGTCTTAAACGTTTGTATAAGAGCAGCTGCTTTTACTTTGAAATGTAATTTTTAGATGCCTTTGTTTTTGAACCAGTTTTCTCGATCTGAGATCGACATTTCAATAAAATAGGTTGATTGATTCGGGACTTTGCCTGAATCCTCACCATTTTGATTCTCTATTCAGAATCTGTAATTTTCTTCTGCTTCAGAACTTAAAGAAGCATGACTTCTAGGAAGGAGAAACTGTATGTGAACTTAAAGAAGCATGCATTAGTGTCCACACAAGTTGCCTCCTTACTAGGATTCTTCAATCGGAGAACTTAGGGTGGATCATGAAATTATTGGGTCCGCTGAGGGCTTGCCTAAGCCTACCCAAATCCATGAGGTGCATAGCTTCCATAAGCTAGATACATTTTACCGTCACTTCATTCAATGACTCGCTCATGGTACGGTTGACTGTATCATGAGGAGTGAACTTCACTAGACCAGAGTCGCTTCTAGGGTCTTCAGGAAATTAAGACTAGAATAACCAATGCACCTATACTAAAATTGCCAGATTTTTTACGCTGCAAGTGTTGGGATAGGAGGGACCTTAAGTGATGAAAGACACCCCATGGCCCTAAAAAACAAAAAAGTTAGATTAACATTGATATTTGTCCTTGCAAATTACATAATAATTATTTATTCAAAATATTTTAATATAAAACAAACATCTATCACCAAATCAATCATTTACTAAAAGACTTAATTTAACCACTCAATATAAACTAGTTTGAGTTAATATATAAAAACATAAAATATCTTACTATTTTAATTGACGAATAAGTTCTAAGCATAGTTGTTAAATCATGAATCGTATCGAGAATCGTTGGGCTAATTTTTGAATCGTGAAACGTATCGAATCGTACGATTCAGAAACATATAAAATTTATTTAAAATATAATAAAAATTACATATAAAGAATACAAAAATAATGAAAGGTATTTTAAAAAATGTATATATCATATAACATTTAGGTAAGTAAAAATTTTAATGTAATTCTTAAAATATCATTATTTGTATTTGCAAATAAATTTATAAATTAAAATTTTGAAATTATTCTGAATCGTGAATCGTATCGAATCGTATGAATCGAATCGTGAATCGTACGGAATCGCCCGATTCACAATCATTTATGATTCATAGTAAAAATTGAATCACTGGCTCATCGAATCGTATCGAATCGCACGAATCGAATCGTGAATTGTACGATTCTAACAACACTAGTTCTAAGAGGACACTGAGAAATTAATAAAAATTACTTGATGATTAACATTCTAGAGTGTCATCATAATCTTGAAACATCCTTTAACTTGACTTCACCAAGAATTAATTTAAAAAAGTAGTTATATATTGATATTAATATAATGTTTGAGCAATTGTACTCACTAATAAAAACTTCTAATTCCCTTCCTTGGATACCACTCAACCTATTTCACTCAATACTTTGGGCGAAAGAACCTAAATCCTATTACAAATAAAGGACAATCCCTGTGGAGGGTCAATATGCAATTACCCTTTCATAGTAAAGAAGCTATTTCAAAGAAACTATTTCAACGACTTGTCTCTCATGTCGAAATGGAACAATCTTACATAATACATAGGCTTGCCCTTCGTACTGAAGAAAGAAATTCAAAGCTCTGCTCATGAATAAATTTCTATTTAAATTATTGACTAAAATAAATATGGCCATGTCAAAAAATATCTGATCAATGGATAGATTTGAATATCAACATAATAAAAATGTCAAGTACAGAAACAAATGTTAGGAAAGAAAATAAGCTGCAAAGGCAAAAGCTTTAGCTTCAGGGTTTTTTTAACTGTTTAGAACATTGGGTTGCATCAGCAATCCTTTTAGATTTACTAATATGTCAGAATCCAATACTTAAAGAAAATGTTGACTTGAAAGAAGGGTTTACCTTCAAGACAGCAAGGTCTTTAGCACGATTTCCACCAATCAGTCTACCTTCAAAAGTCTTTTGTACCCTTTCAAGAAATTAAAAAGTTGAGAAGAATCTAAAGCATCATAATCTATCTAAAAATTCATCACTACCTCTAAGAAACCATGATTCTTCAACTAAAGAACTAGCCCAAAACCTTACCCTTCAGCAACAAGGATGTTAACACGAGCAACAACTTGACCAGGGCCTGGACTCCTCGAAAGAGCATTGCCAACCACTGGAAAAGAAATTAAAGGGAAAATAATAATTCAAACAAATAAATATCATATTGATGTAATCTCAAAGAAGAAAAAACTATATATTAGTTCCACCATAACTGATTCATCCATCAATATGGTCAACAGTAAATATATTAACTAACAGCATAAAAGGCAAGATTGGTAATTATGGAAAAATGATTTTTTGCATCAAGTAAAATATATATTTGACAATACTCACTGGGATCCTATCTTGAGGGCTCTTACCATGATAATTTGTCACAATGTTCCCATAGTTGTCCCAAACAATTCCAGAACCATTTCCTTCAGGTACCTGAAGTTTGCACATTGAGATGTCAATACAAATAAAGAATCATTGGATAGTGAAATCTGCTATAACAAGTATATAAGCTCCATAAATAACTACATAAGCAATATATTGATTATCCTCCCCAACAACGGCCTCGATGCGATAGCATCGCCCTTTGTAACGATCAAGACTGGTAAGTCCATCAGTCCACCACACAGTTGTCCATGTACTAGTAGAAGATTGGGCAGCTACTGCAGCCCCATCATATCTTAATCTATACAAGATCCCTAAAAAACAAAGAGCTACAGAAGCAACATTTATTACCTCAATAGAACCAGTAGCATTAAGCCGAGGGCGAAGTGTTACATCAAAGATGTTGACGACAGAGTAAGTGTTCTTCTCAAAAATTTCCACAGTTCTTTCCTGTTTGGTAAATATAAAGCAGATTGATATAGTATAAGAAGACAAGAATATTAAGACTTGAAAAAAAAAACAAGAAAAGCAAGAATATGTACTTCTGAGGGAAAGAGTGGCCCCGATGAGAAAACACGAGGTGTGACATCTTCGGCTGTGACAGAAACTGATGGGTCTCCCAATGCAACAGCTAATATCACAAAAGAGGGTGAAGTAATATCATAAGACATGCATCATGATAAATTTCAACCTCGATATGTTAACAGTTAACACTATGAACAATTCACATTCCACTGATATCAGAGAAAATTATGCCTGTACTACATTGAACCAAGAGAATCAGCATTGCATGGAAGAAGTTTTCAGTAGGAAACAAACATCCAAACTTCCAAAGAACTAATCCTTGGTTGCTGTGAGGGTTTACTCTCATCCCATGGGTTTTCACAGGAATAACAAGAAACAAAACCCACTGGGTTTACTCTCATCCCATGCATCATGATAAATTTCAACCTCGATATGTTAACAGTTAACACTATGAACAATTCACATTCCACTGACATCAGAGAAAATTATGCCTGTACTACATTGAACCAAGAGAATCAACATTGCATGGAAGAAGTTTTCAGTAGGAAACAAACATCCAAACTTCCAAAGAACTAATCCTTGGTTGCTGTGAGGGTTTACTCTCATCCCATGGGTTTTGATATGGTTTGGTGGAATATGTAATAACGTCTAGAGTGGAATTACAAAACCCACAAGGAGATGGTATTAGTTTTCCCATAGTTTAGATTTTTACCATCAGTATCAGGACTTCAGAAACAACCTTTTTGCATTTGTAACTAACTCATTATGGTAATTATGTCCAAACTTCCATGTGTTGGATACCAATAGAGATTTTTGAGTAATCCCAAGATTACTTCTCCTAGTAATAAATTTCTTTCAATTATTTTTCCCAGGTTTAACGTTCCTAGGATTTTTAATCCAGATACCAAAAAAAGCCTAATTCATCCTTAACAATAGTAATTTATTGGCAGGCTAGTCAAATATGATCAAAACAAGTTGAAGTAAATTATAAACATTTTGATCCACAAGTCCAGTAAGTTTAGGATTCATACGTACCAATTTTTCTATTTGAAAAATATGTCAAAACAAACCAAAGAAACATCATATACATTACAAACAAAATTCTTAGCACTGTAACATACATTTTACATTGACAGAGGGGAACTATTTATATGGAGAATAATCGCTTCATAAGAATTATTATTAATTATACAGTATTAACTATGAAGCATGAGTACTAAAAGTCTCATGTTGGATTCGTGCCAAGCTTATGCTTGTCAGACACTCTAAAACATTTCAGGGCTCTTTGTATCACTTACAATTCTATAGTTCAAATCTATCTATGTTAATTTATGCAATGTAGTTCAATTCTATATAAATTTAACATTTCTTAAACATATTACAATTGACAACATCATGCAATTTGATTTTTGAATAACTTGACACTATTTTGTAAACTTTCATGTGCAATTTTAATTTTTTGGTACATGTAGCAATAGTTATTTGATTCAAATTAGCTTCGCATATCATGATCATAGATTTTCTTAACTGTACAATGTATGAATTTACAAGAACGCAAAAGAACATACATGTAATACTTACAGAACTTGTCCTAATAGGGCAACAGTACCATATTGTACATGTTTTGTGTATAAAGGAACTACTACCTAGAAAAACCAATTACATCATAGATCAACCAAAGAGGGGAAATCGATAATGAGTATAAACAAATTCCTTGAACAGCGATACAAGATGATACACTTGGCCCAAATTGAAAAGAGTTTTATAAGAGATTGAAATTATACTAAAAGATAACAACACCTCTTATACTACTACCAAACAGTGCTAAATACCTAAACAGTGCTAACCACCTGAAAGATAATTTGAAGCATGCAAGAAGAAACATAAGGTTGAAGTAGCAAACAGCATCCTTCGTGTGGCAAAAGGGAAAATAGTGCTCAGAGTGTCCCTGAAGTCAAGGGTCCGTTCATCAGCTGACCTAGAATACAAGAAGTCAGTAAAGAAGATTGGATAAAAGAATTATGGAATGTCAAAATAAACAGACAGAAATTTGTACCTAAGAATTGTATGTAAAAGTTATGCTAAAGATCGTACTCATGAAATTGTATATAGATACCCTTTTATCAGGGCATGTTCCAATTAAAGGAGAGCTGAACTCAACAAAATGAAAGAGATAGGTGCAGGAAATAATTTTATCATAGAACTTTTAAGGTCTATAGTTCATCATGTATATATGGGGCAAACTAAGATAATTAAGGAACGAACACAGAGTTCTTAAATATATATCTTGAAATTGCACAAAATTAAATGATGCATCTCAAGACATGTCCAAAACTCTCTAAAAATGATTAAGTAGGCCTTACCCAGATTCTAGTAAGAAACCATTGCGGTTGTCACATGGATCTCTATGGACATTAGAAACAATTTGTTAAAGAAATCACCTAGCTCTGATTCAAATGATAAGATATCAAGATATTCATTATTCTAGGAGGAGGATTGGCCTCACACAAGAGGAGAGAATTTCAACTAACCTACAGTAAATATGTCACATAATGGAATAACCTTATGAAATAACTCCAAGGGTTACAACTATTAAACTAAGATAAATTCTTAAACTGGAAGCATATTTTCCTTTTCAGTAAATATCAAAACGCAACAATTTTTTATCTAAAATCACATTTATGACTCTTAAAACATAGCCCCTAATGACCAGGATTCCCATAAGTCATAACCTCATAATAATAAGAGTCACAAATAACAAGATAGTTCAAAATATGACTCTTAACTTGTTCTAAATTCTAGAAAATTAAAAAAAGACAAAAGCATGATAATAGGATGGCCCTTGTCAAAGGTCAAAGAAGATGGTCCATCGTGTGAGGTGATCTAGATTGTTGTGTGCTTCACAACAGAATACTTGTATTGTAGGTATCAAAATTAGTCTAACTTCAGTTTGTTAATGGGATTAGCCTCTTTCCTAACACTCATATATATCTACACCAATTTTTCCAATATATCATCCAGTCAAGACTTCAGCCTGCGCTCACCTAACATTTCTCGCCCTGAAGGAATTGGAAGTTTCGTCTCTTATCAAGCTACTACAATGGATATTCCTACCTATAACTAGTGCGAACAAAATCACAGTTTGTTTCATCTTTTTGGTATTTTATAGGACATCAGTGCAAATTGTGGGTGGAACCGTGGAAGTAAGCTGGACAAGCAGTAATAAATTCAGAGATTTTCTCTAATATCGGAATAACGATGTGTATGTACATATCCACATATATATCGTAGGCTAGTAGAAAATCAAAGTTGAGAGGATAAGTCCTTGAGTTATGTAAATGAAATGCTCTAACTTGAGCAAGATTTACCTCGGAGGCGCTAAAGAGGGGGAAGAAGAGACGACGAGGTCGAGATGGGAGGAATGTGTTTTGCGCCTTTGGGAGGAGATTGAAGAGACGACATCCACGAAGAGCTCTCGTCGGCCGACACACCTCGGAGCTCGGAAGGTGTGGACTGGTCGGCTGCAGGCCAAGACGAGCATTTGCGGTAGGAATGCAACTCCGCTTACAGAGAGGGTCCTTTGGGGGAGAATGGGAGAGAAACTGATCTGATAAGGTTTAGGGTTTTACGGAGGGAGAATTGGATGAGTGGCTATACGCCGGGCGTACCGCTGTTCTCGCTGTGGGAAGGAATGGACGGATATTTTGAAAGCTTTTCCTCTCAAATCAAACATAAGCATATTAAAAAAATTAAAATTAAAATAGTAACATCATAGTACAAACACATTTACCCTCTTTGTTCTAATTTTTTTTCAGTCTCTTGAATAGATTGAATAGATGTTTGGTTCTCCGTAAATATATATGCTACAAAATACATGTTGGTTTAAGGGTTCTCCTTAAGCTTTGATCTTCATTTTGATAATAACATATAAGTATTTAATATATGTGTATGAAGTTTTGAGTTCAGGATGAGGTTGCGATAAGCATGTGAACTTTGGCGAACCTCGCTCAAAGAAATGAAAGGAAAGAACGTCAAGGAAGGCTCGGATGTAGGTTGAGTAGAAATCTTGTAATATACCTCTAGGATCTCATCCCAAGCCTAATTATAAAGTTATCCAAGTTAAAACTTGATAACTAAACTCATGAAAAAGCATGCAACAAAGATAAGGTAAAAATCAACCTCACCCTAAGTTCGGTCAACCGGTCGGTCGACCGAACAAGGCAAAAAAATGGCAGTAGCCACTTCGGTCGACCGGTCGGTTGACCGAACATATGCAAAAATCGGCAGTGGCTATTTCGATCGACAGGGTGGTTGACCGAACAATGCCAGAAAATGACAATGGCTACTTCGGTCGACCGACCGAGGCCAAAAACTGGTAGTGCCTACTTTGGTCGACCGATCGGTCGATCGGATAGCAGAGGAGCTAAAACGTGACTCATTCCATCGACCCTTCGTTCGACCGAACAGAGCGGTAAAAGCGCAAAAAGCCAGCGGTCGCTGGGCGGTCGATCGGTCGGTCGATCGGTCGGTCGACTGACAATCGACCGGCAAGTGACCGAACGGCATCCAACGAGCGAAAAAACGCTCGTTGAGGAGCCGTTCGGTTGAGGGGTTATAAATACCCGTCACCTAACTTCTTTAAATCTCCTTAACATCTAATACAAGCTTAAAGAAGAGAGATTTGTGCCTTCTAGAGATTGATTGCTTGCGCTCGCTTCTCCGATCAACGTCTTCTCAAGCGCTCATCTTCCCTCAACTCGGGCTTTGATTCGAGCTCAACGACTTGACGAGTTGAAGACTTTAAAGGCTTGTAAAAGAGCATTTGATCTCGGTCTATTTCTTAGCTCTTTCGTTGTAATTTTAAGTGTTGTTTAAACTTATTTTCATTTGTTAGCTTGCTAGATGTGCTAGTGTAAACACTTAGGGTTTACTTTGTAGAATTGTGTTTTGCCTAGGTGAATAGGTTTGAGGAGTTCTCAAAGAGTTGAGAATACACTACTGGAAAAATAGGCGTCATCAACGGCTTGCAACGGCCCGGCCCGTTGCAAAGTAGTCGTGGCAGAAAAGCGCGTTGCTGATAATTTAGCAACGACGCTGCAACGGTCGATCGGGTCGTTGCTAATAACATTATCAGCAACGGCTTTGCCACGGACACCGGGCTGTTGCTGATAACCTTATTAGCAACGGCCCGTGAGACCATGGCAAGGCCGTTAATGAAAGACCGTTACTAAGTCGTTGCTGATGTTATACAGCAACAGCTTACGATACACTTTTAGTAACGATTTTCCCACGGACACCCGTAGGAAAGCCGTTGCTGATGACTAAAACCTGGAACAGAAAAAAAATTCAAATTTCAAATTTCCATTAATACATTGATACAATCTGATACATAACTCACACACTCATATACACATCCATTCACACATCATAAATACACCCAGATATATATCAAAACAATTATACTTATATTTATAATTATCCACAATCGTATAAAAACTATTCAAATGCAAAATTGAAGTATCAATATCCAAACTAAACTAAACTAAAATATATATAGTATCGAAGTAACAAAGTTAATATAATAAAAAAACAATAAATCTCACGATGACGATGGAGGATAGTCTGGATCATATGGCGGCGTCTGGAGTGCCTGGGTGTACACCGGCGTGGACTGACTCGAGGACGATAGATCAAATGATGCTGCTCCGTGATGACTTGACAAGTTGTGTAGCATAACTTGCATATCTGACATCATCTGACTCTGACGCTCCATCAACTCAGTCTGACGCGCGACCGTCTCCTCCAGTGTCCTTATCCTGCTACTATGATCATCTCTGGACCTGGAGGTCGACGGTCGTTCACCAGCATGCGAAGGGGTCGGTGCCCCAAGTGGCCCTAGCACGGCTCGCGCATGACCACTATTTGCAAAACCATACACGCGATCGTGGTCCCAGCCACCTGCAGCATCGACCCACGCTGCCGCGTCAAAGTCCTCGGGGGTGCCTTCGCGCTGTATCACCGTTTGACTGTAGGTTTCCTACTCGAGTTTAATTTTTTGTTTAATATTTTTCATAAAGCCTAAATTATAAATATATAATGAATAATTTAAACAAATATACTTACCATAATAAATGCAGCGCGGTTGTCGATGTACTCCCCCGTCCCATGCACTCGACGGTGTGTCCGCTCAAACACCGCCATCGAGGAGGGTCACTGGACAATCCCGTCGACTAACACCGTCGTCTACATTTACAAAATAAATATATTAATCAGTACATAGAGTAACAAATAAAATATAAAATTAAAATTAAGGTATACTTACCATACGGTTCGCGTGCGCAACAAATGCAATAGAGCCGCTAGTGTGACGCGCTCCTCCCCCCGACATGCAGTTTCTAGCCGCAGTCCTAGAAACCTCCTGTCATCGATCCGTCGACCATAATGCCACGAGCTGGTCCCATATATCTGGAGTAATCCAATCGGGGCCGTATCCCCGAGTCTCCGCGATGTTGGTGGTCCCAGCTCAGGCCATCGCCTGGGACCGGGCCTACCCCAATTGCCCATTGTACCTCGCACGGGAAATAGCCTCCCAGGCAGTGTAAATGAAGGGCCTCTGGTCCTCGGCCCATGTAAGCGAGCCTGCAAAATAATAATATCAGTACCAATATTAATCATCATGCATGTATAAAAAAAAAATTAATACGTGCCTCAAACTCGCGCCATAGCATGTCGACGTGCTCGCTGGGCACGTGAGACCACGTGGGCCATGCCCCGTGCATGTATCGTCGAATAGTAGAAGAAATGCTCATTGACACTTCTTCTTGCTTAAACCTGCACAACAAAAATAAAATTTAATATTATATTATGATATAATAAATTTGTAATAATTCATGATATATTATCTCTCCCCAATCACGCTAATGAATCTACGTGACTCTGTGGCTGGTGGAGGATGCCACATGTTCGGCCCGCGTGGTCGTCTGCGTCTGGATGTATTAGCCTTAGCAGTATCATCGGCAGGAAGATCAGCAGTAGGAGGATCAGCGGTAGGAGGATCAGCAGCATGAGTAAGTGCTGGAGTCTCACCAATCAGAGACTCCGAAGCTCTCCTACGAGATAACCACGACCAAACATATCTGTCGAATAGGTACATAATTAGATTATTATATATATATATATATTAGAGATATATTTAATATAAGATATACTTTACAATTATTCCTCATCATTTGAGTAATAGTCTTCAAATTCTTCCTCTTCTTCATTTTCTTCCTCTTCTTCATTTTCTTCATCCTCCTCATTTTCTTCATCTTCTTCATCAATTTCATGATCGTCATCATCAGCATATTCAACTTCTAATTGAATTGGCGCTGTGTCTGCATCCTCAAGTATTAGAATAATACGATCTACAGCAAGATGATCATCTTCTTGATAGAAACCATCTGTCACATTAGGTATCGGCTCATTTTCTCCTACTATCAGATCAATTTTTCCTCTACCTTTAGTCTTACAGACTACACGTCAATCTGCTCTATCTTTATTTCGAGCCGGATACTTCGTGTAATATACTTGTTCGGCTTGTGATGCCAAAATAAAAGGCTCATTTGCTGCCAATTTGGATTTATAATTAACCTCAACAAGTTTGTATTTTGGATGAACTTTCATGCCCCTTTTTGTTGTATCGAACCAATGACATCTAAATACGATAACTGATTTCAAGCCAAAATAGTGCAACTCTATCACTTCTTCCACCAATTCATAAAAATCCATATCACATTCAACATAGGTTGTCCCTTTCACGCAGACCCCAGTATTCATCATCTTCTTTATAAATGCATATTCCACCGTGTGAAATTTGTATCCATTAACAAAATATCCGCTATAACAGGACACTAGTCGCGACGGTCCACTAACAAACTCAAATATTCTTTCATCTATTTCAGCTCGATGATCTTTACTGTAAGCTTGAATCCATGTAGGGAAATCACGATTTCGTAATCTCTCTAATTCTTCATCGTTGTGAATAGAGTATTTTTGCACCATCTCAATGTCAAATATTTCAATGAATTGTTCAATCTCTGGATAATTGAGTAATACGTACAAATGTACCAAATGATACTCTTCCTCGCTTAAGTGTCGAGATGGACGAGAACCAAAAGCATGACCAGAGTGACAAAATATATTTAAACGTCCATCTGAATGTCGAACTCCCCCGTCGTCGTTACGTGGAAGACGATCAAATCTTGTCTGTACTGTCGATTCAAAGTAAAATGAGCAAAATGATGAAATTTCTTGGATGATATACGATTCAGATATTGATCCTTCAACAGCTGCGATGTTCTTTACTTTTTTCTTCAGACGATTCATGTATCTTTCAAATAAGTACATTCACCGGTATTGAACGGGGCCACCAACTCGTGCCTCGTATGCCAAGTGTATCGGTAGATGCTCCATCGAGTCAAATAAGGCATGAGGGAAAAACTGCTCCAGCTTTCATATAATTTCAACAATATTACTTTCAAGTGTTGATATATCTTCGACTCGAAGGATATTTGCACAAATATTTCTAAAAAATATACTTAATTCAGTCAACGGACCCCAAATATTATTAGGTAGAATATCTCGAAAAGCGATCGAAAGTAATCTCTGCATGAATACATGATAATCATGGCTCTTCATCCCTGATATTTTACAATCATCGACGTTCACACATCGAGATAAGTTTGAGGCATATCCATCGGGTAATCTGATCTTTTATCCATTTACAAACATATTTGATATGTTGTTTATTTAACACATACGGGGCCTTCGGCTTCAGATATCGTCCGTGGACCTCTTGTAACTCCAACTCCAGCCTCTTACAAAGTATTTTCAGATCATGTCGGGCTTTGACATTATCTTTAGTTTTTTCGGAAACATCCATCAAGTGTTGAAAATATTATCAAACACATCATTTTAGGGTCTAAATAGAGGTGACCAAAATTTACCGATTAACCAAAAAAAAATTGATTAATCGACCGAATCGAAACAGAATTAACTGAACTGATTTTTTTGAATACTTTTCGATTCGGTTAATGGTTAAAGAAAATTTAAGATTTCTTCGGTTCGGTAAATTAACTGATAGTTCAATTAATTTACCAAATTAACCGAATTCTATATTAAGTATAAAAATATATATAATTCTGTCATATAGTATTATTAGTTTAATTCTGTATCAAATGCCAAGGTTCGAATCTTAGCAAATACAATTGTTTTATTTTATAGTTACAGTATTTGTTTTTAATTTATACTTATAGATATGGTCAGCTTAGTAAGAAATAATATCAAATAGCATTCTTTATTTTATTTTTTTGGTTAATTCGATCGGTTAACCGAAAATTTTGATTCAAAAAATGGTTAATATAAAATATGGTGATTCGGTTCGATTAACTGATTGATCGGTTTAATTAATTTATCAAATCGACCGATGCTCATCCCTAGGTCTAAAGGACAATAGAGAGGGAGTAGTACTAGAGTTACCTTAAAAAATAAAAAAAGCAATTTATCATATTCATAATAAGACCAAACTAAAGTATGAACTCAAAATTCTCAAATTCATAACGGACGTTTACATTATTCAAAATTCCCTCCAAATTAAATGTTCCTCCCTTTTACATATGATTACCTTTATTTTACCAAAGATTTTTAACTCAAAAATATTTTTTTATTACTTGTAACATAAATTTATATTTAACAACCTACATCAATCCGAGCTGTGGTATAGCACCAGATCCAAAAAGATGATAAATTCTTTTTTTTCATCGTAGAGAGGAAAGTTTTTTTCAAAGATTCTCTATATATATCGTATATGAATAAAATTATATTATATGAACAAATATCATATATCAAAATGAGATAATTACCTTTCAGATATTTTTAACACTATATATAGGACATAGGGGTCATTTATGTAATTAACTTCTTCTAATCAACCCAACAAAAATAAATGAAAAAATATGGTACACTTTTATGACAAATCTAATTCGATTAGCATATGATAGATTAAGGTGTAACACAAGCAAAAAAGAATCAATTGTTGAGTGAGGTAGGAAACTCTCAAGTACGTTTCTAATGGAATGAACCACTTATTCCAATCGGGGAGAACATACCATTCTACAAGTGATTTTGAAACTGTGGAGGCTTGGTCCGATCAAGCTACTAAGTATTGGAAACAAGCTATAGCGCTTAGTCCATTTAATTATATTAAATCACATAATTGGTTGAAGATCTCGAGGCATTTTCAAGAAGACCACTTATTTTTTATTTCATTAAAATTAGTTACATTTTATTGTTTCTTCGGTGGCTATATAAATATCATTTTAACAACTAAAATTATTATTATTTTGGTTTTACAGTCAACAGTCTAAGTGCCAGAATTATATCCATTTTTAGTTAAATATAATATAAATTTATTTTTGACAATTCTAATAGTGTTTTTTAGTGGCGAATACTATTTTAGTGATTGATGATGTTTGGTTAGCGAAAATTATTTTCTGATTTGATTTCAATAAAAATAAAAAACTTAATTTTAAAAATCTAGTTCTGGTTTCTAGTTTTTAATTTTCTAAAAATATGTTTGATTAATGAAAATAATATCAATTTTAGTTGGCTGAAACAAGTGAATACTTATTTGGTTATTAGAAAATAATATTAATTTTTATTGAACAATTTAAGTAGTAATATGATATTGAAAAAATAATAAACTAATTCATGTGAAGCAGTTCATAAAACTTAACATGATTGCAGATATACTGATAGAAGTAAGATAAATCACTATCCAACGCTATAATTTGGACTATAGACAACTAACATGAATTTGTTGAAAATCAAAATATGAATTTTCAT
The DNA here is from genome assembly GCA_034359265.1 of Canna indica. Taxonomy (NCBI): domain Eukaryota; kingdom Viridiplantae; phylum Streptophyta; class Magnoliopsida; order Zingiberales; family Cannaceae; genus Canna; species Canna indica. The sequence continues at coordinate 31,029,909 of CP136898.1, read as the reverse complement.
ATCTAATTTTAAAACAAATTAAAATTTAATCAATTAAAAAATTTGAATGACTCTAGTGATCAATTTATTAGCTTCTCGGCATAAATATTAATTTTATTCTATAATTAAACTATTATAAAGATGAAAAAGAAAAGTTAGTTTATAAAATTATTGTTTACTACTATGATGGTAAAATATTTATAAGATTTAATTAAGTTATTGGTAATTTAATTTTTTTTTTGTTTAATTAGATATAAAATCAATTAATAAACATTATAAAATTTCAAAAAAATTAAGTCTAATGGTGTAGAATTAATTTTGGTTAAATTATAAATAGATCGACTTTAAGAAAATTGAGTTATTTTAAAAATTAGGTTTGGCTCAATTAGATATAAATTGATTTAATTAATTTATCAATTTAAGATAATGGTTTGAGTTGAAAATGATAATTTTTATTTTTATTTTTATAAATGAGATATAATTTAATTTATTTGTAAATTAATAATATTATAAAAAAATATTTATAATTACAAGTTCGCCGTTGTATTTTGATATCAAAACAATCTTTTGGTGCTTTTATTTCATTAATAAAACTGATTTTATTGAAACACGTTTTCATTTTGATTTTGATTTAGTTTTGTAATACCTGTGATTTTTAATTAATTTTAATCTCAATGGAAATATCGGGATGCGCATCGGAGCGGGCCGAGTAAATCGCCGGAGGCCACAATTAAAGGTATGCCCCTTATGCGCGAGTAAAATTGTTTATTTAAGTTGGATTGATAGGCTAGGTTCATGTGGAGTTTGAGTCGAGTCCGACGATCCAATCAGAATTCGATTTTGATGAGTTTATACTAGATTGAGTGGGTGAATGGGGGTTTAACTCAGGTCATAGGTATAATGGTAATTTGACAATTAAATAATATATAAAAGAATACTTATTGGAACCGTACAACTTTAGGAAAGAGCCGCACACATCCCAAGAGGCGTTAGGCGAGTGAAGATGAGGGAGGAGGCGCTGGTGGTGGCCGAAGATCGACGTTGCTGGGGATCGTCGAAGCGAGGTCGCGGAGCGTCGTCTTCTTCTTCTTCTCCAAGGTGAGTGGTTTTAATATGTATTTCTCTGATGTTATGTAGATTCTCTGTGTAGAGTAGAAATTGATCAAATGGGGAATAGGAAGAAGAGGAGGTGGGTCAGAAGCGATGCGGTGATTACACCGAATCCACCAGCGGCTGCTGCCGCATGTGGGCCGGAAGCGGTGCGGTAATCGCACTGAATCCACCAACGGCTGCTGTCACACCAAGGCGACAACAACTGCTGCGGACCGAGGATCGCGGCCTCCCAATCGTGAGCCGGTGCTCCACTGGCGCTGGGGGCCGCGGGAGGCGTCGGTAGGACCGGCAGGGGTTGATCGCCAATGGCCAGGAGGGCGCCCGGTGTGGACCCAGGGCTAGGGGCTAGTCTGGGAAGGAGAAGATCGTGGAAGTATATATTCGAATTTTTAATTTGATAGTTTAAAAAGAGAGTTGTATTGTAAGAAATGAGTGGATATGTGTGGATTATTGGGATATAATTAGACTCTATCTTAGAGACGTCGGATGAGATCGAGGTAAATATAAAAGTTATAGGTTTTCGTGTTCTGAACGTGATGGTGGTGTCCGATTTCTTATCGGAGGTCGTTTGATAAGTCTTTTATATATTTTCTCAATATTAGATGAGTTGGTTAATATATTGATTTTGACTAGCCTCAATGTATGGAAGCACCATCAAGGGCCGAACCTCATAGAATGAAAACATGTGGAGTTAATCTTGTTAATTTCATATTATTTTATTACTTAATTTTAGATTGCAGCTTGATATATTTTCAGTCTCTTGGGTGATAAAGTACATCTATACGTTAGATCGGTACTTGAGCATGAGAACTGTATTATTGTTGTGGATAACTCTCAATATATTTTGGGTACACATAATACTGGATTAGAGGGAACCCTAGGCCCTTAGGGCCGACCCCTAGAAGCCGGTGTATTGTGTTGAGGGAAATTCTCGGTTGCTCGTCTTGGTGTGTAAACCAAGATAGGATTTAAATCTATAAAAGCAGTAGTTAAATGAGGAATAGATGGTATGAAAAATATAGTTTAAGGGTAGAGGCGTTTCATGGGGGTATAGGCTGATCCTTACGATATTTGGATGTCGGTTTCGTGGAAAACTTCATGTGATACCTTAATTCTATATTTGAGCATGGAATATCTTAGCATTAAGTAATTATTTTAGTTTGGTATTATGTGAATTATTAATGATATATTTTAGATTTATTGCGTGTATATTTTCAATCTACAACATGATTTAGTTTCGAGTTTATGGATGATAAACTATATGCTATTAGTTAGACTGAAACTGGAACATGAAGATATATCATTGTGATGGATAAATTATAGTGTACTAGGATACACTTAGTAATGGGTTACATTGGATGTAATGATTGGTTACACTGCCAAGAGATTAGAGCCCGAGGTAGGGTCAATTTAGGGATGCACGTGCGCATACCTGGGGTTGGTGGCTAGGACTATAACAGTCCTAGGAGATTTGATTTTGATTAAATCATATGTTTATTTATGTGATGTTGTTTGTCTTAGTCATGTATGTGTTTAGTGGTTGTGCTGTGAGACTAGAACATGACCAGCTTGGTCAGCTGGTGGTTTATAGATCGAAAAACACATCGGTGAGCCACGTTGACGGCAAACACAGAGTAGCATTGGTGGGAGGGTTTTTTCCAACAATCGGGATTACTTGAGGCTAGAGGACCTTCCTAGCTAAGGGGTTATGGGTGAGGACTCACTAGGTGTATTATACCCAATTTTTTTTTGATTGTATTTAATTGATTTCATAGCAGGAAAATGAGGATTTAAATTGAGCAAATTAGCGGAGTTTCGGGCGAAATTTGGTAAGATTTAACTTAGGAAAAATTAGAGAAATTTTATATTTATTATTTCTGCAATTTTGCATGTCATTATGATAGTGGACTTCAAGTCGAACTCAACGGTTCGATCGGAATTAGAATCGGACCTAAATCGGACTCAAAACAAATTTTTCTAGTTGATTTAAGTACGTGGGGTAAAAGGGTAATTTGGGATTTAATTAAACCCCAATCTATAAATTAGATGGGGCTGTGTGGCTGGGCGTCGACAGCACCCAATCAAGAGGAGCGACGCTAGGAGGCGGACGAGCGGGCCACGACCGGATTTTGGCGATCTCGTCGGCGGCGGTCGCCGGAGGATTCCAAATACTCTTCTTTCCTCTCATTTTCCCTAAGCAGTGAGTGATTTAATTTCTTATTTCGTTGCTTTTAGAACCTAGCCGCCGCCCCCCTGTTCTTGAATTCTTGCCATGGATTTGACGTCGATTTCATTGAGTTTTCATTCTGTCAAAGAATTTCATAGCTAGTGCATGATTAATGTGTTGATTTCTTGCTTCCTTGAACCTTGCCACTTCAGATTGTCCCCAAACCAGGGGCAGTCGCCCCCTTTATTTGTTGCAGGCCGCTCGGCCACGAAACAGGGCAGTCGCCCCTTTCTCATGGCAAGCTGCTCGGCCATGGAACAGGGGCAGCCGCCCCCCTTTACTCGATGAAGGCCGCTCGGCCATGAAACAGGGGCAGCCACCCCCTTTACTCGATGAAGGCCGCTCGACCATGAAACAGGGGCAGCCGCCCCGTTACATGATGAAGGTCGCACGGCCATAGGTGAAACAGGGGTAGCCGCCTTTCCCTGCATGCTGTTAATTACATGATTCTAGATTAGTCGAGCATTAGGTTAACACATCAACTTAGGGACATTAAACTAGGTGGTAAGAATTATGCTGCCCATCTATGTTCATACATTTAATTTAGGAGGCAAACACACTTAGAAAAAGGTTAAAGACAAGTGAAAGATAGGCTCCTTGACATGCTATTAAATTTTGGTATAAACACCTAGGACTAAGATAATGAGGCAAGGGTATTTCTAACCCAAGCCGTCGACTCATGGATGGATTTCAGGTGGTAATTAAATGGTTCTCTTGCTTGAAATTAGGTATTATTTGGTATGTCTTCTAGTTGTGGCATGTTTGCAATTATGAATAGATAAATGATAAATTCTTTATATTTTTTAGATGTAGCATATTGGAATTATATGCAGATAAATGGAATGGCTTGTTTTTAACTGAGCACATAGAATTTATTTGATTATTTCATGAGAAATATCTTTACTCACATGTTATGTATAATATGGGACATGTGCCTATTTACTTATGGAAATTAAGGGCCCAGGTGGCACCAGGATGGTTTACAGGCATGAATGCTTGGATGAATGATCATTTATTTTCCACATTTGTATTCATGGGTTGGGTAGGCTTCGGAGTACGAACGTGTACTCCGACTGGTCGCGTGACCCTGGATTTTGGGGTGTGGCAAGTTTCATAAAAATACCAAACCAAACATATTTTCATAAAACAATTTTGATTTCAATGAAACTGAAATCATAAAAATAAATTTGGTTTCACTAATCAAACATGTGTTCGTTCATTTCGCAAACTGTGTAGGTACAAGAGTAGTTAGTACAATTCTTTCTTTGTCTCAATTATTATAGATTCCACATAAAAGAGATATGATTACTAATAATTAGATAGAGAACCAATAATTTATTCTGAAATATGATATATATGCTGCTCCTTTTGCTCCTCTGTATCCATAGTTTATGACCCTTCAGAATTGAAAGGTATGCCTTCCAATCCCAGAATTAGTTGCAACCTCTACAGTTTTCTCTTGGATTATAGTATTAAATTTCAAATGTATATATTACATTTTTATAAAATTGAAGTTGGTTTTCAGTTCTCTTACTCATAGTTATTTCATTCCGGACTTAATGAGTCAGAGGAGATATCTAGCAGTGTATACTGTGTATTGTGTCAATAGAGTTGTATATTAATTTTTGATTGGTTTTCAGTTCTCTTACTCAACCTCTACCGATGTATGACATTGATATTTGATTTGAATTTAGTTTTGATGTTTGTGTTTTTATTAATTTTTTTATTAAATTTTAAATTAAATATCTATTCATTTTAAAAAAATCAACTTGTATAATAATAATACAGTACAGTGTATAATAATACAATACAGACTAGTACGTGTCTGCACTAAACACTGTATAATAATAATACAATACATGCTAGTCAATACAGGCTAGTACAATACAGGCTTCCAAACGAGCCCTATAAGATTGTATAGGATCATACAAGGAATAATATCATATTCGTTTCGCACAACACTAGATATCAAAAGTGATGTTATCCTAAGCTCATTTTGCATTATCACAGCACAAGACAAGATAATTTGACGAAAACATCATTTGTACTATTTTTTCATCATATAAAGCATATTAGACAAGATCATATATTATTATAATAATAAAATATTCATTTTAATTAACAAAATAATTAAATAAAATTGATTAGTATAATTTGTTACAATTATATCATAAGTAGATTAATTAACTTACATGTTTGTGATTTTGAGATTTATCAACCCGCTTCAATATTAATAAATATAAAATATATTATATCATAGAAAATAAGAAACTCTTAAATTTTAATCTATATTGGATTATACAATCACATATATTGTGTCCAAACTCTGCTTAAATCAAAAAAATTCAAATAGAATTTTTAATTTGGTTCCATTAAGTTGTTTTTATTTATCAAAAATTAGGATAATGGAATGAGTTTTGAACATTATTCTTAGGAAGGTCACGCTGTTTTAATCAGAGGCCACGCTGTTGCGGCCAAGGAAGCCGTACGTAGGTCGTTGACATCACGTGGCCAAGAGGCCGCATGATTGCGGCTAGGTCAACAATGTTACAGCCTCCTTAGCCGTACAACATGGACACCGTAGGTATCAGTTGACAAATGTCAAAGGTATCAGTTGAGACCGTAGGTGGTGATAATTGACTTGGTAAAGAAGTTGAATTTGGAACCACATCCAACTAGGAATTTATGTTAGAGGAAGTCATGGAGGAAGTGTTTCGAAGAAATGAGGAGAAGGGAAATTGATGTTCAACAAACTCAACATGACGAGATAGAAAAACCTTGCCTGTTGTAGGATCAAAGCATTTATAACAGTAATGCTTAGTTGAGTATCCGAAAAATACACATGGTTTAGATTTAGAATCAAACTTGTTTGCAGCGTATGGTTTCAACCAAGGAAAGCACAAGCAACCGAAAACTCGAAGATTTGAGTAGTTTGGAAGTTCATTGAATAGACAGTAATAAGGAGATTTATTGTTGAGAGTTACTGTTGTCATCCTGTTTATGAGATGAACAGCAGTAGTACAAGCAAATTGCCAATATTTATCTGGTATGGAGGCTTGAGACATCAACGTTAGAGATGTTTCCATGATATGATGGTGTTTTCTCTACGCTAAACTCACTCTTTGAGGACTATACGGTGGTGAACATAAGTGTTGAATGCCACATGAATTTAGAAATGAATTTAAAGCAACATATCCACCACCTCCATCCATGTATAAGCTTTTGATTGAAAGGCCAAAAAAGTTTTCAACAAGAGATTTGAAGGAAGTGAATACATGAGAAACATCTAATTTATGTTTTAAAGGAAACAACCAAGTATACTTTGAAAAATGATCAACAGAAATAACATAGAATCTATGTCCTTCTGATGAAACAGTAGGAGCAGGAACCCATACATCCGAAAATAAAATCTCTAAAGGCCTACTACTTTTTAAGGTAGAAGTGTAGAATGGTTGCTTGTGACTCTTATTGGTTGAGTAGGCTACATAGTGATCTGCAGGTGCTGATTTATAGGAAAGCTTGTGTTTAGAAAGGATGAAATTGAGAACTTGGTGATGGGGATGTCCAAGTCTGCGATGCCATGTGATGGTAGTGAGTTGCCTAGGAAATGTAGAGAAATTAGCAAAAACCTGAGAAGGAAACTTGGTGTGGGTTGGAAGATCACTCCATTCATAGAGACCCCCTTTATTCTGGTCGCGAGCTAGAACCAAACCTGTGTTCAGATCCTTAACAAGGAAACAATTGGAGTAAAATTCTATTGATACATCATTTTGGTGACAGAATTTTGCAACAGAAATGAGGTTTTTGGTAATGAAAGGAGCATGTAAGACATCATGTAGTATGAATTTGGAAGAGAGTTTGACAATACCAGAATGGGAGATTGGTGTTGTGTTACCATCACCAAGGGAGATGCCTTGTTCACCTTTGTAAGAGCAGCTGGATTGAAGAGATTCCAGATCTGAAGTAACATGGTGCGTAGCACCAGAGTCAAGCACCCAGTTATTAGCTGATCTAGACTGTTGTTCACAGAGATTAATCTGAGGTGACTGCTCTGTTGGTGGATTGAAACGAGTCCAGCAGACCTTTGCTGAGTGACCAATCTTGTCACAAATTTGACACTGTATGCGTGGTTTGTTGTTTTGAAACTTTGATTGTCTTGAGTTATTGTGATTGAAAGGAGGTCTAAAAGAACTATGTCCCCTTCTATTCTGCCAGTGTTGTTGTCGGTCTGTATTGTTTGATCGATAAGTGTAATGAGCAGTTATATTGAGAGGATCATTTCTGGTTTTTAAAAAACTTTCATGTCCTAGTAATTTAGTGTATAGTTCTTCAACACTTATAGGGTTATCTCGAGAACAAATTGATGCACTAATATCATTGAACTCTGGCCCTAAGCCACCAAGAATTTTGATGATTAGTGCAGACTGATTGATTGGTGCATCGGCAATGCAGTTCATCAGATATAGTTTTCACTTTTGTGAAATATTCTGTAATTGATTTGTTTCTTTTGTTCAATCGATTGAGGGTATCCTGAAGCCCATAAATCCTTGATTGAGATTTGTTAGCGAACTGATGTGCTAACCTCAACTAGGCTTCACGAGACGTAGGAGCAGTAGCCACAATGGATGCTAAAGATGGATCGAATGGGGCTATTAAGCCATGTCTGATTAAACCATCTTGGGGAATCCAAGATCTGTAACTTGGATGATCAAGGGAAGGGCAACAGGAACTACCATCAATGAAATGAGTTAGATCATACCCGAGCAACAGTAAGTCAATCTGAGCTTTCCAATTGATGTAGTTGCTGCAACCGGTGAGCTGATCGAAAGCTGTGCAGATGCGTTGAGTGATATTACTTGTCCGCCATTGGTGAAGGGATTTAAAACTTCTGCTGCATGAGTCTCATTCGAAGCCATTATTTACGTTGGAAGGTGGAAGGAGAAAAAAAAGAGGGATCTGAGCCGCCTTGTTAGAGGAATGACTCTGATACCATATTAGAGTTTAAGCAGAGGAAGATAACAAGAGGAATCATTGTGTATTGTATTCAAATGAACCATTACATCAGCTTTATATAGACGCTGTTACAGGGATGATTCTACTACTGGAAAAATGGGCATCAACAACGGCTTGCAACGGCTTGCAACGGCCCGGCCCGTTGCAAAGTAGCCGTGGCAGAAAAGCGCGTTGCTGATAATTTAGCAACGACGCTGCAACGGCCGATCGGGCCGTTGCTAATAAGATTGACCCCCAAGACTATCAAGTATCATAGTTCTATAGGGATTAGATTGACTGGATGAAGAAGCACTAGCAGAGAAAGATTCACCATATGTCTGAACGACAAGATTGCTCGACGTCCCGACTTCACGTGACTCCCCGTGACAAGTCCATAGAAAATATCTTGGTGCAAATCCTTTGCTATATAGATGCAGAGTGACAGTCTCCCGATCCAAAAATCGTTCATTCAAGCAAATGCGACACGGACATCGGATTTTATCATCGACGCTAACGAATTTTCGATTCGAATAGGTGAAATTTAGGAAGTACGTTACGCCTAATCGAAACTCATTCATTAAAGCTCCACGATCAAGACGTCGGTACATCCAACTTCGATTAGCCGACATGATTCTACCAAACAATGACAATTTCTTTGGTTAATGTCTTTAGGTGAGATTGTCCTATTCCATTCGGGATTTATGTTATTCATATTGCACTAAGTACTTCTTTTAACCGCTAACATCATTCTAAATTTCGGCAGCATCTCCCTACAGTTTTCCGAATACGTATATCATCTGGGCGCGTATCGGAGAACAAGAGAGATGTTGCCGAAATTTAGAATATGTTAACGATTAAAAGAAAACGTAAGTGCAATACAAATAACTATATTCCTAAATTGTCCAATCAGGGATAATTCAAGGATTGTACATCGTATAAAAGATCATCTATTTCTTTTACACGAACATACAACCCCCGAATGGATCTAAGTATTTGCTAAATCATATCTGACTCGTCGATGCGTATGTGAAACATATCAACTCGTCGGATGGATGATTATTTTCTAAATATTTCGAGTCAGTTCGAGTCCATAGTGGACAATTCTAACACGAGTCCAAATTAGACTATTTCGGCGGGAGTCCGAATTTGACGATTCCGGCGCGAGTCCAAAGTGGACGATTCTAGCGCAAGTCCGAAGTGGACGATTCTAGCGCGAGTCCACTGAGGACTACTCCGGACTAATTAACATTTTAACTAATTAATTAATATTAATCTACAATATTTTAACTAATTTAAATAATTAACCTACAATTATTAATCTAAACCATAATATTAATCTAACTAAATTAATCTAAAAATTACTCTAAACTCTAACAATTAATCTAAAAATCATAACAATTAATCTAAACCCTAAAAATTAATCTAACAAATTAAACAATTAATTAAATAATTAATCCAAACAATTAATTAAAAATTTAAAATATATAAAAATAATATTACATAAGCATTTTCGATGCCGGAGTCCAATGTCCGAACACTGTGTCCAAACACTGCATAAACCACCGGCCGCTGGCCAGTGGTCGTCGGCCGCCAGCCGAAACCCTATTTTAAGGGTTTTGGCTGGCTCTAACAAGGGGGCGGAGGTCGAATGGGAGGCGGCGAGAAATACCTCAAATTGAACGGGAGGCGGAGGTCGGAATCGGAGGTCGAGGACGGGGCGGCGGCGTCGGAAGAGAGTAGCGGCGGCGGGCAGAGGAAGAGGAAGAAGGGGACGGGCGCGATCGCGTGTCCTATATAAACTTATCAGTAATGGCTCACTTAGCCGTTAGAAAGACATTGCTGATAGGTTAATCATCAGCAATGACTCTCGTGTCTGTTAGAACGCCGTTGCTGATAATTTAATCATTAGCAACGACTCACGTGTCCGTTATAACGCCGTTGTAGATATAACATATCTGCAACTGCTTGAGCGACCGTAAGAACGCCGTTGTAAATAGCAACGGCTTGAGCAGCCATTGTTGATGGCCGTTGCTGAAGAACTAATTTCTAGTAGTATTCGAATAATAACAGATGAAACAGAAAGGTAGTGAACTACATGCTACGTGGCATAAAACCAAATATGAGCTGGCATCTTATGAAGGGGATGATGCAGTCGCAGTATTATTTATGTTAATATAACTATTATCATCGTCTTTTTATTTTTTTTCTTTTCCACTTAATGATCATGACTTTTCATCTTTTTATTTTTCTTTATTTTTCACTTAATGATGATCATCACTTTATTATTATTTATTTATTTATTTATTTATTTATTTACATTTATTGCATGTGATTATTCGATAGAAAATTTAAGTCTAAAGACAATCAAAACAATAAAATTTAAGATTTTTATCATTATTATCAAACCTAATCTTTCTCGGCTAGTCAAATTGAAAAATTCAATATCGAAACTAGGTCAAGTCATTTCTTAATATTCAAATTGCATAAAATCTAAATTGACTTACCTAATCAAAGCAGAACTTGGATTGACCTAGTCGATCTCGACGAGTTTTAGGTCTAATTTATTTAATAATAGGTTTCTAATTTTTCATAAAATTTAATTTATTATTATTTTTAATATTTAGGTTGTTGAAATAAAATTTATCATTTGCGTCTATATATTTTCTTATAGGTAAACTAAATCGGCACCTCCTCTACTTTATTATTATCAAACCCCATCCTTTCTATTTCTGAAAATAACAGTACCATCTCTCATCAAACTTTCTTGATCATTTTAGTACTAAATATTGTAAAGTATCATAATTTTTTTAACAAAAAATTAGAAGCCTTAACATGAATTCTTTTACTTAACTTGGAAGTGCAGTTCTAGGGATGTCAACGGAGCGGGTTCGGGGCGGATTAGTGCCACACCCGCATCCGCACCCATTTACTAAACCCGTCTCCCGTACCTGCACCCACACCCGCGATGGATATCCATCACCCGCACCCTCGCGGGTAATTGATACCCACGGATATCCACGGATACCCATTTAATATATGACAAATTTTTTTATTTTATTATAATAGTATGTCACCAATGATTCTCATTTCACCACTATTAATAACTTGGTTGAGAAATATTAATCCATAAAATAAACTAAGTAATAATTAAATTCTAAATCATAAAATTATCTTAAGAAATATCAATAATCATTTATGCAACATTAAATTTAAAACCAAATTTAAATTTAAAATCAAGGTACTTTCAATTAAAATTGGAAATTGATATCCCTAAAAAATATTATATTTAGATTTATTTTTAAATTTTCCATTAAATATTAATATATAAAATTATAAATTTAATTTTTTATATATATTGGCAGGTAGTGGGTATCCGCGGGTGTGGATAGTATAGTATCCATACCCGTACCCGTTTATTAAATGGGTAAAAATTTATATCCGTACTCGTACCCGTGGGTATAATATATTTACCATACCCGACTCGTGTCAGGTAAATATCTGCGGGTATCCATGGGTACGAATAATATTACCATCCCTATGCAGTTCTGATGACTGACCCTCCAAGTATTCAAAGTCTTCCCCATACTAGCTCACTTCTTTATTTATTCACAAATTGGAATTATATTGTTTATACAAGCCCAGATTACTCAAAACCTTAAAATTTTCCCTCTCCTCTGAACTTTTACTATTATTTTTTAATGCAGTCTTAGCAATATTATGAACTACTATGTTCTCTTCCCTTCTTAAAAAGTACCATCTTCTTACCTGAACAATTTCAACAATGCTCCAAATTTCTTTCACTAGTCCTTCTAGCCGCCAAGGTGTTTCCAATTTCTTCAAAAGTATCTTCATAAGCACCTCACAGTCCGAAGCTACACATATTTTTTTTGCTTTTTTTTTCTAACATTATCCAATTCATACCATATGAATTTCATTTCAGCGTGCAGAGAATATTCAGCAAAATCTGAAACAACTCCTATCCCATGAAATTATTCCCTCTTCAAAGAATACAACACCACAAGTTGCTTTCCTGTCTTGCCGCCATGAAGTATCACAAACAACACTTTTTTATACCTTCTAAGCAACTTTACTTTTGAATTCTCCTCCTTCGTAACCTCTTTTTGAACCTTCTGTTTCTCTAAACTCATTGTCTCAACTAATACCTTATTGAACAGGAAGTTTTCCTCCTATTTCTTTCCTTCATACTTGCTCTATTTCTATTTTTCCAAACCCACCATAGTGATATTGCCATAAAAGCTTTCAACTTACTTGCAAATTCTGATTCATATGCATTCGCTTATTTCAACCATTGACCTTTTCTCCAACCAAATCTATATTCAGTTTCCTTTTAACGAGTTTCCAATAACTTTCTACAAATTTACAATTGAAAATTATATCTTCCCAACCATCTTCTTCTTTATTACATACTAATCATTTTTCTACTTCTCTTCGAGTGAAACTCTCCATCCATTTCGATGTTGGCAATCTTCTCCAAGCCAACTTCCAATTGAATATTTTTACTCTCTCTGATACTTATAGAGTTCACGATTTTCTCTAGCTGAAGTCAATTTTCTCAATTGGTTCATCCTTCTATTTGACATAATTATATGCTTTTTTAATAGTTAAATCACGTCTTAGACTTTCTTTCCATACTCATTTATCTCTATTCTCCCTATCTATTTGCAAGATTAATCTTTTCATTAGAGAATTATCAAAACATTCTTCAAGCAATTCAGTATTCCACTCCCCATTTTTTAGAAATTCAGCTACATGTGTGAATCTTTCTAAATTTTCTACATCGAGGAATGTTGGCCATCTACAAAAAGGAACTTCATTTACCCAAGGGTCATTCCAAATTTTTGTATTCCTACCATATGCTATTTTGATCCTCATTCCTTCTCTTAAACTGATAATGTGTGAATCATGCGGTTCCGTATTGCTTTCATCTATTTTGAAGTTCCACACTTTTTTCTTTCTTCCCAATGATGCATTGGCTCATATCTTGCTTTGTACATTCTGCACCAATATTGTCCTCCTCGTTCAATAAGTGAAAAACCCTCTTTGTTAACATTGTTTTATTCATAACTTCCACATCTCTTATTCCTAACCCCCCAATTCTTTTACTTGTATTAACTACCTTCCAACTCATTAATTTTGCTCAATTACTTTTATTGTTCACCTATAAAAAAACTCTTTGCCACCTTAGTTATCTTGTTTATTGCTTTACCACTTATCCATGAAGTCATCATGTTAAAAACTAGTATTGATTAAAATTGCTCTTCCTGCTTGAGATATTTGGTTCTTTGCCCACACATCTATTCTTTTCACTATCTTCTCAATCACTTTGTTCTGATGATTACTATCTATCCTTTTTGGTGCTATGTAAGCACCTAAATATTTCATAAGGAAATTTTCCTCTTTGATATCCAAACACTGACAAATTTTATGCTTTACTTCTGGATTACATCTTCTTGAAAAATAAACTTCTAATTTTTCTTTGTTTATTTTTTGACTTGTCAATTTGCAGTAAGCATTCAAAGCTTTAATTAAACCATTACATGATTTCTGATTTCCCTTTATTGTAAAAATTAGGTCATCCGCAAAGCTTAGATGACTAATATTGAATTCTTTCAATTTGAATGGAATAATCTTTTCTTTTTCAATAGCCTCTCTTATTATTACAAATAAGAGTTCTTCCATTATAATAAACAGATAGGGATGTTGCGAAATGGCAACACTAGAGGAGGGAGGGAGGGGGGTGAATAGTATATTTACTAAATTGATTCGCCTAAATTCTAATTTAATCGATTCTTGATTAGCTTAGGCGATTTGCGATTTGATAAATGTATGCGGAAGTGAAATAAATAATTTATCGCAAGGAGCAATAAAAATAATGTTAACACACAATTTATAGTGGTTCAGCCCCAATGCCTACTCCACTACCTAAGCACCCCGCTTAGGATTTCCAAATTAAGTTTTACTAGATTAATTAGTTTCCCTTACAACAAAGACTTTTCACCGGAAAGACTCGCTCTCTAACCGAAGACACTTCCACACCGGAAGTATCCCGCATTCCTACCGAGAGCTCTTTCCCACCTTAACCTAAGGGACAACTAGAATTAATCCTAGTAACAACTAAGTTTATACAAGTGGCTTTACTCTTATACCAAGATACCACTTCACACACAGCAAGACCTAACACCCTAGGTCTTCACACAAACAAATCAAACAGTTAAAATAACAGTAAAATTACAATTGAAAAGAGCTAAAGGATAAACCAAGCATTAGTGCTCTTCTCAAGCCTTAAATGCCTCCAACTCGTCAAGACGAACTGCTCGATTTAATTCTCGAGTTGAGGAAGAACTTGCACTTGAAGTGGAACTCGCTGGAGAAGCAGAGAGCGCGCGATTACTCCTTGGAAGGCTTTAAATCTCCCTTAGAATGCTCAATGATCACTGTAAGATTGGGAGAAGAAGATTAAATGAAGTATCAGAGGGTGTATTTATACTCTCGTGAAGCAACAGCTGTTCAACGGGTAGAAAACTATCTGTTACAGACCGTCGATGGAAGCGCCGGTCGAAGCATCGGTCGACCGATCATTCGACCGCTGAAACTTTCCCTGTGGTCGGTCGACCAACGGGTCGACCACCAGACGTAGATCGCGCGATCCATGATCTTCGGTCGACCGATGCGGTATTGCATCGCGGCTCATATGTAGGTCGATCGATCGATTGGTCGACCGCCAGCCTTGGCCAGTTTCTTTCGCCATTCGATCGACCCGTCGGTCGACCGACGCGATCTTGCGTCGCGAGTATCAGAGGTTGGTCGACCGACGGGTCGACCGCCCTAGCTACTGCCCGTTTTGGGCTTCCATCGGTCGATCGAAGTAGCTCTGCTACTTTTTTACCTTCAGTCGATCGACCGATCGGTCGACCGAACCTAGGCTGAATGTTATTTCTTCAGCCTATTTCTTCTGCGCTTCGTTTCCGGGTTCCGACTTCCAACGAGCATCATCTTGGAGAGCTTTTGACTTGATCTTTGGACTCGTCCAAGCGACTTTGGTGCACTCGTCGATCTTCGGGAAGTTTCGCGACGAACCCGAGCACGATGATCAATGTCTTTCCAATTTTGTGATTTCTTCGATTTATCCGATCGAGGAGATCGAACGCTAGTCGATATGGAACCTGAAAGATATTCTCAATGAAATCATTAGTTCCATGTTTGTTATCATCAAAACCATCAAAGCCGAGATTAAGGCTAAGGTTGAAAACTTAAAGCCAACAATCTCCCCCTTTTTGATGATGACAAACATCCTTAAGAAAATATAAATCATTAAAGCACAATGATATCAACTTAGGGATTTCTCCCCTTATCAACATGCATGTCTATGTTATTAAACTCCCCCTATCTATATGCATGAATTTCCTATATTTTCCTCCCCATTAACTATACTTTTCTCCCTATTTACCTATACACTTCTCCCCCTTTTTCTTATACTCTTCTCCCCATTTTGACATCAATAAAAAAGGGCAAGAAAGTTCAATCAAGTCTAAGGGATGAGATACAAAAAGATTTTTTACGAAGTTGAAACTCTTAGGATTTTTCATGCATCATAAAAATCTCAACCAAGGGATGAAAAACAAGTGATTTGACATGATACCAACTTAAATCATACATGATATCAAGGAGTGATAGATACAATTCATGCCTAAATCATGTATGCACTCAAGTTTGATACCAATGTTGTAGTTTATCTTTTTCATGACATTTTTATATTTCATTCAAACTTTCGAAATACCAAGATATGGTTATTTAACTCATGTATCAAGTTTGAAATGAAACTAATGTCATTTAATCCAAATATGAACTTAGCATGTTTTCATTTGAAATAAGCATGAAAACTATGAAAATGCTAAGTCTCAGGATTTGCTATCTACTCATGTTTTCTCAAACTTAGGCATATAGACATCAAACATGAGATATTATAAGTCTATGAATTAAGTTTGAGCTTAAGATGAATTTTTAACTTACTTTGTTGACTTAGGTCAACTTATACCTTAAGTTTTCAAAAATCAAAATTTTAAATCTATTCAAAATCAGATTCCTATTTTAAAAAAAATTATACCAATTGTTGGATGAAAATTTTGATACATAATATAAAATGCTCATTTTGATACCAATTGTGGGATGAAAATTTTGATACCAATTATTGAATAGTCATTTAAAATGCATGTATCAAGTTTGGACTCAAAATGAATTTAAAAATCAAAGTCCATTTTTCATCCTATTGATTCTAATCAAAAGCAAATGGATATTTCTAGAGGATGATACTTTGAGTTTTTGAAATCCAACTTCAAAATTTTATTATAAATTAGATTCTTGATAAAACTTTTTGAATTTTTTTTTGAAGAAACTAGATTTTTCAGTGAAAGTGCAGTTTCAAGAATCATCTCAAAATTAATTTTCTATATTTTTCTAGAAATAACTGAAATTTGATACCAAATGTAGATTGAAGTGATATTTTTGTAAATTTCAGTTTTTCTTAAAACTTCTTCAATTTTTATTCAAACTTTCATGACACCACATGATGGTCATGTAAAGAGTATATGTCAAGTTTGAAATAAAAATTAAGTCCTTAAGTCAAGATATCAACCTAGCATGATTTTATTCAAAACTAAACTAGTATTTATGAAACTTGCTAAGTTTCAATCTTAATATTTACTCATGATTTTTTAAATTTAAACATATGAATACCTAGCATGAGTAAATCTAAACATGTTTCTCAAATATGAATTATAAATGAGACCATTAGGTCAACTTATTGACTTGGGTCAACTTAGTTCAAAAGAGGTATCCATGAAACCACCTTTATGTCATTTTATTCATATCCATATGAATTTTCTATTCTAAGTGCTTGAAAACTTGTCAAACCTATTCCTAAACATGTTTATGAAGTTGTGGACTTAAATGAAATGACCAAGTCCATTTGTTGACTTGGGTCAAAGCTTTTTCAACCTTAAGTCATCTAAAGTGATATTTATATCACATTTTTTATCTACACATGAAGTTTCAATTCTAAAACACCTAGACTCAAGTCATATGTATATCTAAACATGTTTGTTTGATGTTCACTTAAAAATGAGGTCTCTAATAAAATTTTTTAAACTAGTCCAATTTCATTCAATATCAATGTCATGAAATTGCCTAGTTATCATGAAATTGCATACTCATGAAAATTCAAATATTTAGCATGCAAAGTCAATCATGAGTATATATAGAGACATCATTAAAGCATTAATATTCAATTATTATACTAAAGTTTTTGCAAAACTAAATCATACATTTTTCTTGAAAATTTGCTCAACTTTTTCATTTCCTTTTTTATTTTCTTCTAGATAGCATAGTCTTCAATTACATTCACAACTTACAAGTAGTCATCATTAGTATCATAATGAATTAATATGTCAACTAGCAAGCTAACAACCTAACTAGCAAGGGTTCAGTACAAATTTTCATTAAGATAAGATTCAACCTATGCTAGATAGTTAAAGATTCATTTAAAGATGGATATCATGATTTCAAAATGAATCTTAGAGATCCTAAGAGGTAAAACATTCAAGAATAAGATCCCTTCCTATGTTAAACTAGTTTGGACTTAATGATAAGGTCTCTAATAATGAATACTAACCTAGAGCAAGTTTAATTTGATGAAATTTGCCTAGGTGCTAGAATTTTACCTACTCATGAGAGATCAAGGATTTTACATGCAAATCTAATCATAAGTATAGAGACATGGTTTAAGCCTAAATATTTAGGTATAACACTAAGATTTTATGGAAATCGAAGTTATACCTTAATCATGAAAGATTAGCCAAACTAATCTTTTTCTACCTAATTAGTCTTCCTAAAATGTTTATAACTTGCAAGTGTACTTCTTAAGTAGACAATGAAATTAAATCTACATGCAAGCTATCAAACTATATAGTGAAGAGAAAAATCAAGTATCATTTATCAAATTCAACTTCACTAAATAACATAGATTCATTTTCAAAGAAGTTATTCATGATAGCACAATAAATCAAGATATCTCAAAATATAAAATTTTAAAAACATAGATCTCCAACCCTTCCTATTGGTTGAAAATCGAAAGCCATAATTAGCCTACGATTTAAAATCGCAAGGTCGCTTAGGCCCATTACAGGCCACCGGGGTCTCCGAAGAGACCGGGAAATCAAAATAAAAAATATTTTCAAAGAACTCTTTTGCAAGAGCGGGAAAAACAACTCAATTTAAGCATATATCAACACTCCAACTTGAATAGAACAACTAAAGAAGGAGATGATACAAAATATACCTAGATGCCAATTTCCATACTTTAGGCATCATGAAGATTCGAAGTTGCAACCTCTTGGAGATTTTACATTTAGATCCAAGGTCAACTTCAATACACTACTTCTCATTCATCCTTGTGTGGTGGCTCCCCCTACAAAAGAAGATGAAATCTTTGGTACCCAAATAGCTTTGGGTCCTTGGGGGTGAGTTGGCCTAGGAATCCAAAGTGTCTTAATAATACTTGGGTTTCTTTTAAATGCACAATCATGAATTGCATGACCATAAATACCATAATAAAAATAATGTCCATTAAATTTCTTCTTTTCATTTTTATTATGGACATGAGATTTATTTTTAGAATGCTTGTCATGTGAAACACGATGAGTATGAGCATTCTTTGAAACCTCATTCATCTTCTCATAATTATGAGACCTAATGGTAGAATGCATGACATGAGAGGTATGATGAGCATGAGCATTCTTAGGTAAATTATTTTTCTTTTGAGCACGAGGTAAAATGCTTAGCATGAGAATGATGATGAACATTTGCATTCCCTTTTTGAGATTTCCTAAATGAGACATTTTGATGCTTATAATTAAAGGAAGAAGCATTGATTTTTTTACTTAAAATCAACATCTCATTTTTCAACTCATTCATAGATTTGTGTAATGCATGTAATTGAGATTTTAACATGCAATTCTCTTTTTCTAAATTATTATTTTTGAGCTTCAAATTCTTAAGCTCAAGTTCTACGTTATCATGATATGAATCAAATGATTTAGATTTCAATTTCTCATTTTCTAGCTTTAATTCATGCACATGAGAATTAAGTATTACATTTTCTTCCTTTAGCGTCTTATTTTCCTTATCCTTTTTAGTAAGCAATGTGTACATTATCTTATATTCGTTTACTAACTCATCATATTGCATATCATGAGAATTAAAAGAGCTAGTACTAATATTTTCATTTTTATGACTAGAAG
This sequence comes from Canna indica, assembly GCA_034359265.1. Taxonomy (NCBI): domain Eukaryota; kingdom Viridiplantae; phylum Streptophyta; class Magnoliopsida; order Zingiberales; family Cannaceae; genus Canna; species Canna indica. The sequence continues at coordinate 31,010,283 of CP136898.1, read as the reverse complement.
GGAGAGAGTATACCTCATCATTGGTACTCATGAGATAAACTTTTGAGGTAGCTTCATAGTCATTGCTAGACGGTGCTTTAAATGTGTGAGAGGTAGAGGTGGAAGCACTTGATCTCTTCCTTGCTTTATTCTTTATGCTTGGGCAATTTTTCTTCACATGTCCCTTCTCTTTGCAAGCATGACAGATTACTCTTCTTTTTCGACTTTGGTGCTACTTCTTTGACTAGAAGAGCTATGGCAATCAAAATCAAGATTAGTAGTAGGTGTGTGACCATTGCCATCACCACTTTCATTAAAAGTGTCAATCTCTTCGCTTTTTCTAGTATGTCATTTGGTAATGTGCAAAGTATGCAATTCATGACATCTTCATTATACTTAAACATTTTCTTGTCCATTTCACTCCATGCATGCATGTCAACCTTAGGTTCAATAAATTCCCAATGTAACATGTTAAATACACCAAAACCTTTGGTCTTCAAAAATGTGTACATCCTAGATTTCCATAGACCAAAGTTTGATTCATCGAACCTAGGGGGTGAAGACACTACACTCTTTAGAGCCATTTCTAGATCGAGACTAGGTGTAGACAAGATGATGAAATATCAAGCTACGAACCTGCTCTGATACCAAATGTTGGCGAAATGGCAACACTAGAGGGGGGGGGTGGGTGAATAGTGTGTTTACTAAATTGATTTGCCTAAATTCTAATTTAATCGATTATTGATTAGCTTAAGCGATTTGTGATTCGATAAATGTATGCGGAAGTGAAATAAACAATTTATCGCAAGCAGCAATAAAAACAATGCTAACACACAATTTATAGTGGTTCGGCCCCAATGCCTACTCCACAACCTAAGCACCCCGCTTAGGATTTCCAAATTAAGTTTTACTAGATTAATTAGTTTCCCTTACAACAAGGACTTTTCACCGGAAAGACTCGCACTCCAACCGAATGCACTTCCACACCCGAAAGTATCCCGCCTTCCTACCGAGAGCTCTTTCCTATCTTAACCTAAGGGACAACTAGAATTAATCCTAGTAACAACTAAGCTTACACAAGTGGCTTTACTCTTATACTAAGATACCACTTCACACACAACAAGACCTAACACCCTAGGTCTTCACACAAACAAATCAAACAGTTAAAATAACAGTAAAATTACAATTGAAAAGAGCTAAAGGATAAACCAAGCATTAGTGCTCTTCTCAAGTCTTCAATGCCTCCAACTCGTCAAGACGAACTGCTCGATTTAATTCTCGAGTTGAGGAAGAACTTGCGCTTGAAGTGGAAATCGCTAGAGAAGCAGAGCGCCCGCGATTGCTCCTTGGAAGGCTTTAAATCTCCCTTAGAATGCTTAATGATCAATTTAAGATTGGGAGAAGAAGATTAAATGAAGTATCAGACGGTGTATTTATAACCTCGTGAAGCAACAGCTGTTCAACGGGTAGAAAACTATTCGTTACAAACCGCAGGTGGAATCGTCGGTCGAAGCATCGGTCGATCGGTCATTCGACCGCTGAAACTTTCCCTGTGGTCGATCGACCGCCAAACACAGATCGCACGATTCGTGATCTTCGGTCGACCCGTCGGTCGACCGACGTGGTATTGCGTCGTGGCTCATATGCAGGTCGGTCGATCAATTGGTCGACCGCCAGCCTCAGCCAATTTCTTTCGCCATTCGGTCGACTCGTCGGTCGACCAACGCGATCTTGAGTCGCGGGTATCAGCAGGTTGGTCGACCGACGGGTCGACCGCCCGAGCTACTGCCCATTTTGGGCTTCCATCGGTCGATCGCTCGGTTGACCGAAGTAGCTCTGCTACTTTTTTACCTTCGGTCTGTTGATCGACCGGTCGACCGACCAGTCGACCGAACCTAGGCTGAATATTATTTCTTCAGCCTATTTTTTCCGCGCTTCATTTTCGGGTTCCGGCTTTCAACGAGCATCATCTTGGAGAGCTTTTGACTTGATCTTTGGACTCGTTCAAGCGACTTTGGTGCACTTGTCGATCTCCGGGAAGTTTCGTGATGAACTCGAGCGCGACGATCAATGTCTTTTCGATTTTGCGATTTCTCCAATTTATTCGATCGAGGACATCGAACGCTAGTCGATTTGGAACCTGAAAGATATTCTCAATGAAATCATTAGTTCCATGTTTGTTATCATCAAAACCATCAAAGCCGAGATTAAGACTAAGATTAAAAATCTAAAGCCAACAAGGGAGACAATGGGTCACCTTGTCTTATACCCTTAAAACCAATGAAGTATTCTAATATCTCTCCATTCATCTTGTAGTAGTATTTTTCATTCTCTATGCAACCTTTTATCCATCTTATCATTTCATTAGGGAAGCACATATATTTCATTACAATATAAACTGCATCCCAATTAACTTTATCATACGCTTTCTATAAATCCAGCTTGATTACAACAAAAGGTTCTTTTGCATTTGGTCGAGTTATAAAAAGAGTTCAAAATTTCCGCAACTATCAGAATGTTATCATGCATTTGTCTCCTTGGTATAAAGGTTGATTGTTCAGGTCCAATTAGCTTATCTAGAAAGGATCTTATTCTATTTACAATTATCTTTGCTAGAATCTTGTACAAAATATTGCACAACGCTATTGGCCTAAAATTAGTAATTATTTTTTGGTTTCTCAACTTTTGGAATCATCACTAATAAAGTGTCACTCCACCCATACGGTAAAATTGCATTTTTATAAATGTTTTCAAAGTCCAATTGAATCCTCATTTTTACTACTTCCCAATTGTGCAAATAGAACTCAAGAATGAAACCATCAATTTGTTGGCCTAAGGTTCTCCACCTTGATCTTAATCTCGGTTTTGATGATAAAAAATATGGAACTAATGTCTCATTGAAAAATATTTTCAGGTTCATATCGGTTAGCGCACGACGTCCCTGATCGGAAAAATCAAAAAAATCGGAGAAATCGGCAAGGACGCTTGTCGGCGCTCGGATTCTTCGGGAAGTTAGAGTTTAGGTTTAGGGTGTCTAGTTTATGTTGTAAATCCTCATGATGATGCATAAGAACCCAAAAACCAATCCCGAACCCTAAATCATGAAAACTCGAAACCGCCCTGAAATTCACTAAGCCTAGGGAGCTCCTTGGAAGGCTATATAACATAGACATTTACTTGACATAAAAAATGGTGGTAATTATTCCTTGGGTCAAAACTAGATAACGAGGTATTTTTAAAGAATTTTTGGAAGCCTTTAGCATACCCATATTTGACCCGGGAGATTAGGAAATTTTCGTTTTTGAAAAATTTGTACTAGACCCCAAAAACTAGATTTTGATTCTTAAGGATTTTGATTTTTTAGATATTTTTATTGAATCCAAATGAGGGGTAATCCTTATATAACATTTATGTTTTAAAGTTTCGACCGAGGTGAAAATTTGGCAGTGCGTGCGTCGGTCGACCGGATTGCGGATCGCTGAAGTCACGATTCATTCGGTCAACTCGTCGATCGATCGAACAGAGCGATTAAAGCCCAGAAAGCCAGCGGTTGTTGGGCGGTCGATCGGTCGATCGACCAACGACGACCGACAAGCGATCGAATGACGAAAACAGCTAGTTTTTCGCCCGTTGAGCCGACTATTTCATTCCATTTCTTCTTGGCTCTATAAATACCCAAGCCTAAGCCTTTCTAAGACACTTTTGATCACTCCAAAACTTCATTGAGCCATCCTTGATCAATTCTAAAGATTTCATTGAGCCAAATCTTAGAGAAACCCCTAGCTTTGATATCTCATCCCTTTGATTGAATTACCTTCATTATTTCATCATCAAAGGCATCAAAAGGAAGCTAGAAATTTTATTGTGGAGCTAAGTACTTCATTGGTTAGTTCATTGATCCAATTATTAGTGTATTTTATTATTTATTTCATTGTAACTGAACTTGTGTAAACCTAAATTGCTAGGTTTTATTGAGTTGGTGATTGCCTTGGTGTTAAGGCTTAAATCCACCATTTTAAATGTTGTGTACTAGGATTAGTTGAGTTGTTCTTTGAGTTGAGGTGGAAGAGTGCTCTCGGTAAGAAGACGGAGACTTTCGGGTATGGAAGTGACTTAGGTTGAGAGCGAGACTCTTCGGGTCAAAGTCCTCGTTGTAAGGGAAACAACATTAATCTAGTAAATCTAAGTTTGAAAATCATAAGCGAGGTGCTTAGGTAGTAGAGTAGGCATTGTGGTCGAATCACTATAAATCACCGTGTTTGCATTGCTTCTTCTTGTGTTTGCTTAATTAACATATTCACTTTGCTTCCGCTTGTTATTGAATTTGTTAAATTGTCTAAGTAACTAAGTAAACGATTAAAACCAGAATTAGATAAATTAATTAGTAAACATACTATTCACCCCTCTCTAGTGTGACATTTCACCCAATACAATCTTCGAACATTTTCCTCTGCCCAAACTATTTGCAGCCTCCCATATTTTGTTTCATTAAATTTTCTCTTAAACTTTGAATTCTCTTCGGGGGCGTTTGGTTGCCCGCAAGTACAAATGCTGCAACTCTAGTTGCAGCATTTAGATAACAAATTTGTTTGGTTGGCTGCAAAATCATTTTGCAGCATCTACTAGTTGCAACTTGTATTTCAAATATCATTTGCGGGCCGCAAGTGGAATTGCAGCCCAAAAAGCCCGCAATACAAGATTGCGGGCTGCAAATGCAATAATTTAAGTATTAAAAAATAATTAATTTTGACGACGTAGAGTCGTCGGATGAAGACGAGATAAATATCAAAGTTGTAGGTTTTTGCGTGCTGAACCTGATGGTAGTGTTAGATTTTACATCTGACGTCATTTGATAGATTTTTTAATATATTTTCAGCATTATACAAAAATTAAAAATTATTAATTTGTCAGACAAATCGTGTCGGGCCTAAGTTTTTAGCCTGGCCCGAAAAAATTTGTCCCTGGCTCAACCCAAAAAATTTATGCCCGACCCGGCCCAAAAAAGTTCCTGTCCAGCCTGGCCCGAAAAAATTTGTGCCCGACCAGGCTCGAAAAAATTCGTGTCCGTCCTGCCCCGAAAAAATTTGTGTCCGACCCGACCCAAAAAATTCATGCACTGCACGGCCCGTCCCAGCCCGGCTCGGTCCGAAAAAATTCGTGCCCAACCCGGCTCGGTCCGAAAAAATTCGTGCCCAACCCGGCCTGAAAAATTTCGTGCCTAGCCCGGCTCAAAAATTTCGTGCCTGGCCTAGCCCGAAAAAATTTGTGCTCGGCCAGGCCCGAAAAAATTCGTGCTCAGCCTGGCTCGAAAAAATTCACTGTCGGCCCGGCCCTGCCCAAAAACAATTCGTACCCCGGCCCGGCCCGAAAAAATTCATGCCCGACCCAAAAAATTCGTTTCCCGGCCCGGCCTGACCAGAAAAAAAATTCGTGCCCAGCCCGAAAAAAAAATTGTGTTCGGCCCAGCCTTGCCCGAAAAAATTCATGCACTGCCCAACCTGTCCCTGTCCGGCTCGGGCCGACTCGAAAAAATTCGTGTCCGGCCCGGCCCAAAAAGATTTGTGCACGACCCGACCCGAAAAGTTCGTACCCGGCCCTGCCCGAAAAAGTTTGTACCCGGCCCGGATAAATTCGTGCATGCTCGGCCCGTCCCGTCCCGGTCCGGCTCAGCCCGACTTGAGAAAATTCGTGCCCGACCCGACTCGAAAAATTTCGTAAGATGCAAGTTGCACGTTGCAAGTTGCAAGTGTAATTACAACTTCCATTTGCGGCCAACCAAACGCTTGCAAATAGAAGTTGCAACTCTACTTGCGGGCAACCAAACGATAGGCTGCAAAATCTATTTGCGGGCATTTGCTTTTGCATGCAATTAGATTTTGCAGCATTTACACTTGCGGATAACCAAACGCTCCCTTCATCATTTAATATGTTCCATTTAAGCATCGCCAATTTTTCCCATTTCACAATTGCTTGCATTTTCCTTTCATAAATTTTTGCACCAGTCAGTCATAAACCTAACCAATTTTTTTTCTTCGGTGATTATTTTATCCTCCACCATTAAACATTCCACTCTACTTCTTAATCTTCTCAATTTAATCACATTATGAAAAAATTTTGTGTTCTGGTCACCTCCTTCAATCAACTCTTTTTCTATTTAGACCACTACTTTATTTTTAATTGCCTGTTAAAGTAAAACTTTTTTTTTTCAAGTATTCTCTTCAATATATATTCCTCTTCTGTAAAAACTTCTTATTCCTCCAATTCTAAGTCAGTCAGTTTTCTATCAATGCATCGTAAATTGATGACAACTATAATGACACAAATTATTTTACTTTTTTAATCAAATGTTTTTTATTAGTAAAACTTAAAATATATAAAAATATTTAGCACTATTGAATTTTAGTCATTTATAAAAATATAATAAAACATAATTCAGTGTTAAAAGAATTAAAAAAAGTTAAATGACTCGTAGTTGAGGGAGTGATATTATTATTTTCGAAAATAAAAAAATTGAGAGTGCAAAAATAGGATAATAGAGAGGCTCATAGTCTTATTTGTTAAATATTCCATGAAAACAATTTATATTTTCTTATGTATAATGTGAAAAAAATGAAGACATTTGGTTGTTCTTATTCTGAAGTTGCGGTTCCAAACATGGTAAATCACCATGTTCCTGCGGAGCACAGTCCGTCGCGTTCTCCATCAATGCTGCTCAATCCCGGATACGCCGCCGCCGGAGCCTAGAGCATTGGCCGAAGCAATCAGAAGCTCCACTTCTCTCCGAGACCTGAAACCCCTGCACGCCGCTGCCCTCCGCCACCACCCCGACGACCTCTTCCTCTCTGCCGCCCTCGCCTCCCACTACTCCCTCCTCGGCTCCCCGCGTGTTGCTCTCTCCCTCCTCTCTCCAGCCGCTGCTGACCCATCCCTCCTCCCCACCGGCGACACCTTTCTCTGGAACCTCCTCATACGCGGCCTCGCTGATGCCGGCGCCCATGATCGCGCACTCCTCCTCTACCGCCGCTTGCGCGAGCTCCGCGGCGGTGCTCAGCCTGATAAATTCACCTTTCCTCCAGTGCTCAAGGCCTGCGCTCACCTCGGGGAATTCGAGGAAGGCGTCAAAGTCCACGGCGATGCTGCTGAGCTCGGCTTTGATTCTGACGTTTTTGTCCGCAACTCCCTCATCGCCTTGTACGGAAAAGGCCGCGCTTTGGACACTGCAAGACGGTTATTTGATGAAATGCCTGAGAGAAATGTGGTCACTTGGACTGCGATGATTGGGGCCTTTGTGCAAAATGGGCATCCTAAGGAAGCGCTTGCATTGTTTCATCAGATGCTGCAAGAGCGAGTTAGACCCAATAGAGCAACATTTTTGACATTGATTCCATGTGTTGTTAGCTGCGATGAGGCAGACAATTTGCATAAGCTGATTGTTAGGCATCGTCTAGAATCAGAAGTGATTGTTCAGAATGCTATCATGGGAATGTATTCGAGGTGTGGAAAGATTGAACATGCACGTAAGCTGTTTGATGGAATTGCCAAGAAGGATTTGGCATCTTGGAGTTCCATGATCGAGGCTTATGCACGGGCTGATTTGTTTGAGGAAGCATTCAAGCTTTTTGGAAAGATGAAGTTACTTGGAGTTGTGCCAGATCATGTGACACTTCTTGGCGTCCTTCGTGGTTGTTCAAATTCAGCATTAGCATCTCTAAAGCATGCTCAGGTAATTCATGGTTTGGTAATTAGGTGTTCACTGGTTGAGAATATTATGGTTCAGACAGCTGTAATCGATAATTATGTGAAACGTGGTAGTCTAAGCACTGCTCGCAGAATATTTGATCGCTTGCACGGGAGGAATTTGGTTACATGGAGTACCATGATATCTGGGTATGGAATGCATGGGAGGGGACAGGAAGCAGTGGAACTATTTAACCATATGAAATGCTTGATGAAACCTGATCATGTTTCATTTGTTTCTGTGCTATCAGCTTGCAGCCATGCTGGGCTAATTGATGAAGGCTGGCAATGCTTTAATTCCATGACTACAGAGTTTGGGGTTGTTCCTGGCGCTGAACATTATGCATGCATGGTTGATCTGCTGGGACGAGCAGGACAGCTAGAAGAAGCTAGAGAATTCATCAATAAAATGCCCATAAATCCAGATGCTAGTGTATGGGGATCCTTGCTCGGTGCCTGCAGGATACATCCAGATGCAAAAATTGCAGAATTGGCTGCAAACTCATTATTTGAATTAGACTGTGAAAATTCAGGTCGTTACATTCTATTATCAAATATCTACACTTCTTTGGGAAAGATTGAAGAAGCCCATCGCATTAGAGCTCTGATGAGGCAAAGAGGACTGAAAAAAACAGCTGGTTATACTGTAGTAGAATTGAATAACAAGCTTTACAAGTTCTTAGTTGGGGATCGATCCAACCCACAATCAGATCTAATTTACACAGAACTAGATAGATTGATGGATAGGATTAAACAAGCAGGGTATGTGCCAAATACCAACTTCTCATTGCATGATGTTGAGGAAGAGACAAAAGAGAAGTCATTATATGTGCACAGTGAAAAACTTGCTATTGTTTTTGGTCTTATTAACACAAGGCCGGAATGTATAATTCGAGTCCACAAGAACCTGAGGGTTTGTGGGGATTGCCATACTGCTACCAAGTTCATCTCAAAGGTGACAAGGAGGAAGATAATCATGAGGGATTCACATAGGTTTCACCATTTCAGTGAGGGGGTATGTTCCTGTGGGGATTACTGGTGAAGGCTTTATGGTTGATATTGTTGGTGTCAGTTGTAGAAGAAACGTGGTATGAAGTTTACATATTTCATTTTCTTTCTACCCCAATTGCTGATGGACATGGTTAAATAGAATTGTGATCCTTTCTGTGCAATATGATCACCACACACAAACTGCATTAGGGAAAGAGGTCAAGTCAGCATTTAGTCTTAACAGAAAATTGCAATATGGATAGCAAAGCAGATGTGTGACCAATACATCCGAGAATTTTAGAAGATCATATTTTTGTGGAAAGTGTTAGAAACCAATCATTACCAAGTTTCTTGAGAGGAGGCTCTTAAAAACTTTAAGCCTCTCTAAAGTCTGAATACTAGATGTACATCTACAAATGTCATGGTTTGGAATTAGCAACGACGTCCTGCTAGAAATTAGCATCTTATTTAAGAGGGTGGGTTAGATCATGATTCAACTGTTTGTTCAGATGGTACATAAATGCACAATTGGAAATTTACTCTACAAATACAAAGTTATTTAATTTCAATTAATCAACACAGATATTGTATCCTTTTTCCATTAGATTACTTTGCTTATCAACTTGCTGTACCAACATATTTGATAATTGCAGATGTGCTCATAAAGTGTGCACATCTGTACAGTTATTACATCCCGATGCATAAGAACATTGAGACATTGATGGTTCTGAGCTCAACCTAAGGATCTTTGAAGCCAAACAAAATGCTACCCTCTAAATTATGGAAGATCTTGGTAGTTCATTTCTCTAGCATTTTTCATTCCAAAGAATTCTGTCACATAATTAATTGCTGCGTAATGAATGATAGTGATATCCACTTCAAGCCAAAGCAAGGGAGTAGATTTCCTTCCTGTCAGCAGGGGCATTCATTACGCATTCAGTCACAGTATAATTGCTGCTATCTCCATGGATTCTGTTTGCATTTTGTGGCTGAAGCTTATTAGCTATATGTTACCAACTCACTTTGAAAGTTACCAAATTTATATATTTGCCCTGAACTGTATTCAGGAATCTCGTTGTGAATATAATTGCTGCTATCTCCATGGATTTTAATTTTTGTTGTCAAAACCAGTGCAATACTTGATTTTTTTTTTGCTTAGCTTTCATAAGGAAAACAATAAGTAGTTTTAGTAATGCCTTTTAGGAATCAAATATGAGCTCGTTATTGGTTAATAACGAGTGCAAATAAGAATTATAAATATTGCTGCTTAATACAAGTAATATTGCCTCCTACCACTCTCAGAAACAGATTGAGGTTGGCTGGGCAGCTAATAGTAATAGAAAGAGCACATTCATTAGGCAGAATTGAAAGGGGGCAAACAATATAAATATGTTAGAGGAAACATAGTTCATCAGCTCAAGGGCATTTGGGTCCTCCTTCCTTGGTCTTCCAGTTGTTGTAGCAGGGGCATTCTCCCTTGTTTCCATAGAAACCTGAGGGCACACACCGGCACTTCATGCAGCACTTCTGGCAGAAGAACATGCATGGCTTATGGTACTGAGTCTTCGAGCACCTCCTTGTGCACTGAGATGGGCATTCTGCTCATGAAAATTCAATATTTCAAGGTTAAAGACATTTTCATTGGATCTATGAGTTCTTAGGCTATTATGAAATGCTGTATTATGATATCTTTTGCTTAATAAAGTATAACATGAGATTCACTATTTATATTTGATTAGACCACATATAATATGAGAAAGTGACTTAGAAATGAGAACCAGCAACTCACGATAGGTTCGAAGATTTCCTTGTCCATTTGAAGCCTAAAAAATGTGCATAGTATTAGACAATAAGAACAAAGTTAGCTATTTTGGTTTGCGAAAGAACTTGACCCATATATTTGAGCAATTTTTTGGAAGATGATGTGAAAATTTATACCGGCATGTACTCCTCTTCAGCGTGATCAGTTGCTTTTGCCAGCACCTGGAGCAAAAAGAAAGTAGAGAAGGTAAGACCAGTTATTCTTCATTCTTGTTTAGATGGGGCTTCCATAGAAATACATTTCTTACCTTTGAACTGGATTCAGCTAGTGAAATCACAAGGAGAGCAATGGCCATTAGAACAACTAGCTTAGCCATGGCCATTGTTCTTCCCAAGATAAGAGAGAAGAAATAAAGAGACGTTGAGAGGTTGGAGTGGCAGCAGAGAGGTGGCCATATTTATAACTTAGATCAGGAAGACAGTGGTCCAAAAAAATGAATACAATAACGAGGAAAGCATTTAGATCAAAGTGCAGTTCCCACAAGCAGTACTCCTTGGGTTGAAAGTTACTCTCTTGCCCCTGCTATATAAATTATCACTTCCATATCTTTCAGAAAATAGCAAATCAATTTGTCTGCAGTCTTTTTATTACTTGAATCACATTTTACTCGTCTTAAACCCTTTATTTGTACGTTCCTTCCTTGTGCATTAAGATGCCATATTATTATTTTAAATGAACAAAGGTACATTTTCTTTTTCTTTCTCAAGGTAGATCCATGAGTTTAGAGAATCAACAGAACTACTTGGATCTAGAGCACCTTCAGAATATTTGTTAGCATAATTGCTTTAAATTAGTGAGTGAGCCTGACACTAGCTAGGGTTATTTTTCAGAACACTCTCTTTCCTCTTTTTGCTTCTACACAGTTCTACCAACAGAAGCCTCATTGATGGTAAAAAAACAACAACAGAGGCCTCATTGATTAGCCCTGCTGAAACAATAGATGGAGTAGACAGAACTATACAGTCATTCAAATTTATTGACTCCTTTCTAACATACATGTATATATACAGACCGATTCTTGATTTGAATTTAACAAGATTATCCAAAGTATCATTGAAGTGGGAGCTCGAGATTCGAGAACTGTTGGTTGGCAGATGGGGTGGGCAAGAATGGGTTTTCGGGGGAGGCGGTGCATGTGTAGGCCTGAGTTCATCACGTGATGCGAGGACAAAATGGGAGGCAGACATCAATGTCATGCTTTGCCAATTGCCATCGCATATTACGAAGAACTTCATATGCTTGTGGAGCCCACGCGCACCTCTCTTCTTTACCCTCTCTTTGGATGAACCCAACTCAACCCATGTTCTTTCCTCTTGTAGCTGTCATCCTCTAAAAAAGAGGAGCCTCGTCTACACCAAATTCCCTTCGATTCTTTTGGCATTGAACCTATATTTGTGTGGGGCCATCTCCACATGTACCTATATCATGTCATTTCCTCCTTTGTTGCGTATGGAGGAAATTAATATATTTTAATCAAGAATCATGAGACAAGTAATTCCAATCTAATTTGGTGCAAGTCCGAAAACTAATTTAGTTGAAAAGGTCGAATCTGATCAGGACTTGCTAAAATCCATCAATATTATAAAGTTTTAATTTGGAGAGATCAACCTAGGAGCAAATTACTAGGCCAGATTAGAAATCACATTAGATTAAAAGCAAATTAACAGTGGGATGGAATATTAGGTTTAACAATTTTATTCCCTTATCTAGATTTGCAACTTTTGCTTATGCAATTCCCCGATTCTAAAGGGCTCTGATGTTGATAAGATATCTTAGAAATGGATCACTCATGGCCAGTTCAGTACCAAATCTCTTTATAATCTAAAATCAAAGATTTTTTTATTGATTTTCGTTGCCATCACCCATACCCTAAATCTCTAATGATTCTATTTTGGATGGTATTGCACAACAGACGTCTACGAATGATCGTTTTATCTCACATGGAGTTCATATCACTTCAGTTTGCGTTCTCTGTTCTTCAACACACAAATCACACGACATTTTTAAAAGGTGTTCGTACACCGAACATGATTGGAGATCTTATTAGTTTGTGGTCTTCCTATTTTCTCGCTAAATTTTCGACCGTGGCTGCAAAACCTCCAACCAACGAAAATTCCATGCACTAATGATCTGGACTTCGAAGATTTGACAAGAACGAAATTCCCACTGCTTTACTAATGAGAGCAAAACCTCTCAGGAACTAGCCTTCGAGGGCATGTGCTTGTTTAAACCCATACATTAACTATATTGTATTTTTTCCTCCCCCTCTTTTCTCTTACTTTTGTATTTCTCAAATCTTTTGATAAATACAAGCTTCATTCAAAAAAAGAAGCAAATTAACCGTACTAGTAGGCGGCGCCAATAGTTAAATTGCTCTTAGTATATTTTTTAAATTTTTATTAAGATTTGTGTGTGAAAGATACAATTATAGTTGGTTCGACTGTAATCCTATAGCTAACCTCCACTATCTTGATTCGTCATCACACAATTCACTACAAATGGGTTTATTCATAGAGATGATGCAACTAAGAATTTATCCTCAACCTAAAGAGTGTTTCAGTTTTAAATATATGAAAACAAAAAATTAGGGCCAGATGTGCCAACCAAAACTCTTACAATCCACAATTTGAAATAAAAAGGAAATAAACAAGTAACAAAACATGATAACTAAGAAAAGTTGAGCAAACACAACAAGAAGAGACTCATTGTTATAACCCGAAGAAAGAAAATGTTGATTGTAAATAATTTTATTAGAGGGGCTTTTAAGCAAAATGTCTAATGACATATATTAAGCTCTAACTCTCCCTAATCCCTCATATTACCACTGTTGTTGCAGCGGCCTACGGGTTAGAGACGATAGATCAAAGCGGTGGTGCGCGACGGTGAGAAGACTCCGGAGAAGAACATTTCAGGTAGGAGTCTTGCATTCTTCCCCGCTATTTTCTATCGTTTCCCGTTTCTTCATTCATCGACAAAAACCCAGAGTGGAGGTTGGAGGAGGAAGGTCCAGCAGAGCCGGATGGGTGGCGGTGGTCGCTGGCGGGTACTGTTCACTACGACGCCGAACTCGGCGTGGCATCCATGCTGCTGCCCACGCCATGGCAGCAACCTCTGCAAGGGAAGCCGTCGCGGCCAAGGGCCACTCGGCATCGACCTGAGAGGGAGCGGGGGTGGTGCTCGGGTGGGCTCGGGGAAGAGGATACATAGATTATTATTTTAGGATTTTATAAATCAGTTCATTATAAAAAAGAGCTGTATCGCAGAAAATGCGTTTGATTTGTAGATTGTTGTAGTATTTTTGAGGTTGATCTTAGAGACATCGGTTGAGGTTGAGGTGAATATAAAAGTGGTAGGTTTTCACATTCTGAATGCGATGGTGGTGTTGGATTTCTGATCGGAGGTCGTTTGATAGGCCTTTTCTATTTCTCAGTATTATTCAGTAGTTAAAAAATGATTAATTCAGTTTGATAAATAGTTAAATAATGTAAAATCGTTGTGTGTTAGATTAGGTGGTGATTTAGAGTATAGACAATTGTGTTCGGTGTGAATTGACTCATGTTGTAGTCGATGAGCGTTGAATGGGTAAAATGATGATTTTATCATTTGCCTCTACTTGCTTAATTTGCTACCGAAAATTGTTAAAATTCTTGTTGGATGTTTTGTTGGCTCATCTAAGAATGCTCATGCTCATCATGTTTTTCATGACAAACATTCTAACATTAGACCTCATGTTCATAAGAATGGTAAAAAGAAAGAATTCCATAGTCATTGCTTTTGTTGTGGCATATATGAGTATATAATTTATGATTGTGCTTTTAAAGTGAACCCTAGTATTGTTAAGACACTTTGGGTACCTAATTAAGCCCACTAACCCCCCAAGACTCAAAGGGATTTGAGTACCAAAGGTCTCATGCTCTTTTGTAGGGGGAGCTACCACACAAGGGTAAAGAGAAATGGAATATTGATATTGACCTTGAATTCAAACGAAAAATCTTCAAGAGGTTGCAACTTTAAATCACCATGATGTCTAAGGTATGAAAAATTGCATCTAAGTAATCCGGTATCATCTCCTTACCTTGCATTGTTTCATTCAAGTTGGAGTATATGATACTTGTTTATTCGAGTTGATTTTATCCGCTCTTAATATGGTTTCATAAAATGATTTTTGATTTTGATTTTTAGGTTTCTTCAGAGACCTTTGTAGCCTATAACGGGCTCATGCGACCTTGCGGTTCTAAATCGTAGGCTCATTGTGGCCTTTCCATTTTCAACCAATAGGAAGGGTTGAAGATCATGTTTTCATTTATATTTTACTTGTGATCTCTTAAAATTCATTTTGGTATCACTTGATTTCATTTAAAATATATTTCAAATTATTTAACAAAGTGAACTTTGATAATGATACATGATGCTTCTCTTTGCTTTTTGATTTGGTTAGCTTGCTAAGTAGCTATATTTTTTCTAAAACATTAGTGTAGCATACTTGCAAGTTATGAGTATTTTAGGAAGACTAATAATTAGAAGGAATATGATAAGTTTGGCAAATTATCATGAATAAGATATAACTTCGATTCTTTCATAATCTTAGTGTTATACCTCAATGCTTAAGCTTAAATTATGTCTTTATACTCCTGATTAGAATTGCATGTTAAACCTTTGAATCCTAAGCGTAATTTAGTGGATTTGGGTGTGAAATCCTAAGCGTGGTGCTTAGGTAGTGGAGTAGGCATTGGGGCCGAACCACTATAAATCATTGTGTTAACATTGATATTTTGTTTGTGTTAATTGCTTTATCATTAATCACTTCCGCATTTAGTCGTTCAATTGTGAATTGCCTAAGCAATTTAAGAAAATGTTTAAAATCGAATTTAGACAAATAAATTTAGTTAACATACTATTCACATCCCCTCTAGTGTGACCATTTCACCAACAGGATGTTGGGTAGATATATGAGCAATCCTGAAATGAATCATTGGAAAGCAGCTAGACAGGTTATGTAATATCCAGAAAGAACAAAGCATTACATGCTGACATACAGAAAATCAAATCAGTTGGAGATCATTGGGTATTATGATTATGATTTTGCCGGATGCCAAGACATTTAGAGATCCAATTTTGGCTATGTTTACCTACTTGCTAGCAGAGCTATTTCTTAGAGGAGTGCTAAGCAGACACTCATTGCAGCTTTAACTATGGAAGCAAAGTACATATCTTGTTATGAGACATCCAATCATGGGATATGACTGCACAATTTTGTCACCAGGCTACATATTGTTGATGGCATTGAAAGATCACTAAGGGCCTGTTTGTTTCATTAAAAATGAGGGACTGGACTGAATTTCGGCTCTTGTCCCCCGTTTGGTTTGCAAAAATGGTGAGGGACATGATTTTAAATCCTGTTCGGGACAAAATTTTGAGGCTTTTTGGTGTACCGAGAAAATTCACGGTACACCAAAACAGGGCGGAGGACATTGAGGGAAAAAGACCTTAATTCCCTCGACTAAACATGGGGGTCTATCTAACCCTAGCCGACACTCACCTCTCACCAGCATAGTCGCCTCTCGCCGACTCGCCCGCACAGTCTTCGCCTCAGGTATGCCATGCTCCCTCCTCTCTCTCTATCTGATCTTTGTTTCCCTTCTCTTCGCCCGCATTGCACAGTCTTCGCCCGCATAGTCTTATTCCTCGTTTCCCTTCTCTTATTGTGTTATGTTGCTTGTGCCTTTGGTTTTTGTGCTCATTGTAAACTAGTGTATTGAAATTGTTAAACATTACCTAGCTCAACTTTATTCCTCGTTTCCCTTCTCTTCTTGTGTTATGAACATGGAACTGGATGATGTTTATTGGAATAAAGTTGATGGTCTTCTTTTCAAAACATTGGAGCAGGTTAGGCTGGAAGTTTAATTCTAGGTTATTAGCTCATGGCAGCAATATTGAGTTATTGATTCCATCCTGCACAGAGTAGTGTTTTAACCACTTTGATGATCAGTTCTGCTGAAAGACTATTTGACTTAGGGACGGACATTCATTCAAGTTCTGTAACCCATGTTAATAAGTTCTAGATAGATTCTGGGTTTTGAATGTCAAAGTTAAGAACCAATGGTTTCTAAGGTTGGTTCCCATTAACAAACAAACAAACAAGGACATCTTTTGGTTCTTGAGTGCTCGACTCTTAATGTTATGGCTCATAAGTTAACAGAAAAAGGATAAAATGTTTGAATTAGCTTTCTCTAAATATGTCTTTTCCTTGATTTTGATCTCTATCATGTACACTAGCTATATTTGCTTGATTTTGTATTTTGCATTCAAGGTGGTGAATAAAAGAATGAAATTGCTTAAGTATTAAAAGTTAATGTATTGTATGTGTGCACAATGGTAGGTTTGGTAAATTTCGTTGGGCAATATTTACTGTAGTTCTGGAAATGAAATTTGTTAAATTATAGTTGGTTATTAGTTCAACAAGAGAGCCTATTATTCTAGTTTTGGAAATGAAATTTGTTTGGTGTTGTTACAATGTAAGATGAGAGGAATCAAATCAACCAGCACACATTTAGGCAACAAATAAATAGCAGAATAAAGCAACCGATGATACAACAACACATGTTTATTTTGATGCTTGAAATAATATGGCAAACTTCATGTAGAAATACTATTTATTCTACACACTATTCAGTGAGCAGTCTATTCTGCTACACGAAGAATGTATATCCATTTGCTTGCTATGTCTGCGGTTGAATATTTTTTTGTTAAATTTATAATGCATGATGAGTATGAGAGGAGAGTTGTAGATGATAGAACTCTTGTTAGAAATATGACTCGTATGGAAGTTTTGGATTCTATTATCAGGGAAAGCGATAATAATTATATTTGGGAGTTGAGAATGTCTAGAAATGCTTTTGCAATACTTTGTGAGCTATTTGATTATTCGGGGTGGGTTAACGAGTGATGGGAAGGTGGCTATGGAGGAGCAAGTTGCTATTTTTGTAAACATTCTAGCGCATCACACAAAAAATAGAACAATCCGGATTAGGTTCAAAAGATCAGGAGAAACCATTAGTAGATATTGCCATCGTGTGTTACATGCTATTGTTAAATTGCATGATGTCTTACTTGCAAAGCCAGAACCTGTGCCACAAGATTGCACCGATGAGAGATGGAAGTGGTCCAAGGTAAGCTATATACTATTAATATCCACATTAAATTTTATTTGGAAGACCATCAATTAATATGCATTGTCGTTTGCTTTGATATGTGTATGGGTGTTTAGGAGCATTAGATGGTACATATATAGCAGTTACACCACCTGCAGCAGACAGACCTACATACAGGACAAGGAAAGGAAGTCTTGCAACAAATGTGTTAGGAGTATGTACACCAGATATGAATTTCATATATGTGTTATCAGGTTGGGAGGGGTCAGCTTCAGATTCTAGAGTGCCACGTGATGCAGTTACCAGACTCAATGGATTGAACGTCCCTGTTGGTATGCCATACATAAACTTTATTACAATTATTGACTTACTATAATGATAACTAAAATTCGTATAATAATTTTGTGGATAGGTAACTACTATCTTGTGGATGTATGGTGGATATACAAATGAGGATAGATTCCTTGCACCATATCGTGGTAGACGATATCATATTCAAGAGTGAGGCAATAGTCGAAGAGCAGCCCAAAATCGTGAGGAACTGTTTAACTACAGACATGCATGAGCAAGAAATGTAGATGTTTTGGTCTTTTAAAGAAGAGATGGGCTATTCTTCGATCACCATCCTTTTATCCGATAAAAAACCAATGTCGTATTATTCTTGCTTGTGGTTTACTCCATAACTTTATTCGAATGAACATGAAAATTGATTCGTTCGAGTCTGTTACAATCATGGATGATGAACTACCAATAGGAGAAGAACCCATTAATAACATAATCAACACCGTTGAGCCTAGTAATGAATGGACTCAATTGAGAGACAACTTAGCACAACATATGTGGGACGAACAGAGAGCTAGAAATTGAATACATTTTAATTTGAAAACTTTTATGTTTAATATGTACTTTTATTATAGTTCAGTTTGTTGTAATGTACTTTTATTATGGTTTGGTTATGTAATTTTATGATGGATAGTTTTAATGAAATCAATCTACTTTTATGTTGAATCAATTATGATTATGTACTTTTTAATGGTTTGGTTGTCTTATTTTTAGTTATGGAAGTTCAAGGTACGTAGATGCTTATGGGCACATGAGGAAGATGAGATTTTTTTGACTGTTTTAGAAGAATTAGTTGTGGAGGGACATGGGGGGGGGGATGACACTTTTAAAGCAGGAACTAATGAGGAAGCTCTGAAAAGAATGTTGATACGAGTTCCTGGCATTAACTTAACAGTGCAACGGATAGTTAACAAAATGAAGAGATGGTCACTTAAACTATATGAAGCACTTGATATGATGAACACAAGCGGATTTGGATGGGATGATGTGCGTAAGTGTGTGGTGGTTGACAATCCGCAAGTGTTGGAGGAATACTTGAAGATAATTTTTAATGTAATTGCATTACTGATAATACCTGTAATTTTCCTTATGTAACAGAAGCACCCAAAATTCGCAAACCATGCCAATAAAGAATTTAAAGAATTTGAAAGATTGCATGTCATCTTTGGAAAGGATCGTGCCAATGGCCACGGTGCAGAGACACCAGCTGATGTGATGGAAACACAATCCTCACAACCTAAATGGAAAAATATGATGGAAACACAAACCTCACAACTTGAATCTCCAATGTCAACAAGGCAAGAATCTTCAATCTCTAATATTGGTAGCCAATCTGAAGGAAGTGAGCCAAAGAGAAAGCGCAACCGCCTGAGTGAAGTGGCAGAGAAATTCATTGAGGTGTGGGAAACTCAAATGAGTTCGGTTGCTCGTGATATGCACACAGTGGCTACTGAGATGACCAAAATGAGAGAGCATATGGAGATGTCAACATTGGTTGATGAAGTGCATAAGTTGGGAATAACGAAGATGGAGGAAATGAATGTACTGAAGGAATTTGCTGAAAATACTCATTTAGCGACAATTTTCATGAGGATGGATGAAAGTACGTAGAAGGTTGACTTTTGTGAAGTTAGTTATGGGGATGTAGTTGAATACTTTATCAATTTGTAGTTGGGGGGTGTCCCAACTTAATTTGGGAATTGTGTTAGATGAATATTTTATCATTTCGTAGTTAAGGGTGTCCCAAATTTTATTTTGGAATTGTGTTTATTGCACTTTTGGTTGAATATTGTTGAACTTTCAGTTTGCAAACATGAAACCATTTTTATTACTGTTTCAGTTTGACTGAATATTTACTACTTATTTTGAATGTTTACTGCACTTTATTACTATTTCAATATTAATGAAGTATCGATTTCAGTTAGGTATTGTATCAAACATGAAACCAGCTGATTTTAATTGTATTGAGCTGGTATGATACCAGCAAACATGAACCCAACTGCTTATAGATGTAAGGTTTCGGTATGATTAATTTACCACCAGCCGCTTTGGTGGTCAATTTACCATTGTTACTTTTGTATGAAATTCTCTTTCGACTATTACATTGCCAAACTATAACATACGACAAACATTGATTTCAGTATCCATTTGAAATACATTTGCTTTACTGGAAAGTACACTTCTCAATTTAAAATTTAGCAATCATGACCTACATTAATCCTAGGCTTTAGTTTATGATCAGAATAAACCTATTCTTGGGATGTTTTACTGTTCATTCAGTCCTACTTGAGTGATTGGTACTTGAAGATGAATGTAAAATGTATATTCACATTGATTGTTTCAAGAATGATATGGAGTTTCTAGTTTGGTCGGTATCTTTAGATTGTGAGTCAACTTCTGACGCTTGAAAGAATCAATGATTAAACAACTGAACTTTGAAAGAGATACCTATGTTTATATACTTGATAGAAAATTTCTAGTTTTCATGTTTCTATTATCAATATGATCACTGAAGCTTTCAATTGAAAATTTTATCTTATCTTTTGGTAGAGGCCGGCAATGTATGAAGAAATTTCATTTATTTTATTTTATGTATAAAGAAATTTTAAGACTACTTAATGTATGAAGACTTTTATGTATAAAATTAAATTTGAGCATTAAAAATATAGAAGGGTATTTTGGTCATTTTGTCTTGTACAAGACTGTGTTTTAGCGAACCAAATACAAGACGGGACTGGATATCGTGTCTTGTTCTTGACGAAACAAATATGGTATAGCTGCTGTCCTAGGACACTTGGTGTTTTGTCCTTGTCCTTGTTTGGTGTCTTCTGACGGGCAGTTTACCAACCAAATGAGCCCTAAAGTTATTTCGTGATAACAAATCGACGGTGCTATATTCCGTGACAACAGGAGTTCGTCTAAGTCAAATCATATCGACATTAAATTCCTGATTGTTAAAGAAAGAATTCAGAGTGACCAGTTATTTATAGAGCATATTGCTACAACTTCCATGAGGGTGGATCCGCTTATTAAAGGCTTACCGCACATGGTCTTTCACGAGCATGTTGCCTATATGGGTATTTCATCATGTATTGATATGATAGTTTAGTGGGAGGCTGTAATTTGTTACTATGCTTTATAAACTTTTATGCAGAATAAAGTTCTTTTTATTGTTTTCACTCTAAATATTTGGTTTTAATCTCACTAAAGAATACACTAGGACCAGTTGGAAATATGCATGTTTAATATCACATTGCATATAATTTCCATATAGTTCACCCATATTTGATCTATGTCGTCGAAAGTTTTAACATTCTAATCATTGATGAATTTAGTCAAGATATATGTGGCAAAAGTCGCTTTGATTCTATGTTAGTATGATCGATTAACCAGATTGTTGAGATGATTGATAATGATAGAGAAAATGAGCTCATAAAGTAACTTTAGTACATATAGCCGTGTGATGATACTTATGTTAGCCCAAGTGGAAGATTTAATAAATAATTTATTATGAGCCAACATTTATCTATTGGCATGTGGTTATCGCTAACAATTTGATTGGCCTACTAAAGGTGATCTGATAAAGTTTAGGGTATATTATATGAAACATCCTTTAATTATAGGCCATGTGCGCAAGACCTACCTTGACTTTAAAATATTCTCAGAACCCCCTTCACTTCAATAGTGGTTCACAGAGGCCACATGTTAGTCAAAGTCGGTGGCTGCAGAGGAGGAGGACGAAGACTTGGAATCAGAGAGATTGATGAGGTGGATGGTGTCAGGGTCATCAAGAGAGGCAGACGAGGAGGTAGTGGAGGAATTGAGGAAGTCCTCACCATTGCAGAGGGGGCGGGGGGTCGTCAAAACGGAACGTAGTGTTGGTAAAGGAGGTGAAGAAGGCGGTAAGCTTGGAGTAGGATGCAACATGGGAGGAGGGGAGGAGAAGAGGTCTGTTGGGGCGATAGTGTTGGGATGTGAAGAGGAAGACACAGTGGAAATAACGAATTAAAAATTCAAATATCCCCAAAACAGCGATCTACTTTAGCGATACTATGGACTTCAACATGAGAGGAGGGTCATAAGTTATACCTTAAGGCATAGTGCAAAGGGAGCTGCTCCGATCCCAAATCTAAGACGCACACTTACACGCCCTCCAACGCAAATCGACACCGAGTGCCTCGTAACAATAGGGGTAGCAACCTCTCGGGCTTATCGTGGCTCAACGTACAATGTTTCTCAACTCCAGTTTTCTCCTATGAAGGGCTGACCCTTCCACCAAGAATCGGGCAGTGAAGCAAGAGAGAAAAGCGATGAGAAATCTCAAGAACGAATTCACAAGGATAGGGATACTTCCTGTGATTTTTGGACACCTCCAAAGAATTGGACCGGTGGCGATTTCTGGCGAGGAAATAATCTAGCGGAGCTTCACCAAGCTAGCAGAAGGAGGAGAGGGAGAACTCCTAGGGGCAGCTTCTTAATTGGAGAGGAAGCATAGATTTTTGCTTATAAAAATCATACTAGGGGGTGGTCGGTTACACCCCTATTTTATTTACAAGGGGCAGCTATAATAGTCGTCCCTATCAAATTCAAGCCCACCATGGAATTCAAAATTCTAGGGTTTATCTCCAATTATTTTTGCCTATCAAATAAGCTTGAATTAATCCTATTAATTCATCTCCCTATCAAATAGGGAGTCAAGAAACTAATCTCCCTATTTAATTGGGAGGCTAGGCAGATGGGAGATCAGGCTTGGTCTCCCCTCCGGTTCGAATTCAAAATTCGAACTGTAATTCTATTCAAAATATAATTCAAGTTTCCCTCTTATTTTTAGTCGACCCACCTTGACCCTTGGATCCGATCAAGTCAATAGTTTGACTTGACCATGGTCAATACTTTGACCTTGACCCGGGGTTGGGTTGACTTCATCGCGCGCCGAACCCTACAAGTTAGGGTTATGAGGAACCCCTTCCTCGTGTGCTTATATTCTCCCGAATAGGAAACATCTTTCCTATTTTATCCGTAAATGAGATCCGTGATCATGTTGTGACATGTCCATGCTAGTAGACATCTAGTGTTGTATTCGAGCTCTATCCCATAAAGCTCATTATGAGAGCAGCATATTGTGTGTGACCCATTGGGTCCCACACTAAGCTAGCAGTGAGTTGTGCATAATAGAGAGTCGGATTCGATAGAACACTTTCTATTTGAATCTCACGAGTCTACACTAAACCCCTTTAGTATGGTCGTGTGAGACTCCACTCAAAAGCCAAGATTGATATCTAGCAACGTGTCATGACTACCCGGATAGTGTGAGGTTCAATCTATAGAGATCGAACGCCCTACGGTGATTAGTTATCGTATAACTAAATCCTTCGATTACAATGTCCCGAAGTCAGCTAGGATACGGAAGAAGTATCAAACCCTAATATCGATTCATATGTATTCCACCTGCCAAATTATTGTCTCAATAATGAAATATCAAAAACCTCTTTCCGACTTTCATGTCTACTCTGGCCAGAGATTCTAGAGTCGACACTTGCAGGGATACATAGAACATTGTCTCCTCTCACTAGTCCCGATTCCATATTGGTTGCTTACCTACCTCCATGAATGCTTCCCCATGCCCAGTAATACCCGACACACGACTTTGCAACTCATGTAGGGATAAAACCAAAGCGATGGATTATCAAACACAAGATAACCATGACAACCTCAGGTCCAAGGATTGCTTGTACCTACTACCACATGAGGAACATCCTGTTGACACTTAAGTAAGGATTCCATTCGGTGTTCCTCATGCGGGTCCGTTCAATGAACTCATTCCCTAATGAGCACCTGTACTTGTACATTAATGACGATTCATAGATAATTGTGAGATTAGTTACCCCTTATCATATAGGGCATGTACCAAGTGCACTAGTCTTACCGAAATCACTGATCCTCTAATCAGTGATCCTACGACTAGGAACATTTAGAATAGGGCATCTGGATTCCAAGTCTGACTGTCATGATCTCATCATGGCCTTGGAATTATTTGCCCAAGTTCATGGGGTTCATCATAATCTTATAAGCAAAAAGCAAAGATACAACATATGATGAAAAGTTGCCTCATTTATTTATTGACCAAAAATAGTTCCCTACACATCGACATGTGATTGGCTCAAGGGCACTATTTCTTTGAGATAGGTGGCAGTGATGAAGGTGAAAGCAAGGATGCCAACGACGAAGAGCACAAAGCATAGGTTGCCGACGAGGCGGAGCACGGTCTGGCCCAGTGCCTCCGCCCAAAATCTCCTAGTATGGCTCAGGAGCAGTGACTGAGCATTGTTCTGCATCTTGGATGAGGAAGGAGAAGAGGGGGGGGGGGGGGGGGAGGAGGTGGTAGATCTGCATTTGGTTGGTTGGGAGCTGTCGAGAGGCGAGACACACACAGCCTGTGTGTGTTTATCCACCGTTAGATTTGATTTCAATGGTTCCCACATGTGAGGGCTAATGGAGGTGGCCTCTACGAACCACTATTGAAATGAAGGGGGTTCTGTGAACATTTTAAAACCAAGGTAGGCCTTGCACACATTGCCTATAGTCAAAGGGGGTTCTGTACAGTTTACCTAAAGTTTATTGCTTGGTCTTGCTTCATTTCAAAATTATGGGATTTATCTACACAGATATCATAATGGTAATATTATAGTTTCATGATATGCAAAATTGGAATTTATGCTACCTCTGATTTTCTCTATATATAGAGTGGCTATGGTCCCCGAGTCACACAATTGAGGTCTTCACATCTGAAGTCTCCATCTCTCGGTCCATGTTTCTACAAGTCTCGTGTGTCGACTTGGAAGGTCATCCTATTTTCAAGAATCTAAGCGATGAATTCAGATATGCTTTCGTTCTAGTTGTTTATGATGATTTGACATGAAGAATCTTGGTTTTGGGTTAATTCCTATTCTACAATTTCTATCCCAAAGTCTTATTTTAATTATCAATTAATTAATTTTTGGATAAAAGAATTTGATTGGGATCAGATTCAACTAGAAAGGGTTTAAGGACATTGATTTAAACTAATAAAATAGGTTTAATGTGACGCCCCGATTTACAGGGTCGCGTGATCGGCTAGAGTAAGCGGTCGTACTCTGAAGCTTACTAAATGCATGCACACACTATGCAGATATAATCAACATAACTGAAACAATAATGCTAATGGTCCACAATGAAAGAGTAAAGAATATTTAAAGTTGAACAACAGACTCTAAAAGGTTCATAATGTGAGACTACAACTCCATATGCAAGAAATAAATGACTCAGCTACATGACTACGACTCGACCGGGCTTGTTATGAGATCTACGGTACGAGCTTGTTGCTTTAAGTTGCGCCATGCTGACATAGTCGTACCGCACTGGTCAGGCTCTGCAAAATAACACAATAAAAATGGTGAGTCCCTAAGGAACTCAGTGAGTGGTTCTATCGAGCCTTCACTTAAGCCCAAATACAAATATAGGAGACATAACCATTTAGAAAGAAATACTGAATTGAAATGTTATATAAGTAAGAACACTTGTTATAAAATATCATGCTCATGAACATTACAATTATTCGGCTCGTGCCGGCCTAATTTAAACAGTACATTTATTCGGCCCAGATCGACCTAAGCATAGCAAGCAAACAAGTCAGTCGCTAGAATCTCAACCTAGCGATCCTCTCGCCTGGGCCTTCTGAACTAGGATGACATACTAGTTTCGGCGCCCACTCTAGTTGGGAATAGCCCATCCAACCACATTCACTATGGTCTAACATCAATGTGGCTCACTATCGCAATCTCAAGACCCCTACCTCTTGGGTCTAACATCAGCGTGGCTCACTGACGTAATCACAAGACCCATAATCCATTCGCTGAGTCAGGCAATAGCTTTGCCAGCTAAAGACGCTTCTCAGCCCGACCATCATCCATCCATAATCACAATACAAGAAACATCACTACATAGTACATACAAGTACACGAAAGGAATGTTTATCGTTGACAATTTGGGTACATGCCTGTGCGCCCCACCCGACCCTCCCTTGGGCCCAATTGTCTCGGCTTAAAGCTTTATTTTCCCGGTGGGAGATTTCAACATACTTCAGACCAATTTCAGCATGCACTATACTATTCTAATATAATTTAAATAATCACAGCTTGCATCGCATAATTTTAGCACGGGTTTAAAAATTTCAGCATGGGTTAAATTTCACATAAAAGTCAAATTTCAGCGCACAATAAATAATTCCATCATATAAAATGTAGTTTCAGCATATAATGAATAATTCCAGCATATAAAATGAAATTTCAGTCTATAATGAATAATTCCAGCATATATGAAATTTCAGCCTATAATGAATAATTCAAACATATAAATAAAATTTCAACCTATAATGAATAATTCCAGCACATAAAATGAAATTTCAGCCTATAATGAATTATTCTAGCATATAAATGAAATTTCAGCCTATAATGAATAATTCTAGCATATAAAATCAAATTGAATAATTCCAACATATAAAATGAAATTTCAGCCTATAATAATTTCTGCTACAGGAATTCATATTCAACATCTAGAAACCTATAAATTTCAATTGGTGTTTCTATACTTAAACAAAGGTTTAGCGAGCATTGAACATCTACAAGGAATCGATCCGAGCACCCAATCCATGAAACCACCCTAACTATTTGGTTGGCCTAAGTTACCCTAAGGTTGTCCTATCCAACCACTCCTACGGGGGAAATGCGCACTACTAACGCTCCGATAGGGAGAATTCCAAACCCTCGGCTAAGGAACAATACAAGGAACATGTGAATTGAATTATCACCTCACTTCCCTAACCCCAAACCAACCGGTCCTAAATAAGTAGGGCTGCCTAGACCGGCGCACCATCCAAACACCCCAAACCTAAAGCAAGCATTGTCGTTTGATAAATAACCACAACTAAGCCAAGAAACCAAGAGAAAAATCAGGCATGACCTCCCCAAACCAGGCCCTAACCGGCCGGCCCTAGTTTCTAAAATCAACGATACAAATTTCGAAGAAAACACGAAATCAATCACATATCGAAATCTAGTTATCCAAAAGCATCAAGAAATCGAAGATTAACTCAAGGAAAATCCGGATTGCCACTACCCTACAGCAAGGATTGGCCCTAAGGCCTATTCCTAAACTTAGAAACCAAGAACCACTTACCTTTTAGGAAGAGGCTTAAGGGAAGACGAAGAAGAAGAAACCCCGCGGCTCCGATCTCGGACGACGGCGAGGAACTCCTGCCAAGTGTGGCGTCGCCCCTTTCCCCCTTGTTGCCTCGACGTCAGTGCGACTCTACCCGAGTCATACGGTCGACTGGGGTAGATAATTGTATTTTCTTTCCTTTTTTGACCAAAACAGCCCTCATGACTTAAGTTAACCCAATGGACTCATAAAACATCCAAATTTGGTTTTGGTTGAACCCTCGAACTCGGCTCGAGCCCGTTATGAACTCAACATCATAATAAATCAAGAATTAACAATTCCATATGTGCGTTCGGGCCGTACCTTAAGTCGCGCCTTCCGAAGATTTGCTTGACCCGCTCCGACGCGCCTTCGGAGCATCCCGCTAAAAGAAAAGATAAAATTTCCATTAAAATTGCAGGCATTACAATCTTCCCCCCTTAAGAAAAATTCGTCCTCAAATTTTAGCAAAAGCAAGAAGAGACTTACCAAATCTTCAAATAGAAAGGGGTACTTTTCCCTCATGTCTCGCTCTACCTCCCAGGTAGCTTCCTGCCCTCAATGGTGCTCTCATATGACCTTCATCAAAGGGATATTCTTAGACCTCAATTTTCTGATCTGCCGATCCAGAACCTCCACAGGCCTTTCCTCATACGAGACTATCGTATCAACCTCAACAGCGGTAGGTTCAATCACATGGGCTCGGATATACCGCTTCAACATGGACACATGGAAAATAGGGTGAACTCTGTCCATACTAGGAGGCAAGACCAGCTCGTACGCCACATCGCCCCTCCGCCTGAGAATAAGGAATGACCCAATGAACCTGGGATTTAACTTCCCTTTCTTCCCAAATCTAACCACCCCTTTCATAGGGACACTTTCAGGAAAACCATGTCTCACTCAACAAACTCCACTTCTCTGGCCTTTCCATCCGCATTCATCTTCTGGCATTTTTGAGCTGCCAAAAGTCTCTCATTGAACAGTTTCACTTTTTCCACTACCTACTCAACTAAGTCCGAACCCAACATCTGAGACTCTCCTGCCCCAAACCATTCAACCGGTGATCTACACTTCCGCCCATATAGAGCCTCAAAGAGGGCCATCCCGATACTACTCTGATAGCTATTATTATAAACAAATTCAACCAAAGGTAAATGCTTCTCCCAACCATCCTCCAAATCTAACACACATGCCCTTAGCATATCGTCTAATGTTTGGATAGTCCTCTCCGACCGTCCGTCAATCTGAGGGTCAAATGCAGTGCTGAACCGTACCTGTATACCCAGGGCCTCCTGAAATGACTGCCATTATTGAGCGGTAAACTAGGTACCCCGATCAGAGATAATCATAATAGGGATATCGTGGTACGCCACAATCTGATCTAGAAATAGCCTGGCATAATGCTCGGCGAAAAAAGATATCTTGACCGATATAAAATGTGCCGACTTGGTCAACCGATCCACCACAACCCAAATAGAATCATTTCCCCTTTTAGACCTCGATAGCCCAGTCACAAAATCCATGGTTATCTTTTTCCACTTCCACTACGACACCTCAAGATTCTACAGCAGCCCCACAGGCCTCAAATGTTCGGCCTTCACCTGTTGACATACCAAACACTTTGACACAAACTCAGCCACCTCCCTCTTCATTCCTCTCCACCAGTAATGCTGCCTCAGATCTCGATATATTTTTGTGGCTCCCGGATGCATGGTGTAAGTGGAACGGTGGGCCATCTCTAGCACCTTCCTACGGACGTCTGCCATATAAGGCACCACTATCTTGTCCTTGCACCTTAGGACACCCTCTGAATCCACTATGTATGCATCACCCTTCTCAACTAGATCCTTGGTCAATGAGCAAAGAGCGTCCTCTGCCTAAGCCGTCCGCAACATGTCCACTAATGTGGACTACACTCGCAAGTGCGCCACCAAATCTCTGGAGTCCAAAACATATAAGACTGCCTTGCCGTCCAAGCACACGACAAGCTCCCGCGCCAACGGCCTCCTCCTCATAGTCATATGAGCCAAACTGCCCATTGACTTCCCGCTCAGTGCATCTGCCACCATATTTGCTTTCCCAGGATGGTATAGGATCGTACAATCATAATCCATCAGGAGCTTGAGCCACCTTCTCTGTCTCAGGTTCAATTCCTTCTAGGTGAACAAGTACTGGAGGCTCTTGTGGTCACTGTAGATCTCACAAGCCTCACCATACAGATAATGGCGCCATAGCTTCAGGGCAAAAATAATCGTCGCCAACTCCAAGTCATGCGTCAGGTAGTTCCTCTCATGATTTTTCAACTGGCGGGATACATACGCTATCACCTGGCCATACTGCATCAAGACACATCCCAAACCAACCCGGGAGGCATCGTAGTAGACGACAAACCCTCCTGAATCCGAGGGTAAGGCTAAAATTGGCGTCGACATCAAGCAGTCCTTGAGCTTCTGAAAGCTCTCCTCACACTTGTCGTCCCAAACAAACTTAACATTCTTTTGAGTCAAACGGGTCAAAGGTGCCGCAATGCTAAAGAAGTTTTCCACAAACTTCCTATAATAGCCGGTCGACCCCAAAAAACTACGAATTTCGGTCACACAAGTTGGCCGCTCATATTTTTGAATTACGTCTACCTTCGCGGGGTCTACTCTCACCCATTCTCTTGACACCACATGACCCAGAAACCCAACGATCTCCAGCCAAAACTCGCACTTGGGGAACTTGGCAAATAGTTGATGCCTCCTGAGAGTTTCTAGAACTATCCTCAAATGCTCAGAGTGCTCCTCCCTGCTCTTGGAATAAATTAGAATATAATCAATGAAGACGATGATGAATCTATCCAGATACTCCTTGAACACCCAGTTCATCAGGTCCATAAAAGTTGCTGGTGCATTCGTTAGCCCGAAGGACATGACCCAAGAACTCAAAGTGGCCATATCTCGTCCTGAAGGCTATCTTAGGCACATCTCGGTCCCGAATTCTCAACTAATGGTACCCGGACCTCAGATCTATCTTGGAGAACATTGAACCCCCTGAAGATGATCAAACAGGTTATCAATCCAAGGAAGCGGATAACAATTCTTCACCGTCACCTTATTAAGCTATCGATAGTCAATGCACATGCGCATAGACCCGTCTTTCTTCTTCACGAAGAGTACTGGAGCGCCCCACAGGGATACACTTGGGCGGATAAAGCCCAGGTCCAACAGTTCCTATAATTGCGACTTTAGTTATCTCAGCTCAGCCAGTGCCATCCGATAAGGGGGAATGGAAATCGGCTTCACCTCAGGCTGCAAGTCAATACAAAATTCAATCTCCCTCTCTGACGGCAGCCCCGAAAGCTCCTCGGGAAACACATTAGAGAACCCGCAAACCACAGGCGTTCCCTCAACATTACAAGTCGCCCCTTTATCCTCCTCTACCACTCACACAAAAGCCAGGAAAGATTGGCAGCAACCCAAAAGCAACTTACAAGCCTTTAGGGCTGAAATGACACCCATAGAATCCCTCCTCCCTTCTCCCTGGAAGGTAAACTGCGGTAGCCCAAGCTTACTGAAGATAACAGCCTTTGCCCTACAGTCCACCGACACGTAATGAGTTGTCAGCCAATCCATCCCCAAAATCATATCCAGCTCTAGCATCGGCAGAAGAGTCAATTCGGCCACCAACACGTGCCCACAGATGGACACCTCAGTCTTGAAAGCCTGACTCTGCTATAATAGCATCGCCCGTAGGCGTCGGCACCACAAAAGGCGTATCAAGCAGACTAGGCTTCCTTGCCAACTTTGATGCAAACTCAGCAGATATAAAAGAGTGCGTAGCACCCGGATCAAACAATATAAATATGATGGAAGAGCAAACAGTAATGATACCTATCACCATCGCCTTCGACGCCTCAACGCCGTCCCGAGTCATGGTAAATACCCGTGCAGGAGGTCTCTTAGAACCACTAGCTCGCTATCCTCTACCCTGTGCCTAATGTTGGCTTAAGGGTCTCTCTTAAGGCTCGATCTTTATTTTGATGATAATAAACAAGTATTTAATCTATATGTGAAGTTTTGAGTTCAAGTTGAGGTTGCGATAAGCATGCCAAGTTCATTCAAACGAAATGAAAGAAGAGATTCTCAAAGAAACGGAAGTAGAAAATGTCAAAGAAAGGCTCGTGCTTAGATCAAGTAGAAATCATGTAATATACCCTAGGATGATTTTATCCCAAGCCAAATTATAAAGTTATCCAAGTTGAAACTTGGTAACTAAACTCATAAAAAGGCATGTAACAAAAATCAAGTAGAAGTTAGCCTCAGCCTGAGTTCGATCGACCGGTCGGTCGATCGAACAAGGAAGATCTTTGGCAGCAACCAATTCGGTCGACCGAATGTTGCGAAAAAATGGCAGTAGCCATTCGGTCGACCTGTCGGTCGACCGAAATTGGTGAAGAAGTCACAAAAGGCTGCGTCGATCGACCGGTCGATCGACCGACCGAAGCCAAAATTTGGCAAAAGGCTCGTCAGTCGACCGATCGGTCGATTAGATTGCAAATCACCAATCGCGCGACTAGCCTTCACTGCATCGGTCGACTGGATCAAAAATCACAATGTCGCATCCTCGGCTTCACTGCATCGGTCGACCGGATGGTCGACCGGATTCAGGATGGATGAAGTTGCAACTCCTTTGGTCGATCGAACAGCGTTAAAAACAAACAGAAAGCTAGCAGGCCGTAGCAGCTATTTTTCTACCCGTTGAGTCACCGTTCAGCTGAGGGGTTATAAATATCCCTCACCTACCTTCTTAAAATCTTCTTAGTGAATTTATTGAGCATTCAAGAAGTGATTAAAAGCCTTCAAAGTGATTGATTTGCTGCGCCATAATTTTTGGTCAAATTCTTCTTCAAGCACATATTTTCTTCAACTCTGCTGCAACTCCAGTGCATCTTCTGGCAAGTTGAAGGCGTGAAGGCTTGGGAAAAGAGCTGTGGTTTCTATTCCTATTCTTAAGCTCTTTTACATTGTATTTGAAGTTTTATTTCAGATTTGTTTTCCATCTATAATAGCTGCTAGGTGTGCCAGGGAAACACTTAGGGGAAACTTTGTAGAATTATGTTTTGCCTAGGTGAATAAGTTTGAGGGGTTACCAGAGTGGTGAGAAGAGTGTCCTCATTGTATTCAAAGGAAAATACAAACTCTATAAAGTAGTGGTTAGAAATCCTTGGCGAGGAGCCAAGGTAGTGCAGTAGGCAATTAGCCTAACCACTATAATTCATCTTGTCTGCATTACTTTCGATATTTGCTCATTATTGTTCCTGACATTTGATCACATCTATTGTTAAGATACATTTGCATTTGATTAAAGTTAAATTGAGTAAAAAGAAAAATTGAGTAAATCTAAAAGGGGACAAACACTATTCAACCCCCCCTTCTAGTGTCGAATTCACTACAACACCCGACTTGTCCGCACTGAAAACATGCATTTGTATGGCCAAAGCAAGCTCCCTAGTGCCTTCTACCACAACGGCCACACTGCGGCATATCTGTCTTTTGCTGCGCACTCTCAAACACTACATGCCGAGACACTCCCGGTCCTGTGTCCACACGGCCCCTAAAATTGTTGTGCCCTCTACTCGGCTGGTGAGCTGCTGTTGCAATGGACACCTTAGAATGAAACGGCCGACCTCCAGATCCTTGAGGTATGAACTTCTTCCTAGGGGGCCTTGTGGGCGAAATGACAACACTAGAGAGGGGGTGAATAGTGTGTTTACTAATTCGATTAGCCTAAATCCAATTTTAATCATTTTCTTAGATTGTTTTAGGCAATTCACAATTGAATGTGGAAGCAAGATAAATGATAAAGAAATTGAGCACGAAATAAAAAAATCAATGCAAACCCGCTTAGGATTTCCAAACTAGTTTTACTAGATTAATTTGAGTTTCCCTTACAACGAGGACTTTTCCCCAGAAAGACTCCGCTCTCCAACCGAAGGCACTTCCACACCCGAAAGTATCCCGCCTTCCTATCGAGAGCTCTTTCCCACCTCAACCTAAGGGACAACTAAACTAATCCTAGTAAACACTACGTTTAACTACACGAGTGGCTTTACTCCTTTTTCACCAAGGATACCACTTCACCCGACAAGACCAAACACCTGGTCTTACAAACTCAAATCCAAATAAAAATAGTTCAAATAAAGATATAAAATACAATCAAAATAGCTACAATATAAAACAAGATTAAAAGCTCTTTTTAATCCTTCAAAAACCTCCAACTCGCCAAGTGGTAGAGCTTGAGTTGAAGCCCGAGTTGAGGAGCAAGCGTCGCTTGATGAAGAACTCAACAGAGGAACGAAGCACACTGTGATTACTCCTTGGAAGGCTTTGATCTCTCTTTTGGATGCTCAATAATTTCTGTAAACGTCAGAGATAGATTAAAAGATGTGTATGAGGTGTATTTATATCCCCAGCTAAAATGGGGCGTCAACGGGATTATTTTCGATCGTTATAGACGTCCGGTCGATGGTCCGATTGAATCGTCGGTCGACCGGTCATTCGACTGCTGCAATTTTCTCTTTGGTCAGTCAACCGACGGGTCGACTGCCAGACGTAAATCGCGCGATCCGTGATCTTTGGTCGACCGATGCAAGCTGCGTCTGCAGCTAGCCTTAGTCCGGTCAATCGATCAGTTGACCGCTAGGGCTACTGCCCATTTCTTACCCTATTTAGTCAACCGCTCGATCGACCAAATTTAGGCTGAGATTGTTTTCTTCAGCCTTTTTCTTCCGCGCTTCGTTTTCGGGTTCCGACTTTCAATGAGCATCATAACGGAGAGCTTTCCATGTGATCTTTGAGCTCGTCCGATGCGACTTTGGTGCACCCGTTGATCTTCGGGAAGTTCCGTGATGAACCCGAGTGCGACGATCAATGTCCTTCCGGTTTTGCGATTTCTCCGATTTATCCGATCGAGGATATCGAACGTTAGTTGATATGGAACCTGAAAGATATTCTCAATTAAATCATTAGTTTCATGTTTGTTATCATCAAAACCGAGATTAAGGCTAAGGTTGAAAACCTAAAGCCAACAATCTCCTCCTTTTTGATGATGACAAACATCCTTAAGAAAATATATATTCATTAAACCAATAAGGATATCAACTAAGGGATTTCTCCCCCTACCAACATGCATATGTATATAATTAAACTCCCTCTATCTATATGCATGGATATCCTATATTTTCCTCCCCTTTCTTATACTTTTCTCCCCATTTTAACTATGCATTTCTCCCACTTTTGACATATATTTTCTCTATAAACTTTTCCTAATTTTCTCCCCCTTTTGACATCAATCAAAAAGGGTTAGAAAGGTCTATCTATTCAAAGGGATGAAACACAATTAATACATGAGGTTGAAACTCTAAGGAGTATTTTTCATAAAACATGAAAAACTAAACCAAAGGGATGGAAAAAACAAATATATGATATGAAACAAGGTTCATACATGATATGTTCAAAAAACCAAGTATTTGAATTCAAAAATAAATCTTGTATGTTATCAAAATGAACACTACAACACATCGTTGGAATTCTGACGGCAGAGTATAAAGAAATTCTGACGTCGGAGGGAGTAAAAATATGCATTCTGACGGCAGTGAATCGGTCGAAAACGCGTGTCGAAAACCTTCCGCTTAATTTTAAATATTGACGTCTAAACAGGCGTAAATATTAAAATTTCGACGGCGTGTGCGGTCGAAACGAGACGTCAGTATCGAAGAAGATGACATTATGCTTAACATATTGACGTCTGCACAGGCGTCAATATGCCAAGCATATTGACGCCTGCACAGGCGTCAATAAGCCAAGCATATTGACGTCTAAACAGGCGTCAATATGCCAAGCATATTGACGCCTGCAGAGGCGTCAATAAGCCAAGCATATTGACGCCTGCAGAGGCGTCAATATGCTAATTAACCATTTTTTTTCGTTTTTAAATAAATTTTACTCCTAATCAATAATTAATATAATAATTAGCGAATTAATTTAAAATTAATCAAATTATCATCAAAATTCAGTAATTAATCAACTTTATTTAATTGGAACAGTGATACAAAATTTAATTAAAACAGTACTCAGTAATTTTATTTACAAATAAAATTAAATAATTTAATCTTCATTGTCGTCCATATCCTCGTCGTCTTCTTGATCTTCGTCGTCTTCTTGGTCTTCCTCGTCGTCTTCTCTATACGGATCAGCATCTCTATCTGTACATTTATATCAATTATAAGCATATAAATTTTAATATTATTAATTAAAATATTCAGTATGACAATATATAAATTACTTACAGTTTAAAAATGGATCTTTACTTGTACCTTCTCCGAGATTAGCCGGTGGTATTTCGTGAGGAAGACTTTCAGGAACATACAATCGATCCTGTTAAAAAACATATTTAATTAATTACAATGCTAAAAATATCAACTACAAATAAATTAAATAAATACATACATAATCAATTGGCGAGGAAAACATATTAGCTTGATTAATTACAATGCTAAAAATATTAGTGATCATAATTAAATAATAATAATAATATTATTAATTCAGTTATACTAATATTAATAATAATAACAACAATAATAATAATAATAATAATTAGTGATATTAATTAAATAATAATAATAATATAGTATTTATAATAATAACAGTAATAATAATAATAAATAATAACAATAATAATAATAATAATAATAATAATAATTAATTAGTTGTATTAATAATAATAATAATAATAATAATAATAATAATAATAATAATAATAATAACAACAGTAATAATAATAATAATAATATTATTATTAATTAGTGATAATAATTACATAATAATAATAATAATAATAATAATAATAATATAGTATTTATTAATTAGTAACTATATAATCTAACTAAAGATAGCAATAATTCTAATTAAAGATATCAGTAATAATATAACATGATAGCATAGTTAGCAGTAATATCTAAAGCATAATATCTAAATTAACATGCATAATATTTAAATTAATATCTAAAGCAGTAACATGCATAATATAACATGATAAAGCAATAAAGCATGATAGCATATTTTAAAAAAAATTAAACAAGATAACTGATCTTAAATCTAAAAATATATGCATAACATTAAATTTATACTAACTTGAGAATAAGAGCCGGATCTCGAGTTGATTCGACGAGCAAAATTTACAGTCGCCGGTTGCTTCGTCGAGATGAACAGAAAAAAAAATATATATTAGTTAATTACGGATTCGTCGACGTAAGAAAAAAAAAAAAAGATAACCACCAGCAGCGACGGAAGAAGAAAGAAAAAAAAAAAAAAAAAAAAAAAAACCAACAGCATCGACGGAAGAAGAAAGAAGAAAGAAAGAAAAAAAAAACAACAACCAACAGCGTCGACGGAAGAAGAAAGAAGAAAGAAAAAAAACAACAACCAACAGCGTCGACGGAAGAAGAAAGAAGAAAGAAAAAAAAAAAAAAAAAAAAAAATCAACAGCGTCGACGGAAGAAGAAAGAAGAAAGAAAAAAAAAAAAAAAAAACAATCAACAGCATCGACGGAAGAAGAAAGAAGAAAAGAAAGGAAAAAAAAAAAAACCAACAGCGTCGACGGAGGAAGAAAGAAGAAAGAAAAAAAAAAAAAAAAAACAATCAACAGCATCGACGGAAGAAGAAAGAAGAAAAGAAAGAAAGAAAAAAAAAAACCAACAGCGTCGACGGAGGAAGAAAGAAGAAAGAAAAAAAAAAAAAAAAAAAAAAAAACCAACAGCATCGACGGAAGAAGAAAGAAGAAAGAAAAAAAAAAAAAAAATTAAACCAACAGCATCGACGGAAGAAGAAAGAAGAAAGAAAAAAAAAAAAAAAAATAAACCAACAGCATCGACGGAAGAAGAAAGAAGAAAGAAAAAAAAAAAAAAAAAAAAAACCAACAGCATCGACGGAAGAAGAAAGAAGAAAAGAAAAAAAAAAAAAAAAACAAAACAGCAGCGACGGAATAAGAAATCGGACGGAAGAAATTACCTGATACGACTGAAGAAATCGATCCGCAGCGAGACGAAGGAAGAAGAAGAAGTTGGCGCGCGATAGGAACAAATTTAGGCGGTGAAGGTAAAATTTATAGGTAAATTTTATATTTTTTTATTTAAGGAACTGTAGCAATATTTGAATAAATTATATATATATATAAAATTTCGTACGGTCGGCAGCTGAAATGAAATTTCAGCTGCTTACCGTACGCTCACGGGTTGAAATTTTTCAACCCGTGATACTTGCTTCGACGACCGCGCGTTCGCGCGGGAAAAAATTTCGACGCCACCTGCGTCGAAATGGTGGCGTCGAAAAATTTCGACGCCATGTGCGTCGAAATGTTGGCGTCGAAAAATTTCGACGCCACCATTTCGACGCAGGTGGCGTCGAAATATTTCGACGCCACCTGCGTCGAAACGCTGGCGTCGAAATTTTTCGACGCCAGCTGCGTCGAAACGCCGGCGTCGAAATTTTTCGACGCTGCCTTTTCGACCAAATAACACCATATTTCTCGTTTTACATATCGACGTCTAATATAGACGTCGATATTTTTAAACTTTTTCGCATCCGCCCTTGAACATTTCGACGCTTCTTCGGACGTCAAAAAATAAACGTCGTTATTTCCAAATTTTCTTGTTGTGGAATATTGTTTCTTTTTCTTGAGATTTTTAGATTTCATTCAAACTTTCAACATACAAAGATATAGACATTTAAAACATGTATATCAAGTTTGAAGTGAAACTAATGTCGTTTAATCCAATTATGAACTTAGCATATTTTCATTTGACATAAGCATGAAAACTATGAAAATGCTAAGTCTCAAGTTTTGCTATCTACTCATGTTTTCTCATATTTAGGCATCTAGACATCAAACATGAGGAAATCTAAGTCCATGAATCAAGTTTGGGCTTAAGGTGAAATTTTTAATTCACTTTGTTGACTTAGGTCAACCTATACTTCAAGATTTGAAATACTAATTTGTTGGATGAAATTTTTTGATACCAATGATTGAATGAAAATTTTGATACCAATTGTTGAATGGAAATTTTGATACCAATTGTAGAATGATCATTTGAAATGCATGTATCAAGATTCAACTCAAAATAAAATTTTAAAAATCAAAGTGCATTTTTCATCCTATATTGATTTTAATCAAAGAATGGATCCTAGCTATCATCCAAAATATCAAAATCATTTCTAGGAATGATTTTACACAAGAAATTATGTGAATGATATTAGAAATAGAATCCAAAT
This sequence comes from Canna indica, assembly GCA_034359265.1. NCBI lineage: Eukaryota > Viridiplantae > Streptophyta > Magnoliopsida > Zingiberales > Cannaceae > Canna > Canna indica. The sequence goes on along the minus strand of CP136898.1, from coordinate 30,971,716 downwards.
GGTGTATATGAGTTTTTATTGAAGTTTTTGAAGAAGGATCAAAGTATCGGAAAGATTGATATTTCAAATAAGTGATACTTTGAGTTTTCGAAATTCAACTTCAAAAATTCATTTTAAATTTGATTCTTGATGAAACTTTTTGAAATTTTTACCTATAAAACTAGATTTTTCAGTGAATGTGTGATTTCAAGAATCATCTAAAAATAATTTTTCTATAATTTTCTAGAAATAACTGAAATTAACACCAATTGTAGTTTTGAAATTTTCAATTATTCTTAAAACTTCCTCAATTTTCATTCAAACTTTTATGACACCACATGATGGTCATGTAAAGAGTATATGTCAAGTTTGAAATGAAAATTAAGTCCTTAAGTCAAGATATCAACCTAGCATGGTTCCATTTAAAACTAAACTAGTTTTTATGAAACTTGCTAAGTTTCAATCTTAACATTTACTCATGATTTTTCAAATTTGTCCTATGGATATCTAACATGAGTAAAGCTAAACATGTACCACAAATATGGATTGAAAATGAGACTTTTAAGTCAACTTGTTGACTAGGGTCAACATGGTTAAAAAAAAAAGGTTTGCATGAATTAATCTCAATTGTCCCTTTATCCATATCCATAAGAATTTTCACTCTAAGAGCATGAAAATATGTCATACCTATTCCTAAACATGTTTATGAAGTTTTGAACTTAAAATCAAATGGCCAAGTCAATTGATACCAATTGTGGTTTGTTGAATTGGGCCAAACTTTTCAAACTTAAGTCCCATAAGGTGAATTAGTTGTCACTTTCTTCATCTAGACATGAATTTTCAATCTTGAGTACATGACAACTAATCATTAACACACCTAAACATGTTTATCCAATTTTTAACTTAAAATGAAGTCTCTAAAGAAAAGTTTAACCTAGTTCAATTTCATGGATATCATGATATCATGAAATGAGCTAAGTTATCAAGATTTTACCTACTCATGAAAATTCAAACATGTATCGTGCATAATCAATCATGAGCATATAGAGACATCATTAAAGCATACATATTTAAGTTTTATATTAAGATTTTTTTCAAGATCAAAATCATACCATTTTTTCTTGAAAATTTGCCTAATTTTTTCATTTCCTTTTTCATTTACTTCTAGATAGCATAGCTTTTCAATTCTTAACTTGCAAGTAGACTTCATTAGTATCATAATGAAATAATAAGACTACTAGCAAGCTAATTTACTAAATAGCATGAGTTCAATACAAAGTTCTATTTAAGACCTTAACCAATGCTAGATAGTTAAGATTCATTTAAAGAAAGTTTTCATAATATCTAAATGAATCTAAGAGATCCTAAGATTGTGAAATATTCAAAGATTAAGATCTCTAGATATGTTTAACTAGTTTGGACTTAATAGGAATGTTTCTTATAGTAAGCTCAACCTTGAGCAAGTTTCATTAGATAAAATTTGCCTAAGTGCTAAGATTCTATCTACTCATGAAACTTCAAGGATTTGACATGCAAATCTAATCATGAGTATAGAGACATATTTTAAGCCTAAGCATTGAGGTATAACACTAAGATTTTGAAATAATAGAAGTTATACCTAATTCATGAAAGTTTAGACAAACTAATCTATTCTATTTAGTTATTAGCCTTCTTAAAAACTTATAACTTGCAAGTATACTTTATGAATGGTAATCAAATCATATCTACTAGCAAGTTATCATACTAGATAGCAAAGATGAGGATCAAATATCAATATCAAAATCTACTTTGCTAAATAGTTTTAAATTCGTTTCAAAATATATTATCATGAATCCAAAACAAATTAAGAGATCTCAAAATATGAAATTTTGAAACATAAGATTTCCAACCCTTTCTATTGGTTGAAAATCGAAAGCCACAAAAAGCCTACGATTTAGAACCGCAAGGTCGTTTAGGCCTATTACAGGCCACCGAGGTCTCCGAGGAGACCGGGAAATCAAAATTAAAAAAGTTTTTAAAACTTATCAAGAGCGGGCAAAATCAATCAATTTTAAGCATGTATCATAACTCCAACTTAGATAAAGCAAAGGGATATAGGAGATGATACCGGAATAGTTTTGATGCCAACTTTGCCTAAGGCATCAAGGTGATTTGAAGTTGCAATCTCTTGGAGATTTCTCATTAAGATCTAAGGTCAACTTCAATCCTTTAATTTCTTTACCCTTGTGTGGTTCCGCCCCTCCAAAAGAGCATGATACCTTTGGTACCCAAATAGCTTTGGGTCCTTGGGGGTTAGAGGGCTTAGGTATCCAAAGTGTCCTAGCAACACTTGGATTTCTCTTTAATGCGCAATCATGGATGGCATGCCCAAATATATCACAACAAAAATAATGTCCATTAAATTTCCTTTTGTTTTTGTTATGGACATGAGATTTATTTTTAGAATGCTTGTCATTTGAACTAGATTGAGCATGAGCATTCTTAAAAGATACATTCTTCTTTTGAATATGAGGTTTATGCGTAGAATGTTTAATATGAGAATAATGATGAACCTTAGCATTATTTACATGAGCATTTTTATTTTTTGAGTTCTTTAATGAGACATTTTGATTATTAGAATTATAAGAGGAAGTGTTAACTTTCCTACTCAAGGTCAACATCTCATTTTTCATATTATTCATGGATTTATGAATAGCATGCAATTGAGTTTTCAACATGCTATTTTCATTCTTCAATATGTCATTTTTATTTTTCAACTCCTTAATGTCAATATTTAAAGTATCATGGCATGGATTGGGGACACTAATTCTTAGCTTCTCATTTTCTAATTTTACATCATGTAATTGAGAGCTAAGAGTTGAATTTTTTTCTTCAATTTTTTATTTTCCTTGTTCTTTTTCATAAGCAAGGCATGCAATTTTTGACATTCCTCAACTAGTTCTTCATATGATATATTGAATGAACTAGAAGAGCTAGTACTATTATTATCATTATTATGACTAGAAGCGAAAGAGTGTACCTCATCATTAGCAATTTTGAGGCTCACTTTGGAAGTAGCTTCGTAGTCATGAATAGAGGATGCTTCGAATGAATGAGACGTGGAGGTGAAAGCACTTGACCTCTTCCTTGCTTTGTTCATCATGCTTGGATAATTTTTTCTTCACATGCCCCTTTTCTTTGCAAGCGTGACAGATTACTTTTCTTTTTCGCCTCTTGGTGCTACTTCTTTGACTAGAAGAGCTATGGACATCAAAACCAATATTAGTAGTAGGTGAGTGACCATTGTCATCACAACCTTCATTAAAAGTGCCAATCTTTTCGGTTTTGGCATGATCGTATAAAACATTTAAACTAACCCATAAATCATGAGCCGAAGAATAATGCATGACTTTTTCTAGTATGCCATTTGGTAATGTGCAAAGTATGTAATTCATGACATCTCCATTATGCTTAAATATTTTCTTATCCATTTCACTCCATGCATGCATATCAACCTTAGGTTCAATAAATTCCCAATGTAACATGTTAAATACACCAAAACCTTTAGTCTTCAGAATGTGTACATCCTAGATTTCCATAGACCAAATTTTGATTCATCGAACCTAGGGGGTGAAGACACTACACTCTCTTGAGCCATTTCTAGATCGAGACGAATTGTAGAAGGGATGGTGAAATCACAATCTATGACCTGTTCTGATACCAAATGTGGGCGAAATAACGACACTAGAGGGGGGGGTGAATAGTGTGTTTACTAATTCGATTAGCCTAAATCCAATTTTAATCATTTTCTTAGATTGTTTTAGGCAATTCACAATTGAATGCGGAACCAAGATAAATGATAAAGCAATTGAGCACGAAATAAAAAAATCAATGCAAACACTGAGATTTTATAGTAGTTCGGCCCCAATGACTACCACTACTAGAAATTGGTTTTTCAGCAACGGCCATCAGCAACGACCGCTCAAGCCGTTGCAGATATGCTATATCTGCAACGACGTTGTAACGGACACGTGAGCCATTGTTGATGATTAAATTATCAGCAACGGCGTTCTAACGGACACGTGAGCCGTTGTTGATGATTAACCTATCAGCAACGGCTTTCTAACGGCTAAGTGAGCCGTTGCTAATAAGTTTATATAGGGCACGCGATCGCGCCCGCCCCCTTCTTCCTCTTCCTCTGCCCGCCGTCGCTCTCTCTTCCGATGCCGCCGCCGAGCTACCGCTGCCGCCGCCGCCGCCCCGTCCTCGACCTCCGATTTCGATCTCCGCCTCCCGTTCGACCTCCGCCCCCTTGTTAGAGCCGGCCGAAACCCTTAAAATAGGGTTTCGGCTGGCGGCCGACGGCCACCGGCCACCGGCCACCGGCCAGTGGTTTATGCCATGTCCGGACACTGGACGCCGGCGCCGAAAATGCTTATATAATATTATTTATATATATTTTTAATTTTTAATTAATTGTTTGGATTAATAATTTAATTAATTGTTTAATTTGTTAGATTAATTTTTAGGATTTAGATTAATTGTTATGATTTTTAGATTAATTGTTAGAGTTTAGAGTAATTTTTAGATTAATTTAGTTAGATTAATATTATGTTTTAGATTAATAATTGTAGGTTAATTATTTAAATTAGTTAAAATATTGTAGATTAATATTAATTAATTAGTTAGAATGTTAATTAGTCCGGAGTAGTTCTCAGTGACTCGCACCAGAATCGTCCACTTCGGACTTGCGCCGGAATCGTCCACTTCGAACTCGCGCCGGAATCATCAAATTCGGACTCCCGCTGGAATCGTCTAATTTGGACTCGTGTCAGAATTGTCTACTATGGACTCGAACTGACTCGAAATATTTAGAAAATAATCATCAATCCGACGAGTTGATACGTTTCATGTACGCATCGATGAGTCAGATATGATTTAGCAAATACTTGGATCCGTTCGGGGGTTGTATGTTCGTGTAAAAGAAGTAGATGATCTTTTATACGACGTACAATCCTTGAATTGTCCTTGATTGGACAATTTGGGGATATAGTTATTTGTATTGCACTTACGTTTTTCTTTTAATCGTTAACATATTCTAAATTTCGGCAGCATTTCTCTTGTTCTTCGATACGCGCCCAGATGATATGCGTATTCAGAGAATTGTAAGGAGATGCTGCCGAAATTTAGAATGATGTTAGCGGTTAAAAGAAGTACTTAGTGCAATATGAATAATATAAATCCCGAATAGAATAGGACAATCTCACCTAAAGGCATTAACCAAAGAAATTGTCATTAATTGACAGAATCATGTCGGCTGATCGAAGTTGGATGTACCGACGTCTTGATCGTGGAGCTTTAACGAATGAGTTTCAATTAGGCGTAACGTACTTACTAAATTTTGCCTATTCAAATCGAAAATTCGTTAGCATCGGTGATAAAATCCGATGTCCGTGCCGTATTTGCTTAAATGGACGATTTTTGGATCGGGAGACTGTCACTCTGCATCTATATAGCAAAGGATTTGCACCAAGATATTTTCTATGGACTTGTCACGGGGAGTCACGTGAAGTCGGGACGTCGAACAATCCTGTCGTTCAGACATATGGTGAATCTTTCTCTGTTGGTGCTTCTTCATCCAGTCAATCTAATCCCTATAGAACTATGATACTTGATAGTATTGGGGGTCAATTCCACCTGAATGATAATATTGATCGGCCAGTTACTCAGACATCAGTCCCACCAGATACTACAACGGTTGATATCACAGAAGTACAAATTGCGGTAGAGATTGAATTGTCGAATAAAGAAGCTGCAGAATTTTACGAGATGTTGAAAGCTGCCGATGAATCTTTGTATGAGAATTGTCCTAAATACACTAGGTTTTCAGCAATGACACAGCTCCTAATCATCAAGGCCGATTGTAATATTAGCGGAGTTGCGTATGATCGGATTGCAGGATTGATTAATGAAATGTTGCCTACTGATATCAAGTTTGAGCCAACTTTTTATAAAACTAAAAAGCTGATAAGAAAATTGAGGCTTGGGTACGAAAAAATACACGTGTGCCAAAATAACTGTATTTTATATTATAAAGAAAATGTGCAGTTGGATAAATGCCCTGTATGTCAACATCCTCGTTACAAGGAGAAGAAATCGGTCCGACAGAAAAATATCTCGTTTAAGGTGCTTCGGTATTTTCCACTAATACCGAGGCTTCAAAGATTATTCATGTCGGAAAAGACGACCCCCTACATGAGTTGGCATGCAAGAAGTCGTGATGATACAGTAATGACTCATCCATCCGACAGTGAAGTATGAAAACATTTATGCTGCCTGGGAGGCTATTTCCCGTGCGAGGTACAACGGGCAGTTGGGGTAGGCCCGGTCCCAGGCGATGGCCCGAGCTGGGACCACTAACATCGCGAAGACTCGGGGATACGATCCCGATTGGATTACTCCAAATATATAAGATCAGCTCGTTTTATATTTTTATTTATTTCTTAAAAAAAGAACCGAAAGCTCGTGGCTCCAATAATCATACGTTATCTCTCTCTTTTAATATTATTTTTTAAAGTTTTGTAATGAATATGTATATGAATAATAGCCAATCTTTGAGGGTTGGTGGGCAGAGTGTGAAGGTATTGAATTGCCGATTGAAGATCCATCTCCCAAAACAATAATAACACGGATAAAGTGGCTGGTGGAGCTGCAGGGAATGAGATAATGGTGGCACTGGCAGCTGGTAGGGTTTAGGGTAAGGCAGGGAAGGAGGACAGAGGACAGAGGACAGAGGACAAAGGGACACTCATCACTGGCTGGCTCCCATGTGACCGCGTTTAATGGAGTCTCTCTAACTCCCTCACTCGTTGTTTCAGACTGAGTGGGGCATCCTCTGCGCACATGCGCTCGTTCCAGGCTTAGGCTTGGTGCAAAGGTGTGTGTTTTTATTTTATACTCCCATGCTTTTTTACTTTTTACTTTTTAATTGGAGTCACAGTTCCTCGGGCCTCTGGCCCTATTTTCCAAATTTATTATAATAATACAAATAAAGATAATAAATAGGATTAATTTAATTAAACTTTGCTCTCAAAATTTACTATTTTGATCGCATGAACGGTGGAGCCAAGAGAACGACTCAAGAACCATCGAAAATAAAAACTAGACAACATAACATTTAGGGAGCGAACAGTTTATAAACGCAACAATAATGCGTAATAAAAATTCTAAAAAATTACTAAAGGTGGCTCTAATACTACTGTTGGGATGAGAATCAAAAACACATCAAAAATAACAATTTAAAAAATTTAAATCATCCCGAAACAATGATCAATTTTAGTAATATATCATTAAGAAATTCAATCTACGAGTAGAATGATAAGATATACCTTATACCGCGATTGGAATGAGTGTTCCTATTCCAGTTTCAAGACGCACACACGCACGTTCTCCAATGAAAGTTCACACCAAGCACCTCACAAAAAAGGGGCAACGAACAATCGGACTCATAGTGGCTCAGCGAAGAAGCTTTCTCAAACCCTGAAATCTCAAAAACTAGGGCGACCCTTTCACCAAGAATCGGGTGCCAAAACGAGGGAAAGAGAGGATGAGAAAACCACGGAACGAGAAGGTAGATGAAAGAATACCTCGCTGTCTTTCTTGGACTCCAAGAAGATGAAGTAGGCGGCACACCCAAGTAGAAGACACCTTCAATTTGGCTTCGCAAAAGACCAGGGAACTAGGAAGAAGATTGCTGACCACCAAGGGAGAGGAGGAGGGATTCTTTAGAACTTTTCTCCTCAAGAACCCTCTCAAGAATCAAGCTCTTAATCTTTTCCAAGATCAAAAAATTAATTAACTTTCATCAACCTTTGAAGGAGGTTTGGCCACCAATTAATAAGGGGCATGGGCGGCTACAAGAGTAGACCCGCCCCCCTTAAAAAACTCTCACCAGAATTCAAAATTTTAGGATTTACCTTCAAAAAATAATTTGTATTTAATGGCTTCATAATTTATTCGAAATTAATTAAATTTAATTAAATATAAACTTTAATTTATCATTCGTTGATGGGAACCTTGAGCTGGTATTCGATGCTGAACTCTAAGAGTTCTACTGACTAGGATATCATTCATCCTGCGAGTTTAGATTTACTCAGTACATGTCTAATCGACTACTCGGTACGTACTTGGATGTGGTGACTTTGGAAATATGACCTCAATCTCCAGGCCGAGAAGACAAGGGCGAAGGCAAGCTTCTCTACCCTCTAGTATGTGGTTCCGTCCTAGGAGGACATTGCTGACAAAATAGATTGACTTTTTATCTTTTTCTTATTGTCGGATAAGGATTGAATTGAGGGCGCTTTATGTGACTGTGAGGTAGTGGAAAAGGATTTCTCCCTGTTGTGGTTTGTCCAGGACCGATGGGTTGGTAAGGAAGTATTTGAGTTCCTCGAAAGCCTGTTCACATTTTTCATCCCAATGAAAACTTTGTTTCTTACTTAAGATTTTAAAGAAGGGGGCAACTCGATCGGCCGACCCGAAGAGGAATCTGGATAACAAGACCATCCACCCAGTGAGTTGTTGTACTTTCTTGATGTTGCACGGGCTCCGCATCTCTTAAATGGCTTAGCATTTCTCCGGATTAGCTTCTATCTCTCAGCGCGTTAGCATGAAGACGAGGAATTTGCCGCTGTGAACTTTGGAGGCACACTTTTCTAGGTTTAATCTCATGTTGTAGTGCCTGAGCTGGGTGAAGATCTCGATGAGATCATTGCAATGGTTTTCGATGGCCGGTGTTTTGGCAACCATGTCGTTGACATACACTTTTATATTGCAACCAATTTGTTTCTTGAAGACTTTGTTCATCAGACGTTGACACGTGGCTCCTACGTTTTCAAGCCCCAAGGGCATTACCTTGTAACATAAGTTTGCATGTTCGGTGATAAAAGATGATTTTTCTTCATCTTCCGGGTGCATCCGGATTTGATTGTAGCCTAAATAGGCATCCATGAAGCTTAGATATTGGTATCCCGAGGAGTCCTCAACGAGTTTGTCTATGTTCAGTAACAGGTAAGAATTCTTTAGGCATGCTTTATTGAGGTCGATGAAGTCGACACACATCCACCACTTTCTCGAGTGATTTTTGAACATTTGAATATTTGCCATGGATGTGTCAAAAAGCACTCGGAAAAGTGGCGAATTTGTGTCGACTTCACGGACCTTACCAAAAGGATTCTTACCCGTTGCCGAGCATAGACAAACTCATCAACGGTTCCTCGGGATACCAATATCTAAGCTTCATGGACGCCTATTCAGGCTACAATCAAATCCAGATGCATTCGAAAGATGAAGAAAAAAATGACTTTCATCACCGAACATGCAAACTTATGTTACAAGGTAATGCCCTTCGGGCTTAAAAACGCAGGAGCCACGTGTCAACATCTGATGAACAAAGTCTTCGAGAAACAAATTGGTCACAATATGGAAGTGTATGTCAACGACATGGTTGCCAAAACACCGGCCATCGAAAACCATTGCAATGATCTCATCGAGATCTTCACCCAGCTCAGGCACTACAACATGAGATTAAACCTAGAAAAGTGCACCTTCGAAGTTCACGACGGCAAATTCCTCGGCTTCATATTGATGCACCGAGAGATAGAAGCTAATCCTGAGAAATACCGAGCCATTTAAGAGAAGCGGAGCCCGTGCAATATCAAAGAAGTACAACAACTCACTGGGAGGATGGTCATGTTGTCCAGATTCCTCTCCGGGTCGGCTGACCGAGCTGCCCCCTTCTTTAAAATCTTAAGTAAGAAACAAAGTTTCCATTGGGATGAAAAATATGAACATACTTTCGAGGAACTCAAATACTTTCGTACTAACCCACCGGTCCTAGACAAACCACAACAGGGAGAAACCATTTTCCTCTACCTCACAGTCACAAAAAGTGCCCTCAGTTCGGTCCTTATCCGAGAAAAAGAAAAAGATAAAAAACCAATCTATTTTGTCAGCAAGGTCCTCCAAGGACAGAACCATATACCAGAGGGTAGAGAAGCTTGCCTTCGCCCTTGTCTTCTCGGCCTGAAGATTGAGGCCATATTTCCAAAGTCACCACATCCAAGTACGTACCGAGCAGTCAATTAGACATGTACTCACTAAACCCAAACTCGTAGGATGAATGATATCTTGGTCAGTAGAACTCTCAGAGTTCAGCATCGAATACCAGCTTAGGGTTCTCATCAACGAATGATAAATTAAAGTTTATATTTAATTAGATTTAAATATGCAAACTTTGAGAAACAAATTAAAGTTCAACATCGAATACCAGCTTAGGGTTCCCATCAACATGCAAACTTCTATTACAAGGTAATGCCCTTTGGGCTTAAAAACGCAGGAGCCACGTATCAACACTTGATGAACAAAGTCTTCGAGAAATAAATTGGTCGCAACATGGAAGTGTATGTCGACGACATGGTTGCCAAAACACTGGCCACTGAAAACCATTGCAATGATCTCATCAAGATCTTCAACCAGCCCAGGCACTACAACATGAGACTAAACCCAGAAAATTGCACCTTCGAATTCATACTAACACACCGAGGGATATAAGCTAATCTGGATGAAAATATGAAAATGACTAAGTATCAAATTTGACCTTTACTTATGGTTTTTCAAATTTAAAGACATAGACATCTAACATGAGTAAATCTAAACATGTTTGTGAAGTTTGTAACTAAGATGAAGTTTCTAAGTCAATTTGTTGACTTAGGTCAACTCTAGTCAACTTAAGGTCTTCTAAAGTGAACTTGTTATCAATTTATCCATTTTCACATGATTTTTAAATTTTAATCACATGGAAGTAAATCATGAGTGAACTTAAATATGTTCACCAAGTTTCAACTTAAAATGATGTCTCTAAGATGAAATTTTACATAGGGCACATTTCATTCAAATTAGATGACATGAAATAGTCTAAGTATTAAAATTTTAGGATTCACCATCAAAAAATAATTTGTATTTAGTGGCTTCATAATTTATTCGAAATTAATTAAATTCAATTAAATATAAACTTTAATTTATCATTCGTTGATGGGAACCTTGAGCTGATATTCGATGCTGAACTCTAAGAGTTCTACTGACTAGGATATCATTCATCCTGCGAGTTTAGATTTACTAGTACATGTCTAATCGACTACTCGGTACGTACTTGGATGTGGTGACTTTGGAAATATGACCTCAATCTCCAGGCCGAGAAGACAAGGGCGAAGGCAAGCTTCTCTACCCTCTAGTATGTGGTTCCGTCCTAGGAGGACATTGCTGACAAAATAGATTGACTAGTATTAAAATTTTATATACTCGTGAGATTTCAATCAATTATCATGCAAAGTTATTCATGAGCATAGAGAAATCATTTAATCAAGAAAATTGAGGTATTATGCAAGAATTTTGCCTAAATGAAACTCATACCTCATTTCTTGAGAAATTCCAGAATTTTCATTTTCTTTCCCAATTTTCTTTAGCCTTCCAAATTTACCACTTTCTCAACTTGCAAGTAGGCTTCATTAGTATCATAATGAAATCATATACCAACTAGCAAGCTAGCTTACTAAATAGCAAAGGTTCAATGCAAAATTTTATTTAAAAATCTCAGCCTATGCTAGATAGTAAAGATTCATTTTAAAAGAATTAATATAACATCAAAATGAATCAAAGATATATCAAAATGTAAAATTTTGAAAGATAAGATCTCTAAACATGTTTAACTAGTTTGGACTTAAAAAAGAAGGTCTCTAATAATAGATATTCACTTAGAGCAAGTTTCATTCAATGAAATTTGTCTAAGTACTAAATTTCTACGTACTCATGAGAATTTAAGGATTTGACATGTAATTATCATCATGAGTAAAGAGACACCGATAAAGCGTTAATATTGAGGTATTATATTAGGATTTTGTGAAAATCAAAATCATACATCATACTTGAAAATTTAGCCAAACTAATCTTTTTCATTCTAATTAGTCTTCCATTTAACCTTAGATTTAACTTGCATGAGGAAATCATTGGTAACATAATGACATAATTATTTCAAGCAAGTTAATCATTCTAGATAGCTAAGTAAGCATCAAAGTTTTCATTCCAAATCCAAATTTACTAAATAGTTCGAAATTCATTTTAAATGAAATCAAGTCATATCAAAAACGAATTTTAAGAGATCACAAGTGTAATGAAGATGAAAACGTGATCTCCAACCATTCTCATTTGTTAAAAACCCGATAACGTCCCGAGCACGGTAAGGATCGGCCCGAACCCGATATTTTTTCGAGCTATCGGGTCGGGCCATATATTGCCGGCTCTATTCAAAACTATTGTTGACTTGGCATTACGTATTTTTGATTCATGTCATTGCCTTTTAATTGATTAAATTATGCCAAGTCTGCATTTTCGTTAAGTTTATGAATGGCTACCGATTCATTTGATTTATTTTTGTAGTTTTAAGGATAAATTTGATCGTTTTTGAAATATGATAATTGGACCATATAGTTTATGGACTCTATAAGTTATTAACCCTATTAATATAATAATATCATAATATTAGTATATACTATTTTACCAACATATATATTACCATTATATCAATATAATATTGTATAAGAATAGTAATAATAATAACATTATTATATAATAGTTATTCTTAAATTCAATAATATTATAGTATTAGATAAAAATGTAATATATAGATTATAAATTGATATTAATAAGAGAATTTTTTGGTGCTGGATTTTTCTTTATTATTCGAGCACACTTCTTTTTATTCGATTAATTAATGAAAACGAAACAAATCAGTTCAGCGTTTTAAACCCAATTGGACTAAATTTGATCAATCAATTACATGGAACATAAACCGGTATTAAACTTAATTCAAGATCATCTGGTGAATCAGTTTGGTTTACCTTCATCATCAAATCGATCAAGATTCAAACCAGGCAACCAATTGGTGTTCAATTGAACCAGACTTGGGCTCTGGCATTTAGAATCAATTTGGGCTTCAGTGGACCTAAAACTGGATATATATATAATTCGAAAAAATTTTAACATATTCAACAAAATCTATACAGTGTGATAAAAATTAGGAAATATTTATATAATATGATAATTAAATTAAGATAAGTGAATTACATGGTTATTCACTCAAGATATATATATCACTAATGACGACAAAGAAATCAATGACATGCTGGACAAATTAAATTCAAGTTTTTTTCTAAATTAGAATATAAAATCTCAAATTTTCTAAAATTAAATATAGTATCTGAAATTCTTAAAATCAGAATTAAATTAAAAAAATACCCAAAATATAATTATACTAAAACTATTTAAATTGATCATTTTGATTATTAAAATGCATCCTAAAATCTTCAAAAAAAAATTATAATAATTCTAATTAATGTTTGAAATTTTTTAATAATTTTTTAAAAATTTTAGGATGCATTTTCATAGTTGAATGTCCACTTTCAAGACTATTTTAATCATGAGAATATATTTTAAAATCCGATTTTTTTTTTTAAAAAATCATTCACTAATTTAAATTTATATGATATTTTTAGAGATTTTAGGATATATTTTTATGATCTAAATGATCACTTTAAATAGTTTTAGTACAAAGATATTTTTGGTATTTTTTAAATTTGATTCAAATTTTTAAATTTTTAAATATTCGATTTTAAAAAAATTTAAGGTTTCATATTCTTATTTTAAAAAATTACTCAATTAAATTTAATAGGCTAATTGAGTTACACCCAATAAAGACAAATAAAAAAGAATTCGCCGGTTAGAGAATATATATATATATATATATATATATATATATATATATGCATGTCCCAAGTAGCATCACTTTTTTTTTTTTTGCAACAAAATAACTGATATTACTTAACGAATGTAACTAGGACCCAAACGATCCCATACAGCAAGATTTAGTAATTCGGGTGGTCGGACATTTGACCAAATCTGCGAAATACTGAAAAGACGAGCAAAGTTTGCAATCCAATAGGCTGCTTGATTACATTGTTTGTATACAAAAACAAAGGAGACAACTGTATAAGCTAAGGAAAAAGAACAAATGTCATTAAAAATATGCTGGATTCTCCAATCAGAGCATATCTTGTGCTTAAGACTATCCATAAGAACTTTGGAGTCTGATTCAATAATGACTTGCTCGTAATGTTCCTGCAAGACAATCACCAAAGCTTGCCTTACAGCAAGCGCTTGAACATATAGAATAGAAGGGGCAGTTACAAATAGCACATTTGTAATAGCCGGGGTTTTCTAACATAAAAATTTCTCATGGTGCAGCCCATCGAGTTGGGAGTTAGCCGGGTCGAGTCGCGTGATTGCGTCGTATAGCAAGTAAAAATTTTATTTAGGTCTTATTGAAGTGTTAGTACCTCTTCTCTTTGTTAAATTTTATTTAAGCCTGGGTCAAACGCCAACAACACAGTCCAACACTCAAACAACAAGCGAGCTCTTTCGCCACGGGTCTCCTAGTGGCAGTCAAAAGTGCCAAACTCCTCTAAAGACTTCCTGCCCTAGGCGTCCGTCATAATGTTCGCCTTCCTAGAGAGATACAACATGGTGCAACCATAAACAGTCGGGTCATCCAACACCGTCTCATCATTGATCGGACTCAACTCTTTGGGGCGAGGGTTAGCATCCTCTTTAACAACCATCATTCACCGTATCAAAATTAAGAATACATAACAAACCATGGCACGTGCACAAGAAAATAAGATATCCCACTGAATACCTCGTGCTAATTCGCGTACACTCGATCTTGCCCCCTCTAGGGCCCATCATATACAACTACTCAAGCCATAAAAAAAAGCACCACTTGCACAAGAAAGTATAAGTTTATCAATACATCCAACTTGTCGTGCCCCGACAACATTCGGCCACACCGGCCATACAACAACCACCCATATGCATCATGTAGTCGTATAATTTAACAGTTCGATAAAAGTAAGAATATACACACAAAGCCCATTCGAGGTCCTATCTCAATCTTAAAAAAAGATATATCATAATAAAACTCTTGATGGTCCGAAACATACCACAATGCCAAAATTTCAGCACATTACCTTGGTTGAGGCATTCTACCGAATACCTTGGGGCAAATCAACCTTACTAGGCTATACAACACATGGAAGTTCCTAACCAAAGGGATCTTAATCTTAAGACATTAAGGGGCGTAACCCATATGTCCCTCAACCCCCACCACAATCGGAAGCACAAATTACTCTAAGGAAATATGATTCCCAATCACTTACTTATTAGATTTCAGATTGGTGCAGTCTCTACATTTAGCCACTAATCCCAGCTTAGTTAACAACTTCAAACTCTACCTATTCTTCAATACAACAAGTCTCCGGGTTCGACCATCTCAAACCATGATTTACCCCAAGGTTCCTACTTGTGTAGAGTGAGGACATGTCCTCTACACACCATGATAATGCAACGATGTTTGGAAGATGGGCAGCCGTATGCATCTCATAGACTGGCCACCCATCATCAATTTAAATCACAACATGATCAAATAAAATATGCAATTGTCCAAAATTTCCAACAGCTCATAACATAAAAACAAATATATGTACGCACTCCATAAGGTTAGCCCCTTTAAAGCATTTCATCAAACAAACGATGAGCCGATGAAACTACGCCGCCCGAAAACCCAAAACAACAAGGAAACAAGGAATCCCGGCATACTAACTTGGTTGGGGCATTCCAACAAATACTTGGCGGGCAAATCGATCCTCACCAAGCTACATGTCATACGACAGCCCCTTCCTAAAAAATTCAATATAAGGGCATCAAGAACTTAGCCAACCCGACATCAAGAATAGTTCCGATATCAACCATGATTCATCACATGACCTCCACATCTAAATTTGGCTCTTCCCAACCATAAGAACTCACAAGGCTTGACAATCCCAGCCCACAAGTCAACCCAAGTCCCTATGTGGACAAGACAATAAAACAATTGAAATTAAGGCTATAACAGCCGTGTGTGACCACAAGGATGACCACACAAACACCATTATTAATTCAACTTGGCCAAAACATTAAGTGCTCAAGAATTATAATTCACAACTCGCAGGTCGCTAACTAGGCTGGCCTCCCCAGTGAGCTTCCTGCCCTGAGTCCGCTAAGCTAGGAAGGCTCTTTAGACTCAATGCCCTCAATCCTTGGTTAGAAATGCCCTCCAACCAGTGCCACTCGGGTCAGTTGTCAGCGTGGCCTAGTGGTGAGATATGAAAACTCAGTGAATGACTCTCCCGAACCATCACTAATCAAATCATAAGATGAAACTATATTAACAAAGCTCGGCATCAGATAAGCAATCACATAAGTACACAGCGGGGGACGACGTTTGGAAAGCCCTCTAACGCATACCCACAACACCACCAAGTAGGGTGCTAGGAAGGCCCTCTAGCACATACCCATCCATAGGACAGACATCCTAGGAAGGCCCTCTAGTGATGCTGCCCTCTCATGTCGGGAAAGCCCTCCAACATATCTCAACGCTAGGAAAGCCCTGTAGCGAGTCTCCACCGTTAGGAAGGCCCTCTAATGGTTTCACAAGCACAACTCATAAGTCGCTCACTAGGCTGGCCTCCCTAGTGAGCTCCTCGCCCCGGGCCAGCTGAGCTAGGAAGGCCCTCTAGTCTCAGTGCCCTCAATACTCGATTGGGAAAGGCTCTCCAACCAGTGCCACTCGGGCCAGTCGTCGGCGTGGCCCACTAACGAATATCTCGACCCAATATTAACTCGCCAAGTCGGGCATTAGCTTCACATGCTAACACGCTTCCCAGCTAGACCATTACATAAACAACCACATACATGTCCAAATAATGGAAAGAAACATACATCATGAATAAAGTGTAGTCAACTCGGGTGGGTACAACTGTACATGATTTCCCCGGGGTGCGTGCACATACGCATCCTATACGACCCTATCTCGGCCCCAAACCCTCAGCTACTCGCCGCACCACCCACCATCCACATTTACTGAAATTAGATTTGGTTCCCTATCCAAAGGAAAAATACATGGCAGGTTTGCCGTGTACGGAAATTTCAGCACGACGCTGAAAATTTCAGCACTAATCTAAATTTCATTTCAGCAACAAAAGCTAGTATAGCACGGCTTTAATCTAGATCAAGTTCAACAACACATACTAACATATTTCAGCAAACTTCAAGGAACACCTCATATTTAAACACATTTCAGATTGTATGCATCACAATATTTTTGGGTAAGATAGAAAAACAATTACATACCGTTGGCGCGTAAGCTCAGTTCAATCTTCCCCCCTAGAACAGGATACACCATATGACGACATGCTAGAAATGCCCCATACAATGCTCCTACGACGTATTGTCGCAGTCAGGACCTACTACCATGCTCTGATACCACTTTGTCACACCCCAGACCCAAGGTAGCGTGACCGATCGGGAATACACACCCGTACCCCGAAGCCTCACAACCAAACAGAGATATAGAAAATACTCAACTGGAATGCATATGTAACTATGATGTAAAGAGAGTAAAATCCCAACACTCGAATGTGAAAACCCGAGAAACAGTGACGATGTCTCACAAGAGACTACAAGTATGATAGGGACATCCTTAAGCAAAAAATAAATGACAGGACTCCTTGACTCTCTACTACGACTGGGGAAAAGTCCTTCCGCTGAGCTTACGCCTCCAACTGTATCAAGCTTCATGAGCCACACCTGAACATACACACATAGTAGGAGGGAATGAGTATATAACTCAGTGAGTGGTAGGGTAACACTATACCCACCCTCAGAGATAATAAAACCATAAGAGCATGTAGATGAACAGTGCACAAATAATCTAACAAGCGAAAAGAATCATGTCATCCACTGATTCACATCAAGTATAACAAATATGAAAAACATATGAATCCAATAAGAAGATTAGACATAATGAATTCAGTTAACAAAGGTTCAGTCACCAATCTGAAACTTTCATCAAACATTACAAGCCGCTTTGGCTTCATCTTTGGGGACCCGCGCACTAGCCGCAATTTGCGCCTCTAGCTGCGGTCCCTCACAAGTCGGGAATCTCCCTCCGACATAGGCCACATAAAAGGGTAACTGTCAGGGTTGCTTCTCGGCATGTACCCGACTCAGAGCCATCTCTTCGGAGTCTTGCTAACACTAGATGGGTGTTCCGGAGTCGTCTCTTTGGGACTCTGCCCATCACCGGTTGGAACCTCTTACTCATAAGTACATCAAGTATAATAGGGCAATATAACAAAGTAAATCTATAAATTACATTGTTTCCATTCATCATGTTCATCACAATAGTATAGTTTAGATCTACCATAGCAGCAAGAGTATAATCATTGAAATAACTCATTTCTCAAGTAACACAAGACTAGTTCCCAACACTTAGCCAATTTCTGCAGTTTACAAATGTTAACAGGTGCGGTTTTGTCACCTATACCAAACTAGTCATCCTAAATGATATGATCACGAAACTCTCCAAAAGATTAAGCTTGTATATTCTACTTGCTAACCCTAGAGTTTCAGATCGTTTGAACAGCATATCAGTCACGAATCGGTGTGGCGAATACGCCATCCCAGTAATTCTGCACATGCTGGGATTTCTGCATTCATGAGCAGATTTTTATAGTTGACTAGCCATATTGCAAAATTCATAACTATGTCATTCCTTAACCTTTTTCCCTTAAACCAACTTTGTTCATTACAACTTGTTACCTATAAGGTCTTTCCTAAATTTCACTACCCACGGACAACACACGACATTTAAATCACAGCGTCAAAACCCCAACTAATCGTAAATTCTGCAAATTTTTGCTATGCGCAGAACCGGACAGCTTTGATTAGCCTTCGAACTAATTGTGTAAACTTGGTCATTTCAACCCAACATTTAGTCAAATTTAGTATCGAGACTATTCATGTATTATTCTCTCTATTCCTAGGACTGTGGGCTAATCCGACGACTTCGCAGCCCCTGAAATTTGTGTCCAACTTGCATAAAAATTATAATTGTCAAGCAAGTTCCTGTTTTTTTAATCATCTCTCCCTCACCATACACCCCACTTGGACCCTGTTTTGTCCAGAATTTAACCTCCCCTAATCCTTATTAAACTCGTGATCATGTTCTTGCAAATAATCATAAAGGCTACGCATTGTATTACCACCACAACATGGCAAAGTTACATCAACATGAACTACTAATTCTACTATCATAGTATGACAAAGATTTCTTCATTACTTCATACAAGAAATTTAGACAAATGGAAGCATCTCAAAACCACAATGGATCACATGCATCATTAGAATTCTATCTCAAAAATCCACCAACTAATAAGGACTTACCTTACTGATCATGAGGGAGTAATTTAAGGGGTTGTCCTCCAAAGTTGAGGTGCCTCTCACCTTTCAACTATGTCGAGCAGCACCTTGCTATGGCTTCATGATTGATCTCTTTTTTTTTATCATGCATAGGATTGTTTCTCAAGACTCCAAAACAAGATTTAAGACCTAACTTTTCCATGAAAGCAATAATTGGAAACAATTGCACACATCAAGAAAGCATGGGGACGGCATAGGCGACATGGTGTAGGCGGCATGAATTGGAAATCCCCATATGGGGAACTAGAACATAGATCCACTCACCAGAAGGAAGGGAAACCCAAGGAGAAGACGACCCTCAAATTTGGCGACGATCGGCTCCAACGATCTTGAGAAATCCGACCACCAATTTTGTAGGTGCCGCTCACCCCTTGCTTAGATTGTTCGTGCCTTCCTCTCCCAATGCAGTTGCCAAAATCCCTTCTTTAAACCCTATTTTCTTTCTTTTATTAAATTACCTTAATGCCCTTATAACTTAAGTGAGCCATATATGAGCCTATACACTTCTGATTTGAGTTCCACTTGAACCCCCCGAACTCGACTCGAGTTAAACTTACATCTAACATCCAAACCAAGTACCATGAAATAATGTTGCTTGCGCATAGGGGTCGTACCTCAATTCGCGCCTCACGACGATTCATTCGGCCAGCTCTGACGTGCATCCTGATTTTCCACTGGAACCACAATAAATAAAATTTAAATTTCCCACGGGTATTACAATGCCCCTTCAAATTGAGGACTCGGCCGAGCAAAGGTTTGCCCTGCTTCACCTGCTTGAGTCGGCCGAGTAGTGGCATGAGTGGAGAGTGTGGACTACTCGAGTTAGAATGCATGGTTTTGAGTTATGTTTACTTGTTAAACATTAGATCTGTAGATCGATGCATGTAAATTGTGGATGAAATTTCAGCCCCTTCCTATCTAGAGGGTTCGGCCGAGCAAGGATTACCTTTCTCAAGCTTCGGCCGAGCAAGGGTAAAGAGGGAAACCGAATGATTTCGAGTAGTTGTTCATACCTTCCCGTTCGATGCTAATTCATATTCATGTTATGAAATTTCTCGCTTGTCATATGAATTGTTTGGTGATAGATCTACATTTTCATATTATGGAAATATTCTTGCTAATGCTCATATAGATATGATGGTTGTGGTATATGTATTCAAAAAAAAGGTTTCATTTAATTCATTTTATCATATTTAATTGCTGCTATGCTTAGTGTATGTTCCTTATTGGTTTATTTACCTCTTTAAATTCTTTATTATTGAATCATATGGCTATACATAGTATGTGACGTGAAGTAATTTATTTATAGCTTATATGCTGTCCTATTTTGTTATTGGGTACATTTTCAAGTTTATGATATGTATTTCACATTAGCAAGGATAGTATATGACGATAGATGATTAACATGAAAAATCTGAGGTGTGTGCTATTTATGGAAACTCAAAGGTAGACTAGTTAGATTTAACACCTAAGAAATAATTAGCGACCAATAGTGTACGCATGTTTGGACCCAGAAATAAAGGGCTAAACTCGGGCGGGCCCCTAGGATTTTAAACAAGAAAACTCTAGGACACTTGTTGTGTGATGTGATTGTGATGGTCAGCCGAGAAGCATGGATAGTCGGAATGACTAATGCTTGACTTGGCTAGTGATTGGGTCCTGAGATTGCAACAGTGGGCCCGCTAGGTGTCAGACCCTAGTTGGGTGGGACTAGCTATCCCTACCCCAGACGGTGTCCGGAGACTAGCAGGCCATCCTAGTCGACGGCCCGAGATTTTGCATTGATGCACTGATGTGCTATGTGGCCGAACGGCCAGTGTGTTACTATTTTGGGTGGTAGGGCTGATTGTAGCCGAACCACAAGATCATGAGTAGGCCCTAAGGGCCGAGGGTCATATGATTTAGTTAGGCAGTTATGGCTGGTTTCATGGATGTATGGCCTATACAAGACGACCTTTGGGGTCGGTGGTCATATCAGAAGCAAAGTATATCCCTAACTATATGTTTTATTGTCGTATATAACTACTTGTGATTATTGGTGATTTATGTGGTGGTTCAGAAGAACCGCTCACCGAGTCCCATGTGGACTCACGGTTTATTTCCTTGTTTTGCAGAGCCCGATCGGTGAGAGGAGGCTTGGAGTCATGGTGCAGCTAGAGGCAGGCGGTGGCGTAGATCTCGTAGCAGCATCCACTAGTCTTAGTCTAGAGGTCTAGGGCAGTTGTTCTTTTCATAGATTGAGAATGTTTATTTGAAAATATGTACTCGATTTTAAACTTGAGTTGTTTTCTCTGGTGATTGATGTTTCAGAACTTTTCATGTTTTAAAGCAAAAATTGTGAACCTTCTTTAAAGATTTGAATAAAGCTACATCATTGTTTCATTATGTGTTTTTGTTAGTCAGTGTATGTAGT
Organism: Canna indica; assembly: GCA_034359265.1. Classification (NCBI taxonomy): domain Eukaryota; kingdom Viridiplantae; phylum Streptophyta; class Magnoliopsida; order Zingiberales; family Cannaceae; genus Canna; species Canna indica. The sequence continues at coordinate 30,949,878 of CP136898.1, read as the reverse complement.
AGGCTTCAGGGTAGGTCATAGACCCTGGCCGATCACACGACCCTAAGTTGGGGTGTGACAACATTCAGCATACTAAATAATTTCGAGCTAAAAAACCAATAGCAGATTTAGCTGAAGAGTAAGATGCATCACAATTTAATTTTATGTGGCAAAAAGTGGTGGATTCCATTTAAGAGATATGGGCTATTTGACTTTAAAATTTCCCTCAGGATTTGAAGTTAAACCGAGCAAATCGACATAGGAAATGAATTTTTTCATTAAGCACAACGGGGAAAGCTGCCGCACTTGGTGCAATATTTCATTTCTCCTAAACCAGATAAACCACCAAGAAACGACAACCAACCTTTTTATTGAGCAACAAACAGAATTGTCGCTCAAGATAAGAAGGTCGCTACCATGGATCCAGGAGGTAATGTTTATTTAACCGAAGATATCTTTAAATCAAAAAGCCGAGATCGCGTAAGCAGAAGACCATGCATAAGTTTCCCAAGAAACAATTTTATTTTTTTAGGGATATGAAGAGACCATAAAACTAACCAGTTATAAGAAGAAACATTTGGAAAAGAATTGTGCTTAAGGAGAAAAGAATATGTTGACGCAGTAGTAACATTTCCCACAGTACTTTCTTTCCAAACATAAAAATCATCATGGGGAGGTAAAGGGAGCCCAATCTCATAAATGGAATCACTGATCTCAGCCGAGAATATAGAGTTACAAATAGAAAAATTCCAGCTTTGGTTCTCAATTAGAGCATTTACAGTAGCATCTAGAGAAAGCAAATCTACATTAACATATGTAGGTTTAATGCTAATAGGCAAGTCTAGCACCCAAATGTCATTAAAAACAGATGTATTACTGCCAGATCTAACAACAGATTGAAAACCAAATCTCAGATTTTTGAAAGCTTTCATAAATAATCTCCAGGACCAGGTGCAGTGGGTAGGAGAAGTAATATTAGAAATGGAGAGACTAGGGTATTTGTTTAGAACAAGGTTAACCCAAATATTTTTTTCTTTCCTAAGATATGCTTCTACCCTTTTAATATTAAGAGATAAGCTTGGAAGGAAAATATTATGAACACCTAGGCCTCCTTGAGATTTAGGAAAGGTAATTTGATCCCAGGAAATTAAATGCATTTTGTTAGAATCTTTATTTGAATTCCAAAATAAATTACTAATGATACTGTTAATTTTGAGCATGGTCTTTTTGGAGAACCAAGCAATAGATAATGTATGTAAAGGGATGAAAGTTAGAACAGAAAGATAGTTTTATTGCCAAGCACCTAGCTTATTATTTATAGTATCAAAAAGATAATCATAGACATTATTTGGAGGTTTCCTAGGAGAGATCATGGTGCCTAGGTACTTAAAGGGAAAGAACCCTTCCGCTATGCCCAGATGATTACAGATAGAGTTTTTAACTTGAGTGGGTGTGTATTTATGGAAGAATATGTTGGATTTTAAAGGGTTAACTCGTTGACCAGTTAATGTATAGTAGTGATCAAAGATAGATCTAACAGAATCTAAACTCTTTTTATCAGCTTTAAAATAAAGCATTATATCATCAGCAAAGAGGGGGTGGCTGAGTTGAAAATTGTTTTTAAAGCTAAGGGGGGTGAGTTTATTTTCTTGGACAGCTTTATTGATTAGAAGAGAAAGTGTTTGAGCCACCAAGATATAGAGGAAAGGTGAGATAGCATCACCTTGTCTAATACCTCTATTGGATTGAAAAAAAACCAAAAAGATTTCCATTGATCAAGCATGAGAAGGAAGAGGTGGTTAGGCAAGAGGAGATCCAATTAATGAAAGTGGGAGGAAAGCCAGTTAGCTCCAGGACAGTGAAGATAGCTTTCCAAGAGATGGAATCAAAAACCTTTTCTAAGTCAAGTTTCACCATAATGAAGGGTTTCCTACTTTTAGACTTGTAAATGGTATGAGCCATTTCTTGAGTAATGAGGATATTCTCATGAATATTTTTGCCTTTTATGAAGGCAGATTGTTCACGGGAAATAAGAGTAGGGAGGGTATCCTTCATTGTATTTGCTAACATTTTAGAAAGGATACGGTAGTTCAAATTACATAAGGAGATGGGCCTATAGTCTTTAACCTTAGTAGGATTTTTGGTTTTAGAGATAAAGATTAAAACAGTTTGATTCCAAGAATAAGGGAGGAAAGCTGTATTTTGGAAATTTATTATGCAATTAAAAAGATCATCCTAAATGATGGACCAATAGTGCTTGTAGAATTCAGCAGTGAATCCATCAAGACCTGGACTTTTTCCATTTGCCATTGATTTGACAGTATCCCATAACTCATCCTTGGTGAAAGGCTTGGTAAGGGTATTTTTCATGGCCGAGTAGATAGAGGGAAAGTAGGGCCATAATTGAATGACAAAGATATTTAGATGATTTGGCTGCCAATGTTTTTGGTAATGATTTGCGAAGATTTTTAAGATATCAACATCCTTAGTCAAGGAAATACCAGAGTCATCAGTGATTTTACCAATGAAATTGATTCTTCTTCTAGAAGTAACAATCCTATGAAAATAAGCAGTATTTTTGTCCCCATCCAAAAGCCACTTTATTTTGACTTTGGCACACCATTTGATACTTATTTGATTTTGAAGTTTAGTAGCTTGGCCGTAGAGAGAATCAAGGTTGATTTGGTCATTTGGAGATAGACCACTATCAGCCTCTTTAATCTCAAGCCTAGAAATAGCTGCTTGAGTCACTTTAAGGTTTGCTTCCAAGTTACCCACCTGATCTTTGTTCCAAATGGAAAGGGCATTTTTAGTGTGGGCAAGGTTTAAAGTGAAATTAGATTGGGGAATAGGATGAAGAGAAGAATTAGACCAAGTCTCCTGAATAATGTGGCTTGATTCAGGATACTCAGTCAAGAAGTTTTGAAATTTGAAAAACTTGGATCTATTGTTAATTTTTGGATTTAATTCTAAGAGGATAGAGCAGTGATCAGAACCATATCTAAGAAGGTGTTTAACTCGAGAAGTGCCAAAATAGTGAAGCCAAGCAGGGTTGGCAAAGGCACGGTCGAGTCTAATAAGAATTTTATGGTCCCCTTTATGATTATTACACCAAGTGTGTTTAGGACCACTAAAACCTAAATCAATTAGATTTGAATTACTTATGAAAGATCTAAAATTTCTAATATGATTGTTGACTTTAAAAGCTAATCCACCTTTTTTGTCAGAGGTATCAAGAATGCAATTAAAGTCCCCAGCGATGAGCCAAGGAAAGGAGGATAATTCGTGGCGAGATAAAGAATGCGATAGAGAGTTTCTAATGGAAGGGTTTGTATTAGCATAAATATTTGAAAAAAGAAAAGGAGTGTCATCATTTATAGAAATAACAGCATGGATAATGTCTCGCTGAGCATGAATGATATTTGCTTTAACACACTCAGAATTCCATGCAATAATCAAACCACCAGAAACACCATTTGAAGGGAAAGAGAACCCATTCCAATTTCTACCAATGCGAGAAATAAAAAGGGTAGCTTTAGGAACATCAACATGAGTCTCTTAAAAAGCAAATATTTTAACATTACAGGATTTAATATGAGAATGAATGCGGTTAAGAATTTGGGATCTTAACACCCCTCTAACATTTCAAACAGTTATATTCATAATCCAGTATTAACATCAAATGAGGTCATAGCTTGATCAAGAGGATCATAAATCAATTTAGTAGGGGAATCATGTCCAAGTCTTTTACCCTTACTCTGCCCTAATAAAGAAGAATCAGGAAGAGAGAGGGTGAGGTTATGGGGCTTAGACTTGTTTTAGAGATTTGAACATTCTTACATTTCCTATGTGCAGGCTTGCATGTAGAGGGTTCCTTACTTGGGGATTCTGAATTGAAAAGTATAGAGACTTCTTTTACCAAGTCATCAAAAGATTTTTTGAGAAAGGTAGATGACTTATAAGGAGGAAGGGTCTCTTTAGTGTTTGAATTATTGTTAGAGGTATTTTTGTTGGAAGATCTATGATTTATAGATTTGGTTATACTAGGGTTTTGTTTAGGAAGGGCTACAGTGGCCTCTCTAATATGGGGAACACCCTTAGAATTGTTAGTCTTAGGGAGATTTGACGATTTATGTTTGGTTTTAGGGTAGGACTTAGAGTGCTCAGGGATAAGGTTCCCTTCAGGGATCCTAATGGAGGCATCATTGTGCAAGTCGTTTTGGTTTGTAGAGTTCAAGTTAGAATTAAAAACATCATGATGTGTATCAGAAGGAGTCTTCTATTTAGTAAGATTGTTCCGATCTCGTCTTCTTCTAACTTGAATCCAGGGACCACACACCGGTTCCTCGACACTAAGAGCCGGAGGCACCTTGATTCTCTTGGATGGGGTGTGATTTGGATCAGTATTTTGAGTGTTTTGTTGGTTTTCAGTGGAATTGGTACTGTTATGGTTAGTAGCATTTTGCTTATTTAGATGTTTACTACATGTATTTTCCCTATGTCCTACCAAACCACAGAGAAAACAAATATAGGGTAAATTTTCATACATAACAGGCTGAAAAAAGTCATTTCCAGGAACAGATATCCAAACACCTTATTTCACAGGTTTAGACAGATCTATTTCAACACATATTCTAATGTACTTTCCTCTATGAAATTCAAAAGATCTAGAGTCTATAGAGATAAGTTTACCAATACTACTTTCTATCATTGTAACAGATGTATAATTTCACAGTTCAAGAGGTAATGCATGAATTCTTAGCCAAACAGGTGCAAAAGAAAAATCTTCTAATCAGGGCCTGAAAAAGGGTTTCCAAGGCACAAGCCATATGATATCACCCTTGCAGGACCAAGGTCCACCAGTAAGAACAATGGTGGAATTTTGTTTTTCATGGAATTTTAAAACAAAGAACCCTTCTTCTAAATCCATTACATTACATAAGCCATAAGAAGGCCAAAGATTTTGTGCCCAACGAGAAACAACATAAAGGGGAGGGGGGCGACCCAAAAATTTACCTACTAAACTTGAATGCCATTGAGAATGCCATTCAGTAACTTGTTCATGGGTAAAAGAAACCTTACCAGAGCAGTTATTTGCAATCTTAGCAAAAGTAGAAACCTCGGGTTTGGTTGAACATTTAGGGTTGGAGCCCCGGAGTATTTGAGCTCATGTCAAGGGGGGGGGAGGCCTCTGAGGAGGTTTTGTTAGAGGCATCAAAGAGGGTTGAAGTGTGGATAGAGTCCACGCTGTTTTCCTTGTCTCCATTAGGGTTTGCATCTGTAGGAGGCAAACAAGAACTAGGGTTTGTTAAAGAGGATGAAGAAGTTTCATTACCAGTGGAGATTTGAGGGGAGAAAGGCGAAGGGGTCTGAATCCCCAAATTTTTTGCAGGGTCTTGAAGACTAAAGTTTCGGTTGGGCAGCGAGTCATCCAGGGAATGCAAGTGATTCTCCATGGAAATGTCAGCATTTGAGGGCTTAAGGGGAGGGGGCGCAGAGTCTTTGATCTCGGACATTTGGATCGGACTTTGAAAATTAGGGTTTTGGTGCAGTCCCAGATATGGTGGAACAGAGGACAGATCCATCGTAGAGACGTCTTCTGCCGTCGGAAAAGGAGAGGAAGAGGCTTGAATCCCATTAGATTTCATCGGATCAAAAGTTCTAGGGATCTGAAACTCCGTTGGGGGGGTCAGAGATGGAGCATATTCCATCATGGGAGCGTCTGCAAGAGTTGGGGGTTGTTGCGCAGAGGGGAAAGGGTCATTGGGAGCGGGGGGTTCGCCGTCAGCAGCGGTCGCCGAAGGTTTTGCCTTCGGCGTCGGCTCGTGAGTCGCCAGAGGGGGAAGGGTCATTCAATTAATATATATATATATAATTGCATGTCCCAAGTAGCATCAGTTGACTCTTAATTTTTTCTTCAGCTGTCATATCAATTATATAATTTTCAATACCAATTTGTTAAGCAACAAATGATTATGACTTCCAATTCAAGTAGATAGTCCAAGTATATTATAGAAAAGATTATTGACGGGTGTATCAATAATACCAGTATTATTATTATCTTCCGGCGAGATTTTCTATAGAGAAAGCATTTTTCTTTTTCACTAGTGTATGGTTAAGCTTCAAAAGGTCACAATTGCATTGAAAGTGAAAGTCGTGGAAAGTGACATGAATGTAAGCAACATACTTTTAATCTTTAGAATTTATTGTTGTTTCGTAATTGAACCTTTTGATGGTGTATGTTGTAAATAATTAGTGCTAGTGAATTATAATTAGAATATGAATCTACTTGTGCTCAAGTAATAGTAGTATTCGAGTATATTGCTTAAGTCTTGGGTTTAATATTTAGTTGTAGCGTTTTGCGCATTTTTTTCATGTCTTTGTACATTTTGTAATACACATTGTGCGCATATTATCGTGTTTACACTTTGTAATGACTGTTATAAAATTATTTTTTGAATTAAAAAAAAAACTATAATTAGAATGATAACTATAGAGTAAATAAATAAGAATTAATTGCTAGAAGTAAACAATATATTTAAAAATGAATTAATTAGCTCAAATTATAATTTTTCAGTAATATAATTTGTACTTTTTATACATACACTATGACATCAACTACAATAACTACCGTGATAATCACATGGTTGATGAACAATATTATATAGTCATGGCGCAGTGTCATGGTTGATAAGATGGTATTGAATAGTTTTGCGACGACATGCACGTACACAATGATAGATAATTTGTTATTAGCCACAATATTTGTCATTAAAATTGATTATGATAGATATCACACTAGCCATGATTTTTACCGTGGTTGATATCACATGACTCTTTAGTAAATGTTATATGTCCATCGGTCAACTACTGACATGAACTATTAACATAGATAAATTAATATGATTAGTTTTTTTTTTCTCAAAATAAAAAATAAAAAATAAAAATAAAAATAAATAAAAATAAAAATAATAATAATAATAATAATAATAATATTATTATTATTATTATTATTATTATGATTAACGTGCTGATTCAAACGATGAACCAACAATAGTGGTAATGATACTTAATTTCTTTTAGATCTAAAGTACGTATGAGCATTAGAAATTTAAATAATAGATTTTAGGAATTTGAAGCCAATATATATAGTTTTGAGTTTACGAGTAATTGTGGTAATTCGTTATTATTAGTAGTCTACTCTGTAATGGCATATGAGAGCATGAAAATGGCGGGCTCTACCTCTGGCGATGACGAAACATGAGCGAAAGTTTTCCAATCTCCCAAATCTTTGCTCCAAAAGCAAAGAAGCCTCCGGATAGAGAGGGATTTCCTTCTTCCTCCACTCAATCTCAATTTGCACACTATTGGAATAATGAGCTTCACCGATGGCTCGATCCGTTGGTGCAGACCATCACCAACGATGAGCAACGGCCCGACCCGTTGGAACGGGGCCGTGGCAGAAGAGAGCGTCGCTGATAATTTAGCAATGAATCAACAACGGTCGCATCGGTCGTTGCCAACATGGTATTAGCCACGGTGCAGTAGCGGCCCACTACTGTTGCTGATATCATTATCAGCCATGGCTCAGCAGTGGCTCGCTCCTGTTGCTGATATTGTTATCAGCCATGGTTCCACAACGGCCGCTCGGCTGTTGCGGATATTTATATCAGCAACGGCCCATTGATCGAGGTAAAGCCGTTGATGAAAGGCTGTTGCTAACTCGTTGTTGTAGGTCATCAACAACGGCTTTGAGGTTGCGGCCCAAGAATTATGATACGCTTTCAACGACGACTTTGAAACAGACAACCGTGGGAAAGCCGTCGCTGATATTGTTAACCTGTAATTGAAAAATTTGAAAATTAGAAATTTCCATTGATATATTTATATAATCCTGATACATAACTCACACACCCACCATACATACATCCACATCCATACACATAGGGCTGAGTATCGGGCGGGTCGGGTCAATATCCGACCCGACCCGATCGGGTATTAACTCGAAAAGTTCAAAAAAAATTCCCGACCCGACCCGATTTTTAAATCGGGGCCCGACCCGAATAACCCAAAAAAATTGAGCCCCGTCCCGTTTAACCCAAAAATATCATGCCTTCACTATCCTTCAAAGTCGAGAGAGGGGAGTCGGGCTTTAGTCAAATGATCAATGCCTCAACCTCAAATCCTCAATGCCATCACTGTCGTCGCTGTCGGACAGCAACGAGGAGGCTGGAGGACAGGAGTTGGTGACTCGGTGCCTTGGCGGGCCACACGGGTGGGGCGACTGAGTCCTCGCCCGAGAGTCGAGATCGGTGACAGCGACTGGCGACTAGCGTTAGGAGATAGGGCACAAGCAACTTGGTGACTGTTGCTAATATCATTATCAGCCATGGCTCAGCAGCGGCTCGCTCCTGTTGCTGATATTGTTATCAGCCATGGTTCCACAACGGCCACTCGGCTGTTGCGGATATTTATATCAGCAACGGCCCCTCGGTCGAGGTAAAGCCGTTGTTGAAAGGCTGTTACTAACCCGTTGTTGTAGGTCATCAACAACGGCTTTGAGGTTGCGGCCCAAGAGTTATTATACGCTTTCAACAACGACTTTGAAATGGACAACCGTGGGAAAGCTGTCGCTGATGTTGTTAACCTGTAATTGAAAAATTTAGAAATTAGAAATTTCCATTGATACATTTATATAATCCTAATACATAACTCACACACCCACCATACATACATCCACATCCACACACATAGGGCTGAGCATCGGGCGGGTCGGGTATTAACCCCAAAAGTTAAAAAAAAATCGAGGCCCGACCCGAATAATCTAAAAAAATAGGGCCCCGACCCGTTTAACCCAAAAATATCATGCCTTCACTATCCTTCAAAGTCGAGAGAGGGAGTCGGGCTTCGGTCAAATGGTCAATGCCTCAATGCCATCACTGTTGTCGTTGTCGGGCAGCAACGAGGAGGCTAGAGGACTAGAGTTGGTTACTCGGTGCCTTGGCGGGCCGGCGGGGTGGGGCGACTGAGTCCTCGCCGGAGAGTCGGGATCGGCGACAGTGACTGGCGAGAGAGGGGAGTCGAGAGAGGGGAGTCGGGCTTCGGTCAAATGGTCAATGCCTCAACCTCAAATCCTCAATGTCATCACTGTCGCCGCTGTCGGGCAGCAACGAGGAGGCTGGATGTCACACCCCAACTCAGGGTACGCATGACCGGCCAGGGTACGTGTCGGTACCCCGAAGCCTACCCTATGCACTGACCAACAATTCATAAAACACAACCAGACTGACATGGAAATATAAGCAAATATAAGCAATTGTTTGAAAATAGTTTAACCAACCCAAGTTCGAAAACAACACAGGTTTTTAAATACACATCCAAAGGTTTTCAAAGGAACATCTCAATGTTTACAGAGTAACACAGTGCATACACTCGACTCTACTCAAACACAACTAGGACTAACAACCTGCCAGCTACGAGATTTCCACCCACGTTTGCCCTCCTGCGTGCCATGCCACCAAGCCGTACCTCACTGGTCGGGCTCTGCAAAATAATAATAAATAAATCGTGAGTTCACGAGGAACTCAGTGAGAGGTTCTTTCGAACCTCCACTTAAAACCTCGGCAAGATAACATATATAAGGAATTAATATAAGATCACACCACAGAAGTTAATTAGTTTGCCAAGACAGAAGAATGGATGAACCGGCCTCTCGGACCCTTATCCATTTCACTAGCTCGAACACTAATGGCCTAAAATACATACGAAGGTTCGATTCTTCCCTCTACGTAACCAGGACGGTCGGCCTACCCAAAACCAGCCCCTAAGGGCATCTCAATTATGAACTTTCATGATTCGGATCCGTCGACTAGGATGGCCACTAGCCTCACGAATCCTTCGAATTAGGGATAGCTAGTCCCACCGAACTCGGGTCTATCCGTCAGCGTGGCCCACTAACGGAATCTCAAGACCCTTCGCCACTCGGTTCTAACACCTAGCGGGCCCGCTGGTGCAATCTCAAGACCCTATATATCAACCGCTGAGTCGTATGGTAGCCATTCGACTAATGACACTCCTCAGTAGACCATCTCAACCACAACCATAACCAGGTTGTGCGAGTTTTTCTGTGTTTTGCTTTCCGGGCGTTGCCCATGTCCGACCCTTCCCCTCCGGTTACACTACTAGGATATGACATCCACTAACTTTCCCTAAGTGTGGAACCTAGTAAGTGAACCTTGTCTCTAGGTTGAATGCCATCGCTAGGTACCGAAACAATTCTTTCTAGATCGTTAGAACTTGCTGACTATAGATGAGTACTCGGTCTACCATTGTCAACGACACTTATCGAAATTAATCATGAGCAGCAATTATCACATGAGAGCCGAATAAAAGAAGATGAATTCCATTAATTAAACCGATAAGGAACATGCAATGTATACATAGTAACAATTGAATATAATATCTGACAATTAATGAAACATTTCCTATGATTCATATACCATAACAATCCTATCCATGTATGCATTAGCAAGAACATTTCCATAACCATGAAAATATAGATCTATAGTTGCAACAATCTCTAAGATGAACAAGAATCATGTAATGTGATTTCAACCTATCTATAAGCATGTAAGTATGAATCAAGACAACATAATCCGAAACCAAGCAAATTGATTTGAGCAGTCCACATCTTCCACCCTTGCCCTTGCTCGGCCGACTCAAGCAGGGTAACCCTCTGTTCGGCCGAGCCCTCAAGTAAGGTGGACAGGGTTACGACGACTACGCAAACATCAAATCAAGAATCTGTATTTAACGAACATGGATTGTATCATGAGTTGCAAGACGAGCGAGGAAATTGGGGAAAATTTCAGCATGACCTTTCCCCTTTATCCTCCACTCGGCCAACCCATAAAAATGCAGAATACATACGATTAAAACATAAAGTCACAGGTATACACATCGATTAAAGTTCTAACACGAGGAAACACGTCGATCGGCAAGAAACTCACGAAAGAAACCCGATTTCAAAACTTCTAGGGTCGGCCACCCGCCTCCCTTCATAAACACACTAACCACTCACCTTGATCGGATCCCAAGGTGACCTCGATGAAGATGAGCTCCGATTTCCTCAAGCGTCGATGCGAACTCGGCGCCGACAAGATCCCTCTCGCTCCCCCTTCCTCTTGGGCTGTGTGTGCCTCTCTCCTTGAGCCGCACGGCTGGCTTGGGTGAGGGGTTTGATTCCCCTCATCCAATGACTCAATTACCCCTGATCACTTACTTACCCCCTCATCCGACTCCACCTAACCCGGTTCGAGTCCCGACTCGATCCGCGAACCAAAACTCAAACCAAACTTGAGTCAACCAATATGCCCATCCATTCAATGACCAACATTTAGTTATGGCGTTAGGAGTTAGGGCACATACGATTGGCGAGAGAGGCAAGTCAAGAGAGGGGAGTCGGGCTTCGATCAAATGGTCAATGCCTCAAACTTAAATCCTCAATGCCATGGGTCACGGGTCGGGACTCGGGACTCTGGACTCGGGCGGGTCGGGTTAAATATGGTTTTCACCCGAACTCGACCCGACCAGTTATACCCGAATAACCCGATCCGAATTGAGTTTTCGGGTTAGTTTTGTCGGGTTTTTCGGGATGGATCGGGTTTTGCTCAGCCCTACATACACACATCTACATCCATACACATCCACACCTAGATATACATTAAAACAATTATATCTATAATTATAATTATCCACAATTGTATAAAAACTATACGAAATCAAAACAATCATATCAACACGATACAAATCAAAATTATCATATCAACATGATACAATCAAAACTATTGTTAGTCAAGTCAAGTCAAGTCAACAGTATCAAAACGATCAATATCCAAGTAATAACACGTCAATCAAGTCAAGTCAAGTCACAAAACATGATAAAATCTCATTGCGGCGGTGGAGGATGGTCGGGATCATACGATTGGGTCTGCAGTGCTTGAGTGTACACTTGGGTGGACTGGGTCGATGACGATGGATCTGATATTGAAGGCATGCTAACTCCAGTATGAGCTGAGATATTGCGTAACATAGCATGCATCTCCGCCATCATCTGACTCTAACGCTCCAACATCTCACTCTAACGTGCGACCGTCTCGTCCAATGTCGCTATCCTGCTCTGATCATGAGCCTGGGAGGTGGAGGGCCGCTCACCGACGATCGAAGGGGTTGGTGCCCCAGTGGCCCGAGCACGACTCGTGCATGGCCACTGTCTGCAAAGCCATATACACGATTGTGATCCCAGCCACCTGCAACCTCAACCCACACTCCCATGTCAAAGTCCTCGGGGGTGCCCCCTGCTGCATCACCGTCTCAGTGTAGGTCTCCTACATGAGTTTGTATTTTTGTTTCATATTTTTTCTAAAACTTAAATTATAAATAAATAATGCATAATTGAAATAAATATACTTACAATGATGACTGTAGCGCGGGTGTCAATGTACTCCCCCGCCCCAAGTCCTCGAAGATGGGTCCGCTCGAACACGCCCATCGAGGAGGGTCACTGGACATACCCGTCAGGCATCACCGTCGAGCCTAATATTTTGCAACCATAGACGTTCACACATCGAGATAAGTTTGAGGCATATCCATCGGGTAATCTGATTTCTTTGATCCATTGATAAACATCTTTCATCTGTTGTTTATTTAACACATATAGGGCCTTCGACTTCAGATATCATCTGTTGATCTCTTGTAACTCCAACTCCAGCCTCTTACAAAGTATTTTCAAATCATGTCGAGCCTTGACATTATCTTTATTTTTCTCGAAAACATCCATCAAAGTGTTAAAAATATTATCAAATACATTTTTCTCAATGTGCATGACGTCCAAATTATGTCGAATCAGTAATGAACTTCAATATGATAATTCCCAAAAGATACTTGTTTTCTCCCAGTTATGTGTTTGACCAAAGCCTGATACTCTATCATTTCGACCAAAAGTAATCTTTGGAAGCAGTAAAATATGTGCTAGCATCTGTTCACCAGACAACTGTCACGCCCCAACTCAGGGTCGCGTGACCGGCTAGGGTATGTGTTGGTACCCCGAAGCCTACCACATGCACTACACAATAATACACAAGAAAATACTGTACATCACAACAACATGATTAAAAGAACAGCGGCGCAAATCTTTATTTAAAATCAAGATAGCTGTAACAAGTTTCAATTTCGAAGGAAACAACTCTAGTTTCAAAGTCTAAAATAGTTACAAGTTTTTCGAAAACAAAACTACTCAGTGCATGTCCAACAACCCTAATTGACACGACTACGACTACACAACTGCCTACTACGAGATCTGCACCAACGCCTGCCCTCTAGCCATGCCATGCCACCAAGCCGTTCCTCACTGGTCGGGCTTTACAAAACAACAACAAACAAAACCGTGAGTTCACAAGGAACTCAGTGAGCGGTTCTTCTGAACCTCCACTTAAATCCTCGTAAGGTAACATATATAACGGTATGATACAAATAAGGAATTTAAGATGATCACACCATGACGACCGAATAGTTTACCATGTCATATAAGTAAGTAAACCGGCCTCTTCGGCCCTTAACAAGCTCAATATTACTCGGCCACTATAGGCCTAAACCTATGTAGGAGGTTCGGCTAGGTCGGACTTTCCCTCTCTACAGAACCAGGCCAGACCGGCCTCCATAATCACACCAATGATGCATATATTATTTAAAATAATCAAATCACCGGGTCCATCGACTAGGATGGTCAACCAGTCTCAGGAACCCTCCGTGTTAGGGATAGCTAGTCCCACCCAACTCGGGTCTACCGTCAGCGTGGTCCACTGACGAAATCTCAAGAGGGCCCGTTGGTGCAATCTCAAGACCCTAATCACCGCTGAGTCGAGTAGTAGCCTTTCGGTTATTAATACTCATCAGTAGACCATCTGAATCACAATACACAATCAGGGTTTCTCTAAATGTTTCCATTTAGCCTTCCGGGCATCGCCCATATCCGACCCATCCCTCGGGGTTCCATTAACTGAGCACTAATGCCCGTCAACTAGAGGGGCCTCGCCTCTTAAATTTACGTCCACAAGCTAAACAACTTCATCAAATTTTCCTCTAAAACAATTCATATCATAGACAACATACATTCATCATTATTTAGCTCAAAATAGACATAATAACCGCAAAAATTAATAAATTACAGCAGGTAATTAATGAAATAATTCTGCAATTAAATCGCCATACTTATCTACCCAATATCAACAAGTAACATTAATTTCCTGCATTTAAGCATAAAATTTCTGCACCTATCAATTTAATTACAGCACCTGGGTACATAATTCCAGCAATAAGAATATAAATTCTGCACTTAATAAATTAATTACAGCATAATAAATAAATTCTCATGTATATAATAACTTGTAGAGCCTAGTTACAACTACCTCATCACATAAAATACAAGCTTAGGTAATTTAGTTCAATCTAACCTTGTCTCCCGTCATGGCAACACACTTGCAACATAAAAAAGAAAACATAAAAGAGATACCACAAGGCTCTAACAATTAGATAATGATCAATTAATTATAAGCACCACAAAATAGCTTCAAAGCTTGGAATCTCCATGATACAAGAACTAAAGAAAAATTTCAAGAACCAAGCCTTCCTTAATCACCATGGCCGGCCCTTCTCATAGGGTTCTAACACATACTTTCTATCAAAGGTGATCCACACAAGGTATTTCATCAAAGATCTTAAAGCCATAACTCAAGAAATCATCAATTTCAATCAAATACAAATTAAAGAAATTTCGGCATGACCTCCCCTTCAAACCCCTCATTCGGCCGACCCCAAACTCGACAAAAACACCATCATAAATTCGCAAAAATCACATCATCGAGAAAGGAGGAAAAGTTTATGATCAAGAGACACAAAAATCGATCAAGAACGATCAAGAAAACAATTCCTCCTTCATGGGGTATTCGGCAAAACATACAACCCAAGAAACGAAGATCTGCACCACTCACCTTAACTAGAAGAAAAAGAAGAACGAGACGATGACGTTCTCGATCTCCGATGATGACACCAAACTCCGGCACCGCCCTCCCCTTGGTTGCCTCTCCCTCTCCTGCTCTCGCCCTTCTCGTGTTCCGTGTGGCTCTCCTTGAGCCGTACGGCAGCCAATGGGAGAGGGTTTTATCCCCCATCTTTTTTTTGACAATTTTGCCCTCAAGACTTAAGTTCTTTCATTCGACTCAACCAGAGCCCGAATTAAGCCCCCACTTGACTCGCGAACCCGGTTTCAACTCGGCTTGAGTCGATCCAACTTATAAATCATAGAGAAAACATTAATCATGAGTCCAATAATTTAAATTATACCTTCTACTCGCGACGATCTCGCGACTCGACCCAACTAGTTCCCAATCCGGTGCGTTGTACCAATTAAAAAAAATTATATTAGGAAATCTCGAGCATTACAACCTTCCCCCTTAAGGAAAATTCATCCTCGAATTTGGTAGGGCATAGGGACACACCTTATCCTCGAACAAGGAGGGGTAGCGCTCCCTTATGTCTTGCTCTACTTCCCAAGTAGCTTCCTGCCAGGTGTGGTGCTCCCATCTGACCTTTATCAAGGGAATTTCCTTGGACCTCAGCTCGTTGATCTGTCAGTCAAGCACCTCTACCGGCCTCTCCTCATATGAGACCGCAGTTGTTGGTGAAATGACCACACTAGAGGGGGGGGGGTGAATAGTGTGTTAACTAATCTTATCGCCTAATTTTGATTTTAATAGTTTCTTAAATGACTTAGGCAATTTACAATTCAACGACTAAATGCGGAAGCAAGTAATGAATATAAACAATGCAATACACAAAGAGAACAATGCTAACACAATTATTTATAGTGGTTCGGCCCCAATGCCTACTCCACTACCTAAGCACCCCGCTTAGGATTTTCAAACTAAGTTTACTAGATTATATCATTTTCCTTACACAAAGGACTTTACATCGAAAAGTCTCTGTTGTCAAACCGAAGGCACTTCCACATCCAGAAGTATTCCGCCTTCCTACCGAGAGCACTCTCCCACCTCAACCTAAGGGACAACTCAACTAATCCTAGTAAACTAAGTTTATAATGGTGGATTTAAACCTTAACACCAAGGCAACCACCAACTCAATCAAAACTAGCATCCTAGGTTTACACAAGCTTTAATACAATGAAATAAACACCAAAATACAACAACTAATGGAGCAATAAATCAAACAACAAATACTTAGCTCCAAAAGAAACTCTCTAGTCCTCTTGATGCCTCAAATTGATGAATTGATGAATTGATGAAGCTTGAAGGCTATGTCAAGGAAATGAGAGATCAAACTAGAGTTTTCAAGAATGGTGGCTCAATCAAGCTCAAGGATCATCAAAATATGGCTCAAAGTATGTTGGATGAAGGGTGGAAGGCTTGCTAAGGCTTCTATTTATAAGTCTTGAGGAGATGGCATGAAACAACCAACTCAACGGGCAGAAAACTAGCCGTTTCCCCCGTCCGGTCGCAGGTCTGGTCGATCGTCGGTCCATCGTCGGTCGTTGAGTTAAGATTAATCATGTGTATAGAGACACCAATAAAACGTGAATATTGAGGTATTATGCTAAGATTTTTACGAAATTCAAAAACATACCTCTTACATGAGAATTTTGCCAAACTTATCCTTTTCTCCTAATTATTAGCCTTCTATTTTCATAAATGTTAACTTGCAAGCCAAAAATCATTAGTAGCATAATGATATAATAACTAGCAAGTTAGCATACTAAATAGCAAAGGTGAAATAGAAATCTTCATTTGAGAATTTCAACCTAAGCTAGATAGTGATAAATTCGTTTCAAGTAGAATTGTCATGAAACCAAAACGAATTGAGAGATCTCAAAATATGAAATTTTGAAAAGTAAGATCTCCAACCCTTCCTATTGGTTGAAAACCGAAAGGCCACAATGAGCCTACGATTTAGAATCACAAGGTCGCATGAGCCCTTTATAGGTTACATAGGTCTCCGAAGAGACCGGGAAATCAAAAACAAAAATCATTTTTCATGTCATATCGTGAGCGGGCAAAATCAACTCAAATTTAACTAGTATCATAACTCCAACTTTAAGATGACAAGAAATATAAAGGAGGTGATACTAAACATACCTAGATGCCAATTTTCATACATATGGCATCATGATGACTTGAAGTTGCAACCAAAGATGGATTCTTCATTGAAGTCCTTGGTCAACTTCAATTCTTCAATTTCCTTTACCCTTGTGTGGTTGCTCTTCCTACAAAAGAGCATGAGACCTTTGGTACCCAAATGACTTTGGGTCCTTAGGGGTTAGAGAGCTTAGCTACCCAAAGTGTCTTAACACCACTTGGGTTCATCTTAAATGCACAATCATATATAACATGCCTGTAAACACCACAACAAAAACAATGACCATAAAATTTTTTATTTTCATTTTTCTTAACATGAGGTTTAAATGTGGAATGCCTAACATTTACTCTTGAGATGTGAGATTTATGGTTAGCATGAGCATTATTGAAAGAAACACTTTTCCTTTCAAATTTCCTAGAAGAATAAGCATCCTTAATTTCATTTACTCTTTTATTTAAAACTACAACCTTATTTTTTAAGATATCAATAGATTTATGCAAAGCACACACTTGAGATTTCAATATGCAATTCTCATTTTTCAAATTCTCATTCTCAAGTTTGGAATTACTTTTCACATCATCATCTTATTCAAATGAAGCATCCTCTTGCCATGACTATGAATGCACTTCAAATATTTGCCTCATGGATGCTAATGATGAGGTATTCTCTTCTTCTTCTAGTCATGATAACAAAAATGGTAGTATTAATTCATCTAGTTCTCATGATTTGCTTTATGATGAATTAATGGATGAATATAAAAGCATGTATGCCTTGCTTGTTAGAAAAGATAAAGAAAATAAAAAATTGAAGAAAGAAAACTTAAGTCTTAGCTCTCAATTACATGATGTAAAATTAGAAAATGAGAAGCTAAAAATTAGTGTCTCCAATCCATGCCATGATACCTTAAGTGTTAACACTAAGGATTTGAAAACAAAAAATGACATCTTAAAGAATGAAAATAGCATGTTGAAAACTCAATTGCATGCTATTCATAAATCCATGAACGACTTGAAAAATGAGGTTGTTTTTCTAAGTAAGAAAGTTAATAATCTATCTATTAATTCATCCTCTAAGAATTCTAGAAATACAAATGTTTATTTCAAGAATGCTTATGCACATCATGCTTCTCATGTCAAGCATTCTAACATTAAACCTGATGTTCAAAAGAAAATTGTTTCCTTTAATAATGCTCATGTTCATCATAGTTCACATGTCAAGCATTCTAATGATAAACATCATGTCCATAATGAAAAGAAGAAATTTAATGGACATTGTTTTTGTTGTGTTGTTTATGGCCATGCAATCTATGATTGTGCATTTAAGAAGAATCCAAGTATTGCTAAGACACTTTGGATACCTAGGCCAACTAATCCCCAAGGACCCAAAGGCATTTGGGTACCAAAGGTTTGTTTCTCTCATGTAGGGGGAGTTACCACACAAGGATAAAGAGAAGTGAAGAGTTGAAGTTGACCATGGACTTAAATGAAGATTCATCCTTTGGTTGCAACTTCAAACCATCATGATGCCATATGTATGGAAATTGGCATCTAGGTACACTTTGTATCATATCCTTACATTGGTCGGTATCATTTAAGTTAGAGTGTATGATACATGTTTAATTTGAGTTATTTTTTCCGCTCTTTACAAGAGTCTTTTGAAAAATGATTTTGATTTTTGATTTCCCGATCTCTTCGGAGACCAATGTAGCCTATAACGAGCTCATGCGACCTTGCGGTTCAAAATCGTAGGCTCATTGTGGCCTTTCGGTTTTCAACCAATAGGAAGGGTTGGAGATCTTATCTTTCAAATATTTCATATTTTGAGATCTCTCGATTCGTTTCAAATTCACGATAATTTATTTTGAAACGGATTTCAAACTATTTAGCAAAGTAAATTTTGAAATTGATAATTGATTCCCTCTTTGCTATCCAGTACGATAACTTGTTAGTAGTCACATTTCCATTATGCTACTAATGAATATTGCTTGCAAGTTATCAAAAATATGATGGAAGGCTAGTAGATTGAATTTGGAAAGAAAATGAAAAGTTTGAAAAAATTTCCAAGAATGAGGTATGAGTTCATTTTTGCAAAAATCTTAATATAATAATTAAATATTCATGTTTAATGATGTCTCTATACTCATGATTGATGTTGCATGATAAATCTATGAAATTTTATGAGTAGGTAAAATTTTGATAACTTAGGTAATTTCATGATATCTTGATTGAATGAAACTTGCTCTAGGTTGGAATTTCTTATTAGAGACCTCACTTTGAGTAAATACTTGGTAAACATGTTTAGATACACATATCACATGATTCTAGGTGTTTAAACTTGAAAATTCTTGTCTAGATGAACAAAGTGATAACTAATTCACTTTAGGGGACTTAAGCTTGGAAAAGTTTGACCCAAGTCAACAAATCGACTTGGACACTTCATTTTAAGTCCAATCTTCATAAAAATGTTTAGGAATAGGTATGACATATTTTCTTGCACTTAGAATGAAAAATTCATATGGATATGGATAAAATGACATAGAGGTCATTTCATGATAACTTCTTTTGAACTAAGTTGACCCAAGTCAACAAATTTACTTAGAGGTCTCATTTTCCATCAATATTTGAGGAACATGTTTAGATTTACTCATGTTAGGTGTCCATAAGTTTAAATTTGAAAAACCATGAGTAAATGATAAGATTGCCACTTAGCAAGTTTCATGATAACTAGTTTAGTTTTGAATGAAATCATGATAGGTTGATATCTTGACTTAAGGACATAATTTTCATTCCAAACTTGACATACACTCTTTACATGAGCATTATGTGGTGTCATTAAAGTTTGAATGAGAACTGAACACTTTTTGAAAATAACTAAAAATTACAAAAATATCATTGAAAATTGAGCATTTTCAATTATTTCTAGAAAAATATAGAAAACTCATTTTTAACTGATTCTTGAAACTTCATATTCACTAAAAAATCTAGTTTCTTCAGTAAAAATTTCAGAATTTTTCATTAAGAATCAGATTTATAATGGAATTTTGAAGTTGGATTTCAGAAATGCAAAATATCACCTTCCTAAAATATCAATTTTTCCGATACTTTGATTTTTCGTCAGAAACTTCAAATGAAAGTTTATGTATACCATTTTGATTCCATTTCTAATATCATTCACTTCATTGCTTGAGTAAAATCATTTCTAGGAATGATTTTGATAACTTGAATGATAGCTATAAATATCCATTTTTTCATTGAAATCAATATAGGATGAAAAATAAACTTAGACAATTCATTTTTAGCTCAAACTTGACACACACATCTTAAATGATCATTCAACGATGTTTGGAAAGTTTGAAGCAAAATTGACAACTTTTGAAAAAGTACTTGAAATTTAGGAAAATGCCCCTGGAGTTTCAGGAATTTTATGAATTTACATGAAATTGATTTTTGATTGATTCTTGAACCTATAATATTCATTGAAAAATTTAGTTTGTCAAGATAAAGTTTCAAAAATTTTCGTTAAGAATATGATTTTATAAGGATTAAAAAGTTTGATTTTTGTAAACTTGAAGTGTACTTTGACCTAAGTCAACAAAATGACTTAGAAACCTCATTTTCAGCCCAAGCTTGATTCATATACTTACATTCACTCATGTTAGATGTCTAGATGCCCAAGTTAGAGAAAATATGAGCAGATAGCAAAATTTGATACTTAGCATTTTCATGATTTCAAGCCTACATTAAATGAAAACATGCTAAGTTCATATTTTGATCAAACGATATTGTTTTCACTTCAAACTTGATACACATACTTTAGATGACCATATCTTCGTATCTAAAAAGTTTGGATGAAATCTGGAAATAGTTTGAAAAATCCCATTTATTTACGAAAATACCACTAAAGTATCTCTTTTCTCAAGTTGCTTTAAAGTATCTTCGTATCTAAAGTATCCCATTTTTTCGATACTTTAAATTTTTATTAGATTTTCAAATGAGACTTGAAGTATGATATTTTAAATTCACGTATGGTATCATTCTACTCATTTGATGAGAAAAATCATTTCGAAAATGATTTTTGACTATTTGTTCGATTAGGGCTGTCCAGTATTCGATTCAACCCAAACCGAACCGAAAAACCAAACCGAATTTTTCGGTTCGGTTTGGTTTCAACCGTTGTAGGTACGGTTCTTTGACCCGAACCGAACCAAAATTTGGATTTCGGTTCGGATTCGATTCCCGAATTAATTAAAAAATAATATATTTTTTAAAATTTTTAATATAGATAAGTAAATGGGTATTATAAAATAATTTTTAATTTTTAATTTTTAATCGAATTAATTAAAATTTTGGTTTTCGGGTTGAAAACCGAACCGAATAATTTCGGTTCGGGTTAGATCGATTTAGGTATAGTTCAGTTCGGGTTCGGGTTGGAGTTCGGGTATAAAAAAAATTTCGGTTTGGTGAAATTCGGTTCGGTTCGGTTCGGGTTGAACCGAATGGACAACCCTATGTCCGATACTTGAAAATATTGATACTTAAGTTACTACATGATTCTTGGTTTTGGATTTCATTTATCATTTCTATGATATCATGTATGACTTAGTCTCACTTGTATGTATGTTTTCATCCCTTGAGTTGAGATTTCCATGCTTCATGAAAACTAATTTTAGAGTCTCAACTTTGACTAGATTGACATTTCTTGTCCTTTTTGATTGATGTCAAAAGGATGAGAAAAATATAGGTAAAAGGGAAGAAAATATAGAATACCAATGCATATAGATAGGGGAGTTTATTTTCATAGATATGCATGATGATACGCCGGGGAAGAAATCCCATAGTTGATATCCTTTATGCTTTAATGAATATATTTTCTTAAGGATGTTTGTCATGATAAAAAATGGGGAGATTGTTGGCTTAAGATTTTTAACCTTGGTCTTAATTTTGGTTTTGATGATAACAAACATGGAACTAATATTTCATTGAGAAATCTTTCAGGTTCCAACTCGGTTAGCGCTCGACGTCCCCGATCGAAAAAATTAGAGAAATCGGAGAAATCGACAAGGACGCTCGTCGACGCTCAGGATTCTTCAAAAAGTTGGAGTTTCGGTTTAGGGTGTCTAGAATGTAATGTAATTCTCTTTATGATGCAAAGAACCCAAAAACCATACCTGAACCCCAAAACATGAAAATTCGAAAACCGCCCTGAAATTCACTAAGCCTAGGGAGCTCCTTGGAGAGCTATATGACCTAGATATTTTCTTGACACAAAAAATAACGGTAAGTATTCCTTGGATAGAAACTAGATAACGAGATATTTTGAAGGATTTTTTGGAAGCCTTTAGCCTACCCATATTTGACCCGGGAGATTAGAAAATTTTCGTTTTCCGGAAATTTGTACTAGACCCCAAAAACTAGATTTTGATTTTTAAGGATTTTGATTTTTTAGATATTTTTATTGAATCCAAATGGGGGTAATCCTTATATAAGATTTATGTTTTAAAGTTAATAATATTTTATAAGTAGACTTAGCAAAGACAGAACTCAGAAACGAGCAAACGAACAAAAAAATCAGCAAACAAAATAGGGTTGAAAATTTGCAGTAGCCAATTCGATCGACCGAATGTGGCGGAAAATTAGCAGTGGCAAATTCGATCGACCGGTCGATCGATCGAAGTGTGCCAGAAAGCGGTAGTTTGCTTTCGGTTGATCGACTAGTCGACCGACGATCTACCGGCCATCGATCAGACTGTGGAAACGACTAGTTTTTCTCCCATTGAGCCGCTTGTTTCTTGCCATCTCCTCAAGGCTTATAAATAAAAGCCTTAGCAAGCCTTCCACCCACAAATCCAACATACTTTGAGCCATATTTTGATGATCCATGTGCTTGATTGAGCCACCATTCTTGGAAATCCTAAGCGGGGTGCTTAGGTAATGGAGTAGGCATTGGGGCCGAACCATTATAGACAATTGTGTTAGCATTGTTCTCTTTGTGTATTGCATTGTTAACACACATGGGGCCGAACCACATTTAGTCGTTTAATTGTAAATTGAAAATCAGAATTAGGCGATAAGATTAGTTAACACACTATTCACCCCCCCCTCTACTGTGGCCATTTCACCAACAATTAGTATCAAAGCGAATCGTAGATTGAGATTTCATCATCTCTCCTAAACTTTGTTTTGATCCGAAAATGACACTAGAGTCGGTTGTTTCCACACCTCCTAGGTTCGATGAATTGCACTTTGGTCTTTGGAAGTCTAGGATGTACACTTACTTAAAGACTAGATTGTTGGTGAAATGGCCACACTAGAGGGGGGGCGAATAGTGATTTTACTAATCTTTTAGCCTAATTCGGGTTTTAATCGTTTACTTGATTACTTAGGCAATTAACAAATTGAAAAATAAGCGAAAGCAAAGTAATATGCTAATTAAGAAAACGCAAGTTGAAGAAATGCAAACATGGTGATTTATAGTAGTTCGGCTCCAATGCCTACTCCACTACCTAAGTACCCCGCTTAGGATTTCCAAACTAGCTTTACTAGATTATGTCGTTTCCCTTACAAAGAGGACTTTATATCGAAAAATCTCTGCTCTCAAACTGAAGACACTTCCACACCCGAAAGTATCCCGCCTTCCTACCGAGGGCACTCTCCCACCTCAACCTAAGGGACAACTAAACTAATCCTAGTAAACTAAGTTTACAATGATGGATTTCAGCCTTAACACCAAGACAACCACCAACTCAATCAAACCTAGCAACCTAGGTTTAGACAAGCTTTAATACAATGAAGTAAAAACCAAAATACAACAACTAATGAAGTAATAAATCAAACAACAAATACTTAGCTCCAAAAGAAACTCTCTATTTCTCTTGATGCCTCAAATTGATGAATTGATGAAGCTTGAAGGCTATGTCAAGGAGATGAGAGATCAAACTAGAGTTTTCAAGAATGGTGGCTCAATCAAGCTCAAGGATCATCAAAATATGCTCAAAGTATGTTGGATGAAGGGTGGAAGGCTTGCTAAAGCTTCTATTTATAGGCCTTGAGGAGATGGCATGAAACAACCAACTCAACGGGTGGAAAACTAGCTATTTTCTGGCACACTTCGGTCGATCGACTTGCCTACTACCAGTTTCTGGCAACATTCGATCGATCGACCGGTCAACCGAAATTGGGCAGACTGCACTGCTTCATTTTTTTCTGCTTGTTTGCTCGATTCTAGGTTTCGTCTTCTCTAATTCTACTTATATAACATTTCTTAACTTAAAGTTAATAACTTTAAAACATAAATGTTATATAAGGATTACCCCCCATTTGGATTCAATAAAAATATCTAAAAAATCAAAATTCTTAAGAATCAAAATCTAGTTTTTGGGGTCTACTACAAATTTCCGTAATACAAAATTTTTCTAATCTCCCAGGTGAAATATAGGTATGCTAAAGGCTTTCAAAAATTTCTTAAAAATACCTCGTTATCTAGTTTTTACCCAAGGAACAGTTACCGCCATTTTTTGTGTCAAGAAAATGTCTAGGTCATATAGCCCTCCAAGGAGCTCCCTAGGCTTGGTGAATTTCAGGGCGGTTTTCGGATTTTCATATTTTGGGATTCGGGTTTGGTTTTTGGGTTCTTATGCATCATCATGAGGATTTACAATATAAACTAGATACCCTAAACCTAGACTCTATCTTCCCGACGAATCTGAGTGCATCGACGAACGTCCTTCTGATTTTTTGATTTCTTCAATATCTCCGATCGAGGACGTCGTGCGCTAACCGATATGAAACTTGAAAGTATTTCTCAATGAAACATTAGTTCCATGTTTGTTATCATCAAAATCGAGATTAAGACCAAGGTTGAAAACCTTAAGCCAAAAGTAGTGTCCACCTCAACCGCAGTTGACTCGATCACGTGGGACTCATGCCGCACATATCTCTGGGGCATTGACACATGAAAGCTGGGTGAACTCTACTCAGGCTAGGGGGCAAGGTCAGCTCATAAGCCACAACACCCCTCCGCTTGAGAATAGGGAAAGAACCAATGAACCTAGGGCTCAACTTTTCCTTCTTCCCAAACCAGACTACCCCTTTCATGGGGAAAACCTTCAAGAACACTAATTCGCCTTAAGCGAACTCCAACTCCCTGGCCTTCTTATCAACATACATTTTTTGGCAAGTCTGAGCCACCAACGGCCATTCCTTTGTCAGTTTCACCTCAACATCATCATCATGCATAATCAAACATCATATTAGTAAGCATAAGGAATATAAAGCAAAATTTTTGAGCGTTTGTTTTTAGCAGAGCAATCCTCCAAGTCACCATGTAGCAACATGCAATGAATATGCCACAACACATAAACATGCTCAAAGCAACAATCCACATGCTTAACCCAGACCCGTCGGTCTACATCGCCACAGATGATAGATAGTCGATGTGGCCCCCGATCTACCACCCAACCAATGTCGTCTCTTTGGGGAATGCTCTTCCCTCACCAACATGGCTCTTTCGATCCGTCTCTTTGGAGCATACGTTCCCCTCACCGGTCGGATCTCCGAACTGTCTCTTTGGGGGTATGAACTCTCCTCACCAATTGGACTTCCGGAATAAGGCCAACGTTGTCTCCTCGGGGCATACCCTCCCCTTACCAGTGAGGCTTCTGGGAATGCAAAATCACATCACAATATCACACACGCAGGTATATAACATAGTGTAAGATGTGCTAATCAACAAGTAAATAAGGGTATGTCTAAGACATACCTCAATCTCCGTCTCCTCCCGCAATACATTTCGACCAAAAGTAATCTTTGGAAGCAATGAAACATGTGCTAGCATCTGTTCACTAGACAACATCAGTGGTGGCTCATCTTTTTCGACTCTGCCCATAGTAAATTTTTTACGATTCCTTCGATACTGATGGTTAGCTAGTAGGAATCGACGATGATAATCAAAGAATGAGATTTTTTGCCCGTTATGAGGACTGAATGATTTAGAGTGTTCCATACAATACAGACAAAATAGTCGACCGTGAGTCCTCCAACAAGACAACATGCCGTAGGCTGAGAAATCTTTGATTGTCCATAAGACCACAGCTTTTAAAGTGAAGTTTTGCTTCCGGTGACAATCATAAGTGATAGCTCCCTTAGTCCACAATATTTTCAATTCATCTATTAGGGATTTGAGAAACACGTCAATTTCTTTTTGCGGACCCTTTTGACCCGGAATAATCATCGAAAGATAAATAAATTCATCTTTCATACACATTGACGGTGGCAAATTATAAACTATTACCAGCATTGGCCAAACTGAAGGCAACAACTCTATTTTGAGTCGTTGTGTGTGGTTTTTTCGAGCCTACCCTTTGGCTCTCTATAAATACTTCATCCCAGCCTTCCCTTTGGCTCTCTATAAATACTTCATCCCAGCCTTCCTTCTTAATCTGAAACTATTCTTGAGACATTATATATTATATGTGATGTTAAATATTTGATTGAGCCACTTTTCATTCCAAATCCTAGTTTCATCATCTATCCTTGATTGAGCCTTGTTTCTTCATCGATTCATCAGTTCGAGGCATCAAGAGGACTAGGCATTCGGTATTGGATCTAAGTACAATTTGCTTGGTTTATTGCTCCATTTATACTTGTATTTTCTTATTTATTTCATTGTACTTGAAGTTGTATAAACCTAGGTTGCTAGGTTTGTTTGAGTGAGTGGTAGCCTTGGTGTTTGAGGCATAAGTCCACAGGTGTAGCTTGATTTACTAGGGTTAGTGATTGTTGTCCTTAAGGATTTGAGGTGGTAGAGTGCTCCCAGTGTGAAGGTGGAGACTTTCGGGTGTGGAAGTGCCTTCGGTGTGAGGGTGTAGATTCTTCAGGTAAAAGGTCCTCATTGTGAGGGAAGCAATTATAATATATTAAAGTCAAGTTTTGAAATCTTAAGCGAGGTGCTTAAGTAGTGGATTAGGCATTGGGGCCGAACCACTATACATATCTTTGTTTGCATTGCTTACTTTGCATTTTGATTACTTGACTTATTTACTCGTTTCCACATTCATCTACTTGAATTGAGAATTAACCTAAGTAATCAAGCATTCAATTGAAATTGGATTTAGGTTATGTTTGTGCCCGAGGATCAGAGTAATCTGATCTGGTTCGGTATCTCTCCTTATCGGGTTCAACATCAGTGGGGGGAGGGGGGAGGGGGGAGGGGTGCAAGAGATACTTCGACGCTCAAGTCAGTGGGACTCCAAGGTGGAGGTAATGAAATTAGAACTTAGATTATATGAGGCGTGCCGAGTTTATATTTTATTGCAGGTGGAGGTGATGACGTCGTCCGGTAATCTCGTGGGGATATTGCTTAGAATAGGTCGAGGTTGATCCTAGATATGGATATGTCGGGCTTATAATGGCGTATCCTTCGTGATAAGGAAGGATGTGGGTGGTCATGTATGGCCGGATGGGTCCCCTAGTGGAGTTGCCTGATCTAGCTCGAATCTAGTCTAGGGGTGTGCCCGGGTGAAGCCCCCGGGCGGAGCCGTTTGGTTCGGCCCGAGATAGGTTGTGGCCGCTGCTGGATCTAATCCAACCGGGCCCAATAGTTCTAGTCCGATCCAGGTTAAGTAATTAATGAACATACTATTCACCCCCTTCTAGTGTAGGTTATTCGACTTACAAGTATTTATGGTAAATTCTTTGGGAGAACACCACCATTAGCTCTTGTTCTATCTGTTCATCCAAAAATATGGAAAACAAGTTGTATTGTCCAAATAGTTGATATGGCTTCAGGTTTCTTTTGTTTTAAATTCGCAAATAAAGATTATCTCAATAAAGTAATGGCCGGAGGTCCTTAGGTTTTGAGAGATCAAGTCCTGATGTTAATACATTGGAAGCCCAATTCCCAACCTCTTTTGGAGAAAGTTAGCACCATCCCAGTGTGGGTTCAGTTCCCTAGCCTTCCGCTGGAATACATCCAAAGGGAAATCCTCATTAAAATTGCTGCCTCTATAGGCCAGCCAGCAAAGATTGATGAAATCATTATGAAAGGTCAAAGAACAAAGTTTGCTCGGGTTTGCGTCCTTCGGGACTCTGATAAAATAGTTCCACAAGGTCACTAGATTAATTATATCGGGAATTTTTTTGCCAACCTTTGGTTTTTGAGAACATTCCAAGGCTGTGTTATGCTTGAGGTATAGTTGGTCACAGATCCGAGTAATGGAGTATTAGTTCTGAAAGTATTGGGGTCAAGAACTCTGGTATTCATCCAGTTGGGCAAATCAAAGCTGCTAAAACTCTTGGAAAAATTGTTGTCTCGGAATCAAAAAGTTTGTTTGGTCCGTGGATGGTCGTCAATAAAGAGAAGAAAATGATAGGGAGAAAGAAGGCAAAAAATGAAATCAAAACATCTAATGTGTTTGACAGTCTAGGTTCAAATGTGGAAGTCAAAAAGGCCCTCAACAGTCTAGGTTCAACTTGAAGCAAAGTAGATCAAAGAAAAAGAAATTCTCCAATGACCCCAATGCCATAATTACATATGGTGCCCTTGGTCATAAAGACAACAATAATGTTTCAGCTATGGAAATAGAATGAGAATTATTTCATGAAATATCAGGGGTTGTCTCAAAAATTCTAATTGGGACTATCTTAATATTTTGTTAAAGAATCAAAAACCTAATTTAATAATTCTAGTTGAAACTCACTTAGATGAAGTCAATTCACTTCTTTGCATCAAGAAACTGGGTATATACTGGTCAGGTATCTTCTACATTGGTAATGGAAGATCTGGAGGTATTATTATTTGTCACATCCCAACTTAGGGTCGTATGACCGGCCAGGGTCTATGACCTACCCTGAAGCCTACTACATACACTGACTAACAGAAACACATAATGAAACAATGATGCAGCTTTATTCAAATCTTTAAAGAAGGTTCACAATTTTTGCTTTAAAACATGAAAAGTTTTGAAACATCAATCACCAGAGAAAACAACTCAAGTTTAAAACCGAGTACATGTTTTCAAATAAACATTCTCAGTGTTTGAAAAGAACAACTGCCCAAGACCTTTAGACTAAGACTAGTGGATGCTGCTACGAGATCTACGCCACCGTCTGCCTCCAGCTGCACCATGACTCCAAGCCTCCTCTCACTGATCGGGCTCTTCAAAACAAGTAAATAAACCGTGAGTCCACATGGGACTCAGTGAGCGGTTCTTCCGAACCACCACATAAATCCCCAATAATCACAACTAATTATATACAACAATAAAACATATAGTTAGGGATATACTTTGCTTCTGATATGACCACTGACCCCAAAGGTCATCCTGTATAGGCCATACATCCATGAAACCAGCCATAACTGTCTAACTAAATCATATGACCCCCGGCCCTTAGGGCCTAATCATGATCTTGTGGTTAAGCTACAACCAGCCCTACCACCCAAAATAGTAACACACTGGCTGTTCGGCCACATAGCACATCAGTGTAATAATGCAAAATCCTGGGCCGTCGACTAGGATGGTCTGCTAGTCTCCGGACACCGTCTGGGGTAGGGATAGCTAGTCTCACCCAACTGGGGTCTGACACCTAGCGGGCCCGCTGGTGCAATCTCAAGACTCAATCACTAGCCGAGTCAAGCATTAGTCATTCCGACTATCCATGCTTCTCGGCTGACCATCACAAAGACATCACAGAAACAAGTGTCCTAGAGTTTCCTTGTTTAAAATCCCGGGCGTCCGTTCGTGTTTAGCCCTTTATTTTTGGGTCGAAACATGCATGCACTATTGCTCTCTAATTATTTATTAGGTGTGAAACCTAACTAGTCTACCTTTGAGGTTCCATAAATAGCACACACCTCAGATTTTTCATGTTAATCATCTAGCGTCATATACTATCCTTGCTAATGTGAAATACATGTCATAAACTTGAAAATGTACCCAATAACAAAATAGGACAGCATATAAGCTATAAATAAATTACTTCACGTCATATACTATGTATAGCCATATGATTCAATAATAAAGAATTTAAAGAGGTAATTAATTCATTGATTTAAACCAATAAGAAACATACACTAAGCATAGTAGCAATTAAACATGATATAATGAATTAAATGAAACCTTTCTTTGAATACAATACCATAACCATCATATCCATATGAGCATTAGCAAGAACATTTCCATAATATGATAATGTAGATCTATCACCAAACAATTCATATGATGAGCGAGAAATTTCATAACATGAATATGAATTAGCATCGAACGGGAAGGTATGAACAACTACTCGAAATCATTCGGTTTCCCCCTTTACCCTTGCTCGGCCGAACCCTCTAGATGGGAAGGGGCTGAAATTTCATCCACAATTTACATGCATCGGTGTAAAGATCTAATGTTTAACAAGAAAACATAACTCGGAACCATGCATTCTAACTCGAGGAGTCCACACTCTCGACTCATGCCACTGCTCGGCCGACTCAAGCAGGGTAAACCCTTGCTCGTCGAGTCCTCAATTTGAAGGGGCATGGCTGCAACAATAACATAATATAAATCCATAGATCTAACATATCATGAACACCAAGCGATCTACGGGCTGTGGAACGAGCGAGGAATATTTGGGAAAAATTTCAGCATGACCTTTCCCCTATTTTCTCAACTCGGCAACCCACAAAAACACGAGAAAACACGATCTAATACATAAGATCACAGGTACATACTTCGATTTAAAACTCTACTCAAAGAAACACGTCGAATCGGCAAGAACTCGCGAAGAAAAATCCAATTTCAAATATCTTAGGGCCGGCCACTCGCCTCCCTTCAAAAGCTACACTAACCACTCACCTTGATTTGATCTAAAGACAAGATCGAAGATGATGAACTGCGAGATCCCGGCGTCGATGTGAGCTCGGCACCGATCTCCCTCTCCTCCTTGGGTTGTGTGCGGCTCCTCCCTTGAGTCGCACGGCTGCCAAGATGAGGGGTTTTATTCCCCTCATCACTTGACTCTTTTACCCCTATGGAATGACTTAAACCCCTCTCATTTGACTCCACCTAACCCAGTCCGAGTCCCGACTCAATCCGCGGACTAAACTCAACCCAAACTTGAGTCAAACAATATGATCATCCACTCAACCACTAACACTTCAATAAGACTTAAATAAAAGTTTTACTTGCTATACGAGGCGATCACGCGACTCGACCCGGCTAGCTCCCGACTTGATGGGCTGCACCACGAGAAATTTTTATATTAGGAAACCCCGGGTATTACATTATTGCATGGAGGAAGGAAATTTATCACATAAGGCTGATTTACAATTGCAGTCATGCCATACATGTTCTTGTCAGCAAAAAAAGTTCAAAACCATGGCTACTTACAAGATTATATGCTAATACAAAACGTGTAGAAAGGAAGTTGCTCTGGGATCTATTAAGGAACATTGATATATCAGATACTCCATGGTTAATTATCGAGGGCTTCAATTGTATTGACAAGCCAGATAAAATGGAGGTAAGCCTTTTCCTATAGGCAACTCCTTAAATGCTTTCAAATCTTTATGCCAACTTGTTGGTTTGGTTGATCTGAATTTTAAAGGTCCACGTTTTAGTTGGTGTAATAATACTATAATAGATAAATTAAAAAAAAGGATTATGGCAAAACTTGATAGGGCTTATGCAAACTGCGGATGACTTTCTTTATTTAGCAAAACAATAATTTTTCACCCGCAAAGAATTACCTCAAACCACATATAAATTTTGATTGACACCACTCCATATATCTACCCCTCTCATGGCAGTAAAGCCTTCACTTCTGAACATTATTGGATGGATTATCTTGAGATCAAGGATCTAATTAGTTCAGTTTGGATGGGGGTTATAAATACCCATCCAAATCTCTCTCCCAATTAATTATTAATTCCTCTATGTCTAAAATAGTGATCCTAAGCATCTTCTAGGCTCTTTCTTGATCAAATCTTCAAAAGCTAGCCCTTGATCCCTCAATTTCAAGTGTTCATCATTGGAGGGTCATTCAAGCTTGCTAGGCTCAACAAGAAGAGATGATCCTACTGTGATAAGTCCTCTTTTCCCTCTTCGTGTGATTAAAGTATTTTTTGGTATGTTTTTGATTGTGTTAACTTGATCGCGTAGTAGACCTTGTGTAGGGTCTAGTTAGTTTGTGGTAACCTTGGTGTTTAAGGTGTAAAGCAACTTGTGTAAAACTAGATTAGGAGTTGTTCTTAGGAATTGAGGTGGGGGCTCACTCGGTGTGGAGGTGGATACTTCCGGGTGTGAAAGTACCTTCGAATGGAGTGTAGGGTCTTCCCGGTGTAAAGTCCTCAATTGTAAACTACTCTTCATATAGTGCATTTGTGTGTGAAATCCTAAGCACGAGTCTTAGGTAGTAGAGTAGGCGGTTAGCCGAACCACTATAAATTCTTTTGTTTTAGCATTGTTCTTCTTGCGTTTGCTTAACTGCTTTATTTTATTGCTTCTTCATTTAATCATCAAATTGTGAACTGCCTAAGTCATAAGAAAATGATTAAACTCGACAAATCGGAATTTGGCAAAAGATTTAGTTGACATACTATTCACCCCCCTCTAGTGTGACCATTTCACCAACAATTGGTATCAGAGCAGGTCGTAGATTGAGATTTCACCGTCTCCTCTACATCTAGTTTCGATCCAAAAAATGGCACTAGAGTTGGTAGTTTCTGTACCACCTAGGTCCGATGAGTCAAACTTTGGTCTTTGGAAAGGAAGAATGTATACATTCTTAAAGACTCAAGGTATATATGTGTTTAATATGGTAAAGTCAAAATACATAGAACCTAAGGAAAATATGGATGCATGGACCCAAGAACAAATTAACAGGTTTGAGTTAAATGCTAAGACAACAAATTGCATATATTGTTCATTGGAAAATAACATTTTTGAAAAAGTCATGCATTGTAGTTCGGCATATGATATTTGGGCTACTTTGAACATACTTTATGATTATGCTAAAACTGAAGAACTTGTTACCCTAAATGAAGGAGATGATGAAAATTGTCATACTCCTATATCTAATGAAGTTCTTGAAGCTAATAGTGCATATATCTAGCCAAAGAAATACAAAGAGTCGGAAGAGAAATGTGATATGTCACCTATGCAATGAGAAAGGGCACATGAAGAAGAATTGCCCTAGTATGAAGAATAAGGCAAAAATAAAGGTCAAATGCTTCCACTCAGTCACGTGCATCGAGTGAAGCATCCTCACACCATGATCACGAAGCTAACATCATGAACACTGATGAGGAGGTATGTTCTTCTTCTAGTCATGATAATCGTAATCATAAGTCTAATTCATCTATTTCCTCGGATCTTCTTTATGATGAATTATTAGACAAATGTAAAATTATGTATGCTTTGATCATTAAAAGGACAAATAAATTAAAAAATTAAAAGAAGAAAATTTGTCACTTAGTTCTCAGTTACACGAAGTAAAACTAGAAAATGAGAAACTAAAAATTAGTGTCACTAATTCATGTCATGATATCTTAGACATTGATACTAAGGATTTGAAAAACAAAAATAACATTTTAAAAAAGGAAAATAACTTGTTAAAAACTCAATTGCATGCATTGCACAAATCTATGAATGATGTAAAAAATGAAATGTTGATTTTGAATAGGAAGATTAATGATTTAGAAATCAAAATGATTCATTTAGGAAACTCCAAAACAAAAATGTTTTTTCTAAGAATGCTCATGTTCATCATAACTCACATGCTAAGCATTGCAATGCTAGATCTCATGTCCATAGTATAAATAAAAAGGTATTTAATCAATATTATTTTTGTTGTGGCATGTTTGGCCATGTTATTAATGATTGTGCTTTCAAGAAAAATCCAAGTGTGGCAAAGACACTTTGGGTTCCTAAGTCCTCTAACCTCCAAGGACCCAAAGCCATTTGGGTACCAAAGATCTCATGCTCTTTTGTAGAGGGAGCTACCACACAAGGATGAATGAGAAATGAAATATTGAAGTTGACCTTGGATCCAAATGAGAAATATTCTAAGAGGTTGCAACTTAAAGCTATCATGATGCCATAGGTATGAAAATTGGCATCAAAGACTTTGGTATCATCTCCTATAACCTCTTGCTTAAATCGTAGTTGGAGTTTTGATATATGTCTAATACTAGTAGATTTTTCGCTCTTGATAAGTTTTAAAAACATGTTTGACTTTTGATTTCTGGTCTCTTCGGAGAACTATGTGGCCTATAACGGGCCTAAGCGACCTTGCGATTTTAAATCGTAGGCTCGTTGTGGCATTTCAGTTTTCAACCAATAGAAAGGGTTGGAGATCTTACTTTTCAAAATATCATATTTTGAGATCTCTCGTTTTGTTTTGGTTTCATGACGATTCTACTTGAAACGAATTTATCACTATCTAGCTTAGGTTAAAATTCTTAAATGAAGATTTCTTTTTCACCTTTGTTATTTAGTATGCTAACTTGCTAATTGTTATATCATTGAGCTACTAATGATTTTTGGCTTGCAAGTTAACATTTATTGGAAATGGACGACTATTGTCAAAAATTGGGAAAAGAAAAGAAAATCTATGGAAATCTTCAAGAAATGAGGTATGAACTTTAATTTAGTAAAAATTATTGCTTGACATTTCTTTTCTCTTGATTAAATGAATTCCATATGCTTATGAATGATCTTGCATGTTGTTTGAATAAAATAGCTCAAATAAGAAATTTGGATTATAAAGAAATTCCAAAATCTTGACTCTCTCTATGATTACATAATATAGGTAGATTTTAAATTTGGAACCTTGTATCTTGATTGACAAATTTGTCATGAGCATAAATTGCAAAATAATTATACTTAAACAAGTATCTTAATGAATACATAAAATTTCACATTTCAGGCAAATAAAAATATGATGAGTGCATGAATTGAAAAATCTATATATATGATTAAAATTGCATAAATTTTTTAGTAAAACTCTATGTGCTCAAAAACATCATTATAAGTGATCTAGACAAGATCTTACCAGATCAAGGGATTCTAATATAGAAATTTAAGGTTTCGCATAAAGTCCAAATATTTATGAAAACACCACTGTGAAGTTGAGGATTTTCTAGAAAATTATAGTGAGGTCCTTTTTGAGTGATTCTTGATTTTATGGAATCTTCATGAAACTTAGCTCATGTGGAAAATGTTTCATAAAATTTCAATATTTAGATCTCTCAAAATAATTTTCTTTGTACGCTTGGAAAACACACTTCAGCTCGAATTGTCGCACGACATGCGACCGCCCGGTCGACCAGCAGACAGAAAATGATCCTGTCCACCCATTTGGCTGACTGTTTTAAACTAGGGCTCCTCTCACCAATCCAATCGGCCACTCACCCCCATTTTTTGGATCTTAAGGTTTCTTCTCCACTTGTAAGGTAAAAACTCAACTCTTAGCTCTAATACACGAGTTAGTTCATCATGTTGAGTAGATCCTTCATCTTCCTTCATCTCTATGTCTAGATTTACTCATAAAAATCATGATTCATGCTTATCTACTCTATGCATGGTGGTTTTTCTTTGATATTTTTGGCTCAAAGCAAGTTCTAGGGAAGAAAAATCAAATTTATCGTGTCTTTTGTGTGTTTAAAAGCTTTCTCTTCATGAAATCTCATTTTTTTTTTTTTTTTGTTGTTAAAAGGGATTTTCATGATCATTCTAATTTCTCATTTACATTTTGCCAATTTTTTTAAGAAAAGGGAAAAATGCCAAAACAAAAGAGCATTCTAAAAGAAGTGTTGTTTTTTTTTTCTTTTTAAATGATGCATATTGGTGTTTTAAAATTCTATTTCTTAAATATATATATATATATATATTAAAAAAAGGAGGGGGGAGAAAAATAAAATTTTGGACTCCTACATTGATATTTAACATTAAAATTATAATGCTTTTCTCTCAAGAAGAAACATAGGAAAAAGATTCTTGTAAAAAAAAATAAATCATGTTGATCTTAAAGGTGTCCCTTCTCTTTGGTTTAGGTGCATACATTACCCATCAAAGCTAATTATAAGCACATTATCTTTGTTGTCTTGCAGATGGCACCCAAGACAAAGCTTCCAAGTTTGCCTGATAATCTCCTATCCTCCATAGGCAAGACTTAAGCCCCTATGTTCATAGACAGGACCATCTTCCAAACTCGTCCAGTGAACCTAGGAGACCTAGAAAAGTATGACAGTAGAAGCAGACTTGCAGCCTCGTGATGGATAGAATACTTAAGGAGACATGTACCAGTGTGCCCTATATTCTTGAAGGCATTCTTCTCTAACCTAGTTATAGATAAGGCTAGACTAGGTGACTCACTAGTCCTTAGATATGAAATCCTAGGTAAATCCATAGTCATTATTGAAACAACCATTAGGGATGCCTTTGGGTTCCCTCTGCTAGGAAGATCAATATATAACATGTCCACACACCACTTTCATGAGGATTTTCCTAGTTCTGAGGTTGTGTCAGTCATTTGTCCTGAAGGTTACTAGGGGATGCGATGCTTCCTACTCAAAGCATCAAATTGTCAACTACTCCTAGGATCATGCATCTTATCGTTGCTTATAATATACTTCCTAGGGCAGGACACTATGATGAGGTAACGAGCATGAGCACTAGAGTGCTCTTTTATGCTATGACCTGTAGACCTATAAATGTTCCTGATCTTATGCTTCATTACACAGAGAATGTTCATGCCTCTAGAAAGCAAGCCCAGTAATATCTCATTTCATCTATGCTGCTGGGGTAAATAGGTCTAAATTTGAGATAGAGTATGTGCCCAAAGCAATAGACACCTATACCCTAAATCGGATTAAAATACTTAAAAACCAGCACGGTAAGAGGGTACGGGGGGCACTTGAGGCACACAGTGATGATGATGAGGATAGGGATGAGGCCGATGCTAGTGGAAGCTCGTCAGCTGCTACTCATATTAAGCATATGAGAGAGCTAGAGTATCGATTTGCTCAATTTCATATTGACCATCTGGAATGGAATAAAGGTATGATAGGGCATCTAGACGAGTACGGCCGACGTATCGATCAATATGGTCAGATAATCAATGAGTACGGTCGCCACATTGATGAGAATGGTCAACACATAGATCAGTATGGTTAGAGAGTTGATGAGTATGGTCATCGCATTGATGAGATGTATGGTTAGGTGGATGAGATGTGACAATACTATCAGACGTATCTGCCACCTCCACTACTTGAGGATGATTAGTCCCACTGTTGCATGATGTCATTCATTCTATGGACTTGTATTTGTTGGTGAAATGGTCACACTAGAGGGAGGGTGAATAGTGTGTCAACTAAATTCTTTTCGCCTAATTTCGGTTTAAATATTTTCCTAAACAACTTAGGCAAATTGCAATTTATCGACTAAATGTGGAAATGTGGAAGCAATAATAAAATAATTAAACACAAACAAAGATAGCAATGCTAACACAATGAGATTTATACCAGCCCCAATGCCTACTCCACTACCTAAGCATCCCACTTAGGATTTCCAAACTAAACTTTACTAGATTAATTGTTTCCCTTACAAAGAGGACTTTACACCGGAAAGTCTCCGCTCTCAAACCGAAGGCACTTCCATACCCGAAAGTATCCCGCCTTCCTACTGAGAGCACTCTCCCACCTCAACCTAGGGACAACTCAACTAATTCTAGTAAACTAAGTTTACAATGGTGGACTTAAGCCTTAACACCAAGGCAACCACCAACTCAATCAACCTAGTACTCTAGGTTTACACAAGTTCAAATGCAATGAAATAAACAAAAAAATACAAAAATAAATGGAGCAATAAATCAAATAGTAAAGTACTTAGCTCCACAACAAGATTCCTAGCTTCCTCTTGATGCATTTGATGATGAAACAAAGAAGGTAAGAATCAGTCAAAGAGATGAGAGATCAAAGCTAGGGTTTCCACAAGAATTGGCTCAATAAAGCTTGGGAATTATCACAAGATGGCTCAAGAAGGTTAGGAGTGATCAACATCACGAAGGAAGACTCTCATGGTTTCCTATTTATAAGCCATGAAGAGAAGAGAGAGCTCCCCTCTTCGCAACGGGCATATTTTTGCCCGTTATCGACCACCGGTCATAGGTCCGATCGATCGTCAGTCGACTGACCAAGCGACCAAAGGCATTCTACCCATTCTGGGATTCGATAGGTCGATCGAAATGTCTTCTGCCCGATTTCTTCTTCAGCCGGTCGACCGAATCTGGGCAGGGCTGGTTTTTTTGCTTTGTTTGTTCGTTTTTGGTTTCGGTCTTTGCTAAGTCTACTTATATAACATTTATTAACTTTAAGTTATATAACATTTATAAGTTAACATTTATTAACTTAAAGTTATATAACTTTAAGTTGTTTGTTAATAATTTTAAAACATAAATGTTATATAAGGATTACCCCCCATTTGGATTCAATAAAAATATCTAAAAAATCAAAATCTAACTTTTGGGGTCTAGTACAAATTTTTGAAAATCGGAAAATTTCTAATCTCTCAGGTCAAATATGGGTTGGCTAAAGGCTTCCAAAAAATCTTTAAAAATCAAAATCTTACCTAAGGAACAATTACCCGCA
Source organism: Canna indica (assembly GCA_034359265.1). NCBI lineage: Eukaryota > Viridiplantae > Streptophyta > Magnoliopsida > Zingiberales > Cannaceae > Canna > Canna indica. The sequence goes on along the minus strand of CP136898.1, from coordinate 30,911,067 downwards.
CTTTTGGTGCCAAGAAAATGTCTAAGTCATATAGCCCTCCAAAGAGCTCCCTAGGCTTAGAGAATTTCAGGGCATTTCTAATTTTTTGAAGTTTTCATGTTTTGGGCTTTGAAACCTGAAAGTATTTCTCAATGAAACATAAATTCCATATTTGTTATCATCAAAATCGAGATTAAGACCAAGGTTAAAAACCTTAGGCCAACAGTATTAACACTATACTTTGCTCAGACTACTTTGTATTTCTATTTGAGACTGCTTGCCTTTATATTTATGTGGCTACGTTGAACTTATTATTGTTGCACTTAATTATGTATGTGAGGATTGCATGATGTTGCACTTGATTATATGACTTACCATGAATGACTCTTTTCTTTTCTTTTTTTTAATTGTCCTTTTTGATCGATGACAAAAGAGGGAGAAGAGTGTTCATCATTACGAGTTAACATGTTTCAAATTGGCATGATGATAGGGGGGGAGTCAAAGATATGCATATTGATAGGGGGGGCACTAAATATAATATGTCTCGTATTCATCATCTTTTAATGCTCTCACTAAATATAAACTCATGCTTCACACTTATTGACTAATACATCACATACAAATTTTCTGTTCTCTATCGTCGATGGTTTGTCATCATCAAAAAGGGGGAGATTGTTGGCCGAAGGTTTTTTCCTTCATGCTCTATTCTCTTCATGATTATTTTGATGATAACAAACCAAATCTATCTAGCCGAGTTCTTGAAGCATGAAGGTCGCAAGTTCGATAAAAGACAAAAGTCAGTTTCACGATCTACGACATCGGTCTCGATACGATGACTCACAAGAGTTTGACGCGTGCACAAAAGACGTCTTGGATGAGTCGAAAGAACATATGGAAAGCTCTTCATGTTGATGCAAAGAAGATCGGGAAAGCTCTCCAAGTTGACGCAAAGAAGATTCGAAAAGCTCTCGATACTATCAGGCTGGAACCCGGAAACAAAGAGCGCAACAAGAAGATCCAAAGAAGAAATTTTTTGCAGCATTCGGTAGATCGACCGGTCGACCGAATGCTGTAGAAAATTGGTAGTAGCAAATTCGGTCGACCAAATGCAGTAAAAAATTGCCAGTAGCCAATTCGGTCGACCAAATGCGGGAAAAAAATGGTAGTAGCCAATTTAGTCGACTAGTCGATCTACCGAAGTGTGCCCAAATGCGACAGATTGCCACGGTCGCTTGGGCGGACGATTAGTCGATCGACCGACGATCGATCGGCAAGCGACTGGGTGTCACCAACGGGCAGAAAAACGCCCGTTGACGACACCTTGAGTTTGGGTGGTTATAAATACCTACCCAAAACTCTCTCCCAGTTAATGATTGATGCCTCTATGTCTAAAAGAGTGATCCTAAGCATCTTCTAGGCTCTTTCCTGATCAAATCTTCAAAATCTAGCCCTTGATCCCTCAATTTCAAGTGTTCATCATTGGAGGGTCATTCAAGCTTGCTAGGCTCAACAAGAAGAGGTGATTCTATTGTGATAAGTCCTCTTTTCCCTCTTCTTGTGATTAAAGTATTTTTTGGTTTGTTTTTTATTGTATTAACTTGATCGCATAGTAGACCTTGTCTAGGGTAGAGGTGGCAATGGGCGGTGCTTGGGCTGGCCCAGGCCCGGCCACATTTCGGGCACAGCTGTGCTGGGTCCGTGCCGCCCATGGGTGGGCCCGGTCCGTTGCCACCTCTAGTGTAGGGTCTAGCTAGTTTGTGGTAGCCTTGGTGTTTAAGGTGTAAAGCCACTTGTGTAAAACTAGATTAGGAGTTGTTCTTTGGAATTGAGGTGGAAAAGCTCACTCTGTGTGAAGGTGGATACTTCCAGGTGTGGAAGTACCTTCGAAGGGTGTGTAGGGTCTTTTCGGTGTAAAGTCCTCAATTGTAAGCTACTCTTAATATAGTGCATTTGTGTGTGAAATCCTAAGCATGGGTCTTAGGTAGTGGAGTAGGCGGTTAGCCGAACCACTATAAATTTCTTTGTGTTAGCATTGTTCTTCTTGCATTTTCTTAACTGTTTTATTTTATCGCTTCTTTATTTAAGCATCAAATTGTGAATTGCCTGAGTCGTAAGAAAATGATTAAACTTGACAAATCAGAATTAGGCAAAAGATTTAGTTGACACACTATTCACCCCCCTCTAGTGTGACCATTTCACCAACATTGCTGCCTGAGGATCGGAGTAGTCCAGTCCGGCTCGATTTCTCTCCTAGTCAGGTGCAACTTCAGCGGGAGGGGAGGTCCTACAAAAGACACCCAAACGCTCAAGTTAGTAGGACTCCAAGGTGATTGAAAATGAAATTTGAACTTAGTTTACTTGAGGTGTGTCGTGTCTGTATTTATTGCAGGTGGAGGTCATGATGATGCCCGACAATGTAAGACCCGAGGTTTCCTAATATAAAATTTATTTTGGTGCAGCGCACCGGATCGGGAGTTAGTCGGGTCGAGTCGCGGAGTCACCGCAGGTAGAAGGTATAATTTAAGCCTTATGAAATTTTATTTGATAAATATTCTTTTCCTTCATAATCATAAGATGATTTAGTAGAGTCGAGTCTGAAATCATGTTCGTGGATCGAGTCGGGGCTCGAATCGGGCTCGGATTGAGTCGAGTAGGGGCTAAGTGAGTGGAAGGGGCAAAATGGTCAAGGGAAAATGAGGGAGTTAATCCCTCATCCCCGTAGCAGTCGTGCGGCTCATCATTGGAGCCACACGTAGCCCGAGAAGTGAGAGGGAGGAGGGGAAAGCTTTGGAGTCGGCGCCGGATTCGTGTCGCCATCGGAAAGATCGAGATGGTCGTCGCTCGTCCATTCTTCTTCCTTGATCAGGTGAGTGGTAGAACCATGGATGGAGGGAAGGCCCTAGCCGACCCTTATGATTGGAGTTTTCCACCGTTTGAGATCGATTCTCGTTGTAATCGTATGATTTATTGATCTGTGACCGATTCTTTGAGTTCTTGTTGTTCCTATTGATTTTTTTGTGTGGATTTGCTTGTTGTAGAGGCCGGCCGAATCATGGAAAAAGGGGGGAAGTCATGCCAAAATTTCCCCAAATTCCTTGAGTCGTGAATGCTTGCAATCTATATTTTTTTTTGTTCTAGGAAGATAGGATTGTAGAGGATCATTGATGATTGAAAGCATGATCCTCCTTCTTCTCTATGTGCTCGGCCGAGTGGGTGAAATGCATAGATAGGGTTCGGCCGAGTGAGAGGGAAAGGGGAGGAGTAAGATCAGGAATAAAACTTTCATTAGAATCCATGACTAGGGGCTTGATTTATGGATGATTAACATGCTATAATACTTATAAGGCAGTTTTTCTATGATTACCAAATTGTAAGGAATTATTCATATGATAGCATAATTGCAGCATGATTATTTTGCATAGAATCCCTAGTTTGAGATCTCCTACATTGATTTTATAGTGCTGGAATTTAAATTCAATTATGCTGTAATTTTATTTCTAATTGCTGAGATTCATAGATTTAATGCAGAATTTAAATTTCATATTATATGAATCATGTGTCTATTGATAGTAGACTGCGTAGCATGAGTTCCTTATAGTTATATGCTGAAATTTACCGGTATTGTAACATTCCTAAGTTTATGACATGTATCTTGCACTTAAGGAAATGTTTAGTGACTTATATGGTTGGGAAAAACCACGAACATTGATTGGTTAACTTCACATCTAGAGAATGGACAGCGGGCACTAGTGTGTCGCTGGTAGAGCCCTGTGTGAGGGGCCGAACATGGGCTGATGCCCGAAAAAGTTTTATAAGGGAACTGTAGGATGCACTATTTGTGTATTGTGATTGTGATGGTCAGCTGAGAAGTATGGATAGTCGGAACGACTAATGTTTGACTCGGTGGGTGATTTGGGTCTCGAGATTGCACTAGCGGGCCCGCTGGGTGTTAGATCTGGGTGGCAGAGGGTCTTGAGATTCCGTTAGTGGGCCACGTTGATGGTAGACCCGAGTTGGGTGGGACTAGCTATCCCTAACCCGGTGGGTTCCTGAGACTAGTTGACCATCCTAGTTGACGGCCCGGTGATTGCTCTGACTGTCCTTATGTGATATGTGGGCCGTGCGGCCGGATTATTATTTTGTGGTAGAGGTCGGGCAGAGCTGAGCCACCAGTTCTTGAGCAAGTTCTAGTGGCCGAGTGTTGCCCAGTCTTGTAGGGCAGTTATGGCCGATTGTATGGTTTATACAGGATGGCCCTTGGGTCGGTTGTCATATCATGACTAGATTAGATCCCTAAATTTATAAATTGCTAACTTATATGCATGTTGTTATTGGGGATTTATGTGGAGGTTCGGAAGAACCGCTCACTGAGTCCCATGTGGACTCACAGTTTATTTCTCATATTTCTGCAGAGCCCGACCAGTGAGGTGAGGCTTGGAGTCATGGTGCAGCTGGAGGGCAAGCAGTGGCGCAGATCTCATAGCAGCGTCCAGTAGTCGTAATCGTGATGTCTAGGATTCTTTTTTTTATTTACACTGAGTGATGTTTAATTTGAAAATATGTGTTTGACTTTTAACTCGAGTTATTCTTATAAGTTTGTTTGTTTTTACAACTCTTTTAAAATTGTTCGAAACTTTTTTTAAAAATAAAAGTTTGCGTCGTTGTTCTCCTACTTGTATGTTTTCTAGTTGGTGTGTATTCTCGGTATTTTGCTATTCAGTGTATGTGGTAGGCTTCAGGGTAGGACATAAACCCTGGCTGATCACGAGATCCCGAGTTGGGGCGTGACAGACAATCTCGCGGGGATATTAATCAAAATGGGCTGAGGCTGATCCCAGAGATAGTGAATCTGAAATGGCGTATCCCTCGTGATAAGGAAGGACGTGGATGTCCTTGTATGGCCGGGTGAACCCCCCGGGCAGAGCCATTCGGTTTGGCTCGAGTCGGGTTCATGAGTATGGCCGGCTGGTGCTCTCGGGCGGAGCCGTCTAATTCGATCGAACCCAATAGTATAGTTCAGTCCAATAGGTGATGCGATGTGTTGTCAAAAGACGAGTGGTTTAGGCACTGATGATGTGTTAATATAAAGTCAACATGTAAATGCCAACAAAGTCAATCATTTCATACGAGGAGAGTTAAGCATTAAGCCGAGGTGATATGGTCCTTCGCGTCTCCTGGTCCGGTGCGACTCCAACGGCAGAGACCTATAAAGACACTCTGATGCTTAAGTAAGAAGGGACTCTAGGTGATGGGAATTAAATTGAAATCGAGAGTATACCTGATGTGCGACATGTCTGTTTATGTTGTAGGTTAGGGATGTCTTGGAGCGATGATGTTTCCCTAAATCTCGTAGGGATATGCTCAAGATGGGTCAAGATTTATCCCGGAGATGTTGTGCTCATTACTATTGAATCCCTAGTCATTAATGAAGGACATGGGTATCCTTGTAGGACCGAGTGGACCCCCAGGCTAGGTGGTGTTTGGTTTGACTTGAGTTTGGTTCATGACACTATTGTAATATAAACCATCACCGATGGCTATTGTCGTTGCTAAGCCGTCGGTGATGGTTAATACTGACGACCAACACCATTGCTAAAAGCTGTGGCTGATGCAACTGTCGCTGAAAACTAGCAACGACTATTGGGTCAGCGAGGACTGGGCAAGGCATCAAAAATTTTACACGCAACGGAAATAAAACCGATCCTCTACCCAAACAGATCCATGCTTCTCGGTTAAATCAAGACTATGTTGAGCATTATACATTTGAAGACCGAACTCCGTCTCTTGCTCTGTGAATCGAAGATGATGATCTTGCTCCGGATCCAATGTGCTACAAGCGACGAACACCCTCTACGGTTAGCACATGGACGAACGCGACAAACTGGGCGACCTCCAAGTGCTAGCTCAGCTCTCTCTCTCTGAATTTCTTTCGATCTGGACAAGCAAAGAACTCTTTCCGAGCTCTTCTCTCTCTATCTCTCTTTGGTGGAGGTCGACTGCCACAAAGAGAGCTCAGCTTCCTTCAAAAGGAGGTCGGCTTCTTCTGACAATGATGTCGGCAGCCTTTAGGAGTCGATCCATAACTCATCTAAACCATAGGCAGGTATTTATAGATGTGTTACTCATATTGATCGAGTCATCACAATTCCAAAGTCATATCTAGAATCTAAAAATAAATTTAATGCCCGAATAAGATATATCCTTAATAACAATTACCAAGAATGTCTTTTATAATGTATCCTTTAATAACGATTATTGAAGATACATTACCTAAATTGTAATCAATGTAATTCCAATTTTAAATTACATTTAAAATTCAAAATGATTAATTACGATTTGGAAATTCATTTTCAAATTCAAAATTAATTCTCCAAAATTACCAAGAGAGAATTAGTGGGTTAATGATCATGTGGATCCAATTCGATGAGTCATAACCCTAAGCCCGATTCGGTTCATCCTATGTGTGCGACCCAAATCAATTGAGGCTGGTGATCCGAGCAACCTAAAACACAGTATGATACTCTGTCCTTTTATCACACGATATCTGAGTCGAACATAAGGCATGGATTACATCATCCTTATGTTGCTTAATCTAGTTTCTTGATTCCTAAGTAGATTGACTTCGTAAATGACATTGATACTCCTATTAATTCTTTTGAGCACGACCATGCATTTCCTCAATTACACACGTCAAGGGGCCTAGAGATATCTCTCGCATATATGAGAGGGACAAATTCCTCCAGATATCTCTCGCATATAGAGATCAAGGTTTTGTCATGGAAACTAGAGTTTGCAAAGGATGTTAGAATGGCTCAATGAAGTATTGAAAATCCCTAAGGAAGGCAGTAAGGACATGTATTTATAAGCCATTAAGGATGAGAGCCAAAACATCTCACCTAACGGGCAGATTTTTGCTCGTTGGCACCGCTCGATCGGTGGCAGGCTAATGGCCGATCGACCGGCCGAGCGACTGACCACCGACCAGAGGCTTCTGCCAATTTTGAGCCTCGATCGGTCGATGGCCGGCTAATGGTCGATCGACTGACCGTCGACCACCCCATCGACCGGCACCCAAAAAACAATATGGTTTTGGCTGAGTTTTCTGCTCATTGTTCGTTTTTGGATTTCGTCTTCGCTAAGTCTTCTTATATAACATTTCTAGAACATTTGTGTTTATAGCTTTAGAACATAAATGTTATATAAGGATTACCCTCATTTGGATTCAATAAAAATATCTAGAAAATCAAAATCTTACTTTTGGGGTCTAGTACAAATTTTCAAAAATTAGAAATTTTATAATCTCTCGGGTCAAATATGAATAGGTTAAAAGATTCCAAAAATTCTTTTAAAATATGTCGTTAACTATTTTTTACCTAAGGAACAATTACCGAGACTTTTGGTACCAAGAAAAAGTCTAGGTCATATAGCCCTCCAAGGAGCTCCCTTGGCTTAGTAAATTTCAGGGTGTTTCTGGGTTTTCATATTTTGGGGTTCGGGTTTGATTTTTGAGTTTTTTTGCATCATCATGAGGATTTAGAAATGCATGCTAGACACCCTAAACCTAAACTATATCTTCCCGACGAAATCCGAGCGTCGACGAACGTCCTTGCCTATTTCTCCAATTTTTCTAATCGAGGACATCGTGCGCTAACCGACATGGAACCTAGAAATATTTCTCCATCAAAACATGAGTTCCATGTTTGATATCATCAAAACCGAGATTAAGACCAAAGTTGAAAACCTTAGGCCAACACTCTGCCCACACAATAGCATCAAATTCACCCTGCGATGACCCTCTGCATTGGGTGACTGTCCTCGTGTATGTCTCCAACGAGAGTTAGTTTATTATTTTATAAATTTATATAAATTATAAAATAATATGTTAAAAAAAACTATATGTACCACGATCGTAGAGGCCCTCCGGTCGACGTAGTCTCATTTACCGTGTTGTTGGCGATGTATGCGGTCGAAGACCTCTATTAGTGAGGGACGATGGATGGTCCCGTCGGGTCCGTTGTCCCAGATCCACATCTATATTTAAGAAACAAATATGTTAATTAATATAAACTTCAATATGTATAATTAAATTAAATTTTCAAAACCATTTTTCTTAATATGCATTACATCCAAATTATGTTAAATCAATAATGACCTATGTTCTTGCCTGAAGTTGTAGCAATGCGGTTCGGTCTGGTGCAACTCCAGTAGGGGGGGCTACAAAAGATACTCCGATGGTAAGTCAAGATGTATTCAAGGTTGGGGTAATAGAAATTGGAATCTAGGGTACCTGAGAAGCGTGGCGTCTGTATATATTACAGGATGATGGTTGATTGGCGATGATGCCGGCCGAAACTCTCGGGGATCACTACTGGAATAAGGACCTTCACCAACGATCGGATCCGTTGCTATGCCGTTGCTAAAGACCATCAGCAACGGCCCCGCCCGTTGCAACACTATCGTGGCAGAAGAGCGCGTCGTCGATAACTTAGTAACGAATCAACAACGGCCGCTCCAACCGTTGCTAATAACATTATCAGCAACGATTCCGCAGCGGGTCGCATCCACGGTTGATATCATTATCATCAACGGCTCAGCAACGCCGCACTCCTCTTGCTTATATTTTTATCAGCAATGATTCCACATTGGCCCCTTGGATGTTGCAGATATTGACATCAACAATGACCCCAAAGCCATGGTAAAGTCGTTGCTGAAATGTTGTTGCTAAGACGTTGCTATAGGTCATCAGCAACGGCTTTTAGGTTGCGGCCCAGGAAATACGATGCGCTTTCAACAACGGCTTTCAAATGGATGATCATGGGAAAGCCATTGCTGATAATGTTAACTTGTAACTGAAAATTTTCAAAATTAGAAATTTTCATTGATACATTTCTATAAATCCTGATACATAACTCACACACCCACCATATACACATCCACATCCAGATATACAAATAGACATCCACTCACAGATATATATCAAAATAATTATATTTATAAATTATATCCACAATCGTATAAAAGCTATACGAAATCAAAACAATCGTATCAACACGATACGAACTAATATCAAAACATAGCTATTAGCTGAAGGGTTCTTCCTTCATGCTTTATTCTCCTCATGATTATTTTGATGATAACAAACCTATTTAACAAGTGCTTGAAGTATGAAAATTACAGGATCGATGAAAGATACATCAAGCTTTACGTCTCTCGATCAATCTCCAAAACAGATCAATGCGTGCATCAAAAATGTCTTGGATAGCATGGAGAATCCTTAAAGTTAAAGCATGCTGAAGAACAAAGCCGGAAAACCAAGCGCGAAATGAGAAAGCGAAGAAACCGAATGATGTTATGTATTTGGCAACAACCAATTCGGTCGACCGGTCGATCGACCGACCCATGCCAAAAATTGGCAGAATGCTCCTCGATCGACCGGAGTGCAAAGCGCGAGTCGCAAACCTCGGCATCACTTATTCGGTCGATTGACAAGTCGATCGGATTCGGGATCGCCAAATCCCGTGACAATCGGTGGACCCATCGGTCGACCGAATGGCGTGTTAAATACACAGAAGGCTTGCTTCGGTCGATCGATTGGTTGACCGGATTGGAGATCAATAATTTACAGTCAATTGGTCAACCCGTCGGTCGACCGATCAGGGTAAAAATCTCACAGTAAATCAGCGGTCGATCGGTCGATCGACCGACGATCGACCGGACCATCGACCAGGCATTTGTAACGATAAAATTTATGCCCGTTGACGCCCTGTTTCAGTTAGGATTATAAAAACCCTCTTCTAACATCTTTTGAAAGATCTCTCTCAGATGTTTTGGATGAAAAAAGTTTCAAAGAGTGATTCAATAGCATCCTTCAACCTTCAAAGCGTTAAAGTTCATCAGCCTAAGTCTTGATCCCTTGCTGTCAAAAGAGCCTTCCTTCAAAGGGTTCATCAAGCCGGTTAGGCGCAGAAAGAAGAAGCGTTTAAGTGTGATAAGCTGTCATTCCTCTCCTTGTAACAAGTTTTTGTTTTAATTTTGTTCTTCAACTCATTGTATTTAAGTTTGAGTAAGACCTAGGTTGTTAGGTCTTGTGTGGAAGTGGTTACCTTGTTGTGAAGGTGTAAAGCCACTTGTGTAAACTTAGTTTTGCTAGGATTAGTTAAGTTGTCCCTTAGGGTTGAGGTGGAAGAGTGCTCTCGGTAAGAAGGCGGAGACTTCCGGGTGTGGAAGTGCCATAGGTCGAGAGTGCGACTCTTCGAGTCAAAGTCCTCATTATAAGGGAAACAAGAATTAATCTAGTAAACCTAGTTTAGAAATCCTAAGCGGGGTGTTTAGGTAGTGGAGTAGGCATTGGGGCCGAACCACTATAAACAATTGTGTTAGCATTGCTCTCATAGTGCATTCATTGTTTGTTTTCATTACTCGCTTCCGCATTTAGTTGTCAAATTATAACTTGCCTAAGTAATTTAAGAAAATGATTAAAATCTAATTAGGCAAAAAGAATTAGTCTAACATACTATTCACTCCCCCTCTAGTGTGCCATTTTATACAACAATTGGTATCAGAGCGGGTCCGTAGCTTGATATTTCACCATCTCTTCTACACCTTATCTCGATCCGAAAATGGCACTAGAAAGTATAGCGTCTTCACCTCCTAGGTTCAATGAGTCAAACTTTGGTCTTTGGAAGTCTAGGATGTATACCTTCTCAAAGACTCAAGGTTTGGGTATTTTCAACATAGTAAAAATTAGGTATAGTGAACCTAAGGAAGACATGAATGCATGGACCCAAGAACAAATTAGCATGTTTGAATTAAATGCTGAAGCTACAAATTGCATATTTTGTTCTTTGGAAAATAATGTACTTGAGAAAGTCATGTATTGTACTTCTGCATATGATATTTGGGCTACTTTGAATATGCTTTATGATTATGCTAAAACTGAAGAACTCGTTACTCTAAATGAAGGAGACGATGACAATTGTCACACTCCTATATCTAATGAAGTTCTTGAAGTTTTTAGTATTTCTAGCCAAAGAAGTACAAAGAGTCGGAAGAGAAAGGTGATATGTCACCTATGAAATGAGAAAGGGCACGTGAAAAAGAATTGCCCTAGTATGAAGAGCAAGGCAAAACGGAGGTCAAATGCTTCTACTCACTCACGTGCATCAAGTCAAGCATTCTCACACCATGATCACAAAGTCACACCATGATCAAGAAGTGAAGTATTGAAGTTGACCATGGTCTTCAATGAAAAATCCATCTTTGGTTGCAACTTCAAGCCATGATGATGCCATAGGTATAAAAATTGGCATCTAGGTATGTTCGGTATCATCTCCTTACTTTGGTTTGTCCTATTCAAGTTGGAGTTATGATACATGTTTAATTCTAGTTGATCTTCGTGCACTCAATTCGTTTCATGAAATGATTTTTGATTTTGATTTCCTAGTCTCTTCGAAGACCTATGTGGCCTGTAATGGGTCTAAGCGACCTTGTGGTTTTAAATCATAGGCTCATCGTGGGCTTTTGGTTTTCAACCAATAGGAAGGGTTGGAGATCTTATGCTTCAAAATTTCATACGTTGAGATCACTCATTCGTTTTGGTTTCATGACGATTTTTATTTGAAATGAAATTCTTTAACTATCTAGCTTAGGTTGAAATTCTCTAATGAAACTTTTTTATTTCACCTTGCTATTTAATATGATAACTTGCTAGTAGATATGGTTTGATTATTATTAATGAAGTATACTTGCAAGTTATTGTAAATGGAAGGCTACTATGAAGAAAATCAAAAAGACATGAAAAGTTTGGAAAATTCTCAAGAATGAGGTATGAGTTTAATTTTGCAAAATATTTGTATAATAGTTAAATAATCATGTTTCAATGATGTCTCTATATACTCATGATTGATCTTGCATGATAAATATATGAAAAGTTCATGAGTAGGTAAAACTTTGATAACTTAGGCAATTTCATGATATCTTGATTGGATGAATTAGCTCTAGGTTAGAATTCTCATTAGAGACCTCATTTCTTTTATGATTGGCAAACATGTTTAAAAAACACATATCACATAAGTCTAGACTCTTAAACTTGAAAATTCATGTCTAGATAACCAATGTGATAACTAGATTACTTTATGAAACTCAAAATTGAAATTGCATGATCTAAGTCAACAATTTGACTTAGAAATCTCTATGTAAGTTTAAATTTTCACAAACATGCTTAGATTCACTCATGTTAGATATTCAAGTGCCTAAATTAGAGAAAACATGAGTAGATAGCTAAATTTGATTCGTAGAACTTTTATGGTTTCAAGGATACTTTGAATGAAATCGTGCTAAGTTCATATCTCGATTAAACGACATTTGTTTCACACCAAACTAGACAAACAAGTCTTAAATAATTATATCTTGATATCTAGAAAGTTTGAACAAAATCTGAAACCAGTGGATAAAGGACTTATATTTATAAGAATGCCACTGAGATCTTGTAGAATTTTTAGGAAATTGTAGAGATATCATTTTTGAGTGATTCTTAATTTTTTGGAATCCTCATAAAGTCTAGTTCATGTAAAAAAAATTCATAAAATTTGAATGCTCACATCCTCTCAAAAAAATATTTTTGTTGAGGCATAAAAACACAAGGCAGATAGAGCGGTTGATTGGCCTGTAACCGCTCGATCGACTGGCGGGCGGAAATTGATCTGGATCGCCCATTTCTTCGGCCAGATTCAATCCTGGCCGTTCAAACCTTTTGTTTAAGCCCGAAACTAGGGCTTCCTTGCCCATTCGACCGGTTGCCCCATTCCAAGACCTCTCCTCTCATCTTCTAGGGTTGTTCCTCCTCTCCAAGACTCCTCTTCAAGGTAAAAAATCTTTCTTCATCCATCATTCATGAGGCTATTCTCAAAAACATGATTTCTTCATCTCTTACTCTCTCATTGTGTCTTGATTAATTCATGAAAATATGATTCATGCTTATTTTTCTTGAACGAAGACTTCTCTTTAGCATGTTTACTCCAAAAACGAGTTTTTGTCTCTTAACAAAAATCAAATATCTCATGTTTTCTTCAAATGATTCATCATTTACCTTTTAAAGAATTTTACTTTAGTCAAAAATTATTAATCAAGAAATCTCTTGTTTTCTTTCATAAGTTTTTTTTAACTTTAACTTTGGCCTTCCTAAAAGAATTTTGTTTAGGTCAAAAAGGAAAAATGGTTCTTATTCTTATTGAGCCAAAACATTTTTCATGATCTTTTCATTTATGGATCATTTTGTTTAATCTTATCTTTTATTCTATTTTTATTTATCTTGAAATTTAATGAGAAAATCTTTTTGTTCTTGTATGAATCTATGCCAATCTTTAAACTTTTTGCTTTCTTTTACTTGCATTAAAAGCATGCATCTCTCATTTAAAAACTAATCATCTTCATCATCATTATAATTATCTTGCAGAATGACACCCAAGACTAAACTCCCAACCTTACCCGACAACCTATTGACTTCCTTATTCAAGAAACAGGCTTCTAAGTTTGTAGATAGAGCCATCCTGCAAACACGTCCTGTCAATCTAGGAGATCTAGAACAATTCGATATTAGAGTCAAACTAGTTAGCATGGGATGGGTAGACTTTCTAGAAAAACAAGTACCTGTATGCCCCATCCTGATAAAAGCATTTTTCTCCAACATGGTGATAGAAAAGGCAAGGTATGGTGAAGACGTAATTCTTCGGTCTGAAATCCTAGGAAAATCCATAGTAATCACCAAATCCCACATTAGAGATGAATTTGGGTTTCCTCTAGTAGGAAGATCAATTTATAAGATGTCCACACAAACTCCTCATGAAATTGTGTCAACTATTTGTCCCGAGGATTATCAGGGAATGATCCCCACCCAAAGCATCAAACTGTCAATCACTGCCAGGATCATGCATCTCATCATTTCGTATAATATCCTTCCTAGAGCAGGTCACTATGATGAGGTCACCTCTATGAGTTCTAGGGTTCTTTTCTTTGCCATGTCTCGCACTCCTATAGATGTCCCTGACCTCATGCTTAGGAATATAGCTGAAGTCCATACCTCCAAAAAACAAGCCCCACCATATGCCTCAGTGATTTCTCACTTCATATATGAAGCTAGGGTAAATAGATCTACATTTCTCACTTCCTCCCTCAGTCGCATGAAGATTTTTGAAAATCAGCGCGGTAAAAGAATGCGAGGAGATCCTATGGAACAACCTGAGCATGACACAGAGATGGAGGAAGATGAAGCTGGTGGAGGTTCATCATCTGGCACACCCCTAACGCGCCTAAGTGATTTGGAGGATCGCTTTGTTGGCTTAAGGGTCTTTCTTAAGCCTTGATCTTTATTTTGATGATAACAAACATGTATTTAATCCAAGTGTGTAGTTTTGAATTCAGGTTGAGGTTGCGATACGCATGCCTAATCCGTTCAAACGAGACAACGGAAAAGATCGTCAAAAGAAGAAATCATTGAAGAAAGGCTCCGAATTAAGTCAAGAAGACTTAATGTAATATGTCCCTAGAATAGTTTATCCCAAGCCTAAAATGTAAGGTTATCCAAGTTGATACTTTGTAACCAAACCCTTAGAATTGGCATGTAAAAATACAAGGAATTAATCATCCTCAGCCTAGGATCGATCTACCGATCAAGGCAATAAAATGGCGATGTAGCCCATTCGGTCGACCGAATGTGGCAAAGGGCAAATAGCTGGGCTGCGTCGATCGATCGGTTGGTCGACCGACGGAGGCGAAAATTTGGCAGAAAGGTAGCAGTCGACCGACCTAAAGATGGCCTCTATCGCGATTCGCTGCAGCCATTCGGTCGACCGATGGGTCGAAAGAAATGTTGGTGGTCAACCCGTCAGTCGACCGACCTCTCTCAGCTGCAAGCGGTCGAACCTGACGATCGATCAGTCGGTCGACCGACTGATCGATCGGCCTTGCGATCGAACGGCTTCAACGGTCAATTTTTTATCCGTTGAACGGCCGTTCGGCTGAGGGGTTATAAATACCCCTCACCAAACTTCGTTAAACACTTTTGCAAAACTTAATTGAGCATTAAAAGTGAGCCTTAAAGCCTTCATACGAGCTACAACTTTGTAGACGAGAAGGCGGTGGAGTCTTGAAGCCTTAAAGCCTTCATTAAACCTTGCTGCGTTCATTGAAGTCTTCTTCCAGTTGCAAGTTGAAGACGAGAAGGCGGTGGAAAGAAGCTTGGGTCAAATTTCTTCTTCATTAGCTCTTTCCCAAAGTTTGTAATTTATTGAATCTTGTTTTCTTGTTAAGATAGCTTGCTAGGTGTGCTAGGAAACACTTAGGGTAAACTTTGTAGAAGTGTGTTTTGCCTAGGTGAATAGGATTGAGGTGTTCTCCAAGTGAGGGAGAAGAGTGTCCTCAAGTGTATTCAAAGGCAAACATACATTCTATAAAGAAGTGTTTAGAAATCCTTGGTAAGGAGCCAAGGTAGTGGAGTAGGCGGTTGGCCGAACCACTATAAATTGATTTGTTTGCATTGCTATTTACTTGCTTTCATTATTGTGATTGAATTGTGATCATATCATTCATTAAAGAACAATTCCATTAAGCTAAGACAAAATTAAGTTAAAAGAAATTGAAAAAGGGGATGAACACTATTCAACCCCCCGCCCTTCTAGTGTCAAGGTCCATCCAACAATTGGTATCAGAGCTAGGTAGTAGGCTAAGATTTAACCATCTTCCCTACAAGTCATCATGTCTAGTGAAATTCAACTAGTTCAAGGGTCCTCTACTAACACTCCACCACTATTTGATGGGAATAACTATGTCTATTGGAAGATTCACATGAATGGCTTCCTTCAATCCTTAAGCTTGGATGTATGGAGGATGATCCTAGTCAAGTATAAACAACCCCATAAGGATATGGATAAATGGGACCAAGAGGAAGTTAGGCTATTTAATGCAAATGCCAAGGCCGTCAATGCTCTATATTGCGGTCTATCAATTAATGAATTCAATAGGATCTCTACATGCAAGTCCGCATACCAAGTATGGAAGGTCCTAGAGACCACCCATGAAGGGACTTCGCAAGTAAAAGAATCCAAAATCAATTTACTCATGCATGACTATGAAATGTTTAAAATGCTTTCACATGAGTCTATTGATGCCATGCATACTAGGTTTCAAAATATTACGAATGGCTTAGCCAACCTTGGCAGGGAGATAAGGGAAGAGGAGAAGGTAAAGAAGCTCCTTCGTTCCCTTCCAAAATCTTGGGAATCCAAGGTGACGGCCATCATGGAAGCCAAGGACTTGAGCCAATTGAAGATCACCGAGCTCATTGGGTCTCTCATGACACATGAGACCCACATAAAGCAATATCAAGAAGAAGAGGCTCTAAAAGGCAAGACCATTGCGTTGAAAGCATCCCATCGAGCCGAAGAGACATCGTCATCCGAGGAAGAGACGGATGACCTTGAAGAAATGACGATGCTTGCACCAAGAAAGTTCATGAGCTTCATGAAGGGAGGCATGAGAAAAGGAAGAAGTGGCTACATGTGCTACAATTGCAACAAGTCGGGGCACCTAAGTAAAGATTGTCTGCTTCTAAAGATGGCCACTACCTCCAACCCTCATAAGAGAGAAAAGTATAAAAAGAAGAAGAAGGCAATGATGGCTACATGGGACGAAAGCGAGGCCTCATCAAGTGAAGAAGAAGCAAGGAGTGAAAAAGCCAACCTTTGCTTGATGGCAAAGGAAGATGAGGTAAAATTTAATTTTGGTGAAAATTCATTTACCTAAGAAGAATTACAAATTGAATTTGAGCAAATGCATGATGAGTTTATTGCAATTAGGAGAAAATTTAAGGGCCTCAAAAAGGACAATAGGTCATTGGAAATTGAAAATGATAGATTAATACTTTCCTGCAATCATCTTAGGAAAAAGGTAGAAAACCTTGAGGAAGAAAAGTGCACCCTAGAAAAGGCTAACAAGGACCTAGAAATAGATAATGAAAAATTAGAAAAAGAAAACAAGTATTTATGTGATACAGTAGAGCATTTAAATTATAGCATGCTAACATTAAAGAAAGAACTTTGCATGCTCAATGAAAAAATGACAACTATTCAAAATGTCATGCCAAAAGTTGTCAATGAAAATAAATCATCACACTCCCATGCTCACACACACACACAAAGAAAATTTCATGGTAATTGTTTTTCTTGTGGTATTTTTGGCCATATGGCCAAAGATTGTGTATTAAGGAGGAACCCATGGTTTGTCATCATCAAATAGGGAGAGATTGTTAGCTGAAGGGTTCTTCCTTCATGCCTTATTCTCCTCATGATTATTTTGATGATAACAAACCTATTTAACAAGTGCTTGAAGTATGAAATTACAGGATCCATGAAAGATACGCCAAGCTTTACGTCTCTCGATCAATCTCCAAAACAGATCAATGCATGCATAAAAAATGTCTTGGATAGCATGGAGAATCCTTAAAGTTAAAGCACGCTGAAGAACGAAGCCGAAAAACCAAGCGCGAAATGAGAAAGCCAAGAAACATATTTTCCAGCTCGAGTTCGGTCGATCGTGCGGTTGATCGAATGATGTTATGTATTTGGCAGCAGCCAATACGATCGACCGTTCGATCAACCAAACGATGTGGAAAAGAGGCAGTAGCCATTCGGTCGACCTATGGGTCAACTGAAGTTGGTGAAGCAACTGCATAGGCTACGTCGGTCGACCGACCGATGCAAAAAATTGGCAGAATGCGCCTCGATCGACCGATCGGTTGATCGGAGTGCAAAGCGCAAGTCGCAAACCTCGGCATCACTGATTCGGGATTCAGGATCACCAAATCCCGTGATAATCAATCGACCCGTCGATCGACCGAATGGCGCATTAAATACACAAAAGGCTGGCTTTAGTCGACCGATTGGTGAACCGGATTGGAGATCAATAATTTACCGTCAACCGGTCGACCCGTCGGTCGACCGATCAGGCTAAAAATCTCATAGTAAGTTAGCGATCGATTGGTCGGTCGACCGACGACCGACCGAACCATCGACCTAGCCTTTGTAACGATAAAATTTATGCCCGTTGATGCCCTATTTCAGCTGGGATTATAAAAAACCTGCTTCTAACCTCTTCTGAAAGATCTCTCTCAGATTTTTTGGATGAAAAAACTTCAAAGAGTGATTCAATAGCATCCTTCAACCTTCAAAGCATTAAAGTTCATCAGCCTAAGTCTTGATCCCTTACTATCAAAAGAGCCTTCCTTCAAAGGGTTCATCAAGCCGGTTAGGCGCAGAAAGAAGAAGCGTTTAAGTGTGATAAGCTGTCATTCCTCTCCTTGTAACAAGTTTTTGTTTTAATTTTGTTCTTCAACTCATTGTATTTGAGTTTTAGTAAGACCTAGGTTGTTAGGTCTTGTGTGAAAGTGGTTACCTTGTTGTGAAGGTGTAAAACCACTTGTGTAAACTTAGTTTTGCTAGGATTAGTTAAGTTGTCCCTTAGGGTTGAGGTGGAAGAGTGCTCTCGGTAAGAAGGTGGAGACTTCCGGGTGTGGAAGTGCCTTAGGTCGAGAGTGCGACTCTTCGAGTCAAAGTCCTCATTGTAAGGGAAACAAGAATTAATCTAGTAAACCTAGTTTAGAAATCCTAAGCGGGGTGCTTAGGTAATGGAGTAGGCATTGGGGCCGAACCCCTATAAACAATTGTGTTAGCATTGCTTCAGTGTGCATTCATTGTTTGTTTTCATTACTCACTTTCGTATTTAGTTGTCAAATTATAACTTGCCTAAGTAATTTAAGAAAATGATTAAAATCTAATTAGGCAAAAAGAATTAGTCTAACACACTATTCACCCCCCCTCTAGTGTGCCATTTTATACAACAATAGCATCTCCAAGATAATATCCAAGTAACAAGTCAATATCCAACTAAAAAGTCAATCAAGTCAAGTCATAAACAATAAAATCTCACTACGACAGTGGAGGAAAGTCGGGATTATACGGAGGGGTGTGGAGTGCTTACTAGCGAGGACTAGGTTGATGACGATGGATCTGATGTCGAAGGCCTGCCAACTCATGTATGAACTGAGATATTGCGTAACATAGCATGCATCTTCGCCAACATCTGACTCTGATGTGCGACCGTCTCATCCAGTGTCTCTATCCTCCTCCTCTAATCATTAGTCATGGAGGTGAAGGGCTGCTCAATGGCTGCCGGAGGGGTCGGTGCCCCAAGTGGCCCGAGTACGGCTCGCGCAAGGCCACTATCTGCAAAGCCATAGACGCGGTCGTGGTCCCAGCCACCTACAGCCTCGACCCACGCTCCTGCGTCAAAGTTCTCGGGGTGCCCCCACGCTGCATCACCATCCGAGTGTAGGTCTCTTACACGAGTTTGGTTTTTTTTTTTATAATTTTCCTAAAACTTAAATTATAAATAAATAATGCATAGTTGAAACAAATATACTTACCATGATGACTGCAGCGTGGGTGTCGATGTACTCCCCCGCCCCACGTCCTCGACGATGGGTCTATTGCAAGAGGATCCTCTTCTTGATAGAAATCATATATCACATCAGGTATTGGCTCATTTTCTCCCACTATTGGATCAATTCTTCCTCTAGCTTTAGCCTTACAAACTACATGTCGATCTGTTCTATCTTTATTTTGAGCCGGATACTTCGCATAATATACTTGTTCGGCTTGTGATACTAATATAAAAGGCTCATTTGCTGCCAATTTTGATTTGTAATTAACCTCAACAAGTTTGTATTTTGGATGAACTTTCATGCCCCTATCTATTGTATCAAACCAATGACATTTAAATAGGATAACTGATTTCAAGCCGAAGTAGTGCAATTCTATTACTTCTTCCAACAGTCCATAAAAATCCATATAATATTCAACATACGTTGTCCCTTTCACGCAGACCCCGACATTCATAGTTTTCATTATAAATGCATATTCAACTGTGTGAAATTTATATCCATTAGCAAAATATCTGCTATAACACGATACTAGTCGCAAAGACGGTCCACTAATAAACTTAAATATTTTCTCATCTATTTCAGCTCTGTGATCTTTGTTGGAAGCCCATATCCAAGTAGGGAAATCACGATTCTGCAATCTCTCCAATCCCTGATCATTGTGAATAGATTTTTGCACCATCTCAATGTCAAATATTTCAATGAATTGTTCAATCTCTAGACAATTGAGTAATACGTACAATTGCGCCAAATGGTACTCTTCGTCTCTTAAGTATCGAGATGGACGAGAATCAAAAGCACGAGTAGAGTGACAAAATATATTTAAACACCCATCTCAATGTCGAACTCCCCCGTCTTTGTTACATGGAAGACGATCAAATCTTGTCTGCACGGTTGGTTCAAAGTAAAATGGGCAGAATATTGAAATTTCTTGGATGATATACGATTGAGATATTGATCCTTCAATAGCTGCGGTGTTCTTTACTTTTTTCTTCAAACGATTCATGTATCTTTCATATAAGTACATCCACCAGTATTTAATGGGGCCACCAACTCGTGCCTCGTATGCCAAGAGTATTAGTAGATGTTCCATCGAGTCAAAAAAGGCAGGAGGGAAAAATTGCTCCAGCTTGCATATAATTTCAACGATATTACTTTCAATTGCTGACATATCTTTGACTCGAAGGATATTTGCATAAATGTTTTTAGAAAACATACTTAATTCAGTCAACAGACCCCAAATATTATCAGGTAGAAGATCTTGGAATACGATCGGAAGCAATCTTTGCATGAATGCATGACAATCATGGCTCTTCATCCATGATATTTTGCAATCATCGACGTTCACACATCGAGATAAGTTTGAGGCATATCCATTGGGTAATATGAGTTCTTTGATCCATTGACAAACATCTTTCATTTGTTGTTTATTTAACACATACGGGTAGGGGTGGCAATTTTATCCGCATCCGCTAACGAAAAACTGCATCCGCACCGTATCTGATACATATCCGTAAGTAAAAATAGATATGGATACGGATACAGATTTAGAAAACTTATATCTGCGCGGATATGGCTGTGGATCCGCACCGTATCCGCACCGCCTATCCACGTCTCTAAATTACTATTTTACCCATATAAGTTATTAATATATATAAGAGCTCTATGGTAATTTCATGTCAAGATGAATTTTGAAGTATATTATATATTTATTTTGGACCAATGAATTGGTAATTTATTGATTTTTTAAATTAAATATATAATTTTAATATTTTTTTATTAAATACGGTGCGGATACGGATGCGGTGCGGATATCCATATTTGAAGCGGTGCGGATATGGATATCCATATTCACATCCGTAGCGGATACGGTGCGGATACAGATGGGCGGATATGGGGTGCGGTGCGGATACGGATAATCCAGTATCCGCATCGTATTCGCTCCGTTGCCAACCCTACATACGGGGCCTTTGACTTTAGATATCGTCTGTTGACCTCTTGTAACTCCAACTCAGACCTTTTACAAAGTATTTTCAAATCATGACAGGCCTTGTGATTATCTTTAGTTTTCCTGAAAATATCCAGTTATGCCGAATCTGTAATAAAGTTCAATACGATAATTCCCAAAAGATACTTTTTTCACCTAATTATGTGTTTGACCAAAGCCTGACACTCTTTCATTCCGACCAAACACTATCTCTGGAAGTGCTGAAATACGTGCTAATATTTGTTCACCAGACAACATCGATGGTGGCTCATCTCTTTCGACTCTGTCCATAGTAAATTTATTACGATTCATTCGATACTCATGGTTAGCCGGTAGGAATCGACGATGACAATCAAATAATGAGATTTTACGTCTGTTCTAAAGACTGAATGATTTAGAGTGTTCCATACAATACAGACAAGAGAGTCGATCGTGAGTACTCCAACCAGACAACATGTTGTAGGCTGAGAAATCTTTGATTGTCCATAAGATCGCAGCTTTTAAGGTGAAGTTTTGCTTTTGGTGACAATCATAAGTGACAGCTCCCTCAGTCCATAATATTTTCAATTCATCTATTAGGGGTGTGAGAAACACGTCAATTTATTTTCGCGGACCCTTAGGACCTAGAATAATCATCGAAAGATAAATAAATTCATCTTTCACACACATTGACCAAACTCTTAGCAGCACTGGCCAAACTAAATAAGGAGTTGCAAAATGACCAAACGGATTAAAACCATCCGTGCACAATCCCAATATGATATTTCTATTGTCCCTAGCAAATGAAAGATAATATCTATCCAAATATTTTTATGCTTCACTGTCGGATGGATGAGTCATTACTGTACCATCACGACTTCTTGCATTCCAACTCATGTAGGAGACAATCTTTTCCGACATGAATAATCCTTGAAGCCTCAGTGTTAGCGGAAAATACCAAAGCACCTTAAATGAGATATTTTTCTGTCGGCCCAATTTATTCTCCTTGTAATGAGGAGGTTCACATACAGGGCATTTATCCAACTGCGCATTTTCTTTATAATATAAAATGCAGTTATTTTGGCACGCGTGTATTTTTTCGTACCTAAGCCCTAATTTTCTCATCAACTTTTTAGTCTTATAAAGAGTTGGGTCAAACTTATTATCTGTAGGTAGTATTCCATTAATCAATCCCGCAATCCAATTAAACGCAACCGCTGATATTACAATCGGCCTTGATGTTTAGGAGTTGCGTCATGTCGAAAACCTAGTGTATTTAGGACAATTCTCATACAAAGGTTCATAAATAGCTTTCAATATCTCGTAAAATTCTTCGGCTTCTTTATTTGGCAATTCAATCTCTACAACAAGTTGTACTTCTGGTGGCAATTATGTGACATCAACACCCATAGTATCGGGTGGCATTGACGTCACAGTAACTGGTTGCTCGACATTATCATTTAAGTGGAATTAACTGTCAAGATTAGCAAGTATTATAGTTCTATATGGATTAGATGGACTAGATGAAGAAACGACAGGATTGCTCGACATCCCGTCTTCACGTGACTCCCCGTGACAAGTCCATAGAAAATATCTTGGTGTAAATCCTCTGCTATACATATGCAGAGTGATAGTTTCCCGATCCAAAAATCATCTATTCAAGCAAATGTGGCACGGACATCAGATTTTATCACCAGCTCTAATGAATTTCCAATTCGAATAGGAGAAATTTAAGAAGTAAGTTACGCCTAATCGAAACTCATTCATTAAAGCACCACGATCAAAACGTCGGTACATCAACTTCGATCGCCCAACATGATTCTGTCAATCAATGATATTATCTTCAATTAATATCTTTAGGCGAGATGGTCCTATTCCATTCGGGATTCATGTTATTCATATTGCACTAAGTATTTCTATTAACTGTTAACATCATTCAAAATTTTGACAATATCTCCCTACAGTTCTCTGAATACACATATTATCTGGGCGCGTATTGAAGAACAGTAGCCAAAATTTATGAATGAGTATTGGTTAAAAGAAAAAACTAAGTGCAATACAAATAACTATGTTCCCAGTGTCCAATTAGGGACAATTCAATTGTTGTATGTCGTATAAATGATCATCTAATTCGTTTACACAAACATACAACCCCCGAACGGATCTAAGATTTTGCAAATCTATAACTTGACTCGTCAATGCGTACGTGAAACGTATCAAGTCGTCATGATTAATTTATTTTCTAAATTTGTGAATGTCGGTTCGAGTCCACAGTGGATGATTCCGGTACGAGTTCAAAGTGGACGATTCCAGCGCGAGTCCAAATTGGACGATTCTAATTAATCTAAATCTAAAGATTAACATTAAAATTAATCTAATTAATCTAAACTAAAATTAATTAATAGATATAACCTAAAACTAAAACTAAATCTAATTAACATTAAAAAAATATTAAACTTAATCTAAATCTAATTAACATTAATATTAAACAAGTATTAATCTAATTAACATTAACCGATTAATTAATCTAATCTAATTATTAATAACAATTAACCTAACAATTAACATATTAATTATCAATAATCTAATTACTATTTACTAAGTAAACTAATAAAAATTAAAAATTAAAAACTAACAACAATGCAGATTAACATATAGATTAAGGTTTAATTATACTCTAATCAAATTTTATTAGGGTTTAATAAAACCATAGATTTATTGTTCCGGCACCGACGTCCAGTGTCCATTGTCGGACACTGGACATAGGTTCGACGATCGGCCGAAACCCTAAGCTTTAGGGTTTCAGCCAGCCCTAGTAGAGGAGATGAGGAGGAAGAAAATACATGGAGGCTTTGACACGGAGGGCGCAGCGGCGGCGGGCGGCGGCCGCGTCGGGTAGCTCAGCAGCTAGCAGCAGGCAGTGGCATCGGGTAGCAGGGAAGAAATGGGGGCATTGGGAGCGATCGCGAGTTAAATAAACTCATTAGCAATGACTCACTTATTTGTTACAAAGTAGTTGCAGATAAATACATATCATCAATAATGGCCGCGCATCCTATGGAAAGCTGTTGGTGATAAGTATTTCATTTTTGCGTCGCGAGCGCACTATCGACTAAAGAGCAACGGGTACAGAACCTGTAAGTAAGCCATTGCTAATGTGATAATATCATTAGCAATGACCGACGTGGCCCTTGCAATGCTGTTGTTGACAAGTTATAACATTTGTGTGCCACGTTCGCGCCATCGACTTGTAAGCAAAAGCTCGATTGGCCGTAAAGAGGCCGTTGCAGATATATAAAATCTGCAATGGCTCGAGGGACCGTAAGAACGCCATGAGTGATTGCAACGGCGTGGTCGACCGTTGTAGATTATCACATTTCTAGTAGTGGATGTTACTCAGAATGGATCGAGGTTGATCCCTAAAATGTTAGGCTCGTAGTAATTTAATCCCTCGTAATTAATGAGGACGTGAATATCCTTGAATGGTCGGGTGGAGCACTTGGGCTAAGACATTTGGCTTGACTTGAGTTTGGTTCATGAGCGCGGGCACTTCTGGATCCTAATTCGGTCGGGCCTAAAGGCAATAGTCTGATGCACAACCTCCGAGCTTGGTTTGAGTCTGAGGACTACATGTCGAGCTCTAAGTAGTATGTCAGCTTTCGATCTCGATATCATTCAAAGTCGTCGGCTCTATTCTAGGAGTGTATTAGCTACTTGCCGAGTTATCCCGGGTGCCAAGCTCTAACTCTAGGCGGATCATGGAGGGTGTGTGCCTACTGTTGTCTTTAATTGGATGGGGCTAAAAAGGTCAGCGTAACTTTTCCACGTCAGTTTGTGCTCCTTCAATTTTTGCTCCTAGTGATGCGACTACGTAGTGGTGGGGATTTCCCCCTACGTGGCGGCTTCTGATTAGCGTCTTCCCTTTCAGCATTTGCCTTTGTTCAAAGAGTAATCATGACAAGGAGACTATTCGTTCGTGTCTTGAGAGGGTTCTAGGGAATCGTTGCTGCTGAGCTGGTCGGCTGAGATTTGATCATAGTGTAATTATTGGTCATTCGATGGGAAGGATGCTATCTCTTGGCCTATAAAGCGCTCTTTCTCCCTTTTTTTCGAGTTTTTCTCACGCTTCCTGCTGTTCAGTGTCTGTCTTTCAAAGGTCTTTGCTGGCGATGCTTTCATTGAACATTTCTTACACCTCCTTTCTTCCACCTCTTCTGGCTGCAAGCTTGAAGAAGTCTTGTTGGGGTTTTCGTTGCCGCAAATTGCTATCGAGTTGGAGATTTTGGAGGAATTCAAAAATTCCAGCAAGGTACTTCCTTCTTGTGTGAATTCATTTCATGGTTTCTCATCGCCTTTCTCACTTTGTTTGTTGCCTAGTTCATGGTGGAAGAGTTAACCCTTGTTTAGTGCAAACCGGAGATTGAGAAGCTCGTCTGTTGAGCCACGACGAGCCCGAGAGGTCGCTACCCCTTTTGTTGTGAGGTGCTTGGTGAGGACTATCGTTGGAGGACGTGCACGTGTGCATCTTAGATTTGAGATCAGAGCAGTTCTTCTACCATTTCAGTTAAAGGTATAAAATTGTTCTATGCTCCTCTATTGAATTCCTCTACATCACTAAAGTAGATTGTTGTTTTCAGAATGCTTTTAAGATTTTTGAAATCTATTTTTTTTCGCTATTTTCTGTCGTGTTTCCTCTCTGCATCCCAACACGAATTCCTCAGACTCCGACCAAACTTGGGGGGCTGTGGACTGAACTAACCCTATGGGCCCAATCAGAGCAGTCCCAGATGCACCCATACTCATGATCCAGACTCACATCGAGCCAATTACAACTTAGCCCGGGGGCTCCACCTGGCCAAACATGGATATCAACATACTTTATTAATTACCAAGGATCGTCAATAATCAGCCTGCCATATCCGGGATAAAGTTCGACACATTCCGAGCATATCATTGCGAGATTTTGGGAGACATCATCGCCCGAGATATTCCTGACTTCCACAAATAATGTTAAGTTCTGTTCTAAGTCAGTTCTTGAAGTTGGGCATGTTAGCCTATGAGTATAGTATGCTTGCTAGCAGATTGGGAGCTACCCTTACTTCCACAAAGTATATATAAAACAAATTTATATACAAAAAGTTTATTTGTTCGATCAAAAACGTTTAGGTCCAAATCTCCAATCTAGCTTAATGGTCTTCTCATTTTCTTATTCAAATCTTGTGCCCTTTAATTATAATTCAAAAACTTTTAAGTGGATTTAAATTCCAATTATTTTCACCATAAGCTCAAATAATACTTGTTAAGGACCTAATTGTATATATCATTTCTCTATGTATTTTTATGCAAAAATGAATAAAAATATATTGGTAGTATGGGGGCTGCCAAAGGTAGCAAGTGATTTTCCCAAAATTCTCATGGTATTAGAGCCAAGAAATCCCTAAAAAATTTTCTCTTTTTTTTGCCCAGTTATTGTTCATCGCATACTATTCACCCCGACACTGTTCATCGCGCAGTGCTGTTCATAATCTGCTCCTGCCATCTCCTGCTCTTTCCATCTAATTCTGAGATCCAAAGTTGGAAAAGGTTCCTCCCTAGATTCGTGCTCAGATCCAAAGTTGTGGCTTCGAGAAAATCTACGACAAGACTACGAATCAAATGATTTGTTCTTATCACTATGAAAAAAATGAATAGATTTAGAGGGGGACACAGTGGACGCACTCAGAGCTCTCAACCTCATACACAACCTGTTGTCTCTACCTTTGTTCATGGAGGTACTCCTACTGCGTGTCTGACTTATAACTCTGGTGCGCACCCTTGGATTCTAGACTTGGGCGCATATGATTATATGTCTGGTAACTTTTCCACTTTCTCCAATTTAGTCACTCCTGCCTCATCCACTACTGTCACTCTTACTGATGGGTCCACCTCATCAGTAAAGGGTATTGGTCTAGCCTCGCCTACACCATTCTTACCACTTAATAATGTTTTTTACATTGCTCAATTTCCCTTGAGTTTACTTTCTATTAGTAAACTCACTCGAGATTTACATTGCTCGGTGACATTTACCTCTGACTATGTTATTATTCAGGATTCTCAGACTGGTAAGGTGATTGACACAGGGCATGAGTCTTGAGGTTTGTACCAACTAGTGATGCCATCATCTGCCTTGGTGGTTGATTCGTCTCCTCTTAAGATGCATAGCCGGTTGGGGCATCCTCACCTGCAGAATCTAAAGAAGATGTGTCCTAGTCTTTCTTCACTTTCGAGTCTTAAGTGTGAATTGTGTCAACTTGGTCAACATGGTCAACATTCCCGGTCTTTTTTCCAAGTAGCGTTAATAAACGTGCTTCATCACCTTTTTCCCTTGTCCATTCTGATGTTTGGGGTCCTAGTCATGTCTCTTCTAAACTAGGGTTCAGATATTTTGTCACTTTCATAGATGACAACTCTTGTAAGACCTGGTTATACTTGATGAAGGATCGATCTGAGCTCTTTCATATTTTCTCCACATTCTATGCTGAAATAAAAACCCAATTTGATGTCTCCATTGGCATGTTACGAAGTGATAATGCAAAAGAATATTTCTCTACTGCCTTTCAGTCTTTCTTTTCCACTCATGGTCTTCTCCACCAATCTTCATGTCCTCATACACCATAGCAGAATGGTGTTGCAGAATGAAAAAATCGTCATCTTGTAGAAAAGGCACGTACCCTCCTATTGCATATGAATGTACTGTTGAGATACTGGGATGATGCTATTCTCACTGCTTGTTACCTTATTAACAAGATGCCCTCCTCTGTTCATCATAAAATTCCCTTCACTGTTATCTTTCCACATGACCCTATATATAATCTTCCACCACGTGTGTTTGGGTGTACCTGTTTTGTCCATCAACTTTCTCCCGGGAAGGATAAGTTATCTCCAAAGTCTATTAAATGTGTCTTCCTTGGTTACTCTCTCCTTCAAAAAGGATACCGTTGCTACTCACCCAAGTTGGGTCGTGCTTTTGTCTCAGCAGATGTTACCTTCTTTGAGACCACACCATTCTTTTCGAGTCAGTCCACTACACGCGAGTCTGTTGTTGAGGTCCTTCCTCTTCCGGTTCCATTATCCACTCTTGAGGACACATCTTCTCAGATGACTAATGATTCGTTGCCACCCCGACGAGAACCCACCAAGTTATTTACTTGACATGTTCTTGTTGAGACATCGCCAGCTTCCCCGCCTGACTCTACTGCCCCCATAGCTGCCCTGCTAGTCTCAGATCCTTCTCCACCATCTAACCTTGATCTTCCCATTGCATTGAGGAAAGGTGTTCGTAAGTGTTCTACTTCTCATCCTATCTCTCATTGTGTCTCTTACGATATTTTATCCCCCAGTACTCTGCTTTTATCACTTCTCTTTCCACTGTTTCTATCCCTCAAACTGTTTCAGATGCCTTATCTGATCCGGGGTGGCGCCAAGCCATGGTTGATGAGATGACTGCATTACATTTTAGTGACACGTGGCAGCTTGTTCGTCTTCCCTTGGGAAAATCCACTGTAGGATGCAAATGGGTGTTCAATATTAAAATAGCTCCTGATGGATCTATTGATAGGCTCAAGGCTCGTTTGGTAGCCAAGGGATTTACACAGCGATATGGAGTGGATTATTTGGGTACATTCTCTCCGGTAGCTAAGATTGCCTCTGTTCGCCTCTTTCTCACACTAGCAGCAATTTTTGGTTGGCAACTTCATTTACTAGACATCAAAAATGACTTTTTACATGGTGATCTTGATAAGGAGGTGCATATGGAGCAACCTCCTGGATTTGTTGCTCAGGAGGAGTCCACATTAGTCTTTAAACTAAAGGAGTCTCTTTATGGTCTGAAGCAGTCTCCACGTGCCTGGTTTAACAAGTTTAGCTCCGTTATCATTCAGTTTGGTATGATGAGATGCACCTCCGATCATTCAGTCTTCTTTTGCACCTCTCCTTCTGGAAGCGAGTGCTCCTCATTGTTTATGTAGATGACATTATTATAACTGGAGATGATACAGATGGGATACAAAAATTAAAGTCTTATTTACATCAGCAATTTCAGACCAAGGACTTAGGTGATTTGAAATACTTCCTTGGTATTGAAGTAGCTCGATCAGGGGGAGCAATCTATATTTCTCAAAGGAAGTATGTACTTGATATGCTACAGGAGGCAGGTATGTTGGGAACTCGACCAGTTGACACTCCTATGGAGCCAAATATAAAGCTATTACCGAAGCAGGGTGAATCCTTCGCTGATCCGGGTCCATATCGTAGATTGATAGGCAAGTTGAAATATCTTACAGTCACGAGACCTGATATCTCTTTCATTGTTAGTGTACTCAGTCAATTCCTTGAGTCACCCTGTGAGGGACATTGGGAAGCTGGATTGACGGTCCTTCATTATCTTAAGAAAGCTCCAGGAAAGAGACTCTTATACTGTGACAGGGGTCACCTACAGGTGACAGGCTATTCTGATGCGGATTGGGCATGTTCACCTATTGATTGCCGATCTACTTCAGGATATAGTGTGATGCTTGGCGATAACTTGATATCATGGAAAAGCAAGAAACAAAGTGTGGTAGCTAGATCTAGTGCTGAGGCAGAATACAAGGCTATGGCTCTTGTGACTTGTGAATTGATACGACTAAAGCAGTTAATGGGAGAACTCGGAATCATCCGTAAAGAACCAATGAAGTTGCTTTGTGATAATCAGGCTGCTTTGCATATTGCCTCTAATCCAATTTTTTATGAAAGAACAAAGCACATAGAAATTGATTGTCACTTTATCAGAGAGAAAATGCAGTCTAAGGAAATAGTCATATCATTTGTAAGTTCAAATGAACAGTTGGCTGATATACTAACTAAATCTTTAAGAGGTCCTAGAATATTTTATATTTGTAACAAGTTGGGCTTACATGACATATTCGCTCCAATTTGAGGGGGAGTGTTAAGGACCTAATTGTATATATCATTTCTCTATGTACTTTTATACAAAAATGAATAATAATATATTGGTAGTCTGGGGGACTGCCAAAGGTAACAAGTGATTTTTCCAAAATTCTCAATACTGACGTTAAAGTTCGGCAACTTTTGCCAATTGCACTATCATGAAACACTTAAGTAATTTAATTTGCTTTGCACTTTATACAAATATAAAATTTGTTAGGACCATTTTGTAAATTTATGTTAAATTAGCTTGTCATTTTCCCAACAATTAAATGTACACAATGTCATGCTCTTGAGTCTTGAATACAATGATACAACTACCATAGTACCATGCATTTAATGCCTTATATATATCAAATAGACCCCTATAGCTCACATGCCTCATTAATTTAGTAAAAAAAATTCAAAATAAGGGGTTTAGGAAATAATCAATATCTCATTAATTTCAAAAATATTTAATTATTGCATATCATCAAATAAAAAATTAAATATGAGCAATTTTTCCTAAACCATAACATAGATTAGGAAAATTCTCGGATCCATAATAAGGATTCGGAAAATTCTCAAATCCATAACATAGAGGGGCTACGAGAATGATATGGTAGCAATTAGCGTCGGCTAGAAGGGCTATGTGATAGCGGCTAGCGACAACTACAGGGGCTATGATGATGAGAGGGTAGTTGCTACCGGCGGCTAGATGGGCTACGTGATAGCGGCTAGCGATTACTAGAAGGGTTACAAGGATGGGATGGTAGTGGCTAGCTTGCAGGCTCAAGTAGTTCGAGCAGCAGCTAGAGGGGCTATGTGGTAGCTGCTAGCGTCATCTAAAGGGGCTACATGGTAGCGGCTAGAGTGTGTGCCTAGTCATTGTGGGCAGTGTCTAGCTAGAGGGGCTATGTAACATGGTTTATATGTATGGGTACTTATGATAACATGTTTTGTTATATTATGTTCATATCTAATGTACCTTTGATGAGTTAAACTTTAATATGTATATCATGAATACTTTACCTGCTTAACAGATTGATGTTGATGACATGTTATTTTTCCTGAGAGGGCTCAGCTTTAACCACTCACTGATTTCTGAGCACTCACACTCTCTTGTTTGTTTGTGTAGGTTCGGAGTAGAGGTACATAGGTACTAGTGATGGGCGGCTAGTAGTGCAAGCTAGGCTAGTCATCCCCCGTGTCGCAGTCGTAGGGTCGAGTCCTTTATGTGTCCTGTAGTTGCATTCGTGTTGAACTCCTTGGAAGTTGATGTTACTTTCCTTTTAGTGTAGTGGATGTTCACTTGGTTTTGTTTAGTCATGTTGTCACACCCCAACTCAGGATCGTGTGACCGGCCAGGGTCTATGTCCAACCCTGAAGCCTACTACCTACACTGACTAACGAGAAACCCGAACACAAAAATAGAAAATAACAATGCAGCTTTATTTGAAATCTCAAAAAAGTTCACAAATTATTTTTTTATACAAAAAGGAAGTAGCTAACATCAAACACAAATGAAACAACTCGAGTTGAAGTTGAATACATGCTTTGAAAACCAACAACTCTCAGTGTAGAAAAAAAAGAACAAATCTAGACATCTAGACTATGACTATCGGACGCCGCTACGAGATCGATGCCACTGCCTGCCCTCCAACTGAACCATGACTCCAAGCCTCAACTCACTGATCGGGCTCTGCAAAAAAAAAAAATCGTGAGTCCACATAGGACTCAGTGAGCGGTTCTTCCGAACCTCCACATAATCCCCAATAAACAGACATAATTAAATAAGACAGCATAATATAAAATCAGGGATATAATTTTCTTCTGATATGACAATCGACCTCAAGGGTCGTCCTGCATAGACCATACATTCGTGAAACCCGCCATAACGGCCTAACTAAGCCACTTGGCATCCGGCTCTTAGGGCCTACTCATGGTTTAGAGATTCGGCTATAACTAGCCCTACCATACAAGGTAGTAACATACTGGCCATTCGGGCCACACAACACAAAAGTGAAATCAAGAAGTCTCCGGCCCGTCGACTAGGATGGTCTGGTAGTCTCCGGACATCGACTGGAGTAGGGATAGCTAGTCTCACCCAACTGGGGTCTGACACCTAGCGGGCCCCGCTGGTGAAATTTCAAGACCCAATCATTGGCCGAGTCAAGCATTCGTCATTCCGACTACTCATGCATCTCGGTAGACCATCACAATCACACCACACAAGCAAGTTTCTAGAGTTTCCTTATATAAAATCCCGGGTATCCACCCGTGCTCGGCCCTTTATCCCGGGCCTTACCATCCGTACACTATTACACTCTAATTATCCCATGAGAAAGTGTTCTAGTTCACCTACATTCGAGTTTCCATAATTAACACGCACTTAAAGTTTCCTACTAGTCGTCTAGTGCCATTTGCTACATTATACTAGAGTGGGCTACATGTCATAAGTGTAGAATGTCTAAGTATGGACGCGTCACAACCCTCAAGTGATAGGAAAGTTAATCTACCACTGCTACCATGAATGACCATAAGAATACAACAAGTAAGTAAATTCTGCATTTAATCGAAAATTTTTAGCAAGGTAACATTAGAGCTATCATGGCAATTCTCTACTAGAAATAACATTTGATAAGGAAAAATCTTGAAAGTAATTACTACCTCTTAATATCGATAAGTGTAGGTATACATATATGCAATAGGGTGGTGGTTTCCTTAATTGGTGTCTTTCCTATTTCTCATCTCAATTCTACTTGTCGATCGAGGTGACCCTCATTTTTTAATGTTTCCAAATGTTTCTAAGTATGAAAGTTAATCCCCTCCGATCACCTTTCCCCCTACTTGGCTCGGCCGAACCTTGAGCAAGGCATGCCTTACTCGGCCGAGCCTACAAGGGTAGGACAAGGTGGTTGATCCTTTTTGTTTGATCACAAACTCTAGCATTTAAACTTATGAACTACCATAGATGAATCCTACATGAAATTCCCTCCCCCTTATTGCTCGGCCAAGCCTTGAACAAGGTTCCCCTTGTTCGGTCGAACACTCAAGGCTCTAGGGAGAAGGGGTCTCGATCAACTATTACATCGATTGAATCACGAGTCTACATAAATTAAATTTAAACGATCTAGAAGGGTTTAGACCAATTGAGGGAATTGGGGAAAATTTCGGCATGACCTTTCCCCTTTTCCCTCAATTAGCCAGCCCCTAGATTTAAGAAAAACAATGTGGAAACATTCATCGCACGATTACAACATGCAAGAGAAAACCACAACATCGAGAAACCTCATATCCACAATATCCGACGAGAGAAAAACCCACGATTCACATTTCTAAGGGTCGGCCACCCGCCTATCCTACTAAACTAGGATCGATCAGTCACCTTGATCGGATTACGAGGAAGCCTCGATGAAGACGAGTTCTGATTCCTCGAGCGTCGACACGAACTCGGCGCCGACAAGATCTCCCCTCTCTTCCTCTCTCTCTCCCTTTTCCTCTTGCTCGGGCTGTGTGCGGCTCCGAGATGAGCTGCACGGCTCATGATGAGGATTATATGCCCTCATCCACTAATGACTCAATTGCCCCTCTTATGACTTAGCCTCTACTCGATTTGATTCGAGTCCAATTCGAGCTCTGATTCTATCCGCATGTACAAGTCGAACCCGACTTTAATGAGGCATCTAATGCATTAAAGGAAATAATCATTTAACCAATTTAAACTTCATACTTTCATAGGTCGAGTTATACCTTCTACTCGAGGCGATTCCGTGGCTCGACCCAACTAACCCCCGGTCCGGTGCACTGCACCAAAATAAATTTTTATATTAGGTAAATTTTTGGGTCTTACACATGTTTAGTTGATGCAGACTCATTTATTTTATTTTTTAAAAAAGAAAAATTATGCACATCTTCGAGGTACACTATAGTATTTCTGGTCGGTCACGTGACCCAGGTTTGGGGCATGACAGGTCTTACTTGTTCTAGTTCCACACTTTTACAAAAGTCTTGAATGTACTATATTCTCAAGAAATTCTAGCTATTATCAACGATATATGACATAAATCCATTAAAAACACCGCATATATTATATCTATATCATTATAGTTATCAAGAAATGATGAATAGATCTTACTTGTTTCAGTTTCACAATTTTGAAAATGTCTGAAACCTTCTATTTTCCAAACTATTACAAAAGTCTGGAGCTAAATATCATATCTAACTCGAGAGCATTTTGAGAGTTTTGAAAAAAAATTATGGATTCGAAAATTACCTAATCCATATTATGATTTAGAAAAATTGGATCCTTGTCATGTATCACATAGATCAAATTACATACATATCAAGTAAATTATGATTACTATTTAGCTTTGGGGAAATCATGGGATGTGAGATTATTACAATATACAATAAAACTACTTTATTTCATCTATTATCGCTTTCATACAAGGGCCTTCCATCTAGGGTTTGGTACAGCCACCACCTACCTAGAGTAGAAGATTGCTATCTTCTTTCTATTGGATCCTCGTTCAGATCTCTTATATGATATACAATTTTGGAAAATAAAAAATTACACTTTAAGTGAGTGAGAGAAAATTAAAATTATATTAAAAATTTAAAAGAGAATGAGGAGAAAATATGTACCTATTTAAATATTCTAATATACAACCACACAAATTATCATATGATCTTAGTTTGAGTCTTACATCATTCACAAAAAATTATATGGTTCAAAATCACACTTCACAACAAAAATGTAAATAAACAAATTATTTATATTAGAAAAACTTTATCTAGCTCTGAAACGGCCGACATCAAATTAGGGTCCCCAAGGATACTCCTCAAGATTGTAGGCATTTCAAAAATTATCCAAAACAGATTTTTTATGTTCTATTATCATCCTTTTATAGAGGAAAAAGAAAAAAAAATCTAAACATACTTTCATAAATTTTTAAATGTTACTGAGGATCTTAAAGGACGACATGGTATGCTAGTGCAATAAAATTTTTAAATGCAAAATAGAATATAGAATCAGTCTTTAGAGATTTTACCATAACGTAATAAATAAAATTGTATCATTAGTGTATGTTTACTTCATATGATAAGAGAAGATAGGATAAAGGATTGATTAATATTCATTATTTGTTTAGTATATGAATTAGAAAAAAATAAAAATAAATGAATATAAAATTGGCATTATATCCGATGTGCACCGGATTTGAAAAATTCATATTCAATCCTCCCTCATTTATTATCCAATCCAATTTAATTCTATTTAATGAAGCAAACATACTGTTAGATTCCAAGTTAGGATTACATGGAATATCCACACGAAGTACTTCCACATCTTGAGATTAATCATCGGTGGTGGTTTCTTATGATGTCGGATAATGATCTCTAGCTAGACTCCTTGTCACGGTGGATGGGAAGGAGTGGAGACACATTTTCCTTGTTGTATGGGGTGATGGGCAATAAGGAAAACCTCTTTCTTTTGGTTCAAACAAGTGGGGAAGAGGGTTCAATCAAAGTGGGAAAGAGGATTAAGTTGGAACCACTAAGGAGAGAACATCTAATTATTTCAGCAACCAAATGAGAGGGTAAGTAGTATAGGTGAGCGAGTATAGGAGAGAACATCTAATCTAGATGTTCATGGTAATCTACATTACTACTCAACTGGTAATTCATATTATCAAGGGACGGGGTGGCTATATGAATTATCATTAAAGTGATAATGTTAATTTTTTTTATTTTTGATAAAAATATCTTCACTAAAATACTCACTATTAAGATAGAAAAAAAAACTCTTTCCTCGTCTCATTTGCCTCATTTTATAGTAAAGTGTAATTTTTTTTTATTTTTTGATTACATTTTACCTTTGTGTCCAAATTGATGGACCGCGACTCAATCATTTTCACAATCCTACACATCTTTGGGATGATTAGTATACAAATGTTCATAAATACACATGAGAGATTTGAAATTTGTGATGTCATCATTTATATGAGTATGAAACAATTATTATTTCATTTTTAAGCATCATAAGTATCATATGGTTATCTAATGAGAGTTGTCTAATTTTATTTGAGACTATTTTAGTTAAAGATATAAGTTTTTCAGTAATCCTTTCTTTTATATCAAATAAGATAATATTGATTACTGACGAGATTATCGATGCATGCCAAATATAATAATGTAACATTACCGATAATTTTAAGAGTGATAATCTTTCTAGGTGATAATCTAGATTCTTAATAATCTTAAATGATAATGTATCAAATACCCCCTAAATTTGGTAAGCATTTCACCACGTGGATACCTGTAAGGATATAGTAACCAGAATTGCAAGGTATATTTCTCATCATCTACTATTTTTTTTAGTGTTAATGACTAATATTTTATTCTCTAAATAAAGCTTTAGAGTTTTATTCTCTAGTTATAATCTTCAAAA
Source organism: Canna indica (assembly GCA_034359265.1). NCBI lineage: Eukaryota > Viridiplantae > Streptophyta > Magnoliopsida > Zingiberales > Cannaceae > Canna > Canna indica. The sequence goes on along the minus strand of CP136898.1, from coordinate 30,874,239 downwards.
TATTGCTTTGTGTCGATATATGATGTCACTGCTACTGTACAAATCCTTTCAGCAAACAATGTCTCGATTCAACTATGGACGCAAACGAGTAGAAACCCAAAAATTGTTCAGTAACTGTGTACAATATTCCTAAACTATGACTCAATAGTATAATAAAAAATCTCATTTTTTTTACAATAACAAAAATTATAAAAATTGTCGAAATTATATAATAATGCTTAATTAATAATGATATAGGGACTTAATTAATTACAATAATATAATAATGCTTTTGCAAGAAAAGTAACGAATAAATTGTTGATCAAACACTCACACCAGAGGGGGGGGGTTCAATAGTGTTGGGTTAAAACAATGTTCAATTCGATTTCTTCTTAATACGATCCCGAATGCAATCAAATTGATGTGCAGCTAATTTATGATGCTTGACAAGTATGAATAACAAGTAATAACAATCAAACAAGGCAATGCAAAAACCAATAATTATAGTGGTTCGGCCAACCGCCTACTCCACTACCTTGACTATTCACCAAGGATTTCTAACCAACACATTTATAGATAATGTGTTTCCCTTTGAATACAACCGAGGACTCGCTTCTCAACCCTTTGAGAATGCCTCACACCTATTCACCTTGACAAAACATAATTCTACAAAGAAAACCCTAAGATATTTAACCTAGCACACCTAGCAAGCTAACAATGGATACCTAGTTTAATAACAAGGAAAATAACAACATATAAGGTAAGAATTAAACCACACAAGTGAGCTCCCTTGCAAAGCCTCCAAAGCCTTCAACTCGTCAAGATGTAGAGCTCGAAGTGAAGCCAGAGTTGAGACGGAAAGAATGCTTCGAGTAGATCAACGATCGTCGAAGCTTGCACGATGAAATCCACTTGGGAAGGATAAAAAACACTCTAGGATATCTTCAATGAATGGTTAAGAGACCCTTAGAGAGATGGTGAGGGGTATTTATAACCCCTCACTCGACAGCTTCACCCAACGAGCATTTTTCTATCCGTTGGGAACGCCCGGTCGCTTGCGGGTACATCGTCGATCGATTGACCGATCGACCGCCGAGCGACCTAAGGCGTTCTGCCTCTTTCGGGCAACATTCGGTCGATCGATCGATCGACCGAATTGGCTACTGCCAATTTTTGACCTCATTCGATCGATCGACCGATCGACCGAACCTGGGCTGAGGCTATTTTTTTCAGCCTTTTTCTTGCGCTCATCGTTTCTAGATTCCATTACCAAGTTTTGACTTGGATATTATTACAATTAGGCTTGGGATATATTCCTAGAGTCATATTACATAAAATCTAATCCTAACTCTAGATTTTCTACTCACTCGCTTTCGGAGCCATTTTTGCCAATTTTTTGTATTTCTCCGAACGAACTTTGCGCGCGATCGTAACCTCAACCTGAGATCAAACACTTGATAAATTCATTTGAATAAGTTTGTTGTCATCAAAATCAAGAAGGTGACGAAGGTTGAAAACCTTAGGCCAACAATCTCCCCCTTTTTGATGACGATCGACAAACTTCTCAATAAGTGCATTAAGAAATGTATCAACAAGCATAGCATTTCATCAAGTGAATGTATAATGCTCCCTATCAACATGCATATCTAGAATAAACTCCCCCTAATTATATGCATGTCTATGTCTAGATTCTTCTCCCCCTTTTGACATCAATCAAAAATGGTCTAAGTTAAGCACTTTTAGACAAGATTTAAGCATACATGTTATCATATGCATTTTTTGATAAATCACTGAAATTTCAGATTTCATGTTTTATCAACAAATACTCATTTTTCATTATAATTTTTAATTTTGATCAAACTTGTATGTGAATAAGATATAATCAATCTAATCATGAATACAAAGTTTGAATTACTAGAAAGAGTCCCAAAGATTACTCAAATGACTTGGCATAATTTCAATCAAGAATTAACATGCACCACTAAAAAACTGCTCTTCTGCGATGGACACCGCCGTAGCAAGACGGTCGCTAAAGATGAACTACGACGGCAAGTGGCGGTCGCAAAGACGGGTCGCAAAAAAATTAGTCGCTGAATCTTTGCGACCACCACCAGAGCGGTCGCAACTAAATAATTTCTGCGACCGTTCTGCGACGGAATGCAACCATCACAGAATGTGGTTGCATGACATCCGTGACGCACCGTCGCCGTTGCAACTTTATATGTGCGACGGCTCTACGACAGCGATCGCGATCACAAAAACAATGTATGTGACGGCATTGCGACCGCCGGTGCCGTCGCAGACCTGGTCACCAATTGCCACCGCTTTTGGTGACTAGGTCAACGAATCATTTGCGACGGGCCGCGCGGTCGCAATGCCATCGCTGAGTTGATTTTTTTTTTAAAAAAATATTTAATAATATTTGATTAAAATACCTATTTACAGTATTTAATTGAAATGCCTATAATATATCAAATGAGACATCAAATTCTAATATAAACCATCATATTTATATCAAAATGTAATACTTACATCGTATCAAATCATATTACATTGTATCAAAACATGTTAAATCAAAATAGAAAATAAAGTATACATCAATCATGAAGCGCATCATGTGGCGACGAGGGATGCGACAAGGAGAAGGGCTGCGTTGGGAGGGAATCAACTGGTGTCACGTCGAATGATAGGGGAGGCGGAGGGGCCGAAATACCAGGCATTGAAGAAGCAATACGTGTCATGTACTCCCTCATAGCGGCCACCTCAGTGATGTGGCGTGCATGAAAAGCCTCTAAGGCTGCGTGAGAAGCCTGTAATTTTGTATGCGAAGCCTCTAAGGCTGCAAATCGATCCTGGCCCGCATTTGATGTTGATGGACCAGCGATGGAAGAGGTGAAGGTATACGACCCCGCACCATGTGGCTGCAACAACGTCCGTGCGTGGGCCATTGTGCCAATGCCATATACACGATCATGGTCGACTCCTGTCACCTACATCCATGCGTCAGCATCAAGCTGATGCTGCACATGATCACCTCCCCGCTGGGCCACCAACTCAGTATACGCAGCCTTTAAGGATTGATTAATTAAACTAATTATACATAATTGAACTAATGTAATTTTTTAAAAATATGAACTTTATTAAATATTAACTTACCAAGATCGTCTCCGGCCTCCCGCTAATGAACTCACCCCAGCGAGGATCATGCTTATATCTATGTGTCTCCTCGAAGACCCTTAAAGGATCAGTCGGGATGAGCGTCCCCTGCGCGTCTCGCGTCGCCTGCAATAAAATAAATATAATTAATTTTTCTATAATAATAATAAATAATAAAAATAATTATTAAATTACTTACCAACCGACGCTCGTGTCTAGTAAATGGGATGGACCCACCGGTTTGTTGGGCCAGGGATCGCTCAACTAGTGTCATCCGGTTTCGGTGCGCCATCCGGGAGGCACCCTGCCACTCCTCGGACGCCCAGATATCGCACAGTTGATCCCATACGTGGCTCGTTATGCAGTTGGACCCATGTCCCTTCAGCGCATCCATAGGCGTATCTCGATTACGGCCTACATTTGTTCGCGCCTCATCCCGCGCACGCTGGAGGATATCCTTGAAAAGCTTTTTATTGTAAGCTACCCACGCATCCTCCACCTGAGCTTGAATGGCGGGGTCCCAAGTGTACCGGGCCTAAAAAAGAAAATATTAATACAATCATTTAAAGCCATCACTGAATTAAAGTAATACAATCTTATATGCAAAAATAGCAGTGAGCAAGAAAATATGAGATGTACGTAGAGTACTATCAATTATTTAAGACATGTACTAATAAAATGAACAAAATCATGTGCCTAACCTCTAGCTTAGCATATAATAAAAGAAAATTTGCATGATACAACAATTTAGAGTAGAAGAAACCAATTTGAACTTGAACTACATACCTCGAACTCGATCCATAATAAATCTCGATAATGGTTCGACACACTGGTCCATGAAGTCCACGGCTCATGAAAGAAACTCTTAAGCATAACGGTCATGGCGCGGGCGACATCATCCTGCTGAAATCTACAACTCAAGTATACTAACATTATAAGTAACAATTAATTATTAATAATTATAGTAAATAAATTTTGATACTTACTTTAGACCATTTAGCAATATCTGCCGACGCTGGTCGAACGATGAAGGTGCATCACCCCCCCTCCCCCCCGATTAGGTCCACGAGGCCTACGACGACCTCGACTTGGTGGTGGTGGTATAACATTTGCCACGACTAGTGCAGGTGGTGGTGGTATAGCATCTACCATGGCTGGTGGTGGTGGTGGTGCTGTCGCGGGCGATGGCGGCGGTCGAGATAAACCTATGCGATGAATCCTAGAACGGGCACGCGATATCTACAGATATAAATGTTGATTAGTGATGTCAAACAATAATATAATATAAATTAATAGAAAAAATATGTAATATATATATATTACACATTAATCATCGATATCATCTGAATAATAATTGATTGAGTCATTTTCTTCTTTACTTGTCTCTTCATCTTTACAACTATTCTCATCTTCGTTATTTGCGTCATTTGGTTCAACATCAACACTTTCTTCAGACAAACCTTGTGCAATGACTAAATTTTCATCTTCAAGTGTTTGACCCACAACTTCAACTACAGGAGGATCATCCTCCTGATAAAAATCACCTAGTACAAATCTTGTAGTATCATTGTCCTCTGCCATTGGATCAATCCTCAATCGTGCCTTAGTCTTACACACTGCCAGCCATTCTGATCTATCTATTCATCTGCTTGGATATTTTGCGTAATATACTTATTGTGCTTGTGATGCCAAAATAAAATATAAGCTTCTACAGCGTTCACATTTCCCCCATCATCATTCCGGGGAAGACGAGTCAACCATGTGTGCACATTGTACTCGAAATAGAAAGAACAAAATGTTGATATCTCTTGTATTATATAAGCTTCACTTATTGAAACTTCCACCGTAGCTGTATTTTTTATTTTCCTTTTTAACCTCTGCATATATCTCTCAAATAAATACATCCACTGATACTGAACCGGACCACCAACTCTTGCCTCGTATGCTAAGTGAACCAGTAGATGCTCCATCGAGTCAAAAAATCTAGGTGGAAATATATGCTCTAATTTGCAAAGAATTTCTACAATATTTTTCTCTACCATTTCCATATCTTCGATACGGAGGGCATTGGCACAGATATCTCTGAAGAATAAATTAAGCTCAGTTAACGGACCCCAAATTTTATCTAGTAAAATATCGTGAAATGCAATAGGGAGTAGTCTCTACAAGAACACATGACAGTCATGACTTTTTATTCCTGATATTTTACCTTCATCTACATTGACGTATCGAACTAAATTAGATGCATAGCCATTTGGTGTAAGACCCAAAAATTTCCTAATATAAAAATATATTTTGGTGCAGCGCACCGGATCGGGGGTTAGTCGGGTCGAGCCGTAGAATCGCCTCGGGTAGAAGATATAACTCGACTCATGAGAATATGAAGTTTAAATTAGCTCAATGGTTATTTCCTTTTATGCATAAGATGTTTATTAAAGTCGAGTTCGACTCTTGAGTGCGGATTGAATCGGAGCCCGAATCGGACTCGGATCGAATCGAGTAGAGGTTAAGTCATATGAGGGGCATTTGAGTCATTTGTGGATGAGGGAATATAATCCCTCATCATGAGCCATGTGGCTCATCTTGGAGCCGCACACAGCCCGAGCAAGCGGGAAAAGGGAGAGAGGGGAGATCTTGTCGGCGCCGAGTCTGCGTTGACTCTCGAGGAGATCAGAGTTCATCTTCATCGAGGCTTCCTCGGGATCCAATCAAGGTGAGTGGTTAGCATAGTTTTTGAAGGGAGGCGGGTGGCCGGCCCTATAAGATTTGAAATCAGGTTTTCTCTCGCGAGTTCTTCTCGATCGATGTGTTTCTTCGTATTAGAACTTTAATCATTATGTATTCCTATGATCTTGTGTTTTAAACGTGTTTATTTCACGTTCTTGAGGGCTGGCCAAGTAGAGGTCATGCCAAAATTTTCTCCAATTTCTTCGCTCGTCTCGAAACTCGTAGATCGCTTTATGTTCGTATATGTTAGATCTATGGATTTATCACTCGTGTCATTGTCGCAACCATGCTCATTCATCCTTGAGGACTCGGTCGAACATGGGGTCACCCTGCTTGAGTCAACCGAGCAAGGGCAAGGGTAAGAAAAAGTGGACTGCTCAAATTTAACATGCTTGGTTTCAGGTTGTGTTGTTTTGATTCGCGATCGCATGCTTATAGATAAGTTAAACTTCATTGTATCATATAATTGATGTTCGTCTTAGAGATTGTCGCAACTATAGATCTATATTTATCTCAGTTATGGTAATGTTCTTGCTAAAACTATAGAGACATGATGATACTTAGGAAGAACTCTAACCATGGCAAGTAAATTTATTGATTTATGTAATTGTAGGAATGATTGCTTAGTGACCATCCTTACCTCATTCCTCTTTAATTTTTGAAATGATGAAATATGTTATCATGCTCAGCATTTCGTGCGTTGTGAATTTATGGTTATCTTACCATTCTTTATAAGTTGTTTCTTATTGAAATAAATTCTAAATACAGTGTATAAATGATTATTGATGAATCTCGTAGGTATATATAGTAGTTGTTGTAAGTTATTCTTGTTTTTATTTAAATTATATAAGCTGTCCTAAAATGTTGATGGGTGAAATTCCAAGGTCGGTACATAGAATTCCTCACCCAAGGTAGCATATAACTCTAGCTAACATGTAGGACGTTGCAAGATGCTTAACATACATGGAAACTTAGCTAGGAGATGACACAACTTTCTAGGACAAATATTTTTGGAAACCTAGAACTATTAGGAATGCATAATTTTGGAAGGACAACATTAATTTGTTGACCCTGTAGCCCGAATTAGGGCTAGATACGGGCAAGGGCCCGAAGTGTATATAAGGAAACCGTAGGACATTTGATTGTGTGATGTGCTTGAGATGGTCCGCCGAGAAGCGTGGAGGTCGAAAATGACCAATGCTTAGCTTGGCCAGTGTTTGGGTCTTGAGATGCACCAGCGGGCCCGCTAGGTGTCAGACCCCAATTGGGTTGGACTAGCTATCGCTACCCCAGACGGTTCCCGGAGACTAGAAGACCATCCTAGTCGATGGCCCGAGATTTCTTGTTTACATCTTGCTATGATGTGGTCGGTCGGCCAGTGTGATTCTACCTTGTATGGTAGGGCCGGTTGTAGCCGAGATTCTAATATCATAAATTGGCCCAAGGGCCGGATGCAGAAGACTTGATAGGCCAAGATGGCAAGTTTTCACATATATGGTTTATACAGAATGACCCATAGGGTTAGTAGTCACACTAGAAAGTAACTTACCTCCCTCAATATATATTATGTTGCCTTATATGTTATGCCTGAATAACTGAGGTTTATGTGGAGGTTCGCAAGAACCGCTCACTGAGTCCCAAGTGGACTCACAGTTTGTTTCCTTGTTTTTTTTTTTCAGAGCATGAGCAGTGATTGTGACCTATCGGCATGGTGCAGTTGGAGGGCAGGTGGTGGTGCCATATCTCGTAGCGGCGTCCTTGGGTCATAGTCCAGTGTCTTAGTAGTTGTTTCCTTTTTTGCACTGACAGTTGTGTTTGGAAAAGTTTCTAAAACTTTGATAATTGAGATGTTCAGTTTGTTCCGATGATGGTTTTCTCTTTCGTTTGAAAACATATATTGTGAACTTTGAAAAACTTTAAATAAAGCTTGTGTTGAGGTTTTTTTTTTCGATATCTTCTGGTTTCTTATATGTCAGTGTAGACAATAGGCTTCAAGGTAGGATGTAGGCCCTGGCCGGTCACACTACCCTCAGTTGGGGTGTGACAAAGTTGGTATCAGTGCACTAGGTTAGGTCTTGACTATGACTAAGTGTTGGGTACCGTATGAGACATATGCTAGCGTGTCGATATACAGTATAGTTATGCTACGGGATCGGGCGACCACGACTGCACTCAGCGCACCATGCGATTAGTAAATTTTAAAATCTTCTGTTAAAAATTTATTATGTGACAAGAAACTTTTTCGTTTATATGATAGTGTAATGGAGGCTCCCAATGTTGCATTGAGCGGCAGTGACAGTAAATTAGGTGATGAAACATAGAGCCAAGAGGTTAGACCCAAGAGAGGGTCGAGTTGGGGCGCGTAAACGCGTACCCCGTTTGTCGGTACAAAATATTATTTATGTACTTGTGCGTACTATGCATGGATATTGATTGTGTTTGTGCTTGTCGATGAGCGATGGCCGAGCCGAGAAGCGTACCGACTTGGCAAGTTGGTCCCGACTCGGCGAGTGGATTTTGGGTCTTGATACTGCGTGAGTGAGCCACGCTGACGTTAGACTCAAGGGGAGCCACACTAACTTTAGACCCGAGTGGATTTGGTTGGGTGGGCCATACCCAACCAGAGAGGGCCCAGGTAGAAGGCTCGCTAGATAGATTCTAGCGACCAACTTGTATGATTGCTTGGTTTGGGCTGGTTTGGGTCGCATGAATGTATTGTTTCTACGGGGCCGGCATGGGCCGAGTGATTTTGGCATTCATGAGCATGTCATGTATTAATGAGTGTTCGCGATAAGCGGGCACGGGACTTTGAGATGCTACGCAAGTTTGGTGGCATGTCAGTGTTAGAGTATGAGATGGAATTTCACTGGCTTTCTAAATATCATCAGACCTCAGTGGCATCTGAGACTACCAGGGTCAAGAAGTTTGATCGGGGATTTAGGCTTAGATAGGCAGGCTCATCCACTATACTGAGGATTCCACTCTTGCACGGGTGGTGGATGAAGCCCTTCGAAAGGTAGCCTTGGTGCCGTTCGAGAGGAATGACGGGCCAACCAAGAAGAAATTTTGGCCGCAGGGATCTGGGGGTCGACCGTGGCATTCAAAGGGGGCCACAAGTGAGCCATTCAGAGAGACCGTCTGCCAAGGTGTTTGCTATGAACCGTGATAGGCAGAGGCATCTAAGGAAGTGGTAATATGTACTATTATAGTATGTTCATCTGCTGCTTATGTTCTAGTAATCTGGGTGCCACCCACTCATTTGTATCTGCTAAATTTGCTGCGGAGTTGCCAATGGCACCCTCCATGCTCGACGGGCCATTGATAGTATCAACGTCTACGGGCGATGCAATCCTAGCAAATTCAATATACCAAGGCTGCGAAGTGCTCATCTGTGGCCATGTACTGAGTGCAGATTTTACACTCCTACCCACACTTGAGCTTGATGTCATTCTTGGCATGGATTGGTTGGTAGAGCACTTTGCGATGTTGGATTGTAGAGCTAAAATGGTGATGTTTAGTAAGCCTGGGATGCCGCAGTTCACCTTCCAAGGGGAGGGAGGGAGCAAGCCGATAGGGGTCATCTCTGCCCTAAAGGCTCATAAGCTGCTCAGGGCGGCTGCCAATCCTTCCTGACCTTGGTTTCTGTGGCTTAGGAGGAAAGGGGTGAGGCAAGGAATGTCAGCGGAACCCCAGTGGTCTGTGAATTTCCTGATGTGTTTCCCGAAGAATTGTCGGGATTGCCGCCCAGAAGGGAAGTTAATTTTTGCATTGATCTGCAGCCCGGGGGAGAAATAATTTCCATTCCACCTTATAGGATGGCACCGACCGAACTCAAGAAGTTAAAGGTGCAATTGCAGGAAATGCTAGACATGGGTTTCATCCGGCCGAGCGTGTCACCCTCAGGTGCCCCTGTTCTCTTCGTGAAGAAGAAGAAGGATGGGTCGATGTGCATGTTCATTGACTATAGGCAGCTGAACAATGTGACTGTCAAGAATTGTTACCCACTGCCAACGATAGACGGTCGGCTTGACTAGCTGCAAGGGGCACAATGGTTTTCAAAGATAGACTTAAGGTCCGGATACCATCAGCTGAGAATCTAGGACTGCGTTGTGCCTAAGACGGGTTTTAGGACTCGCTATGGTCACTACGAGTTCCTAGTGATGACCTTTGGCTTAACCAATGCACCTGCTGCCTTCATGGAACTAATGAACAGGGTATTTAAGGAGTACCGGGACAACTTTGTGATCGTCTTCATTGATGACATTCTGGTCTACTCCAAGAGTGAGGAAGAGCACTCTAAGCACCTGAGAATGGTCTTGGTAACTCTCATAGAGCACCGCTTGTTTGCAAAATTTTCCAAGTGTGTATTCTGGTTGGAAAGTGTAGGGTTTTTGGGCCATGTAGTATCCAAAGATGGGATAATGGTAGATCTTGCAAAGGTGGAAGTGGTGCAGAACTGGAAACGACCGACTAGCGTAACTGAGATCCACAGTTTTTGTGGTTTGGTAGGGTACTATCGAAAGTTTGTAGAGAACTTCTCCAAAATTGCAGCCCCTTTGACTCGGTTGACCCAGAAAAAGGTCAAGTTCATTTGGGACGACAAATGCGAGGCGAGCTTTCAGAAGCTCAAGGAATGTTTGACATTTGCATCTGTGTTGGCTGTACCTTCCGGCTCAGGAGGGTTTGTAGCCTACTGTGATGCCTCCCGGGTTGGCCTGGGCTACGTTCTGATGCAGTTTGGCGGAGTTATAGCTTATGTGTCCCGCCAACTAAAAGTTCATGAAAAGGACTATCCGACGCACGACCTAGAGCTAGCAGCAGTGGTCTTTGCACTGTAGCTCTGGCGGCACTACCTGTATGGGGAGACTTGTGAGATCTATATGGATCACAAGAGCCTCCAGTACTTGCTTACCCAAAAGGAGCTGAACATCTGGCAGAGGAGGTGGCTGGAGCTCCTAAAGGGTTATGACTGCATCTTTATGTACCATCCGGGGAAAGCAAATGTGGTAGCAGATGCTCAGAGCAGAGAATCCATGGGCAATTTGGCTCATTTGGAAATTAAGCAGAGGCCTCTAGCTCGAGAGTTGGCGTTGTGCCTAGATGGGGGTACAACCTTGTTAGTGTCAGTTTCAGGTGCCTTGGTGGCACACCTGCGGATACAATCCACGCTGGTGGACATGCTGCGTGCCGCGCAGGGAGAGGATGCCTTTTGTGCGCTGACCAAGGATCTGGTGCAAAGAGGCGATGCAGAGAATGGATTCAGGTTGGACTCGGAGGGTGTGCTGAGGTTCAAAGACCGAATCATGGTGCTAGATATGGCAGAGGTGCGCAGGCAAGACCTGGAGTTGGGTCATCGTTCCACTTATATGATGCATCCGGGAGCTGCCAAAATGTACCGAGATCTACGACAGCATTACTGGTGGTAGGGCACGAAAAGAGAGATAGCAAAATTTGTATCCAAATGTCTGGTCTGCCAGCAAGTGAAGGCCGAACACTTGAAGCCCGCGGGGCTACTGCAAAATCTCGAGGTGCCCGAGTGGAAGTGGGAGAAAATTACCATGGACCTACTGACCGGATTACCTAAGCCAAGAGGAGGCTTTGATTCTATTTGGGTGGTAGTGGATCGGTTAACCAAGACCGCACACTTCATTCTGGTGAATACAACCTTTTCCCCAGATAAGTACGCTCGACTATTTCTAGATTGGATTGTGGCTTATCACGGTACCCTAGTGATGATCATATCAGATCGAGGTACCCAGTTCACAGCCCGATTTTGGCAATCTTTCCAAGAAACATTGGGCACTCAAGTACGGTTTAGTATGGCTTTCCATCCGTAGGCAGACGGGCAGTCTGAGAGGACCATCCAAAACTCTGAAAGATATGCTGAGAGCCTACGTTCTGGACCTGGCAGGCGGTTGGGAGAACCATCTACCGTTGATTGGGTTTGCCTACAACAATAGTTACCACAGTAGCATTGTCATGGCTTCTTCTGAGGCCTTGTATAGGCGGTGGTGTAGATCTCTTGTGGGCTGGTTTGAGAGCGAAGAGGCTCTCATGGTAGGCCTTGACCTGATAGAAGAGGCGGTGAGGAAGGTGTAGCTGATAAAGGAAAGGTTGTTGGCGGCTCAGAGTCGCCAAAAGATGTATGCCGATAAGAAGCAAGGGAGTTGGAGTTCTCTCAGGGTGACTTGGTGTTCCTAAAGGTTTCCCCCACGAAAGGGGTGGTCCGATTTTGGAAGAAGGGAAAGTTGAGCCTTAGGTTCATTGGGTCTTTTCCTATTCTCAAACGAAGAGGTGCAGTGGCTTATGAGCTGGCTCTGCCACCTAGTCTGAGCAGAGTTCACTTGGTTTTTCATGTGCCAATGCTCTGAAGATATGTGAGGGATGAGTCCCATGTAATTGAACCGATTGTGGTTGAGGTGGACTCGATGATCTCGTATGAGGAGAGGCCAGTGGAGATACTTGACCGACAGATCAGGAAATTGAGGTCCCAAGAAATTCTCTTGGTAAAAGTTAGGTGGGAGTATCACTCCGGATAGGAAGCTACCTGGGAAGTAGAGCAAGTTGTGAGGGAACGTTACCCTTCCCTATTGGAAGATTATGTAAGTCCGTATGAATCTTCAAAATTCGAGGATGAATTTCCCTTAACGGGGGAAGGTTGTAAGACCCAAAAATGTCCTAATATAAAAATCTATTTTGGTGCAGCGCACCGGATCGGGGGTTAGTCGGGTCGAGCCGCAGAATCACCACGAGTAGAAGGTATAACTCGACTCATGAGAATATGAAGTTTAAATTAGCTCAATGGTTATTTCCTTTTATGCATAAGATGTTTATGAAAGTCGAGTTCGACTCTTGAGTGCTGATTGAATCGGAGCCCAAATCGAACTCGGATCGAATCGAGTAGAGGTTAAGTCATATGAGGGGCATTTGAGTCATTTGTGGATGAGGGAATATAATCCCTCATCATGAGCCGTGCGGCTCATCTTGGAGCCGCACACAGCCCGAGTAAGGGGGAAAAGGGAGAGAGGGGAGATCTTGTCGGCGTCAAGTCTGCGTCGACTCTCGAGGAGATCGAAGTTCGTCTTCATCGAGGCTTCCTCGGGATCCAATCAAGGTGAGTGGTTAGCATAGTTTTTGAAAGGAGGCGGGTGGCCAACCCTATAAGATTTGAAATCGGGTTTTCTCTCGTGAGTTATTGCCGATCGATGCATTTCTTCGTATTAGAACTTTAATCGTTGTGTATTCCTATGATCTTGTGTTTTAAATTTGTTTATTTCACGTTCTTGAGGGCTGGCCAAGTAGAGGAAAAAGGGAAAAGGTCATGCCGAAATTTTTCCCAATTTCCTCGCTCGTCTCGAAACTCGTAGATCGTTTTATGTTCATATATGTTAGATCTATGGATTTATCACTCGTGTCATTGTCGCAACCATGCTCGTTCATACTTGAGGACTCGGCCGAATAGGGGGTCACCCTGCTTGAGTCGGCCGAGCAAGGGCAAGGGTGAGAAAAAGTGGATTTCTCTGATTTAACATGCTTGGTTTCAGGTTGTGTTGTTTTGATTCGCGATCGCATGCTTATAGATAAGTTAAACTTGTATCATATGATTGATGTTCGTCTTAGAGATTGTCGCAACTATAGATCTATATTTATCTCAGTTATGGTAATGTTTTTGCTAAAACTATAGAGACATGATGATACTTAATTAGGAAGAACTCTAACCATGGCAAGTAAATTTATTGATTTATGTAATTGTAGGAATGATTGCTTAGTGACCATCCTTATCTCATTCCTTTTTAATTTTTGAAATGATGAAATATGTTACCATGCTTAGTATTTCGTGTGTTGTGAATTTATGGTTATCTTGCCATGCTTTATAAGTTGCTTCTTATTGAAATAAATTCTAAATACAGTGTATAAATGATTATTGATGAATCTCGTAGGTATATATAGTAGTTGTTGTAAGTTATTCTTGTTTTTCTTTAAATTATATAAGCTGTCCTAAAATGTTCATGGGTGGAATTCCAAGATCGGTACATAGAATTCCTCACCCAAGGTAGCGTATAACGCTAGATAACATGCAGGACGTTGCAAGATGCTTAACATAAATGGAAACTTCGCTAGGAGATGACACAACTTTCTAGGACTCCTAGTAAACATTTTTGGAAACCTAGAACTATTAGGCGCGCACAATTTTGGAAGGGCAGCATTAATTTGTTGACCCTATAGCTTGAATTAGGGCCGGATATGGGCAAGGGCCGAAGTGTATATAAGGAAACCCTCAGACATTTGATTGTGTGATGTGCTTGAGATGGTCCTCCGAGAAGCGTGTAGGTCGAAAAAGACCAATGCTTATCTCGGCCAGTGTTTAGGTCTTGAGATGCACCTGCGGGCCCGCTAGGTGTCAGACCCCAGTTGGGTGGGACTAGCTATCCCTACCCCAGACGGTGCCCGGAGACTAGTGTACCATCCTAGTCGATGGCCCGGAATTTCTTGTTTACATCTTGCTATGATGTGGCCAGTCGGCCAGTGTGTTTCTTCCTTGTATGGTAGGGCCTGTTGTAGCCGGGATTCTAATACCATGAGTAGGCCCAAGGGCTGAATGCCGAAGACTTGATAGGCCAAGATGGCAAGTTTTCACATATATGGTTTATACAGAATGACCAATAGGGTTAGTAGTCGCACTAGAAAGTAACTTACCTCCATGAATATATATTATGTTGCCTTATATGTTATTCCTGAATAACTGAGGATTATGTGGAGGTTCGCAAGAACCGCTCACTGAGTCCCAAGTGGACTCACAGTTTGTTTCCTTGTTTTTTTTTGCAGAGCATGAGCAGTGATTGTGACCTGTCGGCATGGTGCAGCTGGAGGGCGAGTGGTGATGCCATATCTCGTAGCGGCGTCCTTGGGTCATAGTCCAGTGTCTTAGTAGTTGTTTTCTTTTCTACACTGACAGTTGTGTTTGAAAAAGTTTGTAAAACTTTGATATTTGAGATGTTCAGTTTGTTCCGATGACGGTTTTCTCTTTCGTTTAAAAACATATATTGCGAACTTTGAAAAACTTTAAATAAAGCTTGTGTTGAGGTTTCTTTTTATCGATATCTTCTGGTTTCTTATATGTCAGTGTAGACAGTAGGCTTCAGGGTAGGATATAGGCCCTGGCCGATCACACTACCCTCCGTTGGGGTGTGACATCTGGTAATTTGAGATCTTTTATCCACTAGCTAACATCTTTCTATTGTTGCTTACTGAGAACATAAGAGGCTTTCGGTTTCACTTGTTTGCTGTTCACCTCCTGTAGATCTAAATCTAGACGTTTGCAATATACTTTTAAGCCCATTCTTCCCTTCACATTATCTTTTGTTTTTCCTGCAAAATCCATCATTGTATTAAAAATGTTCTCGAACACATTCTTTTCAATGTGCATCACATCCAAATTGTGTCGAACTAGTAATGAACTCCAGTAAGGCAGTTCCCAAAATATACTTTTTTTGACCCAATTTTGTCTTTCTCCGAAACCACTAATTTTGTCAACCTCTCCGAATGTGATGTCTAGTAACACAGAAACCCGAGCTAACATTTGATTACCAGACAAATGCCGAGGTGGTCCGTCTTTTTCCACTCTACCCCTCATGAATTTATCTCTATTTCTCCTGTATGGATGATCAGGTGGCAAAAATTGATGATGACAGTCGAAGTATGAAATCTTTCGTCCATACCGAACACTGAATGCTTTTGTTCGTTCCATACAATATGGACAACCAAGCCTCCCGTGTGTGCTCCAACCAGACAACATAGCATATACCGGAAAGTCACTAATTGTCCACAACAATGCAGCCCTCAAGTTGAAATTCCTTTTTTGATGAATATTATAAGTGATGATTCTGTCGTCCCATAAGTTCTTTAAATCGTCAATTAACGGTCGAAGGAACACATCCAATTCTTTTCTTGGTCCCCTTGCTCCTGGGATTACCATACTCAAAAATATGAAATCATCTTTCATGCACATTGACAGCAGCAAATTGTAGACCGTGAGAAGCACCGGCCAAACAGAATATGAAGTGGATGATTGACCAAATGGATTGAACCCATCAGTCCATAACCCTAGTATGACATTTCTAGGATCACTTGCAAACGATGGATAACATCGATCAAGATGTTTCCATGCTTCACTGTCAGATGGTTGAGTCATAACATTTGGGTCACGACTCTTAGCATGCCATATCATATGTTGAGCTTTTTTTTTAGACCTGAACAACCGCTTTAATCTAGGTATTATCGGAAAATACCGAAGAACCTTAAGGTGTATATCTTTCTACCTACTCAAAGACTTCTCTTTGTACCGTGGATGTTCACATGTTGGACAATGTGTCAAGTCTGCATATTCGCGATAATAGAGAATACAGTTGTTCTGACATGCATGAATTTTCTGAAACCCTAGACCAAGTCTCTTCATCATCTTTTTCGTCTTATAGAAATCGTCCTCCAATTTGTTATCTTTAGGCAACGCTTTGTGAAAAAACTCGGAAAACCGATTATATGCTATCTCAGTTACGTTGCAGTCAGACTTAATATTTAACATTTGAGTCATTATTGACAACTTTGAATATTCATCACAGCCTTCATACAATGGTTCATCTACAGCTTTCAGTAAATCATAAAATTGTGCTGCTTCTGGATTTGGTAACTCTATTTGAATTTTCTATTATACTTGTAGTCACACTCTATATCCATTATCGCGTCAGTACTTGACGACTGACCTCCTAATTCTGTGTTAGGCATTGGCAACCTTTGGAATTCACGACCACCCAGAGCATCCAAGACCATATTTCGATACGGCTGCTCAACAAATGTTGTATGAGTTGCGGACGAAGATCCAATATTAGACGACTGACCTCCTAATTCATACGATGACATGCCTATGAATGACTCCCCGTGTGAAATCCATCGATAGTAATGATTCATGAAATCATTTTTGTATAGGTGCAATATCACTGTTTGTCGGTCTAGGAAAAACAAGTTGACACACTGACAAATTGCGGATTTGAATATGCGAAGTTCAAAAATTCCTGAACACCGCTCTAGAATTCTTCAAGTAAACCTCCATGGTACATCCGACGATATATCCAACTACGATCTTCGATCCGTCATGATTCTGTACATGATATATCACAACAATTACTTCTTTAGAAATCTTCATAGGTGGGGTGGTCCTATTCCATTCAGGAATCAAATTATTCTACTTGCATTTAAATATTCTTTTTAACATTCAATTTCAGTCGAAATTCCAGTAGCATTTCCCTATAGTTCTCCAAGTATACATATCATATGGGCGCATACTTGGAGAACAAGGGATATCTGCTAGAATTTCAAACTGAAATAAATATTAAAAAATATATTTAACTGCAAGTAGAATAATTTTGATTCCAAACTGTCCAAGCAAGGACAATTTAGAAATCGTAAAGAATCTATAAGTTTTGTACTTCTTATAGACGGCGATACGATCTCCAAACGGATCGAAGGTATTGTAAAAAAATAATGATCCAACAGTCGTTAAGTTCGTGTCACTTTATCAACTCGTGAATCATAATATTATTTTCAATTTCAATCCTAAAATTATAGGGACAAATTTAAATATTCACCATAGCTATATCAAACCATTAATGTTCATTAAAGAAATAATTAGCATCAACTTGTTAATTTATTGACATAAACAAAATTGCAACTTAAACTACAATTTGTTAAGTTATAGCTATCATGCAGTTTAACTGCCGATTAAAATTGCATCTTAATTAATTAATTAAAGTAAGTAAGTTGTTATTGTACTAAAATGAGAATACGCATGATCTAGCAACCTACATAGGCATTGTAATCCCTTAACAGTATTAACCTGTGTAGAGCAATGAATTTTTCTCGCAATAGATGCTTACCTATCTCTACTATTTAATTTTTCTCTAAACTTTATAAAACTGGTAGAGACATGAATAACTAACATGAAAGTAAATAAAATACGTTAGAAGAATGGTGAGATACTAGGAAATTGAGTTGCCAACATGAATTCTGAACCAAGTAAAATTAAGCATTCAGATAGGAAAATGTATACCTTGCAGATTCGAAGCTAGCAAGTGTTTCTCTTCCAACCCTGCATAAATTTAACAAAATTTATTAAAACTAACATAAAGAAGAAGAAGAAGAAAAAAAAAACTAATGCATATTTGTTTTCTTCAAATATGAATTCTGATCCAGCACACTTTTTCTACAAATAAACTAATGCATATTTGTTTTCTTTAAACATTTCTAATTGAAAACTTTCATCATTAAGCAACTTGTCTGATAGATAAGAGGTTTATTGAAGGATTACCAATTAACTCATCATCTAATTAACATATGAGTAGCTAGAAGTCTCATGAAGTGACGGCTCAAGAATGAAACCAAAATGGTGTGACAATATTACTAAAATTTTACACTGTTAAATTTTATTTTTCAAAATGAAAGGAAAAGAAAAAAAACCACAAGCACATAGATAAATAACTGTTATGTTACCGAAGAAGCACCAACTAATATACTACTTCATACACTCTTGGATCCAATCAACTTCACAATATTGTTGAAATTTGATTGAGTTTTTGAATATCTACTTAAACATAGAAACAACAAGGCTCTGAAAATATTCCAATAACAGCTAGAAAAAATATTCCAATAACAGCTAGAAAATATATTCCAATAACAGTAATTCACAATAACAGTAACTTTTATTAAAATGAAATAAATGGCATCTTTCATTAAGTAATTCACAATAATAGTAACTAGCATATATTTAAAATTAGGATGAGATGAGATATGGTGCTGTGATAAAGTGAGGTGTAGAAGCTCATTTGAAGCCTTAAACTTGAGTCTTGACTTGCAAGTAATTAAATTACTTGTAGGCAACTTAACTTTGAATTGTCTGCCTAGAGAGCTAGAAGTCCAAATGAACTACCAAGTGGGGAGAGATTCCATGAAGGTGCACAAAGTGTGTGTTTAACTTTGAAGAAAGCATGTTAGCTTCCTGCAATTTGATCTTATCAAACTAACTTCTGAAAAGAGAAATAGATTTTGGGAATAATAGACCTAACAAATCCTAACACTAATATACTCGTATATGACAGCTGCTATATTTCACTTAACACTAGCTAATAATTAAAATGCTATATAAGAACCCTATGGGTTCTCTGCTATATTCATTTTGAAAGCATTTGAGATTGTGAATGAACGTGGAAGAAAGAAATACAAAACAGTTGGTCATGTTCCGTTTAGAGAAGTCATTTATTCATACAAAGACATGACATATATGCTCTTTTTATTACGAGAAACTCTACATAACTTCATGCACACAGAGATTGAATCTGACCAATTAAAGACTAACCATTTAAGCTAGCAGGCGTTGACGTGATTGTCTTTGTTCAGTTTCAAATGGAAAACGTATCGAATGGGTATATATGAATAGTATAATATTAACTAATAACTTGCTTAACCATTTAAATACAAAGCTTAAGGACAAGAAGTAAGGCTGAAATACCTCTTTAATCTCCTTCAGTAGAAATTGCACATGTAAACTAAGAGATGAACGGGCACCAAGTATACTTATAAATTAGTTTCCATGTTAACTATACTTATAAATAATGGAAACTGACAGGGTAGAAATTACAAAGCTAATATGTCAGAAGAGACCTTTCTACTAAAACACAAGCTAAAATGTCAACTATATTAAAGTTACTATTTTTCGTATATATTGTACACAAGCTTGTTTTTAAAAATGTAAGATTCAATCAGTTGATCCTTGTTCAATCAATTAACTAGTAATTTTACATTTGATCACTTCGGTTCTAATATCTTCCCTAGAAACCCATAAATCTCAAACGGGTCATGAATCAAAAGTTTTAATAATTGTTTCAGATATTAGTGACAACTTGTAATGGACATAAAAACTCAAACTTAGAGTGCAACTAGGATTCAAAATTTAACACATTGTTAGAATATTAAACCAATTCATGCCTTTTTCCAAACTGTTAACATTATAAAAAAACAAATAGAGTAATTTTTTTAAGTCTGAGATACAAATACTATCTTAAGAAACCAAAGCACATCATGTTATCAAAATACTTCAATCACTCAAGAATCAGAGGAAGAAGAAACACTGGTCTGAAGAGAAGCACTCAATGCCAATTGTTATTACTCAACAAGTCTCACACTTTTACAGAGGAAGAGAGCAAGAAGAAGTTGCACTCATAAAAGAAAAGCTAATATAGAATAAGTTCGGCAGTTATGAAAAGGTTTAACTGGTAAGCTGATTACCAGCTGAAACTAACAAGTGAAATTAGTTCTTAACACTCCCCCTCTAATTACACTTTCTCAACACCAAGCTTACATCTAAAAACCAGGAACTTATCAGTTGGTAACGCTTTAGTGAACACATCAGCAAGCTATTCCTTGCTTTCACAAAAGATTAGCTCAACTGTTCCAGCTCCCACCAGCTCTCTAATAAAGTGATGTCGAGTTTCTATATGCCTTGACTTAGAGTGAAACACAGGGTTTCTTGTCATTGCAATGGCAAATTGATTGTCACTCTTGATCACTGTTGCTCGATCACACTTCCAGCACAGGTCTTTCAGCAATCTTCCTAGCCCCACGGCTTGGCAGGCAGCAGTAGTTATTGCTATATATTCTGCCTCAGCTGTGGATAGAGCTGTTGAACACTACTTCTTTGATGCCAGCAAATTGCGCCTGAACCACACTGGAAAATGTAGCCAGATGTACTCCGGCGATCGTCAACAGTCCCAGCCCAGTCTGAATCCGAGAAACCACTAAGTTCAAAAATGCATTTTCTCTTATAGGAAATGCCAAAGTTAACAATTCGATATATCTCAGTATCCTCTTGGCTGCTTGAAGATGACACGAATTAGGCTGATGCATGAATCTAGATAGTAGACTCACACATTGAACTAAATTTGGTCTAGTATTACACAAATACATTAAACATCCTACTAATTTTCTGTATTCATGAACATCAATTTGATTCCCATTCATCTCCTTACTAAGCTTCAGACGAAACTCAATTGGAGTAAGCACAGGATTGCAACTCTGCAACCCGAAGCATTTGAGCAGGTCCAAGGCATACTTATGTTGAGACAATCTAATTCCGACTTCTGAATGCTTGATCTCAAACCCAAGGAAGTAGCTCAACCTTCCTAAATCAGTCATGAAACAATCTCCTTTTCAAATTGTTGATCAAAACTTCATCATTCCCAGCCACAATTAAATCATCCACATACAAACAGATAACAATGCTGCTTCCGTTCGAGTGCTGAAAATATAAAGTATGATCATGTATACTTTTTACCATCTCGTGATCAGTAAAGTATGAGTCAATCCTTGAGTACCAGGCTCGAGGGGCTTGCTTGAGTCCATACAAAGCCTTCTTTAACAGGTAAACCTTGCTTTGATTGACTTCAAAACCTTCAGGTTGCATAACATATACCTCTTCAGTCAGCTCCCCATTGAGAAAAGCCGATTTCACATCAAGCTGGTATATACTCCAACCCTGATAAGCTGTGGAAGCTATTACCAGCCGAATTGTCTCCAATCTGACTACAGAAGCAAAGGTCTCCTGGTAGTCAACCCCTTCTTGTTGCATAAATCCTCTTGCAACCAAGCGAGCTTTGTATTTTGAAATTGAACCATTTGAATTGAACTTAATTTTGTAAATCCATTTAAGTCCCACAGCTATTTTGTCATAAGGCAAGTCCACCAATTCCCAAGTCTTATGCTTATTGATAGAACTGAGTTCATCTTCCATGACTTTTCTCCACTTAGGATCAGATAAAGCTTCCTCAAAATTCAAGGGCTCAAACACTTGTGCAAAATTACACACCTATGTGTGTTCATAAATTTCTTGCAAAGATCTTAGTTTGAGAGGAGCTGAACTGCTTTGACTAATATCTACATCACTTGGGACATCTGTGGTAGTGAGCTTTTCATTTGAATTTGGTTCAGTCAATTGCCAATCCCACGTACCTTCCTCATTAAATTGAACATCTCTGTTAATTACAATTTTCATAGTCAAAGGATCCATCAACCTATATGCTTTGGACTCCTGACTGTAACCAACAAATATCAGCTTGACACAATTCTCATCAAGCTTTGTCTTAACTGGTTCATCTTTAGTGCATATGCAACACACCCAAAAATCTTGAAGTGTGAAACTGAAGGTTTAACTCCAAACAGGGCTTCATGAGGAGTTTTACCCTCAACAGAAGATGTATAACACATGTTCATAATGTAGATTGAAGTTCTAGCAGCCTCACCCCAGAGGAACTTAGGTAAATTCTTATCCTTGAGGATACATTTCACCATTTCTATCACACACCTATTTCTCCTCTCCACAACACCATTTTGTTGTGGAGTATAAGGTGTTGTGAGCTGACGCTTTATACCATTTTCTTTACAGTAGTTTGCAAAATTATCTGAGGTGAATTCTCCACCTCGGTCTGTTCTTAAACATTGGATCTTTAAACTCAGCTCTAGTTCAATCTGCTACTTGATTTCCTTGAACTTAGCTAGCACCTCACTCTTCTGTTTAAGGAAAACAATCCAGCAGTATTGACTGAAATCATCAATGAACAAAGCAATGTATCTATGTCCACTATGTGACTCTATCTGCATTGGGCCACAAATGTCAGCATGCATCAGTTCCAGAGGTTGCTTGGCTCGAAACACAGACTTCTTGGGGAAAACAGCTCTGTGCATTTTGCCATATATGCAACTTTCACAGGCTTTAAGGTAATCCACATTCAAATGACCATACCTAGAATCCCATAGTCGATCAGAATCTGCCAGAGAAGCTTTGAGAGCGCAGTCAGTATTTTTGGGATTAAAGGCAAACAAATTGTTCTGAGCTGCAGGTACTTTCATCAATTCAATTTGCTTTGACTTGTCAGCATACACAGTACAGGCTCCATCTTCGAAGATCATGGTACGTATAGCCAGCTTTCATTAGCTGACCAACACTTAGGAGATCTGAGTCTAGCTCTGGAACAAAGAGTACATCTTTGATAACCTTCTTGCTATCACCATCGAAATTTTCTCAACAATTCGAAATTCATCAACATCCTCACCATACCTGTGCATCTGATTCACCATATCCATAACCCGAGCAAAGTAGACGTTGATGTCTACATCATCTTTCATTAGCATGCTCTCAAATTGCCTTCGAAGGGTCTGTTTCTTTACCTTCTTCACTTTTGTTGTACCTTGAAAGGTATTCTTCATAATCACCCATGCATCATGAGCAGTCTCTGCTGTTGAAATCCGCTTGAAGACTTTTGAATCTACTGCTTGTTGGATATGACTCAGTGCCTTTGCATCATGCTTTCTTGTTTCTCTCAAGGCTCCTACCACCAGGTTTTCTTCTTGGTACCCATTACTGATAAGCTCCCATAGATCCTGCGAGATGAAGAATGTCTTCATCATTATGCTCCAATCTTCAAATTCGACTCCATCGAATTTGGGCACCGTTGGATTAACTTGAGCAGCTGCCGCCATCTGGATGCTCTGACACCACTTGTTATTAGAATACTTCAATCACTCAAGAATCAGAGGAAGAAGAAACATTGGTCTGAAGAGAAGCACTCAATGCCAATTGTTATTACTCAACAAGTCTCACACTTTTACATAGGAAGAGAGCAAGAAGAAGTTGCACTCATAAAAGAAAAGCTAATATAGAGGAAGAAGTTCGACAGTTATGAAAAGGTTTAACTGGTAAGCTGATTACCAGCTGAAACTAACAAGTGAAATTAGTTCTTAACACATCATGCAGCTTGTCACGCCCCAAGTTCAGGGTCACGTGACCGGCCAGGGTATACATCCCTATACCCTGTAGCCTAACAAATGCACATGCCAACTCATAAAATAGCGGGATAAACAACATCTTTTATTAATAAAAAGAACTAAAATAGATTTTCATTTCAAAATAGAAAGGTTTTTAAATAAATAGCTCAAGTGCAGAAATAAATAAATCGAAGAGCAACCGTTCTTTGAATAAAAGACTGAATAAAAACATGAATGTCCCCACGGGACTACAACTCCAAATACCAAAACAATAGTGCATGACAACCTACTACAGACTCGACTACGACCCCTAACTAAGACTGCTATGAAATCATGTGCCTCCTCTGCCCTCCAACTGCGCCAAGTGCTCCAACCCACCTCACCGGTCAGGCTCTGCAAAACAAAACAACGACAACGGGTGAGTTCAAAGAACTCAGTGAGCAGTTCTACCAACCCTCACAAGAACAAACATCATATATAAGATGCACAAGGTAAAACTCCTCACTCAAGCAGGAAAAGGTCACAAGGGTTTGACCTGCTTACAGGCCATCCGGCCACCACCTGCCCGAAGGCAGCCAACATCCAAACGGTGAAGAACAACGGGCCTAAGCCTACCATACCCTAAGGCAACAACACATACTAGGATAATCGAGAATGCCCTCCGAACTTATCCTAGTATAAATAAACTCGGGAGTAATCGAGAAAGGCCCTCCGAACTTGCTCCACAGGAATTACACGTCAGATTATCTCCAATTCCTTCGATCTACTTGTGATTGGGGGGGATTTGAACATCACCACTCACAATCGGGAGCGAAGTAACTGTATTGGGAACCCCACCGACTCTAGAAGGTTCTCTAAGCTCATCGTCGATGCTGGCTTATTGGACATTGCTATTTCCAGGAGCCCATACACTTGGACCAACAATCAGAACCCTCCAGCCCTGTCTAAGTTGGACAGAATTCTCATTAACAACCAAATGGCGCTTCTCCTCCAGGACTTCCATGTAACAGTGGGCGAAAGGAGACTTTCAGATCACAGTCCTTTGCTTCTGCAGCAGGCTCCTAAAACTATGAGGTCGCGTAAGCCCTTTAAAATTGAGAATTGTTGGCTACTTTTAGATCGGTTTTCTGATATAAACGAGGTGGGCCTCTGGCCTGCACATGATGAGATACAACACTTCGAGTCCCCCTTGAGGCAGTGGGTTTCTTCTTGGAGGCTTCTTAGGAACACTATTCCAGACTGGGACGGGTTCAGACGTAAGAAATAGATAGACTTAGACTGGACACCGAGGAGCGGCTTAAGATTCTGAGTCCTAAGACAGATAGTGCTTCCATCTCTGACGCATAGCTGATGAATTTCAGGTATCTCAAAGTTCTTCTCGACTACTGCTACAACGAGGAAAATTCTTATTGGAGACAAAGCGCAAAAAAACGTTGGCTTCGAGAAGGTGACAGAAATACTAGATACATCCAGCTATGCACTTCTAACAAAAGAAGGCTAAATTGGATTTCTTCATTACACACTCTAGGTGGTAGCATCACCGACAATGAGGGTATTGCTTCGGCTTTTAGAGATTTCTATGTGGTTCTTCTCGGCCACGAGACTACGCCGTTGCTGCACTTAAGATGGTCTATTCTTTTCGAGCCTCTTCATTAGGATCTACAATGCCTTGATGAGCCATTCACCATGAATGAGGTTTACGAGGTGATCAAGAACGCCAAAAGTCTTAAAGCCTTAGTCCATGATGGTCTAACTATGGGGTTCTACAAGAAGTTGTGGCCTTTAATTGGAGATTAGGTGCTAAACATCCACCTTGAGCTACAGGAATCGTCGGATGCTATGTCCCGAATAAACAAGGCCAGTATTGTTCTCATTCCCAAAGTGCAAGAAGCTAATATGGTAACAAACTTAATTTCGATCAATTAGTTTGGAGAACAATATTATTAAGATCTTTTCTAAGCTCTTAGCTAACCGGTTGGCTCCCTTCATTCCCGATCTAGTTGATAACAAGTAGGGGGCTTTCAATAAGGGTCAAAGCACCTTAGACTATTTTATGATTGCTTCTGAAATTGTTTGGGCTTGCAGGAATCTTGATGAAGATATATGTTTAATTAAGGTGTGTTGAGTGAAAACCCACACTAGAAGGGGGGTTGAATAGTATTGGGTTACTTTACCCTTCTACTTCACAATTTCTTTTTGAATTGATTACAACTTCAACCAAACGTAAGTGCAACTAAGTGATGTTCGTTAGCGAGTATGAAACACAATTATAAGCAAACACACAAAGCAATGCAAACACAAGAAAGTATAGTGGTTCGGCCAACCGCCTACTCCACTACCTTGGCTCCACACCAAGTATTTCAAACTAAACCCTTTATAGACTTTGTGTTTTCCTTTGAATACAATTGAGGACTCGGTTTCAACCCTTTGAGAACTCCTCAAACCTATTCACTTAGGCAAAACACAATTCTAGAAAGTAAACCCTAAGTGTTTACACTAGCACACCTAGCAAGCTAATCAATGAAAACCAAGTTTGAATAACAATTAAAATTACAATGAAAAGAGCTAAGGAGTAAACCAAGGCTAAGAGCTCTTTTCCAAGCCTTCAATGCCTCAAACTCCACAAGACGTTGAGATCGAATCGAAGCTGGAATTGAGGGAAGATGAGCGCTTGAGAGAAGTCTGCGATCGGAGAAGCAAGCGCGAGCCAATCAAGCTTAGAAGAGACAAATCACACTTTGGAAGATTATCTCAATGGTTAGAGAGCTTCAATGAAGGTTGGTGAGGGGAATTTATAACGCCTCCCATAGAACGGCTCTTCAACGAGCATTTTTTCGCCCATTGGACACCGACCAATTGCTTGTCGGTCGATCATCGATTGATCGACCGATCGACCGCCCAACGACCGCTGGCGTTCTAGCATTCTGCCGCTCTGTTCGGTCGACTGAAATGGCTCCTGCCAATTGTTTTAGCTCCTTTGTTGTCCGGTCGACCGATTTTGCTACTACCGGATTTTGGCTTTGTTCGGTCGACTGAAATGGCTCCTGCCAATTATTTTGCCTTGTTCGATCGACCGAACCTAGGCTAAGGCTGATTTTTACATTTGCTTTGTTACATGCTTTTTCATGGGTTTTGTTACCAAGTTTTGACTTGGATAACTTTATAAATAGGCTTGGGATGAGATCCTTGGGATATATTACAAAGAATCTACTTAATCTGCATCCGAGCCTTTCTTGACGATTTTTGCGATTCTACGAGCGAAGTTCGCTTGCTTATCGCAACCTCAACCTGAACTCAAAACTACACACATATATTAAATACTTGTTTGTTATCATCAAAATAGAGATCGAAGCCTAAGGGAAACCCTTGGGCCAACAATCTCCCCCTTTTTGATGATGACAAACACAATATGAAATATTATGAGAAACACAACATGAAATAGTAACATGATTCACAACTTAACATATACTCCCCCTATCAATATGCATATTATATTTGTAACTCCCCCTATCTATATGAATCAAAAAACAAATGTCACCTTATTTTTTCTCCCCCTTTTGACATCAATCAAAAAAGGCAAGAACTAAGGTACTATTAATGAGTTTCATCATTAAAACCAAGAAAGCTATAAAACCGAGTATCATCTACCACTATAGTCATTCCTATTAATGTAAGCCTAGAGAAGGCAAACATCGATAAGTTGCAAAGCCCCATTATAAGGAAATACATAAGTGTGATGATACCATACGAAATGCAATTTTTCAAAAGACATGTATATTTTATTTTTTAACCACTAGGAAGAGTTTTGTGAATATATACGCAAGTTCTTTGTCGGTGGATATGAATTCCACGGATATATTTCCCTTGGCTACATTATCCCTAAGAAAATGGTGCCTTAGATCAATATGCTTGGTCCTAGAGTGTAAAACAGGATTTTTTGTTAAATTGATTGAACTAGTGTTATCATAATGTATAAGTATACAAGAATACTTAAGTCCATAATCTAGAAGGGTTTGTTTCATCCAAAGGACAATGGTGGAGTGCAACCGAGTTTTATTTCTTTGAAAACCAAGAGACAAGACTCATCCCTAGGAATTGACAACACTCACTAGTGCTTTTTCGATCTACTTTACACCTGGCAAAATCGGCTTTCGAAAAACCAATTAAACCAAAAGATGTATTACACGGATACCATAATCCTAAGTCAATTGTGCCCTTCAAATATCTCAATATGCGTTTGACCGCACTCAAGTGAGACATTCTAGGACAAGATTGAAACCTAGTACATGCACAAACACTAAACATGATATCGGGTCTACTTGCAGTTAAATAGAGAACCAATTATACCTCGATATCGTTTTTCATGTACTTTGACACCATCTTCATCTTTGTCAAGCTTGATGGATGTGCTCATTGGTGTAGAAGCTATCTTGGCTTCATTCATTCGAAACCTTTTGATGAGCTCCTTTGTGTATTTAGCTTAATTTATGAAGATTCCTTTGTTGGTTTGCTTGATTTGGAGACCAAGCATGAAGGAAAGTTCTCCCATCATGCTCATCTCAAACTCTTCTTGCATGCACTTTGCAAACCACTCACAAAGCAATTCATTAGTAGCACCAAATATTATATCATCAACATAAATTTGCATGAGTAAAATATCATTTTTATTATGTTTTATAAACAAAGAGATATCGGCTTTTCCAATGCTAAAGCCTTGATTTATCAAAAATATGGAAAGCCTTTCATACCAAGCAGTTGGGGCTATTCCTTCTTCTTATAATCTACGGGAGCATAAGTTTCATTATAATCTATTCCTTCTTCTTGATTGTACCCTTGGGGCACTAATCTAGCTTTGTTTCTAATGGCTAAACCTCCTTCATCTAACTTATTTCTAAACACCCATTTAGTCCCAACCACGGTTTGTCCGCTAGGTCTAGTTTCTAAGTCCCATACTTCATTCCTAACAAATTGATTAAGTTCTTCTTGCATAGCTATTACCCAAAATTCATCTTCTATTGCTTCCTTAATATTTTTTTGCTCTACTTGAGATATGAACGCTACATATTGACAAATATTCTTAAGTTTAGAGCGCGTTACCATTCCAGTTGATGGTTCTCCAATTACTTGATCCTTTGGATGATCCCTTATCAATCGATACCCTTTGGGGAGAGGTGGTCGAGCTTCCTCTTCTTCGTCTTCATCTTGAGGTAGAGTTGAGGATGGGGGTTCTTGAGGTTGAGTTTCCTCATTGTTTTCATCCTCAACCTCTTTGTCATGAAATGTGAGTTCCTCAAGTTTCTCACCTACATTCACAATCTTATCATTTCTAGAAGAAACATTAGTTTCATCAAATATAACATGCATAGATTCTTCAACAATCATAGTTCTACGATTATATACTCTATATGCCTTAGAATTATTGGAGTAACCTAGGAAAATACCTTCATCGGATTTAGAATCAAATTTTCCTAAATGCTCCTTAGTGTTTAAGATAAAGCATTGACATCCAAAAACATAAAAATATCCCACACTTGGGATTTTATCATTCCAAAGCTCAAAAGGTGTTTTCTTCATTTTAGGTCTCAATAAAACACGATTAAGCACATAATAAGAGGTATTAATGGCTTCGGACCAGAAGTACTTGGGCAAATTATTTTTACAAAGCATGGTCCTAGCTATCTCTTGTAAGGTTCTATTTTTCCTCTCAACCACCCCATTTTGTTGATGGGTCTTAGGGGAAGAAAAGGTATGCTCAATACCCAATTCATCACAAAATTCGAAAAAAATTTCAGTTTTAAATTCTCCTCTATTATCACTTCTAATTTTCAAAATTGAAATTCCTTTCTCATTTGTAACTCTCCTAGCAAATTTTTTGAAGAAGTCAAAAGTTTCATTTTTCTTAGCTAAAAATAAAAACCATGTAAATCTCGAGAAATCATCAACTAGCACATAGCAATATAGTTTTCCACCTAGACTAGCTACATCACACAAACCAAAAAGATCCATGTGCACAACTTCAAGTGTTCTGGATGTGCTTACTTGATTAATGCTATGAAATGAAGACTTAACTTGTTTACCTAGTTGACATGCATCACAAAGTTTATCTTTTTCAAATTTTATCTTAGGTAATCCTTTAACTATGTCATTCTTAGATATTTCTTGGATGAGGCTCATGCTAGCATGTCCTAGCCTTCTATGCCACAACCAAGAATTATTTTCCATGACAACCAAACATCTAACATGGGGATTAGGCAAAACATTTAAAACTAATGTGTAAACATTTTATTGCCTATTTCCAATAAACACAATGTCATTAGATGGTGCACTTCTAATGATGCATTTAGATGCTTCAAAAATGATTACATATCCATTGTCACACAATTGAGATATGCTAATCAATTATGCTTTAACCCATCAACTAGTAAGATATTTTTAATGCATGGGTAAGGGAGTATACCTATATCACCAATGTCAACAATCTTACCTTTGACATTGTCTCCAAATGTCACATGTCCACCATGTTTGCTTGATAGGGTTGCGAAAGATTAATATCACACGTCATGTGTTTTGAGCAACCACTATCCAATATCCACGTGCTTCTACTTGCATGAGGATGCTTCTCCATCTACAAAAGGAGAAGAGACCGTTTTAGGTACCCAAATCTTCTTGGGTCCTTGAGTGTTAGTCATCTTAGGAACCCAAGTGAATCTAGCATGCGGGTTCCTGCTTAGTCCACAATTTCTAGCCATATGGCCAAATATACCACATGAAAAACAACTTCCATTAAACTTTCTTGGATTGTGTGTGTGAGCATGGAAGTGTGCATGAGCATGATTTCCTGATGACTTTCTAGCATGGACAACCTTAGGCATGACATTTTGTAAGGTTGTCATTTTTTCATTTAGCATACAGAGTTCCTTTTTTAGACTTAGCATGCTTTCATTCAAGTTCTCTACTTGATCATTTAAGTACTTGTTTTCATTCTCCTATTTTTTGTTTTCATTTTATAAGTTTTTCTTAGCATCATCTAGGGCATGCTTTTCTTCCTTAAGGGTATCTACTTCCTTCCTTAATGCATTGCATGAGAGTAGCAAGTTATCATTTTCAAGCTCTAAAGATTTGTTGTCCTTTCTAAGCTCTTTAAACTTTTTCCTAATAGCATTAAATTCATCATGCATTTAATCAAATTCATTTTCTAGTTCGTCTTGCGTAAATGAAAGCTCACCAAATGTAAATCTTACCTCATTGTCATTTGCCATGAGACAAAGATTTGCCTTTTCACTCTTGGAGCCTTCTTCACTTGACGAAGACTCACTTTCATTTCACGAAGCCATCATTGCCTTCTTCTTCTTCTTCTTGTCCTTTTTGTGAGGGTTGGAGGTGGAAGCCATCTTGAGAAGTGGGCAATCCTTCCTTAGATGCCCGGTTTTGTTGCAATTGAAGCATGTGTAGCCTCCTCTTCACTTTCTCATGCCTCCTCTCATGAAGCTCATGAATCTTCTTGCCAACATTGTAATCTCTTCAAAATCATCCATCTCTTCCTCGGATGATGAGGATTCTTCACCCCGGTGTGATGCTTTTATGGCAATGGTCTTGCCTTTGGGAGCATCTTCCTCCTTGTATTGCTTCATATGGGTCTCATGTGCCATAAGAGACTCAATGAGTTCGGTGATCTACAAGGTGCTCGTATTCTTTGCTTCTATGATTGCGATGACCTTGGGCTCCCAAGATTTTAGAAGGGAACAAATGAGCTTTCTTACCTTCTCCTCTTCCCTTATCTCTCTACCAAGGTTAGCTAATCCATTTGTAATATTTTGAAATCGAGCATACATGGCATCAATAGATTCATGCGATAATATTTTGAACATTTCATAATCATGCATGAGTAGGTTTATCTTAGATTCCTTAACTTGTGAAGTACCTTTATGTGTAGTCTCTAAGACTTTCCAAAGTTCATATGCAGACTTACAAGTAGAAATTCTATTAAACTCATTAATTGATAGACCACAATATAATGCATTGACAGCCTTCGCATTTGCATTAAAGAGTTTAATATCTTCTTGATCCCACCCATCCATATCCTTAGTTGGTTGCTTATAGTCTACTTGAATCATTCTCCATACATCCATGCCTAGTGATTGTAGGAAGTCATTCATGCGTATCTTCCAATAGGCATAGTTGTTTCCATCGAACAATGGTGGAGTATGAGTAGAGGACCCTTGAGCTAGTTGGATTTCACTAGTCATTCTAACTTGTAGGGTAGATGGTTAAATCTAATCCTACGACCTTGCTCTAATACCAATTGTTGAGTAAAAATCCACACTAGAAGGGCGGTTAAATAGTGTTGGGTTACTTTACCCTTCTACTTCACAATTTCTTTTTGGATAGATTACAACTTCGACCAAACGTAAGTGCAACTAAGTGATGTTCGTTAGTGAGTATGAAACACAATTATAAGCAAACACACAAAGCAATGCAAACACAAGAAAGTATAGTGGTTTGGCCAATCGCCTACTCCACTACCTTGGCTCCACACCAAGGATTTCAAACTAAACCCTTTATAGACTTTGTGTTTCCCTTTTAATACAACCGAGGACTCGGTTCTCAACCCTTTGAGAACTCATCAAACCTATTCACTTAGGCAAAACACAATTCTACAAATTAAACCTAAGTGTTTACACTAGCACACCTAGCAAGCTAATCAATGAAAACCAAGTTCGAATAACAATTAAAATTACAATGAAAAGAGCTAAGGAGTAAACCAAGGCTAAGAGCTCTTTTCCAAGCCTTCAATGCCTCCAACTCCACAAAACTTTGAGATCGAATCGAAGCCGGAGTTCAGGGAAGATGAGCGCTTGAGATAAGTCGTCAATCGAAGAAGCAAGCGCGAGCCAATCAAGCTTAGAAGGCACAAATTACACTTTGGAAGCTTATCTCAATAGTTAGAGAGCTTTAATGAAGGTTGGTGAGGGGTATTTATAATCCCTCCCATGGAACGGCTCTTCAACTGGCATTTTTTTGCCCGTTCGAGGCCGACCGGTCGCTTCCCGGTCGATCGTCCATCGACCGACCGATCGACAACCCAGTGACCGCTGGCTTTTTGGCCTTCTGCCACTCTATTGTCCTGTCGACCGAACGGTCAACCGATTTAGCTACTGCCATTTTTTTGCCTTGTTCAGTCGACCGAACCTGGGCTTCGACTGATTTTTACATTTGCTTTGTTACATGCTTTTTCATGAGTTTTGTTACCAAGTTTTGACTTGGATAACTTTATAAATAGGCTTGGGATGAGATCCTAGAGATATATTACAAGGAATCTACTTAATCTACATTCGAGCATTTCTTGACGATTTTTGCTATTCTCCGAGCGAAGTTCGCGTACTTATCGCAACCTCAACCTGAACTCAAAACTACACACATATATTAAATACTTGTTTGTTATCATCAAAATAGAGATCAAAGCCTAGGGGGAACCCTTGGGCCAACAAGGTGGACTTTGAAAAGACTTTTGACTTAGTAAATTG
Source organism: Canna indica (assembly GCA_034359265.1). Taxonomy (NCBI): domain Eukaryota; kingdom Viridiplantae; phylum Streptophyta; class Magnoliopsida; order Zingiberales; family Cannaceae; genus Canna; species Canna indica. Next base: position 30,840,988 of record CP136898.1, on the reverse strand, counting down.
GAATTTCATCCTTCAATTGCTTGAGGCTAGAGGTTTCCCTCCAAGATGGCAACTTTGGGTGCGTAGTTTACTTCTCATGGCGGAATCCTCTCTAATCACGAACAACTCGGAGGGAAGATCTTTTCGGCATAAGAGGGGTCTTAATTAGACAGGGGAATCCCCTCTCCCCTCTCCTCTTCAACCTTGTCAATGATGCTCTTTCCACGCTTATCTCAAGGGCTGCCGCTCAAGGCTTGATCAAAGGAGTGCTTGACCAATACATTGTCGGGGAAATTACCCATATTCTATTTGCTGATGATTTACTCCTTTTTACCAGCGCCGACTTGACTTGCGTCCGCACCCTTGGACTTCTGCTCAGATGTTTTGATTTGTGTACATGACTAAAACTCAACGCACATAAGACCAAGGTCAAAAATTGGGGGGGGGGGCGGGGGGGGGGGGGGGGGGACAGTCAAAGCATCATCCGCTGTGGTCTTGCTTGGGTGCTCGATCGACTCCTTTCCTTCAAACTATCTGGGCCTTCCTCTGCGAGTGGGTAACCTCACCAAGGCTGACTGGTTGCAGGTCATCACTAGTTTGGACAGCTGCCTGGCTTCATGTCAAGGGCCCCTTCTCTCAAGAGCCAATCGACTGATACTTATCAATAGCGTACAAACTAGTAAGGTCTCTTATATATTCTCTATTTTCCAGGCGCCTAGTTGGATCATCAAACAAATCGACTAAAGGAGGAGGACATTTTTTTGGACTAAGGGAGTGGCACTTCTTCACAAGGAAAATGCCTAGTGAGCTGGGATTACCTTACCTACATTCTTGCTGAGGGTTGCCTTGGCATCCTTGACCTACACTCTCACAATATTGCTAGGCTGGGCAAATGGATTTGGAATCTCTTACAACATGGTCGGATGCCTTGGCATGACATTATCTCGATTTTGTATCCGTGGTCGCTAATGCTAAGTAACCATGACATTCAGGGTCTTTCATCGATTTGGAAATGTATTAGCAGACTGATGGACATTGTTGGGGTCTCGCTTTCTTATGAGGCGGGCGAGGGATCTTCCTTCTGATTTTGGCATGTCCCCTAGCTCTGTGGGGATAGACTGCAAGATAGGCATCCAATCCTTTTCTCCGCTGCTAGCAATTCGGACATTACCATTGATGAAGCTAAAATTGGAGATTCTTCGAGTACGACCTAAGGTTGGAATTTACAATTCAGACATCTCGTTCCCGTCAGGCTCATCCGAAATCTGGCGAATGACTTGGCCCCTTTCCTTCAGTCTTCTGGGGTTGATACGATAGCTTGGAAATGGAACTGTAATGGCACCTTCTCAACTCTATCATTTGCTGACCTTTCGGGGACTTCTCAACCCGAAGGCTATTTCCTTTGGCAGAAAGGTTGCCCACCTGCTATCTCCCTGCACAACTGGCTAGTGGAAAAACGCCTTTTAACGAAGGACAGATTGATCTCTCACAATGTTCAAGTCATGCCCTCATGATTTCTCTACAACAATTACATCAAGTCGCACGATCACATCTTTAGAGATTGCTCGTACACCCGAGACGGATGAATGCTCTTCGAAAAAATAAAATCAGCATAATCGTAGTGCATTGTTCATCATTGGATCCACATGATGACTATATATAAATAATAATGCTACTTAAAATAATACTAAATCGGTCTATTCAACTAAATGGACTGCCCTAACTAGTTCAAGACTTGATCCAACAATTACAGGCAAGCTCATTGATTAGATTCAGATGGTGTCTTGTTATTTATTTCCCCAGGGGTCGTTAGTTCTTCCTCTAATGACCGAATCCAAAGATAATCACCATCCATTACTTCATCTCAAGGAAAATTCAGCAAGCACACATATCACAATCAAACTCTAAACATAAAACAGAGTACCTAGTTTCAATCCAACGATAGTCATCATTTATTACTTCATCTCAGCTGAAGTAACTAGATCAAAAGATATATGTAAAGCATACATATATGCCAACAAAATATCTTGAATATTAAAGGATATAAAAGAATGGATGTGAAAGCATGGAGATGTGGTCACCTTAGAGTATCTAGTTTCAAACTCAAGTGCTCTCGAATCGGCTTCAACCTTGGTCCATTGGCTATCAAACCATCAAAAACTAATAAAAACTTAATGCAGGGAAAAGAAAGGAAACCTTTAAATAAAAGCTAAAGAAATGGAATGGGGAAGGGAGATGAACTAGTTGTACTGACTTCAGCTTCCTATAGCAGATAGCTCGTGTCAAGATGAAGGAACACCGGCAACGGAGAGGGAGACTCGTCTAGCGCAGGTGAAGATGGAGAAGTAAGTAAGAACAGTAGCTGTGTTAAGCTCCCGTTACAGCAGCACTGATGCCTTTAGTTTAATTTTTGTGATGGATTTCAAGATCCCTCTATATATTATAATATATGAAAGTTAACAAGAAGATATTTTTGGTATGATGGAAGAGGTGAGTTTCTATCCTCCAAACGTCCTAGTTTGAATTTACTCTTTAATTAATTTAAATTTTGTGACGGATTGCATCCAGTGGCGGATTTAGTATGGGGGCAGTGGGGGCAGTTTGGCCCCCACTGGAATTAATCGTTGAATGCTTCTTCTTTTTTTTCCTTTTCCACCCTCCCAGTCTCCCTCCTCTCTCATAAATCGTTGAATGCTTCGACGCTTCGTCTTCTTCGTCTTCCGCCGGCCCCGACGCGGCGACGCCTCACGCCTCCAACGGTCCGCAACACTCTCCAATAAAAGCAACACTCTGCAATCTCCTCAAACGCTCACCGGCAGTCACCGCAGTACCGCACCTTCTCAGAATCTCAGTTCTCGCTCTCAGTCTCTCACCCGTCGTTCTATCAACCCTCGCCGTCGCGGCGTCGCCAAACTGTTGCGGTCTTGCGGACTTGCGGTGCCGGACTGCCACTGCGGACTGCCGGTGGCCTGGACGGCTGGACGGCTGGACTTCTCAGTTCTTCCTCTCGTGGTCTTGGCGACTCGGCGTCTCGCACTCTCGTCGGCTCGCCCGGTCGCCCCTGCGGCCCTGCCCCCATACTAAATCCGCCGGCGCCACTGCTCTCGCGGTCTCGCCCCTGGTCTTCCGAAATCTGAAGCCTTGTTGACTTGTTGTGTTGCTGCGGCCAGTGGCAAAGCCGCATACTGCATACAGCATCGAGCATTCGAGCCATCGAGCCATCGACGACATCAGGACATCAGGTAATCTGTAATCAATTTTGTCTGTTTCAAAACTGCATTTAGTAATGATTTCAAATTTCATTTAGCTTTAATTCATTTAACATTAATTTGTAAGTAATCTGTTTCACTGTTTGGATCAATATTACTTGCTTTATTGCTTAGTTGATTTTGTTTCATGTTAGGTTAAGTTGCTTTATTTTTATTTTATTCATTATTAATTTTTTTAGCTTTATTAATTATCTCAGTATTAAGTTTTTATTTTCTTGCTCATTAAATTGATTGATATATATATATTTGCTTTGTAGTTCTCTGATATTTAACATATCACTTTCTTTTTAAAAATTTAACTTCATGGAGAAATACCTTAAAAGAAAGATAGTAAATGATGAATCTACTTCTGAAAATAAAACACAATCACAAAATAAAAAAACATACTTAGAAGTTGATTTAGAAAACCTTCCGGCTGATCCGGCTAAACGAATGAAAATATCTGAGTATAATCCTAATCAAAGGGATGAAATTCGAAGAGTTTATCTTCAAAAAGGTCCATGTCAACCTAGAGAGCATAATTTTCCAAAAACAAAATTTGGAAATTCCTTTAGACGTTTTAATCCTGAATGGTTTAATGAGTTTGGCAATTGGTTAGAGTATAGTATATCAAAAAATGCAGCCTTTTGTTTATGTTGTTATCTTATGAGACCTGAAGCTGAAGAACAAGGTAGTGGTGATGCATTTACTGTAGAAGGTTTTACAAATTGGAAAAAAAAAGATAGACTAGCTGTTCATGTTGGAGTTAGTCCAAACAGTGCCCATAATCAAGCCTGGAGAAATTGTGAGGCATTAATGAATCAGAAACAACATATTGAACATGTCATTTCTAAGCAATCCGATCAAATGGATAAGGAGTATCGAATTCACTTGACAGCAGTGGTTGATTGTATTCGATTTCTCTTACGTCAGGGATTGGCTTTTCGAGGACATGATGAGTCAAAGGATTCAAACAATCAAGGAAACTTTCTTGAACTTGTTCAATTTCTTGCAAATCACAATGAAAAATTTGATCAAGTATTAAAAAATGTTCGTGGAAATTTAAAATTAATAGCACCTGATATACAGAAAGATATTGTATATTGTGCTGCTAGTGAGACAACGAAAATAATAATTGATGATCTTAGTGGTGACTTTTTTGCTATTTTAATTGACGAATTGCGTGACATTTCAATAAAGGAGCAGATGTCAGTTGTTTTACGATATGTTGACAAAAAAGGACATGTAATTGAGCGTTTTCTTGGTCTTGTTCACATTTATAGTACCACTGCAATATCAATGAAGAACGCGTTAGAAACTTTATTTGCAAAATATCAATTAAGTATGTCAAGAATACGTGGACAAGGCTACGATGGTGCTAGTAATATGCAAGGTGAATTTCATGGTCTCAAAAGTCTAATATTGAAGGAAAATGAGTGTGCCTTTTATGTTCATTGTTTTGCTCATCAATTACAACTGGCACTTGTAGCCGTTGCAAAGAAACATGTTGAAGTTGCTTGTCTTTTCACCTTGGTTGCTAATTTAACAAATATGGTTGGAGGTTCACCTAAACGACAAGAAATTCTTCGAGATAGTCAAACAAAAAAACTCATAGAAGCATTAGAAAATGGTGAAATATCTAGTGGGAGGGGATTAAATCAAGAAACAACACTTAAAAGAGCAGGGGATACTCGTTGGGGATCATATTATTTAGCATTGTTAAGTTTGATTAACATGTTTTCATCTGCTATGGATGTTCTTGAGATTATTGAAACTGATGGCACTAATTTAGATCAAAGAGGTCAAGCACGTGCTTTGTTAAATGCAATGCAATCTTTTGAATTTATTTTTACTTTGCACTTGATGAAGAACATTTTAGGAATTACTAATGAATTATCTCAAGCACTACAGAAAAAAGATCAAGACATTGAGAATGCAATATCATTAGTAAAAATATCAAAAAATCGATTACAATTAATGAGAGATGAAGGATGGAACACTTTATTAGATGAAGTTTCTCTATTTTGTGAGAAGCATGAGATTATCATCCCAAATATGAATGATGTGTTTTTACTTCCTGGACGACCTAGACGTAAAAAGGAAAAAATATCAAACTTACATCATTATCAGATTGAGTTATTTTACCAAGTGATTGATAGACAACTTCAGGAACTCAACAATAGATTCACAGAGATAAATACTGAATTACTTCTTTCAGTGGCAAGCTTGAGTCCAAAAAATTGTTTTGTTTCATTTGATAAACAAAAATTGATTCGGCTTGCTAAATTTTATCCATCTGAATTTTCCTCCGTAGATCTCATGATTTTAGATAATCAACTTGAGAGTTATATTTTAGATGTTCGCTCTAATGAAAAAATTTTAAACTTAAATACGATCGCCGATCTTTCTGAAAAGCTAGTTGAGACAAGAAAACATATAATCTAACCATTGATTTATTTACTTTTGAAGTTGGCTTTGATTCTTCCTGTGGCAACAGCAAGTGTTGAAAGAACTTTTTCTACTATGAATTTTATAAAAAATAAGCTACGCAATCGCATGGGAGATGAATGGTTGAATGATTGTTTGATTACATATATTGAAAAGGAAGTATTTGATCAGACTGATAATGAAAAAATTATGCAACGATTTCAAAACATGAAGACACGTCGAGGACGACTATCAAAATTGTCTTCAACTTAAAATTTTGTATTGATTTGCCCCCACTAATAAATTTTTCTGGATCCGCCACTGATTGCATCTTTCGTGCTAATGTATTATAGAACCTAATTTAGTTTTTATTGTGTTGGAAGAGGTGCTATTCTATTATCTTGAAGTCTAAGGTTTGAATTTTAGCAAAGTAAATTATTTTTGGTTAGTTTAATTTTTGTAATGGATTTCATTTTCCGTCACTAATATACTCAACGAAAATTTTTAATTGTGTTGGAAGAGATGCTTTTCTACCATCTTAAGGTCTCGACCTCTCGGGTTCAAATAATAGCAAAGCAATTCTTTTTAATTTAGTTTAAGTTTTGTGACGGATTTGAATATTCGTGACAGATTTGTGATGAACATAAAGAAAAAATTTCAGTGATGGATTAGTGTCGGAATATTAGTGACGGAAAAATATCCATCACTATTTTGTTACTAAGCTATTTATTAAAAATTCATTCCAAATGAATCACAAATTTTGTGATGGACTTGTGACGGAATCATCCTATGTCGGATTTTTCGTCACAAATCTATCACTATTTTGAAAAGAAAAAAATTTATTTTTCACCGTCACTAATTTGTGACGGAATTTAGCCGTTGCACTAATGCCCATTTTTCTTGTAGTGTTCCTTTGCCTTTCTCATACCAATTTAGCCGTAAGCTTTTCCGTTTGATTGTTTTGGAGATCCTATTTTGGAGATCTAAGATTTGGCATGAACGGAATTTAAGGGCTTTCAATAACAGATACAGGACTCACATGCATCAAACTTGCTTCTGAAGCCGCTACTTTACTTCCACTACTACTGCCTTAGTGTCTTGTTGTTGGTCGTTGCGGTCTTTGACCTTTGGGTTTTTCTTTTGTTTCTGTCTCTCACCCTTCCCTTCTTATTTGTATTTCCTTCGTGTCTCTTGAAATGAATACAAATTAATTTCTTTTGTTAAATTTTTTTTTTTCTCTATTTTAAGTATTCAGATTACTCCCATTGTATTTGAAACCATCAACGTACAACACTTAGATTTGTAGCCAATGCATCAACACTCGAAGCAAAGAACAAACAAATTTTCATATTAGTTACTTCAAAAAAATATCCTCTAGTTTTACCAATCCAAACTCCTTGATGAATGGGAGAATTTAGAGATTGGTTTCAGTGCAGTTCATACATATTTCCCAGTTTGAGAATTTAGAGACCTTTCATCAACCTGAATATCCATACACAGATTAATCCATCTACCAAGCATACTTGCAAAAAATCATAAAGAAATTCTAAAATTGAGAGCTTGAAGGAGAAATAAACTTGCAATTCCATTTGATCCATAAAATATTGTCCTATACTATAGCTAGCATCCAAACATTTCTACGCCTAGTGACTCATGGGATATATAAATCCCTAATTCTGGATACATGGTCTAAAACCACATCAGGGATCGATGTAGATGGTTCTTTTCTCAGGACTTGTTCCAACATTAACTCATGTCCCTCCAGATCTAGCTAAAGCTAGATACAAATCTAGATATGAATGAAGTACCTTTGGACCCTATTGGAGGTACGATGGGAAAGAGCTGCAACTTATGTTCTCAAATCACATCAATGATAAATTAAGCAACTAAAAGAAAACTGGATTAACTGAGATTGTGTAATACCAAAACATTTGGGGGATAAAAAATGAAGCTTTTCTTCTAGGGAACTCATGATATGTATAGAAGTCTTGGAAGTATGTGAACCATGATTATGACAAAAAATGGACAGTTTCCTCAGAATTATCTCTAACAACTATTGGTTGGCTATGGAAATTCTGTGTGTGATTGGAGTGAAACTTACATCCGATGAATAAGATTTGAAGGGCCAGCATAACAAGATAAGCGACTGTAGTGGAATTTCTTTAAGAAAGATTCAATGTCAAACCTGTCATTCTTAATCCACTAATTGGGACCATTTCAGGCACCAACTTTCATATTTATCTTTAAAATAGAATTATTCTATTGGATTGCCATAATTAGAATTACTTGAACCATTGGCTAACCATCTGATCAAACCTAAATCTTTTTTTTTTTTGTGATAATAATTTGCTATCATTATAATTCCATCTAATCTAGTCTTGTATCACCATCATTATTTTGTCCCTACTTTTCTAGTCTTTATCTGAAAATATTTAATAATATAAATATACTTAGTTAATATTTTAAAGTTTCATAAATAACTAAATTAAATTTTCCTATTAATTAATATATTATCAAAATTAATTTATTTTAATTTAACCAAATATAATAAATTTTTATTAATAAATAAAACTAGCAAGTATGTAAATAAATGTGATATTTGCTAATATTTTGTTGGGTCTTTTTGTGAGGATTTAATTTTTTTCATAATAATTAAATTGGCATAAAGGAGGACTTGACAAAAGGCGGATTTTAATTGTATGGTTGAATTAGAAAGAGATATGATTAGAAGAATAAAGTTGATGTTATATCCGGTATAATTAAATTGGATAAAAAACCATGTCCAACCTCCTTTCATTATTTATTCCATTGTATCCTATCCTATTTGGTAAAATAAATGAACAATTATAAACTTTGAATATTAATTTAATTATGATTTTTATTGAAATTATTAAGTGTGCAGTGGTATTGTTTAAGAAAATTATTGGAATATTGATTTATATATATATAAGCAATGGTAGACTTTAAATAAAATTTAGTTCAAAATAAATATTGATGTATAAATAATTTAAATAAATGGGTAAATCAAAATTTGCTTTGAAAAATTAATATCCACACGAAAATTCTAAAAATCTAAAGAAAAACTATTCCTTAAACATCATATTAATTTTATTTTTGTATGCAATACCTTAATTGAAGAACTCTCTTATATTACTTCACAACAGCACATTTAAGATGATAAGAGAAAAGGACATTTAAGAGGGTGAGCTAGGAAACAAATGCAGAATTTAATTATAATTTAAAATATTAATTTAATTAAGTAAAATGATAGGAAAGCAACTCTGATGGGGCTTTTAGTCCCCACATTGATTGAATTTATAGGAGAAAGAAGGGCTTAGCCCTTCTATAAATTTATAGAAAAAGGAAATGTAAAAGAGATCGGTGGGGTTATAGTAAAAGGAGAGAAGGAAATACAAAATTTAAATAAGAAATGTTTTAATTCTTTTATAAATTAAGCAACGTGGAAAAATGCATGTACATTAAATAAAAGTTACTCAAAATGAGCCGATTAAGTTAAGACCTAAGGTGTTATAATTTATTACCAGAGTGTTTGGTTGCCCGCAAATGCAAATGCTGCAACTCTAGCTAGTTGCAGTATTTAGACAATAAATTTATTTGATTGATTGCAAAAGTATTTTGCAGCATTTACTAGTTACAACTTGTATTTCTAGCAGTCCAAAAAGTTCGCAATACAATATTGAAAAATAATTAATTTTGACGACTTAGAGTCGACAGATGGAGACGGGATAAATATCAAAGTTGTAGATTTTCGCACGTTAAACGCATTGATAGTGCCAGATTTTAGATAAGATATCATTTGATAGATTTTTTAATATATTTTCAGTATTACACAATAATTAAAAATTATTAATTTATTTTGATAAATAATTAAATAATATAAAATATATTTTACTAAAATAAATTGTGATTTAGAGTATAAAATAATATTATTATGGGTCGAATTGATTCTGTTATAATCGATCAATAATTGTTTGGGGGTAAAATGATATATTTATCCTTTTATCTCTATTTGACTAATATCTTCGTGCCTCCAATGGGTCGTGCTCGAGTCGGTCCAGTATCGACCCCCGTCAGGCCCGTTGCCAGTCAAGACGATGTTGTACAAATACCCACACTAGAAGAGGGGGGGGGGGGTTGAATAGTATTAGATTAATTTTACCTTCTATTCAATTTCTTTTAAATCAATTCCAACTTCAACCCAAGTTAAGTGCGACTAAATGATATGCGATAGCGAGTATGAAAATCAATTATATTGGTTCGGTCAATCACCTACTCCACTACCTTAGCTCCACACCAAGACTTTCTAACCAATCCTTTAAAGACAATGTGTTTCCCTTATTAGAATACAACTCAGGACTCACTTCTCAACACTTTGAGAATGCCTCAAACCTATTCACCTAGGCAAAATATAATTCTACAAAGAAAATCCTAAGGTATTTAACCTAGCACGCCTACCAAGCTTACAATAAAAATCAAGTTTAATAACAAGTAAAAACAAAACAAAAGGAGCTAAAGAGTAGGCAACTACAAAGAACTCATTCCAAAGACTTCAATGCCTCCAACTCCACAAGATGGTGAGATCGAGTCGAAGCCGAAGTCGAGGCGAGATGCGCGCTTGAGAGGAATCGTCGATCGATCAAGCAAGCGCAAGAAAATCAAGCTTAGAAAGCACAAATCTCACTTAGGAAACTTTAGTGACCGGTTAAGAGAGGTTAATGGAGGTTGGTGAAGGGTATTTATAACCCCTCACTCGGCAATTCACTCCAACAGGCATTTTTTTGCCCATTGGATGCCGTCCGGTCGCTTCCCGATCGATCGTCGGTCGATTGACTAATCGATCGCCCAGCGATAGCAGGGCTACTGCTTCTATCTATCCACATTCAGTCGATCGACTGGTCGATGAATTGACTACTGCCAATTTTCTACCTTATTCGGTCGATCGAATTGGCCACTGCCAATTTTTGGCCTTGTTCGGTCGACTGTTCAGTCGACCTAACCTAGGTTGAGGCTATTTTTCTCAGCTATCTTCTTGCGCGCTTCGTTTTCAGGTTCTGTTATTACCAGGTTTTGACTTGGATAATATTACAAATTGGCTTGGATGAATTCCTAGAGATATATTACATAAAATCCAATCCTAACTTTAGATTTTCTACTTGCTCGTTTTCGAAACTATTTTTGTCGATTCTTATATTTCTCTGCACGAACTTCGCACGCATATGGTAACCTGAAGTTGAACTCAAAACATCACAAATATATTAAATACATATTTGTTATCATCAAAATAGATATCAAGGCCTACGAAGAACCCTTGGGCCAACAATCTTCCCCTTTTTGATGATGACAGACCAAACATGAAATTCTAGAAAACTCTAAGTATTCTAAATATCATTTGTGAGTCTATTTTGCAACTTGACATATGCTCCTCCTATCAATATGCATATCATGCGTATAACTCCCCCTATCTATATGCATCATAAAACACATGTGACCTTTCTTTTTCTCCCCCTTTTGACATCAATCAAAAAGGGCAAGAACCAATGTACTATTAATGAGTTTCATCAATAAAACCGACAAAACCATAAAACCGAGTATCATCTATCGTTGTAGTCATTCCTATCAATGTAAGCCTATAGAAAGTAAACATCAATAAGTCGCAAAGCCCCATTACAAGGCATTACATAAGTGTGATGATACTACATGAAATGCAATTTTTCAAAAGGAATGTAAAATTTGAAAGTTTAAACACTTGGAAAAACACAAATCCCTAATTGCATTCTTAAATTTGTAAAGGTTTCTTCATGTAAGAATTTTGTGAATATATCAGCAAGTTGCTTATCGATGGATACAAATTTCACGAATATATTTCCCTTAGCTACATTATCCCTAAGAAAATGATGTCTTAGATCAATGTGTTTGGTCCTAGAGTGTAAAATTAGATTTTTTGTTAAATTAATTGCACTAGTATTATCACATTGTATGGGTATACATGAATATTTAAGTCCATAATCTAAAAGGGTTTGTTTCATCCAAAGGACTTGTGCACAACAACTAGCCGCATCGATGTATTCCGCTTTGGTAGTTGAAAGTGCAATCGAGTTTTGTTTCTTTGAAAACCAAGAGACAAGACTCATCCCTAGGAATTGACAACACCCACTAGTGCTTTTTCTATCCACTTTACACCCGGCAAAATCACATTCGAAAAATCAATTAAATCGAAAGATGCATTACATGGATACCATAATCCTAATTCAACCGTGTCTTTCAAATATCTCAATATGCGTTTGACCGTACTTAAGTAAGATATTTTAAAACAAGATTGAAACCTAGCACATGCACAAACACTAAACATGATATCAGATCTACTTGCGATTAAATAAACAAGGCTACCGATCATACCTAGATATCGATTTTCATCTACCTTTGCACTATTTTCATCTTTATCAAGCTTAATGGATGTGCTCATTGGTGTAGAAGCTATCTTGGCTTCATTCATCCTAAACCTTTTGATGAACTCCTTTCTGTACTTGGCTTGATTTATGAAGATTCATTTGTTTGTTTGCTTGATTTGGAGACCAAGCATGAAAGAGAGTTCTCCCATCATACTCATCTCAAACTCCTATTGCATGCACTTTGCAAACCACTCACAAAGTAATTCATTAGTAGCACCAAATATAATGTCATCCACGTAAATTTGCACAAGCAAAATATAATTTTCATCATTTTTAATAAAGAGAGAGACATTGACTTTTCCAATGCTAAAACCTTGATCAATCAAAAAGGTGAAAAGCCTTTCATACCAAGCCCTAAGGGCTTGTTTTAAACTGTACAAAGCCTTTTTAAATTTAAAAATATGATTTGAAAACTCAAAACTTTCAAAACCAGGGGGTTGCTCAGCATAAACTTCTTCATTAATAAAACTATTCAAAAATGTACTTTTAACATTTTCACGCCCCAACTCAGGGTCACGTGACCGGCTAGGGTATACGTGCCTATACTCCGCAGCCTAAACCATGCACATGCCAACTCAACAATAAAATGTTGGCCCAAGGGTTCTCTTTTGGCTTCGATCTCTATTTTGATGATAACAAACATGTATTTAATTTATGTGTGAAGTTTTGAGTTCAGGTTGAGGTTGCGATAAGCATGCGAACTTCGCTCGGAGAATCACAAAAATCGTCAAAAAAGGCTCGGATGTAGACTAAGTAGATTCTATGTAATATATCCCTAGGATCTCATCCCAAGCCTATTTGTAAAGTTATCCAAGTCAAAACTTGGTAACAGAACCCATGAAAAAATGTGTAACAAAACAAATGTAAAAAAAATCAGCCTCAGCCCAGGTTCGGTCGATCGAACAAGGCAGAAAAATGACAGTAGCCACTTCGGTCGATCGAACAAGGCAGAAAAATGACAGTAGCCACTTCGATCAACCAATCGGTCGATCGAACAACAGAGGAATTAATCGTGATCAATTCGGTCGACCATCCGGTCGATCGAACGTGGCTGTAGAAGGGCAGAATACCAGCAGTCGCTGAGCGGTCGATCGGTCGGTCAACCGACGATCGACCGACAAGCTATCGTCTGCATCCATCGGGCAAAAAAATGCCCGTTGGAGTGTCGTTCTGTGTGAGGGGTTATAAATACCCCTCACCAACCTTCATTAATTATTCTTAACCATTCATTAAAGCTTTCAAAGTGAGATTTGTGTCTTCCAAGCTTGATTTGCTCGCGCTTGCTTCTCCGATCGATGATTTCTCTCAAGCGCTCATCTTCCCTTGACTCCGGCTTCAATTCGACCTCAACATCTAGTGGAGTTGGAGGCATTGAGGGCATGGAAAAGAGCTCTTAGTTGTGGTTTAATCTTTAGCTCTTTTCATTATAATTTTACTTGTTACTTGAACTTGTTCTTCATTGATTAGCTTGTTGGATGTACTAGTGTAAACACTTAGGATTAACTTTGTAGTAATTGTGTTTTGCCTAGGTGAATAGGTTTGAGGAGTTCTCAAAGGGTTGAGAACCGAATCCTCGGTTGTATTAAAAGGGAAACACAAAGTCTATAAAGGATTTCGTTAGAAATCCTTGGTGTGGAGCCAAGGTAGTGGAGTAGATGGTTGGCCGAACCACTATAATCTCTTGTGTTTGCATTGCCTTGTGTGATTGCTTATAATTGTGTTTCAAACTTGCTAACGATCATCATTTAGGGGGCGTTTGGATGACCGCAAGTGCAAATGCTGCAACTCTAGTTGCAGCATTTAGATAACAAATTTATTTGGTTGACCGCAAAAGTATTTTGCAGCATTTACTAGTTGCAACTTGTAATTCAAATATCATTTGCGGGCCGCAAATGGAATTGCGGCCCAAAAAGCCCGCAATACAAGATTGCGGGCTGGAAATGCAATTTTAGATCTGATGTCGTTAGGATATATATATATGTTATACAAAAATAAAAATTATTAATTTATCAGACTATGTTTGGCAAATTGTGTCGGGCATAAGTTTTTGGCCCACTCTGAAAAAATTCATGCAAGGCCCGGCCCGACCCGAAAAAATTCATGATCGGCCTCGCCCGAAAAAATTAGTGCACAACCCGGCCCGAAAAAAATTCATTCCCAGCACGACCAAACCCGAAAAATTTCATGCACAGCCTGGCTCGACTAAATCCGAAAAAATTCGTGCCCTACCCGCCCCGAAAAAATTCATGCCCGGCCCGTCCCGAAAAAATTTGTGTCTAGCCTGGCTTAGCCCGACCTAAAAAATCGTGCCCGACCCTGACCGAAAAAATTCATGCTCAACCCGACTCAAAAAAATTCGTTCCATGCTCGGCTCGGTCCGAAAAAATTCGTGCCCAACACGTCCCAACACAGCTCATCCCGACCCAAAAAAATTCATGCCCGACCTGATCCGCAAAAATTTGTGTACGGCCCAGCCTGAAAAAACAAATTTGTGCCCGGCTCGGCCCGATCTGGTAAAATTTGTTCACGGCCCAACCCGGCCTATAAACAAAATTAATGCCCGGCTCGGCCCAACCCGGTAAAATTCGTGCACGGCCCAGTTCGGCCTAAAAAAATACGTGCCCGCTCTTCCTGAAAAATTTGTGATCGGCCCAGCCCAAAAAAATTTGTGTCCGGCCCGGTATAATTTGAGCCCGGAATGGCCCGGATCGGCTCGGCCCAATCCAAAAAAATCGTACCTGGCCAAACCAGAAAAATTCGTGCCCCACCGGTCCGTCTCGAGAAAATTTGTGCCCGACCTGACTCAGCCCACCCCGAAAACATTCGTGTCCGACCCGACCTGAAAAAATTTGTGTTCGACTCGGCCTAAAATTTTTTTTTGCCCGGCTCAGCCCGACACAGTAAAATTTGTGCACAACTTGGCCCGACCTAGCTCGGCCAAACCTGAAAAAGTTCGTGTCAGACTCGGCCCAAAAATCTTCGTGCGCGATCCGGCCCAAAAAAATTTGTGCCCGGTCCAGCTAAAAAAATTCGTTCCCGTCCCGGACCGAAAAAATTTGTTCCCTGCCCGACCACAAAAAATTAGAGTCCGTCCCGGCCCGAAAAAATTCGTGCACGGCCTAAACCAACCAAAATCGTGCCAAACCCGGCCCAAAAAAATTCGTAAGATGCAAGTTGCAAGTGTAATTGCAACTTTCATTTGCGGCCAACCAAACGCTTGCAAATAGAAGTTGCAACTCTACTTGCAGGCAACCAAACAGTAGGCTGCAAAATCTATTTGCGTGCATTTACTTTTGCATGCAAACAGATTGTGCAGCATTTGCACTTGCGAGTAACCAAACGCCCCCTTAGTTGCACTTACTTTTGGTTGAAGTTGAAATTGATTTAAAAGAAATTGAAGTAGAAGTAAAAAGTCACCCAACACTATTCAACCCCCCCTTCTAGTGTTGGTATTCACTCAACAATTGGTATCAGAGAAAGGTCATAGGATTAGGTTTAACCATCTATCCTACAATTTAGAATGACTAGTAAAATCCAACTAGCTCAAGGGTCCTCTACTCATACTCCACCATTGTTTGATGGAAACAACTATGCCTATTGGAAGATACGCATGATTGGCTTCCTACAATCACTAGGCATGGATGTATGTAGAATGATTCAAGTAGAGTATAAGCAACCAACTAAGGATATGAATGAGTGGGATCAAGAAGATATTAAACTCTTTAATACAAATGCAAAGGTCGTTAATGCACTATATTGTGGCCTATCAATTAATGAGTTTAATAGAATTTCTACGTGTAAGACTGCATATGAGCTTTGGAAAGTCTTAGAGACTACACATAAAGGGACTTCACAAGTTAAAGAATCTAAGATAAACCTATCATGCATGATTATGAAATGTTCAAGATGCTATCACATGAATCTATTGATGCCATGTATGCTCGCTTTCAAAATATTACAAATGGACTAGCTAACCTTGGTAGAGATATAAAAGAAGTGGAGAAGGTAAGGAAGCTCCTTTGTTTCCTTCCAAAAGCTTGGGAGCCCAAGGTCATCTCAATCATGGAAGCAAAGGATATGAGTATCTTGAAGATCTCCGAGCACATTGGGTCTCTCATGACACATGAGACCCATATGAAGTAATACAAGGAGAAAGATGCTCCCAAAGGCAAGACCATTGCCTTAAAGACATCACACCGGAGTGAAGAACCCTCATCATCCGAGGAGGAGACGGATGATTTTGAAGAGATGACAATGTTGGCAAGAAGATTCATGAGCTTTATGAGAGGAGGCATGAGAAAGGGAAGAGGAGGCTACACATGCTTCAATTGCAACAAAATTGGGCATCTAAGGAAGGATTGCCCACTTCTCAAGATGGCTTCCACCTCCAACCCCTCAAAAGAAAGACAAATACAAGAAGAAGAAGAAGGCAATGATGGCTTTTGGGATGAAAGAGAGTCTTCGTCAAGTGAAGAAGACTCCAAGAGTGAAAAGGCAAATCTTTGCCTCATGTCAAATGACAACGAGATAAGATTTACATTTTACGAGCTTTCATTTACGCAAGAAGAACTTGAAAATAAATTTGATCAAATGCATGATGAATTTAATGCTATTAGAAAAAAGTTTAAAGAGCTTAAAAAGGACAACAAATCTTTAGAGCTTGAAAATGATAACTTGCTACTCTCATGCAATGCACTAAGGAAAGAAGTAGATACCCTTAAGAAAAAAAAGCATAAGCTAGATGATGCTAAGAAAAACAGAGAAAATGAAAACAAAAAATTGGAGAATGAAAACAAGTACTTAAGTGATCAAGTAAAGCACCTGAATGATAGCATGCTAAACTTAAAAAGGGAACTTTGCAAGGTAAATAAAAAAATGACAACCTTATAAAAGGCCATGCCTAAGGTTGTACATGCTAGAAAGTCATTAAACAATCATGCTCATGCATATGGGCGAAATGGCGACACTAGAGGGGGGGTGAATAGTGTGTTTACTATACGATTCGCCTAAATTCAATTTTAATCGTTTGATAACTTAATTAGGCAATTTGCGATTCAATGATTATATGCGGAAGCGATAAATAATCAAGCAAATAAAATAACCAATTAAGAATAATGCAAACACAGAATTTATAGTGGTTCGGCCCCAATGCCTACTCCACTACCTAAGCACCCCGCTTAGGATTTCCAAACTAAGTTTTACTAGATTAATTAGTTTCCCTTTCACAGAGAACTTTTCACCGGAAAGTCTCCGCTCTCCAACCGAAGGCACTTCCACACCCGGAAGTATCCCGCCTTTCTACCGGAAGCACTTTCCCACCTCAACCTAAGGGACAACTAGAACTAATCCTAGTAATCACTATGTATACACAAGTGGCTTTACTCCTACACCAAGGATACCACTTATACGCAAGACCTGACACAAGGTCTTCTCACAAACCCAAATCAAAAACCAGTTCAAGCAACAGATAAAATTACAAGGGAAAAGAGCTTAAGTAAAACGAAATTATCTACTTTTTTCCAAGCCTTAGAACCTCCAACTTGTTGGAAGATAAATCTTGAGTTGCAGCAGAGTTGAGGGAAGCACCCAGCGTTTGAAGAAGAACTCGACAGAAGAATAGGCGTGCTTCAATCAATCACTTGGAAGGCTTAAATCTTCCTTTCAATGGCTCAATAGAATATGTAATTGACAAGGAAGGAGGTTAAAACAATCATATGAGGGTATATTTATATCTTGCTGAAGAAACAGCTGCTCAACGTATAGAAAACTATCCGTTGCAGACCGTCGGTCGATTGGTCGGTCGACCAACCGATCGACCGCTCACATCGACCGCTGCTTTCTATCTGTGGTCGGTCGACCGACGGGTCGACTGCCCAGACGCGACTGTTCATTCCCTCAATCCGGTCGACCCATCGATCGACCGAAGTAGGGAAGCCAAAATCGCGCGCTGCGCGATGTTTTACTCCGGTCGACTGATCGGTCGACCGCTAGGGCTACTGCCAAAACCAGCCTCTGTCGGTCGACCGACTAGTTGACCGAAGTGCCCACGGTAGTGTTCGGTCGACCGAAAAGGCTACTGGCCTTTTTCTTACCCTGTTCGATCAACCGAATTTAGGCTGAGTTGAATTTTTAGCCTGGATCTTTCTCACTTTGCTTTCGGGTTCCGGCTTTCAACGACCATCAACTTGGAGAGCTTTCATGTGATCCTTGAGCTCATCCAATACGTCTTTGATGCACGCGTCGCTCTTCGAGAAGTTTTCGCGACGAACCCGAGCGCGACGATCAAAGTCCTTCCGATTTTCGATTTTTCCGATCGAGGACATCGAATGCTAATTGATATGGAACCTGAAAGATATTCTCAATGAAATCATTAGTCTCATGTTTGTTATCATCAAAACCATCAAAACCGAGATTAAGACTTAGGTTGAAAACCTAAAGCCAACAATCTCCCCCTTTTTGATGATGACAAACATCCTTGACAAAATATATATCATTAACGCATAGAAGGATATCAACTAAGGGATTTCTCCCCCTATCAACATGCCTATCTATATAATTAAACTCCCCCTATCTATATGCATGGATTTCCTATATTTTTCTCCCCTTTACGTATAGTTTTCTCCTGTATTTTCTTATACTTTTTTCATAGTTTTCTCGTCCTTTATACCTATACTCTTCTCCATATTTCTCCCCCTTGTGACATCAACCAAAAAGGGCAAGAAAGGTCAATTTTGTCAAAGGGATGAAAAAACAAATATTTTTGCATGAAGTTGAGACTCTAAAGATTTTTTGATGAAACATGAAAACCTCAACCAAAGGGATGGAAAATAAATATTTAATGTGAAACAAAATCATACATGATATGAAAAGAGTGATAGATACAATTAAAAAATAAATCATGTATGCACTCAAGTCTTTTTCATGATATTCTTATATTTCATTCAAACTTTCAAAATATCAAGATATGATCATTTACATCATTTATATCAAGTTTGAAGTGAAACTAATGTCATTTAATCCACATATGAACTTAGCATGTTTTCATTTGAAATAAACATGAGAACATGAAAATGCGAAGTCGCAATGTTTTGCTATCTACTCATGTTTTCTCAAACTTAGACATCTAGACATCAAACATGAGAGAATGTAAGTCTATGAATCAAGTTTGGGCTTAAGATGAAATTTTTAAGTTACTTTGTTGATTTAGGTCAATCTATACTTCAAGATTTGAAAAAAATCAAACTTTTAAATTTATATAAAATCATATTTTCGATGAAAATCTTTGGTACCAATTTTTGGACGAAAGTTTTTGATACCAATTATTGAATGGTCATTTGAGATGCATGTATAAAGTTTGAACTCAAAAGAATTTTCCAAGACCATTTTTCATCCTATATTGATTTTAATCAAAAGCTTATTTTTAAGATATCTCTCAATATATCAAAATTATTTTTAGAAATGATTTCACTCAAGGAATAATGAGAACAATATTAGAGATGAAATCAAAATAGCATGCACAAAGTTTCATTTGAAGTTTTTGAAGAAAATTCAAAGTATCGAAAAGATTGATATTTCAAAAAAAATGATACTTTGCATTTTTAAAGACCAACTTCAAAATTTCATTATAAATTATGTTCTTGATGAAATGTTATGAAATTTTTACTGAAGAAACTAGATTTTTCAGTGAATGTGCAGTTTCAAGAATCATCTAAAAAGAATTTTTCTATATTTCTCTAAAAATAACTGAAATTGATACCAATTTTCAATAGGCATTTCTGTAATTTTCAATTATTTCCAAAACTTTTTCAATTTTCATTCAAACTTTCATGACACCACATGATGGTCATGTAAAGAGTATATGTGAAGTTTGAAATGAAAATTATGTCCTTAAGTTAAGATATCAACTTAGCATGGTTTCATTGAAACCTCAACTAGTTTTCATGAAACTTGCTAAGTTTCAATCTTAACATTTACTCAAGATTTTTCAAATTTAAACCTATGGATATATTTCATGAGTAAATCTAAACATGTTCCCCAAATATGGATTAAAAATGAAACCTTTAAGTCAACTTGGTTCAAAAGAGGTAAGCATGAATTGACCTTTATGTCCTATTATTCATATCCATATGAATTTTTCACTCTAAATGCATGGAAACATGTCATGCCTACTCCTAAACATGTTTATGAAGTTTGGACTTAAAATGAGATGACCAAGTCAATTTATTGACTTGAGTTCAACTTTTCAAGCTTAAGTCCCCTAAAGTGAGATACCAATTGTATTTGATTATCTAGACATGAATTTTCAAGTTTTAAATATCTAAACTCATGTGATATGTGTATCTAAACATGTTTATCAAATTTTTAACTTAAAATAAAGTCTCTAAAAAAGAATTTTAACCTAGTTCGATTTCATAAATATCAAGATATGATGAAATGAGCTAAGTTATCAAGATTTTTCCTACTCATGAAAATTCAAGGATTTGTCATGCAAAAACAATCATGAGCATAGAGACATCATTTAACATGGATAATTCAAGAATTATACTAAAATTTTGCAAAATCAAATTCATACATTTTTCTTGAAAATTTGCCCAACCTTTCATATCCTTTTTCATTTTGTTTTAGATAGCATAGCTTTCCAATTCTTAACTTGCAAGTAGACTTCATTAGTATCATAATTAAATAATATGTCAACTTAGCAAGCTAACTTACTACATAGCAAAGGTTCCATGCAAATTTTCAATAACAATTCAACCTATGCTAGATAGAAAAGATTCATTTTAAATGAGGATATCTTGATATCAAAATGAATCTAAGGAGATCTTAGGATGTGAAATATTTGAGGAATAAGATCTCTAGATATGTTTAACTAGTTTGGACTTAAAAGAATGTCTCTAATGGTGAGTGTCAACCTAGAGCAAATTTCATTCAATGAAATTTGCCTAAGTGCTAAAATCCTACCTACTCATGAGAAATCAAGGATTTTATCATGCAAATCTAATCATGAGTATAGAGACATAGTTTAAGCTTAAACATTGAGGTATAACACTAAGATTTTGAATTTATCAAAGTTATACCCTATTCATGATAATTTAGCCAAACTAATTCTTTTCTTCCTAATTAGCCTTCCTAAAAACTTATAACTTGCAAGTATACTTTATAAGTAGAACATGAAATCAAATCTACATGCAAGCTATTAAACTAAATAGCGAAGTGAAAAACCAAGTTTCATTTTCACAATTCAACTTTACTAAATAGCATGGATTCATTTTCATATAAATCTTCATGATAACAAAAACAATCAAGAGATCTCAAAATATGAAATTTTAAAAAATAGATCTCCAACCCTTCCTATTGGTTGAAAACCAAAAGCCACAATTAGCCTACAATTTAAAACCGCAAGGTCGCTTAGGCCCATTACAGGCCACCTAGGTCTCTGAGAAGACCGAAGATCAAAAAATCAAAAATCATTTTCAAAAGAACTCTTTTACAAGAGCGGGGAAAATAACTCAAATTAGACATGTGTCAAAATCTCCAACTAAAATAAAACAGGCTAAAGTAAGGAGATGATACCAAAATGTACCTAGATGCCACTTTCCATATATATGGCATCATGATGGTTTGAAGTTATAACCAAAGGATGAATCTTCAGTTAGGTCCATGGTCAACTTCAACTCTTCACTTCTTTTTACCCTTGTGTGGTGGCTCCCCTACAAAAGAGCATGAGATCTTTGGTACCCAAATGGCTTTGGGTCCTTGGGGGTTAGAGGGCTTAGGAATCCAAAGTGTCCTAGCAACACTTAGATTTCTCTTTAATGTGCAATCATAAATAGCATGCTCAAGTACACCACAACAAAAGCAATGTCCATTAAATTTTTTTTATTTTTGTTATGGACATGAGATTTATTTTTAGAATGTTTGTTATTTGAAATAGGATGAGCATGAGCATTCTTAAAAGATACATTTTGAACATAAGGTTTAGTTGTAGAATGCTTAGTATGAGAATGATGATGAACCTTAGCTTTCTTTACATGAGCATTTTTATCTTTAGAGTTCTTAAATGAGATATTTTGATTCTTGGAATTATAAGAGGAAGTATTAACTTTCCTACTCAAAGTCAACATCTCATTTTTCACATCATTCATGGATTTATGAATAGCATGCAATTGAGTTTTCAACATGTTATTTTCATTCTTCAATAAGTTATTTTTATTTTTTAAATCCTTAGTGACAATACTTAAAGTATCATGGCATGGATTGTTGACACTAATTCTTAGCTTCTCATTTTCTAATTTTACATCATGTAATTGAGAGCTAAGATTTGAGTTTTCTTTCTTCAAGTTTTTGTTTTCTTTATCTTTTCTAATTAACAAGGCATACATGTTTTTGTACTCATCCATTAGTTCATCATAAATTAAATCATGAGAGCTAGATGAGTTAATGCTATCATTTTCATTAACATGACTTGAAGGAGAATAGTGTACCTCATTGTTATCATTTATGAGGCAATCTTTTGATGTGGCTTCATAGTCATGGCAAGAGGACACTTCACTTGAGTGGAATGAGGATGTGGAAGCATTCGACCTCTTTTTTGCCTTGTTCTTCATGAAAGGGCAATTTTTCCTTACATGCCCTTTTTCTTGGCACTCGTGGCAATCACCTTCCTTTTCCGATTTCTTGTGCTCCTATGACTAGAGACACTATGGGCTTCAAAAACCATGTTAGTATTGGGTGGATGACAATTGTCATCACTCCCCTCATCAAATGTTTTGAGCTCTTCAGTTTTTGCATAATTATAAAGCATATTTGAAGTAGCCCAGATATCGAATGCGGAAGTACAATGCATGATTTTCTCAAACACATTATTTTTCAAAGAACAAATAAGCAATTTGTAGCTTTAGCATTTAACTCAAACATGTTAATTTGTTCATAGGTCCATGCATTCATATTTTCCATAGGTTCTACATATTTTATCTTTACCATATTAAAAATACCTAAACCTTGAGTCTTTAAGAATGTATACATTCTTCCTTTCCAAAGACCAAAGTTTGACTCATCGAACCTAGGGGGTATAGACGCTACCGACTCTAGAGCCATTTCAAGATCGAGACAAGGTGTAGAGGAGATGGTGAAATCTCAAACTACGAACCCGCTCTAATACCAAATGTGGGCGAAATGGCGACACTAGAGGGGGGGTGAATAGTGTGTTTACTATACGATTCACCTAAATTCGATTTTAATTGTTTGATAACTTGTTTAGACAATTTGCGATTCAATGATTATATGCGGAAGCAATAAATAATCAAGCAAATAAAACAACCAATTAAGAACAATGCAAACACAGAATTTATAGTGGTTCGGCCCCAATGCCTACTCCACTACCTAAGCACCCCCGCTTAGGATTTCCAAACTAAGTTTTACTAGATTAATTAGTTTCCCTTTCACAGAGGACTTTTCACTGGAAAGTCTTCGCTCTCCAACCGAAGGCACTTCCACACCCGGAAGTATCCTGCCTTCCTACCGAAAGCACTTTCCCACCTCAACCTAAGGGACAACTAGAACTAATCCTAGTAATCACTAAGTATACACAAGTGGCTTTACTCCTTCTACACCAAGCATACCACTTATACGCAAGACCTGACACAAGGTCTTCTCACAAACCCAAATCAAAAACCAGTTCAAACAACTAATAAAATTACAAGGGAAAAGATCTTAAAGTAAAACAAAATTATCTACTCTTTTCCAAGCATTAGAACCTCCAACTTATTGGAAGATAAATCTTGTGTTGCAGCAGAGTTAAGGGAAACAGCTGGCGCTTGAAGAAGAACTCGACAAAAGAATAGGCGTGCTTCAATCAATCACTTGGAAGGCTTAAATCTTCCTTTTAATGGCTCAATAAAATCTGTAATTGACAAGGAAGGAGGTTAAAAGAATCATATGAGGGTATATTTATACCCTATTGAAGAAACAGCTACTCAACGGATAGAAATCTATCAGTTGCAGACCGCCGGTCGATTGGTCGGTGACCGACCGATCGACCACTGCATTCTGTCTGTGGTCGGTCGACTGACGGGTCGACCACCCAAATGCGATTGTTCATTCCCTCAATCCGGTCGACCGACGTAGGGAAGCCAAAATCACGCGCTGCGTGACTTTTTACTCCGGTCGACCCATCGGTCGACCGCTAGGGCTACTGCCCAAAACCAGCCTCTGTCGGTCGACCGACTAGTCGACCGAAGTGCCCACTGCCTATTTTCGGCAGTGTTCAGTTGACTGACCGATCAACCAAAAAGGCTACTGGCCTTTTTCTTACCCTATTCAGTCGACCGCCCGATCGAGCGAATTTAGGCTGAGTTGAATTTTTAGCCTGCATCTTACGCGCTTTGTTTCCAGGTTTCAGCTTTCAACGGCCATCAACTTGGAGAGCTTTCATGTGATCCTTGAGCTCATCCAATATGTCTTTGATGCATGCGCCGCTCTTCGAGAAGTTTCCTCGATGAACCCGAGCACGACAATCAATGTCCTTCCGATTTCCGATTTCTTCAATTTTTTCGATCGAGGACATCGAACGCTAATTGATATGGAACCTGAAAGATATTCTCAATGAAATCATTAGTCTCATGTTTGTTATCATCAAAACCATCAAAACCGAGATTAAGACTTAGGTTGAAAACCTAAAGCCAACAATGCACACTTCCCTGCTCACACACAAAGCCTAAGAAAGTTTAATGGAAGTTGCTTTTCATGAGGTATTTTTGGTCATATGGCTAGAGACTGTGCACTAAGAAGGAACCCTAATGCTAGATTCACTTGGGTTCCTAAGATGACTAACACTCAAGGACCCAAGAAGATTTGGGTACCTAAAATTATCTCTTCTCCTTTTGTAGATGGAGAAGCATCCTCAAGCAAGTAGGAGCACATAGATATTGGATAGCGATTGCTCAAAACACATGACAGGTGATATCAATCTTTTCACAACCCTATCAAGCAAGGATGGTGGACATGTGATATTTAGATACAATAGCAAAGGTAAGATTGTTGGCATTGGTGATATAGGTATACTCCCCTACCCATGCATTAAAAATGTCTTACTAGTTGATGGGTTAAAGCATAATTTGATTAGCACATCTCAATTATGTGACAATGGATATGTAGTCATTTTTGAAGCAGCTAAATGCATCATTAGAAGTGCACCATATAATGATATTATGTTTATTGGAAATAGACAAGAAAATGTTTACACATTAGTTCTAAATGTTTTGCCTAATCCCCATGTTAGATGCTTGGTTGCCATGGAAAATGATTCTTTGTTGTGGCATAGAAGGCTATGACATGATAGAATGAGCCTCATCCAAGAAATATCTAAAAAGGAGTTAGTAAAAGGAATACCTAGGTTAAAATTTGAAAAAGATAAACTTTGTAATGCATGTCAACATGGTAAACAAATTAAGTCTTCATTTCATAGCATTAATCAAGTGAGTACATCTAGAACACTTGAACTTGTGCACATGGATCTCTTTGGTTCTTGTGATGTAGCTAGTCTAGGTGGAAAATTATATTGCTATGTTTTGGTTGATGATTTCTCGAGATTTACATGTGTTTTCTTCTTAGCTAAGAAAAATGAAACTTTTGATTTTTTTCAAAAAAATTGCTAGGAAAGTTACAAATGAGAAGGGAACTTCAATTTTGAAAATTAGAAGTGATAATGGAGGAGAATTTAAAAATGAAAATTTTTCTGAATTTTGTGATGAATTGGGTATTGAGCATACCTTTTCTTCCCCTAGAACCCCCCAACAAAATGTGGTGGTTGAGAGGTAGAATAGAACCTTACAAGAGATGGGTAGGATCATGCTTTGTGAAAGTGATTTGCTCAAGTACTTCTGGGCCGAAGCCATAAATACCTCTTGTTATGTGCTTAACTGTGTTTTATTAAGACCTAAAATCAAGAAAACACCTTTTGAGCTTTGGAATGATAAAATCCCAAGTGTGGGATATTTTCGTATTTTATGATGTAAATGTTTTATCTTAAACACTAATGATCATCTAGGAAAATTTGATTCTAAATCCGATGAAGGTATTTTCCTAGGTTACTCCAACAGTTCTAAGGCATATAGAGTCTATAATCGTAGAACTATAATTGTTGAAGAATTTATGCATTTTACATTTGATGAAACTAATGATTCTTCTAGAAATGTTAAGATTGTGAATGTAGGTGAGGAAACTTGAGGATGAAAACAATGAGGAAACTCAACATGAAGAACCCTCATCTTCAACTCTACCTCAAGATGAAGAAGAAGAAGAGGAAGCTTTACCACCTCTCCCCAAAGGGTACCGGTTGATTAGAGATCATACAATGGATCAAGTCATTGGAGAACCATCAACGTGAGTGGTGACGCGCTCTAAACTTAAGAACATTTGTCAATATGTAGCATTCATATCTCAAGTAGAGCAAAAAAATATTAAGGAGGCAATAGAACATGAATTTTGGGTAATAGCTATGCAAGAAGAACTTAATCAATTTGTTAGGAATGGAGTATGGGACTTAGTACCTAGACCTAGCGGACAAACTGTGATTGGGACTAAATGGGTATTTAGAAATAAGTTAGATAAAGGAGGTTCAGTCATTAGAAACAAAGCTAGGTTAGTGGCCCAAGGGTACAATCAAGAAGAAGGAATAGACTATAATGAAACTTATGCTCTCGTAGCAAGATTAGAGGCAATTCGCATGCTTTTAGCTTATGCTAGTTTTAAAGGCTTTAAACTTTTTCAAATGGATGTTAAAAGTATGTTTTTAAATGGTTTTATCAATTAAGAAGTTTATGTTGAACAACCCCCCGGATTTGAAAGTTTTGAGTTTTCAAATCATGTTTTTAAACTTAAAAAGGCTTTATATGGCTTAAAACAAGCCCCTAGGGCTTGGTATGAAAGGCTTTCCACATTTTTGATAGATCAAGGCTTTAGCATTGGAAAAGCCGATGTTTCTCTTATTATAAAATATAATGAAAATGATATTTTACTCGTGCAAATTTATGTTGATGATATAATATTTGGTGCTACTAATGAATTGCTTTGTGAGTGGTTTGCAAAGTGCATGCAAAAAGAGTTTGAGATGAGCATGATGGGAGAACTTTCCTTCATGCTTGGTCTCCAAATCAAGCAAAGCAACAAAGGAATCTTCATAAATTAAGCTAAATACACAAAGGAGCTCATCAAAAGGTTTGGAATGAATTAAGCCAAGATAGCTTCTACACCAATGAGCACATCCATTAAGCTTGACAAAGATGAAGATGGTGTCAAAGTACATGAAAAACAATATCGATGTATGATTGGTTGTCTTCTCTATTTAACTGCAAGTAGACCCGATATCTTGTTTAGTGTTTGTGCATGTGCTAAGTTTTAATATTGTCCTAGAATGTCTCACTTAAGTGCGGTCAAACGTATATTGAGATATTTGAAGGGCACGGTTGACTTAGGATTATGATATCCATGTAATGCATCTTTCGATTTAATTGGTTTTTCGGAGGCCGATTTTGCCGGGTGTAAAGTAGATCGAAAAAGTACTAGTGGGTGTTGTCAATTCCTAAGGATGAGTCTTGTTTCTTGATTTTCAAAGAAACAAAACTCGGTTGTACTTTCAACTATCGAAGCGAAATACATCGCTGCGGCTAGCTATTGTGCACAAGTTCTTTGTATGAAACAAACCCTTTTAGATTATGGACTTAAGTAT
This sequence comes from Canna indica, assembly GCA_034359265.1. NCBI lineage: Eukaryota > Viridiplantae > Streptophyta > Magnoliopsida > Zingiberales > Cannaceae > Canna > Canna indica. The sequence continues at coordinate 30,813,137 of CP136898.1, read as the reverse complement.
TCATGTATACCTATACATTGTGATAACACTAGTGCAACCAATTTAACAAAAAATCCAGTTTTACACTCTAGGACCAAGCATATTGATCTAAGGCTCCATTTTCTTAGGGATAATGTAGCTAAAGGAAATATATCCGTGGAATTCGTATCCATCGACAAACAACTTGCGCATATATTTACAAAACCCTTAAGTGAAGAAAGCTTTACAAACTTAAGAATGCAATTAGAAATTTATGCTTTTCCTAGTGGTTAAAAATATATCAAAATATACATGTCTTTTGAAAAATTGCATTTCATGTGGTATCATCACACATGTCTTCCCAGCTTGATTTGCTCGCGCTTGCTTCTTCGATTGACGATTTCTCTCAAGCGCCCATCTTCCGTCGACTCCGGCTTCGATTCGACTTCAACATCTGTGGAGTTGGATGCATTGAAGGCTTGGAAAAGAGCTCTTAGTTGAATAGGTTTGAGGAGTTTTCAAAGGGGTGAGAATCGATTCCTCGGTTGTATTCAAAGGGAAACACAAAGTCTATAAAGGATTTGGTTAGAAATCCTTGGTGTGGAGCCAAGGTAGTGGAGTAGATGGTTGGCCGAACCACTATAATCTCTTGTGTTTGTATTGCCTTGTGTGATTGCTTATAATTGTGTTTCATACTTGCACTTACTTTTGGTTGAAGTTTGAATTGATTTAAAAGAAATTGAAGTAGAAGTAAAAAGTCACCCAACACTATTCAACACTCCCTTCTAGTGTGGGTATTCACTCAACATAAAACATAGCGGAAAGAAATAGACAAGTTTTATTTCTAATGGAAAACCAAGCAGAATTCATTACAAGTAAGTTTAGCAAAAATATAAAGTGCGGAAATAATAAATCGGTTCAACTATTCAATTATAATGAAATCTGAAATAAAGACATGAATGTCCCGAAGGACTACAACTCCAAAACACTGAAACATAAGTGCATGACTAACTACCAAAAACTCGACTACGACCCCTAACTAGGACTGCTATGAGATCATGTGGCTCATCTGCCCTCCAGCTGTGACAAGTGCTCCAACCCACCTCACCGGTCTGGCTCTGCAAAACAAAAACAAAACGACAACAGGTGAGTTCAAAAGAACTCAGTGAGTGGTTCTACCAACCCCCACGAGAAACCAAACATAGATATGAAGCATAAAGCAAAAACTCCTTACTCAAGCAGGAAAGGTCACAAGGGAGTGACCAGCTAACAAGCCATCTAGCCACCATCTGCCCGAAGGCAGCCAACCTCCAAACGATGAAGATCAACAGACCTAAGACTACCATGCCCTAAGATAACAAAACATACTAGGATAATCGGGAAGGCCCTCCAAACTTATCCTAATATAAAGAAACTCGGGAGCAATCGAGATTGGCCCATCCGAACTTGCTCCACGAGACGTGTAGGAACAATCGGGAATCGCCCATCCGAACTTGCACCTTTAAGATATCATAAGAATAATCGAGATTTTCCCGTCCGAACTTATTCCTTAAAAGCACCTCGAGAATAATCGGGTAGGCCCTCCGAACTTGTTCCACGAGGCCAAACCAGAACAATCGGGATTTGCCCGTCCGAACTTGTTCCAATAAATAACGTAGGAGTAATCGAGATTCGCTCATCTCAACTTACCCCTTTTAAATATAGAATCTTGGGAACAATCGGGATTTGCCCATCTGAGCTTGTTCCTCAAGATATGCAGGAACAATCGGGATTTGCTCATCCGAACTTGTTCCACAGGTTGGGAATTAGTCATCCAACCTTCCCGGCCTAGCCCGAAATTCGGCTCCTCAACGAGCCTCTCTGTCAGTCATAAAGATATGGTGCATCATGACCTAAGTCAAGTCTCTCCTATGGTGTCTTAAGCGTGTCCAAATTGGGAAGCGTCTCAACACTCCAATACCCGACCCCAACTCCTAGACCCGTAATGTCACAAACTCGTGAGATTTTATTTCATGCATAAACTTTATTTGTTGGTTCATAACATATTATGTTGACCCCTTGCTCAATTTTATTTATGCAATAAAAATTTAGATCACCAAGATTAGGGTTTTGGTTTAGGATTTTGTTTTAACTTACTGTTGTGTCTGAAGCTGATGTATCTAACCCGAATCTGATCTCCAGAATATGACCTATATTTCCAAACTATATTTTCTAGTCGAAAGATAGCAAACTATGCACATTACAAATAGGATTTCAAAATCAGCCCTAAAATAAATAATTCAGCATGCAGTTTTCAGTCTAATTGAGTTTCAACATAATAAAGGTAATTAAATCCAAAAATTACATAATTAAATTCCTTAATTATCAATAGAACAGAATTATTTCATTGAGGCAAAACTTCTCAAGAATCAAGTCATGATTGCATGATCAAAACATGATTATGCTGATCAAGAATCAAGTCATGATTGCATGAATCTTCAAGCAAGAATCAAATAACATGATCAAGAATCTCATATCAATAACACTCATGGCTTCAAGATCAAATCTTATTTTTTTGTAGAACATGCTCCATATAAAAAATCACATATTTAAATCTAAGGAATGCAACCACAATTCACGAACCTAAATAGGCAAGCAACTCAAGATATAAACTTCAAGATAAACGATATCTCTCACTTGGGCATTTCATCGAACACCTTGAGGGCACCCTTGCTTCACCCTTGGCGGAGCACCCCTAGCATAAACCTAGGACTGTCGAGCCACAAACGGAGAATCTCGGGCATTCCTCACACAAAACGGCACAAGAACACGGTGATCAAACCCACGATTCGACGAAAATCACAAGAAACAAGAAGATGCCCAAATTGGCTCAAGATTACAAGAGAACCCGGAAGAGGAGAGGTAAAACCACTCACATGATTAGGAAGAAGAAATCGGGGAAATTCCCAATCGGCGGCCTCCTGTCACACCCTGACAGAGGGTAGTGTGACCGGTCAGGGCCCACGTCCTGCCCTGTAGCCTACTGTCTACACTGACATCAAGAAACCAACACATATCGACTCAAAGGAATTTAACATACTTTATAAAAAGTTTGCAAGTCACAATATATATAAGTTTTTCAAAACAAGAAGAAACATCAACATCAAATTCAAATGGTTAAATATCAAGTTTTACAATTCTTTTCAAAGATAACCGTTAGTGCAGAAATAAAACCAACATAACTAGGACTAGTCTAAGACTCATGGACGCCGCTACGAGATATGGCACCGCCTTCGCCCTCCAGCTGCACCATGTCGACACCAAGCCACTGCTCATGCTCTGCAAAATAAAATATAAACTGTTAGTCCACTTGGGACTCAGTGAGTGGCTCAAATGAACCTCCACATAATCCTCAGACCTGCATATATATCATACAAGGCAATAAAGGAATGTACAAGGAGGTAGAGTGTGTTTCTAATACAATTACAGACCCTCAACGGATCCATCAGTACTAACTGTACATGATAACCTGCCACCTTGGCTTATCAAGCCTCTCGCATCCGATCCTTGGGCCTACTCATAGCAATATATCCCGGCTACAGCCGTCGCTACCATATCAGGTAGTATCATCTCAAGATGCAGGCAAATAATCCCGGGCCGTCGACTAGGATGGCCACTAGTCTCCGGACACCGTCTGGGGTAAGGATAGCTAGTCCCACCCAACTGGGGTCTGGCACCTAGCGGGCCCGCTGGCGCACCTCTAGACCCAACTGGCCGAGCTGAGCATTGGTTATTTCCAACCTCCTCGCTCCTCGGCGGACCATCACAAGCACATTACACAATCAAAATCCTAGGGTTTCTATATATATAAACACTTCAGGCATTTGCCCGTATCTAGCCATGTCCGGCTACCGGGTCAACAATTCATGCTGCCCTTGTTAGTATATGTGCACCTACAATCTCTAAGTTTCCAAGATGTACAAGCAGTCATTGAAGTATGATAATCTCATATCTAGGTTTTCATAAATGTGCTATAAACATCTAATGACACCTTACATGTTACCTAGCTTTTTTTACACTGTCTTAGGTGAGAATTTCCATGAATCATCCTTGGAATACCATCCAAGGACATTTAGGACAGCATGTATAATGGAAAAAAAAATGCTCAAATATTACATCATTCACCATATTTAATCATAATGCACATACCTAACCATTCTTATACTACCTTAGGAATAGTAGCATAATAAGGAGCAACTATCTAGCATGGCAAGGTAGTAATAATTTAAATAACAAGTATGAATTATAAAACATGGTAACATTGTCAACATCCAAGTTTAAGGATCAAATGCTAAGTATGGATACAATCTAGCATTTCTATAATTCAAATCAATTAAGCTACTTGCTAAGTTTGGTGTTCTTCCTAAGTATTGTCATATCCTTATGTGATCCCTAAGATCATGAACTTTCCATCTAAGGCAAATCTCTCCTCCTCTCCCCAACCTTGGCTGAACCATGAGGAAGGGAAACCTTGCTCGGCCAAGGTCCTTGGGGTACGGAAAGATGGAAGAGACTTTAACTATACTTTGTCTCTTCAATTCCACGTACTTCTTAAATACCAAAGATCAACTTACCCTTCCCCTCACCCTTTGGCCGACCCTCTTCATGAATCTTAGGGTTCATTCGGCCACTTCAAGGGGCTTTAGAGGGGGACATGCTTCATGTTACGCAAGGAGTTCAAATGATTGAATCAAAACAGTGGTATAGGGCATCTAAGGGCCTTCTTGTCGTCAAGGGAATCGGGGAAAATTTCGGCATGACCTTTCCCCTTTTCCCATGACTCGGCAGCCCTTAAAATACTCAAATTGATGGTTAAAATAGTGAGATCGGACAAGAACATCATAAAATAGTGAGTACCTATCGTTGAAATCATAGATCGTTGGAAAAACGCGAGAACTCAACCTAGCATCTTGGGTTCGGCCACCCGCCTCCCCCAAACTGTTAAAGCCTTAACCACTCACCTTTTTAAGAAGAGAAAACAGTGAGGAAGAAGATCCCCACGTCCTCGAAGTGATCGGTTCCGACAATGGCAAGATCTCCGACCAAGAATCCGAGTAGTGCCTCCCCTTTTTTTCCCTTGCTCATCCTCTTTCTCCCTTGCTGCCTTGTGCGGCTCAATGAATGAGCCACACGGCTGCAAGATGAGTGTTTTAATACCTCATCTAGCTTTCCAAATGAGGCCTCTTGACTCACTTAACTCGCACTCAAACCTCGACTAAACTCGAACTCAACTTGGGTTCCGACTCAACCCATAATATGACTCGAGTTAACTTAATTTAAGGTATGATTTTATAAAAGGAAAGTTAATTATCCAAATAGAGTTCATGATTCATTAGCCGAGTCATACCTTTTCACTCGAGGCGATCTTGAGGCTCGACTCAACTACCCCCGGGTCCGACGCACTGCACCAAAATAGATTTTTATAATATGGAACTTTTTTTTTCGGGTCTTACACCTCCGAATTCGAGCTCAAAAGTGGCGGCGGCGGCTCAAATCCACAAGGAGGAAGGGGCGGCGGCTCCACCAAGCCGTCGGCTTGGCTTCCAAAGGGGAGAAGAAGAGAGAGGGGGGCAGAAGGGCTCGGCTAGGCTTGGCTCTTCTCCTCGGCGGTTGGCTTCAAGGGAAGGGGGAGAGGGGCGGGCGGCTGCTGGCTTGGCTCGGCGGCTTCTCTCCTCTCTCCCTTGGCTGGTGCGGATCCAATAGGGAGCCACCAGCCCTAAGGGGGATTTTTATAATTCCCTCCCACTTCCACCTAACCACACCCTAACCCGCACTCTTCTCAACCCGAATCCGCAACCTACTAACCCAAACTAACCCTATGATAAAATACAAGCAATAAACACATGCACATCCACACGTAACATAATCAAATAAATTAGCTATAGAATTATAACTCATAATTCAACTTACCCAAGCTCGCAAACTCGCATCGGACCACGAGTCGACTCGGCTCGACCTCGAACTAGCCCACTAGGCTAGCAAACACAAACAATAAAAGGGAAAAATAAATAAATATATGTATGATATTACAGACATCCATTTGAAAAAGCTTAAAATCTTTAAAACTAGCATAAGCTAAAAGCATGAGAATTGCTTCTAATCTCGCTACGGGAGCATAAGTTTCATTTTAATCTATTCCTTCCTCTTGATTATACCCTTGGGCCACTAACCTAGCTTTGTTTCTAATGACTAAACCTCCTTCATCTAACTTGTTTCTAAACACTCATTTAGTCGCAATTACGGTTTGTCCATTAGGTCTAGGTACTAAATCCCAAACCCATTAGTCCTAACAAATTGATTTAGTTCCTCTTGCATGGCAATTACTCAAAATTCATCTTCTATGGCTTCCTTGATATTTTTAGGCTCTACTTGAGATATGAAAGCTACGTATTGGCAAATATTTATGAGTTTAGAGTGCATTACCACTCCCGTTGATGGTTCTCCAATGACTTGCTCGATCAATTGGATGATCTCTTATCAACCAGTATCCTTTTGGGAGAGGTGGTAGAGCTTCCTCTTCTTCTTCTTCTTCACCTTGAGGTAAAGTTGAGGATGAAGGCTCTTCATGCTGAGTTTCCTCATTGTTTTCATCTTCAACCTCCTTGTCATGAAATGTCAATCCCTCAAGTTTCTCACCTACATTCACAATCTTAACATTTCTAGAAGAATCATTAGTTTCATCAAAAGGGGCATGCATAAATTCTTCAACTATCATAGTCCTACGATTATAAACTCTATAAACTTTAGAACTTTTAGAATAACATAGGAAAATACCCTCATCGGATTTAGAGTCAAATTTTCCTAGGTGTTCCTTAGTGTTTAAGATAAAGCATTTGCATTCAAAAATTCAAAAATATCCCACATGTGGGATTCTATCATTCCAGAGCTCAAAATGTATTTTCTTAATTTTAGGTCTTAACAAAACACGATTAAGCAAATAACAATAACTATTTATGGCTTCGGCCCAAAAATACTTAGACTAATTATTTTCACAGAATATGGTCTTAGTCATCTCTTGTAAGGTACTATTCTTCCTCTCAATCACCTCATTTTGTTGAGGGATTCTAAGGGAAGAAAATGTATGTTCAATACTAAATTCATCACAAAACTCAGAAAACTTTTCATTTTTAAATTCTCCTCCATTATCACTTCTAATTTTCAAAATTGAAACTCCTTTTTCATTTACATCTCTCCTAGAAATTTTTTTAAAGAGGTCAAAAATTTCATTTTTCTTAGCTAGGAAGAAAACCCAAGTAAATCTCGAGAAATCATCAACCAAAACATAGCAATATAATTTTCCACCTAGACTAGCCACATCACAAGAACCAAAAAGATCCATGTGCATGAGTTCAAGTGTTCTAGATGTACTAACTTGATTAATGCTATGAAATAAAGACTTAACTTATTTTCCATGTTGACATGCATCACAAAGTTTGTCTTTTTCAAAAATTTTCTTAGGTATTCCTTTAACTAAGTTATTTTTAGATATTTCTTGGATGAGGCTCATGCTAGCATGTCGTAGCCTTCTATGCCACACCCAAGAATCATTTTCCATGACAACTAATTATCTAAAATGAGGATTAGGCAAAATATTTAAAACTAGTGTATAAATATTTTCTTGCCTATTTCCAATAAACACAATATCATTAGATGGTGCACTTCTAATGATGCATTTAGACGCTTCGAAAATGACTACATACCCGTTATCACATAATTGAGATATACTAATCAAGTTATGTTTTAACCCATCAACTAGTAAAATATTTTTAATACATGGGTAGGGGAGTATACCTATATCACCAATGCGAACAATCTTTCCTCTGGCATTGTCTCCAAATGTCACTTGTCCACCATCCTTACTCGATAGGGTTGCAAAGAGATTGATATAACCGATCTTATGTTTTGAGCAACCGCTATCCAAGATCCATGTGCTCCTACTTGCTTGAGGATGGTTCTCCATCTACAAAAGGAGAAGAGAGAATTTTAGGTACCCAAATCTTCTTGGGTCCTTGAGTGTTAGTCATTGATCTTAGGAACTCAAGTGAATCTAGCATGGGGGTTCCTCCTAAGAGCACAATCTCTAGTCATATGGACAAAAATACCACATGAAAAGCAACTTCCATTAAACTTTCTTGGACTATGTGTGTGAGTATGGAAGTGTGCATGAGCATGATTATTTGATGACTTTCTAGCATGTACAACCTTAGTCATGACATTTTGTAAGGTTGTCATTTTTTCATTTAGCATGCATAGTTCCTTTTTTAAGTTTAGCATGCTATCATTCAAGTGCTCTACTTGATCACTTAATAACTTGTTCTCATTTTCTAATTTTTTGTTTTTATTTTCTAAGTTTTTCTTGGCATCATCTAAGGCATGCTTTTCTTCCTTAAGAGTATCTATCTTTCCTTAAGACATTACATGAAAGTAGCACGTTATCATTTTCACTTTCCAAAGACTTGTTGTCCTTTTAAAGCTCTTTGAACTTCTTTCTAATGGCATTGAATTCATCATGCATTTGATCAAATTTCAATTCTAATTATTCTTGAGTAAATGAAATTTCACCAAAGGTTTGTCTTCTTACTTTTGGTCTCCTCTTCTCTTGAAGAGGATTCACTCTCATCCCAAGAGGCCATCAGTGCCTTCTTCTTCTTGTACTTGTGCTTCTTGTAGGGGGAGGAGTTAGTGACCATCTTGAGAAGGGGACAATCCCTTATTATATGTCCGGTCTTGTTGCAATTGAAGCAAGTATAGTCTCCCTTGTGTTTTCTCATGCCACCCCTCATGAAGGTCATGAACCTTCTTGCCATCATCGCCATTTCTTCAAGATCATCCATTTCTTCCTCGGATGATAGAGGTTCTTCAACCCGGTGTGATGCTTTTAAAACAATGGTCTTTCTTTTGGGGGCATTCTCCTACTTGTATTGCTTCATGTGGGTCTCATGGGTCATGAGAGACCCAATGAGCTCGGTAAGCTTCAACTTGCTCAAATCCTTGGCCTCCATGGTTGCAATCACTTTCGGCTCCCAACTTTTTGGAAGGGAACGAAGGAGCTTCCTTACCTTATCCTTTTCCCTTATGTCTCTACCAAGGTTAGCTATGTCATTTTTAATATTTTGAAATCTAGCATACATGGCATCAATTGATTCATGCGATAACATTTTAAACATTTCATAGTCATGCATGAGGAGGTTTATCTTGGATTCCTTAACTAGTGAAGTTCCTTCATATGTAGTCTTTAGGACACTCCAAAGTTCATAGGCCGACTTACAAGTATAAATCTTATTAAACTCATTAATAGATAGGCCACAATATAGTGCGTTGATGGCCTTGGCATTTGAATTAAATAGTTTAACTTCATCCGGACTCCACTCATCCATGTCTTTAGTTGGTTGCTTATACTCTACTTGAATCATCCTCCATACATTCATGCCTAGTGATTGAAGGAAGCTATTCATGCGTATCTCCCAATAGGCATAGTTGTTTCCATCGAATAACGGTGGAGTATGAGTAGAGGACCCTTGAGCTAGTTGGATATCGATAGACATTCTAAAGTATAGGGTAGATGCTTAAATATAATCATACGACCTCGCTCTAATACCAAATGTTGTACAAATACCCACACTAGAAGGGGGGGTGAAATAGTGTTGGGTTAAATCAATTCCAACTTCAACCCAAGTTAAGTGCGACTAAATGATATGCGATAGAGAGTATGAAAAGCAATTATAAGAACCAAAACCAGGCAATGCAGAGTCAAGAGATTATAGTGGTTCGGACAACCGCTTACTCCACTACCTTGGCTCCACACTAAGGATTTCTAACCAATCCTTTATGGATAATGTGATTCCCTTTTAATACAACCGATGACTCACTTCTCAACCCTTTGAGAATGCTTCAAACCTATTCACCTAGGCAAAACACAATTCTACAAAGAAAACCCTAAGGTGTTTAACCTAGCACACCTACCTAACTTACAATGAAAATCAAGTTTAATAACAAGTAAAAACACAACAAAAGGATCTAAAGAGTAGACCACAACAAAGAGCTCCTTCCAAAGCCTTCAATGCCTCCAACTCCACAAGATGGTGAGATTGAGTCGAAGCCGAAGTCGAGGCGAGAGGAGCGCTTGAGAGGAATCGTTGATCAGTGAAGCAAGCGCAAGCAAATCAAGCTTAGAAGGCACAAATCTCACTTAGGAAGCTTTAATGACTAGTTAAGAAAGGTTAATGGAGGTTGGTGAGGGTATTTATAACTCCTCCCTCGGTAGTTCACTCCAACGGGCATTTTTCTGCCCGTTGGACGTCGTCCAGTCGCTTGCCGATCGATCGTGGATCAATTGACTGATCGCCGCCCAGTGACCGCAGGGCTACTGCCTCTTTTTGGCCACATTTGATCGATCGACTTATCGATCGAATTGGCTACTGCCAATTTTTTGCCTTGTCTAGTCGACTGATCGGTCGACCGAATTGGCCACTACCATTTTTTGGCCATGTTCGATCGACCGACCAGTCGACCGAATTGGCCACTGCCAATTTTGGCATTGTTCGGTCGATCGTCGGTCGACCGAACCTAGGCTAAGGCTATTTTTCTCAGCCATCTTCTTGCACTCTTCGTTTCTGGGTTCTGTTACCAAGTTTTGACTTGGATAACATTACAAATTGGTTTGGGTGAATTCCTAGAAATATAATCCAAACTATAGATTGTCTACTTGCTCGTTTTCGTAGCTATTTTTCTTGATTCTTGTATTTCTCCGAACGAACTTCGCGCGCATATAATAACCCCAACCTGAACTCAAAACTTCACAAATATATTAAATACATGTTTGTTATCATCAAAATAGAGATCAAGGTCTAGGGAGAACCCTTGGGGCAACAAACATGTCTGACACGACCCGAATTCCCAAAGGGGCGGCCCAGCCCAACACGGGGTCGCCGCTTCAGGCTCGGGCCAGTCCCTTAATCTATAAGGCCGGGTCGGACCTACATCCCCTAGTCCAACTCAATAATATGTGCCCCCCAATCATGATTTTATCGTGTCGAGCTATCAGACTAGGTCATGCAGCCTAAGTTTTTGGCCTGGCCCGAAAAAATTCTTGCTCGGCCCGACATGAAAACACCAGCTCGCCCGGGCACGAAAAAGAATGGGTCGGCACGACCCGACCCATTTAGCTCATATCACTAAAAAATATTTAGAATCAGGTTTAAACCTGATAATTAACCAATTTTAGACCCGCCAATACTCGATCCGAAGTGTTAATTGAGCTATCGGGTTGGCCCGCCCCGATAACACTTGGCCCTACCCGGCACGATAAGGGATTGGGCCTTATCGGGCTGGCCCAATAATGGCCTGAACCCGATAAAAGCTGACCAGAACTTATTTTTTTTTCGTGCTAGGTCGGGTGGGGCTGGGCCGAAATCTGCTGCCCCTATTAGGGCTGAGCATCGAGTGGGTCGGGTCAATACCCGACCCAACCCGACCCGATCGGGTATTAACCCAAAATTTTAAAAAAAATTATACCCGACCCGACCCGATTTTTTAATCGGGGCCCGACCCGAATAACCCGAATAACCCGAATTCAGTTTAGAAAAAAAAAATTATCTTGAAAATATTGATAAAAAAAGTGAATAATTGTATTAAAATTATAACCCAAGTAGGAGTTGAATTCAAAACCTCTTAAATTTTATCTTTACCCTTCTAACCACAAAGCCAACACCATCTTCTATTAATATATGTAATATAAATATGTATTTAATTTAAAAGCGGGTCGGGTCGAGTTAAATAGGGTTTTCACCCAAACCCTATCCGACCCGAAATAGTAGACAAAATTTTCAAAAATAAGACCCGACCTGATATACCCGAATAACCCGACCCGATATACTCGAATAACCCGACCCGAAATGAATTTTCGGGTCAGTTTTTTGGATTTTTTCGAGTCGGATCGGGTTTTGCTCAGCCCTAAACCCTATATCAAACCAGGCCAAAATTACTAGACATAGATACAAAGATGCAAGTTGCAAGTGTAATTGCAACTTTCATTTGTGGTCAACCAAACGTTTGCAAATAGAAGTTGCAACCCAACTTGCGGGCAACCAAACATTAGGTTGCAAATTCTATTCGCGGGTATTTTCTTTTGCATGCAAATACTTTTTGCAGCATTTGCACTTGCGGGTAACCAAACATCCCCTAATGGGATAACTAGCCCATTAATTTTATAGGTCCAAACTATTGATCAAATTAAAATGTTTAAACTGAAATTAATAATAGTACGCACATCAAATCTTTTTAACTAACATAATATCTCAAAAACTCTTTATGTATGACTAAATCAAAGTGTTACAATCTCTCTCATAAGACTTGACGTCCTCGCCAAAACCCAAGTAAAGTCTAACGCATTGAGAAAAAATCACATCCAAGTTAGGATCATGTGAGACCTAGCCTAATAGCAACTTCATCCCCTCGGAGCAACTCTTCCTTGCATATATAAATTCTTTAATTATGCATGCCTAGAACTAGATCGTACTTTGATATCATTTGCTATAACTTATTCAATGGGATAATTATTTCATCAACTTCGTAGGTTTAAATTATCGACCTAATTAAAATACTTAAGATAAAATTAGATGGCACCTATTAAGTCTTATTAACCAACTCTATCTTCTATGAACTCTTTAGGTGGGATTAAATTAGAGTGTTATATAAGGCAAGCAAGCAACTAAGCAAGTATGCCCCGAGCTCACTCTATCATTCAAGTGTTAGAGGCATGGCTCTTTCCTTTATTGCCCATTGCTCTACAAATAAGGTCCTAAGGTCAAAATCATATCTACATATGACCAAACTCATCCTTCACAGACAAAGGCCAAGATTGTACCTCCTCTCGAGCTGCATTTACCCTCTTGCCTCAGTGAGCCAAGATCATACCTTCATTTTGGAACAAGCGTCTACCCTTACTCGACCTCGAACTCATACTATCATGTGAAATTGATTTGTTAGTTTAAAGTTTTCAACCTTGGTTAAAATTTTGAATTTGATGATAATAAATAAGGTTAATTAATATATATAGCTTAAATTATAATCATTTTCATAAATCTAGTCCGATCTTTAATTTATATCAATTACATTCTGAACTATCAAATTGATATCAATTCTAGTCCGACGTCAACTGCCCGTCAATGCAACCCGTTAGGTGTTGACGTGGCATCTGACTCAGCAAATTAAAAAATATTTTTTTATTATCACTTGAAAATATTATAATATTATATAAATAGAGAAAATTAATGTATCTATCCCAAACTTCGATCCTAATTTCTTTGGGGTCCCAATTCCAATAAGATCCCCATGCCTCATTAGCCCATACTGCTCCACAAAGAATGCTTATGGTTAAAAATGTAAACCCTAAACTAATAACACGATAACTCCAAAAATGCAAACGTTAAGTCAATTGATATTTATAATAATTTCGAAAAGAAAGAAAAGAAGTATTTTCAAAAATACTTATTTTTTCATTTAAATATTTAATCTCACCAAACAAAAATGACTTAATTAAGATTAAGAAATTTTTGCATTTACCTTTACAATAATAAATCTATCCCAATCTTTAATTTTTCTCTCTAATCTATCCCAAACTTTGGGATTGACAATAATTATAATTTTTGAAGATAAATAATTTTTTAAAATACATCAAAACTCTCACTTTATTTGATAATTTCGTATTCGATTTCATCAAATTCTTCTTCTTTTAAAAAAATTACACGAAAAACCTTTTAACACCTCGAAGAATCCCACATTAATTTCAACAAAATTAATTTATAGTAGTTATATATAAATTTCATTTTAGCTTTTGTATTTTTTTAAAAATTAAAATTTGTAGTAAAATAAAGAAATTTTATGAAGAAAATTAAATACTAAATCAAATTAAATACAATATAAATAATGTTAAATGTTTGATATATAATAATATTATCAGTAAAATATATTGATTTGGTTCAAATTTTTAATTTTTTTTCTAAAATACTATAATCGAATTGAATTAAAAAAATCAACACAAAACTAAAAAACTCAATTTTAAAATGTCAAATTTTGTCCGACACTAAATAAAATATAATCATAATGTTAAATATATAATAAATAATAATATAAGCAAAAATGTCTTTTTTGATTGGAAGTTTTGAATTTTTTATAAAATATAATAATCGAATTGAATTAAAAAATAAAAAATAAAATTTTGGTAAATGATAATACTATATATAAAGTTATTGGTTTAATTTGGGCATTCCGATTTTCTCTAAAATGCAATAATATGATTAAATAAAAAATTAATAAGAAAATCAAATTTTAAAAATACAATTTCAATTGATAATTATGAAATTATTTTAAACATTTAATAAATAATAAGAATATATGAAAAAGATATGAGTTTTATTTTAAGTTTTAATTTTTTTTTAATGTAATAGTCGAATTTAATAAAAAAAAATATGAAGAAATATAATTCAAACTTTTGGATTGATTATAATTGTAATGTAATCTAAATTTGAAGTTCAATTTCAAATGAGACAATTGTTGTCAATCCTAAAGTTTGGGATAGATTAAGGAGAAATATTAAAGGTTGGAATAGATTTGTTACAAGGGTTAAAGTTTGGAATAGATACATTATTTTTCTCTATTTATGTAATATTATAATATTTTTATTACATGCTGATGTGACACAAGTGATAATAAAAAAATATTTTTTAATTTGCTGAGTCAGATGCCACATCAGCACCTAACAGTTGCATTGACGGACATTTGACGTCGGGCTAAAATTGATGCAAATTAAAGATCGGACTAGATTTATAAAAATGATCATAGTTTGAGCTAGATACATTAATTAACCCTAATAAATAAGGAACTAATATATGAAAAAGAAATAATTTGGAGGTACTCGAGGAGATGATGGTAAACTTGATTTGTAAATTCACTTGGAGATGATTCTCCTAATTTAGTAGTTTGGTTAAAAATTTTAACCAGGGTGCTTAGATAGTACACGTAGGTTTTATTATAAGTTGAACCACCGTAAATTACAATGTTAACATTGTTTTTATTGTGTGTGTTTATTTGATATATCATTATTTATTTGAATTGTATTGTTGTAATTATCATTCGCTTAAGGTATGGATAAATTGACATTTAGTAAATATTACTAATAGATATTATTCACCCTATCATACGCTTAAAGTATGGATAAATATACATTTAGTAAATATTACTAATAGATATTATTCACCCCTTAGTGTGATATTTTTATTTATATTATTTACTCTACAAACAAGATAATACTCCATGGGGAGCTTAGCATCGTGCAAGAGGCCAAGCTCACAACGTCATTCGACTCTGAGTTCGGACTTCCCTTTAGAGGTGAGCACGGATCGGGATGTTTCGATCTGACCCAATCCGAAAGTTAGGAAAAAATCTCGTCTCGGTTCAAAATCGGGACAAGACCGGGACAAATATGTTTGTCCCAATTAAAAATAGGGTCGGGACAGAGACGGCGTAAAAAAATTGGGATTGTCTCGGTCCCGCCTGATTTATGATATAAGTAATATTAATTTTTATGGACGATGTAATACAATGCACATTATTAATTATTTAATGTAGATATTATTTTTTTCATTTTGTAGGAAGAAAAAATATTAATAAATTCGGGACATCTCAGTCCCGTCCCAAACAATTTGAGATGAGACAAAATTAGAATGCTTCACATTCGAGACCTTGATGCATATTTGTATCCCGACTCAAAACCGAAACATTATCAAATCCCGACCCGTTTCCGGCTCAAACTCATCCCTACTTTCCTTTGAGGCCAAGCTCATCTTCCCTCACCTTCACTTAGGTCAACCCATAATTGATGAGCTAAATTATGTTAAAGTCACCGCAACAAGTTAATGTCATGCAAGCACAACCCTTCTAGACACCTATCAACTTCGGTGCCACACCACTGAAGGAATCACTCTTGATTCACTCGATCACACACAGGAACACAAGCAGGAAGCAGAGGATGAGAAAAGGAATGAACTCAGCTTTGATTCAAAAACTGGGAAACAATTACAATGCTATCCAGACCTATTGTTGATTGTGGGCCACCTGCAGAACTTCACGCTCCAGATGTGGATCCTGGGCGTGAGGGGGGTGTGTTAAAGTCCCACATTGGTTGAGGTTGTGGTCTAGATAGCCTTTAAATAGATTGGACAATCCTCCCCCTTTGAGCTAGCTTTTGGGGTGGAGTTAGGTCCAAGGCTGATTTTCTAACAACCACAACATAATTTACCCAAATTAATTCTCTCGTAGGTCATGTCTTTATGAACCATTTTAGGCCTCTAGTTGGCCTATAAATAAGACCTTGATTATTACTTTTATCGGTGTCTTAATCATCGAAGTGTGCCCCTACCGGCGATAGTCAAATAGTTTGTCAGATGCTCTCTCAACTTCGAGGCCAACCATGAACTCACTTGCAGGTTAGTTGCAAATCAAGCCAATAACTCGCATAATAAATTTACGCAACTCCATAGATAATAATACCCAATAAAATTATGCAGGTTAGAAAATAGACTGGACAAATAGAATTGTGGAAGTCCATACAAAAAAATATCATATTTATTGTTTTATTATAAATGTTTATGGACTGAATTAGTACTTTGGATTCGACAAGATTAGGCATAGAATCGCTCACACTCATGAACCAGACTCGAATCATGCCAGATACTACTTAGCCCGGGGGCTCCACCCAGTCATACAAGGACACTTATGTCGTCATTAATTACGAGTAATTCGTCATTTATGAATCTGACATTTCTGAGATCAGCCTCGACCTATTTTGAGCACATCCCAACGAAATTTCGAAAGGCATTATCGCCAAAAACCCCTCATCCTGCACTATATATAAATATTAGACACAATGCTCATTAGGTACATCTAGATTTCAATTTCTATTCCCCTCACCTATAATCTTTTCTTACTTGAGCGCCGGAGTATCTTTTGCAGGTCCCCTCATCGGAGCCGTACCTGACTAGGAGACGCATCGAACTGCATCACCTCGAATTTAGGCAAGAATATTTGACGTCCACCGTGGGGCCGAGTAAATCTTACTTGTCCCGCAATAATTGGTACTCAGAGTAAGGCAAACACCGCCGCACATAGGCAGCATCATAGCAACAGTGTTCCCCCGCTACCTGGAGACACTAACACGGCGAGGAGTGTCGCTCTGGGACCTGCCAATATTTCACCAGAAGAATTCCAACATCTGATCAACGACCTTCGGGCGGAGAACCAACGATTAGTAGCCTAGGTCGAGGCACTGAGGCAATTCCGAGAATAACACTTGGCCGAGCACAAGCGCCACCGCTTTGAATACAATGAAGACAACCACTTGGAGAGATCCAGGAGGCCGACCTCTGTCTTTCGAGACAAGGTCTCCCACATACATCATCAAAGAGAAGAGGAGGACAACAGGGTCACACAGACTGCTCCTCTCCCAGACCTTCACTAATCAGTTCTCTTCGTCACGGATCTATTCCAGGATTATAAACTCCCTTCACTACATCAAACATGGACAACATGAGTCGTTAAGAGACTACCTGAAGAGATTTTATGTCGTGGCCATGGAGATTCCAAACCTCGACCCACATGTCAAGCTATACTCTGTCAAACATGGTCTGAAGCCCGAGCACTTTGCTAACAAGATTACCCTGGCAAAGCCCAAGAATATGGTCGCATTCCGGGAAAAGGTCATATGTTATATGGAGATTGAAGAGCTCTGAGAGGCCAGGAAGCTTGATAGGCAGATCGCCAAGGACACAGGCGAGGATAAGACGTCCAAAAAGCCCGACAAAAAGGGTGAAGACTGAAATCGCAATGATCGGGATAACAACAAGAGGGCAAAGTCACAACCCGACCGAACGTCCGATATGAAAAGTACACTACGCTCAACACGAAGAAGGAGGCCATTCTTTGAGAGATTTATGACCTGAAGCTTCTTAGACACCCCATCAATGCCAGAAAACAAAAACCGCCACCCAATGCAGCTAAAAGCAAGAGGTGCACATTCCACGACACCTATAGACACACCACAGAAGACTGTGTGGTGCTAGGAGATCAACTCGAGGACATGGTCCGAGTTCGATGACTTGATTGGTTTGTCAATCATAGAAGAAAACGTGGCTAAGACAGGAATGGCCACGAACATTGACATCGAAGTTGAAGCCGGATGCCCCTGAACCACCTCGGAGGTCAGAAAAGATAATGATCGAGCCAATCGCCAAAGTAACGAGGTCCGAGGGGTCATCGACTAGATAGCCGATGGATTCGCGGGAGGAGGCGAAACAAGTTCGGCCAGGAAAATATAGCTCCCAACAATCATGGCAATCGACAACACCACTCGCCCACAGAGGCCCACCTCCAAAACCCTAGTAATATCATTCTATGAATCTAATATCCACGCGATTGATAAATATCTACACAATCCTGTTGTAATTTCTGTAATCGTCGAAAATTTCATTTTTCAAGAAAAGTTTTGGTGTATCAAGGTAGTTCAGCCGACATCCTCGCTCACTCTACATTTGAGAAAATGTACCTGACTGAGCCCTCGCTCTCACCCTATAATGAAGACCTGGTGGGTTTCTCGGGAGAGAGAGTCAATGTATGAGGTTCCACATGGCTGCGAACAACGTTCGATTATCAATCGAAGGCAAAGATGTTCAACGTACATTACCTAGCCATCAACGTCCATTGTCCCTACCACATGATCTTGGGACGACTTTCGTTGAACAACCTAGGGCCCATTGTATCGACCCCCCCCCCCCACTTGGCGTTGAAATTCTCTATTTCCGAGACAGTGGTAGGTGTACTCCACGCCGACTAGAAAGAAGCTTGTTGATGCTACAAACAAATGCCTTAAACAAAACACGGCCAAATCAAGGGAGGAGCCAAGCGCTCTGCCCCGCAAGACGCTCTCAGTATCCCTCGACAGACAGTTGACAGGAACCTCCATGCCAGACCCAAGCAGAAGCGCTCAGAAGAGGCCTCGATCGGGGAGCAACTCGGAAACCGAGTACCACTCTAAGTAAATGATATGAACTAGAGTCTGGCTAGGCCTGATGCAGCCCGCTCTCTTCCAACCACCAATGGACGGCAACCGGGTTCCTCTTCTTCCCTCTTTTAACCTTAGCGAAGCATAACCATGCTTGAGCAAAGCACCTCGCTTAGGAAAACTTTACTCTATCACCAATTTCTCTTCCATATTAATAAAGATTATTTATGTTCACATCTTTCTATGTGAATCCAGGAAATCAATGGTCATCTTGTCGTTCATTATGAATAAATGTCTTGTGACCCGTGACAGGAACGTCGCTAGTCTCAACGACCCAAGCGCAGCCATGCCTTACGCTCCTGGAGAGCTCGGCTTGACCCCAAGCAAGGTCCTCAACCTCATCGCAGCTCTCGAGCTCCCACCCTCTTAGGTCATACCTTACGCTCCTCAGCGAGCTTGACTTGACCCCAAGTGCGATCCTTGGCCACAGCTCCACTCTCGAGCTCCTACGCTCTCAACGACCCCACGCGTAGTCTTGCCTTACTCTCCTCGACGAGCTCGGCTTGACCTCAAGCGCGATCCTCGGCCTCAACACCGCTCTTAGGCTCCTACGCCCTCAAATCTCAATCATGATCCTCGACCTCAGTCGCCGCTCTCGAGCTCTCATTCTCTCAACAAGCACTCTACCTTACGCTCTCAGCCGCCACCCTCCAGCTCTCATGCCAAAGTGTGGCCCTCGCCACCATCCCGGCAATCACCAACAACCACCAGAAAGGTACTTTCAATCCTAACTGTACTTGTGACAGGAGTTCGACCTCCGTCCAAGGACAAACTGATACTCCCGAAATGGTCACAGACTGACCAACACAATCCAAGAGATATCGGGACATCCAATAATCCCACTGAACAAAGCTCACGACACCCACCAAGATATTCAATTCACACAAAACAAAACCATGCACCAAAAAAAATAAAATGCCCGAAGGCGGAATAACAACCCACAAAGGGGTAACCATGTCAGATCCCTCAACGGGCAGGAGTCAAAAAGCCCCAAAGGGCAGCAATCCATGAAAACAACTACAATTCCATAAACGACTCAAGGGTGGGAAATTTCAGAAACATCTTACAACAAGGGTGTCATCCCCCGAAGCCTCCACTATTGTCATTGGGAGAGGACACACCTCGGGGACAGCAACTAAGGACTCCTCCTAAGCCGATGCGAGCTTCTTTCTCCACCCTAGGGTCAACCAAGGCACCACCCCTGACCACCTTGAACCAACCTATCTCAGAGAAGTCGACCCCTGGGGCAAGGAATTTAGCATGCATCATCCCTTTCGAAACCATTGGCGTACAGATTGATAGTTGCATCCCTATAGCGGTCGACCTCTCCTCCAAGTTGCTGCACCTTTACCTTGAGTTCTTGCGCCACCACCTTGGATCTCTCTACCCTGGCTCGGGCGGCCTCAGTCTCAACCCTCAAGCGGGACCCCACTGCAACAGCCGTAGAGGAATCATGTTGGAGCTTCTCTGACTCTGCCCTTAAGGCACCAGATATATCCTCGGCCTCCCTCGCCCGAGTAGTGGATTGAGAAATACTAGAATTCAGAAGCTCGACCTCGTCAGCCTTCGCTTCAAGGGCCTTCTTTATCTCTACCAGCTCGACTCTTAGCAACTCGAGCCTCGAACATATTCAACGCCAACACCCTGTCTCCCACCAGCTTGTCCACCAGGCCCGCCAAATGGAGACAATCAGCCTTAGTGAGATCTCTCACATTTGTCCCTTCCATCAAATTTGATCGAATGCCAAGCATGAAGCACTTACTATCACAAGGAGCCATGACTGGATGAAGCTCTATCAATAGAGCCTCCTCTGCCATTGTCGCCCCCTACGTAACAATTACAACCTCTGTAGGAGGGATGACGTCCCGAGGAGGCAGACCCTCTCCAACACGCGAGCCCCAGGCCATTTTCCTCTGCCTCAAAGGAGAGCTCGAAGGAGTCGAGGCACTGGCGACCTGATCGCCCCCGGAGCCTAGGACCCCGAGGCCTCAGTAAAAGTGGAGGAGGAGAATCATCCACCAGTGAACACTTTCATTTACCACCTGCAGGGGCTACCACCCCTCATCTTCTCCAATCAAGCACACATGATCGGTTCGTCCAGTAGGGAAGACAACTCACCTGCATCAAATGAACTTTCTATTAGTACACTCAGGAAAACTAAGGTAGCAATAATCTTACAAACTCCTTAAACTTACTTATATAACCTGAGATCGAGGACTCATCCCGGTCCCGCCTTAATAGTTCCCTGCAGGAAAAAGGATTAGAAAGGCAGCATCGATCCAAAAACTCAACCACACACTTATCCTAAGGCAAGATATGCCCTCCTCCTCTAGAAATAGGATAGGCATGGGGTCCTTCCTCCAGGATAGTGGGATCCTCTCCGATTGGGACTCCTTGTTCAAGAAAACTGTCAGATGCTTGGCCTCGACCTCAGCTTGAAGAAGTGTGTTTTGAAGTTCTTGTAAAAACTCCTGAACAAAGAGCCTCCTCCCTGGAGCGTGTTGGCTTTAGGTTTTTAACTTTGGTCTTAATCTCTTAATCTCGGTTTTGATGATGACAAACATCCTTGAGAAAATATAACATTAAAGCATAGAGGATATCAACTAAGGGATTTCTCCCCCTATCAACATGCATATCTATGAAATAAACTCTCCCTATCTATATGCATGGATTTCCTATATTTTCCTCTCCTTTACCTATACTTTTCTCCCCAATTTTCTTATACTTTTCTCTCCCTTTATACATATACTCTTCTCCCCCTTTTGACATCAATCAAAAAGGGCAAGAAAGGTCAATCTAGACAAAGGGATGAAAAATAAATATTTTATTTTTTTTCATGAAGTTGAGATTCTAAAGTTTATTTTCATGAAACAAGAAAATCTCAACCAAAGGGATGGAAAACAAATATTTAACATGAAACTTAATTCATACAGGATATGTTCAAAACACAATTGGAATTCAAAGTTAAATCATATATGATCTCAAGTATGAATGTTTTCATGAATATGGTGTTGGGTGGACCTTGACACTAGAAGGGGGGGTTGAATAGTATCAATCCCCTTTTACACTTTTTCTTTTACATAATTTAATCTTTAAGTAATGTAATTGTTCTATGATGATTGATATGATCACAATTCAATGGCAACGATAAAAGCAAGTAAAGAGCAATGCAAACAAGAGTATTTTATAGTGGTTCGGCCAACCGCCTACTCCACTACCTTGGCTCCTTACCAAGGATTTCTAAACACTACTTTATAGAATTTATGTTTTCCTTTGAATACACTTGAGGACACCCTTCTCCCTCACTTGGAGAACACCTCAATCCTATTCACCTATGCAAAACACAATTTTACAAAGTTGAACCCTAAGTGTTTCCTAGCACACCTAGCAAGCTATCTCAAACTTGAAAGCAAGATACAATGAAGATCAAATACAAGGAAAGAGCTAAAGAATGAAAGAATGAACCAAGCTTCTTTCCACCACCTTCTTGTCTTCAACTTGCAACTGGATGATGACTCAAGAAGTGCAGCAAAGTTGAAGCAGAATAGCGCCTAGTATTGATGTCGAGACTGGGAGCAGAGAGCGCGTGCATGTGTAGATCTTTGAAGGCTTTAAAGAACTCTTTTTAATGCTCAATAATGTTTGCAAGAAGTTCTAAAGAAATTAGGTGAGGGGTATTTATAACCCCTCACTCGAACGGCCCGTTCAATGGGTGAAAAATCGACCATTGAAGCTGTTCAATCGCAGGGCCGGTCGATCAGTCGGTCAACCGACGGATCGACTGCCAGTGCGATCGCTGGCAGCTGAGAGAGGTCGATCAACCGAAGTGTTGACCGCCCACAATTCTTCCATCATTCGGTTGACCCGTCGATTGACCGAATGGCTGCAGCGAGTCGCGTGATTAGGCTATCTTAAGGTCGGTCGACCGCTACCTTTCTACCAATTTTTTGCCTCTGTCGGTCGACTGGCGCAGCCCAGCTTGTTTGGCCCTTTGCCACATTCGGTCGAACGAATGGCTTCTGCCAATTTTTTGTGATCTCCGATCGACTAGTCGGTCGACCGAATGTGCTGCTATGCTATACTATTGCCTTGTTCGGTCGATCGATCGGTCGACCAAACCCAGGCTGAGGGTGATTTCTTCCATGTCTTTTTACATGTCTTTTCTATGGGTTTTGGTTACCAAGTTTCAACTTGGATAACCTTACAATTTTGGCTTGGGATAAACTATCCTATAGACATATTACATTAATTCTACTTGTCTTAATCTCGAGCCTTCTTCAACGATTTCTTCTTCCGTTTCTTTGACGATCTTTTCCGTCGTCCCGTTTGAACGGATTTGGCATTCATATCGCAACCTCAACCTGAACTCAAAACTTCACACTTTGGATTAAATACATGTTTGTTATCATCAAAATAAATATCGAGGCTTAAGAGAGACCCTTAAGTCAACATATGGTTCTCTTTCATGATATTTTTGATTTCATTCAAACTTTCAAAATACTAAGATCTAATCATTTAAAGCATGTTTGAGAAGTTTGAAATGAAAATAATATCATTTGATCCAAATATGAACTTAACACATTTTCATTTGAAATAATCATGAAAACATGAAAATGCTAAGTATCAAATTTTGCTATCTACTCATGTTTTCTCATATTTAGGCATCTAGATATCAAACATGAGGAAATCTAAGTCCATGAATCATGTTTGGGCTTAAGATGAAATTTCTAAGTCACTTTGTTGACTTAGGTCAAGGTATACACTTCAAGTTTGCAAAAATCAAACTGTTAAGTTTATACAAAATCATATTTTTGACAAATATTTTTGAAACCAATTTTTTTGGATGAAAATTTTTGATACCAATCATTGAATGCTCATTTGAAATGCATGTATCAAGTTTGAACTCAAAATGAATTTTCAAAGTTCATTTTTCATCCTATATTGATTTTAATAAACAAATGGATATTTCTATCTATCATCCAAGATATCAAAATCATTTCTAGGAATGACTTTACTCAAGAAATTATGTGAATGATATTAGAAATGGAATCTAAATGGTATACATGAGTTTTCATTTGAAGTTTTTGAAAAAAGATCAAAGTATCGAAAGGATGAGTGTTTCAAGTAACTGATACTGTGTTTTCGAAATCCAACTTCAAATTTCCATTATAAATCAGATTCTTGATGAAACTTTTTAAATTTTTTACTGATAAAACTATATTTTTCAGTGAATGTGCAGTTTTAAGAATCATTTAAAAGTGATTTTTTTATATTTCTCTAGAAATAACTGAAATTGATACCAATTGTAGGTTGAAATGGTATTTTTGTAATTTTTAGTTATTCTTAAAACTTCTTCAATTTTCATTCAAACTTTCATAACACCACATGATAGTCATGTAAAGAGCATATTTCAAGTTTTACTGATAAAATTATGTCCTTAAGTCAAGATATCAACCTAGCATGGTTTCATTCAAAACGAAACTAGTTTTTATGAAACTTGCTAAGTTTCAATCTTAATATTTACTCATGATTTTTCAAACTTAAACCTATGGATACCTAACATGAGTAAGTCTAAACATGTTCCCCAAATATGGATTGAAAATGAAACCTCTAAGTCAATTTTTGACTTAGGTCAACTTTGTTCAAAAGAGGTAAGCATGAATTGACCTCTATTGTCATTTTATCCATATACATATGAATTTTTCACTCTAAGTGCTTGGAAACATGTCATATTTATTCCTAAACATGTTTATGAAGTTTGGACTTAAAATGAAGTGTCCAAGTCAATTTATTGACTTGGGTCAAACTTTTCAAGCTTAATTCCTCTAATGTGATCTAGTTATCTCATTTTTCATCTAGACATAAATTTTCAATTTTAAATACCTAGACAACTAATTATTAACACACCTAAACATGTTCATCAAATTTTTAACTTAAAATGAAGTCTCTAAAGAAGAATTTTAACCTAGTTCGATTTCATAAATATCATGATATCATGAAATGAGCTAAGTTATCAAAAAATTTCTTACTCACGAAGATTCAAATATTTATCATACAAAATCAATCATGAGTATAGAGACATCATTAAATATGAAAATTCAATTATTATACTAAGATTTTTGCAAAAATTAAATTCATACATTAGTCTTAGAAATTTGCCCAACTTTTCATTTCCTTTTTCATTTTCTTTTAGATAACATATCATTCAATGTTTACCACTTTCTTAACTTGCAAGTAGACTTCATTAGTATCAAAATGAAATTATATGCCAACTAGCAAGCTAACATACTAAATAGCAAAGGTTCAATGCAAAGTTTCATTTAAACACATTAACCTATGCTAGATAGTAAAGATTCATTTTAAGGAGGTTATCATGATATCAAAATGAATCTAAGGAGATCTTAGGATGTGAAACATTTGAGGAATAAGATCCCTAATCATGTTAAACTAGTTTGAACTTAAAAGAATATCTCTAATAGTAAGTATCAACCTAGAGCAAGTTTCATTCAATGAAATTTGTCTAAGTACTAAGATTTTACCTACTCATGAAAATTTAGAGGTTTAACATGCAATTTTAATCATGAGTATTGAGACATAATTTAAGCTTAAGCATTGAGGTATAACACTAAAATTTTGAATTTTTCAAAGTTATACCTTATTCATGATAATTCGCCAAACTAATCTTTTTCTTCCTAACTAGCCTTCCTAAAATATTTATAACTTGCAAGTATACTTTATAAGTAGAGAATGAAACCAAATCTACATGCAAGCTATCAAACTAAATAGCGAAGAGAAAAACCAAATATCATTTTCAAAATTCAACTTCACTAAATAGCATGGATTCATTTTTATATAAATCATTCATGATAACAAAATGAATTAAGAGATCTCAAAATATGAAATTTTGAAAAATAAGATCTCCAACCCTTCCTATTGGTTGAAAACCGAAAGTCACAATTAGCCTATGATTTTAAACCGCAAGGTCGCTTAGGCCCATTACAGACCACATAGGTCTCCGAGGAGACCGAAGATCAAAAAATCAAAAATCATTCAAAATATATTAAGAGCGGGGAAAATCAATCAATTTTAAGCATGTATCATGAACTCCAACTATTAATGGATCAATTAAAGTTAAGAGATGATACCAAAACTTTTTAGATGCCAACTTTCATTTCCATAGGCATCATGATAGCTTGAAGTTGCAACCTCTTGGAGATTTCTCATTTGGATCCAAGGTCAACTTCAATTCTTCAATTTCCTTTACCCTTGTGTGGTTTCTCCCCCTACAAAAGAAGATGAGATCTTTGGTACCCAAATGGCTTTGGGTCCTTGGGGGTTAGATGGCCTAGGGATCAAAAGTGTCTTAGCAACACTTGGATTTCTTTTAAATGCACAATCATGGATGGCATGGCCATATATACCACAACAAAAGCAATATCCATTAAATTTCTTTTTATTTTTGCTATGGACATGAGCTTTATTATTCGAATGCTTGTCATGTGAAATATGATGAGTATGAGCATTCTTGGAAACATCATTCCTCTTCTTATGATCATGAGGTTTAAAAATAGAATGTTTAACATGAGATTTAACAGTAGCATGAACATTCCTTTTTGAAAAATCATTTCTATTAAAATTCTTAAATGAGGAAATATTTTTCATTTCATTCATTTTCTTGTTTAGGTTTAGAACCTCATTTTTCAAATCAATCATGGAGTTGTGTAAATCATGCATTTGAGATTTCAACATATAATTTTCTTTTTCGATTTTTGAGTTTTCATTTTTCAAAATCTCATTCTCAATTCTGAAATCATTCTTCAAGTATTCATTTTCAAGGTTTAAGTTCTTAAGCTCAAAATTCAATCTATCATGACAAGGATCCAATGAGCTAGATTTTAATTTCTCATTTTCTAATTCTAGAGCATGCACATGTGAACTAAGTCTAGAATTCTCATTTCTAAGCATTTTGTTTTCTTTATCCTTTTTCAAGAGCAAGACATACATGATTTTATACTCATCCATCAATTCATCAAAATCATGATGTGAGACCCGGAAAAAAAAAAGTTTCCTAATATAAAAATATGTTTTGGTGCAGCGCGTCGGACCCGGGGGTAGTTGAGTCGAGCCTCAGGATCACCTCGAGTGAAAAGGTATGACTCGGCTAATGAATCATGAAGACTATTTGGATAATTAACTTTCCTTTTATAAAATCATACCTTAAATTAAGTTAACTCGAGTCATGTTATGGGTTGGGTCAGAACCCGAGTCAAGTTCGGGTTTAGTCGAGTTCCGAGTATGACTTAAGTGAGCCTTGAAACCATCTTTGGAAAAATGGTTGAGGGGATAAAACCCCCCCATATGGCAGCCGTGCGACTCAACCATTGAGTCATACAAGGCCGCAAGGGAGAAAGAGGAGAAGGAGCAAGGAGGGGGCTTGGGGCTTGGATCGATCTGGAATTCGCATTGTCGCCGGAAATTCTCAAGTCGTCGTCACCCGATCCTTATTTCTTGGCGATCTAGGTGAGTGGTTAAGGCTTTAACAGTTTGGGGGAGGTGGGTGGCCGAACCCTAGATGATAGGTCGAGTTCTCACGATTTTCCCGATAATCCATGATTTCAACGATATGTACTCACTATTTTATGATGTTTCTTGTCGGATCTCACTGTTTTAATCGTCGATCTATGTATTTTTGGGGCTGCCAAGTCATGGGAAAAGGGGAAAGGTCATGCCAAAATTTTCCCCGATTCCACTAATGGCGAGAAGACCCTTAGATGCCCTTATACCGCTGTTTTGATATAGTCCTTTGAACTCCTCACGTAATATGAAGCATGTCCCCTTTAAAGCCCCTTGAAATGGCCGAATGAACCCTAAGATTCATGGAGAGGGTTCGGCCAAGGGTGAGGGGAAGGGTAAGTTGATCCTTGGTATTTAAGAAGTATGTGGAATTGAAGAGACAAGGTATAGCTAAAGTCTCTTCCATCTTTCCCTACCCAAGGACCTTGGCCGAGCAAGGTTTCCCTTGCTCATGGTTCGGCCAAGGTTGGGGAGAGGAGGAGAGACTTGCCTTAGATGGAAATTTCATGATCTTAGGGATCACACATAGGGATATGACAATACTTAGGAAGAACATCAAACTTACCAAGTAGCTTAATTGATTTGAATTGTAGAAATGCTAGATTGTAACCATACTTAGCATTTGATCCTTAAACTTGGATGTTGACAATGTTACCATGTTTTATAATTCATACATGTTATTTAAATTTATTACTACCTTGTCATGCTAGATAGTTGCTCCTTATTGTGCTAATATTCCTAAGGTAGTATAAGAATTGTAAGGTATGTGCATTATGGTTATATATGATGAATGATGTAATATTGGAGCATTTTTCTTTAAATTATGTATGCTGCCCTAAATGTTCTTGGATGGTATTCCAAGGTTGACTCATGGAAATTCTCACCTAAAACAGTGTAGAAGGCTAGTTGACATGTAAGGTGCCACTAGATGTTCATAGCACATCTATGAAAACTTAGATATGAGACGATAACACTTCTATGACTGCTTGTATATGTTTGGAAACTTAGAGATTATAGGTGCACATATACTAAAAGGGGCAGCATGAATCGTTGACCCGGTAGCCGGACATGGCTAGATACGGGCAAAGGCCCGAGGTATATATATATATGTGTGTGTGTGTGTGTGTGTGTGTGTGTGTGGAAACCCTAGGATATTGAATGTGTAATGTGCTTGAGATGGCCCGCCGAGGATCGAGGAGGTCAAAAATGACCAACGCTCAGCTCGGCCAGTTGGGTCTAGAGGTGCGCCAGCGGGCCCGCTAGGTGCCAGACCCCAGTTGGGTGGGACTAGCTATCCTTACCCCAGACGGTGTCCGGAGACTAGTGGCCATCCTAGTCGATGGCCCGGGATTGTTTGCTTGCATCTTGAGAAGATGTGGCCGATGGCCAGTATTATACTACCTGATATGGTAGGGACGACTGTAGCCAGGATATATATTGCTATGAGTAGGCCCAAGGGCCGAATGCCAGAGGCGTGATAAGCCAAGGTGGCAGGTTATCATGTACAATGGATACTCATGCATCCGTTGAGGGTCGGTAGTTGCATTTGAAACACACCTTACCTCCTTGTATATTCCTTTATTGCCTTGTAATATATACATATGCATGACTGAGGCTTAAGTGGAGGTTCAATTGAGCCACTCACTGAGTCTCAAGTGGACTCACAGTTTATTTCTATTTTTGCAGAGCATGAGCAGTAGCTTGGTGTCGACATGGTGCAGCTAGAGGGTAGAGGCAGTGCCATATCTCGTAGCGGCGTCCATGAGTCTTAGACTAGTCCTAGTTATGTTGGTTTTATTTTTGCACTGATGGTTGTAATTGAAAAGAATTGTAAAACTTGATATTTGACCATTTGGATTTAACGTTGATGTTTCCTCTTGTTTTGAAAAACTTATACATTGTGACTTGCAAACTTTTTATAAAGTATGTTAAGTTTCTTTCAGTCAATATGTTTTTGGTTTCTTGATGTCAGTGTAGACAGTAGGCTACAGGACAGGATGTGGACCCTGGCTGGTCACACTACCCTCAGTTGGGGTGTGACACATGAGAATTAGATGAGTTAATACTATCATTATTATTAATATGACTCGAAGGAGTGGAGTGTACCTCATTGTTATCATTCATGAGGCATTCTTTTGAGATGGGCTTCATAGTCATGAAAGGAGGATGCTTCACTTGAGTACGATGATGTGGAAGCATTTGACTTCCTCTTTGCCTTGTTCTTTATGGAAGGACAATTTTTCATCACATGCCCTTTTTCTTTGCACACATGGCAAATCACCTTCCTTTTTCGACTTTTAGTGCTCCTATAACTAGATGCAGTATGAGCTTCAAAAACCATATTAGTATTGGGTGGATGACAATTGTCATCACTCCCCTCATCAAACGTTTTGAGTTCTTCGGTTTTTGCATAATTATAAAGCATATTTAAAGTGGCCCAAATATTGAATGCGGAAGTGCAATGCATGATCTTTTCAAAGACATTATTTTCCAAAGAACAAAAGATGCAGTTTGTAGCTTTAGCATTTAATTCAAACATATCAATTTGTTGTTGGGTCCATGCATTCATATTTTCCTTAGGTTATATGTATTTTGACTTTACCATATTAAAAACACCTAAACCTTGAGTCTTTGGGAAAGTGTATATTCTACCCTTCCAAAGACCAAAGTTAGACTGATCGAACCTAGGAGGTGGAGACGCTACCAACTCTAGAGCCATTTCAAGATCGAGACTAGATGTAGAGAAGACGGTGAAATCTCAATCTACGACCCGCTCCGATACCAATTGAAGACGAAATGACAACACTAGAGGGGGATGAATAATATGTTTACTAAATCAATTAGCCTAAATTTCAATTTTAGTCATTTCTCAAATCGGTTTAGGCAATTTGCGATTGAATGATTAGATGCGGAAGCGATAAATAGTAAAGCAATAAATACACACAAAAATCAATGCAAACACAGGATTTATAGTGGTTTGGCCCCAATGCTTACTCCACTACCTTAGCACCCCGCTTAGGATTTCCAAACTAGTTTTACTATATTAATTTTCGTTTCCCTTACACAGAGGATTTTGACTCGAAGAGTCTCACTCTCGACCTATAAGGTACATCCACACCCGGAAGTCTCTGCCTTCTTATTGAGAGCACTCTTCCACCTCAACCGTAAGGGACAACTAAACTAATCTAGTAAAACTAGTTTGGAAATCCTAAGCGGGGTGCTTAGGTAGTGGAGTAGGCATTGGGGCCGAACCACTATAAATCCTGTGTTTGCATTGATTTTTGTGTGTATTTATTGTTTTACTATTTATCGCTTCTACATCTAATCATTCAATCATAAATTGCCTAAACCGATTTGAAAAATGACTAAAATTAGAATTTAGGCTAATTGATTTAGTAAACACACTATTCACCCCCTCTCTAGTGTTGTCATTTCGTCTTCAGAGCGCTACTAAAAGACACCCATAAACCCTTCTGGGTCTCTTTCTCTTGGAATAAAGAAAAGAACACGCTAAGGCTCAGCTCAACCCTGAGGCGCTTTATCAAAATCTCAAAACAATGGAAAAATGCCTAACTGTTCAGATGCAATTGGGTCGGGGCAATGTTCGCCTGATTCAACACCCTGTGCTCGAACTCAGTGAATGATAGTTGGATCCCCGAGGTCCTCGAACAAAGTCTGCTACATAAAGACAAACTCGGGATCTGCTCTATGAAAAACCTTTCCACCGGAGAACAACGAGAAATCGACCCAGCGGGAGATCAACACGCTCTCTTGAAAAGATAGAATACTGCTCAAGTTGGTCATCACCGAACTCTGCTACTGTAGCTCATTATGGACCCACAAATATGGGTCCATAGTTTTGTCAGACGACCCTACCTCCGACTTAATCCTATCACCCCCCTCGCCAACAACTTGACAAAGATCGCAAAACCCTAACAAATGGGAACAACTTAATACAACCTATCAATCTAAGGCTGATCACGATAGCGTGAAAAGCTAAAGATCATAACCAAAAGACTCACCGAAAGTAAAGCAACGATGGAGAAGAGAAATGATCGGAGCAGCATCACCGATGAAATATTCCAAAATGCAAGCACCAAATGATGAGAACGTGTGAAGAGTTTGAAACAAGGAGAGGAAAGTGGCTTAAAAGGTAGAGAGGTAGCAGCCTCCCCATCGAATGACTAATAACAACACCATGATTAAATCACAGCCGTCCAGCTCGCTAGCAGTGATTCCCTAGAACACCCCAAAGGAACAAACAGGCGGCTCTTCTCGTCATGATTACTCTCCGAGCATGAGTTAATGCCAAAGAGGGTGAACGTCAATCAGCGGTCACAGCGTGGGATGAAACACTCCTCCACCATGCAGCCACCACATTAGGCGCAGAAATCGAAGAGTCACAAAATGACACGACAAAGATATGACAACCTAATTTACCTCGGTCAATCAAAGACAGGAGACAGCATACACGCACTCCCCACAACCCGTCGAGGGTCAGACATCGGCACCTATAGAAGCTCAATAGACAGGTAGAAGCTGGCACACTATTATAGCTCGATACAAAAGTCCTCGGACTCCGACCAAGCTCGGGGGTTATGGGCTGGACTAGCACTTTGGGCCCGACCGAATTAGACCTAGAAGCGCCCATACTCAAGAACTAGACTCGAGGCAGGCTAGACACTACTTAGCTTGGGGGCTCCACCCGGCCATAGAACGATACTTACGTCCTCATTAATTACGAGAGATTCATCATTTATGAACCCGACATCTTCGGGATCAGCCTTGACCCATTCTGAGCACATCTCAATGAAAATCCGGGAGGCATTATCCCTACACCTCTCATCTTGCACTATATAAAGACACGATGCTCACTAGGTACATCTAGATTTTAATTTCTATTCCGCTCACATGGAATCCTTTCTTACTTGAGTGTCGGAGTATCTTTTGTAGGTCCCTCATCGAAACCGTACTTGATTAGGAGATGCGTCTGACCGCATCACCCCGACTCTAGGCAAGAATAGTTTATAATATAATGAAACCTAATTTTACTCAACATATTATATAAAAAAAATATTACAGAAGATGATGAATGGTAGAGTTTTAGAATTTAACTAGTTGTAGTACCGATGCTTTGTATGGTTAATATGTGATTTTTTTTAAAAAAATGAAATGGAATTTTATATTTTAATATATCATTATATGTAAATATAATAGTCTATCGAAAAATTTTCCGATAATCTTTCACATTTTATTAGGGGTGAGCAAAAAAAACTGGTTTTTCGGTTAACTGGAAAATTGGTCCGAAATCGAACCGGTTTTTTCGATTAACCGAAACAGTTTTTTCGGTTTCGGTTTTTATTTTTGGAAAAATTGGTTTTCGATTTCAATTTCGGCCCGAGAGGTAAAAAGTCCACTGGTTTTGGTTAACCGACTGGTTCGATATAATTTATTAATTTTTAATAATATATATATTAAATAATAAATTATAAATTATAAAAAATTATAAGAAATTATAGAAAATTATAGAAAAATTACAGAAAATTATAGAAAATTTTAAAAAAAATTTAAAAATTTAAAAAATTTAAAAAATTTAAAAAAAAATCAAAAAATATTTAAAAAATAAAAATAAAAATATTAATTTTTGTAGAATATTATCTTGGTTCAAGTGGTTTTATTTTTTTTTCTTTTTTCTCAATGAGAATTCGGTATTTGTTTGAATTTTTCTCTATGATTTGCATAATATTATAATGTTTGTAGGTTAAAAAATTTTATTAGTGAACCAAAAATTATTGGTTAACCGAACCGAAAAAACTAAATCGAAATAACGGTTAATCGGAGTTAATGGACTGGTTTACAATTAATGGTTTTGAAAAACCAAAGTTAAATAAATGGTTAACCGGTCCATGCTCACCCCTACATTTTATAACATAATTTTAATTTAAACTTATATACATTTAAATTAAACCTAATTTTTATCATTTTAGAAAATTAATTATTTTAAACTTCAATTATAAATTAATTTTAAACTTAACTATAATTTAATATTATTAATAATTTAAATTAAATATTTGTATAGCTAGATTTTCGAAAATAAATTATCATATTATTAGTATATTATCAAAGAATTATATTTTTAAGAATAAAAATATTTAGTAATATTAAAAAATATTTTCATTTATATAATTTAAACTAAGTTAACTATAAATAATAATAAATTTTAATATAAAAATAAGAAATAGAAAGGTAAAAAATGAATGGATTTAGAATAGTAATTAATAATTATTTTTACCATAAAAAAAATATTTTCATGTAGAAAAAACTTAGAAAAAGAAAAGTCAACATAAATAAATTTATAACCTAAAATAACATATAAAATGTAAATCTAAAAGCGGCAATAATATTTTTTATAATGATATTAATATGTTTCAATATATATATATATGAATAAAAAATTAAACTAATAACTTTTAAAATATAAAATCAATACTATTTCAAAACAAATAATACTATATATTTCTTTAATACTATTAATACTTTTAAGGGTAAACATCAAATACAATATAAATATAAAGTAAATATATCAATTAAAATTTTATAAGCATAGATAATTAATTCAAAAATAAGGAATTTGATATTATTTAATTTTTGTTCTCAAAATTAAAGGAAAAACAATATTTCATAAATACAAAAGTAATATAAAAATAATTATATACATTAAAAAATAAATCTACGTAGATTTCAATGATAAAAAAATAAAAAATTGCAAAAATAGTAACATTAAACTATATAAGATAACAATTTGAAAACATATAGAAATAAAATAAAAAAATAAAAAATTAGAAAATAATATATTTAAATTATTTTAGACTATGTAAATTTCTTTGGTTTTGAAATAGTACGTATAATAAGTTTTCTTCAATAATAAACCCAAAAAATGATATTTTAAAATCCAAAATATGAGCTACCGAAATATCGAATCTCGACCCTCCGAGTTGAGCTTTACTCCATCATATACGGGATGAAGCTCAAATACTTCACCAACCAGATTGGCCTGATAAAGCCTAGAGATATGACTGAGTTCCAAGATAAAGTCACAAACTTTATAGAGATGGAAGAGCTCCGTGAGGCCAGAAAGGTTGATAGGCAAAACATCAAAGACACTGCCAAAGATATATAGAAAGTCTAGAAGGGTGGACAGAAAAAGCGAAGACCGCAATCGCCGCGAATAGAATAATGACGGATGGTCAGGTCACCACCTCACCTGAATGCCTAATATGAAATGTACACTCCTCTCAACACCAGGCAATAGACCGTCCTCTAGGAGGTCTACCACCTACAATTGCTCAGACCCCCTAATAGCCCTAAAAGGTCAAAGCCTTCATTCAAAGGCGAGAAAAGCAAGAGGTGCAAATTCCACTGGAACCTACGGCCACACCACTGAAGAGTGTGTGGTCCTCCGCAATCAGATTGAGCACCTAATCAGAGAAGGTCGCCTCGACCACTACATCTGGCACGTCCAGAGTAGTAGCCAAAGTCGGTGGAACCATCACCGACGGCACTGAAGTCCCAGTGAGACACCACCACCCAGCGGCACAAACAACCATGATGACAGGCAGATTTGCCGGAGAAGGCAACACTGGAGCACAATCATCCCGGGCTATCATGATCATCGACGATGTAACTCGTCTGCAAGGGCTACGTACGCCCACCCCGGTCATATCTTTCTATGATACTGACTTTCAGGAAATTGATAGAAATTTACATGACCCCGTTGTTATTTCTGTAATTACTGCCAATTTTCTTGTCAAGAAAGTTTTGGTAGACTAGGGGAGTTCAGTCGACGTCCTCTTCTACCCAACACTTGAAAGGATGAAAATTAGCGAAGACTCGCTACCCCGTACCAAGGAGACAACTTCTCGGGAAACCGGGTGGACATCAAGTTAGGGCTATTTATGGATGGCAACAATGTTCGGCTCTCCACCGCAAACAAGGACGATAGACATATAGTTCCTCGTCGTTCATTGCGCAAGCCCCTACAACATGATTTTGGATTGCGCAAGCCCCTACAACATGATTTGTCGATCCTCCTTAAATAACTTAGAAGCCGTCGTATCGACTCCCCATCTCGCCATCAAATTCCCTATCTCAGAGACAGAGGTAGGAGTACTTCATGCACACTAGAAGGAATCCCGTGCGTGCTACAATGAATGCCTGAAACTCAGGCCGGTTGAACCCCAACCCCGAATCTCATACCTAGAGACATCCAAGAGCGGCCCCAGCCCATCGATGACTTAGATGCTGTGCAAGTCGGGACATCCCCGAACATGTAACTTATGTGGGAGCACACCTCCCCGACGAGCTCAAAGCTCAACTCAACACTCTATTCAAAGACAACGTCAACCTCTTCGCATGGACCCCAACCGACATGCTGGGGATAGATCCCCAGGAAATCTACTACATACTAGCCATTGACCCTCGGGCCAAACCCGTGGCCCAAAAGAAAAGAAAGCTCGGACTCAAGCAACACCAAACTTCCCTCAAAGAAATCGGAAAGCTACTAAAAGCAAAATTCATCAGAGAAATTTGATTTACCATGTGGCTCGCGAATGTCGTAATGATAAAAAAGCACTCGGGAAAGTGGCGGATTTGCATCAAATTCACCGACCTTAATAAGGCTTGTCCAAAAGATTCTTACCCATCGCCGAGCATAGACAAACTCGTCGATGGCTCCTCTAGATACCTATAATTAAGTTTCATGGATGCTTATCAAGGCTACAATCAGATCAGAATGCACCCAGAAGATGAAGAGAAAATGGTCTTCATTACCAAGCACAAAAACTTCTTTTATAAGGTGATGGCCTTCGGGCTTAAAAACGCAGGAGCCACATATCAACGCCTGATGAACAAGGTCTTCGGAAAAAAAATTGGTCGCAACATGGAAGTTTACGTCGACGATATGGTTGCTAAAACCCTAGCCACCGAAAACCATTGCAACGATCTCATCGAGATCTTTAGCCAGCTCAAGCACTACAACATAAGATTAAACCCAAAAAAGTGCCCCTTCAAAGTTCACGATGGCAAGTTCCTCAGGTTTATTTAACACATCGAGGGATTGAAGCCAACTCGGAGAAGTGTCTAGCCATCCAAGAGATGCGGAGCCCGCGCGGCATCAAGGAAGTACTGTTAGACGTGATTTATAAATAAAGTGATTTATAAATAAAGTGATTTATAAATATATGGTCCACATCATCATTTGATGTGGACCACTTATCTTCACGTGTTTATCCTTATGTGGTCCACATATTATGTAGTTTTACCATTTTACCCATGTCTATCTCAAACCCGGTTCAAGCCTATCCTTCCACCTTTGATGGCAAGGTGCGTATATAAATAGGTCGGGATACTCATAGGTCCACATACTCATTCCTACCTTTCTACACCATCTACTGAGGGTCCTGAATAGAGTATTGGAAGGCCTATTGAGGAAGGTTCACAGGAGCAAGAAAGAGTACCTGAGCAGCGCATCAATACGGTATCAATGGCAGGAGGTTAGTCATGATTATACGCTTCCGCAATCATACATGTCATGTTCTATTGTTGATATAATCATGTCCTTAAAAATAGACCATGTCATGTTCTACATAATTAAAGTTCTAACAAGTACAACAACTCATGGGGACGATGGCCACTCTGTCCAGATCCTCTTCAGGTCGGCTGATCGAGCCGCTCCTTTCTTTAAAATTCTAAGGAAGAAATAGGACTTCCACTTGGATGAAAAATATGAACAAGCTTTCGAGGAACTTAAACACTTCCTTATCAGACCACCGGTCCTGGACAAGCCACAACATGGAGAAACCCTCTTCCTGTACCTAATGGTCACAAAAAATGCCCTCAGCTTGGTCTTGATTCGAGAGCAGGGAAAAGATCAAAAGCCGATCAATTTTGTCAACAAGGTCCTCCAGGGACCAGAAACCATATACTAGAGGTTAGAAAAACTCATATTCACCCTGGTCATCTCGACCCAAAGATTAAGGTCGTATTTTCAAAGCCACCACATCTAGGTATGTATCGAGCAAACAATAGGACAGCCCAGGGGTCCCATCAAATCCCAGGCTCTGGACGACTTCGTCGGCGAATTCACCCATTAGGAAGACACCTCCGAATACGTCGAGACTTGGATGCTTTTTGTAGATGGCGTCTCCAAAGAAAAAGGAAGGGGAGCAAGCATCATTCTAGAGAATGGCCTGAGAATCACCCTAGAGCATCCCCTCCAATTTTAGCTCAAAGCTAGCAACAGCCAAGCAGAGTATAAAGCTCTAATCATTAGGCTAAAACTCGCGCAGGAAGTGAAGGCCCGAAGCATAGCTGTAAAGAGTGACTCGCAACTTATCGTAAGACAAGTCAACAACACATACCAAGCAAGGATCCCTCCCTCGAAAGGTATCTTTCATTGGTACATTATTTAATAACTAACTTTGATAGTTGCATGATTCAACACATACTTAGGGAAGAGAACACCCGAGCCGACTTGTTATCCAAACTTGCTAACACCAAAAAGCCTCAAAATAATAGGTCAATTATCCAACAAGTTCTCGGACATCCGAGCATCCAGCCGATTGACACCTCAGCCGAGGTCCAAACAGTCGAACAAAGTGCGAACTGGAGAACCCCATACATAAATTACCTCAAACGAGGAGAAGTCTCTAAACACACTTCCAACCCAAGGAAATTTAAAATAATGACAAGCTATTATACGCTCCTTGATAATCAACTCTACAAAAGAGGGTACTCCCGACCAATCCTCAAGTGTGTCGTCCAACCCCGGGTAGCCACTATAATGACAGATGTCCATGACGACATTTGCGGCAGCCACATCCTCCGGCCCGACTACTTCTGGCCAAACATGAAAGTAGATTGCAGTCTCTACGTCAAAAATTATGACAAATGTCAAAGATTCTCCAAGGTCTCACAATTGCACCCTGAGCTGCTCCACAGCTCGAACACTAGCTGGCTATTTCACAATTGGGGCACCGACCTCCTCGGCCTATTTCCCCCAACACTGAGGCAAATCAAGTTTCTGGTCGTAGCGATCGACTACTTCACCAAATGGATAGAGGCGGAACCCCTATCCTCAATTGTAATGAACAAATTCCAAAAATTTGTTTGGAAAAATGTTAATTGAAGGTATGCAGTACCATGCGAGCTCGTCGACGACAATGAGACACAGTTCACAGATCGACGATTCTGAGAGTTCTACTCGAACATCGACATTTGACAACTCTTTTCATCCGTAGAACGCCCACAGACAAATGGCATAGCTGAAGCAGCCAACAAGGTCATTCTAACAAGACTGGAAAAGAAATTACTCGATTAGGTCAAGGGATATTGGGTTGAAGAGCTACCCGATGTACTCTATAGTTGCAATACAACTACTCAATCCTCCAGTTGCCAACAAGATGAAAACAATCCCCTTAGGGATGGCGATCTTCGAAATCTCCCACTCCATGCTTTCGAATGTAAGCAACTTGCGTG
This sequence comes from Canna indica, assembly GCA_034359265.1. Lineage (NCBI taxonomy): Eukaryota > Viridiplantae > Streptophyta > Magnoliopsida > Zingiberales > Cannaceae > Canna > Canna indica. The sequence continues at coordinate 30,773,917 of CP136898.1, read as the reverse complement.
GGTGGGGGGGGGGGGGGGGGGAGGAGTATTTATATACCTAAAATAAAAATCGCCGCTCCGTTGGGCAATCCCATTTCTTCACGAGTGAAATCACGTCCTGTCAGTTCACAACTAGCATTAAAAATGCCTTGGAAATTGCCTACCGAATCTTTACTCATAATTTCTTTCATGTCAAGCTATATCTACCAAACATGTAGCAAACATCCGGAAGAGCATCCTCCTCTTCCACATAAATATCACATCCAGCCCGGATAACGAAGAGTCGCATAAGAGGCCTCACAACTTGCAAGTGACAATGATCCAGCCAACATCTTTTCGGTCAGCCGAGGTCGTAAGTCAGCATTACTTAGAGCTCGACACGCTGTCCTCCAAACTCTGATCGAGCTCGGGGGTTATGGACTGACTAGTACTATTGGGCTCGGTCGGATTAGATTCAACAATGCCCCACAACCCAACTTGAGCCAAACTAAATGGCTTTGCCCCGGGGTTTCACCCACCCATATTCCTGAACCTGACTCGAGCCAGACCAGACGGCTCTGTCCGGGGGCTCCACCCGACCATACAAGGATATCTACAGCCTTTATTATCACAAGAGATACGCCATTACAAGCCTGCTATCTTTGGGATCAGTCTCGACCCATTCTGAGCAATATCCCTGTGAGATTATAGGGCGGCGTCATCACCTCCACTTGCAATAAATACAAAAACACGCCTCAGGTAATCTAAGTTTTTTATTCTATTACCTCTACCTTGGAGCCCTACTAACTAGAGTGTCAGAGTATTTTTTTGCAGTCCCTCCCCCCTCAGCCGGAGTTGCACCTGACTATGAGCTAGAGACATCGAGCCGGAACGGACTACTCCGATTCTAAAGTAGGAACAAATGCAGTTATTAAAAAATTATAGTTTGAATAGACATTGAAATAAGTAATTGGTTATAATTATTTGAACATATAGATATTGTGTTTGTAACTATTGTTAAAAAATAGTCAAAATTAAATCACATATTAAAGAAAAATAGAATAAAAGCAACCTATCTATCTATCTATCTATCTCTTTCTCTCTCTCTCTCTCTCTCTATATATAAATATAAATAGTGAGATCAATGAGTATAAAAGATAAACATAAATTGCTTAATAATATTAATGAATACAGTAATTAAAAATTATAATTTGAATACACTATAGAATAAATAAGCGATTATAATTGTATTTATAATTATTGATAAAAGTAGTCAAAATTATTAAAATTATATATTAGAGAAAAATTGAATTAAACCTATCCTATCAACATATATTTCTATTTAACTTGAAATATGTAACTTCTAATGTGATTAGTATATATAAATGTAATAATTTTTTATTTAAGCTACATAAATTTTTTTGATTTATAAAAAAGGAAAATATAATTAAGGAGGAGTTTGATATGAAGCAATCCATCCAAATTATTGGCAATTTTATCTTTAAATTATCTAGACCCCACACATTACCTTATTTAATGTCTCACTTGTGCAGGTAATGCGGATTGTCATCAAAGTGGTAATCCAGATTACTCAAGGGGAGAGTGTTTATGTGGATTGTATCTGAAGTGATAATCTTGAATTATTTTTTAGGACAAAATTATCCTCCTTAAATCCTAGCTTTTTTATAAGTTCTTTGCCTCCTCCTTTTCAGAAAAAAGACGTTCGCCTCAACGACTTCTTCCATGATATAATATTATAATAATATTATAATATTATAATAATATTATAATATTATAATAATATAATAATATTATAATAATGTTATAATATTATAATAATATTATAATATTATATTATTATATTACTATATTATTATATTATTATATTATTATATTATATAATAATATAATATAATATATAAAAAATATATAATATATAATATAATATGATTAATTACAATATTATTACAATATTATAATATATTTGTGAAAAATATATGTTTGGAAAATAGATCTCATTACTTGGTAATGTATTTATTACATCAAACATGTGAATTTCAACAATCTTATCACGATATTACTTGTGCATATCAAACACTATATTTTATATTATCGGCAATCTTTTTAGTGATAATCTATCTGAAAGGTAATCTGAAAAGTAATGCACCAAACGCCACCTAATGTCTAATATGTAATTTAGTGACACATATTAATAAAATGAAATTAATTGTGAATCGTAGAAAAAATTTGATTAGAAAAATTTGGATGGACTTGAAATTACGTTGATTATATTAGGAATTTAAGAGAGTAAATATAAGGAATAAAATAAAAAAGGTAACGATATAAGTGGAAGACCAAATATAAAAAAGTTTGGATGAGAAAAATTTGAGATTATGAATTAAAGATAAAAAATAAAATTAAAAAAAGTAAAAATATAAGTGAAAGATCAAATATAGATAAAAAAATTGAGTGGAAAAATTTTAAAAAGATAAGAGTATAAGTGGAAGATTAAAGAGAAAATTTTGGACGAAAAAAAAAATCGTATAAAGTAATATTTAGACAAACTTAACATGCTGCTTCAACTACAAATTAACACAATGGTGATGATATATAAGTAACTGTTAATTACTAGATTTAGAAGAATCAATTCGGACTATTCAAATCTGCTTAAAATTTTAATTAGATCATTTAAAAGAGAAGTGAACTAATCAAATTCGATTCAATTATATAAATTGAATATAATATAATATAAAAAAGATTTGATCAATAAAACCAACTTAGTAGTAAGTAGTAATCAACTATCGAGAAAATAATTAATATTATAACATTTCTCTTTAGTGAAAAAAATGAAAGAAATATTTTCTTCAAAATCTCATCCAGGCAGATGAATGAAATCTCGACTCGGACCCAATCTCCCTAACGGTTCAGTCGAACCGAAGAAATTGCTGGAAAAGGAGAGATGGGATTTGAAATTTGCATCCCACGCTCCATCAATAACCGAAGTTTAAATTTACGCATCAGCCAACAACCACATGTGCTCCACAATAATGAGTCACCTGATGGTTTTTATTACATGCCTTCAGCCCCACCCCACCCCGTCATTATTACAACAATCCCCTCCAAAGTCCAAACCCGAACCCGAAGTCCGAACCCAAACCTTAGTAGAATTATTTATATCACTTATCTCGCCCTGACCTACCTAATTTAAAACGTGTGGCTTACACCACTCGCCACTTGTTACCCTCTTTTTGCATTCCTCCCCTTCCTCGCCCTCCCCTCTCCCTAATTATTTTATCATTGTTTTTATCCTCTTCTTTCTCTAACTCGCCCCCCTTTTATTCTTATCATCTTCATCGTCATCATCATCTCTCCCTTCTCACTGTGCTCTCACTCTTTGCCTCTCTTTCTCTCTCCCCCCCTCAAGCTAAATTTTCATATTAACTGTAATAATAATTTAAAAAAACCCTAACAAGCTCTTCCTCCCCTTTACCATGGACCACGCTCCGAAGGTCGCGGCAGCCGAGCCCGACGCCAAACCCAAATCCTTCTCCTTCCCCAACGGCGTCCTGCGGAAGCACCACCACCGCCCGCCCGCCGCGCCCGATGACGTCTTCTACCGTGAGTGCCTCAAGAACCACGCTGCCAGCCTCGGAGGCCACGCCCTCGACGGCTGCGGTGAGTTCATGCTCTCTCCCTCCGCCGACCCCGCCGACCCTTCCTCCCTCCGATGCGCTGCCTGCGGCTGCCACCGCAACTTCCACCGCCGGCTCCCTGACCCCCACCTGCGTCGCCATCGTGAGGGTGCTGACGAGAGCGATGGGGAGGGGGAGGATGACGCGGAGGACGGGGAGGATGCGGAGATCGACCGCCATCGGCCCTTCAACCGGAGCTCCGCCTCTCCCCCGCCCTTCTACTCCTCCGCCCCCCACATGCTCCTCGCCCTCAGCGCCGGCCTCCACCACGGCACCCCGGGACCGATCCCCTTGAGGCCCGTCGCGGCCCCCATCGCGGCCGTGGCTGCTACCCCTGTAGCCGCGGAGCAGCAGCCGCGGAAGAGGTTCCGGACCAAGTTCACCTCGGAGCAGAAGGAGCGGATGCAGGAGCTGTCGGAGCGGCTGGGGTGGCGGATGCAGAAGCGGGATGAGGGGCTGGTGGACGAATGCTGCCGGGATATTGGCGTCGATAAGGGGGTCTTCAAGGTCTGGATGCACAACAACAAGCACACCTTCTTGGGCCTGGCGAAGAGAGGCAGCGACCCTAGCGGCGACCGCGGAGGCAGCGCAGCCGGCGGCGGCGTTGGTAGCGGCGACGGGGTTCGGACCGAGGGAAGCGGCCACAGCGCTAACAACGGCATGGAGAACGGCGGCGGCAATGGCCATGCGGTGAATGGTTCTCCTTCCTCTCCATGAGCTCAGTCTCACTCTCACCCTCCTAATGCTGATGTAGTCTCTGTTAAAGAAATAGTTGTAGTATTCATGTTTACTTGGTGCTTTTTTTTAAGCATCTCTTCTGTTCCTTGTATAACTTCGATTACCTACTGATATGAAGGAAAAAATGATATGAGCAGAGAAGGCTAAAAGAGATGGGAATGCAAGGCTTAGTTTAACTCTGCTGCTTCTGCTTCTAATTTGTCAATGAAGGAGGGTAACAATTCTGTTGGTTTCGGTGGATTAGTAGGTTTGGTTGCAATTGATTAATACACCCTTATTGAAGATGACTGATTTTTTTTTTATATGGGAATGCATGGCTTTTGGGGAAGCATTTTTGGGATTCTTAATCATCATAAACTTGCACACATGCATGTTTAAAGATTATCTTTGCTGATCAAACTTTCCAGACTTAGTATCTTGGAATAATATTTTATTTGGCTGATGATTGCTTGTGTCACTGTTGAAGAAATCATATTTAAATACATTTAGCACTTGTAACATTAATTTAAATCTGTGCAGGTTTTACAATTGCAAGATGGTTGTGCTTTTTTTATTTTACTTCTCGACCAGTAAGAATTCACATGATTGATTCCTTTATCGAGTTAATCATCTTGTTTCCTAATCATTTTAGCTACAAATTGATTATCTTTGAAGGCAAGGTTGTAAGGTTACTGTTCATATCTCATGTAATTGTGGCCTCACTTTTTAGAGGTTATCATTTCAAACTAGAGTCCGTTTCTTGCTTCAAAGATTCCCACCTTGCTTAAATTTTGGTTCTTGAGGCTTGGATCATCATGTTGGTGAAAAAATTTTGTTGGGTGGCTAGGGTTCATGAGAGCTCTTAACCTTTCATTATTGTACTTGTTTTGGCTCCTCCCATGTCTAATGTCTCTCCCTCCATGATTAACTTTTTTTTCTTTCTACTGTGTACGAAAGGGTACCAGTGCATCAACTCTTTATTCTATTCTGTGTACTGCAACAATAATAATATTGTTTAAGGAGCTCAGTTCCTAGTATTAGAAACTAGAACTAGAGTAAGCCAAGTGATGTCATAAAAACTAATAAAGAAAAGCCTGTTTAGTTGTTCTTTATCATTGAACACATTTGGGAGCTGTTGGTCAATGGTTGTGTACAGCCATCCCTCGGCTTAACCTTTAGCCCCAATTCTGTTGTGGGCTTATTTAATGTGAGTTGGGGGATTTGGACAAGGCGACGAGCGGTGTTGTTTCCGAGGCCATTTTTCTTCTTTGGAGGGTTTGGGCAAGAGGGGCGGCTGGTTTTGTCAACGCATTAATTTAAAGATTAGCTAAACCGTTTCCATAATTTATCATGACTTTTGTCTGCAGCATTAAACTAATGTTGTAACCCATTCGTAAAGTTCAATCCTCGACGGATCAAGAAGCAGCCAGATCCAACGAAGAGTTTTTTTTTTTTTGAAGAAAAAATGGCCGATTGTTAAAGATAATAAATAAATATTATAATATATTGATGAGAGTGGGAGAAAAGAAAGAGCCAATACATGTTCTCTGTAGCTTAGACGAAGTTCGCTTATATACATCCTAAAAATAAATTAGGAATATCTCAAGATCTAATTTTGGAAGAATTTTTTTTTTAAATTCGGATTTTATGGATTAAATTTGTTAAAATAAGAATCTAATAAATTTGATACTCATTTTACTCTTGGATCAAAGTAATTATAATAAAATTGAGATGTTAGAGTCTAAAAAATATATTTTTAAATTTTTTAATTCATTAGAGATTTGCACAAAGTCTATAAAATTAAATTTAAATTAAAAATTATGAAATATTTTGATGAAAAATATTTTTTTGTATTTTGAAAAAAATATTTTATTAATTACAATTTTTTTTTTGAATTATAAAATTATATATAGACTTTGGGCAAAAGTCTATAATACATTAGAGACTTTCGCCCAAAGTTTATAAAATTAAATTTAAAATAAAAATATTAAAATATTTTTGTCCAAAATATTTTGATAGACTCTAGCACATCTTTTATATAACATATTTTTTTTTTGAATTAAATTTTATTCTTTATAATTAAAAAATTATTATAAATAAAAGTCTCTAACTCATCAGATACATTTGTGGAAAGTCTATAATAGCTTCATAATTTTTTAAAAAAATATTTGAATTCATGAAATAATTTTTTAATCATACAAAAGATATACTATGATCCAAAAAATTATTTTACATCAAAATATTTCATAATTTTTAATTTTAATTTAATTTATAGACTTTGTGTAAACGTCTTTAATGCATTTGAGAGTTTGAAAATATATTTTTTTATATTCTAATATCTCATTTTTATCATAAAAAATATTTTATAAATTTAAATTATTATTTTATATATTTTAATTTTTGATCAAAGTCTCTAACTAGGCCCAAGTGTAAAATGAGTACCCAATCTACTAGGTTTCGATTTTGGAAACTTTGATCCCCAAAATTCGGATCTGAAAATTTTCGTCTCCCAAAATTCGGCTTTAAGAAATTGCTGAAAATAAATATCATTTTCAATAATTTACCAAAAATCAAAACTCCGATTTTAGTTATTAAAAATATTGAAACTTCACTTGAAAATGACGAGATTTAAAACCAAATATTCTGATCTCTCCGGAATGTTCCTTTACATTTAATTGAGGGCAAGCGAAACAACATATTAAATAAAAAAAAATCAAAAGTTTTTCTCTTCTCTCCTCTTCTTTCTCACTGCCATTGGTGTCTTGAGAACCGATCAATAGATAAAAACATACACCCATCCCCTTCTAATTTTTATCATTACTAGTGTCTTGAGGAGCTACGAAATTTGTCACGTAGATCGACTCACGAATCGTGACTTGCTGCGCTTGCGATCGTAGAACGAAGAAGAAGAGATCTGAGAAGAGTTTAGGAGAGGAAGGAGAAGAAGATAAAGAAAGCAGAGAGAATGAGGAAGAAAATTCATCAAGCTTGTTAATATCTCTCCTTGCGATTACATTTCCTATTTATGCTTCCCCTAAGTTTGTTACAAGTCATTATTCAAATGACGTAGTCAGACTACTAGAATAGTCACTGTCACCGACGACTCATATCGTTGCTGAATCGTCGGTGAAGAATATCACGGACGGTGCAGGCCGTGGCAAAAGGTCGTCGCTTATGTGTGCGTCTCAGATATTTTGTGACGGGCGAGGTCGGTCACCCCAAGTAATCATTAGCGACAACGTGCGACTGTCGCTGATTTGAACACATCAGTGACGGTCGGGGGAGACTGTCGTTGAAATTAAACTATCAGCCGTAGCTCTGAGCCGTCGGTGATATTATTAGCAACCGTGATATTTGGTGCTGGCTAAGCCATCAGCCATTTACGATATATTTTTAGCCACGGCCTAGTGACGGTCAGCCATGGGTAAGTCGTGGCTGAAGTTATATCTTGTAACTTAAAAAATTAAACAATATTTACAACCATAATTTACAACCATAAAACATCATACACATACATTTATAACAAACCATACAAGTTTTACTTAAATATAATTAATCTAAGTCTCAAACGGAGGCAAACAAGTATCAAATATCAAAAGTAAAAGTATATATACAACTATCAAGTATATAAACAACTATAAGCCTCAAACGGAGGCAAACAAGTATCAAAATATCAAATGTAAAGTATATAAACATATATCAAGTATCTAAGCCTCAAACGGAGGCTAACAAGTATCAAAATATAATTAAAATATAATAAACCAAAATCTCATGGTTGCGGTGGAGGCGATGAAATCGACAGCGACTGGGTCAGGAGCGTCGACTGGGTTGAGGAGGACGATGGCTGGGACATCATCGGTATATGAATACCCGAGTGAGATGCAATCTGAGTGAGGAGGGCTTGCATGTTCTACATCGTCTATCTCAACTCGTCATTCGTCCGTCTCTGCTCCTCCATCGTCAGTCTTTGCTCCTAAATCGCCAGGCTCTGCTATGTAAGATCGGACTCCAAGGCTTCTATCGAGTTTTGGTCCTGCGCCCGGGATGTCGAGGGCCACTCACCTGCAATGGGAGGTGTCGGTGCCCCAAGTGGCCCTAACACGGCTCCTACATGGCCACTATCTGCATAGCTATAAAGACGACCGTGCTCCCAGCCACCTGCAGTCTCGACCCACGCTCTCGCGTCAAAGTTCTGCGGCGTTCCTCCGCGAACGATCACGGTCCTCGTGTATGTATCCTACACACGTTTATAGTTTAAATACTACATATATATAAACTATAAATAAAAATTACATAAATCAAATATGCATAAATACTTACCAAGATGATCGCGGCATTGCTATCGATGTTGTCCCTCGCTCCTTGTCGCCGACGGTGAGTGCGCTCAAACACCTCCATCAGCGAGGGGCATTGGACGGTGCCATCCTCCGCCAGCTATGTCTAACAATAGAAAACACAAGTGGCGGAGGATGGCACCGTCCCCCCCGGACATGCCGTTTCTCGACGCAGTCCGGGAGACCTCCTGCCACTCAGGCGTGGCCCACATAGGTGTAGGAATCCACTCGGGGCTATGTCCCCGAGTCTCCCCAATGTGTGTGGCCTCCCAGCTGTCTCATCAAAATTTTACGAGTTTGTCGAAGCAGCCTGTTGTAGCGAGCGCGGGCAACACGTTCCCATGCACTCTCTACAAAAGGGGTCTGATCTTCCGGCCATGTATAATAAGCATGCAAATAAAATAAATTTATTATTACCGATTAATATTTATAATTAATATTTATTAATATAAGTACGGAGAATTCTCGCCACAACAAATCCATATGCTCACGGGGTACGTGAAACCATGTAGGCCACACCCCGTGCATAAATCGTCGGATCGTCCCTACTATCGTGCGTGGGATGTCCTCCTGCTCAAACCTGCACCAAATATAGTACAATTCTATATTATGATATATTGAATTATAAATAAATTATATGAAATAATTAATGCATCTACTTACCTTCTTATGTGTGCACTAACTGATATGCGTGACTCTAACTGATTTGCGCGACTCTCCCTCGGGTGGAGGAGGGAGAATTTTGTTAGGCCCTCGTGGCCTACTTCTCGATGTCGACGGGTCTGGATCGGTTGAAGGGATGGTGGTCGGTGGGGGAACACACTTCTCGAACCATAGATGTAAAATATGAATATAATTATATTATATATAGTAGATTAATATATATATATTTAGTAATTCAATATATACTTCACATTTATAATTATTCATTATCATCATTATCATCATTAGTGTAATACTCTTCTTCTTGTTCTTTTGTATCGAAATCTTTAAATTCTTCTTCTTCTCCCTCATCATCATTTTGTCCCTCTTCCTCAACTTTATTATCATCGTCATCAACATATTCTACTTCTAATTGAACTAATTAACTCTATGTCATCATCCTCGATTATTGGACTAACTCGCTCAACTTCGGAAGGATCCTCTTCTTGATAGAAGTCATCTCTCGGCTCATTCTCTCCAGCTACCAGGTCAATTTTTCCTCTGAATTTAGTCTTACAAACTACACGCCAATCTGCCCTATCTTTCTTTCGAGATGGATACTGCATATAATATATTTGTTTAGCTTGAGATGCCAATGTAAATGGCTCATTTGAAGTCAATTTCAATTTGTAATTGACATCGACAAGTGTATACTTTGGATGAACTCCCATGCCCCTATCATTTGTATCAAACTAATGACATTTAAAAATGACAACTGATTTCCATCCGAAAAATTGCAAGTGTGTGAAATATTCAAGTCTTCAGCACACATTGTCCCTTCGACGCAGACCCCAACATTCATAGTGTTCTTTGTAGATGAATATTCAAGTGTGTGAAATTTATATTCATTAATAAAATAATCGTTATAACACTGTACAAGTCGTGTCGGTCCGCTAACAAACTCAAATATTTGGCTATCTATTTCGCCTCTGTATTCGGTACTATAAGCATGAAACTAATTAAGGAACTCACGATTGAGTAATATCTCTAATTCCTCATCGTTGTAAATTGAGTATTTTGTAACCATCTCGACATCAAATATTTCAATGAACTTTTCAATCTCTAGACAGTTTAGTAAAATATACAAGTGGGCCAAATGGTACTATTCGTTGTTTAAGAATCGAGACGCACGAGAACCCAAAGCACGATCAGGGTAACAAAAGATATTTAAACAACCATCTGATGGTCGACGTTGGCCTAAGGTTTTCAACATTGGTCTTAATCTCGGTTTTGATAATAACAAACATGGAACTATAATATATTCATGAAAAAATATTTTCAGGTTCTAAGTCGGTTAGCGCTCGAGGTCCTCGATCAAAAAAATCGGAGAAATAATCAAGGACGCTCGTCGACGCTAGGGCTTCTTCGGGAAATTGGAATTTAGGTTTAGGGTGTCTAGCATGCATTGTAAATCCTCATGATGATGCAAAGAAACCCAAAAACTAAATCCGAACCCCAAAATATGAAAAATCGAAAAATAAAAAAACAGCCCTGAAATTCACTAAGCCTAGGGAGCTCCTTAGAGGGCTAATGACCTAGACATTTCCATGGCACCAAAAGTCTCGATAATTATTCCTTATTTAAAAAATAGTTAATGAATTTTTGGAATCCTTTAACCGATTCATATTTGACCGGGGAGATTATAAAATTTCCGTTTTTCAGAAATTTGTACTAGACCCCAAAAGTTAGATTTTGATTCTTAAGGATTTTGATTTTGTAGATATTTTTATTGAATCCAAATGGAGGATAATCCTTATATAACATTTATGTTTTAAACTTAAAGTAAAGAAATAACATTTATGGAAGACTAAAGAACCAACTTCAAATAGAAAAAATAAAAAATTGGGCAGTTTTTTGTGTGCCCGGCGGTCGACGGCCGATCGACCGACCATCAGCCGACCATCGATCGGCCTTGGCCCAAACTGGGCAGAATGCTCTGGTCAATTTTTTGCCCGTTGGGATGGCTGTTGAGGCCATCTCTCCTCATGGCTTATAAATACCAGCCATGAGAAGCCTTCCTTGATGATTCTACACTTCCTTGAGCCATCTTTGATCAATCCTAAGATTTCATTGAGCCAACTTTGCAAGAACCCTAGTTTTGATCTTCACATCCTTGATCTTGCCTTCAAGCTTTATCGATTCATCATCTTGGGGCATTAAGAGAACTAGGGAGTTTCTTTTGGAGCCAAGTACTTATTGTTTGATTTATTGCTCCATTTTGTTGTGTATTTTCTTGTTTATCTCATCATATTTGAGCTTACAAAGACCTAGATGGTTAGGTCTTGAAATTGGATGATAGCCTTGGTGTTTGAGGTTTAAACCACCGGTGTAAATATAGTTTGCTAGGATTAGTTGAGTTATCCGTAGGGTTGAGGTGGAAAAGTGCTCTCGATAGGAAGACGGTATACTTCCAGGTGTGGAAGTGCATTCGGTTTGAGTGCATAGACTTTTCGGTGTAAATTCCTCATTGTGAGGAAACTAATTAATCTAGTTAAACTAGTTTGGAAATCCTAAGCTGGGTGCTTAGGTAGTGGAGTAGGCATTGGGGCCGAACCACTATAAAACATTGTATTTGTTTAATTAGCATATTTATTTTGCTTCCGCTTGCTACTTGATTTGTTAATTGCCTAAGTAATCAAGTAAACGTTTAAAAATCGAAATTAGGCGAAAAGATTAGTAAACACAATATTCACCCCCCTCTAGTGTAGGCCATTTCACCAACAGTCGAGATCCCCCGTCGTCGTTCCGCGGAAGACGATTAAGTCTTGTCTTGATGGTTGATTCAAAATAAAATGTGTAGAATGTTAAAATTTCTTGAATTATATATGCTTTTGATATGGAACCTTCAACTGCCGCGATGTTCTTTACTTTTTTCTTTAGACAATTCATATATCTTTTAAATAAGTACATCCATCGGTATTGAATGGGGCCATCAACTTATGCCTTGTATGCCAAGTGTATCGGTAGATGCTCCATTGAGTCAAAAAATACAGGGAAAAACTGCTCCAGCTTGCATATGATTTCAACTATATTATTTTCAAGTGCTCAAATATCTTCAACTCGAAGGACATTTGCACAAATGTTTTTGAAAAACATATGTAATTCTATCAACGGACCCCATTCAGGATGGTCATATTCCATTCGGGATTCATGTTATTCATATTGCACTTAGTATTTTTTTAGGTCATTAACTTCATTCTAAATTTTGGTAGCATCTCCCTACAGTTCTCCGAATACGCATATCATCTGGGCACGTATCGGAGAGCAAGGGAGATACAAGCCAAAATTTAAAAATGAATAATGACTAAAAAAAAAACTAAATGCAATACAAGTAACTATGTTCCCAAATTATCCAATTAGGGACAATTCAAGGATTGTATGTTGTATAAAAGATCATCTACTTCATTTGCATGAACATACAACCCATGAACGGATCTAAGGTTTTTCAAAATTATAACTTGACTCGTCGATGCATATGTGAAATGTATCAACTCGTCATGATTAATTTATTTTCTAAATTTGTAGATGTCGGTGCGAGTCCACATTGGACGGTTTCGACGCGAGTCCATCGTGGACGATTCTGGCGTGAATCTACCATAGACGATTCTAGAGCGAGTCCACCGTGGATGATTCCGACACGAGTCCACGGTGGACCATTAATACTAATTAATTAACATTAAACTAATTTCATTAAACTAATCAATAATAACATTAACATTAATTTCATTAAACTAATCAACAATAGCATTAAATAACCTAAAAATAGTTAAACCCTAATCAACATTAACAATTAATTAACATTATGCAAGTTAATCAACTAATTAACAATTAATTTTATTAACAATTAACATTAACAATAGATAATTACAAAAATTTACTAGGGTTTAATTAAACCCTAATCAACAGATTGATTAGGGTTAATTTAACCCTAATCAATAATAGCCGACAGTGCTGGCACTGTTGCATTGATTGGGGCCGATGGTCCATCGGCCCCAAATTCGACGTTGGCGTGTAGACGCTGGTGCCCATTTCTAGTGTCGGTGACCAGACGGTGGTCGACACTGGACGGTGGTAGATCGAAGTAGAGAGCGGAGGATAGAAAAGGGGGGGGAGAGGATTAATACCGGCAGAGGATAAACGACGGAGAGGAAGGGTCGACCAGCGGAGTTGATCACCGGTGGCAGAGGACGGCAACCGACGACAGAGGGCAGATGGTGGCGATAACAGGTGACATCGGCGCAGTGGGAGCAGAGAAGAAGAAGAAAAGGAAGAAAGAGGAAGGGTCAGGCGTGAACACAAATAAAAAGGTTAATCATCGACGGCCAGATAGCCATCAGTAAATCATGGATTCTCAATTTTAATATCACCGACGGCCGACGTGGCCCTGTCTAAGCCGTCAGTGATGAGTATTTTATTTTCACGCCACGTTCACATCATTAATCAATAAGCGACGACCGCTTTCAGCAATGTGTAATGATTTATTTTTATCACTGATGGCTTTTGGGGCCCCGATAAGTTGTGGCTAATAACTTATTTCATTTCACGCCCCGTGCACGCCATCAGCTATGAGCGACGGTCTTAGGCGGCCGTATGCGAACCGCGACCGAGTTTGTTATATTAGCCACGACCGTTGCGGCCATTGAAAAGCTATGGATTCTTTTGACGGTCGAGGCGGCCGTCAGTGAGCCCCGTGGCTGAAAGCCAATATTCTAGTTGTGTGAGAATAACGACGTGGAGCTCTCCTCTCTCGTTGTGGATGTTGCACGGTATCCGTCAAATTTGCTGAGCTGGCGCCGCATCATGGTTGCTCACTTAATTGCTCCCTATTTATTTCTTCAGCTGAGCTGGCAATCATCTCGTCCACTGATTTGCTATTTTCTTTACTCGTACAATACCTTCCAGAGCCTAAGGAACCTTGTCCTCAAGGTCCAAACTGGGATGAATACTTCCATTTTCCATTTCTGACGCTCCTTTATTTTCACCTTGTTCTCCCCTATCTCCAGATAGCCGCATTAAGGGAATCAGCGTGATTTGCACATCAAGTTGACCTCCAAAGAGCTTCAGTGTTGAAACATGGAATACTAGGTGAAGCTTCGACGAAGGTGGAAGCTCTAGTTTATATGCTACATTCGCCAACTTTTTCTCAACATGAAAAGGTTGAAAATATTTTAGACCCAGCTTTTGCTGACGTTGCAGTCGTAATGATATATGTTGATAGGGCTGAAGTTTAACAAACACCCAATATCCAACCTCAAAATTGACCTCGTGTCTATGACGGTCAGCTTGCATCTTCATTCTGTGCTGAGCAGTTAGCAAATTGCTTTTGAGTTGATGAAGGATTTCATCCCGTTGTGCCATCTCCTTCTCTACCGGAGCATTGCCTGATGTCCCTTGTACACATCTCAAAAGAGTAGGTGGATCTCGCCCTTATAGAGCTTTAAAAGGAGTCATGTCTGCTGAGGTTTGGTGTGCACTATACTAGAATTGTCGTCATCACCGACTGCTCAAGCCGTGGATGAACCGTCGGTGACAACTATCACGGACAACGTTAGCCGTGGCAAAATGCCATCACTGATGTGCGCGTCTCAGATAAGTTGTGATGGCCTCTCCCAACCGTCAGTGACGGCTGTAGGCGGCTATCACTAATACAAACACATCAGCCACGACTTCGGGCCGTCAGTGATACTATTAGCAACCGTGATATTTGGTGCTGCCCATTCCATCAGCCATTTACGATAAGCTTTCAGCCACGGCTTAGTGACGGTCGACCGTCGGTAAGCCGTGGCTGAAGGTATATCCTATAACTGAAAAAAATAAATATGTTATAAATTCATGTATACAATGATATTTATAGATTATAATCTATTTTCAATCACAGATTACAACCAAAAAACATCATACACATGCATTTGAAACCAAACATACAAGTTTTACATAAATATCATCAATCTAAGTCTCAATCCGGAGACAAACAATTGTCAAAATATCGTATATATACAACCATAAGTATATAAACAACTATCAGTATACAAACAAGTATCAAAATATAAACAAAATACAATAAACCAAAATTTCACGATTGCGGTGGAGGCAGTGGAGGCGACAGTGATTGGATCGGGAGCGTCGACTAGGTCGAGGAGGACGACGGCTGCGACATCATCAGTAGAAGATCAGAGTGAGACGCAGTCTGAGTGACAAGTGCCTACATATTCTGCATCGTCTGTCTCGACTCCTCATTCATCTGTCTCTGGTCCTCCATCGCCAGCCTCTGCTGGGTGAGCTCCGACTCCAAGGTCACTATCCGGCTCTAGTCCTATGCTCGGGATGTCAAGGGCCGCTCACCCGCAGCCGGAGGGGTCGGTGCCCCAAGTGGCTAGAGCACGGCGCGTGCATGGCCACTATCTGCAAAGCCATAAACACGGTCGTGCTCCCAGCCACTACGGCCTCCACCCAAGCTCCTGCGTCGAGCTCCTTCCGTGTGCCTCCATGCTCGATCATAGTCCTCGTGTATGTTTCCTACACGTGTTTATATTTTAATTATATATAAACTATAAATAAAAATTATGTAAATTAAATAGACATAAATACTTACCATTATGATCGAGGCTCTGCTATCAATGTAGTCCCCCGCTCCTCGTCGACGATGGTGAGTGCGCTCAAACACCTCCATCATCAACGGGCGTTGGACGGTGCCGTCCTCCACCACACGCATCTTACATTAGAAAATAAATACATTAGTATCATTATACACAATATATAATTTAATTAAAAATATTATCTACTTCGTTTACACGAACATACAATTGGAGTTATGATACTAGTTAAATTTGAGTTGGTTATGCCCGCTCATGATATGACTTAAAAAATGATTTTTGATTTTGATTTCCCGGACTCTTCGGAGACCTTTGTGGCCTATAACGGGCCTAAGCGACCATGCGTTTCTAAATCGTAGGCTCATTGTGATCTTTCGGTTTTCAACCAATAGGAAGGATTAGAGATCTTACTTTCCAAAACTTTCATATTTTGAGATCTCTTGATTCATTTTGATATCATGTTATTTCTTTAAAATAAACCTTTACTACTTAGAAAAGTAGGTATTTGAAAATGATACATGAAGTTTTTCCTCTTTGCTATATATCTAGTCTAGTTATCTTGCTTATAACGATAAGTTCATTATGATACTAATGATGCTTGTTTGCAAGATAAACTTATTTTTAATGGAAGGCTAAAGAAAATTGTGAAAGAAAATGAAAAATTGTGGAATTTCTCAAGAAATGAGGTATGAGTTTTATTTTGGCAAAATTCTTGCATAACATCTCAATTTTCTTGATTAAATGATTTCTCTATTCTCATGAATGACTTTGTATGATAATTGATTGAAATCTCATGAGTAGATAAAATTTTGATACTTAGTGTCACGTCCTAAGTTCAGGGTTACGTGACTGGCCAGGGTATACGTGCTTATACCCCGCAGCCTAATCCATGCACATGCCAACTCATAAAATAACGGAATAAACAACAGCTATTATTAATAAAAAGAACCAAAATAGATTTTTATTTCAAAACATCAAAGTTTTTAATAAATAACTCAAGTGCGGAAATAAATAAATCGAAGAGCTACAGTTCTTTAATAAAAAAATTAAAAGACTGAATAAAAACATGAATGTCCCTACGGGACTACAACTCCAAATATCAAAACAACAGTACATGACAACCTACTACAGACTCGTCTACGACCCCTAACTAGGACTGCAATGAGATCATGTGGCTCCTCTGCCCTCCAGCTGCGCCAACTGCTCCAGTCCACCTCATCGGTCAGGCTCTATAAAATAAAACAACGACAATGGGTGAGTTCAAAGAACTCAATGAGCGGTTCTACCAACCCTCACAAAAACAAACATCACAAAAAAGATGCATAAGGTAAAACTCCTGACTCAAACAGGAAAAGGTCACAAGGGAGTGACCTGCTAACAGGCCATCCGGCCATCACCTGCCCGAAGACAGCCAACACCCAAACGGTGAGGAACAACAGGCCTAAGCCTACCACGCCCTAAGGCAAACAACACATACTAGGATAATCGGGAAGGCCCTCCGAACTTATCATAGTATAAATTAATTCGGGAGCAATCGGGAAAGACCCTCTGAACTTGCTCCATGAGACACGTAAGGACAATCGAGATTCGCCCATCCGAACTTGCCCCTTTAAGATATTATAAGAGTAATCGGGTAGGCCCTCTGAGCTTACTCTTAAAAGATATCACAAGAATAATCGAGAAAGGCCCTCCGAACTTATTCCTTAAAACCACCCCGGGGATAATCGGGTAGACCCTCCGAACTTATCCCACGAGGTCAAACCAGAATAAATCGGGAAAGGCCTTCCGAAATTGTTCTGCAGGTTGGGAATTTTCCATCCAACCTCCCGGGCTTTGCCCGCAATTCGGCTCCTCGACGAGCCTCTCCGCTATTCATAAAGATATGGCACACCATGACCTAAGTCAAGTCTTTCCTATGGTGCCTCATGGGTGTTCCTATTGTAAAGTGTCTCAACACTCCAATACCCGATCCCAACTCCTAGACCCGTAATGTCATAAACCCGTGTAGTTCTATTTCATGCATCAACTTCTCATGTTGGTTCATGTCAGATTATGCTGACCCTTCTACCCAATTTTAATTATGCAATTAAAGTTTAGATCACCACTATTAGGGTTTTGTATAGGGTTTTGTTTTAACTTACTGTTTTACCCGAAAACAATGTATTTAATCCGAATATGGTCTCCAGAGTGTGTTCTATATTTCCAAACTATATTTTCTAGTCGAAACGATAGTTTACATGACTATATTAGAGTAATACACATACCACAACAAGCAATCTAAAAACAACACAGATTCATCATCTCAGCATAAAATTCCAGCAACATTCACTTTTCAGCATATCATGAAATTAAATCTAAAAATTAACAAAATTTAAATCCTTAATTATCATTAGGACAGAATACTAATCTCAAGATTAATTTCACATATTTCATGCTTATTAATCAAGATTAACAAGAATCTATAACTCCTTAATCAAGAAACCAACATCAAGATTAAGAACCCCTTCTCAAGAATCCTCATGGCATAAATATCAAGATCTTGATCCTATAACATGATTTCTACCCAAAAATCACATATTTAAATCTAAGGCATGCAATCTATAAATCAAGATTTGCACATCAAGGTAACAAGAACGCTCATTCGGGCATTTCATCGAACACCTTGAGGGCAACCCCGATTTCCCCCTTGGCCGAGCACCCCTAGGTTTACCCTAGGGCTGCTGAGCCCCATAGGGGAGAGTTTAGGGTCTCCTCAAGTACAAACCACAAGAAAACATGGCAAGAACTCGAGAAATCATCAAAACAAATCAAGAACGATAAGCCGCCAAGAATAGCTTCAAGAATTCGAGAATTCCCGAAAGAGAGAGGGTAAAACCACTCACCTAATTTGGAGAGAGGATTGGAGAAGAAAATCCAATCGATGGCCTCCGATCTTGACTCCAAAATCTGGTGGCTCAACCCCAAAGAAAAAGGGGGCAAGCGGCGGCTCCTCCCAAGCCGCTGGCTCCAAGGGGAGGGAAGGAGGGTAAGAGGGGAGGCTGGCTATGCTGGCGGCTCCCTCGGCTCGGCTCCACAGGGAAGGAGAAGAAGGAGAGGAGAAGGGAAGGCTTGGGCGGCTTGGCTCTAGGTGGCGACTGTTCCAAGGGAAGAGAGGAGAGGGGGAGTCGGCTGGCGGCTTGGCTGCGGCTGGCTCCCTTTCTCAAAACTTTGGGTGGCTCCAAAATAGGAGCCACAAGCCAAGGGGAGGGGGTTTTATACTCCTTCCTCAACCCTAACCCCTCTAAACCCTTTATTCAACCCGCATCCATCTTAAGCCGAACCCGGACCCGAACCCGCTAACTTAAATTAACTTAATTAAACTTATTCTAATCTCATAATAAATCAAAAGCAATTAAATAAGCACATCCACATAAACATAATTAAACAATTAGACATACACAACATCAAATTGAATAAATTTAACTACTCAAGCCTAATTCACATATTTCATATCTTACTTACCCGAGCTCGCACGCTCGCACCGGACCATCAGTCAACTCGACTCGACCTCACACTAGTCCGTTAGGCTGGCAAACACAAACATAAGAGGAAAAAAAAAAATCTAGGATATTACAATCCTCCCTCCTTAAAGAAAATTCGTCCCCGAATTTCAGAAAAGAAAATTAAGGACTCACCAAATCATCAAACAATGAAGGATAACACTCCCTCATATCCTGCTCCACCTCCTAGATGGCCTCCTGGCCGGAATGGTGCTCCCATCTGACCTTAACCAAGGGGATCTCCTTGAACCTCAACTTTCTGATCTGATGGTCTAGCACCTCAATTGGCCGCTCCTCATAAGAGACTGCTGAATCCACCTCAACTGCAGTAGGCTCGATCACATGGGACTCATCCCGAATGTACTTCTTCAGCATAAAGACATGGAACACTAGATGTACTCGGTCCATACTACGAGGTAAGGCCAACTCATAGGCCACAGCTCCCCTACGCCAGAGAATAGGAAATGACCCAATGAACCTAGGGCTTAACTTTCCTTTCTTACCAAATCTCACCACCCATTTCATAGGGGACACCTTGAGGAACACCATGTCCCCATCAGCAAACTCTACCTCCCCGGCCTTTCCATCCGCATACATCTTCTGGCAACTCTGAGCTGCCAATAGCCTCTCCCTGATTAACTTCACCTTTTCCACTGCCTCCTCCACCAGGTCAGGTCCCATCATAAGGGAATCCCTTGCCTCAATCCAACCTACAGGCGATCCGCATCTCCGCCTATACAATGCCCCAAATGGGGCGATCTCGATGCTGCTGCAGTAGCTATTATTATAGGCAAACTCAATCAGAGATAAGTGCCTCTCCCAACTGCCCTCTAGGTCTAGTACATATGCCCTCAGCATATCCTCCAGCGTCTGAATTGTCCGCTCCGACTGACCATCTATCTGAGGGTGAAACGCAGTATTGTACCGAACTTGAGTGCCCAAGACCTCCTGGAATGACTGCCAAAAATGAGATGTGAACTGAGTACCCCGATCCGAGACGATCATCACAGGAACACCATGATATGCGACGATCCGATCCAAGAACAACCTCGCATATTGCTCAGCTGAAAAGGTCATCCAGACCGGTATAAAATGCGAAGTCTTGGTTAGGCGATCCACCACTACCTATATAGAATCATTGCCCTTCCCAGACTTTGGCAATCCTATCACAAAATCCATGATTATCTTCTCCTATTTCCACTTCGGTACCCTTAAGTTCTGGAGCAACCTTGCCGGCTTCAAATGCTTAGCCTTCACCTGCTGACACACTAGGCACTTAGACACGAACTCGGCCACCTCTCTTTTCATGCCTTTCCACCAATAGTTCTGCCTTAGATCTCGGTATATCTTCGAGGCTCCCGGGTGCATAGTGTATGTAGATCGATGAGCCAACTCCAGCACCTGCCTGCGAACCTCGACTATATCAAGCACTACTATCTGGTTTCTAAACCTCAGGATGCCCTCCGAGTCAACACTAAACCCATTATCTGCATCTCCCCTCCTAGCCAGATCCTTAGTGAGTGCACAGAAAGCATCCTTCTCTTGCGTTACTCGCAGTATGTCAACCAACGTGGACTGCACCCTCAAGTGAGCCACCAACGCACCAGAATCTGATATTGATAAGACTGCCCCGCCATCCAAACATAGGGCCAAGTCTTAAGCCAACGACCTCCTCCTGACTGCCAAATGTGCCAGACTGCCCATGGACTTCCTGCTCAAAGCATCAACTACCACATTTGCCTTCCCTGGATGGTAAATGATCCTGCAGTCATAGTCCTTCAACAGCTCAAGCCATCTTCTCTGTCGCAGGTTCAACTCCTTCTGGGTAAGCAAATACTGAAGGCTCTTATGATCAATGTATATCTCACAAGCCTCGCCATAAAGGTAGTGACGCCACAGCTTCAATGCGAACACCACCGCTGCCAGCTCAAGATCATGGGTTAGGTAATTCTTCTCATGAACCTTCAACTGCTTGGAGGCATAAGCTATCACCCTGCCATTCTGCATCAGCACACAACCCAAGCCGACCCGGGAGGCATCACAATAAACAACAAACCCTCCCGAGCCCAAAGGTATTGCTAGAACCGGCGCCGACGTCAAGTGGTCTTTGAGCTTCAGAAAGCTCTTCTCACACTTACTGTCCCATTCGAACTTGACCTTCTTCTAGGTCAGGCGGGTCAATGGCGCTGCAATCCTGGAGAAATTCTCCACAAACTTTCTGTAATACCCTACCAACCCCAGGAAACTTCGGATCTCAGTGATATTAGTTGGCCTCTTCTAATTTTGAACTGCTTCTATATTTGTGGGGTTCACCTTTACCGCTTCCCTGGACACCACATGGCCAAGGAACCCAACACTCTCTAGTCAAAACTCGCACTTGGAGAACTTAGCATACAATTGATGCTCCCTGAGAGTTTCCAGAACTACCCTCAAGTGCTCAACATGCTCCTCCCTGCTCTTGGAATAAATCAAAATATCATCAATGAACACAATTATGAATTTATCCAAGAATTCCCTGAACACTCAGTTCATCGGATCCAAAAATGCTGCAGGTACATTAGTCAGCCTGAAGGATATCACCAGGAACTCAAAGTGGTCATACCTCGACCTGAAAGCAGTCTTAGGGATGTCACTGTCCTAGATCCTCAACTGATGATACCCTGACCGCAGATCAATCTTAGAAAACCACTGAGCTCCCTAAAGCTGATCAAACAAGTCATCAATCCAGGGCAGCGGGTATCGGTTCTTCACTGTTACCTTATTAAGCTATAGATAATCAATGCACATCCGTATGGACCCATCTTTTTTTTTCACAAAGAGCACTGGAGCACCCCAGGAGAAACACTTGGGTGAATGAAACCCAACTCAAACAACTCTTGCAACTGAGACTTCAACTCCCTCAACTCAGTTGGTGCCATCCGGTATGGTGGAATGGAGATCGACTTCACCCCTAGCAGTAAATCAATACAGAATTCGATCTCCCTCTCTGCAGGCAACCCTGACAACTCCTCCGGAACACATCAGAGAACCTGCACATCACGGGCGTTCCCCCGGTATCCCTAGCCACACCTCCGCCTTCCTCTACCACAAATACAAAGGCCAAGAAGGACTAGCAATCGCCCATAAGTAGCTTCCGAGCTCTAAGAGCTGAAATTGCCATCAATGGCTCACCCCTTTCTTCACCCTGGAAGGTAAACTGGGGCAATCCGGGCTTACTAAAGGTCACAATCTTAGCCCTGCAATCCACTGAAGCGGAATGGTCTGCCAACCCGTCCATGCCCAAGATCACATCAAGTTCCAACATCGGCAGGAGTGTCAAGTCGTCTATAAATACATGCCCACAAATGACAACCTCACAGCCCTGAAAGACTATCTCTGCCATCACAGAAACGCTCATAGGCGTAGACACCACAAGAGATAACTCAAGCACAGAAGGTACCCCTAACAACTTAGCATCAAACAAAGTAGATACAAAAGAGTGCGTAGCACCCGGATCAAACAAAACATATGAAATGGCAGACCCGACAACAATATTCCCTGACACCACTGCCCGAGATGCCTCAACGCCCTCTTGGTTCATAGTAAACACCTGTGCAGCAGACCTCTTTGAACTAATAGCTCGCTGCCCTCATCCCTGAGTCTGACCCCTCTGAGCTACGGAACCCACTGACATAGGTGCCTTTCCTCTGGTTTGATCAGGCTGCTGACAACCCTTGCTATGATAATCCTTTCTGAAATGTCCAGTCCACCCACAGCTGAAACATACCTCTGAACGTCCCCAGCAAGCCCCCCAGCGACTCTTGTGACATCGGTTACATTGCTGCGGCCCAGATCTCCATCGCGAACCTCCAGATGACGCCCCTGGTCCTGAACCCATGTGGCCTCTAGAACTGTTATGACCTCCGTCCCATGGTAGATCCGCTGTCCTGGGAGAACCCTCAAAGTGAGCTGGCCGACCCCTTGAGTGCTGGGGCCAAAACTTTTTCTTTTGAGGTCCATCATGCTTGTCTGTCAGTACCAGTGCCACCTTCTGGAGTGCCTGATCAACGACCCAGGCAAATGGAGTCTCCTCCATGTACTAGATCAGTCTAGCGATCTGCGCCTCAGTCCCTCAACAAACCTCTTGACTGTGGTGGTCTCTGTGGCTATCAAGGTGAGATGGTACTTCGAGAGCCGAGTGAACTCCATCTCATAATCTGTCACCGTCATACTGCCCGTCTGATGCAGTAGCTCGAAATCTTTCGCCCTCTTGTCCTGGACGCACATCGGCAGATACTTCTCCACCATAGCTACTCTAAACTCCTCCCCGGTAGGGGGTGATGTATCTACAGCTCTGCGGTCCCTCCAAGTGTGAATCCTTGGCTGGACCTCTCAGTTGTAGCCCGATCAGTCGAGCGGTTGTCTCAAAAGAACAACCAAACTCCCTGCACAACTTATAGCAATCTCCCAAAAAACTGGTGACTTCCACCCACTAGTTTGTCCCTGTATACTTCGGCGGCCTGAATGCAACAAAATCTGCATAAGAAGGTGCTCTGGGGGCTCTGACCATTGGTACCACTGGCTAGACCATCTCTGGTATTACGGGTGCTGCCGGTACTGGCGGTGGCTGCTGTAGGCTTAAGGGTCTCTCTTAAGCCTCCATCTTTATTTTGGTGATAACAAACACGTATTTAATCCAAGTGTGAAGTTTTGAGTTCAGGTTGAGGTTGCGATACGCATGCCAAATCCGTTCAAATGGGACAACGGAAAAGATCGTCAAAGAAATGAAAAAAGAAATCATTTGAAGAAAGGCTCGGGATTAAGTCAAGTAGATTTAATATAATACGTCCCTAGGATAGTTTATCCCAAGCCTAAAATGGAAAGTTATCCAAGTTGAAACTTGGTAGCCAAACCCATAGAAAAGGCATGTAAAAATACAAGGAAAAAGTCATCCTCAGCTTGGGTTCGGTCGACCGAACAAGGCAATAAGTATAACATTATAGCCCATTCAGTCGACCGAAGATCGCAAAAATCTGGCAGAAGCCATTGGGTTGACCAGTCGGTCGACAGAATGTGGCGAAGGCCAAACAGCAGGGCTGCGTTGGTCGACCGACATAGGCAAAAATTTGGCAGAAAGGTAGTGGTCGACCAATCGGTCGACCGACCTAAAGATAGACACATTCTCGCGACTCGCTGTAGCAATTCGGTCAACCGACGGGTCGACCAAATGTCAGAAGATTTGTTGGTGGTCGATCCGACAGTCGACCGACCTCTCTCAGCTATGAGCGGTCGCACTTGGCGGTCGATCCATCGGTCGACCGACAGATCGACCGGCCACGACCGAACGGGCTCAACGGTCGACTTTTCGCCCGTTGAACGGTCCGTTCGGGTGAGGGGTTATAAATACCCCTCACCAAACTTCATTAAACACTTTTTGCAATCTTACTTGAGCATTAAAAGAGTTCTTTAAAGGCTTCAAAGACCTTCACCTGCGCACGCCCTCTGCTTCCATTCTCAACAGCAAATCCAGGCGTTGCTTCTTTCTGCTTCAACTTGGCTACAATCCTTGGAGTCATCATCTTGCGAGTTGAAGACAAGAAGGCGATGGAAAGAAGCTTGGTTTAATCTTTGATTCCTTAGCTCTTTCCTTGTATTTGATCCTTATTGTATCTTGTTTCCTAGTTTGAGATAGCTTGCTAGGTGTGCAAGGAAATACTTAGGGTAAACTTTGTAGAATTGTGTTTTGCCTAGGTGAATAGGATTTAGGTGTTCTCCAAGTGAGGGAGAAGGGTGTCGTCAAGTGTATTCAAAGGGAAACATAAATTATATAAACTAGTGTTTAGAAATCCTTGGTAAGGAGCCAAGGTAGTGGAGTAGTTGGCCGAACCACTATAAATATTGTTGTTTGCATTATTTATTTACTTGCTTTTATCATTGACATTGAATTGAGATCATATCAACCATCAAAGAACAATTGCATTAAGCTAAAATAAAATTTAGCAAAAGAAAATTGTAGAAGGGGATTGACACTATTCAACCCCCCTTCTAGTGTCGGATTTCACACAACAATTGGTATCAGAGCTAGGTCGTAGGTTAAGATTTAACCATCTTCCCTACAAGTCAAGATGTCTAGTGAAATCCAATTAGCTCAAGGGTCCTGTACTAACAATCCACCACTATTCGATGGAAACAACTATGCCTATTGGAAGATCCGCATGAATGGCTTCCTTCAATCCTTAGGCATGGATGTATGGAGGATGATCCTAGTAGAGTATAAATAACCCGATAAGGACATGGATAAATGGTACCAAGAGGAAGTTAGGTTCTTTAATGCTAATGCCAAGGCCATCAATGCTCTATATTGCGACCTATCAATTAATGAATTTATAGGATCTCTACATGCAAGTCCGCATACGAAGTGTGGAAGGTCCTAGAGACCACCCATGAAGGGACTTTGCAAGTAAAGGAATCCAAAATCAATTTACTAATGCATGACTATGAAATGTTTAAAATGCTTTCACATGAGTCTATTGATGCCATGCATGCTAGGTTTCAAAATATTACGAATGACTTAGCTAACCTTGGCAGGGAGATAAGGGAAGAGGAGAAGGTAAGGAAGCTCCTTCGTTCCCTTCCAAAATCTTGGGAATCCAAAGTGACGGCTATCATGGAAGCCAAGGATTTGAGCACGCTAAAGATCACCGAGCTCATTTGGTCTCTCATGACACATGAGACCCACATGAAGCAATATCAAGAAGAAGATGCTTCTAAAGGCAAGACCATTGCCTTAAAAGCATCACATCGGGCCGAAGAGTCATCATCATCCAAAGAAGAGATGGATGACCTTGATGAAATGGCAATGCTTGCCAGAAGATTCATGAGCTTCATGAGGGGAGGCATGAGGAAAGAAAGAAGTGGCTACACTTGCTACAATTGCAACAAGACGGGGCACCTAAGGAAGGATTGCCCGCTTCTAAAGATGGCCACTACCTCCAACCCTTACAAGAAATAAAAGTACAAAAAGAAGAAGAAGGCAATGATGGCTACATGGGACGAAAGCGAGGCCTCATCAAGTGAAGAAGAGGCAAGGAGTGAAAAAGAAAACCTTTGTTTGATGGCAAAGGATGATGAGGTAAAATTTAATTTTGGTGAAAATTCATTTACTCAAGAAGAATTACAAATTGAATTTGAGCAAATGCATGATGAGTTCATTACAATTTGGAGAAAATTTAGAGATCTCCAAAAGGACAGATCCTTAGAAATTGAAAATGATAGCTTATTACTTTCATGTAAAGACCTTAGGAAAGAAATAAACAATCTTAAGGAAGAAAATTGCACCCTAGAAAGGCTAAGAAAGACCTAGAGATTGACAATGAAAAACTAGAAAAAGAAAACAAGTATTTATGTGATACAGTAGAGCATTTAAATGAAAGCATGCTTACATTAAAAAACGAACTTTGCATGCTCAATGAAAAGATGACAACTATTCAAAATGCCATGCCAAAAGTTGTCAATAAAAAGAAATCATCACACTCCCATGCTCACACACACACAAACAAAATTTTATGGAAATTATTTTTCTTGTGATATTTTTGGCCACATGGCAAAAGATTGTGCATTAAGAAGGAACCCACATGCAAGATTCACATGGGTTTCGAAATTGACTAACACCCAAGGACCTAAGAAAATTTGGGTACCTAAGGAAGTTTCTTCTCCTTTTGTAGATGGAGAAGCATCCTCAACCAAGTAGGAGTACTTGGATATTGGATAGCGGTTGCTCCAAGCACATGACGGGAGACATCAATTTATTTGCAACCCTATCAAGTAAAGATGGTGGACATGTCACATTTGGAGACAATGCCAAAGGTAAGATTGTTGGCATTGGTGACATAGGTATACTCTCTCACCCATGTATCAAAAATGTTTTATTAGTTGATGGTTTAAAGCATAATTTGATTAGCATATCCCAATTATGTGATAATGGGTACATAATTATCTTTGAGGCATCTAATGCATTATTAGAAGTACACCCTCAAATTATATCATGTTCATAGAAAATAGGCAAGAAAATGTATACTCCCTAGAATTAAATATCTTCCCCAATCCTCATGTTAGATGCTTAGTTGCCATGGAAAATGACTCTTGGTTGTGGCATAGAAGGCTAGGACATGTTAGCATGAGCCTCATCCAAGAGATATCTAGGAAAAACCTAGTAAAAGGATTACCTAAGATAAAGTTTGAAAAAGATAAACTTTGTGATGCATGTCAACTAAGTAAGCAAGTAAAATCATCATTCCATAGTATTAATCAAGTCAGTACATCTATAATTCTTGAGCTTGTGCACATGGATCTCTTTGGTCCATGTGATGTAGCTAGTCTAGGTGAAAAGTTTTATTGCTATGTATTGGTTGATGACTTTTCTAGATTTACTTGAGTTTTTTTTTTGGCTAAGAAAAATGAAACTTTTGAGTTTTTCAAAAAATTTGCAAAGAAAGTTTCAAATGAAAAAGGAGTTTCTATTTTGAAAATTAGGAGTGACAATGGAGGGGAGTTTAAAAATAAATTTTTTTCCGAGTTTTGTGATGATTTAGGTATTCAACATACCTTTTCTTCCCCTAAGACTCCTCAACAAAATGGGGTGGTTGAGAGGAAGAATAGAACTTTACAAAAAATGGCTAGGACTATGTTATGCGAAAATAATTTGCCTAAATATTTTTGGGCCGAAGCCATAAATACTTCATGTTATGTTCTTAATCAAGTTTTATTAAGACCAAAAATAAAGAAAACACCTTTTGAGCTTTGGAATGATAAAATCCCAAATGTGGGATATCACTACAAAAAAAATAAGAATTTGTGGCAAAATTTTGGAGTGGCCGACAACAATTAGCCACAAAAGGTGTAATCTACGACGAAATTTGTGGCAAAATTATTTTTGTGGTTAAAAGTATAAGTTCAAACGATTTGCGACAACTTTTCTAATTTTGCCATTATGTTTGCCACTAATAATTGAGTCAACATTCAAAATTTCTAATTTTTTAAATTTATGACAACAGGTTTTGCCACTGCTTCAAAATATTCTATCGTGGCAAGCGTTTGCGATAAATTTTTTGCCACAAGGTTGTCACGATATTCTGTGGCAAATGTTTGCGACAATATTTTTGCTACAACTTTGTCACGATATTATGTGGCAACTGTTTGCGACAATATATTGGTCATAGATATAGAACTATTTATTATGACAAATTATGTGTGCCATAGATGATAACATAATTAAAAAATAAAAAGATTGGCAAAAAATTTCCCTCTTCTTTTTTGGCCGACAAAAATAAGTCCCCCTATTTTATTTATCTCCCCACTAAAAAAACATCGACTTATAATACCCGTGACCTCCCCCTATACTCCCGACTTATAATTTCCCCCTTTTATCTTGCTCATCCCCGACTTATATTATATTATATATATATCATACCGGGTCGAACTTTTAAAACTCATGAATCCGAGTGTAATTTGGCTTTAACCCGATATTCCACTATTCCCTACCCTAAACCCTCTAATCCAATCCTTCCATGTTCTCCCACTCATCACTCCCAACTCGATGGCGTGTCCCAAAGGCCAAACCCTTCTATCATTTTCCCAATCTTTCGACTGCAGCGCACCTTCTCCCCCCGCCGATGCAGACTACACTGTTTCACTACAAGAAAATAGACTATCATCGATGAATTTATTATTAACGGATTGATTTTGTTGGTATTGTCGACAAAATCACCGATCGACATATATAAAATCTGTTGCAATTAATCCGACCAACTTATAAATTTATTATTACTTTTTCTTTCCTTAATTTTTTCACTCAACCAACATATATATCCCCTTGTTTTTTCCGTCCAGCTTGCCAAAAAAATTTCATTTCCACACCCTTCCCCGCCTCCTTTCATAGCAGACAAACCCTGCCCCCCCCCCCCCCCCCCCCCCCATTTTTTAGCCGACCACACGAATCCATCTCGTTGCCTCTGCCTCCGCTAACAATGAAGCTTCCGCTCTCCTTCCCCTCATGAAGAACCTGTTGCTCGCCCTCCCCTCACGATGAACCTGTCGCTCGCGACGTCTCCCCTCTCGATGAACCTGCTGCTCGCGACGCCTCCCCTCATGATAAACCCATCGGTACTAGCCTCCCCTTGCAACAAATTTGCCGATGCTCGACTCCTCTCGCGACGAACTCGACAGTGGTATAATGGTAAAGTCTTTAGGTTTTAATCCTCTTTGATTATGCATATGTGAGACAGAGACATGATAGGTTTTAATTCCCTTTGATTATTTGGTAAAGTTATTAGGTTTTCATCCAAATGTGAGTTCATAGGGTTTAATCACATTTCAGAGCTTGTAAAGTTTTGATGTGCTTGATTCCACTTATTGAAAGGTGTTACTGGGTTCTTTGAGAATTTTAAATAGCATAATAGCTGCAAGTAGATCCGTGTTTGCAAAATGATGAGGGGAATAGATGGATCCCAAAAGAAACATTTTGTCCCATTGTGTATAGTGGTTCTCTTTCTAGTTTTTTGGTTCTATACTACAGATCTTTCTTTGGTCCTTGGGTGGAACTCATTTGGGGGATGAAGACCATCAGATTGATTGGTTGATGTGAACTGGACATGCTTTTGATATCAGTTCACTAGTAAGCCGTAGGTATATTCTTATATTAAAAATGCAACATGCACCTTATGTTGGATGAATCCTTGATATACTTGAAATCATAGCAAAATTTGATGTGTTAGGGAGATTAGATGCAAGATAATATTCCTGATATACTTGAAATCATAGGAAAATTTTAATGAGTGTTGTAGTTTGTTATTTTGTATATTTTTGTCCTAGTTTTGTTAGGACAATAGTAGTTGAGATTCTTTTGCATAAAATTCTTATTCTTTTGTTAAATAAAGTAGTCAACTAAATACTAGGTAGTGAGTTCATATGGAGGATAGAGGAGTTTTCATTCTTGTTTAAGTTAATAATCTTTGCACGTTAAAGTAGGAAAAGTAGATTCTTGAAAAGTTTGCAACTGAGCTAGGTATGTACCTAAATTACTCATTTATTTTGTCCTGTACACGATTCTCAGTATAGTGTAGAACATAGTCGAAATAAGGCTCCACACTCCAATGTTGTATTTGAACAACATTGAAGATAACCAACTTAACACAAGGGCAATTCTTTAGAAGTAATGAAGTCTTGTATACTTCTTTTGACTGGGATAGATGGCTTCCTGGCTTGTATATCAAAGATATTCATGCGTTTCTAGCAAATATAAATGTATCTTGTGAAGAATCTTGTGTCATGCATCATTCACTCTAGTAGCCTTTTCCATTATGAATGATCTTAATTGTTGATATGTATGTGATTGACCCATCATATTGCCAAGCAGATTTCACTTTTTGTTCCACTATTACTTCAGTTATTCTTACCTTGCTATCATCGCTTGCTTATGGGTAGGTATCAAGTCCTCAGCTATTCTTTATTTTTTTCATCACCAAAGAATTTTTTGAACTCAAAGTATGAGCAACTTAACATGTTCTTTATCTCTTCTTTTCATTAATTACTTTTTATGAAGCATGAAAGAGTTTTAGAAGGATCGTTCTCCTAGGAATAATTTTCAAGGGTAAATTGTGTTGTATTTTTCACATAAAATATTGAATAACTATAATCAATAAATAACAGAGATGCATCATAGTATCTATAGTATTTTTGGATGCTCGGTGATGGCGTTATACTTGCATGATTGGAATGACAATGAAAAAAAAATAGTCTTTTCCCATGGATGCCTATTCCCTATAGTATCTTCCATTTTTTCACCTTTTGTTTCATTAAACTTCATAGTAAATTTGAAGACGTTCCTATTTCTTATGCTCAATTTTCTTATGTAAACTTCAGCTTTTAAAGGTTCTTGAGACCCGTAAAATGTATTGTGGAAAGAATAGGGTATGGCCATTGCACGTAGCAGCTGGGTTTGACTTGGACAATTTGGAAGATTTAATACCTTTTTGTGAAAGCTTTGGTGCCTCGCGTTTAAAGTAAGTTTTGCCTTTGACATACATTTCTTGAGTACTGTGTGTGTCAGTACTTATATTTTTCTAATCAACATGTTGAAATAGAGAATCATTAAGTAATCAGAAAGGAGAACTAGAATATAGTTAAATTTCTTGTCTAAAATTAACTGAAGCATGAGAGACCTTTTAAGAAACAATTGCCATACTCTGTGAATTAGTAGGTAGTTGAAATCTGCACAATCTTTCATTGCTTCAATACTATGTGTGATTTCTTATTGTGGTCAAGTGAATAATTGCTTTTTGTGCATGATCAACATTACCAAACTAGCTATCTTTTGTAGTCATTGGCTTGCTGAAGCAGGAGACTGAGAATCTTTAGGATCTTGATCAATATGTTGAGATGTTGATTCAATTTCTCTGTGTTGTTCCGGGATGGTGTGAGAAAAATGTGCAAGTAATTTAATGACAAAAAATTCTAGTTTGTTATCTTTCTTTTTAGGTTTATAGAATGACAAGAAATTTATAATTTTTAATGATGTTAGGAAGTCTATCTAGTTTTAATGAGATGCTATCTAGTTGTAGTAGTGTCTTTGCATGGATAACTGTTAATGAGACGGTCAATTTCATATAGAAAGCATATAGCTTTACAAGTAGCATCTTTTAACTGCAGAAGTTTATGATATCACATGTATTGCTTAATAAACATGGAGATAAGACCATGGAAGTCTAAGATACTGCAAGCAAACCAAGGAAAGCTGCGTTGTGCTGAAAGCTCCAGCTTAGCAGAGCAAATGTTACACTGATCTGAGGCTTGAATGCTTTTGATCAGCTGAAATGATATTCAGTGTTCAATATTCACTAATAAATCAAATCACAAAGGTGCAAAAATGAACCCTGGTGAGGTTCTTATAGAATAACATGATTGCAGTCTTAAAGCATGGTGCATAAGTTGCATAACAGTCTTAAGCATGGTGCATAAGCACTGAAAAATGATCTGAGGCTTGCCTGATTTGTTTGATGTTGTTTTCTCTTATAACAGTTGATCAGCTGTATAAGCCTTTTCTGGTTAGAGCGACTCCAGTTCATGAGGTATTAGGCATTAGGCGACTCCATTACATCCTGAATGCAACTGTAGTATGATAAACTGCCAAGATCGATATAAAGCAACAATGATGAAAATAAACAACGGAAGCACATTTGGAAAAGTTTGTATATATCATTACCAATCACTCACCTCAGATTTCCCATGTCAGATGACGTCACTTCATCTAGTCTAACAGAAGTATTACTTGGAACACCATATCCTGAGTGTGCATTCCTTGATATTGATGCAGACTGAGTGTACGCCAAGGGCTATCAAAAGAGTACCGAGACCTTAATCTTACCTATTTCCGAGTAGGTTATGGAGCCTGATAATGAGGTCCTCTTCTTCCTCTGATATTACCCTTCTTGATTTCTAGTCTAAGATAATTCATCAAATAAACGATTTTTGTGTATTTATCTACTTTGTTCTTAATTCCAGCAAATAATCTATGGAGATCTCTCCGCGATCGAGCTGCCATCTCTCTGCAATTGAGCTGCCATCCTCAACCCACAGGTATGAATCTCTCTTTTCCTCTCCCCATCAGCATTCACTTGTAAATCATGAAGATAAAACTGTGTAGGATGTTAGAGTGGTTGGAAGCAATGTGATACAAGAAGAAGAGATCAAAAAGTTCAAGTTATTCCAAGGATTACACAGTTGAAATAATAAATTTAGTATTTTGTTGAATCTCTCTTTTCCTTCACTCGCCGCGGTGAAGGAACATTGACCCTGCTATTTGAAAACTATTAGATTAGTGTATTAGAATTCATTATGCTGCTTATTCCCATCTCAAAGTCCCTACAACAAGTTTCAGTAATGTGTGAGAGGGAAAACATAGTACAATAGCTACTAAGTCTACATTAGATCCTGTACTCTTTTGGTCCAAACAAATCTAAATAAGAAACATTCATCATGTTTTTTTCTCCATACAATATAAAAGCCCAAAGGTCAATTTCTCTACCTATCAAATGTTCTAGGTGGATCCAATAAATTGTTGGGGAATTCTGCTAGTTGAAATTGCTCTATATTTCAATAAGAATGGGAAGATTAAACGAATAGATGAAGTACTAAATTACTAAATATCCATAGAGGAAAAGAAATAGGTTATTCTCTTTCTTGTTCCATATCTGTAATGCTCAATTGATCATTTAACCATGAGCGTCATGCATATTATTTAAGATTGTTCAAGTACACTGTGCATGATAAATGTAATGGACATAATGTCATTTTGAAGAATGTGGTTCAAATTCACTCTATGCTACTTATCTAAATCTGAGTTTTCTTTTTCCAGGCTCAATGTACCATGGCTCCCCATTGCTACTATCACTTCTTGGGCCCCTGACTAAAAGGTACAGCACCTGCCCAGATAAGAGGCAATTTATGAACTTAACTTTCATATGAAAATATATTATCCAATCACTTCATGCTTTATTTTTTCTTAGTGGAAAACTATAAGTAAGAGCCTGTATGAGATGATTTAATTAAGAAAATTATGGAAGGAACTCAGGAAGTTGAGTTTTTATATACATTATGTTGAATGGATAAATAGGTTATTCTCTTTCTTATGGAGAATAATGTAGATACTTTATCTGATTTAGCCATGACCTTTGTCTACTTATACATATTACTCCATCAATCATCTCCAACATTTCTACTTTATTTGAAGTTACGTTTAGACATATCACCACATTACTTATGTATCATGTCTTGCAGTTCACTAATTTTTGAGTTGGATTCTTCTGTGCCTTTTTGTAATTCTTCAAAAAAGAAATCTATTTATATATTTGGAAGCATAGAAATGAAATCTAGTTCAATGATAAGGCCAAAGGTATCAGGTTCTATATTCAAGCCATTTTGGTTGAAACTAATTCTTATGATAAGGAAGTTTCTCCTCAAATGAAAGCTAACACCAGCATTCCTGAGCTGCAAAACATTTTTGTCCCTATTGATTCAATAGCTTGTTTTTTACTCTCTTTAGAGGCAAAGATTTCTTTAAACATCTTAAATCCTTCTTTGTATGATAATAAGGAAATATATGATGTAATTTCTTTATTAGACAATGCATGTTTGATTCATGAGTAATGATTGATGTTTTTCTTTAAAAAAAAGAGTACATTGATGTTCCTTGTGCATTAAGATGTCATTTCTAAATTAGTTTGATTCTTTGATGTAATAGTTTTGACTTGTGTTCTTACTTTCCTTCTTTTGCAGGAGAAAAAGAAGAAATGAGGTGTACCTAGCAGACCTACTAGAACTTCTTTTTATTGGAGCAGTGTTTGTTTTTTTTTGGCGTATGAATTATCTTGTGTATCTTTTGGCGTACGAACTATCTTGTGTATCTACTTTAACTTTTTAATGAATATTAGATATCTTGGAGTATCTTGTGTTGGTGAACAATGTTGTTTTTGATGTATTTGGATTAATGTTGAATTTATTTTGGATTGTCGATGGTTGGATTTGTAGGTGGTTGTATACCTGCTAAGTTGTAGGTTTTGTAATTAGCATGTGGATTATTATTTTAATGAATGCTTAATTATTAAATTTTGTGTGTTTGTGGCAAATTTATTCATTACAAATTCTCAAAGTTGTGGCAAAGTCATCATATATTGTGGCAAAATCATGACTAATATTGTGACAATAATTCAAATTTGAAATCGTGTTAGTGGCAAATTCATCATTGATATTGTGGCAATAATTCAAATTAGAAATCGTGTTAGTGGCAAATTCATTTTAACCTTTAATGACAAAGGATCAAACATGTAGTGACAAAAAAATTTGTAGCAAATTTGATATATAATGGCAAAATGTAACACAGAATTAGCGATAAATTTCATATATTTTTGCCACGAAAAGAGTTCTAGAAAGAGTATAATAATGACAAACATCTATTAATAAGTGGCAAAGAATTTTTGCCATAAAAAGATATGCGATGTCAGCAAGCTCCGTTCGCCACAATAGAGTGGAGGTAGTTTTCGTTTGCCACTAAAGAAATTGCAATTTGTGGCAATCTGCTAAATCTCGCCACGAAAGCCAAAAAAGACTTTTAGCGGCGGACCTAATGTGACAAACGGGTGGCGAGCACTTTTTCGCCACTGAATCATCTTTTTGCCACTATATATCACTACTGTGGCAAAAATAGTTTGTTACTAATTCCAATTTTTTTTGTAGTGTATTTTCATGTTTTTGGATGTAAATGCTTCATTTTAAATACTAAAGAGAATTTAGGAAAATTTGATTCTAAATCCGATGAAGGAATTTTCCTAGGTTACTCTACTAACTCAAGTCTTATAGAGTTTATACCCGTAGGACAATGATTGTTGAAGAATCCATGCATGTTACTTTCAATGAAACTAATGATTCTTCAAGAAATGTCAAGATTGTGAATGTAGGTGAGGAGCTTGAGGATCTCACACTTCATGATAAGGAAATGGAGGATGAAGATAATGAGGAAACCCAACATGAAGAACCTCCATCCTCAAGTCAACCTCAAGTTGAAGATGAAGAAGAAGAAGAAGCTCTACCACCTCTCCCTAAGGGATACCGATTGGTAAGAGATCATCCAATGGACCAAGTCATTGGATAACCTTCAGCGGGAATGGTACCACATTCTAAACTTAAAATGTATGCCAATATGTAGCTTTTGTTTCTCAAGTAGAGCCTAAGAATGTTAAGGAAGTTATAGAAGATGAGTTTTGGGTATTAGCTATGCAAGAAGAACTCAACCAATTTGATAGAAATGATGTATGGGCCTTAGTGCCTAGACCTAGTGATCAAACCATAATTGGAACCAAGTGGGTATTTAGGAATAAGCTAGATGAAGAAGGACTAGTTATTAGAAACAAAGCTAGGCTAGTGGTACAAGGGTACAACCAACAAGAAGGAATAGACTATAATGAAACATATGCTCCCGTAGCTAGATTAGAAGCAATTAGGATGCTTTTAGCATATGCTAGCTTTAAGGGTTTTAAAATCTTTCAAATGGATGTAAAAAGTGTTATTTTAAATGGTTTTATAAATGAAGAAGTTTATGTTGAACAACCCTTCGGGTTTGAAAGTTTTGAGTTTCCAAATCATGTTTTCAAACTTAAAAAGGCTTTATATGGTTTTAAACAAGCCCCTAGGGCTTGGTATGAAAAACTTTCTATTTTCTTAATTGAACAAGGTTTTGATATAGGAAAAGCGGATGTTTCACTTTTCATTAAGCACCATGAAAATGACATGCTACTAGTTCAAATCTATGTTGATGATATAATTTTTGGTGCCACTAATGAAATGCTTTGTGAGTGGTTTGCTAAGTTTATGCATGATGAATTTGAGATGAGCATGATGGGAGAGCTCTCCTTCATGCTTGGTCTCCAAATCAAGCAAACCAACAAAGGGATCTTCATCAATCAAGCTAAGTACACAAAGGAGCTCATCAAAAGGTTTGGGATGAATGAAGCCAATATAGCTTCTACACCTCTGAGCGCATCCATCAAGCTTGACAAAGATGAAGAGGGCATTAAAGTGGACGAAAAATGATATCGAGGTATGATCGGTAGTCTCCTCTATCTAACCGCATGTAGACCCGATATCATGTTTAGCGTATATTTATGTGCTAGGTTTCAATCTTGCCCCAAGATGTCTCATTTAAGTGCGGTAAAACGTATATTGAGATATCTAAAGGGCACGGTTGACTTAGGATTATGGTATCCATGTCATGCATCATTTGATTTAATCGGTTTTTCGGACGCTGATTTTGCCGGATGTAAGGTAGATAGGAAAAGCACTAGTAGGTGTTGTCAATTCTTAGGAGCGAGTCTTGTTTCTTGGTTCTCAAAGAAATAAAACTCAGAAGCGGAATATATTGCCGTAGCTAGTTGTTGTGCGTAAGTCCTTTGGATGAAACAAACCCTTTTACACTATGGACTTAGGTATTCTTGCATACCTATACATTGTGATAATACTAGTGCAATTAATTTAACCAAAAATCTCATTTTACATTCTAGAACTAAGCATATTGATTTGAGACATCATTTTCTTAGGGATAATGTAGCTAAGGGAAATATATCGGTAGAATTTGTATCCACCGATAAACAACTTGCCGATATATTTACAAAATCCTTAGTTGAAGAAAGCTTCACAACTTGAAGGATGCAACTAGGAATTTGTGCTTTACCTTGTGATTAAAGAGTATTTTCTTCAAAATTTACATGTTTTCAAAGCTTGCATTCTATAAAAAGTATCATCACACTTATGTATTGCTTTGCAGTGGGGCTTTGCGACCTATTGGTGTTTGCCTTCTATAGGCTTACATTAGTGGGAAGGATTATAGTGATAGATGATACTTAGTTTTTTGTGGCTTTCTCGGTTTTTTGGTTTTATGATGAAATTTCATTAATTGTACCTTAATTTTTACCCTTTTTGATTGATGTCAAAAGGGGGAGAAAAAGTAAGGTCACACTTGGTTTTCATGATGCATATAGGTTGTGTGAGTTTTACAGTTAAGGGGAAGAGATATAGTTAGGGGGAGTTAATTTTTTAAAAATGACATGCACAATGGTAGGGGGAGCATAGGTCAAGTTATAGATAATTGTATATGCACATTGATAGGGGGAGCATAGGTTGAGTCATAAGAAGTTGGATGTATATGCTAAGTTAGAAAGTTGAATGCATAGGCTAAAGTATTTATCTTGCATACCCTAACTCTTGAATGCCTTAACTCAAACTCACAAATGCTTATATTTTCTTAAAATTTTATGTTATATTTGTCATCATCAAAAAGGGGGAGATTATTGGCTTAAGGGTCTCTCTTAAGCCCCCATCTTTATTTTGATGATAACAAATACGTATTTAATCCAAGTGTGAAGTTCTGAGTTTAGGTTGAGGTTGCGATACACATGCCAAATCCGTTCAAACAGGACGACGAAAAAGATCGTCAAAGAAAAAGTAATCATTTGAAGAAAGGCTCGGGATTAAGTCAAGTAGATTTAATGTAATACGTCCCTAGGATAGTTTATCCCAAGCCTAAAATGTAAGGTTATCCAAGTTGAATCTTGGTAACCAAATACATGTAAAAATACAAGGAAGAAGTCATCCTCAGCCTGGGTTCGGTCGATCGGTTGGTCGACAGAACAAGGGAATATGTATAGCATTGCAGCCCATTCGGTCGACCAATTGATCGACCGGAGATCGCAAAAATCTGGCAGAAGCCATTCAGTCCACCAGTCGGTCAACCGAATGTGGCAAAGGCCAAATAGTAGGGCTGCGTCGGTCGACTGACAGAGGCAAAAATTGGCAGAAAAGTAGCGGTCGACCAATCGGTCAATCGACCTAAAGATAGCCTCATTCTCGCGACTCGCTGTAGCAATTCGGTCGACCAACGGGTCAACCAAATGTCGAAAGATTTGTTGGCGGTCGATCCGACAGTCGGCCGACCTCTCTTAGCTGTGAGCGGTCGCACTAGGCGGTCGATCCGTTGGTCGATCGACAGATCGACCGACCGCGACCGAATGGGCTCAACGGTCGACTTTTCGCCCGTTGAACGGTCCATTCGGGTGAGGGGTTATAAATACCCCTCACCAAACTTCATTAAACACTTTTTGCAATATTACTTGAGCATTAAAAGAGTTCTTTAAAGCCTTCAAAGACCTTCACCTGCTCACGCCCTTTGCTTCCATTCTCAACAGCAAATCCAGGCGCTGCTTCTTTCTGCTTCAACTTGGCTGCAATCCTTGGAGTCATCATCTTGCGAGTTGAAGACAAGAAGACGGTGGAAAGAAGCTTGGTTTAATATTTGATTCGTTAGCTCTTTCCTTGTATTTGATCCCTATTGTATCTTGTTTTCTAGTTTGAGATAGCTTGCTAGGTGTGCTAGGAAGCACTTAGGGTAAACTTTGTAGAATTGTGTTTTGCCTAGGTGTATAGGACTGAGGTGTTCTCCAAGTGAGGGAGAAGGGTGTCCTCAAGTGTATTCAAAGGGAAACATAAATTCTATAAAGTAGTGTTTAAAAATCCTTGGTAAGGAGCCAAGGTAGTGGAGTAGGCAGTTGGCCGAACCACTATAAATATTGTTGTTTGCATTGTTTATTTACTTGCTTTTATCATTGACATTGAATTGAGTTCATATCAACCATCAAAGATCAATTGCATTAAGCTAAGATAAAATTGAGCAAAAGAAAATTGTAAAAGGGGACTGACACTATTCAACTCCCCTTCTAGTGTCGGATTTCACACAACAGCTGCTGCCTCACCACCTGCTCTCTGCGGAGTGCGTCTGTTAGCTCAGCCCCTCGGGCCTACAGCTGCATAACCATGGGATCCTGTCCCACGCCCTCCCTGGCCTGCGGTGGTCTCCCATGACCCCGGCCCCGGCCTCGGTGCTTAGTAGAGTTGCTGTCACTACTGGTCCTCGCGGCATCAAAAGCCTCTATCGATCTGGAATCACCAGAAAAAAATTATCAAAATTTAAAGAATTTAATTCACCCTAAGTCGTTAAAAAAATAAACCACAAGTCGCAGTGAGGTGCATACTTAGCCCATTGATCTCATAGCATACCCCTACCGTATACTGACACGCTAGCAATGCCCCATATGGTGACAACTCTAGGTCGTAGTCAGACCGAACCACATGCTCTGATACCATATTATCACGCCCCAAGTTCAGGGTCACATGACCGGCCAGGGTATATACGTGTCTATACCCCGCAGCCTAACCCTTGCACATGCTAACTAATAAAATAGTGGAATAAACAACATCTTTTAATAATAAAAAGAACGAAAATATATTTTTATTTCAAAACATCAAAGTTTTTAATAAATAGCTCAGGTGCGAAAATAAATAAATCAAAGAGCAACAGTTCTTTAATAAATAAAAGACTGAATAAAAACATGAATGTCCCCATGAGACTACAACTCCAAATATCAAAACAACAGTGCATGACAACCTACTATAGACTCGACTACGACCCCTAACTAGGATTGCTATGAGATCATGTAGCTCCTCGGCCCTCCAGCTACGCCAAGTGCTCTAGCCCACCTCACTGGTCAGGCTCTGCAAAATAAAACAACGACAACGGGTGAGTTCAAAGAACTCAGTGAGCGGTTCTACCAGCCCTCACTAAAACAATCATCATAGAAAATATGCATAAGGTAAAACTCATGACTCAAGCAGGAAAAAGTCACAAGGGAATGACCTGCTAACAGGCCATTCGGCCACCACCTGCTCGAAGGCAGCCAACACCCAAATGGTGAAGAACAACAGGCCTAAGCCTACCCTGCCCTAAGGCAAACAACTCATACTAGGATAATCGGGAAAACCCTTTGAACTTGCTCCACGAGACGCGTAGGGACAACCGTGATTCGCCCATCCGAACTTGCCCCTTTAAGATATCATAAGAATAATCGGGTAGGCCCTCCGATCTTACTTTTAAAAGATATCACTGGAATGATCGGGAAAGACCCTCCGAACTTATTCCTTAAAACCACCACGGGGATAATCGGGTAGGCCGTCCGAACTTATCCCACGAGGCCAAACCAGAACAATCGAGAAAGGCCCTCCGAACTTGTTCTGCAGGAATTTGCCATCCAACCTCCCGGGCTTAGCCCGCAATCCAGCTCCTTGATGAGCCTCTTTGCCATTCATATAGATATGGCGCACCATGACCTAAGTCAAGTCTTTCCTATGGTGTCTCATGGGTGTTCCTATTGGAAAGTGTCTCAACACTCCAATACCAAATCCCAACTCCTAGACCCGTAATGTTATAAACCCGTGTGGTTTTATTTCATGCATCAACTTCTCATGTAGGTTCATATTAGATTATGCTGATCCTTTTACCCAATTTTAATTATGCAATTAAAGTTTAGTTCACCACTATTAGGGTTTTATTTTAAAAGGTATGTTCAATACCCAAATCATCAGAAAACTCGAAAACTTTTTCATTTTTAAACTCCCCTCCATTATCACTTCTAATTTTTAGAATTGAGACTCCTTTTTCATTTGTAACTTTCTTTGAAAATCTTTTGAAAAACCCAAAAGTTTCATTTTTCTTAGCTAAAAAGAAAACCCATGTAAATCTAAAAAAATCATCAACTAATACATAACAATATAGCTTTCCACCTAGACTAGCTACATCACATGGACCAAATAGATCCATGTGCACAAGCTCAAGAATTCTAGATGTACTAACTTGATTAATACTATGAAATGAAGATTTTACTTGCTTACCAAGTTGACATGCATCACAAAGTTTGTCTTTTTCATATTTTATCTTGGGTAAGCCTTTAACTAATTCTTTCCTAGATATTTCTTGGATGAGGCTCATGCTAGCATGTCCTAGCCTTCTATGCCACAACCAAGAGTCATTCTCCATGGCAATTAAGCATCTAACATGGGGATTTGGCAAGACATTTAATTCTAAAGTGTAGACATTTTCTTGACTATTTCCAATGAACATGATATCATTTGAAGGTGCACTTCTAATGATATATTTTGATGCTTCAAAAATAATCATGTATCCATAGTCACATAATTGTGATATGCTAATCAAGTTTTGTTTTAACCCATCAACTAATAAAACATTCTTAATGCATGGGTAAGGGAGTATACCTATGTCACCAATGCCAACAATCTTACATTTGGCATTGTCTCCAAATGTGACATGTCCACCATCTTTTATTGATAGGGTTGCAAATAAGTTGATGTCACCCGTCATGTGCTTTGAGCAACTGCTATCCAATATCCAAATGCTTCTATTTGTTTGAGGATGCTTCTCCATCTACAAAAGGAGAAGAAACCATTTTATGTACCCAAATTTTCTTGGGTCCTTGAGTGTTAGTCATTTTGGGAACCCGTGTAAATCTTGCATGTGGGTTCCTCCTCAAAGCACACTCCTTGGCCATATGGCCAAATATGCCAGAAGAAAAGCAATTTCTATTAAATTTTCTTCTAGTATGTATGTGAGCATGGAAGTGTGATGATTTATTTTCATGGACAACCTTAGGCATGACATTTTGTATGATTGTCATCTTTTCATTAAGCATGCAAAGTTCCTTTTTCAATGTTAGCATGCTATCATTCAAATGCTCTACTTGATTACTTAAATATTTGTTTTCATCTTCTAAATTTTGGTTGTCATTTTCTAAGTCCTTCTTAGCTTTCTCTAGGGTGCATGTCTCTTCCTTAAGGGTGTCTACTTCTTTTCTTAAGGCATTGCATGAAAGTAATAAACTATCATTCTCAATCTCTATGGATTTATTGTCCTTTTTAAGGTCTCTAAATTTTCCCCTAATGGCATTAAATTCATCATGCATTTGTTCAAATTCACTTTCTAGTTCTTCTTGAGTAAAAGAAACTTCACCAAAAGTAAACCTTACTTCTTCATCATTTGCCATCAAGCAAAGATTTGCTTTTTCACTCTTTGCTTCTTCTTCACTCGATGAGGCATCGCTTTCATCCCACGTGGCCATCATTGCCTTCTTCTTCTTGTTGTACTTTTCCTTTTTGTGAGGGTTGGAGGTGGAGGCCATCTTGAGAAGTGGGCAATCTC
This sequence comes from Canna indica, assembly GCA_034359265.1. Taxonomy (NCBI): domain Eukaryota; kingdom Viridiplantae; phylum Streptophyta; class Magnoliopsida; order Zingiberales; family Cannaceae; genus Canna; species Canna indica. Next base: position 30,730,759 of record CP136898.1, on the reverse strand, counting down.
TCCTTAGATGCCCGGTCTTATTGCAATTGTAGCATGTGTAGCCTCCTCTCCCCTTCCTCATGCCACCCCTCATGAAACTCATGAATCTTCTTGCTAGCATTGCCATTTCTTCAAGATCATCCGTCTCTTTCTCGGATGATGACGACTCTTCTGCTTGATGTGATGCTTTTAAGGCGATGGTCTTGCCTTTGGGGGCATCTTCCTCTTGGTATTGCTTCATGTGGGTCTCATGTGTCATGAGAGACCCAATGAGCTCGGTAATCTTCAAGGTGCTCAAGTCCTTGGCTTCCATGATGGCTGTGACTTTGGGCTCCTAAGATTTTGGAAGGGAACGGAGGAGCTTCCTTACCTTCTCCTCTTCCCTTATTTCTCTGCCAAGGTTAGCTAAGCCATTTGTAATATTTTGAAATCTAGCATGCATGGCATCAATGGATTCATGTGATAGCATCTTAAACATTTCATAGTCATGCATGAGTAGATTTATTTTGTATTCCTTTACTTGTGAAGTCCCTTCATGTGTGGTCTCTAGGACCTTCCATAATTCATATGCGGACTTACAGGTAGAAATCTTATTGAATTCATTAATTGATAGGCCGCAATATAATGCATTAACGGCCTTTGCATTTTCATTGAAGAGTCTAATCTCTTCTTGGTCCCATTTATCCATATCCTTATCGGGTTGCTTATACTCTACTAAAATCATCCTCCATACATCCATGCCTAGAGATTATAGGAAGCCATTCATGTGGATCTTCTAGTAGGCATAGTTGTTTCCATCGAATAGTGGCGGAGTATGAGTTGAGGACCCTTGAGCTAATTGGATTTCACTAGACATCTTAATTTATAGGGTAGATGGTTAAATCTTGATCTACGACCTTGCTCTGATATCAATTGTTGTGTGAAACCCGACACTAGTTAAATAGTGTCTGTCCCTTTTTTCCTATATTTTTCTTTTTACTCAATTTCAACTTAACTTAAGTGCAAGTGTTTCTTAACTATACACGTGATCAAATATTAATGACAATGACAGGCAAACAAGAATAATTATAGTGGTTTGGCCAACTGCCGACTCCACGACCTTGGCTCCTCACCAAGGATTTCTAACCACTACTTTATAGAGATTATGTTTCCCTTTGAATACACTGAGGATAATCTTCTCACCGCTCTGAGAACACCTCAATCCCATTCACCTAGGCAAAACACAATTCTACAAAGTTTTCCCTAAGTGTTTCCCTAGCACACCTAGTAGCCATTACAGATGGAAAGAACAAGTTTCAAATAAACTTCAAATACAATGGAAGGAGCTTAAGAAATTAAAGATGAATCAAAGCTCCTTTCCCAAGCCTTCAGGCCTCCAACTTGCAGACAAATGACTCTTGGAGTTGTAGCAGAGATGAGGGAAATAGGGAAGCAGGCGCTTGCAAAGTGTTATCGACGGAAGCAAAGGGCGCGCAACAATTCAATCTTTATGAAGGCTCAAATCACTTATTTAATGCCTCAATGAAATCTCAAATAAGAATTAAAGAAGTTAGGTGAGGGGTATTTATAACCCCTCAGCCAAACGGAATGTTCAACGGGTGAAAAAATAGCCGTTGATGCCGTTCGATTGCTTGCCGATCGATCGTCGGTCGACCGACTGATCGATCGCCAATGCGACTGCTGGCTTTATATGAGTGTTCAGTCGACCGATGGGTCGACCGAGTTTCGCAACTCTATCGATCCCACATTTGGTCGATCTGTCGATCGACCGAATCAGTGGAGCCTGAGTCGCGTGACTTGTGATCTGTAATCTGGTCGACCGATGAGCATTCTGTCAATTTTTGGCTTCGATCAGTCGACCGACCGATCGACCGATGCAGCCCTCTGCGATTTCTTCACCAACTTCGGTCGATCGATAGGTCAACCGAATGACTACTGCCATATTTTCACAACATTCGGTCGACTGATCGATCGACCGAACTAGCTGCTGCCAACGATACTGCCTTGTCCGGTCGACCGAACTCAGGCTGAGGTTGACTTCTACTTGATTTTGTTGCATGCCTTTTTTATGAGTCTAGCTACCAAGTTTCAACTTGGATAACTTTACATTTTGGCTTGGGATAAAATTATCCTAGGGGTATATTACATGATTTCTACTTGATTTAAGCCCGAGCCTTTCTTTGACATTTTTTTCTTCCATTTCTTTGATGGTCTTTTCTTTCGATTCGTTTGAACGAATTTGGCATGCATAAGAGAGACTTCACATATGGATTAAATACTTGTTTGTTATCATCAAAATAAAGATCGAGGCTTAAGAGAGACCCTTAAGCCAACATACTTACCCAAGCTCACAAGCTCACACCGGGCCATGAGTCGACTCGGCTCGACCTCGCACTAGTCCGTTAGGCTGGCAAACACAAACATAAGAGGAAAAATAATTAAAATATCTAGAATATTACACTTAGGCTATTTCATGTCATCTAGTTTGAATGAAATGTGCCCTAGGTAGAATTTCATCTTAGAGACTTTAGTTTAAGTTGAAACTTGACGAACATGTTTGAGTTCGCTCATGATTTACTTCCATGTGATTAAAATTAAAAAATCATGTGAAAATAGATAAATTGATAACAAGTTCACTTTAGGAGACCTTAAATTGAGTAGAGTTGACCTAAGTCAACAAATTGACTTAGAAACTTCATCTTAGGTCCAAACTTCACAAACATATTTAGATTTACTCTTGTTAGGTGTCCATGTGTTTAAATTTGAGATACCATGAGTAAAAGTTAAAATTTGATACTTAGCAATTCCATATTAACATGCTTATTTTTGAATGAAATCATGCTAAAGATTTTTTTTGACTAAATGACATTATTTTCATTTCAAACTTGAAAAACATGTTTTAAATGATTATATCTTGATATTTGGAAAGTTTGAATGAAAACTAAAAACTTTTGAAAAATAGTTAATATTTACGAAAATGCCTCTAGATTTTAGTTATTTTTGAAAAAATGCAAAAAATTGATTTTTTGGATGCAGAAAAATAGTTAATATTCTCTTAAAAATCTAGTTCCTTGTATAAAATTTTCAAAAATTTCAGTGAGAATATGATTTGATATGGATTTTTGAAATTGGATTTCAAAACATTCAAGTATCGTTCTTTCCAAATGTTCAACTCTTTGATACTTTGATTTTTGATCCAATTTTCAAATGAGACTTCAAGTATGATATCATAATTTTATTTTTGGTATCGTTCTCATTATTATTTGAGAAAAATCATTTCTAAAATGATTTTTGATACTTTGACAGATACGTGTAATATCGATACTTGAATTAGTACATGATTTCTCGTTTTATATTATGTTTATCATTGTATGATATCATGTATTGATTAGTCTCACATGTTTTTAGGTCTACATATTTTTCATGAAAACTTGTTTTTAGGTCCCGAGTTTGACCATAGTTGACTATTCTTGCCCTTTTTGAGTGATGTCAAAAGGGGGAGAAAAATATAGGTAAAGGGGAAGAAAATATAGGAAAACCATGCATATAGATAGGGTGAGTTTATTTTCATAGATATGTATGTTGATAGGGGGAGAAATCCCATGTTTGATATCCTTTGTGCTTAAATAATATATTTTCTTAAGGATGTTTGTCATCATAAAAAACCAGGAGATTCTTGGCCTAAGGTTTTCTACCTTGGTCTTAATCTCGATTTTGATGATAACAAACAAGGAACTAAAATTTTATTGAGAAATTCTTTTAGGTTCCAAGTCAGTTAGCGCTCGACGTCCGCAATCAAAAATATAAGAGAAATCAAAAAATTAGAAAATCAGAAGGACATTGGTCGACGCGTTCAGGTTCATCGCAAAAATTTATAGAAGTTCGACGTGTGCACCAAAGACGTCTTGGACGAGTATAGAGAACATATGAAAAGCTCGCCAAGTTGACGTACGCTGAAAGCCGGAACTCGAAAATGAAGTGTGCAAGAAAAATACACAAAAATCAGCCCTTGCCCAAATTTGATCGACTGACTGGTCGACCGATAGAAGGCAAAAATAGGCAGTGGGATATTCGATCTACCGATCAATCAACCAGCCGATGCTAAAAATTGGCAGAATGCCTTCGGTCGTTCGGCAGTTGCTCGGTCTATCGATCAACGATCGACTGGCAAGCGACCGGGCATCGCCAACTAGCAAAAAAATGCCCGTTGACGAGCCTTGGTGTTTGGGGGGGGTAATAAATACCCATCCCAAACTCATTCCTAGCTACTTGTTGATGCTTCCAAGACTCAAAGAGTGATCCTTAGCATCTCCTAAGTTCTTCCTTATCAAATCCATAAAACCTAACTCTTAATCCCTCATCCTCAAGTGTTCTTCATTGAAGGGGTCTTCAAGCTTGCTAGGCTCAAGAAGAAGAGGTATTTTTATTGTGATTAGTCCTTTTTACTCGCTTCTTGTGATTAAAGTGTTTTTATTTTGTTTTTGAATTGATTTACTTGAGCTTGTAAGAAGACCTAGTGTTTGGTCTTGTGATTGAGTGGTATCCTTGGTATAGAAGGTATAAAGCCACTTGTGTAAACTAAGTTAGGAGCAGGTCTTAAGAATTGAGGTGGGAAATGTCATTCGGTAGGAAGGCAGTATACTTTCGGGTGTGGAAGTGCCTTCGAGGTGAGTGTAAGGTCTTTTCGGTGTAAAGTCCTCGATTGTAAACTACTCGTAATTTAGTGGATTTGGGTGTGAAATGCTAAGCGTGGTGCTTAGGTAGTGGAGTAGGCATTAGAGCCAAACTACTATAAATCATTGTGTTAGAATTGATATATTATTTGAGTTAATTGTTTTATCATTAATCGCTTTCGCATTTAATCATACAATTGTGAATTGCCTAAGTAATTTAAGAAATGATTAAAATTGAATTTAGGCAAAAAGATTTAGTTAACACACTATTCACCCCCCATCTAGTGTGACCATTTCACCAACAACGCCCTATATGGCACATGAGATGTGTCTCTACTACCGACTTGAACATGACTCATTGTTTTGAACTATACTCTAGGGTGGTTAATGTTATCTCGCCAGGGTATAAGAACGATGGGTCTGACTCAACTAGGGTTCTACAGTTTGTTGTGCACACACAAGGCTGTAGTTACCCTAGAGGCATAAATTGATGGAAGTCACATGATGATGTGATCGGTAAAGAGTTATCTACCCATGAACATATTAGGGTCTGTCGCGCTACATCATCACCTTGGCATTCTCAATGCCATTGCGTAGCATTCTCAATGGAAATAAATTAACTGGACCCAACGGTTACTGCTTCAGAGTTGGGGGCCTTCTAACCCGGTTCGGTGTCTCTCCTTGTATGGTTCGACGCCGGCAAGGGGGACCTACAAAAGACACTCCGACTCTCAAGTCAGTGGGACTCCAAGGTGGAAGTAATAAAAATTGGAATTAGGCCTACCTGTGGTGTGCCGTGTCTATATTTATTGTAGGTGGAGGTGATGACGCTGCCCGAAAATCTTTTGGTGATGTTGCCCAGAATGGGTCGGGATCGATCCCGAAGATGACGGGCTCGTAATGGCCTATCTGTCCTGATACGGTAGGATGTAGGTATCCTTGTGTAACTAGGTGAGGTCCATGGGCAGTGCTGCTTAGTATGGCTCAGGTCTGATTCAGGGGTGTAGTTGGGCAGAACCCCCTGGCTTCGCTGCTTGATTCGGTCCAAAATGAATAGTGGGGCGCTGCTAGGTCTAATCCGACCGGGCCCTATAGTCCTAGTCGAGTCCATAGCCCCCGACACTACTAAAAATGTTAGAATCATTGATGGCCATCACCCACGACTGCACGAGCCGTCAAAATGACCGACGACGTTCTTACGGTCGCTGCGACCATTGCAGATATTTCTATATCTGCAATGATTTTCTTACAGCCACTACGGTCGTTGCTTATAAGTTGATGGCACACACGCGACACACAAATGAATTAACTTATTAGCAACGACATCACGAGCGCCATGTCGGCCGTTGGTGATGTTATTAATGCATTAGCAACGGCTTGCGCACGGCTTCTGAACTCGTTGCTCATGAGTCAATGGCGCACTCGCGGCGCAAAAATAAAATACTTGTCACCAATGGGTTCGCGAGGACTGCATTAGCCGTTGGTGATGTTATTATTTATTTGCATTGGCTAACTCAGCGTTGGTGATAGATGTTTTTATCTGTGTTCGTGCCCACCCTCTTAATTTCTTCCTTCTTTCTTCTCCTTTGCTACTGCTATCGCCAAATCTTCGCTGCTACTCCTTCATCTCGAATTGTCGCTGAATCATCGTCGGTCGCCACCGATTCTCTGCCGCTGATCTCTATCGCTGAATCTCCTCACCGAATCGCCTCGCCACAGGTTCTCTACCACCGTTCTCACCACCGGTTCTTGAGGAGCCTTCAGGTAATCCTCTTCCTCCCCTCTTCGGCTGGCCTTGGCCGAAACCTAGGATTTCGGCCATGTCGGCCATCATTTTTTATTATTTTTATTATTTTTATCTTTTAATTATTATGTTAAATGATTAATGTGTTAATTAATTAGGGTTTTATTTTTTTCTTAATTAGGGTTTTATTAATGTGTGTTAATTAGGGTTTTGTTAATTGATTAATGTGTGTTAATTTGGGTTTTGTTAATTAATTAAACTGTTAGGGTTAATTTTTTTGTTAATTAATATGTTTTTTAATTAATCTGTTATTTAATTGTTTGTTAATTAGTATTATTTTATTAATTAGGGTTAAGTAATACTATTAATTAATTTAGTTTAGTTCAACCCTAGCTTAGTTAAATCCTAGGTTAATTATCTAATTAAATCAGTTAATACTAGGTTAATTAGTTAATTAGGGTTAAGGAATTGCGTCGACATTCACTATGGACTCACGGCAGCGGCATTGTCTATTGTGGACTCGCGCCGATGAACACAAATTAGAAAATAATCATAATGAGTTGATACGTTTCACGTACGTATTGATGAGTCAGATATGATTTTGCAAATGGAGTACAATCCTTTATACGATGTATGTTCGTGTTCACGTATCTTCGTGTTGTATGTTCGTGTAAACGAAGTAGATGATCTTTTATACGATGTACAACCCTTGAATTGTCCCTAATTGGACAATTTAGGAACATAGTTATTTGTATTGCACTTAGTTGTTTCTTTTAACCAATACTCACTCATAAATTTGGCTACTGTATCTTCCTTGTTCGCCGATACGCGCCCAGATGATATGAGTATTCGGAGAACTATAGGGAGATGCTGCCGAAATTTAGAATGTAGCTAATGGCTAAAAAAAATAGTTAGTGCAATATGAATAACATGAATCTCGAATAGAATAAAGGAACACCGAGTGGGATCAAAGAAACTAGCGGACCTAAAGACATTAACTGAAGATATTGTCATTGATTGACAGAATCATATCGGATGAGCGAAGTTGGATGTACCAATGTTTTGATCATGGAGCTTTAACGAATGAGTTTCGATTAAGCGTAACTTACTTCCTAAATTTTGCCTATTCAAATAGGAAATTCATTAGCGGTGATAAAATCTGATGTCCATGCCGCAATTGCACAAATGCATGATTTTTGGATTGGGAAACTATCACTTTGCATCTGTATAGCAAAAGATTTGCACCAAGATATTATGTATGGACTTGTCATGAGGAGTCATGTGAAATCGGGACGTCGAGCAATCTTGTCGTTCAAACACATGGTGAATCTTCTTCTGTTGGTATTTCTTCATGCAATCCATCTAATCCATATAGAACTGTGATACTTGATAATTTTGGTGGTCAAATCCACTCAAATGATAATGTCGAGCAGCCAGTTACTGAGACGTCAGTGCCACCAAATGCTATGGGTGTTGATGTCATAGAATTGCCACCAGAAGTACAACCTATGGTAGAGATTGAATTGCCGAATAAAGAAGCCACAAAATTTTACGAGATGTTGAAAGCTGCCGATGAACCTTTGTATGAGAATTGTCCTAAATACACTAGGTTTTCGGCAATGACGCAACTCCTAAACATCAAGGCCGATTGTAATATCAGCGGGGTTGTATTTGATCAGATTGCGAGATTGATTAATGGAATACTACCTACAGATAACAAGTTTGAGCCAATTTTTATATGACTAAAAAGTTGATGAGAAAATTAGAGCTTGGGTATGAAAAAATACATGCGTGCTCAAATAACTACATTTTATATTCTAAAGAAAATGCACAGTTGGATAAATGCACGGTATGTGAACATCCTCGCGTTACAAGGAGAAGAAATCGGTCCGATAGAAAAATTTCCTGTTTAAGGTGATTCGGTACTTTCCACTGACATCGAGGTTTCAAAGATTATTCATGTCGAAAAAGACTGCCCTCTACACGAGTTGGCATGCAAGAAGTCGTGATGATACAGTAATGACTCATCCATCCGATAGTGAAGCATGGAAACATTTGGATAGATGTTATCCTTCATTTGCTAGGGATACTAGAAATATTAGGTTAGGATTGTGCAAGGATCATTTTAATCTGTTTGGTCACTCGGTAACTCTTTATTCAGTTTGGCCAGTGCTGCTAACAGTTTATGATTTGCCGCCATTAATGTGTATGAAAGATGAATTTATCTATCTTTTGATGATTATTCTAGGTCCTAAGGGTCTGTGAAAAGAATTTGGCATGTTTCTCAGACCCCTAATAGATTAATTGGAAACATTATGGATTAGGGAGCTATCACTTATGATTGTTACTGGAAGCAAAACTTCACTTTAAAAATTGCCGTCTTGTGGACAATCAATGATTTCTCGGCCTAAGATATGTTGTCTAGTTGGAGCACGCACGGACGACTCTCTTGTCTGTATTGTATGAAACACTCTAAATCATTCAGTCTTCAAAATGAATGGAAAATCTCATTCTTTGATTGTCATCGTCGATTCCTACATACCGGCAAACCATTAGTATTGAAGGAACTGTAACAAATTTACCAATGGCAGAGTCGAAAGAGATGAGCCACCACCGATGTTGTCTGGTGAACAGATGTTAGCATGTGTTTCATTGCTTGTAGAGATTACTTTTGGTCGGAATGATAGAGTGTCAGGTTTTGGTCAAACACATAACAGGGTGAAAAAAGTATCTTTTAAAATTGTCGTATAGGTGTTCATTACTTATTCGACATAATTTGGACGTCATGCATATTGAGAAAAACTTGTTTGATAATATTTTTAACACTTTGATGGATGTTTTCGAGAAAACTAAAGATAATGTGAAGGCCCGACATGATCTGAAAATACTTTGTAAGAGGCCAGAGTTAGAGTTACAAGAGGTCAACAGATGATATCTTAAGCCGAAGGCCCCATATGTGTTAAATAAACAACATATGGAAGATGTTTGTCAATGGATCAAAGAACTCAGATTATCCGATGGATATGCCTCAAACTTATCTCGATGTGTGAATGTCGATGATTGCAAAATATATATCAGGGATGAAGAGTCATGATTGTCATGTATTCATGTAGAGAGATGATTGCAAAATATATATCAGGGATGAAGAGTCATGATTGTCCTGTATTCATGTAGAGATTGCTTTTGATCGCATTTCGAGATCTTCTACTTGATAATATTTGGGGTCCGTTGACTGCATTAACTATGTCTTTTAAAAATATTTGTGCAAATTTCCTTCGAGTCGAAGATATGTCAGCACTTGAAAGTAATATTGTCGAAATTATATACAAGCTAGAGCAATTTTTCCATCTTGCCTTTTTTGACTCGATGGAGCATCTACTGATATACTTGGCATATGAGGCACGAGTTGGTGGCCCTGTATAATACCAGTAGATGTACTTATTTGAAAGATACATGAATCATTTGAAGAAAAAAAGTAAAGAACACCGCAATTGTTGACGGATGAATATCTAAATCGTATATCATCCAAGAAATTTCAATATTCTACTCATTTTACTTTGAATCGACCGTGTAGACAAGATTTGATCGTCTTCGACATAATGACAACGGGGGAGATCTACATTGAGATGGTTGTTTAAATATATTATGTTACTCTGGTCGTGCTTTCGGTTCTCGTCCGTCTCGACACTTAAGTGACAAAGAGTACCATTTGATACAATTCTACGTATTCCCCAATTTTCCAGATATTGAACAATTCATTGCAATATTTGACATTGAGATGGTGCAAAAATACTCTATTTATATTGATTAGAAATTGGAAAGATTACGAAATCGTGAATTCCCTACTTGGCTTAGGCTTACAGCAAAGATCACAGAGTTGAAATAGATGAGAAATTTTTTGAGTTTGTTAGTGGACCGTCGCGACTAATGTCATGTTATAGCGGTTATTTTGTTAACGGGTTTAAATTTCACATGATTGAATATGCGTTTACAAAGAAGACTATGAATTTCGGTGTCTGCGTGAAAGGGACAACGTATTTTGAATGTGATATGGATTTTTATGGACCGTTGGAAGAAGTGATAGAATTGTACTACTCCGGCTTGAAATCAGTTATCCTATTTAGATGTCACTGGTTCAATACAACCGATAGGGGCATGAGAGTTCATCCAAAATACAAACTTGTCGAGGTTAATTACAAATCGAAATTGTCAGTAAATGAGCCTTTTATATTGGCATCATAAGATGAATAAGTATATTATGCGAATTATCGAGCTCGAAATAAAGATAGAGCAAATTGGCGAGTAGTCTGTAAGACTAAAGCTAGAGGAAGAATTGATCCAATAGCGTGAGAAAATGAGTCGATACCTGATGAGATAGATGACTTCTATAAAGAAGAGGATCCTTTTGCAATAGACCATATCAGTCCAATACTCGAGGATGCGTACACAGAGTTAGTTCAATTAGAAGTTGAATATGTTGATGATGACGACTATGAAGTTTTGGAAGGTGAAGATGAAGAAGTAGAATTTGAAGAAGATGATGATGAAGAAGAAGAAGAAGAAGAAGAAGAAGAAGAAGGAGAAGAAGAAGAAGAAGAATTCGAAGACTATTACTCAGATGATGAGGAATAATTGTAAAGTATATATTCTATTAAATCATTCTCTACTATATATATAATCTATTTATATGTTTAATCGACAACTATGGTGGGTCGAGGTTATTGCCTGATGTCAACCAAACTTTCAGAGTCTCCGATCGGCGAGACTCCAGATTCTATGGCACTTGCTCATGATGATTCTCCTGCAATCGAGGCTAGTTTATCGAGACGCAGGCGGCCACGCGGGCTGAACATGATTCACCCTCCATTAGCCACGGAGTCATGGAGACCTATTAGTGTGTGCAGACAGTGGTAATGTATTATTAATTATTAATTATATATAATTCATTATATCATAATATAATATTGTACTTTATTTTTTTGGTGCAGGTTTGAGCAGGAGGATGTCGCCAGGACTATATCGGGGACGATTCGATGGTACATGCATGAGGCATGGCCCACGTGGTCTCACGTGCCCCGTGAGCACGTGGACATGCTAGGGGGAGGAGCGCGCCACATTGGCGGGTCTATATCATTTGTAGTGCACGAGCATCGTATGGCAAGTATTATACTTTAATTTTAATTTTATATTATATTTGTTACTCGGTGTACTAATTGATGTACTTGTTTCATAAATGTAGACGCAAGTGATGGTTGACAGGAGTGTCCAGTGACCTATTGGCCTAAGGTTTTCTACCTTGGTCTTGATCTTGATTTTGATGATAACAAACATGGAACTAATGTTTCATTGAGAAATACTTTCAGGTTCCAAGTCGATTAGTGCACATCGTCCGCGGTCGGAAAAATCGAAGAAATTGGCGAGGACACTCGTCGACACTCGAGATTCTTCAGGAAGATAGAGTTTATGTTTAGGATGTCTAGAATGTGTTGTAAATCCTCATGATGATGTAAAGAATCCCAAAAACCAAACCTGAACTCCAAAACACGAAAACCTAGAAAATTAGAAAATGCCCTGAAGTTTAATAAGCATAGGGAGCTCCTTGGAGAGCTATATGATGCTGGCCTAAGGTTTTCTACTTTGGTCTTAATCTCGGTTTTGATGATAACAAACAAGGAACTAATGTTTCGTGGAGAATTATTTTCAAGTAACATATCAGTTAGCGCTCGACGTCCCCTATCGGAAAAATCAAAGAAATCAAAGAAATCGGCAAGGATGCTCGTCGTCGCTTGGATTTCATTGGGAAGATAGAGTTTAGGATTAGGGTGTCTAGATAAATTTTAAATCCTTATGATGATGCAAAGAAATCCAAAAACTAATCCCGAACTCCAAAACATGAAAAACCAAAAAATCAAAAAATGACCCTGAAATTCACTAAGCCTAGAGAGCTCCTTAGAGGACTATATAACCTAGATATTTTCTTGGCACCAAAAATGCATGTAATTGTTCCTTAGGTAAAAACTAGATAACTGATATTTTTAAGTATTTTTTGGAAGCCTTTAGCCTACCCATATTTGACCCGTAAGATTAGAAAATTTCTATTATTCGGAAATTTGTACTAGACCCTAAAAGTTAGATTTTGATTATTAAGGATTTTGATTTTTTAAATATTTTTATTGAATCCAAATGGGGGGTAATCCTTATATAACATTTATGTTTTAAAATATTAACTTAAAGTTAAGAAATGTTATATAAGTAGACTTAGCGAAGACGGACCCGGCCAGAAACGAGCAAACAAGTAGAAAAAAATTAGCCAAAACAAGTAGTCTACCTAGGTTCGGTTGATCGATTGGTCGACCGGCAAAAGGTGAAGGCATTTTAGTTGATCGACTAACGCCCAGAATGGGTAGAATGCCTTCGGTCGGTCGCTCGGTCAGCCGACCGACGATCGACCGGCAAGCGACCGGGCGTCGCCAACGGGCAAAAAGATGCCGTTGACGAGCCCTCTTGTTTGAGGGGTTATAAATACCCATCCCAAACTCACTCCTAAAGTATGATTGATGCTTCCAAGCCTCAGAGTGTGATCCTAAGCATCTCTAGAAACTTTCATTGAGCCATCCTTGAAAGAACCCTAGTTTTGATCTCCACTCCTTGATTTAGCCTTGAAGCTTCACCGATTCATCATCTTAAGGCATCAAGAGGTCTGGGGAGTTTTCTTTGGAGCTAAGTATTTGTTGTATTATTTATTTTCTCCATTGTTTGTATATTTTATGGTTTATTTTCATTGTATATCATTTGTGTAAATCTAGAGCGCTAGGTTGATTGAGTTGCTTGTTGCCTTGGTGTTAAGGCTTAAATCCACCATTGTAAACTTAGTTTACTAGGATTAGTTGAGTTGTCCTTAGGTTGAGGTGGGAGATTGCTCTCAGTAGGAAGGCGGGATATTTCCGGGTGTGGAAGTGCCTTCGATTTGAGAGCGGAGACTTTCCGGTGTTAAGTCCTCATTGTAAGGAAACTAATTAATCTAGTTAATCTAGTTTGGAAATCCTAAGTGGGGTGCTTAGGTAGTGGAGTAGGCATTGGGGCCGAACCACTATAAATCATTGTGTTAGCATTGATATTTTGTTTGTGTTAATTGCTTTATCATTAATCGTTTTCGCATTTAGTCGTTCAATTGTGAATTACCTAAGTAGTTTATGAAAATATTTAAAATCGAATTTAGGCTAATTTATTAGTTGACACACTATTCACCCCTTATCTAGTGTGGCCATTTCACCAACATTTGGTATCAGAGCGGGTTGTGGATTGAAATTTCACCATCTCGTTTACATCTTGCCTCGATCGTGAAAATGGCACTAGAGAGTATAACATTTGCACCACCTAGGTTTGATGAAGAAAATTTTAGTGTTTGGAAGAGTAGGATGTATACATTTCTTAAAACACAAAATTTAGATCTATTGTGCATGCTAAAGAATGAATATGTTGACCGCACCATTGTGACATTAATGATAGGACTCAAGAACAAGTTATATTGTTTGAATTGATTGCTAAAATAATGTACTTTCTATATTGCTCATTCCCAAATGATATAGTTGAAAGAGTTATGCATTGTTCATCCGCATACGATATTTGGGCTTGTTTAAACATGTTTTATGATTATGCAAAAACCGATGAGCTTATTACTTTAAATGAAGGAGGTGATGACAATTGTCATACCTTTGGTCCTATTGAAGTTTTTGATGCCCAAAGCTCAGCTAGTCAAAGGAACACCAAAAATCGAAAAAGAAAACTTAGGTGCTTTCGTTGCCAAGTGAAGGGACACAAGAAGAAGAATTGTCCACTGTTGAAGAAGAAATCCAAAAAGAAGAATTGTGCTTCCTCGTCCACATCCATATCAAGTGAAGCCACTTCTAGGCATGACGATGAAGCTACATCAAATTTTTGCCTCATGGTTCTTTGAGATGAGGTATATTCTTCATCTTCTAGTCATGTTCAAAATATTAATGATAGTGATTCTAGTAGCTCAAAATTCCTTGATATGTCGTATGAAGAACTACTAGAAGAATGTAAAAAGATGTATGACTTGCTCATGAAAAAGAATAAGGAAAATAGGAAATTAAAGAAGGAAAATTTAAGGCTTAGTTCTCATGTTCATGAATTAGAAAATACAAAATTGAATACTAGTTCTTTTGATTCTTGCCATGAAGTTTTAAAACTTGAAATTAAGGACTTGAAACATACAAATGAAAAATTAGAAATTGAAAATGATGAGTTGTTAATTAAGATTTCAAAAATTAGAAATGAAAATGAGAACACGAAAAATAATGTGAATCTCAGTGGTAAGGATTGTACAAATGATTTCAAATTTGAGCATGATATTTTGAGAAATGAAAATTGCTTGTTGAAATCTCAAATACAAGCTTTACACAAATGCATTAATGACTTAAAAAATGAGGCTATTTTATTGTGTAGAAAAACAAGTAATTCATCACATGCTTCATCTTTGAGAAATCCTAGGAAGAAAAATATTTCATCTACGAATGCTCATGGTCATCATCTTTCTCATGCCAAGCATTCTAACTTTGGACCTCATGTTCATAAAAATGGTAAAAAGAAAGAATTCCATGGTCATTGCTTTTGTTCTGGCATATATAGGCATGCAATTTATGATTGTGCTTTTAAAGTGAAGCCTAGTGTTGTTAAGACACTTTGGGTACCTAAGCCCACTAACCCCCTAGGATGCAAAGGGATTTGGGTACCAAAAATATCATGTTCTCTTGTTGGGGGAGCTATCACACAAGGGTAAAGAGAAATGGAATATTGAAGTTGACCTTGGATCCAAATGAGAAATCTCCAAGAGGTTATAACTTCAAGCTATCATAATACCATAGGTATGGAAATTGAGATCAAAGACTTTGGTATCATCTCCTATACCCACTTACTTAAATTATAGTTGGAGTTTTGATATATGTTTAATATTAGTATATTTTCCGCTCTTGATATAAGTTTCAAAAATGCATTTTGATTTTCGATTTCTGGTCTCTTCAGAGACCTATGTAGCCTATAACGGGTTCATGCGACCTTGCGGTTTCAAATCGTAGGCTTATTGTGGTCTTTCAGTTTTCAACCAATAGGAAGGGTTGGCCGGAGATCTTAATTTTCAAATATTTCATATTTTGAGATCTCTTGATTCGTTTCGGATTCGTGATAATATATTTTGAAACGGATATCAAACTATTTAGCAAAGTGGATTTTAAAAATGATACTTGATTCTTCTCTTTGCTATTCGGTTTGTGTTGCTTGCTAGTAGCTTTATTTTTATTAATTCTACTAATGAAGTCTACTTGCTAGTTGAGAATGTTAATGGAAGGCTATGCTATCATGAAGAAAATTGAAAAGTAAAAAGACAAATTTGACAAAATTCCAAGAATGAGGTATGAGTTCGGTTTTGCAAAAATCTTAGTACAATAATTTAACACTTGTGCTATAATGACATCGCTATACTCATGATTGATTTTGCATGATAAATTTATAAAATTTCATGAGTAGGTAAAATTTTGATAACTTAGCTCATTTCATGATATCATGATATTTATGAAATCGGACTAGGTTGAAATTTTTCTTTAGAGACTTCATTTTAAGTTGAAAATTGGATGAACATGTTTAGGTGTGTTAATGATTAGTTGTCACGTGCTTAAAATTAAAAATTCATGAGAAATTGAGCAAAATGATAACTAATTCACTTTAGGGGACTTAAACTTGGAAAAGTTTGACTCAAGTCAACAAATCGACTTGGACACTTTATTTTAAGTCTAAACTACATAAACATATTTAGGAATATGTATGACATGTTTCCATACATTTAGAATGAGAAATTCATATGAATATGGATAAAATGACATAGAGGTCATTTTATGATAACCTCTTTTGAACCAAGTTGACCCAAGTCAACATATTAACTTATATGTCTCGTTTTCAATCCATATTTGAGGAACATGTTTAGATTTACTCATGTTACGTGTGTATAGGTGTAAGTTAAAAAAAATCATGAGTAAATAATAAGATTGACACTTATTTCATGATAACTAACTAAGTTTTGAATGAAACCATGCAAGGTTGATATCTTGACTTAAGGATATAATTTTTATTGCAAACTTGACATACACTATTTACATGACCATTATGTGGTGTCATAAAAGTTTGAATGCAAACTGTGCATGTTTTAAAAGAATGACCGAAAATTACAAAAATGCCATTGAAATTTTAGTTTTAAAATAGTTTACTCAATGAATTTTAGAAAAATGTAAAAAAAATGATTTTTAGATGATTCTTGAAGCTACACTTTCATTGAAAAATCTAGTTTGTTGTGTAAAAATTTCAAAAAATTTCATCAAGAATCTGATTTATAATGGAATTTTGAAATTAGATTTTGGAAACACAAAGTATCACTTACTTGAAATACCCATTTTTCCAATACTTCGATTTTTTGTCAAAAACTTCAAATGAAACTTTGAGTATACCATTTTGATTCCATTTCTAATATCATTCACACCATTGCTTGAGTAAAATTATTTCTATGAATGATTTTGATAACTTGAATGATATATAGAAATATTAGTTTTTCATTGAAATCAAGATAGGATGAAAAATGAACTTAGAGAGTTTATTTTGAGCTCAAACTTGACATACACATCTTAAATGATCATTCAACGATGTCTGAAAAGTTTGAAGCACAATTGACAACTTTTGAAAAAATACCTAAAATTTACCGAAATACCCCTGTACTTTCAGGAATTTTATGAATTTTTAGGAAACTGATTTTTTACTGATTCTTGAACCTTTAGATTCCTTGAAAAATCTAGTTTGTTCAGTTAAAGTTTCAAATTTGTTTGTCAAGAATATGATTTTATATGAATTTAAAAGTTTGATTTTTATAAACTTGAAGTATACTTTGACCTAAGTCAACAAAGTGACTTAGAAATCTCATTTTCAGCCCAAACTTTACTCATATACTTAGATTCACTCATGTTAGATGTCTATGTGCCTAAGTGTGCCAAAGCTCAAACTTTACTCATATACTTAGCTATTTTCATATTTTCATGCTTATTTCAAATGGAACTGTGCTAAGTTGAAATTTTGACCAAATGATATTAGTTTCATCTCAAACTTGATATACATGTTTTAAATGACCATATCTTGGTATTTTGAAAGTTTGAATGAAATCTAAAAATATCATGAAAAAGAACTGATATTCACGAAAATATCCATACTCGAGTGCATATATGATTCTTAGTTTTGGATTCTATCTATCATTCCTTGATATCAAGTATTGATTAGTCTCAAAATTGATATAATGTTTTCATCCATTGACTTGGTTGACTTTGGCTTTCATGAAAAATATTTTCTAGTCTCAACCTTGATTTTAATTGACTTTTCTAGCCCTTTTTGATTGATATCAAAAGGGGGAGAAAAATATAAGTAAAAGGGAAGAAAATATAGAAAAACCATGCATATAGATAGGGGGAGTTTATTTTCAGAGATGTGCATGTTGATAGAGGGCGAAATCCCATGTTTGATATCCTCTATACTGAATTATAGATATTTTCTCAAGGATGTTTGTCATCATCAAAAAAGGAAAGATTGTTGGCCTAAGGTTTTCTACCTTGGTCTTAATCTTGGTTTTGATGATAACAAACATGGAACTAATGTTTCATGGAGAATTATTTTCAGGTTCCATATCGGTTAGCGCTCGACGTCCCCGATCGGAAAAATCAGAGAAATCGAAGAAATCGGCAAGGATGATTGTCGTCGCTTGGATTTCGTCGAAAAGATAGAGTTTGTTTAGGGTGTCTAGATAAAAATGAAAAACCAATCCCGAACCTCAAAAGATAAAAATGATAAAAATGCAAAGAAACCCAAAAACCAATCCCAAACCCCAAAACATAAAAAACCGAAAAATAAAAAAATGGCCCTGAAATTCACTAAGCTTAGGGAGCTCCTTTGAGGGCTATGTAACTTAGATATTTTATTGGTACCAAAAATACCGGTAATTGTTCCTTAGGTAAAAACTAGATAACAAGATATGTTAAGGATTTTTTTGGAAGACTTTAGCCTACCCATATTTGTCCCGGAAGATTAGAAAATTTTCGTTTTTCCAAAATTCGTACTAGACTCTAAAAGTTAGATTTTGATTTTCTTAAGGATTTTGATTTTTTAGATATTTTTATTGAATCCAAATGGGGGATAATCCTTATATAATATTAATGTTTTAAAGTTATTAACTTAAAGTTAAAAAATATTATATAAGTAGACTTAGCGAAGTCGGAACCCAGAAACGTGCAAACAAGTAGAAAAAAATCAACCAAACCAAGTAGTCTGCCCAGGTTCGGTTGACCGACTGATCGACCAGCAAAAGATGAAGGTATTTTGATCGACCGATTGACGTCCAAAATGGATAGAATGCCTTCAGTCGCTTGGTCGGTCGATCGACGATCAACCGTCAAGCGACCGGGCGTCGCTAATGGGTAAAAAAATGCCCGTTGACGAGCCCTCTTGTTTGGAGGGTTATAAATACCCATCCCAAACTCACTCCTAAAGTATGATTGATGCTTCCAAGCCTCAAAGTGTGATCCTAAGCATCTCTACAAGCTTTCATTGAGCCATCCTTGCAAGAACCCTAGTTTTGATCTCTACTCCTTGATTTAGCCTTCAAGCTTCATTGATTCATCATCTTAAGGCATCAAGAGGACTAGGGAGTTTTCGTTGGAGCTCAGTATTTGTTGTATTATTTATTTTCTCCATTGTTTGTATATTTTGTGGTATATTTTCATTGTATATCATTTGTGTAAACCTAGAATGCAAGGTTGATTGAGTTGGTGGTTGCCTTGGTGTTAAGGCTTAAATCCACCATTGTAAACTTAGTTTACTAGGATTAGTTGAGTTGTCCTTAGGTTGAGGTGGGAGAATGCTCTCAGTAGGAAGGTGGGATACTTCCGGGTGTGGAAGTGCCGTTGATTTGAGAGCGGAGACTTACCGCTGTAAAGTCCTCATTGTAAGGAAACTAATTAATCTAGTTAAACTAGTTTGGAAATCCTAAGCGGGGTGCTTAGGTAGTGGAGTAAGCATTCGGGCCGAACCACTATAAATCATTGTGTTAACATTGATATTTTGTTTGTGTTCATTGCTTTAACATGAATCGCTTCCGCATTTAGTCGTTCAATTGTGAATGATCTAAGTAGTTTAAGAAATCGTTTAAAATCGAATTTAGGCTAATTGATTAGTTGACACACTATTCACCCCTCCTCTAGTGTGGCCATTTCACCAACATATGACCTTGACATTTTCTTGGCACCAAAAGTCTCGGTAATTGTTTCTTAGGTAAAAACTAGATAACGAAATATTTTTATGGATTTTTTGGAAGCCTTTAGCCTACCCATATTTGACCCGGAAGATTATAAGATTTTCGTTTTTCAAAAATTTGTACTAGACCCCAAAAGTTAGGTTTTGATTCTTAAGAATTTTAATTTTTTAGATATTTTTATTGAATCGATATGGACAGTAATCCTTATATAACATTTATGTTTTATTAACTTAAAGTTAAGAAATATTATATAAGAGGACTTAGCTAAGACGAAACCTATAAACGAACAAACAAGCAGAATACTTAGCTAAACCAAACCTATTTTTCCAATTTCGGTCGACCGAGTGGTCCCCAAAAGTGGCAGAATGCATTCGATCGCTCGATGGATGCTCGGTCGGCTGACCAACGATCGACCAACAGACGATCGATCGACAAATGATCGACTAACGATTGAACGACAAACGACCAAATGACGGAAATGGCTACTTTTCTAGCAGTTGAGTTAGTTGTTTGATGCCAACTCTTCATGGTCTATAAATACAAGACCATGAGAGACTCCCTCCCAAGATCCATGATTCTATTGAGCCATTCTTGATCATTCTAAATCCTTTCTTGAGCCATTTCTTTGCAAACCCTAGTTCTCATGATACAACCTTCATTTTGCCTTGAAAGCTTTGATCGATTCATCATTGAGGCATCAAGAGGAACTAGGACTCGTGTTTGGAGCTAAGTATTTGTTGTATTATTTATTTGCTCCATTGTTCACTACTAGAATAATGGTTTTTAGCTACGAGACTCACCGACGGCCTCCTGCACCGTCAGAAATATGCATGGCTTTTCGACGGTCGTAGCAGCCGTGACTGATGTAACAAAATCAGCCACGGCTCGCATACGGAGCCGCCTACAACCGTCGCTCATAGCCGACGGCGCGCACGGGGCGCGAAATGAAATAAGTTAGTAGCCACGGCTTAGCGAGGGCCCACAGACCATCACTAATATAAATAAGTCATTAGCCATGGCTAACAGTGGGCCGTCGCTGATATTGTAATTAACTACTCACGATTTACCGACGGCTGACGGGCCATCGATGAAAAGTTTTTTTATTTGCATTAGCGCTCGTCCCCCTTCTTTCTCCTGCTCCCTCTTCTCTCTGCTGTCATCGATAGCCGCCATCGACGCTGTCTCCTAGCCTCACCGTCAGTTCTCCGGGTCACCATCGAGTTAGCACGGGTTATCCGGGCGCCGCCGATCCTTCGACGTTGATTGCCTCCTCGCCGCGCGCCTCCAATCGCCGCCTTGATCTTCCTCGTCGTCAGTCGTCTCCTCATCATCTCCTCGTTGACGACCGCCCTCCTTCCTCTCCCCTCCCTCCTCGTCCGTCATGTAAAACCCCTCTTCCTGCCCCTCTCCAGCCGGCTAAGGCCGAAACCTAGGGCTAGGATATATATATATATTAAATGTTAATTTTATGGTTATTGTTAATTATATGTTATTTTATTTTAATTAAGTGTTAATTATTAATTTTAGGTTGACTTTAGATAAATTTTAGGTTAATTAGTAATTATTTGTTAGTTTTATTATTATTATTAATTGTTA
Source organism: Canna indica (assembly GCA_034359265.1). Lineage (NCBI taxonomy): Eukaryota > Viridiplantae > Streptophyta > Magnoliopsida > Zingiberales > Cannaceae > Canna > Canna indica. The sequence goes on along the minus strand of CP136898.1, from coordinate 30,709,410 downwards.
ATTAGGTTAGGTTGTTTTGCTGTTAATTAATTTTAATGTTAGGGTTAATTAATTATAATTAGAATAAATGTTAGGGTTATTTAATGAAATTAGTTTAATATTAATTAATTACTATTAATGGAATCGTCCATTGAGGACTCGCGGCCAAATCGTCGATTGTGGACTCGCGCCGGAATCGTCCACAATGGATGGACTTGTGCCGGAATCGTCCACTTTGGACTCACGCAGAATCATCCATTGAGGACTCACGCCGGAATCGTCCATTTTGGACTTGCGCGGAATCATCAACTGTGGACTCGCACCGGCATCCACAAATTTAGAAAAAAATCAAGACGAGTTGATACGTTTCACGTACACATCAACGAGTCAAATTTTAATTTTGCAAAACCTTAGATCTGTTCGGGGGTTGTATGTCCGTGTAAACCAAGTAAATGATCTTTTATACGACTTACAACCCTTGAATTATCCCTAATTGGACAATATGGGAACATAGTTATTGTTGGGGGAAATGGCACACTAGAGGGGGGGTGAATAGTGGGTTTACTAATCTATTAGCCTAAATCCGATTTTAATCATTTTGAGATTATTTAGGAAAATCGCAATTTATCGACTAGATGCGGAAGTAAAAATAAATCAATTAAGCACAAACAAAGATATCAATGCAGACACGAGGATTTATACTGGTTGGGCCCCAATGCCTACTCCACTACCTAAGCACCCCACTTAGGATTTCCAAACTAAGTTTACTAGATTAAATAGTTTCCCTTACACAGAGGACTTTGACTTGAAGAGTTTCACTCTCAACCTAAGGCACTTCCACACCTGAAAGTCTCCGCCTTCTTATTGAGAGCACTCTTCCACCTCAACCATAAGGGCAACTCAACTAATCCTAGTAAACTACGTTTACAACGGTGGGTTTAAGCCTTAACACCAAGCAACTACCAACTCAATCAAACCTAGCAACCTAGGTTTACACAATTTTAGTTACAATGAAATAAATAATAAAATACACAAGTAATGGAGCAAAAAATACAACAATACAAATACTTAGCTCCAACACAATGAATCCTAGCTCCTCTTGATGCCTTGATGATGAATCAAATCAACTTGAAGGAAAACTTTAGGAATGAAAGCTCAGACTAGGATTTCTCTAAAAAATGGCTCAATGAAAACTTAGAGTTGATCAATGATGGCTCAATGAAGGTTAAGAGTGATCAAAAGTTGTTAAGGAAGGCTTAAGCATGGGTATTTATAACCCCCATAAGAAACGGTGCGTCAAGATGCAGCTCAACGGGCAGAAAACTAGCCATTTCCGCCGTTCGGTCGCTTGTCGGTGGATCATTGGTCGCCCGACCGATCGACCGCTTGAGGGACCGCTAGCTTTCTGTGGATTAATCGCTCTATCCGGTCCTACTGATGGGTCGATCGAATGAGACATGATTCTTCTCATTCGCGAACCGATCGACCGAAGCCAAAAGCAGAGACGCGATTCAGTGATCCTCAATCCGGTCGATCGAAGCAGCTACTGCCTATTTTTAACAACATGCGGTCGACCGACTGATCGACGAAAATTGGGCAGACTGCTAGTTTGCTTGGTTTTCTTTGTTTGTTTTGATTCCGTCTTCGCTAAGCCTACTTATATAACATAAGTTAATAACTTTAAAAGATAAATGTTATATAAGGATTACCCCTCATTTGGATTCAATAAAAATATCTAAAAAATCAAAATCCTTAAGAATCAAAATCTAGTTTTCGGGGTCAAGTACAAATTTTCAGAAAACAGAAATTTTCTAAGTTCCCGGGTCAAGTATGGGTAGGCTGAAGGCTTCCAAAAAATCCTTAAAAATATGTCGTAATCTAAATTCTATCCAAGGAACAATTACCGCTATTTTTTATCTCAAGATAATGTCTGGGTCATATAGTCCTCCAAGGAGCTCCCTAGGCTTGGTGAATTTTAGAGCGGTTCCGGGTTTTCATGATTTGAGGTTCGAGATTGGGTTTTTGGGTTCTTATGTATCATCATGAGGGTTTACAACATAAACTAGAAACCCTAAACCTAAACTCTAATTTCCCAAAGAATCTGAGTGCCGATGAGCGTCCTTGCTGATTTCTTCGATTTCTTTAATTTTTTCGATCGGGGACGTCATGCGCTAACCGATATGGAACCTGAAAGAAACTCTTCATGAAATCATTAGTTTCATGTTTGTTATCATCAAAACCGAGATTAAGACCAAGGTTGAAAACCTTAAGCCAATAATCTCCCCCTTTTTGAACGTTTTTGAAACTTTATCAAGAGTGGAAAATCTACCAATATTAAGCATATATCAAACTCCAACTATAATTTTAGCAAGAGGGTATAGGAGATGATACCAAAGTCTTTGATGCCAATTTCCATACCTATGGCATCATGATGGCTTGAAGTTGCAACCGAAGATGGATTCTTCATTGAAGTCCATGGTCAACTTCAATTCTTCAATTTTCTTTACCCTTGTGTGGTAGCTCCCCCTACAATACAACAAGAAACTTTTGTTACCCAAATGGCTTTGGGTCCTTGGGGGTTAGTTGGCCTAGGTATCCGAAGTGTATTAGCAACACTTGGATTCTTCTTAAATGCACAATCATAGATTGCATGACCATATGTACCACAACAAAAGCAATGTCCATTAAATTTCTTTTTGTTTTCGCTATGGACATGAGATTTATTATTAGAATGCTTGTCATGTGAAACATGATGAGTATGAGTATTCTTGGAAACATCACTCCTCTTATTATTATCATGGGGTTTAAAAGTAGAATGTTTAACATGAGATTTAACATTAGCACGAACATTCCTTTTTGAAAAATCATTTCTACTAAAATTCTTAAATGAGGAAATATTTTTCATTCCATTCATTTTCTTGTTTAGGTTTAAAACCTCATTTTTCAAATCAATCATGGAGTTATGTAAAACATGCATTTGAGATTTCAACATATAATTTTCCTTTTTGATTTTTGAGTTTTCATTTTTCAGAATCTCATTCTCAGTTTTGAACCCATTTTTCAAGTTTTCATTTTCAAGCTTTAAGTCCTTAAGCTCAAGTTTCAATATATTATGACAAGGATCAAATGAGCTAGATTTCAATTTCTCATTTTCTAATTTTAGAGCATGCACATGTGAACTAAGTCTAGAATTCTCATTTTTAATCCTTTTGTTTTCCCTATCCTTTTTCAAGAGCAAGGCATACATGATTTTTATACTCATCCATCAATTCATCAAAATCACGAGAGCTAGATGAGTTAATACTATCATTATTATTAACATGACTAGAAGAAGTGGAGTGTACCTCATTGTTATCATTCATGAGGCATTCTTTTGAGATGGCTTCATAGTCATGAAAGGAGGATGCTTCACTTGAGTAGGATGATGTGGAGAAATTTGATCTCCTCTTTGCCTTGTTTTTCGTGGTAGGGCAATTCTTCTTCACATGCTCTTTTTCTTTGCACACTTGGCAAATCACCTTCCTTTTCTAATTTTTAGTGCTCCTACGACTAGAGGCACTATGGGCTTCAAAAACCATATTAGTATTGGGTGGATGACAATTGTCATCACTCCCCTCATCAAATGTATTGAGCACTTCGGTTTTTGCATAATTATAAAGCATGTTTAAGGTAGCCCAAATATCGAATGCAGAAGTACAATGCATGATCTTTTCAAGAACATTATTTTCCAAGGAACAAAATATGCAATTTGTAGCTTTAGCATTTAATTCAAACATATCAATTTGTTCTTGGGTCCATACATTCATGTCTTCCTTAGGTTCAATATATTTAATTTTTACCATGTTAAAAACACCTAAACCTTGAGTCTTTAAGAATGTGTACATCTTAGACTTCCAAAGACCAAAGTTCGAGTCATCGAACCTAGGATGTGAAGACGCTACCAACTCTAGTGTCATTCTCAAATCGAGACAAGGTGTAGAAGAGATGGTGAAATCTCAAGCTACAGACCTGCTCTGATACCAATTGTTGGGTGAAATGGCACACTAGAGGCGGGGGGGGGGGGAATAGTGTGTTTACTAATCTATTAGCCTAAATCCGATTTCAATCATTTTTAGATTGTTTAGGCAAATCGTAATTTATCGACTAGATGCGGAAGTGAAAATAAATCAATTAAGCACAAACAAAGATATCAATGCAGACACGAGGATTTATAGTGGTTCGGTCCCAATGCCTACTCCACTACCTAAGCACCCCGCTTTGGATTTCCAAACTAAGTTTACTAGATTAAATAGTTTCCCTTACATAGAGGACTTTGACTCGAAGAGTCTCACTCTCAACCTAAGGCACTTCAACATCTGGAAGTCTCCGCCTTCTTACCGAGAGCACTCTTCCACCTCAACCCTAATTAAGGGCAACTCAACTAATCGTAGTAATCTACGTTTACAACGGTGGGTTTAAGTCTTAACACCAAGGCAACCACCAACTCAATCATACCTAGCAGCCTAGGTTTACACAAGTTTAGTTACAATGAAATAAACAATAAAATACACAAGTAATGGAGCAAAAAATACAACAATACAAATACTTAGCTCCAACATAATGAATCCTAGCTCCTCTTGATGCCTTAATGATGAATCAAATCAAACTTGAAGGAAAACTCTAGGAATGAAAGCTCATACTAGGATTTCTCTAAAAAATGGCTCAATGAAAGCTTAGAGTTGATCAATGATGGCTCAATGAAGGTTAAGAGTGATCAAAAGTTGTTAAGGAAGGCTTAAGCTTGGGTATTTATAACCCCCATAAGAAACGGTGCGTCAACGGGTGACTTAATGGGCGGAAAACTAGCCATTTTCGCTGTTCGGTCGCTTGTCAGTCGATCGTTGGTCGACTGACCGAGCGAACGCTCGAGCGACCACTGGCTTTCTGTGGATTAATCGCTCTATCCGATTGACCGAATGAGACGCGATTCTTCTCATCCGCGATCTGGTTGATCGAAGCCTAAAGCCAGAGATGTGATTCTGTGATCCTCAATCTGGCCGACTAATCTGTCGACTGAAGTAGCTACTGCCTATTTTTAACAACATTCGATCGACCGATCGATTGACCGAAAACTGGGCAGACTGCTAGTTAGCTTGGTTTTCTTTGTTTGTTTTGGTTCCATCTTCCCTAAGCCTACTTATATAACATAAGTTAATAACTTTAAAACATAAATGTTATATAAGGATTACCCCCCATTTGGATTCAATAAAAATATCTAAAAAATCAAGATCCTGAAGAATCAAAATCTAGTTTTTGGGGTCTAGTACAAATTTTTAGAAAATAAAATTTTTCTAACTTCCCGGGTCAAGTATGGGTAGGCTGAAGGCTTCCAAAAAATCCTTTAAAATACCTCGTTATCTAGTGTCTACCCAAGGAATAATTACCGCCATTTTTTATGTCAAGATAATATCTAGGTCATATAGCCCTCCAAGTTGCTCCCTAGGCTTAGTGAATTTCAGGATGATTCTGGGTTTTCATGATTTGAGGTTCGGGATTGGTTTTTTGGGTTCTTATGCATTATCATGATGATTTACAATATAAACTAGATGCCCTCAACCTAAACTCTAATTCCCCGAAGAATCCGAGCGCCGACGAGCGTCCTTGCCGATTTCTCTGATTTCTTCGATTTTTTCGATCGGGGATGTCGTGCACTAATCGATATGGAACCTGAAAGAAACTCTTCATGAAATCATTAGTTCCATGTTTGTTATCATCAAAACCGAGATTAAGACCACGGTTGAAGACCTTAAGCCAATAATTTTTTATATTGCACTTAGTTTATTTCTCTCAGTCATTATTCATTTTTAAATTTTGGCTTGTATCTCCCTTGTTCTCCGATACGCGCCCAGATGATATGCGTATTCGGAGAACTGTAGGGAGATGCTGTCAAAATTTAGAATGAAGTTAATCACTAAAAGAAATTCAAAGTGTAATATAAATAACATGAATCCCGAATGGAATAGGACCATCACACCTAAAGACATTACCTAAAGATATTGTCAACTTTTTGACAGAACATGTCGAGCGATCGAAGTTGGATGTACCAACGAATTCATCGTGGAGCTATAACAGATGAATTTCGAGTAGGCGTAACTTACTTCTTAAATTTTGCCTACTCGAATAAAAAATTCTTTAGTGGTGATAAAATCTGATGTCCGTGCCGAAAATATTAAAACATAAAGATTTTTGGACCGGAAAACTGTCACAATGCATTTGTATAAAAAAGGATTCGCACCAAGATAGTTTCTATGGAATTGAAACGGGGAGTTACGTCAAGTCGAGACGTCGAACAATCCTATTGTCCAAACTCATGGTGAATCTTCTTCTACTGGTGTTTCTTCTTCCAATCCACCTAATCCTTATAGAACAATGATTCTGGATAGTCTTGGAGGACAATTCCATTTAAATGTTCATTTTAAGTCAACTATTGAGAAGGTAGTGCCACCATATACTCGATAGTTGAAGTCACTGAAGAACAACCTGCGATACAGATTGAATTGCCAAATAAGGAGGCTGTAGAATTTTACGAGATGTTGAAAGTTGCCGATGAACCTTTGTATGAGAATTGTCCTAATTATACAAGATTTTCGGCAATGACGCAACTCCTGAATATCAAGTTCGATTGTAATATTGGTGGGGTTGCATTTGATCGGATTGCAGGCTTTATCAATGGTACACTACCTCCAAATAAAAAGTTTGGACCAACTTTTTATAAGACAAAAAATTTGATGAAGAAATTAGGGCTTGGGTACAAAAAAATACACGCGTGCCCAAATATCTGCATTTTATATTATAAAGAAAATGCATAGTTAGAGAAATGCCTGGTATGTGAACATCCTCGTTACAAGGAGAAGAAATCGGACCGACAAAAAAATATCCCCTTTAAGATGCTTTGGTATTTTCCACTGATATTGAGGCTTCAAAGGTTATTCATATCAAAAAAGACTGCCCCCAAGATGAGTTGGCATGCAAGAAGTCGTGATGATACAGTAATGACTCATCCATCTGACAGTGAAGCATGGAAACATTTGGATAGGTGTTATCCTTCATTTACTAGGGAGACTAGAAATATCAGGTTGGGATTATGCACAGATGGTTTTAATCCATTTGGTAATTCGGCAACTCCGTATTCAGTATGGCTAGTTTTGTTAACAGTTTATAATTTTCCACCCTCAATGTGTATGAAAGATGAATTTATCTATCTTTTGATGATTATTCCGGGTCCTAGGGGTCCTCACAAAGAAATTGATGTGTTTCTCCGACCCCTAATTGATGAATTGAAAATATTGTGGGTTGAGGGAGCTGTCACTTATGATTGTCACCGGAAGCAAAACTTCACTTTACGAGCTGCTATATTATGGACAATCAATGATTTCTCGGCCTATGGCATATTGTCTGGTTGGAGCACGCATGGGCGATCTCTTGCCCGTATTGCATGGAACACTCAAAATCCTTCAGTCTTGAGAATGATCGGAAAATTTCCTTCTTTGATTGTCATCGTCGGTTCCTGCCGTCTAACCATCAATATCGAAGGAATCGTGACAAATTTACCAAGGATAGAGTCGAAAGAGATGAGCCACCACCGATGTTGTCTGGTGAATAGATGTGAGCACGTGTTCAATTGCTTCCAGAGATTACTTTTGGTCGAAATGTAAGAATTTCAGGATTTGGTCAAACACATAACTGAGTGAAAAAAAGTATCTTTTGAGAATAGCCGTATTGGAATTCATTACGGATTCGACATAATTTGGACGTCAAGCACATTGAAAAAAATGTGTTTGATAATATTTTTAACACTGTGATGGATATTTTTGGCAAAACTAAAGATAATATACAGGCCCGACATGATGTGAAAATACTTTGTAAGAGGCCTGAGTTAGAGTTGGAAGAGGTCAACAGACGACTTCATAAGCCAAAGGCGACATATGTGTTAAATAAACAACATAACTCAGATTACCTGATTGATATTGTTGAAATCATATGCAAGTTGGAGCAGTTTTTCCCTCCTGCATTTTTTGACTCGATGGAGCATCTACCGATACACATGGCATACGAGGCACGAGTTGGTGGCCCCGTTCAATACCAGTCGATGTACTTATTTGAAAGATACATGAATCGTCTGAAGAAAAAAGTAAAGAACACCGTCGTAGTTGAAGGTTCCATATCAGAAGCATATATAATTCAAGAAATTTCAACATTCTACTCATTTATTTTGAATCAACCATCAAGACAAGACTTAATCGTCTTCCACAGAATGAAGACGGGGGAGCTCAACCATCAGATGGTTGTTTAAATATCTTTTGTTACCCCGGTTGTGCTTTGGGTTTTCGTCCGTCTCGATTTTTAAACGACGAAGAGTACCATTTGGCCTACTTGTACGTTTTACTAAACTGTCCAGAGATTGAGAAGTTCATTGAAATATTTCACATTGAGAGGGAGGGGAGAGCTTGGTCGGCGCCGAAGATCGTTTCGTCGTCTGAAAGTTTGAGATCACCAACATCCAACCCTTCTTCCTCCTTAAGCAAGGTGAGTGGTTGTTTTTCCATTGTTGATTTGGGGGAGGCGAGTGGCCGAACCCCTAGGACTGCTAGGTAGAGATTTTGTCGCGAGGTTTCGTCGATTTAAGGTACTTTCATTTCCGGATCGTTGTTTAAGTGTTATTACATCGAATCTACCTTGGTTTTTCTCGGATTTTGATGTAATAGGGGCTGCGGAGTAGAGGCAAAAGGGGAAAGGTTATGCCGAAATTTTCCCCAATTCCCTCGACGAGTATAAACCCCTTTTTAATCGATATTGAATTTATACCGAGAAGATGTATAATTTATTTACTCTAGATGAAGATTGAAACCCCTTCTCTGGGCCTTGTAGGGTTCGGCCAACCAAAAGGACAACCCATGTCCTTGGTTCGGCCGAGCAAAAGGATGTGCACAATGATCAAGGTCTTGGTTAGGCTAGATTGGAATCAAGATACTAAGATTGGGGTTGGCTCTTCTTCCTTGTTCTTACCCATGGGGACTCGACTGAGCAAGGCAAGCCTTGCTCAAATCACGGTCGACAGGAAAGAGGGGGTGGTGACCTCTAGAAGCTAAACTTCATGTTTAGGAATACTCAAACAATAGGAAATGAAAAGTTGCCTAGATTGACAATTAGAATCAAGATGACATTTAGGCTTGACTATAACTAAGGAAGGCTACTACGTTGGTGCATAAAATTTGTAGTATGGTAGTATAGTAACCATTCTTGATTCTTCCCTCTTTAAATTCTGAAATTTGGTTATGCTTTTACCATGTTAGATAATCTCTTTCCTTGTTGAATTTATTGTAAATGCAGAATTTAAATTCATTAACATTGAATCGAGTGGCTATACTTAGTAGGTGACATGAGTACTTCATTTATAGCTTATATGCTGTCCGGTATTTTTGTTGGGTGTATTTCCAAGTTTATGACATGTAGTTTACATTAGTGAAAGGTAGCATATGATGCTAGATGATTTGCATGAAATTAAAAAGTGTGTGTTAGATATGGAAACTCAAAAGTAGACGAGTTAGGTCTCACACATACGAACCATTCTGCGAACAATAGTGTGCGCATGATATGGCCGAAGCAAAAGGCCGGACACGAGCGGATGCCTGGGATTTTAAATAAGGAAACCCTAGGACACTTGATTATGTGATGTGATTGTGATGGTCTGTCGAGAAGCATGGATAGTCGGAATGACTAATGCTTGACTCGGCCAGTGATTTGGGTCTTGAGGTTGCACCAGCGGGCTCGGTAGGTGCCAGACCCCAGTTGGGCGGGACTAGCTATCCCTATCCCGATAGGTATCCGGAGACTAGCAGGACCATCCTAGTCGACGGCCCGGAGACTTTCTTGATGTACTTGTGTGTTATGTAGGCCTTAAGGCCAGTATGTTACTATCTTTGTGTGGTAGGGCTGGTTAGAGCCGAACCACTAGATCATGAGCAGGCCCTAGGGGCCGGCTGCCACGTGGCATAGTTGGGCTGATATAGCCGGTGGTATGTATGTATGGTCTATACAGGATGACCCTAGGGGTCAGTTGTCATATCAGAAATAAACTAGATCCCTAACTCTATATTTTGTTGACTTACATATATGCTTATTGGGGATTATATGGAGGTTCGGAAGAACCGCTCACTGAGTCCCATGTGGAATCACCGTTTATTTTTCTTATTTTGTAGAGCCCGATCAGTGAGTTGAGGCTTGGAGTCATGGTGCAGCTGGAGGGCAGGCAGTGACGTCGATCTTGTAGTGGCGTCCAATAGTCATAGTCTAGATGTCCAGATTTGTTATTTTCATACAATGAGAGTTGTTGTTTTTAAGCATGTATTCAACTTTGTACTCGGGTTGTTTCATTTTGTGCATGATGTTAGCAACTTTCCCTTTTATCAAAACTTGTGAACTTTCTTGAAATTCAAATAAAGTTGCATTGTTGTTTTCTATTTATGTGTTACGGATTCTCATTAGTCAGTGTATGTAGTAGGCTTCAGGGTAGGACATAGATCCTGGCCGGTCACACGACTCTGAGTTGGGGTGTGACGGTTCAATTGGAAATAGAATACATTGATGACGACGATAATGAAGTTGAGGAAGGACAGAATGATGATGGGGGAGAAGAAGAAGAAGAATTTCAAGATTTCGATACAGAAGAACAAGAAGAAGAGTATTACACGGATGATGATAATGACGATGATTATTTCTTCTAATTTCAACTATATGCATAAATTATTTCTTCTAATTAATTTATAATTCAAAATATCATAATATGAATTTTTATTTGGTGCAGATTTCAGCAGGAGGACGTCTCTCGCACAATAGCGGGGATGATCCGGAAGTTTATACATGGGGCATGGCCTACATGGTCTCACGTGCCCCGTGAGCATATGGATTTATTGTAGCGAGAGTTCATGGTAAGTATATTTATTAAATTAATATTAATGTTAAATATTGATCGGTAATAATAATCTTTTTTTGCAAGCTCATTATACATGGCCGGAGGACCAGACCACTTTTGTTGAGGTTGCATGGGAGCGTATTGCTCGCGCTCGCTATAACGGGCTACTTCAGCAGGCCCGTCAGACCGTGATGAAATGGCTGGGGGCCACACAAATAGGGTGGACTCAGGGGCATGCCCCCGAGTGGATTCCTGGCCCTGTGTGGGACCAGCTCATTGAGCAGTGGGACACACCTGAGTGGCAGGAGGTCTCTTGGACTGCGTTGAGAAACCGCATGTCTGAGGCAGACGGCACGGGCGCGCGTCACACTGGTGGCTCTATCTCTTTTGCGGTTCTTGAGCGTCGTGTGGTATGTATAATTTAATTATTTTTAATTAAATTATATATTGTGTATAATGATATTAATGTATTTGTTTTCTAATGTAAGACGCGAGTGGCAGAGGACGACACCGTCCAATGCCCATCAATGATGGAGGTGTTTGAGCGCAACCACCGTCGTCGACGAGGAGCGGGGGACTACGTTGATAGCAGAGCCTCGATCATAATGGTAAGTATTTATATATGTCTATTTGATTTACACAATTTTTATTTATAGTTTATATATATTTAAAATATAAACACATGTAGGAAACTTACACGAGGACTGTGATCGAGTGTGGAGACACACCGGAGGAGTTCGACGCAAGAGCTTGGGTGGAGGCCGTAGGTGGCTGGGAGCACGAACGTGTTTATAGCTTTGCAGACAATGGCCATGCACGCGCCGTGCTCCGGCCACTTGGGGTACCGACCCCTACGGCTGCGGGTGAGCGGCCCTCGACATCTCGGGCGTAGGATCGGAGTTGGATAGCGGCCTTGGAGTCAGAGCTCACCCAGCAGAGACAAGCGATGGAGGAGCAGAGGCTAGCAATGGATGAGCAGAGGTTGCCGATGGAGGAGCATAGACGGATGAATGAAGAGTAGAGACAGATGATGCAGAGCATGCAGGCACGGCTCACTCAGATTGTGTCTCACTCTGGCCTTCTTCCAATGATGTCGCAGCCGTCGTCCTCCTTGACCCAGTCGACGCTCTCGACCCAGTCGCTGTCGACTCCACCGCAGTCATGAGATTTTGATTTATTGTATTTTGTTTATATTTTGAAACTTGTTTGTATATGGATAGTTGTTTATATACTTATGATTTTATATATATGATATTTTGATAATTGTTTGCCTCCAGTTTGAGGCTTAGATTGATGATATTTATGTAAAATTTGTATGTTTGGTTTCAAATGCATGTGTATGATGTTTTCTGATTGTAATATGTGATTGAAAATAGAATGTAATCTATAAAGATTATTGTATACAGGAATTTATAAAAAATTATTTTTTTCAGTTACAGGATATACCTTCAGCCACGGCTTACCCACGGCCACCGTCACTAAGCCGTGGCCGAAGGCTTATCGTAAATCGCTGATGGTCTGGGCAGCACCAAGTATCACCGACGGTCCTGGGCCATGGCTGATGTGTTGGTATCAGTGACAGCCGCATACATCGCTAAGCCGTGGCTGAAGGCATGACTGATGGCCTGGGCAGCACCAAAAAACACAGTTGCTAATAGTATCATCGATGGCCTCGGGTCATGGCTGATGTGTTGATATCAGTGACAGCCGCCTATAGCCGTCACTGATGTGTTAAATTCAGCAACATCGTCCACGGCTATAGCTGATGATTACTTGTGACGGCTGAGAGACACCGTCACAACTTATCTGAGATGCACACATCATTGATGGCTTTTTGCCACGGCCAGTGCCGTCTGTGATAGTTATCACCGACGGTTCAGCCACGGCTTAAGCCGTCGGTGATGACAACAATTCTAGTAGTGGTTTGTGTATTTTGTGGTTTATTTTCATTGTTTATCAAGTGTATAAACCTAGGTTGCTAGGTTTGATTGAGTTGGTGGTTGCCTTGGTGTTAAGGCTTAAATCCACCATTGTAAACTTAGTTTACTAGGATTAGTTGAGTTGTCCCTTAGGTTGAGGTGGGAGACTGCTCTCGGTAGGAAGGAGGGATACTTCCAGGTGTGAAAGTGCCTTCGGTTTGAGAGCGGATACTTTCCGGTGCAAAGTCCTCTTTGTAAGGAAAATAAAATAATCTAGTAAAGCTAGTTTGGAAATGCTAAGCGGGGTGCTCAGGTAGTGGAATAGGCATTGGGGCCGAGGCACTATAAATAATTGTGTTAGCATTATTTACCTTGTGTTTCGTATTGCTTATCATTTACATCTTGCTTTCGCTTACTACTTAGGCAATTAACAAATCGAGTAATTAGGCAAAAAGTTTAAGAAACATCTCACCAACATTTGGTATAAGAGCGGGTCGTAGATTGAAATTTCACCATCTCCCCTACAATCGTTTCTCGATCCGGAAAATGGCCCTAGAGTGTTTAACGTCTTCACCTCCTAGGTTCGATGCCTCGAACTTTGGTGTTTGGAAATCTAGGATGTATGTCTATTAGTAGACTCAAGGTTTAGAAATATTCAATATGTTGAAAATTAAATATGTTGAACCTAGAAAGGAATTGCATGATTGGAATGAAAATGAGATTGAGCTATTTAAAGTTAATGCACAAGCTAGGAATTGCATATTTTGCACTTTGCAAAATGATATTTTCGAAAAATTCATGCATTATACATCGGCATTTGATTTATGGGCTACATTAAATATGTTATATGATTTTGCTAAAACCGAAGAGCTTAATACACTTGTTGAGGGTGGTGATGACAATGGGTTACTAAATATGTTATATTAACCCCCCCCCCCACATCTAGTGTAGGCCATCTCACCAAAATGACCCACCCCGGCGGAGGTGTTCGAGCGGATACACCGTCAAGGACATGGGGCAAGAGAGTACATCGACACCCGCACTGCAGTAATCATGGTAAGTATATTTGTTTCAATTATACAATATTTATTTATAATTTAAGTTTATATGAAACATAAATACAAACTCGTGTAGGAGACCTACGCTTGGACGGTGACGAAGCGTGGGGGCACCCACGATGACTTTGACGCGCGAGCGTGGGTCGATGCCGCTGGTGGCTCGGACCACAACCTCATATATGGCTTCACAGATAGTGGTCATGCGCGAGCCGTGCTTGGACCACTTGGGGCACCGACCCCTCTAGTCGCTGGTGAGCGGCCCTCCACCTCTCGGTCTCAGGATCATAGCCGGATAGCAACATTGGAGGAGATGATCGCGCGTCAGAGTGAGATGATGTCACGTCAGAGTTAAATGATGGTGGAGATGCATGCCATGTTACGTAATATCCGAGCTCATACCGGCATTGACATGCCTTCGTCACCAGATCCATCGTCCTTGACCCAGTCCACGCCAGTCTACACTCAAGCACTACAGACCCTGCCGCATGATCCCGATCATCCTCCACTACCACAGTGAGACTTTATTTTGTTTATGACTTGGATATTTTGTTATAACTAGTGTTTTGATACTGTTGACACATATACTTGACTTACTATCACGTTGATACGATAACTTTGATTCATATAGTTTTTTATACGATTGTTGATAGTAATTATTATAAATATAATTGTTTTGATGTATATCTGGTGTTCTGTGATGTGAATGTATATGTATTATGTGAATGGATGGGTATGTGTATGGGTGTGTGAGTTTTGTATCAGATTATAAATGTATCAACATGAATTTCTAATTAAATTTTTTAGTTACAGGTTAACAACATCAGTGATGGCTTACCCATAGTCGTCTGTGTGACGGCCATCACAAAAAGCATATTGTAATTCTTGGGCAGCAACCTCAAGCTGATGACCTACAACAACGACTGAGCAACAGTCTTTCGGCAATGACTTTACCTCAGTCGGCTGGCCGTCGTTGATATCAATATCCGTAACAGCAGCGGGTCATTACTGTCCCCTGGCTGATAATGATATCAACAACAGCTATGGAACATTGTAGCCCCGTGGTTGATAACCATATCAGCAACGACCGGCAAGACCATTGTTGATATGTTAACAACAACGGTCGGGTGCCGTTGTTGTTAACTTATCAAGGACGCATTCTTTTTCCATGGCTTTCTTGCAATGGGTCAGGCCATCACTCACTATTGGTGATGGTCTTCACCAATGACTTTTCAAATGGATGCGGCCATTGGTGAAGGTTGTTATTCTAGTAGTGTGAGCTCGATCAGAGTTTGTACGACTGCGTGTCGTGCTCTAAGTGAGGTTGGTCTTCATAACCTCGATTGATCACAGGATGAGTACATATTTTTTGATGTATTGCCTCGGTATTCGAACTAGATGTAATGCTTATGTTGGCTTCTTTGATGTCCGCCACTTGTGCGGTAGATATATCATTCCACCGAGGGTAGCTTTTGTTTGTTTGGCGAAGGGTTCGCCGTTTGCCGTGTGTTTGTACCATTAGGCTTAAGGATTTGGGCAAGTGAACGAGTTTAAAGTATGGGTTTGTGCAATCGAGCTTACGACGAAGCTTGTTTCCATAATTTTCAAGAAATATCGTGCTGGCTAGAACCCTTGTCAGTGGTTCCCAGTTTGCCTCGCTGTCACTTTGCATTCCTTTTCTACCTATCATTCCAACTCCTGGATTGTAGGAGATTCTACGACCCTGTTTGCGCACGACGTTAAATCCTGGTAGCAGAACCCTTAGTTGCAGTTTCTTGCTCGTGTAGCTTGGTCGGTGATAATGTTTTCGAAATGCTTCTCCAAGTAAACGCTTTGTCTGGCAGTCTTTCTTTTTCCGTTGATGAGTAGCCCTTTATGGGTTTGTAAGTGTAACTATTCCCTTTCGCGAGACTTTCATGAATGAAAGAGATATCTTCTTTATTTTTCCTTGTTGTGTTTTTTGTCGAGTTGTTGTTCCCTACATGTTTTGATTAGAGTAGTATCTAAACTATTGTTTACCTATTTGGTATGAGCAAGGCACTGGGGCCATATATTGTGGTGCGACGGCTATCAAGGTGGATTGGTGAAAATCGAATCCTGATCGCATAAGGGTGCTAAGGCCGAGGATGATTTTCGAGGAAGAATGGTGGCTCTTGGGGGCCGAAGACAAGATTCGGTGAAAACTGAGCTCGCAGGAAGCGCGCTTGGGGTTGTGCTGCTTGTTGAAAGTGTGTCGAGCTGAGCCAGATGCTGTGTTTAGCGCCGAGGACCACACTCGTTGAAAATCAAGCTCACGAGATGTGTGCTTGGAGTCGTGTTGCTCGTTAAGAGTGTGTCGGGCTTAGCTGGAGGACGCGTTTAGGTTCGAGGACCAGACTCGGTGAAAATTGAGCTCGCGAGAAGCGTACTTGGGGTCTTTGAGAGCATGGGAGCCCAAGATAGGCACTGAGGCCAGCGAGCCAAACCGGTGAGAACCGAGTGCTAGTCGGTGAATGAGGTGTTGAGTTTGAGCTTTAGACTAGTGGGGACCAAGTCTTAAATGTTTAGGGTCTTGGTTATGCCTAAGGATAGGGGGAGTTGGGTGAGGAGGAACGCGTCACGTGGGTCAAGGGCCACCCTTGGGACCGTGTAAATTGCTCCTTTGAAGTATGAAAATGACTACAAGGACCATTAAACACAAAAGTCATACGTATAATAAAAAGAATGATTTCTTAGTAGAATATCAAGAAGATACATCTTTTCCCATAGAGAATTTAAGCTCGGCTTATACAGGGAGGAGCCCCAACAAAACCTTTCATGGGGAAAACTCAGTGGGAAAAACACCACCAAGTAGGGAAAATAGTACTCTATTCCTGCTGTAATTTAAAGGTCGAACCTTAGCTGTAGTAGGCCCGTAGGGAGGACGCGTTCTAGGACCATGGGAGTTCTCGTCCAGAGAGCTGGGCAATTATATAAGCACCCTTTCCGAGGACCTTTGTGATATGGTAGGGATCTTTCCAGTTTGGAGCAAGCTTGCCTTCTCTGGTTGGTTTCCTTTGTGGTTCAATCTTTCGGAGAACAATGTCTCCTTTTGCAAAGTTTATGAGACTGACACATTTGTCATACTTCTCGGCAATCTTAAGTTTGTTGGAGGGTGCTCAACGATGAGAAGAGATGCCTGATGCCGAGGTCTATGCAGAACTCTCGAAATTGACGATCCGCGAACTACGTTCCGTTGTCACTAACGAGCTCACATGGTATTCCAAATCCGCAGATGATATTTTTCCAAATGAACTTTTGAACTTTGTCAATTATAATTGTAGAGAGGGGTTCATCTTCTATCCACACGGTAAAGTAGTCGATCGCTACGATCAAGTATTTGAATTGCCCCGGTATTTGGGGAAATGGACCGAGGAGGTCTATCCCCCATTTGTGGAACGATCAACTGATGTCTGAGCTATGCAATGGTTCAAGGTGTAACTTTGAAACTTCCGAGAACCTTTGCCATTTGTCACATTTTTTGACGTAGATACTACAATCTATTTTCTTGGTTGGCCAGAAGTAGCCGGCTTGGAGAATTTTGGCCGCTAGGGACCTCCCTTCGATGTGATTGCCACAGATGCCAACGTGAACCTCCGCCATTATAGTGGCTATTTGGGGTTGTCGACACACTTGAGGAGCGGTCGAGAGAACCCTCTCTTGTAAAGCTAATTATCAAAAGGTGTGTAGTAACTTTCCATTCTTTTAAATCTACCTAGATTTGAGATGTTCTTCAGAATCTCGCCTTGTTTGAGGTAATTGATGTAAGGAGTTCTCCAATCTGTGCCTTGTTCGATCGTTTGGACCTTGGCAGAGGTATCGGCCGGTTGGATGCTTGGATGTCCAATGACTTGCTGGATGACTAACCTATTGTTTTGAGGCTTCCTGGTGCTAGTAAGTTAGGATAGTAGATCAACCCGGGTGTTTTCTTCCCGAGGTATATGCTGGATCACACAACTATCAAAGTTAATGATTAAAGAAAGTACTAATCAAGATACCTTCCGAGGGAGGGATCCCTGGCTTGGCAAGTGTTGTTGACTGTTCCCATGACAAGCTATGAGTCGCGTTTTACAACAATTTTTCGAGCTTTCACTTCCTGAGCGAGTTTTAGCTCGACGATCAGAGCTTCGTACTTCGCCTAGTTGTAGCTGTATTTAAATTGGAATTGAAGAGATTGTTCTATTGTGATTTCCTGACCTTCCATAATGACGCCTGCCCCGCTCCCTTTCTCATTGGAGGCACCATCCACAAATAATGTCCAGGTTTCCTCCAGTTTAGGTGTATCTTCTTGGTTGGTGAACTCGGACAAAGTCGGCCAACATCTGGGCCTTTATGGGACCCCTAGGTTGGTATTCTATGTTGTATTCTGAAAGTTCCACATATCAAGATATCATTCGTCCTGCGAGTTCCGATTTAGCCATAACCTTCCTTATTGGTTGTTTGGTGCGAACTTGAATTGTGGCTCTGGAAATACGGCCTTAGGCTTCGAGTCGAGATGACCACGATGAAAGCGAGCTTTCCAAGCCTCTGCTACCTGATTTTTGGTCATTGGAGGACTTTGCTGACGAAGTAGATCGGCTTTTGATCTTTTTCTTGCTCTCTGATCATGACCAAGCAGAGGGCATTCTCCGTGACTGTGAGGTAGAGAAACAAGGTTTGTCCTACCCGCGGCTTATCCAAAATTGGTGGGATAGTGAGAAATTATTTTAATTCTTCGAAGGCCTGTTCGCATTTTTCATCCCAGTGGAAATATTGCTTCTTCCGTAAGATCTTGAAGAAGGGAGCGACTCGATCGGCTGACCTGGAGAGGAACCGGGAGAGCACCGCCATCCTCCCAATGAACTTTTCCACCTCCTTGATGTTACTTGGGCTCTGTATCTCTTGAATAGCTTGACATTTCTCCGGATTGGCCTCTATCCCTAGGTGTGTCAGCATGAAGCCAAGGAATTTGCCATCCTGCACTCCAAAAGCGCATTTTTCTTGATTCAATCTCATGTTAGTGCCTAAGCTCGCTGAAAATTTCGATGAGATCATTACAACGATCGCTAGCGGTTGGCGTTTTGGGTAGTATGTCATCGATGTATACCTCCCTATTAAGACCAATTTTTATTTTCGAAGACTTTGTTCATCAATTGCTGATATATGGCTCATGCCTTTTTAAGTCCGAAGGGCATTACCCTGTAGAAAAAGTTTGCATGTTCAGTAATGAAGGTTGTTTTTTCCACATCATCAGGGGGTGTCGGGATCTGATTGTAACCTAAATAGGCATCTATGAAACTGAGATACTGGTATCTCGAGGAGCCATCGACAAGTTTGTCGATGCTCAGCAATGGGTAGGAATATTTTGGGGAGGCTTTGTTGAGGTCAGTGAAGTCGACACACATTCGTGACTTTCCTAAGTGCTTTTTGATCATCACAACGTTTGCGAGCCATGTTGTGAAACAAATTTCTCTAATGAATTTTGCTTTTAGCAACTTCGTGGTCTCTTGATGAGATGCATGCTGTCACTCGATCCCGAGCTTTCTCTTCTTCTGGGCCATGGGCTTGATGCGAGGGTCGATGGCCAGCATGTGGCGGATGACCTGAGGGTCCATTCCTAGCATGTTGGCAGGTGTCCATCCATAGAGGTCGGCGTTATCTCTGAGCAAAGCGCTGAGTTGTGATTTGAGCTCGCTGGGGAGGTGTGTTCCCATGTTGGTTACGTGTTCGGGATGTCCTGATCTATACGGACTCCAGGTTGTCAACGGGCTGGGGCGCTCTAGGATGTCTCCTCTATGGTCTAGGTCCGATATTCTTGGTTGGAGTTCAATTGGCCCGAGCTTCAGGCATTCGTTGTAGCACGTGCGGGCCTCCCTCTGGTATGCATGGGTCACTCCCACCTCTATATCCAAGATGGTAAATTTGATGGCGAGGTGGGGGGTCGACAGAACGGCTCCTAATTGTTCAAGGAGGGCCAGCCCAAGATCATGCAATATGGACTAACGCACTAGACGACAAGAAATTGTACATTTATTGTCTTTGTTCTTGGTGTAGAGCCAAATGTTGTGGCTATCCATAAGTAGCCCCTGACGTTTACATGGTATCATGAGAAACTGACAAGTTCTACACATTTTCTGACGTTTACGTGCGGGCCTCCCTCTGACGTTTACGTTTACGTGGGTGTAGCAAAGATTCACTAATTCCCATTTTCTCGAGTGTGCGGTAGAAGAGGACATCGACATAATTACCATGGTCCACCAAAACCTTCTTGACAAGGAAACCAGCAGCAAACACAAAAATAATGACAAGATCATGTAAATTCCTATCAACTCCTTGAAAGTCAATATCATAGAAGGATATTACTGGGGTGGGTACGTGTGGTTGAGCCGCTTCATTCACGATCATCATGGTTCGGGATGGTTGTGTTTCAAGAGTACCTTCTTCGGCAAATGCTCCCGTTATGTACTTGGTGACTCCCTAGATGTCGGGTTGGGGTTGCTCACTTTCAAAGTCGTCGTGGTTGTCTGTGTCACTAGGCGTTGGTGTGTTACTGGAACTTCAACATTGTTGGCGACTTTGCTGGCTTTTGCCGCGGCTCTGATCACATCAGATGTAGTGGTTGATTCGACCTTCTCTGATTAATCATTCAATCTGATCACAAAGGACCACACATTCTTCGGTAGTATGTCCGTTGGTTTGATGGAACTCACACCTTTTGCTCTTTTTGCCTTTGATTGGAGATCTCACATTTTTGGAGCAGCCGAGGGGCCTAAGCCCCTACAGGATGGTTTCTCTTAAGGTATTTAGGGGTGTGTACCTTTCAAATCAGGCATTCGGACTAGGTGGAGACCTTGGTACCATGCTGTTGTTCTGCTCGTGGAGGTGGCAATCTTCGCCCCATCTGCATTTTTTTCTGGATTTCTTATTTTCAATAGCAGCCTTGAGATTTTGCCGATTAGTGTCTTTGGTTTTCTCGGAGTTCTTCCATCTTATGAAGCTAGTGGCCTTATCATGAAACTCAGCCATGTCTTTGGGCTCTGCCAGGGTGATCTGGTCGGCAAGGAGTTTGGGTTTTAGCCCGAGCTCTATGGATAAGAGTTCAATCTGTAGGTCGAGGTTGGGAATTTCGGCCGCTACGGCCTGAAACCTATTCAGGTACTCTCTAAGGGGTTCATGTTGCCCTTGTCTGACATAATGGAGGGCAGCCGCCGTCTTATGATACACTCGTGATTCGGTGAACCGATTGAGGAAGACGCGGGAGGGGTCTTCGAAGGATTGAACAGATCCTGGCGGTAGGGATGAAAACCACCGCAAAACAATTTTTCCCAAGAAAGTAGGAAAGTCTCTGCATAGTGATGGATCGGTTGCTCCATGATACAACATTGTAGCCTTGAATGCCGTCAAGTGTAGTGCGAGGTTGCCTATACCATTGTAGGGTGTCATGGTCGTAGGCAACTCACTCCTCGATGGGAGGTGGGTTGTCATGATGTTCTCGGCAAAGGGTCCCGCATCAGAGGGGAAATTGTTTCAGCTTTTTTGGTCCTGGGATCATCGTCTTTTTTTGGGCGGCGATTGCTAGAGACTTCGCAATGGAAGATAGGAATTAGTTGCTTCTTGTTGAAGTGGTTGCTTCCTTTATGTCCTGAATGGCAGCGCTCGTGTTGAACTGGGGGTTGTCCCTAAGATCGCGTTAGCATCTCGGTCTGGGTTGTTAGCCACTGGTTTTAGCCTCCAAATTGTATATTCAATGTTGGGGGTCTTCAGGGGGAGGATGGGCCAGCACCGGAGCATCGCTCTTCGCTGTTTCAGCATCACTAGGTTGCGATCGATCGTCGCCATTGGGTTGTCGACGCTGGCGTGCGGCGGTGGTCGCTTGGCTTCGAGTGCCAACCATTGTGGGGGAGGTAAGCTTTACTCGGCCCCACGGTGGATGCCAAATGTTCTTGCCATGTTGGGGTCTTCTGGTCTGGTTCGACGTCGGAGGGTGGGGGGGAGGCCTGCAAAAGACACTCTGAGGCTTAAGTAAGTGGGACTCCAAGGTGGAGGTAATGGAAATTAGAATTAGGGTTACCTGAGGCACGTCATGTCTATATCTATTGCAGGTGGATATGATAATGCTGCCCGAAAATATCACGGTGATGTTACCCAAAATGGGTCGGGATTGATCTCAGAGATGGCAGGCTCGTAATGGCAGATCTCTCCTAATAAGGTAGGATGTAGGTATCCTTGTGTAACCAAGTGGGTTCCCTTAGCAATGCCGCTTAGTCTAGCTTGGGTCTGATTCAGGGGTGTAGTTGGACGGAGCCCTTGGCTTCGCTGCTTGATTCGGTCCAGAATGAATAGTGAGGCACTACTAGGTCTGATCCGACTGGGCCCTATAGTCCTAGTAGTTCACCAACTATGTCGATTGATTACGAAACTTGAGGATTGTCCCCAATCAACAGAAACTCTCTCACATTCTTGATTCACTAGGACTGGTGCAGCCCCTAGGGGAAGGGGATTACACTGAAGAAGAGAAAGCAGCTTATCAAAAGTTGCAAGAAAAATGGAAAGAAAATAGCATCATTGTTCGATGCATAATGCTCGCGTCCATGTCAGATGAGTTGCAGAGGCAACATGAACATATAGATGTTGAAGCTATCCTGCTCCACCTCAAAGAGTTGTATGGTGAGTAGAGCACGATTGCTAAGTATGAGCTGTCTAAACAACTCTTTTGTACCTGAATAAAGGATGGCACTCTTGTTGATACCCATGTCCTAAAACTAATCGATTTGATTGAGGAGTAAGGAAGATTGGGCTTCATCATGGATGGGGAGCTAAGTTAGGACTTAGTACTCCAATCCCTCCTGGATTGTTACTCACAGTTCATTATAAACTTCCACATGAAGAAGCTGGATGCCTCGCTTCCCAAGCCCCTCAATTTGCTGAAAACTACTTGGTCCCACTTTACGAAGGATAAGGGCAAAGCCTTGTTAATGGGAGGTGCCTTTAAAAAGGCGAAGAAGCGCTCTGTTAAGAACAAAGAGAAAAACAAAACTATAAAACCTAAGAGAAATATCTAGAGGAAAGGGAAAGACGTTTCCAAAGGCACATGTTTTCATTGTGGAAAAGAAGGCCATAGGAAGCGTAACTGCAAGAAGTATATTATAGAGATAAGACAAAAGAGGGCTTCTGAAGCCCCCTATTCAGGTGCGTTTGTTATTGAAATAAATTTATCATTAAGCAATTCTACTTCATTGGTATTGGATACCAATTGTGGCTCTTATATCTGCAATTGTTGCAGGGATTGAGAAGAAGTAGAAGACTGAACAAAGACGACTACGACCTCTGGGTGGGCAATGGCGCAATAGTTGCAACTTTAGCCGTAGGAACCTATTGTTTAAGTATGTCATCTGGCAAGACCTTTGAATTGAATAATTGCTATTCCATTCCAGTATTGATTAAAAACATTATTTCTGTTCCTTTGTTACTTGAACAAGGTTATGAAATGTCTTTAAAAGACAATAGTTGCCTCATATATCATTCTGATGAGTTGTATGATAATGGATGCATTTCAAATAGTTTAATGGTTTTGGATGTTAATGATAATATTTTTCATATCCAACGAACGCATAAAAAGCAAAGATATGATTTGAACTTCACCTACCTTTGGCATTTGAGACTAGGCCATATCAATGAGAAATGGATCAACCGGTTGTAGGAGATGAGTATCAAAGATAAGGTATATTCTTCAACTTCTAGTCATGCTCATAGTTCCAATGATGATTGTCATTCAAATAGTTCAAATTCACTTGATATTCCTTTGATGAACTATTAGATGAATGTAGAAAATTGTATGAGTTACTCATGAAAAGGAATAAAGAAAACAAAAAGTTTAGAAAAGAAAATTTAATGCTTAATAATACCTTGCGTGACTTGAAAATAGAAAATGAGAAGTTAAAAGCGAACATGAATGATTCTTCCGGATACTCTAACTCATGAGATTAAAGATTTGAAAGGTAAAAATGAAGACTTAAGAATTGAGTATTCAAAAATTAAAAGTGATAACAATATTTTGAATTTTCAATTACATGTCATGCATAGCTCAATTGAGCCTTTGAAAGATGAGATATTAGTGTTAAATAGAAGAGTAGATGAAGTCAAAAATACTCCTTTTGTTAAGAAATTTGATAAGAAAAAAATGCTTCATTTCATGGACATTAAGTTAAGCATTCTACCTTCAAGACACATGTCCATGAAAAGAAATTTCATAGACATTATTTCTATTGTGGTGAGTATGGACATGACATTTATGATTGTGCTTTTAGGATGAATCCAAGTGCATCCAAGACACTATGAGTTCCTAAGTCCACTAACTTCTAAGGACCCAAAACCGTTTGTGCTTGTTTTCCCTTCATAGGATTAAGGGAGATATGGTAGGCTATAGATTTGAATCCATTGTTTGTTCAGTGCATTGATTAGAAAAAAATAAGATTAGAATAATATAAAATTAATATGATATTCAATGTATACCGGATTTAAAATATTCATATCCAATCCTCTCCTATTTATTATCCAATTCTATCCTATCCTATCCAATGAAGCAAACATACTATTTGGGTACCTAAGATCTTATGTTCTTTTGTAGAGGGAGCCACCACGCAAAGATGAGGTAGAGCTTGATTGAGGTGGCTTGAGGACTTGAAAAGATGTACCACCTCAAAGGGACAACCTCAAGTCAAATGATGCCATAGGTATGAAAAATTGACATCTAAATGAATTGATGCAACTTTGGTATGAAATTGATGCCCCAATATCTCATTCATGCTTTTTTTACTATCGATAAATCTCGACTCATAAAGTTGCTCATGATATACATGACATGTTCTTTATATTTTCATCTTGGTTTTTGGCCTCTTCGGAGGCTTTCATGTCCTATAATGGGTCAATGCTACCTTATGGTAACAAATCACTAGGCCAATGTTGGCTTTCGGTTTTCTTACCAAAAGGAAGGGTTGTAGGGATCTAACATAAAATATTATCACACATACTTAGATCTCCTAGTTCATTCATAGAGAGGCATGTTTCAATTCATGAGAATGAACTTATTTTATGATTGCAATAGTAATACCTAGGCAAATAGATATAGATCTTAAGCACCACCATATCTAAATGTCATCCTAGACTTGCTCACTACATGAGATTACTAATATGATTGCATGCAAGTTATTTTTGATGTAAAAGAAGGTTTAGTTGAAAAATTTGGGAAAAATAAAAAAATGGCAAAAATTCGAGGTAAGTGTTTCATTTTTTCAAATTTCACAATAATGTCTCAAATGCCATGCTTACATGATTGTTATGTGATTATGAATGCAATAGTAATGGTTGAAAGAAAAATTCCAATCAAAAAATAAAAGTTGATACATGATCAAATTACTTATACTATGCTCATTTTGGTCAATTTGGCAAATATTGTCAAATCCCATCAAATTACACAATCTCGTGTTCTAAGTACATAACCATGCTTGAAAATGTTATATCATCATTCTGTGAAATTTTGGTTGAATTTGGAGAAAATTCATGAAAATATCAAAATTTACGAAAATGTCATTGGTCACTTAAATAATTTTATAAAAGTATAGCACAATATTTTTGAGTGATTCCTGAGGAAGTAGATTTCTAATTAATTGAGTCCTGAATTCATATATATATTTTCAAATTATTTTATGAAAAATCAAACTTTACGCGAACTCGTCGCCGCAAACCGGTCAAAAAACAGCCCCCTTCACTTTGCACTCGTGAATCAGCCCCCATCAGTAGAGAACTCCTCTCCCTCACCTAGCTCTTCACTCTCTTGGCCAAATCCAAGTTTCTCTCCAACTTTCGTAAGATTTCAAAGCTTTCTTACACTTGTTCATCATAGATCTACATTTTGCAAGGTTTTTTAGGTGTTTTGTGGGTAGATATAGGGAAAAGATACAAGCAACCCCCATTCATCCTAAATTTGGGGTGTTGGTTTCATGTATCACTCATGAATTTTTTTAACTTGATTCTTGGTATTTCTTGATAAAATTCACATACAAAAGAAATGAAGGATTTTTTTAAGGTTAGAACTCATCATGAAGGATTTTTGAAAGGAAATCTACATGTTGAATGATTTTTGAAAAGATTATTTGAAAAATCATCATGATATTACAAATCTTTCATCATAAACAAGGTTTTCATCGTGAAAAGGCTTACTTGAGGTTTCATAGGATGAAACGTACAAAAGGGGATTTAATTATACAAATGCCATCATTAAATTTTTTTTGCACATTATTTGGGTTATGTGTAAAAAGAATTAGGGGGAATTCTTATTTAAGATTCTTTTGCATAATAGAGAGAAAATTAAATTCCTAAAATTTCTGCATCATGCATCATTAATCATACTCCATGATTATATTTGTTTGACTTCATATGGCACCTAAACCCCAAGAACCTACCTTACCTGAAAGCCTATTATCCGGACTACGAAAATCCCTAGCTTCTAGGTTTAGGAACCGGCCGATTGTGTCCACTAGGCCTGTAAATATTAGTGAGTTTGATACATATGGAATTCGTATGATACTAGATAGTGTAGATACGACCTATCCTAGTTCGCATATTTTAAGCAAACATGTTTGTTGATGAGCCACAAGACCTGCATGGGTATCCCGTGATTGGATTAGAATTCCATGGCAGACCCATTAGACATTCTTTAGGTGCATTTCACCTACCCAATGGTGGCATCCGTCGATACTCCTTATCCTATGATGATTTTAATGAGATGTTTTCAAAAGAGGTAATGATGGGCGCTATTTGATGTTTTCACCTACCCAATGGTCGCTCCATCCTACCCATACAGGCCATCCAGCTTACTCTGTTGTCCGCTTCATGCACATGATCATTGCCCATAACATCTTACCCGGGCCGATCACTTTAATGAAGTGACCAGTACGAGTAGCCAACTACTCTTCTGTGCTATGACCTCTAGACCTATAGATATGGCAGACCTCATACTTAACTATAAGATAGAGTGCCAGAGGTCTCAGCGTAAGGCTCTACCATATGCGACCCTAGTTTCCTATGAAATTAACTCTACTCGTGTTGATCGTGGTAGATACCCACCAAAGCCTACCCCAGTCCCGATCAACACCGTGACCCTAACTCGGACGAAGATTCTTTCCGACTCTTGTGGGAAGAGGGCCCGAGTGACAGATTGCTCAGATCCAGAGGCTGAGGAGGAGGACATCGACGATGGAGATGATGATGCTGGTGCTACCTCATCACACCCATGCCCTGATGATCGATATACATTACTGGAGTCAGATGGCCCAGCTACACATGGATCAAGACACGATGAGCAATCATGTCAATGATATTTATGGCTATATGGATCATATTTCAGGTCGCGTTGAGGACATCTATGGTCGTGTTGATCATATTTATGGCCACGTACGTAAATGACATGTATGATCATGTGGATGAGATGTACGATCGTGTTTACGAGATGTGGCAGTACTAGCAGAGCCACCAGCCATCGCTTCCCGAGGAGTGCTGATAGTTGATTGATGATTATTATTTATTGTACTCCTTGATATAACTATGACTATTATGGAACGGTTATGAATCATATGCCTTGATGAATTATGGAACTATTTCTATTTTGATTGTGTATGCATTGATTACTTATTGTATTGTATGCATTGGTATGTGGTATCATGATTTGTGTGTTGATATGACCCTTTTTATTATGCCAAAAGGGAGAAAAAAGTCTATCGTGATTGATATTTCTTTTCCCTCTTTGCTTAATCTTGGCAAAATTATTATTGATAGCATAAAAATAATAGATATTTCATGTACATTTTAAGAATGACATAGATATGCACATCTGTAGGGGGATCCATAATGATTTATACTTAAAAGGGTAAATTACACGGAACTCCCCTCGACTATAGTCAATGTGCGTAAAGACTACCTAAACTACCAAGTGTGCACATAACCTCCTACGACTACACTTTTTGTTCAAATAACCCTCCTCCGTTAGTATGTCCGTTAGTAACTTAACGGAAAAACTTACACGTGTGCAGAACCCCCCTCTCTAGTGCCACGTGGCAGCAATGTCCACCATTCATCTCATCCGACGATCACAACTTCTTCTTCTACCTATCCCCTTGCCGTAGACACCACCACCACCACCTCCTCCACCTCCTCCTCCTCCTCTCGCCGCCGCCGCCACCACCACCACCTCCTTAAGAAGAGGAAGAGGTCGCCGGCTCCTCCTCCTCCTCCTCCTCGAAGAGGAGGAGAAGGAGTTCGAGGAGGCGGAGGAGGAGGTGGTGGTGGTGGTGGTGGCGATGGGAGGAGGAGATCTAGTGGTGGAGGTGGTGGTGGCGATGGGAGGAGGAGGAGGAGGATGAGATCAGGAGGAGGAGGAGGTGGTGGTGGCGATGGGAGGAGGAGGAGGGGGATGAGATCAGGAGGAGGAGGAGGTGGTGGTGGCGGCGGCGGCGACGGTGTCTACGGCAAGGGGATAGGTAGAAGAAGAAGTTTTGACCGTCGGATGAAATGAATGGTGGACATTGCTGCCACGTGGCACTAGGGAGGGGGGTTCTGCACACGTGTAAGTTTTTCCGTTAAGTTACTAACGGACATGCCAACAAAGGAGGGTTATTTGAACAAAAAGTGTAGTCGCGGGGGGGTTTTGTGCACACTTGGTAGTTTAGGTAGTCTTTACGCACATTGACTATAGTCGAGGGGGGTTCCGTGTAATTTACCCTACTTAAAATGACGAATAATTAGATATGCATGTTGATAGGGGTAGCCTTGAGTAGATTGTTTATTTTCTTTGCTCTCAATACATGCTTCTTTGATAGACCGAATTCATGCTTATTATTCATTGCCTTTGATTAACCGTGATAAGGTTTTGTCATCATCAAAAAGGAGAGAATGTTGGCCGAGGTTTCGCCCTCGCACTTAAGTATTCTCCGAAATTATTTTGATGATAATAAACCACATTTAACGGTGACTTTTAGCATTATTATTTTAGGTTCAGATTTGACTTATGCGACGCATCCACGATCGGAAAAGTCAACATCTTATTGGAAAAAATAGAAAGGATGTGGATCAACGCGCGATCGTCGATAGAAAAGTGTGTTTAGGTTCAAGATCTCTAGTCATGTTGTATTTCCCTTATTATAATGTCTAGAATCCTCAAAACTCGAAATCTGAACCCCAAGTCAAGAGTCAATCGAAAAATGAATAAGCATTATTGATTACTAATTATTTGTCGATTCTTGACCGATCCTCGGCCGACCCAAGATCGGCCATGGATCGTCTGAAATGCTACTAGAAATTCCAGTAGCTATCTCAGTCGAATCACGGTCGATCTTGGGTCAACCTAGAGTCGGGTGGAGATCAATTGAAAACTCCAATGGCTCTTTTTATAACGTTTCAAACCGTTCAACCTGAAATTTTCAACATGCTCTCTATCTAGACCCTTTGCCAATCTTCTAAAATGTTGGTTGAACACCTTGAGACACCATCTAAGCCACATTGAGCCTTCTTGGGCCATTATTCTTCGAACCCTAGTTTCCAAGCTTACAAATCTTGACTTCGCCTTTGATCTCTAAACGAATCATCTTTGAGGCATCAAGACGGGAATTAGGAACTTATTTCGAGAGCTAAGTTGTATTTGTTTCATTTTTGCTATCATTTACTTGTATTTATTGCTTATTTACTTGCAATTATTGTTTGTATAAACCTAGAGTTAGGAATCGGTCTTCGTCTTGGTGTAGAGACGTAAAACCATCAGTGTAATCTATAAGTTAAGAGTGTCCTTTAGGGTTTGAGGTGGGAGAGTGCTAAGGCAGAGACTTCTGGGTGTGGAAGTGCCTTCGGTTTGAGAGCGAAGACTCTCTAGTAAAAAGTTTTCGATTGTAAGGAACTCATAACTTTATGGATTTACATCTGAAATCCTAAGCGTGGTGCTAAGATAGTAGAGTAGGCGATGTTGCCGAACAACTATAAATTATTGTGTGTTAGCATTTATTCATTTTTTGTTTATTACTTGATTTAGACTTTATAAAACATATACTTCAATTGAAATTATGGACTCATTTAAGATTCGAACTTTATATAGCATAATATTCATCCCTAGTGTGAACATTTCAACTCACATAGATCTCATAATTTCCAAAACCAAGTTCTAGTTTATGTAGTTATCACGATCGAAGTTCCCGTTTCAATAAATTGTTGTATCATTTTTACTTCAAATAGAAGGAAATTGCACTACTGTCATTTTTCAGTGCAAAAGACAAAATATGTTGTTTATAAGAGTAAGGTCCAAGTCTAGAGATCGAGTAGTTTATAGTTAGGTAAAGTCTTAGACTGTCTAAATAATTTTAACAAAAAACATACCTGAACGATTAGTCTAGTTGCATTCTCTAAATATAAAATATAATTAAATTTTTTAAAACATATTATGAAAAAAATATAAAAATGAGGTTGGTTATCTCCCAAGGTGGTTGTTCTTCGAAGAGAAAGTCGATGAATAATTTGACATCAAACACAATCATAATATTTATATATATATATAATTTGTCATCACTTATGTAATTCAAGCGATCATTGATTGATACTAAATTAAAATAATTTAAATTTTAAAAAATTTAGTATTATAATTACAAATATTTTATTTTTTAATTTTAAATTTTGAAAAATGATGATAATTTTTTTTTTTGGCAGGAAGGTAAGCTAATTCTTTCAATGAAAGATGAAGAATTACATGACTCAAAGACAATAGAGAATGAACATTCGTCCAATATCACAACCCTTACTAGAAGAAAAAAAAACCAACAGCAAGAAGTAGACCAAGAGTTATTGATCTTTTGTGGAATTCCATCAATCAAATGCAGATCTAGAATTGGCTTTCGGAGAAACTGGAGCGGCATTGAAGATACAAGAGTTTCTACTCGTCCAAATACTCGAGAGAAACCAACTAAAAAGTTCAATCACCTTCGAAAGCGGAGGAGAATCCATTATTGACGTCCACCATTGCTTCACAGAGGAGTAAGAGTTTGAGCTCACAATGTAGAAGGGGACTTCAACCACACTTGATGGGCCACACGACATTGCATGAAAAGATGAATAGAAGATTCCTGCTCAAGGTTGTAGTGCGAGCATAGATCGCAATCCGGATGAACTCACAGATGCAGGAGGGCCATTCTTGTAGGCAGGGAGTCTTGGGCTAATGTCCATATGAAATGGTGGAGTTTTAGTGGTGCAGCTAGTTTTCAGATTTTTTGCCATGAAAAATGATGATAATTATTCGTTAGATAATCAATGATGATATATTTTGTTTTTATAAAAAAATACTAAAAGATGAAAGAGATGAGGAAAACACGATGAATAGTTTAAAAAATAGTCAGAATCCAACGAGTCTAACAAGACCCAAATCGGAATTGATTTGATCAAATTATGGTTAAACTATTTTTCTAATTGAGTTAAACTGTATCGAACGGTTCAGAATCAACTTAGATTGCTCAACATCTTCTCCTTCCCTCTTGGGTGAACAATAACCTGTTGAGATCTAGACTAGGATGAAGATGAACAGTGAAGCAGAACAAGGGTGCGAGCAGGAAGAGGGAAGAAAAAATGTATTCGAATATTGAATTGAATAGTTGTTGACTTATTCAACTACAAAGACATATATACAACTGGGTTAGCAAATAGATCCGCATCCACTGATCCTTATCCATCGCTTATTTGATAAGCTAAAATACAACTACAACCTAATACATGCTTACATTGCTTTATTTAAAGTAAGGGTAAAAAAGTAAAAACCACTACATTATGAACTCATCTTCTATCTTTATTCTCATGACCGCAAGCATTGCAGCATAGATTCTTCAGCTTATTTAAGCTTATCTTCAACACCTCAATCTCTCAACACGCCCCCTTAGGTTGGGAGGCGTTACTCATTCCCAGCTTGCCAAGATTGTGAAGATGTTGCTGGGTGTTAATGGCTTAGTAAGGATATCTGTCGGCTGTTGCTTGTCGGAAATGTAAATTGGCTCGACTATACCCTGCAAAAAAATTTCTCGCACAAAGTAGCAGTCGACCGCTAGGTGCTCGGTCCTCTCATGGAAGACCATGTTAGCAGTGATGTGCAATGCACTCTTATTATCACAGTAGATAGGAACCGGTAGCTTCACTTTGATCGCTAATTAATTCGTTTAGTAGTCTTGTAACCCATAGAACTTCTATAGTTACACTATACCTTTCTTGGAGTTCACTCTCTGCGCTAGAGCGACTCATTGTTGCTTGCTTTTTACATTTCCAAGTTATCAAGGACTCTCCAACTTCACTACATACCTAGTGACTGATTTCCTTGTGGTGTTACAACCTCTCCAATCTACATCACTATAGGTAGTAACTATGCAGCTTGACTTTGCTAAGTAATACAAACCCAAACCAGGAGCTCCTTTTAGATATCTGAGCACTTTTAGTGCTGCTTTATAGTGTCATTGCTTAGGGTCATTGTAGAATTGACTAAGGTAATTCACTGTGAACATGATGTCTGGTCTAGTCATGGTTATATAAAGCAGTTTACCCACCAGTCTTCTATATGCCTCAGGTCGGCCTTCACAATCACAATCAATATCTTTCAGGTCGGCCTTCTCATGATATTGCATTGGGGTACTTGAAGGTTTACAATTTTGTAAGCCTGTTTCTCTTAACAAATCTGTTACACATTTCCTTTGGTTCAGGTGAATGCTTGCCTCAGTTCTCTAAACTTCTAGTCTGAGGAAGTATGTGAGCTTTCTCAGGTCTCTGATTTTGAACTGTTGATTGAGTGCATTTTTCATTTTTCTGATTTCATCATGGTCATTCCCTATCATTATTATATCATCTACATAAACAAATATAACAACAATTTTGTCATTCACCCTTTTAGCAAACAAATAGGAATCTGAGACACATTGACTATAACCTTGATTTATGATACTAGAGGATAACTTTGAATACCACTGTCTCCTTACTTGTTTAAGGCCATACAGTGACTTAAGCAGTTTATTCACCCTGTTATCTCCTTCTTTTCCATAGCTTGGTAGCCTGGCCATGTACACTTCCTCATCAAGGTCACCATGCAAGTATACATTGCTTACATCCAACTAGTGTAGAGGCCAATTCTTTGCAGCAACTATAGCTAGGACCTAAGTAGTTTATACACCATGTTATCTCCTTCTTTTCCATAGACTGGTAGTCTGGCCATGTACACTTCCTCATCAAGGTCATCATGAAAGTATGCGTTGCTTACATCCAACTGGTGTAGAGGCCAGTTCTTTGCAGCAGCTACAGCTAGCAATGTTCTGACAGTGGCCATCTTAGATACTAGTGCAAAGGTCTCATGGTAGTCTATTCCTTCTCTTTGAGTGAAGCCCATTGCAACCAATCTAGATTTGTATTTTTCTATGCTCCCATCAGGTTTAAACTTTGTTCTGAACACCCATTTACAACCAACCATGGTTTTGCTTGGTGGCAGTTCAACTAACTTCCAAGTATCTTTAGCCTCTACGACTTCTAACTCAAATTGCATAAACTTTACCCAATTTGGATTCTTGCAAGCAATGGCATAGGAAGTTGGTTCCTGGTAAGTGTCAATGACACTGAGGAAGGCTTTGTGTTCAAGGGAAATGTTTTATAGGCATGAGATGTTTGCCAATGGATATGGGCTGGTTCTTTGTGATTGGTTTTTCCTTTGAATTGGGTGAGGATGTAGATGTCAATGGGCTACAATGATAGTCTTGGAGCCTTGTGTTGTTCAAATACCCACACTATAAGGTGGGGGGGGGGTTGAATAGTGTTGGGTTAATTTTAACTTCAATTCAATTTCTTTCAAATCAATTCCAACTTCAATCCAAATTAAGTGCGACTAAATGAATTGCGATAGCGAGCATAAAAAGCAATTATAAGCAATCGAACAAAACAATGCAAACTCGAAAGATTATAGTGGTTCGGCCAACCGTCTACTCCACTACCTTGGCTCCACACCAAGTAATTCTAACCAATCCTTAATAGACAATGTGTTTCCCTTTGAATACAATCGAGGACTCACTTTTCAACCCTTTGACAATGCCTCAAATTTATTCACCTAGGCAAAACACAATTCTACAAAGGAAACCATAAGGTGTTTAACCTAGCACACCTAGCAAGCTTACAAAGAGAATCAAGTTTAATAACAAGTAAACCAATTACAAAAGGAACTAAAGATTAAACCACACAAATGAGCTCCGTGCAAAACCTTCAATGCCTCCAACTCGTCAAGTCAGTGAGTTCGAATAGAAAACCGGAGTTGAGGCAAGAAGAACGCTTGAGGAGGATGAGCAACCGGTGAAGCAAGCGCATAGAGATCAAGTTTGGAAGGCATAAATCTCTCTTAGGAAGCTTTAATGACTGGTTAGAAGCATTTAAGAGAGGTTGGTGGGGGGTATTTATAACCCCTCACTCGGCAGCTCCACCCGACGGGTGTTTTTCTGCCTGTTGAGGATGCCCGATCACTTGCCTATCGATCGTCGGTCGACCGAACGATCGATCGTCGGTCGACCGAACGATCGATCGTCGGTCGACCGAACGATCGATCGTCCAAGCGACTGAAGCGTTATAACGCTTTCGGGCATCTTCCGGTCGACCAGTCGGTTGACTGAATACCCTTCAGCCAAATTTTGGCTTCATTCGATCGACCGAACCTGGGCTGAGGCTATTTTTTTTAGTTTTCTTCTTGCGTGCTTTGTTTCCTGGTTCCGTTACCGAGTTTGGACTTTGATAACATTACAATTAGGCTTAGAATATATTCCTAGAGTCATATTACATGAAATCTATTTCAACTCTAGATTTTCTACTCGATCAATGATGTAGTCATTTTTGCCGATTTTTGGTATTTCTCCTAATGAAGTTCGCGCACGTATCGTAACCTCAACTTGAACTCATAACTTCACAAATGCATTAGTTTCATATTTGTTATCATCAAAATAGAGATCGAAGCCTAGGGGCAACCCTTGGGCCAACAATCTCCCCCTTTTTGATGATGACAAACAAAACATGAAATTTATCAATTTAAAGTATACATTTATGAGTTCTTTGGTAAGCCATATAGATTACTAACATAAGTTAACATATACTCCCCCTATCAACATGCATATCAAGCTTATAGCTCCCTCTATCTATATGCATCATAAAATAAATGTGACCTTGTCTTTTCTCCCCCTTTTGACATTAATCAAAAAGGACAAAAATCAAGGTACTATTAATGAGTTTATCAAGAAATTCGAGAAAACCATAAGGCCAAGTATCATCTACCACTATAGTCCTTCCTACCAATATAAGCCTATAGAAGGCAAACATTGATAAGTCGCAAAGCCCCACTACAAGGCATTACTCGGAGTAGAATTTAAGTTTTCGCGAAAAGTGTCTGAAATGGGCGGTGTCATACTTGTAAATAAAACCAAGTATTCGCCTGTTTTACGAAAAGTGAACAAAACCCACGATCATTTTCCTTCTTTGATTCATCATTTTCACTGTTCGTTTGACGTAGGGTTTCGTTTTCCTTTTCGATGGTTTGTTGCTTCTGGTTCAATGTGCTTCCATTTTCATCGTCGCTCTTTCTCAGATCTAGATCTACGGTTACCTTTTTCTTTGATTCCATATGCTTCCATTTTCAAACTTCTAGATCTAGGGTTCAAAGTTGTGTGAACATTCTTCTCCGATATTGCTTTGTTTATTACTCGATCTATGGTTTTTTGCTCGATCTAGGGTTATTTGGCCATATCTAGGGTTTCCATGTTTCCATGTTGTTTTCATGTTCTTCTGCTAGTTGCTTTGATTACTAATTTAGCTTTGTTTATTGCCCAATCTAGAGTTTCATATATTTTTTGTTTTCTATTTATGTTGCATTTATCTAGAGTTTCATTGATGTTGCATTGGTCTAGGGCTTCACTGATGTTGCATTCTTCTACGGCTTCATTGATGTTGCATTGATCTAGGGTTTCATTAGCTATGTTGCTCATTATCAGTGAAAATTGAATTTTTTATTAAATGTAGGGTTTCATTAGCTATGTTACTAGTTTGATTGTGTTCATTCATGGAAGAATGGTTTTTTTTTTAAATCTTGATTGTGTTCTTACCAGTACCTATAGGTTTTTATTGGTTTGTAACTATGGTTTGTTAATTTATTTGTTTATTGATGTTTCTTTGTTTATTGCCTGATCTAGGGTTTCAGATATTTTCTATTTTCCATTTATGTTACATTGATCAAGAGCTTCATTAATGTTGCATTGGTATAGGGCTTCATTGATGTTGCATTGATCTACGACCTCATTGATGTTGCATTGATCTATGGCCTCATTGATGTTGCATTGATCTAGGTTTCGTTAGCTTGGGTTTCATTAGCTATGTTGCTCACTGTTAGTGAAAACTAAATTTTTTATTAAATATAGGGTTTCATTAGCTATGTTACTGGTTTGATTATGTTCATGCATGGAAGAATTGTTTTTTTTTTAAATCTTGATTGTGTTGTAGTTTGTATTTATCTACTATTGATATATGTTACCTGATCTAGTGTTTCAAATATTTTATGTTTTCCATTTATGTTGCATTGGTCTAGGGCTTCATTGATGTTGCATTGGTCTAGGGCTTCATTTATGTTGCATTGATCTACGGGTTCATTGTTGTTGCATTGATCTAGGGTTTCATTAGCTATGTTGCTCACTGTCAGTGAAAACTGAAATTTTTATTAAATGTAGGGTTTCATTAGCTATGGTACTGGTTTGATTGTGTTCATGCATGGAAGAATGATTTTTTTAAAAAATCTTGATTTTGTTGTAGTTTGTATTTATCTACTGTTGATATATGTTGCCCGATCTAGGGTTTCAGATATTTTATGTTTTCCATTTATGTTGCATTGATCAAGAGTTTCATTGATGTTGCATTGGTCTAGGGCTTCATTGATGTTGCATTGGTCTAGGGCTTTATTGATGTTGCATTGATCTACGGCTTCATTGATGTTGCATTGATCTAGGGTTTCATTAGCTATGTTGTTCACTGTCATTGAAAACTGAATTTTTTATTAAATCTAGTGTTTCATTAGCTATCAGTTTGCAATAACTATGTTTGTTAATTCAATGTTATAACAGTTTGCATTGGTTTGTACCTATTTGTTTGTTAATTCATATGTTTACTATTACTATTTGTTCTTACCAGTACCTATGGTTTGTAGCTATTTGTTTGTTAATTCATATGATTAGGTTTCATGTTATATTTTATTCATCTATTATTCTTACTAGTTAGTATACTGTGTTATTTTCAAGTAGATATAATAAGTTGAACATATGGGTGACCATCGGAATCCGAGGGAAAAGTTGGAGTTCTGGCCAAAGAATGCCACAGAAGAATTTTTGTACCTATTGAATAATAGACAAGCTAAATTAGGCAATCTCAATTTTGATAAGACTGTATGGGAAGATATTAGTAAAAAACTCGATGAGAACTATGGGACTAATTACAGGGTGGAGAAATGTAAGTCCAAAAAAACACGGCTTCTTCGTTTATATAAGCATTTCCAAGAGTTTATTAATCACACTGGGGTCACATGAAATCTTGACACAGGGAAGATTGATGCCGATGAAATAGTGTGGAACTCATCGGTATGTCTTTTTGTAT
This sequence comes from Canna indica, assembly GCA_034359265.1. Taxonomy (NCBI): domain Eukaryota; kingdom Viridiplantae; phylum Streptophyta; class Magnoliopsida; order Zingiberales; family Cannaceae; genus Canna; species Canna indica. The sequence continues at coordinate 30,671,794 of CP136898.1, read as the reverse complement.
TTAATCAATGAGGTTGAGTTAGTTGGTTTTAGAAAAAAAAATTTCGTGTGCAGAAACGAACGACAAAAAGTTATTTCAAACCCTTTAAGAACGGGCCACCACCATACTATAATTTGATGGAATTGATATTTCAAAATCATTCCGCAACTGGTGGGATGGTCCAATCATCAATACAGCCCCCATTGAATTCGGATGAAGAGCGTATGTTAGAGAAGGAATATTTGGATCCGGATGTACGTGGGAAGGAGCCCTTAGTGGAGGAAGATGATGATGCTGATAGTGTTGAGGAGGTAGATAGACGTCCATCTATTTCCTCACGCGGCAATAAAAGAGGTAAATCATCGGTGAGATCAACTGTAGAACAGGAGAAGAAAATTCTGTATGAACTTATTTCAAATCACTATGCAACCCGTCGAAGTGATGCAGCTTCAGTGTACACATCACCCCCGGATCCATATAGCGTCCCAAATTATGTTGGACGCATTACTAGTGTGGAAGGGCTACCCGAAGCTCACTTGTTTAAGACAATGACTTACTTGATTGAGCATCCAGATGCTCGACCACTTGTTATGTCATTGAATGACGAACAGCTTAAGAAATGGATGCAAAGTTTACATGAGTGACACATTATTTTATTTTTTATGATGTCGGATTGAACTATGTGTGTAACAATATTTTATTTTATTTATTTTCATGCTTTGGTTATGAACTGAACAATGTATTTCTAGTTTGTTTACTTTCATGCATTATGTTTTACTTATTTTTTAATTATCGTAGAATGAGTCATCAACCTCCACATACATCTTATTGCGATGAAGAAATTTTCAATGACTTGGTATTATTACTCATGTTGGATATATTGGATAAGTTGGATGAATTAGAAAACCCAACCCCAAGAAGAGCAGTGCGTACTTTAATTTTGAGAGGTGTGGACTATGTGTAGGAGTTAATACATAGTCTTGTACGATGCTACGAGAATTTGCATATGGAGCCAAGTCTATTCCGTAGATTATGCAGTGATCTTAGGAGACTTGGCTTAGAAGATGGCTGAATCCGTTGATGAACCGTCGGTGATAACTATCACGGAGGGTTAAGGGCATGGTAAAATATCGTCACTGATGTGCGCATCTCAGATAAGTTGTGACAGCCGAGCTTCATCGTCACACGTAATCATCAGCGATAGTTGTGTGCGCTGTCACTGATTAAAAAACATCAGTGACGGCTCTAGGGGCTTGTCACTGATACCAACACATCAACCACGGCCCAGTCCCTTTAGTGATACTATTAGCAACCATGATATTTGGCGCTGCCCAGGCCATCAACCATTTACGATAAGCTTTTAGCCACGGCTTAGTGACGGTGAACCGTGGGTAAGCCGTGGCTAAAGGTGTATCATGTAACTGAAAAAACTAAAAATTTTGTAAATTCCTGTATACAATGATATATAGACTATAATCTATTTTCAATCACATATTATAATCAGAGAACATCATACACATGCATTTGAAACCAAACATACAAGTTTTACATAAATATCATCAATCTAAGCCTCAAACCCCAGGCAAATAATTATCAAAATATCATATATATACAACCAAGTATCAAAATATAAACAAAATATAATAAATCAAAATCTCACGGTTGCGGTGGAGGCGGTGGAGTCGACAGCGACTGGGTTGGGAGCGTCGATTGGGTCGAGGAGGATGACAGCTGCGACATCATCGGTAGAAGGCCAGAGTGAGACTCAATTTGAGTGAGGAATGTTTGCATGTTCTCGATCGTTTGTCTCAACTCGTCATTCGTCCGTCTCTGCTCTTCCATCACCAGCCTCTGCTCCTCCATCGCCTACCTCTGCTCCTCCATCGCATGTCTCTGTTGGGTGAGCTCCGACTCCATGGCCGCTATCCGGCTCTGGTCCTGCGCTCGGGATATCGAGGGCCGCACACCCGCAGCCGGAGTAGTCGGCGCCCCATGTGGCCCAAGCAAGGTGCGTGCATGGCCACTGTCTGCAAAACTATGAACACGAACGTGCTCCCAGCCACCTGCGACCTCCACCCAAGCTCCTGCGTCGAACTCCTCCGGTGTGCCTCCACGCTCTATCACAGTCCTCGTGTAAGTTTCCTACACATGTTTATTTTTTAAATATATATAAATTATAAATAAAAATTGTGTAAATCAAATAGACATATATAAATACTTACAATTATATATGAGGCTCTGCTATCAATGTAGTCCCCCGCTCCTCGTCGACAATGGTGGGTGCGCTCAAACACCACCATCATCGACGGGCGTCGGACGGTGTCGTCATCCACCACTCGCGTCTTACATTAGAAAATAAATATACTAATATCATTATACACAATATATAATTTAATTAAAAGTAATTAAATTATACATACGACACTCATGAACCGCAAAAGAGATGGAGCCACCAGTGTGGCGCGCGCCCGTTCCGTCCCCCCGGACATGCGGTTTCTCGACACAGTTCGGGAGACCTCCTGCCACTCAGGTGTGTCCCACCGCTCAACGAGCTAGTCCCACACAGGGCCAGGAATGCACTTGGGGGCGTGTCCCCGAGTCTGCCCTATCTGTGTGGCCCCCAGCTGTCTCATCACAGTCTAACGGGCCTGCTAAAGCAACCCATTATAGCGAGCACGGGCAACACACTCCCAAGCAGCCTCAATAAAAGTGGTCTGATCCTCTGGCCATGTATAACGAACCTACAAAAAAAAATATTATTACCGATTAATATTTAACATTAACATTAATTTAATAAATATACTAACCGTGAACTCTCGCCACAATAAATCCATATTCTCACGGGGCACGTGAGACCATGTAGGCCACGCCCCACGCATAAACGTCCGGATCGTCCCCTCTATCGTGAGACGAACGTCCTCCTGCTCAAATCTTCACAAAATATAAATTCATGATATGATATTTTGAAATAAATAAATTATAAGAAATAATTGATGCATATACTTACCGTCTTCCGCGCACACTAACTGCTTTGCGTAGTGCTCCCTCGAGTAGCGGAGGGAGAATTATGTTAGGCCCTCGTGGTCTACGTCTCGAATACGACGGTCCTAGATCTGCAGAGGGTGGCGGAAGGATGGTAGCCGGAGGTGAGGCAATGGTGGCCAGATTAGGTGAGGGAACGATGGACGGATCAGGTGGGGGGATGGTGGCTAGAGGTGGGGGGATGGTGATAATCGTCGGGGGTTCCTATGAGGAATGCTTCCTCGGGAACTGATATCTCGAGCCATAGCTGTAAAAATCTATATATACTTAAAAGCCAAATTGTAACAATCATTTCTTGCCAAGTGTCAAAAGTAGAAGTTATCCACATGGATCAAGCTATGAATTTCATATGCTTTTTTTTCATTTTTATACATCAATTCCAATGTAAAATAATTAATTTATAAATTATTTAATGTGTTAGGTTTTACAATAATATTTTTTCTCATTTGTTTGCATGAATTTCAATAAGATTTAAATATTAAATTACAATAAAGTATTCATTACAAATCTGTAAATTATTTAATATGTCACGTTTTACAATAATATTTTTTCTTATTTGTCTGCCATCAATTCCAATAAGATTTAAATATTAAATTATAATAAAGTATTCATTATAAATCTCCCTAATATATTTAGTTCTTAGAAAAAATAATCAGAATAACATCTAAATAAAAGAAAAATACTAATGCAGCTGAACATTAAAATTTTCAAGTTATTTATATAAATTACATTAGTTTTAATATTTTCTTCTCATTATAAATAAAATAAATTTTAATATTATCATATTTAACTTACATGTTTATTTATATTTTATATTTTTAATTATTGATAAAATAATTTACAAATTAAATAGAATAAAACATAATCATTTCAAATTTATTATCAATATTATTAATATAATGATAACAACAATTTCCAACATAATAATGATAGTATTTTTAACATTTACGTTTATATATATATAATCATACTTAAAATTATTCAAATTAAATAAATATGATAAAAAAATCTAAAATTGTTATGTCAGTCAAACTTCATTTTGAATGTGTCACGTGATATATATATATATATATATATATATATACTAGCTTATCGTCTTGTCCTATTGGAAAATATGAAGAAAAAAAAGATTTGATATTACATAAAAGTAATTTAAAAAGTACCAATTAAATATTTATTCTCTTGTCAGTCAGTAAAAATTTTAAAATATTAGGTGAAGCAGAACGAATTATCAAAATAAAATGGATAAAAAATAAAATTCAAAAATTAAGTCAAAAAAATCAATTAATAATTGTTATATACAGTAAGCATGCATAATCAATTAAGAATGTGCCTAAAAATGAGGGCAAAATAAAATTTAAAAATTTAGCAGTCATAATTTGTTGGATTTAAAAATTAAGCAGATATAATTAATTCAAAATAAAATGAAGGGAAAATAAAATTTCAAAATTAAACATGTATAATTAATTGGATTCAAAATTTTGAAAATTAAGAAAATATAATTAATTAATGGTTGTCCTATATAGTAACCATGCATAACAAATTAAGAATGTGCTAAAATAAAATGAAGGGAAATAAAATTTAGAAATTAAGCAAACCTAATTAATTGAATTTGAAAATTTGGAAATTAAGTAGACATAATTAATTATGAAAATAATTAATTATGAGAAATAAAGTTCAAAAATTAAGAAGACATGATTAATTAGTTGGAAATTTGAAAATTAAGCACACATAATTAATTATCAAAATAAATAATTATGAGAATGTAAAAATTGAAAATTAATTAAGGTGCATAATTAATTATTTGGATTCAAAAATTTGAAAATATTAGCACGCATAAGTAATTACATAAATAATTAATTATAGAAAAATAAAATTTAGAAATTAATTAGACATAATTAATTGGATTCAAAATTTGGAAATTAAGCACATATAATTAATTACCAAAATAAATAATTATGTGAAAATAAAATTTGAAAATCAAGGATACATGACCAATTGGATTCAAAAATTTGAAAATTAAGTAGGCATAATTAATTACCAAAATAAAATGAACGAAAAATCAAATATGAAAATTAAGCAAACATAATTAATTTCTAAAATAAAATAGAGGGGAAATAAAATTTAAAAATTAAGCGGATATAATTAATTGGATTCAGAAATATGTAACATTAATTCAAAAATCAAGGTTAGGGTTTTGTTTTCAAGGGCATTCCCATCTTTTCTCTGGGTGTCATCCACCCTCTCAAATGTGTCTCCAGAACTTATAATTAATCAATAATATCTTTCATGTTTGCAATAATTAAACTGACTATATACATTAATTAGAATTATTCATCAATCAGTTAAGATTTTAATTAGGATCAATTTTAAAAATAAATAGATTAATTTAAATTTTGACTTTTAAATTAAGATTACTTCAATATTTGTTTAAGTTCTTAATTTTTATTCTATTTTTATTTATTTTCCGCGCAACGCGCGGGTGATATACTAGTTTAATATAATTAGATTATATATAATACATTAATAGATATATTTAATAATTGAATATATACTTCACATTTACAATTATTCGTCATCGTCATTATCATCATTCATGTAATACTCTTCTTCTTGCTCTTCTGTATCGGATTCTTGAAATTCTTCTTCGTCTCCCTCATCATCATTCTGTCATAACTCAACTTCATTATTGTCGTCATCAACATATTCTATTTCCAATTGAACTAACTTTGTGTTATCATCCTCGGGTATTGGACTAACTTGGGGTAACCAAAGATATTTAAACAACCATCTAATGGTCGAGCTCCCCCGTCATCATTACGTGGAAGATGATTAAGTCTGGTCTTGATGGTTGATTCAAAATAAAATGAGCAGAATGTTGAAATTTCTTGAATTATATATGCTTATGATATGGAACCTTCAACCGCGGCGGTGTTCTTTACTTTTTTCTTCAAATGATTCATGTATCTTTCAAATAAGTACATCCACCGGTATTGAACGGGGCCACCAACTCGTGCCTCGTATGCCAAGTGTATCGGTAGATGCTCCATCGAGTCAAAAAATGCAGAAGAGAAAAACTGCTCTAGCTTGAATATGATTTCAACAATATTATTTTCAAGTGCTGACATATCTACGACTCGAAGTACATTTGCACAAATGTTTATGAAAAACATACTTAATTCTGTCAACGGACCCCAAATCTTATCATGTAGATGATCTCATAACGCAACCGGAAGCAATCTCTGCATGAGTACATGACAATCATGGCTCTTCATCCCCGATATTTTGCATTCATCGATGTTTACACATCGAGATAAGTTTGAGGCATATCCATCGGGTAATCTGAGTTCTTTGATCCATTGATACACATCTTTCATCTGTTGTTTATTTAACACATACGACGTCTTTGGCTTATGAAATTGTCTGTTGACCTCTTGCAACTCTAACACAGGCCTCTTACAAAGTATTTTTACATCATGTCAGGCCTTCACATTATCTTCAGTTTTGCCGGAAATATCCATCACTGTGTTAAAAATATTATCAAACACATTTTTTTCAATGTGCATGACGTCCAAATTATGCCGAATCGGTAATGAACTCCAATACGGCAATTCCCAAAAGATACTTTTTTTCACCCGGTTATGTGTTTGACCAAAGCCTAAAATTCTTACATTCTGACCAAAAGTAATATCTGGAAGCAATTGAACACGTGCTAACATCTGTTCACTAGACAACATCGGTGGTGGCTCATCTCTTTTGACTCTACCCTTGGTAAATTTGTCACGATTCATTCGATACTAATGGTTAGAAGGTATGAACCGACGATGACAATCAAAGAAGGAAATTTTTCGATCGTGTTCAAGACTGAAGGATTTTGAGTGTTCCATGCAATAGAGGCAAGAGAGTCGCCCATGCATGCTCCAACCAAACAACATGTCATAGGTCGGGAAATCATTGATTGTCCATAATATAACAGCTCGTAAAGTGAAGTTTTGCTTCTGGTGACAATCATAAGTGACTGCTCCCTCAACCCACAATGTTTTTAGTTCATCAATTAGGGGACAGAGAAACACGTCAATTTCTTTGCGAGGACCCCTAGGATCCAGAATAATCATCGAAAGATAGATAAATTCATCTTTCATACACATTGAGGGCGGCAAATTATAAACTGTTAATAGCACTGGCCATACTGAATATGGAGTTGTCGAATTACCAAACGGATTAAAACCATCCGTGCACAATTCCAACCTGATATTTCTAGTATCCCTAGAAAATGAAGGATAACACCTATCCAAATGCTTCCATGCTTCACTGTCGGATGGATGAGTCATTACTGTATCATCACGATTTCTTGCATGCCAACTCATATAGGGGGCAATCTTTTCCGACATGAATAACCTTGGAAGCCTCGGTGTCAGTGGAAAATACCGAAGCACATTTTTTTGTCAGACTGATTTTGTCTCCTTGTAATGAGGATGTTCACATACCGGGCATTGCTCTAACTGTGCATTTTCTTTACAATATAAAATGCAGTTATTTGGGCACACGTGTATCTTTTCGTACCCAAGCCCTAATTTCCTCATCAACTTTTTTGTATTATAAAAGGTTGGCTCAAACTTGTTAGTTGGAGGTAGCATACCATTGATAAAATATGCAATCCGATCAAACGTAACCCCGTTGATATTACAATCAGACTTGATGTTCAGGAGTTGTATCATTGTCGAAAATCTTATATAATTAGGACAATTCTCATACAAAGGTTCATCGACAGCTTTCAACATTTCGTAAAATTCTGCAGCCTCCTTATTCGGCAATTCAATCTGTATCGCAGGTTGTTCTTCAGTGACTTCAACTGTTGTAGTATCTGGTGGCACTACCGTCTCAGTAACTGACTCAATATTTTCATTTAAATGGAATTGTCCTCCAAGACTATCCAGAATCATTGTTCCATAAGGATTAGGTGGATTGGAAGAAGAAACACCAGTAGAAGAAGATTCACCATAGTTTGGACAATAGGATTGCTCGACGTCCCGTCTTGACGTGACTCCCCGTGACAATTCCATAGAAAATATTTTGGTGTGAATCCTTTTGTATACAGATGCATTGTGACAGTTTCTCGGTCCAAAAATCTTATGTTCGAACATATTAGGTACGGACAACGGATTTTATCACCACTAAGGAATTTTTCGTTCGAGTAGGCCAAATTTAAGAAGTCACGCCTACTCGAAATTCGTCTGTTATAGCTCCATGATGAATTCGCCGGTACAATCAACTTCGATCGTCAGCCATGTTCTGTCAATAAGTAGGCAATATCTTTAGGTAATGTCTTTAGGTGGGATGGTCCTATTCCATTCGGGATTCATGTTATTCATATTGCACTTAGTATTTCTTTTAGTAATTAACTTCATTCTAAATTTCAGCAGCATCTCCCTACAATTCTCCGAATACACATATCATCTGGACGCGTATCGGAGAACAAGGGAGATACAAGCCAAAATTTAAAAATGAATAATGACTAAAAGAAATAAACTAAGTGCAATATAAATAACTATGTTCCCAAATTATCCAATTAGGGACAATTCAAGCATTGTACATCGTATAAAAGATCATTTACTTCGTTTACACGAACATACAACCCCCGAACGGATCTAAGGTTTTGCAAAATTAAAACTTGACTCGTCGATGCGTACGTGAAATGTATCAACTCGTCTTGATTATTTTTTAAATTTGTGGATGCCGGTGCGAGTCCATAGCAAATGATTCCGCACGAGTCGAAGGTTTGTGGATGATTCTGACGCACGAGTCCAAGGTGGACAATTCCGGTGCGAGTCCAAAGTGGATGATTCCGACGCGCGTTGAAAGTACGTGGACGATTCCGATGCGTGATACCAAGGTGGACGATTTCGGCACGAGTCCAAAGTGGATGATTCCACACGAGTCCAAAGTGGACGATTCTAGCACACGCAAGTCCAAAGTGGATGATTCTACGCGAGTCCAAAGTGGATGATTTTAAAATTGTAATTACACCCAACTAAAATTAACCCTAGCATTTATTCTACCCTTGATTAACTAACCCTAACATTAAAACTAACCTAAATTTAATTAATCTAACAACAACAAAAAAGCTTAATTAATCTACAATTAACACATAATAAATCTACAATTAACATATCATTAATCTAAAATTAATCTACATTCAACTCATAAATTCTATAAATAACAAATAATAAATAAATCAAGAAAAATTAAAACCTAAGATTAGGGGTTAAACCCCTAATCAAACAGTAGCCGGCAGCTACTGCCGGCTATTGTTCATCTGGATGTGGCCGAGGGATTCGGCCCCAAACCCGACAGGGAACTCACATCGAATCACCGACGTCTACACGTAGGCACCGTTCGCCAGTGTCGACGTCCGACGTGTTGACGTTGACAGTGATGGCGACGGAAAAAGGGGGCGCAAGGTGGAGGGAGGCGGAGAATACCTCAAGGAGAAAAAGGGGCGATGGGCCGACTGTGGAGCATCGGAATCAACAGCAGGCGACAATGGACGGTGAGGGTAGCGGAGAGGGAGATTGGGGTTGGCCGGTGCGCAGCGGTGCGCGTGGAGATTGGGGCTCGAAGGCAAAGGCGAGGGCGGCGTCTCCATCGACGGCAGCTTGGCAACGAACTCAACGGCGAGTAGGTGAAGTCGACGACGCACGAAATCAATGGCGACGGCGGCGACAACTCGATCGGCAGCGAAGAGAGACGATAGCGAGGGAAAGAGGAAGGGTCGGGCGCGAACGTAAATAAAAAGGATTTTCACCGACGGCTCTCCAGTCGTCGAAAAACCGTGGAATTGTAATTTTTTTACCACTGACGGCTCACTCAGCCGTCGATGACGAGTATTTTAATTTTCGTGCTACGTTCGCACCATTAATTAATAAGCGATGGTCGCTTCCAGCCGTGGCTAATGACTTAATCAGATCACCAACGGCTCTAGTGCCCCTGCTATGCCATGGCTAATAACTTATTTTATTTCGTGCCCCGTGCGCGCCATCAACTATGAGCGACGGCCTTAGGCGGTCGTATGCGAGCTGCGGCTAATTTGGTTACATCAGCCACAGCTGCTACGGCCGTTGTAAAGCCGTGAAGTATTCTGACGGCCGAGGCGGCCGTCGATGATTCCCGTGGCTGATGTGATATATTCTAGTAGTGGTGGAGGAACAGTTGCTATGTTCTTATATACACTTTGTCATAATGAACGAGTTCAAGTGGTTGCGGAGCGCTATCAACACTCAACTCAAACATGTCACAAGTGGGTCAACTTGATACTTCTTAGGTTGGGGACAGAAATTATCAAACCCCAAAAACCTCGAACTGTTCAACCTGAAATCGAAGGGCATCCTAGGTGGTTCCCTTATTTTAAGGTAAAATCCTTTCTAGTCCTTATGTATAATTGCATAGGGGTTGTCTAACATTTGAACAATTCTTTTGTAGAATTGCATAGGGGCGATAGACGGGATACATATCTCGGCATTCATTCCCGTAAATAAGGCATCTTTATATCGGGGCCGTAAGGGAACCATTACACAAAATGTAATGACAGCATGCACTCACAACATGCTATTCACCTACGTAAAGAGTGGTTGGGAGGGAAGCGCAAATGACGCACGTTTTTCAGCCACACTATTTATTCTCCCAACTCAGATTTTCCTATGCCAATAGGAGTTAAATTTAACTCAACATAATCACTACCTTACTATTGATTTGGTTTTAATAGAAATTTTTCTTTTAGATTGGTAGATGAATTCTACGTGGTTGATGCGATATATCCGGACGTATCTGAATTTTTGGCACCTTACCGTGGTGAAAGATATCATAGATCAGATTATCGTAGGTGAGGCCCCTCAACAAAAAGAAAATTGTTCAACCAACGGTATTCCTCCGTTTGGAACGTAATCGAACGATGCTTTGGACTATTGAAAGTACGTTTTTCGATATTAAAGATGATGCAGAATTACCCGCTATCAAGACAAAATAATATCGTATTGGCGTGTTGTATAATTCATAACTTTATTATTAAATATCATAATTTGGATGAATTAATCGATATTTGGAACAATGAAGAAGTTACTATTGATAATGAAGATTAATCTTCACCCCCTATTGAATCATCAGTAGGTGAATCTTCTTCAACTCAAAATGTTATGCATGACATTCGGGAAGGGATTGCAAATCAGCTTTGGGCACATCGACGCTGATTGCCCTTCCATATTTTAATTAGGTTTAAACATGTAATAGAATTATATGCCTTGGACTTGTAATAGACTTATTTGTTACTTAGATTTATTTTTCATAGTGTATGTTACCAACAATATACTAATTTTAGTTTAATTAAATAGTATGACAGCTTCTTAATCCCGAATAAGTGAAACGTATTTGGGATATCAAAACATAGAATATTTTTGTGGTTTGCGAACCGCGGTAAGGATAAGTGAAAGTGAGAAAAATCTCAGTCGATTATATGCGGCTTGCATAAATAGAGGCAAAATTGACATTCCCGATTGTCAATTCTTCTGATGGATCACTCCCATTGCAACAATAATACGCGATGAGGAAGAAGAAGTGAACCAAAGAAGTAGGGACCTCTTTTCACTTGAGGCAAAAATGGGCAAGCTCCTTGACATAGGTTGCAAGGGGTTGATAGTACTTGTTTTCATTGCAATTGTTTTTTTGTTTAAATAGGTTAGATAACATTGAAGATGTAAACTTAAATACTTTATTGGACTACTAATGTAATTTGACTACTTTATCTTATTATTGGATTAACTTAGTTTTATATCGGCGGGGAATTAGAGGCAATAACCAATCAATGGTTATGCACACTTTCCTCCTAAGGTCGTAAAGTAATGTTGCTCATTATCAGTTATGGTTTTATATAAATGTGTGGTTGTGCTTATATATTTTATTGTTTGGCTGTGCTTATACAAATGTGTGGTTGTGCTTATATATTTCATTGTTTGGTCAAAAAATATAAATGTGTGGTCGATTTTATACTTTGGTTGTTTTGAGATAATGGGCAAACTATATTTTGGTGGACTATGAATTGGAGGCGATCACCAACTAATGATGGTATGCATTTTCCTTCATTGTCATACATTCATAAGATGAATTTTTTTACCGTCATAATTGATGTCGTGAGGATTGCTGATGGACAAGGTATAAAATCAACATAGTTATGTAACACGTATATGTATTCTGTAATTGAATTCAATATAAATGTAACTATGGCTATATTCTATCTATTTGAAATTAAGACTTAGATGAATTGTTTGAATTCAAAATATATGTAACACCTGTACACACAATTTGTATGCTAATTATTCAAACGACGATATGCCAAAATATTTCGGAGCCGATTTTATTTGAACATTCTGTATCAAACAACGATAACCATCCATATCAAACTTGTCTAAAAATAAATGATATGTCGTATACTCACCATATATTACATGAATTTTATTTATTTATGACTTACCATATACTTACCCTATACTCAACATATTTATTATGTACCCTATACCTTAAATAAAACTCTATATATATACCATAATGAATTTGAACATGAACTTATGACAAACATATTCATAAAATATATACCATATATTATTTGAGTTATTAATAAATACTTTTGATAATATTTTTTCAAAGTTCATTTTAATTTTATATCAGCTAATTCTTATTTATATATATTCAATATTATATTTTTATATTTTTTTTAATTTATAAAAAATGTATTAATATAATAGTTAATAGTAATTAGTTAATAAGATTTAAATTAAATTATTGTTGTTTATTATTTAAATATTTTAACTCAAATAGTTGCAATATATAAATTTATTATTTAATAACAATTAATTTAATAATGTTCATAAATAAAATAATGTAAATTCATAAATTGAAACCGAGTCTATTTTTCATAAACAAACACAATTTCAGTTTTCGTCCCAAAAATAGTCACTGAAATAAAAACAGAAAAACAAGTTTTCGTCGGTTTTATTTCGCGAAATATGAAATTTGGATATGTCAAACAAACGCATTTTCGCTAAACAAAAAAATCGAAACCAAAATTTCGAAACTAGAAAATCCGTTTCGGTTTTTACGAAATGAAAAGTCGAAAAATATTTTCGCAAACAAACGCGCCCTAAGCATTCGGCAAAGTACACATTCCTAATTGCATCCTTAGGTTTGTGAAACTCTCTTCATTCAAAGTTTTGTAAATATATCCGCAAGTTGTTTATCGGTGGATACGAATTCTACGGTGTTGGTGAAATGGCCATACTAGAGGGAGGGTGAATAGTGTGTTATCTAAATATTTTTATCTAATTCAGATTTTAATCGTATCTTACAATTACTTAGGCAATTCACAAATTCGAATAACAAGCGGAAGCAATAAATAAGACAATTAAGCAAACACAAGAGAGAGACAACGCTAACACACGAATTTATAGTGGTTCGGCCCCAATGCCTACTCCACGACCTAAGCACCCCGCTTAGGATTTCCAAACTAGATTTACTAGATTATATCGTTTCCCTTTCAAAGAGGACTTTACATCGGAAAGTCTCTGCTTTCAAACCGAAGGCACTTCCACACCCGAAAGTATCCCGCCTTCCTACCGAGAGCACTTTCCCACCTCAACCTAAGCGACAACTCAACTAATCCTAGTAAACTAAGTTTACAATGGTGGATTTAAGACTTAACACCAAGGCAATCACCAACTCAATCAAACCTAGAAACCTAGGTGTCACGCCCCAAATCTGGGTCACGCGATCGGCCAGAGTGCGGACACACACTCCGAAGCCTAAACCATACAACACAATTATCCATGCAATATAACCAAGTCAAGATGCCATAACATACACCTTAATCATCAAACTAGCTACTCGGTATCAATTTAAGTAAAAGCTACATAACCAAGTATCATTGCTACATAAGTTCAAGTAACTACCAGACTCAGACAAACTATATGTCTCTTAAATAAGCTCAAATCCGACTCAACTCGACTACACCAATGGGTTTCACGAAACCGCCACCAGAGTCCGTCGCCACCAGCCGCGCCATAACTCAATGATCACGCTCTGCACAACAACATACAAAAAAGAAGGGTGAGTTCAAAGAACTCAGTGAGTGGTCGTCTCGACCATCACCAAGCCAAACCATGTAAATAATTAATGCAGTAATTATCTCTCAAAAGATTGATATATTCATGGTACATATACTTTAGTAACTCGTGCGCTACGTGCACCACACAGACTGACTCGGCCCATTTAGAGTAGTCCTCTAGTTACCCGCTTACAACTCACTGGGGGCTCGCTAGGCCGACCACCCCCAGTAAACCTCTCAACTCGGGCTCACTGAGCTAGGAAGACCATCTAGCCTCAGTGCCCTAGTTCAGTCGGGAAAGGCCCTTCGACCCATGTCACTCAGGCTCATTGAGCTAGGAAGGCCCTCTAGCCTCAGTGCCTATAACTCGGTCGGGAAAGACCCTCCGACCCATGTCACTTGGGCTCACTGAGCTAGGAAGACCCTCTAGCCTTAGTGCCCATAATTCGATCGGGAAAGGCCCTCTGACCCATGTCACTCGGGCTCACTGAGCTAGGAAGGCCCTCTAGCCTCAGTGCCCATAACTTGGTCGGGAAAAGCCCTCCGACCCATGTCACTCGGGCCCACTGAGCTAGGAAGGCGCTCTAGCCTCAGTGCCCATAACTCGTACATTACCACTTGGCCCAAAATGGCCCAACATCATCTCGCGTGCGATGCGCACCACTCGGCCCATCTGGCCCAATATCATCTCGTGCGCGACACGCACCACTCTGCCTATCTAGCTCAATATCAACTCGTGTATGATGCTCACCACTCAGCCTATCCGGCTCAATATCATCTCGTGCGTGATGCGCACCACTCGGCCTATCCGGACCAATGTCATCTCGTGCGTGATACGCACTACTCGCCATACCCGACCCAATATCATCTCGCGCTCGGAGCACACCACTCGGCCCAATAAGGCCCAACAATGCCTCGTGCGCCATGCGCACCACTCGGCCTAATGAGACCCAATAAATATCAATTTAAAGAACCACCAACTCCGAAACACTTATATTCTATGTTTCGCGGAACGTCAGTCTGTATCGCTCTCTTCATTTAACATTCTATTTTTCTTACTCAAGGCCATACCCTCATGTCAACATGTAGAAGTTAAATTTTACTACTGATACGAGGAAAATTTCTAGTATTTACAGCAAGCCGGAAAAATGTCGTATAGGGTTCGCAACCCAACCCGTTGAACACTCACAACAACAATTTCAGCCTACTGTAACTCCCCGTTTACTCCTCGTACACTATTGTTCAGATCACCAAAATACTTTCTAAGTTCTTAAACCGTAGCGTACATGAAGATCGATAGGTCACATCGATACTTTATATAGTAAACCAGCATCTCAAATAATAGAATTAACTCAGCATGCATTTAACCAAGTTTTTAGCAAATATGTAATTCTTACCAATTGATATTTTCAGCATCAACTATGTGAAATTTCAAGCATTAAATCATATAAGATTTCAGCATCAAATTACATGAAAAAACCAACATCAAACCTTATCAAATTTCAGCAAACAATAATTACAGCATACTATAATTTCAGCGAATTTTAGCAATCCATGCTTTCAGAAATTTTAATTTCAGCCAATAGTAATTTCAGAAATTACAATTTCAGCATTTATACAAATTCAACAAACCATCTAAGTAAACCAATCACTCTTCCCTAAGCTTTGATGTGTGAAGCAACACCTAGGAACAAATTAAAATTCCAAACCTTAAATTCCACCCAAAGCTCACTATTTAAAACCCACCCAATTAAACTCGTTGACTGTACGTCACAGTCAACCCCTCCTCTACAACATGCAGCCACGAGAAGAGGCAATGACACAGGCAGCCACATGGTTTTACCTAGGGTTTCCCAATGCCTTTTTTTAACCATTCCACCACTTTAATCCTAAAAGAAAGATATGCTTGAAGGTAATACTACTTATACCAATCAAGAGAAACCCATAAATCAGAAAATTTCTCAAGAATTTCCATGTGGCAGTAGGCGGCCACCAAGGAGAAAAAGTTTCCATTGCCTAGGTTTCATGACTTTAACCTCTAATTTCTAAGAAGAAATTGACACAAGAAACACGTCTAAAACCCAATGGAAAAAGAATCAAGAATTGTAGAGAAGAATTCAGATTTTTTTCTCACGATAAGGGGAGGCCAAAGAGGGAACAAAGACCTCGATTTTTTCAAGAATAAACCACTCACCTAGGATTGGATTAAGGACGAGGAAGACGATGAAGAAGTCCCGCGTCGAATCCCTCTCCGGTTCATCCCTCTCCCTCACGCCTCCTTGGGTAGCGTGCGGCTCCTCCTTGGAGCCGTATGCCCCAGTTGGCTTTAGTTATATATATTTTTTGCCTAAATTACCAATTTACCCCTCATCACTTAACTCGACCTAACTTGCTCAAAATGAGTCCGATTCGAGCTCCGATCGCACCCTCGGATTCGGCTCGAGCCCAACTCGAACTTGACACAAACTTAATTCCAATTTAACTAATTTAGATTGAGCAAGGGTCTCACCTCACTTCGCGCCAACCGCGATCAACTCTGCACGCGCCGTTATGCATCACACTCATCCCTCTAAAACTAATATGCAAAAAATTTAATAACTTCGCGAGTATTACACTAGGTTTACGCACTTGATATACAATCAAAATAAACAACAAAATACAATAACAATTGGAGCAATAAATTAAACAACAAGTACTTAGCTCTAAAAGAAACTCCCTAGTCCTCTTGAAGCCTTGAGAAGACGAATCTATGAAGCTTGAAGGCTAAATCAACAAATGGATATCAAAACTAGGGCTCTTTGCAAAGATGGATCAAGAATTATTGTAGAGATGCAATGATAGGCTCTTTTAGGCTTAGAAGCATCATGGAAGGCTTAGAAGAGAGTTTGGGGTGGGTATTTATAACACCCCAAACGAGATGGCTCATCAATGGGCGTATTTTTGCCCGTTGCTGATGCTTGGTCGCTTGCTGGTCGATCGTCGGTCGACCGATCGAGCAACCGCCGAGCGATCAAATTGGCACACTACCGCTTTCTAGCACACTACCGAGCAACCGCCGAGCAACCATACTACCGCTTTCTAGCACACTTCCATCGACCGACTGGTCGACCAAATTGGCTACTTCAATTTTTCGCCACACCCGATCAATCGACCTGGGCTGAGCTTTATTTTTTTCAGCCTTCTTCTTGCGCGCTTCGTTTCCGGGTTTCGGCCTTCAATGTGCGTCAACTTGGAGAGCTTTCCATGTGTTCTTTAGACTCGTCCAAGACGTCTTTGGTGCACATGTCAAACTTTGAGAAACGTCCGCGATGAAACTGAACGCGTCAACCAATGTTTTTCTGATTTTCTGATTTCTCCGATATTTTCGATCAAGGACATCGAGCGCTAACCGATATTGAACCTAAAAATATTTCTCAATGAAACATTAGTTCCATATTTGTTATCATCAAAACTGAGATTAACACTACTAGAATTATCGTCATCGCCGACGGCTCAAGCCATGGATGAGCCGTCGGTGATAACTATCACGGACGACGTTAGGGAAAACACCGTCATTGATGTGCGCATCTCACATAAGTTATGACAGTTGAGAGACGTCGTCACAAGTAATCATCAGTGACAACCGCGGGGGCTATCACTGATTAAACACATCAGTGAGGGTTGTACTCGGCTGTCACTAATACCAACACATCAGCTACGGCCTCGGGCCGTCGGTGATACTATTAGCAACCGTGATATTTGGTGCTACCCAGGCCATTAGCCATTTATGATAAGCTTTCAGCCACGGCTTAGTGACAATCGAACGTGGGTAAGCCGTGGCTAAAGGTATATCCTGTAACTGAAAAACTAAAAAATTTGTAAATTCCTGTATATAATTATATATATATATTACAATCTATTTTCAATAATAGATTACAACCAAAAAACATCATACACATGTATTTGAAACCGAACATACAAGTTTTACATAAATATCATCAATCTAAGCCTTAAATTGGAGGCAAACAATTATCAAAATATCATATATATACAACCATAAGTATATAAACAACTATCAGTATACAAACAAGTATCAAAATATAAACAAAATACAATAAACCAAAATCTCACAGCTGCGGTGGAGGCGGTGGAGTCGACAGCGACTACGTCGGGACCGTTGACTGGGTCGAGGAGGACAACGGTTGCGACATCATCGGTAGAAGGCCAGAGTGAGACGCAATCTAAGTGAGGAGTGCATACATGTTCTGCATTATCTGTCTCAACTCTTCATTCGTCCGTCTCTGCTCCTCCATTGCTAGCCTCTACTCCTCCATCGCTTGTCTCTGTTGGGTGAGCTCCAACTCCAAGACTGCTATACGGCTCTGGTCCTGCGCCCGGGATGTCGAGGGCCACTTACCTGCAGCCGGAGGGGTCGATGCCCCAAGTGACCTGAGCACGGCGCGTGCATGGCCACTGTTTGCAAAGCCATAAACACGGTCGTGCTCCCAGCCACCTACGACCTCCACCTAAGCTGCTGCGTCGAACTCCTCAAGTGTGCCTCCACACTCAATCACAGTCCTCGTGTATGTTTCCTATACGTGTTTATATTTTAAATATATATAAACTATAAATAAATATTGTGTAAATCAAATAGACATAAATACTTACCATTATGATCGAGGCTCTGCTATCAACGTAGTCCCTTGGTCCTCGTCGACGACGGTGGGTGCGCTCAAACATGTCCATCATCGACGGACGTTAGACGGTGTCGTCCTTCGCCACACGCGTCTTACATTAGAAAAAAATACATTAGTAACATTATACACAATATATAATTTAATTAAAAATAATTAAATTATACATACCATGCGACGTGCATGAACCATAAAAGATACGGAGACACCAGTGTGGCGCGCCCCCATGCCGTCCCCCCCCCCCCCCCGGACATGCGGTTTCTCGACGCAGTCCGGGAGACCTCCTGTCACTCAGGCGTGTCCCACCGCTCAACGAGCTGATCCCACACAAGGCCAGGAATCCACTCGGGGGTGTCCCCGAGTCTGCCCTATATGTGTGGCCCCTAGCCATCTTATCATGGTCTGATGGGCCTGCTGAAGCTGCCCGTTATAGCGATTGCGGGCAACACACTCCAATGCAGCCTCAACAGAAGTGGTATGGTCCTCCGGCCATGTATAATAAGCTTGCAAAAAAACAATTATTATTACCGATCAATATTTAACATTAACATTAATTTAATAAATATACTTATCGAGAACTCTCGCCACAATAAATCCATATGCTCACGGGTCACGTGAGACCAAGTAGGCCACGCCCCGTGCATAAACTTCTGGATCGTCCCCGCTATTGTGTGAGGGATATCCTCCTGCTCAAATATGCACCAAATATAAATTCATATTATGATACCACTTTTTCACGCCCAAATACCGGGTCTCCCAACCGAACAAAGTGCGGACAAGCACCCCGAAGCCTAGACCATACAACCATATCAGCCAAACAATTTAACATTTCAGATTAACAAAACAAAAATTTATTTATAAAAGTAGCAACTAAGTATCAATCCCAAACATAAGCTACATACTCCAGGTACTAGTGTCAACACTACATAAGTTCACAAGTTTAATTAACTACATGTCTCAAATAAACTACATGTCTAAACAACAACTCGACTACACCAACAGGTTTCACGAGACCGTCACCGAAGTCTGCCGCCACTAGCCGCGCCACACCTCAATGATCACGCTCTACAAAACAATCCTAGAAAAAGAATGGTGAGTCTAGAAGAACCCAGTGAGTGACCGTATCGGCCGTTACCAAGCCAAACCATATAAATAATTGTAGTAAATAACTCAATATTCATACAATTGATGTGAAAGGTGATATTGGTTTGTGTTATATATCTCGTACGCTACATGCACCACTAGGCTTGTCTCGGCCTAAGTGAACCAACCTCACATCAAGTGCCTACAACTCGCAGGTTGCTCACTAGGCTTGCCACCCTAGCGATCTTCTCGCCTCGGGC
The DNA here is from genome assembly GCA_034359265.1 of Canna indica. NCBI lineage: Eukaryota > Viridiplantae > Streptophyta > Magnoliopsida > Zingiberales > Cannaceae > Canna > Canna indica. Next base: position 30,651,611 of record CP136898.1, on the reverse strand, counting down.
TCACTGAGCTAGGAAGGCCCTATAGTATCAGTGCCCAAAAATTGGTCGGGAAAGGCCCTCCGATCAATGCCACTCAGGTTAGTCGTCAGCATGGCTCATTGATGTATATCTCAACCCAAATCGACTCATGCGCGCTACGCACCACTCGGCCAAATACGGCCCATAGTCATCTCGTGCGCACTGCGCAATACTCGGCCCGATCTGGCCTATAGTCATCTCGTGGGCGATGCGCAACACTTGTCCCAATCCTGCCCATAATCATCTCGTACGCGATGCGCAGTACTCGGCCCAATCCGGTCCATAGTCATCTCGTTCGCGATTCACTCTACTCGGCCCAATCCGGCCCATAGTCATCTCGTGCATGATACACACTACTCGGCCCAATCTAACCCATAGTCATCTCGTGCGCAATGCGCACTACTCGGCCTAATCCGTCCCAATACCAACTCGTGTGCGATGCGCACCACTCGGCCCATTAGGCCCAATATCAAAACCATGCTCATTTAGGGAATAGGTTGTACGCTTGTAATGAACTCGATTAGTTGGGTAATTATGACTTAATTCACATTTCTTGGTGCACCTTAGGTAGCACCACTCGACCTTCACTCGATCCAATTAAGTTACTCGCCCATCGTGTACCCTCCACTATTGTCTCATAATTGTCTTATTCATTCTTCTATTCAAGAACCTAACACCTGGGATGGTCGTTGCTTAGCGAAACGCTATGTCCGATCGAGCAATTTCTCCACGACGACCACTTGTCACAACTCATCGTTCAAAGTCTCATCCAAACTTACAAAATTTCTCGGACAATGAAAAAGACACTACTACAATTTGGCCTTTTAGCGGTGATTATTATGACGTCTACTAGCAATTGTAAATGCTACAAAAACCTTTACCAATAATTAATGAATTCACACTAGATCCATTGTCGTTAAAGACTTTAGGAGCAATTTATATAGTTGCTGATAAAGATAAAAATAATCACCACTAAATGTATACATATATATTGAAATCTATAACTTTTTTGTAAAGTTTTTAATAATAGTTGCTAAATGATGTACCTTTGAGTTATTTAGCAGCAATTATCTTAGTGCTACAAATTAATTGCCAATAAAGAAATAATCTCTTGTAGTGAGAGTATCGCATCAGTCCAAGGATTCTGAATTTAGTGGAACGAACTACACTCAGTTTTCTTACCTTCCCAAGCCTCACGGAAATTCGGTCCGCATCCGAGATTTCAACCCCTCTACGGGTAACTTTCCTAAAGTTTCCACTCAAGGGCTTATACCCTCATCGATCCCGAACATGGAAGTGTTCAAATAACCCACTATTCACAAGGTAAAACCACTACAACTATACAACAAGCTGGGAAGTGTCGCATCGGGCTCGCAACCCGACTCATTCAATAAACAATATGATAATTCCATCCTACCTAACCAATATGTTTGTTGTTCGTATACTAATGTTCATGTCATAATAATGTATTCAAAGCTCACAGAATATGACGTACATAAAGATCGATAGATTATTTTGATATTTTACAAGCTGCAATGCTATCTCTAACAAGGCAAAGAAATTTCAGCATACACTTAATGAAAATTCAAGCATACATTGAGAAATTTCAGCATATATGAATGTCTATTTTTGACACCTTGAGCACAACAATATGTCAACATAACACGAAGGAAAACCTCATCTAATTGTCATTAAGGGTACCCTACACCCTTAGGGTTACTCGGCCACCCTAGGCCACCATGAAAAAATGAGATTAATTTTCGGAATTAATCAGCAGTTAAATTGGAAATAAATATTAAACATCATTACTAAGTTTTCCACACTAGGGACGGCCCTTCCTAAGGTTTGGGGGCATGCTCTAGGGCGGTCGCCCCCTCCAAGCCTCAAGGAGGCGCCCTACAAACGACACGAGACAATAAACAAGCATGAAGGATGAGCTACTCACAAGAAAACCACACGAAATCGCTTCCAAATCCCTCCACAAGGATCGGCAGCCCCAAATCTAAATTCAAAGGATTTTGTGGAAGAACCACTTACCTAGGATTGGATTAAAGATGAGGAAGACGATGAAGAAGTCCCGCGTCGAATCCGATCCGGCAAGGCTCCGATCTCCGGCCAATTTCCTCTCCGGATCATCCCTCTCCCTCTCGCCTCCATGGGTAGCGAGCGGCTCCTCCTTGGAATTGTACGCCCCCTCCTTGGAGGCATACGCCCTAGGTGGCTCTAATTATATATTATTTTTCATTTATTTGCCTAAATTCCCAATTTACCCCTCATCACTTAACTCGACCCAACTTGCTCAAAATGAGTCCAATTCGAGCTCCGATCGCACCCTCCGACTCGAGTCGAGCCCAACTTGGACTTGACACAAATGCAAACTGAATTCTAATTTAAGTAATTTAGATTGAGCAAGGGTCTCACCTCAATTCGTGCCCAACCATGATTAACTCTGCAGGTGCCATTACGCGTCGCACTCATCCCGCTGAAACCAATATGCAAAGTTTTATAAATTTCGCAAGTATTACATTTTATTAATTGAAGGGAGTGATTACAATCATTATATCAATCGTGATTTTGAAGAAATGATGATGATGGCAAGGAGATTCATGAACTTCATGAGGGGCGACACGATAAGAGGCAAAGGAGGCTACATATGCTTTAATTGCAACAAAATAGGGCTCCTAAGGAAGGATTGCCCACTCCTCAAGATGGCCTCTACCTCGTACCCCAACAAGAAGGGCAAGTACAAGAAGAAGAAGAAGACGATGATGGCTTCTTGGGATGAGAGTGAATCCTCATCAAGTGAAGAAGAGACCAAAAGCGAGAAGGCAAATCTTTGCCTTATGGCAAATGAAAATGAGGTAAATTTATTTTTGATGAAGTTTCATTTACTCAAGAAGAATTAGAATTAGAATTTGATCAAATGCATGATGAATTCAATGCCATTAGAAAGAAGTTCAAAGAGCTTAAAAAGGATAACAAGTCTTTGGAAATTGAAAATGATAACTTGCTACTTTCATGCAATGCCTTAAGCAAAGAAGTAGATACCCTTAAAGAAGAAAAGCATGCCTTAGATGATGCCAAGAAAAACCTAGAAAATGAAAACAAGTTCTTAAGTGATCAAGTAGAGCACTTGAATGATAGCATGCTAAACTTAAAAAAGGAACTATGCATGCTAAATGAAAAAATGACAACCTTACAAAATGTCATGCCCAAGGTTGCACATGTTAGAAAGTCATCAAACAATCATGCTCATGCACACTTCCATGCTCACACACATAGCACAAGAAGGTTTAATGGAAGTTTCTTTTCATGTGGTGTTTTTGGCCATATGGCCTGAGATTGTGTTCTTAGAAGGAACCCCCATGCTAGATTCACTTGGGTTTCTAAGATGACTAACACTCAAGGACCCTAGAAGATTTGGGTACCTAAAACTGTCTCTTCTCTTTTTGTAGATGGAGAACCATCCTCAAGCAAGTAGGAGCACATGGATCTTGGATAGCGGTTGCTCAAAACATATCACGAGTGATATCAATCTTTTTGCAACCCTATCAAGTAAGGATGGTGGACATGTGACATTTGGAGACAATGCCAAAGGCAAAATTGTTGGCATTGGTGATATAGGTATACTCCCCTACCCATGTATTAAAAATATTTTACTAGTTGATGGGTTAAAGCATAACTTGATTAGTATATCTCAATGCATCATTAGAAGTGCACCATCTATTAATATTGTGTTTATTGGAAATAGGCAAGAAAATATTTATACACTAGTTTTAAATATTTTGCGTAATCCTCATGTCAGATGCTTAGTTGTCATGGAAAGTGATTCTTGGTTGTGCACTACTAGAAACTTGGTCTTCAGCAACGGCTATCAGCAACGGCCGCTCCAGCCATTGCTATTTGCAACGGTATTCTTACGGCCGCTCCAGCCGTTGCAGATACGTTGTATCTGCAATGGCTTTCTAACGGACACGCGAGCCGTTGCTGATGATGTTAATTATCAGCAACGGCTTTCTAACGGACAAGTGAGCCGTTGCAGATGATAACTTATTAGCAACGGCTTGCTAACGGACAAGTGAGCCGTTGCTGATGATAACTTATCAGCAACGGCTTTCTAACGGGCGAGTGAGCCGTTGCTGATAAGTTTATATAGGTCGCAGATCGCGCCCGCCCCCCTTCTTCCTCCCGCTGCTGCCGCCGCCGCCTCCTCTCCTTCCTCTCGCCGCCGCTGCCGACGACGCCGACGATGCCTCCCGCTGCTGCCGACACTGTCAGGTATGTGCCCTCCGGCTGCCGTCTCTTCCCGTTGCGGCTGGTAGAAAATCCGACCGAAACCCTAAAAATAGGGTTTCGGCCGGCGGCGGTCGGCCGATGGCCGCCGCCGGACCTTGTACATTGGCCGGACAGTGTGTCCGGCCAGTGTACGCCGGCGTCGGAGTCCACCTGACTCCGGCGCCGAAATTTGTAGTTTAATAATATTTTATTATTGTTTTTTAATTGTTTTTTAATTGTTTTTTAATTGTTAATTAATTATTGAGAATAATTTTTAGGGTTTAGATTAATTTTGGAATTATCCACTACGGACGCGCGCCGGAATCGTCCAATTCGGACTCACGCCGGAATCGTCCAATTCGGACTCGCGCCAGAATCGTCCACTTCGGACGCGCGTTGGAATCGTCCACTTCGGACGCGCGCCGGAATCGTCCACTTCGGACGCGCGCCGAAATCGTCCAATATGGACTCGAACTGTCTCGAAACATTTAGAAAATAATCATGCATCCGACGAGTTGATATGTTTCACGTACGCATCGACGAGTCGGATATGATTTAGCAAAAACCTTAGATCCGTTCGGGGATTATATATTCGTGTAAAAGAAGTAGATGATCTTTTATACGACGTACAATTCTTGAATTGTCCCTGATTGGACAATTTGGGAATATAGTTATTTGTACTGCACTTACGTTTTTATTTTAACTATTAACTAATTATTCTAAATTTTGGCAACATCTCTCTTGTTCTCCGATACGCGCCCAGATGATATGCGTATTCGGAGAACTGTAGGGAGATGCTGCCGAAATTTAGAATAATTAGTTAATAATTAAAATAAAAATGTAAGTGCAGTACGAATAACATAAATCCCGAATGGAATAGGACAATCTCACCTAAAGACATTAACCAAAGAAATTGTCATTGATTGACAAAATCATGTCGGCTGATCGAAGTTGGATGTACCGACGTCTTGATCGTGGAGCTTTAACGAATGAGTTTCGATTAGGCGTAACGTACTTCCTAAATTTTGCCTATTCGAATCGGAATTTCGTTAGCATGGGTGATCAAATCCGATGTCCGTGCCGCATTTGTTCGAATGGATGATTTTTGGATCGAGAGACTGTCACTCTGCATCTATATACCAAAAGATTTGCACCAAGATATTTTCTATGGACTTATCATGGGGAGTCACGTGAAGTCGGGACGTCGAGCAATCCTGTCGTTCGGACATATGGTGAATCTTCCTCTGCTGGTGCTTCTTCATCCGATCAATGTAATCCCTATAGAACTATGATACTTGATAGTCTTGGGGGTCAATTCCACCTGAATGATAATGTTGATCGGCCAGTTCTTCAGACATCAGTCCCACCAGATACTACAGCGGTTGATATCACAAAAGTACAAACGACGGTAGAGATTGAATTACCGACTAAAGAAGCTGCAGAATTTTACGAGATGTTGAAAGCTGTCGATGAACCTTTGTATGAGAATTGTCCTAAATACACTAGGTTTTCAGCAATGACACAGCTCTTAAACATCAAGGCCGATTGTAATATCAGCGGAGTTGCGTATGATCGGATTGCTGGATTGATTAATGGAATGCTGCCTACTGATAACAAGTTTGAGCCAACTTTTTATAAGACTAAAAAACTAATGAGAAAATTGGGGCTTGGGTACGAAAAAATACACGCGTGCCAAAATAACTGCATTTTATATTATAAAGAAAATGTGCAGTTGGATAAATGCCCTGTATGTCAACACCCTCGTTACAAGGAGAAGAAATCGGTCCGACAGAAAAATATCCCGTTTAAGGTGCTTCGGTATTTTCCACTAACACCGAGGCTTCAAAGATTATTCATGTCGGAAAAGACAGCCCCCTACATGAGTTGGCATGCAAGAAGTCATGATGATACAGTAATGACTCATCCATCTGACAGTGAAGCATGGAAATATTTGGATACATGTTATCCTTCATTTGCTAGGGATACTAGAAATATCAGATTGGGATTGTGCACAGATGGTTTTAATCCGTTTAGACATTCTGCAACTCCTTATTCAGTTTGGCCAGTGCTGCTGACAGTTTATAATTTGCCACCGTCAATGTGCATGAAAGATGAATTTATTTATCTTTCGATGATTATTCCGGGTCCTAAGGGTCCGCGAAAAGAAATTGACATATTTCTCAGACCCTTGATAGATGAATTGAAAACATTGTGGACTGAGGGAGCTGTCACTTATGATTGTCATCGGAAGCAAAACTTCAATTTAAAGGCCGCGGTCTTGTGGACAATCAATGATTTCCCCGCGTACGGCATGTTGTCGAGTTGGAGCACTCACGGCCGACTCTCTTGTCCGTATTGTATGGAACACTCTAAATCAATCAGTCTTCAGAACGGACGAAAAATCTCATTCTTTGATTGTCATCGTCGATTCCTACCGGTTAATCACCAGTATCGAAGGAATCGTAATAAATTTACTAAGGGCAGAGTCGAAAGAGATGGGCCACCACCGATGTTGTCTGGTGAACAAATGTTAGCACGTGTTTCAGCACTTCCAGATATAGTATTTGGTCGCAATGAAAGAGTGTCAGGTTTTGGCCAAACACACAATTGGGTGAAAAAAAGTATCTTTTGGGAATTGCCCTATTGGAGTTCATTATTGATTCGACATAATTTAGATGTCATGCACATTGAAAAAAATGTGTTTGATAATATTTTCAACACTTTGATGGATATTTCTGGAAAAATTAAAGATAATGTCAAAGCCCGACATGATCTGAAAATACTTTGTAAAAGACCAGAGTTGGAGTTACAAGAGGTCAACGGACGATATCTGAAACCGAAGGCCCTATATGTGTTAAATAAACAACAGATCAAAGATGTTTGTCAATGGGTAAAAGAACTCAGATTACCCGATGGATATGCTTCAAACTTATCTCGATGTGTGAACGTCGATGATTGCAAAATATCAGGGATGAAGAGCCATGATTGTCATGTATTCATGCAGAGATTACTTCCGATCGCATTTCGAGATCTTCTACCTGATAATATTTGGGGTCCGTTGACTGAATTAAGTATGTTTTTTAGAAACATCTGTGCAAATGTCCTTCGAGTCGAAGATATGTCAACACTTGAAAATAATATTGTTGAAATCATATTCAAGCTGGAGCAGTTTTTCCCTCCTGCATTTTTTGACTCGATGGAGCATCTACCGATACACTTAGCATACGAGGCACGAGTTGGTGGCCCCGTTCAATATCGGTGGATGTACTTATTTGAAAGATACATGAATCGTCTGAAGAAAAAAGTAAAGAACACCACAGCTGTTGAAGGATCAATATCTGAATCGTATATCATCCAAGAAATTTCAACATTCTGCTCATTTTACTTTGAATCGACAGTACAGACAAGATTTGATCGTCTTCCACGTAACGACGACAGGGGTGTTCGACATTCAGATGGATGTTTAAATATATTTTGTCACTCTGGTCGTGCTTTTGGTTCTCGTCCATCTCGACACTTAAGCGATGAAGAGTATCATTTGGCACACTTGTATGTATTACTCAATTGTCCAGAGATTGAACAATTCATTGAAATATTTGACATTGAGATGGTGCAAAAATACTCTATTCACAACGATCAAGAATTGGAGAGATTACGGAATCGTGATTTCCCTATTTGGATTCAGACTTACAGCAAAGATCACAGAGCTGAAATAGATGAAAGAATATTTGAGTTTGTTAGTGGACCGTCGCGACTTGTGTCGTGCTATAGCGGATATTTTGTTAACGGGTATAAATTTCACACGGTTGAATATTCATTTACAAAAAAGACGATGAATGCTGGGGTCTGCGTGAAAGGGACAACCTATGTTGAATGTGATATGGATTTTTATGGACTGGTGGAAGAAGTGATAGAGTTGCACTACTTCAGCTTGAAATCAGTGATCCTATTTAGATGTCATTGGTTCGATACAACAGAAAGGGGCATGAAAGTTCATCCAAAATACAAAGTTGTTGAGGTTAATTACAAATCGAAATTGGCAGCAAATGAGCCTTTTATATTGGCATCACAAGCCGAACAAGTATATTACACGAAGTATCCGGCTCGAAATAAAGATAGAGCAGATTGGCGTGTAGTCTGTAAGACAAAAGGTAGAGGAAAAATTGATCCGATAGTAGGAGAAAATGAGCTGATACCTGATATGACACATGGTTTCTATCAAGAAGATGATCCTCCTGCTGTAGATCGTATTATTCCAATACTCGAGGATGCAGACACAACGTCAATTCAATTAGAAGTTGAATATGCTGATGATGACGATCGTGAAATTGAGGAAGCTGGAGATGAAGAAGATGAAGAAGAGGAAGAAGAGGAAGAAGAAGAAGAATTCGAAGACTATTATTCAGATGATGAGGAATAATTGTAAAGTATATATTTTATTAAATATATCTCTACTATTTATACAATAATCTGATTATATGTCTGTTCGACAGATATGTCTGGTCGTGGTTATCGACGCAGGAGAGCTTCGGAGTCTCCGATCGGTGAGACTCCAGCACTTACTCATGCTGCTGATCCTCCTGTTGCTGATCCTCATGAGGATGATACTACCGAGGCTAGTACATCCAGACGCAGGCGGCCACGCGGGCCGAACAGGTGGCAGCCTCCACCAGCCATAGAGTCACGTAGATTGATTAGCGTGATTGGGGAGCGGTAATATATCATGAATTATGAATCATTACAAATTCATTATATCATAATACAATATTAAAATTTATTTTTGTTGTGCAGGTTCGAGCAAGAAGAAGTGCCGAGGAGCATTTCTTCTACTATTCGACGATACATGCACGGGGCATGGCCTACGTGGTCTCACGTGCCTAGCGAGCACGTCGACATGTTATGGCACGAGTTTGAGGCACGTATTATTATTATTTTTACATGCATGATGATATATTAATATTGGTACTTATATTATTATTTTGCACGCTCGCTATACATGGGCCGAGGACCAGAGGCCCTTCATTTACGCTGCCTGGGAGGCTATTTCCCGGGCAAGATACAACGGGCAGCTGGGGCAGGCTCGGTCCAAGGCGATGGCCCGAGCTGGGACCACTAACATCGCGGAGACTCGGGGATACGGCCCCAGTTGGATTACTCCGAATATATGGGACCAGCTCATGGGAATATGGTCGACGGATCGATGGCAGGAGGTTTCTCGGAATGCGACTAGAAATCGCATGTCGGGGGGAGCATTTGCAGTGCACGCGAACCGTATGGTAAGTATATCTTTTAATTATATATTTTATTTGTTACTATGTGTACTAATTAATGTATTTGTTTTGTAAATATAGACGACGGTGTCGGATGACGGGACTGTCCAGCGACCCTCCCCGATGGCGGTGTTTGAGCGGACTCACCGTCGAGCACATGGGACGGGGGAGTACATCGACAACCGCGTTGCATACATTGTGGTAATTATATATTTGTTTAAATTATTCATTATATATTTATAATTTAAGTTTAATGATTAATATTAAACAAAAAATCAAACTCGAGTAGGAGACCTACAGCCAGACGGTGGTGCAGCGCGGGGGTACCCCCGAGGACTTTGACGCAGCATCGTGGGTCGAGGCCGCAGGTGGCTGGGACCATGGCCGCGTATATGGCTTCGCAGATAGTGGTCATGCGCGAGCCATGCTAGGGCCACTTGGGGCACCGACCCCTCCGGTCGCTGGTGAGCGGCCGTCCACCTCTAGATCCAGTTATGATCATAGTAGCAGAATAAGGACTCTAGAGGAGACGGTCGCGCGTCAGAGTCAGATGATGGAGGAGATGCATGCTATGCTACGCAACATGTCAGGTCATCCCGAAGCAGGCATCTCTTCGGCATCATCTAATCCATCGTCCTCGAGTCAATCCACGCCGGTGTACACTCAAGCACTCCAGACCCCGCCATATGATCCAGACCATCCTCCATCGTGATCGTGAGATTTTGTTTATATTGACTTTGTTACTGAGATATTGAACTTGTTTAATTTATATTGACTTTGTTACTGAGATATTGATACTTCAATTTTGCATTTGAATTGTTTTTATATTATCGTGGATAATTATTAATATAAATATAATTGTTTTGATGTATATCTTGGTGTGTTTGTGATGTGTGAATGAATGTGTGTATGAGTGTATGAGTGTGTGAGTTATGTATCTGATAGTATCAATGTATCAATGGAAATTTTAAATTTTAAATTTTTTCATTTCTAGGTACACATCATTAGCAACGGCTTTCCCACGGCTGTCCGTGGGAAAGCCGTTGCTAAAATTTTATCGAAAGCCGTTGCTGATGACCTACAGCAACGGCTTAGCGACGGGCTTTTACTAACGGCGTTGCTACGGACTCAGCGGCCGTTGTTATTAATGTTATCAGCAACGGCTCGGTGTCCGTTGCTGATAATATTTTTAGCGACGGCCGGAGCGGCCGTTCCTATTAATGTTATCAGCAACGGGCGTCGTGTCCGTTGCTGATAATATTTTTAGCGACGGCCCGAGTGGCCGTTGTTGATACATCGCTAAGTTATCAGCAACGCGAGTTTCTGTCATGGCTCTATTGCAACAGCTGGGCCGTTGCTGATGCTCTTCAGCAACGGCGCAGCAACGGCATTAGCCGTTGCTGATGCCCATTTTTCTAGTAGTGGTGGCATAGAAGGTAGGACATGCTAGCATGAGCCTCATCGAAGAAATAACAAAAAAGGACTTAGTTAAAAAAAATACCTAAGATAAAATTTGAAAAAGACAAACTTTGCGATGCATGTCAACATGAAACAAGTTAAGTCATTATTTTATAGCATTAATCAAGTTAGTACATCTAGAACACTAGAACTTGTGCACATGGATCTTTTTGGTCCTTGTGATGATGCAAGTCTAGGTGGAAAATTATATTGCTATGTTTTGGTTGATGATTTCTCGAGATTTACATGGGTTTTCTTCCTAGCTAAGAAAAATGAAACTTTTTATTTCTTTAAAAATTTGCTAGGAGAGTTATAAATGAAAAAGGAATTTCGATTTTGAAAATTAGAAGTGACAATTGAGGAAAATTTAAAAATTAAATTTTTTTGAATTTTATGGTAAATTAGGTATTGTGCATACCTTTCTTCCCGTAGAACCCCTTAACAAAATGGAGTGGTTGAGAGAAAGAATAGAACCTTACAAGAAATGGCTAGGACAATGCTTTGTGAAAATAATTTGCCTAAGTACTTTTGGGCCGAAGCCATAAATACTTCTTGTTATGTGCTTAATCGTGTTTTGTTAAGATCTAAAATTAAGAAAATACCTTTTGAGCTTTCGAATGATAGAATCCCAAGTGTGGAATATTTTCGAGTTTTTGGATGCAAATGCTTTATCTTAAACTCTAAGGAACATCTAGGAAAATTTGACTCTAAATCTAGTGAGGGTATTTTCCTAGGTTATTCTAATAGTTCTAAAGCTTATAGAGTTTATAATCATAGAACTATGATAGTTGAAGAATCTATGCATGTCTCTTTTGATAAAACTAATGATTCTTCTAGAAATGTTAAGATTGTGAGTGTAGGTGAGGAACTTGAGGAATTGACATTTCATGACAAGGAGCTAGCTAGGTTGAAGATGAAAACAATGAGGAAACTCATCATGAAGAGTCTTCATCCTCAACTTTACCTCAAGTTGAAGAAGAAGAAGACGAAGCTCTACCACCTCTTCCAAAAGGATACCGGTTGTTAATAGACCATCCAACTGTGCAAGTCATTGGAGAACCATCAACGGGAGTGGTAATGTATTCTAAACTCAAAAATGTTTGTCAATATGTAGCTTTCATATCTTAAGTAGATCCTAAAAACATTAAGGAAACAATAGAAGCTGAATTTGTACCTAAACCTAGAGGACAAATCGTAATTGTTAGGAATCAATTTGTTAGGAAGCCATAGAAGAGGAATTAATTTGTTAGGAATGATGTTTGGGATTTAGTACCTAGACCTAGTGGACAAACCATAATTGGAACTAAATGGGTGTTTAGAAACAAGTTAGATGACGGAGGTTTAGTCATTAGAAACATAGCTAGGTTAGTGGCCCAATGGTATAATCAAAAGGAAGGAATAGATTATAATGAAACTTATGCTCTCGTAGCTAGATTAAAAGAAATTCGCATGTTTTTAGCTTATGCAAGTTTTGAAGGCTTTAAACTTTTTCAAATGCATGTCAAAAGTGCATTTTTGAATTGTTTTATTGATGAAGAAGTTTATGTTGAACAACCCTCCGGTTTTGAAAGTTTTGAGTTTCCAAACCATGTTTTTAAACATAAAAAGGTTTTGTACGGTTTAAAATAAGCCCCTAGGGCTTGGTATGAAAGACTTTTCTCCTTTTTGATTGATCAAGGTTTTAGCATTGGAAAAGCCGATGTCTCTCTCTCTTTATTAAAAATGATAAAAATGATATTTTACTTGTGCAAATTTATGTGGATGACATTATATTTCCTGCTACTAATGAATTGTTTTGTGAGTGGTTTGCAAAGTGCATGCAAGAGAAGTTTGAGATGAGCATGATGGTAGAACTCTCCTTTATGCTTGGTCTCCAAATCAAGCAAACGAACAAAGGGATCTTCATAAATCAAGCCAAGTACACAAAGGAGTTCATCAAAAGGTTTGGGATGAATGAAGCCAAGATTGCTTCTATACCCAATGAGCACATCCATTAAGCTTGATAAAGATGAAGATGATATAATGGTAGATGAAAAACGATATCGAGGTATGGTCGGTAGCCTTCTTTATTTAACCGCAAGTAGACCTGATATCATGTTTAGTGTTTGTGCATGTGCTAGGTTTTAATCTTGTCCTAAAATGTTTCACTTAAGTGTGGTCAAACGCATATTGAGATATTTGAAAGGCACAATTGAATTAGGATTATGGTATCCATGTAATGCATATTTCGATTTAATTGATTTTTCGGATGCTAATTTTGCCGGGTCTAAAGTAGATAGAAAAAGTACTAGTGGTTGTTGTCAATTCCTAGGGAAAAGTCTTAGTTTTTGGTTTTTCAAGAAAAAAAACTCAGTTGCACTTTCAACTAGCAAAGCAGAATACATTGTCACGACATATGAATATGGATAAAATGATATAGAGGTCATTTTATGATAACCTCTTTTGAACCAAGTTTATCCAAGTTAACAAATTAACTTAGAGGTCTCATTTTTAATCCATATTTGAGAAGCATATTTATAGTTACTCATGTTAGGTGTCCATAGGTTTAAATTTGAAAAACCATGAGTAAATGATAAGATTGACACTTAGCAAGTTTCATGATAACTAGCTTAGTTTTGAATGAAACCATGCTAGGTTGATATCTTGACTTAAGGACATAATTTTCATCTCAAACTTGACATACACTCTTTATATGATCATTATGTGGTGTCATAAACGTTTGAATGAAAACTGAGCATGTTTTGAAAAATAACGGAAGATTACGAAAATGTCATTGAAATTTTAGCATTTTTAGTTAATTTTAGAAAAATGTAGAAAAACCATTTTTAACTAATTCTTCAAACTGCATCTACATTCAAAAATCTAGTTTCTTCGGTAAAAATTTCAAAATTTTTCATCAAGAATATGATTTGTAGTGGAATTCTGATGTTAGATTTCGAAAACACAAAGTATCACTTCCTTGAAATATCAATCTTTCGTCGAAAACTACAAATGAAACATTGTGTATACTATTTTGATTCTATTTCTAATATCATTCACACCATTGCTTGAGTAAAATCATTTCTATGAATGATTTTGATAACTTAAATGATAACTAGAAATATCGATTTTTCATTGAAATCAAGATAGGATGAAAAATGAACTTAGAGAATTCATTTTGAGCTCAAACTTGACACACGTATCTTGAATGATCATTTAGCGATGTCTGAAAAGTTTGAAGCAAAATTGACAACTTTCTAAAAAATACCTAAAATTTACAAAAATGCTCGTGGATTTTTGGAATTTTATGAATTTATAGAAAACTAATTTTTGACTGATTCTTGAATTCGTAGATTCCTTGAAAAATCTAGTTTATCCAGTTAAAGTATAAAGAAATTTCGTCTAGAATATAATTTTATAAGGATTTAAAAGTTTGTTTTTTGTAAACTTGAAGTGTACTTTGACCTAAGTCAACAAAGTGATTTAGAAATTTTATTTTAAGCCCAAACTTCACAGAAATACTTAGATTCACTCATGTTAGATATCTAGATACCTAAATTAAAAAAAACATGAGTAGATAGACAAATTTGATACTTAGTCATTTTCATGTTTTCAGACCTATTTCGATTGAAATTGGGCTAAGTTCATATTTTGATCAAATGACATTATCTTCATATTAAACTTGATATACATACTTTACATGACCATATCCTTGTATTTTGAAAGTTTGAATGAATTTTGGAAATGTCATAAAAAATCTCATTTATTTACGAAAATGCCACTACAGTATCACTCTTCTCAAGTTGCTCATTTTTCCAATAATTTAAATTTTCATTAGATTTTCGAATGAGACTTGAAGTATGTTATTTTAAATTCACTTATGATATCGTTCTACTCATTTGATAAGAAAAAATCATTTATAAAGTGTTTTTTGTCTATTTGACCGATACTTGAAAATAATTATACTTAAGTTACTACATGATTCTTGGTTTTGGATTTCATTTAATATTTCACGATATCATGTATGACTTAGTCTCTTATTCGATGTTTGATTTTAATCCCTTGAGTTGAGACTTTTGTGATTTTGAAAAATCTTTTAGAGTTTCAACTTTGACTTTTGATTGACTTCTCTTGCCCTTTTCGGGTGATGTCAAAATGGGGAGAAAATATAGGTAAAGAGGAAAAAATATATAGCATAACTATGCATATAAATAGAGGGAGTGTAACCATTTAGATGTGCATGTTGATAGGGGGAGAAATCCTAAGGTTAATATCCTTGACACTTAAATGATATATTTTCTTAAGGATGTTTGTTTTCATCAAAAAGGGAGAGATTGTTGGCCTAAGGTTTTCAACCATAGTCTTAATCTCGGTTTTGATGATAACAATCATGAAACTAATGTTTCATTGAGAAATAGTTTCAGGTTCCAAGTCAGTTAGCGCTCGACGTCCACGATTGGAAAAATCAGAGAAATCAGAAGAACATTGGTCGACGCGCTCGGAGTCATCGCAGAAATCTCTAAAAGTTTGACGAGTGCATGAAAGACGCCTTGGACAAGTCTAGAGAACATGTAAAACACCTGGATAGCTCTCCAAGTTGACGCACGCAGAAGACCGAAACCCGAAAACGAAGAACGCGAAGAGAAATCAGCAAAAAATCTCATTTCCCAGGTTCGGTTGCACAATCGGTCGACCGAACTGTGCCCAAAAGGGGCAGAAGGCTGCGGTTGCTTAGGCGATCACTCGGTCGATCGATGAACGATCGATCGACAAGCATCCGGGCATTACCAACGGGCAGAAAAATGCCCGTTGACGAGCCTTGGTGTTTGGGGGGTTATAAATACCGACCACAAACTCCTTCCTCGTATGTTGTTGATGCCCAAAAACTCAAGAGAGTCACTCCTTGCATCTCTACAAGCTTTCTTTGAGCCATCTTTCCAAGAACCCTTTGATCTCCACTCCTTGATTTAGCCTTCAAGCTTCATCGATTCATCATCTTGAGGCATCAAGAGGACTTGGGAGTTTTTTTTGGAGCTAATTATTTGTTGTTTGATTTATTGCTTCATTTAGTGTTGTATTTTATCATTTATTTTATTGTATTATCAAGTTTATAGACCTAGAGTGCTAAGTTGATTGAGTTGGTGGTTGCCATGGTGTTAAGGCTTAATTCCACCGGTGTAAACGTAGTTTGCTAGGATTAGTTGAGTTGTCCTTTGGTTGAGGTGGGAGAGTGCTCTCGGTAGGAAGGCGGGATACTTCTAGGTGTGGAAGTGCCTTCGGTTTGAGAGCAGAGACTTTTTGGTGTAAAGTCCTCATTGTAAGGAAACTAATTAATCTAGTTAAACTAGTTTGGAAATCTTAAGCAGGGTGCTTATGTAGTGGAGTAGGCATTGGGGCCGAACCACTATAAATCATTGTGTTAGCATTGTTATTCTTGTTTGTATTAATTGCTTTATTATTAATCGCTTCTGCATTTAGTCGTTAACTTGATAACTTACCTAAGTAGTTTAAGAAAAGATTAAAACCGAAATTTGGTGAAAAGATTTAGTTAACATACTATTCACCCTCCTCCCCCCTCTAGTGTGGCCATTCCACCGACAGGGGTGACACCTTGGAGAACAAGATCCGACTGCGTGAGCTTATTGGAGATCATCGGAGTTGCACCAAAGGACTCGGAGTTGGGCTTCAATCGAGGTGAGTGACTGACTGGTGGCACCTTGGTGGTTTGCCACCTTAGGGGGTGGCCGGAAATGTTCTTATATGTTTAAATTCTGAAATTTTATGCAAGAAGGATGTGTAATCATTGATTGATCGTTGGATTATTTTGTGATTCTTCATTGTTGTGATTCGGCGGGATTGTCCGAGTTGAGGTAGTCATGGGCGGACTTCGGTGGTGTGTAGATGAGGGAAATACTAGTTTTTTAATCAATATTGTTTCTCTCATGACTGGTCCATTGATTTATATCTTTTTGTTATGGAATTGATGTATGATTGGTCTGCCCTATGGTTCTGCTATGTTAGGGTAGATTTGAGGAATTTTAGGAGGCGGATGTGCTCCTTCTTGTTGAGGATAAAATCAATTTCGTTTGATCTTGTTCCTCATGAGTTTGCACCGTGCTTTGTCCCCTTTCTTGATGTTGAGTTGCTGGAATCTTCCAAGCAAATTTAATGGGCTATTGTGGCCGGATTTGGGAGGGCTTATGCTATGAAATTTGATTTTTTGTTGTGGTTTTGTGTCCTTGGTTGATGTGATGACTGAAGGCCATGTGTGGCCGAGTTGTTGATATATTTGTGCTGGGGAATTTCTATTTTAGGGGTTGTTAATTGTATGACATATGACTTAGTGAGGAACGAATAGCCTGCCAAGTGTACGGTGAAATGCCAATCACATTAGTATGCTGAATTTTCATGTTCCCAAACTATTTGGGCTTTCCTCATCGGGTCTTGTCGACCCGTCATGCATGTGATATAAAGCCTCAATAGGTCTGATTTTATGTGGTTTTGCACAAGATTTTATCTGGTTTTAGTTGCTGGAATTATCGTGTAAATGCATATTTTGTTTGATCTTTGTGATGGTTTGTGTGGCTGAGCGGATTGTCGGCTTGTGGCAAGTTTTTTATATTCTATTGAGATATAATGATTTATACATGGTATGATATGAGACAACGGGTAGCCGATTATGATGTGACCGGGAAAGGGGCAACTTGGGTGTGCTCGGTTAGTACATAGGGTATTCAGTGGAATACCTTATTCATGAGATTTCTACACATGTTATTACTTATGCATTCTTTAATTTATGAATTGTGTGGATGTGATTATGCTTGTGTATGATGGCCACCATTGATGGGGAGTGCGTTAGAGGAAATGCTAATGTCTGACCCGAAGAGATGGCATTGGGCCGGGAAGCTCGTTAGAGAGCCACACTGCTTATTGACCCGAAGTGGCATTGGTTGGATGCCAACCAATTTGGGCAGCAGCTAGAGGGTTTGCTAGTTCGCGTGAGCCAAGGGCGAGAAGCTCACTAGAGGACCCTCCTAGCGACCGACCCGTCATTGATTGGAATGATTGCCATGTGTGGTACTTGTATGTTGTATGGGTTGTACATGCTTATTTATTTATGGATGATTTCCATGTGTGGTACTTGCACGTTGTATGGGTTAAACATGCTAATTTATTTAGTTATCTGCTCATGGTTATCATATATTATGTTGCTTAATGGGTGCTTGGCTTGAGTCACTCACTGAGTTATGAGAACTCATGCCCTCTTGTTTTTGTGTGTGCGGGATCTGAGTAGAGGTATGCGTGTACCTAATATTGGTGTGGGTGGTGATTTCGTGCTCAATGAGTCATCCCCGTATCACAATCATAGGGTTGAGTCTTATTCACAAGTCTTGTAATAACATGGTGGTCTTGTGCAAATTCTTTGATAGTTACTTCTATCATTCGTACTTGTGCATACAGATGTTCATTTGGTCATGATACAATTAGTTTTATATAAAAAATGCATCTTTTTGTATTGTTGTGGTGTACAGTGCTAGTCGGGCTTCAAGGTAAGGTGTAGTATTATGGCCGATCACGTTGCCCATAGTTTATATCCTACCCGCTCAATGACCTTTCCAGTGTTGTCATCTCCCTCACGGAGGAATTTCGATGCTCGATTAAGAGCCTTAATAAGGACAAGTCGCTGGTATGGTTGACCTCACCACAGAATTCTTCCTGGCTCCTAGGTTACTATAAGCGTAGCTGTGAAAGACCTTAGGAATGACTTGATGTTTGGCAATGCCGACTCGAGTAGAATCAACAAGGCCTACGTTTCTATTCTACCAAAAGTGGAAGTTGCGGTAAACATAGCCTATTTTCATGATCTCGAGGGTTCCAAAAATTGTCAACAAAATACTAGCGACTCGACTAAAACCGCACATGAAAAACATGGTAGACTCAACTTAGAATGCATTTTTATCCTCTACACACAATGACTTTATGTCCATCAATGATTTAATTCACTATAGCAAACACTCCAAGCTTGACAGACTTCCAACTAGTACTCTTACTTTGCTAGCGAGGCTTCTTGAATATTTCATTCGGTTGGGTCAAAAAGATCTTGAATTCGTGTGAGTATGCCGTGCTCCTCAAGGGTGACCTAGGACCATGGTTCAACCACAAAAGGGGTCTTTGTCAGGGGAACCCCCTCCCCCTTTACTTATTCATCCTCATTGTTGATGTCTTCTCCAAGCTCATGAATGCGGCAAATGAAACAAATCTCATTTCTGGGTTGAGGTGGGCAACAATAAAAATTTCACAAATATGAAATTCCTAGATGATTTCATGATCTTCACCAATGGAAGCCCCGAGACATCTACAGTATTCGGATCCTCCTGAAAGCTTTGCAACTCACAAGTGGGCTCACGATAAATTATGCTAACATAGCAGTGGTCCATCTCCTGACAACAACATCCAAGATGAGGAGATTGCTAGACAACTAGGTTGTGAAGCAAAAAACTTCTCTCTCAAATATGTAACAATACTGTTGAAGAACAACAAGTTGTGAAGAGAAGACTAGTATGCCATCTTTCAAACAACGAATTAAAAATTGGCCACTTGGAAAGGTTGGTTGCTTTCACGAGGGGGGAGGCTCATCATAATCAATAGAGTCATCGATAGCCATGCCGGTCACTTCCTAACCGTCTTCATAGCTCCAAAATTGATGCTAAAACAACTCGACAAGAGGCAGCATACTTATTTGTAGTGCAAATGTGAAACTAGTTCTTCTTCTAGGGCACTAGTCAACTAGGAGGATATAAGACCCGAGGTTTCCTAATATAAAATTTATTTTGGTGCAGAGCACCGAATTGGGAGTTAGTCGGGATAACCCACGACATTGTCGCGAGTAGAAGGTATAATTTAAGTCATATGAAATTTTATTTGATAAATGTTATTTCCTTCTTAATCATAAGATGATTTAGTAGAGTCGAGTCCGAAATCGTGTTTGGGGATCGAATTGGGCTCGGATTGAGTCGAGTAGGGGCTAAGTGAGTGGAAGGGGGAAAATGGTCAAGGGGAAATGAGGGAATAAATCCCTCATCCCCCAAGCAGCCGTGCGGCTCATCATTGGAGCCGCACGTAGCCCGAGAAGTGAGAGGGAGGAGGGGAAAGCTTGGGGTCGGTGCTGGATTCGTGCCGCCTTTGGAAAGATCGAGATCGTCGTCGCTCGTCCATTCTTCTTCCTTGATCAAGGTGAGTGGTCGAACCTCGGTTAGTAGGGTGAGGCGTGTGGCCGAACCATGTAGAAGCGATGAATCGAGATTTTGTGCATTGTTCTTGTCGATCGAGGGGGTTTCTCGAATTCCTAAATCATGTTCTTCATCAATGTATGGATTCTCGTTTTAGATGTTCGTTTTTCTTGATGTTTAGGGCCGTCCACATGAAGGAAAAAGGGGGTGGTCATGCCGAATTTTTCCCCAATTTTTTAGAGTGGTCGGAAGCCCTCGGATCGAGTTTTTCTCGCGATTGATGACTTGATTCCTCCCAACCATGGCCGAGAACCTTTGTCCCTACCCTAGTTGCTCTCGGCCGAGCATGAGTAGCCTTAGATAGGCTCGATCAAGTGGGTGTGAGGAGGGTAAAAGGGCTCGAGTTATTTCACATTCACATATAGGGTATTAAATCCTTGATTTCATATGGATCACTCAATTATTTTATGAAATGTTAGTATTGAAAGATTGAGAACATAATGCTATAAGGAAATGTTCTTGATAGTGTACATATGGTTAGAATTTCGTATGACACATAATCTTAAGAAATTCCTCCATTAATTTTCCTAGTATTGAATTTTTTACTTTGTTAGATCAATTATTACCTTGTTGGAATTTATTGATTAAATGTAGAATTTAATTACATTATTGTTGAAAGGATGTTGTTATTTATGGTAGTAGTTATAGAATACTTCCCTTATAACTTATGTGTTGTGACATTTTTGTATTCAGACATTTCTACGCTTATGACATGTAATTTACACTTAAGGAATTTGGCGAATGACGCTAGATGCTTATATGAAATTATAGGGTGCTTACATTGTCGGGAAAACTTGAATGCAGACAAGCTAGGTTTCACACCTAGGAAATAATCAGCAGGCATTAGTGTGTGGCTGGTATGGGCCGCAACAAGGGGGCCGGATACGAGTGAATGCCCGAGGTTTAAATAAGAAAACTTTAGAACACTTTGCTTGTGTATTGTGATTGCAATGGTCAGCTAAGAAGCATGGACGGTCGGAACGACTAATGCTTGACTCGGCGAGTGATTGGGGTCTTGAGATTGCACCAGCGGGCCCGCTAGGTGTTAGACCCGGGTGGCAAAGGGTCTTGAGATTCCGCCAATGGGCCATGCTGACGGTAGACCCGAGATGGGTGGGACTACCTATCCCTAAGCCTGTGGGTTCCTAAGACTAGTTGACCATCATAGTCGACGGCCCGGTGATTGCTCTAACTTTCCTTATGTGGTATGTGGGTCGTGCGGCCGTATTATTATTTTGTGGTAAAAGCCGGGCAGAGCCGAGCCACCAGTTCTTGAACAGGTTCTAGTGGCCAAGTGTTGCCCAGTCTGGTAGGGCCATTTTGGGCTGGTCGTCATATCATGATTAGATTGGATCTCTAAATGTATAAATTGTTGACTTATATGTATGTTGGTATTGGGGATTTATGTGGAGGTTTGGAAGGACCGCTCATTGAGTCCCATGTGGATTCACGGTCAACACAATATCCATGCACAAACCATCATCGAAACAAACTGAACATCTCAAATATCAATGTTTTACAAACTTTTCCAAACACAACTGTCAATGCAGAAAAGGAAACAACTACTAAGACATTGGACTATGACCCAAGGACGCCGCTACGATATATGGCACCACCACCTGCCCTCCAGCTGTACCATGCCAACAAGTCACAATCACTGCTCATGCTCTGCAAAAAAAATAAGGAAACAAACTGTGAGTCCACTTAGGACTCAATGAGCGGTTATTATGAACCTCCACATAATCCTTAGTTTTTCAGACATAACATATAAGGCAACATAATATATATTCAGGGAGGTAAGTTACTTTCTAATGTGACTACTGACCCTATGGATCATTCTGTATAAACCATATATGTGAAAACTTGCCATCTTGGCCTATCAAGTCTTCGGCATCCGGGCCTTGGGCCTACTTATGGTATTAGAATCCCGGCTACAACCGGCCCTACCATACAAGGTAGAATCACACTGGCCGACCGGCCACATCATAGCAAGATGTAAACAAGAAATCCCGGGCCATCGACTAGGATGGTCCACTAGTCTCCGGGCACCATCTAGGGTAGGGATAGCTAGTCCCACCCAACTGGGGTCTGACACCTAGCGGGCCCGCTGGTGCATCTCAAGACCCAAACACTGGCCGAGCTGAGCATTGGTCTTTTTCGACCTCCACGCTTCTCAGCGGACCATCTCAAGCACATCACACAATCAAATGTCCGAGGGTTTCCTTATATACACTTCGGCCCTTGCCCGTATCCGGCCCTAATTTGGGCTACATGGTTAACAAATTAATGCTGCCCTTTCAAAATTGTGCACACCTAATAGTTATAGGTTTTCAAAAATGTTTACTAGGAGTCCTAGAAAGTTGTGTCATCTCCTAGCTAAGCTTCCATATATGCTAAGCATCTTGCAACGTCCTACATGTTATCTAGCGTTATACGCTACCTTGGATGAGGAATTCTATGTACCGACCTTGGAATTCCACCCATGAACATTTTAGGACAGCTTATATAATTTAAAGAAAAACAAGAATAACTTACAGGAACTACTATATTTACCTATGAGATTCATCAATAATCATTTATACACTGCATTTAGAATTTATTTCAATAAGAAGCAACTTATAAAGTATGGTAAGATAACCATAAATTCACAATGCACGAAATACTAAGCATGGTAACGTATTTCATCATTTCAAAAATTAAAGAGGAATGAGATAAGGATGGTCACTAAGCAATCATTCCTACAATTACATAAATCAATAAATTTACTTGCCATGGTTAGAGGTCTTCCTAAGTATCATCATGTCTCTATAGTTTTAGCAAGAACATTACCATAACTGAGATAAATATAGATCTATAGTTGTGACAATCTCTAAGACGAACATCAATCAAATGATACAAGTTCAACTTATCTATAAGCATGTGATCGCAAATCGAAACAACACAACTTGAAACCAAGCATGTTAAATCCGAGCCCTTGCTCGGCCGACTCAAGCAAGGTGACCCCCTGTTCGAACGAGTCCTCGAGGATGAACGAGCATGGTTGTGACAATGACACAAGTGATAAATCCATAGATCTAACATATACGAACATAAAGCGGTCTATTAGTTTCGAGACGAGCGAGGAAATTGGGGAAATTTTCGGCATGATCATTCCCCTTTTTCCTCTACTCGGCTAGCCCTCAAGAACGTGAAATAAACACATTTAAAACACAATATCATAGGAATACACAACGATTAAAGTTCTAATACGAAGAAATGCATCAATCGGCAAGAACTCGCGAGAGAAAACTCGATTTCAAATCTTATAGGGCCGGCCACCTGCCTCCCTTCAAAAACTATAATAACCACTCACCATGATTGGATCCCGAGGAAGCCTCGATGAAGACGAGCTCCGATCTCCTCGAGAATCGATGCAGACTCGGCGCCGACAAGATCTTCCCTCTCTCCTTTTTCCCCCTTGCTCGGGATGTGTGCGGCTCCAAGATGAGCCACACGGCTCATGATGAGGGATTATATTCCCTCATACACAAATGACTCAAATGCCCCTCATATGACTTAACCTCTACTCGATTCGATCCGAGTCCGATTCGGGCTCCGATTCAATCCGCACTCAAGAGTCGAACTCGACTTTAATAAACATCTTATGCATAAAAGGAAATAACCATTGAGCTAATTTAAACTTCATATTCTCATAAGTCGAGTTATATTTTCTACTAGAGGCGATTCTGCGCTACACCGAATTGACACTTCTGCCTATGCTTGAAATTGATGTCATCCTTGGCATGGATTGGCTGGCGGAGCACTTTGCGTCAGTTAACTATAGGGCTAAGACTGTCACGTTCAGTAAACCTCGATTGCCGCAATTCACCTTCCGTGATCTGTGAGTTCCTCGATGTCTTCCCAAAAGAATTGCCAGGATTGCCGCCTAGAAGAGAAATCAAATTCTGGATTGAATTGCAGCCCGGGGCGGCACCGATCTCCATCCCACCCTATAGGATGGTGCTGGCCGAACTTCAGGAGTTAAAGGCGCAGCTGCGGGAGTTGTTGGACTTGGGCTTCATTTGCCCATGTGTGTCTCCGTGGGGTGCTTCGATCCTATTTATGAAGAAAAAGGACAGGTTCATGCGCATGTGCATCAACTATAGGCAGCTCAATAAGGTGACAATAAAAAATCGTTACCTGCTGCCCAAAATTGATGACTTGTTCGACCAGTTGCAAGGGGCACAATGGTTTTCTAAGATTGATGTGAGGTCTAGATATCATCAGCTGAGAATTCGAGACTGTGACATGCCCAAGACTGCCTTCAGGACTCGTTATGGCCCTTATGAGTTCCTGGTAATGTCGTTCGGTTTGACTAAACAACCTACGGCCTTTATGGACCTCATGAACAGAGTGTTCAAAGAATACCTAGATAGATTTGTGGTCGTCTTTATTGACGACATCCTAGTGTATTCCAAGAGCAAGGAGGAGCACTCTGAGCATTTGACGATGGTCCTGGAAACCCTCAGAAAACATCAGTTGTATGCCAAATTCACCAAATGTGAGTTTTAGTTAGAAAGTGTAGGATTCCTAGGTCATATAGTGTCCAAGGAAGGAATCAGTGTGGATCCCGCCAAGATAGAGACGGTAAAGGACTGGAAGCAGCCGACCAGTGTGACTGAAGTTCGCAGTTTCTTGGGGTTAGCTGGGTATTACAGAAAGTTTGTAGAATATTTCTCCAAGATTGTAGCTCCTCTGACTCGGTTAACCTAGAAGAAAGTCAAATTTGATTGGGATAGAAAAGTGTGAGGAGAGTTTCCTGAAGTTCAAAGAATGTTTGACGTCAGCACCAATTCTAGTTGTACCTTCGGGCTCGGGAGGATTTATGGTATACTGCAATACCTCTCGGGTTGGCCTGGGTTGTGTTCTGATGCAGTATGGCAGAGTGATCGCCTATGTGTATCGCTAGTTGAAAGTCCATGAAAAGAATTACCCAGCACATGATTTAGAACTGGCGGCGGTAGTGTTTGCTCTGAAGCTATGACGCCACTACTTGTACGGTGAGGCTTATGTGATTTATACCGACCACAAAAGCCTTCGGCACTTGCTCACCCAAAAGGAGCTCAATTTAAGGCAGAGAAGATGGTTTGAACTTCTGAAAGATCTTGATTGTAGCATCTTGTATCATCGTGGAAAGGCCAATGTGGTGGCGGACGCGCTGAGCAGGAAATCCATGGGCAGTTTGGCCCATTTGGTAGTTGGGAAGAGGCCGCTAGCGCGAGAGTTGGCACTGTGCCTGGATGGGGGAGCAGTTCTGGTAGTATCAGCTTCGGGTGCCCTGGTGGTGCATCTACGGGTACAATCCACCCTGTTGGATATGTTGCATACCGTGCAGGGGGAGGACGCCTTCTATGCCCTGACAAAGGACTTAGTGCAAAGGGGTGATGCAGAGAATGGTTTTAGGTTGGACTCAGAGGGTGTCTTAATGTTCAGAGACCGGATAGTAGTGCCTGATATGGCAGAGGTGCGCAGGCAGGTTTTGGAGCTAGGGCAACGATCCACTTATACGATACATCCGGGAGCCACCAAAATGTACTGAGACTTAAGGCAACATTACTGGTGGAAGGGCATGAAAAGGAAGGTAGCAGAGTTCGTATCCAAATGTTTGGTCTACTAGCAATTGAAGGCCGAACACCTGAAGCCCGCAGGGCTGCTGCAAAACCTCGAAGTTCCCGAGTGGAAGTGGGAAAAGATTACTATGGATCTAGTGATAGGACTACATAAGTCAAGGGGCGGATTTGATTCCATTTAGGTGGTGGTGGATCAGTTGACAAAGACCGCTCATTTCATTCCTGTTAAGATAACTTTTTCTGCTGAGCAGTACGCCAGACTATTCTTGGACTAGATTGTGGCATACCATGGTACCCCAGTGATGATTATATCAGATCGAGGTACCCAGTTCACAACCCAATTTTGGTAGTCCTTCTAGGAAGCATTGGGTACTCAGGTGCGCTTCAGCACAGCTTTCCATCCGCAGACGGATGGACAGTCAGAGAGAACCATCCAAACCTTGGAAGATATGCTGAGGGCCTATGTTCTGGACCTGGCTAGCAGTTGGGAGAAACACCTGCCGTTGATTGAGTTCGCCTACAACAATAGCTATCACAGTAGCATTGGCATGGCTCTTTTCGAGGCCTTGTTTGGGCGGCGGTGTAGATCACCAGTGGGCTGGTTTGAGGCCGAAGAATCTCTCATGGTGGGTCCTGATCTAGTGGAGGAGGCGGTGGAGAAGGTAAAAATCATAATGGAAAGATTGTTAGCGGCTCAGAGTCGTCAGAAGATGTATGCTGATAAGAAGGTCAAAGAGTTGGAGTTCATGGAGGGTGACCTGGTGTTCCCGAAGGTCTCCCCCATGAAAGGAGTGGTTCAATTTGGAAAGAAAGGAAAGCTAAGTCCCAGGTACACTCGGTTTTTCATGTATCAATGCTCAAGCGATATCTGAGGGACGATTCACATGTGATTGAACCTTCTGTGGTTGAGGTGGATTCAGCTATCTCATTCGAGGAAAGGTCGGTGGAGATTCTCGATTGCCAAATTAGGAAGTTGAGGTTCAAAGAAATCCCCCTGGTAAGTGTTAGATGGGAGCACCACTCTAGGCAGGAAGCTACTTGGGAGGTAGAGCGAGACATGAGAGAGCGCTACCCTTCCTTATTTGAAGAACCGGTAAGTCCTTATAATTCTACAAAATTAGAGGACAAATTTTTCTTAATGGGGGAAGGTTGTAAGACCCGAGGTTTCCTAAAATAAAATTTATTTTGGTGCAGCGCACCGGATCGGGAGTTAGTCGGGTCGAGTTGCGAAATCGCCGCGAGTAGAATGTATAATTTAAGCCTTATGAAATTTTATTTGATAAATGTTCATCTCTTCTTAATCATAAGGTGATTTAGTAGAGTCGAGTCCGAACTTGTGTTTGCGGATCGAGTCGAGGCTCGAATCGAGCTCGGATTGAGCCGAGTAGGGGCTAAGTGAGTGGAATGGGCAAAATGGTCAAGGGGAAATGAGGGAATAAATCCCTCATCCCCCTGGCAGCCGTGCGGCTCATCATTGGAGCCACACGTAGCCCGAGAAGCGAGAGGGAGGAGGGGAAAGCTTGGGGTCGGCGCCGGATTCGTGTCGCCTTCGGAAAGATCGAGATCGTCATCGCTCGTCCATTCTTCTTCCTTGATCAAGGTGAGTGGTCGAACCTCGGTTAGTAAGGTGAGGCGTGTGGCCGAACCATGTAGTAGCGATGAATCGAGATTTTGTGCATCGTTCCTGTAGATCGATGGGGTTTCTCGAATTCCTAAATCATGTTCTTCATCGATGTATGGATTCTCATTTTAGATATTCGTTTTTCTTGATGTTTAGGACCGGCCACATGAAGGAAAAAGGGGGAGGGGCATGCCGAATTTTCCTCCAATTTCTTAGAGTGGTCGGATGCCCTCGAATCGAGTTTTTCTCGCGACTGATGACTTTATTCCTCCCAACCATGGCCGAGAACCTTTGTCACTACCCTGGTTGCTCTCGGCCGAGCATGAGTAGCCTTGGGTAGGCTCGGCTGAGTGGGTGTGAGGAGGGGAAAAGGGTTTGAGTTGTTTCACATTCACATATAGGGTATTAAATTCTTGATTTCATATGGATCACTCAATTATTATATGAAATGTTAGTATTGAAAGATTGAAAACATCATGCTATAAGGAAATGTTCTTGATAATGTACATATGGTTAGAATTTCGTATGACACATAATCTTAAGAAATTTCCTCCATTAATTTTACTAGTATTGATTTTTTTACTATGTTAGATCAATTATTACCTTGTTGGAATTTATTGATTAAATGCATAGTTTAATTACCTTATTGTTGAAAGCATGTTGTTATTTATGGTAGTAGTTGTAGAATACTTCCCTTATAACTTATGTGTTGTGACATATTTGTATTCGGACATTTCTATGCTTATGACATGTAATTTACACTTAAGGAATCTGGCGAATGACGCTAGATGCGTATAAGGAAATTATAGGGTGCTTACATTGTCGGGAAAACTTGAATGCAGACAAGCTAGGTTTCACACCTAGGAAATAATCAGCGGGCATTAGTGTGCGGCTGGTATGGCCCGGAATGAGGGGGCCGAATACGGGTGAATGCCCAGGGTTTAAATAAGGAAACTTTAGAACACTTTGCTTGTGTATTGTGATTGCGATGGTTGGCTGAGAAGCATGGATGGTCGGAACGACTAATGCTTGACTCGACGGGTGATTGGGGTCTTGAGATTGCACTAGCGGGCCCGCTAGGTGTTAGACCCGGGTAGCAGAGGGTCTTGAGATTCCGCCAGTGGGCCACACTAACGGTAGACTCGAGATGGGTGGGACTACCTATCCCTAAGCCTATGGGTTCCTGAGACTAGTTGGATCACTGAGTCCCTTGTGGACTCACAGTTTATTTTTCTTATTTTTACAGAGCCCGACCAGTGAGGTGAGACTTGGAGTCATGATGCAGTTGGTGGGTAGGCAGTGGCGTAGATCCCGTAGCAGCGTCTAGTAGTCGTAGTCGTGATGTCTAGGGTTATTTTTTTTATATACACTGAGTGATGTTTAATTTGAAAACATGTATTTGACTTTTAACTCGAGTTGTTCATATTAGTTGGTTTGTTTTTACAACTATTTTAAAATTGTTCGAAACTTTTTTATTTAATAAAAGTTTGCGCCGTGTTCTCCTACTTGTATGTTTTCTGGTTGGTGTGTATTTCCAGTATTTTGCTATTCAGTGTATGTGGTAGGCTTCAGGGTAGGACATAACCCTTGCCAGTCACGCGACCCTGAGTTGAGGCGTGACAGAGGATGTCATTGATATAGGGTTATACAACATCGTCTGACTATGCCGATGGTGGTTGGAGCTAGCACAAACGCAAAGGGTACATATGGGCCCAAATCGTCAATCATAAATACTTGAGACACAAAGGATGGAAAAACACATTCTCCTCCACAAAATTGTTCTTATGTATGGAAGGACATCTACTCTGTAAAGGTCTCGTTCAATATCAGGTTGGAATCTCATCTAGGTAGTGGCCGTGACACACTTTTTTGGTTCGACCATTGGACCGAAATACCAGAAAGCTTCTAGTCGACAACAAATAAAGGTACCAGGCCATCAGACTACATAATCAGCTTAGCAACTCACATAGCAAACACATATGCAAATCGATAGACTGAAACTTCCTGCTTGCCCCCCCCCCCCCCCCCCCCCCGCGTGACACTGGAGTAGTTTCGGTAGGTACATTACTGCATCAATGTACATGCACCTCAGAGAGAAAGGAGTCTCCATGGATAGTTTCAACGAAATTTGGAAAGCCAAATGCCCTCTCAAGATGAAGGTTCTACTACCTTAGATTATTCTCAAACAACAACTGCAAACAAAGACAAGATTTGTCACTCATGGCACATGCATCGAGGATCCCTCCTGCGTGTTTTTCAAATGTACTGAGGAATTACAACTATATCTCTTTCAGCTGTACCCGATCATCCTAGCAGGTTAGGATCTTCTATGTCACATAAAAAGGGTGTCGGGCCTGGTCATGTCAATAAGGACTGGTCCAATCGTAGCTCCGAATTAACGACTTTGGCCATTGTGTGGTGTTGGAGCACTTGGTTTGTTCAGAATAGCATAATATTTCAAGAGAAGGGGCAGACATCAACTATGTAATTAGAACATGTAAAAACTTTTAGGAAAACCTACACCGGTAGCTTGTAGGTAAATCCCTTCCTTCTCCCTCCCTCTCCCTATTTCAAAACTTCTTTGAAATGATATCGGGGGACTAAGGTCTCACCTTTATTTGGAAAAAAAATGATTTCCTCCTAAGAGGATATAAATCCCTCACCCCTTGAGGTGCCTCTACCTCTATACCAAAGGTTCAACAAATACAAATTCAACCTAAGTGTGGGCTACATACCATTCAACCAAGTTGAAACAAATGACAACACAACAACTATGAAAACAATATAAAAAAAGCTCTAATATTGCAAACTCTAGTGGAGCTCTTGCGAGCTTCCTATTCCTTCAAGCCTTCAAAAGGATGATTCTTGAATGGTTTGATGGCTTGAAGGAGGGTTGAAGATTCAAGTAACGGAAAGATTGAGATATAGATCTTCAACTCATGAATTCTTGCTCAATCTCACAAGAATAGACTTAATGAAGTGTCGGAAAGCTTAGGAACATAAAACCAAACTTATTTATAAAGATGGCCAATGGATATATGTGGTGGAGCTCGACCAAAAGCTTAAAAAAGAGCCATGGCTCGCTGGTGGCAAACATGTCCTAGGTCAATCGACCAACCATCAAAATTGCTATCGATAATTTTCAGTCAATGGTTTGGTTTGGGATTAGTTGAGAGTTTGATTTGGATTTAAATTAGTTGAAACACCCAGAATCATCATATTTGAGGTCTTAAAAGATTTTAAATTAATATAACTATGTTCTAAACCAAAATCTTGCTACACTCTCGCTCCAAGCTTTATTTTCATTGAAAGTTTATTCTTGAATTCTAACTTTGAACATGATGCGCATATCGTACTTTGTCATGTAATGAGTACTTGATAAATACATTAGAAATGTTATCATTAAAACCAAAGTTAAAAAACTTTAAATTAACATAATTTTTTGTACTAAATCAATTCGGTTAATGAAAAGCTGTACCCAATTAGTCTATCCAACTATCTATACCAAATTTATACCTACTGAATTCAATTCTGGTTAATAATTTGGTAATTAACTGAATTAACTGAATGCATACATTTTAGACTCGTTTCAATTATGAAATCACAATTTACAATCTAATGCATCATATACATCACATATATAAGCTGATACTTGCATAGGTTTTTAATTTTTATGTGTACAAATCATAAGTTAAATTAGTATATCATATACAACACAAGTAATACAAGTTATGGCTATATAAGAAGTTATATAAAATATGTTGATGCAATTTCTGATGGGTGATAAGTAAAACCAAGTAAAAGTATACATGCATAATGTTTTATAATGTATGTCAGTTAATCAGGTTAATGGAAATTTTAAGTTTCCTATCATTAACTATCGAATTAACTGAAATACAGTTTCGTGTACATTGAACATTCAATTGAATTAGTCTATTAATTTAATATAATTTAAATCGAGATTAAATTTGATGGCGGTATATACGTTGAATTATGCATGCTTTAATTTAGTTGGACGAAAATTGTCATTGAAAACCAATATAGTAATTTCTTGAATTTTAAGTCCATTAAGCACAATATCACTACAAATTCCAAACAACAAACACTGAGAAAATATTCTTGCATTTGCACAATCTCGTGCTTGTCCTTGCTATCTATGGAATTCGCTTTTGGGGCATCAAAAGCTCATGGATCACCGACCATTTACCCTGATGCTCTCTTTGAGTAAAGGAGAACCACAAGTATTACTTAACTTGAAATAGGCAGCAAACATATCAAATCAGGTGCCTGCAAAAGTCCCAGTTCTTGACCCTTCAAGTCTCTTCCATCAACTCAGGGACAAAGTGGCTGATGCCTAGAAAGCCAAGCAATTAATAAGCCTTCCCAAAGGCCAAAAGTCTCCACACATGCACTTGCTCCTAAGTTGAACTTATATTCTAAGTGGAAAACATAAGATTCTTTTTGAAGAGATAGGGCTTATGGTTTGGGAAAGATATGAGAGGGGATCTTATCTGTGTCCTTTTCTTCTAGCTTTATTCCGTTCGATGATAAATCAGTTTATTGTGTGGAAGAAGGTTATAGTGTATCCTTTGGATATTAGTTGAGGTTGGACCAAAGGAGAGTGGTATATTCTTCTTTCTCTGTCTGATCTATTGGATTTCTACTTTTTGAATTCGACTGTGTGATCACTGGAAGGAAAGTTCTATGTTCAGCTAACGTATGCTTCATGTTCTAGGACTTCAAATTGTAGTACTACTCTACATAGACTGGGGAAGAAAAAGGAGGGTTTTTTTTTCTTTTAAGGTGGATATTCAGGGGGTGGTGAACGAATCCATCTTTTTGCGAAAAGTTAAGGAAAAATGGAAAATCAACTTACAGAGTTACAGGACACCTTATTTAAGATGG
Organism: Canna indica; assembly: GCA_034359265.1. Classification (NCBI taxonomy): domain Eukaryota; kingdom Viridiplantae; phylum Streptophyta; class Magnoliopsida; order Zingiberales; family Cannaceae; genus Canna; species Canna indica. The sequence goes on along the minus strand of CP136898.1, from coordinate 30,619,186 downwards.
CTTCAATAGCTATGTAGATATTAGTAAAACTCCAATATTGGAAGTTGTCCCATACAAAATTTTCCAGTATGTTAATTATATCTTTTGGATTTGAAAATGGCCACGGATTTTTTTTTAGGAATAACGTTCAATCCCCTTATGATGATCGACTCTTTTATTCTATTTTTATAGGAGTGCAAACAATATGAAATTTAAAAAATATCGAATATTCAATGATCAACCAAAAACTGATTACTTAAAAAAAATAACATAAATTTTTTTTACAAAAGAAGAAACTATAAAAAAATATTGTAAAAAGTAGAGGTCTTAAGTCAAAAATAAAAACAAACAATAAAATATACACTAAGCCATGTTTTTTATTTGTTTTTTTCAATTGAATTATATATTATTAATAATTTAGATTATCGATTATTTGCACATTGATAATTAAAATTGAATTGATTTTAAGTTGTCTTTTAGACTTACTAGCTGAAAAATAGAAACCGAAACTTGAAATTATTAATTACCATCCCTAATCTTTTAGCAATTTCTTGCCATCAGGGGCTTGCCATTTTCTAATACGACTTATAAGTTCTAACACGGAAAGATAATGGAGAATTAATTTTGCTAAAAAGATTATCGATTAAAATTGTCAATTGAAAAGTCAAGCCTTACACCACATCTAGCGAAAATTCTCATAATACAAGAATTTATATTTTTTAACTCATTCTTTTGACAAGTCCAACAGTGATTTTAGTGGCACTTTTGGTACGATACCTTTTATCCAAAGATTTAATATTCCCTTTTTTTTTTCCATTTGCTCTAATGAAAAAGTGAATGCTCTCTCTCCATGCAAATAGGGCAGGCAATGGTAGTGGCAGGCAATGCACTACCATAAGTTAGACGTTGAGATACACTGTTTGCTCTCCTGATGTGTAAAATCCTTAAGCCGAATTTCGCTAAAAATTTAATCTAATCTGGTTTTAATCGGAAACTCAATTACTTAGGTTAATGCTCAGATCAAAATCTAAATACGAAAGTAAATAAATATGACAAATAAGCAAGCACATATAAAAATAATGCTAAGACATAAATTTATAATTATTCGATTCCAATGCCTAGTTCGCTACCCAAACACCCCACTTAGGATTTCACTCGCAATCCACTAAATAAAGAGTTCCTCACAATAAAGAATATTCTCCGAAAAGTCTCCACTCTCACATCGAGGGCACTTCTACACCCGGAAGACTCCGTCTTCCCACCGAGAGCACTCTCCAACCTCACTATCACCCAAGGACATTCTAATCCTAGATTACAATGATGGACTTATGCCTTGCAACCAAGGCTACCACCACACACAACAAACCAAACATCCTAGGTTTACACACTTAAGTAACAATGAAATAAACACAAAAATATAATAATAAATTGAGCAAATAACAAAATAATACAACACTTAGCTCCAAACAGCGAATTGAATTCGAGTTCCTCTTGATGCCTCACTACAACATAATTAGGCTATAGAAACACATAATTAGAGACTAATTAGAGTTTTTGTTTCTAATTCTTTCCATTAGAAACTAATAAAGAATATGTCTCAATAATTAATTTTATTTGTCTCTAATGCTTCACTTTTAGATGCTAATTATTAATTAGTCCCTATATAATATATATTATTTGCCTATATTGCATTGAATAAAAATATTTTTTATATTTAAATTTAAATAATAATAATAATAATAATAATAAGGCTAAATTACACTAACCTCTCATCTATTTGTAATTTTATCATGTAACCCCCCTGAGTTTTATAAACAATTACACAAACCTCCGATATTACGAAATAAGATTACACAAATCTCCCATGAGTTTTATAAAATATTACACAAACCTCTCCTAAAAAGATTGCTCAGGGGAGGTGATTATAACCTGGACAAATAGATGAGCGTTAGTGTAATTTTATTAAACCTCAGGGAAGGTCAGTGTAATTTACCCTGATAATAATAATAATATTTAAACATAATATTTAACTTAAATGATAAATTTATCATTACAATATATTTAACATAATATTTCACATAATTTTAATTTTAATTTTTAAATGATAAATTTAACTTAAATAATAAATTTATCTATACATTTTTTACTTTTGATTAGTTAAATATTATGTCTCTTATTATTTTCATTACATATTAATAATATATAGATAGTCAACCCTTGTCCTAGTTAATATTAATCTTACTTTAACTTTAAATGAGGCAATTTTACCCTAACTTTATTTCAATTACATATTAAGCGGCAAGTATCAATCTTACCCCAACTTTACACATGACAAGTATCAATCTCCAATTTATAATCAATTTATTGCCGTTGCTTCTCTCTATTGCCACTTTGCTAGGTTATTTTTCAATAAAAAATACCATGTTCCTGATCTCTCCCTCATTTACAATTAAACCCTCATTTCCGTCGTTCCCTGATCTCTCCCTCATTTACACTTAAAACTAAAACCCTACCCTATTACTTCCCATTGTCTGCGCCTATGTTGACCCCAATATCTCCCTCCCGTCTCCTATGTTGTCCGCCACTTCCGTGAGATCGTGTGTCACACCCCGACTGAGGGTAGTGTGACCGGCCAAGGTCCACATCCTGCCCTGTAGCCTACTGTTTACACTGACATCAAGAAACCAAAACATATCGACTGAAGAAACTTAACATACTTTATAAAAAGTTTGCAAGTCACAATGTATAAGTTTTTTAAAACAAGAAGAAACATCTACATCAAATCCAAATGGTCAAATATCAAATATTACAATTCTCTTCAATTACAACCGTCAGTGCAGAAATAAAACCAACATAACTAGGACTAGTCTAAGACTCATGGACGCCGCTACGAGATATGACACCGCCTCTGCCCTCTAGCTGCACCATGTCGACACCAAGCTACTGCTTATGCTCTGCAAAAATAGAAATAAACTGTGAGTCCACTTGGGACTCAGTGAGTGGCTCAATTGAACTTCCACTTAAGCCTCAGTCATTGATATGTATATAGTACAAGGCAATAAAGGGATATACAAGGAGGTAAGGTGTGTTTCAAATGCAACTACCAACCCTCAACGGATCCATGAGTATCCATTGTACATGATAACTTGTCACCTTGGCTTAACACGACTCTGTCATCCGGCCCTTGGGCGTACTCATAGCAATATCTATATTCCGGCTATAGTCGTCCCTACCATATTAGGTAGTATCATACTAGCCATCGACCACATCATCTTAAGATGCAAGCAAACAATCCCGGGCCGTCGACTAGGATGGCCACTAGTCTCCGGACACCATCTGGGGTAAGGATAGCTAGTCCCACCCAACTGGGGTCTGGCACCTAGCGGGCCCGCTGGCACACCTCTAGACCCAACTGGTCGAGCTGAGCATTGGTCATTTTCGACCTCCTTGCTCCTCGGCGGACCATCTCAAGCACATTACACATTCAATATCCTAGGGTTTCCATGTATATATACCTCGGGCCTTTGCCCATATCTAGCCATGTCCGGCTACCGGGTCAACAGTTCATGCTGCTCCTTTTAGTATATGTGCACCTACAATCTCTAAGTTTCCAAAAATATACAAGCAGTCATAGAAGTGTTATCGTCTCATATCTAAGTTTTCATAAATGTGCTATGAACATCTAGTTGCACCTTACATGTTAACTAGCCTTCTACACTGTCTTAGGTGAGAATTTCCATGAGTCAACCTTGGAATACGTACCATCCAAGAGCATTTAGGGCAGCATACATAATTTAAAGAAAAATGCTCAAATATTACATCATTCATCATATATAACCATAATGCACATACCTAACAATTGTTATACTACCTTAGGAATATTAGCACAATATGGAGCGAGTATCTAGCATGGAAAGGTAGTAATAAATTTAAATAACATGTATGAATTATAAAACATGGTAACATTGTCAACATCCAAGTTTAAGGATCAAATGCTAAGTATGGTTACAATCTAGCATTTCTACAATTCAAATCAAGTAAGCTACTTGGTAAGTTTGATGTTCTTCCTAAGTATTGTCATATCCCTATGTGTGATCTCTAAGATCATGAAATTTCCATCTAAAGCAAGTCTCTCCTCCTCTCCCCAACCTTGGTCGAACCATGAGCAAGGGAAACCTTGCTCGGCCAAGGTCCTTGGGTAGGGAAAGATGGAAGAGTCTTTAGCTATACCTTGTCTCTTCAATTCCACATACTTCTTAAATACCAATGATCAACTTACCCTTCACATCACCCTCGGCCGAACCCTCTCCATGAATCTTAGGGTTCATTCGGCCATTTCAAGGGGCTTTAAAGGGGACATGCTTCGTATTACGTGAGGAGTTCAAAGGACTACATCAAAATTGCAGTATAAGGGCATCTAAGGGCCTTCTCGCCGTCAGGGGAATCGGGAAAAATTTCGGCATGACCTTTCCCTTTTTTTCATGACTCGGCAGCCCCAAAAATACATAAATTGGTGATTAAAACAATGAGATCCGATAAAAAACATCATACAACAGTGAGTACAGATCGTTGAAATCATGGATCGTCGGGAAAAATCGCGAGAACTCGACCTATCATCTAGGGTTCAGCCACCCGCCTCCCCCAAACTGTTAAAGCCTTAACCACTCACCTAGATCACCAAGAAATAAGGATCGAGTGACGACGACTTGATCGGCGACGACGCGAATTCCGGATCAATCCAAGCCCCAAGCCCCCTCCTTGCTCCTTCTCCTCTTTCTCCCTTGCGGCCTTGTGCGACTCAATGGTTGAGTCACATGGCTTCCATTTGGGGGAGTTTTATCCCCTCAACCATCTTTCCAAAGATGGTTTCAAGGCTCACTTAAGTCATACTCAGAACTTGACTAAACTCGAACTCGACTCGGGTTCCGACCCAACCCATAACATGACTCGAGTTGACTTAATTTAAGGTATGATTTTTTAAAAGGAAAGTTAATTATCCAAATAGTCTTCATGAATCATTAGCCGAGTCATACCTTTTCACTCGAGACGATCCTGAGGCTCGACTCGACAACCCTCGGGTTCGACGTGCTTCACCAAAATAGATTTTTATACTAGGAAACTTTTTTTCCGGGTCTTACATCGTGACTGATCCCAATCTCTCCCTCGCCAAAATCTGGTTCGTGACTCCCCATCTCCATTGTCTGCTTCCCGTCGCCACGATTGGATCTCCATTCTCCATCTCCACGTCGGCCTACCTGCTTCTCCACCTTTTTTATAATTGCATGTGATGCTCCTTTACTCTTCCTTTGCATGAACAAGGTTACAATTAACATGCAAGTTAATTGTGAGAAAAAGACGTTACTGTCTTTGTTCTGCTTCTGTTGTACCAAACTCATAAGAGGTATTTGAATATTGCTCTTTCTTATTGGCTCATAACATAAATATTGCTCTTCTAAGTATAATATGACAGAAGAATATTGCTTATGTTGTTTTCTATCAATGATTACCTTATTATTAGCAATGCAGTACCTTATTATATTTTCCCTTATTATTAGCATTGCCGGTGCCTTATTATATTTTCCTACTGAGACAACCTTAAATTTCAGGACATTATGAAGGCACTGTTTATTTCTGCACTAATTGTCCTCTTGTTCTTTCGACAATTGTTATCCACAAGAAAAACACTCAGCTGCTAACCAAATTATTTGATTAGGTATTAGAAACCTTCAGTCTTTTATTGTAATGGTAAGAATACTGGATAAGCAGCTAGAGCATAGCAGAAAAGAAGACAAGTGCTAGAACTTTTGCTTTTTAAACTTCATTTGTTGGTAGAAAAAATATGAGATTTTCTTACTCTATGTTAAACAGTGGAAGATTATTAAATGAAGGAAAGAAAAGAAAGTTGATATTAGACATTCACAAAAGCTGTTAAGACATTAAGAAAATTGATAGTAGACAATCACGAAAACCTCTTAAAACATTTGCCTCTCGTACAACGGTGTACAATGGTACAAGTTACCTTTTACCTGCTTAGTTGCACTGCCATTCTCCTTTGCCATATTAAGTTGATTTTAGATACAGCCAGGGGAATGTCCATGTCAATATAGCATCTGTCTTAAAATAATCTATTGGTCCAATTTTATAAGTATTTCAATGAAACTTCCACTGATTTCTTGTTTTCACCTTTCGCTTTCGTTGTCTAAGTTGCTCATCATGTAGTAGTGAGATCAACATCCATGCTAGATTTGACAGGAGTTATTTTTGTGCACTTCCCCTCTCGCTTTCATTTTTGCTAGCAGTACCTTATTATTAGCAATGCAGTTGCACGCGAGTTTTATCAATGAATAGAAGACTAGCTATTGCAAGTAAATTGCTTGTGCAATATGCTAGTATTATTTTACTTGTAGTAGTAGAGAGGGATGTGTGTCAGTAGCATGAAAAAGTGATATGGTTTTTAGTTGTATTAGTTGGATCTAACTGCTGCATTTTCCAAAAATTTGCAAAAAATTGTTTTGGTTGCTTTCTGAGATTGACTTGGCTTCTAATGATTGCCTAATATCTGCTTCCCATGGTCCTAAGTTTAATTGCTCTCATAGAGGGCAGCACTTTGTATGTGTTCTAAGATTCTTATCAAATCTTTCAACTAGTATAATTTGTCTTTATTAATCTAGATGGTTATGTATTTTTCTTCTTAACTATTTATTTTAACCTTATATTTGTTTTTGCATCTAACTGCGTTAATCATATGCTTACTTTCATATGGTTGTTCTTTTAAAAATTTTGATGCTATCAATAAGGGTATTTTCTTATTTGTGATTTTATGTATAAGGTGATTATGGAAAAGAGTTGGATGTATCGATCAAGGGCTACCAATGAATTTATTATGGGAGTCATTCAGTTTCTTGATTTTGCCTTTGATAAAGCGAGTCCAAATAATAAAATTTTATGTCCATGTGAGAAATATGCTAATCTTTATTGGATAGAGCGAGATGAAATCTATGATCATTTGGTGTGCCATGGATTTATCCGAGGGTACACAAATTGGGTTCTACATGGGGAGGGTGCATTTTTTCCGAGTCCTTCGCCCAATGCTAACATTCAAAATAATAGTGATGCCCGAAGTGGTATGCAAGAGTTGTTAGATGACATGATGATGGGTAATCACTTCAATAGCTCAACTGAGGAAATTGATGAACAAACAACTGAGGAAATTGATGAACAAAGAACAGAGCCTAACTTAGAAGCCCAGAAGTTTTATAAGTTGATTGAGAATGGTGGAAAGGAACTCTATCCAGGTTGTCAAAGTCATTCGAAGCTTTCCTTCATCATCCAATTATTCCTCATTAAATGTGTTGGGAAGTGGTCTAATAAATCATTTACACTGTTGCTTGAGTTACTAAGAGAAGTACTTCCAGAAGGTGATACATTGCCAAATTCTTACTATGAAACCAAGAAGTACATTAGAGAGTTGGGCCTTAGTTATGAGAAAATTGATGCTTGTCCCAACGATTGTATGTTATAGATACACTTCTAAGGCATCCAGTAGACTCTCCGGCTTGGAAGAATTTCGATCATCTAAATGGTCATTTTGCGTCAGATCCTCGTAATGTTAGGCTCGGCTTAGCTGCTGATGGATTTAACCCATTCAGGACATTAAGTGTTGCACATAGTACATGGCTTGTTGTCTTAACACTGTATAATCTACCGCCATGGATGTGCATGAAACAATCTTATATGTTTCTGACATTACTGATTCCTGGACCTTCAGCCCCAGGAAATGATATTGACATCTATCTCCAACCCCTAATTGAGGAATTGAAAGATCTTTGGGAGAATGGTGTGGAAACTTATGATGTGTCTAAAAAGGAGAATTTTAATATGCGGGCTGCGATTTTATGGACTATAAGTGATTTTCCTGGCTATGCTAATCTGTCAGGCTGGACTACTAAAGGCCAATTTGCATGTCCTTCTTGTCATAAGTATACTGACTCTAAATGGCTAAAACATGGTAGAAAATTTTGTTATATGGGTCACCGACGTTTCTTGCCGCATGGCCATGTGCTTCGGTGCCAGAAAAGATCTTTTGACAATAATCAAGACTTCAGGGTTGCGCCCAGACCACTTTCTGGGTCAGAAATTTTGAATGAATTAGAAGGACATGATATTACATATGGCAAAAAGTCTACAAAATTGCCGCTGCCGCATGGTTGGAAGAAGAGAAGCATTTTTTTGAGTTTCCATACTGGAAAGATAATCTTTTGCGTCACAATCTTGATGTTATGCATATCGAGAAAAATATTTGTGACAACATACTTGGGAGCTTATTAAATATTGGCATCAAGTCAAAAGATAATCTTAAGGCTCGTCGGGACTTGCAACTGATGGGTATAAGGCAAGTGCTTGATCCAATCGATCAAGGCCATCACAGGACTTATATCCCCCCAACAAGGTTCACATTGGATAAGAATCAAAAGAAAATTATATTCAGGATACTACAAAAGGTTAAGGTTCCAGATGGCTATGCTGCTAACATATTAAGATGTGTAGATATGAAGCAACTCAGAATCTCTGGACTGAAAAGTCACAATTGTCATATTCTAATGCATCAATTAGTCCCATTAGCGATCAGAAAAGTGTTGCCGAAGGAAATCAGTATTCCCATACTTGAGTTAAGTTCATTCTTCAGGCAGTTGTGTTCAAAAGTTTGTCGAGTACAGGACCTTGATCAATTGGAAAGAAGAGTTGCATTGACACTCTGCCAGTTGGAACAAATTTTCCCCCCATCATTTTCTGACGTGATGCTTCATTTGGTTATACATTTAGCAGCAGAGGTGAAAATGAGCGATCTAGTCCAATATCGTTGGATGTATTTTGTTGAAAGGTACATATAAGTTATTTGATTTTCTTTTATAGACCACATAAGTCCTCACTTTTATTTAAAAATAATTAAAATAAATTTGTAGGTTCTTACTTACTTTGAAGAGCTACGTGTGAAATAGAAGTCAACCGTAAGGATCTATAGCTGAGGGGTACATAGCTGAAGAGTGCGCAACATTTTGCTCGAGATATTTTGATACTATTGAGACAAAACTTAATCGTCGAGCGAGGAATGATGATGAATGTGGGGCTGACCCGACAGTTTCTTCTAGTATTTTTCCAAGGAATGGTCGGGCACTAGATGAAGGGGAATTATTCACAATGGATAACGATATGTTATCTAAGGCACATCAATATATATTAAATAACTGTGATGAGGTGAAGCCTTTCACCGAGTAAGTTCTAATATAATATCTAGCGCTACAAAATTCATTTATGGAATGAATCATTTTTGCAACTTATTGTACTATTATTTGCAGGAGACATCTTTCTCTAATGAAGCGCCTATATCCTCGTGCTTCTCCTCGTTTCATCAAAAATAAACATAATAAAAAATTTCCTAGTTGGTTTGCAGAAGAAGTAAGTTATCCCCCAAAGATTTATTCATGTTGGGATTAATATTAAGAATTTTTTGTTCTTATAGAAAAAGCAATTCAACAATATATTTAATTTGTAGGTTTACGAGGAAGATAATGCTCATGAATTTGCTATTGATGAGGACTTAAAAGTTCTATCCTGTTTTCCGAACAATGTTGCTAGAAGGTTTCAGGGTTTCTTAATAAATAGTTATAGATTTCACACCAAAAGTCTTGAAGAAAGAAGAAAGCGACAAAATAGTGGCGTAATGGTAACAACAATAACACAAAGCTTTGCTAGTGCAATGGATAAGAATCCCATTGATGGTGATGTTAACTATTACGGTGTCATACAAGATATTATTGAGGTTGATTATTGGGTGGATAAAAAGATTGTGTTGTTCAGTTGTGACTGGGTGTCCAATGGCAGAGGATTAAAACATGATGAACTTGGGTTTACATTAGTAAATTTTTCCAAGAGAATGGGGGATAATGAACCATTTATAATGGCATCTCAAGCGGAACAAGTATTTTACGTCGAAGATCCCACAGATGAAGGTTGGCATGTTATGGTAAAAATAGTACCAAGGGATTATTATAATATGAAGGATGAAGTATTACGAGATAATGAAGATCCAATTTTAGAAAGTCAACCACACATTAGTGGAGTTTTTGACAATATTTTGCAGAGCGACAATGATAATGTCGCTTGGATTAGGACTGACATTAATGGGGTAGTTATAGATGAAGCATTAAGTACTGTCATGGGTGAGCAAGCCGACGAAGATTATGATGGGGACGATACTTACCTCGACTGATGACGTCCCATGATATCTCATTTACTACAATTAAATAGCATATTTCAAAAAATTTGGGTATTATTTCTTTCCTTTTATTTTTGAGATAAGCTGAGTTTTTCTAGCATGATGATTTATTTTTTTATGCAATGTGTAGGACATTATCATTTTTTTATGCAATCAAGTATTATGCTTTTTTATTGAAGTGAAACTGTAAAAGTTTTTACAGAGCATTATTTATCTCTTCTTTCCCCTGCTTTCTCTCTCTCTCTCTCTTCCATTCATCATGTCTCATCTCCAACTTGTTGCAGGCTTCACTACCTTTATTGAGTGGCATACTTTCCTTACTGCCCAAGCTAGCTTTGATCAGAATCAACTAATCATAAAGGAGAACAAAACAAATTTATGAACCAGAGAGAAAGAATCAGAGTTGCCACAACATTGCAATAATTAATTACAAGAGATAGGAAGATTGTATTTTTTACATTTTTTAAAAAAGAAACTACATAAAATTAGAAGCTAGAGCAAGATATTTGACTTTCTAAGAATTAATAATTTCTTGATTTTAGTTAGTATTTTATTAACAATTTAGTAGACTATACCGTCTAATTCAGATGTGGCGTACTCATCGCAAGACTACTCTCTTGAAAAATTTACATGTTATTCTTTTCCTGGCTGTAAATTTACATGTGCCAGGCATCAACAATTTTTGGAAAGCAAACCATTACTTATGCTTTGTCTAAAAATAAATTCATGTGATTACTGTAGAGATATATAATTACAGAAGAAATCAAATATACTCATTTTATTTTTCTATCTAGTGCTATCATTTACCCATAGTTGTTTTGTCTCCAATGCAGCTTATTTATCTTTCTTAAGCATGAAGTTGAATAAAAATATGTGCATATTATGTTCATTTTGTTCTATTCTTATCAAGTGATGATCATTCTGTACATGATCATTCTGTTCTATTCTTATCAACAACTTATTTTTCTTATTCATGTACATGATGATCATTATGTTCTATTCTTATCAACAGCTTATTTTTCTTATTCATGTACATGATGATCATTCTGTTCTATTCTTATCAAGTGATGAATCATAATATGTGCTTCACCTAGACACTAACTAAGGTTGTTCTTTGCAGTTGAGACTATGTTGATTAACCACAGGATCTTCTAACTCTTCTCCTTATTTGCATTTTTTTGTTGACATGTATGTATGATAACTAAAGCAAAGAAGAGGAAAAGAGGGCCAACAACATGCAAGGATATTTGGGGGCAACCTAAAGGTGTCCAAACTCGTATTTTTCTCAATGATAAAGGACAACCGATTGGTCCAACTGCAAAAAAGTTGACTCGATTTTTAGGCACGATGGTTAGAATTGGGGCATATGCACCTCTCAATTATAGTGACTGGAGGCTCATGCCAGACCATTTTAAAGTTAACATGTAGAAGATGATCCAGGTAAAAATTGATATATGGTGGAATGCTATTAATACAGTGGCAAATGTTGTCTCAAATTAAATTGTTTTTCTTTCTTACCATATTTATAACTTGATTTTCCTATTGTAGGAAAAGTTTGATATCGATATACTAGCAGAAAGCTGGGTCATGAAGTCATTAGACAAAAAGTGGAGAGCCTTTAAGTCAAAAGTGAAGAAATTGTGGGAAAAGGGGGAGCGTGACTCCAGAATTATTGATGATCAGTTTAATTGGCTCAAAACCTTTTGGGAGTCTGAGAAATCAACGATTCTACTTGTATTCATTTTTATCAAGTAATAGTTTACTCATATTCTTACAATTAATTAACATGCTATATTTCTTTTCATATTTCAGCAACGAGAAGAAGTGGGTAGAGAAAATAGCAAGAAGAAGAAGTCATCACATGCTGCAGGAACAAAAAGTTTTGCTGTTATATGGGAAGAAATGGTATAATATTATTTTTGATTAATGTTTTATGTATATTTAATTCTAGAAGTAAACAGAGAGCTCTATTCTAGAAGTAAACAGAGAGCTGTATTCTAGAAGTAAGAAAACCTTTAAGAGTTTTTCTATTTTTTATGGGTAAACAGAGAGTTGCTAACCCCGATGGAGCATCACCAACTCGAGCCCAAGTATACAATAAAGTGCATACTAGAAGGGATGGCAATCCACTTAATGAAGAGTCTGCAAGCAAACATTGTATCATATTTATATTTTATTTATATTTAATTCTAATATTCGGTCTAAAATAGAGACATTCTTTTATAGATATATTACTTGAAGCCTTACTTATTATTTATTTATTGTATTTCATTTGTGAATGTAGAAAAAACTGAAAGATGCTATTCATATTCAAGGAAAGGATGATAAACCTGCGGAAGATGACATATTTGCTCGAACTTTGGGAGAAGATAAGGGTTCATATGTGCACACTTATGGCTTAGGCCCATCTCCTTCAGATTTGTGGGGTCTGAAACAGAGTCAGTTTTCTTTAATGAAGATGGCCTTAGAGAGCAAGAAACTATCAGAAGAAATAGTGCACAAATTGGAGAAAGAAATGAGCCAAATGAAAGTTAAGATGGATATGCTAACATCATTTATTCAAACCAAGTGCCCATATATGAACTTAGATCATTTGGAAAACATAGCGAATGAGGTAATTTATGATACTTGTGTTCATTCAACAAATTAGAATTGTGTTGTTCATTCAACAAATTAGAATGCAACACATTCATAAGATGACCAACTTATAACAACATATATCAGGTTCATATAACTTCTACAACGCCTGTAACATCTACAAGTCCTACTGATTCACCACAAGCTGATCACCAATGCCAACTTCACTCGGTATGGTACAATTTTTAATTGTTTGTATAAGTGTTTGAAAATTATTAAATGTAAAACTACTAATTCATTTCATGCAGGAACAAATCTTGAATGAGGAGAACAACAATTTGAGTGGCTATGTGGATCAGGTAAATAGTTTAGGAAGTGAATTTTTTTTCATTATAATTTTATTTTCAGTTATGAAAAGTTAAGTATTATTATTATTTTCAGTTATGCAAGAACCACAATGATGATTTTGACATTTTTAATCATGTAAGTATTATTATTATTATTATTCTTACTATAAATGCACTTATAATACATTTTTAATTTTTTTTACCATTGTTATTTTATTTAGTTGGATGAGGGAAGTCGTGCAATGATTCAGAAGCTCTTACCACAGCTTCAAGTTGGAAAATATCAAGACAACCAATCCAAGACTGTAAGATGAATTGCATTGCCTTAGTCATTGTATGTTTTATCTAAAATGAATCTATATGAATGTAGATAATTTTATAGTTAACTGAAGGAGTAAATGTTGTGATAGGATGAAGATACTGTTTTCCTAGTTAGTCTTGTGCATCCTGGCGATCTTGTGGCAAGAGGAACATTAATCACTAAGGATCCATCAGCGACAGTCGCAGGCCAATCCTTAGGAAATGGTTATTCAACAATATTTGTGGAAGTTGCAATGAGGAACGGTGAACCCATAGTTCGACCCTATGACAACTATAGTACAATTGGAGATGTGATTGGAAGAACTATTGCATGACCCTCTTGTTTTGTAAGTTACATATCTTTTCTATGCAACATATGAAATGTAAAACTTGATGGCTAGCTGGGGTATATACTCCTTTAGGAGTGCCAAAAGAACTTCTTTTGTAGTATATATGCCAAAAGAAGTGATTTAATTGGTCTATTTATACAGGTTTTGTTCTTACATCATTCATATGAATAGTTTATAATCTGGTTTTGTTATTATCTACATGGGTATAAACTTAATTGGTCTAGCTCTAAATGGTACAATCTTAATGGTAAATGCTTTAGTATAATTTTTCTCTCGAACTCAAATTCAGCTTATTGGTATTTATTAGTATTTGTTGAAGCTTATTGATATTTTAATAATTATTTTTATTTAAATTCTAAAATAAGAGGCTTAATGATATGTCACTAAATACACACTATAGAGACTAATGCATTTGCTTCTTGAACACTAAGGCAATTAGATTTGTTTCTAAAAAGTAAATAGAGACTAGTACAAATGCTCCTCCTATAACATATGGAAGTGTTTGTATCGGTTTCTAAAAAGTATATAGGGACAATTAGATTAGATGCTTTTGGTTAATTAAATATGTTTCTAAAAAATAAATAGAGACTAATAAGAATGGTCCTCTTATGACATATAGAATAATTTGTATCTGCTTCTAAAAAGTATATAGAGACAATTAGATTAGATACTTTTGGTTACTTTAGCGTCAATATCTTTTGTCTCTATTTATATGTTTTAGAGTCAAATAAAAATTTGTTCCAAATTAGTCTCTAAATATCTATAGAAACAACAGTAACAGAGTCACTTAATTTATTTGATTCTAAAGCTTTTATGGACAAATAATTGACTTATAGAGGCATATAACACAACCTCAATAGGTAATTTGTGTTGTAGTGCCTTGAAGATAAATCAATTAAAGCACAAAGGCAAGATCAAGATTGTAAGGCTTCAAGTTAGGGTTTAGGTGAAATGGCTCAATAAAAGCTTGGAATTAATCTTAGGATGACTCAACGAACTGTTGGAGGGCCGAGGAAGACTCTCTTGAGAGCTTATATAGAGATCCCAAAGGTAGAGGCTCAAAAAGAGTCATTCAACAGATCTAAATAGATTCGTTGGACCTTTCGGTTGACCATCTAGCAACCCTTGGTTTGCCCACGGTTGCCAGCGAGTCGACCAAATTAGCTACTAGAAATTTCAGTAGTCTGTTTAGTTGATCCAGGGTGGATCCTCGATCGCCCGAGGGTCGCCCGAGGATGGACCAATAATCAGTTATCAGCAATGATAATTGATTTTTCGCTCACACTCGACTCAAGGTTCAGACATCGGTTTTTGGGTTTTGTGGTCTTTTTGCATCATGAGAGGATTATACAAGTATACTAGACTCCTTATATCTAAATTCTATCTTTCGATGAATCAGGAGCGTCAACGAGCATCCTTGTTGATTTCTCCAATTTTTTCGATCGCGGACGTCGTACGCTAATTGACTTGAACTTGAAAATCTTTCTCCATGAAAAAATTAGTTCCATGTTTGTTATCATCAAAACCGAGATTAGACCTAGCTTGAAAACCTTAGGTCAACAATCTTCCCCTTTTTGTTGATGACAAAATCCTTAAGGAAATATCTTTAATAAAGCATAAAGGAAGTCAATCATGGGATTTTTCCTGCTATCATCATGCATATATAAATAAATGTACTCCCCCCTATCTATATGCTTGGTTTTCCTATTTTTTTTTCCCTTTTATCTATATTTTATCCCCCTTTTGATATCAATAAAAGAGGACAATAAAAGTGAACTATGGTCAAAGTTGGGACTTAAGAACTAGTTTTCATGAAAACCAAAGCCAACCAACTCAAGGGATGAAAACTACGTGCAAATATGAGACTAAGTAATACATGATATTATAGAATGATAAATATAATTCAAAACTAGAAATCATATATATTCTCAAGTACCGGTCAAGGAGTCAAAAAATCATTTTAGAGATATTTTTCTCACTAAATGAGGAGAACGATACCAAAAGAAAATTCAAAATATCATACTTCAAGTCTCATTCGATGATTGGATGAAAATTCAAAGTATCTGAAAAATAAACATTTGGGAATAACAATACTTTAAAGTTTCAAAATCTAATTTCAAAAATCCATGTTAATCATATTATTTCTAAATTTTTTTGAAAATTTTATACTTGAAACTAGGTTTTTCAGTAAACATGCGGTTTCAAGAATCATCCAAAAATTAATTTTTTGTATTTTTAAAAAATAACTGAAATCCAATGACATTTTCATAAATATCAGTTATATTTGAAATGTTTTCAATTTTCATTCAAACTTTTCACATATCAAGATATTATAATTTCAAACATGTATATCAAGTTTGAGATGAAAATAATGTTATTTAGTTAAAATTTTATCTTTGCATGATTTCATTCAAAAACAAGCTTGTTATCATGAAATTGCTAAGTATCAAATTTTAATTTTTACTCATGGTTTTTCAAACTTAGACACATAGACACCTAACATGAGTAAATTTAAAATTATTCATAAAGTTTGGACCTGAAATGAAGTCTCTAAGTCAAGTTTTTTACTTCAGCCAACTCTACTCAACTTTAGGTCTCCTGAAGTAACTTGTTATCAATTTATCTAGTTTCACATGTTTTGTTCAATTTTAACCACATGGAGACAAATCATGAACAAACCTAAACATGTTCATCATGTTCCAACTTAAAATGAAGTCTCTAGGATGAGTTTTAACCTAGTGCATACTTCATTCAATCAAGATGACATGAAATTGCCTAAGTATCAAAATAATATCTAAGTATCTAAGATGACATGAGATTTCAATCATTTATTATGCATAACCAATCATGAGCATAGAGAAATCATTTCATCAAGAATATTACGGTGTTATGCAAGAATTTTGCTAAATTGAAACTCATACATCATTTCTTGAGAATTTTCATTTTATTTTCCTAATTTTCTTTAGCCTTCCATTAGATTCAAGTTTATCTTGCAAGCAAGAGTCATTAGTATCATAGTGAACTTATAGCTACAAGCAAGATAACCTGACTAGATAGCAAAGAGGAAAATTCGAGTAACATTTTTCAAAAGTCTACTGTCGCGCCCCGGCCAGGGCCCCTGATGGCCCCGACCCGAGACACGGCGGCAACGACTCGAACACCACGTAGCGGAAGGAAAAGCCCCAAATCATAACATAAAATAAAACAATAACATTAAAACCAATAATTACAATCCATAAGTCAGACGGTACATATGATAAGAAACAGTCCGATCAAATACGAGATTTAACAAAATATCGAATAGTTATACATATTACAACTCCAAAATAATAATATGAAGGTTTAGTGTTATAAGGCGATAAAACGAAACAAAATAAAAAAGTAATCGCCACCCTACTAGCTATCTAAAAACTATCTACACCTCGACCTACAAATTGACCGCTCACCCCTGCAAGTATGAAGCAAAAACAACGGAGATAAGCGGGTGCTGAGTACGAGAATCACAATATGATCAACAAGCATCAAGTGTCAACACAATAATGAATAACAACATGACCTAAGATGTAGTCAAAGGCAATGAAGACAACAAATACTCCTCACCTACTCCTAAACAACATTCCCGTTAGATGTCGCATCCGACATCATCGCACCCGAAGGTGCCCAATGATCCTGGACCAAAGTCTTCGCCAAGGCCGTAGCCTTTAGATCGACAACAACCATGCAATTCGACTCCAAAAGTGCAAAAAGGTATATCACTATGATCAACAATATAACAACAACTCCAAGTGATAACGACATGAACAATATGATAATAACATACCATCATCATGATCAACAATATAACAACAACTCCAAGTGATTATGATATGATCAACAAGATAATGACATGCTCAACAGGTAAACAACATCAATATAACAACATGACACTATGCATACAATGACTAATCCAATGCACCATAGGATTAGTATAACATACTATGATCAAGAATAAACACCAATAAATAATAATAAAATATAACACATGCAATTTCTCTACATGACATTTCCAACAATAATGTGCAACATGATTTCAATAAATGTTTACAAGTAAATCAAACAACGGAAGCAAGGGTATTTTCGTAATTTACCTCCGACGACAAATCAACATCAGACAAGGAACGACAGACTTGCATGCTCAACCCACCCTCAACACACTCTCCAAACTACAATTATATCACACTAATTAATCAACTAAATTCTCAAACTAATAATTTAATATTATTTTATACACCTAAGCAGTCAACCTACTAGATGGGCATCCTAACAATATTTTCTTGGAAAACCAACCCCACCGTCGCGTTCAGAACACGAAAATGATCAAGTCGCTATTCACCTCAATTTCAACTGACAACTCAGGGTCCACTAAATAAATTAATTTCAAACACAACTATCACTCACTTACTAAACAATAGTAAAATACCAAAAAATATAAAAATCATACCAAACAATCTCCAATCTAAAATCTGACACCACCATCGCGTTCAGCACGCGAAAATTTACAACTTTGGTATTCACCTCAACTCAATCCGATGACTCTACAATCAACTACGAAAATACCCTAATAATCTACAAATCAACCACATTTCATGCGATATAGCTCTCTTCTTTAAACAACCTATTTATTAAATCAAATAAATCTACAATAACATCTCCCTCACTCATCTCCCTCTCCCCTTGCCCCTCGCCCTTGCGTCCGACCCTACCGCCCCTGCTTCGCCTGAACCCACGCTGACCGGCCCTCCCATCCGTCGGCGATCACCCAGTCGGCCTCACTGGCATCGCCAACCTCTCCCGCGGCCCTCGGCACCGGTGGGACACCCACCTTCTCCTCTGATCGCTCGCCCCTCTCCCCCTCTCGGCCACTGCCGGTGACCCACGCGCCCTCTCCTCGGCCTCCTGCGCCGGCCCGATCCACCGGCGATTGAATAGTGACTGGGACCGCCCGTAGCATGGTCGCTTGCGGAGTGCCCGATTGCCACCACTCAGGCTCAGCTTCGTAGTCGATCATCGCCTTCGTCAACGTCGTCGAAAAACAAATGCGGAAATAAAGGAGAAGGAAGAGATCTCCTACCTCAATTCTGTGACTCCGGCGACGACGAGCTCCACCGGCAACACGTGCCGACTCCTCCTCCGCCTGCAGGTTCTCCTCCTTCCTCCTCTTCTCAACCTCTCATTACCAGCTCCCTCTCTCCCCTCCTTAAAACCCCTCACCTCACCACTGCCTACAACTCCCATGCCTACCCACTCCTCAGCAATCGAGTGGATGATTTTTTTAAAAATTAATTAATTTTTTATTTTTTTTATACCAGACATAACATCCTCCCTATCTTAAGAAATTTGTCCCCAAATTTATATACCTACTGGACTGTGATCTATGATATCCTCCTCATGCTCCCACGTCGCATGTGCATCTGAACAACTCTTGACTTTGACCCTGACTCTGCTCTCTCGACTAATGCTGCGTAGTCCCCTGCGCTCGTCCGACTGGACAACTCCTGCTGATGTGGTCGGGCTGCTTGCAATGAGAACACACACTACTGCCTCTAGGACAATCCCTAGCAAAATGTCCAATATCTCCACATCTAAAACAATGGTCAGACCTGACTCCCATCTGATCTCCAATTCTAGCAGTGACCCTCGATAACTGATCTCGAGGTGCCTAGGAAGGCTGGGATGATCCCTGCGCCTGAGTGGGGAACATCCTTGCTTTCTTCAGCAGTCCGGAATAACCACTAACAGGTCTACTCTGAGATGGCTGGGCTCTGCTCTAAAGCCTCCCTGGCCCCCAACATGTCCTCCTGCACCCTGCGGAAGTGGTGGTCGACCATGACGATCCTTTTGCTTTAGTTGGGTGATCCTCAAGTGGGTACCCTCAACCAAAAGTGGTCATGTCACCACTCGACTATAGTCTCTCGGATCATCATGACTAGACATCCGATCCTGAATAGCAAAGTTGAGTCCTCTGAAGAAATGCTCTGTCTTGTCTTCCTCTGAGGCCACCATGTGCGGACAAAACTCTGACAAGCAGTCAAACTCAACCTCAAACTCCACCACACTACGACCTCATTGTCGTAGATCAAGGAACTCTTGCTTCTTCTGTTGACGAAATGTTATCGGGAAATATTTACTGAAGAATGCAGCTCTGAATTCTGCCCATGAAATATCAGCTCCACCTCTAGCAGTGACCTGTGCCCTCCACCAAACTCTGGCCCCATCAATCAAGTAAAAGGTGGCCAAATCCACCTTTTCCTCCTCCTTGCACCTAAGTGCCTTAAAAGTATCCTCCACTCCAGCCAACCATGTCCTAGCCGCCATAGGATCTGCACCACCCCCGAAGTTACCGAAATGCTCTCTATCTATCAATTGGGACTTCAACATGCGGGCCTCCCATGACTCAGTGCTAACGAAGCCTCTCTCAGGTCCTGGTACAAGCATAACATACTGTGGCTGTGGTGTAGTAGGAATATGCACTGCTGAGTCCTCCCCAATTGCCTGAGGGACTACCGGTACGGCCTGACCAACTGCCTCCTCACCTCCAACTCCACCTCCAGGAATAAAGTCCTGCACCTCTTCCACGAGAACATGCACAAGGCCACCACGACCACGACCTCTACCACCAGAAGTATGACCGGTCCGACGAGCACCCCGGCTCGCCCGTCCACCAGGACCCCTAACAGTCAGAGTCGCCACCTGAGTTGTCCGAGCCCGCCGAGGAACGGCTACCCAATCATGATCTTCACTCGGATCCTCAAGACCCCGTGCAAGTCCAACACTGCCTCTCGACATCATCACTACATAAAAAAAAAAAAAATTAAGCAAAGCATCTAAAATAAGCTTACAACTCACCTCGACACCTCCTACGCCTTAGAGTATTATCATTAAGGTAAAACACCCAAACTCCTAACCTTAATCCTAGGCTCTGATACCAAAATTATCACGCCCTGGCCTGGTAACCCGATGGCCCCGACTCGAGACGCGGCGGCGACGACTCGAACACCGCGTAGCAGAAGAAAAAGCCACAAATCATAGCATAAAATAAAATAACAACATTAAAACCAATAATTACAATACATAAGTCTGACAGTACATACGATAAGAAACAGTCCGATCAAATACAAGATTTAACAAAATATCGAATAGTTGTACATATTACAACTCCAAAATAATAATATCAAGGTTTAGCGTTATAAGGCGACAAAACGAAACAAAATACAAAAACAGTCGCCATTAGAGCTCCACATCTACAACTGTCTACTAGTTGTCCAAAAACTATCTACACCTCGATATACAAATCGACCGCTCACCCCTGCAAGTCTGAAGAAAAAACAACGGAGATCAGCGGGTGCTGAGTAGGAGAATCACAATATGATCAACAAGCATCAAGTGTCAACTCAACAATGAATAACAACATGACCTAAGATGCAGTCAAAGGCAATGAAGACAATAAATACTCCTCACCTACTCCAAAACAACATCAACTGAATCATCGAGCGTGCAGACCATTGGGTAAATATCCCGCACTCTACCACCTGCAGAGTGGAATCAACCGTCCGCTCCAACGATGATGCGACTACCCCCACCAAGCAGGTAGCCCGTCAGTTGTCGCGTCCGACATCATCGCACCTGAAGGTGCCTAATGGTCCTTGACCGAAGTCCTCTCCAAGGCCATAGCTTGCAGATGGCCACAACCATGCAACTCGACTCCAAAAGTGCAATAAGATATATCACCATGATCAACAATATAACAACAACTCTAAGTGACAACGACATGAACAATATGATAATAACATACCATAATCATGATCAACAATATAACAACAACTCCAAGTGATTATGATATGATCAACAGGATAATAACATGCTCAACAACTAAACAACACCAAATATAACAATATGGCACTATGCATACAATGACTAATCCAATACACCATAGGATTAGTATAGCATACCATGATCAAGAATACACACCAATAAACAATAATAAAATATAACACATGCAATTTCTCTACATGACATGTCCAACAATAATGTACAACAGGAGTTCAATAAATGTTTAGAAGCAAATCAAACAACGGAAGCAAGGGTATTACCGAAATTTATCTCCGACGACAAATCAACATTAGCCAAGAAACAACAAACTTGCAGGCTCAACCCACCCTCAACACATGGCCGCCCGCAGTGTGGTAGCTCGCAGAGTGGCCGATCACCACCACTCAGGCTCGGCTTCATACCCGATCCTCGCCTTCATCAACGTCGTCGGAATACAAATGCAGAAGTAAAGGAGAAGGAAGAGATCTCCTACCTCGATTCCGTGACTCCGGCGATGACGAGCTCCACAGGCAACACGCGTCGACTCCTCCTCCGCCTGCAGGTTCTCCTCCTTCCTCCTCTTCTCAACCTCTCATTACTAGCTCCCTCTCTCCCCTCCTTAAAACCCCTCACCTCACCACTGCCTGCAACTCCCATGCTTACCCACTCCTCAGCAATCGAGTGGATGATTTTTTTTTTAATTTTTTTTTTATATACTAGACATAACATCTACTTTGCTAAGTAGTAAAGATTCATTTAAAGAAGTCAAAGTTATACCAAAATGAATCAAAAGATCTCAAGATGTGAAATATGGAAAATAAGATCTTCAACCCTTCCTATTGGTTAAAAAGCGAAAGGCTACAATGAGCCTATAATTTAGAACTGCAAGGTCGCTTAGGCCCGTTATAGGACACAAAGGTCTCCGAAGAGATCGGGAAATGAAAAATGAAAAAATATTTTATAAAATCATATCAAGAGCGGATAAAATTAACTTGAATTAAACAAGTATCATATACTCCAACTTGAATGAAATAAATCAAAGTAAGGAGATGATACTGAATTACTTAAGATGTAATTTTTCATACCTTAGGCATCATGATGACTTGAAGTTCCAACCTCATGGAGATTTTTCATTTGAATCCAATGTCAACTTCAATATTTCATTTTCCATTCATCCTTGTGTGGTAGCCCCCCCTTCAGAAGAATAAGAAACTTTTGGAACCCAAATAACTTTAGGTCCTTAGGAGTGAGTTGACCTAGGAATCCAAAGTATTCTAGCAACACTTGGATTTCTCTTGAATGAGCAATCATAGATAGCATGAACAAAAATACCACAACAAAAGCAATGTCCACTAAATTTCTTTTTTTTATTTTTAGTATGGACATGAGGTTTAAAGCTAGAATGCCTAACATGTGTATGAGTATAAGCATTCTTAGGTGCAACATTTCTATTTTTAAAATTCTTAGGAGATGAAACATTAGATAAACTATTTGCTTTCCTATTCAAGGAAATAACCTTATTTTTCAAGTCATTTATGGATTTGTGTAAGGCTTGCATTTGAGATTTCATCATACAATTTTCATTTTTCAAAATCTCATTCTCTAATTTGAAATCATTTTTCAAATGATCATTTTCAAATGTCAAAACTTTTTTGGCCAAGTTCCAAATTATCATGGCATGAATCAAATGACCTAGACTTCATTTTTTTATTTTCTAGTTTGAATTCATGCAACTGAGAATTTGTTATGGGTGGAGACGACGAAATTGTAGCTCCGCGTAGTCACATCAGCTCGCATGGTGATCCGACGGAGAGGAGATTGCCATGTCGGCTGCTACGAAGAGGGATGCAGGTCAATCGCGTCGCAGAGAACGAGTTAAAAAGAGGCCCTATTGGAGTGAGGATTATGAGATGTAATTGAAGTGTATTCAAGTATAAATACTGAAGAGGTCCAATAATAAAGCACAATTAATCACATTTAATTCCACTTCTTCTTCCCTCCAATCTTCTCTCTCCTTCTTTGCTTCTCTCTCTCTCTCAATCCCCAATTATTCTCATCTGGAGCTTGCGCTCGATCTCTAGTCCGATGATGAGCTCATATCCTTCCACCGATTCTTGAGGATCGCTCGGAGTTGGCTTCTCGAATACCTTCTCGGACGAACTCGATTTCCTTCCTTGCTGATCATCATCTGTCAGGTAACTCTAACCTTGACATTGGTGCTTTCATCGCTCCTGTGTCTGAGAGGCAGCTATACTCAATCGATACCTGATGTAAACTCGTGCTCACTCTATCGTGGAATTGGTGAAACTTTTGCAAGAATCTACTACCCCACACGATCAGATGTTGGGATCTTTACAGATTAATTTGGATTTGCAGCAACAAGCAATTGAGGCCGAGCAAAAAATATTGAAAACAATTTCTTCTCAAATCAGGTTGTTGTATACTCAAATGGTTCAGCTAACTAAGCTGAAGTCTGAATCGAATGGATAGGGTGGACATGCTACTCCTCATCTTGCGCGATGGAGGTCAGCAATACGAGGCGAGGCTGGAGACAAAGATGAGTTTCCATTTCCTCCCAGACCACCTCAGGTCGAATTGCCCATTTTTAATGGATCGCTTCCGCCGAAGATTTCTTCGACTTTTATGCAACAAAGGATCAGCATAGTCACTATGGCCTCCTTTCGAATTGAGGGCCTGGCAAAATGTTGGTTTCGATGGATACGGCGTCAGAAATAATTAGCCGACTGGAACCATTTAGTGGAGGCGATTCGTAGACGCTTTGAGCCGACGGATCTCGAACCACTCAAAGGACAATTGATGAAGTTAATTTAACTTTCCAAGGTCGAGGAGTACGAGAGCTAGTTTGAAGAACTATCACTACGCACAACAGATTTATCTGAATCCTTTTTGGTCAATTGTTTCATCTCTGGTCTCCGCTTGGATATTAAAACAAAAGTGTCGGCGATTCAACCGACTTCCATGCATGAAGCGGTAACTCTTGCAAAGAGATGCGAAGCTAGGTTTGCAGCTATTCGATGATTCTCGGGCCATGGTTTTGCACCGAAAGGTTCGAGTATTTTACCAACGCCGTCGAAGGGAGGAGCATTAACACTAGGACAAGTGTCCAAGGTGACAAATACAACGGCGACAGGGTTGAGCCATGCAATACCTAGAAAAATCTCATCGGCTGAAGCTCAGAAGAGAAAAGAAATGGGTCTATGCTACTATTGTGATGACAAATACAGTTAGGGGCATAAATGCAAGACTCCGTAGCTGTTTATGATGGACGATGATATTAGTGAAGACAATGCTGACGAAGTACAGGAGGCCTTGGCTGAATTGACTGATGAGGACCGAGTTAAGCACTCGCTGATCTCATTGAATGCAATGTTGGGTTGTTTTATTTTCTAGTTTGAATTCATGCAACTGAGAATTAAGCCTTATATTTTATTTCTTCAACATTTTATTTTCTTCAACATTTCTGCAAATGAGAATTTATGCAAGGCATACATTTTCTTGCATTCATTTACTAACTCATCATATGATATATCATGTGAATTGTAAGAGATAGCACTATTAACATGACTAGAGGAAGAATGAGAGTGTGCCTCATCATTTGCATTTTTAAAGCTCACTTTGGAAGTGGCTTCATAGTCATGGGTACAGGGTGCTTCATATGAATGAGATGTGGAGATGAAAGCACTTGACCTAATCCTTGTCTTGTTCTTCACGGTAGGGCAATTCTTCTTCACATGCCCCTTTTCTTTGCAAAACTGGCAAATTACCTCTGTCTTTCGGCTTCTAGTGCTCCTTTGACTAGACACACTATGGGCTTCAAAAACTATGTTAGTACTAGGGAGATGACAATTGTCATCACCACCTTCATCAAATGTAGTAAATTTCTCGGTTTTTGCATAATCATATAAAACATTTAAACAAACCCAAATGTCAAAAGCCGATCTGCAATGCATGACCTTTTCGAAAATATCATTTTCCAAAGAACAACATATCCAATTCATGTCTTTAGCATTTAAATTAAACATTTCATTTTGTTCTTGGGTCCATGCATGTATGTTCTCTACATTAGGTTTGATATAGTGGGTTTTCACCATTTTATATAGCCCTATGTTGGCTTAAGATTTTCAACATTGGTCTTAATCTCGGTTTTGATGATAACAAACATGGAACTAATGATTTCATGGAGAAATATTTTCATGTTCCATATCGGTTTGTGCATTACGTCCCCGATTGAAGAAATTGGAGAAATCGGCAAGGACGATCATCGACGCTCGGGATTCATCGACAAGGTTGAGTATAGGTCTAGAGTGACTAAATTTTATGTATATCCTCTATTTGATACATGAGAATCCAAAAACCGAAACCTGAACCCCGAAAACTTGAAAATTGGAAAAATCAGAGAACAACCCAGAAATTCTCTAAGCCTAGGGAGCTCCTTGGAGGGCTACATGATTTAGATATTTTCTTGACACTAAAAGTCCCGGTAATTGTTCCTTAGGTAGAAACAAGTAGAAGACCTATTTTTAATAAATTTTTGGAAACTTTTAACCTATCCATATTTAACCCAGGAGATTTCAAAATTTTTGGTTTTCACAAATTTCTGGTTAATAACTTAAAGTTAAGAAATGTTAAATAAGACTTGTAAAGAATTAGGAAACTAGAAAAATTAGCAAGCTACCAAAACTACAGTTATCGATCGAATCTCGGCCACTCAGCTGACCGACGGTCGCCCGAGGATCGACCGAAAGGGTTCTGGAAAATTTCCAAAACTTGTTCGGCTAACCCTCGGCCAAATCTCGGCCGCCCGAGGGTCACCCGGTGGTCGTCCGAAAGTCCCAACGGATCTTTTTAGATCCGTTGAAGGACTCTTTTTGAACCCCTATCCTTGGGATCTTTATAAATACTCCCATGACATCCTTCCTTACTGATCAAAATGCTTCATTGAGACAATCCTTCACATTTGCTAACCTTTCTTGAGCTATTCGTTGAGCAAACCCTAGTTTCTAGTTGAAACCTTGATTTAGCCTTTGTTCTTCATTGCTTCACCAACCAAAGGCATCATGAGGACTAAGGAATTCGTTTTGGAGCTAAGTATTATTTGTTTGTTCATTTTCTCCATTTATATTGTATTTTGTGATTTATTTCTTTGTATTTCAAAGTGTGAAGACCTAGGTTGTTAGGTCTTGAATAGTTGGTGGTTGCCTGGGTGTTGAAGCTTAAATCCACCAGTATAAACTTAGTTTGCTAGGATTAGTCGTGATGTCCTAAGGGTTGAGGTGGGAGAGTGCTCTCAGTAGGAAGGCGAATACATTCGAGTATGGAAGTGCCATCGGTGTGAGAGCGGAGACTTTTTGGTGAAAAAGTCCTCATTGTAAAGGAAACACTTTAATCTAGTAAACTATAGTTGGAAATCCTAAGCAGGGTGCTTGGGTAGTGGAGTAGGCATTGGGGCCGAACTACTATAAATTCATGTGTTAGCATTGTTTCTACTTGTGCTTGCTTATTCGTCATTTTCACTTGCTTCCGCATTTAGTCTATGATTTGAGCATTAACCTAAGTAATCAAGAAAGCGATTATACGAATTAGGTTAAGTTTTTAGCAAACATACTATTTACCCCCCTCTAGTGTAGGTCATTCGACTTACAACCTAAACCTTGAGTTTTCAAGAATGTATACATTATATGTTTCCAAACTCCAAAGTTTAGACTATCAAACCTAGGAGGTGTAGAAACGACCAACTCTAGTGGCATTCTTCAGATTGAGGCAAAGCGTAGAAGAATTGGTGAAATCTCAAGCTACGACCCATTCTGATACCAAATATAAGTCGAGTGGCTTACACTAGAGGAGGATGAATAGTATGTTCGCTAAAATCTTAACCTAATTCGGTTTTAATCGAATACTTGGTTACTTAGGTTAATGCTCAAATCAAAGTCTAAATGTGAAAGCAAATGAATATGGTAAATAAGCAAGCATAAATAGAAACAATGCTAACACATGAATTTATAGTGGTTCGGCCCCAATGCGTACTCCACTACCCAATCACCCCGTTCAGGATTTCACTCGCAATCCACTAGATAGAGAGTTACTTACAATGAGGAATTTTCCCCAGAAAATCTTCGCTCTCACACCGAGGGCACTTTCGCACCCGAAAGTCTCCACCCTCACACCGAAGGCACTTCCACACTTGGAAGTCTCCGCCTTCTTACCGAGAGCACTCTCCCACCTCATTATCACCTAAGGACACTCTAATCCTAGATTATGAGAGTGGACTTATGCCTTACAACCAAGCTACCACAACACTCAACAAACCTAGCACACTAGGTTTACACTCTTAAGTAACAATGAAATAAACACGAAAATACAACAATGAATGGAGCAAATAACAAAATAATACAACACTTAGCTCCAAACAGTGAATCCTAGCTCCTCTTGATGCCTTGAAGATGAATCGATTAAAGCACAAAGGCAATATCAAGATTGTAAGGCTTCAAGCTAGGGTTTAGATGAAATGGCTCAATAAAAGTTTGAAAATAATCTTAGGATGGCTCAATGAAGTATTGGAGGCTGACGAAGGCTATCTTGGGAGCTTATATAGAGATCCCAAGGGTAGGGGCTCAAAAAGAGCAGTTTAATAGATCTAAATAGATACGTTGGACCATTCGATCGACCGTCGGGCGAGCCTCAATAGGTCCACAATCGCCCGAGAGTCGATCAAATTAGCTACTGGAGGTTCCAGTAGCCGATTCGGTTGGTCGAGGGCTAATCCTCGGTCGCCTGAGGATCGCCCGAGGATCGACCAATAATCAGTTATCAGCAACGATAACTTATATTTTGATCGACACGCGACTCGGGGTTCGAACATCGATTTTTGGTTTTAGGGGTCTTTTTGCATCATGAAATGATTATACAAGTATACTAGATTCCCTAAACCTAACCTCTATCTTCCGATAAATCTGGAGCGTCAACGAGCGTCCTTGCCGATTTCTCCGATTTTTTCGATCGCGGACGTCGTGTGCTAGCAGACTTGGAACCTGAAAATCTTTCTTCATGAAAAAATTAGTTCTATGTTTGTTATCATTAAAATCGAGATTAAGACCTAGGTTGAAAACCTTAGGCCAACAAAATCCTCTCAACATTTGGTATCAAAACATATCTATAGATTGAGATATCATCATCTTGTTTATAATGGATTTCAATTCAGTTATGGCACTTGGTAGTTTGGCCCCCGGAAGTAACAGGTCTGGGGGCCGAGGACTGCATTCGGGATTTTTTTATAAAAAAAGAATATGCTCCTAAATTATTTTTTGATCAAAAATAATTTATACAAGTATGATAAATTATACAAGTAAACAAAAAATGAACTAAAGTTAGCATGTTAGGATTTTCTAGGGTCCTGTTCAGGTGAATTTTTGTGGTCAAAATACTCTTGGGCACGTGGGACACGTGTGTCGGACGAGTGTCTTTGTGTGTCAGTGTTTGCGGTGTGTCGAACAAACGAATACGATAATTTCATGGAGTGTCCGTGCTACCTAGGACACAGAAGGCATATTCTAAAATCAATGAGGTGAAGAAAAATGTAAGAAGAAAAGTAAACATCTACTTACATCTTATTCTTCAATTAATTCTTCAATTAATTTAGGTACGTAGGCAACCCATTTGGATGGACATAATTTTATATTAATAAAATTATTTTTTATTTTTAAATTTTTCTTTCATTTTGTAAATTACAATCGTTTATTTATTTTCAATTTTTCTTACAATTTTAATATCTTACAATTTTTTTATATTTTTTAAACATAAAAAAGGCTCATTGAACCAGCCCACCCAAGCAAGGCAAGGCAACCCTAAATGGGATTTGGTGACAAATTAAATTTATATGAAAAATTAAATTTATAATTTTATATATTAATATATAATGAAAAATCTAAAAATAAATCTAAATTATTTTTTTATTAGATTTCATTTTAGTTGAAAGTACTTTTATTTTCAATTTAATTTTGGTTTTAAATTTAATATTGTATAAATAATTATTGCTATTTCTTAAGACAATTTTATGATTTTGAATTTAATTGTTACTTAGTTTATTTTATGAATTAATATTTCTCAATCAAATTATTAATAGTGATCAAATGAGAATAGTTGATGGTATCTATTATATAAAAAAATAAAAAAATTTGTCATATATTAAAGGGAAATTAGACAAAAAAATCACATAGTTTGCTGAAATTTTATGTTTTACTCATATTTTTAAAATTCGTCTGTAGATACACAACTTTTACATCCGTTTATGCCATCTACCAAATAGTCAAGCGTCGTCTCAACTTAGCCGACGACGCTTGACGATTTGGTAGATGACATATACGGATGTAAATGTTGTGCATTTACAGGCAAATTTTAAAAATATGAGTATAACATAAAATTTCTGCAAATTCGTTAATAACCTATCAAGGATTGGGACGATTGAAATACCCATTTACACAAGTCCACAGTCACTCTAATCCTAGCAATTATATTATACATGTTCTTGAAACGTAAACATATTGATGTTTTCCTCTCAACTCAAGGTTTGAATAAAATTATCACATTGCCAAGCATTAAAATAAATGGAAGAAAAAAAATATGCTCTAAATACTTACTGTTTGAATCATCCAGTTCCACAAACTTTGAAAAACAATATAATTGAATAATCAAGTCCCATAAATACAAGTTGTCTTCCTCATCCAATGGAAAATTTGACTAAAAAATCTCAAAATTTGCAGAAATTTTATGTTTCAAAATTCGTTTGTAAATACACAATTTTTACGTATGTGCGAATCCTCCTAACTATGCACACCATAACCTGATCGATCTAATTCATTGGTGTCAACACCTGAATGGCAACTTGCTGCATCATATATGTGTGCGACATCGCCATATATATTAATCATATATAAGATTCTATAATCTCTGGACATCACCACAACCATGAAGTTAACATATATAAGAAAAGTAAATAATGAATCCTATATCACATTAATCAGATTAATAAGCAAATGAACAATCTTTTACCCTAGTTAGATGCAGTAATTGGGAACGACAATTACAACGATTTGGGGCTTATCTTCTATGACTTGTTAGGTCGTAGCAAAGATCATTACAAATACGTACTATTCTATCTGACGACCCTATTGGGATCATTAATAATTTGCTACATGACTATCAGTAATATTATTTCGCTATAGCCATTGTCATTGCTATTGGCATCATTGATGGTAGCGATGCATCATCGATGGCCTTTCTTGTAGTTGGCCATTCTTATAGTAGTGTTCTTCTAGATGGCCATGGCGAAGCCGTTTCACTCAAAACATCATGGGCCTTATAAAGACTTAAGTCAGGACAGTTCAAAAATTTGGTGATTGAAAACAAACAACGAAAGAAGATGGTGAAAGAACAAATAACGTGGACTATCGAAATAATATTAATTAATATCCCTGCCTATGGAGAGAGTATATATAACTTGGATCAACCAACAGAAAATCAACTATAATGTATCATTCACGATTATAGTAGTAATTAAGGAGAACCAAACAATGCAACATTTCACCATATAAGTCTGATGACAATTAAACAATGGCTTTCGATCAGTGTCACCCTCAAGTTTAAGAAATCAAATCTATGCTACATAATTAAGCTCAATATCATCCACAAATCATAATTAACCTGTATAATTATATATAGACTATATAACCTAACATATTTAACAATATATAACTAATTAAAAACATAACTATACATACATAACCTAAAATATATAACTTTAAAATATATAATTTTATTGGTATATTATTATACTAATAATACTATATATAAAATAAATTAATATACAATATAATATATTTATATGATAAAAGTTAGTTAATTTTAGATAAAAATAAAACCTATCAAAATTAAACATAAACATAATATCAAACCATAATTTGTATATTGTCATATATGCTAACATATAAAATTTAAGCATCATTCTTTTAAAAAAAAATTAAAGTGTAAACACAATTTGTTTTGTAATTAAATTAAACTAAAAGGAACCTAATCTAACCATAATTTATAACCTAATATTACAATTTTAAAAAGAAAAACATATTCTTGTTCCCGTCGTCGGAGCATTTATGGGTGGTGATTAACTACAGCCCAAACTATCATGTGGGCAAGTTGCACTATAAGTAGGGGCAAGATTGAGACAAGCTCGTTGGAAAAAAAAAAAAAAAAAAAAAGATTAGAGAGAGAGAGTAAAGGAGATACTAGATAGGGGTGGTATAGATTGGACTTGGATTGATGGCAGTTGGGGTTGGAGAGGAGCTAGGTATATATGTAGCATGAAAACGGAAACTGAAAACACGAGACAACACAAAAAGAAATGGGAAACGATAAATTTTTTTATATAAATAATATAAAAAAATTTATAATTAAAATAATATTCTTCTTCTTCGAATAAAGAATGGATGGAATGCATATGTTGTCTACTACTTTGGCGTTCTTATTAACTAACCTTTTCCCTGTAAGCTTGCGTATATAAGTAGGTCAAAACAAGTAGCAACAAGGAGCTAGTAGAGATGATGTTTCGTATACGGAAAATGGTAACCCATGTAAGATTTCTGTGCTTTCTTTGGGGAATGTAACTTGTATGGAGCCCGGCTCCATAAATTTTTCTATGGAGCCGGGCTCCACAAGTGAAACACATATCTCAAAGGAAGCTTTGAGATTTATGTTTCACTTTTGGAGCCTGGCTCCATAAGATTTGCTATGGAGCCGGGCTCCATAGCAATTATTTCCTCCTTTGGGTCACTTGAAAATATGCGGTGAGATGTTGGGAGAAGATGTTGAGAAACATGGTGTCGAAAGTGGAAAATGAATAATGTATAAATGTGGGTTAGGAATTTAGTGAAATTTATCGCGGACAAGATAAGTAATACCAACACACAAAAAAAAATTAAAAACTAAAAAATCTAGCGCCTGTGGTAGGCGCCGGTTTGAAGCCGGCGCATGAAACTCACAGGTGCTAGATTTTTGACAAATCGACGCCTATGATAGGCGTCGGTTTTCAAAAATCGATGCCTTTGAGGGGTCAATTTTGTATTTTTTTCATCATTCTTCACCGACTCTGATGGACTTGAATTCATATTTAGGCCCCTAAAAAAATCCATTTCTCAATTAAAATAGATCGGTATTCCAATATTTTGATATAGTGCAATATGATGTGAAAAATCTATCTCCGCTGAGTCGTAGCAATCTAATAATATTTTTCTATGACAACCAACTTACATAAACTTGTTAGAAAATAAATTATGTCAGAGAAATTTCCTTCTACCATTTGAAACACAGTCGTTAATGATATTGTAAGGCCGATATAATTCCAAGGCCAAATTTCATATATATATATAGCTGGTGTGTTTATATGGTTGACCACTGAGTACAGTAGCCACTATGAGAAGGCTATTTTTCATGTTTTTGTAATGAGAACAAAGAAAAGGAAAAGCTGCTTGCTCTGACATTTTATCTTCTATCGTCAATCTGCTAATACTACTGGTTTAATAGCTAAGGCCCTTGAGGTTTATGCTAACTGATGGTTAAATTCATGATATAGAGGTCCTACCTTTAGATAAAGTAGTCTCCACGTCAGGGACTGCTATAAAGTTGCACATGGTAGTGTCTGCAAGGGTTTGTAGTAAATACAGCCCAGTAAACGTTGGAGGTTTTTATATATATACATATTGGTGGTGTCTGCACAGCTCGTGGTTCTTCCCTTTGTAGAACTTTAATTGTTCATTCATAAACAAGAAGACAGATGAACTGAGCCAAGAGCAGCTGCATGTAATTGGTCTTCAAAAGGCTCGTGAATCTTCATCGTGCACTCAGAACTCGCTGCTACAATGAGCATTTGATAACGCCATTCACATGTACAGTCGACAGTAGTACAAGCATTTACTTCACTGCTTTTGAGCATTTACACCATTGCAGGGGTCAGTGATTATGCAAGATATATATATCCCCGTTACAGCTTGGAGCATGCGTGACCGCAAAGTATATAAGCTGACAACTAGGGCTGGCAACGGTGCGGATACGGTGCGGATAGTGCATTATCCGTATCCGCATCCGCACCCATATCCGCTCATCCGTATCCGCACCGTATCCGCTACGGATATGAATATGAATATCCATATCCGCACCGCTTCAAATACGGATATCCGCACCGCATCCATATCCGCATCCGTATTTTTAAAAATATTAAAATAATATATTTAATTTAAAAATCAATTAATTTAAAAATATTAAAATAATGTATTTGATATAAAATTACAATATCACCCTTGGCCCTTTATATATATGCATTATATATATATGGGTAAAATAGTAATTAATATGGGGCGGATAGGCGGCGCGGATACGGTGCGGATACGGAGCGGATAGACAGGCAAATCCGTATCCGCACCGTATCCGTGCGGATATAAAATTTTCAGATCCATATTCATATCCATATCCGTTTTTACTTGCGGATACGGATCGGATACAGTATGGATGCGGTTTTTAGTTGGCGGATGCGGATAAAATTGCCAGCCCTACTGACAACTAGCAACCTCTACTGTTAGAGAAGATCACATGTGCATTTAATACTAGAGTGAACATTAATTTACAATATCTATATGTGCTATCTAAATCATATTTCATAATAATATTGATAATATATTAATTTTTATGAAAGTTATTTTGGCACATTAAAGTGTGAATAATGTGTTACCTTAAATTCTGATTTTTACCCATACAAATAATAAGAGTGATGGTCACCAAATATAAGCAACAAACTATTTTAATCTATACTTAGAATGCAATAGATATAGCAAGGAAAATTGCAAAACAAAAGCAAATCACATAAGTATTTTAAAACAAAGCAATAATATATAAGATAATTCAGAAAGATTCGACTCAATCCAAACCTGATAGATCAAAATGTGGAAGATAAAAAATGAAACATATACTAAATCAAGGTAAGAAAAAGAAAAAGGATAATTACAATCTGCTGAGCCCCCAAGACACACTGCTGTCCCAACACACTAGAAATCAGGTTGGGCTCTTTTATAAAGGAAACCCAAAACCCCAGTAGACCAATAATATGATAGAAAATTAATTGGCCACAAAATTGGCTGCAGGTTGGGCCTCTATCCCAATGGGCCCTATGAGTAATCCAACCTATCATGGATCATTCACAATTACAATGTCCTAATTAATTATAGTATGAATTAAATTAAGAGTCAAAATATGATCACTAATATCCTAATAATTAATTAATGCTAATTCACGCTAAGATTAATAAAATTAATCCAACAATCTCTCACTTGGATAACATTAATCAATTATTACTACAAATGATATAATAAAATTTAGCAAATGTCAAGTGATCAGTATACACCAATCCAGAATAAGATTCAAAAATGAAACGAATCCGATAGGAAAACAAATGATATAGTTTCCAAAAACTAAATAGAACAAAACCAATAAATGATGTCAAATAACACTACAAATGTCCCTTAAGGACATAACTCAAACTCTCACTAGACCAAGGTTAGATCAAAAGATTTAACAAGACCAATGTGAGTAACATGATTTAGAAATATTCATACGGGTAGACCCTTTGTCATCAGATTTGTAAGCGTATGTTCACCACGAATGTGAATCACACGAGTTTGAGATTCAATAATCTTCTTTCAAGTGATCAGTATATACCAATCCAGAACAAGATTTAGAAATGAAATAATACAAGATTATTCAATCCGATAGGGAAACAAATGATATGAAGTTTCAATATCTGAATAGAACAAAACCATATAAATGAAATTTAACCAATCCAAATGTTAAGTGATCAATATACACCAATCCAAGATAAGATTCAGAAATGAAACAACACAAGATCACTGAATTCGATAGAGAAACAAATGATATAAATAGTCGTTGACTATGTTCCAATATCTGAATAGAAAATGGTATGATCAATGATATAAATGGTATGATGTTAAAATTACATCACAGATGCCCCTTAAGGACACAACTCAGACTTACTAGACCAAGGTTACATCAAAGATTTAACAAGACCCATATAAGAAACATGATTTAGAAATACATCTACGGGTAGACCACGAATGTGAACCACACGAGTTTGAGATTCAACAATCTTCTCTCTTAGAAATAGGAGCTTAACATCAAAATGTTTAGCATGACTCGAATTCCTGTGATTTTGAGAGAAGTATACGGCAGATGAACTATCGCAATAGATGGTTAGAGGTCGCGATATGGAATCGACAAGAAGTATGTAGGATATCAATTTCCTCAACCATATAGTCAGACAAGTGACTTCATAACATGCGATGTACTCTGCTTTCATAGTTGAGGTAGTTGTGAGTATTTGCTTGACACTCTTCGACGAAACAACTCTTCTAGACATCATAAAGATGTATCCAAAAGTGGGTTTACGATCATCCACACAAGACGCATAGTTTGAATCTGCGTACCCCATAATCTCAAAAGGTCAGATTTTCCGAAAGACAACATACAATGTTTAGTATCCTGCAAATACCTCATGACTTTCTTTCCAATTCTCCAATGATCCTTGCCAGGATCATTCAAGTATCTACCAAGCATGCCTATAACAAAAGCTATATCCAGACGAGTGCATACTTGAGCATATATAAGACTATCAATACCGGAAGCATATGGAATTATATCCATCTCATCCCTCTCAGCATCACTTTGAGGGCATTGTGATTTGGACAACCTTTTACCTTTCAGAACAGGTGTCACACAAGGAGTGCAAGAGTGAATGTTAAACCTTTTAAGCACTCGATCAATATAGGTTACTAGAGACAAACCAAGAATTCCAAAAGACCTATCACGATGGATCTGTATTCCAAGAACAAAAGAGGTCTCGCTAAGTTCTTTCATGTAAAAACAGCATGAAATTATGTGTTTTGTCTCATTCAGATGGTTCATTGAATTGTTGGCCAATAGGATATCATCGATGTAGAGCACATGAATCACAAAATTGTTCCAATCAAATTTCTAATAAAAACACTAATCTTAAGCATTCTCAATGAACCCAGAAGAGGTAAAAACCTCATCAAACTTCAAATACCACTGCCTTGAAGCTTGCTTCAGCCCATATATAGATCTGTTTAGTTTGCACATCAGGTGCTCCCTCCCAGATTTAACAAAAAATATTAGGCCGAACTATATAAACTTTCTCAATTAGTTCTCCATTTAAAAAGGCACTTTTGACATCCATCTGGTGAAGTTCAATATCAAATTGAGCAACAAGAGTCATGATCACTCTAAAGGCATATTTAGTAGACACCAGATAGAATGTTTACGTGTAATCAATACCTTCTTTCTAATTGTAGCCAAGAGCCTTAGACAAGGGCCTTAAACAGGGGGCGTGCGATGCACGGCCCCCAGGACAGGTGGCCTACGGCGCACGCCGCCCCACACCCCCTCCAAGCATGCCTGTTACAAGCTGTGGCACAACGACAGGTGCGAGGAGTGGCGTGTGTGGCATGCCATTCCGGAGGCAGAACAGACGTGCAACGCACGCCACACACCCGCCAACTATGGGATGTGTGTTGCACGCCACACGACACGCACCCTTTCTCACCTCGGCGAGTGAGCCGGGGCAGCGGAACACGGCGTGTGGCGTGCGTCCACAGGAGAGAATCCTACCTCCCCTCGGTGGCCGAGCGGGCACAGCGGTGCACACCACACGTGTTGGCCTAAGGTTTTCAGCCTTGGTCATAATCTCGATTTTGATGATAACAAATATGAAACTAATGATTTCATGGAGAAATATTTTTAGGTTCCATATCAGTTTGCGTGTGATGTCTGTGATCAAAAATATCAAAAAATCGGTGAATGGGAGGACATTGGTCGACGCGCTCGGATTCATCGAGAAGAATAGAGTTTAGGTTTAGGGTGTCTAGAATGATTGTATTAATCCTCATTATGATGCAAAGACCCCTAAAGAACCAAACCCGAAACCCGAACCAAAAGAAAGAACCTTGATGGTTTAGTTGACTAGACTTCAATCGGAATATACCTGTACTCTACAATATTACCAAGAGTTTCCAAGTCATAAACAATATTCCGAGTGGGATGTTGTAACAACCTAAAACAACCCAAAACAACCTGGATGGATAACCCAGAACATTTTGGATAGACAACTCGGAACAACCCAGATTGACATTTCGAAATAGTTTGGAAAGTACCGGTTCCCAACAGAATTCTCAGAATTGCCCCAACGGCTCTATTTTAAATTTTTACCCATTGAGCTTATTTGAAATCAAACTCCTACCATTGGGATCTCTATATAAGACCCCAAACTTGCCTTCAAAGTATCCAACACTCCTGTTGAGTGAATACCCACACTAAAGGGGGGCTTGAATAGTATTGGGTGACTTTTAATAATTTACTTCAATTTCTTTTAAGTCAATTCAAACATCAAATGGAAGTAAGTGAAACTAAATGATGTTCATTAACAAGTATGAAACGCAATTATAAGCAATCACACAAGGCAATGCAAACTCAATAAATTATAGTAGTTCGGCCAACTGCCTACTCCACTACCTTGGCTCCACACCAAGGATTTCTAATCAAATTCTTTATAGACCTTGTGTTTCCCTTTGAATACAACCGAGGACTCGGTTCTCAACCATTTGAGAACTCCTCAAAACTATTCACCTAGGGAAAACACAATTCTACAAAGAAAACCCTAAGTGTTTACACTAGCACACCTAGCAAGCTAATCAATGAAAACCAAGTTCACATAACAAGTAAAATTACAATGAAAAGAGCTAAAGAGTAAACCACAACAAAGAGCTCTTTTCCAAGCCTTCAATGCCTCCAACTCCACAAGATGTTGAGATTGAATCGAAGCCGGAGTTGAGGGAAGATGAGCGCTTGAGAGAAGTCGTCGATCGGAGAAGCAAGCGCGAGCAAATCAAGCTTAGAAGGCATAAATCACACTTTGGAAGCTTATCTCAGTGGTTAAGAGTGTTTAATGAATGTTGGTGAGGGGTATTTATAACCCCTCCCATGGAACGGTTCTTCAACAAGCATTTTTTCGCCCGTTGGACGCCGATCGGTCGCCCCATGGACACCGATCGATCGACCGCCCACCGACCGTTGGCGTTCTACCCTTCTGCCACTATGTTCGATCGACCGGATGGTCGGGTGACTTCATCGCATTTTAGTTCCTCTATTGTCCGATCAATCGATCGGTCAATCGAATTAGCCACTGCCAAATTTTGGCTTTGTTCGATCGATCAACCGATCGATCGAAGTGGCTACTGCCATTTTTCTACCTTGTTCGATCGATCAACTGGTCGACCAAACCTAGGCTGAGGCGAATTTTTACATTTGCTTTGTTACACGCTTTTTCATGGGTTTTCTTACCAAGTTTTGACTTGGATAACTTTATAAATAGGCTTGGGATGAGATCCTAGGGATATATTACAAGGAATCTACTTAATCTGCATCCGAGCATTTCTTGACGATTTTTGCGATTCTTCGAGCGAAGTTCACGTGCTTATCGCAACCTCAACCTCAACTCAAAACTACACACACATATATTAAATACATGTTTGTTATTTTTAAAATAGAGATCGAAGCCTAGGGGGAACCCTTGGGCCAACAACTCCTTGAGACATATTTTGATCACCATTGAGCTTGATTGAGCCATCCTTTGTGTAAACCCTAGCTTGGAGACAAAAACACTTGATCTTGCCTTCAATGTTCAATTATTTCATCATCAAGGCATCAAGATGAGCTAGGACTTCTTGGTTGAGAGCTAAGTTTGTATTATTTATTATTGCTCTCATTTACTTGTATTTTCTTAT
Source organism: Canna indica (assembly GCA_034359265.1). Classification (NCBI taxonomy): domain Eukaryota; kingdom Viridiplantae; phylum Streptophyta; class Magnoliopsida; order Zingiberales; family Cannaceae; genus Canna; species Canna indica. The sequence continues at coordinate 30,579,582 of CP136898.1, read as the reverse complement.
TGTTTTTTTATTACTTGTGTTTGTAAGAAGGTGTGGGTGACACACCTTGGGTTCACTTATTTGTAACTTTAGGGTTCCTTAGGTTTGAGGTAGAGGCACTCTCTAGTGTGAGAGATAAGGCCTTGGTAGATCCTCATTAGAAGGAAAGAAAAGTTAATACAAGTGGTTGTGAAATCCTTGGTGGTGAGCCAAGGTAGTGGTGAGCCAAGCAATGCAAACAAGATATATTTATAGTGGTTGTGAAATCCTTGGTGGCGAACCACTATAAATATATCTTGTTTGCATTGCTTATCAAAAAAATGATTAAAACCGAATTTAGGCTAAAATTTAGCGAACACACTATTCGTCCCCCTCTAGTGCAGGCCATTTCACTTGCAACATGAGGGCGACCAAGAGCCTATGCGTCTCGCGAGTTGTATGCCAAGATGCCGACACAGAAGGTTGGATCACCACACTGAGGTGGACACGGCGGAAACAAATGCCGACAAAACGAGCAAATGTAACAGAAGCAACAAAATAGTCCTCACAAAAATGATCAGGTACAAAATCTCTGACTTCATATCATTTTATAGAAGAATAATATTTCATCATATCATATTATTCATTTCGCATCCAAGAACAGATATTAAACATGTGAAATATTGATGTTTCATCAAGAATACAAGTTCTAAATTCATGAAACAAAGCTCTGATATCATTTGATAGATCAAAATGTGGGAGATAAAAAATGAAACGTGTACCTGTAGATCATGAGAATGCCAGGAAAGTGGAATCAAGGTAAGAAGATGAAAAGGGATGATTACAAACTGAGCCCTCAAGACATGTTTGTTGGTGTTTGGCTTATGCTGTGTTGGCTATATTTGGCAAAAGGAATAGCAGTTAAATTCCCAGTTATATGTCAGTTATAGCTGCTATGGATGCTATGAAGCTTTTTGCTGAAATTAATGCTGCTGCGATGATGCTTTTCTGTTTTACTGAGATTATTGAGTAGTTATTATTGTCTTAATATTCATCTCTTTAAATTCGTGATTATTGATGGTATTTAAATTTGTGATCATTGATGTTGTGATATGGTTTTTTCATTGATGAGCTGGGCGGTTTTTCTTGAGGTTTTTATGGCCAAATCATTATGATATATTATGGATGAACTTTGAGTTTTGAAGCTGAAGTAATTAAGGTATTGTGCTTAATGGGTGTTATGCGAATGGTTTTGGCTTTCTACTATATACGAGGGAAGAGATGAGATAAGAAAGCAAGTCTCCTATGTGCGTAAATAGAGTTGTCAGTTATATGAGGAGTTGAGACTGCTGGGTGTGTAGACGACAACAAACTACTTCAATTATTTTCAAGTCAAGATGGAGTTGGGTTGTTAACTCACTACAACATAAAGAATGTGTGGAGGATAGAACTCTATGATTGAGTTGTCATAGAGAGAAAAGTTGGTTAGTACTTGTACAACAAATAGTTTATTTGTTATTTCCAATTCACTTTAGTACTGATAGTTGGATTTCATAATGTGAAATCATAAAACTAATATTGTAATTCGTTGATAGTGGATTGGGCATCTATCCGATGAGGGCCCCGCAGATTAAGTGACAAGTTTATCACTGAACCGTGTAAACAAATTCTTGTGTTTGCGTGTTGCTTGTGGTTATTTTTATTTGTTACTCACTTTGTCTTTGAAAGCAGTTGCAACTTCCTTTGTAACTGTCTATTAAAAGAAAGCTCCCTTAGAGACTATCCTGTCAAGTGGTATTCGAGCGCTTGTGCTAATTTCTACCAGCAAAGATCCTTGGAGTATCTCTATCCTTACAACCTCAAGATGGAAGGAATGTCTATGGGAAACTCAGTCAATGTTCTTCCTCTGTTGATAGGAACAAACTATGCTTATTGGAAGGCTCGGATGTGAGATTTTATCATATCTCTCGATGATCGTTGCTGGGATACTATTGAAATTGGTTATACACCACCCACAACGGCAGATGGGACTAAGCGCAAGCTTAAAAGTCAGTATACTGAAGCAGAAATAACTGCTGCAAACTATGACAATAAAGCTCTTAATGCTATCTTTAGTGGAGTTTATCCATCTCAGTTCAAACTGATGTTAGCCTGTACTTTGGCACACCAAGCCTGGGAAATTCTTGAAACTAATCATGAAGGATCCTTAACACTTCGAAAATCCAAAGTTGAAATCCTGAATACCAGATTTGACCAAGCCTGGGAAATTCTTGAAACTAATTATGAAGGATCTTTAACACTTCGAAAGTCCAAAGTTGAAATCCTGAATACCATATTTGAGAATCTAAAGATGAGAGATGAAGAAAGCATTCAAGACTTCCATAGGCATATCAAATATCTAATGAACAATGCAACCAACCATGGAGAATCCTTCTCAAAAGAAAAAGATGTAAGAAAAGTCCTAAGATCTATGCCTTCAAAATTTGATATGAAAGTTGCAACTATTAGTGAAGTTCATGATCCATCAACTATGACTCTTGATACGTTGATGGGAAAACTAGAAACATATGAGTCAGAACTCTCAAAAACATACTCTTACAAGGAGAAGCAGAAAAACCTTGCCTTTAGTGCCACTGAGGATAAGGTTAAGTCCGAAGAGAGTTCTGAAGATGAGAGGGATGCTATTTTTGGTCTTGTGATGAAGAATTTCAAAAGATTTCTGAGAGCCAAGAATAAGCAAAATTAAAACTCAATTTTTTTCTTGAACGAAGAAAACACATATCCAATTCAAGAGAGATGAACAAGGATACAAGTTAAAGAGGAGGAGAAAAGAACGAAAGAATGGCAAACAAACTGTAAAAGAAAGGGAAAGGAAAAAGTTAAGGGAGAAACAACAAAAAAGCTGCCGCCTTGAAAGCAAGCTCGGGACTAGACCTACTATTACCCTTAAAGACCCGAAGATTCCTTTCAAACCAAATCCGGGATCTCCACACCATAAGTAAATGATAAAGTCGAAGGGCCTCTGAAGCACGAAGCCTGGCTCCTTCCCAAGGTTGGAAGTCGAGAGGGAAGTGAGTGGAGCCAACAAGCCGAAGGAAGAGAGACCAACCATTGCGAGTATAGATACAATCACGAAAGAGGTAAGAGTGCGACTCATCGACAACCATACACAGAGCACACAAAGGGGAGATGTGAATGTTACGAGCGACGAGCCTATCTTTAGTTAAGAGACACTACTTCTCCACAAACTAGCTATACAAGGAGACCACCGGGGGACAATTCTTTTGCCAAACAAAAGGGCACCAGGGGGCTGAGCGGCCCCTAAAATTCAGAAGCCAATATAGGGAGCCGGTAGAGAAGAGACCCCCACTTGACCATTTCCAACTGATGGAGTCCGCTCTAGAGCGGAGAAGGAAAGGCTCTAGGTCGTGAGCCAGAGCCTGAAGGAGCTGCGAGGGAACCAGATGGCGGAAAGGAATGGTCCAACCAACAATTGAGCCCGACGAGTCCTGGGAGCTGGCTGCTTCAATTGAGGTGTCGGGATAACAAGTCGCCGCGAAAAGAAGGGGTGCGAATCACGAAGGTGGGAGCTATGAACCCAGGGATCATGCCAAAATTTGAAAGAAGAGCTATCTCCAACCGAGAAAGTCATAGAGATCCTGAAGATGTCCGCAAGCCTGCAAATACCCTTCCAAATATAGGAGAGGCCAGTGCCATTCCCAGGGCCGAGAAGCCGTAGATCGGGGTAGAGAGACGAGATGATATTGTGCCTAGGGATATCCCCTGACTGAAGTAGCCTCCATAGCCACTTACCTAGACATGCGAGGTTATGAGATGGAAGATCTAGAACACCCAAACCCCCATCCTTCTTGCGATTGTAGAAAGTTAAACAAATTTGGGTAAGGAAGTTTGGTCTAAACTGTCATGTTGCATTTATTAACAAAAAACTCCCTTAGAGACTATCCTGTCAATGTTGTTGTCCCAACACACTAGAAATGAGGTTAGGATTCAATTAAGAGTCAAAACATGATCACTAATATCCTAATAATTAATTAATGCTAATCCACACTAAGATTAATAAAATTAATTAATCCAACAAAACATGCATCCATTACTTAAGCTACCCACTTAGTATTTCAAACAAAATCCATTAAAACTACATTTTCTCCTCTAGAGACATCGAGACCTTATCCTTCAACTTAGATGGTGTCTCTACCTCAATCACAAGAAAAACAAATGCAATAGTGAAAACTAGATGTGTCACCCACACCCTTATAAGTACCATAGACCAAGTAAAACAAGAAAAAACATATACAAAAACAACTTAAGGACTTTAAGAGTAAGCAAGTAAGTAAATAACTCCTTGTTGCTCCTATCTCTTTGACACCTCAAAATGATGATTCGTTGAGTTTGTGAGGGAATTCACAAAGAATTAGCGCACAAGATAGGAAATATAGAGCTCAAAGCCTGTCAAGTACTTAAGGCACAAGAAGACATTCAATAGATTCAATGAGGTATCAATGCTTGTTTAGGAAAGATATCATATTCTTAAATAAGGTTTGGAATCGAAACACAATAAATATGCACGCATCGCTTGCAGCGAGTGCAAAACTAGCCATTATGTAATCGATTGAAGTTCGATCGTTCTATTGATGTTCCATTAATCAACCTCAAGTTCGACATTGCCAGAAAAACTATTGTTTGATTTTTCCTTAGGATGCACAAAGTTTGGTCGATGTTCGGTCAACCGATCTTCAACTCGACTTAATTTGGACAATTAAACAAACCACTTTCTATCTTTGCTAAAATGGTCATTTTAGGTTTTAGGTCCAAATACGATAAGATTTTAGAAACATCAACCTAGCACACCTAAATATTAGGTTTAGAAATACAAACTCTGACTCTTGCATTTGACACACCTAACATTTCAAATTGCGATATGAACCTCCAAGTTTTGAAGTAATCATGCTGGTCTTTGGTGCTCTACCTTGACTTGTTGACAAATGAAGCACTTCGACACAAACTCGGCTACTTTGCTCTTCATACCTTTCCACTAGTTATATCGCATTAAATCATGATACATCTTAGTGGTCCCCGGGTGCATAGTATAGGTGGAACTGTACGCCATCTCAAGAACTCTTCTCTTGACTTTCGCCATATTCGGCACCACTATCCAGTCCCTGTATCTCGCCACACCCTCATTGTTTACCCGAAATCCATTGTCTGCATCCTTTCTCTCTGCTAAGTCCTTGGTTACAGAAGGCATCCTCTCCATGAGCAGTTCTAAGCATGTCCACAAGGGTGGATCAAACTCCAAATGTGTCAACATGCAGCCCGAATCATGTATTGATAACATCAGCCCCTCATCGAAACATTTTGGGAGCTCTTTAGCCATGTGTTCCTACTCAAGGCATCTGCCACTATGTTCGCCTTTCCTGGGTGGTACATGATCCTACAATCATAATCTCTTTAAGCAATTCCAACCACCTCCTCTCTCTCAGATTGAGATTGCTCCACGTCAACAAGTATTGGCGACTCTTATGATAAGTATAAATCTCACAAGCCTCCTCATACAAATAATGACGCCACAATTTCAGTGTGAACACCACTGCTGTCAGCCCCAAATAATGAGTAGGATAATTCTTCTCGTGGTTCTTCAACTACCTCGACACATAAGCAATGACCCTTCCATGTTGCATCAACATACATCCCGGGCCAACCCGAGAAGCATCGCAATACACCACGAAACCTCCTGACCTTGACGGTAAGGCTAGAACCGGCGCCGAGGTCAAGCAATCCCTTAACTTATGGAACCTTTTCTCGCATTCATCGCTCCACACAAAGTTCACTCTCTTTTGTGTGAGTCTAGTCAATTGTGCTATGATCCTTGAGAAGTTCTCCATGAACTTCCGATAGTACCTTACCAAACCCAAGAAACTACGCACTTTCGTCACACTAGTCAGCCTCTCCCAATTTTGGATTGCTTCAACCTTTGTTGCGTCCACCTTAATCCCATCTTGCGACACCATGTGTCCCAAAAGCCCCACATTGGCGAGCTAGAACTCACACTTAAAATTTTTTGCATAGAGTTGATGCTCTCTAAGGGTCCTCTAAACCATCCTCAGTTGTTCACTGTGCTCCTCCTCACTCCTTGAATAGACCAAAATGTCATCTACGAATACAATGACACGCTTATCCAAGAATTCCTTGAACACCTTGTTCATCAAATCCATGAAGGTAGTCGACGCAATAGTAAGTCCAAACCACATCACAAAAAATTCATAGTGACCATATCTCGTTTGAAACACCGTCTTTGGTACGTCCTAGTCACAGATTCTCAACTGGTGATAACATGAGCGCAAATCAATCTTTGAAAAACACTGCACCGCTTGCAACTGATCGAACATGCCATTGATCCTCGGTAATGGATAATGATTCTTGATCATCACCTTGATCAACTGCCTGTAGTCAATGAACAAGAGCATCGTCTGATCCTTCCTTTTCACAAACAGCACTGACGCTCTCTACAAAGACACACTACGACGACTAAAGCCCTTATCCAATAATTTCTAGAGTCGGGTCTTGAGCTCCCTCAACTCGGCCAGCGCCATGCAGTATGGAGGAATCAAAATAGGTTTCACCCCAAGCAGCAGATCTATGCAAAACTCAATCTTCTGCTCTGGTGACAAACTTCTGAGGTCCTCATGAACACGTAAGGGAATTCTTCCACCACCAGCGTCTCCTCCAACTTCTTGGCCACCCTTTCAGTATCATTCACTAAAGCTAAGAATGTTTAGCAGCCCTTGTCAAGTAATTTCCTAGCTCTAAGGGCAGATAGGACCCTCAATTAATCACCCCTTCCTTCACCTAGGAAGGTAAATTGAGGTAGCTCAGGCTTGTTAAAGATAACCGCCTTAGCTCAACAATCAACTGACACGTAGTGAGTGGATAACTGGTGCATACCAAGTATAACTTCCAACTCTGCCGACAATAGTATCACCAAGCCGGCTACTAGTTTATTCTCACCCACCACCACATCACAATCATGACACACTAGGTCGGCGATGAGAGTGTCCCCCGTAGTAGTCGATACAACAAATGGAGCATCCAGAAGTCCCTTATCCCTACCCATCAGTGTTGCAAATACAGAAGACACAAACGAATGTGTAGCACCAGGATCAAACAATACATAAGACATAACATAACATACAAACAATGTATCTGTCACCATAGCATTGGACGCCTCTACGCCGTCTCGAGTAAGAGCAAACACTTGAACTGGAGTCTTTCCTAAAACAATAGTGCGCTGCCCCTTACTCTAAAAAGGACCCCTCTGCATTACCCCTTACTTTTGAGTTCAGGTTGATAGAACGATACATCTATGAAGCTGATCGAAAAAATCGTGTAAAATCAAGTCACGATGGCTCCGGAGATGATTGAGTCAAAACTTAGGTTTAGGTTTAGAATTTGATTCTATGACCTCAAACAAACCTAACTCGATTGATTCCCAAGCCAAAATAAAAAACGAGACCCAAAGACGAACCCCAACTGAAAAATTAGTTTCAACATAAAAAATTAGTTTCAGCTTCAGGTTGGGTTATCGGTCAAATCTCAACCGATCTTTGGCCGAACAAGGGTCACTCAAAGATCAATCTAAATCACACTAAAACTTCTAGTAGCCTTTTCGGCCGATGCTCAACTAAATCCTGACGGACCAAGATTCGGCCAACGGTCGTCTGAAAAGTCCAACATATCTTTTTAGATATGTTGAATGGCTCTTTTGAGAGCCATGTCTCTACCATCTATATAAATCCTCATGTTTTCAACCTTCAAATACTTCTTACTGTTCATTGAGTTAATCCCCAATTGTTTGAGCTTTAAAGAGTCATTCTAAATCCCTAATTTTCATTTCCACACTCTCAAAGATTGACCTTCACTCTTCAAGTCTTTCAAGCCGAAGCTCTTCATCTTCTTGACGCATTGGAGTGCTAGGAGGCTGTTGGAAGGAGCACACTCAAGTTTGATTTAATTTTATTTCTCATTTATTTGTTTTACATCTTCTTTGTTTGAATTCATTAGTGATTGACTGTAAGGTGTGGTTGTCACACCTATTTGTGTTGTATATTGTTGTTTTTGCTTTAGAATGGGTGTTAAGGCCTCCTCGAAGGTTGAGGGATAAGTCCTTGTTGTATTCTTTAGAAAAGCAATCAATCTATAAAGTTTTAAGGTTAGACATCCTTGGTGAGGAGCCAAGGTAGTGAAGTTGATGGTGTTAGCCGAATCACTATATATTGAGTTGTTAGAATTGCTATTTGATACCCCATTTACTCTTACTTGTGCTCAATTTAATAGTGTTTACATCTTCCGACATCTTAGCATCAAGTAGATTTGAATTGCCTTGTTAGTGAAAGGAATAGTGCCCTTGAGCCAATCACATGTCGATGTGTTTAGGAACTATTCAAAGGTAATCAACTTAAAGAGACAACTTCTTCATCATATGCTGCATCTTTATTCATAAAGATTATGATGAACCCCATGAACCCAAGCAAAGGATTCCGAGGCCATGATGACATCATGCCAGTGAGACTTAGAATCCAGATGCTCATGTTCTAAATGTTCCTAGTTGTACGATCTCCAATTAGGGGATCGATGATTTCGAATAGACTAATGCAGTTGGTACATGCCATGTACGATAAGGGGTAGTTGATCTCACAGTTACCTATAAGCCATCATTAATTTACAAGTGTAGGTGCTCATTAGGGAATAAGTTCACTGAACGGACCTGCACGAGAAACACAAAATGGAATCCATACGTGAGTGTCAATAGGATGTTCCTCGGGTGATAGTAGGTACAAGCAGTCCTTGGACCTGAGGTTGTCATGGTTACCATGTGAGTGACGATCCATTGCTTTAGTTCTATCCCTACGTCGCCCTCGGCATCATGTGTTGGGTATTACTGGGCATGGGGAAGCATTCATGGAGGTAGGTGAGCAACTAACATGGAATCAGTTACTCCTAGTAAGAGGAGATAATGTCCTATGTGTCCCTACAAGTGTCGACTCGGGAATCTCTTGCCAAAGTAGACATGAAAGTCAGGAAGATGTTTTTGACGTTTCATTATTGAGACGACATATTGGCGGGTGGAATATATATGAATCGGTATTAGGGTTTGACACTTCTTCTGTACCCTAGCCGACTTCGGGATATTGTAACCGAGGGATTTAGCTGCACGGTAACTAATCACCAAAGGGCGTTCGATCCCTGTAGATTGAACCTCACACTATCCAGGTAGTCATGACACATTGCTAGACGTCAATCTTGACTTATGAGTGGAGTCTCTCACAACTACACTAAAGGGGTTTAGTGGTGGCTTGTAAGATTCGAATAAAAGACGTTCTATTGGATCCGATCTCATTTCTGCACAACTCACTGCTGGCTTATTGTGGGGCCCAATAGGTCACACACAACAGGTTAACCACGTAAAGGACCTTATGAGATAAAGTTCAAATGTGGCCCTATATGCCTACTAGCATGGACATGCTGCAACTCAATCATGGATCTCATTTACAGACATGATAGGAAAGATATTTTCTATAGGAACGAATGTGTGAGGAAGGAGTTCCTCGGTAACCCTAAATTGTAGGGCATCCCTAAATTGTAGGGATTGGCATATGATAATATTTTATGTATTTGATTAAATTTAATTATGAATTAAATATTTAATCAACTACTTGACCGGTAAAGTATTTAATTATAAATCAAATATACGTGGTGGGAAAATTAGTTTCTAACCATGAGCCTAACCAATTAATTGAGAATTAATTTATTTGGACAAATCCTAATTAATAAGAATTTGATTTATGGAAATAAATCATAAAATTAATAGATATATGATTAACGAGGATAAATCATAATTCTATTTATTAATAGGAAATCGAATTATTTAGATAAATATCTTTCCTATTGTTTAGAGGATTGATTTATTTAAATAATTATCATTCATGTTTATAGGCTCTTAATTTATGGAGATAAATTAAAATTTATATTTAATTAGATTTAATTAATTCCAAATTAATTATACAGACAATAAAATATAAATTATTTTTGGAGGCAAACCCCAAAATTTTGAATTTCGGGGAGAGAGTTTTTAAGGGGCAGGGTCTACTCTTGTACTCCATTTCTATATATAGTGGCCGAACACCCCATAGGGAGTTGTTGGTTGATTAGTTCTTCATCTTCTTGGAGAAGATTAATAACTTGATTCTTTAGAGGCTTCTAGAAAAGAAAGGCTCGAAAGAACTCCTCCTCCTCTCCATTGGTGGCCGGCCATCTACATCCTCTTTCCCTGATTTTCGCGAAGCCAAATTGAAGGTGTTCTCTTCTTGAGTGTGTCGCAATCTTCATCATCTTGGAGGAGTCCAAGAGGACAGCGAGGTATCTTCACCTCTTCTCTTTCACTCTGGTGTTTTCTCATCCTCTCTCCTTCCCTCTTTTGTGCTCAGTTCTTGGTGGAAAGGTCGGCCTTGCCTTGGAGGATTTCGGGATTGAGAAAGCTTCTTTGTTGAGCCACAACAAGCCCCAGTGTTCGCTACCCCTATTGTTGCGATGTTCTTGGTGTGGAATATCATTGGAGGCCATGCACGTGTGCGTCTCAAGACGGGGATAGGATCAACCATGCCAATCGAGGGTTTGAGGTATATCCTCTCCTTTTTCTCCGATGTTGAATTCTTTAATATTGCTAAAGTAGATCACTGTTTTTGGGATGGTTTGAATTTTTTAAATTGCTATTTCTGATGTATTTCTTGTTCCCATTCCAACAGTGGTATCAGAGCCACCTTTAGCAAATTTTTGGAATTTTTATTTCGCGTTTTGGTCACGTTTACGAACAGTTCGCTCCCTAAACGTCATGCAGCCCGGTTTTTGTTTACGGGGGATTTTGAGTCATTCTCTTGGCTCCTTGGTTCATGAAATGAATCGAGGTGGAAGCCTACTATCCATATTGTTTTTTGGACAGAATTTAAACTCAAAAGTCCCATGGGTTAATGGTTGAACAACCCCAAGAACCGAAAAATTCAGCATGTGTTGTTTCAACCTTTTTGGGTGGAAACATGATCGGATTTGCGCGATTTCGGATTTTGTTTTGTTTCTTTCTTTTTCATATATGATGTGATGCATGAAAGGATGATTATGGATGAGCCCAATGTGCATGTGACTATGTGTAAAATGTGGTTGTGATGATTGCTTGTAAATTTATGAAATTTCAGCATTATGTTTTTTAAATAAGGCCTACGTACCCCTGCCTTCTTCTTGAGAATTCTGATTATAATTCTCTTCTCCTTCTTCTTAAACCTTTCCCCAAGAGATGTTTGGGGTCTTATTCTTTTAGTTTTGTAAAATTAGAAGTTTAGGGGCAGATTCACGACGAGCACGCTTATTGCCCTATTTTGGTGCGCGCACGGAGAGGAGGTGTTCGGCGCCATGTGGATCACGGCTTGAACCTCGGGAAGGCACTGATGGAACCGGCATGTACAAGGTGGTTTTGGGCAGCGCCTTGGCGACATGGAGCTCCCTAATCGTTAGATGATGGCCTAGGTTCGCCCGGTGGCTCAGGTGAAACCGTCAGAACATCCATAATCATCCTATACTAGGATGATTGGCTAAAGTGTAAGTAGGAGATTGAAAGGAATAGTGCCATTGAGCCAATCACAAGTCGATGTGTTTAGGGACTATTCAAAGGTAATCAACTACATGAGGTAACTTTTTCATCATATGCTTCATCTTTATTCATAAAGATTGTTATAAACCCCATGAACCCAGACAAATGATTCTGAGGCCATGATAAGATCATGCTAATGAGACTTAGAATCCAGATGCCTACGTTCTAAATGTTCCTAGTCATAGGATCACCAATTAAGGGATCGGTGATTCCGGATAGACTAGTGCACTTGGTACATATCCTATACGATAAGGGGTAGTTGATCTCACAGTTACCTATGAGCCGTCATTAATGTAGAAGTGCATGTGCTCATTAGGTAATGAGTTCACTGAATGGACCTACACGAGAAACATAAAATGAAATCCTTACATGAGTGTCAATAGGATGTTCCTCGGGTGATAGTAGGTGCAAGCAGTCCTTGGACCCGAAGTTCACATGGTTACCATGTGAGTGACGACCCATTGCTTTGATTCTATTCCTACGTGGCCCTCACCATCATGTGCTAGGTATTGCTGGGCATGGGGAAGCATTCATGGAGGTAGGTGAGCAACCAACATAGAATTGATTACTCCTAGTGAGAGGAGATAATGTCCCATGTGTTCCAGCAAGTGTCGACTCGAGAATCTCTGGCCATAGTAGACATGAAAGTGAGGAAGATGTTTCTAATGTTTCATTATTGAGATGACATCTTGGCGGGTGGAATACATATTAATTTGTATTAGGGTATGATATTTCTTTCGTACTCTAGCCGACTTCGGGACATTGTAACTGAGGGATTTAGTTGCACGATAATTAATCACCGAAGGGCGTTTGATCCTTGTAGATTGAACCTCACACTATCCGGGTAGTCATGACACGTTACTAGACGTCAATCTTGACTTGTGAGTGGAGTCTCTCACCACCACAATAAAGGGGTTTAGTGGTGGCTTGTAAGATTCGAATAGAAATCGTTATATTGGATTCGACTCTCCGTTATGCACAACTCACTGATGGCTTAGTGTGGGGCCCAATGGATCACACACAACAGGTTAACCTCGTAATGGACCTTATGAGATACAGACCGAATGTGGCCCTATATGTCTACTAGCATAGACATGCTGCAACTTGATTACGGATCTTGTTTGCGGACATGAGAGCAAAGATGTTTCCAATAGGAACGAATGTGCGAGGTAGGAGTTCCTCGATAACCCTAAATTGTAGGGCATCCCTAAACTGTAGGGATTGGCACATGATAATATTTTATATAGTTGATTAAATTTAATTATGAATTAAATATTTAATCAACTACTTGACCGGGAATGTATTTAATTATGAATTGAATATAATTTGATTTTGAATCAAATATACAATGTGGGAAAATTAGTATCTAACCATGAGCCAAACCAATTAATTGGGAATTAATTTATTTGGATAAATCCTAATTAATAAGAATTTGATTTATATAGATAAATCATAAAATTAATAGATATATGAGCTCAGTCACATTTCGCAAATGGCCGCCCAAGGCCGTCGCTCATAGCTGATGGCGCACACGGGATGCGAAATGAAATAACGTAGTAGTGATAGCTTCGCGGGGGCCAAGGGGCCATCGGTGTTATAAATAAGTAATTCGCCACTGCTCGCATCGGCCGTCGCTTATTAATTGATGGCACAAAAATAAAAAACACATCACTGACGGCTTAGAGTGAGCCGAATGGTCTGTCGGTGAGTTTTTTTACGTTAAACCACGGTTCACCGTTGGCTCGCTAGCCCGCGGTGATAAACCTTTTTATTTGTGTTCGCGCCCGACCCTTTTGCTTTCTTCCTTTTCTTCTTCTTCTCTGCTACCGTCATGTTATCGCAGCTGCCGACTATTGTCGTCCTACCGCCGATGATCAACTCCGTCGTTGACCCTCCGCCGCTCGACTTCTCCCCGCCGCTGATGACTACTCTCCGGTATTCATCTCGATCTATCTCCCCGCCGTTGCCCCCTTTTATTGTCTCCACCCACCATCATATCCAGTGTCGACGACCGTCCAATCACCGACACTGGACAAGGGCGTTGGCGTCTACACGACGGCGTCGGATTTGGGGCCGTCGAATTTTGGCCCCAACCTAAGCAACAGTAGCCGGCATCACTGTCGGGTACTGTTAATGACTAGGGTTAAACCCTAATCAATTAGTTGATTAGGTTTTAATTAAACCCTATTATTTTTTAATCTTTTATTGTTAATTATTAAAAAAATTAATTGTTAATTAGTTCATTAGTTTGGTTAATATTAATTAATGGTTAATGTTGGTTAGGGTTTAATTATTTTTAGGATATTTAATGTTATTGTTGATTAGTTTAATAAAATTAGATTTGTCACACCCCAAACCCGGTATGACCGGCCAGGATACGCCACGTACCCCGAAGCCTAACCCAACTCAAATACAACAACAATAACCTGAATAGTGGGAGCTTTTTTTTTTGAAAAGAATAGACATAACATTACGAACCAAACCAAATCAAAATTCAATATGAACACACTGAACAAGTTATTAAAAACAAGTTAAAATAAATAAATAAGACTCCCCAAATAAAAATAAAATGCGGAAACCACGACCCGAGTCAACATGACTCAATAACTCAAAGAGACACTAAAATGATTCAGGTATCCTCCTCGATCACGACATGTCATGAGACCCGCTGCCCTGCCGCCACCAGCCGCGCTACTGCATCTCGGTTCCTCTCTTATCTAACTCAGGTGCTACAAAACAATAGTAATGAGGGGTAAGTCCAACTAGGACTTAGTGAGCAGATCAGTTGTCAGTTCACCAAATCAATCATCATGCATTAAAACACAAATAGCCGATATAAATAACATAACAGCAACGTTAGAAGAAATCAGCAATACTATATATCCATAGCTCTATGCATGAAATCAACATTCGTCAACAAGTATAAAATATCTTTAAAAATGACGGAACAAGCATCAGTAACACATCCACTACCCTACTCATATCCACAATAATAAGTATAAGCATCCATAAGTAAGTATAAACATATCCACAACAATAAAATAGGACGAACGCAACAACTCAATCATATGCATGCAATGCAACACCTCAATCATATGCATGCTCCTCCGATCCGTCGGTCCCACATAGCCACATAGGGTAGGTAGATAGGTGGCTGCCGAACTACCACCCAGCTCACTGTCGTCTCTTTGGGGCATGCCCTCCCCTCACTAGCACTGGCTCTTCTGAGCTAGCCTGTTGGGGCATACGTTCGCCTCACCTGCTCGGGTGTTCGGACTATCTCTTTAGGGTATGGTCTCCCCTCACCAATCGGACTTTCGGAATAAGGCCAATGCTGTCTCTTTGGGGCATACCCTCCCCTCACCAGCGAGGCTTCTGAGAAATGCAACAAGCACATCACAACACCACACACACAAGTACATAAGTATAAGCAAGATGTGCTATCAACAAGTAATAAAGAGTATGTCAAGTGCATAGCTCATCCTCCACCTCCTCCTGCCATACATCACAACCACATACAAATATATATGTACAAATAGTGCTCACAAATCATGAATGCTTAGCACAAACGAACAACCATAAAATAGAATTAAAGCACTGTAAGAAATGATGCACGTGTATCATGAAAGCAGTGCAAAAAGAAACTCCAATTGCAAATTAATGGATTGGAACAACATGATAAAATAACTTATCATAGAAATCACTGATTTAGGATAAAATTCACTTCATTAACTACTATATTAATGAATCATCTTAGGTCGAATCATAAAAATATATAAAATATAATTTTTTAGCTTGGCACGCAAAATGAGGCGATGCCCGGTTACTATTTTTAAAATCCGAAGGTATGATAGCAAAACAGACCTCACCAATGATTCCGAAACGTCGATAAGGTGAAAATTCCTATATAACATGAATATTTTTGCTAACTTTAATGCCTTCAAATAATTATTTAGAATAATGAAAGAAATGTCTTAATTTATTTAATAAATCACTGTTACGAATAAATATAACGGTCTTACAATCAATAAATCAGTAATGAAATCTCAACCCTTCATCTAAATAGGATAACATCACAACCTTCCATCTAGTATGATGCAATCATAGCCCTCTATTTAACATGATGCAATCTCAGCCTTACATCTAACCAGATGCAATCACCACCCTCCATCTACATGATGAAATCATAACCTTACATCTAATCAGATGCAATCACAGCCCTCCATCTAACCAGATGCAATCATAGCTCTCCATCTACATGATGAAATCACAGCCTTACATCAAACCAGATGCAATTACAGCCCTCTATCTAACCAGATGCAATCACAGCTCTCCATCCAACCTGATGCAATCTCAGTCTTCGATCTAACATGATGCAATCACAGTCTTACATCTAACATGATGCTTCCACAGCCTTACATCTGTCCTGATGCAATCCTAGCCTTCCATCTGCATGATGCAATTTAAGCCTTACATCTACAAAAAATCAAATCACTGTCCTTCATCTCAACCAATCCAATCCAGCCCTTCATCTTACCCAAATCAATCTCAGCCCTCCATTTCATCTCATCTCCCTTAGGCCATCTTCATCTACTCCTCCCCCAACCAGCCGCCACCGCCACCCTTTCCCAGTCGCTCCCGCCACTCACCGACGGGGTCTGACCAGACGGGGTCCCCGCCGGGTCTCCTGTCATCCAACGGCGGCAGCCCCAAAGGAGGCGGCTAGGCCGGCTGCCCCAAGGGGCGAGCAGCCGCCTAGCCCAGCCGGGTGCCACGCCCGACGGCGCCATCGCCGGCCTGACCCACCGCTGCCTGGCAACGGCCACTCCTAGCGGCAGCTGTGCCGACGGCTGCTGCTCAAGGCAAAAAAAAATGTTTTTTTTAAATTTAATCTATATATATATTTATTTATTTATTTATTTATATCAATCAGAGGAAGGACAACGATTTTTATTTCTGATCCGATACAAGAAAATGCGTCAAAAATTGACGGAAAACCCCGAAACATAAGAACAACGACATGAATCAAGAATTGGAGAAAACAAAGCCTAAATCCACTCACCGGATGGAGAGAAAACCAGAAGGAAAAGACCCGCAAGATCTTCCCCCGATCGACACCGAGAAATTCGCAAAAATCCGGCTCCAGCGGCTCCTCCTCCTCCTCGACGGCGCCCTCTCTCTCCTCTCTCCCTTGCCCCGGGTGGTGTGTAGCTAAAACTCCTGGCCGCACACCCTAGGGTCTAATTTATAGACACCGATTGGGTCCAAATGACCAAAATATCCCTACCTAAGCTATTAGACTTAAACAGCCCATAACTCACCCGATCTAACTCCGATTTGAGATCCAATTGCACCACTAAATTTGTCTCGAGACCCTCTATCACCCTAGCATGCTAAACCACAGAGATAAGACAAATAAAATTTCCCTTAATTATTCTACATTAAATGCTTACTCGAGTCTAATCCCGAAGCTTCTCGCCAATCCGTGCTAACTAGGGCCCATGATCCCCCCCTCAAGAATAAAATATTATTATTATGATTTTTGGGTATTACAATTCCCTCCCTCCTTAAAGAAAATTCATCCTCGAATTTTGAGATGAAAGAAAGAGGTTCACCTCAGCATCAAAAAGGTACGGGTACTATACTTCTCTCTTATATCCTGCTCGACCTCCCAACCACACCTAATTTTTCTATGATTAAATTAAAACCAATAATCGAATCTAACAACAATAACTCAATGCTAAAATAAGAATCAAATCAATTAAGCCCCTAGCCTAACAATTAATATTAAAAATCAATTATCAACGCATATGATCAAATCTGCTTCATTTGATTCTTATATTTCTTCAATTAAAATCTTCCAGCAACCCTTTGCAACATCAACCATTTAATAATATTCTAAAACAAATTAATTGCTAAACCTCACTTATAAGGCATAAACTCTTGCACAACCACCTAGGATCAATAGGTAATCATAATCCCTAATCCAATAGGTGAACATCTTATGTTTATGACCACAACTCCAATGGGTAATATCTCATTTCAAATATGTCGAGTCACAATCTCATCTAGGCATTCTCATAAATATCAATGATTATCTTTCCTATGCAGTGCCAAAACATATGGCATTGCAGAGCATCATCATCCACAACGAGTACTTGTATTTTTTATTATTATTATTATTATTATTATTATTATTATTATTATTATTATTATTATTATTATTATTATTATTATTATTATTATTATTATTATTATTATTATTATTATTATTATTATTATTATTATTATTATTATTATTATTATTTCTTAAGCCTTTCAATGTCTAACATTCTTTTACCATGCTATATCCGATCATAATGAATATTGAATATCATATTTAACTTAATTCTAATTCAAGATAAGCTAAACATATTCTATCACCTACCATATGCTTCCTACAAAGGTATGGATGTTTGTCTAACTTACCCAACTATGCATTTATCCCACCAAATTTCCCACTCTTTCCAAACCCTCCGCCAAGAGACCTTCCCTTTCCTTTAACCAGTTTCAACTAAGGAAAACCAAGCATAAATTTAATATAACAAAAATATACGTCCAAGCCTTCCCCTCATATGGGTCGGTCAAACAAGAGAAGGTTTTTCCAAGGAAATTAAATTCCTAAACCAATCTTACCACATTGTCAATTGAATATCAAGAAAACATACAAGAAATAAAAAAAATATCATTACGTGTCTACATTTCTAGAAGTAGTAACACAATAACTGCACAATTAATCATATAAGAAATCAATTTAAACCAAAAATACATACCGCCGTTGGCACGCAGGTTCAGCTCGATCTCGTGACTAGGACGTACCATATGTGGACACACTAGCAATGGCCTCATACAATACCTACCATCCTATTGTCGTACCTGCTCTGATACCAACTTCGTCACACCTCAAACCCGGTATGACCGGCCAGGATACGCCACGTACCCCGAAGCCTAACCCAACTCAAACAAAACAACAATAACCTGAATAGTGGGAGCTTTTTTTTTTTGAAAAGAATAGAGATGACATTACGAACCAAACAAAATCAAAACTCAATATGAACACACTGAACAAGTTATTAAAAATGAGTTAAAATAAATAAATAAGACTCCCCAAATAAAAATTAAATGCGGAAACCATGACCCGAGTCAACATGACTCAACAACTCAAAGAGACACTAAAATGACTCAAGTATCCTCCTCGATCATGACATGTCACAAGACCCGCTGCCCTACCACCACCAGCCGCGCTACTGCACCTTGGTTCCTCTCAGATCTAACTCAGGTGCTGCAAAACAATAGTAATGAGGGGTAAGTCTAACTAGGACTTAGTGAGAAAATCAGTCATCAGTTCACCAAATCAATCATCATGCATTAAAACACAAATAGCTGATATAAATAACGTAATAACAACGTCAGAAGAAATCAACAATAATATATATCCATAGCTCTATGCATGAAATTAACATTCGTCAACAAGTATAAAATATCTTTAAAAATGACGGAACAAGCATCAGTAACACATTCACTACTCTACTCATATCCACAACAATAAGTATAAGCATCCATCAATAAGTATAAACATATCCACAATAATAAATTTGTCACACCCCAACTCAGGGTCGTGTGACCGGCCAGGGTCTATGTCCTACCCTAAAGCCTACAACCTACACTGACTAACGAGAAACCGAAACACATAAATAGAAAACAACAATGCAGCTTTATTTGAAATCTCAAAAAAGTTCATAATTTTTTTATAAAAAGGAAGTAGCTAACATCAAACACAAATGAGATAGCTCGAGTTCAAGTTGAATACATGCTTTGAAAACCAACAACTCTCAATGTAGAAAAAGAACAAATCTAGACATCTAGACTATGACTATCGGACGCCGCTACGAGATCGGCGACACTGCCTGCCCTCCAGCTGCACCATGACTCCAAACCTCAACTCACTGATCGGGCTCTGCAAAATAAAGAAATAAACCATGAGTCCACATGGGACTCAGTGAGCAGTTCTTCCGAACCTCCACATAATCCCCAATAAGCATGCATAAATATATAAATAAGGCAGCATAATATAAAATCAGGGATATAATTTACTTTTGATATGACAACCGACCCCAAGGGTCGTCCTGCATAGATCATACGTTCGTGAAACCCGCCACGACGGCCTAACTAAGCCACTTGGCATCCAGCCTAAATTAAATTCAAACCATCTAGACGGGTTTAGACCAATCGAGGCAATTGGGGAAATTAAATTTCGACATGACCTTTCCCCTTTTCCCTCAATTAGTCGGCCCCTAGATTTAAGAAAAACAATGCGGAAACATTCATCGCACGATTACTATATGCAAGAGAAAATCACAACATTGAGAAACCTCAGATCCACAAGATCCGACGAGAGAAAAACCCACGATTCACATTTCTAAGGGTCGGCCACCCGCCTACCCTACTAAACTAGGATCGACCACTCACCTTGATTAGATTACAAGGAAGCCTCGATGAAGACGAGTTCCGATTCCTCGAGCGTCTATGCGAACTCGGCGCCGACAAGATCTCCCCTCTCTTCCTATCTCTCCCTTTTCCCTCTTGCTCGGGTTGTGTGCAGCTCGAAAATGAACCGCACGGCTCATGATGAGGGATTATATTCCCTCATCCACTAATGACTCAATTGCCCCCTTTTATGACTTAGCCTCTACTCGATTTGATCCAAGTTCGATTCGGGCTGTGATTCTATCCGCATGCACGAGTCGAACTCGACTTTAATGAGGTATCTAATACATAAAAGGAAATAACCATTTAACCAATTTAAATTCATACTTTCATAGGTCGAGTTATACCTTCTACTCAAGGCAATTCCGCAGCTCGACCCAACTAACCCCTGATTCGGTGCGCTGTACCAAAAATAAATTTTTATATTAGGAAAATTTTCGGGTCTTACAACCTTCCCCCTTAAGGGAAATTCGTCCTCGAATTTAGTTGGGTTACAAGGACTTACCGGCACTTCGAATAAGGAAGGGTAGCACTCCCTCGTGTCTCGCTCTACCTCCCAAGTGGCCTCTTGCCCGGAGTGGTGCTCCCACCGAACTTTTACCAAGAAAATCTCCTTGGACCTCAGCTTGCTGATCTGCTGATCAAGTATCTCCACTAGCCTCTCCTCATAGGAAACCGCCGTGTCCACCTCAACCGTAGTCAGCTCGATCACATGGGACTCATCCCTCACATACCTCCGGAGCATTGACACATGGAAAACTGGGTGAACTCTGCTCAGACTAGGAGGCAAAGCCAGTTCATAAGCCACCGCGCCTCTTCGCTTGAGAATGGGGAAAGGCCCAATCAACCTAGGGCTCAACTTTCCTTTCTTCCCAAATCGGAGCACCCCTTTCAAAAAAGAAACTTTTAGGAATACCAAGTCACCCTCAGCGAACTCCAATTCTCTGGCTTTCTTATCGACATACAATTTTTGGCGACTCTGAGCTGCCAACAGCCTTTCCTTTATTAGCTGTACCTTCTTCACCACCTCATCAACCAAGTTCGGACCAACCAAGAGAGTCTCTCCTATCTCAAACCAGCCCACAGAAGACCTACACCATCGCTCGTATTATGCCTCGAAGGGAGCCATGCCAATGCTACTGTGATAGCTATTATTGTAGGCGAACTCCATCAATGGTAGGTGTTTATCCCAACCGCCTGCTAGGTCCATAACGTAGGCCCTCATCATGTATTCCAGGGTTTGGATGGTTCTCTCAGACTGTCTGTCTGTCTACGGATGGAAAGTCATGCTGAAACGCACTAGAGTGCCCAAGGCTTCTTGGAAAGACTGCTAAAACTGAGTTGTGAACTGGGTACCTCGATCTTATATGATCATCACTGGGGTACCGTGGTAAGCCACAATCCTATCTAGAAACAGTCAGGCGTACTACTCCGCAAAAAGGGTCGTCTTCACTGGAATAAAGTGCGCGGTCTTGGTTAACAGGTCCACTACCACCCAAATGGAGTCAAAGCTGCATTTTGACTTAGGCAACCCGGTCACCAGGTCCATGGTGATTTTCTCCCACTTCCACTCAGGCACTTCGAGGTTCTACAGCAGCCCCGCGGGTTTCAGGTGTTCAGCCTTCACCTGCTAGCAGACCAGACATTTGAATACAAACTCTGCTATCTCTCTTTTCATGCCCTTCCACCAGTAATGTTGTCTTAAATTTTGGTACATTTTGGTGGCCCCCGGATGCATCGTATAAGTAGAACAATGGCCCCACTCCAGGACTTGTCTGCGCACCTCTGCCATATCCGACACCACGATTCGATCTTTGAACCTCAGCACGCCGTCTGAGTCCAACCTGTATCCATTCTCTGCATCGCTTCTCTGCACTAAGTCCTTTGTCAGCGCACAAAAGACATCCTCTCCCCGCGCGGCACGCAACATACCCACTAGTGTGGATTGTACCCGCAGGTGTGCCACCAAGGCACCTAAAGCTGTCACTGTCAAGGTTGTACCCCCATCTAGGCACAGCGCCAGTTCTCGAGCTAGAGGCCTCCGTTTGATTTCCAAATGAGCCAAACTGCTGATGGATTTTTTGCTTAGAGCATCTGCTACCACATTGGCTTTCCCCGGATGTTATATAATGGTGCAGTCATAATCCTTTAGGAACTCCAACCACCTCCTCTGCCTGAGGTTCAGCTCCTTTTGGGTAAGCAAGTACTGGACGCTCTTGTGATCCATATAGATCTCACAAGTCTCCCCGTACAGATAGTGTCACCAGAGCTTCAGTGCAAAAACCACCGCCGCTAGCTCTAGGTCGTGCGTCGGGTAGTTCTTTTCATGAACTTTCAGCTGGCGGGACGCATAGGCTATGACCCTGCCAAACTACATTAGAACGCAGCCTAGGCCAACCCAAGAGGCATCACAATAGACTACAAACCCTCCTGAGCTGGAAGGTACGGCCAACACGGGTGCCGACGTCAAACATTCCTTAAGCCTCTGAAAGCTTGCCTCGCAATGGTCGTCCCAAACGAATTTGATCTTTTTCTGAGTCAACCGAGTCAAAGGGGCTGCAATCTTGGAGAATTTCTCTACGAACTTTTGATAGTACCCAACCAGACTAAGAAAACTGCGGATCTCAGACACGTTGGTTAGCCGCCTCTAGTTCTGCACCGCCTCCACCTTTTTAGGGTCTCGGCTTGCTTCTTCCCTCTCATTGGAAGGTGAACTACAGCAACCCGAGCTTGCTGAACATGACTGTCTTAGCCCTACAATCCAGCAACGCAAAGTGCTCCGCCAGCCAATCCATGTCGAGAATGACATCGAGTTCAAGCGTGGGCAAGAGTGTCAGATCTGCCCTCAATGCATGGCCGCAAATGAGCACTTCGCAGCCTTGAAAAATTGATTTGGCTAAGATTGCCTCGCCCGTAGGCGTTGATACTAGAAATGGCCCGTCGAGCAAGGAAGGTGCCATAGGTAACTCAGCAGCAAATTTGGCAGATACAAACGAGTGTGTGGCATCCGGATCAAACAGAACATATGCAGCAGATGAACATACTAAAATAGTACTTGTTACCACTGCCTTAGACGCCTTTGCCCCATCACGGCTCATAGCAAATACCCTGGTAGACGGTCTCTCTGAATGACTAGCCTGCGGCCCCTTGTTCTGCATCTGACCTCTCTGAGCCACTGACCCCATTGATATAGGTGCCTTTCCCTTAGACTGCTCGGACTTCTGGGCAACTCTCTCCGAACAATCCTTCTTGAAGTGCCCGACTCAACCACACCTATAGCAAGCATCCGTGCGGCCACGGAAGGCCCCCCCAGTGCTTCCGACCGCAGCTGCCACATTGCGGCACCTTAGCTCTTTGAGAAACACCTCCTAACACTGTCAGCCTCACTAATCCAGACCCTGGGCCCCCATGGCCACGGTTACTATTCTATCCTCGGCTCTGCTGGTGGTCTGTACCGGTCATTACCCCCTCTGAAAGCCACGGTCGACCCCCAAATCCTTGCAGCCAAAATTTCTTCTTGGTCGGCCCATCATTCCTCTCGAACGCCACCAAGGCTTCCTTCCGAAGGGCTTCATCCACTACCCGGGCAAGAGAGGAATCCTCATTATAGTGGATTAGCCTGCCGATCTGAGGCCTCAGGCCTCCAACGAACCTCTTGACCCTGGCGGTTTCAGATGCCGCTAGGGTCGGATGATATTTGGAAAGATGGTTGAACTCCATATCATATTCTAACACCGACATGCCTCCAGCCAGACGCAGCATCTCAAACTCTCGGGCTCGCTTGTCGCGAACACTCATTGGTAAGTACTGCACCTCCACAGTCGCCCTGAATTCCTCCCAAGTGGGAGGCGACACGCCTGTTGCCCTGCGAGCCCTCCAAGTGTGCAGCCAGACCTTTGCAGGTCCCCTCATCTAAAGTCCAACCATACGAGCCGTTGCCTCCGATGAGCACCCCAGTTCCATGCATAGTTCATAACAATCCCCCCAGAAACTCAATCACTTCCACTTGCCGATCTGTTCCGGTGAATTCTGGTGGCTTCAGCGTGATGAAGTTTGCATAGGTTGGGGCTCCCAGAGCCCTGACCACTGGTGTTATAGCCTCGACCACCTCCGGTACTGCCGGAACTACGGGTACTGGTTGCGGCAGTGGCTGCTGCTACTACCACATCTGTTGCCTCAGTTCTCGCTCCCTAAGGAGCGCCTCCGTTAGCTCAGCTACCTGAGCCTGCAATCGAGCCACTACAGACTCGACCCCCTAACCCTCAGACTGCTCCCTGTCTCTGCCCCGGGCACGGCCTCGGCCTTGACATTCTGTCGAGTTACTGCTACTGTCGTTCAATGCAGCATTACGAGCCTCCATTACACTATCATAGAAAAGAACAATTTTCTGTCACATAGATTTGTTTTTTTAACAGAAGCTTTTAAAATTTACTAACCGAATGGAGCGCTGAGTGCAGTCGTGGTTGCCAGATCTCGTAGCATAATTATACCGTATGTCGACACGCTAGCATATGTCTCATACGGTACCCAACTCCTAGTCATAGTCAAGACCTAACTAAAAGCTCTGATACTAACTTTGTCACACCCCAACTCAGGGTCGTGTGACCGGCTAGGGTCTATGTCCTACCCTGAAGCCTACTACCTACATTGACTAACGAGAAACCGAAACACATAAATAGAAAACAACAATGCAGCTTTATTTGAAATCTCAGAAAAGTTCACAATTTTTTTATAAAAAGGAAGTAGCTAACATCAAACACAAATGAGACAAATCAAGTTCAAGTTGAATACATGCTTTGAAAACCAACAACTCTCAGTGTAGAAAAAAGAACAAATCTAGACATCTAGACTATGACTATCGGACGCCGCTACGAGATTGACGCCACTGCCTGCCCTCTAGCTACACCATGACTCCAAGCCTCAACTCACTGATCGGGCTCTGCAAAATAAAGAAATAAATCATGAGTCCACATGAGACTTAGTGACCAGTTCTTTTGAACCTCCACATAATCCCCAATAAGTAGGCATAAATAAATAAGGCATCATAATATAAAATCAGGGATATAATTTACTTGATATGACAACCGACCACAAGGGTCGTCCTGAATAGACCATACATTCATGAAACTCGCCACAACAACCTAACTAAGCCATTTGGCATTCGGCCCTTAGGTCCTACTCTTGGTTTAGAGATTCGGCTATAACCAGCCCTACCATACAAGGTAGTAACATACTGGCCGTTCGGTCCACACAGCACAAAACTGACATCAAGAAGTCTCCGGGCCGTCGACTAGGATGGTCTGCTAGTCTCCGAACAATGACTGGGGTAGGGATAGCTAGTCCCACCCAAATGGGGTCTGACACCTAGCGGGCCCGCTGGTGAAATCTCAAGACCCAATCACTGGTCAAGTCAAGCATTCATCATTCTGACTACTCATGCATCTCGGCAGACCATCACAATCACATCACACAAGCAAGTGTCTAGAGTTTCCTTATATAAAAAACTGGGTGTCCACCCGTGCTCGGCCCTTCATCCCGGGCCTTACCATCCGTACACTATTACGCTCTAATTATCCCATAAGAAAGCATTCTAGTTCACCTACATTTGAGTTTCCATAATTAACACGTACTTAAAGTTTCCTACTAGTCGTCTAGTGCCATTTGCTACAATATACTAGTGTGGGCTACATGTCATAATTGTAGAATGTCTAAGTATGGACGAGTCACAACCCTCAAGTGATAGGAAAGTTAATCTACCACTGCTACCATGAATAACCATAAGAATACAACAAATAAGTAAGTAAATTCTGCATTTAATCGAAAAATTTCAGCAAGGTAACATTAGAGCTATCATGGCAATTCTCTACTAGAAATAGCAATTGATAAGGAAAATTCTTGAAAGTAATTATTACCTCTTAATGTCACTAAGGGTAGGTATACATATATGCAATAGGGTGGTGGTTTCCTTAATTTGTGTCTTTCCTATTTCTCATCTCAATTCTACTTGTCGATCGAGGTGACCCTCGTTTTCTAATGTTTCCAAATATTTCTAAGTATGAAAGTTAATCCCCTCCGATGACCTATCCCCCAACTTGGCTCGGCCGAACCTTGAGCAAGGCATGCCTTACTCGGCCGAGCCTACAAGGGTAGGACAAGGTGGTTGATCCTTTTTGTTTGATCACAAACTCTAGCATTTAAACTTATGAACTGCCATAGATGAATCCTAGATCAAATTCCCTCCCCCTTATTGCTCGGCCGAGCCTTGAACAAGGTTCCCCTTGTTCGGCCGAACACTCAAGGCTCTAGGGAGATGGGGTCTCGATCAACTATTACATTGATTGAATCATGAGTCTACATAAATTAAATTTAAACGATATAGAGGGGTTTAGACCAATCGAGGGAATTGGGGAAAATTTTGGCATGACCTTTCCCCTTTTCCATCAATTAGCCGGCCCCTAGATTTAAGAAAAACAATGCGGAAACATTCATCACATGATTACAACGTGCAAGAGAAAACCATAACATCGAGAAACCTCAAATCCACAAGATCCGACGAGAGAAAAACCCACGATTCACATTTCTAAGGGTCGGCCACCCTCCTACCCTACTAAACTAGGATCGACCACTCACCTTGATCGGATTATGAGGAAGCCTCGATGAAGATGAGTTCTGATTCCTCGAGCGTCGACACAAACTCGGCGCCGACAAGATCTCCCCTCTCTTCCTCTCTCTCCCTTTTCCCTGTTACTCGGGCTGTGTGCGGCTCCAAGATGAGCCGCATGGCTCATTATGAGGGATTATATTTCCTCACCCACTAATGACTCAATTGCCCCTCTTATGACTTAGCCTCTACTCAATTTGATCCGAGTCCGATTCGGTCTCCGATTCTATCCGCATGCACGAGTCGAACCCGACTTTAATGAGGCATCTAATGCTTAAAAGGAAATAACCATTTAACCAATTTAAATTCACACTTTCATAGGTCGAGTAATACCTTCTATTCGAGGCAATTCCGCGGCTCGACCCAACTAACCCCCGGTCCGGTGCGCTGCACCAAAAATAGATTTTTATATTAGGAAAAATTTTAGGTCCTACAAAAAAAGGATGAACGCAACACCTCAATCATATGCATGCTCCACGGACCCGTCGGTCCCACATAGCCACATAGGGTAGGTAGATGGGTTGTCGCCGAACTACCACCCAGCTCAGTGCTATCTCTTTGGGGCATGCCCTCCCCTCACCGGTAGTGGCTCTTCTGAGCTAGCCTGTTGGGGCATACGTTCCCCTCACCTGCTCGGATATTCGAACTATTTCTTTGGGGTATGGTCTTCCCTCACCAACCGGACTTCAGGAATAAGGCCAACGTTGTCTCTTTCGGGCATACCCTCCCCTCACCGGCGAGGCTTCTGGGAAATGCAACAAGCACATCACAACACCACACACGCAAGTATATAAGTATAAGCAAGATTTGATATCAACAAGTAATAAAGGGTATGTCAAGTGCATAGCTCATCCTCCACCTCCTCCTACCATACATCACAATCACAAATAGATATATATGTAGAAATAGTGCTCATAAATCATGAATGCTCAGCACAAACAAACAACCATAAAATATAATTATAGCACTGTAAGAAAGAATGCACGTGTATCATGAAAGCAATGCAAAAAGAAACTCCAACCGCAAATTAATGGACTTGAACAACATGATAAAATAACTCATCATAGAAATCATTGATCTAGGATAAAATTCACCTCATTAACTACTATATCCATGAATCATCTCAGATCGAATCATAAAAATATATATAATATGATTTTTCAGGTAGGCACGCAAAACGAGGCGATGCCCCCGCTACTGTTTGCAAAATCCAAAGGTCTGATAGTAAAACAAACCTCACCAATGATTCTGGAACATCGATTAGGTGAAAATTCATATATAACATGAATATTTTTGCTAACTTTAAGGCATTCAAATAATTATTTAGAATAATGAAAGAAATGCATTAATTTATTTAATGAATCACTGTTACGAATAAAAATAACGGTGTTACAATCAATAAATCAGTAATGAAATCTCAGCCCTTCATCTAAACAGGATCGCATTACAATCTTCCATCTAATATGATGCAACCACAGCCATCTATTTAACATGATGCAATCTTAGCCTTACATCTAACCAGATGCAATCACCACCCTCCATCTAATCAGATGCAATCACAGCCATCCATCTAACCAGATGCAATCACAGCTCTCCATCTACATGATGCAATCATAGTCTTACATCGAACAAGATACAACTACAACCCTCCATCTAACCAGATGCAATCACAGCTCTCCATCTAACCTGATGCAATCTCAGCCTTCCATCTAACATGATGCAATCACAGCCTTACATCTAACATGATGCATCCACAGCCTTACATATATCTTGATGCAATCCCAGCCTTCCATCTACATGATGCAATCTAAGCCTTACATCTACATAAAATCAAATCCCTATCCTTCATCTCAACCAATCCAATCCAGCCCTTCATCTTACCCAAATCAATCTCAGCCCTCGATTTCATCTCATCTCCCTTATGTCATCTTCATCTACTCCTCCCCCAACCAGCCACTGCCGCCACCCATTCCCCAGCCGCTGCCGCCGCTCACTAATGGGGTCCGGCCGAACGGGGTCCCCACCGGGTCTCCTGCCATCCGACGGTGGCTTGTCGCCGCTCGGCGCTCGGCGGCGGCCCCAAAGGAGGCGGCTAGGCCGGCTACCCCAAGGGATGGGCAGCCACCAAGCCCAGCCACGGGCCGCGCCCGGCGGCGCCCACTTGGGCAGGCCACAGCCCGGCCGGCGATGCCATCATCGGCCTGACCCACCGCCGCCTGGCAGCGGCCCCTCCTAGCGTCGGTCGTGCCGACGGCAGGTGCTCAAGGCCAAAAAAAAATTTCTTTTCTTATTTAATCTATATATATAAATCAATAAGAGGAAGGACAACAATTTTTACTTTCGATCTGATACAAGAAAATGGGTCAAGAATCGACGAAAAACCCCAAAACATAAGAACAACGACATGAATCAAGAATTGGAGAAAATAGGGCCTAAATCCACTCATCGGATGGAGAGAAAACGGAAGGAAAAGACGCGCATGATCTTCCTCCAATCGACACCGACTAACTCGCGAAAATCAGGCTCTGGCTACTCCTCCTCCTCGACGATGCCCTCTCTCTCCTCTCTCCTTTGCCACGGGTGGCGTGCATCTAAAACCCTTGGCTGCACACCCAGGGTTTAATTTGTAGACACCGATTGGGTCCAAATGACCAAAATATCCTTACCTAAGCTATCTGACTTAAACAGCCCATAACTCACCCGATCTAACTCTAATTCGAGATCTGATTGCACCGCTAAATTCGCCTCGAGATCCTTTATCAACCTAGCATGCTAAATCACAGACATAAGACAAATAAAATTTCCCTTAATTTTTCTACATTAAATACTTACTAGGATCTAATCCCGAAGCTTCCCGCCAATTCGTGCTAACTATGGCCCACGATCCCCCACTCAAGAATAAAATATTATTATTAAGATTTTTGGGTATTACAAGTTTAATGTTAATTAATTAGTATTAATGGAATCGTTCATTGAGGACTCGCGCCGGAATTATCCACTGTAGACTCCCGGCCAAATTGTCCACGATGGACTCGCGCCGGAATCGTCAACTTTGGATGGACTCATGTCTGAATCGTCCACTTTGGACTCGCGCGAAATTGTGCACTGTGGACTCGCACCGGCATCCTTAAATTTAGAAAATAATCTAGATGAGTTGATATGTTTGACGTACGCATCGACGAGTCAAGTTTTAATTTTCAAAACCTTAGATATGTTAGGGGGTTGTATTTCTTTTATACGATGTACAACCCTTGAATTGTTCCTAACTGGACAATTTGGGAACATAGTTATTTATATTGCACTTAGTTTATTTCTTTAAGTCAATATTCATTTTTAAATTTTGGCTTGTATCTCCCTTGTTCTCCGATACGCGCCTAGATGATATGCGTATTCGGAGAACTGTAGGGAGATGCTGCCGAAATTTAGAATGAAGTTAATGACTAAGAGAAATATTAAGTGCAATATAAATAACATGAATCCCGAATGGAATACGATCATCCCGCCTAAAGACATTACCAAAATATATTACCAACTTTTTGACAACATACGCTGAATGTGATGTTGACTTTTACGGACTATTGGAAGAAGTCATAGAATTGCAATTTTTCAAATGGAAATCAGTTGCCCTTTTTAAATGTCAATGGTTCGGTACAAGCGATAGGGGCATGAGAGTTCATCCAAAGTATAAACTTGTCGAGGTCAATTAGAAATCAAAATTGGCTTCAAATGAGCCATCTACTATCAAGAAGAGGATCCTGCCGAAGTGGAGCGAATTAGTCCAATACTTGAGGATGATGACACAGAGTTAGTTCAATTAAAAGTAGAATATGTTGATGACGACGATAACCATCTTGAGGAAGGAGGACAGAATGATAATGAGGGAGAAGAAAAAGAAGAATTTGAAGATTCTCATACAAAAGAACAAGAAGAAGAGTATTACACGCATAATGATACTGACGATGACGAATAATTGTAAATGTGAAGTATATCTTTAATTATTAAATGTATCTATTAATCTATTATATATAATAATAATTATATTCATATTTAACAGCTATGGTTCGAGAAGTGCGTGCTCGAGAAGGCATTCCTCGTAGGACTACCTCCCGACGATTACCACCTGCCACCCCTGTACCCACCGACCCTTCACCTTCGACCACCATCCCCCCACCTCCGACCACCATCCCCCCACCTGATCCGGCCACCATTCCCCCACATGATCTGGCCACTATTACCACACCTGATCTGTCCACCATTCCCCAACTGATCTGGCCACCATCCCCCCACCTGCAGCCACCATCCCTTCAGCCGATCCAGGCCCGTCGACATCGAGACATAGGCCATGAGGGTCTAACAAAATTCTCCCTCCACCAGCCGAGGGAGACTCGTGCAAATCGGTTAGTGTGCGCAGTAGAAGGTAAGTAGATGCATTAATTATCCCTTATAATTTATTTATAATTCAATATATCATAATATAGAATTATACTATATTTGGTGCATGTTTGAGTAGGAGGACATCCCACGCCCGATAGCGGGGACGATCCGAAAGTTTATGCATGGGGTGTGGCCTAAATGGTTTCACGTACCCCAAGAGCATATGGATTTACTATGGCGAGAGTTCTCAGTATGTTTATCAAATCAATATTAATGTTAAATATTGATCAGTAATAATAAATTTATTTTTTTGCAGGCTCATTACTCCTTTTAGAGAGGCTGCATGGGAGCGCGTTGCCCACGCTCGCTACAACGGCTGCTTCAGCAGACCCGTAAGACCATGATGAGACATCTGGGGGCCACACAGATTGGGTAGACTCAGGGACACGCCCCCGAGTGGATTCCTAGACCTGTGTGGGACCAACTTGTTGAGCAGTGGGACACGCCTGAGTGGTAGGAGGTCTCCCAGATAGCGTCGAAAAACTGCATGTCTAGGGTAGACGGTACGGGGGCGCGCCACACTAGTGGCTCCGTGTCTTTTGCGGTGCATAAGCGTCGTATGGTATGTATAATTTCCTTACTTTTAATTAAAATATTATATATTGTGTATAATGATACTAATGTATTTGTTTTCTAATGTCAGGCACGAGTTGCGGAGGATGGCACCGTCCAACGCCCCTCGCTGATGCAGGTGTTTCAGCGCACTCACCATCAGCGACGAGGAGCGGGGGACTACGTCGATAGCAGGGCCTCAAACATTATGGTAACTATTTATGTCTATTTGATTTACGCAATTTTTATTTATAGTTTATATATATGTATTATTTAAAATATAAATGTGTGTAGGAGACCTACACAAGGACCGTGATTGAGCGTGGAGGCACGCCGAAGGAGTTTGACGCGGGTGCATGGGTCAAGGCCACAGGTGGCTCGGAGCACAATCGTGTTTATGGCTTTGCAGACAGTGGCCATGCACACGCCGTGTTAGGGCCACGTCGGGCACCAACCCCTCCTGGTGTGGGTGAAAGGCCCTCGACATCGCGAACGCAATACTAGAGCCAGATAGCAGCCTTGGTGTCCGAGCAAACACAGTAGAGAGCGTCGATAGATGAGCAGAGATAGGTGATGGAGGAGCAGAGATGCACGAATGACGAGTTGAGATAGACGATGCAGAACATGCACGCCCTCCTCACTCAGATTTCATCTCACTCAGGCCTTCTACCGATGATGTCACAGCCTTCATCCTCCATGACCCAATCGACGCTCCCGACCCCGTCGATGTCGACTCCATTGCCTGCACCGCCTCCACCGCAGCTGTGAGATTTTGGTTTATTGTATTTTGATTATATATTGGTACTTGTTATCCTCCGTTTGAGGCTTAGATACTTGATAGATGTTTATAATTTACATTTCATATTTTGATACTTGTTTCCCTCCGGTTTGAGGCTTGTAGTTGTTTATATACTTATAGTTGTATATATATGATATTTTGATACTTGTTTGCCTCCGATTTGAGGCTTAGATTGATGATATTTAAGTAAAACTTGTATGGGTGGTTGAAAATGTATATGTATGAGGATTTGTGGTTGTAATCTGTGATTGAAAATGTATAGTTGTAATCTTTAATTGATGATATCATTGTATATACAGGAATTTTCAAAATTTTAATTTTTTTTTAGTTACAGGATATAACTTCAGCCATGGCTTACCCACAGCTGCCCGTCACTACGCCGTAGCTGAAAGTGTATCATAAATAGTTGATGGCCTGGGCAGGACCAAATATCACGGTTGCTAATAATATCACCGACAGCTCACAGTCGCGGCTGATGTATTTAAATCAGCGATAACCACCGGGGGGCGTCACTGATGTGTTTAAATCATCGACAACGAGTGCGGCTATCGCTGATGATTACTTGTGATGGCAGAGGTCGGTCGTCATAACTTATCTGAGACGTGCTCATCAGTGACGGTCATTTGCCATGGCTCACACCGTCCGTGATAGTTGTCACCGACGGTTCATCCACGACATGAGCCATCGGTGACAATGACAATTCTAGTAGTGAAAGGCTCGCTAAGTTGATTAGAGTTGGCCTATATAAATGTATGCAGGCCAATAACAACTCAAGTCAGAAAAGGATACTCCTACGATATGATTAGGTACGGGTACAAACCCAATACCTTTGATCATTTAGGGACCCGTTTGGTACCCTGTATAAGCCTCCTGTATAGTATTAGGACCAGTGTTTGGGAAGGGTATTAACTAATACTTGCACTAAAAATAGTACATCATAAGTTGTCATAAGGTGTATTAGTAATACACTCTCAAAGCTCTTCATTAGTCTGCACTAAAACTTTCAATATTTTGGATACTCATTTTACATCTGGTCAAAATTAAAAAATATATAAAAAATATTAAAAGAATAATTTTAATTTATAAAATATTTTTAATGACAAAATATACTATATAATTTTTATATTATATTATATTATATTATATTATATTATATATATTACATTACATTATATTATATTGTATTATATTATATTATATTTTATATATTATATTATATTATATTATATTATATTATATTATATTATATTATATTATATTATATTATATTATATTATATTATATTATATTATATTATATTATATTATATTATATTATATTGTATATATTATATATTATATTATATTATATTGTATATATTATATATTACATTATATTATATTATATTATATTATATTATATTATACAGATTAGTCAATACAAACTAGTACTATACATGCTAGTCAATACAGACTAGTACTATACAAGCTAGTATTATACGATGTGCCAAACGAGCCTAAGGAGTATGAAGGTGAAGATTAAGAAATATATTGGAAAATATATTATAGGCCTTCAATTGGATCGAGGCAGAGAATACTTATCCACTAGGTTTGTGAATTATCTTGAAGACGATAAGATTGTCTCTGTATGGACCCCTCCTGACACAATGGTGTGTCTAAAAGGAGGAATCACACCTTATTGTATATGATGTAATCCATACTTAACTTCCAATATCATTTCAGGGGATAAACTATTGTAGCAACTATAATTTTGTCTGTCTTCGATACACCATATAAGATTTGAAATGGCAAGAAACGGAGTCTAAGACCTCTCATGATTTGGGGTTGCCGAGGTATGACAAACTTGACCAGGTGTAAATGTTGAGGCATACCCTTAAAAGTATTTTGGATATCAAGTTCTCCAAACTGAACAAAAAGAGTTTTGTCACTACTTTCTGAGAAAATGAGTTTGTCGAGGAAAGTGGGAGTGGAAGATATGTTGAACTTGGTGAAGTTCAACAACCACGAATAAAATCGTAACAACTAGTGGAAAGTTCACAGGTTAAACCAATCCATGTAATTATTACTTCCCATCACTCTTCTAGGAGACCGCATAAACTACTTGAGTGATGATATCTAGCCATAGGGTATATGACCAGATTCAGGCAATCTGCGATCTCTTAATGGTCAAATGTGGCATTATGTAAATCCAAACTGGACTCAAACCAAGTACGAACTTTGGTTGACCGACTTAAAAAGGATTATCCTATAGGGTGCCGGTGGATCTATAGGAAAGATTTGAGTAGCTGGCAAGGTATGGACCTATAAGACCAGACTGGTTGTGAATGAGATCTAACCCAGACAATAGCTAGGTTGTCTGCAATAAGACATTCTCACCAATTCTAGTGCTCAAGTCCATCGGGATATTGCTAGCCATCAGTGCGTACTATGAATATGAGATCTGGCTAGTGGGTGTCTAGATTGTTCTTCCATTATGAAGAAGTCTATATGACATAGCCAAAGGAGTTCATATCCTCGATCGGTATGCGAGCTGCAGAGGTCCATTTATGGACTACAGCTGGCATCGAAGAGTTGAAAGATCCATTTTGATGAGATAGTCAAAAGGGTTTTGATTTTATCAAAAATATAGATGAACCTTGTGTAGACAAGGTGTTTAGTGGGAGTGTAGTCATATTGTATGACATACTTGTGGAAAAAGCTTTCTCATGCTCCAATTATTTCCCATACTAATTCTCTTTGATACATCTAGGAAAGGCCTCATGTATGCTTGACGTTAGGATCTATGTGAATAGGTCTGTAAGGATGTCTGGTTTACCCCAGCCCACGTATGTTGATAGAGTGCTAAAAGAGTTTTAGCATCAAAGGCGGTAAAAGAGGTTACTTGCCTAAGAGTCATTGCATCAGTCTTTCTAAGATGATGTCTGCTAAGACACCTAAGGAGAGAGGAAAGATAAATGATGTCTATTATGCTTTGTAGTGGGATCCATCATACGATGCTTTGCACTTGGCTTGATATTGCTTATAGCTTGGTAGTATCTTGCAGATTTCGAGCAAATCCATGGGGAATAACATTGAAAAGAAACGGAGAACTCTCTCAAGTACATAAGAAGGATGAGAGATGTTCTATACGACAGTGAAACAATATGATGGTATGAGGATACCATTAATGGTGGTGCAATAAGCTAGAAAGTGCTCCCAGCTGGGTACTATAACTAATAAGATGACTAAGGCTTTGTGCTTTGCTACTTACTTAGCTGCTTAAGATAGCATCAGATAAAGGAGTTTATCATTTTGTGGGAATTGTTCCTAAGGTTGCCAGTTCAACACCGGTATTGTATGATAATACTAGGACTATTGCTCAAAGTTAAGGAACTAAGATCTCGTGAAGATCTTGCTTTTCTTAAAAGGCGGTATCACCTGCTCGTTAGAAAGAGGTGATGACTGAAAGACATTGATGTAGATTAAACAGATTACCACAACAGCAGATTCGATTACCACAACTGTATGACAATACTAGAATGATTGGCTAAAGTGCAAGTGAGAGATTGAAAGGAATAATGCCCTTGAGCCAATCACATATCGATGTGTTTAGGGACTATTCAAGGGTAATCAACTTAATGAGTCAACTTTTTCATCATATGTTGTATCTTTATTCATAAAGTTTGTGATGAACCCCATGAACCCAGGCAAATGATTCTGTGGCCATGATCATGCTAGTGAGACTTAAAATCCAAATGCCCATGTTCTAAATGTTCCTAGTCGTAGGATCACCAATTAGGGGATCGGTGATTCTGGATAGACTAGTGCACTTGGTACATACCCTATGCGATAAGGGGTAGCTAGCTGATCTCACAGTGACCTATGAGCCATCATTAATGTACAAGTGCAGGTGCTCATTAGGAAATGAGTTCACTAAACGGACCTGCACGAGGAACACAAAATGGAATCCATACATGAGTGTCAATAGGATGTTCCTCGGGTGATAGTAGGTGCAAGCAGTCCTTGGACCTGAGGTTATCATGGTTACCTTGTGAGTGACGACCCATTGCTTTGGTTTTACCCATACGTGGCCTTCAGCGTCATGTGCCGGGTATTACTAGGCATGGGGAAGCACTCATGGAGGTAGGTGAGCAACCAACATGGAATCCGTTACTCCTAGTGAGAGAAGATAATGTCATTTGTGTCCCTACAAGTGTCGACTCGGGAATCTCTGGCCATAGTAGACATGAAAGTGAGGAAGATGTTTCTGATGTTTCATTATTGAGACGATATCTTGGCGGGTGGAATACATATGAATCGGTATTAGGGTTTGACATTTATTCCATACCCTATCCGACTTCGATACATTGTAACTGAGGGATTTAGTTGCACGGTAACTAATCAATGAAGGGCATTTGATTCCTGTAGATTGAACCTCACACTATCCGAGTAGTCATGACATGTTGCTAGACGTCAATCTTAACTTGTGAGTGGAGTCTCTCACGACCACACTAAAGGAGTTAGTGGTGGTTCGTAAGATTCGAATAGAAGTCGTCATATCGGATCCGACTCTCTATTATGCACAACTCACTACTGGCTTAGTATGGGGCCAAATAGGTCACACACAACAGGTTAACCTTGTAACAGACCGTATGAGATAAAGTCTAAATGCAGCCCTATATGTCTACTAGCTTGGACATGCTGCGACTCGATCACGAATCTCGTTTACGGACATGATATGAAAGATGTTTCCTATAAGAACGAATGTGCGAGGAAGGAGTTCCTCGGTAATCCTAATTTGTAGGGCATCCCTAAATTGTAGGGATTGGCACATGATAATATTTCATATAGTTGATTAAATTTAATTAACTACTTGACCGGTAATGTATTTAATTTTGAATTAAATATAATTTGATTTTGAATCTAATATACATGGTGGGAAAATTAGTTTCTAACCATGAGCCTAACATATTAATTTAGAATTGATTTATTTAGATTTGATTTATGGAGATAAATCATAAAATTAATACATATATGATTTATGAGGATAAATCATAATTCTATTAATTAATAGGAATTAGAATTATTTAGATAAACCTCTTTCCTATTGTTTAGGAAATTGGTTTATTTAGATAATTATCTTTCTTGTTTATAGGCTCTTAATTTATGGAGATAAATTAAAATTTATATTTTATTGGATTTAATTCATTTTTAATTAATTATGAAGCCATTAAAATATAAATTATTTTTGGAGGCAAACTCCAGAATTTTGAATTCCGATGAAAGAATTTTTAGGGGGCCGAGTCTACTCTTTGTAACTGCCCCCCCCCCCCCTTCTCTCTCTCTATAGATAGTGGCCGAATAACCTATTAGGAGGGGTTAGTTAATTAGTTTTCATCTTCTTGGAGAAGATTAATTAAGGACTTGAGTATTTAGAGGCTTCTTGAAGAGAAAGGCTTCAAAGAACTCCTCCTCCTCTCCATTGCTGACCGACCATCTATATCTTCCTCCCCAATTTTCGCAAAGCCAAATTGAATGTGTTCTCTTCTTGGGTGTGTCGCAATCTTCATCTTCTTAGAGGAGTCCAAGAGGACAATGAGGTATGTTCACCTCTTCTCTTTCGTTTCGGTGTTTTCTCATCCTCTCTCCATCCCTCTTTGGTGCCCGGTTGTTGGTGGAAGGGTCGGCATTGCTTTAGTTGATTTCAAAATTGAGAAAGCTTATCCGTTGAGCCACAACGAGCCCCGATGTTCGCTGCCCCTATTGTTGCAAGGTGCTTGGTGTGGACTATTATTGGAGGACGTGTACGTGTGCGTCTCAAGACAGGGATAGGATCAGCCATACCAGTTGCGGTTTGAGGTATATCTTCTCCTTCTTCTCCGATATTAAATTCCTTAATATTGCTAAAGTAGGTCGCTATTTTCGGGATGGTTTGAATTTTTTGAATTGCTATTTCTGCTGCATTTCTTATTCCCATCCCAACATGTTCCATGTTTGTTATCTTTAAACCGAGATTAAGACCAAGGTTGAAAACCTTAGGCCAA
Source organism: Canna indica (assembly GCA_034359265.1). NCBI lineage: Eukaryota > Viridiplantae > Streptophyta > Magnoliopsida > Zingiberales > Cannaceae > Canna > Canna indica. The sequence continues at coordinate 30,540,914 of CP136898.1, read as the reverse complement.
CAATAACAAACATTGAACTAATTATTTCATGGAGAAATATTTCCAGGTTCCATATCGGTTTGTGTGAGATGTCCTCAATCAAAAAAATTAGAGAAATCAGAGAAATTGATAAGGACGCTCATCGATGCTCAGGATTCATCTGGAAGTTTAAATCTAGGTCTAGAGTGTCTAGATTATATCTATATCCTCTATTCGATGCATAAAAACTCAAAAATCGAAACTCAATACTCGAAAATATGAAAACCAAGAAAATCAGAAAATGACTCATAAATTCTCAAAGTCTAGGAGCTCCTTAGAGGGCTATATGATTTAAAGATATCGTTAGTATCAAAAGTCTCGATAATTGTTCCTTAGGTAAAAATAAGTTAAAGACTTATTTTAAAGGAATTTTAGAAACCTTTATCCTATCCATATTTGACCCGAGAGATTTTAAAATTTTCGGTTTTCGAATATTAGTACTAGACCCTAAAATTTTGATTTTGATTTTTTAGATATTTTTATTAAATCCAAATGGGGTGTATTCCTTATTTAACATTTATGTTTTAAAGTTAAGTGTAATATCCTAGATATTTAATTATACTCTTTTCCTTATGGTTGTGATGCCAGCCTAGCGGACTAGTTCGAGGTCGAGCCGAGTCGACTCATGGTCCGGTGCGAGCTTGCGAGCTCGGGTAAGTAGGATATGAGTTATGTGAATTTTGCTTGCATAAAATAGATTTATTTAATTTTATGTTGTGTTGCATGATGGTTCAATTATGTGCATGTATTAGATGGTTATGTGGAGAATGGAATTAATTAAGTTAATTAAGTTAGCGGGTCCGGGTTCGGCTTGAGACCGATGCGGGTTGAATAAAGGGTATAGAGGGGTTAGGGTTGAGGAGGGACTATAAAACCCCCTCCCCTTGGCTTGTGGCTCCCTATTGGAGCCACCTAACCTAATTGAGAAGAGGAGCTAGTCGATAGCTAAGCCGCCAGCCGCCCCCTCCTCTCTCCCCTTGGAGCCATCGCCAGCCAGAGCCGAGTCGCCCAAGCTTTCCCCTTCTCCTTCCTTTCCTTCTTCCTCCCCTTTGGAGCCGAGTTGAGAGGAGCTAGCCGAAGCCAGCCCCTCTCTCTTCCTCTCTCTCTCTCCTCAAGCCAGCGGCTTGAGGTGAACCACCACCCCTTCTCTTCTCCTTCTTGAGTTGAGCCGTTATCTAAAGCCGGATTCGAGGGCCATCATCCGGGATCTCTTCTAATCATCTTTCCAAATTAGGTGAGTGGTTTTAACCCTCTCTCTTTCAGGATTTCTTCAAATTCTTGAAGTCGTTCTTGGCATCTTGTCGTTCTTGATTCGTTTTCGATGATCTCTCGAATTCTTGTCGTGTTTCTTGTGAATTGTTCTTGAGGAGGCCGTAAACTCTCCCCTATGGGGCTCAGCAGCCCTAGGGTAAACATATGGGTGCTCGACCAAGGGGAAAATCGGGGTTGCCCTCAAGATGTTAGATGAAATATCCAAATGAGCGTTCTTGTTACCTTGATGTGCAAATCTTGATTTCTTTACCTAAATAGGTTGTTGATTTATGGATTGAATGCCTTAGATTTAAATATGTGATTTTTGGGTAGAAATCAAGTTATAGGATCAAGATCTTGATATTTATGCCATGGGGATTCTTGAGAAGGGGTTCTTAATCTTGATGTTTGTTTTTGGATTAAGGTGTTGTAGATTCTTGTTAATCTTGATTAATAAGCATGAAATCTATGAAATTAATCTTAAGATTAGTATTCTGTCCTAATGATAATTAAGGATTTAATTTCTGTTAATTTTTGGATTTAATTTCATGATATGCTGAAAATTGAATGTTGCTGGAATTTTATGCTGAGATGATGAATCTATGCTATTTTTTAGATTGCTTGCTGTGGTGTGTGTATTACTCTGAATATAGTCGTGTAACCTATCGTTTCGATCAGAAAATATAGTTTGGAAACATCGGACATACTCTAGAGACCAGATTCGGATTAGATACATTGGTTCCGGGCAGAACAGTAAGCTAAAACAAAACCCTAATTGTGCTTAACTAAATTTTAATTCACTACTAGAAACTTCGTCTTCAGCAACGGCTATCAGCGATGGCCGCTCAAGCCGTTGCTATTTGCAACAGCATTCTTACGGCCGCCCGAGCCGTTGCAGAAAACTGTATCTGCAACGGCGTTCTAACGGAAACCCGAGCCGTTGCTGATTATTTTAATTATCAGCAACGGCTTTCGGACGGAAAGGCGAGCCGTTGCTTATATTTTAATTTTCAGCAACGGCTTGCTAACGGATAAGTGAGCCGTTGCTGATGATAACTTATCAGCAACGGCGTTCTAACGGGTGAGTGAGCCGTTGCCGATAAGTTTATATAGGGCACGCTCTCGCGCCCGACTCTTCTTCCTCCCGCTGCTCGCTGCTGCCGCCGCCGCTCCTGCCGACGCCACTCGCCGCCGCTGCTGCCGACGCCGATGACACCGACCGCTGCTGCCGACTTGTTCAGGTAAGTCTCCCCTGCTGCCGTCTCTTCCCTGCGGCCGACGGAAATCACCCGACCGAAACCCTATTTCTAGGGTTTCGGCCGGCGGCGGTCGGCCGATGGCCGCCGCCGGACCTTCTGCAGTGGTCGGACATTGTGTCCGGCCACTGTACGCCGGCGCCGGAGGGTGGACTCCGGCGCCGGAATTTAGTATATATATATATAGTTTATATTATTTTATATTTGTTAATTAATTATTTAATAATTGTTAATTAATTGTTTAGATTAATTATTTAATTTGTTAGATTAATTATTAGGGTTTAGATTAATTTCGGACGCGCGCCGGAATCGTCCACTTCGGACGCGCGCCGGTATCGTCCACTTCGGACGCGCGCCGGTATCGTCCAATTCGGACTCGCACCGGAATCGTCCACTTCGGACGCGCGCCGGAATCGTCCAATTCGGACTCGCACCGGAATCATCCACTTCGGACTCGCGCTGGAATCGTCCACTTCGAACGCGCGCCGAAATCGTCCAATATGGACTCGAACTGTCTCGAAACATTTAGAAAATAATCATCCTCCGACGAGTTGATATGTTTCACGTACGCATCGACGATCGGATATGATTTAGCAAAACCTTAGATCCGTTCGGGAATTGTATGTTCGTGTAAAAGAAGTAGATGATCTTTTATACGACGTACAATTCTTGAATTGTTCCTGATTGGACAATTTGGGAATATAGTTATTTGTACTGCACTTACATTTTTATTTTAACTGTTAACTAATTATTCTAAATTTCGGCAACATCTCTCTTGTTCTCCGATACGCGCCCAGATGATATGCGTATTCGGAGAACTGTAGGGAGATGCTGTCGAAATTTAGAATAATTAGTTAACAGTTAAAATAAAAACGTAAGTGCAGTATGAATAACATAAATCTCGAATGGAATAGGACAATCTCACCTAAAGACATTAACCAAAGAAATTGTCATTGATTGACAGAATCATGTCGGCTGATCGAAGTTGGATGTACCGACGTCTTAATCGTGGAGCTTTAACGAATGAGTTTCGATTAGGCGTAACGTACTTCCTAAATTTCGCCTATTCGAATCTGAATTTCGTTAGCATGGATAATCAAATCCGATGTCCGGGCCGCATTTGTTCAAATGGACGATTTTTGGATCGGGAGACTGTCACTCTGCATCTATATACCAAAGGATTTGCACCGAGATATTTTCTATGGACTTGTCACGGGGAGTCACGCGAAGTCGGGACGTCGAGCAATCCTGTCGTTCAGACATATGGTGAATCTTCCTCTGCTGGTGCTTCTTCATCCGGTCAATGTAATCCCTATAGAACTATGATACTTGATAGTCTTGGGGGTCAATTCCGCCTGAATGATAATGTTGATCGGCCAGTTCTTCAGACATCAGTCCCACCAGATACTACAGCGGTTGATATCACAGAAGTAGGGGCTGCGGTAGAGATTGAATTACCGAATAAAGAAGCTGCAGAATTTTAGGCCGATTGTATGAGAATTGTCCTAAATACACTAGGTTTTCAGCAATGACACAGCTCTTAAGCATCAAGGCCGATTGTAATATCAGCGGAGTTGCGTATGATCGGATTGCTGGATTGATTAATGGAATGCTGCCTACTGATAACAAGTTTGAGCCTACTTTTTATAAGACTAAAAAGCTAATGAGAAAATTGGGGCTTGGGTACGAAAAAATACACGCGTGCCAAAATAACTGCATTTTATATTATAAAGAAAATGTGCAGTTGGATAAATGCCCTGTATGTCAACACCCTCGTTACAAGGAGAAGAAATCGGTCCGACAGAAAAATATCCCGTTTAAGGTGCTTCGGTATTTTCCACTAACACCGAGGCTTCAAAGGTTATTCATGTCGGAAAAGACAGCCCCCTACATGAGTTGGCATGCAAGAAGTCGTGATGATACAGTAATGACTCATCCATCTGACAGTGAAGCATGGAAACATTTGGATACATGTTATCCTTCATTTGCTATGGATACTAGAAATATCAGATTGGGATTGTGCACAGATGGTTTTAATCCGTTTGGACATTCTGCAACTCCTTATTCAGTTTGGCCAGTGCTGCTGACAGTTTATAATTTGCCACCGTCAATGTGCAGAAAGATGAATTTATTTATCTTTCGATGATTATTCCGGGTCCTAAGGGTCCGCGAAAAGAAATTGACATATTTCTCAGACCCTTGATAGATGAATTGAAAACATTGTGGACTGAGGGAGCTGTCACTTATGATTGTCATCGGAAGCAAAACTTCAATTTAAAGGCCGCGGTTTTGTGGACAATCAATGATTTCCCCGCGTACGGCATGTTGTCGGGTTGGAGCACTCACGGCCGACTCTCTTGCCCGTATTGTATGGAACACTCTAAATCAATCAGTCTTCAGAACGGACGAAAAATCTCATTCTTTGATTGTCATCGTCGATTCCTACCGGTTCATCACCAGTATCGAAGGAATCGTAATAAATTTACTAAGGGCAGAGTCGAAAGAGATGGGCCACCACCGATGTTGTCTGGTGAACAAATGTTAGCACGTGTTTCAGCACTTCCAGATATTGTATTCGGTCGCAATGAAAGAGTGTCAGGTTTTGGCCAAACACACAACTGGGTGAAAAAAAGTATCTTTTGGGAATTGCCCTATTGGAGTTCATTATTGATTCGACATAATTTAGATGTCATGCACATTGAAAAAAATGTGTTTGATAATATTTTCAACACTGTGATGGATATTTCTGGAAAAACTAAAGATAATGTCAAAGCTCGACATGATCTGAAAATACTTTGTAAAAGACCAGAGTTGGAGTTACAAGAGGTCAACGGACGATATCTGAAACCGAAGGCCCTATATGTGTTAAATAAACAACAGATCAAAGATGTTTGTCAATGGGTAAAAGAACTCAGATTACCCGATGGATATGCTTCAAACTTATCTCGATGTGTGAACGTCGATGATTGCAAAATATCAGGGATGAAGAGCCATGATTGTCATGTATTCATGCAGAGATTACTTCCAATCGCATTTCGAGATCTTCTACCTGATAATATTTGGGGTCCGTTGACTGAATTAAGTATGTTTTTTAGAAGCATCTGTGCAAATGTCCTTCGAGTCGAAGATATGTCAACACTTGAAAATAATATTGTTGAAATCATATGCAAGCTGGAGCAGTTTTTCCCTCCTGCATTTTTTGACTCGATGGAGCATCTACCGATACACTTGGCATACGAGGCACGAGTTGGTGGCCCCGTTCAATATCGTTGGATGTACTTATTTGAAAGATACATGAATCGTCTGAAGAAAAAAGTAAAGAACACCGCAGCTATTGAAGGATCAATATCTGAATCGTATATCATCCAAGAAATTTCAACATTCTGCTCATTTTACTTTGAATCGACAGTACAGACAAGATTTGATCGTCTTCCACGTAACGACGACGGGGGTGTTCGACATTCAGATGGACGTTTAAATATATTTTGTCACTCTGGTCGTGCTTTTGGTTCTCGTCCATCTCGATACTTAAGCGATGAAGAGTATCATTTGGCACACTTGTATGTATTACTCAATTGCCCAGAGATTGAACAATTCATTGAAATATTTGACATTGAGATGGTGCAAAAATACTCTATTCACAACGATCAAGAATTGGAGACATTACGGAATCGTGATTTCCCTTCTTGGATTCAGACTTACAGCAAAGATCACAGAGCTGAAATAGATGAAAAAATATTTGAGTTTGTTAGTGGACCGTCGCGACTTGTGTCGTGCTATAGCGGATATTTTGTTAACGGGTATAAATTTCACACGGTTGAATATTCATCTACAAAAAAGACGATGAATGCTGGGGTCTGCGTGAAAGGGACAACCTATGTTGAATGTGATATGGATTTCTATGGACTAGTGGAAGAAGTGATAGAGTTGCACTACTTCGGCTTGAAATCAGTGTTCCTATTTAGATGTCATTGGTTCGATACAACAGAAAGGGGCATGAAAGTTCATCAAAAATACAAACTTGTTGAGGTTAATTACAAATCGAAATTGGCAGCAAATGAGCCATTTATATTGGCATCACAAGCCGAACAAGTATATTACGCGAAGTATCCGGCTCGAAATAAAGATAGAGCAGATTGGCGTGTAGTCTGTAAGACAAAAGGTAGAGGAAAAATTGATCCGATAGTAGGAGAAAATGATCCTCCTGGTTTCTATCAAGAAGATGATCTTCCTGCTGTGGATCGTATTATTCCAATACTCGAGGATGCAGACACAACGTCAATTCAATTAGAAGTTGAATATGCTAATGATGACGATCATGAAATTGAGGAAGCTGGAGATGAAGAAGATGACGAAGAGGAAGAAGAGGAAGAAGAAGAAGAATTCGAAGACTATTATTCAGATGATGAGGAATAATTGTAAAGTATATATATTTTATTAAATACATCTCTACTATTTATACAATAATCTGATTATATGTCTGTTCGACAGATATGTCTGGTCGTGGTTATCGACGCAGGAGAGCTTCGGAGTCTCCGATCGGTGAGACTCCAGCACTTACTCATGCTGCTGATCCTCCTGTTGCTGATCCTCATGAGGATGATACTGCCGAGGCTAGTACATCCAGACGCAGGCGGCCACGCGGGCCGAACAGGTGGCAGCCTCCACCAGCCACAGAGTCACGTAGATTGATCAGCGTGATTGGGGAGCGGTAATATATCGTGAATTATGAATCATTACAAATTCATTATATCATAATATAATATTAAAATTTATTTTTGTTGTGCAGGTTCGAGCAAGAAGAAGTGCCGAGGAGCATTTCTTCTACTATTCGACGATACATGCACGGGGCATGGCCTACGTGGTCTCACGTGCCTAGCGAGCACGTCGACATGTTATGGCGCGAGTTTGAGGCACGTATTATTTTTTTTTTTACATGCATGATGATATATTAAGAATTGGTACTGATATTATTATTTTGCAGGCTCGCTATACATGGGCCGAGGACCAGAGGTCCTTCATTTACGCTGCCTGGGAGTCTATTTCCCGGGCAAGGTACAACGGGCAGCTGGGGCAGGCTCGGTCCCGAGCGATGGCCCGAGCTGGGACCACTAACATCGCGGAGACTCGGGGATACGGCCCCAGTTGGATTACTCCGGATATATGGGACCAGCTCGTGGGGATATGGTCGACGGATCGATGGCAGGAGGTTTCTCAGAATGCGGCTAGAAATCGCATGTCGGGGGGAGCAGCGCGTCACACCGGCGGCTCTGTTGCAATTCCAGTGCACGCAAACCGTATGGTAAGTATATCGTTTAATTATATATTTTATTTGTTATTATGTGTACTAATTAATGTATTTGTTTTGTAAATGTAGACGACGGTGTCGGATGACGGGACTGTCCAGCGACCCTCCCCGATGGCGGTGTTTGAGCGGACTCACCGTCGAGCACATGGGACGGGGGAGTACATCGACAACCGCGCTGCATACATTGTGGTAATTATATATTTGTTTAAATTATTCATTATATATTTATAATTTAAGTTTTATGATAAATATTAAACAAAAAATCAAACTCGAGTAGGAGACGTACAACCGGAGGGTGGTGCAGCGCGGGGGTACCCCCGAGGACTTTGACGCAGCATCGTGGGTCGAGGCCGCAGGTGGCTGGGACCATGGCCGCGTATATGGCTTCGCAGATAGTGGTCATGCGCGAGCCGTACTAGGGCCACTTGGGGCACCGACCCCTCCGGTCGCTGGTGAGCGGCCATCCACCTCTAGATCCAGTTATGATCATAGTAATAGGATAAGGACACTAGAGGAGACGGTCGCGCGTCAGACTGAGATGATGGAGCGTCAGAGTCAGACGATGGCGCGTCAGAGTCAGACGATGGCGAATATAGAAGCTATGCTACGCAACTTGTCGGGTCATCCCGAAGCAGGCATCTCTTCGGCATCATCTAATCCATCATCCTCGAGTCAGTCCACGCCGGTGTACACTCAAGCACTCCAGACCCCGCCATATGATCCAGGCCATCCTCCATCGTCATCGTGAGATTTTGTTTATATTGACTTTGTTACTCAGATATTGAACTTGTTTAATTTATATTGACTATGTTATTGAGATGTTGATACTTCAATTTTACATTTGAATTGTGTTTATACTATCGTGGATAATTATGAATATAAATATAATTGTTTTGATGTATATCTTGGTGTGTTTGTGATGTGTGAATGAATGTGTGTATGAGGGTATGAGTGTGTGAGTTATGTATCAGATAAATGTATCAATGTATCAATGGAAATTTGAAATTTTCAAATTTTCTGGTTGCAGGCATAGGTCATCAGCAACGGCTTTCCCACGGGCGTCCGTGGGAAAGCCGTTGCTAAAAGTGTATCGAAAGCCGTTGCTGATGACCTACAGCAACGGCTTAGCGACGGAGTTTTACTAACGGTGTTGCTACGGACTCAGCGGCCGTTGCTATTAATGGTATCAGCAACGGCTCCGGGTCTGTGGCAAAACCGTTGCTGATAATATTTTTAGCGACGGCCCAGCGGCCGTTGCTGATAATGTTTTGAGTGACGGCCCGAGCGGCCGTTGCTGATCCGTTGCTAAGTCATCAGCAACGCGACTTTCTGTCACGGCGCTATTGCAACGGCTCAGCAACGGCATCATCCGTTGCTGATGACCATTTTTCTAGTAGTGATTGCATAATTAAAATTGGGTAAAAGGGTCAGCATAATCTGATATTAACCAACATGAAAAGTTTATGCATGAAATAAAACCACACGAGATTATGACATTACGGGTCTAGGAGTTGGGATCGGGTATTGGAGTGTTGAGACACTTTCCAATAGGAACACCCATGAGACACCGTAGGAAAGACTTGACTTAGGTCATGGTGTGTCATATCTTTATGAATGGCAGAGAGACTCGTCGAGGAGCCGAATTGTGGGCTAAGCCTGGGAGGTTGGATGGCAAATTCCCAACCTATAGAATAAGTTCAGAGGGCCTTTCTCGATTGTTCTGGTTTGGCCTCGTGGGATAAGTTCGGAGGGCCTACCCGATTATCCCCGTGGTGGTTTTAAGAAATAAGTTCGGAGGGCCTTTTCAGATTATTCCTGTGATATCTTTTAAGAGTAAGCTCGGATGGCCTACCCGATTACTCTTATGATATCTTAAAGAAGCAAGTTCGAATGGGCGAATCCCGATTGTCCCTACGCGTCTCGTGGAGCAAGTTCGGAGGGCCTTTCTCAATTGCTCCCGAGTTTATTTATACTAGGATAAGTTCGGATGGCCTTCCCGATTATCCTAGTATGTGTTGTTGCCTTAAGGGCATGGTAGGCTTAGGCATGTTGTTCTTCACCGTTTGGGTGTTGGCTGCCTTCGAGCAGGTGGTGGTCGGATGGTCTGTTAGCAGGTCACTCCCTTGTGACCTTTTCTTGCTTGGGTCAAGATTTTTACCTTATGCATCTTTTCTATGATGTTTGTTTTTGTGAGGGTTGGTAGAACCGCTCACTGAGTTCTTTTGAGCTCATCCGTTGTTGTTGTTTTGTTTTGCAGAGCCTGACCAGTGAGGTGGGCTAGAGCACTTATTTGCGGGATGCTTAGGTAGTGGAGTAGTCATTAGGGCCGAACCACTATAAATCTATCTTGTTTGCATTGCTCATATTGTGTTTTGATTACTTGTGCTATTTATTCGGTTTCGCATTCATCTAGTTGAATTGAGCTTTTGCCTAAGTAATCAAGAATCGATTAAAATCAAAATTAGACTTAAGTTTTAGCAAACACACTATTCAGCCCTCCTATAGTGTACGCCATTCGACTTACACAAAGCCCTCACTCAACCTTATCGGCACCACTCAAAGAGTAAGTTCGGAACTCACCACACGGAGCCTCACCTCACACAAACACCACGATAAAGACCAACTACAAATTACCCAAGAATGCAAATTGTAAATACAAGAAATATGCATAAAAGCCCGATGGCACAAAATGGACCCACAAAGGAGTGATAGTCAAACATTTCAAACATGCCCTCAGAGGGCGATAATTCATTACAGGCAATCGGAAAACCCACACGCGGGCAATTTGAAATCCCTAGCACTTAAAGGGGAGGAGACACCTCGGCCCCAGCCGGCGCGATGAAAGTTTCCCCTCTCGGAACACCGTCGCCCGGCGAGCACCTCCTGGAAACTACCAATGGCGATATCTCCCACTAGAAAAAATGGGAATTTCCTCCTCGTCCTCAGAATCTACAAGCACACCATCTTTCACTTCCTTTAGAAGATAAACTCCAGAGAAATCAACTCCAGGAGCAAAAAGTTGGGCCTGCTCGATCGCCCTATGAAAACCTTCAACATACATATTGAGTGTGGCATCCCTGAAATGATCTACCGCAACTTCGAGGCCTCGCACCGATGACCTCCACTTCTCTGCCTCAGCTCTAGCTACCTCAATCTCAATCTAGAGATGAGAACTTTCCACTGCGGCTCTAACCAAATCCTCATAAAGCCTTGCCAGCTCCTCCCTGAATCGGCCCTTCGCTTCCTTTAATTAGGCCTTTGACGATCTCGACAAAGATCTCCTTAGCCCTCTCCCCCCCCCCCCTCCCGTCAAATCAGCAAGCAGAGTTTGGAAAAATTCCAATGGGTCTACCCCCTCGGGAAAATCCACCTGGACACTAACAAAAGCACGCTTACCTCTGCAAAAACAAACGGTCGATTGCATAGATGCCAGCGGAAGACTCTCCAGCACAACAACATCACATTCCGCCGAAAGCACAGCTGTTCGAGGGCTCAGACCTAAAAGAAAAAGTGCCCTTGAACCAATCACATATTGATGTGTAGGGAACTATTTTTGGTTAATGAATAATATGAGACAACTTTTCATCATATGCTGCTTCTATATTTTGTATATATTAGATTGTGATGAACCCCGTGGACCCGGGCAATTGATTCCAAGCCCATGATGAGATCATGCCAGTGAGACTTAGAATCTAGATGCCCCTGTTCTAAATGTTCCCAGTGAAACTTACGATAAGGGGTACGTAATTGATCCCACAATTACCTATGAGCCGTCATTTAATGTACAAGTGCAGGTGCTCATTGGGGAATTAGTTCACTGAATGGATCCACGCGAGGAACACAAAATAGAATCCTTACATGAGTGTCGATAGGATGTTCCTCGGGTGACAATAGGTGCAAGTAGTCCTTGGACCTGAGGTTGTCATGGTTATCTTGTGAGTGTCGACCCATTAGTTACTCCTAGTAAGAGGAGATAAAGTCCTATATGTCCCTACAAGTGTCGACTCAAGAATCTCTGGCCATAGTAGATATGAATGTCGAAAAAAGGTTTTCTAACATGTCATTATTGAGACGATGACTTGGCAAACAGAATACATATGAATCAGTATTAGGGTTTGACACTTTTATCATACCCTAGCCATATTTGGGACATTGTAACTAAGGGACTTAGTTGCACAGTAACTAATTATCGAAGGGCGTTCGATCCCTGTATATTGAACCTCATACTATCCGAGTAGTCATGACACGTTGTTAGACGTCAATCTTGACTTGTGAGTGGAGTCTCTCACGATCACACTAAAGGGGCTTAGTGGTAGCTCGTAAGATTCGAATAGAAGTCATTCTATCGGACTCGACTCTCGATTATGCACAACTCACTGCTGGCTTAGTGTGGGGCCCAATGGGTCACACACAACAGGCTAACCTCGTAACGGACCTTATGAGATAATGTCTGAATACGGCCCTATATGTCTACTAGCATGGACTTACTGCAACTCGATCACGGATCTCATTTACGGACATGATAGGAAAGTTATTTCCTATAGGAACGAATGTGCGAGGAAGGAGTTCCTCGATAACCCTAATTTGTTGGGCATCCCTAAATTGTAGGGATTGGAACATGACAATATTTCATGTAGTTGATTAAATTTAATTATGAATTAAATATTTAATTAACTACTTGATCGGAAATATATTTTATTATGAATTAAATATAATTTGATTTTGAATCAAATATAAATGGTGGGACAATTAATTTCTAACCATGAGCCTAACCGATTAATTGGGAATTAATTTATTTGGATAAATCCTAATTAATAAGAATTTGATTTATGAAGATAAATCATAGAACTAATAGATATATGAGCTCAACTAATGTCGCAGCTGAGTGAAACCAGGCGACTTTTGTCGTCTTCTCGGGGGAATACCCCGAGACCGAAGAAGTCGCCTGGTCCGGAGGGGAAAAAGTTAAACTCTGATGCTAAAGCGGGAGTAGAGAAGGTTGTAAGGGAGGCCATTAGATCAAGAGGAGATCAGTTTGATATGAAGACTGGGAAGAAGGGGGATGTACTCGTCTCTTGGGCGAGTTTGTTCAGGAGGGCAGACAACGATGTGGATTGGAGGCATTCAGTGGAACTAAAGGAGAAGATAAAGAATATCCAATGTAATGCTAAGGGAAAAGTCTTGATCGATGACGAGGAGATTGAGATTGCTAGGGCGGAATGCATGCTGGTTCTTTATGAAAAATTCTTCGGCAAAACTCTCAACTTAGAATTGGTAAGAAATGTTCTACCTAAAATCTAGAAGCAAATTTGGGTTGAGACCAAAGGATGCAAATTTTTTCAGTCCATTGCGTATGAGAACCTTCCTAATTTGTGCTATGCTTGTGGCAGGGTTGGGCACAATCAGCAGCAGTGTATCAATAGTAGGGTTAAACCTGTTGAAGTGTTGTCTGATAGTGTTGAGGATGAAAATCTGTTGGGGACTTGGATACAAGTTCACAAGAGGAATAGGAAGCCTTGGAAGAGTAATAGTGGTGATAGTAGGGGCTTGAAAAATGCTTTTGTTGTCTTGAACAATCCAACATATGAAGAGAAGAATAATAATGATGGTAGTTCTATTGACTGCAAGGTGAATATGAAAAGTAATGATAATAGAAAGGAGATAAATAATGCTATGTTGGGAGTTAACAGTAGGAAGTATAGCTTTGGCAAAGATGTTTGGGTCAGAAAAGAAGAGGGCAAGAATGAGGCATTGTACAAGTCTGATAAAAAGTCTGATAGAAGACTTGGTTCCGAAAGTGGGAAGGGTCTGAATATGAAGGATAAGGAATGTATGGAGGTTGAAATCCTCAATGATGATTGGGGTAAAAAGGAGATTTGTTTTAAGACAGGGAAGGAAAAAAAAATAGTTACCTTGGCAGAGGAAAAAGGCAATGGCAATGGTGATTTGGAGATATTAGCAGAAAAAATGTCAGCTTCATTCAAAAGGATACTGGAGAATTATTTTGCTAGCGAAGATTTTTTGGAGGCTAGAGTTGACCCTGAGATGTCAAGACTAAGTGTAAAAGAGACTTCAAAAACAAGAAAGAAGGTTTCTAAAGCTGATGGCCTTGTGAATTTTCCGATTTTTTTCAAAAATACTAAGCTGAAAAAGAGGAGATTTATGGTGGAAATTAGTGCTCTTGGTGATGAAGGTGATCCTGGTAGTCAGAGTAGTGTAGGTGAAGAGATTGTTTCCAAAAAATGAGATTGGTGTCATGGAATATAAGGGGAGCTGGGAAAAAGTTGGCAAATGCGTACTTAAGTTCAATTATTATTGAACATAAAGTGGATATAGTTCTTCTTCAAGAGACTCATTTGGTGCATTCAGAAATAAAAAAATACTTGGCAAGATACTGGAGAAATTGGGAAGCTGATGTAGTGGAGACTGATGGTAGGTCTAGTGGTATTCTTCTTGTGAGAAGGAAAGATAGGATGAAGATCAAAGTTGTTCACAAAAATGATCGGTCCATAAATGTTGTCATCTAGTTGAATAATGGTAAAATGTTTTTAATGTCTAGCTAGTATCTATGCCAATACTAAAGGGAGAGTTAGAAGCTTGTTATGGAAGCTTCTAGGGGATCTAAATATTAGCAATATGCCTTGGCTGGTAGTGAGGGATTTTAATTGTATTAATAGTGCTGAAAAGAAGAAGGGTGGCAGACCTTTCACTGTGAAAAAATCAGTTATAGAGTTTAGATTGTTCCTGGAAAAGACAGACCTTTTGGATGCTGGGTGTAAGGGACCAAAGTATACTTGGTCTAATAAGAGAGAAGGCCAGAACAGAATTTTTGCTAGACTAGACAAGGCTTATTTCATTACTAATTGGTTTGATATGGAGTATGATATTGTGGTGAGAAATTTGCAAATGTCAAATTCTAATCACAGAGCAATCCTAGTGACCGGCGAACATTGTAACCGTAGCAGAAAGTGGGAAAGGCAATTTATCTTCAAGCAGTATTGGCTTGAGCATCCTAATTTGAAAAATGTTGTGAAGGAAAGCTTGGAGAAAAATATGGGCAGGGGAAATAATTTGACTGAGAAGCTAGCTTTGATGCAAGGTGATTTAGTAAAATGGAATAAATAGAAGATTGGCAGTTTGGAAACTAATTTGAAGGATGCCAGGAAGAGATTGGAAGTTAGAGCCGAAGGAGGAAAAAGATACAATATCAGATATGGCGAGAATGCTCCTTAGAAGCCTTTCTAACAAAGTAAATGCTCTTGTAAGCAAATTCAAATCAAATGATGGAATAAATCTAGGAAAAAATGGGTGGAAGATGGGGAGAACAACACAAAATACTATCACAATGTGGTTAGGATAAGAAGAAGGCAAAATAATGTGGAGGAATTGGAAGTCAATGGTACAGTTGTTAAATACATTTATGATATGGCAAATCAAATGACAAAGTGGTATGAAAAGCTATGGGAAACTAAAGGGGTGTATGACTTTAGCAAATGGAAACTGCCTAAGTTGGGTTGGGAGACTCAGGAATGCAATGCTATGAAAAGGAAGTTATGTATGAAGGAAGTCTGGTATGCCTTGAATGCTTTGGGAAGAGGCAAGAGCCCAAGATCAGATGGCTATTATGTGGAATTTTTTATTGCTAATTGGGATGTTATAAAAGATAATTTCTTCAAGGAATATGAGGAATTTTTCAGTAGGGGATGTATAGCAAAGAAATGGAAGTAGACTATTCTTGTATTCATACCTAAGAAGGAGAGGCCTAGACTGTTATGTAACTTCAGGCCAATATCACTTTGCAATGTTCAGTATAAGGTACTTGCAAGAGTTCCGATTAATAGGATTAGACCTTATTTAAATAGGTTATTAAGTGTTGAACAATCAACCTTTATACCTAGGAAGCTGATACATGACTTTATACTGATTGTTAATGAGTTAGTCAATTCATTTTTCAGATCAAAAGCAAAAAGGCCATACTTCATCATGAAAGTGGACCTGGAGAAGGCTTATGACAAAGCAAGCTGTGAGTTGATAATTGAATCAATGAGGCTAATGGGATTTCCATGTGAAATGCTGCAGTGGATTAGGTACAGTTTAGAGGGAGCTATGTTTCAGTGCAAAATGAATGGTGTTTATTCTCAAATCTTTAAAGGAAATATAGGGATCAAGCAAGGTGATCCCCTATCACCATATTTGATTATTTTAATGGAGGAACTGCTATCAAAGCTTTTAAAGAAAGTTGTTGTAACTGGCCATATTAAACCAATGGTGTTAGGTGATTTGCAGCTATCTCATTTATGCTTTGCGGATGATTTAATAATTACTACCAAGGGGGATTTGAAGTCTTGCTGAGAGTTGAAAAATGTTCTGGATACTTACTGTGTAATCGCTGGTCAGAGCATAAATAGAAGCAAGTCAGAACTATTCCTTCCAAAGAAGTGCAACCCATCAGTAAAGCATGAGATATGTAATTTTTTTAATATGCATGAGGGTATGTTTCCAATGAAGTACCTGGGTACTTATATTTTCCCAAAAAGGCTATGCAAGAATTATGAGCAGAAGTTGGTATAAAAAGTGCAGAATATATAGGATTGAACCCTGGGTAAAAAATTTTATTTCTCAAGCAAGGAGGAAAGTTCAGCTATTAATTCTATTCCAACACATACCATAGTGACTTCTTGGGTGAGTGAGAAGTCAATTGAGAAGATCACAAGGTCAACCAGAGACTTCTTTTGGAACTCTAGTGAGAATAAAAGATCAGCCAAGTTGTTAAGCTGGAAGTTGGTAACTTCAAATAAAGGCAAGGGAGGATTAGGCATAAGAGATATGAAGTTAATGAAAAAAGCTTTTATGGCTAGAAGGATATTACCAATTTTAAACAAGAATGGGGAAATTTGGTCTTCTTTAATTGTAAAGAAGTATGGGTGTTTTCACCCATGGGAGGCAGTCAAAAGTAGTAAGCTCACTTGGAATATAAAGTCAATGGTGAACTGTATGTATTCATTAAGGGATGGATTGAAGAAGAAAGTGGAAAATGATCAAGATAAAGATGTCTGATTTGACCCTTCTTGGTGAACTTCCTCTATGCAAATGGCCCACTTTCATTAATGTGGATGCTTTGAGTGTGGTGAATAAAGTAAGTGAATTGATCTCAGCTGAAGGCTAGGATGAAAATCTAGTTAATACTATTTTGGTTCATCTCTCTGCCATGTGGTTTTCTTAATTCCTGTGGTAAATCAAGAAGGAAAAGATAAATGGGTTTGGGTTAGCAATTGGAAAGGTGAGCTTTCAGTGAGGAATACTTATCTTCATGTAAAATATAAAGAAGAAAATGAAGTAGGGCCAGATGTAAATTGGAAAAATGTTTGGCAAATTAGATGTTCTGAAAGAACTAAAATCTTCATTTGGAAATTCTTGTGGGGTAGATTACCCACTTCTAGTTGGCTTGGCATGTTTTCAGGGGTGGATGCTGACTGCTGCCATGTTTGTAAGCAAGATTAAGATGAGTTGAATCATATCTTTTTTTAGTGTAAATATGCAATGGAATTCTAGAAGATGGTTGAACACAATATTGGAGTTGTCTTTAAATTCAGGAATGAATGGTGTAGAGGAAAATGGCTGAATGAGGTTGATGCTTTTGTGAAGGAATCAGCTAGTCTGATAAATGCTTTTCTCTCTACTGCTATGTGGTGGTTATGGAAGAATAGAAATAGATGTAAGTTTGAGAAGAAGTGTTGGTCTGCTAATGTATTAATTGAAAAAGCAAACAGGGAGGTGCTGGAATACCTGAACACTAATAAGTGTGGCAGTAAGAATGTAAGTAGAACTGATTCTTTTATTGATGAGGAACCAGTAGGGGATTTCATTGTTAATTGTGATGCTGCCTAAAAAAGTAATATGGAAGTTGGATATGGTTTTGCTATTTGTGACAAAAATCAGGTTCCTATTTTTGAAGGGAGCTGCAAAGGTAGTGCAAAAAACCCAGTGATGGCTGAAGCAATGGTCATCTGGTATGGCTTTGACAATGTTAGAAAAAAATGTTTGTATGGGGTAATAGTAAGGTCGGGCTGTTTGAGGATTGTGAATGTGTTGAGAGGAGTCTTTCAAGTTCCTTGGAATATTTCAATTTTGATAGATAAGATTAAGAAGCGGGCTGGGATTGTGAAAGTCTATGAGTGGCAGTTTTGTAG
The DNA here is from genome assembly GCA_034359265.1 of Canna indica. Classification (NCBI taxonomy): domain Eukaryota; kingdom Viridiplantae; phylum Streptophyta; class Magnoliopsida; order Zingiberales; family Cannaceae; genus Canna; species Canna indica. The sequence goes on along the minus strand of CP136898.1, from coordinate 30,522,891 downwards.
AAGGGAAGTAAATACAAAAGATCATAAATGTGCTAAGGCTGGATTGAGTTTGAGTTTGAATAGGTCAGAGGTCGTAAGTAAGGAGACATTAGTAGTTGTTGATTAATGTAACTTGGATGGTTGTAATTGCTCTTTGAAGATGAATAAAGTTAATGGCATAGAGAAGGAATATAGTTCTGTATTGGGTAGAGGCGAGGAATGTAAGATCTTTGATCCTCTATTTCCTTTTCCCTCTCCTGGTGCGGAAAATGACCTTCTTTGAGACCTGATTTTCTTTTTTAAAAAAAAATAGATATATGATTTATGGGGATAAATCATAATTCTATTAATTAATAAGAAATCAAATTATTTAGATAAATCTTTTTACTATTGTTTAGGGAATTAGTTTATTTAGATAATTATCATTCTTGTTTATAAGCTCTTAATTTATGGAGATAAATTAAATTTTATATTTTATTGGACTTAATTAATTTTGAATTAATTATGAATCCATTAAAATATAAATTATTTTTGGAGACAAACCCCGGAATTTTAAATTCCGGGGAGAAAGTTTTTAAGGGGCCGAGTCTACCGTTGCACCTACCCACCCCTCTCTATAAATTGTGGCCGAACAGCCCATGGGAGGGGTTGGTGAATTAGTTCTTCCTCATCCTCTCCATTGGTAGCCAGCCATCTACTTTCTCCTTCCCAGTCTTTTACGAAGCCAAATTAGAGGTGTCTTCTACTTGGGTGTGCCGCCTACTTCATCCACTTGGAGGATTCTGAAAAAGGACAGCGAGGTATTCTTTGATCTAACTCCTCGTTTCGTTGTTTTCTCATCTCCTCTTTCTCTCATTTTGGAGCCCGGTTCTTGGTGGAAGAGCAGGCCTAGCTCTTGAGGTTTCGGGGTTTGAGAAAGCGTCTCCGTTGAGCCACGACGAGTCCAGTTGTTTGCTTCTCATTTGTTGCGAGATGCCTAGTGTAGACTATCATTGGAGGACGTGCGTGTATGCATCTTGATACAAGAATAGGAGCACCTTATCCAACCATGGTATAAGGTATACCTTCCCCCTTATACTTGTAGATTGAATTCCTTAATTGTTGCTGAACTAGATCATTGTTTTGAGATGTTTCAAATTTTCAAATTGATATTTTCGCTGCGTTTCTTATTCCCATCCCAACAAGACCCTCATCGATACCTCCCACCCTCTTCCTCTGCTTCAAGGGTGATCTAGGAGGAGTCGAGGATTTTGAAGGCGTGAACCGCCTAATTGCCTACGGAGCAGAAGGAACTCGGGCTCCCGAAGCCCGAGACCCCATGGCCTTTGCAGACTTTAGAAAACTTCCCATCAATGGATTCTTCTCCTTATTGCTAGGATCATCCCTCTACATCTTAGCCAGCCGCACACGAGCACTAGGAGCTTTCAACAACGAAGACATCTTACCTTTGCAAACAAAAGAAATTCAGATAAGTATATTTCGACTAAAGGAGCAACAAGTACCACCCGCCTCGAACCCACTTATATACTATAAAATCAAGGACTTGTCGCAGCTCCTCTCAAGAACCTCCTTCAGAGAAAGCGGGATAGGAGGGCAATTTTGTCCCATAAAGGCAATCAAATCCTTGTCCCAAGGGGGAATACATTCATCTTCAAAATGTTGGATCAAACGGGGCTCCGGCATCTAGGACAAAGGAAACATCTCTGTATAGAAAGGCTCCTCCAAGAAGAACAACCAAACACCCTCTCGTGACCTAACCTTGAAGAAACGGGTCTTGAAGTTCTTGTTTGAACTCTTGTACAAACCAAAGAGATTTCGACCAGGGATACCACTGAAACATACCCACAATCCCTTCTGCACCCCTTTTGCTTGGAAAAGAGAAAAGAATACAAAATGGCTCAGCTTGATCCTGAGGCACTCCATCACATTCTCGAAACAGCAAATGAAGGCCCAACTGTTCGGGTGCAATTGGGTGGGAGCGACATTCACCAAATTGAGAATGCTATGCTCGAAATCAGTAAAACGGAGACACACCCCCAACTCGTCAAAGAGAGTCCGGTACACGAAGATAAACTCTGAATTAGTATAGTGATATAATCGGTCCAAACACGAGCACGGAAGACATTCATAATCCTCCTCAGCACCTTTACGGGCAAGGGATACATTCTCTTAGAAAGACTCTGGGATACATTCATATCCAGGTCGATCATTACCAAACCTTGCAACTTCAACTCCTCTTGAACCCAGGAAAAAGACTCTGGGTCCTTCCTCAACAATCCGAACTCTGATTTAATGACAACGTCCCTCTTCGCCATTGTCCCAACAAAGGTCCCAAAAACCCTAAAATAGGGATAATTCAGTACAGACCTACTGACCTAAGGTCGGGCTTGTGAAAGCTAAAACAAAGCATCAAAAAACTCACCGGAGAAGAAAAGAGGAATGACGAGTTGACGATAGTTGAACAAACAATCAATGAAGTAGTCACCGAAGAGAACCTCCAAAGCGCCAAGCGCCGAAAACTCGAGCAAAAGTTCGAAAATAGGAAGGAAGAAATTGTCTTATAGGCATACGGGTGACAAACCCCTCATTGAACGACAAACGATGACACCAGAAGCAAATCTCAGCCGTCCAAATCCCCAAAGCGACGATTTCCTAGAAAACAACAAGGCACATGCGAACACTTTCCTCGCCATGATCACCTCTTAAAACGAAAAGGCAAGTACCAAGCATGGGCCACCACAGAGGAAGGAGATCTTCATTACTAAGCCGCCATACCAGGCATAGAAGTCGAGAAGTCACAAAAAAAAACATGACAAAGATATGCCAATTTACTTCAAGCCAAGATAAGGTCACCGCACGCCAACCTGTAGGCCCAACTCGACCTCTACGGTAGCTTGATACAACTCGGCCTCTACGGTAGCTTGATACAACTCGACCTCTGTGGTAGCTTGATACAACTTGACAAAAATACTCCTAGAGATTCCTCGAAGCCGCAAGAAAGTCAAAGACATGAACCAACTCTACTTAGAGTTCGGCACGTAGTCCTCCAAACTCTAATCGAGCTCGGGGGCTTTGGACGGGACTAGTACTATTGGGCCCGGCCGAATTAGGAGCAACAACTTGCTACACTCCTGAACACAACTCGAGTCAAATCGAATGGCTCCACCCGGGGGCTCCACCCGACCATAAAAGGATATCTACGTTCTTCTTAATCACGAGGGATACGTCGTTACGAGCCTGCTATCTCCGGGATCACACTACTAGAAATATGGTCTTCAGCAACGGCTATCAGCAACGGCCGCTCAAGTCGTTGCTATTTGCAACGGCATTCATACGGCCGCTCGAGCCGTTGCAGATATGAGGTATCTGCAACGGCTTTCTAACGGACGAGTGAGCCGTTGCTGATGATGTTAATTATCAGCAACGGCTTTCTAACAGACAAGTTAGCCGTTGCTGATGATAACTTATTAGCGACGGCTTTCTAACGGACGAGTGAGCCGTTGCTGATGATGTTAATTATCAGCAACGGCTTTCTAACGGACAAGTTAGCCGTTGCTGATGATAACTTATTAGCGACGGCTTTCTAACGGACGAGTGAGCCGTTGCTGATGATGTTAATTATCAGCAACGGCTTTCTAACGGACAAGTTAGTCGTTGCTGATGATAACTTATTAGCAACGGCTTTCTAACGGGCGAGTGAGCCGTTGCTGATAAGTTTATATAGGGCACGCAGTCGCGCCCGACCCTTCTTCCTCCCGCTGCTGCCGCCGCCGCTTCTGCTCTCGCCTCTCGCCGCCGCTGCCGCTGCTGCCGACGCCGACGACGCCTCTTCCTCCTCCCGCTGCTGCCGACTTGTTCAGGTATGCTTCGCCCTAACGCGTTCCCCTTCCATTCTACCTCTCGGCTCACAGCTGTCTCCCCCCAACGCGCTTCCCCTTCCCTGCTTCTTTCCTTCTATTTCTTCTTCCTCTCGCCCTAATCCACCCAACTGTGTCAGAGCACTTGCGGAAGAGCTTTGGCGAGAGCTTTGCGGAAGAGCTTCCGCGCCACCGCCACTGTCCTCAACCACGGCACCGCTGATCTCCTCGCCTGGACGCTACTCGTCCCCTTCCGCCATCGCGAGCTGATCGTCTCCGTCGGCGGCGGTGTCCTCTCCAACGGATCCGCATTTCCGTATAACACCACCCTTGACGCCAACAGCACCGCCTCGCCGCAGGAGATGAAGCCGGACGCGACAGTGGCGTTGCGAGTGCAGGGCCGTAAGGACCGACACGAGGCGACCGGCCTCATCCTCCACAACTGCACCATCAGCGCCGATGCATCGCTGGTGCCGGCGCAGGCCACGACATCGAAAGCCGTTGTTATTAATGTTATCAGCAACGGCGTTCTAACGGGCGAGCGGCCGTTGCTGATAATATTTTTAGCGACGGCCGTTGCTAAGTCATCAGCAACGCGAGTTTCTGTCACGGCTCTATTGCAACGGCTCAGCCGTTGCTGATGCTCTTCAGCAACGGCCCAGCAACGGCACCAGCCGTTGCTGATGCTCATTTTTCTAGTAGTGTCAGCATCGACTCATTCTGAGCAATAAATATAGATTATCGGACAACATCATTACCTTCACCTATAATAAACACAGACACGATAGGCATCAAGTAACCTAAGTTCCAATTTTATTACCTCCACCTGAAATACATACCTACTAACTTGAGGTCGATGGAGTGTCTTTTGCAAGTTCTCCGCCGAAATTGCACCTGACGAGGAGAGAAATCAAGTCGGACCAAATTACTTCCATCCTCGAATATTCCAAATATTACATAACACGAGGATAAAAGAACATCTCGACCGCACTTTTATTCTGAAGTAAATAAATCATTTTTATTTTTCCTTGTCAACAATTTTTCTTTTATTTTTATCATGCCAAGTACATAGGCTCAGCGAATAAACTCAAAAGTCAAATGAAAATTTCTATTATTATAATATTGCTGAGATGTGAACCCGAAGGCTGTCCTGATGTTTAGCCTTAAACATGGAGAGCTGATACGTGTCGCCAAGAAAGCAAATCGGACGAAAACATATGTTTGTTTTGTGAAATGATTGCCCTAATTGTCTCTTCTTGTTAATTATGGAGTGAATGTGAAGAGAATTGATGAGCCATGCAAGTGCAAACAAATTAACGTGTTAAACGCATCACCATTCATGCATCTTCCAATAAGTCAAATAACAGTTCACTCTTGTTCTTACTTATTCACGAGACATACGCGGTGTAACCTTAAAAAAAAAAAAACTTTCTTCGTAGGTTTTAATTTCCCCTCCAAATTTGCAATTCGATCCAAAATTTGTGACAGTCATACTTCAGTTGCGTTGCGACCCTTTCTTTCTCAATTGGAAAAATCAATTGCAAATAGGACTTATGTTTGCTTCTAGCTAAGATGAGATAAAACAAATATGATAAGAAATAAATTTTGATTTATTTTTTGTTTAGCCAGTGTATGAATATTAGAATAAATGTGTCAGAAAAATATAAATTTAATATTATGTCACACCTCAAAAATTTAGGCGTGATCGGCCAGAGTACGACATGTACCCCGAAGCCTAACCCAACATAATAACTAATAAATACGAAATCTTGGACAATATAAGAAACCAGTTTCTCACAATAAACATAAAATGATCAAAATTTCCAAAGCCAATCCATAAGTAATATGATAACTACATATGTTCAAAACTCATTTAAAATGAATCAGCTAATCATGAACAAGTATTTGACATCCAATGCGGAAACATAGTGTTAAATGTTCATTTACAAATAAAAAGAATAAATATGATCCTATGGACTCAACATAATCCCCCGACCATGACGCGTCACGAGATCCGCCGTCCTTGACGCCACCAGCTGCGCTACAACACTCCAGTACCTGTCTGATTACGCTCAAGTGTTGCAAAATAATGCAATAAACAGTAAATCCAACTAAGACTTAGTGAGTGACATAATCTCCTGCAACCATGCTCAATAATCCAAACCAGCAGATATGCATATGAATGTTATAAACCCAATGTTTCATAAGCAGAATGAGGTGTGCCAAGGAATATAGATATATTCAGTGTAACCATGCATCCATTTAAGCAACAACTAGTGAGAGCGTTAAATAATACTAACATGAGATAAACAACAATGAAGTCAGTCGACTATTCATGCAAGCCACCCGAGTCGGTCGTCAGCGTAGCAGTACTGACGAGCTTCCCGATCCAAAGACCCATCGGTCCGATCATCTAGAGACCCGTCGGTCTATGAGTCGAGCACTGATCACCTTTGTCTCAGCGTTTTTCCCGCTCTGTGCCACCCGGGTCGGTCGTCGGTGTGGCAGCTGACGAGCTTCCCGGTCTAAAGACCCGTCGGTCAGGGACCCGTCGGTCCGATCATCTAGAGACCCGTCGGTCTATGAGTCGGGCACTGATCACCTTTGTCTTAGCATTTTTCCCGCTCTATGCCACCCGGAGCGATCGTCAGTGTGGCGGCTGACGAGCTTCCCGGTCCACATCCGCATACACATTCAGGCATTTACAACCAAGCTATAGTATATGCGTGTACTATAAAATGAGACGAATATACACATTTGCATGTCGGTACAAATATACCATCCACACAACTGGTTCATCGAATACATAACGAATAGTGTCTACATTTAATGGATAATTCTAATGGTCTAGACATTAGTACGCATCACGAGTTATGCATTGGGGCGGCTGCTTCCATACGGTGTATCAATGTGGAGCATGGGAAAAAGAAACAACCTAGCTATAGGTGACCTAATGTATAACTAGTTCCTATCATGTGATACAACAGCATTAATCCCACTAATCAGAACCTCCAAGCTTGGATCTATCCAAACTTCTCTACGCCGATGATTTGAAGAGGATTTATAGCATTACAAGAAAACATCTAACGTGATAGCACTACTATATAACACATTGAATCTCAACAAGTATTTAACGCATCAAGCAACATGAATAAATCTGTACACTGGTATTAGCTACACTAAATGCAAACCATACAAATCATGCTTTCATCAAAAATTTATCTGTACATTAGTATCAGCTATGCTAAAGCAAATCGCACAGATCATGCTTTCATCCATATGGGAAACAAGATTCTAATTAGATCTTACCGACGGAATGCAGACCTACGATTTCGGTCCACCCAACTCAACACAGGTAATTGCTCTGTTAATATTCAAATTGAACAGGATACCGAATACATCATAAGGAATGCAGAATTCGCGGAACGAACACTTCCAACATCCACATGTTACAAATCTAAATCCTCATCCACCGAATACAGATCGAGATTTACGATCCACCAACACATACAACAACACATTACATGCCCTCTGCTAGCAACCATTCGAACCGCAGATTCATCATAAATCGCATGGTAATTTCAACATCAACCGTATGCAAATCAAACCAATTCATACGAACAATACATTGTACAAGGAATCACAGCAACATACGGCGAAAAATACGAACAAGATGACTCGCAAAAAGGGGGTGGCGATTTGGATTCATGAGCAAAGAAGGACGAGGATTAGGCACTCACCGATTTAGGGGAAGTGAAAAGGGAGTACGATCGAGATCGACTCCTCCGACCGCCGTCGCCGACGAACCCGCCGCGACCGGATCCGCTCTCCCCTCCTCGCCGATGCGTCTGGGTCGCGCAATCTGACGCCAGTCGCGGGTCGTGCGATCCCTCACCTAGCGCAAGCCGCTTGCTCTTATAACTTGGGGTTTAATTAACCCCAAGTTACCTTTTTTTTACCCCTCCCCTTAATTTCTTTATAAAACCCAATTGAATCTAATTTGAGTCCGATTTGAACCCCGATCGTACCACCGAGTTCGCTTCGAAGTCTACTCTCATTACGCCATGCCAATTTACATAAATATAAATTATATATATTTAAATTAGCGACATACTGAATTTTTCCCTCGAGACTCCGCTAATTTGCATCATTTAAGTCATTGCTTCCCTGATATGAAACCAAACAAATATAGATGAAATTTTGGTCATAACATATTATATTAGGTGAACAACGGATTTAAAAAAATTTATTCATTATTATTTTTTTATTTGTTATTCTATCATAACAAATAAATTATATCTTTTATTTGTTATTCTATCATAAAAATATAAATTATATTTGTTATTAGCTTAAAATGAATTTTAATTTAGTCTCTCAAATTATAAATTATTTCAATACTATATTACTTTTTTTTTTTGCTAGAATACACATATGAATTATATATTTTATGGGTAAAATATTTTTGAGCCATATCAATATAACCTATAACTAAAACAAAAAGAAATAAAGAAAATTATTAAGTCCATCAACTAACTATTACAACATCAGTGAAATCTTAAATTTACACTACAACATAATTGACCTATAAAAACATAAAATTAGAGATAAATTATATTTTTATTTCTAAATCTTCACAATTAAAGACTAATAGACACAAAATTTATTTTTAATTGGTCTCTAAAGATCTATAGAAATAATAATAACAGAGTACTTAATTGATTTGACTCTAAGCTATAAAAACACCATTAATGGAGTCACTTAATTGATCTTATCCTAAAGCTATTTTTAGAGGTTAATTAAAAATAAATTTTGTGTTTATTAGTCTCTAAATGTGAAGATTTAGAAATAAAAATTTAATTTATCTCTAATTATTTGTCTATGTAGGTCGATTGTGTTGTAGTGTTAATTAGTAAGAAAAATATTAGAAAACTAATTTCAAACAGTAAATTGTATATATATGCAAGTAATTAATCTATAATAATAACTTGATTTGCCTTTAGATATATAATTAATATGCATATTTCAAAAAAAAAAGTTTGGATATTAGAAAGCGAATTTAAAATTTGTTGGATTAAATTAAATTTTTCGGACTAAGAAGACTAAATTGAAACTCACATAAAACTGACTAAATTAAAATTGATCGTCTATTTTATTATGTATTTAAATACTATTTAATGCTTATTTTTAATTTTAATATTTTTAAGAATAATTGTATAATCAGTGGTTGATTTAGAAAATTTTACTAGTTGAAAAAAATTGATACAAATTTTTTTGAATGTTCACACTTCAAATTTGCGCCATGATGGAGCCATTCTATCATTCTAAAAATATTTAAATAATTATTCATGTATTTTTATTGCTAAAAGAATTATCTATATATCTAACTATCTACTATATAGAAGAAGAAGAACCAACAAGAAGAAGGAGGACAACATTTTTAAGTAGGTGGGGCAAAGCAGACTATTAGGCGGAGATGGGAAGAAGGGAGAGGCAGGCAGGGCAAAGGTTTCGGTAGGGCGTGCTAATAGTATAAAATACAATATACATAAGTGTTTTTTAAAAAATTTCAATGGCCTAATTTAATTTACAATTAATAAAATTGAAGTGCAATCTCAGTTTTATTCGAGCATTAATCCAAACTCACGCTTAAAAACAATTTAGATTTCATGCAATAATATATAGATATATAATAATATATAATTATCATACAAAAAATTGAATTTATACGATTGGATATTTAAATTCAAGTAAAAGCGTATTAATGGCCTAGTTGACCTTATGGAAAATGTTTGCCTTCTTATAATAGAATGCAAGCTTGGGGGAAACATGATCCTAATATATGTCATTTCTGTTATAATGTCATTGAATCGAGTGATCATTTATTTTTTTGATTGTTCCTTCACAGCAAGAATATATAAGCAATATCATCATTTGTAATTATGGCCTAAAATAATGCGATCAGCCTTGGTCCAGTATGATATTGTGATTGATACAACGTTTAGTTGCATATTGATAGCAAATCGATCGAAGAAGCATCGATCAACAGTTGCTGTGATCGACAAGTAGAACTATTCTTTTTTGGGCTATTTACAAAAGATATACCTGGCTTGAATCGTTGGTTTTTTGTATGATGCTACTAGCTGCTAATAGATTTCGGTTCTAATTAATTAGCTTGTTGATGATTATCCGGAAAGTAAGTATATATTAAGATTTTTTCTAGGGTGGTTGGTTAAACTCTCATCATAGATAGTTCTATTTTTTTTAAAAAAAAAATAATTTTTAAGTTGAGTTGAACAATCGACATCCTACCTTCAAGTGCCAGCCACTTTATAATTTTTGCCAATTCGCCGTAGTTTTACTATATATATATTAAACTTTCTAAAATGTTGCATCAATCAATCACAATTTTCAGCATTAATTTTACACTAATAAATGCCAACTGCGGGTAGCACAGTTGATGACAACTTGTTGATGTTGCCAAGAGATCTAGGATTTGATCCCTAGTATGATCACCTATTGTGATTTTCTATCTTTGTTAAAAAAAATTAAGCTAATAAATCATATGAACAACAAATGAATTCATATGATTGATGCTTTACCAAACAAGCTAGGAGGACCTCCATTAATAGTGAAGAATTTATTTAGAGACTATTTGGTTGCTTGCAAATTAAATAGGCTTTCAACATTTGTATTTACCGCATTTGATCAATTAAATTGTTTAGTTAGTTGCAACATTATATTTTTACATACTATACAAATTAGATTGCAACCCAAAAAATTCGTAAGTCCAATTTGCAGCCTACAAATGATAAGGTTCCCTCCCTTTGCTCATGACCCTCACTCAAGATAGTCACCTCTTGCTTGCGGCAAACTCTCTTCTTTTATCTTGCAAAAGCTTCCTCTCGCTCACGACAGCTTCTATCTTCCTCTCGCTCACGACAGCCTCTATCTCGCTCGCAACAGTCTCCCATTTGCTCACAAACAACTTCCGTCTCGATCACTTGCAACAACTTCTCTCCCATCTGCAACCACCTATATCTTCTCTATTTGCGGCCAACCAAATATTAGCAAATAAAAGTTGCAAGTCTACTTGCAGACAACCAAACAATAGGTTGCAACTCCTATTTGCAGGTATTTATTTTTGCATGCAAATGCTTGCATTTGTGTGGAACCAAACACCCCCCTTAGTTGGATATAATACTTGTAGGTAATAAGATATATTTAATAGAATATATGAAATAATGCAAAAGATCATCCATAAGCAGTGACGGCAAATATAATTGACTTGCATCAGAATGACTATAAAAAATAAAACAAAAAAACCAAATTACAACCATAATTCTTGACACTGAAACAAGCATGAATGAGGCATCCTAGCTACTCATTTGATCTGGCAATCCAATCCAATTAAAATCGTTTGTGAAAGAGAATTCACTGAGTTACTAGTAGTTGGACGTCATACTGTATACATATGTGTATATATATATATATGAACTAATTAACCAACCTTATTACAGTTATTTTATCCATGCATATATCTTCAGAATTTACACTTATTCCCTTGCTTTGAGGCTCCAATTAATTCATCATCAACTACTATAAGAGCTTATTAGTTCTAATATCTAACTAAAACAACTCCACTGTGTCACCTAATGGCATGTCAACGAGGGCCGCACCACCTTGGCCGGCGTTTTCGTCGAAGAGCCAGGTCTCGAACAGCACAAGCGGCACCGTGTCTTCCACCTCCAGCTTACTCTCGGCTTGGAAGAGGCTGGCATCTGATATCTCCGACATGGAAGGCTCGAAATCTACCACCGAGTCCAGTCCCTTGAACAGCACCGTGTCGGTCGAGCGCCGAGTCGACTCCGAGTTGGATCCGGCGTTTTCGTTGCTTGGCGAGTTCTTCATCCACCCCTGCAGCCATCGGGAGATGTTCTCGGTGCTCGACGCGTAGATCGGTTTCTCCTGGTACAAGGCTTCGTTGAGAGCCAGTTTTGCGGTGTGGATGTCGGTTTGGAGCCGTCTCTCCCACTGGTCTTTGGGGAAGCATGGGATAGAGTTTGATGAGAGCTCAGATTTGTTCATGCCTTCCAGCTCGCTGCAGCTTTGCGTCTTTCTCAGCTTCTTCTTCAGATGCGTATTCCAGTAGTTCTTAATGTCATTGTCAGTCCTCTCTGGAAGATAAGAAGCGATTGCTGCCCATCTGCAGTCATTAATTCATTTCTTCAGCACATAGTTGTGCTTAATTAACTATATGATTAATTAATATGTAATGAATCATTCATTGATAATTATACCTGTTACCAAGAAGAGCTTGGAGGTGGATGATGAGCTTCTCCTCTTGCTCCGTGAAGTTGCCGCGCTTGATCCCCGGCCTTAGATAATTAGTCCATCTAAGCCTACAACTCTTGCTGCATCTCATTAAACCTGAACAAACATTAAATATATATGTACTTTTATTAATCAACAAATTTTTTGAAGAAAAATAATTAATATACAATAAAAGATTCAAGATCTACAAGATAAACACAGACTTAATTAGTTAAAGAGGGTTACTACGTACCGGTGTTGTGAGGCACAGACTTCCAGTTGCCAGGGCCATGCTCTTGGATGTAGGAGACCAGGATAATGTCTTCCTCTGGAGTCCAAGGACCCTTCTTCACCCCTACTTTATCACAGCAAGGAGGTCTTCCCATGTCACCCAATCTTCTCCGAGAAACCTGCAAGAGACAGATGTGATCTTTTACTTTAATTTCTTCCTTCTCAGAAGAACCGAATACAAGGGTCCAAGTAGTGGTTGCCTCTAATATATATATCTACATCGAACAGGCCTTCAGTTTAGAGAGACGAGCTGCTCACCCCAACAATGCATTGACCCTTAGAAAAGAGGCCACATTATCCCAAACTAATACGGAGCTGAAAGAGAAGAGAGATGCCTTAAGGCAAGAATGTGATCAAGTCAAAAAAAGACAGCAAGGAGCATTTACTCAGTAGGGCTTGCCAGAGTCAGTAAGCATAAAGTGGGATAAAGAAAGCTGTGAGGTGAAAACCTCATTGCACCTCACTAGTGTGCACACATTTAATGAGTGTAGGCTCACAGTCACGCCAGGATAATTAATGAGCTTTCAACTAAATTAAACTTGTGCTTATAAATGTGAATGATATATTATATATTAACATGCAGTAAACCCTATATTTCATTTTATGCATATATGTATATTATACAACATGTGTCAGATAGGTAAACAGTGAAATCTATGTGAATATGAATAAACAGTTATTATGTGAGTGAGACTGGATCAATTCCAGCACATATAGAGTTATTTTTCGGATGTTGACAGTAAGATTTGTCGAAATTATATGAAGGCACCCGTTCAGCCACGTGCACTGCGTCGTTTAAATTCAAATTGCAGCAAAATTGTGATCGCTAACTTTCTACGTGCGACAGCGATGCAAGATATACTCCCAAGTCTGCAAAATTGTTTTCTGGTAACTTCGCGATGTCGGGGGAGATTTTTCTAATTTATACAAATATATACTATGTTTTTATTAAAGTTTCACGTTAGTTGATATTATAATTTCGATAATTTTTAAATAGATTGAATATTTCTACCCTCATGAACTAACTTTTGAGGGTAAATTTAAATCCAATGTTGATTTTCTAACATGGTATCATAGTCATGGTGAGTCATCTGCAAAATTTCATGCTCATGGATTCAAGGCATGAAGGAATGTGTTACAGTCTCACATTGATTGATGTTGTGATTTGAATAATTTTTAAATAAATTAGACAATATATCATTCTCTCATGAGTTAACTTTTGTGATGAATTTAGGTTTAGAATTAATTTTTTAATAATTTCGAATCATTACATGACAATTATATAACGTAATGTGCGAGTTATATGGTCATAACTTTGACAGAAGTTTAAATATTCAAATATTTCAGCATAGTAAAATGAAGTACTAATGATTTTTTTTCTTAACTTATGCAAATTAGTTACTGGAATAGTCCTAGTAATATAAACTTTGTTGGTAAAAAAAAATGGTTACATTCGTTAAAGTGCTTGTAAGAATCTTATATCACAATTTTACAAAATATTTTCCTAATATCACTTTATATCAATATCTCAAGATTGTTGCGATGAATTTAAAATATTTCGTAAGAAATGAATAGTATATTTTAGGAACGTTATGAGTGGGAAAAAGGAAAGGAATTAAAAAAATATTCTAAAAGTAAAACCAATAAAATTAATTAATATGGCATAATTACATGACACTATTAAATTAATCATATTTCCTATTATAATCGTGTTGATACATTAATAACTCTATGTAAATTACATATCTATTAGTTTTGCTTCTCTAGAGAAGAGCAATCGAAGCTTTTTGTTAACAAAAATAGAAAACAGAAAATCAACATTTTTTGATAACCATGGGACATTCATATTAGAGTTAATCATTTTCTATGCCATATAAGACACAATACATTTACAATGAGTCTCCAACATTCTAGTTGGTTGTTAAATTTTTGCATTTAATATCACGACAAGAACTAATATCTTCCTTTGATTTGAGCATTTTACTTTGAAAATGGACTTCAAAAGATTATATATAGAAACATGTAGAATCATGGTATTTATCTACCAAGAGATTACATAATAAGTTCAAGACTCAAATACAACTTAATTTTTTTTTAAAAAAAATACAACTTAATTTTATTTTATATCATGTAGGTGATTTTTAAATTTTTTTTGTTAATATAATAACATATAGGTAATTTTTAAAAAAATTATATTACATGTAACGATCAGCCTTTCATTTATGATAATTAAAACATCTATAAGTTTATTATGAGATTGTATCAGGAAGTAGAAATAATTTTTTGACTTATAATCCTTGCATTTCATCTATTTGAACAGTTCGAGAACATGATTACTTATATTACATTATGCAATTTATCTTAACATTAAATTACTTTATTTCAATATTTTGGTAGTAGTTAATTTCTTGTTGTTATTTTAGTTTGTAGGTTATTTGTACCTATACGTGTGAAGAAGAAATTTAGGAGAATGATTGTTATTTAGATGAAATCATTGACAAGTGAGCTAGTAATGTTTCATTAATTGTCGAAAGCTTAGAATAATTTTACTAAATACTATGTATATTTGTTGACTATTATCTTAACCGAGATTTTCACCATCGTGTTTGGATATTTTCTGTAAGAGTTCTGATGATAATAAATAATCATCTAATCATAATTTCGAGCATGCTATTTTAGGTTGCATTCGATGAAATTCTAAGCGCTCATGTGATTGACTCATAAATGCATAGAAAAATTATTTATTTATTATGTAATTTATTTATAGATGTCATGTAATGTGTTTGGACTTCATTCCAAGGTAGTTGCACTTCATTTCCATCATTTTTGAACTTAAAATTCAAATCCCATTTTGATTACTACATAAATTCTTCAACTTTGCTCAATCTTTGGCCAAAGGTCGCTCGGCCGAATACTGATCGAACTTCATCAAACTAGTAGGGAAAACCGAATAATAATCTTTCGATCAAAGTTCGATCAAAGGTCGACCGACCGAACATTAATGGAACTCATGCACACCATTAGTGCCAGTGAATTTCATGGGTGACAACGTACTGAGCCGTAAAAGTATTAGCAAGTGACTTTATTAGCAATTAGGGGTGAGCATGGACCGGTTAACCGATCCATTAGCAAAAAAAAAAACCGGTCCATTAACTTCGGTTAATCGGTATTTCGGTTTCGGTTTTTTCGGTTCGATTAACCGATAATTTTCGGTTAACCAATAAAAAATTTTAACCTATCAATTTCTAAAAGAATTTTAAACCTCCAATCAATTTTGTGTATAGCAAAAATTCATTTGGAAGGAAATAGTGCCTCAAATACCTTAGACTCTTGAAGGTCACTTAAAAGCTATCATGCATGGAAGTATGACAAGAATCAATATGGTAGGAATATAATAATCTAATTTGTCAATCAATATGTGGTATACTTATCTTAATATGGATCATGACTCGAATTACAACCTGATGCTTCAGTTGTTGGGTAGCTTCCATCTCAACAATATAAATCCAATATATATAATTTGTCCAAGCATGAGGAAAATGACATGTGGATTTGGATCATAGAACCACATCAATGATAAGCAAATCCTTGACAATGTCACTGGTGCAAATTGGAATAAGATGTGGAAAGATAATTTTGCATGGAAACTCTTTTCGGGAAGCCTACCAAACACACATACTTGATACTTCAAATAACAAGACATATTTTCAGCGGTGTCCTTGTTGTCCTTGTTGCTCTTGCAATTGGGGGATGATATTTCCCGTATTGGTAGTAGAATTTTCAGCGGTGCTAGACATATTTTCAGCCTACATCACAAAAGACATAATGAATATAAGTATGAATATCATTAAATAAAGAAAAGAATGTACTTCAAATAAAAGGAACCGGTAGAGTAAGAAACTAAGAATGGATTGTAGTAAGAGACCTTCTAAGTGCCATCAATGAAGAATTGAAACAAAGTAATGAAGAATTGAAACAAAGTAATGAAGAATTGAATCTCTGTCAGTTTACTTTCCTTGATTTTATAATCTTTTTCCAATAGTATAGGTAACAGCAACCTATACCATAATATTGATTCAAATTTAAATACTAAAACAACAGCAACATCACACTGGTACGAAGAATTGCAGATTAATATTGATTCAAATTTAAATACTAAAGCAACATCAACATGACAACATCACACTGGTATGAAGAATTGCATATTAATATTGATTCAAATTTAAATACTAAAGCAACATCAACATGATAACATCACACTGGTATGAAGAATTGCAGATAATATTTTTATGAATAGATAATAAGCAATTCCACATTTCACAAAACCAAAGAATGAGACGCGATCGGAAGCAATTCTGTCACACCCCAATTTCACAATGGTGTGACCGGCCAGGGTATACAAGCATACCCCGAAGCCTAACTCAAATCACAAACCATAGAGATAAACCAAACTTTTTATTTCAACTCCAACCACTAACAAAAGGTTATAAACAAAACAATTTCATCCTTTGTTAAATAAAACACAGAAACAAACTTTAAAGAATGTTTGAAACCATAAATGAAATAAAGAAACCACAAATGAAATAAAGAACAATAAGTCTCGATACATGACTCTCTTTAAACTTGACTACTATCCTAACTCTAACTTCGACTTGTCACGAGTTCGGCCCTGAACCTGTCGCTCCCAGCTGCGCTACTTTGGCATTCCAGTGCTACTACTGGTTCTGACCTGGTGCTACAAAAGACAACAAACAAAAAGAGAAGGTAAGTCCATATTGGACTTAGTGAGTGGCTCGGTCCTGAGCCTACCACAGTCCACAATCATTAGTTATATATATAAATAATAATAATAATAATAATGACCACATAATAGATAAATTCACAACACAATGAATAATTCCTTAAGTCCAGAAATGAATACTTCATCTACGTAAATCCAAACGATACGAGTCGGTCACTAGGACATGCCCAGTGAGCTTCCCGCCCACGGTTCCTGAGCTAGGCAAACCCTCTAGCCTCAGTAACCCCTAATTGGTTGGGAAAAACCCTCCAACTAGAGCCACTCCAGGTCGGTCGTCAGTGTGGCTCGCTGACGAGCTTCCCGGTCCACCCTTCCTCTGCTGATCAGCCCAACTAAACCCCCATCTCATTCACATACACAAACATGTACAATAAAATAAATAAATAAATAAATGCATCAACACCACAAGCACTTAAGGTAAACCAGCATTTATACACCATATGGTTCCAAGTACATGTTTCCTACAATAGCGTAGTTTAAAGATTTCCAAACTGAATGAAATATCTGAAATTTATAGATAACACCCATGATACAACCGCATGACTAACCATTCCTTTCTCACTATGATTTCTACACTTAATCCCAGCGATCTAAACTAATTTCAACCTTCTAGAGATAATCTCAGCATTAATAAAATAATTTCAGCATTTATACACAATTTCAGCCCTTAAGTATAATTTCAACATGTGGGCACAATTTCAGCATAAATAACTAAATTTCTGCATCATTAAATAAATTCAGCCTTTCAATAGATAAATTTCCGCATACCAAGTTATACTCAATAACTTCATATTTCCACCAAACAAACCAAACCATATAACCTAACATACTTTAAATTTCCACTACCTTAAGAACTCAGGTAAGGAATTATTCTAAATCAGTTTATAACAAAGGAAAACATATAATAGGGAGTTAAAATTTAGCATTTATCCACCCAATCTATACCTTGTAAAGCCTACCCTCTTGTGGTATTTGGCCGACCCTAGGTGTTCTTTAGGGCTGCCGCATAGGGTCTCTCCCATAAGGATTAGGTACACTTCCAAAAGATGACAGCAGTTAACATCAGCACATGTACTTGTGTTTAATATGCACAAGTAAACAGTGCAGTGCGCATACAAAACCACAATTTGGTGAACATAAGTGAGCATATGCTAGGAATAACCAAGTAAATTGTCTTTAATACAAAGCCTAAAAATCTGCAGGAAACCCCATCGTGATAAAAAAATTAAATCCAAGCCAAATAGCAAAATTGCACGCCTCGTCTACGATAAGCAAATTCATTTTTATATTTTCTTTTCCAAAATGAAGATCGTTCTCCATTCTTTCTAGTCTTATCAAACTAAAATGATTGTTCACCAAAAGTTATCGATATTGAAATCTTAATCAAAATCAAGCAAATATAGAGGAACCATCATCTGTAACTAATCTTCCCATTACATAAATAATGATTGAAACTTTTCATCGAAAAACAAGCACTTATAGATGCCCTATCCACAGAAATGATCAAACAATTTCACATGAGTGGAGCGAGGAGAAAACTCACTAACATACAACGATCAACGAAAAAAAATCCAATCGACAAAAAAAATTTCAACATGTAATTCAATTTCTAAGGGGCGGCTACTTGGGGAAGTAAACCCCAAAACTATGATTCAAAACCACTCACCGGTAGGGAAATCGAAGGGGAAGATGCTTCCTAAAGTCCTTGAGTCGACGATCACCGGCGACGGCAACACCACCAGCGGCAATCCCTCCTTCCAATACCTCCTCCGTCGCCCTCTGTCGCCGCCTCTCTGCTCGCCCTTTTTTTTTTTTAATTTCGGGTGTGTGCGGCTGTAGCAACCGCACACCCACTTAAACCTTTTTTTTTTTTTTTTACACCTATATATATATATATATATAATCTTATTTTAATTTATTTTATTTTTACGATTCTACCCCTCACTTAACCCAACTGCGGCTTCTACCCAACTCAACCCACACTTGCCCAAATTAGATTCCGATCGAATCGTCGGACTCGACTCAACAAATAATCCAAAACCTAAAATAAAAATAAATAAAACAAATCACTAAACACGTGCAAAGGCCTCACCTTAATTCACATTTCCGACACTTCTTCCGACCCGCTTCGATGCGCATCCACATCGTCCGGCTGAAAATAACTAAATTAAATTATATAAAATTTACGGATATAACAATCTTCCCCCCTTAAAGAAAATTCGTCCTCGAATTTTAGGATAAGCTATAAATTCATCATACCACCGAACTCGAACAAGAATTAGCTACACATTTTGCGCGACACCTAATCTCTGTCTCACTTGACACCACGATTCTATTTCTAAATCCCTTGGACATCCTCCTTGTCCCCATTTCACCCTTGGTTCTTGTACAATATAACCACAGGCCTACCAAGCATAATCGCAACGGATTAAATGTACACGCTTGCCCTCCACTATCTCACGGCTCAAAAATGTATATATTACACTATTAAATTTCTAGATTTCAATCCTCCATTTACACTCTCACTGATAGTAAAGAAAACATGCTAACTTAGAGCACTAATTGCACTCCCTCCTATTCCTAAATATATACCTTCAGCGTTACCACCAAATCCATCAGAATCCAATGCTATGATATATATATACAGCTTAGTTACCTCATACATGATATGACACAAATACTTCTCATTCTTCACTCAGAACATTCAAACAGTAGTACCACCAAACCCATTCATGAACTATCATACACTTTAAATGTAATTTTAACCATTTACAAGTTATAACCTCAAGCTTATATATAGTATATAAATGTGTATCAGTCATATCATTGATCATCTTATTCAATATCTCATCAATCAAAGGTCCACGTAACAAAGAAAACTCTTTTTTTTTTTTTTTCTTTCTTTAACTTAATCAATAAATCATGGCTAAAAACATAAGTTTTTTTTTTTTTTGAATGTTTAATCATGCATCAATCAGGAAGATCAGCATTCTTTCCTTCATTTGCAACCCAACTGCTGAGAATATACCAACAGTTATCATTTAACTCAATGTACACTTTTGTAAGTACACCTACAACTTAATTAGGAATTAATTACAGAATCATCTCCACTTTAACAAACTAATCCTACATACATATGGTACTCTTCATATGTAGATTGAGACAAGACCATAGTCAAGTGAGTAACTACGTACTAATCAATACTTCATATGCTAATCTAAGTACATGAAGCTTAGGAATTTAATCAATGTTTCTAATAAAAGGAAACATGCTACTGCAGTAGCTATCTATAGATTTAAATATAGCTAATGAAGGTGAACAATTTCACATATTTCTGCATTAATTAAACCAAGCATACTATAGATAAAAAGAGAATCAAAGTTAAAATAGAAACATATATGTCAAGAGAATGAACACATCATCCCTATAGGTCATGCCATGAAAGTCAACCATACATTTATTTATCGCTATAAAGCTAACACATATTAACAATACTAAATGACCTCGAGTGCACACATGGGTACCCCCAACCCTCGGACCCTTCCACAATCCTAATTAAACTATCGACTATGTACTCTACTATCCCAAGCCATCCCAAACTATTGATTGATGAGATATCTTCCTTATCATATAATGAGGTGGTTGTCTTAAACACCTAGAATCATTGTTCTAGTTAGGTCAGTCCAAATTTTGCATGTCCTTAACTTTGATCTAGTCATTGGCCAGCTAGGATTAACAAAAAGGTGAGGTTGGGGTGAAGTACTTCATCTAGTTCAGCCACCAAATTACCCTTTTTCCTGGGGAGAGGCGCTTAAATTTTTGGACCAATGCCCCAAACACAACTAGATGTCTCACGTCTAGTAGTTGTGCTACCTGGAGTTTCCATATCTCCATCAGGCGTTCTACTTGGAGACATAATTGAATCAATATTTCTCACACAACTCCAACACAACATTGGGGACTAAAATATCAGCATCACAAGTTCACAACCTGCATGCTGTAGAAGTAGAATAACAAAGCATCTCGAGTGATATGATCATTTATCATAGTTGAGAAAGCTATGACACGACCATCAGCAAATCATCTATCTAGCCTTAACATAATATAAGTAGTATCATCATAATCAATGACAATATCAAACACAATGACTTAAGGTAACTATCACATGAATATTTTCTGTCAATTCACGTATGATTGCATCTATAATGACTAAAAAACAACATTTGAAAAGCAAAGCTCATTGGCTTGTATCAACATGGTGTAACTTAGAATCACAATTACCACTTATTTAATACCACAATCAGACCAAAAGCATATTTCTATACGTTAGATGCAAATAAGCAGATAATATAGACCTATGATTAATTAATTTGTTTCACCAAAAATAAGTTTGATTGGGACTAGGACTTGAGAATACATGTGCTCAACAATTATGACCTAATGAGAAATCAATCTCCTCTTGCACCATCCAAGATGTATGAACAATAACTATTACTTTAAACTTAAGAACCAAGGTTATAACTCCTATTTGCACCTCCACTATACACGATGGTAGGTTATGAAATATAAACTAGCTCACCAAAAACCAAAGCAATTAGACTAATAAAAATTGCAGGCTTCCTATAATGAATGCTATCAGTGTACTATAATACTCTTGTGACATTCTCGCATGCTATATTGAAATTAATTGCAGAGAATATTATTGTAGTCTGAAACTGTCATGATATGAAATCTACCTTCCCCTAATTATTCTGAAGTCAGCTAAATTGTTTCTCATAGACCTTTTGATCAAGGAAGTTTCAAATTGTAGACATGGATTTGATAATTAAATATAAAAAACATGAACGGAAAATCTTTCAGAAACTGTAGCTCAATGACAATGTTGTTGTTTTTTTTGAATTCTTATCATAAGCAGTATTCACTCTGTTTTTTGAAATCCACGATTGAAATTAATAAATAAATAAATCCAAGGTTTAAAATCATAAGCAGATCACTCACATGCCCAACCCTCAAGAATTTCCCCATCTTCCTTAAACAAACACCAACTAAGCGACACATGCAATCGGTACATTAAAATTACATAGGTAGAGGTGGAGCTACAACCATGCTAGGCCTCACATGTCGAGAATAATTAGATTCAGCTTAAGTATTTTAATTAGCCCAGTGGTTTGGGTCTAAGAAGTTGTTGGGTTAGTTGTCTTATCGAGGGGGTCGTAACAATAAAATAGACTAACCTGATGTACTTAATTTTTTTCACTTATCCTTTTTTATTTTCTTATATATTCTATATATTCTACCTATGATATTATTTATTAATTACTACTATTATTTTATAAAAATATATTATTCATATTTTTTGAAAGAAATTTAGAAAGTTCGACTTTTTTAGCAAATATAATTCAAACTTTGATTAATGCTATTTTTAAATATCTAGACATTTAGTTTATTACCCTTAATTTTGTTCAAGTATTAATTTTTTTTGGTAAAATATGTTATATAATATGTTGTTTTATATTTTTCAAAATTATTTGAAAACTCTAAAATAAATTAAATAGCAAAAACTAAATAATTTGATTCTTTTTCTTTTTTGTAAATATTTTATAGTATATATATAATTACTATTTGAAATTTATTTTATGCATTTTCTCTATTATTTAGATATGGATAAAATATTATTTTCCATTAGTTTGATTTTAAATTTTTTTATTAAGTTATTTAGTTTGAGCATTTAAATTTTATTTCATTTTAAATATTATAGTGACATTAATAATATAATAAAGTAATACATGATAGGTCAGACCTCTTAGTCATTTTTAAATTTTTTTATTTTTATTAAAATTGTAATTTTCATAAACGGTAATTATTTTTATTTTATCAGGTATATTATTTTGAGTGTTTTTGTTTAATGTTATTTTTTTATTAATTTATGTTTATTGTTATATTTTTTTAGGAAAAAAGTATTCATATTTATTAAATATTTACTAATTTTTTAATTTTATATGTTGAAATTTATTATTATTGTTGAATTTATATTTGATCATTGTAAAATTGAACTTTGTTTTTAGCTCTATTAATGAATGACCTTATATTCATATTATAATATTTAATTATATTTTATTCATTAAATCTTTTATATATAATCAAATTGTATAATTTTTGATAAAATAATTATAGGCAATTTTTTATTATGTCCAAAAGTGTAGTATTTTTTTTTGAAATTGTGCTTTTTGAAATTATGATTGTTTTTAATTATCAAGTATATTATTAAACTTATTATTATTTTTTCTTTTGATTTTTTATACCGTTGTTTTCTATTTTTTAAAAACTACACCTATCTTTTATTATATTTTTATTAAATTTTCTATTTAGAATATTAAAAATTTACTATTATCATTGAATTTAAGTTCATTACTGTAATATTGATCTTTATTCTTTATGCTTAGTTCTATTAATAAATGGTTTTATTTTCATATTTTATATTAATATACAATAAATATTATTATTAATTAAAATAAAAAATTTTAAAAAATATTTTGATCCCGTCACCAAGCGCGGTTATTTTTCTAGTATTAATAATAAATTTAAAAAAGAAGCACCCCTAACGCGTTGGGAGCACTAAAATTGCTTGAGAAGGTTAAGGACTATATGAAGACCATTTGATGAACAATTTGAGTATGCTAATTAGGGGTGAGCAAAAAAAACCGGTTTTTCGGTTAACCAGAAAACCGGTCCGAAACCGAACCGGTTTTTGCGGTTAACCGAACCGGTTTTTTCGGTTTCGGATTTTTTTTTTTAATTTTCGGTTTTCGAGTTCGGGTTCGGGTCGGGGTATAAAAAGTCCACCGGTTTCAGTTAACCGACCGGTGGATATATATTTTGTATTATATATATTATAAAATAGTATTATATAATAAGTTATTAATTTTTTAGTTATAATTTTTAGTAGAAAACTAGAAACCCTAACTTTTAATCTTTTATCCCGCCGAGTTGCCCACTGCGCGCCCAGCCGCCCACTCTCGCCTCTCGCCCCGACGCCCTCTCGGAGTCTCGGCTCTCGCCTCTCGCCCTGAGTCACCGACTGCTCTCGAGTCTCGCCTCTCGCAGTCTCGCCCCGACGGCCGACGCCCTCTCGGCTCTCGCCTCTCGCCTCTCGCCCCGACTGCTGTCGCCTCTCGCAGTCTCGCCCCGATGGCCGACGCCCTCTCGGCTAGTCGGCTCTCGCCCCGACGCCCTCTCGGCTCTCGACTCGCCCTGACGGCTGACGCCCCGACACCCCGACGGCCAACGCCCCGACGCCCGAGCCCTCTTCAGTCTTCTATTCTCTCTCTCGCCCTCTCCGCGACTCGTCGTCTCCGACTCTCCGCCCCTCCGCGACTCGCCGTCTCCGCCTCTCCGCAGCTCATCTCAGACTTCCGATCAGTGCCGCATAGTTAACAGGTATGAATTTTCTCCTGATCTGCCATTTTTTGGTTTTGCTTACTGGAAATGTGAAATTGCTTACTGGAATTGCATGAATTGCTTCCTGGAAATGTGGAATTGCATGAATTTGTTATATCTGTAAATTTTATATAATTTAATTTAGTTATTTTCAGCCGGACGATGTGGATGCGCATCGAAGCGGGTCAGAAGAAGTGTCGGAAATGTGAATTAAGGTGAGGCCTTTGCACGTGTTTAGTGATTTGTTTTATTTATTTTTATTTTAGGTTTTGGATTATTTGTTGAGTCGAGTCCGACGATTCGATCGGAATCTAATTTGGGCAAGTGTGGGTTGAGTTGGGTAGAAGCCGCAGTTGGGTTAAGTGAGGGGTAGAATCGTAAAAATAAAATAAATTAAAATAAGATTATATATATATATATATATAGGTGTAAAAAAAAAAAAAAGGTTTAAGTGGGTGTGCGGTTGCTACAGCCGCACACACCCGAAATTAAAAAAAAAAAGGGCGAGCAGAGAGGCGGCGACAGAGGAGGTATTGGAAGGAGGGATTGCCGCCGGTGGTGTTGCCGTCGCCGGTGATCGTCGACTCAAGGACTTTAGGAAGCATCTTCCCCTTCGATTTCCCTACCGGTGAGTGGTTTTGAATCATAGTTTTGGGGTTTACTTCCCCAAGTAGCCGCCCCTTAGAAATTGAATTACATGTTGAAATTTTTTTTGTCGATTGGATTTTTTTTCGTTGATCGTTGTATGTTAGTGAGTTTTCTCCTCGCTCCACTCATGTGAAATTGTTTGATCATTTCTGTGGATAGGGCATCTATAAGTGCTTGTTTTTCGATGAAAAGTTTCAATCATTATTTATGTAATGGGAAGATTAGTTACAGATGATGGTTCCTCTATATTTGCTTGATTTTGATTAAGATTTCAATATCGATAACTTTTGGTGAACGATCATTTTAGTTTGATAATACTAGAAAGAATGGAGAACGATCTTCATTTTGGAAAAGAAAATATAAAAATGAATTTGCTTATCGTAGACGAGGCGTGCAATTTTGCTATTTGGCTTGGATTTAATTTTTTTATCACGATGGGGTTTCCTGTAGATTTTTAGGCTTTGTATTAAAGACAATTTACTTGGTTATTCCTAGCATATGCTCATTTATGTTCACCAAATTATGGTTTTGTATGCGCACTGCACTGTTTACTTGTGCATATTAAACACAAGTACATGTGCTGATGTTAACTGCTGTCATCTTTTGGAAGTGTACCTAATCCTTATGGGAGAGACCCTATGCGGCAGCCCTAAAGAACACCTAGGGTCGGCCAAATACCACAAGAGGGTAGGCTTTACAAGGTATAGATTGGGTGGATAAATGCTAAATTTTAACTCCCTATTATATGTTTTCCTTTGTTATTAACTGATTTAGAATAATTCCTTACCTGAGTTCTTAAGGTAGTGGAAATTTAAAGTATGTTAGGTTATATGGTTTGGTTTGTTTGGTGGAAATATGAAGTTATTGAGTATAACTTGGTATGCGGAAATTTATCTATTGAAATGCTGAATTTATTTAATGATGCAGAAATTTAGTTATTTATGCTGAAATTGTGCCCACATGTTGAAATTATACTTAAGGGCTGAAATTGTGTATAAATGCTGAAATTATTTTATTAATGCTGAGATTATCTCTAGAAGGTTGAAATTAGTTTAGATCGCTGGGATTAAGTGTAGAAATCATAGTGAGAAAGGAATGGTTAGTCATGCGGTTGTATCATGGGTGTTATCTATAAATTTCAGATATTTCATTCAGTTTGGAAATCTTTAAACTACGCTATTGTAGGAAACATGTACTTGGAACCATATGGTGTATAAATGCTGGTTTACCTTAAGTGCTTGTGGTGTTGATGCATTTATTTATTTATTTATTTTATTGTACATGTTTGTGTATGTGAATGAGATGGGGGTTCAGTTGGGCTGATCAACAGAGGAAGGGTGGACCGGGAAGCTCGTCAGCGAGCCACACTGACGACCGACCTGGAGTGGCTCTAGTTGGAGGGTTTTTCCCAACCAATTAGGGGTTACTGAGGCTAGAGGGTTTGCCTAGCTCAGGAACCGTGGGCGGGAAGCTCACTGGGCATGTCCTAGTGACCGACTCGTATCGTTTGGATTTACGTAGATGAAGTATTCATTTCTGGACTTAAGGAATTATTCATTGTGTTGTGAATTTATCTATTATGTGGTCATTATTATTATTATTATTATTATTTATATATATAACTAATGATTGTGGACTGTGGTAGGCTCAGGACCGAGCCACTCACTAAGTCCAATATGGACTTACCTTCTCTTTTTGTTTGTTGTCTTTTGTAGCACCAGGTCAGAACCAGTAGTAGCACTAGAATGCCAAAGTAGCGCAGCTGGGAGCGACAGGTTCAGGGCCGAACTCGTGACAAGTCGAAGTTAGAGTTAGGATAGTAGTCAAGTTTAAAGAGAGTCATGTATCGAGACTTATTGTTCTTTATTTCATTTGTGGTTTCTTTATTTCATTTATGGTTTCAAACATTCTTTAAAGTTTGTTTCGGTTGAATATTCATGTTTCTGTGTTTTATTTAACAAAGGATGAAATTGTTTTGTTTATAACCTTTTGTTAGTGGTTGGAGTTGAAATAAAAAGTTTGGTTTATCTCTATGGTTTGTGATTTGAGTTAGGCTTCGGGGTATGCTTGTATACCCTGGCCGGTCACACCATTGTGAAATTGGGGTATGACAAAGTGGTATCAGAGCCAGGTTTAGGTCTTGACTTCGACAATAGGACATAAATACTATATGGACATTGCTAGCATGTTGGTATACAATGTGTCCTAGTCACGAGAACGGGCGACTGAGCTTGCGCACCAGCGGCGGTATGTATGGTTATTTAATAATTGTAATTTAAAATGCTTAAAGTGATTATTGCATGTTTTCTTGGTAGTCATATGACAATGCCATGTGAGTGGATTCTCCACTCATTCTTCCATGGATTAGCTTTTACGTTGTCATGCTTAATGTTGAATAAGCTTGCATGAATCTGAAATTTTTCCTCTCCTTGTGGCTTATTTACTTGTTGTTAGCGATATGGATGTGTTAGGAAGGGGAGAAGAAGGTTCTGAGGAAGGATTGGTTGTGGTAGCCCTTGGGAAGGGTTGCCCTTAAATTTTTGGGTGGACGGCTGTTGGAGAAAGAGGGGTTGCTACACTTGAAATGTTTTCCCCATGGTTGTAGATTGATTTTTCCTCTTTATTGGATATTCTGGAAGAGGAATTGTGTTTGATTCATAAGGTTTAGTTTAGGGCAGTCTTATACCCTTAAGGGCCCAAACCTTATTGTAAGATATATATATATATAATCGAATGTTGGGTGTTTCACTACAAGAAAAGAAGGTTTCACCGACGGATGTGTTACCAACGGATATGTTTTGTTGGTATTACCAACAAAATTACCAACAGATACATATATCTGTTGGTAAATTTTAGAAAATCCTTATTTCTTTTCATTCCATCTTATTTTTTAGCCAACCAGCCTTTCCCTCTCTCCCAGCCGACAAAAACTCGCGCCCTTACTTATTTTTTTCAACCCGACGAAAATTTGCAGGCGCGCGACAAAAGTTTCCCTCTCCCCCTTTTGTCGTGCGATTCTTCTCCCGCGACGCTTCTTCATCCTTCTTCATCTGACTGCCACCCGCGATCTCCCTTGCCACCTGCTCTCGCAGAGGCCCGTTTGTCGTGGGATTCTTCTCCAACCGCGGCGACTTCATCCGACGCTTCTTCCCTACCACCCGCGATCTCCCCTTCCACCCGCAACAAGCTCTCGCGGAGGCCCATCGCCAAGCTAGCTCCCCCCTGCCACCCACGATTCTTCCCCCATCCAACACTGTCGCAGGCCCCTTTCTTCCGATTTCTCTAGATTTGTGCTGATTTGAGGTAAATTTCTTTAATCTTAAATTTTTTCCAAATTTCATAGATTATTCTTAGAGAGTTGTTATTGATTTCTTAGAAAGCCATGTTCTTGTTATTGATTTATGCATTTATTTGTTTTACTACATGTAAATTTCTGTGCTTTTTCTTCTTTTGCTGCTGGTTCATGGTGGGGAAGATTTCTGTGCTCTCTGTCATACTATTTGTCTGTTCAAAGATAGCACCATGAATCTTCGAATATGCATTGTCATCTCCAGATTCATCCTCATCCTCCTTCTCTGGTGCTAAATCCTTGGACACAATACCTATAGGATCTTCCTCTTCGTCATTGTGAACTCCTTTCTTATTCTCTGATGCTACCATGAGTCTCAGACTTTGCATCTTCAGCCGCTTCATAAGCAGCTGCTGCTGCATATTCAGCTTGTTTCAACTTGTTTGACATCTCAGCTCCATTCGCCTTTGCTTCATGTGCTTCTTGTTCTGCTAATTTGAGTGAATCAACAACCTTAGCCATTTCGCCTTTGAGAGGAGCTAGTTCATCTTCTGAATTTTTGATAGCATTAATTAAGTGAAGCTCCTTTGTATCCCACTCAGTGCTTGAATTATCAATTTTAGCTTCCAATTTTTCAACAATTTTCTTGAGGCAAACTATCTCATATCTTGCTTCATCAAGCATGACCTCATACCTCTCTTCAGTGTTCTTAAGAGTTGAATCCAATTGCTCTATCTGTGATCGAGCATCTTCAATTTTAGCTTGCTTTTTAAAAAGCCTTTCTTGATTTTCTCTTGACTCAGTAGACATTTCATTTAATGCTGAAGCTAAACCTTCCATTGTTTCTTTAACTTTTTGCAATTCATCTTTGCTGGTCTTAAGTTCATCAATGAGTTTGTTCTTCTCCTCGGACAGTTCATCAATATATGAAGCAGCAAACTTGACCTTGTCAAGTGCTTGCAACTTCTCCTCCTCTAATTTCTTAAGCTAAGACATTAGCTTATGAACTCTCAATCCTGAAACTTAAGGAGCTTCTTCAACTAAACCATTCATTCTTCAACTTAAGGAACTCTCAATCATTTGCATGTTAGTCTCTAGTATATAAATCATTTGGCTCTCACAGTTCAGACTAGCTCTCTCGCTAAACTATTCATTCTTCAACTTAAGGAACTTCTTGATTACCCCCATCATTTCACTTCCAAGGAACCTTCCCAAGCAACCCCTTGCGTTGTCATGACCAACATTATCTATAGCATGTCAATCCAGTGCATAATCAAATTGTTGTTGTCTCATTAGTGTGTTTAATTTGCATTTCATATTTATCTCTGTTCTTGCCCTCCATTTTGGTGAAGTGAAAGTTCACCACTGACCTCAAGTTAGGGTAGACACCTATTTGAGTTAAGAATCTTGTGAGGGGGATGACCTCAAGTTAAGGATCATTATAAGCTATTAGTGTATCAAAAATCACCTTTGCTAGGAAACCAAATTGTCCAAACACCAGTTTGGACTTCGGAATATCAATCATTATGGGATAGAGACTAAAAGCAATGATGTATTTCTTTGTGAAAGTGATATCAAAACTAGCAAAGATAGTTCAGATGGTACTCAACCTCTATAGGACTAAACAGTCCTACATCCAAGCTCATATCTCATCTTGTCTAGCTTGTTTCCTTTAGCATTTTGTTATTCTTTATATATTTTTTTTCTATTTAACTCAATTATTTGCATCCAATAAATGATTGAAGAGGATTATAAGCAATAAAATATGATGTTGATTTAATGGGAAGGCATCTAGGAGCCTAGAAACCATCTCTAATCTTAAAAGGAATATGTTAATAAATAACTTTGCATCATCATCTTCCAGATGAGTTTCCTGCAACAATATTAAATCTGATCTATGAATTCTTATTAGGCTACCCAAATACTCCACTGCCTCTTCCTTAGCAGCTCCTCTAATGTCCAACATATCTAATGAAAATGGTATTTTTAGAGCTTCTTTCCTTAGTGATAGCATGTAAAAGCTCATCAGCTCCCTCCCTCACTCCCATAAAGAGCTACTGGAACATGTAAAAGAAGACAAGGTTTTCCCATGAGGCCTTGTCTCTCTTTTTGTTTCCTCCAATTATTTTATCATGTGCTTTCTTCCTAGTACTACTCCTACTTAAACAAGCTCCCATCTTGGCATATTTTGGGGAGATGCCTGTGTACTCCCATGAAAGTTTCCACATGCACACTGGTGAGTGATTGCACACATATAAATTGTCTTGAGAATGACTACTTCATTAATAATTGCCTACAATATTAGAAGCTGGAAGATTAATTTTATTTAGCAATTAAATAGCCTTCCAGTCCATTGCTATTTAATGCTATATATCCTATCCTATGAAAAACCATGCCTTACACTTTGGAAAACAATGACCAAATCTCACATTCATGTTGCTTCTTCTTAAAGAGAGTCACTGAGTTGTAGGTGAATCAGTCACCTGATCACAAGAGAAGATTGCCCAAGCCATGGCCTTGTCCAAGAGCACAGCCCCATTGACCATGCTCACCACACACCTCACCCCCTGGATCAGGCTATATGCTGCAGCCATCCCATTAGCTATCACCAAGAACCTGCAAATCATACCAAAGACGATCTCAAACTTATACTATCATAAGAAAAGAATAAATAGAAAGATGTCCCAAGCAATAATCTTGTGTTGAAGAGATAAGGAGAGAAAAAATATAAGAAACACCAAAAAATTTAAGCTCAGTTTATATATTTATGATCTTCTCGGGAGCAAGTTGAACTTGGATTAAACTCTTGACCATATATACCCTACTTACGACAAGGAAAAGAGTGCATAAAAATGTCACAAACAAGCCACAACTCAGAATCTTGTGTGATGAAGAGATTTGGGTAGGTGGTCACTTGTCTCAAATGCTTAAGCTGTTAGAAAATGACCTAATTTAGATACTTAGGACCTCAGGATTGTCTTAAATAGAGCAAGATTGCATAATCTTGTGTGGTGAAGAGAATTGGGTATGAATGCACAGATTCAATCAAAACATAAATAATGAGATAAAAATAGCAGAAGAGACAAGAGGAACAATAATGAAGAGATCGAAGAGGCTTACACCAGAACTTTCATATCAGTGAACCTTGCCTTCTTCTCCAACGAGAAGAACTTCCTGACCTGGGAGTCAAACCCTATAAGAGCAGCAGCAAGAACCCCAAATGCACAAATGACACACCTCAGGACGACCTCAATCATCTTCATCCTCCTGTCCAGGACTCGCAGCTTTCCACCTCCATAGTACACGGCCATAGTCCCTGGGCTCATACTCCGTCACTTTGAGCTTAAAAAGTTAAAACCCTTGAGAACAGAGACAGGAGAAATAAATCTTGAGAAGACCGATAATCTCCTCTCTATTCACTAGTGGTTTGTAGTCATATGATCAAACTTTCACCAGTGGTTTAGAGAGTATCTATGTGGTAATAATTACTGATAATTATTGTGTCTGTCAACATCCATTGCTATTCCACATATTGTTGTGTGCCACTATCAAATACCCAATTAACATAACAGCTAGCTGTTGAACTATGGTGCTTACATTATATTCGTTTTCAGAGATAGTTTGAAGCATGATTTGTTATACTGTACCGTCTAGTACGGTCGGTATTTTTACCAATTTTTTTAAATTGCCTAGTACCGAAAGAAAAACAAGGTAGTTAAAAGTTTAATTGAAAACAATTCCAAGTAGAAGCTATATTTAAATACTCTTGTCACCTAGATAACTAGGAATTTGTTAACCATCTTTTTCCTTCGTCCCCCTTTCTCTTCCCACCCCTTCTTTTGCTTAACTCAACTCCCAAACAAACCAAGGTACCACTTTAATAGCTAATTTTTTAAAATATCATCTAAATAACATGATAGCTGATTTTTTTTTAAAATTGTGTTCTAATTAATGTGCTTAATATTGTTTCTAGGTTGAAAAAGTTAATCAAAATGTCTACGGATCGTAGTTGGATGAAATGTCGAATAATTAGAGGAGTTTTGACTGATGAATTTATTCAAGGAGTCGAGGGATTTCTTAATTTTGCATACTCCAAAACTCAATATGTTTTTGGTGATAAAATTAGGTGCCCATGTCGACAATGTATTAATCATCATTATCATTATCGAGATGATGTGGCATATCACTTATGTTCGAAGGGATTTATGCCTCGCTACACACATTGGATTGCACATGGGGAGTTGACAAGTGAAGAAGTTGGTGAATCCTCAACCATTCCTCAATCAGAAGCACCACTCAAAATCCCTATAGAACTATGGTGGTGGATGCAATTGGTATTGGCTCATCAAATGTAGAAGAAAGACCAAATGAAGAAGCTGCCAAATTTTTTGAATTATTGAATTACGCAGATGAGCCATTATGGAGTGGTTGTAAGAGTCAAAGTAGGTTATCAGCCATGTCACAGTTACTCAATTGCAAATCTGAGTTTAACATGAGTGAAGCTTGCTATGACCGGCTGATGTCAATAATCAAAGATATGTTACCAGAAGATGCGAAGTTGGAAGAAAATTTTTATAAAACAAAGAAGATGATGAAGAAACTAGGACTTGGATACGAAAAGATAGATGCATGTCAGAATAATTGCATGTTGTTTTATAAAGAAACAACAAATTTCATGCAGTGCTCAGTGTGTGGACATCCTAGATATAAGCCAACACCATTAAATAATGGTAGGAGAAAAAAAATACCGTATAAGGTCTTACGGTATCTTCCGATAACACCAAGACTTCAAAGGCTTTTTATGTCTGAAAAAACTGCTGAGTATATGATTTGGCATGCAAAGAATCGTAGTTCAGATGTTATTGCACATCCTGCAGATAGTGAAGCATGGAAACAGTTTGATGTTCACCATCCTTCATTTGCTTCTGATCCAAGGAATGTCAGATTAGGATTGTGCACCGATGGCTTTAATCCATTTGGGCATTCTTCTATTCCATATTCAGTTTGGCCTGTGCTCATTACTGTATACAATTTGCCGCCATCTATGTGTTTGAACGATCAATTTATATTCTTAAGTTTGATAATTCCTGGACCAAAGAGCCCACGTAAAGAACTTGACATATTTTTGAGGTCATTGATTGATGAACTGAACATGTTATGGTCTGATGGGATTATGACATATGATGTGTTTAGAAAACAAAATTTTCAAATAAGAGCAGCACTTATGTGGACTATCAGCGATTTCCCTGCATATGCTATGTTATCAGGATGGAGCACACACGGGAGGTTAGCTTGTCCATATTGTTTAGAGCATAGCAAATCTTTTATTCTTGAAAATGGGAGAAAGACATCATTTTTCGATTGCCATCGTCAGTTTCTCCCTCTTGATCATCCATATCGAAGGCAAAGAGATAAATTTATGAAGGGCCGAATTGAAAGAGATGTTCCACCTCCACGATTATCGGGCGATGAAATGAAGGCACGTGTTGATAAATTACCTAGTATTCAATATGGAAATCAATGTGTTGCTAGAATTTTAGGATTTGGGCAACAACACAATTGGGTTAAAAAAATTATCTTTTGGACTTTACCGTATTGACATACAAATTTAATTCGACACAACTTAGATGTGATGCATATTGAACGAAATGTTTTTGAAAATATATTCAATACGGTAATGGACATCAAGGGAAAAACAAAAGACAATGTCAAGGCTAGAGCTGATTTGCATAAGTATTGCAAGCGCCCTGAATTAGAATTACAAAATGTCAATGAAAAACTGTTGAAGCCGAGAGCCTCATTTGTGTTGAACAAAGAACAAATCAAAGCAGTATGTCATTGGGTCAAAGAATTGAAATTTCCTGATGGTTATGCTTCAAACATAAGTCGATGTGTAAATATAGATGATTGCAAATTTTATGGAATGAAAAGTCATGATTGTCATATTTTCATGCAAAGGCTTATTCCAATTGCATTTCGTGATTTGTTACCTGATCCAGTATGGGATACATTAACTGAGCTGAGTTTATTCTTTCGGGACTTGTGTTCAAGTGTGTTGCGAATTGAGGAGGTCAAAAGACTTGAGTTAAATATTGTTGAGATATTATGCAATCTTGAGAAAATATTTCCACCAAGTTTTTTCGACTCTATGGAGCATCTCCCGGTTCATTTACCTTATGAGGCTAAAGTTGGCGGTCCTGTACAATATAGATGGATGTACAGATTCGAAAGGTAACACATATGCCTTTTGATTCTTCATTCAAATTTTTAATTTTTTTAAACGTCTTAATTTATAAGAATATTTCAGGTATATGCTTCAATTGAAGAAAAAAGTGAAGAATCGAGCATATGTTGAAGGATCAATTTGTGAAGCATATATCATACAAGAAATTTCTACTTTTTGTTCTTTCTACTTTGAACCAAAGGTAAACACAAGGTTGAATCAAGTGCCTCGAAATGATGATGGTGGAGTTCCAACTACCATGGGACGCCTATCTATCTTTACCTATCCTGGTCGATCTTGTGGGGCCGTTGGACGTTATAGGATGGTTGTCGACGAAGCTGAGTATAAAGCAATGGAGCTTTACGTACTTATAAATTGTCAAGAAATCTCTCCTTTTATTAGTGAGTTTAATGATATCGTTAGGCAAAGAGAACCACACTTAACTGACGCAGAACTAGAGAAGTTACGAGACAGAGAATTTCCAAAATGGTTGAGAGATTATGTAAGTTGAACAATTATTCTTGTGTCAATGTCAATGTGAATAATCCTGATTATTTCATATTTCTTTTTTTTGATAGGTTTAATCATAACATTGACATTGTTGATAATCGAATACTTGCCATTGCACAAGGCCCACAAAGATTGGTTCGTTCCATGAAGGGTTATTTTGTGAATGGATATAAGTTTCACACCAAAGAATTTTCACATGGAAAGAAAACAATTAACAGTGGTGTTTGTGTCAAGGGTAGTTGCTACAATGACTTTGAATCTGATTACTATGGCATTTTGATTGATATTGTGGAGGTAGAATACTTTGGTGGAAATAATGTGGTGTTATTTAAACGTGAGTGGTTTGATACCGAAAAAGGAGCTAGAGTACATCCTCGCCATGGACTTGTTGAAATCAATCACAAGTTGAGACTTTATCATGACGCTCCTTTTGTGTTGGCAGAGCAAACTCAACAAGTTTATTACACTAGTTATCCCTCAAAGAAAAAAGGAAGAAGTGATTGGTGGTCTGTATGCAAAATTAAAGCAAGAAATAGATTTGATGTTTTAGAGGTTGAAGAAACAGACAATAATATCCCTCCACGGACCGATGATTTTTTTCAAGAGGATGAGGTTGAAACAATACAACCTATTATGCCTACAACTGAGTTGGATTTGTTAAATGTATTAGTTGATAACGATGGTGTAGTTGATGAAGTAGATCAACATGAAGAATTTTTCTTAAGAACTCGAAGACAAGCCATTGAGGAGGATGAAGAAGAAGCGGACACTATAGACATGGAAGATAGTGAAGATGATGAAGTTGACGAGTATTTGTCAAATGAGGAGAATGATGATTGAAACTTTTTTTGTATAAGTTTACTTTTGATGATCACTTATAAAATCATTGTGAACATGATGACAATCTCTCATTTGTTTGTAATTGATTTTTTTTTTTTAAATTCATGTGTCTTGAATTATTAACTATTTTTAATGCACTTTTAGTAAATAATGGTGTCACGAGGGCGAGGACGAGGGCGAGGACGAGGTCGAGGGCGTCCTCCTTTGATTGAAATACCTTTTGCGACCTCATCATCATCTGAAGCTATAGTTGGAGCCACGACCTCTACACCTTGTACTCCTGTTGTACCTGTTACTGTTCCACTAGAAACACCTTCTACTCCTACACCTTCGACGTCATCAGCACCAGCACCAGCACCAGCACCAACACCAACACCAACACCCTCACCACCTTCAGTCCATTTGCATTTGATGCCATCAGCTCCTCTTGTGCCATCTACATCTGTTGCTACACACAGTGATGATACTTCACGTCGAAGAGGACCAAATCAACCTTCACAACCGTCAGAGACACCAGATGATAGACGTCTATTAATTATTGATAAGAAAAGGTAGATCATTATATTTTGCATTATATTATTTCAGTTACTATTTGGGTAACTAGCTTATTCTGCAATATGTTTCATATATTTGGAAATAGAATAAATAGACGTCTTAAGGCTAATTAGCAAGACATTGATCAAGCATGATTAGCAAGATCAGCCAAAATTACCTACCTAGCTTACCTACCTAGCTTATATGCACCACATCCTCCCTTATGTATGCACCTACTTCTACAATAAATAGAGATCTCCACCCCCATTTCTTCAAGCAACTTAGGACTACTTCAACAATTCTGGCATTCGTGCTTGAGAACAAGTATTTTTTCAAGGGTAGGGGACTTAATATGGACCTAACATGCCACATCATCCATATCATTATCATCAAGGGATTTATGTTCTTAATTAGTTTTATAATGGGTTGTTAGTGGGCTGTTTAGATTGTTAGTTGAGATCATGAGTTCTAATGGTTTGTTCATTGTTATCTTCTAGAGTCATCTTAAGGGTGTTGCCTTTTGCTTTTATCTTGTACATCTACAAAAAGAGAATGTAACGAATGATGGGGATCAAGAAATGAAATCAATTTTCTTTCCTCCATTCTCTCTACAAGGTGTTCAGCTCAGTTCCCCCAATGAGTTCAAGGAGATGGTGCTCTCTCCTAACTTGAACCCTAGTTATTCATTCTCATTTCCATTTCCCTCTTTCTCCCTTTTATTCAATCTTTCCCTTGTAAGATGTCAGCTACACTGCTAAAGCCTCTGGGTGGTGGTGAAGAATCATTATTGCTCTCACTCTGAATATTTTCATTTATAGTGTGTTCAGACACAGTTTTCATTCGGCTCATCACTCAATAAGTTCTCTTCTTCAGCTTCTAAATCATGGACTTTCATTCAGTACATCTGTTGATGATATATGCTGAGGTATTCAATGCTTCAGCCCACAAGTTCTTAGGTAAACTGCTCCCCCTCAGCAAGCATCTAGTCATTTCCACTGAAACCCTGTTCTTCCTCTCAGCTACTCCATTCTGTTAGGGTGTGTAGCTGGCTGTTAGCTGATGTTTAATTCCTGTCTCAGTGCAGAATTCATCAAAAGACTTTGAGGTGAATTCTCCACCTCTATCTGTTCTCAAGACTTTTATCCTTGAGTTAACTTCATTCTCAATATTACTTGAGTATACCTAAAGACTGCAATGCAAAATTTCAGACATTTTACATGGGTAATTTATGTACATGATATTGAACTTGATTAACTTAGAAAGCTTAAGTGAAAACAGATTGGAGTAAACATTACGTTAGGAAGAATAACAGGCACCCAGCCCTTAAATGATTAATGATGCATATGTCCACAGGTATTAATGAACTCTAACACTTGTTAATCAAATTCAAGCCAATCCGAATAGGAAAGAAAGACCCCAAGAATGTATTCCTGCCGAGTTCAAGTAGTTGTTAATCCACTGTCTTTCTTACATATACAAAAGTGATAGATCATATGGTTTACATGCTAATTGAAATAATCCAAGAATTTCAAATAACCAAGGAACTATTTTTGACTACACCTACCCAACCACCAGACCTCTCCACCACCAACTCAAACTGATGTAATATACTAATATGTAGAGTTCCTCAGTGCTAGCAAGTTGAACTACTATTGAAAAAAGGATTTCATCTAAAGTTTTAAACCGCACAAAGGACAATATATATTATGCATAAAGTCAATTGCGAGGTTTCATTCTTCCTCTGTATATTCCCTTACTCCCCTACTTAGCTTGTATTTCTCAATTCTTTTGATAATTATAAGCCTTACTTTCCTAAAAAATATATGGATTGTTGTTTCATGTCTCTCTTTTACGAAAACATGCACCATGATGAAACTTTGATATAACCATCACAAGTTAGAAATGCATCCGCCAATGCTGACTTCAAGAACTTCTTACAATTAGCTTAAAATGCAGTATTTGAAATGTATCTTATAATTATAGATTAATGACAAATATTTGAGCTATTTCTTATTACAGTTTATCAAGTTTCTATGATCTAGTTTTATTAATTTTGTAGCTTCCCCGAGACAGAAATGGTTAGAGACATTTCATCAATTATTAAGGGAAATTTCACGGGTGTATGGCCATATTGGTCTGAAGTGCCATCACATCTGAAGGAGTTACTCTGGGACAAATTTAAGGTAAATTATTTTAAAATTTTGATTATGATAATTATATGTTACTGATATATAAACCCCTAAAATTGAAATTTTTATCTCCACTATTGTGTATTTGGGTTTTTTTAGGCAGTTTATCGTTGGGATCCTTCTCAGACCGATGAGGTTCGAGAAATATGGGACAAGACAGCTTGTCGACGCTTCTCTGATAATATGTGTGATGCTAGAAATTATGCAAAAAGAAAGGCTAACACCGATGATATTCGCCGAACTAGCGGTTTTGGTCCTCCGTGGATACCTCCAGATATTTGGAATCAACTTATTATTGAGCATTGGGATACAGATAAGTGGAGACGAAAATCAAAAGTCGGCCTTCTCAATCGCAAGGAGGTAGATGGTGACATTACACTTCATACAGGTGGATCTATTTCATTTGTTGCTCATCGAAAAAAACTGGTATGATATTTATAATATTGTTGTCATACAAAATTTATATTAATATTGTCAACTAAATATTATTTATCTTTTTTGTAGGAAGAAAAGTTGAATCGACCACCTACACATCTTGAGTTGTTTAAACACACCCATAAGCGAAAGAGTGGTGAGGGTGACTTTGTCGACGACAAATCACAAAAAGTTGTGGTATGTACTTGATTTAACTAATAATTAACTAATTTTTGAAATCTAATAATTAACTATTTTTAAAAAAATTGTACAGGAGACTTATGAGGCATCAATTATAGAGAAGTATGGCACAGATGCATCATTACACCCGAATTTTGATCCCGAAGAATGGATTAATGCCTCTGGACCCCCATCTCATAATCGGGTTTATGGTTTTGGATGTCGAGAGGGTGTTAAATCTGTTATTGGGAGTTCAAGCTCTCAAGGAAGTACATCC
Source organism: Canna indica (assembly GCA_034359265.1). Taxonomy (NCBI): domain Eukaryota; kingdom Viridiplantae; phylum Streptophyta; class Magnoliopsida; order Zingiberales; family Cannaceae; genus Canna; species Canna indica. The sequence continues at coordinate 30,483,112 of CP136898.1, read as the reverse complement.
TCAAGTTATGGGCATCGTCGGACACATGATGAGTGGAACAATATGCAGATGGAGGTGGCATCCATGCGAGAGCACATCACCCACTTGGAGACATCGATGCAATCACAAGTGGAGGCTCAAGTGCGCTTGCTATTGACACAGCTTGGTATTCCTATCAATCCTTCAGAATCAACAAATTCTCCATCGAGTTCCACCGCACCACCTCCACCACCTCCACCTCCACCTCCATCAGCTGGGTAAAGAAATAGGTTAGTAAATTAAACTATTCCATTCTTAATTCAATTATCAGCATGCTATAGAATTCTCAGCATGCTCTCACAGAAGTTCAAAACACTAACCCTCACCATCTTTACCAAGCCTGCATAAGGAACAAGTAATTACATATGTGAAGTTCCAATCTAAGAGAGTCTAACATAAAGAAAGAGGTGAGCTAATGTCGGGACCTAGAATAAACTTGGATTAGTAATCAATATGCCCCGCTCACTTACAATTCTAGGATTAGTAATTAGAGAGCATGATATTCTCAACATGCTATGGAATTCTCAGCATGCTCTCTCAGCATGCTCTCACAGCATGCTGAGTGAATTCTCAGCATGCTCTGCATCACAATGAGCTACTGTCAGCATGCTCTCACAGCATACTGAGTGAAATCTCAGCATGTTGAGTGAATTCTCAGCATGCTGAGAATTCAACATGCTATCTCAGCTCTCTCAGCATGCTCTCACAGCCTGAGTGAATTCTCAGCTCTCTCAGCATGCTGAGAATAATTCTCAGCATGCTCTCACAGCATGCTGAGTGAAATCTCAGCATGCTGAGTGAATTCTCAGCATGCTGAGTGAATTCTCAGCATGCTCTGCATCAGAATGAGCTACTGTCAGCATGCTCTCACAGCATGCTGAGTGAAATCTCAGCATGCTGAGTGAATTCTCAGCATGCTGAGAATTCAACATGCTATCTCAGCTCTCTCAGCATGCTCTCACAGCCTGAGTGAATTCTCAGCTCTCTCAGCATGCTGAGAATAATTCTCAGCATGCTCTCACAGCATGCTGAGTGAAATCTCAGCATGCTGAGTGAATTCTCAGCATGCTCTGCATCACAATGAGCTACTGTCACAATGAGAGCATGCTGAGTGAAATCTCAGCATGCTGAGTGAATTCTCAGCATGCTGAGAATTCAACATGCTATCTCAGCTCTCTCAGCATGCTCTCACAGCCTGAGTGAATTCTCAGCTCTCTCAGCATGCTGAGAATCATGCTGAGTGAAATCTCAGCATACTGAGTGAATTCTCAGCATGCTGAGAATTCAACATGCTATCTCAGCTCTCACAGCCTGAGTGAATTCTCAGCTCTCTCAGCATGCTGAGAATAATTCTCAGCATGCTGAGTGAATTCTCAACATGCTCTGCATCACAATGAGCTACTGTCAGCATGCTCTCACAGCATGCTGAGTGAAATCTCAGCATGCTGATTGAATTCTCAGCATGCTGAGAATTCAACATGCTATCTCAGCTCTCTCAGCATGCTCTCACAGCCTGAGTGAATTCTCAACTCTCTCAGCATGCTGAGAATAATTCTCAGCATGCTCTCACAGCATGCTGAGTGAAATCTCAGCATGCTGAGTGAATTCTCAACATACTGAGTGAATTCTCAGCATGCTCTGCATCACAATGAGCTACTGTCAGCATGCTCTCACAGCATGCTGAGTGAATTCTCAGCATGCTGAGAATTCAACATGCTATCTCAGCTCTCTCAGCATGCTCTCACAGCCTGAGTGAATTCTCAGCTCTCTCAGCATGCTGAGAATAATTCTCAGCATGCTCTCACAGCATGCTGAGTGAAATCTAAGCATGCTGAGTGAAATCTCAGCATGCCGAGTGAATTCTCAGCATGCTCTGCATCACAATGAGCTACTGTCAGCATTCACTATCACCTCTAACAATTGGTATACAAACTTGAATTAACACCCGAAATAATGAGAAATGGTGATTGCATGGTGTTACTAATGGTAAAAATAACCTGATAGAGAGCATTTGGGAAACTGGGTATCCCTCTGCTATTATATTGTTAACCTCCTTGTTTGGAACATCAAAATCCCCAGACTTGCAAGCTCCAAATAGTGCCTGAACTGCATCCTGGGGGATTACCTGAAGAATCACAACATAAAGAATGAAATCCATAATAAAAGTGCCAAAGATTATATATAAGCCAAGTAAAAATAAGCATTCAGTTCTGAAATATGACATATCATTACTTTATGCCTACTCTTAACAGATTCATGAACAAAAAACTGAAGTATGATGAATAAGGAAGCTATAGAAAACATCAATTCTCATCATGCTATTGTTAAAATTCAGCATGCTGCATTAAAATTAAACTTGAACTTGTTGCTTTTATGCACATTAAACTTGGTAAATTAAACTTGCTGAGAATGAACATGTTGGGAATTCATTCTCAGAATCTCAGCATGCTGAATTCAATTCTCAGCATGCTGAGTGAATTCCAATTCTCAGCTGTGAATTCAGCATATTGAGTCAATTCTCAGCATGCGTGAATTCTCAGCATGCTATTGATATAATTCAGCATGCTGCATTGTTAGGTATTTCTCATTTCATTAAGTTACAAACTTTATTTACAACTTCAGAGTGTCAGTTTATTATTTTGCATTGAGTTACACACATCGTATTCCTCATTTCATTGCCTCATTATTATTTTTTTTTCTACATGCAGGTAAAAGGATGAAGTGCAAGGATCAGCTTTTTGGAAAAACTTATCTTATGTATTTGAAACTTTGAAACTTTGAAACTTTGTAAATATTTGAATAACACAATGTATTTCGAAATTACTGGTATACAATGGTTTCTTATGTGTGTGGATTTTAATGTGTGATTCAAAAATTATTTTTCAGATTTCGTGTGATCAAATTTATATGTGATTTCATTATTTGAGGATTGATCAGGTACACATATAACAAAATAAAATATCTGTTGATCAAAATTGGTAGATTCTAATTCCAACGGATTTACCAACAGATACATATATACATTGGTATTACCAACAGATAGGTTTCGTTGGTATTACCAACAGATATTTTATTTTGTTGGTAATACCAACGACAAAATATCCGTTGGTAATACCAACGGTATGCGTTGGTAATACCAACAGACTAATATCCGTTGGTAATACCAACGAAAACATATTTGTTGGTAATACCAACGGACTAATATCCGTTGGTAATACCAACGAATATATGTATCCGTTGGTATTACCAACAAACTAAAATATCTGTTGGTAATACCGACAAATTAATTAAAATCCGTCGGTAATACCCAAAAATCCGTCGGTAATACCCTGTTTTCTTGTAGTGATAGTAGGGGAGAGTTGATTCTACAAAGAACATAAAATGGAATAATGATGTAAATACATAAAAGTAGTGGCAAGAATGTCCATTAAGAGTCCTTTTAACAATTCATCTTTGTAAGTACAACAAAAGAATCGTTACATTATATTAGTAGACGCTGAACAAAAATCCCTTCTTAAGGTGTGAGAGATATAAACAATTTGCTCAAATATTAGGTAGCAATAGAGAGGCATAGATATTCGAGAAACAAACTAACAAATATGAGAACAAATACACATAGTTATAACCTTAATTTATTCAGCTATGAATATTTACCAGTTGGATGGATGGAAGATTTCTGAAGTAAATTGAACTCGAGGTGGCTTCGCAGGATAACATTCCTCAAAGGGTGAGTGCAGGAGATGAGGAGCGACGAGAGGGAGATGAGGTCGAGAGGAAGTCCGATGTCAGGTGAACCGGTGAAGGAGATGCTGAGAGAGATGAGGCGGCTCAGATCTGCACTTCTGCAGGCTGCGGCGTAGAGAGGTCAAACGCCTTGAGCAATGCGATTGCTGCCTCCACCAATGCTGCCCGACCTTTAGCAAGAGCTGAATCAAACGCCTCCTGCGCAGCGGCACTCGAAGTGGTGGCAGATGACATTGTGGACGCCCGAGTGGAGAATGGTGTGAGGTAAAGGAGGAGCGGGTAAGAGGAGTCACCGATGAGGTAAGGCCGGACGTGGTGGCTGTGGACGGTGACGATATGATCCGGCCGGGAGGGAAGGGCGCCGTCGTCGTCGAGAAAGCGGTGGTAGAGGCTGCTATCGTGGAGGTGGGAAGCATAGTCGGAGGAACCGGGGGCACGGACTCAAGCGTCCTAATAGACCTTGCGGTGGTAGGGCAGACTGGAGGAGAATGGAATGGAACGATCGGCTGGGGGAGCGGAAGAGGTCGCTGGAGGAATATATTTTTGGAAGCTGAAAAGTTTCTTCAATTTTTTTGTTGTTAGAGGACAGAGAATAGAATAACCTAATAAAAAATTTATGTGGAGATAAATACTGAGAAAAGTAACATAGTACAGTGGAAAGGATTCTGTGAAGGTCTTGTATTCAAGTCTTTGTTCTTACTTTTTTGTTTTGTTTTTTAACTATTGTCTTTTAATATATTATAATATAATAAATAATATATAGTAATTAATATACAATAATAATAATAATAATAATAATAATAATAATAATAATAATTTTTTATTTTTTATTTCTAATTTATTAATTTTCAATTAAATTATTTATTAATTTTTAAAATATTTGAATCAATGAAAGACTACAATGTGTCATTTAAAAAAAATTCTGTTAAATAAATAACAGTGAGTTAACAAAGGAATATTTTTATTAGTTTCATAAAATTTAATTTATTTTTTTAATCTAATTTCGCAGTTTATGGTGAATAATCGCAAAAGGGTCATAATTCAGGGGAGGTTTTTACTCTTTACCCAAAAATTAATAATAAATTTGAGGGTGATGAGCGAGGGCATCGAGGCAAGAAATAGAATAAAAAAGTATTTTTATTACATGCCAGCATGCCACATCATTGGTTTAACGGGGTTGCCTGTGGAAATTAGATGATAGAATTCAATTGAAACAAGTATGGAAGTATATATATGATTCAATTGAGACAAATAAAAGTGCATGCCACAAATGAGAAAACCCTAAAGTACATGATATATTTAGATAATTTCTATCTTTCTTTTAAATTTAATTCAAATTGGGATCAGGTTGGGTCCTCGTCGAGTTATTTTTTTAACACGAGAACCGAATTAAGGTATATAACTCGTTCGATTATGAAACCTGGTATTTAATTGGTTTTCAAATTTTTCAGGTGGGTTTATACCGGGTCGGGTAAAAGTCACAAAAGTATTTTTGGTTGTTTGAGTACAAAAGTTTTTCAAATATAATAAAATATAAACTTATTTATGAGTATAATTCGTCTTCAAATCAAAAGTAAATTATAGTCACAAATTTCTTGCAGCCACATCTAAGCTCCATAACTAGATGCAAAAAATTAAAATGTAATTTCGTGATTAAATCGATAATAATTACCACAATTTCAATATATAAAAAATAAAAGAAAAAAATAATTACTCCTTTTTTTAAACAAAGATAAAAAATCACAATATGTGATCATATTAGAATTTGAACCCTAAATCTTTAGGAAATATCTAAAATGTTACCACCAACTGTGCTAGTCACAATTAACAAATAATAGATATCATGGATAATGCATATAGTAATAGCCATAAATTATTCATGGAAATTTAGTTGGCACTAAAAGATCTAATTCTCCCGCCACCAAAAAGTAAATATATGACGGGAATAAATTTTATTTGATTTGGCTTCAACCATTAGCCACGACGTTTTATGTGAAAACTGTACATATTATTTTTCACAATAGTTATTGTGGCAAATCGAGTAATCATTATTCGACACTACTAGCCACTAGTATAATGTGGCTATAGTTTACCTTAGTAGCCACATATGCGATGTTGTTATGGAAATGGAGAGTGACGCCAAATGAGGACCCTTTGGCGGTAAAAATATATAGCTACGAAATATGATTGTGGCAAAGAATATGTTTTTTCTCATAAATATACAATGGAAGCAACTGTTGTTAACTACTAACCACGAAATTCTCATGGCTATAGTAAGTATGATTGTTCATTGGGTTGACCCGAACTAATGAACCCGAGAACTCGACCCGACCTATTTGGGTCGGGTCGGGTCGGGTACAATTTGATCAAACCCGGCCATAATCGAGTCGGGTCTCGGGTTTTAGAATTTTAAACCCGATGACCCGATCATTAGAATATAATATAAACTAATACTGTCAAAATAAAAAAAGAAATTAAAATTGTATTTAATAATAATAGATAGTAAATAATGATAATATATATAAATTTAGAAAATAAACTTTGAAGAAGAAAGTAGAACACGGAATATATATATATATATATATTGAAAAAAATGCATATTTATATAGTATATTTTTACATAAAGGAAAATGTATATTGAAAAGGTTTGAAGGAATTTGAATTATGAAACTATTTATTTTAACTTTAAATATAGGGAAAAGGTCTAAAATGGTCCCTAAACTTTTTCAGAATTTTCACAATGGTCCACAACTATTTTTCGACTCAAGTGGGTCCCTAAAGAATTTGTAAACGTCACTTTGGTCCCTAGTCGTGACCCTGCCGTTAAAGCTAACGTTCCGACGACGTGGCATATGATTTAGTTGACTCTGCTTACGTATATTTAGAGATGCTTACGTGGATTATTCTAAATTTACTATTAATATTATAAAAATTGAATATTTTTTTTTTCAAAAATACTTGCAAATGATATTTACATGCAAATCAATATTTTAATATTTCAAAATTAAAATGATGTTAATAAATAAAATATATAAAATTATATTTTCATAATTATCCTTCAACTTTTTCTATTTTTTTACTAAAAAGAGAAATACAAACTAACTAGTCAACAGAAAAATTATAATCCATCTTAACGTAACAAAGTAAATCAAGATGCTAATCATGATTCCATTCAAAGTTTCTTTCAATTCTCATGGCGTAGTTATGTACGACCCGAGGTTTTCTAATATAAAATTTATTTTGGTGCAGCGCATCGGATCGGGAGTTAGTCGGGTCGAGTCGCGAAATCGCCGTGAGTAGAAGGTATAATTTAAGCCTTATAAAATTTTATTTGATAAATGTTTCTTCCTTCTTAATCATAAGATGATTTAGTAGAGTCGAGTCCAAAATTGTGTTCGCGGATCGAGTCGGGGCTCGAATCGGGCTCAAATCGAGTCGAGTAGGGGCTAAATGAGTGGAAGGGGAAAAATGATCAAGCGAAAATGAGGGAATAAATCCCTCATCCTCCTAGCAGCCGTGCGGCTCATCATTGGAGCCACACGCAGCCTGAGAAGCGAGAGGGAGGAGGGGAAAATTTGGGGTCGGCGTCGGATTCGAACCGCCGTCAGAAAGATCGAGATCGTCGTCGCTCGTCCAGCCTTCTTACTTGATCAAGGTGAGGGGTCAAACCTCAGTTGGTAGGGTGAGGCGTGTGGCCGAACCATGTAGAAGGAAGGAATCAAGATTTTGTACGTCTTTTCTTATCGATCGATGGTGTTTCTCGAATTCCTAAATCATGTTCCTCAACGATGTATGAATTCTTGTTTTAGATGCTCGTTTTTCTTGATGATTAGGGCCGGCCACATGAGGGAAAAGGGGGAAAGATCATGCCGAATTTTCCCCCAATTTCTTAGAGTGGTCGGAAGCCCTTGGATCGAATTTTTCTCACGATTGATGACTTGACTCCTCCCAACCATGGCCGAGGACCTTTGTCCCTACCCTGGTTGCTCTCGGCCGAGCATGAGCAGCCTTGGTAGGCTCGACCGAGTAGGTGTGAGGGGGGGAAAAGGGTTCGAGTTGTTTCACATTCACATGTAGGGTATTAAATCCTTGATTTCATATGGATCATTCAATTATTATATGAAATGTTAGTATTGATAGATTGAGAACATCATGCTATATCCTTGATAGTGTACATATGGTTAGAATTTTGTATGGCATATCATCTTAAGAAATTTCCTCCATTAGTTTTACTAGTATTGAATTCTTACTATGTTAATCCAATTATTACCTTGCTGGAAATTATTGATTAAATGCAGAATTTAATTACCTTAGTGTTGAATACTTACCTTACCTTGGAAGTTATTATTTATGGTAGTAGCTGTAGAATACTTCCCTTATAACTTATGTACTGTGACATATTTGTATTCAGACATTTCTACGCTTATGACTTGTAATTTACACTTAAGGAATCTGGTGAATGACGCTAGATACTTATAAGGAAATTATAGGGTGCTTACATTGTCGGAAAAACTTGAATGCAGACAAGCTAGGTTTACCACCTAGGAAATAATCAGTGGGCATTAGTGTGCGGCTGGTATGGCTCGGAACGAGGGGGTTGGATATGGGTGAATGCCCGGGGTTAAATAAGGAAACTTTACAACACTTTGCTTGTGTATTGTGATTGTGATGGTCGGTTGAGAAGCATGGACGGTCGAAACAACTAATGCTTGACTCAATGGGTGATTAGGGTCTTGAGATTACACCAGTGGGCCCGCTAGGTGTTAGACCCGGGTGGCAGAGGGTCTTGAGATTCCGTTAGTGGGCCACGCTGATGGTAGACCCGAGATGGGTGGGACTAGCTATCCCTAACCCGGTGGGTTCTGAGACTAGTTGACCATCCTAGTCGACGACCCGGTAATTGCTCTGACTTTCCTTATGTGACATGTGGGCCACGCGGTCGGATCATTATTTTGTGGTAAAGGATGGGCAGAGCCGAGCCACCAGTTCTCGAACAAGTTCTAGTGGCCGAGTGTTGCCCAGTTTGGTATGGTTTATGCAGGACGACCTTTGGGCCGGTTGTCATATCATGACTAGATTCGATCCCTAAATTTATAAATTGATTACTTATATGCATGTTGTTAATGGGGATTTATGTGGAGGTTCAGAAGGACCGCTCACTGAGTCCCATGTGGACTCATAGTTTATTTTTCTTATTTTTGCAGAGCCCGACCAGTGAGGTGAGGCTTAGAATCATGGTGCAGCTGGAGGGCAGGCAGTGGCATACATCTCTTACACTACAACAAACCATTGATATTTCGACGTTAGAATAAACGAACATTTTGACTCCAACAGCAGTCAAAATTAACATATCGACGCGTGCGAAGACGACGAAAATGAGTGGAATATGACGAGAGCCTATATGTTCGTTTCGACGGCCGAGTAGACGTCAAAATGTGCAACATATCGACGCCTGCATATAGGCGTCAATAGACGTCAAAATATTCGACGTATCGACGCCTGCGTATAGGCGTCAACAGACGTCGAAATGTCTGACATATCAACGCTTGCATATAGGCGTCAGCAGGCGTCGATACGTTTAACATTTCAACATCTGCTCAGCCATCAAAAAAAATTTTAAAAAAATATTTTTTAACATACCGATGCCTAACAGAGGCGTTGGTATATTTATTTATTTATTTTTAAAAAATAATCATCAAATTCCGCCTATCAGGCAAAATTTGAGTAGCCGCCGCACACGGAATTCCAATTCAACGTGCGGCGGATTAAGTGCAGGCACGAATCCGCGCCACTTGATTTTCAACACGCGGTGGACATCGATCGTCAACTGATTCGCGTCCGCTCGATTTCCGCCACACGACGAAAATCAAGCGGCGTGCCTGTTTAAAAATTAAAAAATAGAAAAATATATTAAAATAGTAATAAATTTTTAAATTTTCGATATAAATAAAAATTTAAAAAAATTACCAACCTTGTATAAAATTTTATATCATCAATGAATTTGATAACCTGTAAAAAAAGAAAAGAAAATATTAGTGAAAAAAAAGTAAGAACAAAAATTTAAAAAATAAAATGAAATTTTCATCTGGTTTGAAGAGAGAATAGGAGAAAAAAGATAGAAGAAAGACGAAAAATGAGGAAGAAGTAGAGGAAGAAAAAAAGAGAGGAAGAAGTATAAATAAAAAAATATATTAAAAAATAAATTTTTAATTTTTTTTTAAAAAAATCTACAGGAAGCGGGAAATCTCCCGCCTCCTGCCTCGGCGAGCGTGTGCGCACTCGCCCACTTACCCGTCGCATGGCGGACATCGAGCGGGCACGGTTCGCGCCTGCGCTTAATCTACCACACACGAAATTCCAATTCCGTGTGTGGCGGCTCCTCTCGATGTTTATTTTTTTAAAAAAATAGATAAATAAATATACTGACGCCACTAACAAACATCGTTATGTTAATATATATATATATATATATATATATATATATATATATATATATATATATATATATATATATATATATATTGACGACTGAGCAGACTATGAAATGTTAAACGTATCGACACTTGTTGACGCCTATATGCAAGTGTCGATATGTCGGATATTTCGACATCAGGCGTCAATTTCGACATCTTCTCGACCGTCGATATGTCGGAAATGTTTCGACGCCTATTTTCAGCTGTTGTCAGGCGTCGAAACATTTCGACGCATGTTGTCAGCTGTTGTCAAGCTTCGAAATGTTTCAACACCTGTTGTCAGCTGTTGTCAGGCGTCAAAATGTTTCGACGCCTGTTGTCAGACGTCGAAAAAATTTCGACGTCTTCAGTAGACGTCAAAATTTATTGTATTAATTTTTTTTAATAATTTTACATTTCGATGCTTATAACCAACGTCAAAATTTTGGTGTCGATATATAATGAATTTGTTATAGTGGTAGTAGCGTCCAGTAGTCGTAGTTGTGATGTGTAGGGTTGTTTCTTTATATACACTGAGTGATGTTTAATTTGAAAATATGTACTTGACTTTTAACTCGAGTTTCTCTTAACCGTTGGTTTGTTCTTACAACTCTTTCAAAAATTATTCGAAACTTTCTTTTAAATCAAATAAAAGTTTGCGTCGTGTTTTTCTACTTGTATGTTTTCTGGTTGGTGTGTATTCTCAGTATTTTGCTATTTAGTGTATGTGGTAGGCTTCAGGGTAGGACATAAACCTGGCCGGTCACGCAACCCTAAGTTGGGGCGTGACAAAGTTGGTATCAGAGCTTTTGGTTAGGTCTTGACTACGACTAGGAGTTGGGTACCATATGAGACATATGCTAGCGTGTCGACATACGGTATAGGTATGCTACGAGATCTGGCAACCATGACTGCACTCAGCGCACCAGGCAGTTAGTAATTTAAATTACAGTTGAATGAATTCTTTAGGTCAACGGTAGAATTGTTTCTTTTTCTCTATATTAGTGTGATGGAGACTCATAATGCTGCACTGAGACAATAATTCGACAGAACGCCGGGGCCGAGGTCTAGGCCGGGGCAGGGAAAGAGAGCAGTCCGAAGAGCAGAGACAAAATTCCGCGGTTGCTCAACTGCGAGCTCAGGTGGCTCAGTTAACAGAGGCGTTCCTCAGAGAGAACGAGTTGAGACATCAGATGTAGCAGCAACAACAGCCACCGCCGCAGCCTGTACTTGTGGTTTCGGTGGTACCAGAGGTAGCCGAGACAGTAGCACCGGTGATCAGGGTTCCAAGAGCCCCATCTTATGCAGACTTCGTCAAGTTGAAACTGCCAGAATTCACTAGAACAGACTGGCAGGTGGAAGTCATTGAGTTTCTGGGGGACTGCTACGAACTGTGCTTGGAACTGGGGTGCTCATCAAAAGCAGCGGCTCGTATGGTCGAGCTTCAGATGAGGGGACCAATAAAGGTCTGGCTGCAAACTTGGAGGGCTCGCAGGGCAGCAGGCTCGCCGCCTCCCACATGGGAAGAGTTTAGGGCTGCTGTGGTAGAACAATACTTGCTAATGAGTGTTCGCGACAAGCGGGCACGAGACTTTGAGATGCTGCGCTAGTCTAATGGCATGTCAGTGTCAGAGTATGAGATGGAATTTAACTGGCTTTCCAAATATCATCCAACCCTAGTGGCATCTGAGACCGCCAGGGTCAATAGGTTCGTCGGGGGCTTGAGGCCTCAAATAGGCAGGCTCATCCACTACACCGAGGATTCCACTCTCGCCCGAGTGGTGGATGAGGCCCTTCGGAAGGAAGCTTTGGTGTCGTTCGAGAAAAACAACGGACCGACCAAGAAGAAATTTCGGCCGCAGGGATCTGGAGGCCGACCGGGTCACTCTGAGGGGACTGTAGCTACCGCAGATCACCAGCAGAGTCGAGAGCAGGGTGGTAGCCGGGGCTGTGCGGGCCCAGGGTCCGGGACCGGGAGGCCGACAGGGTCAGGGGGTGTTTCTCAGAAGTCAGATATGCCGCAGTGTGGTCGCTGTAGCCGGAGGCACTAGGGGACTTATTTTGGCCGCTTGGATGCCTACTTTAAATGCGGTTAGGTTGGGCACTTTAAGAAGGACTGTCCGAACAGAGTTGGCCAGAGATCTGAGTAGTAAAAAGGAAATGCGCATATGTCAGTAGGGTCAGTGGCTCAAAGAGGTCAGATGTAGAGCAGGGGACCGTAGGCTAGCCATTCAGAGAGACCGTCTGCCAGGGTTTTCACCATGAACCGCTATGGGGCAGAGGTATCAAAGGTAGTGGTGACAAGTACTATTTTAGTCAGTTCTTCTGCTGCTTATGTTCTGTTTGATCCGGGTGCCATGCACTCGTTTATATTTGCCAAATTTGCTGCTGGATTGCCTATGACACCTTCATTGCTTGTTGTGCCATATGTGGTGTCAATGCCTACGAACGATGCATTGATAGCAGAATCAATTTTCCATGACTGCGAAGTGCTAATCTGTGGTCATGTGTTGAAGGCAGAATTGACACTTCTGCCTATGCTTGAAATTGATGTCATCCTCGGCATGGATTGGATGGCGGAGCACTTTGCGTCAGTTAATTGAAGGGCTAAGACTGTCACCTTCTGTGGAGAAGGAAAGGATGAGCCAATGAGCGTCATTTCAACCCTTAAGGCTCGTAAATTCCTAGTAGGCGACTGCTAGTCTTTCTTGGCCTTCGTATCTGTGGCCGAGGAAAAAGGGGCACGACTCAGGAGGTTAGTGGAACTCCGGTGATCTATGAGTTCGCCGATGTCTTCTCAGAAGAATTGCCAGGATTGCCGCCTAGAAGAGAAATCGAATTCTGCATTTAATTGCAGCCCCGGGGTGGCACCGATCTCCATCCCACCCTATAGGATGGCACCGGCCGAACTTTGGGAGTTAAAGGTGCAGTGCGGTTATTAAGGAGCTCATTAATTTTACCAAAGGGATTTGCTATTATTAAGGAGCTCATTAATTCTTTTACCTACCAAAGCAACCCGCATGTTATTCAAGTCTCTAATTCATTTTTTATTTGTTTACCAGTCTAGCGGGCTAATTCGAGGTCGAGTTGAGTCGACTCATGGTTCAGTGCGAGCTTGAGAGCTCGGGTAAGTAGAAATGTAAGTTGTGTATTTTCTTTTCTTGTTAATTAAATTTGTATTGCATTATTGATGCTTGTGGTTAGCGGGTTTTGGATTCGGGTTATGAAGAATGCGAGTTAGCTAAAGGGGTAGAGTGTAAATGAGGATTTGGGAGGGGATTATAAAATCCCCCCTAGGGCTAGGCAGCTCCTTGTTGGAGCCGCACAAGCCATCAAGAGAGAGAGAGGAGCCGCAAGCCGCCAAGCCGGCGCCCCTCTCCCTCTCACTTGTGAAGCCAAGCCGCCGACCTCTTTCCCTCTCTTGTGAAGCCGAGCCGCTGAGGAGAAGAGGAGCCGCCGCCCCCTTTGTGGAGCCGAGCCACCGCTGCCTCGCGTTTGGCCGAATTGTGGAGGCCACCGATTGAGAATTGTTCTTTTTCCCTCTTCGTAATCATGTGAGTGGTTCTTCCTTCCTATTTCCTTTTGTTTTCTTGTGTTCTTGAGCCGTCCTTTAGAATTTGAGAAATTTTGTCGATCTTACCGTTTGAAATTGGGATTTCTCGTCGCTTCCTTGTGTGGAACCATAGGACACAATTTGGAAACCAGATTAGGCTTGGGTACTCCAGAATTGGGCTCAAATAGTAGGCTGAAAACAAAACTCCTAAAACAAAACCTAATTTTGGGAATTTTAATTTTAATTGTAGCATTAAAATTTAAGGGGCAGAATAAACTGTTAAAGAGCCAACAAAAGAATTTAATTGCATGAAACAAAACCTCATGGGCTGATGATATTGCGGGTCTTGGGCGTCGGGGTCGAGCATAGTGTGTAGCGGCATTTTCCCAGTAAGAACACCCCTAGGACATCGTGGATGACACTTGACTTAGGTCTTCTTGGCGTCATATCTTTCAAAAAGGAATAAGTTCATATGGTCGAATCCTGATTATTCTCGTCTCTATTTGGAATAAGTTCGGATGGGCGAATCCTGATTATTTATGTCTTTATCTGGAATAAGTCCGGATGGGCGAATCCTGATTGTTCCCGTAATTATTCTTTAAGGGTATGTTATGGGATAAGTTCGGATGGGTAAAATTCGATTATCCTCATAACCCTTGTGGGTGAGTTGCTTGTCTTTCGACATGGGTAGGCAGTTAGGCCAGTTGTGTATTCACTGCCATGTGAATAGATTTGCCTTTGGGCATGAGATGGCCAAGTGGCCTGTTAGTTAGCCATACCACCAGTTTGGCGATCTCCCTATATGAGACATGTGTATATATGTATATATGCTCATTACTTTATGGTTGGTTTTGTTGTGGGGGTTGGTAGAATCGTTCACTGAGTTCCTTTGGACTCATCCTTGTTTATTTTCTATTTCTTTTACAGAGCCTGACTAGTGAGGTAGGCTGGAGCACTTGGCGCGGCTGGAGGGCAAAGGAGCTACCTTGATCTCATAGCAGTCCTAGTTAGGGGTCGTAGTCGAGTCTTCTTAGTATTTGATCATGCACTTGTTATTTTAGCGTTCTTGGAGTTGTAGTCCTTTGGGACATTCATATGTTTTATTTCAGATTATGTTTCTTGAGAAAACTGATAAACTTTTCATCATTTATCTCCGCACTCTACTTGGCTTGTTGAACTTTATTTCTTAAAATGAAAATTGATTTGATTTCTTAATTGTAATAAAATTTGTCTCGTATTTTCGCTATGTTTTATTCTGAGTTGACATGTGCATGGGATAGGCTACGGGGGTATAGACACGTATACCCTGGCCGTTAACGTGACCCTAAGATGGGGCGTGACACACACGTCGAGTTATATTCCGTCAAGCACGATCGAAAGCCCGAATAGTTTGCTGACCAAATTGCTCTGGCCAAATCGAGGAGTATGGCTGAGTTCTGAGAATGGGTCGTGTGCTACATGGAGATGTAAGAACTCCGAGAAGCCAGAAAGACCAAAAGGTAGACCACCAAAGATAGTGCGGAGCTAGGATAAGAAATTCAAGAAACCCGACAAGAAGGGCGAATATTGAGATCATTGTGACAGAGACAACAACAAAATGGCGAGGTCACCGCCCCGACCTAACGCCAAATACGAAAAACACACTCCGAGATCTGATAAATTTATGACTTATAGCTTCTCATACACCCCATTAATATTGAAAAGCAGAAAGTACCATCTAATGCCGATAAGAGCAAGTGATGCGCATTCCATGACACCCATGGGCACACCATTGAGGATTGCATGGTGTTAGGGGACCATATCGAGGACCTAGTACGAGAATGATGACTCGACTGCTATATCGCCCACAGGAGAGGGCGTAGCCGAGACCACCAAAGAGAGTGCTGAGGATAAGAAATCCATGAAACCCGACACGAAGGGTGAATATCGGGATTTCCGTGACCGAGACAACAACAAAAGGACTCGATGGCTATATCATTAGCAGGAGAGGTGTAGCCGAGATCGGGATGGCCATGACCACCGGTGCCGAAGTCGGAGCCGAAGGCCCCAAGGCCACCCGGGAGGCCACCAAGACAAAGACCAAACCATCCGACCGACCAAAGAGATCCGTGGGGTCATCGATGACATAGCCGACATATTCGCAGGTGGTGGAGAGACAAGTTTGGCCAGGAAAAGATCCCTCCGAGCCATTATGGTGATTGACAACACAACACGCTCATAGAGGCTCACCATCAAAGCCCTGGTAATATCATTCGATGAATCTGACTTTCAAGGGATTGATAAAAAATTGTACGATCCTATCGTCATATCTGTAATCATGGTCAACTTTATTGTTAGAAAAGTCCTGGCAGATCAGGGCAACTCGGTTGAAATCCTCCTTAATTCCACGTCTAGAAGAATGCATCTAACTGAGGCCTTGCTCGCCCCTATAATGAAGACCTTGTAGGCTTCACGGGAGAACAGTGTTGGGTGAATGGCCTACACTAGAGGCGCGCGTGGGGGGGCGGTGAATAGTGTATTGTATGAAAAATTAAATCGGTTTCTTTTAACTTAAGCAAAATTCAAATATTTAATGCGTAGAACCAAAGTAAACATGGCAATTAAACACACAATTAAATGACAAGGCAAACACAATAATTTATAGTAGTTCGGGACCCTTCCCTACTCTAGTACCCAAGCACCCCACTTACGATTTCGAACTTAACTTTACTAGATTAAATTTGTTTCCTTACACTTGAGAACTTTTCACCGGAGAGTCTCCGCCCTCACACCAAAAGCACACCCACTTTCACACCGAGAGCACTCTCCCACCTCAAACCCTAAAGAACAATAAAAACTAATCCTAGTAAACTAAGTACACATTGGTGAACTTATGGCTCTACACTAAGGCTACCACCAAACTCAAGACCTAATTGTTGTAAGAATCTGCATACTAGAGGGGGGTGAATAGTGTGTTGTCTAATAATATTTGCCTAATTCGATTTTAATCGATTCTTAAATTATTTAGGCAATGTGTAATTCGACTACTAAGTTCTAAATCGATGAATGATGAAGCAATTTAAGAGCTAGCAAAATATCAAGCAAACGCACGGATTTATAGTGGTTCGGCCCCAATGCCTACTCCACTACCTAAGCACCCCACTTAGGATTTCCAAACTAAGTTTACTAGATTAATTCTTGTCTCCCTTAAAATGAGGACTTTGACTCGAAGAGTCGCACTCTCGACCTAAGACACTTCCACACCCGGAAGTCTCTGCCTTCTTATCGGGAGCACTGTTCCACCTCAACCCTAATGGACAACTTAACTAATCCTAGTAAAACTAAGTTTACACAAGTGGCTTTACTCCTTCACAACAAGGAAACCACTTCCACACACAAGACCTAACAACCTAGGTCTTCCTACAAATCAAATACAAAGAGTTTGAGGAACAAAATAGACAAAAACTTGTTACAAGAAGAGGAATAATAGCTTATCACACTTAGACGTCTCTTCTTCCCACGCCTAACCGCTTGATGAACCCTTTTGAAAGTAAACTCTTTTTGACAGCAGGGTATCAAGACTCAGCCGATGAACTTTAGCGCTTGAAGGTTTTAAGGATGCAATTGAATCACTCTTTGAAGCTTTTTATCATCCAAGAATTTGAGAGAGAGTGTGATAAAAAAGATTAGAAGGGAGATTTATAAACCCAGCTGAAACAAGGCATCAACGGGATTATTTTTTACTATTACAGACGCCCGATGGATGGTCTGGTCGAATCGTCGGTCGATCGACCGATTGACCGTTGGCTTACTGTACGATTTTTCCCTTGATCGGTCGACCGACGGGTCGACCGGTTGATGGAAAAATGTCTACTTCCAATTCGGTTGACCGAAGCTAGCTATTACACGCCAATCGATCGACCGATGGGTCGACCGATTGTCGCAAGATTTGGCCATCCCGGATCCAGTCGACCAATCGGTCGACTAACTCAGTGATGCCGAGATCCTCAACTCGTGTTATGCCATCCGGTCGACCGATCGGTCAACCATGAGCATTCTGCGAATATTTGGCATCGGTCGATGGACCGACCGATTGACCGACGCATCCTTCTGCGGCTACTGCCTCTTTTGCACATCATTCGATCGACCGTCCGATCGATCGAACTCGAGCTGGAAAATATGTTTCTTTGCTTTCTCATTTCGCGCTTGGTTTTTTGGCTTCGTTCTTCAGCGTGCTTTATCTTTGAAGGATTCTCCATGCTATCCAACACATTTTTGATGCACGCATTGATCTATTTTGAGGATTGATCGGGAGGCGTAAGGCTTGACGTATCTTTCATCGATCCTACAATTTTCATACGTCAAACACTTGTTAAATAGGTTTGTTATCATCAAAATAATCATGAGGAGAATAAAGCATGAAGGAGGAACCCTTCAGCTAACAATCTCCCCCTTTTTCATGATGACAAACCATTGACGATAAATATCAAGATACAAGGAAGCATCAAGGAAATGAAGCAATGTATTCAATTTGTACTCCCCCTATCGATAGGTTTATATTCATATTATTCATTTTGTACTCCCCCTATCGATAAGCATATGTTCATATATTCTCCCCATTTTGTCATTCATAAAAATAAAAAAAAACATAGCAAGCATATATGAGAAAAAAAATAACACTTATATTACTAACCATCACATAGTCAAACAAATACATGTGCATAAGATGAAAATGTCAATACATCAACATCAATACATCAATACATCAAAACGTTAAAGAGGATTACTCATCCTCAGGTGGTGGAGGAGGTGGTAGATGCGACCGATAATATTGCCACATCTCAGCCACTCTCCCATACATTTCATCAACTCGACGACCGTACTCATCTATTTGCTGACCATACTGGTCAACACGTTGACCATACTCGTCGATGCGCTGGCCATGGTCACCAATCATGATACCATACTCGTCCATCTGACGATCGTATTCGTCCAAGCGTTCTGATGTATTTTTGTTCCCTTCCATCTGACCGATGTGAAATTGAGCAAAGCGATCCTCCAGATCACTTAAGCGCGTTAGGGAAGTGCCAGATGATGAACCTCCACCAGCTTCATCTTCCTCCATCTCTGTGTCATGCTCAGCCTGTTCCATAGGATCTACTTGCGTTCTTTTGCCACGCTGATGTTCAAGGATCTTCATGCGGCTAAGGGAGGAAGAATCTATGGCTCTAGGAATGGGCTCTATTTCAAATCTAGATCTATTTACCCCAACTTCATATATGAAATGAGAGATCACTGAGGCATATGGTAGGCCTTGTTTTTTTGAGGAATGGACTTCAGCTATATACCTAAGCATGAGGTTAGGGACATCTATAGGAATGCAAGACATGGCAAAGAAAAGAACCCTAGAACTTATAGAGGTGACCTCATCATAGTGACCTGCCCTAGGAAGAATATTATATGAGATAATAAGATGCATGATCCTGGCAGTGATTGACAATTTGATGCTTTGGGTGGGGATCATTTCCTGATAATCCTCAGGACAAATAGTTGACACAATTTCATGAGGAGGAAACTCCTCATGAAAACGATGTGTGGACATCTTGTAAATTTGTCTTCTCACTAGAGGAAACCCAAATGCATCTTTGATGAGGGATTTGGTGATGACTATGGATTTTCTCAAGATTTCAGATCGAAGAACTAAATCATCACTAAGCCTTGCCTTTTCTATCACTAGATTAGAGAAGAAGGTTTTTACTAGGATGGGGTATACCAGTACTTGTTTTCCTAGAAATTTTACCCATCCCATACTAACAAGTTTCAATCGGATATCAAATTGTTCTAGGTCATCTAAATTAACTGGCCGTGTTTGCAGGATGGCTCTATCAACAAACTTAGCAGCTTGTTTTTTGCCTAATTGGGTCAAAAGGTTATCAGGTAAGGATGAGAGCTTAGTTTTGGGTGCCATTCTGCAAGACAATTATGAAGATGATGTAGATGATTAGTTTTAAATGAAAGATGCATGCTTTTAACGCAAATGAAAGAAAGCTAAAAGTTTAAAGATCGGCATAGATTCATGCAAGAATAAAAAGATTTTCTCATTAAATCTCAAGATAAATAAAACTAAATCAAAATAAAAAGGAAAGATTAAGCAAAGTGATCCATAAATGAAGAGATTAAAAAAAAATTGTTTTGACTAGAGAAGAATAAGAAATATTTTCCTTTTTGACCAAAACAAAATTTTTAAAGAAGACTAAAGTTAAAGTTAAGATAAACTCATGAAAGAAAAACAAGAGAGTCCTTAACTAACAATTTTTGTTCAAAATAAAATTCTATTAAAGAGTAAATGATGAATCATTTGAAGAAAACATGGGATATTTGATTTTTGTTGAAAGAAAACTCATTTTTGGAGTAAACATGCTAAAGAGAAGTTATCATCCAAGAAAAATAAGCATGAATGATATTTTTATGTATGAATCCACACACATTGTGAGAGTAAAAGTGAAGAAATCATGTTTTTGAGAGCAACTTCATGAATGATGGATGAAGGAAGGCTTTTTACATTGGAGAAGAGTCTTGGAGAGGAGGTAGAACCCTAGAAGATGAAAGGAGAAGTCTTGGAATAGGGCAGCCGATCGAATGGGCAAGGAAGCCCTAGTTTCGGTCTTAAACCAACGGTTTGAATGGCCAGGATTAAATCTGGCCGAAAAAATGGGCGATCCAGATAATTTTTCGCCCGCCGATCGATCGGGCGGTCGAATGCCGATCGACCGCTCGATCTGCCCTGGTTTTTATTCCTTAAGGAAAAATTATTTTTGGGAGGATGTGAGCTTTCAAATTTTGTAAATTTTTTTTACACGAATTAGACTCTATGAGGATTCCAAGAAGTCAAGAATCACTCAAAAAGGTTGTTTCTACAATTTTCTAGAAATCCTACAAGATCTCAGTGACATTTTTGTAAATATGGATCATACCACCAAACTCGACCTAATTGTTGTAAGAATCCGCACACTAGAGGGGGGGTGAATAGGGTGTTGTCTAATAATATTTGCCTAATTCGATTTTAATCGATTCTTGAATTATTTAGGCAATGTGTAATTCGACTACTAAGTGCTAAATCGATGAATGATGAAACAATTTAAGAGCTAGTAAAATATCAAGCAAATGCACAGATTTATAGTGGTTCGGCCCCAATGCCTACTCCACTACCTAAGCACCCCGCTTAGAATTTTCAAACTAAGTTTAGTAGATTAATTCTTGTCTCCCTTACAACGAGGACTTTGACTCGAAAAGTCGCACTCTCGACCTAAGGCACTTCCACACCCGGAAGTCACCGCCTTCTTATCGGGAGCACTCTTCCACCTCAACCCTAAGGGACAACTTAATTAATCCTAGTAAAACTAAGTTTACAAAAGTGGCTTTACTCCTTCACAACAAGGAAACCACTTCCACACACAAGACCTAACAACCTAGGTCTTCCTACAAATCAAATACAAAGAGTTTGAGGAACAAAATAGACAAAAACTTGTTACAAGAAGAGGAATAATAGCTTATCACACTTAGACGCCTCTTCTTCTTGCGCCTAACCGCTTGATGAACCCTTTTGAAAGTAAACTCTTTTTGATAACAGGAGATCAAGACTCAGCCGATGAACTTTAGCGCTTCAAGGTTTTAAGAATGCAATTGAATCACTCTTTGAAGCTTTTTATCATCCAAGAATTTGAGAGAGAGAGTGATAAAAAAGATTAGAAGGGAGATTTATAAACCCAGCTGAAACAGGGCATCGACGGGATTATTTTTCACTGTTATAGACGCCTGATCGATGGTCCGGTCGAATCGTCGCCCGCTGGCTTACTGTAAGATTTTTCCCTTGATCGATCGACCGATGGGTTGACCGGTTGACAGAAAAATCTCTACTTCCAATTGTCGCGGGATTTGGCCATCCCGGATCTGGTCGACCGACTCAGTGATGCCAAGATCCTCGACTCGTGCTATGCCATCCGGTCGACCGATGAGCATTCTGCCAATATTTGGCATCGGTCCATCGATCGACGCAGTCTTCTGTAGCTACTGCCTCTTTTGCGCATCTTCGGTCAACCGAACAGTCGACCGAATTGGCTGCTGCCAAATACATAACATCATTCGATCGACCATCCGGTCGACCGAACTCGAGCTGGAAAATTTGTTTCTTGGCTTTCTCATTTTGCGCTTGGTTTTTCAGCTTCATTCTTCAGCGTGCTTTATCTTTGAAGGATTCTCCATGCTATCCAACACATTTTTGATGCACGCATTGATCTGTTTTAAGGATTGATCGAAAGACGTAAGGCTTGACGTATCTTTCATCGATCCTATAATTTTCATACTTCAAACACTTGTTAAATAGGTTTGTTATCATCAAAGTAATCATGAGGAGGAACCCTTCAGCTAACACTAACACCTAGGTCTTTACACAACTTCGAATGCAAACAAGTAAATCACAAAATATATGTGTAATGAGAGAAGATATATATAAAAAAACACAACTTAGCTCTCAATAATGAAGTCCTAGTTCCTCTTGATTCCTTGATGATGAATCAGTGAAGTGTAAAGGCAAAATCAAGGTTTGAGCATAAGAACTAGGGTTTGCTCAAAGAATAGGTCAAGAAGTCTTAGCAAATATGAAGGAGTGGCTCAATGAAGCATTAGGGTCATAGGAATGTAGGTTTGAGGTCTATATATAAAGATCCCAAAGGCATGTGCTCAAAAAGAGTCGTTCAATAGGTCAAAATAGATATGTTGGACTTTTTGATTGATCTCCGATCGAATCTCGATTGATTGAGGATCGGCTGAGCTTCATCCTAATGGTTACTAGAAAAACCAGTAACCAATTGGTCGATCGAAGATCAATCGATAACTTGACCGATGCTAATTGTTTAGCATTTCTATTTTCGGGTTTGGTTTTTAGGATTATTTTGCATCAAAATAAAGGATAATACATGAGTACTAGACACCATAAACTTATATTGTAATTTCCCAATGAATCCCAAGCGTTGAAGAGCGTCCGTCCGATTTCTTTTATTTTTATGATCACGGACGTCGCGCTCAAACCAACTTGGAACCTGAAAATATTTCTACATTAAACCTTAGTTCCATATTTGTTATCATCAAAATCGAGATTATGACCTAGGTTGAAATGGCTCAACGTCTGAGGTTTCGTGTGGTTAAGAAAGATGTTTGTCTCCCGATCGAAGACAAAGACGATCGACGTACATTACTTGGTCATTGACATCCCCAGCCCCTATCACATGATTCTGGGGTGACCACCGCTAAACAGCCTAGAATCATCGTGTCAACTCCCCATTTGGCACTACAATTCCCCATTTCGTAAACAAAAGTACGAGTGCTTCATGCCGACCTAAAAGAAGCTCGTCGGTGCCCAATGAATGTTCGAAACACAAGGCGACCAAACTAGAGGAAAAGCCGAGCGTCCCACCCCTTCAGGCAATCCCGGTGTCTCTCGACAGAAAACATCGAGGGATGCGATCACAACATAGGGATGACTCGAAGCCCGAGCACGACCCCGAGTAAACGACACTCTCCAGAGCTCGCCCCGAGTCGAGCCTAACGCATGGCACAACTCCCCAAAAGAGATGTTGGCCCAAGGGTTGCCCCTTAGTTTCGATCTCTATTTTGATAATAACAAACATGAAACTAATGCATTTGTGAAGTTTTGAGTTCAGGTTGAGGTTACGATACACGCACGAAGTTTGTTTGGAGAAATACAAAAAATTGGCAAAAATGGCTACGAAAATGACCGAGTAGAAAATCTAGAGTTTGGATTAGATTTTATGTAATATGACTCTAAGAATATATCCCAAGCCTAATTGAAAAGATATCCAAGTCAAAACTTGGTAATGGAATCCGAAAATGAAGGGCGCAAGAAGTAAACTTCAAAATTCAGCCTTAGCCTAGATTCGATCGACTAGCTGGTCGATCGGCAGAAGCAAAAAATTGACAACGCCTAAATTCGGTCAACTAATTGGTCGACCGCTAGAAGTCGTAAAAAGGTAGTAGGGTATTCGGACGTCGATTGCCTGGTTGACCGAATGGTGCCCAATACTGGCAGAGCGCTGCGGTCGCTTGGGCGGTCAATTAGTCGGTCGATCGACGATCGATCGGCAAGCAATCAGGCATCGCCGACGGGTAGAAAAATGCTCGTTGGGTGGAGCTGCCGAGTGAGGGGTTATAAATATCTCTCACCAACCTCTTTTAACACTTATTAACCAGTCATTAAAGCTTCCTAAGTGAGATTTGTGTCTTCTAAGTTTGATTTGCTCGCACTTGCTTCACCGATTGATGATCCTTCTCAAGCTCTCGTCTGGCCTCGACTCCGGCTATGATTCAATCTCACCATCTTGTGGTGTTGGAGGCATTGAAGCCTTTGGAATGAGCTCTTTGTTGTGGTCTACTCTTTAGCTCCTTTTGTTGTAATTTTACTTGTTATCAAACTTGATTTTCATTATAAGCTTTCTAGGTGTGCTAGGTTAAATATCTTAGGGTTTCCTTTGTAGAATTGTATTTTGCCTAGATGAATAGGTTCGAGGCATTCTCAAAGGGTTGAGAAGCGAGTCCTCGGTTGTATTCAGAGGGAAACACATTGTCTATAAAGGATTTGTTAGAAATCCTTGGTGTGGAGCCAAGGTAGTGAAGTAGGCAGTTGGACGAACCACTATAATCTTTCGACTTTGCATTCGTTAAAACCTTTCAAGGGGAAAAACCTAGTGGGAGAAGACCGTCATGAAGAAAAAAGAGTACACCGATCACTTACGATTTAAGGGAAGAGCTTAGCTGTAATAGGCCCGCAAGGAGGCCACGTTCCACGATCGTGGGAGGTGGGTGTTCTCACCCGGAGAGTTCAGCGATTTTGTAGGCGCCTTTCCAAGGACCTCTGTGATCCTATAGGGGCCATCCTAGTTTTGCGCAATCTTCCCTTCTCTGGCTGGCATTCTTTGGAGTTCGATCTTTCGAATAACCAAGTTGCCTTCTGCGAAGCCTGTCGGCTTGACACTCTTGTTGTACTTCTAAGCTATTATGAGTTTTATGACCTCTTTTCTAATCCTACCGAGTTCTCGTTCTTCCTCGATGAAGTCGAGTTCGGCCTTTTGGGTTTTCGAGTTGTTCTGTTGCTCGAAGATGATTTTGCGGAGGCTAGGTTCTGCGATCTCGACTGGGATCATGGCCTCTGCTCCATAAACGAGCATGTAGAGAGTTTCCAGGGTAGAGAATTGAGCGATTGTATTGTAGCTCCAGAGCACGTCGGGCAATTCTTCGACCCAATGCCCCTTAACTTGGTCAAGTTTCTTCCTAAGTCCCGTTAGAATGACCTTATTGGCTTCTTCGGTCATGCCATTGTTTGTGGATACTCTACTGATGAGAAGAGCTAGGTTTGAGCAAAATTATTGAAATCGCTGATCCGTAAATTGAGTTCCGTTGTCGTTGACGAGTTCACAAGGTACGTCATACCTATAGATGATATTCTTCTATACGAACTTTTGGATCTTCTCGGTTGCTATTGAGGATAAGGGTTAAACCTCTATCCATTTGGTGAAGTAGTCGATCGCTACTACTAAATACCTAATTTGTCCTGGTGCTTGAGGGAAAGGGCCAAGGAAGTCGATTCTCCACTTGTGGAATGGCCAGCTGACTTTCGAGCTGTGGAGTAGCTCGGGATGTTGTTGCGAGACTTCGAAGAATCTTTGACATTTTGTCGCACAAACATATAAGCTACAATCTGTAATTATGGTTGGCCAAAAATATTCGGCTCGGAGGATTTTGGCTCCCAGTGATCCTCCCGCAATGTGATTGCCACAGATGCTGTCATGAACTTCTGCCATTACAATGTCTGATTGAGGTTGGCTGATGCACTTTAGTAGCGGTTGAGAATATTCTTTTCTGTAGAGTTGATCATCGAGAAGGGTGTAATAGCTCGCCATCCTTCTGAATTTGCCTGGGTTGGAGGCGTGCTCTGGAATTTCCCCCCGTTTGAGGTAGGCTATGTACGGAGCCCTCTAGTTTGTTCTTTGTTCAACTATTTAAACCTCGACCAGGGTGCCGACCAGCCTGATGCTTTGTTGTCCAAGGACTTGTTGAAGGAACGACCTGTTATTTTGAGGTTTTCTAGTGCTAGCTAGCTTGGATAATAAGTCGGCTCGAGTATTTTCTTCCCGAGGTATGTGCTAGATCGCGCAACTATCAAAGTTAGCTATTAAAAACTATACTAGTGAGATGTACATTTCGAGGGAGGGATCCCTTGCTTGGCAAGTGTCGTTAACTTGTCATACGACAAGCTGTGAGTCACTTTTTACGATCACTTTCTGGGCTTTTACATCTTTGGCCAGCTTTACCCCGACGGTTAGAGCATACTCAGCTTGATTGTTGCTGGCTTTGAATTGCAACTGAATGGACTGCTCTAATGCGATTCCCTAGCTATTCTCTAGAATGACGTCCGCCCTGTTTCCTTTCTTGTTGGAGGCGTCGTCCATGAACAATGTCCGGATTTTGACCTAGTTGGGGATGTCCTCTTGGTCGGTGAACAACTTCGAAGTCCGCTAGTGCTTGAGCTTTTGGGTTTGTATCCAATGCTGAACTCCGAAAGTTCTACTGACTAGGATATCATCCGGCCAGTACCTTCCTGATTGGTTATTATGTCGTACCTAGATGTGGTGGCTTTGGAGATACGACCTTAGCCTCTTGGCCAAGATGACGAGTGCATAGGCAAGCTTCTATAGTCTCTAGTGTCTAGTTTCAGGTCGTTGGAGGACCTTGCTGACAAAGTAGGTTGGCTTTTGATCCTTTTTGTGTTCTCAGACTAACATTGAGCTGAGGGCGTTTGAGCTCTTCGAAGGCTTGTTCACACTTCTCATCCCATTGGAAGTCTAGATAGGACGACCATTCTTCAAGTGAGCTACTATACCTCTTTGATGTTGTATGGGCTTCGCATCTCTTGGATGGCTTGTCATTTATCCGGGTTGGCTTCGATCCCTTGGTCCATGAGCATGAAGCCGAGGAATTTGTCGCCATGGACCACGAAAGCACAGTTCTCAAGGTTCATTCTCATATTGTAACTCCTGAGCTGGATGAAGATTTCGGAGATCATCGCAGTGGTTTCTAGTGGCTGGTGTTTTGGTGACCATGTCGTGGATATATACCTCAATGTTTCACCTGAATTGGTTCTCGAATACTTTGTTCATCAAGTGTCGATACATGGCCCCTGCATTTTTGAGCTCGAGAGGAATTTCTCTGTAGTAAAAGTTGGCACGATTACTGATGAAGACCGTCATTTCTTTGTCTTCTGGGTGCATTCGGATTTTATTGTAGCCTGAATAGGCATCCATGAAGCTCATGTATTGATAACCCGAGGAGTTGTTGACAAGTTTGTCTATGCTCTGCAGTGGATAGGAGTCCTTTGGACATGCTTTGTTGAGGTCACTAAAGTCGAAGCACATCCGCCATTTTCCTGAATGTTTCTTGACTATCACGATGTTTGCAAGTCATGTGGTGAATCTTATAAATCCAGCTTTCAACAACTTTCTAGTCTCCTCAAGGGACGCTTGCTGGCGCTCGGTTCCAAGCTATCTTTTCTTCTGTGCCACGGGATTTACCTGAGGATCAATGGCCAATTTGTCGTAAATGACTTGAGGGTCTATCTCTAGCATGAAGGCTGCTTGGGGAGGCCCTAACCTATATAGGTTCCAATTCATCAGTGGGCTGGGGCTGCTCTTCGACATCCACTCTGGAGTCTAACTCTGGTATTCGATGCTGGTGCTCTGTATGAATAACCGGTATTGCTAGCGAGGG
The DNA here is from genome assembly GCA_034359265.1 of Canna indica. Taxonomy (NCBI): domain Eukaryota; kingdom Viridiplantae; phylum Streptophyta; class Magnoliopsida; order Zingiberales; family Cannaceae; genus Canna; species Canna indica. Next base: position 30,455,530 of record CP136898.1, on the reverse strand, counting down.
CAAAGTGTCTTGAGTTTTCTCTAGTTCGGATGGCCTAAGTTTTAGGCATTTATTGTAATAGACGTGGGCCTCCTTTTGGTCTACATGTACCACTCCTACCTCTGTATTAGAGATAGGGAACTTGATGGCGAGGTGGGGAGTCGACACCACGACTCCAAGAGTGTTCAAGGAGGGTGGGCCCATGATCATGCAATATGAACTCGAACATTGGATGATATATCCACCGTCTTCGTTCTCGGCGGGGAGCCGAATGTTGTTGAATCCATAAGTAGCTTTTAACATCGACTTGGTCTCCTGAGAAGTCGACGAGTTCCCCATAGTAAGGATGGAGTGAGTTTTCGCTGATGTGCATCCTTTTCAAGTGTTGGGTGGAACAGGACATCGCCCTGTTGGTGAAATGACCACACTAGAGGGGGGTGAATAGTGTGTCAACTAAATCTATTTGCCTAAATTCGATTTTAAATTTTTCTTAAACTACGTAGGTAATTTACGATTGAATGACTAAATACGAATGCGATAAATAATAAAGCAATTAATACAAATAAAATATCAATGCTAACACAAAGATTTATAGTGGTTCGGCTCCAATGCCTACTCCACTACCTAAACACCGTGCTTAGGATTTCACACCAAAATCCACTAAATTATGAGTAGCTTACAATTGAGGACTTTACATCGGACCCTACACTCACCTCGAAGGCACTTCTACATCCGGAAGCATCCCGCCTTTCTATCGAGTGAGCTTTCCCACCTCAATTCCTAAGACCTACTCCTAACTTAGTTTACACAAGTAGCTTTACACCTTCTACACCAAGGTAACCACTTACACACAAGACCACACATTAGATCTTCTTACAAACTCAAATATAATGAAATAAATAAGAAAATACACAACTTAATGAAATAATAAATCAAACAACTTATACTTAGCTCCAAACAAAATTTTCTAGTTTCCTCTTGATGCATTTGATGGTGAATCAATGAAATTAATGCTTACTCAAGGAGTTGAGAGATCAAAAACCAAAAATTTATAAAATAAAACCGAAATTGAAATCATTGGATTGGTTAACCAAAAAATTTGATTAGGTTTCGAATCGATTTTTTGATTAATAAATTTTTTTATTTTTTATTTCTCACTCCTGGGAAAGGGAGGGCATTTGGCCCCTGCCAATTTGCAAGTGTCTATTGATACATAGGGGAGAGCACAATTTCGTCCCCTTCAATTAATATATTTGTCTCTTTATCCTTGGAAAAAGTGAAAAATTAGAAAGCTCTTTTATTTTGTTGCTCGTATGATCCAGATCACCAAATGTGTCATAGATCCTGAGTTAATCATCTATTTATTTTTCCTTTGTTCCCATCCTCATTTTAATTTTTGGCTCGGCCACGGAAGAAAATGAATCACGATAAAAAAAAATACAAATCGGATCAACTTAATTTGGTTTGGATATGACTTGGTGTTGGGTTTTTATAATATATGGGTTTGGTTTGATTAGGTTAGAATGTGATTAGGTCGGGATTAAGGGCGGAGCCAAAGTATTGTCAAGGGGGCAGCTCCCCGCTCCCCAACCTATCCTCCCCCCAACCCATCCTCCACACACACATTTGTCTTTCCCTTTAAGATATATAATAATATATATTATATATATTAGTATTTAATTATATTTGTCCATTCTAAAAATATTTTTTAACTACGTAATTGACTCTGTGATATACGATTTTATATTTTATCCCTCTTGAAATAATTTTTTGATTTCACCTCTGATCGGGTCATATTTGGGTTGCCAAGAAAATTTGGGCTAACAGGCAATTATGGAATAAAATTGACTAGTGTTGAATTTAATAGTGAGGTTCTGGGCTTATGATCGTCGAACTTGGTCAGAAGTTCAAGTGTAGTTTAACATGGGTTGAATGGGTTTGATTTGAGTTCAATTTTACCGTTGTTAAGGTTTGAGTTACATTCAAAATGAATTTTGGGTTACCGTGGGATTGTTGGGTTGCATGAAGAACCCATTATTTATGATTTTGTAACAAAAGAATGAATGTGTATCTTTTACAATAACAATGTTCTTCTTCTTAATGACTTATATTACTAACAAGGAGTACTGAATCTCAAGTGTTACTGTTTTGATATCCCCATGTACTGTTATTTTTTAATGACTTGTATTACTCATAATCAAAGGCATCAAAGGTATGAATAAAATTTGAATAAAAGGCATCAAAGGTATGACTTATATTACCCATGTACTGGTGTTGAATAAAATTTGGTTTTGATTGATTCATCGTTAAAGACATCAAGAGATCAAAGTTTTATTTTATAAATTTTTGATTTTTCAAGAATGATGACTCAATCAAGCTCAAGGATCATTAAAATATGGCTCAAGATATGTTGGATAAGAGGTGGAAGATTGACTAAGGCTTCTATTTATAAGCCATGAAGTGTTTGCATGAAACACTCAACTCAATGTCTAGGAAACTAGCCATTTTCGTCATCCGATTGTAGGTCCGGTCGATCGTCGGTCGACCGATCGAGTGACCAAAGGCATACCACTACTAAAAAAATAGTTTTCTGCGACGGCTATTTTGCGACGGGTCTGCGACCGCCGTCCATTGGGGGTCGCAGACTGGCAAATGGGCGACGGATTTTGCGATCGATTTGAGTGCCATCGCAAAATGGTGATGACACTGCGACCGCATATCGTGCCGTCACAATATGGCGACGGGTTTGGCGACCATTTGTGACCGTTCATTACGATCGCTTATTTGCGACCGTTAGTGCCGTCGCAAAATGGTATTAAGTTCCCCGCGCCAAACCCTTTTTTTCTCTTTGATCCCGCGCTCTGCCGATCTCCCTCTCTCTGTCGCCTCTCTGTCGTCGCGCCACCGCACACCGCACGCTGACCTTCGCACGCCGTCGCAAGCAGGCCTCGCTGCTCGACTATTCAACCTCCTCGATCCTCCTCCTCCTCTCTCTCTCATCCGAAACCCTAGCCGATAGCTAGGGTTTATAGTTGAAACCTAATTAGTTAATTATGTCTGTTGATCTGCTCGGTTTAGTGTTAAAGTTGAGGTTGAGGTTTATACTTGAAGGGAGATTGAGGTTTCCCATTCCATTTGAGGGTGTTTATTTAACCTAAACCATTGGATTCAACTCATGAATCATGATCTCTAAACGAAAGCATGTGGATTCACACTTGCTCAATTTCATTTCTAGTTGTGCTTGTGAAGATGTACTGTTCATTTCATGATATGCCCTTCAACACTTTTTTTTTGCTTTCAAGAAATCCTCTTTTGCTCGTGGAAGAATTCATGAACTGTTTGGATTGCTCATAAGAAAAAAATCTTTGGATTGCTCATAATAATTACTATCTTAGCATATCTAATTTAGTTTAGTAATATAAAGCTTTAGCTTGACCTTTTTCATTTATGTGGAGCAAGAAGAATTGTTTGTCTATTTGATCAATGTTTAGCTGTATAAATTACAATTGCATTTCTGGTTGTCTGAACTCTCCTTCCATGGAATTAAGTAAACTTAAACTTGCGAAGTTATTATATGAAAAAAAATATATTGTCCTTTGATTACTTAATATTCTGATTTTCTAACTCTTTTGTGGAAACAGATTGATTCTAGATAAAGGGCACTAGCGTATTTGTTTCTGTGATCCCCACTCGACTTCCAAGCAGCAAATAGAACGAAACAAAAGGGGCGAAGGGGCTACGATTAGGGTTTTGTGTTTAATCGTAAGATGCCGAAGAAAATAGCTTGTTCTACTGTTTTGATGATTGTGCTATTTCTTGTGTAGGTTGGTTCTTGTTGCCACTATCAAGGTACAAAAAAATTCCTATACGTTTCAATCTTGTTCATTAGTTGTTCTCATTTATACTAGATTGGCAGTTGAAGTGCACAACTTGAATGTTATTATCTGTTTGAGGATTTTTTTCAGTGCTACTGTAGGTTTAATGAATTTCTTAATTTTGCATGTTTTTAATGTTCCTGAATCATGTATGAGCTGGGCTATAAAAGCTTGTTTATGTTGGTTCCTATCACTTATGTTATTGATTTTACATCCAAGCAATCCTCTAACATTGACCTATACTCCATGGCTAAACTACAAGTGAAAAATTATGATATTTTCATTTTTTTTCCCGTTTCCCATATCAGAATTCATAATGATACAAGGATAGTTCTGATCAAGATTTCTTGAGAGATATATATAATAATATATATAAAAGACCTTGATGAAGTCTTGTTAAGTCAATGTTTTAATCCTTGGGTTTAGGGTCTAGGGTCTAGGGTTTAGTGGCTAAGGTCTAGGGTTTAGGGTCTAGGGTCTAGGGTCTACGATCTAGGGTTTAGAGTTTAGGGTCTAGGATTTAGGGTTTAGGGTTTAGGAATTAGGGTTTAGGGCTTAGGATTTTTGGTTTAGGGTTTAGGGTTTAGGGTTTAAGGTTTAGGGCAAAGACTCAGCAAGTATGTGCTCCTCCTCCTCCAATTCTCTCACTCCATGTTTTAAATTCATTCGTTTTCTTTTCTTCCTATGTTTGTTTGTTTTTTAGTCTCGTGCTTTCTTTTCTTTGATTGTATGTTTTTTTAATATTGTTTTTGTTATGATGTTTATTTCTAGAGTTAATTATTAGTAGTGTATTTGAAAATTCAGATCAATAGAATTTTGAGTATGCATTGTTATGTTAGGATTGAAATTAAAAATAATAATATGATTCACGAGTTGATAAAGTGACACGAAGTTATCGACCATTGGATCATATTTTTTTTACAATACCTTAGATCCGTTCGGAGATCATATCGTTGTCTATAAGAAGTACAAAACTTATAGATTCTTTACAATTTCTGAGTTGTCCTTGATCGGATAGTTTGGGATCAAAATTATTTTACTTGCAGTTAAATATTTTTTTTAACATTCATTTCAGTTTGAAATTCTAGCAGATATCCCTTGTTCTCCAAGTATGCGCCCAGATGATATGCATACTTTGAGAACTGTAGGGAAATGCTGCCAGAATTTTGACTGAAATTGAATGTTAAAAATATATTTAAATGCAAGTAGAATAATTTGATTCCCAAATGGAATAGGACTACCCCACCTATGAAGATTTCTAAAGAAGTATTTGTTGTGATATATCACGTACAGAATCATGACGGAAGATCGTAGTTGGATGTACCGTCGGATGTACCGTGGAGGTTTACTTGAAGAATTCAAGAGCGGTGTTCAGGAATTTTTGAACTTCGCATATTCAAATCCGTAATTTGTCAGTGTTGACAAAATCAAATGTCCGTGTCGTCGGTGTGTCAACTTGTTTTTTCTAGATCGACAGGTAGTGACATTGCACCTATACATAAATGGTTTCATAAATCGTTACTATCGATGAATTTCACATGGGGAGTCATTCATAGGCATGTCATCGTATGAATTAGGAGGCCAGTCGTCTAATATTGGATCTTCGTCCGCAACTCATACAACATCCGTTGAGCAACCGTATCGAAATATGGTCTTGGATGCTCTGGGCGATCGTGAATTTCAATGGTTGCCAATGCCTCACACAGAATTAGGAGGTCAGTCGTCAAGTACTGAAGTGACAATGGATATGGAGTGTGAGCCACAAGTAGAACCAGAAATTCCAATGGAATTACCAAATCCAGAAGCAGCATAGTTTTATGATTTACTGAAAGCTGCAGATGAACCATTATATGAAGGCTGTGATGAATATTCAAAGTTGTCAATAATGACACAAATGTTAAACATTAAGTCTGATTGTAACGTAACTGAGATAACATATAATCGATTTTTTGAGTTGTTTCACAAAGCGTTGCCTAAAAATAACAAACTGAAGGACAGTTTCTATAAGACGAAAAAGATGATGAAGGGACTTGGTCTAGGGTATCAAAAAATTTATGCATGTCAGAACAATTGTATTCTCTATTATTGTGAATACGCAGACTTGACCCAGTGTCCAACATGTGAACATCCACGGTACAAAGAGAAATCTTCGAGTAGGCAGAAAGATATACCGTTTAAGGTTCTTCGATATTTCCCGATAATTCCTAGATTGAAGCCCAACATATGATAGCCCAACATATGATATGACATGCTAAGAGTCGTGGTCCGAATGTTATGACTCACCCGTCTGACTGTGAAGCATGGAAACATCTTGATCGATGTTATCCATCATTCGCAAGTGATCCTAGAAATATCAGACTAGGGTTATGTACCGATGGGTTCAATCCATTCGGTCAATCATCCACTTCATATTCTGTTTGGCCGGTGCTCCTCACGGTCTATAATTTGCCGCCGTCGATGTGCATGAAAGATGATTTCATATTTTTGAGTATGGTAATCCCAGGACCAAGGGACCAAGAAAAGAATTGGATGTGTTCCTTCGACCGTTAATTGACGATTTAAAGAACTTGTTGGATGACAGAGTCATCACTTATGATATTTATCAAAAAAGAAATTTCAACTTAAGGGCCGCATTGTTGTGGACAATTAGTGACTTCCCGGCATATGCTATGTTGTCTGGTTGGAGCACACACGGGAGGCTTGGTTGTCTGTATTGTATGGAACGAACAAAAGCATTCAATCTTCGGCATGGACGAAAGATTTCATACTTTGACTGTCATCGTCAATTTTTGCCACTTGATCATCCATACCGGAGAAATAGGGATAAATTCTTGAGGGGCAGAGTGGAAAAAGACGGACCACCTCCGCGTTTGTCTGATAATCAAATGTAAGCTCGGGTTGCTGTGTTATCGGATATGACATTCGGAGAGGTTGACAGAATTAGTGATTTCAGAGAAAGACACAATTGGGTCAAAAAAAGTATATTCTAGGAACTGCCTTACTGGAGCTCATTACTAGTTCGGCACAATTTGGATGTGATGCACATTGAAAAGAATGTGTTTGAGAACATTTTTAATACATTGATGGATTTTACAAGAAAAATAAAAGATAATGTGAAGGCAAGAATGGACTTAAATGTATATTGCAAACGTCTAGATTTAGATCTACAGGAGGTGAATGACAAACAAGTTAAACTGAAAGCCTCTTATGTTCTCAGTAAGCAACAACAAAAAGATATTTGCCAGTGGATAAAAGATCTCAAATTATCAGATGGTTATGCATCTAATTTAGCTCGATGCGTCAATGTGGACGAAGGTAAAATATCAGGAATGAAAAGTCATGACTGTCATGTGTTCATGCAGAGACTACTCTCTATTACATTCTGCGATATTTAACCAGACAAAATTTGGGGTCCGTTAACAGAGCTTAGTTTATTCTTCAGAGATATATGCGCCAATGCCCTCTGTATCGAAGATATGGAAAAGCTAGAAAAAAATATTGTAGAAATTCTTTGCAAATTAGAGCAGATATTTTCACTTAGATTTTTTGATTCGATGGAGCATCTACCGGTTCACTTAGCATACGAGGCAAGAGTTGGTGGTCCGGTTCAGTATCGGTGGATGTATTTATTCGAAAGGTATATGCAGAGGTTAAAAAGGAAAATAAAAAATATAACTACAGTGGAAGGTTCAATAAGTGAAGCTTATATAATTCAGGAAATATCAACTTTCTATTCTTTCTATTTCGAGTTCAGTGTGTACACAATATTGACTCGTCTTCCCTGAAATGATGATGGGGGAAATGTGAATGTTGTAGATTGTCTACCAATATTTTGTTTTCCTGGTCGTGGTTTGAGCTCATGTTCACCGAGATATTTAACTGAAGATGAGTACCATCTTGCACAATTATATGTACGGATGAATTGCCCCGAGGTTGATCCTTTCATTCAAAAATTTGACACGGAAGTTTGTACACAAACACCAAATATATTTGAGGAAGAATTACAAGATAAACGTAGCACATAATTTCCAAATTGGTTCAAAACTTGGTCGAGTGAACATATTCAAGAAATAGACAACAAATTACTCGAGTTAGCATGTGGACCGTCACGACTAGTTTTATGCTATAATGGATACTTTGTGAATGGATATAAATTTCATACAAAGGAGTACTCAACCACAAAGAAGACAATGAATGCCGATGTTTGTGTCAAAGGCTCCACTTGGATTGATTGTGATTGTGATTTCTTTGCACTGCTTAAGGAAGTACTTGAGCTTCAATATATTGGGTGCAAAAAAATAGTGATATTCAAATGTCACTGGTTTGACACATCATCTCGAGGGAGTCAAATTCATCCAAAGTATAAGCTTGTTGACATTAATTTCAAATCAAAGTTAGCGTCGAACGAGTCTTTTATTTTGGCATCACAAGCGCAATAAGTATATTACGCAAATATCTAGGCAGACGAAGAGATAGATCGGAATGGCGGGCAGTGTGTAAGACTAAGGCATGATTAAGGATTAATCCAATGGCAGAGGATAATGATACTACAAGATTTGTATTAGGTAATTTTTATCAGGAGGATAATCCTCCAGTAGTTGAAGTTGTGGATCAAACACTTGAAGATGAAAATTTAGTCATTGAACATGGTCTGGCTGAAGAAAGTGTTGATGTTGAACCAGATGATGCAGAAGATGAGAATAGTTGTGAAGATGAAGAGACAAGTGAAGAAGAAAACAACTCAATTGATTATTATTCAGATGATATCGATGATTAATGTGTAATATATATATTTTTTTCATCTTTTTCTATTAATTTATATTATATTATTGGTTGACATCACTAATCAACATTTATATCTGTAGATGTCGCGTGCCTGTTCTAGGGTTCATCGCACAAGTTTACCTCGGCCGCCGCGCGACACCACCACCACCACCACCAGTCGTGGCGGATGTTGTACCACCATCACCTGCACCAGCCGTGGTGGATGCTATACCACCACCAGCTCGAGGTCGTCGTAGGCCTCGTGGGCCTAATGGGGGTGATGCACCTTCATCGTCCGACCAGCGTCGGCGGATATCGCTGAATGGTTTAAAGTAAGTAAACTAATTTATTTATTATAATTGTTAATAATTAATTGTTACTTATAATGTTATTATACTTGAGTTGTAGATTTGAGTAGAATGATATCGCCCGCACCATGACCGTTATGCTCAAGAGTTTCTTTCATGAGCCGTGGACTTCATGGACCAGGGTGTCGAACCATTATCATAATTTATTATGGAATGAGTTCGAGGTACGTAGTTCAAGTTACTAAATTCATGATGTAGCCAAACCCGTATAAATTCAAATGTGGTCCGCACTTTGGAATCTAACTAATAGTTAAATGTTGAGGGAATTATAACCATTTACTAAATTCATGTTAATAATTCAGATTATTTACTGTAGTCGCAATAACCATTTGAATATAGTAACTAATAGTTAGTAAACCCGTAGCATTTATACCCGTATGATTATTTGAATCAAATAATCTATAAATTCAAATGGTTCAGCATATTTGAAACAAATGGTTTATTTTAGTAAACCAATAAAATAAAACTGTAGCAGTAAATACTGCTACGTAATAGAGAGAAGTGGTACAGCATATTTGATTCAAAAGTATCCAATAGTTACCATATCTACTGCATAAATAATGAGATTATTTCTATAAATGAGGACTATTTATAGAAATAAATGTGGAAGGTAAAATTTTATTGTGCTCTACTTATATTTCTTATTCTGACTGAAAAAAATGCTGTGAACAAGTGGTTTTACGAAGATAAATTAGGATATGATGGCTAATTGGTTATCATTTCATTCCCAATTGAAGCAAGCTTTCATGTGATAGCATCAGACGAATTCATACCCACTTGTATCAAAAACTGATACAAGTGATACTGATCACTATCAGTTTAACTGATACAAGTGATGCTATCAAAAGCTGATAGCATCAGACGAGCTCTGTGATACTGATCACTGATCACACTACTAGAAAAATGGTCATCAGCAACGGCTGATGCCGTTGCTGAGCCGTTGTTGAAGAGAATCAGCAACGGCCGCGCCGTTGCAATAGAGCCGTGACAGAAAGTCGCGTTGCTGATGACTTAGCAACGGATCAGCAACGGCCGCTCGGGCCGTCGCTCAAAACATTATAAGCAACGGCCGCTCGGGCCGTCGCTAAAAATATTATCAGCAACGGTTTTGCCACAGACCCGAAGCCGTTGCTGATAACATTAATAGCAACGGCCGCTGAGTCCGTAGCAACGCCGTTAGTAAAACCCCGTCGCTAAGCCGTTGCTGTAGGTCATCAGCAACGGCTTTTCCACGGACGGCCATGAGAAAGCCGTTGCTGATGACGCATACCTGGGAATAGAAAATTTAAAAATTTCAAATTTCCATTGATACATTGATACATTATCTGATACATAACTCACACACCCATACCCTCATACACACATTCATTCACACATCACAAACACACCAAGATATACATCAAAACAATTATATTTATATTGATAATTATCCACGATAGTATAAAAACAATTCAAATGCAAAATTGAAGTATCAATATCCAAACAAAATAAGTTAAACAAGTTCAATATCTCAGTAACAAGTTCAATATCCAAATAAAAAATCTCACGATCACGATGGAGGATGGTCTGGATCATATGGCGGGGTCTGGAGTGCTTGAGTGTACACCGACGTGGACTGACTCGAGGACGATGGATTAGATGATGCCGAAGAGATGCCTGCTTCAGGATGACCTGACATGTTGCGTAGCATAGCTTGTATATCCGCCATCATCTGACTCTGGCGCTCCATTATCTCAGTCTGACGCGCAATCGTGTCCTCTAGAGTCCTTATTCTGCTACTATGATCATAACTGGATCTAGAGGTGGACGGCCGCTCACCAGCGACCGGAGGGGTCGGTGCCCCAAGTGGCCCTAGCACGGCTCGCGCATGACCACTATCTGCGAAGCCATATACGCGGCCATGGTCCCAGCCACCTACGGCCTCGACCCACGATGCTGCGTCAAAGTCCTCGGGGGTACCCCCGCGCTGCACCACCGTCTAGCTGTAGGTCTCCTACTCGAGTTTGATTTTTTGTTTAATATTTATCATAAAACTTAAATTATAAATATATAATGAATAATTTAAACAAATATATAATTACCATAATGTATGCAGCGCGGTTGTCGATGTACTCCCCCGTCCCATGTGCTCGATGGTGAGTCCGCTCAAACACCGCCATCGGGGAGGGTCGCTGGACAGTCCCGTCATCCGACACCGTCGTCTACATTTACAAAACAAATACATTAATTAGTACACATAGTAACAAATAAAATATATAATTAAAAGATATACTTACCATACGGTTCGCGTGCACTGCAAATGCAACAGAGCCGCCGGTGTGACGCGCTGCTCCCCCCGACATGCGATTTCTAGCCGCATTTCGAGAAACCTCCCGCCATCGATCCATCGACCATATCCCCACGAGCTGGTCCCATATATCCGGAGTAATCCAACCGGGGCCGTATCCCCGAGTCTCCGCGATGTTAGTGGTCCCAGCTCGTGCCATCGCTTGGGACCGAGCCTGCCCCAGCTGCCCGTTGTACCTTGCCCGGGAAATAGCCTGCCAGGCAGCGTAAATGAAGGACCTCTGGTCCTCGGCCCATGTATAGCGAGCCTGCAAAATAATAATATCAGTACCAATATTAATATATCATCATGCATGTAAAAATAATAATAATACGTGCCTCAAACTCGCGCCATAACATGTCGACGTGCTCGCTAGGCACGTGAGACCACGTAGGCCATGCCCCGTGCATGTATCGTCGAATAGTAGAAGAAATGCTCCTCGGCACTTCTTCTTGCTCGAACCTGCACAACAAAAATAAATTTTAATATTATATTATGATATAATGAATTTGTAATGATTCATAATTCATGATATATTACCGCTCCCCAATCACGCTAATCAATCTACGTGACTCTGTGGCTGGTGGAGGCTGCCACCTGTTCGGCCCGCGTGGCCGCCTGCGTCTGGATGTACTAGCCTCGGCAGTATCATCCTCATGAGGATCAGCAACAGGAGGATCAGCAGCATGAGTAAGTGCTGGAGTCTCACCGATCGGAGACTCCGAAGCTCTCCTGCGTCGATAACCACGACCAGACATATCTGTCGAACAGACATATAATCAGATTATTGTATAAATAGTAGAGATATATTTAATAAAATATATACTTTACAATTATTCCTCATCATCTGAATAATAGTCTTCGAATTCTTCTTCTTCTTCTTCCTCTTCTTCCTCTTCTTCATCTTCTTCATCTCCAGCTTCCTCAATTTCATGATCGTCATCATCAGCATATTCAACTTCTAATTGAATTGACGTTGTGTCTGCATCCTCGAGTATTGGAATAATACGATCCACAGCAGGAAGATCATCTTTTTGATAGAAACCAGGAGGATCATTTTCTCCTACTATCGAATCAATTTTTCCTCTACCTTTTGTCTTACAGACTACACGCCAATCTGCTCTATCTTTATTTCGAGCCGGATACTTGGCGTAATATACTTGTTCGGCTTGTGATGCCAATATAAAAGGCTCATTTGCTGCCAATTTCGGTTTGTAATTAACCTCAACAAGTTTGTATTTTGGATGAACTTTCATGCCCCTTTCTGTTGTATCGAACCAATGACATCTAAATAGGATCACTGATTTCAAGCCGAAGTAGTGTAACTCTATCACTTCTTCCACCAGTCCATAAAAATCCATATCACATTCAACATAGGTTGTCCCTTTCACGCAGACCCCAGCATTCATCGTCTTCTTTGTAAATGAATATTCAACCGTGTGAAATTTATACCCGTTAACAAAATATCCGCTATAGCACGACACAAGTCGCGATGGTCCACTAACAAACTCAAATATTCTTTCATCTATTTCAGCTCTGTGATCTTTGCTGTAAGTCTGAATCCAAGTAGGGAAATCACGATTCCGTAATCTCTCCAATTCTTGATCGTTGTGAATAGAGTATTTTTGCACCATCTCAATGTCAAATATTTCAATGAATTGTTCAATCTCTGGACAATTGAGTAATACATACAAGTGTGCCAAATGATACTCTTCATCGCTTAAGTGTCGAGATGGACGAGAACCAAAAGCACAACCAGAGTGACAAAATATATTTAAACGTCCATCTGAATGTCGAACACCCCCGTCGTCGTTACGTGGAAGACGATCAAATCTTGTCTGTACTGTCGATTCAAAGTAAAATGAGCAGAATGTTGAAATTTCTTGGATGATATACGATTCAGATATTGATCCTTCAACAACTGCGGTGTTCTTTACTTTTTTCTTCAGACGATTCATGTATCTTTCAAATAAGTACATTCAACGATATTGGACGGGGCCACCAACTCGTGCCTCGTATGCCAAGTGTATCGGTAGATGCTCCATCGAGTCAAAAAATGCAGGAGGGAAAAACTGCTCCAGCTTGCATATGATTTCAACAATATTATTTTTAAGTGTAGACATATCTTCGACTCGAAGGACATTTGCACAGATGCTTCTAAAAAACATACTTAATTCAGTCAACGGACCCCAAATATTATCAGGTAGAAGATCTCGAAATGCGACCGGAAGTAATCTCTGCATGAATACATGACAATCATGGCTCTTCATCCCTGATATTTTGCAATCATCGACGTTCACACATCGAGATAAGTTTGAAGCATATCCATCAGGTAATCTGAGTTCTTTTACCCATTGACAAACATCTTTGATCTGTTGTTTATTTAACACATATAGGGCCTTCGGTTTCAGATATCGTCCATTGACCTCTTGTAACTCCAACTCTGGTCTTTTACAAAGTATTTTCAGATCATGTCGGGCTTTGACATTATCTTTAGTTTTTCCAGAAATATCCATCACAGTGTTGAAAATATTATCAAACACATTTTTTTCAATGTGCATGACATCTAAATTATGTCGAATCAATAATGAACTCCAATAGGGCAATTCCCAAAAGATACTTTTTTTCACCCAGTTGTGTGTTTGGCCAAAACCTGACACTCTTTCATTGCGACCAAATACTATATCTGGAAGTGCTGAAACACGTGCTAACATTTGTTCACCAGACAACATCGGTGGTGGCCCATCTCTTTCGACTCTGCCCTTAGTAAATTTATTACGATTCCTTCGATACTGGTGATTAACCGGTAGGAATCGACGATGACAATCAAAGAATAAGATTTTTCATCCGTTCTGAAGACTGATTGATTTAGAGTGTTCCATACAATACGGGCAAGAGAGTCGGCCGTGAGTGCTCCAACCCGACAACATGCCGTACGCGGGGAAATCATTGATTGTCCACAAGACCGCGGCCTTTAAATTGAAGTTTTGCTTCCGATGACAATCATAAGTGACAGCTCCCTCAGTCCACAATGTTTTCAATTCATCTATCAAGGGTCTGAGAAATATGTCAATTTCTTTTCGCGGACCCTTAGGACCCGGAATAATCATCGAAAGATAAATAAATTCATCTTTCATGCACATTGACGGTGGCAAATTATAAACTGTCAGCAGCACTGGCCAAACTGAATAAGGAGTTGCAGAATGTCCAAACGGATTAAAACCATCTGTGCACAATCCCAATCTGATATTTCTAGTATTCATAGCAAATGAAGGATAACATGTATCCAAATGTTTCCATGCTTCACTGTCAGATGGATGAGTCATTATTGTATCATCACGACTTCTTGCATGCCAACTCATGTAGGGGGCTGTCTTTTCCGACATGAATAATCTTTGAAGCCTCGGTGTTAGTGGAAAATACCGAAGCGCCTTAAACGGGATATTTTTCTGTCGGACCGATTTCTTCTCCTTGTAACGAGGGTGTTGACATACAGGGCATTTATCCAACTGCACATTTTCTTTATAATATAAAATGCAGTTATTTTGGCACGCGTGTATTTTTTCGTACCCAAGCCCCAATTTTCTCATTAGTTTTTTAGTCTTATAAAAAGTAGGCTCAAACTTATTATCAGTAGGCAGCATTCCATTAATCAATCCAGCAATCCGATCATACGCAACTCCGCTGATATTACAATCGGCCTTGATGTTTAAGAGCTGTGTCATTGCTGAAAACCTAGTGTATTTAGGACAATTCTCATACAAAGGTTCATCGGCAGCTTTCAACATCTCGTAAAATTCTGCAGCTTCTTTATTCGGTAATTCAATCTCTACCGCAGCCCCTACTTCTGTGATATCAACCGCTGTAGTATCTGGTGGGACTGATGTCTGAAGATCTGGCCGATCAACATTATCATTCAGGTGGAATTGACCCCCAAGACTATCAAGTATCATAGTTCTATAGGGATTACATTGACTGGATGAAGAAGCACCAGCAGAGGAAGATTCACCATATGTTTGAACGACAGGATTGCTCGACGTCCCGACTTCGCGTGACTCCCCGTGACAAGTCCATAGAAAATATCTTGGTGCAAATCCTTTGGTATATAGATGCAGAGTGACAGTCTCCCGATCCAAATATCGTCCATTTGAACAAATGCGGCACGGACATCGGATTTGATCACCCATGCTAACGAAATTCCGATTCGAATAGGCGAAATTTAGGAAGTACGTTATGCCTAATCGAAACTCATTCGTTAAAGCTTCACGATCAAGACGTCGGTACATCCAACTTCGATCAGCCGACATGATTCTGTCAATCAATGACAATTTCTTTGGTTAATGTCTTTAGGTGAGATTGTCCTATTCCATTCGGGATTTATGTTATTCGTACTGCACTTACGTTTTTATTTTAACTGTTAACTAATTATTCTAAATTTCGACAGCATCTCCCTACAGTTCTCCGAATACGCATATCATCTGGGCGCGTATCGGAGAACAAGAGAGATGTAGCCGAATTTTAGAATAATTAGTTAACAGTTAAAATAAAAACGTAAGTGCAGTACAAATAACTATATTCCCAAATTGTCCAATCAGGGACAATTCAAGAATTGTACGTCGTATAAAAGATCATATACTTCTTTTACACGAACATACAATTCCCGAACGGATCTAAGGTTTTGCTAAATCATATCCGATTCGTCGATGCGTACGTGAAACATATCAACTCGTCGGATGGATGATTATTTTCTAAATGTTTCGAGACAGTTCGAGTCCATATTGGACGATTTCGGCGCGCGTCCGAAGTGGACGATTCCGGCACGAGTCCGAAGTGGATGATTCCGGCGCGAGTCCGAATTGGACGATTCCGGCGCGCGTCCGAAGTGGACGATTCTGGCACGAGTCCGAATTGGACGATTCCGGCGCACATCCGAAGTGGACGATTCCGGCGCGAGTCCGAATTGGACGATTCCGGCGCGCGTCCAAAATTAATCTAAACCCTAATAATTAATCTAACAAATTAAATAATTAATCTAAACAATTAATTAACAATTATAAAACAATTAATTAAAAATAATCAAACAAAATAAAAAATATATATAATTATAAATTCCGGCGCCGGAGTCCACCCTCCGGCGCTGGCGTACAGTGGCCGGACACACTGTCCGACCACTGTAGAAGGTCCGGCGGCGGCCATCGGCCGCCCGTCGCCGGCCGAAACCCTAGAAATAGGGTTTCAGTCGGATTGATTCCCGCCGGCCGCAGGGAAGAGACGGCCGGCCGATCAACATACCTGAACAAGTCGGTAGCAGCGGGAGGAGGAAGAGGCGTCGTCGGCGTCGGCAGCAGCGGCAGCGGCTGCGAGAGGCGTCGGCAGGAGCGGCGGCGGCAGTAGCGGGAGGAAGAAGGGTCGGGCGCGAGAGTGTGCCCTATATAAACTTATCAGCAACGGCTCACTCGCCCGTTAGAAAGCCGTTGCTAATAAGTTATCATCAGCAACGGCTCACTTGTCTGTTAGCAAGCCGTTGCTGATAATTAAAATATCAGCAACGGCTCGCCTTTCCGTCAGAAAGCCGTTGTTGATAATTAAAATAATCAGCAACGGCTCGGGTTTCCGTTAGAACGCCGTTGCAGATACAAATATCTGCAACGGCTCGGGCGGCCGTAAGAATGCCGTTGCAAATAGCAACGGCTCGAGCGGCCGTTGCTGATAGCCGTTGCTGAAGACCTAATTTCTAGTAGTGTCAGTATAACTGATACTGATCAGTATCAGTTAAATACTGATCAGTATCAGTTAAATACTGATCAGTATCAAAAACCTAACCTATAGAAAATTCTGATCTAATACTGATCATAAGTTAAATACTGATCTAATAATTTTGTTCATCATATTAACTAGCATGAGTATCAAAAACCTGGGTTCATCATATACATATTAACTGGTCTCAGCTTCTGGTAGAGCTCTATGATACTGATCACTGATCAGTATCAGTTTAACTGATCAGTATTAGTTGATCAGTATAACTGATACTGATCAGTACCACTTTAAGTTTAAACTGGTCCCAATGCCAAGTAATCTTAGATTTCATTCAACATTACAAGATATAATAATCAAACTGGTCTCAGCCTTATAAAAGCTTAATTCTAGTATCAAAATGAAAATTTTGGCTGTATATGTAATAATTTGGATATTTTGTTCTTGAGCTAAGTGAACATCCAGAAATGTCGATATATTAATTTATTTATTAGTAAATGTAATGTAACTTGAATCTGGTTTTTATGACATAGTGTGTGTTTATGCTGGCTGAATGAAAATTTGTTTGTCCAAGAAGGCAACTTCACATAGCTGATGTGCATAGTTGGAAGTCAATCTTCATATCAACTTCTATAGGTTAGGTTTTGAGTGGTAAGAAGTTGAGTTAAATACTTCTATAGCTGATGTGTAGTCTAGGGATGACATTTCAAATGATATGGGTCACTGCTTTATGAATATAACTATTGTTTCTGGTTCCTTTAGAAAAATTAGTAGATAAATAGTCTTACTTATGTTATTACTTTTTCATTTACTGGAGTCTGCTAGACATTTTTAGCAGATACCAAACAATATACAACTAATGCATATTACAGCTTAAAGAGAGAAAATCTAATTTACATATCCAGTCAGGCAGTGGCTATTGTTTGTTGTGTGTATCTTAGTGGAAACAAACTCTTTAAAGTTTTTATCATATGATCAACCCTATGCCTATGTTGTCTGTACATCCTAAGAGTTCTATGAGAAGTTTGAGAACTTACTATTCCAATTCTGGTTGATATTTGTTACTGATCCAATTATTTGGTTACTTATCTGGTGATTTTGGTAATTGTAAATTCACTAATTCTTTGTTCTCATATGGTCACAGCAAACATCCTTTTTTGTTTGTTTTAAGATCTCATTGATTTTCTATTTACTGATGTTACAGCATTTTTCCATTTCATTTTCTCCAATATAAACCTCAATTTCTCCATGTAGGAATACAATGTTAATCTTGATGGGTTACTTGACCGCGAAGAATTTGCCAAGTTCATTAAAAAATTAACCATTGACACAATAAACGCGGTTAGTTGGGATCTCATAGTTGCAGTTGTATTGGCTCCAACAATGGCATTGTTGACAAAGAGGGCAACATAAGGGGTTCCTGGTGTGGGTAAAGTGGTGCAGAGGCTTCCAAGTTCCGTCTATGCCTCTGTCATTACTCTCTAAACGTTGAGTGTTCATCATGCTGAGTGTTTAGCATGCTCCGTCTATTCATCAGCATGCTGAGTGTTCAGCATGCTGAGTGTATGAGAACATCAACATGCTAAGTGTATGAGAACACTCAGCATGCTGATGAATTCTGAGATTAATGAAGAAAAAGGCAAGATGAGAGAAAAAATAGAGAAACAATTTTATTTAAGTCTTGAATTAGCTACTACATAGGAAACTTTCCTGTTGTGGAATCATGTGTTTATTTATCTCAATATTTTTATATTCAATTGAATCCTTATTGGTGGAAGTCAATTTGAATCATGTGTTTATTAAAATGATTGTATTAATGATTTCTTTTTGTAGGCCCGATACACGGGATCCTGCCATTCAGGTTCAGGTAGAGGATGCTTGGGAAGCTTACAATAAGAAGCTTTTCAAGGATATCCTCCACCGTGCGCGGGATGAGGCGCGAGCAAATGTAGGCGGTAATCGGGATACGCCTATGGATGCGCTGAAGGGAAATGGGCCTAACTGGTTAACGAGCCATGTATGGGATCGACTATGCGACATCTGGGCGTCCGAGGAGTGGCAGGGTGCCTCCCGAACGGCGCACTGGAACCGGATGATGCTAGTTGAGGGATTCATGAGCCGACATACCGGTGGGTCCATCCCATTTACTAGTCACGAGCGTCGCTTGGTAAGTAATTTAATAATATTTTTTATTATTTAATAATAGTTTTTATTTTATTGCAGGGGACGTGAGACGAGCAAGGGATGCTCATTCCGGCTGATCCTTTGAGGGTCTCTGAGGAGACACATAGATATAAACATGGTCCTCGCCGGGGTGAGTTCATTAGCGGGAGGCCAGAGACGATCCTGGTAAGTTAATATTTAATAAAGTTTATTTTAAAAAAATTATATTTGTTCAATTATGTAAAATTAATTTAATTAATCAATCTTTAAAGGCCACGTATTCTGAGTTGGTGACCTAGCGGGGAGGTGATCCTATGCAGCATCAGCTTGATGTTGACACATGGATGCAGGTGACAGGAGTCGACCACGGCCGTGTATATGGCATTGGCACAATGGTCCACGCACGGACGTTGTTGCAGCCACATGGTGCAGGGTCGTCTGCCTTCACCTCTTCCACCGCTGGTCCATCAACTTCACATGCGGGCCAGGATAGATTTGCAACCTTAGAGGCTTCACACGCAGAATTACAGGCTTCTCATGCACGCCTCATCAGTGAGGTGGCCGCTATGAGGGAGTACATGACACGTATTGCTTCTTCCATACCTGGTGCTCTGGCCCCTCCGCCCCCCTCGTCATTCGATGCGACGCTAGCTGATGCCGTCCCGACGCAGCCCCTCTCCTCGCCGCATCCGTCGCCGACACATGATGCGCATCATGATTGATGTATTTTATTTCTATTTTGATGTAAACATGTTTTGATACGATGTAAATATTACATTTTGATATGTATAAACATTATAATTTGATATACGTCTTGAATATTCTCTCGTTGTGGCAATATTTTGATATCTTGTATATTATTTGATAGTGGCATTGCATTTTGATATAATTTGACGTTGATGTTAAAAGTAAACAAGCATTTTTTTAAAAAATATTATAAATTATTTTTTTTAAAAAAATACAAATTTACGACGGATCTGTGATCGATATCACCGTCGCAAAACGTATATCAAACTAGTCGCCAAAGCGGTCTCAATTGTAGTTTCTGAGACGGCAAGCGCGATCGTATAACAGTCGTAGATATAAATATTTTGCGACGGAAAAAGCGGTCGCCACACCGTCGCCTTTGTAATGTATGCGACGGTCAAACAAGGTCGCAGATATTACGCGACCACATTTTGTGACCGCGGAGCGCCGACGCTCTACGGTCGCAGATTGTTATCTTTTGCGATCGCTACTTATGCCGTCGTATTTTTTCTGTGACTATGTCTTTTGCTACCGCTCGTTGCAACCACGGATTTCCGTCGCAGAATGTCTTTGGCGACCGTTTTGCGACGTCATTGTCCGTCGCAGATAAGCCATTTTTTAGTAGTGTATTGTCACTTTCTGGCATACTTCGATCGACCGTTCGATCGACCGACTTGCCTACTACTAGTTTTTGGCAACATTCGGTCGACCGACTAGTCGATCGTAACTGGGCAGACTGCTTGGTTTGGCTCTTTTCTGGGTTCCATCTTCACTAAGTCTACTTATATAACATTTACTAACTTTAAGTTAATAACTTTAGAACAAAATCTAATTTACTAACTAAGTCTACTTATATAACTTTAATAACTTTAAGTTAATAACACAAATGTTATATAAGGATTACCCCCCATTTGGATTCAATAAAAATATCTAAAAAATTAAAATTCTTAAGAATCAAAATCTAGTTTTTGGGGTCTAGTACAAATTTTTGAAAAATAAAAATTTTTTAATCTCCCGGGTCAAATATGGGTATGCTAAAGGCTTTCAAAAATTTCTTAAAAATACCTCGTTATTTAGTTTTTACCCAAGGAACAATTACCGGCATTTTTTGTGTCAAGAAGATGTCTAGGTCATATAGCCCTCCAATGAGCTCCCTAGGCTTAGTGAATTCTAGGGTCATTTTATAATTTGCCGATTTTTCATGTTTTGGGGTTCGGGTTTGGTTTTTGGGTTCTTATGCATCATCATGAGGATTTACAACATAAACTAAATACCCTAGACCTAAACTTTAACTTCCCGAAGAATCCCGAGCATCGAGGAGCGTCCTTGCCGATTTCTCCGATTTTTCCGATCGCGGACGTCGTGCGCTAACTGACTTGGAACCTGAAAGTATTTCTCAATAAAACATTAGTTCCATATTTCTTATCATCAAAACCAAGATTAAGACCAAGGTAGAAAACCTTAGGCCAACACGCCCGAGCTCCCCTGGTCTACCAGGACTTTCTTGACAAGGAAATCACCAGCGATTACGAAAACAACAACAGGGTCATGCAAATTTTTGTCAATCCCATAGAAGTCAACCTCATAGAAAGATATTGTCGGGGTAGGCGCTTAGAACCTCCGGGAACGGGTTGTATCACTAGCTATTAGGGAGGTTTGGAGTGATTCTTCTCTGATAGAGCTCATCTTGCCTCCTCCGGCAAATCCACCCATGACACACTCGATGAATCTGCGGTTTTTGGTGTGGGGTCGCCCGATCCCAATGTCGTCACGATTGCTTGCCAAGTGGAGGGGCGGTGGTGTCCTGCTTGAACTTTAGTGTTGGTAGTCGAGGTTGCACTGATCTTAGCTACGACTTCGACCACGTCAGATGTAATGGTCGAGGCAGCCTTCCCTAACCAGGCGCTCGATTTGATCTCATAGTACAATGCATTCTTCTGTGGTGTGTCCGTAAGTCCAATGGAACTCACACCTCTTACTCTTGTTGAATTTGGATGAATGTTTCAGCCTTTCTAGACCATTAGGAGGTCTGAGTAGCTACAAATAGTATACCTCCTAGAGAATGGTTTCTCGCTTGATATTGAGGGGGGTGTACTCGTCGAACTTGGGAACAGGCCCGGAGGGTTATCTTCCTCTTCTGTTGTGGCCATGATCGCAACGTTCTCTATTTTCGCCCCAAGTGTCGGGCCTTTTGCCCTTCTTGTCTTCGACAACGTTTTTGGTGTTTTGAATGTCAGCCTTTCTAGTCTCGAAGCTCCTCCATATCTATGTAACTCTCAACCTTTTCCTGGAACTCTATCATGTCTTTCGGCTCTGCTACAGCGATCGGGTATGCGAAGTACCCAGGCATCAACTCGTGTTTTATGGAAAAGAACTCGACTTGGGGGTCGAGGTTCAGAATTTCTGTGACTGCGGTCTGAAATCTTTGTATATATCTCTTAGGGGCTCATGCTGCGATTGAAGTTGTGCTTACCTGCATCGTCGAGTGGTGGTCTCTTACTGCGACTTCGATGTTGTCGGTGATTCCACCGGGTTCGACTACGACTCCAAACATGCCGGATGTAGTGGTCAAGGTGACCTTCTCATATTAAGCGCTCAATCTGGTCCCGAAGGACTACGCATTCTTCGGTGGTAGGTCCGTGGGTTCGGTGAAATTCACACCTCATGCTTTTATTGCCTTTGAATTAAGATTTTAACCTTTTGGGGCTATTAGGGGGTCTAAGAAGCTATAGGTGGTAGACTTCTTGTAGAATGGTCCTCTGTCTTGGTGCTGAGAGTTGTATACCTTTAATGTTGGGCAAGCGGGTGAGCTTCAACCTGAATTTGATGGAGAAGAATTTCACTCGAGTGTCGAGGTTGGGGATTTTGGCCGCTATAGCTTGGAATCGACATATGTACTACCTTAAGGGCTAGCTCATGTTGCCCCTGCCTGACATAGTGGAGGGTGTTCTCTATTTTGTGATTGTCACACCCCAAATCCGGTATGACTGACCAGGGTACACCACGTACCCCGTAGCCTAACGCAACAAACTATATCTAGAAATACACTATACCTGAACATTTATAAATCATTTCAGAAATAATAACAAACTTCTACAATAATCCCAAATCACCAACTCAATGATTGACCAAAAGTTCGAATTAATTTTAGAAATATAAATTAATAATTAAATGACACCTCAACATAAGAAAATGCAAAAACATAAAAGCCCGAGTCTACATGGCTCAAATGACTCAAAGAAAAACAAAACACGACTCAGGTATCTCCCTCGACCACGACATGTCACGAGACTCACTGCCCTGCTGCCACCACCCGCGCTACTACATCCCAGTACCTCTCTGATCATGCTCAAGTGCTGTAAAAGAAAGATATGAAAGGGGATAAGTCGAACTAGGACTTAGTGAGCAGATCAGTACTCAAACCCCCATGTCCAGCATTATGGAATAAAAGACATAATTATGCATAGAAAAAGTAAAGCATAATTCAGGTGCATTTATTAATTAACAGAGCAATCGTCCTAAACATCATATAGCAACCTGCAGAAAATATGCCACCAAGTATAAAATATATATGCTCAATGCAACAAGCCACATGCTCACTCGAACCTGTCGGTCCACATAGCCACATAGGGTAGGTAGTTGATGTCGCCTCCAATCTACCACCCAACCAGTGTTGTCTCTTTGGGGCATGCCCTCCTCTCACCGACATGGGCTCTTCCAATCCGTCTCTTTGGGGCATACGTTTCCCTCACCGGTCAAGATTCCGAACCGTCTCTTTGGGGTATGATCTCCCCTAATCGACCGGAACTTTCGAAATAATGCCAACACCGTCTCTTTGGAGCAGACCCTCCCCTCACTGATGAAGCTTTTGGGAATATGCACCAAGCACAATACACACACATAATAACATAGCAATTAAAAGATCCATCCACATAATAATAAATAAAAGTATGCTATGAACATACCTCGGCCTCTCCATGGCCTCATGCCATAAATCACATTCCACATATGTATAAGGATAACATTCATGTCACTTAAGTATAAACATAATATGTGCATGGTCATGAATAAACACGACATCATAATGATACTTCATATAACTCATGTCATAATAAATTAAGAATATCTCGCCACGCATGTAATCACAAGTAGTGACATAGATATGTATCAATATGCTAGAACATAGAAGCTATGGAAATATCTATCAACAAAGAACTCTATACAAGGTATTATATGTAGAGAGCATCTATAATGAACCACAACCCCTTTTATGACCCTAACCATACCTCCTAGGGTCGGCCTTCCCCCTTACTCGAATGCTCTAAGAGCAAGGGAGGGTTCGGCCCTACAAGTCCTCCATGGGTTCACCTCAGTGTAATGTTTACCCTAGGGTCATATGTCTCTATGTGCACCTAGGTTCCTAAAATTCTTTAAGTGTGACTCTTTTCTTTTCATCATACCTTAATTTCATCTAGGTAAATTCATAATGTATAGTCTCCACCCTATACCTTGTTACCATGTCACCGATATAATTTCACAAGGGCCAGCCTACCCTTAGGTTCCTAAATAATTTCATAAAGGGGGCAGCACACCTAAACAAAACATTAATAATCAAGCTTTATTCCTTAACCTTCTTACCTTCCTAACTATCAAGAACACAAGACACCATCAAGACAGCAAGAAGAAGGGGCGGCATCCCCAAATTAGGCTAAGAACCATTTGGCCAAAGAAAAATCTCGATCTAAAAATTTATGATGACAACACGTAAATCCATAAATCATACCTCTGAAACCAATACGAGAAGCCATATGAAAATGCGGTGAAAAAACCCATGACATAGGGGCGGGAGGCATAATGAGGAAATCGGGGAAAGAGGGCTTAATCCACTCACTTTTTGGAGAAAACGGAAAGGAAGAAGAAACTATGGTCCTTCCTACGATGAACGTCGAGGAACCCGCGACTCCGGCCTCTGGATTGGTTCCTCCCCTCTCGGTGTCGCCGTCTCTCTCTCCTCTCTTTGCCTCGTGTGGCATGTGGCTAAACCCCAGGCCGCACGCCCCAGGTATATATTTATGTGGCCTGGTTGGGCCCCAAATGACCATATTGCCCCTCCTTAAGTGAATCGACTTGTAAAATTCATATCTAACCCATTGTAACTCCGATTCGAGTTCTGATTGAACCGCTAGACTCGACTCGAGGCCGTCTATTATCCTAGCATGCTAAATCACAGAAATATAGCAAGTAAAATTTTCCTAAATTTTTCTACATAAATTGCTTACCCGGATTTAATCCCGAAGCTTTTCGCCAGTTCGCACTAACTCGAGCCTAAGATCCCCTGCTTAAGGATAAAATATAATTTATTAAATTTTTGGTCATTACAATTTCCTCCCCCCTTAAAGAAAATTCATCCTCGAAATTTGAGATGGACAAAAGAACTCACCTCAGCATCAAAAAGGTATGGGTACTTTTCTCTCATGTCCTGCTCGACCTCCCAAGTAGCCTCCTGCCCCGAGTGATGCTCTCAACGAACTTTCACCAAGAGAACCACCTTGGACCTTAGTTTCCTTATCTGCCTGTCTAGGATCTCGACAGGCTTTTCCTCATAAGAAATGGCAGGATCGATCTCCACTGCGGTAACATCTAGAACATGGGAATCGTCACAAATATACCACTTTAGCATGGATATATGAAAAATAGGATGCACCCGGTCCATGCTAGGCGGTAGAGCCAACTCATAGGCAACCGCTCCTCTGCGCCGTAATATGCGGAAAGGCTCGATAAATCTGGGGCTCTATTTCCCTTTCTTTCCAAAATGCATCACCCCTTTCATAGGGGATACTTTCAGCAAAACTAAATCTCCTTCCTAAAACTCTACATCTCGTGCTTTCCCATCTGCATACATCTTCTAACGACTCTGAGCTGCCAAAAGTCGCTCCTTGATCAGTTTCACTTTCTCGATGGCATCGTTAACTAAATCCGCTCCCAACATCTGGGACTCGCCAACCTCGAACCACCATACGGGCGACTTGCATCTGCGCTCGTACAAAGCCTCGAACGGTGCCATGTCATTGCTGCTCTTGTAACTATTATTATAGGCAAACTTCACCAAAGGTAAATGCCTCTCCCAATCGTTCTCTGGGTTTAATACCCATGCCCTCAACATGTCCTCAAGGGTCTGAATGGTCCTCTCGGACTGCATGTCCGTTTGAGGATGAAAAGCGGTACTGAACCGCACCAGCATACCTAGAGCCTCCTAAAATGACGCCTCATCCCCGATACTGAACTGAGTGCCCCGATCATATATAATCATCACCAGAATCTCATGATATGCAACGATCCAGTCCAGGAATAACTGTTGGGATGGGAATAAGAAACGCACCAAAAATAGCTATTTAAAAAATTCAAACCATCCCGAAAACAGTAATCTACTTTAGCAATATTTAAGGAATTCAATCTATGAGTAGAAGGAGAAGATATACCTTATACCGCGGTTGGATTGGGTGCTCCTATTCCCATTTCAAGACGCACACATGCACGTCCTCCAATGATAGTCTACACCATGCACCTCACAACAATAGGGGTAGCGAACAACGAGGCTCGTTGTGGCTCAACGGAGAAGCTTTCTCAATCCCGAAATCCACCAAAGCAAGGCCAGATCTTTCACCAAGGACCGGGCACTAAAGAGGGAAGAAGAGAGGATGAGAAAACACCGGAACGAAAGAGAATAGGTGAAGATACCTCACTGTCCTCTTGGACTCCTCCAAGAAGATGAAGATTGCGGCACACCCAAGAATAGAACACCTTTAATTCGGCTTCGCGAAAACCGAGGAGGGAGGATGTAGATGACCGGCCACCAATGGAGAGGAGGAGTTCTTTGGAGTCTTTCTCTTTAAGAAGCCTTTAAAGAATCAAGTCCTTAGTCTTCTCCAAGAAGAAGAAGAACTAATTAACTAACCACTCCCTATGGAGTGTTTGGCCACTATACATAGAGAGGGGGGCGGCAACAAGAGTAGACCCGGCCGCTAAAAACTCTCTCCGGAATTTAAAATTCACGGGTTTGCCTCCAAAAATAATTTATATTTTATTGGATTCATAATTAATTCGAAATTAATTAAATCCAATTTAATATAAATTTTAATTTATCTCCATAAATTAAGAGTCTATAAACAAGAATGATGATTATCTAAATAAAGCAATCCTCTAAACAATAGGAAAGAGGTTTATCTAAATATTTCAATTTCTTATTAATTAATGGAATTATGATTTATCCTCATAAATCATATATCAATTAATTTTATGATTTATCTCCATAAATCAAATTCTTATTAATTAGGATTTATCCAAATAAATTAATTTCCAATTAATTGGTTAGGCTCATGGTTAAAAACTAATTTTCCCACCAAGTATATTTGATTGAAAATCAAATTATATTTAATTCATAATTAAATACATTCTCAGTCAAGTAGTTGATTAAATATTTAATTCATAATTAAATTTAATCAACTACATAAAATATTATCATGTGTCAATCCCTACAATTTAGGGATGTCCTATAATTTAGGGTTACTGAGGAACTCCTTCCTCCCGCATTCGTTCCTATAGGAAACATCTTTCCTATCATGTCTGTAAACGAGATCCATGATCGAGTTGTAACATGTCCATGCTATTAGACATATAGGGCTGCATTCGGACTTTATCTCATAAGATCTGTTAGGAGATTAACCTGTTGTGTGTGACCTATTGGGCCCCACACTAAGCTAGCTGTGAGTTGTGCATAACGGAGAGTCGGATCCGATAGAACGACTTCTATTCAAATCATACGAGCCACCACTAAACTCCTTTAGTGTGGTTGTGAGAGACTCTACCCACAAGTCAAGATTGACGTCTAGCAACATGTCATGACTACCTGAATAGTATGAGGTTCAATCTACAGGGATCAAACACCCTTCGGTGATTAGTTACCGTGCAGCTAAATCGCTCGGTTACAATGTCCCAAAGTTGGCTAGGGTATGAAAGAAGTGTAAAACCCTAATACCAATTCATATGTATTCCACCCACCAAGATGTCGTCTCAACAATGAAATGTTAGAAACATCTTCCTCACTTTCATGTCTACTATGGTCACAGATTCCCGAGTCGACATTTGCAGGGACACATAGGATCTCCTCTTATTAGGAGTAACTAATTCCATGTTGGTTGTTCACCTACCTCAATGAATGCTTCCCCATGCCCAGTAATACCATGCACATGACGCTGAGGGCCACGTAGGGATAGAAACAAAGCAATGGATCGTCACTCACAAGGTAACCATGACAACCTCAAGTCCAAGGACTGCTTGCACATACTATCACCCGAGGAACATTCTATTGATACTCATGTAAGGGTTCCATTTTGTGGTCCTTGTGCAAGTTCGTTCAGTGAACTCATTCCCTAATGAGCACCTGCACTTGTACATTAATGACGGCTCATAGGTAATTATGAGATCAGCTATCCCTTATCGTATAGGGCATGTACCAAGTGCACTAGTCTATCCGGAATCACCGATCCCCTAATTGGTGATCCTACGACTAGGAATAGTTAGAACATGGGCATTTGAATTCCAAGTCTCACTGGCATGATTTGATCATGGCCTCGGAATCATTTGCCTGGGTTCATGAGGTTTATCACAATCTTTATGAATAAAGATGCAGCATATGATGAAAGAGTTGCCTCATTAAGTTTATTACCCTTGAATAGTCCCTAAACACATCGACATGTGATTGGCTCAAGGGCACTATGCCTTTCAATAAATGCATGTACTGCTCGCGGAGAAAGTTGTCTTCACCGAAATAAAATGCGCCGATTTGGTCAAGTGATCCACCACTACCCAGATAGAGTCATTTCCTTTCCCCGACCTCGGTAAACTTGTAACAAAGTCCATAGTAATTTTTTCTCATTTCTATTCTGGCACCTCAAGGTTCTGCAACAACCCTGCAGGTCTCAAGTGTTCGGCCTTTACCTACTGGCAAACCAAATATTTAGATACGAACTCTGCCACCTCCCGTTTCATCCCTTTTCACCAATAGTGCTACCTCAGATCTCGGTACATCTTTGTGGCCCCGGGATGTATAGTGTAAGTGGAACGGTGGGCCACCTCTAGTACTCATATGCGGACCTCTGGCATATCTGGTGCTACAATTTTGTCCTTGAATCTCATGACACCCTCTAAATCTAGTCCGTATTCATTATCGGCATCCCCCCTCGTAACCAGATCCGTGGTCAGTGAGCAAAAGGCGTCCTCTACATGCGCTGCACGCAACATGTCTACCAATGTGGATGGAACCCACATGTGTGCCACCAAACCCCGTAGTCCAACATAGATAGTACTGCTCCACCGTCCAAACACACAGTAAGCTCCCAGGCCAAAGGTCTCCTCCCTACAGTCATATGAGCCATGCTACCCATGGATTTTCTGCTCAGAGTATCTGCCACTACATTTGCCTTTCTAGGATGATAGTGAATCGTGTCATCGTAATCCTTTAGCAACTCAAGCCATCTTCGCTGCCTCAGGTTCAAGTCCTTTTGAGAAAGCAGATACTGGAGACTCTTGTGATTGATGAAAATATCACATGTCAACCCATACAAGTAATAGCGCCATAGTTTCAAGGCAAAGACTTTGGCTAGTAGCTCCAGATCATGAGTCGGGTAATTCTTCTTATGGCTCTTCAATTTCCTGAATGCGTATGTGATTACCCTATCGTGATGCATCAGTACGCACCCCAATCCGATCACAGAAGCATTACAATATAATGCAAATCCTCCCGACCCCGACGGTAAAGCCAGTACTAGGGCGGTAGTCAAGCGGTTCTTGAGTTTCTAAAAGCTCTCGTCGCATTTGTCATCCCAAATAAATTTTACTTTCTTTTGAGTTAGGCGTGTGACTGGGGAAGCAATCTTGGAAAAAATTTCCACGAATTTTCTATAATAGTCAACCAACCCCAAGAAGCTGTGGATCTCAGTCACACTAGTTGGCCTCTCCCAGTTCTGAACTGCCTCAATCTTTGCAGGATCGACTTTTACTCCATCACGAGATACTATATGCCCCAGGAATCCCACGCTGGTCAACCAGAACTCACATTTTGAAAACTTTGCAAAGAGCTGGTGTTGCCTAAGGGTTTCTAGAACTACCCTCAGATGCTCCCTGTGCTCAGCCTCGCTCCTGGAGTAGACCAGAATATCATCAATGAACACTATGATGAATCTGTCCAGAAACTCCTTGAACACTTGATTCATCAGCTCCATGAAGGCTGCGAGGGCGTTAGTTAGCCCAAAATACATGACCAGGAACTCATAATGAATGTACCACGTGCTGAAGTCAGATTTCTGAATGTCTTGGTCCTGAATCCTCAACTAGTGGTACCCTGATCTCAGATCAATTTTTTAGAACCACTGAGCCCCCTGCAATTGATCAAATAAATCATCTATCATGGGAAGCGGGTAACGGTTCTTGATAGTCACCTTATTGAGTTGCCAGTAGTCTATACACATCCGCATGGATCCATCCTTCTTTTTCATGAACAACACTGCCCCCCCCCCAAGGGTGAGACACTTGGGAGAATGAACCCAATGTCCAACAACTCCTGCAATTGTTCCTTAAGCTCCCTCAGCTCAGCGGTTGTAGCTCAATGCAGAACTCAGTCTATCGCACGGTGATAGTCCTGACAACTGCTCAGGAAACACATTAGGGAAGTCCACGACAACTGGAGTACCCTCTATGCTGCTGGCCGAGCCCTCGACAATAACATTTGCAGAAACAAAAGCCAAGAAAGACTAACAACCACCCACCATCAGCTTGCGAGCTTGGAGAGCAGAGATCACCCTGATAGAGACTCCTCTCCCATCGCCCTGAAAGGTAAAGGGTGGTATTCCTGGCTTGCAAAAGGTGACCACCTTTGTCCTGTAATTAAGATACGCATAATGGGCTGATAGTCAATCCATGCCTAGAATCACATCCAACTCTAGGGTTGGTAATAGCATCAGCTCCGCTTTCAGATCGTGCACACCTATTGTGACATAACAGTCCCTGAAGACTGTCTTAGTAATAACAATATCGTCTGTAGGTGTACACACTACTAAAGGTTTAGCCAGCCAACTTTTGTCCTTTCCCAACATTGATGCCAGTAACTCAGATAAAAATGAATGTGTAGCATCTGGATCAAACAGTGCATAAGCAGGTAATGTACTAACTAAAATGATACTTGTCACCACAGCATTGGACGCCTCCGCGCCTTCAGGAGTCAACACAAAAACCCTAGCAGGTGGCCTCCCTAGACCCACCGGGCGCTGCTACCCTATCCCATGAGTCTGAGTCCACTGCGTCACCGAAGCTATTGACATAGGAGCTTTTCCTCTAGACGAAGTCGCTGCTCGACCGCCCCCTGCTGGACAATCCCTCCTGATGTGGCTCGGCTGGCCACACCCAAAACAAATCGACGGGCTATAGAAGGCTCCTCTGTGCTTCCTCTCGTACTGTCTGCACTCAGGCGCCTCGCCTCGCTGCCCTCTTGGTACTAACGCACTCTGGGTAGCCATTGGTGGTCCTGTCCGTGTACGGCCTCTAAAATTTCTCTATCCCTGACAATGGAAGCGTGTCATCCCAATGCCGGCACCCTTAGACTAGGTGCGCCTGTCCTCCTAACGATGCAGTCTGAACTTCTTCCGTGCTGGTCCATCCTGTCGGTCGGTGGGTAGCATAGCTTCCTTCCACATATTCTTGTCCACCAACTGAACAAAGGTGGTGTCCTCGGTGTAGTGAACCAGTTTGCCAATCTGGACCCTCAAGCCCTTCACCAACCGTCTCACTCGATCTGCCTCGGTCACCACTAGAGATGGGTGGTAACGGGACAGATGGTTCAACTTGATCTCATACTCTGACACTATCGTGCTGCCCATTTGGCGAAGCTGCTTGAACTCCCTTGCATGCCTCTCATGGACATTCCTGGGTAGGTACTTTTATATGATCGCGCTTTGGAACTCTCCCCACATACGTAGGGGCATGTGCATGAGTTCCCCTGCGTGACTTCCATGCTTGAAGCCACTCCTTTGTTGGGCCCCTAAATTGCAGTCCAACTATGTGTGCCATCGCCTCGTAGGAACACTCCGATACTGAGCATAATTCTGTGCAGTTGTTAAGGAACGCTGTCACCTCCACTGCCTGATCTGTGCCTGTAAATACTGGTGGCTTCAATTTCACAAAATTCATGTATAATGAGCTGCACGCCATAGGTTCTCGCCGATCCTCCTCCATGTCATGGTGGGTGCCAATGGTGGTACGGGTGGGGTCTGCTGCTGCACCAGCTCCCGCTCCTTTGAAGCTCCTCCCACTCCCTACGGAACTCCTCCTGCTCTATATGAAATTCGTCCCATTCTATGTGGAGCTCCTCGATTAGATCAGCCACCCGAGTCTCTAACAATACAACTCTGGGGTCCCGTGCTGCCTCCTCCTGAGCCGCCTGACTATTACCATGACCCTTGCCTCGGCCGCGATCCCGGCCTCGGCCTCCTCTGCCAGCTGAATTACTTTCACTTCCACTCAATAGGGCACCATCATGTGCCTCCATTTCTATTAATAAGAAAGCAATAACCACACAATTTAACACATAAATAATCAAAGTAAACAAAAAAAATACATACGACCGTTGGTGCGCATGTCCAACTATCGATCTCGTGACTAGGACATATCGTATGTGAACATGCTAGCAATGCCCCCACACGATACCCACTATCCTATTATTGTACCTGCTCTGATACCACATTGTCACACCTCAAATCCGGTATGACCGACCAGGGTACGCCACGTACCCCGAAGCCTAACTCAACAAACCACATCTAGAAATACACAAAACCTGAACATTTAAAAATCATTTCAGAAATAATAACAAACTTCTACAATAATCCCAAATCACCAACTCAATTTCAGAAATATAAATTAATAATCAAATGACACCTCAACATAAGAAAATGCGGAAACATAAAAACCCGAGTCTACATGGCTCAAAGAAAAAGAAAACATGACTCAGATAGCCACGCTACTACATCCCAGTACCTCTTTGATCATGCTCAGGTGCTGTAAAAGAAAGATATGAAAGAGGGTAAATCCAAGTAGGACTTAGTGGGCAGATCAGTCCTCAAACCCCCATGTCTAGCATTATGGAATAAAACACATAATTAAGCATAGAAAAAGTAAAGCATAATTCAGGTGCATTTATTAATTAGTAGAGCAATCCTCTTAAACATCATATAGCAACCTACAGAAATATGCCACCAAGTATAAAATATATATGCTCAATGCAACAATCCACATGCTCACCCGGACCTGTCGGTCCACATACCCACATAGGGTAGGTAGTTGATGTGGCCTCCGATCCACCACCCAGTCAGTGTCATCTCTTTGGGGCATGC
Organism: Canna indica; assembly: GCA_034359265.1. Lineage (NCBI taxonomy): Eukaryota > Viridiplantae > Streptophyta > Magnoliopsida > Zingiberales > Cannaceae > Canna > Canna indica. Next base: position 30,422,115 of record CP136898.1, on the reverse strand, counting down.
CCTCAACTTTTGATCATTCATTGAGTTGGTGATTTGGGATTATTGTAGAAGTATTTCATTATTTCTGAAATGATTTATAAATGTTCAGGTTTAGCGTATTTCTAGATGTGGTTTGTTGAGTTACGCTTCGGGGTATGTGGCGTACCCTTGCCGGTCATACATGGTTTGGGGTGTGACAGTGATAGACTCGTGATGTGGTGAACCGATAGAGGAAGATGCGAGAGAGGTCTTCGAAGGAGCGGATAGACCTTGGCAGGAAGGAAGCAAACTATAGTAAAACAATTTTTCCCAAGAATGTTGGAAAAGCTCTACAGAGTGTGCGGTCAGTCGCTCCGTGGTAGAGCATCATGGTCCTAAACATTGTTAGGTGTATTATAGGATATCAGCCATACCATCGTAGGGCGTTAGAGTGGTAGGAAACTTGCTTTTCGATGGGAGACTTGTTGCCATGATGTGCTCACCGAAAGGTCATGCGTCGATCGGAAGGGCAGTCGCGACCTCTTGGGGGTGTTGGAACCTCGTCGTGAAGGATGGAAACCGGTCTCCTACTTTCTAAGTGGTTGCTTTCTTCCTGCTCTGTGCGGTGGCGTTCGTGGTCGACCAGGAGTTATCCTCGGGACTGTGTGAGCATCTCGACCTTGGCTGCTCACCATTGGTTCTTTGCCTCCAAGTCGGATATCCAACGCTGGGGTTCTTTGGGGGAGGCTGGGTTGGTGCTGGAGCAAGTTAGTAGGGCTCCGAGGTGGAGGTAGCAGAATATGGAACTTAGATTATTTGAGGCGTGTCGTGTCTGTATTTATTGTAGGTGGAGGTGATGACGTCACCCGGAAATCACGCGGGGATATTGCTCAGAATTATTACTCACGCGAGCAATCACACGGGGATATTACTCACGTGGGGATATTGCTCACGCGGGCAATCACGACGAGGCTAGTTCATCGAGACGCAGGCGGCCATGCGGGGCAAATAGGTGGCAGCCTCTGCCAGCCACGGGGTCATGTAAACTTATTAGTGTGATTGGGGAGCAGTAATGTATCATGAATTATAAATTATTATAAATTCATTATATCATAAATATAATATTGAACTTTATTTTTGTTGTGCAGGTTCAGCAGGAGGATGTGCCGAGGACCATATCTTCTACTATCCGACAATACATACATGGGGCATGGCTTACGTGATCTCACGTGCCCCGTGAGCACGTCGACATGCTATGGCACGAGTTTGAGGCACGTATTAAATTTTTTTTTATACATGATGATTAATATTCGTACTGAAATTATTATTTTGCAGGCTCGCAATACATGGGCTGAGGACCAGAGGTCCTTCATTTACACTGCCTAGGAGGCTATTTCCTAGTAGAGGTACAACGGCCAGCTGGGGCAGGCCATGTCCCAAGCGATGGCCCAAGCTGGGACCACAAACATTGCGACACTCGGGGATACGACCTCGATTGGATTACTCCGGATATATGGGACCGGCTCATGGCATTATGGTCGATGGATCGATGGCAGAAGGTTTCTAGGACTGCGGCTAGAAACCGCATGTCCGGGGAGGAGCGCGTCACACTAGCGGCCCAATATCATTTGTTGTGCACGCTCGTCGTATGGTAAGTATTATACGTTAAATTCAATTATATATTTTATTTATTACTCTGTGTAATAAATAATGTATTTGTTTTGTAAATGTAGACGACGGTGATGGATGATGGAACTGTCTAGCGACCATCCCCAATGGAGGTGTTTGAGTGGACTCACCGTCGAGGGCATGAGGTGGGGGAGTACATCGACACCCCGCTGCAATCATTATGGTAAATATATTTGTTTTAATTATTAATTATTTATTTATAATTTAAGTTTAAGGAAAAATATGAAACAAAAAATCAAACTCGAGTAGGAGACCTACGCTCAGACGGTGATGCAGCGTGGGGGCACCCCCGAGGACTTTGCCGTATGAGCGTGGGTCGAGACTGCAGGTGGCTGGGACCACGGCCACGTATATGGCTTTACAGAGAGTGGTCATGCACGAGCCGTGCTCGGGCCACTTGGGGTATCGACCCCTCCGTTCGCTGGTGAGCGATCGTCCACCTCCAGGACTAATTATGATCAGAGCAGTAGGATAAGGACACTAGAGGAGACGGCCGCGTGTCAGAGTGAGATGATGGAGCGTCAGAGTCAGATAATGGCGGAGATGCATGCTATGCTACGCAACATCTCAGCTCATACAGGAGTAGGCATCCCTTCGGCATCATCAGATCCATCGTCCTCGAGCCAGTCCACGCTGGTGTACAGTCAAGCACTCCAGATCCCAGCATATTATGATCCAAACCTTCCTCCATCGTCGTCGTGAGGTTTATTATTTTGTTCGGATATTGACTTTATTATTTGGATACTACTTGATTGACTTGTTTTGTTTGGATATTGATACAATAGTTTTGAATTTGAATTATTTTTATATGATTGTGGATAATTATAAATATAAGTATAATTGTTTTGATGTATATCTGGTTGTATCTGTGATGTGTATGTGAATGGATGTATGTATGGGTGTGTGAGTTATGTATCAGGTTAAATGTATCAATATATTAATAAAAATTTGAAATTTGAAAACTTTTCATTTACAGGTTAACATCATCAGCAACGGCTTTCCCATGGCTGCCCGTGGGAAAGTCGTGACTGAAAGTGTATCGTATTTTCTGGGCCGCAACCTCAAAGCCTTTGCTGATGACCTACAACAACAGATTAGCAACGTGCTTTCACTAACGGCCTTGCCACGACAATCGGGCCGTTGCTGATGTATATATCTACAACGGCCCTGCAGCCATGGTAGAATCGTTGCTGATACTAATATCAGCAACAGGTGTGCGTCGTTGCAGAGCCATTGTTGATAAGCATAACAACAATGACACCAACCCGTAGTAGAACCGTTGGTGATAATGTTGTTAACAACGGTCGCTCCAGCTGTTGCTGATCCGTTGCTAAGTTATCAGCAACGCGATTTTCTACCACGGCTGCGTTGCAATGGGCCGAGTCATTGCACGCCATTGCTAATGGCTTTCAACAACGGCTCGGCAACGGTTGGAGCCGTTGCTGATGCTTGTTATTCCAGTAGTGATGGGTCGACGTCGATCCCAGAGATGGCGGGCTTGTAATGGCATATCCCTTATAATTAGGAATGATTAATACCAAGAAACACATGTAATGGGTTGTGAGGTGCTACTAGGTCTAATCCGACCAGACCCAATAGTTTTAGTCCAGTCCAATTGGTATATAATACCAACAAACACAAATTCATTGGTATTTGAAATTATGTTTGTTGGTAATATATACCAACAAATATTTGTCCATAAGTATTATTCAATAAATATATTATAAATTGATTAATCCAATAATTATGAATCAACCACACATTTATCAAATACATACCAACTCAAGAAACTATTTAATGACATTAAAAAATCAAATATTAGTAACAACAATCACATCTATAATATATAGTTATCGGAATAGTGTAGATACAAAGTTATCAATTTCACTAAATTAAATTAGAAGAATTCCAAATACAAGCATTACTATAATTAAGGCATCATTATAGTTAAGAAAGTTTAAACAACAAAAGTAAATTTGATATGCATGTTTGAGGTTAGGATAGTGGGTGCATGTTTTAGTGTATTTTGATTATATTTTGATACTTGTTATATTTTGCCTCCGTTTGAGATTTACATTTTGATACTTGTTACATTTTGCCTTGGTTTGAGGCTTATATTTTGATATTTGTATATATAGCCTCTGTTTAAGGCTTATATTTTGATATTTGTATATATAGTCTCTGTTTAAGGTTCAGATTGAATCTTAAATTGTGATGTTGCTTGTATATTGTGTTGTGTGTTTGTAAATTGGTTGTTTTTATATATTGTATTGTGTGAAAATTGATGTATACAGGAATTTCTAAAATTTTAATTTTTTCCAGTTATAGGATATATAATGATGTAATCTACAGTAGATGATTTGTAATGGATATAAAGCATATGTAATAAAGTAGCAGCCATAGCTTTATTTTTCGAATGTAATAACATAACATAGTATTGGACATTGATGTGTAAGCTGGTAACTAATGAGGGCAGTATTGTAATTTGTCTATTGTTTACTTTGCACGGTATATAAGCGCAGAACTGAGCTTTTGAAAGTAAGTTTTTGGAATAATAAAACTCCTCTTCTTTCCCCCCTCTGTTCTCTGCTCAAGCTAATACAATTAGGGTTCAAAGATTATCATGGTATCAGAGCAGATCGATTGAGGGAATCCATATCTTCAATAAGCTGTCTTCGTCGCCAGATCAAAGAATCAAATGGGGATCGAACCTGATTTCAAGCTAGGTATCGAGGCGATCTTCACATCGGCGCTGAGATGGCTAGAAATCATCGCAATTCTGCTACGAGATTTGCAACAGGCGATTCCAAGAGCAGCAATGAGATTGGATCGCAAATAGAGATCAACGAGATTTACAACACCCGTCAAGACAACATAAAAATTGCAGCTTACTTCACTAGATTAAAAACATTACGGGATGAACTTGATGCCATAAATACTAGTTCCTACTGTAACTGTACTATCGGGAAAGAAAACATGGATAAAATAGGTTAATGCTATTTCTGATGGGTCTAAAAGAAAGCTATGTGGAAATTAGGGGTGTTAATGAAGCCCTTGCCTGATATAAACCAGGCTTACTCATTACTGGAACAAGAAGAGACTCAAAGAGGTATTGGCACAAATACAAGTTCAGGGTTTGAAGGAATAGCACTGAACATCATGTCATATGATAGTGGAAGCAATGCAAGGCTAAACAAAAATAAACCACAGTACAGCACAAGAAAGTTCTGTGAATTCTGTCAAAGACTTGGAAACACAAAAGATGTATGCTACAGAATCCATGGTTTTCCACCAGGACACAAGCTTTACAAAGGAAAGCAAAGACTAGCTGAACAACCAAATTATGACAAGCAAGCAAATAACATTCAGTCATCAGCTGAAACAAAGAGTGGTAGTGAGGAAAATGGGTTGTACATCATTAGAGGAGCATCACCAATTCTCAAACACAAACCAGTACTTCCACAGGTATTATCAGATGCTTTAGATTCAACTTCGTGATGGCATTTGCGTTTAGGACACATGTCAACAAGTAGAATGAGGCTATTGTCAGGTAGTATACCAGAGTTAAATAAAGTTTCTCAGCTATTTTGTAATGTGTGTCCACTTGCCAAGCAATGTAAATTGCCTTTTCCACAAAGTATCAATAAAACCAATAGTATTTTTGACATGGTTCATTGTTATGTTTGGGGGCCACATAAGGTTCCTACATATGATGGTTTTTCGTATTTTTTGACATTGGTGAATGACTACTCTAGAGCTTGTTGGATCTACCTTTTCTCCACAAAAGATCAAGTACCTGACATTCTTATCAAATTTATCAGACTTTTTCAAACCCAATTCTCAAAAGCCATTAAAGTCATTAGAAGTGACAATGGAAGTGAGTTTTTTAATTCAAGAGTGAATACCTTCCTTGATGACAATGGAATAGTGCACCAAAGTTCTTGCATAGAACTCCCTCAACAAAATGCCATAGTGGAGAGAAAACATAGGCACTTGCTAGAAGTAGCTAAAAGCCTAAAGTATCAATCTCAATTGTCATTCAAGTTTTGGGGGGAATGCATTCTAGCATCAACTTATCTGATAAATAGGTTGCCAACTCCATTGCTAGCTAACCAAAGTCCATATGAGATGCTATACAAAAGTCCATCTATTTTAAGCCACCTGAGAGCTTTTGGGTGCTTATGCTATAGAAGCACCATTAAACAAGGTAGGACAAAATTCGACCCTAGAGCACAAGAATGTGTATTTCTGGGATATCCTCATGGGAAAAAGGGGTATAAAATTCTTGATTTAAAGACTCACTCCATATTCATTTCTAGAGATGTGGTTTTTGTTGAACACATTTATCTATTCAACATCAAAACCTCTCAAAACACCACTTTTCCATTACCCACATCAAATATTCATCAAGACACTTGTTTTGAAACACCAACTCATGTAACCAGTAAGCTTGTTGAGAAAGCATCCACTGAATTAAGTCAATGAATCAGATAGTAGGAACAGTGAGCACAGTATTAGAGAAGAAGTTGAAAATGCTTCCAGTGAAGTACCTTTAGAGGTTGTGTTGCCTACACCTGAAAGTTCGTCCACTGAAGTACCTTTAGAGGTTGTTTCACCCGATAGAAACAATAACCCAACCAGAAAAAGTCAGAGAATGCATAAAAAACCTATGAAGTTCAAAGACTATCAGTGCAACTCATTGACTTCAATGCCATGACAAGGTCACACCCTATCCTTTGTCCAAATACCTCAGCTTATCCAACATTTTACCTGAAAACCAAAGCTTTTTAGCCTATATAGATTCACAACATGACCCTGTAACTTTTGAAGCTGTTGTCAAAGATCCTAAGTGGATAAAATCCATGAATGTTGAACTAGAAGCAGTAGAATCTAATGGTACCTGGAAACTATGTGAATTACCACCTGGTAAGAAAGCCATAGGATGCAAATGGGTTTATCTTACTAAATTCAATCCTGATGGTAGCGTAGACAAACATAAATCCAGGCTAGTGGCAAAAGGTTTCACCCAAATTGAGGGGGTTGATTACCAAGACCTTTGCATCAGTTTCAAAGCTTGCCACTATGCACACACTCTTGGCTGTAGCAGCTTCACAAAATTGGCCTTTAGTGCAGTTAGATGTGAATAATGCATATTTACATGGTGAATTGCATGAGGAGGTGTTCATGTTAAAACCTCCTGGAGATGGAATTGAGGGAGATGCCAGAGTTTGCAGATTACTGAAGTCAATATATGGTCTCAAATAGGCTGGTAGGCAATGGTTTGCCAAACTTAGTTCTAGTCTGTTATCCACGAAGTATGAACAGAGTACTTATGACTCTTGTATGTTCAAAAGAAATAATGAAGGCAAGACAACAATTATACTCATATATGTGGATGATATCATATTGACTGGGACTGATATTGAAGGTATCTCATAATTAAAAAATTAGCTCAATATTCAATTCAAGATCAAAGATTTAGGGGAGCTAACATACTTCCTTGGTATGGAAGTGCAAAGGACTGAGAAGGGCTTACAAGTGAGTCAAAGAAAATACATCATTGATTTATTAACAGAAATAAACCTGAAAGACAGTAAGCCTAAAGAAACCCCTTTGATGAAAAATGGCGAGCAAATGAAAATAGTGAAACAGACCCTTATCTTGAAGATGTAATAGGATATAAGAGCTTAATTGGTAAGCTGCTCTATATCACAGTTACAAGACCAGACATTGCCTATGGTGTAGATCATCTAAGTCAGTACAAACAACAACCCAGGCAATCACATTACAAAGGGGCCTTAAGAATTCTAAAGTATCTCAAAAGGGCTCTAGGGCTGGGTTTATTTTACCCCGTAGGAAACACTTCAGCCGTCACTGTATACTGTGATGCAGACTGGGCCAGCTACAGTTTAAGCAGGAAATTTGTATTAGGATGTCTTGTAAAGCTTGGAGCTTCCTTGATTACCTAGAAATGCAAAAAACATAACATTGTCAGCAGGTCAAGTGCTAAAAGTGAATTAAGGGCCATGTCAAGTGCATCAGCTGAAATCATTTGGGTAAAAAATATCCTAATTGATATGGGTATAAAATGTCAATTTTCTGTACCTCTTTATTATGATAACCAAAGTGCAATGCATATCACACCTAATCCTGTTTTTTATGAAAGAACTAAGCATTTGGAGGTTGATTGCTATTTCATAAGAGAGAAGTATTAAGAAGGAACAATTAAGCCAGTTTATGTTCCAAGTAAAATGCAGCTTGCAGATATTCTAACCAAGAGTTTACCAGCACAGCAACATCATCAACTGCTAAGCAAGTTGGGCATGGAGAATCCATTCTCCAGTTCCAACTTGCAGGGGGAGTATTAGAATGATGTAATCTACAATAGATGATTTGTATGGATATAAAGCATATGTAATAAAGTAGCAACGGTAGCTTTATTAGTTCTGATGTAATAACATAACATAATATTGGACATTGATGTGTAAGCTGGTAACTAATGAGGCTAGGGTATCATTGTAATTTTTATGTTGTTTACTTTGCACAGTATATAAGCGCAAAACTGAGCTTTTGGAAGTAAGTTTTAGGAATAATAAAGTACCTCTTCTTTTCACCCTATGTTCTCTGCTCGACCTGATACAATTAGGGCTCAAAGATTATCAATATAATGTCAGTGATGGTTTACCAACGGCCGATCATTGTATCTAAACTAGTTGATGGCCTGTGTTGCAGAAGATATCGCGGTTGCTAATAATATCAATAACGACTCCAAGCCGTTGCTCATAATTAAATGTCAGCGATAGTCATATGAACCCTCACTAATGGATTTATATCAGCGACAGCCGCCAAAAAGTGACGGCCGTACCCGTGTCGTCACAAGTTTTCTAAGACATGCACGTAAGCGACGGCTCATTGCAACAACGCGCACCGTTCGTGATAGTCATCTCCGACGATTCAGCAATGACATTAGCCGTTGGTGATAAAGACTATTCTAGTAGTGCAAGTTAATTTTCCTTGTGTGCTACAGTTATGAGGCACTTGTATGTAGTGAGGGTGAAACTAGAAAGCTAGTTACTGGTCATTTGGATAAGCTAGTAGTGTATGTAACCACAAGTGAAAGCATGTGAGTCAAACTCATACTGCCGTGGCTTCAAATTGCAAATGGGTAAAAGCTAGAATGGATGAGAGAGAGAGAGAGAGAGAGAGAGAGTATGTGTGTGTTTTGTCAAGAGGAGGACTATGCAGCTGGGTTCGAAAAGCTAGAATGGATGAGAGAGAGAGAGAGAGAGAGAGAGAGAGAGAGAGAGAGAGAGAGAGAGAGAGAGAGAGAGTTTGTGTGTGTTTTGGCAAGAGGAGGACTATGCAGCTGGGTTGGACTAGCACCGACGACCGGTCGATGAGCTAGATGACACCCACACAAGTTTTCATCGAGCGAGAAAAAAGGGAAAGAGTTGCGGGGAAGAGTCATGTGGAATAATTTGTTGGCTGAGAAAAGAAATGAAGGTAAGTTCTTTGTGGCCTAAGATTTTCAACCTTGGTTTTAATCTCGATTTTGATGATAACAAACTCGAAACTAATGTTTAAATGAGGAATAATTTTAGGTTTTAAATCGAGTAGCACGCACTGTTTGTGATCGAAAGATCAGCGCAAAAATAAAAAAGTCTCAAAGACGTTGAATATTGATGCTCGGGTGTTGAAGAGGACTTAGAGTTTAGGTTTTTGGGTCTAGATATCTTGTAATATCTTCAAAATGTACAATGATGATGAAGAAACCAAAACCCAAAACTCGAATCAAAACCGAGGCTGTGCTAATATTGCACACAGTGCAGCTTCGATCGGCGCTAGTATTAGCAAGTTTTCCAGTCGTTTCAATCCGTTGAACTTGAGCCTGACTTCTTGTGTTCTCTATATAAATGGATTCCCAACCTTCCCTTGCCTATCTAGTGATCCCGGAGCCATATTTTGATAAACGTAAGTTTTGATTGAGCCACTTCTTTCATCATCCTAGCTTTGTATCTTACTATTTTGATTTAGCCTTCAAGCTTGATCCGATTCATCATCAAGACATTAGGAGGAGTTAGGTGACTTCGTTTGGAGCTAATTATTGGTTTATGTATTTGTTACTCTATTTTGGTTGTATTTTGTTTGATTTATTATTGTAATTGAAGCTTGTGTGGAGACCTAGGGTCACTACAACACGACCGGCCTATAGAGACACAAATTTAGAGATAAATTATATTTTTATTTTTAAATCTCCGCATTTAGAAATTAATAGATATAAAATTTGCTCTAAATTAGCCTCTAAAGATTTATAGAAACAGATCAATTATATAAGTGACTATAGTAGTTATGTTTCTAAAGTCTTAGAGTCAAATCAATTAAGTTACTCAATTATTGTTATTTCTATAGATCTTTAGAGACTAATTTGTAACAAATTTTATGTCTATTAGTTTCTAAATGTGAAAATTTAGAAAGAAAAATTTAATTTGTCTCTAATTATGTGTGTCTATAGACCGGTTGTATTGTAGTGGGTGTATGTCTTAGTTTTGAGTGGTAGTCTTGGTGTTGAGGGACAAGTTTATCAATTGGCCATGATTGATATTGTTATCCTTAAGATAACCATCTGGAGAGGATTAAATTCTCTAAGATGAAACAATATAATTATAGTGTATTAATTTGGTTGAAATCTTAAGCAGGAAAGCTTAGGTAGTGGTGTAGGCAAAGTTGCCGAACCATTATAAATCACTTGTATTTGCATTGTTTATGGTGTGGTTTGTGCTTATTTGGTAATTACATTGCTTTCACTTGCTTAGTTAACTGTTGTTAGCCTAAAATTGTAAGAATGGATTAAAATCTTATTTAGCCTTAATAGTTATAATAACACATTATTTATCTCCATCTACTATGATCATTTTCTTCAATATTTGATATCACAGCGGATTCGTAAATTGAGATTTTACTGAACTGAAATTTTCGGTTCATTAATTATAAGCGAAAGTTAATATTAAAAGTTTATATATAATAATATTATGATTAATATGCCAGACATTTATTTAAATAATTTTTGTTTCTAATTTTCTTGTTGGAGATTAATTATAATAACTATTATATCATAATATATCTATATAAAAATTCTATTAAAGAGAATTGAGCCATTTAACTGCAGCATCACGCTTAAATAATTTTATCACCAAAGTTACTATTAATTGATAACTTTTAAATTTAAATATTAGTTATTTCAAAGTAATGGGTTTTCTTTTTTATTCGGTTTACATATTTGGAAACAAAAAATATTTGGTTTATAAATTGAATCAAATCCTTATTTTAATTATAAATCTAACAAAATCAAATTATCCCACTTTGGTTCATTTTTCTTGTATAAATCAAATTTTGTAAAACTTTAATTCAAAATATATAGTGTTAGATTTATAATGGACTAGTATAAATCAGTAGATTTATTATATTTGACTCAGATTAATTAAATGTTAATTTGATTAATTAGATATGTTATTTGTAATATGGATATGCTACAATGATGGGCTTGCCTATTATTTTGCTAACCTAAAGGAAGGGCCACACTCCTTGTTAATTAAAGCGGTGTGTCCATTTATCCATTTAAATAGACACATTAGTTGCACCATTTATGATAAGTTATCTCTCTTTCTCTATGTAATACCCGCGAGAAAAATGTTTAATTAATTTTAATCTGAGTTCAGTGGGAAAGCCGGAAGGTGCATCGAAGCGAGCTGAGTGAAACGTTGGAGGGCACGATTAGAAGTATGGCCCATATGTGCAGGAAAACACTATTTAAAATAAGTTGTTTAGGATATTGGATCTTAGTTGGGCTCTAGTCGAGTCCGGAGGTTCGATCGGAATCCAATTTGGACGATTCTAAGTGGGTTTTTGGGCTCAACTTGAGTCTAGGGGCAATATGATCATTTTGGTTTTTTAAAAAATTATTTATTTGGTGTATTGGGCGATCGTACAGATCTAGGAAGAGCTACACGCCGCCTAAGACAATGGGAAGGGCACATCATCTTGGGAGGTTGATTCTTGCTGACGCCGAAGTCCGCCGTCGTGAGGCTTCGTTGCCGACTTCTTCCTCTTGTCTTCTTTCCCATGTGAGTGGTCTTTACCCTTTCCTTGCTTTAGGAAAATTTTGAGGAGGAAGAACCCTTTTCTTAAATGTTTAAAACATATAGGGTTTTTGGTTGATTGAACATAGTTTTTCTCGATCTTAACGGAGGAATAGCCTCCTTGGTTAGTGGCCATCAAGGGGCAACCCCATAGCCCTTGTCATGGCCGGCTCCTTGATGTAGGGCAGCCCCAACAAGGGGCCAAATCTGATAAGGGTGTTTCCATGCTTGATTTTAGGTATTTTGGGTACCAATTGCATGCTTTAATTACCTTGTTAAATATGTGAATGGGATAGATAGGATGATTCTTAAATGGTTGGAGATGGTGGTGACCTTAGGGCATCCCTACTCTTTAGGGTAGCCCTACACTCTAGGGTAACCCCTACTTCTTTTCAGGACAGCATGCTTAGGGTTTTTGACCCTAGGGTTTTATGTTGATCATGTGTGGAAAGAATCGATGGTGCGTAGAACCCTCCCTCGGAGGTTTTGGCATAGGTAACCATTCATCTAAGGCCTCTAGGCATGGAAATGAACCCTTTAGGGCATGCGCTTCATGGGGCATTAATAATTTTTTGGTTTGGGTCATTGGGGGAAGGAGCGCACATGCTGAAATTTACTATTCATGCTCATCTTACATGTCTACACCCCTCCCCAATCTTGATGATGGTAAGAAATAGAAGTGTCAATGTATCATGATACATTAAGGCAACATCTAGGCCACTTTAGGGCACAAGATGATGAGGCTAATTAGGTATTCCACATTCAAACTCAGGGCTTGAAGTGGATTGTAAGTTGCTGAAATTTCCAGTACTAATTAGCGGGTTCACAAATTTGAAATCCTCTTTTGAGTGTGCTGCAACTAATGCTAAAGTAGATACCTTTGAGTTCTATAAAGTTGAGATTACATGTCTAGTGTTTGAAATGGTTAGGGTGCCTTGAGACTTAAATTTGTAGCTTGTGATGCTAAAGATTTTTAGCGGGATATGTGAGTAGATCCGTCTCTATGCCATAGCCGAACCTATCATTATAATTAAGCTTGTTTTCACAAATTGTCTTCTTCCTTATTGTTGATTGAAGAAAGAAGGGTGTATGTGGGTGGTTAATTCCCTAGATGTGGGGTTATCCAGGTTATCCCTTGGAACTCCACCCCCCCCCCCCCTTTTAAAGAAACATATGCTCAAATTTTCATTTGACTAATTTGATATTTGTTTGGTTGGTTCTTGTGAAACTTTGAGTATGAAAGGAGAGTTCCTTAGGGGTGGAAATGTTGTGGCAGCCCTAAAAATCCACCCTAAGCCCTTAGGCAGGCGAGTGTGGGATAAGGGTAGGGTGCCTTAGAACATTTGGTTTTGGTTAAGGGTATCGTGTCAATTTCGAATTTATTCTATTCTTATCCTTAGATTCTCGTTTAGCAGGATATTCATCTCGATGTGTGATGTAGGGGATGAAGGCTTAACAACCGTAGAGTATTGTAAAGTAAAGCCAGCCCTATGTTAGGGCCAAGCCCCTATAGGCGCGGTTGTCGAATTCGCTAGGATCTTAACGTGAGCATATATTGTGTTCTAGATGGAACATATTAAATATTTGAAAACCTAAATGCTTATTTCAAGTTATTTCTTGTGAACATATATATTTATTCTACTCTTATGCTCAGGATATTCATCTCGATGTGTGTTGTAGGGGATGAAGGCTTAACAGCCCTAGAGTATTGTAAGGTAGATCCGGCCCTATGTTAGGGCCAAACCCTTATAGGCGCGGCTGTAGAATTCGCTAGGATCTTAACTTGAGCATATATTGTCTTCTAGATGGAACATGTTAAATATCTGAAAACCTAAATGCTTATTTTAGGTTATTTCATATGAACATATTTCTTAGCTAGATTCATGTGATGAATGAATTCATTTCAATGTATGTCATTGATGGTGTAGCTACTCTCGCGTTGAATCGATTGTTTCATGAGCCGAATTGAGTTATAATTATGCTGTAAATTTCCATTGTTTTGTAACTTTTTAAGCGTGAAATATTATTAACAATTTCTTGTAAACGGGTCGTGTTAAGATTCTGCACATGAAGAGCCACTACAAAAAAAAATTGAATTAGTAACAAGTTATTTTTGCCACAAGAATTAGTAACAAGTTATTTTTGCCACAATAGTGATATAGAGTGGCAAAATGATGATTTAATGACAAAAAAATGATGACCAGCTATTTGTCACGTTAGGTTCGCCGCTAAAAGTTATTTTTGGCTTTCGTAGCGAACTTTAACTGATCGCCACGAATTGTAATTTTTTTAGTGAAAAAAGAAGAAGTTAAACTACCTCCACTCTATTGTGGCAAATAGGGTTTGCTGACGTCACGTATCTTTTGTGTCAAAATTCTTTGCCACTTATTAATAACTATTTGTCATTTTTCTATTTTTTCTAGAATTTTTTTCGTGGCATAAATATATAAAATTTGCCGCTAATATGGTGTTACATTTTGCCATTATATATCAAATTTGTTATAAAATTTTTTGTCACTACATGTTTGATCCTTTGTCATTAAACGTTAAAATGAATTTAGATTATTACCACAATATCAATGATGATTTTGCTACAATATTTGATGACTTTTCCACAATTAATAAATTTGCCACAAACACACAAAATTTAACAATTAATCATTCATTAATATAATAATCAACCTGCTAATTGCAAAACTCTTACAACTTAGCAGATATACAACCAACTATCTACAAATCCAACCATCAACAAATCTAAAATAAGTTCAATACTAATCCAAATACAACAAAAATAATATTGTCCACCAACACAAAATAGACCAAGCTATCTAATGTCCAAAGACAACAAAAAAACGAGACAATAGGTCAGCTAGGTCCTTCTCATTTCTTTTTCTTTTTCTCCGAACTAGAAACACAAGTAAAAAAGAAGTTACATGGAGATGAAACAAATGGAAAAAATTAATTTGCTAATATAATTGTAACTATGGATTTTTTTTCATTAATTAGTTGAAGAAGGAAATAGAAATGAGGATAGTAATCGGGACTGAGCTCATTTTGAAACTAGCTCGCTGGATCCATATTATATATTGACACAAACCCAACAAAGAAGGTACATAATATTAGAAATGAAAATTACCAAAATATATTTTGTACTTTGGGGTTTTTCGAATTTGCGGCATGTACTTATATTTGTCTCAATTGTATCTTGTACTTTCAAATTTGTTCCAATTGAATTCTACCATTTAATTTTTGTCAGCTCCGTTAAAGCGATGACATGGCATGTTGGCCGGTATAAAAAATTAATTGATTATTAAAATTGAGTCCCACTTTTTAATATTAAAAAGTGAACCCATCTCTCTCTCGCCGCGGTCGAGTACATCTTGCGGTGCAAGTTCCTGTGGCACCCACAGGCCCCACATTGCAGGTTCCCGAGATCGACGCCCTCCTCCAGGATGAACTCGTAGTAGCCGTCGGAGGCGAACCCCCCAACCTCGCCGCGTGGTTCTGTAGGCACTCCTGGTACATTTCTCTCAAGCTCTTGTTCTCCATTTTCCCTCCCCCTTCTCTCTCTCTCTCTCTCTCTCTCTCTCTCTCTCTCTCTCTCTCCTTAATGCTCACTCTTTCTGACACACTCGCCCCTTCCTTTTATAGTCGAACAGTGTCAAATCCTTAGCCGTCTTTGTTGTGATTGATTCAGCAAAATAAGAGGAATGGCCACCAAGATCCAGTCAAGGATTATATAAGCTTGAGGTGCTGCCAAATATGTTGTTTGAACCAAGCTTGTTCTGCCGAGTTCTCTGCGTGTGATTATGCTGAGATCGATGCCAAGAGAGGATCAAGATTAGGCTGCGATGCGGGCTGCAGGTTGACCGAGATATCCGTGCGGATCCTGTCAAGAAAATTGGCCGAAGTTTCTTCATGGAGATCTAATAAGGGAGCGCTTGATCCATCAAGAAATCTAATAACAGCTCGTTCGCTGACGTTACTTACATTGTGAGTGTCAACGACATTAGCGTCGCACCTACCTCTCTCTCTCTCTCTCTCACGCACCGCCGGGGCAGCGGCTCGTCCTCAGAGGAGGAAACAGCAGGGTGGCACTCGGCGTCGTTCCACCACCACATGATCCCGGCTGGCCTCCACCCCGTGTACGTCGGCAGGACCGGCAGAAGCATCGACGCGGGGAGGTGGTGGGCTACGTTCTCTCCATCTCATAGGTATAACTGTGATCAGGGAGCCATGTTCTCTCCATCTCACAGGAATGCTATACTTAGTTACAGCAACAATAGACTCTGCTCTCACCCATTACACAAATGTTTTCTCACCGAAGGTTGATGATGATGATGATACGCAGGAGGAGAAAGATGATGCAAGTAAAGTTAATTGCAGTGAAATGGACTACAGATGATCAAAAAATTCTCATGGAGCTCGGAAATTTCGAACTCGAACGCAACTGACAGCTGGAGAACGTGATTGAAAAGTGAAAAGCAAGGCTGGCAAATTGGCGATTCAGACGAGCCAGGTTCAGCTCCTTCCGTGCTCCTACAAAGACTAAATCCATTTATTCTTCCTTATGGTCAAGCTGCTCTACCGAATCACACTATGACTATTTACCTATATATATACTAGTCCCTAAGATTCCAATTTAAAGCTTCAGACTTCAGACTTCACGAGCATCTCCTTTACGAGCATCTCCTTTACAGGTGAAGTGGATTAGAGTATTGTACTCAAACTTCACGAGCTGGGTGCATAGCCGATGAAGGCAAAGTAATCCATGGCATCTCGGAACCTTCCGGCGATGGTGGAGTTGAGGCCGAAGGTCGGCTCATGCAGGAACACTAGGCTCAGGTTGATGAGCATCTCCTGCCCGATGCTTACCCGTTTCCACTCATCACCAGAGATGCCGCGTACGAGCGGGCTGCCGATGATGCTGTTGCGGAAGGGCACGATGAGTTCATCTGCAGCATGAAGAGCCTGAAAGAGCTGACGAGGTACCGCCGGCGGGACTTGCAGGCGTACACGGGTGGAGGCAGCTGACTTGCTGAGAGAGAGAGAGAGAGATTGGACCCCTTTAACTTAAGTTTTGATTTTATAATATTTTAATATTAAAAAATATTTTTTATTATACGTCAGCGAGCCACATCATCGGTTTAATGAAGCTACTGACGGAAATTAGACGATAGGATTCAATTGAAACAAATATAGAAGTATATGATTCAATTGAAACAAATAAAAATACAGGTCACAAATGAGAAAACCTCAAAGTACATGATATATTTAGGTAATTTTTCTATTAGAAAACAACACATGATTCAATTGTCATCTGGATAGATAAGTTTAGTTTGTTGGATCACAGAACATGCATTCACATCTACAAGATGAAATCAATCGGCATGTGAGTTCGCAGACTTTAAATGTATGAACAAAATTGCGCAATGTATGTTGTTGAAATTTTCAGCCTTAAGCTGAAATTTTCGGCGTAAGATAATTGATCGAAAACCCGGTTTCAGCATAAGTTAGCTTTGGAACCATGCTTGAGGGTTCAAGAGTTTCCGGGTAATTGGAGGAGTTTAAGGGGTTGAAACAGTGGATGGCATCACTGAACGTTGTGCTGAAATTTTCAGCGTCGTCTTCAAATGTCCGTGAGCAGAAATCTAACACGTGCCCTCTTTTTGGATAGGATTTCAAATCTGAATTATAGTGGTTGTGATTGGTGGGTGGTGCGATAGGTGGCCGAGGCCTTGGAGCTGAGTTGAGGTTGTGTTGGGTGCGCATACGCATGCACCCAGAGAACTTATGTACAACCGCACCCACCTGAGTTGACTATACTTTATGTACATTGAATTTTCCCTTACTTGGACATGTATGTGATTGAGCTTATTTGATGGCCGGACTAGGAAGCGCGTTAGCATGTAAATCTAATTCCCAACCCAACTAATTCCCTTACTCGTCGGTGGGCCATGCCGATGACTGGCCCGAGTGTCATTGGTTGGAGGGCCTTTCCCAACCAAGGATTGAGGGAACTGAGACTAGAGGGTCTTCCTAGCTCAGCGGTCCGGGGCGGGAAGCTCGCTATGAAGGCTAGCCTAGTGATCGACCTGCGAGTTGTGAATTGTGTTTCTTTGAGCGTTTGATGTTTTGGCCGAGGAGGGCCGGTAGGTATGCATGTGCGCACGAGATTTCTTAAATAATTGACACGTGTTCTTAATAGCATTGTTGATTTCGAGTTATGATATTTTTGTCTTATTACATGGGTTTGCTTAGAGAGGGCTCGAGCGAACCACTCACTGAGTTCGATGAACTCACCGCTCTTTTGATGTTGTCTTGCAGATCTTGATCAGTGGGGTGCGACGCAGCTGGTTGCAGCAAGCTCAGGTGGTCGGTCTCGTGGTGTTTCGACATAGTCGAGTAGGAGAATCAGTCGTGTGTATTTTCACTTAATTTGAAGATATTGTTTTATTCAATAATGGAACTATTCATTTTATGTCATTACTTGGGTTCACTACTAGAAAAATGGGCATCAGCAACAGCTGATGTCGTTGCTGAGCCGTTGCTGAAAATCATCAGCAACGGCGTGCAACGGCTGGCGCCGTTGCAATAGAGTCGTGGCAGAAAATCGCGTTGCTGATAACTTAGCAACGGATCAGCAACGGTCGCTTAGGCCGTTGCTAAAAATATTATCAGCAACGGTTTTACCACGGACGCGGAGCCGTTGCTGATAACATTAATAGCAACGACTGGTGAGCCCGTAGCAACGCCGTTAGTAAAAGGCCGTCGCTAAGCCGTTGCTGTAGGTCATCAGCAACGGCTTTCGATAAACTTTTAGCAACGGCTTTCCCATGGATGGCCGTGGGAAAGCCGTTGTTGATGATGTGAACCTGGTAACGAAAAAATTTCAAATTTCAAATTTCCATTGATACATTGATACATTATCTGATACATAACTCACACCCATACGCTCATACACACATTCATTCACACATCACAAATACACCAAGATATACATCAAAACAATTATATTTATATTGATAATTATCCACAATAGTATAAAAACTATTCAAATGCAAAATTGAAGTATTAATATCCAAACAAAATAAATTAAACAAGTCCAATATCTCAGTAACAAAGTCAATATATAAAAAATCTCACGATGACGATGGAGGATGGTCTGGATCATATGGCGGGGTCTGGAGTGCTTGAGTGTACACCGGCGTGGACTGACTCGAGGACGATGGATTAGATGATGCCAAAGAGATGCCTGCTTCGGGATGACCTGATATGTTGCGTAGCATAGCATGCATCTCCGCCATCAACTGACTCTGACGCGCGACGGTCTCCTCTAGAGTCCTTATTCTGCTACTATGATCATAACTGGATCTAGAGGTGGACGACCGCTCACCAGCGACTGGAGGGGTCGGTGCCCCAAGTGGCCCTAGTACGGCTCGCGCATGACCACTATTTGCAAAGTCATATACGCGGCCATGGTCCCAGCCACCTACGGCCTCGACCCACGTTGCTGCGTCAAAGTCCTCGGGGGTGCCCCCTCGCTGCACCACCGTCTGGTTGTAGGTCTCCTACTCGAGTTTGATTTTTTGTTTAATATTTATCATAAAACTTAAATTATAAATATATAATGAATAATTTAAACAAATATATAGTTACCATAATGTATGCAGCGCGGTTGTCGATGTACTCCCCCGTCCCATGTGCTCGACGGTGAGTCCGCTCAAACACCGCCATCGGGGAGGGTCGCTGGACAGTCCCGTCATCCGACACCGTCGTCTACATTTACAAAACAAATACATTAATTAGTACACATAGTAATAAATAAAATATATAATTAAAAGGTATACTTACCATACGATTCGCGTGCACTGCAAATGCAACAGAGCCGCCGGTGTGACGCGCTGCTCCCCCCGACATGCGATTTCTAGCCGCATTCCGAGAAACCTCCTGCCATCGATCCGTCGACCATATTCCCACGAGCTA
The DNA here is from genome assembly GCA_034359265.1 of Canna indica. NCBI lineage: Eukaryota > Viridiplantae > Streptophyta > Magnoliopsida > Zingiberales > Cannaceae > Canna > Canna indica. The sequence continues at coordinate 30,402,346 of CP136898.1, read as the reverse complement.
GTCCCATATATTTGGAGTAATCCAATCGGGGCCGTATCCCCGAGTCTCCGCGATGTTAGTGGTCCCAGCTCAGGCCATCGCCTGGGACCGAGCCTGCCCCAGCTGCCCGTTGTACCTTGCCCGGGAAATAGCCTCCCAGGCAGCGTAAATGAAGGGCCTCTGGTCCTCGGCCCATGTATAGCGAGCCTGCAAAATAGTAATATCAGTACCAATATTAATATATCATCATGCATGTAAAAAATAATAATAATACGTGCCTCAAACTCGCGCCATAACATGTCGACGTGCTCGCTAGGCACGTGAGACCACGTAGGCCATGCCCCGTGCATGTATCGACGAATAGTACAAGAAATGCTCCTCGACACTTCTTCTTGCTCGAACCTGCACAACAAAAATAAATTTTAATATTATATTATGATATAATGAATTTGTAATGATTCATAATTCATGATATATTACCACTCCCCAATCACGCTAATAAATCTACGTGACTCTGTGGCTGGTGGAGGCTGCCACCTGTTCGGCCCGCGTGGCCGCCTGCGTCTGGATGTACTAGCCTTGGCAGTATCATCGGCATGAGGATCAGCAACAGGAGGATCAGCAGCATGAGTAAGTGTAGGAGACTCACCGATCGGAGACTCCGAAGCTCTCCTGCGACGATAACCACGACCAGACATATCTGTCGAATAGACATATAATCAGATTATTGTATAAATAGTAGATATATATTTATTAAAATATATACTTTACAATTATTCCTCATCATCTCAATAATAGTCTTCGAATTCTTCCTCTTCTTCCTCTTCTTCATCTTCTTCATCTCCAGCTTCCTCAATTTCATGATCGTCATCATCAGCATATTCAACTTCTAATTGAATTGACGTTGTGTCTGCATCCTCGAGTATTGGAATAATACGATCTACAGCAGGAGGATCATCTTCTTGATAGAAACCATGTGTCATATCAGGTATCAGCTCATTTTCTCCTACTATCGGATCAATTTTTCCTCTACCTTTTCTCTTACAGACTACACGCCAATCTGCTCTATCTTTATTTCGAGCCGGATACTTCGCGTAATATACTTGTTCGGCTTGTGATGCCAATATAAAATGCTCATTTGCTGCCAATTTAGATTTGTAATTAACCTCAACAAGTTTGTATTTTGGATGAACTTTCATGCCCCTTTCTGTTGTATCGAACCAATGACATCTAAATAGAATAACTGATTTCAAGCCGAAGTAGTGCAACTCTATCACTTCTTCCACCAGTCCATAAAAATCCATATCACATTCAACATAGGTTGTCCGTTTCACACAAACCCCAGCATTCATCGTCTTCTTTGTAAATGCATATTCAACCGTGTGAAATTTATACCCATTAACAAAATATCCGCTATAGCACGACACAAGTCGCGACGGTCCACTAACAAACTCAAATATTATTTCATCTATTTCAGCTCTGTGATCTTTGCTGTAAGTCTGAATCCAAGTAGGGAAATCACGATTCCGTAATCTCTCCAATTCTTCATCGTTGTGAATAGAGTATTTTTGCACCATCTCAATGTCAAATATTTCAATGAATTGTTCAATCTCTGGACAATTGAGTAATACATACAAGTGTGCCAAATGATACTCTTCCTCGCTTAAGTGTCGAGATGGACGAGAACCAAAAGCACGACCAGAGTGATAAAATATATTTAAACGTCCATCTGAATGTCGAACACCCCCGTCGTCGTTACGTGGAAGACGATCAAATCTTGTCTGTACTGTCGATTCAAAGTAAAATGAGTAGAATGTTGAAATTCCTTGGATGATATACGATTCAGATATTGATCATTCAACAGCTGCGGTGTTCTTTACTTTTTTCTTTAGATGATTCATGTATCTTTCAAATAAGTACATCCACCGATATTGAACGGGGCCACCAACTCGTGCCTCGTATGCCAAGTGTATCGGTAGATGCTCCATCGAGTCCTATTCCATTCGAGATTTATGTTATTTATATTGCACTAAGTACTTATTTTAACCGCTAACTTCATTCTAAATTTCGGCAGCATCTCCCTATAGTTCTCCGAATACGCATATCATCTGGGCGCGTATCGGAGAACAAGAGAGATGTTGCCGAAATTTAGAATAATTAGTTAACAGTTAAAATAAAAATGTAAGTGCAGTACAAATAACTATATTCCCAAATTGTCCAATCAGGGACAATTCAAGAATTGTACGTCGTATAAAAGATCATCTACTTCTTTTACACGAACATACAATCCCCGAACGGATCTAAGGTTTTGCTAAATCATATCCGACTCGTCGATGCGTACGTGAAACATATCAACTCGTCGGATGGATGATAATTTTCTAAATGTTTCGAGACAGTTCGAGCCCATATTGGACAATTCCGACACGTGTCCAAATTAGACGATTTCGGCAAGAGTCCGAAGTGGACGATTCCGGCGCGCGTCCGAAGAGGACGATTTCGGCACAATGCCGAAGTGGACAATTCCAAAATTAATCTAAACCCTAATAATTAATCTAACGAATTAAACAATTAATCTAAATAATTAATTAATATATAAATAAAAAAATAAAAAATCATAAACCTACTCTTTCCGGCGCCGGCGTACCGTGTCCGGACAGAGTGTCCGGACACTGTACAAGATCCGGCGGCGGCCATCGGCCGACCGCCGCCGTCCGAAACCCTAAAAATAGGGTTTCGGTCGGATTTCCCGCCGGCCGCAACGGGAAGAGACGGCCGGGCGGCGATGAATACCTGAAATCAGCGGTCGAGGACGGATGGCAGCGTCGGCAGCGGCAGCTCGGCATCGTCGGTGTCGGCATCGGCAACGACGGCGAGAGGCGGGAGGAGGAGGCGGCGGCGGCAGCAGCGGGCGGAAGAAGAGTCGGGCGTGATCTGCGACCTATATAAACTTATCAGCAATGACTCACTCGCCCGTTAGAAAGCCGTTGCTAATAAGTTATCATCAGCAACGGCTCACTTGTCCGTTAGAAAGCCGTTGCTGATAATTAAAATCATCAGCAACGGCTCGCGTGTCCGTTAGAAAGCCGTTGCAGATACAACATATCCGCAATAGCTTGAGCGGCCGTAAGAATGTCGTTGCAAATAGCAATGGCTTGAGCGGCCGTTGCTGATAGCCGTTGCTGAAGACTCAATTTCTAGTAGTGGTTGTATAACTTGCACAATTATACTTGTTGTTGTCTGGCATTATGTTTAATTGCATTATGGATCTATTCATTATGCATTGTAATTCTGGTCTCTGTTTGCATTTGGATCGTGTGTGTGGTTAGGCTTCAGAGTACTTGTCTATATTTTGGCCGATCACGTGACCATGGGTTTTGGATCGTAACACTCTCTCGGTTCTTTTTCACTCGACGAGACAGAAGAAGAAAAGTAGAAGAAGAAGAAGCATGGACCAATCACCAACTTTGAGTCCAAATAATCCTTCACAAAATTCATATTCATTACTATATTCGGCATGCTATAATTAGAGGTATAAATAGGTAATCTAAGTAATTTTAAACTACATATAGTATTTTTTCCTAGTCCTTAGATCATAGCTCTGCCACTAGTTATCAAAATACTACACCTCCCTCCTGGTCTTTAGGTCTCAGCTCTGCCACGAGTCATCTCATTATGATAAAAGATACTAAAATGCCCCTGTCCCTAAGGTTTTTTCACGAGTACTAAAATACCCCTAAGGTTTTTTTAGGATCAAAAATACCCCTTACGTAATAAATTGGGTACAAAAATGATCCTATAAGCTAACATCATTAATGGAGGGATAACAGAGATGACGTAGCTGATGATTGGGACTGACGACTTACCACGTTAACAACGCGTTATCAAGGGGTCTCACCACTAATTTTTCTTTGTATTTTTAGTAAATGTACTAAAATGCTCTTAACATTTTCTCACGGGTACAAAAATATCTCTAACATTTTCTCACGAGTACTAAAATACCCCTAATATTTGTTTTGGAACTAAAATGCTCTTGAGATTATTGAAAATGATATAACATTTCAACCAAATTACAACTGTAAAATTTCAGCAAAATAGCAGCAAAATATTGTGAAATTGCAACAAAATTGTTGCAAAATTTTAGCTAATTGCAAAAAATCTAATAAAATAGCAGCATAAAATTTTCACCAAAAACTTGATAGCAAAACTAAAAACTCAATTTCACAATGACGCTATAAAAAATCAATAAAAAAATTTGAGCTCTGAGATAAAAAATAGTAATATCCTAAATTTAATGTTGTACAAAACATAAACATTATCCAAAATTATCAATTCAGAAAAATATATCAGCAACCTATATCAAAATAACTTATACTAGATATATTTAGCTGAATTGGTACTTTTGGACAATGTTTATGTTTGGTGAATGTTAAATTCAGAATATTACTACTTTTGATCTCATTGCTCAAAATATATGATTGATTTTTCATTATGTCGTTGCATAATTGAGTTTTTGATTTTGCTGTCAAATTTTTGGTGCAATTTTTCTGCTGCTATTTGTTGCATTTTTTGTAATTTTTCAATAATTTTTCAACTGCCTTTTTATTGCAATATGGTTACAATTTGGCTTTAATTTTTTTGCATTTTTAAGCTATAGTCCTTTTGCAGTTTGGCTATAATTTTATAACTGCAATTTACGTATAATTTTGCTATTATTTTGCTAAAATTTTACAACTATAAGTTAGCTAAAATTTTGTATAATTTTCACTAATCTCAAGGGCATTTTAGCTTCAAAACAAACGTTATGGGCATTTTAGTACCCTTGAAAAAATATTAGGGGCATTTTAGTACTCGTGAGAAAATATTAGCGCATTTTTGTACTTTTTGTAAAAATACAAAAAAAAATATAGTGATGGAACCCCTTGAGACGCGTTGTTGACATGGTAAGTCATCAGTCTAAATTATCAGTCATGTCATCTCCATTATCCCTGCATTAATGATTGTTAGCTTATATGGTTATTTTTGTATCCAATTCGTTACACACTACAATATTTTGAGATTTTTATAGCATTTACCTATAGTGTTCTACCTGAACGATATGAAATAGTGCTTAAAATAAAGCAAATTTTCGTATACGCGCCCTTCCCCGCCCGCCTTCCCCCATAATTTTCGTAGCCGACCAATTAAACCCACCCCTTCCCCTCTTTTTAGCCGACCACGAAACCATGCCCCGCTCTCCTTTCGACTCCCCTCGCGACGAATTTCCCACTAGTCACCAGAACAACGCCTCCCCCTTGGCGATGCCTCGAACGCCGATGCTCACTTCCCCTCCTGATGTTGCCTCTGTCCTAGCAACCTCTTATCTACCCAGGATCGAGAGAGTTTAGGTTTTCAAAGTAAACGAAAATTGAAAGGGGCGAGGGAGAGAGAATAATGGGGAATCCGGAGCTCGTGCTCTTCAATTCGTTGTCGAAGCAGAAGGAGGTGTTCAAGCCCCTCGTGGAGGGCCAGGTCTCCATGTACGTTTGCGGCGTCACTCCCGCGTTTGTCTCCTTCGACGTCCTCTACAGGTCTACCTTATGTCCTTATTTCTTGCTCCCTCCTTTGATCTGCAAATTTTGTAGGAGCGCCGTGCTGAAATTTGCTTTGTCGTCGGTACCAATCTCCTGAGCCATCACCTGTTTCTCCCCTTTCCTTGATAGTTGCAGGTATTTGGATATCCATTTCCCTGCCCGCTGCCCTAGAAGCTCTCCTCTGGTGGCTTGGGATCGAGTCGGCGCTCCTACTCCAATTTCGGATCTCTCCCCTCTTCCTTTGATTTGTCGTGCCACCCTCTTCCTTCGACCTTGCTGTGCGTGCCAGACCTCTCGTCTCCATCCTCGGGTGAGGTAATATCAAGTTAAATGCTTAGATGTGTATCACTTGAGTTGTGTGGGCATTTAATTTTGCTTTCTCATGATTGAGATTTGATGTTTGAGTTTATTGAAATTATATAGTTATGGATTTATGTAAGAAGAAACTTGCTCTGTATGGGTTCTTTTGGTTTCTGAATTATAAAAAAATAGAAACCATACTGATTAAAGTTTGATACATTATATAGACAGATGGCTTCATATCTGGTATCCTCTGCAATGGACGCATGTCTTTTGTTCGACAACTGGAACCTGATTGGCATATCAATACAAATGCTAAAATTTTACATCAATTAACTGTAAGTTCTAAGTAGTACGCTCATGATATTATGGCAGACTATTAACATTTTATTTTTTTATTCAATACATAACATGCTTGTTGCTTGGAAGTATATGTGAGAACCGAGAATTGACCTTAGGATTGGGTTCCAACTTATTGACTTTAGCTTTGATAACCCAAAAAGGAATAGCATATGAGATTTGTATAGTCTTGCTTATCTATGGAATGAGAAATGAAAAGCATGCTTTCAATAGTCCAAACTGTCATATTTTCAGAAACATCCAATGGCCCATGATATTGCTCATTGATATAGCTTCACCACCTTATATATGTTGTCAATTGTTGATCATTCACATAGTTAAGTCCACATTAATGCTTATTTGGATGCCATTCCTTTGCAATTTGACAATTCTTTTTCTTCTGCAACTTGAGAATACAGATCCACCAATCAGTTAAATTAGTATGTTTAATGCTTATCTATTTAGTTTTTTTTGGCTATCAAGATGGGTTTACTAGTAATATATTTGCATGTTCCTTTTAGTTTTATATTCTATGAATTAGTATCAATGATTTTTCATGGATGTGAATATAAGATTTAATAAGATTCTGTAATCTGTATGCATCATACCATTATGGCAGTAGAATTAAAGCTAACTTATTAACAATGTTATTAATTTGATCTAATTCTACTGCAGAACGTAGAGGCTTACACGTGTTTGCTAAATGTATTAGCTCCTGAACATAGTAGGAAGCCTTACCCAAATACAATGAAGGATCTTCTTGAAAGGTCAAAACTCATTCTTGAACATGCAAATAGGATGGATTGCATATGCTCTTAGTAGTGAGCTTACTCAAGTTGATTGGAACCATGGGTGAGCAGTAGTGAACCTTTCTTCTCTTCTTTGTCATTTAATGGTGACACTACTTGAGCATCTAAATACAGAATGCAGATAATAAAAAATCATCTTATTTTTAGACCAGTGATGATTAATTATGATGGTCAGGATACTTCATGGAACCTCACACATGCTGGAGGTGCTCCAGGTTGCCAATCTAATATTCCAGATGGTCTTATTAGAGTGTAGTTACCAGTCAATTTGAATACTATGTTTGTCAATATGGACCTGTGTGAGTTGACCATGCTTTTCTTCTTACTGTGGTCTTGGAAATGATCATGCCAATCTTAAATAGATTGACATTATATTCTTGATTATAAGTCTACTCTTGATTATAAGTCTTAAATAGATTGAAAATGATCATGTGAATCTTAAATAGATTGAAAATGTCCATGTTTTTCGCTTACACTCTTGATTATAAGTCTACCACATAATATTGTATTGTACTTGTGCGATGTTTTTTATTAGAAGAGGCACATCTCAATTAAATATTAACTGTTCAGTTTAACTCTATCTGCATTGTCTTCTTTATTATCCTTTTGCCCAATTGAATATTAATAACTAGGATGTCACAAACTTTAACTAATTATAAATTTGGGATCTTTCATTGAAGGATTTAGAGGCCAGTTCAGCTTAGATGTGAATCTTACATTGTATTCTATTTTGATGCAGTTAATATACATGATCAATAATTTTGTTCATGTGGTGGATCCAATAACACATTATGTGATGGATACTTTGTGGTAAAGCATCTATGTACAGTGATACTATCACAGTGATTTGTCAATGTGTGCCTTGGGTAGTGTTTTTTGTCAACCTCGGCTATTGATTTAATTTTATCTACTTGAAGGAACTTAATTTGGTCTCACTTTTTTATGCTAAACTACTTTGTAAATTAGTACATGTTTAGGTGGTATGCCATACAAATGAGCAGACTCATACATATTTTATTACTGCTTTTTACATGATAAATGTCAATGAGAACAACTTGTTTTATAGGAAGAAGGTCGTTGCTATACAATTCTGGATACCCCAATGCCAAGAGGAGAGGTTGTTGTTGGCGGATACAATGTGACCGAAGGATATTATAACAACGAGGAAAAAACCAATGAGGTTTACAAAGTAAGATTCTCATCCTCAGTTGGATCTTTGCTTTCTTTAACTTTCACATTATTTATGTTCTTGAAAAATGCATTAGGTTGATGAGAGGGGAATGCGTTGGTTTTATACTAGTGATATTGGACAGTTTCACCCTGACGGTTGTCTCGAAATCACTAATAGAAAGAAAGATATCATGAAACTTCAACATGGAGAGTATATCTCTTTTGGAAAGGTACTAAAGTTTTAGTATCTCTAAGACCCTAACAAACAACTGTGTTCTTTTGCTACTCTATCATTAATTCACTTCAATTATAGGTTGAAGCTGCACTTGCAGCGAGTAATTATATTGACAACATTATGGTCTACGTCGACCCCTTCCATAGCTACTGTGTTGCCTTCTCATCAGGCTGTGGAGAATTGGGCGAAAAATGCTAGGACCCAGTATACAAGTTTTCCAAAGCTGTGCCACAATGAAGAAGTTATTCATGAGGTTCAACAATCGTTTTTGAAAGTAAAGATATCAGTGCTGGTATTTTGTTTTTTTCTTCCAAAATGAATACTAGAGAGGCCCAGCCTTGGCGCAATGCTAAGTCTCGCACCTCATTGATATATGCTACATACAACATCCTTATTGATAACAATGAGAAGCAGACTGGCAGCTTAAATTGATTAGTAGCGTCGTACAATTGTTTGATTTCATTGTATTTGTTCATTGTTGTATTATCTTTAGCTGCTATATCATATGGTATTACCTGGTATTATTGCTAATCTAGTATCATCTAGTATTATTTTGCAGCTATAATTTATTGGTCTCATCATATTTTAGGTACATAATATTTTGACTTGGTACTCAATACTTATTGGTCTCATCATATTTTAGGTACATAATATTTTGACTTTTGTTTCTTTAATATTAAGATTGAAAGTTTTGTTCTATTTTTCAGAGAGATTACTTCGAATCTCAAAAGATAAAAATACTATATGTCATTTGAGGCTACAATGTCATTAGCCATTTAGCAATATGGTATCAATTCATATAATATATGCCACTAGTGTTTTTGTGGCATGGGACAGATCAGACATGGTTTTTACTCATTTATATTTTTTCGATTGCATGCTCGCTTCTTAGAATTTTCATTATTTTCAATCATTTATATGCATTGATGTGTACAATATGTTAGAATCAAGAATCAAAATCAAGACCTTAAGTAAAGTGCTTTGATGATTAATCAATATAAGTTGGTAATCTATTAACATTTTGTTCCAGTATTAACTTAGATGTTAAAATTTTATGCAATTCTTCATTAAAATATAATTTTTTCTTATGCAGTTATGGAATTGGAACTTAAAGGGTGAGAGCACTTGAAAGCACATTTGTTAGAAGATTTCATAACAATCTAGCTACTTTTGTTTTAGAAGATAATACAATATACTTTTGTTGACTATAACAAGCTAGCTACTGTGTACACTTAATACTTAATATACTTTTGTTCGGATAATATTATGTTTTAGTAGTTTGCATTTATATAATGTACTCTTTATTTAATATAAAAATATTCTTTATATATTGATCTATATATGTAATGTTCTTGATTTTAGTAGTTTGTTGATAAGCTAAGAACCTACTTTTGTGACAAGTTGAGATTAAACCTACTTTTGTATGACAGCTTTAAAATGCTCTCTTGAGTAACAGATCACGGTTTGAAAAAGCTATATAAATATATATGATAACAAACTAATTATGCTATTGTAGAGAGAAGTAATAACAAGTTATGTGTAATATCCTAGATATTTAATTATTTCATTTTCCTTTATGGTTGTATTTGCCAGCCTAGCGGACTGGATCGAGGTCGAGCCGAGTCAACTCATGGTCCGGTGCGAGTTTGCGAACTCGGGTAAGTAAGAATATGAGTTCTGTAATTTTACTTGTGTAGATTAATTTATTTAATCTTTTTATGTTGCATATACATAAGTGTTTAATTATGTGGCATGTGGATATGGATGTGCATTGTGTTTATATTATTTATGAATGGTTATGTGGAGGATAGAATTAATTAAGTTAATTTAAGTTAACAGATTCGTATTCGACTTGAGGCGGATGCGGGTTGGATAAAGGGTTAGAAGGATTAGGGTTCAAGAGGGAGTATAAAATCCCCTCCCCTTGGCTTGTGGCTCCCTATTGGAGCCACACAAGCTTTTGGAGAGAGGAGCAGCCGCCAGTCGCCGCCCCTCTTTCATTCCTCTCCTTGGAACCGCCACCCTTGAGCCAGCCGCCGAGGCCCTCTCCTTCCCCTCTCTTCCTCTCTCTCTTTTCCTCTCTCCTTGGAGCCAAGCCGACGGCTTGGGTGGAGCCGCCGCCCTTCTTGTAGAAGAGCCGCCGCCCCTTGTTGAGCCGAGCCGCCCCCTTGAGCCCGGATTCAGAGGCCGCCAATTTAGAGTTTCTCGTATTCCTTCTTCCTACATCAAGGTGAGTAGTTTTTCCCTCCTTCTTCGGGATTTCTTCGAGTTTCTTGAAGCCGTTCTTGAAGGCTTGGATGAGAAAGGGGGTGCCCTCCAAGTGTTCGATGAATTGCCCAAGAGAATGGTGTAGTTTTTTCTTACCTTCTAAGACTTCAATTTGTTCATTAATCTTGATGATTATAATTTAAAAGCATGCTTGGTAATAAATCTGTGATTATTGGGTAGAAATCATGTTTCTAAAAATTAAGATCTTGATGTTGATGCTATGACGGTTCGTGAAGGAAGTTTCTTGATCGTGGTGCATGTTCTTGTTCATGATATTGTTAGTGCTTGTTAGGCTTGTTGTTAAGCATGAAAATTGAGAAATTTATCTCAAGATTTATATTCTGTTTAAATGATAATTAAGGGCTTAATTTCTAGGAATTTCGGATTTATTTTTATGTTATGCTAAAAATTTGATGTTGCTGAAATTGCATGCTGAAATGATGAATCTGTGTTGTTTTTAAATTGCTTGATGTGATGTATGTATTTATTTGAACATAGTCATGTAACCTATCGTTTCGACCAGAAAATATAGTTTGAAAACATAGAACATACTCTGGAGACTAGATTCGGATTAGATACATCAGTTTCGGATAGAACAGTAAGCTAAAATAAAATCCTAATTGTGGTGAACTAAATTTTAATTGTATAATTAAAATTAGGAAAGGGGTCAGCATAATCTGTTATGAACCAACATGAGAAGTTTATGCATGAAATAAAACCACACAGGTTTATCACATTATGGGTCTAAGAGTTGGGGTCGGGTTTAGAGTGTTGAGACACTTTCCAATAGGATCACCCCTAAGATATCGTAGGAGAGTCATGACTTAGATTATGGTGCACCATATCTTTGTGAATGGTGGAGAGGCTCGTAGAGGAGCCAGATTGCGGGCTAAGCCCAGGAGGTTGGATAGTTAATTTCCAACCTGCAGAAAAATTTCGGAGGCCTTTCTCGGTTGTTCTGGTTTGGCCTCGTGTTATAAGTTTGGAGGGCCTACCCGATTATCCCCGAGGTGGTTTGTTAAGGAATAAGTTCGGAGGGTCTACCCGATTATTCCTGGGATATCTTAAGGGAGTAAGTTCGGAGGGCCTACCCGATTACTCCTATGATATTTTAAAGGGGCAAGTTCGGACGGGCGAATCCCGATTGTCCCTACGCATCTCGTCTAGCAAGTTCGGAGGGCCTTTCCCGATTGCTTCCGAGTTTCTGTATACTAGGATAAGTTCGTAGGGTCTTCCCGATTATCCTAGTATGTGTTGTTGCCTTAGGGCATGGTAGGCTTAGGCTTATTGTTCTTCACTATATGGGTGTTGGTTGCCTTCGGGTAGGTAGTGGCCAGATGGTTTGATACCTCGTCACACTTTCATGACCTTATTCCTGTAGAGTTGGATGTTATGCTATTGGTTATCTCTATGTTGTTTTATTGTGGGGGTCGGTAGAACCTCTCACTGAGTTGGATGTTATGCTATTGGTTATGCTATTGTTTTATTATTTTATTGCCTTCGGGTATGTCGTTGTTTTGTTTTGCAGAGCTTGACCGATGAGGTGGGCTGGAGCACTTGGCGCAGCTAGAGGGTAGAGGAGCCACAAGATCTCATAGCAGTCCTAGTTAGGGGTCATAGTCGAGTCTGTTGTAGGTTGTCATGAACTGTTGTTTTGGTATTTGGAGTTATAGTCCCGTGGGGATATTCATGTTTTCATTCAGTCTTTTATTTATTAAAGAACTGTTACTCTCCGATTTATTTATTTCCGCACTTGAGCTATTTAAAAACTTTGATGTTTTGAAATAGAAATCTGTTTTGGTTCTTTCTGATAATAAAAACTATTGTTTATTTCATTATTTTATGAGTTGACATGTGCATGGGTTAGGCTGCGGGGTATATGCACGTATACCCTGGCCGATCACGTGACCCTGAACTTGGGGCTTGACATTATGAATGCGATAACAAACTAATCATAACTGACAAAAAATTATATAAAATAACATTCACATAGCATTCACAATTGCATTTCTAAATCGCTATTGTAATCTCTCTACATAAGATAACGTGCGATTTGACAGCATTTCGGATAATGCTATACACTACCTATGATAGAGTTTATGGCATACTATTAATGACGATTATTGTTATAGTGACGTAAGGGATATTTTTATCCAAAAAAATCTTAGGATAATACCCATGAAAAAACATTATGAGTATCCTAGTATCTTTTCCCTTATATCATTGAGATTGCACGTATAAAATCACAAACACAAAGGTAAGAATAATAAACATAGACACGTAAAGATGGAAGTGAAAAAATCTCAAATTAAGAAAAAATCATGAGCAAGGAGAAGAAAGCTTCGACAATATTAGAATGATGGGCTACATGGTGCAAGAGAAAGAAAATCTTCTGAAATAATTAACAATGACTGGATTGGATTATAGTACTATATAATTAAGGAAAAATCATATTTTTTATCCCCATAATTGATCCTAATTTTGGTTTTAGTCTTTATAGTTTCAAAATTTTGGTTTTAGTCTCCACACTTTATTTCCGCTTACGATTTGGTCTCTACCGCCACATGAGGACTAAATAGAGCTAACGTGGATAACAGGTGCTGACTAGACATTATTGACGTGGAGCTTGCAGGGACCAACTTTGTAAATTATGAGAACTAAAATTAAAATTTTGTAAACTATGAGGACTAAAATCAAAATTCAATTAAACTGTGGGGACCAAAATTATTATTTTTCCTAAAAAATATAAAAAATCATAGGAATTTTTTTAATTTATTTATAAATAATTATAATATATAAAAATATTAAAATTGTGCACACTATAGTAATTTACGTTAATTTGGGTGGATTTAAACTAACGTCATCACTAGGCATCGGTTTTGATCTGTTAATTATCCTTATTTATGGTTGAATTTTTCAGTGGCTGTAGAATTCGAAAACCTGCTTTTGATCCAAAACTTGGCGCATTCAAAGCGGTTAAAATTAGATTTCGAACATCAAAAAAACATCGATTTTTACTCCAATAAACGTCGATTTTACATGCATTTGTTGTAGTGGCAACACCATAATATAAGATTATTGCTACGATTTTGTGGGCATTGTTAAGGGATATTCAAAGTTATAGAACATATTGCAAATATTAATGTGTTCAATGTAAGAATACAAAATCAGATATTTGTGTCTTAAATAGAAAATAAACCAATCTCATAAAAATTAAATCAGATGAGCAAATCACGAGAATAAGTTTTCAAATTATGTAGCTCTGCGGAATTCGCCCTAAACCAGGGTAATTAACGTGTCACGACCCAATCTAGGGTCACGTAACCAGCCAGAGTACACGTCCGTAGTCCGAAGCCTACCAACACATGCATACCAATAAGGAAACAAAAGAAACCGCAATGCATACTCAATATAACACACTAGAATGCTAAGTATGTGTATAAACAAATGACTACAATGAAGTCACAACAGTATGCACATAAGACTCTCTATACTCGAATACAACCCGACACATCACGAGATCTACTGCTTGAGCCTGCAACCCCAGTCGCGCTACATGGGTACCACCACACCACTTATAGTCAGAATCTGCAAAAAAAGTCATAATAAAGTGGTGAGTTCCTAAGGAACTCAGTGAGTGGCTTGAAGCAAGCCCTTGCCAAGCTATGCCGAGCATAAATATAATAAAGCATAAATTATTAATGTGGGGATGCTGAAGTGTAATAGCATGTAAAGTAAAACATCCATCCACAAAACTCGAACTCACACACCTGTCATCCGGCCCATAATGGCCCAAATATCATTTACCATATTCACTCGCCCCACAGATGGCCCAAAACAATCACTCGGCTCGCGATGGCCCAAAACCATACACTTGGCCCATGATGGCCCAAAACAATCACTAGGGTGACTTTAACATTTTTGTCGCAACCCGGGTACGCGTCCCAACTCGACCCTCTCTTGGGCCCAACATCTCGACTTTATGTTTTATCACCCAAATTACATTCTAGTCTATACCAAGTAATTCCAGCATGTATACTCATAACAGTAGTAAATGGCAAGTATACCGTAATGGCAAAATATAAACATCAAATAATTCGTCCCTCAAGTATGCTCAAGGCAACATCCAACACTTAGTCAAAATTCTGCACTATACATTTATTGTTAGATTCGATTTTGCCCTCCTCATTTAAATTCTGTTTCGAGGTAAAATGGCAATGATAATTCATGGATAAGCAAGTATACAAATCAAATCACCTATCCACAAGGTTTCAGATCAATTGAACAACTAGTCGATCATGAAACATCGCAAAAAACTCACCATCCCGAAATTTCTGCAACTGCAAGCAGATATTTATAGTTTTAAGTTGTTG
The DNA here is from genome assembly GCA_034359265.1 of Canna indica. Taxonomy (NCBI): domain Eukaryota; kingdom Viridiplantae; phylum Streptophyta; class Magnoliopsida; order Zingiberales; family Cannaceae; genus Canna; species Canna indica. The sequence goes on along the minus strand of CP136898.1, from coordinate 30,387,303 downwards.
TCTTTGAAATTTCATAACTAAGCCAACTCTTACTCTTTTCCTCCAAACCAGATTCTTATGGTCATACACCCCACTATATCTTCCCAATGTTTCGCTATCATTGGACAAGTATTCATCCTCCGAACATTGTGTCAAACTTTCAACTTATCACAAATTCTGTTATGTACAGAATTGGACAGTTTTAAGTAGCCCTCAAACTGATTTTATAATCCCAATCTCCTCAACTTGGAATTTGCTGAATTTTGGTATCGGAGTTGTCCAGGTATCCTACAAACTAACCCCAAGAGTTTGTACTAATCGGACTTCTCAGCCTCCGAATTAAGTGTCAATTATGCATGAAAATATAATTATGTGCAGTTCTCTATTCGTGCAAACTATCTCCCTATGGCCACCAAAATAATCATACATAAGGCACTAATTTATCTGATATTAAACCAACCTTAACATGCATAATTTACAGCCATAATAGGGATAAAGAAATTTTAAATATTAGCATACTTTTCATAGCAAGACATTAACATAACATAAGCTCCATAATCAATTACAGCAACCATATAAAATGGAGTCAAACACATGACATATTGGCAATGCCAAATGTCCTTTACACATCTCCAAAACAGTCCTCGAAATCCCATGGTTAAGACATACTACAATTTCTGAGTTCTATCTTCCTTCCTTACATCAAAGTGAAGGTTCATCTTAAACTTTAAATAGAACCTTCATCTTTTGGACAATTCGGCCCTTAAATCCTTAGAGTAGGGTCTCTAGCCGAGTACCCCTAATAAGGAGTCTTATATCATTACCAAGTCATGCTAACCATCGCACATGAATATATGTCAAAACCGTGATTTACCGAGGTCATTTCCCTATCACCAACCGCCGGTACCCTACGGCTTTATGTACTACCCCAAAGTGCCCTACAACGACCCTTATCCATAAGGAACCCATTACTCATTCGATTAATGACAATTACACATAAACAGTGATTAAAAATAATTCATAACGAAAATTTTTGGCAAACATATCTTTCTAAACTGCCGGCCCCAAATCCCTAGGATTGCCCTAATCAACCATAGACTAAGGGCTCAAGTATACAACCACGTCACTTCATAATAGTACAACACTTAATTAAAAGTAACTATCGTCTACTCAATATACATCTCATGAAGTATTACCCTAATTGTTAGGATTGACTAAATGTGAGGTTCGACCAACCCTAGGTATCTTTTAGGGCTGCCACATAAGCCACCTTCCCCATCATCCAAGAACCATATTAGCTCTTTAAATTTTCTAATATAAATCAATTCTAACAACAATTCAATTTATCACCACAATCTCAATCTCACATGTGAGAACACGGCCACAAGGAGGAAAGCAACTCTAAGTTTAGGGTTTCTAATTTCACAACAAGACATACTTTCACACATCAAATCAAAGAGAAAACTCAATTGAACATAAAAATCTCAGCATCTTTAGAAGAGAGGGGCGGTCAAAAGAGGGGAGAAAGATTCTATTACACAAGGGCAACCCACTCACATTGTAGAAGAAGACAAGGAGGAAAAGATGACGACGATGCCTCGAGACAACGGCAACCGACGACAACGAACTCCGGCCAAAGAAAAGTGGTGCCTCCTCTCTATGCCTTGGGCGGCGTGTGGTTCTCCCTAGAGCCGTACACCTATTGTTCACCCTCTTAATGTATTTTTTTTCAAATTATAATTTTGCCCCTTTATACTTAAGTGAACCAAACCCAACCTATACTCGTCCGTATCGAGTTTCGTTTGGACCTACGGACTCGACTCGACCCAACCTTCCATCCCGACTTGAATAAAATAATTTTTCTCGTGCATAAAATTCATCACAAATTACGCCCTCCGATTATTTCTCGGCCCCTCTTCGTCGCACATCCCGGCTTTCCCGCTGAAGCCAAAATAAATAAATTAAAATTTTATTTCTATTTTTCACGGGTACTCCAATCTTCCCCTCTTAAAGAAAATTCGTCCTCGATTTTTGGGGTAAGCCATAGGTTCACAAATCCATTGAACCCGAACGAGCGCCAACTATGCATACTGCGCGACACTTAACCTCTACCATACTTGGCACCACAATTTGACCTCTGAATCCTTGGACAATCCTCCCTGTTCACTTTCACACATGGCCCTTGAATGATCCAAACGCATTGGCATGACATGCACAATCTCAATAGTTAAGAGGTGCAAGCTTACTCACCACCATCTTACTCGGGTGGGTGTGGTCTCCCATCACAGCTCGGTTGCATTCAAGGGTACAAACCAGACGGCCTTTACCTTGGCCCTAGAATGCCATCCCACACTACAAGAAAATAGGGTATTGCCGACGGACAAAATCCGTTGGTAATACCCAAAAATCCGTCGGTAATATTGTTACCGACGGAGTGACTGTCGGTAAAATCCGTCGGTAAAAGGCTCCTCGGTAATACCGACGGATTTTAATTAATCTGTCGGTATTACCAACAGATATTTTAGTTTGTTGGTAATACCAACGAATACATATATTCGTTGGTAATACCAACGGATACATATATTCGTTGGTATTACCAACGAATATTAGTCCGTTGGTATTACCAACGTATATTAGTCCGTTGGTATTACCAACGAATATTAGCCCGTTGGTATTACCAACGGATATTTGTCCGTTGGTATTACCAACGCATACCGTTGGTATTACCAACGGTATTCTGTCGTTGGTATTACCAACAAAATATAATATCTGTTGGTAATACCAACGAAACCTATCTGTTGGTAATACCAACGTATATATGTATCTGTTGGTAAATCCGTTGGAATTAGAATCTACCAATTTTGATCAACAGATATTTTATTTTGTTATATGTGTACCTGATCAATCCTCAAATAATGAAATCACATATAAATTTGATCACACGAAATCTGAAAAATAATTTTTGAATCACACATTAAAATCCACACACATAAGAAACCATTGTATACCAGTAATTTCGAAATACATTGTGTTATTCAAATATTTACAAAGTTTCAAAGTTTCAAAGTTTCAAAGTTTCAAAGTTTCAAATACATAAGATAAGTTTTTCCAAAAAGCTGATCCTTGCACTTCATCCTTTTTCCTGCATGTAGAAACAAAAAAAATAATGAGGCAATGAAATGAGGAATACGATGTTTGTAACTCAATGCAAAATAATAAACTGACACTCTGAAGTTGTAAATAAAGTTTGTAACTCAATGAAATGAGAAATACCTAACAATGCAGCATGCTGAATTATATCAATAGCATGCTGAGAATTCACGCATGCTGAGAATTGACTCAACATGCTGAATTCACAGCTGAGAATTGGAATTCACTCAGCATGCTGAGAATTGAATTCAGCATGCTGAGATTCTGAGAATGAATTCCCAACATGTTCATTCTCAGCAAGTTTAATTTACCAAGTTTAATGTGCATAAAAGCAACAAGTTCAAGTTTAATTTTAATGCAGCATGCTGAATTTTAACAATAGCATGATGAGAATTGATGTTTTCCATAGCTTCCTTATTCATCATACTTCAGTTTTTTGTTCATGAATCTGTTAAGAGTAGGCATAAAGTAATGATATGTCATATTTCAGAACTGAATGCTTATTTTTGCTTGTTGAATTCTCAGCATGCTGAGAATTCACTCAGCATGCTGAGATTTCACTCAGCATGCTATGACAGCATGCTGAGAGAGCTGAGATAGCATGTTGAATTCTCAGCATGCTGAGAATTCACTCAGCATGTTGTGAGAGCAAGCTGACAGTAGCTCATTGTGATGCAGAGCATGCTGAGAATTCACTCAGCATGCTGAGATTTCACTCAGCATGTTGAGAGAGCTGAGAATTCACTCAGGCTGTGAGAGCATGCTGAGAATTCACTGAGATAGCATGTTGAATTCTCAGCATGCTGAGAATTCACTAAACATGCTGAGATTTCACTCAGCATGCTGAGAATTATTCTCAGCATGCTGAGAGAGCTGAGAATTCACTCAGGCTGTGAGAGCATGCTGAGAATTCACTGAGATAGCATGTTAAATTCTCAGCATGCTGAGAGAGCATGCTGAGAATTCCACAGCATGTTGAGAATATCATGCTCTCTAATTACTAATCCTAGAATTGTAAGTGAGCGGGGCATATTGATTACTAATCTAAGTTTATTCTAGGTCCCGACATTAGCTCACCTCTTTCTTTATGTTAGACTCTCTTAGATTGGAACTTCACATATGTAATTACTTGTTCCTTATGCAGGCTTGGTAAAGATGGTGAGGGTTAGTGTTTTGAACTTCTGTGAGAGCATGCTGAGAATTCTATAGCATGCTGATAATTGAATTAAGAATGGAATAATTTAATTTACTAACCTATTTCTTTACCCAGCTGATGGAGGTGGAGGTGGAGGTGGTGGAGGTGGTGCGGTGGAACTCGATGGAGAATTTGTTGATTCTGAAGGATTGATAGGAATACCAAGATTGCATCGATAGCAAGCGCACTTGAGCCTCCACTTGTGATTGCATCGATGTCTCCAAGTGGGTGATGTGCTCTCGCATGGATGCCACCTCCATCTGCATATTGTTCCACTCATCATGTGTCCGACGATGCCCATAACTTGAGGATGTACTTCCTTGAGAGCTTGAACTCCCAATAACAGATTTAACGCCCTCTCGACATCCAAAACCATAAACCCGATTATGAGATGGGGGTCCAGAGGCATTAATCCATTCTTCGGGATCAAAATTCGGGTGTAATGATGCATCTGTGCCATACTTCTCTATAATTGATGCCTCATAAGTCTCCTGTACAATTTTTTTTAAAATAGTTAATTATTAGATTTCAAAAATTAGTTAATTATTAGTTAAATCAAGTACATACCACAACTTTTTGTGATTTGTCGTCGACAAAGTCACCCTCACCACTCTTTCGCTTATGGGTGTGTTTAAACAACTCAAGATGTGTAGGTGGTCGATTCAACTTTTCTTCCTACAAAAAAGATAAATAATATTTAGTTGACAATATTAATATAAATTTTGTATGACAACAATATTATCAATATCATACCAGTTTTTTTCGATGAGCAACAAATGAAATAGATCCACCTGTATGAAGTGTAATGTCACCATCTACCTCCTTCTTGCGATTGAGACGGCCGACTTCTGATTTTCGTCTCCACTTATCTGTATCCCAATGCTCAATAATAAGTTGATTCCAAATATCTGGAGGTATCCACGGAGGGCCAAAACCGCTAGTTCGGCGAATATCATCGGTGTTAGCCTTTCTTTTTGCATAATTTCTAGCATCACACATATTATCAGAGAAGCGTCGACAAGCTGTCTTGTCCCATATTTCTCGAACCTCATTGGTCTGAGAAGGATCCCAACGATAAACTGCCTAACAAAACCCAAATACACAATAGTGGAGATAAAAATTTCAATTTTAGGGGTTTATATATCAGTAACATATAATTATCATAATCAAAATTTTAAAATAATTTACCTTAAATTTGTCCCAGAGTAACTCCTTCAGATGTGATGGCACTTCAGACCAATATGGCCATACACCCGTGAAATTTCCCTTAATAATTGATGAAATGTCTCTAACCACTTCTGTCTCGGGGAAGCTACAAAAATAATAAAACTAGATCATAGAAACTTGATAAACTGTAATAAGAAATAGCTCAAATATTTGTCATTAATCTGTAATTATAAGATACATTTCAAATACTGCATTTTAAGCTAATTGTAAGAAGTTCTTGAAGTCAGCATTGGCGGATGCATTTACATTACACGCTTGGATGATAACTTGTAAAGATTTTAAGCTAGGCTTTAGAGACAGTCACTGCCACTGAACATCAGTTATTCTAACTTGTGATGGTTATATCAAAGGTTTCATCATGGTGCATGTTTTCGTAAAAGAGAGACATGAAACAACAATCCATATATTTTTTAGGAAAGTAAGGCTTATAATTATCAAAAGAATTGAGAAATACAAGCTAAGTAGGGGAGTAAGGGAATATACAGAGGAAGAAGGAAACCTCGGAAAAATAGAGAGGCTCCCTCCACAGTCATTTCCTGCACAGACTTAGAGGAAACAACAATCCATAGAGTGCAATTTCTAGCAGCTTATTCTCAGTCGCAATTGACTTTATGCATAATATATATTGTCCTTTGTGCGGTTTAGAACTTTAGATGAAATCCTTTTTTCAATAGTAGTTCAACTTGCTAGCACTGAGGAACTCTACATATTAGTATATTACATCAGTTTGAGTTGGTGGTGGAGAGGTCTGGTGGTTGGGTAGGTGTAGTCAAAAATAGTTCCTTGGTTATTTGAAATTCTTGGATTATTTCAATTAGCATGTAAACCATATGATCTATCACTTTTGTATATGTAAGAAAGACAGTGGATTAACAACTACTTGAACTCGGCAGGAATACATTCTTGGGGTCTTTCTTTCCTATTCGGATTGGCTTGAATTTGATTAACAAGTGTTAGAGTTCATTAATACCTGTGGGCATATGCATCATTAATCATTTAAGGGCTGGGTGCCTGTTATTCTTCCTAACGTAATGTTTACTCCAATCTGTTTTCACTTAAGCTTTCTAAGTTAATCAAGTTCAATATCATGTACAAAAATTACCCATGTAAAATGTCTGAAATTTTGCATTGCAGTCTTTAGGTATACTCAAGTAATATTGAGAATGAAGTTAACTCAAGGATAAAAGTCTTGAGAACAGATAGAGGTGGAGAATTCACCTCAAAGTCTTTTGATGAATTCTGCACTAAGACAGGAATTAAACATCAGCTAACAGCCAGCTACACACCCCAACAGAATGAAGTAGCTGAGAGGAAGAACAGGGTTTCAGTGGAAATGACTAGATGCTTGCTGAGGGGAAGCAGTTTACCTAAGAACTTGTGGGCTGAAGCATTGAATACCTCAGCATATATCATCAACAGATGTACCGAATGAAAGTCCATGATTTAGAAGCTGAAGAAGAGAACTTATTGAGTGATGAGCCGAATGAAAACTGTGTCTGAACACACTATAAATGAAAATGTTCAGAGTGAGAGCAATAATGATTCTTCACCACCACCCAGAGGCTTTAGAAGTGTAGCTGACATCTTACAAGGCAAAGATTGAATAAAAGGGAGAAAGAGGGAAATGGAAATGAGAATGAATAACTAGGGTTCAAGTTAGGAGAGAGCATCATCTCCTTGAACTCATTGGGGGAAGTGAGCTGAACACCTTGTAGAGAGAATGGAGGAAAAAAAATTGATTTCATTTCTTGATCCCCATCATTCGTTACATTCTCTTTTTGTAGATGTACAAGATAAAAGCAAAAGGCAACACCCTTAAGATGACTCTAGAAGATAACAATGAACAAACCATTAGAACTCATGATCTCAACTAACAATCTAAACAGCCCACTAACAACCCATTATAAAACTATAACAATCTAAGGGAGGATGTGGTGCATATAAGCTAGGTAGGTAAGCTAGGTAGGTAATTTTGGCTGATCTTGCTAATCATGCGAATATCAATGTCTTGCTAATTAGCCTTAAGACGTCTATTTATTCTATTTCCAAATATATGAAACATATTGCAGAATAAGCTAGTTACCCAAATAGTAACTGAAATAATATAATGCAAAATATAATGATCTACCTTTTCTTATCAATAATTAATAGACGTCTATCATCTGATGTCTCTGACGGTTGTGAAGGTTGATTTGGTCCTCTTCGACGTGAAGTATCATCACTGTGTGTAGCAACAGATGTAGATGGCACAAGAGGAGCTGATGGCATCAAATGCAAATGGACTGAAGGTGGTGAGGGTGTTGGTGTTGGTGTTGGTGTTGGTGCTGGAGCTGGTACTGATGACGTCGAAGGTGTAGGAGTATAAGGTGTTTCTAGTGGAACAGTAACAGGTACAACAGGAGTACATGGTGTAGAGGTCGTGGCTCCAACTATAGCTTCAGATGATGATGAGGTCGCAAAAGGTATTTCAATCAAAGGAGGACGCCCTCGACCTCGTCCTCGCCCTCGTCCTCGCCCTCGTGACACCATTATTTACTAAAAGTGCATTAAAAATAGTTAATAATTCAAGACACATGAATTTAAAAAAAAAATCAATTACAAACAAATGAGAGATTGTCATCATGTTCACAATGATTTTATAAGTGATCATCAAAAGTAAACTTATACAAAAAAAGTTTCAATCATCATTCTCCTCATTTGACAAATACTCGTCAACTTCATCATCTTCACTATCTTCCATGTCTATAGTGTCTGCTTCTTCTTCATCCTCCTCAATGGCTTGTCTTCGAGTTCTTAAGAAAAATTCTTCATGTTGATCTACTTCATCAACTACACCATCGGAATCAACTAATACATTTAACAAATCCAACTCAGTTGTAGGCATAATAGGTTGTATTGTTTCAACCTCATCCTCTTGAAAAAAATCATCGGTCCGTGGAGGGATATTATTGTCTGTTTCTTCAACCTCTAAAACATCAAATCTATTTCTTGCTTTAATTTTGCATACAGACCACCAATCACTTCTTCCTTTTTTCTTTGAGGGATAACTAGTGTAATAAACTTGTTGAGCTTGCTCTGCCAACACAAAAGGAGCGTCATGATAAAGTCTCAACTTGTGATTGATTTCAACAAGTCCATGGCGAGGATGTACTCTAGCTCCTTTTTCGGTATCAAACCACTCACATTTAAATAACACCACATTATTTCCACCAAAGTATTCTACCTCCACAATATCAATCAAAATGCCATAGTAATCAGATTCAAAGTCATTGTAGCAACTACCCTTGACACAAACACCACTGTTAATTGTTTTCTTTCCATGTGAAAATTCTTTGGTGTGAAACTTATATCCATTCACAAAATAACCCTTCATGGAACGAACCAATCTTTGTGGGCCTTGTGCAATGGCAAGTATTCGATTATCAACCATGTCAATGTTATGATTAACCTATCAAAAAAAAGAAATATGAAATAATCAGGATTATTCACATTGACATTGACACAAGAATAATTGTTCAACTTACATAATCTCTCAACCATTTTGGAAATTCTCTGTCTCGTAACTTCTCTAGTTCTGCGTCAGTTAAGTGTGGTTCTCTTTGCCTAACGATATCATTAAACTCACTAATAAAAGGAGAGATTTCTTGACAATTTATAAGTACGTAAAGCTCCATTGCTTTATACTCAGCTTCGTCGACAACCATCCTATAACGTCCAACGGCCCCACAAGGTCGACCAGGATAGGTAAAGATAGATAGGCGTCCCATGGTAGTTGGAACTCCACCATCATCATTTCGAGGCACTTGATTCAACCTTGTGTTTACCTTTGGTTCAAAGTAGAAAGAACAAAAAGTAGAAATTTCTTGTATGATATATGCTTCACAAATTGATCCTTCAACATATGCTCGATTCTTCACTTTTTTCTTCAATTGAAGCATATACCTGAAATATTCTTATAAATTAAGACGTTTAAAAAAACTAAAAATTTGAATGAAGAATCAAAAGGCATATGTGTTACCTTTCGAATCTGTACATCCATCTATATTGTACAGGACCGCCAACTTTAGCCTCATAAGGTAAATGAACCGGGAGATGCTCCATAGAGTCGAAAAAACTTGGTGGAAATATTTTCTCAAGCTTGCATAATATCTCAACAATATTTAACTCAAGTCTTTTGACCTCCTCAATTCGCAACACACTTGAACACAAGTCCCGAAAGAATAAACTCAGCTCAGTTAATGTATCCCATACTGGATCAGGTAACAAATCACGAAATGCAATTGGAATAAGCCTTTGCATGAAAATATGACAATCATGACTTTTCATTCCATAAAATTTGCAATCATCTATATTTACACATCGACTTATGTTTGAAGCATAACCATCAGGAAATTTCAATTCTTTGACCCAATGACATACTGCTTTGATTTGTTCTTTGTTCAACACAAATGAGGCTCTCGGCTTCAACAGTTTTTCATTGACATTTTGTAATTCTAATTCAGGGCGCTTGCAATACTTATGCAAATCAGCTCTAGCCTTGACATTGTCTTTTGTTTTTCCCTTGATGTCCATTACCGTATTGAATATATTTTCAAAAACATTTCGTTCAATATGCATCACATCTAAGTTGTGTCGAATTAAATTTGTATGCCAATACGGTAAAGTCCAAAAGATACTTTTTTTAACCCAATTGTGTTGTTGCCCAAATCCTAAAATTCTAGCAACACATTGATTTCCAAATTGAATACTAGGTAATTTATCAACACGTGCCTTCATTTCATCGCCCGATAATCGTGGAGGTGGAACATCTCTTTCAATTCGGCCCTTCATAAATTTATCTCTTTGCCTTCGATATGGATGATCAAGAGGGAGAAACTGACGATGGCAATCGAAAAATGATGTCTTTCTCCCATTTTCAAGAATAAAAGATTTGCTGTGCTCTAAACAATATGGACAAGCTAACCTCCCGTGTGTGCTCCATCCTGATAACATAGCATATGCAGGGAAATCGCTGATAGTCCACATAAGTGCTGCTCTCATTTGAAAATTTTGTTTTCTAAACACATCATATGTCATAATCCCATCAGACCATAACATGTTCAGTTCATCAATCAATGGCCTCAAAAATATGTCAAGTTCTTTACGTGGGCTCTTTGGTCCAGGAATTATCAAACTTAAGAATATAAATTGATCGTTCAAACACATAGATGGCGGCAAATTGTATACAGTAATGAGCACAGGCCAAACTGAATATGGAATAGAAGAATGCCCAAATGGATTAAAGCCATCGGTGCACAATCCTAATCTGACATTCCTTGGATCATAAGCAAATGAAGGATGGTGAACATCAAACTGTTTCCATGCTTCACTATCTGCAGGATGTGCAATAACATCTGAACTACGATTCTTTGCATGCCAAATCATATACTCAGCAGTTTTTTCAGACATAAAAAGCCTTTGAAGTCTTGGTGTTATCGGAAGATACCGTAAGACCTTATACGGTATTTTTTTTCTCCTACCATTATTTAATGGTGTTGGCTTATATCTAGGATGTCCACACACTGAGCACTGCATGAAATTTGTTGTTTCTTTATAAAACAACATGCAATTATTCTGACATGCATCTATCTTTTCGTATCCAAGTCCTAGTTTCTTCATCATCTTCTTTGTTTTATAAAAATTTTCTTCCAACTTCGCATCTTCTGGTAACATATCTTTGATTATTGACATCAGCCGGTCATAGCAAACTTCACTCATGTTAAACTCAGATTTGCAATTGAGTAACTGTGACATGGCTGATAACCTACTTTGACTCTTACAACCACTCCATAATGGCTCATCTGCGTAATTCAATAATTCAAAAAATTTGGCAGCTTCTTCATTTGGTCTTTCTTCTACATTTGATGAGCCAATACCAATTGCATCCACCACCATAGTTCTATAGGGATTTTGAGTGGTGCTTTCTGATTGAGGAATGGTTGAGGATTCACCAACTTCTTCACTTGTCAACTCCCCATGTGCAATCCAATGTGTGTAGCGAGGCATAAATCCCTTCGAACATAAGTGATATGCCACATCATCTCGATAATGATAATGATGATTAATACATTGTCGACATGGGCACCTAATTTTATCACCAAAAATATATTGTGTTTTGGAGTATGCAAAATTAAGAAATCCCTCGACTCCTTGAATAAATTCATCAGTCAAAACTCCTCTAATTATTCGACATTTCATCCAATTACGATCCGTAGACATTGGTGATTAACTTTTTCAACCTAGAAACAATATTAAGTACATTAATTAGAACACAATTTTAAAAAAAATCAGCTATCATGTTATTTAGATGATATTTTAAAAAATTAGCTATTAAAGTGGTACCTTGGTTTGTTTGGGAGTTGAGTTAAGCAAAAGAAGGGGTGGGAAGAGAAAGGGGGACGAAGGAAAAAAATCAGCTATCATGTTATTCATACCCAATTCTCTTCACCACACAAGATTATGCAATCTTGCTCTATTTAAGACAATCCTGAGGTCCTAAGTATCTAAATTAGGTCATTTTCTAACAGCTTAAGCATTTGAGACAAGTGACCACCTACCCAAATCTCTTCATCACACAAGATTCTGAGCTGTGGCTTGTTTGTGACATTTTTATGCACTCTTTTCCTTGTGGTAAGTAGGGTATATATGGTCAAGAGTTTAATCCAAGTTCAACTTGCTCCCGAGAAGATCATAAATATATAAACTGAGCTTAAATTTTTTGGTGTTTCTTATATTTTTTCTCTCCTTATCTCTTCAACACAAGATTATTGCTTGGGACATCTTTCTATTTATTCTTTTCTTATGATAGTATAAGTTTGAGATCGTCTTTGGTATGATTTGCAGGTTCTTGGTGATAGCTAATGGGATGGCTGCAGCATATAGCCTGATCCAGGGGGTGAGGTGTGTGGTGAGCATGGTCAATGGGGCTGTGCTCTTGGACAAGGCCATGGCTTGGGCAATCTTCTCTTGTGATCAGGTGACTGATTCACCTACAACTCAGTGACTCTCTTTAAGAAGAAGCAACTTGAATGTGAGATTTGGTCATTGTTTTCCAAAGTGTAAGGCATGGTTTTTCATAAGATAGGATATATAGCATTAAATAGCAATGGACTGGAAGGCTATTTAATTGCTAAATAAAATTAATCTTCCAGCTTCTAATATTGTAGGCAATTATTAATGAAGTAGTCATTCTCAAGACAATTTATATGTGTGCAATCACTCACCAGTGTGCATGTGGAAACTTTCATGGGAGTACACAGGCATCTCCCCAAAATATGCCAAGATGGGAGCTTGTTTTAGTAGGAGTAGTACTAGGAAGAAGGTCCCTCTTGTTAATTGCACTAGCTAGTTGATGAAGCAATTAAAAGCACATGATAAAATAATTGGAGGAAACAAAAAGAGAGACAAGGCCTTATGGGAAAACCTTGTCTTCTTTTACATGTTCCAGTAGCTCTTTATGGGAGTGAGGGAGGGAGCTGATGAGCTTTTACATGCTATCACTAAGGAAAGAAGCTCTAAAAATACCATTTTCATTAGATATGGTTTCTATCTTATGGCCATTTTCATTATTTGTTTGCTGGAAAATGAGAAAAGAAAAGAAAAGATGGATTGAAGTTTTGGGCTGAGGTAGTAGTAGTGGCAGTGGATGTAATGTACAGTTTAGGTTAAAAATGTGTAGTGGCAGTGGATGTAATGTGCAACTTAGGTAGTAGTAGTAATGACAGTGGCAGGGATTGAAGTTTTGCATCCCCAGTCAATGAGACTTGCTAGAGAAGGTGATATACCAGTGAGGGTGAAGAATTCTTACAATCCTCAAGCTCCAAGTACTGTCATCACTAGAGAAAGAGATATGAGTAAGGCATAACCATAACTCACCAATTTCTATTGTTTCTTCTAGAATTGAGGCCATTTATTCTTATTATTTGGACTCATTATTTTATTGTGTATAGTTCAGGCTATACAAATTAGTATTGTTTTGAAATTAAATTTTACCATGTTGGACATTAGAGGAGCTGCTAAGGAAGAGGCAGTGGAGTATTTGGGTAGCCTAATAAGAATTCATATATTAGATTTAATATTGTTGCAGGAAACTCATCTGGAAGATGATGATGCAAAGTTATTTATTAACATATTCCTTTTAAGATTAGAGATGGTTTCTAGGCTCCTAGATGCCTTCCCATTAAATCAACATCATATTTTATTGCTTATAATCCTCTTCAATCATTTATTGGATGCAAATAATTGAGTTAAATAGAAAAAAAAAATATAAAGAATAACAAAATGCTAAAGGAAACAAGCTAGACAAGATGAGATATGAGCTTGGATGTAGGACTGTTTAGTCCTATAGAGGTTGAGTACCATCTGAACTATCTTTGCTAGTTTTGATATCACTTTCACAAAGAAATACACTATTGCTTTTAGTCTCTATCCCATAATGATTGATATTCCGAAGTCCAAACTAGTGTTTGGACAATTTGGTTTCCTAGCAAAGGTGATTTTTGATACACTAATAGTTATAATGATCCTTAACTTGAGGTCATCCCCCTCCCTCGAAAGGGGCATCCCCCTCACAAGATTCTTAACTCAAATAGGTGTCTACCCTAACTTGAGGTCAGTGGTGAACTTCCACTTCACCAAAATGGAGGGCAAGAACAGAGATAAATATGAAATGCAAATTAAACACACTAATGAGACAACAACAATTTGATTATGCACTGGATTGACATGCTATAGATAATGTTGGTCATGACAAGGCAAGGGGTTGCTTGGGAAGGTTCCTTGGAAGTGAAATGATGGGGGTAATCAAGAAGTTCCTTAAGTTGAAGAATGAATAGTTTAGCGAGAGAGCTAGACTGAACTGTGAGAGCCAAATGATTTATATACTAGAGACTAACATGCAAATGATTGAGAGTTCCTTAAGTTGAAGAATGAATGGTTTAGTTGAAGAAGCTCCTTAAGTTTCAGGATTGAGAGTTCATAAGCTAATGTCTCAGCTTAAGAAATTAGAGGAGGAGAAGTTGCAAGCACTTGACAAGGTCAAGTTTGCTACTTCATATATTGATGAACTGTCCGAGGAGAAGAACAAACTCATTGATGAACTTAAGACCAGCAAAGATGAATTGCAAAAAGTTAAAGAAACAATGGAAGGTTTAGCTTCAGCATTAAATGAAATGTCTACTGAGTCAAGAGAAAATCAAGAAAGGCTTTTAGAAAAGCAAGCTAAAATTGAAGATGCTCGATCGCAGATAGAGCAATTGGATTCAACTCTTAAGAACACTGAAGAGAGGTATGAGGTCATGCTTGATGAAGCAAGATATGAGATAGTTTGCCTCAAGAAAATTGTTGAAAAATTGGAAGCTAAAATTGATAATTCAAGCACTGAGTGGGATACAAAGGAGCTTCACTTAATTAATGCTATCAAAAATTCAGAAGATGAACTAGCTCCTCTCAAAGGCGAAATGGCTAAGGTTGTTGATTCACTCAAATTAGCAGAACAAGAAGCGCATGAAGCAAAGGCGAATGGAGATGAGATGTCAAACAAGTTGAAACAAGCTGAATATGCAGCAGCAGCTGCTTATGAAGCGGCTGAAGATGCAAAGTCTGAGACTCATGGTAGCATCAGAGAATAAGAAAGGAGTTCACAATGACGAAGAGGAAGATCCTATAGGTATTGTGTCTAAGGATTTAGCACCAGAGAAGGAGGATGAGGATGAATCTGGAGATGACAATGCATATTCGAAGATTCATGGTGCTATCTTTGAACAGACAAATAGTATGACAGAGAGCACAGAAATCTTCCCCACCATGAACCAGCAGCAAAAGAAGAAAAAGCACAGAAATTTACATGCAGTAAAAGAAATAAATGCATAAATCAATAACAAGAACATGGCTTTCTAAGAAATCAATAACAACTCTCTAAGAATAATCTATGAAATCTGGAAAAATTTTAAGATTAAAGAAATTTACCTCAAATCAGCACAAATCTAGAGAAATCGGAAGAAAGGGGCCAGCGATAGTGTTGGATGGGGGAAGAATCGTGGGTGGCAGGGGGGAGCTAGCTTGGCGATGGGCCTCCGCGAGAGCTTGTTGCGGGTGGAAGGGGAGATCGTGGGTGGTAGGGAAGAAGCGTCAGATGAAGTCGCCGCGGTTGGAGAAGAATCCCACGACAAACGGGCCTCTGCGAGAGCAGGTGGCAGGGGAGATCGCGGGTGGCAGTCAGATGAAGAAGGATGAAGAAGCGTCGCGAGAGAAGAATCACACGACAAAAGGGGGAGAGGGAAACTTTTGTCGCGCGCCTGCAAATTTTCGTCGGGTTGAAAAAAATAAGTAAGGGCGCGAGTTTTTGTCGGCTGGGAGAGAGGGAAAGGTTGGTCGACTGAAAAATAAGATGGAATGAAAAGAAATAAGAATTTTCTAAAATTTACCAACAGATATATGTATCTGTTGGTAATTTTGTTGGTAATACCAACAAAACATATCCGTTGGTAACACATCCGTCGGTGAAACCTTCTTTTCTTGTAGTGCCACAATGACCCAAGGACCTCGGGTGCGCACATAGGCACCCCCCAACTCTTGGACCCTCCCACGGCCTTAGCTCGCGGCTGCTTATCTCACCAGCCCCAATCCACATATAAATGCAAAAAAAGGAAAAAAAAAATCAATATCATCATTGAACTGGAAATGAGCCTGTGAATATCTAATAACTCATCTCGTGTGCGCTGCGCACCCTCCGGCCCAACTCGGCCCAAACAAAATTTCCTCAACAATCACAATATACAACTCACAAATCGTTCACTAGGGTGGTCAGTCTAGTGAGCTTCGCGCCTCAAACTCATTGAGCTAGGAAGGCCCTCTATCCTCAGTGCCCTAAATAATCGGTTGGGAAAGGCCCTCCAACTAGTGCCACTCAGGTCAGTCGTCGGCGTGGCTCACCGACGAATATCTTAATCCATTCTCGACTCGCTGGGCGTGCCATTCTCTAACGCTTCCCAGCCCGACAATCATACAGACCTCCACAAGCACATCCATTACATGGACAGAATGTACACTACATGATAAGGAGGTTATCTCAGGTGGGTACGACCATAATCTCGTTTCTTGGGTGTGCGCACAACCACACCCCACCCGGCCGCAACTCGGTCCCAATTTCTTGTTTACACGCCATACCACCCATCGTTATACCCTCTGAAGTTTAGCTTCCGATTTCATATCAAAGGAATTGTATATCCATGGCAAGACGTCACACAACGAAATTATTGCGTTCTACCGAACAATTTCAGCATGATGTACTTTCCCGCCATCAACCATTTCACGTTCGAAATCTTATCCGAACACCTGGAGATTTCCGGTCAATCTAGTACCATTCCATATTTACCCAAAGGTTTCGGATTACAGTATAACCAAAGATAAGAATTTCAGGTTTCCTAACTTACCAATCCTTCCTCGAAAATTTCAGCGTAGGGCCAAAAATTCAGCCTTATGAAGGGTAAATTCTGCACTTGTTTATCTAGTGTCTAGAACCCTTCTTTAGTGTAGAACAATCTAAGGAATATGAATATTTCATGCCTATAAACTGATGTATAATCTCAGCCTGCAACGAGGCGAAATTTCAGCCTGCACAACTCGAAAATTTCAGCACATAAAAACTTGAAATTTTCAGCTCATACAACATGAATTTCCAGCACACATAACATAAAATTTCCGCATACTATAAAGGGTTTCAATCTAGAAACTCTCTACATGAAGTCACGCCATAGCTACCCTACCGATTAAGGGTTATTCGGCCCACCCTTAGGCCACGAACTATAAATTCTTACTTGGATTTTAGCATGCTCTTAAGTAAGAAAAGTTTGGAATTAAATCAGTGAAAATTTCATACTCAAATACATACACATAGCCTTGTTCCATTACCATGACCGGCCATCCTTAGGGTTTAAGGGCATGCCCTAGGGCTGCTGTCCACCCGAAACCCAAGGAAAAAGCCGATCTCTCAATATCGAAGCCTCATTCACGAAAAAATCCATCACCTGATCCTTCCTACAAGGATTAGCAGCCTTATTCCTAAACCTCTTCATCATTTTTTTTTTCGGTTGTGCTAAACCCGCTCTTGGTCTGACTTTTCAGCGACCAGCTACGCGACTGATCGACTACAAGATGTCTAGGTTCTACCATGCCATAAAATCGAATCCACAAGTAAGGTTACTGAGGGGGGTACGGTGTCTATCCAGTACTCCGGGTGCATGTGTAGACACACCTAACTCGGCCTCTTCTCGGCTTCAAGCCCTCAGCCACCCACCACACCACCTCATCTCCAAAACAATATAAGTTCATATTCAAAGTCTCATCCAGATTAGTGATATATGGCAGTTTTCTGTGCCCACGAAAATTTTAGCCCAACACTGAAAATTTCAGTAACTTGTGCCACACTTCCAGAACAGAAATTGACTAGGAAGGTCCTCAAAACCTCACCATCATGAGTCCTAGAGTGGCTCTGGTATTGTCCTAAAATAAGGAAAATCACATACCAACTAGTTCCTGGACCAAACCTTCGAACTGTACCACCCTAGGTCCAACTCAACCTTGGCTGCTCATGATTACAGTCTGACCTTGGCCTCGGCCTCTACCTTGGCCCAATTAAAAATAATCTTCTAGTTACCCACCTACAACTCACAGGGTGCTCGCTCGGTTGACCACCCCTAGTAAACCTCTCAACCCGGGCTCACTGAGCTAAGAAGGCCCTCTAGCCTCAGTGCCCATAACTCGATCGGGAAAGACCCTCCGATCCATGTCACTCAGGCTAACTGAGCTAAGAAGGCCCTCTAGCCTCAGTGCCCATAACTCGGTCGGGAAAGACCCTCTGACCCATATCACTCGGGCTCACTGAGCTACGAGGGCCCTCTAGCCTCATTGCCCATAACTCAGTCGGGAATGGCTCTCCGACCCATATCACTTGGGCTCACTGAGCAAGGAAGGCCCGCTAGCCTCAATGCCCATAACTCGGTCGGGAAAGGCCCTCCGACCCATATCACTCGGGCTCACTGAGCTAGGAAGGCCTGAAGGCGAAATGGCAACATTAAAGGGGGGGTGAATAGTGTGTTTACTAAATTAATTAGCCTAAATTTAATTTTAATCGCTTTCTTAAATCGTTTAGGCAATTTACGATTAGATGCGAAAGTGGTAAATAATTAAGCAATTAAAACAATCGATAAATCAATGCAAACACAGGAATTTATAGTCGTTCGGCCCAATGCCTACTCCACTACCTAAGCAACCCGCTTAGGATTTCCAAACTAGTTTTACTAGATTAATTCTCGTTTCCCTTACACAAAGGACTTTGACTCGAAGAGTCTCACTCTTGACCTAAGGCACTTCCACACCCGGAAGTCTCCGCATTCTTATCAAGAGCACTCTTCCACCTCAACCCTAAGGGTCAACTCAACTAATCCTAGTAAAACCAAGTTTACACAAGTGGTTTTACTCCTTCTATACCAAGGATACCACTCATACGCAATACCTAACACAAGGTCTTCTACAGACTCAAATCTAAGAAAAAATAGGTTCAAATAAATAGTTAAAATTACAATCAAAAGAGCTTAAGAAATAAGAGAAGAACCACAGCTCTTTTCCAAGTCTTCGGCGCCTTCAACTCGTCAAGAGGTAGAACTCGTATTAGATCCCGAGTTGAGGAAGAATACTGGGCGCTTGAGAAAGTGTTCGCGGAATAGCAGAGCACGCTTAATAGATCTTTAAAGACTCAAATCTCTCTTTTTAATACTCAATTAAATCTGTAAAAAGTGAGAGAGAGGGTCAAATGAGTTATATGAGGTATATTAATACCCTCACAAAGAAACAGTATCTCAACGGATAGAAAACTATCTGTTGCAGTCGCTTGGTCGATTGGTCGGTCGATCGACCGATCGATCGCTCACAGAGACCGCTGCATCTCCTCTCTGTGCGATCGACCAACGGGTCGACCGCCAGACGCAAAACACTCGATCTGCCATTCGGTCGACCGACACAAGTTGCATCTTCGGCTATCCGCAATTCGGTCAATCGATCGATCGACCGACAGAGCTACTGCCCTTTTTGGGCTTCGATCGGTCGATCGCCCGGTCGATCGAAGTAGCTACTGCCGCTTTGTGGCATCCTTCGGTCGACCGATCGGTCTACCAATATGGCTACTGCCATTTTTCTAACCCTATACGGTCGACCGCCCAATCGACCGAACCTAGGCTGAATTTGATTTCTTCAGCTTTCTTCTTTCGCGCTTCGTTTTTGGGTTTTGGCTTTCAACGAGCATTAACTTGGAGAGCTCTCCATATGATCTTTGGTCTCGTCCAAGACGACTTTGGTGCACACGTTGATCTTCGAGAAATTTTGCAATGAACCCGAGCACGATGATCAATGCCTTCCGATTCATCGATTTCTCCCGATTTATTCGATCGAGGACATCGAACGCTAAT
This sequence comes from Canna indica, assembly GCA_034359265.1. NCBI lineage: Eukaryota > Viridiplantae > Streptophyta > Magnoliopsida > Zingiberales > Cannaceae > Canna > Canna indica. The sequence continues at coordinate 30,367,251 of CP136898.1, read as the reverse complement.
TAACATCGAACGTTGAAATCATTAGTCCTATATTTGTTATCATCAAAATCGAGATTAAGACTAAGGTTGAAAACCTAAACCAACAAGGCTCTCTAGCCTCAGTGCCCATAACTCGGTCGGGAAAGGCCCTCCGACCCATGACAATCGTATGCTAAGCGTACCACTCGGCCCAATAAATATAAATTTTAAGAACCACCCAACCACTAAGCCTGCTTGCTTTCTCGCATCTTGCGGAACGTCAGTTCGCTTCCGAACCTCAAACCCTCTACGTTTAACTTCTCATACATTTACTCGAGGGTTATACCCTCCTATCATCACGCAAAAGCTTGCTTTACTACTGATATCAAACCAAAGTTTCAAGTGTTGACAGCGTATCAAGAACGACATACCGAGTCCGCAACCCGGCTCAGTTTATATGCATATAATAATTCCAGCCTATTATAAGTATCTATTTCCTACCCGTACACATCTATTCAAGTTACCAAAACATTTCCTATGTTTCCAAATTATAGTTTACACGAAGATCGATAGGTTACATCGATATATTACACAACAGACTCACAACACTACAACAATAATAATCTCAGCATATACTTAACAAATTTTCAGCAACTCAGCATACATTAAATAAAATTTTCAGCAAACCAAAGTAAATAAATTAAACATACATATCGCCACTGGTGTGCAAGCTCAGTCGCCCGATCTCGTGACTAGGACACACTGTATGCCGACACGCTAGCAATGCCCATACAATACTCTATGTCCTATGGTCGTAGTCAGGACCTAACCATGCTCTGATACCACTTTGTCACACCCTAATCTAGGCTCACGTGACCAGCCAGAGTACATGTTCGTACTCCGAAGCCTACCAACACATGCATACCAATAAGGAAACAAAATAAACCGCAATGCATACTCAATATAACACACTAGAATGCTAAGTATGTTTATAAACAGATGACTACAATGAAGTCACAATAGTATGCACATAAGACTCTCTATACTCGACTACAACCCGACACGTCACGAGATCCACTGCTTGAACCTGCAACCCCAGTCGAGCTACATGGGTACCACCATACCACTTATAGTCAGAATCTGCAAAAAAAGCCATAATAAAGTGGTGAGTTCCTAAGGAACTCAATGAGTGGCTTGAACCAAGCCCTCGCCAAGCTATCCCGAGCACAAATATAATAAAGTATAAATTATTAATGTGGGGGTGCTGAAGTATAATAGCATGTAAAGTAAAACATCCATCCACAAAACTCGAACTCACACACCTGCCATCTGGCCCATAATGGCCCAAATATCATGTATCATATTCACTCGCCCCACAAATGGTCCAAAACAATCACTTGGCTCGCGATGGCCCAAAACCATACACTCGGCCCAGTGATTTAAACATTTTTGTCGCAACCCGGGTACGTGTCCCAACTCGACCTTCTCTTGGGCCCAACATCTGGACTTTATATTTTATCACCCAAATTACATTTCAGTCTATACCAAGTAATTCCAGCATGTATACTCATAACAGTAGTAAATGGCAAGTATACCGTAATGGCAAAATATAAACATCAAATAATTCGTCCCTCAAGTATGCTCAAGGCAACACCCAACACTTAGCCAAAATTCTGCACTATACATTTGTTGTTAGATTTGATTTTGCCGTCCTCATTTAAATTCTATTTCGAGGTAAAATGACAATGATAATTCATGGATAAGCAAGTATAAAAATCATATCACCTATCCACAAGGTTTCAGATCAATTGAACAACTTGTCGAACATGAAAGATCGCAACAAACTCACCATCCCGAAATTTTTGCAACTGCAAGTAGATATTTCCAGTATTCATCCTCCGAACATCGTGGCAAACTTTCAACTTATCACAAATTCTGTTATGTACAGAATTGGATAGTTTTAAGTAGTCCTCAAACTGATTTTATAAACCCAGTCTCCTCAACTTGGAATTTGCTGAATTTTGGTGTCGGAGTTGTCCAGGTATCCTACAAACTAACCCCAAGAGTTTGTACTAATCGGACAACTTCTCAGCCTCCGAACTAAGTGTCAATTATGCAAGAAAATATAATTATGTGCAGTTCTCTATTCTTGCAAACTATCTCCCTGTGGCCACCAAAACAATCATACATAAGGCACTGATTTATCTGATATTAAACCAACCTTAACATGCATAATTTATGGGCATAACAGGGTTAAAGAAATTAGAAATATTAGCAAACTTTTCATAGCAAGACATTAGCATAACATAAGCTCCATAATCAATTACAGCAGCCATATAAAATGGAGTGAAACACATGACATATTGGCAATGCCAAATGTCCTCTACACATCTCCAAAATAGTCCTCTAAATCCCATGGTTGAGACATACTACAATTTCTGAGTTATGTCTTCTTTTCTTACATCAAAGTGTAGGTTCATCTTAAACTTTAAATAGAACCTTCTTCTTTAGGACAATTCGGCCCTTAAATACTTAGAGTAGGGTCTCTAGCCGAGTACCCATAATAAGGAGTCTTATATCATTACCAAGTCATGCTAACCATCGCACATGAATATATGTCAAAACCGTGATTTACCAAGGTCATTTCCCTATCACCAACCTGTTGGCTTTAGGTTTTCAACTTTGGTCTTAATCTCTTAATCTCGCTTTTGATGATAAAAAATATGGAACTAATATTTCATCGAGAAATCTTTCAAGTTCCATATCGATTAGCGTTCGATGTCCTCGATCGGATAAATCAGATGAAATCAGAAAATCGAAAGGACATTGATCGTCGTGCTCGGGTTCATCGTGGAAATATCTCGAAGATCGACGTGTGCACCAAAGTCGCATTGGAGGAGTCCAAAGATCAAATGAAAAGCTCTCCAAATTGATGCTCGTTGAAAGCCGGAACCCGAAAATGAAGCACGCAATAAAAATGGCTAAAAAATCAATATCAGCCTATGTTCAATCGACTGGTCGGTCGACTGAAGAGTGTAAGAAATTGGTAGTAGCCGATTCAGTTGATCGGTCAGTCGACCGAACACTACCAGAAATTGGTAGTGGCTACTTCGATCGACCGGTCGATCGATCGACAGAGGCCAGAAATGGGCAGTAGCCCTAGCGATCGACTGATCGATCGACCGGATTGAGGATCGCACAGTCGTGCGACCCTAGCTTCCTTGCGTCGATCGACCGAATGTGGGATCACCAGTTTGCATCTGGTGGTCGACCCGTTGGTCGACCGCACAGAGACATCAGGCAGTGGTCGCTCCAAAGCGGTCGATCGATCGATCGACCAATCAATCGACCGAGTGTCTGCAACGGATAGTTTTCTATCCATTGAGCTGTCGTTTCTTCGTAAGGGTATAAATATACCTCATCTAACTTCTTTTAATCTTCTTCTTTGAAAAATACAGATTTTATTGAGCAATTAAAAGAGAGTTTTAAGCCTTCCAAAGATCGATTGCAGCGCGCTCTGCTGTTCCGTCGAATTCTTCTTCAAGCGTCGTTTGCTCCTTAACTCTGCTTTAACTCAAGATTCATCTTCTGGCGAGTTGGAGGTTTTAAGGCCTGGAAAAGAGCACGAACTCTTGGTTTTATTTTAAGCTCTTTTCACTTGTATTTTTTTAACTGTTATTTGAAACTATTATTTGATTTGTACGTGTGATAGACCTAGGATTGTTACGTCTGAAACTGGAAGTGGTTACCTTGTTGTGAAGGTGTAAAGTCACTTGTGTAAACATAGTTTACTCGGTTAGTTCTAGTTGTCCCTTAGGGTTGAGGTGGAAGAGTGCTCTCGATAAGAAGGCGGAGACTTCCGGGTGTGGAAGTGCCTTAGGTTGAGAGTGAGACTCTTCGAGTCAAAGTCCTCTGTGTAAGGGAAATTAATTAATCTAGTAAAACTTAGTTTGGAAATCCTACACGGGGTGCTTAGGTAGTGGAGTAGGCATTGGGGTCGAACCACTATAAATTCTCGTGTTTGCATTCATAACTTGTGTGTCTTTATTGCTTTATCATTTATCGTTTTCGCATCTAATCATTCAATTGTAAATTGCCTAAAAAATCTAAGTAACGACTAAAAATGAATTTAGGTTTATTAATTTAGTAAACATACTATTCACCCATCCTCTAGTGTTGCCATTTTGACTACACAATCGTCGGTACCCTACGGCTTTAGGTACAACCCCAAAGTGCCCTACATTAGCCCTTATCCATAAGGAACCCATTACTCATTCGATTAATTACAATTACACATAAACAATGATTAAAAATAATTCATAACGAAAAATTTCAGCAAATATATCTTCCCAAACTGCCGGCCCCAAATCCCTAGGACTGCCCTAATCAACCATAGACAAAGGGCTCAAGTATACAACCACTTCAATTCATAATAGTACAATACTTAATTAAAAGTAACTATCATCTATTCAATATACATCTCATAAAGTATTACCCTAATTTTTAGGGTTGACTAAATGTGAGGTTCGACCAATCCTAGGTATCTTTTAGGGCTGCCACATAAGCCACCTTCCCCATCATCCAAGAACCAGATTAGTTTTTTAAATTTTCTAATATAAATCAATTCTAACAACAATTCAATTTACCACCGCAATCTCAATCTCAAATGTGCATGAAGAACACGGCCACAAGGAGGAAAGCAACCCTAGGTTTAGGGTTTCTAATTTCACAACAAGGCATACTTTCACACATCAAATCAAAAAGAAAACCTAATTGAACATAAAAATCTAAGCATCTTTACAAGAGAGGGGCGGTCAAAAGAGGGGAGAAAGATTCTATTACACATGGGCAACCCACTCACATTGTAGAAGAAGACAATGAGAAAAAGATGACGACGATGTCTGGCGACAATGGCAACCGACGACGACGAACTCCGGCCAAAGAAAAGTGGCGCCTCCTCTCCATGCCTTGGGCGGCATGCGGTTCTCACTAGAGCCATACGCCCATTGTTCACCCTCTTAATGTATTTTTTAAAAAATTATAATTTTGCCCCTTTATACTTAAGTGAACCAAACCCAACCTATACTCGTCTGTATCGAGTTTCATTTGAACCTACGGACTCGACTCGACCCAACCTTTCATCCCGACTTGAATAAAATAATTTTTCTCGTGCATAAAATTCGTCACAAATTACGCCCTCTGATTATTTCTCGGCTCCTCTTCGTCGCGCATCCCGACTTTTCTGCTGAAGCCAAAATAAATAAATTACAATTTTATTTCTATTTTTCGCGGGTATTACATAACGGATAAAAATCGACGCCAAATGACGATGTCCGTTTAAATCCACTAAATTAACGTAAATTACTGTAGTGTACTCAATTTTAATATTTTTATATATTATAATTATTTATAAATAAATTAAAAAATATCCTATGATTTTTTATATTTTTTAGGAAAAATAATAATTTTGGTCCCAAAGTTTACTCGGATATTGGTTTTAGTCTCCATAGTTTACAAAATTTTGATTTTAGTCCTCATTGTTTATAAAGTTGATCCCTGCAGGATATGCGTCAGCAATGTCCAGTCAACACTTGTTATCCACGTGAGCTCCGTTTAGACCTCATTTGGCGGTAGGAATTAAATTTTAAATGAAAATAAAGTGCGGGGACTAAAACCAAAATTTTAAAATTATAAAGACTAAAATCAAAGTTAGGATAAATTGTGAGGATAAAAAGTATGATTTTTTCTATAATTAATTTCATGAAATTTTAATAGATTTTCTAAAGCTGTAATCATGTACCGAGTGCTTTGAGCAGTCGTTATGCCAAGGCATGACAACTTTTTTGTAAAACGACTAGAAGATGCACATAACATTCAGCTTAGGTATAGCAAACATTATATATGCATCGTTATTTTATATTTGGTACCTAATTCTTTTGAGTCAAATCATCACACTATTTATTATCATTTTCTTTTAATAATTCATTTGAGCTCATTGAAGTGAGCGAATCACCAATATCCCATTGTCATATTAGCTCCTTGTACATATATTATTTTTCAAAATTACTTATTTGTGAATTTCTAATATCGCTACCACATAACCTAGCTACTAGTTTTCATATATTTAGTAATAATACTAGAAAATTTCCCACGCCTCATTTAATAATTATAATGATATTGATTTTATTTTTTAACATATAAAATAAATACATCATAATCAAACATTAAGATATGAAAATATGCTAATTCATTAATACAATTAAATATATATAAAGATTAACCTTAAAATTAAATTTAAATTCAATGATAGTAATAAAAGTTCAATATTAAAAAAAAATTATGAAAATGTAATAAGGTGACTATAATTTTTAAAAAGAACATCATAATAAAAAACTAAAAAATAATAATAAGTGAAAATAATCAAAACAACTTACTTGATAACAAAAAATAATCAGAGTTTAAGAAAATACAATATTGAGAAGGAAAAAATTTACGCTTTTGACATAATAATTTTTTTATAAAATAATTATAAAATCAAAAAATTATGATTTTATTATACATTAAAGCATATATTGATTAAAACGTAATTAAACATTGTTATATAAATATAAAGTTATTTATTTACAGATCCAAAAATAAACATTAGTTTTACAATATTCAAATCGAAATTAAACAATAATAATAAAATTTTAATATACTCAATAAAAATAATGAAATATTTAATAAAAGCATATACAATTTTTTAAATATAATAATAAAAAATTAATAAAAATAAATAACATTAAGCATAAGCACTACAAATGATATACTCGACAAATTAAAAGAACTATAGCTTAAGAAAATTATAATTTTGATAAAAGTTAAATAATGAAAGTAAAGAAAAAAAAAATTTAAAAAAATTAAGAGTCCAATTATATTATTAATATCATTATAATATCTTAAATAAAAGTAAAAGCTAAAGGCTTAAATGAATAAAAATAATTATGAAAAACTTGAATATCCAATTAATAGAAAAAGTAATATTTTCTTCACATATAGTAAATAATAGAAACATAAATTTGTTATATCTATATTTTCTCCTTATTTCTGAAATTTAATTTTTCATAAAATATTTAAAGTTTTAGGGCTTATTTTGAATTATTATATTTAAGAGGCTTTTATGTAAAATCATGTAAAATCATAATTTATCGTCTATAAATACGACCCTCACCTCATTGTCACGCTCGTGTCTTTTTGGGATTGGTGATTTCAGAGCGAGAAGGTACATGACGTCGTGCGGGGGCGAGGGTGCTCGCAGGTCGAAATGGCTCACATTTCGATATAAGATTCTTTCATATTTTTTTCTTCATGTCCTAAGTGTGGGAAAACTTGGAAATTCAAGATCAGTTCGAGTTTTTGGTGTTTCTGGTAGATTTCATATTTCTTCGTGTTTTTCCGACTAATCTTACCTTTTTCAAAGTTTTTGGGCAAATTACCCAAAATTTTTTTATAATTTAATTTAATTATTTTCTGCGGGACGATGTGGATGCGCATCGAAGCGGGTTGGAGGAAGTGATGGATAATATTATTTAAGGTGAGGCCTCTGCGCGTGTTTAGTGTTTTATTTTATTTTATTTTCTGGATTATTAGTTGAGTCAAGTCCGACGACTCGATCGGAACCCAATTTGGGCGAGTGTGGGTCGAGTTAGGTAGAAATCAATGTTGGGTTAAATGAGGAGTAGAATCGTAAAAAAAAAAAAGAAAAAAAAAGAAAAAAAGAACAAGAAGGGTTTATTGGATGGTGCGGTTGCTACTGACACATCCAAGAAGAAAAAAAGAAAGAAAGCAGCGACGCTTGAAGAGGGGTGATGTAGGAGGCGACTGACAAGGGGGTTTGCCGCCGGTTGTGTTGCCGACACCGGTGATCATCGGCTCAAGGACCTTGGAGAGCATCTGGGAATTTTAATCTTAGAAAAACTAGTATGTATGGATGTTTTAGCAAATGGAGAATCTAGGAATTTAATTTGAAGTGTCGCCTACTCCTCAAGAAATGTACTGTATGCTTTTCTTTATTTTTGTGGTTGCATAGTATAAGTAGATAGTAAAGGAAGTAAGAAAACAGTAAGGTATTGGTTTGGTTGAGTTGTAACAGTGGGTGATTGGAAATTGACTTTGGATGAAGAAAAAAAAAGGGGGAAAGAAGTGTGCGCGACAGCCATAAAGGGGTGATAAGCTTTATTCTTAATTTTATCTATGTTTTATTTGGTTAGCATTTACTGTTGGTGTATTTGTAATGAAAAAAAAAAAACACATTTAGTTATGCTTCAAGCACTAGTGTACCTTTACTGTTTAGATATGCTTCATGCTCTAATACCTTTATAATTTACAAGCTCTAGTGTATAAAAATAATAATAATTAACTATGCTTAAAGTTAAGTAGAGACTCAATGAATTAGAGTACGATGGGATTACTTGTGAAGGGGCGATTGTATCACGGATGTTATCTATAAATTTTAGACTTTCATGTACAAATTTTTAAATTTAAATATTTCATTAGTTGAATATATTTAAAATACACTTTTGTATGAAAATATGTACTTGAAATTATTTGGTGTGAAAATACTGGTTTACATTAAGTGCTTATGGTGTTGTTGCATTTATTTTCTTATTGTACATGTTTGTGTGTGTGGATGAGATGGGGGTTCAGTTGGACTGATCAGCGGAGGAGGTGTGGACCGAAAAGCTTGTCAGCGAGCCACACTGACGACTGACCCGGAGTGGCACTAGTTGGAGGGTTTTCCCAACCAATTAGGGGTTACTGAGGCTAGAGGGCCTGCCTAGCTCAAGAACCATGGGCGGGAAGCTCACTGGGCATATCCTAGTGATCGACTCATATTATTTGAAAATATGCTTGAGTGAATATGTGGTTTCTTTTCTGTAATCAAATATATATGGTCTGCTTTGGATTTACATAAATAAAAGATTTATTTCTGACTTGAGAAATTATTCATTGTACTATAGAAATTATCTGTTATGTTGTCATTATGATTTTTGTATAACTATTAATTGTGGACCGTGGTAGGTTCAGGACCGAGCCACTCACTAAGTTCAATTTGGACTTACCATTTTGTTTTGTTGTCTTCCTGTAGCACCAGGTCAGAACCAGTAATGTCACTGGAGTATGGGATAGTGCCGCTGAGAGTAGCAGGTTCAGGACAGATCTCGTGATGCATCGAAGTTAGAATTAGGATAGTGATCAGGTTTAAAGAGAGTCCTGTAGTGAGATTCATTGTTTCTTTATTTCATTCTTTGTTTCAAAATATTATTTAAAGTTTGTTTCAGTTGAACATTCATGTTTCCGCACTTTCTTTAACAAAGGATTGGATTATTTTGTTTATAACCTTTTGTTAGTTGTTGGAGTTTGAAAAAAAAAATTGGTTTGTCTCTAGGGTTTGTGGTTTGAGTTAGGCTTCGGGGTATCCTTGTATACCCTAGTCGGTCACACCATTGTGAAACTGGGTTGTGAGAAAGTGGTATCAGAACATTTGGTTTAGGTCCTGACTTTGATATTAAAGACATTGGGGTATTGTATGGGCATTGCCAGCGTGTCGGCATATAGTGTGTCCTAGTCACGAGATCGGGGAACTGAGCCTGCGCACCAGCGACGGTACGTATTGTTTTTTTTATTGTTCTTGTTAGATTAATTTACCTGTTCTTGGTTGCTATTCTTATTAGTGATGGAGGCCTTTAATGATGTTGTGTTAAGCGATAATGGGAGTAATTCCTCAGGTGGACGTGGACGTGGACGCGGTCGTGGTCGTGGTCGCGGCTGTGGATTGGACCGGGGCCGTGGCGCTAGGCAGTCAGCTCAGGAAGAGGCTGGACTGGACCCTAGGGTGGCCATGCTAGAGGCTCGGGTGGCCTTGTTGACTGAGGAGCTCTGTAGGGAGCGAGAGTCGAGGCAGCAGCAGCCTAAACCTGTGCCACCAGTGGCACAAGGGGCAACGGGGTTTGTACCCCCAATTGTTAGGGAGGCGGACAGGCGGGAGGCAGTGACAGGCAGTGTTGCATATAAGGATTTTGTTCAATTGAGACCATCGTAGTTTGCAGTCACAGACCCTAGTATGGAGGTGACGACCTTTCTAAGCGACTGTCAGGAGTTCTGCGAGGTGTTGGGATGCTCTTCAGTAGCTATGGTACAAATGGTGGGTTTGCAGCTGAGGGGACCTGCTAAGGAATGGTTCCACGTATGGAGGTCCCGTAGGAGGGTTGATGCACCACCCCCTGTATGGGATGAGTTCCGGGCGACTATGGTGGAGAAATATCTTCCCAGGAGTGTACGGGAGAAGAGAGCAAGGGAATTCGAACAACTCAAGTAGACCGGCAGTATGTTAGTGGCAGAGTACGAGGTAGAGTTCACCCGCTTATCGCAGTACCATCCCCTACTAGTGGCGATTGAGACGGACAGGGTCAGGCAGTTTGTGGAGGGGCTGAGAGTTCAGATCGGCATGCTAATTGACTTCACCCAGGTGGTGGATGAGGCAATGCGGAAGGAGTCGATGGTACTGACTAATCGACAGGATGGGCCAACCAGGAAGAGATTCAGGCCGCGGGGATTTGGCGAGCGGGGGGGGTTTCTGAGGGCATAGTGTCTAGAGCAGCTCGTCCGCTCAGACGGGGACAGGGCAGTTTCAAAGGTCGCCCAGGTGCACGGCCGGGGGCCACTCAGAGGACAGTGGTGTCTGAGGTGCAGAGAAGTGCTGAGGTGCCGCAATGTCGGCAGTGTGGGCGTAGGCACATCGGGATATGTTTTGGCCATACAGATGCTTGCTTCGGGTGTGGACAATCAGGTCACATCAGGAGGGACTGTCCAGTCAGGGGTTATTCTAGTGCAGCGCATGGTTCTAGTGCAGCGCAGTCCAGAGGGAAAGCACCGGTATCCGTAGCTTCTGTTGCACAGAGAGGTCAGCCTCAGGGTTTGGGGCAGCAGTGTGTCAGTGCATCTAGGAGAGCTCCTGCGCGGGTGTTCACTATGACCCGAGATGATGCTGAGGCGTCTAAGACCATGGTGACAGGTATTCTTGCAGTTTGTTCCGTACCTGCATTTGTTCTATTTGATCTTGGAGCTACTCATTTCTTTGCTATGAAGCTTGATAAATAAAAAGATTCTCTTGCGGTACCCTTGGTTGTATCAACGCCGACAGGACATTTTGTCCATGTCGAGATAGTTTTCAAGGGTTGTGAGGTGTCCATTTGTGGGCATGCTTTGGAAGCAGAATTGGTAGTTCTACCCACTTTAGAACTGGATGTGGTCTGGGGCATAGACTGGCTATCCTCTCACTATGCCTCTATGGATTATAGAACGAAGGCTATTACTTTTAATAAGCCAAGCATGTCGTCGCTCACTTTCCAGGGTGAGGGTAGAGGGGAATCTTTCGGGGTTATTTCAGCCCTTAAGTCCCGAAAGTTACTCGTGAGCGGCTGCCAGTCATTTTTAGCTTTTGTATTCGTGGCTGAGGAGGGTGAAATTTCAGTCAAGAAGGTAGAGGAGACACCGATGGTTAGTGAATATTCGGATGTTTTTCCAAATGAGCTTCCGGGATTGCCGTCGGTTCGAGAGATTGAGTTCTGCATTGATTTGCAGCCAGAGGTGAAACCGATCTCAATTCCCCCATATCATATGGCACCAGCTGAGTTGTGAGCTTAAGGCTCAGTTGCAAGAGTTGATGGATCTGGGTTTCATTCGCCCGAGTGTGTCATCCTGGGGAGTGCCGGTACTTTTTATTAAAAAGAAGGATGGATCCATGCGGATGTGTGTTGATTACCGGTAGCTAAATAAAGTGACGATCAAGAACCGCTATCCATTTCCGAGGATTGATGATCTCTTTTATCAGTTGCAGGGAGCACAGTGGTTCTCTAAGATCAACCTAAGGTCAGGGTTTCACCAGTTGAGGATCCGAGATCAGGATGTTCAGAAGACAACCTTTAGGACGAGATATGGTCACTACGAGTTTTTGGTCATGTCCTTCGGGCTGATTAATGCACCAGCCGTATTTATGGATTTGATGAACTGAGTGTTCAAGGAGTTTCTGGATAGATTTGTCATTGTGTTCATAGATGATATTATGGTTTACTGCCAAAGTGAGGCTAAACACTATGAGCATCTGAGGGTAGTTTTGGAGACCCTCAGGAAGCATCAATTATTTGCTAAATTTTCCAACTGTGAGTTTATGCTGAGCAGTGTGGGATTCTTGGGGCATGTGGTGTCGAGGGACGGGGTGAAGGTAGACCCCGTAAAAATTGAGGCAGTGCAGATATGGGAAAGACCGACCTGTGTGGCTGAGGTCCGGAGTTTCTTGGGCATGGCCGAGTACTATAGGAAGTTTGTAGAAAACTTATCTTGAATTGCAGCTCATTTAACCCGGTTGACTCAGAAGAAGGTTAAATTTGAGTGGGATAACAAGTGTGAGGAGAGCTTTCAGGAGCTCAAGGACCGGTTGACTTCAGCGCCAGTATTGGCCCTGCCGTCAGGTTCTGGAGGTTTTGTAGTGTACTGTGATGCTTCTATGGTAGGTTTGGGTTGTGTTTTGATGCAACATGGTAGGGTGATTGCTTATGCATCTAGGCAGTTAAAATCTCATGAGAAAAACTACCCGACCCATGATTTAGAGTTGGCAGCTATAGTGTTTGCACTGAAATTATGGCGCCATTATTTGTATGGGGAAGCTTGTGAGATTAACACTGATCATAAAAGTCTTCAGTACTTACTTACTCAGAAGGAACTGAACTTGAGTCAAAGAAGGTGGTTGGAGTTGTTGAAAGACTATGATTGCACCATTCTATACCATCCTGGGAAAGCTAATGTGGTGGCTGATGCATTGAGCAGAAAATCTATGGGCAGTCTAGCACACTTGACTTTGAGAAGGAGGCTATTGGCATGAGAGCTTGCTGAGTGTCTGGGGAATGGAGCGGTGTTATCAGTGTTTAACTCGGGAGGTATGGTGGCGGATCTTCGCGTCCAGTCCACCTTGGTGGATATGCTCAGAATAGCTCAGGATGAGGATGCATTTTGTGCTCTAACCCGAGATCTGGTTGAGAGGGGAGATGTAGACAATGGGTTTAAGATTGATGTGGAGGGTGTGTTAAGGTTCAAGGATAGGATTGTGGTGCCTCATATGATAGAGGTCCGCCGACAGGTACTTCAGATGGCTCATAGTTTCAGTTATACCATGCATCCAGAAGCCACCAAGATGTACCGTGATTTGCGGCAGCAATACTGGTGGAGAAGGATGAAGAGGAAAGTAGCTGAGTACTGGTGGAGAAGGATGAAGAGGAAAGTAGCTGAGTTCGTGTCTAAGTGTTTGGTCTGTCAACATGTTAAGGCCGAGAATTTGAGACCTGCAGGATTGCTTCAAAATCTTGAGGTGTTGGAGTGGAAATGGGAGAAGATCACTATGGATTTTGTTATTGGACTACCCAGGTCGAAGAAGGGAAATGATTCCATCTAGGTGGTGGTGGATCGGTTAACTAAGTCGGCGCACTTTATTTTGGTGAAGATGACTTTCACCGTAGAGCAGTATGCTCGATTATTTTTGGATCGGATTGTGGCGTATCATGGTATCCCGGTGATGATCATCTCTGATCGGGGTACTCAGTTCACTGCTCGATATTGGCAGTCTTTTCAAGAGACTTTGGATACTCATGTCAGATTTAGTACCGCTTTCCATCCGCAGACGAATGGGCAGTCTGAGAGGACCATTCAGACTTTGGAGGACATGTTAAGAGCTTGTGTTTTGGATTTAGAGGATGGCTGGGAGAAGCACTTGCCCCTGGTGGAGTTCGCCTATAATAATAGTTTCCAGAGCAGTATTGGTATGGCACCTTTTGAGTTCCTGTATGGGCGGCGATGTAGATCCCCGGTGGGGTGGTTCGAGGCTGGGGAGTCTCAGTTGCTGGGGCCAGATTTGGTACAAGATGTTGTAGAAAATGTGAAACTGATTAAGGATCGATTGCTAGCAGCCCAGAGTCGCCAAAAAATATATGCAGACGGAAAGGCCAAAGATATTGAGTTTGCAGAGGGAGAGTTGGTGTTTCTGAAGGTGTCTCCTATGAAGGGAGTAGTGAGGTTTGGAAAGAAGGGAAAGTTAAGTCCTAGGTTTATAGGACCTTTTCCTATCCTACGGCGGAGAGGAGTCATAGCCTATGAGTTGGCCTTACCGCCTAGCTTGGATAGGGTGCATCCAGTGTTTCATGTTTCTATGCTGAAGCGGTATGTTAGGGATGAGTCTCATGTACTTGAGCCGTCTGTGGTAGAGGTTGATTCGACAATCTCTTATGAGGAGAAACCTGTAGAGATTTTGGGGCCAGATTAGGAAACTGAGGTCTAAGGAAGTTCCGCTGGGAAAGATCCGTTCGGAGCACCATTCTAGTCAGGAAGCTACTTGGGAGGTAAAGAGTGCGATGAGGGAGAAGTATCCTTATCTTTTTGTTTCCTTGGTGAGTTCTTTTCTACCCAAAATTCGAGAACGAATTTTCTTTAAGGGGGGAGGATTGTTATTCCCGTAATTTTTTTATAATTTAATTTAATTATTTTCGGCGGGACGATGTGGATGCGCATCGGAACGGGTCGGAGGAAGTGATGGATAATATGATTTAAGGTGAGGCCTTTGCGCGTGTTTAGTGTTTTATTTTATTTTCTGTTCTGGATTATTAGTTGAGTCAAGTCCGACGACTTGATCGGAACCCAATTCGGACGAGTGTGGGTCGAGTTAGGTAGAAACCGAGGTTGGATTAAGTGAGGGGTAGAATTGTAAAAAAAAAGATTTATTGGATGGTGCGGTTGCTACAGCCGCACATATCCAAGAAGAAGAAAAAAAAGAAAGCAGCAACGCTTGAAGAGGGGCGACGTACGAGGTGACAGACAAGGGGGTTTGTCGCCGGTTGTGTTGCCGACTCCGGGGATCATCGGCTCAAGGACCTTGGAGAGCATCTTCCGTCTCGTTTTCCCTTATCGGTAAGTGGCTAAAACCTTGCTAAAACCCATGATTGCTTCCTCCCTCTTGCTGCCCATACCTCGAAGAATATGGAGATTTCTTGACAATTTTTGAACCATTTCAATTTCCCCTTCAATGGAATTTGATGATAGACTATTGTGTCAATTCTTGTATTAAATTTGAGGTTATTACATTGGAAACTTGATTCTTTTCGGTGGTGACCGCTTGCTGCCAATTGAAATTGTTGCTAAGGAGATTGATTTCTTGGTCGCATGGATAGTCTCTTAGCAAGTGGATTTTAATCTTAGAAAAACTAGTATGTATGGATGTTTTAGCAAATGGAGAATCTGAGAATTTAATTTGAAGTGCCGCCTACTCCTCAAGAAATGTACTGTATGCTTTTCTTTATTTTTGTGGCTGCATAGTATAAGTAGATAGTAAAGGAAGTAAGAAAGCAGTAAGGTACTGGTTTGGTTGAGTTGTAACAGTGGGTGATTGGGAATTGACTTTGGGCGAACAAAAAAAAAGGGGGGAAAGAAGGGTGTGCGACAGCCATAAAGGGGTGATCAAGCTTTATTCTTAATTTTATCTATGTTTTATTTGGTTAGCATTTACGGCTAATGTATTTGTATTGAAAAAAAAAAAAAACATTTTGTTATGCTTCAAGCTCTAGTGTACCTTTACAGTTTAGATATGCTTCAAGCTCTAATACCTTTACAGTTTACAAGCTCTAGTGTATATAAATAATAATAATTTAACTATGCTTAAAGTTAAGTAGAGACTCAATGGATTAGAGTACGATGAGATTACTTGTGAAGGGGGGGTGGTTGTATCACAGATGTTATCTATAAATTTTAGACTTTTATGTACAAATCTTTAAATTTAGATATTTCATTAGTTGAATATATTTAAACTACGCTTTTGTATGGAAATATGTACTTAGAATTATATGGTGTGGAAATACTGGTTTACATTAAGTGCTTATGGTGTTGGTGCATTTATTTTCTTGTTGTACATATTTGTGTGTGTGGATGAGATGGGGGTTCAGTTGGGCTGATCAGCGGAGGAGGTGTGGACCGAAAAGCTTATCAGCAAGCCACACTGACGACCTACCCGGAGTGGCACTGGTTGGAGGGTTTTCCCAACCAATTAAGGATTACTGAGGCTAGAGGGCCTGCCTAGCTCAGGAACCATGGGCGGGAAGCTCACTGGACATATCCTAGTGACTGACTCGTATTATTTGAAGATATGCTTGAGTGAATATGTGGTTTCTTTTCTGTAATGGGATATATATGGACTGCTTTGGATTTACAAAAATAAAAGATATTTCTGAGTTGAGAAATTATTCATTGTACTATAGAAATTATCTGTTATGTTGTCATTATGCTTTCTGTATAACTGTTAACTGTGGACCGTGGTAGGCTCAGGACCAAGCCACTCACTAAGTCCAATTTGGACTTACCATTTGTTTTGTTGTCTTCTTGTAGCACCAGGTCAGAACCAGTAATGTCACCGGAGTACGGGATAGCGCCGCTGAGAGCAGCAGGTTCAGGACAGATCTTGTGATGAATCGAAGTTAGAATTAGGATAGTGATCAGGTTTAAAGAGAGTCCTGTAGTGAGATTCATTGTTTCTTTATTTCATTCATTGTTTCAAAATATTATTTAAAGTTTGTTTCAGTTGAACATTCATGTTTCCGCACTTTCTTTAACAAAGGATTGGATTATTTTGTTTATAACCTTTTGTTAGTCGTTGGAGTTTGAAAAAAAAATAAATGATTTATCTCTGTGGTTTGTGGTTTGAGTTAGGCTTCGGGGTAAACTTGTATACCCTGGCCGATCACACCATTGTAAAACTGGGGTGTGACACAAGTTTTATTAGAAATTAAAGATGATGATAATAATAATAATAATAATAATAATAATAATAATAATAATAATAATAGAAAAAAATAAAGTAGAAAGTAAAAAAAGAAATAAATGATATATAATATATATAATATGAGAAAATGTATATTTATACCATTTATATTTTATATAAAAAGAATTAAAAAGGTCTGAAATATTGGAACGATGAAATCATACATTTTTTTCGAACAAAAGTTTATGAAAATTTGAATCAATTTAAAATTTTTATTAGATTAAAATTGAATCTAATTTAGATAGATGTATAATAGATATTCTTAAACTTAAAATTTTATAACATAGTAATTTATAATTTGCTTTTATTGGAGATTTTAAATTTTGCTTGAAAAATATATAATTTGAAGAAAAAAATTCATAAAAAACTAAGAAATAGAATAAATTTAAGAAAACACAAATATTTAAAATTTTAGATTTTTTTAATGCAAAAGCTAAACAAAAATAAAATTAAAATTAAAATAAAATAAAATTTTAAAAATTGAATCAAATTTGAAAAAGTTATTCGAAAATTTGAATATTTAAAATGTAATTAGTTGCATCAATTAAAAAAATCGATAAATTAATCAAATTATAAAAAAAATCAAATTTTAGTAGGTAGTAAATAAAAGATAATAATATTTATAAATATTTACAAAAAAAGTTATAATTTATAAAAGATAATAATATTGTTAAATATTTACTAAAAGATAATAGCATTCTTAAATATTTACTAAAAATAATATAATTAATACTACTAAAATTAAGATTAAAGAAAAATTTAAAATCAAAATTTTGATATAAAATAAAATTAGAATTGAAAATATATTAAAAAGGAAAAAAATAGTCAAAAATAAAAACAAAGAAAAAACGAAATAATTAAAAAAAATGAAATGAAAAAACAAACAAAAAAGAGGCAGCGCTGCTTTCTCAGCGCTGTCGTACAAATTCAAAATGTGAAAAAAATAAAAGTGGCGCGCCCTCTGCACTGCTTTTTTTATAAAAAATGAAAATAAAGAAAAAAAAACTAGGAGGCTTGCCGTACATGATCCGATTAGCAGGACATATAAAATGTTATTTTTTACGGAGTGACAAAAAGGTTGTTTGGTTGCCTACATATAAATTTTCAACATTTAAGTTAATTACATTATTACGGTACTTTTACAAGCGGCAAATTGGGCTACAACTCCAAAAGCTCGCAAGTCCAATTTGCAGTCTGCAAATGATAGGGCTTTCTTTCTTTGGCTCGCGCACGATCGCCTTCCTTTTTGCTCGCAACTCTCGCGAAAATCTATTCTCACGTGTGACTCTCACGATGGTCTCCTCTCCCTCACGACAACCTTCTCTTACTCATGAGAACCTCTGTCTTCCTCTCACCCGTGAAAGTCTCCTCTTGCTCGCGACAATTTCTCCCTCTTCCTCTTATCAGAGTATCCGAGTATTTAAGATGGAAAGCTCAATTAAATCATTAGAGATTAACAAAGGAAGAACAAAGGATCTAAGTGCATGTTTGTAAATAAGAAGGCTGTAGGTAAGTTGGTTGGCTTGAGGGTGTATTTGTAATCTCATTTTAAAATTCAAATGATGTATATAAATCAAAGTGCGATGAGTATAAGGTAAAAATTTTTCAGCGTTTTTTCTCTAGTTTTCACAGAAAGACTATTTTGCTACGATTTGCAGCTTGTTGCCTTTAGTTGAGCGATTTCTCCTCTATAAAAAAAATAAGAGATGATTCTTCGCCTCTCAATATTTGTTGCTCTTAGTTGATTGATTTGCAGGAATTGCAACATGGTATCAGAGCGGGGATGAGGCAATTGCTACCGGCGATTGCTCGGATCTCATTGGCGGATCTGAATCGATTCAATGGCGGATGAATACAGACCAGTAATCAAAGATTTCTCATCTGGATTAAGAGGTATTCTCATTCGATTCTTCATTTGATTCCCTTCAATCTGTTCTCCCTTCACCGATCTGCTCCCTTCACCGATCTGCACATGGAGAGTTCTACTAGTGAAAGGGGAGGAATTCTATCATCGGCGGATGATCCGATGGTACTGAATAGCAGTGACAACCCAGGTACCAGTTTAGTATCTGTTCAATTAAATGGTTGTACAAACTATCTACTATGGAAGGAGTCAATGTTATCTGCCAAAAATAAACTGGGGTTCATTGATGGCAGCCTAAAGAATCCAGGATGTGAATCCGCATCATATGGGCAGTGGAGACGCTGCAATGACTTGGTTAGATCATGGATAACTCAGTCCATGAGTCAAGAATTGGCTAAGAGTGTGCTATACACGAAGACAGCAGAAAAAATGTGGTGAGACCTGGAAACTAGATTCGGCCAAAGTAATGAACCTCGAGTGTTTGAAATCGAGACTCGGATTATTAACATCACACAACTAAACTCCTCAGTGTCCTCATACTACACTTAGCTAAAGTCCTTGTGGGATGAATTGGACTCAATTGCTGCTTGTCGGGAATCAGGACAAATAAGAAGAGAAGGTTAAGGCAGTTTCTAATGGGGTTAAATGAGAATTATGTCACTGTTAGAGGGCAAATTTTTCTTATGAAACCTCTTCCAAGTATTGAACAAGTCTATTCAATGATACAACAAGAACAAAAGCAGGGAGAAATGACCCTGAATGCAACGGGTAATGTTGAAACAGTAGCTTTAAAAAGTTCACATTACAATTCGAAAAAGTTCAAGAATACCCAAGCTAAAAGAGATAGAGAATGTGAGCACTATGGTAGATTGGGACATACTAGAGACAAATGTTTCACGCTACATAGCTATCCTTCAAATCAAAATCCTTTTAAGGGGAAGCCACCAAAGATCTGGGAACTTAATGTCAAACAGAAATCAACATATAATGCGCAAAAATTAGAAGATGAGTATCACACAAATGTGAATGCTGAGAATTCATCAACTAATGATGAAACAGATACTGGTTTCACTGAAAAGCAATTGAACACATTGAAGAGCTTATTGAGTGGAAAGTTTACAGGAGGAGTCTCAGGAGGTCAAATGTCCAATTGTACGGGTAACTTTCTATGCTTTCTAACAAATAAATGTCTTCATAGTTGAATTTTGGATAGTGGTGCCACAAACCACGTATCCACCATTGATGCCTATTTGCATGAAGCCAAAGAGCCTACTAAACCAGAATATATAGCTTTGCCTAATGGAACCAAAACCCAAGTAGCATACATAGGTAAAGCTGTCATAAATGACCAAGTATCCTTAAACAATGTTCTTTTAGTACCAACTTTTAAGTTCAACTTGATGTCCATTAGTAAAATTACAAAGGAGTTGAACTGCTCAGTAACTTTCACTTCCACTCATTGTCATATCCATGACTTTACTACCAAGAAAACTCTGGGGATTGATAGAGAGAATCATGGTCTTTACCTGATGTCTGAGGTTACCATTGAGACTCCAAAACTACAAGTTTTTTTAGTTCTTCATTACAAATACTCTCTATGGCATATGAGGCTAGGCCATATGTCACATCCTAGAATGTTGTTGTTTTTTAATTCTGTTCCTGATGTAAAGGCTTTGCCTAAGTTGCATTGCAACATTTGTCTTTTAGCTAAACAATGTAGGTTGCCACTTTATTCAAGTGTAAGTTCATCTTATGTTCCATTCGAACTAATGCATGTGATGTGTGGAGACCTTTCAAGGTCAAGACTCATTGTGGAAGTTCTTATTTCCTTACTATTATTGATGACTTTTCTAGGAGTTGTTCGACTTTTTTAATGACTTCAAAATCTCAAGTGTCAAGCATGTTAATAAACTTTGTAAACCTAGTGCATACTCAGTTTAATACTGTCATTAAGTATTTTAGGACAGATAATGGTGGAGAGTTTTACAATGCTACATTGAAGAGTTTCTTTTTAGAAAAGGGTATCCTACACCAAAGTTCATGTCCTTACACTCCCCAACAAAATACAGTAGTAGAGAGGAAGCATAAACATCTACTACAAGTTGCTAGGAGTTTAAAGTTTCAATCCCATGTACCACTGAATTTTTGGGGTGAATGTGCTCTTACAACAACTTACCTTATAAATAGACTCCCAAGCCCTTTCTTGAATAACAAGAGTCTTTTTGAGTTGCTCTACGGCAAGACTCCATCTCTTAGTCATTTGAGAGTGTTTGGGTGCTTGTGTTATGCAAGCACTCATCAACAAGGTAGGGATAAGTTTGAACCAAGGGCTAATCCATGTGCATTTGTAGGGTACCCATATGCACAAAAGGGATACAAAAATTTTAATATTTCGACCCAAAAGTTCATTGTATCTCGAGATGTAGTATTCATTGAAAATATCTTCCGTTTCTCAAAATCCACAATAAGTGATATCTTAACTCCTATACCATTGACACATGATGATGAAAATTCAAATGAAAACTTCTTGCTCACCCCACAAATAGTCATAGATACATCATGTGTTTCTCCATCTAGTCCACTTGTTGAACAAAACCTATTCAACTCGCATCATGATCCTTAAGGGGTTATAGAGCAGAATTCTGTTCTAGTATCAAACTCACATTCTTCTAATGAATTGCCAATGTCAGTTATCCCAGAAACACATATGCCTTCACAGTCATCTTCTTTGCCCATAGCTCAGAGAAAAGGGAAAAGAAATCCAAAAATACCGGCAAGGCTGATAGATTATCAGTGTAATACTATGAGGAAAGAACCAATCCCCAGAGGAACATCCACCAAAGAAAACTCTACAAATCAGACATCTAGTCCATATCCTATCTCAAAATACCTTTCTTTCCAAAACATACACCCACAACATAAAGCCTTCCTAACCCAAATTGATAACCACATTGAGTCAAACTCCTATGAATCAGCTATTCAAAATCCAGTATGGATAGAATCAATGCAAGAAAAGTTGCAAGCACTTGAGGATAATGATACCTGGGTTCTGTGTGCCAGGTAAACACAAAGTTGGATGTAAGTGGATTTATAAAACCAAGTACAAACCAGATGGAAGCATAGAAAGGTTTAAATCCAAGTTTGTGGTCAAAGGGTACACCCAAGTAGAACTCAGAGATTACCAAAATACTTTTGCACTAGTATCAAAATTTACCATTGTTAGAATGTTAATATCCATAGCAACAGTCAATAGTTGGAGGTTATTTCAACTTGACATTAACAATGTATATCTCCATGGTGAGCTTAATGAAATTGTGTACATGAGCAAACCACCTGGCTATGGTGATGAGGAAGATAATAGGGTATACAAATTAAAGAGGGCTATCTATGGCTTGAAGCAAGCTGGTAGGTAGTGGTTCTCAAAGCTCTCTTCATGTATTGTTTCACTAGGTTTCAGCCAATGCAATAATGATTCATGTATGTATGTAAGGAGACAACAAGGGAAAATTATAGTACTCCTTGTCTATGTGGATAATTTGGTGCTAACTGGTAATGATGTGCAAGGCTGTCACACCCCAACTAAGGGTCGTGTGACCGGCCAGGGTCTACATACTACCCTGTAGCCTAGTACCTACACTGACCATCAAGAAAACCAGAACACATCGGATAAAAAAAGCCACAATGAAATTTTATTTAACTTTTCAAAGTTCACAAATATTTTTTTCAAATAAAAGAAGAAAAGCTAACATCATCACAAACTGGAACATCTCAATTCAAAGTTTATTACAAGTTTTTTTATATAAAAAAAACAATAACTGTTAGTGTAGGAAAAACGACAACACAACAACTAGACTATAACTAACGGACGCCGCTACGAGATTTGGCACCACCGCCTGCCCTCTAGCTGCACCATGACGACAAGCCTCAAATCACTGATCATGCTCTGCAAAACAAAAAGAAACAACCGTGAGTCCACTTGGGACTCAGTGAGCAGTTCTTCCGAACCTCCACATAATCCTCGATTAGGCGTGCATAAACATATAAGGCAAGTTACTTTTGATATGACTACCGACTTCGTGAGTCATTCTGTATAGACCATATATAAGAGAAACCTGCCATAACGGCCTAATTAAGCCACTTGGCATCCAGCCCTTAAGGCCTACTTATGGTCTAGGAATTCCGGCTATACCCGGCCCTACCATACAAGGTAGAATCACACTAGCCGCTCGGGCCATACTATATCAAGATGAAGTCAAGAAATCCCGGGCCATCGACTAGGATGGTCTACTAGTCTCTGGACACCGTCTGGGGTAGGGATAGCTAGTCCCACCCAACTGGGGTCTGACACCTAGCGGGCCCGCTGGTGATATCTCAAGACCCAATCACTAGCCGAGTCATGCATTCGTCATTCCGACTACTCAAGCATCTCGGCAGATCATCACAAACACATCACACAAGCAAGTGTCCTAGAGCTTCCTTGTTTAAAATCTCGGGCGTCCGCCCGTGTTCAGCCTTTTATTTCCGGGTCAAAACATGCGTGCACTATTACTCGCTAATTATTTCTTAGGTGTAAAACCTAACTAGTCTACCTTTGAGTTTCCATAAATAGCACACACCTCAGATTTTTCATGTTAATCATCTAGCGTCATATACTATCCTTGCTAATGTAAAATACATGTCATAAACTTGAATATGTACCCAATAACAAAATGGGACAACATATAAGCTATAGATGAATTACTTCACGTCACATACTATGTATAGCCACATGATTCAAAAATAAAGAATTTAAACAATTAATGAAACATTTCATGGATTAAACCAATAAGGAACATGTAATAAACATAGCAACAATTAAACTTGATATTTGAAATTCAATGAAACCTTTCCTTTGATACATGTACCATAACCATCATGTCCATATATGCATTAGCAAGAACATTTCCATAATTGTTAGAATATAGATCTAGAGTTGCTATCAATTCTCGAGATGGACAACAATCATATAATATAATTTGAACATAACACTAAGCATGTAAGTAGGAATTCAAAACGACGTAACATGAAATCCAGCGTATAGATCTGACAGCCCCGAGTTTTCCACCCCTCTCCATTGCTCGGCCGACTCAAGCAAGGTAACATCCTGCTCGGCCGACTCAAGCAAGGTAACATCTTGCTCGGCCAAGCCCTCTAAGGGAGGTGAACATGTTGCGACAACAACACAAGTATCAATACAAAGATCCAACATATAACGAACATAAAACGATCTACAAGTTACAAGACGAGCGAGGAAATTGGGGAAAATTTTGGCATAACCTTTCCCCTTTTTCCTCCACTGGACCAGCCCCTATAGAAGCAAGAAAATCATGATTTGAAAGTACAAATTCACAAGTACATAAATCGATTAAGTTCCAATACGAAAGAACACGTTGATCAGCAAAACAACTCGTGGAGAAACCCGATTTCAAGATCCATAGGGTCGGCCACCCTCCTCCCTTCAAAAAATATGTTAACCACTCACCTTTGCTTGAGGAAGATGAAGGATCGAACGTTGACAACCTCGAATCTTCCGATGACGGCGCGAAACCCGGATCGATTAAGATCTCTCCTCCTTGCTCCCTCTCCCTTTCTCCCTATGCGTTGCCTTGTGCGACTCCTGGATGAGTCGCACGACAACTTAGATAAGGGATTTTAATCCCTCATCTAACATTCCATACTTGCACTTGGCACTTACTACTGACTCGACTCAGCCCGAGTTTGACTTGGGTTCTGACTCTATTCGTAACACGAGTCGATCTAACTCGATTAAGGTATAAATGCATAAAAAGATAGAGTCATTTACCCAATTTAATTGTTTACATAATTAGTCGAGTCATACCTTCTACTCGAGGCGATTTCGAGGCTCGACTCGACTAACCTCGGGTCCGGCGTGCTGCACCAAAATAAATTTTTATATTAGGAAAAATTTTCGGATCTTACAAAGGCATACAAGAGATAAAAGGGTACTTGAATGACACCTTCAAGATAAAAGACTTAGGGGAGATGAAATATTTCCTAGGCCTAGAGATTCATAGGAGAGAGGAAGGAATTCATGCAGGGCAAAGGAAGTATGTTCTAGATCTCTTAAAGGAGATGATTCTGGAATCTTGTAAGCCACAAACAACACCAATGAGAGAGCAATCAAAGACTTATAAACCTGGTTCAGGTAGTTCAAAGGAGAATGACACTGTTGATGAAACTGCATTCAGGAGATTGGTACGAAAATTGTTATATATAACTATCACCATGCCAGATATACTGTATGTTGTGCATAATATCAGCCAACATGTGCAAGACCCGATGATGATACACTACAAAGCAGTAGTCAGGATAGTAAAGTATCTCAAGGCAACACCAGGGCTGGGCCTATTTTGTCCATCAAAAATAGAGATGAAGGTCATTGGATTCTGTGATGCAGACTGGGCAAGTTGCTCCCTTTCTAGAAGATCAGTGACTGGGTATTGTATGAAGCTGGGACAGGCTTTAGTATCATGGAAGTGCAAGAAGCAAGCCACTAATAGTAGATCTTCAGCTGAAAGTGAGCTGAGATCAATACCCAGTGCTGCGGCTGAGTTGGTCTGGTTGGCTAAAATGTTAACTGAGTAGGGTTTCAAAGTAAGTGAACCAATAGATTTGTTTTGTGACAGTCAAAGCACGATAAACATAACTGAAAATTTAGACTTTCATGAGCACACAAAGCACTTGGAGACAGACTGTTATTATGTTAGGGAAAAGTATCAATCTGGATTTCTTGTACCAAGATACATACCTAGCAAGTTGCAGGAAGCAGACATCGTCACCAAGTCATTGCCGAAAGAAAGACATCAGTTTCTTGTCGACAAATTGGGATTGCAAAATCTTTTTTTGCCATCTCTAGTTTGAGGAGGGAATATTGGAGTATGCGAGTATTTAAGATGGAAAGCTCAGTTAAATTAGTAGAGATTAACAGAGGAAGAACAAAGGATGGAAGGGCATGTTTGTAAACAAGAAGGTTGTAGGTAAGTTGGTTGGCATGAGGGTGTATATATTTGTAATTTCATTTTAAAATTCAAATGATGTATATAAGTCAAAGGGCGATGAGTATAGGGTTAAGTTTTTTCAGCGTTTTTTCTCCAATTTTCACAGATATACTATTTTGCTGCAATTCGCAGGTTGTTGTTGCTTTTAGTTAAGCGATTGCTCGTCTACAGAAAATGAGAGATGATTCTTCGGCTCTCAATATTTGTTGCTCTTAGTTGATTGATCCGCAGGAATTACAACACCTCTTACTCGCAATAGTCCTCCTCTTGCTCGCAATACTTTCCTCTCACACATGACAACCTCTCTCCCGCAATAGTCTCTCTTCTCTATTTGCAACTAACCAAATACATATAAGTAGAAGTTTTAAGTCTACTTGTAAGCAATCAAATAATAATTTGTAACTCATACGCAAGCATTTATTTTTGCGATACAAATGTTTTTTTTCAACATTTGTATTTGTCGGAAGCCAAGCGCTCCAAAATGAAAATCAAGTTAACTATACAATATAACGTAGGTACGCATGAGACTACTATTTAGTGTGGACAAATAACAATAAACATTAATTAGGCAGGAGTTTAAAATTAATTAGTGGTACGAAAGCAAATGCAAATATTCAACAATTAAGCAGATCAGGAAGGATGTTAATTATCTTAAATAGTGATGTGACATTTCATCTCTTAGAATTTTGTGGGGTTAGATGGCTACTTTTGAGCCATAGAATTCAGGATGTATCTCTTCCACGTGCCACATATCTGTCTAAATCTATACACTATAATGAATTTATTGTGTTGAATATTCAACTTCGCTCGCTACGATGTAAACGTTTAACTAATTTTCTTACTTTTCATTCTCAATCAATTATACCATAATTCCATTTCTTGGACAAAAAAGAGCCAAACTATTAATTGTTTTACTACAGTTATGGCGTTCTTAAAATTTTAAGCACCATTATTGCATTTATTGATCCATGTAGGATCAAATAACCTTGTTAATATGTTCATTGTTATCAAATAATTTTACAAAATATTTTTGAACAATTTTTCAAAATCATAATATGGATCAAGAAAATTTTCAGATCCATGATACACTACTAGAACCGTCGGTGATACCGTGGCTGATACCGTGGTTGAACCGTCGGTGATGAATATCACGAACGATGTCAACCATGGCAAAAAATCGTCTCTGATGCGCGCGTCTCAGATGTTTTGTGACGATCGCGCACGGCCGTTACACATAATCATCAGCGACAGCCTAATGGACTGCGCTGATTTAAAATCATCAGTGACGGCTTTGGGCATTGTCACTGATATCAACACATCAGCCTCGGCTCAAAGCCATCGGTGATACTATTAGCAACGTGATTCTTGGTCCTACCGAGGCCATCAGCCATTTACGATAGGCTTTCAGCCACAGCTTAGTGACAGTTAACAGTGGGTAAACCGTGGCTAAAGATGTTATCCTGTAACTTAAAAAATTGAAAATTTTATAAATTCCTGTATACAATGATATATCGACTACAACCTATTTTAAATCATATATTACAATCAGAAAACATCATACACATGCATTTGAAACCAAACATACAAGTTTTACATAAATATCATCAATCTCAGCCTCAAACCAGAGGCAAACAATTATCAAAATATCATATATATATACAAGTTTCAAAATATATCCAAGTAGCAAAATATCATCTATATCAAGTATCAAAATATAAATAAAATACAATTAATCAAAATCTCACGACGACGGTGGCGGCGCACTACTAAAAATTTGGTCTTCAGCAACTGCTATCAGCAACGGCCGCTCAAGCCGTTGCTATTTGCAACGGCATTCTTACGGCCGCTCGAGCCGTTGCAGATATGTTGTATCTGCAACGGCTTTCTAACGGACATGCGAGCCGTTGATGATGATGTTAATTATCAGCAACGGCTTTCTAATGGACAACTGAGCCATTGCGGATGATAATTTATTAGCAACGGCTTGCTAACGGACAAGTGAGCCGTTGCTGATGATAACTTATTAGCAACGGCTTTCTAACGGGCGAGTGAGCCGTTGCTGATAAGTTTATATAGGTCACAGAACGCGCCCTACCCTTCTTCCTCCCGCTGCTGCCGCCGCCGCCTCCTTGTCCTGCCTCTCGCCGCCGCTGCCGACGCCGACGACGCCTCTTCCTCCTCCCGCTGCTGCCGACACTGTCAGGTAAACTCCGGCCGGCCGTCTCTTCCCGTTGCGGCCGGCGGCGGTCGGCCGATGGCCACCGCCGGACCTTGTACATTGGCCGGACAGTGTGTCCGGCCACTGTACGCCGGCGCCGGAGTCCACCTGACTCCGGCATTGGAATTTGTAGATTAATATTATTTTTTAATTGTTAATTAATTATTTAGATTAATTGTTTAATTTGTTAGATTAATTGTTTAATTTGTTAGATTAATTTTTAGGGTTTAGATTAATTTCGGAATTATCCACTTCGGACGCGCGCCGGAATCGTCCACTTCGGACGCGCGCCGGAATCGTCCACTTCGGACTCCTGCCGGAATCGTCCAATATGGACTCGAACTGTCTCGAAACATTTAGAAAATAATCATCCATCCGACGAGTTGATATGTTTCACGTACGCATCGACGAGTCGGATATGATTTAGCAAAACCTTAGATCCGTTCGGGGATTGTATGTTCGTACAAAAGAAGTTGATGATCTTTTATACGACGTACAATTCTTGAATTGTCCATGATTGGACAATTTGGGAATATAGTTATTTGTACTGCACTTACGTTTTTCTTTTAATTGTTAACTAATAAATTATTCTAAATTTCGGCAACATCTCTCTTGTTCTCCGATACGCGCCCAGATGATATGCGTATTCGGAGAACTGTAGAGAGATGCTGTCGAAATTTAGAATGAAGTTAGCGGTTAAAAGAAGTACTTAGTGCAATATGAATAACATAAATCCCGAATGGAATAGGACAATCTCACCTAAAGACATTAACCATAGAAATTGTCATTGATTGACAGAATCATGTCGGCTGATCGAAGTTGGATGTACCGACGTCTTCATCGTGGAGCTTTAACGAATGAGTTTCGATTAGGCGTAACGTACTTCCTAAATTTCGCCTATTCGAACCGGAATTTCGTTAGCATCGGTGATCAAATCCGATGTCCGTGCTGCATTTGTTCGAATGGGTGATTTTTGGATCGGGAGACTGTCACTCTGCATCTATATAGCAAAGGATTTGCACCAAGATATTTTCTATGGACTTGTCACGGGGAGTCACGCGAAGTCGGGACGTCGAGCAATCCTGTCGTTCAGACATATGGTGAATCTTCCTTTGCTGGTGCTTCTTCATCCAGTCAATGTAATCCCTATAGAACTATGATACTTGATAGTCTTGGGGGTCAATTCCACCTGAATGATAATGTTGATCGGACAGTTCTTCAGACATCAGTTCCACCAGATACTACAACGGTTGATATCACAAAAGTACAAACTGCGGTAGAGATTGAATTACCGAATAAAGAAGCTGCAGAATTTTACGAGATGTTGAAAGCTGCCGATGAACTTTTGTATGAGAATTGTCCTAAATACACTAGGTTTTCAGCAATGACACAGCTCTTAAACATCAAGGCCGATTGTAATATCAGCGAAGTTGCGTATGATCAGATTGCTGGATTGATTAATGGAATGCTGCCTATTGATAACAAGTTTGAGCCAACTTTTTATAAGACTAAAAAGCTAATGAGAAAATTGGGGCTTGGGTACGAAAAAATACACGCGTGCCAAAATAACTGCATTTTATATTATAAAGAAAATGTGTAGTTGGATAAATGCCCTGTATGTCAACACCCTCGTTACAAGGAGAAAAAATCGGTCCGATAGAAAAATATCCCGTTTAAGGTGCTTCGGTATTTTCCACTAACACCGAGACTTCAAAAATTATTCATGTCGGAAAAGACAGCCCCCTACATGAGTTGGCATGCAAGAAGTCGTGATGATACAGTAATGACTCATCCATCTAACAGTGAAGCATGGAAACATTTGGATACATGTTATCCTTCATTTGCTAGGGATACTAGAAATATCAGATTGGGATTGTGCACAGATGGTTTTAATCCGTTTGGACATTCTGCAACTCCTTATTCAGTTTGGCTAGTGCTGCTGACAGTTTATAATTTGCCACCGTCAATGTGCATGAAAGATGAATTTATTTATCTTTTGATGATTATTCCGGGTCCTAAGGGTCCGCGAAAAGAAATTGACATATTTCTCAGACCCTTGATAGATGAATTGAAAATATTGTGGACTAAGGGAGCTATCACTTATGATTGTCATCGGAAGCAAAACTTCAATTTAAAGGCCGCGATCTTGTGGACAATCAATGATTTCCCGGCGTACGACATGTTGTCGGGTTGGAGCACTCACGGCCGACTCTCTTTTCCGTAGTGTATGGAACACTCTAAATCAATCAGTCTTCAGAACGGACGAAAAATCTCATTCTTTGATTGTCATCGTCGATTCCTACCGGTTAATCATCAGTATCGAAGGAATCGTAATAAATTTACTAAGGGCAGAGTCGAAAGAGATGGGCCACCACCGATGTTGTCTGGTGAACAAATGTTAGCACGTGTTTCAGCACTTCCAGATATAGTATTTGGTCGCAATGAAAGAGTTTCAGGTTTTGGCCAAACACATAACTGGGTGAAAAAAAGTATCTTTTGGGAATTGCCCTATTGGAGTTCATTATTGATTTGACATAATTTAGATGTCATGCACATTGAAAAAAATGTGTTTGATAATATTTTCAACACTTTGATGGATATTTCCGGAAAAACTAAAGATAATGTCAAAACCCGACATGATATGAAAATAATTTGTAAAAGACTAGAGTTGGAGTTACAAGAGGTCAATGGACGATATCTGAAACCGAAGGCCCCATATGTGTTAAATAAACAACAGATCAAAGATGTTTGTCAATGGGTAAAAGAACTCAGATTACCTGATGGATATGCTTTAAACTTATCTCGATGTGTGAACGTCGATGATTGCAAAATATCAAGGATGAAGAGCCATGATTGTCATGTATTCATGCAGAGATTACTTCCGATCGCATTTTGAGATCTTCTACCTGATAATATTTGGGGTCCGTTGACTGAATTAAGTATGTTTTTTAGAAACATCTGTGCAAATGTCCTTCGAGTCGAAGATATGTCAACACTTGAAAATAATATTGTTGAAATCATATGCAAGCTGGAGCAGTTTTTCCCTCCTGCATTTTTTGACTCGATGGAGCATCTACCAATACACTTGGCATACGAGGCACGAGTTGGTGGCCCCGTTCAATATCGGTGGATGTACTTATTTAAAAGATACATGAATTGTCTGAAGAAAAAAGTAAAGAACACCGCAGCTGTTGAAGGATCAATATCTGAATCGTATATCATCCAAGAAATTTCAATATTCTGCTCATTTTACTTTGAATCGACAATACAGACAAGATTTGATCGTCTTCCACGTAACGACGACGGGGGTGTTCGACATTCAGATGGACGTTTAAATATATTTTGTCACTCTGGTCGTGCTTTTGGTTCTCGTCCATCTCGACACTTAAGCGATGAAGAGTATCATTTGGCACACTTGTACGTATTACTCAATTGTCCAGAGATTGAACAATTCATTGAAATATTTGACATTGAGATGGTTCAAAAATACTCTATTCACAACGATGAAGAATTGAAGAGATTAGGAATCGTGATTTCCCTACTTGGATTCAGACTTACAGCAAAGATCACAGAGTTGAAATAGATGAAAGAATATTTGAGTTTGTTAGTGGACCGTCGCGACTTGTGTCGTGCTATAGCGGATATTTTGTTAATGGGTATAAATTTCACACGGTTGAATATTCATTTACAAAGAAGACGATGAATTGTGGGGTCTGCGTGAAAGGGACAACCTATGTTGAATGTGATATGGATTTTTATGGACTGGTGGAAGAAGTGATAGAGTTGCACTACTTCGGCTTAAAATCAGTGATCCTATTTAGATGTCATTGGTTCGATACAACAGAAAGGGGCATGAAAGTTCATCCAAAATACAAACTTGTTGAGGTTAATTACAAATCGAAATTGGCAGCAAATGAGCCTTTTATATTGGCATCACAAGCCGAACGAGTATATTACGCGACGTATCCGGCTCGAAATAAAGATAGAGCAGATTGGCGTGTAGTCTGTAAGACAAAAGGTAAAGGAAAAATTGATCCGATAGTAGGAGAAAATGAGCTGATACCTGATATGACACATGATTTCTATCAAGAAGATGATCCTCCTGCTGTAGATCGTATTATTCCAATACTCGAGGATGCAGACACAACGTCAATTCAATTAGAAGTTGAATATGCTGATGATGACGATCATGAAATTGAGGAAGCTGGAGATGAAGAAGATGAAGAAGAGGAAGAAGAGGAAGAATTCGAAGACTATTATTCAGATGATGAGGAATAATTGTAAAGTATATATTTTATTAAATAAATCTCTACTATTTATACAATAATCTGATTATATGTTTGTTCGACAGATATGTCTGGTCGTGGTTATCGACGCAGGAGAGCTTCGGAGTCTCCGATCGGTGAGACTCCAGCACTTACTCATGCTGCTGATCCTCCTGTTGTTGATTCTCCTGCCGATGATACTGCTGAGGCTAGTACATCCAGACGCAGGCGGCCACGCGGGCCGAACAGGTGGCAGCCTCCACCGGCCACAGAGTCACGTAGATTGATTAGCGTGATTGGAGAGCGGTAATATATCATGAATTATGAATCATTACAAATTCATTACATCATAATATAATATTAAAATTTATTTTTGTTGTGCAGGTTCGAGCAAGAAGAAGTGCCGAGGAGCATTTCTTCTACTATTCGACGATACATGCACGGGGCATGGCCTACGTGGTCTCACGTGCCAAGCGAGCACGTTGACATGTTATGGCGCG
Source organism: Canna indica (assembly GCA_034359265.1). Lineage (NCBI taxonomy): Eukaryota > Viridiplantae > Streptophyta > Magnoliopsida > Zingiberales > Cannaceae > Canna > Canna indica. The sequence goes on along the minus strand of CP136898.1, from coordinate 30,334,497 downwards.
AGTTTGAGGCACGTATTATTATTTTTTTTACATGCATGATGATTAATATTGGTACTCATATTATTATTTTGCAGGCTCGCTATACATGGGCCGAGGACCAAAGGCCCTTCATTTACGCTACCTGGGAGGCTATTTCCCGGGCAAGGTACAACGGGCAGCTGGGGCAGGCTCGGTCCCAGGCGATGGCCCGAGCTGGGACCACTAACATCGCGGAGACTCGGGGATACGGTCCCGATTGGATTACTCCGGATATATGGGACAAGCTCGTGGGAATATGGTCGACGGATCGATGGCAGGAGGTTTCTCGGAATGCGGCTAGAAATCGCATGTCGGGGGGAGCAGCGCGTCACACCGGCGGCTCTGTTGCATTTGCAGTGCACGTGAACCGTATGGTAAGTATATCTTTTAATTATATATTTCATTTATTACTATGTGTACTAATTAATGTATTTGTTTTGTAAATATAGACGACGGTGTCGGATGACGGGACTGTCCAGCGACCCTCCCCGATGGCGGTGTTTGAGCGGACTCACCGTCGAGCACATGGGACGGGGGAGTACATCGACAACCGCGCTGCATACATTATGGTAACTATATATTTGTTTAAATTATTCATTATATATTTATAATTTAAGTTTTATGATCAATATTAAACAAAAAATCAAACTCGAGTAGGACACCTACAGCCAGACGGTGGTGCAGCGCGGGGGTACCCCCGAGGACTTTGACGCAGCAACGTGGGTCGAGGCCGCAGGTGGCTGGGACCATGGCCGCGTATATGGCTTCGCAGATAGTGGTCATGCGCGAGCCGTACTAGGGCCACTTGGGGCACCAACCCCTCCGGTCGCTGGGTGAGCGGCCGTCCACCTCTAGATCCAGTTATGATCATAGTAGCAGAATAAGGACTCTAGAGGACACGGTCGCGCGTCAGACTGAGATAGTGGAGCGCCAGAGTCAGATGATGGCGGATATACAAGCTATGCTACGCAACATGTCAGGTCATCCCGAAGCAGGCATCTCTTCGGCATCATCTAATCCATCGTCCTCGAGTCAGTCCACGCCGGTGTACACTCAAGCACTCCAGACCCCGCCATATGATCCAGTCCATCCTCCATCGTCATCGTGAGATTTTTTTATATTGACTTTTTTACTGAGATATTGGACTTGTTTAATTTATTTTGTTTGGATATTGATACTTCAATTTTGCATTTGAATAGTTTTTATACTATCGTGGATAATTATCAATATAAATATAATTGTTTTGATGTATATCTTGGTGTATTTGTGATGTGTGAATGAATATGTGTATGAGTTTATGGGTGTGTGAGTTATGTATCAGATAATGTATCAATGTATCAATGGAAATTTTAAATTTTAAATTTTTTCGTTACCATGTTCACATCATCAGCAACGGCTTTCCCACGGCCGTCCGTGGGAAAGCCGTTGCTAAAAGTGTATCGAAAGCCGTTGCTGATGACCTACAGCAACGGCTTAGCGACGGGGTTTTACTAACGGCGTTGCTACGGACTCAGCGGACGTTGCTATTAATGTTATCATCAACGGCTCCGGGTCCGTGGTAAAACCGTTTCTGATAATATTTTTAGCAATGGCCCGAGCGGCCGTTGCTGATCCGTTGCTAAGTTATCAGCAACGCGACTTTCTGCCACTGCTCCATTGCAACGGCTTGGCCGTCGCTGATGCTCTTCAGCAACGGCATCAGCCGTTGCTGATAACCATTTTTCTAGTAGTGGCGGTGGAGGCAGTGGAGTCGACAACGACTGGGTCGAGAACGTCGATTGGGTTGAGGAGGACGACGACTGCGACATCATAGGTAGAAGGCCAGACTGAGATACAATCTGAGTGAGGAGTATCTGCATATTTTGGATCGTCTGTTTCAACTTGTCATTCGACCGTCTCTGCTCTTGCACCTGCTCCTCCATCGTCAGCCTCTGCTCTTGCATCCTCTCCTCCATCGCGTGCCTCTGCTCCTCCATCGCCTGTCTCTGTTGGGTGAGCTCCAACTCCATGGCCGCTATCCGGCTCTGGTCCTGCGCTCGGGATGACGAGGGCCGCTCACCCGCAGTTGGAGGGGTTGATGCCCCAAGTGGCCCAAGCACGGCGCGTGCATGGCCACTGTCTGCAAAGCCATAAACATTGTTGTGCTCCCAGCCACCTGCGGCCTCCACCCAAGCTCCTGCGTCGAACTCCTCCAGTGTCCCTCCACGCTCGATCATAGTCCTCGAATAAGTTTCCTACACGTGTTTATATTTTAAATATATATAAACTATAAATAAAAATTGTGTAAATCAAATAGACATATATAAATACTTACCATTATGATCGAGGCTCTGCTATCAACGTAGTCCCCCGCTCCTCGTCGACGACGATGGGTGCGCTCAAACACCTCCATCATCGACGGGCGTTGGATGGTGCCGTCGGATGGTGTCGTCCTCCGTCACACGTGTCTTATATTATAAAACAAATACATTAGTATCGTTATACACAATATATAATTTAATTAAAAGTAAGGAAATTATACATACCATACGACGCTCATGAACCGCAAAACATATGGAGCCACCAGTGTGGCGCTCCCCCGTGTCGTTCCCCCTGGACATGCGATTTCTCGACGCAGTCCGGGGGACCTCCAGCCACTCAGGAGTATCCCACTGCTCAACGAGCTGGTCCCACACAGGGCCAGGAATCCGCTAGGGGGCGTGTCCCCGAGTCTGCCCTATCTGTGTGGCCCCCAGCCGTCTCATCACGGTCTGACGGGCCTGCTGAAGCAGCTCGTTATAGCGAGCACGGGCAACACGCTCCCATTCAGCCTCCACAAAAGTGGTTTGGTCCTCCGGCCATGTATAACAACCCTGCAAAAAAAAAATTATTATTACCGATCAATATTTAACATTAACATTAATTTAGTAAATATACTTATCGTGAACTCTTGCAACAATAAATCTATATGCTCACGAGGCACGTGAGACCATGTAGGCCATGCCCTCTGCATAAACTTCCGGATCGTCCCCGCTATCGTGCGGGGGACGTCCTCCTGCTCAAATTTGCACCATATATAAATTCATATTATGGTATTTTGAATTATAAATAAATTATAAGAAATAATTAATGCATATACTTACCTTCTTCCGCGCACAATAACTGCTCTGCGTAGTTGTCCCTCGGGTGGCGGAGGGAGAATTCTGTTAGGCCCTCGTGGCCTACGTCTCGATGTCGACGGGCCTGGATCGACTAAAGGGATGGTGGCTGGAGGTGGGGGGATGGTGACCATATCAACTGGGAAAATAGTGGATGGATCAGGTGGGGGAATGGTGGTCGGACCAGGTGGGGGGATGGTGGCCGGAGGTGGGGGGATGGTGGTGGAAGACAAAGGGTCAGTGGGTACAGGTGGGGCGGGTGGTAATCGTCGGGGGGTCCTAAGAGGAATGCCTCATCGAGAACTGATATCTGGAACCATAATTGTAAAAATTTAATATAATTAGATTATATATAATAGATATATTTAATAATTGAATATATACTTCACATTTACAATTATTCATCATCGTCACTATCATCATCCGTGTAATACTCTTCTTCTTGTTCTTCTGTATCTGAATCTTGAAATTTAAGAAGTAAGTTAAGAAGTAAGTTACGCCTACTCGAAATTCGTCTGTTATAGCTCCACGATAAATTCGTCGGTACATCCAACTTCGATCGCCCGACATGTTCTGTCAAAAAATTTACAATATCTTTAGGTAATGTCTTTAGGTGGGATGGTCCTATTCCATTCGGGATTCATGTTATTCATATTGAACTTAGTATTTTTTTTCGGCATTAACTTCATTCTAAATTTCGGTAGCATCTCCCTATAGTTCTCCGAATACGCATATCATCTGGGCGCGTATCGGAGAACAAGGGAGATACAAGCCAAAATTTAAAAATGAAGTTAATGACTAAAAAAAATAAACTAAGTGCAATATAAATAACTATGCTCCCAAATTATCCAATTAGGGACAATTCAAGGGTTGTACGTCATATAAAAGATCATTAACTTCATTTACACGAACATACAACCCTAGAACGGATCTAAGATTTTGCAAAATTAAAACTTGACTGGTCGATCGTACGTGAAACGTATCAACTCGTCTTGATTTTTTTCTAACTTTATGGATGCCGGTGCGAGTCCATAGTGGACGATTCCGCGCAAGTCCAAAATGGATGATTTCGGCACGAGTCCATCCATTATGGACGATTACGCGCGAGTCCAAAGTGGATGATTCTGTGCAAGTCCAAAGTGGACGATTTCGGCACGATTCCATCCATTGTGGATGATTCCGCGTGAGTCCAAAGTGGATGATTGCACGCGAGTCGAAAGTGGACGATTCCGCACGAGTCGAAAGTGGACGATTCCGACACGAGTCCATCCATTGTGGACAATTCCGCGCGAGTCCAAAGTGGACGATTCCGCGTGAGTCCAAAGTGGACGATTCCGTGCGAGTCCAAAGTGGATGATTCCGGCATGAGTCCATCCATTGTGGACGATTCCGGCACGCGCGAGTCCATTCATTGTGGATGATTCCGGCGTGAGTCCTTAGTGGACGATTTCGCACGACTATTAATTAATATTAAACTAATACTTAACCTAATTAACAATTAAATTCTAATAATTAACCATTAATTTTCTAATTATTAACAATTATTTTCTAATAATTAACAATAATTTTTTTTTAAAAAAAACTAATCATCTGTGATTAGGGTAATTAATCCCTAATCAAACTTTGATTAGGGATTAATTACCCTAATCAGAGTTTGATTAGGGTAATAATACCCTAATCTCAAGCAGTAGCCGACATCATTGTCGGCTACTACTCGTCGGCATTAGGGCCGATGGTGATCGGCCCCAATGCGGTGCCGGCTTGGTTGAGGCCAGCGCGGAGATGGACGCCGGGTCGACGCCGGCGCGGAGAGGCAGCGCAAGCATCAAGGCTGGCCGGCGTAGGGATTTAACGGAGGAGAAGAGGAATTGAAGCATACCGGCAGCGATTGACGGCGGCGGCAATGCAGTGACGGACGACGGCGACAGCGGCGAGCAGAGAAGGAAGAAGAAGAAAGAGGAAGGGTCGGGCGCAAACGCAATAAAAAAGATTTTCACCGACGGCTCATCGACCGTCGGAAAACCGTGGATCTATAATTTTATATTCGCGCTGCGTTCATGGTAAGCGGCGGTCGCAACCAGCCGTGGCTAATGACTTACTCATATCACCGGCGTAGCATAGCCGTCGCTACTAATCTATTTTATTTCGCGCACCCAGTTACTCTCATCACCAACGGCTCCGGGGCCCCCACTAAGTTGTGGCTACTAATCCATTTTATTTCGCGCGCCGTGCGCACCATGATTTAAGAGCGACGGCTTTGATCAGCCATATGCGAGCCGCGGCTAATTTTGTTACATCAGCCACGGCCATCGAGGTCGACGCAAAGCCGTGAATGATTCTGACGGTTCTGGCGGCCGTCGCTGATCCCTGTTGCTGATATAGTATATTCTAGTAGTGATAAAAATCTAAAAATTCCTAAATTTATAAAAAAAAATTCAAAATCATTAAAATACCATCGAGTAGTTCGCGTATGGTACTCAGTTTCAAACTTTTACAAAAGTATGGAAAATGATAAGTTCCAAATTTTCTCAAAAGTATGGAATATAAACAAATAAGATAAATTCATCATTTTTTAATAACTATAACGATGATTACGATATATATAATATTTTTTATGAGTTTATTTCATATACTATTGATAACATCTAAAACTTCTTAAAAATATAGTAGGTTTTAGACTTTCTTAAAAGTGTGAAACTAGTATGTTTCAGATTTTTGTAAAAGTGTGGAATCGAATACCAGACTGAACTTGAGGGTATTTTAGGAATTTTGAGAAAAAATATATGAATTTAGAAATTTTCAGATCCTTGTTATGGATCCTAAATTTTCCTTGATCATTATTATGATTTTAGATAATTGCTAAGTCTTTTTTTTAATATAAAAGGAGTTATTTTCTATCCGTTTCTTCGCAGCCATATTTGTCACTACGATCTCAACCACCCACGACATCAACTCATGATAAAATAACAAATGAGTCCTACAATGAAGTTCCTTGCTATGTTAAAAAAAAAAAAAAAAAAAAAAAAGTTCGTTGCTATGTAATAGTCCTCACATACATTTTCTATGTGAGTTTACGTAAATGTAATATGTTACTATATTAATTAAACTATACATGCAATGATTGAAATATACTTTAGATAAATAAATATTTAAACTTATGATGACAATTGTGCCCTTCCATTCCTACAAGTCCTTACTCCGAAGCCTACCAACTCATGCCTACCAAATGCGAAATAATAAATACCACCATGCATATACCAAAAGAAAATAGGAATATATAATACTCCAACTGAAAGTTAGACATCATTAATATACACAAGTCCATGTTTACAACCGAAACACAATAATATGCATAAGCAACCTCTTACAACTCGACTACGATTTGACTCGTTACGAGGTCCACTGTTTGTACCTGCAACCCCAGCCGCGCCACAAGGGTACCCCGTACCTCTATTGGTCAGGATCTGCAAAATAATAAGAGAGAGAGAGAGGTGAATTCCAACGAACTCGGTGACTAGCTTGAACCAAGCCCTCGCCAAGCCAACACATGTGATAACCCAAATAACCATAGCACTTTATATATCTACACAATATCAATTCCTCATGATAATACATATCAATAATAATCACCCATCCCGTGCGTCCTCGCACATCTAATTACACTGGCCTACACCGTCCATATCCTATCATAGCATCTAAGCAACCATCTCGTTCGCACTCGCACACCTAATCACACCGGCCTACATTGGCCATATCACCATAGTGCATATAAGCACTCATATCGGCCCACATCAACCATATCACAACATAACATTTAAGCAATCTCACGAGTCGATCACTAGGACACTGCCTAGCGAGATTTCCACCCCGAGCCCTCTGAGCTAGGATGACCAACTAGCCCCGGTAATTTCGTCTGGTTGGGAAAGGGCCTCCAACCAATGCCACTCCCGGATTAGTCGTCAGAGTGGCTTGCTGACATTGGTCCCCCTTGGACATATAATAATAAATAATATATATATAGCTATATATATTTGCCCCCCCCCCCCCCAAGATAATTTTCTAGCTTCGCCCCTAATTACAAGACGACATCCTTGGTAGATAATATGTAGGGGAATGAGGAGGAGAAAAGATTTCAAGGAGCAAAAGCCGATTGTAATTTTACACCGAAGTCTGTCGAATGAGGCACTTCGAGAGATTGCATTCCAAAGGGCACTTCGAGAGTCATCCACTACATTGCAGGAGGATTTGCCGGAGAACATATAATTGAAACACAACTATCCCAGGCTATCATGATTGTCAATGAGGCGACTCGACCACAGGGTCTATGCACGCCCACCTCTATAATATCTTCTATGATACTGACCTTCGGGGAGTTGATAGGAATTGACATGATCCTGTCATTGTTTATGTAATCAATGCTGGTTTCCTTGTTAGGAAAGTCTTGGTAAATCAGGGGAGTTCAGCCAACGTCCTCTTCTACTCAACACTCGAAAAGATGAGTATCAGCTAAGATTTGCTACACCCGTACTATAGAGAACTTGTCAGTTTCTCAGGAGACCACGTGGACGTCAAAGGCTATTTATGGTTAGCCACAGCGTTCGGCTCCCCATCAGGAACAAGGACGACAGACATAGAATTCCTGGTCGTTCATTGTGTAAGTCCCTACCACATGATCTTAGGCCGACCTTCCTTGATTAACTTGGGATCCGTCGTATCGACCCCCCACCTCTCCATCAAGTGCCCTATCTCGGAGACAGAGGTAGGAGTAATTCATGTGGACCAGAGGGAAGCCCGTGCGTGCTACAATGAATACCTGAAGCTCAGGCTATTCAAACCCTAATACAAATCTCAGACCTGGATCCCAAGGGAGACATCCAAGAGCGGCCCTAGCCCACCGATGACTTAGAACCTGTTCACATTGGGACATCCCCAAAACAAGTAACTTACATGGGAGCACCTCTCCGATGAACTCAAAGCTCAACTCACCACTCTACTAAGAAACAACACCGACTTCTTTACAAGGACACCAACCGACATACCAGAGATAGATCCCCAAGTTATATGCCACAAATTGGCCATCGACCCCCGGGTCAAACCCGTAGCCCATAAGAAAAGAAAGCTCAGAATCGACTGACAACAAGCATCCTTTGAAGAGATCGGGAAGCTACTAAAGGCAAAATTCATCAGAGAGATTCGGTTTACAATGTGGCTTGCAAATGTTGTGTTACTGTTTGGCGTTTATATGTTGGCTGCAGTCACAAGTATGAGGAGCTCTACCTATATGATGACAGTTTCAATTATGAAAGGACAGTCTCAACCGCTTCTACAGTCTGAGGTTTTTTGGATAAGTTTGTTGCGAATGAGATGGCTGTTGGACTTTGTTGGTGAAATGGTCACACTAGAGGGGGGGTGAATAGTGTGTTAACTAAACTTATCGCCTAATTCGATTTTAATCGTTTTCTTAAACTACTTAGGAAATTCACAATTCAACGACTAAATGCGGAAGCTAGTAATAAAGATAAGCAATGCGATACACAAAGAAAACAATGCTAACACGAGTATTTATAGTGGTTCGGCCCCAATGCCTACTCCACTACTTAAGCATCCCGCTTAGGATTTCCAAACTTAGCTTTACTAGATTATATTGTTTTCCTTACAAAGAGGACTTTACACCGGAAAGTCTCCGCTCTCAAACCGAAAGCACTTCCACACCCGAAAGTATATATCCCACCTTCCTACCGAGAGCACCGTCCCACCTCAACCTAAGGGACAACTCAACTAATCCTAGTAAACTAAGTTTACAATGGTGGATTTAAGCCTTAACACCAAGGCAACCACCAACTCAATCAAACCTACCAACCGAGGTTTACACAAATGGTATACAATGAAAATAACCAAGAAAATATACACGTAATGGAGCAAAAGTACAACAACATAAATACTTAGCTCCAACACAATAAATCCTAGCTCATCTTGATTCCTTGATGATGAATCAAATGAAACTTGAAGGCAAGATCAAATAGTGGAGAACAAACTAGGGTTCTTGTAAGAATGGCTCAACAAAATCTTTTAGAGATGCAAGAAGATCACTCTCTTAGGCTTAGAAGCATCATGATAGACTTGGAAGAGAGTTTAGAGTGGGTATTTATAACCTCACAAACACAAGGTGTTGTCAATGGGCATTTTTCTACCTATTGGCGACGCCCGGTCGCTTGCCCGTCGATCATCGGTCGACTGATCGAGCGACCGCGGGCATACTACCGCTTTCTGGCATACTTCGGTAGACCGACTGGTCGACCGCGAATTGGCTACTACCAATTTTTCACCACATTCGATCGACCGAACCAGAGCTAAGCTTGATTTTTTTCAGCCTTCTTCTTGCGCACTTCGTTTTCGGGTTCCGACCTTCAACGTGCATCAACTTGAAGAGCTTTCCATGTGTTCTTTAGACTCGTCCAAGAGATCTTTGGTGCACACGTCGAACTTCTAGATATTTCTGCGATGAACCCAAATACGTCGATCAATGTCTTTTCGATTTTCCGATTTCTTTGATATTTTTGATCAAGGACATCAAGTGTTAATCAATATGGAACCTGAAAATATTTCTCAATGAAATATTAGTTCCATGTTTGTTATCATCAAAATCGAGATTAAGACCAAGATAGAAAACCTTAGGCCAACCGACTTCAATATTGATGATGATTTTCCTGATATCTTTGGTATTATTAATCATCGTTATTTATTTATTGTTTGTCCGTTATGGGTATTATGAGTAGTGAAAAGTTTCCTACTCTTTATTTTTTGGACGTTACTCTTTCATTTGATCTTTATGATGTCTTCGATGTTGGCTGTTCAAATCGATGACTGTTGGTTGTTTACCTGATGGATTCATTAAACAACATAGTTATGAACATCATTGATTTAGATCTTTCAGTTGTCTCATATAAATTCCGATGAAAATATCTGATCTGCAACTCTCCATGTGTGATCAATGTGTTGCCATTTTATTGAGAGGAGTTGAGACTACTGAGTGCAAACTAATGTGTGCACAAAGGCAACAATCTATCATTCTTACCTTTTGTGTGAAGTTGGTTTGGGGCTATTAACGCGCTACAACACAAGGACTGTGTGGACGATGAAACTCTATTGCTGGGATGTCATAGAGAGGCAAGTTGGTATGTACTTGTAATAGCAAATAGTTTTTTTATTATTTCCAATTCACTATAGTAGTGGTAGTCAGATTTCGGGTGTGAAATCTAGATGACTTATATGGTACTTATAGAGAGTGGATTGGGCATATATCCGGTGAGTGCCCTGCAGATTAGGTGATTGATTTTGTCACTAAACTGCGTAAACAAACCTCTTGTGTTTGTGTATGCTTTTGTTTTGGTTCTTTCTTTGTTTCTAGTAGCTGTCACTACTGGAAAAATGAGCATCAATAACGGCTTGCAATGGCCCGACCCGTTGCAACGGTGCCGTGGTAAAAAATGTGTTCGTGATAATTTAGCAACAGATCAGCAACGGCCTTATGGGTCGTTGCTAATAATATTATCAGCAACGGCTTTTCCACGGACACGGGGCCGTTGCTGATAACATTATTAGCATCGGCCCATAAGGCCGTGGCAAGGCCGTTAGTGAAAGACCGTTGCTAAGCCGTTGATGTATGATATCAGCAACGGCTTACGATACACTTTTAGTAACGGCTTTCCCATGGACGGCCGTGGGAAAGCCGTTGTTGATGACCAATTCCTGCAACAGAGAAAATTTTAAAATTCCAAATTTCCATTAATACATTGATACATTATTTGATACATAACTCTCACACCCATACACCCATACATACATTCATTCACACATCACAAATACACCTAGATATACATCAAAACAATTATATAGATGTTTATTTGTATCTACAATCGTATAAAAACTATTCAAATGCAAAATTGAAGTATCAATATATAAACAAAACAAATTAAACCTAACTAACAAAGTCAATATAAAAAAAAAATTCTCACGATGACGATGGAGGATGATCTAGATCATATGGCGGGGTCTGGAGTGCTTCAGTGTACACCGGCGTGGACTGACTTGAGGACGATGAATCAGATGATGCCGAAGGATAACCTGACATGTTGCGTAGCATAGCATGCACCTCTGCCATCATCTGACTCTGACGCTCCATCATCTCAGTCTGACGCGCGACCGACTCCTCAAATGTCCTTATCCTGCTACTATGATCATAACTGGACCTGGAGGTGGACGGCCGCTCACCAGCGATCGGAGGGATTGGTGCCCCAAGTGGCCCTAGCACGGCTCGCGCATGACCACTATCTGCAAAACCATATACACGGCCGTGGTCCCAGCCACCTGCAGCATCGACCCACGCTGCTGCGTCAAAGTCCTCGGGGGTTCCTCCGCGCTGTATCACCGTCTGACTGTAGGTCTCCTACTCGAGTTTAATTTTTTGTTTAATATTTTTCATAAAACTTAAATTATAAATATATAATGAATAATTTAAACAAATATACTTACCATAATAAATGCAGTGCGGTTGTCGATGTACTCCCTCGTCCCATGCACTTGACGGTGTGTCCGCTCAAACACCGCCATCGGGGAGGGTCGCTGGACAGTCCTGTCGTCCAACACCGTCGGCTACATTTACAAAATAAATACATTAATTAGTACACAGAATAATAAATAAAATATAAAATTAAAAGTAAGGTATACTTACCATACGGTTCGCGGGCACCGCAAATGCAATAGAGTCGCCAGTGTGACGCGCTCCTCCCGTCGACATGCGGTTTCTAGCCGTAGTCCTAGAAATCTCCTACCATCGATCCGTCGACCATAATGCCACGAGCTGGTCCCATGCATCTAGAGTAATCCAATCCGGACCGTATCCCCGAGTCTCCGCGATGTTAGTGGTCCCAGCTCGGGCCATCGCCTAGGACCGGGCCTGCCCCAGCTGCCCATTGTACCTCGCCCGAGAAATGGCCTCTCGGGTAGCGTAAATGAAGGGCCTCTGGTCCTCGGCCCATGTAAAGCGAGTCTGCAAAACAATAATATTAGTAGCAATATTAATCATCATGCATGTGCAAAAAAAAATTAATACGTGCCTCAAACTCGCGCCATAGCAAATCGACGTGCTCACTGGGCACGTGAGACCACGTGGGCTATGCTAGAAGAAATGCTCCTTGACACTTCTTCTTGCTTAAACCTGCACAACAAAAATAAATTTTAATATTATATTATGATATAATGAATTTTTAATGATTCATAATTCATGATATATTACCGCTCCCCAATCACGCTAATGAATCTGCATGACTCTGTGGCTGGTGGAGGCTGCCACCTGTTCGGCCCGCGTGGTCGCCTGCATCTAGATGTACTAGCCTCTGCAGTATCATCGGCAGGAGGATCAACGTGCTCAGTGAGTGCTGGAGTCTCACCGATCGAAGACTCTGAAGCTCTCCTACGGCGCTAACCACGACCAGACATATCTGTCAAATAGGCATATAATTAGATTATTATATATATAGTAAAGATATATTTAATATAAGATATATACTTTACAATTATTCCTCATCATCTGAGTAACCATCTTCTTGATAGAAACCATCTGTCACATCAGGTATCGGCTCATTTTCTCCTGCTACCGGATCAATTTTTCCTCTACCTTTAGTCTTACAAACTACACGCCAATTTTTTCTCTATCTTTAGTCTTACAGACTACACGCCAATTTTTCCTCTACCTTTAGTAATATACTTGTTCGGCTTGTAATGCCAATATAAAATGCTCATTTGCATATTCCACCATGTGAAATTTGTATCCATTAACAAAATATCCGCTATAACACGACACTAGTCGCGACGGTCCACTAACAAACTCAAATATTCTTTCATCTATTTCAGCTCGGTGATCTTTGTTGTAGCTTGAATCCATGTAGGGAAATCACGATTTCGTAATCTCTCCAATTCTTGATCATTGTGAATAGAGTATTTTTGAACCATCTCAATGTCAAATATTTCAATGAATTGTTCAATCTCTAGATAATTGAGTAATACATACAAGTGTGACAAATGATACTCTTCTTCTCTTAAGTGTCAAGATGGACGAGAACTAAAAGCACGACCAGAGTGACAAAATATATTTAAACGTCCATCTGAATGTCGAACTCCCCCGTCGTCGTTACGTGGAAGACGATCAAATATTGTCTGTACTGTCGGTTCAAAGTAAAATGAGCAGAACGTTGAAATTTCTTGGATGATATACGATTCAAATATTGATCCTTCAACAGCTGCAGTGTTCTTTACTTTTTTCTTCAGACGATTCATGTATCTTTCAAATAAGTACATCCACCGATATTGAACGGGGCCACCAACTCGTGCCTCGTATGCCAAGTGTATCGGTAGATGCTTCATCGAGTCAAAAAATGCAGGAGGGAAAAACTGCTCCAGCTTGCATATGATTTCAAGAATATTACTTTCAAGTGTTGACATATCTTCGACTCGAAGGACATTTGCACAAATGTTTCTAAAAAACATACTTAATTCAGTCAATGGCCCCCAAATATTATCAGGTAGAAGATCTCGGAATGCGATCGGAAGCAGTCTCTGCATGAATACATGACAATCATGGCTCTTCATCCTTGATATTTTGCCATCATCGACGTTCACACGTCGAGATAAGTTTGAAGCATATCCATCGGGTAATCTGAGTTCTTTTATCCATTGATAAACATATTTGATATGTTGTTTATTTAACACATACGGGGCCTTCAGTTCCAAATATCGTCCGTTGACCTCTTGTAACTCCAACTCTGGTCTTTTACAAAGTATTTTTAGATCATGTCGGGCTTTGACATTATCTTTAGTTTTTCCAAAAACATCCATCAAAGTGTTGAAAATATTATCAAACACATTTTTTTCAATGTGCATGACATCTAAATTATATCGAATCAGTAATGAACTCCAATAGGGCAATTCCCAAAAGAAACTTTTTTTCACCCAGTTATGTGAAAAACATGTGCTAAAACATGTGCTAACATTTGTTCACCAGACAACATCGGTGGTGGCCCATCTCTTTCGACTTTGCCCTTAGTAAATTTATTACGATTCCTTCGATACTGATGGTTAGCCGGTAGGAATCGACTATGACAATCAAAGAATGAGATTTTTCGTCTGTTCTGAAGATTGATTGATTTAGAGTGTTCCATACAATACGGACAAGAGAGTCGGTCGTGAGTGCTCCAACAAGACAACATGTCGTATGCCGGGAAATCATTGATTGTCCACAAGATCATGGCCTTTAAATTGAAGTTTTGCTTCCGATGATAATCATAAGTGACAGCTCCCTCAGTCCACAATGTTTTCAATTCATCTATCAAGGGTCTGAGAAACACGTTAATTACTTTTCGCAGACCCTTAGGACCCGGAATAATAATCGAAAGATAAATAAATTCATCTTTCATACACATTGACGATGGCAAATTATAAACTGTCAGCAGCATTGGCCAAACTGAATAAGGAGTTGCAAAATGTCCAAATGGATTAAAACCATCTGTGCACAATCCGAATATGATATTTCTAGTATCCCTAGCAAATGAAGGATAACATGTATCCAAATGTTTCCATGCTTCACTATCGGATGGATGAGTCATTACTGTATCATCAAGACTTCTTACATGCCAACTCATGTAGGGGGCCGTCTTTTCCGACAAGAATAATCTTTGAAGCCTCGATGTTAGTGGAAAATACCGAAGCACCTTAAACGGGATATTTTTCTGTCGGACTGATTCTTCTCCTTGTAACGAGGATGTTGACATATGGGGCATTTATCAAACTACACATTTTTTTTATAATATAAAATACAATTATTTTGGCACGCGTGTATTTTTTCGTACCCAAGCCCCAATTTTCTCATCAGCTTTTTAGTTTTATAAAAAGTTGGCTCAAACTTGTTATAGGTAGCATTCAATTAATCAATCCTGCAATCCGATCATACGCAACCCCGCTAATATTACAATCAGCCTTGATGTTTAGGAGTTGTGTCATTGCTGAAAACCTAGTGTATTTAGAACAATTCTCATACAAAGGTTCATCGGCAGCTTTCAACATCTCGTAAAATTCAGCAGCTTCTTTATTTGGCAATTCAATCTCTATCACAGTTTGTACTTCTATGATATCAACCACTGTAGTATCTGGTGGGACTGATGTCTGAGTAACTAGCCGATCAACATTATCATTCAGTGGAATTGACCCCTAAGACTATCAAGTATCATAGTTCTATAGGGATTAGATTGACTGGATGAAGAAGCACCAGCAGAGGAAGATTCACCATATGTTTGAACGACAGGATTGCTCGACGTCCCGACTTCACGTGACTCCCCGTGACAAGTCCATAGAAAATATCTTGGTGCAAATCCTTTGCTATATAGATGCAGAGTGATAGTCTCCTGATCCAAAAATCGTCCATTCAAGCAAATGCGGCACGGACATCGGATTTTATCACCGACGCTAACAAATTTCCGATTCCAATAGGCGAAATTTAGGAAATACGTTACGCCTAATCGAAACTCATTCTTTAAAGCTCCACGATCAAGACGTCGGTACATCCAACTTCGATCAGCCGATATGATTCTGTTAATCAATGACAATTTCTTTGGTTAATGCCTTTAGGTGAGATTGTCCTATTCCATTCGGGATTTATGTTATTCATATTGTACTAAATATTTCTTTTAACCGCTAACTTCATTCTAAATTTCGGCAGCATCTCCCTACAGTTCTCCGAATATGCATATCATCTGGGCGCGTATCGGAGAACAAGAGAGATGCTGCCGAAATTTAGAATAAGTTAACGGTTAAAAGAAAAATGTAAGTGCAATACAAATAACTATATCCCAAATTGTCCAATCAGGGACAATTCAAGGATTGTACGTCGTATAAAAGATCATCTACTTCTTTTACATGAACATACAACCCCTGAACGAATCTAAGGTTTTGCTAAATCATATCCGACTTGCCGATGCATACGTGAAACATATCAACTCGTCGGATGGATGATTATTTTCTAAATATTTCGAGTCAGTTCGAGTCCATAGTGGACAATTTCGACACGAGTCCAAATTAGACGATTTCGACGGGAGTCCGAAGTGGACGATTCCGGCGCGAGTCCACTAAGGACAACTCCGGACTAATTAACATTTTAACTAATTAATTAATATTAATCTACAACATTTTAACTAATTTAAATAATTAACCTACCATTATTAAATATTAATCTAACTAAATTAATCTAAAAATTAATCTAAACTCTAATAATTAATCTAAAAATTAATGTAAATCATGACAATTAATCTAAACCCTACAAATTAATCTAACAAATTAAAAAAATAATTAAATAATTAATCTAAACAATTAATTAACAATTAAAAAATTAATTAAAAAATAAAAAAAAAGCGTCTAGTGTCCGGACACTGTGTTTGTACAAGGTTCCGGCGGCGGCCATCGGCCGTCCGCCGCCAACCGAAATCCTATTTTAAGGGTTTCGGCCGGATTATACCTAGGAAGAGAAGGGGAAGATGGGGCAACGAGAAATACCAAGAATCTGCGGTCGGAATCGGTGGTTGAGGACGGGTGGCAGCGTCGGTAGTGGCAACGGCGACGTCGACGTCGGAAGAGAGCAGCGGCGGCGGGTAGAGGAAGAAGAAGAAGGAAGGGCCGGGCGCGGGCGTGTGCCCTATATAAACTTATCAGCAATGGCTCACTTGTCCGTTAGAAAACCATTGCTAAGGTAATTAATATCCACAACGGCTCACATGTCCGTTAGAACGCCGTTGCAGATGTAGAATATTTGCAACGGCTTGAGCAGCCATTGCTGATAGTCGTTGCTGAAGACCTAATTTCTAGTAGTGTGTTACAACTTCCTATTCAATTACCCTTAATAGAAGTCCCCTTAGAGACATATATATTGTCAATTGGTATCGGAGTGGTTGTGCTAACCTTTACCTGCACAAGATCCTTGGTGTGTCTCTTCTTTTTCAGGCTTAAGATAGAAGGAATGCCAATGAAAACTTCTGTTAATGTTCCTCCTTTACTTATTGGAACAAACTATGCCTACTGGAAGGCTAGAATGAGTGCTTTCGTCAAATCGTTGGATGACTAGTGCTGGCACTCTATAGAGATTGGCTACACTCCTTCAAAAACACCTGATGGGACTGAGCGCAAGCCAAAGAACCAATACACAAAAGCAGAAATAGTTGCAGCAAACTATGATACCTACTATCCTATTGTCATACCCACTATGATACCACATTGTCACACCCCAAACCCGGTATGATCGGCCAGGGTATGCCACGTACCCCGAAGCCTAACCCAAAATAGACCATAGACACAATTTAACTATACCTGAACATTTATAAGCATTTCAAAAGATTTAGAAAAGACATTTAATTTCAAAACCCAAACCACCAACTCAAAAAATGCCTAAATGTTCAAATTGATTTTAGAACTTTGAATTAACTAAACAATGACACCTCAACATAAAAAAAAAATACAAAAACATATAACCCGAGTCTACATGACTCAAACAACTCAAAAGTAAAACATGACTTGACTCAGGTATCCCCCTCGACCACGATATGTTACGAGACCCGTTGCCCTGCCGCCACCAACCGCGCTACTACACCCCAGTACCTCTCTAATCTCGCTCGGGTGCTGAAAAACAACATCAACAGAGGGATAAGTCCAACTAGGACTTAGTGAACAAATGAGTCCTCAATCAATCATAATCATCATCATACAAAACCAACATAAAACATGCATATAAATATAAGCATAAATCACAAGAATGACATCACATGCTTATCTACTACCGTGCGCATGAAAATGCATCCATCAACAGATATATAAATAACGACATAAATAAAAGTATGACCAATGTAACATCTCAATCACATGAATGCACCCTGAACCCGTCGGTCCCTCATAGCCACATAGGGTAGGTAGACGGTGTGGCCGCCGAACTACCACCCAGTTTAGTGCCGTCTCTTTGGGGCATGCCCTCCCCTCCCGACACTGGCTCTTCTGATCCGTCTCTTTGGGGCATACGTTCCCCTCACCGATCAGGTCTCTGGACTATCTCTTTGGGGTATGATGTCCCCTCACCAGCTGGACTTCCGAAATAAGGCCAACACTGTCTCTTTGGGCCATACCCTCCCCTTACCAGTGAGGCTTCCGGGAAAATGCAACAAGCACATCACACATGCACGTATATAGCTAGCAACATACATATATAAGGAAGGTGTATGACACAGCAGAAAAATCATAGATATGTTAAGGACATACCTCGGCCTCCACATCCTCATGACATACATCACACTCACATGTATATAATAATGAAGCTCATACTTCATGATTATTCAACATGATAAAGTAATCCATAAATAAAGGAAATACTTCACATCCAACAGCGTAGGAACATGCCAAACCGGCTAAACACAATCAACATGCATAACATCACAAGTATCCAACATAATCATGTAGGTAATGAGAATAATAAGCATAAATAATCCTAGAACGAGGTAATACCACTTAGCGAGCCTACGCGATTTTAACCCGCCCTTGAGACCCCTAACCGTGTACCCTAGAGCCGGCCTACCCCCTCACCTGAATGCCCTAATGGCTAGGAGGGTTTAGCCCCTTTGGGTTCCCTTAGGGTCAACTCTTTCAAATGTCATCTTAGGATTCCAATGTCTCTAGGTGTCCCTAGGTCCTTATTTTCCTAATTGTAGGTCTCTACAATTTTACAACACCTAAATATAATTTATAATTTCCTAAGAGTGTATTCCCTAGGTGCAAAATTACATCTAGGTCCTCTAAAATATTTTTAGCACGGCCGGCCACCCTTAGGGCTCTTAAGGAACCACCTACGAGGGGCCAGCATACCCTAATCTCCCAATTCCTCCTTTTATTAAGACACCAAGCCAAGCATCAAGATCACATAACTACCATCAAGAGTACTAAAGAATTCATCAAGAAATCAAAGAAGAAAGGGGGGCGGCTCAATGAGGAAGGGGGCGGCCAAAGCTCCAAAAATCGATCCGATAAATCAACAACGATAACGAGAAAGCCCTTAATTCGATTATCCAATCCGATTAGAGAAAAACCCATCAAAAACCGATGAAAACCCCATGACATAGGGGCGGCAACATGAAGAAGAAGATGGGGAAAAGAGGGCTTAATCCACTCACCTTTAGGAAGAAATCGGAAAGGGAGAAGACATTAAGGATCTTCATACGATCGAAGCTAACGAACTCGCGGAATTCCGATTCCAATTGGCTCCTCCCCTCTCCGGTCGCCTTTCTCCTCTTAGCCGTACGCCCCAAGTGGTAATTTATGGGTCCTGGTTGGGCCAAATTACCAAAATACCTCCACTTCAACGACTTGACTTCTAAAACTCAGATCTAAGTCGTTCTAGCTCCAATTCGAGTTCTGCTTGAATCCATAGACTCATCTCAAGGTCCTATATCATCCTAGCATGCTAAATCACAGAAACATTGCAGATTAAATTTTTCTAAATATTAATAGCTTTCTCAGAATCAATCCTGAAGCTCTCCGCCAGTCCACGCTAACTCGAGCCTACAATCCCCTACTTAAGGACAAAATATAATTATTAATATTTTTGGTCATTATAGCCAATTCCAGATCAAACTCCTCTACAACTATCTGGTCAAAAGGACGATCTCAAACAGAAGTTCAAAGGCGTCCAATATTTTGAATGTGAAGGATTTGAACATATGAGATCAGAATGCCCAAATCTTCAGAAGAAGATCAAGAAGACATTCACTACTACTTGGAGTGAGAATGATGAAAAAACTGACTCAAAAGAGCAAGAATAAGGCAACTTTAGAGCTTTCATAGCTTGCATAAAGGATACAATTAAGACTGCTAACATCTTTGATGCAAATAGTGATCATTGCGATGTTCAATTTGCAGATAGTCTTGAGGATGCATATCAGGTGATGTTTGACAAACTGGTTGAAGTGGCGAAGCTTAACAAGACTCTCAGCGATCATAACAAATATTTGGTTGAAGAAAAGAAGACTCTTAATAAGAAAGTTCAAACCCTACAAAGACAGATTGTTCAAAAAGAAGACAAAGAGTCTAAGTTAATTTCTAAGGTAGAAAAAGTAAAGAAAGAAATTAGAATGATGAATTCTACAGGTACTTTTAACAAAATTTTGAGTGCAGAAAAAAGTCCTTCAAATCATAAGGGACTAGGATATACTAATTCATGCCAGTTGAAACCCCATCCTCAACTGCCTACTCAATTGAGGAACTTTCATAGAGGCTCTTCAAAACATCAAAAGCCTATTACAAGAAAAGGAAATAGGGTGTCCATATGCCACTATTGTAGGTGCAGAGGACACATTATAACAAATTACTTCAAACTCTCCAACAAATTAAGGAGAAAGAATCATGCTAGTGGCAAAAAAAAAGGTTAAACAAATTTGGCTAAGAAAGACTAATCTTAACTGTCGTATTGCCTTTATGTCAAAAACTATTTCTTCTTCTGGGTCTTGGTATTTCGACAGTAGTTATTCTCTGCACATGACAGGAAATCATAAAAACTTGAAAGATATTAAGGAACATGAAGGTGCAACTATCACTTTTGTAGATGGAGGACATGGAAATGTCATAGGAGTTGGAACTTTAAATGTTCCAGGAATTCTAAATCTGGAAAATGTCTTGCTTGTAGAAGGTCTCTAGACTAATCTTGTGACTATAAACCAATTGTGTGATCAGAATTTAATTGTTCATTTTACTAAGAACAGTTGCAATTTTTTTGATAAAGTTAGGATTTGTATTCTTGAAGGGAATAGACCTAGAAACAACTGTTACAAAATTGTCTACTCTTCTATTTTTCCTTCAGTTGTTTCTTCTGACATTAACTATGGCTTCAATGGTTGGATCATGAAAATTACAATGGTCCAAAGAAACTTGTAAGTATTGAAATTGTCAAAGGAATCTCTAGTTTTTCTGAAAAACCAGAAGTTGTATGTTATCCTTGGGAAGAAGGAAAACAACTAGGGTAGTCTTATCAGCAGTTAAAACTGGGTGGTGTTTCAAGACTTCTAGGTTCTTTCCATCTCGAACAAATGGTTGTCAAGACTGCTCTCATAAATGGTTTTTTTGAATTAAGAAGTATATTTTGGAAAGTCCAAAGGCTCCAAAAACCCTGATCATAATCAGAGACTGAGCAAGGATGATGATATTGATATCAGTTCTTAGAGAGGTATGATGAATTGCCTTCAGAAGTTCACTGTTAACATAACTGATGTTAGTTCCAGTAATAAGATATGTGGAAGATATCAAGTTAACTCAAAGGAGTCTTATCATCAGACAGCTAAGGGGATTCTAAGATATGTTAAAAGTGGTCTGAATCCTGATCTTTTATATTCTATTGATTCTAACTCCTTTCATGTAGAATATACCAATACAGATCAAACTGATAATTTAGATGATAGAAAGGGTACTACAAGCGATTATGTTGATTCAAACATGATGGATTGGTTGAGTAAAAGACAATATTCTATTTCTCTCCCTTCAGCAGAAGAGGAACGCCTAACAACAAGCAATTGTACTACACAATTGATTGACTTGGATGAGGAATGTACAACTGAGATATATTTCAACAAATAGACAAGTAGCAGATGTTGGAGAAATAGCCTACACAAGAGGGAGGGTGAATAGTATATTTACTAAACTTTTAGCCTAATTTTGGTTTATCGGTTTTAATCATTTCTTACAACTTAGGCAATTCACGATTCAATGATTAAATACGAAAGGGATACGCAAGGCAATTAAACACAAATAATATATCAATGCTAACACAACGATTTATAGTAGTTCAGCTCTAATGCCTACCCACTATCTAAGCACGCCGCTTAGGATTTTCAAACTAGTTTAACTAGATCCATTAGTTTCCATACAAAGAAGAATTTACATCGGAGTCTCCACTCTCAAACCGAAGGCACTTCAACACCCGGAAGATCCCGCCTTCCTACCGAGAGCACTCTCCCACCTCGACCCAAGGACAACTCAACTAATCTTAGTAAACTACGTTTACACCGATGGATTTAAGTCTTAACACCAAGGCAACCACCAACTCAATCAAACCTAGCAACCTAGGTTTACAAACTTGATATATAATGAAAATAAATAACAAAATACAATAACAATTGGAGCAATAAACAAACCAAAGTATACTTATGGCTAGTATTTAAAAGAAACAATCCAAAAGAAACTCTGTAGTTCTCTTGATGCCTCAAATTGATGAATCGATGAAGGAACAAGACTCAATCAAGAATGGATAATGAAACTAGGGTTTGGAACAAAAAGTGGCTCAATCAAACACAAGGAACTTCAAAATATAGCTCTAGGAAAGTTGGAAGAAGTGTGGAAGGTTTCTCATGGCTAGTATTTATAAGCCATGAGGGAAGGAAGCCAAAACAGCTCACCCCCAATGTGCAGAATCTTGCCCATTGGCGCCGCCCGCTCGAAGGCCAATCGATCGGAGACTTTTGCCCAGTTTGGGCCAAGGCTAGTCGATGGCTGGCTGATGGTAACTTTAAAACATAAATGTTATATAAGGATTATCCCCCATTTGGATTCAATAAAAATATCTAGAAAATCAAAATCCTTAAGAATCAAAATCTAACTTTTGGGGTCTAGTACAAATTTCTGAAAAACAAAATTTTTTATAATCTCCCGGGTCAAATATGAATCGGTTAATGGCTTCTAAAAATTTCTTTAAAATATATCGTTAACTAGTTTGTACCTAAGGAACAATTACCGAGACTTTTTGTGCCAAGAAAAAGTCTAGGTCATTTAGCCCTCCAAGGAGCTCCCTAGGCTTAGTAAATTTCGAGACCATTTTCTGATTTTTTGGTTTTTCATGTTTTGGGGTTCGGGTTTGGTTTTTGGATTCTTATGCATCAAATAGAGGATTTACAACACATGCTAGACACCCTAAACCTAAATTCTATCTTCCCGAAGAATCTCGAGCCTCGACGAGCGTCCTTGCCAATTTCTCTGATTTCTCCGATTTTTTCAATTGGGGACGTCTTGTACTAACCGACTTGGAACCTGAAAATATTTCTCGATGAAAGCATTAGTTCCATGTTT
The DNA here is from genome assembly GCA_034359265.1 of Canna indica. Lineage (NCBI taxonomy): Eukaryota > Viridiplantae > Streptophyta > Magnoliopsida > Zingiberales > Cannaceae > Canna > Canna indica. The sequence continues at coordinate 30,311,155 of CP136898.1, read as the reverse complement.
GTTATCATCAAAACTGAGATTATGACCAAGGTTGAAAACCTTAGGCCAACAGTAGATATTTTCACAAAGACAAAATCTGCTCTCGGATCATGTGTCGGATGACACATTATTTCAGAAAGAAATAAATAACTAATTATTGGGGTGAATGAAATGAGAAGGTTTCAGGATTTTAGTTTTATTTTTTATTTCACCACTTATTGCTTTATGAAAGCTAATTTATGATGATACACTCATCTCTCGGCCAAAGTTTTTGAAGTTTTAAATGCTCACCTATTTGAAGCCCGCACGTGTGCCCCCTTTTTATTGAAATTTTGATTTTACGCCCTAATTAAATTTCGGGCGTTGAAGTTTTCTCTTCTTCCCCTCGAGTTAACTGGCGACGAGTAAAATCTCCACTCTCCTGTCCCTTCAATTGATCTCATCTCATAAATACAAGATGGCCAGAGAAAAGAGGAAGAAAGACTTTGTCAGAAAAGTTTATGCATCGACGGCGAAGAAGATGCAATCTTCAAACCATAGTGAGAAGGATGAACCAATTGCTGTTGCACCTCCTTCTGTGGAAATGTCACCTCCTCCTCCTCCTGCTCAAAGTCATAAGCTAAGAAGAAAGCAGGAAGAAGACCCGCTGATCAACCATTGAGGAGAAGCAAAAGAGGCATGATTTCAAAACCCCCCCAATCTCCTTCTAGGATCTATGTTGTTGAAGGGGAGAATGTTTCGACTAATGGGGGGTCAAAAGAGAATGTCAGTTGTTGAAGCAAAAGAGGCATGATTTCTCGTGATGATGTTTCTAGAACAAAGGACTTTAATGAAAACTTGCCAGTTTCTTCTCCAGTGCAAACTGGTCCCGATTTTGATATTAATGTTGTTGTTGCTGATGATATTGACTCAATTCCAGTCAAGACTGGTCCATCTCTTGTTTCTACATATTCCAATCAACATGACCAAGATGAAGTAATTGCACCTATACAAAACAGTGGTGTCAACACTTCAGTCTGTCAACAGCCAGTCTCAATTGCGATTGTCACAGTTGAAACTGCAAAAGAAATATCAATGAGTGAGCACTCAAAAGTTCCTACAATAGTAGTTGTAACGGTACCAGAAGCAGTTAAATCTACTTGTACTACATCAATTGCAGTTGAAACTGCTGCACCAAGCAATGAATCAGTTAGGACTGCTAACATTGATTATGCTATTGGAACATCCTCACAAGCACTTGTTCTAGAAGAAATGGACCTGAACAAAACCCCCACTAATGAATCTGAGCCTATGATTTCTGAAGCTTCTTCTTCCTAGAAGAAAGGATCTTCACCTAGACAGGATAAGACTGCCTCATCAAAGGAAAAGAAGAAAGTATCAAGTCAACTTGACCCGAAGAGAAGTTCTAAAAGAAAGATGCCAGTGAAGTCAAATCTTCTGTTTGGTGAAACTGTCAATCTGGAGACGAATTCTGACAATGAGCCACTGCTTCATAGGGCTACTGATTTGAGGAAGTCAAAGAAGAGGAAACACAATCCTGAGGTGTCAAAAGATAAGAAAATTGATGTTCCTAAACAGAGAAAATCTCCTACACCCAAGAAGAAACTTACTAAGTCAGGAAAGAAAGCTGTGAAGAAAAATGCAGTCAGCAAACTTCATAAAAGACTACTTTCTGATGATCTTTTTCCTCTATGGAAAGCACTACAGTCAAGAGGTATAATTTCCTAGAGACTACTTGATTTAGAACAAATTTCCTTAAAGTGCAAACTAGTTCTAGAAGTTCTTAAGAAAAGAAATTTGTTTGGTTCTTATATGAATGTCAATCCCTACTACAAACAACCAATTCTAGAATTTTGTTGCAACTTATCTAAAGATATTTCTGAACCTAGTAGCAGTCATTTTCATGAAGTTTTTCTTAGAGGAAGTTGGCACAAGTTTTGTCCAGACACCATAAATAAATTTGTTGGTTTTCTTGAGTTTGAATCTTCTTGTGATGAGTCTGATGAATCCAATCCGGAGTTTCTGAAATTAGTTGGCAAAGAAGTGTCAAATGGTGATATTCCAGACTGGACTAGTAGTCAAGATATAAGATCTTCTTCACAGAACACCTTTTATGCAGTCTTATTTCTCATTGCCAGAAATCATTGGATCCCAACCTCTCATATTACTTTTCTCAGCACGGAAATGGTAATGTTGCTCTATAAAATTACCAACGGGATTCCTTTCAACCTTGGCAGTTTGATATATGAGCAGATTATTTTTGTAAGAAGTAGACTTCAATCCAAGTCCAGAATATTCTTAATTTTTCCTAACTTAATATATGGAATCTTGGAAAGACAAGGATTCAAATGTTCATCAGATGAAGTACTAGAACCTTTGGGTACTTCACTCAAAATTCATCACAATATCTTAAAAAGGGTTGAAACTCCTATCAAGAATTTGCATGGCACAAGTTTAGCTAAAAATACTTCTGGTGTTGCCTCAACTACAGAAAGGGAGATTCTAGATGAGTTGTTCTCTACCAGAGAAACCATGGCTAAACTCCAGCAGTAGGTAATTACAATAGAAAAGAAAATTATTGATTACTTCACTGCTGCCACTGCAAAACCAACCTCCTTTTCCTTAGGAAGTTTATCTTATTCATCTTCATTTGACAGTTCTGATTAAACACTGACTTTCTTGTTTTACTCCTTTGGCTTATTATGCCAAAAAGGGGGAGAACAAGTAGTTATTTTTTGTCTGGTTGCAACTTCTCTTGGTGATGCTACTTTAAACTCTTTGATTGTGGTACTTAAACATTTATGACTGATATGGTTGTATGTTGCTTTGGATGATGGTTGGTTGTAATCTTTTACTTGCTCTGTCTGTGTGATGTCACTCTGTGGAATTGTGGTCTATCTATGACTTTGACTGGATACTGTTCTTTTTATCTGTTGAATTACTTGATGCAGTTGAAATTTCCTATTGTCATATGTTATTACTATTTTTATCTAGTCAGTATGGGTTTTGCCAAATAAGCCAAAGGGGGAGATTATTAGTGTTTGCCGTTTATATGTTGGTTGTATTTGGCAAAAGTGTTCCAAGTGAATTCTCAATTTTATGCACAGTCACAACTATGAGGAGCTATGTCTATATGATGAAAGTTTCAAATGTGGAAGGACAATCTCAACTGCTTCTACAGTCTGAGATTTTTTGGATAAGTTTGTTGCGAATGAGATGGCTGTTGGACTTCAATATTGATGACGATTCTCTTAATATCTTTGATATTATTAATCATCATTATTTATTTATTGTTCATCCATTTTCGATATTATGGGTAGTGGAGAGTTTCCTAGTCTTTATGTTCTGGGCGGTACCGATGATTGTTTGTTGTTTAACTGATGGGTTCATTAAACAACATAGTTATGAACAACATTGATTCAGATCTTTTAGTTGTCTCATATAAATTTCGATGAAAATATCTAATCTACAAGTCTCCATATGCAATCACTGTGTTGCCATTTTATTGAGAGGATTTGAGATTGCTGAGTGCAGACTATTATGTGCAAAAAGGCAACAATCTATCATTATTATCTTCTGTGTGAAGTTGGTTTTGGGATGTTAACTCGCTACAATACAAGGACTGTGTGGAGGATGGAACTCTATGGCTGAGATGTCAAAGAGAGGCAAGTTAGTATGTACTTGTAATAGCAAATAGTTTTTTTGTTATTTCCAATTCATTATAGTACTGGTAGTCGGATTTTAGGTGTGAAATCCAGAGGACTTATATTGTACTTATAGAGAGTGGATTGGATATCTGTCCGGTGAGTGCCCCGCAGATTAGGTGACTGGTTTTGTCACTGAACTGTGTAAACAAACCTCTTGTTTTTGCGTGTGCGTTTGTTTTGGTTCTTTCTTTGTTACTAGTAGCAGTTACAACTTTCTATTCAACTGCCCTTAACAGAAGTTCCCATAGAGACATATACTGTCATGTTGTAATGGTCAAAAAGCACTCGGGAAAGTGGCGGATGTGTGTCGACTTCACCGACCTCAATAAAGTTTGCCCAAAAGATTCTTACCTGTTGTCGAGCATCGACAAACTCGTTGACGGTGTTGGGTTATCAAGCACCGGGCAAATAACAGAAACTTTATTACACGCAACGGAAGAAGAAATCGATCCACTACCCAATCGGATCCACGCGTCTCAATTAAATCAATACTATGTTAAGCATTATACCTTTGAAGATCGAACTCCGTCTCCTGCTTCGCGAATCCAAGACCACGATCTTGCTTCGGATCCAAGGTGCTTCCAAGCAAAGAACACCATCTACCGTAAGCACATAGATGAACGCAACGAACTGGGCGACTCTCGAGTGCTAGATCGGCTCTACCAGAACACCTTCCGATCTGAATGAGCGCGGAACACCTTTCGCTCTCTCTCTCTCTTTTCTGGTGGAGGTCGGCTGCCACAAAGGGAGCTTAGCTTCCTTCAAAAGGAGGTGGCTTCCTTGTTAGATGAGGTCGGCAACCACTAGCAGATTATCATCAACCCGTCTAAGCCATAGGCGGGTATTTATAGACGCGTCAATTATATTGATCGAGTCTTCTCATCCATTGATTAATTCAAAGCCATATCTGGAAACGTAAAATGATTTTAATGTTCGAATAAAATATATCCTTAATAACAATTATCAAGGATGAATTTCCTAAATTCAAGATGCCGAAAATAATGTATCCTTTAATAACGATTATCAAAGATACGTTACCTAAATTGTAATCAACATAATTCCTATTTTAAATCACATTTAAAATTCGGAATTATTAATTCCAATTTTGAAAACAACTTTTTCAAATTCGAAATTAATCTTCAAAATTACCAAGAGAGAATTGTAGGTTAATGGTCGTGCGGATCCAATCTGATGAGTCATAACCCTAAGCCCAATCCTGTTCGCCCTATGTGTGCGACCCTATAGGTCCACTTAATGTTGGCAGTAGGTCCAAAACACATTTGCATCCCATAAGTCATAAGCGGTATCTAGCAAGACTTTATGACTACCCAAGTCAAGTAAAGGTCGGTGATCCAAGCAACCTAACTCACAAAATGATACTCTATCCTTGTGTCACGCGATATCTAGATAGAGCATAAGGCATGGATTAAATCATCCTTATATTGCCCAATCTGGTTTCTTGATTCCTGAGTAGACTAACTTAATCAAATGACATTGATACCACTATCAATTCATTTGAGCACGATCATGCATTTTTTCAGTCACACTCATTAAGGGGCCCAGAGGGATAAATTCCTTCACGACTACACATATTCATCTGTATGATTCATTCCATGTCCAACGGTAGTCCTTATTATCACCCGATTAAAGGTGATGTTAGGCTAGGTCAAAACACATAATTCCTCATGTAGGAATCCATGGTTACATCAGGTCGAAGGACTAGCGTATCAATTGGGATGAAAAATGTGAACAGGCTTTCGAGGAGCTCAAACACTTCCTTACCAGCCCACCAGTCCCGGAGAAACCACAATAGGGAGAAACCCTTTTCCTCTACCTCACAGTCACAGAAAGCCCCCTCAGCTATGTCCTAATATGAGAATAGAAAAAAGATCAAAAGTCGATCTACTTTGTCAAAAAGGTCCTCCAATGACCAGAAACCAGATACCAAAGGCTAGAGAAGCTCGCCTTCGCCCTAGTCATCTCGGCTCAAAGATTGAGGCTATATTTCAAAAGCCACCACATCCAGGTACGTATCGGGCAGTCGATTAGACAAGTACTAGCTAAACCCGAACTTGCAGGATGAATGATATCCTGATTAATATAACTATCATAATTCAGCATCGAATACCAGCCTAATGGTCCCATCAAAGCCCAGGCTCTGGCCGACTTCGTCATCAAACTTACCGACCAAGAAGACACTTCCAAATAGGTCAAAACTTGGACGCTATTTGTGGATGACACCTCCAATGAAAAAGAAAGAGGGGCAGACATCATTTTAGAAAATTACCAGGGTAGTCCCTCCAATTCTAGTTCGAAACCAGCAACAACCAGGCAGATTATGAAGCTTTGATCACCATGCTAAAACTCGCCCAGGAAGTGAAGGCTTAGAGCATAGTCATGAAAATCGACTCACAACTTATCGTAGGACAAGCCAACGGCACCAGCCATGCAAGGGACCCCTCCCTCGAAAGGTATCTCTCACTAGTACATTCTTTAATTACTAACTTTGATAGTCGTGTGATTCAACACATACCTCGGGAAGAAAATACCCAAGCCGACCTACATTCCAAACTCGCTAGTACCAAAAAGCCTCAAAACAACAGATCGGTCATTCAGCAAGTCCTCGGATATCTGAGCATCCAACCGGCTGACACCTCGGCTAAGGTTCAAACAATCGAACAAAGTGCACACTGGAGAACCCCATACAAAAATTACCTCAAATGAGGCGAGATTCCAGAATACACTTCCAATCCAAGTAAATATAAAAGAATGACAAGCTATTATCGCTCCTTGATAATCAACTCTACAAAAGAGGATACTCCCGACCACTCCTTAAGTGAAATCAATCCAAGTAGCCACCATAATGGTAGCAGTCCACGATGACATCAATACGTGGCAACCAACTCAACTAATCCTAGTAAACTATGTTTACAATGGTGGATTTAAGCCTTAACACTAAGGCAACCACAACTCAATCAACCTAGCACTCTAGGTTTACACCAATGATATACAATGAAAATAAACCACAAAATATACAAACAATGGAGTAAATAAATAATACGACAAGTACTTAGCTGCAAAGAAAACTCCCTAGTCCTCTTGATGCCTTAGGATGATGAATCGGTGAAGCTTGAAGGCTAAATCAAGGACTAGGGTTCTTGCAAGGATGGCTCAAAGAAATCTTGTACAGATGCAAGAAAGTGACTCTCTTAGGCTTAGAAGCATCATGGAAGGCTTGGAAGAGAGTTTGGGGTGGGTATTTATAACCCCCCAAACAAAATGGGTCGTCCACAGGCTGATTTCTGCCTGTTGGCGATGCACGGTCCCTTGCCGGTCGATCGTCGATCGAGCGACCGCCGAGCAACCGAAGGCATTTTACCCATTCCGGGCAACATTCAGTCGATCGAACCTAGGCAGACTACTTGGTTTGGCTGAATTTTTTGCTTGTTTGCTCATTTTTGGGTTTCGTCTTCACTAAGTCTACTTATATAACATAAATATTATATAAGGATTACCCCCATTTGGATTCAATAAAAATATCTAAAAAATCAAAATCCTTAAAAATCAAAATCTAACTTTTGGGGTCTAGTATAAATTTCTGAAAAATGGAAATTTTCTAATCTCCCGGGTCAAATATGGGTATGCTAAATGCTTCCAAAAATTCCTTTAAAATACCTCGTTATCTAGTTTTTACCTAAGGAACAATTATCGGCACTTTTCGTGCCAAGAAAATGTCTAGGACATATAGCCCTCCAAGGAGCTCCCTAGGCTTAGTGAAGTTCAGGGCCTTTTCTAATTTTTTGGGTTTTCGTGATTTGGGGTTCGAATTTGGATTTTGGGTTCTTATGCATCACCATGAGGAGTTACAGCACAAGATAGACACCCTGACCTAAACTCTAACTTCCCGAAGAGTCCCGGGCATCGACGAGCGTCCTTGCCGATTTCTCTGATTTCTCTGATTTTTCTGATCGTGGACGTCGTGCGCTAACCGACTTAGAATCTAAAAGTATTTCTCAATAAAACATTAGTTCCATGTTTGTTATCATCAAAATTGAGATTAAGACCAAGATAGAAAACCTTAGGCCAACAATCTCCCCCTTTTTGATGATGACAAACATCTTTAAGAAAATATATCATTCAAGCACAAATGATATCAAACATAGGATTTCTCCCCCTATCAACATGCATATTTATGAAAATAAACTCTCCCTATCTATATGCATGGTTTTCCTATATTTTCTTCCTTTTTACCTATATTTTTCTCCTCCTTTTGACATCACTCAAGAAGGACAAGAAAAGTCAATCAAAAGTCAAAGTTGAAACTCTAAAAGATTTTTCAAAACCACGAAAGTCTCAACTCAAGCGATGAAATCCAAACATCGAATAAGAGACTAAGTCATACATGATATCCTGAAATGATAAATGAAATCCAAAACCAAGAATCATGTAGTAACTTAAGTATCGATATTTTCAAGTATCAGTCAACTAGTCAAAAATCACTTTAGAAATGATTTTTCTCATCAAATGAGTAGAACGATACCATAAGTGAATTTAAAATATCATACTTCAAGTCTCATTTGAAAATCTAATGAAAATTTAAAGTATCGAAAAAATGAGCAACTTGAGAATAGTGATACTTTAGTGGCATTTTCATAAATAAATGGAATTTATTAAAATGTTTCCAGATTTCATTCAAACTTTCCAGATACCATGATATATCATCTAAAGCATGTGTATCAAGTTTGAAGTGAAAATAATATCGTTTGATCAAAATTTTAACTTAGCACAGTTTTATTCGAAGTATGCATGAAAACATGAAAATAGCTAAGTATCAAATTTTGCTATCTACTCATATTTTCTCATGTTAAGGTACCTAGATATCTAACATGAGTGAATTTAAGTATATGAGTCAAGTTTGGGCTTAAAATGAAATTTCTAAGTCACTTTGTTGACTTCGGTCAAAGGGATACTTAAGTATACACAAATCAAATTCTTAAATCTCTATCAAATCATATTCTCTATGAAAATGTTTAAAACTTTAACTGAAGAAACTAGATTTTTCAGGGAATCTACAAGTTCAAGAATTAGTAAAAAATCATTTTTTCTAGAAATTCCTAAAATTCCTGAAAGTCTAGTGGCATTTTCGTAAATTTCAAGTATTTTTTCAAAAGTTATCAATTTTGCTTCAAACTATCCAGACATCGATGAATGATCATTTAAGATGTGTGTGTCAAGTTTGAGCTCAAAACAGATTCTCTAAGTTCATTTTTCATCATATCTTGATTTCATTGAAAACCCCGATATTTCTAGCTATCATTCAAGATATCAAAATCATTCCTAAAAATAATTTTACTCAAGCAATGGTGTAAATGATATTAGAAATATAATCAAAATAGTATTCACAAAGTTTCATTTGAAGTTTTCGATGAAAATCAAAGTATCAGAAAGATTGATATTTCAAGGAAGTGATACTTTATGTTTTCGAAATCCAACTTCAAAATTCCACTATAAATCAGATTTTTTATGAAACTTTTTGAAATTTTTACTGAAGAAACAAGATTTTTCAATGAAGATGCAGTTTTAATAATCTGTTTAAAAGGATTTTTTTACATTTTTTTAAAAATAACTGAAAATGCTGAAATTTCAATGGCATTTTCATAATTTTCAGTTATTTTTCAAGATGTGCTCAATTTTCATTCAAACTTTTATGACACCACATAATGATCATGTAAAGAGTTTATGTCAAGTTTGAGATAAAAATTATGTCCTTAAGTCAAGATATCAACCTAGCATGGTTTCATTCAAAACTAAGCTAGTTCTCATGAAACTTGCTAAGTGTCAATCTTATCACGTACTCATGATTTTTCAAACTTAAATCTATGGACACCTAACATAAGTAAATCTAAACATGTTTCTCAAACATGGATTAAAAATGAGACCTCTAAGTCAATTTGTTGACTTGGGTCAAACTTTTTCATGTTTAAATCCCCTAAAGTGATCTTATTATCACCTTGGTCATCTACATAAGAATTTTCAAGTTTAAATACCTAGACTCATGTGATATGTGTATCTAAACATGTTTGCCAACCATTAACTCAAAATGAGGTCTCTAATGACAAATCTTAACCTAGAGCAAGTTTCATTCAAACTAGATATCATGAAATTGCCTAAGTTATCAAAATTTTACCTACTCATGAAATTTCATATATTTGTCATGCAAAAACAATCATGAGTATAGAGACATCATTATATCACAAGTATTCAAATATTATACTAAGATTTTTGCAAAATCAAACTCATACCACATTCTTGGAAATTTTGTCAAACTTGTCTTTTTCTTTCAATTTCTATAGCCTTCCATTTTTTCATAACTTGCAAGCAATATTCATTAGTAGGATGATGAAAATGTAATTACTAGCAAGTTATCAAACTAAGTAGCAAAGAGAGGGATCAAGTCTACTTTGCTAAATAGTTTCAAATTAGTTTCAAAATAAAATCGAGTGATATCAAAAATGAATTTTAAGAGATCACAAGTGTAATGAAGATGAAAACATGATCTCCAACCCTTCCTATTGGTTGAAAATCAAAAGGCCACAATGAACCTACGATTTAGAACCGCAAGGTCGCATGAGCCCGTTATAGGCTATATAGGTCTCCGAAGAGACCGGAAATCAAAAAATTAAAAACGTTTTTGAAAGCATATCATGAGCGGGAAAACAATCAATCTAAGCAAGTATCATGAACTCTAACTATTAATGGACCAATTGAAGTTAAGAGATGATACCAAAGTATTTGATGCCAACTTTACCATGGGCATCTAGTCTAGGTGAAGACTTTGAAGTTGCAACCATATAGGGATCCTTCCTTCAACTCATTGGTCAACTTCAATTCTTCAATCTCCTTTACCCTTGTGTAGTAGCTCCCGCTACAAAAGAGCATGAGACTTTTGGTACCCAAATGACTTTGGATCCTTGGGGGTTAGTAGGCCTAGGAATCCAAAGTGGCCTAGCCACACTTGGATTTCTTTTAAATGCACAATCATATATGGCATGGCCATGTGTACCACAACAAAAGCAATGTCCATTAAATTTCTTTTCATTTTTGCTATGGACATGAGATTTATCATTAGAATGCTTGACATGTGAGCTATGATGAACATGAGCATTCTTAAAGGAAACATTCTTCTTTTGAACATGAGGTTTAATGGTAGAATGCTTAATATGGGAATGATGACGAACATTGGCATTCTTTACATAAACATTTTTCATTCTAGTGTTCTTAGGAGATGAAGCATTTTTTAATTCATTTACTTTCTTATTCAAGAAAATAATCTCACTTTTCAAATCATTCATGGATTTTTGAATAGCATGCAATTCAGTTTTTAACATGCTATTTTCATTCTTTAAATTATCATTTTTTATGTTTCAAGTCCTTAATCTCAAATTCCATATCATCATGGCATGAATCAAATGACCTAGATTTCAATTTTTCATTTTCCAATTTGAATTCATGCAAATGAGAATTAAGCCTTATATTTTCTTTGTTTAATATTTTATTTCCCTTATCCTTTTTAATTAGTAAGGCATACATGTTTTTGTACTCATCCATTAATTCATCATAAAGCAAATCATGAGACCTAGATGAGTTAATGCTATCATTTTCATTAACATGACTTGAAGGAGAATAGTGTACCTCATTGTTATCATTTATGAGGCAAATCTTTTGAAGTGGCTTCATAGTCATAGCAAGAGGACGCTTCACTTTAGTGGAATGAGGATGCGGAGGCATTCGACCACTTTAGTGAAAAAATAGCCTCGGCCCAAGTTCGATCGACCCAATGTTGCCCGAAAGCGGCAGAATGCCTTTGGTCACTCGGCGGTTGATCGGTCACTTGGCGATCGATCGACGAGCGACTAGGCATACCCAATAGGCAGAAAAATGCTCGTTGGGTGGAGCTACCGAGTGAGGGGTTATAAATACCCCTCACCAGCCCTCTAAAAGTTTCTTAACCATTCATTGAAGATCTCCTAGAGAGTTTTGGTGCCTTCCCGAGTGAATTTCATCGCGCAAGCTTCAACTATCATTCATCTACTTGGCATTCTTTCCGCCTCAACTCCGGCTTCACTTCGTGCTCTACATCTTGATGAGTTAGAGGCTTTGGAGGCTTTGTAAGGAACCTCACTTGTGTGGTTTAATTCTTAGCTCCTTTGTTTTTATTTTTCTTTTTATCGAACTAGGTTTCCATTGTTAGCTTGCTAGGTATGCTAGGTTAAACACCTTAGGGTTTTTTTTGTAGAATTGTATTTTGCCTAGCTAAATAGGTTTGAGGTATTCTCAAAGGGTTGAGAAGCAAGTCCTCGGTTGTATTCAAAGGAAAACACATTATCTATAAAGGTGTTGGTTAGAAATTCTTGGTGAGGAGCCAAGGCAGTGGAGTAGGCGGTTGGCTGAACCATTATAATTATTTGTGTTTGTATTGTCTTGTTTGATTGCTATTACTTGTTATTCATACTTGTCAAGCATCGTAAATTAGTTGCACATCAATTTGGTTGTATTCGGAATCGAATTAAAAAGAAATCGAATTGAACATAGCTTTAACCCAACACTATTCAACCCCCCCCCCCCTTATAGTGTGGGTATTTGAACAACATTTGGTATTAGAGCAAGATTGTAGGCTTAGGTTTAACCATATAACCTACACTTATGGATTCTAGTATCACACTAGGTCAAGGGTTTTCAACTCATGCACTTCCACTTTCTGATGGAAACAATTATCCCTATTGGAAAACTAGGATGAGTATTTTCTTGCAATCCCTAAGAATTAGATACTTGGAGAACTATTCATGCTAATTATGAGCCACCCTCCAAGAGCATGGATGATTGGTCTCAAGAAGAGATCAAATTGTTTAATTCAAATGCCAAAGGAATGAATGCATTATATTGTGGTTTATCCATAAATTAATTCATTAGAATATCATGTTGTAAATTTACTTTTGATATTTGGAATGTTTTAGAAACTACTCATGAGGGAACTTCCCAAGTTAAAGAGTCCAAAATAAATTTGCTTATGCATGACTATGAACTCTTTAAAATGCATACTCATGAGAAAATAGATCAAATGTATGCTTATTTTTAAAATATTGTGAATGTTTTAACTAACCTTGGAAGGGACATACAAGACGAAGAAAAAGTGAGGAAGCTTCTTCGATCACTTCCCAAAGCATGGGAGCCAAAGGTGGTTGTTATCATGGAGGCCAAGAATCTTGGCACCATGAAGCTCATCGAACTCATTGGATCCCTCATGACCCATGAGATCCGTACGAAGGCAAAAAAGGAGGAAGATGCCTCCAAAGGCAAGAATATTGCCTTAAAAGCATTATTTGGTGATATGACATCATCATCATCATCATCATCATCATCATCATTGTTGGCTTTAGGTTTTCAACCTCGGTCTTAATCTCGATTTTGATGATAATAAACATGGAACTAATATTTTACTAAGAAATCTTTCAGGTTCCATATCAGTTAGCGTTCGATGTCCTCGATCGGATAAATCGGAAGGACATTGATCGTCGTGCGCGGGTTGTCATGGAAATTTCTCGAAGCTTGACGAGTGCACCAAAGACGTCTTGGACGAGTTCAAAGTTCACATGGAAATCTCTCCAAGTTGATGCTCGTTGAAAGCCGGAACCAGAAAATGAAGCGCGGAAGAAAAAGGCTGAAGAAATCAAACTCAGTCTAGGTTCGATCGACCGGGCGGTCGACTGAATAGTGTAAGTAATTGGCAGTAGCCAATTTGGTCGATCAAACATTGCCAAAAACTGGCAGTGGCTACTTCGGTCGATCGACAGAGGCCTAAAATGAGCAGAATTCTCATTGGTCGACCAATGAATCGACCGAAGTGAGGATTGCGCGATCGCGCATCTGCTTCCCCTACGTCAGTCGACTGGTGGGTCGACCAGATTATGGGAACGCAGTCATGGATCTGGGCGGTCGACCCGTCGATCAACCGCACAGAGAGAAGAAGGCAGCGGTCCCATTGGCGGTCAATCGGTCGATCGACTGACCAATCGACCGAGCATCTGCAACCGATAGTTTTCTATCCGTTGAGCTGTTGTTTCTTTATGAGGGTATAAATATACCTCATCTATCTTCTTTTAACCTACTTCCTTGACTTCTACAGATTTTATTCAGCAATTAAAAGGATGATTTGAGCCTTCTAAAGATTGATCAAGCGCGTTCTGCTATTTCCGTGAATATTTTCTCAAGCGCCAACTGCTCCTCAACTCGGGTTTCAATTCCAGCTCTACGACTGAGCGAGTTGGAGGTTCTGAAGGATTGAAAAGAGCATTTAATCTTGGTTTTATTTCTAAGCTCTTTTGATTGTATTTTTATAGTTATTTGAACATCTTTAATTTGGATTTGTGCGTGTGATAAACCTAGGATTGTTAGGTCTGAATTTGTAAGTGGTTACCTTGTTGTGAAGGTGTAAAGCCACTTGTGTAAGCATATCTTACTAGGATTAGTTCTAGTTGTCCCTTAGGTTGAGGTGGAAAAGTGCTCTCGGTAGGAAGGCGGGATACTTTTGGGTGTGGAAGTGCCTTCGATTTGAGAGCGGAGACTTTCCGGTGAAAAGTCCTCGTTGTAAGAGTAACTACATTAATCTGGTAAAACTTAGTTTGGAAATCCTAAGCGGGGTGCTTAGGTAGTGGAGTAGGCATTGGGGCCGAACCACTATAAATTTATGTGTTAGCATTGTTATCTATTGGTGTTGTGCTTAATTGTTTTATATTGCTTCCGCATCCAATCGTAAAATTGTAAATTGTCTAAACTAATCAAGAAATGATTAAAATTGGAATTTAGGCTAATTAATTTAGTTAACACACTATTCACCCCCCCCCCCTTCTAGTGTTGCCATTTCGTCTTCAATTGCTATTAGAGCGGGTCGTGGATTGAGATTTCATCATCTCGTCTATATCTTGCCTCGATCCGAAAAATGGCACTAGAGAGTATAGCATTTGCACTACCTAGGTTTGATGAAGAAAACTTTGGTGTTTGGAAGAGTAGGAGGTATACCTTTCTTAAAACACAAAGTTTAGATCTATTGTGCATGCTAAAGAATGAGTATGTTGAGCCCACCATTGACATAAATGATTGGACTCAAGAACAAGTTAGATTATTTGAATTGAATGTCAAAACAACGCATCTCCTATATTGCTCATTTTCAAATGAAATACTTGAAAAGATTATGCATTGTTCTTTCGCTTTTGATATTTGGGCAACATTAAATATGTTATACGATTATGCTAAAACCGAAGAGCTTAATACTTTTGTTGAGGGTGGTGATGACAATGGTCATCCCCCTAGTACTAACCTCGATTTTGATGCCCAAATCACTTCTAGCCAAAGAAGCACAAGCAAGAATCGGAAACGAAAACTTAGGTGCTTTCTTTGCCAAGAGACGGGACACAAGAAGATGAATTATCCTCTCTTGAAGAAGAAATCCAAAAAGAAGAAGTGTGCTTCTCCATCCACATCCAAATCAAGTGAAGCCTCTTCTAGACATGACGATGAAGGTACATCAAACATTTGCCTCATGGCTCTCCGAGAGAGGTATATTCTCCATCTTCTAGTCATGTTCAAAATGTTAATGATAATGATTCAAGTAGCTCAAAATCTCTTGATATGTCATATGAAGAACTACTAGAAGAATGTAAAAAGATGTATGAATTGCTTATGAAAAAGAATAAGGAAAATAGGAAATTAAAGAAGGAAAATTTAAGGCTTAGCTCTCATGTGCATGAATTAGAAAATGAAAAATTGAATACTAGCACTTTTGATTCTTGCCATGATGATATGAAATTTGAGATTAAAAACTTGAAACATAAAAATGATAATTTAATGAATGAAAATAGCATGTTAAAAACTCAATTGCATGCTATTCAAAAATCCATGATTGATTTGAAAAACAAGGTTCTAAACCTAAACAAGAAAGTGAATGAAATGAAAAATATTTCCTCATGTAAGAATTTTAGTAGAATTAATTTTTCGAAAAAGAATGTTCATGCTAATGTTAAATCTCATGTTAGACATTCAACTTCTAGATATCATGATCATAAGAAGAAAAATAATGTTTCTAAGAATGCTCATACTGATCATGTTTCACATGTCAAGCATTCTAATAATAAATCTCATGTCCATAGCAAAAACAAAAACAAAATTAATGGACATTGCTTTTGTTGTGGTGTGTATGGGCATGCCATCTATGATTGTGCTTTCAAAATGAACCCAAGTATTGTGAAGACACTTTGGGTACCTAAGCCCACTAACCCCCTAGGACCCAAAGGCATTTGGGTACCAAAGATCTCATCTTCTATTGTAGGGGGAACTACCGCATAAGGGTGAGATGAAGTTGGTCGATTGAAGTTACTTGAGGATTCATAGATTGTACCATTTCAAAGTTGCTACTTCAAGTAATCATAATGCCTATGGTAAAGTTGGCATCAAATACTTTGGTATCATCTCCTATACCTCTTGTTTAAATTAGAGTTGGAGTTTGATATATGCTTAATATTAGTAGATTTCTCCGCTCTTAATATATTTCAAATAATTTTTGATTTTTTGATCTTCGGTCTCTTCGGAGACCTATGTGGCTTGTAATGGGCCTAAGCAACCTTGCGGTTTTAAATCGTAGCCTAATTGTGGCTTTCGGTTTTCAACCAATAGGAAGGGTTGGAGATCTTATTTTTCAAAATTTCATATTTTGAGATCTCTTGATTCATTTTGTTATCATGAATGATTTATATGAAAATGAATCCATGCTATTTAGTGAAGTCGAATTTTGAAAATGATATTTGGTTTTTCTCTTCGCTATTTAGTTTGATAGCTTGCATGTAGATTTGGTATCATTTTCTACTTATAAAGTATACTTGCAAGTTATAAATATTTTAGGAAGGCTTATTAGAAGAAAAAGATTAGTCTGGCTAAATCATCATGAATAAGGTATAACTTTGATAAATTCAAATCTTAATGTTATACCTCAATGCTTAAGATTAAATAATGTCTCAATACTCATGATTAGAATTGCATGATAAACCCTTGAATTTTCATGAGTAGGTAGAATCTTAGCACTTAGGCAAATTTCATGAAATGAAACTTGCTCTAGGTTGATACTTACTATTAGAGACATTCCTTATCCCTCAAATGTTTCACATCTTAAGATCCCTTAGATTCATTTTGATATCATGTTAACCTCCTTAAAATGAATCTCTACTATCTAGCATTGGTTAAGGTGTTTAAAATGAAACTTTGCATTGAACCCTTGCTATTTAGTATGTTAGCTTGCTAGTTGGTATATAATTTCATTTTGATACTAATGAAGCCTACTTGCAAGTCAAGAAAGTGATAAAAATTGAAGGCTATGCTATCATAATGAAAATGAAAAGTAAATGACAAGTTTGGTAAATTTCTAAATACTAAGGTATGAATTTAATTTTGTAAAAATCTTTGTTATAATAATTGAATATTCATGCTTTAATGATGTCTCTATATACTCATGATTGATTTTGCGGGATAAATATTTGAAGTTTCATGAGTAGGCAAAATATTGATAACTTGGGCAATTTCAAGATATCTTGATTTAATGAAACTTGCTCTAAGTTAAAATTCTTATTAGAGACCTCATCTTGAGTAAACACCTAATGAACATATTTAGATACACACATGATATGATTCAAGGTGTTTTATCATGAAAATTCATGTGTAGATGAAAAATATAATAACTAGATCATATTAGAGGACTTAAGCTTGAAAAGTTTGACCCAAGTCAATAAATCGACTTGGTCACTTCATTTTAAGTCCAAACTTCATAAACATATTTAGGAATAGGTATGACATGTTTCCATGCACTTAGAATGAAAAATTCATATGAATATGGATAAAATGACATAGAGGTCAATTCATGCT
Organism: Canna indica; assembly: GCA_034359265.1. NCBI lineage: Eukaryota > Viridiplantae > Streptophyta > Magnoliopsida > Zingiberales > Cannaceae > Canna > Canna indica. The sequence goes on along the minus strand of CP136898.1, from coordinate 30,293,504 downwards.
TACCTCTTTTGAACAAAGTTGACCCAAGTCAAAAATTGACTTAGAGGTTTCATTCTCAATCCATATTTGGGGAATATGTTTAGATTTACTCATGTTAGGTATCCATAGGTTTAAGTTTGAAAAATCATGAGTAAATGTTAAGATTGAAACTTAGCAAGCTTCATAAAAATTAGTTTAGTTTTGAATGAAACTATGCTATGTTGATATCTTGACTTAATGACATAATTTTTATTTCAAACTTGACATATGCTCTTTACATGACCATCATGTGGTGTCATGAAAGTTTGAATGAAAATTGAAGAAGTTTTTAGAATAACTAAAAATTACAAAAATATCATTTCAACCTACAATTGCTATGAATTTCAGTTATTTCTAGAGAAATATAGAAAAATCATTTTCAGAAGATTTTTGAAACTACACATTCACTGAAAAATCTAGTTTTATCAGTAAAAATTTCAAAAAGTTTCATCAAGAATCTGATTTAAAATAGAATTTTGAAGTCGGATTTTGAAAACACAAAGTATCACTTATTTGAAATATCAATATTTTCGATACTTTGATCTTTCTTCAAAAACGTGAAATGAAACTTTGTGCATGTCATTTGGATTCCATTTCTAATATCATTCACACAATTTCTTGAGCAAAATCATTTTGATATCTTCGATGATAGCTAGAAATATCCATTTGTTTATTAAAATCAATATAGGTTGAAAAATGGTCTTTGAAAAAAAAATTGAGTTCAAACTTTATTCATGCATTTCAAATGACCATTCAATATTTGGTATCAAAAATTTCATCCAAAAATTTGTACCAAAGTTTTTCATCGAAAATATGATGTTGTATAGATTTAAAAGTTTGATTTTTTTTCAAATCTTGAAGTATAGGTTGACCTAAGTCAACAAAGCAACTTAACAATTTCATCTTAAGACCAAACTTGATTCATAGACTTACATTATCTCATGTTTAATGTCTAGATGCCTAAATATGAGAAACGTGAGTAGATAGCAAAATTTGATACTTAGTATTTTTCATGTTTTCATGCTTATTTCAAATGAAAATGTGCTAAGTTCATATTTGGATCAAATGATATTATTTTGATTTCAAACTTCTCAAACATGCTTTAAATGATTAGATCTTGGTATTTTGAAAGTTTGAATGAAATCAAAAATATCATGAAAGAGAACCATATTCATGAAAACATTCATACTTGAGATCATATATGATTTAACTTTGAATTCCAATTGTGTTTTGAACATATTCTGTATGAATTAAGTTTCATGTTAAATATTTGTTTTCCATCCCATTGGTTAAGATTTTCAATTTTTCATGATCAAACATCTTTAGAATCTCAACTTCCTAAAAAAAATACTTGTGTTTCATCCCTTTAGCTAGATTGACCTTTCTTGCCCTTTTTGATTGATGTCAAAAGGGGGAGAAAATTAGGAGAAAACTATGGAGAAATGTATAGGAAAATGGGGGAGAAAAATATAGGAAAATTGGGGAGAAAATTATAGATAAAGGGGAGGAAAATATAGGAAATCCATGCATATAGATAGGGGGAGTTTATTTTCATAGATATGCATGTTGATAGGGGGAGAAATCCCTTAGTTGATATCCTATATGTTTTAATGAATATATTTTCTTAAGGATGTTTGTCATCATCAAAAAGGGGGAGATTGTTGTCTTTAGGTTTTCAACCTTGGTCTTAATCTCTTAATCTCGGTTTTGATGATAACAAACATGGAACTAATATTTTATTAAGAAATCTTTCAGGTTCCATATCAGTTAGCGTTCGATGTCCTCGATCGGATAAATTAGAGAAATTGATAAATCGGAAGGACATTGATCGTCGCGCTATGGTTTATCGTGAAAATTTCTCGAAGCTCGATGAGTGCACCAAAGACGTGTTGGACGAGTCCAAAGTTCACATGGAAATCTCTCCAAGTTGATGCTCGTTGAAAGCCGAAACTCGGAAATGAAGCGCGAAAGAAAAAGGCTGAAGAAATCAAACTTAGCCTAGGTTCGGTCGACCGAATAGTGTAAGTAATTGGCAGTAGCCAATTCGATCGATCGATCGGTCCACCGAACACTGCCAAAAACTGGCAGTGGCTACTTCAGTCGACCGACAGAGGCCTAAAATGAGAGGAATGCTCATCGGTCAACCGAAGTGAGGATCGAGCGATCACGCGTCTGCTTCCCCTGCGTCGGTCGACCAATGGGTCGATCGGATTGCGGGAATGCAGTCTTGCGTCTGGGCGGTCGACCCGTCGGTCGACCGCACAGAGAGAAGAAAGCAGCGGTGGCATTGGCGGTTGATCGGTCGGTCGATGGACCAATCGACCGAGCGTCTGCAACCAATAGTTTTCTATCGGTTGAGCTGCCGTTTCTTCGTGAGGGTATAAATATATCTCATCTATCTTCTTTTAACCTACTTCATTGAATTCTGCAGATTTTATTGAGTAATTAAAAGAAAGATTTGAGCCTTCTAGAGATTGATCAAGCACGCTCTGCTATTTCCGCGAACATTTTCTCAAGCGCCAATTGCTCCTCAACTTGGGTTTCAATTCCAGCTCTACGACTGAGCGAGTTGGAGGTTCTGAAGGATTGAAAAGAACATTTAATCTTGGTTTTATTTCTAAGCTCTTTTGATTGTATTTTTATAGTTATTTGAACATCTTTAATTTGGATTTGTGCGTGTGATAGACCTAGGATTGTTAGGTCTGAATTTGGAAGTGGTTACCTTGTTGTGAAGGTGTAAAGCCACTTGTGTAAGCATATCTCACTAGGATTAGTTCTAGTTGTCCCTTAGGTTGAGGTGGGAAAGTGCTCTCGGTAGGAAGGCGGGATACTTCTGGGTGTGAAAGTGCCTTCGGTTTGAGAGCGGAGACTTTTCAGTGGAAAGTCCTCGTTGTAAGGGTAACTACATTAATCTAGTAAAACTTAGTTTGGAAATCCTAAGTGGGGCCGAACCACTATAAATTTATGTGTTAACATTGTTATCTATTGGTATTGTGCTTAATTGTTTTATATTGCTTCCGCATCCAATCGTAAAATTGCAAATTGTCTAAACTAATCAAGAAACGATTAAAATAGGAATTTAGGCTAATTAATTTAGTTAACACACTATTCACCCCCCCTCTAGTGTTGCCATTTCGTCTTCAATCATCATCGGAGAATGAAGAATCCGAGTACCACGAAGATATGATTCACCTTGGACGGATGTTGATGGAACTAATGGGAAAGCCTCTTATGAAGAAGAAGGGCAAACATAAAATCATGTGCTTCCAATGCAACAAGCCCGGACACTTGGAGAGCGATTGTCCTAAGACCAAGTTCACCTCCTCATTATCCTCAAAGAAAGACAAAAGAAGAAGGATGAAGAATAAAGCACTAATGGCTACTTGGGATGACAGCGAGTCATCATCATCTTCAAGAGGGAAAGAAACCTCAAAGGAAAATGCCAACCTTTGTTTCATGACAAAGGACAATGAGGTACCCACTATTACTATAGGTGAAAATGTTTTTACTCGTCATATAGAATTAGAAAATGAAATTGAGCATATGTATGAAGACTTTAATATTATTAGAAAAAGATTTAAAGAACTTAAAAAGGAAAATAAGTTATTAGAATAAGAAAATGATGATTTCTTGCTCTCTTGTAATGACTTAAAAACAAAAGTTGAATGCTTGGAAAATGATAAAAGTTCCTTAGAAAATAAAAATGTAGATCTATAAAATTTGAATGACTCATTAAAAATAGAAAATGCTTCATTATGCTTACAAATTGAAAATTTGAATGTTGGCATGCTATCATTAAAGAATGAGTTGCTTTCATTAAATGATAAAATGAAAAATATGTATGCCCATGCATCTCATGCAAAATCTAATAAAATGAAAAATATGTATGCCCATGCCTCTCATGCAAAATCTTCTAAAGTATCTTCCCGTGCTCATCCACACCTTCATGTCCATCCTCATGCATCTACTAGATTTAAGGGTCATTGTCTATGTTGTGGCATGTATGGATACATGATTAGGGATTGTGTCTTAAAAAGGAACCTCAATGCCAAATCACTTTGGATTCCAAAAGTTTCTAAACCCCAAGGACCCAAAGAAATTTGGATACCAAAGTTTTCATGCTTAAATGTAGAGGGAGACAGTACACTCAAATGAAGACACATCACTACAAGAAAATAGACTTTCACCAACAAATAATTACCAACAAATATATCATATGTTGGTATTACCAACAAAATTACCAACTCATTTGTTGGTAATTACTAACAAATATATCTTTATCCGTTGGTAATACCAACGGACAATTGTAATATCCGTTGGTAATACCTAGCAGAGTATCACCAACGAATTTTATGAATAAAAATCCGTTGGTATTAATATTACCAACAGATTTTTGACTATTACCAACGGATTTTTGACTATTACCAACGGATTAAATAGTTGATGATACCCTATTTTTTTGTAGTGCATTGATGTCTTGAAGTTGCTTGGAAATTAAAGAAAGAGAAACTAATTTGATTACAACTTCGTGACAAATGTGATCGGTATCAACTCCTAACTCTATTCTTGCCTACATTACTAATGGAGTTTGATGACTTGTGAATGTGCTTTATTTAATAGTCACTTGATACTTGATTCACCATGTGTTTATCTTTGATTAAAATCTTTGTGGTATCAAGTTTAAACTTGAACGCTTTTATTTTATTTTCGGTCTCTTTGGAGGCCATTTATGACCTATAATGAGTCTATGCAACCTTTGATTTTGAAACCTTGGCTAATTGTGGCCATGTTGGTTTTCAACCTTAGGAAGGGTTTGAGATCTTGATTTTAAAATGTTTTCACTTCTTGAGATCTCTTTGATTCATTTTGATTTCATTTTTGATTGTATCTTGAAAAATGAATCTCCACTAGTTAGCAAAACTTGACTTTTGAGAAATAATCTTGACTTTCCTTTGCTATCTAGTTTATAAACTTGCTAAGTAAGAAAATGTCTATTGTGCTATTTATGATTTAATTACTTGCAAGTTGAACATTGATTAGGAGGCAAATGTTTTAGAGAACACAAGCTAAATACTTAAAAGTTCTATGAGGTAGTAGATTCATCTTTGCACCATGTAGTATGAAACCCCATAAAGCATGTAGAAACTCTTGCACCTTGCTCATGATAAAATACTTGATTGTGTCTATATGAAAATTCATGAGTATTTAGGAAAATGACTTGTAGATAATTTCTTGATATATCATGTTAGTCTTTTATCGAAATTGTGCCAAAACAATTAAGTAATCTTTGGAACTTTTTCTAGTAATTCAAACTTTGTATATATGATTAAAATGATCATATCTTAGTCATATAAAAGTTTGATCAAAATTAGAAATTATTGTAAAAAATGATTATTTGTCCATAAAACGTGAAATTGGAAATTTCAGCAATTTATTGAAAACATGCAGAAAATTAATTTTTGAAAATTCTTGTTTCTGCACTTTGCTTGGAAAATCTAGTTTCCGCTGAAAAATCGAAAACTTTGTCTTTATCAAGTAAATGCTTTTTGGATATCCCATAATCGATTGTGTAACCCTCTTGACATATCTTGACACTTGTGTTTATTATTTTAAAGCATCCTTGATAACATGTATGATTAAATCTTGTCATTGTGTAATTTAAGGAAAGACTAGAAGTGCTTAACTTAGGCCCTTTTTGATTGATACCAAAAGGGGGAGAAGAATCTAGACATAGACATGCATATAGTTAGGGGAAGTTTATTTTAGATATATATGCATGTTGGTAGGGGGAGCATTATACATTCACTTGATGAAATGCTATGCTTGTTGATATATTTCTTAATGCATTTATTCTAATTTTGATGATAACAAACTTATTCTAATGAATTTATCAAGTGTTTGATCTCAAGTTGAGGTTACGGTCGCACGCGAAGTTCGTTCGGAGAAATACTAAAAATTGGCAAAAATAGCTCATCCCCGCCCCAATTTATCAAGTGTTTAATATCCGCACGGGTACTATAATATTTGTACCCGTCCCATATAATAAACGGGTAAAAAAATTTACCCATGACAACCCCGCGGGCAGGATATTAACCCCATACCTGTCATAAATAGGTAAGTACCTACGGGTACCCGCTTAAATGGGTATTATTGCCAGGGCAAATCAAGTTCTTGGTCGTAGCAATCGACTACTTTACCAAATGGATGGAGGCTGAACCCCTATCCAATTGTGATTGACAAAGTTTAGAAGTTTGTTTGGAAAAACATCATTTGTAGGTATGGAATACCGCGCAAGCTTGTCAACGACAATGAGACACAGTTCACAAATAACCGATTTTGAGAGTACTTGCTCAGTCATCGGCATCCGACGACTCTTTTCGTCCGTCGAGCACCCACAGACAAATGGCATGGCTGAAGTAGCCAACAAGGTCATTCTAACCGGACTAAAGAAGAAGCTCGATCGGGACAAGGGACACTAGGTGAAGAACTACCCGAGGTACTCAGAATTTACAACACAACTACCCAATATTCGACCTCGAATACCCCTTACCGGCTCGTCTATGGAGCAAAGGCCATGATCCTGTCGAGATCGTAGAGCCCAGCCCCCGCAGAATTACCTTCGAGGAATAAGGCAACATAGAAGCCCAACTCGCCGAGCTCAACCTCATTGAAGAAGAACGAGAGCTGGCCAAAATCAAAGAAGAGGCAGTGAAACTTAAGATTGTCGAAAAATATGACAAACATGTCAGGACCATAAATTTTGCAAAAGGATACCTCATTCTCCGGAACATTGAGCTACAAAGAAATCTAGTCAGAGAAGGTAAGCCCGCTCCAAATTGGGAAGGCCCCTACCCGATCACAAAGGTCCTTGGAAAAGGGCTCCTACAGAATCGTTGAACTCTCTGGATGGGAACTCCCACGATCGTGGAACGCGGCTTCTCTACAAGACTACTATAGCTAAGCTTCCATCCTTAAATTACAGCAAGGTTGCAGTACTCTTTTCCCTATTTGGCAGTTTTTTCCCACTAGGTTTTCCCCATGAAAAGGTTTTAACGAGGCTCCACCCTATGATAGCCGAGCTTAACTCTCGATAGGACACAATGTATGATCTTGATATTTTACAATGAAATTACTCTTCCTATTCTACACATTCTTTAGTGTCTAATATCACTTACAGTCATTGTATACTTTGCAGGAGGAATTTACACAGTCTCACAAGCAGCCCTTAACCCACGTGACGCACCATTACTCATTGGCCAATCGCCCCTATTCTCGGCACTACAAAGCCTCCGTAAGCAATTGGCACTCGATTTTCATCAATGCAAACTCGTCAGCCTCGGTGCCACACTCAGCGACTAGAGCTCGATTTTCACCAGTTTGGCTCGCCGGCCTCAGTGCCTATTACAATCTCTTACTCCCCCAACGACCCCAAGCGCACTTCTCGCGAGCCTGGTTTTCACTGAGTCTGGTCTTCGACCCTAAATGCAGCATCCAGCTCACCCTAACACGCTCTAAATAAGCAACACGGCCCCAAGCGCTCTTCTCGCGAGCTCGATTTTCACCTAGTTTAGTCCTCAGCCCTAAACACTACCTCCAGCTCAGTCCGACACGCTCTAAAAGCAACACGATCCCAAGCGTGCTTCTCGTAAGCTCGGTATTCACCGAGTCTGGTCCTCGACCCTAAATGCAGCGTCGAGCTCAGCCCGGCAAGCTCTAAATGAGCAACACGACCCCAAGTGCGCTTCTCACGGGCTCGTTTTTCCTCGAATCTAGTCATCGGCCACAGTGCCACTATTCCTGACCTCTGATCATGGTACTCTCGCCAATCTGACTCAACGGCCTCAACACCTTACTCACAGTTACCAAACAGGTAATTCCAAATTTAAATATTATTCTAACCTAGGTATGCAGTTAATAGAGCATCAGCAAATCAAGGAGCCGATAAGACTCGGCGAGAACACTACAAGGATAAACACAAAAGACATCCTCTTTATTCAAAAAGTCCCGCAAAGGAATATTTACACTTACAAACCCATGGAGGGTAGCTTATAAAAGAAAATAAGCCATAAAGGTACAACTTTTAGGGAGCACAACATTGAAAAGGTAATGTTGTCTAGAACCTTGTAGACATTCTGACTAGCAGTCCTATTACCAGGATTTAATCCCACATACCGCCCAGCTGATGGGAACCTCCCGCAACTTATGAGTTGAAGGAAAAGGAGAGGAGGAGTAAAATCCTCGACATGACAAACTTAGAACCATGGACAACGTCCCAGCCAGCCAAACAGCACAATGCCTCCCTCAACGCCTAAACCACTGAGATGGCTTCGCCATAAGCCCGATGGTACAGATCCACAGCTGGAACCCTATCTCTTGCCTTTAAGCTCAATGGTACAAACCCACAGTGAGCGGCGAACCATTCGTCAACAAAATAAAAGTAACCCCTGGAGGGATGTGATCTTCAAAACCTCCCACTCCATGCTTGACAATACACGCAACGCATAAGGGGCTATTTATAGACTCAAAAACAAAAACCGCATCTCCAATGGGCAGTTGTTTCACGGGCGGAATCACGTCCCATCATAGCTAGCACTAGAACACCACGGAAACCGCCTACTACATCTTTACTTATAATTACTTTCCTATCAAACTATATCTACCGTACAAATGGAAAACATCCGAAAAAGCACCTTCCCCTCTCACACAAATATCACATCCATCCCATATAGCGAAGAGTCGCACAAAAAGTCGTGTAACCAACACATGACCAGCCGAGGTCGAAGGTCGACATCACTTAGAGCTCGGCACGTAGTCCTCCAAACTCCGACCGAGCTTGAGGGCTGTGGACTGGACTAGTAACATTGGGCCTAATCGGATCAGACCCAGCAACACCCTATGACCCAACTCGAGCCAAACCAGACGGCTCTGCCTGGAGGCTCCACCCGACTGTATTCTCAAACCTAACTCGAGCCAGACCAGGCGACTCCGCCTGGGGGATCCACCCGGCCAAAAAAGGATAGCCAAGTCCTTCCTTATCATGAGGGATACGTCATTACAGGCCCGCCATCTCCGGGATTAACCTCGACCCATTCTGATCAATATCCCCGCAAGATTGTCAGGCGGCGTCATCACCTCCACCTGCAATAAATATAGACATGGCACGCCTCAGGTATCCTAAGTTCCATTTTTCTATTACCTCCATCTTGGAGTCCCACTAACTTGAGCGTCAGGTATCTTTTGCAACCCCGCCTCCCCACCGGAGTTGCACCTATCCAGGAGAGACACCGAGCCGAACCAGACAACTCCGATCCTCAGGCAGGAACACCTACAAAGTTGTTGGATTTGGAGCAATGAAATTGAAGCTACATGATGCTTCGACAAAGATTCTGGCAAACGTTCGACATGTCCCATAGCTAAGAAGGAATCTAGTGTCTCATAGAGTTCTCGACACTAGGGCCTACACAACATCCTCCAGAAGAGGAGTCTTGGAGGTACACAATGGAGCCATGACGATACTGAAGTCTCTAAGGACACCAAATGATATACAAGGTGGACGAATCCATCTTTCGTGAATCAGTCCAAATTCTGAGGCAAAATACAGTAAAATCGAACACCGAGTGTCCCTCGGGTACAAAATTTACTTTCAGAGCAAGCCGTTCATGGAGATGCACAATGAAGGAGGAGAATCAGAGGAATATGTGGGTTTCTAAGTACAAGCAGGGATCAAACTTGGCCCAATTGAGCACCAATTCGACGTAGGCCCCGTGCTGGCCTTGGGGGAGAGGAGGACGAGTTCAGATGACTAAATCGGCCTCAATTTTCATCAAAGGAGGAATTATTGAGTTTTGACTCAAATTGGATCTGAAACAAATCCAACGAATCTGATCAGACCCTAATTGGGGTTTATTTGATCAAGATGTGTTTGAACTAATTTTCTAATTTGATTAAATCATGCTGAACCGAGCCTAATTATAACCATTCCTATTCAGTTATCAAACTAGGTCTTATGGTTCAACTTGTGTTCATGAACTAATAAGGCCTTGCAGTCTAATAGAGCCATTCGGGCCTCATCTCTTACATTAAGTCCATTTAGGCTATTTTATGCATGCATGAGCCTTTCTTTGGAAACTGCCAATTTCGATAGCATGACTAAAATCAATTCCTCGTGGGACCCTTTCCTATCAGCCAATCCAGCATCATCTCTTTTTGAAATCCTTCATGAGTTCCTCTGCACACAACAGAGGAAAATTTTGAGAACAGGGGACATTGAGAACGAATGTGTGGGGCTCTACACCGCTCCTTGGACTAGCTCATCACCGCAGCATAATCTCCTCATCGGACCGAATTTGTTGGGAGTTAATTTTAGCCAAAGATCTCATCTCTATCAATATTTTCACAACGAAACCGCTGCCCTTTTACATGCTGACTGCTTCTTCAGCACATATTTCATACCAAGTTGTTGTTCAAATATCCACACTAGAAGGGGGGAGGGTTGAATAGTGTTGGGTTAAAACTACGTTCAATTCGATTCCCATTTTTTAATTTCAAGCCCTAATGCAACCAAATCTACGTGCGACTAATAATGATGGTTTGACAAGTATGAATATCAAATAAGAGCAAGCAATCAAGATAATACAAACACAGGTAATTATAGTCGTTCAGCCAACCACCTACACCACTGTCTTGGATCGACACCAAGGATTTCTAACCAACTCATTCAGGGATTAAGTATTTTCCTTTGAATACAAATGAGGACTCACTTCTCAACCCTTTGAGAAAGCCTCAACCCTATTCACCTAGGCAAAACACAAATCTACAAAGAGAACACTAAGATGTTTACCTAGCACACCTTACTGTAGTCGAAATGGCAACGCTAGAGGGGGGGTGAATAGTATGTTTACTAAATTAATTAGCCTAAATTCAATTTTAATTGTTTACTTAGATTGTTTAGGAAATTTACGATTGAATGATTAGATGCGGAAGCGATAAATGATAAAGCAACAAATACACACAAGTTATCAATGCAAACACTAGAATTTATAGTGGTTCGGCCCCAATGCCTGCTCTACTACCTAAGCACCCCGCTTAGGATTTCCAAACTAAGTTTTACTAGATTAATTAGTTTCCCTTACACAGAGGACTTTGACTCGAAGAGTCGCACTCTCGACCTAAGGCACTTCCACACCCGGAAGTCTCCGCCTTCTTATCAAGAGCATTCTTCCACCTCAACCCTAAGGGACAACTCACTTAATCATAGCAAATTACGTTTAATTACACCGGTGGATTTAAACCTCAAACAAGAAGGCTACCACCCAATTTCAAGACCTAACAATCCTAGGTCTTCACACGCACAAATCCAAAAGCAGTTTCAAATAACAGTTAAAAATACAAATAAAAAGAGCTTAAAATAAAACCAAAAATCTGTGCTCTTTTCCAAGCCTTGAAACCTCCAACTCGCCGAGTCGTAGAGCTCGAATCAATTCCCGAGTTGAGGCAGAATGTGCGCTTGAAGAAGTTGTCGCCAGAAGAATAGAGCGCAAGCAATTTATCTTTTGGAAGGCTTAGATCTCTCTTTTTGATGCTCAATAATATCTGTATCAGTGAGAGTAGTTCAATTAAAGAGAGTAGATGAATGATATTTATAGCCTCTCAAAGAAACGACAGCTTAACGGGTAGAAAACTATCTATTACAAACGCTCGGTCGATTGGTCAGTCGATCGACCGATCGACTGCTCGAACGACCGCTGCCTTCCTCTCTGTGTGCGGTCGACCGACGGGTCGACTGCCAGACGCAAAACCTACGATCCTCAATTCGATCGACCCGTCGGTCGACCGACGCAAGTTCGTTGCGTCCTCTGCCAGATTTTGGCTTCAATCGGTCGACCAACCGATCGACCGAAGTAGCCACTGCCGCTTTTCGGCATCCTTCGGTCGACTAACCGGTCGACCAACAAGGCTACTGCCTTTTTTCTTACATTCTTCGGTCAATCGACCGGTCGATCGAACATAGGCTGATATTGATTTTTCAGCCTTTTTTCTTGCGCGCTTCGTTTCCAGGTTTCGACTTTCAACGAGCATCAACTTGGAGAGTTTTTGTTTTGATCTTTGGATTCGTCCAATGCGACTTTGGTGCACTCGTCAAGCTTCGAGAAATTTCCGCGACGAACCCGAGCGCGACTATCAAGGACATCGAATTTTCTAATTTTCTAATTTCTTCCAATATTTTCGATCAAGGACATCGAACGCTAACTGATATGGAACCTGAAAGATTTCTTAGTGAAATATTAGTTCCATGTTTGTTATCATCAAAACCGAGATTAAGACCAAGATTGAAAACCTAAAGCCAACAATCTCCCCCTTTTTGATGATGACAAACGTCCTTAAGAAAATTTATTCATTAAAGCATATAGGATATCAACTAAGGGATTTCTCCCCCTATCAACATGTATATCTATGAAAATAAACTCCCCCTATCTATATGCATGGATCTCCTATATTTTCCTTCCTTTACCTATAATTTTCTCCCCATTTACCTATAATTTTCTCCCCCTTTTTCCTATACTTTTCTCCCCCTTTTGACATCAATCAAAAAGGGCAAGAAAAGTCAATCTAGTCAAAGGGATGAAAAATAAATATTTTTTCATAAAGTTGAGACTCTAAAGATTATTTTTCATGAAACATGAAAATCTCAACCAAAGGGATGGAAAACAAATATTTAATATGAAACTTAAATCATACATGATATGTTCAAAACAAAATATTTGAATTCAAAATTAAATTATGTATGTTTTCATATCTTTTTCATGGCATTTTTAGATTTCATTCAAACTTTCAAAATATCAAGATATGATCATTTAAAGCATGTGTATATCAAGTTTGAAGTGAAAACTAATGTCATTTGATCCACATATGAACTTAGCACATTTTCATTTGAAATAAGCATGAAAACATGAAAATGCTAAGTATCAAGTTTTTTTTTTTACTATCTACTCATGTTTTCTCAAATTTAGGCATCTAGACATCAAACATGAGAGAATGTAAGTCTATGAATCAAGTTTGGGCTTAAAATAAGATTTTTAAGTCACTTTGTTGACTTAGGTTAACCTATACTTCAAGACTTGAAACATCATTTGTTGAATGAAAAATTTTGATACCAATTATTGAATGGTCATTTGGAATGCATGTATCAAGTTTGAACTCAAAATGAATCTTCTATGTTCATTTTTCATCCTATATTGATTTTATAAATGAATGAATATTTCTAGCTATCATTCAAGATATCAAAATCATTCCTAGAAATAATTTTACTCAAGAAGTTGTGTGAATGATATTAGAAATGAAATCCAAATGGTGTACATGAGTTTTCATATGAAGTTTTTGAAGAAAAATCAAAGTATCAGAAAGATTGATATTTCAAGAAGAATGATACTTTGTGTTTTCGAAATCTAACTTTAAAATTCCATTATAAATCAGATTCTTGATGAAACTTTTCAAAAAATTTACCGAAGAACCTAGATTTTTCAGTGAGGGTGCAGTTTCAAGAATCAATTAAAATATTTTTTCTATATTTCTCTAGAAATAACTGAAAATGCATACTAATTGTTGATTGAAATTTCATTTTTGTAATTTTCAATTATTTTCAAAACGTGTTCAATTTTCATTCAAACTTTTATGACACCATAAAGTGATCATGTAAAGAGTGTATGTCAAGTTTGAAATGAAAATTATATCCTTAAGTTAAGATATCAACTTAGCATGGTTTCATTCAAAACTAAGCTAGTTGTCATGAAACTTGCTAAGTGTCAATCTTATCATTTACTCATGATTTTTCAAACTTAAACCTATGAATACCTCTCATGAGTAAATCTAAATATGTTTCTCAAATATGGATTGAAAATGAGACCTCTAAGTCAATTGGTTGACTTGGGTCGACTTGGTTCAAAAGAGGTAAGCATGAATTAACCTCTATGTCATTTTATCCATATCCATATGAATTTTTCACTCTAAGTGGTTGAAAACATGTCATACCTATTCCTAAACATGTTTATGAAGTTTGGACTTAAAATGAAGTGACCAAGTCGATTTGTTGACTTGGGTCAAACTTTTCAAGCTTAAGTCCCCTAATGTGATCTGGTTATCACATTTTTCATCTACACATGAATTTTTAAGTTTAAATACCTAGACTCATGTGATATGTGTATCTAAACATGTTTGTTTGGTGTTTACTCAAAATGAGGTCTCTAATAAGAATTTTAACTTAGAGCAAGTTTCATTCAATCAAGATATCTTGAAATTGCCTAACTATCAAAAATTTTCTTACTCATGAAAATTCAAACATTTATCATGCAAAAACAATCATGAGTATAGAGACATCACTAAACATGGATTTTCAATTATTATACCAAGATTTTTGCTAAATTAAATTCATACCTTAGTCATAGAAATTTGCCAAACTTGTCTTTTACTTTTCATTTTCTTTTAGATAGCATAGTCTTCCATTAACATTCAATACTTGCAAGTAGACTTGATTAGTAGATAATGAGATTAAAGCTACTAGCAAGCTAACATACTAAATAGCAAAGGTTTAATGCAAAGTTTCATTTAAAAACCTTAACCTATGCTAGATAGTAGAGATTCATTTTAAATGAGTTGTCATGATATCAAACTGAATCAAAGAGATCTTAAGATGTGAAACATTTGAGGAATAAGATCTCTAATCATGTTTAACTAGTTTGGACTTAAAAGGAATGTCTCTAATAGTGAATATCAACCTAGAGCAAGTTTTATTTAATAAAATTTCCCTAAGTAATAAAATCCTACCTACTCATGAGAATTCAAGGGTTTGAAATGCAATTCTAACCATGAGTATTGAGACATCATTTAAGCTTAAACATTGAGATATAACACTAAGATTTTGAATTTATCGAAGTTATACCTTATTCATGATGATTTAGCCAAACTAATCTTTTTCATTCTAATTAGCCTTCCATTTACCCTTAGATTTAACTTGCATGAGGAAATCATTAGTAACATAATGGCATATTTATTTTAAGCAAGTTAATCATTCTAGATAGCAAAGTAAGCATCAAATATTTCAATCAAAATCCAACTTTGCTAAATAGTTCAAAATCCGTTTTAAAGATGAAATCGAGTCATACCAAAACGAATTTTTAGAGATCACAAATGAAGTATATAAAAAAATATGATCTCCAACCCTTCCTATTGGTTGAAAATTGAAAGGCTGCAATGAGCCTACGATTTAAAACTGCAAGGTCGCATGAGCCCATTATAGTCTACATAGGTCTCCGAAGAGACCTGGAAATCAAAAATAAAAAATCATTTCCAAAGAACTCTTTAACAAGAGCGGGGAAAACAACTCAACTTAAATAAAGCAAACCAAAGTAAGGAGATGATACCAAAATATTTGATGCCAATTTTACCTAAGGCATCTAGGTGAAAGCTTGAAGTTGCGACCATAAAAGGATTCTTCATTCAACTCTTTGGTCAACTTCAACACGTCATCAATCTTTCACCTTTGTGTGGTAGCTCCCCCTACAGTAGAAGATGAGATCTTTGATACCCAAATGGCTTTGGGTCCTTAGGGGTTAGATGACCTAGGAATCCAAAGTGTCTTAGAAACACTTGGATTTCTTTTGAATGCACAAACATGAATAGCATGACCATATATACCACAACAAAAACAATGTCCATGAAACTTTTTCTTTTCATTTTTAACATGGACATGAGATTTAATGTTAGAATGCTTGATATAAGAAGGATGATGGACATGAGCATTCTTAAGTGAAACATTCTTCTTTTGAACATGAGGTTTAAATGTGGAATGCCTAACATGAGAATGATGATGAACACTGGCATTCTTTACATAGGCATTTTTATTCCTAGGATTTCTAAAAGATGAAGCATGTGATAAAATACTAGTTTTCTTACTCAATAAAACAACCTCATTTTTTAAGTCATTAATGGATTTGTGTAAAGCTTGTATTTGAGATTTCAACAAGCTATTTTCAACTTTCAATTTTTCATTCTCAAGTTTGAAATCATTTTTCAAATCATTACTCCTAAGTTTCATTTTTTATTTCAAACCTTCATTTTCATTTTTCAAGTCTTTTACCTCACTTTTTAAATTCTCAATTTCAAGCTTAAGATCATCATGGCAAGAAACAATTGTACTTGTATTCAATTTTTCATTCTCTAGTTCATGCACATGACAACTAAGCCTTAAATTTTCTTTCTTTAATTTTCTATTTTCCTTGTTCTTTTTTACAAGGATGGCATACATTTTTTTGCATTCTTCTAGTAGTTCTTCATAAGACATGTCAAGGGATTTTGAGCTACTAGAATCACTATTTTGATCATGACTAGAAGACGGTAAATGTACCTCATTCCGAAGACCCATGAGGCAAAAGTTCGATGTAGCTTCATTGTCATGTCTAGAAGAGGCTTCACTTGATTGAGATGTGGATGGAGAAGCACAGTTCTTTTTGGATTTCTTCTTCAAGAGATGACAATTCATCTTCTTGTGTCCCATCTCTTGGCAAAGGAAGCACATAAGTTTTCTTTTCCGATTTTTGCTTGTGCTTCTTTGGCTAGAAGTGTTTTGGGCATCAAAATCGAGGTTAGTACTAGGGGGATAACCATTGTCATCACCGCCCTCAACAAAAGTATTAAGCTCCTCGGTTTTAGCATAATCATATAACATATTTAATATTGCCCAAATATCAAAAGCAGAAGAACAATGCAAAATATTTTCAAGTATTTCATTTAAAAATGAGCAATATAGGAGATGCATTGTTTTAGCATTCAATTCAAATAATCTAACTTGTTCTTGAATCCAATCATTTATGTCAATGGTGGGCTCAACATACTAATTCTTTAGCATGCACAATAGATCTAAACTTTGTGTTTTAAGAAAGATATACATTCTACTCTTCCAAACACTAAAGTTTTCTTCATCAAACCTAGGTAGTGCAAATGTTATACTCTCTAGTGCCATTTTTCGGATCGAGGCAAGATGTAGACGAGATGGTGAAATCTCAATCCACGACCCGCTCTGATACTAAATGTAGTCGAAATGGCAACGCTAGAGGGGGGTGAATAGTGTGTCTACTAAATTAATTAGCCTAAATTCAATTTAATCATTTACTTAGATTGTTTAGGCAATTTACGATTGAATGATTAGATGCGGAAGCGATAAATGATAAAGCAACAAATACACACAAGTTATCAATACAAACATTAGAATTTATAGTGGTTCGGCCCCAATGCCTACTCCACTACCTAAGCACCCCGCTTAGGATTTCCAAACTAAGTTTTACTAGATTAATTAGTTTCCCTTACACAGATGACTTTGACTCGAAGAGTCGCACTCTCGACCTAAGGCACTTCCACACCCGGAAGTCTTCGCCTTCTTATCAAGAGCACTCTTCCACCTTAACCCTAAGGGACAACTCACTTAATCCTAGCAAACTATGTTTAATTACACCGGTGGATTTAAACCTCAAACACGAAAGATACCACCCAATTTCAAGACCTAACAATCCTAGGTCTTCACATGCACAAATCCTAAAAAAGTTTCAAATGACAATTAAAAATACAAATGAAAAGAGCTTAAAATAAAACCAAGAATCTGTGCTCTTTTCCAAGCCTTGAAACCTCCAACTCGCCGAGTCGTAGAGCTTGAATCAATTCCCGAGTTGAGGCAGAGTGTGTGCTTGAAGAAGTTATCGCCAGAAGAATAGAGCGCAAGCAATTTATCTTATGGAAGGCTTAGATTTCTCTTTTTGATGCTCAATAATATCTGTATCTGTGAGAGTAGTTCAGTTAAATAGAGTAGATGATTGATATTTATAGCCTCTCAAAGAAACGGCAGCTCAATGGATAGAAAACTATCTGTTACAGACGCTCGGTCGATTGGCCGGACGACCGATCGATCGACCACTCGAACGACCATTGCCTTCCTCTCTGTGTGTAGTCGACCGACGGGTCGACCGCCAGATGCAAAACCTACGATCCTTAATTAAGTCGACCCGTCGGTCGACCGACGCAAGTTCATTGCGTCGTCTGCCAGATTTTGGCTTCAATCGGTCAATCGACCGATCGACCGAAGTAGCCACTGCCGCTTTTCGGCATCCTTCGGTCGATTGACCGGTCGACCAACAAGGATACGGCCTTTATTCTTACACTCTTCGATCAACCGAACATAGGCTGATATTGATTTTTTAGCCCTATTTCTTGCATGCTTTATTTCCGAGTTTCGGCTTTCAACGAGCATCAACTTGGAGAGCTTTTCATTTGATCTTTGGACTCGTCCAATGCGACTTTGGTGCACTCGTCGAGCTTCGAGAAATTTCCATGACGAACCCGAGCGCGACTATCAATGTCCTTTAGATTTTCTAATTTCTTCTGATATTTTCGATCGAGGACATCGAACGCTAACTGGTATGTAACCTGAAAGATTTCTTAGTGAAATATTAGTTCCATATTTGTTATCATCAAAATTGAGATTAAGACCAGGGTTGAAAACCTAAAGCCAACACTTACAAGCTATCAATGAAAACCTTGTTTAACAACAAAGAAACAAGTTCTCAAGGAGCAAGAGAATAAACCAAACAAGAGGCTCATTGCTTAGCCTTCAAAGCCTCCAACTTCTCAAGTCGCGGAGCACAAATCGAAGCCGGAGTCCAGGCGGAAATAACACTTTGATTAGATGAACGATCGTCGAAGCTTGCGCATGGATATCACCTTAGGAAGGCCCAAATCTATCTTAAGTATGCTTACTGGATGGTTAAGAGCGGTAGGTGACGGTTTATGAGGGATATTTATAACCTCTCAATTAGATAGGGCACCCAACGAGCATTTTTCTGCCCGTTCGCGCCGCTCGGTCGATGGCCTGGTCGAAGGCCAGTCGATCGACTGACCGACCGGCCCGTCGACCGAAGCCCTCTTGTTGGCCAAAGGTTTTCAACATTTGTCTTAATCTTGGTTTTGTTGATAACAAATATGAAACTAATGATTTCATGGAGAAATATTTCCAGGTTCCAAGTCGGTCAGCGTACGACATCCCCGGTCAGAAAAATCAGAGAAAACGACAAGGACGCTCGTCGATGCTCGGGATTCTTTGGAAAATTAGAGTTTAGGTTTAGGGTATCTAGCATGTGTTGTAAATACTCATGATGATGCAAAGAACCCAAAATACCAAACCCGAACCCCAAATCCTGAATCATCGAAAAATTAGAAAATAACCCTGAAATTTACTAAGCCTAGGGAGCTCCTTGGAGGGCTATATGAGCTAGACATTTTCTTGGCACCAAAAATCCCGATAATTATTTATTAGGTAAAAACTAGATAACGTGATATTTTTAAAGATTTTTTGGAAGCTTTTAGCCTATCCATATTTGCACCGAAAGATTATAAAATTTTCATTTTTCAAAAATTTGTACTAGACCCCAAAAGTTAGATTTTTATTCTTAAGGATTTTGATTTTTTAGATATTTTTATTGAATCCAAATGGGGGTAATCCTTATATAACATTTATGTTTCAAAGTTATATAAGACGACTTAGCAAAGACGAAACCCAGAAATGAATAAACAAGCAAAAAAACTCAGCGAAACCAAGCAGTCTGCCCAGGTTCGGTCGACCAATTGGTCGACCGGCAGAAGGCAAAAATGGGCAAAATGCCTTCGGTCGCTCGGTCGATCGACCGACGATCGATCGGCAAGCGATCGGGCGTCGTCAATGGGCAAAAATATGCTCGTTGACGAGCCCTCTTGTTTGGAAGGTTATAAATACCCACCCCAAACTCTCTCCCTCATGGTCATTGATGTCTCTAAGCCTCAAAGAGCCACTCCTTGCATCTCTTCAAGAATTCTTGAGTCATCTTTGCAAAGAACCCTAGCTTTCATGATACAAGCTTGATCTTGCCTTTGAACCTCCAAGATTCATCTTCTCAAGGCATCAAGATGACTAGGGAGTTTCTTTTAAAGCTAAGTATTTGTTGTTTGATTTATTGCTCCATTAGTTGTTGTATTTTGATGTTTATTTCATTATATTTGAATTTGTATAAACTTGGGTTGCTAGGTTAGATTGAGTTGGTGGTTGCCTTGGTGTTAAGGCTTAAATCCACCGGTGTATAAACGTAGTTTACTAGGATTAGTTGAGTTGTCCTTAGGGTTAAGGTGGGAGAGTGCTCTCGATATGGAAGCGGGATATTTCCGGATGTGGAAGTGCCTTCGATTTGATAGCAGAGACTTTTCGGTGCAAAGTCCTCATGGTAAGAAAACTAATTAATCTAGTTAAAGTAGTTTGGAAATCCTAAGCGGGGTGTTTAGGTAGTGGAGTAGACATTGGGGCCGAACCACTATAAATCATTGTGTTAGCATTGATATTTTATTTGTGTTAATTGTTTTATCATTAATCGCTTCCCCATTTAGTCGTTTAATTGTGAATTGCTTAAGTAGTTTAAGAAAACATTTAAAATTAAATTTAGGCTAATTGATTAGTTAACATACTATTCACCCCCCATTCTCTAGTGTGGCCATTTCCCCGACATCTTTGTGCTTTCTGGGCTCATTTCGGTCAATCGGTCTATCGATCGAACTTGGGAATCAGCTCTTTTTTTCTGATTTCTTCTCGCGGACTTCGTTTTCGGATTTCGTTTCTGAGTTTTGACTTGGATAACATTACAATCAAGTTTGGGATGTATTCCTAGAGTCATATTACATTATTTATATTTCTAATCGATCCTAAATTTTCTACACGATCGTCGTCAGAGTCATTTTTGATGTTTTTTGGTATTTCTCCAAACGAAGTTTGCACACGTATCGCAACATCAACCTGAAGTCAAAACTACACAAATGCATTAGTTTCATATTTGTTATCATGAAAATAGATATCAAAGCCTAGGGGTATCCCTTGGGCCAACACAAGCAACCACCTTACCACCTCCCTTGGTGGATCAAGTGCATGGAGACCGAGTTTTTTGCTCCACCATGCACCTTACCCTAAATTTACTTCCGCACAGGAACCTTTGCCATGTTCATCTCCTCCTCCATCGAAGATTTTGAGATCAAAACGCCAGTCGGCCTCAACCCTTCATCTATAAATTGGTAGCCCTTTATTGCCCGAAGGATGAGATAGAGGGTGATTAATACTGTGAGTGGGTGAACCATTGTTGATTGCTTGTTTGAGAGAGAGTGCAAATTGGGGACAAGACAAATCAAAGAGATGAAGAAGCTCAAGTCTTTGGCAGAAGCACTGTGAATGATTCAATCTGATATAATAGCAAAGCTTGAGTACTATTGAGAAAGGTTTTGCTATTCTTCATTTGAGATTGTATTCTTTTCCTAAGTTAATAAAGTTTGTCTCCTCCTCCTCGTGGACGTAGGACATGCACCCCACCGAGCTCGAACCACGTTAATTCATTGTGTCTCTTATTTTTCACAATTTTGATTTTGAATTTGGTTTTCCTTTTTTGTCGTCGGCTTCGGGTTTTATCGATCCTGTAGGAAATTTCCATAATTTCCTAATAGGTACTCTTAAATTATTTTTAAAAGCATATAAGTGGGTCAGATTTAAATATGACATTAATTTTTAATTTGAGTCACCATGCAACGTTATCAAGCAGATGAAACTGTAATGGGCTAAAATTATTACCAGCTCTATATTACAAACAAAAATGATAAAAAATAATAGAGTTCATATAATATTTTAATGATTTATTTTTTACAATGTTTTATATTCAAAATAGCATTGTAAAATATTTTAGTTTATAAAATAAATAATAACCTTTTAGATAGTACTACATCTTATACAAATGATGCTGATGCGCCAAATGCTGTATTCGGACTTATCCTTTTATGTTTGATCTTATGATGCTTTATCCTATCATGTCTAAGGGATATGATGTGTCAAAAGGAATCTTAACTAATACAAGCAATTTATTTTCCCAAATCATGCTTTGAATGAAATTAATCTAACATGTAAATATGTGCACTAATATATACAGGAAAGCCGATTATGAATAGCATAATTGGTGATAATATCTTGGATATTTTCTAAATATTTAGGGTTCAAATTTTAGTATGATCACCTATTATGATTTTCTATCTTTGTTAAAAATAATAATATATACAGGAAAGCTTTCGGTTCGGCCCGGCCCAAGAAAACCCAAGTTGTCATGTCCTCACATTTACAAGTGAATTTCCTCATATTTGTTTTCCATTAAATCCTGTAGGAAAAATATATATAGTCCGGAACAAATTACACTGAAAATAAATGAATTTTTTGATTCAGTTATTTTTTTTAACAAAGATAAAAAGTCACAATAGGTGACAATACTAGGAATCGAATCCTGAATCTCTAAGTAATTTACAATATGTTGTCATCAACTGTACTACCCACAGTTGACAAAAATAAAGATAAAAAGTAACAATAAATGATCATACTAAGAATCGAATCCTAAATCTCTAAACAAAATATAATATATTGTCACCAACTATGTTACCCACCATTGGCAACTTCCTAGTTCAGTCTTGCCCACATATATCCTACTTTATATATAAATTCTTTTTAATGCTTTTCTAATTCATTGTATAATTTTTGATTAATGGGATCAATACTAAAAATTTTAATTGTATTATTTCTTTCCCAAAGCAAAAATATATTATTGCAAATTATAAATCATACATTTCCATTAGTTACAGCAATATCAATCATGGATATCATTAATTTATCTTCTCAAGTAAAGTTCTCTTTTATTTTCAAAATATAATTTATTAGTCAATCTACAACTTAATTTGTTGATGTGAGTTTTCATTAACATTAGGTATACATGGATATTAGTGGCATTTCTATAATTTATAGAGAGACATCTACCTCCATGGAAAGAAAAATTCATAGGCAATGGGACTACTTTGGCCGGCCTAGTTTTTCTTGCCACACGATAAACAAGAGTGCTAATTAAGAATACAGTCATTTTCACACTTGCGGAGATGCCAAATGGCACAAAGGATGAGATAGTTTGTATAGTAGCTAGAGAGCAGAGATGCCATTTTCTTACGCGCTAAGGTGTTCTAAAAAGTGCTTATATATACTGCTCACTTATCCTCTGAGGATGCCAAGAAATTGCAAGACGGAAGTGTCACATTAATAATGCATGGGGAAGACTCTGCCACGTGGTATATCACTATATCGATCTGATGGAAGGAACCTTTACGCAGCAATATAAATTAATGGAAACTTGCAACTTGGAAGAGCATCTGCTTGACTTTGATTTGAGCGAGCCTTCACGCCTCGTCGGTGTTTAGACCACTTTGTTGACGTTGCCTACTCCATTAAAATTTAAAAGGATCTAAGCTAAAAATTAATTATCTTCTTTCGGCGTGTCGGACTGAACTCGTCCTCATTTTCGTCAACCGTTGACTTGTAGTCCTCGCCGTGCATGATTCCTAAATCTTGTCGACTTACATATCTTAAGATTGCCGTACGTCAAATAAAATATTATTCTTTGTTCTCAGTTGATGACATTTGGGATGAAACGTTGTGTTTATGTTTGTTAAGGTTGAACAGAATTTTATGCTTAATTAGTCATTATTAACTAAAATCCTTTAAAAATATATTAAGTTCATGTCACTATATATTAATTATACATACTGGACAATAGGAGTATCTTTACTCACCAAGAAAGAAAAAAATCCATTGTCAGCACAACTAGTCTTTAATCAGTCATGGGGCAAATTTATTTTTGATCGTAATATAGTCGATCATGGGGCAAACGTGCTGGTTTGGATAGAAAAGATCCAATTGTATATTTTCTTGGAAAAAGCACGTTGGTGAAAGTAATTGGTACTGCGGTCCTCATCTTTTAGACATAGTTTTTTTTTTTTTTTTTTTTTTTTTTTTTGCTCTCTATCTCTAGTACAGATCTTCAACATTATAAAATTTGTCCAACTCTTCTTCAGTGAATTTAAAAACCACGAATTCTAGTGCGAGACTATTATTGCATCTCATATAATTAAATTGAGATGTTATAAAAAAATACGTTCCTAATTTTTGAGACGCTCATAATAAAATATCTCTAATTGGAAAAATTGAGATATCACAAAAAAATGTGTTTCTAATTTTTGAGACATTCATAATAAAGTGTTCCTAATTTAAAAAATTGAAACGTCACGAAAAAATGCGTTTCTAATTTTTGGGAGGTTCAAAATAAAGTGTCCCTAATTAAAAAAAAATTAAAACGCTATAGAAAAATATTTCCCTAATTGTAGTTGAGAACATGACACTTTTTAAAGTGTCCCAAATAATAGGGATTTTAAAAAATCGGCAACACTAATAAAAATATTCCTAGAATTGTATTTTTTTTTTTAACAAAAATAGAAAATCGCAATAGGTAACCATACTAGAGATCAAACCCTAAATCTCTAGGCAACTTACAATATGTTGCCACCAACTGTGCTACCCACAGTTAGCTCCTAAAATTATATCCTTAAAAGACTCTTTTCATGCAGTGTACCAAAATGTAAGATTCATCCATCCTTACATTGTTCATTCTTACACTGTTCGGTTCTATATCTTCAAACGCTTTGACAACGTCATGTAAATTTGAAGTAGAACCTATATGAAAACAAAAAAAAAATGATATAAATGAACATTATGAACTAATCATAAAATGAACTAAAAGAATTAATAAATTAACTATATATACATTCTTCTTTAAACATATATACTTGATAACCAATTTTGAGTACAAGCTAATACGATTAGGATCTTTCGGTACCAATAGAGGTTACGTGTCAGCCCCAACTCAGGGTACGTGTCGGTACCCCGAAGCCTACCCTATGCGCTGACCAACAACTCATAAAACACAACCAGACTGACATCGAAATCATAACAAAAGCAATAGTACCAAACTGTATTAGTTGTTTGAAAATAATTTAACCTAACCAAGTTCAAAAACATAACAAGTTTTAAAATAAACATCTAAAGATTTTCAAAGAAACATCTCAATGCTTTACAGAACCAACACAGTGCATACACACGACTCTACTCAAACACGACTACGACTATAATGTTGCCAGCTACGAGATCTGCACCCACATCCGCCCTCTAATCGCACCATGCCACCAAGCCGTACCTCACTGGTCGGGCTCTACAAAACAACAATAATGAAATCGTGAGTTCGCGAGGAACTCAGTGAGCGGTTCTTTCGAACCTCCACTTAAAACCTCGACAAGATAACATATACAAAGTATGATGCAGATAAGGAATTAAAATATGGTCACACCACAGAAGTTAACCAGTTTGCCAATTCAGAAGAATAGATGAATCGGCCTCTCGAGCCCTTATCCATTTCACTACAACTCGATCACTAATGGCCTAAAAATATATATGGAAGGTTCGGTTCTTCCCTCTACATAACCAGGTCAGTCGGCCACCAAAAACCAGCCCTTATGGGCACTTCATGCTAAACATTTGTGTTACGGATCCGTCGGCTAGGATGGCCACTAGCCTTAGATATCCTTCGGGTTAGGGATAGCTACTCCCACCCAACTCGGCTCTACCATTAGCGTGGTCCACTGACGAAATCTCAAGACCCTCCTCCGCCACTCGGGTCTAACACCTAGCAGGCCCGTTGGTCCAATCTCAAGACCCAATAAAACCGCTGAGTCATGTGGTAGCCACTCGGCTAATGACACTCCTCAGCAGACCATCTCAACCACAACCGAAACCAAGTTGTGCAAATTCCTCTATGTTTTGATTTTCGAGCATTGCCCATATCCGACCCTATCTCCTCGGGTCGCACTAGAAGGATATTGATGTCCGCTAACTACCCCTAGGTATAGAACCTAGCAAGGGTACTTTGTCTCTAAGTTAGATGTCACAACTAGCTACCGAATATAGATGAGTACACAGTCTACCATTATCAACAGCACTTGCCAAAAATACTCATCAGCACAATTATCATGTCAAAATCGAATTAAAGAGGATAATTTCTACTAAATAAACCGATAAGGAACATGCAACATACATAGCAACGATTGAACATAATATCTGAAAACTTATGAAACCTTTCCTTTGATTGATATGCTCTAACAATCCTATCCATATATGCATTAGCAAGAATATTTCCATAAACATGAGAATATAGATCTATAGTTACTAACAATTCCTAGGATGAACGACATTCATATAACATAACTAAAATCTAACACTAGCATATAAGTATGAATCAAGACAACACAACATGAAACCTAGCAAAATAATTCGAACAGTCTTAAAATTTCCGCCCTTGCCCTTGCTCGGGCGACTTAAGCAAGGTAATACCTTGTTTGCCCGAGCCCTCTAGGGAAAGGTGGGCATGTTTGCGACAACTACGTAAGCATCAACCCAAAGATCTACATTTAACAAACATAAAATGATCCACGAGTTGAAAGATAATCGAGGAAATTGGGGAAAATTTTGGCATTACCTTTCCCCTTTTTCCTCCACTCGGCCAACCCATAAAATGAAAAATAAATACAATTTAAAACATAAGATCATATGTACACAAATCGTTTAGAGTTCCAACACGAGAAAACACATCGATTGACAAGAAACTCGCGAAAGAAACCCGATTCCAAAGACTTCTAGGGTCGGCTACCCGCCTCCCTTCACAATCACCTTAACCACTCACCTTGATCGGATCACAAGGCAACCTCGATGAAGACGAGCTCTGATTTCCTCGAGCGTCGATGCGGACTCAGCGCCGAACAAAATCCCCCTCGCTCCCCCTTCCTCTTGGGCTGCGTGCAGCTCTCCCCTTGAGCTGCACGGCTGGCTTGGATGAGGGGTTTTATTCCCCTCATCTATTGACTTAAATGCATGCCCCAATCACTTACTTACCTCCTCATCCGACTCCACCTAACCCGGATCGAGTCCCGACTCGATCCGCGAACCCAATCTCAATCCAACTTGAGTCAACCAATATAGTCGTCCACCCAATTACCAACATTAGGCTATAACTTAAATTAATTATACCTGCTATTCGTGGTGATCTCGCGACTCGACCCGGCTAGCTCCCGACTCGATGGGCTGCACCACGAAAAATTTTATATTAGGAAACCCCCAGGTATTACAGACCAACACCAAATCGAAGATCAACCTGACTAGAACCAACTATTTGAGAAGATGGTCTCAAAGCTCCCTCATTATCATTTGTCATTCTCGCACCATATTTATCAACTAAGTTTTTTGCAATCTTTCTAAGTCTTTCAACTTCAAAAAAACTTTCATCTTCGTATAGCATGCCATAATAGTATTCAATTATATCCATCATATATCTTTGATTCAATAATGTTGCAACTCTCATCACACCATGAATCACCTTCCAATACTTCTCAAATTTATCAATTATCTTCGTAGCCATCATAGGAAATATTTGATTATCACAATTGATCCATTCCTTAAGTGTCATCTTCATCTCACAAACCTTTGGAAAATAAATATTCACTACAACACAACTGACCTATAGAGACACATAATTATAGATAAATTAGATTTTTGTTTCTAAATCTTCACATTTAGAGACTAATAGACACAAAATTTGTCCCTAATTAGTCTTTAAAAATAGCTTTTGAGTCAGATCAATTAAGTGACTCTGTTGCTGGTGTTTCTATAGCTTAGAGTCAAATCAATTAAGTGACTCTATTGTTGTTGTTTCTCTAGATCTTTAGAGACTAATTAGGAGCAAATTTTGTGTCTATTAGTCTCTAAATGTGAAGATTTAGAAACAAAAATATATTTTGTCTCTAATTTTGTGTCTCTATAGGTCAATTGTGTCGTAATGATTGGCTATGGAATATTCTGTTCCAAAAAATAACTCTGTGACAACATAAAAAATCTTCAATTTATCGCAAATTTCGTTTGTCATTTTCCACTCGCAATCAGATGGCAAATTATTATACTTCGGTTCATGAGTCTTAAAATGAGTGAAAACATCTTTGTACGGCAATGCTGACACAAGCATTAAGTTTGTAGAATTCCATCTTGTTTTTACACATAGTGACTTAATTTTCTTGTAACATAAAGTTTTAATTGTTGTGTTGCCTTCTCAAACCTCTCTTACATCAATTTTTAAATTACACTATCTTGTATGTTATTGATAGTTGAGGCAATAATGTCCAAGCCATCTTTCACAACCAAGCTCAATATATCATTGATGTAGGAGAAAGTCTATCTTTTAAAAGTTGAATAACACAATCATTCACAGAATAATTATCAATTGTAATTGTAGACAACTTCCTATCAATATTCCACTTCATAAAAAAATCCATAAAAAACATCTGCAATCACACCTTTAGTGTACGGGGCAAGAACATAAAAACATATATTGAATAATCTTTATGGTGTTGAAAGAAAATAATCTTTTTTGAATAAAAGGAAATTGATGGTATATTGGGTCACACCGAGCGGAGCGCTTGGCCTACACATGGTTATGCCTTGTTAAAAACCATCAAAGGCAAAAACCTTGTGTGAGAAATGTTGAAAATTTTATAGAACATGGCATGATCTAATCTAACGACATAATTATATCAAGAATAGGGTATGCACAGTTTATAAAGATGTATAATTTCGGAAGATTAAGATCGAGACTAACCTTCTGCCACTGACAACGTGTTGATACGTTGCTCCGATTTCGTCTACTCCTGTGATCCTTCCTCAATAGGTCTTCTAGTGCCCTATTCAGAACCCTCACTAGATGGTGTAGAAAGGTATGAATGAGTCTATGGACCTATGAGTATCCCGGCCTATTTATATATGCATCTTGCCATCAAAGGTGGAAAGATAGGCTTGAACCAGGTTTGAGATAGACATGGGTCAAATGGTAAAACCATAAAATATGTGGACCACATAAGGATAGCAACATGGACCATGCATAAATATATGACACGTCCAACATTCTCCCACTTGGTCCATATATTAAAATACCTTGATGTTAAAAACCCATATCTACTTTAGATGGAATAAAACACACGAATCATAGCGACAAGTCCTCTTTGAGCGAGTATTATCTTCTATGTATCACGATGCATTTCAATCCAAAATAACTTTATGAATAAACCCTATGTTTATTCTAGGTCCAACAAAATTGTTATTCTCGAACTATATGTGTACACCATAAAATGAGAAATAACAAAACTGAATAGGAGCTTTATTAAAGACAAAAATGTATTTACATTAATTACATGATGGGACCAAGTCCCATTCAGTCTACATGATCCTTGAAATCCTTTGGCGGCATGCCCTTTGTCAAACGATTAACGACCATCAATTCAGCATGAACGTGTTCAATGACCACTTAATTTTCTTTAACACGTTCCCTTATGGCTAAATACTTTATGTCGATGTGCTTGATTCGACTTCTACTTTTAGCCAAATGAATCACAACTGAATTGTCATAGTATACCCTCATGGGTCTAGTAATGGAATCCACAATTCCAAGACCCGAAATGAAGCTCCTTAACCACACACCATGTGAGGTAGCCTCCAAATAAGGTACGAACTGGGTCAAGTTATCAGTTCGTCTACATATGAGCATGATGTCGTTAGTACCTTTAAGGTACTTCATCACTTCCTTTGCAACATTCTAGTGGTCTATTCCTAGATTACTCTGAAATTTACTTAGCATTCCAATAGTAAATGTTATGTCGGATCTTGTACAAGACTGAGCATGCATAAGGCTACCGGCAGTCGAAGCATATGGAATGTTGTGCATATGTTCCCTTTCCAAAACATTTTAGGACATTAGTTAAGACTAAACTTGTCACCTTTCACAATGGGTGCTATATACGATTAACAATCTTTCATCTGAAATCTCTCTTAGACTTTATTGATATAGATCTTCTAAGATATACCTAAAATGCCTCGAGGTCTGACATAAGACGCCTCACTCATATCAAAAATTCTTAGAGAGGAAATTGTTTCACCTCATATAGCAACCCATTTATCATTGGTTGCAAGTAGAATATCGTCTACATATAGGATAAGAAAACAAAACTTACTCCCACTGATCAAGTGATATATGCATCGATCCATGATGTTCTCGACAAAACCGAATGAAGAGATCACCTCATGGAACTTTAAGTACCACTAATGGGAGGCTTGTTTCAATCCATATATGGACTTCTTGAGCTTGCACACCAAGTGCTCACTATCATTAGAGGAGAATCCTTTAGATTATTTCAAATAAACCTTTCTCCTCTATATGTATCCATCGAGGAATGTCATTTTCACATCCATTTGATGCAATTCTAAGTCAAATGTCATGGTGATACAGAAAGAATATTTCTTAGATACAGGAGAAAAAGATCTTTGTGTAGTCGATTCCCTCCATCTAAGTGAATTCTTTGGCCACTAGTCTTAGCCTTATATCTTTCGGTGTTGCCCAAGGAAACCTTTTTGACTTAAAAGACCCATCTATAATCAATGGCCTTTAAACCTTAAGGCAACTCGACAAGATTCCAGACCTGTTTGATGCCATTGAACTCCTCTCTTTCTTCATAGCATTGTACCATAACTCAGATTGATCGCAACTCATGGCTTGTGAAAAAAAAATGTCTCTAGATTATTTTTGGCCCCAAGATTTGTAGTTAGACTCTTAGTAGATTAATTACATAGACACTAGGAATAGCTGACTTTCGTATCCTAGTAGATTTCCTTAATGTTGTGTCATCAAACTCTTGAGGGGTCTGTTCCATAATTGGTTGCTCAACATTGTCTGGTAATTGTTGAGTACTAGGATCTACTTGGTCATTATCAACTATTTGTGGATTCTCAATGATCGGTTGTTGAACACTTGGAAGAGGTGCACTGAGAATAACAATCAATCTTTCACTTGAGTCAGGAGTGGACTCCTCCAAATGATCTTTCTCAGAAATTAAATTTTGAAATTAATCGCTCCCACTAATCAAGTTACTTTCAAGATAATTTCGTTTATTGACTCCACAAACCTAGTGGTATAAGATGGATAATAGAATTTATATCCCTCTAGACCTTTTGGTATATCCAACGAAATACCTACAGATAGTCCTTAGGTCTAGTTTCTTTTCTTGTGGATTATAAACACTTATTTCAGACGGACTCATACACACATATGTTGCAAACTCGGTTTTCAACCTTTCCATAACAAGAAAGACATTTTAGGAACAGTCTGGGTTGGAACTCGGTTTAATATATACACAACCATCTTAAGGGCTTCAGACCACAAAGATCTAGGAAGCTTGGAGCTGCTAAGCATGCTCCGCACCATGTCTATAATATTTGGTCCCTTCTTTCTGCAACACCATTTTGATATAGAGATCCCGGCATGGTGTATTGGGCAATTATCCCATGCTCTTGAAAAGACTTTTACAAATGGACCAAGGTGCTTGTCCATCCTCAGTTTATCATCCATAATACTCACCTCTTTTATCTAATCTCACAAACTTTATTTGCTTCTCACATTTCTGCCTTAAAAACCTTAAAGGCAACAAGTGTTTCGTTCCTCCGATGAAGCAAATAGATATACATGTAGCGTGAGTGATCATCTATGAAGGAGATAAAATACTTCTAACCATATGAGTCTATATCTCGACTACAAATATCTATATGTATAATATCTAATATGTTTGAGCTTCTATTAGTACCTATGTTTGACATGTTAGTCTACTTTCTCTTTATGCAGTCTATACACATCTCAGAGTCAGTAAAATCCAAAGCACTAAGTACTCCTTCATTTACCAACTCTTTTATTCTCTTAATGGATGTAAGTCATAACCTTTGGTGCTATAACCTAAAAGAGCTTTCATCTATAACATATCTTTGAATACCCGCACTTTATTGAACATGCAATGCATTATAAGTGGAATTATTTGCAACTCGATAAGTTTTTTTTTAATGCAAAATAAAACCAGAACTTAAAATAAGCATGCATGTTCTAATGACTTCCGCGTGTGAGCGCACTCTGTTTCCTGTATAGATGCAATGCTCACTTCTTACTAGTTTCATGTGGTTTTGAAAGTCTTGTGAGGTATTAGAAATATGGACCGAACTTGAATCAATTCACCAAGTGTTATAATAAATATTAACTATATTAGATTCATAACAAACCAAAGAGATTGAATGTGCATTTCCTTCCATTTCAGCGAGCAGTCTTTTATCTTCTTGTACACACATGGTCAGAAGTTCATTAACTCACCATTTCTTTTAATGTGTGTTTTAAGATATTTTAAAGGCTTTGTATGCCGGTAAGGAATTCAAAATAAAATGAACTTGAAAAGACTCAAATATATCAACCTCTGGTTTTTAAGTTGGGCCGTTATATTCCTCATCTACATGATGTGTTCATTCACACCTCTAACTCTAGTGAGCCTTAATGATGACAGTTTAGTCATTAAGGTGCTGACAAGGACCTTATTCAAACTGTTCATTTATAGCCATCAGTAGATTTCTTATATTATTACCCAAATAGAACCACGAATACTAGCAAAAATGTGTGGTTTTTTATGAACATCACTAAGGCTATGGGATTGCTCCCACTGTTCATAAGACACGACCTCAGCCGTAATGCTAATATCTATAGAAGCAGTTGGTTCATCTTTCCTTGTAGTGTAATATATGTTCATGCACCCTAAATGAAAGAGAATTCTTTCCCTTTAGATTCTATAGTTATCCCTAGTTAGTTCGGGAAATCAGTCTTAAAGTCAGAGTAGTTAAAATTTTAAATTATTGCATATTTAAATCATATATTAATGCTCATAATCAAAATAGAGACATATAAGATTCTAATTTTACCAATGTAAACAAGAAATAAAAAATAACATAGGTCAATACAATAAAAATTATCTGTGGGTTAAACTTTTATTTTAGGACTCATGTTAGACTTTATGTGAAACTAACAAACTATATACCTTTTTCTAATACTTGTGGGCTAATTAGAAAAAATAATCTATTATTTCACACTAATTAACTATATAAGTATGACAAAAATTCATGTGTGATGAGATTTATCATACTCCAAATAACTAATTACAATTTGATGTCATATATATCTATATGTAACCTAAAAATTGTCAAATATATAATTTAACATAACTAAAGATGTTGTGGCTACTCCTCAATTAGTTAAATTATGTTATCAATTACCTAATATATAATTCAACATAACTAAGGATGTTGTGACTACTCCTCAATTAGTCAAATTATATGGGTCACATGACATCATAATGTTGCATAGATGGTTACATGAAATAACATAGCATTTTTTATAATATGCATCATAATTAACTACAACATGATGCAATTTAATTATTTAATGTAACAATGCACTATGTAACAAATGAGTGCAACATATATATCATATTCATCAATGCAACAAGAATGAGGCAGTAAATAATTATATTTATATAACATGATTAAACAAAATATAAATTTGAAAATTTACTACTAACGGATTTCAAATCAATCATAAATATATTCAATATTAATCTTTAAATACTTCTGGCTAATGAAACAAATTTAAATTGGGTTAGTCCAAGCAATTTAAAAGAAATCAGATTTAAGCCCAAATCATATTTGAACCCAAGTAATTTGAACTAGAAATTAAAATCAACCCAAAAACCAAGGAATTGGACCGGGTTCAATTGATTTGAACCAGACCAATATCATGTTTAATTTAAAGATGAACTATTTGCATTTAAACTGAAATTTGAAATAAACCCAAATTATTTGAACCGAACCAAAATCACTTAAGTTGCGGATAGGGTGAGAAAAGCAATGGATCCCGATTTAATTAAACATGATGCAGATTCGATTAACTTAACACAATTAAAAAATATGGGTAAAAAAAGGAAAACCGGATCCAATATGACTTAAAACCACTAACCATTATAGTTAAATAAATGGGTGTCTTAATGGGTCAAGAATCCATTATATTGGATCACCTTCTTCCCCACTAACCACTAACCCAATAGACTTAAACTCACCATTTCCACCTTCTTCCCCACTAACCACTAACCCAATAGACTTAAACTCACCATTTCCACCTTCTTCCCCACGTACAACATGCAAATTAAACCCTAGTTTTCTATAGCCAGCCGCCCTTCATGATCTACACCGGCCAGTTTTCGCCTCGCCACCGCCCTCAACGCCGCCTTCTTCATGTGCCGACGAAGTTTTCGCCGACACTGGACAGCGTGAAAGCAGGCGAAGTCGGCATCTGCATGGTGAAAAAACTTCATGCAGTCGCTCAGTGCCTCGTCTCCGACTCGACGCCATCCAACCTTATGCACCGATGAATCGTCTTCAGCCACCTACCATCACGAGACGCTGGGACAGAGAGGAGAGCACAAGGCAAGAAGAAATCTGTGGCACCATCTATATCATGCCACAGCTTGTCTTGCTCGGCTCCACACGGGCAACCTGCTGACCAACCTGATGCGTCGGCGACAACTGTGCCGGTGCCAGTCGACGCCAAAAGCCGACGATCGTAGTTGAAGCTGTGTTGTCGGTGGGGAAGACAACCGAGCTCTCCCCTTTTCTGCCAGCGGCAATTCGCCATGGGTTCATCAAGATGATCTTGTCAACAAGGATTGAGACCACGATGCATGGATGCCAGACATGATGCACGTCTTTACCTCTTCCCCTTGTTGGCCCGAAGCCAAATGCTTGACGGAGAGAGCGGCAAAGAAATGACATAGCAACGTGATTCTTTTCCCCTTCGGCTGAAGCTGCTTACTTGATAAGAGGAATGATTGTTGTACCATCATCGGTGACTATGGCAACGAAAACATGCACTAAAGAAGGAAGGCACGGAAAAACAGAAACAAAATCGGTAACGACAATGCAATCAAGGCAGAGAAAAATATGCTTTGATACCACATGTTGAAAATTTTATAGAACATGACATGATCTAATCTAACGACATAATTATATCAAGAATAGGGCATGCACAGTCTATAAACATGTATAATTGTGGAAGCTTAAGATCGAGACTAACCTCCTGCCATTGACATCGTGTTGATACATTGCACTGATTCCGTTTGCTTCTGTGATCCTTCCTCAATAGGTCTTCTAGTACCCTCTTCAAAACCCTCAATAGATGGTGTAGAAGGGTATGAATGAGTCTAGGGACCTATGAGTATCCCGGCCTATTTTATATACGCACCTTGCCATCAAAGGTGGAAAGATAGGCTTGAATCGGATTTGAGATAGACATGGGTAAAATGGTAAAATCATAAAATATGTGGACCACATAAGGATAGCAACGTGGACACACATGGTCCACATCAGATAATGATGTGGACCATGCATAAATATATGACACGTCCAACAAGAAAATCATAGTGAAGGAAAAATAGTGCACCGACCACTTGTAGTTAAGAAGTGTAGGTTGCCACTTCCTCGGCTTGGGCGAGCTTCCGTTCTTCGACGAGGTCCAGTTCCCCCTAACAGGCTTCTAATAAGTTATTTTGTTTGTCGAGAGTCTTCTTCAAGAGGCTGGGCTCTGAGGGTCTCTGCTGGGACCATTGCTTCGGTTCCATGGGCAAGCACATGTGGAGTTTCTGGGGTAGACGATTGTGTAGTCATGTTATAGCCTCATAGCTCTTTGGGCTAGTGCTTTTTAGCTTGGCTAAGTTGTTGGCTTAAGGTTTTCAACTTTGATCACTATCTTAATTTTGATGATAATAAACCTATACTGATGGGCTTATCAAGTGTTTGAGTTCAGGTTGGACAAACGATGCGAGTTCGAAGTTTGCCGAAAAAATTGGAAAAATCAAGAATCGGAGGCTTCGGAGTCGAAAGCATTGAAATCAACTTGGGATCTTATTTTTCACTTTAGACATCCTTATTTACCTTAAATGATGTATTAGGACTATTCCCAAGCCAAAATCCAAAACGATATCCAAAATCAAACCCCGACTGAAAAAATTAGCAAAATCAATTATTAGTCTAAAACTGGGGTTACCGATCGAACTTTAGTCAATCGACTGAAGGTCGACCGAAAGGTTACTAGAATTTTTAGTAAATTTCGATCGACCCTCGGTCGACCGAGAATTGGACGGCGGTCAATTGAAATGTCCAACAAACATTTTTTTATCCATTGAACAGCTAGATTTTGACTCATACCTACCCAACCACTATATAAACTCGTGGAATGTTGCTGTAAAGCCTTCTAACTATTCATTGTTGATATACTTGAGTTCTTGAGCCCTAGAGAGAGAGATTTCTTGCTCTAACCTTCAATTCTACTCTTCAAGCCTCCACTCAACTCTCAAGCCTTCAAATCTTGTTGGAGACATCAACTTAAGGCTTTGTAGCTCTATGAGGCAGCAATAGGAAGGTGTAGTTTGGTTTACTCATTGTTGGAGACGTCAACATAAGCCTTCAAATCTTGTTGAACATTTCTATAGCTTCTCTTGTTTGGTATACTCATTGTTTTTCATGTTATTTCAAATACATTATTTACTTGTGTTTGTAAGAAGGTGTGGGTGACTGTAATATCCAAGATATTTTAATTATTATTTTTTTCTTTTCTTTTTAGGGTCTGTGTTTGCCAACCTAGCGAGCTAGTTCGAGATCGAGTCGAGTCGACTAATGGTCCGGTGCGAGCTTGCGAGCTCGAGTAAGTAGGAATATGAGTTATGTAAATTTTGCTTGCATAGATAAATTATTTAATTTTATGTTGTGTATGCATGATTATTTAATTATGTCGGATATGGGTGTGCATATATTAGATGTTTATGCGGAGCAAGGGATTGGTTTAGTTAAGCTTAGTGGGTTAGCGGGTCGAGAGGTTGGTATGGATCCAGGATGAGGCGGATGCAAGTTAAAAGTAGTGGGAATGGTTATAAATTCTCCCTCTAGGGCTGGCGGCTCCCTATTGGAGCCGCCCTAGCTGTGTGGAGAGAAGAAAGGAGCTAGCCGCCTAAGCCGTCGTATCACGCCCCAAACTCAGGGTCACTCCCCAAACACCGTCGTGTCTATACCCCGCAGCCTAACTCGTGCACATGCCAACTCACAAAAGATGGCGGAAAGAACAACAGTTTTATTTATAAAGAGAAACATAAACAGATTTCATTAAACAATATAGTTTTTATCAAAAAGCTTGAGTGCAGAATAAAATGAATCAAAAAGCAACAGTGCTGATATTTCAATAAAATCTGAATGAAAACGTGAATGTCCCCACGGGACTACAACTCCAAACTACCAAAACACAAGTGCATGACAACTACTACAGACTCGACTATAACCCCTAACCGTGCCTAGTGCAACAGCCCACCTCACCGGTTAGGCTTTGCAAAACAAAAAAACAACAACAACGGGTGCGTTCAAAGAACTAAGTGAGCGGTTTTACCAACCCCCACAAAAAAAAAATATCACAGATAAGATACATAAAGCAAACTCCTGACTCAAGCAGGAAAAAGATCACAAGGGAGTGACCAGCTAATAGGCCATCTAGCCACCACCTACCCAAAGGCAGCCAACACCCAAACAGTGAAGAACAACAGGCCTAAGCCTACCATGCTCAAAGGCAACAACACATACTAGGATAATCGGGAAGGACCTCCGAACTTGCTCCACGAGACGCGTAGGGACAATCGGGATTCGCCCATCCGACTTGCCCTTTAAGATATCACATGAGTAATCGGGTAGGCCCTCCGAACTTACTCCTTAAAGATATCACAGGAATAATCGGTAGGCCCTCCGAACTTATTCTTTAAAACCACCTCGGGGATAATCGGGTAGGCCCTCCGAACTTATCCCACGAGGCCAAATCAGAACAATCGGGAAAGACCCTTCAAACTTATTCCACAAGTTGGGAATTAGCCATCCGACGTCCCAAGCCTAGCTCGCAATCCGGCTCCTCAACGAGCCTCTCCACCATCCATAAAGGTATGGTGCACCAAGACTCACGTCAAGACTCTCCTACGGTGTCTTAGGGTGTCTCTATTGGAAAGCGCCTCAACACTCCAATACCCGACCCCATTCCCTAGACCCGTAATGTCATAAACCCGTGTGATTTTATTTCATGCATAAACTTCTCTTGTTGGTTCATAACGGATTATGCTGACCCTTTTGCCCAATTTTAATTATGCAATTAAAATTTAGTTCACCAAAATTAGGGTTTTATTTTAGGGTTTTATTTTAGGGTTTTATTTTAGCTTACTGTTCTGCCTAAAAGTAATGTATCTAAGCCGAATCTGGTTTCCATAGTGTGATCTATGTTTCCAAACTATGTTTTTTTGGTCGAAACGATAGATTACACAACTATGTTCAGAGAAATACAAATGCCACAGCAAGCATTACAAAAATAGCACAAATTCATCATCTTAGCATGAAATTCCAGTAAAATTGAATTTTCAGCATATCATGAAAATAAATCCGAAAATTCACATAAATTAAATCCTTAATTCACCAACATATCAGAATTATAAAATTTAGATAAATTTCACCAAAAACCATATTGTTAAATAAGATTATCAAGCACTACCATCATCTTTAATCAAGAACCACCTTTAAGATCAAGCATTTAAAACAAGAACTCATCTTGCAAGAACCTTCATGGCATCAACATCAAGATCCAAATTTTTAAAAACATGATTTTCTCCAAAAATCACAGATTAAATACTAAGCATGCTTGAACATATAAGAACTCATTTTAATAACCAATTCAAGACATAAACAATAAGATAACCAAAATCCCTCACTCGGACATTTCATCGAACACCTTGAGGGCACCCTTGCTCCACCCTTGGCCGAGCACCCCTAGGGTCGTCCTAGGAATGTCAAACCCCATAGGGAAGGGTTTAGGGTCTCCTCAAATACGACAATCAAAAAGAATGGTGAAAACTTGCAAGATCAACGAAAAATAATCAAGAACGTCCAAGCCTTCAAGGTCGGCTTCAAGAATCCGAAGAAATCTGAAAAGAAGGAAGGTAAAACCACTCACCTAAATAGGAAGGATGACGAGAGCAGAAATCTCAGATGATGGACTTCGAATCGGCTTCAAGAATCGATGGCTCGATTCAAAGAAATGAGAAAGGGGGGAGGGGGGGCGGCTCACTTCAAGCCGCCGGCTTGAAGAGAGGGAGAGAGGAAGAGAGAGGGGCTGGCTTGGCTTGGCTCCTCTCGGCTCGGCTCCAACGGGGAGGAAGAAGGAGAGGAAGGAGAAGGGAAGAAGCTTGGCGGGGCTCTTGATGGCGACGGCTCCAAGGGGAGAGAGGAGAGGGGCTGGTTGGCTGGCTCCTCTTCTCAATAGCTTGTGTAGCTCCAAATAAGGAGTCACGAGCCAAGGGGAGGGGGTTTTATATTTCCTCCTCAACGCTAATCCTTCTAAACCCTTTATCCTACCCGCATCTGCCTCAAGCCGAACCCGAATCCGCTAACTTAAATTAACTTAATTAATCATATTCTCCACATAACCATCCAATACACGCACACTCACATGCGACATAATTAAACAATCATGCATACACAATATAAAAATTAAATAAATTAATCTACACAAGCAAAATTACATAACTCATATTCTTACTTACCCGAGTTCACAAACTCGCACTAGACCATGAGTCGACTCAGCTCGACCTCGAACTAGTCCGTTAGGCTGGCAACACAACCATAAAGGAAAAGAATATAATTAAAATATATAGGATATTATAATCCTCCCTCCTTAAAGAAAACTCATCCTCGAATTTCAGAAAATAAAATTAAAGACTCACCAAATCATCAAATAATGAAGGATAACGCTCTCTCATATCTTGCTCCACCTCCCAGGTGGCATCCTGCCCAGAATGGTGCTCCCATCTGACCTTAACCAAGGGGATTTCCTTGGGCCTCAACTTTTTGATCTGACGGTCTAGCACCTCAACTAGCCGCTCCTCGTAGGAGTCTGTTGAATCCACCTCCACTGCGGAATCACATGGGACTCATCCCGAATATACTTCTTCAGCATAGACACATGGAACACTAGATGTACTCAGTCCATACTAGGAGGTAAGGCCAACTCATAAGCCACAGCTCCCCTGCACCTGAGAATAAGAAACGACCCAATGAACCTAGGGCTTAGATTTCCTTTCTCACCAAATCTCACGACCCCTTTCATAGAGGACACTTTGAGGAACACCATGTTCCCCTCAGCAAACTCTACCTCCCTGGCCTTCCCATCAGCATACATCTTTTGACGACTCTGAGCTGCCAATAGCCTCTCCCTAATTAGCTTCACCTTTTCTACTGCCTCCTCCACCAAGTCAGATCCCATCATAAGGGAATATGTTATTACCTAAAAAAAAAGGAATTGAATTGTGAATATATTTTCTTGAGTGGCCTTTTTGCAAAATGTATAATGATTTATATTTAGCCCTAATTCTCCTCTAATCTCTCAGGGCTTGGTGTCGTCAACGGTTGAGGAGGCAGGTGATCGGAGTGGCGTGCGGTGACGGTGAAGACTCCGGTGAAGAACGGAGTTTGGAGGAGTATTGAGGTAGAAATTCTTGTATTCTCCTTTTTCATCGTCATTGTTTTATGTCAATCTTCTATTTCTCCATTCATCGGCGGCAATCGGAGTGGTGACGGGATGAGGAAGATCCGGCTCTACCAGATGGAGGGAGGGGCGGCGGTAGCCGCGGGTGATCCGTGGGTTGCCACCCTGTGGGCGACTGCTGCCCGCACCGTGGGGCAGCAGCCACTGCTGCTGCGAGAGGCCACCACAGCCTCCAAGCTTCGGATCGGCATCCCACCGATGCCAGAGGCCGTGATGGGGGTCGATAGGAGTCGGCGGGGGATCGCTGGCGGCCAGGAGGGCCGGGCGGTGTGGGTCTGAGCGAAGCAGGGGAAGGCAGTGCTCGGGCAGGCGTCGAGTAGGAGACGAGTGAGGGAGGGAGAGTTTTATTTAATTTAATAAATAGGTTAATTAAAAAGAGAGCTGTATCGTATCAAATGGGGTTCTTTTGTAAATTATTGGGAAAATTTTGGAGTTGGTTATAGGATTGTCGAATTGAGTTGAGATGAATACCAAAGTTATAGATTTTCGCATTCTGAACGCGATGGTGGTGTCATATTTCTGATCGGAGGTCATCTGGTAGGTCTTTTCTATGTTTCAGTGTTATTTGGTAGATGAGAGTTATTAATTCAGTTGATAAATAATTAAATAATGTAGAATAGTGGTATTCTATGTTAGGTGGTGATTTAGAGTATAAATAGTTGTGTTGGGTGTGAGTTGAGTCCTGTTGTAGCCGATGAATGTTGAATGGGAAATTTGACGATTTTACCCTTGCCTCTATTTGCTTGATTTGCTTCTGAAATTCATTGATCTCTTGTTGCATTATTTTGTTGAACATGTCATATTGATAATTGCACGAGTCTGATTTAGGTGTTATTTATTGATGGTTACTTGAGCATAATATTATGCTAGGCATGGTGCACGTTATAGTATCAACGTTGTCATAAGTTATATTTGCTAGCATGAATTATTTTGGTTGCATCTTCAGTTGATAGTTTGTTGTAGCATTTATTGTTCTTAGCATTGTAGATCAGTTGTGATTATCATGTGGTGAGATCTAGTTGTCATGTTGCATTGTTGATCTTTTATTGGGTGGAGGCCCTGGACACTGTTGATTTATTGCCCGGGGTGTAGGGCAAGTGACATCGGTGATCACTAAATATCCACACAGGTGTGTGTGCAGCGTCGCGGTGTTAGACATCGACGGACTATCTTTTAGATAGTCGCATCTTGAGGTGCCACTCTCGATGTGCGAGAGTGCGGGGGAAACCCACTTGTCCACTACGCTCTTGATTGGTATGAGTTGCAATAGTTGATAGGTGAATATGTGTCTTATTGTTGTTGACATGTTGTATTTTATTGCAGAGTCGTATATTGTTGCATTTGGCAGTATCATCGCATCATGATTGTTGTCCTTATTGTTGACATATTGATTCTCCTACTTAGCTTTCCGCTGATGTTGTTTGTTGTTGCCTCAGATTTGCAGGTATGTCGGTAGTTGGAGTTGGGTAGCTAGAGTCCTGGAGGAGGAGACGTCATCCACTGCTTAGATGTTTTCTTAGCTATCTTTAGATTGATGTTGATCATTTGTTTAGAGAACTCTTTGTTGAAATTATTATTTCAGTTGTTCTTGTTGAGATTTTCTGGTGTATCTCGTTGTTTAGTTGTAGGTTGCGTTTCTCCTAGGTGAGGTCCCTTATCTAGGGATAAACTTAGGCAAGGCGTAACAGAATCTCCTGCCTCGAACCAACCTACAGGCGACCTGCATCTCCGCCCATACAATACCTCAAATGGGGCCATCCCGATGCTACTGTGGTAGTTGTTACTATAGGCAAACTCAATCAGAGGTAAGTGTCTCTCCCAACTGCCCTTCAAATTTAGGACACATGTTCTCAGCATATTTTCCAGCATCTGAATAGTCCGCTCTGACTGACCATCTGTCTGAGGGTGAAATGTCGTACTGAACCGCACTTGAGTGCCTAATGCATCCTGGAAAGACTGCCAAAATCGAGCTGTGAACTAAGTAACCCGATCTAAGATGATCATGATCGGAACACCATGATAAGCGACGATCCGATCCTAAAATAACCTTGCATACTGCTTCGCTGAAAAGGTCATCCGGACTGGTATAAAATGTGACGTCTTGGTTAGGCGATCCACCACTACCCAAATAGAATCGTTGCCCTTCCCAAACTTTGGCAACCCCGTC
The DNA here is from genome assembly GCA_034359265.1 of Canna indica. Classification (NCBI taxonomy): domain Eukaryota; kingdom Viridiplantae; phylum Streptophyta; class Magnoliopsida; order Zingiberales; family Cannaceae; genus Canna; species Canna indica. The sequence goes on along the minus strand of CP136898.1, from coordinate 30,250,742 downwards.
ACAAAATCTATGATTATCTTCTCCCATTTCCACTCTGGTACTTCTAGGTTTTGGAGCAACCCTGCCGAATTCAAATGCTTGGCCTTAACCTGCTGACACACCAGGCACTTAGATACGAACTCGGCCACCTCTGTTTTCATGCCTTTCCACCAAAAATTATGCCTTAGATCACGGTACATCTTCGTGGCTCCCGGGTGCATAGTATATATGGACCGATGAGCCATCTCTAGCACCTACCTGAGGACCTCGGCCATATCTGGCACCACTATCCGATTCTTAAACCTCATAATGGCCTCTGAGTCAACACCAGAACCATTATTGGCATCGCCTCTCTTGGCCAAATCCTTAGTGAGAGCACAGAAAGAATCCTCCTCTTGCGATGCTCGCAACATATCAACCAACGTGGACTGCACCCTCAGGTGAGCCACCAGCGCACCAGAAATTGACACTAACAAGACTACCTCGTCGTCCAAACACATAGCCAAATCCTGGGCCAACGGCCTCCTCCTAACTGCTAAATGTGCCAGACTACCCATCGACTTCCTGCTCAAAGCATCAGCCACCACATTAGCCTTCCCCGGATGGTACATGATCGTGCAGTCATAATCCTTCAAAAGCTCAAGCCATCTTCTCTGCCTCAGGTTCAACTCCTTCTAGGTGAGCAAATACTGAAGGCTCTTATGATCAATGTATATCACAGAAGCCTCGGCATAAAGGTAGTGACGCCACAGCTTCAATGCGAACACCACCGCTGCCAACTCAAGATCATGGGTTGGGTAATTCTTCTCATGAACCTTCAACTGCCTAGAGGCATAAGCTATCACCTTGCCATTCTGCATCAACACACAACCCAAGCCGACCCGAGAGGCATCATGGTAAACAACAAATCCTCCTGAGCCCAAGGGTACTGCTAGAACTAGTGCCGACGTCAAGCGGTCCTTGAGCTTCAGAAAGCTCTCCTCACACTTACTGTCCCATTCGAACTTGACCATCTTCTGAGTCAGGCGGGTCAATGGCACTGCAATCTTGGAGAAATTCTCCACAAACTTACTGTAATAGCCTACCAAACCCAGCAAACTGCGAATCTCAGAGACATTAGTTGGCCTCTTCCAATTCTGAACTGCTTCTATCTTTGTAGGATCCACTTTTATTCCTTCCCTGAACACCACATGGCCAAGGAACCCAACACTCTCCAACTAGAACTCGCACTTGGAGAATTTGGCATATAATTTGTGCTCCCTGAGAGTTTCCAGAACTACCCTCAAGTGCTTAGCATGCTCCTCCCTACTCCTGGAATATATCAAGATATCATCAATGAACACTATCATAAATTTATCCAAGTATTCCCTGAATACTCGGTTCATCGGGCCGATAAATGCTGCAGGTGCATTAGTAATTCCGAAGGACATCTCCGGGAACTCAAAGTGCCCATGCCTCGACCTGAAAGCAGTCTTAGAGATGTCACTGTCTCGGATCCTCAACTAATGATACCCTGACCGCAGGTTAATCTTAGAAAACCACTGAGCTCCCTGAAGCTGATCAAATACGTCATCAATCCTGGGCAGCGGGTATCGATTCTTCACTATTACCTTGTTAAGCTGCCGGTAATCAATGCACATCTGCATGGACCTATCTTTATTTTTCACAAAGAGCACTGGAGCACCCCAAGGTGAAACACTAGGGCGAATGAAGCCAAACTCAAGCAGCTCCTACAACTGGGACTTCAACTCTCTCAACTCAGCTGGTGTCATCCGATATGGTGGAATGGATATCGACTTTACCCCTAGCTGAAAGTCAATGCATAACTCAATCTCTTTATCTGGAGGCAACCCTAGCAACACCTTCGGGAACACATCAGATAACCCGCACACCACGGGCGTCCCCCTGGTGTCCCCAGCCGCACCTCCGCCTTCCTCTGCCACAGACACAAAGGCCAAGAAAAACTGGCAACCACTCAGAAGTAGCTTCCGAGTCCTGAGAGCTAAAATTGCCATCAACGGCTCTCCCCTTTTCTCACCCTGGAAGGTAAACTAGGGTAACCCGGGCTTACTATAGGTCATAGTCTTAGCCCTGCAATCCACTGAGGCAAAATGATCCGCCAACCAGTCCATGCCCAAAATTACATCAAGCTCCAGCATCGGCAGGAGTGTCAAGTTGGCTAGCAACACATGCCCATAAATGACAACCTCGCAGTCCTGCAAGACCATCTCTGCCATCACAGAAATGCCCGTAGATGTAGACACCACAAGGGGTAAGTCAAGCACAAAAGGTACCCCTGACAACTTAGCAGCAAACAAAGCAGACACAAAAGAGTGTGTAGCACCCGGACGAAACAAGACATATGCAATGACAGACCCAACAATAATATTACCTGACACCACTGCCCTGGACGCCTCAGCGCCCTCTTGGTTTATAGCAAACACTCGTGCAGCGGGCCTCTCCGAACCACCAGCTCGTTGGCCTCCTCCCTGAGTCTGACCCCTCTGAGCTATGGAACCCACTAAAATCGGTGCCTTTCCTCTGGTCTAATCAAGTTGCTGACTACCCTTGCTAGGACAATCCTTTTTGTAATGCTCAGTCTGCCACAGCTGAAACATACATCTGAACGTCCCCAGCAAGCCCCCTAATGCCTCATGTGGCATCGGTTACATTGCTACGGCCCAGATTTCTGCTACAAACCTTTAGATGATGCCCCTAGTCCTGAACCCATGTGGCCTCTGGAACTGTTATGACCTTCGCCCTGCTGTGGATATGCTGACCTGAAAGTCCCCTCTGAATGAGTTGGCCGACCCCCCGAAGACTAGGGCCGAAACTTTTTCTTCTAGGGACCATCATTCCTGTCTGGCGGTACCAGTGCCTCATCTACAACCCGAGCAAAGAAAGTGTCCTCGGTGTAATGGATCAGTCTAGCGATCTGCGGCCTCAACCCCTCAACAAACCTCTTGACCATAGCGGTCTCTATGGCTATCATGGTGGGATAGTACTTTAAGAGCCGAGTGAACTCCATCTCATAATCTGTTACCGACATACTGCCTGTCTACCGCAGTAGCTCGAACTCTTTCGCTCGCCTATCCCAAACGCTCATCGCCAGATACTTCTCCACCATAGCAGCTCTAAACTCCTCCCAGGTAGGGGTGGTGCATCTGCTGCTCTGTGATCCCTCCAAGTGTGAAGCCAATCCTTAGCTGGACCTCTCAGCTGTAGCTCGATCAGTCGAGCGATCATCTCAAAAGAACAACGAAGCTCCCTGCACAACTCATAGCAATCTCCCAGGAAACTAGTGACCTCCACCCGCTGATCTGTCCCTGTATACTCTGGTGGCCTGAATGCAACAAAATCTGCATATGAAGGTGCTCTGGGGGCTCTAACTACCGATGCCACTAGCTGGACAACCTCTAGTACTGTGGGTGTTGCGTGTACTGGTTGTGGCTGTTGTCTCAGCTCCTGCTCCCTGTAAAGTGCCTCTATCAGCTCAACCACTCGGGCCTGCAACTGTACAACCATGGGATCCTATCCCACCTCCTCTCGGGCCTGCGGTGGTCGCCCATGACCCCGGCCCCGGCCTCGACCTCGACGCTCAGTAGAGTTGTTGCCACTACTGCTCCTTGCGGCATCAAAAGCCTCCATCGATCTGGAATCACCAGAAAGAAAATATCAAAAATTTAAACAATTTAATTCACCCTAAGTCGTTAAGTAATTAAACTACAAGTCGCGCTGAAGTGTAAACTTAGTCCATTGATCTCATAACATACCCCTACCGTATACTGACACGCTAGAAATGCCCTATACGATGACAACTCTAGGTCGTAGTCAGACCAAACCATATGCTCTGATACCACATTGTCACGTCCCAAACTCAGGGTCACATGACCGGCCAGGGTATACGTGCCTATACCCCGCAGCCTAACTCATGCACATGCCAACTCACAAAAGATAGCGGAAGGAATAACAGTTTTATTTATAAAGAGAAACATAAACAGATTTCACTAAACAATATAGTTTTTATCAAAAAACTCGAGTGCGGAATAAAATGAATCAAATAGCAATAGTACTGATATTTAAATAAAACTGAATAAAAACATGAATGTCCCCATGGGACTACAACTCCAAACTACCAAAACAAAAGTGCATGACAATAACTACAGACTCGACTACAACCCCTAACTATGATTGTTATGATATCATGTGGCTCCTCTGCCCTCCAGCTGCGCCTAGTGCTCCAGCCCACCTCACCGATCAAGCTCTACAAAACAAAAAAACAACGACAACGGGTGAGTTCAAAGAACTCAGTGAGCGGTTCTACCAACCCCAACAAAAAAAAAACAATCATCACATATAAGATACATAAAGCAAACTCCTGACTCAAGCAAGAAAAAGATCACAAGGGAGTGACTATCTAACAGGCTATCCGGCCACCACCTGCCCAAAGGCAGCCAACACCCAAACGGTGAAGAACAACAGGCCTAAGCCTACCATGCCCAAAGGCAACAACACATACTAGGATAATTGGGAAGGCCCTCTGAACTTATCCTAGTATAAAGAAACTCGGGAGCAATCAGGAAGGCCCTCCGAACATGCTTCATGAGACACGTAGGGACAATCGGGATTCGCCCATCTGAACTTGCCCCTTTAAGATATCATAGGACTAATCGGGTAGGCCCTCTGAACTTACTCCTTAAAGATACTACAGGAATAATTGGGTAGGTCCTCCGAACTTATTCCTTAAAACCACCTCAGGGATAATCGGGTAGGCCCTTCGAACTTATCCCATGAGGATAAATTAGAACAATCTGGAACGGCCCTCCGAACTTGTTCCACAAGTTGGGAATTAGCCATCTAACTTCCCGGGCCTAGCCCGCAATCCGGCTCCTCAACGAGCCTCTTCACCATCCATAAAGATATGGCGCACCATGACTCACATCAAGACTCTCCTACGGTGTCTTAGGGGTGTCCCTATTGAAAAGCGCCTCAACACTCCAATACTCGACCCCATTCCCTAGACCTGTAATGTCATAAACCCATGTGATTTTATTTCATGCATAAACTTCTCTTGTTAGTTCATAACAGATTATGCTGACCATTTTTTCCAATTTTAATTATACAATTAAAATTTAGTTCACCAAAATAAGGGTTTTATTGTAGGGTTTTATTTTTGCTTACTATTCTGTCCGAAACAGATGTATCTAACCCGAATCTGATTTTCAGAGTGTGACCTATATTTCCAAACTATGTTTTCTGGTCGAAACGATAGGTTACACAACTATGTTCAAAGAAATACAAACACCACAGCAATCATTACAAAAATAACAGAGATTCATCATCTCAGCATGAAATTCTAGCAACATTGAATTTTCAGCATATCATGAAAATAAATCCAAAAATTCACAGAAATTAAATCCTTAATTCACCAACATATCAGAATTATAACATTTAGATAAATCTCACCAAAAACCATATTATTAAATAAGATTATCAAGCACTACCATCTTCTTTAATCAAAAACCACCTTTAAGATCAAGCATTTAAAACAGGAACTCATCTCGCAAGAACCTTCATGGCATCAACATCAAGATCCAAATTTTTAAAAACATGATTTTCTTCAAAAATCACAGATTAAATATTAAGCATGCTTGAACATATAAGAACTCATTTTAATAACCAATTCAAGACATAAACGACAAGATAACCAAAATCCCTCACTTGGACATTTCATCGAACACCTTGAGGGCACCCTTGCTCCACCCTTGGCCGAGCACCCTTAGGGTCGTCCTAAGGCTGCGGAACCCCATAGGGAAGGGTTTATGGTCTCTTCAAACACGGCAATCAAAATGAACGGCAAAAACTTACGAGATCAATGGAAAACAATCAAGAACGTCCAAGCCTTCAAGGTCGGCTTCAAGAATATGAAGAAACTCGGAAAAAAGGAGGGTAAAACCACTCACCTAAATAGGAAGGATGATGAGAGGAGAAATATCGAATGGCGGCCTTCAAATCGGCTGCAAGAATCGACGGCTCGATTCAAAGAAAGGAGAAAGGGGGGCGGCGGCTCACTTCAAGCCGCCAGCTTGAAGAGAGGGAGAGAGGAAGAGAGAGGGGTTGGCTTGGCTTGGCTCCTCTCGGCTCGGCTCCAAAGGGGAGGAAGAAGGAGAGGAAGGAGAAGGGAAGAAGCTCGGCGGCGGTTCTTGATGGTGGAGGCTCCAAGGGGAGAGAGGAGAGGGGCTGGCTGGCAGCTTGGCAGCTGGTTGGCTGGCTCCTCTTCTCAATAGCTTGTGCGACTCAAAATAGGGAGCCACAAGCCAAGGGGAAGGGGTTTTATACTCCCTCAACCCTAACCATTCTAAACCCTTTATGCAACCCGCATCCGCCTCAAGCCGAACCCGAACCCGCTAATTAAAATTAACTTAATTAATCATATTCTCCACATAATCATCCAATACACGCACACCCACATGCGACATAATTAAACAATCATGCATATACAATGTAAAAATTAAATAAATTAATCTACACAAGCAAAATTACATAACTCATATTCTTACTTACCCGAGTTCACAAACTCGCATCAGGCCATGAGTCGACTCGGCTCGACCTCAAATTAGTCCGCTAGGCTGGCAACACAACCATAAATGAAAAGAATATAATTAAAATATCTAGGATATTACACGCCGCCCCTCCCTTCCCCTCTTGGAGCCGCCGTGCAGCCCAGCCACCGCCTCCCCTCTTCCCCTCTCCCTTCTTTAGAGTCATGCAAAGAGGAGCCGCCCAGCCAAGCCGAGCCAGCCCCTCTCTCTCCCTCTTTCCCTCTCTTCAAGCCGGCAGCTTGAAGTGAACCGTCGCCCCCTCTTTTACCCCTTCCTTGAGTCGAGCCACCATCTCTAGAAGCCAGATTCGAGGGCCGTCGTTCGGGATTCTCCTCTAATCATCTTTTCTATTTAGGTGAGTGGTTTTACCCTCCTTCTTTCGGGTTTCTTCGAATTCTTGAAGCCGTTCTTGAAGGCTTGGATGTTTGGATTTGTTTTCCGTCGATCTCTAGAGTTTTCACCATTCTTTTTTGTTGTCGTGTTTGAGGAGGCCCTAAACCCTCCCCTATGGGGTTCGGCAGCCCTAGGATGAACCTAGGGTTGCACGGCCAAGGTGGAGATGAGGGTGCCTTCAAGGTGTTCGGTGAATTGCCTAAGTGAGGATTTTTGGTGTTCTTGAGATCCATGGCTTAAACTACTTATTAAAATGAGTTCTCACATGTTCAAGCATGCCTTGTAATTAATCTGTGATTTTTGGGTAGAAATCGTGTTTATAAAAATTAAGATCTTGATATTGATGCCATGAAGGTTCTTGAAGAAGGGTTCTTGATCATGATGCTTGTTTCTTGGTTAAGGTGTTGTTGATACTTGTTAGTCTTGTTTAATAAGCATGAAATTTGAAAATTTTATCTCAAGATTAGTGTTCTGTTTAAATGATAATTAAGGATTTAATTTCTATTAATTTCGGATTTATTTTCATGCTATGTTGTGAAACTTAATGCTGTTGGAATTTCATGCTAAAATGATGAATCTGTGTTATTTTTAAACTACTTGCTGTGGTGTGTGTATTTCTCTAAATATAGTCATGTAACCTATCATTTCGACCAGAAAACATAGTTTGGAAACATAGGACACACTCTGAAAACCAGATTCAGGTTAGATACATCAGTTTCGGGCACAACAGTAAGCTAAAACAAAATCCTAATCTTGGTGATCTAAATTTTATTTGCTTAATTAAAATTGAGCAAGGGGTCAGCATAATTTGTTATAAACCAACAAATAAAGTTATACATGAAATAAAACCTCACGGGTTATGACATTACAAGTCTAGGAGTTGGGGGTCGAGTATTGGAGTGTTGAGACGCTTCCCAATCAAGACACCCCTAAGACACCGTAGGGGAGACTTGACTTAGGTCATGTTACGTCATATCTTTATGAATGGCGGAGAGGCTCATAGAGGAGCCGGATTGCGAGCTAGGCCCGGGAGGTTGGATGGCTAATTCTCAACCTATGGAACAAGTTCGGATGGGCAAATCTCGATTGTTCCTATTTGACCTTGTGGAATAAGTTCGAAGGGCCTACCCGATTATCCCGAGGTGCTTTTAAGGAATAAGTTCGGAGGGCCTACCCGATTATTCCTGTGATATCTTAAAGGGGCAAGTTCGAATGTGCGATTTTCGATTGTTCCTTCGCGTCTCATAGAGCAAGTTCAGAGGGTCTTCCCAATTGCTCCCGAGTTTCTTTATATTAAGATAAGTTCGGAGGACCTTCTCGATTATCCTAGTATGTTTTGTTGCCTTAGGGCATGGTAGGCTTAGGCCTATTGATCTTCACCATTTGGGTGTTGGATGCCTTCGGGCAGATGGTGGCCAAATGGCCTATTAACTTGTCACTCTCTTGTGACCTTTTCCTGCTTGATGTCAGGAGTTTTTCTTTATTCATCATATTTGTGTTTGGTTTTTTTTCATGGGGGTTGGTAGAAGCGCTCACTGAGTTCTTTTGAACTCACCTATTGTCGTTGTTTTATTTTGCAAAGCCTGACCGATGAGGTGGGCTGGAGCACTTGGCGCGGCTGGAGGGCAGAGGAGCTACATTGATCTCATAGCGGTCCTAATTAGGGGTCGTAGTCGAGTTTTGGTAGTTAGTCATGCACTTTTGTTTCAATGTTTTGGAGTTGTAGTCCCTTGGAGACATTTATGTCGTTATTTCAGATTTCATTGTAATTGATCGGTTGAACTTGATTTGTTATTTCCTCACTTTATATTTTTGCTAAACTTACTTATAATGAATTATGGTTTGGTTTTTCATTTGAAATAAAACTTGTTTATTTCTTTCCGCTATATTTTATTGTTGAGTTGTCATGTGCATGGTTCAGGTTGCGGGGTATAGGCACGTATACCCTGGTCGGTCACGTTACCCTGAGTTGGGGCGTGACAATGACACGCCCAATTTTACTTGTTGTAACTTTAGTGTTCCTTAGGTTTGAGGTAGAGGTACTCTCTAGTGTGAGAGGTAAGGCATTGGTCGACCGTCATTAGGAGGAAATGAAAGTTAATACAAGTAGTTGTGAAATCCTTAGTGGTGAGCCGAGATAGTGGAGTAGGGAATGTTCTCGAACCACTATAAATATCTTGTTTGCATTGTTGATTTGAGTGGATTGAATTGCTTGCCTTGTTGCTTATTTGATTTGTCATTCATCAAGTAGCAAACACTCATTGTATAGCTAAACAAGTTTAGAGTAAAACTTGAAGTGGGGATAAAATCTAGACTCACACTATTCACCCACCCTCTAGTGTGTATTAACACCTTTCATTTGGTATCAGAGCAAGGTTGTAGTTTTGAGATCTAACAAATCTGAACTACACAAAATGACTTCCGATATTGTTTCGGCACAAGGTAGTTATTGGCCTAAGGTTTTCAACCTTGGTCTTAATCTCGATTTTGATGATAAAAAAATATGGAACTAATATTTGAGCAAAAAATATTTTCAGGTTACATATCGGTTTGCATGTGATATCCTTGGAGGACTACATAATTTAGATATTTTTTTGCCATCAAAAGACTCAATAATTATTCCTTAGGAAAAAATAAATTAAAGACATATTTTTAAGGAATTTTCAGAAACCGTTAACCTAAAAAAAAAATAAGGCTTGAAAGGCTTGAAACCTCCAAACTACCCAGAATTCCCAGAATGCCCCCAGCCAGTTTTTTAAAAAATTGCCCAGAATTCCCAGAATGCCCCCAAACGGCTCTTTTTAAAATTAAAGAAGGTTTGAACGGCTCTTTGCTTCCATACCCCAATACCAACTCTATAAATACACTCAAAACTCCTTTCCTAAGGCTCCCAACTATTCATTGAGCCATTCTAACAATATTTGGAGCCTTTCTTGAGCCATTTATCTCAAACCTTAGCTTTGAGCTTCTACCTCCTGAATTGATTGAGCCTTCAACCTTGTGTTTCATCATCAAAGGCACCAAGAGAAAGCTAGGATCTTATGTTGGAGCTAAGTATTATATTGATTATATTTTTGATCCATTTATATTTGTATTTTGTTGTTATTCTCATTGTATATCAAGTTGTGAAAACCTAGGGTGCTAGATTTGTGTGTATGGTGGTAGCCTTGGTGTAGAGGCTTAAATCCACCAGTGTAAACTTAGTTTGCTATGGTTAATTTTGTAGTCCTTAGAGTAAGAGGTGTTGGAGGTACTCTTGGGTGTGAGAGTAACCCTCGGTTGTGAGGGTCGGTGCCTTAGCTTGTAAATTCTCTTGTATGATACACTTAATCTAGTAAACTAGAGTTTGAAATCCTAAGCGGGGTGCTTAGGTAGTGGAGTAGGCATTGGGATCAAACCACTATAAATTCATTGTGTTAGCATTGCTCTTGTGCGTGTTTAATTACTTGTTATTTATCTTGCTTCTGCTTGCTATTAAATTGTGATTTGCTTAAAGTAATCAAGAAATGGTTAAAACCGATTAGTTAACACACAATTCACCCCCCGCCCCCCTCTCTCTAGTGCGGTTGTTCAACTTACATTTGGTATCAGAGGGGGTTGTGGATTGAGATTTCACCATCTCGTCTACATCTAGTCTCGATCCTAGAATGTCATTATAGAGTATAGCGTTTGCACCACCTAGGTTTGATGAGGTAAATTTTGGTATTTGGAAGAGTGGGATGTATACATTTCTTAAAATACAAAGTTTAGATCTATGGTGCATGCTAAAGAATGAATATGTTGAGCCCACCATTCACATTAATGAGTTGACTCAAGAACAAGTTAGATTGTTTGAAGTGAATGCTAAAACAATGCACTTTCTATATTGCTTATTCTCAAATGATATACTTGAAAAGGTTATGCATTGTTCATCCGCATTCGCTATTTGGGCTTGTTTAAACATGCTATATGACTATGCAAAAACTGAGGAGCTTATCACTTTAGATGAGGGTGGTGATGACAATTGGCATCCCCCTAGTACTAACATGATTTTTGAACCTCATAATGTCTCTAGTCAAAGGAGCACTAAAAATCGAAAGAGGGATGTTATATGCTACTTGTGCAAGGAAAAGTGGCACATTAAAAAGAATTGCCCTTCCTTGAAGAAAAGAGTCAAGAGGAGAACAAGTGATTCAACATCCATCTACGAATCACATGAAGCACCTTCTTGTCATGATGAAGAAGCTACTTCTCACCTATACCTCATGGGATTTAATGATGAGGTAAAATCTTCAACTTCTCATCATCATGAAAATTTTGATAGTGATGGTAGCTCTTGTAGTTCCCTTAACATGTCTTATAAGGAGTTAGTAGAAGAATGTCAAAAAAAAATATGCCATGCTTTTAAAGACAAATAAGGAAATTAAAAAGATAAAAAAGGAAAAGTCTAAACTTAGTTCTCATGTGCATGCTTTAGAATTAGAAAATGAGAAAACGAATACTAGCTCATTTAATCTTTGCCATGATGATTTGAAGCTAGAAATTAAAGAGTTGAAAAGCCAAAATAATGATTTGAAAATTGAGAATAATGAAATGCTAATTAATAATTCAAAATAATGAGTTGGAAAATAGATTAAAGCATGAAAAGAATGATTTCAAAAGTGATTTCAAGATTGAGAACGAGAACTTGAAATTTGAAAATGTGAAAATCAAAAATGAAAATTGCATGTTGAAATCTCAATTACATGTCTTACATAAGTCTATGAATGATTTGAAAAATGAGGTTTTGATCTTGAGTAGAAAAGTTAATATTCCTTCTTTTAAGAACTCTAGAAATCAAAATGTCTCATTTAGAAAATCTCAAAAGAAGAATGTTTATTTTAAGAATGCTCATGCTCATCATAGTTCACATGTCAAGCATTCTAATGATAGATCTCATCTCCATAGCAAAAATGAAAAAAAGTTTAATAGACATTGCTTTTGTTGTGGTATTTTTGGCCATGCTATCTCTGATTGTGCATTGAAGAGAAATCCAAGTGTTGCTAGGACACTTTGGATTCCAAGGTCAACTCACCCCCAAGGACCCAAAGCCATTTGGGTACCAAAAGTCTCATCTTATTTTCTAGGGGGTGCTACCACACAAGGGTAAAGGAAATTGAAGAAATGAAGTTGACCATGGACTTGAATGAAAAATTCATCATTGGTTGCAACTTCAAGTCATCATGATGCCTAAGGTATGAAAAAATGGCATCTTAAGTAATCTGGTATCATCTCCTTACTTTGCTTTGTTCCATTCAAGTTGGTGTGTGTGATACTTGTGTAATTCGAGTAGATTTTATCCGCTCTTTATATGGTTTTATCAAAAAAAAAATTATTTTTGGTTTCCCGATCTCTTCGGGGACCTATGTAGCCCATGGTTTCAAATACCATACTGTACCGCCCGGTACAGTCGGTATTTATCAGTTTTTTGAAAAACTGGTATATGAGATACCTGATATTGGGTGATACCGAGTATCTCGGTAAATATCGCCCGGTATGAGTAGTATTTATCAAATACCACCCATGTTGGGCGGTATTTGATGTCATATCGGGCGGTATTGCCCGGTATGACGTAACAGCTCTTAAAAAGAGTTGTTGCTAGCTATAGTGGCATATAGCCGTTTGGGGCCGGATATAAATATTATATTCATGTATTTGACATTTGAATCTTAAATTTAAGTATTTCTTGATCAATTATGTGTTATTGGAGTTATTTTTAACAACAACAAAAAATGGCCGGTATGCTTTTTTCATACCGGCCCGTACCATGTGTCAGTACGATACGGTACCGGTACATATCGGTACCGGTCACTGACCGAGATTGGTACCAGTACCAATATTTTAAACCATGATGTAGCCTGTAACGGGCTCATGCGACCTTGCAGTTCTAAATCGTAGGCTAATTGTGGTCTTTCAGTTTTCAACCAATAGAAAGGGTTGGAGATCTTAATTTTTTAAATATTTCATACTTTGAGATCTCTTGATTCATTTTGGTATCATGATACTTCCTTTTGAAATGAATCATTACTATATAGCTTGGTTGAGACTTTTGAATGAAACCTTGCACTTAACCCTTGCTATTTAGTATACTAACTTGCTAGTAGTCACATATTTCCCTTATGCTACTAATGGTTGTTGCTTGCAAGTTATCAAAAACTTGATTGAAGGCTAATAGATTGAAATTGGAATGAGAGTTGACAAATTTGGCAAAATTTATCATAAATGAGGTATGATCTTGACTTTTATTAAAATAGAGTTTAATTACCACAATAACTATGCTTGAATGATTTTTCTATGCTCATGATTGATTATGCATGACAAATGTTTGAAGTTTCATGAGTAGGAAATGTTTTGATAACTTAGGCCACTTCATGATGTTGATATTGAATGAAATCGGACTAGGTTAAAATCCTTCATTAGAGACTTTATTTTAAGTTAAAAGTTGATGACCATGTTTAGATGTTTTAATGATTCATTGCCATGAATTTAAATTTGAAAAATCATGGGTACATGAACAAAGTGATAACTAGATCACTTTAGGGGACTTAAACTTGAAAAGTTTGGTCCAAGTCAACAAATCGACTTGGATAATTCATTTTAAGTCCAAACTTCATAAACATGTTTAGGAATAGGTATGATATGTTTTCATGCTTTTAAAATGAAAAATTCATATGGATATGGATAAAATGACATAGAGACCATTTCATGATAACCTCTTTTGAACCAAGTTGACCCAAGTCATCAAATTGACTTAGTGGTCTCATTTTCAATTCATATTTGAGGAAACATGTTTAGATTTACTCATATTAGGTGTCCATATGTTTAAATTTGGAAAGTCATGAGTAAATGATAAGATTGAAGTTTTATGATAACTAGCTTATTTTAGAATGAAACCATGCTAGGTTGATATCTTGACTTAAGGACATAATTTTCATCTCAAACATGACATACACTCTTTAGATGACCATTATGTGGTGTCATAAAAGTTTGAATGAAAATTGAACACATTTTGAAAAATAATTGAAAATTACGGAAATGCCATTGAAATTTTAATATTTTAGTATTTTCAGTTATTTTTAGAAAAATGTAGAAAAATGATTTTGTGATGATTCTTAAAACCACATTTTAATTGAAAATTTTAGTTTATTGTGTAAAAATTTCAAAAAGTTTCATCAATAATCTGATTTATAGTAGAATTTTGAAGTTGGATTTCGGAAACACAAAGTATCGCTTATTTGAAATACCCACATTTTCGATACTTCGATTTTTCATCAAAAACTTCAAACGAAAACTCACGTATACCATTTTGATTCAATGTCTAATATCATTCACATAATTGCTTGAGTAAAATCATTTCTAGGAATGATTTTGATAAATTGAATGATAGCTAGAAATATCGATTTTTTCATTGAAATCAAGATAGAATGAAAAACGAACTTAAAATTTCATTTTGAGCCCAAACTTCTCAAACATGTTTAGATTTACTAATATTAAGTGTTCATGTGTTTAATCTTGAAAAACCTTGAGTAAATGATAAGGTTGATGCTTAGCTAGATTCATGTTAAATGCTTGTTTTTGAATGAAATCATGCTAGGGTCATATTTTGACCGAGACTTGAATTTATGCATGATGCCCGAACTTGGATTTTATTTATCATTTCTTGCTATCATGTATGTTTTAGTCTCATATTAGATAATTGGTTTTCATCCCTTTGGTTAAGATCTTCAGGTTTCATGAAAAATGTTTTAGAGTCTCAACTTTGATTAGATTGACTTTTCTTGCCCTTTTTTATTGATGTCAAAAATGGGAGAAAAATATAGGTTAAAAGGAAGATAATATAGGAAAACCATGCATATAGATAGGGAGAGTTTATTTTCATAGATATGCATGTTGATAAGGGGAGAAATCACATAATTAACTTCCTTTGTGCTTATATGAAAATATTTTCTTAAGGTTGTTTGTCATCATCAAAAAGGGAGAGATTATTGGCCTAAAATTTTCAACTTTGGTCTTAATCTCGATTTTGATGATAACAAATATGGAACTAATGTTTGAGCAAGAAATATTTTCAAGTTACATATCAGTTTGCATGCGACGTCCTCAATCGAAAAAATCACAAAAAATCAAGATCAATGGCTTCGGAGTCGAGCATGTCAAAATTAGTTTAGGACTTAATTTCTTTTATTGTAAATATTCCTAAACCTTAGTTTGATGTCCTCATTGAGTTCACAATAATAAAAAAAACGAACCACGAACCTCGAACCCCGAAAACTTAAAAAATAGAAAATTCAAAAAATGGTCTTGAAAAATTCTAAGTATAGGGGGCTCCTTGGAGGGATACATAATTTAGATATTTCTTTTCCATCAAAAGACTCAATAATTATTCCTTAGGTGAAAACAAATTAAAGACATATTTTTAAGAAATTTTTAGAAACTGTTAACCTAAAAAAAATAAGGCTTGAAAAGCTAAAAACCTTCAAACTACCCAAAATTCTCAGAATGCCCCCAAATGGCTCTTTTTCAAATTAAAGAATGTTTGAACGGCTCTTTGCTTCCATACCCCAATACCAACTCTATAAATACACCCAAAACTCCCTTCCTAAGGCTCCCAACTATTCATTGAGTCATTCTAATAATATTTGGAGCCTTTCTTGAGCCATTTCTCTCAAACCTTAGCTTTGATCTTCTACCTCCTTGATTGAGCCTTCAACCTTGTGTTTCATCATCAAAGGCACCAAGAGGAAGCAAGGATCATGTGTTGGAGCTAAGTATTATATTGATTGTGTTTTTGCTTCATTTATATTTTTATTTTGTTGTTATTCTCATTGTATATCTAGTTGTGAAAACCTAGGGTGCTAAATTTGTGTGTGTGGTGGTAGCCTTGGTGTAGAGGCTTAAATCCATCGGTCTAAACTTAGTTTGCTAGGGTTAATTTTGTAGTCTTTAGAATAAGAGGTGTTGGAGGTACTCTCGGGTGTGAGAGTAACCCTCGGTTGTGAGGGTCGGTGACTTAGCTTGTAAATCCTCTTGTATGATACACTTAATCTAGTAAACTAGAGTTTGAAATCCTAAGCAGAGTGCTTAGGTACGTAGTGGAGTAGGCATTGGGGCCATACCACTATAAATTCATTATGTAAGCATTGCTCTTGTGCGTGTTTGATTACTTGTTATTTATCTTGCTTCTGCTTGCTATTAAATTATGATTTGCCTAAAGTAATCAAGAAATGGTTAAAATCGAATTTGGGCTAAAGTTTTAGTTAACACACTATTCACCCCCCTCCCCCTTCTAGTGTGGTTATTCAACTTACAGTAGTTCCACCACTTGTCCACCATTT
This sequence comes from Canna indica, assembly GCA_034359265.1. NCBI lineage: Eukaryota > Viridiplantae > Streptophyta > Magnoliopsida > Zingiberales > Cannaceae > Canna > Canna indica. The sequence continues at coordinate 30,234,415 of CP136898.1, read as the reverse complement.
TTTAATGGTTAACTATAGCTATTGGAAAAATCGCATGAATGCTTTTCTTAGATCTCAAGGACTTGATGTGTGGAAATGATCATGACTCCTTATCAACAACCTATCAAGCCTATAGATGAATGGTCAAACAAGGAAAGCAAGCTCTTTACCTTAAATGCTTTGTGTCATGTCTATAAATGAGTACAATAGAATTTTCATATACAAATCCGCTTATGAAATTTGGAATGTTCTTGGAACTACTCATGAAGGCACCACCACTTAAGTCAATGAATCAAAAATAAATTTACTTATGAATGACTATGAGATGTTTAAAATGCATTCACATGAATCTATTGATGATATGTATGGTAGATTTCAAGTTATTACTAATGGCTTATCTAGTCTTGGTAAGGAAATCAATAAGGCGGAAAGGGTAAAGAACCTACTTCAGTCTTTGCCTAGAGCAAACCAAAGGTGGTAGCAATAAATGAAGCTAAGGACCTCTCAACACTTAAGCTCACCGAATTACTTGGGTCCTTAATGATCCATGAAATTCATATGAGAAGCCACAAACAACAAGATGAAAAGGAGGCTTCAAAAGGGAAGAACATCACCTTGAAGACCTCTCATTATGAAGAATAATCCACCTACGAAGAAGAAGAACAATATGAACCTCATGAAGAGATTGCCCACGCTAAATAGGAGGATAGTGAGGCTAGCAAGAAGGCCTCTATACAAGAAGAAAAACAAAGGGGACTTGATGTGCTTTCAATGCAAGAAGCCGAGACATCTAATAAAGGATTGTCCCCTAAACAAAGTCTCCAACTCCTCAACATTTCAAAACGATAGGAGGAAGAAGAAGAAGAAGAAGACATACATGGCTGAAAGGTGTTAAGGCACGCTAGAGGGGGGTGAAAGTATGAGTCTAAGGTGATTGACTTCAATTCTACTTTGATCACAACTAATTTAAATTCCACTCTAGGTTTCTAAGTTATGATGAATGTTTGATATGATTATGCTTGATAATGAGAATGAGAACAAGTGATAAGCTAAGCAATTCAAAATATCGATGAAACAATGCTAACAAGGTATTTAGAGTGGTTCGGAAACTTTCCCTACTCCACTACCTTGGTTCACCACCAAAGATTTCACAACTACTTGTATTAACTTTTGTCTTCCTACAAAAAGGGGTCAACCAAGGGCTTATCTCTTCACAATGAGAGTGTCTCTACCTCAAACCTAAGGAACTCTAAAAGTTACACACAAGTCAAACCCAAGGTATGTCACCTACACCTAGTTACAAACCGATTTTGAGTTGAAATGAAAACAACAAAATAACAAGTAGAAAATGCAAGGAGAAAAGCTTAAGTAAGTTACAAACACTTAGTGAAGCTTCTCCTTGATGTCTCCTAGAGCTCCAAGCCTTAGGATGATGTCCACGCCAAGTTGGAGGGCTTGAGAGTAAAGGAAGGCAGCAATTAGAGATGAAAACTAAGATTTGCATTGAAGAATCACTCTTTAAGGGTCAAGAGAGTTTTGGGTGTATTTATAGAGTTGGTAATATGGTATGAAAGAAAAGAACTGTTCAAGCCTTGTCTCATTTGAAAAAGAGTCGTTTGGGGATATTTTGGGAATTCTTGGCAGTTTTTAAAAACTAGTTGGGGGCATTTTGGAAATTCTGGATATTTTGGAGGTTTCTAGCCTTTCAAGCCTTAATTTTTTAGGTTAACGATTTCCAAAAATTCCTTTAAAATATGTATTTAATTTTTTTTCACCTAAGGAATAATTATTGGGACTTTTGATGGCAAGAAAATATCTAAATTATGTAGCCCTCCAATGAGCCCCCTATACTTAGAAATTTTCAAGATCGTTTTCTGATTTTTCTAGTTTTTAAGTTTTCGGGATTTGGGTTTCAATTTTTTTTGGATTGTGAACTCAATGAGGACATAAAATTAAGGCTTAGGAACATTTACAATAAAAAAAATTAAGTCCTAAACTAATTTTGACATGCTTGACTCTGATGCTTTCGATTCTTGATTTTTTGTAATTTTTCCGACGAACTTTGGATGTGTATCGTATGTCCAACATAAGACCAAACCTTGATGAAACTATTAGAACCATGTTTGTTATCATCAAAATGAACAGTGTTTCCAAGGTTGAACCATTGGGCCAACAATGGCAACATGGGATGAAAATGAACCTTCATCATTTCAAATCTTTGCTTTATGACTTTAAATGAGGAGGTAATCCCTATCATTACTATTTTCGATAAAGTTTATACACAAGAACTTTAAAATTAATTTGATAATTTGCATGATGAATTTAGGGTTGTTAGGAAATGTATTAAAGAACTTAGGAAGAATAATGCTAAATTAGAAAATGAAAATGCTTCCTTAGTTTCATTATGTTATACTCTTGAAAAGGAACTAGAAAAATTGGAAAATGAAAACAAACTTTTAGATGATGATTTACTTGTTTCCTATAATGCATTGAAAAATAAAGTAGAGAATCCTAGGATTAATAAATTGGCCTTAGAGAAAAAGAATATTGACTTGCAAATTGCTAATGACTTATGTGAGAAACGAAATGAATCATTGAGCATGCAAGTTGAACATCTAAATGATGGTATGTTTTCTTTAAAGAAGGAATTATGTGTGTTGAATGAAAAAATTGAAAATATTAGAATCTTGGAATTCTCATGCTTCACATGCTAGAAATCCTAGGAGTTCATTTCACATGCCCATGCACATACCATCTTTCATGGAAAATGTTATTGTTGTGATACTTATGGGCATATGATAAAAGATTGTGCTTTTAAGAGGAACCCAACGTTAGGACAATTTAGATTCTAAAAGCTTCTAACCCCCTAGGACCCAAGTCAGTTTGGGTACCAAAGCTCTCATTTACTAATGTAGGAGAAACACTTCTCTTGATTAAAGATAAGATGATAGCTTGAAGTTGCTCTTGGAGATGAAAAATGAAACTACTTATGGATTGCAACTTCGCATCAAGCTTGAGAAATTCGGATGATGTCATTTAGGTATCAACTCCTACTCTCATCCATGTCCTTGTCATTAATTGGAGTTTGATGAAATTTAAAGAAAAACTAATATCATGTTATCTTGCTTAATTTGAGAATGATATGAAAATTTTCATATTACTTTAAAATAGTGATCTACAATTTGGTACATCTTAGCATCTACTTGGTACTTAGTTTTCATGTTTTTCCGGTTGACATCTTCTCTTGTTGTATCAAGATTAAATTTTGAGCTTTTTCCATTAAGTTTCGGTCTCTTCGGAGACCTATATGACCTATAATGGGTCTATGCAGTTTTGCAGTTTTAAATATAGGCTAATTGTGGTCATTCCGATTTTCAACAAATAGAAAGAGTTTGAGGTCTTGATTTTAATGTTTTCACCTTTTGAGATCTCCTTGATTCATTTTGATTTCACTCTTGATTGATTTTGAAAATGATTTAGCAAAGTTGACTTTTGGAAAATAAACTTGATCTTTCTCTTTGCTATCTAGATTATAAAATATTGTGATATTAATTATCCAATTACTTGCAAGTTGAGTTTTACTTTTAGTAGGAGGCAAATATCTTAAAATTTCAAGAATACATGCTAAGACTTGAAAATTCTATCATAATAAGGTAAGGGTTTCACTCTTGCACCATGTAGTATGATACCTCATAGAGCATGTAAAAATTCTTGTTCCTTGCTCATGATAAGTACTTAGTTGTGTTTGGGTGAAAATTCATGAGTATTTAGGAAAATGACATGTAGGCAATTTCTTGATACTTTCACTCTTGCACCATGTCATGTTGATTATTGACTCAAGGAGAATTTGGACAATGCTTGACTTTGGCCATTTTTGATTGATGTCGAAAGGGGGAGAAATTAGACATACATATAGTTAGGATGAGTCTATCTTTGATATGCATGATGGTAGGGGGAGCATTGTATATGCACTTGATAAAATGATATACTTATTGAGTTTTTCTTAATACTTTAATTTGATTGAAATATTTGTCATCGTCAAAAAGAGATAGATATTTGGCCTAAGGGTTTCAACCCTGGTTATTATCTTGATTTTGATGATAACAAACCTATATTGATGGGTTTATCAAGTGTTTGAGTTCAGGTTGGATAAACGATATATACAAGTTCGAAGTTTGCCGAAAAAATTGAAAAAATCAAGAATCGAAAGCTTCAGAGTCGAAAGCGTCAAAATCAACTTGGGATCTTATTTTTCACTTTAGACATCCTTATTAACCTTATAATGATATATTAGGACTATTCCCAAGCCAAAAACCAAAACGAGATCCAAAATCGAACCCCGACTAAAAAAATTAGCAAAATCAGTTATCAGTCTAAAACTAGGGTTATCTATCAAACTTCGACCGGTCATCGGTCGACCAAAAGGTTACTAGAATTTCTAGTGAGTACTTTTCGATCGAATCTCGGTCGACCCTCGGCCAACTGAAATGTCCAACGAACATTTTTCTATCCGTTGAACGACTAGATTTGAACCCATACCTACCCAACCAATATATAAACTTCTGGAATACTGTTGTAAATCCTTCTAACTATTCATTGATGATATTCTTGAGTTCTTGGGCCCTAAAGAGAGAAATTTCTTGAGTCATGTTAGGATGAGTTGGTTAGATGTCTCAGACAAGTTGTTGGTTGGGTAGTTGGTCGTCTACTCGACCGCTCGGACCTCGATCAGAGTGTCGGTCAGTTGGATACTCAGTCTCAATTGGACCTGTTGAATGATCAACCCATTGTTTTGCAACTTCTGGATGTCGATGAATTTGGGTGGCAGGTTGGCTCGGGAGCTTTCCTCCCGAGGTATGTGCTGGATTACATAGTGATTAGCGTTAGTTACCAACAAATGGACTAAGGATGGGTACCTTTCCAAGGAGGGTTCCCTTCTTTGGAAGTCATCGCTAGCTTGTCCTATGACAAGCTGTGAGTTTCTGTCTTCCCTATCTTTGATTCCGACGTTGGGGTAGGAGTCCTTTTGTTGATGCTGGTGCTCGGCTCCGAATTTTTCTCCTTTTGTTCCACGGATTTGACCCGAGGGTCAATCATGTGTTCACGGTGGATGACTCTGGGGTCTCTCCTCGGCACGTCGACAAACATCCATGCGAACAGGTTGGCATTGTTCTTGTGCATGGCGCCAAGTTGAGTTTTAAGCTCGGTTGGGAGGTGAGCTATAGTAAATTGCACCCGCGTGGGCAGCGTCCCTGGGGTGGAGTGCTTGACACTTACCCTAGTTTGTTCGTCTTCTACTTTAAACATTCATTGTAGCACCAATGGGCTTCTTTTTGGTCGGCATGGATCACCCCCACTTTTGTCTTTGAGATAGAGAATTTTAGCGCCAGGTGAGGAGTTGATACCATGGCTTCCAGGTTATTCAGTGAAGGTCGCCCTAGAATCATGTGATAGGGGTTGGGGATGTCAATAACTAGGTATTGCACGCTGATCGTCTTGGCCTTCGACTGTGAGTCAAACATCATTCTCAGCCATACATAGCCTTGGGCATTGACTCGTTCTCCCGAGAAGCCTACTAGGTATCTGTTCTAGTGATGGAGCGAAGCTTCAGTCAACTACATCTTTCTAAATGTTGAGTGAAGGAGGATGTCAGCCGATCTTCCCTGGTCCACCAGGACTTTCCTAACAATAAAGTTGCCAACGATTACAGAAATGATGATATAGTCGTGTAGATTTTTATCAATTCCCTGGAAATCGGATTCATAAAGTGATATTACCAGATTTCTGACGCGGTACCTCTAAGGGCGAGTTGTGCCATCAACTGCCATGATGGCCCGGAGGGACCTTTTCTGGTCGAGCTTGTCTCACCTCCTCCTGCGAATCCTATGGCTATGTGGTTGATGACCTTGTGGATCTCATTGTTCGACTGATTCATTCTGTCGGTGTCTCTAAGGGTGAGCGGGTCCGGATATCTTGTATTTTTCATGATACCCAGACCCTACACTGTATAGTACCGATTCTTAGGTTTTGGAATCGGACTCTACCCGAAATCACAAGTTCCAATTTCGGTTCCAAGTACCCTATTGGAACCTGTTCATATACAGATTCTAGAGTACATGTTCTGAGTACCCTATTGGAACCTGTTCTGGAACCAGTAAATGAACAGGTTCCAATAAGGTACCCTGTTGGAACCTGTTCTGAAACTTATAAATGTGCAGGTTCCTATACCCTGGAACCTGTAGATGAACAGATTCTAGAGTACAAGTTCTGGGTACCGATTTTGGGTACCCAATGTGTTGGACCCGGAACCGAGACTGATTTTAATCTGTCCCTAAATTTTTATCCCGGACCCTACCCGAATTTACTTTAGATCTACCCGAAACCTACTCAATCGGGTATGTTCCAACCGGTTCCAAGTCTACCCGATACTCATGCACACCCATAGGTGTCTCAATTTCCCCCGGTGTTGCTCGAGGGTGTTCTACTTTGACTTCAGCATCGGTGGTCGTGGCCATTCCGATCCCAGCTATGGCTCCTTCTATGATTAATATAGCGGTCGAGCCATCCTTCACATATCAAATTCTCGATCTGGTCTTTGAGCACCACACATTCCTTGGTTGTATGCCCATAGGAGCGATGGAATTCACACTTCTTGCTTCTATCGGCATTTAGCAATATCTTTTGTTTCCCGACGTTGCTGGGATGTTTGAGAAGTTGTAGGTCATAAATTTCCCAGAGAATGGTATCCCTTTTGGTGTTTAATGAGGCATATTCGTCGTGTGTGGCACTAGGTCGGGGTGGCGATCTCTTCCTTCTATCGTCGTCCTATCCTCGGCGATCTCGCCCATCTCCCTTTTATTGAGATTTTCTGCTTTCTTATCTTCGGCGCCACCATTGTTAGTCTGCCTGTCGGCTTTTCTGACCTCTATAAGCTCTTCAATCTTCATGTAGCATACTGCTCATTCTCGGAACTTTGCCATAGTCTTTGGCTTGGACAGAGCTATCTGGTCCACGAACTGTTCGGGCTTGAGGCAAAGTTTGATATAATATAGTTCGATGCTAGGATTGAGGTTAGGGATCTCCATGGCCACGACTTTGAATCTCTTCAGATACTCCCTTAGTGGCTTGTTCTGCGCTTGCTTGATGTAGTGGAGCGAGCTCTCATGTTGGCCTAAGGTTTTCAATATTGGTCTTAATCTCGATTTAGATGATAATAAACATGGAACTAGTTATTTCATGAAGAAATATTTTTAGGTTCCATATCAGTTTGCGCGTGACATCCCCGATCGAAAAAATTGGAGAAATCGACAAGGACGCTCATCGACACTCAGGATTTATCGGGAAGATTGAGTCTAGGTCTAGAGTGTCTAGATTTATGTATATCCTCTATTTAATGCATAATAACTCAAAAACCAAAATCCGAACCCCAAAACATGAAATTCCGAAAAATCAAAAAATGGCCCAGAAATTCTCTAAGCCAAGGGAGCTCCTTGGAGGGCTATATAACTTAGACATTTTCTTGGTACCAAATACCTCAGTAATTGTTCCTTAAATAGAAACAAGTTGAAGACATATTTTTATGAAATTTTTGGAAACCTTCAACCTATCCATATTTGACCCGGGAGATTTCAAAATTTCCGGTTTTCGCAAATTTGTACTAGACACCAAAAGTTAAATTTTGATTCTTAAGGATTTTGATCTTTTAGATATTTTTATTGAACCCAAATGCGGAGTAATCCTCATTTAACATTTATGTTTTAAAGTTAATTGTGGGCGAAATGTATAGTCATAAGGGGGAGAAATGTATAGTTAAAATGGGGGGAAACGTATAGGTAAAGGGGAGGAAAATATAGGAAATCCATGCATATAGATAGGGGGAGTTTAATTATATAAATATGCATGTTGATAGGGGGAGAAATCCCTTAGTTAATATCCTCTATGCTTTAAATGAATATAATTTCTTATGGATGTTTGTCATCATCAAAAGGGGGGAGATTGTTGGCTTTAGGTTTTCAACCTTAGCCTTAATCTCAGTTTTGATGGTTTTGATGATAACAAACATGGGACTAATGATTTCATTGAGAATATGTTTCAGGTTCCATATCAATTAGCGTTCAATGTCCTCGATCGAAAAAATCGAAAGAAATCGAAAATCAGAAGGACATTGATCGTCGCGCTCGGGTTCGTCGCGAAAGTTTCTCGAAGAACGAAGAATGCACCAAAGATGCATTGGACGGGCTCAAAGATCACATGAAAGCTCTCCAAGTTGATAGCCGTTGAAAAAATCAGCTGAAGAATCAAATCTCAGCCTAAATTCGGTCGACTGGGCAGTCGACCGAATAGGGTAAGGTATCAGGCAGTAGCCTTGTCGGTCGACCGGTCGGTCGATCGAACACTGCCTAAAACAGGCAGTGGCTACTTCGATCGACCGGTCGGTCGACCAACAGAGGCCTGAAATATGCAGTAAGGTTGGCGGTCGACTGACCTGCACATAAGCCAAAGACGCAATCGCGTCAGTCGACCGACTGGTCGATCGAAGAAGAAATCGCGTGATCTTGCGTCTGGGCGGTCGACCGACCAGAGAAAAAAATGAAATGGTCAAATGACCAGTCGACTAGTCGGTCGACCGGCGTGATTGCGTGTTTGGCTTATATGCAGGTCGGTCGACCGCCAACCTTACTGCCTATTTCAGGCCTCTGTAGATCGACCGACCGGTCGACCGAAGTAGCCACTATCTATTTTAGGTAGTGTTCGGTCGACCGATAAGGCTACTGCCTGGTACCTTACCCTATTCGGTCGACCGCCCAGTCGACCGAATTTAGGCTGAGATTTATTTCTTCAGCCGATTTTCTTCCGCGCTTCATTTTCGGGTTCTGGTTTTCAACGACCATCAACTTAGAGAGCTTTCATGTGATCTTTGAGCCCATCCAATGCATCTTTGGTGCATTCGTCGTTCTTCGAGAAACTTCTGTGACGAACCCGAGCGCGGCGATCAATGTCCTTCCGATTTCTAATTTCTTCTGATATTTTCGATCGAGGACATTGGACACTAATTTATATGGAACCTGAAACATATTCTCAATGAAATCATTAGTCCCATGTTTGTTATCATCAAAACCGAGATTAAGGCTAAGGTTGAAAACCTAAAGCCAACATTAATAACTTAAAGTTAAGGTATGTTAAAAAAGACTAATGAAGAATCAACTAATCAAAAAATCGGCAAACTGCCCAACCTGGCAGTTTCGACTGAACCTTGGTCAACCGAGGGTTGCTCGACGGTCGACCGAATTGCCTAACAGATCTAAATAGATCCATTGAACGGCTCTTTTTGAGCCTCTACCTTTGGAATCTTTATAAATAGACCCCCAAACTTGCCTTCCCAGCTAACTAATGATTCATTGAGTCATCCCTTGACATTTGCTAAGCCTTTCTTGAGCCATTCTTGAGCAAACCCTAATTTCATAGAGAAACCTTGATTTAGCCTTCATTCTCCATTGATTCATCTTCAAAAGGCATCAAGAGGAATAAGGAACTTGTGTTGGAGCTAAGTATACTTGGTTTTTTTTATTGCTCCATTTATATTATATTTTGTGCTTTATTTCCTTGTGTTTGATCTTGTGTAAGATCTAGGTTGTGAGGTCTTGAATGGTTGGTGGTTGCCTTGGTGTTGAGGCTTAAATCCACCGGTATAAACTTAGTTAGCTATGATTAGTTGTGTTGTCCTTAGGGTTGAGGTGGGAGAGTGCTCTCGGTAGGAAGGTGGAGACTTCCGGGTGTGGAAGTGCCTTCGATGTGAGAGCGGAGACTTTCCGGTGAAAAGGTCATCATTGTAAAGGAAACACTTTAATATAGTGAAGTAGAGTTAGAAATTCTAACCGAGGTGCTTGAGTAGTAGAGTAGGCATTGCGGTCGAACCACTATAAATTCATGTGTTAGCATTATTTCTATTTGTGCTTATTTATTTGCCATATTCACTTGTTTCCGTAATTAGTCTTTGATTTGAGCATTAACCTAAGTAATCAAGAAAACGATTAAAACCAAATTTAGGCTAAAGTTTAGCGAACACACTATTCACCCCCCTCCCCTCTAGTCTAGACCATTCGACTATTCACCCCCCTCGATCTTGGAATAGATTCGAGACGAGGAGAATTGGTTGATGAAGGCTCTAGAGAGCTCCTGAAAGGTGTGTACGAATCGTGACGTGAGGGTGGAGAACCATAGCAGTGCAACTTTCTCCAAGTAAGTGGGGAAAGCTCGGCACAGGATGCAGTCCATTGCGCCGTTGAGAAGCATCACTAATCTAAACATCGTCAGATGGGTGGTTGGATCACCCATGTCGTTATAAGGTTGGAGAGTAGTTGGCAGTTTAAAATTGTCCAGAAGAGGGACTCCCATAACGTGCTCCGCGAATGGTCCTGGGTCGATTGTGGGGGGAGGAACAACCTCTATTGCATTGGTTCCTTCTCTCTGGTGTTGCGTGTGAGAGATCTCGTCTCTAAAGACTGAGGCTGGTCTCCCGATTCTCTAGTGGTGGTTCTCCTCTTTATGCTTTGAGCGCAGGACTCGCGCTCGGCTAGATGTTGCTCCTTGGATTGCGTTAGCGCGTCAACTTGGGCTATCAGCCTCTGGTTCTATGCAAGGAGATCAATGATCAAACGTCGTAGCTCCTCTAGTCTTGGGTCGGTGGGCACTAGAGTGTCACTCCTCGCCATGTTTGCATCTTTGGGTAGTGGGGGAATGTTGCTGCTAGGTTGCTGCCTATTGGTGGCAACCTTCACCTGACTCCGAGTGTCTACCAAGGTGGGGCAGGTAAGGTTTACTCAGCCCCTCAGTGAGAACCAAATATTCTCGCGCTGGAGTCTGGAGTGTTGCTAGCCTCCACGTCTCTTTGGTCCAGCGCGGTTCCAGTGGTGACCTGCAAAGACACTCCGACGCTAAGTGAGAGGGAATCTCAGATAATGGGTATGGAATTAAAATTGAGAGTATATCTGATATGTGTCGTGTCTATTTTATGAGGCAGATTGGGGTGTTCGGCGATGATGTCTCTCAGAATCTCGCGGGATATGCCCTGAATGGGTCAAAGTTTATCCCGAAAATGACGAGCTCATAATAAATGAAGGATGTCGATATCATTATTTGGCTGGATGGAGCCCCCGACTAAATTGTAGTTGGTTTGATCTGAGTTTGATTTATGGATGTGGGCGCTTCCAAGCTTGATCTGGTCAGGCCCAAAGAGCTAGTCCAATCCACCTATCTATATATTTATTGGTGGTCCCGCCTCCAATTTACCTTAAAAAATGTCTTCTGTTTGGGAGAAAATGAATCCTTCAATTGCCTTGAGTTTGTTCATTCTATTATATCATTATAATTTCTTAAAACCCATCAAAAACTATATGATTAAAAGTTAATATTATGGATATTTAAAGTGTAATAAACTAGAACTTACATTATTAATCAAAAATAATATAGAGCACAAAAATAATTTTTTTTGATATTATAGAATTTTAGATCAGAACCTCAAAAATTCATAAAAAGTACTTTTTTATAAATAAAAAATTATTTTTTAAAAAAAGTCATATATAATTGAAAAAATAATCTTATGTTATACATAGTACAAGAATGTTTTTAAGTAGGGATGACAATTTATTTGCATCTACCAACTAAAAATCGTATCGCACCATATTTGATCCATATCCGCAAATAAAAAAGGATATGAATGTGAATCCGCATCGTATCCACATATAAAAATTTACCATTTTACACATATATAAGTTACTTAATTATATATTATATAGTTATATATGTTTTAAGGTAAAGTACAATGCGGTGCAAATATGGATATGAATATGAATATCCATATCCGCAGCAAACGCAGTGCATATATGGATGTGCGATGCGGATGTGTGGTGCAAATGGGGATAATACAATATCTGCACCGTATCCGATCCGTTGCCACTCCTACTTTAAGGTAGACCCATTGAAAAAATGAAAAAATATGAGATTTCATGAAGAGAAAGCTTTTAAACACACAAAAGACACAAGAAATTTGATTTTTCTTTCCTAAAACTTATTTTGAGCCAAAAATATCAAAGAAAAACCACCATGCATGGAGTAAAGAAGCATGAACCATGATTTTTGTGAGTAAATCTAGACATAAAGTTGAAGGAAGATGAAGGATCTACTCAACATGATGAACTAATTCATGTATTAGAGCTAAGAGTTGAGTTTTTACCTTAGAAGTGGAGAAAAAACCTTAAGATCCAAGGAATGAGGTGAGTGGCTAATTGGAATGGTGAGAGGAGCCCTAGTTTCCGGCTTAAAAGTTTATGTTGAATGGCTCAGATTAAAACAGTCGGCCAAATGGGTGGACAGGATCATTTTCTGTCCGCCGATCGACTGGTCGGTCACATGTCGTGCAACTGCTCGAGCTGAAGTGTGTTTTCTAGTGCTTACAAAGAAAATTATTTTGAGAGATCTAAATATTTGAATTTTATGAAACTTTTTCCACATGAACTAGGCTTCATGAGGATTCTATAAAATCAAGAATCACTCAAAAAGGACATCCCTATAATTTTCTAGAAAATTCTCAAGTTCACAGTGGTATTTTCGTAAATATTTGGACTTTATGTGAAATCTTAGATTTCTATCGTAGAATCCCCTAATCTGGTTAGATCTTGTTTAGATCACTTATAATAATGTTTTTGAACATATAGAGTTTTACTAAATTTTTTATGGATTTTTAATCATATATATCAATTTTTCAATACGTCCGCTCATCATATTTTTTTTACTTGAAATGTGAAATTTTATGTATTCATCAAGATACTTGTTTAAGTGTAATTATTTTGCAATTTATGCTCATGACAAATTTTTCAATCAAGATACAAGGTTCCAAATTTAAAATCTATCTATATTATGTAATCACAAAGAGAGTGAAGATTTTGGAATTTCTTTATAATCCAGATTTCTTATTTGAGCTATTTTATTCAAACAACATGTAAGATCATTCATAAGCATATGGAATTCATTTAATCAAGAAAAAAGAGGTGTCATGCAAGAATTTTTACCAAATTAACGCCCATACCTCATTTCTTGAAGAATTCCATAGATTGTATTTTTTTCCCCCAATTTTTGACGATAGCCTTTCATTTTTAATAAATATTAACTTGCAAGCAAAATATAACAACTAGCAAGTTAGCATACTAAATAGCAAAGGTAAAAAAGAAATCTTCATTTGAGAATTTTAACCTAAGTTAGATAGTGATAAACTCGTTTCAAGTAGAATCGTCATGAAACCAAAACGAATCGAAAGATCTCAAAATGTGATATTTTGAAAAGTAAGATCTCCAACCCTTCCTATTGGTTGAAAATCGAGAGGTCACAATGAGTCTATGATTTTGAACCGCAAGGTTGGTTAGGCCCGTTATATGCCACATAGGTCTTCGAAGAGACCAGAAAATCAAAAACAAAAATTATTTTTTAAATCATATCACGAGCGGGCAAAACCAACTCAAATTTAACTAGTATCATAACTCCAACTTTAAGATGACAAGTAATATAAAGGAGGTGATACTAAACATACCTAGATGCCAATTTTCATACCTACGATATCATGATGGCTTGAAGTTGCAACCAAAGATGGATTCTTCATTGAAGTCCATGGTCAACTTCAATTCTTCAATTTCCTTTACCCTTGTGTGGTTACTCCCCCTACAAAAGAGCATGAGACCTTTGGTACCCAAATGGCTTTGGGCTCTTGGGGGTTAGAGGGCTTAGCTACCCAAAGTGTCTTAACTCCACTTGGGTTCATCTTAAATGCGCAATCATATATAGCATGCCCATAGACACCACAACAAAAACAATGATCATGAAACTTTTTGTTATCATTTTTCTTAGCATGAGATTTTGCATTAAAATGCAAAGCATGAGATTTATGATGAACATAGGCATTTTTGAAAGATACATTTTTCTTTCCAAATTTCTTAAAGGAAGTTAAGTTTTTCAAATTATGTACTTCCTTGTTCAAGACCAAAATCTCATCTTTTAAAACTTCAATTGACTTATGCATGGCATATAGTTGAGATTTCAAAATATTATTCTCACTTATGATTTTTTAATTCTCAAATTTTAAATTTTTATTTTCAAGCTTTAAGTCCTTAAGCTCAAGTTTCAATCTATCATGGCATAAATCAAATGAACTAGATTTCAATTTCTCATTTTCTAATTTTAATTCATACACATGAGAATTAAGCATCACATTTTCTTTCTTTAGCATCTTATTTTCCTTATCTTTTCTAACAAGCAAGGCATACATCTTTCTACACACATCTACTAACTCATCATATGGCATGTCATAAGAACTAGTAGAACTAGCATTGTCATTTTCATTAGCATGACTAGGTGAAGGAGAGTGTACCTCATCATTAGCATCCATGAGGCTAAGTTTGGATGTGGCTTCATAGTCATGGCTTGAGGGTGCTTCAAGTGAGTGAGAGGTGGAGGTGGAAGCACTTGACATCTTCCTTGCTTTGTTCTTCATGCTTGGGCAATTTTTCTTCACATGTCATGTTTCTTTGCAAGCATGACAAATTACCTTTCTTTCTCGGCTCTTGGAGTTACTTCTTTGACTAGAAGAGTTATGGGCATCAAAACAAGATTAGGGGTAGGTAAATGACCATTGTCATCACTACCTTCATTAAATGTACTAATTTCTTCGGTTTTAGCATGATCGTATAAAACATTCAAACTAGCCCATAAATCAAAAGCCGTGGAGCAATGCATGACTTTTTCAAGAATTTCATTTGGTAAGGTGCAAAGAATACAATTCATGGCATCTCCATTATACTTAAACATTTTCTTATCTAATTCACTCCAAGCATGCATGTCAACCTTAGGCTCAATGAATTCTAGTCTTAACATGTTAAGGACACAAAAACTTTTAGTCTTTAAATATGTGTACATCCTATATTTCCAAAAATCAAAGTTCGAGGCATCGAACCTAGGAGGTGAAGACGCTAAACTCTCTAGTGTCATTTTCCGGATCGAGAGACAATGTAGAGGAGATGGTGAAATCTCAATCTACGACCCGCTCTGATACCAAATGTTGGTGAAATGGTCACACTAGAGGGGGGTGAATAGTGTGTTAACTAAACTTATCGCCTAATTCGATTTTAATCGTTTACTTGATTACTTAGGCAATTCACAAATCGAGTAGTAAGCGGAAGCAAGATATAAATAATAAGCAAAAATGAATGCAAGATAAACAATACTAACACAATTATTATAGTGGTTCTGCCATAATGCCTACTCCAATATCTAAGCACCCCGCTTACAATGAGGACTTTACAACAAAAAGTCTTCGCTCTCAAACCGAAGGCACTTCCACACCCGAAAGTATCCCGCCTTTCTACTAAGAGCACTCTCTCACCTCAACCTAAGGACAACTCAACTAATCCTAATAAACTGAGTTTACAATGGTGGATTTAAGCCTTAACACTAAGGCAACCACCAACTCAATCAAACCTAGCAACTTAGGTTTACACAAATTCAAATACAATGAAATAAACACTAAAATAAAATAATAATGAGAGCAAATAATAAACAATATAAACTTAGCTCCCAAACAAGATGTCCTAGCTCCTCTTGATGACTTGTAGATGAATCAAAGCAAGCTCAAAGTCAATATCAAAATTTCTAGGCTCAAAGCTAGGGTTCTTTGCAAAGATGGCTCAAGAATTCTTGTAGATATGCAAGGAGTGGCTCTTTGAGGCTTAGAGATATCAATAACCAGCTGGGAGAGAGTTTTAGGTGGGTATTTTTAACTCCCCAAACTCAAGGTGTCATCAACGGGCATTTTTTTGCCCGTTTGCGACTGCCGGTCGCTTGTCGGTCGATCGTCGATTGACCGACTGATCGACCGCCCAAGCAATCGCGGCAATCTGCCAATTTTGGGCACACTTCGGTCGACCGACTGGTCGATCGAATTGGCTACTGTCAATTTTCCACCGCATTCGATCGACCGAATTGGCTACTGCCAATTTTCTGCAGCATTCGGTCGACTAACCGACCGATCGAACCTAGGCTAGAAATTTCTTCTTTGGATCTTCTTGTTGCGCGCTTTATTTCCGAGTTCTGGCCTTCAACGTGCGTCAACTTAAAGAGCTTTCCATATATTCTCTTGACTCGTCCAAGACGTCTTTGGTGCACTCGTCGAATTCTTGTGAGTCGTCATAAATGTACGTCATATCGAGACCAATGTCGATAAATTATAAAACCGACTTTTGTCTTTTATCGAACCTGCGACCTTCATGCTTCAAGAACTCGGTTAGATAGACTTGGTTTGTTATCATCAAAATAATCATGAAGAGAGTAGAGCACGAAGGAAAAAACCTTCGGCCAACAGATAGGTATGAAATTAAAATTGAGAGTATACCTGATGTGTGTCGTGTCTATTTTATGAGGCAGATCGGGCTGTTCGGCGATGATGTCTCTTAGAATCTCGTAGGATATGTCCTGAATGGGTCAAAGTTTATCCCGAAAATGACGAGCTCATAATAAATAAAGAATGTCGATATCCTTATTTGGCTGGATGGAGCCCCCAACTAAGTTGTAGTTGGTTTGATATGAGTTTGATTTATGAATGTGGGTGCTTCCAAGCTTGGTCTGGTCAGGCCCAAAGAGCTAGGATTATCTATTTCTTGGTGGTCCCGCCTCCAATTTACCTAAAAAAATGTTTTCTGTTTGGGAGAAAATGAATCCTTCAATTGCCTTGAGTTTGTTCATTCTATTATATCACTATAATTTCTTAAAACCCACCAAAAACTATATGATTAAAAGATAATATTATGAATATTTAAAGTGTAATAATCTAGAACTTACATTATTAATCAAAAATAATATAGAGCACAAAAACTACAAATTTTTTAATATTATAGACTTTTAGACAAAAACCTCAAAAATCCATTAAAAATACTTTTTTATAAATAAAAAATTATTTTTAAAAAAACTGTCATATATAATTGAAAAAATAATCTCATGTTATATAGAGTACAAGAATATTTTAGTTTTTAATTTTATAGTCTTTTACGTAGGGATGGTAATTTATTTGCATATGTCAACTAAAAACCGCATGATCGCACCGTATCCAATCTATATTCGCAAATAAAAAAGAATATGAATGTGAATCTGCATCGTATCCACATATAAAAATTTACCATTTTATACACACGCGCGCATATATATATAAAGATAAATTACAAAACAATGCAGATATGGATATGGATATCCATATTCGCAGTAGACGCGGTGCAGATATGGACGATGTGTAATGCGGATGTGCGGTGCAGATGGGTATAATACAATATCTGCACTGTATTTGATCCATTGTCATTCCTACTTTAAGATAGATCCGTTAAAAAAAGTGAGATGATAAAATTGGTATTCCAATATTTTGGTTCTAATTGCATAAATTTATAAATTTCTATTCAGAATTTGAGAACTTTTTATAAAATCAATCCAATTTTAAAAAAATACTCATTAAACTTTGATAAATTAATCCACTTCTAATAAATGATTTACAAAAATGCAATGTCAATTTAGTATGGGCAACTTTCGGGGAAAAAAATGGGCAACTTTCGGTAACACGCAAAAACAATTGCATCCACGTCAGCATATGCCATGAAATTGGTGAGATTTGAAGATATTGAAAAAGGCAAGCAAAATCCATCTTGTCCACATGCCTCGCCGACAATTCCAACCTCTTGTTCTTCCAACTTGCCCTCAAAACCCTAATTCATTGATAGCAATTTATAATCACTGCATATTTTCTTCCTCTAAATCTTCCCTTATATTTTTCTTAAAAAATAATGAATTAAAACTATATCAATGCATTTGATAAGAAATTGAACGACTTTGGGCAAGTTGACTTTGAATTTTTAAATAACAAATAATTGTTAAAGTTGGGTATTCATTATATTAAATCATATATTCTAATCATTTATTAATAAACAAATTGCATAATTACTAAAATTATAGGAACTAATCTATTGTTCAATTAAATCATCTCATTTAAAAGATTTCATATTTAATGCAAAACTTTTTATTTTTAAAAAATAAATTAACCAATAATATCTAAACATGTGATAATATTTTCATTTTAGTCCATATAAACTATACAATTTTTTTTGAAAAAAAAAACAGAGTTTTCTAGATTGAAAGGCTTAGTTTATCCCGCAAGTCACGGCTAATGAATTCATTAATTTCTAATCTACGAGTTGAAAAAGCTTCAATTGATGCATGAAAAGGTCAACCAGCCTTACGAACTCAGTTTGACGACGTAATTAACGTGCACCTCACACTCATTAATTTTAATCCGCTAATTAATACAATTCACGCAATTTGTTGAGGAATTTATGGGGTAGAGAAAGAGAACAAATCAATAATTTAAAAGCGTTAAATAAAGTGTGTGTGTGTGTGTATGCTTTTTAATAATTCAATCCGGACAATGACTTCTTATTCCTTTTTCATCCCTCCTGCGTAAGTTCCAAAGTCAATATTTCAACGATGGTTGACATGTGATGTAAATACGTACTAAATATATGCATTAGATTTATATTTATTTAACCGAATTGTTTACTATAAATTTGTTTAATATGCACCTAATTTGTTAGTTATAAATTATACATATCGATCCCTCTCTCAATAATTTTTAGTTGCACGCGTAGTTATTAAAAAAAGGTTTGGTTCGTTTGGAGTTTACTATGGGATTTTGGTTCGTTTGAACAAATAGTTTATAGTTTCATGCAAATGTACTTTCTTCCCAAATTATTAATCCATAGAAGTAACCAATAACTTAAAATAATAATAATCAATATTAATAATAATTCTCATAGAAAAATGATCCTGGATTAAGATTATTGCAAAAGAAAAAAAAATCCATTTATACAATTCAAAAATTCATGTTCCTCCTTTTAATACTTCTCTTTTTCTTTGACCTAACTAAAATTAGGTACATGCACAAACAAAAGCCAAAGAGATGTCATGTTTTTAGTGCATATATAACAAAGTTAGGATGAAAACCAAATTATCGCCTCTCACAGTAGGCCAAAAACTTCTGTCAAAATCAACATAATAAAAGTCTAAAATAAAAGAGTTGGAGTTCATATTATCTTCCATATTTTTTAGAAAAGAAAAAAGAAGAAGGAGAAAATGCCAATAATTTTGTTATTAATTTTTCTTGATAACGATGTGCACGCCTAGCAAATACGGTCCATTTTTATTTATTTAGCCCATCAATTCCGGCAGAGAAAATGTGTACAAATTAGAGTCTTCTTAATGTTATTTTATTCATTTATTAATTAATATTTTGATGATCTCAATGGAAGAAGCTGTGGCCTGATTCGTATCAGGAACTGGTTTGGTGCAATCAGATTGAAATATTCAAATATTATATACATAATTTTAGTTTTTACAGTGATAAAGATCATAATCTCAAATGGATAATTAAGTCATATTTTAATTCATTTATAAAAATAGAAGTAGTGTCTAAATCTAATTGGTACAAATTGAGAGAATCAAATCCAATTGGTGAGGATTGAAGAACCTGTGCCTTCTCTACAGCCATAGGAAATAGCCAGGAAATTTCCTCAAATATTTCCTAGGTTTTCATGTAATGAATCAAATGGGGAAAGTGGGAGCGCAGGCAATTTAAAGGAGATTTGGAGGTGGTGGTATCATCTGATTCCCACTTCAAACACTTCTGCCATTGGTTTACTCTCCTTTCCCAAATTCACCCGATTAATCTCCCCATTTCTTCACCATATATTTGTTTATTTTCAGTTCTCCTGTTCTTTCCCACCCTCCTCCTTATGTTTCAAATCCAAGCTTTCACCTCCTTCGGGTGTAATTTTCGCTTGCTGTGTACTTTTTTACAGGTGAAGAGTTCATTTCTCGTTTGAGTTTTTGGAATGAGAGGGAGCTCTTCCATTTTATTTTATTTTCTCCATTTGATCAATTGCTTTAAGCTGAGATGAAGTGCTAATGAAGTGAAGCCATGGAGAAGACCAGAGGAGGTGCTTTTACTGCCACCCATCCTGCTTCTTTCCTCAACAAGCCATCAAATGAAGTCATTTGCAGAAGGATGACGCTCTTCTTTCGTTCCTGCTTCTTCTTCATCACCAGTTCTTTGATTTGGTTGTTCAGCTTCCTAGCCTTGCATCTCTTCAGGTATTGCAAGCTTGACAGCTGGTGTTTTTCGTTTGTGAATTTTGATTTTGATAAGGGTTTTATTCTTTTCTTCCTGGTTGCAGAATCAGGAAAGGCGATAGTTCTCATTCACATGACCTTCAATCATCAGTGATTGATGATTCAAAGAGAGTAGAGACATGTTCTCAAGTCCGTGATTCCTGTGCTAGGAACTATGATTGTTTTGAGGAGAAAGATTCACCACCATGCTTAACTTTCAAGTTTCAGTATCAGCTATCTGCTCACCAAAATTCCGGCAAGGAAGAGCCACAGCAATCCGATGCAAAGCAGAATACATCATCTTTGAGCACAAGCACTCACAGTTATCAATTCGCATCGGCGAAAGATTTGAGTGGATTTGTAGAACAACCAGAAGTCAAAACATTTGTTATCCAAGAATCTGTTGATGATCCAGACATTTTCTCTTTGTATGATAACAAGAATTGTAATACCTTGCTGAGTCCGAAAGCTGCTAATCTTAATGCAGTGCACACAATGGATGGCTTAGATGGCACGAGAGAGGAGAACTTCCCAATTAGTTGTCAGCCTCTGGAGAAGGAAAAGCCTGTAATTTCTGAGACTAATTTATCAGGTGAACTTGAGAGAGCTGGTCAAGCAAAATTCCTCTTGCAGGAGTTTTCAGGCTTCGACTCGGACACTGATACCCTGAGTGCAAGTGATGGGTATTCGGTGAAGGAACTCGCCATGGATTCTGATAGTGAAGGCATGTTATCTGATCATGAACATGAAGCAGAAGGTACTGCAAAATACTCAATTGATGCCATTAGATTTAGAGTAAAACTGCTGCAAGATATCAGAAGGTTGGAAGAAGCACAGCTGCAATTAGTTCATGATCGTGATGAAGAATCTGCTCCTGAAATTGGTAGAATTTCTTTAGCTAATAATCATTTAGATGAAAATTTGCAAGAACATGAATCAGATTTTTCTTTCACTGAGAAAAAAGAATTGAATCAAGGAGAAGTCGAATCAAATCAAGCTCAGAAGTTTGGAGAGCCAAAACTGCTAACTTTGGATCCCTTGACTGATTCCATCCATGATGAGCTTCATGCTACTGAAAAGCAAATAATTTTGAGGAAAAATTCTGATGAAATACTCTACCCAACTGATTTAGTCAAACTAGATGGAATATATGATGAATGTTTGGATGAACAGGAGGAAAGAATTAATAGTACAGAATCTAGAGATAGTATTCGTAGAATAACAAATATAGAGGATGCAGCAATGGCAGAGTTGGATAAAGAGGATGTAGCGCTCATGGCAGAATTGGATGAACTAGAAAGAGAAGAGCAAGCATCAAAGGAAAACAAGGGGATAAAAGAAAGAGAAGTAGAAGATTTGGATGATGATGATGATGATGATGAATTGGAATCCCTGTGGGAACACGAAGATCTTATAGAACAGCTTAAAATGGAGCTTAAAAGAGTGAGGGCAACCGGTCTGCCAACCATCAAAGAAGAATCAGAAACACCAAAAACAGTCGATGACCTGAAGCCATGGAAGATGGATGAGAAGTTCCTGCATGAAAACCCAATGGATGAGCTATACAAGTTTTACAAAAGTTATAGGGAGAGGATAAGGAAGCTTGACATCTTAAGCAACCAAAAAATGTATGCAATAGGTAAAAGTCCAACATCTCCTTTCCTTTATAGTGATTATAGAAACACATGATGCTAACTTGTATCTTGCAAATGTATTCCAGGTTTGCTGCAGCTAAAGGATCCTCTTCACTCTATGGGACCTCAAAAGTCCTTAATACCAGCAATTGCATCCATTCTTTCACAAAGTTTCGGGTCTTGTAGCGGAAAATTTGGCATCAGTCCATCAGAGAAGTTCATCAAGGAGCTGCAAAATGATCTGGAAATGGTTTATGTTGGACAAACATGCCTTTCGTGGGAGTTCTTACGCTGGCAATACGAAAAAGCCCGGCAGCTGCCTGAATCCGATCCATATAGAGGCCATCAGTACAATCAAGTGGCTGGAGAATTCCAACAATTTCAAGTGATGATGCAAAGATTCATAGAAGATGAGGCTTTTCAAGGGCCGCGGTTACCGAATTTTGTGAAAAATCGATGTAGTCTTCAGAATCTTCTCCTAGTTCCTGTCATAAGAGGTAAGGCAAGATCAATCTGGATAAAAAATTTTGGATATATAAATTGCACTGGCAAACCTCTAACTTTCAAATTGCTATGACTACCTTAAAATCATACTATTATCTACCAAATCTAAGTGAATTGGAGTTTTCTTTTCTTTTAAAAGTTAAGCAAATCATTTTCTAGTGCTTGTTTCATCAAATTGGTTTTCATTGGACAGTTCAGAAATTGATGATTATTGTGAATTTGTGATACAGAGGATAGCTTAAAGGAGAAGAGGGAGGATCAGCGCAAGGGAAATCATGTCATTACAAGTGAAATTCTTGAAGAAATCATGGAAGAATCTATTGGAATCTTCTGGGAATTTGTCAAGGCAGACAAGGATGAAACTCCAGGGATTCTGAAGGGCTTAATGGGACCTCGTGTCGAGTTTCAAGACCCCACAGACTCCGAGTTCATGGCAGAGATCCAATCCAACTTGCATAAGGTACAATACACTACAACACAATCGACCTATAAAAATACAAAATTAGAGACAAATTATATTTTTGTTTCTAAATCTTCACATTTAGAGACTAATAGATACAAAATTTATTCCTAATTAGTCTCTAATGATCTATAGAAACAACAAGAACAGAGTCTCATTTAATTGATTTGACTCTAAGCTATAGAAACACCAGCAACATAGTCATTTAATTGATCTGACTCTGAAGTTGTTTCTATAGATCTTTAGAGGTTAATTATGAACAAATTTTATGTCTATTAGTCTCTAAATGTGAAGATTTAGAAAAAAAATAATTTGTCTTTAATTTTGTGTCTCTATAGATCGTTTGTATTGTAGTGATATCTTCAGCAATTTAACTACACCACTCGTTATCATGTCCATCGTAACAAGCTTGTTCCTCTTATTGTTATGCAGAAAGAAAAGAAACTAAAAGACATTGTCAGAACTGGTAATTGCCTGGTGAAGAAATTCAAAAAGCCAAAAGAAGATCGATTGAATCAGGATATCTTCTTCTCTCATGTAGACCTAAAGTTGATTGCAAGAGTGCTTCGAATGTCTCGAGTTACAACCGAGCAGTTGGTGTGGTGTCATGCAAAGTTGAGTTGCATCACATTCACCGAGAGGAAAATTCACAGGGAGCCTTCTTTTTTGCTGTTTCCATGCTGAGATTGGCATCTTCAAGTTAGAGTATTTAAAAATATATACATAGTAGAAATTAATACATGTAAATGATAGAAGAGATAGCTTCGCCAGTAAATTTTGTTTTTCTTGCAACATTGTTTCCATACATGAATAATTTCTCAGCACAATTTTTAACAGTATACCCTCAAATACATGTTTGAGTGATGTAGAAATGGGTTTATCCTATTTTATTTTTTTCATCACATTATATATAAAATACAGACAGTTTTATTTTAAGACAATTAATGATTTGTATGTTTCTCATGGTCTATATTAGGAAGAAATTGGGTCTTCCTGCAAAGATCCAAAATTCAAACGCCAAAAGGAAAAATACCAAAACGAGTAAATCCAAAAAAAAATACAAAGAATACCAAATTTACGTGGTTCAGCCCGGCGGGGTACCGGGCCTACTCCACGGGGAGAAGAGGGCACTTGATTTTATTAGAAGGAGGAGAAAACACGGCCAATACAAGAGCGGAATACAATTGATTAATAAACTGTAAAGAAAAATACTGCATGTTCTCGGATATTTTTTTGCACCCCGAAATCTGGATTCCTGCTTCTGCTTGAAAACTGTGGATGCGGCGTCCTTAATCTTCTTGCTTCTGCCTAAGACGGTGTGAAGGGGAAGAGAGCCGCTGGAAAGGAATCCTGCCTGAGAAACGGAGTAGATGGGAGGCTCTGAGAATTATTGGGATGCTTTCTGAAACTACATATTAGGCCCCTATTTATAATACAGGGGGAGAGCCAATTCATGCCTAATTTGGTGGAGAAAAAATCTCCAAGGATTTTGCTGCTCCGTCTGATTTAATCGGATGGCTGAAATGCTTCTTTTGACCCAAAAAATTAGCTTGTGTTGATCAAGCCCAATTTCATAATAGATTCGGGTTTAAAATGATTCAACTCTTACAATTTCCTCATTTGATGAATTTTAAGCCCGATGTAGTCTTCTCCTCTTCTCCCAAGAGCCCTGTAGGGCTAACCTGCACCATGAATCAATCTTACCAAGTTCATGCAATGTTCAAATTTAGCCGTTGGTAGTACTTTAGTCAGCATATCTGCAAGATTGTGAGCTGTGTCAATTTTCTGAAGCTTTATTTCTCCTTTTGAAATAATATCCCTAATAAAATGGAATCTAGCGTCGATGTGCTTCGTCCTTTCATGGAACATTTGATCTTTTGACAGATGAATTGCACTTTGACTGTCACTATGCACGACTATGTCCCTATTTTGAAAAGTCAGTTCTTTTATCAAGTTCCCGAGCCATATTGCTTCTTTAATCGCTTCTGTAATAGCCATGTACTCCGCTTCAGTAGTAGAGAGGGCGATAGTGGGTTGTAGACCGGCTTTCCAACTTACTGCAGTTCCACCTATAGTGAAGATATAGGCGGTGATTGATCTCCTCTTATCAAGGTCACCGGCATAGTCCGAGTCTGAGTATCCTGCAAACGATTCATTAGTTCCATCGAAAACAAGCCCGGCTTTAGAAGTACCTTGTAAGTAGCGCAGGATCCATTTGACTGCCTCCCAATGTGTTTTTCTCGGATTTGCCATGTACCGGTTGACAACACTGACTGCATGTGCTATGTCTGGGCGGGTACAAATCATGGCGTACATAAGACTGCCAACTGCACTTGCATAGGGTACCTGTGACATGCTAATTCTTTCTTTTTCATCTTTAAGGCACAGTAACTCTAATAATTTGAAGTGCGCGGCAAGAGATGTCTTGACGGATTTTGCTTCTTGCATGCCAAAGCGCTCAACCACCTGCTTTATATAACTTTCCTGGGTTAGGTACAACTTTCTTGCTTTGCGGTCTCACTTTATCTCCATCCCAAGGATTTTTCTTGCAGCCCTAAAGTCCTTCATGTCAAATTCGCCTTTAAAGTGTTTCTTAAGCCTATCTATTTCAGTAATATCTTTTGCCGCAATAAGCATATCATCAACATGAAGAAGCAGATAAATCATAGAACTAGTTGTTTTCTTTAAATAAACACAACTGTCAAAAGATGATCTACTAAAATTAATACCAAGCATAAACTAATCAAATCTCTTGTACCATTGTCTGGGAGATTGCTTGAGGCCATAGAGTGACTTCTTTAGGAGGCAAACATGATCAAGTTTATTTTTCTCTTCAAACCCTTCTGGTTGTGCCATGTAGATCTGTTCTTCTAAGTCACCGTGTAGAAAAGCTGTCTTGACGTCAAACTGTTCTAACTCCAAGTCTTGCATGGCTACTAATGCTAGAAGAACACGAATAGAGGTATGCTTAACCACAGGAGAAAAAATATCTTTGTAGTCAATACCTTCCTTTTGACTGTATCCCTTTGCCACAAGTCGAGCTTTATAGATACCGCCTTCTTTGAGTTTGTAGATCCACTTGCACCCAACAAGTTTCTTGTGCGGTAGAGGCTTCACAAGTTCTCAAGTATTATTTTTCTACAAGGACTTGAATTCTTCTGCCATAGCTTCATTCCACTTTCTTGAATCTGTCCGGTTTAAAGCTTCTTTATAGGAGGTTGGTTCTTCAGTGCATGGAGTTTCTTCTGCCACTGCTAGAGAATATATAGCAATATTTGCATACCTAGGATTAGGACGTGGTGCTCGTCTAGATCGATTGAGGGCAATGGAATAAGGATTATCCTCCTCAAGTTGATGTTGCGCCTCCTGGACCCGGTGTGGCTCCTCCTGAACTGGGTGTGGCTCCTCCTGAACATGTTCTTCAGTGGCTTGTTCTAATGGAGCAGTGTCATTGGCTTCTATGGAAGGCGGTTGAGGCACAGGTGTAGGGAACCAGAATTCTTTGGTAGCAGACTGAGGTGGTGTTTCTTCTGGTGTCACTGTAGTTTCCCGTGAGTCCTCCTCTTCTTGGTTCTCCTTTTTTAATTTCAAGAGTATCTGTTCATCAAAAATTACATCTCTATGAATTTTTGCTTTACAATTATTTAGACACCACACTTTATAGTCTTTCACTCCACTAGGATATCCTAAGAAAATATATTTCTTTGATCTAGGTTCTGATTTTCTTTCATTCAATCTGACATAGACAGTGCTCCCAAAAATTTTAAGGTGGTCATAAGAGGTTAGCGACCCAGTCCATTTTTCCTCAGGCATCTTGAATTCAATGGATGAAGAAGGTGATCGATTTATCAGGTAGCAGGCGGTAGATGCAGCCTCTGCCCAAAAACTTTTAGAAAGGTTAGCATTAGAAAGCATACTTCTTACCCTTTCTATGATGGTGCGGTTCATCCTTTTTGCTACTCCATTCTGCTGAGGTGTGTAGGGAACTGTGTGATGTCTTATGATCCCTTCTCCGGAGTAAAAATCTTTAAATTCTCCAATGCAAAATTCTAGGCCATTGTCGGTTCGCAGGGTCCGAACATATCTACCGGTTTGCTTCTCAATCATTGCTTTCCAAGACTAAAATTTGGAGAAAATATCATATTTATTTTTAATAAAATAAGCTCATACCTTCCTGGAGTAATCATCAATGAATGTGAGCATGTATCGAGCTCCTCCTTAGGATTCAACCGGTGATGGCCCCCATAAATCAGAGTGGATGTAGTCCATTTTTTCTTTTGCATAATGTTACCCTGTGGAGAATGAGACTCTTTTCTGTTTGCCATAGATGCAATGTTCACATAAATCTAACTTAGCAAATTTCTGTTTTCCAAGTAATCCCTTTTGTTCAAGAATTAGCATGCTCATTTCATTAATATGCTCTAATCTCATATGCCATAATTTAGCAATATCATCAGAGTGTTCAGAAGTTACCATAGCTGCACCACTTGTTACTGTTGTGCCTTGCAGGATGTAGAGTTGGTTTACTTTTAGTGCTTTCATTACTGTTAAGGACCCCTTTGTGACTCTGAAAACTCCGCCTTGACCTGAATACTTGTATCCAAGTGTATCTAGAGAAGATAAAGAAATTAAATTTCTTTTAAGACCCGGAACGTGTCATACCTGAGTTAGAGTCCTTGTAATGCCATCATGCATTTTGATTTTTACTGAGCCAACACCTGTTACTTGACATGATGAGTCATTTCCCATTAGCACTTCCTTACCATCAGCATGTTCATATGTGGTAAACTATTCTCGGTGCGGTGTCATATGATAAGAGCAACATGAATCTAAAATTCATTCATCTTGAGATCTAGCATAACAAACAGAAATTGTAAGTACCTCTACTTTTTCATCCTCATCTGCATAGGATGCTTCCCCATTTTGATTTTGTTCCTTCTGTCTCCGTTTCAGCTTATGGCATTCTGATTTGATGTGTCCCATCTTTTTACAATAATAGCACTGCACATTTTTGGACTTGGATTTAGATTTGAACTTACTCCGGCTTTTGTCCCGTGACCTATTTTGTCCTCTAGTGTTCAGGGCTTCTCCACGGCTTCTAGAGGATCCTGTGGTAAGTTGAGAGTCGACAACCTCCTTGGATACTAGCATTGTTGTCACTTCATTCAGAGTAATAGTATTCATGCCATACAATAAACTTTCACGGAAATTTTTAAAAGAAGCAGAGAGAGTAATTAGAAGCATAAAAGCTTTATCTTCTTCCTCTAATTTAACTTCCATATCCTCAAGATCAGCAAGAATAGAACGAAAATTGCTAATATGATTTTTAACAGAAGTGTCATCAGTCATGCGTAAAAAATATAATTTTTGTCTAAGTGACATCTTACTTGTAAGAGTTTTATCCTGGTAGATTGTAGCAAGCTTTTTCCATACATCTGCGGCGGTCTTTTCTGATGCAACTTCTCGTAGTGCCTCGTCGCATACGCTCATATACAAGGTGGCTTTAGCACTTTCATCGGCCCGGTCCTTTTTCCTTTCAGTGCCTTCAATTGCATCTCGCCCACGAATAGTGTCCTGAAGATTCTCTTTAACCAAAATTGCTTTCATCTTCAAAGCCCACAACGAGTAGTTGACATTGTGGTCCAATTTCTGGATTTCATATTTTGCCCCTGACATTGTGGATTATTGGCTCTGATACCACAACTGTTAGGAAGAAATTGGGTCTTCCTGCAAGGATCCAAAATCCAAACGCCAAAAGGAAAAATACCAAAACGAGTAAATCCAGAAAAAAATACAAAGAATACCAAATTTACGTGGTTCAGCCCGGCGGGGTATCGGGCCTATTCCACGGGGAGAAAATGGCACTTGATTTTATTAGAAGGAGGAGAAAATATGGCCAATACAAGAGCAGAATACAATTGATTAATAAACTGTAAAGAAAAAATACTGTCTGTTCTCGAATATTTTTTTGCACCCCGAAATCTGGATTCCTACTTCTGCTTGAAAACTGTGGATGCGGCGTCCTTGATCTTCTTGCTTCTGCCTAAGACGGTGTGAAAGGAAAGAGAGCCGTTGGAAAGGAATCCTACCTGAGAAACGAAGTAGATGGGAGGCTTTGAGAATTATTGGGATGTTTTCTGAAACTGCATATTAGGCCCATATTTATAATACAAGGGAGAACCAATTCATGCCTAATTTGGTGGAGAAAAAAACTCCAAGGATTTTGCTGCTCCGTCTGATTTAATCGGATGGCTGAAATACTTTTTTTGACCTAGAAAATTAGCTTGTGTTGATCAAGCCCAATTTCATAATGGATTCGGATTTAAAATGATTCAACCCTCACAGTCTATATGTATTTTATCATTACATTAAAAAAAATTGTCCATTTGAAATTGGGTTTAAAAATTATGAAGACTATAGCGCGTGGAATTTTTGAAAACCTTAGGACTAATATGAAACTATGAGAAATTATAATGGCTAATATGGAATTGCCTCTTTTTAAAATTAGATCATGGCAATGACAACATTAACCACTTGATGGATTTGACTACTTGGTGGAAGTGGGTGCCCAATTTTAATTTTATTTTGGAGCAATTCCCTGCATGTATAATCACCAATTTATTACAATTTCAATTAGACCTCTCCATTAGTATTCCTTCCAAATCATTATTGAAGAGCTCAGTTACTATTAAGCATGATTACAAGTTATAGTCCTACAAATGAGTCTGAGCATGAGCAAACCCAAACCAAAATTGGGTTCAACCCAATTCGACCAATTTTTTTTTTACTTTTATTATTCAGTGCATAGAACAACGGTATGTGAAATTAATTTAACTCAATACATTGAGTCTATATCATCATTTTTTCTCACTATTGTGATGGCTCCTTAAAAGCATTGAGGATCACTCTTTTTTTTTCTCTATAACGGCGTCGAAGGTAGAAGAGGAGGTGAAGGAAGAGGAAAAGAGTGTTTTCTTTTAAAAAAGAAGAGACGCATGACTACATTCTTCATTTCAAAAGATTTGAAATGCCAAGGGAAAACAAATGGACACTACTCAAGCTCGGACAAAAACTGAGCTAGGAGAGCACTCGAAATAAGAAAAACAAAGAAAACAAAAAAGAGACAAGACAAGAGATCGATCGATTGTCCGTTATGATGGTCTAAAGGACATTGTAGCAAACCATGTTATCATAGTCAAGCTACTTTCCATAATGATGATTCCATTCATAGTCTTCTAAAAAGATTCCAATACTAGATCGTGGCGAGATTATTGTGATCTAGTGTCCACGAGTCTGAGTCATGCTCTATGCATGGGATTACCGAGGTCACATTCTTGCCTGAGAGTGCTCATAGACCAGCTCTCATTCAAAATATTGAATTCATTGAGGGTGTGTATTTGAGACTCCACAACCCCATTGTGAAAAACACAATTTGGGTTTTCCAATTGAGTCTCATGTTTGATGAGTCTTTCCTTAGTTTATAGGCATCTTTTGAGGATAAGCCATGAGAGGATTTTTCATCTTTAGTGGGCACTTCCATTTCCAATTTTTGTTGCAAGTTGCATTGATGGTGCCCCGCTCCTTGATCATACGATACATAGAGGTCATGGTGAAAAGACCACTACTGTTCCATTGCCCACGTGAATGGTCTATTCTATCAGTGAAGACACAGTTCCCTAGTAAGTAAGTGAGGTCATTTCTTCATTCGACGCTCACCAGCTCCTCCCAAGAAAGCTTCCATTGTCGGCTAGGGTTGTTGTAGACTTCAACGACCGTCACCCTTCGGTGCTTGTACGCACGATAGAGATCGGGGGAAGGTATCAACCAAACGAGTCTTGGAGAGTCACCCTTCATTCCAAAAGCTAATATTATTCCTCTTTCCCACCATGACCTCCCAACCAATTGCAAAAGGCTACTTTGGGGTGAACCGGGCTTGTACGCACGAAAAGTTTTGAGGATGAACCGATCTGCATTTTGGTTGAACCGGTCCCTATTTTTGTTGAACCGGTCGACCAGGGTTCAAACGAGCGGTCTAGAAGTTTTGAGGGCAAAATTGAAATTTTTGGCATTAAGTTATGGATCCGGGATATCCGGATCCATGTTATGGTTTTGGAAAAGAGCCAAGTTGAAATTATGAATTTGAGTAATTGCTCAAAGATCATATGACATTCTTCCTCTAATTTATTATCTTATCATATACGATGAAGCAAACATATTATTTGATCTCATGTGATGTCTATTTCCTCTGAATTCAAATCTTACGGTGATAAATTGTATCTTGTACAACATAAAGATATACTCTTTAAAATGGTCAGTGTTTGTTAATCCCAACAATCTCAACATTGAGGGGATGATTCTTTTATTTTGTGATTCTTTTATTTTTTGGATGATGTATTTATAAATAATATTTTGGTAAATTATGATGGGACAGTGACATTTTTTATGATACATATTATATTTAGGTATATTTTGTAAGGATTGTACAAGATCATTAGAACAATTGACCTCAGAGGACAATTACTTCATTATTTGGTTCTATCTTAATAAATATCTAAAAAATATATATTTATATGCTTAGCCTTTTATTTATCGGGAGGGTCGACATTAGGTTGGTTTTATTATGTTTCCAAACTTTTGTTGCAGTCTGATATATGTTTGCTTTATGACAGTGTTAGCGTGGTTAACAACCTAAACTTGGTCCGGTCTAACCCAGAGCAAACCTAAAGCAAAACCGGATCCATTCACAACCGAACCGGTCAAAGCCAACTTCAGCCTTCTCATTTAGTTTGTATATGAAGGAGGGCCGTCCGATTAAACTCTCTTGGTCCATTGGATCTAGGTATTTTTCGCTCCATTGTGATAGTAGCTCCTTATATAGCCGCCATAAGCATCAGTTTGATCCTCTCGGTGGTCTCGAAGGCTGGGGAGGGAGAGGGAGAGGGAGAGGGGTGAGAGGTGATAGGGCGAGATGGTGCAAAGGCTAACCTACAGGAAGAGGCATAGCTATGCCACCAAATCAAACCAGACGAGGGTTGTCAAAACCCCAGGTAAAAATCCCGTCTTGTGGAACTCTTCATTTGCTCTAGCGTCCATCAGATCGTTTTTTTTTTTTTTTTTTCTGATTTCCCTACCGATTTATGTTTTTTTCCTGTTAGATTCGGATTCTGGTGCGCTTTTATATTTCTTTGTTACCCTCATTGTGTTCCTTCTGATCACTTTTCTAATTATGTTCATTTTGGTTGTGTAGGTGGGAAGCTCGTGTATCAGTATGCGCACAAGAGAGCGAGTGGGCCGAAATGCCCCGTAACTGGAAAGAGGATCCAAGGAGTATGCATGCCCTTGTTTTAAAGTTTAAACATTTATGGAAATTGGATATCATATATTTTATGTCGTTTCTCCTTTTTTTCTGTCTGCTGCAGCTGTTGTTTAGTATTGTCAATAAGAATTCCCTCTTATTTCATTAGTGTCTATGTTATTCTCCCAGTGACGATAGTATTAGTTGGAGATTGATGGATAATAATATATTTAGGCTTTGGAGTTTGATCTCCTACTGATAAATTGCATAATTGGTGGTATCCACGGCTTATAATTATGTTGTGATTATTATATCTAGAAATGTTTAATAGATTCGTTTGACTTGTTTGGTGTTACATGCTATGTCAAGATTGTTTGTTTCTTCTTTGTAATCTTAACAAATGAAAAAGGATTAGGAAGAAACATGCACTAGCAGTACTTAACGTGCTAATGTTCTTGGAACTCTTCATAGTTATATATTCTGACATGATCTAATGTTCTTGGAAATTATTTGCTTGCCAGGTCATTTTCTTGTTTCAAATTGCCTCAGGAGTCTTTTGTTTATTGGGCAATTATTTTCTTCAAAATAATTCTTTGTTTATCAAAACCAGTATTCTCTCTTAGATAGTTGTTGGTATAATTTATTTTAGGCCTTTGTGTACACGTTGAAACATCATATTTAGTTTCTGGTGGCCTTTATTGGTAGTTGTATGATCCTTGAACACCAATGGAAGCATTTGCTAACTCATGATAAATCGCAGTATTAGCAGTTGTGAAGTTACTGTATTGATGAAGATTCATTGGACCTACAATGTTTTAGGTTAATAGTTGATTTTTCATTCTCTTGGGAATTTTGAAATGTGTATGCTACACCAAACACAGTTTTTATCTAGTGGGTCTTATATCCACTATGCTTCTGTTAATTAAGGAATTATTATGCTTCCACATGTAAATATGGTAGATATTATTAGCTCTTTCATAATTGTTGGAATAAATTATGCATTATTTTCATATATTCTTGTAAATTGATTTGATTCAGAATATCCTAGCTATCAATCTATCAAATTGATCTTCACATGGGAATAGCTTAGAATTATTGACTCTTTTGTTGGTGTCTCAT
Source organism: Canna indica (assembly GCA_034359265.1). NCBI lineage: Eukaryota > Viridiplantae > Streptophyta > Magnoliopsida > Zingiberales > Cannaceae > Canna > Canna indica. The sequence goes on along the minus strand of CP136898.1, from coordinate 30,201,183 downwards.
CTAAAATGATGCTTTTTCTACTTTCAGATCCCTCATCTAAGACCTACTCAGTACAAGAGATCCAGGTTGTCCCGAAACAGGAGAACCGTGAATCGTGCTTATGGTGGAGTCTTGTCTGGAAGTGCTGTTAGAGAGAGGTTTGTTGGATCTAGTTTTTGACTATTTCGATTGCTGGTTTCACCTTTTTGAAATTTTAAATGCTGCATGATTCTTGACCTATACTCTTGATGTATTTGTTTTGTAGGATTATTAGAGCTTTTCTTGTTGAAGAGCAAAAAATTGTTAAGAAAGTTTTGAAGATCCAGAAGGCTAAAGAAAAGCAAGCCTCCAAGAGCTAAAAAAAGGTCGAGAGAAGCATAAATGTTCCGATTCTGTTGCCTAATAGAAATTTTTGTCATGATATTTATTTATGGGTAGAGCTTTGCTATACATCATTAAAATATTAGATGTGGATCATTAGCACAACTTCTGGGACGTCAGTTCCCTATTTAGTCGATTATTTTCTGTGCTCGGAACTTTATTAAGTCTGCAATGTTATTCGTGGATTAGCTATTTTGTTTTATTATGTTCTATTCTGATGTAAATTGTTTTTTCTTTTCACGTTTAAAGATTTCATATTTTTTTACCAGAAAATTAAGCTTATATAAAAACTGGCTAGAGCCAGGCTCAAATATTCGTCTTCATTTTTTTCTCCTCCAGCCTTTTATGTGTTGCTAGTTTTTCTTGATTTTAAACCTTGTAATGAATTTTTATTTTCTTTCTCATGTTCTTCGTGTTCTTGGTGTTGTATCGATTCCGATGATGAACAGAATACTTTCATTCTTCCGAGGTTACTTACGATGTGGAAGATTTCTTGGAGACCTGAACTGAGGAAATCTGTGCTCTTGTAAGATTTGATCTGCTCTGCTTGAAAGTTGCTTTTTCGATCTTTTTTTCCATTTTCTCATCTCTGATTTGCAAATGCCATGATTGGGGTGTCATTTTTATGAGGTATCTACCAAATACTTACCAAGCTTGGTTTCTTTTTGCCAGAGATGTTATTTGATTATTGTTTTAGTAAATCCTATTTGGAAATTGTTGGTCTCTAGGTTGGGCTTTCTTTTTAGCATATGGAATCTCCCAATGATTGAACCTCTATAAAATAGTTTCAGCCTTGTCTGAGTCAAAGAATAATGCTGAATTTTAAAATTCTGAGGGGGACATAGTTTAGTAAATGCTGAATTAGATTTTATGTAAATGTATATACGAAATCAAGCGATTTAAATCTACCGTTGGGTTTTTGTTTTTTTTCTTATCATTTTTCAACAAACTATCTTAAATCTCCATATTTCATTTTAAATTTAATTTCCATCGATACAAGCATTATCCAGTAAAAAATTTAACAACCTACCGGTAAAGATTTCATATTCATTCCGTAACAAACTATTACCTATTGATAGAAGGGAAATGACTATTTAACGAGTCGTCCGACATAAACAAATGTAATTTTCTTGAAGTAATTTGAACTCCAAGTTCTGCTTGATAATTTAATTTTTCTTGTAGATGTTTAATTCCTTCTCATATATTAACACGTGAGAAGGTTATAAAATTGCAAAATTATTTGTGATAAGAATGTTAAGTTGCAAACTATAATAAATGTCTATTACAATTCCCTTCTATTAATTTCACTTCACAAAGGGGATCGGAGATTGAGGATATTTTGGATAATCATATCATTTTCAACCGATCTAAAGCATCAACAGAGATCAGGCTGTGTCGTGTTATGTTTTGATCAAGACTTGTCGCGCCCTGGCCCCCGGCCCGGAGACGCGACGGCGACTCGGACATCGCGCAGCGGAATGAAAAGCTACGAATCATAATATAAAATAAAATAACAACATTAAAATCAACAATTACAATTTATATATCCGATCAAATACAATTACCCAAATATACAAAAGCAATCACCATCAGAGCTCCACATCTATGACTGACTAACTGTCTAAAAATTATCTACATCTCGATTTACAGATCAACAGCTCACCTCTGCAAGTCTGAAGCAAAAACAACGGAGATCAGCGAATGCTGAGTAAGAGAATCATAATATGATCAACAAATATCAAGTGTCAACTCAACAATGCATAACAACATGGCCTAAGATGCAACCAAAGGCGATGAACACAACAAATACACCTCACCTACTCCTAAACAACATCAACTGAATCATCGAGCGTGTGGACCATTGGGTAAAAACCTCGCACTCTACCACCTGCAGAGTGGCATCAATCGTCCGCTCCAACAATGATGCGACTACCCCCACCAAGCAGGTAGCCCGTCAGATGTCGCGTCCGACATCCCCACACCCGAAGGTGCCAAAAGTGACTAGTCAATATCCATACCCTCTTCCATCCCTGGGGGGGGGTACCACACTAAAATGGTCCTGGACCGAAGTCCTCTCTAAGGCCGTAGCCTCCAGATCGACATCAACCATGCAACTCGACTCCAAGAGTGCAACAAGGTATATCACCATGATCAACAACATAACAACAACTCAAAGTGATTATGACATGATCAACAAGATAATAACAAAACATCATGATCAACAATATCACGACAACTCCAAGTGATTATGACATGATCAACATGCTACTAGCATAACATCATCATGATCAACATTATAACAACTCCAATTAATTATGACATGATCAACAGGATAACAACATGCTCAACAAATAAACAACACCAATAAGCAACAATAAAATGCAACACATGCAATTTCTCTACATGACATGTCCAACAATAATATGCAACAAGAGTTCAATAATTTCATGAAACAAACCAAACAACGGAAGCAAAGGTATTTTCGTAATTTATCTCCAACGACAAATCAACAACAGACTTGCAGGCTCAACCCACACTCAGCACACTCTCCAAACGCCCATGATCAACCAACTCACTCTCCAAACCCCATGCTCAACTCATTCTCCAAGTCACAATTATTTCACACCAATCAATCGACTAAATTCTCAGATTAATAATTTATTATTATTTGAACACCTCGACAACCTCAACCACTAACCAATTGAAAGAATAACCTAACAATGCTTTTTCGGAAAACTAACCCCACCATCGCGTTCAGCACGCGAAAACGATCAAGATTTCTATTCACCTCAACTACAACCGACAACTCGGGACCCACCAACTAAATTAATTTCAAACATAACTATCACCCACTTACTCAACAACAGCATAATACTGAAATATATCAAAATTACACCAAATGATCTCCAATCTGAAATCTGACACCACCATCGCGTTCAGCACGCGAAAATGATCGAGATTACTATTCACCTCAACTTCAACCCACAACTCGAGATCCACCAAATAAATTAATTTCAAACATAACTATATCATTCAATTACTAAACAGCAGCAAAATACTAAAATATATCAAAATCACACCAAATGATCTCCAATCTGAAATCCGATACCACCATCGCGTTCAGCACGCGAAAATCTACAACTTTGGTATTCACCTCAACTCAATCCGACGACTTTACGATCAACTACAAAAATACCCTAATAATTTATAAATTAACACAATTTCATATGATACAGCTCTATTCTCTAAATACTATTCATATCCCCTCACCTGCTCGTCTCCCTCTCCCCTCACCCTTGCCCCATGCCCTTGCGCCCGACGCCACCTCCCTGCTCCGCTCGAACCCACGCCGACCGGCCATCCCAGTCGTCGGCGACCACCCCGGCGGCACGGCCGCCCTCTCCCCGACCTCTAACACCGACGGGACACACACACACTCACTCTCTCTCTCTCTCTCTCTCTCTCACACACACACACACACACACACACACACACACACACACACACCCGCGGACCCCCTCCTCTCTCCCTCTCAGCCGCCGCCTACGACCCACACGCCGGTCGGCCATCCCGGCCTCGCCGGCCTCTCCCACGGCTCCCGGCGCCGGCGGGATATCCAATCACACACACACACACACACACACACACACACACACACACACACACACACACACACTCCTGATCTCCCTCTTCTCCTCCGATCACCCGCAAACCCATTTTCTCCTCTCGGCCAGCCGCTACCCGTCGCCGATCGGCGACTCCACAACCTGCGCCCTCTCCTCGACCTCCGCGACCGATCCAACCCACCTCCCACTGAATGGTGGCCGCCGGCCTGCGCGCGACATAGCCGCCCGCGGCTTGGCCGATCGCCACCATTCGGGCTCGGCTGATCCTCGCCTCGTCGACGTCGTCGGAGAACAAATACGGAAGTGAAGGAGAAGGGAGAGATCTCCTACCTCGATCCCGCGACTCCGGCGACGACGAGCTCCACTGGCGACACGCGCCGACTCCTCCTTGACCTCCTCCCTACGCGCGCAGGCACCCTCTCTTCCTCCTCTTCTTCTCTACCTCTCCTCACACATCCCCTCTTTTAAAACCCCTCAGCATCACCTCTCCCTCACTGCCACCTGCCACTGCTACAATAATTTTTATTTATTTATTTATTTATTTATTTATTTATTTTTTTAAACCCAGATATAACAAGACTTGACTTTTTGATCAACCAATCATCTCATTTTCAACAGAGGTGTACAAAGAATATTAATAAGAATAAGCTTACGAGCGGTTATTGAAATATTAATATTAATAGAGGATCACTATGTGAAAGCTTGTAAATATATGATTATTAAAATTGGTGCCATCAATTGGTGCCCATTTCAATTTGTAAATGAGTAAGGTGGTGTTTGGTTGTTGTGTAAATGCTGCAACTTTTGTTGTAACCTATAGATCATAAATTATTTTTGCAATATTTATTAGTTACAACTTGTGTATATTTAGTAGTTACAACTTGATTCCAGTGATGATATAGGTGTGGCAATCGCCTTCATTGACTCCGTCCGCCTTGACAACCCACCTTAGATTCTCTCAACTTCGATCTATTTTCCCAAAGGTTCATTTTTTTCTTTCGATCTGTCTTCCTCGATATTATATGAGGGATTCCTCTTCTTTCATCCGTCTTTCTAATTCCCAATCTACTTTTCCAATGGTTCCTCTTTTGCAGCATCCACGGATGAATCACCTCGACAGCCACCTTTGGCTTGGCGAACCTCTCCGCTGATGGTAAAGGTGTGACGTCTTAAAACTACCAAACCTACACATCGATTCAATAATCTAATCTTTAACTAAAAGAAGATGATCTAAGGGTTTTAAGCTGCTTGAGGAAATCGGGAAAAATTTCGGCATGATCTTTCCCCTTTTTCCTCAATTCGACCAACCCCACATAAATCATCATCAATAAAACACATAAATCACAATGAGGTGAGTCATCCGAACACTAAACACAAGAACTACAACGATCTGCAAGAAATATTGCGTAAAACTCGATCCACGAAAACTTCCAAGGTTCGGCCATCCGCCTCCCCTTTTTGACAAACCTGACCACTCATCTCGATTAGAAGAAGAAGATGGATGAGACGAAGGTGATCTCGATTTCTCCGACGCCAACATGGATCCGGCGCTGTCCACGACCTTCTCCCCCCTCCACTTCACCTAGGGCTACGCGGGGCTCTAATTTGCTTTGAGCTGCACAGCGGCTTGGGGTGAAGAGATAAGTTCTCTTCTTTTCTTTTTGACCTAATTACCCTTCCTCACTTAACCCTCTTAATTGACTCCACTTAAGTCTGGACCGAACCCCAACTCGACCCGTGAACTTGACTCCAACCCACATAAGCTATCCATACATACAACTATAAAAGAACATCAATCACGGGTCTAGAATTTAAATCATACCTTCTACTCGTGACAACTTCGCGACTCAATTTGACTCGATCTCAATCTGGTACGCTGCACCAATTAAAATATTATATTAGAAAATTTCTAGGGTATTACAATACTACGGAAGTGTACCTGACGAAAAAGAAGAAGAAGAAGAAGAAGTAAAGTATATCCTACTGGAGTATAACTGAATAACTAGTAGAAGAAGTATAGTATATCCTACAGGAGTATACTTGAAGAAGAAGAAGAAGAGGTATATCCTATCGGAGTGTACCCGAAGAGGAAGAAGAATAAAGTTTAGTATATTCTATCAGAGTGTACCTGCAGAAGAAGAAGAAGTATAGTATATCCTACGGGAGTGTACCTGAAGAAGAAGAAGAAGTATAGTATATCCTACGAGAGTGTACTTGAAGAAGAAGAAGAAGTGTAGGGGAGTGTACCTGAAGAAGAATAAGTATAGTATATCATATGGTAGTGCACTTGAAGAAGAAGAAGTATATCCTACCATAGTGCAGCTGAAGAAGAAGAAGTACAATATATCCTACCGGAGTGTACCTGAAGAAGAAGAAGAAGAAGAAGTATAGTACACTAGAAGCTCGGGTTCTAACAAGCTCAATGGCTCAAAATTCAAAATAGAGCCATTAGTGGCATTTTGAGAATTCTAGGCAATTTTACTAGTTGGGAGCATTCTGGGCAGTTTGATGATGTTGGTGAAATGACCACACTAGAGGGGGGGTGAATAGTGTTTACTAATCTTTTTGCTTAAATCCGGTTTTAATCATTTCTTTGGTTACTTAGGCAAATTACAAGTTGAGTAGCAAGCGGAAGCAAAATAAATGCGATAATGAAATAAACACAAGTAGAATTACCCCGTTTAAGATTTCCAAACTAGTTTAACTAGATTAATTAGTTTCCTTACAATGAGGATTTTACACCGGAAAGTCTTCGCTCTCAAACCGAAGGCACTTCCACACTCGGAAGTATCCCGCTTTCCTACCGAGAGCACTCTCCCACCTCAACGACTCAACTAATTCTAGTAAACTAAGTTTACAATGGTGGATTTAAGCCTTAATACCAAGGCAACCACGTACCAACTCAATCAACCTAGCACTCTAGGTTTACACACACTCAAATAAAATAAAATAAACAACAAAATACAATAATAAATGGAGCAATAAATCAAACAATAAGTTACTTAGCTCCACAACAAGATTCCTAGCTTCCTCTTGATGCCTTTGATGATGAAGCAATGAAGTAAAGGTTTAATCAAGGAGATGAAAGGTTCAAGCTAGGGTTTTCACAAGATTTGCTCAATGAAGGCTTAGAATTGATCAAGAGATGGCTCAAGGAGGTTAGAGATGATCAACATTATGAAGGAAGGCTCTCATGGCTTCCTATTTATAAGCCATGAAGAGAAGAGAGAGCTCTCTCTTCTCAACGAGCGATTTTTTTCCGGTCGATCGTTGGTCGGCCGACCAAGCGACCGCCCGAGCGATCGGAGCATTTTGCTCGTTCTGGGCAATGTTAGGTCGACCAGTCGGTCGTCCAAACCTGGGCAGGGCATTTTGGTTAGGCTGGATTTTCTGCTCGTTTGGGTTCCGTCTTTGCTAAGTCTACTTATATAACATTTACTAACTTTAAGGTAATAACTTTAAAATATAAATGTTATATAAGGATTACCCCCCATTTTGATTCAATAAAAATATCTAAAAAATCAAAATTCTTAAGAATCAAAATCTAGTTTTTGGGGTATAGTACAAATTTTTAGAAAACGAAAATTTTCTAATCTCCTGGGTCAAATATGAGTATGCTAAAGGTTTCTAAAAAATTCTTAAAAATACATCGTTATCTAGTTTTTACCCAAGGAACAATTATTGCCATTTTTTGTGTAAAGAAAATGTCTAGGTCATATAGCCCTCCAAGGAGCTCTCTAGGCTTAATGAATTTCAGGGCGGTTTCTGAGTTTTCATGATTTGGGGTTTGGGTTTTGTTTTTGGGTTCTTTGTATCATAAAAAGGATTACATTACATTCTAGACACCATAAACCTAAACTCTAACTTTCCGAAGAATCCCGAGCGTCGACGAGCGTCCTTGCCGATTTCTCTGATTATTTCTTCGATTTTTCCGATTGGAGACGTCGTGCGCTAACCGACTTGGAACCTGAAAAATTTCTCAATGAAATATTAGTTTCATGTTTGTTATCATCAAAACCGAGATTAAGACCAATGTTGAAAATCTTAAGCCAACAGATGATTTCTAGCCTTTCAAGTCTTATTAACATTTCTTGAGTTAACTTAATAACTTTTAAACATAAATGTTAATAAGAAAGTACCCACCATTTGGATTCAATAAAAATATCTAAAAATTAAAATCCTTCAGAAACAAAATCTAAGATGTTGTTTGGTTAGCGAAAACTATTTTTTGATTTGGTTTCAGTGAAATTGAAAAGTTGGTTTCCAAAACTTGGTTTTGATTTTTAGTTTTCAATTTTCTGAAAATGCGTTTAGTTAATGAAAACAACATCAGTTTTAGTTAGTTGAAATAAGTGAATATTTATTTGGTTATAAAAAAATAGTATTAATTTTCCTTAAACATTTTGAGTAGTAATTAAATATTTAGTTAGTTTACAAAATTAAATGTTTGTTAATATGGTTATAAAATATTTGTATGATTTAATTAATTAAGTTATTGGTAATTTAAGATTTTTTTGTTCAATTGGATATAAAAATTAATTAATAGTTATTATAAAATTTTTAAAAAATGTCCAATGATCTAAAATTAGTTTTGATTAAATTATAAATATATGAACTTTAAGAAAATTGAGATATTGTAAAATTTGGATTCCAGTCTCAATTACAGATAAATTGGTTTAAATAATTTGTAAATTTAAGATAATAATTTGAGTTGAAAATAATTATTCTTATTTTTATTTTTTAAAAATATTTATAGTTTGATTTATTTATAAATCAATTAAATTTATAAAAAAATTTATAATTACAAAGTTGCCACTGCATTTTGATAACGAAATCGATAATCTCGAAACCATAAAAAACAACATTATGGTATTTTCATTTTATTAAGAAAACTGGTTTCGTTTTTGTTTTGGTTTCGTTTCAATTTCATGAAAACGTTGAACCAAACACATTTTCGTAAGTAGTTTTGGTTTCAATGAAATTGAAATCATGAAAACAGATATGGTTTCACTAACCAAATATGCCCTAAATTTTGGAGTCTATTACAAATTTAAGAAAATCAAAAAATTTAAAATATCCCGGGTCAAATATGGATAGGTTACAGGTTTTAAAAAATTCCTTAAAAATAGGTCTTTAATTTGTTTTTACCTAAGGAATAATTACCGACACTTTTGATGCCAAGAAAATATCTAAATTACGTATCCATCCAAGGAGCCCCCTATACTTTGAAATTTTCAGGGCTGTTTTCTAATTTTTTTGTTTTTCAAGTTTTCGAAGTTCGGATTTCGGTTCTTGGTTTTTGGTTCTTAGGCATCAAATAGATGATATACATATAATCTAGACACTCTAGATCTAGACTCAACCTTCCTGATGAATTCCAAGCGTCGACGAGCGTCCTTCTTGATTTCTTAGATTTCTCTGATTTTTCCAATCGGCGACGTCGCGCGCAAACCGATATGGAACCTAAAAATATTTCTGGCTCAAACATTAGTCCCATGTTTGTTATCATCAAAATCTAGATTATGACCAAGGTTAAAAGCTTTGGCCAATAATCTCCCCATTTTTGATGATGACAAACAACCTTAATAAAATATTTCTAATAAAGCATTAAGGAAGTCAATCATGGGAATTCTCCCCATATCATCATGCATATCTACATAATAGAACTCTCCCTATCTATATGCATGATTTTTCTATATTTTCTTCCCCTTTACATATATTTTTCTCACCCTTTTGACATCAATAAAAAAGGACAAGAAAAACATGTATTTTTTCCCCCCTTTACCTATATTTTTAAATAAAGCATTAAGAAATTATGATTTGAGGCATGTATGCCAAGTTTGAATTAAAAATGATGTCATATGATTAAGATATCAACTTAGCATGTTTTCATTTAAAATAGGCAAGTTATCATAAACTGTGTAAGTATCAAATTTTATCATTTATTCATGATTTTTTTTCAAGTTTAAACACATGGACACTTAACATGAGTAAATCTAAATATGTTTGTGAAGTTTGGACTCAAAATTAGATTTCTAAGTCAAATTGTTGACTTAGGTCAAACTTTTTCAAGTTTGAGTCCCCTAATGTGTTCTACTTATCACTTTGTCTATCTACGCATGATTTTTCAAGTTTAAATATGTAATACCCGAGATTTTCTAATATAAAATTTTTAATTGGTTCAGCGTACCAAATCGGGAACTAGCTGGGTCGAGTCGCAAGTAGAAGGTATAATTTAAATTATTGGATTCATGTCACACCCTAACTGAGGGTAGTGTGACCGGCCAGGGCCTACGTCTTGCTATGTAGCCTACTGTCTACACTGACACCAAGAAAGCCAAGACACTGTTGGCTTTAGGTTTCAACCTTAGCATTAATCTCAGTTTTGATGGTTTTGATGATAACAAACATGGGACTAATGATTTCATTGAGAATATCTTTCAGGTTCCATATCGATTAGATCGCGACGTTCGCGATCGAAGAAATAAGATAAATCGACAAGGATGCTCGTCGGCACTCGAGAATCTTCAAGAAAGGGAGTTTAGGTTTAGGGTGTCTAGATATGTTGAAATTCCTCATCATAATGCATAAGAACTCAAAAACCTACCCCGAACCCCAAATCATGAAATTCCGGGACCGCCCTGAAATTCACCAAGTCTAGGGAGCTCCTTGGAGAGCTATATGACTTAGATAGTTTCTTGAGATAAAAAATGGCGGTAATTGTTCCTTGGGTCAAAACTAGATGACAAGGCATTTTAAAGGAATTTTTGGAAGCCTCTAGCATACTCATACTTGACCCGGAAAATTATAAAAATTTCGTTTTATACTAGATCCCAAGAACTAGATTTTGATCCTTAGGGATTTTGATTTTTTAGATATTTTTATTGAACTCAAATGGGGTATAATCCTTATATAACATTTATGTTTTAAAGTTATCATGTTATTGAGTTATTTAACTTAATATTAAATGTTATATAAATAGACGTAGTGAAGACGGAAGCAGAAAATCCAAGCAGAAAACCCATAACTTATATAACAGAATTCACCCCCCCTCTAGTGTCGTCATTTCGCCTTCAGACACATCGAGTAAAAGAGATCTCAACATACTTTATAAAAAATTTTCGAAGTCACAATCTATATGTTTTCCAAAACAAGTAGAAACATCAACATCAAAATAATCGAATGTTCAAGTAACAAGTTTTACAATTCTTTTTCAATTGCAACTGTCAGTGCAGAAACAAAACCAAACACTACTAAGCACTAGTCTAAGACTCATGGACGCCGCTACGAGATATAACACCGCCTCCTGCCCACCAGCTGCACCATGTCGACATGCCAAGTCACTACTCATGCTCTACAAAAATAAGAATAAACAGTAAGTCCACTTGGGACTCGAGTGGCTCAAATGAACCTCCACATAAGCCTAACTCATGCATATATATCATATAAGGCAACAAAGGAAATGTACAAGGAGGTAAAGTTTATTTCTAATGCGATTATCGACCCCCAACGGGTCCCTTTGCACCAATCGAATATGATAACCTGCCATCTCGGCTTGATCTCGGCTTATCAAGCCTTCGGCATCTGGCCCTTGGGCCTAGTCATAGAATAATATTTTGGCTACAACCGTCCCTACCATATCAGGTAGTATCATACTGGCCATCGGCCACATTATCTCAAGATGTAATCAAACAATCCCAGACCGTCGACTAGGATGGTCCACTTGTCTTCGGACATCGTCTAGGGTAAGGATAGCTAGTCCCACTCAATTGGGGTCTGGCACCTAGCGGGCCCACTGGCGCACCTCAAGACCCAATACTGGCCGAGCTGAGCATTGGTCATTTCCGACCTCCACGCTCCTCGGCGGACCATCTCAAATACATCACACAATTAATATCCTAGGGTTTTCATATATACACTTCGGGCCTTTGCCCGTATCTGGCCTTAATTCGGCTACAGGGTCAACAATTTATGCCGCCCTTTCAAGATGTGAACACCTACAAGTTCTAAGTTTCCAAAAATATACAATAAGTCATAGAAATGTTATCGTCTCCTAACTAAGTTTCCATATAAGTGCTATGAACGTCTAGCGACGCCTTACATGTTATCTATCCTTCTACACTACCTTGGGTGAGGAATTCCTTGTGTCGACCTTGGAATCCGGCCCATGACCATTTTAGGGCAGCATGTATAATTCAAAGGAAGATAGTCAAATATTTCTACATCTATTATATATGACCACAATATATATACATAACAACTTTACACCACCTTAGGAATTTTTGCACAATAAGGAACAACTATCTAGCATGGCAAGGTAGTAATGAATTCAAATAAAACGTAAGACAAACTAAACATGGTAACAATTTCAACATTTCAAAGTTTAAAGATCTAATGCAAAGGATGGTTATAAGACTAACATTCCTATAATTCGAAATCAATCAAGCTACATACTATGTTTGGTGTTCTTCCTAAGTATTGTCATATCTCTATGTATGATCCTTATACTCATGTAATTTCCATCTAAAGTTACTCTCTTCTCCCCTCCCTAGCCTTGGCCGAACCATGAGCAAGGAAGACCTTGCTCGGCCATGGCCCTTAAGGTAGGAAAGGGGAAGGAGACTCTAGCTATACCTCTAATTCTTCAATTCTGAATATAGCTTAAATGTCAATAGATTGATTTACCCTTCCCTCACCCTTAGCCGAACCCTCTTCATGAGTTGTAGGGTTCATTCGGCCACTTCAAGGAATTCCTAGGGAAGGCATGCTTCATAATGCGTGAGATTTACGAGTGGAACTACATCGAACATTGACATGAGATCATCTAAGAGCTTTCTTGCCGTCAAGGGAATTGGGGAAAATTTTGGCATGACCTTTTCCCTTTTCCCATGACTCGGCAGCCCTAGAAACTTAAAAATCGACGAAGAAACAACGAGTCCCGACAAGAAATTTCACAAAATAGTGAACATATATCGTTAAAACCAAGATTCGTCGGAAAGATTGCGAGAAACTCAACCTATCACATCTAGGGGTTCGGCTACCCGCCTCCCCCCAAGCTTCAAAACTTAACCATTCACCTAGATTGCGGAGAAACAAAGATCGGGTGACGACGACTTGAAATTTGCCAGCGACAATGTGAAATCCGGGATCGATCCAAGCCCCCCAAGCTTTCACCTTGCTCCTCTTCCTCTCTCCCCTTAGGCAGCCTTGTGCGACTCAAGGGATGAGCCGCACAACTGCAAGATGAGGGTTTTAATCCCTCATCTAGCTTTCCAAAGAAAGCCCCTTGACTCACTTAACTCGCACTCAATCCTCGACTAAACCCAAACTCAACTTGGGTTCCGACTCAACCCATAATATGAATCGAGTTAACTTAATTTAAGGTATGATTTCATAAAAGGAAAGTTAATCACCCAAATAGATTCCATGAATCATTAGTCGAGTCATACATTTCTACTCGAGGTGATCCTGAGGCTCGACTCGACTACCCTTGGGTCCGACACGCTGCACCAAAACATATTTTTATATTAGAAAATTTTTTCGGGTCTTACAATTAATGATTAATGTTTTCGTTATGATTCATTAGTTGTATTGACTCAAGTCGAGTTGACACCGGGTTCACGGGTCGAATTGGGGCTCAATTCGGGCTCCGATTTAGTCGAGTGAAAGAACTTAAGTCTTGGGGACAAAATTGTCAAAAAAGGAATAAAACCCTCACCCATTGGCTGCCGTATAGCTCAAGGAGAGCTGCACGGAACCCAAGAAGGGTGAGAGCAAGAGAGGGAGAGGCGATCAAGGGGAGAGCAGCACCGGAGTTTAGTGTCATCATCGGAGATCGGGAACGTCGTTGTCTCATTCTTCTTTTCTTCTAATTGAGGTGAGTGGTAGAACCTAGGATTTAAGGGAAGGCTCTAGCCGACCCTTGTGATGTTGGTTCTTGCCGATTAACATGTATTTCTCGTCGTATTCTTGACGATTCTTGAACCTCGTTGATTCTTCTTTTGAACCATGGTGTATTGTGATTTTTACGCGTTGTTTTCATGATGTTTGGGTGCCGGCCGAATCAAGGAAAAAGGGGAAAGGTCATGCCGAAATTTCCCCCAATTTCCTCGAGCCATAGAAGCTTGTAGATTTGTTGTTCTTGTATGCTTCATTAGGATAGAGATCAAGGAGAACTTAGATTTTGATTGAAACCTATTTTCCTTCACACTAAGGGTTCGGCCGAATAGGGCTTATCCATGTGTAGGGGTGCGGCCGGATGGGGGAATAGGAGATTGGAGTAGAAAAACATACTACTTTGGAAATCTACAAGTAAGGGTTTGATATACAAAAGATTGTCATGTTATCTCACTTGTAGGGTATTCTTCTATGATTTCTCATTTGTAGGATATTCTTCCTATGTTAGTTTATTGTAGGGTATTTTTCTTGCCTAGATCACCTATGTTGAGATTTTCTACACTAATATGAGGTTGCTGAAATTAAATTTAATTGTGCAGAAATTACATGCTTAAATGCAGGAAATTAGTGTTTAATTGCTGAAATTGTGTAGATAAGTATGGTGATTTAATTGCAGAATTATTTCATTAATTACATGCTATAATTTATTAATTATTGCAGTTATTATGTCTATTTCAGCTAAATAATTGTCTATGATATGGATTGTTTTAGAGGAAAAAATAGATGAAGTTGTTTAGCTTGTGGATGTGAATGTAATAGGTGAGGCCTCTCTAGTTGACGACATAGATTACTAGAAACTATATATATGGACATTTTGACTTAGAGACATTAGGTGCTCACACTTAGGAATCTATCTAACACTTAAAGTTTTGAATTGAGAGGGCCCGGGAAAGGGTTGGGTACAGGCGAAAGACCGGGAGGTGCTTAATAATTGGTAGAATATCTTGTTTGTGTATTATGCTTGAGATGGTCGGACTAAGGGGCGCTGTTAGTCGGCGCGACTATTACCCGACTCAGCGGGTGATTTAGGGTCTTGAGATTGCACCAGTGGGCTACGCTAGGTGTTAGACCCGAGTGGCGAGGGTCTTGAGATTCCGTCGGTGGGCCACGCTGACGGTAGACCCGAGTGTTGGGTGGGACTGACTATCCCTAACCCAGTAGGGTTCCATAAACTAGCTGACCATCCTAGTTGACAGACTCAGTGATTGAATCTCTCTATGGGAATTTTATGTGAAATATAACCGGTAAAGGTTAATTACCATTGCTTGATCTTGTGGGCTGGTTGGCTGAGTATTACTATAATGTGAAGGCCAGGTATGGTCGAGAGTTACCCCACGGGGTGAGGCCTAGATGGGCCGAGTGACATTCGCAATGTAAAGCCATGAATGGCTAAGATAGTGCCTAAGGAGGGTGCGGCCGGCTGGCCAAGTTATGTGATAAATCTAGTATTTTTATCTTGCCTCTTATATTGCTTATCGATTGCGATTACACTAAGATTTAAGTGAAGGTTTAAAAGAACCACTCACTGATCACTACCAAAAACTTTGTTTTCTGTAACGGCTATCGCGATCGCAGAGCCGTCGCAGAAGAGAAATTGCGACCGCCGCGGATAGGCTCGTCGCAGAAATTATGCGACCGCCACATCACCGTCGCTAAATATGTAGATATTGTGACCGCTTCTGTCCGTCGCAAACGCCATCACATAGGTATTTGCGACCGGTTCACGCGACCAGGTTGATCATCTGCGATGGCAACTACGATCGCAGAGCCGTCGCAGCATATATATATATATTAAAAAATATAAATAAATAAATTCCTGTTCTAATATTTAATTAAAATGCATATGAAACAAAAGACAAGAAATTATAATATATGGATATCAAAATATTATTTACATCGTATCAAAATAATAATGTTTACATCATGTCAAAATAAAATAAATTTCTTTATCAGGTCTAAATGCAATGCAATTTCAAGATGATAGAATCTTTTTATTAAATGAAAAAGATTTCTTATCAACTAAGCCACTATCATGTATATGATAATAAGAAAGAGAGAGTAAAGTGGTCCGAGTATTTCTTGTATTGATTTAACATCATAAATTCGGGGAATAGTTGTTGTCTACTTATTACAATGTTGACACGTTCAATATCAATTCCTCTCCCGACAAGATCTGTGGCAACAAGAATCCTCTTGAGACCTTCCTTGAAAGTCTTATATCGTGTTAATCTGACAGAAAGCAGGAAAAGAAAACTTTAGCAGAAATAAAAGGTTAAAATGCAAAAATAAAGCACCAAAGAGATATACAAGAAAAACTGAAAACCTCAATGCAGCATCATGGTAAGAACAAAAGTCTAATCTATGCAAACATACATAAAGTATGATCAAACTGATGAAATTAACACATGATGTATTTTTGAGTGATTTGTCAGATCTTGCAAGTAAGAAACAGTATCTGAACTTTCTATAGAGTCGTTTGCAATAGACAAAAAATTTATAATTGCCATTAGCTTTAACAGACTCGCAATTGCGGCATTGATTATGCAAGAATACAGATTGGGACAAAGATGATTAAAATGAAGGCTAATCATGTAATGAAGAGATGTTTGACCAAGTGAATGCACCAGGATGTCAGATAGATACCAGTCATATACCACATATAAGTGAGAAGGTATAAGAAAACAATGGCAGGAAACTATATCTGAAACAATGGTTTCATATAATCAAATTCCATTTACAAGAAACATACTTATATATTATAAGTGGGATGAAATAAAAATATGATCATATGAATGGAAATGGATTTACATATGCATCATAATTCAATTATCAAATTCAACAAGCCAGCAAATCGCCTTTCAAAGGACTATCTTAAACATGGCAAATACAAAACTTCGTAATAAGCTGAGAAAGCAAGAATGAAAAGTTGTTCCACTAAATGAAACTAGCTTCCTAAAACATTAATCACTAAGGTACTAAAAAAAATAGAATAATAAAGAAAAGTAATCTCGTGCAAAACAATATCCTAAAGACATGATAATATGACCACGAAAGGTATGCTAATTAAAAACACACATCCACTCTAACAACTCCATATAATAGCATATGTAAGCTATATACACCATCTAAATGGAACACTTTCGGAGAATGACAAAATGTTATCTAAACAGATTGTTGCAATACTTCAAGATTTAATAGGAATCAAGGACTTCAAACTTATAAATATCAACCTTTCTTCCTGTGACATGCCAAAGTGTATGCAGATCGATGGAAAGTTGCACTCGACAAGTAACTTGTTCAGCTCTGCTGCTCTGCTCACACTTTTCACAAAGATCACGACTTGATTGAAGTCCAGTGCATCCAAAAGTTAATTTTGAAACTATAAGAAAAATGACAAAGGAGGCCAATGAAAATAAAAAAGAAGTATACAAGGAGCCGACAAGTTTAGGCCAGCAGGTAGCCTTGGAACAATTGCAGCAGGATGACTTTGGACTCGTGCAAAGAAGGCTTCAGTAGGCTCAGAAAAAACAATTTCATCATATGTTTCTGTAACAACAGGTTTTTTGGTTGACTGTGGTCCAACATCTTCTTCAGGAAACAATTTCAGATCATGATATTTGTGAGTAAGCATGGCAGAATAATTTGGCAACAAACATAGACAAAAATCAGATAATGGAAACTCAAATTTCATTTGGTGCTTACAAATCCAGTTGTTCCTGTTCATCGCCTGAATCACTGGCTCAGGAATATTGACTGGTCCTGGAACAAAGAGGTGATTCCTCCCAGGTCCATAGACTAAATCCATTATTTCCTTTGGCAAAAGTTGTTGACAAGAAGATGGTCAAGACAACTAGCAGGCTGGCCGAAACTTAGCAGGCGACAACTAGGGTTTTGGCGGAGAGAGAGAGAGAGAGAGAGAGAGAGAGAGAGAGAGAGAGAGAGAGAGAGAGAGAAGGGCGGAATACCGGTGGCGAGTGGCGCGCGGAAGAGAAATCGCAGAGAGAGAGAGAGATAGGGTGTGAGCAACGAGGAAAAAATAGACGGCACAGTGACTTTAATTTGTGAGTTTTTGTGACGGCACACGCGGTCGCCAATTGCGGTTGCAAAATGCGGTCCAATGCATAGCCATGCCGTCGCGGGATTTTTAATTCTGTGATGGCAACATCTGCGGTCGTAATGCCATCGCAAAAATAACACCGTTGCGACCAAACGGTGCTCGCGGTCGCAGACCCGACGCATTTGCGAATGCAGGCTGTACCGTCGCAGATAGCCTGATTTCTAGTAGTGTGAGTTCCTCGAGAACTCATAGTTTTATTATTTTTATTTTGCAGAGCCTGACCAGTGAGGTACGGCTTGATGGTGTGGCGCGGCTGGAGGGCAGGTGGTGTCACAGATCTCGTAGCAGGCAGTTATATAGTCGTAGTCGTGTAGTGAGAGTAATATAGTTCATGCACTGAGTTGTTTTCATTGAACTTTGAGTTGTAAAAACCCATTTTCAAACATTCAATGAAGTTGGTACATTTTCATTTTGTTTTCTATGTCGATCTGGTTTAATGTTGTGTTTAGTTGATAAGTGCATGTGGTAGGCTTCAGGGTACAAACATCTACCTTGGCTGGTCATGCGACCTTGAGTTGGAGTGTGACAAAACACCTAGAAGCATGTTATGTGTAAATCTAAACATGTTTAACTAGTTTGGACTTGAAAATGAAATCTCTAATGATAAATTCTAACCTAGAGCAATTTTCATTCAATGAAATTTGCCTAAGTGCTAAAATTCTACCTACTAATGAGAATTCAAAGATTTATCATGCAATTTCAATCATGAGTATAGAGACACCAATAACAACAATAAGATTCTAGTGAAAATTGAAATCATACCTCATACATGAAAATTTAGCCAAACTTTTATTTCGTTCTCTATTCTTTTAGCCTTCTAATTCTTTCATTCTTATAACTTGCAAGTGAACTTCATTAGTGGTATAATGAAAATATACCAAACAAGTTATAATACTAATTATCAATATCCAAAACCAACTTTGCTAAAAGTAATGATTCATTTCAAAATAAGATCAAATATGAAACAAAAATAAATTAAGAGATCTCAAAAATATGAAAATTTGAAAAGTATTATTGGTTGAAAACTGAAAGGCCATAATTAGCCTACGATTTAGAACCCCAAGATCGCATTTGCCCATTATAGGCTACATAGGTGTCTGAAGAGACCGAAAATCAAAATAAAAAATCGTTTTCATAAAACATATCAAGAGCGCGGTAATCAACTAGACTCAAGCATAGTATCATAATCTTCAACCAAGGTAAAACAACACAAGTTAGAAGATGATACCGAAATAGTTTGATGCCAACTTTGCCTAAGGCATCAAAGTGGCTTAAAGTTTCAACCAAGGGAGGATTCATCATTCAAGTCCAAGGTCAATTTCAACACTTCACTTCTCTTTACTCTTGTATGGTAGCTCCCCTATAAGAGAACATGAAATCTTTGGTACCGAAATACCTTTGGGTCCTTGGGGGTTAATGGGCTTTGGTACCCAAAGTGTTTTTACAACACTTGTGTTAATTTTAAAAGCACAATCATATATAGCATGCCCAATACACCACAACAAAAGTAATGACCATGAAACTTTTTCTTTTGGACATGAGGTTTAATGCTAGAATGTCTAACATGTGAATTAGAATGAACATAAGCATTCTTATAGGAAATATTTTTCTTTTCAAGATTCTTAAAGGAAGAAACATTAACTTTCTTACTTAAAATTAAAACCTCATTTCTCAAGTCATTCATGGATTTATGGATAGCATGCAATTGAGATTTCAACATGTTATTTTAATATTTGATTTTCACATATTCCAATCTTAAAGTTTCAATCTCATTCTTTGAATCATTTTTCATGTCATTATTCTTAAGCTTCAACTTCCTTTTTTAAGTCCTCATTTTCAAGTTTCAAATTTTTAATTTCAAGACTTCATGCATCATGGCAAGGGTTAATAGAACTAATTTTCAAAATGTCAAATTCTTTTTCAAGGGAATCATAGGATGAAAGCAAGGAGGCATTTTCATTTTCTAATTTAGCAAATTCTTTTTAAGTTCTTTAATGGATTTTCTAACAACCCTAAATTCATCATGCAACGTATCAAGCTCATGTTCAAGTTCATCTTGTGTATAGACTTTATCATATATATAGTAATAGTGGGAATTATCTCATCATTTAAGGCCATAGGGAAAATATTTGTCTTTTCATTTTTGGAATCTTCCTCACTTGATGAAGGTTCACTTTCATCCCAAGTTGTCATATAAGTCTTCTTCTTTTTCTTTGATTTCTTTTTCGTCAAGGGATAATTCTTCTTGATGTGTCCCTTCTCTTGGCACAAGAAGCAAATAACTTTTCTTTTTTAGCTTTTTAAATTGCTTCTTTGGCTAGAAGCACTAAGGACATCAAAATCGATGTTAGTACAAGGTGGATGACAATTGTCATCACCACCTTCAACAAATGTAGTAAGTTCTGTTGACTTAAGATTTTCAACCTTGGCCTTAATCTCGGTTTTGATGATAAGAAACATGGAACAAATGTTTTCATAAAGAAATTCTTTCAGGATCCAAGTCGGTTAGCGCTTGAAGTCCGCGATCAAAAATATAGAAGAAATCGGAAAATCGAAAGGACGTTGGTCGACGCGCTCAGATTTGTCAGGAAGAATAGAGTTTAGGTTTAGGTTATCTAGATCATTTCTAAAATCCTCAGTATGATGCCAAGAAACCTGAAGAAGCAAACCCGAAAGCCAAAATTTGATCGACAAGAAAAATCAGCCTAAAAATAGAGCACCGATCGGTGGCCGACCGATTGGCTACCGACCACCGACTGATCACCAATGGCGTGGAATCAATAGAGGCCTGGCAGTTGATCTTCCATCAGCCGACGACCGACCAGGCGGCGCCAACGGGCAGAAAAACGCTAGTTGCAACGTGTGCTCTTACCTCCTCTCTTTATGACTTATAAATACAAACCTTGAGAGCCTTCCTAGATTGATCTTGATCACTCATACTACTCTTGAGACATCTATGTTGGTGAATGACCACACTAGAGGGGGGTGAATAGTGTGTTAACTAAATCAATTAGCCTAAATTTGATTTTAATCGTTTCTTAGATTACTTAGACAATTCACAATTGAACGACTAAATGCGGAAGTGATTAATGATAAAGCAATTAACACAAACAAAATATCAATGCTAACACAATAATTTATAGTGGTTCAGCCCTAATGCCTACTCCACTACCTAAGCACCGTGCTTAGGATTTCACACCCAAATCCACTAAATTATCAGTAACTTACAATCGAGGACTTTACACCAGAAAGACCCTACACTCACCTCGAAGGCAGTTCCACACCCGGAAGTATCCATTCTTCCTACCGAGTGAGCTTTCTCACCTCAATTCCTAAGACCTACTTCTAACTTAGTTTACACAAGTGATTTTATGCCTTCTTTACTAAGGATACCACTCAATCACAAGACCCAACACTAGGTCTTCTTACAAGCTCAAGTAAATTAAAGTAAAAACAAATAAAAAACAAATCAATCACAAGAAGAAGGTGAAGAGAACTTATCATAATGAGAACACCTTTTCTTCTTCAGCCTAGCAAGCTTGAAGAGCCCTCAAACGAAGAACACTTGAAATTGAGGGATCAAGAGCTAGGTTTTATGGATTTGATCAAGGAAGAGCTTAGGAGATGCTAAGGATCACTCTCTGAGGCTTGGAAGCATCAACAACTAGGTAGGAATGAGTTTGGGATGGGTATTTATAACCCCCCAAATACCAAGGCTCGTCAACGGACATTTTTTTGCCCAT
The DNA here is from genome assembly GCA_034359265.1 of Canna indica. Lineage (NCBI taxonomy): Eukaryota > Viridiplantae > Streptophyta > Magnoliopsida > Zingiberales > Cannaceae > Canna > Canna indica. Next base: position 30,179,380 of record CP136898.1, on the reverse strand, counting down.
TGTCGACGCTCGATTGCTTGTCGGTCGATCATCGATCAATTGACCGAGCGATCGCCGAGCGATCGAAGGCATTCTACCCATTGTGGGCATCATTCGGTCGATCGAATAGCCTACTGCCTATTTTTGACTTCTGCCGGTCGACCAGTCGATTGATCGAATCTGGGCTAGGTTGATTTTTTTTATATTTTTCTTGCGCGCTTCATTTTCGGATTCCGACCTTCAGCGTGCGTCAACTTAGAGAGCTGTCCATATGTTCTCTAGACTCATCCAAGATGTCTTTAGTGCACACGTTAAACTTCTAGAAATTTCTGCGACGGACCCGAATGCGTCGACCAATGTCCTTTCGATTTTTCGATTTCTCAGATATTTCGGTCGGGGATGTTGTGCGCTAACTGACTTGGAACCTGAAAGCATTTCTCAATGAAATCATTAGTTCTATGTTTGTTATCATCAAAACCGAGATTAAGACCTAGGTAGAAAACCTAGTCCAACAATCTTTTGATCAATCACAAGCCTTATTGAGCCATTCTCTTATGAAAATCTAGCTTGAGCCAAAAACCCTTGATCTTGCCTTCATTCTTCCATTGTTTCATCACCAAGGCATCAAGAGGAAGCTACGAATCTTGTTGTGGAGCTAAGTACATTATTGTTTGATTTATTGCTACATTTAGTATTGTATTATGTTGTTATTTTCATTGTATTTGAGTTTGTGTTAGACCTAGAGTGTAGGTCTTGAAATGGGGTGGTAGCCTTGGTGTTTCAGGTTTAAATTCATCGGTGTAAATGTAGTTTGCTAGGATTAGTTGTGTTGTCCTTAGGGGTTGAGGTGGGAGAGTGCTCTCGATAAGATGGCGGGATACTTCCGGGTGTGGAAGTGTCTTCAGTTTGAGAGCAGAGACTCTCCGGTGAAAACGTCCTCATTGTAAGGAAACTAATTAATCTAGTAAAGCTAGTTTGGAAATCCTAAGTGGGGTGCTTAAGTAAGTGGAGTAGTCATTGAGGCTGAACCACTATAAATCGCAGTGAGTTAGCATTGATACTTTGTGTGTTGAATTACTTATTATTTATTGCTTTTGCTTGTTATTAATATTTTGTTTAGCCTAACTAATCAAGAAACAATTAAAATCAGAATTAGGTTAAAAGATTAGATAATACACTATTCACCCCCCTTTAGTGTGGCCATTTCACCAATAAGTTCTTTGGTTTTGGCGAAATCAAATAAGATATTCAAGTAAGCCCATAAATCATAAGCCGATGTACTATGGTTTTCAGAAATTTCATTTGGTAATGTACAATATATGACATTCATAGCTTGTGCATTCAATTAAAACAAATCATTTTCATTTTGTGTCCATGCATGCATATCAATCATTGATTCAACATATTGAGTTTTAAGCATGTTAAACACACCTAAACCTTGAGTCTTTAGGAATGTATACATTCTGCCCTTCCAAAGACCAAAACTAGACTCGTCGAACCTAGAAGGTGTAGAAACTACCGACTCTAGCGTCATTCTCGGATCGAGACAAAGTGTAGAAGAGATGGTGAAATCTCAAGCTACGACTCAGACCCGCTCTGATACCAAATGTATGTTGAATGGCCACAGTGGAGAGGGGGGGGGGTGAATAATATGTTAACTAAAACTTTAGTCTAAATTTGATTTTAACCGTTTCTTGATTACTTTAGGAAAATCACAATTCAATAGCAAGCGGAAGCAAGATAAATAATATGTAATCAAACACACACAAGAGCAATGCTAACACAATGAATTTATAGTGGTTCTGCCCCAATAACTACTCAACCACCTAAGCACCCCACTTAGAATTTTAATCTCTAATTTACTATATTAAATGTATCATACAAGAGGATTTACAAGCTAAGACACCAACCCTCACAAACGAGGGTTACTCTCACACTTGAGAGTACCTCCAACACCTCTTCTCCTAGAGGAATACACAACTAACCCTTACAAACTAAGTTTACATCGGATGATTTAAGCCTCTACACCAAGACTACCACCATACACACAAACCTAACACTCTAGATTATCACAAACTCAAATACAACAATAATGGAGAAATAAATGTAAACAATAAACTACTTAGCTCCAACACAAGATCTTATCTTCCTCTTGATGCCTTTGATGATGAAACTCAAGGTTGAAGGCTCAATCAAGGAGGTAGAAGCTCAAAGCTAGGGTTTCAACCAGAATGGCTCAATCAAGGCTCTTGGATGTCAAAAGATGTCTCATGAAGTGTTAAGAGACTTATGGAAGGTAGGTGAGGTGTTTATATAGAGAAAACACCAAGAGAGGCTTGGGTTCAACCAAGCTCAACGGCTCAAAAATTCAAAATAGAGCTGTTGGGTGCATTATGAGAATTCTAGATAGGTTGACTAGTTCGGGGCATTATGAGAATTCTGGATAGTTTTGGTGGTTCCTAGTCTTTCAAGTCTTATTAACATTTCTTAACTTTAAGATAAATAACTTTAAAACATAAATGTTAATAAGGAAGTACCCTATTTGGATTCAATAAAAATATCTAAAAAATCAAAATCCTTAAGAATCAAAATCAAAATTTTTGGGTCTAGTACAAATTTGCGAAAACCGAAATTTTTAAAATTTCTTGGGTTAAACATGGATAGATTAAAGGTTTCCAAAAATTCATCAAAAATAGGTCTTTAACTTGTTTTAATCTGAGGAACAATTACCGGGACTTTTAATGTCAAGAAAATATCTAAATTATGTAGCCTTCCAAGGAGCCCCCTATACTTTGAAATTTCAGGGCAGTTTTCTGATTTTTCTATTTTTTAAGTTCTCGGGATTTGGGTTTCGATTTTTGGATTCTTATGCATCAAATAAAGGATATACATATAACTTAGACACTCTAGATCTAGACTCAACCTTACCGATAAGTCCCGAGCGTCAACGAGCATCCTTGCCGATTTCATCGATTTCTCCGAATGAGGGACGTCGCGCGTAAACCGATATGAGACCTGAAAATATTTCTTGATCAAATATTAGTTTTATGTTTGTTATCATCAAAACCCAGATTATGACCAAGTTTAAAAACCTTAGACCAACATATATATGATTGTGCACTTAAGATGAATCCAAGTGTAGTTAAGAGTTAAGACGCTTTGGGTACTTAAGCCCATTAACCCCTAAGGACCCAAAGTCATTTCGGTACCAAATTTTTTTTGCTCTATTATAGGGGAGGCCACCACATAAGGGTGAGTTGATGTTGGTTGATGGAAGTTGCATGAGGACTCAAAGTTCGCACAAACTCAAAGTTGCATCTAATTAATTAGGTATCTTCTCCCTTGCCTTGCTTGTTTTCATTAATGTTGGAGTTTATGATACTTACATGACTTGAGTTGATTTCCCCTGCTCTTGATATGGTAAATGAATTTTGATTTTTGATTTACAGGTCTCTTCGGAGTTGATTTCCCCCGGTTAATGTTGGAGTTTATAAGGGTCTAGGTGACCTTGCGGTTTTAAACCCTAGGCTAACCGTTGGCCTTTCGGTTTTCAACCAATAGGGAGGGTGTGGAGACCTTTTTTTTCAAAAGACTTTATATTTTGAGATCTCTTTAATTCGTTTTTGTATCTTTTAATATCATTTGGAACAAATTCTCAACTATATAGCACATATATATTTTGAAAATTATACTTGAGTTTCTCTTTGCTGTTTGGTTTGATTAGCTTGTTACTAACTATTTTTCATTATGCTACTAACGATGTTTACTTGCAAGTTATAAAAATTTTAAATATAATGATAAATTGAAGAAAAAAGAAAAATATTGGAAAAGAAAATGAAAATTGGGCAAAATTCTCAAGAATGAATGAATATTATTTTCGCAAAAATACTAGTATAATGCCTCAATGCTTATGTCATGATGTTCATTGTATGCTCATGATTGGATTTACATGATGTTTGAGTGAAATTTCATGAGTAAATGCTTAAATTGATACTCAGGCAATTTTATGACACATAGCTTGTTTTTGAATGAAATTGTGCTAGGTTAATAAATTGATCTAGAGACTTTATTTTCAGTTCAAACTTGATGTACATGCTTTTTATGGTTATATATTGATTGTGTGCAAGTTTGATTGAAAACAGAAAATGATTTAAATTTTTTCAAATTTTTACAAAAATGTGACTGGAATTTCAGTGAATTTCATAAAATAGTAGAAAAATGCATTTTGCTTGGAATTTAGAACTTCACGTTCTATGAAAAATCAAGTCTGTGCAGTTAAATTTTGAATTTTTTTCATCAAGTATATGATTTTTTAATGAATTTTTCTGTGGACTTCACGTTCGATTTTGAAAACTTAAAGTATTGTTCTTTTTAAGTATTCTTTGTTTGATACTTTGGTTTATCGTATGAATTTTCGAACTTGATTTCGATCATGAGAATTTAATTCCATTCTTGATATCGTTCTTATTGTTGAATGAGCCAAATCATTTAGAAAAATTATTTTGATATGTTGCTCGATACTTTGAAAAATATCATCCTTATCATTCTTGATCGATACATGGACTTTGAACTTTGACTTTGAGTATTTATATCACATTTGATATCATGTACCTGAAGGAATAGTGTCATCAAGCCAATCAGATGTAATGAGGGACAATTCTATGGTAATAAACAAATGAAGCATCTAATTTCATTATATGCCGCATCTAATTTCATTATATGCCGCATCTATTAGTGATAAATAGATTATGATAAAGTCTAAACCGGGGCAATGATTTTAGGGTAATTATTAGATCATGCCAAAGAGACCTAGTATCCGAAAGCCGTAGTTTAAAAGGTTCCTAGTTGTAGGTACGCTGAGTAAGGCATCAGTGCAACAAGTAAGACTAGTATACTTGTTACATGCTTTATGGTAGAGGGTAACTAATCTTGTAGTTACTTATGAGGGGTCCTTAATATAAAAGTGTAGGTGCTCATTGCAGAATGGGTTCACTGAACAGACCTGCTTGAGGAGTGCCTAATGGAAATCTTATATGCATGTCAATTGGCGATTCACTAGCACCTCGTGACTGGTGATCTATCGTTTTAGTCTATTTCATATCATGACTCTTTGAGACACGTGTAGGGTATTCTAGACATAGTGAGCCTTTCATGGAAGTGGATGAGTAATTAATAGGGGCTTGGTTACTTGTTTTTTAGCAAGTATCATCTTGGAAAATCTCTAGCCATAGTGGATATGAAAATTAGAAAGAAGTTTATAATGTTTCATTTGAGACATTAACTTGGAAAATTTATTATTTATGAAAAAGTATTAGGGTTTGATATTTTTTCCATACCCTAGCTTGATTCGGAAGATTGTGTAACCGAAGGATTGAATTACACATGAATTAATCACCGAAGGGTGTTTGATCCTATCTAATTGAACTCCACACTATTTGGGTAGTCATGACATGTTGCTAGACATCAATTTTGACTTATGCATTGAAAGTCGATTAAAGGGTTGATCAGGCAATCTCATTAAAGAGTTTGATGAGGATCGAACAAATTAATTTGGATAGAAGACGTTCTATCGAATTAAATATACTCGCAAGACCCACCACCAGTTTAGTGTGAGGCCCAATGGTTTACACCCATACAAGTACGTAGTTCTCGTAACGAAATTTTATTGAGATAAATTTGGAACTTGGCAAAAATATCTACTAGCATGGATATGCCAAAAATGCTCATCTATGGAAATCTTTGAATTAAGGAAATATTCCTTGAATTAAAATTGCTATAAGTAAGGAAATTTGAAATAGGTAAAGGTTCCTTAGTTCAAATTGGGCTAGAAATGAGGATGAGATCCACATCCCCTATCGGCCAACTACTGATTGGAAGGAGTCGGCCAACTCATACATGATAGGAGCCGAATTCTAGAGATAAGGAAAGGAGTTTCCTCATCTCCAACCTTTTAGGGATTGATTCAAATTCAGGCTTGCTCGGCTAGGGTTCTTTAGGCTTCTTGATTTCCTCTTTTAAACATGGTAGAGGCAGCACTCTTGAGATAAGATATTGATTTCTTGTACCACCCCCTAAGTGTTAGAGCTGACCCCTCTCCTCTAGATAGAGCCGACCCCTTTCTAAGAGAGAGAGAGAGAGAGAGAGACGCCTCCTTCCACTTGGTGTTGCAGTCACATACAACCTCAATTAGAAGGGCTGAGTCAAAGGAGTTTTTCGGCCTCTTCTTCCTCGCTTGAAAGGCAGTTGAACGAAGGTGTTTCTCATCCTCTTCTTCCCTTGCTTGAAGGGCAGCCGAACCTAGGGGGAGTTCTTCTTCCTTTTAGCCGAAATATTGAGGTACAAGTGTTGTTCCTTTGGGTTATTTCTTGTAGCCGATTTCTCCTCCTCTTTGGGGCCGTACCTTGCTTGAAGGGCCGGCCCCTTCTTCTTGTGCCTTGGTGAAGGCAAGAGTTCCATAGATCCACAATGGGTTAAACGAGAAAAGGAGTTTTCTTGGATTTATGAGGATCTTGGTGTGGATCATCGTTGGAGGGCTTGCACGCATGCGTCTTTGCTTGGGGATCAAAACACTTCATTCACAACCTCAAAATCAAAGGTATAATTTGTGCCCTCCTTCTTTTAGTTGACTTATAATTCGTTTCAAGAGGACCATTGGTTTGGGATTAAAAGATTTTTTTTTGAAATTTGCTTCCTGTCACTTCCGCTATTTTCATGCCGGAATCCCGACAATACCTATAATGTTTAATTTCACTTTTGGTATCATGATTTACATTCCTTGAGTTGAGACTTTTAAATTTTTGAAAATCATTTGGAGTTTCAACTTTGATACTTAAGTGTATATTTCTTGCACTTTTTGATTGATACCTAAAGGGGGAGAAAATATATGTTTAAGGGATAGTTGATTAATGAAACACAATGCATATAGTTAGGAGGAGTAACTTTATTTAAATATACATGTTCATAGGGGAAGAAATCCCAAAGTGACTCTTTGTGCTTTGATGAAATTATTTTTATAAGAGTGTTTATCTGGACTCGACTAGCACTTTGAGCCTGGCCGGATCAAGGCCCCGAAGCCTCTACACTCATGAACCAGACTCAAGTCAGACCAATTACAACCTAGCCTGGGGGCTCCACTCGGCCATACAATGACACCCACGTCCTTCATTAATTACTAGGGATTCGACAGTAATGAGCTCAATATCTCCAGGATAAACCTCGACCCATTATGGTCATATCCTCGTGAGATTCAGGGAAACATCATCGCCCGGGACATCCCTAATCTGCACTATAAATGGACACGATGCACATCATGTATACTCTCGATTCCAATTCCATACCCACCATCTAGAATTTTTTCTTACTTGAGCACCAGAATGTTTTTGCAGGTCCCCTATTGGAGCAGCGCCAGACCAGGAGAAGCGTGGACCTGCATCACCTCGACTTCAGGCAAAAATATTTGACGCCCACCGTGAGGCCGAATATATCTTACTTGTCCCATCATGGTAGGTACTTGGAGTCAGGCGAACACAATTGCACATAGGCAGGAACCTAGCAGTGACGTTCCCTCACTGCCTAGAGACGCTAACATGACGAGGAGTCATGTTCTGGTGCCCACCAACCCAACACCGCAAGAGCTGTGGCACCTAATCGATGATATCTAGGTGTAGAACCAAAGGTTAACAACCCAGGTCGAGGCGTTGACGCAATCAAGGGAACAACACCCGGCCAAGCATGAGTATCACTGCTCGGAACATGATGAAGATAGTCATTTTGATAGAACCGAGAGTCTAACCTTTGCTTTTCAAAATTAGGTCTCCCACATGCACCACCAGAGAGAAGAAGGAACCAAGGCCATAGAGGTCATTCATTCCCCCGCCGTCGACTCGTAACCTTTCACCGAGCACATCATGATAGTCCGTTTCTCTCACAACTTCAAACTGTCGACCACTCTCCAACCTTACGATGACATGGGTGATCCGACCACCCACCTGATGATGTTCAGGTCAATGATTCTCCTCAACGGCGTAATCGATTCCATCCTCCGTCGAGCCTTTCTCACCCTTTTGGAGAAGGCCATACTACTATGGTTCTCCACCCTCCTGCCAGGGTCGGTTCACACCTTCTAGGAGCTCCCTGGAGCCTCCATCAACCAGTTCTCCTCATCTTGGATCTACTCCAACATCGGGGACTCCCTTCATTACAACAAGCAAGGGTAGCATGAGCCACTAAGGGACTACTAAAAAGATTCCCAAACTCGACCCTCACGTCAAGTTATATTTTATCTAGCACGGTTTGAAACCTAGACAATTCGCGGACTAGATCACCATGTCCAAATTGAGGAGTATGGTCGAGTTTCGAGAACGAGCAGTGTGCTACATGGGGATGGAAAAACTCCGAGAGGCTAAAAAGGCCGACAGGTAGACCACCAATCATAGTGCTGAGGACAAGAAAGGCAAGAAGCTCGATAAAATAGGTGAAGACCAAGATTGCCGTGAGCATGACAACATCAAAAGAGGAAAGTCGCCGCCTCGACCGAACGCCCGATATGATAAATACACTCCACTAAATACGAAGGGGAGACCATACTCCGAGAATTTTACAACCTGCAGCTTCTCAAACATCCCATTAATGTCGAGAAGCAGAAGGTGACACCCAACACCGATAAAACCAAGATGTGTGTAGTCCATGACACCCACAGACACACCATCGAGCAGTGTGTGGTGTTAAAGGATCAGATCAAATACTTGGTTCGGGAAGGATGGCTCGACCGTTCCGATCGCAGAAGAAGTCATAGCCGAGAGCGGAATGGCCATGACCACCGATGCCGAAGTGAGAGCAGAATGCCCCCGGATCATACCGGAGGCCACCACCAAGACAATCGACCGACCAACGAGATTTGTGAGATCATCGACCACATAGTTGACAGATTCACGGGAGGAGGCGAGGCAAGTTCGGCTAGGAAATGGTCCCTCTGAGCCATCATGGCAGTTGACGGGCAACTCAATCATAGAGGCCCACTGCCAGAACCCCCGATAATATCATTCTACGAATCTAAATTTGAAGGAATTGATAAAAACCTGCACGACCATGTTGTCATATCTGTAAACACCGACAATTTTATTGTTAGGAAAGTCCCGGTAGACCAGGGAAGCTCAACCAACATCCTTCTTCACTCTACGTTCAGGAAAAATGTAGCTTCTCGGGTGAACGGGTCAATGTCTGAGGTTTTGTGTGGCTGAGAACAATACTTGACTCACAGTCAAAGACAAAGACGATCGACGTGCAATACCTGGAAATTGACATCCCCAGCTGCTATCACATGATTCTGGGGCGACCCTCACTGAATAGCCTGGGAACCATTGTGTCGATTCCCCACCTGCCGCTCAGATTCCCCATTTTAGAGATAGAAGTGGGGGTACTCCATTCCGACCAAAAACAAATATGTCGATGCTACAACGAAAGTCTGAAGCAGGAGACAGCCAAATCGGGCGAGGAACCAAGTGCTCCACCCCGTCAAGCACTCTCAATATCCCTTGCCAAACATCGGGCAAGGACTTCCAAGCTAGACTCGAACGAGGATGTTCATGAGCGGCACCAACCCACCGACAATTTGGAACCCGAGCTGGTGACACTTACTAGAGCTCACCCCTAAGCCGAGCCCAAAGCACAACGCGGCTCTCTGTCAAGAAGCCACATCGGCTCACGAGCGTAGGACCCCTCTTCGAAAAGGTATGTTGGCTGAGGTTTTGTCCTCGCCCTCAAGTATTCCCTGAAAATATTTTATTGATAACAAAACACATTTAATAGTGTCTTTTAGCATGATTATTTTAGGTTCGGAGTTGACTTGCGCGACACATCCCCAATCGGAAAAGTGAACGACTTATCGGAAGAAATCAAAAGGATGTGGCCCGACGTGTGTTCATCAAAGGAAAAAAAGCATATTTTGGTTTAGGATGTATAGTTATAATGTATTTTCCCGATTATGATGCATAGAATCATCAAAATCCGAAATCTGAACCCCGAGTTGAGTGTCGATCGAAAAATCAGTTATCATTACTAATAACTGATTATCGGTTGACCCTCGGCCGACGCTTGGCCGAACGAGGATCGGCTGAAAAGCTATTGGAATTTCTAGTAGCTCTACTCTCGGGCTATCGTGGGTCGACCCAGGGTCGATCGTCGGTGGACCGAAAAGCCAACGACTCTATTTCTAGATGTTTCAATCCATTCGACTCAACTTTTTCACCATGCTCTCTATATAAACACTCATTCCCAGCCTTCTACCTTATTGGTTGAACACCTTGAGACACGATACAAACCATCTTGAGCTTTATTAAGCCATTTCTCTTCAAAGCCTAGTCTACATTGCTACTACTCTTGGTATAGCCTTTGAACTCCCATTGTTTCATCTTGAAGGCATCAAAGAGGGACTAGGATTCGTTGCTACTACTCTTGGCATAGCCTTTGAACTCCCATTGTTTCATCTTGAAGACATAAAAGTGGGACTAGGATTTGCTGTTGAGAGCTAAGTTGTATTTGCTTCACTTTTGCTCTCATTTACTTGTGTTTATGGTTTATTTACTTGAGATTCTAGTTTGTGTAAACCTATAGTTCTAGGTTTGTGATTTAGGTGGTAGTATTGTTGTAGAGACATAAACCCACTTGTGTAAGCTAGGTTAAGAGTGTCCTTTAAGGTTTGAGGTGGGAGAGTGCTCTCGGTGTGAAGGCGGAGACTTCCGAGTGTGGAAGTGCCTACGGTGTGAGAGCGAAGACTCTCAGATGAAAAGTCATCGATTGTAAGGAACTTATAACTTAGTGGATTTGCATGTGAAATTCTAAGCAAGGTGCTTAGGTAGTTGAGTAGGCGGTGTTGCCGAACCACTATAAATCTTGGTGTGTTAGCATTGATTCATTTTGTGTTGATTGCTTGTTGATTGAGTCTATAAAGCATATACTTGAATTGAAATCAAGAACTTATTTAAGAATCGAACTTAGCTTAAAAATTAGCGATACACTCATCCTCCCTCTAGTGTGAACATTCAACTCACAAGGTACCAATTCTCCATCCATTCATTAGCAACAAACGATGATCTTCGTTTGATCCAGCATTTGCCTCAGGAGGAAGGCGCCTCAGCCAACCCACCATCCAAACCCGGCGGCGCAAAAATCACGAGGCCCCTCCCCTTTGGGGCAAGCCTCAATGAACTAAACAGTTCTAAAGTGCGCAAGAACAAACTCCACCCAACAAAGGAATAAAGTTCGCCCTGGTCGAGGAAGAAGCACCCGCTTAATCACAAGTAGACTGAACACTCTTTGCCTTTCACTATGATTTTCTCTCACAGGGCTTTTCCCCATGGGGGGTTTTAGTGAGGCATAGCAATGTGTGAGCTGAGCACCTCGCTTGAAGGAACCCCATTGTACTACCACTCTCTTTATCATTTAATAAAGATTATTTCCTTTCTCCATATCTCTATGTGCGCACCAAAGAAGCTCATAACTATCTTGCTCTACGTGGCGAAAGAACATCCCATGACTCATGACAGGGACATTGTCTCCCAACGCCCTCAACGACCCCAAGCATGGTCCTACCTCGCGCTTCTCGACTAGCTCAGCTTGACCCCAAGCGCGGTCTTCGGCCTTAGTCGGCGCCACCTCGGTCTCAACCACCATCACGTCGGTCTCAGTCGTCCCCACATCGGTCTCGATCATCGTTACTTCAGTCTCAGCGCCGCCTCGGCCTTAAACGCCACCACGTCGACTGAGTCACCGTCACCTTGGCCTTAGTCGCCGTCACCTCAGCCTCAGCCGCTACCACCTTCGTGTTTGAAAATGCATGGGATCTAATGCACAGTAGAAAATAAGAGCAACAAAACATTTCCCATTGCCAATCCCTTCTTACTACTACTAGAACTAAGACTACTAAGACGAATGGAGTCTAGTAAGCCTAGAGGTATTACAGATGCTATTGAGAATTGTCATTATGAAAGAAAGGCTGCCCTTCGTGCTCCACACTCTCATATAACATTGTCCAATGGCATCTCCCCTCTACCTAATTAGTGCAATTCCTTTTAGGAAAGATGGAAAGTCAAAAGGGGTGTATCAAGAGGCGAAGCAGCACTGAACCCCGAAAGCAGTACTGGTTAGAAAAAAGTGTGCATTTCTTGTAGAAAAAGTGAAAAAAAAGAGTATTGGAGCTCTTGTTCGTCCCTTTATGGTTGGGAAGGTAGAAAGGTTCTCCAAGAAGGGAAAGTCTTTATCTGAATTCTGGAATCTTTGTTTGAGTTTGAACCTTCTAAAATCTTTATTTGAGGTTGAACCTTCTGAAACCTTTGTTTGTGTCACGCCCCAAATACAGGGTCACGTGACCGGCCAGGGTATACGTGCCTATACCCCGCAGCCTAACTCATGCACATGCCAACATCATAAGAATAAACAATAGCGGAAAGAAATCAACAAGTTGTTATTTCATCTAGAATCAAAACAGAGTTCATCATAAATAAGTTTTAACAAACGAATAAAATGCGGAAATAATACATCAAGTCCAACAGACCAAATACAATAAAATTTGAATAAAATGACATAAATGCCCTCAAGGGCTACAACTCAAAAAGGCCAACAAAAGTGCATGACACACTATCAAAAGACTCGACTACGACCCTAACTAGGACTGTTATGAGATCATGCGGCTCCTCTGCCCTCCAGCTGCACCAAGTGTTCCAGCCCACCTCATCGGTCAGGCTCTACAAAACAAAATAATGACAACGGGTGAGTTCAAAGAACTCAGTGAGCGATTCTACCAACCCTCACAAAAACAAATATCACAGATAAGAGGCATAAGGTAAAACTCCTGACTCAAGCAGGAAAAGGTCACAAGGGAGTGACCAGCTATTAGGCCATTCAGTCACCACTTGCCCGAAGGTAGCCAACACCCAGACGGGGAAGAACAATAGGCCTAAGCCTACCATGCCCTAAGGCAACAACACATACTAGAATAATCGGGAAGGCCCTCCGAACTTATCCTAGTATAAAGAAACTCGAGAGCAATCTGGAAAGGCCATCCGAACTTGCTCCACGAGACGCGTAGGGACAATCGGGATTCGCCCTTCCGAACTTGGCCCTTTAAGATATCACAGGAGTAATCGGGTAGACCCTCCGAACTTACTCCTCTAAGATATCTCAGGAATAATCGGGTAGGCCCTCTGAACTTATTCCTTAAAAATTACCTCAGGGATAATCGAGTAGGCCCTTCGAACTTATCCCATGAGGCCAAACCAGAACAATCGAGAAAGGCCCTCCGAACTTTTTCTGCAGGTTGGGAATTAGCCATCCAACCTCTCGGGCCTAGCCCGCAATCCAGCTCCTCAACGAACCCCTCCGCTATTCATAAAGATATGATGCACCATGACCTAAGTCAAAATCTTTCTTAGGGTGTCTTAGGGGTGTTCCTATTAGGAAGTGTCTCACACTCCAATGCTCGACCCCAACTCCTAGACCCGTAATGTCATAAACCTGTGTGGTTTTATTTCATGCATAAACTTCTCATGTTGGTTCATAACAGATTATGCTGATCCTTTTTCCCAATTTTAATAATGCAATTAAAATTTAGTTCACCACAATTAGGGTTTTGTTTTAGCTTACTGTTCTGCCTGAAACTGATGTATATAATCCGAATATGGTCTTCAGAGTGTGTCCTATGTTTCAAACAATATTTTCTGGTCGAAACGATAGGTTACATGACTATGTTCAAATAAATACACACATCATAGCAAACAATTTAAAAACACCACAGTTCATCATTTCAGCATGCAATTTCAGTAACATCAAATTTCAGCATAGCCTAAAAATAAATCCAAAATTTCCAGAAATTAAGCCTTTAATTATAATTTAATCCGAATATAAATCTTGAGATAAATTTCTCAACTTGCATGCTTAACAACAAGACTAACCAGCACTAACAATATCATGAACAAGAACAAGCATCATGATCAAGAACCCCTCTTTCAAGAACCCTCATGGCATTAACATCAAGATTCAATTTTTCTTAAACATGATTTTTTTTCTAAAATCATAGATTTAATACAATGCATGCTTGAACATATAGGAACTCGATTTCATAAGCAATATAAAACACGGATCTCAAGAACACCGAAAACTTCCACTTAAGCATTTCACCGAACACCTTGAGGGAACCCTTGATTCACCTTTGGCCGAGCACCCCTAGGGTAAACCTAGGGTTGCCGAGCCACAAAGGGAGGGTCTTGGCCCTCCTCCCACGATTTGGCACAAGAAATCGGCACTCAAAATCCACGGTTCGTCGAGAAAATACAAGAATCAAGAATAAGCCAAAAACGGCTCAAAACCAAGAAAGAACCCAGATAAGGAGAGGTAAAACCATTCACCTAAATAGGAAGGATGAATAAAGAGGGGCGGCGGCTCACTCCAAGCTGCCGGCTTGGAGAGAGGGAGAGAGGAAGAGAGAGGGGCTGGCTTGGCTGGCTCCTCTCGACTTGACTCCTAAGGGGATGAAGAAGGAGAGGAAGGAGAAGGGTGAAAGCTTGGGCGGCTCGGCTCTTATTGGTGGCGGCTCTAAGGGGAGAGAGGAGAGGGCGGCTGGTGGCTTGACGGCCAGCCTCTTCTCAATTAGGTTGGGTGGCTCCAAATAGGGAGCCACAAGCCAAGGGGAAGGGGTTTTATACTCCCTCATCAACCCTAACCCCCCTAAACCCTTTATCCAACCCGCATCCGCCGCAAGCCGAACTCGAACCCACTAACTTAAATTAACTTAATTAATCCTATTCTCCACATAACCATCCACAACAAAAAATTTAAATGAATTAATCTACACAAGAAAAATCACATAACCATATTCTTACTTACCTGAGTTAGCAAACTCGCACCGGACCATGAGTCGACTTGGCTCGACCTCGGACTAGTCCACTAGGCTGGCAAACACAACCCATAAAAGAAAAAAAATAAAATAAAAATAAAATATCTAGGATATTACAGTTTGAGGTCGAACATTCTGTAACAACTCCGAAGTTGTTTTTGGAGGTTTAAGTAGTAATAATGAGCCCTGGTACCAAGCTAGGCTAGTTGTGTATTGATGATGGATTTAGGACATTCAGCGGTTCAAGTCAAGCTCGCCGAGGAGAGTAAGGCATGATCGTGCATGATGAGAGTAAGGGCTCTGAGGCCAGAAGTAGTGTTGTGGTAGCCAGCGAGCCAGGCCGATGAAAACCGAGTCCTAGTCGTGTAAGGGCATTACGGCCGAAAGTTGCGGCTCTGGGGCCGAGGACTATATGGGTCCAAGCCGAGCTCGTCGAGGAGCGTAAGGTAGGATCGAGCATGAGGAGTCGAGTAAGGGCTCTAAGGCCAGAAGTAGTGGTATGGTAGCCAATGAGCCCTGCTGGTGAAAACCTAGTCTTAGTCATGTAAGGGCGCTGCGGTCGAAAGTTGCGGCTCTGGGGGCTGAGGATTTTACTCGGGAGTTCAAGCCGAGCTTGCCGAGGAGCATCGAGGAGTCATTGACGGATTGGGAGCCCGTAATAAGCACTGAGGCCGGTGAGCTAGACTAATACAATCCGAATTCTAGCTGCTGAGGAGCGTTGTGCTTTGAGGGCAATTCTGAAGGCTGAGAAATGCGTTTGGGGTTTTAGGCCAACCATGCACGAAGATTCAAGTAGGATTTAAATAAAATATTCGTTAAAGAGATGGGATGATCATAAAATTCTATGGGCATATACAGAGAAGAGATGCAAGAAATGCAATTTTATTGAGTAATATATAAAGAAATTGTACGTAGAGGAAAATGCTCGGTTTTGAGTTTTATTTGTGCATGTTGTGGTGATTTGATCACAACTTGAGTTCTTTCATGGGTTGAGTCGGGGTTGTTTTCGGATGTTTGATCCTGAGTTTGGCTCAGAGGCTTTTGTCGGCTGTTTGCCTTCGATTGTAGAAAGCATTTGTGAGCCATTAAGCTCCTTTTTTGGTTCGACCATCTTTGGCATAAGGCATTCGTTATAGCACCATCGGGCTTTTTTCTGGTCGGCATGCAACACACCTACTTCCGTTTTTGAAGTAGAAAACTTTAGTGCCATGTGGGTAGTGGATACGACAGCTCCCATATTGTTCAAAGACGGTCATTCTAGGATCATATGATATAGGCTGGGAATGTTGATGACTGGGTACTTTATATCAATTGTTTTCGCTTTTAGTTGAGAGTTGAATGTCATCCCGAGCCACATGGCTCTGCGAACGTCAACCCTTTCTCTTGGGAACCCTACCAAGTCTCCTTTACACGGCGTAAGCGATGCTTTTGTTAATTGTATTTTCTCAAAGGTAGAGTAGAAAAGGATGTCGGTTGAGCTGCCTTAGTTGACAAGAACCTTTTTGATAATGAAGTTTCCTACAATCACAGAGATTACGATAAGGTCGTGCAGGTTTTGATCAGTTTCATAAAAATTAGATTCATAGAACGATATTACCGGGGTTTTGAGGGTAGGATGGCGTGGGCGAGTAGTGCTATTGACTGCCATGATTGCCTGAAGAGACATCTTTTTAATCGAGCTAAACTGTCCGTCTCCTGCAAATCCATCGGTGATGTAGTCGATGACTCCTTGGAGCTTGTTTCCTGAGCGATCAGGTCGACTGTACTCCTTATGGGAATTCGGAGGTGTCTGGCTTTGTCGTCAAGGGTCGCGACTCCTACTCCGACCTCTCTCTCTTTGGTGATGGATGTATTTGTTTAGGTATCCTGTGCGGACTAAATCTTCAAGTTGATCTCTGAGCACTACACAATCCTCGATAGTGTGTCCATAAGTGTCATGGAATGTGCACTTCTTACTCATATCGGCGTTAGGCGACAACTTTTGTTTTCCCGCGTTAGCGGGTTATATGATAAGCTTAAGGAGGTAGATGTCGTGAAGGATGGTTTCCTTCATAGTCTTGAAAGGAGTGTGCCTTTCGAATCAAGCACTCGGGGGAGGAGGTGACCTCAGCCCTCTGCTGTTACTCCGCTCGTGCTAGTTGCGGTCTTCACTTTTTTTGTCTACCTTTTTGGATTTTTTATCTTCGACAACGGCTTTGAGATTTTGCTTGTCGATCTTTTTTGCTTCTCGGAGTTCTTCTATTTTTATGAAGCTAACGACCTTCTCCTGAAATTCAGCCATGTCCTTAGGCTCTGTCAGGGCGATTTGGTTGGTGAAGGGTCCGAGTTTTAACCCAAGTTTGATGGAGTAGAATTCGACTCGTGGGTCGAGGTTGGGAATTTTGGCTGCTACGGCCTGGAACTTATTCATGTAATCTGTTAGAGGCTCATGTTGCCCCTGCCTGACATAATGGAGGGCATCTTTCGTTTTGTGGTAGACTCGCAATGTGGTGAACCGGTTGAAGATGACGCGGGAGAGGTCTTCAAAGGAATGAATAGACCTCAGCGGGAGGAAAACAAACCACAACTAGGCAGTTTTTCCCAAGAAAGTTAGGAAGGCTCTACAAAATGCGGGGTCAGTTGCTCCGTGATAGAGCATCATGGTCCTGAATGCCATCAGGTGTAGTGTAGGGTCTCTTGTTCTGTCGTAGGGCGTTAGGCTAGTAGGCAACTTACTCTTTGACGGGAGGCGGGTTACCCTTACATGTTCGATGAAAGGTCTTGCATCGAGAGGGAGGGCAGTGCCGACCTTCCTAGCTTTGGGATCCTGGGGGGGGGGTACTAGAGACCTCGTTGGAAAGGACGAAAATTGACCTCCTCCTTTTTGAGTGATTGCTCTCCTTATGCTCTAAGAGGCAATGATTGTGGTCAGCCAGGGGTTGTCCTTGGGACCGTGTTAGCATCTTAACTTGGGTTGCTAACTGTTATTTCTTTGCCTCCAAATTGTTTATCCGACTTTGGGGTTCTTCTAGGGGAAGATGGGTTGGTGCCGGAGCATTGCCCCTCGATGTTTCAGCATCACTAGGGTGCGGTTGATTGTCGCCGTCAGGTCATTGCCGTTGGCGTGCGGCAGTAGTTGCTTGTCTCTGAGTTCCAACCATTGTGGGGGAGGTAAGCTTTATTTGGTCCGACGGTGGGCGTCAAATGTTCCTGGCTGAGGATCAGAGTAATATGGTATGGTTGGGTGGGGGGGACTTGCATATTCCGACGCTCAAGGCTCAAGTTAATAAAATTGGAACTTAGGTTACTTGAGAAGTGTCGTGTCTGTATTTATTACAGGTAGAGGTGATGATGTTGCCGGATAATCTCGCAGGGATATTGCTCAGAATGTCTACAAGCTAATCCCGGAGATGGCGGGCTTGTAATGGCATATCCCTCGTGATAAGGAGGGACGTGTATGCCCATGTATGGCTGGGTGGGGCCCATGGGTGGAGCCGTCTGATCTGGCTCGAGTTATATTTGTCCTAGTCCGACCAGACCCAATAGTTCTAGTCCAGTCCACTTACCGTGAACTCATATCCTTTCATTACAAGGTCCCAATCCAACCAGGGTCATGGCTAGTGTCAAACCCTATAGCTTAGACCATATTGTCACAGGCCAATTGTTTTATGAGGAAGAACCTGTGCGGCACCCTAGCATCCCTTGCAAGGGATAAGCCTATTATCTCGAATCCGTGTCCTGAATTGGGCTTCCCGACTTAACATTGGTCCACGTGCCAACCTCACGCTCCATATCTGCGCCCCCAAAAGACCATGTTGGCCGAGTGGTATTGAAGGTGTAAAGTAAAACAACATTACAAGACTATGGACGCAAGGAAACATAAAACCAAGTGTAGGACGAGCTCTGCAATTGTCTTGGGCGAAGATCGATTGGTCGCACGCCCATATGGGCCGCTCGTTCGTCTCCGCCCAAGGCAATCGCTTTGTTTGCCAATGCTCTCCTACATTATACATGAGACCCTAACCCCAAGTGCCACGCCCAAGGTTTCCAAAAACACGAGGTGTATGACAAAATCGTGGCCATGCGAGATGGTGATTTTCCATGGCCACGACCATGACAAATGCAGGAAAACTGCTTCGCTTAGCCGTCGCGCACGCACCAAGCGCCGAATGACCTCGAAATGCATCTAACTCATACCGTGGGCCCTTGGGGATCGCACAAAAGATTTTACAAGTACAAACTATAATAAAAGGAAAAATTACATGGACGCGAAAACATATTTACAAACATGTAGGGAATATTCCGCCATGATTCGTCGTTGCTCGGGCACATCGAAAAGTCCCAAACATCCTCCCGCAGTTCAATCTTCGACGTCCTCGTTGAACTCGCCTCGGCTGCACCGCTTTTCTTCATAAGCTGCAATTGCTGAAGTGAATTCTTCACAAGTAGTCGAAGGGAACAACGCCTGAGTAACGACACACCGCAGTGGGGTTGCAACTGCAACATGTCGAGTTTCGTCGTGAAGTCTGTTGGCCTAAGGTTTTATACCTTGGACTTAATCTTGGTTTTGATGATAATAAACATGGAACTAATAGTGTTATTGAGAAATACTTTCAGGTTCCAAGTCGGTTAGCGATCGACGTCCCTGATCGAAAAAATCAGAGAAATCGAAGAAATCGGCAAGGACGCTCGTCGACGCTCGGGATTCTTCAGGAAGATAGAGTTTAGGTTTAGGGTGTCTAGATAAATTGTAAATCCTCATGATGATGCTAAAAAACCCAAAAACCAAACCCGAATCCCAAAATATGAAAACTCGAGAACTGCCCTGAAATTCACTAACCCTAGGGAGCTCCTTGGAGGGCTATATGACCTAGATATTTTCTTGACACAAAAAATGTCGGAAATTATTCATTGGGTAAAAGTTAGATAACTAGGTATTTTTGGAAGCCTTTAGCATACCCATATTTGACCCGGGAGATTAGAAAATTTCTGTTTTCCTGAAATTTGTACTGGACCCCAAAATTAGATTTTGATTATTAAGGATTTTGATTTCTTAGATATTTTTATTGAATCCAAATGGGGGGTAATCCTTATATAACATTTATGTTTTAAATTTATTACCTTAAAGTTAGTAAATGTTATATAAGTAGACTTAGTGAAGACGGAACCCAGAAACGAGCCAAACCAAGCAGTCTGCCTAGTTTCGGTCGATCAGTCGGTCGACCGGATGCTACTAATAAACTGGCAGTAGGCAAGTCGGTCGACCGAAGTGTGCCAGAAAGCGGTAGTATGCCTTCGATCGCTCGCTCAGTCGACCGGCGATCGATCGGACCTGCGACTGGACGGCGGAAACGGCTAGTTTCCTAGCCGTTGAGGTGGGTGTTTCATGCCAACTCTCCATGACTTATAAATAGAAGCGTTAGCAAGCCTTCCATCTATCATCCAAGCTTCCATTGAGCCATATTTGATCATCTCTAAAGAATTTCTTGACCCATCTCTTTGCAATCCCTAGTTTCCATGATAAAACCTTGATATAGCCTTTGAACCTTCAAGATTCATCTTCTCAAGGCATCAAGAGGACTAAAGAGTTTCTTTTGGAGCTAAGTATAGTTTGATTTATTTATTGCTCCAATTGTTATTGTACTTTCTTGGTTATTTTCTTTGTATACCATTTGTGTAAACCTAGGTTGCTAGGTTTGATTGAATTGGTGGTTGCCTTGGTGTTAAGGCTTAAATCCACCATTGTAAACTTTGTTTACTAGGATTAGTTGAGTTGTCCCTTAGGTTGAGGTGGGAGAGTTCTCTCGATAGGAAGGCGGGATACTTCTGGGTGTGGAAGTGGCTTCGATTTGAGAGCTGAGACTTTCCGGTTGTAAAGTCCTCTTTGTAAGGAAAACGATATAATCTAGTAAACTTAGTTTGGAAATCCTAAGCGGGGTGCTTAGGTAGTGGTGTAGGCATTGGGGCCGAACCACTATAAATAATTGTGTTAGCATTGATATATTATTTTGTGTTAATTGCTTCATATTTATTGCTTCCACTTGCTATTAATATCATGCTTAGCCTAATCAAGAAACGATTAAAACTAAAATTAGGTGATAAGATTAGTGAACACACTATTCACCCCCCTCTAGTGTGGCCATTTCACCAACAAAGTCCGCCACTAGGAAATGATTACTTGGAACATCGTTGAGTTTCATCATCTCCTGTTGTTGCGAGAAAGGGCTTTGAGATTCCCAAACTCGTTGCTGGGCAATGAAAGTCCCAGACTTGTGGAGCAAACAAGTGCCGTTGAGCAATGCTCGCTTGAAGGGGCACCAGAGCTGTTGAGCAACACTCGCTTGAATGGACACCGAGAAATAGCTACTTGGTTCACCAAGTCTCGTTGTTGCTGGGCTATGAGGGTGCCAGACTTTGTGGGGGCAGACGAGCGACGTTGAGCAATGTTCGCGTGAAGGAACTCGAGAAATAGTTACTCAATTCACCAAGTCCCATTTTGCTGGGCAATGAAAAGTCCCAGACTTAATGAGCATACGAGCAACGCTCGTCTCGGATAACATCTGGGTATCATTGTGCAACACCTAAGTGATGAGTAGTTCCGTGGCTACACCACACTAGAGCATTACCTCCACCGCTGCATTGAGCCGATCACTGCTTGCTCACTTGCCTCCCACAGGAGTCATGGCGCCCTCCTCCGAGCCCATCTCAACAAGCTTCAAGTCTTACAGATCACTGCTTGCTCACTCGCCCCCCGCAGAGGTCATGGAGCCCTCCTCCGAGCCCATATCAATGATCTTCAAGTCTTACGTTGCTCCTCGAAACACGACTTGAGAGATTTTCTCCAACCGGGTCACAACGTTCGCAAACTCTTCGCACTAAGAGCATTGTTGCCACACCACAGCCGTTCTTCACTAGTGCTTGATTCGGACAAGTCAATCTTGTGTCTTAAGAGCCATATGCTATGCGCACAAACCTTGCATCTTAGAGGCCATCTTGCCTTGCGCACCAACGTTGCGAGTTAGGGGACATCATCTATGCGCACCAACTTGGCTTCTCACAAACAATTTGGTCTGCGCTGCATCTTAGGGGTTATCAGCCATGCGCACAAACTTAGCGACTCACGAGCCATCGGCTCTGCGCTGTGTCTTAGGGGACATCCGTCTTGCGCACCATCCTTGGCGACTCACGAGCCATTGGCTCTGCGCTGCGTCTTCAGGGACATCGCCTAGTGCATTATCCTCGCATCTTATGAGGGAGTGTGCTTTGCGCACCATGTGCGTCTTACTAGAGATCTGCTATGCGCAGGACTTTGCGTCTTATGAGAGAGTCTGCTCTGCATACCACCATGCGTCTTATGAGAGATCTTCTCTGCGCACATGACTTAAGAGACATCTTCTCTGCGTGCAAATGACTTTGTGTCTTAGGGGCCCATCTGCCATGCGCAAAAGTCACGATCTTTACATTGATCATCGATCTGCTCTGATACCAACTATCACAGGCTAATTGTTTTGTGCGGAAGAACCTGTGCGGCACCCTTGCATCCCGTGCAAGGGATAAGCCTATCATCTCGAATCCATCCCGAATTGGGCTTCCCGACTTAACATCTCGGGGCATACGTTGGTCCACGTGCCAACCTTGCACTCCATATCCGCTTCCCAAAAGACCATGTTGGCTGAGTGGGTCCATGTGCCATCGCGGGTCATACGTTGGTCCACGTGCCAACCTTGAAGGTGTGAAGTAAAATAACATTACAGGAATATGGATGCAAGAAAATATAAAATCGGGTGTAGGACGAGCTTTGCAATTGTCTTGGGCGAAGATCGACTGGTCGCACGCCCATATGGGCCTCTCGTTCGTCTCCGCCCAAGGCAACCGCTTTGTTCGCCAACGCTCTCCTACATTATACATGAGACCCCTAACCCCCAAGTGCCACCCAAGGCCAAGGTTCCCAAAAGCACGAGGAGCATGACAAAATCGTGGCCATGCGAGATGGTGATTTTCCATGGCCACGACCATGACAAATGCAGGAAAACTACCCCGCTTAGCCATCATGCACGCACCAAGCGCCGAATGACCTCGAAATGCATCCAACTCATACCGTCACTACTAGAAAAATGGGCATCAGCAACAGCTGATGCCGTTGCTGAAGATCATCAGCAACGGCTGGCGCCGTTGCAAGGGAGCCGTGGCAGAAAATCGCGTTGCTGAAAACTTAACAACGGATCAGCAACGACCTCTCGGGCCGTTGCTAAAAATATTATCAGCAACGGTTTTGCCACGGACGCGGAGCCGTTGCTGATAATATTAATAGCAACGGCCGGTGAGCCCGTAGCAACACCGTTAGTAAAAGCCCGTTGCTGTAGGTCATCAGCAACGGCTTTCGATAAACTTTTAGCAACGGCTTTCCCACGGATGGCCGTGGGAAAGCCGTTGCTGATGATGTGAACCTGGTAACAAAAAAATTTAAAATTTAAAATTTCCATACATTGATACATTGATACATTATCTGATACATAACTCACACACCCATACACTCATACACACATTCATTCACACATCACAAATACACCAAGATATACATCAAAACAATTATATTTATATTGATAATTATCCACAATAGTATAAAAACTATTCAAATGCAAAATTGAAGTATCAATATCCAAACAAAATAAATTAAACAAGTCCAATATCTCAGTAACAAAGTCAATATAAAAAAATCTCACGATGACAATGGAGGATGGTATGGATCATATGGCGGGGTCAGGAGTGCTTGAGTGTACACCGGCATGGACTGACTCAAGGACGATGGATTAGATGATGCCGAAGAGATGCTTGCTTCGGGATGACCTGACATGTTGCGTAGCATAGCATGCATCTCCGCCATCATCTGACTCTGATGCGCGACCGTCTCCTCTAGAGTCCTTATTCTGTTACTATGATCATAACTGGATCTAGAGGTGGATGGTCGCTCACCAGCGACCGGAGGGGTCGGTGCCCCAAGTGGCCCTAGTACGGCTCGCGCATGACCACTATCTGCAAAGCCATATACGCGGCCATGGTCCCAGCCACCTGCGGCCTCGACCCACGTTGCTGCGTCAATGTCCTCGGGGGTGCCCCTGCGCTGCACCACCGTCTGGCTGTAGGTATCCTACTCGAGTTTGATTTTTTGTTTAATATTTATCATAAAACTTAAATTATAAATATATAATGAATAATTTAAACAAATATATAGTTACCATAATGTATGCAGCGCGGTTGTCGCGTCCCATGTGCTCGACGGTGAGTCCGCTCAAACACCGCCATCGGGGAGGGTCGCTGGATAGTCCCGTCATCCGACACCGTCGTCTACATTTACAAAACAAATACATTAATTAGTACACATAGTAACAAATAAAATATATAATTAAAAGGTATACTTACCATACGGTTCGTGTGCACTGCAAATGCAATAGAGCCGCCGGTGTGACGCGCTGCTCCCCCCGACATGCGATTTCTAGCCGCATTCTGAGAAACCTCCTGCCATCGATCCGTCGACCATATTCCCACGAGCTAGTCCCATATATCCAGAGTAATCCAATCGGGGCCGTATCCCCGAGTCTCCGCGATGTTAGTGGTCCCAGCTCGGGCCATCGCCTGGGACCGAGCCTGCCCCAGCTGCCCGTTGTACCTCACACGGGAAATAGCCTCCCAGGTAGTGTAAATGAATGGCCTCTCGTCCTCGGCCCATGTAAAGCGAGCCTGCAAAATAATAATATCAGTACCAATATTAATCATCATGGATGTAAAAATAATAATAGTACGTGCCTCAAACTCGTGCCATAACATGTCGACGTGCTCGCTAGGCACGTGAGACCACGTAGGCCATGCCCCGTGCATGTATCGTCGAATAGTAGAAGAAATGCTCCTCGGCACTTCTTCTTGCTCGAACCTGCACAACAAAAATAAATTTTAATATTATATTATGATATAATGAATTTGTAATGATTCATAATTCATGATATATTACCGCTCCCCAATCACGCTAATAAATCTACGCGACTTTGTGGCTAGTGGAGGCTGCCACCTGTTTGGCCCGCGTGACCGCCTGCGTCTGGATGTACTAGCCTCGGCAGTATCATCGGCATGAGGATCAGCAACAGGAGGATCAGCAGCATGAGTAAGTGTAGGAGTCTCACCGATCGGAGACTCTGAAGCTCTCCTGCGACGATAACCACGACCAGACATATCTGTCGAATAGACATATAATCAGATTATTGTATAAATAGTAGAGATATATTTAATAAAATATATACTTTACAATTATTCCTCATCATCTGAATAATAGTCTTCGAATTCTTCCTCTTCTTCCTCTTATTCCTCATCATCTGAATAAAAACGTAAGTGCAGTACAAATAACTATATTCCCAAATTGTCCAATCAGGGACAATTCAAGAATTGTACGTCGTATAAAAGATCATCTACTTCTTTTACATGAACATACAATCACCGAACGGATCTAAGGTTTTGCTAAATCATATCCGACTCATCGATGCGTACGTGAAACATATCAACTCGTCGGATGGATGATTATTTTCTAAATGTTTCGAGACAGTTCGAGTCCATATTGGACAGTTCCGACACGAGTCCAAATTAGACAATTTCAGCAAGAGTCCGAAGTGGACGATTCCGGCGCGCGTCCGAAGTGGACAATTTTGAAATTAATCTAAACCCTAAAAATTAATCTAAACCCTAATAATTAATCTAACAAATTAAACAATTAATCTAACAAATTAAACAATTAATCTAAATAATTAATTAACATATAAATAAAAAAATAAAAAATAAAAAATCTACTCTTTCCGGCGCTGGAGTTCGGTGGACTCCGGTGCTGGTGTACAGTGTCCGGACAATGTGTACGGACACTGTACAAGATCCGGCGGCGGCCATCAGCCGACCGCCGCTGGCCGAAACCCTAAAAATAGGGTTTCGGTCAGATTTCCCGTCGGCCGCAACGGGAAGAGACGGTCGGGCGGCGATGAATACCTGAAATCGGCGGTCGAGGACGGACGGCAGCGTCGGCAGCGGTAGCTCGGCGTCGTCGGCATCGGCAGCGGCGGCGAGAGTCGGGAGGAGGAGGCGGCGGCGGCACCAGCGGGAGGAAGAAGGGTCGGGCGCGATCTGTGACCTATATAAACTTATCAGCACCGGCTCACTCGCCCGTTAGAAAGCCGTTGCTAATAAGGTATCATCAGCAACGGCTCACTTGTCCGTTAGAAAGCCGTTGCTGATAATTTAAATCATCAGCAACGGCTTGCGTGTCTGTTAGAAAGCCGTTGCAGATACAACATATCTGCAACGGCTTGAGCGGCCGTAAGAATGCTGTTGCAAATAGCAATGGCTTGAGCGACCGTTGCTGATAGCCGTTGCTGAAGACTCAATTTCTAGTAGTGCGTGGGCCCTCGGGGATCGCTCAAAGGTTTTTACAAGTACGAACTATAATAAAAGGAAAAATTACATGGACGCGAAAACATATTTACAAACATGTAGGGAACATTCCTCTACGATTCGTTGTTGCTCGGGCACATCGAAAAGTCCCTAAAAATATGGATCCCTCTCGATAAATATCTTGATCAGAAGGACCTAAACTAGAAACTCCTTTCTATTTAAGTCTCCAATACCTTGGCCAAGGATTTCTTGATCAAGAACAACCTCATATCCATAGGACCTTATCCCTGTTTATGTCACGCCCCAACTCAGGGTCACGTGACCGGCCAGGATATGTGTCAACACCCTGAAGCCTAACTCATGCATTTAATAACACAGATATATGAATGCAATGAAATTGACATGAAAAGCAAATGAAATCCACTGGAATAAGATTTTGAAATCAAAGTTTACAAATTCCAAATGACATATCAACATGACTCAAATGCATGAAACATAACTCTCAACACGACTACTACTCTCTAAACAACTTGCTATGAGATCATCGACGCCATTTACCCTCTAGCTACGCCACGCCATCAAGCCGTACCTCACTAGTCAGGCTCTGCAAAATAAAATAAAGAAAACTGTGAGTCCATGAGGAACTTAGTGAGTGGGTCTACAAAACCTCCACCTAGATCCCCAGTATAAAAATCATGTAGTTAGCAGTATAACATGCGCATAAAAATCATACTGGTTCTAACATAATAACAGGCCAATTAGCTGCCCCCTGCAAGGAAATATATCAGCCAATCATGGCTTGTACTATGAGTACCACTCGGCCACTATGGCCTTATCCTGCAAGAAAAATAGTCTCGGCCACACCCGGCCCTCATCATAAAATCACCCAGCCTTGCCGGCACACTGGTGTAATATCAAGACACTATATCCACTCGCTGAGTCGAGCAATAGCCGTGCTGGCTAAATACTCCCTCAGCCCGACCATCTCAACCACAATACACATACAAGGTATTCCTCAATTTTCTAAACACCTTCTGGGCTTCCGCCCGCATCCGGCCTTTTTCCCGAGCCTTCACAATCAATACCTCAAGTATTTAATTTCCCTATGTGTGAGTACCTAATGTCTCTATGTCATATGTCCGTGCAAAATTTCTAATGGTTTGTGACATCCACTAGAGAGGCTCCGCCTCTTACATTTAAGTCCACAAGGTTAGACAACCTTACTCGTATTTTCTTCTAATAAAACTCATGTCACATACAACATACCACAATTATTCTTTGGCACATGATAAGCATAATAATTGCAAAAATTATTAAATCACAGCATGTAAATTATACAATAATTCCATACTTATGTCACCATATTTATCTACACAATTTCAGCAATTAAACATTAATTTCCTGCATTTAAACATATAATTTCAGCACATCAATCTAAATTAAATTCTAGCATTTACAAATCAATGTAGGAAGTCTCAAAGTAGATGAATTATGCAAGAAAACTATCTCACAATTAAGCTAACATAGGAAGAATATCCTACCCAATGGAATTTCACATAAAATGTCCTACGAGTAAAATAACACGCCAATCTTTCATATACCAATCCCCTATTTATGGATCTCTAAGGGAAGCATAATTTCTAACCCAATTTCCCCCTTTCCCCCACTCGACCGAACCCTACACATGGGTTTATCATGATCGGCCAAACCCTTAGGGGTGGAGGAAATCATATTTCATGCAAGAACATGGTTCTCCTCAATCTCTACCCAAATTAAGCATGCAAAAACTACAATCTACAAGCCTTTACGACTCGAGGAAATTGAGGAAAATTTCGACATGACCTTTCCCCTTTTTCCTTGATTCGGCCGGCACCTCAAAACTATGAAAACGACGCGTAAAAATCATGATTTCATCATAGATTACATAAAAAATCCATGACATTCAAGAATCATCAAGAACACGGCAAGAAATCATGTCAATTGACGAGAAATCACATTACAAGGGTCGTCTAGAGCCTTCCCTTAAACCCTAGGTTCTACCACTCACCTTAGTCTTAAAGGAAGGAAAGAAAAAAGGATCGATGACGTCCCCGACCTCCGGCGATGACCACGAGCTTCGGCGCCGACACTTTATCACCCCTCTCTCTCTCGCCTTCTCGGTTTCTGTGCGGAGCCATATGGTGACTGGTGAGGGCTTATATATATATTTCTTTTTACAAATATGCCATTACCCACTTAAATCACTATCCGACTCAACCCGCACTCGAATTGAGCCCCAACTTGACCCGTGGACCCAGTTCTAACCCGACTTGAGCCTAATATCAATTTATAAAATACAAGAACATCAATTACATAGTCATATAAATTAAAGTATACCGGATTGTACCTTCTAGTCGAGGCGATCTCACGACTCAACCCGGCTAGTCCCCGAACCGGCTCGCTGAACCAAACAAAAATTTATATTAGGAAATCTCAGGTATTACAGTTTACCCAGGGTAATGAATCTCATATTGACTGGTCAACTATCTCGATACATAACTAACTAGAGCCACATAAAGCCGGATGCACACGTAAAGCACGAGCATATAAGCAGTAACAAACTCTAGCCACCTATGCACAAGATATGATCTAGATAACATTTCAGTGACATTGGTAAAATACCATGTGAACGTTATCTATGCGTCACGTTCGACCCACTTATCTCATAAGTGTTCACATATTTGTTTTGACATCCAATGGCTTGTAGCATGATACCCACTACTCCATCCTCATTAGTATCTCATACCAATCATGGATACAGACAAAGGTGACGATCTTCTAGAATACTGATGCCCAGTTATTATTCCTACGATCATGAATTGTTTTAACAACTTGTACTAGAATACTTTGTTACTCATATTCTCAACTCTTGAGAATGAAGTATTCTAACATGTTCTGGACTTATTCTAATGAACATACACTATCTTTATTCTATTAAACATACACAACTTATGCTTAGAAGAATAGTAAAATGTCATTTAAAGGAATTATTCAAAACATACGTTGGCTCTAGGGCACATAAAACTAACACTTCGGCCTTAGTCGCTGCCACCTCCATGCTTAACGTCCGCAACGACCCCAATCACGGTCCTATCTCAGTCTCCCCGTGAGCTCGACTTGACCCCAAGCGTGGTCCTTGGCCTTAGTCACCGCCACTTTGACTTCAGTCGCCGCCACCTTAGCCTCAACCGCTGCCACCTTCGGCCTTAGTCATCGCCACCTCCGGGCTCTACACCCTCAGTGACCCCAAGTGTGGTCCTGCCTCACTCCCGCGAGCTCGGCTTGACCCAAGTGCGGTCCTTGGTCTTAGTTGCTGCCTCGGCCTTAAACGCCTCCACATTCGGGCTTAACACCCCCAAACGACCCAAAGCATGATCCTACCTTACGCTCCCCGCGAGCTCGGCTTGACCCTAGGCATAGTCCTCGGCCCTAAATGCGACCTTCGGCTCTAAATGAGATCAACTTGCTCTAACAACCTAGGTCTTAAACAGTTGGTGAAATGGTCACACTAGAGGTGGGGGGGGGGGGGTGAATAGTGTGTTAACTAAATTCTTTTCACCTAATTCCGGTTTAAATCATTTCTTAAACTACTTAGGCAAATTGCAATTTATCGACTAAATGCGGAAGCAATAATAAAATAATTAAACACAAACACATATAGCAATGCTAACACAATGAGATTTATAGTGGTTCGGCCCCAATGCCTACTCCACTACCTAAGCACCCAACTTAGGATTTTCAAACTAAACTTTACTAGATTAATCTTGTTTCCCTTACAACGAGGACTTTGACCCGAAGAGTCTCGCTCTCAACCTAAGGTACTTCCACACCCGGAAGTCTCCGCCTTCTTACCGAGAGCACTCTTCCACCTCAACCCTAAGGGACAACTCAACTAATCCTAGTAAACTAAGTTTACAATGGTGGATTTAAGTCTTAACACCAAGGCAACCACCAACTCAATCAAACCTAGCAACCTAGGTTTACACAAATGGTATACAATGAAAATAACCAAGAAAATATAATAACAATTGGAGCAATAAACAAATCAAACTATACTTAGCTCCAAAAGAAACTCCCTAGTCCTCTTGATGCCTTAAGAAGATGAGTCTTGAATGTTCAAAGGCTAGATCAAGGTTTTATCATGGAAACTAGGGATTGCAAAGAGATGGCTCAAGAAATCCTTTAGAGATGATCAAATATGGCTCAATGGAAGCTTAGATGCATCATTAAAAGCTTGGAAGAGAGTTTGGGGTGGGTATTTATAACCCCCCAAACAAAATGGCTCGTCAACGGGCATTTTTCTGCTCGTTGGCGACGCCCGGTCGCTTGTTGGTCGATCGTTGGTTGACCGATTGAGCGACCGAAGGATTTCTGCCCGTTTTGGGCAACGTTCAGTCGATCGGTCGGTCGATCAAAATGCCGTCGGTCGACCAGTCTGTCGACCGAACCTGGGCAGGACAGATTTTTTGCTTGTTTATTTTTCTGCTCCTTTGGGTTCCGTCTTTGCTAAGTCTACAGGGGCGGAGCTATAGTATCAGGATGGGGGGCAACTTAGTTTGATTACACTGTTTAGTTAGATATCAATTATATTTAGTTGCTTAATTGTTATTTAATTGCTTGATTCCAATTAATTTTTATTTGATTGCTTGATTGCTTGATTCCAATTAATTTTTATTTAGTAGATATGGAGAATTATTTTAAAAGAAAATTTATGCCCGGAGGTGGATCATCGTCTTCGGCTAACAAATAAGTAAATGCGAAAGTTGAAGAAGAGAACCGTAGCTCAAAAAGATTGTATGACGTTGATTTAGCAAATCTTCCAGCAGACCCAGGATTACGTCATCCAATTAGTGATTATCATCCCATTGTTCAAGATGATGTTCGAAGAGCATATCTGCCAAAAAAACCTTGTCAACCTCGTGGTCATGAGTTTCCACAAACATTGCAAGGTAAAATTTAGAGAAGGTTTTGTGAATCTTGGTTTGATCAACATCCTAATTGGTTAGAATACAACATAAAGAAAGATGCAACTTATTGCTTTTGTTGTTATTTGTTTAAATCAAAGAATAACAAGGATGCTTTTGTCGTAGATGGATTTAGAAATTGGAAAAAAAAGGAAAAAATAGATGCACATGTTGGTGGTCCAAATAGTTTGTACAATCAGGCTGTAAGTAAGTGTGAGACACTTTTGAATCAACGACAACATCTCAGAGCAATTATAGAGAAGCAAACAAAACAAGCTCGAAGTGACTACCGAGTTCGTTTGCTTGCATCTATTGAAATTGGTCGTCTTCTTTTATGACAAGGTTTGACATTTCGTGGTCATCATGAATCCACTGATTCAAACAAGGAAATATTTTAGAAGTCTAAAAGTTTTTAAGTGATCACAATGCAAATATTGGGAGAGTCACTCTAGATAATAGTCCTGGGAATGTTAAATTGACATCTCTGAATACCCAGCGTGATATTGTGCGTGCTTGTGCAATTGTGACTTCCAAAGTAATTGTTCAAGAGCTTGGTGATTCATTATTCTCTGTCTTAGTAGATGAAGCTCGAGATATAGCACTTAAAGAGCAAATGGCTGTTGTTATTCAATTTGTGAACAAGCTTGGACAAGTGGTGGAGTGACTCTTGGGTATTGTCCATGTTGCTGACACGAGTGCTTCATCACTTAAAACAGAGATTGATGCACTATTATCCGCAAATAGCCTAAGCATATCAAGATTACGTGGCCAATGCTATGATGGGGCAAGTAAAAAAGTTGTGCATATTATTCAATGATCTCAAATCTTTGATTCTAAGTGAGAATAGTTGTGCATATCAAGATTGCTTTGCACATCAAGTTCAATTAGCACTTGTAGCTGTGGCTAAAAATCATGATATGATTTTTGAGTTCTTCCTTTTACTCTCAATGGTTGTGAATTTTATTGGAGGCTCATGTAAACGCCATGAAATTCTTTTAGAGTGACAATCAATGAGACTTTCAGAAGGAATTGATAGTGGTGAAATCAAGACTGGATTGGGACAGAATCAAATGTCCACTCTTAAACGAGCTAGTGATACTAGATGGAGTTCATTTTTCATAACTGTTGCTAGCTTGATTAAGCTATTTTTTGCTATTATTGATGTGCTTGAATTTGTTCGAGAAAATGGAAATCGGGAACAAAGAGGTGAAGCATTACTTTTGTTAAAGGGAGTACAATATTTTGATACTGCGTTCTCTCTTCATTTGATGAAACATGTTTTAGGAATCACCCATGAGTTGTCACAGGCTTTGCAAAAAAAAGATCAAGATATTGTGAATGCAATGCAAGTAGTGCAAATAGCCAAAGAGCGGTTACAAAAATTTAGAGACAGTGGATGGGATAATTTGTTGGAAGAGATTGCTTTATTCTGTAGCAAGATGAATATAAATGTTCCTGACATGAATGATATATATGTGACTGTGGGACGTCCTCGGCGCAATGTTGAAAGAAACACCAACTTGCATCGTTACAAAGTTGAGATTTTCTGTACTATCATTGATATGCAGCTTCAAGAACTTAATAGTCACTTCAATAAGGTGAAATGGAATTACTTCTATGTGTTGCATGCTTGAGTCCAATCGATGCATTCTCCTCTTTTGATAAAAGAAAATTGCTTCATCTTGCTGAATTTTATCCTATTGAATTCTCATCAGTTGAGATTGATCTTCTTGATAATCAATTGGAATATTATATTATTGATATGACATCTCATCAAGGATTTTTAAATCTTTTTGGATTGATTGATCTTGCTACACCGATGATGAAGTATAAGAAACATGATTTGTATTAATTGGTATATAGGCTTATCACTTTAGCCTTAATTTTACCTATTGCTACTGCTACAGTTGAGCGTACATTATTTGCTATGAAGATTGTGAAGAATCGATTGCGCAACATATGGGAGATCAGTTCTTGTCTGATTGTTTGATCACATTTGTTGAAAAGGATATTTTTAATTCAATAGACAATGCAACTATTATGCAATGTTATCAATATATGAAAACTCGTAGAGAAGAATTGTAATTTTTTTTATGTTTAAGACTTCGAGCTATGTTATATATTTTGCATTATGTATGGATGATGTCTATAATGACTTTTATATATGATATGATAAATTATCTTTTGTAAAAAATGCTTATTTTTTCATGTATAATATCGTTGGTAATTTGGTATCTATTAATTTGAGAGTCTGCCTCTCTCCAATTTGATTTCTGGCTCCGCCAGTGTAATTAAGTATACTTATAAAACAGTTAATAATGTTAAAACATAAATTTTATATAAGGATTACCCCCCATTTGGATTCAATAAAAATATCTAAAAAATCAAAATCCTTAAGAATCAAAATCCAACTTTTGGGGTCTAGTACAAATTTTCGAAAAACGAAAATTATCTAATCTTCCGAGTCAAATATGGATAGGCTAAAGGCTTTCAAAAATTCCTTAAAAATATATAGTTATCTAGTTTTTTTACCTAAGGAACAATTACCGATATTTTTTATGTCAAGAAAATGTCTAGGTCATATAGCCCTCCAAGGAGCTCCCTAGGCTTAATGAATTCCAAGGTCATTTTCTTATTTGCCGATTTTTCATGTTTTGGGCTATGAAGCATCGACACGGACACAGACACGGGGACACACCAATTTCAAAATTTTACAGGACACGGACACGACATATATAGCATATATATAAATTATTTTTAAAAAAAAAATCACAGTTTATATATATATATATAGTTCAGGAATTTATAATAATATCATGATATTTTCATTGATATCAAACTTCTAATTTTCAGTTTTTCCTAGGTCCCTTTCAAAATATATGAAGTGTTCTAAATAATTTATTGTGTCAATACTTATTATTTCTTAACCCCTTCCAAAAGCATGAGGCACAATATCTATTGACATCTCCCAAAAAATTTCTAAATTAGCATGTCTTAGTAGAACTAGTCATGTACAACCACACATAAATAAAAAGTTAAGTATAGTCTCACTATCTTCTTCATCAATTATTGTTGTTATCTTCTTCATTAAAAAATATTACTCTCTCCAACTCTGGTTCATCAAGAGAAAGATTGGCAACTTCAAGAATTCCATTATCTTCATCAATTGACAACTTATTGTTTCCCCTTTATTGTATTGTGGAGTTTTTCTTGAAATGAGACGAATATTACTATGGACAAATACTAAACTCTCTGTACATTTAGGCTTCATCTTGTTCCTTTTAAGGGAATAGATAAAAGAGTAAGTGCTCGAATTTCTTTCACAACAACGAGAAGATAAAATACTAAATTCCCATGATTGTTTTATTATTTTTTTAAAAAAAATGCATGGCTGGCCGTGTCTAGGTGTGTCCGGGCCGTGTCCGAGTGTGTTCGAGCCGTGTCCGGGCAAAAAAAAACTTTGACTGGTCAAGACACTCTTGGACACGTGGGACACATGTGTCAGACAAGTGTCTTCGTGTGTCGGTGTCCGCGGCACGTCGGACACGTGGACACGACAGTCCCACGGAGTGTCCGTGCTTCCTAGGTTTTGGGGTACGGGATTAATTTTTGGGTATCTTTGCATCGTCATGAGGATTTATAATTTATCTAGACACCCTAAATCTAAACTCTATCTTCTCGAAGATTCCCGAGCGTCGACGAGCTTCCTTGCCGATTTCTCTGATTTCTCTAATTTCTTCGACCGTGGATGTCGTACGAAACCGACTTGAAACCTGAAAGTATTTCTCAATGAAACATTAGTTTCATGTTTGTTATCATCAAAACCGAGATTAAGACCAAGGTAGAAAATCTCAGGCCAACATAAACAAGTTTAAATGAGAACAAAAATGCAAGTAAAACGACAATAAATAGCACAAATATAAAACGAACTTAGTTGGTGCTTTTGCTAGCTTCCTCCTAAACCTTCAAGGCCTCAAGATGATGAATTTTTAAATTAAGAAAGACTTGAAGATAAGTAGAAGGCTCAAGTACGATAGGATTGAGAATTAAGGTTTAAACTCAAGAAAAATATATGGCTCAATTCTTAAAGGATAGACTCAAAGAAATGTGCCCACTTGGGTACATTTCTTGGCCATGCATTCATCTTGACTTTGTCTTGACAATAATGTGAGGTTTCAAGTGGGATCAATAGTACTACCTCAAATTAGTCCCATAGAGGTTCGTGAAAAGTTATGTTGTAAATAAGCCTAAAATAATGCTAGGTGGAATTTATAGTTATGTTTAGTCCCATATCTCATAGGATAATTGAAATTTCACATTCTGGGTGAAATTTATTTTAATTAATCTCATCCTAAATCCTAAATTTTAATTAGAGTC
Source organism: Canna indica (assembly GCA_034359265.1). Taxonomy (NCBI): domain Eukaryota; kingdom Viridiplantae; phylum Streptophyta; class Magnoliopsida; order Zingiberales; family Cannaceae; genus Canna; species Canna indica. The sequence goes on along the minus strand of CP136898.1, from coordinate 30,143,731 downwards.
CTATATGGCTCTTAGCGGATCATATTGCATATATATTCCATATGGTCCTTCCTATATGGCTCTTGACTAAAGTAAATTTGGTGTTGTCAGTTGTATCAAAGTTTGTTCTACTAAACAAAATCATAATGTTAATAATAAGTAAATGGAAAAAATAAGTGTAATATATATTGTAGATAGTTTAGATTCCATAAAATACCAATGATGGTTGGGCGACCCTTTTCATGAAGAAGACACTTTGAATGAAAAGTTGGAAGCTCTTCTTGAGACTTTTTTCCCATTAATTCGTACGTAGTTGAGGACCAAATTTGCATTTAATGACTTCATCATACACCAAATCTGCTGCCTAAAACAAGAGTGGGTGCACAAAGCACCGTATCATCATTTGGTTCCAAGTATTTGGTTCCATGTGTTGTTCTTAATGATATTTGTATTTTCTTCCGCAACATAACATCAATAATCACTCATGAAAACTAAATATTTGTACGCTTGATCATTAATTTCATTTGGAGCTATATCCTCTAGGTGATGATGTTAGATTTTCAATCATGGAACTGCCATGGTCTTTTTGATGGAGATGGAGTAGCTAGTCCAATAGGATCAATATTTGAATAATTAGATTTTGGTAATTAAATTCTTAAAATGCTTCAACCTTAAAATCACATTCTCAAATTTAATTTTTTAAAACAGGTAAGAAAAGCTTGTCGAAATTAGAGTAATTAAATTACAATTTACATGTAATTTAGCCTATTTTCAGTTTACATAATTATTACTTAATTGGTATCACTTTGCCAAGTATCAATAGATTGTGCATTTTTAATTCATTACTTAAACATATGATCATTTTTTTTTCATTTTCTCCCTCGGTCTAAATAGAATTATGGATTGAGCGTGCAATATCTTAATTTAGTCTCACATTAGGAGTATAATAAATGTTGTATTGATTAATAAATTATCAACTTCAACTTAAGTATTTTAATAAGGCTCTAATCTCTTTTAAAATCATTCAATTTCATCGAAACTTCTTAATTTCTCTCCAATCTTTCTTACTATCATAATTTATTTATTATCATTATTATTGTAATTTTTATTTGTTTCTTATTTACTAATGGCGGAACAAGAGATTTATATCCATGTGTCTCAAGAAGTTAATTCCAATATGTATAAAGGCATGCCCACTACCAAGGAAGAGACGAAGAGACTAAGTACATAAAAGAAAAGAAGTATTGTTTAGAAATTTTTTTGATAAAATTCTGAAACTCGATGGAACCATCAAGAAGGCCCAATGTAAAAAATGTTAATTAGTTACATATTTACTAATGGCAGAATAAGAGATTTATATCCATGTATCTCAAGAAGTTAATTCCAATATGTATAAAAGCATGCCTACTACCAATGAAGAGGCCAGGGGACCAAGTTGAATACAGGGAAGACAAGAAGTATTGTTTAGATTATTTTTGATAAAATTCTGAAAGTCGATGGCACCATCAAGAAGGCCCAATGCAAAAAATGTAGGAAAATTCTACATCATGCGATGAGTGATGACAATAAGGTAACATAAGTTCAATGACTTCTTAATTTAACTTCTTCAAGTTTAATGATATTCACATATGGTCATAAATTATAACATGCAGATCGTGCAAAATTAATTGTTCAAAATGTATGAACCACATTTTAGTTTTATTAAACAACCGAGATTTTCATCTTGGATACAAAATACTTTAAACTCAAAATATTAAAGTATTACTCGAAATACAAAAGAATTTATATATATATATATATAAAATATACTTAAGAGTTTTCAAAAGAATAAATCGAAAATTGTTTTAACATTTAATATTTAGTATGGTCAGTACATTGCTAATTCTTATATTTGTGTTATTATACGTTAGATTCATAATTATTTTATTTTTTTCTTTTGCTTTGTAAAAAAAATCTTTTTTTTTAAAATAATTAGTTTTAAGTCATTAGAATATCCACGTAATTTTGTTACAATTTTTCTCTCATTACTTCTATTCTCTTTTTATGGTTTAAATGATGAAAATTTCTCAGTTAGTTTAGATAGCACCAGGAATAATGATTTAGCTATTTCTTCTGTGAAATAAATATTTTATCTTATATTTGATGGTAAATCATTTCATTATTCTTATGTTTATCATGCACTTAATTTGTGTATTCAAGATGATTTAAATTTAGTAAATTTATATGTAAAAAGACAAGAAATATTATTAGATATCATTGTTTAAAATTAAGAATACAAGACTTTGATATAGTAGATAGATGAATCAAACAAGATATAGGAAGTTAATTATTGAAATATTATAATTCGGGAGATGTAGATGCTCCAAGATTCTAAGTTTCCTTCTTGATTCCTTTGAACCTGAGCCTCGGTGGTCTGGGCTTCTCGTCGATTGGGATTCATGGTTTCTCGTCGCGTTTCACATGCATTGCACGTGGTATGCTCCTTTACCGCTATCCTCCGTTTTCATTAGGTCATTTACTACTGTTGTCGCTCCTTAGCTCTTTTTGTGTGGTGTGCTCGTTTGTCTCCCTAAAGGCGCCATCTCGGCGACTTAGGGTTAGGGTTTGGGGCTGTGATCAACACAATTATAAGGTTAGTGATCCATTTTTTCTTTTGTAGTTCTTGTTATTTCTTGAATTTCTTAGTGTTTAGAGTAGTTTAGTTTGCAGTTTTCGTGTCCTTGTTGCAGATCTGGTTTGTTTCATTTCTTCTTTGTTCTTTCTGGTCTTTGAGCGCTCCTTGGTTTTTTTGGTGTCATCATTTTTTCGCTTTCTGCTTTGTTGTTTTCTTTGTTTAGGTGGTTCTGTTGGCTTCCCTACTTTTCCTTTCTCTTCTCTGTGCCTCCCCTCGGTGCTTTGAGGCGGGTTTTAGAGGCTCATTTTTTCTACCTCCTTTTGTGGTTTGGGTCACTTCCCTTGGCTTCTGTCTTGCTATTGGTTTTCTTTTTTAGTCTCGATTTCTTTTGTTTTCGCTTCATCTTTTCTGATCTTTTTTCTCTTTATATGCTTGAGTCTTTCCCTCGGTTTTGCCAGTGTGTTGGGCCTAGCTTTCTCTCCTTTATTGGTATTTCATGGCTTCTAATTTCTCTTGCATGATATTTTGATTTTTTCTCTTGGGTTTGCCTATTGGTCTTAAGATATGGTTTCTGGATTTGCTTGTTCGCTTAGATCCCTATTTTTTTGGATTTCCTAGGTTGCCTGGTGTGTCCTTTTCTTCCTCTGGTTTTCTTTGTGTTCATCTGTAATCTTTGCCTAGTTGCTTGGTTTTCTTTTTTGTGCTTTTGTTCTGATTTCCTTGGTGTTGTTGGGTTTCTCTCTGGTTTTCTTTTTGTTTTGCTTGGCTTCCTATTCTCTCGGTTTTTCTAGTGGCTAGTAGTTTGTCTTTGCTCGCTTTGGTTTTCTTCTATTAGGGTTTGGTCTGTTTGTGCTTCTATTGTTGCTTTTCTCTCTACTGTATCTCGGGTAAGATGGAAGGTGGCGAAGCTTCTGTGGGTTTGACTCCTAGTCGCCAACCGAAGGGTAAATCCCCGGCTATTGCTAGTGGTAATTTTTCAAATCATTCTAACCATGCTAGTGGATCAGGTACAATTAAGGGTAATATACAAAATGCTTTTACTTTTGGGCATTCTGCTCCTAAACATGCTTTGTCTTCTAATGTCTCCTTGATCCCGAATGTTACTGCTCATGATATGTCTGACTTACTTGTTGCTAATAGCAATAGTGATACTATTAATGCTGGTTTTATTTCTGGTGTTTCTGGTAATACTAAGAATGCTACTTCTACTCATGATAATATGAATCTCACCGCTAAACAAGTTTCTTGGGCTAGTCTCTTTAGTTCAAGACCTACTGATTGTAAAACTTTTTCTTCAGTTAAAATTTTGTCTAATATAAAAGCTTCTGTGGGTGATTATGTTGAATTTGATGAGAATGAATTGCATGAAATTAGGAAACCTTGGTTTTCTCCGTTAATTGGTAGATTTCTTCAAAAGCCTCCTATGTATTTTCATCTTAGAAATTGAGCTTTCTCTATTTGGGCTTCTTTTAATCTTGAAAATGTTATAGAGTTAGAAAATGGTTTATTTCTTTTCCGCTTTAATACTGAGGAAAATTCTCTCAAAGTCCTCTCTGAGGGTCCCTGGTCTTATCAAGGAAATTTGATTAACCTTAGACCCTGAAAACCCAACTTTAAGGCTTTGACTGAAACTATAGATTCTACTCCTATATGGGTCCAATTTCCTGTTTTTCTTATGGAGTATTGGTATGAGATTATTCTTTTCAAAATTGCTTCTCTTATTGGAAAACCTATCAAAGTTGATGAGCAATCCTTTAATTGGGAAAGGGGTACGTTCATTCACATTTGTATTGAAATTGATCTTTCTAAACCCATCAAGCAAGGCATTTGGATCGGTAAGCCTAACTCTGGTCTTTTCGAAGCTGTGAGATATGGGAGGCTGCCTGTATTCTATTTTAAATGTGGTTTTGTTGGTCATAATGCTAGTGATTGCTCTTTTACTTCTGTTTCTAATGACATGTTGATAACTCTTTAAATAAAGATGTTGACTCTTTGACTAAGGAAATTAATAATATTAGCACGTCTAAATCTCTTCCCCAATCTAACTCTACTTATGGCCCTTGGGTTAGAGTGACTAGAAGATCTAGGTGTAGAGGTTCTAGTTATGGTCCTAATCAGAACAATGTGATTCAGCCTGACACTGTGGAGGACTCTCAAGCGAATGCTAATAGGGATGTTAGAGATAACCCCTCTTCTGTTACTTTCCATGATAATCTCTTTAGTGATTTAAATAGTCAGATTCAGGGGGAGAAGACTGGGCTTTCTAATAATAATTTTTTTGGGGAAAATAGTGACTCCGATTTGAAAGAACCCTCTTCTAGTGTGGTTGGTTTTAACTCTCTTGTAGATAAGGTGTCTAATGTTCTTGTTAAATTTAACGCTAACCTTAGCTCTACTTCTCCCGATGCTAGGAATAAAAACAAGGGCAAAGGAATTAAATTTTCAAATGTTAGTGGTAAACTCTCCAAATTTGAAATAAATGACAATTTATCTAGACTAGAGAATTTACTTCATTCTAAGAAGAAGAGGATTAGGAAAGATAGTGAAAATTTTGATGGTAATTTTGTTACTCATGATTCTAATGAAAATGTTTCTGTTATATCTGTTGCTCATTCTGCTATGGAAATTATTGGTGTTAATCCTGCTGAAAAATCTTTTGCTGATGATAATGCTCAGGGTGCTTCCCGGGAAAATTAACTTGTGGTTTTGTTATGAATTGCATTAGTTGGAATGTTAGGGGCCTTCGCAGAAGGGCTGCCCAAGAGTATTTACATATTAATCTATCTAAGTATTATATTAGCATGTTTTTTTTACAAGAAACTCATTTATATGATATTAATTCTTTAGATTTTTGTCGAATCTCTTGGTAAAGAGTGGGACAACATTTCGGTTAGTTCTGATGGAGCTTCTGGGGGCCTTTTTTTGGCCTGGATAATTGTTTTGGTTAAGATTCATGTTGTTTCTAAGTCTGCTTGTATGATCAACTCTATTGTTCAATATCTGAATTGTCATCCTTGGCTTTTTTTGGGCATCTATGCTAATATTAATCCTATAATTAGAAATAAGTTCTGGAAGAATATTGGTGATCTTGATTTTAATGATATTCCATGACTCATGATAGGTGATTTTAACTGTATAACTTATGAATGTGATAAATTTAGTGGTTCATCTTTTATTATTAATCAAAATGTGCTTTCTCTTAAAAGTTGCATTGCTAATTCTGATTTATGTGATTTAGGCTTTAATTGTCCAAATTATACATGGTGCAATAATAGAAAAAACAATCATAGAATTCTGATAAGACTAGATAGATCTTTTGCTAATAGTTGTTGGTGTGGTTTATATGGTAATGCTAGGATTACTCATCTCCCTAGATTAGCCTCTGACCATTATCCTCTATTGCTTACTGTTAGAGACTCTAGCAATCCTAAGGTCTTTAGTTTTAAATTTTTGGGTAGAGTATCTTAAGGTTAGAAACATTGTCTAGGCTCAATGGGTTAATGGTTCTATTTCTAATCCTGCTGTTTCTACTGCTAGAAATCTTTCTATCCTTAGGAGTAAATTGTCTTTTTGGAATAGAAATAAGATTGGTTAAATTGAGGATAACATTTCTAAGGTCAATGCTCAGATTCAGGAATTGGAAATGAAAGATTGTGCTAGTTCCCTTACTGAGTCTGAGACTATTTATCTCTCTTATCTCTATAATAAGTCTCATGCTTTAAATAGTCAGCTCTCTATTAAATGATGGACCTTAGCTAAGACTAGATGGTTAAATGAAGGTGAGAAAAATACTAAAGTATTATCAGAACTTGGTTAAGGCTAGGAAGAGGAAAAATATGATTGTTTCTATCCTCACTAACTCTAGTACTATTTCTAATTCTGATGACATTATGAATGCCTTTGTTGACTTTTATGCTAAGCTTTGGTGTTATCAGGATCCAATTTTTTTTGATAGTTGTTATATTGCTTCTATTAATGAGATTGGTTAGGGTGCTCATGAAATGATAGAATTTCGTGGAGTTCTATTATTAACATGTTGCATCTTCTTTAATTTCCTCTGAAATTTATTAGATGGATTAATGAATTCATTACTACTCCTAGCCTTACTTGTTGCATTAATAATGTCATTTCTAACAAGTTTAAAGGCTCATGTGGTATTAGACAAGATGACCCCTGCCTCTCTACTTATATATCATAGTTAGTCATTTGATTTCAAATATGTTGAATTGTGCTGGCTCCTTGGGCAAAATCAGTACTGTTAAAATTAAGAGACAATAAGGTCTCTGTTAATCATTTGATGTATGTTGATGACATCATTCTATTTTTTCGTGCTAATGATAAGTCAATTAACACTGTTTTAAGAATTTTTGAGGATTTTGGAAAAATTACAAACCAAAGAATTAACTTTAACAAATCTGAAATTTTCTTTCCCTATAATACTGCTTCTATCGTGAGGAATAGGATTTGTAGGCGTTTCAAAATGAATGGTGGCTCTTTTCCTTTTAAGTACTTAAGCACTATAATTGGTCCTAGAATATTTCATGCTTGCAATTATAACTTTTTGATTGATAAAGTTAGTGTCAAACTAAATAATTGGAAAGAAAATGTCTTTCTCAAGCTGGTGAAGTTGTGTTGATTAAATTTGTTCTTAACTCGGTTCCTATACATTCTATTTGTGTTAATTGGACTCCTGATTCCGTGATTCAGAAAATTAATTCCATCATTAAAAATTTCTTTTGGAGTTTTGATAGTAATAAACATGGGTTACATCTGATTGCTTGGGATAGGGTCACTCTTTCTAAAAACAGTGGGGGCCTTGGTATTAGGAATTTAGATCTTATGAAAACTGCTTCAGTTGCCAAAAAGATTATGCAATTGGTTAATAACCAAAATACTCTTTGGACTGCTATTGTAAGGGCTAAATAGGGTTGTTTTGACATGTGGAATGACAATACAAGTAAGAATATGAGTGGTATCTGGAAGTTAATTTGTCATGCTACTGGATTGCTAAAATTTGGTTTTAAGAAGTTTATTTCTTCTGATTGTAATACTTCTGTGCTATCTGATGCTTGGCTGTTTGATATTCCCATGAAGTTTAAACCTATTTTTATGAATGTTGATTTTATCAATCTTGGTATATATGTTAACTTTTTCATTAATAATCATTGTTGGAATGTTGAACTGCTTGATAATTTTTTTGGTCCCTTTGTTGCGAAGAAGGTTTCCAGTATTGTGCTTACTTGTAATCGCAGTGAGGATAATTTTTTCTAGTGGCCGAATAAGCATGGTCTTTTAGTACTTAGTCTGCCTATGATTTTATCTCTCAATCTTTAAATATCAATCCTTGTAATCCTCCTATGTGGGCTCTTGTTTGGAAGGCTAAAGTTGGCCATCAGGTTAAAAATTTTATTTGGAATGTATTTCATCAAAAATTGCCCACTACTGAGAGATTGCATCGTATTGGTATGATTAACTCCCATTACTACTTCCTTTGCAGCAGCCTTCCAGGAGACATCTCCCATTGTCTTCTGGAGTGTGAGGTACCTAGGAACCTTTGGGAGTTAATAGACCGGCGATTTAAGGGGAGTCTTCATTTGGCTTGGATTTTGTGTGAAAATAGGGGTGCTCCATCGGAATCTAGTAATCTAGTTTTGGTGGCACTTTGTTTTAACGCTTTCTATACGATTTGGTTGGCTCAAAATAAGACAGTCTTTGAACTATTAAGTCCATCTACTCATTCGTTATTTGCTAGAGTCATTGCGTTAACAATTGACTATGCTGAAAATTATACATCTAAGAGGAATAAGTCTGATAAAAATTCTGGGAACAATTGGTCTTCGCCTCCTGAAGGGACTTTTAAATGAAATGTTGATGCCTCTGCTTCTGGCCTTGAAAACTTTGGTTCATACTCTGCTATTTATCGGAATTTTAAAGGAGAGATCATTTATGCGGTTGCTAAGATTAATCATAATAATTCTGTGTTTGTTAATGAAGATTTTGCTGATAAATTAGTCATTAATTACGCTGCTAAACTCAACATGAAACACATCATTATTGAATTGGATTCTAAACTCTTCATTGATATGTGTAATAATTGTAGCCGTATTGACTAGAGTGTCAAAAATATTATTAATGATATCAAATTTTTTGCATGTAAATTTGATAAGGTGATGTTTAAATTTGCTCGGAGAGAAGAAAATAAAACTGCTGATTGGCTAACTGTCCAAGATAGGCGATTAGAGAGGAACTTTCTCTGGGAGGAAGATTGGCCTCTTGATTTACTAAAGCTTGTAATTAAAAATTTTGCTATGAACTCAGTGAAACTGGACTCGTTGTTTTTTCTTTTGAATTAAAAAAAGAAAATGAATACAAGACTTCCAAAAATAATATCAATCAGTTGGTAAACAATTTTTAAAAATTAAATGGTAATATTAATATTTGATGGAATTCTAATTTATCAAATGATTGAATTTAACTTTGTCATATAACTTTGTCATATAAGGATATTTTTACCATTTTTTAGAATAAAACTCAATTACTAAAAATGATTGATTAAATGATGCGCATCTTAATAAAATTTTAAGTTTTTAAATAATTTTATCGTTGCACTCTCTGCTGTTTATTGTCTAGCTAATTCTTTTCATACAGTTAACATTTGTGAAATATTTTCTTTATATAAAAATAATTATTTGTTTAAAAACAATTTTTTTTTAAAAAATATTGGTTAGATATGTTTGCTCTGTATTATTTAGCATTATGTTTAGATCATAGCAATAAAATTATCGGGGTAGTAATAGTGTTTAGAACAATATTATTAAATTATGCAAATAAATTCGTGTGCTGAAGGAAAAAAATAATTTTTTTCATATTTTTTATATAATATGTATACTATATATTTATGAGTCAACGTTTGAACGTTGTCTATATTACTTTAAAAAAATTGTTTTTTCAAATTTGTTTATAAATATGTAATCATATGTGTTTATTATTATTACTATTATTTTTATTTTTATTATTTATTTTTATTTTTTGCAAACAAAGGGCCGAAGCCTGAAATAAAATTAACTAGGTAATAGAATCATGGTGATCCTGATCAAGAATACACTGTAGTTTGGGAGGTGGAGGAATAGTCTAGGAAATTAATTCTTGCTTCGCTCGCGATCTCGTTGCTACCCAATGTACAACTTTGTTTGCCTACCTATATACAAAGCCAATCTTGTAATTTATATTTTTACACAGAATTACAAGAATATCATCAACAATACAACTGATAGACCAAGGAGGAAAGCTGTTCTTCAAAAAGATGTCGACTGGCTGCTTGCAATCAGTTTCATAGATGGCAGATGTAATAGAGTTTTCATCGGCCCAAGTCAAAGCTTGTTTAAGATCAATAGCTTTAGTCTTAAGAGCCGACACATTCCAAATTCGGTATGGCCAGGGTACGCCACGTACCCTGAAGCCTAACCCAAATCAAACCACATGAACACATAAAATCAGACCTGAACATTTAATAACATCTCAAGAATTTTAAAAAGAAACATTTATTTTCAAATAAACCCTAGACCACCAACTCAACAAATAGCAAATATTGAAATCGGTTACGAAAGTTTAATTACTAAACAAGATACCTCAAATAACAAAAGTGCGGAAATAAATAAATAAACTGAGTCGACATGACTAACAACTCAAAAGAAATAAAAATGACTCGGGTATCCCCCTCGACCACGACATGTCATGAGACCCACTGTCATGCCGCCACCAGCCGCGCTACTGCATCCCAGTGCCTCTCTGATCTAGCTCAAGTACTGCAAAATAACATATATGAGTGTCAAGTCCAATTGGGACTTAGTGAGTAGATCAATCCTCAATTTCCACCACATCACCATCATCATGTGTAATCAAAAGCATATAAATACACGTAAGAATATAAAGCATAAATTTTATTTGAGCATTTATTTTAGTAGCGTAATCATTCTCGTCAATATATAGCAAGCTGAAAGAAAATGTCACAACATATAATATGCTCAATGCAATCATCCACATGCTAAACTGGACCCATCGGTCCTTATCGCCACATATGGTAGGTAGTCGCACTACTAGAAATTAGGTCTTCAGCAACGGCTATCAGCAACGGCCGCTCAAGCCGTTGCTATTTGCAACGGCGTTCTTACGGCCGCTCGAGCCGTTGTAGATATTTGTATCTGCAACGGCGTTCTAACGGACACGCGAGCCGTTGCGGATTATTTTAATTATCCGCAATGGCTTTCTGACGAAAAGGCGAGCCGTTGCTGATATTTTAATTATCAGCAACGGCTTTCTAACGGATAAGTGAGCCGTTGCTGATGATAACTTATCAGCAACGGTTTTCTAACGGGCGAGTGAGCCATTGCTGATAAGTTTATATAGGGCACCAGTCGCGCCCGACCCTTCTTCCTCCCGCCGCTGCCGCCGCCGCTCCTGCTCTCGCCTCTCGCCGCCGCTGCCGCTGCTGTCGACGCCGACGACGCCTCTTCCTCCTCCCGCTGCTACCGACTTGTTCAGGTATGCCTCGCCGGCCGACCGTCTCTTCCCGTTGCGGCCGGCGGGAATCAATCCGACCGAAACCCTATTTCTAGGGTTTCGGCTGGCAGTTGTTGGCCGATGGCCACCGCCGAACCTTGTACAGTGGCCGGACAGTGTGTCCGGCCACTGTACGCCAGCGCCGGAGTCCACCTGACTCCGGCGCCGGAATTTATAAATTTATATATAATTTATATTGTTAATTAATTGTTAATTAATTGTTAATTAATTGTTAATTAATTGTTAATTAATTATTTAGATTAATTGTTTAATTTGCTAGATTAATTATTAGGGTTTAGATTAATTTCGGACGCGCGCCGGTATCGTCCACTTCGGACGCGCGCCGGAATCGTCCACTTCGGACGCGCGCCGGAATCGTCCACTTCGGACGCGCGCCGGAATCGTCCACTTCAGATGCGCGCCGGAATCGTCCACTTCGGACGCGCGCCGGAATCGTCCAATATGGACTCGAACGGTCTCGAAACATTTAGAAAATAATCATGCATCCGACGAGTTCATATGTTTCACGTACGCATCGACGAGTCGGATATGATTTAGCAAAACATTAGATCCGTTCGGGGATTGTATGTTCGTGTAAAAGAAGTAGATGATCTTTTATACGATGTACAATTCTTGAATTGTCCCTGATTGGACAATTTGGGAATATAGTTATTTGTACTACACTTACGTTTTTATTTTAACTGTTATCTAATTATTCTAAATTTCGGCAACATCTCTCTTGTTCTTCGATACGCGCCCAGATGATATGCGTATTCGGAGAACTATAGGGAGATGCTGCCGAAATTTAGAATAATTAGTTAACAGTTAAAATAAAAATGTAAGTGCAGTTCAAATAACATAAATCCCGAATGGAATAGGACAATCTCACCTAAAGACATTAACCAAAGAAATTGTCATTGATTGACAGAATCATGTCGGCTGATCGAAGTTGGATGTACCGACGTCTTCATCGTGGAGCTTTAACGAATGAGTTTCGATTAGGCGTAACGTACTTCCTAAATTTCGCCTATTCGAATCGGAATTTCGTTAGCATGGGTGATCAAATCCGCTGTCCGTGCCGCATTTGTTCAAATGGACGATTTTTGAATCGGGAGACTGTCACTCTGCATCTATATACCAAAGGATTTGCACCAAGATATTTTCTATGGACTTGTCACGGGGAGTCACGCGAAGTCGGGACGTCGAGCAATCCTGTCGTTCAGACATATGGTGAATCTTCCTCTGCTGGTGCTTCTTCATCCAGTCAATGTAATCCCTATAGAACTATGATACTTGATAGTCTTGGGGGTCAATTCCACCTGAATGATAATGTTGATCGGCCAGTTCTTCAGACATCAGTCCCACCAGATACTACAACGGTTGATATCACAGAAGTAGGGGCTGCGGTAGAGATTGAATTACCGAATAAAAAAGCTGTAGAATTTTACGAGATGTTGAAAGCTGCCGATGAACCTTTGTATGAGAATTGTCCTAAATACACTAGGTTTTCAGCAGTGACACAGCTCTTCAACATCAAGGCCGATTGTAATATCAGCGGAGTTGCATATGATCAGATTGCTGGATTGATTAATGGAATGCTGCCTACTGATAACAAGTTTGAGCCAATTTTTTATAAGACTAAAAAGCTAATGAGAAAATTGGGGCTTGGGTACGAAAAAATACACGCGTGCTAAAATAACTGCATTTTATATTATAAAGAAAATGTTTAGTTGGATAAATGCCCTGTATGTCAACACCCTCGTTACAAGGAGAAGAAATAGGACCGACAGAAAAATATCCCGTTAAAGGTGCTTCGGTATTTTCCACTAACACCGAGGCTTCAAAGATTATTCATGTCGGAAAAGACAGCCCCCTACATGAGTTGGCATGCAAGAAGTCGTGATGATACAGTAATGACTCATCCATCTGACAGTGAAGCATGGAAACATTTGGATACATGTTATCCTTCATTTTCTAGGGATACAAGAAATATCAGATTGGGATTGTGCACAGATGGTTTTAATCCGTTTGGACATTCTGCAACTCCTTATTCAGTTTGGCCAGTGCTGCTGACAGTTTATAATTTGCCACCGTCAATGTGCATGAAAGATGAATTTATTTATCTTTCGATGATTATTCCGGGTCCTAAGGGTCCGCGAAAAGAAATTGACATATTTCTCAGACCCTTGATAGATGAATTGAAAATATTGTGGACTGAGGGTACTTATGATTGTCATCGGAAGCAAAACTTCAATTTAAATGCCGCGATCTTGTGGACAATCAATGATTTCCCCGCGTACGGCATGTTGTCGGGTTGGAGCACTCACGACCGACTCTCTTGTCCGTATTGTATGGAACACTCTAAATCAATCAGTCTTCAGAACGGATGAAAAATCTCATTCTTTGATTGTCATCGTCGATTCCTACCGGTTAATCATCAGTATCGAAGGAATCGTAATAAATTTACTAAGGGCAGAGTCGAAAGAGATGGGCCACCACCGATGTTGTCTGGTGAACAAATGTTAGCACGTGTTTCAGCACTTCCAGATATAGTATTTGGTCGCAATGAAAGAGTGTCAGGTTTTGGCCAAACACACAACTGGGTGAAAAAAAGTATCTTTTGGGAATTGCCCTATTGGAGTTCATTATTGATTCGACATAATTTAGATGTCATGCACATTGAAAAAAATGTGTTTGATAATATTTTCAACACTTTGATGGATATTTCTGGAAAAACTAAAGATAATGTCAAAGCCCGACATGATCTGAAAATACTTTGTAAAAGACCAGAGTTGGAGTTACAAGAGGTCAACGGACGATATCTGAAACCGAAGGCCCTATATGTGTTAAATAAACAACAGATCAAAGATGTTTGTCAATGGGTAAAAGAACTCAGATTACCCGATGGATATGCTTCAAACTTATCTCGATGTGTGAACGTCGATGATTGCAAAATATCAGGGATGAAGAGCCATGATTGTCATGTATTCATGCAGAGATTACTTCCGATCGCATTTCGAGATCTTCTACCTGATAATATTTGGGGTCCGTTGACTGAATTAAGTATGTTTTTTAGAAGCATCTGTGCAAATGTCCTTCGAGTCGAAGATATGTCAACACTTGAAAATAATATTATTGAAATCATATGCAAGCTGGAGCAGTTTTTCCCTCTTGCATTTTTTGACTCGATGGAGCATCTACCGATACACTTGGCATACGAGGCATGAGTTGGTGGCCCCGTTCAATATCGTTGGATGTACTTATTTGAAAGATAAATGAATCGTCTGAAGAAAAAAGTAAAGAACACTGCAGCTGTTGAAGGATCAATATCTGAATCGTATATCATCCAAGAAATTTCAACATTCTGCTCATTTTACTTTGAATCGACAGTACAGACAAGATTTGATCGTCTTCCACGTAACGACGACGGGGGTGTTCGACATTCAGATGGATGTTTAAATATATTTTGTCACTCTGGTCGTGCTTTTGGTTCTCGTCCATCTCGACACTTAAGCGATGAAGAGTATCATTTGGCACACTTGTATGTATTACTCAATTGTCCAGAGATTGAACAATTCATTGAAATATTTGACATTGAGATGGTGCAAAAATACTCTATTCACAACGATCAAGAATTGGAGAGATTACGGAATTGTGATTTCCCTACTTGGATTCAGACTTACAACAAAGATCACAGAGCTGAAATAGATGAAAGAATATTTGAGTTTGTTAGTGGACCGTCGCGACTTGTGTCGTGCTATAGCGGATATTTTGTTAACGGGTATAAATTTCACACGGTTGAATATTCATTTACAAAGAAGACGATGAATGCCGGGGCCTGCGTGAAAGGGACAACCTATGTTGAATGTGATATGGATTTTTATGGACTGGTGGAAGAAGTGATAGAGTTGCACTACTTCGGCTTGAAATCAGTGATCCTATTTAGATGTCATTGGTTCGATACAACAGAAAGGGGCATGAAAGTTCATCCAAAATACAAACTTGTTGAGGTTAATTACAAATCAAAATTGGCAGCAAATGAGCCTTTTATATTGGCATCACAAGCCGAACAAGTATATTACGCGAAGTATCCGGCTCGAAATAAAGATAGAGCAGATTAGCGTGTAGTCTGTAAGACAAAAGGTAGAGGAAAAATTGATCCGATAGTAGGAGAAAATGATCCTCCTGGTTTCTATCAAGAAGATGATCTTCCTGCTGTGGATCGTATTATTCCAATACTGGAGGATGCAGACACAACGTCAATTCAATTAGAAGTTGAATATGCTGATGATGACGATCATGAAATTGAGGAAGCTGGAGATGAAGAAGATGAAGAAGAGGAAGAAGAGGAAGAAGAAGAAGAATTCGAAGACTATTATTCAGATGATGAGGAATAATTGTAAAGTATATATTTTATTAAATATATCTCTACTATTTATACAATAATCTGATTATATGTCTGTTCGACAAATATGTCTGGTCGTGGTTATCGACGCAGGAGAGCTTCGGAGTCTCTGATCGGTGAGACTCCAGCACTTACTCATGCTGCTGATCCTCCTGTTGCTGATCCTCATGAGGATGATACTGCCGAGGCTAGTACATCCAGACGCAGGCGGCCACGCGGGCTGAACAGGTGGCAGCCTCCACCAGCCACAGAGTCACGTAGATTGATTAGCGTGATTGGGGAGCGGTAATATATCATGAATTATGAATCATTACAAATTCATTATATTATAATATAATATTAAAATTTATTTTTGTTGTGCAGGTTCGAGCAAGAAGAAGTGCCGAGGAGCATTTCTTCTACTATTCGACGATACATGCACGGGGCATGGCCTACGTGGTCTCACGTGCCTAGCGAGCACGTCGACATGTTATGGCGCGAGTTTGAGGAACGTATTATTATTTTTTTTTACATGCATGATGATATATTAATATCGGTACTGATATTATTATTTTGCAGGCTCGCTATACATGGGCCGAGGACCAGAGGCCCTTCATTTACGCTGCCTGGGAGTCTATTTCCCGGGCAAGGTACAACGGGCAGCTGGGGCAGGCTCGGTCCCAAGCGATGGCCCGAGCTGGGACCACTAACATCGCGGAGACTCGGGGATACGGTCCCGATTGGATTACTCCGGATATATGGAACCAGCTCGTGGGGATATGGTCGACGGATCGATGGCAGGAGGTTTCTCAGAATGCGACTAGAAATCGCATGTCGGGGGGAGCAGCGCGTCACACCGGCGGCTCTGTTGCATTTGTAGTGCACGCGAACCGTATGGTAAGTATATCTTTTAATTATATATTTTATTTGTTACTATGTGTACTAATTAATGTATTTGTTTTGTAAATGTAGACGACGGTGTCGGATGACGGGATTGTCCAGCGACCCTCCCCGATGGCGGTGTTTGAGCGAACTCACCGTCGAGCACATGGGACGAGGGAGTACATCGACAACCGCGCTGCATACATTGTGGTAATTATATATTTGTGTAAATTATTCATTATATATTTATAATTTAAGTTTTATGATAAATATTAAACAAAAAATCAAACTCGAGTAGGAGACCTACAGCCAGACGGTGGTGCAGCGCGGGGGTACCCCTGAGGACTTTGACGCAACATCTTGGGTCGAGGCCGCAGGTGGCTGGGACCATGGCCGTGTATATGGCTTCGCAGATAGTGGTCATGCGCGAGCCGTACTAGGGCCACTTGGGGCACCGACCCCTCTGGTCGCTGGTGAGCGACCGTCCACCTCTAGATCCAGTTATGATCATAGTAGCAGAATAAGGACTCTAGAGGAGATGGTCGCGCGTCAGACTGAGATGATGGAGCGCTAGAGCCAGATGATGGCGGATATACAATCTATGCTACGCAACATGTCAGGTCATCCCGAAGCAGGCATCTCTTCGGCATCATCTAATCCATCGTCCTCGAGTCAGTCCACGCCGGTGTACACTCAAGCACTCCAGACCCCGCCATATGATCCAGACCATCCTCCATCGTGATCGTGAGATTTTTTGTTTGGATATTGAACTTGTTACTGAGATATTGAACTTGTTTAACTTATTTTGTTTGGATATTGATACTTCAATTTTGCATTTGAATTGTTTTTATACTATCGTGGATAATTATCAATATAATTATAATTGTTTTGATGTATATCTTGGTGTGTTTGTGATGTGTGAATGAATGTGTGTATGAGGGTATGGGTGTGTGAGTTATGTATCAGATAATGTATCAATGTATCAATGGAAATTTGAAATTTTCAATTTTTCTGTTTCCAGGTATACATCATCAGCAACGGCTTTCCCACGGCCGTCCGTGGGAAAGCCGTTGCTAAAAGTGTATCGAAAGTCGTTGCTGATGACCTACAGCAACGGCTTAGCGATGGGGTTTTACTAACGGCGTTGCTACGGACTCAGTGGCCGTTACTATTAATGTTATTAGCAACGGCTCCGGGTCTGTGGTAAAACTGTTGCGGATAATATTTTTAGCGACGGCTCGAGCGGCCGTTGCTGATAATGTTTTGAGCGACGGCCCGAGCGGCCGTTGCTGATCCGTTGCTAAGTTATCAGCAACGCGACTTTCTATCACGGCTCTATTGCAACGGCACGGCCGTTGCTGATGCTCTTCAGCAACGGCTCAGCAACGACATCAGCCGTTGCTGATGCCCATTTTTCTAGTAGTGTCGATGCGGCCTCTGATCTACCACCCAGCCAGTGTTGTCCCTTTGGGGTATGCTCTCCCCTCAACGACACGGCTCTTCCGATCCGTCTCTTTGGGGGTATAAAATCCCCTTACCAGTCGGACTTTCGGAATAAGGCCAACATTGTCTCTTTGGGGCATACCCTCCCCTCACCAGCGAGGCATCCGGGAAATGCAACAATCACACCACAACATTACACATGCAGGTACATATATAAATGAGCATAAACAAGATGTGAACGATAGGTAAACAAAGGCATGTCTAGGGCATACCTTCACCTCTGCCTCCTCCCGTCATCCACCACAATCACACACAATTATATAATAATAAAAATAACACTAAAACCATAACATCACAACATGCACAATAAGTATGAAATTATAGCATAGTATGTTCAAAAGCATAGATAAGAGCATGGAAAGCATGTATAGCAAACCCTAGGAATAGGGCATCACCCCTTAACGATCCTACATAATTTAATCCACTCTTAAGGACCCTAGCCGAATGCCCTAGGGCCGGCCTACCTCCCTCACCCGAGTGTCCTAAGGGCAAGGAAGGTTCGCCACCCTTAGGTGTCCTTAGGGTCGGCCATCCCGAAAGTTAAACCGGGGTCCTAGTGTCTCTAGGTGTCCCTAGATTTTCAATTGTCTAATTGTAGGGTCCTACATTGATTCTACCCTTAGGAACAAGTTCAACATTCCCTATAGTGTGTCTCGCAGGAGTGAGAAATAGATTGGACCCCTAAAAATCTCACCTTTGGGGTGGCCAGCCACCCTAGGATTCCTAAAGTGCCCTACAAGGGGGCGGCACACCCAAAACACCCTCCTTCTTCCGCCCTTTCATCAAGATATCAAACAACCACCAAGAACCCTCAACAAACATCAAGAAACCTCAAAGAATTCATTAAGAACTGAAGAAAAAGGGGACAACACAGCAAGGTAAGGGGCGGCCAATCACCCAAAAATCAATCCGATAGAATTGTTGTGATTACGGTAAAACTCTCAACGTGATTAACCAATTCAATTCACGAAAAACCCAATGGAAAATGACAAGAACCCCATGACATAGGGGCGGCATGGCTGATGAAGAAAAGAGGAAGAAGAAGGCTAATCCACTAACCTCTTTGGAGAAACCAGGAAGGAAGAAGAAGCTAAGAATCTTCCTATGTTGAACGCCGGCGATCTTGCGGAATCCGGCACCAGAACTCCTCCTCCTCCTCTCGACGGCACCTCTTTCTCCTCCTCTCTAAGCCTCGGAAGGCGTGTGGCAAAAACCCCTGGTCACACGCCCCAAGTTCTAATTTATAGACCCCTATTTGGTCCAAATGACCAAAATACCCTCACTTAAGTTATCTGACTAAACTAGCCCGTTTCTAACCCGTTCTAACTCCGGTTCAAGTTCCGATTGAACCGCTAAATTCATCTCAAGACCCTTTATTATCCTAGCATGCTAAATCATAGAAATAAAATAAATATATTTTTTCTATTTTTTTTTCATATAATAAGCTTACCCGAATTAAATTCCGCGACTCTACGCCAAACCACGCTAACTCGGGCCCATGGTCCCATGCTAAGGAATAAAATATTATTTTAGAATTTTTGGGCATAACACCGTAGGAGCACCCTGTAGGAAGGAACATCTACCAAAGGAATCTCTAGCAACAAATCCATACACAGTAGAGACATTAGTAAAAGCACCATCGCAGTTAAATTTGAGAGAAGATAAAGGAGGGGGAATCCAAATTTTCTCCAAAGAGTTATCTAGATTAGGAATGTTTTTATTTCTATTGCCCTCAGATTTGGAAGATGCGAGACAACTATTAGCTATAAAAGTTTTGATACGATTCAGGAGCCCAGAAATAGGAAGCTGCCTACTCAAGTGCAACAAATCGTTTCTAGCGTGCCAGGTGAACCAAAGAGAAATATCAATGGTTATACTTCTAATATGATTAGCCGAACCAACCGAAATACCTTGAGAAGTATTTAACCAAGAGCCATTTTCCATGTTAACCCTATTGGAAAAGTCAAAACTAGTAGAAGAATTTAAAGAAAACCAAAGCTGATTCGAAAAAGAATAGTTTAAAAATAGATGATGAATTGTTTCTGAAAAAATTACCACAGAAAACCCAAGAATCATTTGAAGCAATTCCTATCCGAAACAAAAAAGATTTAGTAGAAATCTTTTGGTGAAAGAATCTCCATAAAAAAGTTTTAAGATTCCAAAGACTTACCCCATAGGTTAGACTTTTCCAAATCAGGCAGGTTACGATTTCTTAGAAAATGATAGGCAGCCCGAGTGGTAATAGTTCCACTGGGCTCACTCACCCAAATCCAAACATCATCCTTGGGTTCTCTAGATAACTCTAAGGAGCAAATGGATTCCCTCATGATATGATTGAAATTAAAGTTAAAGTTATTAACATTCCAAGACTGATTATAAATAAAAGAGCAAACAGTTGCATTAACATCCATATCAGTTGAAACAAATGTAGGTTTTAATAAAATTGTCATATCAAAAATCCATATATGATTTTGTTAGTGGACCAGGGAATGATATATATGGGTTTTTTATTAAGGTTACTGGCCCAAAAGAATTTAGTAATGATGGATGTGATTTTGTTCATGTACTTTTGAGGGAACTAGGAGACAGAGAGATTGTGGAGGGGTATAGAATTAAGAACAGACCTAATTAAAATTATTCTTCCGACTAGAGAAAGGTGGTTAGTTTGCCAATTACCCAGATTGAATTTTGGAAATAATCTGTTCATGGGAGCTAGGAGGAGGTCTGGAAGGAGAAATGAAGGTTCCAAGGGTAAAAGGGAATTTACCTTGTTTCATGTTGAGAGAATTGCATATAGAAGAAATAGTGCTTCTAGAGGTGGATTTTGGAAAGAAAACTTCAGATTTGAGGGAATTAAGTTTTTGACCAGTGAGATGCTCATACTGGTGAAAGATATGTTTAAGAGTTTGGAGACTTTTGGAATCAACTCTAATGGCAATAAGGATGTCATCAGCAAACATAAGATGACTCACTTTGATATTTCTTTTGATAGTGAAAGGAGTGAGTTTTTTTTATAATCTTGGATAGCTGAATTGAAAAGATTTGATAAGGTTTGGGCAACAAGGATGTAAAGAAAAAAGAGAAAGTGAATCCCCTTGCCTTACACCCATGTGAGCCTTGAAAAAGGGGGAAATGACCCCATTAATTAATAAGGCAGGAATAATAAGTCGAAGTAATACAGGTAAGGATCTAGTTGATGAAGGTAGAAGGGAAGTTGCAGGCATGAAGGACATGAGAGATAACATTCCAAGACAGTCTACCAAAGGCTTTTTTAAGGTCAGCCTTAATGAGGATATAGGGATTTTTCCTTTAGATTTGTAAAGAGAGTGAATGATTTCATGAGCCACAAGAATATTGTCATTGTTGGCCCAAGGGTTCCCCCTAGGCTTCGATCTCTATTTTGATTATAACAAACATGTATTTAATATATGTGTGTGTAGTCTTGAGTTCAGGTTGAGGTTGCGATAAGTACGCGAACTTCGCTCGAAGAATCGCAAAAATCGTCAAGAAAGGCTGGGATGCAGATCAAGTAGATTCCTTGTAATATGTCCCTAGGATCTCATCCCAAGTTTATTTGTAAAGTTATCCAAGTCAAAACTTGATAACAAAACCCATGAAAAAACGTGTAACAAAGAAAATGTAAAAATCAGCTTCAGCCCAGGTTCGGTCGACCAGTCGGTCGACCGAACAAGGCAGAAAAATGGTAGTAGCCACTTCGGTCAACCGGTCGATCGACCGAACAAGGCCAAAATCTGGCAGTGGCTAATTCGGTCGACCAATCAGTCAATCAGTCAATCAAACAATAGAGGATTTAAATCGAGATCGATTTGGTCGACCATCAGATCGACCGAACATGGCTATAGAAAGGCAAAACGCTAGCGGTCGATTGGTCGGTCGACCGACGATCAACCGGCAAGCGATCGGTCGGTCGATCGACGATCGACCAGCAAGCGATCAATCGACGTCCAACGGGCAGAAAAATGCCCATTGAGCGATGTTCCATTTGAGGGGTTATAAATACCCCTCACCAACCTTCATTATCTCTCTTAACCATTGATTAAAGCTTTCAAAGAGAGATTTGTGCCTTCAAAGCTTGATTTGCTTGCGCTCGCTTCTCCGATCGATGATTACTCTGAAGCGCTCATCTTCTCTCGACTCCAACTTCGATTCGACCGCAACATCTTGTGGAGTTGAAAGCACTGAAGGCTTGGAAAAGAGCTCTTAGTTGTGATTCAATCTTTAGCTCTTTTCATTGTAATTTTACTTGTTGCTTGAACTTATTTTTCATTGATTAGCTTGCTAGGTGTGCTAGTGTAAACACTTAGGATTTACTTTGTAGAATTATGTTTTGCCTAGGTGAATAGTTTTGAGGAGTTCTCAAAGGGTTGAGAATCGAGTCATCGGTTGTATTCAAAGTGAAACACAAGGTCTATAAATGATTTGGTTAGAAATCCTTGGTGTGGAGCCAAGGTAGTGGAGTAGGTGGTTGGCTGAACCACTATAATTTTTTGAGTTTGCATTGCCTTGTGTAATTGCTTATAATTGTGTTTCATACTCGCTAACGAACATCGTGTAGTTACACTTACTTTCGATTGAAGTTGGAATTAACTTAAAAGAAATTGAAGTAGATTGTTAAAAGTCACCCAACACTATTCAACCCCCCCTTCTAGGGTGGGTATTCACTCAATGATTGGTATTAGAGTGTAATACCCGGGGTTTCCTAATATAAAATTTCATTGGTGCAGCCCATCGGACTAGGAACTAACTGGGCTGAGTCGCGAGACCGCCGCGAGTAGGAGGTATGAGTTAAATTTTAGATTCATGGTTAATGCTTTTGAAATATATATGTTGGGTTGACTCAAGTCGGTTTGAAATCGGGTTCGTAGATCGAGTCGGGGTCCAATCTGGGCTTAGGTGGAGTCGAGTGAGGGGGTTAAGTGAAGAAGAGAATAATTGTCAAAAAAAGGGAGAAGAGAGAATTAATCCCTCACCCCAACCCGCCGTGCGGCTCAAGACAAGTTAAGCCACACGCATCCCGAGGTGAGGAGGAGAGGAGAAGAGGAGCTCTTGGGTGGCGCCGGATTTGCATCGTCGTCGGAGAAATCGAGATCGTCTTCATCTCGTCCATCTTCTTCTCTAGTCGAGGTGAGTGGTCTAACTGAGATCCATAGGGTAGGCGGGTAGCCGACCCAAGGTATTGTGGATTTTGTCAATTTTTGATTATATTTCCATTGTTTCGTCGAAATTTTTATCGAGATCTGATCGTCTTGTGTATATGTTGTTTAACAATGAAGTTTCACGGAGTTTTTCTCGGATTTAGGGGTCGGTCGCATGAAGTAAAAAGGGGAAAGGTCATGCCGAAATTTTCCCCAATTTCCTAGAGTGGTCGTAACCTCTTGGATCGAGTAATTTTCATGATTGGTGGCTCGATTATTCTTGATCACGACCAAAAACCCTCTTCTTCCACCCTGATTAATCTCGGCCAAGCATGAGTAACCTAGGTTAGGTTCGACCGAGTGGGTGTGAGGAGGGGAAAGGGGCTCGACTTGGTTCATGCTTACATGTAGAGTTTTATTTCATCGTTTATGCTATAAATTTCTCACTTGATGTATGATCTGTTTGTAGTGGTAGATTGAGTTTATCATGCTATAAGGAAATGTTCTTGAGCGCACATATATGGTTAGGATTTAGAATGGCATGTGAATCATGAAAATATTTCATTTATTTTCTAATATAAATATCCAATCCTTGCCATGTTATATTCCTTGTTTCCTTATCGAAATTTAGAAATTTATTGCTGAATTTAATCTCCGTATTTTTGGAAATCATGTGATTATTCATGTGGATAATTGTAGAACGAATTTCCTATGTTATATATGTTGTGATGAACTCGAAAGTTGATATTTTCATGCTTATGAAATGTGGTTACACTTAAGGAATATAATGGATAGACTAGGTTTCACACCTAGGGAAGGATAGCGGACATTAGTACTCGACTAGTGCAACCCGAGGAAGGGGTTGGGTCTGGGTTGATGCCCGGGGATTTAGATGGAAGCTTTTCTTTGAGAAACTCTGATTGTGTATTGTGATTGAGATGGTCTACTGAGGAGTACCAATAGCCGGAACAGCTACAACTCGACTCAGCGGTGATTAGGGTCTTGAGATTGCACCAGCGAGCCCGCTAGGTGTTAGACCCGAGTGGCGGAGGGTCTTGAGATTTTGTCAGTGGGCCACGTTGAAGGTAGACCCGAGTCGGGTGGGACTAGCTATCCCTAACTCGGTGGGATCCTGAGACTAGTTGACTATCCTAGTCGACGGGCCCGGTGATTGTTATTGACATTCTTTTTATGTTTTATAGGCCGGTGCGGTTGAGTACTGTATTGTGGTGAAGGCCGGATAGAGCCGGACTAGTCATGTAGGATGAGGCCATAGTGGCCGAATGATACTCAGTCTAAAGGAGCCGATATGGCCAGACCTACTTATTTGTATAGTATGGCTAATTGGCCGATTACCATGATATGACTAGCATAGACTTCTCATATATGTGCTTGTGTATATATTTATATGTTATCATATCGGGGATTTAAGTGGAGGTTCGGAAGGACCGCTCACTGAGTTCCTTGTAAAGTCATGGTTTGGTTTGTTGTTATTCTGTAGAGCCCGACCAGTGAGGTACGACTTGGTGGCATGGTGCGACTGGAGGGCAGGCGTTGGCGCAGGTCTCGTAGCAGGTAGTCATGTAGTCGTAGTCGTGTCGAGTAGGGTTGTTGGACATGCACTGAGTAGTTTTGTTCTTGAAAACTTGTAATTGTTTTAGACTTTGAAACTTGAGTTGTTTCCTTCGAATTTGAAACCCTTTAAAATTGTTTTGATTTTGAATAAAGATTTGCGCCGCTCTTCGTTATTTTGTGTTGCCTTGGTGTATAGTGTTTTCATGTATATTATTGTGTAGTGCATGTGGTAGGCTTTGGGGTACCGCCACATACCCTGGCCGATCACGCGACTCTGAGTTGGGGTGTGATACAGAGCAAGGTTGTAGGATTAGGTTTAACCATCTACCCTATAATTTAGAATGACTAGTGAAATCCAACTAGCTCAAGGGTCCTCTACTCATACTCCACCATTGTTCGATGGAAACAACTATGCCTATTCGAAGATAAACATGAATGACTTCCTATAATCACTAGGCATGGATGTATGGAGAATGATTCAAGTAGAGTATAAGCAACCAACTAAGGATATGGATGAGTGGGATCATGAAGAAATTGAACTCTTTAATGCAAATGCAAAGGCCATCAATGCACTATATTGTGGCCTATCAATTAATGAGTTTAATAGAATTTCTACATGTAAGTCTGCATATGAACTTTGGAAAGTCTTAGAGACTGCACATGAAGGGACTTCACAAGTTAAAGAATCCAAGATAAACCTACTCATACATGATTATGAAATGTTCAAGAGTTATCACATCAATCTATTGATGACATGTATGCTCACTTTCAAAATATTACAAATGGATTAGCTAACCTTGGTAAAGATATAAGGGAAGAGGAGAATATAAGGAAGCTCCTTTGTTCCCTTCCAAAAGCTTGGGAGCTCAAGGTCATCACAATCATGGAAGCAAAGGATACGAGCACCTTGAAGATCATCGAGCTCATTGGGTCTCTCATGACACATGAGACCCATATGAAGCAATACAAGGAGGAAGATGCTCCCAAAGGTAAAACCATTGCCCTAAAAGCATCACACCGGGGTGAAGAACCCTCATCATCTAAGGAAGAGACGGATGAGTTTGAAGAGATGATAATGTTGGCAAGAAGATTCATGAGTTTCATGAGAGGAGGCATGAGGAAGGGAAGAGGAGGCTACACATGCTTCAATTGTAACAAAACCGGGCATCTAAGGATTGATTGCCCACTTCTCAAGATGGCTTCCACCTCCAACCCTCACAAGAAAGACAAATACAGGAAGAAGAAGATGACAATGATGGCTTCTTGGGATGAAAGCGAGTCTTCGTCAAGTGAAGAAGACTCCAAGAGTGAAAAGGCAAATCTTTGCCTCATGGCAAATGACAACGAGGTAAGATTTACATTTGGCGAGCTTTCATTCACGGAAGAAGAACTAGAAAATGAATTTGATCAAATGCATGATGAATTTAATGCTATTAGGAAAAAAAGTTTAAAGAGCTTAAAAAGGACAACAAATCTTTAGAGATTGAAAATGATAACTTGCTACTTTCATGCAATGCATTAAGGAAAGAAGTAGATACCCTTAAGGAAGAGAAGCATGCCTTAGATGATGCTAAGAAAAACTTAGAAAATGAAAACAAGTTCTTAAGGCCTCGTTTGCTTTGATGGATTAAGGAGGTAGATTGGATAAAATCCAATCCATTGTTTGCTGCAGCAATGGATAAGAATCGGGCCGGATATTGGGTGGATTTATTTTGGCCCAAATCCACCGCTGGCCCGATTTAGAAATCCTAGGGAGGGGGTGGGTTTAGGGCCCAAATCCACAGGATATGAATTTTCATATCCTATTCATGCTTCTTATCCTATGCCAAAACAAACATATGATAGGATTTCAAGAAATCCTCTTAGATTTCTATCCCACCCTTATCCACCTTAAATCATATCTCATCCAAATCATATCCTGCAAAGCAAACATGGCCTAAGTGATAAAGTAGATCACTTGAATGATAGCATGCTAAACTTAAAAAAGGAACTTTGCATGTTAAATGAAAAAATGACAACCCTACAAAATGTCATGCCTAAGGTTGTACATGAAAAAAAGTCATCAAATAATCATGCTCATGCACACTACCATGCTCACACACATAGCCCAAGAAAGTTTAATGAAAGTTGCTTTTCATGTGGTATTCTTGGCCATATGGCTAGAGATTGTGCACTAAGAAGGAACCCTCATGCTAGATTCACTTGGGTTCCTAAAATGACTAACACTCAAGGACCCAAAAAGTTTTGGGTACCTAAAATTGTCTCTTCTCCTTTTGTAGATGGAGAAGCATCCTCAAACAAGTAGAAGCACATGGATATTGGATAGTGGTTGCTCAAAACACATGACGGATGATATCAATCTTTTTGCAAACCTATCAAGCAAGGATGGTGGACATGTGACATTTGGAGAGAATGCCAAAGGTAAGATTGTTGGCATTGGTGATATAGGTATACTCCCCTACCTATGCATTAAAAATGTCTTACTAGTTGATGGGTTAAAGCATAATTTGATTAGCATATCTCAATTATGTGACAATGGATATGTAATCATTTTTGAAGCATCTAAATGCATCATTAGAAGTGCACCATCTAATGATATTGTGTTAATTGGAAATAGGAAAGAAAATGTTTACACATTAGTTCTAAATGTTTTGCCTAATCACCATGTTAGATGCTTGGTTGCCATGGAAAATGATTCTTGGTTGTGGCATAAAGGCTAGGACATGCTAGCATGAGCCTCATCTAAGAAATATCTAAAAAGGACTTAGTAAAAAAAATACCTAAGATGAAATTTGAAAAAGACAAACTTTGTGAGGCATGTCAACATGGTAAACAAGTTAAGTCTTCATTTCATAGCATTAATCAAGTGAGTACATCTAGAACACTTGAACTTGTGCACATGGATCTCTTTGGTCCTTGTGATGTAGCTAGTCTAGGTGAAAAATTATATTACTATGTTTTGGTTGATGATTTCTCGAGATTTACATGGGTTTTCTTCTTAGCTAAGAAAAATGAATCTTTTGACTTTTTCAAAAAAATTACTATGAAAGTTACAAATGAGAAGGTAACTTCAATTTTGAAAATTAGAAGCGATAATGGAGGAGAATTTAAAAATGAAAAGTTTTCATAATTTTGTGATGAATTGGGTATTGAGTATACCTTTTCTTCCCCTAGAACCTCTCAACAAAATAAGGTGGTTGAGAGGAAGAATAGAACCTTACAAGAGATGGCTAGGACCATGCTTTGTGAAAATAATTTGCCCAAGTACTTCTGGGCCAAAGCCATAAATACCTCTTGTTATGTGCTTAGTCGTGTTTTATTAAGACCTAAAATCAAGAAAATACCTTTGAGCTTTGGAATGATAAAATCCCAAGTGTGGGATATTTTCATGTTTTTGGAAATTTTAAATCTGATGAAGGTATT
Organism: Canna indica; assembly: GCA_034359265.1. Classification (NCBI taxonomy): domain Eukaryota; kingdom Viridiplantae; phylum Streptophyta; class Magnoliopsida; order Zingiberales; family Cannaceae; genus Canna; species Canna indica. Next base: position 30,115,656 of record CP136898.1, on the reverse strand, counting down.
TTTCTAGGTTACTCAAACAGTTCTAAGGCATATAGAGTTTATAATCGTAGAACTATGATTGTTGAAGAATCTATGCATGTTATATATGATGAAACTAATGATTCTTTTAGAAATGTTAGGATTGTGAATGTAGGTGAGAAACTTGAGGAACTCACATTTCATTATAAAAAGGTTGAGGAAGAAAACAATAAGGAAACTCAACATGAAGAACTCTCATCCCCAACTCTACCTCAAGATGAAGAAGAAGAAGAGGAAGCTCTACCACCTCTCCCCAAAGGGTACGGGTTGATTAAAGATCATCCAATGAATCAAGTCATTGGAGAACCATCAACGGGAGTGGTAACATGCTCTAAACTTAAGAACATTTGTCAATATGTAGCATTCATATCTCAAGTAGAGCCAAAAAATATTAAGGAAGCAATAGAAGATGAATTTTGGATAATAGCTATGCAAGAAGAACTTAATCAATTTGTTAGGAATGAAGTATGGGACCTAGTACCTAGACCTAGGGGACAAACTGTGATTGAGACTAATTGGATATTTAGAAACAAGTTAGATGAAGGAGGTTTAATTATTAGAAACAAAACTAGGTTAGTGGCCCAATGGTACAATCAAGAAGAAGGAATTAATTATAATGAAATTTATGCTCCCGTAGCTAGATTAGAACCAATTCGCATGCTTTTAGCTTATGCTAATTTTAATGGCTTTAAACTTTTTCAAATGGATGTTAAAAGTGCATTTTTAAATGGTTTTATCGATCAAGAAGTTTATGTTGAACAACACCCCGGATTTGAAAGTTTTGAGTTTCCAAACCATGTTTTTAAACTTAAAAAGGCTTTGTATGGTTTAAAACAAGCCCCTAGGGCTTGGTATGAAAGGTTTTCCATGTTTTTTATCGATCAATCAAGGCTTTAGAATTGGAAAAGACGATGTTTCGCTTTTTATAAAAAATAATGAAAATGATATTTTACTCGTACAAATTTATTTTGATGATATAATATTTGGTGCTACTAATGAATTACTTAGTGAGTGGTTTGCAAAATGTATGCAAGAAGAGTTTGAGATGAGCATGATGGGAGAACTTTCCTTCATGCTTGGTCTCCAAATCAAGCAAACCAACAAAGGAATCTTCATAAATTAAGCTAAATACATAAAGGAGCTCATGAAAAGGTTTGGAATGAATGAAGCCAAGATAGCTTCTACACCAACACTACTAGAATATACCACATCAGCCACGGGAATCACCGACGGCCGCCTCGGCCGTCAGTATAAGTCACGGCTTTTCGACGGTCATAGCGGCCATGGCTGATGTAACCGAATCAGCCGTGGCTTGCATACGGCCGCTTAGAGCCGTCGCTCATAGTTGATGGCGCACACGGGGCGTGAAATAAAATAAGTCATTAGTCACGGCTTAGCGGGGGCGCGAGAGCCGTTGGTAATATGAATAAGTCATTAGCCATGGCTAGAAGCGGCCGTTGCTTATTAATTAATGGCACGAACGTAGCACGAAAACTAAAACACTCTAAACCAACAACATAGAGAGGGCCAGCCATCGATGATATTAAAATTACGAATCGATGGTTTTTCGACGGCTTGCGAGCCGTGGGTGAAAATACTTTTTATTTGCCTTCGCGCCCGACCCTTCCTCTTACCCTTCCTCTATTCTCTCTCTGTCGTTGCCGATGATTTGTCATCGCCGATCGTCATCGCGCCGCACCCTCGCCGTGCTGCTTGCTCCCTCGCCCTCACCGCGTCGCCTTCCTGGCCCTCTCCTCCTCTCTCTCGCCCAGACCGCCGACCCTCTCCCCCTCGATCTCCGTCGCCCACGCGCGTCACTACCGGCCTGCTCCCTCCCCTTCGCCATCGATCCCTCTCCCCTCTCCGCCACCACCAAGTGAGTTCATCCCCCCTCCCCTCTCCGGTTCGGCGCCGGTCGAAACCCTAGGGTTTCGGCCGACGCCGACCATTATATACTATATATACAATATTGATTTAATTAATTTGTGTTAATTACTATTATTAGTGATTAATTAGATTTATTTACTGTTAATTACTATTATTGGAGATTAATTAGGGTTAATTTTAGATTTAATTAGTAAATTAGTGTTAATTTTTTTAAAAATTAGATTAATTAGTTTTCAATTAGATTTAATTATTGTTAATTAGTTGTTAATTAGATTTAATTAGAGTAGAATAAATGTTTGGATGAATTTTAGTTGGGTGTAATTATAATTATGAAATCATCCACTTTGGACTTGCGCGCTCCGAAATCGTCCACTCTGGACTCGCGCCGGAATCGTCAATAAAGGATGGACTCGCGCGTGCCGGAATCGTCTACTTTAGACTCGCGGCCAAATCATCAACGGTGGACTCACGCCAGAATCAGGATGAGTTGATACGTTTCACGTACGCATCGACGAGTCAAATTTTAATTTTGCAAAATCTTAGATCCGTACGGGGGTTGTATGTTCGTGTAAACGAAGTAAATGATCTTTTATACGACATACAACCCTTGAATTGTCCCTAATTGGACAATTTGGGAACATAGTTATTTATATTGCACTTAGTTTTTTTTTTTTAGTCATTATTCATTTTTAATTTTTGGCTTGTATCTCCCTTGTTCTTTGATATGCGCCCAGATGATATGCATATTCGAAGAACTGTAGGGAGATGCTGCCGAAATTTAGAATGAAGTTAATGACTAAAAGAAATACTAACTGCAATATGAATAACATGAATCCCGAATGGAATAGGATCATCCCACCTAAAGACATTACCTAAAGATATTGTAAACTTTTTGACTGAACATGTCGGGCGGTCGAAGTTGGATGTACTGACGAATTCATCGTGGAGCTATAACGGACGAATTTCGAGTAGGCGTAACTTCTTAAATTTTGCCTACTCGACTGAAAAATTTCTAAGTGGTGATAAAATCCGATGTCCGTGCCGGAAATGTTTGAACATAAGATTTTTGGACTGAGAAACTATCACACTGCATCTGTATACAAAAGGATTCACACCAAGATATTTTGTATGGAGTTGTCATGGGGAGTCACGTCAAGTCGGGACGTCGAGCAATCCTGTTGTCCAAACTCATGGCGAATCTTCTTCTGCTGGTGTTTCTTCTTCCAATCCACCAAATCCTTATAGAACAATGATTCTAGATAGTCTTGGAGGACAATTCCATTTAAATGATAATATTGACTCAGTTACAGAGACGGTAGTGCCACCAAATACTACGACAGTTGAAATCACTGAAGAACAACCTGCGATATAGATTAAATTACCGAATAAGGAGGCTGTAGAATTTTACGAGATTTTGAAAGCTGCCAATGAACCGTTGTATGAGAATTGTCCTAATTATACAAGATTTTCGGCAATGACACAACTCCTGAACATCAAGTCTGATTGTAATATCAGCATGGTTGCATTTGATCGGATTGTAGGCTTTATCAATAGTATGTTACAACCAAATAACAAGTTTGAGCCAACCTTTAATAAGACAAAAAAGTTGATGAGCAAATTTGGGCTTGGGTACGAGAAGATACACGCGTGCCCAAATAACTGCATTTTATATTATAAAGAAAATGCACAGTTAGAGCAATGCTCAGTATGTGAACATCCTTGTTACAAGGAGAAGAAATTGGTCCGACAAAAAAATATCCCCTTTAAGGTGCTTCGGTATTTTCCACTGACACCGAGACTTCAAAGGTTATTCATGTCGGAAAAGACTGCTCCCTATATGAGTTGGCATGCAAGAAGTCGTGATGATACAATAATGACTCATCCATCCAACAGTGAAGCATAGAAACATTTGGATAGGTGTTATCCTTCATTTGCTTGGGAGACTAGAAATATCAGGTTGAGATTGTGCACAGATGGTTTTAATCCGTTTGGTAATTCGACAACTCCGTATTCAGTATGGCCAGTGCTGTTAATAGTTTATAATTTACCGCCCTCAATGTGTATGAAAGATGAATTTATTTATCTTTCGATGATTATTCCGAGTCCTAGGGGTCCTCACAAAGAAATTGACGTGTTTCTCCGTCCCCTAATTGATGAATTCAAAACATTGTGGGCCGAGGGAGTTGTCACTTATGATTGTCACCAGAAGCAAAACTTCACTTTACGAGCTGCTATATTATGCACAATCAATGATTTCTCGGCCTATGACATGTTGTCTAGTTGGAGCACGGATGGGTGACTCTCTTACCCGTATTGCACTCAAAATCCTTTAGTCTTGAGACTGGTCGGAAAATTTCCTTCTTTAAAGAGTTCATTACTGATTCGACATAATTTGGACATCATGCACATTGAAAAAAATGGTTTGATAATATTTTTACACATTTATGGATATTTTCGGCAAAACTAAAGATAATGTGAAGGCCCGACATGATGTAAAAATACTTTGTAAGAGATCTGAGTTAGAGTTGCAAGAGGTCAACGAACGACTTCATAAGCCAAAGGCACCGTGTGTGTTAAATAAACAACAGATGAAAGATGTGTATCAATGGATCAAAGAACTCAGATTACCCAATGGATATGCCTCAAACTTATCTCGATGTGTAAACGTCGATGAATGCAAAATATCGGGGATGAAGAGCCACGATTGCCATGTATTCATGCAGAGATTGCTTCTTGTCTCGTTTCGAGATCATCTACATGATAAGATTTGGGGTCCGTTGACAGAATTAGGTATGTTTTTTAGAAACATTTGTGCAAATGTACTTCGAGTCGAAGATATGTCAGCATTTGAAAATAATATTATTGAAATCATATGCAAGTTGGAGCAGTTTTTCCCTCCTGCATTTTTTGACTCGATGGAGCATCTACCGATACACTTGGCATATGTGGCCCTATTCAATACCGGTGGATGTACTTATTTGAAAGATACATGAATCGTCTGAAAAAAAAAGTAAAGAACACCGCCATGGTTGATGATTCCATATTAGAAGCATATATAATTCAAGAAATTTTAACATTCTGCTCATTTTATTTTGAATCAACCATCAAAACAAGACTTAATCGTCTTTCATGGAATGACGATGGGGGAGCTCGACCATTAGATGGTTGTTTAAATATCTTTGGTTACCCCGGTCGTTCTTTGGGTTCTCGTCCGTCTCGATTCTTAAACAATGAAGAGTACCATTTGGCCTACTTGTACGTTTTACTAAACTGTCCAGAGATTGAGAAGTTCATTGAAATATTTGACATTGAGATGGGACAAAATACTCAATTTACAGCGACGAGGAATTAGAAAGATTATGGAATCGTGAGTTCCCTAATTGGTTTCAAGCTTACAGCACAGAACACAGAGGCGAAATAGATAACCAAGTATTTGAGTTTGCTAGTGGACCGGCACAACTTGTACAGTGTTATAATGGTTATTTTGTCAATGGATATACATTTCACACACTTGAATATTCATCTAAAAAAAAAGACTATGAATGCCGGGGTCTGCGTCAAAGAGACAACGTATGCTGAATGTGATGTTGACTTTTACGGATTGTACCCACTGACCCTTTGCCTTCCACCACCATCCCCCCATCTCCGGCCACCATTCCTCCACCTGATCCAGCCACCATTCCCCCACCTGATCCAGCCACCATTCCCCCACCTGATCTGGACACCATCCCCCCACCTCCAGCCACCAACCCTTCAGTCGATCCAGGCCCATCGACATCGAGACGTAGGCCACGAGGGCCTAACAGAATTCTAGAGCAGTTAGTGTGCACGGAAGAAGGTAAGTATATGCATTAATTATTTCTTATAATTTATTTATAATTCAAAATATCATAACATGAATTTATATTTGGTGCAGATTTGAGCAGGAGGACGTCCCCTGCATGATAGCAGGGATGATCCGAAAGTTTATGCACGGGGCATGGCCTACATGGTCTCAAGTGCCCCGTGAGCATATGGATTTATTGTGGCGAGAGTTCACGGTAAGTATATTTATTAAGTTAATGTTAATGTTAAATATTCATCAGTAATATTTTTCTTTTTTTGCAAGGTCATTATACATGACCGGAGGACCAGACCACTTTTGTGGAGGCTACATGGGAGCGTGTTGCCCGTGCTGAGCTGCTTCAGCAAGCCCATCAAACCGTGATGAGACGGCTGGCGGCCACATAGATAGGGTAGACTCAGGGACACGCCCCCGAGTGGATTTCTAGCCCTGTGTGGGACCAGCTTGTTGAGCGGTGGGACACACCTGAGTGGCAGGAGGTCTCCCAGACTGCGTCGAGAAACCGCTTGCCCGGGGGGACGGCACGGCCATGCGCCACACTGGTAGTTCCATCTCTTTTGCGGTTCATGAGCGTCGTATGGTATGTATAATTTAATTATTTTTAATTAAATTATATATTGTGCATAATGATACTAATGTATTTTTTTTCTAATGTAAGACTCACGTGATGGAGGACGACACTGTCCAACACCCATCGATGATGGAGGTGTTTGAGCGCACCCATCGTCGTCGATGTGGAACTGGGGACTACGTTGATAGCAGAGCCTCGTATATAATGGTAAGTATTTATATATTGTTTATTTGATTTACACATTTTTTTTAATAGTTTATAAATATTTAAAATATAAATATGTGTAGGAAACTTATACGAGGACTGTGATCGAGCGTGGAGGGACACTAGAGGAGTTCGACGCAGGAGCTTGGGTGGAGGCCGCAGGTGGCTGGGAGCACGACCATGTTTATGGCTTTGCAGACAGTGGCCATGCACGCGCCGTGCTCGGGCCACTTGGGGCACCGACCCCTCCTACTGCGGGTGAGCGGCCCTCGACATCCTAAGCGCATGACCATAGCCAGATAGCGACCATGGAGTCGGAGCTCACCCAACAGAGGCTGGAGATGCACGAGCAGAGGCGGGCGAATGATGAGTTGAGACAGAAAATCCAGAACATGCAGACACTCCTCACTCAGATTGCGTCTCATGCTGCGCTTCTACCGATGATGTCGCAGCCGTCGTCCTCCTCGACCCAGTCGACGCTCCCGACCCAGTCATTGTTGACTCCACCGCCTCCACCGCCTCCTCCGCAGCCGTGAGATTTTGATTAATAGTATTTTGTTTATATTTTGATACTTGGTTGTATGTAGATAATATTTTGATAATTGTTTGCCTCCGGTTTGAGGCTGATATTGATGATATTTATGTAAAACTTGTATGTTTGGTTTCAAATGCATGTGTATTATGTTTTCTGATTGTTATATGTGATTGAAAATAGTTTGTAGTCGATATATCATTGTATATAGGAATTTACAAAGTTTTCAGTTTTTTCAATTACAGGATAGACCTTTAGCCATGGCTTACCCACGATTCACTGTCACTAAGTCGTGGCTGAAAGCTTATCGTAAATGGCGGATGGTCTCGGCAGTACCAAATATCACGGTTGCTAATAGTATCACTGATGGGACTGGGCCGTGGCTGATGGTTGGTATCAGTGACAGCCGCCTAAAGCCGTCACTGATGGTTTTTATTCAGCGACAACGCACGCGGCTGTCGCTGATGATTACTTGTGACGGCCGAGCGCGGCCATCTCAACTTATCCGAGACGCGCGCATCAGTGACGACGGTTTGCCACGGTTGATGCCGTCCGTGATATCTATCACTGATGGTTCAACCACGGTCTGAGCCGTCGGTGATGACGATAATTCTAGTATTGCAATGAGCACATCCATCAAGCTTGACAAAGACAAAGATGGTGTCAAAGTTGATGAAAAAAGATATCGAGGTATGATTGGTAGTCTTCTCTATTTAACTGCAAGTGGACCCGATATCATGTTTAGTGTTTGTGCATGTGCTAGGTTTCAATCTTGTCCTAGAATATCTCACTTGAGTGCGGTCAAACGCATATTGAGATATTTGAAGGGCATAGTTGACTTAGGATTATGGTATCCATATAATGCATCTTTCGATTTAATTGGTCTTTTAGATGCCGATTTTGCCGGGTGTAAAGTAGATCGAAAAAGCACTAGTGGGTGTTGTCAATTCCTAGGGATGAGTCTTGTTTCTTGATTTTCAAAGAAATAAAACTCGGTTGCACTTTCAACTACTGAAGCTGAATACATCGCTGCGGCTAGTTGTTGTGCACAAGTCCTTGGGATGAAACAAACCCTTTTAGATTATGGACTTAGTTATTCATGTATACCTATACATTATGATAACACTAGTGCAATCAATCTAACAAAAAATACAGTTTTATACTCTAGGACCAAGCACATTGATCTAAGACACCATTTTCTTAGGGATAATGTAGCCAAGGGAAATATATCTGTGGAATTCGTATCCACCGACAAACAACTTGTGGATATATTCACAAAACCCTTAGGTGAAGAAAGCTTTACAAATTTAAGAATGCAATTAGAAATTTGTGCATTTCCTAGTGGTTAAAAATATTCAAAATATACACGTGTTTTGAATAATTGCATTTCATATGGTATCATCACACTTATGTATTGCCTTGTAATGGGGCTTTGCAACTTATTGATGTTTGCCTTCTATAGGCTTACATTGATAGGAAGGACTATAGTGGTAGATGATACTCGATTTTGTGTTTTTCTTGGTTTTAATGATGGAACTCATTAATAGTGCCTTAGTTCTTGCCCTTTTTGATTGATGTCAAAAGGGGGAGAAAAAGTAAGGTCACATTTGTTTTATGATGCATATTGATAGGGGGAGTATATGTTAAGTTGTGAACTAAGTTGTGTATGCCTTAACTCAAACTCACAAATGATACTTAGAATCTTCTTTTATATAAAATTTTATGTTGTGTTTGTCATCACCAAAAAGGAGGAGATTGTTGGCCCAAGGGTTTCCTCTAGGCTTCGATCTCTATTTGATGATAACAAATATGTATTTAATATATGTGTGTAGTCTTGAGTTCAGGTTGAGGTTGCGATAAGTACATGAACTTCGCTCGGAGAATCACAAAAATCGTCAAGAAAGACTCGGATGCAGATCAAGTAGATTCCTTGTAATATATCCCTGGGATCTCATCCCAAGCCTATTTGTAAAGTTATCCAAGTCAAAACTTGGTAACAAAACCCATGAAAAAGTGTGTAATAAAGCAAATGTAAAAATCAGACTCAGCCCCGATTCGGTCGACCAAACAAGACAGAAAAATAGCAGTAGCCACTTTGGTCGACCGGTCGGTCGACTGTACAAGGCCAAAATCTGGCAATGGCTAATTCGGTCGACTGGACAACAGAGGACTTAAATCGAGATCAATTCGGTCTACCATCCGATCGACCGAACATGGCTGTAGAAAGGCAGAACGCCAGCGGTCGCTGGGTGATCGATCGGTCGGTAGACCAACGATCGACCGACAAGCGATCGATCGACGTCCAACGGGCAGAAAAATGTTCGTTGTAGCGCTGTTCCGTTTGAGGGGTTATAAATACCCCTCACCAAACTTCATTATCTCTCTTAACTATTGATTAAAGCTTTCAAAGAGAGATTTGTGCCTTCAAAGCTTGATTCACTCGCGCTTTCTTCTCTGATCGACGATTTCTCTCAAGTGGTCATCTTCTCTCGACTCCGGCTTCGATTCGACCTCAACATCTTGTGGAGTTGAAGGCATTGAAGGCATGGAAAATAGCTCTTACTTGTGATTTAATCTTTAGCTTTTTTCATTGTTATTTTACTTATTGCTTGAACTTGTTTTTCATTGATTAGCTTGCTAGGTGTGCTAGTGTAAATACTTAGGATTTACTTTATAGAATTGTATTATGCCTAGGTGAATAGTTTTGAGGAGTTCTCAAAGGATTGAGAATCGAGTCCTCGGTTGTATTCAAAGGGAAACACAAGGTCTATAAAGGATTTGGTTAGAAATACTTGGTGTGGAGCCAAGATAGAGGAGTATGCAGATGGCCGAACTACTATAATTTCTTGAGTTTGCATTGACTTGTGTAATTGCTTATAATTGTGTTTCATACTCTCTAACGTACATCATGTAGTTGCACTTACTTTCGATTGAAGTTGAAATTGATTTAAAAGAAATTGAAGTAGATTGTTAAAAGTCACCCAATACTATTCAATCCCCCTTCTAGTGTGGGTATTCACTCACCAGTCATGACAATAATATTCCTAGATTTGACAGCAGACTGCTCATAAGAGATAAGACTAGAAAAACGAATTTTAAGCCTATTAGCAAAGGTTTATATATGTATATATAAACAAGAAACGAATTCATTCCTGCCTGAACTATCCCCATTCCCTCAAATTTTTATCTTTATTTTTATCCCACTCCCTCAATTTTTTTGATAAACTATTCTATTTGTATATAAACATATATTAAAATATAATATTCAATTTTAATTTTTTTTATTTTTAAATTTATAAGTTAATCGTGCAAAGCGCGAGTACTACACCTAGTTCTATAATATTTGTATACTATTAATTGTTAACTTAATTAATTACTGTATTGATTTTATATCTTTTTTAAATTCCAAAATTTAAAATAAAAATAAAAATTTAAAAAATTCGATCGAAGGAGAGGACCTTAGGCCAAAAAAATTGCCCGACGTGTCTTGGAGGACAACAGGTTTAATTGTCCATTTGCCATATACGATCATTATATTGTTTCCAAGTGGTAGCTGCAGTGTTAATATAGTTTTTTAATTAATTAAAACGTGTTCTTTATGAGAAACATACGTAATTAAATTGACCGGATGCCAATATCTTTATTTCCATGTGGATATAATTATATATAGGCCAAAAACTATATACTCCGCCTACGGAAATTTAATTGTCTTTTAATGCATGGCCTTACTGAGATGCAGGCATCTGCCATATATGAGCTTCTAAATACCATTAAAAACAAGTACAAACTTTTATTTGCTCATCACCAATAAGAATTAATTTAGATCCATTGTCGTTGTTTACATTTAGATAAATGCTTTACGCAACTGAATAAACATGCATGCTGATTATAATAATTACAAATTAAAAAAAGCTCGAGATTAATGCAGATTAATGGAAACTTAGAACACGATTCAAGTCAGCCAAAAATATTTAAAGGATCCGCGTATCCTACTTTTTATATATACTATTATAATAAAAGAACAGTAATGCTTTCTTATGTCATGAGAAAAAGACAATTAAATTTTTATGTATATACCCATAAAATTAAAAGTAACTAAAATGTAAACAACCAAATCTGATTTGTTTTAAACTAATTTTCAAACTAATTTTTTTGAAGAATTCAGCCAAACAGATAAATTCAAACAACTTTTCTTAATTTTTACATAATTAAATGTTATCTAACCAACCACTGTATAACTCAACAAAAATCAATAAAATCATTAATTAAAATTGCTACACTAAAAAGTCCTGTACGCATCACTGGTACCCTTGGCTAAAATATAAATGTTACCTGGTTAAAGTTAAGTGCTCTTTCTTATCCTCTAGTTCGGGTCAATTACTAATTAATATTAGCTCCTAGAAAAGGCACAACTCGCAGGATTAGTGTAATATATACTCCGATTTAGTCTCACATTGGGAGTATATTGATTATTATGTTGGTTTATAAGGCTTGATATGTGTACTACTATCAACATTTGTTTAAGCATTTTAATTAGATCGATGGTGGGCCTATGTGAAATTGATAGATTAGTCATCTCATCGAGCAGATCGTAACAAATTGTATCAGAGCAGGACTTAGTCTTAGGCACGGTGAGAAAGCCAATTTGAGAAAGGGCTGCCTAGGAGATGGGATGAAACTGTATTGGATCTGATAAGCATCTGGATATATATATATATATATATATATATATATATGAAACTCTCCGGGTACAAGGAACAAGAAGAGGGAAAGAAATGGAGGCAATCTTTTATTCGAATTGAGCTAAGAAAATACAACAGGTATCACATTTATACTTAGTTGTTTAAGTAGGTAAAAAGACAAAAAAGCCCTCTAGTAACTATCTTATTACAAGTGTGCTCTACTATTTATTTAGCTAGTAATCAGCAGCTTAACATGCATAACAATGTGCTATTAACATGACAAATGAAATAGGTAATGTAAACAAGTACAAACTCATATGTTGCTACTAGGCTAGGCCTCATATGTTGCCGACTTGTGTACAATTTTGGACTATGTGTTAGACTTGAGTTGAGTTTTGACAAGGACATCAAGACATAAGTGAGGGAGATTGTAATACTCCGGTTTAGTCCCACATCGAAAGTATATATGTTGGATATTGTGTTGGTTTAATACTTGATGAACTATCAACTTCTGCTTAAGCATTTTAGTTTGTTTGAGGGTGGGCCTATGTGAAGTTGATGTGCTTGTTATCTTGATGATTAATCTTAGGAGTTGGTCAGAATATCATTGGAGAAGTAACCATTTTGCTAGAATACATTGACAATACAATAAACTTTTGTAGGGATTTAGCGGTGGAAGTTATGAACTTAAAGACCAAATTGTTAGCTTTTGAGCTCATCTTTGCTGCCTATTTTGCGTTAGAGATGATGAACAATGTGTTGACATGCCTGCACAACTTATCGGCTACAAGAAGAAAAAACTCCCTTCAAATACCTCGGTCTCCTCCCTCTCTCCAGTAGGAGGGTTGATAAGGCAGGTCGACGAGCGATCATTGACAAGGCTGAACAATGATTAGCACCATCAAAAGCTAAATGTCTATCGATTGTTGATAAACTTACATTAGTGAATCTCAAATAAGTGGAAGATGCAGAAGAAGAATGAGGAGGAAGAGGAGGAAAAAGACTCATTAAACGCGACAAAAAATTTAATTTTAAACCAGAAGACATATGTGAGTAACATCGGGAGAGAATGCTCGCAGGGCGTTGCAATATTAAACCAGTTTAATTTTCAACAATTTCCTAGATTCAATTCCCACCTCTCTCATTGAATATTTAAATCTCATTCTACTCGGAATTAAATTCGGTCGTAATCCATTTTAAAAAAAAATGGATGTCCAACACAAATAACAGATGAAATTTCTCAAAGCCAATTCGCCCTCCATCAAAAACAGATATGCACTTAATATACAAACTTTTCCTTGTCCCGGTTCCTAGAGGCGTATCGCTTTTGGAATGCCCTGTAATTATATATACATATATATAATATGTATGTTTTTCTCCAACGTACTATCAATAAATTAATTAGTACGTTATCCTAAAAAATAATTAATCCTAGCTAACTTATCCATATATATATATAATTGTTTGGAATTTTAAATTTAGTCACAATCCAGTTACTAATTCGAGTTAAATGTTTTTTAATGGAAAGTTAAGGTCAGTAAGATTATAGCATATGGAAATTAATTGCATCTAAAAAGAAAAATGAATTAATCTGATGGCTGATGCATGCACGTCGTCGACATCATATCTTTGAGGTGATAAGTTTGAAGCCCGGAAGACTGATATCTAACTCTATAAATAGACTCCCAGAGGAAAACCGAGAGTACGTATATTCTAATGGCTTCCTCTGCAACAGCAAACAGCTCCAATGAATTCCATGATGTTGTTGTTATTGCAGCTAAAAACTCCTTTTCCACAAGCCAGAATAAGAACTTTAAACAACTCTTCCTACTCTCCCTTGCTAGAAAGGTGATATATATATATATATAATTTATGCCTTTTCTGATTCCATTTTTGGCTTCTATGTACGTATATAACACTTATTTCTTGAATATATCAGGTGATTGCTGAGTTGATCGCCACCTTCTTGCTCGTATTTGTCACATGTGGCTCAGCCGCATTGAGCAAAAGCAACCCAGGTATGGTGTCGCAGCTCGGGCAGTCGGTGGCCGGAGGATTGATTGTGACGGTGATGATTTATGCCGTTGGGCATATCTCCGGAGCACATATGAACCCTGCTGTCACATTGGCCTTCGCGGTTTCCAGGCATTTCCCGTGGATACAGGCGAGTGTATATATACATCCATCCAATATTTGTTTTTTATGTATACATTAAAAGAGGTTTTTGTGTATATTATACTGTGAGATTCCAATCTGAATCATATATGAACTTGACATTTTTCTATTATATATCTTTGCAGTCATAAGACTAATAACCAGTGAAATGAGTGTTTTGGTGATAAAAATTGTCAATGAATTTAACTAAAAAGCCATATAAACTACTTCTGCTGATGCATGTGATGATTTTAGCATTTATATATGAACATGCATCCTATATATATGAGCCAAATGTATACTCCCGCAAGAACTTAATGAATTAATTAGTACATGATTTAATTTCTTAACCATGGATTCAACTATATATTATAATCTATACATTACTAATAACAATTCTTTACTTGTACAGGTTCCTTTTTACATGGCTGCTCAAATCTCGGGATCCATGGCCGCCTCCTTCGTCCTCCACGAGCTGCTACACCCGATCACCAATCTCGGGACGACGACCCCATCGGAGACAGCGGTGAAGGCCTTGATCATGGAAATTGTGGTTACCTTCTGTATGATGTTTGTTACTTCAGCAGTCGCGACAGATACAAAAGCAGTAAGATGGCCTAAAATTAATTGACTCTTTTTCTAGGACTACATTTTATACTTATCTATCTTTAATTGATATCACTCACAGGTAGGGGAGCTGGCTGGGTTAGCTGTTGGTTCGTCCGTATGCATAACCTCCATTCTAGCTGGGTAAAGTCATTTAGAAAATGCTCATTCCAACATCTCATTTCATTTAGATATTAGCCTAGATATGTTAAAGAAAGATATGTATATAAATATATAATCATGCATAGCTATTCATTACTCAAGTTTAATCATTATTCGATCCCAACCTATAGATATATCATGTTTGTAGCTCATCATGCAGAAAAATAATTAAAGAATACTTTCATATCAAAGTTGATAGTTGAGATATAATTCCAGCATATTAAAAAGTTATTGATTAGTAAAAGAAACGTTAACACAATTCTTTGGTTGCAAGTACAAGGAAAGTAACAATCAGTCAAGAACATAGAGTATATATAAAAAGAGATGCCAGTAATCGTAAGAAAGTAGCAATCTAGCTAGTTTTAGACATATTAAGATGAAATCATCAGTCAAGTTGCACAGGCCGGTATCCGGAGGATCGATGAACCCAGCGAGGACATTAGGACCGGCAGTTGCGAGCAGGAAGTACAACTCACTTTGGGTGTACTTTGTTGGCCCAGTGTTGGGAACCTTATCAGGCGCATGGTCTTACAGTTTTATACGGATGAACGAGAAGCAACCTCAAACTACTGCAAACAAGTTATCCTCCTTCAAGCTTCGCCGCACACAAAGCCAGGAAATGGCCAGCCCCACTTCAAACAATGCTTACGAAAGTATTTAGCCAATGAGATTTGATGGAGGAGGAGATTTATATGCATTCTTGTACTGCCAACTACATATTATGTATAACATGCATGCGTGCATGTAATTGATTACTAAATAACCAGTACAATCATATGATTCATACCCATGTATTAACTTTCTCTTAATTAGTTGGCTACAAGCTCTATATACCAAATTGTTGGTTCTTGGATTGGTATGAATGCAACTATCTTTTGGTAGCACGATCAATAGATCGGCCAGTCGTGTAAATGCTCTAAGGCCTGAAGTAGCGGCTCTGGGGGCCGAGGACCGCGCTCTAAGGGTTCAAGCCGAGCTCGCCGAGGAGCGTAAGGCAGAACCGTGCGAGGGGTCGTGTCAGGGCTCTGAGGGCGAAAGTAGTGGCGCGGTGACCGACGAGGTATGCTGGTGAAAATCGAGTCCTAGTCTTGTAAGGGCTCTGAGGCCGAAAGTAGCGGCTATGGGAGCCGAGTACCACACTCGAGAGGTCAAGCCGAGCTCGCCGAGGAGCGTAAGGTAGGACCGTATGAGGATTTGTGTTCGTCTTGAGTTGCGGGACATTCGCTGAGACTATAGAGTTCTTGGGTACGTATACACAAAAATGCGAAAAGTACTATCTTTATTATTGATAAAAAGTAAATTGTGCCTACAGGAGGGTGCTCAATTCGAGCTTTATTTGCGCCTATTGGGGTGGTTCACGTACGACTTGAGTTGGTACTTGGCCCTTAAGTTGTGTTGGGTCGGGGTCGCTTTTGCATATCTTGGTTGGAGCTTTTCTCGGGAATTCTTGTTGGATGCTTGCATGCAGTTGTCAAAGGTGCCTATTGACACGAAGTGTTAGGTTCTTTCCTTAGCCTAGTAGTTCTCTACTTGAGGCATTCGTTGTAGCATCATCGGGCTTCCTTCTGGTCGGTGTGGAGTACGCCTACTTTCGTTTCTGAAATAAGGAACTTTAATGCTAGGTGTGGAGCTGATACAACAACTCCCAAACTGTTTAAGGAGGGTCGCCCTAAGATCATGTGACAAGGACCGGGGATGTTGATGACCAAGTATTATACATTGATCGTTTTTGCTTTTTGCTGGGAGTTGAATGTTGTCCTTAGCCATATGGCTCCTTGGACATCGACTCTTTCTCCCGAAAAGCCTACCAAGTCTCCCTTGCGAGGTGTGAGTGAGGCTCCGGTCAGTTGTATTTTTTCGAAAGTAGAGTAGAAGAGGATGTCGGCCAAGCTGCCTTGGTCCATTAGGACTTTTTTTACAATGAAGTTTCCTGCGATCACAGAAATTATGACAAGGTCGTGCAGGCTTTGGTCAATTCCATGGAAATTGAATTTATAAAATGATATTATAGGATTCTTAGAGACGAGCTGATGTGTGCGGGTGGTGTTCTCGACCACCATGATTGCTCGGAGAGACTATTTTCTGGCCGAGCTCGATTCTCCCCCCCTCCCCCCCCCCCTCGAATCCGCCAGCAATGTAATCGGTGACTCCTCAGAGTTCGTTTCCCAAACGATCCACTCGGTTTCTTTTTCTTTTTCTTTGGTTCAAGTGAGGGTTTGGAGGTGTTTGACTTGGGCTCCGACGTCGGTGGTCTCGGCTCCTCATTTGACAACGCTCCCTTTGATGGTTAATATACCTATCGAGGTGTCCTGCACGGACCAGGCCTTCGAGTTGGTCTCTGAGTGCTATGCAGTCTTCAGTGGTGTGCCCGTAGGTGTCATGGAAGGTGCACTTTTTTCTCACATGTCAACCACTACTAGAAATTAGGTCTTCAGCAACGGCTATCAGCAACGGCCGCTCAAGCCGTTGCTATTTGCAACGGCGTTCTTACGGCCGCTCGAGCCGTTGCAGATATCTGTATCTGCAACGGCGTTCTAACGGACACGCGAGCCGTTGCGGATTATTTTAATTATCCGCAACGGCTTTCTGACGGAAATGCGAACCGTTGCTGATATTTTAATTATCAGCAACGGCTTTCTAACGGATAAGTGAGCCGTTGCTGATGATAACTTATCAGCAACGACTTTCTAACGGGCGAGTGAGCCGTTGCTGATAAGTTTATATAGGGCACCAGTCGCGCCCGACCCTTCTTCCTCCCGCTGCTGCCGCCGCCGCTCCTGCCGACGCCTCTCGCCGCCACTGCCGCTGCTGCCGCCGCCGACGACGCCGACGACGCCTCTTCCTCCTCCCGCTGCTGCCGACTTGTTCAGGTATGCCTCGCCGGCCGGCCGTCTCTTCCCGTTGCGGCCGGCAAGAATCAATCCGACCGAAACCCTATTTCTAGGGTTTCGGCCGGCGGCGGTCGACCGATGGCCGCCGCCGGACCTTGTATAGTGGTCGGACAGTGTGTCCGGCCACTGTACGCCGGCGCCGGAGTCCACCTGACTCCGGCGCCAGAATTTATAATTTTATATATAATTTATATTGTTTTATAATTGTTAATTAATTGTTAATTAATTATTTAGATTAATTGTTTAATTTGTTAGATTAATTATTAGGGTTTAGATTAATTTCGGACGCGCGCCGGAATCGTCCACTTCGGACGCGCGCCGGTATCGTCCAGTTCGGACGCGCGCCGGAATCGTCCACTTCGGACGCGCGCCGGAATCGTCCACTTCGGATGCGCGCCGGTATCGTCCACTTCGGACGCGCGCCGGAATCGTCCACTTCGGACGCGCGCCGGAATCGTCCAATATGGACTCGAACGGTCTCGAAACATTTAGAAAATAATCATGCATCCGACGAGTTCATATGTTTCACGTACGCATCGACGAGTCGGATATGATTTAGCAAAACCTTAGATCCGTTCGGGGATTGTATGTTCGTGTAAAAGAAATAGATGATCTTTTATACGATGTACAATTCTTGAATTGTCCCTGATTGGACAATTTGGGAATATAGTTATTTGTACTGCACTTACGTTTTTATTTTAACTGTTATCTAATTATTCTAAATTTCGGCAACATCTCTCTTGTTCTCCGATTGTCATTGATTGACAGAATCATGTCGGCTGATCGAAGTTGGATGTACCGACGTTTTCATCGTGGAGCTTTAACGAATGAGTTTCGATTAGGCGTAACGTACTTCCTAAATTTCGCCTATTCGAATCGGAATTTCGTTAGCATGGGTGATCAAATCCGATGTCCGTACCGCATTTGTTCAAATGGACGATTTTTGGATCGGGAGACTGTCACTCTGCATCTATATACCAAAGGATTTGCACCAAGATATTTTCTATGGACTTGTCACGGGGAGTCACGCGAAGTCGGGACGTCGAGCAATTCTGTCGTTCAGACATATGGTGAATCTTCCTCTGCTGGTGCTTCTTCATCCAGTCCATGTAATCCCTATAGAACTATGATACTTGATAGTCTTGGGGGTCAATTCCACCTGAATGATAATGTTGATCGGCCAGTTCTTCAGACATCAGTCCCACCAGATACTACAGCGGTTGATATCACAGAAGTAGGGGCTGCGGTAGAGATTGAATTACCGAATAAAGAAGCCGCAGAATTTTACGAGATATTGAAAGCTGCCGATGAACCTTTGTAGAGAATTGTCCTAAATACACTAGGTTTTCAGCAATGACACAGCTCTTAAACATCAAGGCCGATTGTAATATCAGCGGAGTTGCGTATGATCGGATTGCTGGATTGATTAATGGAATGCTGCCTACTGATAACAAGTTTGAGCCTACTTTTTATAAGACTAAAAAGCTAATGAGAAAATTAGGGCTTGGGTACGAAAAAATACACGCGTGCCAAAATAACTGCATTTTATATTATAAAGAAAATGTGCAGTTGGATAAATGCCCTGTATGTCAACACCCTCGTTACAAGGAGAAGAAATCGGTCCGACAAAAAAATATTCCTTTTAAGGTGCTTCGGTATTTTCCACTAACACCGAGGCTTCAAAGATTATTCATGTCGGAAAAGACAGCCCCCTACATGAGTTGGCATGCAAGAAGTCGTGATGATACAGTAATGACTCATCCATCATTTGCTAGGGATACTAGAAATATCAGATTGGGATTGTGCATAGATGGTTTTAATCCGTTTGGACATTCTGCAACTCCTTATTCAGTTTGGCCAGTGCTGCTGACAGTTTATAATTTGCCACCGTCAATGTGCATGAAAGATGAATTTATTTATCTTTCGATGATTATTCCGGGTCCTAAGGGTCCGCGAAAAGAAATTCACATATTTCTCAGACCCTTGATAGATGAATTGAAAACATTGTGGACTGAGGGAGCTGTCACTTATGATTGTCATCGGAAGCAAAACTTCAATTTAAAGGCCGCGGTCTTGTGGACAATCAATGATTTCCCGGCATACGGCATGTTGTCGGGTTGGAGCACTCACGGCCGACTCTCTTGTCCGTATTGTATGGAACACTCTAAATCAATCAGTCTTCAGAACGGACGAAAAATCTCATTCTTTGATTGTCATCGTCGATTCCTACCGGTTAATCATCAGTATCGAAGGAATCGTAATAAATTTACTAAGGGCAGAGTCGAAAGAGATGGGCCACCACCGATGTTGTCTGGTGAACAAATGTTAGCACGTGTTTCAGCACTTCCAGATATAGTATTTGGTCGCAATGAAAGAGTGTTAGGTTTTGGCCAAACACACAACTGGGTGAAAAAAAGTATCTTTTGGGAATTGCCCTATTGGAGTTCATTATTGTTTCGACATAATTTAGATGTCATGCACATTGAAAAAAATGTGTTTGATAATATTTTCAACACTTTGATGGATATTTCTGGAAAAACTAAAGATAATGTCAAAGCCCGACATGATCTGAAAATACTTTGTAAAAGACCAGAGTTGGAGTTACAAGAGGTCAACGGACGATATCTGAAACCGAAGGCCCTATATGTGTTAAATAAACAACAGATCAAAGATGTTTGTCAATGGGTAAAAGAACTCAGATTACCCGATGGATATGCTTCAAACTTATCTCGATGTGTGAACGTCGATGATTGCAAAATATCAGGGATGAAGAGCCATGATTGTCATGTATTCATGCAGAGATTACTTCCGATCGCATTTCGAGATCTTCTACCTGATAATATTTGGGGTCCGTTGACTGAATTAAGTATGTTTTTTAGAAGCATCTGTGCAAATGTCCTTCGAGTCGAAGATATGTCAACACTTGAAAATAATATTGTTGAAATCATATGCAAGCTGGAGCAGTTTTTCCCTCTTGCATTTTTTGACTCGATGGAGCATCTACCGATACACTTAGCATACGAGGCACGAGTTGGTGGCCCTGTTCAATATCGTTGGATGTACTTATTTGAAAGATACATGAATCGTCTGAAGAAAAAAGTAAAGAACACCGCAGCTGTTGAAGGATCAATATCTGAATCGTATATCATCCAAGAAATTTCAACATTCTGCTCATTTTACTTTGAATCGACAGTACAGACAAGATTTGATCGTCTTCCACGTAACGACGACGGGGGTGTTCGACATTCAGATGGACGTTTAAATATATTTTGTCACTCTGGTCGTGCTTTTGGTTCTCGTCCATCTCGACACTTAAGCGATGAAGAGTATCATTTGGCACACTTGTATGTATTACTCAATTGTCCAGAGATTGAACAATTCATTGAAATATTTGACATTGAGATGGTGCAAAAATACTCTATTCACAACGATCAAGAATTGGAGAGATTACGGAATTGTGATTTCCCTACTT
Source organism: Canna indica (assembly GCA_034359265.1). Lineage (NCBI taxonomy): Eukaryota > Viridiplantae > Streptophyta > Magnoliopsida > Zingiberales > Cannaceae > Canna > Canna indica. The sequence goes on along the minus strand of CP136898.1, from coordinate 30,094,633 downwards.
GGATTCAGACTTACAGCAAAGATCACAGAGCTGAAATAGATGAAAGAATATTTGAGTTTGTTAGTGGACCGTCGCGACTTGTGTCGTGCTATAGCGGATATTTTGTTAACGGGTATAAATTTCACACGGTTGAATATTCATTTACAAAGAAGACGATGAATGCTGGGGCCTGCGTGAAAGGGACAACCTATGTTGAATGTGATATGAATTTTTATGGACTGGTGGAAGAAGTGATAGAGTTGCACTACTTCGGCTTGAAATCAGTGATCCTATTTAGATGTCATTGGTTCGATACAACAGAAAGGGGCATGAAAGTTCATCCAAAATACAAACTTGTTGAGGTTAATTACAAATCGAAATTGGCAGCAAATGAGCCTTTTATATTGGCATCACAAGCCGAACAAGTATATTACGCGAAGTATCCGGCTCGAAATAAAGATAGAGCAGATTGACGCGTAGTCTGTAAGACAAAAGGTAGAGGAAAACTTGATCCGATAGTAGGAGAAAATGATCCTCCTGGTTTCTATCAAGAAGATGATCTTCCTGCTGTGGATCGTATTATTCCAATACTCGAGGATGCAGACACAACGTCAATTCAATTAGAAGTTGAATATGCTGATGATGACGATCATGAAATTGAGGAAGCTGGAGATGAAGAAGATGAAGAAGAGGAAGAAGAGGGAGAAGAAGAAGAAGAATTCGAAGACTATTATTCAGATGATGAGGAATAATTGTAAAGTATATATTTTATTAAATATATCTCTACTATTTATACAATAATCTGATTATATGTCTGTTCGACAGATATGTCTGGTAGTGGTTATCGACGCAGGAGAGCTTCGGAGTCTCCGATCGGTGAGACTCCAGCACTTACGCATGCTGCTGATCCTCCTGTTGCTGATCCTCATGAGGATGATACTGCCGAGGCTAGTACATCCAGACGCAGGCGGCCACGCGGGCCGAACAGGTGGCAGCCTCCACCAACCACAGAGTCACGTAGATTGATTAGTGTGATTGGGGAGCGGTAATATATCATGAATTATGAATCATTACAAATTCATTATATCATAATATAATATTAAAATTTATTTTTGTTCTGCAGGTTCGAGCAAGAAGAAGTGCCGAGGAGCATTTCTTCTACTATTCGACGATACATGCACGGGGCATGGCCTACGTGGTCTCACGTGCATAGCGAGCACGTCGACATGTTATGGCGCGAGTTTGAGGCACGTATTATTTTTTTTTTTTACATGCATGATGATATATTAATATTGGTACTGATATTATTATTTTGCAGGCTCGCTATACATGGGCCGAGGACCAGAGGCCCTTCATTTACGCTGCCTGGGAGTCTATTTCCCGGGCAAGGTACAACGGGCAGCTGGGGCAGGCTCGGTCCCAAGCGATGGCCCGAGCTGGGACCACTAACATCGCGGAGACTCGGGGATACGGCCCCGGTTGGATTACTCCGGATATATGGGACCAGCTCGTGGGGATATGGTCGACGGATCGATGGCAGGAGGTTTCTCGGAATGCGGCTAGAAATTGCATGTCGGGGGGAGCAGCGCGTCACACCGGCGGCTCTGTTGCATTTGCAGTGCACGCGAACCGTATGGTAAGTATATCTTTTAATTATATATTTTATTTCTTACTATGTGTACTAATTAATGTATTTGTTTTGTAAATGTAGACGACGGTGTCGGATGACGGGACTGTCCAGCGACCCTCCCCGATGGCGGTGTTTGAGCGGACTCACCATCGAGTACATGGGACGGGGGAGTACATCGACAACCGCGCTGCATACATTGTGGTAATTATATATTTGTGTAAATTATTCATTATATATTTATAATTTAAGTTTTATGATAAATATTAAACAAAAAATCAAACTCGAGTAGGAGACCTACAGCCAGACGGTGGTGCAGCGCGGGGGTACCCCCGAGGACTTTGACGCAGCATCGTGGGTCGAGGCCGCAGGTGGCTAGGACCATGGCCGCGTATATGGCTTCGTAGATAGTGGTCATGTGCGAGTCATTCTAGGGCCACTTGGGGCACCGACCCCTCCGGTCACTGGTGAGCGGCCGTCCATCTCTAGATCCAGTTATGATCGTAGTAGCAGAATAAGGAGTCTAGAGGAGACGGTCGCGCGTCAGACTGAGATGATGGAGCGCTAGAGCCAGATGATGGCGGATATACAATCTATGCTACGCAACATGTCAGGTCATCCCGAAGCAGGCATCTCTTCGGCATCATCTAATCCATCGTCCTCGAGTCAGTCCACGCCGGTGTACACTCAAGCACTCCAGACCCCGCCATATGATCCAGACCATCCTCCATCGTGATCGTGAGATTTTTTGTTTGGATATTGAACTTGTTACTGAGATATTGAACTTGTTTAACTTATTTTGTTTGGATATTGATACTTCAATTTTGCATTTGAATTGTTTTTATACTATCGTGGATAATTATCAATATAAATATAATTGTTTTGATGTATATCTTGGTGTGTTTGTGATGTGTGAATGAATGTGTGTATGAGGGTATGGGTGTGTGAGTTATGTATCAGATAATGTATCAATGTATCAATGGAAATTTGAAATTTTCAATTTTTCTGTTTCCAGGTATACGTCATCAGCAACGGCTTTCCCACGGCCGTCCGTGGGAAAGCCGTTGCTAAAAGTGTATCGAAAGCCATTGCTGATGACCTATAGCAACGGCTTAGCGACGGTGTTTTACTAACGGCGTTGCTACGGACTCAGCGGCCGTTGCTATTAATGTTATCAGCAACGGCTCCGGGTCTGTGGCAAAACCGTTGCTGATAATATTTTTAGCAACGACCCGAGCGGCCGTTGCTGATAATGTTTTGAGCGACGGCCCGAGCGGCCGTTGCTGATCCGTTGCTAAGTTATGAGCAACGCGACTTTCTGTCACGGCTCTATTGCAACGGCGCGGCCGTTGCTGATGCTCTTCAGCAACGGCTCAGCAACGACATCAGCCATTGGTGATGCCCATTTTTCTAGTAGTGAACGTTGGGTGGCAGCTTCTGCTTTAGACATTGGCGGTCGAGATGCTCGAGGAGCTTCAAGTTGTAGATTTCGTGAAGGGTGGTTTCTTTCTTAGTGTTGAATGAAGTGTACCTTTCGTACCGGGCATTCGAGCGGGGTGGTGATTTCGTCGCCGGCCGTTGTCTCGTTCATGGCAACTGCTATATTCATCTTTTCTGTCTGACTTCCTAGACCTCCGAGCATAGCCATTTGTCTGGCTCGTGTTGGATTTAGGAGTTAGGGCACCGCTGGATCTAATCCGATCATGCCCAATAGTACTAGTCTAGTCTAGTAACATTTCTACTGCTTGCCTGACGTACACCCTAGATTCTCATCATTGGATTTTGAACTCTGTAGCCTCTAAACATATGTGTGGTACTATCTCCTCTTTTTCTCATCTTCAACCTCCTTCACATCCCACCAATGTTACCCTAGCTAATGGTTCTTTCTCATATGTTAAGAGTATTGGGCAGATCTTACTCACACCTTCTATATCATTATCATCTATCTTTTATATCCCTGAATTTTCTCTGAACTTACTATATGCTATCAAGCTTACTAAATTATTGGACTGTTCCATCATATTTACCTTAAATTCTATTTCTATTTAATTAGGATTCTCAAATTAGAAGGGCGATTGACACAGGGCATGAATCTCGAGGACTGTACCATATATCTTGCTCAAATACCATGTAGTGACAAAAAAATAGTGAAAATGCACACCTAGTCTCTCTATTTACTGTGTGTATTTATATAGCTATGCATTTTACATTTAGGTTGCTCGATACAACCAATTTCATACATAGGTCCTAACATATATATGCAAATGGAGTTAATTCAACTAAATTAAAGCATGTATCATTAACTCCAATTATGATAAATTAGGTTGAGTATAGGAGATGATACCAAAGTACTATAGATGTCAATTTTCTTTACCCAAGGCATCTTGGTGATACAAAGTTATAACTTTAAAATGGTGCATTCTTTGAGTTCACATGCAACTTTCATCAAGTATCTGTTAGTTTTTTGTGCCCTAGAGCCAATGTATGTTTTGAATAATTTCTTTAAATGATAGTTTATAATTCTTTTGAGCATAAAGATGTGTATGTTTATTAGAATATGTCCAGAACATACACTACAACATTTTAGACCTACGAGAACGGTTGAAAACCGTTCCCAAAAGACAAAAAACCGTTCCCATAGAGCTATGGGAACGGTTTCCCATGTGTACTCAAATCAACCGTTTCGTTAGGTTATAGGAACGATTTTCGTCCCTATGGCCACGCTGCCAAAAAAACCGTTCCCATAGGTCTAGTCTATGGGAACGGTTGTAAAAGTGTTTCTGTACCATGCCTATAGGAATAGCTGAAAAGCTGTTCCTGTAAACCTATCTTATAGGAATGGTTGAAAAACCATTCATATAGTCCTAGCCTATAGGAACGGTTCACAACCGTTCCTAGAGGTAAAACTTATAGGAACAATTTAGAATCGTTCCTATAGGATGAAATATAGGAACGGTTTTTTAACCGTTCCTAAAAGTCATACATATAGGCACGGTTGAAAATCGTTCCTATAGGCCAAAATTATAGGAACGGTACAAAAACGGTCTATAGGTGAGAGGAACCGTTCCTATAACTCTTGCACAGGTTCATATTTGTTTCTAAACCTGTAAACCATACAATTTTCACAAACAATCATACAATTTCACAAACGTAGATTCGAAAACATAAATTTCTTTCGAACGTAGAATATATTTAATTGTTGACAAAATAACAAATTCACAATTATAGTATTCTCATTCCATAATTTCACAATTAAGTCTAACTAAAGTTCACAAACATGTGAAATTGTTCTATCAAGCCTAGCATTCCCATTAGCCAAGTCCTCTTTATCATCTCCTCCGTGAAATTCATCTTTCTTCTCTCAATTCATCATTTTCCTGCAAAAATCAATTAATAATTAAAAATGATCAAAAGACTCCATAATCATATATTAAGCTAAAATTACCTGATTTTGAGGATGATGTGTGGAAGTGGAAGAACCAAAGATACTATTGGCATCCCTTGGAGTAGTTGGTGGTGCCAACAGAGCTGTTATAGCCTTTATGTCCAAATCTGGGTTCGCCTGTGAAATAAATATCTTCAAAAGAGATTGCATTCCTTGCATTTGGCGTTGCATATGGTTCTGTCTCTCTTCCATTATTGCATGTTGCTCCTTCAAAGACTTCACCTCTTGATCATGTTTTTCCTGCATTGCTGCCATTTCTTTATTTTTTTAAAGATTGTGGGTGTAATTGTTCCTCCATAACAACACACCCTTCCTGACTTCTCTTTCCCAAACATAGATTGAAAGGCCTCAGCAGCAAGTTTTTCATCATGCTCAACCATGATTTTAAGCTTTTCCTAAATGTACATTTAATAATGTTAGTGATAATAATAAATAATAAAGTAAAATAATAGCTAGAAGAAAAACTCACAATTGCCTCTTCAGTTTCATCATCTAAGGCTTTTCCATCCTTAGTCCGAGTTTCAACAAACATCTCAACTTGACTGGGTTCTTCATTCTTTGAGCATGCTTTATATAAATCACAAGAATGAGTTAAAACATAATATCGACATTACTATTCAAAATATGAATCTGTTTATGCAAAAAAATATTACCAATTTTTCTTTTATTACAAAAAATCTTTTATTGCCCATCCGATGCCTCCATTTTTGCTGTGATATGTTCAATCTATTTTGTTGGCACATATCCTACATCAATAACAAAGAAACTAAATATATGCAACCAGAAAAAATTTACAAGTATATATATATCAGTGCATAACCATATTAAAAATAGCTTGCTATAGGAATGATAGGAATGACTAGATGTCCAAACTGAATAGGAATGACTAGCTGTCCAAATTCTAAGAAAATAAAGTAACTAGGGAATAACAAGTCACAAACCTGTTCTAATACCATTAACATCTATTTGGCCGGCTCATAACAAGTATGCTGCCCATAACCTGTTCTAATACCATAGCCTGTTCTAATACCTTTAACATCTATATTTACCCATTGAATTACACAATTCCATCATAAGAAATGAGTATTGAGATTTGAAGAAGCTTTTCTCTATCAAGCACTAGAAATTTACTTGGACCTGATTGCTTCACATAGGCTAATTTACTTGGACATGGTTGCCTTCTCTATTAAGCTAATGAAGGAAACAATCAGGTTCTTAAAGGCCAGGTTGGAAGTGTACCCCAATCTTTTTTTTTCTTTTTCTTTCTTTCTGTTACCAAACTTTTCTTTTTGTTTCCTTTTGCAGGATTTATCACAGAGATCATCATCATCTCTTTTGTCAAAGTGCCATCAATTGCATTCATTCATTTATAGCTAGGGGGCAAATCTAGTCTGACTCTAGAAAAAACTCAATTTGCTGGTTTCTAATTTGAATATGAGATCATCTGAAGTGGAGAAGAAGAACCTATAACGTATAGCTAGGTTCAAAATCAAGTCATTATGGCATGCTTTGTGTCATTTGATTAATTAGTATCAGATTTTCTTTTCAAAAGATTGTTTTGAATATAATTAAATACAATAAATGCTGCTAAACTAGAACATACTAATTAAAATTGGATGAACTTTTTAGTCAAACTGGTCATGTCATGGTTAAAATTCAAACTGGTTCTCAAGAAGCTATTTAGTTTTTTAGGCCTTTTCAATTGCTAACTCTGATAATAGTATCCTGATATTGGATACTATCAGTATCCTGATATATATCAGTATCAGGATATTAATATCCTGATATCAGTATCCTGATATCAGTATCAGGATACTGATATTCTGATACTAATATAGGAAGCTCCAGCTTATTCCTTGGCTGTAGCAGCATGATTCCACTATAAGCTGGATTGGGGAAATACCATAGAAGATGGAGCTCATACTTTTGTTTGCTGAATGTGCAGTTACAATATGTATCCTGATACTCGATACTGATATCTCCTGATATTAGTATCCTGATATCAGTATCAGGCCCCTGATATGAGTCTCAGGAGATATCAGTATTACTAATATCCTGATATCAGTTTTAGGATACTGATATCAGGGTCTACTGCTTATTTTCTTGGAGATTATGTAGGACCAGTTATTTTAGCACTTGGTTTTCTTATTAGTGGTTAAATTTTTGAATTAGCAGCAAGGTCATCAGGGTGTATAAAAGTATATTAGACACAACTAGATGAGGGAAGAAGATGGTATAAAGGTATCAGTTGTAAGCAAAGAATAGCATTAAGTAGAAAAAGGTCATGGTAGCAAGCCTTAAATTTCATGTGTTGATAAAGGTAATGAGGGAAGAAGATGGGATAAAGGTATCAGTCAACACAGTTAGAGACTATAAGTAATGGACATAAAGCTTATTCTTTAACAACTATTAGTTTAAATAAAAGAAACCTAGCTAGCTACTTACTTGGATAGGTTCATAGCTCCAATAATCAATCATTTGCTTGAAGTGTTCTAGAGGAATGTCTGTAGGACGATTTTTTATCCTCTCGTTGTTTGTTGCGTAATTGTCAAAATGTTCCTTTTGATTTTTGATTTGTGTTTCCTCCAAGCTTCATCCATAATTTTGAACACAATCCCTTTTCCTATTTCCGGACGGATGAATTTTTTCTATAAAATGAAGCAAAACAAGCATTAATATTGACATGCAAATGTAAATGAACAATATAAAAAAATCATACATTGATATATTTCCATATGTCATCCTTGTTTGGTACAGCCTTCCAATTGGTGTAAATCAAGGGATACCAATCAGAATTTCATGCCACAATTCCTAAAAATTGGCTCAAGTCTGAAATTGCTTTCTCATTGGGCCCAACTGGTTGTGCTTCACTATTGAAAATTATTTCTTGTTGCTCCTCTAGCGATCTTCGATGAATTTTGTAGCACATTGTCTTCCCTCTTGCTTTCTTTTTTGGTGTTCCTAATGGACATAACAATAATGATTTAAACACAAGCTAATTATAGAATTACATATAATGACATAATATACCTTCAGACGTATCGTGTTCCGGCTCATCGGGTATATTGTGATCTTCCTCAACATTTGCTTCCTCTTCCAGCTCATCAAGTATATTGTGTTCTTCCTCAACTTGGTCCATGTCTCTACATTCCTCTTCTAGTTGATCTTCTTCTAGCACTTGCATACCCATCTTCTCACGATATGCAACCACTGATATTGATGGACGCAAAGGTGCAGTCTTTGTCTTCGTTGTTGCATACTGATCTCCTTGCTCATGGTTAACTTCTCTTTGTTGATCTTGAATGATTGACATTTTTTGCTTTGGTCCTTGGGTAGATCTTTGATATTGAATGATTGGTCTTTGTTGTTGCACTTGAGAAGATCTTGTATTGGAATTGGAAGGAACTTGCTTTTGAGTAAAGGATATGGGTTTAGTGATGGCTGCATTAATTGGTTTTTTCCCTCTATCTTGCACATTGGAAATGGCCTATCTCATAGTAGAAATACTAGGTTGAGTGGGGACTGCATCCTTTGGCTTTTCATATGGTGTTTTTCCTCTATCTTGCACATTGGAAATGGTCTGTCTCATAGTAGAAACACTAGGTTGAGTGGGGACCGCATCCTTTGGCTTTTCATATGGTGTTTTTCCTCTCTCTTGCACATTGATATTCTTCTTATTGGCCTCTGAAGCATGTCTTTTCAGCACTGTATGTTTGTTTCCAGCTGGCTGACTCTTTGAATTTGACTTCTTATTATATTCAATCTTTTCACATTTAATTTTGTAATGCTTGACTAACTCTTTGCTTGACTTTGCTTGTAGTCGAAAGTCCATATCACTTCCTTGTATCATCTCACTGCATAAATCATAGAAAACTTTTTAATTTTTAGTTATATAAATAATAAATATATAGCATGTTCAAATATGAATAAAAGGAAGCTGCTATAGTAAGGTCTAAACCGTTTAGATATTGGGGAAATTCCATGGTTGGTAGTAGGATAAATTTATTATTTAGGATAAATGAAAGAGTAAAGAGAGCAACAAAGATATTTATGGCATGCCAAAAATAATAAACAACAAAGATATCTATCAGTATCAGTAATAAAGGATACTGATATGAGTATCCTGATATCTATCAGGATATTTCATTAATATCAGGATACATCAATATCAGTATCCTGATAAATATTAGGATACTGATATGAGTATCCTGATATCTATCAGGATACTTCATTAATAACACAGTCAGAGGGAACTTCAATGAAGCTACAAGCTTCTCTACGTTATTAGTATTTTTAGCTCCATCAACAACACTGCTCATGGTTTTTTTAAGCCCTTGTTTCACTTGGACTTACAAACAAAAGAAAGGGAAGTGGAAAATTTGGGCTAGACTGGATAGAGCTTTATATAATTGTGCATGGTTGGATTGGAAATATGAATTTAAAGCTATTCATTTGAACCTGATTGACTCTGACCATAGGCCTATCATGGTAAACTATAATGAAAGCAAAAAAAAACAGAAAGAAAAGTAGATATGAGTCTTTTGTAGTGACATTTCTAGTTCAATCTGAAAATTTTGATTGAGGAGTTTCGAAGAAAAAAACAATGATGAGATGAAACCAATGATACTGAATATTAAAAATTTGAAAAATGTTTTGAAAGAATGGAACAGAAATTGTGTAGGCAATTTGGAGAGAAATTTGGAAGAAACAAAGGAGCTGAGAAAGATTGAATTAAAAGAGGAGCTAGGGCTAGCAAGTGATGAAGAGAATAGAAGATTAAAACCAAAAGATTGAAACTAACTAGTATCATATAAATCCAAAGAATGATACATGGCACATTAGAAACATTTATTTTGAAGTCTATGCTAGAAACGAAAACAATAAACTGATTTAGCCAAGCAATTACTAAAAATAGTTAGAAGTCAGATTAAATTTGTATACTTTTTGCTTAGAATATACATTTAGAAAGGTTCAAAATTATATTAATGGTCTGATGAGTTAGAGAATAGTTACAAGGAGTTGCTAATTTTGATTATTATGCAAAGAGAACACGTTTAACAACTAGCTAGTTTGCATCTACCCCAGCATGCAGAGATTTTGAAGATTCAGGCAACTTACATGCTACTACTCATGGCAGAGAAAATTACATCTAGTTTCACTTTAGATAAATCCACACTACTAAGACAGCATGGACAATTTGAATATAATCTGTAAGTACAATCAATATCTTTTTTGCAGATTAACAAGCAAATTACCAACCGTTAACTATACATCAAACAATACATGGCAATGCTCTCCTTGAAAATAATACTTTTTTTTCAGAATGCAAAATCTACACCAGCATAGATTCTAGACCATAAAATCTCTCAAATTAACATTTATCTCTGATTGCTCATCCCTATCATGACATGTACCATATTGAGTGTTTCTAGAGATCCAAATAAAAGTAGAGGTACAAGATAGTGAAATATGTATTTCCATATTGAGTGTTTCTAGAGATCCAAGTAAAAGTAGAGGTACAAGATAGTGAAATATGTATTTACAAATAAAAATTAACCCTGTACTCACTAAGCACTAGATAGATTTCACTCCCTTCTACATTTTGTGTATATTTATTTGAACATTCTAATAACTACATTGACCCTAAATATGTACAAAAGGAGGTTCTGGTGCACAAGGTTCCTACCAGTACAGGAGGACAAAGTCCATAGCATTATTCTTAATAGCAATAAAGAAAAACTAAAACCTAGTCACTCCATTGAGCCGGGTTAACTAACATAGCCTTAATGTCTAAATCTGAATATGTGTTGCCTTTTTATGAATTGAATTTAACATATGACAAGAATCTCTATCAATTTATCCCTTGCATCCAAACATAAAGTAGGAAACAACAAAGAAATCACATGTCAAAACTAGTGTCAAAAGACTCAAAACAACAAAGAGTTCCTAACCAAGATTGAACTTAAACTTGATCATGCCCACTTGAACTTAAAGATTGAACTTCATAAGGACAATTGAAGTGTCCGAATATATAACATGTTCAGTTATATATTGGTAATATGCCAAAATATAGAATGTTCAACTAATTAAGAGTTCTTTGATCTGAATCAAGCTATTGGGTGTGGTGTTTAGATGCTGGATCTTTTGCTCACTACTTTTTAGTTTCCTTTCTTTCCTTGCTTTATGACCTTAAGACTTGTTTTTATTCTATCCCTATCTCTACCTATAATTGTTTCATGATGGTTGAATATCAAAATATTGATGTTGATATTAGTATTAGCATCCTAATATCAGCATCAATATCCTCATATTGATATCAGGCTGCTGATATGAGCATCCTTATATTGATATCAGGCTGCTGATATCAGTATCAATATCTTGATATTGATATCAGGATGCTGATATCAGCATCCTAATACTGATATTAGTATTAGGATAATGGTGTGGCTGCAGAAAGGGTAATTTATGAGCGGCATGAATATCTAAGTAGGCTTCAAAGAAATACATGAAGATCATAAAACAAGCACAAATGTGGAACACTAATCAATCATCATATAACAGAAATTTAGCTTATGCATGAACAACCAAAAAGATAACCATCAAGGCATTGGAATCCTTATCAGCCACATTTATTAAAGGATAAATAGAGAATTGAAGTATCACCATTGCATAGGAATCCTTCAAATCCATCATGCTAGATAGATACATGAATATCAATCAAAGTAGTCCCAGAGTGTATCATCAAAGTCGGACTATTCTTCAGACTCAATTTCATTTGAAACAGTTGAATAATTTTCAACAATGGTGGACTCTATGTGGTCCCTTGCCCATTCAACATCAATTTCATCATCAGGCAAAGACAAATTAGTTGCTGGTTCAGAGGACTCAATATTATATATTTCTTCGGCACAATATGATTGGTCACTCACATTAGAAATCTCTCTATGAAGAGTTTTCATAACGTAATACCTATTGTCATTAGAGGGATCGCGAACATAGAAGCACTGTTGGACTTGAGAAGAGAGCACAAATGGATCATCCATATAACATTTTTTATCGAAGTGAACACAAGTCAACCCATACTTTTCTGATTCTACTTCAAACCAATCACATCTGAACAAGACAAACTTGAAATTACCATAATAGTCTAGCTCAATTATTTCATTAATTGCACCATAATAAGTAACTGCATTTGTCGTCGAATTTTGATCCTTACTACTAGCAAAGCTTTGAGTGATTGACACCAAAGTGACATCACTGTTTTGTGTCCTGCGACTTGCATCACGCTGCCTAGTATGAAATTTACATCCATTGATGACATAACCCGAAAACCTTCTTGCAACTTTATTTGGGCCTCTACACAACTCCTTCAATCGATCAGGGACATCCTCCTCCATTGCACGATTTTTAAACCAATCAATGAAATCATGGCTTTGACTTTTTGCTTTGGTCCACTTTCGTCCTCTCTTCCGATTTATGATATTTTCATGTTCACTACAAAAAAATTATTTTGTTACAATAATTATTCAAATGAGTTTATAAACAAATTTTTAAGGGCAAAGAATAGTTATTTACGCTGAACTTCATCACAATTGAACAAGATATACCGGTGAGCTTGGTTCTTTTCATTGTTGTCCATCAAAAAATAGTTACCTTTTATAGGACGACCCATGGGTAAAAAAAAACTAGACAGCTCAACATCAAAAGACTCACATGTGTCAGCATTTCTTGTCACTCTATTCCACCGTGTCTCTACATTAGAGTTCATATAATTTGAGCAAAATGTCAAGCATTCCTCAACCAAGTAACCCTCAGCTATTGAACCTTCATGACGAGCTTTATTGCACGCGTAAGCCTTCAGCTTTCCCAACTCTCTTTCTGGTGAATACATCTACCGAGAATGAACAGGGCCACCCAATCTTATCTCATTTGGTAGATGAATGGGCAAATGAAGCATTACATCAAAAAATGATGGAGGAAAAATCCTCTCTAATTGGCAAAGTGTTTCAGCAGTCTCAAATTCCAAGGTCTCTTAATCATTCACATCAATAACTCTTTGACATATGGAATGAAGAAAAGAACATAGACGTATCAGAGGATAGGCCACTTGGTGAGGAAGTATGTTAATCATTGCTACTGGGAGCAAGTAGTGTAGCATGAAATGAGCATCATGGCTCTTGTACCCTGAGACTTTCAAGCCATCTTGGTGAACACATCTTGAAATATTTTCTGCACAACCATCGAGTAATTTTGCTTCCTTGAGAACGCTACAAACAATAAACTTCGCATTTTTGTTCATGTTAAAGCATTCTTTTGCATACTTTACTTTCTTGCCTTGGTCCATTGGTTTCAGATGAAGTTTCTTTCTAATTCCCACTCTTGCAAATCTAAACGGTCATTAACATGATCTTTTGTCTTCCCTGTTATATCCAACAAAGTCCCAAACACATTGTCAAATATGTTCTTTTCAATATGCATGACATCAAGATTTTGTCGTAGTTTATTATACTTCCAATATGACAATTAAAAAAAAATGGACCTCTTCTTCCAAGGACCACCAATGCTTTTCTTTTGCATCTTCCCAAATGAATTGACAATGTCTTGCAACAAGTGCAAAATCTCTGTCCCTTCTAACAAATTAGGAGCATGCCTATATTCTTCTTTTCCATTGAAATCCCGTGTGTTTCTTCCATAATCATGACTTATCGACAAGAAAATACGGTGATCCATATAACACATCTTTCTACTATGCTTCAAGTAAGCCGAATTAGTGTTATAATTATAAGATGGACATGCTAATTTTCCCTTTGTGCTCCAACCACTCAACATAGCATATCCAGGAAAGTCGCTAATAGTCCATAAAAGGGCCGCTCGTAACTTAAAAGTTTGATTCTTTGAAGCATCATATGTGTCTACTCCCAGCTCCCACACAATTTTCAACTCTTCAACCAATGGTTGCAAGTACACATCAATATCAGTCCCAGGAGAGTGTGGTCCAAGGATAATTAAAGAAAACATAAAATACTCCGACTTCATACATAACCATGGTGGAAGGTTGTATGGCATAAGTATTACCGGCCATATACTATAAGAAATAATCATGGTCCTATATGGATTGAATCCATCGCTAGTCAACCCAAGTCTTATGTTGCGTGGGCCACTAGCAAAATCAGGATAACGCTCATCGAAGTCCTTCCATGCTCCGCCATCAGCAGGATGCCTTAACTTTCCATCTCTTATTCGCTCTTCCTCATGCCACCTCATTAACTTTGCAATCCTCTCACACATGAACAACCTTTGAAGTCTAGGAATTAACGAAAAGTGTTTTAAAACTTTAGCCGCTACTTTGTGGCATTGCTTGGGATTTTCTAGCTCATTCTCTGCCAGTGAATTCTCAACCCACCGTGAAGCACCACAAATATGACAAGACTTATCTTTCTCATGCTCTTTCCAATATAACATACAATTATTGGGACAAACATCAATCTTTTTATAATCAAGGCCCAAGTCCCTTATCATGGCTCTTGTTTTATTAAAAGATTGGGGGATGTTCAAATCTGGCATAGCTTCTTTTAGTAGCTCTAAGAGTGCATTGAATGACACATTACTCCAACCAAAGAGACACTTCATCAAATATAACTGAATGGTGAAGGACAAGGTACAAATTTTTTTACAACCGGGGTACAATTCCTTGTTTGCCTCCTCTAATAAATTATAAAACTTTTTGGCATCTTCATTAGGACCCTCTCTAACTCCATCTTATTCTGCCACTTCTCTAAATCTATCATGCAACAATCCATCCATATCATCCATGCATTTCTCTGCATCATCGATGTCATCATCCTCCTCTGTGGGCATTGTTAACTCCTCACCATGGTTTACCCAATCAGTGTAACCTTTTAGAAATCCATAGTCTATTAAATGTTCGAAGACTGCGTCTTTTGTCAACCAATGACCATTACCACATTTCGCACAAGGGCATAAAATCTCCCCTTCCCGAGGCAACTATATCTCGGCATTTGAACCCATTCTTTATCCATGGATTTCACTTAACTACATAAATAAAAAAAGCAAAGGGTAAGAAACGACAACATCAAATTGATGAGTTATACATGCAACTCCAACATAGTGCAAAATCACTTAGAACATGTAGGCATAAATATGATGATCTTTAAAGTAAGTGATCATCTTGAACTCAACATTAATTAAATTTAACGGTAATTATAAGAAAAACATGTAGAACAAAGTGCTCATTTCCAAACACTTAGAACAAAGTATGAGAAAAACCAAAGTGAATGTGATTGTCCTATGATTTTAAGTCAAACCTGATGAAAACCTAAGAGAAAGGAAATGTAATGGCATAAATCAAATCTAGCTAATTTTTGGTTAATGATTTACAACCTAACTCAGGTTCAGCCAAACTTGATATCCAATTTGAGCTTACAACCTAACTTAGGTTCACACCACCTCATAGAATCAAATTGAAAGAAGGCTAGTCTTGAGAAGGCTAACTGTTAAGTGGGATAATGTTGGCACGAAAGATTATTACTTTAAGATGTTCTTTCTTTCAAGTTATGATTTGTCTTGTTTGATATGCAGCTGGTCTTGAGAAGGCTAAGCAAACTCTTATGGAAATGGTAATTCTACCAACTAAAATAAGGGACCTATTTACAGGTCTTCGCAAGCCAGCTAGAGGTGCATCTTTAGAAGCAATTATTTAGCTTGAACTATACACTTTGGCGAAAGTATTTAGAGGTGATATTTATGTTGCTCAGGTTTGCTTCTCTTTGGCCCAATCTGAATATGGGAAAACAATGCTTGCTAAAGCTGTTGCATCAGAATTAGAGGCCACATTCTTTAATGTTTCTGCTTCATCTTTAACATCAAAATGGGTATAACTTTGTCATATCTAGTTTCACATGCAAAGCTTTGATGGATTACTAGTTTTTCTAAGTAAAAAATTCTTATTCTTTACACTGTTGAAGTAGGTGGGAGAGTCTGGAAAGCTTGTCCGAACTCTTTTTGTGGTTGCTATTGACAAGCAGCCATCTGTAATCTTCATGGATGAAGTATGCTACTATAACTCCATGCTTTATTTGTTTAAATTCTCAAAAAAATATCATTGTTTGTATATGTGAACCTTATTATTCTAATATGAGAAACCCTTTGGCCAAATGTCTAGTTCTTTTCATCAATAAGCAATCATTGGATTGCTTAAAATGGAATCAAACTTCAAATCTAAAGTAGAACATTAGGTCACAAAAACTTGTAACTTGGTTGGCTGTGAGGACTACTGGATGAAATTAGATTGAGATAGTCTTAACAAAGGAGTCTTGAACATCATAGGTCTTGATGAATTTTTTTTGAGGAAAGGGATAGTCAGCAAGCTAGTTAATTTTGGTTAGGAGTGCAAGTACGGTGTATTAATATACTTGGTTTTGCTTGCTGGAATTAGAGTTGGCAGCCCAAAACACCTTCAAAATATCTGACAAAACTCTAGACTGACTGACAGATGCCAGCGCTTCCCTACTTAGACTACTCTCAAATTGGGTCAGGATGCTCCAATCTGCTTCAGGATAAAAACTTTCTTGTAATTTGAATTTAGATGATTTTCATTCATGTTGGTCTACCATGTTTTTATATCATAGGATCCAAAGTTGTATGATGTTATCTAGCTGGCTTGTAGAACTAGTTAGTTGATAACATGGAACTAAAGCTCAAATAACAACTTGCATCAGTTCCCTCAAATGTTATGTACGCACAGTACATTAGAATGCTCAATTAGATTCAAGTAAGATAGATGATGAGCACCTCCTTTGGAAGCGCTTCTCGTCTCTAAATGGATATAGCTCCAATTGCTCTTTCACCTAGTCAGACATAATAAAATGGATGTTAGTTGAGACTAGAAGTGCTGATTGATTAAATAAGACTAAGTACCAAGTATAAGACTATAAGACTATTGTGATAATGGATTACTAGCCGTGATAGATCAGCAAGCAGGACTACAGGACGCGATAGAGGAAAACCAGGACTGCAGGATGCGATATAGGACTGCAGGACCGTAGGACGCGAGCAGGAGGATTAACAGTGGCGATATATCATATTGCGATAGAGAACGAGGAATACCAGCAGCGATGGATCAGGGCGCGAGCAGGAGGATTAGGCACGCTTATCAGCGGCGATAGAGCAGGCCAGATTAGGACGCGAGCAGAGGGAAAAAAGAAACAAGGAGGGGATTAGGCTTATCAGCGACGATAGAGTAGGAGTTACTAGCAGTGAGAAAGAGTTACCAGCAGCAAGGAGGAGGAGTAGGATGCGAGCAGGAACTACTAGCAGCTATAGAGCCGGAGTTACCAGCAACGAGCAGGAGGATTAGGATGCGAGCAGGAGTACCAGCGGCGAGCAGCAGGAATTACCAGCGACGAGCAGGAGGAGTTACCACAGGCGATAGAGCAAGAGGAGGATTTTAGTCGAGCAGGAGGAGGGCAGGCAGAGGGAAACAAGCTTGAAAGGCGGAACGGCGAGCCGGAGGAATTACTAGCGACGAGCAGGAGGAGTTACCACTAGCGATAGAGCAGTAGGAGGGTTTTAGTCGAGCAGGAGGAGAGCGGGCAAAGGGAAAAAAGCTTGTAAGGCGGAACGACGAGCAGCGGCGAGCCGGAGGAATTACCAGCGGCGAGCAGGAGGAGTTACCACCAACGATAGAGCAGGAGGAGGGTTTTAGTCGAGCAGGAGGAGGGTGGGCAGAGAGAAACAAGCTTGAAAGGCGGGGGGGGGGGGGGGGGGGGGGGAGGTGGGATTTTTGTTGATCACAACTGAAAAAGAGCGGGTTTTGAAACTATTTTAGGGATTTAGGAACAGTTCAATTTTATTGTTCTATTTTTGACATATAGGAATGGTTTTGGGGTATTTTAAGAGAACAGTTCTTATCAGTGTTTCGATAGTATTTGGCTACGGGAACAATTTTGAAAACTGTTCCCATATATTGGCTACGGGAATGATTTTTATCAGTGTTCCCATAGTATTTGTCTACGGGAATAGTTATTAAAACTGTTCCCATAAGTGATGTATGAGAATAGTTTTTTAATCATTCCCAAAAGTGTCGTGGCCACAGTCACAAAATGTAGTAGTGATATTTGTTAGAATACTTCATTTTGAAGAGTTGAGAATATGAGTAACAGAGTATTCTAATACAAGTTGTTAAAATAATTCACACTCGTAGGAATAATAACTGGGCATTATTATTTTGGAAGATCGTCACCTTTATCCATTTCCATGATTGGTATAAGATACTAATGAAGATAGAGTAGTAAGTCTCATGCTAAGTCTCATGCTACATGACATTGGATGTCAAAACAGATATGTGGACACTTATAAGATAAGCGGGTCGAACGTGACGCATAGAGAATGTTCACATGGTATTGTGCCAGTGTCATTGTAATGTTATCTAAATCATATTAGCATATGATCCTTTGACCTGAGATGACACGGTTATCTTGTGCATAGGTGGCTAGAGTTTGCTACTATTTATATGCTCGTGCTTTGCATGAGCATCCGACTTTATGTGGCTTCAGTCAGTTATGTATGGAGATAGGTGACCAATCAAGATGGGATTCATTACCCTGGCTCTAGCCAAAGTGTTGATATCGTAATCTCATTGACAATTAGTGATGAACCTCTACTTAGTCACACACAATAGAGCTCGTTCTAGCTGAGAATGAATTGATTTCAATTAAGGCAGTTAATTAGGAATCGATTACTTGATTCGGCTTGCAATAAGATTGCAAGGATGCTAGCACATCCCGAAGGTGAATCGATCAATTAGGTGGATCCGAATGAGAAACGTCGATATAAGATATAGGCAAAGATTTCCTTATTTGGAGAACTACCATATACAGAGAGTCTATGTGTGGAAATTTATGTCAAGGTCTTATTGGAATGAGATTTCTAAATTAGTGGAGAGGCTTAATTATTTGCTATATTAGCATACTTGATATCTTTCCTTAGGAGCTGTCCACCCCATTTGGAATATTGTGGCTGCTCCTTTCAAATAGGAATAGGGACAGCCAACCATAAAAGGGGTATGAAGAGAGAAAACCCTAGAGAATTAGAGCGTTGGAGTCACCCCTTCCTTGTGCCTTGTGCCTTGTGCCTTATGCCTTGTGCTGCATCTCTCTGGGAGAAAACGGGGCAGCCCTCTCTTCTCTCTTCCACCAGCCCATCAACACCACCTTGAGGCATCTTGTGACCGTCCACTTTTAGTCCAAGCACTACTAGAATAGTCGTTGTCACCGACGACTCGTGCCATTGATGAACCGTTGGTGAAGACTATCATGGAAGGCGTGAGCCGTCACTACTGGAATAATAAGCATCAGGCCGTTGCTGAAAAGCATCAGCAATGGCTTGCAACAGCCCGGCCCATTGCAACGCGGCCGTTGCAGAAACTCGCGTTGTTGATAACTTAGCAACGGATCAGTAATGGTCTAAGCAGCCGTTGCTAAAAAAAGTATCAGCAACGGTTCTACCACGGCCTGTGGGCCATTGTAGATACTTGCATCAGCAACGGCTCTGCCGTCGTGGAAAGGCCGTTAGTGAAAGCCCGTTGCTGTAGGACATCAGCAATGGCTCGGCCCAAAAAATACGATACACTATTAGTAACGGCTTTCCACGGACAACCATGGGAAAGTTGTTGCTGATGATGCTAACCTGTAACTGGAAAATGTTGAAATTTCTAATTTCCATTAATACATTGATATATTTAACCTGATATATAACTCACACACCCATACACACATCCATTCACATACACATCATAGATACACCCAGATATACATCAAAATAGTTATACTTATATTTACAATTATCCACAATCATATAAAAACTTCAAATTCAAAACTATCATATCAATATCCAAACAAAACAAGTCAATCAAGCAGTATCCAAGTAACAAAGTCAATATCTAAACAAAACAATAAAATCCCACGACGATGATGGAGGATGATTTGGATCATTATATGGCGGGGTCTGAAGTGCTTGGGTGTACACCAGCGTGGACTGACTCAAGGACGATGGATCAAATGATACCGAAGGGATGCCTGCTCCGATATGACCTGACATGTTGTGTAGCATAGCATGGATCTCCGTTATCATCTGACTCTGACACTCCATCATCTCACTCTGATGCGCGATCGTCTCCTCCAGTGTCCTTATCTTGTTCCTCTGATCATAACTAGACCTGGAGGTGGACGGTCGCTCACCAGCGACTGAAGGGGTCGGTGCCCCAAGTGGCCCTAGCACGGCTTGCGCATGACCACTATCTGCAAATCCATATACACGGCCATGGTCCCAGCCACCTGCAGCCTCGACCCATGTTCCTGCGTCAAAGTCCTCGGGGGTGCCCCCGCGCTGCATCACCGTCTGAGTGTAGGTCTCCTACTCGAGTTTGATTTTTTGTTTCATATTGTTCCTAAAACTTAAATTATAAATAAATAATGAATAATTTAAACAAATATACTCGACGATGAGTCCGCTCAAACACCTCCATCGGGGAGGGTCGCTGGACAGTCCCATCGTCCATCACCGTCATCTACATTTACAAAACAAATACTTTAATTAGTACACAGAGTAACAAATAAAATATATAATTAAAAGTAAGGTATAATACTTACCATATCACTCGCGTGCACTGTAAATGAAATAGAGCTGCCAGTGTGACATGCTCCTCCCCCTGACATGCGATTTCTAGCCGCAGTCCTAGAAACTTCCTACCATCGATTCGTCGACCATGATGCCACAAGCTGGTCCCATATATCCGGAGTAATCCAATCGGAGCCGTATCCCCGAGTCTACGCGATGTTTGTGGTCCCAGCTCGGGCCATCGCTGGGATCGGGCCTACCCCAGCTGACCGTTGTACCTCTGCCAGGAAATAGCCTCCTAGGCAATGTAAATGAAGGGCATCTGGTCCTCAACCTATGTATAGCGAGCCTGTAAAACAATAATATCAGTACCAATATTAATCATCATGTATATATAAAAAAATTAACTCGCGCCATAGCATGTCGACGTGCTCACTAGGCACGTGAGACCACATGGGCCATGCCCCATGCATGTATCGTCGAATTGTAGAAGATATCATCCTGGGCACATCCTCTTACTCGAACCTGCATAGCAAAAATAAAGATCAATATTATATTATGATATAATGAATTTGTAATAATTCATAATTCATGATATATTACTACTCCCCAATCACACTAATGAATCTATGTGACGCTGTGGCTGGTGGAGGCTGCCACCTGTTCGGCCCGTGTGGCCGCCTACGTCTGGATGAACTAGCCTCAGCAGTATCATCGGCTGGAGGATCAGTAGTAGGAGGATCAACAGCAGGAGTAAGTGCTGGAGTCTGACCGGTCGGAGACTCCGAATCTCTCGTGCGACGATAACCACGACTAGACATATCTGTCGAATAAGCATATAATTAGATTATATATATAGTAGAGATATATTTAATATAAGATATACTTTACAATTATTCCTCATCATCTGAGTAATAGTCTTCGAATTCTTCCTCTTCTTCATCTTCTTCATCTTCTTCACCTTCTTCATCTCCAGCTTCCTCAATTTCATGATCGTCATCATCAACATATTCAACTTCTAATTGAACTGACGCTGTGTCTGCATCCTCGAGTATTGGAATAATATGGTCTATAGAAAGAGAATCATCTTCTTGATAGAAATAATCCGTCACATCAGGTATTGGCTCATTTTCTCCCGCTATCAAATCAATTCTTCATCTACCTTTAGTCTTATAGACTACACGCCAATCTGCTCTATCTTTATTTCGAGCCGAATACTTCGCGTAATATACTTGTTCGGCTTGTGATGCCAATATAAAAGGCTAATTTGCTGCCAATTTTGATTTGTAATTAACATCAACATGTTTGTATTTTGGATGAACTTTAATGCCCCTTTCTGTTGTATCGAACCAATGACATCTAAATAGGATAACTAATTTCAAGCCGAAGTAGTACAACTTTATCACTTCTTCCACCAGTCCATAAAAATCCATATCACATTCAACATAGGTTGTCCCTTTCACGCAGACCCCGGCATTCATTGTCTTATTTGTAAATGCATATTCAACCATGTGAAATTTATACCCATTAACAAAATATTCGCTATAACACGACACTAGCCGCGACGGTCCACTAACAAATTCAAATATTCTTTCATCTATTTCAGCTTTGTGATCTTTGTTGTAAGCCCGAATCCAAGTAGGGAAATAACGATTCTGTAATCTCTCCAATTCTTGATCGTTGTGAATAGAGTATTTTTGCACCATCTTAATGTCAAATATTTCAATGAATTGTTCAATCTCTGGACAATTGAGTAATACGTACAATTGTGCCAAATGATTTTCTTCGTCGCTTAAGTGTCGAGATGGACGAGAACCAAAAGCACGACCAGAGTGACAAAATATATTTAAACGTCCATCTGAATGTTGAACTCCCCCGTCGTCGTTACGTGGAAGACGATCAAATCTTGTCTGTACTATTGATTCAAAGTAAAATGAGCAGAATATTGAAATTTCTTGGATGATATACGATTCAGATATTGATCCTTCAACAGCTACGGTGTTCTTTACTTTTTTCTTCAGACGATTCATGTATCTTTCAAATAAGTAAATCCACCGGTATTGAACAGGGCCACCAACTCGTGCCTCGTATGCCAAGTGTATCGGTAGATGCTACATCAAGTCAAAGAAAGCAGGAGGGAAAAACTGTTTGAGCTTGCATATAATTTCAACAATATTACTTTCAAGTGCTGACATATCTTCGACTCGAAGGACATTTGCACAAATGTTTATAAAAAACATACTTAATTCAGTCAACGAACCCCAAATATTATTAGGTAGAAGATCTCAAAATGCGATCGGAAGCAATCTCTGCATGAATACATGACAATCATGGCTCTTCATCTCTGATATTTTGCAATCATCGATGTTCACACATTGAGATAAGTTTGAGGCATATCCATCGGGTAATCTGAGTTCTTTTATCCATTGACAAATATCTTTGATTTGTTGTTTATTTAACATATACGGGGCCTTCGGCTTCAGATATCGTCCGTTGATCTCTTGTAACTCCAACTCCGGTCTCTTACAAAGTATTTTCAGATCATGTCGGGCTTTGACATTATCTTTAGTTTTTCCGGAAACATCCATCAAAGTGTTGAAAATATTATCAAACACATTTTTTTCAATGTGCATGACATCCAAATTATGTCGAATAAGTAATGAACTCCAATAGGATTCCCAAAAGATACTTTTTTTCACCCAGTTATGTGTTTGACCAAAGCTCGATACTCTTTCATTCCGACCAAATACTATCTCTGGAGGTGCTAAAACACGTGCTAACATTTGTTCACCAGACAACATCGGTGATGGCTCATCTCTTTCGACTTTGCCCTTAGTAAATTTATTAAGATTCCTTCGATACGGATGGTTAGCCGGTAGGAATCGACGATGACAATCAAAGAATGAGATTTTGCATCCGTTCTGAAGACTAAATGATTTAGAGTGTTCCATTCAATATGGACAAGAGAGTCGGACAACATGCCGTACGCCGAAAAATTATTGATTGTCCACAAGACTGCGGCCTTTAAATTGAACTTTTGCTTCCGATGATAATCATAAGTGACAGCTCTCTCAGTCCACAATATTTTCAATTCATCTATCAAGGGTCTGAGAAACACGTCAATTTCTTTTCGCGGACCCTTAGGACCCGAAATAATCATCGAAAGATAAATAAATTCATCTTTCATACACATTGATGGTGGCAAATTATAAACTGTTAGTAGCACTGGCCAAACTGAATAAGGAGTTACAGAATGACGAAACAGATTAAAACCATCTGTGCATAATCCCAATCGCATATTTCTAGTATCCCTAGCAAATGAAGGATAACATGTATCCAAATGTTTCCATGCTTCCTGTTGGATGGAAGAGTCATTACTGTATCATCACGACTTCTTGCATGCCAACTCACGTAGGGGGCCGTCTTTTCCGACATGAATAACCTTTGAAGCCTCGGTGTTAGTGGAAAATACCGAAGCACCTTAAACGAGATATTTTTCTGTCAGACCGATTTCTTCTCCTTGTAACGAGGATGTTGACATACATGGCAATTATCCAACTGCACATTTTATTTATAATATAAAATGCAGCTTCTTTATTCGGCAATTCAATCTCTACCGCAGTTTGTACTTCTGTGATATCAACACCTGTATTATGTGGTGGCACTGATGTCTCAATAATTGGCCTATCGATATTATCATTCAGGTGGAATTGACCCCCAAGACTATCAAATATCATAGTTCTATAGGGATTGGATGGACTGGATGAAGAAACACCAACAGAGGAAGATTCACCATGTGTCTGAACGACAGGATTGCTCGACATCCCGACTTCACGTGACAAGTCCATAGAAAATATCTTGGTGCAAATCCTTTGCTATATAGATGCAGGGTGACAGTTTCTGATCAAAAAATCGTCCATTTACGAAAATGTGGCACGGACATCGGATTTCACCGACGCTATCGAATTTCCGATTCGAATATGCGAAATTTAGGAAGTAAGTTACGCCTAATCGAAACTCATTCGTTAAAGCTCCACGATCAAGACGTCGGTACATCCAACTTCGACCGTCCGACATGATTCTGTCAATCAATGACAATTTCTTCAATTAATGCCTTTAGGTGAGATGGTCATATTCCATTCGAGATTCATGTTATTCATATTGTACTAAGTATTTCTTTTAACCGTTAACTTCATTCTAAATTTTTGCAGCATCTCCCTATAGTTCTCCGAATACGCATATCATCAAGGGTTGTACGTCGTATATAAGATCATCTACTTTTTTTACACGAACATATAATCCCTGAACGGATCTAAGGTTTTGCTAAATCATATCTGACTCGTCAATGCGTACGTGAAACGTATCAACTCGTGGGAGGGATGATTATTTTCTAAATGTTTCGAGTCAGTTCGAGTCCATAGTGGACAATTCCGATGCGAGTCCATAGTGGACAATTCCGATGCAAGTCCAAAGTGCACGATTCCGGCGCAAGTCCGAAGTGGGCGATTCTGGTGCGAGTCCGAAGTGGACGATTCCAGTGCGAGTCCACTGAGGTCGATTCTAGACTAATTAATATTAATCTAAACATTAATCTAAAACATAGCATTTATTTTAACTAATTAACATACCATTAATCTATACATTAATCTATACATTAATCTAAAACATAACATTAATCTAAATAGATTAATCTAAAAATTAATCTAAATCCTAAAATTAATATAATAATTAATCTAAAAATTAAACCATTAATCTAAAAATCTACCATTAATTAATCTATTTCAAACGCATGAGTCTAGTGTTCGGACACTGGACAATGATTCGGCCAGATCTACAGTGAATGGAATAATAAGCATGGTGCGAGACTTTCCTGGAGCAAGCGACGACGGCGGTGACTGAATTCGGCGGTCGAGGACAGGGCGGCGGCAGGAAGCGGCGGGTGCAAGGTGGCGACAACAGGAGGAGGAGGAAGAAGATGGAGGATGGGGCGGGCGCGATCTATCGACCTATGTAAACTTATCAGCAACAGCTCACTCATTCGTTAGAAAGCCATTGCTGATAAGTAACATCATCAGCAATGGCTCACTTGTCCGTTAGAAAGCCGTTGCTAATAAGTATTTTATTTTCGCGCCGCAGGCGCGTGATCGGCTCAAGAGTGACGGATGTCGTAGCCGTTGTTAATATGATTATACATCTGCAATGGCTCGGGCGGCCGTAACAAAGACGTTGCAGATACAACACATCTGCAACAGCCCGAGCGGCCGTAAGAACACCGTTGGAAATTGCAACGGCTTGAGCGACCGTTGCTGATAGCCATTGCTGAAGAATATATTTCTAGTAGTGCGTTGCAATGAGATGTCGCTTATGTTCGTGTCTCAGATAATTTGTGACGGCACGGGGTGGTCGTCCCAAGTAATTATCAGCGACAGCCGCAAGAGTTGTTGCTACTTTAAATACATCAATGACGGTCCGAGACGACTATCGCTGGAGATTTAATTATAAAAAACGATCAAGAGCCGTCGTTGATATTATTAGCAACCGTACGTGATATTTGCTGTTGCCCAGGCCATCGGCCAATTACGATACGCTTTCGAGTAGAGGTGGTAACGGGCACGGCCTGAATGTGTGGCAGCCAAGCCCAGCCCAGGCCCGAGCCCGCTGGGCCGAGCTGGGGCCGGCCCGAAAATTAATTATTTAATTTAAATTTTTTTATTTTTAAAGGTTTAAAATTTAATTTTAAAAATTAATGGTTACTGGTGAGTTTTGAGCTTGGACCTCAAATTTAATTTGAGATAGCTTAATCATTGTACTAAACTTTATTATATATTTTTTAACATATTTTTTATATGTAACATTGTAACGCAGTACAAATTAATAGAAAGATTTTAAAAAATTCAAATTATAATTAAATTTTTATTTATCTTTAATACAAAAATATTCATCCAATGATAAAATATTTTTTTTTAATATTATAGTAGACCGCACCTTAAAAGGTTGCCTACGTACCTTCTATAGCTAAACTTGTACTCCCTAATGATTAACTATAGAAGGATCAGGTCTACGTAGTTCTTTTTACATTTTTAATCACCCGTAGTCCTGGTGATTTAACTTGTACTTGGACCAGCAGCACCAACTTCGCTTGTTTGAGCTTCCTCCTCTCTCGATGATGAAGTGTCGTGTCCTCCCTTATCTTGTAATCTATCTTCAACATCCAACCAGTCTTTTAAGCAAATACACATTTCAACCATTTCAACACTAATTCGGCTCTTTTTTTCATCGAGAATTCTATTTCCTGCACCAAAACAAGATTTGGAAACTACTGTAGACATAGGAACAGTTAGTATATCACATGCCATGATGGAAATAATAGGATACCTATTTTCTTGTTTTTTCCACCAAGCTAAAATTTTATTATCTTCTATTTCTTCAGAATGATTATGATCTAGAAAAAAAAGTAATTCATTAAAATTAGTAGATTTAGTATTTTTTATTCTACGACCAAGTTGAGAATTAATACTATTTCCACCATCATCTCTTAATCCAGAAGAAGAAGATGTTGTCTTATTTGTAATTGTATCACCAAATTTTGATGCGTAACATACAAACATAGAATTCAATAAATTCAAAATTTTAATATTTTTTTTCAACAATATCTAATTCCATATTATTGTAATAATCATCTAACAACATATTTAAACCATCAATTTTCATTCTAGGATCTAAACATATTGCTAAACAAAATAAAGTAGGTATATCTGACCAATACTTTTTAAATTTAGATTCCATTGAAGAAATAATTTGTGCAAATAAAGGATAATGTCTATATGAAGAAAATACTTCACTAATACAAATCGTATGTGAAAGAGTTAAATTACATGTAGGATAATAAACACCCAAAAGTTGTTCGGTAGCTTTATTAAAAAGTTCTAAAATTTGAGTAATATGCCCAGCAACTAACCAATCTTTATTATTAATTTGATCACCATGCATATTTTGATTGTAAAACATTGTAAGGATCTCTTAATATCTTATAGTAGACATAAGCATATGATATGTTGAATTCCATCTAGTAATAACATCACCATTAAATTTTTCAAATGGTTTATTAAAAGACTGACATAATTTTTTAAATTCTTGTGTTCTTGCTTTTGAAGAACGCATATATCAAATAACATCTCTTATATTTTCTACATGTATATTTACTTGTTTTAAACCATCTTGTACACATAAATTAAGAACATGACAAACACAACGAACATGAAATAATTCACCATCTAATATTGGCTTTAATAACTGTATAAGGGGAGGAATACCAGAATCATTATTACTAGCATTATCAAAACTAATAGAACTTTTTTTATCATTTATATTATAGAAAGATGTTACAAATCTAATAGCAGAAAAAATGGCAACAGAAGTGTGTGGATATTTAAAAACTTTAAAACTAAATATTCTTTTTTGCAAAATAAATTTTTCAACAATCCATTATGCAGTAACACAAATATAATAATTAGTAGTACGTTGACTAGACTAAACATCAGATGTTAAAGAAATTTTTGATTTATTGTTTTGAAAACTAGTCATTATATTTTCTCTACATATAAAAAATAATTTTAAAGCATCACTTTTCATTGTATTTTGAGTAATTTTTTTATATTTTGGTTGTAAAGTATTTTGAATCCAACTAGAAAATTTTGGTTGATCAACAAAACTAAAAGGAGATTCACTTTGAACAATTAATTTTGCAAGTTATCGACGTTGAAAATCATGATCATACGAAAAAGCTATTAAAGCAGAAGAAGATAAATTAAGAATTTATTGAGCTTGTGCAACCTTATTCACTACTAGAAAAATGGGCATCAGCAATGGCTGATGCCGTTGCTGAAGAGCATCAGCAACGACCGAGCCGTTGCAATAGAGCCGTGACAGAAACTCGCGTTGCTGATAACTTAGCAACGGATCAGCAACGGCCGCTCGGGCCGTTGCTAAAAATATTATCAGCAACGGTTTTGCAACGGACTCGGAGCCGTTGCTGATAACATTAATAGCAACGGCCGCTGAGTCTGTAGCAACGCCGTTAGTAAAAGCTCGTCGCTAAGCCGTTGCTGTAGGTCATCAGCAATGGCTTTCAATACACTTTTAGCAACGGCTTTCCCACGGATAGCCGTGGGAAAGCCGTTGCTGATGATGTGAACCTGGTAACGAAAAAATTTAAAATTTAAAATTTCCATTGATACATTGATACATTATCTGATACATAACTCACACACCCATACACTCATACACACATTCATTCACACATCACAAACACACCAAGATATACATCAAAACAATTATATTTATATTGATAATTATCCACGATAGTATAAAAATAATTCAAATGCAAAATTGAAGTATCAATATCCAAACAAAATAAGTTAAACAAGTTCAATATCTCAGTAACAAAGTCAATATAAACAAAATCTCACGATGACGATGGAGGATGGCCTGGATCATATGGCGGGGTCTGGAGTGCTTGAGTGTACACCGGCGTGGACTGACTCGCGGACGATGGATTAGATGATGCCGAAGAGATGCCTGCTTCGGGATGACCTGACATGTTGCGTAGCATAGCTTGTATATCCGCCATCATCTGACTCTGGCGCTCCATTATCTCAGTCTGACGCGCGACCGTGTCCTCTAGAGTCTCTATTTTGCTACTATGATCATAACTGGATCTAGAGGTGGATGATCGCTCACCAGCGACCGGAGGGGTCGGTGCCCCAAGCGGCCCTAGTACGGCTCGCGCATGACCACTATCTGCGAAGCCATATACGCGGCCATGGTCCCAGCCACCTGCGGCCTCAACCCACGATGCTGCGTCAAAATCCTCGAGGGTACCCCCGCGCTGCACCACCGTCTGGCTGTAGGTCTCCTACTTGAGTTTGATTTTTTGTTTAATATTTATCATAAAACTTAAATTATAAATATATAATGAATAATTTAAACAAATATATAATTACCATAATGTATGCAGCGCGGTTGTCGATGTACTCCCCCGTCCCATGTGCTCGATGGTGAGTCCGCTCAAACACCGCCATCGGGGAGGGTCGCTGGACAGTCCCGTCATCCGACACCGTCGTCTACATTTACAAAACAAATACATTAATTAGTACACATAGTAACAAATAAAATATATAATTAAAATATATACTTACCATATGGTTCGCGTGCACTGCAAATGCAACAGAGCCGCCGGTGTGACACGCTGCTCCCCCCGACATGCGATTTCTAGCCGCATTCCGAGAAACCTCCTGCCATCGATTCGTCGACCATATTCCCACAAGCTGGTCCCATATATCCGGAGTAATCCAACCGGGGCCATATCCCCGAGTCTCCGCGATGTTAGTGGTCCCAGCTCGGGCCATCGCTTGGGACCGAGCCTGCCCCAGCTGCCCATTGTACCTTGCCCGGGAAATAGCCTCCCAGGCAGCGTAAATGAAGGGCCTTTGGTCCTCGGCCCATGTATAGCGAGCCTGCAAAATAATAATATCAGTACCAATATTAATCATCATGCATGTAAAAAAAATAATAATACGTGCCTCAAACTCGCGCCATAACATGTCGACGTGCTCGCTAGGCACGTGAGACCACGTAGGCCATGCCCCGCGCATGTATCATCGAATAGTAGAAGAAATGCTCCTCGGCACTTCTTCTTGCTCGAACCTGCAGAACAAAAATAAATTTTAATATTATATTATGATATAATGAATTTGTAATGATTCATAATTCATGATATATTACCGCTCCCCAATCACGCTAATCAAACTACGTGACTCTGTGGCTGGTGGAGGCTGCCACCTGTTCGGCCCGCGTGGCCGCCTGCGTCTGGATGTACTAGCCTCGGCAGTATCATCCGCATGAGGATCAGCAACAGGAGGATCAGCAACATGCGTAAGTGCTGGAGTCTCACCGATCAGCAGGGCATTTATCCTTGTAACGAGGATGTTGACATACAGGGCATTTTTTTGTCGGACCGATTTCTTCTCCTTGTAACGAGGATGTTGACATACAGGGCATTTATCCAACTGCACATTTTCTTTATAATATAAAATGCAGTTATTTTGGCACGCGTGTATTTTTTCGTACCCAAGCCCCAATTTTCTCATTAGCTTTTTAGTCTTATAAAAAGTTGGCTCAAACTTGTTATAAGTAGGCAGCATCCCATTAATCAATCCAGCAATCCGATCATACGCAACTCCGCTGATATTACAATCGGCCTTGATGTTTAAAAGCTGTGTCATTGCTGAAAACCTAGTGTATTTAGGACAATTCTCATACAAAGGTTCATCGGCAGCTTTCAACATCTCGTAAAATTCTGCAGCTTCTTTATTCGGTAATTCAATCTCTACCGCAGTTTGTACTTCTGTGATATCAACCGCTGTAGTATCTGGTGGGATTGATTTCTGAAGAACTGGCCGATCAACATTATCATTCAGGTGGAATTGACCCCCAAGACTATCAAGTATCATAGTTCTATAGGGATTACATTGACTGGATGAAGAAGCACCAGCAGAGGAAGATTCACCATATGTCTGAACGACAGGATTGCTCGACGTCCCGACTTCGTGTGACTCCCCGTGACAAGTCCATAGAAAATATCTTGGTGCAAATCCTTTGGTACATAGATGCGGAGTGACAGTCTCCCGATCCAAAAATCGTCCATTTGAACAAATGCGGCACGGACATCGGATTTGATCACCCATGCTAACGAAATTCTGATTCGAATAAGCGAAATTTAGGAAGTACGTTACGCCTAATCGAAACTCATTCGTTAAAGCTCCACGATCAAGACGTTGGTACATCCAACTTCGATCAGTCGACATGATTCTGTCAATCAATGACAATTTCTTTGGTTAATGTCTTTAGGTGAGATTGTCCTATTCCATTCGGGATTTATGTTATTTATATTGCACTAAGTACTTATTTTAACCGTTAACTTCATTCTAAATTTCGGCAGCATCTCCCTATAGTTCTCCGAATACGCATATCATCTGGGCGCGTATCGGAGAACAAGAGAGATGTTGCCGAAATTTAGAATGATTAGTTAACAGTTAAAATAAAAACGTAAGTGCAGTACAAATAACTATATTCCCAAATTGTCCAATCAGGGACAATTCAAGAATTGTACGTCGTATAAAAGATCATCTACTTTCTTTTACACGAACATACAATCCCCGAACGGATCTAAGGTTTTGCTAAATCATATCCGACTCGTCGATGCATACGTGAAACATATGAACTCGTCGGATGCATGATTATTTTCTAAATGTTTCGAGACAGTTCGAGTCCATATGGGACGATTTCGACGCGCGTCCGAAGTGGATGATCCCGGCGCGCGTTCGAAGTGGACGATTTCGGCGCGCGTCCGAAGTGGACGATTTTGGCGCGCGTCCGAAGTGGACGATTTCGGCATGCGTCCGAAGTGGACGATTCCGGCGCGCGCACGTCCGAAGTGGACGATTCCGGCGCGCGTCCGAAGTGGACGATTCCGGTGCTCGTCCGAAGTGGACGATTCCGGCGCGCGTCCGGAGTGGACAATTCCGAAATTAATCTAAACCCTAATAATTAATCTAACAAATTAAACAATTAATCTAAATAATTAATTAACAATTAAAAAACAATAAAAAATTATATATAAATCTATAAATTCCGGTGCCGGAGTCAGGTGGACTCCGGCACCGGCCGACCGCCGCCGGCCGAAACCCTTAAAAAAGGGTTTTGGTCGGATTTCCTGCCGGCCGCAATGGGAAGAGACGGCCGGGCGGTGAGGCATACCTGAAAATGTCGGCAGCAGCGGGAGGAGGAAGAGGCGTCGTCGGCGTCGTCGGCAGCGGCGACAGGCGGGAGCAGGAGACGGCGGCGGCAGCAGCGGGAGGAAGAAGGGTCGGGCGCGACTGTGTGCCCTATATAAACTTATCAGCAACAACTCACTCGCCCGTTAGAAAGCCGTTGCTAATAAGTTATCATCAGCAACGGCTCACTTGTCCGTTAGAAAGCCGTTGCTGATAATTAAAATATCAGCAACGGCTCGCCTTTCCGTCAGAAAGCCGTTGCGGATAATTAAAATAATCCGCAACGGCTCGCGTGTCCGTTAGAACGCCGTTGTAGATACAAATATCTGCAACGGCTCGGGCGGCCGTAAGAATGTCGTTGCAAATAGCAACGGCTTGAGCGGCCGTTGCTGATAGCCGTTGCTGATGTAGTATATTCTAGTAGTGATTGTCATGACCCTTTGTATGACGTAATAAACGACCAGTTCCTCCGGTTGTTGAAGCCGAAAGAATTTTTTGACATTTTTTGCACCGGGCTGTTGTTATGTTGCCACCAGGTTCAATAATTTTCTCAAAATATTCCTAAACCATAGTTTTTTTTCTACCTGATGGACATAAATTAATAGATGGACTTATCTCTATGTTTTGATTTTGTTGAGTAGTAGGAGTTGTAGGAGTAGCAAGAGGCATTTCTTCTAACATATTTGATCCAGCTTGTGGAGTATAACCTGAAAAATCTCCATCTGCCATTTGTAAGAATTAAAAATATAAAAAGTATAAAAATTATACTAATCAATGAAACAAATTGAAGAGACTAAAAAAATTAACAACAATCTTGAATCCTTGTGTTCTTGATGAGCTTAAAATATTTTTGAGAATGATTGTAAATGAACTTAGAAATTGTTGAGAGTAAAAGAGTTGAGAGTTGAGAGTTGAGAGTTGAGAATTGAGAGTTGAGAATTGTGAGTTGAGAGAAAGAGTTGAAGATGAAGATAAAAGAAATGAAGAAGGAGAGGGGGTATTTATAGGAAAATTTAATTTAATTTAATTTTTTATATATATAATATATTCGCCGACGCCCGCCAGGCCTCCCGTGCTCGCCTAGAGCACGGGCACGCAGGCCGTTCTCGTCCCGTGTGCTGTGCTGAGCACGGTCCGGCTGTGGGCTATGCCTAGCACGGCCCGTGTGCCTAGAAGGCAAGCTCGGCCCGTCTTCTTGGCACAACTGTGCCGAGCCAGGCCAGACCCGGCCCAAAATTGGGCCTGGCCCATGCCGCCCATGGGCTGACCAAGCCCGTTGCCACCTCTATGTTCGAGGACGGCCTAGTGACGGTCATCCGTTAGTAAGCCATCGCTGACGTTATATCCTGTAACTGAAAAAAATTAAAATTTTGGAAATTCATATATATGTCAATATTTACACGATACAATCTATTTACAACCAATTTACAATCATAATTTATAACCACAAACACATCTTACACATATATATAAATACAAGCAACCACATAATTTTTACTTAAATGTCATCAATGTAAGCCTCAAATGGAGGCAAACAAGTATCAAATATGAAAACTAAAGTATATATACTAATATCAAGTATCTAAGCCTCAAATAGAGGCTATCAAGCATCAAAATATAATCATAATACAATAAAATAAAATCTCACGACTGCGGTGGAGTCGACAGCGATTGAGTCAGGAGCGTCGATTAGGTAGGGTGCATCGATTAGGTCGAGGAGGACGACTCGGACAACATCGGTATATAAATGCCGAAGTGAGATACAATCTGAGTTAGGAGCTCTTGCATGCTCTCCATCATCTGTCTCTGCTCATCCATCTTCCATCTATGCACCTCCACCGCCCATCTCAACTCTTCATTCATCCGTCTCTGCTCCTCCATCGTCTGTCCTCAATGTTTTCAATTAATCAATTATGGGTCGGAGAAACACGTCAATTTATTTTCGAGGACCCCTAGGACCTAGAATAATCATCGAAAGATAGATAAATTCATCTTTCATATACATGATAGTGGCAAATTATAAACGGTTAGCAACACAGGCCAAACTGAATACGTAGTTACCAACTTTCCAAACAGATTAAAACTATTTGTGCAAAATCCCAATCTGATACTTTTAGTATCCCTAGCAAATGAAGGATATCATCTTTTTAATTATTTCCATACTCCACTGTCGGATGGATGAGTCATTACTGTATCATCACGACTTCTTGTATGCCAACTCGTATAGGGGGCAGTCTTTTCCGACTTAAATAATCTTTGAAGGCTCGATGTCAGTGGAAAATACCGAACCACCTTAAACCTAATATTTTTTTGTCTGACCAATTTCTTCTCCTTGTAACGACGATAATCACATACCGAGCATTCATCCAACTGTGCATTTTCTTTATAATATAAAATGCAGTTATTTGGGCACACGTGTATCTTTTCGTACACAAGCTCTAATTTCCTTATCAACTTTTTCGTCTTATAAGAGGTTGGCTCAAACCAGTTATCTAGAGGTAGCATTCCATTGATAAAGCTGCAATTGGATCAAACACGAACCCCACTTATATTATAATCGTACTTGATGTTCAGGAGTTGCATCATTATCGAAAATCTTGTATCTTTAGGACAATTCTCACATAAAGTTTCATCGGCAGCTTTCAACATCTCGTAAAAGTATGCAACCTTCTTATTCGACAATTCAATCTGTATCATAGATTGTTCTTTTGTGACTTCAACTATCGTAGTATCTGGTGGCACTAACGTCTCAGTAACTGACTCGACATTATCATTTAAATGGTATTGACCGCCAAGACTATCCAGTATCATTGTTCTATAAGAATTATGTGGATTGGAAGAAGAAACAATGACACTAAAAGATTCACGATGAGTATGGACAATAGGATTTATTGACACTATATAGATGCATTGTGATAATTCCTCGATCCAAAAATCTTAGTTCAAATATTTTCGGCAGGAGCATCAGATTTGATCACCGCTAAAGAATTTTTAAATCGAGTAGACGAAATTTAAAAAGTTACGCCTACTCAAAATTCATCTGTTATAGCTCCACGATGAATTCGTCGGTACATTCAACTTCGATCGTCCGACATGTTCTGTCAAAAAGTTGGCAATATCTTCAATTAATGTCTTTAGGTGGGATGATCATATTCCATTTGGGATTTATGTTATTCATATTGCACTAAGTATTTCTTTTAGTCATTAACTTCATCCTAAATTTCGACAGCATCTCTCTACAGTTCTCTGAATATGCATATCATCTGGGCGCATATCGGAGAACAAGAGAGATACAATAGCCAAAATTTACAATTGAATAATGACTAAAAAAAAAACCTAAGTGCAATACAAATAACTATGTTCTCAAATTGTCCAACTAGGGACAATCAAGGGTTGTACGTCGTATAAAAGATTATCTACTTCATTTACACGAATATACAACCCCCGCACGAATCTAAGATTTTGCAAAATTACCGACTCATCGATGCATACATGAAATGTATCAACTTGTCATGATTAATTTATTTTCTAAATTTGTTGATATCGGTGCGAGTCCACAGTGGAGGATTCCAGCACGAGTCCACTGAGGACGATTCCTGACTAATTAACATTAATCTAAAACATAGCATTTATTTTAGCTAATTAATCAAGTGAACCAAAAAATGCAGTTCTTAGAGATGTGTTATATGCCATGTTTACCTTGGGTTATATAGAATATAGTAAATCGACTGTTTGTAGCAGCAACATGAGCAACAGCATGAGCAGCTGCCGCAAGAAGTCCTATGTGCATGCTATCAGTAGACAACATAGATGAAGGCATGACTGTTTGCGGCCTATTAGCATGTCGCATTCCCAGAAGTAACTGATTATTCTCATTCCTATTGAATTTAAAAGTTCCATTTGAGATCAAAAGAAAGAAACTGTTAACAACACCAAAATTAGTTGATTGTGATAGTACCATATGAAAAGCACATATTCCCCTCCAACAAGTCTCTTTGCACTCACAAAAACACTACATCCCATTGTAAGGAAATGCCTCTTTGGCTGACTTGCGTCAGGAGTATGCCCCATGGATTAGGACATTATACAGCCATGATAAAATTACAAAACGATCACCTTATCTTTTGAAATAATTGTATAAGCTAGCGGTGTAAGAAAAAATCTGAGATATTACATGAATATTAGAACACAATATGCACAACGGAATAATCAAAACAAAAATGACTTACTTGATGAAATCTTGTTCAAGGAGTTGTCGTATTGTTGTTGTTTCGTGGAGTGTTAGATCTTCCTGTACATCACCTCCCTTAGGCTCACTCTTGATGGATGAGAGTCATAATAGAAAGCATTATTTGACATGGTGTATAGAGGGGACCTAGCCCCATTTATATAAGTAACCACATGGGCCCTTCCATCATGGGTCATATCTTCTGGGCCTACACTTGTTTTAACATCATGTTAATCACACCAATCTAGCATAAGTGTTTCGACCTCAAATCGAGTGGATTAGAATAATACATCGAGCTCAAATGCATCTCGAAATTGGATCATAGAGATTAACCCAATTTTATTAAAATCAAAATCCGCAATTATCCGCGGCCCATATAAAATATTTTAACATTAATAAATAATATAATATATAAAAAATATTTTATATTCTCGCACTTGGGTAAGGCCAAATGCATAATTTCTTTTGAAAATATTTTTACCAAAAATAATTTTCGGGTTAATCATATTTCAAAATGTGGACACCTTTTAAAAACATGATCCAAGATGCAACACTTAAAATGACTTCGACCAACAACTCAAGATGATATCGAATCAAGGAGTCATTACGTCCTCATTGACGTATGACTTATCCATAATCACAAATACCATTGATGTTGCTGACAATAGTCATTGGTGTGGAGTGTAGCATGAAAATAGCATTCAAAATGATCAAATAATAACAATGTTATTCTCATTGTCAGTCCTTATACTTTCTCTTCTATACAGGATCTAAGTAAGAGAAAGCGTATGTTTTTATAACCATTATGTCCCTAGACTCAAATATGGTATCAATCAAGGGACATCCTGATTCATATGATACCGAGACAAATATTGTTAGACACAAAGTCATAATGTCCTTAGACTCAAATATAGTATCAATCAAGGCACATCCTGATTCATATAATACCGAGTCCATAATATTATTGAACACATGCATAAAAGTATGACAATATGAATTCAAAAGGAGTTTACTATTGAGCATGCAGTAACATAAACTAAACAACCATGTACCAAAGTGCTCAACGAAAAAGATAATGAAACTCCCACTAACCAAGCATATCAAAAGAACTCAAAATGCCCATACTATCAGTATGTCTTTTAAAGACTATGGGCCTGGGTCCCTTGGTTAAGGGATCTGCTAACATAAAATCTATTTTAATGTGTTCAACTACAATATCTCATTTTCTTCAAAATGTCTCTAATAGTCAAGTATTTTAGTTCCAAATATTTGGAGCCACCAGAGATATAATTATTCATTAATTGTGAAGAATACAGTTGCACTGCACTATTATCACAGTAAATGATTAAAGACCTTGCAAGAATTCACAATGTGCAGTCATCTAAAAGAATTCTTTAGCCTACTTGCATAGTAGAAGAAGATTCTGGAGTTTCTTTCTTTCTTTTCCATTAAATGACACCCCAAGCAAGAATGAAAATATATCCGGAGGTAGATTTTCTTTCATGAGGACACCCAGGAAGATCTGAGTCAATATGCCCCAAAATCTCCAAATTCTCAACTATTTGATATACAAGTATATATTCTTTAGTTCTTTGCTAACATCTCATCACTTTTCAACAGCCACCCAATGATCATTACTAGGGTTAGATTGATATCTACCCAAGACTCCAACTATAAAAGCAATGTCTGGTCTAGTGCATACTCGTGCATGCATTAGGCTCCCTACTGTACTATCAAAATGCTTGTTATTAATTTGGTTCTTTTCTAAATCATTTTGGGACATTGATTCTTTCAAAATTTATCATCCTAAATGATAGACTTATCACCTGATTTGCAATATTGCATTTTAAACATTTTCAAAATGTGATAAATGTAAGTCTTTTGAGATAATTCGAGTAAACATTGGGATATATTCCTATAGATTTCAATGCCCAAAATATAAGAAGCTTTACTAAGATTGTTCATGTCAAAAGTCTTCGTCAACATGCATTTAGTTTTGTGCATGAGACCCATATCATTAACAACTAGTATCATATCAACTACATATAACACTAGAAAACATAATCTTGCTCCCACTGATCTTGGTATATACACACTGATCAACTTAATTCTCCTCAAATCTCATGGATCTCACAATCTCATCAAATTTCAGATACCAATATCTAAAGGCTTATATTAGATGATAAATTGATTTTTTCAATTTGCACATAAAGTGCTCATGACCAGATTCATGATAACCCTCGGGTTACATCACATACAGTTATTTAAAATATACCATAAAGTCATTGGAGATATCACGTCTAGTAGATCTCCTTACTGGCATAAGAGAATCATATTTAATGGATTGAAGATTGTCAATAAGTGCACAGAGATAGACATAGACAACTAAAGGATCATCAAGAGGAGCATAAGGATTGGTAGTATCCCCATCACAAACATGAATTCTAGTAAACTGTAATCATCAAAAACCGATAGCGGAAAAGAGATATTTCTATTCAAATCAGCATCACTTTCTACACAAAGGTGATTGGGGTTAGCAATATCAAACTCCAAAAACATAACAGTCAATCCTTGTGCCACTGCTAGGAGAATAGATATTGTATCATTTTTCGTGGTCTGGATAACCAAAGAAAAAATAACTAATCCTAAGATCAGTCATTTCCTTTAAAGGACTATAGATCCTTACTTTTGCCGGATAGCCCAAACACGAAAATGTAGCATACTTGTCACACCCCAACAGAGGGTTGTGTGATCGGCCAAGGTCTACATACTACCCTATAGCCTGCTACCTACACTGACCATCAAGAAAACCAGAACACATCGAATAAATGAAATCACAATGCAAATTTTATTTAAATTCTCAAAGTTCACAAATATATTTTTCAAAATCAAAGAAGAAAAGCTAACATCGTCACAAACTGGAACATCTCAAGTTTAAAGTTTTTTACAAGCTTTAAAAACCACAACTGTCAGTGTAGGAAAATGACAACACAACAACTAGACTATGACTAGAGGATGCCGCTACGAGATTGGCACCACCGCCTGCCCTCCAGCTGCACCATGACGACAAGCCTCAACTCACTAATCATGCTATGCAAAACAAAAAGAAACAAATCGTGAGTCCAATTGGGATTCAGTGAGCGGTTCTTCCGAACCTCCACATAATCCTCAAATAGGCATGCATCAATATATAAGATAGCATAGCATATAGTCAGGGAGGTAAGTTACTTTTGATAGGACTACCGACCCCATGGGTCGTTCTGTACAGACCATATATTAGCAAAACCCGCCATAATGGCCTAATTAAGCCACTTGGCATTCGGTCCTTAGGGCCTACTTTTGGTCTAGGAATTTCGGCTATACCCGGCCCTACCATTCAAGGTAGAATCACACTGGCTTCTCGGGTCACACCATATCAAGATGAAGTCAAGAAATCCCGGGCCATCGACTAGGATGGTCTACTAGTCTCCGAACACCATTTGGGGTAGGGATAGCTAGTCCTACACAACTGGGGTCTGACACCTTGCAGGCCCGCTGGTAATATCTCAAGACCCAATCACTAGCTGAGTCATGCATTCGTCATTCCGACTACTCAGGCATCTCGGCAGACCATCACAAACACATCACACAAGCAAGTGTCCTAGAGCTTCCTTGTTTAAAATCCCGGGCGTTCGCCCATGTTCAGCCCTTTATTTTCGAGTCAGAACATGCGTGCACTATTGCTTGCTAATTATTTCTTAGGTGTAAAACCTAACTAGTCTACCTTTGAGTTTCCATAAATAGCACACACCTCAGATTTTTCATGTTAATCATCTAGCGTCATATACTATCCTTGCTAATGTAAAATACGTGTCATAAACTTGAAAACGCACCCAATAACAAAATAGGACAGCATATAAGCTATAGATGAATTACTTCACGTCACATACTATGAATAGCCACATGATTAAAAAATAAAGAATTTATACAATTAATGAAACATTTCATGGATTAAACCAATAAAGAACATGTAATAAACATAGCAACAATTAAACATGATATCTGATATTCAATGAAACCTTTCCTTTGATACATGTACCATAACCATCATGTCCATATATGCATTAGCCAGAACATTTCCATAATCGTTAGAATATAGATCTATAGTTGCTATCAATTCTCAAGATGGACAACAATTATATAATATAATTTGAACCTAACACTAAGCATGTAAGTAGGAATTCAAAACGACGTAACATGAAATCTAGCGTATAGATCCGACAGCCCCGAGTTTTTAACCCCTCTCCATTGCTCGGCCGACTCAAGCAAGGTAACATCCTGCTCGGCCGAGCCCTCTAAGGGAGGTGAACATGTTGCGACAACAACACAAGTATCAATACAAAGATCCAACATATAACGAACATAAAGTGATCTACAAGTTGCAAGATGAGCGAGGAAATTGGGGAAAATTTCGGCATGACCTTTTCCCTTTTTCCTCGACTCGACCAGCCCAAATAGAAGCAAAAAAATCATGATTTGAAAGTACAAATTCGCAGGTTCACAAATCGATTAAGTGCCAATACGAAAGAGCACGTCGATCGACAAATCAACTCGCGGAGAAACCCGATTTCAAGATCCATAGGGTCGGCCACCTGCCTCCCTTCAAATACTATTTCTTTAAAATTATGGCCTAGACATTTATGTCATAAAGGAAAATAGTTTTCTTTAATTTTGGATCTCTTACTGATAATATTTTTTATACTTAAAGAGATAGATGGATAATCAATAGCATAACATATAAGTCATCAATCAAAGATCCTCTCTCAATAATTTGAAATTCAACAAGGTGATCAATTTTCCATTTTCAAAATTAAAATGAAATCCAACATTGTCCAAACAAGAAACCTAAATCAAATTCTTTCTAGATGAAGGTATTAAAAAAAAGAAGAGTATCATTCAAGACAGTTCAAAATCAAACTCTAAGATTTGAAAAACCCTCTAATCTTTTTCTTACTCTAATTCTCTAACCAACTCTTGTACCCAAAACATTTGCTCCTTTTACTATTTTCTTGATGGGGGTAGGTAAAGGACATCCTTTTGTTCTGACCATTAACTGACTCTTTCAGATCCTGTGCTTTTTCCTTAGAGCAGTAGGTGTCCAACGCTTAGGTTACAAGTGACCCTTGCCAGAATAAGATTTTGAATGGATAATCAAAAGGGGCTTGATTATTCTTTTCTTTTGATTTACTTCCTCTGAATGTCCATTTTTTAATAAATGTGTTAGTTTGTGTGAACTCAACAGGTGAGGAATTGAGAGCAAGAGAAACAATAAGGAATTATTTAGGTCAATGTCAGAGGACCTCAATTTGGTTTGAACTAAACCATTTTTAAAGATGAACTCCCTCTTATCTCATAGTTATCAAATATAGAATAGTAAATTCCTTCATTAGAAGTGCAAACTAAACATTATTAGATACAAAATATCTTTGTCCA
The DNA here is from genome assembly GCA_034359265.1 of Canna indica. NCBI lineage: Eukaryota > Viridiplantae > Streptophyta > Magnoliopsida > Zingiberales > Cannaceae > Canna > Canna indica. The sequence goes on along the minus strand of CP136898.1, from coordinate 30,052,412 downwards.
ATGACTATGAGGATTCTATCACAAGAGGTTTCCAGCAAACCACTCATCAAGTGTTCAAAAATAATTATCTTAATTATTATCAAGCTCGGTTTGTTGGATCTCTCCTGCTAAGCCAAAAAAAAAAATTCTTTTGTTCATGAGTGTCTTCCCCTTTAGGAAAATCATGTTTGTTCTCACATATTACCATGTCAAGATCGGTACTTCACAGTGAAAATTTTATGTATTGGTTACACCTCTTATAATTTGGTTCAGTCAATATTTCAATCAAAGCAGTATAATTATTCATAGTAATGTAACTATTCAATGTAAAATGTTGAAATGTGTTAGATTGATTTATGGGCATCAATTCAAAAGCGGAGGCTTGCATAAAATTACGTATTCCCCTTTGGGCAAAATACACAATCAATTAACAGAATTCTCGATGAGTTAATTAATGAGAATGCATTAGTCTTCGAAAATCTGTCCCCTTTGAGCACATAGATTTTCTAAACCTAGTGTACTCCTCAATAACTTTATAAAAAATAAAGCTTCTAATTAAGACACACAATAGTTCTCCTTTGGAAAAAATATTTGAATGAGTTAATTTGAAGTATTCCTTATAGGATAAGAAATTCCATCAATTAATATAAGTAATCCCACTTTGGCGGTGACTACTTGTATCAATTAATGAAAAAACTTATACATGAATTAATTTTCGCCCACATGTCAAGAATTTAAATTCATAATATAGTGCAAAATCGATAAAAAAAGAAGGTACGACAACTAATTATAAATTTAAATTCTTATGTGATTATAAATTGTATTAATTTATGTACATTATTGCAACAGTTCCAAATTCTACACTAAGAAACTAGTATAAATTTGTGTGAAACTAATAGGTTAATTATGTGAATAATGATACATAATTGCACAACTTATATGTTAACTTAAAATCGTGGCCAATTAAAAATATCAAGCCTTATTAGCAACTTGGGCTCATAACAATAATAGCCAAATTAAAAACAAAAAAGACATGCAATTTACTTAAATTATGCAGCTTAAAAGGGCTCATAAATAAGATTGAAATTTTTGCTTACAAGCAGTACTTAGGGAAGTAGGAGGGTGTTAGCAACACATTTGATATGAATAATTACACCATTTGTTATAGCAAATTATTCAAATCAGCAATTAAGAAAATGTTAGACATAGCACAGTTATTGTTGATCGGTCAAAGTTGAATATCAAAAAAGTTAAGACAGCTTCATCTTGTGATTATTAGGCATTCCTTGCCGCTAAGCAATTGATAGTAGCAACACTACAAGAAAATTAAGAATTACTGGCGGATTATAACCGGCGCACTTTGTTAGCGCCAGTTATTAATCTAATTAACTATGTATAGTTAATTAGATTAATAACTGGCGCTAATGACGAACGCAGGTTATTTTTTTTCTATGCTTATTGTTTCCCGCTGCTTTCTCCCGTTTATATTTCCCGCTGCCTTCTCCCAATCCATCTTCTCCCTTGCGCTTCTCCGTCTCTCTGCAATCTGCACGCCATCTCCCGATCTGTAGTCTGCACGCGCTTTGAAGCCGATCCGAGGAGATGTTTCTTCTCCTGTGTTGAAAGGTATTTTTGTTTATCCTCCAATTTGTTTCATCCCAATTTCCCTTTCCTCCCTCCACCATGTTTTAAAAATTCTCCTATTTCTCTCACCTCACTCTCCACTTTCTAGAACCCCAACCAAACAGCTTCCGGAAAGAAGGTTGAGAAGACGGGATGCCTCCTTCTTCTACGTTGGCACGACCTTCTCGGCAATCGGTTTCATTCACTTCTCCCCGACCACCCCCATTGTGATCGACAACGGCGGCTCCGTCTTCCGAATTGGGTAACGCCCTAAACCCTAACTCTGGGTTTCATTCGCTAACGGCTTCTTCATGTGCCCTCTTCATGCCTTGATTTAACTTCATTCCTCTCCAACAACGTTTTCTAGTGGATGCCCCCCAAATCAGGATTTTTTTACAGAGATTTCTAGTTAGCTAATTTTATCAAGCTCTTCATGTTGCAGTTTTATTTCAGCAACTTCTTACCTTGGCCTTATCTACCTTGCGTTAATATTTTGTTACAAGTCCATCTTGGGTAGGTAATTAATTGCCCTCCATATATAAACTCTCACTTTCCTTCTCTTTGTTTTGATCATAAAATTAAAATATGTCATTATGATCCAGAGGAGATAACATGTATTGTGATGAAAGAGATGAGAGTTACATGGTGGGTGAAGAAGAGGCCATTTGGCTTCTAAGGCTGCTCCTTCCCTACCTAAATGAGCTGTTGTTTAAGATGAGGGCCCTCTTCTCTAGCGTCCCTGCAACTACAATGAAGGCAAGAGATTTGGCTCCTCTGCCTCGTTCTACTCTTTTTCCCTTGTTTTCTTTTACCACTCATGCATGTAAAGTAGGTTTTACCAAGGCCGGTGGTTTCGTGTGATTCTGGCAGCTAGCTGTGTTGTTGTTTGTCATGGCCCGGTGTGGAAGCTCAATCACCATTTGGACTCTTTCAAAACTGAGTAAGTCTTCTGGATTCAGATTCATGAACCATCAAATTCCCTTTTTAGTTTTTACCATGTAGTGAAATTGAACAAAGTGGAAGGTTAACGTCCTCACAATCTTCTGCAGCCTTCTTTGGGATATTCACTATTCCAAAAATTTGCACTTCCTATTTGACTCAGCTGGCAAGAATTGGTGAGTGAAATCACTAACTCTGCTAAATTTTATAGTAAAAGAAGAGTATAGAATTACTTGCAGTTGCTGCAAAGTGTAAAGAGAAGTAAAAGGGGACTAATTTAAGTTCCCTTTCAATGCTGCTTAGCCTTTCAATGAATCCGAGACGTAGGTTCAGAGTTATTTATTTATCCTTTTTCACGTGCACTAGGGTTATTAGAACGAGGAAGCATATGAGCTGTGACTCAAACTCGGGATACCAGCTACATGATGTCTCAATGCATGTGCTAGCATTGTACCATACTACTCTGACATAAAAGCATTGTTTAACTTCATGCCTGGTTTTGCTTGTACAACATTGGACAAAAACTTTCATGTTCAATCTTAAAGCTCTTGCTTTGCATCAGAGGAATTAATATGTAACCTTTTTTAGATTAATTAGATGTCACAGTGTTTTTCTTTTATGATATTAGAGATGCAGAAGCTGGCCTTCGTGCTTTAAACAAGAGTATAAATGGAAGCAAGAGATGTGAGCATGAATCTATCCACCTTGGAGAGGGAAGAAGGTATTTAGCAAGAAATTTTTTTTTTTTGTTCTTCATCTTTTGATTGTATATTTTGATTTAGGATTTATGTATGGATAATATTTATTCAAGGAGGAGGCACACAAAGTAATTTATTTTAATTTCACTTTGTATATTATATTTTAATTTTAATATAAAAAATGAAAATCGAACCATACATAGTAATTTATTTTGTTTATATCCACTATGGTTTCTCTACATAGTAATTTTCTGACAGATATTGATTAATATTCTCATACCAGAATTCCTGGCCATGTTCATTAAGATTTCTGTATGTTGGTCTTTTTCTCTACTCTATTACCTTTCTTGTCACAATAAATTAACATGCCATGACATTTACACTTCCATAAGTTGCTTTTTTTTTAAGACATACTTTATTTTTCTTCATAATGAGTTTTGCTCAATCTTATTTTATATCTAGTTAGTTTAGCTGGTAATTGTACATAATCATTCAAGTGTAAAAGCTTGTCATTTTTTTGCTCCATCTTGTGTATCGTGATTAGCAACTTAATCAGAAATTCAAGTGCTAATGCATGTTACACTAGTGTGCTTGGAAAGAGAGTTAAGTTTCCAGAATCAACATCCCACATGGTACTTTTACTGATAGATATGCCCATCTATACTTTATCCTGTATATCTAGGTTTTATGTTGGTATTTTGTATATGGTTTTTTGAGATGATTTGCAGTTTTGTGGTTTTTGTAGCTTTCTTATTAATATTTGTGTTCTCTATCTAATGCAGTGTCTTAGTTACGAAGAAGTCCAACATTGATTTGATGGCCAAAGATTTTCAAACATTGGTATGTTGATCAATTTGTTTTCCTGGTTAACGTGAAGCACTACAAATCTACGAGAAGCAGTTTGATTAATAGGTTTCATTGTTTGCATTAATAATGTTAAATGTATATATTTCTGATCAGGCTACATGTTGGTGTTTACATGTTTATTTTAATTTATTTTTTTTATATCTTAGATCTCTCAACTTTCACTTGTGGGGTTTATTGTTGGTTACCCTTTCAGCTTGCAGGGCCAAAAAAGTGTGGAGGTACACTTATTTTTCTTGCTTATTATTATACTGCAAATCTTGGGACTTCTTATCCCTAAATTTTCTACTGTGCTTTGGAGAAGGCTGTACAGATTAGAATTTTTACGGAGGAGCTACGAAAGATAGGAAAACTTGATGATCTAACCTACACTTATTGGGACGAAAATTATACTTCAAAGGTGGGTTATAAAATTGCCTTTCTGCTAGCAATGATGCTGCAAGTAGAATTTCCTATACTATTAAGTAATCTAGTTAATCTCTACTAGCGGGTTATAAAGTAACTTTTGAGTTCAATTTGATTTGATTTTGTAGGTATTTTGATAAAAAACACAATTTAGTTTGGTTTAAATGTTTTGCTCAAATTTGATTCAATATTTTTGGACAATTTGATTTAGTTTGATTCCTATACTATTCGAAAACTTAGATTAAAATCTTAGCTAACTTAGATTAAAAATACTATATTGATATGGATACTTGACAACATGAACAGAGGCATGAAATCAGGCAACGTACCTGGCTAGCGAGTGATACACAGTATATAGAGAGGAGCAAAAGCATTCAAGTTATACTTCTAGTGGATGTCTAAAGCATACATACCCATTAAAAGCCGAAATACCTTCTAGAAGATAAACCACAAAATAACTCATGATGATATCTAACTTGGTTAGTTAATTGTTTGCTTCCTATGTTTCCTATGGTCAGATCTCTAATTTTTAAATTCATAGTTGTTACCATTTTCCTTTAAATTCATAGTTGGCAAGAATAAGGATGTATGTTTAGTGATATTTTTATTGTTACCAAGACCTTAAAGGGTGATGGAGCAGTTGGATTCAAAAAATTCATTTTGATTTCTTTCTTGCAGGCTGAAAAGGTAGCATTTGATGAAGCTGGGAAAAGAAGGAAATAGAGGTATGTTGGCAATTAATTCAATCACATGATGGAATCCAATGAATAGGGAAATAATAAAATTTATCTCAACATTATTTGATATTGTATTATCTTACAGCAAAGCGAGCCCATTTATGCAGAATGGGAAAGTCTTCAGCAGCTGCTATAATACAAAATACTTGGAGAGGAATTTTCTAAATATGTCCATCAATTTAATGATATGTTAGCAAATAAACAAATATTGTTCTTTTTTAATTTGATTTAATTATCTAAATAGTTTGTAATTTGCATCGGCGAAATGGTATTTGTAATATATGTCTCGTTTAGTTATTATAACTTCCAATTTTGAATTTGAGATTGGACGACTTAGTAAAAATTTGGATAACTTTCAATAGTCATGGCTATTGTTCTCATATTTCATTTGAGCATTAAAATGAACATTTTTCTTTTTATGTTTTATCATGTAAATTATTGGAGAAGATTATTAGAAAGTGTGATATTTACTTAGAAAGTGCAATAATTTTTATGCATGAAATTGGAATTATTGCTTGAGTAATTTTTAGCTCTGGAATAACTTAATGATGAATACTGATAATGTGATAAAGTTAATGATAAATAGATAAGATCAATTATTTGTGTATCTTAGAGTAGAGTAAATATATATTTATATAAAATTAATATATACTTATTAGTATAATATATATTATATAATATATTTAAATATATATTAATATAATATAAATTAATAAATATATTTAATATATAGTAATATATATTAAAATGTATATTTATATAAACATGTGAATATATAAATATATATAATATATATAATATAATATATATAATATAGTAATGGGCGCTTTTACTGCGCCCATTTCTTGGTAACCGGCGCTCCCTTTAAGGGAGTGCCAGTTGTTAATCCCCATTAGTGGGGGATTAATGCTCCGTTAAACCCCACTAATGGGGATTAACAACTGGCACCCCCTAGAGAGAGCTCCAGTTACAAATGTATCGGCGCTTTTTTAAAGTGGTCAGTTATTAAATAATCGGTCATTTTTTAGGGCATCCTTTTTTTTATTCATTCACTCCTGTATTTTTATCCTGCATCTGACGCTAGTAGAAGCGTCTAAATTATATTTTAGGCTCAAAAATAATGCCCGAATTCTCACGTAATAAGCGTCAGATTCTCTTACATTACTGTAGTGCAAATAAATATTCAACACAGTTATTCTCCACAGCTTCAATGTTAGACATAGCATAGTTATGCTCCGCTTTGTCCTACGAGACCAAGGTTCAAGTCTTGGAAAGTGTTAAGACTACGTATAATCACCATCCCAAACTCTGAAATAGTGGGAACCTCCTGCAATGGGAATATTGATCTTCACAGATTTTAGAAAATTGGCTTATACTATACTTATTCATCTGATCCTAACCTCGGAAGAAGTGGTGGAACTTCCACTCATTACCATGAAGGTCTTTTGCAATCAGTTCCTGAGCAGGAGGCTGCTGTGAAATATCCTACAAGACTGGCATTGAATAAGGTAAGAGATATTCCTATTGCAAATCCAGATTAATTTCCATGCTATTTCTGATTGTAAGCCATTCAAACTCGTCCAAGAAAGTAAATATACCAAAGGGAGAAACACTTCTTTTGCTACTCGACGTGGAACAGAGAATCCACCAAGTGTACTGGTATCACTTGTTGTTAATGTCTTGCAGAAATAATTGGTTGGATGTTTGTTAGGTGCATGTGCCCAATTCCATAGGGATAAGGATTTTTTTGCTCTTGCTTCAGAACAAATCACAAAAACATATCCAATCAAAATGACATCCAAGATTAACAGAACAAGTCATCGAGCAAAGAGATACAATGCTTTACTAGGCTTCATGGTTGCAATGTCATTTGTGTTTCCTAATATAAAATTTTTCGTGGTGTAGCCCATCGAGTTGGGAGCTAGCCGGGTTGAGTCGCGTGATCGCCTCGAATAGTAGGTAAAATTAATTTAAATCATAACCAATTGTTGGTTGTTGGGTGGATGGGAATTGGTTGACTCAAGTTAGGATGAGATTTGGGTTCGCGGATCGAGTCGGAACTCGATCTGGGTTAGGTCGAGTCGGATGAGGAGGTAAGTAAGTGATAGGGGACATTTTAGTCAAGAGATGAGAGGAATAAAACCCCTCACCCAAGCCAGCCGTGTGGCTCATGAAGAGAGCCGCACGCAGCCCAAGAGGAAGCGATTGCGAGAGGGATCTTGTGGGCGCCGAGTTCGCGTCGACACTTGAGGAAATCAGAGCTCTTCTTCATCGAGGTTACCTTGTGATCCGATCAAGGTGAGTGGTTAGTGTGATTGTGAAGGGAGGCGGGTGGCCGACCCTAGGAGTTTTGAAATCGAGTTTCTTTCGCGAGTTTCTTGTCGATCGTCGTGTATTCTCGTGTTGGAACTCTAAACGATTGATGTACCTGTGATCTCATGTTTTAAATCATGGTTTCCTTGTGTTTTATGGGCTGGCCGAGAAGAGGAAAAAGGGAAAAGGTCATGCCGAAAATTTTCCCAATTTCCTCAATCGTCTTATAACTCATGGATCGTTTATATTCATTATATTTTAGATCTTTGGATTGATGCTTGTGTTATTGTCGCAAACATGCCCACTTTTCCTAGAGGGCTCGGCCAAGCAAGGTATTACCTTGCTTGAGTCGGCCGAGCAATGGCAAGGGTAGAAAAGTCAAGACTGTTTGGATTAATATGTTAGGTTACATGTTATATTGTCTTGATTCACACTTACATGCTTAGTATTAGGTTGAAATTATATTATATGATTGTTGTTCATCTTAGGACTGGTTAGCAACTATAGATCTACATTCTCTTGGTTATGGAAATATTCTTACTAATGCATACATGGATAGGTTTGTTATGGCATATGAATCAAAGGAAAGGTTTCATTAATTGTCAGATATTATATTAAATCGTTGCTATGTATATTGCATGTTCCTTATCGGTTTAATTAATGGAATTTATTCTCTTTAATTCAGCTTTCACATGGTAATTGTTGTTCGTGATTATTTTTGGCAAGTGTCGTTGACAATAGTAGATCGAGCATTTATCTATCGTCGGTAAATTCTAACAACTCTAGAAAGAATGGTTTCGGTACCTAGTGGTGACATTTAACCTAGAGACACAGTACACTTATTAGGTTCTACACGTCGAGATAGTTAGCGGATATCAATATCCTAGTAGTGTGACCCGAGGGGAGGGTCGTACATGGGCAATGCCCGAAAAGCAAAACATAGGAAAACTTGCACAACTTGGTTCTGGTTGTGGTTGAGATGGTCTTCTAAGGAGTGTCATTAGCCGAATGGCTACCACACGACTCAGCGATTTATAGTGTCTTGAGATTGCACCAGCGGGCTCGCTAGGTGTTAGACCCGAGTGGCGGAGGGTCTTGAGATTCCGTTAGTGGGTCACGCTAACGGTAGACCCGAGTTGGGTGGGACCAGCTATCCCTAACCCGGAGGATTCCTAAGGCTTGTGGCCATCCTAGTCGATGGATCCGAGACATGAAAGTTCATATTGAGATTCCCTTATGGGCGGGTTTGGGTAGGCCGACCGGCCTGGTTATGTAGAAGGACGAACCGAATCTTCCATATATATTTTTAGCCCATTAGCGGCCGAGCTAGTGAAATGGATAAGGGCCCGAGAGGCCGATTCATCCATTCTTCTGTCTTGGCAAACTGATTAACTTCTGTGGTGTGATCATATTTTAATTTCTTATTTGTATCATACCTTGTATGTGTTATATTGCCGAGGTTTTAAGTGAAGGTTCGAAAGAATCGCTCACTGAGTTCCTCGTGAACTCACAGTTTATTTATTGTTGTTTTGCGGAGCCCGACCAGTGAGGTACAGCTTGGTGGCATGGCACGTGGGAGGGCAGATGTGGGTGCAAATCTCGAAGCTGACAGGTTTATAGTTGTAGTCGTGGTTGAGTAGAGTCTTGTTTATGCACTGAGTTGGTTTTGTAAAACATGGAGATGTTTCTTTGCAAACCTTTAGATGTTTATTTAAAAACCTTGTGATGTTTTTGAACTTTGTTTGATTGAACTATTTTCAATAACTAATAAAGTTTGGTAATGTTGCTTTTGTTTACGATTTCCATGTTGGTAGAGGGCCAGGATTCTACAGTTGTGCAGCTTCAGGCTTAGGTAGCTCAACTAACAGAAGCGCTTCGCAAGGAGCAGGAGTTAAGGCAACAGATGCAGTAGTAGCAACAACCGCCCCAGCCGGTACCCGCATCCCCTATGGTACAGGAGGTGGCTGAGCAGGTAGCATCGTAGGTCAGGGATCCAGGAGCACCTACATACACAGACTTTATCAAATTCAGGCCGCCAGTATTCATCGGTACGGACTGACAAGTGGAAGTCACCGAATTTCTGGGGGACTGTTACGAGCTGTGTATAGAGCTGGGGTGTTCATCAGAGGCGGCGGCACGCATGGTCGGCCTGCAACTAAGAGGGCCTGCCAAATACTGGTTGCATACCTGGAGGGGCCGTAGGGCAGCACATTCACCACCTCCCACATGGGAGGAATATAGGGCAACTGTAGAAGAGCAGTATTTGCCGATGAGTGTCCGCGATAAGCGGGCGCGAGATTTTGAGTTGCTGCGCTAGTTTGGAGGTATGACAGTAGCAGACTATGAAATGGAGTTCACCCGGCTCTCTAGGTACAACCTAACCCTGGTGGCTACGGAGACCGCCAGGGTGAAAAGGTTCGTGGAGGTTCTGAGACATCAGATAGGCAGGCTTATCCATTTAACCGAGGACTCTGCATTTGCTCGGGTAGTGGATGAGGCCCTCTAGAAGGAAGCGCTGGTGCCGTTCGAGAGGAAAGATGGGCCGCCCAAGAAAAAGTTTCGGCCTCAAGGGTCAGGAGGTCGGTCGTCACAATCGGTGGGAACTATGACCACCGTAGATCACTAGTTGAGTCGTGGGCATAGCAGTAGCTGGGGCCGCGAAGGCTCAGGGTTAGGGGCGGCAAGACATGCTAAGACGAGGGGCGCTTCTCAGGAGGCAAACATGCCGTAGTGTGGTCGCTGTAATCGGAAACACTGGGGAGCTTGCTATGGTCGCATAGATGCATGCTTCAGATGTGGGCAGGTGGGACACTTTAGAAAGGATTGTCCGGACAGAGGTGGCCAGAGAACTGAGATGTCAAGAGGAAAGGCGCCAATGTCAGTGGGGTCAATGGCACAAAAGGATTAGATACAGAGCAGAGGGCCGCAGGCTAGTCACTCTGAGAAACCGTCTGCCCGAGTTTACGCCATGAACCTTGATGGGGTAGAGGCATCGAGAGTATGGTAACAGGTACCATTTTGGTATGTTCATTTGCTGCTTATGTTCTGTTTGATCCGGGTGCCACACGCTCGTTTGTATCTGCCAAATTTGCTGCTGAGTTACCAATGGCACCTACTTTGCTCAACGGGCCATTTCTAGTATCAACGCCTACAGGCGATGTAATCATAGCCAAATAAATTTTCCAAGGCTGCGAAGTGCTCATCTGCGGCCATGCATTGAGGGCAGATTTGACACTCCTGCCCACGCTTCAACTCGATGTCATTCTTGGCATGGATTGGCTGGCAGAGCACTTTGCGCTGCTGGATTGTAGGGCGAAGACAGTCATGTTCAGCAAGCCCGGGTTGCCGCAGTTCACCTTCCAAGGAGAAGGAAGAAGCGAGACGATTGGGGTCATCTCAACCCTTAAGGCTCGTAAACTGCTTCAGGGGGGCTACTAGTCCTTCCTGGCCTTTGTATGTGTGGCAGAGGAAAAGGGAGATGCGACATAGGATATCGGTGGTACTCAGGTAGTCTGCGAGTTCCCCGATGTATTTCTCAAGAAGTTGCCGAGATTGCCGCCCAGGAGAGAGGTGGATTTCTACATTGATTTGCAGCCCGGAGTGAAGCCGATCTCTATCCCACCCTATAGGATGGCGCCGGCCGAACTCACGGAGCTAAAAGTGCAGCTGCAATAAATGCTGGACCTGGGCTTCATCCGGCCGAGCGTGTCACCATGCGGTGCTCCGGTGCTCTTCGTGAAGAAGAAGGATGGGTCAATGGGCATGTGCATCGACTATAGACAGCTGAATAAAGTGACAATTAAGAATCGTTACCCACTACCGAGGATGGACGATTTTTTGACCAGCTGTAGGGGGCACGATGATTTTCGAAGATAGATTTAAGGTCCGGATACCATCAGCTAAGAATTCGAGACTGCAATGTGCCTAAGACAACCTTCAGGACTCGCTATGGCCACTACGAGTTCCTAGTGATGTCTTTTGGTCTAACCAATGCCCCTGCTGCTTTCATGGACCATGTGAACAGGGTATTTAAGGAGTACCTGGACAGTTTTGTGATCGTCTTCAATGATGACATCTTGGTATACTCCAAGAGTGAGGAGGAGCACTCCGAGCACTTGAGGAGGGTCCTGGAAACCCTCAGAGAGCACCAGTTGTTCGCTAAATTTTCCAAGTGTGAATTTTGGTTAGAAAGCGTAGGGTTCCTGGGCCATGTAGTGTCCAAGGAAGGGATAAGGGTAGACCCTATAAAGGTAGAGGCGGTGCAGAATTGGAGGTGGCCAACCAGCGTGACTGAGATCCGCAACTTTCTTGGGTTGGCCGGATACTACCGGAAGTTCATAGAGAACTTCTCCAGGGTTGCAGCCCCTTTGACTCGGTTAACTCAGAAAAAGGTCAGATTTGTTTAGGACGACAAGTGTGAGGCGAGCTTTCAAAAGCTCAAGGAATGCTTGATGTTGGCACCCGTGTTGGTCGTACCTTCTGGCTCAAGAGGATTTGTGGTCTACTGTGATGTCTCTCGGGTTGGCCTGGGCTGCGTTCTGATGCACTTTGGCAGAGTCATAGCCTATGCGTCCCGCTAGCTGAAGGTGCATGAAAAGAATTACCCGACACATGATCTAGAGCTGACAGCAGTGGTTTTTGCACTAAAGCTCTGGCGTCATTATCTGTACGGAGAGACTTGTGAGATTTATACAGATCACAAGAGCCTCCAGTACTTGCTTACCCAAAAAGAGCTGAACCTCAGAGAGAAGGTGGCTGGAGCTCTTGAAGGACTATGACTGCACTATTATGTATCATCCGGGGAAAGCCAATGTGATAGTGGATGCTTTGAGCAAAAAATCCATGGGCAGTTTGGCTCATTTGGAAATCAGAAAAAGGCCCCTAGCTCGAGAGTTAGTGATGTACCTGTATGGGGGAGCAACCCTGACTGTGTTAGCATCGGGGACCCTGGTGGAGCACTTGCGGGTACAGTCCACCTTGGTGGACTTATTGCGTTCCGCGCAGGAGGAGGACACATTTTGTTCTTTGACCAAGGATTTGGTCCACAAAGGTGACGCTGATGATGGATTCAGGGTCGACTTAGAGGGTGTTCTAAGGTTTAGAGACTGAATCGTAGTGCATGATATGACATAGGTTCGTCGATAGGTTTTGGAAATGGGTCACCGTTCCACTTATACGGTGCACCCGGGAGCCACCAAAATGTACCGAGACTTAAGGCAACACTACTGGTGGAAGGGCATGAAGAGAGAGGTAGCAGAGTTTGTATCCAAATATTTGGTCTGCCAGTAGGTGAAGGTCGAACACCTGAAGCCCACGGGACTGCTGCAAAGCCTCGAGGTCCCCGAGTGGAAGTGGGAGAAAATCACCATGGACATAGTGACCGGGTTGCCTAAGTCAAGGGAAGGTTTTGATTCTATTTGGGTGGTAGTGGATCGGTTAACCAAGACCGCACACTTTATTCCAGTGAAAACTACCTTTTCTGCGGAGCAGTACGCCCGACTATTTCTAGACACAATTGTGGCTTCTCACGGTACCCCAGTGATGATCATATCAGATCGAGGTACCCAATTCATAGCCCGATTTTGGCAGTCCTTTCAAGAAGCCTTCGGCACTCAAGTGCGTTTCAGCACGACTTTCCATCCGTAGACAGACGGATAGTCTGAGAGAACCATCCAAACTTTGGAAGATACGCTGAGGGCCTACGTTATGGACCTAGCAAGCGATTGGGAGAAACACCTACTGTTGATTGAGTTCGCCTACAACAATAGCTATCACAGTAACATTGGCATGGCTCTCTTCGAGGCATTATATGGGCGGCGGTGTAGGTCTCCTGTGGGATGGTTTGAGACCGGAGAGATTCTCGTGGTAGGTCCTGACTTGATCGAAGAGGCAGTGAAGAAGGTACAACTGATAAAGGAAAGGTTGTTGGTAGCTCAGAGTCGCCAAAAAAAGTATGCCGATCAAATAGCCAGAGAGTTGGAGTTCGTTGAGGGCGACTTGGTGTTCCTAAAGGTTTCCCCCATGAAAGGGGTAGTCCGGTTTGGGAAGAAGGGAAAGTTGAGCCCTAGGTTCATTGGGCCTTTCCCTATTCTCAAGCGGAGAGGCGCAGTGACTTATGAGCTAGTTTTGCCTCCGAGCCTGAGCAGAGTTCACCCAATTTTTCATGTGTCAATGCTCCGGAGATGTGTGAGGGATGAGTCCCATGTGATTGAGCCGACTGCGGTTGAGGTGGACACGATGGTCTCGTATGAGGAGAGGCTACTGGAGGTACTTGACCGACAGATCAGGAAGCTGAGATCTATGGAAATTCCCCTGGTAAAAGTTAGGTGGGAGCATAACACCGGGCATGAAGCTACCTGGGAAGTAGAGCAAGACATGAGGGAACGTTACCCTTCCCTGTTCGAAGAACTAGTAAGTCCATATGAATCTACAAAGTTCAAGGATCGATTTCCCTTAAGGGTGGAAAGTTGTAATAGCCAGGGTTTCCTAATATAAAATTTTTCGTGGTGCAGCCCATCGAGTCGGGAGCTAGCCGGGACGAGTCACGTGATCGTCTCGAATAGCAGGTAAAATTAGTTTAATTCATAACCAATTGTTGGTAGTTGGGTGGATGGGAATTGGTTGACTCAAGTTGGGTTGAGATTTGGGTTTGCGGATCAAGTTGGAACTTGATCTGGGTTAGGTGGAGTTGGATGAGGAGGTAAGTAAGTGGTAGGGGACATTTTAGTCAAGAGATGAGGGGAATGAAGCCCCTCACCCAAGCCAACCGTGCAGCTCAAGAAGAGAGCCGTACGTAGCCCACGAGGAAGGGGGGGGGGGGTGAGAGGGATCTTATCGGCGCCGAGTTCGAGTCGACGCTTGAGGAAATCAGAGCTCTTCTTCATCGAGGTTACCTTGTGATCCGATCAAGGTGAGTGGTTAGTGTGATTGTGAAGGGAGGCTGGTGGCCGACCCTAGTAGTTTTGAATTCGGGTTTCTTTTGCGAGTTTCTTATTGATCGTTGTGTATTCTCGTGTTGGAACTCTGAATGATAGATGTACCTGTGATCTCATGTTTTATATCGTGGTTTCCTTGTGTTTTATGGGCTGGCCAAGAAGAGGAAAAAGGGGAAAGGTCATGCCGAAATTTTTTCCAATTTCCTCGATCGTCTTGTAACTCATGGATCGTTAATGTTCGTTATATTTTAGATCTTTGGATTGATGCTTGCGTTGTTGTCGCAAACATGCCCACTTTTCCTAGAGGGGTCAGCCGAGCAATGGCAAGGGTGGAAAAGTCAGGACTGTTCGGATTAATATGTTGTTCATGATTATTTTTGGCAAGTGTCGTTGACAATAGTAGATCGAGCATTTATCTATCGTCGGTAACTTCTAACAACTCTAGAAAGAATGGTTTCGGTACCTAGCAGTGACATATAACCTAGAGACACAGTACACTTACTAGGTTCTACACCTAGGGATAGTTAGCAGATATCAATATCCTAGTAGTGCGACCCGAGGGGTAGGGTCGTACATGGGCAACGCCCGGAAAGCAAAACACAGGAAAACCTCCACAACTTGGTTCTGGTTGTGGTTGAGATGGTCTGCTCAGGAGTGTCATTAGCCGAACGGCTACAACACGACTTAGTGGTTTATAGGGTCTTGAGATTGCACCAGCGCGCCCGCTAGGTGTTAGACCCAAGTGACGGAGGTTCTTGAGATTCTGTCAGTGGGCCATGCTGACGGTAGACCCGAGTTGGGTGGGACTAGCTATCCCTAACCCGGAGGATTCGTAAGGCTAGTGGCTATCATAGTCGACAGATCCGAGACATGAAAGTTTATATTGAGATGCCCTTATGGGCTGGTTTGGGTAGGCCGACTGGCCTGGTTATGTAGAAGGAAGAACCCATATATATTTTTAGCCCATTAGCGGCCGAGCTAGTGAAATGGATAAGGGCCCGAGAGGCCAGTTCATCCATTCTTCTGTCTTGGCAAACTGATTAACTTCTATGGTGTGATCATATTTTAATTCCTTATTTGTATCATACCTTGTATATGTTATCTTGCCGAGGTGTTAAGTGAAGGTTCGAAGAACCGCTCACTAAGTTCCTCGTGAACTCATGATTTATTTATTGTTGTTTTTGCAGAGCCCGACCAGTGAGATACGTCTTGGTCGCATGGCATGCAGGAGGGCAGACGTGGGTGCAGATCTCGTAGCTGGCAGCTTTATAGTCGTAGTCGTGGTTGAGTAGAGTCTTGTGTATGCACTTAGTTGGTTTTGTAAAACATGGAGATGTTTCTTTGCAAACCTTTAGATGTTTATTTAAAAACCTTGTGATGTTTTCGAACTTTGTTTGATTGAACTATTTTCAATAACTAATAAAGTTTGGTACAGTTGCTTCTGTTTATGATTTCCATGTCGGTATGGTTGTGTTTTATGAGTCATTGATCAGTGCATATGGTAGGCTTTGGGGTACTGGCACGTACCCTGGCCGGTCACGTGTGCCCTGGGTTGGGGCGTGACAAAATATTAATCAAACAAACAAATAATCATGAAATCGGAAGAGTAATAGTAATAAATATATGAAGAATCATACATGTATAGTAACATTATGTAGCTGACAAGCCGGCTGAGGAGGTAAGCTTGGGTAGCTGGGAAGAGAATCAATTTCCTTGTTTGGCACAAGCATGCCATAATTCCGAATTTAAACAAATTTGAAATATGTACTTTTGTAAATAGTGCCACGTAAATAACAATTGCCACCCTTGGAATGAAGAAACAATTTGAAATTTAATGGGGGATAATCAAAATTATCATCAAACACAATAAGTAGAAAATTACCTTCCATTTTGAAAATATATGAACCATATTGTTTACGTACATTTTGCTACAGTTTTTTTTTAGAATTTACAAAAATCATATACATAAAAGCATTAACTATGACTTCCAAATAATCTATATATCTTATTTTGTTACTGACATACTAAATCCTACTAGACTCTTCAAAAGGATCATTGAATAAACTTTAGGTTAAGTTATGAGAAAGGAAAAAATCTTCTAGCATCTTGTGACTTGTCTACGATTTATGAGTAACGTGAAACAATATTACAGAAATAAATGCAACACTTGGAACTTGTCATCTTTCATACAGAAATGCTAAGAATGTATGCCATTTTGCAGATATTACTAAACCATAAAACACTACACATCTTTATCCATATAAATCAGAGTGTATTAAAATCTAGTCCGATTTCAATTGGTTTGAATGGTTTTAGGAATAAGCAGGAAACAAGTGCTATGTGTTGGCTTTAGGTTTTCAATTTTAGCCTTCATATCGGTTTTGATGGTTTTGATGATAACAAATATGGGACTAATGATTTCATTGAGAATATATTTCAGGTTCCATATCAATTAGCATTCGATGTCCTCGATCAAAAATATTGGAAGAAATCAAAAATCGGAACGACATTGATCGTCGCGCTCGGGTTCGTCGCGGAAGTCTCTCGGAGATCGATGAGTGCACCAACGTCGCTTGGACGAGTCCAAAGATCACGTCAAAAGCTCTCCAAGATGTGCTCGTTGAAAGCCGAAACCTAGAAATGAAGCGCGGAAGAAAGGTTCGGTCGATCAGGCACTCGACTGAATGAAGGTAAAAAGTAGCAGAGCTACTTCGGTCGACCGGGCGGTCGACCGATGGAAGCCCAAAATGGGCAGTAGCTCAGGCGGTCAACCCAAAACAGGTAGTAGCCCAAACCGACCCGCGTATAAGCCAAAGACACAAGATTGCGTCGGTCGACCAACGGGTCGACTGAATGGCGGATCGCAAAATTTGTGTCTGGGCGGTCGACCCGTCGGTCGACCGACTACAGTGAGAATTCAGTGGTCAAAGGACCGGTCGACCAGTCGGTCGACCGACCATTCGACCGACGATCTGCAACGGATAGTTTTCTATTCGTTGAGCAGCGTTTCTTCACGAGGGTATAAATACACCCTCATATATTTAACTAAAACTTCTTCTCCCTCTCTTACAGTTATCATTGGACATTCTAAGGGAGATTTAGAGCCTTCCAAATATTGATTGCGGCGCTCTGCTCTCTTCATCAAGTTCTTCTTCAAGCGCCTGCTTCCCGGCTTCCCTCAACTCTGCTGCAATGAGTTTATCCAACGAGTTGAAGGATTGAAGGATTGCAAAAGAGCTTTTTCTATTGGTTTTATTCTTAGCTCTTTTGTTTGTAATTTTTGTTGTTATTTCAACTGTGTTTTTTATTTGAGCATGTAAGAAGACCTAGGTTGTTAGGTCTTGAATTGGGTGAAGTGGTATCCTTGGTGTTGAAGGTGTAAAACCACTTGTGTAAACTTAGTGTTTACTAGGATTAGTTTAGTTGTCCCTTAGGGTTGAGGTGGAAGAGGACTCTCGATAAGAAGGCGGTGACTTCCGAGTGTGGAAGTGCCTTAGGTCAAGAGTGCGTCTCTTTGGTGAAAAGTCCTCGTATGTAAGGGAAACACAAATTAATCTAGTAAAACTAGTTTGGAAATCCTAAGCGGGGTGCTTAGGTAGCGGAGTACGCATTGGGGCCGAACCACTATAAATTGCGTGTTTGCATTGCTTTATTGTTTGTTTTAATTGCCTTATCATTTATAGCTTTCACATATAAATCATCGAATTGCAAATTGCCTAACTAATCTAAAAAAATGATTAAAAGTGAATCTAGGCTAATCGATTTAGTAAACACACTATTCACCCCCTCTCTAGTGTCGCCATTTCGCCAACAATTGGTATCAGCGCGGCTCGTAGATTGTGATTTCACTATCCCTTCTACAATTCATCTCGATCTTAAAATGGCTCTATAGTCAGTAGCATCTACACCCCCTAGGTTCGATGACTCAAACATTGGTCTGTGGAAATATAGGATGTACACCTATTTAAGGACTAAAGGGTTTGGAGTCTTTAACATGTTACATTGGGAATTTATTGAACCTAAGTTTGACATGCATGCTTGGAGTGAATTAGATAAAAAATGTTCAAGTATAATGGAGATGCTATGAATTATATTCTTTGCACATTACCAAATGACATCTTAGAAAAAGTCATGCATTGTTCTTTGGCTTTTGATTTATGGGCCTCGTTAAATGTTTTATATGATTATGCCAAAATCGAAGAAATTGGCACGTTTGATGAAGGTGATGATGACAATGGTCACACACCTACAACTAATCTTGGTTTTGATGCCCATAGCTCTTCTAGTCAAAGAAGTAGTACCATGAGCCGAAAAAGAAGAGTAATCTGTCATGCTTGCAAAGAGAAGGGGCATGTGAAGAAAAATTGCCCAAGCATGAAGAACAAAGCAAGGAAGAGGTCAAGTGCTTCCACCTCCACCTCTCACACATTTGAAGCACCCTCTAGCAATGACTATGAATCTACTTCAAAACTTTGCCTCATAAGTACGAAAGATGAGGTACACTCTTCTCCTTCTAGTCATAATAATAATAATATTAGTACTAGCTCATCTAGTTCATTCAATATGCCATATGAAGAACTAGTTGATGAATGTCAAAAAATATATACCTTGCTAGTTAGAAAAGATAAGGAAAACCAAATGCTAAAAAAGGAAAAATGTAATGCTTAATTCTCATTTGCATGAATCCAAACTAGAAAATGAAAAATTGAAATCTAGTTCATTTGATTCATGCCATGATAATGTAGAAATTGAGCTTAAGGACTTGAAGCTCAAGAATAACAATTTAGAAAAAGAGAATTGCATGTTAAAATCTCAATTACATGCATTACATAAATCCATGAATGAAATGAAAAGTGAGATTACTTTCTTGAATAAGAAAGTAAATGAATTAAAAAATGCTTCATTTAATAAGAACATTAGAATGAAAAATGCTTATGTAGAGAATGCCAATGTTCATCATCATTCTCATGCTAAGTATTCTACCATTAAACCTCATACTCAAAAGAAAAATGGTTTTTCTAAGAATGCTCATACTCATCATGTTTCACAGGACAAGCATTCAAAAATTAAATCTCATGTCCATGTTAAAAATGAAAAGAAAATTTTTTATGGACATTGCTTTTGTTGTGGGGTATTTGGGCATGCCATCCATGATTGCGCATTAAAGAGAAATCCAAGTGTTGCTAGGACACTTTGGATTCCTAAGCCCTTTAACCCCCAAGGACCCAAAGCTATTTGGGTACCAAAGGTATCATGCTCTTTTGTATGGGGAGGAACCACACAAGGGTAAAGAAATTGAAGGATTGAAGTTGACCATGGATCTTAATTAGAAATCTCCAAGATGTTGCAACTTCTAATCACCTTGATGCCTTAGGTAAAGTTGACATCAAAACTATTCCGGTATCATCTCCTATATCTGTTTGCTTTATCTAAGTTGGAGTTATGATACATGCTTAAAATTGATTGATTTTCCCCACTCTTAATATATTTCAAAAACGTTTTTGATTTTTGATTTTCCGGTCTCTTCGAAGACCCACGTGGCCTGTAATGGGCCTAAGCGACCTTGCGGTTCTAAATCGTAGGCCAATTGTGGCTTTCGGTTTTCAACCAATAGGAAGGGTTGGAGATCTTATTTTTCAAAATTTCATATTTTGAGATCTCTTGATTCATTTTGTTATCATGAAGATTTATTTGAAAATTAATCCATGCTATTTAGTGAAGTTGAATTTGATAAATGATACTTGGTTTCTCTCTTCACTATTTAGTTTGATAGCTTGCATGTAGATTTGATTTCATGTTCTATTTATAAAGTATACTTGCAAGTTATGATAAAATGGAAGGCTAATTAGAATGGAAAAATTAGTTTGGCTAAATTATCATGAATATGATATAACTTTGATAAATTCAAGATCTTAGTGTTATACCTCAATGTTTAAGCTTAAACTATGTCTCTATACTCATGATTAGATTTGCATGTTAACACACTTGAATTCTCATGAGTAGGTAGAATATTAGCACTTAGACAAATTTTATCAAATGAAACTTGTTCTAGGTTGATACTTGCTATTAGAGATATTTCTTGTAAGTCCAAACTAATTTAACATGATTAGAGATCTTATTCCTCAAATGCTTCACATCTTAGGATCTCTTATATTCATTTAGATATCATGAAAACTCATTTAAAATGAATCTTTACTAACTAGCATAGGTTAAGGTTTTAAAATGAAACTTTGCATTAAACTTTGCTATGTAGTATGTTAGCTTGCTAGTAGTCATATTATTTCATTATGATACTAATGAAGTCTACTTGCAAGTTAAAAATTTGAAAGGATATGCTATCTAAAAAAAAATGAAAAAAGAAATGAAAAAGTTGGGCAAATTTTTAAGAAAAAGGTATGAATTTTATTTTGCAAAAATCTTTGAAAAATAATTGAATTTTCATGTTTAATGATGTCTCTATACTCATGATTGATGTTGCATGATATATGTTTGAAATTTCATGAGTAGGAAAATGTTTCGATAACTTACGCAATTTCATGATATCTTGATTGAATGAAACTTGCTTTAGGTTAAAACTCATATTAGAGAACTCATTTTGAGTAAACATCAAACAAACATGTTTAGACACACATGATATGACTTTAGGTGTTCAATCTTGAAAATTCATGTGGAGATGAAAATGTGATAACTAGATCACATTAGTGGACTTAAGCTTAAAAGGTTTGACCCAAGTCAACAAATTAACTTGGACACATGATTTTAAGTCCAAACTTCATAAAAATGTTTAGAAATAGGTATGACATGTTTCCATGCATTTAGAGTGAAAAATTCATATGGATATGGGTAAAATGACATAGATGTTAATTCATGTTTACATCTCTTTGAACCATGTTGACTCAAGTCAACAAGTTGACTTAAAGGTCTCATTTTCAAACCATATTTGTGGAACATATTTAGATTTACTCATGTTAGGTATCTATAGGTTTAAATT
Source organism: Canna indica (assembly GCA_034359265.1). Classification (NCBI taxonomy): domain Eukaryota; kingdom Viridiplantae; phylum Streptophyta; class Magnoliopsida; order Zingiberales; family Cannaceae; genus Canna; species Canna indica. The sequence continues at coordinate 30,030,928 of CP136898.1, read as the reverse complement.
TAAAAAATCATGAGTAAATGTTAAGATTGAAACTTAGCAAGTTTCATAAAAACTTGACATTATGGTGTTATACACTCTTCACATGACCATTATGTGGTGTCATAAAAGTTTGAATGAAAACTAAGCATTCTTTGAAAATAACTAAAAAATTATGGAATTGCCATTTGTTCAACAATTAGTATCTCCGATTTTTGTTATTTCTAGAGAAATATAGAAAAATTATTTTCAGATGATTCTTGAAACTGCACATTCCTTGAGAAATCTAGTTTTATCAGTAAAAATTTCAAAAAGTTTCATCAAGAATCAGATTTAAAATGGAATTTTGAAGTTGGATTTCAAAAACACAAAGTATCACTTATTTGATATATCAATCTTTTCGATACTTTGAATTTTCTTCAAAAACTTCAAATGAAATTTTGTGCATGCTATTTTGATTTCATCTCTAATATCGTTCACCTTATTACTTGAGCAAAATCATTTCTAAAAATGATTTTGATATATTGAGCGATACCTTAAAAATAAGCTTTTGATTAAATTCAATATAAGATGAAAAATGATCTTTGAAAATTCTTTTGAGTTCAAACTTTATTCATGTATTTCAAATGACCATTTAATACTTGGTATCAAAATTTTTATCCAAAAATTGGTACCAAAGTTTTTCATAAAAAATATGATGTTGTATAGATTTAAAAGTTTGATTTTTTTCAAATCTTGAAGTATAGGTTGACCTAAGTCAACGAAGTAACTTAAAAATCTCATCTAAAGCCCAAACTTAATTCATAGACTTGCATTATCTCATGTTTGATGTCTAAATGCCTAAGTTTGATAAAACATGAGTAGATAACAAAACTTGAGACTTAGCATTTTCATGTTTTCCTGCTTATTTGAAATGAAAATGTGCTAAGTTCATATTTAGATCAAATGACATTAGTTTCACTTGAAACTTGATATACATGATTTAAAATGACTATATCTTTGTATTTTGAAAGTTTGAATGGAATCTAAAAATGTCATAAAAAAGAAACAATATTTACTTTGAGAAAATACACGATTCAATTTGGCATTCAACTATGTAGTTTTTGAATATATCATGTATGATCTTGTTTCTCATTAAATTATTGTTTTCCATCCCTAGGGTTGAGATTGTCATGTTTCATGAAAAAATACTTGTCTTTCATCCCTTTAAATAGATAGACCTTTCTTGCCCTTTTTAATTGATGTCAAAAGGGGGAGAAATGTATAGTTAAAATGAGGAGAAACGTATAGGTAAAGGGGAGGGAGGAAAATATAGGAATTTCATGCATATAGATAGGGGGAGTTTATTCTTATAGATACGCATGTTGATAAAGGGAGAAATCCCTTAGTTGATATCCTTGTGCTTTAATGATTATATATTTTCTCAAGGATGTTTGTCATCATCAAAAAGGGAGAGATTGTTGGCTTTAGGTTTTCAACCTTAGCCTTAATCTCGATTTTGATGGTTTTGATGATAACAAACATGGGACTACTGATTTCATTGATAATATGTTTCAGGTTCCATATCAATTAGCGTTCGATGTCCTCGATCGAAAATATCGGAAGAAATCGGAAATCGTAAGGACATTGATCATCGCGCTCGGGTTCGTCGTGGAAGTTTCTCGTAGATCGACGAGTGCACCATAGTCGCTTGGACGAGTCCAAAGATCACGTCAAAAGCTCTCCAAGATGATGCTCGTTGAAAGCCGAAACCCAGAAATGAAGCACGGAAGAAATAAGCTGAAGAAATAAACTTAAGCCTAGGTTCAGTCGATCGGGCGGTCGACAGAATGAAGGTAAAAAGTAGTAGAGCTACTTCAGTCGACCGATGGAAGCCCAAAATGGGCAGTAGCTCAGGCGGTCGACCCGTCGATCGATCGACCAGCGTATAAGCCAAAGATGAAAGATCGCGTCGGTCGATCGATGGGTCGACCGGATGGCGGATCGTAAAATTTGCGTCTGGGCGGTCGACCGACCACTGGGAGAATTCAGTGGTCGAAGGACCGGTCGACTAGTCGGTCGACCGACCATTCGACTGGCGGTCTACAACGGATAGTTTTCTATCCGTTGAGCAGCCGTTTCTTCACGACGGTATAAATACACCCTCATATACTTCACTAAAACTTCTTCTCCCTATCTTACAGTTATCATTGAGCATTCTAAGGGAGATTTAGAGCCTTCCAAATATTGATTGCGGTGCTCTGCTCTCTTCGTCAAGTTCTTCTTCAAGCGCCTGCTTTCGGCTTCCCTCAACTCTGCTGCAACGAGTTTATCCAACGAAGGATTGCAAAAGAGCTTTTTCTATTGGTTTTATTCTTAGCTCTTTTGTTTGTAATTTTTGTTGTTATTTCAACTGTATTTTTTATTTGAGCGTGTAAGAAGACCTAGGTTGTTAGGTCTTGAATTGGGTGAAGTGGTATCCTTGGTGTAGAAGGAGTAAAGCCATTTGTGTAAACTTAGTGTTTACTAGGATTAGTTTAGTTGTCCCTTAGGGTTGAGGTGGAAGGTGACTCTCGATAAGAAGGCGGTGACTTCCGAGTGAGGAAGTACCTTAGGTCGAGAGTTCGTCTCTTCGGTGAAAAGTCCTCGTGTGTAAGGGAAACGTAAATTAATCTAGTAAAACTAGTTTGAAAATCCTAAGCGGGGTGCTTTGGTAGTGGAGTAGGTATTGGGACCGAACCACTATAAATTGCGTGTTTGCATTTCTTTACTGTTTGTTTTAATTGTCTTATCATTTATAGCTTCCGCATATAAATTATCGAATTGCAAATTGCCTAACTAATCTAAGAAAACGATTAAAAATGAATTTAGGCTAATCGATTTAGTAAATACACTATTCACCCCCCTCTAGTGTCGCCATTTCTCCAACACTATGTCTTGCATGAAATAGCTCAATAATTTTCATCTGTATAAAAGCACATACCTATTTCCTGAGATAAGAAAAAAGAAGAAATTAACCAATATGTTGGTCAATAATATCAATTCGAGAACCCATATAATATCTAAAGGATTCTAAAGTGAGACTGAAGATGCTGATTACTAATAATCAATAGAACGAGCAGTTCATGTATTATGCTTTATAAGTGATGAATTTGACAACAGAAATCAGGATAAGACAAATGTTGACATTTCCTAAAGGCCTACAAGATCAGGCCTCGTATAAGTAAGTATGCAACATTAGTTTGTGCAACTAGAAACAACCAACAAAGATTCATGCACTTGCCAGGACATAAAAATGAAAGATGGATGGAGGGAATTTAATTCATTATTGATGCTATTCGGCGAGAAGACTGATTCAAAACACTGTTATAAGAAATTAAAGAAATGGAAACAACCATAAAAACCTCAGAAACCAAATGTAGTTTTGTTAAATTTGCCAAAGTACCAAGAGTTTCAACATCATATATATATATAAACTTCGTTCAGAAAATCCAATCCAAAAAGCAAAAGAAAATTACCTTCCTGTTGTTGATTGCCCAGACCTGATGATAGGAGATAGCGGAGGAGAAACCCGAGAAACTCGAGAAAATCAATTCATCTCAACATCATAAATCATCATAAGAGTTGTAGGAGATAGCGGAGGAGCTGCTCGAAGTTGTTCTCCGCCGCTAGGTAGATGGTCAACTCGCCCGCCTCCGTCTGCGCAGTCGTCAAGGGGCGGCGACAGCTATGGCCCGTTGGCCATTGCTGACGTCTAAGCTCTCGATGATGCGGCGAACGACGATGACATCGCCTGATCTAACAGCATGCATAGAAGAAGGCCTGTGTGATCCCAGCAGTTGATCCATCGCACAAGACTTCGTGCTCTGCGTGCCAAAGTCTACTGACCGGCACTAAGGAGGGAGATCGGTGAGATGGGGGAAGAAGAAGGAGGGAGCTAGAGAACTGAGATGAGGGAAGAAAAATAAGGGAGGTACAGAAAGGAATATAGGAATGGTGAAGAAGGAAATGAGAGATGCGGGATGGAGGGAACTGGAGAACAACGAAAAAGCGGGAAAAGCGAAGCGGATAACAACTAGGGTTTGAGAAGAGAACCACGGGAAAAAAGAAATGTGAAGCGGGAAATGAAACCAGGAAGAAGAAAAAAATGAAATCGGCGCAGAATTGATGGCACCGGTTCTTGATTAACCAGCTCCATCAACCTGCGCCCGTTATTAATCACTCTCTAACCTAGATGCTTTGGTTAAAATTGACGCTTATACTCTGTTCTAATCAGCCAGTAAATAAATTATTGTCGTGTGTAAAGTGTTAATATAAATTGTACAAGGAGAAACTGAGTGAGTGTTTCGTAGAAGAGAACATACGTTTCTAGAAGGGGTATTCTATTACTTGGGTATTATAAATGGCCTGTAAGTGTACGATGATCTGAATTACTTTTGAAGTCGATCTTTTTGAATATATTGAGATTTGATTTCGAGTGCTCATCTCCCTCATGTTAGAAAATCAGTCTTGGAACTAACTTCATCCTAAAAGCTAGCTCATAGGGGGAGGATTGCCCAATCTATTTAAAGACTATCTAGACCATAACTTCAACCAATATGGGACTTTAACACACCCCCGTCACGCCCAGGATCCACATATGGAACGTGAAGTTCTGCAGGTGATCCACTCTCAATCATAGGTTTGGCTCTGATACCATGTTAGAAAATCAGTATTGGATCTAACTCTACCCAAAAGCTAGCTCATAGGGGGAAAATTGCCCAATCTATTTAAAGGCTATCTAGACCACAACTTCAACCAATATGAGACTTTAACATCTCAAGGGATCCTGGTTATTCCATCAGCATCACAAGGAGGATGGCTTAGTTTGTTAATTCTTTTCTCAATTGCGTCCATTTCCTGCTACACTGGGATACTACTCCCAACGTTGCATGAACTCTAATTCTTTAGTGAAGACTTATTCTGATATAGGTGAATACGCATCTGGTTAACGTGGAAAAATCCTTGTTTCAAGTATTTGTAACTTGAGCTATATCTAGGTAAAGCTCAAGGTACTAGACAACTAAAACACCCCCAGGACCAAATGCAAGTTCACCTATATCTAGGTAAGTCTTCACTAGTGTATTTGAGTCGATGCAACGTTGGAGTAGTATCCTCGTGTAAATGCATACGGTGGCAATCACAAAAAGAATTATCAAACTAAGCCACCTCCTTGTGAGATTGCGTATGGGATCGACAGTATTCCGAAACCTGAGGAACATAAAAGATTAGCTCAAAGTGTTGTTCTGATATGATAATATTTTCATATTTTGCTCATTCATGACGATGGTGAGGAAGGGATGAAACCTGTGAGTCTGTTGACGCTGTTGAAAAACTCCTCCAGAAGCTTGGGGCAGTATTTTGAGGCAAATCACAATCCATGATCTGCTTCATTCTTGTGAGTAGGTTTCTGCAGCGCTAATGATTTCCGTGAAGTGGCGAGTGCTCTTTATAAGGTAGAGGGTCGGCAAGTTGAGTGCTTGCTTAGTCATGACTCGTTTTAGAGTGTTGCCTTGGCACCTTTTGTTCTGTTAATCTTTCTTGGTTTTCTTCACGCGCGACTTCACTGTGTTCAGGACCTGCCTGCACGTGAAATCATGATGTCAATGGTGAATTAATAGATCATAAATTAAAGATATTGTTGATGCGCTGATGTCGTAAAATCAGTACTGTTGGGACCCATACTCTTTAGGCCATATAAATGCTTCTTCTGAGTTCTGATGCCACTGTTAGGCCATATGATGCCATCTGATGATGTCGCAGAATCGTAGGTAGTTAGGCCATATATATTCTGCTTTTTAAGCATTCATCGTCATGATGCTCGGCACTGCAATACGATCATATCTCAATGCTGGGTACGTAGTTGTAGTGATTGGTACCTTCGCTACAAGAAAAAAAAATCTTTTAAGGATATAATTAGGGGAAGTTTTTATTAGCGTTGTCAAATTTTTTAAAATTCTTATTATTTGGGATATTTTAAAAAGTGTCATTTTCTCAATTATAATTAGGGACACATTTTACCATAGCGTCTCAATTTTTTATAGGGACGTTTTATTTTGAGCGTCTCAAAAATTAGGGACGCATTTTTTTTATGGCGTCTCAATTTTTCTAATTAGGGACACATTTTCCCATAGCGTCTCAATTTTGTTATATGAGATGCAACAATAGTCCCACATTGAAACTTCTCAAAAATAACTTACCATTTGGTTATATGAGATGCAACAATAATCCCACATTAAAAACTTCTTAAAATGAACTTGACTATTTGATTATAAATATGAATGCATGTATATGCATAACTCAAAAGATAAAATGTGCAAACCTAATTGCATTGGTTCTAGTAAGTTAAGGCTCAGCTTGGCTCAGACTCTGAGTAAAATATAATTGAATCGAATTGGGCCAAGGACTAGCTCAGGCTCAGCTCCTCTGCTTAATTGAATCGAATTTGCCATATTGTTAAATGTGTCTGTAATATGACATATTATGATGTAACCCGATCCATTTGTTGGCTTTCAACTGATTTTGATGATAACAAATTTATTCAAATGAGTTTACCAAGTGTTTGATCTTAGGTTGGACGATCAATACGCATGCGAAGTTCATCGGAGAAATCGTGGAAATTCAAATGTCGACGGCTTCGGAGGCGATCGAGTCGGAAGTTAGGTCTAGAACTTTGAAATGATTGTAAAATCCTTCTAAGGCCTTAAGTCACCCTGTTTGTAATATGTCCCAAGTCAAAACCCGAAGATTAATTCCGAAAATGAACATCGTGTAGAAAAAACAACAAAACGTACTGGGCAGTTTTTAGTTTTCAAGGTGTCGGTCGATGGCCGATCGATGGCATGTTGATGGTCGATCGACCGACGATCAGTGACTGACAAATCGCCAATAGCTTGAAATCAACAGTGGGCCGGCGATCGACGGCCAGTCGCTTGATCGATCGGCGACTGATCGGGCGGTGTCAACGGGCAAAAATTTGCTCGTTGCAATGACTGGTTTTGCTCCTCTCCTCTTGGCTTATAAATAGAAGCCTTGTACCTACCTCCCAACCTCTCTTAATCTTCATTGAGACTATCCTAAGAGTTTTTGAGCCTAAAGAGTTGACCTTAAGCCCTAATCTTCATTTCCATACTTTCAATCTCTCCTCACTTCATCAAGCTTTGCTTTCACCGAGAAATCCATACTCGAAGGCTTGAATTGCACAGAGGAGACGCATTGGAGCTTCATCAAGTTTGTTTTTATATTTAAGCTCCATTGTTTGTGTTTTTACTTGTTGTTTCTTGATACTTGTTTGTGTATGTGTAGGTGTAGTGTACACCTAGGGTTCCTTTGTAATTGAGTGTTTTTACTTGTTGTTTCTTGACACCTGTTTGTGTGTATGTGTAGGTGTAGTGTACACCTAGGGTTCCTTTGTAATTGAGTGTTTTTGCTAGAGAATAGATGTTCAGGCCCGCCTCTAGAGTTGAGGGATAAGTTCTCATTATATTCTTAAAAAAACATTCAAGCTATAAAGAGTAATGGTTAGAAATCCTTGGTGAGGAGCTAAGGTAGTGGAGTAGGCGGGATTGGCCGAACCACTATATATCATCTTATTTGCATTGCCACATTGCTTGCTCGATTGATCCTTACTTATTGTACTCAATTTAATTGTAATTGCATCTAGTCGCACTTAGGATCAAGAAACTTGAATTGACTAGTTGAGTTGATTAAAACCGAAAAAGAATTGAATTGAACTTCAAAGTAACCTACACACTGTTCAATCCCCCTTCTAGTGTGAATATTCATTACAAGAGATTATTTCTTTAGTGACAATTAATTTGTAGCAATAAGATAATTGATACTAAATAACTTAGAGGTACATCATTTTGCAACTATTATTAAAAACTCTACAAAAAAATTATAGATTTCAATATATATGTATACATTTAGTGGTGATTATTTTTATCTCTACTAGCAATTGTATAAATTATTTCTAAAGACTTTAACGACAATGGATCTTGTGAGAATTCCATAATTGTTGGTAAAAGTTTTTATAATATTTATAATTACTAGCAGACATCATAACAATCACCGCTAAAATATCAAATTGTAGTAGTGATTCATCCAACACCGTTTAGGGTTATTATATATTTATAGGGTTGAAGAGAAAATTCGCATGAGAAAGAAGTGTGAGATACTTTGTATTTTGGGGGCTAGTGTTTGCTCTCCTTGTACTTATGTTTTTGGTGAATAGTGAAGATCTCCTCCTTCTTTGCCCGTGGATGTACGGACGGCACATCGGTATCCCGAACCAAGTAAATCTTGTGTGTTATTCTTATGTTTTTTCTTGTTCTTCGTTGTTTTGATCGATTTCTTGAAGAAGGCTACAATGAAGTTTGACATTGAGAAGTTTGACGAACAGATAAATTTCGGTCTATGACAGATGCAAATGACTGATATTCTTGTGCAGAACAGTCTAGAATTAGCATTAGAGCGAAAGCCTGATATATTCTATGTCAGGTGACGAATGGAAGAGATGATCGCGTAGCTCTCTTCATAATCCGTTTATGCCTCGTGAATGATGTCATGTAGGAGATTCAAGCAAAAAGGACAACGACTGATCTATGGAGGAAGTTGGAGACTCTGTATATGATGAAATTCGTAGCAAATCGACTAGTTCTGAAGCAGCGACTGTACACTTTTCGTATGACCGAAGGTACATCGATTAAGACTCACATTATTGAGTTTCTTACTATCTCAAATGATCTAAAAAATGTGGATTGTAAGATTGAAGATGAGGATACAGCTATGTTATTATTATGCTCTTTACTTGCTTCATATAAAACCTTTAGAGAAACTTTGATTTATAATAAAGATAATTTGAGGTTTGAAGACGTAAAGGGAAGTTTATTGAGGAAAGAAAAACTAGACAATGAGTTAGTGGCTGGAAGTAAATCTAATGAGCATGCTTCAGGATTGTTTGTGAGATGAAGACAACAATCCAAGAATTTCAGCCATGAGAGGTCTAGGTCTAAGTCGAAGAACAGAGATAAGGTATGCAATTATTGTAAGAAGAATGGCATATTAAGGCGGACGGTTATAAATTGTAGAATAAGAACAAAAGGGCTAGTGAGCATAACGAGGAGGAAAAATAGAAAGTTTATGTGGCTGATGCCAGTGTTGCCGAGAACAGAGATGAAGATGTTCTTTTAGTGACGACAAATGATAAATCCAAGTTTGCAAATGAATGGATTATTGATTCTGGTTGCTCGATCCATATGTGTCCAAACAAGGATTGGTTCTCACTGTATAAATCAGTTGAAGGTGGAGTTGTTCTTATGGGTAACAATGCTGCTTGTAAGACTATTGGAACTGGCACTGTTAAGTTCAAGATGTATGATAGAGTTGTCAATACCTTAACAGATGTTGAGCATGTTCCTGACTTGAAGAAAAATCTCATCTCTCTCGATGTCTTAGATTCAAAAGGGTGCAAAATTGTCATTAAGTTAAATGGCATGAAGATTTCTCGTGGAGAACTTGTACTAATGAAAGGTTTGAAAGTTGGTAGTTTATATGTCCTTTAAGGTTCGACTGTAATAGGTTCAGCAGTAATTTCCTTGTCCACTTCAGTTTCAGACTCAACAAAATTATGGCAAATGCGGTTGGATCATAGGAGTGAGAAAGGAATGCATGTTTTTAGCAAGAGATTTTTCCAGGACCAAGAATTGAGAAGCTCAACTTTTGTGAGCATTGTGTCTTCGAAAAAGAGAGAGAGTGAGTTTTAGTTCAATTGTTCATAAGACGAAAGGAACACTTGACTACATTCACTCGAATTTATGGGGCCCTTCTTAGGTCACTTCCAAAGGAGGCCGAAGGTATCTTCTTACCTTCATTGATGATTTCTCTAGGAAGGTATGGGTCTACTTTCTTACACACAAGAGTGATGTATTTGAGACCTTTAAGCTGTGGAAGACCTTATTGGAGAAACAAACATGAAAGGTTGTTAAGAGGTTGAGAACTGATAATGAGCTTGAGTTTTGTGGATTTGTTTTTAATGCATTCTGTGAGAAAGAAGACATTGCTAGACATCACACAGTTGTGAAGACTCCGCAATGAAGTGACGTTGCAGAAAGGATGATCAAAACACAACTTGAGAAAGCTCGGTGCATGCTTTCAAATGCAGGATTAGGTAAGGAGTTTTGGGCAAAAGCTATTAACCTAGTTTGTCACTTAGTGAATCGGTCACCCAACCGGTCACTAGAGCCAATAACTCCTGAAGACGTATGATTAGGTAATCCTTCATATTATTCACATTTGAAAATTTTTGGTTGTCCTGCTTATGGTCATGTTAATGATGGGAAGCTTGACCCAGAGCTAGAAAATGAATATTTCTTGGTTATCATTCTGGTGTTAAGGGTTATAGGTTGTGGTGTCATAAAATCAAGATATTCATGATTAATAAAGATGTCACTTTTGATTAATATGCAATGTTTTACTTGAGAAGTGAGTTGTCTACCTTTGATGTCATAGGAAAGAAGGGTGATGTAATCCGTCTCGTTTAGGGTTATTATGTATTTATCACTACAAGAAATATGGCGATTTCCGACGGTCATTATAGTCGAAAAGTGGTCGAAAGTTGGTCGGTAACAATTACTTACCGACCAAATTTCGACCGGTTACCGAGGCTAATATTTGCGTCGGTAAAACCTTGGTCGAAACGGGTACCGATAGTTTATCGACAAAAAATATTGTCGGTAATTATCGACCAAAGTTTTAATCGAAAAATTGTCGGTAGTTTCTCGGTAACTACCGACAAAAGTTGTGTCGGCAGCTCCTCGATAATTACCGACTACAAATGTTGTCGAAAATTATGGTCGATAATTACCGACTACTTTTCTGATGACTTATCGACTAAATTTCATAACGTACGTATCTCCAACAATAGGTTTGTCAGTAATTTCCGACGACATGTCGTCGAAATTTCGGCGAAAATTTTAAGATTTTTTTTAAAATGATAATAATCCAAAATAAAAACATCACTTAGTCCTGTAATAGTAACAATTCAGTAGCATATACGACAATTTAAAACATTCCACTTAATTTGATGTTTCAGTATTAATTAATTAATCAAACATTGCATCCCAACCATCAAAAGAAACATTTAATATCAGCCGTTCATTTCCTTTATTAAATCTCAGCCATCAAAAGAAACATTTAATCTCAACCATTAAAATGAAAACCCTCTTTACGTAACATTACATCTTCCTCTCAAATGCATGGGTTCATTCTACAACCGCCGCCTACTTACTGCAGCATGTCTTCCTCATCTCCGCGCCGCCCAGCCTCCGTCGCCGAACCGTCACCTGCCAGTACCACTACACCTACGGAGACGGATCCAATGTCGACGGCGTCCTCTCCTCCGAGACCCTCACTTTCGCCACGACATCCGGCAGCAGCGTCACCGTAAAGAACTTTGCATTCGGCTGCAACTCACGAAGCACCGGGCTCTTCAGCAACAGAACCGGTGGGCTCGTCGGACTCGGCGGCGGACCAGCGCAGGAGCCGTGTGGGAGAATTCCCCTTTCTCCAGCACGACAAAGAGAGGAAGAGAGGAAGAACGAGAGGGACAAACAGGTAGCTGTGGGCGACGACGAGGATGACGGATTCACCTCTTTCACCGAGACGCAGCAAAAGGAAGGAAGAAAGGACGATGGAGGAAGAGATGCAGCAAAAGGATTAGGGCATTGGCAAAGAAGTCATGTTGACTTCTTAAAAAAAAGAGCAGGAGGCGGGAAATCTCCCGCCTCCTACGGCAGGCGCGCTCGCCCTCCTACCCACGATGATTTTAATTTTTTTTGAAAAATAATTTATAATTTTCCGACTCATTTTGGTCAGAAACTTTTGTCGGTAACTATTTTCGATGCAAAGAGTTGTCGGAAATCTAACGAAAATTTTCGACGATGGATTTTCGTCGGAAATTGTGGTCGATAAGTTCAGTATAAAAATATGTCATTAATATTTCCGACGAACTTGCGAGTACAAAGTTTGTCGAAAATTATTTTCGACCAAATTTTCGACGAAAATTCATCGATAATAATATGATAATTTTTCGACACATTTTGGTCGAAAAGTTTTGTCGGTAACTCTTTCCGACGCTATGGGTCGTCGGAAATATAACGAAAATTTTCGACCACACCTTCTCGTCGGAAGTTGTGGTCGATAAATCTAAATTTTCTTGTAGTGTATAGGGTTGAAGAGAAAATTCACATGAGAGAGAAATTTGAGATATTATGTATTTTTGGGGCTAGGGTTTCCTTTCTTTGTACATATTTTTGGCGAATAGTGAAGATCTCCCCCTCCTTTGCTCGTGGATGTATGGACAATAAATTATTGTCCCGAACCATGTAAATCTTGTGCGTTATTCTTTTGTTTTTTCTTGTTCTTTGTTGTTTTGCTTCTCGATCATTTCACGTGGACGATTGAGTCAGCCTGAAATAAATGTCCACCTGACGAACTTGCTTTCTTAGCCAGATTGTCACCTTGTTGTGTTTTTTTCCGCATGCATTAATAGTTTTCATTCTTTCTACTTTAGTTTGTTTTATGGATACAACATTTGGATGTGGAAAAACATTCACCGTCGAGCATAGGAGCACTCAAAAGTTAAGATTTGGTTTGATCAAGCACAATTAAGCAATTCTAGTTTCTATGATAGCTATACCATCACAGAAGCGACTGAAATAAAAAAAATCATTGCTGTTAGTTTTATATGCCCTAGAGCCGATGTATGTTTTGAATAATTCCTATAATGACAATTTGTTATTCTTTTGAGCATAAATTGTGTATGTTTATTAGAATAAGTTCAGGACATACTTGTTAGAATACTTCATTCTCAAGAGTTGAGAATATGAGTGAAGGAGTATTCTATTACAAGTTGTTAAAATAGTTCACAATCGTAGGAATACTAACTGGGCATTATTATTTCGGAGGATCGTCACCTTTGTCTGTTTCCATGATTAGTATGTGATACTAATGAAAATGAAGTAGTGAGTCTCGTTCTACTTGACATTGGATGTCAAGACACATGTGGACACTTGAGATAAGTGGGTCGAACGTGATCCTTTGACCTGAGATGACATAGCTATCTTGTGTATATGAGGCTAGAGTTTGTTACTGCTTATATGCTCGTGCTTTGCATGTGCATCCGACTTTAGGTGGCTCTAGTTAGTTGTGTATGGAGATAAGTGACCAATCAAGAAGGGATTCATTACCCTAGGTAAACAGGGATAAGGTTATATGGACATGAGGTTGTTCAAGATCAATAAATCCTTGGCCAAGGTATTGGATACTTAAATAGAAAGAAGTTTCTAGTTTAAGTCTTATTGATCAAAGAATAAAAATTAAGAGATATCCATATGTTCTAAGCTATAGGGTTTGATACTAGTCATGACCCTGGCGGAATCGGGACCTTATAATGAAAGGATATGAATGCAAGGTAAGTATGATCGTTTGGTTCATCAGAATGTTCTAATTGAAGCATTCGTCACTACTTGGATAGTCATGGCATGTTGTGCTAGACATTACCCATGACTTATAAGAACCAAGGGTATTTTAGGGATTTTACTCTACGTATGGAAAAAAAGTTTCAGGTGATATCAAAGGGTTGAGATCATAATCTCATTGCCAATTAGTGATGAACCTAGTTTGTCACACACACTAGAGCGCGTTCTAGCTAAGAATGAATTGATTCTAATTAAGACAGTTAATTAGGATTCAGTTACTCAATTAGGCTTGCGATACAATTGCAAGGATGCTAGCACATCCCAAGAAGAATTGATCGATTGGGTGCACTACAAACATAATGCCATCTACTAACGGCCACTTTCCGTTACTGTAATTCATATATTCGTTGGTAGAACCTACACCAATGGTATATATAACCATTGGCTCAAGTCCCGTTGGTATAGGGATTAGCCAACGGATTATCTGTTCGTTGGTAAAGACTTGCACATGTACTAATGGACTAGCACATGTACCAACTTACTATACTAACGAAGAGTTTATCTGTTAGGAGAAAAAATCCGTTGAAAGGCTGAAAATCCAACAATTATTTCTGTTAGCATATGTAAATTGTACTCTAACGAATGACATTTTTGTTGCTAAAGTAGGTTTATGGTAATGGTTATAATCGTTCAATGTGTGACACTGTGCTAACAATAATTTTCATTAGAATTGGTTAAAAATAATACTAGTGAATGAAAAGTTGTTGGCATGCCAATTTTATATCAACATGCCTTCATAAGCGTGTGTATATATATTAGATACACCACTCATAGAAATTATTAGTAGCGAACTCAACATTCACAATCCTATTAATAAATAAATATAACATCATAAAATTAACACAGTATATATAGAAAAATGGCATAAATTATAAATTTATTGATTTATTTATTCAATTCATATAAAATTAAAGAAATATCAAAAGAAGATCAAATAAAAATTCTAGATCTATGTTCACAAAAACTATTCCATCATTTTCACTTTCTATTGTCTAAATCACTACTAATTTTTAAAAGATCTCCCTTGATTGATAACTAGCAAGCTTCCTAATTACGACCTGCAAAATAAAAAATTAAAAACAATAAATATATCTCCTAAACAAAAGTATAAAATCATAAAAGGATTTCAATCTAAAAAAGAAGTTAAAAAATAAAGTGTAGTATAAAATGTATTTTACCATTATGATTTGAGTCATGACGACTTGATGAGGATGAACGTGGCAAATTATTTGGAGAGTTATTGGGATCAGTAGTGGCTTCTGGTACCTATATAATATATAGACCATATTAACTAGATGGTTTATAAAACATAATCAAAGCTCACGAAAAATATATATATACCTCTGTATTGAAAAGTCGATTAGCTACATTTGCAATATCAGCTACATCTTCATCAGCAAATCGACTTTGAAGCACCGATAATACACCGTTAAATAATCCTTCTAACGCTTTGAGCCGCTCCCTCAACTCTTGGTTGTCTTGATGCACTTCGGATGCTGGAGGATTTTTTGTCTTAGAGGATGTAATGCTACCAACATATCGTATTCGCCCCCTCTTCTCTAATCCTTTAACTTTTGAATACACATCATTCTGCCAAGATACTTTTGAAGTTTGTCCATCTTTATTCATGATAGTTTGCATGCGCTCTTGGGTTTGAATAAAGTAAAAAGAATAAATAAAAGGATTGATATAGAGGACATGACTAAACTACCCAAAAGGAAAATTAAAGGATTGAATGAACAACCAATAAACAATAAACAAAATATACTAGCTAGTTAACATCTCATGTCTACTAAGCCAAACCAACATGAACCTATATAATAGCAATATTGGATAAAGTAATTATGAATAGCAATCTAGGACAACACAATGTAATAACAGAAGGATGCATTTAATTAGAATACCACATTGTATATGAATACATTACAAAATAGTTAATCACCAACTAATAATAAAGTAGTGAAACCATGTATTCTATGTTGGACTTACAAATTCCTGTTTCGCCTTGAAAATCCTCCGTAGGGTACCAAAACAGATTTGTACAAAAAAATCTTCGTAAAAAGAAATTTCTATATAGCATCAAAGACACAAAATTTATATAAAAACTTAGCAATTTTAATAACCTACTACATCAAATCAAGAAAGGTAATTTCTATATAATATACAATCTTTCTCAGACAACATCAAAGAGTAGAATAATAGATTAACATATATACCGCCACTTGAGTTGCTTTCTCATTTACAATATTTTCATCTTTGCGAGTGCGACTATCAATATATACTTGAGCTCGGGAAGGACCCAACTCTTTGTCGTGTTATTATAAGATGACACAAATTTGACTTTTATCTACAAAAAGAATAAAATCATAACATCTTTTTCGAGCCACTACAAGAAAACTACAAGGTTTAAATAAATCATATTTCACACATACCTCGACAATTCTTCACATCTCCTCCTCCAAATATTATGGCATCTTACGCCAATCCAAGTAATCAATGGGTGCAAGATGTGACATTCTCGCCATGGTTCCTAGACAATTTGCCAAATTGCCATCGTCTCCCCCAACTGGTGTATGTGTAATGGGATCAACTTCAATTACATCAATATGAAATAAAATGTAGGACTATGAAGGAAAATTTGTATCACCATTAGTTGGTGATCGCCTCCAATTCATAGTCCACCAAAAATAGGTTTGCCCATTATCTAGTAACCACGTAATTATAAAATCAGCACAATCATGCAATGATAAAATCAGTACAACCATGCCTTAACCAAGGTTTAAAATACCGGTACCGGTCATCACCTCGGTCATTCACTGGCATCGGTATGTACCGGTACCGTACCGTACCGACACACGGTACGGTCCGGTACGAAAAATGCATACCATATAGGTTTTTTCTTTTGATTTTACTATTAAAAATTACTCTAATAACACATAATTGATCAAGAAATATTTAAATTTAATATTCAAATGCCAAATACATGAATACAATGTTTAAAATGCGGATGAATGACGTCCGTCGTACTTGTACATATCTTGGGGATATACAGGAGTAAGGCCAACACCGTATGTTGGGATGTGTGGCGACTGATTTGCTCTAACTGTCTTATTTTGCGCTACGTACAGTCTTCGGTGGTCCCACTAAGGTCAACACCTAATACAGTAGCCAACGGTTATTTTTAAGAGTCATTGGATCATACTGTGCGGTATTGCCCGGTATGACAATAAATACCGCCTGGTATTTGATAAATATCTGGCATACCAGGTGGTATTTACCGAGATACCCAGTATCTTCCTATACCAGGTATCTCGTATATCGGTTTTTTCAAAAACTGATAAATACCGGACTTACTGCTCGGTACGGTACAAGATTTTAAACCTTGGCAATAACATCAAAATCCTAGATCGGAAAAACATCAATTGATATAAAACAACAATGCATATAAATACATGATAATGGGCAATATTACTTTACAACTTTACGAGGAAATGTGTATAACTATTGATTGATTATCGCCTCCAATTTTTCACCAACAATAAAAAATAAACAAAAATACAAAACAACATCACAACATTATATCCAAAATATGACATCACAGTATTTCTCTTCATCACTATCTGATTCATGTGATGTATTTGGTAGATGATTCATTCTACGACAATATAGAGAAAGAAATCATCACACAAATAAGCATATTCTTAAACTAAAATAAGCACACAAATTGCTGAAATAAGCACAATCTTAAACTGAAATAAGCATACAAATTGCTGAAATAAGCACATTCTTAATCTGAAATAAGCGCACAAATTGCTAAAATAATCACATAAATTTTTTAAATAAACTAAAAAAATTATTACCAAGTACTCAACCTCACAACAAACAAATATAAAGAACCAGTAGTGAAAAATAAATGTGAGGGTGCACATACAAGGGTGCACAAAGTCATGAGTTCAAATTAAATAGCAGTTCACTCACTCGGTTCAAAGTTTCCAACCAGTTCCTCAGTTTGTCATCTTGCAACGTCATAATAAGTACCTGAGATTCCGCATTAGCAAGCATGAAAGTGCAAGTCTTAGCATGAGTTTCTGCAGATAGCCCTTGCAATTACTAATGCGCTCAATGCAATTTGCTAGACTATATGGATCTGCGGGTGGAGGTGTAGTACATACTAAAGCGGCCTCACTTCGAACACGATGGGTTGGAAAATGTTCACTAATGAGTTCATACATCTTTTGCTTCTCCTGTTCTAGAAATGTTCTCACCGATGATTTACCTCGTTTCTTAGTGTGACTGCGACTTGAAGAAACAGATGGATGCCGAGGGATTTCCGTGTCATTATCCCCCATGTCCTCCTCTTCCCCTTCCTCTTCCATAACAAGCTACTTACCGCGTGCATTCTGCCCCAAAAATTGATCCTCTAACTGACGCTCCTCAAATGAATTCAAAGGCGCCTATGTAGATGATCGGGTCATCCCACCAGTTGCTGATTGATTTTGAAAAATCAATTCCAACAATGGATAGTTCAGAGGTGGCCCATTCTTAAACTGTTTGAAACACTATTTTTTTCCTCCTCTCTGCACACGAAATAAACTCTATTAAAATGCTACCCAACATGCTACCTAATTGACTCTATTAACAAAAACCTATCGTACTATTCCACACGATTTCGTCAACCTTAATCCTCGCTATGTCGGAATTCCAGGTGACACCAATGTGGTTAATCAAATATTGGAAGTCTTTATACGTACAATGAAGGTGATTCTTCTTTCCCTTACATTGATCAACCCCGTACCTAGTGCCATATTTTTCCAGAAGCCTATTGCTAATTTCTTTCCAAACAGGCTTGTCAAAATTCAAAGTGCCAAATTCTATTTGTCTATTATGGAGTATAAATAAAAAGTCTTCTGTAGCATTTTTTGACTTCTCCCTCGGATTACGATGGCCACCCATTCTTAATTATATCTATTATAACATAGAACAAAACAAAACATAATGGTATGATTAATTAAAACAATATAAATATGACATGGATATGAAAAATACAAACTGATAGTATGAACATTAACTGATAGTATAAACTAATACTATAAACTAAGCATGGATAGTATGAACATAAGACATGAATAGTATGAACATCAAACTGAGCATCAAACTGAGAACATCAAATTGATAACATCAAACTGATAACATGCATCAAACTGATAGCATAAGACTGATAACATCAAACTAATAACATAAGACTGATAACAACAAACTGATAACATAAGACTGATAACATCAAACTGATAACATTAGAACATGGATAGTATCGACATTAAACTTATAACATTAGAACATGGATAGTGTCAACATCAAACTGATAACATCATAACATGGATAGTACCAAAATCAAACTAATAACATTAGAACATGGATAGTATCAACATCAAACTAAGCATCAAACTGATAACATCAGAACATGGATAGTATCAACATCAAACTAAGCATCAAACTGATAACACCAGAACATGGATAGTATCAACATAGAACTGATAACATTAGAACATAAATCAGAGCAACCATATATCAAAGCATGGATAAATCAACATCAAACTGATAGTATAAACTTATACTACAAATAGAACATAAATATAGAGCAAGAACATGTAACATAGATAGTACCAAACTGATAACAAAAAATAGAGCCGAAATATAGAGCATCAACATGTAATACATAAAAACCTAGATCGGGTAAACAACAAAAAATTAGAGCAAAAAAAATAGACCATCAACATGTAATAAATCAAAACCCTAGATCGGGTAAACAACAAAAAATTAGAGCCGAATAAATAGATCATCAACATGTAATACATCAAAACCCTAGATCGGGTAAACAACAAAAAATTAGAGCCAAATAAGTAGAGCATCAACATGTAATGCATCAATACCCTAGATCGAGTAAACAACAAAAAAGTAGAGCCGAATATTCAAAACCCTAGATCAAACTTCAAAACCATTAATCAAACATCAAACCCTAGATCAAACTTCAAAACCCAAATCTGGAAATCAAAACCCTAGATCGGGTTACCATTTAAATCGTAGAGCTGAAAACCAAAAACCCTAGATCGAGTAACATCAAAACCCTAAATTGGGGAAACATCACAACATAGATAGGAAAAATAGCATCAAAGATCAGTAAAATGCATCAACGTTCATAAAATATCAAAAATAATCAGTGTAGATGGAAACCCTAGATGAAAAGAATTGATTGTAGACGAACCAGAAGGTGAAGAAAGCAATAAATTGGGGATTTTATAGCCGAAGGTGAAGAAATCAAGCGGTCGGGGATCGATTTGGACCGTCGGCAATCAATTTCAACAGGGGGTGACGAGTTTTCACCAGTCGCCAGTAGTAGCCGAAGAAAGGAGTGGGCGAGGGGTCGATGGTCAAGTGGGTGAGCCCTAACAGGCGAGTTCGGGGTTTTGTTTGAGTTTTTGAGTGAGATGGGCGAAACGAGCGGTAATTATAAGTATGCCATCGGTCGTTTCGCCCATTTTCACAAAAACCCAAAAAATGGGTCCAAGCCATTTTTCCGATTCAGTGTATTTGGGTGTTTCGCGAAAATGGATTTTTCGCAAAACTGAATTGGGAAAACAACCTTGTTTCGGTCAACAAACAAGGTTTGGTGCTCGTTTTCATTTTCGATCGAAAACGAAAACCCAAAATATGGCTAACAAACAGGCCCTTAGGTTTTAGGTTTTTGGGTTTAGATCAAATGTGCTATCCCCAAAGAGTGTATTGATGATGAAGAAACCACCAAAACTCGAAACCCAAAATTGGCAAAATTTAACCTTGACTGACTATTGGCCGATCACCGGTCAAAGCTCGATTGACCAAGCTTCATGGTTTGTCACAACGATTTTTAGTGGTTCGTCACCAATCTGTTGACCAAGTCTTGATAATTAAGCAAACACAAATAGTATCAATGCGAACACAATGATTTTTAGTGGTTTGTCACCAATGCTTACTCCACTACCTAAGCACCCCGCTTAGGATTTCACACACAATCCACTAGATATAGAGTTCCTTACAATGAGGGCTTTACGCCGGAGAATCTCCACTCTCACACCGAAGGCACATCCATACCCGGAAGTCCTCGCCTTCACACCTAGAGCACTCTCCCACCTCACTATCTCCTAAGAACACTCTAATCCTAGATTACGAGCACACCGGTGGACTTATGACTCCCACATCCTCTCGGGCATGCGGTGGTCTCCCACGACCCCGGCCACGGCCTCGACGCTCAGTACAGTTGATGTCACTATCGCTCCCTGCGGCATCAAAAGCCTCAATCGATCTGGAATCACCAGAAAGAAAATATCAAAATTTCAACAATTTCATTCACCATAAGTCGTTAAATAAACAAACCACAAGTCGCGCTGAGGTGCACACATAGCTCATTGATCTCATAGCATACCCCTACCGTATACTGACACGCTAGCAATGCCCTATATGGTGACAACTCAAGGTCGTAGTCAAACTAAATCACATGCTCTGATACCACTTTGTCACGCCCCAAGTTCAGGGTCACGTGACCGGCCAGGATATACGTGCCTATACCCTACAGCCTAACCCATGCACATGCCAACTCATGAAATAGCAGAATAAACAACAACTTTTATTAATAAAAAGAACCAAATAGATTTTCATTTCAAAATAGCAAGGTTTTAAATAAATAGTTCAAGTGCGAAAACAAATAAATCGAAGAGCAACAGTTCTTTTAACAAATAAAAGACTGAATAAAAGAAAACATGAATGTCCCCACGGGACTACAACTCCAAATACCAAAACAACAGTGCATGACAACCTACTACAAACTCGACTAGGACTGTTATGAGATCATGTGGAAAGTGCTCTAGCCCACCTCATCGGTCAGGCTCTGCAAAACAAAATAATGGCAACGGGTTAGTTCGAAGAACTCAGTGAGCGGTTTTACCAACCCTCACAAAAACAACATCACAAATAATGCATAAGGTAAAACTCCTAACTCGAGCAGGAAAAGGTCACAAGGGAGTGACCTACCAACAGGCCATCCGACCACCACCTGCCCGAAGGCAGCCAACACCCAAACGGTGAAGAACAACAGGCCTAAGCCTACCATGACCTAAGGCAAACAACACATACTAGAATAATCGGGAAGGCCCTTCGAACTTATCCTAGTATAAACAAACTCGGGAGGAATCGAGAAAGGCCCTCCGAACTTGCTCTATGAGACGCGTAGGAACAATCGGGATTCGCCCATCCGGACTTGCCCCTTTAAGATATCATAAGAGTAATCGGGTAGGCCCTTCAAGCTTACTCTTAAAAGATATCACATCAATAATCGGGAAAGGCCATTCGAACTTATTCCTTAACACCACATCGGGGTTAATCGGGTAGGCCATCCAAACTTATCCCACGAGGCCAATCCAGAACAATCAGGAAAGACCCTTCGAACTTGCTCTGTAGATTGGGAATTTGTCATCCAACTCCTGGGCTTAGTCCACAATCCGGCTCCTCGATGAGCCTCTCTGCCATTCATGAAGATATGGCGCACCATGACCTATGTCAATGCTTTCCTACGGTGTCTCATGGGTGTTCCTATTGGAAAGTGTCTCAACACTCCAATACCCGACCCCAACTCCTAGACCCGTAATGTCATAAATCCGTATGGTTTTATTTCATGCATAAACTTCTCATGTTGGTTCATAACAGATTATACTGACCCTTTTACCCAATTTTAATTATGCAATTAAAATTTAGTTCACCACAATTAGGGTTTTGTTTTAGCTTACTGTTCTGCCCGAAACCAATGTATCTAATCTGAATCTGGTCTCCGAAGTATGTCCTCTGTTTCCAAACTATATTTTTTGATCGAAACGATAGGTTACATGACTATGTTCAGAGAAATACAAACACCACAAGCATTACAAGAATAGCACAGATTCATCATCTCAGCATAAAATTCCAGCAACATTGAATTTTCAGCATGTCATGAAAATAAATTCGAAAATTCACAGAAATTAAATCCTTAATTCCCTAACATATCAGAATTATAACATTTAGATAATTATCACAAAAACTATATTTTTAAACAAGATTATAAAACACTACCGTCATCTTTAATCAAGAACAATCTTTAAGATCAAGCATTTAAATCAAGAAACCATCTTGCAAAACCTTCATGGCATCAACATCAAGATTCTAATTTCCACAAAACATGATTTTCTCAAAAAATCATAGATTAAATACTAAGCATGCTTGAACATAAAAAAACTCATTTTAATCATCAATTCGAGATATAAACTACAAGATAATCAACATCCCTCACTCAGGCATTTCATCGAACACCTTGAGGGTGCCCTTGCTCCACTCTTGGCCGAGCACCCCTAGGGCCGTCCTAGGGCTGCCGAACCCCATTGGGAAGGGTTTAGGGCCTCCTCAAATACGGCATACAACAAGAACGTCGAGAATTCGAGAAATCGTCGGAAAACAAATCAAGATTTCAATAGCCTTCAAGATTGGCTTCGATCAAGAACTCAAACAAACCCGAAAAAAGGAGGGTAAAACTATTCACCTAGTTAGGAAGGATGAAATAAGGAGAAATCCTGGATGATGGCCCTCGAATCCGGCTTCAAAGATGACGGCTCAACCCAAGAAGGGGAAGAGAAGGGGCGGCGGCTCACCTCAAGCCGCCGGCTTGAGGAGAGAGGGAGAGAGGAAGAGAGAGGGGCTGGCTTCGGCTGGCTCCTCTCAGCTCGACTCCAAAGGGAAGGAAGAGAGACGGAGAGGAGGAAAAGAAGCTTGGCTCGGCAGCTAAAGGACTCAGCTCGGCAGCTGCAAGAGAGAAGATAAGGGGGCGGGGGGCGGCTGGCGACTCCTGCGGCTGGCGGCTCTTCCTCTTTCCTCAAAAGCTGGTGTGGCACCAATAGGGAGCCACAAGCTAAGGGGAGGGGGTTTTATAGTCCCTCCTCAACCCTAATTCCTCTAATTCTTTACTCAACCCGCATTCGTCTCAAGCCGAACCCGAACCCGCTAACTTAATAAACTTAATTAATTCCTTTCTCCACATAATCATCCAATACATGCACATAATTAAACTATCATGCAACACAACATAAAATTAAATAAATCTATTTATGCAAGGAAAATTCACATAACTCATATCCTACTTACCCGAGCTCGCAAGCTCACACCGGACCATGCGTCGACTCGGCTTGACCTCGAACTTGTCACACCCTGACTGAGGGTAGTGTGACTGGCCAGGGCCCACATCCTACCTTGTAGACTACTGTATACATTGACATCAAGAAACCAAAATAAATCGACTGAAAGAAACTTAACATACATTATAAAAAGTTTGCAAGTCACAATATATAAGTTTTTCAAAACAAGAAGAAACATCAACATCAAATCTAAATGGTCAAATATCAAGTTTTACAATTCTTTTCAATTACAACCGTCGGTGCAGAAATAAAACCAACATAACTAGGACTAGTCTAAGACTCATGGACGCCACTACGAGATATGGCATTGCCTCCACCCTCTAGCTGCACCATGTCGACACCAAGCTACTGCTCATGCTCTACAAAAATAAAGCTAAACTGTGAGTCCACTTGGGACTCAGTGAGTGGCTCAAATGAACCTCCACATAAGCCTTAGACATGCACACATATCATACAAGGCAATAAAGGAATGTACAAGGAGGTAAAGTGTGTTTCTAATGCAACTACAGACCCTCAACGGACCCATCGGTACTAATTATACATGATAACCTGCCACCTTGGCTTATCAACCCTCTGGCATCCGGCACTTGGTCCTACTCATAGCAATATATCTCGGCTACAGCCGTCCCTACCATACTAAGTAGCATCGTCCTGGCCATCGGCCACATCATCTCAAGATTCAAGCAAACAATCTCAGGCCGTCGACTAGGATGGTCCACTAGTCTTTGGTCACCGTTTGGGGTAAGGATAGCTAGTCCCACCCAACTTGGGTCTGGCACCTAGCGGGCTCGCTGACACACCTCTAGACCCAAACTGGCCGAGCTAAGCATTGGTCATTTTTGACCTCCTCACTCCTCGGCGGACCATCTCAAGCACATTACACAATCAATATCCTAGGGTTTCCATATAAATATATACACTTCGGGCCTTTGCCTGTATCTAGCCTATGTCCGGCTACCGGTTCAATAGTTCATGCCGCCCCTTTCAGTATATATGCACCTATGAGTTCTAAGTTTCCAAAAGTATACAAGCAGTCATAGAAGTGTTATCGTCTCATATCTAAGTTTCCATAAATGTGCTATGATCATCTAGTGACACCTTACATGTTACCTAGCCTTCTACACTGTCTTAGGTGAGAATTCCCATGAATCAACCTTGGAATACCATCCAAGAACATTTAGGGCAGCATGCATAATCCAAAGAAAAATGCTCATATATTACAACATTCATCATACATAACCATAATGCACTTGCATAACAATTCTTATACTACCTTAGGAATATTAGCACATTAAGGGCAATTATCTAGCATGGCAAGGTAGTAATGAATTTAAATAACATGTATGAATTATAAAACATGGTAACATTGTCAACATCCAAAGTTTAAGGATCAAATGCTAAGTATGGTTACAAACTAGCATTACTACAATTCAAATCAATTAAGCTACATGCTAAACTTGGTGTTCTTTCTAAGTATTGTCATGTCCCTATGTGTGATCCCTAAGATCATGAAATTTCCATCTAAAGCAAGTCTCTCCTCCTCTCCCTAATCTTGGCCGAACCATGAGCAAGGGAAACCTTGCTCGGCCAAGGTCCTTGGGGTAGGGAAAGATGGAGGAGACTTTAACTATACCTTGTCTCTTCAATTCCACATACAACTTAAATACCAATGAACAACTTAACCTCCCCCTCACCCTTGGTCGAACCCTCTTCATGAATTTTAGGGTTCATTCGGCCACTTCAAGGGGCTTTAGAGAGGACATACTTCATCATACGTGAGGTGTTCAAAAGAACTACATCAAAACAGTGATATAAGGTCATCTAAGGGTCTTCTTGCCGTCAAGGGAATCGGAGAAAATTTCGGCATGACCTTTCCCCGTTTCCCATGATTCGGAAGCCCCAAAAATACATAAATCGATGATTAAAACAGCGAGATCCGACAAGAAGCTTCATAAAACAATGATTACGTGACATTGAAATCATGGATCGTTGGAATAAAATAGCGAGAACTCAACCTTTCAACTAGGGTTCGGCCACCCGCCTCCCCCAAACCTTTAAAACAATAACCACTCACCTAGATCGCCAAGAAATAAGGATCGGTGATGACGAGTTGAGATTTTTCGGCGATGACGCGAATTCCAGATCGATCCAAGCCCCAAACCCCCTCCTTGCCCCTTTTCCTCTTCTCCCTTGCAACCTTGTGTGACTCAATGGGTGAGTCGCGCGGCTGCCATAAGGGGGATTTATTCCCTCAACCATCTTTCCAAAGATGGTCTCAAGGCTCACCTAAGTCATACCTGGAACTTGACTCGGGTTCCGACCCAACCCATAACATGACTCGAGTTAACTTAATTTAAGAAATGATTTTATAAAAGGAAAGTTAGTTATCCAAATCAACTTCATGATTCATTAGCCGAGTCATACCTTTTCACTCGAGGCGATCCTGAGGCTCGACTCGACTACCCCTGGGTCCGATGCACATAGCATCACCAACGGATTTGTTACCAACGGATTTAATTTGTTGGTATTACCAACAAAATTACCAACGAATTAAAAAATCTGTTGGTAAATCAGCTTATAATTTTTTCCCCTTCTATTTCAACCGACCAAATATTTCTCCTACTCACTCACTAAAATACTATTTCCGCGCCATATTTTTTTTCAGCCCTAATACAGCGACCCGACGAATCCCTAAATTTTTCCCAGCCGACGAACTCCCCGCGCGACCTCTCCCTATGACACCTCCTCGTTTCGCGATCTCTCCCTGCGATGCCTCCCCATTGTGCTCGACCTCTCCCTGCGACGCCTCCCCATTCCGCGCGACCTCTCCCTGCGACACCTCGTCGTTCTCCAAAAACAAACGGTATGTTTGGGGAGGTGTGGAAAGATTGTTCTTTTTTCTCTCCTCTTAAACTCACCCTTTCGCTCTTTCACCGTAGGGCACCAGAGACGAGGCACACGAGAAGCGGTGTGGACTGAGGAGGGTCAGCGCCCACTTCTTCTCTCGTCCGAAACCCTAGTTTGTTTTGTGTTTTCCTTCTCCAGAAATGTTCCTCCGGCGAAATATGTGGCGGAGGCCGGTGCCCGATCGGAGGCACTGCTTGGGCGGTTGCTCAGCCGTGGCCTCGCCTCCGCGCCTCCGTCCTTGCCGCCGTTCGACCATCAGTCGCGGCCGTACAAGGGAATGCTGGCCGATGAGGTCCTCCAGAAGCGGAAGAAGTTTCTCGGGCCATCGCTGTTCTATTACTACCAGAAGCCTGTAAACTTCTCTCCCTAGCCTTAGTAGTGCTTTGACAATCTTTGTGCAACGTCGTTCAATCCAAGTTGGGTTCTTTTCGGATCCAATGCGCTATCGATGGACCAGTGTGGAGCAGAGCTCTCAAATCATATATTGAAGGATTTTTTAACCATATTTTGTGCAATATATTTAGCGCATCAAAAAAACTTCTCATTTTAACACATTCCATTTTCCTTTTATAGGCCCCATTACAATTTCTGAACGTCTTTTGGATGAAGTTTATTGTCTTTCATTATGATTTTTCTTTAAAATCTCTTTTCAGCTGAATATTGTGGAAGGAAAGATGCAGTATGTTTATGATGAGGCTGGAAAATGTTATCTTGATGCGTTTGCTGGCATAGTTACGATTTCTTGTGGGCATTGCCATCTTGATGTGGTGAATGCCGTGGTGGAGCAAACAAATCTACTTCAGCATACCACCACCATCTACTTGCATCATGCCATTGTTGAATTTGTTGAAGCTCTAGCTTCAAAAATGCCTGGCAACCTAAAGGTACGCTATCCCACTGTTCTGGATTTAATTGAATTTCTAGTTAATTCATGTATTATATGTCAACTACTACAAACAGTAACTAGAGATGAATATTTCAGCAGTGTGAGAAAATATTACATGTAGATAACCATGAAAACAAAGACCTTACTTGATTTTGTGCTATTTTGTTCTGCTTAATTCGCTGGTACTTACAGGTACTTAAGGTTGTAACCTAGGCAGATAGGTTAATATGAGACTACTCTTTAGTCTTTATTGCAGGCCTTATTGCAGAAACTTTTCAGGTCAGATTAGTCTTCTCAAAGAAGCTGAAAAGTAGTAACTACTCTTTAGTCTTTAGCTAGCAACTTTGGAGTTTGGATCTTCATATTTAGTTTCAAATGCTGACAGGGAGTTGGAGGAGCTGTTGAATTGGCACCTGGGTACCCAAAATTGGTATATGATATTGTTCGAAAGGCCGATGGAGTCTGCATAGCTGATGAAGTTCAGAGTGGATTTGGTAGGACAGTAAGCCATTATTGGGGGTTTGAGACACAGGGTGTCATTCCTGACATTGTCACAATGGCAAAGGTAATATATCTTTTTTTTCTACTTTTGATGCTGTATTCTTTAGAAGAAAAGAACAATTACCACATGTAGGATTTTGTTGATAAAAACTGCATCAGGTTTGAATATGTACCCATTATTTCTAAAATATTTTGATTTATATGGTGTTGGCAACTTTAATGATTGTTACAGGGTATTGGCAATGGCCTACCCTTGGGAGCAATTGTAACAACTCCTGAAATAGCAAGTGTGATGTCACAAAAAATACAATTCAACACTTTTGGTGGAAATCCTGTATGCTTTGCTGGTGGACTAGCTGTTCTCAATGTTCTGGACATGGAAAAGCGTCAATCACATTGTGCTGATGTTGGTTCTCACTTGATAGGACGATTGAGAACCCTTCAGGAAAAGCATGACAGTAACTTCCAAATACCTCTCTATTTTTTTTCATTAAGTTGTTCCACTATATGTTATGAGATAAATCTAGAATCCTTGCATCAAATTCTTGTTGCATAGATTTTTTCATAGGACGCACAAGGTTGTATCTATCTTTAACTTTGTATAGAACATGCATCTTATCATATATTTTCAGCTGTCTTCTTTTCAGTCATTGGAGATGTTAGAGGCAAGGGATTGATGCTGGGAGTGGAACTTGTAACTGATAGGAAGGAGAAGATACCTGCCAAGGCAGAATCATACCCTTGAGTTTCTCAAATAAGACTGTGTCTCTGCCCGAGAAACTTCTTCCGCTTCTGGAGGACCTCATCGGCCAGCATTCCCTTGTACGGCCGCGGCTGATGGTCGAACGGCGGCAAGGACGGAGGCGCGGAGGCGAGGTCACGGCCGAGCAACCGCCCAAGCAGTGCCTCCGATCAGGCACCCCTCCGCCACATATTTCGCCAGAGGAACATTTCTGGAGAAGGAAAACACAAAACAAACTAGGGTTTCGGACAAGAGAAGAAGTGGGCGCTGACCCTCCTCAGTCCTCACTGCTTCTCGTGTGCCTCGTCTCTGGTGCCCTACGGTGAAAGAGCGAAAGGGTGAGTTTAAGAGGAGAGAAAAAAGAACAATCTTTCCACACCTCCCCAAACATACCGTTTGTTTTTGGAGAACGACGAGGTGTCGCAGGGAGAGGTCGCGCGGAATGGGGAGGCGTCGCAGGGAGAGGTCGAGCACAATGGGGAGGCGTCGCAGGGAGAGATCGCGAAACGAGGAGGTGTCGTAGGGAGAGGTCGCGCGGGGAGTTCGTCGGCTGGGAAAAATTTAGGGATTCGTCGGGTCGCTGTATTAGGGCTGAAAAAAAATATGGCGCGGAAATAGTATTTTAGTGAGTGAGTAGGAGAAATATTTGGTCGGTTGAAATAGAAGGGGAAAAAATTATAAGCTGATTTACCAACAGATTTTTTAATTCGTTGGTAATTTTGTTGGTAATACCAACAAATTAAATCCGTTGGTAACAAATCCGTTGGTGATGCTATGTGCATCGGACCCAGGGGTAGTCGAGTCGAGCCTCAGGATCGCCTCGAGTGAAAAGGTATGACTCGGCTAATGAATCATGAAGTTGATTTGGATAACTAACTTTCCTTTTATAAAATCATTTCTTAAATTAAGTTAACTCGAGTCATGTTATGGGTTGGGTCGGAACCCGAGTCAAGTTCCAGGTATGACTTAGGTGAGCCTTGAGACCATCTTTGGAAAGATGGTTGAGGGAATAAATCCCCCTTATGGCAGCCGCGCGACTCACCCATTGAGTCACACAAGGTTGCAAGGGAGAAGAGGAAAAGGGGCAAGGAGGGGGTTTGGGGCTTGGATCGATCTGGAATTCGCGTCATCGCCGAAAAATCTCAACTCGTCATCACCGATCCTTATTTCTTGGCGATCTAGGTGAGTGGTTATTGTTTTAAAGGTTTGGGGGAGGCGGGTGGCCGAACCCTAGTTGAAAGGTTGAGTTCTCGCTATTTTATTCCAACGATCCATGATTTCAATGTCACGTAATCATTGTTTTATGAAGCTTCTTGTCGGATCTCGCTGTTTTAATCATCGATTTATGTATTTTTGGGGCTTCCGAATCATGGGAAACGGGGAAAGGTCATGCCAAAATTTTCTCCGATTCCCTTGACGGCAAGAAGACCCTTAGATGACCTTATATCACTGTTTTGATGTAGTTCTTTTGAACACCTCACGTATGATGAAGTATGTCCTCTCTAAAGCCCCTTGAAGTGGCCGAATGAACCCTAAAATTCATGAAGAGGGTTCGACCAAGGGTGAGGGGGAGGTTAAGTTGTTCATTGGTATTTAAGTTGTATGTGGAATTGAAGAGACAAGGTATAGTTAAAGTCTCCTCCATCTTTCCCTACCCCAAGGACCTTGGCCGAGCAAGGTTTCCCTTGCTCATGGTTCGGCCAAGATTAGGGAGAGGAGGAGAGACTTGCTTTAGATGGAAATTTCATGATCTTAGGGATCACACATAGGGACATGACAATACTTAGAAAGAACACCAAGTTTAGCATGTAGCTTAATTGATTTGAATTGTAGTAATGCTAGTTTGTAACCATACTTAGCATTTGATCCTTAAACTTTGGATGTTGACAATGTTACCATGTTTTATAATTCATACATGTTATTTAAATTCATTACTACCTTGCCATGCTAGATAATTGCCCTTAATGTGCTAATATTCCTAAGGTAGTATAAGAATTGTTATGCAAGTGCATTATGGTTATGTATGATGAATGTTGTAATATATGAGCATTTTTCTTTGGATTATGCATGCTGCCCTAAATGTTCTTGGATGGTATTCCAAGGTTGATTCATGGGAATTCTCACCTAAGACAGTGTAGAAGGCTAGGTAACATGTAAGGTGTCACTAGATGATCATAGCACATTTATGGAAACTTAGATATGAGACGATAACACTTCTATGACTGCTTGTATACTTTTGGAAACTTAGAACTCATAGGTGCATATATACTGAAAGGGGCGGCATGAACTATTGAACCGGTAGCCGGACATAGGCTAGATACAGGCAAAGGCCCGAAGTGTATATATTTATATGGAAACCCTAGGATATTGATTGTGTAATGTGCTTGAGATGGTCCGCCGAGGAGTGAGGAGGTCAAAAATGACCAATGCTTAGCTCGGCCAGTTTGGGTCTAGAGGTGTGTCAGCGAGCCCGCTAGGTGCCAGACCCAAGTTGGGTGGGACTAGCTATCCTTACCCCAAACGGTGACCAAAGACTAGTGGACCATCCTAGTCGACGGCCTGAGATTGTTTGCTTGAATCTTGAGATGATGTGGCCGATGGCCAGGACGATGCTACTTAGTATGGTAGGGACGGCTGTAGCCGAGATATATTGCTATGAGTAGGACCAAGTGCCGGATGCCAGAGGGTTGATAAGCCAAGGTGGCAGGTTATCATGTATAATTAGTACCGATGGGTCCGTTGAGGGTCTGTAGTTGCATTAGAAACACACTTTACCTCCTTGTACATTCCTTTATTGCCTTGTATGATATGTGTGCATGTCTAAGGCTTATGTGGAGGTTCATTTGAGCCACTCACTGAGTCCCAAGTGGACTCACAGTTTAGCTTTATTTTTGTAGAGCATGAGCAGTAGCTTGGTGTCGACATGGTGCAGCTAGAGGGTGGAGGCAATGCCATATCTCGTAGCGGCGTCCATGAGTCTTAGACTAGTCCTAGTTATGTTGGTTTTATTTCTGCACCGACGGTTGTAATTGAAAAGAATTGTAAAACTTGATATTTGACCATTTAGATTTGATGTTGATGTTTCTTCTTGTTTTGAAAAACTTATATATTGTGACTTGCAAACTTTTTATAATGTATGTTAAGTTTCTTTCAGTCGATTTATTTTGGTTTCTTGATGTCAATGTATACAGTAGTCTACAAGGTAGGATGTGGGCCCTGGCCAGTCACACTACCCTCAGTCAGGGTGTGACAAGTTCGAGGTCAAGCCGAGTCGACGCATGGTCCGGTGTGAGCTTGCGAGCTCGGGTAAGTAGGATATGAGTTATGTGAATTTTCCTTGCATAAATAGATTTATTTAATTTTATGTTGTGTTGCATGATAGTTTAATTATGTGCATGTATTGGATGATTATGTGGAGAAAGGAATTAATTAAGTTTATTAAGTTAGCGGGTTCGGGTTCGGCTTGAGACGAATGCGGGTTGAGTAAAGAATTAGAGGAATTAGGGTTGAGGAGGGACTATAAAACCCCCTCCCCTTAGCTTGTGGCTCCCTATTGGTGCCACACCAGCTTTTGAGGAAAGAGGAAGAGCCGCCAGCCGCAGGAGTCGCCAGCCGCCCCCCGCCCCCTTATCTTCTCTCTTGCAGCTGCCGAGCTGAGTCCTTTAGCTGCCGAGCCAAGCTTCTTTTCCTCCTCTCCGTCTCTCTTCCTTCCCTTTGGAGTCGAGCTGAGAGGAGCCAGCCGAAGCCAGCCCCTCTCTCTTCCTCTCTCCCTCTCTCCTCAAGCCGGCGGCTTGAGGTGAGCCGCCGCCCCTTCTCTTCCCCTTCTTGGGTTGAGCCGTCATCTTTGAAGCCGGATTCGAGGGCCATCATCCAGGATTTCTCCTTATTTCATCCTTCCTAACTAGGTGAATAGTTTTACCCTCCTTCTTTCGGGTTTGTTTGAGTTCTTGATCGAAGCCAATCTTGAAGGCTATTGAAATCTTGATTTGTTTTCCGACGATTTCTCGAATTCTCGACGTTCTTGTTGTATGCCGTATTTGAGGAGGCCCTAAACCCTTCCCAATGGGGTTCGGCAGCCCTAGGACGGCCCTAGGGGTGCTCGGCCAAGAGTGGAGCAAGGGCACCCTCAAGGTGTTCGATGAAATGCCTGAGTGAGGGATGTTGATTATCTTGTAGTTTATATCTCGAATTGATGATTAAAATGAGTTTTTTTATGTTCAAGCATGCTTAGTATTTAATCTATGATTTTTTGAGAAAATCATGTTTTGTGGAAATTAGAATCTTGATGTTGATGCCATGAAGGTTTTGCAAGATGGTTTCTTGATTTAAATGCTTGATCTTAAAGATTGTTCTTGATTAAAGATGACGGTAGTGTTTTATAATCTTGTTTAAAAATATAGTTTTTGTGATAATTATCTAAATGTTATAATTCTGATATGTTAGGGAATTAAGGATTTAATTTCTGTGAATTTTCGAATTTATTTTCATGACATGCTGAAAATTCAATGTTGCTGGAATTTTATGCTGAGATGATGAATCTGTGCTATTCTTGTAATGCTTGTGGTGTTTGTATTTCTCTGAACATAGTCATGTAACCTATCGTTTCGATCAAAAAATATAGTTTGGAAACAGAGGACATACTTCGGAGACCAGATTCAGATTAGATACATTGGTTTCGGGCAGAACAGTAAGCTAAAACAAAACCCTAATTGTGGTGAACTAAATTTTAATTGCATAATTAAAATTGGGTAAAAGGGTCAGTATAATCTGTTATGAACCAACATGAGAAGTTTATGCATGAAATAAAACCATACGGATTTATGACATTACGGGTCTAGGAGTTGGGGTCGGGTATTGGAGTGTTGAGACACTTTCCAATAGGAACACCCATGAGACACCGTAGGAAAGCATTGACATAGGTCATGGTGCGCCATATCTTCATGAATGGCAGAGAGGCTCATCGAGGAGCCGGATTGTGGACTAAGCCCAGGAGTTGGATGACAAATTCCCAATCTACAGAGCAAGTTCGAAGGGTCTTTCCTGATTGTTCTGGATTGGCCTCGTGGGATAAGTTTGGATGGCCTACCCGATTAACCCCGATGTGGTGTTAAGGAATAAGTTCGAATGGCCTTTCCCGATTATTGATGTGATATCTTTTAAGAGTAAGCTTGAAGGGCCTACCCGATTACTCTTATGATATCTTAAAGGGGCAAGTCCGGATGGGCGAATCCCGATTGTTCCTACGCGTCTCATAGAGCAAGTTCGGAGGGCCTTTCTCGATTCCTCCCGAGTTTGTTTATACTAGGATAAGTTCGAAGGGCCTTCCCGATTATTCTAGTATGTGTTGTTTGCCTTAGGTCATGGTAGGCTTAGGCCTGTTGTTCTTCACCGTTTGGGTGTTGGCTGCCTTCGGGCAGGTGGTGGTCGGATGGCCTGTTGGTAGGTCACTCCCTTGTGACCTTTTCCTGCTCGAGTTAGGAGTTTTACCTTATGCATTATTTGTGATGTTGTTTTTGTGAGGGTTGGTAAAACCGCTCACTGAGTTCTTCGAACTAACCCGTTGCCATTATTTTGTTTTGCAGAGCCTGACCGATGAGGTGGGCAAGAGCACTTTCCACATGATCTCATAACAGTCCTAGTCGAGTTTGTAGTAGGTTGTCATGCACTGTTGTTTTGGTATTTGGAGTTGTAGTCCCGTGGGGACATTCATGTTTTCTTTTATTCAGTCTTTTATTTGTTAAAAGAACTGTTGCTCTTCGATTTATTTGTTTTCGCACTTGAACTATTTATTTAAAACCTTGCTATTTTGAAATGAAAATCTATTTGGTTCTTTTTATTAATAAAAGTTGTTGTTTATTCTGCTATTTCATGAGTTGGCATGTGCATGGGTTAGGCTGTAGGGTATAGGCACGTATATCCTGGCCGGTCACGTGACCCTGAACTTGGGGCGTGACAAAGTGGTATCAGAGCATGTGATTTAGTTTGACTACGACCTTGAGTTGTCACCATATAGGGCATTGCTAGCGTGTCAGTATACGGTAGGGGTATGCTATGAGATCAATGAGCTATGTGTGCACCTCAGCGCGACTTGTGGTTTGTTTATTTAACGACTTATGGTGAATGAAATTGTTGAAATTTTGATATTTTCTTTCTGGTGATTCCAGATCGATTGAGGCTTTTGATGCCGCAGGGAGCGATAGTGACAGCAACTGTACTGAGCGTCGAGGCCGTGACCGGGGTCGTGGGAGACCACCGCATGCCCGAGAGGATGTGGGACAGAATTCCATGGTTGTTCAATTGCATGCCCGAGTAGCTGAGCTGACTGAAGCGCTCCGTAGGGAGCAGGAGCTGAGGCAGCAGCCACAACCAGTATCGGCAGCACCCGCAGCACCAGAGGTGGTCCAACCAGTAGCACCGGTGGTCAGAAACCCTAGAGCACCTTCATATGCAGATTTTGTTGTATTCAGGCCAACAGAGTACATAGGGACAGATCAGCCGGTGGAGGTCACTAGTTTCCTGGGAGATTGCTTTGAGCTGAGCAGGGAGCTCGGTTGTTCTTCTGAGATGACCACTCGACTGATCGGGTTGCAACTGAGAGGTCCAGCCAAGGATTGGCTTCACACCTGGAGAGACCGCAGAGTAGCAAATGCACTACCCCCTACCTGGGAGGAATTTAGAGCTGCTATGGTGGAGAAGTACCCACAGATGAGTGTCCGGGACAAGCGAGCGAAAGAGTTCGAGCTACTGCGTCGGACGGGCAATATGTCAGTGGCAGATTATGAGATGGAGTTTACTTAGCTCTCGAAGTACCATCCCACCTTGATAGACACAGAGACCGCCAGGGTCAAGAGGTTTGTTGAGGGGTTGAGGCCGCAGATTGCCAGACGGATCCATTACAC
Organism: Canna indica; assembly: GCA_034359265.1. Lineage (NCBI taxonomy): Eukaryota > Viridiplantae > Streptophyta > Magnoliopsida > Zingiberales > Cannaceae > Canna > Canna indica. The sequence continues at coordinate 29,995,214 of CP136898.1, read as the reverse complement.
CGAGAACACTTCCTTTGTCCAATTGTAGATGAAGCACTCTGACAGGAGGCGCTGGTACTGACAGACAAGCATGATGGTCCCCAGAAGAAAAAGTTGTGGCCCCATCCTTCGGGGGGTCGGCCAACTCACTCAGACGAGACTTTTATGTCAGCAGATCCACCGCAGGGCGAAGGTTATAATAGTTCCAGAGGCCACATGGTGTCAGGACTAGGGGCATCATCTGGAGATTCACAGCGGAGATCTAGGCCGCAGTAGTGTAATCGATGTCACGGGAGGCACTAGAGGGCTTGTTGGGGACGTTCGGAGGTATATTTCAGCTGTGGGCAGACTGGGTATTACAAAAAGGATTATCCAAGAAAGGGCAGTTAGCAGTCTGATCAGACCAGAGTAAAGGCACCGATGTCAGATGGTTTCGTGGCTCAGAGGGGTCAAGAGGCCTGCGAGTTGGTGGTTCGGAGTGGCCCGCTGCACGGGTGTTTGCTATGAACCAAGAGGGTGCTGATGTTGGCCTAAGGTTTTCTACCTTGGTCTTAATCTCGATTTTGATGATAACAACTATGGAACTAATGTTTCATTGAGAAATCTTTCAGGTTCCAAGTCGGTTAGCACACGACGTCCCCGATCGGAGAAATCGGATAAATTAGAGAAATTGGAGAAATCGGCAAGGACGCTCGTCGGCCCTCGGGATTCTTCGCAAAGTTAGAGTTTAGGTTTAGGGTGTATATAATGTAATGTAATCCACTTTATCATGCAAACAACACAAAATCCAAATCCAAATCCCAAAATATGGAAACCCGAAAACCGCCCTGAAATTCACTAATCCTAGGGAGCTTCTTGGAGAGCTATATGACCTAGACATTTTCTTGACACAAAAAATTACAGTAATTGTTCCTTGGGTAGAAACTAGATAACGAGGTATTTTTAAGGATTATTTGGAAGCCTTTAGCCTGCCCATATTTAAACCATGAGATTAGGAAATTTTCGTTTCCCAAAAATTTGTACTAGACCCCAAACACTAGATTTTGATTCTTAAGGATTTTAATTTTTTAGATATTTTTATTGAATCCAAATGGGGGGTAATCCTTATATAACATTAATGTTTTAAAGTTATTAACTTCTTAGCGAAGGCGGAACCAAAAAATGAGCAAATGAGCAGAAAAATCAACAAACTGGGCTGATTTTTCCAGTTTCGGTTGACCGGTCGGTCGACCGAATATGGTTGAAAATTGGAAGTAGACAATTCGTTCGACCGACCGATTGGCCGAATATGGTGGAAAATTGGCAATAGCCAATTCAGTTGACCGGTCGGTCGGCCGAAGTATGCCAAAAAGCAGCAATAATGTCTTCGGTCGCTCGGTCGGTTGACTGACGATCGACCGACAATCGATCGGAAGACGAAAAGGGCTTTACCCGAACCTTCTTCTTGGCTCTATAAATACATATGTCTAAGCCTTCCTTTGATACTTTTGATCACTCCTACACTTCATTGAGCCATCCTTGATCATTTCCAAGCTTTCATTGAGCCATTACTTGGAGAAATCCTAGTTTGATCTCTCATTCCTTGAGTTTGCCTTCAAGCTTGATTTGATTCATCATCAAGACATCAAGAGGAGCTAGGATTCATTGTGTTGGAGCTAAGTATTTGTGATGTTGTACTTTTGCTCCATTACTTGTATATTCTCTTGTTTATTTGATTGGATTTGAGCTTGTGAAGACCTAGGTTGTTAGGTCTTGAAATTGGGTGGTTGCCTTTGTGTTTGAGGCTTAATTCCACCGGTATAAACTTAGTTTACTAGGATTAGTTGAGTTGTCCCTTAGGTTGAGGTGGAAGAGTACTCTCGGTAAGAAGGCAGAGACTTCCGGGTGTGGAAGTGCCTTAGGTTGAGAGCGAGACTCTTCGGGTCAAAGTCCTCGTTATAAGGGAAACAAAATTAATCTAATAAAGTTTAGTTTGGAAATCCTAAGCGGGGTACTTAGGTAGTGGAGTAGGTATTGGGGCTGAACCACTATAAATAATTGTGTATGCATTGATTCTATTTGTGTTTATTTCATTATCGCATTTACTTTGCTTCCACTTGCTAGTCATCTTGTAATTTGCCTAAGTAACCAAAGAAAAGATTAAAACCGAATTTAGGCAAAAAGATTAGTGAACACACTATTCACCCCCCCCCCCCTCTAGTGTGACCATTTCACTAACAATTGGTATCAGAGCGGGTCATGGATTGAGATTTCACCATCTCGTCTACATCTTGCTTCGATCCAGAAAATGACACTAGAGAGTATAGCATTTGCAAGAGTAGGTTTGATGAAGAAAATTTTGGTGTTTGGAAGAGTAGGATGTATACCTTTTTTAAAACACAAAGTTTAGATCTATTGTGCATGCTAAAGAATGAATATGTTGAGCCCACCATTGACATAAATGATTGGATTCAAGAACAAGTTAAATTATTTCAATTGAATGCTAAAACAACGCAACTCTTATATTGCTCATTTTCAAATAAAATACTTGAAAAGGTTATGCATTATTCTTCCGCATTCGATATTTGGTCCACATTAAATATGTTATACATTTGTTGAGGGTGGTGATGACAATGGTCATCCCCCTAGTACAAACCTCGGTTTTGATGATCTTAGTACTTCTAGTCAAAGAAGCAAATAAAAAAGCCAAAAAAGAAATGTTATATGCTACTTGTGCAAGGAGAAGGGGCACATTAAGAGGAATTGCCCTTCAACAAAGAAGAATGCCAAGAAGAGGACAAGTGCTTCAACATCCACCTCCAAATCACAAGAAGCATCCTCTTGTCATGACTATGAAGGCACATCCAAGGTTTGCCTCATGGTTATCCATGATGAGGTTCAATACTCTACGGTTAGTCATGATAAAGATATAGCATATGATAGTGATGCTAGTTCTTCACATTCACTCAAAATGTTATATGAAGAATTAGTAGAAGAATGTCAAAATATGTGTGCCATGCTTTTGAAAAAGAGTAAAGAAATCAAGAAAATTAAAAAGGATAACTCTAGGCTTACTATGGATTTGCATGCTCTAGAATTAGAAAATGAAAATTTAAAGGCAAATCTAAGTTCCTCAAGTGTTGATTGCCATGATAGTATTGATGTTTTGAAAACTAGTAATTCACAATTGTTAATTGAAAAATGAGAATATTGATTTGAAAAATGAAAATGATGATTAGAAAACTGAATTGAAAAATATCTCAAAAGTTGAGATTGAGAATTTGAAAGTAGAAAATATGAAAATCAAAAATGAAAATAGTATGATGAAATCTCAAATGCAAGCCTTACATAAATCAATTAATGATTTGAAAAATGAGGTTGTTTTCTTGAGTAGAAAAACTAGTAATTTATCACATGTTTCATCTTTTAGAAATCCTAGGAAGAAAAATGTTTCATCTAAGAATGCTCATGCTCATCATGCCTCTCATTCCAAGCATTCTAACATTAGACCTCATTTTCACATGAATGGTAAAACGAAAGAATTTCATGGGCATTGCTTTTGTTGCGGCATATATGGCCATGCTATTTATGATTGTGCATTCAAGAAAAATCCAAGTGTAGCTAGGACACTTTGGATTCCTAGGCCATCTAACCCCCAAGGACCCAAAGCCCTTTGGGTACCAAAAGTTTCATGCTCTTTTGTAGGGGGAGCCACCACACAAGAGTGATGGAAATTGAAGAGTTGAAGTTGACCAAGAAATTGAAGGAAGGATCCTTGCATGATTGCAACTTCAAAGTCTTAACCTAGACTAGATGCCTTAGGTTTAAGAATTGGCATCTAAATCACTTGGTATCATCACCTTTTCTCTACTTGTATGTTTGAAGTTGGTGTTTATGATACATGCTTAAAATTGATTGATTTTCCCCGTTCTTAATATATTTCAAATGATTTTTTATTTTTTTGATTTTCGATCTCTTCGGAGACCTATGTGGCCTATAACGGGCCTAAGCGACTTTGCGGTTCTAAATTGTAGGCTCATTGTGGCCTTTCGGTTTTCAACCAATAAGAAGGGTTGGAGATCAAGTTTTCATATTTATTACTCTTGTGATATCTTAAAATTCATTTTGATATCACATGATTTCATTTAAAACGGATTTCAAACTATCTAGCAAAGATGTATTTTGAAAATGATATTTGAATCTCTCTTTGCTATTTGGTTTGGTTAGCTTGCTAGTAGCCTTAATTTCATTATCTACTAATGGAGTCTACTTGCAAGTTAAAAATATTGATGGAAGGCTAGTAGATTGAATTTGGAAAGAGAATTAAAAGTTTGGGAAAATTTCCAAGAATGAGGTATGAGTTCGTCTTTTGCAAAAATCTAAATATAATACTTGAATATTCATGCTTTAATGATGTCTCTATATACTCATGATTGATTTTGCATGAAAAATATTTGAATTTTAATGAGTAGGAGAATTCATGATAACTAAGCAATTTCATGATATTGATATTGAATGAAATTGGACTAGTTTGAAATTTCTTATTAAAGATCTCATTTTGAGTAAACACCCAATAAACATGCGTAGATACACACATGATATGATTCTAGGTGTTTAAACTTGAAAATTCATGTGTAAATGAACAATGTGATAACTAGATCACTTTAAGGGACTTAAGCTTGGAAAAATTTGACCCAAGTCAATAAATTGACTTGGACACTTCATTTTAAGTTCAAATTTCATAAATATGTTTATAAATAGGTATGACATGTTTCCATGCACTTAGAATGAAAAATTCATATAGATATGAATAAAATGACATAGATGCCACTGCATGATAACCTCTTCTGAACCAAGTTGACCCAAGTCAACAAATTGACTTAGAGGTCTCATTTTCAATCCATATTAGAGGAACATGTTTAGATTTACTCATGTTAGGTATCCATAGGTTTGAGTTTGAAAAACCATGAGTAAATCATAAGATTGACACTTAGCAAGTTTCATGATAACTAGTTTAGTTTTGAATGAAACCATGCTAGGTTGATATCTTCACTTAAGGATATAATTTTTATTTCAAACTTGACATACACTCTTTACATGATCATTTTATGGGGTCATAAAAGTTCGAATGAAAACTGAGCATGTTTTTGGAAAATGACTGAAAATTACGAAAATGTCATTGAAATTTCAGCATTTTCAGTTATTTCTAGAGAAATGTAGAAAAATCTTTTTTAACTGATTCTTGAAACTTCACCTTCACTAAAAAAATCTAGTTTCTTCAATAAAAATTTCGAAAAGTTTTATCAAGAATTTGATTTATAGTGGAATTTTGAAGTTGGATTTCAAAAATGCAAAATATCATCCTCTTGAAATATCAATCTTTCTGATACTTTGATTTTTCGTCGAAAACTTCATATGAAATTTTGTGCATACTATTTTGATTCCATTTCTAATAGCATTCTCACTATTCTTTGAGTAAAATCATATCTAAAAATGATTTTGACAACATAAGCGATATCTTTAAAAAAATGAGCTTTTGGTTGAAATCGAGATCGATTGAAAAATGGACTTTGAAAATTCATTTTGAGTTCAAACTTGACATATGCATTTCAAATAACCATTCAGCAATATCTGGAAAGTTTGAATAAAAAATTATAACTTTCGAAAAAAAACACCTCAAATTTACAAAAATGCCCTTGGACTTTCAAGAATTTTATGAATTTATAGGAAACTGATTTTTGACTGATTCTTAAACCTGTAGATTCCTTGAAAAATCTAGTTTGTCCAGTTAAAGTTTCAAAAAAATTTGTCAAAAATATGATTTTGTATGGATTTAAAAGTTTGACTTTTGAAAACTTAAAGTATACTTTGACCTATGTCAAAAAGTGATTTAGAAACCTTATTTTCAACCCAAACTTGACTCGTATACTTAGATTCACTCATGTTAGATGTCCAAGTGCCTAAGTTAGAGAAAACATGATTAGATAGCAAAATTTGATACTTAGCCATTTTCATGCTTTCATGCCTACTTTGAATGAAATCATGCTAAGTTCATATTTTGATCAAATGACATTAGTTTCACCTCAAACTTGATATACATGCTTTAAATGACCATATCTTGGTATTTTGAAAGTTTGAATGAAATCTAAATGTAAGACCCGAAAATTTTTCCTAATATTAAAATCTACTTTGGTGCAGCGAGCCGGACCCGGGGATAGTCGAGTCGAGCCTCAGGATCGCCTCGAGTGAAAAGGTATGAGTCGACCATTGGTGTATGAAATTTAATTAGGTGATTGACTTTCCTTTTATGCAATCATACCTTAAATCAAGTTTAAATTGACTCATGTTGTGGGTTGAGTCGGAACCCAAGTCGAGTTCGGGTTTAGTCGAGTCTTGAGTATGAGTCAAGTGAGTCAAGAGCCTATATGGAAGGCTAGATGAGGGATTAAAATCCCTCATCCTTTTGCCGTGCGACTCATCTTTGAGTTGCACAAGGCAGCGCCTAAGAGAGGGGGAGAAGAAGCAAGGAGAAAAGGGATTTGGTCGATCCGGGATTTCGCGCCGTCGCCGGAAGATTCGAAGTTGTCATCATCCGATATTTCATCCTCCTCAATCAAGGTGAGTGGTTGGATAGATGTTGAGGGGAGGCGGGTGGCCGGCCCCATAGATTTTGAAATCGGGATTCTTCTTCGCGAGTTTTGCCGATCGAGTTGTTTCTCCATGTTAGATTCTTAGATCATTGTATATGTTGTGATTTCGTGGTTTTATACGTGTCAATTTCTAATTGTAAGGGGCTGGCCGAGTCGAGGAAAAGGGGAAAGGTCATGCCGAAAATTTCCCCAATTTCCTCGCTTGTCTCGCAACTTGCGCATCGACTTGTAATCGCTTGTTTTTGCTTTTGGATTGACAATCGTGTGGACATCGCAGCCATGTCCACCACCCCTAGATGTTCGGCCGAGCATGGTTATCATCCTGCTCGAGTTGGCCGAGCAGTAGAAGGGGGAAAAGTAGGACTGTTTGTATTAGATTGTTGGATCTCGTATTTTATCGTCTTAACCCGCACTGTGACGTTTAAATGTTAGATTCAATTTGAAGTTTATTTTTACTGTTCCATTGGTTAAAATGTATAGATACCAGCCCCTTTCCACATGGATTGATCGGCCGAGCAAGGTTGACCTTGCTCAAGCTTCGGCCGATCAAGGAAAAGGGAGAGGAAGCGAACGATTTTGTGTAGTTGTTCATATCCCTCCGTTTAATATTTATTCATATTCACGTTAATGTTAATCCATATTCATGTTGTGAATTGTTGGGATAGATTTATATTATGAAATTGGAAATGTTCTTGCTAATGCTTATATAGTATATGTAGACAAGAAAGGTTTCATTTAATTGCTCATATCATGTTTAATTGTTGCTATGCTTAGTGTACGTTCCATATGGGTTTAACCTCTATATTACTTACTTTTTTATTTTGGTTCTTCATGATGTTACTATCCGAAATTAATTTGGTAAGTAATGTACACATGCTGTCCTAAAATATTCGTGGGTGAAATTTTGAGATCGGTTCATAGAATTCCTCACCCAAGGTAGCGTATAATGCCAGGCAACATGTAGGACGTTGTGAGATGCTCAGCATATATGGAAACTTAGCTAGGAGATGACATAACTTCTAGGATTGCTAGTAAATATTTTTAGAAACCTAGAACCATTAGGTGTGCACAATTTGAAAGGAAAGCATTAATTTGCTGACCCTGGAGACCGGCTTAGGGCCAGATACGGGCAATGGCCCGAAGGGTATATAAGGAAACCCTAGGACACTTGATTGTGTGATGTGCTTGAGATGGTCTGCCAAGAAGCGTGCAGGTCGGGAATGACCAATGCTTAGCTCGGCCAGTGATTGGTTATTGAGATGCACCAGCAGGCCTGCTAGGTGTCAGACCCCAGTTGGGTGGGATTAGCTATCCCTACCCCAGACGGTGTCCGAAGACTAGTAGACCATCCTAGTCGATGGCCCGGGATTTGTTGTTTACATCTTGATATGATGTGGCCGAACGGCCAGTGTGATTCCACCTTGTGTGGTAGGGTCTGCTGTAGCCGAGATTTTTATACCATAAGTAAGCCCAAGGGCCGGATGCCGAAGGCTTAATAGGCCAAGATGGGCAAGTTTTCACATATACTGTGTATACAGAATGACCCATGGGGTTAGTAGTCACATTAAAAGTAACTTACCTCCCTTAATATACATTATGTTACCTTATATGTTATGCATGAGTAACTGAGGATTATGTGGAGGTTTGCAAGAATCGCTCACTGAGTCCCAAGTGGACTCACAGTTTGTTTCTTTGTTTTTTTGCAGAGCACGAGCAGTGATTTTGGCTTATCGGCATGGCACAGCTAAAGGGTAGGTGGTGGTGCCGTATCTCGTAGCGGCGTCCTTGGGTCTTAAAGTAGTTGTTTCCTTTCTGCACTGACATTGTGTTTTGGAAAGTTTGTAAAACTTTGATATTTGAGATGTTCTATTTGTTACGATGTTGGTTTTCTTCTTTGGTTTGAAAACATATATTGTGAACTTTGAAAACTTTAGATAAAATTTTTATTGTGGTTTCTTTTTATCGATATGTTCTGGTTTCTTATATGTCAGTGTAGACAGTAGGCTACAAGGTTGGATGTAGGCCCTGACCGGTCACACTCCCCTTAGTTGGGGTGTGACACTAAAAATGTCATGAAAAAGATATGATATTCACGAAAATATCAATACTTAAGCCTATACATGATTTCTAGACTTGGAATGTATTTATTATCTAATGCTATCATGTATGATTTAGTCTCATATTAGATATTTGATTTTTCATCCCTTTAGTTGAGATTTTCATGTTTCATGGAAAATAGTTTTAGATTCTCAACTTCGACTATAGGTTGACTTTTTTAGTCCTTTTTATTGATGTCAAAAGGGGGAGACAAATATAGGTAAAAGGGAAGAAAATATAGAAAACCCATGCATACATATAGAGGGAGTTTATTTCCATAGATATGCATGTTGATAGGGGGAGAAATCCCATGGTTGATATCCTTTGTGCTTTAATAAATATATTTCCTTAAGGATGTTTGTCATCATCAAAAAGGGGGAGATTGTTGGCCTAAGGTTTTCTACCTTGGTCTTAATCTCGGTTTTGATGATAACAAACATGGAACTATTGTTTCATTGATAAATCTTTCAGGTTCCAAGTCGGTTAGCGCACGACGTCCTCGATCGAAGAAATCAGAGAAATCGGAGAAATCGGCAAGGATGCTCGTCGGCGCTCGGGATTCTTGGGAAGTTAGAGTTTAGGTTTAGGGTGTCTAGAATGTAATGTAATCCTCTTTATGATGCAAAGAACCCAAAAACCAAACCCGAATCCCAAAACATGAAAACTCAAAAACCATCCTGAAATTCACTAAGCCTAGGGAGCTCCTTGGAGGGCTGTATGACCTAGATATTTTCTTGACACAAAAAATGATGGTAATTGTTCCTTGGGTAGAAACTAGATAACGAGGTATTTTTAAGGATTTTTTGGAAGCCTTTAGCCTACCCATATTTGAACCGGGAGATTAGGAAATTTTCGTTTTCCAAAAATTTGTTCTAGACCCCAAAAACTAGATTTTGATTCTTAAAGATTTTGATTTTTTTGATATTTTTATTGAATCCAAATGGGGGGTAATCCTTATATAACATTTATATTTTAAAGTTATTAACTTCTTAGTGAAGGCTAAACCTAGAAATGAGCAAACGAGCAAAAAAATCAGCAAATTGGGCTGATTTTTCCAATTTTGATTGACCAATCGATTGACCGAATATGGTTGAAGATTGGCAATAGCCAATTCGGTCGACCGAATATGGCGAAAAATTGGCAATAGCCAATTCAATCGACCGGTTGGTCGACCGAAGTATGCCAAAAAGCGGCAATAACGCCTTCGGTCGCTTGATCGGTTGATCGACAATCGATCGGCAGTTGACCGGAAGGTGGAAAATGGCTAGTTTTCGTGCCGTTGAGCGGTGCTTTACCCGAGCCTTCTTCTTGGCTCTATAAATACATATGTCTAAGCCTTCCTTTGATACTTTTGATCACTCCTACACTTCATTGAGCCATCCTTGATCATTTCCAAGCTTTCATTGAGCCATTACTTGGAGAAATCCTAGTTTGATCTCTCATTCCTTGAGTTTGCCTTCAAGCTTGATTTGATTCATCATCAAGGCATCAAGAGGAGCTAGGATTCATTGTGTTGGAGCTAAGTATTTGTGTTGTTGTACTTTTGCTCCATTACTTGTATATTCTCTTGTTTATTTGATTGGATTTGAGCTTGTGAAGACCTAGGTTGTTAGGTCTTGAAATTGGGTGGTTGCCTTTGTGTTTGAGGCTTAATTCCACCGGTGTAAACTTAGTTTACTAGGATTAGTTGAGTTGTCCCTTAGGTTGAGGTGGAAGAGTACTCTCGGTAAGAAGGCGGAGACTTCCGGGTGTGGAAGTGCCTTAGGTTGAGAGCGAGAGTCTTCGGGTCAAAGTCCTCGTTACAAGGGAAACAAAATTAATCTAATAAAGTTTAGTTTGGAAATCCTAAGCGGGGTACTTAGGTAGTGGAGTAGGTATTGGGACCGATCACTATAAATAATTGTGTATGCATTGATTCTATTTGTGTTTATTTCATTATCGCATTTACTTTGCTTCCACTTGCTACTCATCTTGTAATTTTCCTAAGTAACCAAATAAACGATTAAAATTGGATTCGGCAAAAAGATTAGTAAACACACTATTCAGCCCCCCTCTAGTGTTACCTCTTTTGGTGTCTACACCTATGGGCATTTCTGTGATGGCTGAGACAGTCTTTCAGGGCTGCGAGGTGGTCACTTGTGGGCATGTGTTGATAGCCGACTTGACACTTCTGCCGATGCTGGAGCTTGACGTAATTTGGGGCATGGACTCATTGGCGGATCATTTCGCCTCAGTAGATTACAGGGCTAAGACTGTGACCTTAAGTAAGCCCAGATTGCCCCAGTTTACCTTCCAGCGTGAGGGAAGGGGAGAGCCGTTGATGGCGATTTCAACTCTTAAGACTCGAAAGCTACTTCTGGGTGATTGCCAGTCCTCCTTGTTGGCCTAAGGTTTTCTACCTTGGTCTTAATCTTGGTTTTGATGATAACAAATATGGAACTAATGTTTCATGAAGAAATATTTTCCGATTCCATATCGATTAGCTCTTGATGTCCTCGATTGGAAAATATTGAAGAAATCGAAAGGACATTGATCGCCGTGTTCGGGTTCGTCGTGGAAATCTCTCGAAGTTTGATGTGTGCACAAAAGACGTCTTGGATGAGTCTGAAGAACCCATGAAAAGCTCTCCAAGTTGATGCACGTTGAAGGCCAAAACCCGAAAACGAAGCGTGTAAGAAGAAGGCTGAAAAAATCAAGTTCAGCCTAGGTTCGGTTGACCAGTCGATTGACCGAATGTAGTGAAGAATTGGCAATAGCCAATTTGGTCGACCGGTCGGTCAACCGAATGTGGCAAAGATTTGGTAGTAGCCAATTCGGTCGATCGGTCGGTCGACCGAAGTTCGCCCAGAAGCGGCAGAATGTCGCGGTTGCTTGGGCAATCAATCCATCGGTCGATCGATGATCAATCGGCAAGTGACCGGGCATCGCCAACGGGCAGAAAAATGCCCATTGATGAGCCATTTCATTTGGGGGGTTATAAACACCCACCCAAACTTTTGTCCAAGCTATTTATTGATGCTTCCATGCCTCAAAGTGTGATCCTAAGCATCTCTACAAGCTTTCATTGAGCCATCTTTGCAAGAACCCTAGTTTTGATCTCCACACCTTGATTTAGCCTTCAAGCTTCACCCATTCATCTTCTCAAGGCATCATGAGGACTAGGGAGTTTCTTTTGGAGCTAAGTATAGTTTAATTTGTTTATTGCTCCAATTGTTATTGTATTTTCTTGGTTATTTTCATTGTATACCATTTGTGTAAACCTAGGTTGCTAGGTTTGATTGAGTTGGTGGTTGCCTTGGAGTTAAGGCTTAAATCCACTATTGTAAACTTAGTTTACTAAGATTAGATGAGTTGTCCTTAGGTTGAGGTGGGAGAGTGCTCTCGGTAGGAAGGCGGGATACTTCCGAGTGTGGAAGTGTCTTCGGTTTGAGAGCGGAGACTTTTCGGTGTAAAGTCCTCATTGTAAGGAAACTAATTAATCTAGTTAAACTAGTTTGGAAATCCTAAGCGGGATGCTTCGGTAGTGGAGTAGGCATTGGGGCCGAACCACTATAAATCATTGTGTTAGCATTATCTCTCTTGTGTTTACTTCATTATCGTATTTACTTTGCTTCCGCTTGCTACTCAACTTGTAATTTGCCTAAGTAACCAAAGAAACGGTTAAAATCAGATATAGGCAAAAAGATTAGTAAACACACTATTCACCCCCCCTCTAGTGTGGCCATTTCACCAACACTTATTGGTCTTTGTGTCTGTGGCAGAGGAAGGCGGAGGTGCGGCTAGGGACATCGGAGGAACGCTCGTGGTGTGCAGGTTCTCTGATGTGTTTCTGGAGTAATTGCTAGGGTTGCCTTCAAAGAGGGAGATCAAATTCTGTATTGATTTACAACCAGGGATGAATTTGATCTCCATTCCACCGTACCGGATGGCACCAGCTGAGTTGAGGGAGTTGAAGTCCCAGTTGCAGGAGCTGCTTGAGTTGGGTTTCATTCGCCCAAGTGTTTCTCCTCGGGGTGCTCCAGTGCTCTTTGTGAAAAAGAAAGATGGGTCGATGCGGATGTGCATTGATTATCAATAGCTTAATAAGGTAACGGTGAAGAATCGGTACCCGCTGCCCAGGATTGATGATTTATTTGATCAGCTTTAGGGAGCTCAATGGTTTTCTAAGATTGACCTGCGGTCAGGGTATCATCAGTTGAGGATCCGGGACAGTGATGTCCCTAAGAATGCTTTCAGGTCGAGGTATGGGCACTTTGAGTTCCTAGTGATGTCCTTCGGGCTGACTAATGCACCTGCAGCATTTATGGATCTGATGAATCGAGTGTTCAGGGAATTCTTGGATAAATTCATAATTGTTTTCATTAATCATATTTTGATTTATTCCAGGAGCAAGAAGGAGCATGTTGAGCACTTAAGGGTAGTTTTGAAAACTCTAAGGGAGCACTGATTGTATGCTAAGTTCTCCAAGTGCGAGTTTTGGCTAGAGAGTGTGGGGTTCCTTGGCCATGTGGTGTCCAGGGAAGTGGGTAAAGGTGGACCACGCAAAGATAAAATTAGTTCAGAATTGGAAGAGGCTGACTAATGTCACAGAAGTCCGTAGTTTCCTGGGGTTGGCAGGTTATTATAGGATATTTGTGGAGAACTTCTCCAGGATTGCAGCGCCATTGACCCGCCTGACTCAGAAGAAGGTCAAGTTCGAATGGGACAGTAAGTGCGAGGAGAGCTTTCTAAAGCTCAAGGACCGCTTAACGTCAGCACGAGTTCTAGCAGTACCTTCGGGCTCGGGAGGGTTTGTTGTTTATTGTGAATGCTCCCGGGTTAGCTTGTTTGTGTGTTGATACAGAATGGCAAGGTGATAACTTATGCCTCTAAGCAGTTGAAGGTTCATGAGAATAATGACCCCACCCATGATCTTGAGCTGGCAGCGGTGGTGTTCGCATTGAAGCTGTGGCATCACTACCTTTATGGTGAGGCTTATGAGATATACACTGATCATAAGAGCCTCCAGTATTTGCTCACCCAGAAGGAGTTGAACCTGAGGCAGAGAAGATAGCTTAAGCTGTTAAAGGACTATGACTACAATATCATGTACCATCCGGGGAAAGCCAATGTGGTGGCTGATGCTTTGAGCAGGAAGTCTATGGGTAGCCTGACACATTTGGCGGTCAGGAGGAGGCCGTTGGCTCAGGATTTGGCCCTATGTTTGGATGGCGGGGCAGTCTTGTCAATATCAGATTCTGGTGTGCTGGTCGCTCACCTAAGGGTGTAGTGCAAGTTGGTTGATAGGTTGCGAGCAGCGCAAGAGGAGGATGCTTTCTGTGCTCTCACTAAGGATCTATCCAGGAGAGGTAATGTCGATAATGGGTTCAGTGTGGACTCGGAGGTCGTTCTGAGGTTTAAGAACAGGATAGTGGTGCCAGATATAGTAGAGGTTCGTAGGCAGGTGCTAGAGATGGTTCATCGGTCCATATACACTATACATCCGGGAGCCACGAAGATGTACCGGGACCTAAGGCAGAATTATTGGTGGAAAGACATGAAAGAGAAGTGGCCGAGTTTGTGTCTAAGTGCCTGGTGTGTTAGCAGGTGAAGGCTAAGCATTTGAAGCTGGCAAGGTTGCTCCAGAACCTAGAAGTACCAGAGTGGAAATGGGAGAAGATAATCATGGATTTTGTGATAGGATTGCCAAACTCTGGCAAGGGCAATGGTTCTATCTGGGTAGTGGTGGATCGCCTAACCAAGACTTCGCATTTTATACTAGTTAGGATGATCTTTTCAGCTGAGCAGTATGCGAGGTTGTTCTTGGATCGGATCATCGCATATCTTGGTGTTCCTGTGATGATCATCTCAGATCGGGATACTCAGTTCACAACTCTTTTTTGGCAGTCGTTCCAAGAGGCTTTGGGCACTCAGGTTCGGTTCAGTACTGCGTTTCACCCTCAGACAGATGGTCAGTTGGAGCGGACTATTCAGACGCTGGAGAATATGCTGAGAGCATGTGTCCTGGATTTGGAGGGCAATTGGGAGAGGCACTTACCTCTGATTGAGTTTGCCTATAATAACAATTATCACAGTAGCATCGGGATGGCTCCATTTGAGGCATTGTATGGGCGGTGATGCAGGTCGCTCGTAAACTGGTTTGAGGCAGGGGATTCCCTCATGATGGGATCTGACCTGGTTGAGGAGGCAGTAGAAAAGGTGAAGCTAATCAGGGAGAGATTGTTGGCAGCTCAGAGTCACCATAAGATGTATGCGGATGAAAAGGCCAGGGAGGTAGAGTTTGCTGAGAGGGACATGGTGTTCCTCAAGGTGTCCCCCATGAAAGGGGTGGTGAGATTTGGTAAGAAAGGAAAGCTAAGCCCTAGGTTCATTGGGATGTTTCCTATTCTCAAGCGCAGGGGAGCTGTGGCCTATGAGTTGGCCTTACCTCCTAGTATGGATCGAGTACATCCAGTGTTCCATGTGTCTATATATGCTAAAGAAGTATATTCGGGATGAGTCCCATGTGATTGAGCCTACCGCAGTGGAGGTGGATTCAGCATTCTCCTATGAGGAGCGGCCAGTTGCGGTGCTAGACCATCAGATCAGAAAGTTGAGGTCCAAGGAGATCCCCTTGGTTAAGGTCAGATGGGAGCACCATTCCATCCAGGAGGCCACCTGGGAGGTGGAGTAGGATATGAGGGAGTGTTATCCTTCATTGTTTGATGATTGGTGAGTCCTTATTTTTTCTTTTCTGAAATTCGATGATGAATTTTCTTTAAGGAGGGACAATTGTAATATCCTAGATATTTAATTATATTATTTTTCTTTATGCTTGTATTTGCTAGCCTAGCGGACTAGTTCGAGGTCGAGCCGAGTCGACTCATGGTCCGATGCGAGCTTGCGAGCTCGGATAAGTAGGATACGAGTTATTTGAATTTTGCTTGTATAAATAGATTTATTTAATTTTATATTATGTTGCATGATGGTTTAATTATGTGCATGTATTGGATGGTTATGTGGAGAATGGAATTAATTAAGTTAATTAAGTTAATTAAGTTAGCGGATTCAGGTTAGGCTTGAGTCAAATGCGGGTTGAATAAAGGTTTAAAGGAATTAGGGTTGAGGAGAGAGTATAAAAACCCCTCCCCTTGGCTTGTGGCTCTCTATTGGAGCAACACCAACTTTTGAGGAGAGGAGGGGAGCCGCTAGCCCCCCCCCCTTTCTTCTCCCTTGCAGTTGTCGAGCCAAGCTTCTTTTCCTCCTCTCCTTCTCTCTTCCTTCCCTTTAGAGCCGAGCCGAGAGGAGCCAGCCGAAGCCAACCCCCTATCTTTTCCTCTCTCCCTCTCTCCTCAAGCATCCTCAAGCCCGTGGCTTGAGGTGAGCCGCCACCCCTTCTCTTCCCCTTCTTGGGTTGAGCCGTCATCTTTGAAGCCTAATTCGAGGGCCATCGTCCAGGATTTCTCCTTAATTCATTTTTCCTAATTAGGTGAGTGGTTTTACCCTCCTTCCGGGTTTCTTCGAGTTCTTGAAGCCAATCTTGAAGGCTATTGAAATCTTGATTTGTTTTCTGATGATTTCTTGAAATTTCGACGTTCTTGTTGTGTGTCGTGTTTGAGGAGGCCCTAAGTCCTTCTCTACGGGGTTCGGCAGCCCTAGGTCGGCCCTAAGGGTGCTCGGCCAAGGGTGCAGCAAGGGCGCCCTCAAGGTGTTCGATAAAATGCCTAAGTAAGGGATCTTGATTATCTTGTAGTTTATATCTCAAATTGATGATTAAAATGAGTTCTTTTATGTTCAAGCATGCTTAGTATTTAATCTGTGATTTTTGAAGAAAATCATATTTTATGAAAATTATGATCTTGATGTTGATGCCATGAAGGTTTTACAAGATGATTTTTTGATTTAAATGCTTGATCTTAAAGATTATTCTTGATTAAAGATGATGGTAGTGCTTTATAATCTTGTTTAAAAATATGGTTTTTGTGAGAATTATCTAAATGTTATAATTATGATATGTTAGGGAATTAAGGATTTAATTTCTGTGAATTTTCGGATTTATTTTCATGACATGCTGAAAATTCAATGTTGCTGGAATTTTATGCTAAGATGATAAATCTGTGCTATTTATGTAATGCTTGTTGTGGTGTTTGTATTTCTCTGAACATAGTCATGTAATCTACCGTTTCAACCAAAAAATATAGTTTGGAAACATAGGACACACACTGGAGACCAGATTCGGATTAGATACATTTGTTTCGGGCAGAACAGTAAGCTAAAACAAAACCCTCAAACAAAACCCTTATTATGGTGATCTAAATTTTAATTGAATAATTAAAACAAAACCCTTAAACAAAACCCTTGTTGAGACACTTTCCAATAGGAACACCCATGAGACACCATAGGAAAGCCTTGACATAGGTCATGGTGCGCCATATCTTCATGAATGGCAGAGAGGCTCGTCGAGGAGCTGGATTGCGAGCTAAGCCCAGGAGGTTGGATGACAAATTCCCAACCTGCAGGGCAAGTTTGGAGGGCCTTTCCTGATTTTTCTGGTTTAGCCTTGTGGGATAAGTTCGTAGGGCCTTTCCCGATTGTTTTGGTTTGGCCTCGTAGGATAAGTTCGGAGGGCCTACCCGATTATCCCCGAGGTGGTGTTAAGGAATAAGTTCGGAGGGCCTTTCCCGATTATTCCCGTGATGTCTTTTAAGGGTAAGCTCGGAGGGCCTACCTGATTACTCATATGATATCTTAAAGGGGCAAGTTCGGATGGGTGAATCCCGATTGTCCCTACGCGTCTCGTGGAGCAAGTTCGGAGGCCCTTTCCCAATTGCTCCCAAGTTTGTTTATACTAGGATAAGCTCGTAGGGCCTTCCTGATTATCCTAGTATGTGTTGTTTGCCTCAGGGCATGGTAGGCTTAGGCCTGTTGTTCTTCACCGTTTGGGTGTTGGCTGCCTTCGGGCAAGTGGTGGTTGGATGGCTTGTTAGCAGTTCACTCTCTTGTGACCTCTTCCTGCTTCAGTCAGGAGTTTTACCTTATGCATCTTATTTGTGATGTTGTTTTTGTGAGGGTTGGTAAAACCGCTCATTAAGTACTTTGAACTCACCCGTTGTTGTTGTTTTATTTTGCAGAACCTGACCGGTGAGGTGGGCTGGAGCACTTGGTGCAGTTGGAGGGCAGATGTGCCACATGATCTCATAGCAGTCCTAGTTAGGGGTCGTAGTCGAGTCTGTAGTAGGTTGTCATGCACTGTTGTTTTGGTATTTGGATTTGTAGTCCCGTAAGGACATTCATATTTTCTTTTATTCAGTCTTTTATTTGTTAAAAGAATTACTGCTCTTCGATTTATTTATTTCCGCACTTGGACTATTTATTTAAAACTTTGCTATTTTGAAATTAAAATCTATTTGGTTCTTTTTATTAATAAAAGCTATTGTTTATTCCGTTATTTTATGAGTTGGCTTGTGCATGGGTTAGGCTACAGGGTATAGGCACGTATACCGTGGCTGGTCATGTGACCCTGAACTTGGGGCGTGACACAAAGTAAACAAGGTGTATCACCTACACATTCAAGTTAAACATACAATTCAATGAAAACAAACTTAAAATACAACAATAATTGAGCAAAAATGTAAACAATAAACAACATAGCTCCAACACAAGATCCTAGCTTTCCTCTTGATGCCTTTGATGATGAAACACAATGTTGAAAGCCAAACCAAGGAGGTAGAAATGCAAAGCTAGGGTTTGCACAAAGATTGCTCAATGAAGCTTGGGGATGGTCAATAGATGGCTCAAGAATGTTAAGAGTGATCAAGAAGAATGAAGGAAAGCTGGGAGCTTCTATTTATAAGGAGCCAAGAGGTAAGGCTTGGATGAAGGCAATCAACGGCTCAAAAAAGAATTGTTGGCTCTCCGCTGGTCGAACACCAACCGATAACACACTGGTAAGTGATGAGATTTATGTTGGTTGGTTTTCGGGTTTGTAGATCGGCACCTAGGTCGACACTTAACAATATACACAAGCCTCATCTGCATTAACTTTAAAACATAAATGTAAATAAGGAAATACCCCCGGTTTGGATTCAATAAAAATATCAAAAAATCAAAATCCTTAAGGATCAAAATTCAAATTTTGGGTTCTAGTACAAATTTGTGAAGAATGAAAAGGTTTTAGGGTTTAGGATTTAGGGTTTTAGGATTTAGTTTTTCGCCGACTTTTGTTATTTTTGCCTCAGATCCGTAGGTGCGAGTTAATAGCCGAGGAGGTCTAGTTAGATAGAATAGAGGAGGTGTGCTCTGACGTCGATTTTCGTAATCTTGTATAAATTTTTTTGTAAATAGTTCATTATTGTATTAAGTATCATTCCAATGCAAGTGATTTTAAGTCCACGTTGTGTCTTTTTGGATTTTCTTTACGCGTTCCCTATGTGACACCCTCCATTTGAGAATAATCCTAGGCGGGCTGTAACAATTTGGTATTAGAGCATAGAATCAATCTTAAGGCAAGTAGGGACTAGAATGTGTTAGGATTAGGATGATAAAGTATGAATTCGCATGAAACCTTTTTGTGATACAAGGTTGTATGTTTTGTGCTTGACTTATGAAAGTCCGTTTGGTGTTGGTATCATTTATAGAGTGTTGGTTGATCATGGTGATATGTATTATCATTGATAAATGGCTGTAAAAATTGAGGTAAGGGTGGGCGTGGCATTAGTTGTATGTATGAAATATAATGAATCATAGTTGGTGGAGGAAGAATTTATTATTATTTGATTTAATTATGATTATTATCTTAAGTTGATTAATTCAATTAGATAGTTAATATGGCGATAGTTTTAAAGTTAGCAAATAGTCTATTAATGTTATGATGTTCTATTAGGGTGTTGATCATTGATGGAGTGTACATGTGTATTACAGAGTTGAGTATATGGTTTTGATGACGATTGAGGTGCTCGAACTTGGAAGACCAAATTCCATAAAGGCGGGGTGGATTGTTATACTCGAAAATTTGAATAATCATTTTTTTGGATTTTTGGGTAGTTTTCAGAATTTTATTATGATTGAGGGGTATTTGTGTAAATTTAAGTAATTGAAGGGCTTTTCTATAAAATACCCAAAATGGATTAAAACCTAGATTCATTAGGTCTTTTCTTGGGGACGTGGCAACCATTGTGAGAAGGGAAGGTTGGAGCGATTCGAGGTATCATTCTTTTATTTGTCCTTTGTCCTTCGTTTAGGATAAAAGTCGTGTCTGGATGAGATCAAGATTGTAGATTCTTGTAGATGGTTTAGATTTGGATTTTTGATATTTTTTTTGGAAAATTTGATGATATTTTCAAATTTTGTTGATGTTGGGTTGTATTTTCAGATTTTCTTGATGAAATTTGGAAATGTTGATATTGGGTAAAACCTATGCTTGAAATTGATGTCATTACCGGCATGGATTGGCTGGCAGAGCACTTTGCGTTAGTTAACTATAGGCCTAAGATTGTCACATTCAGTAAGCCCGGGTTGCCGCAATTCTCCTTCCGTTGAGAAGGGAAGGATGAGCGAATGGGCATCATTTCAGCCCTCAAGGCTCGTAAATTGCTGTTAGGCGGTTGTCAGTCCTTCTTGGCCATTGTATCTGTGGCCGAGGAAAAAGGCGGCATGACTCAGGAGGTTAGTGGAACTCCGATGATCTGTGAGTTCCCCAATGTCATCCCAGAGGAATTGCCACGATTGCTGCCTAGAAGAGAAATCGAATTCTGCATTGAATTGCAGCCCGGGGCGGCACCGATCTCCATCCCACCCTATAAGATGGCGTCAGCCGAACTTCCGGAGTTAAAGGCACAGTTGCAAGAGTTGCTGGACTTGGGCTTCATTCGCCCAAGTGTGTCACCGTGGGGTGCGCTGGTCCTATTTGTGAAGAAAAATGACGGGTCCATGCGCATGTGCATCGACTATAGGCAGCTCAATAAGGTGACAAACAAAAATTATTACCCGCTGCCTAGAATCGATGACTTGTTCTACCAATTGTAGGGGGCATAATGGTTTTCAAAGATTGATTTGAGGTCTGGATATCATCAGCTGAGAATCTGAGACTGTGACAGGTATGGGGTAGTTTCCTACCCACGGGGATTTCACGGGTAATTTTTCTTACACATTTATTATATGGGGTGGGTACGGGTATTATAGTACCTGTACCCGCGGGTACCCGTTAGCCGCAAAAATTACTAAATTACAATATTACCCTTGGTATATATACTAAAAAAACCCTAACCTAATTCAATACCCATATACTTTATGTTTTGAAATCTTATGATGATGATGTTATCAAAATGTTGTGTGTTTATCAAAATGAAATTGTTATACTTGAAGTTGTTATCAAAATACTTAGTTAAAGTGTTATTAAAATATTATAATTTATATTTTTTTAAAGTGTCATGGGTACCCGCCAATACCCGTGGGTATCCATCCCCCCGCGGGTAATTAAATGGGTATCCATTTTTGGTACCTGCGGGGAATAAACGTGTAGCGGGTACCCATTTATTTCGCGGGGGCGAGTAGCAGGTAGGCACCCCCCATACCCGCCCCACCCCGTTGACATTCCTAGCCTTTATGGACCTCATGAACAGAGTGTTCAAAGAATACCTGGACAAATTTGTGGTCATCTTTATTGACGACATCCTAGTGTATTCCAAGAGCAAGGAGGAGCATTCCGAGCATTAGAGGATGGTCCTAGAAACCCTCAGAAAACATTAGTTGTATGCCAAAATCACCAAGTGTGAGTTTTGGTTAGAAAGTGTGGGATTCCTAGGTCATACAGTGTCCAAGGAAGGAATTAGTGTGGATCCCGCCAAGATAGA
Source organism: Canna indica (assembly GCA_034359265.1). Taxonomy (NCBI): domain Eukaryota; kingdom Viridiplantae; phylum Streptophyta; class Magnoliopsida; order Zingiberales; family Cannaceae; genus Canna; species Canna indica. The sequence goes on along the minus strand of CP136898.1, from coordinate 29,973,679 downwards.
GGCGGTAAAGGACTAGAAGCGGCCGACCAGTATGACTAAAGTCCGCAGTTTCTTGGGGTTAGTCGGGTATTACAAAAAGTTTGTAGAAAATTACTCAAAAATTGCAGCTCCTCTAACTCGGTTAACCCAGAAGAAGGTCAAATTTGATTGGGATGGGAAGTGTGAGGAGAGCTTCCTGAAGCTCAACGAATGTCTGACGTCAGCACCAATTCTGGCTGTACCTTCAGGCTCGAGAGGATTTATGGTATACTGTGATGCCTCTCGGGTTGGCCTGGGCTGTGTTCAGATACAGTATGGCAGGGTGATCGCCTATGCATCTCGTCAGTTGAAAGTGGATGAAAAGAATTACCAAGCACATGATTTGGAACTGGCGGCGGAAGTGTTTGCTCTGAAGCTATGGCGCCACTACTTGTACGGTGAGGCTTGTGAGATTTATACCGACCACAAAAGCCTCCAGTACTTGCTCACCCAAAAGGAGATCAATTTAAGGCAAAGATGGCTCGAACTTCTGAAAGATTATTATTGTACCATCTTGTATCACCCCGGGAAGGCCAATGTGGTGGCAGACGTGCTGAGCAGGAAGTCCATGGGCAGCCTGGCCCATTTGGCAGTCGGGAGGATGCCGCTATCGCGAGATTTGGCACTGTGCTGGGATGAGGGAGCAGTTCTAGCAGTGTCAGCATTGGGTGCCCTAGTAGCACATCTGCGGGTACAATCCACATTGGTGTATAAGTTGCACACCGCGCACGGGGAGGACGCCTTCTGTACCCTGACAAAGGACTTAGTGCAGAGAGGCAATGCAGAGTATGGTTTCAGGTTGGACTCATATGGTGTCTTAAGGTTCAGAGACAGGATAGTGGTGCATGACATGGCAGAGGTGCGCATGCAGGATTTGGAGCTGGGGCATCGATCCACTTATACGATGCATCCGGGAGCCACCAAAATATATCGGGAGTTAAGGCAGCATTACTGGTGGAAGGGCATGAAAAGGGAGGTAGCAGAGTTCGTATCCAACTATTTGGTCTGCCAGCAAATGAAGGCCGAACACTTGAAACCCGCAGGGCTGCTGCAAAACCTCGAAGTTCCCGAGTGGAAGTGGGAAAAAATTACTAAGAATCTAGTGACAGGGCTGTCTAAGTCAAGAGGTGGATTTGACTCTATTTGGGTGGTGGTAGATCGGTTGACAAAGACTGCTCATTTCATTTCGATCAAGACCACCTTTTCTGCTGAGCAGTACGCCAGACTATTTTTGGACAGAATTGTGGCATACCATGGTACCCCAGTGATGATTATACCGGATCGAGGTACCCAGTTCACAGCTCGATTCTGGCAGGCCTTTCAGAAAGCCTTGGGTACTCAGGTGCGCTTCAGCACAGCTTTCCATTCGCAGACGGACGGACTGTCAGAGAGAACCATCCAAACCTTGGAAGATATATAGAGGATTTGCGTTCTGGACCCAGCTGGCGGTTGGGAGAAATACCTACCATTGATTGAGTTCGCCTACAACAATAGCTATCACAGTAGCATTGGTATGACTCCTTTCAAGGCCTTCTATAGGCGGCAGTCGAGTTCAAACTCGTGTATGTGGATTGAATCGGGGATCGAATCAGACTCGGATTGAGCCGAGTAGGGGCTAAGTGAATAGGAGGGGCATAATGGTCAAGTGAAGATGAGGAAATAAATCCCTCATCCCCAGCCGTGCATCTCATCATTGGAGCCGCACGTAGCCCGATAAAGGGGAGGGAGGATGGGGAAGTCGGGAGATGACATCGAATTCGTGCCGCCATCGGAAAAAGTGAGATCACTGTCGCTCGTCCATTCTTTTTCCTTTATCAAGGTGAGTGGATCGACCCTTGTTATGTAGGGTAGGCGGGTAGCCGACCCAAGGTTTAAGGGTTTTCTCCAATTTCTCGAGTAAATTCCGTCGATTCACCAATGTTTCTTACAAGATTTGATTCAACTGTTATTTATGCTATTCGTATGAAGTTTTCTCGTCATTTTTCTCGATGATTAGGGCCGGCCACATGAAGGGAAAAGGGGGAAGGTCATGCCGAATTTTCCCCCAATTTCCTAGAGTGGTCGGAAGCCCTCGGATTGAGTTTCTCTTCCGATTGACGACTTGATCCTTCTCAACCATGGCCGAAACCTTACTTCCCTACCCTGCTCACTCTCGGCTGAGCATGAATAGCCTTGCGTAGGCTCGGCCGAGTGGGTATTAGGGGGAGAAAAGGGCTTGTTATGTTTTATTCTTGCATGTAGGGTGCTAAATCATATTTTTTATGTTGTAACTCACATAGTATATGAAACTTTGGTAGTGATGGATTGAGTTTAGTATTTATAAGGAAATGTTCTTGGTAGTACATACATGGATAGGATCTTAGTATGGCATGTGAATCATGGGAATGTTTCATTTATTTCTAATATATATGCTCAATTGTTACCTTATGAGATAATTGCTTACCTTGCTGGAATTTCTTTATAAATGCAGAATTTAATCATGTTGTTGTAGAAATCATGTGCGTAATTATGGTAGTAGTTGTAGAATGATTCTCATATAAATTATGTGTTGTGACATAATTGTATTCAGACATTTCTACACTCACGACCTGTAATTTACACTTAAGAAATCTGGCGATTGACGCTAGTAATTATTTGGAGAAACTTGAATGTAGACAAGCTAGGTATCACACCTAGGGAACAACCAGTGAGCAATAGTGTGCGACTGGTATGGCCCAGAATAAAGGGGCCGGGTACGCGTGAATGCCCGGGGTTTTTAAATAAGGAAACTTTAGAACACTTTGTATGTGTACTTGCTTGCGATGGTCAGCTGAGAAGCATGAACGGTTGGAACGAGTAATGCTTGACTCGGCGGGTGATTTGGGTTTTGAGATTGCACCAGCAGGCCTGCTAGGTGTTAGACCCGGGTGGCAGAGGGTCTTGAGATTCCGTCAGTGGGCCACGCTGATGGTAGACCTGAGTTGGGTGGGACTAGCTATCCCTAATCCGGTGGGTTCCTGAGACTAGTTGACCATCCTAGTCGACGGCCCGATGATTGTTTGACGATCCTTATATGATATGTGGGCTGTGCGGCCAGATTATTATCTTGTGGTGTAGGGCCGTTTTGGTCGGGTGGATGGTTTATAAAGGTTGGTATTTGAGCCGGTCGTTATATCATGACTAGATTGGATCCCTATAACTATAAATTGCTAACTTATATGCATGTTATAATTGGGGATTTATGTGGAGGTTCGGAAGGACCGCTCACTGAGTCCCATCTGGACTCATAGTTTATTTCTCTTATTTTTGCAGAGCCCGACCAGTGAGGTGAGGCTTGGAGACATGGTGCAGCTGGAGTGCATGCAGTGGCGTAGATCTCGTAGCAGCGTCCAATAGTCGTAGTCGTGGTGTCTAGGCTTATTTTTCTTTATATACACTGAGAGATGTTAGAAAAACATGTATTCAACTTTAACTTGAGCTGACACTACTAGAATTGTCGTCATCACCGACGGCTCAGCTCGTGGCTGAACCGTCGGTGATAGATATCACGGACGGTGCAAACAGTGGCAAAAAGCCGTCACTGATGAGCGCGTCTTAGATAAGTTGTGACGGCCGAGCGCGGCCGTCACACGTAATCATCAACGACAGCAACGTGCGGTGTCGCTGATTAAAAAACATCAGTGACAGCTCCAGGAGCTGTTACTAATACCAACTATCAGCGATAGCCCAGTCCCGTCGGTGATACTATTAGCAACCGTAATATTTGGTGCTATCCAGACCATCCGCCATTTACGATAAGCTTTCAGCCACGACTTAGTGACAGTGAATCGTGGGTAAGCCATGGCTAAAGGTCTATCCTGTAATTGAAAAAACTAAAAACTTTGTAAATTCCTATATACAATGATATATCGACTACAAACTATTTTCAATCACATATTACAATCAGAAAACATCATACACATGTATTTGAAACCAAACATAAAAGTTTTACATAAATATCATCAATATCAGCCTCAAACTGAAGGCAAACAATTATCAAAATATAATCTATATACAACCAAGTATCAAAATATAAACAAAAAATAATTAATCAAAATCTCACCGCTGCGGTGGAGGTGGTGGAGTCGACAACGACTGGGTCACGAGCGTGGACTGGGTCGAGGAGGACGACGGCTGCGACATCATCGGTAGAAGCCCAGTGTGAGACACAATCTGAGTGAGGAGTGTCTGCATGTTTTGGATTGTCTATCTTAACTCGTCATTCACCCGCCTTTGCTCCTGCATCTCCAGCCTCTGCTGGGTGAGCTTCGACTCCATGGCCGCTATTCGGCTCTAGTACTGCGCTCGGTATGTCGAGGGCCACTCACCCGTAGTTGGAGGGGTCGGTGCCCCAAGTGGCCCGAGCACGGCCATTGTCTGCAAAGCCATAAACACGGTCATGCTCCCATCCACCTGCGGCCTTCACCCAAGCTCCTGCGTCGAACTCCTCCGATGTGGCTCAACGCTCGATCACAGTCCTCGTGTAAGTTTCCTACACAAGTTTATATTCTAAATATATATAAACTATAAATAAAATTATGTAAATCAAATAGACATATATAAATACTTAGCATTATATATGAGTCTCTGCTATCAATGTTGTCCCTCGCTCCTTGTCGACGACGGTGTGTGCACTCAAACACCTCCATCATCGACGGGCGTTGGATGGTGCCGTCCTCCGTCACGCGCGTCTTACATTAAAAAAAAAATACATTAGTATCATTATACACAATATATAATTTAATTAAAAATAACTAAATTATACATACCATACGACGCTCAAGAACCGCAAAAGAGATGGAGCCACTAGTGTGGCGCGCGCCCGTGCCGTGCCCCCTGGACATGCGGTTTCTCAACGTAGTCCGGGAGACTTCCTGCTACTCAGGTGTGGCCCACCGCTCAACGAGCTGGTCCCACACAGGGCCAGGAATCTACTCGGGGGCATGTCCTTGAGTCTACCCTATCTGTGTGGCCCCCAGCCGTCTCATCACATCTGACAGGACTGCTGAAGCAGCCCGTTATAGCGAGCGCGGGCAACACGTATACATGCAGCCTCTACAAAAGTGGTCTTGTCCTCCGGCCATGTATAATGAGCCTGTAAAAAAAAAAATATTATTACCGATGAATATTTACCATTAACATTAATTTAATAAATATACTTACCGTGAACTCTCGCCACAATAAATCCATATGCTCACGGAGCACGTGAGACCATGTAGGTCACGCCCCGTGCATAAACTTTCGGATCGTCCCTGCTATCGTGTAGGGGATGTCCTCCTGCTCAAATCTGCACCAAATATAAATTTATATTATGATATTTTGAATTATAAATAAATTATAAAAAATAATTAATGCATAGACTTACATTCTTCCGCACACACTAACTGCTCTGCGCAGTGCTCCCTCGGGTGGCGGAGGGAGAATTATGTTCGGCCCTTGTGGCCTACGTCGATCTCGATGTCGATGGGCTTGGATTGACTGAAGGGATGGTGGCTGGAGATGGGGGGATGGTGTCCAGATCAGCTGGGGGAATGGTGGCTGGATCAGGTGGGGAAATGGTTGCTGGACCAGGTGGGGGGATGGTGGCCGGAGGTGGGGGGATGGTGGTAGAAGGTGAAGGGTCCATGGGTATAGGTGGGGCAGGTGGTAATCGTAGGGGGTCCTACGAGGAATAACTCCTCGAGAACTGATATCTCGAACCATAGCTGTAAATATTTAATATAATTTGATTATATATAATAGATTAATAGATATATTTAATAATTGAATATATACTTCACATTTACAATTATTCATCATCGTCATTATCATCATCCGTGTAATACTCTTCTTCTTGTTCTTCTATATTGGAATCTTGAAATTCTTCTTCATCTCCCTCATCATCATTTTGTCCTTACTCAACTTCATTATCATCGTCATCAACGTATTCTATTTCCAATTGAACTAACTCTGTGTCATCATCCGTGAGTATTGGACTAACTCATTCCACTTCGGAAGGATCTTCTTCTTGATAGAAGTCATCTGCTAGCTCATTCTCTCCAACTATCGGGTTAATTTTTCCTTTGGCTTTAGTCTTACAAACTGCACGCCAATCCGCCCTATCTTTCTTTCGAGACTGATACTGCATATAATATACTTATTTAGCTTGAGATGCCAATATAAATGGTTCATTTGAAGCCAATTTTGATTTGTAAATGACCTCGACCAGCTGTTTATACTTTGGATGAACTCTCATGCCCCTATCGCTTGTATCGAACCAATGATATTTAAAAAGGGCAACTGATTTACATCCGAAAAATTACAATTCAATGACTTCTTCCAACATCACATTCAGACCCCGGCATTCATAGTCTTTTTTGTAGATGAATATTCAAGTGTGTGAAATTTATATCCATTGACAGAATAACCATTATAACACTGTACAAGTTGTGCCGGTCTGCTAGCAAACTCAAAGATTTGGTTATCTATTTCGCCTCTGTGTTCTGTACTGTAAACTTGAAACCAATTAGGGAACTCACGATTCCATAATATTTCTAATTCCTCATCGCTGTAAATTGAGTATTTTGTCACCATCTCTATGTCAAATATTTCAATGAACTTCTCAATCTCTGGACAGTTTAGTAAAATGTACAAGTAAGCCAAATGGTACTCTTCATCATTTAAGAATCGAGACAGACGAGAACCCAAAGCAAGACCGGGGTAACCAAAGATATTTAAACAACCATCTGATGGTCAAGCTCCCCCGTCGTCGCTCTGTGGAAGACGATTAAGTCTTGTCTTGATGGTTGATTCAAAATAAAATGAGCAGAATGTTGAAATTTCTTGAATTATATATGCTTCTGATATGGAACCTTCAACTGCGGCTGTATTCTTTACTTTTTTCTTCAGACGATTCATGTATCTTTCAAATAAGTAAATCCACCGATATTGAACAGGGCCACCAACTCGTGCCTCGTATGCCAAGTGTATCGGTAAATGCTCCATCAAGTCAAAAAATGCAGGAGGGAAAAATTGCTCCAACTTGCATATGATTTCAACAATATTATTTTCAAGTGCTGGCATATCTTCGACTCGAAGTACATTTGCACAAATGTTTCTGAAAAACATACTTAATTCTATCAACGGACCCCAAATCTTATCATGTAGATGATCTCGAAACACGACCGGAAGCAATCTCTGCATGAATACATGACAATCGTGGCTCTTCATCCCCGATATTTTGCATTCATCGATGTTAACACATCGAGATAAGTTTGAGGCAAATCCATCGGGTAATCTGAGTTCTTTGATCCATCGATACACATCTTCCATCTGTTGTTTATTTAAGACATACGGCGCCTTTGGCTTATGAAGTCATCCATTCACCTCTTGCAACTCTAACTCGGGTCTCTTACAAAGTATTTTTACATCATGTCGGGCCTTCACATTATCTTTAGTTTTGGCTGAAATATCCATCACAGTGTTAAAAATATTGTCAAACACATTTTTTTCAATGTGCATGACGTCTAAATTATGTCGAATCAATAATGAACTCCAATACGACAATTCCCAAAAGATACTTTTGTCACCCAGTTATGTGTTTGACCAAAGCCTGAAATTCTTACATTCCGACCAAAAGTAATCTTTGGAAGCAATTGAACACGTGCTAACATCTGTTCATCAGACAACATCGGTGGTGGCTCATCTCTTTCGACTCTGCCCTTGATAAATTTGTCTCGATTCCTTCGATATTGATGGTTAGATGGTAGAAATCGGCAATGACAATCAAAGAAGGAAATTTTCCGATCATTCTCAAGACTGAAGGATTTTGAGTGTTCCATGCAATACGGGCAAGAGAGTCGCCCATGCGTGCTCCAACCAGACAACATGCCATAGGCTGGGAAATCATTGATTGTCCATAATATAGCAGCTCGTAAAGTGAAGTTTTGCTTCCAGTGACAATCATAAGTGACAACTCTCTCAGCCCACAATATTTTGAGTTCATCAATTAGGGGATGGAGAAACATGTCAATTTCTTTGCGAGGACCCCTAGGACCTAGAATAATCATAGAAAGATAGATAAATTCATCTTTCATACATATTGAGGGCGGCAAATTATAAACTGTTAACAACACTGGACATACTGAATACGGAGTTGTCGAATTACCAAATGGATTAAAACCATCTGTGCACAATCTCAACATGATATTTCTAGTCTCCCTAGCAAATGAAGAATAATACCTATCCAAATGTTTCCATGCTTCACTGTCGGATGAATGAGTCATTATTGTATCATCACGACTTCTTGTATGCCAAATCATATAGGTGGCAGTCCTTTCTGACATGAATAACCTTTGAAGCCTCGGTGTCAGTGGAAAATACCGAAGCACCTTAAAGGGGATATTTTTTTGTCGGACCAATTTTTCTCCTTGTAACGAGGATGTTCACATACCGGGCATTGCTCTAACTATGCATTTTCTTTATAATATAAAATGCAGTTATTTGAGCATGCATGGATCTTGTCGTACCCAAGCCCTAATTTCCTCATCAACTTTTTTGTCTTATAAAAGGTTGGCTCAAACTTGTTATTTGGAGGTAGCATACCATTGATCAAGCCTACAATCCGATCAAACACAACCCCACTGATATTACAATCGGACTTGATGTTTAGGAGTTGTGTCATTGCCGAAAATCTTGTATAATTAGGACAATTCTTATACAACGGTTCATCGGCAGCTTTCAACATCTCGTAAAATTCTGCAGCCTCCTTATTCGGCAATTTAATTTATATCATAGGTTGTTCTTCAGTGACTTAAACTGTCATAGTATCTGGTGGCACTACCGTCTCAATAACTGACTCAATATTATCATTTAAATGGAATTGTCCTCCAAGACTATCCAGAATCATTGTTCTATAACGATTAGGTGGATTGGAAGAAGAAACACCAATAGAAGAAGATTCACCAAGAGTTCGGACAATAGGATTGCTCGACGTCCCAACTTGACGTGACTCTCTGTGATAATTCCATACAAAATATCTTGGTGTGAATCCTTTTGTATACAGATGCATTGTGACAGTTTCTCGGTCCAAAAATTTTATGTTCAAACATTTTTGGCACGGACATCGGATTTTATCACCACTAAGGAATTTTTCATTCGAGTACGCAAAATTTAAGAAGTAAGTTACGCCTACTCGAAATTCATCCGTCATAGCTCCACGATGAATTCGTTGGTATATCCAACTTCGATCGCCCGACATGTTCTATCAAAAAGTTTGCAATATCTTTAGGTAATGTCTTTAGGTGGGATGGTCCTATTCCATTCGGGATTCATGTTATTCATATTGCACTTAGTATTTCTTTTAGTCATTAACTTCATTCTAAATTCCGGTAGCATCTCCCTACAGTTCTCAGAATACGCATATCATCTGGGCGAGTATCGGAGAACAAGAGAGATACAAGCCAAAATTTAAAAATAAATAATGACTAAAATAAATAAACTAAGTGCAATATAAATAACTATGTTTCTAAATTGTCCAATTAGGGACAATTCAAGGGTTGTACGTCGTATAAAAGATCATTAACTTCGTTTACACGAACATACAACCCTCGAACGGATCAAAGGTTTTGCAAAATTAAAACTTGACTCATCGATCGTACGTGAAACGTATCAACTTGTCTTGATTTTTTTCTAAATTCATAGATGTCGGTGCAAGTCCATAGTGGACGATTCCGCGTGAGTCCAAAGTGGATGATTCCGGCACGAGTCCATCCATTGTGGACGATTCCAGCGCGAATCCACCATGGACGATTTGACCGCGAGTCCAAAGTGGACGATTTGGCTGCGAGTCCACAATGGACGATTCCAGTACGAGTCCTCAGTGGACGATTCCGCATGACTGATTAATTAATATTAAACTAATAATTAACCTAATTAATAATTAATTTCTAATAATTAATAATAAAAGATTAAAAAAAATAAACCCTAATCAAACTATAATTACCCTAATCACAATTTGATTAGGGGTTAATTACCTTAATCAAGTAATTGATTAGGGTAATTAACCTTAATCAAGCAGTAGCCGGCAGTGATGTCGGCTACTGTTCGTCGATGCATTAGGGCTGGTGGTAATCAGACCCAATGCGGCGTCGGCCAGGTTGAGGCCGACGCGGAGATGAACGGTCGGGTCAACGTCGATGCGGAGAGGGCCAGGCGGGTCGACGTCGAGGCGGAGAGGGCGACGCGGGTGGACAGGGCGGACAGGGCAGCGATTGACAGAATGAAATAGAGGAGAGGATTGGTGCATACTGGAAGGGAGAGGTTCACCAGCGGCAACAGGAAGCGACTCCGCGGCAACTCGGCAGCGACAGACGACAAATAAAAAGGATTTTCAACAATGGCTCGAGGATCGTCGAAAAACCATGGATCTGTAATTTTATTATCACCGACGGCTATATGAGCTATCGGTTAATAGTGTTTTAATATTCGCGCTGCGTTCGTGACATTCAACAATAAGCGACGGTCGCATCCAGCCGAGGCTAATGAGTTATTCATATCACCGACGGTGGCATACAGCCATGGCTAATCACTTATTTTATTTCATGACCCCGTGCGCGCCATAAACAATGAGCGACAACTGTATGCGAGCCACGACTGATTTGGTTACTCACTTCACCAACGGCTCCCGTGCCCCCGCTAGGCCGTGGATAATAACTTATTTTATTTCGCGCGCCCTGTGCGCCATGAACTCTGAGCGACGGCTCTGGCTGGCCGTATTCGAGCCGCGACGGATTTGGTTACATCAGCCACGGCCGCTTCGGCCGACACAAAGCAGTGAATGATTCTGACAGCCCTAGCGGCCGTCGGTGATCCCCGTGGCTGATGTGGTATATTCTAGTAGTGTGGTTGTTTTCATAGTTGGTTTGTTTTGCAACTCTTTTAAAATTGTTGAACCTTCTTTAAACATTAAATAAAAGTTGCATTGTTGTTTTTATTCGCATGTTTTTGGGATAGCGTGTATTATCGGTATCTTATTATTCAGTGTATGTGGTAGGCTTCAGGGTAGGACATAGACCCTGGTCGGTCACGCGACCCTGAGTTGGGGCGTGAGATGCCACAATATTAGTGATGATTTTGCCACAACTTTTAGAATCTATCATGAATAAATTTGTCACAAACACACAAAATTTAACAATTAACCATTCATTAATATAATAATCCACCTGCTAATTACAAAACCTACAACTTAGCAGGTATACAACCATCCAACCATCAACAAATCCAAAATAAGTTCAACATTAATCCAAACACATCAAAAACAACATTGTCTACCAACACAAAATAGTCCAAATTATCTAATATCCATTAAAAAGAAGTTACAACAGGTACACAAAATAGTCCGTACGCCAAAAAAGAACTAGAAAACACTGCCCTAATGAAAAGAAGTTACGGTACGTCCACTAGGTCCGCCTCATTTCTTCTTCTTTTTCTCTTGCAAAAGAAGGGAAGTAAGAACACAAGTCAAAACCATTACATCAAAGAATCAAACTAATTTAGAAATTGTACTCACTAATTTAAATCAGCTATATCAAACCTTTCATGAGTTCTCATTAATTTTTCATGCATTGTACCAAGGTCTCTCAACAATTATAAGCACAGATCTTACCTTTCATGAGTTCTTATTAATTTTTCATGCATTGTACCAAGGTCATCAAGTTACATGACATTCATTTTTTTGGACACGATTTCACATCAAGAGTTAATGTTTAATATCACCAACTCATGGCTTGAATGTTGCCAATTATTGTGTGTGATTTTTCATCCTTATGTTTTGGGCAAAATATAAACTAAATTGAATAATTCAAATCAGAACTATACAAAGGTGGATTGATATAGATGAATGCATACGTGGACTCAACCAATGGAAGCTTCACATTCTGCAAAAAGGAGGATGAACTGAGGCATGCATGCCAACTCTTCAACCTTAATGTAGAACTAATTCTACTCTCAAGATTCCAATTGGCATATCTTCTATCACACTATAGCAAGGTACTAAGTGTTTTATGCTTTTTGAAAAGTCATTGTTATTCTTCTTTCAATAGGCAAGCTAGGAAGATGAGAAAAATTGCATACATAGTGGGAGAAAAAAATTCATGTAGAGGCTTTTTGGATCACAGGTTTGGAATATGCTAAATCTTGCACTATTCATACACTACAAGAAGAATGAGCATCAATGACGAAAATTTTGTGACGGCTAAAATCCATCACAAACTGTGACAAATTTATGACAGATTTGTCATGGCGTGAAATGAACTTTCTTTTTTCCAAAATAGTGATAGATTTGTGACAGAAAATCCGACACAAGACGATTCTGTCACAAATCAGTCACTTAATTTTTGATCAATTTGGCCTAAAATTTTTAATAAATAGCATCAGTGACAGAATAGTGACAGATTTCATTTCCATCACTAATTTTCCGACACTAATCAGTCACTAAATTTTTTTCTTCATATCCGTCACAAATCCGTCACTGAGCCACCACATAACAGTTACAGATCAGTGACGGAAATAGAATTCTGACACAAAATTAAACTAAATATTAGTAAAATAAATTTTATCATGTTTAGTCCCACATGGGTTAAAAATAGTTTTTTACTTATTCTTAACCATTATAAATATAGGTTTTTTAGTCCCATATGGATCAAATTTTTTCTCTCCTAATTTTCTTAAATTTTATAAATTGACACCATAAGACCAAAAAATTTACTATCATGCTATCTTTTATAAATTTATTAAAAATATTATAAAAGTATAAATAATTAATATAATGTTATATTATTATTGATTATTATAATATAATATAATATAATATTATACTATATTATATTATATTATTATAATATACTATTATATTATAAAAATCTATAATATGATATTATTGATATATTTTTATTAATAAAAATTATAATTAATATCATAATTAGTGACAGAAAATTTATTTTCAGTCATAAACATCAGTGATAGATTTTGTGACCGAAATTTTTTCATCACATATTTTTGTGACGGAAATTTTTCTGTCACAAAAATTTGTGATGGACACATCCGTCACAGAAGAGCAAATGAAGCATTGGCCACGAGACTTTCAGCGACGGAATTTTTGACGGAAATTCCCATCACTAATACCCTTCAGTGACGGATTTTCAAGCATTAATGATGGATTTTTCTGTCACTGGTGCCTCTTTTTCTTGTGGTGATAGATATTGTAGAATGGACATAGCATCAGCTTCTTTTTTAGTTTATTCTCAACTTGTAAGACTGCAAATGGACATTGTATGATTATGATATTTGAAGTGAAAAATAATATTGAGGTGGAACTGGAATTCTTTTGTTTGCAAACTGTGTATGTAAACCAACTAATCATACTAATGTGTTGAGCTGGAATGAATGGAAGAAATTCTTACCTTAGGGGCATTTTGCAGTTTCGATAATATCATCATCATTGCTTTAATCTGAGCCGACATATCTTCGTGACATTTTTTCATCTCCTCAACTCTAATGTTTGCAAGGGCTGCCTCTTTCCGTGCTTCCTCGGCTTCATTTTTTCTTTTCTCGGCTTGTTCCTTCAATGCCTGGACCTCTTTTCCCGCTTGTTCCTTTAATGCCTCAACTTCTTTTTCTGCTGATTCTTTGACCACAAGTACTTCTTTCTCCGCAAGCTGAAGCTTTTTCTCCAACTGTGTCTTCTCTCGTTCAGCCAATTTTTCTCCCTCGCAGCTAATTGTTGGACTCTCAACCCGTCAGGCTTAGGTCCCGCCCCACGACCACGTATATAATTTTTCTTTTGTCCAAGAACCTTAGAGTATATCTTATCTTCATCAAATTCTTCACCGGCTTCTTTTAGAGATTCAATTCTTGCCTTCGCTATCTCCTAAAAAAAAATTTATAGGATAAAACCAATACCTATTTCAACTAATATTTTACTATATAAGGAGAATTATATATCAACTAAACTTATATAATTTGTCCTAGCCTGCTCATTGACCCAATCATTCTTCTTCTTACTCCAATGAGTTTCATAATATAATTTGGATATGGAAGGCCGCTCCATTGTATCTTTATTGGTCTGCCATAAAAATAAGATGAGCCAAAAATACATTAAGGCCACTCCATTGTATCTTTACTTGTAAGACCCAGAAAAGTTTCTTAATATAAAAATCTATTTTCATGCAGCGCGTCGAACCCGGGGGTAGTTGAGTCGAGCCTCAGGATCGCCTCGAGTGAAAAGGTATGACTCGGCTAATTGATCATGAAGTCTATTTGGATAATTAACTTTCCTTTTATGAAATTATACCTTAAATTAAGTTAACTCGAGTCATGTTATGGGTTGAGTCGGAACCCAAGTCGAGTTTGGGTTTAGGTCGAGTTCCGGGTATGACTTAAGTGAGCCTTGAGGACATCTTTGGAAAGATGGTTGAGGGGATAAAATCCCCCTTATGGCAGCCACGCGACTCATCCATTGAGTCGCACAAGGCCGCAAGGGAGAAGAGGAGAAGGAGCAAGGAGGAGGATTGGGGACTTGGATTGATGCGAAACTTGTGTCGTCTCCGGAAAATCTCAAGTCATCATCACCCGATCCTTGTTTCTTGGCGATCTAGGTGAGTGGTTAATGTTTAAAAGGTTTGGGGGAGGCGGGTGGCCGAACCCTAGATGATAGGTTGAGTTCTCACGATTTTTCCGACGATCCATGATTTCAACAACATGTGTTCACTATTTTATGAAGTTTCTTGTCGGATCTCACTATTTTAATCGTCGATTTGCATGTTCTTGGGGCTGCCGAGTCATGGGAAAAGGGGAAAGGTCATGCCAAAATTTTCCTCGATTGCCTTGACGAGAAGAAGGCCCTTAGATGACCTTATATCACTGTTTTGATGCAGTTCCTTTGAACATCTCGCGTGTTATGAAGTGTGCCCTCTCTAAAGTCCCTTGAAGTGGCCGAATGAACCCTACAACTCGTGAAGAGGGTTCGGCCAAGGGTGAGGGAAATATTAAGTAGTTCATTGGTATTTAAATTGTATGCAGAATTGAAGAGGTAAAGGTATAGCTAGAGTCTCCTGCCTCTTTTCCTACCCCAAGGACCTTGGCCGAGCAAGGTCCTCCTTGGTCATTGTTCGGCCAAGGTTAGGGAGAGGAGGATCGGAGAGACTTGCTTTAGATGGAAATTTCATGATTTTAAGGATCACACATAAAGATATGGCAATACTTAGGAAGAACACCAAACTTAGCAAGTAGCTTAATTGATTTCGAATTGTAGAAATGCTAGTTTTGTAACCAAACATAGCATTAGATCCTTAAACTTTGGATGTTGACATTGTTACCATGTTTTGTATTTCATACATGTTATTTAAATTCATTACCTACCTTGCCATGCTAGATAGCTGCTCCTTATTGTGCTAATAGTCCTAAGGTAGTATAAGAATTGTTATGTATAAACATTATGGTCATATATGATGAATGTTACAATATTTGCACATTTTTCTTTGGATTATACATGCTGCCCTAAATGTTCTCGGATGGTATTCCAAGGTCGATTCATGGAAATTCTCACCTAAGATAGTGTAGGAGGATAGGTAACATGTAAGGTGTCACTAGATGATCAAAGCACATTTATGGAAACTTAGTTATGAGACGATAACACTTCTATGTCTGTTTGTATCCTTTTGGAAACTTAGAGCTCGTATGTGCATATATATTGAAAGGGTGGCATAAACTATTGACCCAGTAGCCGGACATAGGCTAGATACGGGCAAAGGCCCGATGTGTGTATATATGGAAACCCTAGGATATTGATTGTCGAAGGTGACCAATGCCCAGCTCGGAGATGACCAATGCCCAGCTCGACCAATTGGGTCTAGAGGTGCGCCAGCGGGCCCGCTAGGTACCAGACCCCAGTTGGGTGGGACTATCTATCCTTACCCCACACAGTGTCCGAAGACTAGTGGACCATCCTAGTTGACGGCCCGGGATTGTTTGCTTGCATCTTGAGATGATGTGGCCGATGGCCAGTATGATACTACCTGATATGGTAGGGACAGCGGTAACCGGGATATGATTCGATGAGAAGGCCCGAGGGTCAAATGCCGAAGGCTTGATAAGCCGAGGTAGCAGGTTGTCATGTACAATTGATGTTGATGGATCCGTTGAGGGTCTGTGGTCGCATTAGAAATAAATTTTACCTCCTTATACATTCCTTTATTGCCTTATATGATATATATGCATGATCGAGGCTTATGTGGAGGTTCATTTGAGCCACTCACTGAGTCTCAAGTGGACTCATAGTTTATTTCTATTTCGGCAGAGCATGAGCAGTAGCTTGGTGTCGACATGGTGCAGCTGGAGGGCGGAGGCAGTGCCATATCTCGTAGCAGCATCCATGAGTCTTAGACTAGTGCCTAGTTAATTATATTGATTTTGTTTCTGTACTGACGGTTGTAATTGAAAAAGAATTGTAAAACTTAATATTTGTCTATTCGGTTTTGATGTTGATGTTTCTATTTGTTTTGAAAAACTTATATATTGTGACTTGCAAACTTTTATAAAGTACGTTGAGTTTTCTTTCAGTCGATATGTCTTGGGTTTCTTGATGTTAGTGTAGATAGTAGGCTACAGGGCAGGATGTATGCCCTGGCCGATCATACTACCCTCAGTTGGGGTGTGACATTACTGGTCTGTTCTAATTTATCCTCGACGAGTTCTATTCAGTTCTGGAAAAAAGTAAAAACTGAACGGACCAATAAATAGAATCTAATTTTTGAAATTAGAACACTTTTGATAAAATAAATCATAACAGTTCATATTTTGAAATCAGAACAATTCTGATTTTTGAGATCAGAACAGTTCATTTTCAGAAATCAGAATAGTTCAGTTCTGAGAAATCAGAATAGCTCAGTTCTGATTTCAAAAATTAGAACAGTCCAATTCTAATTTCTGAAGTAAGAACAATTTATATTCTGAAATCAGAACAGTGAAGTTCTGATTTCATAATAGCTCAGTTCTGAGAAATCAG
The DNA here is from genome assembly GCA_034359265.1 of Canna indica. Classification (NCBI taxonomy): domain Eukaryota; kingdom Viridiplantae; phylum Streptophyta; class Magnoliopsida; order Zingiberales; family Cannaceae; genus Canna; species Canna indica. The sequence goes on along the minus strand of CP136898.1, from coordinate 29,956,602 downwards.
AACAGCTCAGTTCTGATTTCTGAAATCGGAACAGTCCAGTTCCATTCTCCCAATTTAATATTTGACTTTTTACCAATTTAAATTCTTGACGAGGAAAATTTATGCTCCCATTTCCATGTATTGTAGTTTGGCAAGCACGATTGCTTCTGTTGATTTCAGCTTGCATCTAAGTTGACAAAAATTTAGAAGTAAACACCTAAGCATAAGTAATATATAACAAGTAATTATATGGAGGAAAGTTATGGATATCACCTTGAATTCTTCACTATTAAATATTTGGCACAAATGTACCCATCTATCACTGTCAATATCTGGAGGGCAATTTTGAAGTGCAGTCTACATGCTTCCATGGGGCAAGTAACATTCTATGCGTCCTATTTTTCCAACTTCTATAACTATTAGCCTGCTTGTTCACCACATTTTTCACCAATTCATCTTCATCATCCATCTTAAATTTATCCTTGATTTGGAAAAAATAGTTGTTATAATGTAAATAAAAGTGATACAAATAATATAAATAAAAATGATTGCTCCATTAGTGTGTGAATTATGGAGAATAAAGTGTCCTATTAAGTTATAACTTTTGACAATTTTAATCCTTAAGTATAGTTATCAACATTTTAGCCTCTAAAGGGGACACAAGTATGGTTTCTTAAACAAACTTAGAGGTAAAGCATGTTGACATTCATACTTAGAGGTTCAAAATGTTAAAAGATGTAACTTAAGGGGACACTTTACCTTTATAATCTCCTACAATTTCAACTTTTCTTCTTCTGGCATTTTTTTTCTAAGTAGCATATTGCAATGGAGCGAAATTCCTCACAATTACGTTGCATTCAGTTATCAGATCAAAGGCATCGTCCCCACAAATGTGCATCCTATCTGTCGGGATCACTATATCAAGCGAGGCATTGTGCTTTCTTTTTTAGCGAGCTTGATCCCATGAATCAGTCCCCTCGATTTTTTTTCTGCGCCTTCCTTCTCCGTGTTTTCCTTCTCTCCAATGGTAGAACTTGCCTCCATATTAAGTTGATTAGACCCAATAATATTTGATTGTTCGGTTATCACAACTTCATTTTATTTCTCCGGCTCGGTTACCAACTTACGACGGGCAGATGTAGGTCGACTTTCAATTGTTATTTATTGTCGACTCCTTCCAGCATTTCGAGGACTGCGACGAACAGGTTGTTGCAGTTGTTTTGCCTTTTTTATCATCCCAAGTGCACGCATCTTCTTATCATTCTCTTTCATTTGGTTTTCTCTTACTTTTTCATAGTTTTCAAAATTTGGGGTTACAAAATGGAAACATACCTGAATTAGTGACTTGTGTACTAAAAAAATTTCATTAAAAAGGAAATATGCTTTAAACAACGATTATTTGAAAGCTTATAATTGCATACCTGCATTAGTGGCTAGTTCCTGCAGAATATTCATGTCCACTATTAGTTCCATATTTGACCATTGTCCAGCGTTATCATCGGGTTCTTTCTTTTCCAAATTCTGAACCATTTCCTAATTTTTATTAAAATCTGGATGGTTCACACTAAGTTGATGGTCCACATAAATCTCAATTGTTTTGTCTGATCTCCTCAAACCAAGTTGTGCAATCTTCCTAACATCCTCATCACACTTTATATATGACAGTCCACTAACAAATGTCTCCCCATCATTTTGAGTCCTTGTGATATTTTAGATGTTCCGCCAAAGTTTCAGTTATCCCTCTCATCATAATCAAATCAAAATCTTGAAATGAAGACCACTTGAAACCACCCACATAGTGCTTCATCGACCTATTGATAAACCTTTCGACGTAATTAACAGCACAATCTTAATCATATCACTCATAGTTATTGTCACTGTAAAAAATGAAACAAACAAAAGCATAATAAGTGTCTGTGATCATAAAAAGATAAGTGCTACAATAAAACTAATAAACAGATATGACAGTAAATAAAAAAATTATCGCCAAAAAATGAAATCAATGGTAAAATGATTAAGGTAGAGACATCAAAAAGGACTGCATAAGGTGTAAAATCAATTGACACAGCCACAGCTTGCCATAAACAAAAGAATTCAAAGCATTAGAACTTAATTGCAAGCAAAGCATGGAAGTGTTTTTCCTGATGTTATGTTTACAAAATTAGCGAGGTTGGTTCGTCTCTAGCTTCTGTATGAATGTCAAGATATGAGAAATTATGTGTTTATTGAAAAATGTTCTCACTGAGCATAATTTCACTTGCATCCCTCCAGAAATAGATTTTAATATTAGAGTTATGCAAATCCTGAAATTAAACTTTGTTCAGAGTATATACATTTCAAACTCAAAAGCAATTCCTCTATTATGAATATTTTTTCTACTCATGCAGATTCCAAGAAGCTAAAAGGTATAAACTACATGCAACCAAGCAATATGATCATTGAAGCATTACTTAGATTTAAGTTTAAATAAGAAATGCAATCATCTGATAGAAAATATATTAGTCTCTGTGAACTAAGCAAATTGCTAACAGTTATTATCTCTTCTTCATAATTCAAAAGTTGGAACTTGCTAACAGATCTAAGCAAATTGCTCTACTTCCAGTCCAGTTCTACATCTATTTCTTATAGTAAATTCTAGGCCATAAACTACTATCCAGTTATAAATACTTGCTAAATAAACCAAGAAATGTTTAATCCTGAATATCAATATTTATGGAATTTGAAAGGTCTTTCATTTAGTGGTACACTTGAATATAAAAAGTAACTCCCGCCATTGTATATACTTGTCAACTCCCAAATTGTAAGCTTATGCCACCAAACTAATATTTAAGCTGAAATAATTAAAATTCAATTGTAAGCTTGTGCCACCAAACTAATGTTTAAGCTTATGCCACCAAATTGTAAGCTTATGCCAGCACTCGTAAGCTTAAATAATTATAACCCAAATTCATTACTAATAAAATAAGAATTCCTATATTTCAACCTAGAGTACAATGGCAAATCCAAATTAATATTTAAAGTTGATGCATCTGAAAACAACTAACAATTGTAAGCTTATGCCACCAAACTTAATACCGTAAAGAACAAGATATAGAACAGTTAAATTCATATTCCAATCAAAGTAAGTCTCATGAAAAAAAGATAATGGCTTTACCCAAGATTTATATTCCAATCAAAACAACAAAAATATAATCAGCAAAGACAAAGATCATCTGGTCTTCACTAACAACTCTTAAAAGAAGAAAAGAAAATTCAGCATATCATTACTGATAAACTTAATCAATAAATTGAACTCCAGAATATTAGACAACTTTACTTAATACATCAAAATCCAAAAAGTATATCTACATTAGGAGAACAAACTAAGAGAGCACATGGTCATCCTCATCATCTTCATATCGAATGATCAGTTCGTCCTCTTCACTATCTTCACTTGGGATATCCTTGCAAAAAGCATCATCCTCTTTCAATGAAACATCAAATCTTCGTAACTACATATCGCTATCATCAACATCCATTGACATACTGTAATCACTTCCCACTAGTTGTTGGTACGGCTCCTTATCTAATTCATCCTCTTCTTCATCCGAAAAGTTGAAGTCGTCTCTTTAGGGGTGTTCACAGGTCAGGTCGGGTCGGGTTTTGGGGAAAAATCGATCCAACCCTACCAAGTGTAATCAGGTCGGGTCGGGTTGAAAAATTTTCACCTCTCAAATCCGATTTGACCCAACCCGACCTAGTTCGAGTCGAGTCGGGTTGGGTACTCGGGTTTACCCGTTTAGGTAAAAAAAGAGTTTTTAACAATATATTTTTTAAAAAAATTAAAAATTATTTAAAATAAATATTTTTTTAATATAAATATTTAAAAATGATTTAAAAAATGTAAATAATCGGGTCATCCGGTCGGGTCTCGGGTCATCGAGTTTCAAATTCTAAAACCCGAGACCCGACCCAATTATGGTCGGGTTTGGTCAAATTGTGCCCAACCCGACCCGATTACCCGACTCGACCCAACCCAAATAGGTCGGGTTGGGTCGGGTTCTCGAGTTCATTGGGTCCGGTCGACCCAATTAACAGCCCTACGTCTCTTAGAGTATTTTTAATAACAATTTTCCAACTATTACCTAACTTTATATCAGGCACATAATAGCATTGTTTGGCTTGATATGCAAGAACATAAGGCTGATGTTTATACCATGTTGACTTTGTGTCTACACTTGTAAGTTCAAAACTATCTTTGCAAATTCCAAATGTCCATTTTCTTGACCTGAGGTTCCACCTATCACATTTGAAGAGAACCACTTTATTTTCACCTTGATATTCTAATTTAACAATGTCATTCAAAACACCATAGAAATCAATCTCCTTTCTTTCATGTTCTCCCGATACAACAACACCACTATTTTGAGTTTTTCTATACTCTTCAATATCTTTCATATTGAACCTAAACCCATTTATGATGCATCGCTTGTAATGTTGAACTCGTCGATCTAGACCCCAAAATAAAGCACGAAGTTGTTTATTAACTTCACCAGGACTTTGATGCTCTAAATCCTTCACCTAGAAAGTAGATATTTAAAAATAATTAATTATATGTAGAGTTATAGTATTATTAACTAAATATATAGTACTTACCCGCATTTCAAACCACTTTGGAAACATTTGCTCGTGTCTCTCATTCACTTTAAGTGGACTCGCTGACTTTAACAGGTTTTTATGCTCTTTGTGATATAAAATTATAAAATTATAGATATTTTAAACTTAGAAGGTAATAGAGATAAGTTGTAATAAAGTTAAAAGTGCCAAATGTTACATACTCAGCATATTTTTGGACTTCATCGCAATTATCCAAAATATAGAAATGAGCTTTATGAATTTCAGCTTTTGACAAAGTTCGATAGATGAAGTGTTTGGGCAGATGACCAATGTATGAAAAAATCGATTATCCTTCTTTGCAATTACTGCCATCAAAATTTCTCCCTCCTATATCATGTTTGGTATCAACACCATGGACATACATAGAGCAAAATGAGAGAACCTCGTTAAAAATATAGGCTTCTGCTATTGACCCTTCCGGACGAGCTTTATTACTCACGTATTGTTTGAAAGTGTGCATGCATCAACAAAAAGAGTTCAACAAGTCAGTAGTAACTTCACAAGTCACACCAACTTAGCAAGTAAGATTATGTTACCTTTCTATACGATACATCCATCAAGGTTGTACTAGTCCCCCGAGGACGACCTCCTTTACAAGGTGAATGGGCAAGTGAACTATAATATCAAAAAACGATGGAGGGAATAGCCTTTCTAACTTACATAAAGTAAGGGCTATCCCTTTTTCCAAGCATTCCAGAATATCCAACCTCAATGTCTTTGAGCACAACTCTTTAAAGAATAATCCAAGATCAATTATTGGTTCACACGCTTCTTTTGGCAGATACGCACGTGTTGCAAGTGCTAGTAACCGTTGCAAAAAGATATGATATCATGACTTTTCAAACCAGACAATTGTCCATCAGAATTGATACATCGAGAAAAATTTGATGCATACCCATCTGGTAACTTCAGTGATTACCAAAATTCACATATACTCTTTCATTCTTCATTAGACAAGGAATAATATGCTGGAGGCATCACTAATTTCTTGTCTTTCATGATGGGGTGTAGATCCTTTTTAATTCCCAATACTTGCAAGTCTAGCCTAGAATTAAGTGTATCCTTACTTTTCCAAGAATATTCAATAAAATCCCCAACATAGCTTTAGCCACATTCTTTTCTATATGCATTACATCAAGATTATGACGCAATAAACATGTATTCCAGTAAGGGAGTGTGAAGAATATTGAATGTTTTGTCCAATTTAATTCGTATTTCTCACACTTCCTATTTCCCATTCCATTCTTACCCTTTCCAAACACAACGGATCTGCACTTCTCTATTTGACATAAAGTATCATCCGCACTCAAGAATTTTGGAGGCTGGCGATGCTCTTTTGTACCATCAAAGGAGGATTTATTTTCCCTCCATTTATGATCGGTTAGTGAAAAGCGACGATGAGCCATGTAGCATGACTTACACCAATTACTTAACCGCATTGAAGATCTACCCTCGTTACAAACTGGACAAGCTAATTTTTCTTTGGTACTCCAACCCGATAAGTTAGCATACGTAGGAAAATCCCTAATGGTCCATAAAAGCGCGACACGTAGCTGAAACATACTCCCAATCGAGGCATCAAAAGTTTCTAATCCATCTTGCCATAATTCTCTCAAGTCTTTGATTAACGGCTGTAAGAACACATCAATATCATTTCCAGGAGACTTGGGTCTAGGAATAAGTAATGACAAAATAAGGAATGGTTGTTTCATCGATCTCCATGGTGGTAAATTGTAATTTACAAGCAACACGGGCCACATGCTATACGATGTGCTCATGTTAGAGATAGGATTAAACCCATCGGTTGAAAGTGCAAGCCGAACATTACGAGGCTCACTTGCAAATGAAGCATTCACTTTATCAAATTCTTTCCATGCTAAGCCATCTGCAGGATGCCGCAAGATATTAGCCTCCTCAACATGCTTGTCTTTGTGCCACCTCATATCCATAGTGACACCTTTGTTTAGAAATAATCTTTGCAGCCTTGGTTTAATTGGAAAATAACGCAAGATCTTGTGAGGAACGTTATGCCCATTAGCTTTTTTGCCTATCCATCTTGACTCGTGACACGTAGGGCCAGTTACCTCATGTTCATTTGCACCCCAATATAGGACACAATCATTTTTACAAACATCAATTTTAGTATAGGTCAGCCCCAAGTCCCGCATCACCAGTTTTGCTTCGTAGAAAGAATTAGGGACATTAGAGTCCACTGAAAGTACCTCTTTAAATAGTTGCAGGAGCATGTTAAAAGATTTTTTAGCCCAATTGTTCATGTACATGAGGTGTAACAATTTGCCAACGAAAGATAATTTTGTAAATGATTTACAGCCCGGATACAGTTCTTTATTAGCATCCCTTGTAACATTAAGAAACTTTTCAACTCCTTTTTGTTCACTTGTATTCCTTTGACCAAATTCCTCTCCATATGGACCTCTAAAAATATCATTTAGAATCCCCTACATATTATCTTGCTCTTGCTCTTCTTCATCTTCATGATCATCATAGCGATTGGACGCGATAAATTCTCCGTGATGTATCCAAGTGTCATAACTTTGCTCGATGCCGTGTACAATAAGATGCTACTCTACAACTATTCGCTTATACTTGTTGATGTTGTTGCATCTCGTATAGGGACAACGAATCTTAGCACTTAGTTCAACGTATTTGTATGCAAAATCGAGAAAATTCTTTACGTCATTAAGATAATCCACTGAGAATCTATCCGTGATTTCTATCCATCCCTTATCCATCTAAAAAAAGAACTAGATTTCAGTTTTCTATATTAATTTACATATTATTAAATCTTCTATTATGAAGTAACATATACCCCAAATCATGATTATTAATTAATTAATTATAAAAAGACCAGTCTCACTATTGCAAATCATTTAGGCACATTTGGTGAAATAGCATATATTTTTAAATTTATGTTTAACTTATTGGATAGTAGGGTTGCTGTTGAGGATGCTATTGTTTCTTTTTATGTTCAGTTAATTAGTAAGCAAATTTGTGCAATTCATTCTATTTGAATATGATATGTTTTAACTGCAAAGAGTATTTCTTATTTCACTTGAATTATTGGAATCTCATTACTTGAGGTATTAAGTAACCACTCTACTAATTTTGATTCCTTGATCAATTATGCAAAAATGTTATATTTTATATGCATAAAAAAATTGTAGCAAAAAGAAAGAGCAAGTAAACTATTGTGAACATCAACAACAAAAGCTTACATAAAATTTTGAAACTATTATGAACAGCTACAACAAAACCTTACAAAAGAACAACAACAGCAAAAAGAAGAAGAAAATTGAACAATGAGGAAGGAGACCGGATCCATACCTCGGTTTGAGAGATCGGAGAGAGTGCAGCATCCGGTATGAGAGTCTGAGAGAGATCAGAGATCTTGATGCTTGATGGCTCAAAAAAGGACCAACCCGAAAATTTTGAAAAAAAAGAAGAAAAACTTAGCAATCAATATGGTAATTAGGTATAGCAATACGCAAATCTGCACATTATGTTGACAAGAACAGTTTACATAGTAAATGCGAAAACATAAGTGAGTAGATTTCATCAAAAAATTCATTAAGAAGCATTTACCAATAAAGACCTAGAATTGTAAATTTTGAAAAATAATATTTTTCATATTTATACCACCCATAACCTGTGCACACACTTTTCCTTTTAAATATAAGAAAATGAAGCAAGGTTCAAAGGAGATTCTACCATCACAAGAAATTTTAAGTAACCAACTTAAACTTGTCTACTTACGAAGCATATCCTTTTCTCGGATAAAATAGGACTACCTAAATCGTAGATCTGAAGGAGGAGAAGAGTAAGAGGGATGCAATGGTGGAGGAGGAGAATAACACAAATAGAAACTATAATTTCATATATGAATATTGAGTTTGATAAAACGATCACTATGCTTGCAAATGGAGAAATAATAATAGGGATATACTAACATATTTGTAAAATCAGTTTATGCTTGCAAATGGAGATCCAAATCTGAAATCACACAGAGTAATTGAGAGCAAGATGGGTGGGCAATAGGCGAGACTGAAGTGGAAATTAGAATAGGAGTCAAGGATTAACTAAAAACTAACTATCATAAGATTACTTAATATAATGCAATATTAAGACTTGATAACATAACAGGTCAGTGAAATCCTAGAGCTGCATACACAATACACACCATGCAAAAGAAGTGTCAGACAATTACCAATGTGTTAGGAATCGGATTAAAACAACATTCAGGTTCATAAGGCATTATAGTTGTCTCATAGCTCGCAATTGACATGTGACTGGAACACAATATTAGCTTCATGTACAATCTTATGTTTCGTCTCCAATCTTGAGTTAGAGGAGTCTGTTCTTGATCATTGAGGATCCTAAGGTTGATTAAATGTTGCATTTCTTTCATGTATGCTTTTTTCATTCCTATTCCTATTTTGAATTCTAACCTCTTATGACTTGAGATTCTAGACTGTATTACATCCTTATTTACTATCTGCATGCTAAAATATTAAGGTCCTATAGTTTAATGCCATTCCTTAAGCTACATGGTTGTCCATGAGTTTAAATTCATAGAAAGACTTAGCTAATGTTTGAAAGTTTCTATAAGAAATAATGACACGAAATATACTATTATTCTACTTGTCTTATAAATAGTATATCCTATTGTTAAATGGAAAATAAGCATCTAAACATTACTTTGCTACCTAATTTGGTACAACCATGTCCTATAGTCACTCCTACCAATTTAGCTTTACTTTACCAAGTATAGTTTTAAATAAAAAGATAACTTGCATATGGATTAACAGATAATTGATATTAGATAAAGATAAATGATAAACAGTATTTGTAGTATATTTAGCTTTAGCATCTCAGAGTTGTATTAGAACTTAGAAGGCAAAAACAAATATATGAGAAAAAGTAAAACAAATATACTATTTGTTCATAGACTATTTTTGTTAACCATAATCTTAACAATATACTACTGATATTAGATAAAGAAAGATAGTTCAAGGAGTTATATAAGTATATGACAGATTTGGACATAGCTAATCTCTCTATGAATTAAAGAATACTCATAATCAAAATAACTGGTTGGTATTAATGAATACTTTATTTCTTTCCAATTCATCACCTTGATGGATCTCAGGCATTTAAAGAATTAAAGATAGTTTAATCCATCTGAGTCAAGCAACATAATTAAAGAATACCTGGTTGGGAAGCATGTTACAAAATTCATCACTTGATGGATCTCAGGCAAGATAGTTTAATCCAAATCAAGAATAGTATGCCTCAATTATGCAAATAGAAAACCACATCATGACATAATTAAACGCGGTTGACTCAATTGAGGGACATGGAAAAATCTAGGTCAAATAAACCATACATGAAGAGCAATGTTTTTAAACTCGAAATGAATCTAACATCGATGGAACCATTACTGGGTTCGTCGAGAAGGAGAAAAGCATGCTGATCACTGCATTAGCATGTTTGAACTAAAGAATTTAATTTCCAACCTACTATTGCTGCTGCCTGTCAGATGAGGAGATGAGACCGATTGAAGGTTTTCGGCGTCATCGAATGAGAAGGACTACAAGAGATGAGAAGGAAGTTAGGGCGCAGGTTAGGACACCAATGTGAAGGAGAGAGGGAGAATGGGAGATTACCGTCTGCTATAATTTGAAAGAGGAGGTCCGCTTGAGGAGCGACTAGAAAGATATGGGGGAGTGCCGACTACCGATATGGGGGAGAAGGAGAATAGGGGTTAGGAGAGATTTTCATGGCCATGTGGGGGAGAAGGGTCGGGAGAGTCGGTGACAGACGACAGGGGAACACGTTGAACTCCGGCCAGCGTCGAGCTCTTGGGGCACGGCGTCTGCATCGCGCAGCTGTAGTCAAGAGATTGGGGAAGAAGAGTCGCCGAGTAGGGAGGAGTCGAGAGAAAGGGAAAAAAAAGGAGAAAGATCAAATACCTGCCTAAGATACTATGTGTATTAGTCGATTAGGGTTAGGGATAAGTTAAACTCGGAGGCAAAAATACCCGCCTAAAATTTTGCCAATTTTTTATTTTGTAATTATTTTACCATCTATGGCACACGTAATTTGCCACAGAATATCACAACAAATTTGTGGCAAAAATATTGTCACAAATGCTTGCCACAGAATATCGTGACAAACTTGTGGCAAAAGTTTTGTCGCAAACGCTTGCCATGGTAGAATGTTTTGAATTAGTGGCAAAACATATTGTCATAAATTTAAAAAATTATAAATTTTGAACATTGACTCAATTATTAGTGGCAAACATAGTGGCAAAATTAGACAAAATGTCACAAATTGTTCGAACTTATACTTTTAACCACATAAATAATTTTGCCATAAATTTTGTCACAGATTACACCTTTTGTGGCCAATTGTTATTGGCCACTCCAAAATTTTACCATAAATTCTTATTTTTTTTGTAGTGTCGATTTCTTCTTGTGCTTGGTGGATGTAGTGGTAGAGATGGCTCATTTGAGGCGTCTTTTCCATATCCACCTATCGTAGAACCTTGTACAAAGGTTCTACGGCGACGATTATTTTTGCGACGCAATCCCACAAGCGCGTGTTGAGGATGTACTTCTCTATTTGTTTTCCATCGGTTTTTCTTGCATATCTTGATGAAGCCCATTCCTCACTTGTAAACATGGTTCTAAAGGCCGCCTTTTTTTGTTGGAGCGACCTTAATGCGATGAAGTTGGTTGCAAAACAAGTTGCTCGTGGTCAAAGAATTTTACCTAAAATATGGAATTATCAATAGTAATTATTTATCATAAACTAATTAATAAATAAATACCATAAATTATTTAAAAATTAATAAATTTCCTTTTGTAAATTTTTTCATTAGGGCATGTACCCGTGTGTGGTTGTAGATGAAGTGCGTAATTTGTTGCGCCTTCTTTACCGTCGACTTCACCATCGGTATATCACCGATATCTTTCATCATTAGGTCTACACAATGGGCTGCACATGGAGTCCAACATATGTGAGGATAATCTTATTCAATTATCTCACCTGCCCTTTTGAAATTGGCTCCGTTGTTAGTTATAACTTGAACAATGTTCTGGGTCCAATCTCATCGATCAGCTCCGTCATCAACTTCAAGATGTAGTAAGTGTCATGGATTTCATTGGACGAGTTCACCGACTTGTGATAAACAACCCTCCTATTGCAATAGATGAGGAAGTTGATGATGTTCATTCGGGTTGGCCCAATCCAGCTATCGCACATCAAACTACATCCGTACTCTCTCCATTGTCGCTTGATTCCGTCGATCCATCTTTTTATTTCATCGACCTCCGCTTCAAGGTAAGGACATGAAATTTCATAGGGAGTTGGAGGGCAATACCTGGGCCTACCTTTTGGATGGTAGACACCATGGTTCAATAGTATGGATTGTTGGCTGCATTTGCGGGAATCCAACTGAAGTGAAACCATTTGGAGATGTCTCTCCCCAACTCCCACTTCTTCGTCTTGCCCTAACCATCGTCTATACGTGGTTGCTTTGCTGATGGAGGAGGTAATGCCCTGGGATGAAGATCAAAAACATCAACATTAGTTTTCCTACCACTTGCTTTGAGATTTTTGAAGAATCCTCTGCTGCTTCCTTTGCTTTGAGGTACCCTCATGCTAGAACTCCGGCCAATTTGAGGACCGAAGGGAATTAAGCCACTTCGGTCCATTGATCCGGCAGCCGAAGTCGAGCCGGCACTACTTGTGCCCCTGCTGCCACTCTCCAGGTATGGGAGTGCGGGGGAAACCTACTGTCCACTACGCTTTTGTTTGGATGATTTATTATTATGCATGTATATAATGCTAGATAGGTGCATAAGTGTTTATCTAAGGTTGACATCGCATTGATTCGAGTGAGCATATAATATTAGTTGTGGTGTGCATATAGTTGAATACCTTGTCATCATAGCATCGTGGTTGGTCATCTTTAGCTCTTTGACATATTGAGATATCCTACTCATCTTTCCGCTAATATTTATTGCTTTTTCCTCAAATCCGCAGGTACAAGTTAGTAGTCGAGGAGGTCTAGTTAGATAGAGTAGAGGAGGCAGATTTTAACATCGATTTTCATAGAGTTGTATAAATTTTCTAGTGAACATTTCATTATTGTAATAAATATTATTCTACTGCAAGTGATTGATGTCCATATTGTATTTTTTTGGATTTCTGTTACGCGATTCCTAGGTGACACCCTCCATTTGGGGATAATCCTAGGCAGGGCGTAACACAAACCAACCGGCCACACACCACACCCTATCACATCAACGCAATATGTTTTAGATTCGACAAGTTCACCAAAATTAGCAACAACCATGAAATTTAAGCACACTCATCTCATTGTGGCATTTCACCGAGCACTTGGCAGGCAACCCAAACCATGCCCTACCAAGGCCGAATGGCAGCCCCCTAAGAGGGTACAATCCGGCCAACATACCGGGGTACAACCGACCACTCTCAGCCTACATGCAACACAAGTCTAGAGAGCATGGTTCTACACCCAAATAAGAAATTTTCAGCCTTGGGGCTGTCCACAATTTAGTCATGGAAGCCCCTACCTTTAGCCGCATAAACTTAAATCTAGCTCGCATAACCACATGATAAACATCAAGAAAACAACACCTTTTTACCCATAAACACCACCCAGTTCCAACCATAACAATACATATGTAAAACTGAAAATTTCAGCATGATTACTACTTGAATTCGGCAATTAACCATCTCAATCAAAAGCACGTTTAAAACACCTAAAAATCAGAAATCAAACAACATGTTTCCACCCTAAAAACTTCAGTCATACCAGCCCATAAACTCACTTCGAAATTTCAGCAGAATTCATCAAACAATCAGAAACAACCACATCGAAAACCTTGTGTGAAACCGATTCAATCGATCACCAAAATTCAAGTCATCAACAAGGCATGAAATCGGCCCCAAATATAACCTACTTTTGCCCTAATGAGCCAAACAACAAAAGGGAGGCACATCCTCCAAAAGTCCAAATCACAACCCAAATTGCGAAAAGAACGTTCATCGGAAACGAAAAATATGACATTTCAGAAATGAATCTACACAAGACAAGATCCGGCCAACCCTATGGTGGCAAGCCACCATGGTGTCGGCCCAAGCCACTCACCACGCATCAGAGACACTTGAGGAGAAGAATTCGACGATCGAGTGCGATGATAGATCCCCATGACGAACCTTCTTCTCCTCGGCCCCCTCCTTGGTGTGCATGCAAACCCCCTCTTCCTTGGGCATCGTGCACCTCCTCCCCCTTGGGAGGCATGCGCTGCTCCATATTATATATTTTTTAACTCAACTTAAGGCTAAAATTACCATCCTACCCCTAGCTTAAGTCTACATTCAAATTGACCCATGGACTCGACCCAATCGCACCCAAAGCGATCTCCGGACCCGACTCAAAACTAAATTTTAGTTTATTACTTGATTAAGGTAAATTTTTCATGTGCAACAGTTGTACCTCTGATCGTGTTCTCTGGCGATTCGCCCAACATGCTCCGGCACGCATCCCGGGTTTCTCGCTAAATCACCAAAATCAAATTACGATAAGCACAGATATTACGTGTCACACCCCAACTCAGGGTCGTGTGACCGGCCAGGGTCTACGTCCTACCCCGAAGCCTACTACCTACACCGACTAACGAGAAACCGGAACACATCAATAGAAAACAACAAATGCGACTTTATTTGAAATTTCAAAAGTTCACAATTATTTTTATAAAAAGGAAGTAGCTAACATCAACACAAAATGAAACATCTCAAGTTCAAAGTTGAATACATGCTTTAAAAACCAACAACTCTCAGTGTAGGAAAATGACAAATCTAGACATCTAGACTATGACTATCGGACGCCGCTACGAGATCGACACCACTGCCTGCCCTCCAGCTGCACCACGACTCGAAGCCTCAACTCACTAATCAGGCTCTGCAAAATAAAAATAAATAAACTGTGAGTCTCCTTGGGACTCAGTGAGCGGTTCTTTCGAACCTCCATATAAACCCCAATAAGCATGCATAAATATGTAAGACAACATAATATAAAGTTAGGGATAACATTTGCCACTGTTATGACAACCGACCCCAAGGGTCGTCTAGTATGGACTATACATTTATGTAACCAGCCATAACTGTCTAACTAAGCCTCATGACGCTCGGCCCTTAGGGCCTGTCATGGACTAGTGGTTCGACTACAATCAGCCTTACCACGCAAAGATGGTGAGATATCGGCTGTTCAGGCCACATAGCACATAAGTGAATCAAATAGATCTCCAGGCCATCGACTAGGATGGTCAGCTAGTCTCCGAACACCGACTGGGGTAGGGTTTGCTAGTCCCACCCTGCTGGGGTCTGACACCTAGCGGGCCCGCTAGTGCAATCTCAAGACCCAATCACTGGCTGAGTCAAGCATCTGTCATTTCGACTACCAATGCTTCTCGGCAAACCATCGCAAGCACATTACACAATCAAAGTGTCCTAAAGTTTTCTTATTTGCACCCGGCATTTACCCGTATCCGGCCCTAACTCGGGCCCCGTAGGATCAACAACTCAATATTACCCTTCCTTTGAGTGTACACCTAATAATTCTAGATTCCAAAAATGGTCACATACTCAACATGTCTCTCCATATTTAACATATCATGGATTTAATACATACCAAATTTAATAAATTTCAGCATGCTAAAAATAAGAAGATTTAGCAATTATATCTCCATGATTTCATGCCTAATTGCAGCACTAACAATCATAACCAGCTTGTAGACAATAATTCTAGAATTAAATAATCATTACAACATGTAATTGTTTAATCTCATCATATAAATATAAATTCCAGCAACTAAATAATTATTACAACATGCAATTATTTAATCTCAGCATATAAATATAAATTCCAACAATTAAATAATTATTACAGCATGTAATTATTTAATCTTTGCATATATATATAAATTCCAACAACTAAATAATTATTACAGCATGTAATTATTTAATCTCAGCATATAAATATAAATTCCAGCAACATGAACATGTAGAAAATAGTCTAATACACCTCAAAGCGGAAAACCATTACAATTAAAGCACATCAATTATCTATTAAACTCCATCGAATTCCTACTTAATTTCCGCACATGAACTGAATCGCAGTAAGGTCATGCTAAGGTAGGAACCGAAGTGTAGGTGTTCTATACAAGATGATAGCCTACAAACAAGAATATCCTTCTACTCTTTTAGTCATTCTATCCTTACATGTCGATCACTTGAGAAATTTACTTTTGAAAACTCAAAATCCTCCCCTTCCCCACTCGGCCAAGCCCTGACCCAAGGGCTCTCATCATGCGGCCGGCCCTAGGGGTTAGGAATATTAGTACTCTCCCATGTTCTAATTTTTCTTGATCTATGTGAACATATAACATATACAAAGAATCAAATTTGTACATTTAAACCACACGAGAAACTTGGGGAAAAAATTTGGCATGACCTCCCCTCTTTTCCCCTATTCGACCGACACCTATATTTCAAGAAAACATCACGAAAAATCTCAAGATCATACATCTACATCTTGAGGGGGTACAAGATCAAACACCACGAGAAAACGACAAGGAATCATCACGCAAAGTCGGCACCATCAAAACCATAAGGGTTCGGCTAGGGCCTCCCCTTAAATCCAAGATTCTACCACTCACCTTGATCAAGGAGGAAGAAAAGGTGGACGTATGTGATTCCGATCCTTCCGATGGTGACACGACTTCCGACGCCGACCCAAGCTCCTCTCCTCCTCTGACTCTTGCTCGGCTATGTGCGGCTCAATGATGAGCCGCACAGCTTGTAGATGAGGAGTTTTATTCCCTCATCTACAATGACCTTTATGACCCCCTAACTTAACTTAGTTCTCACTCCACTCAACCCGCGTCCGGTTCAGGCTCCGATTCTATCCGCATGCACTAGTCGAACTCGACTCCAATGAGACATTTAATGCATAAAAGGAAATGACCATTTCACTAATTAAACTTCATACTTTCATAGGTCGAGTCATACCTTCTACTCGAAGCGATTCCGCGGCTCGACCCGACTAACCCCCGGTCTAGTGCGCTGCACCAAAATAGATTTCTATATTAGTATTTTTTTTCCCAGGCCTTACAACATTCCCCCTTTAGGGAAATTTGTCCTCGAATTTTGATAATTCATAAAGACTTACCGGTTCTCCGAACAATGAAGGGTAGCACTCTCTCATGTCTTGCTCTACCTCCCAAGTGGCTTCTTGTTCGGAGTGGTGCTCCCATCTAACTTTCACCAAGGAAATTTACTTGGACCTCAGCTTCCTGATCTGCAGATCAAGTATCTCCACTGGCTTCTCCTCATACGAGACCGCCGAGCCCACCTCAACCGCTGTTGGCTCGATCACGTGGGATTCATCCTTAACATATCTCCGGAGCATTGACACATGAAAAACTGGGTGAATTTTGCTCAGGCTAGGAGGCAAGGCCAGTTCGTAAGCCACCGCGCCTCTCTGCTTGAGAATAGGGAAAGACCCAATGAACCTAGCGCTCAACTTTCTCTTCTTCCCAAACCGAACTACCCCTTTCATGGGGGAAACCTTCAGGAACACCAAGTCGCCTTCAGCGAACTCCTGCTCTCTGGCCTTCTTATCGGCATATATTTTCTGTCGACTCTGGGCCGCCAGTTGTCTCTCCTTTATCATTTTCACCTTCTCGACCGCTTCCTCAACTAGATCAGGACCCACCATGACTGACTCTCCGACCTCAAACCAGCCCACAATAGACCTACACCGCTACCCATACAAGGCCTCAAAAGGAGCCATGTCAATGCTACTGTGATAGCTATTATTGAGGCGAATTCGATCAATGGTAGGTGTTCCCAACCATCTGCCATATCCAGGACGCATGCCCTTAGCATGTCCTCCAATGTTTGAATGGTCCTCTCTGACTGCCTGTCATTCTATGGATGGAAAGCTGTGCTGAAGCGCACCTAAGTATCCAAGGCTTCCTGGAAGGACTGCCAAAACCAGGCTGTGAACTAGGTACCGTGATCAGATATGATCATCACAGGGGTACCATGATATGCCACAATTCTGTCTAGGAATAGTCCGGTGTACTGCTCCGCAAATTTTTTTGTCTTGACGGGTATGAAATGGGCGATCTTTGTCAATCTGTCGACCACCACCCAGATAAAATCATAATTGTCTCTCGACTTAGGCAACCCGGTCACCACGTCCATGGTGATTTTCTCCCACTTCCACTCGAGTACCTCGAGGTTTTGTAGCAGCCCCACGGGCTTCAGGTGTTCGGCATTCACTTGTTGGCAGACTAGACATTTGGATACAAACTCCGCTACCTCTCTTTTCATGCCCTTCCACAAGTAGTGCTGCCTTAAATCTCGATACATTTTGGTGCTCCCGGATGCATCGTATAAGTGGAACAATGGCCCAACTCCAGGACTTGCCTGCGCACCTCTGCCATATCCGGCACCACGATTCGGTCTTTGAACCTCAGCACCCCCTTTGAGTCTAAGATGAATCCATTTCCTGCATCGCCCCTCTACACTAAGTCCTTGGTCAGCGCACAAAAGGCATCCTCTCCCTACGCGACACGCAACATATCCACTAGTGTGGATTGTACCCGCAGGTGTGCCATCAAGGTACCTGAGGCTGACACAGTTAGGGTTGCACCCCCATCTAGGCACAGCGCCAACTCTCGAGCTAGAGGCCTCCGCCTGATTTCCAAATGGGCCAAACTGCCCATGGATTTTCTGCTTAAAGCATCTGCTACTACATAGGCTTTTCCCGAATGATACATAATGGTACAGTCATAATACTTTAGGAGCTCCAACCACCTCCTCTGCCTGAGGTTCAGCTCCTTTTGCGTAAGTGAGTACTGGAGGCTCTTGTGGTCCGTATAGATCTCACATGTCTCCCCGTACATATAGTGCCGCCAGAGCTTTAGTGCAAAAATCACCGCCGCTAGCTCTAGGTCGTGTGTCGGTTAGTTCTTTTCATGAATTTTCAGCTGGCTAGACGCATAGGCTATGACCCTGCCAAACTGCATTAGAACGCAGCCTAGGCCAGCCCGACAAGCATCACAGTAGACTACAAACCCTCCTAAGCCGGAAGGCACGGCCAACACGGGTGCCGACATCAAGCATTCCTTGAGCCTCTAGAAGCTCGCCTCATACTTGTCATCCCAAACGAATTTGACCTGCTTCTGAGTCAACCGAGTCAAAGGGGCTGCAATCCTGAAGAAGTTCTCTACGAACTTTCAGTAGTACCCAGCAAGACCAAGAAAACTGCGGATCTCACTCACGTTGGTTGGCCGCCTCCAATTCTGCACCGCCTTCACCTTTGCAGGGTCTACCCTTATTCCTTCCTTGGACACCACATGACCCAAGAACCCTACACTTTCTAACCAGAATTCACACTTGGAGAATTTAGCAAACAACTGGTGCTCTCTGAGGGTTTCCAGCACCATCCTCCGGTTCTCGGAGTGCTCCTCCTCACTCTTGGAGTATACCAAGATGTCGTCAATGAAAACGATCACAAAATTGTCCAAGTACTCCTTAAATACCATGTTCATTAGGTCCATGAAGGCAGCAGGTACGTTGGTTAGACCAAAAGACATCACTAGGAACTCATAGTGACCATAGCGAGTCCTAAAGGCAGTCTTAGGCACGTCGTAGTCCCGAATTCTCAGCTGATGGTATCCGGATCTTAAGTCTATCTTCGAAAAATATCGTGCCCCCTGCAGCTAGTCAAACAAATCGTCTATCCTTGGTAGTGGGTAACGATTCTTGACTGTCACTTTGTTCAGCTGCCTATAGTCGATGCACATGCGCATCGACCCATCCTTCTTCTTCACGAAGAGCACCGGGGCACCCCATGGGGACACGCTCGGCCGGATGAAACCCAATTCTAGCATTTCTTGCAATTGCACTTTTAACTCCCTGAGTTCAGCCGGTGCCATCTTATAGGGCGGAATGGAGATCTGCTTCACCTCGGGCTGTAGATCAACGCATAAATCAACCTCTCTTCTGGGCGGCAATTCCTCGAGAAACACATCGGGGAACTCACAGTCAACTTGAGTTCCACTGACATCCCTTGCCTCACCCCCTTCTTCCTCAGCCACGGATACGAAGGCCAGGAAAGATTGGCAGCCGCCCTAAAGCAGCTTACAAGCTTTTAGGGTTGAGATGATCCCAATCGGCTCGCTTCTTCCCTCTCCTTGGAAGGTGAACTGCGGCAACTCGGGCTTGCTGAACATAACTGTCTTAGCCCTACAATCCAGCAACGCAAAGTGCTCTGCAAGCCAATCTATACCGAGAATGACATCGAGTTCAAGCGTGGGTAGGAGTGTCAAATCTGCCCTCAATACATGGCCGCAAATGAGCACTTCGCATCCTTGGAAAATTGATTTGGCTACGATTGCATCGCCCGTAGGCGTTGATACTACAAATGGCCCGTCAAGCAAGAAAGGTGTCATTGGCAACTCAGCAGCAAATTTGGCAGATACCAACGAGTGCGTGGCACCCGGATCAAACAAAACATATGCAGAAGAGGAATATACTAAAATAGTAACTGCTACCACCGCCTTAGACGCCTTTGCCCCATCACGGTTCATAGCAAATACCCTGGTAGACGGTCTCTCTGAATAACTAGCCTGTGGCTCCTTGTTCTACATCTGACCTCTCTAAGCCACTGACCCCACTAACAAAGGTGCCTTTCCTTTAGACTGCTCGGACTTCTAGCCAACTCTCTCCTGACAGTCCTTCTTGAAGTGCCCGACTCGACCGCACCTATAGCAAGCATCCGTGTGGCCAAGGCAGGCCGCCCAGTGCCTCCGACTGCAGCTGCCACATTGCGGCACCTCAGCTCTCTGAGAATCACCTCCTGACACTGCCAGCCTCATTGATCCAAACCCTGGGCCCGCACGGCCCCGGTTACCATTCTGACCTCGGCTCTGCTGGTGGTCCACAACGGTCACTGCCCCCTCTGAAAGCCAAGGTCGACTCCCAAATCCTTGCGGCCAAATTTCTTCTTGGCTGGTCCGTCATTCCTCTCGAACGGCACCAAGGCTTCCTTCCGAAGGGCTTCATCCACTACCCGGGCAAGAGTGGAATCCTCAGTATAGTGGATGAGCCTGCCAATCTGTGGCCTCAGGCCTCCAACGAACCTATTAACCCTGGCGGTCTCAGATGCAACTAGGGTCGGATGATATTTGGAAAGACAGTTGAACTCCATCTCATATTCTGACACTAACATGCTTCCAGACTGACGCAACATCTCAAAGTCTCAGGCTCCCTTGTCGCGAACACTCATTGGCAAGTACTGCTCCTCCACAGCCGCCCTCAATTCCTCCCACGTGGGAGGCGGTGCACCTGCTGCCCTGCGAGCCCTCCAAGTGTGCAACGAGACCATTACTGGTCCCCTCATCTGAAGTCCGACCATACGAACCACTGCCTCCAATGAGCACCCCAGCTCCATACATATTTCATAGCAATCCCCCAAAAACTCAGTCACTTCAACCTACCGACCTGTTCCGGTGAACTCTGGTGGCTTCAGCGTGACGAAGTTCGCATATGTTGCGGCTCCTGGAGTCCATACCATGGGTGCTATAGTCTCGACCACCTCCGATACCACCGGAACTACGGGCACTGGTTGCGGCGGTGGCTGCTGTGGCTGCTGCTGCATCTGCAGCTACATCTGTTGCCTCAGTTCTTACTCCCTAAGGAGCACCTCAATTAACTGAGTTACCTGAGCCTGCAATTAAGCAACTGCTGACTCTTGCCCCTGACCCTCAGACTGCTCCCGATCTCTGCCTCAGGCCCGGCCTCGGCCTCAACCAAGCCATACGAGCCGCTGCCTCCGATGAGCACCCCAGCTCCATGCATAATTCATAACAATCCCCTAGAAACTCAGTCACTTCCACCTGTCGGTCTATTCCGATGAACTCTGGTGGCTTCAATGTGATGAAGTTTGCATAGGTGGGGCTTACGGAGCCCTGACCACTGGTGTTACAGCCTCGATCACCTCCGGTACTGTCGAAACTACGGGTACTAGTTGCGGCGGCGACTGCTGCTGCTGCATCTGTTGGCTTAGTTCTTGCTCCCTAAGGAGCGCCTCCGTTAGCTGATCTACCTGAGCATGCAATCAAGCAACTGCAGACTCATGCCCCTGACCCTCGGACTACTCCCTATCTCTGCCCCGGGCCTGGCCTCGACCTCGGCCTCTCCCCCAGCCTCGACGTTCTGTCGCGTTACTGCACTGCCGCTCAGTCCAGCATTAGGAGTCTCCATTACACTATCATAGAAAGAGAAAAAAATTTTGTCACATAATAAATTTTTAACATGAGCTTTTAAAATTTACTAACTGTATGGTGCGCCGAGTGCAGTCGTGGTTGTCAGATCTCGTAGCATACTATACCGTATGTCGACACGCTAGCATATGTCTCATACGATAACCAACTCCTAATCATAATCAAGACCTAACCAAAAGCTCTGATACCAACTTTGTCACACCCCAACTCAGGGTTATGTGACCAGCCAGGGTCTACGTCCTACCCTAAAACCTATTACCTACACTGACTAACGAGAAACCGGAACACATCAATAGAAAACAACAAATGCGGCTTTATTTGAAATTTCAAAAGTTCACAATTATTTTTATAAAAAGGAAGTAGCTAACATCAACACAAAATGAAACATCTCAAGTTCAAAGTTGAATACATGCTTTAAAAACCAACAACTCTCAGTGTAGGAAAATGACAAATCAAGACATCTAGACTATGACTATCGGACGCCGCTACGAAATCAACACCACTGCCTGCCCTCCAGCTGCACCATGACTCCAAGCCTCAACTCACTGATCGGGCTCTACAAAATAAAAAAAACCGCGTCCACATGGGACTCAGTGAGCGGTTCTTCCGAACCTCCACATAATCCCCAATAAGCATGCATAAATATGTAAGATAGCATAATAGAAAGTTAGGGATAACATTTGCCACTGTTATGACAACCGACCCCAAGGGTCATCCTATATGGACTATAAATTTATGTAACCATCCATAACTACCTAACTAAGCCACATGACGCTCGGCCCTTAGGGCTTGTTCATGGACAAGTGGTTCGACTACAACCAGCCTTACCACACAAAGATGGTGACATACCGGCCGTTCAGGCCACATAGCACATAAGTGAATCAAATAGATCTCCGGGCCATCGACTAGGATGGTCTGCTAGTCCCCGGACACCGACTGGGGTAGGGATAGGTAGTCCCACCCAACTGGGGTCTGACACCTAGCGGGCCCGCTGGTGCAATCTCAAGAGCCAATCACTGGCCGAGTCAAGTATTTGTCATTCTGACTACCCATGCTTCTCGGCGGACCATCGCAAGCACATCACACAATCAAAGTGTCCTAAAGTTTTCTTATTTGCACTCGGCATTTACCCGTATCCGGCCCTAACCCGGGCCCCGTTGGGTCAACAACTCAATATTACCCTTCCTTTGAGTGTACACCTAATAATTCTAGATTCCAAAAATGGTCACATACCCAACATATCTCACCATATTTAACATTTCATGGATTTAATACATACCAAATTTAATAAATTTCAGCATGCTAAAAATAAGAAGATTTAGCAATTATATCTCCATGATTTCATGCCTAATTGCAGCACTAACAATCATAACCAGCTTGTAGACAATAATTCTAGCAATTAAATAATCATTACGGCATGTAATTGTTTAATCTCAGCATATAAATATAAATTCCAGCAACTAAATAAATATTACAACATGCAATTAGTTAATCTCAGCATATAAATATAAATTCCAGCAACTAAATAATTATTACAGCATGTAATTATTTAATCTCGGCATATAAATATAAATTCCTGCAACTAAATAATTATTACAGCATGTAATTATTTAATCTGAGCATATAAATATAAATTCCAGCAACATGAACATGTAGAAAATAGTCTAATACACCTCAAAGAGGAAAACCATTACAATTAAAGCACATCAATTATCTATTAAACTCCATCGAATTCCTACTTAATTTCCGCACATGAACCAAATCGCAGCAAGGTCATGCTAGGTAGGAACCGAAGTGTAGGTGTTCTATACAAGATGATAGCCTACAAACAAGAATATCCTTCTACTCTTTTAGTCATTCTATCCTTACTTGTCGATCACTTGATAAATTTACTTTCGAAAACTCAAAACCCTCCCCTTCCCCACTCGGCCAAGCCCTAACCCACGGGCTTTCATCATGCGGCCGGCCCTAGGCGGATCGACTCATCAAGTTCCTTGTAATTTCATTTTTTTTTTAGTCAGCTTTGCTTGTGTGACTAAATGTATTATTTGATGAGCTATCATGAAGCAATCTAAATTTATCCCTCTTTTGTAAAAACTACTTATATATTATCCAATATACAACTTCAGCATCTACTTGCTCTACCTGAGAGCCAAAAGCTTTGACATGAACTTCATCAGTCCATGCACTAAATTAATAGGTGAGATCAATTCAATTAATCAACCTATTCTCTAAATTAATAGGTCTATAATCAGTTATTTCTAAGGCTCATCAATTATTTGAGGTTAATCATAGTTTACCGGTGGACTTCGTCCTCCTTGTTTTTAAAAAAATAACAATAAAAGAAATCACTACATATTCTCCTCAGCATAGCTAGATTCTTTACCCGACAATACATGTGGAGTACCCGACAATATATGTCAGTTCTGCTGGAGCTAAACAACGGGAAGCCTTCATTTTTTTGTCGCACGTATATGGCTACAAATGATGCCCATCAGTTTTGCAAGTATTCCAATATTGAAAGTTCAAATAGCTGAAGTATAATTAATACATATTTACCAAAATAATGATGGCTGAATATATATATAGAGAGAGAGGAACAACCGAACAACGTAATCTATATATTGTAGGGGCAGAAAATATTCAGTTCAAGAAATGCCTGTGAAATGGGCAAAAAAAACTGGCTCCTCGTCGAGGTTGGCGCCAACCCTAGGTTTCATGGAATATCGGCGCCAAACGTAATTTGGCTTAAGTTTCCAATTTTAATCCCATATTGGATAACTAATTTTATTAAATATTATTAACTGGATTGATTCTATTGATTAAGAACTATTTTTTATTAATCTGGGATTAAAATTGGCACCTAACTTAATCTAATGATGATGTAATGATGCGGAGTTCAATAATTAATGATGCTTGTTAATTATTTTATCAAACGACAAAAAGAGCCCAGAGTTTCCAATTTTTGAGCCGTTTCCTAAAAGGGCCTATATAAAGACTTTAACATTAATCTTCCTTTGAGTTTTTAGAAACCCTTAAGCCATCCTATTGATGCTTGTGAATCTTCGCTGAGTCAATCATTCAAAAACTTTAGCTTTGAACTTAATGTCCTTGATCTTGTCTTTGAGCTTGGAATGATTCATCATCAAGGTATCAAGAAGAACTAAGACTTCTTAGTTCAGAGCTAAGAATTATATTTGTTTTATTAGTGCTATCATTTTGATTGTATTTTGTGGTTTATTTTGTGTATTTGAAGTGGAAGTTTAGACCTAGGGTGTAAGTCTAGAAATTGAGTGCTTGCCTTGGTGTTGAGGCATACATCCACTCGATTTACTAGGATTGTTATAGTTGTCCTTAGGATAGAGGTATTGGAGATACTCTCGGGGAGAAGGTCGTGTTTTAGCTTATAAATCCTCTTATATGAAACAATTTGATTATTGTAAAATAGGTTGAAATCCTAAGCTTGCCAGTTAGGTAGTTGAGTTGGTCAGATTGTCGATCACTATAAATATTTGTATTAGCATTACTTTTGTATGTTGCTCTTAATTGTTTCATATATTGCTTCTGCGCTTACTTGTTGAAGTCATCTTGTTTAGCCTAAAATTGAAAGAACCAATTAAAATCGACAGTTAGGCTTAATTTAATTTTAATACATTATTCACCCTCATCTAATGTGATCATTCACTCTGCACATATATATAGGCCCAAGTTACCAACCTGATTAAAATGTTTAAGTTGAACTTGATCATATTACACATACTAATTCATATTAGCCAACACAATATCTAATATACTCACGATGTGTGACTAAATTAAAATATTAAAAAAATATCATAGCAAACTACTATTATAAAATTATTGATTATTAAATAGCTGAGATTCCTCCTATGAATTTGTTGTATCACCATTCATTATAGTAAAAATCACGAAATATTACAGTAGCTTTGCAAAAGAAATAAAAAATTTATAAACAAGTTAATAACTAAGATGAAAATATATAATGTAAAAGAAAATTGATTTGTGTAGATATAGTGAGGTGTAATTTGATAGATTATACTGTAGATGCACGTAATTATTCATACTAAAATGGTTAATTGATTATAACATATTAAAATTGATTTTATGTAAAATATTATAAATGTAAATTATATAATAAAACAATCAACACACTATATGATTGCCTATAAATAACTGGATTGGACTAGTACTTTTGGGCCCAGCAGCGCCCCGCACTTCGGAACCCAATTTGAGTCAGACTTAATGGCTCCACCCGATCATACAATGGCATCCATGTTCTTCCTAATTACAAGCCTGGCATCACTGGGATCAGCCTTGACGTATTTTGAGCAATTTCCCCACGAGATTACCAGACGGCATCATTACCTCCACCTACAATAAATACATACACGACACGCCTCAGGTAACTTAAGTTCTAATTTCATTACCTCCACCTCAAATACCTACTGACTTGAGCGTCGTAGTGCCTTTTGCAACACCTCCCCCTTCACGCTAGAGTTGCTCATGACCAGGAGAGACACCAAACCGAACCGGACTACTTTGATCCGCACGCAAGAATATTTGGCACCCATAGTGGGGCCAAGTAAAGCTTACCTGCCCCACAATGGTTGGGACTCGGAGCCAAGTGACTTCCGCCACACGCCAACAACAACGCCTCGACGACGATGTTCACCTGCTACCTAGTGATGCTAAAATAGTGAGGAGCGACGCTCCGACACTAATCGACCTTCCACTAGAAGCACCTCAGCATCGGATAAATGACTTGGAGGCGGAGAACCAACGGTTAACATCCCAGAGCGAGATACCGACACGGTTTCAGAAACAACTCCCAGCCAATCACGAGTGATATCGCTCGAAGCATGGAGAAAGCAATCAATGTAAGAGAAGGAGACTAGTCTCTATCGTTCAGAACAAGGTCTCCGACACATCCCGCCGAGGAAAAGGAAAATATTCCGGAGTCACAGAGGTCGTTACTCCTCTTCATGTAGACTCAGGACCTTTCGACAAGCAAATCATGGCGACATGACTTCCATCCAAGTTTAGGTTGTCGACCACTTTGAAACCCACGATGGTATGGGTGATCCAAACATACACCTGACAACAAGTCCATGAGCTCCTCAACAGAGCGATTGACCCCTTCCACTGTAGGACTTTCCTGACCTTCTTGGAGAAAGTCATGTTGGGATGGCCGGGAAGAAGAAGCACAGTGGAAAAATCAATTTAAAAATTCAAACCATCCCAAAAACAACGATCAACTTTAGCAATCTTTAAGGAATTCAATCTACGAGTAGAAGGAGAAGATATACCTTATACTACGGATGGTATGGTTGCTCCTATCCTCGTATCAAGACGTCCACACGCACGTCCTCCAAGGAAGGTCCACACCAAGCGCCTCGCAACCAAGGGGCAGCGAACATCGAGACTCGTTGTGGCTCAACGGAGAGGCAATCTTAACCCCGAAACACACTAAGGTGAAGCTGGCCCTTCCACCAATAACCGAGAACTAAAAGGGAGGAAGATGGGATGAGAAAACCATGGAACAAGAAGGAAGATGAAGGAATACCTCGCTGTTCTTCTTGGACTCCTCCAAGAAGATGAAGTAGATGACACACCCAAGAGGAAGAGACCTTCAATCGGCTTCACAAAATCGAAGAAGGAAGTTTTAGATGGCTGACCACCCAAGGAGATGAAGATGAGTTCTTGGAGATTTTCTATTCAGGAAGTCTCTCAAGAACCAAGCCCTTGCTCTTCTCCAAGATCAATAACCAATTTGCTTAACCCCCTTGAAGAAGGTTAAGCCATCTATTTATAAGGGGCATAGGTTGCTACTAAGGTAGACCGACCCCCCTTTTGTTAAAACCACTGCCCGAAATTCAAAATTTCGAGGTCAGCCTCCAAACTAATGGTTTATAATTAATTCAAAATTAATTAAATCCAACTAAATATAAACTTTAATTTATCTCTATAAATTAATTTTTTATTGATTAGGATTTATCATGTGTCAATCCCTACAATTTGTGGATGCCCTATAAAATTGGATTACCGAGGAACTTCTTCCTCGCATATTCGTTCGTATAGGAAACATCTTTCCTATCATGTCCATAAACGAGAAACGTGATCGAGTTGCAGCATGTCCATGCTAGTACACATATAGGGCCGCATTCGGACTTTATCTCATAACGTCCATTACGAGATTAGCCTATTGTGTGTGACACATTGGGCCCCACACTAAGCCAGCAGTTAGTTGTGCATGACGGAGAGTCGGATCCGATTGAACGACTTCTATTTGAATCTTACGAGCCACCTCTAAAGCCCTTTAGTGTGGTCATGAGAGACTCCACTAACATGTCAAGATTGACATCTAGCAACATGTCATGACTACCTGGATAGTGTGAGGTTCAATCTACAGGGATCGAACGTCCTTCGGTGATTAGTTACCATGCAACAAAGTCCCTCGATTACAACGTCCTGAAGTCAGCTAGGGTACGAAAGAAGTGTCAAATCCTAATACCGATTCATGTGTATTCCACCCGCCAATATGTCATCTCAATAATGAAATGTCAGAAACATCTTCCTGACTTTCATGTCTACTCTGTCAAGAGATTCACGAGTCGACACTTGTAAAGACACATAGGACATTATCTCCTCTCACTAGGAGTAACCATTTTCATACTGGTTGCTCACCTACCTTCATGAATGCTTCCCCAAGCCAAGTAATACCTGGCACATGATGTTGAGGGCCACGTAGGGATAGAACCAAAGCAATGGGTCATCACTCACAAGGTAACCATGACAACCTCAGGTCCAAGGATTGCTTGCACCTACTATCACCTGAGGAACATCCTATTGACACTCATGTAAGGATTCCATTTTGTGTTCCTCGTGTAGGTCCGTTCAGTGGACTCATTCCCTAATGAGCACATGCACTTGTACATTAATGACGACTCATAGGTAACTGTGAGATCAGCTACCCCTTATCGAATAAGGCATGTACCAAGTGCACCAGTCTATCCGGAATCATCAATCCCCTAATTAGTGATCCTTTGACTGGGAACATTTAGAACATGGGCATCTAGATTCCAAATCTCACTGGCATGATCTCATCATGACCTTGGAATCAATTGTCCGAGTTCATGGGGTTCATCACAAGCTAATATATACAAAATATAGATGCAGTATATGATGAAAAGTTGTCTCATATTATTCATTAACCAAAAAATAGTTGCCTACACATCATGTGATTGGCTCAACATCACATCAACATCTGATGGTATGGGTGATCCAAACATACACCTGACGATAGGTCCATGATGCTCCTCAACAGAGTGACCGACCCCGTCCTTTGCAGGACTTTCCTAACCTTCTTGGAGAAAGCCACTCTATTATGGTTCTCCTCCCTTCCACTGGGATGTGGAACTTTATCACGCCTTCACCAGCCGATTCTCCTCATCCTGGATCTACTCAAAGACAGAGGATGCCCTCCACTGCATCAAGCAAGGGCCACACGAGCCTCTGAGGGACTATGTGCGAAGGTTCCAAACTGCAGCAGCAAAGATTCCGAATCTCGACTCTCGAGTCGAACTATACTCCATCAAATATGGGCTGAAGCCTAGATACTTCGCCGACTAGATCGCCTTGATGAAACAAAAGGATACGATCGAGCTCCAAGAGACATATGCGAACTTTATGGAAATGAAAGAACTCCACAAGGCCAGAAAGGCTAATAGATAGAATGCCAAGAACACTACTAAAGACAAAAGGTCTAGGAAAACAGACATAAAAGGTGAAGATCGCAACCGTCGTGAACGGGATAGCGGCCGGGTGGCGAGATCGCCACCCCGCCCGAATACCCAGTACGAGAGGCACACTCTATTCAACACCAAGAAGGAAACCATCCTCCATGAAATCAACCACTGAAGGGAAATCAACACCAAGACAAAATTTTCCACATCGTCACCATTAACGTGCCACAACAGCCAAATCCGTCAAAAATTACGAGGCGGGGTAACGGAATGAAAGTTGGTGTATTTCCTTGCTAACGTAAAATATTTATGTTAAAAATAGAAAAAGGTTCAAAGTTTGTATTTTTTTTTTGTATTTACTTTATAAAATATTATCAATTATAAATAGTCGATTATAACATTATATACTATGTGATTAGAAAATAATAAAAATATAATGATATCAAAATTGGTTTTGATAAAAACAAAATAGTTTGTAAAATCATATTTTAAAAAACAATTTCTATACATAAATAATTAATATAACAAATAAAATCATTTTCGTAAAAACCAGTTCTATAAAAATTATGGACCAAAAACAAAATTTATAATTAAATATAAGGAATCTAAAATTATTACATAATGAAAAATAACATGACTAAATTTTTGAAATGAGACAATATAAATATATAAAATAGTTCTTATGAATACTACTAAATCAAATATAGATTTTCTATAATTAAATGTATAGTTATTTTCTCAAGACATTTGTACTTGACGATCTTGCTCAATCATCATGATATGAGCTTCACAATCTTCCATGCATTCTAAGATCATAGCCCAAAATCACACCCAAATTGCTACATGTGATGTCTAGCCTAGTACGCCTTCAATCTATTCTTACATAATCTTTCTAATAATGCCAAGGGCTAGGTTCTATTTTGATACTATTTACTACGGTCTACTCAATGTAACTTGCCCTTAAACTTCATAGACCCAAATCATCTACCTGTAAAATGCTTAAACTGAAATTGATAGTAACCCATCAAGTCTTATGAACTAACATAACATGCAATATACTCTTGATTTGGGACTAAAATGAGCTTTCACTAACAAAAAACTTCAAAGAAAAACCCCTAAAACTAGTGCTAGTTTGTAGCATCGATTTCTCAAAGCTGGTGCTAACATCGAAATTCAAGCATTTCTAAAAAAATGGGGAGAAATAAATTTCTCTCCTTAATCCCACATCCTTAACAAAAATTTTTAATGATAATCAAAAGTTTATAAATAAAACTTCATATCAAGTGAGTGTTTAGGTGAGATTTCGAGAAGTTAATTTAAATATAAGTTAAAAGTGTGATTGTTTATAAATGTCGCATTCGTTCGTCACCTGATAAACATAGAGCTTTTCACGACCCACACTCGGAATCATAATCGGCACAAAGGATGGACTAACCACCAAGCAAGCCCAACTAGAATTCAAGTATAAAATTGGACAGAGTTTCCCCTATAATCGAACATTTCAAGGTATGCATACATCCTGCAGCAGTTCTATACATAACAAAAAAAAATCTAGTAACATCCAAAGCGTTCTCAGAACGCACAATAAGACACTGACAAAAAGAACATCACAACAGAGTGGGCATGGAAGCAAGATTCTGCCTGTAGGTAATGGAGCACATCTACGATTTACATGACCATGTATCTATTATTGCCTAAAATCGGGGTGATGTGGTCTGATGCGTCTCCTGGTCAGGTGCGACTCCGGTAGAGGGACCTGCAAAAGACACTCCGGCGGCCAATAAGAATGAGTTCCAAGTTCAGGTAATAGAAATTGGAACTTTTTTTGTACCTGTGTAAGACCCGAAAAAATTTTCTAATATAAAAATCTATTCTAGTGCAGCGCGTCGGACCAGAGGTTAGTCGAGTTGAGCCTCAGAATCGTCTCGAGTAGAAGGTATGACTCAACTAATGATGTATGAAGTTAAATTGGTTTAATGACTCTTTCCTTTTATGTATTTGCACCTTAATTGAAAAGGTGAGTGGTCGATCCGGTCCATCTTGAGATCGTGTCGTCGCCGGAAGATTCGAGATCGCCAACGTCCGACCCTTCATCTTCCTCAAGAAAAGGTGAGTGGTTAACATGTTTTGAAGGGAGGCGAGTGGTCGACCCTATGGATCTTGAAATCGGGTTTCTCCGCGGTTGTTTTGCCGATCGACGTGTTCTTTCGTATTGGAACTTAATCGATTTGTGTACCTGCGAATTTGTACTTTCAAATCATGATTTTCTTGCTTCTATATGGGCTGGTCGAGTCGAGGAAAAAGGGGAAAGGTCATGCCAAAATTTTCCCCAATTTCCCTCGCTCGTCTTGCAACTTGTAGATCGCTTTAGGTTCGTTATATGTTGGATCTTTGTATTGATACTTGTGTTGTTGTCGCAACATGTTCACCTCCCTTAGAGAGCTCGGCCGAGTAGTATGTTACCTTGCTTGAGTCGTCCGAGCAATGGAGAGGGGTGGAAAACTCGAGGCTGTTGGATCTATACGCTGGATTCCATGTTACGTCATTTTGAATATCAACTTACATGCTTAGTGTTAGGTTCAAATTATATTATACGATTGTTGTCCATCTTGAGAGTTGATAGCAACTGTAGATCTATATTCTAACGATTATGGAAATGTTCTTGCTAACGCATATATGGACACGAAGGTTATGGTACATGTATCAAAGGAAGTGTTTCATTGAATATCAGATATCATATTTAATTGTTACTATGTTTATTACACGTTCCTTATTGGTTTAATCCATGAAATGTTTCATTAATTGTTTAAATTCTTTATTTTTGAATCATGTTGCTATACATAGTATGTGGCGTGAAGTAATTCATCTATAGCTTATATGTTATCCCGTTTTGTTATTGGGTACATTTTCAAATTTATGACATGTATTTCACATTAGCAAGGATAGTATATGACGCTAGATAATTAACATGAAAAATCTGAGGTGTGTACTATTTATGGAAACTCAAAGGTAGACCAGTTAGGTTTTACACCTAAGAAATAATGAGCGAGCAATAGTGCCCGCATGTTTTGACCCAGAAATAAAGGGCTGAACACGAGCGGACACCCAGGACTTTAAACAAGGAAGCTCTAGGACACTTGCTTGTGTGATGTGTTTGTGATGGTCTGCGGAGATGCTTGAGTAGTCGGAAAGACGAATGCATGACTCGGCCAGTGATTGGGTCTTGAGATATCACTAGCGGGCCCGCTAGGTGTTAGACCCCAATAGGGTGGGACTAGCTATCCCTACCCCAGACGGTGTCCGGAGACTCGTAGACCATCCTAGTCGATGGCCCGAGATTTCTTGACTTCATCTTGATATGGTGTGGCCCGAGCGGCCAGTGTGATTCTACCTTGTATGGTATGGCCGGGTATAGCCGGAATTCCTAGACTATAAGTAGGCCCTAAGGGCCAAATGCCATGTGGCTTAATTAGGCCATTATGGCGGGTTTTGCTAATATACTGTTTGTACATAATGACCCATGGGGTCGGTAGTCCTATCAAAAGTAACTTACCTCCCTGACTATATGCTATGTTGTCTTATATGTTTATGCATGCCTATTTGAGGATTATGTGGAGGTTCGGAAGAACCGCTCACTGAGTCCTAAGTGGACTCACGGTTTGTTTCTTTTTGTTTTTCCAGAGCATGATCATTGAGTTGAGGCTTGTCATCATGGTGCAACTAGAGGGCAGGCGGTGGTGCTAATCTCGTAGCGGCGTCCTTTAGTCGTAGTCTAGTTGTTGTGTTGTCACTTTCCTACACTGACAGCTGTGGTTTTTAAAGCTTGTAATAAACTTTGAACTTGAGATGTTCCAGTTTGTGATGATGTTAGATTTTCTTCTTTGGTTTTGAAAAATATATTTGTGAAGTTTGAGAATTTAAATAAAATTTGCATTGTGGTTTCGTTTATTCAATGTGTTCTAGTTTTCTCGATGGTTAGTGTAGGTAGCAGGCTACAGGGTAGTATGTAGACCCTGGCCGGTCACACGACCCTCAGTTTGGGTGTGACAAAGTTGGTATCAGAGCACTAGGTTAGGTCTTGACTATGGCTAAGAGTTGGGTACCATATAAGACATATGCTAGCGTGTCGATATGCGGTATAGTTATTCTACGAGATCGGGCAACCACGACTGCACTCAGCGCACCATGCGGTTAGTAAATTTTAAAAGCTTGAGTTCAAAATTTATTATGTGACAGGAAATTTTTCTTTTTCTGTGAAAGTGCAATGGCGGCTCCTATTGCTGCACTGAGCGACAGCGGTAGTAACTCGACAGAACATCGAGGCCGGGGGCGAGGCCGAGGTCATGGCCGAGGCCAGGCCCGGGGCAGAGATAGGGAGCAGTCTGAGGGACAGGGGCAAGAGTCAGCAGTTGCTCAATTGCAGGCTCAAGTAACTCAGCTAACTGGGGTGCTCCTTAGGGAGCAAGAACTGAGGCAACAGATGCAGCAGCAAATGCAGCAGTAGCCGCAGCAGCCACCGCCGCAACCAGTGCCCTTAGTTCCAGTGGACCAGAGGTGGTCGAGACTGTAGCACCCGTGGTCAGGACTCTAGGAGCCGCAACCTATGCAAACTTCATCACGCTGAAGCCACCAGAGTTTATCGGAACAAATTGGCAGGTGGAAGTGACTGAGTTTTTGGGGGATTGCTATGAATTATGTATGGAGCTGGGGTGCTCAACGGTGGCAACGGTTCGTGTGGTCGAACTTCAGATGAGGGGATCGGCAAAGGTCTGGCTGCACACTTGGAGTGCTTGCAGGGCAGCAGGCGCACCGCCTCCCACGTGGGAGGAATTGAGGGCGGCTGTGGAGGAGCAGTACTTGCCAATGAGTGTTCACTCAAGCGAGCCTGAGACTTCGAGATGTTGTGTCAGTCTGGAGGCATGTTAGTATCTGAATATGAGATAGAGTTCAACCGTCTTTCCAAGTATCATCCGACCCTAGTGGCATCTGAGACCGCCAGGGTCAAGAGGTTCGTGGCAGGCTTGAGGCCATAGATCGGCAGGCTCATCCACTACACTAAGGATTCCACTCTGGCTTGGGTAGTGGATGAAGCCCTTCGAAAATAAGCCTTGGTGCCATTTGAAAGGAATGACGGGCTAGCCAAGAAGAAATTTTGACCGCAAGGATCTAGCAGTCAGCCTTGGCATTCTGAGGGGGCAGTGACCACTATAGACCATCAGCAGAGCCCAGGACAGAATGGCAATCAGAGCCGTGGGGGCCTAGGGTCTGGATCAATGAAGTCGGCAGTGCCAGGAGGTGGTTTTCAGAGATCAGAGGCGCCGCAGTATGGCAGTTGCAGTTGGAGGCACTGGGGGTCCTGCCTTGGCCGCACGAACGCTTGCTATAGGTGCGGCCGAGTCGAGCACTTCCAGAAGGACTGTCCCGAGGGAATTGGTCAGAAGCCTGAGCAGTCTAAGGGAAAGGCACCTATGTTAGTGGGGTCAGTGGCTTAGAGAGCGCAGACGCAGAACATGGGGCCGCAGACTAGTCATTCAGAGAAACCACCTGTGGGCAATGCAATCCTAGCCAATTCAATTTACCAAGGCTGCGAAGTGCTCATCTGCAGCCATGTATTGAGTGCAGATTTAACACTCCTACCCACACTTGAACTTGATGTCATTCTTGTTATGGATTGGTTGGCAGAGCACTTTGCATTGCTAGATTGTAGGGCTAAGATAGTTATGTTTAGCAAGCCTAGGCTGCCGCAGTTCACCTTCCAAGGAGAGGGAGGAAGCAAGCCGATTGGGGTCATCTCAGCCCTAAAGGCTCGTAAGCTGCTTTAGGGTGGTTGTCATTCCTTCCTGGCCTTCGTATCCGTGGCCGATGGGGAAAGGGGTGAGACAAGAAATGTCAGTGGAACCCTGGTGGTCTGTGAATTCCCCAATGTGTTTCCCGAGGAATTGCTGGGATTGCCACCCAGAAGGGAAGTTGACTTTTGCATTGATCTATAGCCCGGGGTGAAGCCGATTTCCATCCCACCTTATAGGATGGCAACGGTCGAACTCAGGGAGTTAAATGTGCAATTGCAAGAAATGCTAGACTTGGGTTTCATCCGGTCGGGCGTGTCACCCTGGCGTGCCCCGATACTCTTCGTGAAGAAGAAGGATGGGTCAACGCGCATGTGCATCGACTACAGGCAGCTAAACAAAGTGATAGTAAAAAATCATTACCCACTATCGAGGATAGATGATTTGTTTGACCAGCTGCAGGGGGCACAATGGTTTTCAAAGGTAGACTTAAGGTTCGTATACCATTAGCTGAGAATCTGGGACTGCGTTGTGCCTAAGATGGCCTTTAGGACTCGCTATGGTCATTACTAATTCCTAGTGATGTCCTTTGGTCTAATCAATGCACATGCTGCCTTCATAGACCTAATGAACAGGCTATTTAAGGAGTACCTGGAAAACTTTGTGATCATCTTCATTAATGACATCTTGATATACTCCAAGAGTGAAAAGGAGCACTCCAAGCACCTGAGGATGGTCCTGGAAACCCTCATAGAGCACCGATTGTTTGCTAAATTTTCCAAGTGTGAATTCTGGTTGGAAAGTGTAGGGTTCTTGGGCCATGTAGTGTCCAAGGAAGGGATACGGGTAGATCCTGCAAAGGTGGAGGTGGTGCAGAACTAGAGGCGGTCAACCAACGTGACTGAGATCCGCAGTTTTCTTGGTTTGGCCGAGTACTATCGGAAGTTCGTGGAGAACTTCTCCAGAATTGCAGCCCCTTTGACTCAGTTGACTCAGAAGAAGGTCAAATTCATTTGGAACGACAAGTGTGAGGCGAGCTTTCAAAAGCTCAAGGAATGTTTGACATCTGCACCCATGTTGGTTGTACCTTTTGGTTCAGCTGCGTTTGTTGTCTACTGTGATGCCTCTCGGGTTGGCCTAGGCTGCGTTCTGATGCAGTTTGGCAGAGTCATAACCTATGCATCCCGTCAGCTGAAAGTTCATGAAAAGAACTATCTGACGCAAGACCTAGAGCTAGCGGCAGTGGTCTTTGCACTAACACTCTGGCGGCACTATCTGTATGGGGAGACTTGCGAGATCTATACGAATCACAAGAGCCTCCACTACTTGCTTACCCAAAAGGAGCTGAACCTTAGGCAAAGGAGGTGGCTGGAGCTCCTAAAGGATTATGACTGCACCATTATGTATCATCTGGGGAAAGCAAATGTGATGGCAAATGCGCTAAGAAGAAAATCCATGGGCGATTTGGCTCATTTGGAAATTAAGCGGAGGCCTTTAGCTCGAGAGTTGGCACTATACCTAGATGGGGGTACAACCTTATCAGTGTCAGCTTCAAGTGCCTTGGTAGCACACCTGCGGGTACAATCCTCACTGGTGGACATCTTGCGTGCTGCGCAGGGGGAGGATGCCTTTTGTGCGTTGACTAAGGATCTAGTGCAAAGAGGCGATGCAAAGAACGGATTTCGGTTGCACTCAGAGGGTGTGCTGAAGTTCAAAGACCAAATCATGGTGCTAGATATAGCAGAGGTGTGCAGGCAAGTCCTAGAGCTGCGTCATCGTTCCACTTATACGATGCATCCGGGGACCACCAAGATGTATCGAGATTTAAGGCAGCATTACTGGTGGAAGGGTATGAAAAGAGAGGTAGTAGAGTTTGTGTCCAAATGTCTGGTTTGCCAACAGGTGAAGGCCGAACACCTGAAGCCCGTGGGACTACTGCAGAACCTCGAGGTGCCCGAGTGGAAGTGGGAGAAAATCTCCATGGACCTAGTGATTGGGTTGCCTAAGTCAAAAGGCAGCTTTGATGCCATTTGGGTGGTAGTGGACCAGTTAACCAAGACCGCACACTTCATTCCAGTGAAGACTACCTTTTCTGCAGATCAGTACGCTAGACAATTTCTGGATAGGATTGTGGCATACCATGGTACCCCTGTGATAATCATATCCGATCGAGGTACCCAGTTCACAACCTGGTTTTGGCAGTCCTTCCAGGAAGCCTTGGGTACCCAGGTGCACTTCAGCACAACTTTCCATTCGCAGACTGACGGACAGTCAGAGATGACCATCCAAACCTTGGAGGATATGCTGAGGGTATGCGTCTTGGATATGGCCAACGTTTGGGAGAAACACCTACCACTGATAGAGTTCGCCTAAAACAATAGCTATTATTGTAGCATTGGCATGGCTCCCTTCGAGGCCTTGTATGGGCGGCGGTGTAGGTCTCTGGTGGGCTGGTTTGAGGCCGGGGAATCACTCATGGTGGATCCTGATCTGGTTGAGAAAGTGGTGGAGAAGGTGAAAACTATAAAGGAAAGATTGATTGCGGCCTAGAGTTGATAGAAAATGTATGCCGACAAGAAGGCTAGAGAATTGGAATTCGCCGAGGGCAATTTAGTGTTCCTGAAGGTCTCCCCTATGAAAGGGGTGGTCCAGTTTGGGAAGAAGGGAAAGTTGAGCAGTAGGTTCATTGGGCCTTTCCCTATTCTCAAGCATAGGGGCAGGGTGGCTTATGAGCTGGCTTTGCCTCCTAGCCTAAGCAGAGTGCACCCGGTTTTCTATGTATCCATGCTTCAGAGATATATAAAAGAGGATTAGCATGTGATCGAACCTTCTTCAATTGAGGTGGATTCGACTATCTCATTCGAGGAAAGGCCGGTAGAGATCCTTGACCGCCAAGTTTAGAATTGAAGCTAAGATCCAAAGAAATCCCCCTCGTGAAAGTTAGATGGGAGCACCACTACGGGCAAGAGGTCACTTGAGAGGTAGAGCAAGACATGAGAGAGCGCTACCCTTAAGTCCTTGTCATCTAATTAAATTCGAGGACGAATTTCTCTTAAGGGAGGAAGGTTGTAAGACTTGGAAAAATTTTCTAATATAAAAATCTATTCTGGTGCAGCCCGCCGAACCCGGGATTAGTCGAGTCGAGCCTCAAAATCGTCTCGAGTAGAAGGTATGACTCGACTAATGATGTATGAAGTTAAATTGCTTTAATGACTCTTTCCTTTTATGTATTTGTACCTTAATTGAATTAAGATCGTCTCGTGTTATGGATAGAGTCGGAACCCAATTCGAACTCGGGCTGAGTCGAGTAAGTGTTAAGTTGTAAGGGCAATTAAGGCATGTTAGATGAGGGAATAAAATCCCTCATCATAGCTGTCATGCGGCTCATCGAGGAGTCGCACAAAGCAGCGCATAGGGAGAGGGGGAGAAGGAGCAAGGAGGAGAGATCTTGGTCGATCCGGAGATCGCGTCGTCGCTGGAAGATTCGAGATCGCCAACGTCCAATCCTTCATCTTCCTCAAGCAAAGGTGAGTGGTTAACATGTTTTTGAAGGGAGGCGGGTGGCCGACCCTATGGATCTTGAAATTGGGTTTCTCCGTGAGTTATTTTGCCGATCGACGTGTTCTTTCATATTGGAACTTAATCGATTTGTGTACCTACGAATTTGTACTTTCAAATCATGATTTTCTTGCTTCTATATGGGCTGGTCGAGTCAAGAAAAAAGGGGAAAGATCATGCCGAAAATTTCCCCAATTTCCCTCGCTCGTCTTGCAACTTGTAGATCGCTTTGTGTTCGTTATATGTTGGATCTTTGTATTGATACTTGTGTTGTTGTCGCAATATGTTCACCTCCCTTATAGGGCTCGGTCGAGCAAGATGTTACCTTGCTTGAGTCGGTCCAGCAATGGAGAAGGGTGAAAAACTCAGGGCTGTCGGATCTATACGCTAGATTTCATGTTACGTCATTTTGAATTCCTAATTACATGCTTAGTGTTAGGTTCAAATTATATTATATGATTGTTGTCCATCTTGAGAATTGATAGCAACTGTAGATCTATATTCTAACGATTATGGAATTGTTCTTGCTAATGCACATATGGACACGATGGTTATGGTACATGTATCAAAGGAAAGGTTTCATTGAATATTAGATATCATGTTTAATTGTATCTACTTTATTACATGTTCCTTATTAACATGAAAAATCTGAGGTGTGTGCTATTTATGGAAACTCAAAGGTAGACCAGTTAGGTTTTACACCTAAGAAATAATTAGCGAGCAATAGTGCATGCATGTTTTAACCCGGAAATAAAAGGCTGAACACTGGTGGACTCCCGGGATTTTAAACAAGGAAGCTCTAGGACACTTGCTTGTGTGAAGTGTTTGTGATGGTCTGCCGAGATGCCTGAGTAGTTGGAATGACGAATGCATGACTAGGCCAGTGATTGAGTCTTGAGATATCACCAGCGGGCTCGTTGGGTGTCAGACCCCAGTTGGGTGCGACTAGCTATCCCTACCCCAGACAGTGTCTGGAGACTAGTAGACCATCCTAGTCGATGGCCTGGGATTTTTGACTTCATCTTGATATGGTGTGGCCCGAGCGGCTAGTGTGATTCTACCTTGTATGGTAGGGCCGAGTATAGCCGGAATTCGTAGACCATAAGTAGGCCCTAAGGGCCAAATGCCAAGTGGCTTAATTAGGCCATTATGGTGGGTTTTGCTAATATATGGTCTGTATTGAACGACCCATGGGGTCGGTAGTCCTATCAAAAGTAACTTACCTCCCTGACTATATGCTATGTTGTCTTATATGTTTATGCATGCCTATTTGAGGAGTATGTGGAGGTTCGGAAGAACCGCTCACTGAGTCCTAAGTGGACTCACAGTTTGTTTCTTTTTTTTCCAGAGCATGATCATTGAGTTGAGGCTTGTCGTCATGGTGCAGCTGGACGGCAGGCGGTGGTGCCAATCTCGTAGCGGCGTCCTTTAGTCATAGTCTAGTTGTTGTGTTGTCGTTTTCCTACACTAACCGTTGTTGTTTTTAAAGCTTGTAATAAACTTTGAACTTGAGATGTTCCAGTTTGAGACGATGTTAGCTTTTCTTCTTTGGTTTTGAAAAATATATTTATGAAGTTTGAGAATTTAAATAAAATTTGCATTGTGGTTTCGTTTATTCGATGTGTTCTGGTTTTCTCGATGGTCGGTGTAGGTAGCAGGCTACAGAGTAGTATGTAGACCCTGGCCGATCACACGACCCTCAGTTGGGGTGTGGCAACCTGGGGAGCGTTGTGTTTAGGTGAGGGGTATTTCGCAATGATGCCGCCCGATAATCTCGTCGAGGTGTTGCTCAGAATAGGTCAAGGTTGATCTCGAAGATGTCGGGCTCATGAATGATGAATCCCCCGTAATTAATGAGGACGTAAGTGTCCTTAGATGGCCGAGTGGAGAAGTCGTTTGGATTAACGTACTTGAGTCTAGTTCATGAGTGTGGGCACTTTTGGGCCTAATCCGGCCAGGCTCGAAGGTACTAGTCCAGTCCAGTATCAAAATACATCAAAGTGTAAATGCATAACAAAAAGGCCTATACAGACGTCTGACGGCTCACCAAATGATCTAAGTTTGTATGGGGCTAAAGGACCAGGACTCAAACTAGCACTAGTATCTGAAAATAGGAAGAGCATCGGAGTGAGTCACAAAGACTCTGTGGGGGATGATATAAGTCTATAACATGAACGGGACAAGCTCAAAATACGATCTTTTTATCAAATAACACTTAAAAAGACACGCTTTCATTGTAAAGAAGATAATGACAAGATATTGCAAATCCATTCAAATATATTATGCAAATGTTAAAACCAATATAACAGAGGGTTAGGGTGGGAGGTCTCATATCTAGAGTAAGAATCAAAGTCAGAGTAGTTAGTCTGTACGGGGCTAAAGAACCCGGACTCAGACTAGCACTAGTATCTAAAAATAGGAAGAGAATCGAAGTTGACAATATATATAGGTCTCTTAGGGAACTTCTATAAAGGACAGTTGCGTAGGAAGTTGTAACTGCCTAACACTAGCCTATTGTAGCAAAGTAAGAACTAAAACAAACAGTAACGCAAACACAGGAGATTTGTTTATGCAATTTAGTGACAAACCAGTCACCTAATCTGTGGGGCACTAACCGAACAGATGTCCAATTCACTCTCTATAAGTACAATATAAGTCCTCTGAATTTCACACCCGAAATTCAACTACCAGTACTACAGTGAATCAGAAATAACAAAAACATATTTCCTATTACAAGTAAATACCAACTTGCCTCTCTATGACATCACAGCCACAAAGTTTCGTCCTCCACACAGCCTCGTGTTGTAGTGAGTTATTCGCCCGATAACCAATCTTCTCTTCAAGGATAAAAAGGTTGTTGCCTCTTCTACACTCGACAGTCTGCACTCAGCAGTCTCAACTCCTCTCTATATATATGGCAACATCGTTTCCGCGCAATGGAGTTGTCAACAATAGATCTCTTCTCCAGTATTTATAGATATCACTAGAAGATTACTAGAAGATCTAAATAAATGTTGACTTCAATCATATTTAATCACCGTTGTCTTCAGTAGAAACTATCATCATAACTTAGACATTTTTACAAAAGATCATTTATGTAAATAAAAATGCCTAAGGAATAAGTGAAGAGAAACTCTTCGAAACTAAACTGACCAGGACGAAAAATAATGATGATTTAAATGTCCAGGAGCAGTCAACAAAATCATCATTAAATCAGAAGTCCATCAGCCATCAAGATCGTATCAGACAGCCTATCCAGAAATACTTTAAGATTATAAGCAGTTAAGACAGTGTATTCACAGTTGAAACTGTCATCATTGCAAAAGTAGAGCTTCTACCTTTTTGAATCTAAGAAAACACCAGAAGCTCCTTTTGTCAAATATAGCCAATAAACAAAAGCCAAATACTAACAAAAGTGAGTCACAAAGACACAGTGAGAGATGATATAAGTCTATAACATGAATGGGACAAGCTCAAAATACGATATTTTTATCAAATAGCACTTAGAAAGACATGCTTTCAAAGTAAAGAAGATAATGACAAGATATTGCAAATCCATTTAGATACATTATGCAAATGCTAAACCGAATATAACAGAGGGTTAGAGTGGGAGGTCTCATATCCAGAGTCAGAATCAAAGTCAGAGATATTGGCTTTAGCAAATTTGGACATGTGGCCTACACGCTGGGCTAGCAACACTCCTTCTAGCTAGAGTCGAACCAAGGTGCACCAAGGTTAACGTCTAATGTCGTTAGCTACAGTTTATGTCAAAGATTCCTCCAAAAGAAGATAAAAACAATTTTATTATAGTTTCAGCATACTGATCAATTTATCATAATATCGGAGCTCGAAATAACAGAAACTCCCGATTTATAATCAATGTTCAAAATATCCAAAGTTCATAGGAGCAAAGATTCTAATCACTATGTAACCATTTTAAAATCAATTTCCTCTTTTTCCAATCATATTAACTTCAAGTAAAGGGATTTATTTCAAAGGTGCTTGTCCCAAAAATATAGCATTACATAACAGAAATCAACATACTTGTTCTTGCTGAAATTTAAATAGCATAGGGTAAAACGTGATGGATCAAAACTTTATCATGAAATTGAAAACATGATATATCTAGGTATAGAAACATAGGAACTAAAGAACATGTCACATATATTTATATTATCAACTCACAGTACATGGCTAAAGAGGATAAGCTCTAAGCCTACGAAGCCGCAGAACCCACTGAATGACCCTCCGAAATATCAACACACTTTGTAATAGAAGTTCGCATGCTCAGCAATGAAAGCTATTTTTTCTTCATCTTCCGGGTGCATCTGAATTTGGTTCTGGCCTGAATAGGCATCCATGAAGCCTAAATACTAGTATGTCGAGGAGCGATCGATAAGTTTGTTTATGCTCGGCAATGGGTAAGAGTTCTTTGGGCATGTCTTATTGAGGTCGATGAAGTTGACGCACATCCGCCACTTTCCCGAGTGTTTCTTGGCCATTACAATATTTGCGAGCCACGTGGTAAATCACTGATGAATTTTGTTTTTAGTAGCTTCTCGATTTCTTCGAGGGACGCATGTTGTCGCTCGATTTCGAGCTTTCTTTCCTTCCGAGCTACATGTTTGACTCGGGGGGTCTATGGTCAGTCTGTGGCAAATGACATGGGGATATATCCTTGGCATGTTGACTGGTGTCCATGCGAAGAGGTCAGCGTTGTCTCAAAGTAGAGTGCTGAGTTGAGCTTTGAGCTCGTCAGGGAGGTGTGCTCCCACATAAGTTTCTTGTTCATAGGATGTCTGATTTGCACAGGTTCTAAGTCATCGAAGGGCTGCGGCCGCTCTTGGATGTCTCCCCTAGGATCCAAGTCTGAGATTCAGGGTTGGGGTTCAACCGACCTGAGCTTCAAGCATTCATTGTAGCACGCATGGGCTTCCCTCTGATATGCATGAATTACTCCTACCTCTATCTCCGAAATAGGGAACTTGATAGCGAGATGGGGGGTCGATACGACAGCTCCCAAGTTATTCAAGGAAGGTCGGCGTAAGATCACGTGGTAGGGACATATGCAATCAATGACAAGGAACTATATGTCTATTGTCCTTATTCCTGGTGGGGAGCCGAACGTTGTGGCAAACCATAAATAGCCTTTGACGTCCACACTATCTTATGAGAAACTGACAAGTTCTCCATGGTACCGGTGTAGCAAATCTTCACCGATACTCATCTTTTTGAGTGTTGGGTAGTAGAAGACATCGGCTAAACTCCCCTGATCTACTAAGACTTTCCTGACAAGGAAACTAGCAGTGATTACAAAAATAATGACAGGATCATGTAAATTCCTATCAATTCCTCGAAAGTCGGTATCATAGAAATATATTACCGGGGTGGGCATGCAATATAGCCCCTGCAGTCGAGTCACCTTGTTGATAGTCATAGTAGCCTAGGATGGTTGTGTTCT
The DNA here is from genome assembly GCA_034359265.1 of Canna indica. Classification (NCBI taxonomy): domain Eukaryota; kingdom Viridiplantae; phylum Streptophyta; class Magnoliopsida; order Zingiberales; family Cannaceae; genus Canna; species Canna indica. Next base: position 29,911,994 of record CP136898.1, on the reverse strand, counting down.
AATAGAGCCTTCTGCGACAAATACTCCTGTAATGTACTCGATGACTCCCCAGATGTCGGGATGAGGTTGCTTAGTCCCAAAGTCATCGTGGTTACATGTGTCATCATGTGGTAGTGTCTTACTGGGACTTCGGTGCCGTCGGTTGTTCCACCAGCTTCGGCTGCGACTCCAGACATGCCGGATGTAGTGATCGAGGCGACCTTCTCTGATTAGGCATTCAATTTGATCACGGAGGACCACACATTCTTCGGTGGTATGTCCGTAGGTTCGGTGAAATTCACACCTCTTGCTTTTATCGCCTTTGAATGAAGGCTTTAATCTTTCGGGGCTGTTAGGGGGTCTAGGCAGCTGCAGGTGGTAGACCTCTTATTGAATGATTTCTATCCTAGAACTTGGCCATATCCTTGGGCTTTGTCAGGGAGATCTGGTCGGCAAAATGTTCGAGCTTTATCCCAAATTTGAATGAGAAGAATTTGACTCGAGGGTCGAGGTTGGGGATTGCGGTCGCTGTAGCCTAAACCCTGCATATGTACTCCCTTAAGGGCTCATGTTTCCCTTGCCTAACATAGTGGAGGGTGGCCTCCGTTTTGTAATTTACTCCCGATGTGGAGAATCGGTTGAGGAAGGCGCGGGAGAGATCCACGAAGGAGTAAATAGACCTCGGCGAGAGGGAAGCAAACCACAGTAAAGCAATTTTTCCCAATGAAGTCAAAAAAGCTCTGTAGAGAGCAGGGTCGGTCGCTGCATTGTAGAGCATCAAGGTCCTGAACGCCGTCATGTGTATTGTAGGATCGCCCGTACTATCGTAGGGCATCGGAGTAGTGGGCAACTTGCTCTTAGATGTGAGGCTTTTTGCCATGATGTGCGCGGTGAAAGGTCCCACATCGATAGAGAGGGTAGTTGCGACCTCCCTGGCTTTGGAGTCCCTTTCTTTTCCTGATAGGGGGTGTTGGAGATCTCGTCTCGAAGGACGAAAACTAGTTTCCTCCTTTCTGAGTGGTTGCTTTCTTCCAGTTCTGAGCAGCGGCGTTTGTGGTTAGCCAGGAGTTGTCCCCTGGATCGTTTCAGCATCTCGACCTGGGCTGCTAACCGTTGGTTCTTTGCTTCCAAGTCATTTATCCAATGCTGGAATTCTTCTAGGGGAGGCTGGACTGGTGTCGGAGCATCGCTCATCGTTGTTTCAACGTCGTAAGATTGCGGATGATCGTCATCGTTGGGTCATTGTCGTTGGCGTACTGTGACGGTCACTTGGCTTTGGGTTTCAACCATTGTGAGGGAGGTATGCTTTAATAGGCCCCACGGTGGGCGTCAAATTTTCTTGCCTGAGGATCGGAGTAATCCGGTCTGGCTCGGTGTCTCTCCTCACTACTAGAATAGTTGCTTTTACCAACAGGCCCACCGACGGCCGCCTAAGCCATTAGAAATATCCATGGTTTTCCAACCATCCCTTATAGCAAATGGCGCGCACGAGCACAAGGTGCAAAATAAAATAAGTTATTAGTCACAGCTTAGAGAGGTCCCAGTGGGCCGAAGGTGATATAAATAAGTCATTAGCCACGGCTAGCCACGGCCGTCGCTTATGGATTGATAGCGCGCACTCGGCGCGAAAATAAAAATTATGTCAATGACGACAAAGAGAGGGCCATGTTGGCCGTCGTGGGTGATATGATAACTAATGATCCAAGGTGTACCAACGGCTGACGGGTGCGTTGCAACAGCTCACGCCGTTCGTGATAGTCATCACTGACAGTTCATCAACGGCATCAGTCATCGATGACAACGACTATTCTAGTAGTGCCTGGTCAGGTGCAACTTCGGCAAGAGGGGGGACCGACAAACGACACTCCGACGCTCAAGTTAGTGGGACTCCAAGTTAGAGGTAACAAAAAATGGAACTTAGGATACCTAAGGCATGTCGTGTCTGTATTTATTGTAGGTGAAGGTGATTACGTCGCCCGACAATTGCGTGGGATATTGCTTAGAATGGATTGAGGTTGATTCCAGAGATGTCGAGTGTGTAATGGCGTATCCCTCGTGATAAGCGTGGATATCCTTATTTGGCCTATTGGAGCCCCCCAGGCGGAGCCGCCTGGTTTCGCTCGAATCGAGTTTGGAAGTACGACCTGGTGGAGCCCTCGGGCAGAGCCATCTAATTTTGCTCGAGTTGAGACGTAGGGTCTTGTTGGGACTAATCCGACTGGGCCCAAAGGTAATAGTCCAATCCAATTAGGTACTCGAAAATAAAATTCAAAAATTAAGTAGATATAATTAATTCCATTATCAAATTTGGAAATTATGCAAGCATAATTACTTATCAAAATAATTAATTATTGGGAAATAAAATTCAAAAATTAAGTAGGCATAATTGATTGGATTTTCAAATTCGAAAATTAAGTAGTCATAATTAATTACCAAAATATTAATTATGGGAAAATAAAATTCAAAAATTAAGGAGGTACAATTAATTAGATTCAAAAATTTGAAAATTAAGCAAGCATGATTAATTAGCAAAATAAAATGGCGGGAAATAAAATTAAAAAATTAAGATGACATAATTAATTATCAAAATAAAATAGAGAAACATAGAATTCAAAAATTATGTAGGCATAATTAATTGAATTCAAAAATTTGAAAATTAAATAGAAATAATTAATTACTAAAATAATTAACTAGGGAAAAATAAAATTCAAAAATTAAGTGGACATAATTAATTATATTTTCAAATTTGAAAATTATGCAAACATAATTAATATACCAAATAATTAATTATGAGAAGAAAAAAATTAAGAATGTATATTAATTGAATTCGTAAATTTGAAAATTAAGTAGATATAATTAATTACAAAAAAATTAATTATGAGAAAATAAAATTCAAAAATTAAGGAGGCATAATTATTTGGATACGATAATTTAAAAATTAAGCAAGCATAACTGATTACCAAAACAGAATGGATGGAAAATAAAATTCGGAAATTAAGCAAGTATAATTATTTCCAAAATAAACTAGAGGGAGAATAAAATTCAAAAATTAAACAAACATAATTAATTAGATTCAAAAATTTAAAAATTAAGTAGATATAATTAATTATGAGAAAATAAAATTCAAACGTTAATTTGGAAGTTATGCACGCATAATTAATTACCAAAGTAATTAATTAAAATAAAATTTAAAAATTAAGCGGGTATAATTGATTGGATTCGTAAATTTGAAAATTAAGAAAACATAATTAATTACCAAAATAATTTATTACGGAAAAAATAAAATTCAAAAACTAAGGAAGCATAATTAATTGGATTCAAAAATTTAAAAATTAAGCAATCATAATTATTTACCAAAATAAAATGGAGGGAAAATAAAATTCAATAATTAAGCAACCATAATTAATTACCAAAATTAAATGAAGGAAATATAAAATTCAAAAATTAAGAATGCATAATTAATTGGATTCGAAAATTTAGAAATTAATTAGGTATGGAGAAATAAAATTTGAAAATTAAGACGATTTCAAATTTGGAAATTATGTCGGCACAATTAATTATGAGAAAATAAAATTCAAAAATTAAGCACATAATTGATTAGATTTTTAAATTTGGAAATTAAATAGTCATAATTAATTACCAAAATAATTAATTATTGGAAATTAAATTTAAAAATTAGGCCTGTATAATTAATTGGATTCATAAATTTGGAAATTAAGTAGACATAATTAATTACCAAAATAATTAGTTATGAGAAAATAAAATTTAAAAATTAAGGATGCATAATTGATTGGATTCGAAAACTTAAAAATTAAGTAAGCATAATTAATTACCAAAATAAAATAGAAACAAAATTTGAAAATTAAACTAACATAATTAATTGAATTAAAAAAATTTAAAATTAAGTATATATACTTAATTACTATAATTATTACTTGTGTGAAAATAAAATTCCAAAATTAATCAAGTATAATTAATTGAATTCATAAATGTAGAAATTAAGTAGCCATAATTATTTACCAAAAAAATAATTATGAAAAAAAAATTCAAAAACTAAGGCGGTATAATTAATTGAATTCCAAAAATTAAAAATTAAGTAAGCATAATTCATTACCAACATAAAATAGAGGGAAAAAATTTAAAAATTAAATAAGCATAATTAGTTACCTACATAAAAAAGATGAAATATAAAATCTAAACATTAAATTAAATAAGCATATTTAAAAATTAATTAAATATATATATAATAATATAATTAAGAAGTAGAAGTTGTATTTTATATAATACGTGAGACAATAAAAGGGAGAAAGTTCAGAAAGGGATATATGAAAATATATCAAATCACTCAGGAGATCCAGAATGCACTGCTCACCGCTAGCTTGAAGGGGGAGAAAGGGTTATATAGAAAAGTAAATTAGTCGTTTAACTCACGAGGTCCAGAATGCACTGCTGGACTTTGACCAGCAGCGTAGAGCGAGATTCCATGGTTCCAAAACATAAGAAAGAGTTAAAATAACAAGACAATTCCGTGATTGATAGCTGGCATCTTTTGGTCCGGCTCTGTTTGCATGTTGACAACCGTCCGTCGAGGGAAGGTCGAGGTGCACAGTGTCAGCTGAACTAGAGGAATTAATGCATATCCAGAACCCTCCGTAATCCAACAAACTTGTAGATGATCCAAATCACTGATTGTGCGAGCTGCATAAATTATGGGCTACAATATAATAGCACGCGTTATACGACACGATTAGTTTATCCACTGAGGATTCATTTAGCACGTTGTATTATATTAATTTATATAGTACTATAGTATTAATTTGTATTATATTATTATTATATAATATTTGATGCAGATATGTATAATTTACACTGTGTTTATTGTAAACTTGTACGATGAACATATATAATATATACATTGTTCTCTCAAACTTACACATGTTATAGGTTGACTTTTGAAAATTAATAAATATTTAATTTAAAAATTAATAAAAATTACTTCAATAATTTAATAAAATTTTTAACACATTAATATTTTAATTAATAGATTAATTTTACTATAATTTCACAGTTTGATTAAAAAAATTAAAAATATATATAATTTTTTTCTAATTTCACATAATTAGAGAGTTTGAAAAAAAAACTATAACATCTCTTTTTATTATTAAAAAATATTTTATAAATTAAAATTATTTTTTAATATATATATTTATTTATTTAATTTTCAATTAATTAGAGACTTTGGTCGGGATAAAATGAGTATTTGAAATATTATATTTGGATTTGAGAATTTTTATGTTCAAATTTCAGATTTGAAAAATTTCACTTTTCAAAATTTAATTTTAAAAAATTATTATTTTTCTAGTACAATCCAACGATGAGATCTCATCGTGTACTATATATTAATACACCATACACCATTTGAGGTACTACTTTTAATCCCTGCATTAATTAATTAATACTCCATTCTAAACTTCCTAAATGTCCACTGTTCATGCCAATTTGTCTTCCACGTAGACATACCAAATTTCACCGGTCCTTATCAAAGTCAGGAAATATTTTGGAAATTTGCTTTGGATTTTTGTTTTGTACTTGAGTTTCTTTCATTTTAATGATACAACGTAACCTATATTAATCAATAAAAAGATCAAGAAATTACATGCCATATATAAATAATTGTAAGTCAATTATGAGTAATATAAATGATAATATTTTGTATATTGTCTAAGGTCTAAAATTTAAATCCTAATATGATCCTTGATTTTCTATCTCTTTTTGAAATCAATTGTGAGTAGCACATTTGGTAGTAGGTCATCCATTATGACTTTATATTTTTGTTATATATATATATATATATATATATATATATATATATATATATATATAATTACAATTAGGGTTACATCACTTTCATAGTTCGAAGGTAGAACTTCTTTCTTCCTAATTGCCACGCATCGTCGCCGGCTCGATTGTATAGCAGTTGAAAGCTCTTTCTCTCTCTCTGTATATATCCTGAAACCCGGATAAGATGGCGATTAGTTCATCCATGTCACCAGAGTCTTCCCCGGCCGTGTTTGTCGATCATGAGGGCGGCTTTGGCCTCGCCGAGCCATTCCTCAGCCCTCGCGAGCAGGAGAGCCACAACAAGAAGTCACAAAAAGATTCTTCTTGTCAAACAACAGGTGCTACTTTTGCTAGGACTTGTTTCAACGGACTCAATGCCTTGTCAGGTGACTCCTCTTAATTAGTTTGTGTAAATTCATTTTGCTATCATCTTACTTAATTTATGTCTCTGAAATCAAAGAACAGGAGCATGTTGTGTTTTTTGCTATCATTTATATATATTTTTTCTAATATTAATTAGATGTTGTGTTTTTTCTTCTTACAGGAGTAGGACTACTGTCGATTCCGTATGCCCTTGCAAGTGGGGGGTGGCTGAGTTTATTTTTTCTCTTCTTACTCTCAGCCATTTGTTGCTACACAGGAGTTCTCTTGCAGCTTTGCATGAACAAGAACCCCAACATCAAAACGTACCCCGACATCGGAGACTTGGCGTTCGGCCACAGCGGAAGAGTAGTCATCTCCATCTTCATGTACCTCGAGCTCTACCTCGTCGCCACCGGATTCCTGATATTGGCCGGTGATAACTTGGACAACTTGTTACCCGGCATTACACTTCAGATTGGAACGCTAAGAATTGCCGGGAAGCAATTGTTTATGGTGCTCTCCACAATCATCGTCCTGCCGACAACATGGTTGCGGAGCATGGGCCTGCTCGCTTTTATTTCTGCGGGAGGAGTGTTGGCCTCTGTTGTGGTGGTTTGTGCTGTGCTCTCATCTGCTATATCCGATGTTGGGTTCCATGAAAGAGGCAGACTTGTCAACTTGAGTGGATTGCCTACTGCTATGGGTTTGTATGCCTTCTGCTACTGTGGCCATGCGGTATTCCCCACCTTGTCCACTTCCATGAAAGACAAAAGCAAGTTCTCCGAGGTGAGTCAATTAATTGTTATTAATCAAATAATGCTTGAAATTGTTTTTGTTGTTAAATTAGGAGATTGGTTATCCTTATTTTCAAACGTAAATGATTTTTTCATTTTATAAGTACGTGAAAATTGGTTGTGCTTAGGAAATTAGAACCATAAATTATTAATGAATAAATATAGATAAAAGAGGAAATATATATGAAGTATCAGTTATATATTTATTATTTTAGAATTTTATGACTCCATGCTCCTTTTCCTTTCTAAAACATTTAGTGCTGTCTCTTTCTTTTCTGATTTATATATGAAGTATGAGTTGTATATTGATAATTTTAGAATTTTATGACTCCATGCTCCTTTTCCCCTCCAAAACATAAGTGCTGTCTCTCTCTTTTCTGATTTATATATGAAGTATGAGTTATATATTGATAATTTTAGAATTTTATGACGTACTCCATGCTCCTTTTCCCCTCCAAAACATAAGTGCTGTCTCTTTCTTTTCTGACTTTACAATTTTGTTTCATTTTATTTATTTTTCCTTGCAACTGGTACCATTTCTCTATCGTGAAGTGAATACAAGATCTATTTTTGATGTATTCAAAATGTCATGAGGTTATGTAAGCAAAATACATCTAAGTAAAATATGCTGATTAAAATGCTATTATTTAAAATCTTATTTAACTATTGATTTGTTCTTTAGGGGATAGGGGCAGTGTATATTTCAAATAGAGAGTCTGAATGCAATTAGCCCATAATTTTTCCTATATAATTTTACTATAGTTATGATTAACTATCTTAATACTTTATAACAAATATTGTAGGTATTGGTCGTTTGCTTCATTCTATGCACTATCAATTATGCATCAATGGCAATTATGGGGTATCTTATGTACGGCGACAAATTACAGTCTCAAGTGACCTTGAATCTCCCAGTTGGAAAGATCAGCTCAAAGATAGCAATTTATACAACCTTGATCAATCCTCTTTGCAAATATTCTTTGATGATTGCACCCATCGCAAGCGCCATCGAAGAGACAATGAAAAATAGTGACAACAAAAGAATACTACCATTTATTGTTAGAACCCTCATAGTGCTAAGCACAGTCATCATAGCTTTAGGAGTTCCATTTTTTGGCTATCTGATGGCATTTATTGGGTCGTTTTTAAGTGTGATGATGTCCATTTTAGTGCCATGCATTTGCTACCTCAAGATCTTCAAGCTCAATGGCATTCAAATGGTTGAGTTGGTGACTATTTGCTGGATTTTAGTAATGGGTTTCTTGATGGCTGTTACGGGCACTTATTCTTCACTTATTGAGATTTATCACAAATTTTGAATGCTATACAATAAGCAGGTTTATTTATTGTTGTTGCCATGAGTCGTGTAAGCATAAATCAATTAATTGCTTAATCTGTAATTGAATATATAAGCATTAAATTTTGTTTTGGTCTTGTAATATTACATTATACTTGAGCAATTAGAAGTGTTTATATAGATCTCCATATCGTCGAGGCATATTGAAGAAGATGCAAAGAACACAAGATGAAAGAGGGAAAGGATATCAGCTATATTAATGATTCGAGTAAAAAATAGTTTGCCCCTCACTTATAAGGGTAGATAATATTTGCCTCATAATCTTTTAAAAATTGCACTTAACAACCTCATGAAATAGGTAATTTACACCATCTCACGAATTTTTCTAGCTAAAACATATCATGTGCGCTGCACGTAAATTTTCCAAGGGCAATTTTGTCATTGTAATCAAAATTTGAGGAAATTTTTTTTAAAAAAATGGAGAACATTAGACCATCAGTATTACCCCATCAGCAACCCCACCATCGTGAAATCCACGCACAGTCGTGCTTTGATATTCCTTTTTCTCCATTTATTTTAATTTTTGTTTCAAGTTTTGATTATAATGACCAAATTGCCTTTGGAAAATTCATGTGTAGCACACATGATATATTTTGGCGGGAAAAATTCGCCAAATGGTTTAAGATGCCTATTTTTTAGAATGTGAGGTGGTTAAGTGCAACTTTTAAAAGGTTTGGGGGCAAATATTATTTTCCCTTATAGATGAGGGGACTAACTGCTTTTTACTCGAATGATTATTCATAATTCAAAAAAACGACGTGTCTTCTGTACTACATGTTGACAAAGGTGTAAAGACATAAATAGCCTCACTCGATTCAAAAAACACAAAACTACTACGTATCAACTAATATCAACTAAGCATCAGTAGCTACTTATTTCTACATAACAAAGTTACAAAGTAGTGCTACTTACTATATCATCTAGCTTCAGTACACCTCACAAGTTGGGAGTGGAGAAAGGGTTCTCCAATCATAACTTGAATGCTAAATTCTGATGCTGTAGGTTAGGGCTTCATCAAATACTTCTACGGATAAAAATTTGGAGATTGAAGTTGAATCTATGGCCATGGATTCTGCCTCTAATCCTCCATCTAGGAATATTAATGACTTAGCTTCTGAACTTGCCATTGTTTTTAATGCTAATCTTGTGGTTTCTGTGGTTTTTGATTATGTTGTTATCTCTAAATCCTCTCGAAAGAAACCTCCCAAGCCTGTGAAGAAGGCTACTTCTAACACTATTCTTTCGGGAGGTCCTAGTAAATCTAAAAGGCCTCGTTCAAATTCAGAGAAAATTTCTACTCCTGCTGTAACTTCTCAGCTTCTCATGATCTGTGATTCCCCTGCTCAGTCCAATGTTAATGATGAACATACTTAACTGGAATGTGTGAGGCGCATGGAGACATCCTGTTAGAGACTTTATTCATGATTTAATTAGAAATTCTAATGTTAAATTGATTGCTCTTTAGGAAACTCATTTATCTGAGATACGTTCAAAAAATTTAATTAGATCATTTGGTAAAGATTGGAATGGTTTTATACATCCTAGTGAGGGTGTATGATCTGGTGGTATTCTTATAGCTTGGAGTTCAAATTTTGTTAAGTCTCAGTTTATTTCTAGTTAATTCTTCTCAAATTATAAACGTTGTAATTCAAATTGAGAATTTAGAGTCTTTTTTATTTTCCAATGTTTATATATGCTAGTACAAATCCATGCTTGCGTGCTAATATGTGGTCTTCTTTTTCTAATATATCTCTGGACTCTTATCCTTGGCTAATTACTGGAGATTTTAACTGCATATTGGATCAATCTAATAAATGTGGGGGCTCTCCTTTTCAGGTTAATAAACTCGTTTATGATTTCCAAGCTTTTATTCATCATTGTGGTTGGTGGACCTAGGCTTTGAAGGTAATTGTTATACTTGGTCTAAGAATAGGTCTGGTCTAGCTAAAATTTTGGTTAGGCTACATAGAGCCTTTGCAAATGCTACATGGCTTTATTTTTTTGGTAATTCTTCAGTTAAGCACCTAGTTAGATTAACTTCTGACCATAGATCATTACTGATTATGTTACAACATTTAGATTGTTTAAATTCTAAAACTTTTGGATGGAGTATGCACTACAACATTTAGGGCTTTCCATAGCAGTTAACAATAGCGTTTTAACAAAACGCTATAATAAATATATCTAAATTCGCGCGGCACCCGACTCCCTCATTTTTTTTCATCGACAACAGAAGCCCCGCACTCGATCACTTTTATTTTTCCCTCACTTGACAAAACCTCAGCTAGCCCGCACCCCCTTCTCCTCTAGCGACAAAACCTCACCCGGATTGCCGCCGACGAGAGTCCACCTACGCCTCGTCTCTCCTGCTTGCCGACAGTCCTCGTCTCTCCTTCTCTTCCGCGCCGCTAGGTGGACCTAGAAGGTTCGATTCATTTTCTCGTGCCCTAGCTAGTTTCTCCTTGCTTTCGGTTTTAATCGTGATGTCATAGTGTGCATTCTAGGGTTTATTTTTCTTGCCCTCGATCTGTTTGATTTTAGTTTCCTTCTTTTGAGATGTCGATGATACTGATGCTTGTATACTTGTTTTTTTTCTTCGAATAAGTCTGTATCTTGTACATTTGAAAACTTTTTATTCAAGTTTGCTTATTGTTTCAGGAATATGTTCATTTGGTTTGCTTATTATTTCAGGAATATCTTGCTTATTGTTTGCTTATTGTATATGTATCCTTCCTAATACAGAGCACTTCAAAATTTTTTTAATAATGTTTCAGGAATATGTTCATTTATTACAGAGCACTTCCTATTCATATCAAATATTGGTATTTTTTTTTGCCACATAGGTATTTGAATTACCAACTGAGAAAGTATATTTGGTACTTTGATTTAAAATAGAAAAGATGGACAAAAGCTGGGTCAATCTTAGCAGGTACTTTCATTTAGGTTTGTTAATTTTGTTTTTTTGTAGTTATAGATAGTTATCCGAGTTTATATATTTTGTTTAAATTGGTAGAGCATCAGAGGAATATGTTCAAGAAGCATGGAAGTTTATTACAATGGCTAATACAATTATAGAGAATTCAAGAGTAATTTTGTGTCCTTGTAAAAACTGTAAAAACTTGAGGCATCATAGTTTAGAAACTGTTCATGAGCATCTAATCATAAGGAGAATGAATCCTACATATACAAAGTGGTTTCATCATGGAGAACTAATTGATAGTGATAATATTGAAGATATGGAGTTCTTTAACACATATAACTTATATAGGGCTGCAAATCTGAGTGATGAAAATTATATAGAGCCTCTTAGTGAAACATATAATGAGGAGTTTGATAGAGAATTAGAGGATGCTCAAACCCCTTTGTATGCTGGTTGTACAAAGTACACAAAATTGTCATCTGCCGTAGCATTATACAAGGTTAAAACTATGAATGGATGGTCCCAGTGTTGTCAAACTCGCGAGTTAACTCGGACGAGTTTACGATCCGAGGTATCAAAATCGAGCTGACTCGCACCCAAACTCATTTCTGGGTAAACTCGGGTGAACTCGGGGTAAACTCGTATAAACTAGGTCAAACTCGCCGATAAACTCGGGTGAACTCGGTTTGATTATAATTATTATGGATTGAACTTGTACTTTTATATTTTATCTTTGAGTCATTGTGTGTGCTTTATTATGGACTTAGAATGCTTCATTATGTATGTATTAGACTTGTACTCTTATATTTTATCTTTATGTGTATTTTATTAGGGAGTTGAATTGTGCCTTAATTATGATTTTCAAGTTATATTAGATTATATTTTTGTAGTATAATATTTTTTAATATCAAGTAAACTCTTACGAGTTTACGGAGGCTCCACGAGTTTACTTAAACTCTCGAATTTAACAACCTTGGATGGTCCAACAAAGGCTTCAATGAACTTTTAGAAATTTTACATGATATGTTACCCATGGACAATGTACTTCTCAAGTCCATTAATGAGGTGAAAAAAATGATAATTTTTTTTTGATTTAGGTTGTGAAAAAATTCATGCATGTGTCAATGATTGTTGTTTGTTTATAAAGGAGAAAGAATCATTAGAGAATTGTCCTACATGTGGTTCTTCAAGGTGAAAACTGGATAAAAGAACAAAAGAGGTTCGTATTGGTATACCTGCGAAAGTATTGAGATACTTTTCTATTCAAACAATGTTTAATAGGATGTTCAGGTCACCAAATATGGCTGAAGCGTGCATTAGTTGAATTGGCATTCTACTCATAAAAGTACTGATGGAAAGATGCGTCGTCCTGTGGATTCATTGTCTTGGGAGCTAATTGATAAAAAATGGCCTGATTTTTCCATGGATCCATGCAATTTAAGGCTTGGACTTGCTACAGATGAATTTAATCATTTTAGCATTCAAAGCTCCAAATATAGTTGCTGGCCAGTTATGTTAGTTATATATAACTTGCCTCCATGGTTATGCATGAAAAAAGAAAATATTCTCTTGACATTGTTGATTCTAGGTCCTAAACAACCTCGAAATGACATTGACATATATCTGTAACCTCTTATAGATGATTTGCAATATCTCTGGAATGAGGGTATGAATGTGTATGACTCATTTGCTAAATCATCCTTTAAATTGAAAGCTATTCTGTTATGGACAATCAATTATTTTTCAGCATATGGTAATCTTGTTGGATGTACTACCAAGGGTGAAAAAGCATGTCCAATATGTGGAGAGCATACTCATTCGCATTGGTTAAAACATAGTAAGAAATTTGCATATATGGGCCATAGGTGTTTTCTTCCGCCATCTCATCCATTCCGAAAAAAGAGAGCTTGGTTTAATGAACATGAAGAGAAAGGAAGGAATCCTAGAATCAAAAGTGGAAGCAATATACTAGAAAACCTAAAAGATTTTCCCAATGAGTGGGGAAAGAGAAAGCATAAAAAATGGAAGAATGGTCAAGGAGGAGTGAATATGTGGAAAAAAAGATCAATCTTTTTTTATCTACCTTATTGGGAGGTAATAATATTACACACAATCTATTTTATTTTAGATTTCGAACTAATGTTCATAATAGTAACACAACTTTTATCATATTTTCTTATAGGCATTGCCATTACGTCACAATTTGGACGTAATGCACATTGAAAAGAATTTATGTGAAAACATCATTGGTACACTTTTAGATATAGATGGCAAATCCAAGGATGGATTGAATGAACGAAAAGACTTGGAAGAAATGGGCATTAGACCAGACTTGTATCCTGAACCACGAGGGATTAGAACATACCTTCCTCCAGCACCTCATACATTAACTAGGCTTGAGAAAAAGAAATTTTGCAAAGTCCTATATGATTTGAAGGTGCCTGTGTTGGCTTAAGGTTTTCAACCTTGGTCTTAATCTTGGTTTTGATGATAACAAACATGAAACTAATATTTCATTGAGAAATACTTTCAGGTTCCATATCGGTTAGCGCACAATGTCCCCAATCGGGAAAATCAAAGAAATTAGAGAAATTGGCAAGGACGCTCGTCGACGCTCGGGATTCTTCGAAAAGTAGAGTTTAGATTTAGGGTGTCTACTTTATATCGTAAATCCTCTTTATGATGCATAAGAACCCAAAAACCATTCTCGATTCCCAAAAACCATTCCCGAATCCCAAATCATGAAAATCCGGAGACCGTCCTGAAACAACCTAGGGAGCTCCTTGGAGGGCTATATGACCTAGATAGTTTCTTGACATAAAAAATGACGGTAATTGTTCATTGGATTAAAACTAGATAACGAGGTATTTTTAGGGATTTTTTGGAAGCCTTTAGCCTACCTATACTTGACTCAAAAAGTTAGGAAATTTTCATTTTCGGAAAATTTGTACTAGACCCCAAAAACTAGATTTTGATTCTTAAGGATTTTGATTTTTTAGATATTTTTATTGAATCCAAATGAGGGGTAATCCTTATATAACATTTATGTTTTAAAGTCATTAACTTAAAGTTAATAAATGTTATATAAGTAGACTTAGTAAAGACGGAACCAGAAAATGAGGAAACATAGCCTAAGCAAACTGGTCTGCCCATTCTGTCAAATTTTTGATCGACCGACAGAGGCAAAAAAATGGCACTAGGTGCTTCGGTCGATCGATCGGTCGATCGAATCTCGGATCGCTCAAGCCGTGACTCATTCGTTTGACCCGTAAAATGGGCAGAAGGTGCTTCGGTCGATCGATCAGTCAACCGAACTGCGGATCGCTGAACACGCGACTCTGACGGTCGACGCTCTGATTGACCGATCGGTGTGATTAAAGCATAGAAATGCCAGCGGTTACAGGCAGTCGACCGACGATCGACCGACATACGATCGAACGGCGAAAACGACTAGTTTTCCGCCCATTGAGCTGCCTGTTGCATTCCATTTCTTCTTGGCTCTATAAATACCCAAGCCTAAGCCTTCCGTAACAACTTTTTGATTACTCCTAACCTCCTTGAGCCATTCTTTGATCAATTCTAAGCTTTGATTGAGTTAATCCTGTGAAAACCCCAGCTTTGATATCTCATCCCTTTGATTGAACCTTGACTTCACTAATTCACCATCAAAGGCATCAAGAGGAAGCTAGAAAACTTTGTGTGGAGCTAAGTACTTAATTGTTTAATTTATTGCTCCATTTATTGTTATATTTTGTTGTTTATTTCATTGGATTTAAGCTTGTAAGAAGACCTAGTGTTAGGTCTTGTGTGTAAGTGGTTAGGTGCTTAGGTAGTGGAGTAAGCATTGGGGCCGAACCACTATAAATTCTTGTGTTAGCATTGGTAGTTTGTTTGTGTTTACTGCTTCATATTTATTATTTCCGCTTGCTATAAATATCGTGCTTAGCCTAACTAATCAAGAAACGATCAAAATCAGAATTAGGCGATAAATTAGTTAACATACTATTCACCCCCCCCCCCCCCTCTAGTGTTGCCATTTCACCCAACAATTGGTATCAGAGCGGGTTGTAGATTGAGATTTCACCATCACCTCTACATCGTCTCTCGATTTGTAAAATGGCACTAGAGAGTATAGCATTGGCACCACCTAGGTTTGATGAGAAAAATTTTGGTGTTTGGAAGAGTAGGATGTATACTTTTCTTAAAACACAAAGTTTAGATTTATGGTGCATGCTAAAGAATGAATATGTTGAGCCCATCATTGACATTAATGATTGGACTCAAGATCAAATTAGATTGTTTGAATTGAATGCTAAAACAACGCACTTTCTATATTGTTCATTCTCAAATGATATACTTGAAAAAGTTATGCATTGTTCATCTGCATTCGATATTTGGGCTTGTTTAAACATGCTTTACGATTATGCAAAAACCGAGGAGCTTATTACTTTCAATGAAGGAGGTGATGACAATTGTCATACCTCTAGTCCTAATGAAGTTTTTGATGCCCAAAGCTCATCTAGTCAAAGGAACACCAAAAATCGGAAAAGAAAACTTAGGTGGTTCCTTTGCCAAGAGAAGGGACACAAGAAGAAGAATTATCCACTCTTGAAGAAGAAATCCAAAAAGAAGAATTGTGCTTCATCATCCACATCCAAATCAAGTGAAGCCACTTCTAGACATGACGATGAAGCTACATCAAACTTTTGCCTCATGGGTCTTCGAGATGAGGTATATTCTCCATCTTCTAGTCATGTTCAAAATGTTAATGATAGTGATTCCAGTAGCTCAAAATCCCTTGATATGTCATATGAAGAACTACTAGAAGAATGTAAAAAGATGTATGACTTGCTCATGAAAAAGAATAAGGAAAATGGGAAATTAAAGAAGGAAAATTTAAGGCTTAGTTCTTATGTGCATCAATTAGAAAATGAAAAATTGAATACTAGCTCTTTTAATTCTTGCCATGATGCTTTAAAACTTGAAATTAAGGACTTGAAACATAGAAATGAAGAATTATAAATTGAGAATGATCGATGAGTTGTTAATTAAGATTTCAAAAATTAGAGATGAAAATGAGAACACGAAAAATAATGCGAATCTCAATGGTAAGGATTGTACAAATAATTTCAAATTTAAGCATGATATTTTGAGAAATGAAAATTGCTTGTTGAAATCTCAAATACAAGCTTTACACAAATCTATTAATGAGTTAAAAAATGAGGTTATTTTCTTGAGTAGGAAAACTAGTAATTTATCACATGCTTCATCTATTAGAAATCCTAGGAAGAAAAATATTCCATCCAAGAATGCTAATGCTCATCATGTTTCTCATGCCAAGCATTCTAACATTAGACCTCATGATCATAAGAATGGTAAAAAGAAAGAATTCCATGATCATTGCTTTTGTTGTGGCATGTATGGGCATGCAATTTATGATTGTGCTTTTAAAGTGAACCCTAGTGTTGTTAAGACACTTTGGATACCTAAGCCCACTAACCCCAAGGACCCAAAGTCATTTGGATACCAAAAATTTCATGCTCTATTGTAGGAGGAGCTACCACACAAGGGTGAGATGAAGTTGGTTGATTGAAGTTGCTTGGGGATTCAAAGATTGTACCATTTCAAAGTTGCATCTTCAAGTCATCATGATACCTTGGGTAATGAAATTGTTGGCATCAAACACTTTGGTATCATCTCCTATACTCACTTGCTTAAATTAGAGTTGGAGTTTTGATACATGCTTAACATTAGTAGATTTTCTGCTCTTGATATGAATTTCAAAAATATTTTTGATTTTGATTTCCCGATCTCTTCGGAGACCTATGTAGCCTGTAATGGGCTCATGCGACCTTGTGGTTTTAAATCGTAGGCTCATTGTGGCCTTTCGGTTTTCAACAAATAGGAAGGGTTGGAGATCATATTTTCATTTATTATTCTTGTGATCTCTTAAAATTCGTTTTGATATCATTCTATTTCATTTAGAAACGAATTTGAAACTATATAGCAAAGTAGATATTGATATCGATAATTGATCCCTATCTTTGCTACTCAGTTTGATAACTTGCTAGTAATTATATTCTTATTATCCCTACTAATGAATATTGCTTGCAAGTTATGATTAAATGGAAGGCTAACTAAAATGAAAAAGATTAGTTTGGCTAAATTTTCAAGTATAAGGTATAACTTTGATAAATTCAAAATCTTAGTGTTATACCTCAATATTTAAGCTTAAATTATGTCTATATACTCGTGATTAGAATTGCATGAAACTTGGACATGATCATGAGTATGTAGGATTTTAGTACTTAGGCAAATTTCATTGAATGAAACTTGCTCTAGGTTGATACTAAGACCTTCTTTTTGAGTCCAAACTAGTTAAACATATTTAGAGATTTTACTTTTCAAATATTTTATATTTTAAGATCTCTTTGATTCATTTTGATATCATGATAACTCATTAAAATGAATCTCTACTATTTAGCATAGGTTAAGATTTTTAAATAAAACTTTGCATTAAACCTTTGCTAATTAGTAAGGTAGCTTTGCTAATTTTAAGATCTCTATTTTCTTGATAAAATGATTTCTCTATGCTCATGAATGATTTTGCAAGATAATTGATTAAAATTTCATGAGTAGATAAAATTTTGATACTTAGGCAATTTCATGTCATCTAGGATTGAATGAAATGTGCTCTAGGTAGAAATCCATCTTAGAGACTTCATTTTAAGTTAAAACTTGATAAACATGTTTGAGCTTATTCTTGATTTACATCAATGTGGTTAAAATTGAAAAATCATATGTAAATGGATAAATTGATAACAAGTTCACTTTGAGACCTAAAGTTGAGTAGAGTTGACCTAAGTCAACAAATTAACTTAGAAACTTCATTTTAGGTCCAAACTTCACAAACATGTTTAGATTTACTCATGTTAGGTGTTCATATGTTTAAATTTGAAAAACCATGAGTAAAGGTTAAAATTTGATTCTTAGCAATCTCATGATACTTATTTTTTTAATGAAATCATGTTAAGGTGAAATTTTGACCAAATGACATTATTTTCATTTCAAACTTGATAAACATTCTTTAAATCATTATATCTTGATATTTGGAAAGTTTGAATGAAAATTGAAAACTTTTGAAAAATAGCTAAAAGTTTACGAAAATGCCACTAGATTTAGTTATTTTTAGAAAAATGCAGAAAAATGATCTTTCGATGATTCTTGAAACTGCATGTTCTCTGAAAAATCTAGTTTGTTTAGTAAAAATTTCAAAAATTTTCATTAAAAATATGATTTGATATGGGTTTTTGAAATTGGATTTCAAAACTTTAAAATCGTTCTTTCCAAATGTTCATTTTTCCGATACTTTGATTTTTGGTCCAATTTTCGAATGAGACTTCAAGTATGATATTTTGAATTTACATTTGGTATCGTTCCTCTCATGTGATGAGAAATCAATTCTAAAATGATTTTTGACTTCTTGATCGATACACGAAAATATCAATACTTAAGCTTATACATGATTTCTAGACTTGGAATGCATTTATCATCAAATGCTATCATGTATGATTTAGTCTCATATTAGATATTTGATTTTTCATCCCTTGAGTTGAGATTTCATGCTTCATGAAAACTAGTTTTCAGGTCCCAACTTTGACTATAAGTTGACTTTTCTTGCCCTTTTTGATTGATGTCAAAAGGGGGAGAAAAATATAGGTAAAAAGGGAAGAAAATATAGGAAAACCATGCATATAGATAGGGGGACTTCTATTATATAGATATGCATGTTGATAGGGGGAGAAATCCCATGTTTGATATCCTTTATGCTTGAATGATATATTTTCTTAAGGATGTTTGTCATCATCAAAAATGGAGAGATTGTTGGCTTAAGGTTTTCAACATTGGTCTTATCTCGGTTTTGATGATAATAAATATGGAACCGATGTTTCATTGAGAAATACTTTCAGGTTCCATATCGTTTAGCGTACGACGTCCCCGATCGGAAAAATTGAAGAAATCGGAGAAATCGGCAAGGACCCGCTCGTCGACGCTCGGGATTCCTCGGAAAGTAGAGTTTAGGTTTAGGGTGTCTAGTTTATATTGTAAATCCTCTTTATGATGCATAAGAATCCAAAAATCATTCCCAATTCCCAAAAACTATTTCCGAATCCCAAATCATGAAAACTCGAAGATCGTCCTGAAATAACCTAGGGAGCTCCTTGGAGGGCTATATGACCTAGATAGTTTTTTGACATAAAAAATGGCGGTAATTGTTCATAGGGTTAAAACTAGATAACGAGGTATTTTTAGATATTTGTTGGAAACCTTTAACTTACCTATACTTGACTCGAAAAGTTAGGAAATTTTCGTTTTCGGAAAATTTGTACTAGACCCCAAAAATAAGATTTTGATTCTTAAGGATTTTGATTTTTTAGATATTTTTATTGAATCCAAATGGGGGGTAATCCTTATATAACATTTATGTTTTAAAGTTTTTAACTTAAAGTTAATAAATGATGTTAAAAAATGGTAGAAGGCTACTTCGGTCGACCGACCGAGGCCAAAAATTGGTAGTAGCTTCGTCGGTTGACCAGATTGCAGATTGCTGAAGTCGTGACTAATTCGGTCGACCGAACAGTGCAATTAGAGCCAACGGTCGCTGGGCGGTCGATCGGTCAGTCGACCGACGATCGACCGGCATGTGACCTAACGGCGGAAACGGCTAGTTTTTCGCCCGTTGAGCCGCCCGTTGCATTCCATTTCTTCTTGGCTCTATAAATACCCAAGCCTATGCCTTCCTTAACAACTTTTTGATCACTCCTAACCTCCTTGAGCAATCCTTTGATCAATTCTAAGCTTTGATTGAGTTAATCCTATAAAAACCCTAGCTTTGATATCTCATCCCTTTGATTGAGCCTTGACTTCACTAATTCACCATCAAAGGCATCAAGAGGAAGCTAGGAAACTTTGTATAGAGCTAAGTACTTCATTATTTAATTTATTGCTCCATTTATTATTGTATTTTATTTTTTATTTCATTGGATTTAAGCTGGTAAGAATACCTAGTGTTAGGTCTTGTGTGTAAGTGGTTACCTTGGTGTAGAAGGTGTAAAGCCACTTGTGTAAATATAGTTTACTAGGATTAGTTGAGTTGTCCCTTAGGTTGAGATGGAAGAGTGTTCTCGGTAAGAAGGCGAAGACTTCCGGGTGTGGAAGTGCCCTAGTTGAGAGTGAGACTCTTCGAGTCAAAGTCCTCTGTGTAAGGGAAACATCATTAATCTAGTAAACTTAGTTTGAAAATCCTAAGCGGGGTGCTTAGGTAGTGGGGTAGGCATTGGAGCCGAATCACTATAAATTCTTGTGTTAGCATTGATAGTTTGTTTGTATTTACTGCTTCATATTTATTGATTCCGCTTGCTATAAATATCGTACTTAGCCTAACTAATCAAGAAATGATCAAAGTCGGAATTAGGCGATAAATTAGTTAACACACTATTCACCCCCCCTTTAGTGTTGTCATTTCACCCAACATCCTGATGGTTATAGCTCAAATATTGCTAATTGTATATCCGTAGAAGATTGTAAAATTTCAGGATTGAAGTCGCATGATTGTCATGTTCTAATGCAACAGTTGTTACCCGTTGCATTAAGAGGGTTGCTTCTCAAAGGTCCAAGGAATGCAATTATGAGGTTATGTTTTTTCTTCAACAAGCTATGCCAACGAGTGATAGATAAGGAGAAGTTGTTAAAGCTAGTGGATGAAGTCGTAGAAATATTATGCTAACACCTAAATTTGCATTCCTCCATTCTTTGAGCCAATAGCACCTAAATATGCATTCCTCCATTCTTTGAGCCAATGAACACAAAACAGGGAAATATCCTATTTTGTTGTTCTTTCATCATTCCATATATGCAATAGATTCATGTTTGCCTTGTTCTTTATAATATGCTATTTATTTGATCTTCCTGGAACTTCTGCCACTATAAATTATGCTTATTAATTTATCATTTTTAGTATCATCCAATTTTATTGGTGAAACAATGATTTTTGTTTCACAATTTTTTGGGTGTTAAATAGGCAGTGATTTTGGCTTCTGATTGCAACCCACGTTGGCTCACAAAGCATATTCCAACTTTGGCATCTTCCAGGCAGGTCCCTGTGATCTTAGTTAAGGACAATAAAAGAAGTTCCTTGAGATTAGGTCAAATGGTGAAGTTGAAAATAGCATTGGCCATTGGAATAAAGGTCAACTCTCTTTTGCCCTTGGAAACATCATTAGTGCAGTGATAATGCAATTGAAATTTATAACTTGCAAAAGAGTAATTGGTTCATCAAAATCACTTCAGGATTAGTGCAGGAAATTGTAAAAGAGTAGGCACTTGGAAACATCATTAGCCAGGAATATCTTAGTTACTAAGCTAGCTTGTATTGTGTAATGCACTTTATGTTGTTTACAGATGGCTACACGAAGATCACTTAGAATGATGTCTAAATATAATGACTTTCCCCAAGCTGCAACAAGAAAAAGAAGAACACGAAGAGATAAAGTTTTGAAGTGTCCAAATGAAGATGACTTGCCACCTATACTTGAAGATGTTACTCCGGAACTTGAAGTTGTAGATGTACATGTTCCAAATCAAGAAATTGATTTGCAATCTGTTGGTCAATCATCAAAAAAGAAGAAAGGAAAGAGAGGTCGAAGGAAAAAGATGACTGCAAATGTACATGTGGAAGAAGCAGTGGAAAATGATGACTTGCCAGCCGTAGATGTACATTTGGAAGATGTGGAACAAGCTGACTTGCCACATGTTGATGATTTACATGTGGAAGATGATGACATGCCACCTGTTGTGGAAGAAGATGTGGAAGATGATGAGTTGCCACCTGTTGATGATTTACCCTTGGAAGAACATGTGGAAGATGATAACATTCCACCTATTGAAGATTTACACGTAGAAGATGATGACTTGCCACCTGTTGATGATTTTCATGTGGAACAACATGTGGAAGATGATGACATGCCATCTATTGAAGATTTACAAGAACAGGAAGAAGCAACTCCGGAAGCTGTTGGTCAATCATCAAACAAGAAGAAAGGAAAGAGAGGTCCAACAATGTGCAAATCAAGTTTGCTTCATCCTTATGAGAGAATTACAGTCCAATTTAATGAGATGGGACAACCCATTGGTGTTGGATCTATAAGTTTATCTTCATTTTTGGGTCCATTAGTGAGAGAGATTGTACCTTTCACATATGAAGATTGGAGAAAAGTTCCTCATGGTATAAAAGATGTGCTATGGGCTGCTGTTAAGGTAATATTTTACCTGGTTTATCTTTATTTTTTACCTGGTTTTTGTTGTTTGCTATAAAAAATATAATTGGATGATAGTTTGGTAATTGGTGTGAAATTATAGGAAAAGTACAAAGTAGATCAAGATTGGCAAAAAGATTACATATTAAAGGAAATGGGTGAACTATGGAGGGCATCCAAATCAAGATTAGTGAAGAAAGTTAGAGAGGCAAAAAGTGTGAAAGAACAGATGGAGTTGAAGCCTAAAAATATCAAGTCACCTCTTGATTGGAAACAATTTATCAAGCTCAAATCAAGTGAAAGGTTTAAGGTAAAATTAACTTATGGTGCTGAAATTACTGTTGGGTTTACATTGAATTGAAATTGTAAATTAAGTAGTTTCCCACATGCCTCTATTTTTTGATACTCAATTATGGTGCACTGTTTGTAAAGTATGCATACTATATATATACCTAATTTGGATGAGTGTACACTGTGAAGTCTGCATTCTTGCTCTAACAAAGTTGCATTTTGATCCATGAACATTCACCTTGCTGTACTTTCAATTTTACTCGGAGTGTTCAATTTTACTTGACAGTATGCATGAATTAGATTTCGGGTTTGAGTTCTTTTATTCCACCACTCTTTACACCAATTGGATGAACCTTCTAATGGAAACATTTATGTGGTCCCACTGTTTGAATTCATGCATACTGTATATATACCTAATTATCAGTCAGATCTATTGGAAGAGATTAAGTATCTAGTTGTCTTGTACAAGTATCCCTAATTAGTATGACTTCTCTAGTTAGTAACTAGTGAATTAATTCTCTAGTGGATTTTGGAGTTTTACTCTGTGATTTTGGAGTTCATGTCTGTACAAGACATTAGATAATCTTGTATCTAGTGGTCCAATTTAAGTATCCCCTTCTCACTGGATCTATTGGAAAAACATATTCAAGGCTTCGGTTGGGAACATATTCATATACAATCATCTTCTCCCTTTCCAAGCAAACACCTATAAGTTTTACTCACCTTAATTAGTAGTTTTACTCTCCTGTCAAGACAGCAAATTCCTATATACCAACTCCATGTTATTCTTGCCTTCCCCACTGTTGTTGAGTTCATTATAGCTCATGGACCAATGACTTTTATATGAATAGTTTTATGTCTTCTTTAAACAACGACTTTTCAATTACATGATTGCAATTAAAAGACTGATGAAAATTTGCTATCTGACAATGATCCCACAATGTGTAGTCTAAGTAACAAGTTCAGAGAAAGGAGGAGCATGCAATTTTCTCATACAACTAGTCGCAAACGATATGCTAGATTGAAAGAAGATATGGTAAATACTTTAAATACTTTCTTTATTAATCTATTAGTTACCAGATAATTTTTTTTCTCTTTCCTTGTTCTTATATAGAAAAAAGAAAGTAGCTATCCATCTTTAGTTATAAGAAAGAAAATTTGGGTTAAAGCACATACAAAAAAGAATGGAAAACCTGTAAACACTTCAGTTGGTGAAACAATAGTAAGTTTATTTAATTTTTGCTCTAAAATGTTGAAGAATTTATTTTCCATGTCTGCTTATACTTTCACAAATTTTCTATTTTGTTTAGACTAAAATAATTCGGTTGAAGAAGATGAATAAGTGGGTATTGCAACAAGCATAAAAAGTGATGCTTTGTCTAAAATACTTGGTGCTGAAAAACCTGGAAGAGTGAGAGCACTTGGAAAAGGAGTTACTCTTACCAAGCTACAAATTTTATCGCAAAGTGAAGACCATTCAAATCAACTCCAAGAAAATGTAAAGAATTTAGAAGATAAAGTGATGCAGCTACATCATTTGGTTGAGACTTTAATGAGAATCAGGCTAATTAATAACATAATAAAAAATCAGCAAACCTTGTATTTTCTAATGCATTATTAGTTTAACGATATTTTGAATTCTTAGGGATAAAATCAGCAAAGCCAAGATAGTTTAAATCAACCTCTGCCTTCCCCTACGGTAAATATATATTTACTTTATCTTTTCAAGTATATGAATCTTTTCTAATGCAATTTTTTTTGTTTTTTTTTGTCTTTTGGAGAGTGTCAATACTAGGATATCTAGCAGTGCGTGCAAACTATTAGATTGGCTAGGTTCAGGAGAAGTAGTGGCTGAAGGTCGTTGGTCTTCGAATGATCCAAAAGTCTTGGTTCATCATGTTCCTTTAGGACCAAATGCTGTGAGAGTTTGGGTGGATGTAGTAAAAAAGCCTGAAATATTTTTATGGAGACCTACATCCGATATGAGCTGCCTTGAAGATGCTATAGGAACTACCGTTGCATGGCCTTCAGACAAAGTTGTTAAGATTGCATCACAATTGTATGTTTTTATGATTGCATGCTCTCTTCTTAGAATTTCCATTGTTTTTGCATGACTCTAAATTCAAGCCAGCAACACCCAAACATTTTACATGAATAGTTGAGTTCTAAAGCTGACACTTTTATTTATTTAGTGCAACTTCATGAAATGGATCAACCATTGCAAGATTGTAGCTTATAGAAGATAGTTCAAAATAAGTAATTTAGCATTGTAGTAGTGGCTTATCTTGCAAATGGATCAACATGTGCATGCATGTTACTGAGTACTTCTGGAAGAACAACATGTTACAGTTTTCTATCAACCACCATAACAGCAGCCCATAGCACAAGATAATCTTTATTAATTTATTTAGTGCAACTTCATGAAATGGATCAACCATTGCAAGATTGATCAAACCAAGCATGCACAATTTTCTATCAACCACCATAACAGCAGCCCATAGCACAAGAAAATCTTTAGAAGCCAAAGAGCATTGTAGTAGTGACTCAGTACTTATGGAAGAACAGCAACAGCAACCACCCATTACCTATTTATTTGCTCCTCTCTTTATTGCTATCTTACCACCTTAATTAAGTTTATGTGCCCATTGTCTAATATCTATAATGATCAAACCAAGCATGCATCCAAGTTCAAGATAGTTGTATAAATTTACTAATAATTTTTTTTTTTAATCTTATGCAGTTCTGGAATTGGAGCATAAAGGGTGAGAGCACTTGGAGCACATTTGTTGGAAGATTTTGTAAAAAACAAGATAATTTGGTTTTAGAAGAAAATACTTTGGTTTTATGATCTTCTGGAATTCAATGTGTTGTGGAAACATAAATGCTACTGGTTTTGGTTGGAACATATATATGATAACTAAACATGTTGGATAATGTTATGTTTAGTTTGGATTTATATTAACTTGTGTTGATAATGGAATTCATTCTATGTTTTACTGTTTTATGAAATGTTCTTGATTTTAGTATATTAATATGACAGCTTTAGTAGTTTGTATGAGCTTTAAATTGCTCTCTCAAGTTGATGGTTTATATGATAACTAAATAATACTGCTATTGTAAAAACAAGTAATAGCAACTAAAGAATGCTATAAAAAAATATATAATAACGGTTATCAAATGCTATATAAATATATACTATAACAAACTAGTAATGCTATTGTAGAGAGAAATAATAACAGATAATAATTGCGATAAAAAACTAATAATAATAGATAAAAAATGTTATGAAATAAAAGTAATGACAGGTAATAATTGCGATAAACAACTAATAATAACAGATAAAAAATGTTATAAAATAACATTCATATAGCATTAATTATTGCATGGATATGACAATACTTAGGAAGAACACCAAACTTAGCAAGTAGCTTAATTGATTTGAATTGTAGAAATGCTAGATTGTATCCATACTTAGCATTTGATCCTTAAACTTGTATGTTGACAATGTTATCATGTTTTATAGTTCATACTTGTTATTTAAATTATTACTACCTTGCCATGCTAGATAGTTGCTCCTTTTTGTGCTACTATTCCTAAGGTAGTATAAGAATGGTTAGGTATGTGCATTATGATTAAATATGGTGAATGATGTAATATTTGAGCATTTTTCTTTCCATTATACATGCTGCCCTAAATGTCCTTGGATGGTATTCCAAGGATGACTCATGGAAATTCTCACCTAAGACAGTGTAAAAAAAGCTAGGTAACATGTAAGGTGTCACTAGATGTTCATAGCACATTTATGGAAACCTAGATATGAGATTATCACACTTCTATGACTATTTGTACATCTTGGAAACTTAGAGATTGTAGGTGCACATATACTAACAGGGGTGGCATGAATTGTTGACCCGGTAGCCGGACATGGCTAGATACGGGCAAAGGCCCGAAGTGTATATATATATATATGGAAACCCTAGGATTTTGATTGTGTAATGTGCTTGTGATGGTCCGCCGAGGAGCGAGGAGGTTGGAAATAACCAATGCTCAGCTCGGCCAGTTGGGTCTAGAGGTGCGCCAGCGAGCCCGCTAGGTGTCAGACCCCAGTTGGGTGGGACTAGCTATCCTTACCCCAGACGGTGTCCGGAGACTAGTGGCCATCCTAGTCGACGGCCGGGATTATTTGCCTGCATCTTGAGATGATACTACCTGATATGGTAGGGACGGTTGTAGCCAGGATATATTGCTATGAGTAGGCCCAAGGGCCGGATGCCAGAGGCTTGATAAGCCAAGGTGGCAGGTTATCATGTACAGTTGGTACTGATGGATCCGTTGAGGGTCTGTAATTGTATTAGAAACACACTCTACCTCCTTGTACATTCCTTTAATGCCTTGTATGATATATATGCAGATCTGAGGATTATGTGGAGGTTCATTTGAGCCACTCACTGAGTCCCAAGTGGACTCACAGTTTATATTTTATTTTACAGAGCATGAGCAGTAGCTTGGTGTCGACATGGTGCAGTTGGAGGGCGGAGGCGGTGCCATATCTCGTAGCGGTGTCCATGAGTCTTAGACTAGTCCTAGTTATGTTAGTTTTATTTATGCAGTGACGGTTATCTTTGAAAAGAATTGTAAAACTTGATATTTAACCATTTGGATTTGATGTTGATGTTTCTTCTTGTTTTGAAAAACTTATATATATTGTGACTTGCAAACTTTTTATAAAGTATGTTAAATTTCTTTCAGTCGATATGTTTTGGTTTCTTGATGTCAGTGTAGACAGTAGGCTACAGGGCAGGACGTGGGCCCTGGCCAGTCACACTACCCTCAGTCGGGGTGTGACAAGTTCCTCAATAACCCTAATTTGTAGGGCATCCCTAAATTGTAGGGATTGTCACATAATAATGTTTCATGTGGTTGATTAAATTTAATTATGAATTAGATATTCAATTAACCACTTAACAGGGATTGTATTTAATTATGAATTAAATACAATTTGATTTTGAATCAAATATACATTGTGGGAAAATTAGTCTCTAACCATGAGCTTAACTAATTAATTAGGAATTAATTTATTTGGATAAATCCTAATTAATAGGAATTTGATTTATGGAGATAAATCATATAATTAATAGATATATGATTTATGAGGATAAATCACAATTCTACTAATTAATAGAAATTTAAATTATTTAGATAAACTTCTTTCCTATTGTTTAGGGGATTGGTTTATTTAGATAATTATCATTCATGTTAATAGGCTCTTAATTTATGGAGATAAATAAAAGTTTTATAATTTGATTTTATTGATTTTGAATTAATTATAAATCCATTAAATATAAATCACTGCGTTGGAGGCAAATCCCGGAATTTTGAATTTCGAAGAGAGATTTTAAAGGGGGGGCGAGTCTACCTTGGTAGCCACCTATGCCCCTTATAAATAGGTGGCCTAACCTCCTTCAAGGGGGTTAAGCAAATTGGATATTCATCTTGGAGAATATTAAGATTTGAATTCTTGAGAGGCTTCTTGAAGAGAAAGGCTCCCAAGAACTCCTCTTCATCAACATGGGTGGGTGGCCATCAAGATCCTCCACCCCCGACTTTGCAAAGCCAAATCGAAGGTGTTTTCTTCTAGGGTGTGCCGCCTACTTCACCTTCTTGATGGAGTCCATGATAGACAACGAGGTATTCCTTCATCTACCTTCTTGTTCCGGTATTTTCTCATCCCTTTTCCTCCCTCTTGGTGCTCGGTTCTTGGTGGAAGGGCCGGTTTCACCTTGGTGTGTGTCGGGGTTGAGATTGCCTCTCCGTTGAGCCACAACGAGTCTCAATATTCGCTGCCCCTTTGTTGCGAGGAACTTGGTGTGTACTTACATTGGAGGATGTGCATGCTTGTGTCTTGAAACGGGGATAGGAGCAGGCAGCCATACCATATGCGGTATAAGGTATATCTTCTCTTTCTACTCGTCGATTGAATTCCTTAAAGATTGCTAAAGTAGATCGCTGATTTCGAGATAGTTTGAATTTTTTAAATTACTTTTTCTACTACGTTTTCGATTCCTACCCCAACAGTGGTATCAGAGCCACCTTTAGCAATTTTTCAGATTTTTTATTACACGTTATTGTTGCATTTAAGAACCATCGTTCGCTCCCTAAACGTCATGCTTCCCGATTTTTATTTTCGGGGGTTCTTGAGTTGTTCTCTTGGCTCCATGGTTCATGTGATGAATTAGGGTGGTAGCCTACTATCCAAACTTGTCTTGGACAGATTTCGAACTCAAGAACCCCATGGGTTCATGGTAGAACAGCCCCGAAAACCAAAATTTTCAGCATGTGTTGTTTGGACCGTTTTGGGTGGAAATGTAACCCGATTAGCACGTTTTTGGATTCTATTTTTTTCCTTTCATTTTTTTAATTGCTAGGATGCATGAAAGGATGATTATGGGTGAGCCCTATGTGCTTGTGATTGTGTTGATTGCTTGTAAATGTATGAAATTTCAACATTGTAACTTTTAAATAGGGCCTGCGTACCCCTGCTTTCCTCTTGAGATTTCTGATTGTAATCTTCTTCTCCCTCTCCTTAAACCTTTCACCAAGGGTCGTTTGGGGTCTTCTTCTTTTAGTTTTGTAAAATTAGATGTTTAGGGGCAAATTCACAACGAGCACGCTTTGTCCCCCATTTTGGTGCACGCGCGGAGAGGAGGTGTGTAGCCCCTTGGTGAGACGGAGCTCCTTAAAAACCTAGGATGATGACCTTGGTTCGCCCAGTAGCTCGGGTGGAACCCTTAGAACATCCATAATGATCCTTATTTGCTTTATGCTTTTATTTATTACTTGTGCTTCAATTGCTGATAGCTTAAATAATTTTAATTGCATAAAGAATCCTTCCATTAATATTGAGTCTGAATGGCTAAGATATTTAGAATATCGGTCATGCCTTCCATCGTTATGGGGTACAAGTGTGTCTATTGTCACAACGGGTGCAAACATAAGGCCTTTTGTGTGGATAGACACGTTGCATCTCATATGGCACATACCTTTGTGTCTCTACTACTAGCTTGAACGTGACTTACCTTGTTGAGCAAAGTCAAGGGTGGTTATTTCTCACTAGGGTATATGAACGATGGGTCCGACTCAACTAGGGCTCCTTGGTTTGTTGTGCAAACACAAGGCCATTGTAACCCTAGAGGCAAAACTTGATGGAAGTTGCATAACAACGTAATCGGTAAAGAGTTACCTACCCATGGACTTATTAGGGATTGCCGTGTTAAATTCGAGACCCGAGTAGGATAAGTGGGGTTCCATCTTCCCCTAAGGAAGTCTACCAATGAGGGCTTCCCAATTCTGAATTGGAGGGTCATTTGGGAACCGCAAAAATTAGTGGGAGCCATGATTAATCAAAAGACCTTTATAATCATGCATACAACATATCTGCCCATTTATATCTTTTTTTTCATTGTAGCATATTTAACATGACATCTTCACTGTCGTTGTGTTTCATTATTGATGTTAATAAAATAACTGGACAAAATTACATCGATTGGTTGCGAAACCTGAGGATTGTTCTCACCCAGGAGCGACTTTCCTATATTCTTGGTAACAAGCCACCGAATACCCCTTCCCAAGGGGCTACCGAGGAAGTGAGAGCCACTTACAAGAAGTGGCAAGATGACAATACTACTGTTCAATGCATTATGCTCGCCTCTATGTCCGATATGTTGCAGCGACAACATGAAAAGATGAACGCTTGGGCCATCCTCTCTCACCTCAAGGAGTTGTATGGTGAATAGAGCCGGACTGCTAGGTTTGAGTTGTCAAAGCAACTCATCCAGGCCAAGATGACGGCAGTGACCCCTATTGAAACCCATGTCCTCAAACTAATCTATTTGATCGAGAGGTTAGAGAAATTGGGCGTAAGCATTGCTAAGGGGTTAAGTCAAGACTTAGCACTCCAATCCCTCCCGGATTCATTTTCACAATTTGATGATAACTTCCACATAAACAAACAGGATGACTCGCTTTTCGAAGACTATTGAGTCCCACCTTATGAAGGATAAGGACACTGACTCATTAGTGGGAGATGCCTTTGAGGCAAAGTTACACTTTGTTAAGAACAAAGTGAAAAACAAAGTTGTGAAATGTTTGATTAATATCAAGAAAAAATGGAAAGTTGTTCCCAATGGAACCTACTACCATTATGGTAAATATGGCCATTGGAAGCGCAACTGCAAGTGGTATTTTGCAGAGATGAAACTGGAGATGGTTTTTCAAACCGTTGCTTCAGGTGCGTACGTTATATGAATACTTCATCATTAACTCTACCTAGTATTCGATACCAGTCTTCATCTGCAAGATGTTGCAGGATAAAAGAAAAAGTAGAAGACTAGATAAAAGGCAACTACGATATTCGGGTAGGCAATGTCGCAAGAGTTGCAGCCTTAGCTGTAGGAACCTATTGTATAAGTCTTCTATTCGATAAGACCCTTGATATTGATTTGTTCCAGTGTAATAAAAGAACATCATTTTCCTTTGTTCTCTTAACAAGGTTGTGAAAAATTCTTTAATAGACAATAGTTGCCACATGAACCATTCTGATAAGTTACATGCGACTGGACCAATTTAAATTGATTTAATGGTTTTTGAAGTTAATGATAAATATTTTTTGAACGAACACACAAAGAGATAAAATTAACCTCACCTACTTCTAGCTTTTGTGACTTTGGGCGATTATGAATCACAATTAAAACTTGAGAAGTGTGTCTCAAGGAGATTCTGATCGAGTCTCTGTTCACCAAACCTGGCGAAAGGCTCGCTGAGCTGATTAGAGTTGGCTTGCATAGGTGTATGCAGGCCGATAACATCTCAAGCTAGAAAAGGATACTCCTACGATATGATTAGGCACGGGTACGTCCACCTATTTTGTCACAAACCCGATACCTTTGGATCTTTAAGGAGTATGAAGGTGGAGTTAAAGAAATATATTGGAAAAGGTATTATAGGACTTCAATTGGATCGAGGCTAAGAATACTTATCCACTAAGTTTGTGAATTATCTCGAAGACAATAAGATTATCTCTTTGTGGACCCCTCCTGACACAATGGTGTGTCTGATAGGAGGAATCACACCTTATTGGATATGATGTGATCCATACTTACTTTCTAATCTCTTTTTAGAGGATAAGCTATTGTAGCGGCCATAATTTTGTTTGTCTCTGATACACTATATAAGATATGGAATGGCAAGAAACCGAGTCTGAGACATCTCGTGATTTGGGGTTGCCTAGCGTATGACAAACTTGACCAGGTGAAATTTTTTGAGGAATACCCTTAAAAGTGTTTTGGATATCAAGTTCTCTCAATTGAACAAAAGGAGTTTTGTGACCACTTTCTTAGAAAAGGAGTGGTGAAGTTCAGCAACCACAAATAAATTCACAACAACTAGTGGAAAGTTTATAGATTAAATCAATCCATGTAACTATTACTTCCCATCACTCTTCTAGGAGACTACGTAGACCGCCTGAGTGATGATATCTAGCCAAAGGGTGTGACCTAGATTCAGGAAATCCGCGATCTCTTAATGGTCAAATGTGTTGACACTATGCAGTGTACGTCATTATGCAAATCCAAACTGGACTCAAACAAAGTGTGGACTTTGGTTGACCAGCTCCAAAAGGATGACTCCTATAGGATGCAGGTGGATCTTTAGGAAAGATCTGAGCAGCTGGCAAGGTGTGGACCTATAAGACCAAACTGGCTGTGAATAAGATCTAACCCAGACAATAGGTTGTCTGCAATAAGACATTCTCACCAGTTCCAATGCTCAAGTCCATCAGGATATTGCTAACCATCAGTGTGTAGTATGAATACAAGATCTGGCTAGTGGGTGTCTAGACTGTGTTCTTCCATTATGAAGAAGTCTATATGACATAGCTAGAGGAGTTCGTATCCTCGATTGGACTGAGTAAGGTATGCGAGCTGCAAAGGTCCATTTATGGACTACAGCTAGCATCGAAGAGTTGAAACATCTATTTTTGATGAGATAGTCAAAATGGTTTTGATTTTATCAAAAATGTGGATGAACCTTGTGCAGACAAGGTGTTTAGTGGGAGTGTAGTCATATTGCATGACATAATTGTGGGAAAAGCATTCTCACGCTCTAATTATTTCCCATACCGATTCTCTATGGTACATCTGGGAAAGGCCACTTGTATGCTTGATATTAGGATCTGTATGGATAGGTCTGAAAGGATCCGTGGTTATCCCAGCCCAAGTATGTTGATATAGTGCTACAAGAGTTTTGGCATTGAAGGTAGTAAAATAGGTTACTTGCCTAAGAGTGATTGCATTAGTCTTTCTAAGATGATGTCTGCTAAGACACTTGAGGAGAGATAAAAGATGAGTGAGATCCATTATGCATCGTTAGTGAGATCCATCATGCGATGCTTTACACTTAGCTTAATATTGCTTATACCTTAGAGGTATCTAGCAGATTTCAAGCAGAACCTTGGACAATAACATTGAAAAGCAAATGGAGAACTCTCTCAAGTACGTGAGAAGGATGAGAGACATTCTATACGACAATGAAACTATATGATGGTATGAAGATACCTTTAATGGTGGTGCAGTAAGCAGGAAAGTGTTTCTAGCTGGGTACTGTAACCGATAAGGTGACTAAGGCTTGTGCTTTGCTACTTACTCTGCCGCTTAGGATAGCATCGGATAAAAGAGTTTATCATTCAGTGGGAGTTGTTCCAGAGGTTTCCAGTTCAGCACCGGTATTGTATGATAATACTAGGACTGTTGCTCAAAGCTAAGGAACTAAGATCCCGTGAAGATTATTGCTTTCCTTAAAAGACGGTATCACCTCATCATTGGAAAGAGGTGATTACTGACAGACATTGGTGTAGATTAAACTGATTACCACAATAGCAAATTTGATCACCACTGAAATTTGGTACACAGATACAAGGATGATTGGCTAAAGTGCAAGTGGGAGATTGAAAGGAATAGTGCCATTGAGCCAATCACATGTTGATGTGTTTAGGGACTATTCAAGGGTAATCAACTAAATAAAGCAACTTTTTCATCATATGCTGCATCTTTATTCATAAAGATTGTGATGAACCCCATAAACCCGGGGAAATGATTCCGAGGCCATGATGAGATCATGCCAGTGAGACTTAGAATCTAGATGCCCATGTTCTAAGTGTTCCAAGTCGTAGGATCACCAATTAGGGGATCGGCGATTTCGAATAGGATAGTGCACTTGGTACATGCCTTATATAATAAGGGGTAGCTGATCTCACAGTTACTGTTGGGAAAATGGCGACACTAGAGGGGGGGTGAATAGTGTGTTTACTATACGATTCGCCTAAATTCACTTTTAATTGTTTACTTAATTAGTTTGGGCAATATGCAATTCGATGATTTTATATGCAGAAGCAATAAATGATTTAGCAATTAAAGCAAATAAGAAATCAATGCAAACACAAGATTATAGTGGTTCGGTCCCAATGCCTACTCCATTACCTAAGCACCCCGCTTAGGATTTCCAAACTAGTTTTACTAGATTAATTTATGTTTCCCTTACACACGAGGATTTTTCACCGAAGAGACGCACTCTCAACTTAATGCACTTCCACACCCAGAAGTCACCGCCTTCTTATCGAGAGTCCTCTTCCACCTCAACCCTAAGGGACAACTAAACTAATCCTAGTAAACACTAAGTTTACACAAGTGGCTTTACTCTTATACCAAGATACCACTTCACACACAAGACCAAACACCTGGTCTTCACACGCACAAATAAAATAGATTCAAATAAATAGTAAAAGATACAACGAAAAGAGCTAAAGATAAAACCAAGGAATCGTGCTCTTTTCCAAGCCTTGGAGCCTCCAACTCGTCGAGGGAATGATCTTGAATTGAATCACGAGTTGAGGAATCAGCTGGCGCTTGAAGAAGAACTAGCAGAAGTAGCAAAGTGCGCTTGATCAATCTTTGGAAAGCTTTGATCTCTCTATTTGATGGCTCAATAATTTCTGTAAGAGTGTAAGAGTCGACTTAAAGAAGTTAGATCAAGGATATATATAACCTCTCAAAGCAACGACGGCTCAACAAGCAAAAAATGGGGTAAAAAATAGCCGTTACAGACCGTCGGTCGATTGGTCGGTCGACTGACTGGTCAGCTAGTTATTTGACCGCTGCACTCTTGTCTGAGGTCAATCGACCGATGGGTCGACCGCCAGACACAAAATCATCTATCCACGACTTTCGGTCGACCCATCGGTCGACCGCCAACCTTACTGCCCATTTTGGGCTTTGGTCGGTTGACCGAACCTGAGCTGAACAAGGCAAACAACTATGTTCTGCTTGGTTTTTTTGGTTCCGTTTTCACTAAGTCTACTTAAATAACATTTATAACATGATAACTTTAAAACATAAATGTTATAACATGAACAATTACCGCCATTTTTTATTTCAAGAAAAGGTTTGGATCATATAGCCCTCCAAGTAGCTCCCTAGTCTTAGTGAATTTTAGGGCGGTCCCAGAATTTCATGGTTTGGGGTTCGGGATAGATTTTTGGATTTCTTATGCATCATCATGAGGATTACATTAATTTCTAGACATCCTAAACCTAAACTCCCTTTCTTGAAGATTCCCGAGCGCCGACGAGCATCCTTGCATATAGATAAAGAGAAAACTATAGATAAAGGGGAAGAAAATATAGGAAATCCATGCATATAGATAGGGGGAGTTTATCTTATAGATATGCATGTTGATAGGGGGCGAAATACCTTAGTTGATATCCTATATGCTTTAATGATATATTTTCTTATGGATGTTTGTCATCATCAAAAAGGGGGAGATTGTTGGCTTTAGGTTTTCGACATTAGCCTTAATCTCGGTTTTGATGGTTTTGATGATAACAAACATGGGACTAATGATTTCATTGAGAATATCTTTCAGGTTCCATATCGGTTAGTGCACAATGTCCGCGATCGAAGAAATCGGATAAACCGACAAGGATGCTCATCGGCGCTCGGGAATCTTCAAGAAAGGGAGTTTAGGTTTAGGGTGTCTAGAAATTAATGTAATCCTCATGATGATGC
This sequence comes from Canna indica, assembly GCA_034359265.1. Taxonomy (NCBI): domain Eukaryota; kingdom Viridiplantae; phylum Streptophyta; class Magnoliopsida; order Zingiberales; family Cannaceae; genus Canna; species Canna indica. The sequence continues at coordinate 29,876,019 of CP136898.1, read as the reverse complement.
ATAAGAAATCCAAAAAATCCTAAAAAATACCTCGTTATCTAGTTTTGACCCAAGGAACAATTACCACTATTTTTTATTTCAAGAAAAGGTTTGGATCATATAGCCCTCCAAGGAGCTCCCTAGTCTTAGTGAATTTCAGGGCGGTCCCGGAATTTCATGGTTTGGGGTTCGGGATAGATTTTTGGGTTTCTTATGCATCATCATGAGGATTACATTAATTTCTAGACACCCTAAACCTAAACTCCCTTTCTTGAAGATTCCCGAGCGCCGACGAGCATCCTTGTCGATTTATCTGATTTCTCCGATCGCGGACGTCGCGCACTAACCGATATGGAACCTGAAAGATATTCTCAATGAAATCATTAGTCACATGTTTGTTATCATCAAAACCATCAAAACCGATATTAAGGCTAAGGTTGAAAACCTAAAGCTAACAATTACCTATAAGGCGTCATTAATGTACAAATGCAGGTGCTTATTAGGGAATGAGTTCACTGAACGGACCTTCACGAGGAACGCAAAATGGAATCCCTACATGAGTGTCAATATGATATTCCTCGGGTGATAGTAGGTGCACGCAGTCCTTGGACCTAAGGTTGTCATGGTTACCTTGTGAGTGATGACCCATTGTTTTGGTTCTAACCCTATGTGACCCTCAGCGTCATATGCCAAATATTACTGGGCATGGGGAAGCATTTATGGAGGTAGGTGAGCAACCAACATGGAATCAGTTACTCCTAGTGAGAGGAGATAATGTCCTATGTGTTCCTGCAAGTGTGTCACGCCCCAACTCAGGGTCACGTGACCGGCCAGGGTATACGCGCCTATACCCCGTAGTCTAAACCATGCACATGTCAACTCAACAAAAATACAGCGGGAAGAGATAACAAGTTTTATTTTAATGAAAAGCGAACCAAAACAAAGTTTAATTCAAGTAGCTCAAAAGAAACAAAAAGTGTGGAATAACATAAAAGGATCAGATACAATAAAACCTGAAATAATTGACATAAATGCCCTCAGGGCTACAACTCCAAATCAAGCTAATACAAGTGCATGACTACTACCAAAGGACTCGACTACGACCCTAACTAGGACTGCTATGAGATCACGCGGTTCCTCTGCCCTCCAGCGGTGCCAAGTGCATCCGACCAATCTCACCGGTCAGGCTCTGCAAAACAGAAATCAAACGACAACGGATGAGTTCAAAGAACTTAGCAAGCGGTTTTACCAACCCTCACAAATAAAAATGACAGAGATAACAAGAATGAAATTCATCTCTACAGAAGGCAAGGTCATGAAGGTGTGATTGGCTAATAGGCCAATAGGCCACACATACCCCAAGGCATCTAACACTACTAGAAAAATGGTCATCAGCAACGGCTGATGCCGTTGCTGAGCCGTTGCTGAAGAGCATCAGCAACGGCTGAGCCGTTGCAATAGAGCCGTGACAGAAAGTCGCGTTGCTGATGACTTCGCAACGGATCAGCAACGGCCGCTCGGGCCGTCGCTCAAAACATTATCAGCAACGGCCGCTCGGGCCGTCGCTAAAACTATTATCAGCAACGGGTTTGCCACAGACCCAGAGCCATTGCTGATAACATTAATAGCAACGGCGCTGAGTCCGTAGCAACGCCGTTAGTAAAACGCCGTCGCTAAGCCGTTGCTGTAGGTCATCAGCAACGGCTTTCGATACACTTTTAGCAACGGCTTTCCCACGGACGCCCGTGGGAAAGCCGTTGCTGATGACGAATACCTGCAACCAAAAAATTTGAAAATTTCAAATTTCCATTGATACATTGATACATTTATCTGATACATAACTCACACACCCATACCCTCATACACACATTCATTCACACATCACAAACACCTCATACACATTCATTCACACATCACAAACACACCAACATATATACATCAAAACAATTATACTTATATTGATAATTATCCACGATAGTATAAAAACAATTCAAATGCAAAATTGAAGTATCAATATCCAAACAAAATAAGTTAAACAAGTTCAATATCCAAACAAAAAATCTCACGATCAAGATGGAGGATGGTCTGGATTATATGGCGGGGTCTGGAGCTCTTGAGTGTACACCGGCGTGGACTGACTCGAGGACGATGGATTAGATGATGCCGAAGAGATGACTGGTTCGGGATGACCTGACAAGTTGCGTAGCATAGCTTCTATATTCGCCATCGTCTGACTCTGACGCTCCATCATCTCAGTCTGACGCGCGACCGTCTCCTCTAGTGTCCTTATCCTATTACTATGATCATAACTGGATCTAGAGGTGGACGGCCGCTCACCAGCGACCGGAGGGGTCGGTGCCCCAAGTGGCCCTAGTACGGCTCGCGCATGACCACTATCTGCGAAGCCATATACGCGGCCATGGTCCCAGCCACCTGCGGCCTCGACCCACGATGCTGCGTCAAAGTCCTCGGGGGTACTCCCGCGCTGCACCACCGTCTGGCTGTAGGTCTCCTACTCGAGTTTGATTTTTTGTTTAATATTTATCATAAAACTTAAATTATAAATATATAATGAATAATTTAAACAAATATATAATTACCATAATGTATGCAGCGCGGTTGTCGATGTACTCCCCCGTCCCATGTGCTCGACGGTGAGTCTGCTCGAACACCGCCATCGGGGAGGGTCGCTGGACAGTCCCGTCATCCGACACCGTCGTCTACATTTACAAAACAAATACATTAATTAGTACACATAATAACAAATAAAATATATAATTAAAAGATATACTTACCATACGGTTTGCGTGCACTACAAATGCAACAGAGCCGCCGGTGTGACGCGCTGCTCCTCCCGACATGCGATTTCTAGCCGCATTCCGAGAAACCTCCTGCCATCGATCCGTCGACCATATCCCCATGAGCTGGTCCCATATATCCAGAGTAATCCAACCGGGGCCGTATCCCCGAGTCTCCGCGATGTTAGTGGTCCCAGCTCGGGCCATCGCTTGGGACCGAGCCTGCCCCAGCTGCCCGTTGTACCTTGCCCGGGAAATAGCCTCCCAGGCAGCGTAAATGAAGGGCCTCTGGTCCTCGGCCCATGTATAGCGAGCCTGCAAAATAATAATATCAGTACCAATATTAATATATCATCATGCATGTAAAAAATAATAATAATATGTGCCTCAAACTCGCGCCATAACATGTCGACGTGCTCGCTAGGCACGTGAGACCACGTAGGCCATGCCCCGTGCATGTATCGTCGAATAGTAGAAGAAATGCTCCTCGGCACTTCTTCTTGCTCGAACCTGCACAACAAAAATAAATTTTAATATTATATTATGATATAATGAATTTGTAATGATTCATAATTCATGATATATTACCGCTCCCCAATCACGCTAATCAATCTACGTGACTCTGTGGCTGGTGGAGGCTGCCATCTGTTCGACCCGCGTGGCCGCCTACGTCTGGATGTACTAGCCTCGGCAGTATCATCGGAATGAGGATCAGCAACAGGTGGATCAGCAGCATGAGTAAGTGCTGGAGTCTCACCGATCGGAGACTCCGAAACTCTCCTGCGTCGATAACCACGACCAGACATATCTGTCGAACAGACATATAATCAGATTATTGTATAAATAGTAGAGATATATTTAATAAAATATATACTTTACAATTATTCTTCATCATCTGAATAATAGTCTTCGAATTCTTCTTCTTCTTCCTCTTCTTCCTCTTCTTCATCTTCTTCATCTCCAGCTTCCTCAATTTCATGATCGTCATCATCAGCATATTCAACTTCTAATTGAATTGACGTTGTGTCTGCATCCTCGAGTATTGGAATAATACGATCCACAGCAGGAAGATCATCTTCTTGATAGAAACCAGGAGGATCATTTTCTCCTACTATCGGATCAATTTTTCCTCTACCTTTTGTCTTACAGACTACACGCCAATCCGCTCTATCTTTATTTCGAGCCGGATACTTCGCGTAATATACTTGTTCGGCTTGTGATGCCAATATAAAAGGCTCATTTGCTGCCAATTTCGATTTGTAATTAACCTCAACAAGTTTGTATTTTGGATGAACTTTCATGCCTCTTTCTGTTGTATCGAACCAATGACATCTAAATAGGATCACTGATTTCAAGCCGAAGTAGTGCAACTCTATCACTTTTTCCACCAGTCCATAAAAATCCATATCACATTCAACATAGGTTGTCCTTTTCACGCAGACCCCAGCATTCATCGTCTTCTTTGCAAATGAATATTCAACCGTGTGAAATTTATACCCGTTAACAAAATATCCGCTATAGCACGACACAAGTCGCGACGGTCCACTAACAAACTCAAATATTCTTTCATCTATTTCAGCTCTGTGATCTTTGCTGTAAGTCTGAATCCAAGTAGGGAAATCACGATTCCGTAATCTCTCCAATTCTTGATCGTTGTGAATAGAGTATTTTTGCACCATCTCAATGTCAAATATTTCAATGAATTGTTCAATCTCTGGACAATTGAGTAATACATACAAGTGTGCCAAATGATACTCTTCATCGCTTAAGTGTCGAGATGGACGAGAACCAAAAGCACGACCAGAGTGACAAAATATATTTAAACATCCATCTGAATGTCGAACACCCCCGTCGTCGTTACGTGGAAGACGATCAAATCTTGTCTGTACTGTCGATTCAAAGTAAAATGAGCAGAATGTTGAAATTTCTTGAATGATATACGATTCAGATATTGATCCTTCAACAGCTGCGGTGTTCTTTACTTTTTTCTTCAGACGATTCATGTATCTTTCAAATAAGTACATCCAACGATATTGAACGGGGCCACCAACTCATGCCTCGTATGCCAAGTGTATCGGTAGATGCTCCATCGAGTCAAAAAATGCAGGAGGGAAAAACTGCTCCAGCTTGCATATGATTTCAACAATATTATTTTCAAGTGTTGACATATCTTCGACTCGAAGGACATTTGCACAGATGCTTCTAAAAAACATACTTAATTCAGTCAACGGACCCCAAATATTATCAGGTAGAAGATCTAGAAATGCGATCGGAAGTAATCTCTGCATGAATACATGACAATCATGGCTCTTCATCCCTGATATTTTGCAATCATCGACGTTCACACATCGAGATAAGTTTGAAGCATATCCATCAGGTAATCTGAGTTCTTTTACCCATTGACAAACATCTTTTATCTGTTGTTTATTTAACACATATAGGGCCTTCGGTTTCAGATATCGTCCGTTGACCTCTTGTAACTCCAACTCTGGTCTTTTACAAAGTATTTTCAGATCATGTCGGGCTTTGACATTATCTTTAGTTTTTCCAGAAATATCCATCACAGTGTTGAAAATATTATCAAACACATTTTTTTCAATATGCATGACATCTAAATTATGTCGAATCAATAATGAACTCCAATAGGGCAATTCCCAAAAGATACTTTTTTTCACCCAGTTGTGTGTTTGGCCAAAACCTGACACTCTTTCATTGCGACCAAATACTATATCTGGAAGTGCTGAAACACGTGCTAACATTTGTTCACCAAACAACATCGGTGGTGGCCCATCTCTTTCGACTCTGCCCTTAGTAAATTTATTACGATTCCTTCGATACTGGTGATTAACCGGTAGGAATCGACGATGACAATCAAAGAATGAGATTTTTCGTCCGTTCTGAAGACTGATTGATTTAGAGTGTTCCATACAATACGGACAAGAGAGTCGGCCGTGAGTGCTCCAACCCGACAACATGCCGTACGCCGGGAAATCATTGATTGTCCACAAGACCGCGGCCTTTAAATTGAAGTTTTGCTTCCGATGACAATCATAAGTGACAGCTCCCTCAGTCCACAATGTTTTCAATTCATCTATCAAGGGTCTGAGAAATATGTCAATTTCTTTTCGCGGACCCTTAGGACCCGGAATAATCATCGAAAGATAAATAAATTCATCTTTCATGCACATTGACGGTGGCAAATTATAAACTGTCAGCAGCACTGGCCAAACTGAATAAGGAGTTGCAGAATGTCCAAACGGATTAAAACCATCTGTGCACAATCCCAATCTGATATTTCTAGTATCCCTAGCAAATGAAGGATAACATGTATCCAAATGTTTCCATGCTTCACTGTCAGATGGATGAGTCATTACTGTATCATCACGACTTCTTGCATGCCAACTCATGTAGGGGGCTGTCTTTTCCGACATGAATAACCTTTGAAGCCTCGGTGTTAGTGGAAAATACCGAAGCACCTTAAACGTGATATTTTTCTGTCGGACCGATTTCTTCTCCTTGTAACGAGGGTGTTGACATACAGGGCATTTATCCAACTGCACATTTTCTTTATAATATAAAATGCAGTTATTTTGGCACGCGTGTATTTTTTCGTACCCAAGCCCCAATTTTCTCATTAGCTTTTTAGTCTTATAAAAAGTAGGCTCAAACTTGTTATCAGTAGGCAGCATTCCATTAATCAATCCAGCAATCCGATCATACGCAACTCCGCTGATATTACAATCGGCCTTGATGCTTAAGAGCTGTGTCATTGCTGAAAACCTAGTGTATTTAGAACAATTCTCATACAAAGGTTCATCGGCAGCTTTCAACATCTCGTAAAATTCTGCAGCTTCTTTATTCGGTAATTCAATCTCTACCGCAGCCCCTACTTCTGTGATATCAACCGCTGTAGTATCTGGTGGGACTGATGTCTGAAGATCTGGCCGATCAACATTATCATTCAGGTGGAATTGACCCCCAAGACTATCAAGTATCATAGTTCTATAGGGATTTGACCCCCTACATTGACTGGATGAAGAAGCACCAGCAGAGGAAGATTCACCATATGTCTGAACGACAGGATTGCTCGACGTCCCAACTTCGCGTGACTCCCCGTGACAAGTCCATAGAAAATATCTTGGTGCAAATCCTTTGGTATATAGATGCAGAGTGACAGTCTCCCGATCGAAAAATCGTCCATTTGAACAAATGCGGCACGGACATCGGATTTGATCACCCATGCTAACGAAATTTCGATTCGAATAGGCGAAATTGAGGAAGTACGTTACGCCTAATCGAAACTCATTCGTTAAAGCTCCACGATCAAGACGTCGGTACATCCAACTTCGATCAGCCGACATGATTCTGTCAATCAATGACAATTTCTTTGGTTAATGTCTTTAGGTGAGATTGTCCTATTCCATTCGGGATTTATGTTATTCGTACTGCACTTACGTTTTTATTTTAACTGTTAACTAATTATTCTAAATTTCGACAGCATCTCCCTACAGTTCTCCGAATACGCATATCATCTGGGCGCGTATCGGAGAACAAGAGAGATGTTGCCGAAATTTAGAATAATTAGTTAACAGTTAAAATAAAAACGTAAGTGCAGTACAAATAACTATATTCCCAAATTGTCCAATCAGGGACAATTCAAGAATTGTACGTCGTATAAAAGATCATCTACTTCTTTTACACGAACATACAATTCCCGAACGGATCTAAGGTTTTGCTAAATCATATCCGATCGTCGATGCGTACGTGAAACATATCAACTCGTCGGAGGATGATTATTTTCTAAATGTTTCGAGACAGTTCGAGTCCATATTGGACGATTTCGGGGCGCGTCCGAAGTGGACGATTCCGGCGCGAATCCGAAGTGGACGATTCCGGCGCGAGTCCGAATTGCATGATTCCGGCGCGCGTCCGAAGTGGATGATTCCGGCGCGAGTCCGAATTGGACGATACCGGCGCGCGTCCGAAGTGGACGATTCCGGCGCGCGTCTGAAGTGGACGATTCCGGCGCGCGTCCGAAATTAATCTAAACCGTAATAATTAATCTAACAAATTAAATAATTAATCTAAACAATTAATTAACAATTATAAAATAATTAATTAACAATTATAACATAATATAAATTATAAATTCCGGCGCTGGAGTCCACCCTCCGGCGCCGGCGTACAGTGGCCGGACACACTGTCCGGCCACTGCAGAAGGTCCGGCGGCGGCCATCGGCCGACCGCCGCCGGCCGAAACCCTAGAAATAGGGTTTCGGTCGGGTGATTCCCGCCGGCCGTAGGGAAGAGACGGTCGCAGGGAGGAGACATACCTGAACAAGTCGGAAGCAGCGGTCGGCGTCGTCGGCGTCGGCAGCAGCGGCAGCGGCGGCGAGTGGCGTCGGCAGGAGCGGCGGCAGCAGCGGGAGGAAGAAGGGTCGGGCGCGAGAGCGTGCCCTATATAAACTTATCAGCAACGGCTCACTCGCCCGTTAGAACGCCGTTGCTGATAAGTTATCATCAGCAACGGCTCACTTATCCATTAGAAAGCCGTTGCTGAAAATTAAAATATCAGCAACGGCTCGCCTTTCCGTCCGAAAGCCGTTGCTGATAATTAAAATAATCAGCAACGGCTCGGTTTTCCGTTAGAAAACCGTTGCAGATACAGTTTTCTGCAACGGCTCGAGCGGCCGTAAGAATGCCGTTGCAAATAGCAACGGCTTGAGCGGCCGTCGCTAATAGCCGTTGCTGAAGACGAAGTTTCTAGTAGTATAACCCTCTAAAGAAGTGCATCGGGCTGAAGTCCACCATATCTGGAGGCAACAACACATACTAAAGAAGTGCATCGGGCCGAAGCCCACCATGCTCGAAGGCAATTGCACATACTAGGATAACCGGGAAAGGCCCTCCGAAATTATCCTAGTATAAGGAACCTCGGGATCAATTGGGAAAGGCCCTCCGAACTTGCTCCATGAGACGTGATATCACAAGAGTAATCGGGAAGGCCCTCCGAACTTACTCTTTTAAGACATCACATGAATAATAGGGAAAGGCCCTCCGAACTTATTCTGTAGGTTGGGAATTTGACATCCAACCAACCGAGAGTAGCTCGAAATCTGGCTCCTAATTGAGCCGCTCCGCCATTCTCAAGGAAATGGTGCATCAAGACCTAAGTCAAGATTCTCCTACGGTGTCCTAGGAGTGTCCTCATTATGAAGCGTCTCAACACTCCAAACCTGACCCCTATCCCTTAGACCCATAATGTCATGAACCCGTGTGGTTTTATTTCATGCATACTTTATAAGTTGGTTCATAACAGATTATGCTCACCCTTAACCCAATTTTAATTATATAATTAAAATTTAGATCATCTCAATTAGGGTTTTGTTTTAGAGTTTTATTTTAGATTACTATTCTGCCCAGAACTGTTGTATCTAACCCGATTCTAGTCTCCTAAGTATGTCCTATGTTTCCAAACTATGTTTTTTGGCCGAAACGATAGGTTACATGACTATATTCACACATATACACACATCACAGCAATAAATTAAAATCAGCACAGATTCATCATCTCATCATACAATTCTAGCAACATGCAATTTCAAAATATTTATAGAATTAAATCCAAAAATTAATAAAAATTAACCCCTAAATTTCCATTAGGGCATAATACTAATCTCAGGAATTAATTCACAGAAATCATTTTTTTCAACAAGATTAACAAGAACCCACACACTTAAACCAAGAATAAAACATTAAGATCAAGAACCCCTAATTAGTCATTATCAAGATCTTAATCTTACCACATGATTTCTACCCAAAAAATCATAGATTTAATTCTAAACAAGAAACTCATAACCAAGAATCTCAAATTAGGAGAATAGATCAATATTACATATCAAAGGAAACAAGGACTCATTCAGACTTTTCATCGAACACCTTGAGGGCGACCCAGGTTTCCCCCTTGGCCGAGCACCCCTAGGGTTACCCTAGGGCTGCCGAGCCCTATAGAGGGGAGATTAGGGTCTCCTCAAGCACAATCTCAAGGAAACATGGCAAGAACGCGAATTACAATCAAGAAACGAAACACAAATACCAAGCCGTCAAGAATGGCTTCAAGAATCCGATTGAAATCCCGAAAAGAGAGGGTAAGCCACTCACCTTAATTGAAAGAAGAACTAAGGAAGAAATCCCGGATAACAGCCCTTAAATCCTGCTTCAAAAGGACGGTGGCTTAACCCAAGAAAAGGCTCCAAGGGGCAGCGGCTCCCTCCAAGCTGCCGGCTTGGAGAGAGGGAGAGAGAGGAGAAGGAGAGGGGCTGGCTCGGCTGACTCCCTTTCTCAACCTTTGGGTGTCTTCAAAATAGGAGTCACAAGCCATGAGGATGGGGTTTTATACTCCCTCCTCAACCCTAACCCCTTAAATCCTTAATCCACAACCCGCATCCACCTTAAGCCAACCAAAACCCGCTAACCCAATAGACTTAAATAATTTAATTAAACTCATTCTAATAAATCGCAAGTACTTAATTAAATACACACACGTGAACATAATTAACAATTATGCACACACAACATCAAATCTAAATAATTTCAACTACCCAAGCCTAAAATTCATAAATTCATAAATTCATAAATTTATATTCTACTTACCCAAGCTCACAAGCTCGCTCTGGACCATGAGTCGAATTGGCTCGACCACGAAATAGTCCGCTAGGCTGGCAAACACACATAAGAGTTAAAATAATAAATTTAAATATCTAGGATATTACATTCCTCCCTCCTTAAAGAAAATTCATTCTCGAATTTCAAAAAAGAAAATAAGGACTCACCACAACATCAAACAATGAAGGATAATGCTCCCTCGTATCCTGCTCCACCTCCTAGGTGGCCTCTTGGCCGGAATGGTGCTCCCATTTGACCTTGACCAAGGGGATCTCCTTGGACCTCAACTTCCGAATCTACCGATCTAGCACCTCAACTTGCCGCTCCTCATAAGAGACTGCTGAATCCACCTCCACTGTAGTAGGCTCGACCACATGGAACTCATCCCGAATGTACTTCTTCAGCAAAGACACATGGAACACTGGATGTACTCGGTCCATACTAGGAGGTAGGACCAACTCATAGGCCACAGCTCCCCTGCGCCTGAGAATAGGAAACAGCCCAATGAACCTAGGCCTTAGCTTTTCTTTCTTTCCAAACCTCACCACCCCTTTCATAGGGGACACCTTGAGGAACACTATGTCCCCCTCAGCAAACTCTACCTCCCTAGCCTTTCCATCCGCATACATCTTCTGACGACTCTGAGCTGCTAACATCCTCTCTCTAATTTGCTTCACTTTTTCCACAACCTCTTCCACCAGATCAGGTCCCGTCATAAGGGAATCCCCTGCCTCAAACCAACCTATAGGCGACCTACACCTCCGCCCATATAATGCCTCAAATGGGGCCTTCACAATGCTGATGTGTTAGCTGTTATTATAGGCAAACTCAATCAGAGGTAAGTGCCTCTCCCAACTGCCCTCCACGTCTAAGACACATGCCCTCAGCATATCCTCCAACATTTGAATAGTCTGCTCTGACTGACCATCTGTCTGAGGGTGAAATGCGGTACTGAACCGAACCTGAGTACCCAACGCCTCTTGGAAGGATTGCCAAAATTAAGCCGTGAACAAGGTGCCTCGACCTGAGATGATCATAACAGGAACACCATGATAAGCGACGATCCGATCCAAGAACAACCTCGCATACTGCTCAGCTAAAAAGGTCATCCTAACTGGTATGAAATGCGATGTCTTGGTTAGGCCATCCACCATTACCCAGACAGAATCATTGCCTTTCCCGGACTTTAGCAACCCAGTCACGAAATCCATGGTTATCTTCTCTCATTTCCACTCTGGTACCCCTAAGTTTTGGAGCAACCTTGCTAGCTTCAAATGCTCACCCTTCACCTGTTGACACACCAGGCACTTAGACACAAACTCAGCCACCTCTCTTTTCATATCTTTCCACCATTATTTTGTCTAAGATCTCGGTACATCTTCGTGGCTCCTAGATGCATAGTATAGGTAGATCGATGAGCCATCTCCAGCACCTGCCTACGAATCTCGGCCATATCTGGTACCTCAATCAGGTTCTTAAACCTCAGGACACCCTCCGAGTCACACTGAACCCATTATCTGCATCTCCTCTCCTGGCTCTGCCCGCAGCATGTCAACCAATGTGGACTACACTCTCAAGTGGGCCACCAGTGCACCAGAATATGATACTGACAAGACTGCTTCGCCATCCAAACATAGGGCCAAATTCTGAGCCAATGGCCTCCTCCTGACTGCCAAATGCATCAGACTGCCCATAGACTTCATGCTCAGAGCATCAGCTACCACATTAGCCTTCCCTGGATGGTATATATGTTGAGTGAAATCTCACACTAGAAGGGGTGGTTGAATAGTGTTGGGTTACTTTACCAATGTACTTCAATTTCTTTTTTAATCAATTCAAACTTCAACCAAATGTAAGTGCAACTAAGTAATGTTCGTTAGCGAATATGAAGCACAATTATAAACAAACACACAAGGCAATGCTAACACACGAAAGTATAGTGGTTCGGCCAACCGCCTACTCCACTACATTGGCTCTACACCAATGATTTCTAACCAAGTACTTTATAGATTTTGTGTTTCCCTTTGAATACAACTGAGGACTCAATTCTCAACCCTTTGAGAACTCCTCAATCCTATTCACTTAGGCAAAACACAATTCTACAAAGTAAACCCTAAGTGTTTACACTAGCACACCTAGCAAGCTAACCAATGAAAACAAGTTCAAATAACAATTAAAATTGCAATGAAAAGAGCTAAAGAATAAACCAAGACAAAGTGCTCTTTTTCAAGCCTTCAATGCCTCCAACTCCCCAAGACATTGAGATAGAATCGAAGTCGGAGTTCAGAGAAGATGAGCGCTTAAGAAATCATTAATCGGAGAAGCGAGCGCAAGCCAATCAAGCTATAGAAGGTACAAATCACTCTTTTGGAAGCTTATCTTAGTTGTTTAGAAGGATTAAAGAAGTTAGATGAGGGGTATTTATAACCCCTCAATAGAACAGCTTCTCAATGGGCATTTTTTCGTCGGTTGGACGCCGACCGATTGCTAGCCGGTTGATCGACCGATCGGCCGCCCAGCGATCGCATGCATTCTGCCTCTTCTGCCGCTCTGTTTGGTCTACCAGAGGGTCGACCGAATGTGTTGCATTTTAGCTCCTCTGTTGTCCGGTCGACCGAAGTAGACACTGCCAATTTTTGGCCTCATCCGGTCGATCGACCGGTCGACCGAAGTAGCCACTGCCAATTTTTGGCATAGTTCGGTCGACCGACCAATTGATTGAAGTAGCCACTGCTGATTTTTTGCATTGTACAGTCGACCAACCGATTGATCGAAGTGGCTACTGTCATTTTTCTACCTTGTTCAGCCGATTGACCGATCGACCGAACTTAGGCTGAGGCTAATTTCTACCTTTTCTTTGTTACATGCTTTTTCATGGGTTTAGTTACCAAGTTTTAACTTGGATAGCTTTACAAATAGGCTTGGGATGAGATCCTAGGGATATATTACAATGTATCTGTTGGCTTAAGAGTTTCTCTTAAGCCTCGATCTTTATTTTGATGATAACAAATAAGTATTTAATCTATGTGTGAAGTTTTGAGTTCAGGTTGAGGTTGCGATAAGCATGCAAAGTTTGTTCAAACAAAACGAAAGAAAAGATCGTCGAAGAAACGAAAGAAGAAAACGTCAAAGAAATGCTCGGGTTTAGATCAAGTAGAAATCATGTAATATTCCCCTAGGATGATTCTATCCCAAGCCAAATTGTAAAGTTATCCAAGTTGAAACTTGGTAACTAAACCCATAAAAAATCATGTAAAAATTCAAAGTAAAAATTAGTCTTAGCCTGAGTTCGATTGACCAATCGATCGACCGAACAAGGCAGAATTTTAGCAGTAGCCTATTCGGTCGACCGGTCGATCGACTGAATGATGCCAAAAAATGGCAGTAGCCATTCCGTCGACCTGTCGGTCGACAGAAGTTGGTGAAGAAAACGCGAAAGGCTACGTCGGTCGACCGACCGAAGCCAAAATTTGGCAGAAGGTGCGTCGGTCAACCGGATTGCAAATCAAAGATCGCGCGTCTAGGCTTCACTGCATCAGTTGACTGATCGGTCGACCGGATTAAAAATCGCAGGTTGTGCCTCTGGCTTCACGGCATCGATCGACCGATTCGATCGATCGGATTTGGGATTGAGGAGGCTTCGACTCATTCGGTCGACCCGTCGGTCGACTGAACAACGCAAAAAATACACAAAAAGCCAGTGGTCGCTGGACGATCTATCGGTCGATAGACCGATGATGGACTGACAAGCGACCGAACGATGAAAATAGCTAGTTTTTCGCCAGTTGAACGGTCTGTTCAGCTGAGGGGTTATAAATACCCCTCACCTAACTTCTTTTAAGCTTCTTAGATATTAATTGAGCATTCAAGAAGTAATTTGAGCCTTCAAAGAGATTGATTTGTTGCGCCCTACTTGTCCGTCAACATCTTTCAAAAAGCGCTCGCTTTCCTCAACTCTGCTACAACTCAAGTTCATCATCTGGCAAGTTGGAGGCTTGAAGGCTTGGGAAAAGAGTAGTGGTTCCTTCTTACAATTCTTGCTCTTTTTATTGTATTTGAATATTTATTTCAAACTTGGTTTTCATCTGTAATAGCCTGCTAGGTGTGCTAGAGAAACACTTAGGATAGAGTTTGTAGATTTGTGTTTTGCCTAGGTGAATAGGTTTGAGGGGTTGTCAAAGAGGTAAGAAGAGTGTCCTCAATTGTATTCAAATGGAAACACAAGCTCTATAAAGTAGTGATTAGAAATCCTTGGTGAGGAGCCAAGGTAGTGGAGTAGGCAGTTGGCTGTACCACTATAATTGATCTTGTTCGCATTGCTTTCAATATTTGCTCATTATTGTTCCTGATATTTGATCACATCTATTGTTAAGATACATTTGCATTTGATTAAAGTTAAATTGAGTAAAAAGAAAAATTGAGTAAATTAAAAAGGGACAGACACTATTCAATCCCCCCTTAGTAGATACTATAGATACTGTAAGTTAAGTAGGTTAAGTTAAGTTAAGTATCTTAACCTACTTAACTTATAGTATCTATTTAACTTAACTTAACCTACTTAACTTACAGTATCTACAGTATCTACTAAAGGGGGTTTGAATAGTGTCTGTCCCTTTTTAATTTACTCAATTTTTCTTTTTACTCAATTTAACTTTAATCAAATGCAAATGTATCTTAACAATAGATGTGATCAAATATCAAGAACAATAATGAGCAAATATTGAAAGCAATGCAAATAAGATCAATTATAGTGGTACGGCCAACTGCCTACTCCACTACCTTGGCTCCTCACCAAAGATTTCTAATCACTACTTTATAGAGCTTGTGTTTCCTTTTGAATACAATCGAGGACACTCTTCTTACCTCTTTGACAACCCCTCAAACCTATTCACCTAGGCAAAACACAAATCTACAAACTCTATCCTAAGTGTTTCTCTAGCACACCTAGCAGGCTATTACAGATGAAAACCAAGTTTGAAATAAATATTCAAATACAATAAAAAGAGCTTAAGAATTGTAAGAAGGAACCACTACTCTTTTCCCAATCCTTCAAGCCTCCAACTTGCCAGATAATGAACTTGAGTTGTAGCAGAGTTTAGGAAAGCGGGCGCTTTTTGAAAGATGTTGACGGACGAGTAGGGCGCAACAAATCAATCTCTTTGAAGGCTCAAATTACTTCTTGAATGCTCAATTAATTTTCTAAGAAGCTTAAAAGAAGTTAGATGAGGGGTATTTATAACCTCTCAATAGAAAGGCTCCTCAACGGGCATTTTTTCGCCCGTTGGACGCTGACCGGTTGCTTGCCGGTCAATCATCGGTCGACCGACCGATCGATCGCCCAACGACCGCTGGCATTTTGCCCTTCTGCTGCTCTGTTCGATCGACCGGAGGATCGACCAAATGTGTCGCATTTTAGCTCCTCTGCTAACCGCTCGACCGATCGATCGACCAAAGTAGACACTGCTAGTTTTTGGCCTCGTTCGGTCGACCGAAGTAGCCACTGCCAATTTTTGGCATAGTTCAATCGACCGACCAGTCAATCGAAGTAGCCACTGTCGATTTTTTGCATTGTTCAGTCGATCGACTGGTCGACCGAAGTGGCTACTCCCATTTTTCTACCTTGTTCGTTCGATCAACCGGTCGACCGAACTTAGGCTGAGGCTGATTTCTACCTTTTCTTTATTACATGCTTTTTCATGGGTTTAGTTACCAAGTTTTAATTTGGATAGATTTACAAATAGGCTTGGGATGAGATCCTAGGGATATATTACAAGGTACCTACTTAACCTACATCCGAGAATTTCTTGACGATCTTTTCTTTCATATATCCGAGCGAAGTTCGCCGAAGTTTGCATGCTTATCGCAACCTCAACCTGAACTCAAAACTTCACACATATATTAAATACTTGTTTATTATCATCAAAATGAAGATCGAAACCTAAGGGGGGAACCCTTAAACCAACAACATAATCGTGCAGTCATAGTCCTTCAACAGCTCAAGCCATCTTCTTTGCCTCATGTTCAACTTCTTTTGGGTGTGCAAATACTGGAGACTCTTATGATCAGTGTATATCTCATAAGTCTCACCATAAAGGTAGTGACGCCACAGCTTCAATGCGAACACCACCGCTGCCAGCTCAAGATCATGAGTTGGGTAATTCTTCTCGTGAACCTTCAACTGCCTGAAGGCATAGGCTATCACTCTGCCATTCTGCATCAGCACACAACCCAAGCCGACTCGGGAGGCATCACAATAAATAACAAAACCTCCTAAACCCGAGGGTACTGCTAGAACTGGCGTCGACGTCAAGCGGTCCTTGAGCTTCAGAAAGTTCTCCTCGCACCTACTGTCCCATTCGAACTTGACCTTCTTCTGGGCCAGGCGGGTCAATGGCGCTTCAATCCTAGAGAAATTCTCCACAAACTTTCTGTAGTAACCTGCCAACCCTAAAAAACTGTGAATCTTCAAGACATTAGTCAGCCTCTTCCAATTCTGAACTGCTTCAATCTTTGCAGGGTCCAATTTTATTCCTTCCTTGGACACCACATGGCCAAGAAACTCCACATTCTCCAACCAGAACTCGTACTTGGAGAATTTGGCATACAATCTGTGCTCTTTGAGAGTTACCAGAACTACCCTCAAGTGCTCAGCATGCTTCTCCCTGCTCCTGGAATAAATCAAAATATCATCAATGAACACAATCACAAACTTATCCAGGTATTCCTTGAACACTCGGTTCATCAGGGCCATAAATGTTGCGGGTGCATTAGTTAGCCCGATGGACATCACCAGGAACTCAAAGTGCCCATACCTCGACCTGAAAGCGGTCTTAGGGACGTCACTGACCCGAATCCTCAATTGATGATACCCTAACTATAGGTCAATCTTAGAAAACCACTGCGCCCCCTGAAGCTGATCAAATAAGTCATCAATCCTGGGCAATGGGTACAGGTTCTTCACTGTTACCTTGTTAAGCTGTCGATAATCAATGCACATCCGCATGGACCCATTCTTTTTCTTTACAAAGAGCACTGGAGCACCGCCCCAAGGCGAAACACTAGGGCGAATGAAACCCAGATCAAGCAGTTCCTATAATTGGGACTTCAACTCCCTCAACTTAGCTGGTGTCATCCGATACGGAGGGATGGAGATCAGTTTCACCCCTGGCTGCAAATCGATACAGAATTCGATCTCACTCTCTAGAGGTAACCCTAGCAACTCCTCCGCAAACACATCAGAGAACCCGCATACTACGGGCGTCCCCCCGATGTCTCTAGCCGCACCTCCGCCTTCCTCTGCCACTAACACAAAGGCCAAAAATGACTAACACTCGCCAAATAGTAACTTCCGGGCCTTAAGAGCTTATATCGCCATCAATGGTTCACCCCTTCCCTCACCCTGGAAGGTAAACTGGGGCAACCCGGGCTTACTAAAGGTCACAGTCTTAACCCTGCAATCCACTGAGGAGAAATGGTCCGCTAACCAGTCCATGCCTAATATCACATCAAGCTCTAACATCGGTAGGAGTGTCAAATCGGCCATCAGCACATACCCACAAATGATAACCTCGCAGCCTCGAAAGACTATCTCTGTCATCACCGAAACACCCGTAGGTTTAAATACCACATGGGGCAAATCAAGTACAGAAGATACCCCTGACAACTTAGTAGCAAACAAAGCAAACACAAAAGAGTGCATAGCAGCTGGATCAAACAAGACATATGCAATGGCAGACCCAACAATAATATTACCTAACACCACTGCCCTAGACGCCTCAGCGCCCTCTTGGTTCATAGCAAACACCCGTGTAGTGGGTCTCTCTGAACCACCAGCTCGCTGGCCTGCTCCCTAAGTCTGACCCCTCTGAACTACAGAACCCACTTACATCAATGTCTTTCCTCTGGTCCGATTAGGCTGCTGACTACCCTTATTAGGGCAATCCTTTTTGTAATACCCAGTCTGCCCACAGCTGAAACATCCCTCAGACCATCCCCAGCAAGCCCCCAGTGCTTTCGGTGATATTTGGTTACTCTGCTATGGCCCAGATCTCCCTACAAACCTCCAGATGACACTCCTGGTCCTGAATCTCTGGAACTGTTATGACCTCTGCCCTGCGGCGGATCCGCTGCCTTGGCAGTACCCTCAGAATGAGTTGGCCGACCCCTTGAATGTTGGGGCCAAAACTTCTTCTTCTAAGGTCGATCAAGCATGTCTGTCGGTATCAGTGCCTCCTTCTAGAGCGCCTCATCAACGACCCCAGCAAATGAAGTCTCCTCTGTGTAATGGATCAATCTGGCAATCTGCGGCCTCAATCCCTCAACAAACCTCTTGACCCTGGCGGTCTCTGTGGCTATCAAAGTGGGATGGTACTTCGAGAGGCGTGTGAATTCCATCTCGTAGTCTGTCACCAACATGCTAACCTTCTGACGTAGTAGCTTGAACTCCTTTGCCCACCTGTCCCGGATGCTCATCGATAGATAGTTCTCCGCCATAGCAGTTCTAAACTCCTCCCAAGTAGGGGGCGGTGCATCTGCTGCTCGGCGGTCCCTCCAGGTATGGAGCCAATCCTTAGCTGGTCCTCTCAGCTGTAACCCGATCAGTCGAGCAGTCGTCTCAGAAAAACAACCAAGCTCCATGCACAGCTCATAGCAATCTCCCAGGAAACTAGTGACCCCCACCCGCTGATCTGTCCCTATATACTCTGGTGGCTTGAATGCAATAAAATCTGCATAAGAAGGTACTCTGGGGGCTCTAACCACTAGTGCCACTAGCTGAACCATCTATGTCAGCTCAGCCACTTGGGCCTGCAGCTGCACAACCATGGGATCCCGTCCCACCTCCTCTCGGGTCTGCGATGGTCTTCCACGACCCCGGCCCTGGCCTCGGCCTCGGGGCTCTATAGAGTTGCTCTCACTATCGCTCCTTGCGGCATCAAAAGCCTCCATCGGTCTAGAATCACCAAAAATAAAACATCAAAGTTTAAATAATTTAATTCACCCTAAGTCATTAAGTAAATAAACCACAAGTCGCGCTGAGGTGCAGACTTAGCCCATTGATCTCATAGCATACCCCTACCGTATACTGACACGCTAGCAATGCCCTATATGGTGACAACTCTAGGTCGTAGTCAGACCAAACCACATGCTCTGATACCAACATTGTCATGCCCCAACTCAGGGTCACGTGACCAGCCAGGGTATACGTGCCTATACCCCGCAGCCTAAACCATGCACATACCAACTCAACAAATAATACAGCAGGAAGAGATAACAAGTTTTATTTTAATGAAAAGTGAATCAAAATAAAGTTTAATTCAAGTAGCTCAAATGAAACAAAAAGTACAGAATAACGTAAAAAGTTCAGATACAATAAAACCTGAAATAAATAACACAAATGCCCTCAGGGCTACAACTCTAAATTAAGCTAATACAAGTGCATGACTACTACCAAAGGACTCGTCTACGACCCTAACTAGGACTGCTATGAGATCATGCGGCTCCTCTGCCCTACAGTGGCGCCAAGTGCATCTGTCCCATCTCACCGGTCAGGCTCTGCAAAATAGAAATCAAACGACAACGGGTGAGTTCAAAGAACTCAGCGAGCAGTTTTACCAACCCTCACAAATAAAAATCACAAAGATAACAAGAATGAAATCCAACTCTACATAAGGCAAGGTTATGAAGGTGTGACAAACTAACAGGCCAACAAGCCACACATGCCCCAAGGCATCCAACCCTCCAAAGAAGTGCATTAGGCCGAAGCGCACCATGCACAAAGGTAACAGCACAAACTAAAGAAGTGCATCAGGCCGAAGCCCACCATGCCCGAAGGCAACAACACATACTAAAGAAGTGCATCGGGCTGAAGCCCACCATGCCCGAAGGCAATAGCACATACTAGGATAATCGAGAATCGAACTTATTCTAGTATAAGGAACCTCGGGAGTAATCGGGGAAGACCCTCCGAACTTGCTCCACAAGATGTGATATTACAAGAGTAATCGGGAAGGCCCTCCGAACTTACTCTTTTAAGACATCACATGAATAATCGGGAAAAGCCTCCGAACTTATTCTGCATGTTGGGAATTTGACGTCCAACCACCTGGGCGTAGCTCGAAATCTGGCTCCTAATTTAGCCGCTCCGCCATTCTCAAGGATATGGCGCATCAAAACCTAAGTCAAGATTCTCCTACGGTGTCCTAGGGGTGTCCTCATTATGAAGCGTCTCAACACTCCAAACCCGACTCGTATCCCTTAGACCTGTAATGTCATGAACCCGTGTGGTTTTATTTCATGCATACTTTATAAGTTGGTTCATAACAAATTATCCTCACCCTTAACCCAATTTTAATTATATAATTAAAATTTAGATCATCTCAATTGGGGTTTTATTTTAGGGTTTTATTTTAGGTTACTGTTCTGCCCAGAACTGCTGTGTCTAACCCGAATCTAGTCTCCGAAGTGTGTCCTATGTTTCCAAACTATGTTTTCTTGTTGAAACGATAGGTTACACAACTATATTCACACATATACACACATAACAACAATAAATTAAAATTGGCACAGATTCATCATCTCTGCATAGAATTCCAGCAATATGCAATTTCAGCATATTTATATAATTAAATCCAAAAATTAATAGAAATTAACCCCTAAATTACCATTACGGCATAATATTAATCTCGGGAATTAATTCACAGAAATTATGCTTTTCATCAAGATTAACAAGAACCCACACACTTAAATCAAGAATCAAGCATTAAGATTAAGAACCCCCTCCTCAAGAACCCCTAATAAGTCATTATCAATATCTTAATCCGACCACATGATTTCTACCCAAAAATCACAGATGTAATTCTAAACAAGAAACTCATAATCAAGAATCTCAAATTAGGAGAATAGATCAAGATTTCATATCAAAGGGAACAAGGACTCATTCGGACTTTTCATCGAACACCTTGAGGGCGACCCGAGTTTCCCCCTTGGCCGAGCATCCATAGGGTTACCCTAGGGCTGCCAAGCCCCATAGAGGGGAGATTAGGGTCTCCTCAAGCACAATCTCAAGGAAACATGGCAAGAACGTGAAGAACAATCAAGAAATGAAACACAAATACCAAGCCGTCAAGAACGACTTCAAGAATCTGATTGAAATCCCGAAGAGAGAGGGTAAACCACTCGCCTTAATTGGAAGAAGAACTAAGAAAGAAATCCCGGATGACGGCCCTCAAATCTTACTTCATAAGGTCGGCAGCTGAACCCAAGAAAAGGCTCCAAGGGGCGGCGGCTCACTCCAAGCCGCCGGCTTGGAGAGAGGGAGAGAGAGGAAAAGGAAAGGGGCTGGCTCGACTGGCTCTCTTTCTCAACCTTTGGGTGGCTCCAAAATTGGAGCCACAAGCCATGAGGAGGGGGTTTTATACTCCCTCCTCAACCCTAACCCCTTAAACCCTTAATCCACAACCGCATCCACCTTAAGCCAACCAAAACCCGCTAACCTGATAGACTTAAATAATTTAATTAAACTCATTCTAATAAATCACAAGTACTTATTAAATACACCCACATGAACATAATTAACAATTATGCACACACAACATCAAATCTAAATAATTTCAACTACCCAAGCCTAAAATTCATAAATTCATATCCTACTTACCCGAGCTCGCAAGCTCGCTCTGGACCATGAGTCGACTTGGCTCGACCACGAACTAGTCTGCTAGGATGGAAAACACACATAAGAGGAAAAATAATAAATTTAAATATCTAGCATATTACAAAGTGTCGACTCGGGAAGCTCTTGCCAAAGTAGACATGAAAGTCAGGAAGATATTTTTGACGTTTCATTATTGAGACGACATCTTGGCAAGTGGAATACATATGAATCGGTTTTTGGATTTGACACTTCTTTCGTACCCTAGATGACTTCGGGATATTGTAACCGAGGGATTTAGTTGCATGGTAACTAATCACCGAAGGGCGTTCGATCCCTTTAGATTGAACTTCACACTATCCGGGTAGTCATGACACGTTGCTAGACGTCAATCTTGACTTGTGAGTGGAGTCGCTCACGACCACACTAAAGGGGTTTAGTGGAGGCTCTTGAGATTTGAATAGAAGTCATTCTATTGGATCCAACTATCTGTTATGCACAACTCACTATTGGCTTAGAGTGGGGCCCAATGGGTCACACACAATAGGCTAATCTTGTAACTGGCGTTATGAGATAGAGTCCGAATGCAGCATTATATGTCTACTAGCATGGACATGCTGTAACTCGATCACAGATCTCGTTTACGGACATAATAGAAAATGTGTTGCCTATAGGAACGAATGCGCAAGGATGGAGTTCCTCGATAATCCTAAATTGTAGGGATTGACACATAATAATATTTTATGTGATTGATTAAATTTAATTATGAATTAAATATTTAATTAACCACTTGACGGGGATTGTATTTAATTATGAATTAAATACAATTTGATTTTGAATCAAATATACATGGTGGAAAAATTAGTCTCTAATCATGAGCCTAAGCAATTAATTAGGAATTAATTTATTTGGATAAATTCTAATTAATAGGTCTACCTTGGTAGCCGCCTATGCCCCTTATAAATAGGTGGAGCAAATTGGTTATTCATCTTGGAGAAGATTAAGGTTTGGATTCTTGAGAGGCTTCTTGAAGAAAAAGACTCCCAATAACTCCTCTTCATCTCTATGGGTGGCCGACCATCAAGATCCTCCATCCCCGGTTTTGCGAAGCCAAATCGAAGGTGTTTTCTTCTAGGGTGTGATGCCTACTTCACCTTCTTAAAGGAGTCCATGAAGGACAACGAGGTATTCCTTCATCTACCTTCTCGTTCCGTTGTTTTCTCATCCCCTTTTCCTCCCTCTTGGTGCTCGATTCTTGGTGGAAGGGCCGGCTTCACCTTGGTGCGTTTCAAGGTTGAGATTGTCTGTCCGTTGAGCCACAATGAGTCCCGATGTTCGCTGCCCCTTTGTTGCGAAGCACTTGGTGTGGACTTACGTTGGAGGACGTGTGCGTGTGCGTCTTGAAACGGGGATAGGAGCAGCCATACCATCCGCTGTATAAGGTATATCTTCTCCTTCTACTAGTCGATTGAATTCCTTAAATATTGTTGAAGTAGATCACTGATTTTGGGATAGTTTGAATTTTTTAAATTGCTTTTTCTGCTGCATTTTCGATTCCTATCCCAATAGTTTCCTCTATATATATACCTTACCTACCTTTCATAAGCCATCTAACACTTCTGAAGACATCCTTTGATAATCTTTGAGCTTACTTGAGCCATCTTGTTGAAGAAACCCTAGTTTGAGCATCTACTTCATTGTTTCACCATCAAAGGCATGCATCAAGAGGAGGGTAGGATCTTGTGTTTGAATTAAGTAGCTTATTGTTTACATTTTTGCTCCATATTGTTGTATTTTAAGTTTGTTTTCATGAGTTGTATATTTGGTTTGAAGGTGTAGGTGATACACCTTGTTTTCTTTGATCTTGAGTGTTTGGCTTTAGAATAGTAGTTGAGGCATCCTCTAGAGTTGAGGGATAAGTCCTCTTTATATTCTTTAGGATTCATTGAAGTTTAGATGGTTTGGTGGTAGCCTTGGTGTAGATGCATAAGTCCATCGGTGTGCTTGTAATATAGGATTAGAGTGTCCTTAGGAGAGAGTGAGGTGGGAGAGTGCTCTTTGTGTGAGGCAAAGACTTCCAGGTGTGGAAGTGCCTTCAATATTAGAGCGGAGATTCTCCGGTGTAAAGTTCTCATTGTAAGGAACTCTATATCTAGTGGATTGTGTGTGAAATCCTAAGCGCGGATGCTTAGGTAATGGAGTAGGCATTGGGGTCGAACCACTATAAATCATTGTATTAGCATTGATATTATTTGTGTTTGATTATTTGATATCTATCTTGCTTTCATTTGTTATTAATTGTGCTTCGTCTAAAGATTGTAAGAAATCGATAAAACCGAAATTAGGTTAAGAGGTTAGTAAACACACTATTCACCCCCCCCCCTCTAGTGTGGTCATTCGACTTACACCTGATTGGCGCTTGTCTCTTTGCTCGAATAGTAATTATAGTAGAGAGAGTGTCTGCTCGTGTCTTGTGGGTTTCTAGGGATTCATTGCTTGTTGAGCTGGTCGTTTAGGATTTAATTGTGGCACAATCGCTGTCCATCCGATGGAGAGGTTATCATTCGTGGGCCTATGAGGTGACTCCTTATTCTTTTTGAACTTTTCTTGTGCTTGTAGTGTATGATGCCTACGCTTTAGAGGTCTTTGTCGGCGATACCTTCGTTGATCGCTTTCTTTAGTGAGTTTTCTGATTCTCTATTTTTGGTTTCTCCATGTGGATAATTAGCATGAGGTTAGTAGACTCGTGCTAGATTATCTTTACCTGCTAGATTTGTTGCAGCTTTAGCTGGATCGATGGCGCGAAGGGGTGTTAGGATGGAGCCAGGGGCGCGACCAATAGGGAGGACTCCTGTTTCTTACTCTTGGGTTCACCATAAGATTCGGCGACATGGCTCGGTGATGACCACCCCAAGCAATATTCAAGCTTTTCGAGATAGTACAAAGGTTTCCCATTATGATGACGATGATTCCTATGATTGTCTTCCCTGTTCCTCCATGGATAGGATTTTTAATCGCGAGGAATTTGAATCTATTTTCATGTATCAGATTCTGTTTGAGGAACTAGGGGTTCTGCTACCTTTTACAAACTTTGAGCATGGGGTACTGAATTAGGCGAATGTCGCTCCATCACAGCTGCATTCGAACAGTTGGGCGTCTATTCGTTGTTTCAAGACTTTGATGAAGTGCCTTAGGCTTGAGCTAAGCCTCTATGTATTCTTTTCTTTCTTCTGGATAAAATGTTCCTAGAGGGGGTATTGGTGTCTCTCAGCAGTGGTTCAGGGAAAAAGCTCTTTAATTCATTCAGGAGTTCTCATAAGAACTTCAAAGAGTACTTCTTCAAAGTGAAGTTGAAGCCGCAACTTTGCCCTTTTTACTTAGACTATGATTCTCAAAAGGAGATGTTCCCATTGTCTTGGACGAAGGAGCCCACACCCGTTATACATGTGGAGGAGAAGGCACTTTCTACTATGGATAGGTGTGTCATAGACTTTCTAAGTAGGTCTTGTCCTTTCGAGCCTTTTTTTTGTAAGAAGATGCTGAAATGGGACCTGGAGGGGCCTCCGGTTTCGGCTTATATAGGCAAATGTTAGGGGAGTTCATGAAGTTGCTTTCACCTTGATTTCTTTGGGGCGTTTAATGAGGGGTCTTTCTTAATGCATGGAGGATGTCGTCCATGCTATATGAGACAATTTTTTATGCTCGGCCTGAGAGTGAGAGCGGTGGTGTCACACCCCAAATCCGGTATGATCGGCCAGGGTACGCCACGTACCCCGAAGCCTAACCCAAAAATAAACAACACATAACAAGTAATAAACCTGAACATTTTTATAACATTTCAAGACTTAAAAGAAAGACATTAAATTTCAAAAGAAACCAAACCACCAATTCGATAAAATGCTAAATGTTCAATTTATTTCAAAACTTTAAGTTTCTAAACAAAAACACCTCAACTGAGGAAAATGCGGAAACGAATAAACCGAGTCTACATGACTCATATGACTTGATAAAAGACGACTGGACTCGACTCGATATCCCCCTCGACCACAACATGTCACGAGACCCGCTGCCCTGTTGCCACCAGCCGCGCTACTGCACCCCGATACCTCTCTGATCTGGCTCAGGTGCTGAAAAACAACAACAATGAGGGATAAGTCCAACTAGGACTTAGTGAGTAAATCAGTCCTCAATCATCCATATCATCATCATGTAAAATAAAACAACATAAAACAAGCATTTGAATGAATCATGAGAATAAATTCATGTGTCTACTGCCACCATGTGCATGATAAGCAACCACCAACATATAAATATATATAACCACATGAAATAAGCAATGCCAATGCAATGTTCAATCACACGAATACACCCCCTCCAGACTCGTCAGTCCGACAGCCACATAGGGTAGGTAGACGGGTGGACGCCGAACTACCACCCAGCTCAGTGTCGTCTCTTTGGGACATGCTCTCCTGTCATTGACACTGGCTCTTTCGATCCGTCTCTTTGGGGCATACTTCTCTCTCCTGATAGAAGTCCTTGTATAATGAGCTACGTGCCACCAACTCTCGCCGATCCTCCTCCTCGTATCTAGACTGAACCGATTCAACCGGCTCGGTCGATGTAGGTGCCACGGGTGGTACAGGTGGGGTCCACTATTGCGCTAGCTCTCGTTCCTTGCGGAGCTCCTCCCGCTCTCTACGGAACTCCTCTCATTCTTTACGAAATTTGTCCCGTTCTCTACTAAGCTCCTCGATCAGCTCGATCACCTGGGTCTCTAACAGCACAACCTTGGGGTATCATGCTGCCTCCTCCTGGCCTACCTGGCTGGTGGCACGGCCTCTGCCTCGGTCATGACCCCTGCCACGGCCTCGTATGCCAGCGAAGTTATTTCTGCTTCCACTTAGTACGGCATCATCATGTGCCTCCATTGCTATTAAATAAGAAGCAAATACTACACAGTTTAACATATGAGCAATTAACTTAAACCAAAAATACGTACCACCGCTGGTGCGCAGGTTTAGCTGTCGATCTCATGAGTAGGATATATCATATGTGAACACGCTAGCAATGCCCTCATACGATACCCACTATCCTATTGTCATACCCGCTCTGATACCACATTGTCACACCCCAAATCTGGTATGATCAGCCAGGGTACGCTACATACCCCGAAGCCTAACCCTAAAACAAACCACACATAACAAGTAATGAACCTGAACATTTTTATAACATTTCAAAACTTAAAAGAATGACATTAAATTTCAAAAGAAACTAAACCACCAATTCGATAAAATGTTAAAGGTTCAATTTATTTCAAAACTTTAAGTTTCTAAACAAAAACACCTCAACTAAGGAAACTGCATAAACGAATAAATTGAGTCTACATGACTCATACGACTCGATAAAAGATGACTGGGCTCGACTTGGTATCCCCCTCGACCACGACATGTCACGAGACCCGCTACCCTGCTGTCACTAGCCGCGCTACTGCACCCCAGTACCTCTCAGATATCGCTCGGGCGCTGAAAAATAACAACAATGAGAGATAAGTCTAAGTAGGACTTAGTGAGTAGATCAGTCCTCAATCATCCACTTAATCATCATGTAAAACAAAACAACAAAAGATAGGCATTTAAATATAGCAGAATCATGAGAATAAATATCATATGTCTACTGCCACCATGTGCATGATAAGCAACCACCAACAGATAAATATATATAACCACAAGAAATAAGCAATGCCAATACAATATCTCAATCACACAAATGCACCCCCATCAGACCCGTCAATCCCACAGCCACATAGGGTAGGTAGACGGGTGTGTTGGTGAAATGGCCATACTAGAGAGGGTGTGAATAGTGTGATATCTAAATCTTTCGCCTAATTCCGATTTTAAACTTTTCATAAACTACTTAGGCAAGTTGCAATATATCAACTAAATGCGGAAGCAATAATAATGAAATTTAGCACAAACAGAGATAACAATGCTAACACAATGATTTATAGTGGTTCGGCCCCAATGCCTACTCTACTACCTAAGCACTCCGCTTAGGATTTCCAAACTAGTTTAACTAGATTAATTAGTTTCCTTACAATGAGGACTTTACACCAAAAAGTCTCCGCTCTCAAACCGAAGGCATTTCCACACCTGGAAGTATCCTGCCTTCCTACCGAGAGCACTCTCCCACCTCAACCCTAAGGACAACTCAACTAATCCTAGCAAACTACATTTACACCGGTGGATTTAAACCTTAAACATCAAGGCTATCACCCAATTTCAAGACCTAACAACCTAGGTCTTCACAAACTCAAATACAAAGAAATAAACAAGAGAAGACAACACTAAATGGAGCAATAAATCAAACAATAAAATACTTAGCTCCAAAACAAGATTCCTAGGTTCCTCTTGATGCCTTTGATGGTGAATCAGTGAAGTCAAGGCTTAATCAAGGAGTTGAGAGATCAAGGCTAGGGATTTCAAGAATGGTGGCTCAATCAAGCTCAAGGGTCATCAAATATGGCTCAAAGTATGTTGGATAAGGGGTGGAAGACTTGCTAAGACTTCTATTTATAAGCCTTGAGGAGATGGCATGAAACAGGCAACTCAACGGGCAAAAAACTAGCCATTTCCGTCGTCCGATCGTAGGTCCTGTCGATCGTCAGTCGACCGAGCGACCAAAGGCATACTGTCATTTTTCTGGCAAACTTCAGTCGACCGACTTGCTTACTGCCAGTTTTTGGCAGCATTCGGTCGACCAACGGTCGATCAAAACTGGGCAGACTGCTTGGTTTGGCTCGGATTTTGCTTATTTGTTTGTTTTCTGGTTCCGTCTTCGCTAAGTCTACTTATATAATATTTCGTAAGTTTAAGTTAAATAACTTTAAAACATAAATGTTATATAAGTATTACCCCCCATTTGGATTCAATAAAAATATCTAAAAAATCAAAATCCTTAAGAATCAAAATCTACTTTTTGGGGTCTAATACAAATTTCTGGAAAACGGAAATTTTCTAATCTCCCGGGTCAAGTATGGGTAGGCTAAAGGCTTCCAAAAATTCCTCAAAAATACCTCGTTATCTAGTTTTTACCCAAGGAACAATTACCGTCATTTTTTGTGTCAAGAAAATGTCTAGGTCATATAGCCCTCCAAGGAGCTCCCTAGGCTTAGTGAATTTCAGGGCGATTTCCGGGTTTTCATGTTTTGGGGGTTCGGGTTTAGTTTTTGGGTTCTTTGCATCATAAAGAGGATTACATTACATTCTAGACACCCTAAACCTAAACTCTAACTTTTTGAAGAATCCCGAGCGTCGACGAGCGTCCTTGCCAATTTCTTCGATTTCTCTAATTTTTTCGATCTCGTGCGCTAAATGATATGGAACCTGAAAATAACTCTCCATGAAATCATTAGTTCCATGTTTGTTATCATCAAAATTGAGATTAAGACCAAGGTAGAAAACCTTAGGCCAATAGGGTGGCCGCCGAACTATCACCTAGCTCAGTGCCGTCTCTTTAGCGCATGCTCTCCCCTCACTGACACTGGCTCTTCCGATCCATCTCTTTGGGGCATCCGTTCCCTTCAGCGATCGGATCTCTGTACTATCTCTTTGGGGTATGATCTCCCCTCACCAGCCGAACTTCTGGAATAAGACCAATGCTGTCTCTTTGGGGCATACCCTCCCCTCACCAGCGAGGCTTTCAGGAAATGCAACAAGCACATCACACATGCAAGTATATATATAATGAAAGATGCGCTACTCAATAGATAATCAAGGACATGTTAAGGACTTACCTCAACCTCCACATCCTCATGCCATACGTCACTACCACATATATATAATAATGATGTCCACAATTCATAATTATTCAACATAAATAAGCAAACCATAAATAAAGAAATATAGCACATCCAACAGCATATGAACATGCCAATCCGGCTAAACACGTACAATATGCATAACACTACAAATATACAACATAAGCATGTAGGTAAGGAAAATAAAGAGCATAAGTGACCCTACAACAAGGTAATACCACTTAGCGACCCTACACAATTTAAACCCGCCTTAGTGACCCTAGCCGTGTACCCTAGGACCGGCCTACCTCCCTCACCCGAATGCCCTAATGGCAAGGAGGGTTCGGCCCCCCTTGGGTTCCCTTAGGGTGAACTCATCCAAGTCTCATCCTAGGGTTCCAATGTCTCTAGGTGTCCCTAGCTAGGATCCTTAATTTTCTAATTGTAGGTCTTTATAATTTTACAACAATTAGATATAATTTAATATACCCTAAGAGTGTATTCCCTAGGTGTGAAATTATATCTAGGTCCTCTAGAAATTATCCCTAACATGGTCGGCCACCCTAGGGTTATTAAGGAACTACCTAAGAGGGGGCAGCATACCCTTAATCCATCAAATCTTCCTTCTTTCATGAAGACACCAACCAAGTATCAAGATTATCTAACAACCAACAAGATTCCTACATATTTTATCGAGAAACCAAGGGAAAAGAAGGGTGGCACAGCAAGGAAGGGGGCGGCCAAATCATCCAAAAATCAATCTGATAGATTCACAACTATCACAATAAAATCCTTAATTTGATTATCTAATTTAATACGAGAGAAACGCATCAAAAATCGATGAAATTCCCATGACATAGGGGCGGCAACATGAATGAAGATTTTGGGGAAAAATGGCTAAATCCACTCACCTCAAGGAAGGAAATCGGAAGGGAAGATGATGCAAGGATCTTCCTACGATCGACGCCAACGAACTCGCGGAATTCTGGCTCCGAATTGGCTCCTCCACCTCTGGCCCAAATTACCAAAATGCCCCCACTTACGTGGCTCGCCTTCTAAAATCATATCTAATTTGTTCTAGCTCTGATTCGAATTCTGCTTGAACCTATAGACTTGTCTCGATGTCCTCTATCATCTTAGCATGCTACATCATAGAACCATCCAAATTAAAGTTTCTATAATTTCCTACGTCAAAAGCTTACCCGGTTCCAATCTCGAGATTTCCGCTAGTCTGCGCTAGCTCGAGCCTACAATCCCCTGCTGAAGGACGAAATTAATTAATTTTTTTTTTTTCATAACAAGTGGTGTCCCTGCGAGTGATAAGGGAAAGAGATCGCTAATAGATGATTCTCCCCCGAGGACCAGTCGGTTGGCATTGTTGTCGGCTTCGGGGTTCTGATGATTAGGGGACTTGGAATCTCACGGTGTTAGAGCTCTGGAGCCTCAAGTCCCCAAAGCAGTTGTGTTGTCCACCTCGTCTGGTATGACTAGGGGTGGCAATTTTATCCGCATCCGCTAACTAAAAACCACATCTGCACCGTATCCGATCCATATCCGTAAGTAAAAATGGATATGGATACGGATACGGATTTAGAAAACTTATATCCGCGTGGATATGGTGCGGATATGGATATGGCTGTGGATCTGCACCGTATCCGCACCGTATTCGCACCGCCTCTCCGCACCGTCGATCCACGTCTCTGAATTACTATTTTGCCCATATAAGTTATTAATATATATAAGAGCTCTATGGTAATTTCATGTCAAGATGAATTTTGAAGTATATTATATATTTATTTTGGATTAATGAATTGGTAATTTATTAATTTTTTTAATTAAATATATAATTTTAATATTTTTTATTAAATACGATGCGGATACGGATATGGATACGGTGAGGATATATGTATTTGAAGCGGTGCGGATATGGATATCCATATTCACATCCGTAGCGGATATGGTGCGGATACGGATGGGCGGATATGGGGTGCGGTGCGGATACGGATAATCCAGTATCTGCACTGTATCCGCTCCGTTGCCAGCCCTAGGTATGACTCTACCTGGCTCTCCTCTAAAGTTGATAGAGGGAGTGTGATGCCCAAGTGTTGGCGGGAGTCCGCCTTCCTCATAGGTTGTGCCTTCTATAGAGTGTGAAGTTTCGACGCCGGAGGTGGCAGCTGTGGGTGGCCCTCCGGTAGTGGTTCAGTCACTGGTTGGGACTCCTTTCCTAGGCGGCCCCTCTAATTCAAGTAACTGACTGAGCTCACCAAAGAGGTTAGACCCATGGGGGGTTGTGTTGGGTCTGATAGGCAAGCTGACAGAATCTGTATCCGAGGAGTCCAAATTAGCCTAGACTCGAGAGATTGAATCGCTGAAGCTTGAATTAGCTGAAGCCAAGAAGACCTTAAAGACGAAAGTCTATGAGGTCGATCATTTGAATGTCACTGTCGCTGAGTCTGTTGCTCGGGTGAAGGAAGTCGA
Source organism: Canna indica (assembly GCA_034359265.1). Taxonomy (NCBI): domain Eukaryota; kingdom Viridiplantae; phylum Streptophyta; class Magnoliopsida; order Zingiberales; family Cannaceae; genus Canna; species Canna indica. The sequence continues at coordinate 29,843,654 of CP136898.1, read as the reverse complement.
AGATGAATCCAGAACGGAGCTGGAAATGCTCCACTGTAAGCATGTTGCGGCAGCGGCCGAAGGTTCCTGCCTATAGATCGAGGCTAGAGCCAAAGTGGAAAGATACAAATTGATGGTGCAAGACCTTGAGGGTGAGGTAATCGCTTTCAAGACATAGCTCTTACTATGTATATTGAGGGTTTTAACAGGGCGATTGGGCAGGCTCAATTCTTCGCTCCTGAAGTTGACTTTTCTGGAGTTGACTTTTTTAAGGAGGTGGGGGCGGTACTCTGATGAACCCCGAGGCCGAGGAGGAGATCCCTGGTACATCTGGGGAAAATCCTTTAAACTTAGTTCTAGGGCAGTGTTTGCCTTCTCCAATCGATGAGGATGCTCCGAGGAGGAATGCTCCTGCCACGTCTGTCAAGGTCGATGTGACTCTTCTAACGTAGGTGTTGAAGTGAGATCGGTCGTGTGTGGGCTGTCCTGACATTCGTCTGTGATGGATTGTTTCCCTTTTTTAAGGGTCGTGGGTGTATCCGACAATTGCCCTTTTGTGGGCTTACATTTGTACCCTCGGGCTTTGACTTTCCTGTATGCATCTTTGATTGCTATTGTTTGTTGTTTGTGTTGGACTAAGGTTTTTAACCTTGGTCTTAATCTCATTTTTGTTAATAACAAACATGGAACTAATGATTTTATTGAGAAATACTTTCAGGTTCCAAATTGGTTAGCGCACGACGTCCGCGATCGGAGAAATTGGCAAGGATGGTCGTCGACGCTCAGAATTCTTCGAGAAGTTAAAGTTTAGGTTTAGGGTGTTTAGCTTGTGATGTAAATCCTCATGATGATGCATAAGAATCCAAAAACCAAACCCAAACCCGAAAACATGAAAACTCAGAAAATTAGAAAAGGCCCTAAAATTCTCTTAAGCCTAGGGAGCTCCTTGGAGGGCTATATGACCTGGACATTTTCTTGGCACTAAGAGTGCCGATAATTGTTCCTTGGGTAAAAACTAGATAATGAGATATTTTAAAGGATTTTTTGGAAGCCCTTTAGCCTACCCATATTTGACCCGAGAGATTAGAAAATTTCCGGTTTTCAAAAATTTGTACTAAACCCCAAAAGTTAGATTTTGATTCTTAAGGATTTTGATTTTTTAGATATTTTTATTGAATCCAAATAGAGAGTAATCCTTATATAACATTTATGTTTTAAAGTAAAGTTAATAAATGTTATATAAGTAGACTTAGTGAAGACGGAATCTAGAAACAAACAAACAAGCAGAAAAATTAGCCCTGCCCAGGTTCGGTTGACCGACTGGTTGATCGGCAGAAGGAGAAGGCATTTTGGTTGATCGATCGATGACCAAAATGGGTAGAATGCCTTCGATCGCTCGGCGATCGCTCGATCGATCGACCGATGATAGACCGGCAAGCGACCGGGCATCGCCAACGGGCAGAAAAATGCCCGTTGACTAGCCTTGGTGTTTGGGGGTTATAAATACCCATCCCAAACTCATTCCTAGCCCATTATTGATGCTTCCAAGCCTCAAAGATTGATCCTAATGTTGGAGAAATGGCAACACTAGAGGGGGGTGAATAGTGTGTTAACTAAATTAATTAGCCTAAATCCAATTCTAATCATTTCTCAAATTGTTTACGCAAATTGCAATTTTACGATTGGATGCGGAAGCAAGATAAAGAATTAAGCACAAAATAGAGTATCAATGCAAACACACAAATTTATAATGGTTCGGCCCCAATGCCTACTCCACTACCTAAGCAGCCCGCTTAGAATTTTCAAACTAGGTTTACTAGATTAATTCTTATTTCCCTTACAATGAGGACTTTGACTCGAAGAGTCGCACTCTCGACCTAAGGCACTTCTAAACCCGGAAGTCTCCGCCTTCTTACCGAGAGCATTCTTCCACCTCAACCCTAAGGGACAACTCGACTAATCCTAGTAAGTTATGCTTACACAAGTGGCTTTACACCTTTTCACCAAGGTAACCACTTCCACACACTAGACCAAACAATCCTAGGTCTTTCTCATGCACAAATCCAACAAAAAACAAGTCCGAATAATAGTTAAAATTACAATGAAAAGAGCTAAAGAATAAACCAAGAGTAAATGCTCTTTTCCAAGCCTTGGAACCTCCAACTCGCCGAGTCGTAGAGCTTGAATCAATTCCCGAGTTGAGGCAGAGTGTACGCTTGAAGAACTTGTCGGCGGAGGAACCGAGCGCAAGCACTTAATCTTTTGGAAGGCTTAAAAATCTCCTTTGAATGCTCAATTAAATCTGTAACAATGAGAGGAGAGAGTTAAAATGAGTTAGATGAGGTATATTTATACCCTCTCAAAGAAATGGCAGCTCAACGGGTAAAAAACTATCTGTTACAGTCGCTCGGTCGATTGGCCAGTTGACCGACCGATCGACCGCTTAGAGCGACCGCTGCCTATTCTCTCTGTGTGGTCGACCGACGGGTCGACTGCTAGATGCAAATCTTGCGTTCCCTCAATCCAATCGACCACCCGATCGATCGACGCATGTTGCGGCTTCAGCTATCCACAATTCGGTCGACCGATGCGTCCTCTGCCAATTTTTAGCTTCAATCGATCGACCGCCCGGTCGACTGAAGTAGCCACTGCCAATTTTTGGCACTGTTTGGTCGACCGAAATGGCTACTGCCATTTTTTTAACCCTATTCGGTCGATCGACCGGTCGACCGAACATAGGCTGAAATTGATTTTTCAGCCATTTTTCTTGCGCGCTTCATTTCCGGGTTCCAACCTTCAACGTGCGTCATCTTGGAGAGCTTTCCATGTGATCTTTGAGCTCGTCCAATACGTCTTTGGTGCACACGTCGATCTTCGAGAAATTTCCACGATGAAACCGAGCGCGACGATCAATGTCCTTCCGATTTTCTGATTTCTTCCGATTTATCCGATCGAGAACATCGAACGCTAATCGACATGAAACCTGAAAGATTTCTCAACGAAATATTAGTTCCATGTTTGTTATCATCAAAACCGAGATTAAGACCAAGGTTGAAAACCTAAAGCCAACAATCTCCCCCTTTTTGATGATGACAAACATCCTTAAGAAAATATATACATTAAAGCATAGATGATATCAACTAAGGGATTTCTCTCCTTATCAACATGCATATTTATGAAAATAAACTCCCCCTATCTATATGCATGATCTTCCTATATTTTTCTCCCCTTTACCTATAATTTTCCCCCCTTTACCTATAATTTTCTTCCCCTTTTGGAATCAATCAAAAAGGGCAAGAAAGGTTAATCAAGTCAAAATGATGAAAAATAAATATTTTTTCATGAAGTTGAGACTCTAAAGATTTTTCATGAAACATGACAATCTCAACCAAAGGGATGAAAGGCAAATATTTGATATGAAACAAAATCATACATGATATGTTCAAAGCAAAATCTGAATTCAAAATTAAATCATGTACTTTCTCAAGAATATATGTACTCATAACTTTTTCATGATATTTTTAGATTTCATTCAAACTTTCAAAATACCAAAGATATAGTCATTTAAATCATGTATATCAAGTTTGAAGTGAAACTAATGTCATTTAATCAAATTTTCAACTTAGCACAGTTTCATTCGAATTAAGCATGAAAACATGAAAATGGCTAAGTATCAAATTTTGCTATCTACTCATGTTTTCTTTATCTTAGGCATCTAGACATCAAACATGAGAGAATGTAAGTCTATGGTCAACCTTTACTTCAAATTTTCAAAAATCAAACTTTTTTCATCCATACAAAATCATATTTTCGACGAAGATTTTTGATACCAATTGTTGGATGAAATTTTTTTGATATCAATTGTTGAAGGGTCATTTGAAATGCATGTATCAGGTTTGAACTCAAAATGAATTTTCTGAGTTCATTTTTCAACCTATATTGTTTTCAATGAAAAATCGATATTTCTAGCTATCATTCAAGGTATCAAAATCATTCCTAAAAATAATTTTACTCAAGCAATGGTGTGAATGACATTAGTTTTTATTTGAAGTTTTTGAAGGAAAATCAAAGTATCGGAAAAATGAGTATTTCAAGTAAGTGATACTTTGTGTTTTCGAAATCCAAATTCAAAATTCTATTATAATTCATATTCTTGATGAAATTTTTTGAAATTTTTACACAACAAACTAGATTTTTCAGTGAAAGAGAAGTTTCGAGAATCATTTTAAAAATGATTTTTCTATATTTTTTTAGAAATAACTGAAAATGATACCAATTGATGTACTAAATGGCATTTTTGTACTTTTCAATTATTTTCAAAACGTGTTCAGTTTTCATTCAAACTTTTATGACGCTATATAATGGTCATGTAAAGAGTGTATGTCAAGTTTGAAATGAAAATTGTATCCTTAAGTTAGGATATCAACCTAGCATGGTTTCGTTCAAAATTAAGCTAGTTATCATGAAACTTGCTAAGTGTCAATCTTATCATTTACTCATGGTTTTTTAAATTTACACTTATGGACACCTAACATGAGTAAATCTAAACATGTTGCTCAAATATGGATTAAAAATGGGACCACTAAGTCAATTGGTTGACTTGGGTCAACTTGGTTCAAAAGAGGTAAGCATGAATTGACCTCTATGTCATTTTATCCATATTCATATGAATTTTTCACTCTAAGTTCTTGGAAACATGTCATACCTATTCCTAAACATGTTTATAAATTTTGGACTTAAAATGAAGTGTCCAAGTCGATTTGTTGACTTGGGTCAAACTTTTCCAAGTTAAGTCCTCTAATATGATCTAGTTATCACATTTTTCATCTACACATGAATTTTCATGATTAAACACCTTGAATCATATCATGTGTGTATCTAAACATGTTCATTAGGTGTTTACTCAAAATGAGGTCTCTAAAAAGAAATTTCAAACTAGTCCAATTTCATTCAATATTAATATCATGAAATTGCCTAGTTATCATGAAATTGCCTACTCATGAAAATTCAAACATTTATCATGCAAAATCAATCATGAGTATATAGAGACATCATTAAAGCATGAATATTCAAGAATTATACTAAGATTTTTGCAAAAATTAAATCCATACCTCTTTCAATAGAATTTTGCCAAACTTGTCATTTACTTTTCATTTTCTTTTAGATAGCATAGCCTTCAATGTTTACCACTTTCTTAACTTGCAAGTAGGCTTTATTAGTATCAAAATAAATTTATATACCAACTAGCAAGCTAACATACTAAATAGCAAAAGTTCAATGCAAAGTTTCATTTTCTTAAAAAAAACTTAACCTATGTTAGATAGTAGAGATTCATTTTAAGGAGTTATCATGATATCAAAATGAATCTAAGGGATCTCAAGATGTGAAGCATATGAGGAATAAGGTCCCTAGACATGTTTAACTAGTTTGGACTTAAAGGAATGTCTCTAATAGTAAGTATCAACCTAGAGCAAGTTTCATTTAATGAAATTTGCCTAAGTGCTAAGATTCTACCTACTCATGAGAATTCAAGGGTTTAACATGCAATTCTAATCATGAGTATAGAGACATTATTTAAGCTTAAACATTAAGGTATAATACTAAGATTTTGAATTTATCTAAGTTATACCTTATTCATGATGATTTAGCCAAACTTTTCATTTTTCATTGACATAGTCTTCCATTCTTAATTACCAATAACTTGCAAGTATACTTCATAAATAGAAAATGGAACCAAATCTACATGCAAGCTATCAAACTAAAAAGGGAAGTGAAAAACCAAGTATCATTTTCCAAATTCAACTTCACTAAATAGCATGGATTCATTTTCATATAAATCATTCATGATAACAAAATGAATCAAGAGATCTCAAAATATGAAATTTTAAAAAATAAGATCTCCAACCCTTCCTATTGGTTGAAAACCGAAAGGCCACAATGAGTCTACGATTTAGAATCGCAAGGTCGCTTAGGACCATTACATACCACTTAGGTCTCCGAAGAGACCGAGAAATCATAAGTCAAAAACATTTTTGAAACTTATCGAGAGTGGAAAATCTACTAATATTAAGCATATATCAAACTCCAACTCTAATGTAAACAAGAGGTATAGGAGATGATACCAAATTAACTAGATGCTGATTTTTCATACCGAAGGCATCCATACGATGCGAAGTTGCAACTTGTGTTTGGTGATGCTTTAAGTCTTCATACAACTCCCACCAACCATCATCGACTCATCCTTGTGTGGTTGCTCCCCCTACAAGAGAAGATGAGATCTTTGGTACCCAAATGGCTTTGAGTCCTTGGGGGTGAGTTGGCCTAGAAATCCAAAGTGTCTTAGCAACACTTGGATTTCTTTTAAATGCACAATCATGAATAGCATGGCCATATATACCACACAAAAATAATTTCCATGAATCTTTTTCTTTTCATTTTTAACATGGACATGAGATTTAATGTTAGAATGCTTGATATAAGAAGGATGATGGACATGAGCATTCTTAAGTGAAATATTCTTCTTTCGAACATGAGGTTTAAATGTGGAATGCCTAACATGAGAATGATGATGAACATTGGCATTCTTTACATAGGCATTTTTATTCCTAGGATTTCTAAAAGATGAAGCATGTGATAAATTACTAGTTTTCTTACTCAAGAAAACAACCTCATTTTTTAAGTCATTAATGGATTTGTCTAAAGCTTGTATTTGAGATTTCAACAAGCTATTTTCAACTTTCAATTTTTCATTCTCAAGTTTGAAATCATTTTTTAAATCATTACTCCTAAGTTTCATTTTTTGATTTCAAACCTTCATTTCATTTTTCAAGTCTTTTACCTCACTTTTTAAATTCTCAATTTCAAGCTTAAGATCATCATGGCAAGAAACAATTGTACTTGTATTCAATTTTCATTCTCTAGTTCATGCACATGAGAACTAAGCCTTAAATTTTCTTTCTTTAATTTTCTATTTTCCTTGTTCGTTTTTACAAGGATGGCATACATTTTTTTGCATTCTTCTAGTAGTTCTTCATCAGACATGTCAAGGGATTTAGAGCTACTAGAATCACTATTTTGATCATGACTAGAAGACGGTAAATGTACCTCATTCCGAAGACCCATGAGGCAAAAGTTCGATGTAACTTCATTGTCATGTCTAGAAGAGGCTTCACTTGATTGAGATGTGGATAGAGAAGCACACTTCTTTTTGGATTTCTTCTTCAAGAGAGGACAATTCATCTTCTTGTGTCCCGTCTCTTGGCAAAGGAAGCACCTAAGTTTTTTTTACCGATTTTTGCTTGTGCTTTTTTGGCTAGAAGTGCTTTGGGCATCAAAATCGAGGTTAGTACTAGGGGGATGACCATTTTTATCACCGCCCTCAACAAAAGTATTAAGCTCTTCGGTTTTAGCATAATCATATAACATATTTAATGTTGCCCAGATATCAAAAGCGGAAGAACAATGCATAACTTTTTCAAGTATTTTATTTGAAAATGAGCAATATAGGAGATGCGTTGTTTTAGCATTCAATTCAAATAATCTAACTTGTTCTTGAGTCCAATCATTTATGTCAATGGTGGCTCAACATACCCATTCTTTAGCATGCACAATAGATCTAAACTTTGTGTTTTAAGAAATGTATACATCCTACTCTTCCAAACACCAAAGTTTTCTTCATCAAACTTAGGTAGTGCAAATGCTATACTCTCTAGTGCCATTTTTCGGATCGAGGCAAGATGTAGACGAGATGGTGAAATCTCAATCCACGACCCACTTTGATACCAAATGTTGGAGAAATGGCAACACTAGAGGGGGGGGTGAATAGTATGTTAACTAAATTAATTAGCCTAAACCCAATTTTAATCGTTTCTCAAATCGTTTAGGCAAATTACAATTTTACGATTGGATGCGGAAGCAAGGTAAACAATTAAGCACAAAATAGAGTATCAATGCAAACATTTTTCTTGCGAGCTTCATTTTCGGGTTCCGGCCTTCAATGTGCGTCATCTTGGAGAGCTTTCCATATGATCTTTGATCTCGTCCAATACGTCTTTGGTGCACATGTCGATCTTCGAGAAATTTCCATGACGAAACCGAGCGCGACGATCAATGTCCTTCTGATTTTCCGATTTCTTCTGATTTATCCGATCGAGGACATCAAATGCTAATCGATATGGAACCTAAAAGATTTCTCAACGAAATATTAGTTCCATGTTTGTTATCATCGAAATCGAGATTAAGACCAAGGTTGAAAACCTAAAGCCAACACCTAAGCATCTCTATAAGCTTTCATTGAGCCATCCTTGCAAGAACCCTAGTTTTGTTCTCCACTTGTTGATTTAGCCTTCAAACTTCATAGATTCATCTTCTCAAGGCATCAAGAGGACTAGGGAATTTCTTTTGGAGCTAAGTATTTGTTGTTTGATTTATTGCTCCAATTGTTATTGTATTTTGTTGTTTATTTTGATTGTATATCAAGTGTGTAAACCTAGATTGCTAGGTTTGATTAAGTTGGTGGTTGCCTTGGTGTTAAGGCTTAAATCCACCATTGTAAACTTAGTTTACTAGGATTAGTTGAGTTGTCCTTAGGTTGAGGTGGGAGAGTGCTCTTGGTAGGAAGGCGGGATACTTCTGGGTGTGGAAGTGCCTTCGGTTTGAGAGCGGAGACTTTTCTGTGTAAAGTCCTCATTGTAAGGAAACTAATTAATCTAGTTAAACTAGTTTGGAAATCCTAAGCAGGGTGCTTACGTAATGGAGTAGGCATTGGGGCCGAACCACTATAAATCATTATGTTAGAATTAATATTTTATTTGTGTTAATTGCTTTATCATTAATGGCTTTGAGGCCGGATGTAATGGCGTCGAGGCCGACGAGCCAAGCTGGTGAGAACCGAGTCCTGGTCGTGTAAGGGCTTTAAGACCGGTTGTAGTGGCGTTGAGGTCGACGAGCCAGGCTGGTGAGAACCAAGTCCTGATCGTGTAAGGGCTTTGAGGCCGAATGTAGTGACACGATAGCTCACTAAGAGCTCTGAGGCCAGATGTAGTGGCACTGAGGCCGATGAACGCTCTCGGGGGGTGTCGTTGAGCTCATCGAGGAGCATAAGGTGGGACCGCACGATCTTTGTCTCGAGTTATATGACGTTCATTCAGACAATGAGATGGCCATGGAATTCCTGAGCATGTACATAGGAATGTGAAAGACACGATCTTTATTAATGCTAAAAAGGGAAATTGTTCATAAAAGTAAGTGCTCGGTTTCGTCGAGCTTCACTTTGCCTGCCAAGGCAAAACAGAGGGAGAGAGAGAAGAAAATCGAGATTGTCACGATTTGCCCCGAGTTCGGTAGGGCTTGATTTGGTCTTTGTACTTTGAGGAGTGCTCGGTCTTTAAGTCATGCTTGGTTGAGGCCATTTCTAGATGCCTTTGCTTGGTCTCGCTCAAGGGTTTTCACCATCTATCCACCTAAGGGTGTTGGTAGTGCCTGATGGGGCAGAGCACCCGACTCCCTTTGGTCCATTTACCCTTTGTCTAAGGCATTTGTTATAGTATTGACGAGCTTCTTTCTGGTCATTGTGGAGCACACCTACTTTCGTTTCCAAAATAGGAAACTTCAATGCCAAATGAGGGGTCGACACGACAGCTCCGAAATAGTTTAAAGGTCGCCCAACGATCATGTGGTAGGGATTGGGGATGTCGATGACTAGGTAGTGCACGTCGATTATTTTGGCCTTTGGTTGGGAGTTAAATATTGTCCTTAACCATATGGAGTCTTGGACGTTGACTCTTTCTCCTGAGAAACCCACCAAGTCTCCTTTACAAGGGGAGAGTGAGGCTTCAGTTAGCTTCATCTTTCCAAAGGTGGAGTGAGGGATGATGTCGGCTGAACTGTCCAAATGTTCGGATGGTGTACCTAGATTAGGGTAGCCCCTATTCATTAGGGTCAGTTGGCCTAGGGTTAAGGAAAAGGGGTAGAAACTCAATTGTATGATTCCTTGTATTGTTTCATGAGCCGTGGATGGGGAATCTTCCGTATCAAAATCTTGGAATGCGGATCAACCTTAGTATGATCAGTTAGGGCAGCCCTAGGGTAACCCTGGACTGGATGGGTAATGATGGTTTTCCTTGACCCTTGGGTTTGATCGATAATGGCTTTGATGAGTCAATGATTGGGTTGGATTGAAGTCGTATGAATACACCACCATGTGGCCGAACCTTATGATGTAGATGAGACAACTCTAGGGTAGCCTTCCCTTGAGTTTATATTGTACTTCGAATCAATTTCTTGCAACTATGAAATGAACGATAAAAACTATCGTAGTAGTGGAACGGGGAGGATTTCAATGTGTAGGATTATGGAGAGTTTGAATCGATAACTTTCGTAAAGTAAGGTAGTTGTCTGAATTACTATCCCCTATATTGGGAGATTATTCTGTCTATGCTAACATCTTAATTATGCTTGCTTAGTTGAAGTATATATACCCTTGTAGAAATGGCTTATATCCATCTAGTAATAATGTATATCCATCTAGTGTTAACCCATATCCATTCTGTTTGACTGAATATATATTTTGTTAATTTATATTCATTCTGTATGACTATATATACATGTTGTATAGTGTATATTCATTCTGTTTGGTTGTATATTCATCCAGTGTTAGTTTATATCCATTCTGTTTGACTGAATATACATGCTGTTAATTTATATCCATTCTGTTTGACTGAATATACATGCTGTTAATTTATATCCATTATGTATGACTGTATATACATGTTGTATAGTTAATATCCATTTTGTTTGGTTATATATCCATCCAGTGTTAGTTTATATCCATTCTGTTTGGCTATATATACATATTGAAATGATTTATATCCACTCTACTATGCTGCAATTACATATTGTTAAAGTCTATATCCAATTTAATAACCTGTACATTTTTGCGGTGATGATCCATATCCACTCTAGAATGTGGGATATGCATGTGGTATTCATGTACATGCGGAATTACGTATATAGTTGAAATCGTACATGTACATGCTGGATTTTGATATGCATGATGAATTTAAAAGTATTTGTGCCAAAATGAAAACCTAGGTGATAAACTGTCGAGCTGAGGGTTTGAGCCTGACAAAGGGGCCGAGATGGGGGCGCGTGTGTGCGTACCCGAGTAGTCTGCAAAAATGATAAGATCACTTGAGAAATTGTCTATTTACTTTTATGTACGATAGGCATATATTGTTTGTGTTTGTGTTTGTGGATGGACCCGACTCGGCGAGATTGGATACGGCCCGAGAGGCCAACACTGCCGTCAGTGAGCCACGTTGATGATGGACCCGAGTGGTGTGGTATGGGTCGAGAATTGCCGTCAGTGAGCCACGCTGACGATGGACTCGAGTTGCTTGGTTAGAGGGCTATTCCCAACCAGAGGGGGCACCAAAATTAGTAGGTCATCCTAGTTCAGCGGGCCGAGTAGATGATTTGGGCCTTATGGGCCGAGGATGTGATTTGGGCCTTATGGGCTGAGTATGTGATTTGGACCTTTGTAGGTCGGGTATATGATGTGGGCCATTTTGGGCCGAGTGGTTGTTGCGGTTGAAAGTTGGGCCGGTTCAAGCCGAGTGATGGGGTTGTTTTTGAACATAAGTTCGTGGATGAAATCTTTACTTTTCATGCTATTATATTTCAGTGATTTCATACACTAGGATTACGTTTAACATAATTATGCTCGGGATTTATGTGGAGGGCTCGGTAGAGCCACTCACTTGGTTCCTTAGGAACTCCCTAGTTTCTTCATGTTGATTCGTAGATCCTAACCAGTGAGGTACTACTCAGTGAATATGGCACAGCTGGGGGAGCAAGCTTACACTGCAAATCTCATGGCGAGTATAGTTGAGTCATAGTCAAGTAGTGGAGTCGTTTCATTGCATGCATATGAACTTGCAATTTCTCACGATGTGAACCTTTGGGAGTATATTATCTTACTTGGATTAATTACTAGTTATGCATTTGGATTCTTACTTTTACATCCCTTTTATTATATATATGCATGTCGTGTGTCTGCATTGGTAGGCTTCGGGGTACGTCCACGTACTTTGGCCGTTCACGCATCCTTGTAATTTAGGGCGTGACAAAGTGGTATCAGAGCATGGTTAGGTCCTGACTATGACTTAGAGTTTAGGTATCGTATAAGGCATAGCTAGCATGTCGGCATACGGTGTGGCCGAGTCACGAGATTGGGCAGATGAGCTTGCGAACCAGCGGCGACATTAGTGGTCAGTTGTAAATTTTTAAATAAGTTATTTGCACCTGGTTATATTATTTTTTCTTATTGCTAGTAAATGGATGTGGTTAATGTTGTGATGAGTGGCAGTGGTAGTAACTTCACGGATCGACAAGGCCGAGGCCGAGGTAGAGATTGGGGCCGTGCCAGGGAACCACCAGAGCAGAAAATTGTGGGACAAGATCCCAAAGTTGCACAATTGGAGGCCCAAGTGGCCGAGTTGACTGAGGAGCTCCATAGGGAGTGAGAGTTGAGACAGCAGCAACCGCATCCGGCGCCGGTGGCACCGGCTGTACAGGATGCAATAGGGCTTGATATACCAGTCATGATGCAGTTGTGGGAGCAGTCTCATATCTGGATTTAGTGAGGCTGAGGCTACCGGAGTTCATTGGCACGAATCAGCAGGTAGAGTTCACTAGATGGAGTCTCAGCTTTGAGCTCTGCAAGGTACTTCGTTGCTCATCAAAGACAACTGCTCACATGGTCGGGTTGCAAATGAGAGGGCCAACCAAGGAGTGGCTTCAGACATGAAAAGCTCGTAGGGAGGTAGATGCACGACCCCCTACCTGGGAAGAGTTCAAGGCAGGCGTAGTTGAGAGGTATTTGCCCAAGAGCGACCGTGAAAGGCGGGCGAAGGAGTTTGAGCAGCTGCGTCAGACTGGCAGTATGACAGTTCATGACTATGAGATGGAGTTCACTCGGCTATCTCGATACCACCCTCTCCTGGTGGCGACTAAGACTTCTAGAGTTCAGAGGTTTGCAAAGGGGCTGGGGAGTGCATATCAGTAGGCTCATTCATTACACCGAGGACACTACCTTTGCTCAGGTAGTGGATGAGGCACTCCAGAAGAAAGCTTTGGTGTCGTTTAACAGGCCGGATGGACCACCAAAGAAGATGTCTCGGCCTTATAGATATGGAGTTTGACTGCTTCGTTCTGAGGGGTCCGTTACAGTGGCAGCACACCAGCCGAGCTGAGGGCACAACAGTGTAGAGGCAGAAATACCCTCACTCGATTCAAAAAACAAAAATTTTGTATCAACTAAGTATTAGTAGCTACTTATTTCTACACAACAGAGTTAGAAGTACTGCTATTTATAATGTCATCTAGCTTCAATAGTTTAACAATTGTACGTGATGTTTATCATTTTCTTTTTTATTCATGTCAAAGACATTTTTCTTAATGTTTGGATACCGATCATTAAGGGGAAGAAAAAGGAACAGATGGAAAGGGAAGAGAGGGGAGGGGAGGAGAAAGGAGGGGAAAAATTAATCTTGTTTGAATATAGTTTAATAAGGGGAAGGGAAGAGAAAAATTAACCTTATTTGGATATACTTTGGAAGGGGAAAGAGCAAATTTTTTATTTAATAGACAATTATACCATTTTTATTTTTATGTTATATATATATATATATATATTCCATTTCTATTTTGACAGATATTAGGATTTTTTTTGACCCACTACAAATATTAGGATTATGCATAAAATACTATGAATGAAAAAAATTAAGAACGTATGTACAATTTTTTTCACCCTCATTCAACCCCAAATCGAGGTTGAAAGAAAATTAGGATTTGGAGGGAAACCATGCTGAATAATTCCCCCTTAATCCTTTTTCCCTCTATTAAAATTAGAAAATAAATAAGGGAAAAAAATTTCTCCCTTCGCTTCTTTTTCTTTAATCTCAATCCAAACAGGAGGTAAGGCACTGATAAATAATTAAAGAATGGACATATTAATATATGCGATGACAGAAAATTTCATTATGTCGTTCTACGTATCCTCTTAAAGAATATTTACATTAATTCTCAATTAGGTATTCTATGCTTGAATATTTAATTAGTTCTCATTATAGTTGCATTTCATTCATTAAAGATATAGACAATATTGTTGCAAATTGCCAACTTTTGATCAATTAGGTATTCCATGCTTGAATACTTAACTAGTTACATTTCATTCATTAAAGATATAGGCAATCTTGTCGCAAATTGCCAACTTTGATCTAAGCACTACAAAACAATGATTAGTCATTGGCCAAACTACAACTTACTCAACTTCCATGGAGTGACCGACAAAGCTTATAGATATATATGACACAAGATATCACGCCGACCGTCTAAATTATGAATTGGTTAGCAACGCGTCAAATACTTCTAACAAAGAATAAACTAGCATCACAAGGAGTGCAGATTGATCATAAATGTGTCCTTTGTGAGTCCTCGGATGAAAACCATCTATATCTGTTTGATAATTGCCCCTTACACAAAGGATAGCAGTAATTACTAAGCCTTTGCCCTTGGGAAATGACACCTACTAAAGGGGAAAGGAAGCACAACCAAAATTACCTCTGCATAAAGATCTGGAGATGGAAGATCTGGCACTGTCACGACCCACACTAAAGAAAAATGGGCATTAGTGACGAAAATTGATAGCTAAAATCCATCACAAACTCTGACTAATTTATGACTGGTGTGAAATGACTCCAAAATAGTGACAGACGATTCCATCACAAATCTATCACAAAAATTTTAATCAATTTTGCATAGAACTTTTAATAAATTGCATCAGTGACAAAATAGTGATCAATTTTGTTTTCGTCACTAATATTTCAAGGTATACATGAATTTCCTGCTAGCAGTTCTACTCATAAAATTTCATCTAAATATCCAAAGTATTCCCAGTACGCACAAATGCGATAGTAAACATAAGTAACATAGCAGCAGAGTGGGCATGAAAGCAAGACCATGCATATAGCTAATGGAGCATAACTTAGGTTCACATAACCAGGTATCAAATATATTAAAAGCGTAAGTACACATCAAAAGCCCCACCAAAATGATCCAAGACTCTACTAGGCTGGAGGACCTGGACACGGATGAGCACTAGTATCTGAAACAAGAAGAGTAATGGATTGAGTCACAAGGACCCAGTGAGACATAGTATATGTCTATAACATGAATTAGACAAGTCGAAGCACATTTTTTCCACCAATATATTCATACTTAACAAAGATAATGAATAAATATCGTGATCTATTCAAACATAATATGAAAATACTAAAACCAATATAACAGAAGGTCGGAGTGGGAGGTCTTGAATTCAGATTCATAATCAGAACTAGAGTAATCAAACCAATCCGGACATGTGGGCCAACACGTCGGGCTAGCAACCCCTGCTATAGCTGGGGTTGAACCATGGTGCACCAAGACTAACGTCTACTCTATTAGCTACAGTTTCTATCAAAGATTCCTCCCAATTAAGGAAGACAAAATAGTTTTATCTTAATTTCATAATATCGATCTAGCTTATCACAATATCAGAGTTCAAAATAACAAAAATTCTCAATTCATAAGCAATGATCAAAATAACAAAAGATCACAAGGGCAGAGATTCAAATCACAATGTAACCATTCTAAATCACATTTTTCTTTTTTCCTACAAGATTAATTCAAGGTAAAGGAGGGTTTAGTTCAAAGGTGTTTGTCCCAAAAATATAGCATTACATAACATGAAATAACATATTTGTTCATAGCATGAGGGGTCATATATTTGCCATGTAGTTAAAAGCATGATATATCTAATTATATATATAGTAACTAAAGAACATGTCAACTGTGGGTACAGTTGATGGCAACATGTTGTAAGTTGTCTAGAGATCTAGGGTTCGATCCCTAATATGATCATCTATTATGACTTCCTATCTTTGTTACAAAAAAAAAACTAAAGAACATGCCATATATATATATATATATATATATATATATATACTTATACTATCAACTCACAATACGCGGTCAAGAGAGGGAGCTTCAAGCCTACGGTGCCACAAAACCAATATCCAGTACCACAAACATCACTAACTATGCGGCCAACTCGAAGAGGAGACAAACAAAAAGAAAAGGTGCATTGATATTATTTTTCATTGAAGGAAGAGATTGTTGAACTATTGACTTGATTGAACTTCATTTAAAGATCTAATTGCACTCAATTTGGATAAATCAAACCTAAATTGATTGAACTCAGCCATTCACAATTAAGAGTTTAGTAAATCTATATAAATAATCGAGGTAAAGATTAAAAGGTTGCGACTTTTTGTTAAATCACCCGGAGGAATAACTCTCTTTGGGCTCCATCAAAAGGCGCATTGTTAAAATGTTACGAAGGCTAAAAGCACCTATGAAAAAAAGGATGTTTGATAAATTCATGACAAAAATGATTTTATCAAAAGTTATCTCCTCAAAGCTAATTTTCCAAAGCAAATGAGATAACGTCGGTTTAGTTGCTTTCGCGAAACAATTTACAAAGGCTAATGTATTGCCAAATAGAGTCTCACTCCATATTCTTTTTGGAGTTTGGGGCATAGTTCCCGGCATTGTTAGGGTATATTTTCTAGAAATTAGAAAATCACCTTATTATTATTATTATTATTATTATTATTATTATTATTATTATTATTATATCATTTTTATCATTAAAAAAATATTATTAAGCTATTCGGCTAAAGTGAGATCCAAACTAAAGGTCATTGAGCAAAATGACCTCCAACTCAAGAGGCCAATAAACGACCAAACCAAAAAATCACAAAAAATGTGTGCATGTTTGTTGCCCAATGAGTAGCTTTATTCCCCATACGATAACAAAAAAAAAACCCCACACAATTACAAGAAGTTTTCAAATGCCTAATGACATCAATAATACTACCAATCACTCAAGGAGGGTCAATTTCATCATTCAAGGTCTTCATGAATTATGTGTTATTGAAAACCTGGAGTTATTTCTAATCAAAAAAAAAAACTCCGACCGGTATGCATTTTCATATCGGTCCGTATCGTGTGTCGGTACGGTTCGGTACCGGTCACAAATCAAGATCGGTACCGGTACCGATATTTTAAACCATGATTTAGACATTATAATAAGTTATATTTATGTATTTTTGCTAGTGTCAATAGTTGAGTTGATCAATATTATTTGTCGTTGACCAAATTTTTTATATTTGACTTTTGATTTAATCATTGGTGCTTGCTAAAGAACATAATGTCCACTGTGTTGATTAATTGATTAAACGAAAGTGTTTTTCATGTGATTAAAAAATGATAGAATTCTAGATATCATAAACGTTCTGAACAAAATGGTCAAATTGAAACAAAAAAAAAAATTAAGGGTCAAATTGCAACGAATTCAGAAACCTAAAACAAAATTGAAACTTCGAGAGCAAAAATGGTAAATTTTAAATTATGAGGATAAAATTAATTAAAAAAACTTTAAAATTTTAGGGCTAAATTGAAATTAACACTTTTTTTCTATTTTAAAAAAGATTTTATGAATAATTTTTCTTTAATTTTAAGCCGGGGGCTGAACAAAACAAGACCGTCATGATGCATGCACCTCCATTTGACACATTGAACTCCCCGATAACAAAAGCTCAAAACACCAAAGAGGAAATGTGTCGAATGCATTCTGATTTGTGATCCATAGGCGTCAGCACAGAAGAAGATGAGATGAGAAGGCTAGCACTATCGGCTGCGCGCAGCTGTGCAGTACCCGTCTCTCGTCCTCGTCCTGCCGACTCCCCCCTCGACGTCCGGCGGCTGAATCAGGCTCTCTCCCGGCTGATCCAGAGTGGCCGCCTCCGTGATGCTCGTTGTCTCTTCGACAGCGTCCCCGACAAGCGCAACGTGGTAACCTGGAACTCCATGATCGGTGGCTATGTGCGCCACAGGGAGCTCGCTGAGGCCCGCAAATTATTCGACGAAATGCCCCAGAGGGACGTCGTGTCCTGGAACTCCATCCTCGCTGGGTACGTATTGTCGAGGGACCCTGGAGAGCTCAAGGAGGCGCGCCGTCTCTTCAACCGCATGCCAACCAGGGACATTATCTCGTGGAACACTATGCTCACTGGCTACGCACGGAATGGCAGGATGGACGAAGCCATGCGCCTCTTTGGCAGAATGCCCAACGCGAACGTTGTGTCTTGGAACACCGTGATAACAGGATTCCTTGGTATTGGTGATGTTCAAAGGGCTCTCGACCTGTTTGAGAAGATGCCTGTCCGTGATAACGCTTCCTTGAATGCATTGGTGTCGGGCCTCATTCGCAATAATAGGCTGGAAGAGGCAGAAGAATTTCTACTTGGGAATAGAGGTATTGGCAAAGAGATTGATGAGGCTGTCGATGCTTACAACACTTTGATTGCTGGTTATGCTCAACGGGGAAATGTTGAGAAAGCAAGGAGATTGTTTGATTTGATTCCTCATGGTCCATATCAAAATGCGAGTGCTGATGCCAAGAAGATGCAAGACAAAACTTTTGAAAGGAATGTGGTATCATGGAATTCTATGATCATGTGTTATGTCAAGGCTGGTGATCTTGTGGCAGCCCGAACACTCTTCAATGAGATGCCTGTAAGAGATTTGATATCATGGAACACCATGATTGCTGCCTATGCGCAAGATGCAGCAATGGATGAAGCTGAAGCCCTTTTCAAGGAAATCCCCAATCCTGATGCATGGACATGGAACTCAATGATATGTGGGTTCACTCAAAAAGGCCAGCTGGAACATGCTAGAGAATTATTTGATAAAATGCCCCATAAGAGCATCATCTCTTGGAACACAATGATTGCTGGGTATGAACAGAATGGAGACTATGATGGAGCTATTGGGTTGTTTGCCAACATGCAAGTTGCTGGTGAGAGGCCAGACCAGCATACACTGTCAGCAGTGCTCAGAGCTTGTGCCGGTCTTGCGAAGCTCCTCCTAGGGACTCAATTGCATCAGCTAATTTCGAAGATAATCATACCAGATAATCCAATAAATAATGCCCTCATCACAATGTATGCACGATGTGGTAAACTGATGGATGCAAAAGCCATATTTGATAACATGGGAATAAGGAATGTCATTAGTTGGAATGCAATGATTGGTGGATATGCACAACATGGACAGGCAAGAGAAGCTCTCGAGCTCTTCAAAGAAATGAAACAGATGCATGTTAAGCCCACTCATATAACCTTCATTGCCATTCTGAATGCATGTGGCAATGCAGGATTTGTGACTGAAGGTAGGAGACAATTTGATTCCATGATTAATGATTTCGGAATCATGCCTACAGTTGAGCATTATGCTTCACTAGTTGATCTTGTTGGCCGATATGGACAGCTCAAGGATGCAATGGAAATAATAAATAACATGAGTGTCAAACCGGATAAAGCTGTTTGGGGTGCATTGCTTGGTGCTTGTAGAGTTCACAACAATGTGGCACTAGCTCAGGTTGCTGCAAAGGCCTTGGTAGAGATTGAACCTGAAAGCTCTGCCCCATATGTATTGCTGCACAACATGCATGCAGATGAAGGAAAGTGGGATAAAGCCAATGAGATAAGGAAAACTATGAATGAGAACAAGGTTTTAAAGCAGGCTGGTTACAGTTGGATTGAGATGCACAACAAAGTTCACATATTTGTTTCAGGGGACACAACTCATCCCCTTTCACATGAAATATTTTCATTGATAGAAAGTTTCAATAAGACTATAAGGGACTTACAAGTTGATTAAATTATAGAATGCAATTTTAGCACTACAATTCTGCATTCGAAGGGTTTTTTGTCCGTGCTGTTGATCATTTGCAAGTTTGCTCATTTAAAATTGGTATGATACTCATTTCCAACAATCAACCTATGCATCAATTTGCCCCTTCAATATGAATCTTGTTAGTTACATTTTTCATTTCTCCCATCATCATTTTGCAATTTGCACCAATAGTTAGAACAGAGATAATAGACTGCGGAGAAAAACTGATAGGTGACCTTTCGAACACTCAATTTAGTGAATCATTCACCTAAAGAATTTGAAGTTTTAAATTGTCTGAATGATTTTTTTTTTCTTAAAGTGGACTCTTCTTGAATTTTTAAAAATAACATGATTTTTATGGTAATTAGCTAAATTAATAGAAATAAGACAATCATAAGAATGTTTGGTACAGCTCTGATGTGCAAAGATTAGGGTCTACAGAGCGGAGCAAATTGAGATCAAAGTTATTATTTGGCACTTTATTTCTCTTAAATGACTGTTTGGATTAGTCAATATTTTATCTTGTTATCAAATGAAATGGAAAATCAGTATTCCAGTTTGGGCGTGGGGGGTGGGGGCAGGGGGGAGGGGGATGCAGTGTTGGAGAAATAGGAAAGGGCTGGTAGCACTTGGAGGAGAGTAACGAGAGGGAAGCGTGTGATGGGGGGAGGGGGGTTTCAGGTTTAGTTTAGGAATCAAACTGTACAATTGGGCTTCCGTTTTGATTCTTGGAAACCCAAGCATTTTGGCTTTCAAATGTATTCCTATTTTGTGGAAACCCCTAACCAAACACATGGGATGCTTTTCAAACCCATACCCTAATTCAAAATCCTCCAACCAAACAATCACTAAGTATTCCCTTGGTTTGCCGACAATTTGGTATCTATGTTTTGGGTCTATGTCTAATCCAAGTTATGTTTTTGTGTTGGGACTTTATTAGTATTTTGGGTTCATAGTTAGTAGGTGTAATTATTAATGCAAGTCTTTTGACTTGGTCCCTAAGTTTGTCATTTAATGGGTTTATTTTTATCCTGTAGTTTGTTTGCTTCGAGGCAAGAACCTCTATTTAAAAGGTTGTATTACATCTTTTTGAGGAATGAATGTGAAGTAAAATTTTTAGCTTAAAAACATTTGAAAGGTGTTATTACCTTCTTTCTCCTAGTTGTGACTGTTTAGGAAACTCCATATGTGATTGCTAGAATTCATATTCATAGTGTGTGCTGATTATAAAAATCAAGTCTCATAAACTCTAGGTTTGATTGGGGCTATCTTCTTAATCATTGATATGCACTGATTATAAAAATCCTGCATCAGTTCATATTTTGCCTTCAAAAATTCCAAAAATCCAGATAGCAGTTTGGATGTTCCACGTCAAGTCATGGATTGAAGTATGGTATGAATACCTGCAGCAGTCCTAGTACAGTACCAGTGCACCGGGAGGTAAATTGAAACATACTTCTTCATACCTTTAAAAATAATAAAAGTATGTATTGCTTTATATGGATTATATGCTATGGTCTGTTCGTCAGTCTGACATATACCAATTAGGGGTATGATACGACACTTTAAACCTTGCTTCTACTACCAGAAGCAAGAATCTGGAATTCATGTTATTCATTTTCTTCTTTCATTTTTGCTACAACTTTATCATTCAATCTCTACCTTTTCTGGTGGAAAAGAAGTGCGAGGAAGAATCTTGCAGTCTAGGAGCTGAGCTCGCCCTCTGTTATTTTGAGCTTCTTAGACAGTTCAATATGATGTAGATAAGTAAGAATTCTTGTTATGTGTTTTTCGTTAATATGGACGGTTTAATAACTTGTAGCTATTGATTGTAATTTGGAGGATAGTGTTTGACATGATAAGATCTGACATAATGGCTAATCATAAATTTGTGTTTTTCTGTGCATGCTGTACCATTCTGTCTGATCTATCCTATTAGCCTTCTGTGAAAAACAATTTGAACTAGATGAAACAATTTGGATTGTCATACTAAGAATTTTTAAGGCTGATGCTTGTGCATGCATGTTGCTATGTTAGCAAACGTGTAGTTGAGTGCCTAATTTAGATAGAGATTATGTTTTATACTTAAGTATTTATGCTTGTGTAGGTGATTTGGAGAAGGTAACAAAAGTAACAAATTTGATGCAGGAAATAATTCAACTCCTGTTGCATCAACTTAAACTATGTCAAGAGATTTGTTATTTGCCATTGATAACCATTTTCATCCAGAAAAAGCACAGAAAAAATTGAATCCTTGAGGAGATGGAAATCTTGTTGATATGCTTCCTTGGTTGCATGATCATTTGGATGGGAGAAGAAATGTTTATATTCTGATTATTGGTTATAAAAATCTAGTCATCTTGATTTAACAATTGTATGGCCACTTGTGACTTAATTTTCTAGAAAAGCTTACTAGTGGACTAACACGACCACTGTCATCAAGAAAATAAAATCCATAGAAGGATCATCTACGTACCTTTAGTTTACTACTTTATTAGGATTTGGATTTGGATGGATAGTCGAAATGTACTACTTTATTAGGATTTGGATTTGGATGGATAGTCGAAATGCTGATTGATGCTGGTTATTGGTTATAATGATCTTGGAGTCTTCATTGAATACTTGTATTTCAACTATTTATTGATTGATTGCTACTGTTAAAGTTCCACATTGGTTAAAAATATGGCCAAGGTAGCCTTTAAATAGTTTGGGCAATCCTCTCCTCAAGAGTTAGCTTTTGGGGTGAGTTAGGCCTACTAATTTCTTAACATGGTGTCAGAGCCTATCATGTGGTTGATATTGTGCCACCCGCAAAACTCTACGCTCCAGATGTCCAATCCTGGGCGTGAGAGGGGTGTGTTAAAGTCTCACATTGGTTAAAAATATGACCAACATAGTCTTTAAATAGTTTGGGCAATCCTCTCCTCATGAGCTAGCTTTTGGGGTGAGTTAGGCCCACTAATTTCTTAACAGCTACAATTTCCAAAATCTTGTTTGTCATATAATTTGTACTGGAAGTTTCAGGTGATTCTGTCATCCTGTCCTTATTGGTTATAATGATCTTGAAGTTTCAGGTGATTCTGTCATCCTGTGCTCTGCATCAGTCTATATTCTTGCAAGGCAAGAAGACTGACTTTCCCAATTTGTTGCATCACTTTGGGTGCTAAAAATGTGCATTTCCATTCCATTCTTGAATATGGTTGTTGTTGGGATTCGAGCATGAAAACAATGGAAGCGACAAAAAGTAAATTTCAAAAATTTTCTTTTTCAATTCCAAAAACCAGCAATCCCTTGAAGTGAATTAGAACTCAACTAAAAAGGAGGAGGGCAAAATTTATACCTCAGCGACGAGGTTGTGGATGAAGTATTTTGATCCCCAAGCAAGATGCAAACGTGCGCGCCCTCCGATAGTGATTCACACCAAGATCCTCGTAACACCGAGAAAACTCCTTTTCTCGTTTAGCCCGTCATGGCTCTATGGAACTCTAGCTTTCTCCAAAGCACAAGGGGTCTGTCCTTCAAGCAATGTGCGGCCCCAAGAACAAGAGATAACGGCTACGAATATTAACTCAAAAGGACAACTCTTGTACCTTTGATGTTCGGCTCCAAGGTGGAAGATAACTCCAAGGTTCGGCTGCCCTTCAAGCAAGGGAAGAAGAAAAGGAAGCTCACTAAGGTTTGGCTGCCCTTCAAGTAAGGTATGGCTCCTAAGATCTCCACCAATGTTGGACTCTCTTCTTGGAATGGGGTCGGCTGTAATCTCTCTTAGAGGGGGCGGCACAAAGATAATTCACTCATTCAACCAAGTGTGCCACCCTTCCTCATATTTAAAGAGTACGAGAAAAATTAGCCCTACCCGAATTTTCCATGTAGCCAACTTCCTTATTTTGAATCAATCCCTAAAATTTTGGAGATCTCAAGTAGTCGGCTTCCTAGAATATTGATGATGAGGAAATTCTTTCCTCATCTCAAATGGTTGGCTCCCCTTTTCTAGGAGTTGGCCGACTCCTTCCAATGAGTGGGTTACTCCTAAATTTTTAGGAATGAGGATTTATCTTCATTATTCATAGCCTAATTTGAATCATGAAACTGTTTCTTAATTCATATTTCCTTTCTTATAGCTATTTGAATTTAAGGAACCTTTCCTTAATTCACAATTCCTTATTTTTAGTTATTCGAATTTAAGGAACCTTTTCTTAATTTAAATTTCCATAAATGAGCATATTTGGCATATTCATGCTAGTGGATATATTTGCCAAGTTCGAAATTTATCCCGATAAATTACATTAGGAGAATTACTTGTACGTATGTGACCCATTGGGCCCCACACTAAGTTGGCAGTGGGTCTTCCCCATGCGAGTATACTTAATTCAATATAACGCCTTCTATCCGAATTAATATCTTCAATCCTCATTAAACTCTTTAATGAGATTGCCCGATCAACCCTTGATCGACTTTCGATCCACAAGTCAAGATTGACGTTTAGCAATGTGTCTTGACTACTTAGATAGTGCGGAGTTGAATCAAATAGGATCGAACGTCATTTGGTGATTAGTTTCCGTGTAATTTAATCATTCGGTTACACAATATCTTGAATCAAGCTAGGGTAAGGAAGAAATGCTAAAGCTTAATACTTATTCATATGTAATCAATTTCTCAAGTTAGCATCTCAAATAAAACATTAGAAACTCCTTTCTAATTTTCACATCCACTATGGCCAGGTAATATAAAACATAGGGCATTCTCTCCTCTTACTACAAGTAATCGATCCCCTATTGATTACTCACCCACTTCCATGAAAAGCTCGTGTCTAGAATACCCAACATGTTTCAAAAGTCATGATACGGAATAGACCAAAACATAGATTACCATACACAAAATGCTATGGTAATCTCAAGTCTGAGGATTGCTTACACCTAGTGACCTACTAGGCTACTATCACCCAAGGAATCGTCAATTAACATACATGTAAGGACATCGAGCAGTGAAATCATTTTCCAATGAGCACCTACATTTTACATTAATGACCATTCATAAGTAACTCTGAGATCTATTAGCCTCTACCATAGAGCATGTAACAAGTATGATCTAGGTCTTACGGGTAACACCGATGCCCTACTCAGTGTACCTTTTAAACCAGAGCTTTTAGATTCTAGGTCTCATTGGTATGATCTCATCATGACCCTAAAATCCAGTTTAAGGGCTTCATCATAATCTATTTATAATTTATAGATGCAACATGTGATGAAAATAAATGCCTCATATTATTATTACCATAGAATAGTCCCTTATTACATCAACATGTGATTGGCTTGAGGGCACTATTCCTTCAATCTCCCACTTGTATTAAAGCCAATCACCCCAATATATCATACCCATATTTTCTAAGTGGCGATAAAACTGCTGTTGTGGTAATGGTTTAGTGAATGGGTCCGCAATGTTGTTTGATGTGTGTACTCGCTCGACACATATGTCAATAAAATTGCTTTCCAATATTCTTCTCCTGGGTCTGCTTGAAATTTGCTTGCCACCCCTAAGGCATAACCTACATCAGGTCTAGTGCAAAACATAATACATGATGGATCCTACTGTAGAAGCATAGGGAATCTCATTCATTCTCTATCTCTCTACAGGGGTAGATGGTGACATCTTCTTGGAGAGATGAATGCCATGACCCGTAGGCAAGTAACCACTTTTACTACCTTCAAAGTTAAACCTAATGTATTTGGATTGGGATAACCCAAGCATCCTATTAGATCCATCCCTATAGATCTTTATATTTAATACATAGGATGCCTCTCCTAGATCTTTTATGGAGAAGCTCTTGGACAACCAAGTTTTGACCAACTATAACATAGGTACGTCATTCCCGATAAGTCATCCATATATAACACTAGGAAGACTACAGAGTTCACACTAACCTTCTTGTAAACACAAGGTTCATCCTCATTTTTATAAAGTCAAACCTTTTGTCTATCTCATCAAAACAAATATTCCAACTCCTCGAGGCTTGCTTTAATCCATAAATGATCTTTGCAGCTTGCATACCTTGCTCGAACCTACCGAGGAGATGAAGCCCTCTGGCTATGTCATATAGATTTCTTCCTCGAACTCTCCGTTGAGGAACACAGTCTTGACATCCATCTGCCAGATCTCATAATCATGGTATGCTGCAATCGCAATCATAATCTCAACGGAATTGAGCATAGCTATTGGTGAAAAAGTTTCATCAAGTCAACCCCTTGCCTTTGTTTGAAACCTTTCGCAACTAGTCTGACCTTATAGGTCTCCACCTTGCTATCTGCTCTGATCTTTCTCTTAAAGATCCAATTGCACTCTATAGAAGTCACTCCTTCGGGCAAGTAAACCAAAGTACACAATTGGTTGATATACATCGAGTCCATCTCGGAATGCATGACATCTTGCCATTATTTACGGTCAGCACTCTTGATCGCTTCATCATAGGATTGTGGATCACTTAAGTCTAGGTCATTCTCAATAGCCAGATTATATCTCTCAGGTCGTCTACGTCTATTCGATCTCCGAAGAGTGGTAGGAGGCCGTGGTAATTGGACTAGTTCAACGTGTGGACTCTCCATCGGTCGGTGCGAGATTGCTTGTGGTTCTTGAACTTCATCAAGTTCAACATTCCTCCTACTCTTACTTTCCTCGATAAACTCATTTTCTAAAAAGGTGGCTTTCCTTGATAAACTCCTTTTCTAAAAAAGTGGCGTGCCCGTTAACAAACATCTTTTGTTCAGCTGGGGAGTAAAAATAATACCCTAAACTTTCTTTACAATATCTCACAAATTTGTACTTTATTGATTTCACACTTATGATTCTAGCTTTTTGACATAAGCGGGGCCTCAAATCTTAAGATGCTTAGGAGTCTGTTTTATCTGTTTTATCTGTTTTATCTGTTTTATCTCTTCATATCTCATATGGGGTACTAGAAGCAAGTAAGGAATCTTATTCAAAAGGTACATGGTTGTTTCCAAAGCAAATCCCCAGAAGGATAAGGGAAGATCAGTGAAGCATAACATGAACCGCATCTTATCCAATAGAGTGCAATTCCTCCTTTTGGCCACTCCATTATGCTTGTGCCAAGAAGGGTCCATCCTAAGACAATTCCATTGTCCTTGAGATAATCCAGAAACACATTGGATAAGTATTCACCACCTCAATCTGATCGAAGGTCTTTAATACATTTTCCAATTTGTTTCTCAGCTTTAGCTTTATATTCCTTGAACTTTTCAATTTGTTTCTAATTCTGGTATTGATGAACTGCTCTTCCATGTTACTATGGCTTCAAACAACCTTTTTTTCTTACGCAATATGGAGATGACATTTATTACTGCCCATGATTCAATTGCTGAATATTATGTCTGAGAAAAAACTTGTGAATGGGTTACCGAGTTTGAATGATTCAGAAGAACCAGAGCTTTATGAAACTTCTGCTGGTAAACAAATTTGACTTCCTTTTCCAAAAGGCAGTGCATATAGAGCTGGAAAGACTTTGGAGCTTGTACATGCGGACCTATGTGGACTGATGGAAGCTGAGTCAAGCTCAGGATACAAATACTTTGCAGTATTTGTCGATGACTACAGCAGGTACACCTGGACTTATTTTTTAAGAAACAAGTCTGAAGCATTTCAAGTATTCAACCAGTTCAAGGCAATAGCTGAACGGGAATCAGGAAATATGCACTCAAGGGGGAGAACTGGGAAGAAGCTGAAGAACGGGATTCATATATACTTTCGCGGAGAACTGGGAAGCAAACCAATATGAATCAAGGGGGAGTGGTGACGTGTGCTGATTCATACGTCATTGTGTGATATGGCTTCAGGCGACCTTTGGAGTGATCCTGTGCAAGGTTAGTTGTTTCGTTCTAGTTTTTCTCATTAAAACTGTAAAGCTGAACTCAACCAGAGTAACTTGCATCCCCGCTCCTTATTCTTGTGCTGTATAAATACATAGCTTGTATCACGTTACTAGATGAATACAATCGCTATAAGTCTTAATCTTCCCTAAATAGTTCCTATAACTCTATTCCTTTGTGTGTTGTGCTGCTGGTGTATCTTTGAAAGAGCAACAGGTGTGCCCATGGCTTGGAGCCATGTTCATACCAAGATGGCGAACCATTTGCACTTTTTCCAATCCCAAATAAAGACTGAAATTCAGAGGATAAGCAAGGCTGTTATTCTTTTAGACTTAGACAAATTTGTGAAACTTGTATAACTTATGTTATATACACATGAAAAGAACTTACAGAGATCATGGATTGGCTACCTATCATTTTATTTGTTGAACATCAGTTGACATGCAGGTGAGATTTTATGCAATTCTCTAACTCATGCAGTAACTAGTTGTGTAGTCGATTTGATCTCGTCTCTCTGCTGTACAATATCACTGAACTCGGATAGAATTGCTCTGAACTCATCACCTGTGAGTGTTTCCTTTTCAAGCAACACATCAACCAATTGGTCAATAGCTGCTCGATTGTTCCTAATGTGATTCTTTGCTATTTCATAAGCTTTGTCAATAATAGCTTTGACTGACTTGTCAATGTCTTCTGCTAGCTTTTCAGACATTGAATTCCTAGCTAGCATTCTCAAAACCACGTCACCACTTTGTACTGCTGGATCCATCAATGCCCATGGTCCAATCTCAGACATCCCAAACATGGTGACCATCTGGTCAGAAACAAAGGTAATAACAGCATTAATTAAGCCTATTGTGAATCTATTTTAGCTTGAAAGATATGAAATTAATGATCCCAAGCTACTTTCTGACAATGACAAAAGAAGATTTTCTACAAGTTTATGTTGAAGAAAAATGTATACCTGTTTTGCTATCTTTGTTATCTGCTGCAGATCTCCAGCTGCTCCAGTTGTAACCTCTGACTCACCAAATATTACTTCCTCTGCTGCTCGTCCACCTAGCCCTCCTACTATTCTAGCAAATATCTGTTGTTTAGAAATAAGAGTTGGGTCTTCGCCAGGGAGGAACCAAGTAAGTCCACGGGCTTGTCCTCTAGGGATAAGAGATACTTTTTGCACTGGATCATGTCCAGGAGTTAGTGTCCTGCATGTGCAGTGTCAGTTTAGAATGTTGCACCAGTAAAAAAAATTATGAGAACTTTATATGGATAGACATCCATCTATGTCATCAATTAGAATAAATAAAGAAAATGTACATATGTATCATAGTGCAAATGTTATTATTGAAAGTTAAGCTAATAAGAATTCATAGGACCCAAAGTGCAATTTGACATTGTGAATACTCAATATTAATCAGAGTCTGATAAATGTTTGTTTCATGAAAACATGGATATTTGATGAATCTTGGAGGGTGGACCAAGATTAAAATGCTAAATTTGATGCCTATTGACAATCCCATTAACTTATGATTTTAACATACATTAATCTAACAGTTCAGCCCTTTTTATTGTTTGATGTGCTGGCTTTCTATGATTTTCCTCTTTTTGATCAAGAAGACTCCCTGTAAGATATCTAAGCAATTTCCTTTACTCAAGGAAATTCTTTTGCTGGCATATAAATTAATATAAATTATGTTTCTTTAATTAACCTTTTGTATTATGTCTCAATCATTTCCATATAAAATTACTCCTTTTTCCACGATTGGAACTAAATATTAATGACTATTAAATAGAGTACATTAATTGTCAAAAATTGTTTTCCTATTCTATGAAGCTTTCGTCTAGCTAAACAACACAATAGGAAATATTCTATGTATGACCAATTTAACAAAGAAAAAGCAAGATCCTGTTGATAAAAACAACACAAGACCTATCTGCCTTTTGTGATTTATTTTAGAATTATGCTCCTTATTCTGGTTATGCTAGTTGTAAAAGCAAAATTATCTAAATGGCAAATAAAAAAGAAATAAAACACTAAAAATATAAAAGAATGAATTTCACATCTATTTTTTTTGCTATTACTTTTGTAGTTTGACCATATAGATAAATTTTGTTTCAAATATTACTTGCATTTTCTAATATTTTTTCAAACATCTTGTAATGAACTTTATCACTATCATTATGCTTTAGCAATTTGAAGCTTGTTTGTCGAGTTTGGTTTATGTATTACCGTTATATCACGAGTGCAATTTCTATGGGCGAGCTGCCCATAAAAAACATATGAATGAGTGAACATGAGTAGAAAAAAGAATGAACATGAATAGAAAATGAATGAATATAAATTTATATTCATTTAATCATATTCATTATCTTTATTATTCATGTTCATTCAGTCAAAGCTCATGTTCACTCGTCCCTAAAAATATATATGGGCGGACCGCCCATATAAGTTTTTTCTTTTATCACTAGATTAAGTTCACCTACCCAATGTCTTATGAAAATGAAAAGATGTTAAATTTTGCAAATATGAAGTGCAGAAGACAAAGCTTGTCAGCAAAATCAAAACATTTTATCTCTTTAATATGTAAGTTCTGCCAAGCAAAACTAAAAAAGTCAGCATGCTATTTACTTCTGTGGTTCGTTCGCTTTCGTGGATCGGATGGGATATGATATGATATCAAATGAAGGAGTGTTGGATAAGATTTTTTTTAATCCGGTATACACCAGATATAATATTAAATTTATATTCTTCTAATCCATGCACTAAATAAACAAAGGATATAAATCTATCTCTAATCTTATTCATTTCTATCCTATGTAGCAAACATGCCCCCTAGTGTTTCAGGAAGATTTTCTGACTAATTTGATGGTGCATTATATGACGCAAACCTGATGAGTGTTAGCTAACATATAATTGGAGCTGAAAATATGATGAGAGAAAATAAGACATACGCGCAGATGGCATGTCCAATCTCATGATAAGCCACTAGTGTTTTGCTTTTCCCATCTGTCATCTTTGTTCCTTCGAGTCCAGCCACGATTCGGTCAATGGAATCATCAATCTCTTTCGCTGTTATTTTATCTTTTCCTCTCCTTCCAGCAAGAATTGCTGCTTCATTCATCAAGTTTGCCAGGTCTGCACCACTGAAACCTGGTGTTCGCATTGCAATAACACTTAGAGAAACATCTTTGTCCAGCTTCTTATTGCTGCTATGCACCTTCAGTATTTCTTCCCTTCCTTTGATATCAGGTAATCCAACAGTTACCTGCCAGAAATCCAAGAGTAAATAGTCTTTTTTAGGGAAAAAATTCAAAATCTTTTTTCATTTTTGGTTCGGCAGCTAACAGTGGCTCTTGCAATGGCTAATGTAAATAGGTGGACACTGAAAAACATTTTCTGCTTTTCTGATAAAGGATAAAAGGAGTTAAAAAAAAATGATTTGAGATAATTTAAGAATGCATCAATATTTATATATGAACCATGACTGGTGCTTATCTATATTTCTGCATCTATATATTTATATGAACCATGACTAGTGCATCTATATTTAAGAATGCATCTATATTTATATATATGATTTGCAATCATATATATATTTGACTAGTGCAATCATATATGAACTATGTTAGGATTGCTAAATCTGGGTGCCTTGCCTAATAAGAGGGGAAATGATTTTCGTACCTGTCGATCAAATCTTCCAGGTCTAAGCAAGGCTGAATCAAGAATTTCTGGACGGTTTGTGGCAGCAATTACGATAACTCCACTATCCCCACTGAAACCATCCATCTCAGTTAGCAACTGATTCAGTGTCTGTTCTCTTTCATCATTTCCACCCCCAATTCCTGTCCCTCTCTGCCTTCCTACTGCATCTATCTCATCAATGAATACGAGACATGGAGAGTTCATCTTTGCCCTGTTAAACAAATCTCTAACTCTTGAAGCCCCCACTCCTACAAACATCTCAATGAATTCTGAACCTGATAAAGAAAAGAATGGAACGCCTGCCTCTCCTGCTATTGCTTTAGCCAACAACGTTTTACCAGTGCCAGGTGGACCAACAAGTAATACACCCTTTGGAATTCTTGCTCCAACAGCAGCAAACTTCTCTGGAGATTTTAGGAATTCAACAATCTCTTTGAAATCCTGCTTTGCTTCATCTACTCCAGCTACATCATCGAAAGTGATTCCGGTATTGGGTTCCATCTGAAACATGGCTTTTGACCTGTTCAGAGTTAATATGCATCAGTCAATGTGTACTAACCTTCTTGTAGATCCTATAAATGTATTAAATTTATCAATGAGAAGTCAAAGACAAATAACAGAAGAACGTGTGACATTGCAAATCTTTTGAGTACTGTTGCTTTCATCACTAAGGATAATTTCATAGATAGCTATCAGAGATTTTAAGCTCAACAATAAAACATATTCTGTGTATGTTAACTGATTACCTTCCAAGTCCAAAGGGCAAGTTCGGACCTCCTGGAGTATTCAAGGATGAAGATCTTAAGAACAAAGACCCAAGTAAGAGCAAAGGGAAAGCCAAATTTCCCAACAAGTCCAGAATTGCAAGTCCTATGTTGGGTTCCAACGGATGAGCAGCAAAATCTACATCCTTCTCTCTAAGTTTCCTAAGCAATTCAGGAGGCAATCCTGGCAGCTGCACTCTAACTCTTTGTATTCTGTTCAATGCTGGGTTAGATATCTCCGCAATGGCAACTGTCCCATTTTCAAACAGGTCTACCTTGTTCACAGCTCCTTCATTCAGGTACTCCAAGAATCTTGAGTAGGACATCCTGTTGGATGTAGATTCTTGAGGGCTCTCCGGCTCTGCCCTTGCAGTCTTAACTGCAGAGAACCCTGCTCCAAGAAAGCCTAGCCCTACAGATTGGAGTAGCTTTCTTCTTCCGAGATTGGCATCGTAAAGTGTTCCTTGGTTTGTGTTCTCTCTTCTAATGGAAGACCTGTTGTGGCTTTCTTTGGTGACATCCTGAGACTTGCAGATGGGAAGGTGGGCGGTAGTGAGAGACAAAGCTGGTGACATTTCCTTCTTCAACAGGAAAGAACTTGTTGAAATTACAGTGAAAAAGCAGAATGAAGATCAAGTTGGACCACTTCTTCTAAGCAGTTGGTCTTTTCCTGGTGCTTAATCTGGTGGAATTAGTTTGTTTAAATAGCTTGAGCAATACTACACTTGTATGTCGCAGATAGTTCTAGCTCAACATGTTCTTTCATCTGGATTCTTCTTCAACATTATGCGTTCGAAGAAGAAAACACTCTCAAGGTTAACATTATATGAGCAGATCTTTATCCATTTTTTGGTGTGTTGCATTACGTTGCATCTTACAAGGGAGCTTCTGGAACAGCTTAAGGTTTTTGACCCTGAACGTGAAAGTTCTATGAACTGAGAAATGAAGCTTCGATCAGTTTCAGCACTCAGTTGCCTGTCTTGTAAGTTCAGGAATTTTGTAAATGCATGAATGTAGGAATGGTGATTTGTGTGATGGAGTAATTACAGCAAATATTTGTGGCGGAGATATTGGACACTTGGATTAGATCATTTCCTGTCAAGTTGATGTTGATGAAAAGCAATAGTGCTAACCTGAACATATGTGGAATCAGTTGTTTCATCAAGCTTTTCACTGATGGATGCTCAATTCTCCTATGCAGGCTTATCCATTAAATGACGGGAAAATTCTGACTCGTTCTCGAGATTACCATGCCCCTCTAGTCAACATGGTTTACATCAAGATGTCACAAATCTTAATTCCAACTTCCGAGTAGATAAACATGTTTTAAAAATCTGATCAATGATACTCCAAAAAGAAAAAGAGAAATGTGATCAATGGTCCCTGTATTGCAGTGAATGCTCATTTCCTTTGGCATTTTTTTATTTATTTTAACAAAGATCTAATTTATGGTCATGGAATTCAATCGGTTCCTTAATTGAGCAAAGTGGGCTCATGGGCTCATGGGCTACGTAGATTGTAGCTGGATGCTTTATGCTCATTCAGCTTGCAGTCAATGATGCGTGAATTATTCATATTTTGCTAAACAAAATTCTCTGTCATCCTGCTTGTAAAAGCAACTAAATTAAGTCTTTAAGGTGCTTTACCTGCAAAATGCCTTTACTACAGTTTTTACGTACCTAGAAAATTGAAGGAAAAAAATTAATTACTAATCAAATCATTAATATTTTAATAATTAATAAAATATAATTAAATTATTCATAATTCTATTGAACGATTGAGATATAAAAATCATGAATAGAAGAATGAATGACTAAAAACGGAATAGAGAACAATCGATATCAGTGTTTATACATATTCATTTAATGAATATAGAAGAAGTTGTGTACATATTTTATACTTCCTCATCTTTGATCTTGAGCTGACCTTAATGAGGTGTTTGGTTGCCCACAAGTGCAAATGCTGTAAAAAATATTTGCATGCAAAAGTAAATTCCCATGAACAAAATTTGCAGTCTATCGTTTGGTTATCCGCAAGTAGAGTTACAACTTCTATTTATATGCGTTAATTGGTTGGGCACAAATGAAAGTTGCAAGTATACTTGCAACTTGCATCTTCATATATCTAAGCCTCACAATTTCCTACCCAGCTCGATAGCTCGACACAGGCCCGACATGATAAATCATGCTCAACCCGCCCATTATCATACCTAAACAACCCGATAAGGCCCGAACATCTATCAGGGCATGCTGGGCCAGGGGACGTAGGCCCGATCCCATAGCTCAATAGCCTGAGTCAAGAAAGGGGCAGCCCATTTGGTTATTATTATTATTATTATTTTACAACTAAAGATTAATTAAGACTTAATTATTTTTTTTAAATTGTTAATCAAGAAAGGGGCAGCCTAGTATTACGTCCAGCTCAAGCGACGGTAGAAGCACTAGTTCTGCTTCCAAAGCATGCCCACTAACAGACACTTCGTAGTCCATAAAGATCGTCTCTGCCATGATAGCATTGCCCATAGGCGTCGACACCACTAAGGGTGCCTCAAGCATACTCTTTCCCTTTCCCATCCGCGGAGCAAATTCGGCAGAAACAAAAGAGTGCGTAGCACCCGGATCAAATAATACATAAGCTGCAACATAACAAATTGCTAAAGTACCTGATACCACCACCTTCGATGCCTCTGTGCGGTCCTGATTTCAGTGCAAACACCTGCGTGGGAGTCCTCCTAGAACCACGGATACGTTGCCCCATCTCCTAAGGCTGGCTCCTTTGAGCCACAAAAGCCACTAACATTGGTGTCTTTCCCTTAGACTGTGCTGCCCTCTGACCACCACTGATTGGGTAATCCTTCATGAAGTGTCCAGTCTAATCACACCCAAATAAGCATCTGTACGCCCAAAACACACCCCTAGTGCTTCCTCTGGCACTCACCGCATTGCGGCGCCTCAATCCTTTGCTGCACATCCACTAACACTACCCTCTACGCAATACTTGACCCTAAGCGATCCCTGAAGCTGCTTTGTCCCCTGCCATGCTGTTGGGTTGCCTCCGTAGCAAAACCCTCAGAGTGAGTCTGCCGCTCCCCCGGTCCATGAGGTCTGAACTTTTTCTTTGGGGGTCCATCCCGACTCTCTATCGGTATCTTAGCTTCCTTCCGCAAGGTCTTGTCCACTACCTGAGCAAAAGTATTGTCCTTTGTATAATGAATTAGTCAACCAATTTGGACTCTCAGTCCCTTCACAAATCTCCTAACCCTGGCTGTCTCAGTCGACACTAGTAAGGGATGATACTGAGACAATCGGGTAAATTACATCTCGTTCTCCTGTACGATCATATTGTTAGTCTGCCGGAGTTGCTCAAATTCCTTTGCGTGTCTGTCGCGGATGCTCCGAAGTAGGTACCACTCAATAATGGCTGCCCTCTCCTCCAATAATCTCATTGAAAAGGCTGTTGCATTTGTTTGTTATTGAAGTCATGCATTGTAAAGGCTGTTGCATTTATTTGTTATTGAAGTGCATTTCATGCAACATTACCTTTTTGCCATAGCAAATTTCAACGTTATTTCTAGAAAAAAACCCTTTCTTGCTTTCTTTGAATGAGAAAACCCTTTCTCGCTTAGTTATGGTCTCTGGATAAATTGCCTTTTGTCATTCCCTGTCCTATCATTGGCTTGATCTGCTTTTAAATTTAGCAACAAAGGCGGTAACCCTGCATATTTTATCCAACCTCTCAAATAGTGATATCCAATAAGACGCTTCATACTAATTGTAGAATATGGTCCGATGTTACATTGAGTTCAAACCAGTGTGATGGTTACTGACAACAAGAAGCATAATTAACTAAATTTATAGTGATTAAAAATATGCAAAGAGTTAATGAATAATTAAAAATAGAAAAAAAGTTATTATGGTGTCTTTGAACACCCAGCTACCTTGCATAAAAAAGAACAGCTATTTTCTTGTACTCGAACATGTAGAGCTTTTATTCCCAAATCCCGAATCAATCTTCACTTTTTTCTAATACCAAAAAGTAAATAACTTAATACTCACATTACCCTCCCATTCTCTTAACGAGGTTAACCGGATAGTTAACCCCATTAACACCGTTGGAGGGCCGGGTTAACCCCGTTAATCCCAGCCCAATTTCCCATTGCTACCCCGTTATGCATGGAAGGGGGTTTATATTTTTTCACGTCCGTTGCACTTTATACGACGTTTCATCTCCAGTGCCAGTTTCATCTCCATCGCTCCACTCGACTCTCCTTCCTTCAAGTCGGCCACGACAGAAGTTCAAGTCCTCCAGCTCATTCGAAGTTCATCGCAGAAGTCGGCGACCTCCTTTCGCACTTCAAGTTGACGGCCGCAGAAGTTCTTCTTCCTTCTTCAAGTTCTTCAAGTCGACGACCACAAGTTAGATTTTGCTGATCCAAGTTATGGATCACATTCATTTAATCATTATAGATTTTTTGAGATTCTATGATAACTTTTGAGATGCATACTTTCATAAATGGCATACATAGCCGAACTAGTTTAAAATTGGCAGAATCAATTTAAAATAGTAAAAAAATGTTTTTCAAGTCTAAAAACTTATTTTGCTGATACAAGTTATGGATCACATTTATGTATAAATAATAGATCTTTTGTGATTTTATTGTTAATTTAGGATGAATTTTCCGAACCAGTTTAAATTGGGCTCGACCAGTTGAAAATAGTAAAAAAAATATTAATTTTGAACTCTAAAAAAATTATTTTGCTGATCCATGAAATTAGTAAAAAATTAGTGTATCATGTTTAAAATTAGTAAAAAAAATCATTATAGATTTTTTGAGATTTTATGATAATTTTTTAGATGCATTTACCTTCATAAATGACATACATGGCCGAATCAGTTTAAAATTGGTCTAACATGTTTAAAATGGTAAAAAAAATTGTTTTTCAATTCTAAAAAAATTATTTTGCTGATACAAGTTATGGATCACATTTACCAATGAATAATAGATTTTTCGTGAATTTAGGATGGATTGGCCGAACTTATTTAAAATGGGCCCAACTAGTTGAAAATGGTAAAAAAAAAAAAAATTAACTCTAAAAAATTTCTTTTCCCGGTCCAAGTTATGGATAATATTTACTTAATCATTATAGATTTTTTTAGATTTTATGGTGATTTTTTAAATGCATTTACTTTCATAAATGATATATATGGCCGAACTAGTTTAAAATTCGTCAAACCAGTTTAAAATGGTAAAAAAATTATTTTTCAATTCTAAAAAACTTATTTTACTAATACAAATTATTGATCATATTTACCTATGAATAATAGATTTTTTGTGATTTTATTATGAATTTAGGATGAATTTTCCGAACCAGTTTAAAATGGGCCCAACCAGTTGAAAATGGTAAAAAAAATTGATTTTCAACAATCTCAAAATTATTTTGCTGATCCAAGTTATGGATCACATTTACTTAATCATTATAGATTTTTTGAGATTTTAAGGTGAATCTTTAGATGCATTTACTTTCATAAATGACATACATGACCGAACTAGTTTAAAATACCTCCAACCAATTTAAAATGTTATATCAGTTTCAGTTTTGTTATTTTAAATAGTTATTTTGAGTAATACAAATTGTTGATCACATTTCACTATGCATAATAGATTTTATTTAAAATTTATGGTGATTTTAGAAGGCATTTCCTTGCATATATGACCCATGTAGTGAACCAGTTTAAAATGCCTCAAACGAGTTTAAAATGCTATACAGTTTCAGTTTTGTTATTTTAAGCACTTATTTTGACTTATTCAATTAATTTGGTCTGTCACATGTTCACAATAATTCCCACTTATCCAATAATGCTTTCAACAATAGGTGGAAGTATTCTAATATCATGAACAACACCAATAACCATGAGGTTTACCATATTGATTCAAGCTGTTACGATATTGATGATGACTTTATTCCAGAAGAAGTACTAAGCTATTGTCAAAGTTTGATAAGCCCTTGAATGCAAACCAAGATCAATCAAAAGTTCCTAAAAATGCAGTAACAGCTAAAGTAACAACCCAACGTGTGGACATCTTTGTTGTTCCTGATACTGTAGTAGCAGCTGAAGTAACAACCCAACGTGTGGACAGTTTGTTGTTCTTGATACTACAGTAGTAGCTAAAGTAACAACCCAACCTTTGGACAATTTTGTTGTTCCTAATACTGCAGTAACAGCTGAACTAACAATCCAACAAACAGCTAATGGTGTTCAGAGTGTTGTAATAGCTGTGCTTCCAATTGACCTGAACAATAGTCCTAATTTTGATGACAATCCATATGATTGGATAGAGGAAGAATTGGCAGATGAAAGGATTAGAGAAGAAGTTGAGCAACCTGAGCCATCAGAATTTTTAGTGTTTACCTCACTTGATGTTGTCAGAGCTAGATTTGATTTAAATGAATATATGTATGAGAATCCAAATGATTACCTTCAAAGTGATGATGAGGATGAATCCGACCTAAACAATGATGAGCACATTGACTTTACTCCTGATGAAGAGCATATTAACTTTACCGCTAATGATTTAAGAGAAGAAGAGGATTATAGATTAGCGCAAACTATGTATGAAGAGAGAGTTGAGGACACCCAAAGTCCTAAAGGAGATGAAACCCTCATAATTGATCCCAATAGCTTTGATCATGATGAAATTCAATCAACTGAATTGTATCTCCATCAGGTAAAAGATCTAAATCAAGTTGACTGATAAATCATTTATGTTTATACACTAGTTTTTTTGGATTTTGAGCATACCTTCAATCGTTTTGAATCAGTTTAAAATGCTATGTCATTTCCTTGCATATATGACCCATGTAGTGAACCAGTTTAAGATGTCTCTAACTAGTTTAAAATCAAGGTGATTTTTAGAATGTAGCCTGAAACAATTTTTGCTTACATTTGTCTGCGGGTATTTCTTGATAGAGAACAATTTATAAGAGCCCTTAAAACCTTTTGTATCAAGCGCAACTTTGAATTAAGACACTTGGAAAGTAAGAAGACATATATTATGTTGGATGTGTCAAGGATGATTGTCCCTGGACTTTCTCTGCTAGTGGGCAGGGCATGTTTACAGTGGTGAACTTTGTGAATAACCACACTTGTACAATTTCTAGGCTCAATTTGGACCACAAGGAATGCTCTGCTAAATTTATTGTGAATCAGATCAAGGATGAATTAGTGGGAAACCAAACGTACACACCAGCTATGATCATAATTGCAATTCAAAACTCATTTGGAGTTAGGGTATCTTATAAGAAAGCATACAATGCACTTCAGATTGCTCTTGTATCTGTTCGTGGAGACTTCGCTGAAAGCTACAAAGATCTCCCTTCCTACTTAAGAGAATTAAGGATTCACGACCATGGTACCATAGTAAAATTGCTATGTTGTAATGCAACTTATCGTTTTCAACGGATTTTCTAATCTTTTGGAGCATCCTTGCGTGGGTTTAGACAGTATTTAGGACCCGTCTTATGTATTGATGCCACCCACTTGAGGGGAAAGTATCTTGAAGTACTTATAATAGCTATTGCTATTGATTCTGAAAGTAGGTTTTTTCTTATTGCATTTGCGGTGTGTGAAATTGATAGAAGAGAATCGTGGGAATGATTCTTGCAAGAATTTGCCAATTGCATCCCTGAATTTAAAAGCTTGATTATCATGAGTGATAGAAATCCAAGTATTTTAGCCGCCGTTAAAATAGTATTTCCAGAAGCTCACCATGGTTATTGTATGGTCCACTTAGCAAAGAACTCGGTGCATGATGTCCGAAGCAGGGTTGATGTTGGATTTTTTCGGGGAGCTGGCAAGAGCTACAAATCTACACACCTTCAATGAATGCATGCTGAAGATGTTGGAACTTCATCCACCAAGCTATGAATGGATTTCACAACTGGATAAGAAAAAATGGGCTACATTTTTTTTCCCTAGTCGCAGGTATTATGGAATTATATCACCCGTTTACTTATGCATAATAGTTTTTCAGTGATTTTTAAAATTCATTTTCCAGAATCAGTTTAAATTTGGCCGAACCAGTTTAAAATGGTAAAAATTAATTGATATTCCACTCCAAATCACTTATTTTCATGATCCAACTTGTGGATGACATTTAATTATGCATAATAAATTTTCAGTGATTTTATGGTGATTTTAAAATGCTTTTTCAAAAGTAGTTTAAAATTGTCTGAACCAGTTTAAAATGGTAAAAACTAATTGATATTCCACTCCAAATCACTTATTTTGATGATCCAACTTGTGGATCACATTTACTTATGCATAATAGAATTTCAATGATTTTATGGTCATTCTAAAATGGTTGTAGAGTACGATGTCATTACGACCAATGCCGTTGAAAGCTTGAATGCTTTATTTAGGGATGTGTTGTGAGATGCCAATTACAATATTAATTGAGATGACAAGAAGGAATGTTGCTGAATGATTCTATAAGAGGCGTAAAGTTTTAATCCAATTGACTACAGTATTAACACCTAAATCTGAATCAGATATTACTGAAAATAGGAGCATGTGTCGTTGGTATGCGATTCATCCTCATACGGACCATTGTTATCAAGTTAGTACATCTACGCAAACAGTCATTATTGATTTACACCAAAGACCATGTTCTCGTCATAAATTACAGATATTTGGTATTCCATGCTCTCATACGATGGCAATAATTGGTTGCTGTAGTCACAATCCATACCAATATTGTGAACATTATTTTAGAATAGATACTTACCAAAAAAATTATGAAGACAAAATATTTTCTACTAGAAGTAAGCAATACTAGCACAAACAATCATTTGATCCTTTGGTAAAACCACCACAAGCTTTGGCACAACATAGTAGGAAGAGGAAAATCATAATAGAATCTTGGCACAATGGAAAAGTTTCAAGAAAGTGCAACCAATGTAAATAAACCGGTCATAATAGAAGGTCATGTAACACCCCCCCCCCTTTTGTTGATGTGGCAAGTCTGTTATTTTGTATGTGAATTTTGGTGCACTCTAAATATTAAACTAGTTGTATTTTGTATGTGAATTTCCATTGAAAGACATTTTATATGTGAAATTCCAATGAAATTAGGCCTATTTTATCATTTTAAACTGTTTTGGTCTATTTTAAACTGCTTGACCTGTTAGGTCTATATGTCATTTATGAAAAGTAAATGCATCTTAACTGCTTCGGCCATATATGCTATTTATGAAAGTAAATGCATCTCAAAAATTACCATAAAATGTCAAAAAATCTATAATGATTAAGTAATGTGAATCATAACTTGGATTTGAAAAATAATATTTTTAGAGTTGAAAATTAATTATTATTATTATTTATCATTTTCAATCGGTTGGACCCATTTTAAACAAGTTCAGCCAATCCATGGGAAATTCACGATAAAATCCCAAAAGATCTTTTATTCATAGGTAAATGTGTGATATCCTAGATATTAATATTTATTTTTGCATTGTTTGTAATTGTCAGCCGAGCGGGCTGGTTCGAGGTCGAGCCGAGTCGACTCATGGTCCGATGCGAGCTTGCGAGCTCGGGAAAGTAGGAATATGAATTATGCGATTTCTTTTCCTGCATAGATAAATTTATTTAATTATTCTATTATGTGTGCTTAATTTATTAAATTATATTGCATGAGTGTGCATGTGTTTGATGCTTACGTGGAGCATGGGGTTAGAATGAGTTTAATTAAGCTTAGTCGGGTTAGCGGGTTTGGATTCGGCTCGGGGTGGATGCGGGTTGCTAGGGGTTGAGGGTTTGGGGAGGGATTTATAAACTCCCCCTTTGGCATGTGGCTCTCTATTGGAGCCACACAAGCCGTTTGGAGAGAGGAGCAGCCGAGCCGCCAGCCGCCCCTCTCCCCTCACCCCTTTCATGGAGCCGCCGCCCTCAAGCAGCCAGCCATCGAGCCCTCTTCTTCCCCTTCCCTTGGAGGCCAAGCCGTCGGCTTGGTTGAAGCCGCTGCCTCCTTGAAGCTTTGGAGCCGCCGCCACCCCAAAGGGCCGGATTCGGAGGCCGCCGATTTAGAGTTTCTTGTGTTTATTCTTCCTAAATCGGGTGAGTGGTTTTACCCCTCATTTTCTCGGGTTTTCTCTCGTGTTCTTGAGCCGATTTGGGCGTTGTGTTCTGGTTGTTGCTCCTGTTTTAATGTCCGGTTTTTCGGTGCTTTTTTCTCCCGGCTCGGCTCGGGCTCTGGTTCGAGGTACCCGGGGTCGTTCTTGATTGTTTCCCGTCGATTCTTGTGATTTGAACGTCGAAATCTCGTGCTGACTTGTGGAGGGAACCCGAGGTTTCCCCTTTGTGGCTCACCCTAGGGGTGCTCGGCCAAGGTGGAAGAAGGGCGCCCTCGAGGTGTTTGATGAAATGCCTAAGAGATGATTCTTGTTTATCTTTGAGATGTATGCCTTGAATTGCTTACCAATTTAGGTTCTTATAATGTTAATGCATGCCTTGAAATTAAATCTGTGATTTTTGGATATAAATCATGTTTTACAAAGATAGGATTTGACCTTGATGCCATGGGTGTTCTTGATATGGGTTCTTGATCATGAAACTTGATTCTTGTTTAAAGATGATATTGATGCTTGCTAATCTTGTTTAACAAATATGATTTTTGTGAGATTTATCTCAATATTATAAATATGTGTTGATAGTGATTAATGATTTAATTTCTGAGAATTTTGGATTAATTACCATGATATGCTGAAAACTCAATCTTGCTGAAAACTCCATACAGAATTGTTGATTTGGGGCTGATTTTAAAAACTTTGTTGTGATGTGTATAGTTTACTGAACATAGTCTTGTAACCTATCATTTTGACCAGCAAACATAGTCTGGATCCATAGGATACACTTTGGAAGTCAGATTCGACTTGGGTCCACCAGTTTTGGGCTCAATAATAAACTGAAAATAAAACCCTAATTTTGGCAAATGGAAATTTTAATTGAATAATTAAAATTCAAGGGACAGCATAATCTGT
Source organism: Canna indica (assembly GCA_034359265.1). Classification (NCBI taxonomy): domain Eukaryota; kingdom Viridiplantae; phylum Streptophyta; class Magnoliopsida; order Zingiberales; family Cannaceae; genus Canna; species Canna indica. Next base: position 29,800,450 of record CP136898.1, on the reverse strand, counting down.
TAAGAGTCAACAAATTAAATTATATGTATGAAATAAAACATCATGGGTTTATGATATTACGGGTCTAGGAGTTGGGATCAGGCATTGGGTGTTGTGGAGTTTCCCAATAAAGACATCTCTAAGACACCGTAGGAGACACTTGACTTAGATCTTGTTGGCGTCATATCTTATGAATGACGGAGAGGCTCGAATAGGAGCCGAATTGCGGGCTTGGCCCGAATGGTTGGATGGCTAATTCCCAACCTATGGTTAAGGAACAAGTTCGGATGGGCGAATTCCGATTATTCCCGCGTTTCTTGTGGAACAAGTTCGGACGGGCAAATCCCGATTGTTCCCAAGTATCTATATCTTAAGGAATAAGTTCGAATGAGTGAATTCCTATTATTCCTGCGCTATCTTTAAGGAACAAGCTCGGATGGGAGAATCCTGATTGTTCCCGCGTTTCTTGTGGAGCAAGTTCAAACGGGCAAATCCCGATTGCTCCCGAGTGTCTTTTAAGGAATAAGTTTGGATGGGCGAATCCTGATTTTTTCTGCGCTTTATCTAGGGGTTCTATTATAGGATAAGCTCGGATGAGCCAATCCCGATTATCCTCATAACCCTTGAGTGTGATGTGTGCCTTAGGGCACGGGTAGACTGATGCTTGTTGTATTTCACTGCTTAGTGAAATGGTTTGCCTTTAGGCATGTGATGGTCAGTTGGCATGTTAGTTAGTTATACCACTTGATGATTTAACCCTGTATGAGTTAGGCGTACTTTATTCTTTCTCTCTGTGGTTGATTTTATGGTGGGAGTTGGTAGAATCGCTCACTGAGTTCTTTAAACTCATCTGTTGTCATTTTTATTTTTTTTTGCAGAGCCTGACCGGTGAGGTGGGCTGGAGTACTTGGCACGGCTGGAGGGGCAGAGAAGCTACATTGATCTCATAGCAGTCCTAGTTAGGGGTCGTAGTCGAGTTTTTGGTTGTTTGTCATGCACCTGTAGTTTGGTATTTTGGAGTTGTAGTCCCTTGGGGACATTCTTGTCTTTCATTTCATATTTCACTTGTAACTGAACTGTTGAACTTTGATTTATTATTTCTGCACTTTACTATTTTGCTAAACTTACTTCTAATGAAATCTGGTTTGGTTTTTCATTTAAAATAAAACTCGTTTCATTCTTTTCGCTATGTTTTATTGTTATGAGTTGGCATGTGCATGGATTAGGCTGCGGGGTATAGGCACGTATACCCTGGCCGGTTACATGACCCTGAGTTGGGGCGTGACAAAATGTGATCTATAACTTGTATCAGCAAAATAAGTTTTTTAGAGTTGAAAAACTGGTTTGGTGAATTTTAAACTGGTTCGGCCATGTATGTCATTTATGAAAGTAATGCATCTAAAAAATTACCATAAAATCTAAAAAAACTATAATGATTAAGTAAATGTGATCCATCTTGGATCAGGAAAATATTTTTTTTAGGGTTGAAAAATATTTTTTTTACCATTTTCAACTAGTTAGGTTCATTTTAAACAGGTTCGGCCAATGCATTCTAAATTCACAATAAAATCACAAAACAAATCTATTATTCATAGGTAAATGTGATACATAACTTGTATCAGCAAAATAAGTTTTTTAGAGTTGAAAAATAAATTTTTTTACCATTTTAAACTGGTTCGGCCATGTATGTCATTTATGAAAGTAAATGCATCTCAAAAATCACCATAAAATATCAAATAATCTATAATGATTAAGTAAATGTGATCCATAACTTGGATCAGCAAAATAATTTTTTTGCAGTTGAAAATCAATTTTTTTTTATCATTTTCAACTGGTTGGGCCAATTTTAAACTCGTTCAACCAATCCATCCTATATTCACAATAAAATTATAAAAATCTATTATTCATAGATAAATGTGATCCATAACTTATATCAGCAAAATAAGTTTTTTGGAGTTGAAAAATAATTTTTTTTACCATTTTAAATAGATTCGACCAATTTCAAACTAGTTCAGTCTTGTATGTCATTTTTGAAAAAAAAATGAATCTCAAAAATCAACATAAAATCTCAAAAAATATATAATGATTAAGTCTATGTGATCCATAACTTGGATCAGCAAAATAATTTTGTTAGAGTTGAAAATCATTTTTTTTTTACCATTTTCAACTGGTTGAGCCCCCATTTTAAACTAGTTCGGACAATCCATCCTAAATTCACAATAAAAACATAAAAAAATTTAATATTCATAGATAAATATGATCCATAACTTGTATTAGCAAAATAAGTTTTTTAGAGTTGAAAAACAATTTTTTTACCATTTCAAATAGGTTCGGCAAAATTTAAACTAGTTCGGCCAAGTATGCCGTTTTTGAAAAAAAATGCATCTAAAAAATCAACATAAAATCTTAAAAAATTTGTAATGATTAAGTATATGTGATCCATAACTAGGATCAACAAAATAATTTTTCTAGAGTTGAAAATCAATTTTTTTTTTCTATTTTCAGTTGGTTGGGCCTATTTTAAACTAGTTCGGCCAATCCATCATAAATTCATAATAAAATTATAAAAAATCTATTATTCATAGGTAAATATGATTCATAACTTGTATCACCAAAATAATTATTTTAGAGTTGAAAAACAATTTTTTTTACCATTTTAAACAAGTTTGGTCAATTTTAAACTTGTTCGGCCATGTATGTTGTAATATCCGAGATATTTTTTTTAATTTATGTTATCTGTTTGGTGTTGCCAACCTAGCGGGCTAGTTCGAGGTCGAGCCGAGTCGACTTGTGGTCTGATGCGAGCTTGAAAGCTTGGGTAAGTAAATCATGTATTGTATATTTTAATTATTTGCTCGATTTATTTAATTGTACTGCATGAGTGTGCTTGTGTGGAGCATGAGTTTAATTAAGCTAAGGCGGGTTGGATTTGGGCTCGAGGCGGATGCGGGTTGAGGGTTTGCAGAGGCAGAGGCGGATGCGGGCTCAATTTTTTTTTATCATTTTCAACTGGTTGAGCCTATTTTAAACTCGTTCGACCAATCCATCCTATATTCATAATAAAATCACAAAAATCTATTATTCATAGGTAAATGTGATCCTAACTTGTATAAGCAAAATAAGTTTTTTGGAGTTGAAAAATACTCTTTTTTTTACCATTTTAAATAGATTCGACCAATTTCAAACTAGTTCAGTCTTGTATGTCATTTTTGAAAAAAAAATGAATCTCAAAAATCAACATAAAATCTCAAAAAATATATAATGATTAATTCTATGTGATCCATAACTTGGATCAGCAAAATAATTTTGTTAGAGTTGAAAATCAATTTTTTTTTACCATTTTCAACTAGTTGAGCCCCCATTTTAAACTAGTTCGGACAATCCATCCTAAATTCACAATAAAATCATAAAAAATCTAATATTCATAGATAAATATGATCCATAACTTGTATTAGCAAAATAAGTTTTTTAGAGTTGAAAAACAATTTTTTTTTACCATTTTAAATAGGTTCGGCAAAATTTAAACTAGTTCGGCCAAGTATGTCGTTTTTGAAAAAAAAATGCATCTAAAAAATCTAAAAAATCTTAAAAAATTTGTAATGATTAAGTATATGTGATCCATAACTAGAATCAACAAAATAATTTTTTTAGAGTTGAAAATCAATTTTTTTTTTCTATTTTCAATTGGTTGGGCCTATTTTAAACTAGTTCAACCAATCCATCCTAAATTCATAATAAAATTATAAAAAATCTATTATTCATAGGTAAATGTGATCCATAAATTGTATCACCAAAATAAATTTTTTAGAGTTGAAAATCAATTTTTTTTACCATTTTAAACAAGTTCGGTCAATTTTAAACTTGTTCGGCCATGTATGCTGTAATATCCGAGATATTTTTTTTAATTTATGTTATCTGTTTTGTGTTGCCAGCCTAGCGGGCTAGTTCGAGGTCGAACCAAGTCGACTCGTGGTCCGATGCGAACTTGAGAGCTCGGGTAAGTAAATCATGTATTGTATATTTTATTTGCTTGATTTATTTAATTGTACTGCATGGGTGTGCTTGTGTGGAGCATGAGTTTAATTAAGCTAAGGCGGGTTGGATTCGGGCTCGAGGTGGATGCGGGTTGAGGGTTTGGGGAGGGAATTATAACCCCCCCCCCCCCCCCCCCCCAATAGGCTTGCGCCTCCACTTTGGAGCCGCACAGGAATTTTGGAGAGAGGAGCAGCCGAGCTGCCCCTCTCCCCCTCTTGGAGCCGCCGCCTTCAAGGGTCAAGCTGTCGGGATTTCTTCCCCCATCTTGGAGCCCCCTTGTTTGAGCTGAGCCGCTGCACTCTTTGAGGCCGGATTCGGAGGCCACTGATTGGGAATTTTCCCCGATTTCTTCTTCCTAATCATGTGAGTGGTTTACCTCTCATTTCCTTGAATTTTCTCTTCGTGTTCTTGAACCGTTCTTAAAATCGAGGTGTTCTTGTTGGTTTTTTCGTCGAACCTTGAGTTCTTGCTGATTTCTTTTATTGCCGTGAAAAGAGGAGGCCCAAAGACCCCCCTCTATATGGGGCTCGGCAGCCCTAGGATTACCCTAGGGGTGCTTGGCCAAGCTGAGGGAATTGGGTCGCCCTCAAAGTGTTCGATGAAATGCCTAAGAGGAGTTCTCGATGTTTTTGAGGTCTAGGCTTTTAAATTCCTAATCTTGATTTTGTTCCTATGATGCTGTGCATGATTCCTATCTAAATCTTTAATTTCAGCGTATGAATCCATGTTTTGCATGTGAAAAGATTTAATCTTGTTGCTATGTATGTTCTTGTTTGGGTTCTTGATGTTGAAACTTAAGTCTTGATTTAAAGATGATGTGGATGCATGCTAAATCTTGATTAAGAATTATGAATTAATCTATGTATGATTTATCTTGATGTTATAAATCTGTTGTGGTGGTAATTAAGGATTTAATTACTGTGATTTTCGAATTAATTACCATGATATGCTAAAAACGCCATCTTGCTGAAGTTTCATGCTGAAATTGTTCATTCAAGGCTAATTTTGAAATCTCTGTTGTGATGCGCATAGTTTATTGAACATAGTCGTGTAATCTATTGTTTCGATTGAAAAACATAGTTTCAAATCATAGGACACACTTTGGAAGCCATATTATGCTTGGGTATACTAGTAAACTAAAATCAAAACCCCTAAAACAAAACCCTAATTTCGGTAATGACAATTTTAGTTGTAGAATTAAAATTCAAGGAGCAGGATAATCTGTTAAAGAGCCAATTAAAGAATTTAATTGCATGAAATAAAATCTCATGGGTTGATGACATTGCGGGTCTAGGGCGTCGGGAGCGGCCATAGTAGTTGCGACATTTCCCAGTATGGACACCCCTAAGACACCGTAGGAAACACTTGACTTAGGTCTTGTTAGCGCCATATTTTATGAATGGCGGGGAGGCTCGGATAGGAGCCGGATTGCGGCTTGGCCCGGAAGGTTGGATGGATAATTCTCAACCTGTGAAAAAGGAATAAGTTCGGATGGGCGAATCCCGATTATTCTTGCGTTTTATTTGGAACAAGTTCGGATGGGTGAATCTCAATTGTTTCCGCGTTTCTTTAAAGGAATAAGTCCGGATGGGCGAATCCCGATTATTCCTGCATTTTATTTGGAACAAGTTCGGATGGGTGAATCCTGATTGTTCCTGCGTTTTTTTAAAGGAATAAGTTTGGAGGGGCGAATCTCGATTATTCTTGCGATTATTTATAAAACAAGTTCGGATGGGCAAATCCCGATTGTTCCTGTGTTCTTAAAGGAATAAGTTCGGATGAGTAAATCTCGATTATTCCTGCGCTGTCTTTAGGGGTATGATTATAGGATAAGCTCGGATTGGTCAATCCCGATTATCCTCAGAATCCTTGAGTGTGACTTAGTGTCTTAGGGCATGAATAGGCTGAGGCATGTTGTTATTCACTGCTAAGTGAATGGGTTGCCTCAGGGCATGAGATGGCTAGGTGGCTTGTAGACTAACCATTAGGGGTGGCAATTGAAATCGGTTAACCGTGGTTAACCGGTTAACCGAATGGCAAAATTCGGTTCTAGATAGTGATTTTGTGGTTCGATTTCGGTTTCGGTTAGTGAAACTGAAAAACAATTTTAAAATGGTTCGGTTTCGATTACCGGGTCGCGGATAATCGGTAACCAAAACTGGTTATAAGTTTCGGTTTCGATTACCGGTTATTCGCGGTTAACCGGTATCCGAAACCGGTAAAATATAAGTTATTAAAATATTTAAACCCGAAACCCGTTACTACTACCCACTAAACCACCTACCCATTATCTTGTGTATAAAAAATTAAAAAACTGAACCTAACCCTAATTTTCCCAGCTGACACTCTCGACAGCTACTCACTCATCCACCATTCCACCGAATACTCAACGGCGGACAGTCTCGACTCACTCACTCGTCGATCGCTCGCAGAGTCGTAGTCGCTGCGACGTCGCCTCCGGTCGCAGTCGTTGATCGCTCGCGGACGGTCTCCCGGACTCCCCACTCGGCCCTCGGCGTCAGCGGCCCTCGCCGACTCCCAACCACCCGACTCCCCTCTTTGCCCTCGCCGAGTCGCCGACTCCCCACTCGACTTCCCTCCAAGACCGGATATAGTTCAAAAACTTTGCTGTGCGACAAGGTGCTCTTATTCTTGGCATATACGGAGAGAACAGTATATAAGCATTGCAGGTGAAACCTCTTTTTTTCAGTTCTAGTAGTAATTACAGGAAAAAAATACTTGTGCTTATTTGAGTCATGGATTGGATTCTCTAGTACATCGTCTGAGTGATTTGCCATTCCCCTTAAACTTTGTAAGCTGCTTTCACTCTATATCTATATAAAATCATTATCAATGTATCTTTTACACCCTTGGGATCAAATCTCAATGAGGAAAAAATTCTCAGTATTCTTCTGCAAATTAAAAGCGTGAAATCACAAGAGTTTAAATTTCACTTGTGTTTGAAAAAACAGTGAGTAAATTTCATTTCTTGTTTGTTTTGACCCATTTAATCTGGGATTCTTCTCATGGTACATTAGTAATGTGGTAACAAGAATAGGTGGGATTTCACAATGTTCAAAGTTAAGTTTATGGGAAAAATTAAACTCTTATTCTCAAGTTTTTATCCTTGAAAACAAACTAATTTATCGAAACTATAGTAAAATTTTCCCGAACCTGTAAAAATATTTTGGTTGTATGCATGAATAAAATTCACATTGATAGCCTAGTTTTGGCAAATGATTAATGAATAAATCATTCCAGCTTTGGATTTCTTTTGTTTGATTAATTCAGTATTGGTTTTCAATTACTGATAAGGATTGCCTAAAAAAAAGAGGCACAAATCTAATTGGTGTGAAAATAGATTGGAATTACAGGTGGTCATTGTTAAAGCAAGATAATTACTGTCTTTTAATCATTGTTTGGTGTCTTTTAATCACTTTTTGGTTATTAATATTTGAAGCGGTTATTCGTTTACTAACCGGTTAACTGGTAGTAAACGGATAACCGATTCTATCCGAACCGAAAAAAATCAATTTCGATTTTGGATATAGGTTTTTGGAACCGACCGGTTTCGGTTTTGATTTCGGTTAGCGGGTTTGAAAATCGGTTTCGGTTTCGGTTAACCCTCAAAAGTGCAATTAACCAAACCGTTGTCATACTAGTTGCATTTTCCCTATTTGAGACAGGTGCATTTATTCATATATATCTGTGGTTGGTTTTTATGGTGGGGGTTAGTAGTATCACTCACTGAGTTCCTTTGAACTCACCCGTTGTTTCTTTTTATTTTTTGCAGAGCCTGACCAGTGAGGTGGGCTGGAGCACTTGGCGCAGTTCGAGGGTAGAGGAACCACATTGATCTCATAACAGTCCTAGTTGGGAGTCGTAGTCGAGTCTTTGGTAGTTTTGTCATGCACTTGTGTTTTGGTGTTTTGGAGTTGTAGTCCCTTGGGGACATTCATGTCTTTTATTCAGATTTCATTTGTTAAAGTAAACTGTTAAACTTGATTTATTCATTTCTGCACTTGAAATGTTTTGCTAAAATTTTACTCCTTAAATGAAATATGTTTTGGTTTCTCGTTCATGATAAAACATGTTACTCTTTTCGCTATGTTTTATTATCACGAGTTGGCATGTTCATGAGATAGGCTGCGGGGTATAGGCACGTATACTCTGACCAGTCACATGACCCTAAGTTGGGGCGTGACATATGTCATTTATGAAAAAAAATGCATATAAAAAATCAATATGAAATCTCAAAAAATCTATAATGATTAAGTATATATGATCTATAACTTGTATCAGCAAAATAATTTTTAAGAGTTGAAAAATAATTTTTTTTTACCATTTTAAATAGGTTCGGCAATTTTAAACTAGTTCGATGTCACGCCCCAACTCGGGGTCGCAATTTTAAACTGGGGTAAGTGTCAATACCCCAAAGCCTATCACATGCACTTATCCAATCATAAAAGAACAATACTGAACCATCGAAAAACCATGAAATAAACGGTGACCAAACTTTATTAATTTCAAACAGTTTTAAGTTTAAAGAAATAACTCAGTTTTTCAAATAACAGTTCAAGTTTAAAATCGTAAATGTTTTTACAAACGACTACTCAGTGCATGACCATCAACCCCAACTAACACGACTACGACTCTATGGACGCCTGCTACGAGATCTGTGCCTCCACCTGCACTCCAGCTGCGCCATGCCACCAGGCCATACCACACGGTTCGGGCTCTGTAAAATAATAATAAACAAACAGTGAGTCTACGAGGAACTCAGTGAGCGGTTTTTTTTGTTGGCTTAAGGGTTCCCCTTAAGCTTTGATCATCATTTTGATGATAATAAACACGTATTTAATCTATGTGTGATGTTTTGAGTTCAAGTTGAGGTTGCGATAAGCATGCGAACTTCGGCGAACTTCGCTCGAAGAATCGAAAGAAAAGAACGTCAAGAAAGGGTCGTGTGTAGGTTGAGTAGATATTGTTGTATGAAATGACACACTAGATGGGGGGTGAATAGTATGTTTACTAATTCTTATTGCCTAATTCCGGTTTTAAACGTTTCTTTGATTACTTAGGCAAATTGCTATTTATTGACTAGATGTGGAAACAAAAATACGACAATTAAGCACAAACCAAATATCAATGCTAACACACTGATTTATAGTGATTCGGCCCCAATGCCTACTCCACTACCTAAGCACCCCACTTAGGATTTTCAAACTAAGTTTACTAGATTAAATTGGTTCCCTTACAAAGAGGACTTTGACCCGAAGAGTCTCACTCTCAATCTAAGGCACTTCCACACCCGGAAGTCTCCACCTTCTTACCGAGAGCACTCTTCCACCTCAACCCTAAGGGACACCTCAACTAATCCTAGTAAGCTATGTTTATACAAGTGGCTTTACACCTTCTACACTAAGGTAACCACTTACAACCAAAGATCAAACACTAGGTCTTCTTACAAATTCAAATACAATGATTTGAAAAACAAATTAAAACAAGTTTTATTACAAGAAGAGGAATAAAAACTTATCACAAATAAACGCCTCTTCTTTCCGACCCTAGCACCCTTGACGAACCCTTTGAAGGAGAACTCTTTGGTGATGAGGGATCAAGAGCTAGGTTTAATGAATTTTGTCACTTTGAAACTTAGAGGATGCGAGGAATCACTCTTTGAAGGCTTTTTGCATCACAAATTATCTGAGAGAGAGAGAGGAAAAAGAAGTTAGAAGAGTGATATTTATAACCCCTCAATGAAACGGTAGCTCAACGGGCGATAAACTAGCTGTTTCCGTCGTTCGGTCGCTTGCCGATCGATCATCGATCGACCGACCGATCGACCGCCCAGCGACCGCTGGCTCTTTGTGAGTTAATCACACTTTTCAGTTGATCGAATGAGTCGCGACTTCAGCGATCCGTAATCCGATCGACCGAAGCACTTTCTGCCAATTTTTGGCATTGGTCGGTCGATCGACCGGTCGACCAACGTAGCCTTGAGCCGATTTCTTCACCATCTTCAGTCGATCGACAAGTCGACCGATTGGCTACTGCCATTTTGTGGCATCATTCGGTCGATCGACCGGTCGACCGACAAGGCTACTGCCAATTTTCAACACCATTCGGTCGATCGACCGGTTGATCGAACTTGGGTTGAAAATTTATATCTTGGCTTTCTCATTTCGCGCTTTGTTTTTCGGCTTCATTCTTCGGCGTGCTTTAACTTTAAAAGATTCTCTAGCTGTCCAAGTCATTTCTGGTGCATGTGTTCGTCTATATTGGAGATCGATGGAAAGACATGAGGCTTGACTTATCTTTTATCGATCTTGCAATTTTCATACTTCAAGAACTTGTTAAATAGGTTTGTTATCATCAAAATAGTCATGAAGAGAATAAAGCAAGAAGGAAGAAACCTTCAGCCAACAGATATTATGTAATATACCCCTAGGATCTCATCCCAAGCTTAATTGTAAAGTTATCCAAGTTAAAACTTGGTAACTAAACCCATAAAAAAGCATGCATCAAGATAAGTTAAAAATCAGCCTCAGCCTAAGTTCGATCGATCGGTCGATCGGCCGAACAAGGCAGAAAAATGGCAGTAGCCACTTCGGTCGACTGGTCAATCAACCGAACAGATGCAACAATCAGCAATGGCTACTTCAGTCGACCGATCGAGGCAAAAAATTGGCAATGCTTTCTTCGGTCGACTGATCGGTTGATTGGATAGTAGAGAAGCAAAATCGCAACTCAGTCGGTCGACCCTCCGGTTGACCAGACAGAGCGGCAGAAGAAAGAATTGCCAGTGGTCGCTGGGCGGTCGATCGACAAGCGATCGAACGGCGTCCAACGGGCGAAAAAATGCCCGTTGAAGAGCCGTTCGGTTGAGGGGTTATAAATACCCCTCACCTAACTCCTTTAATAACTCTTGACAACTGAATTAAGCATTCAAGAGAGAGATTTGTGCCTTCTAGAGATCAATTGCTTGTGCTCGCTTCTCCGATCAATGTCTTCTCAAGCGCTCATCTTCCCTCAACTCGGGCTTTGATTCGAGCTCAACGACTTGGCGAGTTGAAGGCTTGAAGGCTTGGAAAAGAGCATTGGTTCTCAAGACCCTATCACCGCTGAGATGTGTGGTAGCCCCGTTCGGCTGATGGCACGCCTCAGTAGATCGTCTTCTTTTTGGTAAATATCAAATCCTTAGATTGATGCATGAGAATTATTGTCGAAAGCATGCCCTTCCTACCTAGAAGGCTCGGCCGAGCAAGGTGTTACCCTGCTCAAGTTTTGGCCGAGCAAGGGTAAGGGTGGAACTGAAATATTGATTAAATTATTCATGCTAGATTTCATGTTGGGTTGTTTTGATTCATGCTTACATGCTTGGTGTTAAATTGTATTTATGTTATGAGATTTCTCGCTCATCATATGAATTGTTAGTAGCGATAGATCTAGATTATCATGTTTAAGGAAATGTTCTTGTTATTGCATACATGGTTAGAATTTAGTATAGCATGCGAATCATGGAAACGTTACGATTATATTCTAATGCTAGTGCCCCATCATACCATGTTATACTACTTGTTTCCTTACTACGAATTTAACTTTAATTGCTGAAATTAATCTCTTGCTCTAGCATTCATTTAGTTAACATTGTTGGTATTTAATTTTGGTGATTATTGTTGGTAACTATTACTAGTAATTATTGTTGGAAATTGGGGAAAATTTCGGCATGATCTTCCCCCTTTTTTCTCTATGCGGCCAACCCCTAAATCATATAAACACGATCAAAAGAAAACATAATCACGATGGAGATGAATCCCGGCTTCTCTAACGACTACGCGAGATCGGCGCCGTCCACAAGATCTCCCTCCCCTTCCCTCGGGCTGCGTGTGGCTCTCTCTCCTTGAGCCCCACGGCAACTTGAGGTCAAGGGTTTTATTCCCCCCTCCTTTGGCTTTTGACCAAAGTGCCCTCGAGACTTAAGTCTCATTACTCAATGCAACCCGAGTTCGAATCGGACCCCAACTCAACCCGTAACCCGATTCCATCCCAACTTAAATCAAACTAACACATAAGTCATACAACATGCTTCATGAGTCAACCAATTAAGTTATACCTACCATTAGTGTCGATTGTCGCGACTCAACCCGACTATTCCCTGATCTCGTGCGCTGCACCACATAAAACTTATATGTTAGGAGATATCGGGCATTACATTCGAACATTTATGCCATTTATGAAAACAAAAATGCATATCAAAATTCACCATAAAATCTCAAAATTCACTATAACTCACTATACACATTAAACAAATCACATAAATCACAGTTATTTACATGGGTTGTTCGTTGTACTCATCATGCAAAAGTTCTTGAGCATAGTTCCACCGAATTTTTGTCAAATCGTCTTGATAGAAATCAAAATGTAAATCTTTTTTCTAGTATTCAATGTATTTCATAACAAAAACTCTACCGTCCACACTTGCATATTGTAAAGGGCAGCTGGCCAACATTCTTTTCCATCCATCTTCTTTAATTCTGTAGGCCACTTGGTGTGATATCATATTTAGTTCAGTCATTGACATATTGGAAACTACAGTGCACTACATTGATAAAAATATAATTGGTCAATATAGTAAAAAAGTAATTTAACTAATGAAACCCAAAGAATACTTGCATTGTCTTGAAAATCTTGTGCTGAACCAATATAAGACAACATAGAATTATAGTGCCAAAATATTTTTTGTGGTAAATCAACGACTAAAAGATGCCAATAGCCTCCAGTGTCATTCATTGGATCCGAATGTCTATTGTGACTACTGTTAATTGGCATGAAAAGATATTTAATGTTTGTGGACTGCGAATTGCCTTCTGAAAATGATTTATGTATCAGTTGAAATGCTCCATTGCAATGAAATTTAACATATCTGTACAATAAATAATAAAGTTAGTACATGTAGGTAGGCATTAGAATATCATATCTTCAAACTGAAAATAAAAGATATTTATGTTACCTTAAAAATACATCCAAAGTATACAAAATTGTATTGGGATGTACATTTTCAAAGGACATTAAAACAAATGTATCAATTGCATCTTCGTCAAGGTAGGTGTATGCATCAACAAGATTGAAAAGAAAGAATATTCTTAGACGGTGTGCTCCACATTGCCAGACCAATGCCTTTGACAAATTAAATATGCAACAAAAATTGTACGTGAATGTTAGTACTAAGTAACTTGAAACAATTAAAATATTCAAACTGTTGAAATGAATTCTATGGTTTTGACATTTAAAGAGCTTCGGTGAAACAGTTGAAATATTTATATAGTTTGGACATTACATTAGGGTGAAACGGTTTGGTACAACATAGGCCAACAACTATTTTCACACTACCAAATGATATTATTGCATACATTGGTACAACATAGGCCAATAATATAAAATTCAACAAGAAAAAATAATCACTCTCAATGACACAATTTATTGTTAAATAAAAATTAAAATAAAATATTCAAACAAACTCAATCGAGCTTATTTAATGAAAGAATAATTTTTGCAGCATCGATGTCATTCTTTGATATCCTCTTATCCTTATAAATCTGCATGGAAATATAATGTATTCGTTAAACATCTTTTTTTCGTATATATTAAGTGAACAAGAATTTCAAATTTTAATAAATACCTACTTAAAAACTTTCTGTTTTAAGGCCTCATTTTCTATGGGGCGTGAAATAAAATAAGTTGATGGCGCGCATGGGGCGTGAAATAAAATAAGTTATTAGCCACGGCTTAGCGAGGGCGTGAGAGCCGTTGGTGATATGGATAAGTCATTAGTCATGGCTAGAAACGGCTGTCGCTTATTAATTAATGGCACGAACGTAGCACGAAAACTAAAACACAATGAACCAACGGCTTAGAGAGGGTCAGCCATCGGAGATATTAAAATTACAAATCCACGGTTTTCCGACGGCTAGCGAGCCGTGGGTTAAAATAGTTTTTATTTGCGTTCGCGCTCGACCCTTCCTCTTTCCCCTGCTCTCATCTCTCTCCGCCGTTGCCGACGATTTGTCGCCGCCGATCGTCACCGCGTCGCACCCTCACCGTGCCGCCTGCTCCCTCGCCCTCACCGCGTCGCCTCCCCGGCCCCCTCGATCTCCGTCGCCCAGGCGCGCCGCCACCGACCTGCTCCCTCGTCCTCACCGCCGATCCCTCTCCCCTCTCCGCCACTACCAAGTGAGTTCATCCCCCTCCCCTCTCCGATCCGGCACCGGTCGAAAACCTAGGGTTCCGGACTAGCACCGACCAATTATATATATATATATAATTAGTGTTAATTACTGTTATTAGTGGTTAATTAGATTTATTTACTATTAATTACTATTATTAGAGATTAATTAGGGTTAATTTTAGATTTAATTAGTAAATTAGTGTTAATTTTTTTAAAAATTAGATTAATTAGTTTTCAATTAGATTTAATTATTGTTAATTAGTTGTTAATTAGATTTAATTAGGGTAGAATAAATGTTACGATTAATTTTAGTTGGGTGTAATTATAATTATGAAATCATCCACTTTGGACTCGCGCGCTCCGAAATCGTCCACTTTGGACTCGCGCCGAAATCGTCAATAAAGGATGAACTCGTGCACGTCGGAATCATCCACTTTAGACTCGCGGCCAAATCGTCCATGGTGGACTCGCGCCGGAATCAAGACGAGTTGATACGTTTCACGTACGATCGACGAGTCAAGTTTTAATTTTGCAAAACTTTAGATCCGTTCGGGGGTTGTATGTTCGTGTAAAAGAAGTTAATGATCTTTTATACGACGTACAACCCTTGAATTGTCCCTAATTGGACAACTTGGGAGCATAGTTATTTATATTGCACTTAGTTTATTTTTTTTTAGTCATTAACTTCATTTTTAAATTTTGGCATGTATCTCTCTTGTTCTCCGATACGCGCCCAAATGATATGCGTATTCAAAGAACTATAGGGAGATGCTGCCAAAATTTAGAATGAAGTTAACGACTAAAAAAAATATTAAGTTCAATATGAATAACATGAATCCCGAATGGAATAGGACCATCCCACCTAAAGACATTACCTAAAGATATTGCAAACTTTTTGACAAAACATGCTGGGCGATCGAAGTTGGATGTACCGACAAATTCATTGTGGAGCTATAACGGACGAATTTTGAGTAGGCGTAACTTACTTCTTAAATTTCGCCTACTCGAATGAAAAATTCCTTAGTGGTGATAAAATCCGATGTCCGTGCCGAAAATGTTCGAACATAAGATTTTTGGACCGAGAAACTGTCACACTGCATCTGTATACAAAAGGATTCACACCAAGATATTTTGTATGGAACACTACTAGAAAAATGGGCATCTGCAACGGCTGATGCCGTTGCTGAGCCGTTGCTGAAGAGCATCAGCAACGGCCGCGCCGTTGCAATAGAGCCGTGACAGAAAGTCGCGTTGCTGATAACTTAGCAACGGATCAGTAACGGTCGCTCGGGCCGTCGCTCAAAACATTATCAGCAACGACCGCTCGGGCCGTCGCTAAAAAAATTATCAGCAACGGTTTTGCCACAGACCCGGAGCCGTTGCTGATAATATTAATAGCAACGGCCGCTGAGTCCGTAGCAACGCCGTTAGTAAAACCCCGTCGCTAAGCCGTTGCTGTAGGTCATCAGCAACGGCTTTCGATACACTTTTAGCAACGGCTTTCCCACGGACGGCCGTGGGAAAGCCGTTGCTGATGACGTATACCTGGAAACAAAAAAATTGAAAATTGAAAATTTCCATTGATACATTGATACATTATCTGATACATAACTCACACACCCATACCCACATACACACATTCATTCACACATCACAAACACACCAAGATATACCTCAAAACAATTATATTTATATTGATAATTATCCACGATAGTATAAAAACAATTCAAATGCAAAATTGAAGTATCAATATCCAAACAAAATAAGTTAAACAAGTTAAATATCTCAGTAACAAGTTCAATATCCAAACAAAAAATCTCACGATCACGATGGAGGATGGTCTGGATCATATGGCGGAGTCTGGAGTGCTTGAGTGTACACCGGCGTGGACTGACTCGAGGATGATGGATTAGATGATGCCGAAGAGATGCCTGCTTCAGGATGACCTGACATGTTGCGTAGCATAGCATGCATCTCCTCCATCATTTGAGTCTGACGCACGACCGTCTCCTCTAGAGTCCTTATTCTGCTACTATGATTATAACTGGATCTAGAGGTGGACGGCCGCTCACCAGCGACCGGAGGGGTCGGTGCCCCAAGTGGCCCTAGCACGGCTCGCGCATGACCACTATCTGCGAAGCCATATACGCGGCCATGGTCCCAGCCACCTGCGGCCTCGACCCACGATGCTGCGTCAAAGTCCTCGGGGGTACCCCCGCGCTGCACCACCGTCTGGCTGTACGTCTCCTACTCGAGTTTGATTTTTTGTTTAATATTTATCATAAAACTTAAATTATAAATATATAATGAATAATTTAAACAAATATATAATTACCACAATGTATGCAGCGCGGTTGTCGATGTACTCCCCCGTCCCATGTGCTCGACGGTGAGTCCGCTCAAACACCGCTATCGGGGAGGGTCGTTGGACAGTCCCGTCATCCGACACCGTCGTCTACATTTACAAAACAAATACATTAATTAGTACACATAGTAACAAATAAAATATATAATTAAAAGATATACTTACCATACGGTTCGCGTGCACTGCAAATGCAACAGAGCCGTCGGTGTGACGCGCTGCTCCCCCCGACATGCGATATCTAGCCGCATTCCGAGAAACCTCCTGCCATCGATCCGTCGACCATATTCCCACGAGCTGGTCCCATATATCCGGAGTAATCCAACCGGGGCCGTATCCCCGAGTCTCCACGATGTTAGTGGTCCCAGCTCGGGCCATCGCCTGGAACCGAGCCTGCCCCAGCTGCCGTTGTACCTTGCCCGGGAAATAGCCTCCCAGGCAGCATAAATGAAGGGCCTCTGGTCCTCGGCCCATGTATAGCGAGCCTGCAAAATAATAATATCAGTACCAATATTAATATATCATCATGCATGTAAAAAAATAATAATACGTGCCTCAAACTCGCGCCATAACATGTCGACGTGCTCGCTAGGCACGTGAGACCACGTAGGCCATGCCCCGTGCATGTATCGTCGAATAGTAGAAGAAATGCTCCTCGGCACTTCTTCTTGCTCGAACCTGCACAACAAAAATAAATTTTTATATTATATTATGATACAATGAATTTGTAATGATTCATAATTCATGATATATTACCGCTCCCCAATCACGCTAATCAATCTACGTGACTCTGTGGCTGGTGGAGGCTGCCACCTGTTCGGCCCGCGTGGCCGCCTGCGTCTGGATGTACTATCCTCGGCAGTATCATCCGCATGAGGATCAGCAACAGGAGGATCAGCAGCATGAGTAAGTGCTGGAGTCTCACCGATCGGAGACTCCGAAGCTCTCCTGCGTCGATAACCACGACCAGACATATCTGTCGAACAGACATATAATCAGATTATTGTATAAATAGTAGAGATATATTTAATAAAATATATACTTTACAATTATTCCTCATCATCTGAATAATAGTCTTCGAATTCTTCCTCTTCTTCCTCTTCTTCATCTTCTTCATCTCCAGCTTCCTCAATTTCATGATCGTCATCATCAGCATATTCAACTTCTAATTGAATTGACGTTGTGTCTGCATCCTCGAGTATTGGAATAATACGATCCACAGCAGGAAGATCATCTTCTTGATAGAAACCAGGAGGATCATTTTCTCCAACTATCGGATCAATTTTTCCTCTACCTTTTGTCTTACAGACTACACGCCAATCTGCTCTATCTTTATTTCAAGCCGGATACTTCCCGTAATATACTTGTTCGGCTTGTGATGCCAATATAAAAGGCTCATTTGCTGCCAATTTCGATTTGTAATTAACCTCAACAAGTTTGTATTTTGGATGAACTTTCATGCCCTTTTATGTTGTATCGAACCAATGACATCTAAATACGATAACTGATTTCAAGCCGAAGTAGTGCAACTCTATGACTTCTTCCACCAGTCCATAAAAATCCATATCACATTCAACATAGGTTGTCCCTTTCACGCAGACCCCAGCATTCATCGTCTTCTTTGTAAATGAATATTCAACCGTGTGAAATTTATACCCGTTAACAAAATATCCGCTATAGCACGACACAAGTCGCGACGGTCCACTAACAAACTCAAATATTCTTTAATCTATTTCAGCTCTGTGATCTTTGCTGTAAGTCTGAATCCAAGTAGGGAAATCACGATTTCGTAATCTCTCCAATTCTTGATCATTGTGAATAGAGTATTTTTGCACCATCTCAATGTCAAATATTTCAATGAATTGTTCAATCTCTGGATAATTGAGTAATACATACAAGTGTGTCAAATGATACTCTTCATCGCTTAAGTGTCGAGATGGACGAGAACCAAAAGCACGACCAGAGTGACAAAATATATTTAAACGTCCATCTGAATGTCGAACACCCCCGTCGTCGTTACGTAGAAGATGATCAAATCTTGTCTGTACTGTCGATTCAAAGTAAAATGAGCAGAATGTTGAAATTTCTTGGATGATATACGATTCAGATAGTGATCCTTCAACAGCTGCGGTGTTCTTTACTTTTTTCTTCAGACGATTCATGTATCTTTCAAATAAGTACATCCACCGATATTGAACGGGGCCACCAACTCGTGCCTCGTATGCCAAGTGTATCGGTAGATGCTCCATCGAGTCAAAAAATGCAGGAGGGAAAAACTGCTCCAGCTTGCATATGATTTCAACAATATTATTTTCAAGTGTTGACATATCTTCGACTCGAAGGACATTTGCACAGATGCTTCTAAAAAACATACTTAATTCAGTCAACGGACCCCAAATATTATCAGGTAGAAGATCTCGAAATGCGATCGAAAGTAATCTCTGCATGAATACATGACAATCATGGCTCTTCATCCCTGATATTTTGCAATCATCGACGTTCACACATCGAGATAAGTTTGAAGCATATCCATCGGGTAATCTGAGTTCTTTTACCCATTGACAAACATCTTTGATCTGTTGTTTATTTAACACATATAGGGCCTTCGGTTTCAGATATCGTCCGTTGACCTCTTGTAACTCCAACTCTGGTATTTTACAAAGTATTTTCAGATCATGTCGGGCTTTGACATTATCTTTAGTTTTTCCAGAAATATCCATCAAAGTGTTGAAAATATTATCAAACACATTTTTTTCAATGTGCATGACATCTAAATTATGTCGAATCAATAATGAACTCCAATAGGGCAATTCCCAAAAGATACTTTTTTTCACCCAGTTGTGTGTTTGGCCAAAACCTGACACTCTTTCATTGCGACCAAATACTATATCTGGAAGTGCTGAAACACGTGCTAACATTTGTTCACCAGACAACATCGGTGGTGGCCCATCTCTTTCGACTCTGCCCTTAGTAAATTTATTATGATTCCTTCGATACTGATGATTAACCGGTAGGAATCGACGATGACAATCAAAGAATGAGATTTTTCGTCCGTTCTGAAGACTGATTGACTTAGAGTGTTCCATACAATACGGACAAGAGAGTCGGCCGTGAGTGCTCCAACCCGACAACATGCCGTACGCAGGGAAATCATTGATTGTCCACAAGACCGCAGCCTTTAATTTGAAGTTTTGCTTCCGATGACAATCATAAGTGACAGCTCCCTCAGTCCACAATGTTTTCAATTCATCTATCAAGGGTCTGAGAAATATGTCAATTTCTTTTCGCGGACCCTTAGGACCCGGAATAATCATCGAAAGATAAATAAATTCATCTTTCATGCACATTGACGGTGGCAAATTATAAACTGTCAGCAGCACTGACCAAACTGAATAAGGAGTTGCAGAATGTCCAAACGGATTAAAACCATCTGTGCACAATCCCAATCTGATATTTCTAGTATCCCTAGCAAATGAAGGATAACATGTATCCAAATGTTTCCATGCTTCACTGTCAGATGGATGAGTCATTACTGTATCATCACGACTTCTTGCATGCCAACTCATGTAGGGGCTGTCTTTTCCGACATGAATAATCTTTGAAGCCTCGGTGTTAGTGGAAATACCGAAGCACCTTAAACGGGAAATTTTTCTGTCGGACCGATTTCTTCTCCTTGTAACGAGGGTGTTGACATACAGGGCATTTATCCAACTGCACATTTTCTTTATAATATAAAATGCAGTTATTTTGGCACGCGTGTATTTTTTCGTACCCAAGCCCCAATTTTCTCATTAGCTTTTTAGTCTTATAAAAAGTAGGCTCAAACTTGTTATCAGTAGGCAGCATTCCATTAATCAATCCAGCAATCCGATCATACGCAACTCCGCTGATATTACAATCGGCCTTGATGTTTAAGAGCTGTGTCATTGCTGAAAACCTAGTGTATTTAGGACAATTCTCATACAAAGGTTCATCGACAGCTTTCAACATCTCGTAAAATTCTGCAGCTTCTTTATTCGGTAATTCAATCTCTACCACAGCCCCTACTTCTGTGATATCAACCGCTGTAGTATCTGGTGGGATTGATGTCTGAAGAACTGGCCGATCAACATTATCATTCAGGTGGAATTGACCCCCAAGACTATCAAGTATCATAGTTCTATAGGGATTACATTGACTGGATGAAGAAGCACCAGCAGAGGAAGATTCACCATATGTCTGAACGACAGGATTGCTCGACGTCCCGACTTCGCGTGACTCCCCGTGATAAGTCCATAGAAAATATCTTGGTGCAAATCCTTTGGTATATAGATGCAGAGTGACAGTCTCCCGATCCAAAAATCGTCCATTTGAACAAATGCGGCACGGACATCAGATTTGATCACCCATGCTAATGAAATTCCGATTCGAATAGGCGAAATTTAGGAAGTATGTTACGCCTAATCGAAACTCATTCGTTAAAGCTCCACGATCAAGACGTCGGTACATCCAACTTCGATCAGCCGACATGATTCTGTCAATCAATGACAATTTCTTTGGTTAATGTCTTTAGGTGAGATTGTCCTATTCCATTCGGGATTTATGTTATTTGAACTGCACTTACGTTTTTATTTTAACTGTTAACTAATTATTCTAAATTTCGGCAGCATCTCCCTATAGTTCTCCGAATACGCATATCATCTGGGCGCGTATCGGAGAACAAGAGAAATGTTGCCAAAATTTAGAATAATTAGATAACAGTTAAAATAAAAATGTAAGTGCAGTACAAATAACTATATTCCCAAACTGTCCAATCAAGGACAATTCAAGAATTGTACATCGTATAAAAGATCATCTACTTCTTTTACACGAACATACAATCCCCGAACGGATCTAAGGTTTTGCTAAATCATATCCGACTCGTCGATGCGTACGTGAAACATATGAACTCGTCGGATGCATGATTATTTTCTAAATATTTCGAGACCGTTCAAGTCCATATTGGACGATTCCGGCGCGCGTCCGAAGTGGACGATTCCGGCGCGCGTCCGAAGTGGACGATTCCAGCGCACGTCCGAAGTGGACGATTCCGACGCGCGTCCGAAGTGGATGATTCCGGCGCGCGTCTGAATTCCGGCGCGCATCCGAAGTGGACGATACCGGCGCGCGTCCGAAGTGGACGATTCCGGCGCGCGTCCGAAATTAATCTAAACCCTAATAATTAATCTAACAAATTAAACAATTAATCTAAATAATTAATTAACAATTAATTAACAATTATAAAACAATTATAAAACAATTATAAAACAATATAAATTATATATAAAATTATAAATTCCGGCGTCGGAGTTAGGTGGACTCCGGCGCCGGCGTACAGTGGTCGGACACACTGTCCGACCACTGTACAAGGTCCGGCGGCGGCCATCGGCCGACCGCCGCCGGCCGAAACCCTAGAAATAGGGTTTCGGTCGGATTGATTCCCGCCGGCCGCAACGGGAAGAGACGGCCGGTCGACGAGGCATACCTGAACAAGTCGGCAGCAGCGGGAGGAGGAAGAGGCGTCGTCAGCGTCGGCAGCAGCGGCAGTGGCGGCGAGAGGCGTCGGCAGGAGTGGCGGCGGCAGCAGCGGGAGGAAGAAGGGTCGGGCGCGACTGGTGCCCTATATAAACTTATCGGCAACGGCTCACTCGCCCGTTAGAAAGTCGTTGCTGATAAGTTATCATCAGCAACGGCTCACTTATCCGTTAGAAAGCCGTTGCTGATAATTAAAATATCAGCAATGGCTCGCCTTTCCGTTAGAAAGTCATTGCGGATAATTAAAATAATCCGCAATGGCTCGCGTATCCGTTAGAACGCCGTTGCAGATACAAATATCTGCAACAGCTCGGGCGGCCGTAAGAAACCTGTTGCAAATAGCAACGACTTGAGAGGCCGTTGCTGATAGCCGTTGCTGAAGACCTAATTTCTAGTAGTGGAATTATCATGGGGAGTCACGTCAAGTCGGGACGTCGAGCAATCCTGTTGTCCAAACTCATGGTGAATCTTCTTATGCTAATGTTTCTTCTTCCAATCCACCTAATCCTTATAGAACAATGATTCTGGATAGTTTTGGAGGACAATTCCATTTAAATGATAATATTGAGTCAGTTACTGAGACGGTAGTGCCACCAAATACTATGACAGTTGAAGTCACTGAAGAACAACCTGAGATACAGATTAAATTGCCAAATAAGGAGGCTGCACAATTTTACGAGATGTTGAAAGCTGTCGATGAACCTTTGTATGAGAATTGTCCTAATTATACAAGATTTTCGGCAATGACACAACTCCTGAACATCAAGTCCGATTGCAATATTAGCGGGGTTGCGTTTGATCGGATTGCAGGCTTTATCAGTAGTATGCTACCTCCAAATAACAAGTTTGAGCCAACCTTTTATAAGACAAAAAAGTTGATGAGGAAATTAGGGCTTGGGTACGGAAAGATACACGCGTGCCCAAATAACTGTATTTTATATTATAAAGAAAATGCACAGTTAGACAGTGCCTGGTATGTGAACATCCTCATTACAAGGACAAGAAATCGGTCCGACAAAAAAATATTCCCTTTAAGGTACTTCAGTATTTTCCACTAACACCGAGACTTCAAAGGTTATTTATGTTGGAAAAGACTGCCCCCTATATGAGTTGGCATACAAGAAGTCGTGTTGATACAGTAATGACTCATCTATCCGACAGTGAAGCATGGAAACATTTGGATAGGTGTTATCCATCATTTGCCGGGGAGACTAGAAATATCAGGTTAAGATTGTGCACAGATGGTTTTAATCCATTTGGTAATTCGGCAACTCCGTATTCAGTATGGCCAGTGCTGTTAACAGTTTATAATTTGCCGCCCTCAATATGTATGAAAGATGAATTTATTTATCTTTCGATGATTATTCCGGGTCCTAGGGGTCCTCGCAAAGAAATTGACATATTTCTCCGTCCCCTAATTGATTAACTCAAAACATTGTGGGCTAAGGGAGTTGTCACTTATGATTGTTACCGGAAGCAAAACTTCACTTTACGAGCTGCTATATTGTGGACAATCAACGATTTTTCGGCCTATGGCATGTTGTCTGGTTGGAGCACGCATGGTCGACTCTATTGCCCGTATTGTATGGAACACTCAAAATCCTTCAGTCTTGAGAATGGTCGGAAAATTTCCTTCTTTGATTATCATCGCCGGTTCCACCGTCTAACCATCAATATCGAAGGAATCGTGACAAATTTATCAAAGGTAGAGTCGAAAGAGATGAGCCACCATCAATGTTGTTTGGTGAACATATGTTAGCACGTGTTCAATTGCTTCCAGATATTACTTTTGGTCGAAATGTAAGAATCTCAAGCTTTGGTCAAATACATAACTAGGTGAAGAAAAGTATCTTTTGGGAATTGTCGTATTGGAGTTCATTACTGATTCGGCACAATTTGGACGTCATGCACATTGAAAAAAATATGTTTGATAATATTTTTAACACAGTGATGGATATTTTTGGCAAAATTAAAGATAATGTGAAGGCCCGACATGATGTAAAAATACTTTGTAAGAGGCCAGAGGTGTTCTCTGTTGCGGTTAAGACAGTGAAATGGCAGACGGGACGCAAGAATCATTGGCGGGTCTTCGTTGGATTGGTGACGCTTGTCCGTCACGTGACGGTGCTACTCGAGTCGAGACTTAACTCTCGACAGGGCAACGTGACGCGCCTGATAAGGCTGAAGGAGTTGTAGGCGCAAGGTCGGCTCGGTAACGGACCACACTTATGGACATTGGATTGAGTCAAAGACACGATATAGCTGGGTGCATGTGTCGAGTCCATCTCAGCATCGTTACAGTTGAGATGTCCTGTCTCTCTCTTCACCTCATCTTCGTGACTTTTGTCCTCTGAGGCTAGAGATGAGAGTCTGAAGTTAGATTTCATAGGAATTTTTATAAAAATGAATATAATTTTATTAAAATTAAATTCAAAGTAAAAATGGATATACATTGTGAAAGAATTAACGGACAATTTCATAAGCCAAGGGCGTCGTATGTGTTAAATAAACAACAGATGAAAGATGTGTATCGATGGATCAAAGAACTCAAATTACCCGATGGATATGCCTCAAACTTATCTCGATGTGTAAACGTCGATGAATGCAAAATATTGGGGATGAAGAGCCACGATTGTCATGTATTCATGTAGAGATTGCTTCCGATTGCATTTCGAGATCATCTACATGATAAGATTTGGGGTCCATTGACAGAGTTAAGTATGTTTTCAAAAACATTTGTGCAAATGTACTTTGAGTCGAAGATATGACATCACTTGAAAATAATATTGTTAAAATCATATGCAAGCTGGAGCAGTTTTTTCCTCCTGCATTTTTTGACTCGATGGAGCATCTATCGATACATTTGGCATACGAGTCACGATTTGGTAGCCCCGTTCAATACCGTTGGATGTACTTATTTGAAAGATACTTGAATCGTCTCAAGAAAAAAGTAAACAACACCACCGCAGTTGAAGGTTCCATATCAAAAGCATATATAATTCAAGAAATTTCAACTTTCTGCTCATTTTATTTTGAATCAACCATCGAGACAAGACTTAATCGTCTTCCACAGAATGATGATGGGGGAGCTCGACCATCAGACGGGGGAGTTGGACCATCAGATGGTTGTTTAAATATCTTTTGTTACCCTGGTCGTGCTTTGGGTTCTCATTCGTCTCGATTCTTAAACGATGAAGAGTACCATTTGGCCTACTTGAACATTTTACTAAACTGTCCAAAGATTGAGAAGTTCATTGAAATATTTGACATTGAGATGGTGACAAGATACTCAATTTACAGCGATGAGGAATTAGAAAAATTACAGAATCGTGAGTTCCCTAATTGGTTTCAGGCTTACAACACAAAACACAGAGGCGAAATAGATAACCAAATCTTTGAGTTTGCTAGTGGACCAGCACGACTTGTACAGTGTTATAATGGTTATTTTGTCAATGGATATAAATTTCACACACTTGAATATTCATCTACAAAAAAGACTATGAATGTCGGGGTTTGCGTCAAAGGGACAACGTATGCTGAATGTGATGTTGACCTTTACGGACTATTGGAATAAGTCATTGAATTACAATTTTTCAGATGTAAATCAGTTGTCCTTTTTAAATGTCATTGGTTTGATACAAGCGATAGGGACATGACAGTTCATCCAAAGTATAAACAGCTGGTCGAGGTCAATTACAAATCAAAATTGGCTTCAAATGAGCCATTTATATTGGCATCTCAAGCTGAACAAGTATATTATATGCAATATTTGTCTCGAAAGAAAGACATGGCAGATTGGCGTGTAGTCTATAAGACTAAAGCTAGAGGAAAAATTGACCCGATAGTTGGAGATAATGAGCCAACATATGACTTCTATCAAGAAGAAGATCCTTCCGAAATGGAATGAGTTAGTCCAATACTCGAGGATGATGACACAAAGTTAGTTCAATTGGAAATAGAATACGTTGATGAGGACGATAATGAAGTTGAGGAAGGACATAATGAAGATGAGGGAGATGAAGAAGAATTTCAAGATTCATATACAGAAGAACAAGAAGAGGAGTATTACACGGATGATGATAATGACGATGATGAATAATTGTAAATGTGAAGTATATATTAAATTATTAAATATATCTATTAATCTATTATATATAATCTAATTATATAAAAAATTTACAACTATGGTTCGAGATATCAGTTCTCGAGGAGGCATTCCTCGTAGGACCCCTCGACGATTATCACCCGCCCCACCTGTACCCACTGACCCTTCGTCTTCCACCACCATCCCCCCACCTCCGGCCACCATCCCCCCACTTGGTCCGGCTACCATTCCCCCACCTAATCCATCCACCATTCCCCCAGCTAATATGGTCACCATCCCCCCACCTCCAGCCACCATCCCTTCAGCCGATCTAGGCCCGTCGATATCGAGACGTAGGCCACGAGGGCCTAACAGAATTCTCCCTCCGCCACCCGAGGGACAATTGCGCAGAGCAGTTACTGTGCGCGGAAGAAGGTAAGTATATGCATTAATTATTTCTTATAATTTATTTATAATTCAAAATATCGTAATATGGATTTATATTTGGTGTAGATTTGAGCAGGAGGACGTCCCCCGCACAATAGCGGGGACGATCCGAAAGTTTATGCACGGGGCGTGGCCTACATGGTCTCGTGTGCCCCGTGAGCATATGGATTTATTATGGCGAGAGTTCATGGTAAGTATATTATTAAATTAATGTTAATGTTAAATATTCATCGGTAATAATAATTTTTTTTTGCAGGGTCATTATGCATGGCCGGAGGACCAGACCACTTTTGTGGAGGCTGCATGGGAGCGTGTTGCCCACGCTCGCTATAACGGGCTGCTTCAGCAGACCCATTAGACCGTGATGAGATGACTGGGGGCCACACAGATAGAGCAAACTCGGGGACATGCCCCCGAGTGGATTCCTGGCCCCGTGTAGGACCAGCTCGTTGAGCGGTAGGACACTCCAGAGTGGCAGGAGGTCTCACAGATTGCGTCGAGAAATCGCATGTCCGGGGGGGAAGGCACGGGGGCGCGCCACACTGGTGGCTCAGTGTCTTTTGCGGTGCATGAGCGCCGTATGGTATGTATAATTTCCTTACTTTTAATTAAATTATATATTGTATATAATGATACTAATGTATTTGTTTTCTAATGTAAGACGCGCATGACGGAGGACGGCACCGTCCAACGCCCATCGATGATGGAGGTGTTTGAGCGCACCCATCGTCTTCGACGAGGAATGGGGGACTACGTTGATAGCAGAGCCTCGATCATAATGGTAAGTATTTATATATGTCTATTTGATTTACACAATTTTTATTTATAGTTTATATATATTTAAAATATAAACATGTGTAGGAAACTTATTCGAGGACTGTGATCGAGCGTGGAGGGACACCGGAGGAGTTCGACGCAGGAGCTTGGGTGGAGGCCGCTGGTGGCTGGGAGCACGGCCGTGTTTATGGCTTTGCAGACAATGGCCATGCACGCGCCGTGCTCGGGCCACTTGGGGCATCGACCCCTCCAACTGCGGGTGAGCGACCCTCGTCATCCCGAGCGCAGGACCAAAGCCGGATAGCGGCCATGGAGTTGGAGCTCACCCAACAGAGACAGGCGATGGAGGAGCAGAGGCACGCGATGGAGGAGAGGATGCAGGAGCAGAGGCTGACGATGGAGGAGCAGATGCAGGAGCAGAGATGATCGAATGACGAGTTGAGACAGACGATCCAGAACATGCAAACACTTCTCACTCAGATTGTATCTCAGTCCGGCCTTGTACCTATGATGTCGCAGCCATCGTTCTCCTCGACCCAATCGACGCTCTCGACCCAATCGTTGTCGACTCCACCGCCTTCACCGCCACCACCACCGTCGTGAGATTTTGATTAATTGTATTTTGTTTATATTTTGATACTTGATATAGATGATATTTTGATACTTAGATATATTTTGAAACTTGGATGCACGAGTTGATATTTTGATAATTGTTTGCCTCTGGTTTGAGGCTGATATTGATGATATTTATGTAAAACTTGTATGTTTGGTTGCTAATGCATGTGTATGATATTTTTTGATTGTAATATATGATTGAAAATTATTTGTAGTCGATATATTGTTGTATACAGGAATTTACAAAAATTTTAGGTTTTTCAGTTACAGGATACACCTTTAGCCACGGCTTACCCACGGTCCACCGTCACTAAGCCGTGGCTAAAAGCCTATCGTAAATGGCTGATGCCCTCGGCAGGACCAAATATCACGGTTGCTAATAGTATCACTGACGGCTCAAAACCGAGGCTAATGTGTTGGTATCAGTGACAACTCAAATAGCCATCACTGATGATTTTAAATCAGCGACAGTCCACGAGGCTGTTACTGATAATTACGTGTGACAACCGTGCGTGGCCGTCACAACACATCTGAGACGAACACATCAGCGACGATCATTTGCCATGGTTTAAGCCATCCGTGATATTCATCACCGACAGTTCAGCCACGGTATCAGCCGTCGCTGATGACCACAATTCTAATAGTGTCTTTCTCTTTTACTTTTCTCCTCCACTTCCTTCTTTCTCTTTTTCCTTCTCTTCTTCCTTCTCCTCCTCCACTTTCTCTTCCTTCTCAATTCTCCTCCACTTCCTTCCTTTTTTCTTTTTCCTTTTCATCTTCCTTCTCCTCCTCCACTTTCTCTTCCTTCTCTTCTTCCTTATCCTCATCTTCAATTCTTTCTCCTCCTCCACTTTCTCTTCCTTTTCTTCTTCCTTATCCTCATCTTCCTTCTTCTTCTCCTCCTCCACTTCCTTATCATCTTCCTTCTTCTCCTCATCTTCCTTCTCCTACTCATTTTCTTCTTTGTCCTCCTCCTTTTCTTTTTCCTCCTTCTCTTCCTTCTCTTCCTCCTATTCCTTAAACAATTTTTTGATTTTCCTCTTTTTTTATAAAAGTCTAAGCCACACTTTTTTTTTTACCATCTCCCTCGAGTTATAATTGTGGGCTTTTTTGAAAATAATTTTTTTACGAAGTAAGAATTTAGAAAATAAATCTCTCCTAATTGATATGCTTTCAGAATTCATCTCCACACTCATGCCCAAAGAGTTTTTCTTGGTGCTTGGAGTGCAAGGGTCTGTTTTCACCATACTTTCCTTAGAATAATATTGATTAATAGAATGTTAAAATATTTGGACTACCCTTTGGGTATCCTGAAAATTAAATGAAAAAAATTGAATGCAAACTTGATAATCATATCGAGCATGTTAAAAGAAATCTTTATACCAAGAAACATATAAATACATACCGACTGTTGTACATTAGCAAAAATAAGTTCCTTAACTAATTTCAGTATTTTATTTCGATCCTGAAATATATTAAATCAAGATGTTAAACTATATTCAACACTAGATCAATGAAAATTAGTTTATACCAAGCAACATAAAACTACATACCATCTTCTTAGATAAATCATATGCTGTAGTAGTAGGCAGCAAGACCTTTTTCTTTCTCATAAGATTGCAAAATTTGAACAGCATATGCATAATTAATTAGGTACAAAAAAAGAAATAAGAAAATTAAAATATAATCAACCAACAAGATCATGATTACTTACCTCAGTGGGTTTTAAATCTTCCCATTTTTGTACAAGGTAGCATTGTGCCAATAAGGCACTTCCCAGTTCAAAAATTCAAGGATGGTTTGCTCCAATTTTTGGAAGAATTATTCGAACATGTTCAAAAAACCATCCTGTAAAATAAAAGCTCAGTTAAATAAATGAATTTAAAAATGGAATTAGGCTCAAACTAATTATTACTTACCATGAGTAAAATAATAGAACCACGAATATATAAAGAAAAACCTTCCTTCACTTGATCAGTTGCATGATGATCTTGAATTCTTTTGCATACCGATGGCAGCCAGGAAGCGAAGTAATCATATATATAATAAGCCCAATTGTATTTATACAATTCATTTAAATTCTCCACATATTTAAGGAGAAATTCAGGCACAGTATATCCGGAAGTGCAAAATAAAATACAACAAAATACATATAGAATATATAATCTACAAAAATCCATTATGTCCTCCTCCTCTGACTTGTGAAGTCTAGACATATGGTGCTCTATCATTGCCCTATATAATTATTTATTGATGAGGTATCTCCAAAAAATCCCAGAACGCCCCCCTTTGATGAGTGAGAGGAGGAGGTTGGGATTGGATTTCCATGGTCAGGTAGTCCCAGTAGAAGAGCAACATCAGTAGACGTAAAGTCCACCAGGACACATTTGAATTCAAAAGTGAAGTCTTTTACCCATTGCTTTAAGATAAGATCCACTATATTTTTTGAAGTAGGGAAATCTCCGATTGATAGGAAGATAGAAAATGAAGTTTTTTTGGATTATTTCCCTATGCCTCTCAGTAAGAGAGATGTTGATGATCTCCCCCTTCCTTTGTTTAAAATCACATAAATTTAAGAATCTTCTAAAATGTTCTACAAAACAGGTGATCGAGAGGAGTTGGTTGAAATGACATTCCTTTTTCTTTTTGTGGGAAGTCTGGGCTTTAGCTGCAACAATGATAAGAAGATTCAATGAGAATGTCAACTATTAAAGTTTTTTGTACAAAATAATTCAAATAAAGTGTTCGAACCTGACATCCTCTTTTTTGGAGTGCTCCCTGATCTCCTTATTATTTAAATAAATACTTTAAACTATTTAAAAGCATAAAATATTTTAAATTGGTTCAAAGCATTTTAAACTGTTCATTAAATGTTTGTAAATGCATGCAAAATACTTTAAAATAAAGACATTAAACTGCTTGAAAAGCAGATTAAACGGGTTGGGCCCATTTTAAATTGGTTCATAACGGTAAAATGCTACCTAATAGAGGAAAATTTTGCCATTTTAAACTGGTTGAAAGTATTTTTAACTGGTTGCATTAGACATTTTTAACTTGTTGTATTCGATATTTTAAACTGGTTGAAGGCATTTTAAACTTGTTGCATTAGACATTTTAAACTTGTTGAAGACATTTTCAAATGATTACATTAGATATTTTAAACTGGTTGAATGCATTTTCAACTTGTTTCCTAGAATTTTAAACTAGTTGAAGGCATTTTCAATTGGTTGTATTAGGCATTTTAAACTGGTTGATCATATCACAATGCTATCGAAAAAGGGCTAAGTTACTACTTCCTATTTTCTTTATGAACAAGGGAATATGGGCTAAGTTACTACTATGGAATAGGGGCTAAGTTACTACTTCCTTGATCACATTTCAAAATACATGCTCTATTTGTAAAATGCAAGTTAACAAACTTCAGTACCTACGTATAACAAATATAGAGGCAGAAAATAAATTAACCCTAAATCCTAGGTTTCCAGCCAAAGTAATATGGGTGTTGTTGAAGATAATGCAACACCTAGCTTCATGTTCGTATTTATCCTTTAGACTAGTTTGATTTATCACATAGTTAGCATTTATCCTTTTATTTAGTGGGTATTTAGCATGTTAGCTTAGCGGGTAATTATCAGTTAATTACCGAGTCTTTAGGAGTTATCGTTGTGTCCTGTAAGCCTATAAAAGACAACTTATTTTATGATGAAAACATCTCTCCATTGAGCACCTCCCTCGTGTTTATCCTGACGTGCTCAACAACTGGTATCAGAGCTGGTATGAGAGAGTGCAAGGAGAAGGAGAGATCACCGTTCCAAAGCCAGAGCAAGAGATTGCCGAAATTGAGAGCCCAGGAGAAGGAGAGATAGAGTCGGAGAAGCATACTCTGTTTTGAACAGAGAAAGGATATTGTGATCCAGAGGCATCGGCGACGCCGGCATATCGCAATGCATCTCACGCAGGAAGAGTCCCTGCAACGTCGGAAGAATGCAGCATCTCGTGGAAAGAAGGCACAAGGAGGCTCTGTTTTGAACAGAGGAAGTCGACAGGACAATTGTGTTCTTATCCCCGTGACGAAGAAGCTATCGACTACACCCTCTGTCTACGCCAGCTCCAAATCCCGACTGTGTTTGAGGGTGAGACAAGCACGAACATGAGCTAGGCGACGAGAGAGACGCCGCAACCATTATGGATTCCGCCAAAGGATTGAAGAAATTAAGGTGGCAGAGATCGAGCAAGGAGATCACCCTCATCGAATTAGGAGTTGCAATTTCCGCACAGAGGCCAACGACACTCTAATCCTGCCCAGAATCGAGACTTGTAGTCAGGCATCGCCACTCCGTGAGCAGCAGACCATGTTGCTACCAAGAAGAGGAAGAGATTGCTTCCTCTATCGCGAAGGAGAGGTGAAGAGAACCGGAAGGACTCTGTAGTCGACGTCAAGAAGGGTTTACTCATCGACAAGGAGTAGCGCCGCGTCGTCATCCTCATTTGTCTTCAGGCTAAGCTCGGCAACGAGTAGAACGTTGTTGTGAAAGAGAGTGTTCCTCGACACAGACAACTACCTCCATCTGGTCGGCCGCATCAAGGAGACGCATCCAGAACTCGTCGGCTCTCCATCTGAGTTCCCGGTATCGACACTGTTGTCAAAGGCGAAGCCACTGATCCAAGCTCCAGATCCGCGAGACATCAGATCTCGGCGTAAAGAAGACACACGAAGAGAGGATGTACAATCGATCGATTCAAGAGCCGTCGAGGGCTGGATCATCCAGTAACAGATTGTGATCAAGCCACACACCGCAGAAGAAGACGGATCCTAATCTCCTGCAGTCAGATCCTTCGCCTTCAACAATTAAAAATCCAGCGCCTCTCTATTTCTTCCGTTGTTCCGCATCACCTCGTGAGAAGAAGCCCACTGTCGGCTTCATTGAGAAGAAGAAGATGAACACGTGTGAAGCAGAGGTCCCTGATTGATATTTTGACTTTGATCAAAGTAACAAAGCAAAAGAGTAGTGAAGAAAGAATTGAAGCAACAAGTAGCGGGCCTACTATTCATGTGCGTGTGTTCCAATGGAGAAGAAGAAAATTTAATCAGTAGGATCCACCTTCAATAGCCAAAGAGAAGTGGAAGGATTAAAAGCAGCGGGGCCCACTTCAAAAACAACAACAACGTGGAACCATTCAATTAAAGGTATTTATTTTGACTTTTGTCAAAATACCTAGAGAAGAAGATCTCCAACACTCCAAGCAAGCTAGTTTAGGCTTATTTCCTTGTTTTACTTCCCTATTTGTTCTCTTATATGTAACTGAAAAAAAAAACAGAGTAAAAAAAAAGGAGAGAGAGAGAGAAAAAAAGAAAAGAAAAAGTGTGTCATCTCCGCTCCACCAAATTGATTTCTGCTCATTCCGGTGACAAGTCTTGTTGATCGCCACATAGGGGAGACTGCAATCGTGGAAGAAGCACCGACTGACCCCCTCTTCTTCAGCAATAATAGGTCTCCGAAGTGGATTTTCAGAAGCAGTCGTCGCCCAGAGGAAGATAAAGAGACAGATCAGATCTCAAGTTGGTGAATAATTTCTGGTGACAAAATGAGCTAACAACATTTCATTGGCGGAATGAAGAAGTTCAACAATCACAATTATAACACTTGGTCGACTTGTATGATGTCATATTTGCAGGGCTAAGATTTATGTGAAGTTATTAACGAGAGTGAAGTTACGCAGCCAGAAGAAGATACAAATGGTGCACTGCAGAAGTGGAGAATCAAAGCTGGTAAGACAATGTTTGTCTTGAAGACAATTGTTGAAGAAGAAGTGTTAAAGCACATTCAGGATGACAAAGCCCCCCAAGAAGCTTGTGATACACTCACCAAGCTATTTTCAAAAAGGAATGACACTAGGCTCCAGCTTTTAGAAAGCGAGCTATTGTCGATAGCACAACACGACATGGCGATTGTTAAATACTTTCACAAGGTGAAGACGCTTTGTCGGGAGATTGCAGAGTTAGATCCAAAAGCTCCGATCGGGGAATCCAGGATGAAGAGGATAATCATCCATAGTTTGAGGCCTGAGTTCAGAGGCTTTGTAGCTGCAGTTCAGGGATGGCAGAACCAGCCATCACTTGTTGAGTTTGAGAATTTGCTTGCAGGTCAGGAAGCGTTGGCCAAGCAAATAGGAGGAATTTCGCAGAAAGGTGAAGAGGAAGCGCTCTACGCCAAGAAAAGCAAATAGAATTCCAAGCAACATGCCGATGGAGGATCTAAGAAGAATGAAGGTAAAGCGAAAAGTCGTGAAGGAGAAAGGAGCGCTCGTGCAGGGGGAGCATCGAAGAAGCATGACAAGAAATTTGAATGGAAGTGTTACAATTGCGGCAAGATTGGTCATATGACAAGAGAATGCTGATCGAAGAAAAAGCTCGAGGAAGGTAATGCTGTTACTTTCAAAGAAGAGGAAGAGTGGGATGTTGAGGAGGTAGCTCTCACAACTATAGTATCCGATCAGGTGGAGGATGATTAGATTGAAAGCTCGGCTTGGTAAAGGAAGCTGGTGTTGAGGGGGAGTGTTGAAGATATATAATGCAACACCTAGCTTCATGTTCGTATTTATCCTTTAGACTAGTTTGATCTATCATATAGTTAGCATTTATCCTTTTATTTAGTGGGTATTTATCATATTAGCTTAGTGAGAAATTATCAGTTAATTATCGAGTCTTTAGGAGTTATCGTTGTGTCCTGTAAGCCTATAAAAGACTACTTATTTTATGAATGAAAATATCTCTCCATTGAACACCTCTCTCGTATTTATCCTGGGGTGTTCAATAGGTGTTACCGTTAACGGAGTTAATGGGATTAACTATCCTCGTTAAGGGAATGAGAGGATAATGTGGGTATTAAACTATTTAGTATTGGGAAAAAGTGAAGATTGATTTGGGATTTGAAAATAATAGCTCTATTAATTTGTTTGGGGATAGGGAAATCGCTGTAAAAAAGAATGATTGTGATGTGCCATTTCAGAAATGGACATCCAGATTTTATCTAATCATGCTGAACTTTTTGACTTGTCCGCCATTAATTTGTAAATTCTTTCGGGTTTCTGACTTTCTGTAGGGTCAAGGGTAGCAGATAATCAATGTCTTGTTCAAGGAGTTGTCGTTTTTGTGGGGTTTGGTCACAAGGTTATATTGTTGCTCGTTGATAGTTCCCTTCTATTCAATATTGACTCCAAATAACTCTATTCTCTAATTAATATAAAAAGTCCTATATATGTTAGGATTATTAATATTAAGATGTGACAAAGAACAGACAAAAATTAAACATAAAAAGAACAGACAAGCTGGCTAAACACGCGTAGATTTTTTACTTTTGCGAAAATCCTACCACTTTATCATTTTCCAGTGTAGCAAATAAGCTAAATGATCGACCATGAAGGTCCACGGGCAAGCCAGGCCAACTACTACCTTACTCGAACTTGCGTTAATGATTAATGAAGATAACTAGAGCAATAGCAAAAATAGTTGTCTCGGATCAGAAAGATCATGCTCTTGCTTGCAACTTGTTCTCAAGTCCGAGCACAAGAAATTTGATTTGCTTAAATGAGGCACAAGTGGGTACTTCAAGTTTGTCCCAATATCAGAAGACATAATCTGAGTTCTTGTTTGGTTTTTTTCAATCAAATGATTCTTATCAGAATTGATTTTTTTGTCGTACGCACGTCTAATATATATCTCAGCATTGACAAGAATAAACAATGTTATGGTGAGGAAATTAAATATTATCGTCAAACAAAAAAAAATGCGTTGGATGTTACTGCGAGTTGTTGTCATGTTTTCTTCCTTTGAAAACTCGGGGGAAGAAACAAAATATTTTACTGCAGACAAACAACTGCACGATCCTCTCACGATTCACTTTTATATCAAACCATGTGACCGACAGCTGCGTATATGTCCCCAGTGCTCTCTCTCAGTCGAAGCCAGTTGTATTTTTACTCGCCAATCACCACCGATCTCATCTCAATATCGATTCGGCGATGCAATTTAACTCGGCCACAGAGACGGGAACGACGCAGTAGATAAAAAAGAAGAGCAAGTCAGGCATTTGCTGCTGCAACTGGGTTGACTGGCGTTACGTATGGCAGGTATTTTTGCACTTCCTTTCTGCTTCATCAATCTCAACGTCCTCCTTCAACTTGGCTGCTTCACTTGCCGAGGAAGGCAATGCGCAGGGTTTTAGTGGGGGCCGCGTGCTTGGCTTCTTCGGGTCACTGTGGTCTGCTGCTCCCTTTGGTTTTGGGGAGGTGCAGCTGGGCTTGACTTGGGAGCAGGCCGGGGACATATGGGTGCGGGCGAGGGGCGGCGTGGTGGCGCCGGTGCTGCGGATCGCGGTGGCGCTGTGCATGGTCATGTCGGTGATGCTGGTGTTTGAGAAGATACTCATGGGCGCCACGAGCCTCTTCTCCAAGGTGTTCAGCCAGTGGCGGCCGCGGCGGCGGTACAAGTTCGAGCCCATAGGGGAGGACTTGGAGGTGGGTTATCCGACTGTGCTTGTGCAAATCCCCATGTACAATGAGAAGCAGGTGAGGCTTCATCTTCCTTTCTCTGCTTCTTCTACCCCTCTTTTCTTGGTTACTTTACTCTTTCATCTGCTCCATTCCTTTTTTTTGCCCTTTTTCTCAGATTAGTTAACTTTATTTGCAGGTGTACAAGCTCTCTATTGGGGCTGCCTGCGGGCTGTCGTGGCCGTTGGATCGCTTGATAATCCAAGTGCTGGATGATTCAACAGACCCAGAGATTAAGGTAATGGTTACGTTTGACTCTTCTCAATTAATGCTGGATTCTTCCTTCTTTTCTGCTTTTTGTTTTCTACTCAAGAACCTTCCATGTTTTATCACTCAATGAGTTCAGCTTGGTGTCTTTCTAACTAATCTAGTAATAGTTGCTTAAAGGGAAAACAATGTTTTATACTAACTCTTGACTACTTTCGACTTTATTGACAAGATGCTCCTGCATCTACATGTGAAAGGGGTTTAAGCCTTGGGGCCCCCTAAGGAGCGTTAGAAGTTATGGTCAGTGGACCTTCCTGTCTCCATTTACAAAGGCCTTCTAGAAAGGTACATGTGGGGGTTATAATTGTGAAGAAGAATAAGTATATGAGTTTATGAGATGGATGTGAGCAACATTTCTGGTAGTATATGCCATATCTTAGCATCAAAAAGCATGAAAACAAGTTCTTAAGCTGTAGTGATTTTCAAAATTCCATTTGGTCTTTGGCTTATTGGCATTTTTCATGCATAAGGCCCCCATTTTATATATGGTTGCTTAGATCTGGTCCATGATAATTCAGAATGTTGGATGCGTTTTTTGCACCTTGAGTCAGCGTAGTCGTGCATGTAACAGAATGTAATTTTCTCAATTTCACGCAGTCTTTATCTAAAACCTATCTAATATATAATTTCATTTTGGTAGAGATACACTAGACATTCCATTTTTGCAATTCCTAAAATAATGATGAGTTGTTTGGTATAGTAAACTTATATAGAAGATATTGTATCATCTTTTCTCTTCAATTGATTTGTTAAGCTCAAAGTTATCACTTTAATATATGCATGGTTCTTTTTAAGCTGTAGAACCTGGTAGAGGAAGAATGCAAGACTTGGAGAAGCAAAGGATTTAGCATAAAGTATGAGATAAGGGACAATAGACATGGATACAAAGCAGGTGCCCTAAAAGAAGGGATGAAGCACAGTTATGTCGGCCAATGTGACTTTGTTGTTATCTTTGATGCGGATTTTCAGCCTGAGACTGACTTTTTGATCGAAACAATTCCTTTTCTCATCCACAATCCGGATATTGCTCTAGTACAAACACGATGGAAATTCGGTATGTAGAACTTCTTGATCAGTATATTCTCTTGTGAACAATATATAAGATTACAAAGGGAAACCACACTATTTACAATTATTAAAATTTGGTGCAACTAATTGCGAGAAAAGCTGAAGTTTCTTAGGTCAGTAAAAAGGTCTTAAGTTAGTTGAGATGCTCATGCTGATCGTTTACCCTAAGATAACGTTTAAATTCAACATGATTAAACTTGTACTGTGCAAAAACACATACTGGCTGAAGTTGCACAAGGAAATGCTTGATGTGAAAACAAGTTTTCTCTAATATATTCGCATTTCTTCAACATTCTCTAGTTGGTATTCCTTTGCTTAGTTAAACAGAATTATGATTCTGTGTTCTCTTAATCTCAAATTAATTAAGTTCCACACATAAATGCTCTTTCAAGATCTTTTCATGTTTGAAATACTTCAAACTCTTGTGGTAGAAGAAATTTAGTTCTTATCTGTAACCACTGTAGACTTGTTACAATTTCATTTTTAAATGCTGTGGCATTTTAAAATTTCACTCAACAAAAACATGTACATTTTCAGCTCAAAGTGGTTAAGTTACAAAGACTTAACAACTTGAATTACTTGAGAAATAGGAAAAGGTGGATCCATATACTAGGATGCCGATCTATACAAAAGACCATACATAACATTGAAGATGAAGCATGCAACAACAGGACAATAGGACATGGAAAGCATATGATAAACAAAGAAAAACCGAAATACCTTGGCATCTTAATTATATAATTCATAATTATATAATTCATAATTATATAATTCATAAAGTATTGTGGATATGTTGATAAATCAATAATCCAGTATAATAAAAGAATTTGGAGAAGAAACTTTAAGTTTGTTACAAATTAGATTTGACAGAAGAACAGCATGTTCAAAAGAATTGTGAAAGTATATTACCCAATTTTGCCTTCAACCAAGCCATTTGATCCAGTTTTGTCTCGAACTAACTCCTGCTTGGACATGGCTAAAATTAGATTGAAACCATTTTTTTTGCAAATGGATTCATTGGAACCATATGAGAAAGGATTTAATCTGGAATTGAATTGATTTTCTATGCAGCCAACTTGGATTGAACTTTAGAATACAAATTTATGATGCTAACTGATGATTGGTTGTGATCTTTGGCAATTTCCATATTCCTTCTCCCTCATCACTGTTCTACCTTCTATTAATATTATTATACTGTGTTAACCTGACATCAAAATTTCGTATATCAGACTGATGTATCTTCTAATAACTAAAGATAGTGAATCAATCACAAGGAGCTAGTCTATGTCAAGAACTCTTCTGCATTCACATTTTCTATTGATGAGAAATTTAGACTTTTTCCCTTTCATAACTCTAGTGATCAGCTTATACTATTATTAAAAATACATTCATTGATGTGTAACTTTGTGAACTGAGATCAGTTTTACTTGGAAACAGTTTTTTGTTTAGGGTCCAGATTCAGACATATTTTCTTCCCCAGCTTTATGTTGTTATTGTTTGATGAAACTGTATAGTTAACTATTGCCAGGCTTAATTCACAGAGCAATAATATAATCTTGTAGTGAACTCCAATGAATGTATGATAACAAGAATACAAGAGATGTCTATGGACTACCATTTTAAGGTCGAACAGGAATCAGGCTCAACCATGTACTCCTTCTTTGGTTTCAATGGTAAGCAGTCATCTCTAGGTTCCTGATTTTCCTTTTGCATATATCAGCAATGAGTTTCCACATTAAACTGAAATACATAGACTAGAAATATTGTCATTGGTAAACAACAATAGTTCTCAATGATTATTTTTAGGTTTGTTTTACTTAAGTATGCTGAATTGGAATGAATATGATAGGTTAATGAATGAATTTGAGACCTCTATTACCTTAGCGGATCTCTGATAAAGTGATAAGTATATAAATGAATCTGTGTAGTCCCCTTTCACCTTTGTGGATATCTGACAAGTATAAATAACAATAAGAAAATAAATCTTTTCCCTTAATTTACATAATGATTTTCTACTATTGTTTCTTACAGAATGGAAAATCATTTCGTACTATAAATGTGTAGCATGTAATTGTAACATTTGAAGTAAACCTGTTGCATCTAGTATCTAGTTTCACTTCTAGATAAGAAAATTGAACTCTTTTCCAGCCTTAATTGGCTTCTGATTGATTAAGCTTCTATACTCTTTTTCCTAGCATGTGTTTTTTTCAAAGTGCAAGTGGTGAAGGCAGTGTTCAACCCCATGACGCTATCAACAACAAACACCTTTATCAGTCACATGTATAATAATATGGTTTACCAGTAGAAAATAATATCTGCTACATTTTGACTTAAAATGACAATTTACAAAATTGAATTGTGTATAAGACAACTCAGAATATACACAAAAGATATGCCAAATATCCAAGTCACAGAATTGGATAGATTTGTGGAACTTTACTTTTTCTTCTCTTTACAGGAACTGCAGGAGTTTGGAGAATTTCAGCCCTTGAGGAGGCTGGAGGTTGGAAAGATCGAACAACTGTAGAAGATATGGACTTAGCAGTACGAGCAACTCTTTGTGGTTGGAAATTCGTGTATCTAGGCAACGTTAAGGTACTAACAAGAGTCCTAAATTTTTTTGCCAAACATTATAAAATGTAGAAAATGATATATTTAATTATGAACAAGTTGCAGACACTATATAGGGATTAGAAAGGATTAATTTAATATCTGGATAGCTAAGCCTTGTTGATACCTTTGCAATGTATCAAACATGGGTTTTGTTCACTTTCTTTCTTTCTTTCAAATAATAGGTTTGAATTCTTTTAACATAAAAAAATCAAACATAGTTAGCTGATCTTATGCTCCAAATATCACATTATAATTTTAACCTAGTTTCCACTGTCTAGTGATATACGTATGCCTCATTAATCTGATCGTTATTACTTGTTCCTCTTCATTAAAGAACATCTTGTCCAACCACATTTATCAAGTATATCTCAGTATTTCTAGATAAGCAACGACATACAAGTTGGCATATTGCTAGAACTCAAGCATAAGTGGAATAATTCCTGTTTGAATCTTTAATTTTTTTTATTATTTATTTTTGTATAAAAGTTATCATTCTAGGTTTTATGTGAAGTGATCGCTCCAACTTACTGTTTTATCATAGTACAAATTTAGGTCCTCCAAATCATAGTTGTTCCTCATTGTCATTAATATTTCACTTCCCTTGAACCTTAGTCCTATATTCAAGTTGCATTTGAAGAACATTGTTGGGGCTTATATATAAGTTGGTCTTTTTTTGTGTTAGCTTAAGCTTTTGGGAGAGTGGTCATCCCGCCTATTACTTTATCACATATAGAATTTATTGTGTTAATATCCTTAAAAATGGTATGTTTGACTATTTATGTAGCACAACTTGGTTAATTGATGAAGATGTCCTATGGAATCTCATCTTTTTTTGTGTTAGCTTAAGCTTTTGGGAGAGTGGTCATCCCGCCTATTTATCACATATAGATTTTCTTGTGTTAATATCCTTAAAAAAGATTTGTTTGACTAATTATGTAGCATAACTTGGTTAATTGATGAAGATGTCATATGGAATCTCATCTTAGATTGTGGAAGATCATCTGAAGTTATAAACCTTAACAGTGACAGCATATTCCAGGTTAAAAGTGAATTGCCGAGCACTCTCAAGGCATTGCGCAGTCAGCAATTTCGTTGGTCTTGTGGTCCAGCTAATCTGTTCCGAAAGATCCACTTAGAGATACTAAAGACAAAGGTTACTTTTCTGATCCTTTGATTCACATCTAGTTGTCGCGGAAAGTTTCTCCGAGGAACAAATTTGTTGGATACACAAATTTGAATGTTTAGAAGCATTTATGTCACCTAATGTATTCTCTATTCTTCTTGTTGATGCAGAAAGTAGCAGCAAAGAAGAAAATTTATTTGATATACAGTTTTTTCATTGTTCGGAGGATTCTATCGCACACTGTGACATTTATGTTCTACTGCGTGGTGATACCATTTTCAGTATTTGTTCCTGAGGTCAAAGTTACACCATGGGGGGTGGTCTATATCCCTACAACCATTACCCTTTTGAACTCAGTAGGAACTCCAAGGTCTGGTTGAACCTTACAATTTCAGTAATTGCATAGTTTCTGTAGTACTGCTTTAGATTCCTTTCTAATATCTATCTCCTTGAATTCAGTTCTTTTCATCTGTTATTGTTCTGGATCTTTTATGAGAACGTCATGTCAATGCACCGGATGCGGGCTGTCATGACCGGCCTATTTGAGACGGGCAAAGTGAATGAGTGGGTTGTCACCAAGAAACTAGGAAACAAATCACAGGAAGATAAAACAGAGCAACCTTGCAAGCAATCCACACTGAACATCTCAGGAAGGTAGTTTTATTCCCATCGCAATACCAAATTTGCTTGAATTGTGTACATTAGAATTAATCATTAAATTTTTCTTCTCAGGTTTCTTCTGCCTGAGCTTGGTATGGCACTGTATCTTTTCATATGTGCATGTTATGACTTCCGTCATGGGAAGAATAACTATTGCTTCTACATTTTCCCACAAGCCATCACATTCTTCATAGTGGGCATTGGTTATGTTGGAACATTTATCCCCAGTTAAGGGATGGTCATACCTTATTGTCCATGGCAATTCCTTTTGGGATATATCAACCCAAGCTTATAATTGTTACACCGGTGATTTTTTAACCTCTTGTTGCTAAAACATGAGGGTCAAATTTATCAGGTCTGTCTTCTGGTTTCTGGTTTCTTGTGATACACTAACATAGCATAAGAATGCTTAATTATAACCTTAAAATGTTTTGCTAAAAGATGAGATGTCGACTAAGAATACAGTAAGATTTGGACATAATAACATAATCAAGTCATTCTTTCCAAGATAGAAGTCGTTGTTTTTAAAGGACATTGTTGTCCGGAACAGAAGAGCCATTCGGCAGGAGCAGTGTATGGTTTGCATTCTGCAACTATGCAAACTGATAATGAAACGTAATTCTGAGTCCAGCAAATTTAACTAACACTATAAGAAAATCTTTCACTATAGATGGTCTCAAATAGGTAGGGGTGAGCAAAAAGAATCGGTTTTTTGATTAATCGGAAAACCGGTCCGAAATCGAACCGGTTTTTCCGGTTAACCGAACTGGTTTTTACGGTTTCGGTTTTTATTTTTTGAAAAATCGATTTTCGATTTCGGTTTCGGTCCAAAAGGTAAAAAGTCCACCAATTTCGGTTAACCGACCGGTTAGATATAATTTATTAATTTTTAATAATATATATATATATTAAATAATGATTTATAAATTATAATTTTTTTTAAGAAATTATAAAAAAATATAAAAAATTTACAGAAAATTATAAAAAAATATAAATAAATAAATAAATAAATAAATAAAATATTAGTTTTTGTAGCACATCATCTTCGTTCAAGTGATTTGACTTTTTTTTTTCTCAATGAGAATTCGGTATTTGTTTAAATTTTTCTCTATAATTTGCATAATATTATTATGTTTGTAGGTTAAAAAAATTTATTGGTTAACCGAAAATTATCGATTAACCGAATCGGAAAAACCGAAACCGAAATAGCGATTAATTGAAGTTAATGGATCAGTTTACGGTTAATAGTTTCGAAAAACCGAAGTTAATGGACCGGTTTTTTTTTTGGCTAATGGACCGGTTAACCAGTCCATGCTCAC
Source organism: Canna indica (assembly GCA_034359265.1). NCBI lineage: Eukaryota > Viridiplantae > Streptophyta > Magnoliopsida > Zingiberales > Cannaceae > Canna > Canna indica. Next base: position 29,756,770 of record CP136898.1, on the reverse strand, counting down.
CCTACAAATAGGCGTCATGGATAGGCACCAAAATGAAACTAGTATTGGGTAGCGTAGAGCACCAGTTTTCTGATGCCAATTGGCGTCACTACAACAAAGTATTTGAATATTGATCCTTTTTAATTGAGAAACCGACTTTTTTTGGGGGTCTAAATATGAATTCAGGTGCACCAAAAAGAGTTGGTTTGAGGGCCGGCAAGAGAGGAGGAAGAAATTTCACAACTGACGCCTAGGCATCGGTTTTTGTAAACCGTCATAGGTGCCGGTTTTTGAATAACGACGACTATATTAGGTGTCGGTATTTATATATATATATATATTTAAATAATATATATTAATTTTATTTATATAATTAATTTATAAAATATATAACATATTATTTTTATAATTAATTTATAAAATATATAACATATTATTTTTATAATTAATTTATAAATTTATAAAATGTATATTATAATATATAATATTTTTTAATATTTTTAAATCTTACTCTAATGTTTAAAATTATTAGTGATAAAATTTCTTAAATTGATCAATATATTTATAATGTTTAAAAGTAATATAAAAATAAAATTGAAGTAACGTGTGACTAAAAATATTCTATTTATAGTAATGAAGAATAGTTTAAAATTTTATTTTTATCAACGTGGACTATAAATTTAATATTATAAAATAAGTAAAAAGATTAATTTATGTAATACCTGGGATCTCCTAACATATAAGTTTTATGTGGTGCAGCGCACAGGATCGGAGAATAGTCGGGTTGAGTCGCGAGAATCGACAGTAATGGCAGGTATAACTTAATTGGTTGACTCGTGAAGCATGTTGTATGACTTATGTGTTAGATTGATTTAAGTTGGGATGGAATCGGGTTACAGATTGAGTCGGGGTTCGATTTGGACTCGGGTTGCGTTGAGTAATGAGACTTAAGTCTCGAGGGCACTTTGGTCAAAAGCCAAAGGAGGGGGGGATAAAACCGTTGACCTCAAGCCGCCGTGCGGCTCAAGGAGAGAGAACCGCGCGCAGCCCGAGGGAAGGGGAGGGAGATCTTGTGGACGACGCCGATCTTGCATCGTCGTTAGAGAAGCCGGGATTCATCTTCATCGAGTCCACCTTTGCGTCTGATTGAGGTGAGTGGTTGGTTTATTAGAAAGGGGAGGCGGGTGGCCGAACCTTGGAGGTCTTGTAATCAAGTTTTACGCAATGTTTCTTGCCGATTGATATGGCTTCCCGGGTTTGGACTTCGGATGATGTGCATAGCTGTGATTATATTTTTTTTTTATCGTGTTTTATGTGATTTAGGGGTTGGCCGCATAGAGGGAAAAAGGGGAAGGTCATGCCGAAATCTTCCCCAATTTCCTCGAGCGGCTTATAACCCATGGATCGTATTCTTTTTGGTAAATATCAGATCCTTAGATTGATGCATGAGAATTGCTATCGAAAGCATGCCCTTCCTACCTAGAAGGCTCGGCCGAGCAAGGCGTTACCCTGCTCAAGTTTCGGCCGAGCAAGGGTAAGGGTGGAACTGAAAGATTGATTGAACTATTCATGCAAAATTTCATGCTGGGTTGTTTTGATTCATGCTTATATACTTGGTGTTAAATTGTATTTATGTTATGAGATTTCTCGCTCATCATATGAATTGTTAGTAGCGATAGATCTAGATTATCATGTTTAAGGAAATGTTCTTGTTATTGCATACATGGTTAGGATTTAGTATAGCATGCAACTCATGGAAAGGTTACGATTATATTCTAATGCTAGTGCCCCATCATACCATGTTATATTACTTGTTTCCTTACTACGAATTTAGCTTTAATCGCTGAAATTAATCTCTTGCTCTAGCATTCATTTAGTTACCATTGTTGGTATTTAATTTTGGTGATTATTGTTGGTAACTATTGCTAGTAATTATTGTTGATAAGAGTAGGCCACATTCTTCGCTATATTTCGTTTACTCAACTAAATCAAATAGGAAGGATTTCTATACCCATGAATGGTAGTTACTCGGAGAAACAAAATACATACACTAGGTGTCACACCTACGGATAGACAGCGAACCTTAGCGTTCAGCTGGTATGATCCGAGGGAAGTCTCGGATAAATCTAGATGGAATTATTACTGAAACATTGATTGTGTACTGTGATTGAGATGGTCTACTGAGGCTTGTCATCAGCCATACGGCAACCACACGTCTCAACGGTGATAAGGTCTTGAGATTGCACCAGTGGGTGTCGCGCCCCGGGCCCGGGCCCGGGAAGCGACGGCGACTCGAACACCGCGCAGCGGAATGAAAAGCCACGAATCATCACATAAAATACAACAACAACATAAAAACCAATAATTAAAATCCATCAGTCAGATCAAATACAATTATCCAAATATAAAATAAATCTACAAATTATAGTTCCAAAATAACAATATCAATTATCAGCATTAATTATAAGGCGACAAAACGAAACAAAATACGAAAGCAGTCGCCATTAGAGCTCCACATCTACGACCGACTACTAGCTGTCTAAAAACTATCTACACCTCGATCTACAAATCGACTGCTCACCCCTGCAAGTCTGAAGCAAAAACAACGGAGATCAGCGAATGCTGAGTAGGAGAATCACAATATGATAAACAAGTATCAAGTGTCAACTCAACAATGAATAACGACATGGCCTAAGATGCAGTCAAAGGCGATGAACACAACAAATACACCTCACCTACTCCTAAACAACATCAACTGAATCATCGAGCGTGTGGACCATTGGGTAAAAATCCCACACTCTACCACCCGTAGAGTGGCATCAACCGTCCGCTCCAACGGTGACGTGACTACCCCCACCAAGCAGGTAGCCCGACGGACATCGTATTCGACATCCGCACACCCGAAGGTGCCCAAAGTGACTAGTCAATATCCATACCCTCACCCATGTCTGGAGGGTAGCGCAATAAAATGGTCCTGGACCGAAGTCCTCTCTGAGGCCATACCCTCCAGATCGACAGCAACCCTGCAACTCGACTCCAAGAGTGCAACAAGGTATATCACCATGATCAACAGCATAGCAACAACTCCAAGTGATTATGACATGATCAACATGCTACTAATATAACATCATCATGATCAACAATATAATAATTCCAAGTAATTTATGACATGATCAACAGGATAATAACATGCTCAACAAATAAGCAACACCAATAAGCAACAATAAAATGCAACACATGCAATTTCTCTACATGGCATGTCCAACAATAATGTGCAACAAGAGTTCAATAAATTTCAGGAAGCAAAGCAAACAATGGAAGCAAAGGTATTTCCGTAATTTATCTCCGACGACAAATCAACAACAGACTTGCAGGCTCAAATCATGCTCAACCCACTCTCCAAACACCCATGATCAACCAACTCTCCAAACCACAATTATTTCACACCAATCAATCGACTAAATTCTCAGACTAATAATTTACTATTATTTAAACACCTCGACAACCTCAACCACTAACCAACTGAAAGAATAACCTAACAATGCTTTCTCGGAAAACTAACCCCACCATCGCGTTCAGCACGCGAAAATAATCAAGATTTCTATTCACCTCAACTTCAACCGACAACTCGGGGCCCACCAACTAAATTAATTTCAAATACAACTATCAATCACTTACTCAACAACACAAAATATCAAAATATATCAAAATCATATCAAATGATCTCCAATCTAAAATCCGACACCACCATCGCGTTCAGCACACGAAAATGATCAAGATTCCTATTCACCTTAACTTCAACAGACAACTCGGGGCCCACCAACTAAATTAATTTCAAACATAATTTTCACCCACTTATTAAACACAGCAGAATACTGAAATAATATCAAAATCATACCAAACGATCTCCAATCAGAAATCTGACACCACCATCACGTTCAGCACATGAAAATCTACAACTTTGGTATTAACCTCAACTCGATCCGACGACTCTACGATCAACTACAAAAATACCTTAATAATTCATAAATCAACCCAATTTCATGCGATACAGCTCTATTCTCTAAACACTATTTATCCCACCCACTCGTCTCCCTCTCCCCTGCGCCCGATGCCACCTCCCTGCTCCGCTCGAACCCACGCCGACCGACCTCCCGGACGCCGGTGATCACCCCGGTGGTCTCGCCGGCCTCGCCGGGCCTCTCCCGCGACTCCCGGCGCCGGCGGGACAACCACCTCTCTCTCTCTCTCTTTCTTCTTCTTCTTCTTCTTCTTCTTCTTCTTCTTTTCCCAATCTCCCTCTTCTCCTCCGATCACCCATAGACCCATCTCCTCCTCTCGGCCAGCCGCCTACCCGTCGCCGACCGGCGACTCCACGACCCGCGCCCTCTCCTCGACCTCCACGACCGATCCAACCCACCTCCCACTGAATGGTGGCCGTCGGCCTGCGCGTGACATGGCTGCCCGCGGCTGGTCGCTCGCGGCTTGGCCGATCGCCACCATTCGGGCTCGGCTGATCCTCGCCTCATCGACGTCGTCGGAAAACAAATACGGAGGTAAAGGAGAAGGGAGAGATCTCCTACCTCGATCCCGCGACTTCGGCGACGATGAGCTCCACCGGCGACACACACCGACTTCTCCGCCTGCAGCATCTCCTTCCTCCTCGCTCTCGCTCACCCCTCCCCTCTCTTAAAACCTCTCAACAACACCTCACTCATCTTATTCTCACCCTCACTACCACCTGGCACTTCTCCACTTCCACAACCAACTTTTTTTTTTTTTTTTAATACCCGGATATAACATCCTCCTCACCTTAAGAAATTTGGCCCTCCAAATTTATGGGCCCACTACGCTTCCGCTGCGCAACCCTGATATTCTCCACATGCTCCCACGACGCCTCTAAATCCGAAGGCTACAGCTTCTGGCACTAACACCGACTTCTCAATGCCACCACCATAAATAAATAAAAAATTCAAGCAAAGCACCTAAAATAATCTTACAACCCACCTCGACACCTCCTCCACCTTACAGAATTATCATTAAGGTAAGACACCCAAACTCATAACCTTAACCTTAATCCTAGGCTCTGATAGCGGGCCCACTAGGTGTTAGACCTGAATGACGGAGGGTCTTGAGATTCCGTCAGTGGGTCATGCTGACAGTAGACCCGAGTCGGGTGGGACTAGCTATCCCCTAACTCGAAAGGTTTTTAGAGACTAGTGACCATCCTAGTTGACGGACCCGAGATTTATTGTTTTGTACATTATATGCCTCATTAGGCTGGTTGAGAATGTCGGTTCGGCCTAGTTTGATAGGGTTGGGAAGCATGGTATGGCCGAACCCTCCCCCACCCCCCCTCCACACACGCACATGAATAGGCCCATAGTGGCCGAATGGTATGAGTTGGTAAGGGCCAAGGAGGCCGGTTCAATCACTTTGGTGACTTGACACGTTAAATTCCTTGATTGTACTATATTGTTGTATATGTTATCTTAATTAATCGAGATTTAAGTGGAGGTTCGAGAGAACCGCTCACTGAGTTCCTCGTGGACTCACGGTTTGTTTATTGTTGTTTTGCAGAGCCCGACCCGTGAGGTACGGCCTGGTGGCTTGGCGTAGTTGGAGTGTTGGTGGAGGCACAGATCTCGTAGCAAGGGTCCATAGAGTCGTAGTCGTGTTAGTTAGGGTTGATGGTCATGCACTGAGTGGTTGTTTGTAAAAACATTTACGGTTTTAAACTTGAATTGTTACTTGAAAAACTAAGTTGTTTCTTTAGACTTAAAATTGTTTGAAATTAGTAAAGTTTGATCGCCGTTTATTTCATGGTTTTTCGATAGTTCAGTGTTGTTCTTTTATGATTGGTTAAGTGCATGTGGTAGGCTTCGGGGTCTTGACCCCGAGTTGGGGCGTGACAATTTATTGTTAATATAAAATAATTTTCATTAATATATTAATATTTTAATATATTTTTTTAAAATTAAGGGTGCCTGATGCGGGCAGGTGCCGGTAAAAACCATCGCTAGTGACAAGTGTCGATAAAAATTGGCCAATTTATATAAGTTTTCTTGTAGTGCGCTTAGTGCCGTTTCCAATTGGAAACTAGCTCATCAATGCTAGTAATTAGCGCTAGGGGAAATCGATCAAAAACCAGTCGAAACTGCCTAGTAGCATTCGTTTTTCAATTTTTCATTGTTCCTTAATTCCACATCGAATATATAAAATGAAGTTTTTTAAAGTACATTCATTAATCTATGTCTTCTGAAAAATTTCAAGATATTAACCCATATGTTTTGAAAATAAAATATTTTTCTCCTTTTTTTAACATTGGTAAATGCTTAGTCCCGCATCGTTAAAAAAATGCTATTGATATATACGAGCATCTTCGATACAGGCATCGATACTTAGTTAAATGCTATTAGCAAACTATCCGTCAACAGATTCTTCTCCTTATTGCTGGGATCGTCCCTCTACATCTTCCCCAACCGTGCATGAGCACCAGGAGCTTTCAACAACGAAGACATCTTACCTGTGCAAAAAGAAGAAATTTGGCTAAGTATATTCCAACTGAAGGAGGCAACAAGTGCCATCCGCCTCGAACCCACCTATATACTCTAAAATCAAGGACTCGTCTCAGCTCCTCTCAAGAATTTCCTTCAGAGAGAGAGAGGGACAGGAAGGCAATTCCGTCTAAAGAAGGTAATCAAGTCCTTGTCCCGAGGGGGAATACCTTCGTCTTCAAAATGTTGAATCAGACGGGGCTCTGGCATCCAGGATAGAGGAAACCTCTCCGTGTAGAAAGACTCCTCCAAAAGAACGACCAAACACCCTCTCGTGACCTAACCTTGAAGAAACGGGTCTTGAAGTTCTTGTATGAACTCTTGAACAAACCAAAGAGCTTTCTAGCAAGGATACCAATGAAAGATACCCACAATCCCTTCTGTGCCCTTTTTGCTTGGAAGAGAGAAAAAAATACAAAAAGGCTCGGTTTGATCCTGTGACACTCTGTCACAATCTCAAAACAGCAATGAAGGCCCAACTGTTCGGGTGCAATTCGGTAGGAGCGACGTTCTCCAAATTCAGAACGTTATGCTCGAAATCAGTAAAAGGGAGACGCACCCCCAACTCATCAAAGAGAGTTTGTACATGAAGATAAACTTCGAATTAGTATGGAGATACACTTGGTCTGAAGACGAGCACAGAAGACATTCATAATCCTCCTCGGCACCTTCACGGGCAAGGGAATGTTAGTTTTGGGTGGATGTTATGTACAAGATGTTATAGAGGGGGAAGGATGTTCTGGACGCGATGGCTTATTGTGAGAGTAAGCTGGATGTTATAAAGGGGACGTGATATTGTGAGAGTGAATGGAATGTTATAACCACAATCGAGATGTTGTGAGAGTTGACAAAATATTATAACCATGAACGAGATGTTGTGAGAGTGGACGGAATGTTATAACCATGGACGGGATATTTTGAGAATGGGCGGGTTGTTCTGAGAATGGACGAGATGTTATAATCATATGTGAGATGTTATAACCATGGACGAAATGTTGTGAGAGTGGGAGAGTTGTTCGGGATGTTGTGGACGAGATGTTGTGAGAGTGGATGATTTGTTCTTAGAATGGATGAGATGTTATTACTATGAGAGAGATGTTATAACCATGGACGAGATGTTGTGAGAGTGGACGAGTTGTTCTGAGAATGGACGAGATGTTATAATCACGGACATGTGTCGTGTGAGTGGGCGGGATGTTGACTTAGTCATTTAACATATATATTGGAGGTCATTTTTTTAAAAGTCTTGTCCAAATGGATCATATATGAAACCGACATATTTAATCCTAAGTAGTAAGAATGATTAATTACACACCAGAAGATGTGTTACGTGCTAATCTAATTAAAGCTCCATGTATAACAAGTTAAATAAGGTATATAATTTCAGAAGCTATCTGGAACAAATAACCTTAATTTATATATGTTACTTTACGGTAAATATCAGAAAGATCTAATTCCTAAGCATACTTTTCTATCTTTTCTATCAAATAAGAAAACTTTAAGATCATCAAGCATAAGAAAATTTTACCAGTGTGATACAAAAATTACTAGGATCAAAACTTAGGGCGTGTTTGTTAGCCTCGTTTTCGGTTTTCTTTTTTGCCCGAAATCGAAACGAGGCTCAAAACATTGTTTGTTGACCAAAATATGGGTGGGTTTCGGTTCGTATTTTGCGAAAATACCCAAATACACACAAGCATGAAAACTACTTTGAGTAGTTTTCTGCGTTTTCGCGACCTTTTTGGGATAAGAGTTTTGCGAAACATGAAACACCGCATGTCAAACAAACAGATTTTCGCTAAACAAAAAAATCGAAACTCGAAAACCGATTTCAGTTTTCGCAAAATGAAAATTCGAAAAAAATTCTCGCAAACAAACGCGCCCTAAATCTTCATATAATATAATTGCAGTCGCAAACGATATGCTTGCTATTATAAGTCATATAGTTGTTCTGATACAACTATCAGATTCACAACCAAAGATTTTGATAGCTGAAAGTACTGATGGAAACATTTTCATATTGTCTACTATCTTATCAATCTGACAGATTTTGTCATACAACACTTGAAAACATTTCATCAAGGAGAACTAAAAGATTTAATTAGTTGAAATAACCGACCATACATGCAGTGGTTGATATATATAAATATATATATCAGTTCCTTGCGGGTACTGGTCTTGGAGTATGGCGATTATTAGCTCCTGATCCTGGGTAATCATTGATCTCTATCTCCATCTCCATCCTACCTTCTACAACTTCTGCTTCTGCTACTTCATCTGCCACCAACTACAAGATATATATATCCAGTTAACTGCATGGTATATCTTAAATATCGACTTACCATAGTATCTATTTAATTTGTCCTATATATATATATATCAGTAAATAAGTATAATAAGGAATTAATTACTATGTAAATGTTATCTAAGAATAATTAAATTCAGGAGAAATCCCTATACGAGAATAATAAGAATTCCCAAAAGGCCAAAACCACTCCCAACAAGTACTTAATTACCACAATTGGTAACTCTTAAAGATAATTTCATGTTCATAAAGTCTCCAATATATACGCATATATATATGTGTATAAAATGGAGATCTCTTCAAAGATTTATACATAAATATGCATCCTAAATAAGACCTAATTCAGTATTCATCCTTGACTAAAGAAACAGTACTGGATAACACTTCAGTATTCATGCATCCTAGATCGAAGCACCCATATATATCTCGGCTGCTTTACTTGTTCAAAAGTGTATTTTTGCATGCTTCTTAGTTCTCTTTTAATGACTAATGGATGATAAACTCCGGTCGAACTTTTCTTATGGTTGGTGTTTTACCTCCATCATTTCTTCGCTCTTGAAATTATCATACAAGTTCCCCACGTTCAAACAAAAAGGCCTAATTGATTATTGTGTAGGATGTTTGTGTCGATAAAGAATCTCGAGGACTAGCTTGCATTTTTGTTACTCCATGTATATGTCATACAAAAACGGATACATAAACTGTGTTATTGAGATGAGAAATTACTAAGATTTCTGGTGGAGATGTTCAGCTGTCACTATGAAGAGGTACTTAATTAGAATTAGAATCAATGTATATATATTATCTTAAATACTCTTAAGAAGAAAATAAAGAAAAGAAATTAAGATGGGGAAGCTATATAATGTTTAAACAAACTTTACATACTTCTAGAGTACCATTAATTGTTGGAATTAAGATCTTTGGTTTCTCCCTCTGCGAGAAAAGAAAAAGACCAAATAAGTAAGCTAAGCTCAAAAGAAGAAGAAGAAGAAGGAGAAGAAGAAGAAGAAGAGGAGCTGTAGAGAAGTACTTGGTACAGGGAAAGCAGTGAAGGAGAGGAGGTGAGAGAAAACCAATAGAATGAGAAGAAGACGAAGGAAGACCACTCTTTCCATTTCTCCTACTCCGGCCAGCTGTTGTTATCACAAGCGACCTGCTCCTTAAATGCGAAGCCAAATGAGTCTTTCTCTCTCTCTCACCACTTAATAAACTATGTTTCCTGCCATCCTTCTCCTTCTCTTATGAGCGGTTCGAACAAACCGGTTCAGTTGGTTTGATTGAGGATCAATCTCTAGTTAATTGGTTACTTGTTTAAGAATCAATCAAATCGAATAAAAATAGATTGGTCGAACTAGACAAGGTTGCCATCATAAATTAGAGTTTTATTTGGCTTAATTTTCTATTTCTGTATATTTTAAATGGATCCAGTACAGATAGCTCAACAGGTCTAAATTTAAATAACATCTTCATGCACTCCTCACAAAAAGTCAAAAAAGTAGGCGAACACAACCTGTGTCAATGCAAATTGACAGCTACCTAACAAAAGTCATCGCTGTCCTTTGGCCAGTAGTGCTCCGGAAGGACAAGAATCTCTTGATTTGATTAACCTACCCTGTCAACCCCACTTTATTTCTTCTCAATGATAATATTAACCCCTCAGTTATGACTTCTTTGTAGCAGCACGAACAATATTCTATGTTGGATTTCAGTTCAATAAATTCACAATCCAATATGTCTATCATTTTTTATCTCTTCAACAAATTAAAAAAAAATTAAATAAAATAGACACATATTAGGTGCACCAATACAGATAATTAAACCGACTGAAGTGATACCAAAATCATTGTATATTGACCGAATATAATTATACAAAGTCTTATGAAAACGTTAAATTGAAATATATATATATATATTTTTAAAAAGGCTTATATTACTCTGTATAATTAATTAGTCAAAACACATTCTTTTATTCATGTATTAATCATATAATATATATTATAATATTACAAAATAATTGGTTTTAAAATAAATGTTTCAACAATACATGAAATAATTCATTTCAACCGGTTCTAAATTAGGTTTTAGTTCTACTTTTTTCGAATTGGTTCCTATTGGATATATTGGATATATTGGTTCCTATTGGATATATTGGTTTTAAATTTCATGTTAGAATCATAAATATTCACCGCTACTCACAAGTAATCTAGCTAACTAGGAAACATTGGTAATGGCAAATTAGATACAATTTTAATCTAAGTCATTAGTATTAAGTAAAATAATTTTTAAAATAAATTGAACCGTCCTGCCTGTTGAACTAGCTTTTAGGATAAAATTAGACCCACTAAATTTTTAACAATTAGAGATCTTCGAAGTTAATAAGATTCAACCTAATTGACCAATTAGACTCAAATGAAATGTAAAAATATTGACTCCTTATCTCAATTTGATCGGGCTAAACTCATGTTTGAGACTGGATCAATTAATTTAAAATAGACCTGATATTTATAATGAATAGATAAAAGTTGCAAATTGGGAAATCAAAATGCAAAACAAGAATGACACACTTGTGCTCAAGTGGTAGTAGCATTCAGATATGTTGCTTAAGTTTTAAGTTTAATATTTAGTTGTAGTATTTTGTGCATTTTTTTTACGTTTTTGTACGTCTTGTAATACGTTTTGTGCATATATTATCGCATTAAAGTTTTATAACGATTGTATTATAAAATTATTATTTTTTTTTTAAAAAAAATGCAAAACAGGAAGGACACCAACGATATATAGTGATATATTGTGGAAATAGCTGGGACTGATTCCTTCCATGCCTTTCCAAGACTTTTAAATTTATATGTAATGTGATGAGAGCCGCAAAAACTTGTGGGACTACGATTGACTTGGACATTAAATATTGAATTATCAGTTGATGTAGATGTTGGACAAATTGATGAAATGATGACGATCCCAGCAAATTAAATTAATTATTAAAAAGTAAGTAGGTAGGTGTTGGGGAATGTATAGAGAGCACTAGAAATGTTGAGGCAGTACTGTTTTAAAATGTTGGATCTATTAAGTAAACCAATTTGTGCGACTATTTTCTAGTTTAATTTGCAAGGTTGGTTCAATGGATCGAATTGAAAAAAAAATATAATGCAAAACAAAATATTGAGACGAATTAAAAAACTTATACCTTCTAGGAAGTAGCCTTTAGTTGAAATCTATATTTAATGTTTAGATTATATTTCGTTCATGAACGCTTGATCTATTTATTTCATTTTTTCATTTTAATATATTTGAGAAAAAAATATGTAATTTTTTTTATTATAATAAACTACATATTTATTAATTATATATACAAAAATCATATTATATTATGTTAAAATATTAATTTATAAATAAAATTTATTTTTTCTCATATATAATAATATTTAATTAAAATATTAATTTATAAAAAAAAAGAATATATTAATCATTTGATGTGTACTTCTTAGGTGGGCTGGACTATAACTATTGGGTCAGTCCCGGATTGGACCCAGCAACGCCCCATCATTCACTCCGAACCAAACCACGTGATCCCGCCTAGGGGGCTCCGCTCAAACTACACTCTTGAGCTAAACTCAAGCCAGACCAGACGGCTCTTTTCGGGAACCCACCCGACCACACATGGACTCCCACATCCTTCCTCATCGCGAGCAATAAACCATCATAAACCCGCGAGATTTTCCTCGACCAATTTTGGGCAACAATCCTAGCAAGATCATCGGGCAGCATTATCACCTCCACTTGCAATATATACTGACACGGCACGTCTCAGGTAACCTAAGTTCCAATTCCATTATCTCCACATTGGAGTCCCTCTAACTTGAGCATTAGCGTGTCTTTTGCAGGTCCCCCCCCCCCCCCCCCCCCACACCAACGTCGAGCTAGACAAGGAGAGACACCGAACCAGATCGGAAGACTCCAAATCTTAGGTAGGAACATTTGGCGCCCATCGAAGGACCGAGTAAAGCTTACCTCCCCTACAAATGGCTAGAACCCAGAGCCAAGCGACCGCCACCACACATCAGCGGCCACGACCAGACGGCGATGATCGATCGTAACCTGGTAATGCTGAAATAGTGAGGAGCGATGCTCCGGTACCAGACAATTCTTCCCTCGAAGATCCTTATCGATGAATAGATGGTTTGGAGGCTGAAAATCAACAACTAAAGGCTCAAATCAAGATGCTGACACGATCCCATGCTCACCACTCGGAGACAACATCCAATCGAAAAAAAGGAGACTCAATCCAGCTCTCCGCGATGAAGCCTCCAGCACCCCCCACCCGGAGAAAGGTGAAGATCCCAAGATCCGAAAGGCCAGGGCCGCTCCCACTCTCGATGTGGGCCCCTTCGTCAAGCTCATCATAACAACTCGCCTCCCGCTGAGGAGCGAGTTACCTACAACCTTGTCGCCCTACATCGGTACGGGGGACCCTTCACCACACCTGACGGCGTTTCAAACTATATATATATGATGCTTTATCACAGAGCAACCGACTCCGCACTCTGCGGAGCTTTTTCGGTGTTTCTAGTGAACACCACCTAACTATGGTTTGCCTGCCTCTCGCTGGGCTCTATTCACTCATTCGAAGACCTCTCATGTGTCTTCTTTAGCCGCTTCACCACGTCATGGGTATATCACAAGATGACAACCACCCTCCGCTACGTCAGGCAAGGGCAACATGAGCCCCTAAGGGAATACCTGAACAGGTTCCAAGCCATAGCAGTCGATGTCCCCAACCTCGACCCATAGATCGAGCTTTTCTGCATTCAACTCCGGCTATAACCCAGATTCTTTGCTAACCAGATTGCCCTCACGGAGCCTAAAAGCATGGCTGAATTTCAAGAGAAAGCCACCAACTTCATAAAGATGGAAGACCTTTGAGAGGCCAAAAAGATCGACTGAAAAAACCTTAACGCCATCGTCGAAGACAAAAAATTTAGGAAGCAAGATGAGAAAAGTGAGGATCACAATTTCCTAAGAGACATATATTGTCAAACTTGGTGGTTGATAGTGTACCTTTGATTCATCAGGCTTACCAATGTGTTAACTTGTATTGTTCCTCAATGAACCCCCATAATTATACTCCTTATTTTGCCTTTAACTCCATTTCGTGCAATTTGCACACTATTTATATGCTTTTTTGACTTGCCGAGTTGTTTCCACCCCACTCATTGACCTTCTATTTTCCTTTGTAGAAAATGTGAAGTTTGTAAAAGATGTCCTTCGTGTGTCCTAGTTTTTGGCAATATTCAGGATCTTCTTGGTAGTGTTTTGTTGCTTGTTCTCCGAGTTGTTTAGAACCATACGTTCGATTCCAATAAGAGCTATTTAGAGCAACACTTTTGATCCTAGAGCCGAACAAGCTTGCCTATGAGATTCCTCATGTTCCATGTTCCAACATCGAGTACACTTGTGTGATGTCTATAAGTGATTTCATCAGTAGTATTTGGCCTCTAATGCCACATACGACTAATGGAGCCCCATCAAGAGTTGTCTTAGTTTCCCTCTTTCCTTGTTTTTTTTCCTAGTCCTACAATTGCAGTACAAACTAGCATCGATGGAATCCATTTCGTACCAGAGACCCTTTAATCTAGTGCAATGTATAGAGATCAACATGTTTCCCTGTATGGAATTGCCAATTTGCATATGTATATCAAATACATGTGTTGGTGAAATGGCAACACTAGAGGGGACGGTGAATAGTATGTTTGCTAATCTTAAATTTAATTTCGATTTCAATCATTTTCTTGATTACTTATGTTAATGCACTATTCGACTACTAAATGAATGCGGAAGCAAATAAAACAAGTCAAGTAATCGATACACAAAGTATGAAATGCAAACACAATAATTTATAGTGGTTCGGCCCCAATGCCTACTTCACTACCTAAGCACCCCGCTTAGGATTTTCAAACTAGTTTAACTAAGATTAATTAGTTTCCTTAGAATGAGGACTTCTACCGAGAGCACTGGAAAGTCTCCGCTCTCAAATCGAAGGCACTTCTACACCTGGAAGTATCCCGCCTTCCTACCGAGAGCACTCTCCCACCTCAACCTAAGGACAACTCAACTAATACTAGCAAACTAAGTTTACAATGGTGGATTTAAGCCTTAACACCAAGGCCACCACCAACTCATTCAAACCTAGCAACCTAGGTTTACACACTTGATATGTAATCAAAATAAACAACAAAATACAAGAACAATTGGAGCAATAAATCAAAACAACAAGTACTTAGCTCTAAAAGAAACTCCCTAGTCCTCTTGATGCCTCAAGGTGATGAATCAATGAAGTTTGAATCAAGTAGTTGATGATCAAAGCTAGGGTTTAAGAAGAACCTCTCAATGGAACCTTTAAGATTGACCAAAGATGGCTCAATGAAGGTTAAGATCATGGAGGAAGGCACTCAAGGGCTAGTATATATAAGCCCCAAGAAGAGAGAGCCAAAATAGCTCTCCCAATGGGCTAATTTTTGCCCGTTGGTGACGCTCGGTCGCTTGCAGTTCAATCGTCGATCGACCGACTGAGTGACCGAGGGCCTTCTGCCCATTCTAGGCGTCGGTCAGTCGACTGATCGGTCAACCGAAATGCCTTCACCTTTTGTCGGTCGATCGAACCTGGGCAAGGGAGATTTTTTGCTTGTTTGTTTTTCTGCTCGTTTATTCGTTTCTAGGTTCCATCTTCGCTAAGTCTACTTATATAACATTTATTAACCTTAAGTAAAATAACTTTAAAAGATAAATGTTATATAAGGATTACCCCCCATTTGAATTCAATAAAAATATCTAAAAAATCAAAATTCTTAAGAATCAAAATCTAACTTTTGAGGTCTAGTACAAACTTTCGAAAATCAGAAATTTTATAATCTCCCGGGTCAAATATGGGTAGGCTAAAGGCTTCCAAAAAATCATTAAAAATATCTCGTTATCTAGTTTTTACCTAAGGAACAATTACCGGCATTTTTGGTGCCAATAAATATCTAGGTTATATAGCCCTCCAAGAAGCTCCCTAAGCTTAGTAAATTTCAGGATCTTTTCTAATTTTTTGGGTTTTCGTGTTTTGGGGTTTGAGTTTGGTTTTTGGGTTTCTTTGCATCATCATGAAGATTTACAACATATTCTAGTCATCCTAAATCCTAAATTCTATCTTCCCGACGAAATCCGAGCGACGACGAGCGTCCTTGCCGATTTCTTCGATTTCTCTTATTTTTTCGATCGGGGACGTCGAGCGCTAATCGATATAGAATCTGAAATAAATTTTTCATGAATCATTAGTTCCATGTTTGTTATAATCAAAACCAAGATTAAGACCAAGGTAAAAAACCTTAGGCCAACAACTTGCAGTTCATTGCTCTGATCGAATTCATCCTCTAAATCACGCCACATTTTGTAACCCGTCTTGGCGTAGATCATGCTAGGGCACAGTTGAGGGATGATCGATTGTAGTATCCAGGAACGGACCATCTCATTGCATCTTTGCCAAAGTATATGCTTGGGTGATGCGTCATCTGATTCTTCGATGGATCCATTCATGAAGCCCAGTTTATTCTTCTCCGAGAGAGAAATCATCATGGATTCTCTCCACAACAAGTAATTATCATGTCCCTTAAGCTGAAATGAAACAGTCGACATACTAGGATAATCGACATGTCCCTTAAGAAAATAACGATTGTCTTCGGCTTTGATTGCATCACATGATGCACCATCTTCTTGAATGCTATGCGAGTCACCCACAATTGACCTAGCAACGAAAGCTCTACGATTCCTGGCCATCAAAAAAGGGGATCTGATCGCTTACACAAAATAAACTAGCACTCCGAATCGCTTACTACTCCTTGGATCGATCAACACCGCTTTGATACCATGTCGCGAAATCAATTGCACATGCAAGAATTAGGAAGCGAATAAGCTAAGACTATTTGATTTATTTGAGGAGAAAGAAGGTAAAGAAGAAATACACCATAGAGAGATATCTCACTGCTTTCAGCATATTTTTTCAACTGTTCGATTGTTATTAACTATCAATGAATTGGAAAGACTAATTAAGTTGCCCCTGAATTTAAGTGTACATGGGCATTTGTGCAATGTCTATTTTAGTAACTTCATTTGTTGATCCGTCTTCTATTCAATAGCTAGAATATAAATATAAGAAAGGGATAATAGACAAAAAAAAATCACAAGGTTTGTAGAAATTTTATGTTCTACCTGCGTTTTCAAAATTCGCCAATAAATGCACAATATTTACATCCATTTATGCCATCTATCAAATCGTCAAACGCCATCTCAACTTAGCTAACGTGGAGGAAAACGACGCTTGCGTGGTCTAACGACTTCAAAAATATATATTTTAGAAAGAAAAATAATTAACTATATATGACCCCACTTTTTTTTCTCTCTTGTCTTCTTTCTTTCTTTCTCCCTCCCGCCACCTTTCTTCTTCCTAGCTTCTATATGTTTCTTCTTTTTCTTCGTAGCTTCTATTTGCTCCATAGCACCTAAGCCCGGCGACGACGAGTCACGAGACAACGCCACTCTCACCTGCCATGGTCATAGACAAAGCAGCACCACCCAACAAAGGAATCACGAGACGACGCCACTCCCACCTGCCGTCGCCGCCAACACCACGACAGTGGATTCATTACGAGAACGAGTATCGCAGCGTCAGCAGAACCTACGCTACCTACGAATTAGCGCGCGTGATAGATATGAAAAAAATGCAATCTTGGAGGTGAAAGATTAGTAGTACTTGATTAGATGTGCAGCCGAACCAGGCGTACCAGGCGGAGCCTCCATGCTTGAGGAAGTTCTTCATGCTCAATCTGTGGTTGGCCTCTTCGTCCGAATCCTTGCCGACGATGTCCTGCTCCAGCCTGTCCTTTAACGTGCTGCTGCACTGCGACATGATGGCTTCGTCCGCTTGCTTCTGCGGAAGCATCTTCTCCCCTCTCTACCTTTTCCTTGGAATCGGAATACGAAGAAGAAGCCGTGCAGGTCCTAGATCTGAAGGGAAACAAAAGATTAACGTCAAAAATCCTTGTCAAATGGATCACCGCCAATGAGGAAGAAACAGAGGAACTGCACAAGAAGGCGCAAATCTACAGAGTTGATCTCATTCTAGATTAGGAATAACTAGTTCACTTTAGAGGACTTAAGCTTGGAAAAGTTTGACCCAAGTCAACAAATTGACTTGGACACTTCATTTTATGTCCAAACTTTATAAACATGTTTAGGAATATGTATTACATGTTTCCATACATTTAAAGTGAAAAATTCATATGGATATGGATAAAAGGATATAAAATCCATTTCATGATAACCTTTTTTGAATCAAGTTGACCCAAGTCAACAAATTGACTTAAAGGTCTCGTTTTTAATCCATATTTGAGGAGCATGTTTAGATTTACTCATGTTAGGTGTCCATAAGTTTAAATTTGAAAAACCATGAGTAAATGATAAGATTGACACTTAGCAAGTTTTATGATAACTAGTTTAGTTTTGAATGAAACCATGCTAGGTTGATATCTTGACTTAAGGATATAATTTTTATTCCAAACTTGACATACACTCTTTACATGACCATTATGTGGTGTCATAAAAGTTTGAATGAAAACTTAGCACTTTTTTGAAAATAACTGGAAATTACGGAAATGTCATTGAAAATTAAGCATTTTCAGTTATTTTTAGAAAAATGAAAAAAAAATTATTTTTAACTAATTCTTGAAACTGCATCTTCATTGAAAAATATAGTTTCTTCATTAAAAATTTCAGAAATTTTCATCAAGAATCGGATTTATAATGGAATTTTGAAGTTGGATTTCAGAAATGCAAAGTATCACCTTCTTGAAATATCAATTTTTCTGATACTTTGACTTTTCTTCAAAAACTCTAATAAAACCTTGTGTATACTATTTTGATTTTATTTCTAATATTATTCTCACTATTCTTTGAGTAAAATCATTTCTAAAAATGATTTTGATAACTTAAGCGATATCTTGAAAAAATGAGCTTTTGGTTGAAATCGAGATCGATTGAAAAATGGACTTTGAAAATTCATTTTGAGTTCAAACTTGATGCATGCATTTCAAATGACCATTCAACGATATCTGTAAAGTTTGAATAAAAAATGATAACTTTCGGAAAACACTTGATATTTACGAAAATGCCCCTGGAATTTCAAGAATTTTATGAATTTATAGGAAACTGAGTTTTGACTGATTCTTGAACCCGTAGATTCCTTGAAAAATTTAGTTTGTCCAGTTCAAGTTTCAAAAAAATTTGTCAAAAATATGATTTTATATGAATTTAAAAGTTTGATTTTTGAAAACTTGAGGTATACTTTGACCTAAGTCAAAATGTGACTTAGAAACCTCATTTTCAGCCCAAACTTGACTCATATACTTAGATTCACTCATGTTAGATGTCCAAGTGCCTAAGTTAGAGAAAACATGAGTAGATAGTAAAATTTGATACTTAGTATTTTCATATTTTCAAGCCAACTTTGAATGAAATCGTGCTAAGTTCATATCTTGATTAAATGACATTCTTTTCACTTCAAACTTGATATACATTTTTTTACATGACCATATCTTTGTATTTTGAAAGTTTGAATGATTTCTGGCATAAAAATCTCATTTATTTACGAAAATGCCACTAAAGTATCACTCTTCTGAAGTTGCTCATTTTTTTGATATTTTAAATTTTCATTAGATTTTCAAATAAGACTTGAAGTATGATATTTTAAATTCACATATGGTATCTTTCTACTCATTTGATGAGAAAAATCATTTCTAAAATGATTTTTGACTATTTGACCGATACTTGACAATATCGATACTTAAGTTACTACATGATCCTTGGTTTTGGATTTTATTTATCATTTCACGATATCATGTATGACTTAGTCTCTTATTCGATGTTTGACTTTCATCCTTTGAGTTGAGACTTTCGCAGTTTTGAAAAATCTTTTGGAGTTTCAACTTTGACTTTTGATTGACTTTTCTTGTCATTTTTAAGTGATGTCAAAAGGGGGAGAAAAATATAGGTAGAAAGGGGGAAAATATAGGAAAATCACGCATATAGATAGAGAGAGTTTATTTTCATAGATATGCATGTTGATAGGGGGAGAAATCCCATGTTTGATATCTTTTGTGCTTAAATGATATATTTTCTTAAGGATGTTTGTCATCATAAAAAAGGGGGAGATTGTTGGCCTAAAGTTTTCTACCTTGGTCTTAATCTCGATTTTGATGATAACAAACATGAAACTAATATTTCATTGAGAAATATTTTCAAGTTCCATATCGATTAGCTCTTGATGTCCTCGATCAGAAATATTGAAGTCGATCAAAAATATTGAAGAAATCATAAAATTAGAAGGACATTGATCGTCGCGTTCGGGTTCGTCATGGAAATCTCCTGAAGTTCGATGTGTGCATCAAAGACGTCTTGGATGAGTCTAAAGAACGCATGGAAAACTCTCCAAGTTGAAGCAAGTTGAAGGCCGAAACCCGAAAATGAAGCGCGCAAGAAGAAGGCTAAAAAAATCAAGATCAGCCTAGGTTCGGTCGACCTGTCGGTCGATCGAATGTAGTTAAAAAATGGCAGTAGCCATTTCGGTCGACTGAACAATGCCAAAAATTGGCAGTGGCTACTTCGGTCAACCGGTCGGTTGACCGGACGAGGCCAAAAATTGGCAGTGCCTACTTCGGTCAACCGGACAACAGAGGAGCCAATTGTGACTCATTCGGTCGACCCTCCGATCGACCGAACAGAGCGATAGAAGCGCAAAAAGCTAGCGGTCGTTGGCAATCGATCGGTGGTCGACTGATGATCGATCGGTAAGTGACCGAACGGCGTCCAACGGGCGAAAAAACGCCCGTTGAGGAGCCGTTCGGTTGAGGGGTTATAAATACCCCTCACCTAACTTCTTTATTCTCTCTTAACAACTAACATAAGCATTCAAAAGAGAGATTTGTGCCTTCTAGAGCTTGATTGACTTGCGCTCGCTTCTCCGATCAATGACTTCTCAAGCTCTCATCTTCCCTCAACTCGGGCATTGATTCGAGCTTAACGTCTTGGCATGTTGGAGGCTTTGGAGGCTTGGAAAAGAGCATTTGGTCTTGGTTTATTCTTTAAGCTCTTTTCATTGCAAGTTTAATTATTATTTGAACTTGTTTTCATTGGATTTGAGCTTGTGAAGACCTAGGTTGTTAGGTCTTGAAATTGGATGGTTGCCTTTGTGTTTGAGGCTTAATTCCACCGGTGTAAGCTTAGTTTACTAGGATTAGTTGAGTTGTCCCTTAGGTTGAGGTGGAAGAGTGCTCTCAGTAAGAATGCAGAGACTTTCGGGTGTGGAAGTGCCTTAGGTTGAGAGCGAGACTCTTTGGGTCAAAATCCTCGTTGTAAGGGAAACAAGATTAATCTAGTAAAGTTTAGTTTGGAAATCCTAAGCGGGGTGCTTAGGTAGTGGAGTAGGCATTGGGGTCGAACCACTATAAATAATTGTGTGTACATTAATTCTACTTGTGTTTATTTCATTATCGCATTTACTTTGCTTCCGCTTGCTACTCATCTTCTAATTTGCCTAAGTAACCAAAGAAACGATTAAAATCGGATTTAGGCAAAAAGATTAGTAAACACACTATTCACCAACCCTCTAGTATGACTATTTCACCCAACATGATGGACCCGGTGCTGGTGGAGCAACCGGCGTCCCCCTGGCCGCGGCCCCAACGTGGGTCGCGGAAGATGTTGATGTTGGGCGCCCAAGAGGTGAGGCCAGTCTGGTCGACGTTGTGCATGGGGCAGCCCTTGATGGCGATGGCAGCGGCTAGGGCGCGCCACAGCGTGCTGTTAGGGACTTTTCAATGCGCCCGAACGACGATGAATCATAACGGAATGTTCCATACATATTTGTAAATATGTTTTCGCATCCATGTAATTTTGCCTTTTATTCTAGTTCGTACTTGTAAAATCCTTTGTGCGATCCCTGAAGGGCCCACGGTACGAGTTGGATGCATTTCGAGGCCATTCGACATTTGGTGCGTGTGTCACGGCTAAGCGGAGCAGTTTTCCTGCATTCGTCATGGCCGTGGCCATGGAAAATCACCATTTCACATGACCACGGTTTTTTCATGCTCATCGTGCTTTTGGGAACCTTGGGGGTGGCACTTGAGGGTTAGGGGTCTCTATGTAGGAGAGAGTTGGCAAACAAAGCGGTTGCCTTGGGCGGAGGCGAACGAGTGGCCCATATGGGCATGCGACATGTTGATCTTCGCCCAAGATAATTGCAAAGATCGTCCTACACCCGATTTTATGTTTTCTTGCGTCCATAGTCCTGTAATGTTATTTTACTTTACGCCTTCAATACCATTAAGCCAACATGGTCTTTTGGGGGCGCGGATATGGAACGCGAGGTTGGCACGTGGACCAAGATATGCCCCGCGATGTTAAGTTAGGAAGCCCAATTCGGGACGAATTTGGGATTAAGGCTTATCCCTTGCACGGGATGCAAGGGTGCCGCACGGACATTTTCCGCCCAAATAAGTTAGTCCGTGATAATGCGGTTTGTTGGTGAAATAGCCACACTAGAGGGGGGATGAATAGTGTGTTAACTTAATCAATTAGCCTAAATCCGAGTTTAATAATTTCTTAAGTTACTTAAGCAATTCACAATTGACGACTAAATACAGAAGCGAGTAATAAAGATAAGTAATGCGATACACAAAGAAAACAATGCTAACACAAGTATTTATAGTGGTTCGGCCCTAATGCCTACTCCACTAGCTAAGCATCCCGCTTAGGATTTCCAAACTAAGTTTTACTAGATTAATCTTGTTTCCCTTACAATGAGGACTTTGACCCAAGAGTCTCACTCTCAACCTAAGGCACTTCCACACCCGGAAGTCTCCGCCTTCTTATCGAGAGCACTCTTCCACCTCAACCCTAAGGGACAACTCAACTAATCCTAGTAAACTACGTTTATATCGGTGGATTTAAATCTCAAACACCAAGGCTACCACCCAATTTCAAGACCCACACTCTAGGTCTTACACAAGTTCAATTACAATGAAATAAACAAGAAAATACAACACTAAATGGAGCAATAAATCAAACAATAAAATAGTTAGCTCCAAAATAAGATTCCAAGCTTCCTCTTGATGCCTTTGATTGGTAATCAATGAAGGAATGAAGGCAAGATCAAGGTTTTTGGCTCAAGCTAGGGTTTTCACAAGATTGACTCAATAAAGGCTTCAAATTGATCAAAAGATGGCTCAAGGAGGTTAGAGGTGATCAACATCATGATGGAAGGCTCTCATGGCTTCCTATTTAAAAGCCATGAAGAGAAGAGAGAGCTCTCTCTTCTCAACGGGCGATTTTTTTCCCGTTACAGCCCGCCGGTCGCTTGTCCCGGTCGATCGTCGATCGATCGACCAAGCGACTAAAGCATTCTGCCTGTTCTGGGCAATGTTCGGTCGATCGGTCGGTCAATATTATATAAGGATTACCTCCCATTTGGATTCAATAAAAATATCTAAAAAATCAAAATCCTTAAGAATCAAAATCTAGTTTTTGGGATCTAATATAAATTTTTGGAAAACGAAAATTTTTTAATCTCCCGGGTCAAATATGGGTACGCTAAAGGCTTTGAAAAATTCTTTAAAAATACCTCGTTATCTAGTTTTTACCCAAGGAACAATTACTGCTATTTTTTGTGTGAAAAAAATGTCTAGGTCATATAGCCTCCAAGGAGCTCCCTAGGCTTAGTGAATTTCAGGGCGATTTTCGGGTTTTCATGTTTTAGGGTTCGGGTTTGGTTTTTTTGTTTTTTGCATCATAAAGAGGGTTAAATCACATTCTAGACACCCTAAACCTAAACTCTAACTTCCCGAAGAATCCCGAGCGACGATAAGCGTCCTTGCCGATTTTTTCAATTTCTTCAATTTTTTCGATCGGGGACGTCGAGCGCTAACCGACTTGGAACCTAAAAGATTTCTCAATGAAACATTACTTCCATATTTGTTATAATCAAAAATGAGATTAAGACCAAGGTTGAAAACCTTAAGCCAACAATCTCCCCATTTTTGATGATGACAAACATCATTAAGAAAATATATTCATTAGAGCACAAAAGATATCAAACATGGGATTTCTCCCCCTATCAACATGCATATATATGAAAATAAACTCCTCCTATCTATATGCAGTTTTCCTATATATATTTTTCTTCCCTTTTACCTATATTTTTCTCCCCTTTTTGACATCAATCAAAAAGGGCAAAAAAAGTCAATCTATAGTCAAAGTTGAGACTCTAAAACTATTTTCCATGAAACATGAAAATCTCAACTAAAAGGATGAAAAATCAAATATCTAATATGAGACTAAATCATACATGATAACATTATATGATAAATACATTCCAAGTCTAGAAATCATCTATAGGCTTAAGTATTGATATTTTCGTGTATCGATCAAGGAATCAAAAATCATTTTAGAAATGATTTTTCTCATCACATGAGTGGAACAATACCAAATGTGAATTCAAAATATCATACTTGAAGTCTCATTCGAAGATTTGACCAAAATCAAAGTATCGGAAAAATGAACATTTGGAAAGAACGTACCTTAAAGTTTTGAAATCTAATTTTAAAAACCTATATCAAATCATATTCTTACTTAAAATATTTGAAATTTTTAGTGAAGAAACTAAATTTTCCAAAGAACATGCAGTTTCAAGAATCATCCAAAAATTAATTTTCTGCATTTTTCTAAAAATAACGGAAACCTAGTGGCATTTTCGTAAATATTAGCTATTTTTCAAAAGTTTTCAGTTTTCATTCAAACTTTCCAGATATCAATATATAATCATTTAAAACATGTTTATCAAGTTTGAAATGAAAATAATGTCATTTGGTCAAAATTTTACATTAGCATGATTTTATTCAAAAACAAACATTGTATCATGAAATTGCTGAGTATCAAGTTTTAATCTTTACTCATGGTTTTTCAAATTTAAACACATGGACACCTAACATGAGTAAATCTAAACATGTTTGTAAAGTTTAGACCTAAAATGAAGTCTCTAAGTCAATTTATTGACTTAGGTCAACTCTACTCAACTTTAAGTCTCCTAAAGTGAACTTGTTATCAATTTATCCATTTTCATATGATTTTTCAATTTTAATCACATGGAAGCAAATCATGAGTCAACTCAAACATGTTTATCAAGTTTCAACTTAAAATGAAGTCTCTAAGATGAATTTCTACCTAGAGCACATTTCATTCAATCTAGATGACATGAAATTGCCTAAGTATCAAAATTTTATCTACTCATGAGATTTTAATCAATTATCATGCAAAATCATTGATGAGCATAGAGAAATCATTTTATCAAGAAAATAGAGGTGTTATGCAAAAATTTTGCCAAAATGAAACTCATACCTCATTTCTTGAGAAATTGTACAATTTTCATTTTCTTTTCCCAATTTTCTTTAGCCTTCCAAATTTATTACTTTCTCAACTTGCAAGTAGGCTTCATTAGTATTATTATGAAATCATATACCAACTAGCAAGCTAACTTACTAAATAGCAAAGGTTCAATGCAAAGTTTCATTTAAAAGTCTTAACCTATGCTAGATAATAAAGATTCATTTTAAAGGAGCTATCATGATATCAAAATGAATCAAATAAATCTTAAGATATGAAATATTTGATGAATAGGATCTCTAAAAAAGTTTAACTAGTTTGGATTTAAAGGAATGTCTCTCATAATAAACATCAATCTAGAGCAAGTTTTATTCAATGAAATTTGCCTAAGTACTAAAATTCTACTTACTCATGAGAATTCAAAGATTTATCATGCAATTCTAATCATGAGTATAGAGACACCAATAAAACGTGAATATTGAGGTATTGTGCTAAGATTTTTACGAAATTCAAAGACATACCTCTTACATGAGAATTTTGCCAAACTTATCATTTTTCTCCTAATTATTAGCCTTCCATTTTCATAAATGTTAACTTGCATGCCAAAAATCCTTAGTAGTACAATGACATAATAACTAGCAAGATAGTATACTAAATAGCAAAGGTGAAATAGAAATCTTCATTTGAGAATTTCAACCTAAGCTAGATAGTGATAAATTCGTTTCAAGTAGAATTATCATGAAATCAAAACGAATCGAGAGATATCAAAATATGAAAAATTGAAAAATAAGATCTCCAACCATTCCTATTGGTTGAAAATTGAAAGACCACAATGAGCCTACGATTTAGAACCGCAAGGTCACATGAGCCCGTTATAGGCTACATAGGTCTCCGAAGAGACCAGAAATCAAAAATAAAAAAAAATCCAAAATACTCTTAACAAGAGCGGGGAAAATAACTCAAATTAAACATGTATCATAACTCCAACTTAAATAAAACAAATCAAAGTAAGAAGATGATACAAAGTATACCTATATGCCAATTTCCATACCTATGACATCATGATGGTTTGAAGTTGCAACCAAGGAATGATACTTCATTTAAGTCCATTGTCAACTTCAACTCTTCACTTCTCTTTACCCTTGTGTGGTAGCTCCCCCTACAAGGGAGCAAGAAACCTTTGGTACCCAAATGGCTTTGGGTCCTTGGGGGTTAGTTGGCCTAGGTATCCAAAGTGTCTTAGCAACACTTGGATTCTTCTTAAATGCACAATCATAGATTGCATGGCCATATGTACCACAACAAAAGCAATGTCCATAAAACTTTTTATTTTTGCTATGAATATATGCTTTATCATTAGAATGCTTGACATGTGAAACATGATGAGTATGAGCATTCTTAGAAATATCATTCTTCTTCTTATGATCATGAGGTCTAATAGTAGAATGCATAGTATGGGAATGATGATGAACATTGGCATTCTTTACATAAGCATTTATAGTGTTCTTAAGAAATGAAACATTTTTCAATTCGTTTACTTTCTTATTTAAAGACACAACCTCATTTTTCAATGAGTTAAGAGATTGATATAAGACATTAGATTGAGATTTCAAATTGTTGTTTTCAATTATAATTTTCGAATTATCAAGTTTCAAATTTTCATTCTCAAGCTTTAAGTCCTTAAGCTCAAGTTTCAACCTATCATGAGAAGAATTAAAAGAACTAGATTTCATTTTCTCATTTTCTAATTTTAACTCATCCACATGAGAGTTAAGCCTTATATTATCTTTCTTCAATCTTTTATTTTCATTATCCTTTTTAACAAGCAAGGCATATATTTTCTTGTATTCATCTACTAACTCATTATATGATATGTCGAGAGAACTGGTAGAGCTAGCATTATCATTAGCATTAGCATGACTAGAAGGAGAAGAGTGTACCTCATCATTAGCATCCATGAGACAAACTTTCGAAGTGGCTTCATGGTCATGAAAAGAGGATGCTTCACTTGAGTAGGATGATGTGGAAGCATTTGACCTCCTCTTTGCCTTATTTTTTTTATGGTAGGACAATTCTTCTTCACATGCCATTTTTCTTTGCAAGCATGACAAATTACTTTTCTTTTTCGGCTCTTGGAGCTACTTCTTTGACTAGAAGAGCTATGAGCATCAAAATCAAGATTAGTGGTAGGTGAATGACCATTGTCATCACTACATTTATTAGAAGTACCAATCTCTTCAGTCTTGGCATAATCATATAACATGTTTAAAGTTGCCCAAATATCAAAAGCCGAAGTACAATGCATGACTTTTTCAAAGATGTTATTTTCCAAAGAATAATATATGCAATTTGTTGCCTTAGCATTTAATTCAAACCTATTAATTTGCTCTTGGGTCCATGCATCCATATTTTTCTTAGGTTCTATGTATTTTGACTTTACCATATTAAAAACACCTAAAACTTGAGTTTTTAGGAAAATGTACATTCTACTCTTCCGAAGACCAAAGTTAGACTCATCGAACCTAGGAGGTGTAGACGATATCAACTCTAGTGTCATTTTCGGATCGAGACTAGATGTAGACGAGATGGTGAAATCTCAAACTACGACCCGCTCTGATACCAATTATTGGTGAAATGGCCACACTAGAGGGGGGTAAATAGTGTGTTAACTTAATCAATTAGCTTAAATCCAATTTTAGTAGTTTCTTAAGGTACTTAGGCAATTCATAATTGATGACTAAATGCAGAAGTGAGTAATAAAGATAAGTAATGCGATACACAAAGAAAATAATGCTAACACAAGTATTTATAGTGGTTCGGCCCCAATGCCTACTCCACTACCTAAGCACCCCGCTTAGGATTTTCATACTAAGTTTTACTAGATTAATCTTGTTTCCCTTACAATGAGGACTTTGACCCGAAGAGTCTCACAATCAACCTAAGGTACACTACTAGAAATTGAGTCTTCAGCAACGGCTATCAGCAATGGCCGCTCAAGCCGTTGCTATTTGCAACGGCATTCTTACGGCCGCTCGAGCCGTTGCAGATATGTTGTATCTGCAATGGCTTTCTAACGGACATGCGAGCCGTTGCTGATAATGTTAATTATCAGCAACGGCTTTTTAACGGACAAGTGAGCCGTTGCGGATCATAACTTATTAGCAACGGCTTGCTAACGGACAAGTGAGCCGTTGCTGATAAGTTTATATAGGGCACGCGGTCGCGCCCGACCCTTCTTCCTCCCGCTGCTACCGCCGCCGCCTCTGCTCCCGCCTGTCGCCGCCGCTGCCGACGCCGACGACACCGACATTTTCAAGTATACCTCGCCGGCCGGCCGTCTCTTCCCGTTGCGGCCGGCGGGAAATTCGACCGAAACCCTAAAAATAGGGTTTCGGCCGGAGGCAGTTGGCCGATGGCCGCCGCCGGACCTTGTACAGTGGCCGGACAGTGTGTCCGGCCACTGTACACCGGCGCCGGAGTTCACCTGACTCCGGCGCCGGAATTTGTAGATTAATATATAATTTTTTATTGTTTTTTAATTGTTAATTAATTATTTAATTAATTGTTTAATTTATTAGATTAATTAGTAGGGTTTAGATTAATTTCGGAATTGTCCACTTCGGACGCGCGCCAGAATCGTCCACTTCGAACGCGCACCGAAATCGTCCACTTCGGACGCGCGCCGGAATCGTCCACTTCGGACGCGCGCCGAAATCGTCCACTTCGGACGCGCGCCGAAATCGTCCACTTCGGACGCGCGCTGAAATCGTCCACTTCGGATGCGCGCCGGAATTGTCCAATATGGACTCGAACTATATCGAAACATTTAGAAAAAAATCATGCATCCGACGAGTTCATATGTTTCACGTACGCATCGACGAGTCGGATATGATTTAGCAAAACCTTAGATCCATTCGGGGATTGTATGTTCGTGTAAAAGAAGATAGAGCAGATTGGCGTATAGTCTGTAAGACAAAAGGTAGAGGAAAAATTGATCCGATAGTAGGAGAAAATGAGCTGATACTTGATATGACACATGGTTTCTATCAAGAATATGATCCTCCTGCTGTAGATCGTATTATTCCAATACTCGAGGATGCAGACACAACGTCAATTCAATTAGAAGTTGAATATGCTGATGATGACGATCATGAAATTGAGGAAACTGGAGATGAAGAAGATGAAGAAGAGGAAGAAGAGGAAGAAGAGGAAGAATTCGAAGACTATTATTCAGATGATGAGGAATAATTGTAAAGTATATATTTTATTAAATATATCTCTACTATTTATACAATAATCTGATTATATGTCTGTTCGACAGATATGTCTGGTCGTGGTTATCGACGCAGGAGAGCTTCGGAGTCTCCGATCGGTGAGACTCCAACACTTACTCATGCTGCTGATCCTCCTGTTGCTGATCCTCATGTGGATAATACTGCCGAGGCTAGTACATCCAGACGCAGGCGGCCACGCGGGCCGAACAGGTGGCAGCCTCCACCAGCCACAGAGTCACGTAGATTGATTAGCGTGATTGGGGAGCGGTAATATATCATGAATTATGAATCATTACAAATTCATTATATCATAATATAATATTAAAATTTATTTTTGTTGTGCAGGTTCGAGAAAGAAGAAGTGTCGAGGAGCATTTCTTCTACTATTCGACGATACATGCACGGGGCATGGCCTACGTGGTCTCACATGCCTAGCGAGCACGTCGACATGTTATGGCGCGAGTTTGAGGCACGTATTATTTTATTATTTACATGTATATGATTAATATTGGTACTGATATTATTATTTTGCAGGTTCGCTTTACATGGGCCGAGGACCAGAGGCCATTCATTTACGCTGCCTGGGAGGCTATTTCCCGTGCGAGGTACAACGGGCAGCTGGGGCAGGCTCGATCCCAGGCGATGGCCCGAGCTGGGACCACTAACATCGCGGAGACTCGGGGATACGGCCCCGATTGGATTACTCCGGATATATGGGACCAGCTCGTGGGAATATGGTCGACGGATCGATGGTAGGAGGTTTCTCGGAATGCGGCTAGAAACCGCATGTCGAGGGGAGCAGCGCGTCACACCGGCAGCTCTATTGCATTTGCAGTGCACGCGAACCGTATGGTAAGTATATCTTTTAATTATATATTTTATTTGTTACTATGTGTACTAATTAATGTATTTGTTTTGTAAATGTAGACGACGGTGTCGGATGACGGGACTGTCCAGCGACCCTCCCCGATGGCGGTGTTTGAGCGGACTCACCGTCGAGCACATGGGACGGGGGAGTACATCGACAACCGCGCTGCATACATTATGGTAACTATATATTTGTTTAAATTATTCATTATATTATTATATAATTTAAGTTTTATGATAAATATTAAATAAAAAATCAAACTCGAGTAGGAGACCTACAGCCAGACGGTGGTGCAGCGCGGGGGTACCCCCGAGGACTTTGACGCAACAACGTGGGTCGAGGCCGCAGGTGGCTGGGACCATGGCCGCGTATATGGCTTCGCAGATAGTGGTCATGCGCGAGTCGTACTAGGGCCATTTGGGGCACCGACCCCTCCGGTGGCTGGTGAGCGGCCGTCCACCTCTAGATCCAGTTATGATCATAGTAGCAGAATAAGGACTGTAGAGGACACGGTCGCGCGTCAGACTGAGATAATGGAGCGCCAGAGTCAGATGATGGCGGGTATACAAGCTATGCTACGCAACATGTCAGGTCATCCCGAAGCAGGCATCTCTTCGGCATCATCTAATCCATCATCCTCGAGTCAGTCCATGTTGATGTACACTCAAGCACTCCAGACCCCGCCATATGATCCAGGCCATCCTCCATCGTCATCGTGAGATTTTGTTTATATTGACTTTGTTACTGATATATTGAACTTGTTTAATTTATATTGACTTTGTTACTGAGATATTGATACTTCAATTTTGCATTTGAATTGTTTTTATACTATCGTGGATAATTATCAATATAAATATAATTGTTTTGATGTATATTTTGGTGTGTTTGTGATGTGTGAATGAATGTGTATATGAGTGTATGGGTGTGTGAGTTATGTATCAGATAATGTATCAATGTATCAATGTATCAATGGAAATTTGGAATTTTAAATTTTTTCGTTACCAGGTTCACATCATCAGCAACGGCTTTCCCACGGCCGTCCGTGGGAAAGCCGTTGCTAAAAGTGTATCGAAAGTCGTTGCTGATGACCTACAGCAACGGCTTAGTGACGGGATTTTACTAACGGCGTTGCTACGGACTCAGCGGCCGTTGCTATTAATGTTATCAGCAACGGCTCCGGGTCCGTGGCAAAACCGATGCTGATAATATTTTTAGCAACGACCCGAGCATCCGTTGCGGAGCCGTTGCTAAGTTATCAGCAACGCGACTTTCTGCCACGGCTCCATTGCAACGGCTCGGCCGTTGCTGATGCGCTTCAGCAACGGCTCAGCAACGGCATCAGCCGTTGCTGATGCCCATTTTTCTAGTAGTGGTACTTCCACACCCGGAAGTCTCCGCCTTCTTACCGAGAGCACTCTTCGACCTCAACCCTATGGGACAACTCAACTAATCCTAGTAAACTACATTTACATCGGTGGATTTAAACCTCAAACACCAAGGCTGCCACCCAATTTCAAGACCCACATTCTAGGTCTTACACAAGTTCAATTACAATGAAATAAACAAGAAAATACAACACTAAATGGAGCAATAAATCAAATAATAAAATATTTAGCTTCAAAAGAAGATTCCTAGCTTCCTCTTGATGCATTTGATGGTTAATCAACGAAGGAATGAAGGCAAGATCAAGGTTTTTGGCTCAAGCTAGGGTTTTCACAAGATTGACTCAATGAAGGTTTCGAATTGATCAAAAGATGGCTCAAGGAGGTTAGAAGTGATTAACATCATGATGGAAGGTTCTCATGGCTTCCTATTTATAAGACATGAAGAGAAGGGAGAGCTCTCTCTTCTCAACAGACGATTTTTTACCCGTTACAGCCCGTCGATCGCTTGTCCGATCGATCGTCGGTCGACCGACCAAGCGACCGCCCGAGCGACCGGAGCATTTTGCCCGTTCTAGTCAATGTTATATAAGGATTACCCCCCATTTGGATTCAATAAAAATATCTAAAAAATCAAAATTCTTAGGGCCTGTTTGGTTAGCGAAACCAAGTCTGTTTTCATGGTTTCGGTTTTACTGAAACCAAAACTACTTACGAAAACGTGTTTGATTCAACATTTTTATGAAACCGAATCGAAACCAGAATGAAAATGAAACCAGTTTTCTTAATAAAAATGAAAACACCAAAATATTATTTTTTGTGGTTTCGAGACTGTCGGTTTCGTTATCAAAATGCAGTGGCAACTTTGTAATTATCAATATTTTTTTTAAAAAATTATTAATTTAAAAATAAATCAAACTATTTCTAATTTTTAAAAATAAAAATAAAAATCATCATTTTCAACTCAAACTATTATATTAAATTTACAAATTAATTAAACCAATTTATATCTAATTGACTCAAACCCAAATTTTAAATAACTCAATTTTCTTAAACTTTATCTATTTATAATTTAATCAAAATTAATTTTAGACCATTAGACTTATTTTTTCTAAAATTTTATAATAACTATTAATTAACTTTTATATCTTATTGAACAAAAAAAATCTTAAATTACCAATAACTTAATTAATTAAATCATATAAATATTTTATAGCAATATTAGCAAATATTGAATTTTGTAAACTAACTAAATATTTAATTACTAGTAAAATTGTTCAAAAAAAATTAATATTATTTTTTATAACCAAATAAATATTACTGATTTCAACTAACTAAAACTGATGTTATTTTTATTAACCAAACACGTTTTCAGAAAACTGAAAACTAGAAACCAAATTTTCAATTTCACTAAAACCAAACCAGAAAATAGTTTTCGCTAACCAAACAATATCTTAAGAATCAAAATCTAGTTTTTGGAGTCTAATACAAATTTTCGGAAATTTTTTTTTTTCTAATCTCCCGAGTCAAATATGGGTATGCTAAAGGCTTCCAAAAATTCCTTAAAAATACCTCGTTATCTTGTTTTTACCCAAGAAATAATTACCGCCATTTTTTGTGTCAAGAAAATGTCTAGGTCATATATTCCTCCAAGGATCTCCATAGGCTTAGTGAATTTCAGGGCGATTTCCGGGTTATCATGTTTTGGGGTTCGGGTTTAGGTTTTGGGTTCTTTGCATTATAAAGAGGATTACATCACATTCTAGACACCCCAAACATAAACTCTAACTTCCCGAAGAATCTCGAGCGACGACGAGCGTCCTTGCCGATTTCTCTGATTTCTCCGATTTTTTCGACTGGGGACGTCGAGTACTAACCGACTTGGAACCTGAAAGATTTCTCAATGAAACATTAGTTTCATGTTTGTTATCATCAAAATCGAGATTAAGATCAATGTTGAAAATCTTAAGCCAACACAGTTGAAGGCGGCGGAGAAGTCGAAGAAGAAGGAGGAGGTGGTGATAGAGGCATCTCTGGATCCCAAGAGCGGACGAACAGGGAGGAGGAAAGGCATAGATTTTTGGAGGACGAGAGTGAGGAGTGAGTGGAAGAGATGGGCAAGTGAGTTGGGCGTCGCCGGTAGGATCTCGGTCCGCGAATACCGCGTCGGGGTGGTTAGTCAACTCTTTGGGATGGAGGAGGAGGAGAAATAGGAAAAAGGTGGCAGTAGTTGTAGGAAGAAAAGAAGAGAGAGAAAAAAAGGTAGGGGCATCAGCCACGTATGAAGCCGTCAGCCACGCGAGCGCCGTTTTCCTCCACGTCAGCTAAGTTGAACCGGCGCTTGACGATTTAGTAGATGACATCAACGGATGTAAATGTTGTGCATTTACAAGCGAATTTTGAAAACATGGATAGAACGTAAATTTTTTTCAAACCTTGTGATTTTTTAGTCTATTATCCTTATAAGAAACGAGCTACTGTTTTGATGGATCCAAATTGATCTATTTGGACCGGATTAATATTGGTTCAACTTCAATTTGCAATTGATTCACTTATATTTGGGATTGGGGTCCGGACCCAATTTGAATCAAAATGCAACGGGATAATTAAGATATATATAAGCTTATCATACGAAATTTATATTCTGATCGTATGGAACTAAATTCTACCTCACTAAATTTCTATTCCAAAAAATAAATGAGCCGCTGATGTAACAAATGATATATTAATTAATAGAGATACTATTTCTGGACAAAAGATATCCAGAGAAACCCAAATTATAACACTCAAAAGTGCCTTAGCAGATCTTTACCAAGTATACATCTCGATTGAATGATGTTTTGACAACATGTATCTCAGTGTTGCTTCTTTTTTTCAAGCTTTATATATGTATGAAAGAAGACCCGTTGGAGGAACATCTGTTCCCCTCATGTTGGATGAGATACGCCTCACAAGAACGTAGAACTTTCCTTATTTAATTTGCCTTGTGATTTACCGTTATATAAACAATATCTAACCTGCCGGTTCTGATCTTGCCTTCAAATGCCCAAACCAAGCGCAGTATAAATTAATAAACGTACTCTATTATGTACTTATTTTATTAATACATAAATGAAGAAACATGGCTAGCTATAGCCATTGACAACACACGAGGAACAAACCAAGTTATAAGAAAAGCGAGGTCAAAGCCTAAATCTCATGTCTGACGCCAATTAATCCAGATCCGCCATCGTACTATATAATCTGAAGGAACTGGAAGGAGTACCCTGTACTCGTATGCATTATTAATCAACCTCAATCACCAAGTCACACTAAACATACAATACTCCGATCGAGTAGATCGATCAACTTAACATGGCCACCTATTTAGCTCTCCTTATCTCAAAGAGTTGACCATTTGCAAACAACTTCTCGGAAAGCCCACATCACGCGCACCAAAGCTGAGGATGAAAATTCTCTTACATCTCAATTACACCATACTGTTTTCTTCTATGGTAAATTTACTTCTTTTTTGTTTTGACTTTATTACTGATATCTTTGACATCCGTGTAATGCTGGCTTGCGAGGAGCACCGCATGGAGGGTGAATGTGAAGGTTCGAGGAGGACCACTCAAATCATCTCACCGCGAAATGGGTTAATGTTAGCTCAAGAAACAAGGCGGATGACCCGGTGCCCTTGATCATAATATACGGGCCATGGAGGTTTCTGGCTTTCTGCAACCCGTTTACAGCAGGCAGGATTACTTAATGCCATCCACCCCCCCTTCTTTCTTTCGTTTCATTGCCATTCAATGCCTCCACCAACCTCAAAAGCCATCCCCTAATCGACCACTTTCTTCTTCTTTCTAATCAACTCATCTCTCACGTCGCTGAAGTAATAAGCAATCAACATGGGAAGGTCTCTTCTTCTTATTGCACTTGTGGTGGCCGTCAGCGCAGCTCTTCTCTTCCCACAAGGTGCTGTAACTTGAAGTTTCTGTACGTCTCTCCTAATTTCCTGTTGTTATATCTACTTACTTTAACGTTTTAAATCTGAAGGATCTGCGCGAAGGGTTCATGTCATGAGGCACTCCAAGACCTGGAGTTCTCCTCTTCCATTAACCGAGGCTAGCTAGTTGCTTCTTAATTTCGTTGGCCTTCTTTTTAATTTGCTATTTTCTTCACCAATTTGGATTGATTTTCTCTTTAATTTCTATATTAATTTTAGGAGAAAACAAGGATATTTATTGGGAGAGAGATGGTAGAGACGGAGATGGACTACAAGGACCCAGTAGCTAATACAAACCCGAGGAGCAGTGGGGCAATCTTCAACAGCCCTACGCCACCTCCTACTCAGTAGATTGCTCCCCGAAGAAATTATGAGCAGAGGAATGAAGCATGAATAAGCTTTCATCAGTAGCTAGATTAATACTATATTAACTCTTTTTATTTTATTTTTGTCATAAATGTGAAGGTTGTAATGACTCATGCATCAATGCCTTCACCACAAAGTCTTTTTGGATGCATATATGTGCTTGTATGATTTAAGTATATACTCGCCATTATGTTTGATCATAATGACAATTTAGCTGATGGGGGAAAATTAATTAAAGTGGATATCCCTTATTTACTTTATCCTAACCTGGGCTTAATTATTATAATGCATCGATCTACTTGTTATAATTAAAGTAAAACTAATCAATATGCATGAATGATCTGTCAAATAATGATCTAGCTATTGTTTATTTTTTGAAAAAAATAAAATTATTACTTGAACTGTTGTGATCTTTTTTATTATATATATTGTCAAAGTATATTTTATATGTACTAATCGTACCCGCGCGACTATGCGCACATCATATCTAATTGACATGTTGGTCTCTTCCCATGTGCATTACTGGTGGTTTTAATTTGGAATTAAAATATATTGGCTCCAAATACGTTATAAAAGTATAGCTAGGGCTGTCCATTTTGTTCCAACAAACCATATCTTTTATTGAATTGTGAAATTAATGAAACAACTGGAAAAAAAATATCCTTTTCACGCTAAATAATTCCATCCTACAACGAGGATAAAATGTCGAACTCCAAGGGCGATTTGATCAGTGAAATCATGTTTATTTTTATAATTTCATTTTTATTGAAATCAAAATTGCTTACGAAAAACGTGTTTGATTCTACATTTTCAGAAACGGAATCGAAACTAAAATAAAAATAAAACTAATTTTCTTAATAAAACTGAAAACGCCTTAATATTATTTTTGTGATTTTGAAGTTATCAGTTTCGATATCAAAATATAATGACGAACTTGTAATTATTAATATTTTTTTTAAAATTAATTAATTTATAAATAAGTCAAACTATATCTAATTTATAAAAATTAAAATAGAAATATTATTTTCAACTCAATCTATTATCTCAAATTGACAAATTAATTAAATCAATTTATATCTGATTGACTCAAATCTAATTTTTAAAATAACTCAATTTTATTAAAGACGATCTATTTATAATTTAATCAAAATTAATTTATTTTAATTATTTGTAGTCCAAATTATATTATAGTGATGAATACTGATTTCTCTTACTTTTATCAATATGCGACTTTTTTCTACATCATATTAAATTTTATGAACTATTTTATATGAATTGATTCACTATTTAATCAAAATTAGATTACTACTAAAGTTGTTCAATGAAAATTAATATTATTTTCTATAATCAAATAAGTATTCACTGGTTTAAAAAATAACTAAAACTGATGTTGTTTTCATTAACCAAACGTGTTTTCAGAAAACTAAAAAGTAGAGTCTGAAACTAGGATTTTGAAACCAAGTTTTCAATTTCACTGAAATGAAATCAGAAACTAGTTTTTGCTAACCAAACAACACCTAAGATATTCTCGAAGCTACATGGTAACTCTTCCACAAGCAACCTTCCAAATCGAATAACCATTTGTGACATGTAGCTTTCAGATACTGCTCCAATATAAAGACTGCAACATTACAACCATTACACACTCTAGATAACTACGATCATGTTGGTAAAAGTCATTTTCGTGGACTGTACTTCATCTTCGCTAAGGCTTCATTTGATGTAAGATATAGGGTAATATATTAAGGCTTGATACTATAAGACATTTGGACTGGACTAGCTCTTTGGGTCCAGTCGGACCAGGCACGGATACGCCCACACTCATGAACCAGACTTAGATCGAGTCAATCATAACTTAGCCTATGATCAGCTCCACTTGGCCAAACAAGGATATCAACATCCTCCATTAATTACCAGGGATTCGACAGTAATACCCCCGCAATCTTTATGATAAACTTTGACTCATTCATGACATATCATCACGAGATTCTGGGAGACATCATCGCCAAACATCCCTGACTTGCTTTATAAAATAGACACGACACACATCAGGTATACCCTCAATTCTTATTCCATACCCATCATTTGGGATTCTCTCTCGATTTAGCATAAGATTATCTTTGCAGGTCACTAACAGAGCCGTGCTAGACCAAGGAGATGCGGAGGCCTACATTATCCCGACTTTAGGCGAGAATATTTGGCACATACCATGGGGCTGAGTAAACCTTACCTACCCAACCATGGTAGACACTCGGAGTCAGGCTAACACCGTTGCGAACAGGCAGCAACCTAGAAGCAACGTTCCCCCACTACCGAGAGACGCTAACACGATGAGGAGTGATGCTCCCGTGTCCACCGACCCAACGCTAGCTAGAGGAGCTACGACATTTGATGGTCGATCTCCAAAAGCAGAACCAGAGGATGACAACCCAGGTTGACACATTTGTTGGAATGTGGAGAGGAAAACAGAGCGAAAATAGCGAATTAAAAAATTTAAACATCCCAAAAACAACGATATACTTTAGCGATACTATGGAATTAAACATGTGAGGAAGAAGCATAAGTTATACCCTAAGTCATAGGGCAAAGGGGGTGCTCCGATCCAAAATCCAAGATACACACATGCACACCCTCCAATATAAGTCCACACCAAGCCCCAGGTTCATCGGACTTTTCCCTATTTTGTGGCATAGCGGAACCGTGACTTATGAGTTGGACCTACCATTGAGTCTCGAACAAAGTACATCATATGTTCATGTGTCGATGCTTAAGTAAGTATGTCAGAAATGAGTCACACATTCTTGAGCCTACTATGGTCGAGGTGGACATCGCGGTCTCGTATGAGGAGAGACCCGTTGAGATTCTAGACAGGCAGGTTCAAAAGCTTAGGTCTAAGAAGGTACCCTTGGACAAGATCCATTGGGAGCACCACTCGGGTCGGGAGGTCACCTAGGAGGTAGAGCGTGAATTACAAGAGAAATGTCCATATTTATTCGATGTAAGTTAAGAAACATTTTGGTCTTTTGGCAATTGGGGGTTCCAGTATTAATACCTCATCCCTCAGGGGCGCACGGCTCATACCAGCAGTCGCACACCCCCTTAGGTGTCTATAGAAAGAGGCGCACACATGGAGAGGGAGGATTGGAAACCTCGGCAGACTGCTCCTATAGCGTTGGATGCCATCAAACTTCGTGATCGAAGGAGCGCTCGTGGTCGGATTAATAGATTTGGATCAGTGGAGATTGCTTTTTGACGGCTGAATCTGTCACTCTGATGAAAATACCGAAGCCTTGTTCTTGGTTTTCTTCTCCAAAATTATGCTACGTTGAGTTTCATCTAATCTAGCGATCGGGGCATTATCTTGGGTCTGATCGGACTGAAATTTGGGGAGTATGTCTGAGACCCCTTGCTTCTTAATAGGGACAATGGAGATCTGATTTGGATGGTTAGATTTTGGGGAACAAACGAGGGAATGAGAAGGCATGAGAGGACTTGGAACTTGGCGGCGGACCAAGATTTCGTTGACGCGGAAGCGCGGAGGACCGTCTTCCTTTCCAATTTCCTTCTCTGGTGAGTGAGCTTTGGCTTCTCTTCTCCCATGTTTTCTCCCCATGCTACTGCCCCTTTCTAAGAGATGATTCTTGTGAAATTTCTTGAAGAAACATTGTTTCCTTGGGATTGAATGAAGTTTACATGCTGTGGATGTCGATTCTATGCTCATTCAATTTGTTAGGGCCATGCCGCCCCTCATGGTTCACATTAGGGCTAAGATTGATATATGAATAATATAGTTTTGGGGAAAAATTGGAAACATTGAATGTAGATTCACCTCGTTACATGTTTTATCCCTTAGATTGACAACCTTAGGTCATCAAACTATAAGGTAGGGAAGATGTTGGGTTAGGGCCGAATTTCTTTGAGGAAATTCCAAATTCATGTGGCCGGCCCTAGGTAAATATGAACATGCATGGCGGTGACCGATATTTGTGATAAATTACATGCATGAATTTTTGAAATTTATTTTGGATTATTACACTATGTTAGGGTATGGTTAAATTGCTATGTGTGGGAATCTTGTTGGCTATTGTAAGAGCATGGTTTTGGCGCATGATTATGGCTATCTAATCATCATTGGAAATTGCTTTACTATTATAAATGTTATGTTTTGGATATGGTATGGTAAGCATTGTATAGGATAACGTATAGGCCGGAGTAAGGCCATTGGTAGCATGTGCAGGCATGCTTATTAGACAACAAGGACCCTAGCGGTTCTTGGATATTTTTACTGGTTGTATGGATGCTTATGTTCGTTGTTATTATTATTGTTGGTTGGTTATATGAATGTTTGGTGTACTTGTGGTTGCACTGGATTGTTACTGGATCGAGAAAGTCGTCAGTGAGCCACACTGACGATGGAACCTGAGTGGCATTTTCATTGGAGGGCTTTCCCAACCAAACTGGGGCTGCCTGATGCTAGAGGGCTTTCCTAGAATCGGTAACCATGGGCGGGAAGCTCGTTGAGCATGACTTAGTGACCGACTCGTATTTGACCGGATGGTCCCTCGGCGGGAAGCTCGCTGAGCATGATTCAGTGACCGACTCATAATATAACTGGATTGGTTGTTTACTTTCTTGTGTGGATATTTATGGAATTTAAGTGCTTTATATACTGCTAGATATTATATTGTTTGGACATGGTGGGACAAGAACCGAACCACTCACTAAGTCCTAGTTGGACTTACAATTGTTATTGTTTATTTTGTAGCCCTTGAGCAGGATCAGTAGATGTACTGGATTGGAGTTGTGCATGTGGATGCGATAGGGACATCGGGTCTCATGACACGTCGTCGTCAGGGTCACTACCGAGTCTGTAGTAGTGTTTTTGTTGTGTCATGTAGGACTTGGGTCAGATTTCTTTATCATTGTTGCATTGTCATTGTTTTATATATTTTTATTTGATAAATTGGATTTCTTTTAAAACTTGAACTACTGCGGTTTTTATTGAAATGACTTGGTCGAACTTGACTTGGAACCTTTATGTTTTCTTGCTTCTTAATGGGTTGAGTTGTTATTATTATGTTTAGGTTGTTTTTATATGGGTCTATTGGTTGTTTATATTTATAGTTAGGCTTCGGAGTACGGGTTGTACTCTGGCCGATCACGCATCTGGGTTGGGGCGTGACAATGTTGGTATCAGAGCGGATTAGGTCTTGACTACGATATGAGGACATTGGGTATTGTATGAGGGCATTGCTAGCGTGTCAACATATGGTATGTCCTAGTCACGAGATTGACGGCTGAACTTGCGCACCGGCTGCGGTAAGTGTGGGTTATCAATATTTTCTTTTAGATATTATAATTGCTGAGATATTTAATTCCCCTTTATGATGGGTTCTTTATCTAGTCATAGAGCCAAATAGTAATGCTATGATGAGCAGGAGTGGGAGCAATTTCACAGATGGACAAGGCCAAGACCGAGGCCAGGGCAGAGGCTGACGGCGGGACCGGGGTCGTAGCAGTAGATGACCAGATTAGGAGGATTTGGGACAGAGTCCCAGGGTGGCATAGCTTGAGGTCGTGAATGGCCCTGTGCTTGAGAGTGCACCATTTTTTTGGGGGCCACCTTTGTATGAGTGCCTGGATTAGAGAGCCTTACAATGTTTGCTTAGTATCTTGAATAATTCCTTGGTTCTCGTTATATAGTTTAAATCTCTAAGGTGCAGTTTAGTTAGCGTAGTCCTAGGGATCTTAGGGGGCCGGTTGATAGAGTCGTACATGAGTGATCTGTAGGGGATTGGTTGATAATGAATTTCCCTCATGGTAGAAATTTTGGATTATTGGAGAACTTTCTTCCCTAGATTTAAAGAATATAATTGTGAATGTAAAGTGACCATAGGCTTAAGAGCCACGATTATGTGCGGCCAGAGTTGAGCAGGACCCTAGTGTGGTTTAGCTCGAGGCTTTTCTTCGAAAAGTGGTTAGTAAGTAGGTCGGTGGAGACCGGAATTTATTCTAAA
The DNA here is from genome assembly GCA_034359265.1 of Canna indica. Taxonomy (NCBI): domain Eukaryota; kingdom Viridiplantae; phylum Streptophyta; class Magnoliopsida; order Zingiberales; family Cannaceae; genus Canna; species Canna indica. Next base: position 29,714,570 of record CP136898.1, on the reverse strand, counting down.
GGTGAATGATCCTATGTCCCTAGTGTGGTTCCACACATGATATTGTACTTGTTAAAATTAAGCCTCTCATAAATTCGAGGTTTTCATGACTTAAGTTCCAAGGGAAGGGATCATAAGTTGGGACAAAAGATCATAGGTCATATTGACGGATGGTAAGGGAATTGTTTCCATTTGAATGAAATTGATATTAGGGGTGTTGAGTGAAAGCTAAGGGTATTTCACCTAGCAGGGTAGCCAACTCTTAGGGCCCTATTTGGCCACTCCCTAGAGTTAACGGAGAGGATAGGGTCGGCTTTATTGTCCAAACCCAGACGTAGAGAAACTACGGTCTATGTCGGTTGTGATTAAGAGGTATGGTCAGTTTTCAAATACCGTTTGGATGCTTATACTTTCATATTGTATGTGTTAGCATCCATGTTTGGATCAAGTGGATTTAACTAGCAATGTACCGCTAAGTTGTCTTACTATACAATGGTACAAATTAAATGGGTATGTTGTAGCTGTCACTGCACGGTTGTCTGTACTGTAAATCAATACTTTTATCATTGATCCGTGTGTTGAAATTTCTAGAAGTAGAGGTGGTAAAATTATGTTTCAAATGTATGACAGGTGCATGATTTACACATGAGGCACCACATTTTATATACATTTCTTGTGGAATAATCTACTTCATAATGATTAGTGGATTTACCTATGATTGGTTTTGGTTGGTAATTATGGTAGAGTACCTTGATTGGAGTTTAGGGTCCTAGAGAGAGCCGGGTTGGGGCGTTTGTGAACGCACTCGAGGAGTTCGGCCTAATACCTCAACTATTCGAATGGCCCTACTTATGAATTTGTTTTTATTATATCTATGATATGGTAGACCTTAGCTATGTGGTACTTGAGCAGTTGGGTAGCTGGTCACTGACAAGTTGGACCAAGAGTGGGCTTAGCACCACCGAGAAAACAAAGTTAAGATCTTGGAATTAACTATGTAAACCGTCTTTGTGAGATTGCGATTGGTCACCACGAGGCGGGATAGCGTAGCCTGGAACTGTAAGGATTGTCTACCCTTAGGGCAGTCCCAAGTTCGGGGATGAGGTGAATCCAAAATAATGAAGACTTGTGATGTCTTTATGGATTTCTTTTGCCAACTTTGGGTTGAATGTGTGCTTGGTGTAAAGCAACCTTATGATGGCATGGGTCGAAACTTTGGAACCCTGATGATGGGGTTCTTGAGCTATCCTTGATAGGATAAGGATGTATTAGATGAGATTTTTCTTGAGATGAGGAATGTCGGATGATAACTACTGGAATTTTGGAGGGAAACATTCTTCTAGAACTCTATGGGGTGTGTGACCATAGCCCTTGAGAAAAAAATCTTTGTTTGTTGTTCTCGAGAATAAGGTGATAGGTAGTGATTGAGGAAGGCCGAGGGGTGGCCAAGGGTGCCAAGTTGCTTTAGGTGGTGGAAGCTCATGGTATACGTTAAGCTATGTGCTAAACTTGCTCACTAAGTGTTTGGTGAAATATCACACTCATGGGGTTATGTCCTATTCCTAATGACTAGTTTTCGAATCCTCGTATCTACATGAGTTGTGCACAAGGAAACTAGGTATGGTTGGTTTGGTCGAGTCAGGGGCCAAAAACCCTACACATTGATGGTTATGGAGAGAAAGAGCTTATAAGTATTCTAGCTATCTGGAATGATTTGTTATGCACTTTTGATAGAGCTCAGAGACCGAGGTGTCATCCGATTAGTGCGAACTTTCAGGGTTACTGTGGCGGGCATGTACAAATCCGATACCAAATTTCAGCAAGTTCTGAGTTGAGATGAGTTAGTTGGGCAGTTGGCTAATGGGTTTCTCAAAACTGTCCATTTCTACAACTAGCAGTTTTTATAATTGGTAGTGGATTTGGCGCATCTGGTTGTGGATAGGAGGTTTTTGGCGAGGGAGCTCACCAGATGTTTGGGCGACGAGATGATATTGTCTGCATTCGACTCGGGTGACTTGGTAGCGCTTCCTCACGTTCAATCTACCCTGATTGACATGCTTTGTTCAGCCCAGGAGGAGGATGTACTGTGCTCTGACTAGGATTTGACAGAGAGAGGCAATGTTGGTGACGGATTTAGGATTGACTCCGAGGGTATTCTGAGGTTCAGAGACAGGATAGTATTGCTGGATATGGCTGAGGTTCATAGGCAGGTACTTGAGATGGCTCACAGTTCCACATATACAATGCATCCGGGAGCCATGAAAAATGTACCGTGACCTGAGGCAACATTATTGGGGAAAGGAATGAAGAGAGATGTAGTAGATTTTGTATCTAAATGTTTGGCCTGCCAGCAGGTTAAGGCCAAACATTTGAGACCTGCAGGGTTGCTGTAGAGTTTGGAGGTACCAGGGTAGAAATGAGAAAAGATCTCCATGGATTTTGGTGACTGGTCTGTCTAGGTCGAGGAATGGTAATGATTCCATATGGGTTGTTGTGGACTGACTCACTAAGTCGGTGCATTTCATTCCGGAGAAGATGACTTTCACCGCTGATTAGTATGCCCGGCTATTTTTCGATTATATTGTTGTTTACCATGGGTTTCTGGTGATGATCATATTTGATCGAGGTACCCAGTTTACAGTTAGAATTTGGCAGTCCTGCCAGGAGGCCATGGGTACTTAGGTGAGGTTTAGTACTGCCTTCCATCCATAGATCGACGAGCAGTCGGAGAGGACTATACAGACTCTAAAGGATATGTTGAAAGTCTGTGTCCTGGACTTGGAGGATGGTTGGGAGAAACACCTGCCAATGGTAGAGTTGGCTTGTAATTACAACTACCAGAGTAGCATCAGGATGACACATTTTGAAGCCTTATATGGGCGTAGATGTAGATCCCCGATGAGCTAGTTCGAGGCTGGGGAGGCTCAGATGATTGGACCAAATCTGGTGCAGGATGCCGTTGATTAAGTGAAATTGTTCAGAGAGCGACTCTTGGCAGCTCAAAGCCGTCAAAAGATGTATTCTGATGGGAAGGCTCGACATGTGGAGTTTTTTGAGGGAGACATGGTTTTCCTGAAGATATCCCCTATGAAGGGTGTGTTGAGATTGTTGGTGAAATGACCTAAACTAGAGGGGAGGGGGGGGGGGTGAATAGTTTGTTATCTAAAACTTTAGCCTAATTCTGATTTTAATCAATTGTTGATTACTTAGGCAAGTTATCAATTTAACGACTAAATGCGGAAGCGATTAATAAAGAAATTAACACAAACAAGATAATCAATGCTAACATAATGATTTATAGTGGTTCGGCCCCAATGCCTACTCTATTACCTAAACACCCCGCTTAGATTTCCAAACACCCCAGTGTCTTCTTACCGAGAGCACTCTTTCACCTCAACCTTAAGAGACAACAATCACTAATCCTAACAAACTAAGTACACCGATAGATTTAAGCCTCAAACATAAAGGCTACCACCCAACTCAATCAAACCTAGCAACTTAGTTTTACACACTTGATATACAATGAAAATAAACAATAAAATACAATAACAATTGGAATAATAATCAAAACAATAATACTTAGCTCCAATAAGAATTATCTAGCTCCTCTTGATGCCTTGATAAGGTAAATCTTTAAGGATTCAAAGGCAAGATCAATAATGAAGATTCAAGGCTAGGGTTTGATCAAATGTGTCTTAATGAAAGCTTATGAATGATCAAAGATAGCTCAAGAAAGTGTTGGATCAACAAGGAAGGCTTCTCATGACTGGTATTTATAAGCCATGAGGAGAGAGGACCTCAACAGCCATCCCAACAGGCAAGTTTTTGGCCATTGGCATCGCCCGGTCAGTGGCTGGCCGATGGTAGGTCGATCGGCCAGCCATCGACCGGAGCACGTTGCCCATTTTGGCCTGTGGCCAGCTGATGGTCGGTTGATCGGCCCATCGGCCGACACCCAAAAAACAACCTAGTTTTGGCTAAGTTTTTTGCTCGTTGTTCATTTTTAGGTTTCATCTTCACTAAGTCTTCTTATATAACATTTGGGGTCTAATAAAAATTTCCGAAAACTAAAAATTTTATAATCTCTCAAGTCAAATATGAATAGGTTAAAGGATTCCAAAAATTCCTCAAAAATATGTTGTTAACTAGTTTTTACCTAAGGAACAATTACCGGGACTTTTAATGCCAAGAAAATGTTTAGGTCATATAGCCCTCCAAGGAGCTCCCTAGGCTTAGTGAATTTCAAAGACTTTTTCGAGTTTTCATGTTCTGGGGTCCGGGTTTGGTTTTTGGGTTTTTTTGCATCATCATGAGGATTTAAAACACATGCTAGACACCCTAAACCTAAACTCTATCTTCCCGACGAAATCCGAGCATCGACGAGCATTCTTGCCGATTTCTCCGATTTCTCGGATTTTTCTGATCAGGGACGTCGTGCGCTAATCGACTTGGAACCTGAAAATAATTCTCCATCAAATCATTAGTTTCATATTTGTTATCATCAAAACTTTTTCGAGTTTTCATGTTCTGGGGTCCGGGTTTGGTTTTTGGGTTTTTTTGCATCATCATGAGGATTTAAAACACATGCTAGACACCCTAAACCTAAAACCTTAGGACAACAGAGATTTGGCATGGAAGGGAAATTAAGTCCTAGGTTTATTGGACCCTTCCTATTTTGAGGCATATAGGAGCCGTGACTTATGAGTTGGCCTTGCCACCGAGTCTAGAGAAAGTACGTCATGTGTTTCATGTGTCGATGCTTAAGTGGTATGTCAGAGATGAGTCACACATTCTTGAGCCTACAGTGGTCGAGGTGAACACCGCGGTCTCGTTTAAGGAGAGACCCGTTGAGATTCTGAACAGGCAAGTTTAGTAGCTTAGGTCCAAGGAGGTACCATTGGTCAAGGTCCGCTGGGAGCACCACTCGGGTCAGGAGGCCACCTGGGAGGTGGAGCATGATTTGCAAGAGAAATGTCCATATTTATTTGCTGATATGGTAGTCTTTATTTACCCCAAAATTCGAGGATGAATTTCTTTAAGGGGGAAAGATTTTAACACCCGTAATTTTTAAAATATTTGTTTAATTATTTCAGCGGCATAATTTGGTTGTGCGTCAGGATGGGCCGGATGAAATGCCGGAGGGCGTGAATTGAAGATTGGCCTTTGCGTGCAAGGTAATTAATTTATCTATGTTTGATTAGTCCTTAGATGGGTAGTTGGGCTCGAGACGAGTCCGAAGGTTCAAACGGAACTCAAATCGGACTTGAATTGGTTGAGTTATTGCTTGTTTTAAACTCGACTTAAGTTAAGGGGCATTTTGGTCTTTTGGAAATTGGGGTTCCAGTATTAATACCTTATCCCTCAGGGGCGCACAGCTCATAGCAGCAGTCGCACACCCCCTTGGGCGTCCATCGGAAGAGGCGCACGCATGGAGAGGGTGGAAGGGAAACCTCAGTAGACTGCTCCTGCAGCATCGGACATCATCAATCTTCACGATCGAAGGAGCGCCTGTGGTCGGATCGTATTGAAATTTGGACAGTAAGTTTTAGACTTCATGGTTTAGATTTGGATCGACGGAGATTAATTTTTGACGGCCGGATCTGTCATTGTGATGAAAATACCGAAGCCTTATTCTTAGTTTTCTTCTCCAAAATTCTGTTATGTCGAGTTTCACATAATCGAGCGATCGGAACACTATCATGGGTCTGATTGGACTGAAATTTGGGGAGCATGTACGAGACCCCTTGCTTCATAATAGGGATGGTGGAGATCGGAGAAGGCGTGAGAGGACTTGGAACTTGGCGGTGCACCCAGACTTTGTTGACGCGGGAGCGCGGAGGACCATCTTCCTTTCCAATTTTCTTCTCCGGTGAGTGAGCTGTGGCTTCTCTTCTCCGATGTTTTCTCCCCATGCTGCCACCCCTTTCTAAGAGATGATTCTTGTGAAATTTTTTGATGAAACATTGTTTCCTTGGGATTGAATGAAGTTTACATGTTGTGCATGTCGATTCTATGCTCATTCAATTTGTTAGGGCCATGCCGCCCCTTTTGGTTCACATTAGGGATTGTTTTAATGTATGAATAATAAGTTTGGGGAAAGATTGGAAACATTGAATATAGATTCACCTCGTTGCATGTTTTATCCTTGAGATTGACAACCTTAGGTTATCAAACTATAAGGTAGGGAAGGTTTTGGGTAAGGGCCGAATTTCCTTGCGGAAATTCCAAATTCATGTTGCCGGCCCTAGGTAAATATGAACATGGCGATGACTGATATTTGTGATTTATTGCATGCATGAATTTCTGAAATTTATTTTGGATTATTACACTATGTATGGTTAAATTGCTATGTGTGGGAATCTTGTTGGCTCATGTAAGAGCATGGTTTTGATGCATGATTATGGCTATCTAATCATCATTGGAAATTGCTTTACTATTATAAATGTTATGTTTTGGAAATGGGATGGAAAGCATGGTATAGGATAACGTACAAGCCAGGGTAAGGCCATTGGTAGCATGCGTAGGCGTGCATGCTTATTGGACAACAAGGACCCTAGCGGTTCTCGGATATTTTTACTGGTTGTATGGATGTTTATGTTCATTGTTATTATTATTGTTGGTTTTTATATGAATGTTTGCGTGTGCTTGTGGTTGCACTGGATTACTATTGGACCGGGAAACTCTTAAGTGAGCCACGTTGACAATGGAACCAGAGTGGCATTTTAGTTGGAGGGCTTGCCCAACCAAACTAGGGATGCCTGATGCTAGAGGGATTTCCTAGCACTGGTAGCCATAGATGGGAAACTCGCTGAGAGGTACTCAGTGACCGACTCGTATTTGATTGGATGGTCCCTCGGCAGGAAGCATGCTAAGCATGACTTAGTGACGGACTCGTAATATAACTGGATTGGTTGTTTATATATTGTGGAAGTTGGCTGTGGATATTTATGGAATTTAAGTACTTTATATACTCCTGGATATTATATTGCTTGGACATAGTGGGACGAGAATCGAACTGTTGGCTTAAGGGTCTCTCTTAAGCCTCGATCTTTATTTTGATGATAACAAATATGTATTTAATTCAAGTGTGTAGTTTTGAGTTCAGGTTGAGGTTGCAATACGCATGCCTAATCTGTTCAAACGAGACGACGGAAAAGATCGTCAAAGAACGGAAGAAGAAATCATTGAAGAAAGGCTCTGAATTAAGTCAAGAAGATTTAATGTAATATGTGCTTAGAATAGTTTATCCCAAGCCTAGAATGTAAGGTTATCAAAGTTGAAACTTGGTAACCAAAACCCTTAGAATTGGCATGTAAAAATACAAGGAATTAATCATCCTCAGCCTGGGATCGGTCGACCGATCAAGGCAATAAAATGGCGATGTAGCCCATTCGGTTGACCGACTGGTCGACTGGAGATCGCAAGAAATTGGCAGAAGCCATTCGGTTGACCAGTCGATCGACCAAATGTAGCGAAGGGCAAATAGCTGGGCTGCGTCAGTCGACCGGTTGGTCGATTGACAGAGGCAAAAATTTGGCAGAAAGGTAGCGGTCGACCGACCTAAAGATAGCCTCTATGGCATGATTCGCTGCAGCAATTCGATCGACCGACGGGTCGACCGAATGTCGGAAGAAATGTTGGCGATCGAGCCGTCGGTCGACCGACCTCTCTTAGCTACAGCGGTCGGACCTGGCGGTTGATCCATTGGTCAACCGATTGATTGACTGGCCTTGTGATCGAATAGCTTCAACAGTCGATTTTTTATCCGTTGAACAGCCGTTCGGCTGAGGGGTTATAAATACCCCTCACCAAACTTCATTAAACACTTTTGCAAAACTTATTTGACCATCAAAAGCGAGTCTTAAAGCCTTCATATGAGCTACACTTGCGCGCGCCTCTCTGCTCCCAATTTTGACTTCATCAGGCGCTGATCTCTTCTCTTCAACCTTGCCGCGTTCACTGAAGTCTTCTTCCAGTTGCAAGTTGAAGACGAGAAGGTTGTGGAAAGAAGCTTGAGTCAAATTCTCTCTTCATTAGCTCTTTCCCAAGTTTGTAATTTATTGAATCTTGTTTTCTTGTTATGATAGCTTGCTAGGTGTGCTAGGAAACACTTAGGGTAAACTTTATAGAAGTGTGTTTTGCTTAGGTGGATAGGATTGAGGTGTTCTCCAAGTGAGGGAGAAGGGTGTCCTCTAGTGTATTCAAAGGAAAACAAACATTCTATAAAGTAGTGTTTAGAAATCCTTGGTAAGGAGCCAAGGTAGTGGAGTAGGCGGTTGGCCGAACCACTATAAATTGATTTGTTTGCTTTGCTCTTTACTTGCTTTCATTATTGTGATTGAATTGTGATCATAGCATTCATTAAAGAACAATTCCATTAATCTAAGGGAAAATTAAGTTAAAAGAAATTGAAAAAGGGGATTGAAACTATTCAACCCCCCCTTCTAGTGTCAAGGTCCATCCAACAATTGGTATCAGAGCTAGGTTGTAGGCTAAGATTTAACCATCTTCCCTACAAGTCATCATGTCTAGTGAAATTTAACTAGCTCAAGGGTCCTCTACTAACACTCCACCACTATTCGATGGGAATGGATGTACGGCTTATTGGAAGATTTGGATGAACGGCTTCCTTCAATCCTTAGGCATGGATGTATGGAGGATGATCCTAGTAGAGTATAAACAACCCGATAAGGATATGGATAAATGAGATCAAGAGGAAGTTAGGCTATTTAATGCGAATGCCAAGGCCGTCAATGCTCTATATTGCGGTCTATCAATTAATGAATTCAATAGGATCTCTACATGCAAGTCTGCATACCAAGTATGGAAGGTCCTAGAGACAACCCATGAAGGGACTTCACAAGTAAAAGAATCCAAAATCAATTTACTCATGCATGACTATGAAATGTTTAAAATGCTTTCACATGAGTCTATTAATACCATGCATGCTAGGTTTCAAAATATTACGAATGGCTTAGCTAACCTTGACAGGGAGATAAGGGAAGAGGAGAAGGTAAGGACGCTCCTTCGTTCCCTTCCAAAATCTTGGGAATCCAAGGTGACAACCATCATGGAAGCCAAGGACTTGAGCCAATTGAAGATCATCGAGCTCATTGGGTCTCTCATGACACATGAGACCCACATGAAGCAATATCAAGAAGAAGAGGCTCCAAATGGCAAGACCATTACCTTGAAAGCATCCCATCGAGCCGAAGAGACATCGTCATCCGAGGAAGAGACGGATGACCTTGAAGAAATGGCGATGCTTGCAAGAAGGTTCATGAGCTTCATGAAGGGAGACATGAGAAAAGGAAGAAGTGGCTACACGTGCTACAATTGCAACAAGTCGGGGCACCTAAGGAAAGATTGCCCACTTCTAAAGATGGCCACTACCTCCAACCCTCACAAGAGAGAAAAGTATAAAAAGAAGAAGAAGGCAATGATGGCTACATGGGACGAAAGCGAGGCCTCATCAAGTGAAGAAGAGGCAAGGAGTGAAAAAGCCAACCTTTGCTTGATGGCAAAGGAAGATGAGGTAAGATTTAATTTTGGTGAAAATTCATTTACCCAAGAAGAATTACAAATTGAATTTGAGCAAATGCATGATGAGAAAATTTAAGAACCTCAAAAAGGACAATAGGTCCTTGGAAATTGAAAATGATAGATTAATACTTTCCTACAATGATCTTAGGAAAGAGGTAGAAAATCTTAAGGAAGAAAAGTGCACCATAGAAAAGGCTAACAAGGACCTACAAATAGATAATGAAAAATTAGAAAAAGAAAATAAGTACTTATATGATACAGTAGAGCATTTAAATGATAGGATGCTAACATTAAAGAAAGAACTTTGCATGCTCAATGAAAAAATGACAACTATTCAAAATGTCATGCCAAAAGTTGTCAATGAAAAGAAATCATCACACTCCCATGCTCACACACACACACAAAGAAAATTTCGTGGTAATTGTTTTTCTTGTGGTATTTTTGGCCATATGGCCAAAGATTGTTCATTAAGAAGGAACCCACCTGCAAGATTCACATGGGTTCCAAAAGTGACTAACACTCAAGGACCCAAGAAAATTTGGGTACCTAAGAAAGTGTCTTCTCCTTTTGTAGGTGGAGAAGCATCCTCAACCAAGTAGGAGTACTTGGATCTTGGATAGCAGTTGCTCGAAGCACATGACGGGAGATATCAACTTGTTCGCAACCCTATCAAGTAAAGATGGTGGAAATGTCACATTTGGAGACAATGCCAAAGGTAAGATTGTTGGCATTGGTGACATAGATATAATCCCTTACCCATGTATCAAAAATGTTTTATTAGTTGATGGTTTAAAGCATAATTTGATTAGCATATCTCAACTATGTGATAATGGGTACATAATTATGTTTGAAGCATCTAAATGCATTATTAGAAGTACACCTTCAAACGATATCATGTTCATAGGAAATAGGCAAGAAAATGTATATACCCTAGAATTAAATGTCTTGCCCAATCCTCATGTTAGATGCTTAGTAGCCATGGAAAATGATTCTTGGTTGTGGCATAGAAGGCTAGGACATGCTAGCATGAGTCTCATCCAAGAGATATCTAGAAAAGACTTAGTAAAAGGCTTACCTAAGATAAAGTTTGAAAAAGATAAACTTTGTGATGCATGTCAACTAGGTAAGCAAGTAAAGTCTTCATTCCATAGTACTAATCAAGTTAGTACATCTAGAATTCTAGACCTTGTACACATGGATCTCTTTGGTCCATGTGATGTAGCTAGTCTAGGTGGAAAGTTTTATTGCTATGTTTTGGTTGATGATTTTTCGAGATTTACATGAGTTTTCTTTTTGGCAAAGAAAATTGAAATATTTGAGTTTTTCAAAAAATTTGCAAAAATGATTTCAAATGAAAAAGGAGTTTCTATTTTGAAAATTAGGAGTGATAATGGAGGGGAGTTTAAAAATAATTTTTTTTCCGAGTTTTGTGATGATTTAGGTATTCAACATACCTTTTCTTCCCCTAGGACCCATCAACAAAATAGGGTGGTTGAGAGGAAGAATAGAACCCTATAAGAAATGGCTAGGATCATGTTGTGCGAAAATAATTTGCCTAAATATTTTTGGGCCGAATCCATAAATACTTCTTGTTATGTTCTTAATCATGTTTTATTAAGACCAAAAATCAAGAAAACACCTTTTGAGCTTTGGAATGGTAAAATCCCAAATGTGGGATATTTTCATGTTTTTGGATGTAAATGCTTTATTTTAAATACTAAGGAGAATTTAGGAAAATTTGATTCTAAATCCGATGAAAGAATTTTCCTAGGCTACTCCACTAGTTCTAAGGCTTATAGAGTTTATAACCGTAGAACTATGATAGTTGAAGAATCTATGCATGTGACTTTTAATGAAACTAATGATTCTTCAAGAAATGTCAAGATTGTGAATGTAGGTGAGGAGCTTGAGGATCTCACACTTCATGATAAGGAAGTGGAGGATGAAGATAATGAGGAGACCCAACATGAAGAACCTCCATCCTCAAGTCAACCTCAAGTTGAAGGTGAAGAAGAAGAAGCTCTACCACCTCTCCCCAAGGGATACCGATTGGTAAGAGATCATCCAATGGACCAAGTCATTGGAGAGCCTGCAATGGGAGTGGTAACACGCTCTAAACTGAAAAATTTAATGCAATATGTAGCTTTTGTTTCTCAAGTAGAGCTTAAAAATGTTAAGGAAGCTATAGAAGATGAGTTTTGGGTATTAGCCATGCAAGAAGAACTCAACCAATTTGATAGAAATAATATATGAGAGTTAGTGCCTAGACCTAGTGATCAAACCATAATTGGAACCAAGTGGGTATTTAGGAATAAACTAGATGAAGAAGGACTAGTCATTAGAACCAAAGCTAGGTTAGTGACACAAGGGTACAACCAACAAGAAGGAATAAACTATAATAAAATATATGCTCCCGTAGCTAGATTAGAAGCAATTAGGATGCTTTTAGCATTTGCTAGCTTTAAGGGCTTTAAACTCTTTCAAATGTATGTGAAAAGTGCCTTTTTAAATGGTTTTATAAATGAAGAAGTTTATGTTGAACAACCCCCCGGTTTTGAAAGCTTTGAGTTTCCTAATTATGTTTTCAAACTTAAAAATGCTTTATATGATTTAAAACAAGCCCCTAGGGCTTGGTATGAAAGACTTTCTATTTTCCTAATTGAACAAGGTTTTGACATAGGAAAAGCGGATGTCTCACTTTTCATTAAGCATCATGAAAATGACATATTATTAGTTCAAATATATGTTGATGATATAATTTTTGGTGCCACTAATGAAATGCTTTGTGAGTGGTTTTCTAAGTGCATGCAGGATGAATTTGAGATGAGTATGATGGGAGAACTCTCCTTCATGCTTGGTCTCCAAATCAAGCAAACCACCAAAGGATTCTTCATCAATCAAGCTAAGTACACAAAGGAGCTCATCAAAAGATTTGGAATGAATGAAGCCAAGATAGCTTCTACACCTATGAGCTCATCCATCAAGCTTGACAAAGATGAAGAGGGGATTAAAGTGGACGAAAAATGATATCGAGGTATGATCGGTAGTCTCCTTTATTTAACCGCAAGTAGACCCGATATCATGTTTAGCGTATGTTTATATGCTAGGTTTCAATCGTGTCCTAAGATGTCTCATTTAAGCGCGATAAAACATATATTGAGATATCTAAATGGTACATTTGACTTAGGATTATGGTATTCATGTCATGCATCATTCGATTTAATCAATTTTACAGACGCTGATTTTGCCGGATGTAAGGTAGATAGGAAAAGCACTAGTGGGTGTTGTCAATTCTTAGGAGCGAGTCTTGTTTCTTGGTTCTCAAAGAAACAAAATTCGGTTGCGCTTTCAACTACCGAAGCGGAATACATCACCGCGGCTAGTTGTTGTGTGCAAGTCCTTTGGATGAAACAAACCCTTTTAGACTATGGACTTAGGTATTCTTGCATACCTATACATTGTGATAACACTAGTCCAATTAATTTAACCAAAAATCCTATCTTACATTCTAGAACTAAGCATATTGATTTCAGACATCATTTTCTTAGGGATGATGTAGATAAGGAAAACATATCGGTAGAATTTGTATCCAACGATAAATAACTTGCCGATATATTTACAAAACCCTTAGTTGAAGAGAGTTTCACAAACTTAAGGATGCAACTAGGAATTTGTGCTTTACCTTGTGATTAAAGAAAATTTTACAAGATTTCAAAACTTGCATTGTATAAAAGTGTCATCACACTTATGTATTGTTCTGTAGTGGGGCTTTGCAACCTATTGATGTTTGCCTTCTATAGGTTACATTGATGGGAAGGACTATAGTGGTAGATGATACATGGTTTTTGTGGCTTTCTCGGTTTTTTGGTTTTATAATGAAATCTCAATAATTGTACCTTGATTCTTACCCTTTTTGATTGATGTCAAAAGGGGGAGAAAAAGAAAGGTCACACTTGGTTTTCAAGATATATATAGGTAGTGTGAGTTTTATACTTAAGGGCAAGAGATATAGTTAGGGGGAGTTAAAAATGACATGCACAATGGTAGGGGGAGCATAGGTCAAGTTATAGATAATTTGAACATGCACATTGATAGGAGGAGCATAGGTTGAATTATAAGAAGTTGGATGTATAGGCTAAGTTAGAAAGTTGAATGCCTTAACTCAAACTCACAAATGCTGGTAATTTTCTTAAAATTTAATGTTATGTTTGTCATCATAAAAAAGGGGGAGATTGTTGGCTTAAGGGTCTCTCTTAAGCCTCGATCTTTATTTTGATGATAAAAAACATGTATTTAATCCAAGTGTGTAGTTTTGAGTACAGGTTGAGGTTGTGATACGCATGCCTAATCTGTTTAAATGAGACGACGAAAAAGATCGTCAAAGAACAGAAGAAGAAATCATTGAAGAAAGGCTCCGGATTACGTCAAGAAGATTTAATGTAATATGTCCCTAGAATAGTTTATCCCAAGCCTAAAATGTAAGGTTATCCAAGTTGAAACTTGGTAGCCAAAACCCTTAGAATTGGCATGTAAAAAAATAAGGAATTAATCATCCTCACCCTGGGATCGGTCGACCGATCAAGGCAATAAAATGGCGATGCAGCCCATTCGGTCGACCGGAGATCGTAAGAAATTGGCAGAAGCCATTCGGTCGACTAGTCGGTCGACCGAATGTAGCGAAGGGCAAATAGCTGGGCTGCGTCGGTCGATCGGTTGGTCGACCGACAGAGGCGAAAGTTTGGCAGAAAGGTAGCGGTCGATCGACCTAAAGATAGCCTCTATTGCGTGATTCGCTGCAGCAATTCGATCGACCGACCTCTCTCAACTGCAGCGGTCGGACCTGGCGGTCGATCCGTCGGTCGACCAAGTGATCGATCGGCCTTGTGACCGAATGGCTTCAATGATCGATTTTTTATCCGTTGAACGGTTGTTCGGCTGAGGGGTTATAAATACCCCTCACCAAACTTCATTAAACACTTTTGCAAAACGTATTTGAGCATCAAAAGTGAGTCTTAAAGCCTTCATACGAGCTACACTTGCGCGCGCATCTCTGCTCCCAGTTTCGACTTCATCAGGCGCTGATCTCTTCTCTTCAACCTTGCTGCTTTCACTGAAGTCTTCTTCCAGTTGCAAGTTGAAGATGAGAAGGTGGTGGAAAGAAGCTTGAGTAAAATTTTTTCTTCATTAGCTCTTTCCCAAGTTTGTAATTTATTGAATCTTGTTTTATTGTTAAGATAGCTTGCTAGGTGTGCTAGGAAACACTTAGGGTAAACTTTTTAGAAGTGTGTTTTGCCTAGGTGAATAGGATTGAGGTGTTCTCCAAGTGAGGGAGAAGGGTGTCCTTAAGTGTATTCAAAGGGAAACATACATTCTATAAAGTAGTGTTTAGAAATCCTTGGTAAGGAGCCAAGGTAGTGGAGTAGGCGGTTGGCCGAACCACTATAAATTGATTTGTTTGCATTGATCTTTATTTGCTTTCATTATTGTGATTGAATTGTGATCATATCATTCATTAAAGAACAATTCCATTAAGCTAAGACAAAATTAAGTTAAAAGAAATTGAAAAGGGGGATTGACACTTTTCAACCCCCCCTTCTAGTGTCAAGGTCCATCCACTACGAACCACTCACTAAGTCCTTGTTGGACTTACAGTTGTTATTGTTTATTTTGTAGCCCCTGAGCATGATCAGTAGAGGTACTGAATTGGAGTAGCGCAGCTGGATACGACAGGGTCAGCAGATCTCGTGACACATTGTCGTTTAGGTCACTACCGAGTCTGTAGTAGGCGTTGGCCTAAGGTTTTCAACCTTGGTCTTAATCTCGGTTTCTATAATAACAAACATGGAACTAATGATTTCATGGAAAATTATTTTCAGATTCCATATCATTTAGCGCACGACATCCACGATCGGAAATATCATAGAAATCAGAAAATCGGAACGACGTTGGTCGACGAGCATGGATTCATCGGGGAGATAGAGTCTAGGTTTAGGGTGTTTAGATAAATTGTAAAATCCTCATTATGATGCTAAGACCCCTAAAGAACCAAACCCGTAATCTGAAACCCGAACTGAAGAAAGAACCCAGGTGAAACTGAATGATAAAGTATAGGTACAATAGGCAAAGTACCGATACTTTACGGCCAGTCGATCGACTATTGATCGACAGGGGTTATAAAGCCACATAAGGCTTCCGGTCGATGATCAGTCGCTTAGGCAGTCGACCGGCCATCAACTGGCAACCATCGGGTAGCATAACGGCTCGAAAAATAGTCGTTTATACCCATTGTGCCCGACCACCACTTGGTTATCTGCCTATTTAAAGACCTTCTAAGCATTCCTATGACCTCTTAATGCTTCACGAGACATCTTTTGACACCCACAAGCTTTGATTGAGCCATATTTGTTGAAATCCTAGCTTTCTACCTTGTCTTTCTTGAGTTTTGCCTATAAGCTTGTTTTGATTCATCATCAAGGCAGCAAGTGGAGCTAGGATTATAGCTAAGAATAAGTTGTATTGTTTATTTGCTCCATTACTTGTGTATTTTATTGTTTATTTCATTGTATGTCAAAGTGTGAAGACCTAGGTTGTTAGGTCTTATATGGTTGGTGGTTGCCTTGGTCTTAAGGCTTAATTCCACTAGTGTAAACGTAGTTTGCTAGAATTAGTTGAGTTGTCCTTAGAGTTGAGGTGGGAGAATGCTCTCGGTAGGAAGGCGGGATACTTCCGGGTGTGGAAGTGCCTTCGGTTTGAGAGCGGAGACTCTCCGGTGTAAATTCCTCATTGTAAGAAAAGTAATTAATCTAGTTAAGCTAGTTTGGAAATTCTAAGTGGGGTGCTTAGGTAGTGGAGTAGGCATTGGAGCTGAATCACTATAAATCATTGTGTTAGCATTGCTTATCTTGTTTGTGTTAATTGCTTTATTAATCGCTTCCGCATTTAGTGTTTGATTTGTGAATTGCCTAAGTTGTAAGAAAAGATTAAAATCGGAATTAGGCTAAAGATTAGATAGAGCACTATTCACCCCCCCTCTAGTGTGGTTATTGCACCAACAGTAGGGTTGTTGTTGAGTCATGTAGGACTTGGGTCAGATTTCTTTATCATTGTTGCATCGTTATTGTTTTATAGATTTTTATTTGATAAACTAGATTTCTTTTAAAACTAGAACCGTTTTGGTTTTTACTGAAATGACTTGGTCGAACTTGACTTGGAACCTTTATGTTTTCTTGCTTCTTAATGGATTGAGTTGTTATTATTATGTTCAGGTTGTTTTTATATGGGTATGTTGGTTGTTGATATTTATGGTTAGGCTTCGGAGTACGGGTTATACTCTGGCCGGTCATGCGTCTGGGTTGGGCCGTGACACTTGGTCTCCCCTCCGGTTCGTATTCAAATTTCGAACCGTAATTCTATTCAAAATAGAATTTGAGTTTCCCTCTTATTTTTAGTCGATCCACCTTGACCCTTGGGTTCGGTCAAGTGAACACTTTGACTTGACCATGGTCAACACTTTGACCTTGACTCGTGGTCAGGTTGACTTCATCACGCGTGGAATCCTACAAGTTAGGGTTACGAGGGATCCCTTCCTCGAGTTCTTATAATTTGTCCGAATAGAAAATACCTTTCCTATTTTGTCCGTAAATGAGATACGTGATTGTGTTGCGGCATGTCCATGCTAGTAGACATCTAGTGCCGCATTCGAGCTCTATCCCATAAAGCTCGTTACGAGGGTAGTCTATTGTGTGTGACCCATTGGGCCCCACAGTAAGCCTGCAGAGTTGTGCATAACTAAGAGTCGGATTTGATAGTACACTTTCTATTCGAATCTCATGAGCCTACGCTAAATCCCTTTAGTTTGGTCATGTGAGACTCCACTCACAAGTCAAGATTGATGTCTAGCAACATGTCATGACTACCCGGATAGTGTGAGGTTCAATCTATAGGGATCGAGCACCTTTCAATGATTAGTTACCGTACAACTAAATCCTTCAGTTACAATGTCCTGGAGTCGGCTAGGGTACAGAAGAATTGTCAAACCCTAATACCGATTCATATGTATTCCACTTGCCAAGTTGTCATCTCAATAATGAATCGTCAAAAATCTCTTTCCGACTTTCATGTCTGGCCAGAGATTCCTGAGTCGACACTTGTAGGGATACATAGGACAGTATCTCCTCTCACTAGGAGCAGCTAATTCCATGTTGGTTGCTCACGTACCTCAATGAATGCTTCCCCATGCCCAGTAATACCTGACACATGACTTTGCAAGCAACGTAGGGATAAAACCAAAACGATGGATTGTCAAACACAAGGTAATCATGATAGCCTCAGGTCCAAGGACATCATAAGGATTATATTACTTGATGAACATCATATTGACACTCAAGTAATTAAGGATTCCACTTGGTGTTCCTCATGCGGATCCGTTCAGTGAACATATTTCGTAATGAGCACCTGCACATGTATATTAATGACAGTTCATAGATAACTGTGAGATCAGTTATCCCCTATCATATAGGGCATTTGCCAAGTGCACTAGTCTTACCGTAATTACCGATCCCCTAATTGGTGATCCTACGATTAGGAACATTTAGAATCCGAGCATCTGGATTCCAAGTCTCACTAGCACGATCTCATCATGGCATTGAAATCATTTGCCTAAGTTCATGGGTTCATCACAATCTTATAAGCAAAAACAAAGATACATCATACGATGAAAAGTTGCCCCATTTATTTATTAACCAAAAATAGTTCTCTACACATCGACATGTGATTGGCTCAAGGGCTCTATTTCTTTCAATCTCCCACTTGCACCACAATCTTATAAGCAAAAACAAAGCTACATCATATGATGAAAAGTTGGCTCAATTATTCATTAACCAAATATAGTTCCCTACACATCGACATATGATTGGTTCAAGGGCTCTATTTCTTTCAATCTCCCACTTGCACTTGTATCCAATCATTACGATATCTAATACCCATACAATTTAAGTGGCGATCGAATTGCTGATGTGGTAATGGCTTTGTGAAAGAATCTGCAATGTTGTCTTTCGTGTCGACACGCGTTTGACATTTATATCACCTCTTTCAACGATCTCTCTGATAAGGTGATACTACCTTAGGATGTATTTGTGGTGGGATCTAGGTTCCTTTGCTTGAGCAGCAGGCCCAATGTTATCATAATAAATAGGGACTGGACCGGCTATCTCAGGAACAACACCCAGCTCAATGATAAACTTCTTTATCCACACTCCTTCCTTTGCGGCTTCACTTGCAGCGATGTACTCAGCTTCTATCATCGAGTTGGCCATAGTATCTTGTTTGGAACTTTCCAACAAACTGCGCCACCATTCATAATGAAAACATACCCCTAGATGGATTTACTATCATCGGAGTTTGACTGGAAGCTAGAATCAGTGTAGCCCTTCAGTTTGAATTCAGACCCTCCAAATATCAGAAGAACATCTTTAGTCATTCTCAAGTACTTAAGAATATTCTACATGACTTTCCAATGTTCCTCTCTAGGATCTGCCTAAAATCTGCTAGTTACCCCTAGGGCATAAGCGACATCGGGCCGAGTACAGAGCATCGCTTACATGATGGATCCTACAGCTGAAGCATACGAGATCTCACTCATACTTTTTCTCTCGTCAAGTGTTTTAGGAGACATCTTCTTGGAAAGAGTGATGCCATGACTCATACGCAAGTAACCTCATTTACTGTCTTCCATGCTAAACCTTTTTAGCATGGTGTCAATATATCGAGACTGGGACAAACCAAGCATCCTTCTAGACCCATCTCTATAGATCTTAATACCGAGTACATAGGATGCTTCACCCAAGTCTTTCATGGATAAATTTTTGGATAACCATGCTTTCACTAACCGGAGCAGAGGAACATCATTCCCCACGAGCAGTATGTCATCTACATACAACACAATAAACACAATAGGACTCCCACTAATCTTTTTGTAGACACAAGGTTCGTTTATATTTTTGATAAAGCCAAACTCTTTGACCATTTCATCAAAACGGATGTTCCAACTCCTTGAGGCTTGCTTGAGTCAATAAATTGATCTTTGCAACTTGCATACCTTATCCGGTTTTACCAGAGATACGAAACCCTCTGGCTGAGTCGTATAGACCTCTTCCTCAAGTTCACCATTGAGGAATGCAGTCTTGACATCCATCTGCCAGATCTCGTAGTCATGATATGCAACAATGACTAGCATTATCCAAATGGACTTGAGCATGGCTACATGAGAAAAAGTTTCATCATAGTCAACACCTTGCCTTTGGGTGAAACCTTTTGCAACCAGCCTGGCCTTATAGGTCTACCTTGCCATCTACTCCAATCTTTCTTTTAAAGATCCACTTACACCCTACAGAAGTGACTCCTTTAGGTAAGTCAACCAAAGTCCAAACTTGGTTGGTGATAATTGAGTCCATTTTGGATTTCATTGCTTCCTGCCATTGTTTACAATCAACATCCTCGATTGCTTGATCATGGGATTGCGGATCAACATCTTCCTGGTCATTTTGAATGGGTAGGAAGAATCTCTCAGGTTGTTGACGCAATCTCCCTGATCTACGAAGAGTGTTGGGAGGTAGTGATTCTGTGACTAGTTCAACTTGTGGACTATCCACCGGTTGTTGCGATTCGATCTGTGGTTGTTGAACTTCATCAAGCTCAACATCTCTTTCGCTCCCACATTCCTCGATAAAATATTTTTCAAAGAAAGTGTCATGCCTACTAACAAACACCTTTTGTTCAGTTGGCAAGTAGAAATAATACTCTAAACTCTCTTTAGTATATCTCACAAACCTGCACATGGTTGATTTAGAATAAAGCTTGTCTGACTCTAATTTCTTAACGTACGCGGGGCAACCCCAAATCTTGAGATGCTTTAGACTCGATTTCTTGCCACTCCATATCTCATATGGTGTACTAGAGACAGACTTTGTGAGAGCCTTATTCAAAAGGTAGATTGTTGTTTGAAGTGCATACCCCCAAAAATAAATCGGGAGATCAATAAAGCAGAGCATGGACCGCATCATGTCTAAGAATATGCAATTCTTCCTTTCAGACACTCCATTATATTGTGATGTGTCAGGAGGGATCCATTCGGAGACAATCCCTTAGGAGGGGGGGGGGAGGGTGAATAGTATGTTATTTGAATCTTTAACCTAATTTCGATTTTAGTCGTTTCATAAAACACTTAGGCAATTTATCAATTTAACGACTAAATGCGGAAGCGATTAATAAAGCAATTAACACAAACAAGATGACAATGCTAACAAAATGATTTATAGTGGTTCGGCCCAATGCCTACTTCATTACCTAAGCACCCCGCTTAGGATTTTCAAACTAGTTTTACTAGATTAATTAGTTTTCTTACAATGAGGATGTTTTCACCGGAGAGTCCCTGCTCTTAAACTGAAGGCACTTCAACACTCAGAAGCATCTCACCTTCCTACCAAGAGCACTATCCCACCTCAACCCTATGGATAACTAAACTAATCCTAGCAAACTATGTTTACACCGGTGGATTTAAACCTCAAACACCATGGCTTCCACCCAATTTCACACTATTAGAAACTTGATCTTCAGCAACGGCTATCAGCAACGGCCGCTCAAGCCGTTGCTATTTGCAACGGCATTCTTACGGCCGCCCGAGCCATTGCAGATATCGGTATCTGCAACGGCGTTCTAACGGAAAACCGAGCCGTTGCAGATTATTTTAACTATCAGCAACGGCTTTCATACGGAAAGGCGAGCCGTTGCTGATGTTTTAATTATCAGCAACGGCTTACTAACGGATAAGTGTGCCGTTGCTGATGATAACTTATCAGCAACGGCGTTCTAACGGGCGAGTGAGCCGTTGCTGATAAGTTTATATAGGGCACGCTCTCGCGCCCGACCCTTCTTCCTCCCACTGCTGCCGCCGCCGCTCCTGCTGACGCCTTCGCCACTGCTGCCGACGCCGACGCCTCTCGCCGACGCCTCTCGCCGCCGCTGCCGCTACTGCCGGTATGTTGATCGGCCGACCGGCTCTCACTATGTTTCGGCCGGAGAGGTTAAAATCTGGCCGAAACCCTATTTCTAGGGTTTCGGCCGGCGGCGGTCGGCCAATGGCCGCCGCCGGACCTTCTACAGTGGCCGGACAGTGTGTCCGGCCACTGTACGCCGGCGCCGGAGGGTGGACTCCGGCGCCGGAATATATATATATATATATATATATATATATATATATATATATATTATTGTTTTGAAATTGTTAATTAATTATTTTATAATTGTTAATTAATTGTTTAGATTAATTGTTTAATTTGTTAGATTAATTATTAGGGTTTAGATTAATTTCGGACGCGCGCCGGAATCATCCACTTCGGACGCGCGCCGGAATCGTCCAATTTGGACTCGCGCCGGAATCATCCAATTCGGACGCGCGCCAGAATTGTCCAATTTGGATTCGCGCCGGAATCGTCCACTTCGGACGCGCGCCGGAATCGTCCAATTCGGACTCGCGCCGGAATCGTCCACTTCGGACGCGCGCCGGATTCGTCCAATTCGGACTCGCGCCGGAATCGTCCACTTCGGACGCGCGCCGAAATCGTCCAATATGGACTCGAACTGTCTCGAAACATTTAGAAAATAATCATCCATCCGACGAGTTGATATGTTTCACGTACGCATCGACGAATCGGATATGATTTAGCAAAACCTTAGATCCGTTCGGGAATTATATGTTCGTGTAAAAGAAGTAGATGATCTTTTATACGACGTACAATTCTTGAATTGTCCCTGATTGGACAATTTGGGAATATAGTTATTTGTACTGTACTTACATTTTTATTTTAACTGTTAACTAATTATTCTAAAATTCGGCAACATCTCTCTTGTTCTCCGATACGCGCCCAGATGATATGCGTATTCGGAGAACTGTAGGGAGATGCTGTCGAAATTTAGAATAATTAGTTAACAGTTAAAATAAAAACGTAAGTGCAGTACGAATAACATAAATCCCGAATGGAATAGGACAATCTCACCTAAAGACATTAACCAAAGAAATTGTCATTGATTGACAGAATCATGTCGGCTGATCGAAGTTGGATGTACCGACGTCTTGATCGTGGAGCTTTAACGAATGAGTTTCGATTAGGCGTAACGTACTTCCTAAATTTCGCCTATTCGAATCGGAATTTCGTTAGCATGGGTGATCAAATCCGATGTCCGTGCCGCATTTGTTCAAATGGACGATTTTTGGATCGGGAGACTGTCACTCTGCATCTATATAGCAAAGGATTTGCACCAAGATATTTTCTATGGACTTGTCACGGGGAGTCACGCGAAGTCGGGACGTCGAGCAATCCTATCATTCAGACATATGGTGAATCTTCCTCTGCTGGTGCTTCTTCATCCGGTCAATGTAATCCCTATAGAACTATGATACTTGATAGTCTTGGGGGTCAATTCCGCCTGAATGATAATGTTGATCGGCCAGATCTTCAGACATCAGTCCCACCAGATACTACAGCGGTTGATATCACAGAAGTAGGGGCTGCGGTAGAGATTGAATTACCGAATAAAGAAGCTGCAGAATTTTACGAGATGTTGAAAGCTGCTGATGAACCTTTGTATGAGAATTGTCCTAAATACACTAGGTTTTCAGCAATGACACAGCTCTTAAACATCAAGGCCGATTGTAATATCAGCGGAGTTGCGTATGATCGGATTGCTGGATTGATTAATGGAATGCTGCCTACTGATAACAAGTTTGAGCCTACTTTTTATAAGACTAAAAAGCTGATGAGAAAATTGGGGCTTGGGTACGAAAAAATACACGCGTGCCAAAATAACTGCATTTTATATTATAAAGAAAATGTGCAGTTGAATAAATGCCCTGTATGTCAACACCCTCGTTACAAGGAGAAGAAATTGGTCCGACAGAAAAATATCCCGTTTAAGGTGCTTCGGTATTTTCCACTAACACCGAGGCTTCAAAGATTATTCATGTCGGAAAAGATAGCCCCCTACATGAGTTGGCATGCAAGAAGTCGTGATGATACAGTAATGACTCATCCATCTGACAGTGAAGCATGGAAACATTTGGATACATGTTATCCTTCATTTGCTATGGATACTAGAAATATCAGATTGGGATTGTGCACAGATGGTTTTAATCCGTTTGGACATTCTGCAACTCCTTATTCAGTTTGGCCAGTGCTGCTGACAGTTTATAATTTGCCACCGTCAATGTGCATGAAAGATGAATTTATTTATCTTTCGATGATTATTCCGGGTCCTAAGGGTCCGCGAAAAGAAATTGACATATTTCTCAGACCCTTGATAGATGAATTGAAAACATTGTGGACTGAGGGAGCAGTTTTTCCCTCCTGCATTTTTTGACTCGATGGAGCATCTACCGATACACTTGGCATACGAGGCACGAGTTGGTGGCCCCGTTCAATATCGTTGGATGTACTTATTTGAAAGATACATGAATCGTCTGAAGAAAAAAGTAAAGAACACCACAGCTGTTGAAGGATCAATATCTGAATCGTATATCATTCAAGAAATTTCAACATTCTGCTCATTTTACTTTGAATCGACAGTACAGACAAGATTTGATCGTCTTCCACGTAACAACGACGGGGGTGTTCGACATTCAGATGGACGTTTAAATATATTTTGTCACTCTGGTCGTGCTTTTGGTTCTCGTCCATCTCGACACTTAAGCGATGAAGAGTATCATTTGGCACACTTGTATGTATTACTCAATTGTCCAGAGATTGAACAATTCATTGAAATATTTGACATTGAGATGGTGCAAAAATACTCTATTCACAACGATCAAGAATTGGAGAGATTACGGAATCGTGATTTCCCTACTTGGATTCAGACTTACAGCAAAGATCACAGAGCTGAAATAGATGAAAGAATATTTGAGTTTGTTAGTGGACCGTCGCGACTTGTGTCATGCTATAGCGGATATTTTGTTAACGGGTATAAATTTCACACGGTTGAATATTCATTTGCAAAGAAGACGATGAATGCTGGGGTCTGCGTGAAAGGGACAACCTATGTTGAATGTGATATGGATTTTTATGGACTGGTGGAAGAAGTGATAGAGTTGCACTACTTCGGCTTGAAATCAGTGATCCTATTTAGATGTCATTGGTTCGATACAACAGAAAGGGGCATGAAAGTTCATCCAAAATTCAAACTTGTTGAGGTTAATTACAAATCGAAATTGGAAGCAAATGAGCCTTTTATATTGGCATCACAAGCCGAACAAGTATATTACGCGAAGTATCCGGCTCGAAATAAAGATAGAGCAGATTGGCGTGTAGTCTGTAAGACAAAAGGTAGAGGAAAAATTGATCCGATAGTAGGAGAAAATGATCCTCCTGGTTTCTATCAAGAAGATGATCTTCCTGCTGTGGATCGTATTATTCCAATACTCGAGGATGCAGACACAACGTCAATTCAATTAGATGTTGAATATGCTGATGATGACGATCACGAAATTGAGGAAGCTGGAGATGAAGAAGATGAAGAAGATGAAGAAGAGGAAGAAGAGGAAGAAGAAGAAGAATTCGAAGACTATTATTCAGATGATGAAGAATAATTGTAAAGTATATATTTTATTAAATATATCTCTACTATTTATACAATAATCTGATTATATGTCTGTTCGACAGATATGTCTGGTCGTGGTTATCGACGCAGGAGAGTTTCGGAGTCTCCGATCGGTGAGACTCCAGCACTTACTCATGCTGCTGATCCACCTGTTGCTGATCCTCATTCCGATGATACTGCCGAGGCTAGTACATCCAGACGTAGGCGGCCACGTGGGCCGAACAGGTGGCAGCCTCCACCAGCCACAGAGTCACGTAGATTGATTAGCGTGATTGGGGAGCGGTAATATATCATGAATTATGAATCATTACAAATTCATTATATCATAATATAATATTAAAATTTATTTTTGTTGTGCAGGTTCGAGCAAGAAAAAGTGCCGAGGAGCATTTCTTCTACTATTCGACGATACATGCACGGGGCAAGGCCTACGTGGTCTCACGTGCCTAGCGAGCACGTCGACATGTTATGGCGCGAGTTTGAGGCACGTATTATTATTATTTTTTACATGCATGATGATATATTAATATTGGTACTGATATTATTATTTTGCAGGCTTGCTATACATGGGCCGAGGACCAGAGGCCCTTCATTTATGCTGCCTGGGAGGCTATTTCCCGGGCAAGGTACAACGGGCAGCTGGGGCAGGCTCGGTCCCAAGCGATGGCCCGAGCTGGGACCACTAACATCGCGGAGACTCGGGGATACGGCCCCGGTTGGATTACTCCGGATATATGGGACCAGCTCGTGGGGATATGGTCGACGGATCGATGGCAGTAGGTTTCTCGGAATGCGGCTAGAAATCGCATGTCGGGAGGAGCAGCGCGTCACACCGGCGGCTCTGTTGCATTTACAGTGCACGCAAACTGTATGGTAAGTATATCTTTTAATTATATAGTTTATTTGTTATTATGTGTACTAATTAATGTATTTGTTTTGTAAATGTAGACGACGGTGTCGGATGACGAGACTGTCCAGCGACCCTCCCCGATGGCGGTGTTCCAGCGGACTCACCGTCGAGCACATGGGACGGGGGAGTACATCGACAACCGCGCTGCATACATTATGGTAATTATATATTTGTTTAAATTATTCATTATATATTTATAATTT
The DNA here is from genome assembly GCA_034359265.1 of Canna indica. Taxonomy (NCBI): domain Eukaryota; kingdom Viridiplantae; phylum Streptophyta; class Magnoliopsida; order Zingiberales; family Cannaceae; genus Canna; species Canna indica. The sequence goes on along the minus strand of CP136898.1, from coordinate 29,688,290 downwards.
AAGTTTTATGATAAATATTAAACAAAAAATCAAACTCGAGTAGGAGACCTACAGCCAGACGGTGGTGCAGCGCGGGGGTACCCCCGAGGACTTTGACGCAGCATCGTGGGTCGAGGCCGCAGGTGGCTGGGACCATGGCCGCGTATATGGCTTCGCAGATAGTGGTCATGCGCGAGCCGTACTAGGGCCACTTGGGGCACCGACCCCTCCGGTCGCTGGTGAGCGGTCGTCCACCTCTAGATCCAGTTATGATCATAGTAATAGGATAAGGACACTAGAGGAGACGGTCGCGCGTCAGACTGAGATGATGGAGCGTCAGAGTCAGACGATGGCGAATATAGAAGCTATGCTACGCAACTTGTCAGGTCATCCCGAACCAGTCATCTCTTCGGCATCATCTAATCCATAGTCCTCGAGTCAGTCCACGCCGGTGTACACTCAAGCGCTCCAGACCCCGCCATATAATCCAGACCATCCTCCATCTTGATCGTGAGATTTTTTGTTTGGATATTGAACTTGTTTAACTTATTTTGTTTGGATATTGATACTTCAATTTTGCATTTGAATTATTTTTATACTATCGTGGATAATTATCAATATAAGTATAATTGTTTTGATGTATATATGTTGGTGTGTTTGTGATGTGTGAATGAATGTGTATGAGGTGTTTGTGATGTGTGAATGAATGTGTGTATGAGGGTATGGGTGTGTGAGTTATGTATCAGATAAATGTATCAATATATCAATGGAAATTTGAAATTTTCAAATTTTCTGGTTGCAGGTATTCGTCATCAGCAACGGCTTTCCCACGGGCGTCCGTGGGAAAGCCGTTGCTAAAAGTGTATCGAAAGCCGTTGCTGATGACCTACAGCAACGGCTTAGCGATGGCGTTTTACTAACGGCGTTGCTACGGACTCAGCGGCCGTTGCTATTAATGTTATCAGCAACGGCTCCGGGTCTGTGGCAAAACCGTTGCTGATAATAGTTTTAGCGACGGCCCGAGCGGCCGTTGCTGATAATGTTTTGAGCGACGGCCCGAGCGGCCGTTGCTGATCCGTTGCTAAGTCATCAGCAACGCGACTTTCTGTCACGGCTTTATTGCAACGGCTCAGCCGTTGCTGATGCTCTTCAGCAACGGCTCAGCAACGGCATCAGCCGTTGCTGATGACCATTTTTCTAGTAGTGTCAATACCTACACTCTAGGTCTAACACAAACTCAAATACAATGAAAATAACAAAAAAATACAACACTAAATGAAGCAATAAATCAAACAACAAAATACTTAGTAGCTCCACAACAAGATTCCTAGCTTCCTCTTGATGCTTTGAGGATGAAACAATGGAAGAGTGAAGGCAAGATCAAGGGTTTTTGGCTCAAGCTAGGTTTTCACAAGAGAATGGCTCAACAAGGCTTGTGATTGATCAAAAGATGTCTCAAGGGTAGTAGGAGTGATCAAGATTTCCATGGAAGACTGTCATGACTTTGTATTTATATGCCATGAATAGAGAAGACCACAAAAGCCATCCTAACGAGCATTTTTTTCCTATTGGCGCCGCCCGATCGGTGGCCGACTGATGGCTGGTCGACTGGCCGAGAGATCGACCACTGACCACTGACCACCGATCAGAGCTCCCTGAGCATTTTGGAGCTTAGCTAGTCAGCGGCCGGTTGATGGCCAGTCGACCGGCTATCGATCGCCCATTGGCTGACAATCTAAAAACAACCCGATTTCGGTTAATTTTTCAAGTCGTTATTTGTTTTTGGATTTCGTCTTTGGATTTTGGTTCTTTAGGGATCCAAGCATCATATCGAAGATTTTATAGATTTTCTAGACACCCCTAAAGCTAGACTTTAGCTCCCCGACGAATCCAAGAGCATCGACCAATGTCCTTTCAATCTTTTTCGATTTCTCCGATATTTTCGATCACGGACGTCGAGTGCTAACTTTCATGGAACCTAAAAGTAATTCTCTATGAAATCATTAGTTTCATGTTTGTTATCATCAAAACTGAGATTAAGACCAAGGTCAAAAACCTTATGCCAACAGATTAAACAACCTGTCTTTATACAACCTGTTGATATCTGATTCTCATTAATATGACTTAGTCACAAGTGCCAAGGATAGGTTTGATTTAAATTATCTCTTTTCCTTTTGTGCATTTGTTCAATATGAAAAATATTATCATTTATATATAAGACCATTAAACCATTCGAAATGCGTCCAGTTCCATATAACTCATTAGAATGGTATTTGTGGCAACAATTGTCCTTTAAAGACATTTCATAACCTTATTCAAGTAACAAAGGAATAGAAATAATATTCTTTATTAAAATTGGAACGCAATAATAATTTTTCAATCTAATGGTCTTGCAGAATGGAAGACTTAAACAATAGGTTTCTTCGGCTAAAGCTGCAACTTTTGCGCCGCCATTGCCTACCCGGAGGTCGTAGTTGCTTTTGTTCAATTTACTACTTATTCTCAGCCCCTGTAATGAATTGCAAAAGTGAGAACCACAAGTGGTATCCAATACCCATGTAGTAGATATATTCAGTGATAAATTTATTTCAATAACAAGCACACCTGTGGAGGGGGCTTCAGAAGCCCTCTTATGCCATACTTCTGCAATATACTCCATACAGTTGCGTTTCCAATAGCCATCTTTACCATAATGAAAGCAGGTGCTTGTAGGAGTAGTCTTCCCTTTCTTCTTGATATCCTTCTTAGGTTTCACATCTTTGTTCCTATCAGAGTGCTTCTTTGCCTTTTTAGGGGCACTACCCACTAACAAGACTTTGTCCTTTACCTTCAGCATATTAAGGAGCTTGGGGAGTGAGGCATCCAGCTTGTTCATGTGGTAGTTAACGATAAAGTGTGAAAATGACCCTGTTGGGTGAAATGGCCACACTAGAAGGGGGGGAGGGGTGAATATGGTGTTTACTAATCAATTAGCCTAAATCCGATTTTAATCGTTTCTTTGGTTACTTAGGGAAATTGTAATTTATCGATTAGATGCGGAAGCAAAAAATAAACAATTAAGCACAAATAGAATATCAATGCAAACAGAAGAATTTATAGTGGTTCGGTCCCAATGCCTACTCCACTACCTAAGCACCCCGCTTAGGATTTCCAAACTTAGTTTTACTAGATTAATGATGTTTCCCTTACCCAAAGGACTTTGACTCGAAGAGTCTCACTCTCGACCTAAGGCACTTCCACACCTGGAAGTCTCCGCCTTCTTACCGAGAGCACTCTTCCACCTCAACCTAAGGGACAACTCAACTAATCCTAGTAAACTATATTTACACAAGTGGCTTTACACCTTCTACACCAAGGATACCACTTACACACGAGACCTAATTCTATGTCTTCTTACAAGCTTGAATACAATGAAAGAAATCACAAAAATATACAAGTAATGGAGCAAATAAATACTACAACAAATACTTAGCTCCAAACACGATTCCTAGTTCCTCTTGATGCCTTGAGATGATGAATCGATAAATCTTGAAGGCTAAATCAAGGAGTGTATCTTGGAAACTAGGGTTATCAAAAGGATGGCGCAAGAAAAGCTTTAGAATGATCAAGAATGGCTCAATGAAGTTTTTAGAGTGATCAAAGTTATTTAAGGAAGGCTGGGTTTTGGTATTTATAGAGCCAAGAAGAAATGGAATGTAACGGGTGGCTCAACGGGCAAAAAACTAGCCGTTTCCGCCGTTCGGTCACTTGCCGGTCGATCGTCGGTCGACCGACCGATCGATCGCTCGAGCGACCGCTAGCTTTCTGTGGATTAATCGTTGTGTCCGGTCGACCGATGGGTCGACCGAATGAGATGCGATTCTTCTCATCCATGATCTGGTCGACCGAAGCCTAAAGCAAGAGACGCGATTCAGCAGTCCTCAATCTGGTCGATCGAAGCAGCTACTGCCTATTTTTAACAACATTCGGTCGACCGAAAATTGGGCAGACTGCTAGTTTGCTTGGTTTTCTTTGTTTGTTTTGGTTCCATCTTCGCTAAGCCTACTTTAAAACATAAATGTTATATAAGGATTACCCCCCATTTGGATTCAATAAAAATATCTAAAAAATCAAAATCCTTAAGAATCAAAATCTAGTTTTTGGGGTCTAGTACAAATTTTTAGAAAACGGAAATTTTCTAACTTCCCGGGTCAAGTATGGGTAGGCTAAAGGCTTCCAAAAAATCCTTAAAAATACCTCGTTATCTAGTTTCTACCCAAGGAACAATTATCGCCATTTTTTATGTCAAGATAATGTCTAGATCATGTAGCCCTCCAAGGAGCTCCCTAAGTTATTTCAGGACGGTTTCTAAGTTTTCATGTTTTGGGATTTGGGGATGGTTTTTGGGTTCTTATGCATCATCATGAGGATATTATAATATAAACTAGACACCCTAAACCTATACTCTATCTTCCCGATGAATTCGAGCGCGTGGACCAATGTCTTTCTGATTTCTTGATTTGTTCGATATTTTCGATCGAGGACGTCGTGCGCTAATCGATATGAAATCTGAAAGTATTTCTCAATTAAGTTATTAGTTCCATATTTGTTATCATCAAAACCGAGATTAAGACCAAGGTTGAAAATCTTAAGCCAACAGACCCTAGGAGGGATTGGAGTATTAAGTCCTAACTTAGCCCCTTATCAATATCTATACCCAATTTTTCTAACCACTCTATCAAATCGATAAGTTCGAGGACATGGGTTTCAACAGGGGCCCCTGCCGTCATCTTGGCTTGGAAGAGTTATTTTGACAGCTCAAACCTAGTAGTCCGGTTCTCTTCACCATACAACTCCTTGAGGTGAGAGATGATGGTTCTAGCGTCCATCCTTTCATGTTGCCTTTGCAACACATCGGACATAGAGGAATGCACTTAACCATAGTGTTGTCTTATTGCCACTTCTTGTAAGTGGCCCTTACTTCCTCGGTAGCCCTTTGGGAAGGGGTATCCGGTGGTCGATTATCAAGAATATAGGAAAGTCTCTCCTGGGTGAGGACAATCCTCTGGTTTTGCAACCAATCGACATAGTTAGGTCTAGTGAGTTTATTCGCATCAAGAATGCTACGTAATGACAGTGTAGTTAACATGGTGATGATGAAATGCTACAAGGAAAAGAAAGACCTTCATAAGCTACTTGACTGGACTAAGATTATTGGGTCCGGTCGAATCAAACCTAGCAGCGCCCCATTATTCATTCCAGGCCAAATCATGTGGCTATACCCAAAGGTCTCCGCACACACTACACTCCTGGATCAGACCCGAGCCAGACTGAGTGGCTCCACCCAAGGACCCCACCTGGCTATACAAGGATACCTACATCCTACCTTATTAGGGGAGATACTCCATTACGAACACACCATATCCGTGATCGATCTCGACCCTTTCTGGGTGGTGTCATCATCCCCACCCACAATAAATATGGACACGACACGCCTCAGGTAACCCTATTTCCAATTCGCATTACCCCCAACTTGGAATCCCATTGACTTGAGCATCGGAGTGCCTTTAGCAGGTCCCCCCTCCCCTGCCAGCGTCAAACCAGACGATGAGCGACACTGAACCAAACTGAAAGGCACCCAACTCTCAGACAGGAACATTTGGCACTCACCGTGGTGCCGAGTAAAGCTTACCTCCCCCACAATGGTTAGAACCCAGAGCCAAGCGACCGCCGCCATACATCAATCACAACAATGATCAACCGCAACCTGGTAACGCTGAAATAGTGAGGAGCGACGCTCCGATGCCGTCCAACCCTCCCCCCAAAGATCCTTATCGATGAATAAATGATTTGGAGGCTAAAAATCAAAAGCTAACTGCCCAAATTGAGATACTGACGTGATCCCATGGACAGCTCCCAGCTAACCACGAATGCTACCGCTCGCAACCCGAAGACAACACGCACTTGAGAAAAAGGAGACTCGGTCCGGCTTCCCACGACGAAGTCTCTCGCACCCCCTATTCGGAGAAAGGTGACGATCCTAAAATTTAGAAGGCCAGGGTTGCTCCCCTTCTCGACGTAGGACCCTTCGCCGAGCACGTCATGACAACCCGCCTCCCGCCGAGGAGCGAGTTACCTACCACCCTGACACCCTACATCGGAACAAGCGAACCCACACTGCACTTGATGGTGTTTCAGACTACGATGCTCTATCATTCACTGTAGAGCGTTTCTGGCATTTCTTGGAAAAATCACCCTACCGTGGTTTGCCTCCCTCCCGTTGGGCTCCATTCACTCTTTCGAAGACCTCTTTGAATACCACAAGTTCAACCACGAACAATCTTGCGAAGCTCAAATAGATTGCCTAGACCACCTGAGACATCGTATCTGGCCATTGAGAATGACTTAGATTTAGGTGCTCCACAATCCTATAATGAAGTGGTCAAAAGTGCTAACATCAAGCGATGGCAAGATGCAATGAAATCCGAGATGGTATCCATGTGCACCAACCAAGTGTGGACTTTGGTTGACTTGCCCGAAAAGAGTTACTTTGATAGGATGATCGAGTAGACGGCCAGGTGGAGACCTATAAGGCCATGGAATTGAAAGGAATAGTGCCATTAAGCCAATCACATGTCAATGTGTTTGGGGACTATTCAAGGGTTATCAACTTAATGAGGTAACTTTTCATCATATGCTGCATCTTTATTTATAAAGATTATGTTGAACCCCAAGAATTCGGGCAAATGATTCTAAGGCTATGATGAGATCATGTCAGTGAGACTTGAAATCCAGGGCCCCTGTTCTAAATGTTCCTAGTCATAGGATCATAGATTAGGGAATTGGTGATTCTGGATAGACTAGTGCACTTGGTATATGCCCTATACAATAGGGGGTAGCTGATCTCATAGTTACCTATGAGCCGTCATTAATGTACAAGTGCAGGTTCTCATTAGTGAATTCGTTCACTGAATGGACCTACACGAGGAACACAGAATGAAATCTTTACATGAGTGTCAATAGGATGTTCCTCATGTGATAGTAGGTGCAAAGAGTCCTTGGACCTGAGGTTGTCATGTTCCTCAGTCCCGAAGAATCCTTACATGTCTTTTCTCCGGGACCGATGCCACCCCTTGGCGAAGGGCATTACACCGAGGAAGATTTTGGGTGAAATGGCCACACTAGAGGGGGAGGGGGGAGTGAATAGTGTGTTTACTAATTTTTTTGCCTAAATCCGATTTTAATCATTTCTTTGGTTACTTAGGCAAATTTCAATTTGAGTAGCAAGCGGAAGCAAAGTAAATACGATAATGAAATAAACACAAGTAGAATCAATGCAAACACAATTGTTTATAGTGGTTCGGCCCCAATGCTTACTCCACCACCTAAGCACCCCGCTTAGAATTTCCAAACTAGCTTTACTAGATTATCTTGTTTCCTTTACAACGTGGACGTTTTCATCGGAGAGTCTCCGCTCTCACACCGAAGGCACTTCCACACCCAGAAGTCTCCACCTTCCCATCGAGAGCACTCTCACACCTCAATCCTAAGGACAACAAGAACTAATCATAGCAAACTAAGTTTACAATGGTGGATTTAAGCCTCAACACCAAGGCAACCACCAACTCAATCAACCTAGCACTCTAGGTTTACACAAGTTCAATTACAATGAAATAAATAACAAAAAATAATAACAATTGGAGCAATAAATCAAACAATAAGTACTTATCTCCAAAAGAAACTCCACAGTCCTCTTGATATATTGAGATGATGAATTGGTGAAGCTTGAAGGCTAAATCAAGGTGTGGAGATCAAAACTAGTGTTCTTGCAAGGATGGCTCAATGAAAGCTCGTAGAGATGCTTAGGATCACACTTTAAGGCTTGGGAGCATCAATAGGAGGCTAGAAATGAGATTGGGATGAGTATTTATAACCCCAATAAGAAACGGCTCGTCAACGGTCGCATTTTTGCCCGTTGGCGATGCCCGATCGATTCCCCGGTCTATCGACCGAAAGCAAACTGCAGCATTCGGTTGACCGACCGATCGACCAAAACTAGGCAGACTGCTTGGTTTGGCTGAGTTTTTCTGCTCGTTTGGATTCCGTCTTCGCTAAGTCTACTTATATAACATTTACTAACTTTAAGTCAATAACTTTAAAACATAAATATTATATAAGGATTACCCCCCATTTGGATTCAATAAAAATATCAAAAAAATTAAAATCCTTAAGAATCAAAATCTAGTTTTTGGGGTCTAGTACAAATTTTCGGAAAACAAAAATTTTCTAGTCTGCCGGATTAAATATGGGTAGGCTAAAGGCTTTCAAAATATTCTTAAAAATACACCGTTATCTAGTTTCTACCCAAGGAGCAATTACCGCCATTTTTTGTGTCAAGAAAATGTCTAGGTCATATAGCCCTCCAAGGAGCTCCCTAGGGTTAATGAACTTCAGGTCGGTTTCCGGAATTTCATATTTTGGGATTCGAATTTTGTTTTTGGGTTATTTGCATCATAAGGAAGATTACATTATATTCTAGACACCCTAAATCTAAACTCTAACTTCTCGAAGAATCCCGAGCGTCGACGAGCGTCCTTGTCGATTTCTCCTATTTCTCCGATCGGGGATGTCGTGTGCTAACCGACTTGGAACCTGAAAGATTTCTCAATGAGACATTAGTTCTATGTTTGTTATCATCAAAACCGAGATTAAGACCAAGGTAGAAAACCTTAGGCCAACAGAAGAGAGGACGACTTATAAGAAGCTGCAAGAAATTTGGTGTGAAGATAGCACCACTGTTCAATGCATAATGCTGGCATCCATGTCTGATGAGTTGCAAAAGCAGCATGAAAATTTGAATATCGAAGCTATCCTCGATCACCTCAAGTTGTTGAATGGTGAGCATATGAGGACAACTAGGTACAAGCTATCTAAACAACTCTTCCGTGCCAAAATGGAGGATATCACTCTTGTTGAGAGCCATGTCCTCAAACTAATCAATTTGATTGAGGAGTTAGAGAGGTTGGGGTTCTCCATGGACAGGGAACTACGTCAGGACTTAGTTCTCCAATCCCTCCCGGATTCATTTTCATAGTTTGTTGATAACTTCCACATAAACAAGCAGGACGTCTCACTTCCCCAGCTTCTTAATATGCTGAAGAGTGGTGAGTCCCACCTTATGAAGGGTAAGGACACAGTCTTGTTAGTGGGAGATGCCTTTGGGGAAAAGTTATACTTTGTTAAGAACAAAGTGAAAAGAAGAACTGTGAAACCCATGAGAAATATACAGAAGAAAGGGAAAGTTGTTCCCAATAGCACATGCTACCATTGTGGTAAAAATAGCCACTAGAAGTGCAACAACAAGGAGTATTTTGTAGAGTTAAAACTGAAGATGGTTTTTGAAATCGCCTCTTTAGGTGTGTACGTTATAGAAAATACATCGTCATTAAACTCTACTTTTTGGTATTCGATACCGAGTATTTGATATCAATCATCATCTGCAAGATGTTGCAGGAGAAGAAGAAAACTAGAAGACTTGGCAAAAGGCAACTATGACCTTCAGGAAGGCGATAGGTGCAATAGTTGCAGCCTTAGCCATAGGAACCTATTGTATAAGTATGCTATTTGGAAAAGACCATTGAATTGTATAATTGATTTGCTGCAGTGTTGATAAAAGAACGTCATTTTTTCCTTTGTTGGCTGAACAAGGTTGTGAAAAGTTCTTTAAAGGCAATAGTTGCCGCATGAACCATTCTGATGAGTTGTATGTGACTAGACACGTCTTAATTGGTTTAATGGTTTTGAAGTTAATGATAAATATTTTTTGTACGAACGCACAAGGAGATAAAATTAACCTCACCTACTTCTGGCTTTTATGACTTTGGGCGATTATGAATCGCAGTCAGAACTTGAGAAGTGTGTCTCAAGAATATTTTGATCGAGTCTATATTCACCAAACCTGGCGAAAGGCTCGCTGAGCTTATTAGAGTTGGCCAACAAAGGTGTATGCAGGCCGTTAATAACTCAAGCCAGAAAGAATACTCCTATGATATGATTAGGCACGAGTACGTCCACCTGTTTGGGCACAAACCCGATACCTTTGAATCTTTTAAGGAGTATGAAGGTGAAGTTAAAGAAACATATTGGAAAAGGTAATATAGGCCTTCAATTGGATCGAGGCAGAGAATACTTATCCATTAGGTTTGTGAATTATCTCGAAGATAATAAGATTTGTTGGCGTGTAGGCCCACTCGGGTTTGCTATGGTATAAGGTGAAGGTGCACCCTTCCCTCACACCAATTGGATTGGGCGTCGTTGGTTAGCGTTGGAGTCCTGGGAGCAGGTATAACATTGATAAATTCAAATCTTAAGCGCACCTTCACCATATACCATAGCAGACCCGAGTGCTAGGTCTCGGGTTCGAGTGTGACTCGGCCCGCCAGGCCTACATGCCAACAATCTCCCCCTCAGCAATGGCCAGTCGAGACTCGAACCCGAGACCCAGGCTCTGATACGATATAAGGTGAAGGTGCGCCCTTCCCTCACACCAATTGGTTTGGGGGTCATTGGTTAGCGCTGAAGTCCTGAGAGCTGGTATCAGAGCGGGTTCGCAACTTGAGATTTCACCATCTCTCCTACACCTTGCCTCGATCCGAAAATGACTCTAGAGAGTATAGCATTTGCACCACCTAGGTTTGATGAGAAAAAAATTGGTGTTTGGAAAAGTAGGATGTATACTTTTCTTAAAACACAAAGTTTAGATCTATTGTGCATGCAAAAAAATGAATATGTTGAGCCCACCATTGACATTAATGATTGGACTCAAGATCAAATTAGATTGTTTGAATTGAATGCTAAGTCAACACATTGCTCATTCTCAAATGATATACTCGAAAAAGTTATGCATTGTTCTTCCGCATTCGATATTTGGGCTTGCTTAAATATGTTATATGATTATGCTAAAACCGAAGAGTTCAATACTTTTGTTGAGGGTGGTGATGACAATGGTCACCCCCTTAGTACTAATATCGGTTTTGATGCCCAAAGCAATTCTAGCCAAAGAAGCACAAGCAAGAATCAGAAACAAAAACTTAGGTGCTTCCTCTGCCAAGAGACGAGACACAAGAAGAGGAATTGTCCTTTATTAAAGAAGAATGCCAAAAGGAGGACAAGTGCTTCAACATCCATTTCCAAATCACAAGAAGCATCCTACTGTCATGACTATGAAGGCACATCCAAGGTTTGCCTCATGGGTATCCATGATGAGGTACAATATTCTACTTTTAGTCATGATAGAGATATAGCATATGATAGTGATGCTAGTTCTTCTCATTCACTCAAAATGTCATATGAAGAATTAGTAGAAGAATGTCAAAATATGTGTGCCATGCTTTTGAAAAAGAGTAAAGAAATGAAGAAAATTAAAAAGGATAACTCTAGGCTCACTAAGGATTTGCAAGCTCTAGAATTAGAAAATAAAAATTTAAAGGCAAATCTAAGTTCCTCAAGTGTTGATTGCCATGGTAGTATTGATGTTTTGAGAATTAGTAATTCTTGCCATGACAATTTTAAGATTGAAATTGAAGACTTAAAAAGTGAGAATATTGACTTGAAAAATGAAAATATTGATTTGAAAATTGAATTGAAAAATATCTCAAAAGTTGAGATTGAGAATTTGAAAGTAGAAAAATATGAAAATAAAAAATGAAAATAGTATGATGAAATCTCAAATGCAAGCCTTACATAAATCCATCAATGACTTGAAAAATGAGGTTATTTTCTTGAGTAAGAAAACTAGTAGTTTATCACATGTTTCATCCTTTAGAAATTCTAGGAAGAAAAATGTTTCATCTAAGAATGCTCATGTTCATCATCCTCCTCTTGTCAAGCATTCTAACTTTAAACCTCATGTTAAAAAAAATGAAAATAAAAAATTTCATGGTCATTATTTTTGTTGTGGTGTTTATGGGCATGTCATCCATGATTGTGCATTTAAAATGAACCCAAGTGTTGTGAAAATACTTTGGGTACCTAAGCCCACTAACCCCCTAGGACCCATAGGCATTTGGGTACCAAAGGTTTCTTCTATTGTAGGGGGAGCTACCACACAAGGGTAAAGGAGATTGAAGAATTGAAGTTGACCAATGAGTTGAAGGAAGGATCCCTACATGGTTGCAACTTCAAAGTCTTCATCTACACTAGATGCCTAGGGTAAAATTGTCATCAAACACTTTGGTATCATCTCTTAACTTTAATTGATCCATTAATAGTTGGAGTTCATGATACTTGCTTAAATTGATTATTTTTCCCGCTCATGACATGCTTTCAAAAACATTTTTGATTTTTTGATTTCCGATCTCCTCGGAGACCTATGTGGCCTGTAATAGGCCTAAGCGACCTTTACTACAAGAAAACATACTTTCACCAACAAATAATTACCAACAAACTAATTTTGTTGGTATTACCAACAAAATTACCAACTCATTCGTTGGTAATTACCAACAAATATATCTTTATTCATTGGTAATACCAACGGACAATTGTAATATCCATTGGTAATACCTAGCAGAGTATCACCAACGGATTTTACCAATGAAAATTCGTTGGTTTTAGTATTACCAACGAATTCTTGACTATTACCAATGGATTTTTTACTATTACCAACGAATTTAATCCGTTGGTGATACCCTATTTTTTTGTGGTGCTTGCGGTTCTAAATCGTAGGCTAATTGTGGCTTTCGGTTTTCAACCAATAGGAAGGGTTGGAGATCATGTTTTTATTAATATTGCATTTGTGATATCTTAAAATTCGTTTTGGTATCACTTGATTTTATTTAAAATTGATTTCAAACCATTTAGCAAAGTAATCTTTGATATTGATACTTGATGCGTCTCTTTGCTTTTTGGGTGAGTTGGCTTGCTAAGTAGTTATATTTTCTCTAAATATTAGTGTAGCTTACTTGCAAGTTATAAGTATTTTAGGAAGGCTAATAACTAGGAAGAAAAAGATTAGTTTGGCTTAGTCATCATGTATAAGGTATAACTTTGATAAATTCAAATCTTAATGTTATACCTCAATGCTTAAGCTTAAATAATGTCTCAATACTCATGATTAGAATTGCATGGTAAACTCTTGAATTTTCATGAATAGGTAGAATCTTAGCACTTAGGCAAATTTCATTAAATGAAACTTGCTCTAGGTTGATACTTACTATTAGAGACATTTTTGTAAGTCCAAACTAGTTTAATATGTTTAGGGATCTTATTCCTCAAATGTTTCACATCCTAAGATCTCCTTAGATTCATTTTGATATCATGATATCCTCATTGAAATGAATCTTTTCTATCTAGCATAGGTTAATTTTTTTTTAATGAAACTTTGTATTGAACCTTTGCTATTTAGTTTGTTAGCTTGCTAGTAGCCTCAATTTCATTGTCTACTAATGAAGTTTACTTGCAAGTTGTGAATATAAATGGAAGGTTATGCTATCTAAAAGCTACTGGAAAATGAAATGAAAAAGTTTGGCAAATTTCTAAGACTAAGGTATGAATTTAATTTTTGCAAAAATCTTAGTATAATAATTGAATTTTCATGTTTAATGATGTCTCTATATACTCATGATTGATTTTGCATGATTAATATTTGAATTTTCATGAGTAAATCTTGATAACTTAGCTCATTTCATGATATCATGATATTTATGAAGTCGAACTAGGTTAAAATTCTTCTTCAGAGACTTTATTTTAAGTTAAAAATGAAATGAACATATTTAGATACATATAACATATGACTCTAGGTATTTAAAATTGAAAATTTATGTCTAGATGAACAATGTGATAACTAGATCACATTAGAGGACTTAAGCTTGAGAAGTTTGACCCAAGCCAACAAATTGACTTGGACATTTTATTTTAAGTCCAAACTTTATAAACATGTTTAGAAATAGGTATGACATGTTTTCGTGCACTTAGAATGAAACATTCATATGGATATGGATAAAATGACATAGAGGTGGTTTCTTGAAAACCTCTTTTGAACCAAGTTGACCAAAGTCAACAAGTTGACTTAAAGGTTTCATTTTCAATCCATATATGAGGAACATGTTTAGATTTACTCATGTTAGGTATCCATAGGTTTAAGTTTAAAAAATCATGAGTAAATGTTAAGATTGAAACTTAGCAAATTTCATAAAAACTAGTTTAGTTTTGAATGAAACCATGCTAGGTTGATATCTTGACTTAAGGACATAATTTTCATTCCAAACTTGACATATACTTTTTACATGACCATCATGTGGTGTCATGAAAGTTTGAATGAAAATTGAACAAGTTTTAAGAATAACTGAAAATTACAAAAATACCATTTCAACCTATAATTGGTATCAATTTCAGTTATATATAGAGAAATATAGAAAAACCTTTTTAATTGATTCTTGAAACTACACAATCACTGAAAAATCTAGTTTTTATCAGTAAAAATTTCAAAATATTTCATCAAGAATCTAATTTATAATGGAATTTTGAAGTTGGTCTTTAAAAAAAATGCAAAGTATCATCCTTTTTTTGATATATCAATCTTTTCGATACTTTGATCTTTCTTCAAAAATTTCAAATGAAAACTCATGTATACCCTTTTGATTCCATTTCTAATATCATTCACACCATTGCTTGAGTAAAATTATTTCTAGGAATGATTTTGATATCTTGAATGATACATAGAAATAAGCTTTTGATTAAAATCAATATAGGATGAAAAATGGACTTTGAAAATTCATTTTGAGCTAAATCTTGATACATGCACTTCAAATGACCATTCAATATTTGGTATCAAATTTTTCATCCAAAAATTGGTACCAAAGTTTTTCATCGAAAATATGTTGTTGTATAGATTTAAAAGTTTGATTCTTTTCAAAACTTGAAGTATAGGTTGACCTAAGTCAACAACATAATTTAAAATTTTTTATCTTAAGCCCAAACTTGATTCATAGACTTACATTCTCTCATGTTTGATGTCTAGATGCCTAAGTTTGAGAAAACATGAGTAGATAGCAAAATTTGATACTTAGCATTTTCATGTTTTCATGCTTATTTTAAATGAAAATGTGCTAAGTTCGTATTTAGATCAAATGACATTTGTTTCACTTCAAACTTGATATACATGAGTTAAATAACCATATCTTGGTATTTTGAAAGTTTGAATGAAATTAAAAATGTCATGAAAAAGATATGAGTACATTCATACTTGAATGCATACATGATTTAGTTTTGAATTGTATCTATTTTTTTCTATCATGTATGATTGTGTGTTCATATCAAATACTGTTTTCCATCCCTTGGTTGACGTTTTCATGTTTCATGAAAAATATTCTTTGGAGTCTCAACTTAATGAAAAAATATGTGTTCTTCATCCTTTTGACTAGATTGACCTTTCTTGCCCTTTTTGATTGATGTCAAAAGGGGGAGAAAAGTATAGGAAAATTGGGGAGAAAATTATAAGTAAAAGGAAGGAAAATATAGGAAATCCATGCATATAGATAGGGGGAGTTTATTTTCATAAATATGCATGTTGATAGGGTGTGAAACCCCTTAGTTGATATCTTATATGCTTTAAAGAAAATATTTTCTTAAGGATGTTTGTCATCATAAAAAATTGGGAGATTGTTGGCTTTAGATTTTCAACCTTAGTCTTAATCTCGGTTTTGATGATAACAAACATGGGACTAATGATTTCATTGAGAATATCGTTCGAAGAAATCGGAAATCGGAAGGACATTGATCATCGCGCTTGGGTTCATCGCGAAAACTTCTCGAAGAGCGACGCATGCACCATAGACGTATTGGATGGGCTCGAAGATCACAGGAAAGCTCTCCAAGTTGATGGTCGTTGAAAGTCAGAACACGGAAATAAAGCGCGGAAGAAAACCAGGCTGAAAAATAAAATTCAGCCTAAATTTGGTCGACCGAACAGGGTAAGAAAAAGGCAGTAGCTTTGTCGGTCGACCGACAGAGGCCTAAAAAGTGAAGTAGCCCTAGTGGTCGACCGATCGGATGACCGAACTGCGTTTGCTGAAGACGCAAGATCGCGTCGGTCGACCGACTGGTTGACCGATTGCGGGATCGAAGGATTTGCGTCTGGGCGATCGACCCGTCTGTCGACCGATCACAGAGAGAAGAGCAATGGTCGAATGATCGATCGATCGACCAATCGACCGGCGTCTGCAACGGATAGAAAACTATCCGTTGAGCTACCGTTTCTTCAGGAGGATATAAATACACCCTCATATAATTCATTTAACCTTCTCCTTGACATTTACATATTTAATTGAGCAATTAAGAGGAAGAATTAAGCCTTCCAAAAGAGGAACTGCTTGCGCTCTGTTGTTTCCGTGAACATCTTCTTCAAGTGCACAAGCTAGGCTCAACTCGGGTTTTGATCAAGCTCTACCTCTTGACGAGTTGAAGGCGCCAAAGGCTTGCAAAGGAGCATTAATCTTTGGTTTAATCTCTTAGCTCTTTTGATTGTATTTTTATCTGTTATTTGAACTGTTGTTTCTTTAATTTGGGTTTGTACGAAGATCGGGTGTTAGGTTTTCTTCTGTGGAAGTGATTACCTGGTGTTAGGTGTAAAGCCACTTGTGTAAACTTAGTGTTTACTAGGATTAGTTTAGTTGTCCCTTAGGGTTGAGGTGGAAGAGTGCTCTCGATAAGAAGACGGAGACTCTTCGGTGAAAAGTCCTCTGTGTAAGGGAAACTGAATTAATCTAGTAAAACTAGTTTGGAAATCCTAAGCGGGGTGCTTAGGTAGTGGAGTAGCATTGTTATGAATCCTGTGTTAGCATTGTTATTTATTATTGCTTGTGCTTAATTGTTTATATCGCTTCCACATCAAATCGTAAGATTGCAAATTGCCTAAACTAAAATGATTAAAATCGAATTTAGGCTAATCAATTTAGTTAACACACTATTCACCCCCCCTCTAGTGTCGCCATTTTGCCTACAAGATTGTCGCTGTATGGGCCCTTCCTGACACAATGGTTTGTATGAAAGAAGGAATCACACTCTATTGGATATGATGTAATCCATACTTAGCTTCCAATCTCTTTTCAGGGGATAAGCTATTGTAGTGGTCATAAGTTTGTATGTGTCTGATACACCATATAAGATATGGAATGGCAAGAAATCGAGTCTGAGACCTCTCATGATTTGGGGTTGCCTAGGTATGGCAATCTTGACCAAGTGCAAATGTTGAGGCATACCCTTAAAAGTGTTTTGGGTATCAAGTTCTCCCAACTGAACAAAAGGAGTTTTGTCACCATTTTTTGAGAAAAAAGAGTTTTTCGAGGAAAGTGGGAATGGAAGATATGTATAATTGGTGAAGTTCAACAACCACAAATAAAATCGCAACAACTAGTGGGAAGTCCACAAGTTAAACCAATCGATGTAATTATTACTTCCCATCACTGTTCTTGGAGTCTGCGTAGACTGCCTAAGTGATATCTAGTGAGAGGGTATGACCTAGACTCAAGCAATCCGTGATCTCTTAATGGTCAAATATGCTGACACCATGTTGTGGCATTATGCAAATCTATACTCGACTCAAACCAAGTACAGACTTTGGTTGACCAGCTCAAAAGGAAGAATCCTATAGGGTGCAAGTGGATCTTTAGGAAAGATCTGAGCAGCTTGCAAGGTGTGGACCTATAAAACTAGACTGGCTATGAATGAGATATAACCCAGACAATAGCCAGAGGAGTTCGTATCCTAGGTTGGACCGAGTAAGGTATGCGAGTTGCAGATGTCCATTTATGGACTACAGCTAGAATCGAAGAGTTGAAACATCCATTTTGATGAGATAGTCAAAAGGATTTTGATTTTATAAAAAATGAGGTTGAACGTTGTGTAGACAAGGTGTTTAGTGGGAGTGTAGTCACATTGTATGACATACTTGTGGGAAAAATAAGTTCTCATGCTCCAGTTATTACCCATATTGATTTTCTATGGTACATCTGGGAAAGGCCTCCTATATACTCGACATTAAGATCTATTGGGAATAGGTCTGAAAGGATGCCAGGATTGCCCCAGCCCATGTATATTGATACAATGCTAAGGAGGTTTAGCATAGAAGATAGTAAAAGAGAGGCTACTTGCCTATGAGTCATAGCATCAGTCTCTTCAAGATGATGTCTCCTTAGACATCTGAGGAAAGACAAAGGGTGAGATTGATACATTATGCTTCGGCAGGGGGATCCATCATGCGATGCTTTGAACTTGGCTTGGTATTGCTCATAAATTAGAGGTATTTAGCAGTTTTTGGGCAAAACCATAGAGAATAACATTGAAGAGTAAATGGAGAACTCTCTCAGGCACTTGAGAAGGATGAAAGGTGTTCTATATGACGATGAAACCATATGATGGTATAAGGATACCTTTAATGATGGTGGGGTAAGCAGAAAAGTGTTCCTAGTTGGGTACTGTAACCGGTAAGGTGACCAAGGCTTTGTGCTTTGCTACTTACTCTGCCGCTAAGGATAGCATCGGATAAAGGAGTTTATCATTCAGTGGGAGTTGTTCCTAAGGTTGCCAGTTCAGCACCGATATTGTATGACAATACTAATAATGTTGCTCAAAGTTAAGGAACTAAGATCCCGTGAAGATCATTGCTTTCCTTAAAAGGCGGTGTCACCTTGTCGTTGGAACGAGGTGATGACTAAAAGACATTAATGTAGATTAAATTGATTACCATAGCAGTAGATTCGATTACCACTAAAATTTGGTATACAGATATCAGGATGATTGGTTAAATTTCAAGTGGGAGATTGAAAGAAATAGTGCCATTAAGACAATCACATGTCAATGTGTTTGTGGACTATTCAAGGGTAATCAACTTAATGATGCAACTTTTCATCATATGCTGCATCTTTATTTATAAAGATTTTGATGAACCCCAAGAATTTGGACAAATGATTCTAAGGCCATGATGAGATCATGCCAGTGAGACTTGGAATCCAGGGCCCCTGTTCTAATTGTTCCCAGTCATAGGATCACCGATTAGGGGATTGGTGATTTCGGATAGACTAGTGCACTTGGTATATTCCCTATACGATAGGGGATAGCTGATCTCACAATTACCTATGAGCCGTCATTAATGTACATGTGCAGGTGCTCATTAGTGAATGAGTTCACTGAACGAACCTACACGAGGAACACAGAATGGAATCCTTACATTAGTGTCAATAGGATGTTCCTCGAGTGATAGTAGGTGCAAGCAGTCCTTGGACATGAGGTTATCGTGGTTACCTTGTGAGTGACGACTCATTGCTTTAGTTCTATCCTTACGTGGTCCTCAACGTCATGTGCCGGGTAATACTGGGCACGAGGAAGCATTCATGGAGGTAGGTGAGCAACCAACATGGAATCGATTTCTCCTAGTAAGAGGAGATAATGTCCTATGTGTCCCTGCAAGTGTCGACTCGGGAATCTCTGGCCAGAGTAGAAATGAGAGTCAGGAAGATGTTTCTGACATTTCATTATTGAGACGACATCTTGGCGGGTGGAATAATATGAATCGGTATTAGGATTTGACACTTCTTTCGTACCCAAGCCAACTTTGGGACATTGTAACCGAGGGATTTAGTTGCACGGTAAGAAATCACCGAAGGGTGTTCGATCCTTGTAGATTGAACCTCACACTATTCGGGTAGTCATGACACGTTGCTAGACGTCAATCTTGACTTGTGAGTGGAGTTTCTCACGACCATACTAAAGGGTTTTAGTGGAGGCTCATAAAATTCGAATAGAAGTCGTTCTATCAGATCCGACTCTTCATTATGAATTAAATATTTAATTAACCACTTGATGGGGATTGTATTTAATTATGAATTAAATATAATTTGATTTCGAATCAAATTTACCTAATGGGAAAATTAGTTTCTAACCATGAGCCTAACCAATTAATTAGGAATAAATTTATTTTGATAAATCCTAATTGATAGTAATTTGATTTATGGAGATAAATCATAAAATTAATAGATATATGATTTATGAGGATAAATCATAATTCTATTAATTAATAGGAATTTAATTTATTTATATAATTATTATTCCTATTTGATAGGAATTTAATTAGTTTAGATAAATCATATTTTATTTAGATAAACCTCTTTCCTATTGTTTAGGATATTGATTTATTTAGATAATTAATGATTCGTATTGATAGACTCTTAATTTATGGAGATAAATTAATGTTTATATTTAATTGTATTTAATTAATTTCGAATTAATTATGAAGCAATTAAATATGAAATTTTTTTGGAGACAAACCCCGGAATTTTGAATTCCGGGGAGAGTTTTTTAAGGGGGGCGGGGTCTACTCTTGTAGCCGCCCATTTTATAAATTGGTGGCCGAGCCTTCTTCAAGGGGGATGAAGAACTTGATTCTTGAGAGGGTTCTTGAATGGAAAAGTTCCAAAGAATCTCTCCTCCTTTCCCATGGTGGCCGGCCATCTTCTTCCTCCTTCCCTGGGCTTTTGGTGAAATCAAATTGAAGGTGTCTTCTACTTGGATGTGCCGCCTACTTCATCATCTTGGAGGAGTCCAAGAAGGATAGCGAGGTATTCTTTTATCTATCATCTCATTCCGTTGTTTTCTCATCCCCTCTTCCTCCTTTTTTGGTGCTCGATTCTTGGTGGAAGGGCCGGCCTTGTCTAGGTGGATTTTGGGATTGAGAAAGCTTCTTTGTTGAGCCACAACGAGCCCCGGTGTTTAGGGATGGCAATTCAAACCAGTTAACTGAACCACAAAATTCGGTTTTGGATAGTGGATTTGCGGTTCGGTTTCAATTTCGGATAGTAAAAACCAAAAACCGTTTAAAATCGGTTCGGTTTTGGTTATCGAGTCATGGTTAACCGATAATCGAAACCGATTATATATTCGGTTTCGGTTATCGGTTTTTTGCGGTTAACTGGTATCCGAAACGGGTTTTGTTATTAATCTTTGAACCGATTATCTGTTTACTACTGGTTTTTTTACGGTTAACCGGTATCCGAAACCGATTTTATTATTAATTTTTGAATCGGTTATCCATTTACTACCAGTTAACCGATTAGTAAACGGATAACTGGTTCTATCCAAACCAAAAAATTCGGTTTCGGTTATCCGCGAATAACCGAAATAGAGCTGGTTTCGGTTTCGGATATAGGCTTTTGAAACCGACCGGTTTCGGTTTCGGTTTCGGTTAACCCCCAAAAATGCGGTTAACCGAACCGTTGCCATCCCTACCAGTGTTCGCTGCCCCTATTGTTGCGAGGTGCTTAGTGTGGACTATCGTTGAAGGATGTGCACGTGTGCGTCTCAAGACGGGGATAGGATCAGCCATACCGACTGCGGTTTGAGGTATACCTTCTCCCCCATCTCCGATGTTGAATTCCTTAATATTGCTAAAGTAGATCGCTATTTTTGGGATGGTTTCAAATTTTTAAATTGCTATTTCCGCTATGTTTTCGTTTCCTATCCCAACAGGTATTGACTATGATCAGACCTTTTCACTGATAGCCATACTCAAGTCTATTAGGATCTTGCTTGTGATCGCCGCATACCATGACTATAAGATCTGGCAGATGGATGTCAAGACAATGTTCCTCAATTGAGAGCTTGAGGAGGAAGTCTATATGATATAGCTAGAGGGATTTGTCTCCTCAGTTGGACCAGACAAGTTATGCAAGCTGCAGAGGTCCATTTACGGACTAAAGCAAACATCGAGGAGTTGGAACTTCCATTTTGATGAGATAGTCAAAGAGTTTGACATTATAAAATATGAGGATGAACCTTGTGTATACAAGAAGGATAGTGGGAGTGCGATAGTCTTCCTAGTGTTGTATGTGGATGGCATGCTTGTTGGGATGTGTGGTGACTAATATGCTCAAACCCTTTTATGTTGTGTTACGCAGAGGTTTTCGGTGGTCCCGCTATCAAATATGATCTATCAAATATATATACTCCTATGTAAAAATTCTCTTGTATCAGAAAACCCTAATAGAAAGAACTTCTAGTGTGGCCGTGGATGTAGGCAACCTTGCCGAACCTCGTAAATCTTGTGTGTTCTCGTGTGTTTGATTTTCTCTCTTGTTTCTTGTCTCTTGCGCTAGATCTATTCTCAACAATACTGCTTAAAAGGAATGACATTCCTATGCTCCATTTCGTGAAAACATGGCTATCAAAGAACTTATTTATGAAAGATCCGGGGGAGGCATCTTATGTGCTCAACAATAAGATCTATAGGGATAGGTCCAAAAGGATGCTTGGGTTATCCCAATCCAAATATATTGACATCGTGTTAAAGGGGTTTAAAATGGATGGCAATAAAATAGATTACTTGCCTATGAGTTATGGCATGAGTCTCTCCAAGAAGAAGTTGTTGGCCTAAGGTTTTCAACCTTGGTCTTAATCTCGGTTTTGATGATAACAAACATAGAACTAATGATTTCATGAAGAAATATTTTCAGGTTCAATATCGGTTTGTGCGCGACATCCCTGATCAAAAAAATTGGAGAAATCGACAAGGACACTCGTCGACGCCCGAGATTCATCGGGATGTTTGAGTCTAGGTCTAGAGTGTCTAGATTATATGTATATCCTCTATTTGATGTATGAGAACCCAAAAACCTAAACCCAAACCACAGAAACTTGAAAACCAGAAAGATCAGAAAATGACCCAAAATTTTCAAAGTCCAAGGAGCTCCTCGAAGGGCTACGTGATTTTGACTTCTTCTTGGCACCAAAAGTCCCAATAATTGTTCATTGGGTAGAAACCAGTTAAATACCGATTTCAAAGAAATTTTTTGAAACCTTTAACCTCTCCATATTTGATCCGGGGATTTTGAAATTTCCGATTTTCACAAATTAGTACTAGAACCCAAAATTTGGACTTTGATCCTTTAGGATTTTATTTTTTTTGATATTTTTATTGAATCCAAATGGCGGGGTATTTCCTTATTTACATTTATGTTTTAAAATTAATGAAGAATAAAAATAAATAGTGACATTAACTTAAAATTAAGAAATATAGATAAGTCTTGTGAAAAATTTGAAACCAGCCTTAGCAGCAGGTTATCGGCCAACCCTTGGCCGATTGTCGATCGACCGAACATCGGCCGGTGGTCAACAGGCAGAGAACCAACAACTCTATTTTGAGCCGTTGGGTAGTTTTCATCCGAGCCTACTTCATGGCTCTCTATATATTATTGTCCCTTGCCTTCCTTCTACCATCTTACACTTCTTAAGTTATCTTATCATCCCTGAGCTTGATTGAGCCACATTTATTGAGAAACCCTAGCTTGAAGCCTAAAACCCTTGATTGAGCCTTGTCTTCCTTGTTTCATCATCAAAGGCATCGAGAGGAAGCTAGGATTCATTGTTGGAGCTAAGTATTTGTTTCATTGTATTTATAGCTCCATTTATTTGTATTTCGATATTTATTTGTTTGTATCTCGATTAATTATGTTTTTGGTCCCCCAAAATATCATGTCTTTTCCGTTTGGTCCCTCCTTTTGAAAAAGTTTTCAATTAGTCTCTCAAAAATTATTTTCGTTTCCGTTTGGTCCCTTTGTTAACTTTTCGTTAACTTTTGATGTTAAGTGCCAATATGAAATACTAACATGGACTAAGAGGGACCAAATGGAAAAAATAAAATATTTTAAGGGACTAGATGGAAAAAATATATATTTTAATAACCTAAAACATAATTATATATTGTTATGCTTTAGGTTATTAAAATGTATATTGTTATGTTCTCTTACTAGAACATTATCTTCTCTTATAGGGACACTTATAGGGACACATAGGACATTATAGGGACACATAGGACATTATCTTCTCTTACTAGAAGTAACTGATTCCATATTGGTTGCTCACACACCTCCATAGGTGCTTTCCCATGCCCAGAGGTATCTGGAACATGACATTGAAGGCCACGTAAGGATAAGTCCAAAGTAATGGGTCGACACTCACAAGGTAATCACAACAACCTCAGGTCCAAGGATTGCTTGCACCTGCTATCACCCAAGGAACATTCTATTGACACTCATGTAAGGATTCCATTTTGTGTTCCTCATGTAGGTCCGTTCAGTGAACTCATTCTCTAATGAGCACCTGCACTTGTACATTAAATAATGGTTGATAGGTAACTATGAGATCAGCTACCCCTTATCGTATAAGGCATGTACGAAGTGCACCAGTCTATCTAGAATCACCAATTCCCTAAGTGATCCTACGGCTGGGAACATTTAGAACATGGGCATCTGGATTCTAAGTCTCACTGGCATGATCTCATTATGGCAATGGAATCAATTGCCCTGATCCATGGGATTCATCACAATCTAATATATACAATATATAGATGCAGCATATGATGAAAAGTTGCCTCATATTATTTATTAATAAAAAATAGTTCCCTACACATCAATATGTGATTGGCTCAATGGCACTATTCCTTTCAATCTCCCACTAGCACTTGTAGCCAATCATTGTGGTATTTAATACCCATACAACTAAAGTGGCGATCAAACTACTGCTGTGGTAATGACTTTGTGAATGGATCTACTATATTGTCTTTCGTGTCGACACGTTCGACATTTATATCACCACGTCCAACGATATCTCTCATCAAGTGATACCGCCTTAGGATGTGTTTTCATTTGTGGTGGGATCTAGGTTTCTTTGCTTGACCAACAACCCTAGTTTTATCATAATAAAAAGGGACTAGACCAGCAACCTCATGAACAACACCCGGCTCAGAGATGAACTTCTTTATCCACACTCCTTCCTTGGCTGCTTCGCTTGCAGTAATGTACTAAGGTTCTATCACCGAGTCGGCCATAGTACCTTGCTAGGAACTTTTCCAGAATACCGCACCACTATTCAGAGTAAATACAAACTCGAAAATGGATTTATTATTATCCGGGTCCGATTGAGAGCTAGGATCTGTGTAGCCCTCCAGTTTAAAATATGACCCACCATAAATCAAGAGAACATCTTTAATCCTTCTTAAGTACTTAAGAATATTCTTTACGGCTTTCCAATGTTTCTCTCTAGGATCCGTCTGAAATCTGCTAGTTACCCCTAGGGCATAAACGACATCAGGCCGAGTACAGAGCATTGCATACATGATGGATCCTACTGCCGAAGCATAAGGGATCTCGCTTGTCCTTGTTCTCTCCTCAAGTGTCTTAGGATACATCTTCTTGGAAAGAGTGATGTCATGACTCATAGGCAAGTAACCTCATTTACTGCCTTCCATGCTAAACCTTTTTAGCACGGCGTCAATATACCAATACTGGGACAAACCAAGCATCCTTCTAGACCTTTCTCTATAGATCTTAATACGGAGTACATAGGATGCTTCACCCAAGTCTTTCATAGAGAAGTTTTCGATAACCATGCTTTCACTGACTCGAGCAGAGGAATGTCATTCCCCACGAGCAGTATGTCATCTACATACGTCACAATAAACACAACAGCCCTCCCACTAACCTTTTTGTAGACACTAGGTTTGTCTGCATTTTTGATAAAGCCAAACTCTTTGACTGTTTCATCAAAATAGATGTTCCAACTCCTCGAGGCTTGCTTGAGTCAATAAATTGACCTTTGCAACTTACATACCTTATCCGGTCCTACCGGGGATACGAAACCCTCTAGTTGGGTCGTATTGACCTCTTCCTCAAGTTCACCATTGAGGAATGCAGTCTTGACATCCATCTGCCAGATCTCGTAGTCATGATATGGCTAGCATTATCCTAATGGACTTGAGCATAGCTACATGAGATAAAGTTTCATCATAGTCAACACCTTGCCTTTGGGTGAAACCTTTTGCAACCAGCCTGGCCTTATAGGTTTACCTTGCCATCTGCTCCGATCTTTCTTTAAAAGATCCACTTACACCCTATAGGAGTGACTCCTTTAGGTAAGTTAACCAAAGTTCAAAATTGGTGGTGATAATCGAGTCCATTTTGGATTTCATTGCTTCTTGCCATTGTTTGCAATCAACATCCTTGATTGCTTGATCATAGGATTGCAGATCAACGTTTTCCTGGTCATTTTCAGTGGGTAGGAAGAATCTCTCAGGTTGTTGACGCAATCTCCCTGATCTATGAAGAGTGTTGGGAGGTAGTGATTCTGTGACTGGTTCAACCTGTGGACTATCCACCGGTTGTTGCGATTCGGTCTGTGGTTATTGATCTTCATCAAATTCAACATTTCTTCCACTCCCACTTTCCTTAATAAACTCTTTTTCTAAGAAAGTGGCATGCCAACTGACAAACACCTTTTGTCTAGTTGGTGAGGAGAAGCAATACCCTAAACTCTTTTTAGGGTATCCCACAAATCTACACCTGGTTGATTTAGCATAAAGTTTATCTGACTCCATCTTTTTTACGTACGCAGGACAACCCCAAATCTTGAGATGCCTCAGACTTGGTTTTTTGCCACTCTATATCTCATATGGTGTACTAGAGACAAATTTTGTGGGAACCTTATTAAGAAGGAAGATAGCGGTTTCTAGCACATATCCCCAAAAAGAAACTGGGAGATCAGTAAAGCAAAGCATGGACAGCATCATATCTAGCAATGTGCGATTCCTCCTTTCAGACACTCCATTATGTTGTGGTGTGTTAGGAGGGGTCCATTCGGAGATAATCCTATTGTCCTTGAGATAACATAGGAACTCAGTGGATAAGTATTCACCACCTCGATCTGATCAAAGAGTTTTAATACTTTTCCCTATTTATCTCTCAACCTTAACCCTACACTCTCTGAACCTTTCAAAAGCATTAGACTTAGGTCTCAACAAGTAGACATATCCAAACCTTGATTCATCGTCTGTAAACGTGATGAAGTAGGAATACCCACCTATGGCTTGAGTTGTCATCGGTTCGCACACGTCTGTGTGAACCAACTCTAACAACTCAACGACCCTCTCACTATTTCCAATGAAGGGGGACTTGGTCATTTTTCCCATGAGACATGATTCACAAGTTGGCATCGATTCAAAATCGAATGGGTCAAATAACCCATGTTTATACGACTTGTTGATCTGATTCTCATTGATATGACCGAGTCTCAAATGCCAAAGATAGGTGAGGTTCAAATTATCTCTTTTTCTTTTGTGCATTTCAACATGAAAAATATTATCAGTTACATCTAAAACCATTAAACCATTCGAAATGCGTCCAATTCCATATAACTCATCAGAAGATATATGTGGCAACAATTGCCCTTTAAAGACATTTCATAACCTTGTTCAAGTAGCAAGGGAACAAAAATAATATTCTTTATTAAAATTAGAACGTAATAACAATTAATTAATTCAATGGTCTTGTCAAAAGACAGACATAAACAATAGGTTCCTACGTCTAAAGCTGCAACTCTTGCGTCGTTGCCTACCGAGAGGTTGTAGACGCCCTTGTTCAGCATTGTACTTATTCTCAACCCTTGCAATGAGTTGCAAATGTGAGAACCACAACCGGTATCCAATACCATATAGTAGAATTGTGTAATGATAAATTTATTTCAATAACAAATGCACATGCGGAGGGGGCTTCAAAAGCCCTCTTTTGCCTTACTTCTACAATGTACTCCTTGTAGTTGCGCTTGCAATGACCATCTTTACCACAATGGAAACATGTGCCTTTAGAAGCAGTCTTTTCCTTTTTCTTCATTTCCTTCTTAGGTTTCATAGCTTTAACTTTCGCTTTGTTCTTAACAGAGCGCTTCTTCGCCTTTTTCGGGGCACTACCCATTAACAAGACTTTGTTCTTTTTATTTGGAAGGTGGGACTCAGTAGTCTTCAGCATATTAAGGAGCTCAGGAAGCGAGACATCCAGCTTGTTCATGTAATAGTTGATTATAAACTATGAAAATGACCCTGGGAGGGGTTGGAGTAATAAGTCCTGACTTAGCCCCTTATCTATTCTTAGGCCCAATTTCTCTAACCTCTCAATCAAATCGATTAGTTTGAGGACATGGGTTTCAACAGGGGTCCCCGCCGTCATCTTGGCCTGGAAGAGTTGCTTTGACAGCTCAAACCTAGCAGTCCATCTCTCTTCACCATACAACTCCTTGAGATGAGAGAGGATGGCCCTAGCGTCCATCTTTTCATGTTATCTCTACAACACATCGGACATAGAGGCGAGCATAATGCACGGAACAGTAGTGCTGTCATCTTGCCACTTCATGTATGTGGCCCTTACGTCCTCGGTAGTCTTTTGGGTAGGCATATCCGGTGGCCGATCATCAAGGACATAGAGATGCTCCTAGGTGAGGACAATCCTCAAATTTCGTAACCATTCAATATAGTTTGTGCCAGTGAATTTATTAGCATCAAGAATGCTATGTAATGACAGTGTGTTTGACATGAAGATGATATGCTACAAGAAAAAGGAAAGACAAGTATAAGCTACCATTTTACATGCAAGATCAATGAGGTCTTTTAAATTAATCATGTCTCCCACTAATTTTCGCGATTCCATAATACTCTTCGGTTTGGAAGCGGGAAGCCGTCATTGGTAGATTTCCTTAGGGGAAAAATGGAACCCCACTTCTCCTACTTGGGTCTCACATGTAACACGACAAACCCTATGTGACTTCCATATCTTTTTGCCGCTAGGACAACCAAGGCCTTGTATGTGCACAACAAGACAAGGAGCCCTAGTTGAGTCGGACCCATCATTCGTATTCCATAGTGAGAAAATGACCACCCCTGAGTGTAGCTCAACAAGGTAAGTCTTGTTCAAGCCGGTATCAAAGACACAAAAGGGATATGTGCCATATGAGGTGCAACGTGGTCTATTAGCACAAAAGGCCTTGTGTGTGCACAACAAACCCGTTGTGACAATAGACACACTTGTCCCTCATAACGATGAAAGGCGTGACCGATATTCTTAATATCTTAGCCATTCGGACCAATATTTTTGTGGGTTTCTTCATGCAATTATAATTATTTAAGCTATCAACAATTGAAGCAAAAGTAATAAATAAAAGCATAAAGTAAATAAGGATGATTATGAATGTTCTAAGGGTTCCACCCGAGCCATCGGTCGAACCAAGGCCACCATCCTAGGGTTTTTAAGGAGCTCCGTGTCGAAAAGGGGCTTCGTAAAACCATTTTGTAGGTTGCCAGTTCCATCAGTGCCTTCCTGGGGTTCTAGTCATCATCAACATGGCGCCGAACACCTCCTCTCCGCATGCGCACCAAAATGGGGCAGCAAGCGTACTCGTCGCGAATCTGCCCCTAAACTTCTAATTTTACAAAAATAAAAGAAGAAGACCTCAACAACCCTTGGGGAAAGGTTTATGGATAGGGAGAAGTGAATTACAATCAAAATTCTCAAGAGGAAGGCAAGGGTACGTAGGCCCTATTTAAAAATTACAATGCAAAAATTTCATAAATTTACAAACAATCATCACAACCACGTTTTACACACAGTCAAATGCAGATAGGGCTCATTCATAATCATCCTTTCATGCAACACATCATATATGAAAAAGAAAGGAAAAGATAGAATTCGAAATCGCGCAAATCCGATCACGTTTACACCCCAAATGGTCCAAACAACACATGCTAATTTTTTTTGGTTCTCGGGGCTGTTCAACCATGAACCCATGGGATTTTTTAGTTTGAATTCTGTCCAAAATCAATATGGACAGTAGGCTTCCACCTTGATTCATCACATGAATAGTGGAGCCAAGAAAATGACTCAAAAAACCCCGAAAACTAAAATCGGGCAGCATGACGTTTAGGGAGCGAACTGTTCGTAAACGTGACCAAAACGTGAAATAAAAATTGCAAAATTTTGCTAAAAGGTGGCTTTGATACCACTGTGGAAATAGCAATTTAAAAGACCGGGAAGGAGGAAGTAGATGGTCGGCCACCAATGGAGAGGAGGAGGAAGAACTTGTTGGCCCAAGGGTTCAATCTTGGCAACACTCTTAGTTTTGATGATAACAAACATGGTTCTAATAGTTTCATCAAGGTTCAGTCTCAGGTTGGATATACGATACACATCCGAAGCTCGTTGGAAAAATCACAAAAAACCAAGAATCGAAGGCTTCGAAGTCGAGCATGCCAAAATTAGTTTAGGACTTAGTTTCTTTTATTGTAAATGCTCCTAAGCCTTAGTTTGATGTCTTCATTGAATTCATAACCAAAAAACCGAAACCTGAACCCCGAAAACTTAAAAACTACAAAAATAAAAAAATGGAAGTATAGGGGGCTCCTTGGAGGGCTACATAATTTAGATATTTTCTTGACATAAAAAATCTCAATAATTGTTTCTTATGTAAAAACAGATTAAAGACATATTTTTAAGGAATTTTTGAAAACCGTTAACTTAAAAAAATAAAGCTTGAAAGGCTAGAAATCTCCAAATTACCCAGAATTCTCAGAATGCCCCCAGCCAGTTTTTTAAAAAACTGCCCAAAATTCTCAGAATGCCCCTAAATGACTCTTTTTTCAAATTAGATAAGATTTGAACGGCTCTTTGATTCCATACTCCAATACCAACTCTATAAATACAACCAACACTCCCTTCCTAAGGCTCCTAACTATTCCATTGAGCTTCCAAAATATTTTTTTGAGCCTTAAAGAGTGATTCAAAGTGCAAACCTCAATTTCTCATTCTCAAAGTCTTCAAAACTCCATTTCAAGTCTTCAATCCAATTTTCTACATCATCTTGAGGCTTTGGAGTACTAGGAGGCAACTTGGAGGTGCTCATTTGAGTTTGTTTTAATTTATAGCTTCTTTACTTATATTTTTTTTCTTATTTGCTTCTCATTTCAAGTTGTTAAGTGTGGTGTAGTGTGTTACACCTAGGTTTCTTTATTTTTGAGTGTTTTGCTTTGGAATAGTAGTTAAGGCATCCTCTAAATTTGAGGGATAAGTCCTCTTTGTATTCTTTAGGAAACATTCAAGTTATAAAGATTTAAGGTTAGAAATCCTTGTTGAGGAGTCAAGGTAGTGGAGTAGGCAATGTGGCCGAACCACTCTAAATTTCACATGTTAGCATTACTTATCTATTTAATCTTGCTTGGTATTAATCATTACTCATTTATATTTTCATCTTGAAATCATATAACTCAAAATAGCAAAAATCCATACTTAGGCCAACTTGAGAAAAAAAAATGAGAATTAAACTTAGCGTATTTAGGCTACACATTACTCACACCCCTCTAGTATAGTTATTTTGTTTACAGAACTAATTCACCAACCCCTCCCATGGGGTGTTCGGCCATAATTTATAGAGAGGGGGGCAGCTACAAAGGTAGACCCGGCCCCCTAAAACTCTCTCCCCTGAATTCAAAATTCCGAGGTTTGCCTCCAAAAATAATTTATATTTTAATGGCTTCATAATTAATTGAAAATTAATTAAATCCAATAAAATATAAATGTTAATTTATCTCCATAAATTAAGAGCCTATAAACAAGAATGATAATTATCTACATAAACCAATTTCCTAAACAATAGGAAAAATATTTATCTAAATAATTAAATTTCTTATTAATTAATAGAATTATGATTTATCGACATAAATCATATATCTATTAATTTTATGATTTATCTCCATAAATCAAATTCTTATTAATTAGGATTTATGCAAATTAATTAATTCCCAATTAATCGGTTAGGCTCGTCGTTAGAAACTAATTTTCCCACCATGTATATTTGATTCAAAATCAAATTATGTTTAATTCATAATTAAATATATTCCCGATCAAGTAGTTAATTAAATATTTAATTCATAATTAAATTTAATCAACAAAATGAAATATTATCATGTGCCAATCCCCACAATTTAGCGATGCCCTACAAAATAGGGTTACCGAGGAACTCCTTCCTCGCGCATTCATTCCTATAGGAAATAACTTTCCTATCATGTATGTAAACGAGATCTGTGATAGAGTTCGAGCATGTCCATGCTAGTAGACATATAGAGCCGCATTCAGACTTTATCTCATAAGGTTCGTTACGAGGTTAGCCTGTTGTGTGTGATCCATTGGGCCCCACACTAAGCCAGCAGTGAGTTGTGAATAACGGAGAGCCAGATCTGATAGAATAACTTCTATTTGAATCTTACGAGTCACTAGTAAACCCCTTTAGTGTGGTCGTGAGAGACTCCACTCACAAGTCAAGATTGACGTCTAGTAACGTGTTGTGACTATTGGGATAGTGTGAGGTTCAATCGACAGGGATCGAACGCCCTTCAGTGATTAGTTACCGTGCAACTAAGTCCCATAGTTACATAGTCCCGAATATGGCTAGGGTATGGAAAAAGTGTCAAACCCCAATACCGATTCATATGTATTTTGCCTGCCAAGTTGTCCTCTCAATAATGACATGTCAGAAATTTTTTTTTCGACATTCATATCTACTATGGCCAGAGATTCTTGAGCTGACACTTGTAGGGATACATAAGACATTATCTCCTCTTACTAGGAGTAACTGATTCCATATTGATTGTTCACATACCTCCATGGGTGCTTTCCCATGCCTAGAGGTATCCAGCATATGAGGGCCACGTAAGGATAAGTCCAAAGCAATGGGTCGAGACTCACAAGGTAACCATGACAACCTCAGGTCCAAGGATTGCTTGCACCTACTATCACCTGAGGAACATCCTATCTACACTCATGTAAGGATTCCATTCTGTGTTTCTCGTGTAGGTTCGTTCTGTGAACTCATTCCCTAATGAGCACCTGCACTTGTACATTAAATGACGACTCATAGGTAATTGTGAGATCAGCTACCTCTTATCGTATAAGGCATGTACCAAGTGCACCAGTCTATCCGGAATCACCAATCCCCTAATTGATGATCCTACGACTAGGAACAATTAGAACAGGGGCATTTGGATTCCAAGTCCCGCACTGGCATGATCTCATCATGGCCTTGGAATCAATTGCCCGGGTCCATGGGGTTCATCCCAATCTAATATATACAATATATAGATGCAGCATATGATGAAA
Organism: Canna indica; assembly: GCA_034359265.1. Classification (NCBI taxonomy): domain Eukaryota; kingdom Viridiplantae; phylum Streptophyta; class Magnoliopsida; order Zingiberales; family Cannaceae; genus Canna; species Canna indica. The sequence continues at coordinate 29,655,321 of CP136898.1, read as the reverse complement.
AGTTGCATCATATTATTCATTAACCAAAAATAATTCCCTACACATCAATATGTGATTGGCTAAAGGGCACTATTTCTTTTAGGTTAGAGGGGCCATGCGATGACTAGAGGGGCTATGAGTGTGATATGAAAGCAGCAAGCGTCGACTAGAGGGGCTATATGATAACGACTAGCGACGACTAGTGGGGCTACGAGGTTGATGTGATAGCGGCTAGCATCGACTAGAGGGACTACACAATAGCGGCTAGCGACGACTAGAGGGGGTATGGATGATGTGATAGAAACTAATGAATGGACCTAGGCAGTTCATGCCATAACTAGAGGGGCAACAGAATAGCGCCTTGTACGTGTGTCGTGCAGTACGAGCAGCAAGAGGGGCTACACTTCACACTTTGTCTATATACATCTGATTGTGAATATATGTTACTACATTAGTTGTGTTATGAATATTGACCTATTTTTCTATGATAGTGCTATTATTATGTTGATTATTTTGAGAGTGCTTGATAGCCACTTAGGGGGTGAGCAAAATTTTCCGATTCACCGAAACCGAACCAAAACCGATCGAACCGAAACCGATTTAACCGAACCGAATTAATTTCGGTTAAAAGAATTTTGGTTTTCGATTTTTGGTTCGGTTCGGTAAATTAACCGACGTGGTTAATTTACCGAATTAACCGACGTGGTTAATTTACCGAATTAACCGAATATATATATATTTAGAAATGATTATATATATAATAAGTGTTAGTTAGAAATGATTTGATAATAAAAGTTCCTAAGATGGTTAGAGAGGAAAAAAATAAATTAAGTTTGGTTGCTAAGCCCGGGTTCGTGTCTGCACATGTACATTTTTGAAAAAAAATTTGGTTTTTTTTTTTAAAATTTTTCGGTTAACTGAACTGAACCGAATTAACCAATTTTTTTCAGTAAATGGTTAAAAAATATTCTTTGGTTCGGTTCGGTTAACTGAATTTTCAGTTTGGTTTTTAACCGAACCGATGCTCACCCCTATAACCACTCACTGAGTTGTAGACTTATGCCCTCCTCCCTATGTGTGCAGGTTCAGGTTGAGGTACGTGGTACTTATGGTGCGTTTGGCGACGCAAGCTCGGTGAGGAGACTCCCCTAGTTGCAGTTTTGTGTGTCTTGAGTCATGTTTGATCTTTTGAAAGAGTTGTTGCATCATGTAGTTCATTTTGACTACATCTCATATAAACTTGAATCGAGTCTTGTCACTTACTTTCATAAGTGTTGAACCCAGATTGGTATTTATTTATTTGTGCATTTAAGTGGCATTGGTATGTTGTCGTTTGTTTGTTAGGCTTCGGGGTACGTGTAGTATTCCCGGCCAATCACGTGACCCTGAAATTGGGGCATGAAAATTGATATATATATATGTGTGTGTGTGTGTGTGTGTGTGTTTTATGTTAAAGAAATACATGAACATGCTTTTGTTGACCAGTATATTAAATACAACTCTTTTAGCAAAAAATAAAATTACAAATTATTTTAAGATAGTTCTTGTAAAACATGATCGACAATGATACAATGCGCAGCCTCAATGAGATGTACGGAATCCCAACTCACGTATCTTGATGAGTAATTACACCACATGTACATTGGTTTGAGGCATGATTCCAACGGTGTTGCAAAACCCGCACTCAACGAAATCATATATAAAGGCCTTTTCAAAAGATTTTATAAATAGCACAAGGTTTGAGTGATGAATTGATGAGCAACAAATTGAAATTAGATTAATTTCTATATAAGATAATTTGGGACTTTGTGATTACCAAATTTCTCGGGAGATTGAAAGAAGGGCATCATAATATCATAGTAATTTGCAAATAAAATTTTGGCTTCCGGCTGATCATCTCATAGCTTATCAAGCTCTTGCCATAGTAGAAAATTGTGATATCTTGCAAATTCATTAACCTTGTTGTTGCACCCAGTTTTGGGATCTCTTGCCCCATTTATATTTTCGGGTAAAAGTGAAAATTGTAGAAGGTCACACAACCCAATGGATACATTCCCGTGACCTAGTCTTCACTCCGGTCTTGATCAAATCCTATTGAGGAATCAAAATTAATGAGCATTACTATAATATTTCAACTACAAATATGCGTGAACCATATAATGAACTTAAGGTAGTTAAGTAAAATTAGTTAATTAAACATATCAAGTTGTGTCATTCAAAATGATACATAGATAACTTAAAGAAAGTACATACTTTAATTGTTGAACTTGTTGGTTGAAATGGCAACACTAGAGGGGGGTGAATAGTGTGTTTACTAAATCAATTTGCCTAAATTGACTTTAATCATTTTCTTAAACTAATTAGGCAATTTATAATTCGATGATTTGATGCGGAAGCGATAATAGTAAAGCAATTAATACAATCAATAAATCAATGCAAACACAAGAATTTATAGTGGTTCGGCCCCAATGCCTACTCCACTACCTAAGCACCCCGCATAGGATTTCCAAACTAGGTTTACTAGATTAATTCTTGTTTCCCTTACAATGAGGACATTGACTCGAAGAGTCGCACTCTCGACCTAAGGCACTTCTACACCGAAAAGTCTCCGCCTTCTTACCGAGAGCACTCTTCCACCTCAACCCTAAGGGATACCTCAACTAATCCTAGTAAGTTATGTTTAATTACACCGGTGGATTTAAACCTCAAACACCAAGGCTACCACGCAATTTCAAGACCTAACAATCCTAGGTCTTCACATGCACAAATCCAAAGAAAGATAAGTTCAAATAAAACTTCGAATACAATGCAAAAGAGCTTAAGAAATGTGAGAGGAACCACAACTCTTTTCCAGGCGTTCGACGCCATCAACTCGACAAGACGTAGAGCTCAAATCAAATCCCGAGTTGAGAGAGAGTGCGCGCTTGAATCGGATTTTGACGGAAGAACAGATGCGCTTCAATCAATCTTTAGAAGGCTCAAAACTCCCTTTAGAATGCTCAATAAAATATGTATTAATCAAGGAAGAAGATTAAAAGGAGTTAGATGAGGTATATTTATACCCTTACGAAGAAACGACAGCTCAACGGATAAAAACTATCCGTTGTAGACGCTCGGTCGATTGGCTGGTCGATCGATCGATCGACCGCTTAGAGCGACCGCTGTCTATTCTCTCTGTGCGGTCGACCGACGGGTCGATCGCCAGATGCAAATCTTGCGTTCCTGCAATCCGGTCGACCGAAGTATCTACTGCCGCTTTGCGGCATTCTTCGATCGACCAAGATGGCTTCTGCCTTCGATCGACCAACATCGGCTGAAATTGATTTTTCAGCCATTTTTCTTGCGCGCTTCATTTTCGGGTTCTGGCCTTCAACGTGCGTCATCTTGGAGAGCTTTCCACGTGATCTTTGAGCTCGTCCAATACGTCTTTGGTGCATACATCAAACTTTGAGATGTTCCACGACGAACCCGAGTGCGACGATCGATGTCGTTCCGATTTTTCTGATCTAGGACATCGAACGCTAATCAATATGGAACCTGAAAGATTTCTCGACGAAATTTTAGTTCCATGTTTGTTATCATCAAAATCGAGATTAAGGCCAAGGTTGAAAACCACAATAGGCCAAGGTCTCCCCCTTCAATAGAGCAAGAGACCTTCTGTACCCAAATGCCTTTAGGTCCTTGGGGGTTAATGGGCTTAGCTACCCAAAATGTCTTAACAACACTAGGGTTCACTTTAAAAGCGCATTCATAGATGGCATGCCCATATATACCACAACAAAAATAATGTCCATGAAACTTTTTCTTTTCATTTTTAACATGGACATGAGATTTAAAGGAAGAATGCTTGACATGAGAATGATGATGGGTATGAGCATTCTTCAGTAAAATATTTTTCTTCCTAGAGTTTCTAAAGGATGAAACATTGGATAAATTATGTGTTTTCTTACTCAAGAGAACAACCTCATTTTTCAAGTCATTAATGGACTTATGCAATGCATGAGATTGAGATCTCAACAAACAATTTTCATTTTTCAAACTCTTATTTTCCATTTTGAAATCCTTTGAAGAATCATTACCCTTAAGTTTTAATCTATCTTTCAAGCTCTCATTTTCATTTCTAATTTTGGATGTCTTGTTTAATAATTCATCATTTTCAATCTCTAACTTTTCATTTGTATGTTTTAAGTTCTTAATTTCAAGTTTTAAGGCATCATGGCAAGAATCAAAAGGGCTAGTATTCAATTTTTCATTTTCTAATTCATGCACATGAGAGCTAAGCCTTAAATTTTCCTTCTTTAATTTCCTATTTTCCTTGTTCCTTTTTATGAGCAATTCATACATTTTTCTACATTCATTAACTAGCTCATCATAAGACATGTTAAATGAGTTTGAATTGCTAGAGTCACTATTATGACAAGAAGCGGAAGACTTTACCTCATCGTTAAGACCCATGAGGCACAATTTTGAGGTGGCTTCATTTTCACCACATGAGGAGGCTCCACTTGATTCCGAAGTGAAATTGAAAACCTTCTTCTCCTTCTTGGATTTCTTTTTCATCAAGGGACATTTTTTCTTAATATGTCCCTTCTCTTGGCAAAGGAAGCACTTGACTTTTCTTTTCCTACTTTTAAGCGTGCTTTTTTGACCGGAAATGCTATGGGCACCACAAGAGACATTAGTAGTGGATGGATGACCATTGTCATCATCACTTTCAACATAAGTAGTAACCTCTTCGGTTTTTGCAAAATCATATAGCATGTTTAATGTTGCCCAAATATCAAATGCGGATGTAAAATGCATGACTTTATTAAGGATGCTATTAGGTAAGGTACAAAATATGGAATACATAGCATTTCCATTATATTGAAACATTTTTTTGTCATGTTCACTCCAATCATGCATGTCAACCTTAGGTTCAATGTATTCTAATTTAATCATGTTATAAACATCAAAACCTCTAGTCTTTAAGTAGGTGTACATTCTAGACTTCCAAAGACCAAAGTTCGATTCATCGAACCTAGGAGGTGAAGACGCTATCGACTCTAGTGTCATTTTAAGATCAAAAGACGATGTAGAGGAGATGGTGAGATCTCAATATATGACCCGCTCTGATACCAATTGTTGGTTGAAATAGCAACACTAGAGGGGGGTGAATAGTGTGTTTACTAAATCAATTTGCCTAAATCGATTTTAATTATTTTCTTAAACTAATTAGGCAATTTATAATTCAATGATTTGTAAAACAATTAATACAATCAATGAATCAATGCAAACACAAGAATTTATAGTGGTTCGGCCCCAATGCATACTCCACTACCTAAGCATCCCGCTTAAGATTTCCAAACTAGGTTTACTAGATTAATTCTTGTTTCCCTTACAATGAGGACTTTGACTCGAAGAGTCGCACTCTCGACCTAAGGCACTTCCACACCCGGAAGTCTCCGCCTTCTTACCGAGAGCACTCTTCCACCTCAACCCTAAGGGATACCTCAACTAATCCTAGTAAGTTACATTTAATTACACCGGTGGATTTAAACCTTAAACACCAAGGCTACCACCCAATTTCAAGACCTAACAATCCTAGGTCTTCACACACACAAATCCAAAGAAAGACAAGTTCAAATAAAACTTCGAATACAATGTAAAAGAGCTTAAGAAATGAGAGAGGAACCATAGATTTTTTCCAGGCCTTCGACACCTTCAACTCACAAAGACGTAGAGCTCGATTCAAATCCCGAGTTGAGACAGAGTGTGCGCTTGAATCGGATTTTGACGGAAGAACAGACGCGCTTCAATCAATCTTTAGAAGGCTCAAAACTCCCTTTAGAATGCTCAATAAAATCTGTATTAATCAAGGAAGAAGATTAAAAGGAGTTAGATGAGGTATATTTATACCCTTACGAAGAAACGATAGCTCAACTAATAGAAAACTATCCGTTTTAGACGCTCGGTCGATTTGCTGATCGACCGACCGATCAATTTGCTGATCGACCGACCGATCGATTGCTTGTAGCGACCGCTGTCTATTCTCTCTGTGCGGTCGACCAACGGGTCGACTGCCAGACGCAAATCTTGCATCCCCGCAATCCGGTCAACTGCCCGGTCGATCGACGCAAGTTGCGTCTTCGGCGATACGCAGTCCGGTCGACTGATCATTCGACCGATGTGTTCTCTGCCAATTTTTGGCTTCAATCGATCGACTGAAGTAGCTACCACCGCTTTGCAGCATCCTTCAGTCGACCGACCAGTCGACCGAGAAGGCTTCTACCATTTTCCTAACCCTATTCGATCGAATGAACATAGGCTGAAATTGATTTTTTAGCTATTTTTCTTGCGCGCTTCATTTCCGGGTTCTGGCCTTCAACGTTCGTCATCTTAGAGAGCTTTCCACGTAATCTTTGAGCTTTCCAATATGTCTTTGGTGATACTTCGAACTTTGAGATGTTCCACGACGAAATCGAGCGCGACAATCAATGTCCTTCTGATTTTCTAATTTTCTGATTTCTTCCGATTTTTCCGATCGAGGACATCAAACGCTAATCGATATGGAACCTGAAAGATTTCTCTATGAAATATTAGTTCCATGTTTGTTATCAGCAAAACCGAGATTAAGGCCAAGGTTGAAAACCTAAAGCCAACAGAACTAACTTCCCACATGCACAACATTGGAGACATAAGGTCGTAGACGATCAATGTCTTTGGTGTTGTTCATGCTTGATTGCATGTGAAAGTAGTCATTCAACCCCATCTCAACGATTAAGAATAGGGTTTGGTTGCTTAAGATGTTTGCTTCTTAGAGAGATATCAATATAAAAAGATATATGGATGGATGAACATGAGTATAATTCATTAGCAATATAAAATGAAAAACTCCAATAATGAAAATGACTTAAGGTAGATAAATGAATAAATTATCAGTTGCCATGAATTATACCATTGGACGATGTCATTCCATGAACTCATTGAACCACTAAAGTTGAGTTGTCAATGAGTAATCATCTGATGGAGCACTGAAGCCTAAATGTCTAAACAAGTCATTGTTCATTGCCAATGCTCCATCGACCGCAAAAATGACGTCGTCCATAAAACTCTTATTGTTTCTTTATGGAAGGTATGCAGGCACAAACCGCAATCCAAGCTTTTGTGCATCAATTACAAATTCAACAAAAATGAGGGTCGGGGGAGAGAGAACAACAAACTGATAAAATCGATGACGAGTCTTCCATTTGTCATTCGACCACTTGGACGATGAAAGTAAGTTCGACCATGTGGAAAACTAAGAAAGTCAGGACGCATTAAGTAGTTAAAGTTTCCATATATTGTCTGCGAGAGAGTCGCAGAAGCTAATGATCATTGAGTAGCGGCCAACTAATCCGACATCATTGGTCGACGTGGTATTGAAGCACATTGCTATGTTATTGACGAAGAAGAAGACGAGGAGGATGAGAGCAATCGTAGGCAATTCCATGGTTGGTGGCATGGATGAATTTACTTAGTTAATTTGTCTAGACCAATCTCACTAAGATGATTAATTGGTCAATTTCATTGATTGATCACCCTAATTTCGATATGAGCATATATAGTTTAACTTGCATCTAAATAGGTGAACAATAATGAGAATTTTATTCTCGACCAATCAATATTTTACCTTGTGAGCAAGTATGAGTTTGTGTCTTGAACGCTACGGCCAATGAATTATGTTAATTAATTAATTAATTCATTAACGTATGTAATTCTTATACACACTTGACAAAAATTATTGTAATTTTTATGTTTTTCTTAGATCTATCATTGCACTTAATTATGCAACAAATAATTAAGGAGTCAATGGCTCGTGTTTGTTTGACAATCTAGATATAAACTCTTTCAAATTCCATGTTGGAGTATAATTTTAATTATATATATATATATATATATAAGCATCTCTATGGAAGAATTAAAACTAACTATTTTTATCACTACAAGACATGTGGGCTTTAGTGAGGGTCTCGACCCTCACTAAAACCATATATGACCCTCGCTAAAAGCCTTTAATGAGGGTCTCCAGTTCTTCATACATCATCAGGAAAAGGCTCGTCACTAAAAGTATAGGTGTCATGTCCCGGCCCTCATTAAAAGGTAGCTATCATGAGGCAAAACTAGCTCTCACTAATTCTTATATTTAGTGAGGGTCGTTGGCGACCCTCACTAAAAGATAGTTTTTGTGAGGCCCAACTGACCCTCACTAATTCTTATATTTTGTGAGGGTCCCCCGTGACCCTAACTAAAATATAGTTTTTGTGAGGCCCAACTAACACTCACTAATTCTTATATTTTATGAGGGTAGCTCACGACCCTCACCAAAACCTTTTCTTAATATATTTGTTTCTTTTCGTGATGGTCTCCTGACCCTCACTAAAAGTTATTATAACCCGCATATAAAACCTAATAAGATTAACATTTAATATTTGGAATATCCATTACATAATCCATAAAGTATCACTACATAATCCATTACAAAAAACACATCTCATAAGGTATCACAACATAGTCCATTACATAAAGTTTCAACTACAAAATATAATTCATACATAAATCAAAATGCATTATACTCATAAACTCTTTTCGTTCTTCATATCTTTCATCTCCTCCAAGAAAGCAACTATCATATTCATCTTTCTTCTATCATCTTTGAATTGTTCTTCCATCTTCTCTCTCCTCTTCCATCTTCATATCTTCTTCTTCTTGTTGGCTATGGTTTTCAACCTTGGTCTTAATCTCGGTTTTGATGACAACAAATATGAAACTAATCATTTCATGAAGAAATATTTTCAAGTTCCAAGTCGAATAGCGCACGGCGTCTGTGATTAGAAAAATTAGAGAAATCAAAAAATCAGAAGCACATTGGTCGATACACTCGAATTCGTCGAGAAGATAGAGTTTAGGTTTAGGGTGTCTAGACTTTATGTGCAATCCTATATTATGATGCAAAGATCCATAAAGAACCAAACCCGATACTCGAACAGGAGAAAGAACCTGGCTGAAACTGCACTCAGTGCATGTTTTGATCAATGGTTTGGTCGACCAAAGGGTCGATCAGACTTTGACCAAAATCTACTGGAAATGTCCAGTAGCTGTTCGGTCGACCATCGGTCAAATGGTCGGTCGATCGACCTTCGACCAAAGGATTGACCAGGATCGACCGACGTTGTAACAAACAGATGAATAGTCATTCCATTCCATTGTGTTGGAGCTTAGCTTTGTGTTTTGCCTATTTAATAGCCTTCCAAATCTTCCTATGAACTTATTGAACCCATTGAGATATCTTGTGATCATCCCTAAGCCTTATTGAGCCATCTTTATTGAATCCCTAGCATTCTACCTTGTCTTTCTTGAGATTGCCTTCAAGCTTGATTCGATTTATCTCAAAGGCATCAAGAGGAGCTTGGATTCACTATTTGGAGCTAAGTGTATAATTGTTTTGATTATCACTACAAGAAAATAGACTTTCACCGACGGATTTATTACCGACGGATTGATTTTGTTGGTATTACCGACAAAACTACCGACGAATATAATATCTGTTGGTAATTTATCTACTTAGCTAATAATATCCTTATTTTTTCATCTTCCCTCTACTTTTTTCAGCCGATCAACCTTTTTTAATGCCCCGCTCGTCTCATTTTTTTAGCCGACAAAATGCGCGCTTTGCCCAACCCCAAATTTCTCAACAAAACCCTCTTTTCTTTTCAGCCAAAGAGAATCCGCGCCGCGCCTGTGCCCTGCTCGTCGGTAGGTCGCCATTGCTCGTCTCATCTCACAAGGAGCACACCGCGGACATCGTGGTTCAGCGCCGCCTCCAGGTATTTGGTTCCCTTCGTGGATTGCCGCTCCCCCATGCACATCCAACGAAGATGAACACTCACCAGCCCAAGATCACTGCGTCACGGTGCGGTGTATCCCACGACCGTCAAATCCAGCCGGAGGCAGTAGTTCCTCGCTGCTGCTGCTATCCCAATGGACTACACCCGCGACCATGAGGTGAACCACCTTCATCGCCCTTTTCTTCCTCCTCTTCGGCTCCACCACCCACCCTAACAGTGCACACGCTTTTTTTATGCTCCCATTGCCTCTTTATCCGAACCAAATGCTCTAATCTCCTTTTTCTCTCATCCACGGTTGCTGATGCAACAAATCCCTTTGATAAGTATGTCAAGCGGTAAGTTCATCGAATTCGAGGGTGAATCATTTTCTTTATTAGGATCTCATCATTAATAGTTCAATGTTAGTTTATTTTGCCTTGAATAAAATGGAAGACTTGCAAGAAACAAAGGTGACCGATGTGAGCCTCAAGGGGCTCTCCAATAAACTTGAGAGGGACTGGGAGCCATTCCACAGCCCCAAGAATCTGCTGCTTGCCATGGTAATATATATTCTGTTCATATTGCTTGCTCTCATTTGATTTTTCTATGGCCTTTTTTTGTATTCATTTTGAGTATCTGTTGGCTTTCATTAACAACTTTTTGGATGTTTCAGTGAATCAAAAATCATCATGGTTTTTTTGTTTTTGTTTCTAGTACTAATATATGATTTCCAATCCAAAAGGCAAAGCAATCCTTTTTGTTGCACCTGTTTGAATTATCATAGAAGGGGAAAAGATCATGTTTTCTTGCCCTCGAGTAATATGTAAAAATGACTTAATGGACAAAGTCTTTCCTCTACTTCCTTCCGGACCATACACATTTATTTATATCATTATTCAGGTGTTTTTTGTTGATTAAGACCTAACTTCTGTGAACCTTAAAGGCAGGGCCGGGACCGTAACTTTTGTTTAGTTGTCAACCTCAATTTCCCTTTATAAGTTTTCAGCTAAAATGCCTTCTCTATATGCACTTACTGTACCTTCTCACAACCCCTTCATCCTGTCACTTCGTCAGTAATGTTTTAGAGGATTAGATGGTTTTGCTAGAGATTGTAGGAGACATGCTTGTGCTTTTATAGAATTATGCTATTTCTGATGGAGTTTTTCCAATGATATATAGATCTAAAGTGGCCTAGTTTTGGAGAAGAAGCAAAGTTGGTATGAGGATCTAGGATAATTAGGCTCCTTCTTTTTAAAATCCATTGATTTAATTATGTATTTATTTTGAGAGGAATGATCCGGAAAAGTAATGGCACGAAGGATGAATGATATTTTTTTTTTGTTTTAAGATACAAAACAAACATACAAGTCAGGGGAAGTACATGGAGACTTGCTTCTTCATGTAAGGATATTGTTTCCTGTGCTTGAACATTAGGGAATTTAGGTGCAATCAATGTTTTCAAATTGGGTCAGGTTTTGGGTCGATTTTGTGAGTAATTTTCAATTTCAACTTATTTAATCAATCTAGATAAAAAAAGTTAAGAAAAATAGTTAAAATCTAGTTTGATTGGTCTAACTTTTCTCAAGTTAATTAGATTGATTTCACTATATTTCACAAATCCTTGACTGATTTTTGGTTGAGCCGGCTATTTCAATCCGATCTTGTGAAGCTTATTACAGGTTAGTCAAAAATAAGATTTTCAGTGGAACGAAATATTCTATATACCTATTGCTCTGGCATGTTCTTGATGATGTTAATGCAGTAAAGGACAAATCACTAGTTGTGCCAAAATTAAAGAGGTAACTGATTTATTAGTATAGATAAATATAGTTCTCTATCAATGCTAAAAAATTGCTATTTCGGACATTGGGATTTGTTCATGGAGCTAAAATTTTGCATGCCCCTAAACCTATACATAGAAGTCTGAGGTGAAGTCTACCTGGAACTAATCAGTAAACTAGAACATGAATTTTCATATGAGTTCATATTTCATACTTCAGTTTTTTTCTTAGCTTAATTATTTGATAGATAGACAATTAAAATTTGATCTAAGCTACATAACTTGGTTGGGATCAATATTACTTGTAGGTACTATCCTATGCATTTTTTTTAGCAAATAAAGAGTTGCAGTGCATAAAGTATGAATAATTTCATGTCAAATAATTATGGCCCTTGGTGCTTGTGTATTTGTCGAACTTTAGGATGCATCAACATATATGTTCCTACTCATGACTAAGTTCTCACTTCTATTGTAGAAAAGCTTGAACTTAATGAGTTACCTAGTGCAGCATTACTAACCCTTATTTTTACTCCTACGGGATTGAATACCCCACCAACAACAAAGGCAAGACATTAATACTTCAGCTCTGTATCTTATGTTTAACTCCAAATATTGAATTATTTTCTTTCATTTATTATTGACGGTAGAATTTACCTAAATTACACACTGCATATGAGAACAGTCACTTGAAAGCCTTTCATGCATCGTTGGCTTAGAGTAGTTGTGCTTGGCTACTAATGTTATCTTGAAGGTCTATGTTTTCAGGTGATTGAGATTTCAAACAACTTCTTTAGTCTATTATAATAATATTAATGCACATTACATTCTTCCTCAATTCCCTTCTAAAATGAGGGTTATGTTGTGTGGGTCTCTTCATCTTTGGGCCCTTTCTAGGGTTTTCAGCAAGGTTGGATGAAATGGCTTAGCGGCGTTGTCGACAATGCTCTATACCCAATTCTCTTTCTAGACTATTTGAAGTCTGGTGTGCCAGCTTTGGGAGGTGGGATGCCAAGAACTTTGGCAGTGTTTATACTAACAATTGCACTAACATATTTGAACTATAGAGGACTGACCATAGTTGGATGGATGGCGGTACTTCTTGGGATTTTTTCACTTATTCCTTTTGTTTTAATGGGGTTGGTGGGAATTCCAAAATTAGACCTTCAAGATGGTTAGCAGTTGACTTGCACAATATCAATTGGAACTTGTACCTGAACACACTTTTTTGGAATCTTAATTATTGGGATTCAATAAGTACTTTGGTAGGAGAGGTGGATAATCCAAAGAGAACTTTCCCTAAGGCTCTGTTTTATGCAATGATCTTAGTAATTGTTGGCTATTTATATCCTCTTTTAGCTAGGACTAGAGCCATTCCGCTTTATAGGGAGTCATGGACAGATGGTTATTTTTTTGATGTGGCAAAAATTCTTGGTGGCGTCTGGTTGAGATGGTGGCTGCAGGGGCTTCAGCTTTATCCAACATGGGCATGTTCGTTACTGAAATGAGCAGTGATTCTTATCAACTTCTTGGAATGGCAGAAAGGGGAATGCTCCCAGAGTTCTTTAGCAAGAGATCCTGTTATGGAACTCTTATGGGAATTTTGTTCTCTGCTTCTAGTGTGCTTTTGCTATCCTGGATGAGCTTTCAAGAACTCCACTTATGTGTTTTGCATCATGTAATTAGATTCTTTAATCTCGTGTTTTAAATCGGATGTCATTAAATCAACCTTCAATATTCTCGATTTGGTTTCAGGATACGATCATGCGGGAGCTCCATGCACAGGGGAGAACCATTGCAGAGATCGCGGAAACTCTAAAGACTGCTCCTTTACCTGCCAAAACCATTGCCGCCAACAGATCAACTTATGCTCTCCGGTAAAGCTTTGCGCTAATCTTCATATGTGGCTGTTGGTGGTTTGATTTGATTTCCCTTTCTTGATTTGATTTGATTTCAGGCCTATGAACATCCTGTAGCAGGAAAGTAGACTTTTAAGGGCCGATGAAACAACTAAAAAGAGGTACTAAAAGTTTTATTAGTTGATTTTTGTTCTGTTTCTCTGGCTACCATTTTTGTTATTATACTATTCATTATGTAACATCGTTGTCTGATAACGGTTTGCCAGAGCTTTTGTTATATTTATATCCTATTTTTAGTTTTTTTTCTTTTGTTTTCTTTTTTTCTTTCTTCAATTGTTAGCGTATCTAGTTGAACAAAAAAGTTCATATCATATGAAGTGCTTAAGATAGGTGTGGATTCTTGAAAAGTTATCACAAGATATGCATATATGGAGGATAGTAATTTTGATGATGAAACTGTAAGATATGATTAATCGAGTTAATCTATTGTAATTTGAACCACTTTTGACCCATGGTGAGTAGATTTTTCTTCTCACATACACATATACACACACATATATTTTCCAAATGTATTGTGTTTATCATTCAAGTTTCTTGTTTGTTTTCATTATGCATGTTGATTTGGTTTCGTAGATTTTTCAAGTAATATTTATGTGCAGCTCAAGACCAAGGAGAAAAGAAAGTTATTACCGAATATGTTTCCTATTGCAGTGGATGGAGGAATATATCTAAAGAAAATAAAGAACAGTACGTAGAAAATATTTTTAGGGATGGGGTGTTGCTGTACTGGTTGGTGTGCCTCACAAGGATGTAGTCTTCAAGACTCATCCTGTTAACTTCTTAACTGAGAGAACCCTCAAGGGAACTTTCTATGGGCACTATAAGCCAAGAACTGATCTTCCAAGTGTAGTTGAGATGTACATGAACAAGGTACACTAGCTAATCTACTGCTTATTGCATGACAATTAAAGCATCAACCTATTTTATATGTTCTGCATCCTAATTAATGGACAACTTAAGTAGATTGAAATATTTGGTTAATGTTGCAGGAGATTGAGTTGGAGAAGTTCATCACACATGAAGTGACCTTCTCGGAAATCAACAAGGCATTTGACCTCATGCTCCAAGGTGCCAGCCTTAGGTGCATCATCCGCATGGATGATTGAATCAAGTGGTTTACCTTCTTGTAAGGTTCAAGTCATTCAAGTGGATCAGAGCTTAATAAACTTCACTTGATTAGTTTTGAATAAAATAGTGGCTTGGAATACCCAATATGTGTCATGTAAATAAGATTATTTGCTCAAGAACTAGCAGCTTTGTTCCTCTTATTTTGTCTTACATTTTTATGTCTAATAATAATTATGTTGGTTTTTTAGGTATCATTCACTCCTACGCTTCCTTAAGTCCCTTATAAGTAATTCCAGGAGTTGTCAGCGTAATAAGTTGTTGTTTAAACATTGCATTCAAATCTCCAAAGACCATAGTCAGGTTATCTTCAAATTTTAAGCTTTGTTTTTTAATAAAAATGCTGGCAGATTTCAGTTACTATGTCACAATCAACTACATGCATGAAAATTTTAAGATGATTTGTAACATGTTACTTCCTAAAAGATCATTTTCTATTTGCCACAAGCAGGTGCATATTTTGAAAGCTGATACATACTTGGCATTTAAATCTTCTCCTACAACTACTTTATAGTATTTTATGCTCAAGTAACATTCTTTTATATATCTTTAATTATGAATGCGTATTAACTTTATTAATTGGTCCATATGATGCAACTTATGAAATTTTAGAAGAAATCTATTGCCAAGTAAGATGTGTAGTTTGAGACTTCAACCATTATGTAAACAATATATTTGAGAAAGTTTTTAAGAGAAGTGTTTGTACACCAAACCAAATATTCCTTCAAATGATCTCTTTAGAACTTCTAAGATGCAAATCATAATATATAAATAGCTAGGATTGATAAACTAAGTTGATTACAACTAGTTGAATCTTAGAGAGTCTAAATTTTCCATCTAGAAACTATATGAAAATATATCAATATTCATAATCCAAATATGAATTGAAATGGAGACATAGTAAAATCTCAACCAAAAATGTGAATAGTTGTAGTGAGATTAGGGATGTATACAAATCGTCTTAAGGTTTTCCTCCGGACGCCACATTTTCGAGTTGAGAAAAAAAGCTTACAACCTATTATCAGGTAGGTTGGGTCTATGCCTACACATTTTCGCCAGCATGGATGTAGGTCTTGTCTCTAGTCATATGATGATGTTGCCTCATGCTCCATGATGAAGATGCTTGTGGCTCTTGCATTGACCATCTCACATTTTGCTCTCTCATTGAGTTCAACATCCACAAATATCAGTTCCTCAATTGCCTTATTCTTTGCCTTTGGTTGCCTCTACTTTTGGTGTTGAGTGTACTTAACTAGATCAAGGTACTAATTTGGTGGCCATAAGATGACCCCTCCCTCTCCTTTGAGCTTGTCCTATCCGTGGAGTGTGTGCTATTTTTGTGACTCTTGTCAGTGAATTAGTTGGTCATGTGCTTGCCGCTTGAGTCTTCCTCCCATACACCTTGATAAAATTGTTAAATCTTCTATGAACAACTATAATATCATGTCACTTGAGCAGCAGAACCTCAAAATATAGAAAATGCAATCCCTCTATATATGTTAGGAAATTTGTGCAAGAAAGTTATACAGGATAATCTGACAACAAATGGTTTTTAAAATATAAACAATTTACTTGACCCCATTTATGATTCTTTTCCTTTTTTACTTGCGTACTAGCTAGACAAATTCCCGTGTTTCGCTCCGGTATTAAAAAAATTATGAAATATTTTAATTAGTAAGACTAATGATATTGATTATATATTAATACATAAGATGATTAAAACATATCTGTTGTTCTTTAAAAGCATTATTAATGTGCAGCTTATGTCTCTGTCTAAGATATATGTATATGTTGTTCTATAGTTCTTTCCGAGGTGTATCTTGCTTCCTTTCTTATCTTTTAGTTTATGTTTTTCTTCCTCCTCCCCATGGCCTATAATCTTTCAATGCTCATGAATGGTATACATATTTCAATCTTTCAAAAAAAAAAAAAAATGTCTCTGTCTAAGATAACAAGGTATTGGAATAATGGCGCAATTGATTAAGTTTGACTGAAACGGAAACACTAGTATATATATGCTCTAATTGGCATAAGTTGACCCATTATTATTTTAGTCAAAATTACATGATGTAATTAAGACATAATACGCCTTTAAGTTTAAGCTAGTAGCTAGTGCCAATTGTTAGAGCATGCCGTAGGAGCTTTTGACTTTTGCAAATGTTCCATTTTCTTTAATAAATTATGGGTTATAATTTATCATCATGTAGCAATCCAAATGTCTCGTATAGTTGAGAATTTTATCTTTGTGATTTTATTCATATTTGTTTTGTTTTTACATGCAGGTATAAAAAGGATGATGTGCAAGGATCTACTTTTTGGAAAAGACTATCATTGATATGTATTTTTGAAACAATCTTAATGTATTGAAACTCCGAAACAATGTATTTTGCTTGACTAGCACAATGTATTTTGACTAACACAATCTTAATGTATACAGTGGTTTCCTTAAGTTATTTATGGTCGTGTGTGAATTTCTATGTGTATTTCTGTGTGTGTGAATTTAGAAATATAATGATTCATGTGGTTTCAAATTTTATTTTATGGTTTCGTGTAAATGTGATATGTTTTAGGTGTTCAGGATTAATTCAAATATTAGCCAATAAAATGTATTACCAACGGGCATATTTTGTTGGTATTACCAATAGAAATATAGCCATTGGTATTACCAACGGAAATACTTCCGTTGGTATTACTAACATAAATAATTCCGTTGGTATTACCAACGAAAATAATTTTGTTGGTAATACCAACGGAAAAATAACCAATGAAAATACTATCATTGGTATTACCAACGAAAATAATTCTGTTGGTATTACCAACGGAAATACTTCCGTTGGTATTACCAACGGAAAAACATATGAGTTGGTAATACCAACAAATGAAAAAATCCGTTGGTAATACCGACGGATTTTACCAAATCTGTTGGTATTACCGAGAAGGCATTTACCGACAGATTTTACCAACGGAGTGTCCGTCGATAATAGTATTACCGACGGATTTTGGAGTATCACCGACGGATTTTGTCCGTTGGTGATACCCTATTTTCTTGTAGTGTATTGCTCCATTTGTTATTATATTTTTGTGTTTATTTGTTGTTTATTCAAGTGTGTAACCTAGGGTGATAGGTTGATTGAGTGTGGTGGTTGCATTGGTGTTGAGGCATAATTCCACCGGTGTAATCTAGGATTAGAGTGTTCTTAGGGAGAGTGAGGTGGGAAAGTGCTTTCGGTAGGAAGGCGGAGACTTCCATGTGTGGAAGTGCCTTTAGTGTGAGAGCGGAGACTTTCTGGTAAAAATTCCTCATTGTAAAGTAACTCTACATCTAGTGGATTAAGTTGAAATCCTAAGCGGGTGTGCTTAGGTAGTGGAGTAGGCGGGTTGCCAAACCACTATAAATGTATGTGTTAGCATTGTCTTTTGTTTGTTCTCTTATTTGTTTATTTGCTTCCGCATTTTAGTAGTTGAATTTGTGCATTAACCTAAGTAATGAAGAAAATGATTAAAACTACAATTAGGTTAAAAGTTTAGTAAACACACTATTCATCCCCCCTTCCGGTGCATGTCATTCGATTTACATTTGGTATCAAAGCAAGTTGTAGTATGAGATTTCACCATCTCTACTACCTCTAGCTTGGATCCGGAAATGGCACTAGAGAGTCTAGCATTTGGACTACCTAGTTTTGATGAGTCCAATGTTGGTGTTTGGAAGAGTAGAATATATGCATTCTTAAAAACTCAAGGCATTGATGTTTGGTAACATTTTCAACATCCAAGTTTAAGGATCAAATGCTAAGTATGGATACAATCTAGCATTTCTACAATTCAAATCAACTAAGCTACTTGCTAAGTTTGGTGTTCTTCCTAAGTATTGTCATATCCTTATGTGATCCCTAAGATCATGAACTTTCCATCTAAGGCAAATCTGTCCTCCTCTCCCCAACCTTGGCCGAACCATGAGCAAGGGAAACCTTGCTCGGCCAAGGTCCTTGGGGTAGGGAAAGATGGAAGAGACTTTAACTATACTTTGTCTCTTCAATTCCACGTACTTCTTAAATACCAAAGATCAACTTACCCTTCCCCTCACCCTTTGGCCGACCCTCTTCATGAATCTTAGGGTTCATTTGGCCACTTCAAGGGGCTTTAGAGGGGGACATGCTTCATATTACGCAAGGAGTTCAAAGGATTGAATCAAAACAGTGGTATAGGGCATCTAAGGGTCTTCTTGCCGTCAAGGGAATCGGGGAAAATTTTGGCATGACCTTTCCCCTTTTCCCATGACTCGGCAGCCCCTAAAATACTCAAATCGATGGTTAAAACGGCGAGATCCGACAAGAACATCATAAAATGGTGAGTACCTATCGTTGAAATCATAGATCGTTGGAAAAATGCGAGAACTCAACCTAGAATCTAGAGTTCGGCCACCCGCCTCCCCCAAACTGTTAAAGTCTTAACCACTCACCTTTTTAAGAAGAGAAAACAGTGAGGAAGAAGATCCCCATGTCCTCGAAGTGATCGGCTCCAGCAATGGCAAGATCTCCGACCAAGAATCTGAGTAGTGCCTCCCTTTTCCCTTGCACCTCCTCTTTCTCCCTTGCTGCCTTGTGTGGCTCAATGAATGAGCCACACGGCTGCAAGATGAGGGTTTTAATCCCTCATCTAGCTTTCCAAATGAGGCCTCTTGACTCACTTAACTCGCACTCAAACCTCGACTAAACCCGAACTCAACTTGGGTTCCGACTCAACCCATAATATGACTCGAGCTAACTTAATTTAAGGTATGGTTTTATAAAAGGAAAGTTAATTATCCAAATAGACTTCATGATTCATTAGGTGAGTCATACCTTTTCACTTGCGGAGATCCTGAGGCTTGACTCGACTACCCCCGGGTCCGACGCGCTGCACCAAAATAGATTTTTATAATAGGAAACTTTTTTTTTTTCAGGTCTTACAATTTTCATGTAGGATGGATAGAAAGTTTGAAATTTTAGTACATCACGGTGGTCACTGTTGGGATAGGAATCGAAAACACAGCGTAAAAAACAATTTAAAAAATTCAAACTATCTCGAAAACAACAATCTAATTTAGTAATCTTTAAGAAATTCAATCTACGAGTAGAAGGAGATGATATACCTTATATCGCGGATGGTATGGCTGCTCCTATCCCCGTTCAAGACACTCACACGCACGTCCTCTAAGGAAAGTCCACACCAAGCGCCTCGCAACAAAGGGGCAGCAAATACTGGGACTCGTTGTGGCTCAACGGAGAGGCAATCTCAACCCCAAAACGCACCAAGGTGAAGTCTACCCTTCCACCAAGAGCCGAGCACAAAAAGAGTGGAAAAGAAGATGAGAAAACAATAGATCGAGAAGGTAGATGAAGGAATACCTCGATGTCCTTCATGGACTCCTCCAAGAAGGTGAAGTAGGTGGCACACCCAAGAAAAAAACACCTTCGATTTGGCTTCACAAAACCGGGGATGGAGGATCTTGATGGCTGGCCACCCATGGAGATGAAGAGGAGTTCTTGGGAGCCTTTCTCTTCAAGAAGCCTCTCAAGAATCCAAACCTTAATCTTCTCCAAGATGAATAACCAATTTGCTTACCCCCCTTGAAGAGGTTAGGCCACCTATTTATTGGGGGCATAGGTGGCTACCAAGGTAGAACCCTCCCCCCCCCCCCCCCCCTTTTAAAATCTCTTCTCGGAATTCAATATTCCGAGGTTTGTCTCCAACACAATGATTTATATTTAATGGATTAATAAATTAATTTGAAATTAATTAAATCCAATAAATATATACTTTAATTTATCTGCATAAATTGAGAGCCTATAAATATGAATGATAATTATATAATTAAACCAATCACCTAAACAATAGGAAAGAGGTTTATCTAAATAATTTGAATTTCTATTAATTAATAGAATTTTGATTTATCCTCATAAAACAATCTATATATTAATTTTATGATTTATATGTCCATGAAACGCCTTTCCTATTATGTCCATAAACGAGATCCGTGATCGAGTTGCAGCATGTCCATGCTAGTAGACATATAATGCCGCATTCAGACTCTATCTCATAAAGCCCGTTACGAGGTTAGCCTGTTGTCTGAGATCCATTGGGCCCCACACTAAGCCAGCAGTGAGTTGTGCATAATGGAGTGTCAGATCCGATAGAACGACTTCTATTCGAATCTTACGAGCCTCCTCTAAACCTCTTAAGTGTGGTTGTGAGAGACTCCACTCAAAAGTCAATATTGACATCTAGCAACGTGTCATGACTACCCGGATAGTGTGAGATTCAATCTACAGGGATCGAACGCCCTTCGGTGGTTAGTTACTATGCAACTAAATCCCTCGGCTACAATATCCCGAAGTCGGCTAGGGTACGGAAGAAGTGTCAAACCCTTATACCGATTCATATGTATTCCACCCACCAAGATGATGTTTGAATAATGAAACGTCAGAAACATCTTCCTGACTTTCATGTCTACTCTGGCCAGAGATTCCCGAGTCGACACTTGTAGGGACACAAAGGACATTATCTCCTCCCACTAAGAGTAACTGATTCTATGTTGGTTGCTCATATACCTCCATGAATGCTTGCCCATGCCAGTAATACTCAATACATGACGCTGAGGGCCACGTAGGGATAGAACCAAAGTAATATGTCGTCACTCACAAGGTAACCATGACAATCTTAGGTCCAAGGACTGGTTGCGCCTGTTATCACCCGAGGAACATCCTATTGACACTCATGTAAGGATTTCATTTTATGTTCCTCTTGTAGGTCTGTTCAATGAACTCATTCCCTAATGAGCACTTGCACTTGTACATTAATGACGACTCATAGGTAACTATGAGATCAGTTACCCTTTATCGTATGGGGCATGTACCAAGTGCACTAGTCTATCCGGAATCAACGATCCCCTAATTGGCGATCCTACGACTAGGAACATTGAACATGGGCATATAGATTCCAAGTCTCACTGACATGATCTCATCATGGCCTCGGAATCATTTGCCTGGGTTCGTAGGGTTCATCACAATCTTTATCAATAAAGATACAACATATGATATGATGAAAAAGTTGCCTTATTAAGTTAATTATCCTTGAATAGTCTCTAAACACATCGATATATGATTGGCTCAAGGGCATTATTCCTTTAAGTCACATGATATTTGAACCCCATGTACGCTATGTGTGGGGTGAACTGATTTTAGTAGGAGAGGATGATTTCATATCAGATACACTATCATTGTTTGACCTTAGAAACTTGATATCAACATTAGGTTACACTCGACCTAAGAAATTGTGGTACAAAGATCCTATAAAATCCTTATTTTCTGGATTGGTACAAGAAGTTGTGGGTGTCACTTCTATTCAGAAGGAGTTAGAGACTTTGAACTATTGATAAAAATGAAGCAAGATGAAAGAGCTGATGAAGTTGTCAAAACTGAGAACCAGGATGAGAATGTAGAGGAGGCTCATCATGAAGTAGATGTTGAAGATCAGAATGTGGAGCTCACCATAGTGTTGTCAAAATTTAGAAACTTGATAACAATGTTAAGGCTCATGTTGAGACTCGTGATGAGGCTGAGGCTCATGAATATACTGATTTTGATGGAGATGATGACACAAGTGATGAGGATAATGAGGAATATAGAATAGTGATGAGAAATAAGACGGAAGCTGAGCACAGGGAAGATGAGCAGAGGGAAGCTGGCGAAACCAGTGGAGGAGATGAGCACAACGAAGATGAGCAGAGGGAAGCTGAGGGTGGGAACATTGATTCATCAAGTGATACTTCATCAAGTGATAATGCTACATCAATTGAATTAGTGCAGACGCCTAACAGTAATGAAGATGAAGATGTAAAAAAAACATAGAAAATAGAAGGGTAAGGGATTTAGGGGCAAGGAATCTGATGAATTTTGCCTTAACATGAGGTTTGAGTCAGGAGGATAATTTAGGCAAGCTGTTCAAGTCTATGCTTTGAAAAAGGGGAAGACTATTAAGTTTACCAGGTCTGGTGAAAAAAATGTAGTGGGTAGGTGTACTGCCAAATGTCCTTGGAGGATTCATGAAAGCTTAACACAAAGGAATGAAGCATTTGTGGTTAAGATTTTTGATTCAGGGCATAAATGCTCTAGACCTACATGGGACAAGCAAGCCTCATCTAAATGGCTTGCAAGACACTACATGTAAATTTTTAGGGAAAAAATAGACTGGAATATACTTGAAATGCAAAGGGATATTAACCAAAAATTTGCCATATCAGTTAGTAAGACTGTATGTTATAGAGCTAGAGCAAGGGCAATCAAAGCTTTATCAGGCTCATTGGCTGAGCATTATAAGATGTTGTCATCTTATGTAGTAGAACTGAAGAAGGTGTACAAACATGTTCTTTTTTCCACAATGGTTGAGAGGCATAACATATTCAAGAGAATGTTTGTTAGTGGCTTCTGCATAGCAACACATGTTGAAAAAAACTGGAAGAGAACAAGGTTGTTAGTGGCTTCTACATAGCAACACATGCTGAATAAAAGAAGTTTAAGGTTAAACACATGGATAACAATTATGTTGTAGAGCTGCAGCAAAATAGTTGCTCATGCAGGATGTGGGAACTTACTGGCATCCCTTGTCCTCATGTCATTTCATCAATTTATTGGTTGAGAGATGACCCCACAGAATATGTTCATTATTATTTTAAGAAGTCCACATACCTAAGGGCATATGAGCATCTTGTTCAGCCATTAAATGGGGGAAAAATATGGGCAAAGGTTCAGTCTGAACCTATCTTACCTCCCATAGTAAGAAGGCAAACAGGGAGACCAAAAAAGACCAAGAACAAAGACAAGAATAAGAAGGAAAATGAATAAGAAAATCCCACAAAGATGAGTAAGAGGGAGGTGGAGATGAAGTGTACAGTGTGCAATACATATGGCCACAACAGGAGGTGATGCAAAGATAAGGGTAAAGCACTAGTATCATCAAGTCAAGTATCATCAAGTCATGTAACTTATTTGTGTTTTTTTGTTAACAAATATGCTTATTTGTTTTTTACAAGTATATATACTTCTGAGATGGGGGAAGAGGAGGGGAAGGCCAAGTAAGGGTGTGCAGATCAATTCTGAGAACCAAGATGTGCAGACACCTATAAAGAGACCAAAGATGGTTTTTATAAAGAGACCTGTAAGTTAATTATGAGAGTCTTGTATACAATGAGAGGGCACAAGCAGCAAAGGGATGGGGAGTAACAGTTGGGACTAAAATAGGAAATACATATGTTCATGTAAGTTGTTTAATTTCAGTTATAAATTATAGATTTCTAAGTTTCATATATATCATTTGAGTATCAAATTCTAAGTTTCATGTAGATGCCCAATAAACAAGTTAGAATAATCCATGAAGGTTGATTCGGAGGAGGGCAGTTTGCCCATCCTCAAGGCCCCCAAGGCACCTAGGTCACCCAAACCACTCAAGGTACTAAGAAGACTAAGAAGTTTCAAGGCACTCAACAGAGCACCACCTCAGTAAGGAGTAGCAACAGACTTAAGGGTAAAAGGAAGCCAAGCAGTCAGTCATCTTCAAGTGTTAGGATTGATGTGGTTTGACTATGAATTTATGTGGATTGACTGTGGATTTATGTGGATTAATTTGTATTTTGGAATTATGTGGATTGATGTGGATTATGACTATTTATTGATGTGGAATTATCTGTACTTCAATGGCTTGATTTTGTATGAATTATGTGTATATCTAAGTTTTATGTATGTGGAATGATGTGTATTGTAGTTGAATTGTGTATTGTGAATATGGAGATGAATAATTCACTGTTATGTATGTGTAGTGGTTGTGCTATAAATGAAAAAAGTGGCAAAGTTTATGGTTTTTTAGGGTTTGATGGCAAAGTTCATGTTTTTTCTGGCAAATATGTGAAAGTTCAAATTTTTTGGTGCAAAGTTCACTATTAATAGATTGATTGAAACATTAGAGTAATTGAAATGCCAAAACAAATTACATTGCTCTTCAGTAGAGTCCAAAACATATTATCTTGAAATACTCAACAAAGAGTAATATCAAAATACATAAACCAAACTATTTCATGGCAATAGCAGCATATTGTCTTTATTCCCACACCCCATTAACATACTACAAAATACGATACATACAACAAAAAACACCATACACATATTGCCCTTCCTCATTGGGACTTGGTTCTTGTCATTCGTCAGTTGAGCTATCTCATTTTTTAGTATTTCAATTCTTTCTTGACATGTCCTTTCTTTCATCTTACTCAATTCTATCCTATCTTCCATTAGCTTCAGCTTGTCGATAAGAATTCCTTTTTCATCAATCAAACCTCGCATAATATCCTTTGTGTGGTATTGATCCTCAGGATCATGTCAGGCAAAGAAGTGGCAATCATTCTCTTGTCAAAAGATAGGAGTTTAGAGTCATAGAGAGTGAGTGATTATAATAAAGATAGGACTTTGGAGTGAGGTGATTGCAAGGGATCATAGCTTCCAATATCTGCATTCCCAAAACCTTCTTCCGGGATTTTTTTGGCTCCATGAGGTGAATAGAACAACTCGAACGTTATGGCAGCAATGCTTCGGAGCAACACCATGTGAGGAATCCACTGATCCAGCCTCCCTCGATTCCTCCATTCCTCCCTCGATTTCCCTTCCTGATCACATGAGAAATGCCATGTGTGATTCTCTCAAATGAAATCCAGCCCTAATCGTGTAATCGTGCCCAAATCCGAGCAGGATTTGTAAGTTGGAGCGAACGCTAGGATTTGCCCCAAGCCGGATCACATAGATCTAAGGGTAAAATCATAAAAATTGCCACGTCGTCGCTGTTAACCTCTAGGTCAGCAAAAATCGTCAAAACTGACAGTGCGTGTTAAACGTGGTAACAGAATGAAGGTTGGTGTATTTTCTTGCCAACGGAAAAAGTTTATGTTAAAAATGAGAAAATGTCCAAAGTTATAGGTTTTTTTTGGTATTTACTCTTTGATATATGGGCAACACTTAATGTTTTATATAATTATGTAAAAACAGAAGAGTTGACTACTTTTGTTGAGGGTGGTGATGACAATGGCCATCTCCCTAGTACTAATGAAGTTTTTGATGCCCATAGCACTTCTAGCCAAAGAAGCACTAGCAAGAACCGGAAAAAAAAGTTAAGGTACTTTATTTGTCAAGAAAAGGAATACAAAAAGAAAAATTGTCATCTCTTGAAGAAGAAGTCCAAAAAGAGGAAGAGCTCATCCAAATTCACTTCGGAATCTAGTGGAGCTTTGTCTTGTGATGACTATGAAGACACATCCAAGATTTACCTCTCGGGTATCCATGATGAGGTAGAATTCTCTACTTCTAATCATGATAAAAATATAGATAGTAACGCTAGTTCCTCAAATTCACTTAACATATCATATGAGGAATTGGTAGAAGAATGTCAAAAGATGTATACCATGCTTTTGAAGAAGAATAAGGAAATCAAAAAGATAAAAAAGGAGAACTCTAAGCAAAGTTCTCATGTGTATGCTTTAGAATTAGAAAATGAGAAATTGAATACGAGCTCATTTGATCCTTGCCATGATGATTTGAAGCTAGATATTAAGGAGTTGAAAAGCCAAAATAATGATTTAGAAATTGAGAATGATGAATTGGTAATTATGAATTCAAAATTTAAAAATGAAAATGAAAATGAAAATTTGAGAACTAAAAATAATGAGTTGGAAAATAGTTTAAAGCATGAAAAGAATGATTTCAAAAGTGATTTCAAGATTGAGAATGAGAACTTGAAATTTGAAAGTGTGAAAATCAAAAATGAAAATAACATGTTGAAATCTCAATTGCATCCTATTCATAAGTCCATGAATGATTTAAAAAGTGAGGTTATATTCTTAAGTAGGAGAGTTAATGAATCTACTAATGTTTACTCTTCTAAAAATTCTAGAAATAAACATGTTTCATCGAAGAATGCTTGTGCTCATTCTACTTCACATGTTAGGCATTCTAGCTCTAAACCTCACGTTCAAAAGAAAAAGTTTAATGGATTGTGGTATCTAAAGGAAAACCACATGAGTAAATGACAAAATTTGATACTTAGCAAATTTCATGATAACTTGCATGATATCATGTTAAATTGATATTTTGATCCAACGACATTATTTTCACTTCAAACTTGATACACATTCTTTACATGGTCATACCTTGGTGTTTGGAAAGTTTGAATGAAAACTATGAACTTTTGAAAAAATAACTAATAGTTACAAAAATGCTACTATATTTGAGTTAGTTTTTGAAAAATGCAGAAAACTGATGTTAGACTGATTCTTGAAACTGCATTTTCAGCAAAAAATCTAGTATCTATTGTAAAAATCTTGAGTAAGAAATTTGATATGGATTTTTGAAGTTAGATTTCGAAACTTTAAAGTATCGTTCTTCCTAAGTGTTCATTTTTTGATACTTTATATTTTCGTCAAAAATTTTGAATGAGACTTCAAGTATGATATTATGATTCACTTTTGTTATTGTTCTCTTTTCTCTTTGAGGAAAATCATTTCCAAAAATGATTTTTAACACTTTGACCAATACTTAAAAATATCGATACTTGAGTTAGTAAATGATTCCTAGTTTTGGATTTTGTCTATCATTTCTTGATATCATGTATTATTTATTCTCTCATTCGATATATTATTTTCGTCGCTTTGATTGGTTGACTTCATTTTCATGAAAATCAGTTTTCATGTCTCAACTTTGACTTTTGTTGACTTTTCTTGCCCTTTTTGATTGATGTCAAAAGGGGGATAAAAATATAGGTAAAGAGGAAGAAAATATGCATGTTGATAGGGGGAGAAATCCCATATTTGATATCCTTTATACTTAAATGAAAATATTTTCTTAAGGATGTTTGTCATCATCATAAATGGAAAGATAGTTAGCCTAAGGTTTTCAAACTCGGTCTCAATTAATCTTGGTTTTAATCATAACAAATATGGAACTGATGTTTTCATGGAGAATATTTTCATATTCCAAGTCAGTTTGTGCATGACGTCCCCGATCGGAAAAATCGGAGAAATCGAAGAAATCGGCAAGGATGCTCGTCAATGCTCGGGATTCATCGAGAAGTTTGAGTCTAGGTCTATAATATCTAGATTATATGAACATCCTCATTGTGATGCAAAAAAACCCAAAAACCGAAACCCGAACCCCAAAACATGAAAACCAAGAAAATCGTAAAACGGCCCAAAAATTTCAAAGTCCAGGGAGCTCCTTGGAGGGCTGACTTAGATATCTTCTTAGCACTAAAAGTCCCAGTAATTGTTCCTTAGCTAGAAACAAGTTAAAGACCTATTTTTTTGGAATTTTTGAAAACCTTTAACCTATCCATATTTGACCCCAAAATTTTGATTTTTTATATACTTTTATTGAATCCAAATGGGGGGCATTCCTTATTTAACATTTATATTTTAAAGTTAAATAAGACATGTGAAAGAATAGACCTTGCTAAAACTAATGTTTTGTAGTCGAAGATCCGGTGGACTGTTCGGTCGATCGACCTACGATCAAAGGATCGACAGACAGGACCTCAATGGCTATTTTTTGAGCCGTTGAGTGGAGTTTACCCGAACTCTCTTCAGGTTACCTTATAAATATGAGAACCCTGCCTTCCATGCACCCATTGAACATTCATGAGACATTATATGAGATATTGAGCCATTGATTGAGCCACTTTTCATCAAGCCCTAGCCTTGATCCGAAATTTCTTGATTAAGCCTTGAATTCATTGTTTCACCTTAAAAGGCATCAAGAGTTGGGAGCTAAGTTTGTAATTGTTTATATTTTTCTCTCATTACTTGTATATTGTGTGGTTTATTTATTCTTCCTTGAAGTTGTGAAAACCTAGGTTTCTAGGTTGTTTGATTGAGTGGTTGCCTTGATTGTAAGGCTTATATCCAACGAGTTTAGTTAGTTTACTAGGATTGAATTTGTTATCCTTTAGAATGGAAGAGTGCTTTGGGTAGAATGCAGATTCTTCCAGGTGTGGAACTGCCTTCGGGTTGAGAGTAGAGATTCTCCGGTATAAATTCCTCATTGTAAGGAAACAAATTAATCTAGTAAAGCTAGTTTGGAAATCCTAAGTGGGGTGCTTAGATAATGGAGTAGGCATTGGGGCTGAACCAATATAAATCAAAGTGTTAGCATTGCTTTGTTATGTATTGATTACTTATTGTTTATCTTACTTCCGCTTGTTATTAATTTTGCTTAGCCTAAAGATTGTAAGGAACTGTTAAAACCGAAATTAGGATTAATTTTTGGGTAACACACTATTCCTCTCTAGTGTAGGCCATTCGACATACACTTCCATCATTGCAAGAAAATAAAAATGATTGCAAGAAAAAAATGATTCATGAATCATACTAAGTTATCACTACTCCATGTTCATGAATCTGTTGGCCCAAGGGTTGCTGTCACACCCCAACTCAGGGTCACGTGACCGGCCAGAGTATGTGTCATTACCCCGAAGCCTACCACATGCATCGACCAATCATATAATGAAACAACACTGAACCAACAAGAGAGTCATAAAATAAAATGGCGACCAAGCTTTATTAAAGTCAAAACAGTTTTAAGTTTAAAGAAAACAACTCAATTTTTCAAGAAAACATTTCAAATTTAAAAGCAGTAAATGTTTTACAAAGACCACTCAGTGCATGACCAACAACTCAAACAACACGGCTACGACTACATGGATGCCTGCTACGAGATCTGTGCCACAACCTGCCCTCCAACTGCACCATGCCACCAGGCCATACCTCACTGGTCGAGCTCTGCAAAAAAAAACAAAATAACAAACCGTGAGTTCACGAGGAACTCAGTGAGCGGTTCTACTGAACCTCCACTTAAATCCTCGGTAAGGTAACATATACAACAGAATGATACAATTAAGGAGTTTAAGTTAACCAATTTGCCAGGTCATATAAGTAAATAAATCAGCCTCTTTGGCCCTTATCAAGCTCAGTGCCATTCGGCCACTATAGGCCTTAACATATGTAAGGGGGTTCAGCCATATCAGGCTCCCCCTCTCTACAAAACCAGGCCAGACCGGCCCCCACAAATTAGCCCAATGAGGCATATATCATGTAAACAATCAAATCACCGGGTCCGTTGACTAGTATGGCCACTAGTCTCAGGAACCCTCCGGGTTAGGGATTGTTGTCCCACCCAACTCGAGTCTACCGTCAGCGTGGCCCACTGACGAAATCTCAAGACCCTCCGCAATCTCAATACCCTAATCACCGCTGAGTCGTGTGGTAGCCATTCGGCTAACAACACTCCTCTGTAGACCATCTCAATCACAATACACAATCGGGATTTTCTTTACTAATTCCATTTTTGCTTTTCAAGCATTGCCCATACCCAACCCTTCCCTCGGGTCGCACTAGCTGAACACTAATGTCTGCTATCTTTCCCTAGGTATGAAACCTAGTGTTATGCACTTTATTTCTTAAGTGTAACTACCATTCATAAGAACGGAAATACCTACTTCTTGATTCATTTCAGCATATGAAACATAGGACAAATGTGGTCTACAATTACCAACAATAATAACCATATGAATACTGAAATAAGAGATTAAATTCAGCAATTAATTTCTAAATTTCAATAAGGAAACAAGGAGTATAACATGGCAAGGATTGGACACTGACATTAGAAAATAAATGAAACATTTTTATGATTCACATGTCATACTAAATCCTAACCATATATGTGCATTCAAGAACATTTCCTTATAGTATGATAATCTCAATCTACCACTACTAACAAATCATACATCGAGTGAGTAATCTATAGCATAAACAATGAAATAAAACTCTACATGTAAGCATGAACCAAGTTGAGCCCCTTTCCCCTCCTCACACCCACTCGGCCGAACCTAACCTAGGTTACTCATGCTTGGCCGAGATTAATTAGGGAGGAAGAAGAGGGTTTTTGGCCATGATCAAGAATAATCAAGCCACCAATCATGAAAAGAACTCGATCCGAGAGGTTACGACCACTCTAGGAAATTGGGACAAATTTGGCTTGACCTTTCCCGTTTTTCCTTCATGCGGCCAACCGTAATCATCAAGGAAAACTTCGAGAAACTTCATAATAACGACATACAAACACACTAGATCGAATCGAATCTCGGAAGAAAACTCGGTGAACCGACCGAGTTATTAGAGAAATTGACAAATCCCTAGGACCATGGATCGGCTACCCACCTACCCTACATAACTAGGTTCGACCACTCACCTCGGGTAGAGAAGAAGATGGACGAGATGAAGACGATTCTGATTTCTCTGACGACAACGCAGATCCGGCGCCGCCCATGAGCTCCTCTTCTCCTCTCCTCCTCACCTCGAGCTGTGTGCGGCTCAACTTGTCTTGAGCCACACAGCAGCTTGGGGTGAGGGATTAATTCTCTTTTTTTGACAATAATGCCCTTCATAACTTAAAACCCCCCCCTTACTCGACTCCACCTAAACCTAGATTGAGCCCCGACTCGATCTGCGAACCCAATTTCAATCCAACTTGAGTCAACCAGCATATATATTCTTAAAAAAAATATTAGCCATGGGTCTAAAATTTAAATTATACCTCATACTCGCGGCGATCTCGTGACTCGGCCCAGTTAGTTCCTGATCTGATGGGCTGCACCAATGAAATTTTATATTAGGAAACCATAGATATTACAGTTGCCCTAAGACCTCATTCTCTATTTTGATGATAACAAACATGAAAATAACTCATTTGTGGAGTTTTGAGTTCAGGTTGATAGAATGATACGCGTGCGAACCTCGTCCGGAAAAATGAAAAGAAATGTCGAAAACGGATCCGGCGATGATCGTGAAGATTCATGGGGGTAGAATTAGAAGTTAATGTAATATGACCCTAGGATATCAACCCAAACCAGATTGTAATAAATCCCAAGTCAAAATTCGAAGACGAAATAAGGAAACAAACATCACATAAAAAACCAACAAACTGCAGTATTTCTAGATTCTGGCCGATGGGCGGTCGACCGGCCATCAGCCGGGCACCGATCGGCTTGGCCCCAAAATGGGCAGAGGGCTCCAATCGGTGGCTGGTCACTCGGATAGTCGATCGGCCACCAATCGGGCAGCGCCAATAGGCAAAAAATGCCTGTTGGTGTGAGCTGTTTGGTGAGGAATTATAAATACCTATCATAACTCTTCACCTACACTTCTTCACTACTTCATTGAGCCTTCAAAGCAAGTTTTCAAGCCTTCTAGAGTTTATTTTCACGCCCTACCTTCGTCGATTATCATCCTTCGAAACATTCTTCGTGACTCAACTCCACCTTCAACTTTCACCATCGGACTTGAGGAGTTGAAGGCTTGGAAGGTGTACCTTCCTGTTCCCTTGTTCTTGTTTTCTCTAGTTGTTAAAGTGAATTTTCTCATTGTAGCTTGTAAGGTGTGCTAGGTAAACATCTTAGTGTCTTTGTAGAATTGTGTTTTGCCTAGAAGAATAGGTGGTGAGGCTTTCTCAAAGGGTTCAGAAGTGAGTCCTCATAGTATTCTTAGGGAAACACTTGGTCTATAGTACCCGAGGTTTCCTAATATAAAATTTATTGGTGCAGCGCACCGGATCGGGAGCTAGCTAGGCCGAGTCACAAAATCACTGCGAGTAGAAGGTATAATTTAATTTTGATGAATTTGTGAGAAGTGTTATTTTATGATCATGAGTTGGGTTGATTGAGTCGGGTTTGAAATCACGTTCACGGATCGAGTCTGGACGCGAATCGAGCTTAGATTGAGTCGAGTAGGGGTTTTTACATGAGGAGAGAAATTTGGTTAAAAAAAACAGAACAAAACCCGGGTGGAGCCATATGGTCGAATGGTAGCCGCAGGGTAAGGCCAAGGTTGGCCAAGACTGTGACTGATCAGGGTTCGGCCGATTGGCCAAAGTTATGTGGAAATTCAGTATTTTATTATGCATATTTACTATTTTTAGATTGCGATTATACTGGGATTTAAGTGATGGTTCGGAAGAACCACTTATTAGGTTCCTCTTGGGCTCACAGTTTATTGTCTTTGTTTTGCAGAGCCTGACCATTGAGGTACGGCTTGATGGCATGGCGCGGCTGGAGGGCAGGTGGCAATGTGGATCTCGTAGCAGATGATCGTATAGTCGTAGTCATGTTGAGTAGAGTCGTTGTGCATGCACTTAGTTGGTTTCTGTAAAACATTGAGTTGTTTCTTTAAACAAAACCTTGAGATGTTTCTTTAAAACTTTGAGTTGTTTCTTGAACTTGACTTTGTTAAACTGTTTTCAAACATTCAATAAAGTTTGGTATCGTTGCTTTTATTTATGATTCCCATGTCATTTTAGTTGCATATTATGTGTTGATGGTTAGTGCATGTGGTAGGCTTCAGGGTACCGACACATACCCTGGCCGGTCACATGACCCTGAGTTGGGGCGTCACAAAGTTGGTATTAGAGCGTCAGGTTGGGTCTTGACTACGACTAGGGTCTGGGTACCGTATGGGCATAGCTACCATGTTGTCCTACGGTATAGTAATGCTACGAGATCGGGCGGCCACGATTGCACCTCAGCGCGTCATGCGGTCAGTAAATTACAATAAATAGTTGAGTAAATTATTCAATACTAATGACAATCTTTTTTTTCTTAAATGCTAGTAAATTATTCAGTAAATTACGAGCCAAGGCCGAGGCCAAGGCCGAGGTCGGGGTAAGGTTCTTGAGAGAGGTCAGTCAGAGGGGGCAGGACAGGACCCCAAAGTCGCACAGCTACAGGCCCATGTAGCACAGTTGACTGAGGCACTCTGTAGGGAGCAAGAGTTGAGGCAGCAGCAGTAGCAGCCATAGTTAGCACCCGTGGTACCGTTGGTGGCTGAGCCAGTAGTACCGATGGTCAAGGTTCCAGGAGCTCCAACATATGCAGACCTCGTCAAACTGAAGTCACCAGAGTTCACTGGGACAAATCGGCGGGTAGAAGTCATTGACTTTTTTGGCGACTGCTACAAGTTATGTGTGGAATGGGTGCTCATCTGAGATGATGGCTCGTATGATAGGCCTACAGCTTAGGGGACTGGCCAAGGACTAGCTCCGTACCTGGAAGGATCGCAAGGCGGCAAACGTGCCACCCCCTACGTGGGAAGAGTTCATGGCCGCTGTGGTTGAGCAGTATTTATCGTTGAGCGTCCGTGATAAGCGAGCGAAAGAGTTCACGCTACTGCATCAGACGAGTGGCATGACAGTATCGGAGTACGAGATGGAGTTCACCTGACTTTCGTAGTACAATCCTACCCTGGTAGCTGCTGAGACCGCCAGGGTCAAGAGGTTCGTTGAGGGGCTGAGGGCTCAGATCGAAAGACTTATTCATTACACCGAGGACACTACATTTGCTCGGGTAGTGGATGAGGCACTCCGAAAGGAAGCAGTAGTGCCATTCGAGAAGCACACCGGGCCCCCAAAGAAGAAGTTCCGACCTCAAGGATCTAAAGGTCGGCCTTGGCACTCTGAGGGGACTATTGCAGTGGCCGATCACCAGCCGAGTAGGAGACACAGTAATAGCCAAGGCCGTGGAGGCCTAGGGTCAAGGGCGGCTCAGCAGGTAGTCAGGTGGTGCTACTCAAAAGTCAGAGATGCTGTAGTGTGGTCCCTGTAACAGAAGGCACTAGGGGAATTGCTATGGCCGCATGAATGCTTGTTTCAAATACGGCAAGTAGGGCAGTTCAGGAAAGATTGTCCGGATAGAGATAGTTAGTGAACTAAGCAATCCAAGGGGAAAGCGCCGATGTAAGTTGGTTCTGTGGCTCAAAAGGGTCAGACGCGCGGCAAGGGCCAACAGACCAATCACTCTGAGAGGCCATCTGCCAGGGTTTATGCTATGAACCGTGACGGCGCTGAGGCATCTAAGGCGGTACTAACAGGTACATTTATTGTTGGTCCATCTGTAGCTTATGGGTTATTTGATCCAGGTGCCAAACAATTAAGGTTTAACAGTTATTTTTAAAAAAGAAAACATAATCTCAAATGAACACAACTGGTTGTCCCAAAGGACTACAACTCCAAAAATGCTAAATACATCAAGTGCATGATCTACCACTAACAAGACTCGACTACGACCCCTAAACTCGAACTGCCGCACCAAGTGCACCAGCCCCTACCTCACTGATCACGCTCTGCAAAAATAGAAAGAAAACAAGGGTGAGTCCAAAGGAACTCAGTGAGCGGTTCTACCAACCCTCACCACAAACCCACCAAAGAATAAAGTGAATGTGTCTGCCACATGCAAGAAATGCAAGTCTAGTGGTATGGCTACCCATCAGGCCACTTGGCCAACACATGCACAAAGACATCCCATTTACGTAATAGTGAATACACAACAAGCCATTTGACCTACACATGCCCTAAGGCAACCAAACCATACAATAGTGAATAAGAGTGTAACGGTTGGGATTCACCCATCCAATCGGGTCGGGATTCGCCCATCCGACCAGAAATAACATCAAGGTTGGGATTCACCCATCCAACCTAAGAAATCAAATAACGGTTGGGATTTGCCTATCCAACCGAAAATAATAAATCACGGGTTGGGATTTGCCCATCCAACCTTTCGGGCCTAGGCCCTCGATCCGACTCCTATCCGAGCCTCTCTACCATTCATGAGAGACATGGCGCCAAAACATGACCCAAGTCAAGTATAGAAACGGTGTCCTAAGAACGTCCTTTCTGGGAACGGTCTCATCAACATATACCCATTTTCGACGTCCTAGGCTAGCAACATCATCTACCCATAGTGTTTTAC
This sequence comes from Canna indica, assembly GCA_034359265.1. NCBI lineage: Eukaryota > Viridiplantae > Streptophyta > Magnoliopsida > Zingiberales > Cannaceae > Canna > Canna indica. The sequence goes on along the minus strand of CP136898.1, from coordinate 29,619,814 downwards.
TTCATGAATTTAAATTTTGTTAGCTCTTAACAGTTTTATTTTGCCCCTTAAATTTTAATTCTATAAATAAAAATTTAATTCATGCAATTAGGTTTTATTTCTGGAATTTAACATTTCAGCCTACTATTTGAGCTTGATTCTGGTTTATACATGCCGAATTTGTTTTCTGGTTAAAAGGATAGGTTACACGACTATGTTCTGTAATCACCACGAATCACAATAGCAAATTTAAATCTCAGCATTGTTGGTCTAAGGTTTTCTAGCTTGGTCATAATCTCGGTTTTGATCATAACAAACATGGAACTAATGTTTCATTGAGAAATCTTTCAGGTTCCAATTCGGTTAGCGCTCGACGTCCCCGATCGAAAAAATCGAAGAAATCGGCAAGAACGCTCGTCGACGCTCGGGATTCTTCGTGAAGTTAGAGTTTAGGTTTAGGGTGTCTAGAATGTGATGTAATCCTCCTTATGATGCATAAGAATCCAAAAATCAAACCCGAACCCAAAAATATGAAAACCAGAAAACCGCCCTAAAATTCATTAAGACTAGGTAGCTCCTTGGAGGGCTATATGACCTAGACATTTTCTTGACATAAAAAATTGCAGTAATTGTTCCTTAGGTAAAAACTAGATAACGAGGTATTTGTAAGGAATTTTTAGAAGCCTTTAGCATACCCATATTTGACCCGAGAAATTATAAAATTTATGTTTTCCGAAAATTTGTACTAGACCCCAAAAACTACATTTTGATTCTTAAGGATTTTGATGTTTTACATATTTTTATTGAATCCAAATGGGGGGTAATCCTTATATAACATTTATGTTTTAAAGTTATTAACTTCTTTAAAACATAAATGTTATATAAGTAAACTTAGCGAAGACGGAACCCAGAAACGAGCAAAACCAAGCAATCTGCCCAGTTTCGATCGACTAGTCAGATGACCGAATGCTGCCAAAAACTGGCATTAGCTAATTCGGTCGACCGAAGTGTGGTAGAAAATGGCAGTATGCCTTCGGTCGCTTGGTCGATCGACTGACGATCGACCGAACCTGCGATCAGATGGCGGAAACGACTAGTTTTCCGCTCGCTGAGGTGGCTCTTTCATGCCATCTCCTCAAGGCTTATAAATAGAAGCCTTAGCAAGCCTTCCACCACTTAACCAACATACTTTCAGCCATATTTGATGATCATTGAGCTTGATTGAGCCACCATTCTTGAAATCCCTAGCTTTGATCTCTCAACTCCTTGAGTAAGCCTTGACTTCATTGATTCACCATCAAAGGCATCAAGGGGAATCTAGGAAACTTTGTTTGGAGCAAAGTATAAGTTTTTTGATTTATTGCTCCATTAAGTTGTGTATTTCCTTGTTTATTTCATTGTATTTGAGCTTGTGAATACCTGGGTTGTTAGGTCTTAAAATTGGGTGGTTGCCTTTGTGTTTGAGACTTAATTCCACCGGTGTAAACATAGTTTACTATGATTAGTTGAATTGTCCTTAGGTTGAGGTGGGAGAGTGCTCTCGGTAGAAAGGCGAGATACTTCCGGATATGGAAGTGCCTTCTGGTGTAAAGTCCTCATTGTAAGGAAACTAGTTTGGAAATCCTAAGCGGGGTGCTTAGGTAGTGGAGTAGACATTGGGGCCGAACCACTATAAATCACTGTGTTTGCATTGCTTCTACTTGTGTTTGCTTAATTAGCATATTTACTTTGCTTCCGCTTGTTATTCAATTAGTTAATTGCCTAAGTAATCAAGTATACGATAAAAACCGGAATTAGGCAAAAAAAATAGTAAACATACTATTCACCCCCCTCTAGTGTGGTCATTTCACCAAAAAGCATCATTAACAATAATCCAGCAAAAAAATTCAACATGATAAAATTCCAGCATGCTTAATTAGTTAAACCAAAAATCACAGCAATAATCATCCCAAAATATTTTATTGCCAAACCAATTTACATCCATCATATACAACGATTAATAAATCAAAAACCTATCATCTAAACATAATTAGCATGCAGTTCTTTCATCAACATCAAGATTCATACTTTCACAATTTAAAGAATAATTAAGAATATAACTCATGCCATCAAGATCTAAACTTTTCATATGAAATCATAGATTCAACAAGCCGAGATTCATTAGTTCAACATCAAGAGAACATAGCAAAGATTCAAATCAAGGGATTTAAAACTCATGAACATAAACATGCTCTCTTAGGCAATTTCACAAACACCTTGAGGGTGCCTCCTTTCCCACCCTAGCCAAGCACCCCTAGGACAATCCTAGGGCCGCCGCGCCACAAAGGGGATCCTCGAGCCTCCTCTTTCATGGCGACACGAGAAAAACAACACCCAAAAAAAACAACAAGAATTCTCAATTTCAAGAGGCGGCTCAAGAAAACAAAAAAAAGAGAAGGGGATGGAAGGAAGAAACCACTCACATGATAGGGAAGAGAAAGGAGAAGAAAATTCCCAAACGGCGGCCTCCGAATTCCGAGACACAAGCGGCGGTGGCGGCATCAAGAGGGGGGCGGCTCGGCTCCCCTCTATGCTGCTCCAATGGGAGCCTCACGGCTCAAAGGGGGGGGGGGTTGTAATCCCCTCCCAACACCTCATTTACAACCCTACCCCTTAGCTATACCGCATCCACCTCAAGCCTGGATCCAAACCCGCGAACCCGGCTCAACCCAATTTAACCCCATGGTCAAACATATGCATCATAATTAATTAAGTAACAAAAGAAAACACACAATTTCATATTTACTCACTCGAGCTTTCAAGCTCGCGCCGAATCGCGCCTCGACTCAGCTCGACCCCGAATCAACCCGCTAGATTGGCAAAATAAATAACAATAATTAACATATCGAATATTACAATTTTCCCTCCTTAGGGAAAATTTATCCTCGATTTTTTTTTTTGCAAAACTTAAGGATTTACCAAATTCTAAAATAATGAGGGATATCGCTCCCTCATATCCTGCTCCACCTCCCAGGTGGCCTCCTGCCAGGAATGATGCTCCCATCTGACCTTTACCAAAGGAATCTCCGTGGACCTCAATCTCCTGATTTGACGGTCTAGCACCTCAACCAACCTCTCCTCATAAGAAACTGCCGAATCCACCTCAACTGTGGTAGGCTCAATCACATGAGACTCGTCCCGAACATAGTTCTTTAACATGGACACATGGAACACTGGACGCACTCGGTCCATATTGGGAGGTAAAGCCAACTCATATACCACTACTCCCCTTCGATTGAGGATAGGGAACGACCCAATGTACTTGGGGCTTTGCTTCCCCCTTTTCCCAAACCTTACCACCCCATAGGGGATACCTTGAGGAAGACCATGTCTCCCTCAGCAAACTCTACCTCCCTAGCCTTTTCATCTGCATACATCTTCTGTCGACTATGACCTACCAGCAATATTTCCCTGATTAGCTTCAGTTTTTCCACTACCTCCTCAACCAGGTCGGGTCCCATCATAAGGGAATCTCCCACCTCAAACCAACCCACAGGCGACCTGCATCGTCACCCATATAATGCCTCAAAAGGGACCATCACGATGCTACTTTGATAGTTGTTATTGTAGGCAAACTGAATCAGGGGTAAGTGCCTCTCCCAACTGCCCTCCAAGTCTAGTACACATGCTCTCAGCATGTCCTCCAACATTTGAATGGTGCGCTCTGGCTGACTTTCGGTCTGAGGGTGGAATGCGGTGCTGAACCGAACCTGAATGCCCAACGCCTCATGAAAGGACTGCCAAAATTGAGCTGTGAACTGAGTACCCCGATCTGAAATAATCATGACAGGAACACTGTGATAAGCCATGATCCGATCCAGAAACAATCTCGTGTACTACTCAGCTGGAAAGGTCATCTTGATCGATATGAAATGTGTCGTCTTGGTCAGGTGATCTACTACCACCTAGATAGAGTCATTGCCTTTCCCAAACCTCGGCAACCCTGTCACAAAATCCATAATTATCTTCTCCCATTTCCATTCTGGTACCTATAAGTTCTGGAGCAACCCTGTCTGCTTTAATTGTTCGGTCTTCACCTGCTGACATACCAGGCACTTAGACACAAACTCGGCCACCTCTCTCTTCATGCCTTTCCACCAATAATTCTGCCTCAGATCACTGTACATCTTCGTGGCTCCAGGATACATGGTGTATGTGGACCGGTGAGCCATCTCTAGCACCTGTCTGTGGACCTCGCCATGTCCGGCACTACTATTCTATTCTTAAACCTCATAACATCCTCCGAGTCAATCCGAAAGCCATTATCAACATCACCTCTCCTGATCAGATCCTTAGTCAGTGCACAAAAAGCATCCTCCTCCTACGTTGTTCGCAGCATGTCTACCAACATGGATTGCACCATCAGGTGAGCCACAAAATGCACCAGAGTCTAACACTAAAAAGACTGCCCCGCCATCCAAACACATGGCCAAACCCTGAGCCAACGACCTCCTCCTAACCGCCAAGTGTGCTAGATTGCCCATAGATTTTCTACTCAAGCATCTGCCACTACATTAGCCTTTCCCAAATGGTACATGATCATGCAATCATAGTCCTTCAACAGCTCAAACTACCTTCTCTGCATCAAATTTAGTTTATTTTGGGTAAGCAAATACTAGAAGCTCTTATGATCAGTGTATATCTCATAGGCCTCGCCATAAAGGTAGTGACACCTTAGCTTCAATGCGAACACCACCACTGCCTGCTCCAGATCATGAGTCGAATAGTTCTTCTTGTGAACCTTCAACTGACGAGATGAATAAGCTATCACCCTGCCTTTCTATATCAAAACACAACCCAAACCGACTCGAGAGGAATCACAATAAACAACAAACCCTCTTGAGCCCAAGGGTATAGCTAGAACCGGCGCTGACGTCAAGCAATCCTTGAGCTTCTGATAGCTCTCCTCGCACTTACTGTCCAAAATGAACATGACTTTCTTTTGAGTCAGGCGGGTCAGTGGCGCTGCAATCTTGGAAAAATTTTCCACGAACTTCCTGTAATAGCCTGCCAATCCCAAGAAACTGCGAATCTCTACAACATTAGTCGACCTCTTCCAGTTCTGAATTGCCTCTATCCTTGCGGGGTCCACCTTCACCCCATTCCTCGACACCACATGGCCAAGGAACCCTACACTCTCCAGCCAAAACTCGCACTTGGAAAATTTGGCATACAACCTGTGCTCCCTGAGAGTCTCCAGAACCGTCCTCAAGTGCTGAGCATGCTCCTCCCTGCTCTTGGAATAAATCAGAATGTCTTCAATGAACACAATCATGAATCTATCCAGATACTCCCTGAACATCCGATTCATCAGGTCCATGAACGTTGCTGGTGCATTTGTTAGCCCAAATGACATAACCAAGAATTCAAACTGGCCATAACTCAACCTGAAGGCAGTCTTAAGGATGTCACTATCCCGGATCCTCAACTGGTGGTACTTGACTGCGGATCAATCTTAGAAAACCACTAAGCCCCTTGAAACTGATCAAACAGGTAATCAATCCTGTGCAAAGGGTAACGATTCTTCACTATCACCTTGTTAAGCTGCCCGTAATCAATGCACATATGTAAGGACCCATCCTTCTTTTTCATGAAGAGCACTGGAGCACCTCATGGCGAAACACTCGGGCGTGTGAAGCCCAAATCAAGCAGCTCCTTCAATTGAGACTTCAACTCTCTCAACTCGGTCGGTGCCATTCAATAAGGTGGAATGGAGATCGGCTTCACCCCAGGCTGCAAATCAATACAGAGCTCAATCTCCCTTTCTGGGGGCAAACCTGATAACTCTTCAGGGAAAATATCAGAGAACTCGCAAACCACTAGCGTCCCCTCAATATCCCTGACCGCACGTCCGCTCTTCTCTGTCACACACACAAAGGCCAAGAAGGATTGGCAACTGCCTAGGAGTAACTTTCGAGCCTTGAGAGTTGAAATGGCCCCCAACGAGTCTCCCCTTCCCTCACCCTGGAAGGTAAATTGGGGGAAATTCGGGCTTACTAAACGTAACAGTTTTGACCATGCAATCCATTGAGGCGAAATGGTTCGCCAACCAGTCCATGCCCAATTTCACATCAAGCTCTACCATCGACTGGAGTGTCAACTCAGCTATCAACACATTCCCACAGATGACCACCTCGCACCCTCAAAAGACTAACTCTGCCAACACAGCATCACCCATAGGCGTGGACACCACAAGAGGTAAATCAAGCAAAGAGGATTTCCCTGACAATTTAGCAGCAAAAAATGCATATAGAAAGGAATGCATAGCACCTGGATCAAACAAAACAAAAGCAATAACGGAACCAACAGTAAGGTTACCTGTCACTACTGCCTCAGCACCTTATCGGTTCAAAGCAAACACCCGTGCAACAGGCCTATCTGAACCACAGGCTCGCTGACCTTTGCCCTGAGTCTGACCCCTCTAAGCTACAGAACCCACTAACATCGGTGCCTTCCATTTGGACTGCTCAGGCTGCTGACTGCCCCTACTGGGACAATCCTTCCTGAAGTGCCCAATCTGCCCGCACCCAAAGCATGCCTCAAAGCAGCCAAAATAAGTTCCCCAATGCTTCTTGTGACAACAACAACACTACTGCGGCTCGTGCCTCCGCTATGAGCCTCCTGATGACGCTCCTGGTCCTGGGCCCATGCGGCCTCTGAAACTGTCATGACCTCTGCCCTGCTGTGGATCCACTATCGTGTGGTTCCCCTCAGAGTGAGCTGACCAACCCCTCGAGTGCTGGGGCCAGAACTTTTTCTTCTGGGGTCCATCGTGTCCTCATTTCAGAGTGCCTCATCAACTACCCGAGCAAAAGAGGTGTCCTCTGTATAGTGAATAAGTCTGGCGATCTGCGGCCTCAGCCCCTCAACAAACCTCTTGACCTTGGCGGTCTCTATGGCTACCAAAGTGGTATGGTACTTCGAGAGTCGGGTGAACTCCATCTCGTAGTCCATCATTGACATACTGCTGGTCTGGCACAGCAGCTCAAACTCTCTCACTCGCTTGTCCCGGACGCTCAATGGCAAGTACCACTCCACCATGGCGGCCCTAAACTCCTCCCACGTAGGGGATGGTGCGCCTGCCGCCCTACGATCTCTCTAAGTGTGAAGCTAATCCTTGGCCGATCTTCTCAACTGCAGCCCGATCATCTGAGCAGTCACCTCAGAAGAACAATCGAGCTCCATACACAGTTCATAGCAATCCCCAAGGAAGCTAGTGACCTCCACCCGCTGATCTATCCCCGTAAACTCCGGTGACCTGAATTTGACAAAATATGCATACATGGGTGCTCTGAAAACTCTAACCACTAGTGCCACTGGCTCGACCACCTCCGGTACTGTGGGTGTTACCGGCACTGGTTGCGGCAGTTGCTGCCTCAGTTCTTGCTCCCTGCGGAGTGCCTTAGTCAGCTTAGCCACTCGGTCCAACTATGGGATCCTGTCCCACATCCTCCCGAGCCTGCTGCACTCTCCCACAGTCTCGGCCCCGACCCCGACCTTAGTGCTCGGTGGAGTTACTGCCACTGCCACTCCATGCGGCGTTAAAAGCCTACATCACACTAAAACCATCGAAAAAGGAAATATCACCAATATTAAATAATTCACCCATGAAATTTAAATTACCAACCACAAGTCGCAGTGAGGTGCAGACTTAGCCCATTGATCTCATAATACAACCATACCGTATGTTGACACACTAGCAATACCATATATGGTATTCAACTCTAGGTCATAGTCAGACCGAACCACATACTCTGATACCACATTGTCATGCCCTATCCTAGGATCACATGATCGGCCAAGGTATATGTGCCTATACCCCACAACCTATCCCATGCACATGCCAACTCAATATGAAACATAGCAGAAAATCAAACAAATATATAAATAACATGTCCAGCTAAGAAATTGAAATAAAGTGTTCATTTTTAAAAAAAAGAAGAAGAAGCCAAACAACCAGGTAACGTCCAGACAAACAATTAAGGTTTAACAGTTATTTTTAAAAAAGAAAACATAATCTCAAATGAACACAACTGGTTGTCCCAAAGGACTACAACTCCAAATATGCTAAATACATCAAGTGCATGATCTACCACTAACAAGACTAGACTATGACCCCTAAACTCGGACTGTTATGAGATCAATGGTACTCCTCTGCCCTCTAGCCGCGCCAAGTGCACCAGCCCTAACCTCACTGGTTAGGCTCTGCAAAAATAAAAAGAAAACAAGGGCGAGTCCAAAGGAACTTAGTGAGCGGTTCCACCAACCTCCACCACAAACCTGCCAAAGAATAAAGTGAATGTGTCTGCTACATGCAGGAAATGCAAGTCTAGTGGTATGGCTACCCATCAGGCCACTTGGCCAACACAAGCCCAAAGGCATCCCATTACATAATACTGAATACACAACAGGCCATTCGGCCTACACATGCCCTAAGGCAACCGAACCACACAATAATGAATAAGAGTGCAACTGTTGGGATTCACCCATCTGACCTGAAATAATATCAAGCTTGGGATTCGCCCATCCAACCTAAGAAATCGAATAATGGTTGGGATTCCCCATCCAACCGAAAATAATAAATCACAGAGTGGGATTCGCCCATCCAACCTTCCGGGCCTAGTCCCCCGATCCGGCTCCTATCGAGCCTCTCTGCCATTCATGAGAGACATGGCGCCAAAACATGACCCAAGACAAGTGTAGAAACGGTGTCCTATGTTGACCTAAGATTTTCAACCTTGGCCTTAAGCTCGGTTTTGATGATAACAAACTTAGAACTAATGATTTCATTGAGAAATACTTTAAGGTTCCAAGTCGGTTAGCACTCGATGTCCCCGATTGGAAAAATTAGAGAAATCAAAGAAATCAGCAAGGACGCTCATCGATGCTCAGGATTCTTCGGGAAGTTAAAGTTTACGTCTAGGGTGTCTAGCTTGTGTTGTAAATCCTCATAACGATGCATAAGAACCTAAAAACCAATCCCGAACCCCTAAACACAAAACTCAGAAAATTAGAAAAGGCTCTGAAATTCACTAAGCCTAGGGAAGCTCGTTGGAGGACTATATAACCTGGACAGTTTCTTGGCACTAAAAGTGCCGATAATTGTTCCTTACCTAAAAACTAGATAACGAGATATTTTTAAGGTTTTTTTGGAAGACTTTAGCCTATCCATATTTGATCTGGGAGATTATAAAAGTTTCAATTTTTAGAAATTTGTACTAGACCCAAAAGTTAGATTTTGATTCTTAAGAATTTTGATTTTTTAGATATTTTTATTGAATCTAAATGGGGGGTAATCTTTATATAGCATTTATGTTTTAAAGTTATTAACTTTAGCAAAAAAATTTGCCCTGCCCAGGTTCGATCGACCGACTAGTCGATCGACAAAAGGAGAAGGCATTTCGGTCGATCGACCGACGCCCAGAATGGGCATAATGCCTTTGGTCGCTCGGGCGGTCGACCGACAAGCAATCGGGCATCAACAATGGGTAGAAAAATGCCTGTTGACAAGCCTTGAGTGTTGGGGGGTTATAAATACCCATCCCAAACTCATTCCTAGCGTATTATTGATGCTTCCAAGCCTTAAAGTGTGATCCTAAGCATCTCTACAAGCTTTCATTGAGCCATCCTTGCAAGAACCCTAGTTTTGATCTCCACTCCTTGATTTAGCCTTGAAGCTTCACCGATCCATCATCTTGAGGCATCAAGAGGACTAGGGAGTTTTTTTTGGAGCTAAGTATTTGTTGTATTATTTATTTGCTCCATTGTTTGTAGATTTTGTGGTTTATTTTCATTGTATATCATTTGTGTAAACCTAGAGTGCTAGGTTGATTGAGTTGGTGGTTGCCTTGGTGTTAAGGTTTCAATCCATCATTGTAAACTTAGTTTACTAGGATTAATTCAGTTGTCCTTAGGTTGATGTGGGAGAGTGCTCTCGGTAGGAAGGCGGGATACTTCCGGGTGTAGAAGTGCCTTATATTTTGAGAGTGAAAACTTTTTGATGTAAAGTCCTCATTGTAAGGAAACTAATTAATCTAGTTAAACTAGTTTGGAAATCCTAAGCGGGGGCTTAGGTAGTGGAGTAGGCATTGGGGCCAAACCACTATAAATCATTGTGTTAGTATTATTTACTTTGTGTATCGTATTGCTTATCTTTATTACTCGCTTTTGCATTTAGTCGTTAAATAGTGTATTGCCTAAGTAATTAAGAAAATATATAAAATTGAATTTAGGCTAATTGATTAGTTAATATACTATTCACCCCCCCTCTAGTGTGGCCATTTCACCAACATCCTAAGAACGTCCTTTCTGGGAACCGTCTCATCAACATATACCCGTTCTCGACGTCCTAGGCCTGCAACATCATCTACCCATTGGGTTTTACTTCATGAATTTATATTTTGTTGGCTCTTAACAGTTTTATTTTGCCCCTTAAATTTTAATTATGCAAATAAAAATTTAATTCCTGTAATTAAGTTTTATTTCTGGAATTTAAAATTTCAGCCTATAGTTTGAGCCCGATTCTGGTTTATACATACCGAATTTGGTTTCAGTAGTATGTCCTGTGGTTCCAGACTATGTTATCGGATTAAAATGATAGGTTATACGACTATGTTCACTAATCATCACGAATCACAATAGCAAACTCAAATCTCAATATCATTAACAATAATCCAGCATGAAATTTCAGAATGATTAAGTTCCAACATGCTTAATTAGTTAAACCGAAAATCACAACAATAATCATCCCAAAATATTTTATTGCCAAACCAAATTACATCCATCATATACAACGATTATTAAATCAAAAGCCTATCATCTAAACATAATTAGCATGCATCAAGTTCTTTCATCAACACCAAGATTCATACTTTCACAATTTAAAGAACAATTCAGAATATAACTCATGCCATCAAGATCTAAACTTTTCATATGAAATCATAGATTCAACACGCTGAGATTCATAATTTTGACATCAAACATAATTCAACATCAAGAGACAATAGCAAAGATTCAAATCAAGGGATTTAAAACTCATCAACTTAAACATGCTCTCTTAGGCAATTTCACAAACACATTGAGGGCGCCTCCTATCCCACCTTGGCCGAGCACCCCTAGGATAATCCTAGGGCTGCCGCACCACAAAGGGGGATCCTTGGGCCTCTTCTTTCATGGCGACACGAGAAAAACAACACCCACGTCTATAGAAACGGAAAACAACAAGAATTCTCAATTTCAAGAGGCGGCTCAAGAAAACAAGGAAAAGAGAAGGGGAAGGAAGGAAGAAACCACTCACTTGTTAGGGAAGAGAAAGGAGAAGAAAATTCCCGAATGGCGGCCTCTGAATTCCGACACACAAGAGGCGGTGGCTGCTCGGCTCAAAGGGGGGGGGGGTTAAATCCCCTCCCAACACCTCATTTACAACCCTACCCCTTAGCTAAACCGCATCCACCTCAAGCCCGGATCCAAACCCGCGAACCCGGCTCAACCCAATTTAACCCCATGCTCAAACATATGCATCATAATTAATTAAGTAACAAAAGAAAACACACAATTCATATTTACTCACCCGAGCTTTCAAGCTCGCACTGAATCGTGACTCGACTCAACTTGACCTTGAATCAGCCAGCTAGACTGGCAAAATAAATAACAAGAATTAACATAGTTTCTCGAATATTACAATCTTCCCCCCTTAGGGAAAATTCATCATCGTTTTTTTTTTTTTTTTTTGCAAAACCTAAGGATTAAGGACTTACCAAGAAGGGAAAAGGTACAAAAATGGCCCTAACATTTCTCACGGGTACTAAAATGCCCTTAAGATTTTTGTGGGATCAAAAATACCCCTTACGTTATGAAATCGGGTACAAAAATACCCCTATAGGTAAACAGCGTTAATTGAGAGATAACGGAGCTAACATGGTTGATGATTGGGATTGATGACGTGGACATGTGGTGCGCATGCAGGCCAAGATGTTTTCTCATGGGTACTAAAATGCCCCTGAAGTTTCTCTTGGGTACAAAAATATCTCTAATATTTTCTCATGGGTACAAAAATACCCTTAACATTTATTCACGGGTACTAAAATACCCCTAACATTTATTTTGGAGCTAAAATACCCATGAGATTCTTAAAAATGGTACAAAAATAACACCAGACTAACTTTTGTTAGGTCAGACTTAATGGAGATGTCATGGTTACTGATAGAGATATTGACTTTACACGTGGTACACATGCAGAGAGCAACTTGCCATGCAACTGTAAGGGTGAGCAAAAAAATCAAATATTCGGTTAATTGAAAAATCGGTTTGAAACCGAACCAAATTTTTTGATTAACTGAATTGATGGTTTCAGTTTCGGTTTTTATTTTCTAAATTTATAGTTGTCGATTTCTTATGTGTCGCTTACGTGGCACGTTGTTCTCTGCATATGTGTCATGTGTAAAGTCAATATCTTTGCCAGCATCCACGACATCTCCGTTAAGTTTCACCTAACAAAAGTTAGTCTGATGTCATTTTCAAACTATTTTCAATAACCTCAAGGGTATTTTAGCTCCAAAGTAAACGTTAGAGGGTATTTTAGTACCCGTGAGAAAATATTAGAGGCATTTTAGTACCCATGAGAAAATGTTAGGGGCATTTTAGTATCCGTGAGAAAATGTCTTTACCTGCATGCGCGCCACATGTCCACATCATCAATCATAGTCGTCAGCTCTGTTATCTCTCAATTAATGACGTTTACCTATAGGGGTATTTTTGTACCCAATTCTATAACGTAAGGGGTATTTTTTATCCCAAAAAATCCTTAGGAGCATTTTTGTACCTTTTCCCAATAATGACGGATACCACTCCCTCATATTTTGGTCCACCTCCCAGGTGTCCTCCTGCTCGGAATGATGCTCCCATCTAACCTTTACCATTGGAATCTCCTTGGACCTCAATCTGCTGATCTGACGGTCTAGCACCTCAACCAGCCTCTCCTCATAAGAAACTGCCGAATCCACCTCAATTATGGTAGGCTCAAGGGGGGGAGGGGGGTGTGGTCCATAATCCCCTCCCACCTCATTTACAACCCTACCCCTTAGCTAAACCGCATCCACCTCAAGCTCAGATCCAAACCCGGCTTCGCGGGCTCAACCCAATTTAGCCCCATGCTCAAACATATGCATCATAATTAATTAAGTAACAAAAGAAAACACATAATTTCATATTTACTTACTCGAGCTTTCAAGCTCGCGCCGAATCGCGACTCGACTCAGCTCGACCCCGAATCAACCTGCTAGACTGGCAAAATAAATAATAAGAATTAACATAATATCTCGAATATTACAAGTATTTCCCAAGGAGTTATCGAGTTTGCCGCCAAGAAGAGAGATAGAGTTTTGCATCGACTTGCAGCTTGGGATGAAGCCGATTTCCATCCCACCATATCGGATGGCACTGACCGAACTATTGGAACTAAAAGCGTAGTTGCAAGAGCTGCTAGACCTGGGATTTATCCGCTCGAGTGTATCTCCGTGGCGTGCTCTAGTGCTCTTCGTGAAGAACGACTAGTCTATGCGCATGTGCATTGACTATAGGCAGCTTAACAACGTGACAGTCAAAAAATATTACCCGCTGCCAAGGATCGATGATCTGTTCGATCAACATCATGGGGCGCAGTGATTCTCCAAAATCGATCTGAGGTTCGAATACCACCAGCTGAGAATCTGCTCGAGTGTATCTCCGTGGCGTGCTCTAGTGCTCTTCGTGAAGAAGAAGGACTAGTCCATGCGCATGTGCATTAACTATAGGCAGCTTAACAACGTGACAGTCAAAAAATGTTTCCCGCTGCCAAGGATCGATGATCTGTTCAATCAACTTCATGGGGCGCAGTGATTCTCCAAAATCGATTTGAGGTTCGAATACCACCAGTTGAGAATCCAGAACCATGATATACCAAAGACTACCTTCAGAACTAGCTACGGCCACTTAGAGTTCCTGGTGATGTCATTTGGGCTAACTAATATGCCAGTGGCCTTTATGGATTTGATGAACTGGGTGTTCAAGGAGTACCTCGACAGATTTGTGATCGTCTTCATTGACAACATCCTAGTTTACTCTAGAAGCTGGGAGGAGCACTTCAAACACCTGATGGTCTTGGAAACCCTCAGGGAGCATCGGCTATATGCCAAGTTCTCCAAGTGCGAGTTTTGGTTAGAGAGCGTAGGGTTCTTGGGCCATGTAGTGTCCAAGGAAAGGGTAAGAGTGGACCCCGCTAAGGTGGAGGTAGTGCAGAACTGGAGGCAGCCGACTAATGTAACCGAGATCCGTAGTTTCTTGGGGTTGGCCGGATATTACAGAAAATTTGTGGAAATTTTTTCCAAAATTGCGGCTCCTTTGACTCGGTTGACCTAGAAAAATGTCAAATTTGTTTGGGACGACAAGTATGAGGAGAGCTTTCAGAAGCTCAAGGAATGCTTGACGTCAGCGCCAGTGTTAGTCGTACCTTTAGGCTCGGGAGGGTTCATGGTCTACTATGATGCTTCTCGGGTTGGCCTAGGCTATGTTCTAATGCAGTATGATAGGGTAATAGCCTATTTTTCCCGCCAGTTAAAGGTTCATGAGAAGAACTACCCCACGCATGATTGAGAACTGGCAGTAGTGGTTTTTTCATTAAAGCTTTGGTGCCACTACTTGTATGACGATGCCTGTGAGATTTACATTGATCATAAGAGCCTCTAGTACTTGCTTATCCAGAAGGAGTTGAACCTAAGTCAATGTGGTGGCAGATCCCCTGAGTAGAAAATCCATGGGCAGCTTGGCCCACCTAGCGGTCAGGATGAGGCCGCTAGCTTGGGAGCTAGCACTGTGCCTGGATGGGGAGCATTCCTTTCAATATCAAATTCAAGTGTTCTGGTGGCGCACCTGAGGAGGACACTTTTTATTCCTTGATAAAGGATCTAGTCCGGAGAGGTGATGCATATGACGGCTTTAGGGGTGACTCGGAGGGTGTCCTGAGGTTCAGAGATCGGATTGTGGTGTCTGATATGGCAGAGGTGCGCAGGCAAGGGAATGAAGAGAGAGGTAGCCAAGTTTGTGTCCAAGTGTTTGGTCTGCCAGCAAGTAAGGCCGAACACTTGAAGCCCGCAGAACTGCTTCAGAACCTCGAAGTGCCCGAGTGGAAGTGGGAGAATATCACCATGGATCTAGTGAAGTTCAGGTGGGAGCACCACACCGGGCAGGAAGCTAGTTGGGATGTGGAGCACGACATGAGAGAGTGCTACCCCTCCTTGTTTGAAGATCTAGTAAGTGTTTATAATTCAAAAAATTCGAGGACTAATATTTCTTAAGGGGGAAGGTTGTAATACCCTAGGTTTCCCAATATAAAATTTACTGGTGCTACGCACTAGATCGAGAGCTAGCTGGGTCGAGTCGCAAAATTGCCTCAAGTAGAAGGTATAATTTAATTTTTATGAATTTGTGATAAGTGTTATTTTATGATCATGAGTTGGGTTGATTGAGTCGGGTTTGAAATCGTGTTCGTGGATAGAGTCGGGACTCGAATCGGGCTTAGATTGAGTCGAATCGGAGGGCAATTTGGTCAAAAAAACAAGAATAAAACCCTTACTACCTCAGCCGTCATACGACTCAAAGAAGAGAGCCACACGTAGCCCGAGGTGAGGGAAGAAAGGGATAGTCTGAGTTGGGTGGCGCAAGAAGTCGGTGTCATAGCCGGATATCGGAATCGTCGTCGCCTTGTTCCTCTTCCTTTTAATCAAGGTGAGTGGTTGAACCTTGACTCGTTGGGTAGGCGTGTGGCAGACCCATTGAAATTGGGGATTTATCGATTCTCGCATTGAATCTCATTGTTTCTTTAAGGCTTTTCGAGATTTGTGGTTCCTTTATGCACCTAGTGTCGATTGATGAATGTTGCGATGATTTCTTGATTTTAGGGGACGGCTGAATAGAGGGAAAAGGGGAAAGGTCATGCCGAAATTTTTCCCAATTCCCTCGAGTGGTTTAAACCCCTTAGATCGAACTCCTTTCATGATTAAGTAGATTAATGATTCAATTTTTCTAAAGTATGGTCGGGGTTCCTCTTTCCCACCTTTAAAGGGTTCGGCCGAGCATGATTAGACTATTTTGATTGACGAGTAAATTTATGGTAGTATTAGATGATTTCACAATTGTAGGAGAATTATATTCTTGATTGCACACATGTAGCGAAATTTATGATGTAGCATATATTTTTTTAAATTTCCTTCAATGAATTGTAAATGATAGAATTGAATTTACCATGCTGGAATCGATTTTACCATGCTGAAATTATTGTTTAAATGTAGAATTTATTTATTCGATTGCCGCAATCATGTGAATATTTATGTTATAGTTGCCATAGTCAAAATTCCTCGTGACATATATGATGTGATATATCTATTTACGGAGATTCTCACGCGTGTGACATCTTAGATCACACTAAAGGAATGTGGTGAATGACATTAAATGATTATAAAGGAAATTTACATAATGTTTAACCTTTTCGTGGAACTTGAACATAGAAACGCTAGGTTTCACATTTAGGGAAAATAGTGAGCACTAGTGTGCGGCTTGTAAGGCCCGGGAAGGGGGTTGGATGTGGACGGCTGCCCTAGGCTAAAATAGAGAAATTATAGAAGACTTTGCGTGTGTATTGTGATTGTGATGGTCAGACTGAGGAGCGTTTATAGCCGGCACAGCTAATATCCGACTCAGCGGGTGATTAGGGTCTTGAGATTGCACCTGTAGGCCACGCTAGGTGTTAGACCCGAGTGATGGAGGGTCTTGATATTCCGTCACTGGGCCACGCTGATGATAGGCCCGAGTCGGATGGGACTAGCTATCCCTAACCCGGTGGGGTTCCTGAAACTAGTTGACCATCCTAGTTGACCTACCCAGTGATTGGATCGCTATATGTGAATCTCCATGTGTGATATATCCAGTAAGGATTGGTTGTAGCAATTGATTTTAAGGCCAGTTGGCCGGGTATTATTATTTAATGTGAAGGCCAGTTACAGCCGAGACTGTGACTGATCAGGGTGCGATCGACTGGCCAAAGTTGTGTGGAAATCCGATATTTTATTATACATCTTTACTATTTCTAGATTACGATTATACTGGGATTCAAGTGATGGTTCGAAAGAACCACTCACTGAGTTCCTCGTGGACTAACGAATTATTGTCTTTGTTTTGCAGAGCTTGACCAGTGAGCTACGGCTTGATGGCATGGCGCGGCTAGAGGGCAGGTGGCGACGTGGATCTTGTAGCAGACGGTCGTATAGTCATAGTCGTGTTGAGTAGAGTCGTTGTGCTTGCACTGAGTTGTTTTTTGTAAAATATTGAGTTGTTTCTTAAAACAAAATCTTGAGATGTTTCTTTAAAACTTTGAGTTGTTTCTTGAACTTGACTTTGTTAAACTATTTTTCAAATATTAAATAAAGTTTGGTATCGTTGCTTTTATTTATGATTCCCATGTCATTCTAATTGCATATTATGTGTTGATGATTAGTGCATGTGGTAGGCTTTGGGGTACCGACACATACCCTGGCCGATCAAGCGACTCTGAGTTAGGGCATGATAGAAATCCTTGGTGTGGAGCCAATGTAGTGGAGTAGGTGGTTTGGCTGAAACACTATAACTCTTGTGTTATCATTGCTTGTTCTTACTTGCTTTTAATTGCTTCTATACACTTATCAAGCATCAATTTCAAAGAAACATCAAGTTGGTTGTTAAACGGTCAAAATTGAAAAGTGTAAATTAAACCTAGTTTTAGCTACACACTATTCACCCCCACCCCTCTTCTAGTGTGGATATTTAATACCGGAGCTTGGTTGTAGGATTTTATTTAACCATCTAACCTACAACTTAGAATATCAAGCGAAATCCAACTAGCTCAAGGGTCCTTTACTCATACTCCACCACTCTTCGATGGATGCAACTATGCCTATTGAAAGATAAGAATGAATAGCTTCCTTCAATCACTAGGTTTGGATTTATGGAGAATGATACAAGTAGAGTATAAGAAACCCACTAAGAATATGGATGAATGGAACCAAGATGAGGTTAGACTCTTTAATGCAAATGCCAAGACCATAAATGTCTTGTATTGTGGTCTATCCATTAATGAGTTTAATAGAATCTCAACATGCAAGTCGGCCTTTAAACTTTGGAATGTCCTAGAGACTACACATGAAGGCACCTTACAAGTTAAGGGGTCCAAGATTAATCTTCTTATGCATGACTATGAAATGTTTAGAATGTAATCGTATGAAACCATTGATGAAATGTATGCTCGTTTTCAAAATATTACTAATGGCTTATGCAATCTTGGAAAAGATATCAAAGAAGAGGGAAAGGTAAGGAAGCTTGTCCGATCTCTTCCCAAAGCTTGGGAGCTAAATGTGACTGCGGTCATGGAAGCCAAGGGATTGGCTACCTTAAAAATCACTGAACTCATTGGATCTCTCATGACACATGAGATCCACATGAGATCTCTCATGACCAATGCTTTAAAAGCATCACACTGAGTTGAAGAGCCTTTATCATCCAAAGAAGAGTTTGATGATCTAGAAGAAATGACGATGAGGGCAAGAAGGTTCATGAGCTTCATGAGGAGTGGCATGAGGAGAGGCAAGGGAGGCTACACTTGCTACAATTGCAACAAGACCGGACACCTAAAGAAGGATTGTCACTTCTCAGGATGGCCTCAACCTCCACTCCTTATAAGAAGGACAAGTACAAGAAGAAGAAGAAGAAGAAAGCAATGATGGCTTCGTAGGATGAGAGTGAATCCTCATGGCAAATGATAACAATGTAAAATTTACTTTTGGTGAACTTTCATTCATGCAAGAAGAATTAGAAATTGAGTTGATCAAATGCATGATGAGTTTAATGCTATTAGGAGAAAATTTAAAGAACTTAAAAAGGACAACAAATCCTTAGAAGTAAAAAATGATAGTTTGCTACTTTCATGCAATGTCTTAAATAAAGAGGTAGAAAGCCTTAAGGGTGAAAAACATGCCTCTGAAAAAGTTTAAAACGACTTAGAAAATGAGAATGAAAAACTATAAAATGAAAACAAGTTTTTAAGTTCTGAAGTTAACATCTAAATGATAGCATGCTTAGTTTAAAGGAGTTATGCATACAATGCAAAATGTCATGCCTAAGATTGCTCATGATAGAAAAATCGCACATGCTCATGATCATGCACACTTCCATGCTCACACTCACAGGACTAGAAGATTCAATGGAAGTTATTTTTCTTGTGGTATTTTTGGGCACATGGCTAGAGAATGTGCACTTAAAAGGAACCCCCATGCTAGATTTACTTGGGTTCCTAAGATGACTAACAATCAAGGACCCAAGAAGATTTGGGTACCTAAAGTTGTCTCTTCTCCTATTGTAGATGGAGAATCATCCTCAAGCAAGTAGGAGTACTTAGATCTTGGATAGCGGTTGCTCAAAGTATATGATGGGAGACATCAACCCATTTGCAACCCTATCAAGCAAGGATGGTGGACATGTAATATTTGGAGACAATGTCAAAGGTAAGATTGCTAGCATTGGAGATATAGGTATACTTCCTTACCCATGTATTAAAAATGTTTTATTAGTTGATGGGTTGAAGCATAATTTAATTAGTATATTTCAATTGTGTGATAATTGGTAAGTCATATCTGAAGCATCTAAGTGTATAATTAGAAGTGCACCATCAAATGACATTGTTTTAATTGGAAATAGGCATGAGAATGTTTACACATTAACTTTAAATGTATTGCCTAATCCTCATGTTAAATGCTTAGTAGCTATGGAAAATGATGCATAGAAGGCTAGGACATGCTACCATGACCCTCATCCAAGAAATAACTGAAAAGGATTTAGTTAAAGGAATACCCAAGATAAAATTTGAAGATGATAGACTTTGTGATGCATGTTGACATGGTAAACAAGTTAAGTCTTCCTTTCATAGTGTAAATCAAGTTACCACATCTAGAACACTTGAACTTGTGCATATGGACTTCTTTGTTCCTTGTGATGTTGCTAGTCTAGGTGGTAAACTATATTGCTATGTTTTGGTAAATGATTTTTCTAGATTTACATGGATTTTCTTCCTAGCTAAGAATAATGAAACTTTTGACTTCTTTAAGAAATTTGCTAGGAGAGTCATAAATGAAAAAAGAATTTTGATTTTGAAAACTAGGAGTGATAATGGAGGTGAATTTAAAAATAATTTTTTTTCAAAATTTTGTGATGAACTTGGTATAGAAAATATTGTTTGTTCCCCTAGAACCCCTCAACAAAATGGGATAGTTAAGAGGAAGAATAGAACTTTACAAGAAATGGCTAGGATTATGCTTTGCGAAAATAATTTGCTTAAGTATTTTTGGGCCGAAGCTATAAACACCTCTTGTTATGTTTTAAATTGAATGTTATTGAGACCTAAAAGTAATAAAACCCCTTTTGAGTTTTGGAATGATAGAATCCCAAGTGTGGGGTATTGTAAAGTTTTTGGATGTAAATGTTTTATCTTAAACACTAAGGAGCATCTAGGAAAATTCGATTCTAAATCTGATGAGGGTATTTTTCTTGGATAATTAAATAGTTCTAAGGAATATAGAGTATATAATCGTAGAACTATGGTTGTTAAAGAATCTATGCATGTTACTTTTGATAAAACTAATGATTCTTCATGAAATGTTAAGATTGTGAATGTAAGTGAGGAACTTGAGGAGTTGACCTTTAATGATAAAGAGGTTGAAGATGAACTCAATGAGGAACCAAATGATGGAGAACCTTCATCCATATCCATACCTCATGTTGGAGAAGAAGAAGAAGCTCTACCTCATCTCCTTAAATGATATCAGTTGATATGGGATCATCTAATTGATCAAGTCATTGGAGAGCCTTCAACAAGAGTGGTAACACATTCTAAACTTTGAAATATTTGTCAATATATAGCTTTCATTTCTCAAGTAGAGCTTAAAAACATTAAGGAGGTCATAGAAGATGAATTTTGGGTTATTGTCATGCAAGAGGAACTAAATCAATTTGTTAGTACCTAGGCCTAATGGACAAGCCGTAATTGGGACTAAATGAGTCTATAGGAATAAATTAGAAACAAAGCTAGGTTAGTGGCCCAAGGGTATAATCAAGAAGAAGGTATCGACTATAATGAAACTTATGCTCCCGTAGCTAAATTAGAAGCAATTCACATGCTTTTAGCTTATGCAAGTTTCAAATGTTCTAAACTTTTTCAAATGGATGTTAAAAGTGTATTTTTGAATGATTTTATAACGGAAGAAGTTTATGTTGTACAACCCTCTGGTTTCGAAAACTTTGAATTTCCAAATCATGTTTATAAACTTAAAATGGCTTTGTATGGTTTAAAACAAGCCCCTAGGGCTTGGTATGGTAGATGAGGGAATAAAACCACTCCTCTGTAGCCGTGCAGCTCATCCTTGAGCCGCACGTAGCCCGAGAAAAGAGAAGGAGTAGGGGAAGGCTTGGGTCGGCGCCGTAATCGTGTCGCCATCGGAAGGATCGAGATCTCCATCGTCCATCCTTTCTTCTTCCTAAACCGATGTGAGTGGTTGTGTTCCTTTGTTGATCTTCGTATCGCTGTTTTAATTGTTATTACGTCGGATCTACCGTAGTTTTCTGGATCTTTGATGTTTTAGGGGCTGCCGAGCAAAGAGAAAAGGGAAAGGTCATGCCGAAAATTTCCTCAATTCCCTTGATGGATGTAAACCCCTTATGATCAATCTTGAATCTATATCGACTGGAGTTATAGTTTATTTACTGAAATTGATGATTGAAACTCCTCCTCTAAGCCTAGTAGGCTCGGCCAAACAAGGGGAAAGCCCTTGTCTATGGCTCGGCCGAGCAAGGGGTGTGTAGTTTTGATCAATGGCTTGGTTAGGGTAGATTGAAAACAAGATACTAGGATTTGGGATTAGTTTTTCCCCTTGTTCCTACCCTTGAAGGCTCAGCCGAGCAAGACATGCCATGCTCAAGTTTCGGCTGAGCAAGGATGGAGGGGATGGTGGCCTCTAGGAGCTAGCCATCATAATTAGGAGTACTCAAAATAATAGGAAACGAGGGTTACCTAGATTGACAAGTAGAATCAAGATGACTTTTAGGTAAGACTTAAATTATGATCATTTTCACAAATCTAATATATTCTTTAATTTGTATCAATTACATCTCGAACTATCGAATTGATATTAATTTTAGCCCGACGTTAGATGCTCGTCAACGCCACCATTAGATGCTGACGTGGCATTTGACTTAGCATATTAAAAAATATTTTTTTATTAATCACTTTGCCGCATCATCATTTAATTACCTTTTTTTTATAAAAAAAAAAAACTTTTTTTAACTTACCCTCCATTTATCACGTCAGCTATTAAAAATACTATTTTTAACCTCCCCTGGGTGCACTCCGTCGAATACGTTTCCTCTCCTTTCGTCGTTCGCGGCGGCAGTCCTGGCTTCTCTACTCGCATTTGCTCGCTGAGGGGCTGAGAGAGGCCGACCATCTTCTAGTGTCGGTCGTATTTGTCTTGGATCCGCTGTCTATGCTGTTTAGATCCTCGCGGTTCTCCTCGAAGGAGTTAAGCCCATCGAAACCATCCAAGTTCATATAGGCGGCGAACAAGTCGTCGCTCGTGACACCGTCGGCATCCAATTTGCTTTCCCAATAGTTCTCCACCTTCACTCCTCCCGTCGTCATCTTAGCAGAGTCCAGGAACCCGTCCTCGGCTGGGGCGGCAGCTGTAGGCTTCAGGGGTAGAGATGATGGGAGGAAGGCAAACCAGATTTCGCGTCGAGACCGCCGATGCGCCTTGCGAGGTGGAAGGCCGTCTCTGGCCAAGGCGAAGGTGGAAGTTGCCTTCCTCCCATCTGAGGGCGGAAGTATTAGAAAACCTCCGCCCCTTTGAGCTCTTTGATGAGGGCGGAAGTATCTGAGGGTTGACCAGTGGAGGGTGCTCAATATCCCCGAGTAATCGCCCGCCGCCACCCCAAATCCCCAATCAAAGAGGCGAGACCAACCCCAAACACCCCGCTCAATATCGACGCCCCATGGAGCTTGGAACTCTGTATTGCTGTTCTTACCAGGAAAGCCACCCAACACAAGCAAACGAGAAGTTACCAATGCCCATACGAGAAGAATCACAAGTATAGTGCCAAAGGGCAATGCTGCTGTGGCACTATACACTATAGCAACAGTATTGAGGAAGCAAAAAGTCAAGAATAGAGGTCCACAGAATAAGCATCCAGTCAACAATAAGTTCTTCACCTGAAATCCAAGACTAGAAAGAATTAAAAGAGAAAATATACCAACAACAGAAGAATTTTTTGTTGCTCAATAAATCCGTACCCAGTTAGTTCCTTCTAGTTGCATGTATAAGGAGGTTGCTGTGTAACAGCAATACCAGAAGTAAGAGCATAGATGATAACAAGTGCAGTGAATAATGCTCCACGGTTGTATGGATGGAATACACCAACAAATGCAAGTAGGAAGATGAAAATTGTACTGTCACACACAAGTATTACGCAATATTGCAAGAAATCAAAATCTGAATCAAATACCAATTCTTACATAGCAAAGAGCTGGGTTCCAGATCCAACAACAGGTGAAAACAATGACTTTTTCTTTGGAAACCTGAAGACATCCCCATGAATGTACTTCCATCCACTTTCATCTTGGTCTTCAAGAGACTCGATTCTCATCATTTGATATCTTTGAAACAGTTACATATTAGTTTGCCACATAAACATCTAGTTCTTACTTGATAAAGTCATTTTTAGCACCCGCATGAGAATTGTAGCAAGGAAGCTAGCTAATAGAAGGACAATCGGAATTTATGAAAGAGAACCAGTGGATCTCCAAATGCTGAGGCATAGAGGAAACTTTTGAGTACTTCTCCATCCTTTTCTCAAAAGGAATATCAGTCTTTTTCCATGTCACAGAATATGAAAAACTTCCTTCTCTTCCGTGATATCCACTGATATATTTGGATCAGGTTGTGCACTAATTTCTATGACACGATCATCATGGAGAAGCAGAGCACGTACACTTCATTGGATATGCCCAGCTTCACGTTGATCTGCTTCACCAAGAAGACGTCAAAGAGGATAGCGAGCGCGTAGAGCACCTGCATGCCAAATATCAACCTCCTCATCGGGATCCTCTTCAAGCACCACTCGTGGAAAACGGTCGTGCAGAGGACCATCAACTGCCTGATCACCTTCGAGAGGCTGATCACCGACGGATCGAGCTGCAGAAACTGCGTCTGGAAGCAGAACATTGACCCTAAAAGAATCGGAACGACGGCCACGGAGGCGACGATCTACAAAAGGGGATAGAAGATGCTCTCCTCGCTGACTGCTGTGATGAGGTTGGAGAACTTTTCGCTGCTATCGATCTGCTCATGGCGCCGGCGCCTCCTGCGTCCGGACTGCCGCCGCCAAGACGAAAGGAGAGGCAACGTGTTCGACGGAGTGCACCCTGCAGTGGAGGTTAAAAATAGTATTTTTAATAGCTGATGCGGCAATAGAGGGTAAATTAAAAAAAAATATTTTAAAAAATAGATATTTAAATGCTGATGGGGCAAAGTGATTAATAAAATTTTTTTAATATGCCGAGTAAAATGCCATGAAAGCACCTAAAGGTGGCATTGACGGACATCTAACATCGAGCAAGAATTGATATCAATTCGATAGTTCGAAATGTAATTGATACAAATTAAAGAATGAGCATCAATTAATCCTTTAATTTATAGCTCATTTACTTGTATTTTTTTTCTTATTTGCTTCTCATTTCAAGTTGTTAAGTGTGGTGTAGTGTTACACCTACGTTTCTTTATTTTTGAGTATTTTTCTTTGGAATAGTAGTTAAGGCTTCCTCTAAGGTTGAGGAATAAGTCATCTTTGTATTCTTTAGGAAATATTCAAGTTATAAAGATTTAAGATTAGAAATCCTTGGTGAGGAGCCTGGGTAGTGGAGTAGGCGGTGTGGCAGAACCACTCTAAATTTCACCTGTTAGCATTGCTTATCTATTTAATTTTGCTTGGTATTAATCATTACTCATTTATATGTTCATCTTAAAAGCATATAACTCAAAATAGCAAAAATTCATACTTAGGCCAACTTAAAAATAAATCGGAATTGAACTTAGCATATTTAGGCTACACACTATTCACCCCCCTCTAGTGTGGTTATTTGGTTTACAACAAAGATCTAAGGCATCACTTTCTTAGAGACAAAGTAGCTAAGGGTAATATCTCCGTAGAATTTGTGCCTATTTGTTGGGTGAAATGGCCACACTAGAGGGGGGTGAATAGTGTGTTAACTAATCAATTAGTCTAAATCCGATTTTAATCGTTTCTTAAATTACTTAGGCAATTCACAATTGTACGACTAAATGCGGAAACGAGTAATAAAGATAAGCAATACGATACAGAAAGAAAACAATGCTAACACAAGTATTTATAGTGGCTCGGCCCCAATACCTACTCCACTACCTAAGCACCCCGCTTAGGATTTCCAAACTAAGTTTACTAGATTATATCATTTCTCTTACAAAGAGGATTTTACAACCGAAAAGTCTCCGCTTTCAAACCGAAGATACTTCCACACCCGGAAGTATCCCGTCTTCCTACCGAGAGCACTCTTCCACCTCAACCTAAGGGATAACTCAACTAATCCTAGTAAACTAAGTTTACAATGGTGGATTTAAGCCTTAGCACCAAGGCAACCACCAACTCAATCAACCTAGCACTCTAGGGTTTACACAAGTTTATATACAATCAAAATAAACAACAAAATACAATAACAATTGGAGCAATAAAACAAACAACAAGTACTTAGCTCCAAAAGAAACTCCCTAGTCCTCTTGATGTCCTGTGAAGATGAATCTATGAAGCTTCAAGGCTAAATCAACAAGTGGAGATCAAAACTAGGGCTCTTAGCAAAGATGGCTCAAGAATTCTTGTAGAGATGCAATGAGTGGCTCTTTGAGGCTTAGAAGCATCATTAGAAGGCTAGAAATAAGATTGGGATGGGTATTTATAACCCCCCACAAGAAATGGCTCGTCAATGGGCGGAAAACTAGTCATTTCCACCATTCGATCGCAGCCCGATCGATTATCGGTCGACCGACGGATCGATCGCCCAAGCGATCATGACATTCTGCCGCTTTTGGGCACAGTTTAGTCAATCGAATTGGCTACTACCAATTTTCAACCAACTTCGGTCTCGACCGACCGGTCGACCAAATTGGCTACTACCAAATTCTGGCACCGTTCGGTCAACCGAAATGCCTTCTTCTTCGGTCGATCGACCGAACCTAGGCAGGGCAAATTTCTTTGCTTGGTTTGTTCATTTTTTGGTTCTGTCTTCGCTAAGTCTACTTATATAACATCTATTAACTTTAGGTTAATAACTTTGAAACATAAATGTTATATAAGGATTACCTCCCATTTGGATTCAATAAAAATATCTAAAAAATCAAAATTCTTAAGAATCAAAATCTAGTTTTTGGGGTATAGTACAAATTTTCGGAAAACATAAATTTCCTAATTTCTTGGGTCAAATATGGGTAGGCTAAAGGCTTCAAAAAAATCCTTAAAAATATCTCGTTATCTAGTTTTAACCCAAGGAACAATTACTGTCATTTTTTATGTTAGGAAAATATCTAGGTCATATAGCCCTCCAAGGAGCTCTCTAGGCTTAGTGAATTTCAGGGCGGTTTCTAGGATTTCATGTTTTGGGATTCGAATTTGGTTTTTGGGTTCTTTGCATCATAAAGAGGATTACATTATATTCTAGACACCCTAAACCTAAACTCTAATTTTCCGAAGAATCCCGAGCGTCAACTAGCACTACTAGAAAAATGGTCATCAGCAACGGCTGATGCCATTGCTGAGCCGTTGCTGAAGAGCATCAGCAACGGCTGAGCCGTTGCAATAGCGCCGTGACAGAAAGTCGCGTTGCTGATGACTTAGCAACGGATCAGCAATGGCCGCTCGGGCCGTCGCTCAAAACATTATCAGCAACGGCCGCTGGGCCGTCGCTAAAACTATTATCAGCAACCGTTTTGCCACAGACCCGGAGCCGTTGCTGATACCATTAATAGCAACGGCCGCTGAGTCCGTAGCAACGCCGTTAGTAAAACTCCATCGCTAAGCCGTTGCTGTAGGTCATCAGCAACGGCTCTCGATACACTTTTAGCAACGGCTTTCCCACGGACGCCCGTGGGAAAGCCGTTGCTGATGACGTATACCTGCAACCAGAAAATTTGAAAATTTCAAATTTCCATTGATACATTGATACATTTATCTGATACATAACTCACACACCCATACCCTCATACACACATTCATTCACACATCACAAACACCTCATACACATTCATTCACACATCACAAACACACCAACATATATACATCAAAACAATTATATTTATATTCATAATTATCCACGATAGTATAAACACAATTCAAATATAAAATTGAAGTATCAACATCTCAATAACATAGTCAATATAAATTAAACAAGTTCAATATCTGAGTAACAAAGTCAATATAAACAAAATCTCACGATGACGATGGAGGATGGCCTGGATCATATGGCGGGGTCTGGAGTGCTTGAGTGTACACCGGCGTGGACTGACTCGAGGATGATGGATTAGATGATGCCGAAGAGATGCCTGCTTCGGGATGACCCGACAAGTTGCGTAGCATAGCTTCTATATTCGTCATCGTCTGACTCTGACGCTCCATCATCTCAGTCTGACGCGCGACCGTCTCCTCTAGAGTCCTTATTCTGCTACTATGATAATAACTGGATCTAGAGGTGGACGGCCGCTCACCAGCGACCGGAGGGGTCGGTGCCCCAAGTGGCCCTAGTACGGCTCGCGCATGACCACTATCTGCGAAGCCATATACGCGGCCATGGTCCCAGCCACCTGCGGCCTCGACCCACGATGCTGCGTCAAAGTCCTCGGGGGTACCCCCGCGCTGCACCACCGTCCGGCTGTACGTCTCCTACTCGAGTTTGATTTTTTGTTTAATATTTATCATAAAACTTAAATTATAAATATATAATGAATAATTTAAACAAATATATAATTACCACAATGTATGCAGCGCGGTTGTCGATGTACTCCCCCGTCCCATGTGCTCGACGGTGAGTCCGCTCAAACACCGCCATCGGGGAGGGTCGCTGGACAGTCCCGTCATCCGACACCGTCGTCTACATTTACAAAACAAATACATTAATTAGTACACATAATAACAAATAAAATATATAATTAAACGATATACTTACCATACGGTTTGCGTGCACTGCAAATGCAACAGAGCCGCCGGTGTGACGCGCTGCTCCCCCCGACATGCGATTTCTAGCCGCATTCTGAGAAAATGCAGGAGGGAAAAACTGCTCCAGCTTGCATATGATTTCAACAATATTATTTTCAAGTGTTGACATATCTTCGACTCGAAGGACATTTGCACAGATGCTTCTAAAAAACATACTTAATTCAGTCAACGGACCCCAAATATTATCAGGTAGAAGATCTCGAAATGCGATCGGAAGTAATCTCTGCATGAATACATGACAATCATGGCTCTTCATCCCTGATATTTTGCAATCATCGACGTTCACACATCGAGATAAGTTTGAAGCATATCCATCGGGTAATCTGAGTTCTTTTACCCATTGACAAACATCTTTGATCTGTTGTTTATTTAACACATATAGGGCCTTCGGTTTCAGATATCGTCCGTTGACCTCTTGTAACTCCAACTCTGGTCTTTTACAAAGTATTTTCAGATCATGTCGGGCTTTGACATTATCTTTAGTTTTTCCAGAAATATCCATCACAGTGTTGAAAATATTATCAAACACATTTTTTTCAATGTGCATGACATCTAAATTATGTCGAATCAATAATGAACTCCAATAGGGCAATTCCCAAAAGATACTTTTTTTCACCCAGTTGTGTGTTTGGCCAAAACCTGACACTCTTTCATTGCGACCGAATACAATATCTGGAAGTGCTGAAACACGTGCTAACATTTGTTCACCAGACAACATCGGTGGTGGCCCATCTCTTTCGACTCTGCCCTTAGTAAATTTATTACGATTCCTTCGATACTGGTGATGAACCGGTAGGAATCGACGATGACAATCAAAGAATGAGATTTTTCGTCCGTTCTGAAGACTGATTGATTTAGAGTGTTCCATACAATACGGGCAAGAGAGTCGGCCGTGAGTGCTCCAACCCGACAACATGCCGTACGCGGGGAAATCATTGATTGTCCACAAGACCCTGGCCTTTAAATTGAAGTTTTGCTTCCGATGACAATCATAAGTGACAGCTCCCTCAGTCCACAATGTTTTCAATTCATCTATCAAGGGTCTGAGAAATATGTCAATTTCTTTTCGCGGACCCTTAGGACCCGGAATAATCATCGAAAGATAAATAAATTCATCTTTCATGCACATTGACGGTGGCAAATTATAAACTGTCAGCAGCACTGGCCAAACTGAATAAGGAGTTGCAGAATGTCCAAACGGATTAAAACCATCTGTGCACAATCCCAATCTGATATTTCTAGTATCCATAGCAAATGAAGGATAACATGTATCCAAATGTTTCCATGCTTCACTGTCAGATGGATGAGTCATTACTGTATCATCACGACTTCTTGCATGCCAACTCATGTAGGGGGCTGTCTTTTCCGACATGAATAACCTTTGAAGCCTCGGTGTTAGTGGAAAATACCGAAGCACCTTAAACGGGATATTTTTCTGTCGGACCGATTTCTTCTCCTTGTAACGAGGGTGTTGACATACAGGGCATTTATCCAACTGCACATTTTCTTTATAATATAAAATGCAGTTATTTTGGCACGCGTGTATTTTTTCGTACCCAAGCCCCAATTTTCTCATTAGCTTTTTAGTATTATAAAAAGTAGGCTCAAACTTGTTATCAGTAGGCAGCATTACATTAATCAATCCAGCAATCCGATCATACGCAACTCCGCTGATATTACAATCAGCCTTGATGCTTAAGAGCTGTGTCATTGCTGAAAACCTAGTGTATTTAGGACAATTCTCATACAAAGGTTCATCGGCAGCTTTCAACATCTCGTAAAATTCTGCAGCTTCTTTATTCGGTAATTCAATCTCTACCGCAGCCCCTACTTCTGTGATATCAACCGCTGTAGTATCTGGTGGGACTGATGTCTGAAGAACTGGCCGATCAACATTATCATTCAGGCGGAATTGACCCCCAAGACTATCAAGTATCATAGTTCTATAGGGATTACATTGACCGGATGAAGAAGCACCAGCAGAGGAAGATTCACCATATGTCTGAACGACAGGATTGCTCGACGTCCCGACTTCGCGTGACTCCCCGTGACAAGTCCATAGAAAATATCTCGGTGCAAATCCTTTGGTATATAGATGCAGAGTGACAGTCTCCCGATCCAAAAATCGTCCATTTGAACAAATGCGGCACGGACATCGGATTTGATCATCCATGCTAACGAGAGATGTTGCCGAAATTTAGAATAATTAGTTAACAGTTAAAATAAAAACGTAAGTGCAGTACAAATAACTATATTCCCAAATTGTCCAATCAGGGACTATTCAAGAATTGTACGTCATATAAAAGATCATCTACTTCTTTTACACGAACATACAATTCCCGAACGGATCTAAGGTTTTGCTAAATCATATCCGATCGTCGATGCGTACGTGAAACATATCAACTCGTCGGAGGATGATTATTTTCTAAATGTTTCGAGACAGTTCGAGTCCATATTGGACGATTTCGGCGCGCGTCCGAAGTGGACGATTCCGGCGCGAGTCCGAAGTGGACAATTCCGGCGCGAGTCCGAATTGGACGATTCCGGCGCGCGTCCGAAGTGGACGATTCCGGTGCGCGTCCGAATTGGACGATACCGGCGCGCGTCCGAAGTGGACGATACCGGCGCGCGTCCGAAGTGGACGATTCCGACGCGCGTCCGAAGTGGACGATTCCGGCGCGCGTCCGAAATTAATCTAAACCCTAATAATTAATCTAACAAATTAAACAATTAATCTAAACAATTAATTAACAATTATTAAATAATTAATTAACAAATATAAAATAATATAAACTATATATATATATACTAAATTCCGGCGCCGGAGGGTGGCCTCCGGCGCCGGCGTACAGTGGCCGGACACAATGTCCGGCCACTGCAAAAGGTCCGGCGGCGGCCATCGGCCGACCGCCGCCGGCCGAAACCCTAGAAATAGGGTTTCGGTCGGGTGATTTCCGCCGGCCGCAGGGAAGAGACGGCAGCAGGGGAGACTTACCTGAACAAGTCGGCAGCAGCGGTCGGCGTCGTCGGCAGCAGCGGCAGCGGCGGTGAGTGGCGTCGGCAGGAGCGGCGGCGGCAGCAGCGAGCAGCGGGAGGAAGAAGAGTCGGGCGCGAGAGCGTGCCCTATATAAACTTATCAGCAACGGCTCACTCGCCCGTTAGAACGCCGTTGCTGATAAGTTATCATCAGCAACGGCTCACTTATCCGTTAGCAAGCCGTTGCTGAAGATTAAAAAATCAGCAACGGCTCGCCTTTCCGTCAGAAAGCCGTTGCTGATAATTAAAATAATCAGCAACGGCTCGGGTTTCCGTTAGAACGCCGTTGCAGATACAGTTTTCTGCAACGGCTCGGGCGGCCGTAAGAATGCCGTTGCAAATAGCAACGGCTTGAGCGGCCTTCGCTGATAGCCGTTGCTGAAGACGAAGTTTCTAGTAGTGTAGCGTCCTTGTCGATTTCTTTGATTTCTCTGAATTTTCCGATCATGGATGTCGTACGCTAATCGACTTGGAACCTGAAAGATTTCTTAATGAAACATTAGTTCCATATTTGTTATCATCAAAACCAAGATTAAGACCAAGGTAGAAAACCTTAGGCCAACACTATCGACAAACAATTTATGAACATATTTACTAACCCTTGAATAAAGAAAGTTTTACCAACTTAAGTATGCAATTAGGAATTTTCAATCTTCTACATATTTGAGTTTTCAAAAATTGCATGTCTCTTTGAAAAATCGGTTTTTGTAGTATCATCACACTCATGCAATGCCTTGTAATCGGGCTTTACGACTTATTGATGCTTTCCTTTCATAGGCTCACATTGGTAGGAAGGACTATAGTGATAGATAATACTTGGTTTTATGGATTTCATAATTTTCATGATGAAACTCATTAATAGTACCTTGCGTTCTTGCCCTTTTTGATTGATGTCAAAAAGGGAAGAAAAAGACTATTGGTCACATTTATTTTATGATGATTATATACAAGGGGGGTCATAAGTTAGATATGCATGTTGATAGGGGAGCATATATTAGTTTCTTATTTGTTTTATCAAGAACTCACAAATGAGCATGTATCATGTCTCACATATTGCTTATTTTTCATGTTTTGTTTGTCATCTTCAAAAAATGGGAGATTGTTGGCCCAAGGGTTACCCCTAGGCCTCATTCTCTATTTTGATGATAATAAACATGAAACTAACTCATTTTTGGAGTTTTGAGTTCAGGTTGATAGAACGATACATGTGCGAACCTCATCCGGAAAAATGCAAAGAAACGTCAAAAACGGCTCTGACGACGATCGCGTAGATTCCTAAGATTAGAATTATAAGTTAATGTAATATGCCCCTAGGATATCAACCCAAACCTGATTGTAATAAATCCCAAGTCAAAATCCGAAGACGAAACTCGGAAACAAACGTCACGTAAAAAATCAGCAAACAAACTTCGATCGTCCATCAGCCAGACACCGACCGGCTAGGCCCCAAAATGGGCAGAGGGCTCCGACCGGTGGCCGATCACTCGGTCGGTTGACCAGCGATCAGTCGGCGCCAACGGGCGAAAAACGCCGGTTGGAGTGAGCTGTTTGGTGAGGGATTATAACTACCCCTTTTAACTCTCCACCTACACTTCTTCACTGTTTCATTAAGCCTTCAAAGCAAGTTTTCAAGCCTTCTAGAGTTGATCTTCACGCCCTAGCTTCGTCGATTCGTTATCTTTTTGAAGAATTCTTCGCGACTCCACTCCGGCTTCGACTTTCACCATCCGACTTGACGAGTTGAAGGCTTGGAAGGCCAAGAAGGGAGCACACAAGTTTGGTTTACCTTCTTGTTCCCTTGTTCTTGTTTTCTCTAGTTGTTAAAGTGAATTTTATCATTGTAGCTTGCAAGGTGTGTTAGGTAAACATCTTAGGGTCTTTGTAGAATTATGTTTTGCCTAGAAGAATAGGTGTTGAGGCCTTCTTAAAGGGTTGAGAAGTGAGTACTCATTGTATTCTTAGAGAAATACTTGGTCTATAAAAAATTCGGATTAGAAATCATTGGTGTGGAGCCAAGATAGTGGAGTAGGCGGTTTGGCTGAACCACTATAACTCTTGTGTTAGTATTGATTGTTCTTACTTGCTTTTAAATGCTTCTATACACTTGTCAAGCATCCATTTCAAAGAAACATCAAGTTGGTTGTTAAACGGGTCAAAATTGAAAAGTGTGAATTAAACCTAGTTTTAGCTACACACTATTCAACCCCCCTTCTAGTATGGATATTTCAACAATATAATCGTACAAGGGTGTTGCTGGACATGTACAAACATATGAAAATATGACCTATCTATATTAGTAATCTTTATTGGAAAGCCTTCATTGATGGAAAGCTTTCCTTGATGGGAATACGTAGAGTGATTGCATAGCAAAGAGCTACAAAATATATGATGTGACTTATCAGTTGTATATAAATTCTGAAAGTATAGATGAAAAACTTTGACCGCGAGGCTTTTGTTAATTTCAAACATCTGGCGGTCGATCGGCGGTCAATAGTCGGTCGATCGGCTATCGATCGACTAACGAACGGTACACAGTCTACAGGTTGATATTTTTTGTCGTTTGGGTTTCGACCTTCAGGTTTGTTTCTTTATGGGTCTTTACATCATACTGAGGATTGTATAATTTATCGAGACGCCCTAAATCTAAGCTCTAACTTCTCGAAAAATTTGAGCGTGTCGACCAACGTTCTTCTGATTTTTCGATTTCTCCAATATTTTTCATCGTGGACGTCGTGTGCTAACCGACTTGGAATCTGAAAATAATTCTCCATGAAATCAATAGTTACATGTTTATTATCATCAAAATTGAGATTAAGATCAAGGTTAAAAATCTTAGGCCAACACAAATCTCTTGTGATTAATGAGGACACAAATGTCCTTGTATGGTTAGGTGGAGCCCCCGGACTTAACTGTCTAGCTTGACTTGAGTTTGATTTATGAGTGTGAACACTTCTACGGACCTAAAGTGATAGTCCGGTCCAATATCCTTGAATAATTTCTTGGAATATATTCCCCAAGTGTTCTCCATTTAGAATAGGATTTTCAAATCCCATGGGTACCATGCCAACACAATCATTTTAGTTATAAATTAAATTTAAAAGAAAGAATATATTATACCACAAGCTCATTCTATAAAAGGTTCTGAAATTTCTTGGACACGTGAGTCGATGAGTGCCACATGTTAGTGGCTTTAGGCAGACTCGAAAGGGGGTGGGGTTAAGAGTGTTTACAATTTCAAAAGTTCACGCACAAAGCAAGTAATGTATATACGAAAGCAATCACAAATAGAACAACCCAAACATATAAAATTTATAGTAGTTCGTCATTTTGTCCATGTCCACTCACTAAACACCCATGTTAGAATTTTAAACTCAATTCACTAGTATAAATATTTCCTCAAAGAAGATTTACAACCCAAGATAACCACCCTCAACACTAAGGGAACCTCAAACATCATTAGACCAACGAAACAATACTAAAAAATATAATTAATATTTGTCATAATGCGTATTCGATGGTGAGATATATAATTGATGTTAATTCAAAAATTAGGATGAATTAGGGGGCAAATGAAAGGTGGAATAGATTTTTTATTAGGCCCACGGAGATACATACATTAATTAGATTATTAATTTAGATTAATTTAAATTAGTTTCTTAATTTGATATTTTATTTACGAGTTAATACTGACTACGTTAGCTTAATATTATGTTGTATAATTTATTTTAAATTTATCAATCTTTAATTTAATTTATTTTTATTTTACTTTGTACTGTTTCTATTTTTTATAATTAGAATACTTATATATCTTTAATTATTTTATTTTATATTAGTTTAGGGATTAATTTTTCAGCGATTTACCAGAACTAGATTTTCCTCAAGAGAAATTCCCGGTTCTGGATAAGGGAATGCAAAATTCTCAAAATTGGAATCCCCTTTTTAAAAACCCCAAAATACCCTCAACTTAACCGGTGGCACCGAGTGACCTGCTGGTTACTATTTCCCACCCGATTACCATTACTTGAGCCCTAGAAGTTACCGCGCCGCAAGGACGACAAGGAGATGGACGATTTCGACGAGCTCCTCCTGAAGTGGAATGTCGTGGCTGCCAGCGCCACACCACCTCAACACCGCGGCCGTGTATCTCGCACTGCGGTTCTTCCTCAGCCGCACGCCATAGTCATACCCGGCGAAGCAAATGGCAGCTCGCGTTTGACTAGATCAACGCCATGTGCTACGACTTCCATGGTTTGTGGGATACGACACCCACTGGCGAGCACATGGCGTTGTACGACCCGCAGAGCAACATAAGCACATGCTACGGGCTGGAGTCGTGGATTGCAACCGGGGTGCCGACAGCGAAGGTGGCGATGGGCATGCCACTCTACGCCCGGCTGTGGAGGCTCAGCGACCCAAGCCAGCACGGTGTGGGGGCCAAGGGAGAAGGGAGGAGTGCTCATTTCCGCGAAGGTGGTGGGATTCAACTGGAACAATAGCTAGACGGTGGGTTGCTGATCTTTTTGGACCCTATGACATCTATTTAATCATATAATATACATAGGTAAAAATAATTGTTGGTAAAAATAATCATCTTATATAAAAATAATCATATTTGAACATTTGTATTGGTATATTCCAGGAGTGCAATATTTTAGTGAAATCATCATTTGACTAGAGACTTTCATGCAAAATAGGGGGGTTCTACGAAAGTCCAACCGGTTAGAGACTTTAATAGAGCCACCTATTTTAAATGAAATTGTAATACTCGGGGTTTCCTAATATAAATTTTTTGTGGTGCAGCCTATCAAGTCGGGAGCTAGCCAGACAGAGTCGCAAGATCGCCTCGAATAGCAGGTATAATTAATTTAAGTTATAGTCGAATGTTGGTATTGGATGGGTGAGTATGTTTGTTGACTCGAGTTGGGTTGAGTTGGGCTCAAGGTTCGAGTCGGGAATCGACCCGGGTTAGGTGGAGTCGTATGAGGAGGTTCAAGTTATTGGATATAGGTAAATTAGTCAAGTGATGAGGGGGAATAAAAACCCCTCATCATAGCAGTCGTGCGGCTCAAGGAAGGAGCCGCACGCAACCCAAAGAAGGAGAGGGAGATCGATGCCGAGCTCACGTCGACGCTGGGATCTCGGAGTTCGTCTTCTTCGATCTCGTCTTTTGATCCAATAGAGGTGAGTGGTTAGTCGATTTAGAGAGGGGAGGCGGGTGGCCGACCCTAAGTATGTAGAAATCGAGTTTTACACGATGTTTTCTTGCCGATTGATGTGGTTTTCTCGTGTTTGGACTTCAGATGAGTAGTGTAGTCTTGATTGTAGATTTTGTGATCGAGTTTTGTAAGATTTGAGGGCTGGCCGAAGAGGGAAAAAGGGGGAAGGTCCTGCCGAAATTTCCCCCAATTCCCTCGAGCGGCTCACAAACCATGGATCATCTTCTTCTTGTTAAACATTAGATCAGTAGGCCGATGCGTGTGAATTATTACTGAATTCCAGCCCTTTTCCACGTACCTAGAAGGCCCGGCCGAGCAAGGTTTTACCTTGCTCAAGCTTCGGCCGAGCAAGGGTAAGGGAGGAAACCGAATGATTTAATTAGTTGTTCATACTTTCTCGTTTGATGTTAAATCATATTCATGCCATGAGATTTCTCGCTTGTCATATGAAATGCTTGGTGATAGATCTATATTATCATATTAAGGAAATGTTCTTGCTATTGCATACATGGAGATGATTGTTATGACATATAATGCTAAGGAAAGGTTTATTAAATTCTCAGATATTATGCCTAAATGTTGCTATGTTTATTGCATATCCCTTATTAGTTTTATTATTGAAATTATCCTCTTATATTCGGCTGGTACATGAAAATTGATGCCCGTGATATATTTGGTAAGTGGTGTTATTAATGGTAGGCCGCGTACTCAACTATACTTGGTACGTTCTAACAACATTAGAAAGAAAGGCTAGGTTCCACACCTAGGGATAGTCAGCAGATTTCAACATCCAAATAATGTGACCCGAGGGGGTAGGGTCGGACACGGGCAATGCTCGGAAAGCAAAACATGAGGAAGTATGCACAACCTGATTCGATTGTGGTTGAGATGGTCTACTGAGCAGTGTCAATAGCCGAGCGGCTACCACACTACTCAGCAATTTTATGGGGTCTTGAGATTGTACCAGCGGGCCCGCTAGGTGTTAGACCCGAGTGGCGAAAGGTCTTGAGATTTCGTCAATGGGCCACGCTGACGGTAGACACGAGTTGGGTGGGACTAGCTATCCCTAACCCGGAGGATTCCTGAGACTAGTGGCCATCTTAGTCGACGGATTCGAGACATGATAGTTCATGGTTGAGATGCCCTTATGGGCTGGTTGTGGATAGGCCAACCGGCCTGGTTTCATAGAGGGAATAATCAAACCTTACATATATAATTGGGGCCATTAGTGGCCGAACTACTGAAATGGATAAGGGTCCGAGAGGCCGGTTCATCCGTTCTTCTGTCTTGGAAACTGATTAACTTATGTGGTGTGATCTTATTTTTAATTTCTTATATGTGTTATTTGCCGAGGTTTTAAGTGGAGGTTCGAAAGAACTGCTTACTGAGTTCCTCGTGAACTCACAATTTATTTATTGTTGTTTTGCAGAGCTCGATCAGTGAGGTACGGCTTGGTGGCATGGCGCACAGGAGAGCAGGCGTGGCTGCAGATCTCATAGCTAGCAATTTATTAGTCGTAGTCGTGTCTAGTAGAGTCATGTTTATGCACTGTGTTATTTCTGTAAAACGTTTTGATGTTTCTTGAAAACTTTTGGATGTTATCTTAAAACCTGTGATATTTTTGAACTTGATTTGATAAAACTGATTTCAAACAATTAATAAAGTTGGTACTGTTGCTTCCGTTTATGACTTCGATGTTATTCTGGTTATATTTCTATGAGTGTTGGTCGGTGCATACGGTAGGCTTCGGGGTACTGACCCGTACCCTGACCGGTCATATGTACCCTGAGTAGGGGCGTGATAGAAATAAAATACTTTTTTCACTCAAATAAATTCCAGATTATGTGAATTCATGTCTAGAGACGTTCAAGTTTAAATTGGAGTGGAATATTTCACGATCTGAATTTTTTTCTTCAAGTTCTGAGAAAGCCTCTAACCGATTAGAGACTTTCGTAGAACCCACTATTGTGCATGAAATAAAATATTTTGTTCAGTCAAACAGATCTCAAATGATGTGAATTCTTGTCTATGGATGTTCAAGTTTAAATTGGAGTGGGATATTTCACGATTTGAATTTTTTTCTTCAAGTTCTGTGAAAGTCTCTAACTGGTTAGAGACTTTCGTATAACCCGCTATTTTAAATGAAATAAAATATTTTTTTCACTCAAATAGATCTCAAATGATGTGAATTCTTGCCTAGGGACGTTCAAGTTTAAATTGGAGTGGAATATTTCATGATTTGAATTTTTTTTTCGTGGTTCTAAGGAAGTCTCTAACCGATTAGAGACTTTCGTAGAACCCGCTATTATGCACGAAATAAAATATTTTGTTCAATCAAATAAATCTCAAATGATGTGATTTCTTTTCTAGGGACGTTCAAGTTGAAATTGGTGTGGGATATTCCACGATTTGAATTTTTTTCTTCAAGTTATGCGAAAGTGATCTCTAACCGATTAGTGACTTTCGTAGAACCCACTGTTTTAAATAAAACAAAATACTTTTTTCACTCAAATAGATCCCAGATGATGTGAATTATTGCCTAGGGATGTTCAAGTTTAAATTGGAGTAGTATATTTCATGATTTGAAAAAAAAGTCTCTAATCTGTTAGAGACTTTCATAGAATCCCCTATTTGGCCTAAAATAAATTATTTTTTTCACTCAAATAGATCTCAAATGATGTGAATTCTTGTCTAGGGACGTTTAAGTTTAAATTGGACTAATATATATTACGATTTGAATTTTTTTCTTCAAGTTCTTGGAAAGTCTCTAACCGATTAGAGACTTTCGTGAACCCGATATGTTGCATGAAATAAATTACTTTTTCACTCAAATAATTTCAAAATGATCTGAAACACAATATAACCATAATATTACCAAGTTAATATATTACCACAATCATATAAACAGCAGATCTACACATGGCTGCAGGTAGTAGCAATCACAACACAGCAGCTTCTCCATGACTCTCCCATCACCCTATAAGTGCTAATTATTAGCCATATATGCTTAAAATTACAACTTGAGCAATGCTAATCAAGTATTATTATGCAACATGAAACATCATTGCTTGAGGATAGAAGGAACACTACAAAACTTCATTAAAAGGAGCAGATGCCATGTATTGCACAATTACATGGCATATTCATTACAATGTGTATTAATTGATTACAATATGCATTCAGATTATAATTACACAGCTGCACAAAGATATAAAACACATACTTCACACGCATATAAAAATATATTAGTATGTGACAATGAAAGAGCAGAGAAACAACATAAATCAGCAGCCCACTATCGCGTTGTTGTTCCGGTTGAACTCCACCACCTTTGCGTAAATGAGCACTCCTTCCTTCTCCCACGACAGCCCCTACGTCGTGCTGGCTCGGGTCGCTGAGCCTCTACGTCCGGCCGTAGAGCGGCATGCCCATTGCCACCTTCGCTATCGGCACCCTAGCTGCAATCCATGACTCCAGCCCGTAGCTCGTGCTTATGTTGCCCTGCGGGTCGTACATTGTCACGTGCTCACCGGTGGCTGTCAATGTCCCACGAGCCATGGAAGTCATAGCAAATGGCGTTGATCCAGTCGAGCGCGGTTGCCATTTGCTTAGCCGGGTATGACTGTGGCGTGCGACTGAGGAAGAACCGCGGTGCGAAATACTCGTTGGCAGCCGCGGCGTTCCACTCCAGGAGTAGCTCGCCAAAGTCGGTCATCTCCTTGTCGTCCTTGGGGTGTAGTAACTTCTAGGGCTCGAGTAATGGTAACCGGGTGGGAAATGATAATTGAGTCACTCGATGCCACCGGTTAAGTTGAGGGTATTTTGGGGTTTTGAAAAAGGGGATTCCGATTTTGGGAATTTTGCATTCCCTTATCCGGAACCGGGAATTTCCCTTGAGGAAAATCCGATTCCGGGAAGTCGCTGTTAATTTTTTATTTAGAAATTGTGACTTTAAATTTATAGTTTTCCTTATTATTTTATGAATTACTTTGTAATTTAGATATTAAGTATTTTAAATTAGGTAAGATAAGTATCCATAGTTATCATGAGTATTACATTTATTAATTTTTTTATATATTTGCGATGATATAATGAGATTAATTAATCTTAATTCAAATGAAATTATTAGGATGTATATTTATGCCACCGAACATGGATGTATATACATGGTAGCATATACTTTAATCCCACACTCAATGGTCAAATTATTTTTTGTATCTACCATTAGCACGACACAATTCATCATCACATTAAAAGAAAAATTCTATTAGCACCTAATAGGTCTATTTAATATTAATTTAATGAAGAGTTTTAGACCAATTCAATATATCTTTTTTTTTTCTTTTTGTCGTAGCAAAGTGTGTTCCACACAATGTGAAAAATTTATACAAAAGAGACTCTCGGACTTGAACTTTA
Organism: Canna indica; assembly: GCA_034359265.1. Classification (NCBI taxonomy): domain Eukaryota; kingdom Viridiplantae; phylum Streptophyta; class Magnoliopsida; order Zingiberales; family Cannaceae; genus Canna; species Canna indica. The sequence continues at coordinate 29,578,730 of CP136898.1, read as the reverse complement.
GATCTTTTGACAATTTATAATTGTTGCCATCAATTGTGCAGTCACAGCTGACCAATACAATATATCTTGTGAAAAATAAAATATGACAACTATATATAAGCAATTTGTAAGTACAAACGAATATCCATCATTCCTTTTTGTGTTTGGATCCGGTATTAAATGGTGGATTTTGACTACCCAAGTCAATATATATGCTAGTTGATTTTACTTATGTACATATCAACCATAGATAGATATATTTGATTTTCATAAACGACTTGCAGTACACATATATTGATAACGACATTCCAATGCATGTATTGATCTTAAAATCAAGATTTTTTATGTTAAGGATACGTCAACGATCCAAATAAGTTTGTGTAAATATCTCGTATAGCTAGTACAGTTTGTACCTTATCTTTTCTGAACAAATCAAACTTTTCTCCGAGAATAAAACTCAAATAAAGCTAATCAATAGAGCTTAAAGCCAGCCGAGTGATCAAATGTAGGAGGCTGCAGTGAATAAGGCGAGCACAATAATAGAAATAATTATCATATTTATCTACCATGCACAGAGTTGGAACACTAGCTCGAGCAACTTTTGTCTTCCACGATCCAACAGCACAAAGCAACAATGTTCTTTTCCAGTACAGCTTAAATATTATTTCATGACCACTAGCCAACACTCGAGTTTAATTCTGCAGCTAGTCTCCAAATATTTCAGTGTCTCTCGCCCTGCCTGCCTTTGATTCTCGAATTCAAGACTAGCTAGCTGGATGATCATGTGGCTCCAACTCCAAGGAAATCTATGAACGTTGGTATTGCTGCGTCATCAAGGTGGCTGCCCTCGCTGTTCTCCTCGAATGGCGCCTCGGTTGCAGAAACGTGTAACCGGCTTGATTGATCCATCGCCAAATTGACCGGAGCATGATGGCCAAAACCCATCACGGCCTCAGCGCTTGGCGTATTCGAGGAAATGTTACTATAAAAGCAACCGTTCTCATGAAACTTGTTATCTGCAATTGTTTAGTTTACACCAAAATGAGTAAGACAAAAAAAAAGAACTGTTAGTGTATATTTCAAAGTATCAATATCAGATTGTAAGAAACTAAATGTAATGATGACAGTGATGACAGTGAGTAAATTGGGGTGAAGTAGATCAGGTACGCAGAAAAATGTCCAGCGATTGAAACATACTGGAGAATAGATCAAAGGGCATTCTTTGGGCAAAAGACCCGTGGCAAGCTGAGGCAGAATCCTCCCAAGGATGCGGTATGTGATGTAAGCCAACGGAGACAACATCACCGGCGGCAACAAAAGGGAAAGAAGAAAGCTTGCTACTGATGGAGGCAGAGGCAGCAGCAGCAGCTGCTGCTGCTACTGATGTCCCTTTTGCATCTTCCTCATCAAGTGTCTGCTGGTGCACCACTGTTTGGCTGAACTTTCTTCTCCTATACGCCACTGATTGCTCCCTATACTTCCTAGCCATGACGACATGCCAGTGATTCTTAACTGCATTGTCAGTTCTACCTGGAAAAAGCCTTGCAATCATAGCCCATTTGTTCCCGTAGTATCTGTGAGCAGTCATTAGCTTCTCCTCTTCCTCTTCAGTAAAAGGCCTCCTGTTGATCCTGGGGTCCAACTGGTTGAACCATCTCAGCCTACAGCTCTTCCCTGTTTAATTAATAAAACCCACAAATCAAATTACTATATACTAATAGAGTGAACACTATTAACTTTCATGATTAGACTTGCTCACTTATTACCTGATCTGCCTTCCAGCTTTTCTGCTATTTGATTCCAATTCTGAGGGCCATAGAGCGCCACCAGCTCTTTGAGCTTGGAGTCCTCAGCAGGCCTCCAGTGGCCTCTGGTGCAGATCTTAGACTGCCCACTGCTGTCGCCAGCTCCGTTGTTGTGCTCGCCATCCGGTCCTTCTTCTCCTCCTTCATTGCCATTTTCTTGGACCTGATCTCCATGAGGACACTTGTTGTTCTCATGATGGATCTCCTGCAAGCTGAGGTAGCTCTCAGTGAATGGAAAGGTCCAACAGGTACTACGCGAGCTGCTGTTAACTCCCTTAGACGAGGAGGAAGAGGAAGAGTCGACATGATATCTACTCGCCATATGGCCTTCCCAGAAGAAGGCTTAGGAGGGAGAGCAAAATAAGTGAAGGGGGAAACAAGTATCAAATTAATAGTCTTCTCCTCTCACAACATTTCCCTTGGCTCGACTTTGATGGCCCAGCTGTATACGCTTTTACTTCACTTGTTTAGAGGGGGGGAATTGAACCGATCGAGCTGCATCTTTTGGCTAGCTCACACGTGTGGATGTCTTCTCGTCGCCTGTGTGAAGCGCATGTTTATCTTGTCTGCTGTTCCTTCACAAACTAACCTAATGAATGTTTGATACTTTATTCCTTGACAAAAAAGAAAAAGAAGTCACGCTGTGCTGCTTGTTTGTATCATATAGCCTTGCGAGATCCCCGGCCCGGACCACCGCTACATGGATATATACTCTTACTGAGGATGGAAATTTTGAACTCACCTTTGTTCACTGTAGTAATATACTCCAAGGGAACCTTTAATTGTCATCAGCATTATCACATTGTGATCTCTCACTCTGATCACACACTCATTCATATATGGGTTTCATTCAGTTCAAAGCTTTTGATCAATTAGCTTCTGCAAAAGATGAAAGAATCTAAAGGGAACAGTCACTTAAAAGCAATTGCCTGCACCAAAAGGAAACCTTTTGGCTGGAAAATCTGCGGCACTTACAGTCAGCCCGTGCAGAACAGCTCATGGGGGATTTCTTTACAATCATATACCACAACCTATACTGTCAACTATTAACCTTCCATAAATTACTGATCTTTTTTTTTAATCATCCACTTAATTATGAATCAAAAAATGCATGGCCACAAGGTGACAAGAAGAGTGCATCCAAAAGAAAACACACAAGGCCACAAGGACCTACATGTTTCCATAAGAAGAATGTACCAGCCTGAGCTCACATGACCTGAGACACTGAGCACCCTCAACGTCAAAATAAACATCCATTCGAGGGGGCTTAATTTGCTTCTTTTCCAACAGCAACACTGTTCACTCTGTGAAATGGATGACTCAGTAGCAGTTGGTTTATTGCAATAGTGCACCAGGACTGTACTCTTCGGTACTGGATTATAGAGATGAGAACAACAAGGGTGCTGCGATCAATATATTGTAGCAGAAGACGCACCATTTTTGGAGAACTTAAACAGGCCAGTTGAGTTCGCCTCAACACACTTCATAAGATTCCCGAAGTAGGACCCTTTGTCTTCTTCATAAAGCATACTCGGGGCAGTTCTGATACAATAGTGTGTCCCCTAGTGATTGTATGATCCAGCTCCATTGCAACTGATAACATATATACCTGCCCGTGAAGCAGAAGCTCATCCAAGTTGTACTAATTTGCTAATTGATTAAAGGCAATTTAATCAAGATAAGCAAAAGGAGAAGAGTAAAAGTAATCAGCACTGATGTCAAACTTCGAATTCAATGTCTCAAATGAAGTATTCAATATATAAAAACATCAATTTCTTCCAGCACCTGTTGGGTTTTAATATATGGATAATAAATTTTATTTGTTCAGAAAAAGATAAAGTTCCTTTAGAAGTATTTAATAGCGATTTAACCATAATACTTTTAGCAGTGGGTATAGGTACGTAATAAATGATTGTTATCCTATATATGTCCTCAAAAGATATCAGTTTGTGTAGGATTTTGATCCAAACTGAACTGTTTAGCATACTGAATCAGTTCCATATAGGGAGTTCGTTGTAAGTTACCTTGATTGATAAACCATGAGGAGTGCATCACATCAACTTTAGCGACTGCGTCGTGACCGCTTTTTGCAACTTTGCCTGCTGTCGCAAAAATGTCAGAGATCAAATATTTCAATCCGCACATGATCGATTGATAAATCATAATTGACGAATCTCTCATATTTAACGAGGACGTAAGTATCATTGTATAGTCGGGTGGAGCCCCCATGCTAAGCGGTGTCTAGCTAGATTATAGTCTAATTTCTGAGTGTGGGAGCTTCTAGGCCTAATCCGGCTAGGCCCAAAGTGTTAGTCCAAAGTCCAATCCATTTATATATTTATATATATATATATATATATATATTATAATATTATATATATATATATATAATATTTATATGTTTATATATTTATAAAAATATAATATAATATATTTGTAATATCCTAGATATTTAAATTTATTATTTTTCCTCTTATGTGCGTTTGCCAGCCTAGCAGACTAGTTCGTGGACGAGCCGAGTCGACTCTTGGTCCGAAGCGAGCTCGGGTAAGTAGAATATGAATTTATGAATTTTAGGTTTGGGTAGTTGAAATTATTTAATTTAATGTTGTGTGTGCATAATCGTTAACTATGTTCATGTTGGTGTATTTAATTAATTACTTATGATTTATTAGAATAAGTTTAATTAAATTAATTAAGTCTATCGGATTAGCGGATTTAGTTGTGGCTTAAGGTGGATGCGGGTTGTGGATTAAGGTGATAAGGGGTTAGGGTTGAAGAGAGAGTATAAAACCTCCTCCTCATGACTTATGGCTCTTATTTTTGAGCCACCCAAAGAATTGAGAAAGGGAGCCAACCGCCAGCCCCCTTTCCCTTTTCCTCTTGGAGCCGCCGCCACCTAGAGCCGAGCTGAGCCGCCTGCCTTCTCTTCCCCTTCCTCTTGTCCTTCCCTTTCTTTGCAGCCGAGCCGAGAGGAGCCAACCGAAGCCAGCCCCTCTCCTTCCCCTCTCTCCCTCTCACCAAGCTGGCGGCTTGGAGTGAGCCGCCGCCCCTTGTCCTTTTTTTTTGAGTCAAGCCGCCACCCTTTCGAAGCCGGATTCGAGGGCAGTCATCCGAGATTTCTTCTTCAATATTTCTTCCAATTAAGGTGAGTGGTTTACCCTCTCTTTTCAGGATTTTAATCAGATTCTTGAAGCCATTCTTGGCGGCTTACAAATTATGCTTTGTTCTTGATTTATTCTTCGAGTTCTTGTCGTGTTTCTTGGAATTTGTGCTTGGGGAGACCCGAATCTCTCCCCTATGGGGCTCGACAGCCCTAGGGTAAACCTAGGGGTGCTCGGCCAAGGGGGAAACCGGGGTCGCCCTCAAGGTGTTCGATGAAAAGACCTCATGAGTTTTCTTATTTTCTTGATATGCAAATCTTAATCTATTCTCCTAATTTGGGTTCTTGATTTGTGGATTGCATGTTGAGAATTAAATCTGAAATTTTTGGGTAAAATCATGTGGTAGGATTAAGATCTTAATATTGATGCCTTAGGGATTCTTGAGAAGGGGATCCTTAATCTTAATACTTGATTCTTGATCTAAGTGTTGTGGGTTTTTGTTAATCTTGATTAAAAGTATGATTTCTGTGAATTAATTCTCGGGATTAGTATTTTGTCCTAATGATAATTTAGGGGTTAATTTTTGTTAATTTTCGGAATTAATTCTATAGTGTGCTGAAAATTACATTTTGCTGGAATTGTATGATGAGATGATGATTTTGTGCTGATTTTGGTTTGTTAGCTGTGGTGTTTGTATTTTTGTGAATATAGTCGTGTAACCTATCGTTTTAATCAGAAAATATAGTATGGAAACATATGACACACTTTGGAGACTAGATTCGGGTTAGATACATCAGTATAGGGCAGAACAATAAGCTAAAATAAAACCCTAATCTTAGTGATTTAAATTTTAATTGCACAATTAAAATTGGGATAAGGGTCATCGTAATCTGTTATGAACCAATACATAAGTTTTGCATGAGATAAAACCACACGGGTTCATGACAATACAGGTCTAGGAGTTGGGGTCTCGGGTTTTGAAGTGTTGAGACACTTTCCAATAGGATCACCCCTAAGACACCGTAGGAGAGTCATGACTTAGGTCATGGTGCACCATATCTTTATGAATGACGGAGAGGCTCGTAGAGGAGTCGGATTGCGGGCTAAGCCCGAGAGGTTGGATGGCTAATTCCCAACATACAAAACAAGTTCGGAGGGCCTTTTCTGATTGTTCCGGTTTAGCCTCGTGGGATAAGTTTGGAGGGCCTACCCGATTATCCCCGATGTGGTGTTGTTAAGGAATAAGTTCGGAGGGCCTTTCTCGGTTATTCCTGTGATATCCTTTAGGAGTAAGTTTGGAGGGCCTTTCCCGATTACTCCTACGATATCTTAAAGGGGCAAGTTCGGATGGGCGAATCATAATTGTCCCTACGCGTCTCGTCGATCAAGTTCAGAGGGCCTTACCCAATTGCTCCCGAGTTTTTATATACTAGGATAAGTTCGGAGGATCTTCCCGATTATTCTAGTATGTGTTGTTGCCTTTGGGCATGGTAGTCTTGGATGGCCTGTTAGCTAGTCACACCTTCGTGACAATACCTCTTTAGAGATAGATTTTATTCTTGTCATCTCTGTGTTCTTATTTGTGAGGGTTGGTAAAACCGCTTGCTGAGTTCTTTAAACTCACTCGTTGTCATTTGATTTTTATTTTACAGAGCCTGACCGATGAGGTGGGCCGGAGCACTTGGCACAGCTGGAGGGCAGTGGAGCCGCATGATCTCATAGCTGTTCTAGTTACACTACTAGAAATTTGGTCTTCAGCAACGGCTATCAGCAACGGCCGCTCAAGCCGTTGCTATTTGCAACGACATTCTTACGGCCGCTCGAGCCGTTGCAGATATGTTGTATCTGCAACGACTTTCTAACGGACATGTGAGCCGTTGCTGATGATGTTAATTATCAGCAACGGCTTTCTAACAAACAAGTGAGCCGTTGCTAATGATAACTTATTAGCAGCGGCTTTCTAACGGGCGAGTGAGCCGTTGCTGATAAGTTTATATAGGTCGTAGATCGCGCCCGCCCCTTCTTCCTCCCGCTGCTGCCGCCACCGCCTCCTCCTCCCGCCTCTCGCCGCCGCTGCCGACATCGACGACGCCGACGACGCCTCTTCCTCCTCCCGCTACTGCCGACACTGTCAGGTATACATCGCCGGTCGACCGTCTCTTCCCGTTGCGGCCGATGGGAAATCCGACCGAAACCCTAAAAATAGGGTTTCGACCAGCGGCGGTCGGCCGATGGCCGCCGCCGGACCTTGTACAGTGGCCGAACAGTGTGTTCGGCCACTATACGCCGGTGCCGGAGTCCACCTGACTTCGGCGCCGGAATTTGTAGATTAATATGTATTTTTTAATTGTTTTTTAATTGTTAATTAAATATTTAATTAATTATTTAGATTAATTGTTTAATTTGTTAGATTAATTATTAGGGTTTAGATTAATTTTTAGGGTTTAGATTAATTTCGGAATTGTCCACTTCGGACGCGCGCCGGAATCGTCTACTTTGGACGCGCGCCGGAATCGTCCACTTCGGACGCGCGCCAGAATCGTCCACTTTGGACTCTTGCCGAAATCGTCGAATTTGGACATGTGTCGGAATTGTCCAATATGGACTCGAACTGTCTCGAAACATTTAGAAAATAATCATCCATCCGATGAGTTGATATGTTTCACGTACGCATCGACGAGTCGGATATGATTTAGCAAAACCTTAGATCCGTTCAGGGATTGTATGTTCGTGTAAAAGAAGTAGATAATCTTTTATACGACGTACAATTCTTGAATTGTCCCTGATTGGACAATTTGGGAATATAGTTATTTGTACTGCACTTACATTTTTATTTTAACTATTAACTAATTATTCTAAATTTCGGCAACATCTCTCTTGTTCTCCGATACGCGCCCAGATGATATGCGTATTCGGAGAATTGTAGGGAGATGCTGCCGAAATTTAGAATGAAGTTAACGGTTAAAATAAGTACTTAGTGCAATATAAATAACATAAATCCCGAATGGAATAGGACAATCTCACCTAAAGACATTAACCAAAGAAATTATCATTGATTGACAAAATCATGTCGGCTGATCGAAGTTGGATGTACCGACGTCTTGATCGTGGAGCTTTAACGAATGAGTTTCGATTAGGCGTAACGTACTTCCTAAATTTTGTCTTTTCGAATCGAAATTTCGTTAGCATCGGTGATCAAATCCGATGTTCGTGCCTCATTTGTTCGAATGGATGATTTTTGGATCGGAAGACTGTCACTCTGCATCTATATAGCAAAGGTTTTGATCGGCCAGTTCTTCAAACATCAGTCCCACCAGATACTACAGTGGTTGATATCACAGAAGTACAAACTGCGGTAGAGATTGAATTACCGAATAAAGAAGCTGCAGAATTTTACGAGATGTTGAAAGCTGCCGATGAACCTTTGTATGAGAATTGTCCTAAATACACTAGGTTTTCAGCAATGACACAGCTCTTAAACATCAAGGCCGATTGTAATATCAGCGGAGTTGCGTATGATCGGATTGCTGGATTGATTAATAGAATGCTGCCTACTGATAACAAGTTTGAGGCAACTTTTTATAAGACCAAAAAGCTAATGAGAAAATTGGGGCTTGAGTACGAAAAAATACACACGTGCCAAAATAACTGCATTTTATATTATAAAGAAAATATGCAGTTGGATAAATGCCCTGTATGTTAACATCCTCGTTATAAAGATAGAGCAGATTGGCGTGTAGTCTGTAAGACAAAAGGTAGAGGAAAAATTGATCCGATAGTAGGAGAAAATGAGCTGATACCTGATATGACACATGGTTTCTATCAAGAAGATGATCCTCCTGCTGTAGATCGTATTATTCCAATACTCGAGGATGCAGACACAACGTCAATTCAATTAGAAGTTGAATATGCTGATGATGACGATCATGAAATTGAGGAAGCTGGAGATGAAGAAGATGAAGAAGAGGAAGAAGAGGAAGAATTCGAAGACTATTATTCAGATGATGAGGAATAATTGTAAAGTATATATTTTATTAAATATATCTCTACTATTTATACAATAATCTGAATATATGTCTATTTGACAGATATGTCTGGTCGTGGTTATCGTCGCAGGAGAGCTTCGGACTCTCCGATCGGTGAGACTCTAGCACTTACTCATGCTGCTGATCCTCCTGTTGCTGATCCTCATGCCGATGATACTGCCGAGGCTAGTACATCCAGATGCAGGCGGCCACGCGGGCCGAACAGGTGGCAGCCTCCACCAGCCACAGAGTCACGTAGATTTATTAGCGTGATTGGGGAGCGATAATATATCATGAATTATGAATCATTACAAATTCATTATATCATAATATAATATTAAAATTTATTTTTGTTGTGCAGGTTCGAGCAAGAAGAAGTGCCGAGGAGCATTTCTTCTACTATTCGATGATACATGCACGGGGCATGACCTACGTGGTCTCACGTGCCTAGCGAGCACGTCGACATATTATGGCGCGAGTTTGAGGCACGTATTATTTTTTTTTTTACATGCATGATGATTAATATTGGTATTGATATTATTATTTTGCAGGCTCGCTATACATGAATCGAGGACCAAAGGCCCTTCATTTACGCTGCCTGGGAGGCTATTTCTCGGGCAAGGTACAACGGGCAGCTGGGGCAGAGGCTCGGTCCCAGGCGATGGCCCGAGCTGGGACCACTAACATCGCGGAGACTCGGGGATACGGCCCCGATTGGATTACTCCGAATATATGGGACCAGCTCGTGGGAATATGGTCGACGGATCCGATGGCAGGAGGTTTCTCGGAATGCGACTAGAAATTGCATGTCGGGGGGAGCAGCGCGTCACACCGGCGGCTCTGTTGCATTTGCAGTGCACGTGAACCGTATGGTAAGTATACCTTTTAATTATATATTTTATTTGTTACTATGTGTACTAATTAATGTATTTGTTTTGTAAATGTAGACGACGGTGTCGGATGATGGGACTGTCCAGCGACCCTCCCCGATGGCGGTGTTTGAGCGGACTCACCATCGAGCACATGGGATGGGGGAGTACATCAACAACCGCGCTGCATACATTATGGTAACTATATATTTGTTTAAATTATTCATTATATATTTATTATTTAAGTTTTATGATAAATATTAAACAAAAAATCAAACTCGAGTAGGAGACCTACAGCTAGACGGTGGTGCAGCGCGGGGGCACCCTCGAGGACTTTGACGCAACAACGTGGGTCGAGGCCGCAGGTGGCTGGGACCATGGCCACGTATATGGCTTTGCAGATAGTGGTCATGCGCGAGCCGTACTAGGGCCACTTGGGGCACCGACCCCTCCGGTCGCTGGTGAGCGGCCGTCCACCTCTAGATCCAGTTATGATCATAGTAGCAGAATAAGGACTCTAGAGGAGACAGTCGCGCGTCAGAGTCAGATGATGGCGGAGATGCATGCTATGCTACGCACCATGTCAGGTCATCCCGAAGCAGGCATCTCTTTGGCATCATCTAATCCATCGTCCTCGAGTCAGTCCACGCCGGTGTACACTCAAGCACTCCAGACCCCGCCATATGATCCAGGCCATCCTCCATCGTCATCGTGAGATTTTTTTATATTGACTTTGTTACTCAGATATTGGACTTGTTTAATTTATTTTGTTTGGATATTGATACTTCAATTTTGCATTTGAATAGTTTTTATACTATCGTGGATAATTATCAATTTATAAATATAATTGTTTTGATGTATATCTTGGTGTATTTGTGATGTGTGAATGAATGTGTGTATGAGTGTATGGGTGTATGAGTTATGTATCAGATAATGTATCAATGTATCAATGGAAATTTGAAATTTGAAATTTTTTCGTTACCAGGTTCACATCATCAGCAACGGCTTTCCCACGGCCGTCCGTGGGAAAGCCGTTGCTAAAAGTGTATCGAAAGCCGTTGCTGATGACCTACAGCAACGGCTTAGCGACGGGATTTTACTAACGGCGTTGCTACGGACTCGGCGGCCGTTGCTATTAATGTTATCCGCAACGGCTCCGGGTCCGTGGCAAAACCGTTGCTGATCCGTTGCTAAGTTATCAGCAACGCGAGTTTCTGCCACAGCTCCATTGCAACGGCTCAGCAACGGAATCAGCCGTTGCTGATGCCCATTTTTCTAGTAGTGTTAGGGTCATAGTCGAGTACTTTAGTAGTGTAATACCCAGGGTTTCCTAATATAATTTTTTTTCGTGGTGCAGCGCATCGAGTCGGTAGCTAGCCGGGTCGAGTCGTGTGATTGCCTCGAATAGCAGGTAAGATTAATTTAAATCATAACCAATTATTGGTAGTTGGGTGGATGAGAATTGGTTGACTCAAGTTAGGTTGAGATTGGGTTCGTGGATCGAGTCGGAACTCGATCTAGGTTAGGTGGAGTCGGATGATGAGGTAAGTAAGTGGTACCTTGTGGATCTTGTCGGCACCGAGTTCGCATCGACGCTTGAGGAAATCAGAGCTCATCTTCATCGAGGTTACCTTGTGATCTGATCAAGATGAGTGGTTAGTGTGATTGTGAAGGGAGGCGGGTGGCCGACCCTAGGAGTTTTGAAATCGGGTTCTTTCGCAAGTTTCTTGTCGATCGTCGTGTTTTCTCGTGTTGGAACTCTAAACGATTGATGTACCTGTGATCTCATGTTTTAAATCATGGTTTCTTTGTGTTTTATGGGCTGGCTGAGAAGAGGAAAAAGGGGAAAGGTCATGCCGAAATTTTCCCCAATTTCCTCGATCGTCTTGCAACTCATGGATCGTTTATGTTCGTTATATTTTAGATCTTTGGATTGATGCTTGCGTTGTTGTCGCAAACATGCCCACTTTTCTTAGAGGGCTCGGCCGAGCAAGGGCAAGGGTGGAAAAGTCAGGACTGTTTCGGATTAATATGCTAGGTTTCATGTTATGTTGTCTTGATTCACACTTACATGCTTAGTATTAGGATGAAATTATATTATATTATTGTTGTTCATCTTAGGACTGGTTAGTAACTATAGATCTATATTCTCATGGTAATGGAAATGTTCTTACTAATGCATACATGGATAGGTTTATTATGGCATGTGAATTAAAGGAAAGGTTTCATAAATTTTCAGATATTATGTTCAATCGTTGCTATGTATATTGCATGTTCCTTATCGGTTTAATTAATGGATTTTATTCTCTTTAATTCGGCTTTCACATGGTAATTGTTGTTCATGAATATTTTTTGCAAGTGTCGTTGACAATAGTAGATCAAGCATTTATCTATAGTCGATAAATTCTAACAACTCTAGAAAGAATGGTTTCGGTACCTAGCGGTGACATTTAACCTAGAGACAAAGTACACTTACTAGGTTCTACACCAAGGGATAGTTAGCGGATATCAGTATCCTAGTATTGCAACCCGAGGGGGAGGGTCGGACATGGGCAACTCCCGGAAAGCAAAACACAGGAAAACTTGGACAACCTGATTTTGGTTGTGGTTGAGATGGTCTACTGAGGAGTGTTATTAGCCAAATGGCTACCCCACGACTCACCAGTTTATAGGGTCTTGAGATTGCACCAGCGGGCCCGCTAGGTGTTAGACCCGAGTGGCGGAGGTTCTTGAGATTCCGTCAGTGGGCCATGCTGACGGTAGACCCGAGTTGGGTGGGACTAGCTATCCCTAACCCGGACGATTCCTGAGGCTAGTGGCCATCCTAGTCGACAGATCCGAGACATGAAAGTTCATATTGAGATGCCCTTATGGGCTGGTTTTGGGTAGGCCGACCGGCCTGGTTATGTAGAAGGAAGAACCGAACCTTCCATATATATTTTTAGGCCATTAGCGACCGAGCTAGTGAAATGGATAATGGCCCGAGAGGCCGGTTCATCCATTCGTCTATCTTGGCAAACTGATTTAGTTATGTGGTGTGAACATATTTCAATTCCTTATTCGTGTCATACTTTTATATGTTATCTTGTCGAGGTTTTAAGTGGTGGTTCGAAAGAACCGCTCGCTAAGTTCCTCGTGAACTTACGTTTTATTTATTGTTGTTTTGCAGAGCCCGACCAGTGAGGTACGACTTGGTGGCATGGCGCGCAGGAGGGCAGACGTGGGTGCAGATCTCATAGCTGGCAGCTTTATAGTCGTAGTCGTGGTTTTGTAGAGTCTTGTGTATGCACTGAGTTGGTTTTGTAAAACATGGAGATGTTTCTTTGCAAACCTTTAGATGTTTATTTAAAAACCTTGTGATGTTTTCGAACTTGGTTTGGTTGAACTATTTTCAATAACTAATAAAGTTTGGTACTGTTGCTTTTGTTTACGATTCCCATGTCAATATGGTTGTGTTTTATGAGTCATTGGTCAGTGCATAGGGTAGGCTTCGGGGTACTGGCACGTACCCTGGCCGGTCACGCGTACCCTGAGTTGTGTCTGGATGGGGGAGCAACCCTAACTGTGTCAGCATCGGGGACCCTGGTGGTGCACCTGCGGGTACAGTCCACCTTGGTGGATCTATTGCGTGCCGCGCAGGAGGAGGATGCATTTTGTTCTCTGACAAGGGATCTGGTCCGCAGAGGTGATGCTGATGATGGATTCAGAGTCGACTCAGAGGGTGTTCTAAGGTTCAGAGACCGGATCGTAGTGCCTGATATGGCAGAGGTTCACCGACAGGTTTTGGTAATGGGTCACTGTTCCACGTATATGATGCACCCGGGAGCCACCAAAATCTACCGAGACTTAAGACAGCACTACTGGTGGAAGTGCATGAAGAGAGAGGTAGCAGAGCTTGTATCCAAATGTCTGGTCTGCCAGTAGGTGAAGGCCGAACACTCGAAGCCCGCAAGACTGTTGCAGATTCTCGAGGTCCCCGAGTGGAAGTGGGAGAAAATCACCATGGACCTAGTGGCTGGGTTGCCTAAGTCAAGGGGAGGTTTTGATTCTATTTGGGTGGTAGTGGATTGGTTAACCAAGACCGCACACTTCATTCAAGTGAAAACGACCTTTTTTGTGGAGCAGTACACTCGATTATTTCTATACAAGATTGTCACTTATCAAGGGACCCCAGTGATGATCATATCAGATCGGGGTACCCAGTTCACAGCCCGATTTTGGCAGTCCTTTCAAGAACCCTTGGGCACTCAAGTGCGTTTTGGAACGACTTTCTATCTGTAGATAGACGGACATTCTGAGAGAACCATCCAAACTTTGGAAGATATGCTGAGGGCCTGCATTTTGGACCTAGCAGACGGTTGGGAGAAACACCTGCCGTTCATTTAGTTCGCCTGCAACAATAGCTATCACGTACAGTAGCATTGGCATGGCTCCTTTCAAGGCATTAAATGTGCAGCGGTGTAGGTCTCCTGTGGGCTGGTTTGAGACCGAATAGACTCTCATGGTAGGTCCTGACTTCATCAAAGAGGCAGTGAAGAAGGTACAGCTGATAAAAGAAAGATTATTGGCAGCTCAGAGTCGCCAAAAAATGTATGCCGATCAGAAAGCCAGAGAGTTGGAGTTCGCTAAGGGCGACTTGGTGTTCCTAAAGGTTTCCCCCATGAAAGCGGTAGTCCGGTTTGGGAAGAAGGGAAAGTTGAGCCCTAGGTTCATTGGGCCTTTTCCTATTCTCAAGCGGAGAGGAGTGTGGCCTATGAGCTGGCTTTGCCTTCTAGCCTGAGCAGAGTTCACCCAGTTTTTCATGTGTCAATGCTTCAGAGATATGTGAGGGATGAGTCCCATGTGATCAAGCCGACTACGGTTGATGTGGACACGGCGGTCACATATGAGGAGAGGCCAGTGGAGGTACTTGATCGACAGATCAGGAAGCTGAGATCCAAGAAAATTCCCTTGGTAAAAGTTAGGTGGGAGCATCACACCGGGCAGGAAGCTACCTGGGAAGTAGAGCAGGACATGAGGGAACGTTACCCTTCCCTGTTCGAAGAACTGGTAAGTCCATATAAATCTACAAAATTCGAGGACGAATTTCCCTTAAGGGGGGAAGGTTGTAATACCTGGGGTTTCCTAATATAATTTTTTTTTCGTGGTACAACCCATTAAGTCGGGAGCTAGCCGGGTCGAGTCACGTGATCTCCTTGAATAGAAAATAAAATTAATTTAAATCATAACCAATTGTTGGTAGTTGGGTGGATGGGAATTGGTTGACTCAAGTTGGGTTGAGATTGGGTTCGCACATCGAGCCATAACTCAATCTGGGTTAGGTGGAGTCAGATGAGAAGGTAAGTAAGTGGTAGGGGGCATTTTAGTCAAGTGATGAGGGGAATAAAACCCCTCACCTAAGCCAGTTGTGCGACTCAAGAAGAGAGCCGCACGCAGCCCAAGAGGAAGGGGGAGCGAGAGGGATCTTCTTGGCACTGAATTCGCGTTGACGCTTGAGGAAATCAGAGCTTATCTTCATTGAGGTTACCTTGTGATCCGATCAAGGTGAGTGGTTAGTGTGATTGTGAAGGGAGGTGGGTGGCCGACCCTAGGAGTTTTGAATTTGGGTTCTTTCGCAAGTTTCTTGTCGATCGTCGTGTTTTATTGTGTTGGAACTCTAAATGATTGATGTATGATCTCATATTTTAAATCGTGATTTCTTTGTGTTTTATGGGCTGGCCGAGAAGAGGAAAACGGGGAAAGGTCATGTCGAAATTTTTCCTAATTTCCTCGATCGACTTGCAACTCATGGATCGTTTATATTTTAGATCTTTGGATTGATGCTTGCGTTGTTGTTGCAAACATGCCCACTTTTCCTATAGGGCTCGACCGAGCAAGGTATTACCTTGCTTGAGTCGGCTGAGCAAGGTATTACCTTGCTTGAGTCGGCCGAGCAAGGGCAAGGGTGGAAAAGTCAGGATTGTTCGGATTAATATGCTAGGTTTCATGTTATGTTGTCTTGATTCACACTTACATGCTTAGTATTAAGTTGAAATTATATTATATGATTGTTGTTCATCTTAGGACTGGTTAGTAACTATATATAGATCTATATTCTCATGGTTATGGAAATGTTCTTACTAATGCATACATGGATAGGTTTGTTATGGCATGTGAATTAAAGGAAAGGTTTCATAAATTTTCGGATATTATGTTCAATCGTTTCTATGTATATTGCATGTTCCTTATCGGTTTAATTAATGGAACTTATTCTCTTTAATTCGGCTTTCACATGGTAATTGTTGTTCATGATTATTTTTGGCAAGTGTCGTTGACAATAGTAGATCGAGCATTTATCTATAGTCGATAAATTCTAACAACTCTAGAAAGAATGGTTTCGGTACCTAGCGGTGACATTTAACCTAGAGACAAAGTACACTTACTAGGTTCTACACCTAGGGATAGTTAGCAGATATCAATATCCTAGTAGTGCGACCCGAGGGGGAGGGTCGGACATGGGCAACGCCCGGAAAGCAAAACACAGAAAAACTTGCACAACCTAGTTTTGGTTGTGGTTGAGATGGTTTATTGAGGAGTGTCATTAGCCGAACGGCTACTACATGACTTAGCGCTTTATAGGGTCTTGAGATTGCACCAGCGGGCCCGCTAGGTGTTAGACCCGAGTGGAGTGTCATCCTAGTCGACGGATCCGAGACATGAAAGTGCATATTTGGGTGGTTATGTAGAAGGAAGAACCGAACCTTCCATATATAGTTTTACGCCATTAGCGGCCGAGCTAGTGAAATGGATAAGGGCCCGACAGGCCGGTACATCCATTCTTCTATCTTGGCAAACTGATTGACTTCTTTGGTGTGATCATATTTTAATTCCTTATTCGTATCATACTTGTATATGTTATCTTGTTGAGGTTTTAAGTGGAGGTTCGAAAGAATCGCTCACTGAGTTATGTTTTATAAGTCATTGGTCAATGTATAGGGTAGGCTTCGGGGTACTGGTTCGTACCCTGGCCAGTCACGCGTACCCTGAGTTGTGGCGTGACAGGTAGTAGTCACTCACTTGTATTAGCTTAATTTGGAGTTGTAGCCCTGAAGGCATTTATGTCATTTATTTCAGATTTTATTGTATCCAAACTTTTGAACTGCTAAACTTAAATCGTTATTTCGCACATTTTGAATGTTTCGTAGAAGTCTGATGTTCAAATCCCAGTATGACTTACTGGGGATCGAACCCCAGACCTCTAGGAAACATCCATGATGTTGCCACCAATTGTGCTATTGACTATTGGCTAATATTAGATTTTCTTATGTTTGTTTTATTATACATTAATATTATATAATCATTAATATGAAATTCAATATTAAAATATTATAAAATATTATTATATATATTTTAATTTAATATATTATTCTATTTATATTATATATTTATATTATAATTAATATATATATATATAACTTTATATGAATTATATGAGAATAATATTATATAAATATAAATCATTAATATTTTAAATTTATTTTATTATTCTATTTATATTATATTGTTATATTATAATTATAATATATATATATATATATATATATATATATATATATATATATATAATTTTATTTGAATGATATGAATTGATAAATATATAGATATAATTAAATAATATAAATATAATTATAAAGAATTGATATATATATATATATATATATATATATATATATATATAATTAGTATAAGTAATTAAGAATTTTTTTGATATTTATATTTAATATATTTTGATCATCGAGATTCGTCGACCATAGTGGTAATTAAGTTAGTTTCGAACAATTTTTGTTATATTGATAATTTCATGTGTAATATATATGATATCATGTTTAATTAATTAATATCATATATGATGTTTATATACATCATGTATAATGTCATGTTTAATTAATATATAATATTAATATCATATTTAATATTAAGATCATCAAATTATCAGTATAATTTTAGGTTTGAAATTGAAAAAAAAAATGATTCGTTAGTTGATAAAGTGATACGAATTTATTGACCGTTAAATTATAAATTTATTTACAATACCTTGGATCCATTCGAAAATTGTATCGTTTTATATAAGAAGAAGAAAACTTCTAGATTCTTCCATGATTAGATAGTTAAATATTTTTTTAATATTCACTTCAGTGCGAAATTCTAGCAGATTTCCATTGTTCTTCAAGTATGCGCCCAAATCATATGCATACTTAGAGAACTGTAAGGAAATATTGTCGAAATTTCAACTGAAGTTGCATGTTAAAAAATTATTTAAATGCAAGTATAATAATTTGATTCATAAATGGAAAAGGATTACCCCACCTATGAGGAGTTAAAAATAAATTTAGAAATAAGTGGTTGTTGTGATATATCACTGAATTATGACGGAAGATCGCAGTTGGATGTATTGGCAAAGGCATCGTGGTTTTACTTGAAGAATTCAAGAACGGTGTTTAGGAATTTATGTACTTCCCTCATTCAAATCCAAAATTTGTAAGTGGTAACAAAATTAGATGTCAGTGTCGTAAGTGTGTCAACATGTTTTACCTAGATCGATAGGCAGTAACATTGCACCTACACAGAAATGGTTTCACATCTCATTATTAACGATGGATTTCACACGGGAAGTCATTCATAGGCATGACATCATATGAATTATGAGGTCAATCGCCTAATATTGGATCATCATTTGCAATTCATACGACATATGTTGAGCGGCCATACCGAAATATAATTTTGAATGCTCATGGTGATAGATTTAACTACATTGATGACCGTGGACTCCAAAGGTTGTCGGTGTCTCACACTAAATTAGGAGGTCAGTCATCAAATACTGTAACAACAGTGGACATAGAGTACGAGCCATTTGTACAACCGAATGTACAATCAAAAATTGAAATAGAGTTGCCAAATCCAAATGCAGCATAGTTTTACGAGTTATTGAAAGTTGTTGATGAACCGTTATATAAAGACTGTGATGAATACTTAAAGTTGTCAGCAATGGATCAATTATTAAATATTAAGTCTAACTACAACGTAACCGAGATAGCATATCATCGGTTTGTCAGCTTTTTTCACAAAAGGTTGTCTAAAGATAACAAACTAGATGACAGATTGTATAAGACGGAAAAGATGATAAAGAGACTTGGTTTAGGGTATCAGAAAATTCATGCATTTCAGAACAATTGCATTCTCTATTACCATGAAAATGCATACTTGACTGAGTGTCCAACATGTCAAAATTATTAGTACAAAGAGAAATTTTTGGGTAGGCAGAAAGATATGCAGTTTAAGGTTCTTCGGTATTCCCGATAATTCCTAAATTGAAGTGATTATTCATGTTTGAGAAAATAGTCCAACATATGATCTAGCATGCCACAAGTTATGACCAGACTATTATGACTCACCCTTCTGATAGTGAAGCATGGAAACATCTTGGTTGATGTTATCCATCATTTGCAAGTGATCCTAGAAATGTCAGATTAGAATGACTCACCCTTCTACCGTCATCTTGGCATGGAAGAGTTGTTTTGATAGCTCAAACCTAGCAGTCCAGCTCTCTACACCGTACAACTCCTTGAGGTGAGAGAGGATGGCCCTTGCGTCCATCTTTTCATGTTGTCGCTGCAACACATCGGACATAGAGGCGAGCATAATGCACTGAACAGTAGTGTTGTCATCTTGACATTTCTTGCAAGTGGCCCTCACTTCCTCGGTAGCCCTTTGGGAAGGGGTATCCGGTGGCCGGTTATCAAGAATATAGGAAAGTCTATCTTGGGTGAGGACAATCCTCAAGTTTCACAACCAATCGACATAGTTCGGCCCAGTAAGTTTATTTGCATCAAGAATGCTACGCAACGATAGTGTAGATGATCGACTTGGTGAAGATGAAATGCTACAAGGAAAAGAAAAACATATATAAGCTACCATTCTATATGCATGATTATTAAGGTTTTTTAATTAATCATGTATCCTACTAATTTTCGCGGTTCCCAAATAACCCTCCTATTGGAAGCGGGAAATCCTCGTTGGTAGACTTCCTTAGGGGTAGATGAAACCTCACTTCTCCTACTCGAGTCTCGCATTGAACACGACGAACCTTAATAGGTCCATGGGTAGGTAACTCTTTACGGATCACATCGCTATGTGATTTCCATCAAGTTATGCCTCTAGGGGAACCATGGCCTTGTGTTTGCACAACAAACCAAGGAGCCCCAGTTGAGTTGGACCCATCGTTCGTATACCCCAGCAAGAAAACAACCACCCTTGAGTTTGCTCAACAAGGTAAGTCATGTTCAAGCTAGTAGTAAAGATACAAGGGTATGTGTCATATGAGATGCAATGTGTGTATCAACACAAAAGGTCTTGTGTTTGCACAATAAACCCGTTGTGACAATACACAAACTTGTACCCCGTAACGATGGAAGGCATGACTGATATTCTAAATACCTTGGTCATTCGGACTCAATATTGATGGAATGATTCTTTATGCAATTAAAATTATCTAAGCTATCAACAATTGAAGCATAGGCAATAAATGAAAGCATAAAGTAAATAAGGATTATTATGGACGTTCTAAAGGGTTCCACCCGAGCCACTGGGCGAACCAAGGCCATCATTCGAGGGTTTTTAGGGAGCTCCCTCTCACCAAGGCGCTGCCCAAAACCACCTTGTAGGTTGCCGGTTCCATCAGTGCCTTCTCGGGGTTCAAACTGTCATCAACATGGAGCTGAACACCTCCTCTCCGCACGCGCACCAAAATGAGGAAGCAAGCATGCTTGTCGTGAATCTGCCCCTAATTTTCTAATTTTACAAAATTAAAAGAAGAAGACCCCAAACAACCCTTGGGGAAAGGTTTAATGAGAGGGAGAAGATGATTACAATCAGAATTCTCGAGAGAAAAGCAGGGTACGCAGGCCGTATTTAAAAGTTACAATGCTAATTTTTCATAAATTTACAAGCAATCAACAGAACCACATTTTACACACATTCACATGCATATAGGGCTCATCCATAATCATCATTTCCTGCATCTTAAGAATTGAGAAAAGGAAAGGAAAAAATAGAATCCGAAAATGCGATATTCGGGTTACGTTTCCACCTAAAATGGTCCAAACAAGACATGTTGAAAATTTCACTTTTCGGGGGTTGTTTAACCATGAACCCATGGGGCTCTTGAGTTTGAAATCTGTCCAAGATAAGTTTGGACAGTAGGCTACCACCCCAATTTATCGCATGAACCGTGGAGCCAAGAGAATGACTCAAGAACCCCTGAAAGTAAAAATCCTGTAGCATGACGTTTAGGGAGCGAACAGTTCATAAACGCAACAACAACGCGTAATAAAAATTCCCAAAAATTGCAAAAGGTATCTCTGATAGCACTGTTGGGATGGGAATAAAAAATGCGATAGAATAATAATTTAAAAAATTCAAACCATCCCAAAAATAGTGATCTACTGTAGCAACATTTAAGGAATTCAATGTACGAGTAGGAGGAGAAGATACACCTTATACCGCAGTAGGTATGACTACTCCTATCCCCGTTTCAAGACGCACACACGCAAGTCCTCCAATGAAATTGCACACCAAGCGCCTCGCAACAAAGGGGTGGCGAACACCGGGACTCGTAGTTGCTCATTGGAGAGGCTATCTCAACCCCGAATCGCACCAATGCGAAGCCGACCTTTCCACCAAGAACTGAGAACCAAAAAGGGAGGAAGAGGGGATGAGAAAACCACAGAATGAGAAGGTATATTCCTCCAAGAAGATGAAGTAGGCGGCGCACCCAAGAGGAAGACACCTTCAATTTGGCTTCACAAAACACCGGGGAAGGAGGATGAAGATGGCCAACCACCAATGGAGAGGAGGAGGGATTCTTTGGAGCTTTTCTCCTCAAGAAGTCTCTCAAGAATCAAGTCCTTAATCTTCTCCAAGATGAATAAGCAACTTACATAACCCCCTTGGAGGAGGTTAGGCCACCTATTTATAGGGGGCATAGGCGGGTACAAGAGTAGACCCGGCCCCCTTTAAAAAACTCTCCTCCCCGGAATTCAAATTTTCAGGGTTTGCCTCCAAAACAATTATTTATATTTAATAGGTTCATAATTAATTCAAAATTAATTAAATCTAATTAAATATAAACTTTAATATATCTTCATAAATTAAATTCCTTTTAATTAGAATTTATGCAAATGAATTAATTCCTAATTAATTTGATTAGACTCGTGGTTAGAAACTAATTTTCCCACCATTTATATTTGATTCAAAAATCAAATTATATTTAATTCATAATTAAAAACATTACCCGTCAAATGGTTAATAAATATTTAATTCATAATTAAATTTAATCAACTACATTAAATATTATCATGTGCCAATCCCTACGATTTAGGGATGCCCTACAAATTAGGGTTACCGAGGAACTCCTTCCTCGCGCATTCGTTCATATAGGAAATATCTTTCCTATTATGTTTGTAAATGAGATCTGTTATCGAGTTGCAACATGTCCATGCTAGTAGACATATAGTGCCGCATTCAAACTTTTTCTTAGAAAGTCCGTTACGAGGTTAGCATGTTGTGTGTATCCCATTGCGTCCCACACTAAGCTAGTAGTGAGTTGTGCATAACGGAGAGTCGGATCCGATAGAACAACTTCTATTCGAATCTTACGAGCCTCCACTAAATCCTTTTAGTGTGGTCATGAGAGACTCCACTCACAAGTCAAGATTGGCGTCTAGCAACGTATCATGACTACCCGAATAGTGTGAAGTTCAATATACAGGGATCGAACGCCCTTCGGTGATTAGTTACCGTGTAACTAAATTCCTCAGTTACAATGTCCAAAAGTCGGCTAGGGTACGAAAGAAGTGTCAAACCCTACTACCGATTTATATGTATTACTCCTGCCAAGATGCCTTAATAATGAAATGTCAAAAACATCTTCTTGACTTCCATGTCTACTCCTGCCAGAGATTTTGAGTCGACACTTGCAGGGACACATAGGATATTATCTCCTCTCACTAGAAGTAACTGATTCCATATTGGTTGCTCACCTACCTCCATGAATGCTTCCCCATGCCCAGTAAAACTAGGCACGTGACGCTAAGGGTTACGTGGGGATAGAACCAAAGCAATGAGTCGTCACTCATAAGGTAACCACGACAACCTCAGGTCCAAGGACTACTTGCACCTACTATCACCCGAGGAACATCCATCCTATTGACACTCATGTAAGGATTTTATTTTGTATTCCTCGTGCAGGTCCCTTTAGTGAACTCATTCCCTAATGAGCACCTGCACTTGTACATTAATGACGACTCATAGGTAACTGTGAGATCAGCTACCCCTTATCATATAGGGCATGTACCAAGTGCACTAGTCTATCCAAAATCACTGATCCCCTAATTAGTGATCCTATGACTAGGAACACTTAGAACATGGGCATCTGGATTCCAAGTCTCACTAGCATGATCTCATCATGGCTTGAAATCATTTGCCCGGGTTTCATGGGGTTCATCATAATCTAATATATATAAAAACATAGATTCAGCATATGATGAAAAGTTGCCTTATTTATTCATTATCCAAAAATAGTTCCCTACACATCGACATGTGATTGGCTCAAGGGCACTATTTCTTTCACGATTAGCGATAATGCCGCCAAGTAATCTCGTTGGGATGTTGCTCGGAATGGGTCGAGGATAGCTAATCCTGGAGATGTCGGGCTCGTGATGATGAATCCCCCGTAGTTAATGATGACATGTATGTCGTTGTATAGCCAAGTGGAGCCCCCGGGCTATGCTGTTTGGCTTCATCTGAGTTTGGCTTCATCATTATGGGCGCTTCTGAGCCTAGTTTAGCCGGTCCCAAAGTGCTAGTCCAGTCCAGATGTGTTCCTTCGATCATTAATTGATAAATTAAAGAAACTTTGGGTCAATGGAGTCCATCACTTATGATATTCATCAAATAACAATTGTCAACTTGAGGGTTGCATTGATGTGGACAATAAGTGACTTCCAAGCATATGTTATGTTGTCTGGTTGGAGCACACATGAGAGGCTTGATTGTCCGTATTGTATGGAACGAACAAAAGCTATCAAGCACACATGTTACTTTGGCTGCCACCTTCAATTTTTTTTCCATTTGATCATTCATACTCGAGAAATAGAGATAAATTTGTTAGGGGCAGAGTAGAAAAAGATGGACCACCTACACGTTTGTTTGTAATTAAATGTTAGCTTGGCCTTTGACAGGACATTATTTAAGGAAACTCTTGATGAGTATCAGTTGCACTTGAGTTGTAACTGTACTGGAACTGCTTTAAAAGAGAGTAAGTAGCAAACAAATAATAAAGACAAAATCACAGTAACACACAAGGATTTATTTACGCAGTTTAGTGATAAACTTGTCACCTAGATTACGGGGCCCTCACCGGACAGATGCCCAATCCACTATCAGCAAAGTACAATACAAGTTTTAGGATTTCACACACCGAAATCCAACTATCAGTATAAAGTGAATTGGAAATAACAAAAGCACTATTTGTTATTATAAGTACTAACCACTTGTCTCTCTATGACAACTCAATCATAGAGTTCTGTCCTCCACACAATCTCTGTGTTGTAGTGAGTTCAACAACACAAATCCACCTAGATGTGTAGTTGATTGTAGAAGCTTGTTGCCATCGATTTACACACTCTCAACCGTTGTAACTCCTCATAAAATTGGCAACTCATTTTATGCGCATAGGAGTGAATATCATTCCACATTTTCTCATTCTTCTTATATATCTTCAACAAGGCATCACCCATAAATGTCACTGAGTCCATAACTCTACAAACTCAGCAGCCTATCATCTCAAAGGTCAGCCATTATTCCATAGAAAATGTCTAGCCCATTATCATAATGATGACCATATTTCCACTAAGCATCATAAATGACCAAGTCCATAAGTCACCATGAGTGATCGAGCCTATAAAGTAAATTTGTAGATAAATACATATATATACAATATATATCATCAGAATATATCATATATATATATATAATAATCACAACAACAAAATCTCTCCATAGCAACATCGCGACAGCATAGTTGTAAGACTCGAAATTTTTTTCCTAATATAAAAATTTGTTTTGGTGTAGCGCGCTGGACCCGGGGTTAGTCGAGTTGAGCCTCAGGATCACCTCGAGTAAAAGGTATGACTCGACTAATGATGTATGCAAATAAAGTGGGCAAATGACTCTTTCCTTTTATGCATTTATACCTTAATCGAGTTTAAATCGACTCGTGTTACGGGTAGAGTCGGAACCCAAGTCGAGCTCGGGCTTAGTCGAGTCAGTAGTATGAGTCAAAGTCAAGAATGGAAGGTTAGATGAAGGATTAAAATCCCTCATCCAAGCTGTCGTGTGACTCATCTTGGAATCGCACAAGGCAGCGCATAGGGAGAGGGGGAGTAGGAGCAAGGGAGATAGATCTTGGTCGATCGGGGTTTCGTGTCGTTGCCGGCAGATTCGAGGTTGTCAACGCTCGATCCTTCATCTTCCTCTAGCAAAGGTGAGTGGTTAGACTTGAAGGATTGGGGGAGGTGGGTAGCCGAACCCCTAGGAATGTTAGGATGTGTTTTCTCGCGAGTTTCCGTCGATTCTTGGTTTTGGAATTGTGTATTTGCTATTTTGCATCAATTCTTGTCGGATCGTCAAGATTTCTCATTGATTTCTCGAGTTTTAGGGCTGCCGAACCATGAGAAAAGGGGAAAGGTCATGCCAAAATTTTCCCCAATTCCCTTGACGAAAGTAGAGCCCTCGGATGATCTCAATTTCATGAATAGTGTGTTCTTAATCATTGATTTCACGTGTTAAGGAACTCGTCTTTCCTAAAACTCATAGGATTGGCCGAGCAAACCATAAAGTTTCATGAGAAGGGTTCAACCGAGTATAGGGGGAGGGGCAAACTAGTCAATATGCAATTAATATATAGCGGAGATAATGAATCAGGGTCGGGGATTAATCCTCCTCTTCCTTTCCTACCCTAAGAGGCATGGCCGAGCAAGGTTCACCTTGCTCAAGGCTTGGCCAAGCCTAGGGGAGGGAGAGGGTGAGCTTCAGATGGTAATTTCCATAGTTAGAGTGCTAAAACAATAGAGGCATGGTGACACTTAGGAAGAACTCTAACTATAGCAAGCTAATTTATTGATTCATATAATTGTGGGAATGATAGCATAGTGACCATCCTTATCTCATTCCTCTTTAATTTTTGAAATGATGTAATATTTTTACCATGCTTAGTATTTCATGCATTGTTGAATTTATTGTTATCCTACCACGCTAGATAAACTATTTCTCATTGAATTTAATTCTAAATGCAGTGTGTAAATATTTATTTATGAATCTCATAGTTATATATATAGTAGTTGTTGTAAATTATACTTACCTTTCTTTAAATTACATATGTTGTCCTGAAATATTCATGAGTAGAATTCCAAGATCGGTTCACAAAATTCCTCACCCAGAGTAGCGTATAACGCTAGATAACATGTAGGACGTTGCAAGATGCATATTATATATGGAAACTTAGCTAGGAAATGACACAACTTCTAAGAGTTCTAGTATTCATTTTGTTGAAGCCTAGAACTATTAGGCATACACATTTTTGGAAGGGCAGCATTAATTTGTTGACCCTGCAGGCTGGATTAGGGCCGGATACGGGCAACTGCCTGAAGTCTATATAAGGAAACCCTAGGACATTTGATTGTGTGATGTGCTTGAGATGGTCCGCCGAGAAGCATGGCAGCCGAAAATGACCAATGCTTGGCTTGGCAGTGATTGGGTCTTGAGATGCACCAGCAGGCCCACTAGCTGTCAGACGCCAATTGGGTGGGACTAGCGATCCCTACCCTAGACGGTGTCCGGAGACTAGTAGACCATCCTAGTTGATGGCACGGGATTTCTTGTTTACATCTTGATATGATGTGGCCGAACGGCCAGTGCGATTCTACCTTGTATGGTAGGGCCGGTTGTAGCCGAGATTCTTATACCATAAGTAGGCCTTAAGGGCTGGATGCCAGGTGGCTTAATTAGGCTGTTATGGCAGGTTTCTCCTATATGGTCTATTCAGAATGGCCCATGGGGTCGATAGTCACACTAAAAAAAAGTAGCTTACCTCCCTGACTATATTCTATACTACTTTATATATGTTATACATGACTAATTGTGGATTATGTGGAGGTTCAAAAGAATCGCTCAGTGAGTCCCAAGTGGACTCACGGTTTGTTTCCTTTGTTTGCAGAGCATGATCAGTGATTGAGGTTCATCGTCATGGTGCAGCTGGAGGGCAGGCGGTGGTGCCATATCTTGTAGCAGCGTCCTTTGGTCATAGTCCAGTGTCATGTAGTAGTTTATTTTCCTTTTTTATACTGACAGTTAGTGTTTTGAAAAGTTTGTCATAACTTTGATACTTGAGATGTTCTATTTGTGACGATGTTGGTTTTCTTCTTTGGGTTGAAAAAAATATAATTGTGAACTTCGAAAACTTTAAATAAAGATTGCGTTGTGGTTTCTTTATCTCGAAATGTTCTAGTTTCTTGTCAGTCAGTGGAGACAATAGGTTATTTAACAAGTTAGCTGAAGGGTTCCTCCTTCATGCTTTATTCTCCTTATGATTATTTTGATGATAACAAACCTATTTAACAAGTTCTTGAAGTATAAAAATTATAGGATCGATAAAAGACACGTCAAGCCTTACGTCTCTCGATCAATCTCCAAAATAGATCAATGCGTGCATCAAAATGCTTTGGATAGCATGGAAAATCCTTTAAAGTTAAAGCACGCTAAAGAACGAAGTCAAAAAACCAAGCGCGAAATGAGAAAGCCAAGATAAAATTTTCTAATTCTGTTTCGGTCGACCGGACGGTCGATCGAATGGTGTTAAGAAGGGGCAGCAGCCAATTCGGTCGACCGGTCGGTCGATCGAATGATGAGCAAAATAGGCAGTAGCCATAGAAGGTTGCGTCGTTTGATCGATCGATGCCAAATATTGGTAAAATGCTCATCGGTTGACCGGATGGCATCGCACGAGTCAGGGATCTTAGCATCAATGAGTCGGTCGACCGGTTGGTCGACCGAATCTGGGATGGCCAAATCCCGCGATAATCGGTCGACCCGTCAGTCGATCGATTGGGGTGTAATAGCTGGCTTCGGTTGACCGATTGGTCGACCGGATTGGAAGTAGATATTTTTTTGTCAACCGGTCGACTCGTTGGTCGACCGATCAAGGGAAAAATCTTATAGTAAGCCAGCGGTCGATCGGTCGGTAGATCGATGATTTGACCAGACCATCGACCGGGCGTCTGTAACGGTCAAAAATAATCCTGTTGACGCCCTATTTCAGCTGGGTTTATAAATCTCCCTTCTAATCTTTTTTTATCATTCTCTCTCTCAGATTCTTGGATGATAAAAAGCTTCAAAGAGTGATTCAATTGCATCCTTCAAACCTTCAAGCGCTAAAGTTCATCGGCTAAGTCTTGATCCCCTGCTGTCAAAAAGAGTTTACTTTCAAAAGGGTTCATCAAGCGATTAGGCGCAGGAGGAAGAGGCGTCTAAGTGTGATAAGCTATTATTCCTCTTCTTGTAACAAGTTTTTGTCTATTTTGTTCCTCAAACTCTTTGTATTTGATTTGTAGGAAGACCTAGGTTGTTAGGTCTTGTGTGTGGTAGTGGTTTCCTTGTTGTGAAGGAGTAAAGCCACTTGTGTATACTTAGTTTTACTAGGATTAGTTAAGTTGTCCCTTAGGGTTGAGTTGGAAGAGTGCTCCCGATAAGAAGGCGGAGACTTCCGGTTGTGGAAGTGCCTTAGGTCAAGAGTGCGACTCTTCGAGTCAAAGTCCTCATTGTAAGGGAGACAAGAATTAATCTAGTAAACTTAGTTTGGAAATCCTAAGCGGGGTGCTTAGGTAGTGGAGTAGGCATGGGGCCGAACCACTATAAATCCGTGCGTTTGCTTGATATTTTGCTAGTTCTTAAATTGCTTCATCATTCATCGATTTAGCACTTAGTAGTCGAATTACACATTGCCTAAATAATTCAAGAATCGATTAAAATCGAATTAGGCAAATAGTATTAGACAACACACTATTCACTCCTTCTCTAGTGTGCGGATTCTCACAACAATTGGTATTAGAGCGGGTCCGTAGCTTGAGATTTCATCATCTCTTCTACACCTTATCTTGATCCGAAAATGACACTAGAGAGTATAGCGTCTTCACCTCCTAGGTTTGATGAATCTAACTTTGGTCTTTGGAAGAGTAGAATGTATACTTTTCTAAAGACTCAAGGTTTAGGTGTATTTAACATGGTAAAAATAAAATATATTGAACCTGAGGAAAATATGGATTCATGGACCCAAGAATAAATTAAAATGTTTGAGTTAAATGCTAAAGCTACAAATTGCATATTTTGTTCTTTGGAAAATAATGTACTTGAGAAAATCATGCATTGTACTTCTTTATATGATATTTGGAATACTTTGAACATGCTTTATGATTATGCTAAAACTAAAGAACTCGTTACTCTAAATGAAGGAGACGATGATAATTGTCATGCTCCTATATCTAATGAAGTTCTTGAAGGTTTAAGTGTTTCTAGTCAAAGAAGTACAAAGAGTCAGAAGAGAAAGGTGGTATGTCACCTATGCAATGAGAAAGGGTACGTGAAAAAGAATTGCCCTAGTATGAAGAACAAGGCAAAGAAGAGGTCGAATGCTTCCACATCATCTTCCCATTCAAATGAAACGTCCTCTTGCAATGATTATGAAGCTACCTCAAAAGCTTGCCCCATGAATGATAATGATGAGGTACTCTCATTTCCTTCTAGTCATGTTAATAAAAATGATAGTATTAACTCATCTAGTTCTCATGATTTTGATGATTTGATGAATGAGTATAAAATCATGTATGCCTTGCTCTTAAAAAAGAATAAGGAAAATAAAAGGATTAAAAATGAGAATTCTAGGCTTAGTTCATATGTGCATACTCTAGAATTAGAAAATGAAAAATTAAAATCTAGCTCACTTGATCCATGCCATGATAACTTAGAATCTGAGCTTAAAGCATTGGAACACAAAAATGATAATTTAAAAAATGAAAATAGCATATTGAAAACTC
Source organism: Canna indica (assembly GCA_034359265.1). Taxonomy (NCBI): domain Eukaryota; kingdom Viridiplantae; phylum Streptophyta; class Magnoliopsida; order Zingiberales; family Cannaceae; genus Canna; species Canna indica. The sequence continues at coordinate 29,548,765 of CP136898.1, read as the reverse complement.
AATTACATGCTATTCAAAAATCTATGAATAATTTGAAAAGTGAAGTTGTTTTATTGAGTAAGAAAGTAAATGAATTTAAGAATGCCTCATCTCCTAAGAACAGTAGAATAAAAAATGCTTATGTAAAGAATGGCAATGTTCGTCATCATTCTCATGTTAGGCATTCCACACTTAAACATCAAGCTAAAAAGAAAAATGCTTCACTTAAGAATACTTATGTCCATCATTTTTCTCATGTCAAGCATTCCAACATTAAATCTCATGTACATAATGAAAGGAAGAAATTTAATGGACATTATTTTTGTTGCGGTGTATATGGGCATGCTATATATGATTGTGCATTTAAGATGAACCAAAATGAAGTTAAAACACTTTGGGTAGCTAAGCCCTCTAACACTCAAGGACCCAAAGCCATTTGGGTACCAAAGGTTTCTTGCTCTCTTGTAGGGGAAGCTACCACACAAGGATAAAAAGAAGTGAAGTGTTGAAGTTGACCATGGTCTTCAATGAGAAATCCATCTTTGGTTGCAACTACAAGCCATGATGATGCCATAGGTATGAAAATTGGCATCTAGGTATGTTCGGTATCATCTCCGTACTTTGGTTTGTCCTATTCAAGTTGGAGTTATGATACATGTTTAATTCTAGTTGATCTTCGTGCTCTCAATTCGTTTCATGAAATGATTTTTGATTTTGATTTTTCGGTCTCTTCGGAGACCTATGTGGCCTGTAATGGGCCTAAGCGACCTTGCGGTTTTAAATCATAGGCTCATCGTGGGCTTTTGGTTTTCAACCAATAGAAAGGGTTGGAGATCTTATGCTTCAAAATTTCATACATTGAGATCTCTCGATTCGTTTTGGTTTCATGACGATTTTTATTCCGAACGAAATTCTTTAACTATCTAGCTTAGGTTGAAATTCTCTAATGAAATTTTTTATATTACCTTGCTATTTAGTATGATAACTTGCTAGTAGATATGGTTTGATTACTATTAATGAAGTATACTTGCAAGTTATTTTAAATGGAAGGCTACTACGAAGAAAATGAAAAAGACATGAAAAGTCTGGAAAATTATCAAGAATGAGGTATGAGTTTAATTTTGCAAAATATTTGTATAATAGTTAAATAATCATGTTTCAATGATGTCTCTATATACTCATGATTGATCTTGCATGATAAATATATGAGAAATTCATGAGTAGGTAAAACTTTGATAACTTAGGCAATTTCATGATATCTTGATTGGATGAAATTTGCTCTAGGTTAGAATTTTCATTAGAGACCTCATTTCTTTTATGATTGGCAAACATGTTTAAAATACACATATCACAAAAGTCTAGACCCTTAAACTTGGAAATTCATGTCTAGATAACCAATGTGCTAACTAGATTACTTTATGAAACTCAAAATTGAAATTGCATGATCTAAGTCAACAATTTGACTTAGAAATCTCTATGTAAGTTCAAATTTTCACAAACATGCTTAGATTCACTCATGTTAGATATTCAAGTGCCTAAGTTAGAGAAAACATGAGTAGATAGCTAAATTTGATTCGTAGCACTTTTATGGTTTCAAGGATACTTTGAATGAAACCGTGCTAAGTTCATATCTCGATTAAATGACATTAATGTCACTTCAAACTTGATAAACGAGTGTTAAATGATCATATCTTGATATCTAGAAAATTTGAGCAAAATATGAAATCAATGGATAAATAACCCATATTTACAAAAATGCCACTGGGATATTGTAGGATTTCTAGAAAATTGTAGAGACAACCTTTTTGAGTGATTCTTGACTTCTTGGAATCCTCATAGAGCTAATTCATGTAAAATAATTTTGACAAAATTTGAATGCTCACATCCTCTCAAAAATAATTTTTCCTTAAGGGATAAAAACCAGGACAGATCGAGCGGTCGATCGCCATTCGACTGCCCGATCAACCGGCGGGCAAAAAATGATCCGGATTGCTCGTTTCTTCAGCCAGATTTGACTAGGGCTTCCTTGCCCATTCGACCAGCTGCCCCATTCCAAGACTTCTCCTTTCATCTTCTAGGGTTCTACCTCCTCTCCAAGACTCTTCTCCAAGGTAAAAAGCCTTCCTTCATCCATCATTCATGAAGTTGCTCTCAAAAACATGATTTCTTCACTTTTACTCTCACAATGTGTGTGGATTCATACATAAAAATATCATTCATGCTTATTTTTCTTGGATGATAACTTCTCTTTAGCATGTTTACTCCAAAAATGAGTTTTCTTTCAACAAAAATCAAATATCCCATGTTTTCTTCAAATGATTCATCATTTACTCTTTAATAGAATTTTATTTTGAACAAAAATTGTTAGTCAAAGACTCTCTTGTTTTCTTTCATGAGTTTTTCTTAACTTTAACTTTAGCCTTCTTTAAAAATTTTGTTTTGGTCAAAAAGGAAAATGATTCTTATTCTTCTCTAGTCAAAACAATTTTTTTGATCTCTTCATTTATGGATCACTTTGTTTAATCTTTCCTTTTTATTTTGATTTAGTTTTATTTATCTTGAGATTTAATGAGAGAATCATTTTCTTCTTGCATGAATCTATGCCGATCTTTAAACTTTTAGCTTTCTTTTATTTGCGTTAAAAGCATGCATCTTTCATTTAAAACTAATCACCTACATCATCGTCATAATTGTCTTGCAGAATGGCACCCAAAACTAAGCTCCCATCCTTACCTGACAACCTATTGACTTCCTTAGGCAAGAAACAAGCTTCTAAGTTTGTAGATAGAGCCATCCTGCAAACACGTCCTGTCAATCTAGGAGATCTAGGATAGTTCGATATTAGAGGCAAACTAGATAGCATGGGATGGGTAGAGTTTCTAGAAAAACAAGTACCTGTATGTCCCATCCTAATAAAAGCCTTTTTCTCCAACCTGGTGATAGAAAAGGTAAGGTATGGTGATGACATTGTTCTTCGGTCTGAAATCCTGGGAAAATCCATAGTAATCACCAAATCCAACATTAGAGATGAATTTGGATTTCCTCTAGTAGGAAGATCAATTTATAAGATGTCCACACATCGTTTTCATGAGGACTTTCCTCCTCATGAAGTTGTATAAGCCATATGCTTTGAGGATTATCAGGGAGCAATCCCTACCCAAAGCATTAAAGTCTCTGCCATTGCTAGGATTATGCACCTTATTATCTCATATAATATTCTTCCTATGGCAGATCACTATGATGAGGTCACCTCTATGAGTTCTAGGGTTCTTTTCTTTGTCATGTCTTGCATTCCTATCGATGTCTCTGACCTCATGCTTAGGTATATAGCTGAAGTCCATTCCTCCAAAAAACAAGCCCTACCATATTCCTTAGTGATTTCTCACTTCATATATGAAGCTGGGATAAAAAGATTTAGACACTACTAGAATATACCACATCAGCCACGGGCATCACCGACGGCCGCCTCGGCCGTCAGAATCAGTCACGACTTTTCGACAGCCGTAGCGACCGTGGCTGATGTAACCAAATCAGCCGCGGTTCACATACGGCCGCTTACAGCCGTCGCTCATAGTTGATGGAGCGCACGGGGAGCGAAATAAAATAAGTTATTAGCCACGGCTTAGCGAGGGTGCGAGAGCCGATGGTGATATGGATAAGTCATTAGCCACGGCTAGAAGCGACCGTCGCTTATTAATTAATGGCGCGAACGCAGCACGAAAACTAAAACACTATGAACCAATGGCTTAGAGAGGGTCAGTCGTCGGAGATATTAAAATTACGAATCCCCAGTTTTCCGACGGCTAGCGAGCTGTGGGTGAAAATAGTTTTTATTTGTGTTCGCGCTCGACCCTTCCTCTTTCCCCCGCTCTCTTCTCTCTTCGCCGTTGCCGACAATTTGTCACCGCCGATCGTCACCGCGCCGCACCCTCGCCGTGCCGCATGCTCCCTCGACCTCACCACGTCGCCTCCCTGGCCGTCTCCCCCTCTCTCTTGCCCAGACCGCCACCCCTCTCCCGGCCCCCTCGATCACCGTCGCTCACGCGCGCCGACGCCGACCTGCTCCCTCGCCCTTGCGGCCGATCCCTCTCCCCTCTCTGCCACCACCAAGTGAGTTCATCCTCCTCCCCTCTCTGGTCCGGCACCGGTCGAAACCCTAGGGTTCCGATCGGCGCCGACCAATTATATATATATATATTAATTTAATTAATTAGTGTTAATTACTTTTATTAGTGGTTAAATAGATTTATTTACTATTAATTACTGTTATTAGAGATTAATTAGGGTTAATTTTAGATTTAATTAGTAAATTAGTGTTAATATTTTTAAAAATTAGATTAATTAGTTTTCAATTATATTTAATTATTGTTAATTAGATATAATTAGGGTAGAATGAATGTTAGGATTAATTTTAGTTGGGTGTAATTATAATTATGGAATCATCCACTTTGGACTCGCGTCGAAATCGTCAATAAAGGATGGACTCGTGTGCGCCGAAATCGTCCACTTTAGACTCACGGCCAAATCGTTCACAGTGGACTCGCGCCGGAATCAAAATGAGTTGATACGTTTCACGTACGATCGACGAGTCATGTTTTAATTTTACAAAACCTTAGATCTGTTCGGGGGTTATATGTTCGTGTAAATGAAGTTAATGGTATACGACGTACAACCCTTGAATTGACCCTAATTGGACAATTTGGGAGCATAGTTATTTATATTGCACTTAGTTTATTTTTTTTAGTCATTAACTTCATTTTTAAATTTTGGCTTGTATCTTCCTTGTTCTTCGATATGCGCACAGATGATATGCATATTCGGAGAACTATAGGGAGATGCTGCCGAAATTTAGAATGAAGTTAATGACTAAAAAAATACTAAGTTCAATATGAATAATATGAATAACATGAATCCCGAATGGAATAGGACCATCCCACCTAAAGACATTACCTAAAGATATTGCAAACTTTTTGACAGAACATGTCGGGCGATCGAAGTTGGATGTACCGACGAATTCATCGTGGAGCTATAACGGATGAATTTCGAGTAGGCGTAACTTACTTCTTAAATTTCGCCTACTCGAACGAAAAAATCCTTAGTGGCGATAAAATCCGATGTCCGTGCCGGAAATGTTCGAACATAAGATTTTTGGACCGAGAAACTATCGCACTGCATCTGTATACAAAAGGATTCACATGAAGATATTTTGTATGGAATTGTCATGGGGAGTCACGTCAAGTCGGGACGTCGAGCAATCCTGTTATCCAAACTCATGGTGAATCTTCTTCTGCTGATGTTTCTTCTTCTAATCCACCTAATCATTATAGAACAATAATTTTGGATAGTTTTGGAGGAAAATTCTATTTAAATGATAATATTGAGTCAGTTACTGAGACGGTAGTGCCACTAAATACTATGACAGTTGAAGTCACTGAAGAACAACCTGAGATACAGATTGAATTGTCGAATAAAGAGGCTGCACAATTTTACGAGATGTTGAAAGCTGCCGATGAACCTTTGTATGAGAATTGTCCTAATTATACAAGATTTTCGGCAATGACACAACTCCTGAACATCAAGTCCGATTGTAATATCAGCGGGGTTGCGTTTGATCGAATTGTAGGCTTTATCAGTGGTATGCTACCTCCAAATAACAAGTTTAAGCCAACCTTTTATAAGACAAAAAAGTTGATGATGAAATTAGGGCTTGGGTACGAAAAGATACACGTGTGCCCAAATAACTGCATTTTATATTATAAAGAAAATGCACTGTTAGAACAATGCCCAGTATGTGAACATCCTCGTTACAAGGAGAAGAAATCGGCCCGACAAAAAAATATTCCTTTTAAGGTGCTTCGGTATTTTCCACTGACACCAAGGCTTCAAAGGTTCTTCATGTCGGAAAAGACTGCCCCCTATATGAGTTGGCATACAAGAAGTCGTGATGATACAGTAATGACTCATCCATCTGACAGTGAAGCATGAAAACATTTGGATAGGTGTTATCCATCATTTGCTGGGGAGACTAGAAATATCAGGTTGGGATTGTGCACAAATGGTTTTAATCTATTTGGTAATTCGGCAACTCTGTATTCAATATGGCCAGTGTTGTTAACAGTTTATTATTTGCCGCCCTCAATGTGTATGAAAGATGAATTTATCTATCTTTCGATGATTATTCCGAGTCCTAGGGGTCCTCGCAAAGAAATTGACATATTTCTCCGTCCCCTAATTGATGAACTCAAAACATTGTAGGCTAAGGGAGTTGTCACTTATGATTGTTACTAGAAGCAAAACTTCACTTTACGAGCTGCTATATTGTGGACAATCAATGATTTCCCGTCCTATGACATGTTGTCTGGTTGGAGCACGCATGGTCGACTCTCTTGCCCGTATTGCATGGAACACTCAAAATCCTTCAGTCTTGAGAATGGTCAGAAAATTTCCTTCTTTGATTGTCATCACTGGTTCCTACCGTCTAACCATCAATATCGAAGGAATCAGGACAAATTTATCAAAGGTAGAGTCGAAAGAGATGAGCCACCACCGATGTTGTCTGGTGAACAGATGTTAGCATGTGTTTAATTGCTTCCAGATATTACTTTTGGTCGGAATGTAAGAATCTCAAGCTCTGGTCAAACACATAACTGGGTGAAGAAAAGTATCTTTTGGGAATTGTCGTATTGGAGTTCATTACTGATTCGGCACAATTTGGACGTCATGCACATTGAAAAAAATGTGTTTGATAATATTTTTAACACCGTGATGGATATTTTCGGTAAAACTAAAGATAATGTGAAGGCCCAACATGATGTACAAATACTTTGTAAGAGGCCTGAGTTAAAGTTGCAAGTGGCCAATGGACGATTTCATAAGCCAAGGGCACCGTATGTGTTAAATAAACAACAGATGAAAGATGTATATTAATGGATCAAAGAACTCAAATTACCCGAAGGATATGCCTCAAACTTATCTCGAATGTGTAAACGTCGATGAATTCAAAATATTGGGGATGAAGAGCCATGATTATCATGTATTCATGCAGAGATTGCTTCCGGTTGCGTTTCGAAATCATCTACATGATAAGATTTGGGGTCCGTTGATAGAGTTAAGTATGTTTTTCAGAAACATTTGTGCAAATGTACTTCAAGTCGAAGATATGACAGCACTTGAAAATAATATTGTCGAAATCATATGCAAGCTGGAGCAGTTTTTTCCTCCTGCATTTTTTGACTCGATGGAGCATCTACCGATGCATTTGGCATACGAGGCACGAGTTGGTGGCCCCGTTCAATACCATTGGATGTACTTAATTGAAAGATACTTGAATCATCTCAAGAAAAAAGTAAAGAACACCGCCGTTGTTGAATGTTCCATATTAAAAGCATATATAATTCAAGAAATTTTAACTTTCTGCTCATTTTATTTTGAATCAACCATCAAGACAAGACTTAATCGTCTTCCACGGAACGACGACGGGGGAGCTCGACCATCAAACGGGGGAGCTGGACCATCAGATGGTTGTTTAAATATCTTTTGTTACCCCGGTCGTGCTTTGGGTTCTCGTTCGTCTCGATTCTTAAACGATGAAGAGTACCATTTGGCCTACTTGTACATTTTACTAAACTATCCAGAGATTGTGAAGTTCATTGAAATATTTGACATTGAGATGGTGACAAGATACTCAATTTATAGCGATGAGGAATTAGAAAAATTATGGAATCGTGAGTTCCCTAATTGGTTTCAAGCTTACAGCACAGAATACAGAGGCGAAATAGATAACCAAATCTTTGAGTTTGCTAGCGGACCGGCATGACTTGTACAGTGTTATAATGGTTATTTTGTCATTGGATATAAATTTCACACACTTGAATATTCATCTGCAAAAAAGACTATGAATACCGGGGTCTGCGTCAAAGGGACAACGTATGCTGAATGTGATGTTGACTTTTACGGACTATTGGAAGAAGTCATTGAATTACAATTTTTCGGATGTAAATCAGTTGCCCTTTTTAAATGTCATTGGTTCGATACAAGCGATAGGGGCATGAGAGTTCATCCAAAGTATAAACAACCGGTCGAGGTCAATTACAAATCAAAATTGGCTTCAAATGAGCCATTTATATTGGCATCTCAAGCTGAACAAGTATATTATATGCAATATTCATCTCGAAAGAAAGATAGGGTAGATTAGCGTGTAGTCTATAAGACTAAAGCCAGAGGAAAAATTGACATGACAGTTGGAGATAATGAGCCAGCATATAACTTCTATCAAGAAGAAGATCCTTCCGAAGTGGAACGAGTTAGTCCAATACTCGAGGACGGTGACACAGAGTTAGTTCAATTGGAAATAGAATTCGCTGATGAGGACGATAATGAAGTTGAGGAAGGACATAATGAAGATGAGGGAGACGAAGAAGAATTTCAAGATTCAGATACAGAAGAACAAGAAGAAGAGTATTACATGGATGATGATAATGACGATGATGAATAATTGTAAATGTGAAGTATATATTCAATTATTAAATATATCTTTTAATCTATTATATATAATCTAATTATATTAAATTTTTACAGCTATGGTTCGAGATATCAGTTCTCGAGGAGGCATTCCTCGTAGGACCCCACGACGACACAACGATTACCACCCGCCCCACCTGTACCCACTGACCCTTCGCCTTCCACCACCATCCCCCCACCTCCGGCCACCATCCCCCCACCTGGTCTGGCCACCATTCCCCCACCTGATCCGTCCACCATTCCCCCAGCTGATATGGTCACCATCCCCCCACCTTCAGCCACCATCCCTTCAGCCGATCTAGGCCCATCGACATCGAGACGTTGGCCACGAGGGCCTAACAGAATTCTCCTTCCGCCACCCGAGGGACAACTGCGCAGAGCAGTTACTGTGCGTGGAAGAAGGTAAGTATATGCATTAATTATTTCTTATAATTTATTTATAATTCAAAATATCATAATATGGATTTATATTTGGTGCATATTTGAGCAAGAGGACGTCCCCCGCACGACAGCAGGGACGATTCGGAAGTTTATGCACGGGGCGTGGCCTACATGGTCTCACGTGCCCCGTGAGCATATGGATTTATTATGATGATAGTTTATGGTAAGTATATTTATTAAATTAATGTTAATATTAAATATTCATCGGTAATAATAATTTTTTTTTGCAGGGTCATTATACATGGCCGGAGGACCAGACCACTTTTGTGGAGGCTACATGGCTGGAGGACCAAACCACTTTTGTGGAGGCTACATGGCCGGAGGACCAGAGCACTTTTGTAGACCACTTTTGTGGAGGCTACATGAAACGACTGGGGGCCACACAGATAGGGCAGACTTGGGGACATGCTCCCGAGTGGATTCCTGGCCCCGTGTGGGACCTGCTCGTTGAACGGTGGGACACTCCAGAGTGGCAGGAGGTCTCCCGAACTGCGTCGAGAAATCGTATGTCCGGGGGGGACGGCTCGGGAGCGCGCCACACTGGTGGCTCAGTGTCTTTTGCGGTGCACGAGCGCAGGACCAGAGACGGATAGCGGCGATGGAGTTGGAGCTCACCCAACAGAGACAGACGATGGAGGAGCAGAGCCACGTAATGGAGGAGATGATGCAGGAGCAAAGGCTGACGATGGAGGAGCAGATGCAGGAGCAGAGATGGTCGAATGACGAGTTGAGACAGACGATCCAGAACATGCAGAGACTTCTCACTCAGATTGCGTCTCAGTCCAGCCTTTTACCTATGATGTTGCATCCATCGTCCTCCTCGACCCAATCGATGCTCCCAACCCAATCGTTGTCAACTCCACCGCCTCCACCGCCGCCACCGCCGTCGTGAGATTTTGATTATTGTATTTTGTTTATATTTTGATACTTAGATATATTTTGAAACTTGGATGCATGAGTTGATATTTTGATAATTGTTTGCCTCCGGTTTGAGGCTGATATTGATGATATTTATGTAAAACTTGTATGTTTGGTTTCTAATGCATGTGTATGATATTTTCTGATTGTAATATGTGATTGAAAATTATTTGTAGTCGATATATCATTGTATACAGGAATTTACAAAATTTTCAGTCTTTTTAGTTACAAGATACACATTTAGCCACGGCTTACCCACGATCCATCGTCACTAAGCTGTAGCTGAAAGCCTATCGTAAATGGTCGATTCCCTCGGCAGGACCAAATATCACGGTTACTAATAGTATCACCGACGGCTCAAAACCAAGGCTGATGTGTCAGTATCAGTGACAACTCAAATAGCCGTCACTGATGATTTTAAATCATCGACAATCCATGAGGCCATCGCGGATAATTACGTGTGACGGCCGTGCGTGGCCGTCACGACACATCTGAGACGAACACATCAGCGATGGTCGTTTGCCACGGTTTAAGCCATCCGTGATATTCGTCGTTGACGGTTCAGCCACGGTATCAGCCGTCGCTGATGACCACAATTCTAGTAGTGAGATTTGAAATAGAGCCCATTCCTAGAGCCATAGATTCTTCCTCTCTCAGCCGCATGAAGATTCTTGAAAATCAGCGTGATAAAAGAACGCGAGGAGATCCTATGGAATAGCCTGAGCATGACACGGAGATGGAGGAAGACGAAGCTGGTGGAGGTTCATCATCTGGCACTTCCCTAACGCGCCTAAGTGATCTGGAGGATCGCTTTGCTCAGTTTCACATAGGTCAGATGGAATGGAACAAAAACACATCAGAACGCATGGACGAATACGACCGTCAGATGGACGAGTATGGTATCATGATCGGTGATCATGGCCAGCGCATCGACGAGTATGGTCAATGTGTTGACCAGTATGGTCAGCAAATAGATGAGTACGGTCGTCGAGTTGATGAAATGTATGGGAGAGTGGATGAAATGTGGCAATATTATCAGTCAAATCTACCACCTCCTCCACCACCTGAGGATGAGTAGTTCTCTCTGATGTATTGATGTTATTCATCCTATGAACATGTATTTCACACTTAACTTTAATATGTATTTGGTTGACTATGCTAAGTGATGATTAGTAATGTAAGTGTTATTTTCTTGATGGATGACATGTATGCTTGCTATGTTTGATTTTTTTTTATGGATGACAAAAGGGGAAGAATTAGAATATATATGCATATTGATAGGGGGGGCACTAAATGAATACTCCATTTCATTATCCATATAGATAGTGGGAGAATTAAAAAATATATATGCATATAAATAGGGGGAGCTCTAATTGAATACTTCATTTCCTTGATGCTTCCATGTATCCATTTAACAAGTCATGCTTCATAATAATTATCGGATACATTACTTCATCTTGATATTTATCGTCAATGGTTTGTCATCATCAAAAAGGGGGAGATTGTTAGCTGAAGGGTTCCTCCTTCATGCTTTATTCTCCTCATGATTATTTTGATGATAATAAATCTATTTAACAAGTGCTTGAAGTATGAAAATTGCAGGATCGATAAAAGTACATCAAGCCTTACGTCTCTCGATCAATCTCCAAAATAGATCAATGTGTGCATCAAAAATGCTTTGGATAGCATGGAGAATCCTTTAAAGTTAAAGCACGCTGAAGAACGAAGCCCGAAAACCAAGCGCGAAATGAGAAAGCCAAGATAAAATTTTCTAATTCTGGTTCGGTCGACCGTCCGGTCGACCGAATGGTGTTAAGAAGGGGCAGCACCCAATTCGATCGATCGATCGGTCGACTGAATGATGCGCAAAAGAGGTAGTAGCCGTAGAAGGCTGCATCGATCGACCGACCGATGGCAAAAATTAGCACAATGCTCATCGGTCGATCGATCGGTCGACCGGATGGCATAGCGCGAGTCGGGGATCTCGGCATCACTGAGTCGGTCGACCGATTGGTCGACTTGATCTGGAATGGCCAAATCCCGCTACAATTGGTCAACCGATTGGTTTGTAATAGCTGGCTTCGGTCGACCGGATTGGAAGTAGACATTTTTCCGTCAACTGGTCGACCCATCGACCGACCGATCAAGGGAAAAATCTTATAGTAAGCCAGCGGTCGATCGGTCGATCGACCGATGATTCGACCGGACCATTGATCGGGCGTCTGTAATGGTAAAAAATAATCCCGTTGACGCCCTATTTCAGCTGGGCCTATAAATCTCCCTTCTAATCATTTTTTATCATTCTCTCTTTGAGATTCTTGGATGATAAAAAGCTTCAAAGAGTGATTCAATTGCATCCTTTAAACCTTCAAGCGCTAAAGTTCATCGGCTGAGTCTTGATCCCTTGCAGTCAAAAAGAGTTTACTTTCAAAAGGGTTCATCAAGCGGTTAGGCGCGGTAAGAAGAGGCGTCTAAGTATTCCTCTTCTTGTAACAAGTTTTTGTCTATTTTGTTCCTCAAACTCTTTGTATTTGATTTGTAGGAAGACCTAGGTTGTTAGGTCTTGTGTGTGGAAGTGGTTTCCTTGTTGTGAAGGAGTAAAGCCACTTGTGTAAACTTAGTTTTACTAGGATTAGTTAAGTTGTCCCTTAGGGTTGAGGTGGAAGAGTGCTCCCGATAAGAAGGCGAAGACTTCCGGATGTGGAAGTGCCTTAGGTCGAGAGTGCGACTCTTCGAGTCAAAGCCCTCCTTGTAAGGGAGATAAGAATTAATCTAGTAAACTTAGTTTGGAAATCCTAAGCGGAGTGCTTAGGTAGTGGAGTAGGCATTGGGGCCGAACCACTATAAATTCGTGCGTTTGTTTGATATTTTCCTAGCTCTTAAATTGCTTCATCATTCATCGATTTAGCACTTAGTAGTCGAATTACACATTGTCTAAATAATTCAAGAATCGATTAAAATTGAATTAGGCAAATAATATATGACAACACAATATTCACCCCCCCTCTAGTGTTTGGATTCTCACAATAGTAGGCCCTGGCCGGTCACACTACCCTCAGTTGGTGTGAGAGCAGTTGCAACTGCCTTAACAACTGACAAAATAATTGGAATACTTTTTGCCAAATACCCAACAAAAAATAAGCCAAACATCAACATGTTTCTATGTCACCAAACATTACATTCGGAGAGGCTGACAAAATTAGTGATTTTGGAGAAAGACACAATTTGGTCAAGAAGAGTATAATTTGGGAACTACCTTACTGGAGCTCATTACTAATTCGACAGTATTTGGATATGATGCACATTGGAAAGAATGTGTTCGAGAACATTTTTAATACAATGATGGATGTTGTAGGAAAAAAAAAGATAACGTGAAGGCAAGAATGGAGTAAAACTTATATTGCAAATGTCTAGATTTAGAACAACATGACGTGATCATCAGACAAGTAAAACCAAAAGCCTCCTATGTTCATAGTAAGCAACAACAAAAAGATATTTGTCAATGGATAAAAGATCTCAAATTACCAGATGGTTATGCATCTAATTTAGCACGATGTGTCAATATAGACGAAGGTAAAATATTAGGCATGAAAAGTAATGATTGTCACGTGTTCATGCAGAGACTACTCCCTATAGAATTCCGCGATATTTTACCCGATAAAATTTGGGGTCCCTTTTGTGAAAAAAAAAATTGGGGTCCCTTAACTGAGCTTAGCCTATTTTTCAAAGATATTTGCGTCAATGTCCTCTGTATCGAAGATATGGCAAAGCTAGAGAAAAACATCATAGAAATTCTTTGCAAACTAGAGCAGATATTTCTACTTGGATTTTTTAACTCGACGGAGCATCTACTGGTTCACTTAGCATACGAGGCAAGAGTTGGTGGCACAGTTAAGTAACAGTGGATGTATTTATTCGAGTGGTATATGCATAGGTTAAAAATGAAAATAATAAATACAGCAACGATGGAAGGTTCAATAAGTGAAACTTATATTATTTAGGAGATATCAACCTTTTGTTCTTTCTGTTTCGAGTCCTACACACAATGTGTTGCCCAAGGGTTCAACCTTGGCAACACTCTTAGTTTTGATGATAACAAATATGGTTCTAATAGTTTCCTCTATGTTTGGTCTCAGGTTGGACATACAATACGCATCCGAAGCTCGTTGGGAAAATCATAAAAAATTAAGAATCGGAGGCTACGGAGTCGAGCATGTCAAAATTAGTTTAGGACTTAGTTTCTTTTATTGTAAATGCTCATAAGCCTTAGTTTGATGTCCTCATTGAGTTCATAACCAAAAAACCGAAAACTAAAAAACTAGAAAAATCAAAAAATGATCTTGAAATTTTCTAAGTATAGGGGGCTCCTTGGAGGGCTATATAATTTAGATATTTTCTTGCCATCAAAAGTCCCAATAATTGTTCCTTAGGTAAAAATAAATTAAAGACATATTTTAAAGTAATTTTTGGAAATCGTTAACCTAAAAAAAATAAGGCTTGAAAGGTTAGAACCTCCAAACTACCCAGAATTCCCAGAATATCCCCAGCTAGTTTTTTTTTTAAAAATCCATAATTCCCAAAATGCCCCCAAATGACTCTTTTTCAAATTAGATAAGGTTTGAACAACTATTTGCTTCCATACTCTAATACCAATTCTATAAATACATCCAAAACTCTCTTCTTAAGGCTCCCAACTATTATATTGAGCTACCAAAACATTTTATTGAGTCTTAAAGAGTGATTCAAAGTGCAAACCTCAACTTTCTAATTCTCAAAGTCTTCAAAACTCCATTTCAAGTCTTCAATCCGAATTTCTACATCATCTTGAGGCCTTGGAGTACTAGGAGGAAACTTGGAGGAGCTTATTTGAATTTGTTTTAATTTATAGCTCATTTACTTGTATTTTCTTTCTTATTTGCTTCTTATTTCAAGTTGTTAAATGTGGTGTAGTGTTACACCTAGGTTTCTTTATTTTTGATTGTTTTTGCTTTGGAATAGTAGTTGAGGCATCCTCTAAGGTTGAGGGATAAGTCCTCTTTGCATTCTTTAGGAAACATTCAAGTTATAAAGATTTAAGATTACAAATCCTTGGTGAGGAGCCAAGGTAGTGGAGTAGGCGGTGTGGCCGAACTACTCTAAATTTCACATGTTAGCATTGCTTATCTATTTAGTCTTGCTTGGTATTAATCATTACTCATTTATATTTGCATCTTGAAAGCATATAACTCAAAATAACAAAAATCCAAACTTAGGCCAACTTGAAAAAAAAAATCGAAATTGAACTTAGCGTATTTAGGCTACACACTATTCACCCTCCTCTGGTGTGGTTATTTGGTTTACATTTGGTATCAGAGCTTGGAAGTAGGACTAGATTTCACCATCTACCCTACACTTAGAATGGCTACGAAAAATACACTAGCTCAAGGGACCTCTACCCATGCACCTCCTTTGTTTGATGGAAATAATTATTCTTATTGGAAAATTAGAATTAATATTTTCCTTCAATCATAAGGTCTAGATATTTGGCGGATGATTCAAAATGATTATAAACAACCAACTAAGAATATGGATGATTGGACCCAAGAGAAAGTTAAATTCTTTAATTCCAATGCTAAAGCCATGAATGCATTACATCGTGGATTATCAATTAATGAGTTTAATAGAATTTCTACATATAAATTCGCATTTGAAATTTGGCAAGTTTTTAAAACTACTCATGAAGGGACCTCTCAAGTAAATAAGTCAAATATCAATCTTCTCATGCATGATTATGAATTGTTTAAAATGCTATCTCATTAGACTATTGATGAAATGTATGCTAGATGTCAAAACATTACTAATGGCTTATGCAATCTTGGAAGAGATATTAGGGAAGAAGAAAAGGTGAGAAAGCTACTTCGGTCACTTCCCAAAGCTTGGGAGCCAAAGGTGATAGCTATCATGGATGCTAAGGATCTTGGTACCATGAAGCTCACCGAACTAATTGGATCCCTCATGACATATGAGATCCATATGAGGGCACACAAGGAGAAAGATGCCCCCAAAGGCAAGAGTATTGCCTTATAAGCATCACATAGGAATGATGACACTTCTTCATCCGAAGAGGAGCTTGATGACTATGAGGAGATGGCCTTGCTTGCAAAACTGTTCATGAGTTTCATAAAGGGTGGCAAAAGGTACATTTGTTTCAACTGTAGCAAACTGGGGCACTTGAGGAAGGATTGCCCATAATTGAAGCTCACCCCGACCTCATCCACAAAGAAGGACAAGCTCGAGAAGAAGAAGACATTGATGGCTTCTTGGGATGAAAGTGAATCTTCATCAAGTGAGGAAGACTCCAAGGATGAAAGAGCTAACCTTTGCCTCATGGCAAATGACGATGAGGTAACCTTTACATTTGGTGAATTTACATTTACTTAAGAAGAATTAGAGCATGAGTTTGAACAAATGCATGTTGAGTTTAATGCTATTAGAAAGAGGTTTAAAAAACTTAGAAAGAAAAATAAGTCTTTAGAAAGCGGAAAATAAGGAACTACTTGTTTCATGCAATGCTTTGAAAAATGAAGTAGAAACTCTTAAGGATGAAAAACTCATTTTAGAAAAAACAAAAAATGATTTACAAGATTCAAATGATGTGTTAGAAAAGGAAAACAAAATTTTGAGTTCGCAAGTTGAGTACTTGAATGATAGCATGCTCTCATTGAAGAATGACTTATTTACTGTGAATGAAAAGATGCATGGCTTAAAAAATACTAAAAATGATCATGTATCACATGCTAGAAATACTAGAAAATCATCATATCCTCATTCCCATACTCATGTTCATACTCAAATCCCTAAAATAAATTTTGAAAAAGATAGACTTTGTGACGCATGTCGACAAGGCAAACAAGTCAAATCATTTTTTCATAGTGTCAATCAAGTTACTACCTCTAGGATTCTTGAACTTGTGTACATGGATCTTTTTGGTCCTTGTGATGTTGCTAGCTTAGGTGGCAAACTATATTGTTATGTTTTGATTGATGACTACTATCGATTTACATGGGTCTTCTTTTTAACAAAGAAGAATGAAACATTTGATTTCTTTAAAAAGTTTGTTAAAAGAGTTGTCAATGAAAAATGAATTTCAATTTCAAAAATTAGGAGTGATAATGGTGTTGAATTTAAAAATGAAAAGTTTTTCGAATTTTATGAAAATTTTGGGATTGAACATACATTTTCTTCCCCTAGAATCATTCAACAAAATGAGGTGGTTGAGAGGAAGAATAGGACCTTGAAAGAAATGGGACTATGCTTTGTGAAAATAATTTACCTAAGTATTTTTGGGCCGAAGCCATAAATACCTCATAATATGTTTTAAATCATGTTTTATTGAGACCTAAAATAAATAAAACTCTTTTTGAACATTGGCATGATTGAATTCCAAATGTGGGATACTTTAGGGATTTTTGGTTGTAAGTGCTTTATTTTGAACACTAAGAATCATCTAGGAAAATTTAACTCAAAATCCAATGAAGGCATTTTCCTAGGATACTCATCTAGTTCTAAAGCCTATAGAGTTTATAATCGTAGAACTATGATTGTTGAAGAATCCTTGCATGTAACTTTTGATGAAACTAATGATTCTTCTAGAAATGTTAAGATAATGAAGGTAGGCGAAGAACTTGAGGCTTTAACTTTCAATGAAGAAGAAGTTGAAGATGAGCCTAATGAAGTACCTCATAATGAAGAACCTTCATCCTCAACCTCCCTACCTCAAGTAGAAGAACAAGCTTTACCACCACTTCCTAAAGCTAACCGATTTATAAGAGATCATCCCATTGAATAAGTCATTGGAGAACCCTCAACGGGAGTGGTAACACGTTCTAAACTCAAAAAAATTTGTCAATATATGTTGCTTTTATTTCTCAAGTAGAGCCAAAAAATATTAAGGAAGCTATAGATGATGAATTTTGGGTTATGGCTATGCAAAAGGAACTAAATCAATTTGTTAGGAATAATGTTTGGAATTTAGTGCCTAGGCCTAGTGAACAAATGGTAATTGTAACTAGTGGGTCTTTAGGAATAAGTTAGATGAAGATGACTTACTTGTTAGAAACAAAGCTCCCAATAATTGTTTAGTTGGAGGGCTATATAATTTAGATATTTTCTTGTCATAAAAACTCCCAATAATTGTTCCTTAGGTAAAAATAAATTAAAGACATATTTTAAAAGAATTTTTGGAAACCATTAACCTAAAAAAAATAAGACTTGAAAGGCTAGAAACCTCCAAACTACCCAAAATTCCCAGAATGGTCCAAGCAAGTTTTTTTAAAAACTACCCAGAATTCTCTAAATGCCCCAAAATGGCTCTTTTTTAAATTAGATAACGTTTGAACGGCTATTTGCTTACATACTCCATTATCAACTCTATAAATACACCCAAAACTCTCTTCCTAAGGTGCCCAACTATTCCATTGAGCTGCCAAAATATTTTCTTGAGTCTTAAAGAGTTATTCAAAGTGCAAACATCAACTTCTCATTCTCAAAGTCTTCAAAACTCCATTTCAGGTCTTCAATCTAAATTTCTATATCATCTTGAGACCTTGGAGTACTGGGAGGCAACTTGGAGGAGCTCATTTGAGTTTGTTTTAATTTATAGCTCATTTACTTGTATTTTCTTTTTCTTATTTGTTTCTCATTTCAAGTTGTTAAGCGTGGTGTAGTGTTACACCTAGGTTTCTTTATTTTTGAGTGTTTTTTCTTTGGAATAGTTATTGAGGCATCCTTTAAGGTTGAGGGATAACTCCTCTTTGTATTCTTTAGGAAACATTCAAGTTATAACGATTTAAGGTTAGAAATCCTTGGTAAGGAGCCAAGGTAGTGGAGTAGGCGGTGTGGTCGAACCACTCTAAATTTCACCTGTTAGCATTGCTTATCTATTTAATCTTACTTGGTATTAATCATTACTCATTTATATTTGCATCTTGGAAGCATATAACTCAAAATAACAAAAATCCATACTTAGGCCAACTTGAAAAAAAAAATCGGAATTGAACTTAGCGTATTTAGGCTAAACACCATTCACACCCCCCCCCCCCTCCCCTCTAGTGTGGTTATTTGGTTTACACAAGGTTGACTCGGCTTCCATGAAATGATGATGGAGAAATGTCAATGCCGCAAATTGTCTACCAATATTTTGTTTTCGTAGGCGTAGTTTGGGCTCACGTCCATTGAGATATTTAAATGAAGAGGAGTACCATCTAGTACAATTATATGTATTGATGAATTACCCCAAGATTGATCATTTCATTCAAAAATTTGACATGGAGATTCATATATAGACACCGAATATGTCTGGGGATGAATTAGAAGAAAAGCATAACACGATATTTTTGAATTGGTTTAGAACTTGGTCGAATGAACATATTCAAGAAATAGACAACAAATTATTCAAGTTAGCATGTGGACTGTCACGACTAGTCTTATGTTATAATGAATAATTTGAAAATGGATATAAATTTCAAACAATAGAGTACTCGACTACGAAGAAGGCAATGAATAGTGGGGTTTATGTGGAAGGCTCCACCTAGGTTGATTGTGATTGTGATTTTTACGGTCTGCTTGAGGAAGTACTTGAGCTTCAATATTGTGGGTGCAAAAAAACTGTGATATTCAAATGTCACCGGTTTGACACATCATTGCAGGGGTGTCAAATTCATACAAAGTATAAGCTGGTAGACTTTAATTTTATATCTAACTTAGTGTCTCACAAGAACAACAAGTATGCTACGCAAAATATCTAGGCAGATGAAGAGATAGATTAGAATGGTGGGCGGTGTGTAAGACTAAGGCTCGACTAATCGGGATGATTTTTAATCCAATGACAGAGGAGAATAATACTACAAGGTTTGTACAAGATGATTTTTATCAGGATGATGATCTACTTGTAGTTGAAGCTTTGGGTCAAACAATTGAAGAAGAAAATTTGGTAGTTGCAGAAGGTCTCCATGAAGAAAGTCTTTATGCTGAATCAGATGGTGTGGAGAACGAGGAAGAGGAGAACAATTTTGAAGATTATGAGACGAGTGAAGAGAGTCAATCAATTGATTATTATTCATATAATATCGATGACGATTGATATAACATTGTTTTCTCATTTTATATTATTAATTGTTTCTATTATATTTGTCATCATTTATTAACATCTCATGCATATGTCTCAAGCGCCAGGCTACCGTCGACAATCTCGACGAGCCGGGCTACCTCCCCCAATACCACCACCAGCTGTTGTTGTACCATCGACATCGAGGCACGAGGTCGTCGTAGGCCTCGTGGGCCTAACAGAGGCGCTCCTTAAAAGGAATAATGCCCTCAAGCCAATCACATGTCAATATATTGAGGGACTATTCATGGGTAGGTAACTTTTCATCATATTATACATCTTTAACTGTTAATAGATTATGGTGAACCCCATGAACCAGGGCATTGATTCTAGAGTCATGATGTGATCATGCCAGTGAGACTTAGAATCTAGAGGCCCCACTTTGAAATGTTCCTAGTCATAGGATAACCGAATAAAGGATCGGTGACTCTGGTAAGACTAGTGCACTTGGTATATATCTTACAATAGGGGATAGCTAATCTCACAGTTACCTATGAAGTGTCATTAATGTGCAAGTGTAGGTGCTCATTGGAGAATGAGTTCGCTGAACTAACCCGCTTGAGGAATGCCAAATGGCAAATGGAATCCTTACTTGAGTGTCAATAGGTTGTTCCTCATGTGATAGTAGGTGCAAGTAATCCTCGGACCTGAGGTTATCACGATCACCTTGTGATTGACGACCTATCGCTTTGGTGTATTCCCTAGCATGGCTCGCAAAGACGTTTATTCGATACTTTGGGCATAGTGAGGCTTTCATGGACGTAGGTGAGCAACCAACAAGGAATCAATTACTCTAATTAACCGGAGAGAATGTCCAATGTTCTCCAGCAAGTGTCGTATCGGGAAATCTCTGGCCATAGTAGATATAAAAGTTGGAAAGGGGTTTCTAACTCTTCATCGTTGAGACTACCACTTCAAAGTAGAATACATATGGATCGGTATTAGGATTCGACACGACTTCCATGCCCTAGCCTGTCACGCCCCATCTTAGGGTCACATAACCGGCCAGGGTATACATGCCTATACCCTGGAGCCTAACCCATGCACATGCACTACTAGAAACTTGGTCTTCAGCAACGGCTATCAGCAACGGCCGCTCAAGCCGTTGCTATTTGCAACGGCATTCTTACGGCCGCCCGAGCCATTGCAGATATCTATATCTGCAACGGCGTTCTAACGGAAAACCGAGCCGTTGCTGATTATTTTAATTATCAGCAACGGCTTTCGGACGGAAAGGCGAGCCGTTGCTGATTTTTTAATTTTCAGCAACGGCTTGCTAACGGATAAGTGAGCCGTTGCTGATGATAACTTATCAGCAACGGCTTTCTAACGGGCGAGTGAGCCGTTGCTGATAAGTTTATATAGGGCACGCTCTCGCGCCCGACCCTTCTTCCTCCCGCTGCTGCCGCCGCCGCCTCCTGCCGAGAACTTCGCCGCTGCTGCCGTTGCTGCCGACGCCGACGCCTCTTGCCGACGCGCCGCTGCCGCTGCTGCCGGTATGTTGATCGGCCGGCCTATACGGTTTCGGCCGGAGATGTTAAAATCCGACCGAAACCCTATTTCTAGGGTTTCGGCCGGCGGCGGTCGGCCTATGGCCGCCGCCGGACCTTCTACAGTGGCCGGACAGTGTGTCCGGCCACTGTACGCCGGCGCCGGAGGGTGGACTCCGGCGCCGGAATATATATATATATATATATATATATATATATATATATATATATATATATATTGTTTTTGAAATTGTTAATTAATTATTTTATAAATGTTAATTAATTGTTTAGATTAATTGTTTAATTTGTTAGATTAATTATTAGGGTTTAGATTAATTTCGGACGCGCGTCGGAATCGTCCATTTCGGACGCGCGCCGGAATCGTCCAATTCGGACTCGCGCCGGAATCGTCCACTTCGGATGCGCGCCGGAATCGTCCAATTCGGACTCGCGCCGGAATCGTCCACTTCGGACGCGCGCCGGAATCATCCAATTCGGACTCGCGCCGGAATCGTCCACTTCGGACGCGCGCCGAAATCGTCCAATATGGACTCGAACTGTCTCAAAACATTTAGAAAATAATCATCCATCCGACGAGTTGATATGTTTCACGTACGCATCGATCAGTCAGATATGATTTAGCAAAACCTTAGATCCGTTCGGGGATTGTATGTTCGTGTAAAAGAAGTAGATGATCTTTTATACGACGTACAATTCTTGAATTGTCCCTGATTGGACAATTTGGGAATATAGTTATTTGTACTGCACTTACGTTTTTATTTTAACTGTTAACTAATTATTCTAAATTTCGGCAACATCTCTCTTGTTCTCCGATACGCGCCCAGATGATATGCGTATTCGGAGAACTGTAGGGAGATGCTGTCGAAATTTAGAATAATTAGTTAACAGTTAAAATAAAAACGTAAGTGCAGTACGAATAACATAAATCCCGAATGGAATAGGACCATCTCACCTAAAGACATTAACCAAAGAAATTGTCATTGATTGACAGAATCATGTCGGCTGATCGAAGTTGGATGTACCGATGTTTTGATCATGGAGCTTTAACGAATGAGTTTCGATTAGGCGTAACGTACTTCCTAAATTTCGCCTATTCGAATCGGAATTTCGTTAGCATGGGTGATCAAATCCGATGTCTGTGCCGCATTTGTTCGAATGGCCGATTTTTGGATCGGGAGACTGTCACTCTGCATCTATATACCAAAGGATTTACACCAAGATATTTTCTATGGACTTGTCACGGGGAGTCACGCGAAGTCGGGACGTCGAGCAATCCTGTCGTTCAGACATATGGTGAATCTTCCTCTGCTGGTGCTTCTTCATCCGGTCAATGTAATCCCTATAGAACTATGATACTTGATAGTCTTGGGGGTCAATTCCACCTGAATGATAATGTTGATCGGCCAGTTCTTCAGACATCAGTCCCACCAGATACTACAGCGGTTAATATCACAGAAGTAGGGGCTGCGGTAGAGATTGAATTACCGAATAAAGAAGCTGCAGAATTTTACGAGATGTTGAAAGCTGCCGATGAACCTTTGTATGAGAATTGTCCTAAATACACTAGGTTTTCAGCAATGACACAGCTCTTAAACATCAAGGCCGATTGTAATATCAGCGGAGTTGCGTATGATCGGATTGCTGGATTGATTAATGGAATGCTGCCTACTGATAACAAGTTTGAGCCTACTTTTTATAAGACTAAAAAGCTAATGAGAAAATTGGGGCTTGGGTACGAAAAAATACACGCGTGCCAAAATAACTGCATTTTATATTATAAAGAAAATGTGCAGTTGGATAAATGCCCTGTATGTCAACACCCTCGTTACAAGGAGAAGAAATCGGTCCGACAGAAAAATATCCCGTTTAAGGTGCTTCGGTATTTTCCACTAACACCGAGGCTTCAAAGATTATTCATGTCGGAAAAGACAGCCCCCTACATGAGTTGGCATGCAAGAAGTCGTGATGATACAGTAATGACTCATCCATCTGACAGTGAAGCATGGAAACATTTGGATACATGTTATCCTTCATTTGCTATGGATACTAGAAATATCAGATTGGGATTGTGCACTGATGGTTTTAATCCGTTTGGGCATTCTGCAACTCCTTATTCAGTTTGGCCAGTGCTGCTGACAGTTTATAATTTGCCAACCTCAATGTGCATGAAAGATGAATTTATTTATCTTTCGATGATTATTCCGGGTCCTAAGGGTCCGCGAAAAGAAATTGACATATTTCTCAGACCCTTGATAGATGAATTGAAAACATTGTGGACTGAGGGAGCTGTCACTTATGATTGTCATCGGAAGCAAAACTTCAATTTAAAGGACGCGGTCTTGTGGACAATCAATGATTTCCCCGCGTACGGCATGTTGTCGGGTTGGAGCACTCACGGCCGACTCTCTTGCCCGTATTGTATGGAACACTCTAAATCAATCAGTCTTCAGAACGGACGAAAAATCTCATTCTTTGATTGTCATCGTCGATTCCTACCGGTTCATCACCAGTATCGAAGGAATCGTAATAAATTTACTAAGGGCAGAGTCGAAAGAGATGGGCCACCACCGATGTTGTCTGGTGAACAAATGTTAGCACGTGTTTCAGCACTTCCAGATATAGTATTTGGTCGCAATGAAAGAGTGTCAGGTTTTGGCCAAACACACAACTGGGTGAAAAAAAGTATCTTTTGGGAATTGCCCTATTGGAGTTCATTATTGATTCGACATAATTTAGATGTCATGCACATTGAAAAAAATGTGTTTGATAATATTTTCAACACTGTGATGGATATTTCTGGAAAAACTAAAGATAATGTCAAAGCCCGACATGATATGAAAATACTTTGTAAAAGACCAGAGTTCGAGTTACAAGAGGTCAACGGACGATATCTGAAACCGAAGGCCCTATATGTGTTAAATAAACAACAGATCAAAGATGTTTGTCAATGGGTAAAAGAACTCAGATTACCCGATGGATATGCTTCAAACTTATCTCGATGTGTGAACGTCGATGATTGCAAAATATCAGGGATGAAGAGCCATGATTGTCATGTATTCATGCAGAGATTACTTCCGATCGCATTTCGAGATCTTCTACCTGATAATATTTGGGGTCCGTTGACTGAATTAAGTATGTTTTTTAGAAGCATCTGTGCAAATGTCCTTCGAGTCGAAGATATGTCAACACTTGAAAATAATATTGTTGAAATCATATGCAAGCTGGAGCAGTTTTTCCCTCCTGCATTTTTTGACTCGATGGAGCATCTACCGATACACTTGGCATACGAGACACGAGTTGGTGGCCCCGTTCAATATCGTTGGATGTACTTATTTGAAAGATACATGAATCGTCTGAAGAAAAAAGTAAAGAACACCGCAGCTGTTGAAGGATCAATATCTGAATCGTATATCATCCAAGAAATTTCAACATTCTGCTCATTTTACTTTGAATCGACAGTACAGACAAGATTTGATCGTCTTCCACGTAACGACGACGGGGGTGTTCGACATTCAGATGGACGTTTAAATATATTTTCTCACTCTGGTCGTGCTTTTGGTTCTCGTCCATCTCGACACTTAAGCGATGAAGAGTATCATTTGGCACACTTATATGTATTACTCAATTGTCCAGAGATTGAACAATTCATTGAAATATTTGACATTGAGATGGTGCAAAAATACTCTATTCACAACGATCAAGAATTGGAGACATTACGGAATCGTGATTTCCCTACATGGATTCAGACTTACAGCAAAGATCACAGAGCTGAAATAGATGAAAGAATATTTGAGTTTGTTAGTGGACCGTCGCGACTTGTGTTGTGCTATAGCGGATATTTTGTTAACGGGTATAAATTTCACACGGTTGAATATGCATTTACAAAGAAGACGATGAATGCTGGGGTCTGCGTGAAAGGGACAACCTATGCTGAATGTGATATAGATTTTTATGGACTGGTGGAAGAAGTGATAGAGTTGCACTACTTCGGCTTGAAATCAGTGATCCTATTTAGATGTCATTGGTTCGATACAACAGAAAGGGGCATGAAAGTTCATCCAAAATACAAACTTGTTGAGATTAATTACAAATCGAAATTGGCAGCAAATGAGCCATTTATATTGGCATCACAAGCCGAACAAGTATATTACGCGAAGTATCCGGCTCAAAATAAAGATAGAGCAGATTGGCGTGTAGTCTGTAAGACAAAAGGTAGAGGAAAAATTGATCCGATAGTAGGAGAAAATGATCCTCCTGGTTTCTATCAAGAAGATGATCTTCCTGCTGTGGATCGTATTATTCCAATACTCGAGGATGCAGACACAACGTCAATTCAATTAGAAGTTGAATATGCTGATGATGACGATAATGAAATTGAGGAAGCTGGAGATGAAGAAGATGAAGAAGAGGAAGAAGAGGAAGAAGAGGAAGAAGAAGAAGAATTCGAAGACTATTATTCAGATGATGAAGAATAATTGTAAAGTATATATTTTATTAAATATATCTCTACTATT
This sequence comes from Canna indica, assembly GCA_034359265.1. NCBI lineage: Eukaryota > Viridiplantae > Streptophyta > Magnoliopsida > Zingiberales > Cannaceae > Canna > Canna indica. The sequence goes on along the minus strand of CP136898.1, from coordinate 29,522,738 downwards.
TATACAATAATCTGATTATATGTCTGTTCGACAGATATGTCTGGTCGTGGTTATCGACGCAGGAGAGTTTCGGAGTCTCCGATCGGTGAGACTCCAGCACTTACTAATGCTGCTGATCCTCCAGTTGCTGATCCTCATGAGGATGATACTGCCGAGGCTAGTACATCCAGACGTAGGCGGCCACGCGGGCCGAACAGGTGGCAGCCTCCACCAGCCACAGAGTCACGTAGATTGATTAGCGTGATTGGGGAGCGATACGTAATATATAATGAATTATGAATCATTACAAATTCATTATATCATAATATAATATTAAAATTTATTTTTGTTGTGCAGGTTCGAGCAAGAAGAAGTGCCGAGGAGCATTTCTTCTACTATTCGACGATACATGCATGGGGCATGGCCTACGTGGTCTCACGTGCCTAGCGAGCACGTCGACATGTTATGGCGCGAGTTTGAGGCACGTATTATTTTTTTTTTACATGCATGATGATATATTAAGAATTGGTACTGATATTATTATTTTGCAGGCTCGCTATACATGGGCCGAGGACCAGAGGTCCTTCATTTACGCTGCCTGGGAGTCTATTTCCCGGGCAAGGTACAACGGGCAGCTGGGGCAGGCTCGGTCCCGAGCGATGGCCCGAGCTGGGACCACTAACATCGCGGAGACTCGGGGATACGGCCCCAGTTGGATTACTCCGGATATATGGGACCAGCTCATGGGGATATGGTCGACGGATCGATGGCAGGAGGTTTCTCAGAATGCGGCTAGAAATCGCATGTCGGGGGGAGCAGCGCGTCACACCGGCGGCTCTGTTGCATTTGCAGTGCACGCAAACCGTATGGTAAGTATATCTTTTAATTATATATTTTATTTGTTATTATGTGTACTAATTAATGTATTTGTTTTGTAAATGTAGACGACGGTGTCGGATGACGGGACTGTCCAGCGACCCTCCCCGATGGCAGTGTTTGAGCGGACTCACCGTCGAGCACATAGGACTGGGGAGTACATCCACAACCGCGCTGCATACATTATGGTAATTATATATTTGTTTAAATTATTCATTATATATTTATAATTTAAGTTTTATGATAAATATTAAACAAAAAATCAAACTCGAGTAGGAGACCTACAGCCAGACGGTGGTGCAGCGTGGGGGTACCCCCGAGGACTTTGACGCAGCATCGTGGGTCGAGGCCGCAGGTGGCTGGGACCATGGCCGCGTATATGGCTTCGCAGATAGTGGTCATGCGCGAGCCGTACTAGGGCCACTTGGGGCACCAACCCCTCCGGTCGCTGGTGAGCGGCCGTCCACCTCCAGATCTAGTTATGATCATAGTAATAGGATAAGGACACTAGAGGAGACGGTCGCGCGTCAGACTGAGTTGATGGAGCGCCAGAGTCAGACGATGGCGAATATAGAAGCTATGCTACGCAACTTGTCGGGTCATCCCGAAGCAGGCATCTCTTCGGCATCATCTAATCCATCATCCTCGAGTCAGTCCACGCCGGTGTACACTCAAGCACTCCAGACCCCGCCATATGATCCAGGCCATCCTCCATCGTCATCGTGAGATTTTGTTTATATTGACTTTGTTACTCAGATATTGAACTTGTTTAATTTATATTGACTATGTTACTCAGATGTTGATACTTCAATTTTACATTTGAATTGTGTTTATACTATCGTGGATAATTATGAATATAAATATAATTGTTTTGATGTATATCTTGGTGTGTTTGTGATGTGTGAATGAATGTGTATGAGATGTTTGTGATGTGTGTATGAGGGTATGGGTGTGTGAGTTATGTATCAGATAAATGTATCAATGTATCAACGGAAATTAGAAATTAGAAATATTTCTGTTTGCAGGTATGGGTCATCAGCAACGGCTTTCCCACGGCCGTCCGTGGGAAAGCCGTTGCTAAAAGTGTATCGACAACCGTTGCTGATGACCTACAGCAACGGCTTAGCGACGGGTTTTTACTAACGGCTTTGCTACGGACTCGAGGCCGTTGCTATTAATGTTATCAGCAACGGCTCCGGTTCCGTGGTAAAACCGTTGCTGAAAATATTTTTAGCGACGGCCCAGCGGCCGTTGCTGATAATGTTTAGAGCGACGGCCCGAGCGGCCGTTGCTGATCCGTTGCTAAGTCATCAGCAACGCGACTTTCTGTCACGGCTTTATTGCAACGGCTCAGCCGTTGCTGATTCCCTTCAGCAACGGCTCAGCAACGGCATCAGCCGTTGCTGATGACCATTTTTCTAGTAGTGATGCCAACTCATAAATAAACATAGCGAAAAGAATAACAGTTTTCATTAAGAACGAGAAAACAAAATAGATTTCCATTTAATAAGTAAAGTTTTTAGCAAAGTGTTTAAAGTGCGGAAATAAATAAATCAAAGTTCAACAGTTTGCTCTTAACAAATGAAATCTGAAGGAAAGACATGAATATCCCCAAGGGACTACAGTTCCAAAATACTAAAATTCAAGTGCATGATAAATCTACCAAAGACTCGACTACGACCCCTAATAAGGACTGCTATGAGATCAATGTGACTCCTCTTCCCTCCAGCCCTGCCAAGTGCTCCAGCCCACCTCACTGGTCATGATCTACAAAAAAAAATAGAAATAAACAATGGGTGAGTTCAAAAGAACTCAGTGAGTAGTTCTACCAACCCCACCATAAAAATTAACCATAGAGATAAATGAATAAATTCCCCTTTCTCATATAGGGTTAATGCATCGAGTGGTATGACTAGCTAATAGACCATCTGTCCATTACATACCCAAAGGCAAATCAATTCACTTAGCAGTGAAGTACAACAGGCATCGGTCTAGCTGTGCCCTAAGGCAACAAATCACACTCAAGGGTTATGAGGATAATCAGGATTGACCCATCCGAGCTTATTCTAAAATAAAACCCTTAGAAGTAGCATAGGAATAATCGGGATCCGCCCATCCGAACTTATTTCTTAATTAAAGAAACTCGGGAACAATCGGGATTTACCCATTCGAACTTGTTCCTTAAAGATATCGTAGTAATAATTAGAATTCACCCATTTGAACTTATTTCTTAAACAATCGCAAGAATAATCGGGATTCGTCCATCCTAACTTATTCCTTAAACACAGGTTGAGAATTAACCATCCAACCTTTTGGGCCAAGCCCGCAATCCGGCTCCTATCCGAGCCTCTCCGCCATTCATAAAGATATGACGCTAACATGACCTAAGTCAAGTGTCTCTTACGATGTCTTAGGGGTGTCTTTACTGGGAAACACTGCAACACTCTATGCTAGATCCCAACTCCTAGACCCGTAATATCATCAACCCATGAGGTTTTATTTCATGCATATAATTTTGTTGGCTCTTAATAGATTATGCTGCCCCTTGAATTTTAATTATACAATTAAAATTTTTATTTGCCAAAATTAGGGTTTCATTTTAGGGTTTTATTTTCAGTTTATTGTTGAGCCCAAACCTAGTGCACCTAAATCGAATCTGATTTCCAAAGTGTGTCCTATGGATCTAGAGTATATTTTCTAGTTAAAATGATAGGTTACACGACTATATTCAGTAAACCATACGCACCACAATAGAGATTACATAATCAACATTGAATTAACAATTTCAGCATAAAATTTCACTAAGTTGAGTTTTCAGTATCTTAAGGTAATTAACCCGAAAATCTCAGCAATTAAATCCTAAATTATCATCACCACATATTTATAACATCAAGTCAATCATACAAAAATTAAATCATAATTTCTAATCAAGATCTAGCATGCATCTACATCATCTTAAGACCAAGACTCAAGCTTTAAATCAAGAATCCATACATGGCATCAAGATTAATCTTTCCACAAGCAAACATAGATTCATAAGCTGAAATTTACATATCTAGATACAAATCATGCATTGACATCATAGGAACTTAAGGAAATTAATCCAAAGCCTAGATCTTAAAGAAAACATCAAGGACTTCTCTTAGGCATTTTATCGAACACCTTGAGGGCGACCCAATTCCCTCCTTGGCCGAGCACCCCTAGGGTAATCCTAGGGCTGCCGAGCCCCATAGGGGGGGGGGTGTTTAGCCTCCTCTTTTCATGGCAACAAAAGAAATCGGCAAGAGCTGAAGATTTGACGGATAAACCAACAAGAACACCTCGATTTCAAGAACGACTCAAGAACACGAAGAGAAAATTCAAGGAAAGGAGAGGTAAACCACTCACATGATTAGGAATAAGAAATCGAGGAAAATTCCCAATCGGTGGCCTCCGAATCCGGCCTCAAAGAGTGCGGCGGCTCGACTCAAACAAGGGGGAAGAAATTCCGGCAGCTTGACCCTTGAAGGCGGTGGCTCCAAGAGGGGGGGGGGGGCAGCGGCTCCTACCAAGCCGACGGCTTGGCTTCCAAAGGAGAGGAAGCGAGGGGCGGTGGCTCCTCTCTTCTCTCTAGGCGGCTTGTGCGACTCCAATAGGGAGCCGCCTAGCCCTAGGGGTGGATTTTATAATCCCTTCCCCATCTCATTTAGCCCTAACCTCTTTTAACCTGCATCCGCCTAAAATTGGGATCCAAACCCGCTAACTCCTCAACCCAAACTTAACCCCATGCTAAATACAAGCATCAATCACATGCACACACATGCAATGCATTTTAATAAATCAAGCACACGCATTACAACAATTAAATAAATTTATCTAAGCGGGAAAAGAAATCGCAAAAATCTTATTTCTACTTACCCGAGCTTTCAAGCTCGCAACGGATCATGACTCGACTCAGCTTGATCTCGAATTAGCCCGCTAGACTGGCAAAGATAAATAATAAAAATTGTCATAATATCTCGGATATTGCATAGCCGCATTCGGGATATTGTGTAATTAAATGATTCAATTGCACAGAAACTAATCAACAAAGGGCGTTCGATCCCTAGAGATTGAACCTCATACTATCCGGATAGTCAAGACATGATTCTACACATCAATCTTGACTTGTGAGTTGAGTTGCGATCATGAGATAATCGCACGATCCCATTAAAGAGGTTTATTGAGGGATCATGAAAATTTGAATAGAAGGCATTCTATCGAATTAAGAATACTTGCTTCTGCACGACTCATTGCTGGCATAGTGTGGGGCCCAATGGGTCACACTCAAATAGTCTTTCCTCATAATGGATTTTATGAGATAAAACTCGAACGCAATAATCAATGTCTGCTAGGATGGACATGCCGCAACACGATCACCATTCTTGTCTATGGACAAAAGCGGGAAAGCGTTCCCCCTTTGAACAAATCACATGTACCCGAGGAAGGAGCTCCTCGTAACCCTAATTATTAGGGACCGTCATGGAATGCGACTCAACAAAATCTAAGGCCCAGTGCTCATGAGATGAACCATCCTATTGATTAGGGTTAGACCCGACCACATTTGATGTGGTCGGTTGATTCAATTTTGTGGGGGTCGACTATTTTGAATAGCCGACCACATTCAAGGGTTTTGACCCCTTGAATTGAGGAATGACCAAGCCCGGTTGGGCTTGGTCAAGTAGGTCGATTTGAACTCCCTATTTTTTAGGGAGTCAGTTTGTCCCTAGTTTAAAGGGAAGATGAGGCCGGCCAATTTGAATGACCGAGCCTCATCAATACTAGGTCAGCTATGGTGTAGCCGACCTAGCCTCATCAATTCTTGCAAGGTACTCATCTATTGTGTGAATTCGTTCCGTGGTTTCTCATCATTTCTCACGTCCTTTTGTAGTTCGGATCCTTGGTGGAAGGGCTAAATCCTTTTGGTGCAATCCAGAGAGTGTGAACCTTGTTCGTTGAGCCATGATGAGCCCCACATGATCGCTACTAGGGAAAGGGGTTTCCTAAAGTTGTGAGGCCGCTTGGTGTGGACTATCATAGGAGGAAGTGCGTCTGTGCGTCATAGAGTTTGGGATCAGAGCATCTCTTCTCCCTTCCGACTAAGGGAAAAAATTGCTCTTTCCTTTATTGTCGAATTCCTCAACATCGTTAAAGAATATCGCTATTTTCGGGATACTTTAAAGATTTTTGAAATCTATTGTTTCTACCTTTTTCCGCTGTGTTTTCTCTCTCACCCCAACAGTGGTATCATAGCCACCTTTAGCGAGTTGTGGAATTCTAGTTTTGTGTTATTGGTGTGTTTACGAACCATTCGCGTATGATATATGTTGTTGTGATTAATGCGCTTTCGAGGGCTTCTTGAGTTGTTCATAGGCTTCACGGCTCAAGTGTTGGTTCGGGGAAGAATCCTACTGTTCTTGTCCTTCTGGGGCAGAAAATAAACTCAAGGACCCTTAGGCTTCATGAGATGGCAGCTCTAAAAGTTGGATTTTCAGCATAGTTCGTGTGTCATGTTTTAGATGGAAATGTAACCCGATTAACATGGTTTTTGATTCTTATTTTTTATTTCTGCTTGCTTATTAGATAAGTTGCATGAAAGGATGACTATGGACATGCCCTATGTGCAAATGAGTGGGTGTAAATCTTGTTGTGATGATTGCTAGTAAATGTATGAAATTCTATCATTGTATCTTTTAAATAAGGCATGCGTACCCCTGCCTTCACCTCGAGAATTCTAGCTGTAAACCTTCTCTCCCTCTCCTTACACCTCTCCCCAATGGTTGTTTGGGGTCTCCTTCTTTTAAGTATGTAAAAGTAGAATTTCAGGGGCTATATTCTCGAGAAGGTTTGTTGCCTTGTTTTGGTACGCCCGGAGAGGAGTTCCGGGTCCATGGCAACAATAATTTGAACACCGTGAAGGCACAACCTCTCCTTGATGTTTTGACAGCACTGATGGTCCAAGTTTAAGGTACATAATTTATTAAGTTTTTTATTTAATTTTATTAATACATAAAATAATTATATTACATAACTTATTTTTTTGTAGACCTAATACACTTGAGCCTCCATCAATTCAGGCCCACGTAGAGGACACCTGGGAAGCTTATTGTAAAATGCTTTTCAAGGATATCCTCTACCGGGCACGGGGGGAGGCAAAGACAATGATGGGAGGGGATCGAGGGACACCCATATGGATGTCGTAGCAGATTTGTGTTAATGTACCCTAGGCCAATGGAATAAATTTATTGTTCTTACTTTCCTTTTAATAAATGGAACTCCCTTCTTTATCTTGTTATTTATTGTGAGCATATTTTAACTTGATAAGTGGCTCATTGAATAGTTAATTCCCCTTAATGGTCATCAAGTAAGAGACTTGATACTAAAACCCTAATGTAGTTGGACAACTATTTTAAATAGTCCCTAGTCAGTCTTTATCATTGGAATGATAATGAATGTAGAGTAGTATGCAGTCTTACTTATGATCATATTTTACTGATCATGAATATGAGATATTAAGTCAGATCATAGACACTTGTTGGAGAACATAGTGTTGGACATACCCACCGTGAGAATACTACATGGATTTATATCACTAGTATATCTCACAGTAGTAGTGATATTTCTGTCATTTGACCTGATGTCACCATGGTTTCCTATATGAGGAATTTTGTATTTTGACCAAGTCTAACATCATCTTTAACATGATGGTAATAAAGATTACAATTGGACATGAAATAAATCATGAAGTGGAATGTGAGTGGTCGTGAAGAAATTTGACCCTCTCATGAATGAGAGAGATATCTCTAGGCCCCTTGATGAGTGAGATTGAGGAAATACATGACCGTGCTCAAATGAATTGATAAGTGTATCAATGTCATTTGTTCAGTCAGTGTGCTCAAGAATCAAGAAATCAGATTAAGCAATATAAGGATGATGTAATCCATGCCTAATGCTTGATCCAGATATCGTGTGACAAAATAACATAATATCATACTATGAGTTAGGTATATTTGGATCATCGAAATTCACTTAGCTTGGGCAGTTACAGTGTCTTGCTAAAGGCCACTTATGACTTGTGGGCCGAAAATGAGATTTGTGCCTACTGCCAACGTTAAGTGAGCCTACAGGATCACACGCATAGAATGAACTGAATTGGGTTTTAGGTTACGTTCATCGAATTAGATATGCATGACAAGTAACCTAATTAATTCTCTCTTGATATTTATCTTTAGAATTTGTTTCGAATTTTGAAAAGGATTATAAAATTGGAATTATGTTGATCACAATTTAGGCAATGTATCTTTAATAATCGTTACTAAAGGATACATAAAAATTATAATCTCAAGGTAATTTGACTTTGATAATTGTTATTAAGGATATATTATATTTGGCTATTAAAATCATTTTATAATTCCGATTATGGCCCTAAATCAACCAACGGTTGTGATGATGAGATCTAGGTTTCTTGATGCGTCTATAAAAATTCACCTAGGATTTTCATATTGATTGGATCTCCTTTGTGGCAGCTTGTTGGTTGAATGATCTACACTAGAGGAGGGTGAATAGTATGTTATACTAAAATGTCTAATCCGTGAAAGCAAAGTAAATAAGTCAATTAAACACAATCAAATGGCAATGCAAATATTATGATTTATAGTGATTCAGGACTATTCCCGACTCCACTACCTAAGCATCCCGCTTAGAATTTCAAACGTAACTTTACTAGATTAAACACAATCAAATGGCAATGCAAATATTATGATTTATAGTGATTCAGGACTCTTCCCTACTCCACTACCTAAGAACCCCGCTTAGAATTTCAAACGTATCTTTACTAGATTAAATTGTATCTTGCATGAGGATTTACAAGCGAAAGCCCCAACCCTCACACCCGGCCCTAACCCTAGTAAACTAAGATTACACTGGTGGACTTATGCCTCTATACATGGCAACCACCAAACCTTTTATAACTTGAAGGTTTCCTAAGGAATACAAAGAGGACTTATCCATCAAGACTAGAGGATACTTCAACTACTATTCTAAAGAGAAACACCCAATTACAAAGAAACCAAGGTGTGTTGCCTACACCTTCAAACCACACATACAACATAGTGAAAATAAACTATAAAATACAATAATAATAGAGCAATAAACTAAACAATGTATACTTATCTCCAATACAACTGCCCTAGTCCTCTTGATGCCTTTAGATGATGAATCAATGGAGAATAAAGGCCAAATGAAGGTGAGAGCTTCAAACTAGGATTTCCTCAAGAAAATGGCTCAATCAAAACTTAGAGGGACCAAAGGATGTCTCAAGGTGTTCCAGAAAGCTTAAGGAAGGCTAATAGGAGGTTTATATAGAGAAAAAATGAGGCAAGACTCGGGTCCAACGGGTTAAAGTAGCTAAAAAAAGAATCGTTGGACTTTCGGTCGAAGTTCGATCGACTGAGGATCATCCGAGCTTCGACCGAAAACTTACTCAAATTTTCAGGTAGTTTCATTCAATCTTCGGCAGATCTTGGATGCAACCCTAATTTGACCGAGATTTGGACAAAATTCATTTTTCAGCCTTTTTCAACCTTTTCAGCATTTGAGGCTTGTAGGTGTCGATTTTGGATTTTGGTGGTTTCTTTTGTATCATAAAGAGGATAAAGAAACCCTAAGCCTATACTCAAACTTTCTGACGAATTCCGAGCATTGACAGGCATCCTTCCAATTTTTGCCAATTTTGTCATTTTTCCGGTCGTGCACGTCGTGCTACTCATCATGGAACCTGGAAATATTTCATCATAAAATCATTAGTTCCATGTTTGATATAATCAAAACCAAGATTAAGACATTGGTTGAAAACATTAGGCCAGCACAACTAACCTCCTTGTATGGCAGTCGACTTCCACCAAAAGGAGGAGAGAGAGAGAGAGAGAGAGAGAGAGAGACGAGAACTCGAAAGGAGTTCCGAGAACCGTCGAGCTAGCACTCGGCTATCGCCCACTTCATCTTGTTCGTTCGTATGCAATCCATAGAGGGTGTTCATCGTTGGCAGCACCTTGGATGCAAAGATAGATCAAGATCTTGGACTTGCGGATCTGAAGATGGAACATGATCTACAAAGGTATAATTCCCAAACTTGAAATGATTTAACTGAGATGCATGGATTCGTTTGGGTTGAGGATCGGTTTTTGTTTTCCACTGCGTTGCTTTGATGCTTGCTCTGTCCCCGTCACAAAACAGTGGTATTAGAGCCACTTGTGTTCTCGGTTAAATTGATCTTTGTGTGATTTATGTTATTTAATCAATTTGCATAGATGTGTTTATATGCAGATAGATCTGTTTTTGCATAGATGTAATTTATGTAATCGACACGTGTATAGTAGGATTTTAGGACTAAATATTTAATTGTGAAATAATTTGATTATATCGTAGTGATATAGATATGTTATTTGGCATAACTTGGGTTTATGTTGACAGCGGAGAGCGTTGCAACACTAGTTCAGCGGAGAGCGTTGCGACACTAGTTTAGCGATGTAACAGCACTCTACCGAAAACCCCTATGTGCTATGCGGCTGTCATTGGGTTTTTGCTGTGATTTGTAATTTGATTTATGAAATAAATTTTTGTTTCGTGGGTGCTGCCCCTGAAAACCCTCGCAATTTTTTTAGCGGGATCGCCATCAAACGTTGGGGCTTCACCCCGGCATTTTTCGTGGACCCCCAAAGGAGTTTGGATATGATTTCTGTTAGATTTAATTTTGCATAATATGATTGTGTTATATGTCATTTTTATGAAAGATGCATGGTGCATAGCATGGCCCTCCTTGACCTTTGTGATTGGCACGTTGTATCTTTGTGCAACCTGTGTCTCGCTTATGAGATGTAATTTGATTACGACCTGCTTGTCATCCCTTCATTCATGTACTCTTCTAATTTTATTTTAGAGTTAATATTACACTAGTTGTTACAAAGATGGAGGGCAAGGAGGTTGTCACTCGATGTCATCATGCGAAGTCCATGGAGATGAAGACTTCCTTAGGTTTTTCTTTGATCTTTAGATTGGCTCATCAAGATCAGTTAGGTTTTCTGGGTGTTGGCCCAAGGATTCAACCTAGGCCTCACTCTCTTTTTTTATGATAACAAACAAGAATCTAACTCATTTGTTAAGTTTTGAGTTCAGGTTGACAAAATGATACGCCTACAAAGTTCGTTCAAAAAATTATGAAAAGTCGAGTTAAAATACTCCAGAGGCTATCAAGTCAGAACCTAGGATTAGGATTAGATATGATTGTAATATGATCCTAGGATTTCAACAAAACTCATTTATACTATGTCCCAAGTCAAAATCCAAGACTAGACCCGAAAACAAAAACCGACTATAAAAATTAGCAAAAATATGTTGATAACTATGTTTTGGTCGAAGGTCCGGTCGATGGGTCGATCGACTGACCTGCGACCGACAATTGACCGTGTTTGGGCAAAAGTCCACATAAATCTTTCGGTCGATGACCGGTCACTTGTTCGATCGACCGACCCATCGATTGGACGATCGATCGATCGACTCAACAGATAGTTTTTATCTATTGCAATGGGCTGTAACAGCCCTCTCACCCCAAGTCTTATAAATACAAGCCTTAAATTATCCACCTACCTGGTTCACTATTCCATTGAATCAATTTCTAAGTGTTCAAGCTTTCAAGAGTGATTTGCAAGCCCTAGTTCTCAACTCTCAATTTCTCTAGAAGTGGTCTTCACATTTCAACCCTCACAAGGTGATTCTCCCCTACATCTTGAGGTGTTGGAAAGATTGAAGGCAGTGAAAGGAGCTCTCCAAGTTTGATTGTCATTTAAAGCTCATTTAAACTTGTTTTTCATAGTCTCTTATTTCGAATTCTTGAAGTAGCTTGTAAGGTGTGCATGTAAAACACCTTAGTGTTGTTATAGGGTTTTGTTTTGCTAGAGAATAGGTGTTGAGGTTTTCTCAAAGGGTTGAGAATTAAGTCATCATTGTATTCTTAGGAAAATATTACTTCTATAAAGTATTAAGTTTAGACATCGTCGGTGAGGAGCCAAGGTAGTGGAGTAAGTGGCCAAACCACTATACCTTTTGTATGTTTGCATTGCTCTTTACTTGACTACTTGATAATTGATTGTGCTTAGTTTCTTGTCAAAAGCATTCATCTCAAGAGAATTCAAGTTAGGTTGTTAAATTGATTTAAATTGAAAAGAGTATAATTGAATTTAGAATTAACCTACACACTATTCACCCCTCCCTCCCCCTTTTCTAGTGTGGACATTTGAACAACATTGGGGTCATGTTATGTCACATTTACTTTTTGCATTATTATATGCCTGTGATGCTCTATATTTTACAATGCATGAGCATGTGATGCATATTTAAATTATTCCCTCATGTAATAGTAAGTCATTAAAATGCCTCCTGTAATTCAAACACCCGTCAAGACTTCGATTGTCTTAATGTAGGTTTTGGAAAAGCAGGGTGTACTAGACCATCTTAGAAAGGTGAAATTGGATAATGATGATATCCAAGAGTTTGATACGGTTGGACTTAACTAGTCCATCAAAATGGTTTTGGGACTTGGGCATTATATGAGATTTGAATTGCTGGGACATGTGATGTCAATCCCATGGAAATCCAAGAGTCACATAGGATGTGATTGGAAAGGAGTTTCCTACCTAAATAACTTGGCTCTAAGTGGTAAATCAAAGCTTACTTAGGGTTTAACTGAAATATAGATCTTGGCCCACTAAGAAATACCAAGTGTTGGTATTTTCAAATTAATTGTTTTGAGGGTCAATCTATTTAGTGTGAATTATTTTCTAATTAGTTTGCATATTTAATGTATGCAGATAATGGCAACAAACAACACACCTAATTTAACACTTTGATCTATCCTTAAGAAGGAAAAATTGAAATGGACAAACTTCATTGACTGGTTCAGGAACTTGAGAATTGTTCTCAAGCAAGAAAGGAAGTTATATGTCTTGGAGGAACCTATCCCCGATGAACCTACAAGCAATGCCCCAAATTCAAAGAGGGATGCTTACGGTAAGCATCTGAATGACTTTATTGATGTCACTTGCCTTATGCTTTGCACCATGTAGTCTGAGCTTTACATACAACTAGAGGAAATGAAGGCTTGTGACATGATCGTGCATCTCCTGTTCTCGGAGCAAGCATGTCAAGAAAGATTTGCGACTACTAAGGCATTGAACTCTTGCAAGATAACTCTCGGCTCTTCAATAAGTGCTCATGTTCTGAAGATGAAAGGTTACATAGACCATCTTGAGAAGCTTGGTGCTCCTATTAGACAAGATCTACTGACCTGATTCTTATTTCATTACCTGATACCTTTGATCTGTTTGTAATGAACTATAACATGCACCACATGGAGAAATCTATTTCTGAATTGAGAATGTTGAACAGAACATTAACACAGTTCCTAATGTTCTAATGGTTCAAAAAGGGAAATGTATTAAGAAGAGATGTAAGGGTAAGGGCAATGCAAAAGCCCAAGGGCTGAAATGTTCATTCCTAGATGGAGGCTCTAAGCCCAAACCCAAGCCTCAAAAGAAGGCTAAACCACCGAAGAAGTGAGTCTATTTTTTCTGCAATTAATCAGGTCATTTAAAAAGAGAGTACAAACTCTACCTAAAAGATCTGAAAAAAGAAGAAGGGTACGTAGTTAGACTACTGCTCCAAGTATTTTTGTTATGACAGTCAAATCTATCTACTTCTACTTCGTGGTGTAAATGGGAAAGGTCTTCAAAGGAGTAGATCATTAGGTAAAGGCCAAGTGGACTTGTGAGTTGACAATGGATCAAGAGTTGTTGCGCTAGCTACAAGGACTTATGATTTACCTTTGCCTAGTGGACTTATTTTGCAACTGAATTATTGTTATTATGTGTCTGTTGTGAGCAGAAACATTATTCCAACCCATGTTTAGATTTGGATGAATTCCATTTTTTTATTAAAAATAATATTTGCTCCATCTATGCCAAAGACATTCATTATGGTAATGCTCTTATGTCTAATGGTCTTTATATTCTAAACTTGGAACAAATTAATAAGTTTGTCTATAACATTAATGTAAAACAGTTTATGTCCAATGATTTAAACCCAACCTATCTCTGACATTATCAGTTGGGTCATATAAATGAGAAACACATTCCAAAACTCCGTCGGGATGGACTTTTAGATTCATTTGATTTTGAATCATTTGAAATATGTGAATTTTGTTTACTAGGCAAAATGACTAAAACACCTTCCACATACCATAGTGAGAGGGCAAGTGACTTATTATGTCTTATATATAATAATGTATGTAGATCATTAAGTGCACCTGCTATAGGAGGTTATTAGTACTTCATTACATTTACAAATGTCTTTAGTAGATATGGGTATGACTACTTAATAAAGCATAAATCTGAAACTTCTGAAAAGTTCAAAATATTCAAGAATGAAGTACAAAACCAAGTTGGCAAAAATATTAAAGCACTTCGATCAGATCGAAGTGGAGAAAATTTAATCCAAGAGTTTACTAATCATCTTAAGGATTGTGGGATTGTCTCACAGCTTACTCCACCTGGAATGCCATAGTGAAATGGTGTATCTGAATAGAGAAACCAAATCTTATTACATATGGTTCGATCCATTATGAGTCATACAAATCTTCCGACATCCTTTTGGGTATTTGCCTTGGGAACTACTGCATTCTTATTGAGTCGAGTTTCATCTAAAGCGGTTCAAAAGACTCCATATGAGATATGGACTAGGAACCTTCCTAGTATGTCTTTCATCAGGATGTGGAGTTGTGAGGCTTATGTAGGACGTCAGATGTCTGACAAATTACCACTCAAATCTAATAAATGCATATTTGTGGGGTATCCAAAGGAAACTAGAGGATACTACTTTTACATTCCATCTAAGAATAAAGTGTGTTGCTCGCAATGGTGTCTCCTTAAAAAAAGGATTTTGTTTTCAAAGGAACCAATGGGAGTAAAATACATATCGAAGAAGTTCAAGAACCACCCATTGCTATTGAACCAGATATGGCCTCAAACAAACTCAAAAGCAGTTGTTGAGTCTGTACCTATAACAAGCATGTAGAGTTTGTACCTATAACACAAGGACCACGGTGGTCTAGTAGGATATGTCATGTACCCGAGAGATATGGATTTCTCATTGCCAACGATCATAATATGATGCTCGTTAATCAAAATGAGCGCGCATCCTACAAGGAGGCCATAAAAGAATTCAGACTACGAGAAATGACTGGAAACTATGAACTAAGATGCAATCCATGTATGACAATCAAGTATGGACCTTGATTGATCCACCAGAGGGTTTGAAAACCATCGAGTGCAAGTGGCTCTTGATGAAGAAGACCGACATGGATGGCAATGTGCATACCTTTAAAGCACTATTGGTTGCAAAGCGTTTCAGACAAAGTCATGGTGTGGACTATGATGAGACACTTTCTTCAATTGCTATGCTCAAATCCATTAGGATTCTAATGCCATAGCAACGTATTATGATTACGAGATTTGTCAAATTGACGTCAAAACAGCGTTCCTTAGTGGAACTTACTCATGGATGCATGTGTACATGACATGTTCTTGAGGGTTTTGTAAGTCCTAAGAATACCGAAAAGGTTTGCAAGCTTCAAAAATCCATTTATAGATTGAAGCAGGCATCTCGGAGCTGGAATCTTCACTTTGATGAGACAGGCAAAGAGTTTAGTTTTATCAAAAATGAAGATGAGCCTTGTGTTTACAAGAAAATTAGTAGGAGCACTATAGTTTTTCTGGTGCTTTACGTTGATGGCATATACATCTCTACCTTGCAGTAGGGGAGTGCATGGGTATCGAGTAGACCCGAAACTGGTTGGAACTTACCCGATCGGGTAGGTTCTGGGTAGATCCGAATTAAATTCGGATAGGGTCCGGGATAAAAATTAAGGAACCGATTAAAACCGATTCTGGTTCCTGGTCCAACACATCAGGTACTCAAAACCTGTACCCTAGAACCTGTTCAGGCTCCAATGTATAGGTTCCTGTTGGAATAGAAATCAAAAGCGCAGTAGAAAAAGCGATTTAAAAATTCAAATCATCCTAAAACCAGCGATCAACTTTAGCAATATTTAAAGAATTCAATCTACGAGTACAAGGATAAGGTATACCTTATACTGCGGATGGTATGGCTACTCCTATCCCTGTTTCAAGATGTCCAAGCGCACATCCTCCAAGGAAGGACCACTCCAAGCCCCTCGCAACCATGGGGCAGCGAACACCAAGCCTCGTTGTGGCTCAACGAAGAGGTAATCTCAACCCCGAAACGCACCAAGGTGAAGACAGCCCTTCCACCAACAACCGAGAACCAAAAGGGAGGAAGAAGGGATGAGAAAACACGAAACGAAGAGGAAGATGAAGGAATACCTCGTTGTCCTTCCTGGACTCCTCCAAGAAGATGAAATAGATGACACACCCAAGAGGAAGAGACCTTCAAATCAGGTTCACAAACCCGGGAAGGAGCAACTTGATGGCCGACCACCCATGGAGATCAAAAGGAGCACTTTGGAGTCTTTCTCTTCAAGAAGCCTCTCAAGAATCCAATCCTAAACCTTCTCCAAGATGACTAACCAATTTGTTTAACCACCTTGAAGGAGATAAGGCCATCTATTTATGAGGGGAGTAGGTGGCCACCAATGGTAGACCCCCCCCCCCACCCATTTTAAATCCTCTCATCGAAATTTAAAATTTTGGGGTTTGCCTCCAAAACAATAATTTATATTTAATAGATTTATAATTAATTCAAAATTAATTAAATTCAATTAAATATAAATTTTAATTTATCTCTATAAATTAAATTCTTAATGATTAGGATTTATCATGTGTCAATCCCTATAATTTAGGGATGCCTTATAAATTAGGGTTACCAAAGAACTCCTTCCTTGCGTATTCGTTCCTATAGGAAATATCTTTTCTATCATATTTGTAAAACAAGATCCGTGATCATGCTGCAGCATGTCCATGCTAGTAGACATATAGTGCCGCATTAGAACTTTATCTCATAAGGTCTGTTACGAGGTTAGCCTATTGTGTGTGACCCATTGGGCCCCACACTAAGCCAGCACTGAGTTGTGCATAATGGAGAATCAGATCCGATATAACGACTTCTATTCGAATCTTACGAGCCACCACATACTAAACCCCTTCAGTGTGGTCGTGAGAGACTCCACTCACAAGTCAAGATTGACGTCTAGCAACGTGTCATGACTACCCAGATAGTGTAAGGTTCAATCTACATGGATCGAACACCCTTCCGTGATTAGTTACCGTGCAACTAAATCCCTCGATTATAATGTCCCAAAGTCGGCTAGGTTACGAAAGAAGTGTCAAATTCTAATACCGATTCATATGTATTCCACCCGCCAAGATATCGTCTTAATAATGAAACGTCAAAAACATCTTCTTGACATTCATATCTACTTTGGCTAGGGATTTCCGAGTCAACACTTGCAGGGACACATAGGACATTATCTCCTCTCACTAGGAATAATCAATTCCATGTTGGTTGCTCACCTACCTCCATAAACGCTTCCCCATGCCTAGTAATACTCGGCACAAGACACTTAGGGCCACGTAGGGATGGAACCAAAGCAATGAGTCGTCACTCACAAGGTAACCATGACAACTTCAGGTCTAAGGACTGCTTGCATCCATTATGATCACCCGAGGAACATCCTATTCACACTCATGCAAGGATTCTATTTTGTTTTCCTCGTGCAGGTCCATTCAGTGAACTCATTCATTCCCTAATGAGCCCCTGCACTTGTACATTGATGACGGCTCATAGGTAACTGTGAGATCAGCTACCCCTTATCATATAGGGCATGTACCAAGTGCACTAGTCTATTTGGAATCACCAATCCCCTAATTGATGATCCTACGACTATGAACATTTAGAACATGGGCATTTGGATTCCAAGTCTCACTGGCATAATCTCATCATAGCCTCAGAATCATTTGCCCGATTTCATAGGATTCATCATAATCTTTATGAATAAAGATGCAGCATATAATGAAAAAGTTATCTTATTAAGTTGATTACCCTTGAATAGTCCCTAAACACATCGACATGTGATTGGCTCAAGGGCAATATTCCTTTCAGTTCCAATATTGTATTCTATTGGAACCTATTTTGGAACATATTGGAACTAGTTTCGAAACCTATTGTGGAACCTGTTGGAACTAGTTTTGGAACCTATCAGAACCTATTGTGGAACCAGTTGGAACTAGTTTCGAAACCTATTATGGAACTTGTTGGAATTAGTTTTGGAACCTATTATGGAATCGTTTCTAGAACTCGTTGGAACATATTCTGGAACATATTTTGGAACTTATAAATAAACAGGTTCCAACAAGATATCCGGAACCGTAATAGGAACCGAAACATGTGATTCCAGATAGGGTCCAGTTCGAGATTCCAACAGGTTAGGGTTCGGTTCCAAGATTAAATCTTGAAACCAGTCCTATACAAGGTAGGATCCGGGTATCATAAAAAATATAGGGTTCCCGAACCCGCTCACTCTTACCTTGACGTGTGTAAAAACTTGCTAGGGAAATATTACTCCTTTTCTATGAAACTACGATTTGCTTAAGAATGGCTCAAGAAAAGCTTGCAAAGGATCATAAGATGGCTCGATGGAACATTCGAAGTGAAAGGAAGGCTGTCTTGAGAGTATTTATAAAGATCCCAAGGGTAGATGCTCAAAAATAGCCATTCAATGGCCCACGGTCGCTTGAGAGTCGACCGAATTAGCTATTTGAAATTCCAGTAGTCATTCGGTCGACCTAGGGTCGATCCTTGGTCGCCCGAGCATCGACCGATAATCAGTTATCAATAATGATAACTAATTTTTCGACCGATACTCGATTCGAGAGACATCAATTTTTTGGTTTCGGAGTCTTTTTGCATCATGAGAGGATTATACAAGCTAGAATATTAGACTCCCTAAACATAATCTCTATCTTTCGATGAATTCGGAGCTTCAATGAGCGTCCTTGCCAATTTCTCTGATTTCTCCGGTTTGTTCGATCGCCGATGTTGTGCGCAAACCGACTTGGAATATAAAAATATTTTTTCATTAAAATATTAGTTCCATGTATGTTATCATCAAAATTGAAATTAAGATATAGGTTCAAAACTTTAGGCCAACACATGTAAGAAAATAGAATTAATTCTTTTAGCAAAATAAAGGCATAAGAATTAAATGAAGAGCTCGATCCATCTCTAGGGATTTAATGTGTTCGAGGGCCAGGATTTAAACGGCAAATGATTCACCGGTGTCTACGTGGGCCTTGGATACTTTACCTTGTCAAAGTAACTTTCTATGGCGTCTTTCTCAAACTCGTATTTTCCCAGACGATGGAAGAAAAAGAGGGAGGAAGATGAAAATAATGATAGGGATGAGATGCTGTAGAGATATCTGACCGTAGGTAAGGTAGATCCAGTTAGTTGGAATGTGAGAGGTTAATTAATTTAGATAAGACAAGCATGTAGTCATTTCTTAGCCAAATCATACAATCTTACACCTTAGTAGAGGTGGCAATAGACCGTGCCAATGCCAATCCAAGCCCGGGCCCGGCCACCTTCGGACCGTGTTCCCGATAATTCAAAGGGAAGGCCTAGCCCGGGACTGAGCCTGCCCCATCGGGCTCAGGCCGAGCTCGGACCGACTTGAAATATTAAAAATTAAATTCTTAAGGCTAGCAGTGAGACTCAAACTGCTGACATTTAGCTTTATTTTTGGTGAACTAACCATTACACCAAGATTCTTTATATATATAAATATAATATTACTGAGTATAGTACCTACTGCTCATGCCCGGCACAGAATACTAGGCTAAATCTAAGTGCATACCAGGCTAGGCTTGGGTGGCGTGGGGCCTAGCCTGCGGGTGCAGGGGCAGGCCCGAGCCCGAGCCCGTGCCGAGCTTGAAACGCATGCCGAGCACGACCCACGTGCCCAAGGGGTGAGCCCAGCCCGCCCCTTGGGCACAGGCGGGGCGTGTCCGGCCCGGCCCGAAATTCTTCGAATCGGGTCAGGCACAGCCCAAAGTCGGGCTGGGCCCGTGCCATCCACGGGTGGGATCGGCCCAAAATCGGGCCAGGCCCGTGCCATCCACGGGTGGGCTCGGCTCAATACCACCTCTACTACTTAGAGTGTTGCATCCTACAACTTAGAGTGCGGATTTGAATGTACTACTTGTACGTACTACGTAAGGAGACCTAGTTGAAAATGATTTTTAACTAGGGAAATTTGGAAATGTGCCCACTCTAGTTAGTGATCTCTATATATCTAAAAATTTAGATAATGCTCACATATTCCAGTTAGTATCTAGTTTAAAAAGATAAAGCGGTTGAAAGTTGCTTATAGATGAGTAGCTAATCAGTGGTACGGAATAGGATATATACGAATAAATTTTATTTAATTATCGATTTGTAAATTAATGAGATCATATATTGATAGATGTTGTACCCAAAATTTAAATGATTTTTATTGTGTTTTATTTTATTTTCTAATTAAATTTTTAGAATCTAAAGACGCGATTGTAGTTAGTATCTTTCGAAAGGGGAGGAGGGTTCACGTTCAGATTTTAGAGATTAATTTAGATAAGGTGAAAGGTAATACTAGCTAGAGATAGATGAGGCAAGCATGTACATGAGTCCAAAATACACGTAATCATTTCTAAGGCAAGCACACAGAACCCTACAACTTAGAGTGTTCATAAGGATGTACTATAAAGAGGATAAGGAGCCCTAGTTGAAGATGGTTCTTGATTGGGGGATCTATGAATCTATTTTGACACGCTGCCCACTCTAGTTAAGTTCTGTATATATCTACAAATTTAGGCATTGTTCACATATTCATGTTGATTTTCATATTAAAATTAAAGATAAAGTTCGTGAAAATCCTGACAGAAAAATTAATAATTTTTATTGTCTTTATTTTATTTTGTGAGTTTATAGTTAGTATTTTTCAGAGGTGAGGGGAGGTGGGGTTTAGGGGTTTAGAGGTTTAGAGCTTCATCTAGATAAGGTGAGACGTTATACTGATGATAGATAAGACAAGCATGTAATTGACTCTAAAATACATGTAATCATTTCTAAGCCAAAACGTGCAATCCTACAACTTAGAGTGCTCGAAGCCCTACTTGAAGATGGTTATTAATTAGGGGATTTATTAATATATTATGATATGCCCACTCTAGTTCAATTATGTGTATATCTACAAATTTAGGCACTGTTTACACAGTCAAATTGGTTTCAGGATAAAGGATAATAAAAGATAAACTCTCTAAAATTATAAAATAGGATTTTATGTATTATGAATGATTTTAATGAACTATAGAGTTTACTCATGTTTAATAGAGAGGGCCTCATTTCAGGAATTAACCCCAGATGGGGAAGAGAGATTACAAATTTGTGGACGATTTTATTATGATCTTCACCCGGGGTGGTAGCAAGGATCCGCTAAATATTACATTATTCCTCAGAGCTTTTGATTTGATGACTTGACTAAAGGTCAATTTAAGAAAGATTAGAGTTGTTCATCTTTTAAATGATGCATCTAAGGCATAGCAGGCGGCGGAACAGATAGGATGCTAGGTCATGAGCTTTCCTATAAAATACTTAGGGCTTCCCCTTCACAACGGCCGACTGAAGCGGGTAGACTACTTGCAGGTCATCTCGCACATGGACCGTAGATTGGCTTCGTGGTAGGGACGTCTCCTATCTCGTGGTGGCAGGCTGACCCTAGTTAATAGTATCCTTTCTGGGTTAAGTGGTCACTATCTTATCATCTTCTGTGCCCCTAAATGGGCAATTCTACAGCTGAACAAAAGAAGAAGGAATTTTCTCTAAAAAGGAGGGGGCATATTCGGGCCCTAAGCCATGGTCTGCTGGGATGATGTTGTCATGCCCAGAAGGAATAGGTGCCTAGGAATACTGGATTTGCATAAACACATTGAGGTAGGGGTTCAGGCTTTGATCAAATAAATTAAGGAGAAGGTATATAAGGGGGTCGAGCAACCACGATCGAGCTTGAGGGCTGCATCACGAAACTATGCAGAGGTGGTTGAATGAACACAGTGAGTAAAGGAGCGGATCGAGTTAGACCTTCGGTCCATTGGCATTAGGGTCTAATAGACTTAAGGGTTAAATATAAGCTTGAAAGTTTTATGTGCAAAAATGCAATCATCTTAATTTAATTGATTTAGTAACTATATATAATGTATATTTTTTATTAAATAATTTAGGTTCATCTTTTAAAATTATTTAAGTGCCCTATGTAAGTCGAATGACCTATAGTAGAGGAGGGTGAATAGTTAAAAATGTAACCTAAATCTGGTTTTAATCGAATGCTTGATTACTTATAGGCAATTCTCAATTTCAATCAACAAGCATAAGCAATTAATAAAATAATTTAAACACAAACAAAGTATCAACGGTAACACAATGAGATTTATAGTGCTTCGACCCTAATATCTACTCCACTACCTAAGCACCCCGCTTAGGATTTTCAAACTTAGCTTTGCTATATCAACTCGTTTATTTACATTGAGGAATTTACACCGGAGAATCTCCGCTCTCAACCCGAATGCACTTTCACACCCGAAAGTCTCCGTCATTCTACCGAAAGCATTCTCTCAGCTAAAGGACAACAAATTCAATTCTAGTAAACTAACTAAATCGGTGGACTTAAGCCTTACAACCAAGGCAACCACCCAATCAAACAACCTAGTAACCTAGGTTTTTCGCAACTTCAAGTATGAATAAATAAACCAGTAAATACAACACAAAAGGAGCTATAAATATACAAAACAATTACTTGGCTCCAAATGATGCAACCTAGTCCTCTTGGTGCCTTTTGATGATGAACCTTGAAGAACAAAGGCAAAGATCAAGTTTCGAGCTCTGTTGGTTAAATGGCCACACTAGAGGGGGGATGAATAGTGTGTTAACTAAATTCTTTTTGCCTAATTTCAGTTTTAATCTTTTCTTAAACTACTTAGGCAATTCACAATTTAACGACTAAATGCGGAAGCGAGTAATGAAGATAAACAATGCGATACACAAAGAAAATAATGCTAACACAATTATTTATAGTGGTTCGGCCCCAATGCCCACTCCACTACCTAAGCACCCCGCTTAGGATTTTCAAACTAGTTTTAGTAGATTATATCGTTTTCCTTACAAAGAAGACTTTACACAATTATCTTGTGCACTAATAACTAATATCTAAAAAATCATATTAGTGCATATGATCCTTGTTAGATTTTGTACTAGATCATTTATCTAGATTTTTTGACCTGAGATCATATTAGTGCATATGATCTTTCACCTGAGATGGCACGGTTATCTTGTGCATAGGTGGCTAGAGTTTGCTACTGCTTAAATGCTTGTGTTTTGCATGTGGATCCGACTTTATATGGGTCTAGATAGTTATGTATGGAAATAGGTGACTAGCCAAGATGGGATTCATTACCCTGGGTAAACAACGATAAGGTCCTATGGATATGAGGTTGTTCTTGATCAAAAAATCATTGGCCAAGGTATTATAGACCTGAATAGAAAAGGGTTTCTAGTTCAAGTTCTTTTAATCAAGAATAGAAACCAAGAGAGGTCCATATGGGTTAAGGTATAGGGTTTGACACTGGCTCTGACCCAGGCTGGATTGGGAGCTTGTAATGAAAGGATATTAGTGCATGAAAAGTATAATCGTTTTGGTTCATCAGAATGTTATAATAAATGTTGGCCTAAGATTTTTAACGTTAGTCTTAATATCGGTTTTGATGATAACAAATATGGAACTAACGATTTCATGGAGAATTATTTTTAGGTTCCATATCGGTTAGCATACGACGTCCATAATCGGAAATATCGAAGAAATTAGAAAATCGGAAGGACGTTGGTCGACGCGCTCGGATTCATCAGGAAGATAGAGTCTACGTTTAGGGTACGGTGTTTAGATAAACTATAAAATCCTCATTATGATGCTAAGACCCCTAAATAATCAAACCTGTAATCTGAAACCTGAACTAAAGAAAGAACACAACTGAAACTGAATGATAAAGTATAGGTAAAATAGGTAGAATACCAGTACTTTACGGGTCGACAGAACGATCGGCCGACAAGGGTTCTAAAGCCAAAAAAGCCTCTAGTCGAATGACCAGTTGCTCGGGTAGTCCATCGGCCTATCGACCGGCCACCGACCGAGTGGCGCCAACGGGCAGATTTTTGCCCGTTGGGTGAGCTATTTTGGCTCCCTTCCCTCATGGCTTATAAATACAAGCCATGAGAATCCTTCCACACTTGTTCCAACTTTCCTAGAGCTATATTTTGAAGATCCTTGTGTTTGATTGAGCCACTTTTCATTCCAAATCCTAGTTTCATCATCCATTCTTGATTGAGCCTTGTTCCTTCATCGGTTCATCAATTTGAGGCATCAAGTGGACTAGGGAGTTTCTTTTGGAGCTAAGTATATTTTGGTTTATTTATGGCTCCAATTATTATTGTATTTTGTTCTTTATTTTTATTGTATATCAAGTGTGTAAACCTACGTTGCTAGGTTTGATTGAGTTGGTCGTTGCCTTGGTGTTAAGGCTTAAATCCACCTATGTAAACGTAGTTTACTAGGATTAGTTGAGTTATCCTTAGGTTGAGGTGGGAGAGTGCTCTCGGTAGGAAGACGGGATAGTTCTGGGTATGGAGGTGCCTTCAGTTTGAGAGCGGAGACTCTCCGGTGTAAATTCTTCTTTGTAAGGAAAATCATTAATCTAGTTAAACTAGTTTGGAAATCCTAAGCGGTGTGCTTAAGTAGTAGACTAGGCATTGGGCCGAACCACTATAAATTATTGTGCTAGCATTGATATATTATTTGTGTTTAATTGCCTTACTTATCGCTTTCGCATTTAATCATTGAATTGTGAATCGACTAAGTTGTAAGAAATGATTAAAATCGATAAATCAAAATTAGGCTAAAAGTTTAGTAAACATACTATTCACCCCCCTCCCCTCTAGTGTAGGTCATTTCACCAACAATAAAAGCATTCGTCACTACTTGGGTAGTCATGGCATGTTGTGCTAGATGTTACCTATGACTTATAAGAACAAAGGGTATTCACTCCCTAGTTAGTCACACACAATAGATAGAGCGTGTTCTAGCTAAGAATGAATTGATTCTAATTAAGGCAGTTAATTAGGAATCAATTATCTGATTCGACTTGCGATACGATTGCAGGGATGCTAGCACATCGCAAAGACGAATTGATTGATTAGGTGGATCCAAATGTGAAACATTTATATGAGATATAGATGGAGATTTCCTTATTTGGAGAACTACCATATATAGAGGGTCTATATGTGGAAGTTTAAGTCCATGGCTTATTGGGTATTTAGGGATGTGATTCCTAAATTTTTGGTGAGGCTTATTTGCTTTGTAGGAATATAAGGACGATCCTTGATATCCTTCCATTATAGCTGACCCACCCCCTCTGGAAAGTGGGTTGCCGCCCCTTCTCTTTAAGAAAGCGGCAATCGACTATATGATGGTAAGAAAGTGAGGAAACACTAGAGACAAAAGAGAAAGCCGCACCTTCTCTTCCCTATTGTTGTCGCACCTCTCTTGGTGAAGAGGGGCAGAAATAATTATCTCTTATTTCAACGCACCGATAACACCTTTTGGCATCTTGTCTCTGCCCATCTTTAGTCCAAGTGCGGGGCAATGCAAGGGCTAGATTGGATCACGAGGAGGCGCATCTTGGCAAAGAACGTGCTTGTGTGGGCAAGCTAAAGGCCGGACGGTTGGACGGCTACGTGATCGTCCACAAGGGATCGTGAGATGGAGCTTTCTTCCAGTTCAATTGGGGCAGCGCTACAAGAAGGTATAATTTATGGACGTATATTGTAGTTATTTAATTTTGTGTTGTCTAGATCTAAACCAAAGTGATACCGCATACATCAGATGAGATCCTGTGTGTTTAATCCGGTTTGCATATTTTAGATAAATAAAAGTGTTTTATTGCTCTTATTTTCTGCTGTGTGTTAGATCACATGCATTTTCCAACTGTGGTATCAAAGACATCTTTGTTTCGGGTTAAATACGCATTAGTGCCCTGGTTTTGGATTAGAAAAAATTCTATTTTTGAAGAGTTCAAAGAACGGATGATCGAAACTCTTAATTCATGTCTCATATGTGTCGGATCACCATGTTAGTGCGCCATCACCATGCACATGGTGTTGATGGATCAGCTTGGCCGAATCCATGGTGGCCATTTTTGCGTATTATGATTTTAGAAATTTTATTCCTAGAATTTTTCTTACCCCAAAAAAAATCACATCCATGAAATAGGATCTTATGAAATTTGATATTTTGTATTTAAATTGATTTCATGAATAGAAACTTATCAATATGAGATATTGTAGAGATTTGTGAAATTAGAAAACCAAATATATGATATTTAGTAGATTCCATGATAGAAAATTTTTAATATGGGATATTGATAGATATTTTCAAATTATGGAAACTGGATATGAGATATTTGGTTTTTTCAAAAGTGAATAGGTTTTAATACGAGATATTATGAGATCCTATAATTTTGGTAACTAAATATTTGATATTTTGTAGAAACCAAAATTAGAATTTTTCAAATATGAGATATTTGATTTTTATTATGTAAGAGTTACATAAATAGGCACAAATTTTAATGTTTTTTGCTATTGTTTCCTTAATTAAATTCGTTGCATGAGGGTGATCATGGAGTTTAGGAAACCTTGTGATTGTATGGCTTGGTTGTAATAATTTTGCAATGCGATTGGTTGTAATTTTGGACAAAGTGTTGTAATTTATTAATTTCCAATGGGCATTTATTTATTTATTTTTCTTAGATTTTGTAATAACAAAAGCATATGCGAAAGCTATGGTGGCACTTAAGCTCAAGGTGAAGGTCCAGAGAGATGGAGTCTAGTGGGAGCTTGAAGACTACTGAATATTGTAAATTACCCCTACAACCTGGACCCAATCCTTGTGGCTAGGATTGGGTTCCCCTTGTTGGCCTAAATGTTCTCCCTAGGCTTTGATCTCTATTTTGATGATAACAAATATGTATTTAATATATGTGTGAGGTTTTGAGTTCAGGTTGAGGTTGTGATAAGCACGCGAACTTCGCTCGGAGAATCGCAAAATTCGTCAAAAAAGACTCGGATGTAGATTAAGTAGATTCTTTGTAATATATCTCTAGGATTTTATCCCAAGCCTATTTGTAAAGTTATCCAAGTCAAAACTTGATAACAAAGCCCATGAAAAAGCGTGTAACAAAACAAATATAAAATTCAACCTCAGCCCAAGTTCGATTGATCGAACAAGGCCAAAATCTGGCAGTGGCTACTTCAGTCGACCGGTTGGTCGACCGAACAAGGCCAAAATCTAGCAGTGGTTAATTCGGTCGACCGGACAATAGAGGAATTAAAACGCGACCAAGTCGATCTACCATCCGGTCAACCGAACATAGCTGCAGAAGGGCAGAACGCAGTGGTCGCTGGGCGAAAAAATGCCCATTGAATAGCCGTTCCATGGGAGGGGTTATAAATGCCCCTCACCAACCTTCATTAAACACTCTTAACCATTGAGATAAGCTTCCAAAGTGTGATTTGTGCCTTCTAAGCTTGATTTGCTCGCGCTTGCTTCTCCGATTGACGACTTCTCTCAAGCGCTCATCTTCCCTCAACTTCGGCTTCGATTCGATCTCAACATCTTGTGGAGTAGGAGGCATTGAAGGCTTGGAAAAGAGCTCTTTGTTGTGGTTTACTCTTTAGCTCTTTTCTTTATAATTTTACATGTTACTTGAACTTGATTTTCATTGATTAGCTTGCTAGGTGTGTTAGTGTAAACATTTAAGATTTTCTTTGTAGAATTGGTTAGAAATCCTTGGTGTGGAGCCAAAGTAGTGGAGTAGGCGGTTGGTCGAACCAGTATAATTTATTGAGTTTGCATTGCCTTGTGTGATTCCTTATAATTGTGTTTCATACTTGTTAACGAACATCATTTAGTTGCACTTACTTTCGGTTGAAGTTAAAATTGAATTGAAAGAAATTGAAATATTATTAAAAGTCACACAACACTATTCAACCCCCTTCTAGTGTGGGTATTCATTCAACACCCCTTAGAAAGTCCATGATCACATGTTTTATTTTTCTATTTTAATGATGCATGTGATGTATGATTTATTAAAACAGACGCATGTGCAAAGTGAAACTTAATAGTAATTAGGTTGCCCCTCGAAAATCTTCCAACTTAAAATATTAAGTCTTAAATGGTGTAGTTTAAGAAACTATGTCATTGCTCTCCCCTAAAGCATTAACTAAGAGTCTTAATGTGTTATGTTGTCGGCTATGGTTACATAGGGTTACGTACAAGGTAAATTAAGAGATCTCTATGAGTTGATGTTTAACATGAGATGTTATAGATATTTTGTTAACAAGAATGGATGTACCTGAGGTAAACTTCTAGGGTCATGGAGGACCGGGCAAGTAACAAAAATTTTGTTTACACGCGGCGGAAATATGAAAATTGATCCTCTACCCAACCAGATCCATGCATGTCGATTAAATCGATACTATGTCAAGAGTTATACCTTTGAAGACCGTACTCTATCTTCTGCTCCGCGAATCCAAGATCATGATCTTGCTACGGACCCAAGGTGCTACCAAGCGACGAACACCCTTTACGATTAGCACACAAACGAACGCGACGAACTGGGTGGCTCCCGAATGCTAGCTCGATTATATCAGAACACCTTCCAATCTAGACGAGCACTGAACACCTTCCATGCTCTCCTCTTATCTCTCTGTTTGGTTGAGGTCGGCTTTCACAAAGGGAGCTTGGCTTACTTCAAAAGGAGGTCGGCTTCCTTTTAGGAAGAGGTCAACAACCTTTAGAAGATGATCATATGTCCGTCTAAGCCATAGGAGGGTATTTATAGACGCGTAAATCATATTGAACGAGTCATCACAATAGTTGATCAATTCAAAGCCATGTCTGGAATCTTAAAATGATTTTAATGTCCGAATAAAATATATCTTTAATAACAATTATCAATGATGAATTTCCTAAATTCAAGATGCCAAAAATATTATATCCATTAATAATGATTATCAAAGATACATTACCTAAATTGTAATAAATATAATTCCAATTTTAAATCATATTTAAAATTCAGAATAATTAATTCCAATTTGAAAACTCTTTTTTCAAATTCAAAATTAATTCCCAAAATTACCAAGAGAAAATTACGGGTTAATGGTCATGCATATCCAATCCGATGAGTCATAACCATGAGCCCAATTCGGTTCGCCCTATTTGTACGACCCAGTAGGTTCACTTAAAGTTCGCAGTGAGTTCAAAACTCATTTGCAATCCACAAGTCATAAGCGGCCTCAAGCAAGACATTATGACTACCCAAGTCAAGTGAAGGTCGGTGATCCGAGCAACCTAACTCACACTATGATACTCTATCCTTTTGTCACCTTAGTGACTCTCTTTATCTGGTTCAACGTTGGGGGCTGCAAAAGATACTCTGACGCTCAAGTCAGGGGGACTCCAAAATGGAGGTAATGAAATTAGAACTTAGGATTACTTGAGGCGTGTCGTGTCTATATTTATTGCAGGTGGAGGTGATGACGCCGTCTGGCAATCTCGCGGGGATGTTGCCCAAAATGGATTAGGGCTGATCCCGAAGATGGCGGGCTTGTAATGGTGTATCCCTCGTGATTAGGGAGGACGTGGATATCCTTATTTGACAGAGTGGAGCCCTCGGGCAGAGCCGTTTGTCCTGGCTCGAGTCAAGTTCAAGAGTACAATCGGGCGAAAACCCCTAGGTGAACCCATCTGGTTCGATCTGGAGTGAGTTGTGGGGCGCCGATGGGTCTGGTCCGACCAAGCCCAATAGTTTTAGTCCAGTCCATAGCCCTCGAGCTTGATCGGAGTCTAGAGGATTGTGTGCTAAGCTCTTAAGTAGAGTTAAATTTTTTGCCCCTTGGCATCTTCTAGAGAGTTTTTGGAGATGTTTACCAAATTATGTTGGGTGGCCAATGAACCAAGATTGACTTTGAAGTGATCGGTCACGGCAGCTGAATTGCGGCGAGTATGTGTGGAAGTCGAGCTGAGCAGGTGGCAGTGGGGGGTCGATCTGAAGCGGGCCGACATAGGAGCCGATCTGGAAAAGATGGTCGTGGTGGTCAAATCAGAGCAAGCGGTTGTGAAAATTGGGCTGGGGTGAGTAATCATGTGTCATCTTTAGTTAGCACGTAGCGACTCTTCGCATCGCCTCGAAGCAAGTATATTGGTATATTTTTGTTGTGTTATCCATGTGTCCTCTCGACTTCCACGCTCGGCATATCAGTTTAATAATGAAGATCTTCTCATATTGTGTGGCGATTGCTGATTGGTGTTTGTCCCCTCATTTTTTGGGGAAGACATCATGACGAAAAAACATCCACTAGTGTCATGGGGGGTTTCTAGAGAGCTATCGATCGTTGAGCTAGTCGTTGGAGATCCGATTTCATCTTCTTTGTTGGCCGTTTGATGGATAAGTTGTCATTCTTTAGCCTATAAAGTGACTTTTTCTCTCCTAGTTTTCGAGTTTTCCTTGCGTTCTTTAGCCTTCGTCCCTAGCAGGCTTTGCTGGTGTTTTTCTTAGTCGGTCTCTTTCTTCCTTCATCATCAGCTCTTGCCGGTAAATCTCCTTGGTCTTCTGCTTTGGTATCGTTGAGGTTGGCTTTAGGTTTGTCTTCCTTATGACCCTTTTGGCAATACCTTGACCATGAGGTATTCTTCTACCATTTTCTTGGGATGAATTATTCGACCCTTTCTTGTTTTGTAGGTGAGATGTCTTCGTTGTTGAGGTGTCACGCATCTGCACTCGTTTGGCAGAAATATGAGAGAAAACCTCAAGAGATAGAGGAAAAAGCCAATTGGTGGGTAGCTTACTGAAGCCTATGAGGGCTTCGTAGTCTCGAGAGCTGAGGGTGTCTAGGGTGAGGGCGAAAGCGGTCGAGTCGTCAGCTTCTTCGGATTCTCTGGTCTTCCTTGACTCGCCGATGAGGTGTCGAAAAAGAGCTAGGCATTTCGAGAACCTGCCTCCTGAAGCGGTCATCTGTTTGTAGGTAAATCAGTACGTTCCTCCGGAGGTGGCTGGTGCATCAACAGGAGTTCAACGGTCAGGTTCGGTCTTATGCCTTCGTTCCTATAACCAATCAATTTTTCCTGAGGGGATCGATCCTTGGGCGCACGTTCATCTTTTGCTAGGCAAGTTAAAGGAGTCTTCATTGAGAGAGTGTGAGGCGCAATCTTGAGAACTTGAGGCCTTTGGGCTTAAAATGGTTGAGATGGAAAGAGCCTTGGTGGCGAAGGTTGATGAAGTTGACCGTTTGAGTGCGGCTGCCTCTGAGTCCGCTGCCCGAATAGCGGAGATGGAAAACAAGACCATGGCAGAAATGGAGATGGTCGACATGGACCTTTCCGTGGTAGGGGCGGAAGGTTCCCGTCTGAAGACCGAAATTGAGGAAACCAGGGCCGAGATTGGGAGGTGCAATCTATCCATGCAAAACCTAGAAGAGGAGGTGAAATGCCTTCAGGACCATGCTCTTGCCATGTACGTGGAGGGTTTTGAAAGGGCGACGGAACAAGCTAAGCTCCTTGCCCCGGGTGTTGACCTTTATGGGATGGATTTCCTCAAGGAAGTCAAGGACAGTGTTTTGGTGAACCCTGAAGCTGAAGAAGGTTTTTCTTGGTCCGTTAGGGGAGAACCTTCAGCCACGATTCCAGGTCAATGTTCTTTTTCTCCACGGGGAGAATTTGTTCTCGGGAGGGATACTCCTATCAAGTGCACCAAGGCTGGCGCGATTTCCCTTTAATAGACATTTTAAGCTCTTTGTTCGTATGTACTGACTTTAAGAAATTTCTATAATGGTCAATTATTCCCCTCTTTTGTTTAACAATTGCCCCTTCGTCGGCTTTTTTTGTTTGACAATTGCCCCTTCGTCGGCTTATTTTGTTTTGCAATACGCTTTGGTCGATTATGTGGTTTTGATTCTTTCTGCTTGGTTCTCTATATGGGGAAAGTTTGGCTCTGCAATCTTTGGTTGAACCATCTGAAATCTTGTTTGGGGTTGAAGCTTCTATAGCAACATTGAAGCTGCTTTGTAGGTTAATTAGTAAATTATTGTGCCTGTATTTAGGAGTGGTGGCTCGTATTTGTGGGTCTCAATTGAGCTCGCTGAGGAGCATAGGGTGAGATTGTACACAGGAAGTTGTATAAGGGTTCTGAGGCTGGAGGTAGTGACGTTGTTATTGAGTGAAATCCCACACTAGAAGTGGGGGTTGAATAGTGTGTGTTGTTTTTTCTATTTATTCAATTTCTTTTTGCTCAAATTTTAACTTCAACCAAATGCAAGTGCAACTAAATAATGTTCGTTATCAAATATGAAGCACAACAATAAACAAACAAGCAAGACAATGCTAACACGAGGAAATATAGTGGTTCGGCCAACCGCCTACTCCACTACCTTGGCTCCACACCAAGGATTTCTAACCAACTACTTTATAGAACTTGTGTTTCCCTATGAATACAACCGAGGACACAATTCTCACATCTTTGAGAACTTCTCAAACCTATTCACCTAGGCAAAACACAATTCTACAAAGTATACCCCTAAGTGTTTACACTAGCACACCTAGCAAGCTGTTACAAGTGAAAACAAGTTTAAACAATACTTAAAATACAATGAAAAGAGCTAAGAAATAAAACCAAGAACCAATGCTCTTTTCCAAGCCTTCAAGCCTCCAACTCGCCAAGTCGTTGAGCTCGAATTGAAACCCGAGTTGAGGAAGAATGGGTGCTTGAGAAAATGTTGACGGAAGAACCGAGCGCAAGCAATCGATCTCTAGAATGCTCAAATCTCTCATTTAAATGCTCAATTAAGTTTCTAAGAGAGATTAAAGGAACTAGGTGAGGGGTATTTATAACCCCTCAACCGAACGGCTCTTCAATAGGCATTTTTTCGCCCGTTGGACGCCGTTTGATCGCTTATCGGTCAACTGTCGGTCGACCGACCGATCGACTACCCATCGACCGCTGGTAATCTGTGCTTTAACCGCTCTGTTTGGTCGATCGGAGGGTCGACTGAATGAGTCACAATTCGGCCTCTTTGCTATCCGGTCGATCGCTCGGTCGACCGAAGCACGCACTGCCAATTTTTAGCCTCGGTTGGTCGATCGACCAATTGACCAAAGTAGCCTTCTGCCATTTTTTACCCATCTTCGGTCGATCGACCGGTCGACTGAATTGGCTACTGCCAATTTTTTTGCCTTGTTTGATCGACCGACCGACCGGCCGAACTTAGGCTGAGGCTGATTTTTTTCTTGATCTTTGTTACATGCTTTTTCATAGGTTTAGTTACCAAGTCTTAAGTTGGATAACTTTATAATTAGGCTTGGGATGAGATCCTAGGGGTATATTACAAGATATCTACTCAATCTATAACCGAGCCTTTTCTATCGTTTCTTGACGATCTTTTCCTTCGTTTCTCCTAACGAAGTTTGCATGCTTATCGCAACCTCAACCTGAACTCAAAACTTCACACATAGATTAAATACTTGTTTGTTATCATCAAATTGAAGATCTAAGCTTAAGGGTAACCCTTAAGCCAACAATCTCTCCCTTTTTGATGATGACAAACATAACAAGGAATTTTGAAGAAAACATATGCATATTCTTTGTGAGTTTGAGTTAAGGCATACACAATAAATAACCCAACATATGCATACATAATATATATAACTCAACATATGCTCCTCCTATCAATGTGCACATCATTCTTGTAACTCCTCGTATCTATATGCATCATAAAAACAAATGTGACCTTACCTTTTCTCCCCCTTTTGACATCAATAAAAAAGGGTAAGAATTAAGGTACAATTAATGAGTATCATCATGAAAACCAAGAAAGCCATAAAACCAAGTATCATCTACCACTATAGTCCTTCCTATTAATGTAAGCCTATAGAAGGCAAACATCAATAAGTCGCAAAGCCCCACTACAGAGCAATACATAAGTGTGATGATACCATAATGCAATTTTTTGATAACATATATGTTCTGAAAATGAACATCTTAACCACTAGGAAAAGCACAAATCCCTAATTGCATCCTTAAGTTTGTAAAGCTTTCCTCATTCAAGGGTTTTGTAAATATATCGGCAAGTTGTTTGTCGATGGATACAAATTCTACCGATATATTTCCCTTAGTCACATTATCCCTAAGAAAATGGTGCCTTAGATCAATAAGATTAGTCCAAGAGTGTAAAATAGAATTCTTTGTTAAATTTATTGCACTAGTATTATCACAATGAATAGGTATGCAAGAATACTTAAGTCCATAATCTAAAAGGATTTGTTTAATCCAAAGGACTTGTGCACAACAACTAGCCGCAGGGATATATTCTGTTTCGGTAGTTAAAAGTGCAACTGAGTTTTATTTCTTTGAGAATCAAGAAAAAAGACTCGCTCCTAAGAATTGACAACACCCACTAGTGCTTTTTTTATCTACTTTACATCCAGCAAAATCAGCGTCCAAAAAACTGATTAAATCAAATGATGTATGACATGGATATCATAATCCTAAGTCAACTGTGCTCTTTAAATATCTCAATATGCGTTTTACCGCACTTAAATGAGATGTCTTAGGGCAAGATTGAAACCTAGCACATACACAAATACTAAATATTGATATCGGGTCTACTAGCAGTTAAATAAAGAAGACTACCAATCATACATCGATATCGTTTTTCGTCCACTTTAATGCCCTCTTCATCTTTGTCAAGCTTGATGGATGCGCTCATAGGTGTAGAAGCTATCTTGGCTTCACTCATCCCAAACCTTTTGATGAGCTCCTTTGTGTACTTGGCTTGATTGATGAAGATTTCTTTGTTGGTTTGCTTAATTTGGAGGCCAAGCATGAAGGAGAGCTCTCCCATCATGCTCATCTCAAATTCATCTTGCATACACTTAACAAACCACTCACAAAGAGTTTCATTAGTAGCACCAAAATTATGTCAACAAAATAAATTTGAACTAATAAGATATCATTTTCATGATGTTTAATAAAAACTAAAACATTGGCTTTTCCAATGTTAAAACTTTGTTCAATTAAATAGTTTGAAAGCATTTCATACCAAGCCCTAGGTCTTTATTTTAAACCATATAATACTTTTTTAAGTTTGAAAACATGGTTTGGAAACTCAAAACTTTCAAATCCGGGGGGTTATTCAACATATACTTCTTCATTGATAAAACCATTTAAAAATACACTTTTAACATCCATTTGAAAAAGTTTAAAACCTTTAAAACTAGCATACGCCAAAAGCATTTGAATTGCTTCTAATCTAGCTACGGGAGCATAAGTTTCATTATAATATATCCCTTCTTGTTGATTGTACCCTTGTGCCACTAACCTAGCTTTGTTTCTAATGACTAAACCTCCTTCATCTAACCTATTCCTAAATACCCATTTAGTCTCAATTATGGTTTGTCCGCTAGGTCTAGGTACTAAGTCCCATACATCATTTCTTGCAAATTGTTTGCGTTCTTCTTGCATAGCTATTAACCAAAATTCATCTTCTATTGCTTCCTTAATGTTCTTAGGCTCTACTTGAGATATAAATGCTACATATTGACAAATATCTTTGAGTTTAGAGCACGTTACCACTCCCGTTGATGGTTCTTCAATGACTTGATCCATTGGATGATCCCTTGTCAATCGATATCCTTTGGGGAGAGGTGGTAGAGCTTCTTCTTCCTCATCTTCAACTTGAGGCAGAGTTGAGGATAATGGTTCTTGATGTTGAGTTTCCTCATTGTCTTCATCCTCCACCTCTTTGTCATGAAGTGTGAGGTCCTCAAGTTCCTCACCTACATTTATAATCTTCACATTTCTAGAAGAATCATTAGTTTCATCAAATGTGACATGCATAGATTCTTCAACAATCATAGTTCTGCGATTGTATACTCTATATGCCTTAGAATTAATGGAGTAACCTAGGTTCATTGAATTTAGAATCAAATTTTTCTAAATGCTCCTTAGTGTTTAAGATAAAACATTTGCACCAAAAAATATGAAAATATCCCACAGTTGGGATTTTACCATTCCAAAGCTCAAAAGGTATTTTCTTAATTTTAGGTCTCAATAAAACGCGATTAAACACATAACAAGATGTATTTATGGTTTCGGCCCAAAAATACTTAGGCAAATTATTTTCGGAAAGCATGGTCCTAGCCATCTCTTGTAAGGTTATATTCTTCCTCTCAACCACCCCATTTTGTTGAGGGGTATTAGGGGAAGAAAAGGTATGTTCAATACCCAAATCATCACAAAATTTGGAAAAAATTTCATTTTTAAACTCTCCTCCATTATCACTTCTAATTTTTAAAATTGAAACTCCTTTCTCATTTGTAACTTTCTTAGTAATTTTTTTGAAAAATTCAAAAGTTAAATCTAGAAAAATCATTAACTAGTACATAGCAATATAGTTTTCCACCTAGACTAGCTACATCACATGGACCAAAAAGATCCATGTGCACAAGCTCAAGAGTTCTAGATGTACTTAATTGATTAATGCTATGAAATAAAAATTTAACTTGCTTGCCTAGTTGACATGCATCACAAAGTTTGTCTTTTTCAAATTTTATCTTGGGTAATCCTTTAACTAGTTCTTTCTTAGATATTTCTTGGACGAGGCTCATGCTAGCATGTCCTAGCCTTCTATGCCACAACCAAGAATCATTTTCCATGACAACCAAGCATCTAACATGGGGATTAGGCAAGACATGTAAATCTAATGTGTAGACATTTTCTTGCCTATTTCCAATAAACATGATGTCATTAGATGGTGCACTCCTAATGATATATTTAGATGCTTCAAAAACAATTATATATCCATTGTCACACAATTGTGATATGCTAGTCAGGTTATGTTTTAACCCATCAACTAGTAAAACATTTTTAATGCATGGGTAAGGAAGTATACCTATATCACCAATGCCAACAATCTTACCTTTGGCATTGTCTCCAAATGTTACATGTTCATCATCTTTGCTTGATAGGGTTACAAATAAGTTGATATCACCCGTCATGTATTTTGAGCAACCACTATCCTATATCCAAGTGCTTCTACTTGATTGAGGATGCTTCTCCATCTACAAAAGGAGAAGAAACTATTTTAGATACCCAAATTTTCTTGGGTCCTTTAGTGTTAGTCATTTTAGGAACCCAAGTAAATCTAGCATGTGGGTTCCTCCTCAATGCACAATCGTTAGCCATATGACCAAATATACCACAAGAAAAACAACTTCTATTAAATTTCCTTCTATTGTGTGTGTGAGCATGAAAGTGTGATGATTTTTTTGCATGGACAACCTTAGGCATGACATTTTGTAGGCTTGTCATCTTTTCATTTAGCATGAAAGTTCCTTTTTCAATTTTAGCATGCTATCATTCAAGTGCTCTACTTGATCGCTTAAGTACTTGTTTTCATCTTCCAATTTTTTGTTGTCATATTCTAAGTCTTTCTTAGCTTTATCTAGGGCATGTTTCTCTTCCTTAAGGGTATCTACTTCTTTCCTTAAAGCATTGCATGAGAGTAATAAATTGTCATTTTCAAGCTCTAAAGATTTATTGTCCTTTTTAAGCTCTTTAAATTTTCTCCTAATAGCATTAAATTCATCATGCATTTGATCAAATTCATTTTCTAGTTCTTCTTGAGTAAAAGAAAGCTCACCAAATGTAAATCTTACCTCATGATCATTTGCCATCAAGCAAAGATTTGCCTTTTCACTCTTTGAGTCTTTGCACTCGATGAAGCCTCACTTTTATCCCACGAAGACATCATTGTCTTCTTCTTCTTGTATTTGTCCTTTTTGTGAGGGTTGGAGGTGGAAGCCATCTTGAGAAGTGGGTAATCCTTCCTTAGATGCCCGGCCTTGTTGCAATGGTAGCATGTGTAGCCTCCTCTTCCCTTTCTCATGCCTCCTCTCATGAAGCTCATAAATCTCCTTGCCAACATCGCCATTTCCTCAAAGTCATCCGTCTCTTCCTCGGATGATGAGGATTCTTCTACTCGATGTGATGCTTTTAAGGAAATGGTCTTGCCTTTGGGGGCATCTTCTTCCTTGCATTGCTTCATATGGGTCTCATGTGTCATGAGAGACCCAATGAGCTCGGTGATCTTCAAGGTGCTCATATCCTTCGCTTCCATGATTGCGATGACCTTGGGCTCCCAAGCTTTTGGAAGGGAACGAAGGAGCTTACTTACCCTCTCCTCTTCCCTTATCTCTCTGCCAAGGTTAACTAATCTATTTGAAATATTATAAAATCTAGCATACATGACATCAATGGATTCATGCGATAATATTTTGAACATTTCATAGTCATGCATGAGTAAGTTTATTTTAGATTCCTTAACTTGTGAAGTCCCTTCATGTGTGGTCTCTAGGACCTTCCAAAGCTCATATGGGGACTTACAAGTAGAAATCCTATTGAACTCATTAATTGATAGGCTGCAATATAATTCATTGACGGCCTTTGCATTAGCATTAAAGAGTCTAATCTCATCTTGCTCCCAATCATCCATGTCCTTAGTAGGTTGCTTATACTCTACTTGTATCATCCTCCATACATCCATGCCTAGTGATTGTAGGAAGTCATTCATACGAATCTTCCAATAGGCATAGTTATTTCCATCGAATAGTGGGGGAGTATGAGTAGAGGACCATTGAGCTAGTCGTTGAGCTCGAATCGAAACTCGAGTTGACGAAGAATGGGCGCTTGAGAAAATGTTGACGAAAGAACCGAGCGCAAGCAATCGATTTCTAGAAGGATCAAATCTATCCATTAAATGCTCAACAAAGTTTCTAAGAGGGATTAAAGGAGTTAGGTGAGGGGTATTTATAACCCCTCAACCGAACGGCTCTTCAACGGGCATTTTTTCGCCCGTTCGACACCATTCAGTCGCTTGTCGGTCGATCATCGATTGACCAACCGATCGACCGCCCAGCGACCTGTGCTTTAACCGCTCTGTTAAGTTGACCGAAGGTTCGACCGAATGAGTTGCGATTCTGTCTCTCTGCTATCCGGTCAACCGAAGAACGCACTGTCAATTTTTGGCCTCGATCGGTCGACCGATGTAGCCTTCTGCAATTTTTACCCATCTTCGGTCGATCGACTGGTCGACCGAATTGGCTACTGCCAATTTTTTTGCCTTGTTCGGTCGACCGAACTCAGGCTGAGGTTGATTTTTTTATTTATCTTTGTTACATGCTTTTTCATAGGTTTAGTTACCAAGTCTTAGTTACCAAGCCATACTTTACAATTAGGCTTGGGATGAGATCCTAGGGGTATATTATAAGATATCTACTCAATCTATACCCGAGCCTTTTCTTTCGTTTCTTGACGATCTTTTCCTTCGTTTCTCCGAACGAAGTTTGCATGCTTATCGCAACCTCAACCTGAACTCAAAACTTCACACATAGATTAAATACTTGTTTGTATCTTCAAAATGAAGATCTCAGCTTAAGGGGAACCCTTAAGCCAACAGTTGTAACTAACAAACTAGGCAGGTGAGAGCCGAATTCTAGTTATGTACAAGCGCTGACGCCGCAAGTAGCGGTGTGATAGCCGAGGACTTCGCTCAGGGGTTCAAGCCAAGTTTGTCAAGGAGCGTAAGGTGAAACTGCGCGGGAGGAGTTAAGTAACGGCTCTAAGGCCGAAAGTAGTGGCGTGGTAGCCAAAGACTACACTCGGTGTTCAGGCCAAGCTGGTCGAGGAGCATAAGGAGGAATCGTGCACGAGGAGTTAAGTAATGGCTCTAAGACCGAAAGTGGTGCCATGATAGCCAAAGACTACACTCAGTGGTTCAAGTCGAGCTCGCTGAGGAGCGTAAGGTGGAACCACGCACGAGAAGTTAAGTAAGGGCTCTAAGGCCGAAAGTAGTGGCGTGATAGCCAAAGACTATGCTCGGGGGTTCAGGCTTGCTGTAATATCCTAGATATTATTTCTGATTTATGTTATTTGTTTTGTGTTGCCAGCCTAGCGGGCTAGTTCGAGCTCGAGCCGAATCGGGTCATGGTCCAACGCGAGCTTGAGAGCTTGGGTAAGTTGAACCATGGATTTTATATTTTATGTGCTTGATTTATTAAATTGTATTGTATGGCACTACTAGAATTGTGGTCATCAGCGACGGCTAAATCTGTGGCTGAACCATTGTTGATAGATATCACGAACGGCGCCAACCATGGCAAACACCCGTCACTGATGCGCGTGTCTCAGATAAGTTATGACGGCCCAGCGCGGCCATCACACATAATCATCAACGACAGCCGCGTGAGCTGTCAATGATTAAAAACATCAGTGATGGCTCGAGGCACTGTCACTAATACCAACCCATCAGCCACATTCATTTCTCGTCGGTGATATTATTAGTAACTGTGATATTTCGTGCTGCCAAAGCCATCCACCATTTACGATAAGCTTTCAGCCACGGCTTAGTGACGATAAACCGTGGCATGGCTAAAGGTTGTATCTTGTAATTGAAAAAATTGAACATTTTGTAAATTCCTGTATACAATGATATATCGACTATGAATATATCATACATATGCATTTGAAACCAAACATATAAATTTTACATAAATATCATCAATCTCAGCCTCAAACCGGAGGCAAACAATTATCAAAATATCATCTATATACATCCAAGCATCAAAATATAAACAAAATAAAATTAATCAAAAGCTCACGGCTACGGTGGAGTCGAGGAGGATGACGGCTGTGACATCATTAGTAGAAGGCCAGAGTGAGATGCAATTTGAGTGAGGAGTATCTGCATGTTCTGGATCGTCTGTCTCAACTCGTCATTCGCTCGTCTCTGCTCCTCCATCGCCAGCCTCTATCCCTCCATCGTCTGCCTCTGCTCCTCTATCGTCTGCCTCTGCTCCTCCATCGCATGTCTCTGTTGGGTGAGCTCTGACTCCATTGCCGCTATCCGACTCTGGTCCTGCGCTCGGGATGTCGAGGGCCGCTCACCCGCAGTCGGAGGGGTCGGTGCCCCAAGTGGCCCAAGCACGGTGCGTGCATGGCCACTATCTGCAAAGCCATAAATACGACCGTTCTCCCAGCCACCTGCGCCTCCACCCAAGCTCCTGCGTTGAACTCCTCCGGTGTCTCTCCACGCTCAATCACAGTCCTCGTATAAGTTTTCTACACATGTTTATATTTTAAATATATATAAACTATAAAAAAAATTGTGTAAATCAAATAGACTATATAAATACTTACCATTATATACGAGGCTCTACTATCAACGTAGTCCCCCGCTCCTCGTCGACAATGGTGGGTGCACTCAAATACCTCCATCATCGACGGGCGTTGGACGGTGCCGTCCTTCGTCACGCGCATCTTACATCAGAAGACAAATACATTAGTATCATTATACACAATATATAATTTAATTAAAAATAATTAAATTATACATACCATACGACGCTCATGAACCGCAAAAGAGATGGAGCCACCAGTGTGGCGTGTGCCAGTGCCGTCCCCCCCGGACATGCGGTTTCTTGACGCAGTCCGGGAGGCCTCCTGCCATTCAGGACGATTCCAAATTTATGGATGCAGGTGCGAGTCCAACGTGGACGATTCCGGCACGAGTCCATCCATTGTGGATGATCCGGCGCGAGTCCACCATGGACGATTTGACCGCGAGTCCAAAGTGGACAATTTGGCCGCGAGTCCACAGTGGACGATTCCAGCGTGAGTCCTCTGTTATGCCTTAAAATTTTTAGACCTTATTGTAAATATTGTTCTTAGATGGGTCTTTTTGTAAAAGTGTTAATCCTATTTAATTAGCCCTCATCCCTCTCTAAATTTTCTTCTTCCTCTCTTGATCACTGTAGCGGCAGCAGGTGTGCGGCGATCGATGGAGGATCTTGAGGCGTCGGCGGTGAGAAGACTCCGGTGAATCGGAGTTCGGAGGAGATTTCCGGTAGGATTCTCGTCCTTCTTTATTTCTCCTTTCGTGTAGGGTAACTCGATTATAGGATGAGAGATTTTGTCGATGCATTCTGCCGAATTATAGATCTGCGTTTCTCGTGTTTTTTTTGAGATTATCTTGTTCATGTGTTCTGAAATTTTGGATCTATGTTCATCGCGGAATCGTGTGATTTTTGTCGTCTGTTGTTTCATCGGCCTCGCGCGCAGGCGACCTTCGCCAGGTGCGACAGCCCATTGAGGGCTGTCGTGCAAGGCAGAGGGGTTGCCATCGTCGCGCGGTAATGATGGTGGGTCGGCGGCGGCGGCGGCGGCGCGTCTTCCTCGGCGACCCGCCCGGTCAAAGGACCGAGATCGTGTCGACAGTATCGGGTAGAGGCGACGGCAGGGGAGTAGAGGCGGCAGTGGTGTCAAGCGGCTGAGGGAAGGGGTAGATGAAGGGTTGTAATTTAATTATAAGTATATATCGGTGTTATATACTTTATATCAGTGTTATTTTATGGTATCAATGATATGTTGTGATTTAACTCAGTAGCAGTGTTATATATATTATGATATGTGATAAGTTGTTTTATATTATTGTAATTAGTATCATTGCAGTGTAACGGTGACTTATGAATTATATGACTGTTACAAATATTGTAACAGAGATTTATTTAAATACTATTTTGGAATATAGTTGATATCGAAAATATTATTTTGAGGCTTTATAGTGGGTCAAAATAATCATGCTATATATGAAATTGGACCTACTCGACGCCCCAAATTCATTGGTGTGGTCAGTTTACCGTTCGGCTTCGGATGTTGAAAACAATATGCATTTTCATCTCGTTTTGCGTGTCGAGTCGGGAAAATATTAGTTTATTCATTTTGTGGTTTCTATCGAGTTGTTCTATTGCTGTAGTTGTTGTCAAGGTGAATCTCATCCTAGATCGGTTGTTACCCTATGTCGAAATATATCTTGTTCTATTCCGTTGAAATTGATATCTAGTGCTGTTGAAACTCTTTCTGCATATTTTGTTGATACATGTTGTCAGCATGATATTTTTATATGCATATTAGTTGAGAATGCTAGTATAGACGTTGCATATCTCCTGTTGTTGTTTATATATTTAATGCATACATGATGACATGACTACTAGCATTATATTAGTTGAGTTGTAGTAGAGGAGTTGTTGAGATGATGCATAGTGGACCTACTGTTGATATATTGCCCAAGGTGTAGGGCAAGTGACACCGGTGATCACCTATTTACCACACGAGGTGCGTGTGCGGCGTCGAGGTGTTAGATGTTGGCGGACTACCATTTATGGATAGTCACATCTCTAGCTGGAGCGGGCTTGAGGTGCCACTCTCGGGGTGCGAGAGTGCGGGGGAAACCCAATGTCCAATACGCTCTTAATTGAGTCTATGATCACATACTCATGTAGATAATAGTTGACATAGTTGATTGGTGTAGGTGCATCAAATAAATTGTTGAACAATATCTTCCATTGTATTCATGACATTATAGCATCTTGTTGCAATCCTACTCAGCCTTCTGCTGATAGTTGTTGTTTTTACCTCAGATCCCCAGGTATGACGACATTTTCTTATGGGGTAGCTAGAGTTTGGAGGAGGCGTCTTCCGCACTGTTATCTTAGTTTCATATGTATTAGTTGAAATGTTCATTCTATCAACTTCGGATTTGTTTTAACTCTTTGGCTAGTCTATGGATTACTTGTTCTTAAATGGATTGTTGGACTCTTATTATTGTTATCTGGTTGTAAATTTAAATTTCTGTCCATAAATTGTTCGTTGGACTCTTATTATTGTTATCTGGTTGTAAATTTAAATTTTTGTCCATAAATTGTTCGTTGTTCTGTTGCTAGTTGTGCTTCTCCTAGGTGAGGTCCCTTATATAGGGATAAACCTAGGCGGGGCGTAACATCCTCAGTGGATGATTCTGTGTGACTAATTAATTATTATTAAACAAATTTCATTAACCTAAAACTAATTAAACCCTAATAAATATTAATCATTAATTAACATTAACCAAACTAATTACCTAAC
This sequence comes from Canna indica, assembly GCA_034359265.1. NCBI lineage: Eukaryota > Viridiplantae > Streptophyta > Magnoliopsida > Zingiberales > Cannaceae > Canna > Canna indica. The sequence continues at coordinate 29,478,636 of CP136898.1, read as the reverse complement.
TGATAATTAATTTCTAATAATTAACAATAAAAAAAAAAAAAAAAAAAAACCCTAATCAATCTGTGATTACCCTAATCATAGTTTGATTAGTGGTTAATTACCCTAAGCAAGTAATTGATTAGGGTAATTAACCCTAATCAACCAGTAGTCGGCATCACAGTCAGCTACTGTTCGAACATAGTTTGGGGTCGATAGTAATCGGCCCCAATGGGCGCCGGCCTGGTTGATGCTGGCGCGGAGAGGGACGGCCGGGTCGAAGCCGGCGTGGAGAGGGCCGGTCGGGTCAACGCCCGGGAGGAGAGGGCGGCGAGGATATATTTAACAGCGAAATGAAAGGGAGAGGAGAGGTAGCATACCGGAAGGGAGAGGTTCACTGGCAGCGATTGACGTTGGTGGCAATAGGCAGTGACTCCACGGAAACTCGGCAGCAACGGACAGCGTCGGGAATAGCGACAGCGGCGAGTAGAGAAGAAAGAGGAAGAAAGAGGAAGGGTCGGGCACGAACGCAAATAAAAATAATTTTCACCGACGGCGCGAGGGCCGTTGGAAAACCATGGATCAATAATTTTATTATCACCGACGGCGCTGGTAGCCGTTGGTTAAGAGTGTTTTAATATTCGCGCTGCATTCGTGGCATTAAACAATAAGCGACGGCCGCCTCTAGCTGTGGCTGCTGAGTTATTCATATCACCGACGGTTGGATGTAGCCATGGCTAATAACTTATTTTATTTCGTGCCCCCGTGCGCGCCATCAAATATGAGCGATGGCTGTAAGCGAGCGGCGGCTGATTTGGTTACTCACATCACTAACGGCTCTAGCGCCCCTGCTAAGCTATGGCTCATAAATTATTTTATTTTGCGTGCACTGTGCGCCATAAACTATGAGCGATGGATATGGTTGGACGTATGCGAGCCGCGGCTGATTTGGTTACATCAGCCACAACTGCTGCGGGCAACGCAAAGGCATGAATGATTCTAACGGCCCGGGTGGCTGTCGGTGATCCCCGTGGTTGATGTGGTATATTCTAGTAGTGTGGGTGTGCAAGTGATTTGATGCTTATGTGGAGCATGGGATTAGATTGAGTTAAGGCGGGTTAGCGGGTTGGATTCGGGCTCGAGGTGGATGCGAGTTTGTTAAGAGGGGTAGCGGATTGAGGGTTTGAGGAGGGGAGTATAAAACCCCCCTCATTGGCTAGGCGGTTCACTATTGGAGCCGCACAAGCCATGAAGGAGAGAGGAGCCGCAGCCAAGCTGCCGCCCCTCTCCCCTCTCCCCTCTCTTGGAGTCAGCCTCCGAGGAAAGGAGCCAAGTCGAGCCCCTCGTTCCCGCCTCTCTCTTCCTTCCTTTCCCTTGGAAGCCAATCCATCGGCTTGGTAGAAACCACCACAAGCCGAGCCACCGCCGCCTTGTTGTGGCTGGATTCGGAGGCCCCCAATTGGGAAATTTTCTCTCTTTCCTACTTCCCAATCAGGTGAGTGGATCTTCCCTCCCCATTTCCTTGAATTTTCTTGTGTTCTTGAGCCGTTGCTGGAGATTGAGAAATTCTTGTCGAATTTTTCGTTGGTTCTTGAAGTTTTGTTGTCGATTTCATGTATTACCATGAAAGAGGAGCCCGAAGACCCCCCCTTTGTGGTGCGGCAGCCCTAGGACTACCCTAGGGAGGCTTGGCCAAGGTGGGAGATGAGTTTCTCTCAAGGTGTTTGTTAAAATGCCGAAGAGAAGTTCTTGATGGTTTTTGAGATCTAGGCTTTGGATTAATTATTTTAATTAAGTTCCAATGATGCCAATGCATGATTGTTATCTAGATATAAAATTTCAGCATATGAATCTTGATGTCATGTATGTCCATGTTTGGGGTTCTCGGTTTTGAAGTTTGAGTCTTGATTTAAAGATGATGTGGATGCATGCTAAATCTTGATTAGGAATTATGATTTAATTTTTGTATGATTTATCTTTATGTTATAAATCTGGTGTGGTGGTAATTTAGGATTTAATTACTGTAATTTTTGGATTAATTACCTTGACATGCTGAAAACTCAAACTTGATGAAATTTCATGCTGAAATTATTAATTTAAGGCTGATTTTGTAATCTTTGTTATGAACATAGTTGTGTAACCTAGCATTTTAACCAGAAAACATAGTATGAAACCATAGGACACACTTTGGAAATCAGATTCGGCTTGGGTGCACAAGTTTTGTCTCAACAGTACATTGGAAATAAAACCCCTAAAACAAAATCCTAATTTCGGCAAATGGAAATTTTAATTGTAGAATTAAAATTCAAGAGGCAACATAATATGTTAAGAACCAACAAAATAATTTATCTGCATGAAATAAAACCTCATGGGTTGATGATATTACGGGTCTAGGGCATCGGGATCGGGCATCGAGTGTTGTGGCATTTTCCATTAAAGACATCTCTAAGACGCCGTAGGAGACACTTGACTTAGGTATTGTTAGCGTCATATTTTTTATGAATGGCAGAGAGGCTCGGATAGAGCCGGATTGCGAGCTTGGCCCGGAAGGTTGGATGGTTAATTCTCAACCTGTGTTTAAGGAATAAGTTTGGATCGGTGAATCTTGATTATTCTTGCGATTATTTATGGGACAAGTTCGAATGGGCGAATCTCGATTATTCCTGCATTTTTTCTAGAACAAGTTCGGATGGGTAAATCCAGATTGTTCATGAGTTTTCTTTTGGAATAAGTTTGGATTGGCGAATCCCAATTATTCCTGCGCTATCTTTAAGGGTGTGATTATAGGATAAGCTCGGATGGGTCAATCCCGATTATCCTCATAACCCTTGAGTGTGATTTATTGCCTTAGGGCACGGATAGGCTGAGGCTAGTTGTACTTCACTGCTAAGTGAATAGATTTTGTTGGCTTTAGGTTTTCAACCTTAGCCTTAATCTCGATCTTGATGATTTTGATGATAACAAACATGGAAATAACGATTTCATTGATAATATCTTTCAGGTTCCATATCAATTAGCGTTCGTCGTCCGCGATCAAAAAATCGGAGAAATCGGAAAATCAAAAAATCGGAAGGACGTTGGTCGACACACTCAGATTCTTCTCTACCCTTGCAGATTTGATTGAGCCATTTAGAGGAAGATTTGAGCCATCCAAGAGTGATTAAAGCTTGCGCATGCTCATCTCACGACTGTTTCCTCAAGCGTCTGTTGTTGCCTCAACTCGGGATTGATTCAAGCTTCACTACTTGACGAGTTGGAGGATCCAAAGCTTGGAAAAGAGCACAAACACTTGGTTTCACCTTTAGCTCTTTCCGTTGTATTTTTAATTGTTATTAAACTTGTTTTATTTTAAGTTTGTGAAGACCTAGGTCTTAGGTCTTCTTGTGTGAAGTGGTATCCTTGGGGTTAAGGAGTAAAGCCACTTGTGTAAGCTTAGAGATTACTAGGATTAGTTCTAGTTGTCCCTTAGGTTGAGGTGGGAAAGTGCTCTCGGTAGGAAGGCAGGATACTTCCAGGTGTGGAAGTGTCTTCGGTTGGAGAGAGGAGACTTTTCGGTGAAAAGTCCTCGTTGTAAGGGAAGCTCGATATAATGTAGAAAAGACTAAGTTTGGAAATCCTAAGCGGGGTGCTTAGGTAGTGGAGTAGGCATTGGGGCCGAACCACTATAAATATCGTGTTTGCATTGCTTGATTGTTTTTATTGCTTTATCTTCTTATCGCTTCCGCATTTAGTAATTGAATCGCAAATTGTCTAAACTAATCTAAAAATCGATCAAAAGTGGATTTAGGCTAATCGAATTAGTAAACACACTATTCACCCCCCCTCTAGTGTAGGCCATTTCGCCCACAATTGGTATCAGAGCGGGTTCGTAGATTGTGATTTCACCATCCCTTCTACAATTCGTCTCGATCTAGGAATGGCTCTAGAGTCGGTAGTGTCTTCACCCCCTAGGTTCGATGACTCAAACTTTGGTCTTTGGAAATATAAAATGTACACCTATTTAAAGACTAAAGGGTTTGGAGTCCTTAACATGTTACATTGGGAATTCATTGAACCTAAGGATGATATGCATGCTTGGAGTGAAAGGATAAGTAAATGTTTAAGTATAATGGAGATGTCATGAATTGTATTCTTTGCGCATTACCAAATGACATCTTAGAAAAAGTCATGCATTGTTCTTCGGCTTTTGATTTATGGGCCTCGTTAAATGTTTTATATGATTATGTCAAAAGCGAAGAAATTGACACTTTTGATGAAGGTGGTGACAATGGTCACACACCTACTACTAATTTTGGTTTTGATGCCCAGAGCTCTTTTAGTCAAAGAAGTAGCACCAAGAGCCGAAAGAGAAAAGTAATCTGTCATGCTTGCAAAGAAAAGATACATGAAGAAAAATTGTCCAAGCATGAAGATCAAAGCAAGGAAGAGGTCAAGTGCTTCCACCTCCACCTCTCACACATTTAAAGCACCCTCTAGCAATGACTATGAAGCTACCTCAAAAGTTTGCCTCATGAGTACCAATGATGAGGTATACTCTCTCCCTTCTAGTCATAAAAATAAAAATGTTAGTACTAGCTCTTCTAATTCTCATGATATGCAATATGATGAGTTAGTAAGCGAATATAAGATAATGTACACCTTGCTTACTAAAAAGGATAAGGAAAATAAGATGCTAAAGGAAGAAAATGTAATACTTAATTCTCATGTGCATGAATTAAAGCTAGAAAATGAGAAATTAAAATCTAAGTCATTTGATTCATGTCATGATAATGTAGAACTTGAGTTTAAGGATTTGAAGCTCAAAAATAACAATTTAGAAAAAGAGAATTGCGTGTTAAAATCTCAATTACATGCATTACACAAATCTATGAATGAGTTGAAAAATGAGATGTTGATTTTAAGTAAAAAAGTCAATGCTTCTCCCTTTAATTCTAAGCATCAAAATGTCTCATTTAGGAAACCTCAAAAAGGGAATGCAAATGTTCATCATCATTCCCATGCTAAGCATTTTACCATTAAACCTCATGCTCAAAAGAAAAATGATTTACCTAAGAATGCTCATGCTCATCATGCCTCTCATGCCATGCATTCTACCATTATACCTCATAATTATGAGAAGATGAATGAGGTTTCTAAGAATGCTCATACTCATTATAATTCACATGTTAAGCATTCTAAAAATAAATCTCATGTCCATGTTAAAAATAAAAAGAAAAAGTTTCATGGACATTATTTTTGTTGTGGTATTTATGGCCATGCAATCTATGATTGCGCATTCAAAAAGAACCCAAGTGATTGAAGAATAGAAGTTGACCAATGAATTGAAGGAAGGATCCCTACATGGTTGCAACTTCAAAATCTTCATCTAAGACTAGATGCCTATGGTAAAATTGGCATCAAACACATTGGTATCATCTCCTATACCTACTTGTTTTATTTAAGTTGGAGTTATGATCCATGCTTATAATTGATTGATTCTCCCCGCTCTTAATGTTTATCAAAAATGTTTTTAATTTTTTGATTTCCCGGTCTCTTCGGAGACCCAGGTGGCCTGTAATGGGCCTAAGTGACCTTGCAGTTCTAAATCGTAGGCACATTGTAACCTTTCAGTTTTCAACCAATAGGAAGGGTTGGAGATCTTATGTTTCAAATATTTTATATTTTGAGATCTCTTGATTCATTTTGTTATCATGGAGATTTATATCAAATGAATCCATGCTATATAGTGAAGTGGAATTTGATAAATGATACTTGGTTTTTCTCTTCACTATTTAGTTTGATAGCTTGCATGTAGATTTAATTTCATTGTCTACTTAAGATGTATACTTGCAAGTTATAAGGTTTTAGGAAGGCTAATTAGCAAGAAAAAGATTAGTTTGGTAAATTATCATGAATTAGGTATAACTTCAATTAATTCAAAATCTTAGTGTTATACCTCATTGTTTAAGCTAAAATCAAGTCTCTATGCTCATGACTTGAATTGCATGCAAATCCTTGATTTCTCGTGAATAGGTAGAACTTTAGCACTTAGGCAAAATTCATCAAATAAAACTTGCTCTAGGTTGGTATTCATTATTAGATACCATCTTGTAAGTCCAAACTAGTTTAACATAGTAGAGATCTTATTCTTTAAATGTTTCACAATTTAAGATCTCTTAGATTCATTTTGAAATCATGGTATCCATCTTAAAAATGAATCTTCACTATCTAGCATAAGTTAAGTTATTCTAATGAAAATTTGCATTAAACCATGCTATCTAGTTCGTTAGCTTGCTAGTTGACATATTATTTCATTATGATACTAATGATTTCTACTTGCAAGTTATGAAAGTAAATGAAGACAATGCTATCTAAAAGTAAATGAAAAAGGAAATGAAAAAGTTGGGCAAATTTTCAAGAAAAAAAATGTATGATTTTGATTTTGCAAAAATCTTTTAAAAAGTAAAAAGAAAGAAAAAGAAATTGAATTTTCATGTTTAATGATGTCTCTATGCTCATGATTGATTTATGCATGATGAATATTTGATCTTTCATGAGTAGAAAATAATTTGATAAATTAGGCAATTTCATGATAATCTTGATTAAATGAAACTTGCTCTAGGTTAAATTCTTCCTAAGAGACTTCATGTTAAGTTAAAATTTGATGAACATATTTAAGATACACATATCACATAAGTTTAGAAAGTTAAAATTGAAAATTCATGTCTAGATGAACAATGTGATATCTATATCACTTTAGGGGACTTAAGCTTGAAAAGCTTGATCCAAGTCAATAAACCACAATTGGTATTAATTGACTTGGTCATTTGATTTTAAGTCCAAATCATCATAAACATATTTAGAAATAGGTATGACATGTTACCAAGCTCTTAGAATGGAAAATTCATACGGATATGGATGAAATGACAATAGAGGTCAATTTCATGAATACCTCTTTTGAACCTAGTTGACCCAAGTTAACAAGTTGACTTAAAGGTCTCATTTCCAATCCATATTTGGGGAACATATTTAGATTTACTCATGTTAGATATCCATAGGGTTAAATTTGAAAAATCATGAGTAAATGTTAAGATTGAAACTTGGCAAGTTTCATGAAAACTAGTTTAGTTTTGAATGAAACCATGCTAGGTTGATATCTTGACTCAAGGATAAAATTTTCATTTCAAACTTGACATATACTCTTGACATGACCATCACGTGGTGTCATGAAAGTTTGAATGAAAATTGAAGTGACATTAAGAAAAATTGAAAATTACTAAAATATCACTTCAACCTACATTTGGTAGTAATTTCAGTTATTTATAGAATAAAATAGAAAATTAATTTTGAAATGATTCTTTAAGCAATACCTTCATTGAAAAATCTAGTTTCTTTAGTAAAAATTTCAAAACATTCATCAAGAATCTAATTTATAATGAATTTTTGAAGTTGGATTTCAAAAATCAAAGTATCATCCATAATTGAAATATCAATCTTCTATACTTTCATTTTTCTTCAAAAACTTCAATAAAAACTCATGTACACCATTTGGATTCTAATTCTAACATCATTCATACAATCTCTTGAGTAAAATCATTCCTAGAAATGATTTTGATATTTTGGATGATAGCTAGGATCCATTTGTTTATTTGAAAATAATATAGGATGAAAAATGAACTTTGATTTTTAAATTCATTTTGAGTTCAAACTTGATACATGCATTTCAAATGACTATTCAATAATTAGTATCAAAATTTTTATCCCACAATTGGTATCAAAATGAGCATTCTATATTTTGTATCAAATCTTTCATCCAAAAATTGGTTTCAAAAATATTTGTCAAAAATATAATTTTGAATAAACATAAAAGGGTGATTTTTGAAAACTAGAAGTATAGGTTGACTTAAGTCAACAAAGTAACTTAAAAATCTCATATAAAGCCCAAACTTAATTCATAGTCTTACACTAACTCATGTTGGATGTTTAGATGCCTATGTTTGAGAAAATATGAGTAGATAGCAAATCTTGAGACTTAGCACTTTCATTGTTTTCATGCTTATTTCAAATGAAAATATGCTAAGTTCCAATTTAGATCAAATGACATTAGTTTCACTTCAAACTTGATATACATGATTTAAATGACCATATCTTGATATATTGAAAGTTTGAATGAAAACAAAAATGTCATGAAAAAGATAAACTACAACATTGGTATCAATTGAGTGCATACATGATTTAGACTTGAATTGTATATATCATTTCTTTCATATCATGTATGATCTAATTTTCCTATTACGTAGGTGTTTTCCATCCGTTAGTTGAGATTTTCATGCCTCATGAAAAATAATGTTAGAAGTCTCAACTTCATGATAAAAATGTGTTCTTCATCCCTTTGATTAGGTAGACCTTTCTTGCCCTTTTTGATTGATGTCAAAAGGGGGAGAAATGTATAAGTCAAAAGGGAGAAAAGTATAGGTATAAAGGGGAGAAAAATATAAGAAATCCATGCATATAGATAGGGGGAGTTTATTTCATAGATATGCATGTTGATAGGGGGAGAAATCTCTTAGTTGATATCCTATATGCTTTAATGATATATTTTCTTATGGATGTTTGTCATCATCAAAAAGGGGAAGATTGTTGGCTTTAGGTTTTCAACCTTAGCCTTAATCTCGATCTTGATGGTTTTGATGATAACAAATATGGAACTAATGATTTCATTGAGAATATCTTTCAGGTTCCATATCAATTAGCATTCGTTGTCCGCGATCGAAAAATCGAAGAAATAGACAAATCAGAAGGACGTTGGTCGACGCGCTCGGATTCTTCTCTACCATTGCAAATTTGATTGAGCCATTTAGAGGAAGATTTGAGCCTTCCAAGAGTGATTAAAGCTTGCGCATGTTCATCTCGTGACTGTTTCCTCAAGCGCTTGCTGTTGCCTCAACTCGGGATTGATTCAAGCTTCACTACTTGACGAGTTGGAGGATCCAAAGCTTGGAAAAGAGCACAAACACTTGATTTCACCTTTAGCTCTTTCCGTTGTATTTTTAATTGTTATTAAACTTGTTTTATTTTAAGTTTGTGAAGACCTGGGTCTTAGGTCTTGTTGTGTGAAGTGGTATCCTTGGGGTTAAGGAGTAAAGCCACTTGTGTAAGCTTAGAGATTACTAGGATTAGTTCTAGTTGTCCCTTAGGTTGAGGTGGGAAAGTGCTCTCGGTAGGAATGCGGGATACTTCCGGATGTGGAAGTGCCTTCGGTTGGAGAGCGGAGACTTTCTGGTGAAAAGTCCTCGTTGTAAGGGAAACTCGATATAATCTAGTAAAGACTAAGTTTAGAAATCCTAAGCGGGGTGCTTAGGTAGTGAAGTAGGCATTGGGGCCGAACCACTATAAATATCGTGTTTGCATTGCTTGATTGTTTTTATTGCTTTATCTTCTTATCGCTTCCGCATTTAGTAATTGAATCGCAAATTGCCTAAACAAATCTAAAAATCGATCAGAAGTGGATTTAGACTAATCGAATTAGTAAACATACTATTCATCCCTCCTCTAATGTAGGCCATTTCGCCCACAAGTTTGCCTTTGGGCATGTGATGGCCAGATGGCCTATTAGCTAGTCATACCACTTGTTGCATTATCTCTGTATGAGACATGTGCATTTATTCATATGTCTCTGTGGTTGGTTTTTTATGGTGGGAGTTGGTTGAATCGCTCACTGAGTTCCTTTGATCTCACCTGTTGTTTATTTCTCTCTTTTTTTGCAGAGCCAGAACAATGAGTTGGGCTGGAGCTCTTGGCGCGGCTGGAGGGCGGAGGAGTCACATTGATCTCATAGCAGTCCTAGTTAGGGGTCATAGTCGAGTCTTTGGTAGATTTGTCATGCACTTGTGTTTTAGTATTTTGGAATTGTAGTCCCTTGGGGACATTCATGTCTTTCATTCAGATTTCATTTGTTAAAGCAAACTGTTAAACTTTGATTCATTTATTTCCTCACTTTAAATTTTTTGCTAAAACTTTATTTCTTAAATGGAATCTATTTTGGTTTCTTATTCATGATAAAATATATTATTCTTTTCGCTATGATTTATTATGAGTTCGCATGTGCATGGGATAGGTTGCGGGGTATAGGCACGTATACCTTGGCCGGTCACGTGACCCTAAGTTGGGGCGTGACACCGGCCTCACCGAGGAGCATAAGACGGAACCACGCGCGAGGAGTTAAGTAAGGCTCTACGGCTAGAAGTGGTGGCATGATAGCCAAAGACTGCACTCGGGGGTTCAAGTCGAGCTCGCCGAGGAGCGTAAGGTGGAACCGCGCGCGATGAGTTAAGTAAGGGCTCTAAGGCCAGAAGTGGTGGCACGATAGCCAAAGACTGCGCTTGGGGGTTCAAGCTGAGCTCGTTAAGGAGCGAAAGGCAGAACTGCGTGCGAGGAATTAAGTATGGGCTTTAAGGCCGAAAGTGGTGGCATGATAGCCAAAGACTGCACTCGGGGGTTCAAGCCGAGCTCGCCGAGGAGCGTAAGGTGAAACCGCGCACAAGGTGAAAAGTAAGGGCTCTAAGGATGGAAGTGGTGGCATGATAGCCAAAGACTACGCTCAGGGGTTTAGGCCGAGCTCGCCGAGGATCGTAAGGCATAACCACGCACGAGGAGTTAAGTAAGAGCTCTAAGGCCGAAAGTGGTGGCGTGATAGACAATGACTGCAATCAAGGGTTCACGCCGAGCTCGTCGAGGAGCATAAGATGAAATCGCACACGAGGAGTTAAGTTAGAGCTCTAAGGCTGGAAGTGGTGGTGTGATAGCCAAAGACTACAGTCGAGGGGTTCAAGCCAAGCTCGCCGAGGAGCGTAAGGTGGAATCACGCACTAGGAGTTAAGTAATCCATTTTAAAGCATGTCGGGCTGATCCGGAGGCTGCATTTGGAGCCGAGGACCAGACTCGGTGAAAATCAAGCTCGCGAGAAGCGCGCTTGGTTTCTTTGAGGGCGTAAGGAGCCCAAAATAGCCATTAAGGCTAGCAAACCAGACTGGTGGAAACCAAGTTCTAGTCGTTGAATGGAGTGTTGGGCTCTGGGGCCAAAAGTAACAGCTCTGAGAGAGAAAAATCTAAGCTCGTGCATGAGGACACAAATAGGTTTTGAATAATGGGATACTCGTTTAAGGTGGTGAGATAACTGTAGATTTTCTTGAACATAGAGAAAAATGTGGGGAATGCAATTTTATTTAGTAATAAGGGAATTGTGGGTACAAGAGGAGTTCTTTGTTCTGGGTCTTATTGCGATGATTTGATCATGACTTGATTTCTTTTCAAAGGTTGAGTCGAGGTTGCTTTCGCATGTCTCGTCCCGAGCTTGGTTCAGAGGCTTCGACCGACTGTTTGCCGTTGATTTTGGGAAGTGTTTGTGGGCTGATAAGCTCGTTCTTCGATTCAGCGACCTTTGGCTTAAGGCATTCATTGTAGCACCATTGGGATTTATTCTGGGCGGCATGCAACATGCCTACTTCTGTCTCCGAAATAGGAAATTTTAACGCCAAGCGGGGAGTGGATATGACAGCCCCCAGATTATTCAAAGACGGTCATCCTAGGATCATATGATATGGGCTAGGGATATTGATGACAAGATACTGCACATCAATTGTTTTCACTTTTGTCTAAGAGTTGAATGTCGTCCTCAGCCATATGACTCCACGAACGTCAACCCTCTCTCTCGAGAAGCCTACCAAGTCTCCCTTGCACGGTGTGAGTGAAGCTTCCGTTAATTGCACCTTCTCAAAAGTTGCGTAGAAAAGGATGTTAGCCAAGCTCCTTTGGTTTACAAGGACTTTTTTAACGATAAAGTTTCAGAACATCCCAAAACATCCCATAACATCCCGAATGGACATTTTGAAATATACCGAAACATCTGGAATGTACATTCCAGAACATCCCGAAACATCCCGGATGTACATTTCGGAATAGCCCAAAACGTATCGGTACTTTTCGAGTATTCCCATAAAAATTTCCAAAATGCCCTCAACGGCTCTATTTTGAATTATATCCGTTGAGCCCAACCTCTACTTCATGTTCTGGCTATTTAAAGGCCTTCTAAGCCTTTATATGACATCTAACTATCCATTGAGCCATTCTCTCTCAAACTCTAGCTTTGAGCTTCTACCTCCTAGATTGAGTCTTCAACATTGCGTTTCATCATCAAAGGCATCAACAAGAAGCTAGGAATCAAATTGTGGAGCTAAGTACTTTATTTTTTGATTTATTGCTCCATTATTGTTGTATTTCTATTGTTGGTTTCATTGAATATCAAGTGTGTAAAGATCTAGTGTGTACATCTTAAGTTTGGGGGTAGCCTTGGTGTAGAGGCTTAAATCCACCAGTGTAAACTTAGTTTGCTAGGATTAGTGATTGTTGTCCTTAGGGTTAAAGGTGGAAGAGTGCTCTTGGTAAAAGGAGGGGAATTCTGGGTGTGGAAGTTGTTGGCCTAAGATTTTCTACCTTGGTCTTAATCTCGATTTTGATGATAACAAACATGGAACTAATGTTTCATTGAAAAATACTTTCAGGTTCCAAGTCAGATAGCGCTCGTCGTCCGCGATCGAAAAAATTGAAGAAATCGACAAGGACGATCGTCGACGCTCGGGATTCTTCGGGAAGTTAAAGTTTAGATGTAGGGTGTCTAGTTTATGTTGTAAATCCACTTTATGATGCAAAGAACGCAAAACCCAAACCCGAACCCCAAAATATGAAAACAGAAAACCACCCTGAAATTCACCAAGCCTAGGGAGCTCCTTGGAGGGCTATATGACCTAGACTTTTTTTTACACAAAAAATGGCGGTAATTGTTCCTTGGGTAAAAACTAGATAATGAGGTATTTTAAAGGTATTTTTGGAAGCCTTTAGCATACTCATATTTGACCCGGGAGATTAGAAAATTTTTGTTTTTCGGAAATTTGTACTAGATCCCAAAAACTATATTTTGATTCTTAAGAATTTTGATTTTTTAGATATTTTTATTGAATCCAAATGGGGGGTAATCCTTATATAACATTTATGTTTTAAAATTATTAACTTAAAGTTAGTAAATATTATATAAGTAGACTTATCGAAGATGAAACCCAGAATCGAGCAAACAATCAGAAAAAAACCAAGTAGTGCAGTCTACCCATTTCGATCGACCGGTCGGTCGACTGACTGCTGCCAAAAACTGGCAATAGGCAAGTCGGTCGACCGAATGATCGACCAAAGTGTACCAAAAAATGGCAGTATGCCTTCGATCGCTCGGTCAGTCGACCGACAATCGACCGGACCTGCGATCGGACGGTGCAAACGACTAGTTTTCCGCCCGTTGAGTTGGCTGTTTCATGCCATCTACTCAAGGCTTATAAATAGAAGCCTTAGCAAGCCTTCCACCCCTTATCCAACATACTTTGAGCCATATTTTGATGATCCTTGAGCTTGATTGAGCCATCATTCCTAACATCCCTAGCTTTGATCTTTCAACTCCTTGGGGAAGCCTTCACTTCATTGAGTCACCATCAAAGGCATCAAGAGGAAGCTAGGAAACTTTGTTTGGAGTTAAGTATAAGTTATTTGATTTATTGCTCCATTAAGTTGTGTATCTTCTTATTTATTTCATTGTATTTGAGCTTGTGAAGACCTAGGTTGTTAGGTCTTGAAATTGGGTGATTGCCTTTGTGTCGGAGGCTTAATTCCACTGGTGTAAACATAGTTTACTAGGATTAGTTGAGTTGTCCCTTAGGTTGAGGTGGAAGAGTGCTCTCGGTAAGAAGGCGGAGACTTCCGGGTGTGGAAGTGCCTTAGGTTGAGAGCGAGACTCTTCGGGTCGAAGTCCTCGTTGTAAGGGAAACAAGATTAATCTAGTAAAGTTTAGTTTGAAAATTCTAAGCGGGGTGCTTAGGTAGTGGAGTAGGCATTGGGGCCGAACCACTATAAAACTCATTGTGTTAGCATTGTTATCTTTGTTTGTATTTAACTATTTTATTATTGTTTCCGCATTAGTCGATAAATTGCAATTTACCTAAGTAGTTCAAGAAACGATTAAAATAGAATTTAGGCAAAAAGTTTTGATAACACACTATTCACCCCCCCTGGTGTGGCCATTTCACCAACAATTGGTATTAGAGCGGGTCGTATATTGAGATTTCACCATCTCCTCTACATCGTCTCTCGATCCGGAAAATGGCACTAGAGAGTTTAGCGTCTTCACCTCCTAGGTTCGATGCCTTGAACTTTGGTCTTTGGAAGTCTAGGATGTACACCTTTCTAAAGACTCAAGACTTAGGTGTTTTTAACATTGTAAAAATCCAATATAATGAACGTAAGGAAAACATGAATGCATAGACCCAAGAATTAACAAATTGATATGTTTGAATTAAATGCTAAAGCTACAAATTGTATATTTTGTTCTTTGGGAGATAATATCTTTGAAAAGATCATGCATTGTACTTCCACATTTGATATTTGGGCTTGCTTAAATGTCTTATATAATTATGCCAAAATCGAGGAGTTAGGAACTTTTATTGAAGGTAGTGATGACAATGGTCATCCTTCTAAGACTAACATGGTTTTTGAAGCCCAAAGTTTCTCTATCATAGGAGCACTAAAAATAGGAAAAGGAATGTGATTTGTCATGTGTGTAAAGAAAAAGGGCATGTGAAGAATAATTGCCCTACCATGAAAAATAAGGCAAAGAGGAGGTCAAATGCTTCCACATCATCCTACTCAAGTGAAGTATCCTCTTTTCATAACTATGAAGCCACTTCAAAAGTTTGCCTAATGGATGCTAATGATGAGGTACACTCTTCTCCTTCTAGTCATCCTAATGCTAATGATAATGCTAGATCTACTAGTCCTCTCGACATATCATATAATAAGTTAGTAGATGAATACAAGAAAATGTATGCCTTGCTTGTTAAAAAAGATAATGAAAATAAAAGATTGAAGAAAGATAATATAAGGCTTAACTCTCATGTGGATGAGTTAAAATTAGAAAATTAGAAAATGAAATCTAGTTCTTTTAATTCTTCCCATGATAGGTTGAAACTTGAGCTTAATGACTTAAAGCTTGATAATAAAAATTTGAAACTTGAGAATTCAAAAATTATAAGTGAAAACAACAATTTGAAATCTCAATCTAATGTATTATATCAATCTCTCAACTCATTGAAAAATGAGATTGTGTCTTTAAATAAGAAAGTAAATGAATTGAAAAATGTTTCATTTCTTAAGAACACTATAAATGCTTGCGTAAAGAATGCCAATGTTCATCATCATTCTCATGCTATGCATTCTATCATTAGACCTCATGATCATAAGAAGAAGAATGATGTTTCTAAGAATGCTCATACTCATCATGTTTCACATGTCAAGCATTCTAATGATAAATCACATGTCCATAGCAAAAATAAAAAGTTTCATGGATATTGTTTTTGTTGTGGTACATATGGTCATGCAATCTATGATTGTGCATTTAAGAAGAATCCAAGTATTGCTAAGACACTTTGGATACCTAGGTCAACTAACCCCCAATGACAGTCTCATTGCAGAAGCTGCCTGTTAACAGTTTGCCCCATGTGCTCCAGATTCAATCTAGGAAGAAAAATCACAATTAAGAAGGCAAATTTCATGCCTTACGATGATAAAGACAGTCTGATCAGAGAACTATTGGAGTATACAATGTATCTCTTAGCGGAAAATGAGAGACTGAAGGAAGAATTAGAAGAAGCGCAGACATAGCAGACCTAGAAGAAGAGTTCAGCAGCTTAAAGCTAGAACAAGAAAAGATGGGGGAAGTGGAAAACCCCCAGAAGAAAAATCCACACTTAATTATCTAATTAAGTTTTGCAATTTATTTTGTAATTTTGTGCATGATGATTCTAGAGAACCTCAAAGAGCACTTAGGAGGCCACCCTCAGATAGCCCCAAACACAAAGAAAGACATATCAACTGCTCAGTATTGGGCAGTGCTAAGCGGAGCTACAGGCCTCGAAGAGCTAGAACGGCTAACTGGAAAACTGTTATTCAGATATCCAAGGTCTTTAGAGAAGGACCACAAATGGAGGAGCAAGGTTCATAGCATTCACAGCACTCAATCTCTTAAGGCAGCGGAAGAAGTAGGAAAGATCCTGGCAATTTCCTACTTACAAAAAGCGAGACTGGAGGCTTGTGCCACGAAGGACAATTGGGCGTCTGACGCATTAGGACCAGTAGAGCACCATATCAAGAATCTGGTCCTATGCCACAAAATGATATGTAGTAGCCGACAAAGCAACATATATTGAAGATAAGAGCGAATCTCAGAATCAGAAGACGTGTAGATATTATTAGCAGAAAAGCTGTGTTGTCTATATCAAGAAGGACAATAATTGTCCTAGTATGAACTGTAAAGAGAACACCTACTGTGGATGACCAGTAACTCAATGGACGATGGGGCCCAATGAGCACCCGCATTGAGAGACTGATGTTACAGACACACGGTTACCAAGGCTGGCAAGGAGGAGAAAGCAACCTCCTACTTTCAAGATCCTTAATTGGAAGACTTTCAAATAGTAGTCATACAAATTTCAGATACAATGTGCAGTATGTGGCTGACCATCTAGCCAGCAGGGGAATCCGAGCAATTCCCGGACAGATAAGAACAACAGCTAGTCTGCAAGGAAGACAGTGGGTAATAAGGCCTGCGGTTCTTACAAATACGCAGAATCCACAAACTTCACGAATCCGAACAAGAACGGATGGAACCCTTACGGTTCAATTTGCTGACTATACCCTGACTACAGATACATCGAAATCTGACAATCCTGAAGAAGACGAAGACATGGACCATGAACTGGCCATGATGATGACTTGTGACTGGGATGAAGAACCCGACTCAGATGATGACCAACCTGATTGGGATGAAGACTTGGAAGTCTTGAGACACTTGATGTCACTACAGCTTGAAGACACTGATGAGCTTGAAGAACTCCCAAAATGGGTTTAGGGTTTAGGGTTCCTCTATCCTTACGCCTCCTTGCATTGCACGGATAAAATTGCATCCTATCAGCATCTGGATGTCATCCCTCTTCCCCATTGGGAATGCATAGGTGAATGGGATCTTGAACTTATTTTCCTCTATAGACATTTGTCCTTTCTTCAATTTTAGCCTCGCCGTTTGTTGGGAGTTTACTCCATTAATGAGGATTGGGTAAGCACTTGGTTCAAGTGCTTCCGCTGGGATTGAGTCTTGGTCAATGCAGCATACAGTCGCTCCTGTATCTAGGATAGCCTGTACTTTGAAGCTTTTCATCCCTGGAATTTCTATGGTTATCCTCATATTGTAAAGTCGGTTTAGAATTCTTCTTCCTCTTCTGGGAAACAGCGGTATTTCTTCTTCTTCTAATGACAGTATGTTTGCCATTTCTTTGAAAACTATCCCTGTTTGTTTTCTGTCAGGGACTTCTTCTTTTGCGGGGTACTTTCCTTTCCTTAGTTTCTCATCCGTTTCTTGATGTTGTGCATTTTCTTGTTCTAGCTTTAAGCTGCTGAACTCTTCTTCTAGGTTTGCTATGTCTGTGCTTGTTCTAAGCTCGTCTAATTCTTCCTTCAGTCTCTCATTTTCCGCTAAGAGATACATTGTATACTCCAATAGTTCTCTGATCAGACTGTCTTTATCATCGTAAGGCATGAAATTTGCCTTCTTAATTGTGATTTTTCTTCCTAGATTGAATCTGGAGCACATAGGGCAAACTGTTAACAGGCAGCTTCTACAATGAGACCTCATTCTCGGGTTCGTGACTTCTTTACAGCAGGTGCACCTTTCACACCCTTTTGTGACTTCAGGACTGTTGTCCTCCCATCTATGAATACATTGATTCATATTTTCTGGAACGGTTACCTTCGTTCTCCAGGAATTCTCTATCTCAGTCTTCTCGTCTGTAATTACTTACGTTGAAGCTTTGAAAGCTACAGAATCTCTAGGACAACCAGCTGAAGGATTCGTAAAACCAACCAGTATTACACAGAAGTACACAGAAACTTTGTTCAAACAACTGAATACCTTGATCCAGCTCACCATTAAAATCAAGGAAGATTTAGAAGACCTTAAGCAAGAGGTCAAAAGTCTGAAGTTAGTTGCAGACAAAGTGGTAAAACCCGATGAACTTGCAAACTCAATTGACAGCTTGACCAAAGACCTGCAAAAACTAAAGCTTGGAGAAAGCCATTTGGGTACCAAAGATTTCTTGCTCTCTTGTAGGGGGAGCTACCACACAAGAGTAAAGAGAAGTGAAGCAGTTGAAGTTGACCTTGGACTTAAATAAAGTATCATTCCTTGGTTGCAACTTCAAACCATCATGATGCAATAGGTATAGAAATTAGCATCTAGGTATACTTTGTATCATCTCCTTACTTTGATTTGTTTTATTTAAGTTAGAGTTATGATACATGTTTAATTTGAGTTATTTTCCCTGCTCTTGTTAAGAGTCTATTGGATTTATTTATTTTTTTGATTTCTGATCTCTTCGGAGACCTATGTAGCCTATAACGGGCTCATGCGACCTTGCGATTTTAAATCATAGGCTCATTGTGGCCCTTCAATTTTCAACCAATAGGAAGGGTTGGAGATCATGTTTTCATATTTATTATTTTTGTGATCTCGTAAAATTTGTTTTGGTATCACTTGATTGCATTTAAAATGAATTTCAAACTATCTAGCAAAGATGCATTTTGAAAATGATATTTGAATCTTTCTTTGCTTTTTGGTTTGGTGAGCTTGCTAAGTAGCCTTAATTTCATTATCTACTAATGAAGTCTATTACAAGTTGAAAATGTTAATGGAAGGCTATGCTATCTAAAAGAAAATGGAAAAGGAAATGAAAAGTTTGGAAAAAATTTCAGGAATGAGGTATGAGTTTGATTTTGCAAAAATATTAATATAATACTTGAATATTCATGCTTTAATGATGTCTCTATATACTCATGATTGATTTTGCATGATAAATGTTTGAATTTTCATAAGTAGAAAAAATCATGATAACTAGGCAATTTCATGATATTGATATTGAATGAAATTGGACTAGGTTGAAATTCCTTATTAGAGATCTCATTTTGAGTAAACACCCAATAAACATATTTTGATACACACATGATATGATTCTAGGTGTTTAAACTTGAAAATTCATGTGTAGATGAACAAGGTGATAACTAGATCACTTTAGGGGACTTAAGCTTGGAAAAGTTTGACCCAAGTCAATAAATCGACTTGGACACTTCATTTTAAGTCCAAACTTCATAAACGTGTTTAGGAATAGGTATGACATGTTTCCATGCACTTAGAATGAAAAATTCATATGGATATGAATAAAATAACATAGAGGTCATTTCTTGATAATCTCTTTTGAATCAAGTTGACCCAAGTCAACAAATTGACTTAGAGGTCTCATTTTCAATCCATATTTGAGGAACATGTTTAGATTTACTCATGTTAGGTGTCCATAAGTTTAAATTTGAAAAACCATGAGTAAATGATAAGATTGACACTTAGCAAGTTTCATGATAACTAATTTAGTTTTGAATGAAACCATACTAGGTTGATATCTTGACTTAAGGACATAATTTTCATTCCAAACTTGACATACACACTTTACATGAGCATTATGTAGTGTCATAGAAGTTTGAATGAAAACTGAGTACTTTTTGAAAATAACTAAAAATTATGGAAATGCCATTGAAAATTCAGCATTTTCAGTTATTTCTGGAAAAATCATTTTTAACTGATTCTTGAAACTGCATTTTCATTGATAAATCTAGTTTCTTCAGTAAAAATTTCAAAAATTTTCATCAAGAATCGGATTTATAATGGAATTTTGAAGTTGGATTTCTGAAATGCAAAGTATGACCTTCTTGAAATATCAATTTTTCCAATACTTTGATTTTTCGTCGAGAACTTCAAATGAAACTTTGTGCATACTATTTTGATTTCATTTCTATTACCATTTTCACTATTCTTTGAGTGAAATCATTTCTAAAAATGATTTTGATACCTTAAGCGAAATCTTGAAAATGAGTTTTTGGTTGAAATCGAGATCTGTTTAAAAATAGACTTAGAAAATTCATTTTGAGTTCAAACTTGGTACATTAATTTCCAATGATCATTCAGCGATATCTGGAAAGTTTGAATAAAAAAAATGATAATTTTCAGAAAAATACTTGAAATTTACGAAAATACCACTAGACTTTCAGGAATTTTAGAAATTTTTAAAAAACTAATTTTTTACTGATTCTTGAACCTATAGATTCCCTAAAAAATCTAATTTCTACAATTAAAGTTTGAAAACCATTTGTCAAGAATATGATTTTATATTGATTTAAACGTTTGATTTTTGTAATTTTGAAGTATACTTTGACCTAAGTCAACAAAGTGACTTAGAAACATCATTTTAAGCCCAAACTTGATCAATATACTTAGATTCACTTATGTTAGATATCTAGGCACCTAAATTTGAGAATACATAAGTAGATAGCAAAATTTGATACTTAGTCATTTTCATGTTTTCATGCCTACTTTGAATGAAATCGTGCTAAGTTCATATCTTGATCAAACGATATTATTTTTATTTCAAACTTAATATACAAATTTTACATGATCATAACTTGGTATTTTAAAAGTTTGAATGAAATATAGAAATGTCATGAAAGACTCACTTATTTACGAAAATGCCACTAAGTATCACTCTTCTCAACTTACTCATTTTTTTTGGATATTTTGGATTTTCGTTGAAATTTTCAAATGAGACTTGAAGTATGATATTTTAAATACACTTATGGTATCATTCTACTCATTTGATGAGAAAAATCATTTCTAATGTAATTTTTGAATATTTGACCGATACTTGAAAATATCGATACTTAAGCAACTACATGATTCTTGGTTTTGGATTTCATTTATCATTTCACGATATCATGTATGACTTAGTCTCTTATTCGATGTTTGGCTTTCATCCCTTGAGTTGAGACTTTCACGGTTTTGAAAAATCTTTTAGAGTTTCAACTTTGACTTTTAATTGACTTTTCTTGCCCTTTTTGAGTGATGTCAAAAGGGGGAGAAAAATCTAGGTAAAAAAGGAAGAAAATATAGAAAACCATGCATATAGATAGGGGGAGTTTATTTCCATAGATATGCATATTGATAGGGGGAGAAATCACATGTTTCATATCCTCTATGCTTAATTGTAGATATTTTATTAAGGATGTTTGTCATTATCAAAAAGGGAGAGATTGTTGGCATAAGGTTTTCTACCTTGATCTTAATCTCAATTTTGATGATAACAAACATGGAACTAATGTTTCATTGAGAAATAGTTTCAGGTTCCAAGTCAATTAGCGCTCGTCATCCGCGATCGGAAAAATCGAAGAAATCGATAAGGACGATCGTCGACGCTCGGGATTCTTTGGGAAGTTAAAATTTAGGTGTAGGGCATCTAGTTTATGTTGTAAATCCACTTTATTATGCAAAGAACCCAAAAACCAAACCCAAACCGCAAAATATGAAAATCGGAAACCACCCTGAAATTCACTAAGCCTAGGGAGCTCCTTGGAGGGCTATATGACCTAGACTTTTTCTTGACATAAAAAATGGCGGTAATTGTTCCTTGGGTAAAAACTAGATATTGAGGTATTTTAAGGGAATTTATGGAAGCCTTTAGCATACCCATATTTGACCCGGGAAATTAGAAAATTTTTGTTTTTCCAAAAAGTTGTACTAGACCCCAAAAACTAGATTTTGATTCTCAAGAATTTTAATTTTTTAGATATTTTTATTGAATCCAAATGGGGGGTAATCCTTATATAACATTTATGTTTTAAAATTATTAACTTAAAGTTAGTAAATATTATATAAGTAGACTTTTCGAAGATGAAACCCAGAATCGAGCAAACAAGTAGAAAAAAACCAAGTAGTGCAGTCTACCCAATTTCGATCGATTGGTTGATCGACCAAATGCTGCCAAATACTGGCAGTAGGCAAGTCGGTCAACCGAACGGTCGATCAAAGTGTGCCATAAAATGGCAGTATGCCTTCGGTCGCTCGTACGGTCGACCGACGATCAACCGAACTTGCGATCAGATGGAAGAAACGGCTAGTTTTCCGCCCGTTGAGTTGGCTATTTCATGCCATCTACTCAAGGCTTATAAATAGAAGCCTTAGCAAGCCTTCCAACCCTTATCCAACATACTTTTAGCCATATTTTGATGATCCTTGAGCTTGATTGAGCCACCATTCTTGAAATCCCTAGCTTTGATCTCTCAACTCCTTGGGTAAGCCTTGACTTCATTGAGTCACCATCAAAGGCATCAAGAGGAAGCTAAGAAACTTTGTTTGGAGCTAAGTAAAAGTTGTTTGATTTATTGCTCCATTAAATTTTGTATCTTCTTGTTTATTTCATTGTATTTGAGCTTGTGAAGACCTAGGTTGTTAGGTCTTGAAATTGGGTGGTTGCCTTTGTGTTTGAGGCTTAATTCCACCGGTGTAAACATAGTTTACTAGGATTAGTTGAGTTGTCCCTTAGGTTGAGGTGGAAGAGTGCTCTCGGTAAGAAGGCGGAGACTTCCGGGTGTGGAAGTGCCTTAGGTTGAGAGCGAGACTCTTCGGGTCAAAGTCCTCGTTGTAAGGGAAATAAGATTAATCTAGTAAAGTTTAATTTGGAAATCCTAAGCGGGGTGCTTAGGTAGTCGAGTAGGCATTGGGGCCAAACCACTACAAATCTCATTGTGTTTGCATTGCTATCTTTGTTTGTTTTTAACTATTTTATTATTGCTTCCGCATTTAGTCGATAAATTGCAATTTGCCTAAGTAGTTCAAGAAACGATTAAAATGGAATTTAGGCCAAAAGTTTAGATAACATACTATTCACCCCCCCCCCCTCTAGTGTGGCCATTTCACCGACAAAAGTGCCTTAGGTTGAGAGCGGAGACTCTTCGGGTAAAAGGTCCTCATTGTAAGGAATCATTCATAATCTAGTATAGTTAAGTTTGGAAATCCTAAGCAGGGGTGCTTAGGTAGTGGAGTAGGCATTGGGGCCGAACCACTATAAATCAAAGTGTTAGCATTGTTTACTTTGCGTATTGAATTTCTTATTATTTATCTTGCTTCCACTTGCTATTAAATTGTAATTTGCCTCAGTAATCAAGAAAAGGATTAAAATTGAAATTAGGCTAAAGATTTAGTTAACATACTATTCACCCCCCGTCTGGTGTAGGCCATTTCACTTATAGGAGGTCTTCGAAAGAATGAATAGATCCCGATGGGAGGGACGAGAACCACAACAAATCGATTTTTCCTTGGCAAGTTGGAAAATCTCTGCAAAGTGCTAGATCGGTTGCTCCGTGATAGAGCATCGTAGTCCTAAACGCCATCAGGTGTAGTGTGAGGTCGCCTGTAGCGGTGTAAGGTGTCAGTGTGGTAAGCAACTCACTCGGTGGTAGGTGGGTTATCATGATGTGCTCAACAAAGGGTCCCGCATCGAGAGGGAGGACAGTTTTGGCTTTTCTGGCTTTCGGATCTTCATCTCTATCCGAGGGGCGGATCCTAGAGACCTCGTCACGGAGGACAAAATTGGCCTCCTTTTTTCTAAGTGATTTCTCTCCCTATGCTCTGAGTAACAACGCTCGGCGTCATTCGGGGGCAGTCACTGGGACCGTGTCAGTATCTCAAGTTGGGCCGCTAGACATTGGTTCTTTGCTTCCAAATCATTTATTCGCTGTTGGGGCTCTTCAAGGGGAAGATGGGCTACCACCGGAGTGTGGCTCCTCATTGTTTCAACGTCACTAGACTGCGGTCAATCATCGCCATCGGGTCATTGCCATTGACGTGCAGCGACGATCGCTTGGATCTGGGTTCTAACCATTATGGGAGGAGATAAGTTTTACTTCGCCCCACGGTGGGTGCCAAATGTTCCTGCCTGAGGATCAGAGCACTCAGGTCCAATTCGGTGTCTCTCCTTGTCTAGTTCAATGCTGGCGGGCGAGGGTCCATCAAAAGACATTCCGACGCTCAAGTTAGGGGGACTCCAAGGTGGAGGTAATAAAATTGGAACTTAGGGTTACCTGAGACGTGTCATGTCTATATTTATTGTAGGTGAAGGTGATGACGCTACCCAGCAATCTCATGGGGATGTACGTTGCCCAAAACGGGTCGAGGCCGATCCCGAAGATGGCAGGCTTGTAATGATGTATCCCTCATGATAAGGGAGGACGTAGATGTCTTTATTTGGCCGGGTGGAGCCCCCAGGCAGAGCCGTTTGGCCTGGCTCGAGTCAAGTTCAAGAGTATAGCTAGGCAGAAACTCCTGGTTGAAGCCGTCTAGTTCAGTCTGGAGTGAGTTATGGGGCGCCGATGGATCTAGTCGAACCGGGTCCAATAGTTCTAGTCCAGTCTAAATATCCCTATCAATTCACTTGAGCACGACAATTCATTTCCTCAGTCATACTCATCATGGGACCCAAAGATATCTCTCGAGAGGGACAAATTCCTTCATGACTACACATATTCCTCTGCATGATTCATTCCATGTCCATCAGTAATCCTTATTACCACCCGATTAAAGGTGATGTTAGACTAGGTCAACACATAGAATTCCTCATGCAGGAATCCATGGTGACATTGGGTCAGATGACTGACATATCACTACCGCTATGAGATATTAATGATATTAATCATCGTAGTATCTCATGGTGAGTCTGTCCGGCACTATGTTCTCCAACATGTGTCTATGATCTGACTTTCATATCCCATATCCATGACCAGTAAAACATGATCATCGTCAGTCAGACTGCATACTAGTCTTCATTCATTATCATTCAAAGACAATGACTAACTAGCAATATCCCTACGAGATTATTAGGCGGCATCATCACCAATTCTCCCTCATCCTGCAATATATACAGACATGACACGCTTTTACCCCCACCTCGATCATATCCTGACTTAAGCGTTGGAGTGTCTTTTGCAGCCCCTCCTCCCTGCTAGAGTTGCACCTGACGAGGAGATGCGCCAGATCGGACCGCATCTCTCCAACCTTCAGGTAGGAACAATATTATATTTGTACTTAATTTCTTTGTGGAGGTTCAAGCAGGATAAGGTACCGAGGACTATTGTCGATTCTATCAGGTGTTTCATGCATGGTGCATTGCTTACGTGGTCCATTGTGCCACGTAGCCATGCTTAGTTGTTATGGCGTGAGTCCGGGTACATATGACCTAATTAAAACTTAATTCTTATTATAAAATTATGTACTAATATTATCAATTTATTTTGTAGGCATGCAACACATGGGTAGAGGATCAGGAACCCTTTGTAGCGAGCGCTTGGGTGATAGTTGCCCACGCTCGCTACAATGGGCAACTAAACCAAGTCCGGTCCGCTGCGATGAGAAAGTTGGGTGCAACCCACGTCGCGTAGACTCGGGGACATGACCGTGAGTGGATACCGGCAGATGTGTGGGACCAACTTGTCAATTATTAGTCATCAGATGAGTAGCAGGAGGTCACCCGGACTACTGCCAGAAACCGTATGTCCGAGGAGGACGGCTCGGGGACCCGCCATACCGAGGGTTTTGTCTCATTCGTCGTGCACGAGTGCCACATGATAAGTTTATATTACAAATTAATTTAATTATATATATTGATGTTGTACAAATTAACATATTTGTTTTCTAAATGTTGACGCGGATCGAGGACGATAGGATCGTCCACCATTCCTCGTCGATGGAGGTCTTCGACCGCACACATCACCGACAACATGAGATGAGGGACTACGTTGACCAAAGGGCCGCTATGATTGTGGGTTTATAATGTATATAAATAAATTAAAAAGTTATAAAACAAAAAATTAACTCTTGTAGGAGACACGAGAACGGTCATCCACGCGGAGGGTCGTTGCAGGGTGACTTTCACCCTACAAAGTGGGTCAAGGCCGCCGATGGCTAGGACCATGGCCGTGTGTATGGCTTTGGTGATGCGTAAGTCGTTGCTAAACTATCGGTGATGCTTAATATTCTTGTAGTGTTAACAAAGAATCGAAGATTAAGTGGGTGTTTGGTTTCCCGCAAGTACAAATGATGTAAAAAGCATTTGCATGCAAAGGCAAATGCCCGCAAATAGAATTTGCAGTCTACTATTTCGTTGCCCACAAGTAGAGTTGCAACTTCTTTTTGCAAGCATTTAGTTGGCCGCAAATGAAATGTAACACCCCAAAAATGCCAATTTGCGAATAGTAACCTAATCTATTACTCACCAAACCTATGACCAAGAGTTTCCTAGCCATAAACAACATCCCGGATGAAATGTTGTGACATTCCGAAATATCCCAGAATACCCCGGATGGGATGTTGTGACATTTCGGAATACCCCGGATGGAATGTTGTGACATTCCTGAATACCGTGGATGGGATGTTGTGACATTTCATAGTACCCCGGATGGGATATTGTGATATTCCGAAATACCCCGTATGGGATGTCGTGACATTCCGGAATACCCCGGATGAGATGTTGTGACATTTTGGAATATCCCGGATGGAATGTTGTAACATTCTGAAATAGCCCGGAACATCCCGGAATATCCTGAAATATCCTGAAACATCCCCGAATATCTCAGAATATCCCGTGTGATGCCCCGAAAACTTTAATTTTTGAATAGTACTATCCGAGACTCGGGGATTAAAATTGAGATGAAAATGAGTGTGTTCTTTTGGTGGGAATAATCATAGTCATTGAATCTTGAGATCTAATCCTAGCCATCCAAAAAGAGATAAGGATAGAGATGCTTCTAGAGAAAGTCATCACCTTCTTTATCTTCTTCTTTCTCCTTCCACTACCGTGTCATCCTCATCTCCCTCTCCACTTCAATTCCTTTTCTTCCATCCTACCAAATCTCCACGAAATCACCAAAGATCCCACCAATTATACATACAAACCTTCAATTGAGCTCTCGAGAAACAAGATCCAACATTTAATTTAAGAGAAGTTGGGGATTTATGGGATGAATAGAGACACCATCAATAAGTGAGGTAAGTGATTTATATTCACCCATCAATCTTCATCTTTGGATTAGAAAAGCATCATCCATGCAATAATTTGAGATTTTATTGAGAGTATGTGTTGGTACTTAAAGGTAAAAAGGAGGAACGGAGAAAGAGTAAAGGGAAAGAGAAAGAAATAGTTTAAAGTGTATTTTGAAAGCTTGATAAATCATCAAGAGGTTTGTGCTCATGCAAATTTTAAATTTTCCCTAATTCTCGTGAATATGCCTAATCTAGGATTTTTGTTGTGTGGTAGCTTTGGTAAAATTGAATAGAAATACTTAACTTATGTATGAAATGTTATTTGCTTTTATGAAATAATGATATTTGGTATGTGTAAATGTATGAAAAATCAATTGCTTGTATGAAATGTTGTGGAAATCGAAACATAGAGATTATGAATCTAATGTAGATAGCTTGCACAATAGATACATTTAGGGATGCAACGTACATTCTAGAACTCCATTTTATTGGTGAAATGGCCACACTAGAGGGGGGGTGAATAGTATGTTATCTAAGTCTTTTTACCTAAATTCGATTTTAATCATTTTTTAGATTACTTAGGCAATTCACAAATCGAGTAGTAAGCGGAAGCAAGATATAAATGATAAGCAATAAAAAATGCAAGGTAAACAATGCTAACATGATTATTTATAGTGGTTCGGCCCCAATGCCTACTCTACTACCTAAGCACCCCGCTTAGGATTTCCAAACTAAATCCACTAAATTATGAGTAGCTTACAATTGAGGACTTCACACCGGAAAGACTCTACACTCATCTCGAATGCACTTCCACACCCGGAAGTATCCCGCCTTCCTACTAAGTGAGCTTTCCCACCTCAATTCCTAAGACCAAAATGATCAATTCTAATTTCATCAGAATAGAAATTAGACTCCAAGTTAGTCCAGAAACTCTACCCTGCAAATTGAGAACTAAAATTTAAGTTTTGGACAGCTAGAAACAAACGACAATAACTTTTAATGCATAAATCCAAATTAAGTGATTCAAAGTTATTTTTAATCCTAAGACATAGATCTAGAAGTATCATGAAGAAGGCAATGCTTAATTCATGCATTCGTTAAGTCAAAATGCAATAGCAAATAGACACATCAAATCTATTTTTGTGTGAAAGTTATAATGCTTAGACACATCAAATCTATTTTTGTGTGAAAGTTATAATGCTTAGACACATCAAATCTATTTTTGTGTGAAAGTTATAATGCTTATCACTGTGTAAATCCTTGTGTGTATATGTTATAATGCATGGAATATGGAATTATATGCATGTTGATGAGATTATGCATTATGTATAATGCAAGTGATGAAGCAATCATGAAACTATATGTATATTGATGATATTATGCATTATGTATAATGCAAGTGATGAAGTGATCATGATGAACGACATTGAAATTAATTGTGTGTAAATAAGTATTGCCCATAGTAAACTAGATATGAATCAAAGGGGTTGAGGATATATTGGCATGCCAATGGGGAATTCTAGCAGTACTACACTGTTTATTTGAACTGGACCATTAGAGGCACCGAGTGTCCGATCCCTATTCATTTGATCTGGATCATTAGAGGCAACGAGTGTCTGATCCCATGATTTGATCTATCTGGAACATTAGAGGCACTGAGTGTCCGGTCCCATGATTTGATCTACTAGGCATTATGCGCCACCGTTCATGCACTACGTGACACCGTCCTATTATTCGATTTATTGATTCTGCCAGAGCTTTCTTTGGGCAATTAAAAGAATATATTTGAAATGAATTTGCATCACAAATTGATTAAGAAAATAGTGATTTGATTAAGTAAATTAATGAAAATGTATTATGAGATGTAATTTGGATTATTTGAGATTACATGCATGTTTGCCATGAGTTGGTGAATTATTTCAAAATGCTTATTCCAACTTTTAATTCATTGTTATTATATTTACAATTTCTTGTATATTATAATGACAAATGTGATACTTGGAAAAATTAAGACTTATATATATGAGCACCACTAAGCTTCAAGATGACTTGTATTTGCTGGTGAATCTTGGTAGATAGCTTTTGACGGACAGGTGGACCTTGGTGGATCTGTTGAAAAGTTGGAGTCACATCACAGACATTGTGGTAGATGCTTCAAGATCTTTTGGTTATGTAGTAGTTTTAACTCTTGAGCATTTTGACATGTACACCTTAGCTAGAAAGTGATGTTAAATGATGACTTGTATTATAAATTTGTTCTCATGATTTATTTTGTGTATGGAGCACAATTTAATTACATGTGTATTATTAAGTGTGAAATGATTATGTAAATTAATAATATACACCTTAGTTTCTAGAGTGGATTAGATGTGTAAACCTATTTTGTGTTAATAGGATGTGATAAAGGTTTTAGGGGAAACTCCTGTAGTTTTTTTTTTTAATAGAATATACAAGCTAAGTTAGGATAATCCATGGATAAATGGGAATATTTATGGAGATAGGTTTTAGGTGCTTTTAGCATAGGATGTAGCGTCTCCTGACTCGGTTATACGGTTGACCAAGTTGGGGGTGTTACATGGAAGTTGCAATTACACTTGCAATTTGCATCTTCGTATCTAGGTCTAGTAATTTTGGCCCGATCTGATAGCCCGATCGGACCACTAATGGAAGTTGCAATTACAATGCCCTTAACATTGATAAGATGTAACTTTATGATACTTTGATCGATGTGTCAGGAAAAACTAAAGATAATGTGAATGCTTGACATGATCTGAAAATATATTATAGGATGTCGGAGTTAGAGTTGAAAGTAGTCAATGGATGACTTCATAAGTCGAAGGCGTTGTATGTGATTAATAAACAACAAATGAAGGATATATATCAATGGATCAAAGAACTCGAATTACCGAATGGATATGCCTCAAACTTATCTCGATGTGTGAACGTCGATGATTGCAAAATTTCAAGGATGAAGAGCCACGATTGTCATGTATTTATACAGAGATTGCTTCCAATTGCTTTTCGTGATCAGCTACTTGACAATATTTAGGGTTCATTGACCGAATTAAGTATAGTTTTTAGAGATATATGTGCAAACGTCCTTCGAACAGAAAATATGTCAGCACTTGAAACCAATATTGTTGAAATCATATGCAAGTTAGGATAATTTTTCCCTTAGACATTTTTTGACTCGATGGAGCATCTACCAATACACTTGGCTTATGAGGCACGAGTTGGTGGTCCCGTTCAATTGATGATAGAATATTTGAGTTTGCTAGTAAACCACCAAGACTTATAACATGCTATAATGGTTATTTTGTTAATGGGTATAAATTCCATACAATTGAGTATTCATACACGAAGAAGACAATGAATGTCAAGGTCTGCGTGAAAGTGACAATATATGTAGAATGTGATATTGATTTTTATGGATTCTTGAAAGAAGTGATAAAATTGCACTTCTTTGGCTGCAAATTAGTTATTGTTTTCAAATGTCATTGGTTCGATACAAGGAATACGAGAATGAGAGTTCGTCCAAAGTATAAACTTGTCGAGCTTAAGTACAAATCGAAATTGTCTTCGAACTAGCCTTTTATATTGGTAGCACAAGACCAACAAGTATATTATACTCAGTATTTGTCCCAAAAGAAAGATGGAGTAGATTGGATGAAGAGGAAGAAAATGAAGAAGACTATTATTCGAGTGATGATGATGTCGATGAAGAATAAATATAATATTCTTACACGAATATTATTTATTCGATTGTATATTTATTTTTGATTAAATATAGTTAGTATAAACATATATTATTTAATTATTTATTTATTGGATAGATATGCCTCGATGGGGATTTTTTTTTGCAATTTTCGCATATCCCTACAGCTAGAAGCCATTATCGGGGCTAGCACCTTCGCCGCCGACGACTCCGACACTGATGTCACCCCTAACGCCATGCCTATAGACACCAATGTCACTGCTATCGCCACCCCTCTAGACACCTTCGTCCCACCTCTAGCTACCGAGGGCCTAATCGATACATACCTCCACGGACTAGGGGCCAATCGCGCATGAATATTATAGTCCGCGGTGAGTGGGTAATGTATTATTTATTAATAATTGTTTATATATAATGCAATATATATTATATTTGTCCTTAATTTCTTTGTGCAAGTTCAAGTAAGAGCAGGTACCGAGGACTATTGTCAGTTCTATCAAGCGTTTCATGCACGGTGCATGGCCTACATGGTCACTTGTGCCACATAGCCATGCCGAATTGTTACAGCGTGTTATTATAAAATTATGTACTAATGTTATTGTTTTATTTTGTAGGCACGCCACAAGTGGGCAGAGGATCAGGAGCCCTTTGTAATGAGCGCTTGGGAGGCAGTTGCTTGTGCTCGCTACAACGGACAACTATACCAAGCCCGATCCACTGCGATGAGAAAGTTGGGTGCCACCCACATCGCGCAGACTCAGGGACATGACCCCGAGTGGATACCAGCGGATGTATGGGACCAACTTGTCGATTATTGGTCATCGGAGGAGTAGCAAGAGGTCGCCCGGACTACTACTGGAAACCGTTTGTCTAGGGATGGGGCTCGAGGGCCACCACACCGGGGGTTCCGTGTCATTCATCGTGCACGAGCGTCACATGGTAAGTTTATACTATAAATTAATTTAACTTTATATATATTGATGTTGTACAAATTATCGTATTTGTTTTCTAAATATTGACGTGTATCGATGATGACAGGACCATCCATCTAATTATCGATGATGATAGGACCATCCATCTAAATATTGATGATGGAGGTCTTCGACAACATACATTGCCGACAACACGGAATGGGGGACTATGTCGACCAGAGGGTCACTGTGATATTGGTATGCTTGGTTTACTTTTTTTACGTATTGTTTTATAATGTATATAAACAAATTAAAAAGTTATGAAACAAAAAACTGAATCTCGTAGGAGACAAGAGGACGATCACCCAACGCAGAGGGTCGTTGTAGGGTGACTTTGACCCTACAACATGGGTCGAGGCCGTCGGTGGCTGGGATCATGGCAGCGTGTATGGCTTTTGTGATGCTTAAGCTGTTGTTAAGCCGTTGGTGATGCTTAATATTCTTGTTGTGTTAACAAAGAATCGAAGATTAAGTATACAATATTAAAATCTAATAATTAATAAATGAGCGCTTTTTTATATGACCTTTTTGGGATAAGCATTTTAAAAAGTAGTCATCTTTATAAGTTTAACAAAATCTAGCCAAGAGAATAGTACTTTGGGTAAAAATTATCCTCATTGATACCTGACCCTTATGATGAAAAGATGTGTCTATTTCAACAACCCGCCCAGGTGTTGACAACCCGGGACAATCCATTCATATGCCAACAAACAATGGACAAAGATAACACACTCCGCCCTGAATGTCAATAACCCAAGACAATCCGGGAACACCTTGTCCATATGCCAACAACAAGGGATAAAGACAACACACCTCACCTTAGATGTCAACAACCCACGACAACCCGAGAACATCTCATCCATATGCCAACAACAAGCTAGGGACAAAGGTAACACACCTCGCTCTAGATATCGACAACCCAAGACAACCTGTCCAGTGTGTCGATAACTCGGGACAACTCGTCGATGGAGAGTCAACAACTCGGGGTAAAGGCAAAATACCCCGCACTTATATCTTTGTTGCTTGCTTGGGTCGACGAAATTGCGACGCGAGATTGCACGTTGGTTGATGAGACGAGGGGGTGGGGGAGTGGCGAGGGACGACCACCGATGATGAATTCGATGAAGAGAGGGAGAACAAGGGAGGGAGATGAATGAGCAGAGGATGGAAAGGGAAGATGAGATAAGGATGAACGGTATTTTTGTCAATTCATATAAAATTTGATCAAAAATTATATAGATGATCACTTTTTAGAATGCTTATCCCAAAAGGATCGGTCCATGTAATTTCATTGTTAATACATATGTTTTTGTTCTAAAATTGAGTTTTGAAAAAAAAATTGAAGATTTTTTGAAGACGTGAATGATTCAATTAATGCATAAATTTAATTTTGAAGATGTAAATGATTCAGAATGTATAACTTTTTGAAGATGTGAATGATTCACTGCATAACTTATATATATAACCCTCGTTTGAATATGGAAATCACCAGATCAGAAAGCAGCAGGTCTTATAATGGTGCTGCGATGTTACAGTGTAGCAACAGAAGACCCTTTCAGAGGAAAATTAGTGGCAATATATACTGCTATTGGGCAGAAAAATCCAAGCATCTTTTTTAGCTTAAGAAGGAGAATCATTGAAGGGACACAGAATTCTGAACTCTCTCTGATCCAGAGTTAATGTGCATGTAGTAAAAACTTTTAGGACATATTTGCATGCATGGTCCCACAAGATATGGAGCAAGCCTGCATCATAAGATTGCTGTGTCTGCCCCCTCTTAATATTTCTGCACCATTAGAGCTAACTTAATTTAATTAATATCTCCTCTCAAAATGAGGTAAAGTCGAAACCCTGCAGCAGAAGACAAAAGCAAACCATCTCTAGCGGGACGGTTTGGCTTCATAGAACCCAGTATATTATTCCTATCAACTCAACAAAAGAATATCATTATTCCTATCAACTAAATAAAAGAATATTATTCCTAACATATTATTCTTATACGTGTAAGTGAATTAAAATCCTCACTCTATAAACCAAATTTCAGTAATTTTAAGAAACGACGACAACATTTTTTATTTTTCCTGTAAATAATTTTCTTGTGATGATCTTTCTCGAAAATAATATCCTTGATAGGAAATGTAACGCTTACCCTCAAGGCCCCAATTGCCTGAGCATTGAATGAAAGGCGAAGATCATGCACTCAGGACCACTACACTAAATGCTCAACATGCATGCACCGACGTGTCATAAGATAACCTATTGCACTTGACAATGTGAAGAAGAAATGACACTTCAGACACTGTGCATGGGAACAGCTAGTGATCACCTACGTCGGTCGCTGAGACAATAATTAATTATAACAGCGTTGAATTGTCAGTTGTTTCGCGATGTATTGAAGTTCTTGTTAGTCTCTCAGCAACTCAACTTATTAATTATATGCATTCAGACAAGTAATTTAGAATACAACTAGTAAAATCTATTTTTTTAAAAAAAAATACTTAAAGT
Source organism: Canna indica (assembly GCA_034359265.1). Taxonomy (NCBI): domain Eukaryota; kingdom Viridiplantae; phylum Streptophyta; class Magnoliopsida; order Zingiberales; family Cannaceae; genus Canna; species Canna indica. The sequence continues at coordinate 29,444,438 of CP136898.1, read as the reverse complement.
TGCTATAAGATATAGATAAAAGAAACAACTAACTGTAAAATGATTTTTTTTTGAAAAACCTAATACTTAAATGGTCATTGCTCATTGACCCTCACAGGATAGGGATGGAACAGCAACAGTACTACAACTGGGGAGACACATGAAACCTTCATTTATTTGGCCATGAAGAGAAGACTAGCACAGTAAGGAAGAATGTTTTCGCAGTATTAAATAAGAGGAGACGTTGGCAACAAGAGTCCAAATGTAGGGTCGCCACTGTATGCAGCAAAGTTAGTGCAGGCTTTTATGATGAGCGGTACGGAGGTCGTCCAAACCACATCAGAGGCAGGCTTCAGTCCCAGTGAATGGATGGAGAGGGATATGGGCAGTTGTCAAATCAGTCATCTTTGTCTGCAGCATTTAGATTCCCAAGAAGCCAAACACTGCACAAGATCTTTAATTAACTCGCCCATGCACTGGTTTTTAACTTTCCGGGCACGTGTAGGTGGAAGACGAGTATTTTGGAGCAACGACGAAATTTTTTCAGCGCAATTTATTAAAATCTAAATTATAAATTTCAAAATTATAAAAATTAGAACGGTAAAAGAAATATCAAATTAAAATCAACTTTGAAAATATACTTTAACGCCTTTATACTTTGAATAATATTTTGTTTTGGAGTTAGGATGATTTTTTTTCAATAATTTACGAAAATCAAAATTGTAAATTTCAAATTTTCAAAAATTAGAATTATTAAAAAAAAAAAAACTGAGACTAACTTTGATCGGGTGCCCTTAATGCTATGGTATATTGATTCAAAAAAATAAAATATTTAGTACAATACAATCGAATTTATAGAGATACATAATTAGAGATAAATTAAATTTTTATTTTTAAATCATCACATTTAAAGACTAAAAAGTATAAAATTTATTCTTAATTAGTCTCTAAAATTAACTTTAGAATCAGATCACTTAAGTAACTTTGTTGTTAGTATTTTTATAGCTTAGAAATAAATTAATTAAGTGATTTAATTGTTGTTGTTTTTATAGATATTTAAACAGTAATTAGAAATAAATTTTATATTTATTAGTCTCTAAGTATGAAAATTTACAAACAAAAATATAATGAGTCTCTAATTTTGTGTCTCTATAGGTCAATTATATCGTAGTGATTATTCAATATTCTATTTTGATGAAAGAGCACAGTAAATACAAAAAGATTCTAGCACCTTTTTCTTCTCTCCTCTCGTCTTCCCCATCGCTACCGATATCTTGTGAGCAGACCATCATCACAAACCTCGATAGACAAAAATACTCATCTCTGCTCTCTTATTTTTTGTCGTCACTAGAAAGTTAGGACCTTTGGAAATCTGTTTCCTCCTCCTTATGAGATTCTAGATGCAGTTTAAGAAATCCATGAAGACTAGGGTTTTAAGAAAGAAGGGAGAGAAGAGAAGGTGAGATGAGAGGTAAATAATGAAGAAGAGTTTTGAAATTTTATTTTGACTTTTGGCTGGAAATCGACATTTATATTGTTTTGATTTTTATCATTTTCGAACTTATAGTTCCAAGTTTAGGAGCTGATTTTTCTTGACAAGTTATGAAAAATAAAATTTATTATCGCCTTTACACTAGAAGAAAATAGAGATATATAGGCGCATAAATTTCGACGTCACTCTTAGATGTTGAAATATTTTATATTAAAAAAATTATAATATTAAAGATTTCAACATCTGCTGCAGGCGCCAAAAAAATTTCGACGTCGGGCAACAGACGCCGAAATATTTCTACTCCAGACATGGCGTCGAAAAACAACTAGCACGGGCTCACGGGCGTGTGAGCCCGCACCAGCTTCCAGCCACCGTGCCCGCGCGGGCTCGCGGGTGCGCCAGCCCACACCCGCGTCCGCCCACGCGGGTTAGAGGGTGCGCGAGAATCACCCCTCGGCGAGCGCGCCGAGGGGTTTGCCCAGGAGCGGGAAATCGAGGCAGGAGATTTCTCGCCTTTGATTTTTTTTTTTAATTTAAATTTTTTTACTTCTATAAATATTTCTTCTTTTCTTTTCTTCTTCTTCTCTTTCCCCCGTATTCTTTCCCTTCTTATTTTTTTTTCTTTCCTCATTCTTTCTTAATTCTTTCTTTCTCAAATATTTTTTCTTCGTCTAATTTTTCTTCTTCTTTTTTCAGGTTACCAAATTTACCAAATGGTTAGTACCTATAAAAAATATTTTTTCGTTGTTCATTTAATATTTTTTTTTGGGATTATTAATAATTTTTCAATTAATTTTTTTTTATATTCAGAAGGGTTGGCGCATGCCCGTTCGATTTTTGCCGTGTCGCGGAAATCGAGCAGGTCGGCATCACGCCCGTTCAATTTCCGCCGCGTGGTTGAAATTGAACGGAGCGGAGCCATTTGATTTCCTCCACGTGGTGGAAATCGAACGGGCGTGTTGGTGAAATGGCCACACTAGAGGAGGGTGAATAGTGTGTTTACTAATCTTTTTGCTTAATTTCAGTTTTAATCATTTCTTAAATTATTTAGGCAAAATTGTAATTTATCTACTAGATGCGGAAACAAAAATAAACCATTAAACACAAACAAATATAACAATGCTAACATGGAGATTTATAGTGGTTCGGCTCCAATTCCTACTCCATTACTTAAGCACCCCATTTAGGATTTCCAAACTAAGTTTACTAGATTAAATTATTTCTCTTACACAGAGGACTTTGACTCGAAGAGTCTCACTCTCAACCTAAGGCACTTCCACACACCTGGAATTAGTCTCCGTCTTCTTACCGAGAGCACTCTTCCACCTCAACCCTAAGCAGTGGTGGAGCCAAAAATCAAGTTGAGAGGGAGCAAGCCGACAGACTAACAGTAGGAGGCGGATCAATTTGTTGTTGGCCACAGGGCGGAGCAGGCGGAGCACGCGGTGACGTGGGCACGACCACGACGACAGCGCACTGGTGCAGGGAGATCGAGAGACGGCAGCCAGCGGGGGGTGAGAGGGGCGACAACAGAAGGGAGGGATCAAGAGATAAGGGGAAAAAGATATAATTTACTAATACAGGAGGAATTTTGAAATTTATGGAGGGCAAAAGAGGATAATAATTTAAAATATAGAGATGATTTTTTAAATTTACGAGGGTAAAAAATAAATAAATATTAGGAATATGAGGATAATTTATGGAAAAAGAAGGGTAAAATTATTCCCTACAAACTATAGATAGTAAAATTGAGGCGGGGAGGGCAATTTTTTAAAAATTCATCATATAAGAAATTACTTTTCAAAATTAAGATGGGGGGCAATTACCCCCCGTCCCATCAACGTGGCTCCGCCCCTGACCCCAAGGGACAACTCAACTAATCATAGAAAACTATGTTTACACAAGTGGCTTTACACCTTCTACACCAAGGTAACCACTTACACACAAGACCTAACACTATGTCCTCGTACAAGCTCAAATACAATGAAGTGAAAATAAATTAAAAACAAGTCTATTACAAGAAGAGGAAGAAAAGAGCTTATCACAATGTAAACACCTCTTCTTTTCAAGCCTAGCACCCTTGATGAACCATTTGATGAAGAACTCTTTGAAGGTAAGGGATCAAGAGCTAGGTTTGAAGAATTTTATCAATTGAAAGATTTGGAGGATGCTAGATATCACTCTTTGAAGGTTGTTAGCATAAAAAATTACATGGGAGAGAGATTAAAGAATTTATGTGAGGGGTATTTATAATCCCTTAATGGAATGGCTACCTAACGGGTGTTTTTTCGCCCGTTGGATGCCGTTCGGTCGCTTGTCGGTCGATCGTCGATCAACCGACCGACCGATCGCCCAGCGATCGCTGGAAATTCTTGCTTTTTTCGCTCTGTCCGATCGACCGGAGGGTCGATCGACTAAGTCATGATTCTACTCCTTTGCTATCTGGTCGACCGGTCCATCAATCGAAGCAGGCATTGCCAGTTTTTAGCCTCGATCGATCAACCGACCGGTCGACCGAAGTGGCCAGTGCTAATTTTTAACCATCTTCGATCGACCGACCGGTCAACCGAATTGGCTACTACCAATTTTTAACATCATTCGGTCGACCGACCTGTCGACCGAACCTAGCCTGAACTTGATTTTTTCAGCCTTCTTTTTGCGTGCTTCATTTTCGGATTTTAGCTTTCAACGTGCGTCAACTTGGAGAGATTTCCATATGTTCTTTAGACTCAACCAAGACGTCTTTGGTGCACACGTCGATCTGTGGACGAACCCGAACGCGACGATCAATGTCCTTTCGATTTTCTAATTTCTTCGATATTTCCGATCGAGTACATCGAGCACTAACCGATATGGAACCTGAAAATATTTCTCAATGAAATATTAGTTCCATATTTGTTATCATTAAAACTGAGATTAAGACCAAGGTAGAAAACCTTAAGCCAACAATCTCCCCCTTTTTGATGATGATAAACATCCTTAAGAAAATATTTACAATTAAACATAGAGGATATCAAATATGGGATTTCTCCCCCTATCAACATACATATTTATGTAATAGAACTCCCTCTATCTATATGCATGGTTTTCATATATTTTCTTCCCCTTTACCTATATTTTTCTCTCCCTTTTGACATCACTCAAAAAGGGCAACAAAAGTCAATCAAAATTCAAAGTTGAAACTCTAAAAGATTTTTCAAAACCACGAAAGTCTCAACTCAAGGGATGAAAGCCAAACATCGAATAAGAGACTAAGTCATACATGATATCGTGAAATGATAAATGAAATCCAAAACCAAGAATCATGTAGTAATTAAATTATGTATCGATATTTTCAAGAATACCATATCTTTTTCATGACATTTTTAGATTTCATTCAAACTTTCAAAATATCAAGATATGGTCATTTAAAGCATGTATATCAAGTTTGAGGTGAAACTAATGTCATTTGATCAAAATTTTAACTTAGCACGGTTTCATTCGAAATAAGCATGAAAACATGAAAATGACGAAGTATCAAATTTTGCTATCTACACATGTTTTCTCAAACTTAGGCACATAGACATCTAACATGAGTGAATCTAAGTATATGAGTCAAATTTGGGCTGAAAATGAGATTTCTAAGTCACTTTGTTGACTTAGATCAAAGTATACTTCAAGTTTACAAAAATCAAACTTTTAAATCCATATAAAATCATATTCTTAACGATTTTTTTGAAACTTTAACTGCACAAACTAGATTTTTCAAGGAATCTACAGGTTCAAGAATCAGTCAAAAATTAATTTCATATAAATTTATAAAATTCTTGAAAATCCAGGGGCATTTTCGTAAATTTCAAGTACTTTTCAAAATTTGTCAATTTTGCTTCAAACTTTTCAGATATCACTGAATGATAATTTAAGATGTGTGTGTCAAGTTTGAGCTTAAAATGAATTGTCTAAGTTCATTTTTCATCCTATATTGATTTCAATGAAAAAATAAATATTTCTAGCTATCATTCAAGTTATCAAAATCATTCCTAGAAATGATTTTACTCAAGCAATGGTGTGAATGATATTAGAAATGGAATCAAAATGGTGTACATGAGTTTTCATTTGAAGTTTTTGAAAAAAAATCAAAGTATCGAAAAAATGAGTATTTCAAGTAAGTGATACTTTGTGTTTCCGAAATCCAACTTCAAAATTTCATTATAAATCAGATTCTTGATGAAATTTTATCACAATAAACTAGATTTTTTAGTAAAAGTGCAATTTCAAGAATGATCTAAAAATGTTTTTTTTACATTTTTTAGAAATAACTGAAAATACTCAATTTTCAATGGTATTTTCATAATTTTCCGTTATTTTAAAAAAGTGTTCAGTTTTCATTCAAAATTTTATAACACCACTTAATGGTCATGTAAAGAGTGTATGTCAAGTTTGAAATGAAACTTATGTCCTTAAGTCAAAATATCAACCTAGCATGGTTTCATTCAAACTAAGCTAGTTATCATAAAACTTGCTAAGTGTCAATCTTATAATTTACTCATGGTTTTTCAAACTTAAACCTATGGACACCTAACATGAGTAAATCTAAACATGTTCCTCAAATATGGATTAAAAATGAGACATTTAAGTCAATTTATTGACTTGGTTCAACTTGATTCAAAAGAGGTTATCATGAAATGACCTCTATATCATTTTATTCATACCCATATGAATTTTTTATTTTAAATGCATGGAAACATGTCATACATATTCCTAAACATGTTTATGAAGTTTAGACTTAAAATGAAGTGTCCAAGTCGATTTGTTGACTTGGGTTAAACTTTTCCAAGCTTAAGTCCTCTAAAGTGAACTAGTTATCACTTTGTTCATATTGACAAGAATTTTTAAGTTTAAACACCTAGAATCATGTGATATGTATATCTAAACATGTTTACCAAGCATTTACTCAAAGTGAGGTCTCTAATAAGAAATTTCAACATAGAGCAAGTTTCATTCAATCAAGATATTATGAAATTGCCCAAGTTACCAAAATTTTACCTACTCATAAAATTTCATATATTTATCATGCAACATCAATCATGAGTATAGAGACATCATTAGACATGAATATTCAATTATAATATTAAGATTTTTACAAAAATGAACTCATGCATCATTCTTGAAATTTTTTCCAAACTTTTCATTTTCTTTCCAAATTTAATCTACCAGCCTTCAATTAACATTCACAACTTGCAAGTAGACTTCATTAGTAGATTTCATGAAAATAAAGCTACTAGCAAGCAACCCAAACCAAATAGCAAAAAGAAGAATCAAGTATTATATTCAAAATTCACTTTGCTAAATAGTTTGAAATCTGTTTCAAAATATGTTATCATGAATCCGAAACGAATTTTAAGAGATCACAAATGTAATATTAATGAAAAATTGATCTCCAATCCTTCCTATTGGTTGAAAACCGAAAGACCATAATGAGCCTACGATTTAGAACCGCAAGGTCGCATGAGCCCGTTACATGCCACATAGGTCTCCTAAGAGACTAAGAAATAAAAATCAAAACTCATTTGGTAGAACAAATTGAGAGCACGAAGATCAACTAGAATTAAGCATAGTATTATAGTCTTCAACTAAGGTAAAACAATGCAAGTTAGAAGATGATACCAGAATAATTTGATGCCAACTTTACCTAAGGCATTAAGATGACTTGAAGTTTCAACTTTGAAATGGTATAATCTTTGAATCCTTAAGCAACTTCAATCAACCAACTCCAACCCACCCTTGTGTGGTAGCTCCCCCTATAGTAGAGCAAGAAACCTTTGGTACCCAAATGGCTTTGGGTCCTTGGAGGTTAGTTGGCCTAGGAATCCAAAGTGTCGTAGCAACACTTGGATTCTTCTTAAATGCACAACCATAGATTGCATGGCCATATGTACCACAACAAAAATAATATCCATTAAATTTCTTTTTGTTTTTGCAATGGACATGAGATTTATTATTAGAATGCCTCACATATGAAACATGATGAGTATGAGCATTCTTAAAAACATCATTCTTCTTCTTATGATCATGAGGTCTAGTGGTAGAATGCATAGCATAAGTGTAAGACCCGAAAAATTCTATTTTTGGTGCAGCACACGGGATCAGAGGTTAGCTGGGTCGAGCCGCGGAAATCGCCTCGAGTAGAAGGTATAATCCGACCCATGGAAATATAAAGTTAAATTAGTTCAATAGTTATTTCCTTTCTTGCTTATGATGTCTTATTAAGTCGAGCTCGACTCATGAGTGCCGGTAGGATCGGAGTCTGAATCAGACTCGGATCGAATCGAGTAGAAGTCAAGTCAAGTGAAGGGCAAATGGTGTTGTGTGAAACCTGACACTAGAAGGGGGGGTTGAATAGTGTCTGTCCCCTTTCTCAATATTTTCTTCTTACTCAATTTTAGCTTCACTTAATGCAATTGTTTCTTAATAGTTAATGTGATCAAATTTCAATAGCAATGATAAAAGCAAGTAAGGAAGCAATGCAAACAAGAATACTTATAGTGGTTCGGCCAACTACCTACTCCACTACCTTGACTCATCACCAAGGATTTCTAACCACTACTTTATAGAATCTATGTTTTCCTTTCAATACAATGCGGACACCCTTCTCACCACTCTGAGAACACCTCAATCCTATTCACCTAGGCAAAACACAATTCTATAAAGCTATCCCTAAGTGTTTTCTAGCACACCTAGCAGCTATATCAAACTTAAAACAAGTTTACAATAAAAATCAAATATAGAGGAAAGAGTTTTAAGAATGTAAAATGAACCAAGGATCCTTTCCACTGCCTCCACATCTCCAACTTGCAAGAAGATGGCTCTTTGAATTGCAACAAGATTGAAGAAGCAGGGGATCAGCGCCTGAAGTGAGTTGTCGACGGAAGCGGAGGGCGCGTGCAACAGTTCGCTTTTTTGAAGGCTTAAGAAACTTCTTTAATGCACAAATAAAACTTCTAAGAAGTTGTAAAGAAGTTGGGTGAGGGGTATTTATAACCCCTCAATCGAACGGCCAGTTCAACGGATAAAAAAATAGCCATTGAAGCCGTTCGGTCGCTGGCCGATTAATCGGTCGGTCGACCGACAAATCGATCGCCACTGCGACCACTGGCTGGATGAGAGAGCTCGGTCTATCGACGGGTCGACCGACTGACAAAAAGATGTTGATCCCACATTCGGTCGACCAAATACCTAGAGCCAGGGTCGCGCGCAGGCTATCTCCAATTCGATCGACCGATTGGTCGATCGCTAAGCATTCTGCCTCTTTTTCACTTCGGTCGATCGCCCGACCAGTTGATCAACGTAGCCTTGAATGGCTACTGCCCGATTTTACCATCATTCGGTCGGTCGATCGATCGACCGAACGGGCTGCTTAGCAGAATACTGCCTTGTTCGGTCGACCGACCGATCAACTGATTGCAGGCTGAGGCTGATTTCTTCTTGAAATTTTTACATGCTTTTTTTGTGGATTTAGTTACCAAGTTCTAACTTGGATAACTATACAATTAGGCTTGGGATAAGATTGTCCTAGGGGTATATTATATGAATTCTACTTGATCTAATCCCGAGCCTTTCTTCGACGTTTTCTTTTTCCGTTTCTTTGATGATCTTTTCTTTCGTCTCGCTTGAACGGACATGGCATGCATATCGCAACCTCAACCTGAACTCAAAACTTCATACTTGGATTAAATACATGTTTGTTATCATCAAAATAAAAATCGAGGCTTAAGAGAGACCCTTAAGCCAACAATCTCCCCCTTTTTGATGACGACAAACATAACATGAAATTTTTAGAAAGCATAAGTGTTTGTGAGTTTGAGTTAAGTTATTCATGAGTTAGGGCATGCAAGATATGTAACTTAGCATCTGTATTCAACTACTTATGACTCAACCTATACTCCCCCTATCAATGTGTATATTCAAATACTTATAACTCAACCTATGCTCCTTCTATCAATGTGCATATCACTTTTAACTTTTCACTCCCCCTTAACTATAAAACTCACCCTAACTATATGCATTATGAAAACCAAGTGGGACCTTTCTTTTTCTTCCCCTTTTGACATCACTCAAAAAGGGTAAGAATTAAGGTACAATGCGGAAGCGGAATTGTGTGTTTACTAATCTTTTCGCCTAATTCCGGTTTTAATCATTTCCTAAATTATTTAGGTAAAATTACAATTTATCGACTAGATGCGGAAGCAAAAATAAACCAATTAAACACAAACAAAGATAACAATGCTAACAGGGTGATTTATAGTGGTTCGGCCCCAATATGAGACATCTTAGGGCAATATTGAAACCTAGCACATACACAAACACTAAATATGATATCGGGTCTACTTGCGGTTAAATAAAGAAGACACCAATCATACCTCGATATCGTTTTTCGTCCACTTTAATGCCCTCTTCATCTTTGTCAAGCTTGATGGATGCGCTCATAGGTGTAGAAGCTATCTTGGCTTCACTCATCCCAAACCTTTTGATGATCTCTTTTGTGTACTTGGCTTGATTGATGAAGATCTCTTTGTTGGTTTGCTTGATTTGGAGACCATGCTCATCTCAAACTCATCATGCATACATTTAGCAAACCACTTACAAAGCATTTCATTAGTAGCACCAAAAATTATGTCATCAACATAAATTTGAACTAATAACATGTCATTTTCATGATGCTTAATAAAAAGTAGAACATCGGCTTTTCCAATATCAAAACCTTGTTCAATTAGGAAAATTGAAAGTCTTTCATACCAAGCCCTAGGGGCTTATTTTAAACCATATAATGCTTTTTTAAGTTTGAAAACATGGTTTGGAAACTCAAAACTTTCAAATCCGGGGGGTTGTTCAACATAAACTTCTTCATTTATAAAACCATTTAAAAATGCACATTTTACATCCATTTGAAAAAGTTTAAAACCCTTAAAGCTAGCATATGCCAAAAGCATTCTAATTGCTTCTAATCTAGCTACGGGAGCATACGTTTCATTATGGTCTATTCCTTCTTGTTGATTGTACCCTTGTGCCACTAACCTAGCTTTATTTCTAATAATCAATCCTTCTTCATCTAGCTTATTTCTAAATACCCATTTAGTTCCAATTATGGTTTGTTCACTAGGTCTAGGCACTAAGTCCCATACATCATTTCTAGCAAATTGGTTGAGTTCTTCTTGCATAGCTAGTACCCAAAACTCATCTTCTATTGCTTCGTTAATGTTCTTAGGCTCTACTTGAGATACAAAAGCTACATATTGACAAACATTCTTGAGTTTAGAACGTGTTACCACTCCCATTGAAGGCTCTCCAATGACTTGGTCCATTGGATGATCTCTTACCAATCGATATCCTTTAGGGAGAGGTACGTGGTAAAGCAGCTTCTTCTTCTTCTTCTTCTTCAACTTGAGGTAGATTTGAGGATGGAGGTTCTTTATATTGGGTCTCCTCATTATCTTCATCCTCCACTTCTTTATCATGAAGTGTAAGATCCTCAAGTTCCTCACCTACATTCACAATCTTCATATTTCTAGAAGAATCATTAGTTTCATTAAACGTGATAAGCATGGATTCTTCAACAATCATTTTTCTACGGTTATAAACTCTATATGCCTTAGAATTAGTATGGTTTGGGATAAAAATTAAAGAACCGATCAAAACCGATTTTGAGTCCAACACATCAGGTACTCGGAACCGGTATTCAGAACTTGTATCCCTGGAACCTGTTCATTCACAGGTTTCAAGGTACAATTCTAACAGGAACTTGTTCATTTAGAACTTGTACTCTGGAATGAGTACTCTTAAATTTGTAAATGAATAGATTCCAACATGGTACTTGAAAATCGATACTGAAACCTGTGGTTCCGGGTAGGGTCCATTTCCAGGTTCCAACAGGTTAGGGTTCGGTTCCAAAATCTAGGAATTAGTCCTATACAGTGTAGGTCCGGGTATCATGAAAAATACAAGGTATCTAGACCCGCTTATCTCTAATATTTATATAAAATACAGGCTTCGTCACTTTTGCTTTGCATTTTTCCAAGATATTCTCTATCATTTAGAACATAGCACCTACTGTCGAAAACATAAAATATGTAAGGTTAGATTATCTACCTTTCCATAATTCATAAGGAGTTTTAGTAGATTTTGGTCTGAGATAGGCTCGACTTATGATGTAGCAAGCAATGTTAATAGCTTCCGCCCAAAATCTTTTAGAAATCTATTTAGAATTAAGCATAACTCGATCCATCTCTTGAATCGTACGGTTCTTCCTTTCAACTACACCATTCAGTTAAGGAGTCTTTGGTTCAAAAAATTCATGCAGAATATCATTTTCATCACAAAATTCAGAGAAAGAAATGTTCTCAAATTATCTTCCATGATCCCTCCTTATTCTAATCACCTTTAGAATAGGGAGTTCTTGCTCATTCTGAAGTCTCAAACATAGAGACTTAAAAGTGTTAAAAGCATTGGACTTTTCTTTCTAAAATTCTGTCCAAGTAAAATGTGAGAAGTCATCTACACAAACAGGGACATATTTTTTACCACTAATACTTTCAACCTGCATGGGGCCTGCCAGATCCAAATGAAGAAGTTCATGAGGTTTAGTGGTAGCTACCAATTGTAACTGCTGATGAGACTGCCTAGTCTGTTTCCCTCTTGACAAACACGACAAATAGCTTCAGGTTCTCTTGAAAGTTTAGGAATATCCCTAACAGCTTCAGCATTTACAAGTTTCTTTAGATCTCTGTAATTAACATGACTAACCGTCGATGCCACAGATTAATGTCAAAAGAGACAACTGAAAGACAAATAGAAGAATAAGCAATTTTTTAACAGTTGTCTCTAGATCTATTTTCATCAAGGATACAATCACCATTCTTATTAAGAACCTTGCAACTGTTTTTGGTTAATTGAGCATTGAAATTTTGATCACATAATTGGCTTATACTCACAAGATTAGCCTTCAGACCTTTAACAAGCAGGATATTTTCCAGATTTGGAATTCCTAAAATTTTTAGAGTTCCAACTCCTATGACATTTCCTTGTCCTCCATCTCCAAAAGTGATAGTTGCACCTCCATGTTCCTGAATATCTCTTAGATTTTTCAGGACTTCATGTCATGTGCTGAGAACAACCACTGTCGAAGTATTAAGATCTAATTAAGAGAATAAATAGTCTTTGATATAAAACCAACATGACAGTTAAAATCTGTCTTTCTTACCCAGATTTGCTTAACCTTTTTTCTTAGGTAATTTAAGTGATTCTTTCTTCTCAGTTTATTGAAAAGTTTGAAGAAATTTGCAATAGTGTGTCCTCTGCACTTGCAATAGTAGCATTTGGACATCCTATCTTCCTTTCTTGAAGTAGGCTTTTGATGAAATGAAGAGCCTCTATGAAAGTTCCTTGGTTGAGTAGGCAGTTGAGATCAGGGTTTCAAATGGCATGAGCTACTGTATCTATGGGTGAGCAAGATTCCCCGATTCATCAAAACTGAACCAAAATCGACCAAACCGAACCCGAAACCGACCAAACCGAATTTTTTGGTTCGGTTTTCGGTTAATTTTTTTTTGGAATTTTGGTTTTCGGTTCAGTTCGGTGAATTTACCGAAAAAATCGGTTTTAACCGAATTAACTAAAAAATGACCATTTTACCCCTAACAATTCACTTAATTACCTATGTATCCTGAAACTAGTAAACCCAACAAATACCCAATAACCCAACCCACTTACCCGCAGTCCCGCTTGCACCGCGCTCGACCTAAAACCCTAACACCCCCGATTGCCGACTCGATCTCGAGATTTGGCATTAGCATTCGCCATTCGATGACTTGGCACTCGCCCGACGCCCCTCCAAATCGCCGGCGCGAACCCCTGCGAGGCTGTGAGGCAGACGCGGATGCGCACCCCAGCCCGTGGAAGGCTGCAGTCGTGAATCCACGATCCCCTTCTTCTTACCTCCAGGCGGCGAGGGCGGCGGGGGAGGAGGGTAGGCAATCAAGGGATTCCAGTCGGCGACAGCGGCGTGGGGCTTGGAGGAAGAGGAGGAGGAGCTGAAGAGGAGGTGGCGGAAGCTACAGCGGGCTGACGATGGTGAGATGACGTCGGCAGGCGCCATGGAAAGCTACACATGAAGAAGAAGAGTTCGGTTGGTTAACCGAACCGAATCAAAACTTTTCGGTTAATTCGGTCGGTTAACCGAAAGTTTCGGTTCAGAAAATGGTTAACACATTTTGTGTTAAATCGATTTGGTTAACCGACCGATCAGTTCAGTTAATTTACCGAACCGACCGATGCACACCCCTAAGTGTATCCTAGTCCTTTGTGAGTAGAAGGACTTTTTCCTGCACTCAAGATTTTGTTAAGAGTACTTGTAGAATTCATCATTCTAATTTCATTCTTTACCTTTTCAAGTTCAGAAATTAACTTAGATTCTTTGTCTTCTTATTGAACAATTTATCTTTGAAGGGTTTCAACTTTTTCCGGAAAGGTCTTCTTTTCTTCTATCAAATGCTTGTTCTGATCCTTGAGAGACTTGTTAAGTTTTGCCACTTCAACCCATTTGTCAAGCATCTCTTGATATGCTTCCTCAAGACTATTTGCATATTGAACTTTGCATTGATCATTGTGTCATCTAAGCAGGTTATGAAAGCTCTAAAGTCACCTCATTGCCACTTCAACCCATTTGTCAAGCATCTCTTGATATGCTTACTCAAGACTATCTGTATATTGAACTTTACATTGACCATTGTGTCATCTAAGCAGGTTATGAAAGCTCTAAAGTCGCCTCGTTGATGCTCTTCTGAGTCAGTTTCTTCATCATTGTCACTCCAAGTAGCAGTGGATGACTTCTTGATCTTCTTTTGGAAATTTGGGCATTCTGATCTTATATGTTCAAATCCTTCACATTCAAAGCATTGGATGTCTTTAAACTTTTATTTGGAGTCATCCTTTTGTTGAGATGATTGATTTCTTCTATTTTCTCCAACAAAAAAGTTTGATTTGCAACTGACAGTCTCAAACGGTTAAAACTTTTGTTTGAACTGAGAATTGGAATGAGATTTCTAGTTTACACTACTCTTTGCTTTCAGAAATCTCTTGATTTTTTTGTCATAAGAGCTAGTACAACATCCATCTCTTCTTCAGAACAATCTTCTGTCTTGATTTCATCCTCAGTAGTTAGATTTTTGTTCTTTTCTTTGTGAGAATATTTTTCAAATAATTCCAACTCATAAGTTTCAAGTTTACCCATTAGAGTGTCAAGAGTAATAGTAGATCGATCCATGAACTTCACTTATGGCAGCTGTTGGCTTAAGGGTCTCTCTTAAGCCTCGATCTTTATTTTGATGATAACAAACATGTATTTAATCCAAGTGTGAAGTTTTGGGTTCAGGGAGGAAGAAAATATCGAAGAAAGGCTCAGACTTAGATCAAGTAGAATTCATGTGATATACCCCTAGGATAAGTGTATCCCAAGCCAAAATTGTAAAGTTATCCAAGTTGAAACTTGGTAACTAAACCCATAAAAAAGGGCATGTAAAAATCCATGAAGAAGTCAGCCTCAGCCTGAGTTTGGTCGACCGGTCCGTCGACTGAACAAGGCAATATTCTGCCGAGCAGCCATTCGGTCGACCAGTCAGTCAACCGAATGATGGTAAAATTTGGCAGTAGCCATTCAAGGTTGCGTCGGTCAATCGGTCGATCGACCGACCGAGGCGAAAACTTGGCAGAATGCTTAGCGATCGACCGGATTGGAGATAGCATGTCGCGCGACCCTGGCTCCAATGATTCGGTCGACCGAATGTGGGATCGGCACTTTTCCATCAGTTGATCGACCCATCGGTCGACCGAGCTCTCTCATATAGCCAGCGATCGCATTGGCGATCGATCAATCGGTCGACCGACTAATCGACCGGCCAGCGACCAAATGGCTTCAACGGCTATTTTTTTAACCGTTGAATGGGTCGTTCGAGTGAGGGGTTATAAATACCCCTCACCTAACTTCTTTACTCCTTCTTAGAACTTTTATTGAGCAATTAAAGAAATTTCTTAAGCCTTCAAAAGAGCGAATTGCTGCACGCGCCCTCTGCTTCCGTCGACAACTCACTTCAGGCGTTGATTCCCTGCTTCTTCAATCTTGCTGCAAATCAAAGAGCCATCTTCTTGCAACTTGGAGACGTGAAGGTACTAGAAAGGAGCCTTGGTTCATTTTAAATTCTTAAAGCTTTTTCCTTTGTATTTAACATTTATTGTAAACTTATTCTCTAATTGAGATAGCTGCTAGGTGTGCTAGGAAACATTTATGGTGACTTTATAAGAATGTGTTTTGCCTAAGTGAATAGGATTGAGGTGTTCTCGGAGTGGTGAGAAGGGTGTCCTCATTGTATTCAAAGGGAAACATAGATTCTATAAAGTAGTGGTTAGAAATCCTTGGTGAGGAGCCAAGGTAGTGGAGTAGGCAGTTGGCCGAACCACTACAATTATTCTTGTTTGCATTGCTTATTTGCTTGTTTATCATTGCTATTTATATTTGATCATATTCACCATTAAGAAACAATTGTATTAAGTGAAGCTAAAATTGAGAAAGAAGAAAACATAAGGGGACAGACACTATTCAACCCTCCTTCTAGTGTCGAATTTCACACAACAACAGCAACTTTCATATCAAACTTGATAGGCATGAATCTCAGGACTTTCCTTACTAACTTTTCTTCATAGAATGACTCTCCAAGGTTGGTAGCATTGTTCATGAGGTCTTTAATATGCCCATGAAAGTCGATTTGGTGTTGAGGATTTTGACTTTTGACTTCCGAAGTGTCAAAGATTCTTCATGATTTGTTTCTAAAATTTCTCATGCCTACTTTACCAAGGTACAAGCCGAGATAAATTTAATTTGAGAAGGATCAACTCCACTAAAAATAGCATTAAGAGCTTTATTATCTTAGTTTGCAGCAATAATCTCTACTTCAGTATACTATCTTATAGGTTTGCGCTCAGTCCCACCAGGAATTGTGGGTGGAGTGTAGCCAATCTCAAATGCATCCCAGGAACGATCATCCATGGACTTGACAAAAGCTCTCATCCTAGCCTTTCAATAAGCATAGTTTGTTCCGATAAAGAAAGGAGGAATATTAATAGAATTTCTGATAGACATTCCTTTCATCTTGAGCCTGAAAAAAAGAGACACACCAAGGATCTTGTGCAGGTAAAGGTTAGCACAACCGCTATGATACCAAATGATAATATATGTGTCTCTAAGGAAACTTTTTAATGGCAATTGAATAGGGAGTTGCAACTGCTACTAATAGCAAAGTAAGAACCAAAATAAAAGAACACACAAACACAAGATATTTGTTTACGTAGTTCAGTGATAAACCTATCACCTAATCTGTGGGGCACTCAATGGACAGATGCCCAATCCATGCTCTATAAGTACAAAATAAGTTATCTGGATTTCATACCCGAAATCCGACTACAGTATTACAGTGAATTGGAAATAACAAAAACATCATTTGTTATTACAAGCAAAAACCTGCTTGCCTCTCTATGACATCCTAGCCACAGAGTTTCGTCCTCCAGAAAGCCTTATGTTGTAATGAGCTATCCACCTGAAACTAATCTTCTCTTGAAGATAAGAAATGTCTGCACTCAGCAGTCTCAACTCCTCTCAATAATTATCAATAGTGTTCGCACATCGAGAGCAAATTCTTGATCAGATCTTTCCATCGTTATTTATATGAGATATCCAAAAGACATAAATCAATATTGTTCATAACTATTTGTTTAACGAACCCATCAGTTTTGACAACCAATAGCCATTGATTCAAAAACAAATAGACAGTGCATAACTCCTAAGACCATAAAGATCAAAGAGTAACGCCCCGAAAATATTTAAAGCAAATATTTGGGCAAATAAAGAATTAATGATGACTAAAATATCTTAGAGACAATCAAAGAAAATCATCATTAATAAAGCACACCAAGAGTCATTATCCCTACAAGGGACAAAAAGTCATCTTTCTGCGCTGCATCTTTGACAAGAATACCATAGGTTGCTAGAGCAGTTGAGAATGTCTTCAACATATGCAGAGTTCCTCATACGTATAGTTGAGATCATTACTTTTGCCAAATACAACCAACATACAAAGGCCAACACTAACACACATAAACAACTGGAATATTCTACATCATTATACACTTACTACGCTAAGAATTGCAGCGTACCAAGCTGAAATTTCAACACTCGGACTAAAGTTGCTAGCTGGAAATTTCAACTTCTCAAGTTGAAATTTCAGCAATAAATACACCTCCAATCAACTAAAATTTTCAGAATCACAAAATACCCGCTGAACTGATATTTTTAGCATCCAAAACTACATCCACGAGTCAATAGTTTTTAGCATCACAAGCATGTAATATCCTAAATATTTAAATTTATTATTTTTCCTCTTTTGTGTGTTTGCCAACCTAGCGGACTAGTTCGTGGTCGAACTGAGTCGACTCATGGTCCGGAGCGAGCTTGCGAGCTCGGGTAAGTAGAATATGAATTTATAAATTTTAGTCTTGGGTAGTTGAAATTATTTAATTTGATATTGTGTGTGCATAATTGTTAATTATGTTCATGTGGGTATATTTAATTAATTATTTGTGATTTATTAGAATAAGTTTAATTAAATTAATTAAGTTTATCTGGTTAGCGGGTTTGGTTTTGGCTTAAGGTGGATGCGGGTTTTGGATGAAGGTGTTTAAGGGGTTAAGGTTGAGGAGCGAATGTAAAACCCCCTCCCCATGGCTTGTGGCTCGTATTTTGGAGCCATCCAAAGAATTGAGAAAGGGAGCTAGCCACCAAGCCAAGCCAAGCCGCCAGCCCCTTTCCCTTTTCCCCTTTGAGGAGCCGCCACCCATAGTCGTACCGAGCCGCCTACTTTCTCTTCCTCTTCCTCTCCTCCTTCCAAGCTGACGCCAGCCCCTCTCCTTCCCCTCTCTCCCTCTCTCCAAGCCAGCGGCTTGGAGTGAGCCGTCGCCCCCTTGTCCCCTTTTCTTGAGTCGAGCCGCCACCCTTCTAAAGCCGGATTTGAGGGCCGTCGTTCAAAATATCTTCTTTAATCTTTCTTCCAATTAAGGTGAGTGGTTTACCCCCCTCTCTTCGGGTTTTGTTTGAAATCTTGGAGCCGTTCTTGGTGGCTCGGTGTTTTTGTTCATTCTTAGACTTTTTCTTCGAGTTCTTGCCATGTTTTCTTGAAGTTGTGCTTGAGGAGACCCTAATCTCCCCTTTATGGGGCTCGGCAGCCCTAGGGTAAACCAAGGGGTGCTCGGCCAAGGGGGAAACTGGGGTCGCCCTCAAGGTGTTCGATGAAAAGCCCGAATGAGTTTCTTGTTTCCCTTGATACGCAAATCTTGATCTATTCTCCTAATTTGGGATTCTTGATTTTGGATTTTTTGCTTAGAATTAAATCTGTAATTTTTGGGTAGAAATCATGTGGTAGGATTAAGATCTTGATGTTGATGCTTTAGGGGTTCTTGATCTTAATACTTGATTATTGATCTAAGTATTGTGGATTCTTGTTTATCTTGATTAAAAGCATGATTTTTGTGAATTAATTCTTGGGATTAGTATTTTGTCCTAATGATAATTTAGGGGTTAATTTCTGTTAATTTTCGGATTTAATTCTATAGTATGCTGAAAATTGCATGTTGCTGGAATTGTGTGGTGAGATGATAAATCTGTGCTGATTTCAGTTTGTTTGCTATGGTGTTTGTATTTCTGTGAATATAGTCATGTAACCTATCGTTTCGACCAGAAAACATAGTTTGAAAACATAGGATATACTTTAGAGACTAGATTCGGGTTAGATACATCAGTACAGGGAAGAACAGTAAGCTAAAATAAAATTCTAATCTTGGTGATTTAAATTTTAATTGCACAATTAAAATTGGGATAAGGGTCATCATAATCTGTTATGAACCAATACATAAGTTTTGCATGAAATAAAACCACACAGGTTCATGACATCACGGGTCTAGGAGTTGGGGTCGGGTTTTGGAGTGTTGAAATATTTTCCAATAGGATCACCCCTAAGTCACCGTAGGAGAGTCATGACTTAGGTCATGGTGCGTCATATCTTTATGAATGGCGTTGAGGCTCGTAGAGGAGCCGAATTGCAAGCTAAGCCGGGGAGGTTGTATAGCTAATTCCCAACCCGTAGAACAACTTCAGAGGGCCTTTCCCGATTGTTCTGGTTCAGCCTCGTGGGATAAGTTTGGAGGGCCTACCCGATTATCCCCGAGGTGGTGTTAAGAAATAAGTTCGGAGGGCCTTTCCCGATTATTCTTGTGATATCCTTTAGGAGTAAGTTCGGAAGGCCTTTCCTGATTACTCCTATGATATCTTAAAGGGGCAAGTTCGGATGGGCGAATTCCGATTGTCCCTACGCGTCTCGTCGAGAAAGTTCGGAGGGCCTTTCCCGATTGCTCTCGAGTTTCTTGTACTAGGATAAGATCGGAGAGCCTTCCCGATTATCCTAGTATGTGTTGTTGCCTTCGGGCATGGTAGATTTCGGCCAGATGTACTCCGCTTTGGAGGGTTAGATGCCTTGGGGCATGTGTGGCATGTTGGCCTGTTAAGCTAGTCATACCTTCGTGACATTGCCCTCTTTAGAGATAGATTTTATTGTTGTCTTCTCTGTGTTTTTATTTGTGAGGGTTGGTAAAATCGCTCGCTGAGTTCTTTTAACTCACCCGTTGTCATTTGATTTCTATTTTGTAGAGCCTAACCGGTGAGGTGGGTCGGATGCACTTGGTGCCGCTGGAGGGCAGATGAGCCACATGATCTCATAGCAGTCCTAGTTAGGGTCGTAGTCGAGTTCTTCGGTAGTAGTCATGCACTTGTATTAGCTTAATTCAGAGTTGTAGCCCTGAGGGCATTTATGTCATTTATTTTAGATTTTATTGTATCTGAACTTTTGAACTGCTGAACTTAAAACGTTATTCCGCACTTTTTGTTTCATTTGGGCTATTTGAATTAAACTTTGTTTTGGTTCGGTTTTCATTAAAATAAAACTTGTTATTTCTTTTTGCTATATTATTGTTGAGTTGGCATGTGCATGATTTAGGCTGCAGGGTATAGGCACGTATACCCTGGCCGGTCACGTGACCCTGAGTTGGGGTATGACAAAGCACATATTTAAAATACGAATTTTAGCTTACCCATGTTACCGATAAGTTGAAAAGTTTCAACATCTAACAAAAACATTTATGGTTGGAATAATATTAACAACTTGATTTCAGCACTTAGGCAGAAATTTTCAACAACTAGTGGGTAATTTCAGCATTTAGGCAGAAATTTTCTAACAACTAATACTCACCCAGTAAACTGAAATTTTTTAGCACCTAAAGGAATATCCAACATCATAAATTTTTAGCATTAATACCTCAAGTCTAAGTGCAGAACTAACATTAAATTTTCAGTCAGGACACTCTCTATTTCTGTCTAAACAACTCAGCAACATGCATTAAAGGAATCAGTTGCAGCATTATAATTTTTAGCCAAAAAAACTATTTCAGTTTGCATGATTTGAGAAAGCAACTTGGCAATAATATAAATTCTAAATATATCATATTGCTGCATTAATTGAGACCTTTACCCAACAATCTCAACGTGCAAGGCGCCCCTTCGGAAATTTAAGCAAACTGAAATTTCAACGACCAAAATTTTCAGAATCTTGAAATTTCAGCAAAGCAACTCAAGACATTAACTCATGAATTCTCTCTTCTGATTCATATCGGAAATATCATATTAAACACCCCTAACTAAGAGTATTCGACCACAACATCATCAAAACTTCAACCATTAAATTCATATTTCGAAAATGTAGAATTCTAAAATTTTCGGAACTAACCCTACCCACAAAATTCCAGCCATGACCTAGGTCTAAGGCAGCCCAAGCATGCCCCAATTCCGCCCTACAACATCTCAACCCTCTACCAAACCTATTCCTATTGACCAACACCCATTGAGAGTAGGGGTGAGCATGGACCGGTTAATCGGTCTATTAGCAAATTTATTAATCGATCCATTAATTTCGGTTTTTCAAAATCATTAATCGTAAATCAGTCCATTAACTTTGATTAACCATTATTTCGGTTTCGATTTTTTTGATTCAGTTAACCGATAATTTTTGGTTAACCAATAAATTTTTTTAACTTACAAACATAATAATATTATGCAAATCACATATGGAGAAAAATTCAAACAAATACCGAATTCCCATTGAGAAAAAAGAAAAAAAAAGTGAAACCACTTGAACCAAGGTAATGTGCTGTAAAAACTATTTTTTTTTACTTTTTTAATTTTTTATATTTTTTTAATAATTTGTATAATTTGTATAATTTTTTATATTGTTCTGTAATTTTTTATAATTTATAAATCATTTAGTTTATTTTAATTTTTTTATAATTTATAAATCATTATATATATATATATATATATTAAAAATATAATAAATTATATTGAACTGGTCGGTTAACCGAAACAGGTGGACTTCTTACATCTCGGACCGAAACCGAAATCGAAAACCGATTTTTTCAAAAATATAAATCGAAATCGAATCGGTTTTTTCGATTTCGGACCGGTTTAGCGGTTAACCGAAAAACTTTTTTTTTTCTCACCCATAATTGAGAGAGATATATCATGAATCTTGGACAGAAAAATGTAAATTTTAGCAAGCCTTAGCCATAACAATCCTACTAAAGCAAGGTTTAAAAGGCCCTATGGAGATCCGGCCCTAGGACACTCTCTCAGACTTGGAAATGTCACCATGTGGGTTTAAAAGTTGCATTATCCGACTCAAGGTCATACTCGACATCATTCCACCTATTCCTTCTCCAACTCAAAGTGCCTAGGACCAAAGTGTTTCTAATACCTAACTGGCCCTAGGGTGCTAGGGATTTCCCTAGGGCTTCCCTAATCCAACTCTTCCCAAAAGGGTACCACTTCCCTCTTAAACAACATCGATTAAAGAAAGTCAACCACAAAATCACATAGGAGAAGGAAAATTCTAGCATCCTTTTTCATCATGAAAATTTCGGCCAAACGAAGGAAATTCTCTAAGGGTTGGATTCAAGATCCACTCACCTAGGGAAGAAGATGACGAGAAGGTGACAACGATGAAGTCTTACGGCGAAGAAGAGATCCGGCCAACTCCAAGTAGAGGTGGAAATGGGTCGTGCCTGGCACGGCCCGACAATTCTGGGGGTAGGCCCAGCCCGAGCCTGAGTCCGCCTCGTCGGGCTCGGGCTGGCCCGAAATTTTTAAAGTTTTAAAATTAAAATTTGAAATTTAAAGGCTAGAGGTGAGTTTCAATACCTTAGACCTCCAATTTTTTCAAAATGGCTTAACCATTGTGCTAAGCTTTTTTATCTATTTCCTAATACATTTATTAAGTGTAAAGTAGTACAAATTAATAAAAATATTTTTAAAACAAATTATAATTAAATTTTTATTTATCTTGAATACAAAAATATTCATGAAATGATAAAACAATTTTTTTAATATTATAACAGACCGCTCCTTAAAAGGTTGCCTACGTACCTTCTATAGTTAAACATGTACTCCCAAATAATTAAACTATAGAAGGATCAGGTCTACGTAGTTCTTTTTACATTTTTAATCACCCTTAGTTCCTAATGATTTAACTTGTACTTGGACCAACAGCACCAGCTTCGCTTATTTGAGCTTCCTCCTCTCCCGATGATGAAGTATCGTGTCCTCCCTTATCTTGTAATCTATCTTCAGCATCCAACTAGTCTTTTAACCTAATGCACATTTCAACCATTTTTGCACTCATTCGGCTCCTTCTTTCGTCGAGAATTCTATTTCCTACACTAAAACAAGACTCGAAAGCTACTGTAGACACAGGAACAGTTAGTATATCACGTGCCATGATAGAAATAATAGGATACATATTTTCTTGTTTTTTCCACCATGCTAAAATATCATTATCATCTATTTCTTCAGAATGATTATGATCTTTAGTTTTTTTATCCTATGACTAAGTTGAGAATTAATACTATTTCCACTATCATCTTTTAATCTAGAAGAAGAAGAAGATGTTGGCTTATTTATAATTGTATCACCAAATTTTGAAGCGTAAAATACAAACATAGAATTCAATAAATTTGAAATTCTAGATTTTTTTCTTCAACATTATTTAATTCAATATTGTTATAATA
Source organism: Canna indica (assembly GCA_034359265.1). NCBI lineage: Eukaryota > Viridiplantae > Streptophyta > Magnoliopsida > Zingiberales > Cannaceae > Canna > Canna indica. The sequence goes on along the minus strand of CP136898.1, from coordinate 29,420,725 downwards.
ATCATCTAACAACATATTTAAACCATCAATTTTCATTCTAGGGTCTAAACATATTGCTAAATAAAATAAATTAGGTATATCTGACCAATACTTTTCAAATTTAGATTCCATTAAAGAAATAATTTCTACAAATAAATGATGTTATTTATGTGAAGAAAATACTTCACTAATATGAACTAGATGTGAAAGAGTTAAATTACATGTAGGATAATAAATACTGGAAAGTTGTTTGGTAACTTTATTAAAAAGTACTAAAATTTGAGTAATATGCCTAGTGTCACACCCCAACTGAGGGTGGTGTGACCGGCCAAGGCCTACATCCTGCCCTGTAGCCTACTGTCTACACTGACATAAGGAAAACCAAATCGTATCGATAAAAGAAATCTCAACACACTTTATTAAAAGTTTTCAAGGTCACAATTTTATGTTTTCCAAACCAAGTAAGAACACCAACATTAAAATAACTAAACGTTTCAAAGTAACAAGTTTTACAACTCTTTTAAATACAACTGTCAGCGCAGAAACTAAAAGCAACTACTAGACACTGGTTTATGACTCATGGGTGCCGCTACGAGATATTGCACCGCCTCCTGCCCACCAGCTGCACTATGTCGACATGCCAAAGTCACTACTCATGCTCTGCAAAAATAAAGAATAAACTGTGAGTCCACTTGGGACTCAGTGAGTGGCTCTGGCGAACCTCCACCTAAGCCTCAGTTATGCATGCATATCATATAAGGCAACAAAATAAATATACAAGGAGGAAAACTACTTCTAATATGACTACCGACCCCAATGGGTCAATCTGTACAAACTGAACATGTGATATCCTGCCATCTCGGCCTATCAAGCCTTTGGCATCTAGCCCTTGGGCCTACTTATGGAATAAATATCTCGGCTACAGCCGTCCCTTCCATATCAGGTAGTATCATACTGGCCATCAGCCACATCATCTCAAGATGTAAGCAAACAATCTCAGGCCATCGACTAGGATGGTCCACTAGTCTTCGGACGCCGTATGGGATAAGGATAGTTAGTCCCACCCAACTAGCGTCTGGCACCTAGCGGGTCCGCTGGCGCACCTCAAGACCCAACACTGGCCGAGCTGAGCATTGGTCATTCTCGACCTCCACGCTCCTCGATGAACCATCTCAAGCACATCACACAAGCAATATCCTAGGGTTTTCATATATACACTTCGGGCCATTGCCCGTGTCTGGCCCTAATCCAGGCTACAGGAACAATAATTTATGCCACCCTTTCAAAATGTGTACACCTAAGAGTTCTATGTTTCCAAATGTTTACAAGAAGTCCTAGAAGTGATATCATCTCCTAGCTAAGTTTCCATATAAGTTCAATGAACGTCTCGCGATGCCTTACATGTTATCTAACCTTCCATACTACCTTGGGTGAGGAATTCCTTGTATCGACTTTGGAATTCCGCCCATGAACATTTTTTGGATAGCATGTATAATCTAAAGAAAAATATTCAAATGTTACAACATGTACTATATATAACCACAATATTCATGCATAACAACTTTACACTACCTTAGGAATTAAGCTCCATAAGAAACAATTATCTAGCATGACAAGGTAGCAATGAATTAAAAAATGTAGGAAATACTAAGCATGGTAAACAATTGCAACATTAAAGATCTAATGCTAAGGATGGTCATAAAGCTAGCATTCCTACAATCTCATAATCAATCAATTTACTACTATATATGATTGGTGTTCTTCCTAAGTATCGTCATACCTCTATTGTTGTACCTTATAACCATGAAAGTTTTCATCTAAAGCTACCCTCTTTCCCCCTCCCTAGTCTTGGCCGAGCCATGAGCAAGGAAAACCTTGCTCGGCCATGGCCCTTAAGGTAGAAAAGGGAAAGGGGACTCTAACTATGCCTCTAATTCTTCGATTCCGGTATAACTTAATATCAAGTGGACTATTTTACCCCTTCCCTTACCCTTGGCCGAACCCTCTTCATGAGGTGTAGGGTTCATTCGGCCACATCAAAGGTTTCTAGGGAAGACATGCTTCATAACACGTAAAATTGACGATTAAGACTACATCATTCATGAACATGAGATCGTCCAAGGGCTTTCTATCCGTCAAGGGAATTGGGAAAAATTTTGGCATGACCTTTCCCCTTTTCCCATGACTCGGCAGCCCTAGTACTTAAGAAATCGGCAAAGAAACAAGATGATCCGACAAGAACTCATACAAAACAGTGAATCCACATCGATGAAACCAAGATCCGTCGGAAAGATCGTGAGAAAACTCATCCTTTCACATCTAGGGGTTCGGCTACCCGCCTCCCCCTAGCTTTCACATTCTAACCACTCACCTTGATTGTGGAGAACGAAAGATCGGATGACGACGACTTTGAATATTCCAGCGACGGCGCGAAATCCCGGATCGATCCAAGTCCCCCTTCTCCTTGCTCTTCTCCCTCTCTCCCTAGGCTACCTTGTGCGACTCCAAGGATGAGTCGTACGGCACAAGGATGAGGGGTTTTAATTCCTCATCTAGCCTTCCATATAGGCTCTTGACTCACCTGACTCATACTCAAAACTCGAGTAAACCCGAACTCAACTTGTTAAATTCTTAAATGGTTTATTAAAAGATTAACATAATTTTTTAAATTCTTATGTTCTTTCTTTTGAAGAAAGCATATATCTAATAACATCTATTATTTTTTCTACAAGTATATTTACTAGTTTTAAATCATTTTGAACACATAAATTAAGAACATGACAAACACAATGAACATGAAATAAGAGGATCCCTAACATTCTCCCCACTTACGAAGTCAACACCCTCGTCAACCCCTTCTAGAATGCGGTGATGACATCTTCTTCATGTCGCAAGGTGCTCTCTTTCTCCCAGCTAGCTTCGGAGGTAGGAAGTCCCTTCCACTTGACAAGGTACTTCCGCTCCTTGTTGCCGTTAGGAAGTTTCACTTTGAGGTCTACTACGATCTCCTTTGCTTCGTGTTGCACCGCCTTGGTTATGGCAGACAGACGTGTTGGAATGTTGCATCCATCATTGTACGGGTCGACGTGGTAGGGCTTTAGGTTGCTCACATGGAAGACGAGGTTTATTTTGCACCATGGTGGCAGCTGGAGTCGATATGCCACCGTCCCTACCCATTTGATGACGGGGAAGGAGCCATTGTATTTGCATACGAGGCCCTTATGTATCTTGCACCGAAAGACTGCGAGGGATGTCAGGTGGAGTCTTATCAGTACTTGGTCCCCGACCTTGAATTCTTTATGTCTCTTTCCTTCGTCTGCTTATTTCTTTATTTTACGTGCTTTCGATTCGAGGTAGGCTCGGGCAATCTCTTAATTTTGTTGCCACTCTTTGGCCATTTGATAAGCAATTGGATTGCTTCCAATGTAGCCAAGAACTAGTGAGTAGGGTGTGTTTGGTTGCTGTCCCAATAAAATCTCGAAAGGACTCTTGTTGGTTGCGGAGCTCCTCTACAGATTGTAGGAGAATTGGGCTACATCTAGTAGCTTCGTCCAGTCCCTTTGATTCGCCGCTACGAAGTGTCGGACATATTGTTCGAGGAGTGCATTCATGCGCTCCGTCTATCCATCCATTTGAGGATGTAAGCTCGTCGAGAAGTATAGTTGAGACCCCAATAATTTGAACACCTCTGTCCATAATCTACCAAGGAACCGTGGATCTCGACCACTAATGACATTCCTTGGGACTCCCCAAAGTTTCACAACGTTATGCATCACGAGCTTTGCGGCTTCGCTTGCTGTGCAGTGCGAGGGGGCTGCCATGAATGTGGAGTATTTAGAGAAGCGATTCACTACCACCAATATTGTCACACCCCAAATCCGGTATGACCGGCCAGGGTACGCCACGTACCCCGAAGCCTAACCCAAACCAAACCACATACACAACAAAACCAGACCTAAACATTTAATAGCATTTCAAGGAATTTTAAAAGATGTTTATTTTCAATAAAAGTTCCAAAACCACCAACTCAATAAATAGCTAAATGTTCAAATAAATTTTAAAAGTTAAATTACTAAACAATGACACCTCAAAGTAATAAAATGCTGAAACATAATAAATCGAGTTGACATGACTCAACAACTCAAGAAAGAGAAAAATGACTCGGTATCCCCCTCTACCATGACATGTCACTAGACCCGCTGCCCTGCCGCCAGCAGCCGTGCTACTACACCCCAATTCCTCTCTGATCTAGCTCAGGCACTGCAAAACAATAGATATGATGGGTAAGTCCAACTGCGACTTAGTGTGTAGACCAGTCCTTAATTTTCACCACATCATCATCATCATGCAATAATCAAATATCCACATATATGAGCATAAGAATAATAAAGCATAATTCAAGAGCATTTGTTTTCTTATTTAGCAAGCAATCCACCTGGACCTCATATAACAACCTGCAGGAAAATACACAACCAGGTATAGAGTATAACATCCTAAATGCATCAAACCACATGCTCACCCAGACCCGTCGGTCCTAATCGCCACATAGGGTAGGTAGTCGGTGTGGCCTCCGATCTACCATCCAGCCAGTGTCGTCTCCTTCGGGTATGCTCTCCCCTCACCGACACGGCTCTTCCGATTCGCCTCTTTGGGGCATACGTTCCCCTCACCGGTTGGGTCTCCGGACTGTCTCTTTGGAGGTATGAACTCCCCTCACCAGTCGAACTTTCGGAATAAGGCCAACACTGTCTCTTTGGGGCATACCCTCCCCTCACCAGCGAGACTTCCGGGAAATGCAACAATCACAACATAACATCACACACGCAGGGATATAAACATAAGGTAAAGTGTGCTAAATAACAAGTAAATAAGGGTATGTTTAGGACATACCACAATCTCTGCCTCCTCCCGCAATACATCACAACCACGCAAATAAATAAATATATATAAAATAATGCTCAAATCATGAATTCACAGCGTACACAACGATCATGATAATAAGGTATAACACATCCAAACATCATAGGAAAAATAAGCATGTATAAGATGAAAATAATACAATGCCTCTTAATTTCCCTGTGCGGTTTAAGCCCAACTTTAGCCCTCCCCTAGCCGTGTACCATAGGGCTGGCCTACTCCTCTACCCGAGTGCTCTAGGGGCATAGAGGGTTCGGCCCCCTTGAGTTCCCTAAGGGCTGGCTCACCCTAAAGTTGTCCTAGGGTTCTAGGGTCTCTAGGTGTCTCTAGGATACTCAATTTCCCTAAAGTGTAGAATAATTCATGGTACCCTAAAGTATGTTCCTTATGTATAAAAATCCTATTTTTATTTTCCCAAATTTGTCCCTAATTGGCCGGCCACCCTAGGGCTCCTAAAAGGACCGTAAAGGGGGCGACATACCCTAGTTCTTCCCCAAAACCCTTTCTTTCCTCAAAATCCCAAGCAAGCATCAAGAAACCACAACAACCATCAAGAATCCTCAAGAAAACATCAAGAATTTGAAGAAGAAGGGGGTGGCACAGCAAGGGAAGGGGCGGCCAAATCACCCAAAAATTCATCCGATAGAACCATTGCGATCACGATAGAATTTTCAATACGAATATCTAATTCGATTCATGAAAAATCCAATGAAAAATGACGAAATCCCCATGACATAGGGGCGGTGGCATGGATGAGAAAAAGGGGAAAAGGAGGGCTAATGCACTCACCTTTTTTTTGAGAAACTGGGAAGGAAGATGAAGCGGGGGATCTTCCTACATTGAACGCCGATGAACTCGCGAAATCCCAGCTCCAGCGGCTCCTCCTCCTCTTGGTGTCGCCTCTCTCTCTCTCTCTCTCTCTCTCTCTCTCTCAGGTGGTGCAGCTTAAAACAACAGCTGTGCGCCCCCTTTGATAATTTATGGGCCCTGGCTGGCCCAAATTATCAAAACACCCTCACTTAAGTTAAACGACTTAAACGACCCGTATCTAACCCGTTCTAACTCCGATTCAAGTTCCGATTGAACCGGTAAATTCGTCTCAAGACCCTCTATCATCCTTGCATGATAAATCGCAAAAATAAAATAAATATATTTTCCCAAAAAAATTTCCAAAAATAAATATAAAGCTTATTCGAATTAAATTCCGCGACCCTACGCCAATCCACACTAACTCGGGCCCACGGTCCCCTGCTAAAGAATAAAATATTATTTTAAGTTTTTTGGGCATAACAAGTATGGAACCGAACTTCCCCACTTTAGGTAGACTCGCTATAAAGTCAAGGGAGATGCTTTCCCATTGTCGCTCAAGAACATGCAGGAGTTCGAGGAGACCCGCAGGCCTTTGCCTCTCGACCTTGTCTTGTTTGCAGATCAAGCATGTCTACACATACTCCTTGACGTTGTCCACCATCTTTGGCCAATAGAATGCCCTCTCCAGTAGGGCCACTATTCGGTGTATGCTAGGGTACCCTGCCCAGAGAGTATCGTGACACTTCTTTAGCAAGTTTCGGCGTAGGCCATCTGCCTTGGGTATGTACAGTCGGTTTTCTTTGGTGAAGATGAGTCTGTCTCAGACCCAAAACATCCTTGTCTTCTCAACTTTGATCAGCTTGAATAGCGCCTCCACTTGGGTGTCTTTGAGCAAGCCCATGCTTATCTTCCCACGAAAGTTGGATTGCACTTGACTAATGCTGCTCCTAGTTTCTCCTCGAACGGCTGCAACCCATTCTATCTTGCAGCTCAGGGCATCTGCCACCACATTGGAATGTCTTGGCTTGTATTCCAACGTCATGTCGAACTCAGCTAAAAAGTCTTGCCATCGAGCTTGCTTCGATGAGAGTTTCTTCTGAGTCTGGAAGTAACTCAGCGCTATGTTGTCCATCTTCACAACAAAGCGTAATGTGAGCAGGTAGTGCCTCCAAACACGGAGACAGTGCACTATTGCCATAATTTATTTCTCATGTCCAAGGTATCGTCCTTACATGTCATTTAGCTTACGACTCTCAAAAGCGATGAGGTGTCCTTCTCGCATAAGGATGCCTCCAATGGCATAGTCTGAGGTGTCAGTGTGGACTTCGAAGGGCTTCCCACAGTCGGGAAGCTTGAGAACAGGTTCCTCGATCACCACCCGCTTCAGGTCTTCAAATGCTTCCATGCAAGGTTGGGACCAGTGCCATGCCTTTTCCTTCTTGAGCAAGTCCGTCAGTAGAGCTTCTCACCTTGAGTAGCCAACAATGAATCTTCGGTAGTTCACAAAGCCAAGGAATGATTTGAGCTCTATAACCTTCATGGGTGGTCATCATTCTATCACGGTGTAGACTTTTTTATATCATCCATTCGAATTTTTCCGCCCCCAACACGGTGTCCTAGAAAGTCGATCTCTTCTTGGGCGAAGTAGCACTTCTCCTGCTTCACGAACAAAGTGTTCTCCTGAAGGATCTTGAAGATGATCTTCAAATGTTGAATGTGCTCTTCCAAGGTCTGACTGTAGACCACAATATCGTCTAAGTACACCACAACGAATTTGTCTAGGTGTTCATGGAACAATTGATTCATCATGGTGCTAAACATGGCTGGAGCATTCGTGACTCCGAATGGCATCATCATGAATTCATAAGCTCCATAGATTGTTACGCAAGTGGTATTTCCTTCGTCCCCTTCGGCAATCCGCACTTGCTAGTAACTTGATCTCAAGTTCAGCTTGGAAAAATATCTTGCTTGGCCAAGTTGGTCGAACAAGTCCATAATGAGCGGGATGGGGTACCTGTTCTTCACAGTCACTTTGTTCAAAGCTCGATAGTCCACACAGAGGTGGAGACTCCTGTCCTTCTTCTTTTGGAACAGCACAGGGGCTCCGAATGGAGCTTTGGAGCTGTGGATCAATCCTCTATCGAGCAGTTCCTTTAGTTGTCTCTGTAGTTCCGCCAATTCTGGTGGCGTCGTTCGGTAAGGTGGTCGGCATGGGGGCTTAGTCCCTAATTCCAACTCAATTAGATGATCCACCCCTCTCTTTGGTGGTAAAGTCTTTCGTAGTTCGGGTGGCATCACATCTTCGAACTCATCGAGTGATCCTTCCAGCTTCGTTGCAGCCACCATTGTGAGTTCGCCTCGTTGAACTTCTTTCTTCACTTGTATGGGAGAAAGGAGTTTGCCTCCGCTTCCTGGCGTCGAATGCACCTTCGGAACAATGTTGGGGTTGTGCTCCCCCATAAAGCATAAAGTGTTGAGGAAGGGCATGGGTACCACCTTCGCTAACTTGAGGAACTCCATTCCTAAAATAACTTGGTAGTCCTCGAGAGGTATTGCCATCAGGTTGGTTTGACCCTTCCATCCTCCTATCTTCAGCGGGACGTCCCGTGAGACACCGTTGAATTCCTGTGCCTCGGAGTACACCGCCTTGACATGACTCGAGCTCTTTTCTAGATTGAGCCCTAGTCGTTTCACCTCTCCCTTGGCGATAAAATTATGTGTTGCTCCCGATTCGACCATCGCTCGGGTGTTCATGCCATTGAGTTCGATGTCGTTGAACATCAGTTCATGTGCTACTTTGGGGGGTTCCCCCTTTGGGCTTCGCTGCCCACTTGAGTCTTGAGAGCATTGAGGAGACGCATGGCTCCCATGTTGGGCCTTCTAGTGTCTTCGTCCTCGCTGGAATAGTTCTCCACGTTAGGGACTGAAGGAGCTTTGGCTTTCTCCTTCTTTGCAGAAACTTTGGACATTGTCTCCTCCACCGTCTCTGCAATCATGGTATTCAACGCTTGCCGTTGTGGACATTCTCGGACCATGTGGTGTCCTCTGCACAAGAAGCACGTAGGCGTGAATCTTTGTTGGTTCCCCCTCGGAGGAGGCCCCTTTGGAGGTTGTTCTCTTTGCAGGTGATCCCTCCACCTTGTGTCGCCTACGATCCCTTTGCCCTTGTAGTTGTCGGGCTTCTGGAATCTTGGTCTGTAGGGCGTCGCCTTTGTCGTGTTTTCCTCAAAATTATAGTCAGTAAGTCACTCTGCGGCGATCTTCACCTCCGAAAATGTCTTGACATTCCTCCTAGAGAGTTCTTGTTACGCCCACGACTTTAGTCGTCCAATGAATGTGAATAGTTGATCTGTGTCGGCCATTTCCAATACGTCCAACATAATGGTTGAGAACTCCTTATGTTGGTGTGACAGAGTTGTCGTAGCTTCCGTTGGGCGATGAATTCTACATTCTCGGGAAAGAATTGTGCTTTCAGTTCCCACTTGAGATCGTCCCAAGTGTCGATCTTTGCATGCCCCTTTGGATCTCATCATACTTGGTCCACCACCAAAGCTTTGCATCTTCAGACAGATACATGGTTGCCACGGACACTTTCATGTCTTCTTCAACTGTCCTCGTAACCTTAAAGTACTACTCCAAGTCGAAGAGAAAATTTTTCACCGCTTTAGTGTCTCGAGCTGTGTTATAAGGCTTTGGCTCGGGCACTTTGATGTGATGTTGTGGCGACTCGCATTGTCGGGAGTTGCCACCGCCCGAGTGGATCTCTCGGGTTAGGAATGAAATTATAGCCCTTAATGTTGGTGAAATGGCCACACTAGAGGGGGGGTGAATAGTGAGTTGACTAGATCTTTTTGCCTAATTCTGGTTTTAATTTTTTCTTTAAACTACTTATGTAAATTGAAATTTATCAACTAAATGCGGAAGCGAGTAATAAAGATAAGCAATGTGATACACAGAAAATAATTCTAACACAATTATTTATAGTGGTTCGGCCCCAATGCCTACTCCACTACCTAAGCACCCCGCTTAGGATTTCCAAACTAGGTTTACTCGATTATATCATTTCCCTTACAAAGAAGACTTTACACCGGAAAGTCTCCGCTCTCAAACCAAAGGCACTTCCACACCCGAAAGTATCTCGTCTTCGTACTGAGAGCACTCTCCCACCTCAACCTAAGGGACAACTGAACTAATCCTAGTAAACTAAGTTTACAATGATGGATTTAAGCCTTAACACCAAGGCAACGACCAACTCAATCAACCTAGCACTCTAGGTTTACACAAACTCAAATGCAATGAAATGAACAACAAAATACAACAATAAATGGAGCAATAAATCAAACAATAAAGTACTTAGCTCCACAACAAGACTCCTAGCTTCCTCTTGATGCCTTTGATGGTTAAGCAATGAAGGAATGAAGGCATGATCAAGGTTTTTGGCTCAAGCTAGGATTTTTGCAAAGAGTGATTCAACGAGGCTTGTGATTGATCAAAAGGATATCTCAAAGGTAGAAGGAGTGATCAAGATGACAGAGGAAGGCTCTCATGGCCTTGTATTTATAGGCGATGAAAAGAAGAGCAACACCTCTCTTCTCAAGGGGCAGTTTTTTGCTTGTTACTACTGACAGCCGATCACTTGCCGATCGATCGTCGGTTGACCGACCGAGCGATCGAAGGCTCTCTGCCCATTCTGGGCATCGTTCAGTCGACCTAATAGCCTTCTGCCCATTTTTCGCTTCGGCCGATCGATCGAATCTGGGCAGAACACTTGGTCTAGCTGAGTTTTCTGCTTGGTTGCTCGTTTGTGGATTCTGTCTTCACTAAGTCTACTTATATAATATTTCTTAACTTAACATAAATGTTATATAAGGATTACCCCCCATTTGGATTCAATAAAAATATCTAAAAAATCAAAATCCTTAAGAATCAAAATCTAACTTTGGAGTCTAATACAAATTTTCGAAAAATGGAAATTTTCTAATCTTCCAGGTCAAAAATGGGTAGGTTTAAGACTTCAAAAAATCCTTAAAAATACCTCATTATCTAGTTTTTACCTAAGGAATAATTACCAGCATTTTTGGTGCCAAGAAAATGTCTAGGTTATATAGCCCTCCAAAGAGCTCCCAGGCTTAGTGAATTTCAGGGCAGTTTTCGGGTTTGGGTTTTGGGTTCTTTGCATCATAGAAGAGGATTACAACATATGCTAGACACCCTAAACCTAAACTCTAACTTTTTGAATAATCTCGAGCGTCGATGAGCGTCCTTGCCGATTTCTTCGATTTCTCCAATTTTTCCGATCGGGGATGTCGAGCACTAACCGACTTAGAACCTAAAAATATTTCTTCATGAATACATTAGTTCCATGTTTGTTATCATCAAAATTGAGATTAAGACCAAGGTTGAAAACCTTAGGCCAACACTTAGTTCTGCAATCTCCTCTTGAAATTGTTTGATTGCTTCATGAGTGTCGTCCTAGAGTCCGTCTAGCCTTGCCTCTAGAACTTCTTGTGTGTCAACTAGCTTGCCGACCTGTGGGCCCATGACATTCTTGATGACGTTGATCACCACATCATGAGCGGCCGCCAATGTTTCCAAGTCTCCAAGCTGTTGGAGGGTGCGACTTCCTATCCTTGGGTCATCCCCCAACATTTCTTGCGGAATGGTCATCACCGCTTGGGCGACGCCACTCATTTCACCGACTCTTTTGCGAGCCATGCTTGTTCAAGAAAATCTCTCATGCGAGATTATCGAGTGCCCCAACATCATTTGTCTCCAACGACGAAGTCACGAGCTTGTTGACGACTTGCGTTGGTTGCTTAAACCAAAGTTTTGCGAGCTTGCCTCACTCTCATACCTGTTGGGCTAAGGTTTTCAACCTTGGTCTTAATCTTGGTTTTGATGATAACAAACATGGAACTAATGATTTCATGGATAATTAATTTCAACTTCCAAGCCGGTTAGCTTACGACGTCCCCGATCGGAAAAATTAGAGAAATCAGAGAAATCAGCAAGGACGCTCGTTGATGCTTGAGATTCTTCATGAAGTTAGAGTTTAGCTTTAGGGTGTCTAGCATGTATTGTAAATCCTCATGATGATGCAAAGAACTCAAAATACCAAACCTGAACCCCAAAATATGAAAACCCGAAAAATCAAAAAATGACCCTGGAATTCACTAAGCCTAGGGAGCTCCTTAAAGGGCTATATGACCTAGACATTTTCTCGGCACCAAAAGACCCAATAATTGTTGCTTAGGTAAAAACTAGCTAACGATATATTTTAAAGGATTTTTTGGAAGACTTTAGCCTACTCATATTTGACCTGGAAGATTATAAAATTTTTGTTTTTCGAAAATTTGTACTAGACCCCAAAAGTTAGATTTTGATTTTTTAGATATTTTTATTGAATCCAAATGGGTGGTAATCCTTATATAACATTTATGTTTTAAAGTTAAGAAATGTTATATAAGAGGTCTTAGTGAAGATGAAACCAGAAACGAACAAACGAGTGGAAAAAATAGCAAAACTTCCTTGATTTTTCTAGTTTCGGCCAATCGATCAGTCGATCGAATGATGCCTAGACTGGGCAGGATGCCTAGACTGGGCAGGATGCCTTTGGTCGCTCGGCGGTCAGTCGATCGGTCAATCAACGATCAACCGACAAGCGACCGACCATCGCCAACGGGCAAAAAAATGCCCGTTGATGAGCCTTGGTGTTTGGGGGGTTATATATACCCATCCCAAACTCATTCCTTTGGAGTTGTTAATGCTTCTAAGCCTCAAAGAGTCACTCCTTGCATCTCTACAAGCTTTTATTGAGCCATCCTTGCAAGAACCCTAGTTTTGATCTCCACTTCTTGATTTAGCCTTCAAGCTTCACCGATTCATCATCTTGAGGCATCAAGAGGACTAGGAAATTTCGTTTGGAGCTAAGTATTTGTTGTTTGATTTATTGCTCTATTAGTTGTTGTATTTTGGTGTTTATTTCATTGTATTTGAACTTGTGTAAACCTAGATTGCTAGGTTTGATTGAGTTGGTGGTTGTCTTGGTGTTAAGGCTTAAATCCACCATTTTAAACTTAGTTTACTAGGATTAGTTGAGTTGTCCCTTAGGTTGAGGTGGGAGAGTGCTCTCGGTAGAAAGACGGGATACTTCCGGGTATGGAAGTGCCTTCGGTTTGAGAGCGGAGACTTTTCGGTGTAAAGTCCTCTTTGTAAGGGAAACGATATAATCTAGTAAAGCTAGTTTAGAAATCCTAAGCAGGGTGCTTAGGTAGTGGACTAGGCATTGGGGCCGAACCACTATAAATCTTTGTGTTAGTATTGATATTTTACTTGTGTTAATTGCTTTATCATTAATCGCTTTCGCATTTAATCATTCAATTGTAAATTGTCTAAGGAAACTAAGAAACGATTAAAATCGAAGTTAGGCTAATTGAATTAGTTAACACACTATTTACCCCCCCCCCCCCTCTAGTGTGGTCATTTCACCAACAATACCAACGGTCACGAACTAACTATTTTGGGCGGAAAACATCCTTACGTCTCCCTTGCCCCCGCAAGGGATGAGCCTTGGGCAAAGACCGCTTTGCCAATGTCGAAAGTCGCAGGCTCCTGGTTTGCCCTCTTTTGAGCCTCGGTGTGTTCGGGCACAAAAATGTTTGGGTGAAATCGCCGGTTGTATGGAAAATGCTTACAAATGCTTGAACGAATGCTAGAGCGAATGAACTAGAGAGATGTTTGCTCGGGGCAATATAGATGTGGAGCCTAACCCCTTGTGCAACCCATGGGGTTCCTAAAAGCACGAGGAGCATGACAAAATTTCCTATGGATGCACACTCCCACTAGCCATGCCACGGCTAGGAAACAAGGGGCATTTCCTAGTCGTGAGCAAGAGCGATGGGCGGCGCACGACACTTTTCCAATGTATAATTACATGATCCGCACACCCCACCGGTCATGCCATGGCTAACAAATGAGGGTCATTTCCTAGCCGCGGGCAAGAGCGGTGGACGGTGCGTGAACGTTTTACATGGATGCGTATGATGCTATATTTACAATGCACGTTAGGGATCGTCATAAAACGTACAAGACTTGACAAACCTCAGAGTCTCTAATAGTATGGCTCCAAGGAGAAGCCGAACGCACCCATAGACCCGTATCCCCCCCCCCAGCCTTGGAGTTAGAGGTGGCAATGGGTCGGGCCCGCCCATGGGCGGCACAAGCCCAACCCGATTTTGGGCCGTACTTGACCCGACCCGTCTGTGCCCAAGGGGCGGGTTGGGCTCGCCCCCTAGGCACATCACTCGGGTGGAGCACGGCACGCGCACCGTGCTGGCCCAATCAAAGCCCGGCACAGTGCACTAGACCTAGGTCTGGCCGAGCCAGGCCTGGGTCTGGCGCGTGCCAGACCTGATTAGTTTTCTTAAAAAATATTTTATTATTAAAGTCTTGTATAAATATCCTATTAATCTTCCCCATTTTTTTTATCTCCTTCCTCATCTCCCAACTCTTTCTCTCAATTCTCAACTCTCAACAATCAAAGTTCATCAAGGATTCAAGATTGTTGTCAAAATTTTTTAATCTCTTAAATTTGTTTCATTGATTAATGTAATTTTTATATTTTTATATTTACTTTTCACTAATGGCGGATAGAGATTTTTCAGGTTATTCTGTACAAGCTGGATCAAATATATTAGAAGAAATATCTCCTAGTACTCCTACCACTCAACAAAACCAAGACATAGAGATAGATCCACCTATTAATTTATGTCCATTAGGTACAAAAAAAAGTGTGGTATGGGAATATTTTGATAAAATTATTGAAGCTGATGGCACCATAACAAAAGCCCGGTGCAAAAAATATCAAAAAATTCTTTCGGCTTCAACAACAGGTGGAACTGGTCATCTTTTACATCATGCAAAGGGTCATGACACTAAGGTTACACAAGCTCAACAAATTCTTAATTTATCTTCTTCTGGATTAACAACTTTTTCGTATGATCATGATTTTCAACATCGAGAACTTGCAAAATTAATTGTTCAAAGTGAATCTCCATTTAGTTTTGTTGATCAACCAAGATTTTCTACTTGGATACAAAATATTTTACAACCAAAATATAAAATAATTACTCGAAATACAATGAAAAGTGATGCTTTAAAATTATTTTTATATATAGAGAAAATATAATAAATAGTTTTCAAAATAATAAATCAAAAATTTCTTTAACATCTGATGTTTGGTTTAGTCAACGTACTACTAATTCTTACATTTGTGTTACTACGCATTGGATTGATGAAAATTTTATTTTGAAAAAAAGAATAATTAGTTTTAAATTTTTTGAATATCCACACACTTTTGTTGCCATTTTTTCTGCTATTAGATTTGTAACATCTTTCTATAATATAAATGATAAAAAAAATTTGATTAGTTTTGATAATGCTAGTAATAATGATGCTGCTATTTCCCCCCTTATACAATTATTTAAACCAGTATTAGAAGGTGAATTATTTCATGTTTATTGTGTTTGTCATGTTCTTAATTTATGTGTTCAAAATGATTTAAAACTAGTAAATATACTTGTAGAAAAAATAATAGATGTTATTAGATATATGCTTTCTTCAAAAGAAAGAACATAAGAATTTAAAAAATTACGTTAATCTTTTAATAAACCATTTAAAAAATTTAATGGTGATGTTATTACTAGATGGACACCCATAGATGTTATTACGTTAATCATATTCTTAAGTCTACTACAAAATACCAAGAGATCCTTACAATGTTTTACAATGAACATATGTTTGGTGGTCCAATTACCAGTGTCTCCTCCACCTTTTTGGTCGCCCTCTCAACTACGAACACGAAAGCCATGAATGACTAACAACCTCCAACATGCAACTTCCATGCTTTAAGGGGCAAAACAATCCTGAGTGAGTTTCCTCTCCCTTCACCTTGGAAGGTAAACTACGGTAGCTCAGGCTTACAGAAGATGTTAGCTTTCGCTCTATAGTCCACCGACACATAATGAGTGGACAACCAATCCATTCCCATAATCATGTCCAGCTCGAGTGATAGTAGAAGCACCAGCTCCACTTCCAACACATGTACGCACATTGACACTTTACAATTCAAGAAGATCGTGTTTGCCGAGAGGGCATCGCCCGTAGGCATCGATACCACTCAGGGTGCCTCAAGCAAGCTTTCCTTTCTAACACTCGAGATGCAAACATAGGAGAAACAAATAAGTACGTGGCACCCAGATCAAATAATACCTATGCTATAATCGAACATAAAACTAGTGTACGTACCTGCCACCAAAGCCTTGGGCACCTCAGCGCCATCCCAAGTCAGTACGACCACTAGAGTTAGAACCTTCCTAAACCAGTGGTATGCTACCCCTATCTTGTGGGGAAGCCATCCGACAAATCTCAACGCTAGGATAACCCCCTAACAAGTCTCCACCATTAGGGATGCCCTATAACGGTATAACAAGCACAAGACATTTGCACACACTACTTTAAGCATCAACATTGAATAAAATATAAATTTTTCCATGGCGGGGCAGCAGGTAAATACC
The DNA here is from genome assembly GCA_034359265.1 of Canna indica. Taxonomy (NCBI): domain Eukaryota; kingdom Viridiplantae; phylum Streptophyta; class Magnoliopsida; order Zingiberales; family Cannaceae; genus Canna; species Canna indica. Next base: position 29,404,445 of record CP136898.1, on the reverse strand, counting down.
ATAGAAAGCAACTAAAATTTCAGATTTTTACTAACACGCCACCCGCTCGCCTAACCAATCTCGGGCTGCCCGTCCAAGGTCGACCCTCCCAAAACCTCACCATCTCATGTACAAATCTTAACATCTAAGCGACCATGCAATTACCACCCAAATCCATAAAATTCTAGCACAACATTCAACTAGACATTTTGCCAAACACTTGGTGTTCGTGATTTCAGCATAGGTAATTCTTGTCACAGCGTTGGGTAACTATTCTCACAGGTACAAATACCCTCAATATCATTGATTAGGGTACCCAAGACTCAAGAAGGTGATCCTTGAATCATGCGGCACACTCACAGAAAATATAGTCACCAACTAGTGAAATTTTAGCCTTGTGCGGCCATCTAAACTCGCATCGTTGCACAACTTACAATAGCTATTCAACCCTCTAAAATTTCCGCACACTCCAGAAATTCCCCAAGTGAAACCAACCTATTCTAAGCCCCTTTTCCAGGTGTTAACTACAGTGAAACAATATGATAAATCCAGCCTATGCGTGTATTAATTTTCAGCCCAAGTATCATGCATATAAACCTAAAATTTCAGCGTGTTGTCTATCCAGCTTTCACATCTTAACATCTCGATCAAAACAGATTCGGAGACCCTAGAAATCGGAACTAAACCAGTATGCTTCCACCCTCATGTATAGAACAACAAGCATATCGACTGAAAATTTCAGAAATGAACAATAACATAACGAGCTGAAATTTTTGCAACCCAATACTGAATTCACAACACCAAAATAAGAGAAAAATCCGGCCATAATCTCACTCTAAACCTAGGGTTCATGGCCAAACCACACACCCTAAAAAACAGCCACATTCACGGCAAATGTTATCTCGGAAACGTGAACTCTAGAAAATTTCAGAAATGTGTCGTTCAAGACCACCAAAACCCGCCCACACCAAGGCAAAGAAAAATAGCTCTAATACATTCTACCACTGTCCTTGAGGAAAAACATGGACACAAGTAACAATTAAATGCTACTACTAATTACAAGATAAAGTAAATATAGCTGGATGTGCAAGCTCAGTCTTTCCGATCTCGTGAGGTAGGACACACGATATGTTGACACGCTAGCAATGCCTCATATGATACCCTATGCCCTACTTTCGTAGTCAGGATCTAACCATGCTCTGATACAACTTTGTCACACCCAAAAACCAAGGTCACGTGGCCGGCCAGGGTACAGACCCCTACCCCAAAGCCTACCAATAATGCATACCACAATATGAAAAGGACATGAACATAAGAATGCATTTACCAAGTAATTGTATCATGTCTCCAAAAGAAAACAAAAATGTCCGACTACAAGGACAACATAACCATGAGACAAGACCACAATCCGACTCTCTAAGTGACTACGACATGAGACCGCTTCATGAGCTTGCACCTCCAGCCGCATTACCCAGGTACGAGCATACCACAACTGGTGAGAATATTCAAAAGAAACAAGAAACGAGTGGTGAGTTCATATGAACTCAATGAGTGGCCCGAACCTAGCCCATGCTAAGCCAAACCATATAATAATCAATATAAATACAAACCAACATACTAATAAACCAGCATGATCATATGTAAAATTGAGTATCCATCTTGCATGCATCTGCACGCAAACCGATCGATATCAACCAAATCACAAATAGCATATAATAAGCAAACACAAGGGTCGGTCCCTAGCGAGCTTCCCACCCCGGGCCCTCTGAGCTAAGATGGCCGACTAGCCCCGGTGCCCCATCTAGTTGGGAATATCCCTCTAACCAATGCCACTCTGGATCGATCGTCAGTGTGGCTCTTTGACAAGCTTCCTGGCCTATAATCATAATAGTCGAGTCGGGCATTAGCTTGCCATGATAACATGCTCTTCGGCCCGGCCATCTATCAACCACAAGCACAATCACATCAATAAAGCATCATACACATGTGCTCACCATCATCCAACTCGGGTGGGTGTGGTCTACCATCAGTCAACTCATGTGCACTCATGAGCACACCCAACACGGCCTTTCTCTCGTCCCAGAGATACCCGACCCCAACAACCGCGGTAATTACCCTAAACATAGGACGGAAATTTTTATCCTGTCATTCTTAAATTTTCCGAAATAAGAAATGGTGTTCTCAAGCTGAAAATTTCAGCATACCAAACTAAAATTTGAGAATCTGAAATGTTTTTTGCTAAGCTGAAAATTTCAGCTTACCAAGCTGAAATATCAGCAACAGATTTTAGCAACAATACACATAAACAACTGGAATGTTCAACATCATTATACACTTACTATGCTAGGAATTTCAGCGTACCAAGCTTAAATTTCAGCACTTGGACTAAAGTTGCTAGCTAGAAATTTTAGCAACTCAAGTTGAAATTTTAGCAATAAGTACACCTCCAGTCAACTGAAATTTTTAGCATCACAAAATACCCGCTGAACTGATATTTTCAGCATCCAAAAATACATTCACGAAACAATAGTTTTCAGCATCACAAGAACATATTTAAAATGCAGATTTCAGCTTACGCATGTTACCGACAAGCTGAAAAGTTTCAGCATCTAACATAAATATTTATGGTTGGGACAATATTAACAACATCTTGATTTCAACAAGTGTTAGCATTAAGTACACACTTACTCGAGTAGAAAAGTTCAACGAACCAAACTACAATTTCAACACTTGAAAAGAAAGAGTTGCTAGTGGGAAATTTCAGCATTTATTTCATCAACTAACACTCACCCAGTAAACTAAAATTTTTCAGCACCTAAAGGAATATCCAACATCATAAATTGTTAGCATTAATACCTCAAGTCTAAGTGCATAAAGAACATTAAATTTTCAGTCATGGTACTCTCGATTTCAGTCTGAACAACTCAGCAACATGCATTAAAGGAATCAGTTGCAGCATTATAATTTCAGCCAAAAAAATTATTTCAGCATACATGATTTGAGAAAGTAACTCGACAATAATATGAATTCTAAATCTATCATACTGGTGCATTAATTTAAACCTTGACCCAACAATCTCAATGTGCAAGGCGTCCCTCCAGAAATTTAAGCAAACTGAAATTTCATCAACCTAAACTTTTAGCATCCTCACCAACTCAAGACATTAACTCCTGAACTCCAACTTCCTATTCATATCTGAAATATCGGATTGAACACCCTTAAGTAAGAGTATTCGGACACAACAACATCAAAACTTCAACCATTAAATTCATAGTTTGGAAACGTAGAATTCTAAAACTTTCGTAACTAACCCTAACCACAAAATTCCAGCCATCACCTAGGTCTAAGGGAAGCCCAAGCATGCCCCAATTCTGCCCTAAAACATCTCAACTCTCTACCAAACCTATTCATGTTAACCAACACCCATTGAGAGAGATATATCATGAATCTTGGACGAGAAAAAGTAAATTTTAGCAAGCCTTACTTAACCACAAAAATCCAACCGGAGCAAGGTTTATAAGGCCCAATGGAGAGCTTGCCCTAGGACCCTCTCTCACACTTGGAAGTGTAACCGCAAGCATTCTCCAACTCAAGGTCCTACTCGACATGATTCCACCTATTCCTTCTCCAACCCGAAGTGCCTAGGACCAAAGTGTTTCCAATAATACCTAACCCGCCTTAGGGTGCTAGGGATTTCCCTAGGGCTACCCTAATCCAACTCCTCCCAAAAGGGCACCACCTCGCTCCTAAACAACATCGATTAAAGGAAATCAACCACAAAATCATAGAGGAAAAGAAAAATTCCAGCATCCATTCTCATCATGAAAATTTCAGCCAAACAAGGGAAATTCTCTAAGGGTTGGGTTCAAGATCCACTCACCTAGGGAAGAAGACGAGGAGAAGGTGACAACAATGAAGTCAACTCCAAGGGGAGGGGAGGGGAGGGGGGGGGGGGGGGTGCGGGTTCCTCCTTTCGCCTATGGGTGTGTGCAGGTCCTCCTTGGAGCCATACGGTCACCTCTATTTTTTTATATTTCTTTGTTTTCACTTAAATTGGAAATTATGAAATTACCCCTCTCCCCTTAAGAACTTAACTTAAGGTGGTTCTCAGCTCAACTAAAGATAATGTGAAGGATCGACAAGATCTAAAAATTTATTGTAAGATGCCGGAGTTAGAGTTGCAATAGGTTGAGCGGACGACTTCACAAGTGAAAGGTGCCATATGTACTTCCTCCTGCTTGAGGACTGAGCAGTCCGATCTGGTTCGGTGTCTCTCCTAGTCATGTGCAACTCCGGCGAGGGGGGCACCTGTAAAAGACACTCCGACGCTCATGTTAGTGGAACTCCAGGGTGGAGGTAATGAAATTGGAAATTAGGTTACCTGAGACGTGTCGTGTTTGTATTTATTGCGGGTGGAGGTGATGACGTTGCTCGATAATCTTGTGGGGATATTGCTCAGAATGGGTCGAGGCAGATCCCGGAGATAATAGGCTTGTAATGGCGCATCACTTGTGATAAGGAAGGACGTAGATTTCCTTGTGTGGCTGGGTGGAGACCCTGGGCATAGCCATTTGGTCTAGCTCGAGCTGGGTTTAGGAGTGTAGGGCGTTGTTGGATCTAATCTAATCAGACCCAATAGTACTAGCCAATCCACCACCCTCGAGCTCGGTCGGAGTTTGAAGGGCTGCGTGTCAAGCTCTTAGTAGTATTGGCTTATGACTTTAGCTTTCTTGCGGCATTGAGGAATTTCTAGAAGCATTTCTTGTTGTCTTTTTGATTTCTGCCTAGTATGGCGGCTTAGTACTGGGATTTTCCTTCCTTCGTGGTAGCTCTTGATTGGTAGTTGTCATTTTGTTTTAAGAGGTGGTCATGGCATAGAATGTGTTTGCACGTGCCTTGCAGTCTTCTAGGAAATCGTCGTCTTGGCGGGTTTGGACAGCTGAGGTTTCTTTCTGATGTGATTGTTGGTCATTCGATGAGGGGTTTGTCGCCTGTATGCCTATATGGCAATTTCTTCCTATTTTCGAACTTTTCCTTGTGCTTTTGGTGCTTGGCGCTTTGGAGGTTCTCTTCGGCGATTACTTCGTTGGCTGTTTGTTTAACTGTCGTTGTTCTCCTTTCTTCTCCGATGAGTTTCCTAATGTCTTGTTTTAGCTTTCATTGGTCCGGCCTTAGGCCAGTAGGTTTGTACTAACTTATCCCTATTTTAGGGCTTTTGCGACCTTTGCTTGGCCAATGGCGAAGAGGGAGATTGTCGTGAAATCAGAGTTTGGGTTGTCGGGGGAGGACATGAGCACTTATTCGTGGGTTCAAGTGGAGTTGAAGTTGCAAGGTTCAGTAGTGACCGACCTGGATAGTATCTTATCCTTCCGAGAGAATGTATTCCTTGCTCATGAAGGTGCCGAGGAAGATTATGAATATCTTCCACGTTCGTCTTCAGACCGAGTATATCACCATACTAACTCGGAATTTATCTTTGCGTACCAAACTCTCTTTGATGAGTTGGGGGTGCATCGTCCTTTTATTGATTTTGAGCATGGCGTGCTGAATTTAGTGAACATTGCTCTCACCCAGTTGCACCCGAACAGTTGAGTATTCATTCGTTATTTTGAGATTGTGATGGAGTGTCTCGGGATCGAGCCGGGCCTTTTTGTATTCTTTTCTTTCTTCCAAGCCAAGGGTAGAAAGGGTCGTGGGTGTCCTTTAGTGGTATTCCTGATAAAAATCTCTTAGGTTTGTACAAGAGTTCGTACAAGATTAAGTCACGAGAGGGCATTTAGCTGTTCTTCTTGGAGGAGCCTTTCTGCACTGAGAGGTTTCCTTTATCGTGGACGCTGGAGACTCATCCGGTCCAATATTTTGAAGATGGGGGTATTCCACTCAGGGACAATGAATTGATTGCCTTTTTGGATGCAATTGTCCTCCTGCCCCTCTATCTCCGAAGGAGTTCTTGAGAGGAGCTGTAACGAGTCCTTGATTTTAGAGTATAAGGGGCTCTAAGACAGGAAGTAGCGGCTCTGGGGCCGACGAGTCAGGCTCTGGGAGTTGTAACTAGTTATGGCTTCATTCCATTGTAGTTGGTTTCTTTCTTGTGGTGTTTGACCTCGTAGGCTCCGTATAGTGGGTTCTGAACTTACTCTTTGAGTGGTGCCAATGAGGCTAAGTAAGGACTTTGAGGCCAAAATTAGCAGCTCTGGGCCGAGGGGCGCACCCGAGGGGTCAAACAGAGCTTGTGGAGGTGCGTAAGGTAGGGTCGCACGAGGTCGAGCAATCGCTCTAAAGCTGAAAGTAGAAGCATGGCCGACGAGCCAGGCTTGTGAAAACCAAGTTTGAGTCATGTAAGGGCTCTGAGGCCGGAAGTAGCTGCTCTGGGGCCGACGAGCCAAGCTGGTTAAAATCGAGTCCTGATCGTGTAAGGGCTCTAAGGCCAGAAGTGGTGGCTTTAGGGGGGTGGGGATCGCGCTCTGGGGATCGCGCTCGATGAGCCAGGCTAGTGAAAGTCGTGTAAGGTCTCTGAGGCCAAAAGTAGTGGCTTTGGGAGCCGAGGATCGCGTTCGGGGGCTCAAGTCAAGCTTCCTGAGTCATATAAGGGAGCACCGCGCGAGGGGTCGTGTATGGACTCCGAGGTCGGAAGTTGTGCCCCCGAGCGCGGTGGCCGATGAGCTAGGTTGGTGAAAACCAAGTCCTGGTCGTGTAAGGGCTATGAGGCCAGAAGTAGCGGATCTAGGGCCGAGGATCGCGCTCCGGGGGACAAGCCGAGCTCGCCGAGGAGCGTAAGGTAGGACCGTGCGAGGGGTCGTCTAAGGGCTCTAAGGTCATAAGTAGTTGTGTGGTGGCCGACAAACTAGGCTGGTGTAAGAGCTCTGAGGCCGAAAGTAGCAGCTTTAGGGGTCGAGGACCGCGCTCGGGCGATCAATCTGAGCTCGTCAAAAAGCATAAGGTAGGACCACGTGAGGGGTCATTTTCTTCGTGAGTTGTGGGACATTCGTTGTGACGGCGAGATGGCTATAGAGTTCTTGGACACATAAATGCAAAAAAGTACAATCTTTGTTAATGATAAAAGGGAAATTGTGCATAAAGGAAGGTGCTCTATTCGAGCTTATTTGTGCCTATCACGATAGTTTGCGTACGACTTGAGTTGATACTCGGCTTTTAGGTTGTGTCAGGTCGGGGTCGCTTTCGCATGTCTTTGTTTGAGCTTTGATTGGAGATTCCTGTTGGCTGCTTGCCTGTAGTTGTCAAAGGTGTTTGTTGAGGAGAAGTGTCAAGTTCTTTCTTTAGCCTATCGATTTTTGCTTGAGGCATTCGTTGTAGCATCATCAGGATTCATTCTGGTTGGCGCGGAGTACGCCTACTTCGGTTTTTGAAATGAGGAATTTTAATGCCAGGTGCAGGGTTGATACGATGGCTCCCAAACTATTTAAGGAAGGTCGTCTTAAGATCATGTGACAAGGACTGCAGATGTCAATGACCAAGTATTGCACATCAATAGTTTTTGCTTTTGGCTAGGAGTTGAATGTTGTCCTTAGCCATATGGCTCCTCGGACGTCGACTCTTTCTCCCGAGAAGCCTACCAAGTCTCCCTTGTAGTGTGTGAGTGAGGCTTTGGTCACAGAAATTACGACAGTGTCGTGCAGGTTTTGGTCAATTCCATGAAAATTGAATTCATAAAACGGTATTATCGTGTTCTTAGAGACGGGTTGATGTGTGTGGGAGGCACTGTCGACTGCCAAGATCGCTCGGAGAAACCTTTTTATGGTCGAGCCCAATTCTCCACCTCCTACGAATCCGATAGAGATGCAATCGAAGACTCCTCGGAGTTCATTTCCCGAACGGTCGGCTCAGTTGCTTTATCTTTTGTCCGAGTAAGGGTTTGGAGTTGTCCAACTTCGGCTCCGACGTCGGTGGTCTCGGCTCCTGCTTCGACCATGCCCCCTTCGGTGGTTGATATACATATCGAGGTGTCCTGCACGGACCAAGCCTTCGAGTTGGTCTCCGAGTACTATGCAGTCTTCAATGATGTGCCCATACGTGTCGTAGAAGGGGCACTTTTTGCTCATGTCAGCATTGGGCAGCAGCTTCTGCTTCACATCATTGGCTGGATGCTTGAGGAGTTTCAAGCGGTAGATTTCGCGAAGGTTAGTTTCCTTCTTAGTTTCCTTTTGTTGGCTTTAGGTTTTCAACCTTGGTGTTAATCTCAGTTTTGATGATAACAAACATGGAACTAATATTTCACTAAGAAATCTTTCAAGTTCCATATCAGTTAGCATTCGATGTCCTCGATCGAAAATATCGAAAGAAATCAAAAAATCGAAAGGACATTGATAGTCGCGCTCGGGTTCATCGCGGAAATTTCTCGAAGTTCAACGAGTGCACCAAAGCCGCATTGGACTAGTCCAAAGATCAAATTAAAAGCTCTCCAAGTTGTTGCTCCTTGAAAGCCGGAACCCAGAAATAATACGCACAAGAAAAAGGGCTGAAAAATCAATATCAGCCTATGTTTGGTCGACTCGTCGGTCGACCGAAGAGTGTAAGAAAAAAGGCAATAGCCCTTTTGGTCGACCGGTCGGTCGACCAAATAGTGCCAAAAATTGGCAGTGGCTACTTCAGTCGACCAGGCAGTTGACCGACAAAGGCCAAAACATGGCAGAGGACGCGTCGGTCGACCGATCGGTCGATCGGACTGTGTATCGCCAAAGATGCAACTTGCGTCGATCGATCGCACAGAGACATTAGGGCAGCGGTCGCTTGAGCGGTCGATCGGTCGATCGATCGACCAATCGACCGAGCGTCTGCAACAGATAGTTTTCTATTCGTTGAGCTGCCATTTCATTGAGAGTGTATAAATATACCTCATATAACTCATTTAACTCTCTCCTCTCATTGTTACAGATTTAATTGAGCATTCAAAGGAGATTTTTAAGCCTCAAAAGATTAATTGCTTGCGCTCGGTTCTTCCACCGACAACTTCTTCAAGCGCACACTCTGCCTCAACTCGGGAATTGATTCGAGCTCTACGACTCGGTGAGTTGAAGGTTCCAAGGCTTGGAAAAGAGCATTTATTCTTGATTTTATTCTAATCTCTTTTCATTGTAATTTTAACTGTTATTTGAACATTATTTTCTTTGGATTTGTGTCTGTGAAGACCTAAGATTGTTAGGTCTTGAAATTAAGTGGTTACCTTAGTGTGAATGTGTAAAGCCACTTGTGTAAGCATAACTTACTAGGATTAGTTGAGGTATCCCTTAGGGTTGAGGTGGAAGAGTGCTCTCGGTAAGAAGGCGGAGACTTCCGGGTGTGGAAGTGCCTTAGGTCGAGAGTGCGACTCTTCGAGTCAAAGTCCTCATTGTAAGAGAAACAAGAATTAATCTAGAAAACCTAGTTTGGAAATCCTAAGCGGGGTGCTTAGGTAGTGGAGTAGGCATTGGGGCCGAACCACTATAAATTCTGGTGTTTGCATTGATTTATTGATTGTATTAATTACTTTACTATTTATCGCTTCCGCATAAAATCATCGAATTATAAATTACCTAATTATCTTAAGAAAATGGTTAAAATTGATTTAGTAAACACACTATTCACCCCCCCCCCCCCCCCTCTAGTGTTGTCATTTGTCCAACATTTGGTATCAGAGCAAGTCGTGGATTGAGATTTCACCATCTCATCTACATCTTGCCTTGATCCGAAAAATGACTCTAGAGAGTATAGCATTTGCACTACCTAGGTTTGATGAAGAAAACTTTGGTCTTTGGAAGAGTAGGATGTATACCTTTCTTAAAACACAAAGTTTGGATCTATTGTGCATGCTAAAGAATGAGTATGTTGAGCCCACCATTGACATAAATGATTGGACTCAAGAACAAGTTAGATTATTTGAATTGAATGCTAAAACAACGCATCTCCTATATTGCTCATTTTCAAATGAAATACTTGAAAATATTATGCATTGTTCTTCCGCTTTTAATATCTGGGCAACATTAAATATGTTATATGATTATGCTAAAACCGAAGATCTTAATACTTTTGTTGAGGGTGGAGATGATAACGGTCATCCCCCTAGTACTAACCTCGGTTTTGATGCCCAAAGCACTTCTAGCCAAAGAAGCACAAGCAAAAATCGGAAAAGAAAACTTAGGTGCTTCCTGTGCCAAGAGACGGGACACAAGAAGATGAATTGTCCTCTCTTGAAGAAGAAATCCAAAAAGAAGTGTGCTTCTCCATCCACATCTCAATCAAGTGAAGCCTCTTCTAGACATGACGATGAAGCTACATCGAACTTTTGCCTCATGGGTCTTCGGAATGAGGTATAATTACCGTCTTCTAGTCATGATCAAAATAGTGATTCTAGTAGCTCTAAATCCCTTGACATGTCTTATGAAGAACTACTAGAAGAATGCAAAAAAATGTATGCCATCCTTGTAAAAAGGAACAAGGAAAATAGAAAATTAAAGAAAGAAAATTTAAGGCTTAGTTCTCATGTGCATGAACTAGAGAATGAAAAATTGAATACAAGTATAATTGTTTCTTGCCATGATGATCTTAATCTTGAAATTGAGAATTTAAAAAGTGAGGTAAAAGACTTGAAAAATGAAAATGAAGGTTTGAAATCAAAAATGAAACTTAGGAGTAATGATTTGAAAAATGATTTCAAACTTGAGAATGAAAAATTGAAAGTTGAAAATAGCTCGTTGAAATCTCAAATATAAGCTTCACACAAATCCATTAATGACTTAAAAAATGAGGTTGTTTTCTTGAGTAAGAAAATAAGTAATTTATCACATGCTTCATCTTTTAGAAATCCTAGGAATACAAATGCCTATGTAAAGAATGCCAATGTTCATCATCATTCTCATGTTAGGCATTCCACATTTAAACCTCATGTTCAAAAGAAGAATGTTTCACTTAAGAATGCTCATGTCCATCACCCTTCTTATATCAAGCATTCTAACATTAAATCTCATGTCCATGTTAAAAATGAAAAGAAAATTTTTAATGGACATTGCTTTTGTTGTGGTACTTTTGGCCATATCATTTATGATTGTGTATTCAAGAAAAATCCAAGTGTAGCTAGGACACTTTGGATTCCTAGACCATCTAACCCCCAAGGACCCAAAGCCATTTGGGTAGCAAAGATCACATCTTCTATTGTAGGGGGAGCTACCACACAAGGGTGAAAGATTGATGATGTGTTGAAGTTGACCAAAGAGTTGAATGAGGAATCCTTTTATGGTTGCAACTCCAAGCTTTCACCTAGATGCCTTAGGTAATATTGGCATCAAACATTTTGGTATCATCTCCTTACTTTGGTTTGCTTTATTTAACCTAGGTTTCTAGGTTTGATTGAGTTGGTGGTTGCCTTGGTGTTAAGGCTTAAATCCACCATTGTAAACTTAGTTTACTAGGATTAGTTGAGTTGTCCCTTAGGTTGAGGTGGGAGAGTGCTCTCAGTAGGAAGGCGAGATACTTCCGAGTGTGGAAGTGCATTCGGTTTGAGAGTGGAGACTTTCCAGTTGTAATATTATCTTTGTAAGAGAAACGATATAATCTAGTAAATTTTGTTTGGAAATCCTAAGCGGGGTGCTTAAGTAGTGGAGTAGGCATTGGGGCCAAACCACTATAAATAATTGTGTTAGCATTGATATATTATTTTGTGTTAATTGCTTCATATTTATTGCTTCCGCTTGCTATTAATATCGTGCTTAGCCTAACTAATCAAGAAATGATTAAAACTAGAATTAGGCGATAAGATTAGTTAACACACTATTCACCCTCCCTCTAGTGTGACCATTTCACCAACACCGACGACGCAAATTGGGATACCAGCGCGATCTCAGGGGCAGTCCCCGATCGTACGTGAATGTTGCCGCTCAGAGCGTGGAGAGACCAATCGCTCAAAAAGAAGAAGACCAGTCTTTGTCCTCTGTGATGAGGTTGTTGGCTGAAGGTTTCCTCCTTCATGACTATTTTGATGATAACAAACCAATTTAACAAGTTCTTGAAGTATGAAAATTGCAGGATCGATAAAAGATAAGTCAAGTCTCATGTCTTTCGATCGATCTCCAAAATAGACCAATGCGTGCACTAGAAATGACTTGGACAACATGGAGAATCTTTTAAAGTTAAAGCACACTAAAGAACGAAGCCGGGAAACAAAGCACAAAATGAGAAAGCCAAGATAAAAATTTTCAGCCCAAGTTCGGTCGACTGGTCGGTCGACCGAATGGTGTTGAAAAATTGGCAGTAGCCTTGTCGGTCGATAGGACGGTCGACCAAATGATGCCACAAAATGGAAGTAGCCACTCGATCGACCTGTCGGTCAAATGAAAATGGTGAAAAAGTGGTAGAAGGCTATGTCGGTCGACCGACAAATGCCAAAAATTGGCAGATGGTGCTTCGGTCGACCGAATTGCGGATAGCTCAACTCGCAACTCATTCAGTCGACCCGTCGATCGACTGAACAGAGTAATTGAAGCAGCGGTCGTGGGAGGTCAATCGGTCGGTCGACTGACGATCGAGCGACAAGCGACCGAACGACGAAAACGGCTAGATTTCCGCCCGTTGAGCTGCCATTTCATTGAGGGGTTATAAATATCCCTCTTTCTAACTTATTTTTTCTCTCTCTGCTGGATAATTTGTGTTGTAAAAAGCCTTCAAAGAGTGATTCCTTGCATCCTCCAAGTTTTAAAGTGACAAAATTTATTAAACCCAGCTCTTGATCCCTCATCACCAAAGAATTCTCCTTCAAAGGGTTCGTCAGGGGTGCTAGGGTCGGAAAGAAGAGGCGTTTGTTTGTTATAAGTTTTTATTCCTCTTCTTGTAATAAAGCTTGTTTTAATTTGTTTTTCAATTCATTGTATTTGAATTTGTAGAAGACCTAGTGTTTGGTCTTTGGATGTAAGTGGTTACCTTAGTGTAGAAGATGTAAAGCCACTTGTGTAAACATAGCTTACTAGGATTAGTTGAGGTATCCCTTAGGGTTGAGGTGGAAGAGTGCTCTTGGTAAGAAGGCGGAGACTTCCGGGTGTGAAAGTGCCTTAGATTGAGAGTGAGACTCTTCGGGTCATAGTCCTCTTTGTAAGGGAACTAATTTAATCTAGTAAACTTAGTTTGGAAATCCTAAGCGGGGTGCTTAGGTAGTGGAGTAGGCATTGAGACCGAACCACTATAAATCAGTGTGTTAGATTGATATTTGGTTTGTGCTTAATTGTCGTCCTTTTGTTTCCACATCTAGTCAATAAATAGCAATTTGCCTAAGTAATCCAAGAAACGATTAAAACAAAAGTTAGACAATAAGAATTAGTAAATACACTATTCATCCCCCCCCCCCCCGCCCCCCCTCTAGTGTGCCATTTCATCCAACAGAGGTCTCCAACACCCCTCGGCCATAGAGGAGCGAAGCTCCAAAGGCTCAAGGGATTGAGGCCGTTTCCACCCCTCGACGCAAGGCCCTTCGCTAAGCATATTATGGCAATTCGTCTCCCATCAAGAAGTAAGCTACCCACTACCTTGACACTCTACGACGGTATGGGAGATCCCGCACTGCACCTAATAGCGTTTCATACCGCGATGCTCTAGCACGGAGCAATCGACTGTGTGCTCTGTAGAGCCTTTTCGATCATCCTGGGGAAACCTACCCTATTATGGTTTGCCACCATCCCGTCGGGATCAGTTCACTCCTTCGACGACTTTTCCCATGTTTTCCTCCAATGATTTACCACATCACAGGTATATCACAAAACAGGAGCAGTCCTACACTATATCAAGCAAGGGCAACATGAGCCCATTAGAGAATACCTTAATTGGTACCACGCCATAGTGTTAGACATCCCCAAAACTATAGAGATTAGCACTTTTGATGAAGGTGGTGATGACAATGGTCACTCACCTACTACTAATCTTAGTCTTGATGCCCATAGTTCATCTAGTCAAAGGAGTAGCTCCAAGAGGTCATGTAAAGAAAAATTGTCCTTCCATGAAGAACAAGGCAAAGAAGAGGTCAAACACTTCGACATCATCATCTTATTCAAGTGAAGCATCCTCTTGCCATGACTATGAAGCCATATCAAAAGATTGCCTCATGAATGATAACAATGAGGTACACCACTCTCCTTCTAGTCGTATTAATGATAGCACTAACTCATCTTGCTCTCATGATTTGCTTCATGATGAATTAATGGATGAGTACAAAAACATGTATGCCTTGCTAATTAAAAAGAATATGGAAAATAAAAGGTTAAAGAAAGAAAATGAGACGCTTAATTATTGCTTGCATGAGTCAAAAGTGGAAAATAAAAAATTGAAATCTAGGTCTTTTGAGACATGTCATGATGATATGAAACTTGAGATTAAGAACTTAAAACATAGAAATGATATAAAATTGAAAAGTGAGGTTATTTTCTTCAATAAGAAGGTAAATGAACTCAAAAATGCCTCGTCTACTAAGAACACTGGAATGAGAAATGCTTATGTAAAGAATCCCAATGTTCATCATCACTCCCATACTAAGCATTCCACCATTAAATCTCATGTTCAAAAGAAGAATGTCTCATTTAAGAATGCTCATGTTCATCATAGCTCACATGTCAAGCATTCTAGTGATAAATCACATGTCCATAGGAAAAATAAAAAGTTTCATGGACATTGTTTTTGTTGTGGGACATATGGCCATGCAATCTATGATTGTGCATTTAAGAGGAATCTAAGTGTTGCTAAGACACTTTGGATACCTAGGCAAACTAATCCCCAAGGACCCAAAGCCATTTGGGTACCAAAGCTTTCTTGCTCTATTGTAGGGGGAGCTACCACACAAGGGTAAAGGAGATTGAAGAATTGAAGTTGACCAATAAGTTGAAGGAAGGATCTCTACATGGTTGCAACTTCAAAGTCTTCACCTAGACTAGATGCCTTTGGTAAAGTTGGCATCAAATACTTTGGTATCATCTTCTAATCATCATTGATCTACTTGAGTTGAAGTTTTTGATACTATGCATAATACGGTTGAGCTTTTCTCGCTCTTGACAAGAATCTTTTAAAAATGAAAATGATTTTGATTTTTGATTTCCCGGTCTCTTCGGAGACCTATGTAGCTTGTAATGGGCTCATGCGATCTTGCGATTTCAAATTGTAGGCTCATTGTGGCCTTTCGGTTTGCAACCAATAAGAAGGGTTGGAGATCATGTTTTCATAATATTATATTAATGATCTCTTAAAAACTCGTTTTGGATTCATGACAACATATTTTAAAACGAATCTCAAACTAGTCGGCAAAGCGGACTTTGAAAATGATACTTGATTTCTCCTTTTGCTATTTGGCTTGGGTTACTTGCTAGTAGATTTGCTTTCATGAAATCTATTAATGAAATCTACTTGCAAGTTATGAATGTTAATGGAAGACTAAACTGCCATGAAGAAAATTAAAAGGTAAATGACAAGTTTGGCAAGACTCCAAGAATGAGGTATGAGTTTAAATTTAGCATAATCTTTGTAGAATATTGAATGTTCATGCTCTCATGATGTCTCTATACTCATGATTATTCTTGAATGCTAAATCTATGAAATTGCATGAGTTGGTAAAACTTTGATATCTTAAGAAATTTCATGATATTTTGATCGATTGAAATTTGCTCAAGGTTAAAATTCACACTAGAGACTATCATTTTAAGCTAGTAGTTAGAAAACACATTTAGATTTACTCATATTAAGTGCTCATGTGTCTATACTTGATAAACCATGAGTATAAGTTAAGGATTGATAATTAGCAACTTCATAGTAATATGCTTGTCTTTTGAACGAAATGATACTAAGATAAAATTCTTGACCAAATGACATTACCTTTGTCTTAAACTTAACATACATGCTTTAAATGATCATATGTTGGTATCTAGAAAGTTTGAACAAAATCTGAAATCGTTGGACTAATGACTCATATTTACAAAAATGCCACTAAGAACTTGTAGATTTTCTAGAAAATTGTAGAGATATCCTTTTTGAGAGATTTTTGATCTTTTGAAATCCTCATGAAGTCTAGTTCATGTGGAAAAAATTTCGTAAAATTTAAACATACACATCTCTCAAAAATAATTTTTCTTTAAGGGTTAAAAACTCATGGCAAATCGAGCGGTCGATCGATGTGCGACCGCTCGATCGATCGGCGGACGGAAAACCATCTGGTTCGTCCATTTTTTCGCCAGATTTAATCCAGACCCCTCAACTCAAGTTCTTAAGCCCGACACTAGGGCTTCCTTGCCCATTCAACCGGCTGCTAAACTCTTATTTCCTTGCTTCTAGGCCTTCTACTTCCTCTCCAAGGTAAAATACTTGATCTTTAGCTTCCATTCATAAGTTTATACTCAATGTTGAGTGGATCCCTCATCTCTTCTTCTCTCAATGTCTTGATTCATCCATAAAAATTATGATTCATATTTTTTTCTTGGATGATGATTTTCTTTAACTTGGTTACCTCAAAAATAAGTTTTTGGAGAAGAATAGTCAAATATCTCATGTTTTCCTTGAATGATTCAACATTTATTTCATTTTTTTTATAAAAAAAAATAAGTTTTTCTTGTTTTCTCTCATGAGTTATCCTCAACATGTATTTTATCTTTCTTAAAAAAAAGTGAGGGATTTTTTAATTAGAAAACTTGTTCACTCTTATTTAGCCAAAATAAAAGTTTTTTTTAAAATGACTCAAATGTATGTGTGCACTTTTATTTGTGGCTCACTTGAAATTTTTGGATCCTATCTTTCATTTTTATTTTTTATTTTTTTCCCACCTATTGAGATTTAATGTTAAAATCCATTTTTTTGAAGGTCTTGCATGAATCTATGCCGATCTTAAAAATGCTTCCTATCTTTACTTTAAAAGCATACATCTCTCATCAAAACTAATCATCTACACATCATTCAAATTGTCTTGCAGAATGACACCCAAGACAAAGCTCCCAAGTCTGCTCGATAACCTTTTGACCTCTTTAGGCAAGAAACAAGCTCTTAGGTTTGCATATAGAGCCATTCTACAGACTCGTCCAGTTAACTTAGTTGACCTAGAACAATTTGACATTAGAAGTAAACTTGCTAGCATGAGATGGGTAGAGTTTATAGGAAAGCAAGTACCTGTATGCCCCATCCTAATAAAAGCTTTTTTCTCCAACCTTATGATAGAGAAGGCAAGATACAGTGATGAACTAATTCTTCGATATGAAATCTTAGGAAAATCTATAGTAATCACCGAATCAGACATTAAAGATGCATTTGGGTTTCCTCTATTAGGAAGACCAGTTTATAAGATATCCACACACCGATTTCATGAGGACTTTCCTGCTCATGAAGTTGTCTCGGCCATCTGTCCTGAGGATTATCAGGGAATGATCCCTACCCAAAGCATCAAACTTTCAACCACTGCCAGGATTATGCACCTCATCATTTCATACAATATTCTTCCTAGAGCAGGTTATTATGATGAGGTCACTACTATGAGTTCTAGGGTACTCTTCTTTGTCATGTTTCACATACCCGTAGATGTCCCTGATCTCATCCTTCGATATATAGTTGATGTTCATGCCTCCAGAAAATAAGCCTTACCATATGCCTCCCTGATTTCACACTTTATATATGCAGTTGGGGTAAATAGGTCTAGATTTGAAGTAGAGCCCATACCCAAAGCCATAGATTCATCCTCTCTCAACCTCGTGAAGATCCTTGAAAATTAGCCCGACAAAAGAATGCGAGGAGAACCTATGGAGCAGATTGAGCATGACATAGGCATGGAGGAGGGTGAAGCTGGTGGAAGTTCATCATCCGACACTCCACTTTCGCGTTTAGGTGATCTGGAGCATCGCTTTGCTCAGTTTCACATCGACCAGTTAGAATGGAACAAAGGAACAAGAGAGGGCCTAGATGAATACGGCCGTCAGATGGACGAATATGGTACAATGATTGGTGAGCATGGCTGGCGCATAGATGAGTATGGTCAACGTGTTGACCAGTACGGTCAGCAAGTGGACGAGTATGGTCGCTGATTTGATGAGATGTATGGACGGGTGGATGAGATGTGGAAATACTATCAGTCGCATCTACCACCTCTACCACCACTTGAGGATGACTAGTCTTATTTGATGTTTTGATGATATTTATCTTATGGACTTGTATTTGGCAAACTCCTTATCATGATTGACAATTGTTGATGATTAGTAATGTATGTGGTATTTGATGATTGAATGACATGTAGTTTAATGATTGACTATTGTTGATAATTAGTAATGTAAGCGGTATTTTTTTTATGCTCGCTAAGTTTGATACTTTTTTGATGGATGACAAAAGGGGGAGAAGTATCATATATAGTATGGCATGATGATAGGGGGAGAGTTAGAAAATATATGCATAACGATAGGGGGAGCACTAAATGTATACATCATTTCCTTTAATGCTCTCATGTATCCATTACTTTATCTTGCTCTTTATCACCAATGGTTTATCATCATAAAAAAAAGGGAGATTGTTGGCTGAAGGTTTCCTCCTTCATGACTATTTTGATGATAACATACCTATTTAACAAGTTCTTGATGTATGAAAATTACAGGATCGATAAAAGATAAGTCAAGCCTCATGTCTTTCGATCGATCTCCAAAATAGAACAATGCGTGCATCAGAAATGACTTGGACAACATGGAGAATCTTTTAAAGTTAAAGCACGTTGAAGAACGAAGCCGAGAAACAAAGCGCGAAATGATAAAGCCAAGATAAAAATTTCCAGCCCAAGTTCGGTCGACCGGTCGGTCGATCGAATGGTGTTGAAAAATTAGCAGTAGCCTTGTTGGTCGAACGGACGGTCGACCGAATGATGCCACAAAATGGCAGTAGCCACTCGGTTACCGACCAATGCCAAAAATTGGCAGAAGGTGCTTCGGTCGACCGAATTGTGGATCGCTCAACTCGCGACTCATTCGATCGACCCACCGGTCGACCAAACAGAGTAATTAAAGCAACGGTCGCAGGCGGTCGATCGATCGATCGACCGACGATCGATCGACAAGCGATCGAATAATGGAAACAGCTAGTTTTTCGCCCGTTGAGCTACCGTTATATTGAGGGATTATAAATATCCCTCTTCTAACTTCTTTTTCCTCTCTCTGCTAGATAATTTGTGATGCAAAAAGCCTTCAAAGAGTGATTCCTTGCATCCTCCAAGTTTCAAAGTGACAAAATTTATTAAACCCAGCTCTTGATCCCTCATCACCAAAGAGTTCTCCTTCAAAGGGTTCGTCAAGGGTCTTAGGGTCGGAAAGAAGAGGCGTTTGTTTGTGATAAGTTTTTATTCCTCTTCTTGTAATAAAACTTGTTTTAATTTGTTTTTCAATTCATTGTATTTGAATTTGTAGAAGACCTAGTATTTCGTCTTTGGATGTAAGTGGTTACCTTAGTGTAGAAGGTGTAAACCACTTGTGTAAACATAGCTTATTAGGATTAGTTGAGGTGTCCCTTAGGGTTGAGGTGGAAGAGTGCTCTCGGTAAGAATGCGGAGACTTCCGGGTGTGAAAGTGCCTTTGATTGAGAGTGAGACTCTTCGGGTCAAAGTCCTCTTTGTAAGGGAACCAATTTAATCTAGTAAACTTAGTTTGAAAATCCTAAGCGGGATTCTTAGGCAGTGGAGTAGGCATTGGGGCCGAACCACTATAAATCAGTGTGTTAGATTGATATTTGGTTTGTGCTTAATTGTCGTCTTTTTGTTTCCGCATCTAGTCAATAAATAACAATTTGCCTAAGTAATCAAAGAAATAGTTAAAACAAAAATTAGGCAATAAGAATTAGTAAACACATTATTCATCCCACCCTCTCTAGTGTGCCATTTTATCCAACAGAGGTCTCCAGCACCCCTTGGCCATAGAAGAGCGAAGCTCCAAAGGCTCAAGGGATTGAGGCTGCTTCCCCCCTCGACGCAAGGCCCTCCGCTAAGCATATCATGGCAACTCATCTCCCACCAAGAAGTGAGCTACCCACTACCTTGACACTCTATGAAGGTATGGAAGATCCCACACTGCACCTAACAACGTTTCAAACCGCGATGCTCTACCACGGAGCAATCGACTCTGCGCTCTACAGAGCCTTTCCGATCATCCTGGGGAAACCTACCCTATTATGGTTTGCCACCCTCACGCCGGGATCAGTTCACTCCTTCGACGACCTTTCCCATGTCTTCCTCCGACGATTTACCACATCACAGGTATATCACAAAATAGGAGTAGTCCTACACTATATCAGGCAGGGGCAACATGAGCCCATTAGAGTATACCTTAACAGGTACCACGCCATAGTGTTAGACATCCCCAACCTCGATCTAGCGATCGAGCTTTTTTTGCATCCAACACGGGTTGAAACCCGGGCCTTTCGCCGACCAAATGACTTTGGTCGAACCTAATGACATAGCCGAATTTCAAGAAAAAGTGGCAGGTTTCATAAAGATGGAGCATCGAAGAGAAGCAAAGAAGATCGACTGGAAAAATCTCAAAGTCGTGCTCGATGACAAAAGGTCCAAAAAGGGAGACAAAAGGACTGAAGAGCGTAGCCGGCATGAGCGGGGAAATAGTAGAGGGCCGAGGTCACCGCCTCACCCAAGTGCTCGTTTCGAAGGATATACTCCCCTCAACGCCAAGAAGGAAACCATCCTCTGAGACACCTATCACTTGAATCTCATCAAATACCCCGCCAATGCAGGAAAACAAAAGTTGCCCCCAAATGCCGACATGAGCAAGAAGTGCGCATACCATGACACCTACAGACACCGTACAGAGGAGTGTGTAATGCTCGGAGATCAGCTAGAAGACTTAGTCCAGATAAGACAACTTGGTAAATACCTTCATCACAAGAAAGAGAGAGGCCGGAGTAGGAGTCGCAACCCTCGACGATGAAGCCAAACACACCCGAGATCCCAGAAAGAGCACGACCAAACTAATGAACGGGTAATCAACTACATTGCCGGCAGATTCGCAGGAGGGAGAGAATCAAGCTCGGCCAGAAAAAGGTCTCTTCGTGAAATCATGGCAATCAACAACGCTGTTCGCCCACACCGACTTGTCCCAAAAACCTCGGTAATATCGTTCTATGAATCCAACTTCAAAGGAACCGATCAGAACCTACACGACCCAATCGTTAGTTCTATGATTGCAGGAAATATTATCGTTAAAAAGGTCCACGTCGACCAAGGGAGCTTGACTGACATTCTCTTCTACTCCACCTTTAAGAAGATGCAATTAACTGAAGCCTTACTCACACCTTGTAAAGGAGACCTGGTGGGGTTCTCAAGAGAGAGGGTCAATGTCCATAGAGCCATATGGCTGAGGACGACATTCGACTCTCGGCCCAAAGCAAAGATGAACGACGTGCAGTATCTCGTCATCTATGGGGGACGTCATATCTACTCCTCATCGAGCAATAAAGTTTCCTGTCTCAAAGACAGAGGTAGGTGTTTTGCATGCCGATTAGAAGGAAGCCCGGTGGTGTCACAATGAATGCCTCAATCCAAAGGCGGCCAAAAACAACGAATGCACCTCTCGGCCCGCAAGCATTTCCCAGGGATGAGAACAAAGCTTAAGACGAGATATGTGGAAGCAACCCCGGCTCAACACTTGAAAAGAACTTCGAGCGAGATCAGATCATCAATAAATCTCAGAAAAGAACACTTCCCCTATACGCACAACTTCTTTATTACTTAAACAAAGTTATATTTCTCGCATTTCTCTCCATCGAATGATCAAAAAACCATTGAAGCAATCTTACTGCCCTAAATATTCCATTTGAAACTTGCTTGAGTCTCCACATACGAACTCAACCTAAGCTCTTAAGCATAGACTTCCATCTTCAAACTCGTGGTACTCGGCTCCAGAAGCCTAAACACTTCACGCAGCAACCAGGACCCGATCTTCGCTGAACTGGCTCGCCAACCTTAGTGCCTATCCAAGGTTTCTACGACCACAAAGACCCCAAGTGTGCCCCTCATGAGCTCGATTTTCATCGAGTATGGTCCTCGGCTATCACACTACTACATCTAGCCTCAGTGCCCCTACATAACTCCTCGAGCATGGTTCTGCCTTACGCTCCTCGGCGAGCTCGGCATGAACCCTCAAGTGCGGCCCTCGGCTATCACACCACTACATCTTGCCTCAACACTCCTACAAAACTCCTCGTGCGCGGTTCCACCTTACGCTCCTTTGCGAGCTCGGCCTGAACCCAGAGTGCAGTCCTCGGCTCTCACACCACTACATCTGGCCTCAACGTGTTAGTAGTGTGCCCTAGGCCAATGAAATAATATTGCCATTGCTACTTTCCTTTTAATAAATAAAATATTTGGTTTATTTTGTTATTTACTATGAGCATATTTAACTTGATAATTGACTCCTTGAATGGCCATCAAATGCGAGATTTGATAGTAAAATCCTAAGGCAGTTAGAATCCTATTCTAAACAGTACCTAGTCAGTCATTGGCTTGGAACGATAATGAATGAAGACTAGTATGCAGTCTGATTGACGATGATCATGTTTTACTAGTCATGGATATGTGATATCAAAGTCAGATCATAGACACATGTTGGAGAACATGGTGTCGGACAGACCCACCATGAGAATACTATATGGATTAATATCATTAGTTTCTCATAACGATAGTGATACATCAGTCATTCGACCTGATGTCATCATGTATTCCTACACGAGGAATTATATGTTTTGACCTAGTCTAACATCACCTTTAATTGGGTGATAATATGGACTACAGTTGGACATGGAATAAATCATGCAGTGGAATATGTGTCGTGAAGGATATATCTGGGCCCCTTGATGAGTGTGACTGAAGAAATGCATGACCGTGCTCAAATGAATTGATAAGGGTATCAATGTCATTTGTTAAGTCAGTCTACTCAGGAATCAAGTAACCAAATTGAGCAATATACAGATGATGTAATCCATGCCTTATGCTCGATCCAGATATTGCATGACAAAATGACAGAGTATCATATTGTGAGTTAGGTTGCTCGGATCACCGACCTTGACTTGACTTGGGTAGTCATAATGTCTTGCTAGAGGCTGCTTATGACTTTTGGGTTGCAAATGAGTTTTGGACTCATTGCCAATATTAAATGAACCTACAGGGTCGCACACATAGGGTGAACCGAATAGGGCTTAGGGTTATGGTTTGTCGGATTGGATCCACATGACCATTAACCCGCTAATTCTCTCTTGGTAATTTTGAAGATTAATTTCGAATTTGAAAATGAGTTTCAAAATTGGAATTAATTATTCCGAATTCTAAATGTGATTTATAGTTGAAATTATATTGATTACGATTTAGGTAATGTATCTTTGATAATCGTTATTAAATGATACATTATTTTCGGCATCTTGCATTTAGGAAATTCATCTTTGATAATTGTTATTAAAGGATATATTTTATTCGGACATTAAAATCACATTCGGCCATAGTGCCCCTTCAACGACTCCTCGCGCGCGATTCCATCTTACGCTACTCGGTGAGCTCGGCCCGAACCCCCAAGCGTGGTATCTGGCTACCACGCCATCACATTCGGCCTTAGAGCCCCTTCAACGACTCCATGCACAGGTTCTACCTTACGCTCCTCGGCGAGCTCGGCCCGAACCTCAAGCGCGGTCTCTGGCTACCACGCCATCACATCAAGCCTCAGTGCCTCTACATAAACTCTTCACGCGCAGCTCCGCCTTATGCTCCTCAGCGAGCTAGGCTGGACCCCTCGATCATGATCCTTGACTCCAAAGCCACCACCCCTAGTCTTGGAACCTTTCGCAAAACTAGCCTCGATGCGCCATTCACAATCGCTCATCAAATTCAGAGCGACTAAGTAGCCAAGCAAAATCGTCTAAAACACAAAAAGGACATAAGCAAGAAAATCCTCTTTATTCACAAGAAATCCACGAGAGAATATGTACATTTACAAAATCACAAAGATAAGTCTACAAGCCAAAAGGCAAACTACAAAGGTACACCGACAAAGCGGTCTGAAGAGCACTCCGGCCGAGGTGACATTACCAGCATCAAACCAAGTCATGCACATGGAATCCCCCAGTCCCTGAGATCTGCTACCAAGATGTAACTCCATACGCAGACTTGGTCGATCCCCCCAAAAGCCGCAGGAGGACTATGGAGGGTCGGACGAACGAGACAACACGAAATGAAAGCCCTAGCAGCACGAACCTACGTAGTTCAGATTGTCGAGAGGACACAAAAATCGACGATAAGCTTCTAGCCAACCAGAAAGACTACCCACGCGTTTGCACAACGCCTTCCCTAAGCAAGCAGCGAGGGAACCTCGGCATAAGTCTGGCGAAGCGAACTTACAACAAGCCTCTCGCCATCTACCCTCTTCTTAAGTTCGATGGTACGAACTCACGACAAATGGTGAACTCCTCGCCGAGCAAATACAAGCAACCTCCAATAGGATGGTAATCTCTGACACCTCCCAATCCATGATTTCCATAACACATGAATAAGCAGGGGGCTATTTATAGACCCAGAACACAAACTGTCATTATAACTGACGAATCCACAAGGCATTGCTCTCTGTCAAACATAACTGACACTTAAAGATTACAAAATCTTTGGTCATAATTGCTTTTTCTGCCAAAAGATATATCTGCTGAACAGGTGGCACACACTTGAAAGAACCTCCATAGGTGTCACATCAAGCCCGGATACCAAGGTAACACATAAGAAGTCGTGTACTCATCACGTGATTAACCGAAGCAAAAGAAGATCGACCTCACTTAGAGCTCGACACGTAGTCCTACATACTCCAACTTAGCTCGGGGGCTGTGGACTGGACTAGAACTATTGGGCTCGATCGGACTAGACCCAGTAGTGCCCCATCCTTCATCCGAACCAAACCGCGCAGTCCCGCCAAGGGGGCTCCGCCCAAGCAACACTCTTGAGTCAGAGTCAAGCTAGGCCAGACGACTCTATCCGGGGGACCCACCAGGTCATATTTGGACTCCTACATCCTTCCTTATCACAAAGGACATACCATCATAAACCTGCTATCTCATGGATTGGCTTCGACCCATTCTGGGCAGCAATGCCAGCGAGATTATCGGACAACATGATCATCTCTGCCTGCAATATATACAGACACGACGCTCCCAGGTAACCCTAAGTTCCAATTTCATAAACCTCCATCTTGGAGTCACCCTAACTTGGGCCTCAGAGTGTCTTTTGCAGATCCCTCCCCCCACGCTAGCGCTGAATCAAACGAGGAGGGACGCCAAATCGGACTGGAAGACCTCAACACTCAGGCAGGAACAACTCCAAAATGGAGGATGCCCTCCACTATATCAGGAAAGGACCACACGAGTCCTTGAGAGACTTTGTGCGAAGGTTCCACTGTAGTAGTACAGATCCCGAACCTCGACCCCCTAGTTGATCTCTACTCCATCAAATACGGGCAGAAGCTCAGATACTTCGCCGACCATATTGCCTTGATGAAATCAAAGGACATGATCAAGTTCTACGGGACAGCTGCAAACTCCATGGAGATGGAAGAACTCCACGAGGTTAGAAAGGCCAATAGAAAAAACATCAAGGACACTACTAAAGACAAGAAATCCAAGAAGTCGAACAGAAAAGGTGAAGATTGCAGTCGCTGCAAACGAGATAATGGTTGTGCGGCGAGATCACCACCCCGCCCGAATGCCCGGTACGAAAGGTGTTGGACAAATGGCAACACTAGAAGGGGGGTGAATAGTGTGTTTACTAAATCAATTTGCCTAAATCAATTTTAATCATTTTCTTAAGATAATTAGGCAATTTATAATTCGATGATTTGATGCGGAAGTGATAAATAGTAAAGCAATTAATACAATCAATAAATCAATGCAAACACTAGAATTTATAGTGGTTCGGCATCAATGCCTACTCCACTACCTAAGCACCCCGCTAAGGATTTCCAAACTAGGTTTACTAGATTAATTCTTGTTTCCCTTACAATGAGGACTTTGACTTGAAGAGTCGCACTCTCGACCTAAGGCACTTCCACACCTAAAAGTCTCCACCTTCTTACCAAGAGCACTCTTCCACCTCAACCCTAAGGGATACCTCAACTAATCCTAGTAAGTTATGCTTACATAAGTGGCTTTACACCTTCATACCAAGGTAACCACTTAATTTCAAGACCTAACAATCTTAGGTCTTCACAGACACAAATCCAAAGAAAACAATGTTCAAATAATAGTTAAAATTACAATGAAAAAAACTAAAGAATAAACCAAGAGTAAATGCTCTTTTCCAAGCCTTGGAACTTTCAACTCGCCGTTGCTGATGCCCATTTTTCTAGTAGTGCAACCTTTAGCAGTTAGCTTTCTCCTAGTAATGGGAATAATTGAGAATGTTGATAACTAGATCGTTGGATGTTTCATACTGTTTCACCCTATTGGATTGTGGTGCAACTCACGAGGACAAAGCAAATTCAACTCCCTTATATTGTTGTGACCACCGGCTCAACAAATAGTTTTTTAGCCATTAAACAACCACCAAACTCGAACACTTTTCTTGATAACCTTATAAATAGCTTAATAAAGCCTTCTTCTGTTTACTATTGATGTCTATGATCTTCTTGAGTTCTCATTTGCGTCATTTGGACCTTTAAAAAGACAAACCCTAAATTGAGCCTTTCTTGAGCACCTCTTTAATTGCTAGCTTCTTGAATTCTAAATTTTGAAGTGTGCTTTGGTTGGAAGGTTGTTCAAGCTTGTTAGGCACAATTGAAGGAGTTGCTCTTCATCGACAAAGAATTCTTCCCTCTTTACCTATCATTTAGATTGTTTCTAGTTTTTGTTCTTGTTATTAACATTTGTGATTGGTAAGACCTAAGTTGGTCGATCTTGTGATTGGTTGCTTAATAGTCTTAGGTGATAAGTCATAAGTCCAAGTGTGTAAGAGCACTCTGATTAGTGGATTTGTAAAAATTCTAAGCAAGGATCATATGTAATGGATGTTGGCTTGGTTAAAAGTTGAACCGTTCTCAAAACTCGTGTTAGTATTGTGTTTACATTCTTGCATTGGTTTCTTCCTTAGTATTATTGTAATCATTTGATTGACATATATAATATTACTTAGTCTAAAAGGGTGCCACACGTCCAAAGCCCAGTCTTGCACATGGGCTAGTCCATCAAGGCACCAAGGGGGCATTGAAAATGCCTGGAACGGCTAGGTTTTACCCATTTGATTATCTTCATACCCTTTTTGGTAACTATAAAAGCTAGTAAGTGGATGGGGTAAAGGATCTTTTCCATTGCTAGTAAGATTTACCTACGTATAATTCAGACCAAACCACTGCAGCTATAATCATTGGAGGATGTCGTGAAGGGCACAACCCCAAAGGGATACTTGTGCAGATCCTAGTCGAGTTCAACAATGACTCGAGTCCACTCGACTAGTTAGTCAACCAACTCTCTGATTGTTAGATGTGAGATTCTGGCTCTCATTAGACTAGTACACAAATTGATTGGAGTCAAGAGCCAAGTCATTGCCAATCTAAAAGTGCAAAGGCCCAATCAATAAGGCCCAATGATTACATGATGACTTGAGTTTTTTTATTTGCTTTCAGTTGAGTAATATTCAATTATTTAGTATCATCAGTTTAGTTAAATTTGATCTGAATAATGTGTTTTTAAGCACCAGAAGGCAGAAGCTAGCATGGAGGATTGACTTGTCAACTGTTCGTATTTGTGGCTAAACTCTGATGTGTCAATTTCTATTATTTCTTTTTAGGTGGGGTTGATTTGGGACTTCTTTTGCCCCCCAAAATTCTATTTATGTCTTAGGAAAATATGATATTTAGTATTTCTACTTCTCAAGCTTGTATTCTCTCTGGTGTTGCTTCAGAATCTTCTCAGCACCTCCCATGTAACCTATGGAGTAGCCTGAGCTCTAAGTCTCCCCTATTATGGGGGTTGACTTTATAATCATTGCTGCTAATATCATTTGGTTTATATAGTACACTCGAAATTATGTCTTGCATGAGGAGAGGTTGCCTATTATTTTCAATCTCATGTTGAGAATTCTCGAATTTCTCTTTTCACTATAAGATGCAGATACTACATGAGGGAAGTAATTCATCTGTAAATAATGCTCTATGTTGGACCCCCACCGCAAGAAGATGGGTCTAAATTTAATTGTGATGACTCTTTTGAATTGGATTCTGATGGTGCTGCTTTTGTCTTAAGGAATAACTTAGGGGAGTGTATCTATATTTCTTCTAATTTTTTTCCTAGTTCTTCTGCCATTATTTTTTGAAGTCATGGCTATTTACAATGCTTTATGTTTTGCCATGGCTAGGAATCTGCACAAGTTTACTATTGAGTCAGATTACAAAGTATTGATTGATCTAATTGATTGCAAAGCTTAAGCTCCTTGGTAGATTTGTAATTTGTTTAGTTATTTCGATGGCCAAAAATTATAATCATGTTTCTTTTGTTTTTATTCCTCGTTCAACAAATAAAGTTGCTCATTGAGCAGCAAAACAAGCCCAAACTCAAAAAGAGTCTAAATTTTGGATAATAGTTCGTCCTCCTGAGCTTGAAACTATTCTTTGTAATGACTTGATAGAGGCCGGCATGTCTGTCTATCTATCTTGTCCTTATTTTTTATGAAAAAAAAATTGTAATTTTTTTAAAATACTATGCGATGTCTCCAAATTTGTGAATGACTTAAAAGCGACTGTGATGGATCAAGTTTTCTTGCGTTTGTTCCCATGGTTAATTAAAATCCGGACTTCTTTATGTTTGAATGCTTGATTTGAGGAAAAATTCATGCTAATTTTTTATTATCGCTTTCCAAATCCACATTTTGATCTACAACAATACAACAACACACGCAACATTGCATTGACCTTTATGTTGATGGGAGGAAGGAAGAATCCCACAAAGATATCAATTGTTTATATATGTCTGTATGATTTGCAATTGTTTATATATGTCTGTATGATTTGCCTCAGGGAAACAAAAGTGCCTGTAACCAAAACCCTTGAACCGGGCACAACAATTGCCACAATGGCAAAGCAATTCAAATCTCAACTTCCTGGAGTCCGTGAAGATTTTAAGATAACAAGCACACGGCAGCAGCATCGTAATTATGCAGATGAAAAATGAACCAATAAGCGCCACCACGTAGCCAAAGAACCGTACAGCCATTGCCACGATTACCGTGCTGGCGGTGATTAAAGTTCTGATCACGACACATGATAAGCTACTCAACACGTGGAATTTTTCTTCAATCGCGTTCACGATCGGCGTCACTACTAATGCATACTTCACAAATGGGATAAGTAGTAGGGGTGTAATCGAGCCGAGCCGAGCCGAGCTTGTTTGTGCTCAAGCTCTGCTCGTTTAAGAAATGTCGAGCTCGAACTCGAGCTAGATCGAGCTTCAATATCCAAACTCGAGATCGGCTCGAGCTCGACTCAAGTAACTCGAGCTCGGCTAATTTAAGCTCGTTTAGGCTCGTTTATTTTTCTCAAGCATGACCGAACTCGTTCAAGCTCGATTAAGCTCGGCTCGACTCGGGTTTATGCTCAACCCCATATGAAATATTAATATTTATATAATTATATATAAATATATGAAGCTCGATTAGGCTCACGAGCCGCTCGAGTCGAGTATTACTTAGCTCAAGCTCGAGTTTTCATCGAGTCGATCTCGAGTAGCTCACGAGCTGCTCGGCTCACTTACACCCCTAATAAGTAACACCCCTAATAAGTAGAGATACTCCTATTGCAATTTTGGAGCTCAATTTTCCTGTAGGGAGATTCAAAGTCACTTCGGAGCTTACATTGCCACCTTACATCAAGTAACCCGCGGTTGCCATGCAGCCGTAAATAATGGTGCTGATTCCAAACATGACTAGTAATACCTGCATTGAACAGACTAAGTATCAATATTAATTATATAATGTATTAATTGATTCAAGAATATGTATGATGTATCAATATTGAAGCGAGGAAATAGGAAAAAGTGATGCAATCGAAAGACCAAATTAAAAATTACTTCTTGGAGAGGCCATTAATTTGTTATCTAGGCGGGCACACAACTTAATTACACTGATAAAATAGCATGCTTAGTAGCGTACTGGGACACTTCCTAGCTATATTTAAAGTTTCAACATGGATCATCAATAAAGTTCACTTGGAAGACTTCACATGGCTTTGACATAATTGTGCTTCATGACAGACACGAAGACACCTATGGACAGAAAATCACATGTCCATGTCTACTTCAACCGATCAAAGTGGCACCGCATATACCGTGGGTGAAAAATCTTTAATAAGTAAATTCGTCTTCGTAGAAGTTGTATCTACGAGCTCTATGATCACTTTGAATTCTTTCTTTAACAACTAGGAACATGATATCGATATGCTTAAATTTCGAAAAATTCTTATTGTTATTGAAATATAACACTGTCGATTTATTGTAACAGAATAACTTCACTTTTAGTGGTCTTTCAATTTTATCTACAATGTGTAATCTAGTGACAAAATTTTGCAGTCATATTTTAAAATTGAATACCTCAAAATAAGTTATGAATTCTACTTTCATATTTAAAGCAGCAGTGAGTGTCTGCTTAGCACTCCTCCAATGTATAGCTCTGCTAGCAAATAGATAAATATAACCAGAAGTGAATTTTCAATTATTTAGACATCCAACAAAATTAGAATCAAAAAATACCCAATGATCTCTTGCTGATATGATTTTTTGTATGTAATATTTTATTCTCTGTAAATACCACATAATTTGTTTGGCTGCTTTCTAATGATCCATTACGGGATTACTTAGATATCTGTCTAACATCCCTACAATGTATACAATATCCAGATGTGTACACTCTTGAGCAAACATCAGACTCCCTGTATCAAATGCACATGAAATCTTTTGCAATTCCTTCTGCTCAAACTTATCCGTGGGGCACAAATTTGAGACTATATTTGCCTCCTTTAGCAACAGGGGTATCTAGAAAAATGTACTTGCAACCATTGAACTCACGGAATATGCATTCATCAACCGCATTTATCTCAAAACCAAATGAGATAATAACTTGATAAATTTATGATACCACTAACGGGAAGCATTTGTCCTTGAGGTCGTTGAGTTTGTACTTCATGGGTAGATTCCTTCAGAGTTAATTCTCCTTATCTCCCCCCAAACTCAATATCCTTAATCAACCGGACATTTCTCGTATCAAAGAATGTCCTATTCAAGGGATCATTAAATTTATACCCACTAGACCTATCAAAGTACCCAACAAAGTAGCAGTTGATTGTTCTGGAGTCCAGTGATTTTTTTTTAACCGATATAGCCTAGTCTCAGCTGGACAACCCCAAATATGCAAATACCTTAGTTTGGGTTACTTGCTCGTCCATAATACATAAGAGGTTTTATGCATTGCTTTAGTTGGTACTCTATTCAGAATGTAAGGTGCAGTCTTAAAAATTAATCACATCTAGTAATTGAGACTTCTCACTAATTAAATATAGGTACCCGTATATGGAGTAATCGTTTATGAATGTAATAAAGTATTATTTGACCATTCCAAGAAGCCATAGAGAAAGATCCAAAAACATTCGTATAATTATGTTCTAAAACGTTTGAACTCCTATTAGTACCTAATTTCCAAATGTTTGTCTGTTTCCCCTTAATGCACTTAATATAGACCTCAAACTCTGTAACAACAAGGAAAACGAGAATCTCATTAGACACAAGCCTCTGTATCCTATGCTTGGATATATAACCTAAACGCTTATGCCACAACATGGTGGAATTCTTATTAGTTTTTATTTTGTACCATGTGAACTGGTATGCAATGTTTCATTAAATAAAGCAATTACTTTCCATTTTAAGATTATTTAGATAGGATAAAAATTGGTACCAACAATATTAGAATTAAGATAAAGACAAAACTTTCCATTTTCAAATGAACAAGAATAACCATATTTGTCCAAAATAGAGATAGAAATCAAATTTCGTCTAAAAATGATATTACAAAGTCTCTCTCAAATCTAAACAGCATTCAATCCTAAGCAATAACCTAAATGTGCCTTTAGTTTCAACTTTAGCTAATTTGCCATCGCCCACATAGATGAATTTTTTTTTCCAGCATCACTCGATAGTTGGCAGCTCAGGCAACCTTGCATAGACATACTTATGTGAGTGGAAGCACTAGAATCTATCCACCAAGTGTCTATAGGTATAGAATTTAAATTAACTTCAAAATAAACCAAAGTGAGAAATGTACATTTCTTAGCACACCAAGCGTGATACTTGGTACAA
Organism: Canna indica; assembly: GCA_034359265.1. Classification (NCBI taxonomy): domain Eukaryota; kingdom Viridiplantae; phylum Streptophyta; class Magnoliopsida; order Zingiberales; family Cannaceae; genus Canna; species Canna indica. Next base: position 29,372,135 of record CP136898.1, on the reverse strand, counting down.
TCTTCTTCACGTGTCCACTTGTCTTGCAGAAGAAACATGTAGAAACCTTAGTCTGATCCTTTTACTTTTTCTTTTGTGGAGCACCTGTAGTTTTTGTAGTTTAGGTCTTTTCTTGCCCTTATCTTTAGATGCTACTGTCAAATAAGCACTTTCAATCTTATCTTGCTTTAGTCTTTCTTCATCTTGCACACAATGAGAGATAAGTTCATTAAGAGTTCATTTCTCTTTCTAGCAGTTATAACTGATTTTAAATAATTGAGTGTAGGAAGAGATATCAGAACCAAATGCACCAATAAGTCCTCAGGGAGGTCTAACTTCAATGACTTTAATCTAAAAGCAAGATTTCACATTTCCGTAATGTACTCCCTTATGTTCCCTTTGCCTTTATACCTCATTGAGACCAAATTTTTTAACAACATGCTTGTCTCAGACTTTTTATTTTTTTCTCAAAACATTTTTCAAGAGCAGCAAGGAATAATTTGGCATCAGTCTCTTCACGATGTTCTCAAAATGAGAACTATCATGATGTTCTCTTTCTAGGCTTTGAAATTTGTGCTAATTGGCACAGGGATGGAATTTAATGTGGCAGTTATATTTGATGAAACAAAAATATTAACTAAATAGAGAACAAAACAAAATAATGATATAATCAGCTCAATAAGTTAATTAAAGCTAAAGAGAAATAAATAATAGCATGTCCCATTACAAGATACCAAGCACAACATTAATATTTAATCTTTGGATAAAAATATCAACTTGTAAGAAGTACTCTCAATGCAATAATCAAATACTAACAATCAGTCCTGTCAAACAAGAAGCCTTTCTTTGGAATGACTCTTGTCGACATGGAAAACCTTATGACCGACTCTTGATATCATTTATGCTTAATTATAGATATTTTCTTAAGGATATTTGTCATCATCAAAAAAGGGAAGATTGTTAGCCTAAAGTTTTCTACCTTGGTCTAAATCTCAGTTTTGATGATAACAAATATGGAACTAATATTTCATGAAGAATTATTTTCAGGTTCCATATCGGTTAGGGCACGACGTCCCCGATTGAAAAAATCAGAGAAATCGGAGAAATCAGAGAAATCGGCAATGACGTTCGTCGTCGCTCAGATTTCATCGAGAAGATAGAGTTTAGGTTTATGGTGTCTAGAATGTGTTGTAAATTCTCATGATGTTGCAAAGAAATCCAAAAACTAACCCGAACCCCAAAACACGAAAACTCGAAAAATTAGAAAATGCCCTAAAAAATCACCACCACTATTTTTCCACGATAGTCATATTGTGATTTGCTAGATCGAGCATGCCTAGTCCCCCTTCCTTAGTTGAAGAGACATATTATGAACCTTACATTTCAATCCAATTGCTATTTCGATTCCACTCCATATGAAGTTCCTTCTAGTCCTATCAATACATCCATATAACCCATTTCGAAAGTTTGAGCATGCCCTTATTGAAGGTGGGGATAACCATTAAGACATTCTTGACCAGCACTAGTATACTTGGCTAGCAATACCAAAAATATTGTCTTCGGCGATGCTAAAGCAATCGCAACACCATTGCCGAAGTCGTCGTCCCAAATAATCTATCACCGCTAAGCTGATCATCGAAGAATATAGTAACTACGACCGACTCAGCAACGGCCAACGGGTGTCGCAGTATCGGTCGCTGACCAACTGCGACAGCCATTTGTTGTCGCATGATATTAACTTTGCGACGGCATGGCGACCATTGAGAGCCGTCGTAAAACCGTCACAAATATATTTGCGATCGCTGTACGAAATTAGGTCGATACACTTTTTGTGATGGAAAAGTGGTCGCATAATCTATTAGTAGTGTGTCCAAGGACAATGGAATAATATTGTTATTATTGTTTTTCTTTTGAATTAATGGAACACTTATTTTATTGTGAGCATATTTAACTTGATAGAGATTTCTCGAATGGTTGATTTTGCCTAATAGTCATCAAGTACGAGACTTGATAGTAAAACCTTAAGGCAATTGAAATCTTGTTCGAAATAGTTCCTAGTCGATAATTATCATTGGAACGATAATGAATGATGTCAAACTCTGATCTTGATTGAAAGATGAAGAGAAAACAGAGTAGAAATAGGTGGAGGAGGAGAAGAAATGAATAGAAGCTTTATTTCTCATTGAATGAAAACAAATGAATACACAATGTTATTTATACAAGAAGCTAGTAGAAAACTAATACCCACTAATGCATGCACATTAATTAACTGACTCAAATACCATCTTGCTATATTCTAACACTCCCCCTAACTTGGTATTTGTATATGTTTTTCATTCCAAATTGGCCAACTAATTTTTCATGTTGTTGTCTTCCAATAGCTTTAGTCAAAATATCTGCCAATTGCTCTTGTGATGGAAGATGATTTGTTCCAGCTTGGATCTTTTCCCTTATAGTATGACAACCAATGTCAATGTGCTTAGTTCTTTCATGAAATATTGAATTTGAGGCAATGTGGATTGTTGCATCATTGTCATAATACAGTAGGGTAGGTCCTTCTATTCCAACTCCAAGTTCATTTAAAAGGCCTCTCAACCAAATAATTTCTCGAGATACAATAGCCATGCTCCTATATTCTGCTTCTGCTGTGGAATGTGAAACTGTATCTTGCTTCTTGCATTTTCATGAAACTAGTGAATCACCAATTTTGACAAAATAGTCGGTAACTGATCTTCTACTCATGGGACAAGTTTCCCTATCAGCATCACAATAAGCCACCATGTTTAGTGAGCTTTTAGATGATAAAAGAATGCCCAAACTTGGTGTCCCTTTAATGGATTTGACAATCCTGATGGCTGCTTCCATGTGTGACTCTTTAGGTTGATTCATAAACTGACTTAAATTATGGTCTAGTCATAGTAAGATAGATGAGCCTGCCAACTAGTCTTATGTACTTGTTGGGGTCTTCAAGAAGAGGATCATGGGTATCGGGTTGAAATTTCTGATCAAATTCATATGAAGTCAACCTGAGGTTTTGTTCCAATAGTGTATTCAATGGTTTTGAACCAGCAACACCAGTTTTTGCTATAAGCTCTAGTTAGGGATGGCAGTGAGTTTTTGTAAATGGGTATTTACTCGTCCCATAGCCTGATAGGTTATTAGCGGGTTTTGCCCATTGGGTCATGGGACGGGTATAGGATTTTGAGGTTTTTACCCTGTAGGATTTGGGACGAGTTTAGAATTTTAGTCTAAAACCCGTCCCAAACTCGTTAAGTATAAAATTACTAAAATGCCCCTTATATTATCCATATATATAAGATAATTATATTTTTTTAATTAGAGTTTAATATAATTTATTTTTTTAATTAAAACTAAGTATACATTATACAACAATAACACATTTAATTATCTATACCCTATTTTCTAACACAACATATAATATAATAATACACCATCAAGAGTTAAGAGGTTCGAAGAAGTAGCTCGTCAGCTATTAATTCCAACCATTTTTTATAATTTTAAATTATTCGTATAAGTCATATAATATTAGATGTTATGATAAGTATGTAGAATAATTCTTTTTATATAAATTCTATTAACTATTCTTAGATGTCATGATAAGTATGTAGATTATAGATCAATTTTTTTATATATAAAATTTGTTAACAGACGAAAAGCGGGTACCCAGTGGGTACCCGTTAAATTAGTGGGATGGGTTTGGGAATTACCTTTCAAAATACTAACGGGTTTGGGACGGGTTTAGGATTGAGTTTTCTTAATGGGTTTGGGATATGATTGACTTCGTCGTCCCAAACCCTCCCCAGTGTCATCCCTAACTCTAGTGCATATTTTCTTTGATTCAATAGTATTCCTTCTTGTGATCTTGCTACCTCCGTGCCAATGAAGTAACGAAGCTCCCCCGGATCTTTTATCTTAAAGTTCTCCCCTAAAATTGCTTTTAAATTGTTGATCAAGGTAAGGTCATTTCCTGTAATCAAGATGTCATCAACATATACTAGAAGAATGACAATCTTATCACCTTCCTTTCTTGTGAACATAGAGTAATCAAAATTACTCTGATTATAGCCATGGTAAGTCAAAACTTTTGATAGCTTTAAATTCCATTCCCTTGAAGCATGTTTAAGTCCATAGAGGGATTTAAGTAATCGACATACTACTTTGGTATTTAAGTAATCGACACACTACTTTCTACTCCTGATTATTAAATCCCTTAGGAAGTTTCATATAAGCTTCTTCTTGGAAGTCCACTTGTAAAATAACATTATTAACGTCCATTTAAAAAAATGGCCATTGATTCATTGCAGCTAGTGCCATGATAACTCTCATTGTTACTATTTTTGCAACTGGGGCACAGGTTTCCTTATAATCCACTCATTTTTGACTATAGCCCTTGGCCACCAACCTAGCCTTGAACCTTTCCACTTCACCATTTGGTTAATATTTAACCTTGAAGACCCATTTGCATCCAATAGCTTGTTTACCTTTATGTAATGTTACCAATTCTCATGTTTGATTATCCTCCAATGTTGAGATTTCTGCTTCAATCCATGATGAAATATAGTCATATATTTTAGGCTCAGTTACTTTAGACATAGTTGTAAGGGAGCATTGATACCAAGGGGTGAGATGCTCATATGAAATATAGTCACTAATGGGATAATGAGTGAAACTTTCTGATTCAGTTGTGGAAAATGAAGCTGAAGGTGTTGTGTAATCTTGTAACCAAGTTGGAGGTTTTGATGCTCGACTGGACTTTCTGACTTGAGGTTGAGTTCCTAAATTTATCTCAGGAATGGAAAAAGTTCATATGTAGACTAGGTAGTTGTTTCAGGTAAGAGGCTTGAGGATTGTAATTACTCTGTGTATTGCACAATATCATGCTGAGTTTGCATTTTAGGAGATGAAGCTGAAATATGTAAAAATTTAAGATCTTGTGGAGTAAAATTTGGGACTTGAGGTTTAGCAGGAACCAAAGGCTTATTTGGCTTGTCTTCGAAGGCAAAGGAAAATATATGCTCTTTAATAACAACATGTCTACTCAGAAAGAAGGTGCAAGTCTCCAAATTGAGCAATTTGTATCCCTTTTGCGTGTTGGAATACCCCATAAACACTGAGGGTACAGCTTTTGGTGCAAATTTATCCTTTCATCTGTTGTTTGTTGTATAACACAGGCAATCAAAAACTCTTAAATGATCTAGAACTGGTACCTTGTTGTGGAGAACTTCATACGGTGACTTTCCATTCAAAACTAAAGATGGCATCAAATTTATTAGATAACAAGTTGTGAGTATGCATTCTCCCCAATATCTCAGTGGAATTTTTGCTCGACTCTTTAATGATCTTGCCACTTCAAGTAGATGTCGATGTTTTCTCTCAGCTACCCTATTTTGTTGAGGTAACCCTAGTGAAGTATACCAAGAGGTGCTAAAAACTCTTTGGTATGCTTGTTAAAAAACTCAATGCCATTGTCTGAACGAATCACCTTTACAACAGCTGAGAACTGTATTTTGACGAAGGCTAAAAATTGCTTAAGAGCAGCAGCAGTATCACTTTTATCTTTTAACAGAAAAATCCAAGTAGACCTTGAATAATCATCAACAATTGTAAGAAAAATTTGTGATGATCATACGTTAGATGATGGTAAGGACCCCAAAGATCCATGTGTAACAGATTGAAGGCTTCATTAGCACGATTATGACTAGTAGGAAATGGTAAACGATGTTGTTTAGCAAGGGGACAAATAATGCAATCTGAAATAGAAGAAAAAAAACAACAATGGAATTCTTTATTGTGTAAATCTGCTTCGGTTTTGGAAGAGGTACATGACCAAATCGCCTATGCCATAACAAGGCCACTTTAGAAAGATTTACATGACTAAAATGATTTACACTTGACAATGAAGTTTCTAAGGAAGAACTTGAAGTAGCAGACTTTGTAGGTGTGATTGACTCTTGAAGCTCAGGATGTGGAACTAAAAAGTAAAGACCCTCACTTTCTCTACCAATCCCCAGAACCTTGCCATTGAGGAGATCCTGAAAGAAGCAAAAGTTAGGAAAAAAATTACAGAACAAGCTAGATCTCTAGTTAGTTTGGAGATTGAGATCAAATTGAATTTGCAACCAGAGACATATAAGACATTCTTAAGCTTTTGATTGGGTCCTACAAGGACGGAGACACTGTGTGAGACATTAGAAACAGTACCATTTGGTAATTGAACAAAAGAAGAAGAAGAGTTAGCAATTTCTATCAGCCAACGTGGACAAGGCGTCATGTGGTTAGTGGCACCAGTGTCAAGAATCCATCTTGGATTTGTATCAAAAGGGGAAAAGAACAAGTGAATACCAGTTGTATTAGCCTTGGCTTCTTTAGAGGGATCTTTGTGAAGCAGCTTTAAGGTTTCATCATACTGCTCACGAGTGATCAAAGGTGCAAGTTGGAGATCAGCCTGTAATAAAGAAGCATTGTTGGCATTTGAAGGTGGATTTTGTTTCTTCTTGGTGAATTTGAAGTCTGCAGGATATCCCACAAGCCGATAGTAGTTCTCATTTATGTGTCCTCTGATTTTGCAATGCTCACAAACAATGTTGTAATCTTTCTTTTTGGATTTATTCTTTGGATTGGTGCTGGAGTACAACATTGTTGATTTTAAAGGAGTCTCCATTAAAGTTGAAGTTGAGATTCCCCTTTGAGTCTCTTGTTGAATCAGCATGGAATAGGTCTGACTAACAAAAGGCAAGGGGGACATGAGCAAGACTTGGCTTCTTGCTTGGGCATATGTATCATTGAGCCCCGTAAGAAATTATAGCAATTTCTGGCTTTCCATAACTTCAAGGTAAGCCTTGTTCTTGGCACAAATACATGGAGGAGAACCAACAACAGAAGCATATTCATCCCAAAGCATCTTAAGATGACTGAAGTATGCAGACATGAATGAGGATCCCTGAACAAGAGTGAATATTTCTCTGTGTAATTAATAAATTCTTGATCCATTAACCTTGTCAAAGAGTCCTTAAGATCTTGCCATATAGAAAATGAGTCAGAAGCATACACAATGCTATTCAGCAACTCCTTTCATACAAAATTCATGATCCAAGCCAATATCGTGGCATTGCATCGTTCCCATTGATCATGCAAAGACTCATCTAATTTCCCTTTAGTGCAAGATCCATGGATGAATCCCAATTTGTTCTTAGATTTTAAAGAAATCTTCATAGCTTTGCTCCAAACAGAGTAGTTTTCAACTCCGGTTAATGGAAAGAAGACGAGGACGATACCTGATGAATCTGAAGGTTGAAGATGCAAAGGATTGTTGTAGTCTGAAGCAACATATTTTTGAACATCTCTCATTCCAGATGAAAAATCACCATTAACTACAGATGTCATGGTGAGATGATCAATGAATCAAGATCAGATGAAGGGCAGCGATGAAGTTTGCAGGGATCCTAAGTTTGTAGCTCAATTTGATCAAGAAATGCAAGAAGCAGCATGCTCGATCAAAGAACTACTCTTAGTTACCTAATTTTGTAGCTCAATTCGATCAAGAAACGCAAGAAGTGGCGTGATTGATCAAAGAACTATCTTAAATCCGCTCCCTGCATCTTTTGGCTCTGATACCATGTAAAAAAGAATCTTGATAGAAAGATGAAGAGAAAACATAGTAGAAAAGGAGGAGGAGAAGAAGAAATGAATAGAAGCTTTATTTTTCTTTGAATGAAAACAAATGAATACATTATGCTATTTATACAAGAAGCTAGTACAAAACTAATACCCACTAATGCATGTGCTAATATTAACAGACTCAAATACCAACTTGCTATATTCTAACAAATGAAGACTAGTATGCAGTCAGACTGATGATGATCATGTTTTACTGCTCATGAATATATGATATTAAAGTCAGAACATAGACACATGTTGACGAACATGGTGTTGGACAGACACACCATGAGAATACTACGTGGATTATATCATTAGTATATCTCCAACAGTAGTAATACGTAATCCTCCGACCTGATGTCAGCATAGATTCCTACATGAGGAGTTTTGTGTTTTGATCTAGTCTAACATTATCTTTAACCGAATGATAATAAAAATTATAGTTGAACATAGAACAAATCAGTTGGATATCTAGCTTCAAATGCTCAAGTGGATTTACCAAATGTCCAATTCTCAATTACAATGGTGATCTTATAGACTTTCCACGTGAGATGGAAGTTTATTTCGACTGGTATGTCTAATCTAAAGTGATTATGAAGTACGTATCCCATCATAAATTGATCAAACTTTGTTCAATCTAATCTAAAGTGATTAACAAGGTGTGAGACCATCTCTTCATGCTAGCTACGAAGAGGAAGGCTGCACAAGGTAATATGGGTTGTGACTATAGGGTTTAACTCTAAGGCTTCTAATGCCATGCTTGCATAGTGACACAAATTAGGTTATTAAACTTGAATATGTCGATATTTATTAGGAAATTATGAGAAATTTCGTGCAGAATCGATAAAATCTGAACCTGATGAGAGAAATAGAAAATCAAATCTGAAACCAAGATAAAAAAAATAAGAGACACGGGGGTTAACGTGATTCGGACTCGGCGGGGTGCCGGTCCTATACGTCCACGAGAAGAAGATGGGACTTCTTTATTAATTTTAAAAAAGAACTATAATAAGAGTAACAATAAAATTGAATCTCATTTAAATACATAACACTATTTCAAATAAACTGAATCTGAAATCGTTATGGAGTAGAGGCACTGTCTCTACAATCTCTACTTTGAAACTGAACTCCTCTGCTGTATTCTGGAACCTCGGAAGGGGCACTCTTTGAAAAAAGGTGATAGCAACACTCTTAATTTTTTGGATCTCTAATTCTCTCACCGTTTTTCCTTTGTAATTTTCTCAAGGAGACTCCACTTGATATCAAAATTTTGGAATTGTCTAGAACCTTGTATTCGACCTCCTTTTATAGGTGAAGGGAGCCGACGTTCTGCCAAAATTTGATATGAAATCCTAATTGAATAAGCGTTCGTCTTTGATCGAGAAATATAAGTTGTTGACCGAATTTTAAGCAACAAGGATTTGATGTAGCTAATTGGACATGATATGCAATTTTGACTGAATAATGAAAGGGTTAATTAATGAATATATCACGACTTTTATCAAAATTCTCAAATCTATTATGACTTTTCATTTGTTTCAAATGCAGGCTTCAACTCTCGATTCGTTTCAATTATATCACACCGTCAGACTCGGATTAAGTTTTCCGTTAAATTGCTAACCTGGCATTGATGACGTGTCAACTCTCGATTCATTTCAATTGTATCACATCGTTTCAATTCAGCATGGTTCAATTCAACGTGATTTGATAAAGTTGGTTCAAGCATATCTTGATCAAATCAACTCTGATTTGGGTATAGTCGGGCTCGTTGGATTCGATTCGGACCCAATTTGAGTCGACACCTAATGATTCATCCTTTGATAAAAATTGGTGGAAATTAGGGTTGATGCAGTCCTCATAAGTCGTCCTCCTCTCCCACAAGGCCCATACGAGGCCTACAAAAAAATTAAGACCGTCGCTATCACCCTTCTTCAAGGAGTGCCCATTCTCGGGTTCCGAAATATAACATAGGAGTTTAGTTTAAAGGCAGAGATTATAGAGATAATGTATCTACTCCATAACGGTTTTAGGTTCAAATTATTAGAAACAATGTGTTATATTTATAAGGGGATTCAATTTTATTGTTACTCTTATTGTAGTTTTTTTTTCTGAAATTAATAAAGAAATCTCATCTTCTTCCCGTGGACGTAGGACCAGCACCCCGCCGAGTCTGAACCATGTTAACCTTTGCGTTTTTTTTTTTGCATTCTTGGTTTTAGATTTGGTTTTCTGTTTCTCTCGTCGGGTTCGGGTTTTGTCGATCCTGAAGGAATTTTCCTATAATTTCCTAACAATTTGGTTTCAGTGCAAGTCCTTCTCAAATATACACAATGAAGAATGAGACTCGAAAGACTCCGTGGGTTCTTAAGTCCAAGCATGGAGCTAATTTGGCCCACATGAGCACTTACTTGACGTAGGCATCGTATGGGTCTTGTTGGAGAGGAGGACGATTTTTGAGGACTGCATCGACCTCAATTTTCATGAAAAAAGAAATTGTTAGGTGTTGACTCAAATTAAGTCTGAATCGAATCCAATTAGCCCGATCTAATCCAAATAGAGTTGATTTGATTGAGATATGATTGAGCTAATTTTATCAAATCATATTCAATTGAACCATTCTGAACTGAGCTCGCAAGCGAGCTGAACCTACTCATTTGGGTCTCGCAAATGGGCTAAGCAACCCACACCACCGCATGATCAAAGAAAGGAAGGCAAAATTAGCTGGGCTCAGCCCAGCCCAAGTGGGCCAAGCAAGTGGGCCAAGCCCACCTTCCTCCAATGGCATCATGTTCGCTGCACATGGAGCCAAAGCTGCAGCTGCACACAATTTGAAGCAAACTTGCTCTAATTTGAAGATTTTAACAATTAAAATACATGACTGGTGAAATGTGGAAGGATGATGCAGCACGCAATTCGGTGGACTGTTTCAATATATGCCTGCCTCGTAAACTTCGGTCAATTTTTCCATTATTTGGTCAAAATTGCATATCATGTCCAATTAGCTGCTTCAAATCTTTGTTGCTTAAAATTCGATCAACAACTCATATTTCTCGATCAAAATTGGACCTGGTCAACTGTGTTCAACCAATAAGATGTGAAGAAATCCTTGAACAATGCAGATTCAATTAGGATTTCATCTTAAATTTCAGTAGAACATCAGCTCCTTTTATGCGGCTGAATATAATGTTCCAAATAATCTCAAAATTCTAATTTCAAGTGGAGTCTCCTTGAGAAAAATAGAGAGGAAATATTGTGAGAGAATTAAATATTCAGAAAATTAAGAGTGTCACTATCATTCTTTTTTAAGGAGTGTCCATTTCTCATATTCTGAAATATAGCAGAGAAGAATTCAGTTTCAAGGCAGAGATTGTAAAGACAGTGTCTCTACTCCATAATAATTTCAGGTTCAATTTATTTGAAATATTGTGTTGTATTTAGAAGAGGATTTGGTTTTATTATTTTTTTCTGGAATTAATGAAGAAGTCTCATCTTCTCCCTGTGGATGTAGAATCGTCATCCTACCGCGAGTCCAAACCATGTTAACCCATGTTTCTCCTATTTTTTTGCATTCTTGGTTTTGGATTTGAATTTCCATTTCTCTCGTTGAGTTTAAATTTTATCGATCATGTAGGAAAAATTCCATACTTTCCTAACAATATTAATAGCCGCTTCTAGCATATTCAAGCTTAGAAGATCCATCACCAACTCTACTTCACAGATTTGTATACATTACAAAATCGATGCAGTTGCGAAGTTTGTTGGCAAGTAGGTGGATAGGATCTGTATAGATTACTTCATTGCTGAAAAGGGTTCCTCCTTTAGTTCGAAGTAGCACCCATCGTACTTGAAGTGCCCTTCAATGACTTGAGCAGTATTCCTTGTATAGCAAGTAAAGCTCGGATCACTCTACTCAGCTTGATCTTAAACTAATCTAAAATGTGAATTATCCTATACATGCACTAAGCTAATCTAACTTGTCTGATTTGTATTAGATTATAACCTAACAAGATCATTGAGCGATCTAATTTACCTTTTTCTGTCCTTTGAGCTCCCTAGCGACTCAAGGGTGCAGCTTCTCTCTTCTGCTCGTCGGATCTCTCCCTTATGTGGCATCTTCCCAGTGTGGATCTCCCATCTCTTCGACTTGTCGATGGAGAAAGACTATCCCTCCTCCATCCGTCCCCCCTCCTTAATAGTTCCATCTAACTTGCGTCAAGATGAAGATGATGAACCTGTTCTTTTAGAAGAAGAAGACGTTTCCCCTTCCGCTGGTGCATCTACATTCAGTCTCATCGGCAAACTCTAGACGAGTAAATCTCAATCCTAGAATACGTTGCATATGGTTCTGACACAGATTTGGAATCAACCAAAAGGATTCATATGTGAAGAATACGAACCAAAGATATTCAAATTCTATTTTGAAGAAGAACGGGAGATGTTAAAAATACTGTGTTCTCAATTGTGGCTTTACAAAAACCAACTCCTTGTTCTCAGGAAATGGGTTAAAGATCTCCCGCTCGATCAGTATGAGTTCAACAAAGTTCCTTTCTAGGTTCAGTGTTGGGGGGTTCCAGGACACCTCTGAAACTGCAAAGTTGGTAGGAAAATCTGCAGTGGAATTGGTGAAGTTGAATCCATTTATCTTTTCTCTGTTAATGATCCACAAGAATTTATCATCAAAGCTAAAATCTCTATTGATATTGAAAAGCCGATCAAAAGAGGAATCCTTTCAGCTTCCCCTAACCAAGGCGAGTTTTGGACTGACTTCAGATATGAACGTCTACCACTATTCTTCTACTATTGTGGACATATTGGACATGATGTTAAAAGCTGCTCCAAACTAATTGAAGATGAGGTCAAAGGATGCACCAGAGACATCAAACTTGGCTCGTGGATTCCCAAACAGGTAGAAAAATCTCAATGGTTACTAATATGCCTACAAACAAGTCTAGATCCCCCTCATCTCAGTCTACTCTCCCAGAAGTTCTTCTGAATCTATCAGCCATCAACATGTCCAAAGTCTCTACTACTTCCCCTCATGCAATACCCCCGGTAGAGATCACACCTCCTACTTCAGACCCTCCAGTTCAAAAGGGAGGTAATAGAAGGAAACCAGTAAATATCAGGAAAGCTAAAAAAATGGAAAAAAATTCTCCTTCAGGATCCACTCGAGACAAAGTGAAGGCTACTTCATCCCCAGCAGGGAGTAGGAAAAGAGCTGGTACCTCTCTGGAAATAGAGGTCAATAAACGAACTAAATCAACATCGACCATCCCGGATGCTTCAATGGTGGAGGCGGCCAACCAAGAATGGCCCCCAACCCAAATACGAAAACACTCATCTGGAATTGTCAAGGGCTGGGGAACCCCTTGACAACTCGTCGGCTGAAGGATCTTTCCTTCAAGTTCTCCTAGGGTGGTATTTTTATTATGGAAGTGAAGCGGCCTAGTCACTGTTACTCACATCTTCTTCGCACAAGCAGTTTTGATAACTTTCATACAATGGGCCCAACTGGTATAGCGGGAGGCCTTCTCTTTGCATGGAAACATCACATCAACGCAACTATTGTTTCCTCCTCTTCCTACTATATACACATGTTGGTTACAGATCAATCTCTCCAAAAATCCTGAAATTTTTTTGGAATTCATCTTCATCATGAGAAACCCATCTTCACTCTCAAGTCTCTGCTCTCACCTCGATCATTCAGAATACTCAATCCTCAATCCTAATAGGAGGAGACTTTAACAGTATCCTAAGAGTCGAAGAGAAACTTGGTGGATCGCCATTTCATCACTCAATGACTGAGGAGCTGGCTGCTCTAGTGCATGACTATCATCTGATGGAATTCCCTTCTTCTGGCCCTCCCTTCACTTGGAATAACAGACGCAATGCTCCCTTCCACATCGAGAAAACATTGGACGGGTTCCTAAGAACTATTGAATGGATGCAAACATTGTCTAACTAGCGGGTTTCTCATTTAGATTATATGGGCAGTGACCATCGGCCCCTCTTGCTTCATTCTCAAGCTGAGGAAAAATTCAAAACCTCATTCAAATTAGATTATAAAGCACCTTACATCTAAGACTGAGGACCTTTGCTCTAATCAAAATCCTCCCTGTTTTGAGGCTATCAAAGCTCTTGAATCTGAATTGGAACAAGCCATAAAAGATGAAGAAACTTACTAGAGACAAAAATCTCGGGTCTGCTAGCTCAGAGAAGGTGATCGGAACACATCATACTTCCATGCGAGCACTCTAATGAGAAGAAACAAAAACTCCATCCACAACATTAAAGATTTAAATGAGAATTTGGTATCCAGGGAAAAAAATGTTGTTGAAGTAGCCATCTCTTACTTCCAGGATCTGTTCAAAGCCTCTTCTTTGTGTAATGATTCCTCTACCTTCAACAACATGCATGTCAGGATCACCAGGAGAATGAACAGGTGGTTACTTAGGTCTATTTCCCCAGAGGAAGTTAAGAATGTTGCATTCTTGATCTGCTAGGACAGTGCTCCTGGTCCAGATGGGTTCACCAGATGCTTCATGCAGAAATATTGGGAGATTATTGGCAATGATATATTTGAAGCCACATCCGCTTTGTTGAAAAACAGAAGACTATTGCGGAGCTTCAATCACACGATTATGGCGTTGATTCCTAAGTGCAAGAACATCCAGGAGATGGCTCAAATTCTTCCTATAAGTATGTGCAACTTCCTTTACAAGATCTTCTCTAAATTAATTGTCCATCGGCTTCAACCCATCATGGATAAAATTATTTCTCCCAATCAGAGCGCTTTCATTAAGGGCCGACTTATCTCTGATAACATTTTATTGGCTCACGAGGTAATGCATCATTTAAAAACTAAAGCCTCACAATCTTCTCAAGGGATGACAATTAAGTTAGACATGAGTAAAGCTTTTGATAGAATAGAGTGGAATTACATCCAGAATATTATGAAGGCAATGGGTTTTCAAACTGAATTCATAGACATCATCATTCAATGTATCTCCATAGTTACTTATTCTATACATCCTGCTAGGTGCAACTTTGGATATTTTCAACCTCAACGAGGTCTACGGCAAGGGGATCATTTATCCCCTTTCTTGTTTGTGGTCTTCATGGAAGGATTAAACCATCTCCTACAGTCGCAACTTGATGTGAATAAGTTGGAAGGTATAAAAATTAGTCGTCACAGCCCGTCGATTTCATCACTTTTCTTTGACGACGACATCATTCTATTCTGCAAAGCTGATCATAACAATGTCAATATCATCAACTCTACTCTCCAACAATTCTCCTTACTCAATGGACAACAAGTTAATCTAGGAAAGTCTATTGCTTTCATCTCAAGGAACACACCCCATCGGGGGCGACATCACTTAAGTCATCTCCTCAACATACAACATATCGGGGCACAAGATCAATACCTTGGACTACCTTCTATCATTTAAAAATCAAAGAGAGTCACCTTTCATTTCATACTCTCAAAAATCAAGAACAAGCTCCAAGGATGGAACTCAAAACTTTTGTCAAGGGCGGGTAAATCTGTGCTAATCAAAGCAGTCATTCAAGCCATTCCTAATTATGCTATGAACAACTTCCTTCTCCCTGATGGTTTATGCCATGATATTAGCAAGCTTCGCAAGGAATTCTGGTGGAGGAATAGGCCAAATTCCCGCGGTATTCATTAGATCAGTTGGCAAACTCGATCTTGCTAGCAATACAAAAATGGGTGGCCTGGAATTCAAAGAATGCAAACATATGAACCTTGCGCTATTAGCTAAACAATGTTGGAGATTACTCACTAAGCCTCATTCTTCGCTTAGCAGTGTTCTCAAAGGAAAATATTTCCATTTCTCATCATTTATGGATGCTAAAGCTGGAGGCAATGCATCCTGGGGATGGAAAAGTCTCATAAAAGGTAGAGAACTACTAATCTCAGGATCTAGATGGAGTATTGGTTCTCAATCCATAAACACGGTACTCGGATTTCCGTGACTTCCCATTCCTCCTTACTTCAGCATTTGCAATCCACATGAGCTCTCTCAGGCCACAAAACTTATATCAGAATTTATGGATAAAAATCCTCATGTGTGGACTGTCCCTGCAATCCGATCCTACTTTCATCAAGATATAGCAATTACTCTGTCCTTGATATGGGTATACATGCTGGTAGAGATAAAATCCATTGGCATTACAATTCAAATGGCAAGTATAGTGTGGCTTCGGGATATAAACTAGCGAACGGAGAATGGCAAGTTGACACCCCTTCCCCTCTTTTCCCATGGCAAAAGATATGGAAACTCAGCGGCACTCCAATACTCAAACATTTCATCTGGCGGCTGGTTCACGACTCTCTCCCTACTAGGTCGGCTCTAGTTCGATGGCAAGTACATATAGAAGATGACAAGTGCCCACATTGCTCTCAACATCAAGAAACCTCCTCCCATCTATTTCTATACTGCAGTATAGCTCAGAGGGTTTGGTCACAAACTCCCTTCCATATTAGCAGCAACCACTCGTTAACAATTAAGCAATGGTGGCTTTCCATTCAAGCTAATTCACCTCCTTTTCCTAAAGCACTAAAACTCTTATGTTGGGTTTTATGGAGCTTATGAAAATGCCGAAACTCTTGCCTCTTCCAATCTGCATTGGATACTCCAGAGAACATTTTCATATTAGCTTTTAACATGTGGCAATGTACTAAAGACATGTAGGTTGTTTTTTCTTTCCTTCCTCCCGTGGAAGTGAATTTGGATGATATCATTTTTCAATTGTGTGGAGTCATGTAACTCATTTTCTTTCTATGGAAGAAACTTATAACTTTTGGAGAGAAAAAAAAAAGCTAACAAGATCTTGGTCTAATTGAATATAATTATAATCTTGACTTAATTTGATTGACATAATTGAATCAAATGTCGAGTAATATTTATACCTTAAATATTATTCTATTATATTTTAACATCATCTCAGGAGAAAACTTCGGTGCAGCCGAAGCTACACTGAACCCCGTGCAAGCCCAATCACATGGCACCTAGTGATTGGGTTTGCACGAGGTTCGATGCAACTTCGGCGGCACCGAAGAAGTGCCCCTCATCTCACATGTACCCTTAGAGGTAAGGAACTTCACCCTTGTAGCTATGGCTTAAGATCTAAAGACATAATGGATAACTATAAAGATTCAAGGTATACATCTAGCTATAAATACTTTATATTTAGAATTTCTTTAATAAATACCCATAAGATGGACCTAAATTAGTTTTTAAAATTTGAGCATATTAACTAGGAAATGTCTATGGCTTGTATGATCAGTTTCTAATTTTCAAAAAAAAAAAAACAATAAGAAACTAATATTATCATCTACTGATCAACTTAAATTATAAGAAACATTAATCTGCGTACAAACTTACCATGGAGAACCTTTTCTTGTCCTTCATTCCAGTATATATCGTCGGGAAGACGGAATGCCCAGCATAACAAAAGCCAAAAAGACTAACAGCCGTAGGAATCCCACTCCAATTTATCAGCACGCCCTTCTCACGAAATCCGACTCCCGTAAACCCACCCCACAGCACCGAGACCACCACGCCGATCGAAGCCAAAACCCCTCCCAACGACACAAGCGACAGCACATCCAAGCTTCGCAGCCACGTCGTCGGCAGGATCACCAGAGCTCCGACGAGAATGTATCCCTGCTTGCCCCCAACCCTAATTCCAGCGACGTCGAAATCATCCTCCCGCGGGAAGAGCTTCTCCATGTTATCTCCTTCCAGTATCAAGAACTCGGTCGCCACGAGGTACAGCTCCAGGTACAGGAATACGGACACGAGCAGCCTCCCCCAGCGGCCGAAAGCTATTTCGCCTATGTCGGGATACGTTCTCGCTTGCGGATTTGAGTCCATGCAACGCTGCAGCAGGATTGCCGAGTAGAAGCAGACGGCTGCAGTAGTTAGGAGGAGTATCAAGCTCAGCCATCCGCCCTGAGACACTGCGTATGGAATTGACAGTATTCCGAATCCTGGGAATTTAATTAATCGAATGCACGAGTTAGGCATGAAGAGTTGTGTAAATTGAAGATCTGATTAATTTATAATTAATTACATGCACCTGAAAGCACGTTGATTCCAATGAAACTTGTTCGGAAAAAGCCTGTGCCAGTTTGCGAAGCTAAATCTTGCGCCATTGATTCTCTCCTGTGCGCGCTTGAGGAGTGAGTAGAAAAAGGGGGATCGAGCTTCAAAAGAGACCTTATATATTGAGTCTGATATATACTCTTCCGTTAGACTCGGTCATTAATTCCATCCGAATGACAAGTATGTGGACAGTTAATCGTGAAATTAATTTAATCGAAACTGGCAGAATATAATCATGAGATAATCGGCCATTAGTGCAAAATCCCATCAGGGTTTTATATTAAATTAAATCGATCAATAAACTTAACCAAGAATCACTTGATTATTTATATATTGTGTTTTTCTTTAACTTTACAGTTTATGCTCATTATGCTTAAAATATTTCTGAAGAAGCTCATACAGTTTATCACTTGATTAATTTTTCCAAATAGAATTAATTTTTCACAATTATTTGTTTTCAGAATTTCAAACGATTTTATGGCCAAGTTTGGTCTAATTTGTTAAGAGTTAATGGAATGCTCATTGATTATTTTATTATTTTTACTAGCTCATTATTTTAATATAAAAATTTCTTAATTATTTACAATAAAATTATGTGTTTTGTTTAATTGATTGTTAGTATATAATGGAGTAATACAGCAAAATTCAAAACATTGGTGAACTTAAATAAAAGACTTAAAGTAATATCGAAATGTGTTTGGACTGAAATAACTCTTTTGTCCCGGCCGAGTCAGGCCCGAATGCGCCCACACTCATGAACCAAACTCAGATCGAGCTAACCCACAATTTATCCCGAGGGCTCCACCCACCCAAACAAGAATATCGTTATTCTTCATTAATTACTAGGGATTTGACAGTAAAGAGCTTGTCCTCCAGGATAAACTTCAACGCATTACGGGCATATCCCTGCGAGATTACGAGAGACATCATCGCCCCAGACATCCTTGACATGCCCATGAAATAGACATAGCACACATCAATTATACTCTCGATTCCAATTCCATACCCATCATTTGGGATTCCTTCTTACTTGAGAGTTAGAGTGTCTTTGCAGGTTACCCTCGGAGCCGCGCCAAACCAAGAGACATGAAGGCCTACATCACCCCCGACTTCAGGCAAGAGCATTTGTCATCCATCGTTCGACCGAGTAAATCTTACCTGTCTCATATATCATGATAGACCTGGAGTTAGGCAAACGCCGTCGCACACAGGCAACAACCTAGCAGCATCGTTCCCTCGTTGCCAAGAGACACTAACACGACAAGGAGTGGCACTTAATTTGGTGTCCTTCGACTCCACCATAAGAGCTACGACACTTGATCAATGACCTCCAAGCGCATAACCAAAGGTTAACAGCCCGGGTCGAGGCGCTGACATAATCCAAGGAGCAGCACACGGCCGAGCGCGAGCATTGCCCCTCGGAGCACAATGAAGATAGTCATCTCGAAAGAATCAGGAGGTCAGCGATAACTTTTTGTGATGAGGTCTCCCACACGCTCCACCAGAGAGAAGAGGAAGGAACCTAGGCCACAGAGACCATTCCTCCCCCTACCGTCGACTCGGGACCTTTCGTTGAGCACATCATGATAGTTTTGTTGGCCTAAGGTTTTCTACCTTGGTCTTAATCTCAGTTTTGATGATAACAAACATGAAACTAATGTTTCATTGAAAAATATCTTCAGGTTCCATATCGGTTAGCGCTCGATGTCCTCGATCAAAAATATCAAAAAAATCAAAAGGAAACTGATCGATCCGTTTGGGTTCGTTGCGAAAATTTCTAGAAATTCGACATGTGCACCAAAGATATCTTGGACGAGTCTAGAGAACATATGAAAAGCTCTTTAAGTTGACGCACGCTGAAGGCCGAAACCCGAAAACAAAGCGCACAAGAAAAATAAACAAGAAAATTGCCCTGCCCAGATTCGATCGACAGACAAAAGATGAAATCGGGCAGAAGGCAATTCGATCGATCGAATGCTGCCAAAAATTGGCAATAGGCAAGTCGATCGACCGAAGTATGCCAAAAAGTGGCAGAATGCCTTTGGTCGCTCGGTGGTCGCTCAGTGGTCGCTCGGTCGGTCGACCAACGATCGATCGGCAAGCGACCGGGAGTCGGCAACGGGCAAAAAAATGCCCGTTGACGAGCCCTCTTATTTAGGGGGTTATAAATACTCACTCCAAACTCTCTTCCAAGCCTTCAATGATGCTTCTAAGCTTAAGAGAGTCATTTTCTTGCATCTGTACAAGATTTTCTTGAGCCATCATTGCAAGAACCCTAGTTTTGTTCTCCACTCCTTGATTTAGCCTTCAAACTTCACTGATTCATCATCTTGAGGCATCAAGAAGACTAGGGAGTTTCTTTTGGAGCTAAGTACTTGTTGTTTTGATTTATTACTCCAATTATTATTGTATTTTGTTATTTGTTTTGATTGTATATCAAGTGTGTAAACCTAGGTTGCTAGGTTTGATTGAGTTGGTGGTGGCCTTGGTGTTAAGGCTTAAATCCACCATTGTAAACTTAGTTTGCTAGGATTAGTTGAGTTATCCTTAGGTTGATACTTCCGAGTGTGGAAGTGCTCTCGGTAGGAAGGCGAGATACTTCCGGGTGTGGAAGTGTCTTCGGTTTGAGAGCGGAGACTTTTCAGTGTAAAGTCCTCATTGTAAGGAAACTAATTAATCTAGTTAAGATAGTTTGGAAATCCTAAGCGGGGTGCTTAGATAGTGGAGTAGGCATTGGGGCCGAACCACTATAAATCATTGTGTTAGCATTGATATTTTGTTTGTGTTAATTATTTTATCATTAATCGCTTCCGCATTTAGTCGTTAAATAGTGAATTGCCTAAGTACTTTAAGAAAGCTTTTAAAATCTAATTTAGGATAATTGATTAGTTAACACACTATTTACCCCCCTCTAGTGTGGCCATTTCACCAATATTTAGTATCAGGGCGGGTCGTGGATTGAGATTTCACCATCTCGTCTACATCTTGCCTCGATTCGAAAAATGACACTAGATTGTGTAGTGTCTATACCACCTAGGTTCGATGAGTCTAACTTTGGTCTTTAGAAGAGTAGAATGTATACTTTCCTAAAGACTCAAGGTTTATGTGTATTTGACATGGTAAAGGCAAAATATATTGAACCTAAGAAAAATATGGATTTATTGACCCAAGAACAAATTAATATGTTTGAATTAAATGCTAAGGCAATAAATTACATATTTTATTCTTTGGAAAATAATATCTTTGAAAAGGTCATGCATTGTATTTCGGCTTTCGATATTTGAGCAACTTTAAACATGCTATATGATTATGCTAAGACCGAAGAGATTGCCTAATGAAGATAGTGATAATAATGGTCATTCACCTACCACTAATCTTGGTTTTGATGCCCATAGCTCATCTAGTCAAAGGAGTAGCTCCAAGAGTCAAAGGAGTAGCTCCAATAGCCGAAAAAGAAAAGTGATGTGTCATGCATGCAAGGAAAAGGGGCATATGAAGAAAAATTGCCCTTCTATGAAGAACAAGGCAAAGAAGAGGTCAAATGCTTCCACACATTCCACACATCCATCTTCATCAAGCGAAGCATCCTCTTGCCATGGCTATGAAGCTAGCATCATGAATGCTAAAGATGAGGTATATTCTTCTTCTAGTCATGATAATAAAAATGGTACTATTAACTCATCTAGTTCTCATGATTTGCTTTATGATGAATTAATGGATGAATATAAAATCATGTATGCCTTGCTTGTTAAAAAAGATAAGGAAAACAAAAAATTGAAGAAAGAAAACTTAAACCTTAGCTCTCAATTACATGATGTAAAATTAGAAAATGAGAAGCTAAAAATTAGTGTCTCTAATCCATATCATGATACCTTAAGTATTGACACTAAGGATTTGAAAACAAAAAATGACATTTAAAGAATGGAAATAGCATGTTGAAAACTCAATTACATGTTATTCATAAATCCATGAACAATTTTTTTAAAAAAGGTTGTGCTTTTGAATAAGAAAGTAAATGAATTCAAAAATGTTTCTTCTACTAAGAACACAAGAATGGAAAATGCTTATGTAAAGAATGCCAATATTCATCATCATTCTCATGTTAAACATTCTACCATTAAACCTCATGTTCAAAAGAAGTATGTTTCCTTTAAGAATGCTCATGTTCATCATAGCTCACATGTCAAGCATTTTAGTGATAAATCTCATGTCCATAGTGAAAATAAAGAGTTTCATTGACATTGTTTTTATTGTGGTACATATGACCATGCAATCTATGATTGTGCATTTAATAAGAATCCAAGTGTTGCTAATACACTTTGGATACCTAGGCCAACTAACCCCCAAGGACTAAAAGCCATTTTGTTACCAAAGTTTTCTTGTTCTTTTGTAGGTGGAGCTACCACACAAGGATAAGGGAAAGAGATGTGTTGAAGTTGGCCAAGAATTGAATGAAAGATCCTTACGTTGTTGCAACTTCAAGTTTTTCACCTAGATGCCTTTGGAAATGGAAGTTGGCATCTATAAGGTTTGATATCATCTCTTAACTTCAATTGATCCATTAATAGTTGGAGTTAATGATACTTACTTAGATTGATTATTTTTTCTCTCATGATATGCTTTCAAAAATGTTTTTGATTTTTGGTTTTTAGTCTCTTCGGAGACCTATGTAGCCTATAACGGGCTTATGCGATCTTGCGGTTCCAAATCGTAGGCTCATTATGGTCTATCGGTTTTCAACCAATAGGAAGGGTTGGAGATCATGTTTTCATTTATATTTCACTTGTAATTTCTTAAAATTCGTTTTGATATCACTCGATTTTATTTTAAAATGAATTTGAAACTATTTAGCAAAGTAGACTTTGATATCGATAATTGATCCCTCTCTTTGCTACTTAGTTTGATAACTTGCTAGTAATTATATTTTCATTATCCTACTAATGAATATTGCTTGCGAGTTATGATAAAATGGAAGGCTATAGAAATTGAAAGAAAAATACAAGTTTGGCAAAATTTCCAAGAATGAGGTATGAGTTTGATTTTGCAAAAATCTTAGTGTAACACTTCAATAATTATGCTTCAATGATTTCTCTATGACTCATGATCAATTGTGCATGATAAATGCTTAGAATTTCATGAGTAAGAAACTTTTGATAACTTAGGCAATTTCACGATATTTTGATTGAATGAAATTTGCACTAGGTTGAAATCATCTATTAAAGACTGTTGGTGAAATGACCATACTAGAGGGGGGGTGAATAGTGTGTTAACTAAATCTTTTGCCTAATTCTGATTTTTCGTGTTTAATCATTTTCTTACAATTTAGGCAATTCACAATTTGATGATTAGACAAAGAAGTGAAGAAATAAAGTAATTAAGCAAACACAAGAAGAACAATGTTAACACAAAGGAATTTATAGTGGTTCGACTAACCGCCTACTCCACTACCTAAGACTCATGCTTAGGATTTCACACACAAATGCACTATATTAAGAGTAGCTTACAATTGAGGACTTTACATCCGAAAGACTCTACACTCCCTTAGAAAGTACTTTCACACCCGAAAGTATCCACCTTCACACACTACAACATTTTTGACCTATAGGAACGGTCGAAAAATGTTTCCAAAATATACAAAACTATGGCCATATACCTACGGGAACGGTTTCCCTATGTGTACTAAAATATGTCGTTCCGCTAGGCTATAGGAACAATTTTCCTACCTATGGCCACGCTACCAAAACAACCATTCCTATAGGCCGAGCTTATAGGAACGGTTCCAAAAAATATTCCTGTAGCCAAGCTTATAGGAACGGTTTTCAAACTGTTCCTATAAGTGTATAGGAACGGTCACCAAACCGTTCCTATAGGCCAAACATATATGAATAATTTGGAAACCGTTCCTATAGTTGGCGCTTATGGGAACAATATGTAAAACCGTTCCTATAGGTCGTGTTATTGTAATAGAAATAATATATAATCGTAAAGTTTCATAAACGTAAATTCCAAAACATAAATTCATTCATAAATATATAATTTCATAAACGTAAATTCCAAAACATAAATTCCATTCATAAACATAAATATATTAATTGTTGACTCAAAAAAGACAAAGTTCACGATTAAGGTACTACTATTACATGTGAAATTAAGCTATCAAGCCTAGTATTCCCCTTCCAAATCATCCAAGTCCTCTTGATGATCATCTCCTCCGTGAAATTCATCTTTCATCTCCCAAATCATCATTGTCCTGCCCAAATGATCATCTCCTCCGTGACTTTGGCCGCTAACTCTTTGCTTGACTTGCTTGTAGTGGAAAGTTCATATCACTTCCTTGTATCATCTTGTCTTGTAAGGAACCACCAAGCCTAAGCTGCTCAATCCAAGGAAACACCTTTATTTCTCTGCCTAAGCTGCTCAACCCAAGGAAACACCTTTATTTCTCTGCCTAAGCTGCACAAGAAGAGGGAAATGTCTAGTTTGATGCAAGCATATATGAATAATATATTTATTGGATAATTTGTATATGTTCTTAACAGTTGGCCAAAGCACTTAGCAGTAACAAAGTTGGTTAAGCACTTAGTAGTAGCAAGCTTTAGATGCAAATTTCTAGGTTGCCTTAATTTGTATCTGTTCTTATAACAGTTGGTCAAAGCACTTAGCAGTAGCAAAGTTGGTCAAAGAACTTAGTAGTAACAAGCTTTAGATGCAAATTTCTAGGTTGCCTTATAGGTTTAATTGGAACCTAACTTGTGCAACTATTTAACTTAGAATTACTAGTTTTATACATTTAGTTTAAGCCAAATATTGATACTGAGTATAATAAAGTATAAATAAGAATCATAGAAGATGTCTAATAAAGTAAAACGAAGAGCTTATTGTTAAAATTATATATATGACTATCACAACTAACTGAGACTTAGCAGATGTCTATGATGGATTTGGCACATTTAAGAATACAGGTTGACAGTTTCTTACCACTCAATTGTAGTTTCCTAGTACCAATAGTATAGGATATAAGAATCATAGAAGATATTGCGTAATAACAAAGACCTTGAAAAACAATTTGCATGTTTTCTTTGTACCCCACAAAAAATAGTCGAAGAAAATTATCAGCATAAGGAACTAGCATGTTTACATCTTGTACAAGTGCTCCAACCCTTCTTTGCATAGCCAAGGCACGCAACCGCACAATACTTAATGTCCAAAGGAACCTTTCAGCATCACGAGCAAGACGCTCTATCTTTAGAGGGGCTGCCGAGTGTTGATTTATGATGATAATAACCGATGTTAAATGAAGCATCAAGAGCAATTAAGTTAACACGAGTAGAAAACCTTACCCAGTGTTTTTTCCAAAATTCAATTGCACGCTTCTGCTGTTCTTCCATTTTTGTAGCCAAATTTGGGTCTTGCAGCTCCAAGAGGTCATCCTGAAAACAATATGCCAAAAATAAATAATAAAATCTGGGGGAAAAGATACACCTGAGTTTGCTTATGAGAATGATTACATTGAAAGAAAAAAAGAAAGGAAAACAAAAATGGATAGGACATTCATCTGGACAAAATCACCAAAATGTCAGTTGCTGGCTTGCTGTTATACATACCTTATGAGCCAAAATCAAGCTAGTACATTCTTCTGAACTTGGTAAAAAGTCGCCATAAAATTGCCAAAAGTTACCTTCCACATAAAATGCATAAAGAAGAAGGCAGGCCAATCTTAGATCCCAATCTGTCTGCAAATCAAACACAAGACTATGACTGAAAACTTTTGCCAATCCAAGCTCATCTCAATATCACTCCCAAGAATCAAGCATGAACTAACATCAGTATTTCTCTTTTGCAAGAATCGGCATGAAGAATGGAACAGATATGATAAAACTGGAATACTAAATATTGAGGATAAGTAAAGAAAAAAAGAAATAAGATTGGATAACAGTGTATAGATCAAGCACACTAAAAAAGATAGATCATAATTTCTTTTTTGTAGAAATTTTAAGGTCTTTGGGGCACAGTATAGATTTTTCCCAAGTAATGCAAGATTGATCAACAAATAGAAGTTAGATGTGTTTGATTCTTGCACACTAGTTTTAAAAATTTAGAAGAAGAAAACTTTTGCATTATGTCTTTGCAATTACGCCAATGTCTACCAAGGTTCTACAAGTCATTGTGACTTATCTATACTGTGAAGGTATTGGTTTCTGTCATTAGAATTAATAATGATGAATAAGTAGTAAATATTTTTGTATCTATAGTCAACCATTGGTATAGTAATGCAACATGATCATTGTATAAAGATAGTTACTGATGTTGGAAAGCTGCAACATATGATTGTACACATTTATGGAAGACACCATCATCTAGATGCCACTAGATTTTTATTTTATATGCAGAGTACTCAAATAAAAAGACTAGCAGAGAAATTATTCTTTGGATAGGAGATACAAGGAATGTGTAGTAAATGCAATTACATTAGGTTTTGTGGAGTTGATAATATCAAATATCGGATGATCAACAGGAATGATATCAAGGAAAAAACATCCACGGAAGCTTCTGGCTTATAGTCAAAATCAATTCTAAAGGAATTTCCATAATCACCTGCATATAATACATATTTTTTACCATAAAATTTTAGACAACATAGAGCAAGCAATAGCTAATGAAACTCACTTATAACCAAGCAACATTTCCATTGTCATTTAGTCTACAGTTCAACATTTATTAAGGAAAAAAGTTTGCCTCCTCAATTCTCACACCATAATCTTGACACATGAAGTCATAGTCGATAAATAATGTCCAGCCACTCTTTGAGCAACCAAGGAACAACATCCAATCAGTAAAAGAAATGAATTGATAACTTAGTCCTTTATAGAAACTCACCCTTGCTCTGCGCAGCAGCTCGACATCCTTAGATGCGTACACGCCAAATTCATTGGGACCTTCTATGAACTCCATGCCATAGGCACGCACGCTCCGCACGTATCCGATCCTGTAAAAGTCGGGGTCGGCAGGTTCCAGCTGTAAAAGTCGAACCCATTTAGCAAAGAAAACTTGCATCTCGGTGAAGAAAGAGGAGGGCACAAGGAATCGCTCACCTCCGGAGGCAAGGAAGTTTCCTCGACTTTGGACGGCTCGAAGAACTTGAAAGGGGGCAGAGAAGTGGTGGAAGCTCTTTGAAGCAAACTTGATCGACATCGTAGTGGCGTCGCTCGTTAGGGACCTAGGGGAGAAGCATGGTTTTTGTCCCAAAAAAAATGGACGGGTGCGACGCTAGGTTTTCATCGGCTAAGGGGATGAGGAATAGCAATGCGGGGTTTTCAAAAAAAAATATATTGATTGGCTGGAATCGCATCGGACTTGTACGGAGAGGGGAGAGGGAGAGGGTGAGGGAAGAGGGGAGGGTTTACCTATCGATGGGAGACGACGACTGATTCGAATGGATAAGACAGTAGGAGGAATCAAGCAGAGAAGACGACAAGAGGGATCGTCGAGTGGAGAAGACGGCAGAAGCGGAGATGATTCGACACAATACGCAGTGAGGAAGGAAAGAGTGAGCGGGAGCGGAAAATATTTCGCAGAGTTGTGTATAGAGTTTTTTAGGAATGGTTTTTGAATATAATATGACAGTAATAGAATTGCACAGGAATATGAATAGGTTTATAATTACAGGAATTGTAATTATAGAGTTTAGTGCATAGAGTTTAATTGCACAGGAATTGCGCGTGATATGTAAAAAAAAGTCAAATATATTACAGGAATTGCAATTATATTGATTTGTCTGTGTAATAGCTTTTTTTACATATCACGTGTAATATAATTGATAGTAATATAATTATTGTTTATATAATATAATAGATTTATATATATGATACAAATATAAAATGTTTTTAGGAATGGTTTTTAGTATAAAATTTTATTCCGACATAGTACAGTGGAGAGGGATATTTTTCAGGCATAGTATAGCAAAAATATTTCAAAAATATTTTTGATGAAGATTTTAAGAAAAATATTTTTATTGTAGAGAATGAAAAATAAATTGTAGATTTTATTTTTGTTGTACCATTTTTTATATAAGTTTTAAAAGAGAATGATTTTTTAATATTCTCATAGTATATAGGCTAAGGGAACGGTTTCTTTATGTTCCCATAGTATATAGACTAAGGGAACGATTTTTAAAACTGTTCCCATATATTGGCTACAGGAATGGTTTTTTTGTGTGTTCCTATAGTATAATGGCTAAGAGAACGGTTTCCAAAACCATTCCTGTAAGTGATGTATGAGAACATTTTTTCAACCGTTCCTAAAAGTAGCATGACCACAGAGCCAAAATGTAGTAGTGACACCGAGTGAGCTTTCCCACCTCAATTCCTAAGAATAACTCATAATCTAATTTTATACAAGTGGTTTTACACCTTACACAACAAGGTTACCACAAACAAGCTAGACCACACACAAGATCTATTACACGATCAAATTTATACAATCAAAAACAAAACAAAAAACACTTCAATTACAAGAAAAGAGAAAGGAGGAGTTATCACAATAGAACCACACCTTCTTGTTGAACCTAGCAAGCTTGAATAACCCTCCAATGGTGAACACTTGAGATTGAGGGATCAAGGGCTAGATTTGGAATATTTGATCAAGAAAGGGCTTAAAAGATGCTTATAATCACTCTTTTAGTTTTTGAGACATCAACAGCTAGTTGGGAGAGAGCTTTGAGTGGGTATTTATAACCCCCCAAAACTAAGGTGTCGTTAACGGGCATTTTTTTACCCGTTGGCGACGTTCGATCGCTTGTTGATCGATCGCCCAAGCGACCGCGATAATCTACCGCTTTTGAGCACACTCCGATCAATCGACTGGTCGACCGAATTGGCTACTACCAATTTTTAACCTCATTCGATCGACCGACTGGTCGACCAAATTGGCCACTGCCAATTTTCTGCAGTATTCGATCGACCGAACTTGGGCTGAGAATCCCTTCTTTGGGTCTTCTCGTTGCGCGCTTTGTTTTCGGGTTTCATCCTTCAGCGTGCTTCATATGTTCTTTCGATTCTTCCAAGACGACGTCTTTGGTGCACACATCGAGCTCTCGTGATTCGTCGTATCGAAATCGATGTCGCAAGACGTGAAACTGACTTTTGTCTTTTATCGATCCTGCGACCTTCAAGCTTCAAGAACTTGGTTAGATAGATTTGGTTTGTTATCATCAAAATAATCATGAAGAGAATAGAGCACGAAGGGAAAAGCCTTCGGCCAACAGAGACTTCATTTTTAAGTCGATATACACCTAATAAACATGTTTAGATACATACATGGCATGATTCTAGGTGTTTAAACTTAAAAATTCATGTGTAGATGAACAAAGTGATAACTAATTCACTTTAGGGGGCTTAAACTTAAATTTTTTTGACACAAGTCAACAAATTGACTTGGACACTTCATTTTTTAAGTCCAAACTTCATAAACATGTTTAGGAATAGGTATGACATGTTTCTATGCACTTAGAAAGAAAAATTCATATAGATATGGATAAAATGACTTAGATGTCTCATTTTTAATCCATATTGGAGGAACATGTTTAGAGTTACTCATGTTAGGTGTCCATATGTTTAAATTTAAAAAACCACGAGTAAATGATAAGATAGACACTTAACAAGTTTCATGATAACAAGTTTAGTTTTGAATGAAACCATGCTAAGTTGATATCTTGACTTAAGAACATAATTTTTATTTCAAACTTGACATACACTCTTTATATGACCATTTTATGGTGTCATAAAAGTTTGAATGAAAACTGAGCACATTTTGAAAAATAACTAAAAATTATGAAAATGCCATTGAAATTTCAGCATTTTTAGTTATTTTTAGGAAAGTGTAGAAAAATCATTTTTAACTGATTCTTAAAACTGTATATTCATTGAAAAATATAGTTTCTTCAATAAAAAATTCAAAAATTTTCATCAAGAATCTAATTTATAGTGAAATTTTGAAATTGAATTTTAAAAATGCACAGTTAGAGCAATGCCCGGTATGTGAACATCCTCGTTACAAGAAAAAAAATCGGTATGATAAAAAAATATCTCCTTTAAGGTGTTTCGGTATTTTCCATTGACACCGAGGCTTCAAAGGTTATTCATATCGGAAAAAACTACCCCGTATTTGAGTTGGCATGCAAGAAGTCGTCATGATACAGTAATGACTCATCTATCCGATAGTGAAGCATGAAAACATTTGGATAGGTGTTATCCTTCATTTGCCAGGGAGACTAGAAATATCAGGTTGGGATTGTGCACAGATGCTTTTAATCCGTTTGGTAATTCGATAACTCTGTATTCAGTATGGCCAGTATTGTTAACAGTTTATAATTTGCTGCTCTCAATGTGTATGAAAGATGAATTTATCTATCTTTCGATGATTATTTCGGGAACTAGGGGTCCTCGCAAAGAAATTGAGGTATTTCTCCGATCCCTAATTGATGAACTGAAAATATTATGGATTGAGGGAGCTGTCACTTATGATTGTCACCGGAAGCAAAACTTTACTTTACGAGCTGCTATATTGTGGACAATCAATGATTTCCCGGCCTATGATATGTTGTCTGGTTGGAGCACGCATGGGCGACTCTCTTGCCCGTATTGCATAGAACACTCAAAATCCTACAGTCTTGAGAACGATTGGAAAATTTCCTTCTTTGATTGTCATCGCCGGTTCCTACCGTCTAATCATCAGTATCGAAGGAATCGTGACAAATTTACCAAGGGTAGAGTCGAAAAAGATGAGCCACCACCGATGTTGTCTGGTGAACAGATGTTAGCACGTGTTCAATTGCTTCTAGAGATTACTTTTGGTCGGGATGTAAGACTTTCAAGCTTTAGTCAAACACATAACTGAGTGAAAAAAATTATCTTATAGGAATTGTCGTATTGGAGTTCATTACTGATTTGGCATAATTTGGACATCATGCATATTAAAAAAAAATATGTTTGATAATATTTTTAATACTATGATGGATATTTTTGGCAAAACTAAAGATAATGTGAAGGCCCGACATGATGTGAAAATACTTTGTAAAGACCCGAGTTAGAGTTGCATGAGGTCAACGGACAACTTCATTAGCCAAAGGCGTTGTATGTGTTAAATAAACAACAGATGAAAGATGTATATCAATGGATCAAAGAACTTAGATTACCCGATGGATATGCCTCAAACTTATCTCGATGTGTAAACGTCTACGAATGCAAAATATCGGGGATGAAGAGCCACGATTGTCATGTATTCATGTAGAGATTGCTTCCAGTTGCATTTCGAGATCATCTACATGATAAGATTTGGGGTTTGTTGACAGAATTAAGTATGTTTTTCAAAAACATTTGTGCAAATGTACTTCGAGTCGAAAATATGTCAGCACCTAAAAATAATATTGTTGAAATCATACGCAAGCTGGAGCAATTTTTCCCTCCTGCATTTTTTGACTCGATGGAGCATCTACTGATACACTTGGCATATGAGGCATGAGTTGGTGGCCCCGTTCAATACTGGTGGATGTACTTATTTGAAAGATACATGAATCATCTGAAGAAAAAAGTAAAGAACACCATGGCAGTTGAAGGTTCCATAGCAGAAGACAAGACTTAATCGTCTTCCATGGAAGGACGACGGGGGAGCTCAACCATCAGATGGTTGTTTAAATATCTTTTGTTACCAGGGTCGTGCTTTGGGTTCTCGTCCGTTTCGATTCTTAAACGACGAAGAGTATCATTTCGCCTACTTGTATGTTTTACTAAACTGTCCAGAGATTGAGAAGTTCATTGAAATATTTGACATTGATATGGTGACAAAATACTCAATTTACAGCGATGAGAAATTAGAAAGATTACGGAATCGTGAGTTTCCTAATTGGTTTCAAGATTACAGCACAGAACATAGAGGTGAAATAGATAACCAAATCTTTGAGTTTGCTAGTGGATCGGCACGACTTGTACAATGTTATAATGGTTATTTTGTTAATGGATATAAATTTCACACACTTAAATATTCATCTACAGAAAAGACTATGAATGTCGGGGTTTGCGTCAAAGGGACAACGTATGCTGAATGTGATGTTGACTTTTACGGACTATTGGAAGAAGTCATAGAATTGCAATTTCTCGGATGTAAATCAGTTGCCCTTTTTAAATGTCATTGGTTCGATACAAGCGATAGGGGTATGAGAGTTCATCCAAAGTATAAACAACTGGTCGAGATCAATTACAAATCAAAATTGGCTTCAAATGAGCCATTTATATTGGCATATCAAGCTGAACAAGTATATTATATGCAGTATCAATCTCGAAAGAAAGATATGACAGATTAGCGTGTAGTCTGTAAGACTAAAGCCAGAGGAAAAATTAACCCGATAGTTGGAGAGAATAAGCAAGCAGATGACTTCTATCAAGAAGAAGATTCTTCCGAAGTGGAACGAGTTAGTCCAATACTCGAGGATGATGACATAGAGTTAGTTCAATTGGAAATAGAATACGTTGATGACGACGATAATGAAGTTGAGGAAGGACAGAATGATGATGAGGGAGAAGAAGAAGAATTTCAAGATTTCGATACAGAATAACAAGAAGAAGAGTATTACACGGATGATGATAATGACGATGATAAATAATTGTAAATGTGAAGTATATATTCAATTATTAAATATATCTATTAATCTAT
Source organism: Canna indica (assembly GCA_034359265.1). Lineage (NCBI taxonomy): Eukaryota > Viridiplantae > Streptophyta > Magnoliopsida > Zingiberales > Cannaceae > Canna > Canna indica. The sequence goes on along the minus strand of CP136898.1, from coordinate 29,339,640 downwards.
TATATATAATCTAATTATATTAAATTTTTATAGCTATGGTTCGAGATATCAGTTCCCGAGGAGGCATTCCTCGTAGGACCCCCCGATGATTATCACCCGCCCCACCTGTACCCACTGACCCTTCGCCCTCCACCACCATCCCCCACCTGATCCGTCCACCGTTTCCTCACCTGATCTGGCCACCATCCCCTCACCTCCGTCCACCATCCCTCCACCACCCTCCGCAGATCCAGGACCGTCGTCTTCGAGACGTAGGTCGCGAGGGCCTAACAGAATTCTCCCTCCGCCACCCGAGGGAGAACTGCGCAGAGCAGTTAGTGTGCGCGGAAGACGATAAGTATATGCATCAATTATTTCTTATAATTTATTTATAATTCAAAATATCATAATATGAATTTATATTTGATGCAGATTTGAGCAGGAGGACGTCCCCCACACGATAGTGGGGACGATCCGGAAGTTTATGCATGGGGCATGGCCTACATGGTCTCACGTGCCCTATGAGCATATGGATTTATTGTGGCGAGAGTTCACGGTAAGTATATTTATTAAATTAATATTAATGTTAAATATTGATCAGTAATAATAAACTTTTTTTGCAGGCTCATTATACATGGTCGGAGGACCAGACCACTTTTGTTGAGGCTGCATGGGAGCATGTTGCCCGCGCTCGCTATAACAGGCTGCTTCAGCAGGCCTGTTAGACCATGATGAGACGGTTGAGGGCCACATATATAGGGCAAACTCGGGGACACGCTCCCAAGTGGATTCCTGGTCCTGTGTGGGACCAACTCGTTGAGCGGTGGGACACGCCTGAGTGGCAGGAGGTCTCCCGGACTGCATCGAGAAATCGCATGTCCGGGGGGGATGGCACGGGGGTGCGCCACACTGGTGGCTCCATCTCTTTTGCGGTTCATGAGCGTCGTATGGTATGTATAATTTAATTATTTTAAATTAAATTATATATTGTGTATAAATGATACTAATGTATTTATTTTTTAATGTAAGATGCACGTGACGGAGGATGACACCGTCCAACATCCGTCGATGATGGAGGTGTTTGAGCGTACCCACCGTAGTCGACGAGGAGCGGGGGACTACGTTGATAGCAGAGCCTCCATCATAATGGTAAGTATTTATATATGTCTATTTGATTTACATAATTTTTATTTATAGTTTATATATATATTTAAAATATAAACACGTGTAAGAAATTTACATGAGGACTGTGATCGATCGTGGAGGCACACCGGAGGAGTTCGACGCAGGAGCTTGGGTGGAGGCCACAGGTGGCTGGGAGCATGGCCATGTTTATGGCTTTGCAGACAGTGGCCATGCACGTGCCGTGCTCGGGCCACTTGGGGCACCAACCCCTCCGACTGCGGGTGAGCAGCCCTCGACATTCCGGGTGCAGGACCAGAGCTTGATAGTGGCCTTGGAGTCAGAGCTCACCTAGTAGAGATAGGCGATGGAAGAGCAGAGGCTGACGATGGAGGAGCAGAGACGGATGAATGAAGAGTTGAGACAGATGATGCAGAACATGTAGGCACTCCTCACTCAGATTGCGTCTCACTCTGGCCTTCTACCGATGATGTCGCAGCTGTCGTTCTCCTCGACCCAGTCGCTGTCGACTCCACCGCCTCCAGCGCACCTGTGAGATTTTGATTTATTATATTTTATTTATATTTTGATACTTGTTTGTATACGGATAGTTGTTTATATACTTATAGTTGTATATATATATGATATTTTGATAATTGTTTGCCTCCGGTTTGAGGCTTAGATTGATGATATTTATGTAAAACTTGTATGTTTGTTTTCAAATGCATGTGTATGATATTTTCTGATTGTAATCTGTGATTAAAAATATATTGTAATCTATAAATAATATTGTATACTGGAATTTATAAAAATTTTATTTTTTTTAGTTACAGGATATACCTTCAGCCACGGCTTACCCACAGTCGACCGTCACTACGTCGTGGCTGAAAGCTTATCGTAAATGGCTGATGGCCTGGGCAGCACCAAATATCATGATTGCTAATAGTATCACCGACAGCCTTGGGCTATGGCTGATGTGTTGGTATCAGTGATAGCCACCTACTACCGTCACTAATGTGTTTAAATCAGCGACAGCGCCCGCGATTGTCGCTGATGATTACCTGTGACGGCTGAGAGAAGCTGTCACAACTTATCTGAGATGCGCACATCAGTGATGGTGTTTTGCCACGGCTAACACCGTCCGTGATAGTTATCACAGACGGCTCATCCATGGCTTGAGCCGTCGGTGATGACGATAATTCTAGTCGTACTTGTCTATTGCGCACGTAGAGGAAGGAGTTCTTTTTGCTAATGATAGGAGCATTATAGATTTTCTGGGCAAGTGTGGTCCTTCTGAGACTTTTCCTATAAAGAAATGTTGAAACGAGACCCGGAAAGACCACCGATTTCAACATATATAGGTAGGTATTTTAAGGGTGTTTCCAAGGTAACCCTTGTTATCTTTCGGTATATTTAATGAGGACTCTTTCTTGTTGTAGGTAGAGTGTCGTCCATGCTGGACGAGACGACTTTCCATGGTTGCCTTAGGAGCAAGAAGGGAAGCACTCCTGCGATTGGCAGAGGGAAGGATTTGCTGGTGGATGATTCTCCTTCAAGGCCGAGCCAGTTGGCGTCGTTGCTAACTTTAGAGTTCCCAGTATTGGATGACTTGGAAGTTTAAGGTGCAGGAGCCTCGAGCCCTCGATCTTCAGGCGTAGTGGAGTTGTCTAGCCTTTCTTGCTCGACTCCTTCGGCTCCGCTTTCACTATTGGAGGAGCGAGCTGGGAGTCCTCACATTGGCAGAGGTTTGTTATTCTGTAAAGGTACAACCTTGACAGGGGATGAAGCCTCGACGTCGGGTATGATTGTCGCAGGAGGTTTCTTGACGTCGGCTCAGCGGCTGGCCATGATCCTATACATAGGTGATTCTTTTCGCTCGGGGGACCAAGCAGGCTCGTCGGAAGAGGTAGACATGTGGACTCAGTTGTTGGTCTTGATTGGCAGACTGAAGGAGTCTGTGTCAGAGGAATCTGAGGCTCAGCTGCGGGAGATTGATCTGTTGAAGCTTGAGTTGGCCGAGGTCAGGAAGGTGAAGACTCGTAATATTGAGCATTTAAATGCCACTGTTCTGGAATTAGCTGCTCAACTATGGGGGTAGAAGGCAAGTCCAAAAAGGAGCTAGAAAAGGTTCGTCATGATCTTGGGGCAGCAGTAGTAGAAAATTCTCGTTTGCGAGCCGATATGGAGGAATGCAGACGAATGGTAAGGGATTCTTGGGATGAGATGAACCGTTGACGAGATGCTGCTCTAACCCTATATATCGAAGGTTTCAACAGGGCAATTGAGAAGGCTCAATTTTTCACTCTCGAAGCTGACTTCTCTAGAGCTGATTTTCTTAAGGAGGTACGGGATGGGGCTTTGGTGGATCATGAACCGAGGAGGAGGTACCTAGACCTTCTGGAGAGGGGTTGGCAACTGTTGCTCTGTTTCCCCAATGAACGAGGAAACCCTGGGAGGGGAACTTTCTGTAGTTCCGGCGGAGGCTGAGGTGTCTCCCCCTTCGTAGATATTGGAAGGTTTCAAATTGCCCATGTGTGGTCCATCTAACTGTTTGTACTAAATTACTACCCTCTAGGGTGTTTAACCGTCGAGCCTTTGTGGGTCTATTTTGCACCTTCGAGCTTTTGTATATGTTTTTTTATTGTGACATGTTTTTTTGGTAACTTGTAGCCTAGTTGTTGCTGATGTGGTGAAGGGTGCTCATCTATGCTGGTAGTGTTTAGTCCTCTTTGAAGAGAGATTCTTTGATTGAGGTTGGGTCTCATATAGCAGCTCTGAGGTTGTCTCAGAGGTTAAGTAGTAGCGATGAGGGCAGTCGAGGGTGGTGTCGATTAATGAGCTGGGCTGGTTTAGAATCGTGTGGCATTGTGTCAAGGTTTTGGAGTCGAAAGTAGCGACTCTAGGAGTCGAGGACCACGTTTGGGGGGCTAAGCCGGGTCCTCCGAGGAGCGTAAGACAGGACCAAGCGAGGGGCCATGTAAGGGCTCTAGAGGCCGAAGTCCACACTCGGGGGGTCAAGCCGAAGATGATACTCCGCTAGCGGGGCCTCCTCTACTATCGCCATTGTCAATGCAATGACCATCACCTCCTCAGGGAAGATAACTTCCTAAAGAGACGGACCTTCGTCAACATGGGACCCCTAGCCCTCTTCTTTCGCTTTAGATGAGTATAGGGAGGGGTCGAGGAGGGAGAAGACACTGGCGACCTAACCGGCCCTGGAGTTCGAGATCCTGAAGCTCGTGATGGCTTCGGCTAAAGTGGGCGAGGAGAAACATCGACGAATGACCTCTTTCCTTTCAACTCCTCCAGCCTAGCACGAAGGGATGGCTCAGCTAGCATCGAAGACATCCCAACTGGGCAAAAGAAATCTCAAATGAGTAAACTCGGGATAGCCAAGGTAATGACACCTTACAATCCCTCAAACTTACTTATATATTTCACGATCGAGGACTCGTCCCGGTCCTACCTTAGTTACTCCTCATAGGAAAAGGGAACAGAGGGCTAATACCGATCAAAGTATTCGATCACCAACTTGTCCTCGAGCGAGATACCCTCCTCCTCCAAAGATAAGATAGGCATTGGACTCCGCCTCTAGAATAGCCGGAACATCTTCGAGTTGGACTCCCTATCTAAGAAAAACTACCAAATGTCCAACCGCGACCTCACTTTGAAGAAATATCTCTTGAAGTTCTTGTAAGAATTCCTGAACATGACAAAAAGCTTCCTCCTTGGAACTCTACTAAAGGATACCCACAAGCCTTTATAGGTTCCTTTCGCTTGAAAGAAGGAAAAGAACACATTGAGACTTGGCTCGATCCTGAGACACTTCATCGGGATCTCGAAGCAGCGGACAAATGCCCAACTGTTTGGATGTAACTGCGTCGGAGCAACATTCACTTGAATCAACACCCTGTACTCAAAGTTAGTAAAGGGCAGCTAAACCCTGAGGTCTTCGAACATGGTCTAATATGATGGTAATCATTGGCATATGGGGCAGCGGGAAAAAAAATGTGTGCCTTTGATCACCAAAAATAAGATCAGATGCATCATCAAAATAGTAGAAAAGAAATACAAAGAGATGGTTAGATTTGTTACCCAAAAGGATGAACGAAGGATCTTCTCATCACCGGGCTATCGTAAACCACAGTGATTCAAATCGGATCACCTCCAAAGTATCAACACTAGGAAAGATTCAAGAATGTTTCAAGGGCAACAACAATAGTCGAAATTCCCTATATGCTAGTGTTCATGCCTGAGAGTCGGGGTCTTTTGGTCCGGTTCGGTGTCTCTCCTTGTCTGGTTCAGCACCAGCGTGCGCGGGGGAGGGAGGGGGCTGCAAAAAATACTCTGACACCCAAGTTAGGGTGACTCCGGGGTGGAGGTTTATAGAATTGGAACTTATGGTTACTTGGGTGCGCCATGTTTATTTGTATTGCAGGGAAGGATGATGTTGTTGCTCGAGAATTTTGCAACGAGGTTGCCTAGAATAGGTCAGGGTCGATCCCGAAGATGGCGGACGTATATTTTTTGATAAGGTATGATGCAGATATCCTTATGTGACCAGTAGGATCCTGGGTAGAGTTATTTAGTCTATCTTGAGTCTGGCTCAAGGATGTGGTTGGCTGGAGCCCCCTGGATGGGATCACGCGGGTCGATCTGAAATGATGAGTGGGGTGTTGCTGGGTTTCATTCGACCGGGCCCGATAATTCTAGTCCAGTCCAACTAACAAGGGAATTTGGCACAAGGAGAATGGTGGAGTGGAAGAGGCACAATGAGAGAAGAGTTGTGTACAGCTGCACCACAGGAATACAAAAAAATACTCATAGGGTTAGAATTTCAAACCAATAAGTGGGCTCAAGATGGATCAAATCCATCTCATGGGCCCACGAGTTTAAAACAAGATGTATTAAATTCATATAACGGTTTAAGTCCAGTAAGTGGACTCAAAGAGTGCCTCACAAGCCATCTACTCTCTACTTTCTCATGGACCTAATGACATCTTATGCCAAACATGTCATTGTTATTTTTCTTCATATTCTTCCTATATGTGTGTGATCTTATGGGCTTCTAAAATAGTATACAATTCTCACCGAAGTGAAATTACATTATTTAAACCTTTTAAATTATTATTCATTCTCAATGAATAAATTCACTTATACAAGTCAAAAGAGGCTTCAAGCTAAGCATTGACTAATTCACGCCAATTGTGAGTAGCACAGTTGGTGGCAACATATTAAATGTTGTCTAGAGATCTAGGGTTCAAACCCTAGCATAGTCACCTATTGTGATTTTTTATCTTTGTAAAAAAAAAAGCATTGACCATTTCACCGTTCCATATGCAGTTACCGTGTAATCATCTCCTTTCACCACTCTTTATCTCATCCAGGTTAATCAAGTCTTGATTGTGTAGATTCTTGTATCTTAAATCTTTATTCCAAAAATACCCTTTATGAATCACATTCATAAATGCATACTACAAAGACTCTTAGATAAAGAGATTGTACAAGAAGAGTGAGATATACTCCCCCACATAAATATTCATGATTAGGTCTCCAATGAACTTGTTTATCAAACAAGCATCCACATGTTAACCCTAAACATCGCCATGCTCACAACTTGTGAGAACTATTCATTGAACAAGTCAAGAAGTATAAGATGTGCTAATCTATCCGTATTAACAATGTCGTATCTTGTTAATACTATGACTAGGGATAATTTAAGTATGAACACATTTACATGCAATAAGAATCTCACATCATGAACTCTTTATGATTTCCTTTGCACTGTGTCATATGCCAAGGATTTTATTACATAGTTTGAGTCTTTATGCAAGCAAATGAATTAACCTGAGCACTAAATAATAAAGATAGTCTTTCATAAATAAGTAAAATGTACATGAAGAGTTCCCAATTACATGAGGGCTCTAGGGCATATCACTAACACGGTACACAAAAAAGAACTGAGGGTCCTTCCTATGATGGTAAACCCTATACTACAAAGAACAAAGGAGACAATCGAAGGCTTCTTCCACATCCAAATAAGAAACCAACACACTTTTCCGAAAGGACAAAATATTGTTGGAGCTGGTCATTACCGAGCTCTATTGCCTTATTTCATCATGGACCCACAAATATGGGTCTGAGGCTTCGCCTGATCCACCTACCTTGACTTAATATTACCACCCTTCTTCCCCATCAACCCAACGAAGATTGTAAAACCTAATGAATGGGGGACAAGTTAGTATAGCCTATCAACCTAAGGCCAACCCCAACGATGTGAAAAGCCAAGGGCATAGTCAAAAAAGACTTACCAAGAATGAGGCAACGACGGTTGAGGGAAATAATCAGAGCAACAATGTCACCTATGAAAAGGCCAAGGTGGCAGTAATCATTTCATCGGATGACTAATAGCCGTACTCTGGTGGCAGAATAAATCTCAATCGATCAACCCATCAGCGGTGATTCCCCAGAACACCCCAAGGCACGAATGGACAGCTCTCCGCATCATGATTACTTTCTAGGCGAGAATTACTGGCAAAGGGATGGATAGAAATGAAAGGCCGCCACGTGGAAAGAAGCACTTCTCCACCATGCAGCCACCAAATCGGATACAAAAGCTGAAAAGTCACAAAATGACATAACTAAGATACGTCGATCCCACCTACCACAACCACTCAAGAATAGAAAGCTCACACTTCTCAAGATCTGCCCGAAATTAGACCTTGGTGCATGCTTAAAGCTTGGTAGATGGTCAGAGGTCGGCACATTGCTAGAGCTAAGCACAAAATCCTTGGACTCCGACCAAGTTTGGGGGTTGTGGACTGGACTAGCACTTTGTGCCCAACCGGATCAGGTCCAGAAGTTCCCACACTCATGAATCGGACTCATGTCTAGTCAGACACCACTTAGCCCGGGGACTCTACTTGACCATACAAGGACACTCGCGTCCTCATTAATTACCAGAGATTCAACAGTAATGAACTCGTCATCTCCAAATTAGTCACGACCCATTCTGAGCACATCCCCGCGAGATTCAGGGAGACATCATCGCCCGAGTCATCCCTTATCATGAACTCTAAACACGCACAATACACATAAGGTACAGAATTGATTCCATTTCCATATTCACTATTTGAAATTCTTTTTTACCAAGTGTTAGAGTATCTTTGTGGTCCCCTGCCAGAGTCACACCAGACCAAAAGACTTACAGGACCACATCTAGGGCTGACAATTTTTGACATGACACGATAACCCGACACGACATGACACATAGTTACGCGAGTTCGGGTTTGGCTAAACGTGTATTTTGATTAAATGGGTTCAACCCAGATTAACACGATTAAATAATCGTGTTAATCTAGGTTGAACCCGTGTAACCCGTATAAACATAATTAAACCCATTTAACTAAACGTGTTTAATCATTTTATTGAACCTATTTAATCCATTTAACTATTTATAAGGATATATATATATACTAAAAAATAAAAAATAAAAAATTACAGATGTTTGGTATGTGTTGTTATTAATACTCTTTCTATTAGGTTGAATTTTAATTTCAGTAGTTTTCATTTTGTTCACTATTGAAATTATGTTTATCGTGTTATTTCGTGTATGTGTATATCTATGTACACGTTTAGACACGTTTACTGATGAGTGTCGAATCCACCAAAAATAAATACCTACTTCTTGAGATTTTATAGTCGTGACAAGTAGGGGTCGAATCTACAGAGACTGGTTAGTTTCAAATTCTTTCAAAACAAAAAATTAAAAGAAAGAAAAAAAGGGGGGGGGGTTTGATTAGATGCAAAAAGACGTAAATAAAAACAGTAATTAAAAACAATAATTAAAATTTGAGGAGACCGAAATCATTAATGAGAGAAAAATCTAGCTAAATGTATGTTCTCGATTTTGATTCATAGGATTGATCATAGACACAAAGGACGAGTTCTTTTATTTCTAGCAAATCGATTTGGTCGTATACAAGCGCTAAGTACCGTGATCTTATTTAAATCTGTGGTTAATCCAAACAAGCGTTGCGATTAAACCCTTATTGATTAGTATTCCTAGAGACACTCTATGGAATTATTAATAGCTAAAGTTCTTGGGATCACCAATTTTATTAGACTATGTGAATTGAATATCAATCTCACATGTCAAATTAATTCAAGAATTTTTTTAGTATGGATTGAACAGCAACCTTGACTAATTGCCTCTAAATCTGATATGAAACAACCATACTGAAAGACAAACTATTGTCCTAATAACCCGGTAATAGACCAACAATTAAAAATGATCAATAGATAAATTATTGCAGAAAATAAATGAATACTAGAGATCAAGAGAAATTAAGCACAGAGAGATCTCACAATCCGGGTAGAATCAAAACGTCGAACGTCCTTTAGCTAGATAGAAGAGAATTAGCCATGCATCACAAGGACAAATATCTTTTAAAAAAATTTCTGCTGAATTGAAAATTAATTCTAAACTGAAAATAAAAAACCAAAACAAAAGCCTAAAAACTAAAGCCAAAAAAACTCAGAATCATGTTCATTACAACTTTTCTTCTCTTATAAGAGAATTTCATACCTAACTAAAATAGAATAAAAATTTAATTAACCATACATAGTAATAAACTAACAACCAAATATCTTGGTTTAATATTTTAGACACAAAAAGATAGTCCAAATTCGTATGAAAACTTGGAAACAAAATTTCAGCACTGAATATGATAATTTTTTATTCTGTCACGTGCGTCTTCATTAAGGCGTGAGCACGTCTAAGGTATGACGACCAGATCCAGCTTTCTTTTCAATTTTCAGCTTCCAAAAATATGCAAGGAGGCTTCTTTTTGATTTCTTTCTATACTTTGTTGCATAAGTATTAAACATATCAATAACCACATATTAGGAAATATTTAATTTGAATTTAGCATGAAAATAAGCAACCTAAGATGAAAAATATACATGTCATCATTTACTTAAATGCGTTAAGTGTGTCGTGTCGTATCAACCCGGGAATAAAAGGATCGTATTCGGGTTTGCATATTCTGATACGTTTAATAAATGTGTCGTGTTCAGGTTTAACCTTCTATAACACGAGACCGTTTAGGCACGACATGTTTAAACACGACACGACGCGAATTGCCATCCCTAATCGTATCACCCTAGTTTCATACAACAACACTATGTAATATCAAATATTGTAAATTATAAATGCAAGTTGTTTGATTGTCCGTAATTGCTCACAAGTATTTTAACTTGCATTCTCAAATTTTTTGATTGTCCGTAAATTATAACTTGCATTCTCAAAATTTTTTTGTTAGATACTGTTGCATTTCCAAGCAAAGAAGGGTAAACAGTGCCCTACTTACTTCTGTAGTACCTTGAATGTTACCTTGGAAATGTAAAATGCAGTTTCATACCTTGTCAGCTATTAAATTGGAGACGAACGACCATGGACGACCATGGGCCAACCTTACCAGCACCATAAGTATACAAATTAATGAAGCTCCTCAGTTTACTATCTTTTCAACCATAGCCAGCTAAGCCTAACCAAACCGTCGTGATCACACCATTTTGTTGATATTGATTGAGTTGGAGGGAAGCAGAGATTACTAAGAAATTCATATATAATATAATTATAGCCAACCAAACACATTTGTTTGTGGTAATTAGAGTCAAAATAAGCTTGCTTGCGGCAAAATGAAACACTCAATTTCAAATTGTATGATATGATAAAATTGACACAAAATAAATTCATATGACCAAAATGATAAAATTGTAAAACTGTGGGCGAATTGAAACTAATGCTATATATTAGAAATTTAGAATGAAACCAGGAATAGTTGACAAGATGGACTACTTAACGTGTATGGTAAGGCAAGATAAGAACGGGATTAAATGTGAAGCCAATTGTAGACTCCAATCTTGGAGGCTCAATCGGAATGCTGGACCCCACATCGTAGCCGTGAGGATAGTTATGGAGGCCTCTCCTTAATCGTCTATCTCACTTTGAAATTTAATCTCAGCCGTTCATTTTATTGGAGCAAGTTAAGTAATAATTTCAATTTATCTTTTTCCAAAAGCAGTGGATGGTTGTGATTAAAAGAGGGAGTCAGAAGGAAGGTTTCGGAACATTCCTGTATCTATCTTGTCATACAGCACACGTACAACTAAGCACCTGTTCAACTCATTCATAGAGGCCGAGATCGCCTGTAGTGGAAAGACACAAAACAGTTTTTCTAAAGTTGTAGAGATGATCTCAGCCCTCAGACTGACGTTGTTGTGAGACGTCCCGAGATCAGATGGGCGACCCTCTGTGTTCCCTGACTCAGCCAACACAAGCAAACCAAGAGAAATATAATATTTTATTTTTATTCTACCAAATGGAGATTTCGATTTTTCTTGCAAGCAGATGAACAGCATCGCCGAATGAATGCTTATTCCATTTGGTCAAACATCGGCGAACTCCCCGAAGAAGCAGCGAGAGACATTGGAGGAATTCTTCTCATCCTCTTAGATTCTGTTTCCACCTGAATGATCTGTTTTCAATTCATCCGTATCCCGTAGCGAGCTTTCTCTTCCTCCTCGGCCAGCCGCTGCTCGCTGCTTGCGGTTTTGTCCTGGGATAAGGATTCATCGCTGATTGTTTGATAGACATTGATTGAGGGGACTAGGGTATGGGGAAGAACGGATTGTTTGATCTAGAGAGGCACTTCGCCTTCTACGGGGCGTACCACAGTAACCCAGTCAATGTCTTCATCCACATGCTCTTCGTTTGGCCCATCTTCTACACCTCCCTCCTCCTCTTACAATTCACGCCGCCTTTCTTCCACCTCCCTGCCGCAGGAGGCGACGGAGTGCCCCTGAACTTCGCTTTCGTCCTCGCCCTCCTTTACGCCCTCTTCTACTTGCTCATGGACAGGAAAGCGGGCTCCTTGGCGGCCTTTCTCTGCTTCCTCTGCTGGTTCGGCAGCGGCGCCCATGCCGCCAGCCTAGGGTTCGATCTCGCTTGGAAGGTCCGCCCTTCTTCCTTATTTATTTTCCACCTTTGCTAACTGATCCATTTAAAATCTCTCTGTTTGATCGATTTGTTTCCCCTTAATCGAATAAATTGAGTAGTAATTTTCTTTTGTTTCCTAATTCTTTGATGGAAGCTAGTTTGGATAGTGGTAGTATTCATTGCGTTGTGTTCGCCCTTTTCCCGTTAGTGGTAAAATATTGAAACCTTTCGACGTGCTTTATCTGGTATTTCATCTACTATACACATTTCGTCACGCTCTTTGTAATTTTCCTTCGTTTTTTCTATTGCCGATTTGGATTTCCTGAGTTGGCATTTGTGGTTCTTGGCATTTTCTATGCCCTTCTCTAGTTCAGGTCGCTATCGTTTTGTTTTTTATTGTATTCTTAGACCTTATTGCAAGGATATTTACTCAGTATACCTGATCTGTGCTTTGGACCCTCCATGTGCCACTACCACCAGTATGCCATATCATTTTCCCCACATTTCAATCTAATGACGATTAATTCTTCGGGTTCTTATCCTGAAAATTAGTGGATGGCAGTTATTTCTACTGATATATATTTCTCTAGATTTATATTTAAAATGACATTTTTGTGAAAAATTCTGGTAGCCTACTCTATGAACTAGTAATAACTGCTTGTGACCTGCTACTTTGTTGCTCTAAATTCTGGACTTTCCTCCTATGTTTTCTAATCTAAAAAAATAATCCTAGTTACACTCCACATAAACTACTCCTGATTGAATGGTCAGTTCCTATTTTATTTCTATGTTCCTGTTATGTAAATTGACTCTTAGGTCTAATTAGCATAGCTAAAGTCTACTTACTATCTTGTTATGATTAAGTTTAAGAAGGAATTTGATTGAACATTATTAAAATTACTAGGTAAAATCACAACTACATGTATGCAGGGAAGGTACAGGCTCTCTAATATTTTTAATTAATTCTGATAATTTATAACTGAATTTAGATGAACATTTAAAATTATCTTACTTTTTGATATTGATATATAAATTAGTCTAGTACAAGATGATGAAGAGGTATTAACCTAATATCCTAACCATATAAGTTAGCTCCACATTTGACAGTTGGAAATTATTTGTGCTGACGGATTGGAATTTGAAGCTTTAGCATTAGTCTAGTACAGTCTTCAGTTTAGTCTCTTCAAGAATTATAGCATCTATTATCCAATTACCTTGCGGAAATCATGAGAGGAGCAACCAACATCAAATTTTCTAGCAAATAGTGGAAGGGCTGATGGAGGTAGCTATAGTGCAAAATAAAAAAAAAATTGGCCTCCAACATACTGTTGGGGTTTGAAGACCATTTAATCCATGGAACATGCAACCTAAGACAATTAGTTTGCCTGTTCCAATTTGCAGTAGTTACAAGGTTTTTAGATCTCTATACCTGATTTGTTGTATTGTTTTGCTCTCTTTCAGCTATAATCTCCTGTATTTTATTTTCAGAAAATTTAATTGTAAGGATTATTCCAATAACCTGTGATTTGAATCACATTTTTTGCATGATTCCCAAATATGTTTATGCCATCGTTGTTACTAGGCGCTTGGGTGCTTGCCTAGGCTCCTAGGTGAGGCCCTCTTAAGTCTCAACACCTTGAGGCGAGCATTTTCAATGGGGCATCGCCTAAGTAGCGCTTAATTTGGGCGCCTCATTGTTCCCAGGCAGCGCCCAGTATAAACAAAAACAAACAGAAACAAACTTTTCAATAGGATTTGAACTTTGGCCTTTGGTGGACCAACAGAGATCCTGCCAATAGGCTAAAGTTATTTTTTGTTAACTTTTTGTTAATTCTAACCACTATATATAATAGCATTCTCTTTATAAATACTTCTAAAGAAAAAATAAAGCTGGGACCGAAAGGTTCCATTTATTTCCACTGTACCCTTTCACAAACCTTCGATTTTTTTTACAAAATAGCCAATGTTAGTCCTCATTTTCTTCCTTGCATCCTACCTTCTTCCTCACCTTACTTCAGCATCAATGTATCAAATTATTGATGGAATCAATAGAGGGACTGGGATTATCCTAATTATTGACGGGATCAATAAAGGGAATGAGATTATCCTAATTTCTCCCTACTCTTCATTGTTTATTTATTTATCTTGAAATCCTAATATTAAGAGCATGTTATGCTTAACATCTTAACATTCTATACCTCTAGTGTTTAGCAATAACTTCTAAACATATTGATATCATGTGTTGTTCAAGACATTTAGTGTTCTAAAATAATTTCTAAAATCCGAAATTCATATATGCAGAACATGTTCATAACTTCTTCTTAATTTGACATAACATCTTCTAAACATTATATATGTATATGTGTAGATATGTATATATGTATATGTGTATATATGTGTATATATGTATATATGTATATATGCATATATGAGCGCCTTGCTTCCCTCGGGCGAGCGCCTAGGCTAGTGCCTAGCGCCCCGGGGAATAAGAGACCTTGGCGCCTTGGAGCGCCTAAAGCCTCGTGACAATACTGGTTTATGTTACACCCTTATGAAAAAGCAACACTTTGCTAGTATCTTCCAGATTGGTTTTTCATTGCAGGAAATTTCTGTTAGTTTTTTCTGCATTTAAATTTTTGGCATATACTTTATTTCCTAACCAATAGCCTTTTGGACTGACTTCTTCATTACAGGAAATCTTTGAATTTTTTTGCTGAAACTTAATTATTGGCTTTTTAATCCTCCTTGAATGACTTCCTAGATTAAGGAAAAGTTAGAGAATTTTCTATTGAATTTTGATGTATCTGAGTTGTTGGCTGTTGTTGTCTTTCCTAACTAAATGATCATATTCCACCCTTCTCTCTCTTTCTCAAATTTATTGGATTGTTGGATTATGCTATTATCTTCTTTTGGTCACCTCATCATGGGGGTTTAAGAAGATATCTGAGGCTCACTTTGAAAGGCTGCTATACCAAACATTCTGTCCATACTGTAAATGATGAATGGTTGAAAATGTTTTATATACCTGTTGCAGTTTTATTTCTTAACTATGTTTTTGAAGGTGGATTAATAGGTAGTTATTGGTGATTTTTTACAGTTTCTGATGAGATTATGTCACTGTCTTCATAGTCTTTTTCTATGTTAGTGATCTGCGCCTGAGTATTCTTTTCACTGATCATTATTTATGAGTCCTTTGTACAGTGGTTTCAAAATTTTGTTTTTCTAATCCATAATGAATATATTATTTGATCTAGAATTGAATCCATAGTTGATATCCTACTACTTTAAATCTGGTCTCATCCTGTACAACTTAAGGTAACAAGTGCTTGTAATTCATAGTTTCTACATTTTCCTCTAGATGTTTGCTAGTCCTCATTATAACTACTGAAAATGATTTCTGATTGAAATAACAAGTACTATTGCATTGATATGTGACTCTGTTAGCTAATAGATGCTTCAATATAACTAGCACCTAATTAGCACAGTTATATATCTGTTAGTTTTATATAGATGTGCTTGTAGTTCATGTGCGAACTGACATTTGCAGATTGACTATACTTTCTGCATTTAGGAACTTTCAAGATCCGGAGTCTATATAATATAGTCCCTATGACGTAGCACCAAACCCAGAGAGTGGGGAGGAAAGGGAATTGAGAGAGGTTGAGGGAAATTCAATAGCTTGTATTTAAAAATGGTGTCATGCAATGCCCTGTGGGCTACATATATACAGTAGAATTCCCACATGACTTTGAATCCCAACCATGGTAGGAATAGGATATATAAATAAAATGGAATAACATACTTAAAAGAAGAAAAAATATACATAATTGAGTATAATGATGAACATGAGGAGTAATTGAGATGTAATGGAGGAATTTCCTAATTTGAAGCTTTTTGATTGCATCAACCTACTTTTCAGTGAAAAATCCTAAGAGAAAAAGCCAAATGAATGTTTTCTAAGTTCTAACTGTTAGACTTGCTGGAAGGAGAAAATAATGCAACTATACTTTATACAAAACAAAGACCATCTCTGACTCTTATTAGTGTGTTACAAAATAAGATTTTACCAGTGTATATGAAACATGTTTCAGGGGCCATTTGCCTGTCCTCACACCAATTTAAGTTAACTAAAATGTAATAACTAGATGGATTATTTCATTTCTCTAGGCCTGTTATGCTGAATTAGCTTCTCTTGCTTATGTTCCTGCCTTATGTCCTTTTATGATACAGTACGAGCATTTAGAAACTTATGACGTAGGATATTTGCATCATCTTTTTTTGACATGATTGGCTTGTACATTTATAATGCTTTTTTTTGAGAGATAGAAACATGCATTCTATGCATTGTATTCAAGAGATATGAAAAAAGTACATGTACTAAGTAGGAATAAGAGGAAAGGAAAAGAAACAAAATCAAACACTCCAAGACAACACATCCAACAAGGTATCTAGGTCTTGAGAATTGAGATCACAAGATTAATACAGCGACGAACTAAAGAGAGATGTAGCCGACAAAGCTCTAGAGTGAGGGTTGGATATAAAAGCATCTCATTGAAAAGCACGGGAGTTCCTCTCAAACCAGACAAGCCAGCACCAATATACATTTATAATGCTACTAGGTTGGCTTCTTAAATAATAGGAGAAATTTTCCTGCACCACAGTTAACTGCTTTAGCAAAGGCTGCAAAAGCTATTGATATCAGGATGAGGTAGAGAAGTACACTACAATCAATGATACAAATGATTGGAACCTCTATTGTAGCCCCAACTGTTAATGCTAAACTATAATAAATTACATTTTCACTTATGGTCGTGATCTGTAATTACTAGAAGAAGTCTACCATGATATTTTGTTTATTGCTTTGTCCTTCCCCATCTTATTTATACATGTCATCGTGGAATATGTGTAAAGTCAAATCCAAATACCGAGTTTTTTCCTCCATTCTTAGCGTATGTGTTTATGGAAATATATAATCTTATACCTTGATTTGGCATTTACCCAAAACAGAAAAAGTCTTGCTTTGACAGCACCATATAAAGTGGAAATATAGAGACATACACTAATGCAACTTAGGCTTCGTTTGAGCGTAGAAAATTTAGTTGATTTTTGTATTTATTAGTTGTTATTCTAATATTCACATACTATATCTAAACAGACTTTATATGCTTATATATTAATCCATATTGCTTCCCATTTTGAGAGCTCTGAAAGGGTTTAACTTGGAATCTGACTGATGAGACATGTACGTATTGTTAAGAAATTAGTGGGCCTAACTCCACCTAGAAGCTAGCTCATGGGGGGAGGACCGCCCAAACTATATAAAGGTTATTTTGACTATATCTCTAAGCAATGTGAGACTTTAACACACCCCCTCACGCTCAGGATTGGACATCTGGAGCGTGGAGTTTGTAGGACGGGACATCTGCTGGTGTCACAATATCAACCACACGATAGGCTCTGATACCATGTTAAGAAATTAGTGAGCCTAACTCAACCCAAAAGCTATCTCATGGGGGAGGACTGTCCAAACTATATAAATGTTATCTTGATCATATCTCTAAGCACTGTGAGACTTTAACACTTATATTCAAACTTTTGAGTTTGCAACAGTAATACGTTATGCCGTTTAGGTTTAATAAATTAGTTTTTCAGATCTATGTAGGCAAGTAATCCATTTTCTATGTTATATATTGTTAAAGTCCCATATTACTAGAGATATGGTGAAGATAGCCTTTATACAGTTTGGGCAGTCCTCCCCTTTGAGCTAGCTTTTGGGGTGGAGTTAGGCCTACTAATTTCTTAACATGGTATCAGAGCCTACCCTGTGGTTGATATTGTGTTACTCGCAGATGTCCAGTCCTGCAAACTCCATGCTCCAGATGTCCAATCATGGGCGTGAGGGGTGTGTTAAAGTCCCACATTGCTTATATGGTCAAGATAGTCTTTATATAGTTTGGGCAGTCCTCTCCCTTTGAGCTAGCTTTTGGGGTGGAGTTAGGTCTACTAATTTCTTAACATATATAGATGGTCATTTTTTCACTATGATTGCTAGGTAGGTAAAGGGGCTGGGTGGCTATCATGTAATCCTACTTTGTATATATTATTTGTATTTATTTTGTTTATTCTTCTAAATCACTCAAAACTGTTGTTATAGGTTATTATTGTTCCACAGTGTTTTCTTTTTCTCATTTGTTGAATCTTTGTGTAGAAGAGTTCTGTAAATTAATTATCTCAGATCTTGTGGGAATCTTGAATTTCTTGTTGCTCCACTTGTTGTGCTGTTGTTGTGCTATGCCTCTTGTTGCTGTGCCCATGGCTTGATAAATCGGCATGTGGATGTTCGCCGTGGCAGCAAAATGTCAGCCATCATAGCTATTGATGATAACATCAAAGAATTTGTCATCCATAGCCACGTTTCATATTACTTGGGAAACTGCAGCTTTTCCAGTGTCAATTACTTTTCTTCTTCTAGGTTTCTAGTTTGATGAAGGTTTTTGGTTACTGCATTTACTTTTGAAGGTGTTGGTCAGTCACAATGGTCTATTATGCATTGTTTATGTTCGACTTTTCTCTTCTAGTTTCTTTTCTCCTCATTTCTTCAATTATTCTTTATATACTGCTGCAAGTTTTGTTTTGTTGCTACTACAACTTCACGGGTTGCCCTAACTATTTGGGGTCAACTAGATGGATTTTTTCCCCACCATTGAGCTAATAGTTTACATACATATTCTTATTCATGAGATATTGCATATGTTTTATTCCTGTTTTCAAAAGCCTAATGCAACCCTTAACATTTTTCATTTGGGACCTGCAGTTGCCGGTGTTGCGATTGTTCTTGAACATGTTAACTAAATCAACTCTATTGTGATTAATCCCCAATCTCATTACCTGTTTACATTTTACAAAATTGATTTACGTATACTCAATCAAAATATTACACTTGAGTGAAATAGAGATTTATAAAGAGACCAGTGGTGGCATGTCCTTCATTATCCAGATTTCTTTTGATATCCTGAACCAAAATAATTGTACTACTTCAGAATAAAATCTGCCTTGGGTAAATGAATCATACAAAAGAATAGCTATAACTTTCTGTTATTGGTTCTTTGTTGTAATTAAATTAAATTCTTGTATACTGATTGGAGTATTTTATTTTGGGCACAAGCCCAGGTCATTGCAAAATGGATTTTATTATGGAAAAAAATATATCCAACAGCAAAGCAACCTTCATTGCCCTTTCTTATTTATAATAAAGTAATAAAATAGTCTTGTTTAGATATAGTTGTATTGTGTCAAATCTTTCATTTGCCTTATTATGATTTTTGTGGTAGTCGTCTCTGAAAGAATCAGGAAAGGAGATTTTATAATGAAATTCATTGCAGAGTTATGTTATAATATTGAACTGCAGATTCTCACATCTTATGATAAAACACAAGTTTCCTTTTCAAAAAAAAAAACCTGCAGAAAAGACTAGTGTGTTTAATCTTCTATTTTCTTTGACTGAATACTATATTTTCTACCCTTTACAAACACAGGTTGTTTTGGCAGCTCAGTTGTTTTGCTGGACTTTCCAATTTGTAGGCCATGGAGTATTCGAGGTAAACTTTTTGCTTTGACATAAACTAGCATTGCTGATTTGCAAGTTCCACCTTGATATCTTGTTACTGAGATTATACAACTCAGTTGCTTCTTTATTCATGCAGAAGCGCGCACCAGCGCTTCTTGACAATCTTTCTCAAGCTTTCTTGATGGCACCATTCTTTGTTCTGCTTGAGGTAAATATTTTCAAACCTTAATAATCCAATACGGAACTATATATGGACAACAAAAACTGACTTCAATTTGTTCATCCAGGCACTTAGCTTTGTAGGATATGAGCCATATCCTGGTTTCCATGCCAGTGTTAGCTCAAAGATAGAAGCAGATCGCAAAGAGTGGCAGGTCAGCAAGCAGAAGAAGAGTTCTTGAGTTGTAGGTTCCAATCAGTTGCCAATACGTGGGTGGGTTGTTTATTACAGTTATATACGGATTTGTTTACTAAGTACATAAAATAAAACTGCAATTATACAAAACAAAATTTGGTTTGTTATTCAAAAGTGTTTATTAGTTAGTCAACATTTTATGTTTCTATATTTCTTTACAAAAGTGTTAAGCAGTAATATCTGTAATCTAACATAATAACATTTACATAATCATGAATCTAAAATGCATTAAACAATCACCTACTTATTAGCTTAGTATAATAGCATTTATTATTTATCATAGTAGCATAAAAATGTTTATATATTAAAGTTAAAAGTGTTAAGCAATATTGTCTTTTTTGATGTCTATGTTAGTTGTAGAAATTGGATGAGTAAGCTATTTTAGAGGTATGTTGGCAGGGGCATTTCGAAGGCACAAAGCTACAAGTCTATGACCATGACTATGAGTCATGAGTGATTAAGCCTATGGGGGGAGGAGGAAAGAGTTAAAAAGAAGATAAATAAGGCCTTACAAACAAGGAGAGAGCACCCCAAGATTAGGAATGCAATCCACAATTATCTAGATAAGTTAAATAAAAGCTAGCCTTCAACGGCGAGTTCAAAGAAGTGGTGTGAAGTAGAATCAAAACATCTGCCTATGAGATCTGATACAACTATCCACAATCGATCACAATTGTTGAGGTCCTCAAGGTTGGAGTAAACAATGCAAGGAATTGTTGTGAGAAATAATCACTATTGAGGTTGCAGATAGGTCCTCAAGGTTGGAGTAAACAATGCAAGGAATTTTTGTGAGAAATAATCACTATTGAGTTGTGATCTGCAACGATGAGTAGGTGCAACTACGCAAAATATTACTACAAAGGTGCAATCAATAGCAATTATGCAAATAATTGTTGTAGGAGCAACATTGTGGATTGTAGTAATTGACGAGTTGTTGCAATAAGTTTGCTAGGCTCATAACTGGAGAAGATGTGTCATACATTGTGTGCACAATGAAGGGTACAATAGGACTTTAGGATAATAGGGTTCATTTCTACCCATATGGATTAGCTTCTGGGCAAGAGGGGTACACCTTAGTCTTTTCCCATCTTTCTTTCTTGACTCTTATAAAAGGATGATAATATAACTGTAATTTTCAATTGTTTCATTTTTATCTAACAAATACTTTTGGTGAGTGATTATTCAAATTTTTAATGTATAGAATCTCCTAACTTTGATGAGTGATTTTTAGCTTTCGGTGAGTAATTCTCCAAATATTTTATATGTTTTAGGACTATTTTATATTTTTAAGAGTTATAAGGGCATCAATTAGGTATAATTTTTATATATGTAGCTAGTCTGAGAAGAAATGATACATTAGAGAAGGGGAGAGGGTCACCAGTGTGTAAGCTTTAAATTAAACCTAGTGCCAATTTAATTGATTCAACCAATGAATGATAATTTCAAATTGGGTTAATTACACTATATATATCCTGAACTTTGAGTTTTTTTTTCAATTATATCTCGAGTTTTTATTTGTATCAATAATATACTCCAACTTTAATTTTATTTCAATAATATTTCGTCGTGAATCAAATGTTGGTTTCATCGTTTACTTGCTGACGTGGCACTGCTGATGTGGATCAGCAACCCAATCAGCACAGTAATTTATATTAAAAATAAAATAAAATTGATGCCTGAGGTCCCTGTTCACATCATGTAATTAACCAATGATCATCGTCTACATCAACATGTAAATAGCCAGTGATCCCGTCCAAATCACCGGCGACAACCACCAATTAATTACATGTTGATGCAGACAATCATTGATTATTTATATGCTGACGTGGACAAGGACTTAAGGTGTCAATTTTATTTTTTTAATATAATTTATTGTGCTGACTGGGCTACATTAGTAGTGTCACGTCAGCGAGTAAACTGTGAAACTAACATTTGATTCACGGCAGAATATTATTGAAATAAAATCAAAGTTAAGTATATTATTGATACAAATAAAAACTCGGGATATAATTGGGAAAAAATACAAAGTTCAAGATATATAGTGTAATTAATCCTTTCAAATTAGATTTCTCAATTTAAGTGAAAGCAAATACAAAAATTAAGCATACAAACTAATATAGCAATGCTTACACAAGATTTCTAATGGTTCGACTTCTAACCAAATATGCATCTACTATTTAAATTCTTTGTTTAATATTTCAATCAAATACATTAGATTAAATTGTTTCCTACAAGATGATATACAAGTTACAGTTGTGACCCTTTTCACGGAGGCACCTCCAACACTTTAAGCTTAACGGAAACTCAATTTAACCTAGTAACCCAAGTGGATTCATGCCTCTGCACCAAGGCAACCACTCAAACTAGGCTTAAACCCTAGTTCATCAATAAATGAACACAAAATATACCAAAAATTACAACTAAAATGAAGCAATAAATACAACAAATAATACTTAGATCCCAAATCAAGTTCATACCTCCACTTGATGCCTTTTGATAATTGAACTTGGAAGACAAAAGCTCAATCAAGGAAAATAGCTCTAAGTTAGGATATTCTCAAAGATTGATGCAATAAATCTCAAAAAACTTTGTAAAACAACTCGATAAAGTTCATGATTGCTAGAGGAAGGCTTAAGACAAGTATTTATAGGTTTATAAGTGGAGAAACCTGGGAAAAACAAATCACAACTATTGAAAAGGAGTCGTTAGGCTTGCCGGTCAAAGATCAGTTACAGGTTGGTCGACCGATTCAACCGAAATTGTCTAAAGGACAACTTTATCTTCAATTTGGGGTTGGTTGGGATTTCGGTGCATTGGATTTGGTTTTCATCATCATCATCAGCATACATCCTAAGGATGATACAATGATTTCAGACTCTAAATCAAGTCTTCAAAATTTTTCTTCATTTTCAAACATGGAGCAACATCCTTGATCTTTAGAAATTTTGGTTTTGCTTTGATCATTCCGATTGCGAATGTCGTGTGCTTATCAACATCAAACCCAAAATTATTTCTTAATCAAATTATTAATTCTTAGTTTGTTATCATCAAAATCAAGACTGAGAGCAAAGTTTGAAAATCTTAGGCCAATAACTAAGTGAACGTGGATATGTAGAAAGTTATTAGTCCTCTATGTTGGAGCGAATGCCCTATGTATTATGTTATCAATTTGTGTAATATCCCGGTTTAGTCCTACATCAAAAGTATGTTGGATGTTGTGTTGGTTTATAAGGTTTGATGGATGTGCTACCATCAACTTCGGCTTAAAAATTTTAATTAGGCCAATGATTTGGATCTAAGAAGTTGATGAGTCAGTTATCCCATCGAACAAATCGTTACAAATGGTAATATAGCAGAACCTAGTCCTAGCTATGGTGAGAAACCTATGTGAGAAAGGGCTGCCTAACAGATAAGGTGGAGTCGCTACGTATTAGGCTATACCTCACATGTCTTTAACTTGGGTGTGATTCTGAGTTATGTGTTAGACTTGCATTGGGTCTTGACGAATACGTCAAGACATAAATGAGAGAGAATATAATATCTCGATTTAGTCACATATCGAAAATATATTGGATGTTGTGTTGGTTCATAAGATTTGTTGAATGTGCTATTATTAATTTCAGCTTAAGTATTTTAATTAGGTCAATCGTTTAAGTCCGAGAAGTTGATGAATCACTGTCTCATCGAGTGAGCCACTAAAATCTGTGACTTAAAGGGTGAAAATTTGAAAATGGATCATTAGAGTTAGGACTTATTTTGCATCTCATGGTTGATATGGACACTGTGTGGTAGAAGATTTTTATTTGCAGACAATTTATCAATACCTATAAGTGAAGCATTAGAATAGGGAATGCTAGCAATTAAAGACATGGAGTGAGTATTAGTGATCTGAGCAACCATATCTTTTGAGGTTTTAAAGATATTTTATGGGTTTTTAATGTTTTCATTAAATACTCATTCATTATTATATTGTTTGGCAATTTAACACGTAGGTTATATATATATATATATATATATATATATATATATTTAATATGCAACTCTTAGAAGCTATGAGAGCAAGGATTAAGTGAGAATATCATGCACCGTCCTCCATTTAAATAATTTTATTAAATAAATAATTTAAGTTCAAAAAATTATAAAAAAATTATAAAAAATTATAAAAAAATTATAAAAAATTATAAAAAAATTATAAAAAATTATAAAAAACACACCAATAATTATAGAAACTCCCGAAACAAAATTGTTTAAGTAAAATATATTTTCTGTGATTTTTTTAATGATTTTAAAAGATATTTTCAAACCGATATGGTCGTTTATTGAAATTATTTAAATGATCCTCAAATTCTTTAAATGGATTAACTTTTTTGATTTGCCACTTGTACACGCTCATTTTGATTGATCCAAGTTGTGCATCTCAATTCAAGTAAAATAGATTTTTTGGTGATTTTAGAAGACATTTTCAAGCATATATGACCTATTTAGTGAAACTATTTAAATAATCATAAACCTATTTAAATGGATTAACTTTTTTGATCAGCCACATATATTTTTTATGAAATTTTGATGATTTTAGAAGGTATTTTCAAGCAGATATTACCTATTTACTAAAATTATTCAAATGACTCTTAAACTGTTTAAATAGATCAACTCTCTTGATCCGCCACTTGTATACTCTCATTTTGACTGATCCAAGTTGTGGATCTTATTTCATTAAGTAAAATATTTTTTTGTGAATTTTTGATGATTTTAGAAGGCACTTTCAAGCATATATGATCTATTTAGTGAATTTATTTAAATAGTTCCGAAATTATTTAAATGGATCAACTTTTTTCATTTGCTATTTGTAAACTCTCATTTTGACTGATTCAAGTTGTGGATCTAGATTTTTTGTAAATTTTTGATGATTTTAGAAGGCATTTCCAAACAGATTGACTTATTTAGTGAAATTGTTTAAATGAACATGAAAGTATTTAAATGGATCAACTATTTTGATATGCCACTTGTACACACTCATTTGGACTTATCTAAGTTGTGGATCTCAATTCATTAAGTAAAATAAATTTTCTATGAATTTTTGATGATTTTAGAAGATATTTCTGCTAAAATAAATTTTCTATGAATTTTTGATGATTTTAGAAGATATTTCCTAGCAGATATGATCCATTTAGTGAATCTATTTAAGTGACTCTAAAACTGTTTAAATGATCCTGAAACTACTTAAATGGATCAACTCTTTTGATCTACCATTTGTACACACTCATTTTGAGTGATCCAAGTTGTGGATCTCAATTCATTAAATAAAATAGATTTTCTATAAATTTTTGATGATTTCAGAAGATATTTCCAAGCAGATATGACCTATTTAGTGAAACTGTTTAAATGACACTAAAACTATTTAAATGGATCAACTCTTTTGATCCGTCACTTGTACACATTCATTTTGGTTGATCCAAGTTATAGATCTCATTCATTAAGTAAAATATATTTTATGTCATTTTTTTTGGAGATTTTAGAAAATATTTTCAAGCAGATATGACATATTTAGTGAAACCGTTTAAATGACCCCGAAATTTTTTAAATGACTCCGAAACTATTTAAATAGTAATGGATGGGACGTGAAACAAGTTTAAATGACTTGTTATATCAGTATTAATGGGTTAACACAGTTAACGAGACATTTGTACAATCTTTATGAGGGGTATTATGAGAATATTTTGAATTATATTTGTTTTTAGGAAATAACACATCTCTTATTTTGCTTTTGGGAAAAAACTAAGTCCTAATTCGATTTCCAACTCTTATTTTGCTTTTGGGAAAAAACTAAGTCCTAATTCGGTTTCCAACTTTTATTTTGCTTTAGAATAAAGAATGTCGCAAAAATGCAAGGAGCAAGATTCGAGTGGATCACGAGTTGTGTTTATGAAAATCCTCCTATCTTTTATTGTTACGTAGGAATCTATCTTTTATATTTTTTCTTTTTCAATATTTATCTTTCATATAAATATTTTCTATACTATTGATGTACAACTTATTTGCTATTATAATATTTAAAATCAGTCATTAAAAAGTGTCAAATGATATCTTATCATTTCATATCTGATAAAAAGTAGAGGTGGCGATGGGCCGTGCCTGGGCTGGCCCAGGCCTGGGCCCAGGCAAGCCCGACCACTTCCGCGCCGTGCTTGGCACGGCCCTGCCGACCACTCAAAGGGGAGGCCCAGCTCGGGCCCGCTCCTTTGCCACCTCTAAAGAGTTTCAAGCGAAGAAAAAAAATAATCATTTTTTTAACAAAGAAAGAAAATCACCATAAGTGACCATACTAGAATTCAAACCCTAGATTTTTAGGCAATGTACAATATATTGCCACCAACTGTGCTACCTATAGTTGGTAGAAAAAAAATAGTCATTGAAAATCCATTTAAAAGCTTTGACATGATAAATTTATTAGTTTGTACTATACACATAAAATGTTCCATATAGTTGTACAACCATATAATATCATGAGAAAACATAGCTAATTAATCTAGCTATATATGCATATGGTAAAGAAGGTTATTAATCCAGCTATCATGAGAAAATGATAGACGCACAAAGTTCGTCGTCCAAAATTCAAATCGGAAAATTTCAAGAAATGCGGACTTTGATGCTCGAGAGTGTCGGAGTTAGGTCTAGGTTTAGAATTTGATCTAATTAACCTTTAAGGCTTCAAAACACCAATTTCTATGTTTCTACTCAAAGCTGAACCCAAATCAAACTCGAAATCCAACTCCGAGTGAAAAAAACCAGAAATCAACCTTATTCCCGAGTTTCGATAGATCTTCGGTCAATCGAAGTTCGACCGAAGGCTACTGGAAATTTCCAGTAGCATTTGGTCAAAGCTCAATCAATCATCGATCAAAGCTCAACTGATACTCAGTCGATCGAACCTCGATTGACGATCTACTGTTGGCCCTAGCAGTTCTTTTTATAACCGTTGAACGACTAGTTTTCACCCCATGCCTTCACAAACCTTATAAGTACCCGTTGAACAGCCTTCTATGGCTCTTTACTACTCATTGATCTTAACCTTGATCCTTTAGCCTTTAGCCTTAAAGAGTGAATTTAAAGCCCTAATTCTGCATTCTTCAACCTCAAGCCTTCAACTCTTCAATGAAGCCTTGTGAATCTTCAAGAAGTGATCTTTTGAGGCCTTAAGGAGGCACTTGGAGGAGCTTCATTCGAGTTTGATTTATTTGTAAGCTCCTTTTCATTGTTCTACTTATTATTATGATCTTGTTTGCACTTGTGAATTCAAGGGTGTAGGTGATACACCTTAGCTTATTGTAGTTGATTGTTTTCTTTGGGATAGAGAGTGTGGCTTCTTCAAGGGTTGAAAATAAGTGCTCAGTGTAATCTCTAGGAGAAAACAATTAACAATTGTGTATTCTCGTATCTGTTGTCACAAAGCCTTATGCGACAGCTACATGCTGGTCGATGTACTTTTGATTTGTTTTAATTATAACCTACTATCAAGTTATCATCAATTTTACCATTAGGATGCTGAGTAGCACTGCCGAGGTGGGTTAGAAATCCAATCAATATTGGACTAGACTAGCACTTTGGGCTCGGCCGAATCAAGCCCAAAAGCACTCGTACCCATGAACCATACTCGAATCAAGCCAAATGGCTTAGCCCTGAGGCTCCACCCGGCCATACAAGGATATATGCGTCCTCATTTATCACGAGGGATTTACCAATTATGAGCCCATCATCTCTGGGATTAGTCTTGACCCATTATGGGAAACATCCCTCTAGAATTATCGGGTGGTACCCTCGCCTTATATCCTACAATACATATACAGACGACACGCTTCAGGTAAAGAGAATCCAATTCTCTATTACCTCCCCTTGATCATCTACTAACTTGAGCGTCAGAGTGTCTTTTGCAGGTCCCCTCTCCCGTTAGAGTTACACCTGACCAGGAGACACACCAAATCAGACTGCACTGCTCCAATCCTCAGGCAAGAACATTTGGCGGCCACCGTAGGACTGAGTAAATCTTACCTTCCCGACAATGGTTGGAACCTAGAGTTAGGCGAACGACGCCGCACGCAGGCAACACTCTAGCGGCGACTACCCCCGCTACCTAGAGATGCTAAAATAGTGAGGAGCGATGTTCTAGCACCAACCAATCCCCCACCAGAAGCATCCCAGTGTCTGTTGGCCTAAGGTTTTCAACCTTGGTCTTAATCTCGGTTTTAATGATAACAAACATGGAACTAATATTTTCATGAAGAAATACTTTCAGGTTCCAAGTCAGTTAGCGCTCGACGTCCGCGATCGAAAATATTGAAGAAATTGGAAAATCGGAAGGACGTTGGTCGACGTGCTTGAATTCGTCAAAAATAATACAGTTTAGTTTAGGGTGTTTAGATCATTTATATTAATCCTCATCATTATGCAAAAACCCCTAAAAACCAAACTCATAATCTGAAACTCGAACGAAAAAAATGTATCGCAAAGTACTGGTACTTTTTGGTCGATCGATCGATGATCGACCGCCAGGGGTTCTAAAGCCACAGAAGGCTTTCAGTCGATGACCGATCGACCGGCCATCAGTCGGCGATCGATCGGCGACCGACCGGGTGGCGCCAACGTGCAGAAAAACTCCCATTGTGCATTGTGTTTTCTTTCTTCCTCTCTCCTTGGCTTATAAATACAAGTCTTGAGAGCCTTCCTAGCCAACTTTGATCACTCCTACTACTCTTGAGACATCCTTTGATCAATCACAAGCCTCATTGAGCCATTCTCTTGTGAAAACCTAGCTTGAGCCAAACACCCTTGATCTTGCCTTCATTCTTCCATTGTTTCATAAATAGGGCATCAAGAGGAAGCTAGGAATCTTATTGTAGATATAAGTACTTTATTATTTGATTTATTGCTTCATTTAGTGTTGTATTTTTTTATTATTTTCATTGTATTTGAGTTTGTGTTAGACCTAGAATGTAGGTCTTGAAATTGGGTGGTAGCCTTGGTGTTTGAGGTTTAAATCCACCGGTGTAAACGTAGTTTGCTAGGATTAGTTGAGTTGTCCTTAGGGTTGAGGCGGGGGAGTGCTCTCGGTAGGAAAGCAGGATAGTTATGGGTGCGGAAGTTCCTTCGGGTTGAGAGCGGAGACTCTCTGGTGAAAATGTCCTCATTATAAGAAAACTAATTAATCTAGTAAAGCTAGTTTGGAAATCCTAAGCAGGGTGCTTAGGTAGTAGAGTAGACATTGGGGCCAAACCACTATAAATTGTATTGTGTTAGCATTGCCTTTCTTGTGTGTTGTCATTTATTATTACTTCCACACTTATTCATCTTGATCTATTTGTGAATTGCCTAAGTAGTTCTAAGAAACATTTAAAACTTTAATTAGACTTAAGTTTAGTTAACACACTATTTACCCCCCCCCCCCCTAATGTGGCCATTTCACTAACAGTATCGTATAAACGACCTAGAGGTGGAGAACCAACAGTTAGCAGCCCAAGTCGAGATGCTGACGCAGTCCGAGAACAACACTCGACCAGTTACGAGCAACACCGCTCAGAGCATTACAAAAGCAATCACTCGGAGAGGAGGAGGCAAATTTATGTCCTCCTAGACGAGGTCTCCAGCGCGCCTCACCAAGGAAAGGAAAAATACCCCAGAGTCACAGAGGAAGCTACTCCTCTTCCCATCGACTCGTGACCTTTGCCGAACACATCATGCCGACATCTCTTCCACCCAAATTCAGGTTGTTGACCACTCTGAAGCCCTTCGATGGTATGAGCAATCCAACTACTCACATGATGATGTTTACATCCATGATGCTCCTCAACAAAGCGACCGACCATGTTCTTTGCAGAGCTTTTCTAATCTTCTTGGAGAAAGCCGCACTATTATGGTTCTCCTCCCTTCCACCAGGGTCCATACGCTCTTTCGTGGAACTTTCCTGCAACTTTTCCAACCGGTTTTCCTGATCCCAGATCTACTCTAAAATGGAGCACACCCTCCATTACACCAGGAAATGGCAACATGAGCCCTAAGGGATTACATACGAAGGTTCCAGGTCACGCTGCCGAGGACAAGAGGGGCAAGAGACCTGACGGAGGCAAGACGGGGCGGGGGGAGACAGAAACTGTTGTGACTGAGGTCACGATAGAAGAGGGAGGTCACCCTCCAGGCCTATTCCAGTAGCCCCTCAACACTAGACGAGAGACCATTCTCCAAAAGGAATACCATTTGCACTTGCTTAGGCCTCTTAGCAGCCCCGAAAGGCCGAAGCCTTCGTCCAAAGTCGACAAGAGCAAGAGCAATGAATTCCACAGGACTTACGAACTTACCACCAGGAGTGTGTGGTGCTCCAAGATCAAATCAACCGTCTGATCAGAGAAGTGTGGGGATGTGAAAGGAAAACACGACGGAAAAAGCAATTTAAAAAATTTCAAACATCCCGAAAACATGATCTACTTTAGCGATATTAAGGTATTCAATAGGAGATGATGAGCAGAATTTATACCTTACATAACTATTTGTAATTGTTGCTCCAATCCCTAATTGTGAGACACACACGTGCCCGTCCTCCAATGGTAGTCCACACCAAGTGCCTCGTAATAAAAGGGCAACGACCTCTCGGGCTCATTGTGGCTCAACGGACAAGATCCTTAATCCCTATCTCCACCAAATAGGGGTTGGCCCCTATTGGAGAGGGAGTATCAAAGTATGATGAAGATTATCATTTACATCCAAGACCATTAAATCATTCGAAATGCGTCTAGTTCCATATAACTCATTAGAATGGTATATGTGCCAACAATTGCCTTTTAAAGACATTTCATAACCTTGTTCAAGTAACAAAGGAACAAAAATAATATTCTTTATTAAAACTGGAACGTAATAACAATTATTCAATCTAATGGTCTTGCCGGATGGAAAACTTAAACAATAGGTTCGTACGGCTAAAGCTGCAACTCTTGCGTCATTGCCTACCCAAAGGTCATAGTCGCCTCTGTTCAGTTTTCTACTTATTCTCAGCCCCTACAATGAATTGCATAGGTGGGAACCACAACCGTTATCCAATACCCATGTAGTAGAATTATTCAATAGTAAATTTATTTTCAATAACGAACGCACATGTGGAGGGGGCTTTAGAAGCCCTCCCATGCCTTACTTCTGCAATATACTCCTTGCAGTTTCGTTTCCAGCGATCATCTTTACCATCATGGAAGCAGGTGCCTTTAGGAGTAGTCTTCCCTTTCTTCTTGATATCCTTCTTAGGTTTCACAGCTTTGTTCTTCGCTTTGTTCTTAACAGAGTGCTTCTTTGCCTTTTTAGGGGCACTACCCATTAACAAGACTTTGTCCTTTTCCTTCGGAAGATGGTACTCAATAATCTTCAACATATTAAGGAGCTCAGGTTGCGAGGCATCCAGCTTGTTCATGTGGTAGTTAACGATAAACTGTGAAAATGATCTTGGGAGGGATTGGAATATTAAGTCCTAACTTAGCCCCTTACTAATTACTATGTCCAATTTCCCTAACCTCTCAATTAAATCGATAAGTTTGAGGACATGGGTTTCAACAGGGGTCCCTGCCGTCATCTTGGCATGGAAGAGTTGCTTTGATAGCTCAAACTTAGTAGTCCGACTCTCTTCACCATACAACTCCTTGAGGTGAGAGATGATGGCTCTAGCGTCCATCTTTTCATGTTGCCTCTACAACACATTGGACATAGAGGCCAGCATAATGCACTGAACAATAGTGTTGTCATCTTGCCACTTCTCGTAAGTGGCCCTTACTTCCTCAGAGCCCTTTGGGAAGGAGTATCCGGTGGCCGATTATCAAGAATATAGGAAAGTCTCTCTTGGGTGAGGACAATCATCAGGTTTCGTAACCAATCGATATAGTTAGGTCCAGTGAGTTTATTCGCATCAAGAATGGTACGTATCGACAGCGTAGTTGACATGGTGACGATAAAATGCTACAAGGAAAAGAAAGACATTCATAAGTTACTATTCTACATGCATGATTATTGATATCTTTTAATTAATCATGTCTCCCACTAATTTTTGTAGTTCCCAAATAACCCTCCGGTTGGGAAGCGGGAAGCCCTCGTTGGTAGACTTCTTTAGGGGAAGATGGAACTCCACTTCTCCTACTCAGGTCTCGCATGTAACACGACCAACCCTAATAGATCCATGGGTAGATAACTCTTTACTGATCACATTGCTATGAGACTCCTATGAATTTATGCCTCTAAGATAACTATGGCCTTGTGTGTGCACAAAAACCACAGTACTCTAGTTGAGTCGGACCCATCGTTCTTATACTCCAGCGAGAAAACAACCACCATTGAGTGTAGCTCAATAAGGTAAGTCACGTTTAAGCCGGTAGTAGAGACACATGTAATGTGCCATATGAGGTGCATTGTGTCTATCAGCACAAAAGGCACTACAACAGAGTTTACTTTAACCCGCAATTTTTTGAATTTTGTGCTGCGGTTTTAATCGCAGCATAGACTTTCACATGTGGTTTTAAAATTACAGCCTAAACTGCCGTGGGGAGTTTTTCTACCTGTGGTTTTAACCACAAGTTAAAGTGAATTTTATGCTATAGTTAATAAACTGCAACACAAACAAGTTTTTCCCACCCGTAACAATTGCATGAAAAGTGATTTTTTTAAAGCATAAATAGCAGCGAAAAGTCATTTCTCACTGCGCATAAGCCATAGGGAAAAGTATTTTTCATGACAGATTAAAATGTTTGGAAAAACATTTTCTTCCGCGCGTAAACCGCAGGGAAAAACTATTTGTTTCCAGCAGTTTCAACCGTTAAGAAAGGTATTTTTCCCGAAAGATTAAAATTTTTGGAAAAGTATTTTCTCCCCGCGCGTAAACCATAGGGAAAACTATTTATTCCAACTATTTCAACCACCGAGAAAGGTATTTTTCCCCACAACTTAAAATGGTTGGAAAAGTATTTTCTCCGAGCGTATAAACCGTAGGGAAAAGCTATTTGTTCCAACTATTTGTTCCACAGGGAAAAGTTATTTTTCCCAACGCGCAAACCGTAGGGAAAAACCATTTCTTCTGATGCAAAAATCATGACGAAAAGCTATTTTTTCTAGCAAGGAAAAGATTTAAATTAGATGGGACAAGAATTTTATTATGTGTGGAAGAGGCCCTTAATTTTCGAAGCTATGAATAAAAATTAATTAGATCAATTTCAGTCATTTAGTGTTCAGCAGGCTCTTACAGTAAAAATTAATTAGCATAAAAAGCATGCAAGAGATTCCTACTAATACAATATAGCACCAAACATCCTTTCATTTAATAAGTACATATAACATGCTAACAGATACCATCACAAAGCTTTTGGTTTAATACAATTAGCATTAAACAACCTTTGATTTAATAAGCCATCACAGAGGAGTAGGGCTCTATTACATGTAGTCAAAAGTATTGGGGTCGATTTAACAACCTTTGGTTGGGTCTCGCTAGAGGGTGGAGGCGACGACGGCTTGGCTGGCGGTGGTGAAGAGGTCGGCAGGGCGGTGGTGGTGGGTGAATGGGGAGGCGAGATCGCGAAAGAAGGGCGAGAGTCCCGTGGGCTTGGAGAATAACGCCGAAGATGAAAGCCGAAGATGTAGTCTGGTGATTATCGAAGGTGATGGGCAGAGATAAGAGTGCGGAGATGGAAGCCGAAGAGGACCTGCGCGTGGGGATTGAAGCGGGAGAGAAATAGGTTGCGGTGCCTTAGACTGTAGTATATTATATTGCTTCAACTACGGTTAATTTTAAACTGCAGTTTATTATATCACTTTAATTAACCGTGTTTTAAAATTAACCATAGTTTATTATATCATTTTAATCACGGATAATTAATAACCACAAGTTTAAAAAAAATTTGGACTGTAGAAGTAAAAAATCGTTGGCTTAATACCTCTATACCTGCGGGTTTTAAAACTACGGCTAAACAACTACAACCCAAATCCGTTGTAGTGAGGCCATGTGTGTGCACAACAAATCCGTTGTGACAATAGACACACTCTACGCCCTGTAACGATGGAAGGCATGATCGGTATTCTAAATACCTTAGTCATTTGGACTCAATATTAGTGGAGGGATTCTTCATGAAATTATAATTATCTAGGCTATCAACAATTGGAGCAAGAGCAATAAATAAAAGCATAAAGTAAATAAGGATGATTATAGACGATCTAAGGAATCCACACGAGCCATCGGGTGAATCAAGGCCATCATCCTAGGGTTTTTGGAAATGTCGTCTCACCAAGGTGATGCCCAAAAACATCTTGTAGGTTACTGGTGTTGGCCTAAGGTTTTCAACATTGGTCTTAATCTCAGTTTTGTTGATAACAAACATGGAACTAACGATTTCATTGAGAAATACTTTTAGGTTCTAAGTCGGTTAGCGCTCGACGTCTGCGATCAAAAATATCGAAGAAATCGGAGAATCAAAAGGACGTTGGTTGACGTGCTCGAATTTGTAGGAAAAAATAGAGTCTAGGTTTAGGGGCATCTAGATAATATGTAAAATCCTCGATACGATACCTGGATCCGTAAAGAACCAAAATCCAAAAATGATCGACGAGTTAAAAAATTAGCCAAAATTGGGCTAGTTTCAGCTTATCGACTGATGGGCGATTGACGGTCGATCGACCGACCATCAGCCGGTCACCGACCGACAGAGCTCGAAATTGGACAATGAGCTCCGGTCGATGGCTGGTTGCTCTGCCGATCAATCGGCAATCAGCTAGCCACCGACCGGGCGACGCTAACGAGTAAAAATATGCCCGTCGCGTGAGCTATTTTGGCTCTCTTCTTTCTTGGCTTATAAATACAAGCCTTCCACACATTAAACAACATTTCTTGAGCCATATTTTGAAGATCATTGAGCTTGATTAAGCCATCATTCTTGAAACCCTAGTTTGATCTCTCAACTCCTTGATATAGCTTGATTCATCATATTGAGGCATCAAAAGGACTATGAAGTTTCTTTTGGAGCTAAGTATTTATTGTTTGATTTATTGCTTCATTTAGTGTTGTATTTTATTGTTTATTTCATGTATTTCCAAGTGTGAAGACCTAGGTTGTTAGGTCTTGTACGGTTGATGGTTGCCTTGATATTAAGGCTTAATTCCATCGGTGTAAATGTAGGTTGCTAGGATTAGTTGAGTTGTCCTTAGGGTTGAGGTGGGAGAGTGCTCTCGGTAGGATGGCATGATACTTCCGGGTGTGGAAGTGCTTTCGAGTTGAGAGTGGAGACTCTCCGATGTAAATTCCTCTTTGTAAGGAAAGTAATTAATCTATTTAAACTAGTTTGGATATCCTAAGCGGGGTGCTTAGGTAGTGGAGTAGACATTGGGGCCGAACCACTATAAATCATCGTGTGTGCATTGCTTCTACTTGTGTTTGTTTAATTAGCATATTTACTTTGCTCCCTCTTGCTACTCGATTTGTTAATTGTCTAAGTAATCAAGAATTATTTAAAATTGGAATTAGGCTAAAGTTTAGTAAACACACTATTCCCCCCTCTAGTGTAGGCCATTTCACTAACAATCGGTTCCATCAGTGCCTTCCCAAGGTCCAAGCCATCATCAACATGGAGCCGCACGAACATCTCTTCTTCGTGCGCGCACCAAAACGGGGCAACAAGCGTGCTCATCACGAATCTGCCCCTGAACTTTTAATTTTACAAAAACTAAAAGAAGGAGGCCCTAAACAACCATTGGGGAAAGGTTTATGGAGAGGGAGAAGTAAAATACAACTAGATTTCTCAAGAGGAAGGCAGGGGTACGTAGGCCCTATTTAAAAGATACATTGCTTAAATTTCAGTAATTTACAAGCAATCAACATAACCATGATTACACATAGTCACATGCACATAAGGCTCATCCATAATCATCCATTCATGCATCTCACATATAAGAAAAAGAAAGGAAAAAATAGATCCGGAAATGCGCTAATATGTGTTGGTTTTAGGTTTTCAACCTTGGCCTTAATCTCAGTTTTGATGATAACAAACATGGAACTAATATTTCCTCGAGAAATCTTTCAGGTTTCATATTGATTAGCGTTCGATGTCCTCGATCAAAAAAATCGAAAGAAATCAAAAAATCGAAAGGGCATTGATCGTCGTGCTCATGTTCGTCGTAAAAGTTCGACGTGTGCACCAAAGTCGCATTGGACGAGTCCAAAGATCAAATGAAAAGCTCTTCAAGTTGATGCTCGTTGAAAGCTGGAACCCGAAAATGAAGCGCGCAAGAAAAAGGGCTGAAAAATCAATATCAACCTATGTTCGGTCGACCAGTCGGTCGACCTAAGAGTGTAAGAAAAAAGGCAGTAGCCCTTTCGGTCGACCGAACAGTGCCAAAAATTGGTAGTGGTTACTTGGGTCGATTGGGCGGTCGACTGACATAGCCAAATTCTAGCAGAGGACTCATCGATCGACCGAACTGCGTATCGCCAAAGGCGCAACCTACGTCGGTCAACCGATGGGTCGACCGGATTGCGGGAACACATTTTTGCGTTTGGGCGGTCGACCCGTCGGTCAACCGCACAGAGAGAATAGGCAACGGTCGCTCTAAGCGATCAATCGGTTGGTCGACTGGCCAATTGACCGAGCGGCTGTAACGGCTAGATTTTAGCCCGTTGAGCTGCCGTTCCTTTGAGAGGTATAAATATACCTCATATAACTCATTTTTCATTTCTTCATTCACTCTCACAGATTTTATTGAGCATTTTAGGAAGAGATTTAAGCCTTCAAAAGAATTGATTGAAGCGCGTCTGTTTTTCCGTCAAAATCTGCTTCAAGCGCGCACTCTGTCTCAACAACTCGGAATTTAATTCTAGCTCTATTTCTTGGCGAGTTGGAGGCGTCGAAGGCTTGGAAAAGAGCATTGATCCTTGGTTTCATTTCTAAGCTCTTTTCATTATAATTTTAACTGTTATTTGATTATGTTTTCTTTGATTTGTGTTTGTAAGAAGACCTAGGTTGTTAGGCCTTGTGTGGAACTGGTTACCTTGTTGTGAAGGTGTAAAGCCACTTGTGTAAACTTAGTTTTACTAGGATTAGTTGAGTTGTCCCTTAGAGTTGTGGTGGAAGAGTGCTCTCGGTAAGAAGGCGGAGACTTCCGGGTGTGGAAGTGCCTTAGGTCGAGAGTCCGACTTTTCGTGTCAAAGTCCTCATTGTAAGGGAAACAAGAATTAATCTAGTAAACTTAGTTTGGAAATTCTAAGCGAGGTGCTTAGGTATTGGAGTAGGCATTGGGGTCGAACCACTATAAATTCTTGTGTTTGCATTGATTTATTGATTGCATTAATTGCTTTACTATTTATCGCTTCCGCATCAAATCATTGAATTATAAATTGCCTAATTAATTTAAGAAAATGATTAAAATCGATTTAGGCAAATTGAACTAGTAAACACACTATTCACCCCCCTCTAGTGTTGTCATTTCTCCAACAATATGGTTACGTTTCCACCCACAACGGTTCGTACAACACATGCTGAAATTTTTGCTTTTTAGTGATGTTCAACCTTGAACCCATGGAGCCTTTGAGTTGAGAATATGTCTGAGATAGGTTTGGATAGTAGGCTATCACCTCAGTTCATCACATGAGCCGTGGAGCCATGAGAACAACTCAAAAACCCCCGAAAACAAAAATCAGGCAGCATAACATTTAGGGAGCGAACTGTCACGGACGGACTATTTTGGGTGAAAAATGTTCGTGCGACTCCTTTGCTTCCTGTGCAATGGATCAGCCTTCACCAAATCACTTTGCTAATGTTGTAAGTCACGGGCTCCCAACTCGCTCGGTTAGAAGCCTCTCGGTGCTTGGGCGCAAAAAACGTTTGAGCCAAATGACGGATTGCATGAAAATGCTAGTGAATGGTAGAGCAAATGCTAGACAAATGAACTAAAGTGTCCCCAGGCAATTCCTGGGTACTATACTTGTGGAGCCTAACCCCCAAGTGTCACCCACGGGGTTTCCAAAAGCACGAGGAACATGACAAAATTCTTATGTCCGCACACCCCCATCGGCTATGCCATGACTAGTAAACGAGGGTCGTTTGCCTAGTCGTGAGCGAGAGCGATGGGCGGTGCACGAGCGCTTTTACAATGCATATTTACATGGATGCTTATGATGCAATATTTACAATGCACGTTAGGGACCGTCATGACACATACAGGGCTTGACAATCCCGAGGGTCCGAAATATTCTCCCCCACTTATGAAGTCGACGCCCTCATCATCCCGTTCTTGAAGGCGTACGTTGATGATGTCTTCTTGTCCATTTCTTCATCTTGCGAGCTGGGTTGCTCTGTGTCGTTCGACTTTCGACTCTCATAAGCGGTTGAATGTCCTTCGTGCATGAGGACGCCTCCAATTGCGAAGTTCGAAATATCAGTATGGGTTCCTCTGTCACTGTTGTTAGGTTCTCGCTATGCACTGCGTCTTATGAGTCATCTGCTCTGCGCACAAGCATTGAGAATTAGGGGTCATCTGCCCTACGCACAAATCTTGTCTCTTATGAGCCATCTGCTCTACGTACCAACCTTACGTCTAGGGGTTATCCCCCCTGCGCACCAACCTTGTGTCTTATGAGTCATCTGCTCTACGCCATCAAGATGGTCTTCCAATTTTACTGTAGCCACCATTATGAGTTCGCCTTATCGGATTCCATGGCGGAAAGGAGTTTGTTCTGGCTTCTTGGTGTTGAACGCACCGTTGGAATAATATTGGGGTTGTTCTCCCCCATCAAGCATAATGAGTCGAGGAAGGGCATGGGTACCGCCTTCGCAGATTTGAGGAACTCCATCCCTAGAATGACTTGATAGTTATCGAGAGGCATGACCATCAGGTCAATATGCCATTTCCATCCTCTTATCTTCAATGGGACATCTCTTGCGATGTCGTTGATTTTTAGTATTTTGGAATTCATTGCTTTGACATAACTCGAACTTTTCTCTTAGTCTGAGTCCAAGTTGCTTTGCCTTTTCTTCGGCAATAAAGTTATGTGTTGCTCCCGAGTCTATCATCGCTCGAGTTGTTCTACCGTTGAGCTCAATGTCGATGAACATCAGCTCATGTGTCACTTTCGGACGCTTAGTCGTTGGGTTTCACTCCCCCACTTGAGTCTTAAGTGTGTTGAGCAGTCGCACTGCTCCCATGTTCATTTCCCAGTGTCGTCATCTTCGTTGGATTGGTCCCTTGATGACCCCCCGCTGTGACTCGATGAGGTGTTGCCTTCCCTATCTTCACAGAGATGTTGGACATTGTCTCCACCACAGTCTTTGTTATTAGGGCGCTCAAGGCTTGTCGTTCAAAACATCCTTGGGCTGTGTGTCTGCCTCTACACAATAAGCAAGTAGGTGAAACTCTCGAATGGTTCCCTCTCGGAGGGTGCTCCCTTTGAGGATGCTCTCTCGGGGTGTATGCTCTTTGGGTGTGATTTCTCCACCTTGTATCGCCTACAATCCTTTTGCCCTTAGAGTTGTCGGATCCCCAAAATCTTGGCTTGAAGAGCATCACCTTAGCCGTATTCACCTCTGAGCTATAGCCATTAGAGTTGTAAGGTCCCCAACATCTCGGCTTGTAGGGTGTCACCTTAGTCGTATTCTCCTCTAAGCTAAAGTCGGTGAGTCATTCCGTGACGATCTTTACTTCCGACAAATTCTTAGTGTTCCTCCTGGAGAGTTCCTATTGTGCCCACGGCTTCAGACCTTCCAGGAAGGTGAACAGTTGATCATTCTCGACCATGTCTGATATGTCCAACATGATGGTCGAGAACTTCTTCACATACTCCCAAACTGAATTATCGTGACAGAGTTGTCGCAACTTCCGTCGGGAGATGAACTCCACATTATCGGGGAAAATTTTTGCTTTTCAATTCGCGCTTGAGTTCATCCCAAGTGTTGATATTTGCTTGCCTCTTTTGAATCTCGTCATACTTGGTCCACCACCAAAGTTTTGCATCCTAAGACAGATATATGGTTGCAACATACACTTTCATATCATCGTCGACTGTTGTCGTGACTTTGAAGTACTGCTCCAAGTCGAAGAAGAAGTTTTTCACCGATTTGACATCCCGAGCCCCATTGTAAGGCTTTGGTCTGGGTGCTATGAGGTGGTGTTGTGGCGTCTCGCTTTGCCATGAGTTGCCACCGCTCGAGTGAATCTCTCGGGTTAGAAATTTGAGTGCAGCCCTTAGCTGTGCAATCTCATCTTGCAGCTGTTTGACTGCTTCTTGAGTGTCGTCCTGGAATCCATCTAAGCTTGACTCCAAGACTTCTTATGCATCGGTCAGCTTGACGACTCGGCCCAAGCTGGCTTCAAGGTGGGCCCAAGATGTCTTGAGCGGTCCACAACGTATCCAACTGTCCTTACTTAGCTTGTTGAGCTTGCGTTGGGCCTTACCCCAACGTTTCTTCTGGAATGGTCGTCATCGCTTGGTGACGCCACTCGTTTCACCAACTATTTTGCGATCCATGATTGGTCAAGAAAATCTCTCCCGCGAGAATGTTGAGTGCCCCAACGTCGTTCGTCTTCAACGATGAAGGCATGAGTTTGTTGACTATTTGCATCGTTCGCTTACACCAAAGCTTTACGAGCTTGACCTCGCTCTAATACCAACTTTCACGGCCCCCTTGCTTCCCGTACAAGGGACAAGCCTTCACCAAAGCACTTTGCCAATGTCAAAAGTTGTTGGCTTCCAACTTGCTCAGTTAGAAGCCTCTCGGTGCTTGGACGCGAAAATGTTTGAGCCAAATGGCCGATTGTATGAAAATGCTAGTAAATGCAAGAGCAAATGCTAGAGCTAATGAACTAGAGTGTCCCTAAGCAATTCCTGGGTACTATACTTATGGATCTTAACCCCCAAGTGCCACCCATGGGATTCCTAAAAGCACGAGGAGCATGACAAAATTCTTATGTCGACACACCCCCACCAACCATGCCACGAAAAATGAGGGCCGTTTGCCTAGTCGTGAGTGAGAGCGGTGGGCGGTGCACGAGTGCTTTTACAATGCTTATTTCATGGATACTTATGATGCGATATTTATAATGCACGTTAGGGATCGTCATGACACATAGAGGACTTGACAACCCCGAGGGTCCCTAACAGAATGGTTTGTAAATGCAACAATAACACGAAAAATAAAAATTCCAAAAATCGCTAAAGGTAGCTCTGATACCACTATTGGGATGTGAAAAGGAAACACAATGGAAAAAGGAATTTTAAAAATTTCAAACATCCCAAAAACATCAATCTACTTTAGCGATATTAAAGAATTCAATAGGAGATGGTGAGCAAAAATTTATACCTTACGTCGCTATTTGTAATTACTACTCCAATCCCTAATTGTGAGATGCACACGTGTTTGTCCTCCAATGATAGTCCACACCAAGTGCCTCGTAACAAAAGGACAGCAACCTCTCGGGCTCGTTATGGCTTAATGGACATGATCCTCAATCCCTATCTCCACCAAATAGGGGCTGACCCTTCCACCAAGAATCGGGCAACGAAGAGAAGGGGAAGAATGATGAGAAAACACCGGAACGAATTCACAAAGTGAAGAATACTTTGCTGTGATTTTTGGGCTCCTGCAAAAATATGAGCGGCGACGCAACTCCGACGAGGAAATATTCCGATGGAGCTTCACCAAGCTTGCAAAAGACGGGGAGGATAAACTCTATGAGGGGCGGCCACTTGTTGGAGAGGGAGCTTCAAAATACGATGAAGATTATCATCTCCTCAAGGGGGTGGTTGGCCACCCCCTATTTATGCTCATAGGGGCGGCTACAAAATAGGGAGCCACCCCTTTGTGCAAATTTTGAACACACCCGGAATTCAAAATTCTGGGATTTATT
This sequence comes from Canna indica, assembly GCA_034359265.1. NCBI lineage: Eukaryota > Viridiplantae > Streptophyta > Magnoliopsida > Zingiberales > Cannaceae > Canna > Canna indica. The sequence goes on along the minus strand of CP136898.1, from coordinate 29,297,661 downwards.
TCTAAGATAGAAATCAATGAGATAATGGTGCTAAAAATTAATTCACCCAAGGGGTACGTGTTCAACTAACACCTCTTTAATTATCTCGTTGCAGTTCAAATTTAAACTCATCCCAGAATTCAAAATGATTATAAGGTCATGATGATATCATGCTAGTGAGACTTAAAATCCATAGGCCCCAGTTCTAAACGTTTCAAGTCGTAGGATCATTGAGTAGGGGATCGATGATTTCGTCAGAACTTGTGCACTTGGTACATTCCCTATTTGATACGGGGTAACTGATCTCACAGTTACCTATGAAGAGTCATTAATGTACAAGTGCAAGTGCTCATTAGAGAATGAGTTCTCTGAATCGACCCGCTCGAGGAACGTCAAATGGAAGCCTTAATGAGTGTCAATATACTATTCCTCAGGTGATAGTAGGTGCAAGCAATCCTTGGACCTGAGGTTGTCATGATAATCTTGTCATTGATGATCTATCGCTTTGGTGTATTCCCTACATGACTTGCAGAGTCGTGTGTTAGGTACTACTGGGCATAGTGAAGCTTTCATGGAGGTAGGTGAGCAACCAACAAGGAATCAGTTACTCGTAGTAGGAGGAGAGAATGTCCTATGTACTCTTGCAAGTGTCGACTCAGAAATCTCTGGCCAGGGTGGCTATGAAATTCGAAAAAGGGTTTCCGACTATTCATAATATGATAACAACTTGAGTGGAATACATATGAATCGGTATTAGAGTTTACATGATTTCCGTACCGTAGCCGCATTCGGGATATTGTAACCGAAGGATTTAGTAGCATGATAACTAATCACTGAAGGATGTTCAATCCCCACAAGATAGAACCTCACACTATTTGGGTAGTCATGATATGTTAATAGACGTCAATCTTGACTTGTGAGTGGAGTCTCGCACAATCACAATAAAGGGATATAGTGGTGGCTTGTGGAAATTCGAATAAAAGGTTTTCAATCGAATTCAACTCTCCGTTATGCACGACTCGCTGCTGGCTTAGTGTGGGGCCCAATGGGTCCCACACAAACAGTCTTCCCTAGTAACAGACTTTATGGGATAGAGCTCAAACATGACACTTAATGTTTACTAGCATGAACATGTCACGACACGATCACGGTTCTCATCTACAAACAAAATCGGGAAAGGCATTTCCCATTCGAACGAATTTAAAGTACTTGAGGAAGGAGTTCCTTCGAACCCTAATTTGTAGGGTCCGACATGCGATAAGTTTAGACTGACCCATGGTTTGGTTCAAGTGTTGAACCAAACCGAACCCATGGTTCAGATCATGGGGTGAACCGGCCCATGACTTGGGTTGGGTTAGTTCTAGCTAGGTGGGAAATGAAATTTTTATTTAGATAAAAATTTGGTTTGAATTTTGAATTCGAATCAGGGGAGACTGAGCTTGGTCTTCGCATGCGCCTAGTCTCCCTATCAAATAGGGAGATTAGTTTTGACTCCCTATTTGATAGGGAGACGAATTTTGAATCTCCATTTGATGGGGTTTCGATTAGAGGCAAATCTCAGAATTTTAAATTTTAGGGTTAATTCAAATTTATCAAGGTCGGCTATTGTAGCCGCCCCTAGGAGAATTACAAAAGGGGGTGACCGAAACCCCTTGAAGAAGAATTATGTTTTCATATTTTCTCTCAACATCCAACCCCTGGCCGCACCCCTATTTTCCCCTCTTACCCATCGGCAAGCTTAGAGAATCTCCGCTGGATTATTCCCTTGCCGGAAATCGCTGCTGTGTTGGATCTTTGAAGGAGTCTTAAAATTCCAACAAGGTACTTTAATCTTGTGTCAATTCATTTTGGATTTTCTCATCCTCCATTTGTTCACTGCCCGGTTCTTGGTGGAAAGGCCGGCCACTATTTGGTGCATACTGGAGTTTGAGAAAATAGTCTGTTGAGCGACGACGAGCCCGAGAGGTCGTTGCCCCCTTGTGTTACGAGGTGCTTGGTGTGGACTATCGTTGGAGGACGTGCACGTGTGCGTCTCAGCTTCAAGATCAGAGCAGCTCATTCACCTCATGGCTTAAGGTATAAAAACTACTCCTTCCTCATGTATTGAATTCCTTAATATAGCTAAAGTAGATCGTTGTTTTCGGAATGCTTTTAAAATTTTTTAATCGCTATTTTTCGCTGTGTTTCCTCTTCGCAACCCAATAGTTTGTATAGGTAGCGACAGTTGTAGCACCCATCGCTCAACCGTCACAAGTGTTATAACAAGAGCGACGACCGCCAGGGCCCTAAGTAAGTTATTACTGTCAGCGACAGTTACGTTGGCCGTCACTGATATCCATAACAATTGAACTATTTTCTTGTAGTATGACATTGTAAACTCTCTCGTAAGTTAATAAAAGTTACCTCTCCATCTTCTTCTCATGGAGTAGGAATGTCTTATCGTCGTTGCCGAATCACATAAATTTCTTGTCACTACAACAATAATCATCATAAATAGCATGTCATAAACGCTATCATATGTAGTGTATAACATTATCCGAAACGTTGTCAAATCGCACGCTATCTTATGTAGGGTGATTACAATAGCGTTTTAGAAATGCAATTGTGAATGCTATATGAATGTTATTTTATAATATTTTTTATCAGTTATGATTAATTTGTTATCACATTCATAACTTATTATTATTTCTCTCTACAATAACATAATTAGTTAGTTATCATATATTTTTATATAACATTTGTAAATTGTTATTATATATTATTATTATAGCATGTTTGACTTGTTATTACTTATTTTTACAATAACAGTATTGTTTAGTTATCATATATACTTATATAGCTTTTTAAAATCGTGATCTGTCACTAAAGAGAGCATTTTAAAGTTGTCATACAAAAATAGGTTTAATCTCAGCTTATCACAAAAGCAATTTCTCAACCTATCAACAAACTACTAAAATCAAGAACATTACATAGATCAATATGTAAAGAATATTTTTGTATTAAATAAAGAATACACTCCATAAATCCAAACTACTAAAACATAACATTATTCGAACTTAGTCAATATCAACAAAAGTAGATTAAGTATTCAGTAGTCAACAAAAGTAGATTGTATTGTCTTCTTAAAGAAAAGTAGCTTGCTTGTTATGCAATCTTCCAACAAATGTGCTTCCAAGTGCTCTCACCCTTTAAGTTCCAATTCCATAATTGCATAAGAAAAAAATATTATATTATTTTATTAGTGTCATTGTTTCACGAATTTAGGAAATAATGGCTGCAAGTAAATTTATACAAGTATGTCGAACTTGGAAGCATGTACTTTTTATATTCATAACACTCATCACTTATTAAAAGCATGTACATCATTTGCTCTAATGAATATGATTCATGATTTCTAAAAGATGTTTTGATGCTTCTTAAACTATGCATCCAAAGGTAAAAAGAATTGAAATATTTGAATAGATCCACAATATAGAAGCATTAAAGCTAAATCTTTAGTTTTTGCTGCATGTAACTAACATCAGCTAGATGTCAATCAATCGCTAAAATCATTAGTTCAAATAATCTAAGATGACATTTCATGCAAAAGTGATCTTTACACAGTTCTTTTTACATCGACTTGACAATTATAAAAACGTACATCCAAAATTATGTGAACTTTATTTTACCTTTTATTTTGGACAAATGCTCGATAATATCATCCACAAGACGATCAAAGCTGGGAATGTAACCATGAAGTCCTTCTGAAAGACCAAATCCGGGATAATCCATAGCAAAAATTCCATAATTACATGATGCTAGCTTCCCGGCAACACCTAAGCATGCAAGTATTCAATTAGAATGCCAGCAATCTTCATTGGAATCAGGGTATTTGAGATACGTACTCACAGACTACATACCTTCAAAGAAAAAAGTACATGTGTCTCCATAGCCATGACAGAAACAAACAAGAGCCTTAATAGAAGAGTTCTATGGAAGCTAGCTTTTGGAGAAAATTTCTACACCTCTGGAATTCACCTCATATAACTGTATACACAACAATTCTCTAGGAGTATCCACTTTCCCAAAATAGCCTGGACTTTCCTTAGACAGATTCTAATTACAATGAACAGTTTGGATGATTACCAATAATGCATGGGTAGACATTAGATGGAGTGTATAATAGAAACATGACCAAAAAGAGACTAGTTTGTGTGATATATTTAGTGTTTTTTATATTTTAAATGACAGTATATATGAGTCCCCTATGATGATATATGCATCAAATGCAATACAGTGAGGCACTAGAATAAAAGGAATATAAGAAAACGATGAAAACTGCGGCATAGACAAATTTCTTTTATCCGAGAAGAAAAGAAACATCCACAATGAGTATCAAAATTATGACTTTGAGTAAACAAAGAATAAATGGCAATAAGATCAAACATCATTACCTCTTGTGTCTTTATTCTAGTGTACTCTGCCTACAAGTAATGATAAAGAAATCATAATTAGTCTTAGTTAATAACCAAACGGAACTCTTGAATATTTTAGAAGAAGGCATTTAATTACCAAAATGAAATTTTTTATGCGTTGCTCTGTAAAGCATAACAAGCATTGTGCGCGAGTGAAAGATGGTGCTCAAGAAATTTATCATCATACCATACTGAATCATTCAACGTTTATTTGATATCTTACCCACTGCCCTAAGTACTGTAAATTACTCCAAAATTTATACAATGGTTATCCGAAAACATTAAATATCTGGGAAAAAAAATCATTTCATCCACGCATAAGATTAATTGCCCTGTGTTGTTCCCAGATTAAAAGAGCATAGGAGGAAAAACATTGGCTACAATCTCAACAAGATATGTGCATCATTTATCTAGGAGTCTGAACTCATTAACCAGAAAACAGAGATACCCCCATTGGAAGAATTTGAATAAGTAAACATTCGTTTTTGGCAAGAGATGCCCTTTCCTTTTTATCAGAAGGAACAAAATAAGGAAGGTCATCCCCTACCTAAATACAGACTCCTAATTTGACCAGAGGCATCAGGCATGCCAATCCAAAATCAAAAAGTTGGTCTACAATCTATACGATTTCACCATTCCTTCAAAATTGGTTCATGTTCCCTTGCATCACATTCTTCAGTATCGTTCACGCGTACGAATTACAAAACCTAGAAAAAGTTCTCGAACACATGGACTCCCTACAACTTTAGCCCCACCTAAATGCATCAGATTCCAAGAGCCAAAAATGAGATCGAATATGGCGTTATCCTCTCAATAAGGGAGGGCAAGGATCATGGACGATCATATTTTACGATATTATGTGGGCCAACAATATATACCTTGAAGAGGCAATGGTCGAGGCTGAGTTGCACCTCCTTGAAGGCCTCGTGAAGCCTCCTACGGCAATGGTCCTCCATGTTCGCTTCGGACGCCATCCGCGGGAGATCGTCGTCCACACCCTCCAACACCATCCTGTTGCATGACAGATAGTTCAGTCACATCAATGCTCTGTAAAGATGCGGAGCGAAAACTCTAATGTTAAGTAATACTAATTAAGATCAGCATCAAATAGAAGCACCCATGCATGAATATTAGAACATATCAAACAGATCAAATCAAACATGGAGATCGGAACAATCTCTTGCATGAGAGAGATTTTACCGAGCAAAAGATAGTAGAGGCAAACTAGAGAGCGAGAGAGATTTGGGAACAATACTTGGTATTGTGGAGAACTACAATCCATTCCTCAAGTGAGATATATGGATGAGAGCTATGAGGATAGTCTTCCTGGACATGGAAGAGACAACCAACGAGGGGAGAAAGGGAGAGGAATAGAAATCCTAAATTTCGTGAGGGGGGGGGGAGAGGAGGGAATCTGGCGGATGTAGGAGGACAAGGAAAGTGGAGAGGATGGATCGGGAGGAGGGACGACGGCAGGGGAAGAGGAGGACGAAGGTGGAGAACGGGGCGTGATTTCGTGGTTGGCTAAAAAAAAGGAACGGATGGGTTTTGGTCAGCTACAAAAAGGAAGGGAGGCGGAGAATGACGCGAATATGAATTTTTTTTGGCAAAAGAGCGAGCGGGAGAAGTAGGTGGAGAGGGAATGGCCAAAATGAATAGAGAGAACATTATATCTTGCGCCTACCCATCATTTAACATAGTGTTCACGTAGAATACTATTGTTAAATGCTATAAAAGGCTCAAATTGTTGTAGTGTGTGTCTTTATTTTTTTTGCATCTTTTTCTATTTGTGCTTGGTTTATATATATATAGGGTAATTTACACTGACCTCCCCTAAGGTTTAATGAAATTACACTGATCTCTCCTCTATTTGTTCAGGTTACAATCACCTCCCCTGAGTAATCTTTTGTAAGGGAGGTTTGTGTAATATTTTACGAAACTCAGGGGAGGTTTGTATAATCTTATTTCGTTAATATGGGAGGTTTGTGTAATCTTTTATAAAACTCAGGGGGTTACAAAATAAAATTACAAATAGAGAAGAAGTCGGTGTAATTTCACTGAACCTCAGGAGAGGTCAGTGTAATATATATATATATATATCTTGTCGGTTTCGGATTTTGTGGATCCTGCAGAAAATTTCTTAAGTTTCCTAACAACTGAATTGGCCGAAGCAATTGTAGTAGCTCTAGCACGGATGAATATTTTTACTTCTTACTCTCAAGATGAGAATTTTCTCGTCAACAATATTGTCTCAAAAACTGAAGTGTGTTTTCACCAATATAGATATGTGGCACCTAAAAATCTAGCGACTTAATCCATGATCAGAGCCCTTAACAAATCAATGGACGATTGTAAGTATAAACAAAATCCTTCTAACTAATCATCCTTTTCTTGGCTAGCTAGCTAATACCTCGTCAAGAGCTTCAACTTAAGCATGCAGACTACTCTCAACATATATATCCTCCACAATAATCTATAATTTAGAAAGTGACTATACTAGATTGATTGAGCTGTTTCAGCTACCTTAAAAGATCAATAACTCCAATGCAATATATAGTCTACATATCCTAATCACCCTCATCAACCTTCCCCTTCCGGTCCCTTCGTTTATATCCTTGCATGCCCATCTTACTCTCATTTACTCTTATTGTTGGCAACAAGCTAATTAATTATCATAAGCGCGCCTTTATTTTAAAGATATTGGAGGGGAGTGTGCACCCACAATTCAGCATGTTGTCATCTCACTTGTGGCTGCTACTACAAAAGAGTGGAGTTGCAAAGCGTGAACTAAGCGATCGATGAGGAGGGTCAGTAATTACTGCAACACAGCCTTAAATGTGGCGATGGCGACTTCTAACCATACATTGGAGCTGACCACATGCCCCCTTTCCTCGAGTGCCGTAGATTACGATCCGCTTTCATATCATCCCTTCCTTGGTCGGTTGGTTTGGTTTGACTATATAAATCTGTGTTTGCAGAACTGCAAAAGAGAAAATATACATAGAAGCTCATCTCACTTTTCTTTACCGACGATGACTTGTTTTGTACCACATGGTCCATAAGGACATTTTATGTACCACTTGGACCACTTCTTTATGACCATCATTTACATGCAGGAAAGGAGCCGATTGCTTTCGGGACATTTTTCTTCTGGTAATAACAGTCATTTACATTAGGAAAAATATATGTACTGTACGTAGTTAATGCTCTCAGCTGATTTTAACTTAAATCTTGCATGATTTGCGTTCTTCCATCGATTGACCGACGTAAAAGTAGAGAAGTTAAACATGCAAAAGGTCGATCCTTTGAGACAAATGATTTATTTACGCGCGACGATTGTCCTTTCGGTGAAAACATGCCTTAACTTTGACGCTGATTGCTTCAGTTGTTCACCTGATGCGAAGTTGGAGCGCTCTCTCTCTCGTTCTTTTGGGCAACCGCGGAGTTATGAGCATGTGGGCTTTGTCTCTTGATGCCAGTAGAGCATTGCGCTGCTGCGATGAGTACTTGCTTCGTCTTAAATTTCAAATCACACAAGGACTTCAATTCTCGTCGACGTATGCACGGGAACATGGTTTGCCGGTCAAAGGTTTTATATATCTTGTACATATATATGCATCAGCGAGAGGGCATGCAATTAGATAATGATACTGAAGAGATCCTCTTTTCGAGATGTATTGATCTCTAATAAATCCATCTGTAGCTTTCAAATTTGAGAGATATCAGGTTCGTATCTGATCCAGGAATATTTCTTTTGTCAGGAATTCAATTTGGGAGACAAGGAAGAAGTATAGACCCTGATTGAGACAAGAAAGACCTCATATTGAGTGGATTATAATATTATTTTAAACTTGTTAGAACAATCGAAACGTAGCTGGATAGAAACAAACAAGCACACTCTTTAAAGTTTAAACAAAGCGTCGGCAAAATGTCGGGATGCTTAAAGCTAGCAGAAGGAACTTCAGTGATGCAGAAAAGTGTTCAACAATATTACCAATTTACACTCACAAATTTGTCAATGTTGAATGGTGAAGGTGGCGTGATGCAATCTAACATAATTAATTAGGGTGAATGGAAGAAGAAATTATCGATGTTTTATTGAGGCTTCTGCTAAAAGCAAATTGATTTTTTTTTTTCCAAGTGCGTGTCTGACAAATTGAGACTGTTGGGACGCAGCAATGGATAATTTCTAAGTTAGTGTACGTGTACGTGAAAAGAATTTATATTTTTCCCTTTCCTTCAAGGGGAGCAATTTTTTTTCGTACTATTCTGGTTCAAACACGTTAAACCTCGAAAATTTAATAGGTTCCAATGCATTAGTAAAAGAATATATATTTGAAATTCAAGAAGAACATATATCTCATATATAAGTCATCTAATTACTACAAGCAATCATTCTTAGATCATCTGGAAATGGGCAACTACATTAAAAGTAAAAGATCTGAACAACCTACAATTACTGTCAAATCTTCTTCCTCCAAACATTTCAATTCTCAAATCACAACCAGGACACTACAAGCACATTAATTATTTTTTGTTCTTATTTTTCTTTTTCAGAGAAGAGTCGACAACAATGCGATCGAATCAACGGCTAGTTTCCCGGCAATTGCTTTCGACGGACTTCAGTTGTAGAACATCGGAGGGGAATTGGAGGAGGACGAAGAGTTGACCGAGTTAAGAATACTATTCCAGTAGTTCTTGTTCTCCTCTCCCTCCGTTGCTCCTTCTTCTTCTTCTTCCTCCTCTTCTTCTTCCTCCTCCACCCCGGTTTCAGAAGTTCTCTGCCCACCGGCGTCTCCCAGAAGCATTCCAGTGAATCCTGATCCGAATTGGGCCCAAGAACATCCTGCCTGCGAAGTGTAGGGTTCTGGAATCCATGGCGCCTCACCTCCAAAGAGCTCTGCAGAGAAGCCGGAGAAGCACTCCATCCTGTCCTTCGCCAAGCATTTCCACTCATTGCCTTCCGGCTCCAAATTCCCGCCTCCTTGATGGCTCGTCGCTGCATTGCTGCCCTCGACATGGCCCGCGCCGGCCGCCATGAGCAGCAGCCGGTTCTCTGCGAAGCTCAATGTGGAGGTGGGCGACTCCAGGTCGACCATGTCTCCTTGAGTACCAGCCGGCTTCGTCGCCCAGACGCCCTGCCACGCTCTGAGCACGTCGAGGGAGGCCGGCGGCATCGGCCCACCCAACTTGTCAGTGAGTGGAGCGGGAGGCAGTTGGATGTTGGAGGAGGAAGGCGGCGACGACCCCACCTGCTGCTGCTGCTGCTGAAGGATTGCGGAATTGGAGCCCGCACGCACCTTGGACTCTTTGACAAGGCGCGCCTCGGCTTCGAGGCGAGCGCTCTCCCACTGAGCCATGTGGCTGAGGTTGGCGGCGCTCCGCGAGTGGCCGCCGTCGGCAGAGCTGAGGGTCTCGCTCTTGGCCTTGTGGGTGGACGGGTCGATGCCCATCTTGGCCAGCCTCTTCTTGAGGTGGGTGTTCCAGTAGTTCTTAATTTCGTTGTCTGTTCTTTTGGGAAGATGAGTGGCAATTGCAGACCATCTGAAAGAGCGAGGAAACACAACTCTCGTCAAATAGATGAATACTACCATTTCCCATTAATTCATCTTGGTAATTGGTCCACGTTAAAAGCTTCAAGCAGAGACGAGACACATCAAGAATCAGTTGAATGCCCAACAGAGACAAGAGTATAAAAATTCTCAAATTGATTCTCGAGGTGCAGCTAGAATTGTAGGAGAAACAGCAGTTAATGACCTGTTTCCAAGGAGAGCGTGAAGTTGGATGATGGTCTGCTCCTCCTGCAAGCTGAATTCCCCTCTCTTGATGTCCGGCCGAAGGTAATTTGTCCACCTCAACCGGCAACTCTTCCCACACCTCTGCAATCCTGCAATTACATGCAACTACTAAGATACTAGAACAACAACATCAACGAAGAAGAAGAAGCAGCCGATGCGGTTCACCGGCTTTCGCGGGCAACGCTCGCCAGCTCCCATGGCCGTGCTTCTCAATGTAGGCGAGAAGCTTTTGGTCTTCCTCCGAAGTCCACGGCCCTTTCTTCAACCCCACCTTGTCGCAGCACGGCGATCGACCCATCTCGCTTAGATCTTAACCTGCAGAAGAGGAGATGGATGCTCTTTCAGGGACTCATCTCCACAGCAAAGCCAAAGCCAAGGTGTGGAGCCTTTATGATTGAAGTGGAATAGCAGTGGGAAAGAGAGGGAGAAGGGTGAAGTATAACTCAAGAATAAGAGATGGGCACCAAAAAGAAGGTCAACATACATAAATAGCAATCACATAAATAATATTCAGCAATTTATCCAAATGAATTTTATAAATGAAAAATTTTCAATATCAGAATCAACATTGAGACATTAAAAAAAAAAAAATTGAGTGAATTCAATACCGATTTTGCCCCTGACCAAAATCTTTAACTAGTTAGATATTTTGGCCAAAAATTATATATATATATATAAAATATAAAAAAAATAATTTTAATTTATAAAATACTTTTTATGATAAAAATAAGATATTAGAAAATAAAAAATATATTTTTCAAACTCTCTAATATATTAAATAATATATTAAAGACTTTTGTACAAAGTCTATAAATTTAAATTTAAATTAAAAATTATGAAATATTTTGATATACAATATTTTTTTAGATCACAATTCCTCTTTTGTATCATTAAAAAATTATTTTATAAATTCAAATATTTTTTTAAAAAAATTATGAAGCTATTATAGATTTCTAATGAGTTGGAGACTTTTGTTTATAGTAATTTTATAATTATAAAAAATAGAATTTATTTCACAAAAAAATATATGTGATATAAAAGATATGCTAGAGTCTATCAAAATATTTTGGACAAAAAATATTTCACTAACATCATAATTAAAAAATAGTTCTATAGACTTTGGATAAAAGTCTCTAAATAAAATTTAATACATTACAGACTTTTGTTCAAAGTCTATAATATCAAAAATATTTTATAATTTTTAATTTAAATTTGGATTTATAGATTTTGTACAAAACTCTCTAATAATTTAGAAAGTTTGAAAATATATTTTTTAAATTCTGACACTTCATTTCTATATCATTAGAGAGTTTGAAAATGTATTTTTTAGAATCTAACACCTCATTTCTATTATACCTCTTTTTTAAAATATATATATATATATATATATATATATATATATATATATATATATATATATATATATATTAATTTTTAACCAAAGTCTCTAACTGATCAGAGAGTTTGAAAATATTTTTTTTTTAATCTAACATCTTATTTCTATTATACATATTTTTTTATATAAATTAAAATTATTTTTTATATTATTTTTTATATTTTTTAAATTTTTTGCTATAGTCTTTAACTGATTAGAGACTTTGGCCAAGGGCAAAATTAGTATTGAATCCACTCAATTCCTGTTTGGAAAATTCCTCAATACTAATTTCGATTTTAAAAAAATTTCATTCCCAAAATTCAATTTGGATAAATTGCTGAATAATATTTGCATTCGTGACATGACCTACATTGCTCTTTCAATTTACTGTATACATTTGAAATGAAGGTGAGGTGAGAATGACTCACTGGTTAATCCACTGAGTTAGTGAAGTAAAAGGTGATAATTGCGTGTATATATAAGGGAGTTTTTATTTTTTTTACATTTTAGCTGAGAGTCATTCCAGTGCCACTTAATTGATTTAACTTTAAATTATAAAAACACCAATAACAAAATCACTTAATTGATCTAACTCTAAAATTATTTTAAATAAAAAATTAATTTATTTTTAATTATGTATCTCTATAGCTAGATCGATTGTGATACAGTGAGTATTCATTTTCGATACCAAATGAAGCTACGATTTCTTCCTCATTCAACGGTTGCTACTTTTAAAGTCTCACATTGGTTAAAAATATGGTCAAAGTAGTCTTAAATAGTTTGGGCAATTCTCTCCCCATGGTATCAGAGCCAAACCTGTGGTTGATATTGTGCCACCCGCAGATGTCTAGTCCTGTAAAACTCTACGCTCCAAATGTCCAATTCTGAGTCTGAGAGGGGTGTGTTAAAGTCCCACATTAGTTAAAAATTTGGTCAAAGTAGTCTTTAAATAATTTGAGCAATCCTCTTCCCATGAACTAGCTTTTGGGATTAGTTAGGCCTACTAATTTCTTAACAAAACCATCAATCTGCATCACTAAATCACTCAACCATGTATTTATGTTATTGGTTTGAATTGTTTCACTCATCCAATGAGCAGTTCGATCAACGTGAGTTGACCAGATAAGGACCAAAATTTCAAATTTTATATTACATTTAGGGCTGTCCATTCGGTTCAAACCGAACTGAACCGATTTGAACCAAACCAAATTTTTTTTTGTACTGAAATTTCAACCCAAACTCAAACCGAATTATTCCTAAACCGATCTAACCTTAACCGAATTAATTCGGTTCAGTTCGGTTCCAACTCGAAAAAACCAAAATTTATCTAATATTACACTGCTAAATTTCCCATGCAATGAAATTTATCCAACATTACACACCCTAAGTTACCAACTTACCCTAACTCCCCGAACCCGAAATCTAAAAAAAAAATTTAATATTTTTACTTATTCGATTTTCGGTTTGGGTCGGTTCTCAAATTTTGGGAACCGGATCCGAATCGAATTCCATTGTTCGGGTTCGGTTCGGGTCAAGAACCGAACCCGACAATGTTAAAATCGAACCGAATTAAATATTTCGATTCGGTTTGGTGTGAACCAAATAATGGGCGGACCTAGTTACATTATCCTTAAAAATATTATTAATAGTGGTTGATATAAAACTATAGAGATCTGTGTCAGAGTGGACGGGACTAGTTAGTTTTCCAATCAATTTATTGAATTTAAAAATTTTCAAAGAAAGCAATAGTTTGCATCTGTTTGATTTTAGTCAATTAAACACCCAATCATGGCTTGTACTTGACTTACAATATTAATATCCTTATTTGTAACGGTTTCAGATTATAATAAGCGCAAAAGCAATATCTCAATGCGATTGTCCAGAGCCTACAATAATAATTATCATTATTACTAAACACGCTCTTTGTATATATAGAAAGTGGCTCCATCTATTGATTCAATTTTAATAAAAAAATCACCATCCAAATCAAATATAATATTAAACTTGAATATTATCATTAATTAATTGTCACCCTACACTTATATTCTCTTAAGCGAATAAAGACTCGTATTCATCTAATTTTTTTTAGTCATTAATTTAGCTGTACGATTCATAAAATTTTTTTTATCATAGAAATCAAAATAAAGCAATATAATGAATTGTCAATGTTAAGTATTATAATCAAGATTATAAATGTTAGATGTTTTATGTTGAACTGAAATCAAAATTGTGTGCAAAATTGCTATCCAAAACAAAAAATTATCAATTTTAATATTAATATTTAAAACTAAAATTGTTTAATCGTCGGATAGCCCAATCAACTTAAATAATTTGAATAGATTCACTTATATAACCGCTTATTAATCGATAACCATTACTAAAAAATAAAAATATTACATATATATGTATATTATACAATAAATTGATTATCGATTTTCTTAAAGCGGTAACTAAAACCTCAAAATCAATATCCCAATTTGAACCCGTGGACAGCCCCTTTGCCGATTAATTTCATGAGTCCATTGGATCTAAATGAAAATAATATATAAAATCTTTCAGATATGTTTAAGTGAGTTAATCTTTACCTAGCTAAGTAGTTTAATGGGATTTTATCGGGTTTGATTAAATTTAATTTGACCATATTTTTATTTCTCGAATTTTTCGATTGAACTTGATTGGATTTGAAACCCAATTCACGGTTGAATCGATCGATCGAATTCGATTGCTAAAACATTGTTCTTTGCCAGCCAATTTTGTCTAATTAATGTACCATCAATTAATGGTTGTTAATTAAGTCTCCTTTAATTGTCAAGTTTACATCGGTTGCCATATCAAGAGATAGGAGCTACTCGTGTCATCCATAATTGTTTTAGTGAAAAATATTATTGTATGTGCATGTGACTTGATCTATTTTTGATACTGAATTTATTTCAAAGATATGGATTTTTTTTTTAAACAAAAGACACTATTTTTCTTACTTTCTAGTGTTTTGGTAGGTTAAGGACTTTTGGTCAACTAAAAAAACAGGAGTAATTAATAATTTTTTTAATGTTTTATAGAAAAAATATAAAAATACTTTTATATCGCAATACAATTTTAATATATGTCAAATTTTGTCAAATATATGTAATTATATAATATTAATCTTATAGAATGTTATATACTATAAGGATCAAGACTTAATAATTACTATAAAGAGGAATACAATTTTCAGATCACTTCTTGAATAAATAGTCATATACAATAAGTATATTTTTTACAATATTTTCTTTTGTGATATATATTTTTTTTTTAAAAAAGTAAACATAAACCTAGTTTGATGTCTACCTATATATTGCCCTAGGTCCTTGGGTCTTAGATCAACCTCTATACCTAGCTCACTAGCTAGGTCTGTCCCTAGACTCAAATAGAAGGGGGTAAATGTGCAAGAAACTCAAAGATATCCTTGGGGTGTTGCACTCAAGTTTCATAGGTGATGAAGGGGTTAGGCTAAATTTTTGTCCCTTAATATCAAACACATAGGCATGCATTTGACCTATCATGGACAACATCTTTGAGATAAATTCATAGTTGACCTAACAAAACATGGGCATGCAAAATTCAAAGCCAGTGGGAACATCACACCAAAATTGATCCTATATAATGTGACAAGTTATCATAGACAAGATATTTACTAGACTAGCTAGGATATAAGTTTGATCTACTCATTTAGTCTATAAAGATGGATGCGACTTAACTCCTAGACCAAGTTAGTTAGGTTACTATCTCCATCAATGCCAATATTGCAAGTGTGATCATTGCATTTTGTGTATATTTTGTGTTGCTATGCAACTTTGCGTATGAAATACATGAATTTCTCAATATCAGAATAATTTTATTGGAATTTCCCAAATTGAAATATGAATACTAAAATTTCCTAATCCAGAATCATATTTTGGTAATACCTATTGTTCTTGTTGAGGATCAGAGTAGTCCGATCTAACTCGGTGTTTCTTTTGATCGAGTGCAACTCCGGCCGGTGGGGAGGAGGGGAGGAGGGGGACCTGCAAAAGATACCCCGACACTCAAATTTGTCGGACTCCAAGGTGGAGGTAACAGAATATGAAACTTAGGTTACTTGAGGCATGTCGTATTTGTATTTATTGCAAGTGTAGGTGATGACGTCGCTCGACAATCTCGCGAGAATATTGCTCAGAATTGGTTGAGGTTGATCCCGGAGATGGCTGGCTTGTAATGGTGTATCCCTTATGATAAGAAAGGATGTGGATGCTCTTGTATGACTGGGTGGAGTCATCTAGTTTGGCTCGAGTTGGGTTGTGGGACACTGTTGGATCTACTCCGACTGAGCCCAATAATTCTAGTGCAGTCCACCTATTCTACCTGTAATACGCACATTTTTTTTTAAAAAAATATATTTAATTATTCTGACGGGATATTTTGGTCGTGTGTTAGGATTGGCTAGATGAAACGCCAGAGGGCTTGAATTGAAAATTGACCTTTGCGCGTAAGAAAATTAATGCATCTATGTTTGATTAGTCATTAGACGAGTTGTTTGGTTCGAGACGAGTCCGGAGGTTCGAGCAGAACTCGAATCAGACTTGTGTTGGTTGACTTATGACTTATTTTAGACTCAACTTAAGTTAAGGGACACCTTAGTCATTTGGCGATTGAAATTTTAGTATTTATACCTCATCCCTCAGGGAGGCGCGGCTCATAGCAGCAGCCGCACACCCCCTTGGGCGTCCATAGAAAGAGGCGCACGCATGGAGAGGGAGAAAGGGAAACCTCGGCCGACAGCTCCTATAGCATCGGACGCCATCAAACTTCACGGTCGACAGAGCTTCCGTGGTCGGATCACAACGAAATTTGGATAGTAAGTTTTACACTTTATGATTTACTTTTGGATCAGTGGAGATTGGTTTTTGACGGTCGGATATTTCGCTGTGATGGAATTACTGAAGCCTTGCTCTTGGTTTTCTTATCCAGGATTCTACTATGTCGAGTTTCGTCTAATCGGGCAATCGAGACACTATCCTAGGGCTGATTGGACTGAAATTTGGGGATCATGTCCGAGACCCCTTGCTCGTGGATGGGAACGGTGAAGATCTATTTTGGATGGCTAGATTTTGGAATACACGAGAGGGAAGGAGAAGGCGTGAGAGGATTTGGAACTTGGCAGAGCACCTGGACTTCATTGACGCGGGAGCGCGGAGGACCATCTTCTTTTCTAATTTTCTTCTTCGGTGAGTGGTAGAGCCATAGGGTAGGGTAAGGCCTCTTGGCCGAACCCTTATGGTGGATGTATTGATGAATCTTGGCAAATTTCTTGATGATTCTTGTGGATTTCAATGCCTTGTATCTCTTTCTTGTTGATGACGTGGTTCTCGATATTTTATGATGATTTTTCCTTGGGTTTTGGGGCCGGCTGAATAGAGGAAAATAGGAGAGGTCATGCGAAATTTTTTCCTAAATCCTAGAAGTGTTTAGGAATTGTAGATTTACATGTTTAAGACACATAAACACCTAAGGGCCGATTTGGTTAGCGAAATCAAGTCTGTTTTCATGGTTTCGATTTCACTGAAACCAAAATTGCTTACGAAAACGTGTTTGGTTCAGCGTTTTCATGAAACTGAATCGAAATCAGAATAAAAATGAAACCAATTTTCTTAATAAAAATGAAAATACTAGAATGTTGTTTTATGTGGTTTCAAGACTGTCGGTTTCGTTATCAAAATACAGTTGCAACTTTGTAATTATAAATATTTTTTTATAAAATTAATTAATTTAAAAATAAATCAAACTATATCTAATTTTTAAAAATAAAAATAAAAATCATCATTTTCAACTCAAACTATTATCTTAAATTTATAATTAATTAGACCAATTTATATCTAATTGACTCAAACTCAAATTTTAAATAACTCAATTTTCTTAAAGTTGATCTATTTATAATTTAACCAAAACTAATTTTAGACCATTTGGACTTAATTATTTTTTTTTGAAATTTTATAATAACTATTAATTAATTTTTATATCTAATTGAAAAAAAATATATTAAATTACCAATAACTTAATTAATTAAATCATATAAATATTTTATAATCATATTAACAAACATTTAATTTTGTAAACTAACTAAATATTTAATTACTACTAAAAATATTCAAGAAAAATTAATATTATTTTTCATAACCACATAAATATTTACTGGTTTCAACTAATTAAAACTAATGTTGTTTTCCTTAACCAAATGCATTTTCGGAAAACTGAAAACTAAAAATCAAAACTAAGTTTTCGAAACCAAGTTTTCAGTTTCACTGAAACCAAACCAAAAAATACTTTTCACTAACCAAACAACACCTAAGGAATCTAGGAGAACTTAGCACTTGTGAAAAACTCATTTTCCTAAACCCCTAAGGGTCGACCACATGATAATTTCCCTATGATAGGGTTTGGCCGAGTAGAGGAAGGAGGGGTAGTGGATTAGAAATTATGTTTTCTAGATATAATTAATGAAGAGTAAACTTATTATTTGTTTGAGAAACAATCATGGTATGTTAAGAGGGTAGGCCGGCCGAGTACCCTATTAAGAGTATTTGGGGTAGGGTCGACCGAGCATGGGTAAGGGGGAGTTCATAATGATGATTATATTTTTGTTTTGTTCCTATCATCATGTAAGAGATGTAGATGAGTTTATCTTGCTTGCAGATGGTTTTCATGCTCAAAAACATGCTTAATTGGATATCTATATCGCTATGTTAATTGTTGGAATTTTTATTTAGCATGCTGAAATTATTTATTTAATTGCAAAAATTGCATATTTAAATTTTGGAATTTAATTGATAAATGTTGTAATTTAATTGTTAAGATATCCTATTTTTGGAATGCTGTGATTCTATTATTAATTGCACTAATTATCTAGAGCATGCTAATAATAGATGTATGGTTGTAATATTTATCGTGTACCAAAAGTAGATAAATATTAGAGGCATGTGTTGACATGATGAGCATGAATGTATGACATAACCCCTACTATTAGATGACAGAAAATAATAGAAATTAAATACTCAATTTCAAACATAGAGACATCAAGAGTAGGGACAGAGACACGTAACTATGTGCTATGGTGTAGATAGAAGACTGTAGCCATAATAGTCACACTCTGCACCCATAAATGAAAGGTAACATTTAGAGGTTTAATTGACAGAGCCCGGGACGGGGCTGGGTACGGGGGCATGCCTGGGTAGTTTTGAATGAGTAGAGAAATCTTATGTGCATTGTGTATTGTGTACTGTGTTTGTGATAGTCGGGCTGAGAAGCGTCTTTAGCGGACATGACTATTCCCCGACTCGGCAAATGATGATCGAGGGGTCTTGAGATTGCACTAGTGAGCTCCACTGGTGTTAGACCCGAGTGGCGGAGGGTCTTGAGATTACGTCATTGGTCCACGCTGAAGTTAGACCCGAGTTTGGGTTAGATGAGCCATTTCTAACCAAGTGGGGTACCGAAAGCTAGCTAGCCATCCTAATTGAAGGACCCGAAGATTTGCATTGCTTTATGCAGATCGAGTTGAAATGTGCACATTATGAAACTATGAAATTGCATGCTTGTGTGGCCGATTATGGCCGATATTATTTATGCTTGTAGGCCAGATGTGGTCGTGTATCATATTTGCTATCTAGGCCGGTTATGGCCTAAGGATACTTATACTGTGCAGGGCCATTATGGCCGAATGATTCTTGTGTTGTGCTGGGCCAGGTATGGTCGAATGTTATCATTCATGCAGGTTGGCCAATTGGCCAGGTGGTGTACCAAATCCCTGAGTTTATCTGAGAATTTATTTAAATGTTATCTTCATGTATCTAAGATTTAGGTGGAGGTTTGGTAGAACCACTCACTGAGTTCCTCATAGACTCATAGTTGTTAAATTTTTATTTTGCAAAGCCAGACCAATGAGGTACTGGCTAGTGGACATGACGTAGTTGGAGGGGCAAACTACACCATTGATCTCGTAGCAAATTGAGTTAGAGAGTCGTAGTCAAATAGTAGTTTTCTTTTCATGCATTGAGTTGTCATTGTTTATGGACTTTGGAGTCTATATTTCCTTTGAACACATATTCATTCATATCAGTGAACTCATTTCATTTTATGTTTAGTCATTTTTATTGTCATTTTATCTGTGTGGTTTGAAATGCATGAGTTGGGCTTCAGGATATTGACACATATCCTGGCCGATCACGTGATCCTGAGTTGGGGCGTGATACTACCCAATCTGCAGAAGTCTTTAAAACATTAAAGATTTTTTCAAAAAAATAAAAGAAAAAACAAAATGTTTTTTCCAAAATCTGCAAATATACTTTTTATAATAAAAATAAATTTTTGGGGTCTTAAAAAAATTTGGATCGATAAATCTTAGGTATATTAGAGTATTTTATCAAAAATATATAACACTATATTTGAAAATACATCCAAAATTTTCCAAAAGTTTCACTCACTAATTTAAATTTTTTTAGATGTATTTTTATGGTTAAATAATCATTTTCAAGAGTTTCACTTGACTTGAAACTCTTGAAAGTAGTATGCATTCTATAATATCAAAAAAATTATTAAAAAATCACTAATGTTTTATACGAATTTTATAATTTTTATTGTCAAATAACCACTTTCAAAAGTTTGAGGTGATGGTAAATTTGTTTTGAAATTTTGGCAAAAGTCTTTAATGCTTTAAGAGCCCGTTTGGTACCCTGTATAAGCCTCATGTATAGTATTATTATAATATTATACAGCGTTTGGGAAATTTTAAATGAGTTATTAATTAATGTAAATATTAGAAATAGTACCTCAAATGATGTATTAATAATGCACCACTACGTGGACGAAATGACGATACTAAAGGGGGGGTGAATAGTGTGTTTACTAATTTATTTACCTAAGTTATAATTTAATTATTTACTTAGAATGTTTAGGCGTGTTTCAATTATGCGATTAAATTCGAAAGCAAGATAAAAACAATTTCACACAATCAAATGTAACAATGCAAACACAAGAATTTTATAGTGGTTCGACCCCAATGCATACTCCACTACCTAAGCACCCCGCTTAGGATTTCCAAACTAGTTTTACTAAATTAGTTTTCGTTTCCCTTATACACGAGGGCTTTTCACCGAAGAGACGCACTCTCGACCTAAGACACTTCCACACCCGAAAGTTATCGCCTTCTTATCGAGAGTCATCTTCCACCTCAACCCTAAGGGACAGCTAAGCTAATCCTAGTAAACACTACGTTTACACACACAAGTGACTTTACACCTTGCAAGGTAACCACTTACCCACCAAGACCTATCACAAGGTCTTTTACAAACTCAAGTCAAGGAAAAATAACAGTAAAAATTACAATTGAAAGAGCTAAGAATAAAACCAAGAAGACGTGCTCTTTTCAAAGTCCTGAAACCTCCAACTCGTCAAGGGAATGAGCTCGAATTAACTCCCGAGTTGAGGTAGCAGCTGGCGCTTGAGAAGGTGTTCGCAGAGGGAGCAGAGCGCAAGCAATCTTTCTTTTGGAAGACTCAAATCTCTCTTCTTGATGGCTCAATAATTTTTGTAAGAGTGTGAGAGAGAGGTTCAAAGAAGTTATAACAGGTATATTTATACCCTACAGAAGAAACGATTGCTCAACGGATAGTTTTCTATCTGTTGTAGAGCGTCGGTCGAATGGTCGGTCGATCGGTTATTTGACCGCTTCTCTTTACTCTGTGGTCGGTCGACCGACGGGTCGACCGATTGTCGCGAGACTCGCGATCCTCAGTTCGGTCGACCGCTTGAGGCTTTCCACAATTTCTTTCCCAGCTTCGGTCGATCGACTGGTCGACCGATTGGCTTCTGCCAATTTTTGCCGCTATTCGATCGATCGGTCGGTTGACCGAACCTGGGCTGAACAAGGCAGACAGCTTTGTTCTGCTTAGTTTTTCTGCTTCCGTCTTCACTATGTCTACTCATATAACATTTATTAATTTTAAGTTAAATAACTTTATAACATGATAACTTTAAAACATAAATGTTATATAAGGATTATACCCCATTTGAGTTCAATTATAATATGATAACTTTAAAACATAAATGTTATAGAAGGATTATACCCCATTTGAGTTCAATAAAAATATCTAAAAAATCAAAATCCATAAGGATCAAAATCTAGTTCTTGGGATCTAGTATAAAACGGAAATTTCCTAATCTTTCGGGTCAAATAAGGATATGCTAAAAGCTTCCAAAAAATCCTAAAAAATATCTCATTATCTAGTTTTGACCCAAGGAACAATTACCGCCATTTCTTATTTCAAGAAAAGGTTTGGATCATATAGCCCTCCAATGAGCTCCCTAGTCTTAGTGAATTTCAGGGCGGTCCTGAAATTTCATGGTTTGGGGTTTAAGATAGATTTTTGGGTTTCTTATGCATCATCATGAGGATTACATTAATTTTTAGACACTCTAAACCTAAACTCCCTTTCTTGAAGATTCCCGAGCGCCGACGAGCATCCTTGTCGATTTATTCGATTTCTCCGATCGCGGACGTCGCACACTAACCGATATGGAACCTGAAAGATATTCTCAATGAAATCATTAGTCCCATGTTTGTTATCATCAAAATAATCAAAAACGAGATTAAGGCTAAGGTTGAAAATCTAAAGCCAACAATCTCCCCATTTTTGATGATGACAAACATCCTTAAGAAAATATATATTCATTAAAGCATAGAAGGATATCAACTAAGGGATTTCTCCCCCTATCAACATGCATATCTATATAATTAAACTCCCCCTATCTATATGCATGGATATCCTATATTTTCCTCCCCTTTCTTATACTTTTCTTCCCATTTTAACTATACATTTCTCATCCTTTTGACTACGCATTTCTCCCCCTTTTGACATATATTTTCTCTATAGACTTTTCCTAATTTTCTCCCCCTTTTGACATCAATCAAAAAGGGTAAGAAAGGTCTATCTATTCAAAGGGATGAAACACAATTAATACATGAGGTTGAAACTCTAAGGAGTATTTTTCATAAAACATGAAAACTTAAACCAAAGGGATGGAAAAACAAATATATGATATGAAACAAGGTTCATACATGATATGTTCAAAAAACCAAGTATTTGAATTAAAAAACAAATCATGTATGTTATCAAAATGAATATTGTTTCTTTTTCTTGACATTTTTAGATTTCATTCAAACTTTCAACATACAAAGATATAGGCATTTAAAACATGTATATCAAGTTTGAAGTAAAACTAATATCATTTAATCCAATTATGAACTTAGCATGTTTTCATTTGACATAAGCATGAAAATTATGAAAATGCTAAGTCTCAAGATTTGCTATCTACTCATGTTTTCTCATAACTTAGGCATTAAGACATCAAACATGAGATAATGTAAGAGTATGAATCAAGTTGGAGCTTAAGATGAAATTTTTAATTCACTTTGTTGACTTAAGTCAACCTATACTTCTAGTTTTCAAAAAATCACCATTTTAAGTTTATACAAAATCATATTTTTGATGAAAATTTTGAAACCAATTTTTGGATGAAATTTTTTGATACCAAATATTGAATGATTATTTGAAATGCATGTATCAAGTTTGAACTCAAAATGAGTTTAAAAATCAAAGTCTATTTTTCATCCTATATTGATTCTAATCAAACCATACCAAATGTAGTTTCGAGCTATCATTCAAGAATTCAAAATCATTCCTAGAAATGATTTTACTCAATCAATGGTGTGAATGATATTAGAAATGGAATCCAAATGATATTCATGAACTTTCATTTGAAGTTTCCGAGAAATCAAAGTATTGAAAAAAATTGATATTTCAAAAAGATGATACTTTGCATTTTGAAAATTCAACTTCAAAATTTCACTATAAATTAGATTCTTGATGAAACTTTTTGAAATTTTTACACAACATACTAGATTTTTCAATGTAGGTTCAGCCTCAAGAATTATCTCAAAATTAATTTTTTATATTTTTCTAGAAATAACTGAAATTACTACCAAATGTAGATTGAAATAGTATTTTTGTAATTTTCAGTTATTCTTAAAATTTCTTCAATTTTTATTCAAACTTTCATGACACCACATGATAGTCATGTAAAGAGTATATGTCAAGTTTAGAATGAAAATTATGTCATTAAATCAAGATATCAACCTAGCATGGTTTCATTTAAAACTAAACTAGTTTTTATGAAACTTGCTAAGTTTCAATCTTAACATTTACTCGTGATTTTTCAAAGTTAAACATATGGATACCTAACATGAGTAAATCTAAACATGTTCAACAAATATGGATTGAGAATGAGACCTTTAAGTCAACTTGTTGACTTGGGTCAACATAGTTCAAGAGAGGTAAACATGAATTGATCTCTATTGTCATTTTATCCATATCCATATGAATTTTCCATTCTAAGAGCATGGAAATATGTCATACCTACTTCTAAACATGTTTATGAAGTTTTGGACTTAAAATCAAATGACCAAGTCAATTGATACCAATTGTGGTTTGTTGACTTGGGTCAAGCTTTTCAAGCTTAAGTCCCCTAAGGTGAATTAGTTGTCACTTTCTTCATCTAGACATGAATTTTCAATCTTGAGCACATGACAACTAATCATTAACATGCCTAAACATGTTTATCGAATTTTTAACTTAAAATGAAGTCTCTAAAGAAAAATTTAACCTAGTTCAATTTCATAGATATCATAATATCATGAAATGAGCTAAGTAATCAAGATTTTACATACTCATGAAAATTCAAACATGTATCGTGCATAATCAATCATGAGCATAGAGACATCATTAAAACATACATATTTAAGTATTATATTAAGATTTTTTCAAAATCAAAATCATACCTTTTTTTCTTGAAAATTTGCCCAACTTTTTCATTTCCTTTTTCATTTTCTCTTAGATAGCATTGCCTTTCATTAGCATACACAACTTGCAAGTAGACTTTATTAGTAAACAATGAAATTAAGGTTACTAGCAAGCTAACAAACTAACCAGCAAGGGTTCAATACAAAGTTTCATTTAAAACCTTAACCTATGCTAGTTAGTTAAGATTCATTTTAAGATGGATACCATGGTTTCAAAATGAATCTAAGAGATCCTAAGATATGAAACATTTGAGGAATAAGATCTCTACCTATGTTAAACTAGTTTGGACTTACAAGAATGTCTCTAATAGCAAGTATCAACCTAGAGCAAGTTTCATTCAATGAAATTTGCCTAAGTACTAAAATTCTACCTACTCATGAGAATTCAAAGATTTAGCATGTGATTACCATCATGAGTATAGAGACATAATTTAAGCTTAAGTATTTAGGTATAACACTAAGATTTTAAATTTATCTATGTTATACCTTATTCATGATAATTTGCCAAACTAAACTTTTTCCATTCTAATTAGCCTTCCATTTTATCATAACTTGCAGGTATACTTTATAAATAGAACATGAAATCAAATCTACATGCAAGCTATCAATCTAAATAGTGAAGAGAAAAAACCAAGTATCATTTATCAACTTCAACTTCACTAAATAACATGAACTCATTTTCAAATAAATTATTCATGATAATAAAATGAATCAAGAGATCTCAAAATATGAAATTTTGAAAAATAAGATCTCCAACCCTTCCTATTGGTTGAAAACCGAAAGGCCATAATGTGCCTACGATTTAGAACCACAAGGTCGCTTAGGCCCATTACAGGCCACCGAGGTCTCCGAAGAGATCGGGAAATCAAAATAAAAAATGTTTTTGAAATTTTATCAAACGCGAAAAATCTACTAAAGTTAAGCATATATCAAACTCCAACTCTAATTAAATCAAGAGAGGATAGGAGATGATACCAAAAACTTTGATGCCAATTTTTATACCTATGGCATCATGATAGCTTGAAGTTGCAACCATGCAAGGATCATTCCTTCAATTTCTTGGTCAACTTCAACTCTTTACTTCTCTTCACCCTTGTGTGGTGGCTCCTCCTACAAGAGAAGAAACCTTTGGTACCCAAATGCCTTTGGGTCCTAGGGGTTTAGTGGGCTTAGGTACCCAAAGTATTTTACAACACTTAGGTTCATTTTAAAGGCACAATCATAGATGGCATGCCCAATTACACCACAACAATAGCAATGTCCATTAAATTTCTTTTTGTTTTTGTTATGGACATGAGATTTATTCTTAGAATGCTTGTCATTTGCACTAGGATGAGCATGAGCATTCTTAAAAGATACATTTTTCTTTTGAGCATGGGGTTTAATGGTAGAATGCTTGATATGAGAAGCATGATGTGCATAAGCATTCTTGAAAGAAACATTTGTATTTCTAGAATTCTTGGAAGATGAATTGCTAGATAGATTATTGACTTTCTTATTTAGACAAACAATCTCATTTTTCAAGTCATTCATTGATCTTTGAATAACATGCAATTGAGTTTTTAGCATGCTATTTTCATTCTTTAAATTTTTATTTTTATGTTTCAAGTCATTAACTTCTAGAGTTAATGTATCATGGCAAGAATCAATCATGCTAGTTTTCAATTTTTCATTTTCACTCTTCAACTCATGCACATGATTGACAAGCTTCAAGTTTTCTTTCTTGATTTTTTTATTTTCCTTATTTGATTTTATGAGCATAACATACATCTTTTTAGATTCTTCTAATAGCTCATCATAAGACATTCCTAAAGAATTAGAGCTATTATCATCACTATCAAGATTTTTAATATGACTAGAAGTGGAAGATTTTACCTCATTATTAGTATCCATGAGGTAATCTTTTGAATTTGCTTTATAGCCATGGGAAGAGGATGCTTCATTCGAATATGATGATGATGTACAAGCGGTTGACCTCTTCTTTGCCTTGCTCTTCATGGAAGGGCAATTTTTTCTTACATGCCCTTTTTCTTTGCACACATGGCAAATCACATTCCTTTTTCGATTTCTTGTGCTTTTATGACTAGAGACACTGTGGGCTTCAAAAACCATGTTAGTATTGTGTGGATGACAATTGCCATCACTCCCCTCATCAAATGTTTTGAGCTCTTCGGTTTTTGCATAATTATAAAGCATATTTAAAGTAGCCCAAATATCGAAAGCGGAAGTACAATGCATGATTTTTTCAAACACATTATTTTCCAAAGAACAAAATAAGTAATTTGTAGCTTTAGCATTTAACTCAAACATGCTAATTTGTTCTTGGGTCCATGCATTCATATTTTTCTTAACCAAATAAATATTCACTGGTTTTCAACTAAATAAAACTGATGTTGTTTTCCTTAACCAAACACATTTTCGGAAAACTAAAAACTAGAAACCAAAACCAAGTTTTCGAAACCAAGTTTCAGTTTCACTGAAACCAAACCAAAAAATAGCTTTCGCTAACCAAATAGCACCTAAGGAATCTAGGAGAACTTAGCACTTGTGAAAAACTCATTTTCCTAAACCCCTAAGGGTCGGCCACATGATAATTTCCCTATGATAGGGTTCGGCCGAGTAGAGGAAGGAGGGGTGTGGATTGGAAATTATGTTTTCTAGATATAATTCATGAAGAGTAAACTTATTATTTGTTTGAGAAACAATCATGGTATGTTAAGAGGGTAGGCCGGCCGAGTACCCTATTAAGAGTATTTGGGGTAGGGTCGACCGAGCATGGGTAAGGGGGAGTTCATAATGATGATTATATTTTTGTTTTGTTCCTATCATAATGTAAGAGATGTATATGAGTTTATCTTGCTTGTAGATGGTTTTCATGCTCAAAAACATGCTTAATTGGATATCTATATCGCTATGTTAATTGTTGGAATTTTTATTTAGCACGATGAAATTATTTATTTAATTGCAGAAATTGCATATTTAAATTTTGGAATTTAATTGATAAATGTTGTAATTTAATTGTTAAGATATCCTATTTTTGTACCGCTGTGATTCAATTTTTAATTGCACTAATTATCTATATTTATCATGTACCAAAAGTAGATAAATATTAGAGGCATGTGTTGACATGATGAGCATGAATGTATGACATAACCCCTACTAGTAGATGACGAAAAATATTAGAAATTAAATACTCAATTTCAAACATAGAGACATCATGAGTAGGGACAGCGACACGTAACTATGTGCTATGGTGTAGAGAGAAGACTGTAGCCATAATAGTCACACTCTGCACCAATAAATGAAAGGTAACATTTAGAGGTCTAATTGACAGAGCCTGGGATGGGGCTGGGTACGAGGGCATGCCTGGGTAGTTTTGAATGGGTAGAGAAATCTTATGTGCATTGTGTATTGTGTACTGTGTTTGTGATAGCTGGGCTGAGAAGCGTCTTTAGAGGACATGGCTATTCCCTGACTCAGCAAATGATGATCGAGGGATCTTGATATTGCACTAGTGAGCCATACTGGTGTTAGACCCGAGTGGCGGAGGGTCTTGAGATTACGTCAGTGGTCCACGCTGACGTTGGACCCGAGTTTGGGTTAGATGAGCCATTCCCAACCCAGTGGGGTACCGTAAGCTAGCTAGCCATCCTAGTTGAAGGACCGAAAGATTTGCATTGCTTTATGCAGATCGAGTTGAAATGTGCACATTATGAAACTATGAAATTGCATGCTTGTGTGGACGATTGTGGTAGAGTATTATTTATGCTTGTGGGCCAGATGTGGTCGTGTATCATATTTGCTATGTAGGCCGGTTATGGCCTAAGGATACTTATACTGTGCAGGGCCATTATGGCCGAATGATTCTTGTGTTGTGCTGGGCCAGGTATGGCCGAATGTCATCATTCATGCAGGTTGGCCAATTGGCCAGGTGGTGTACTAAATCCCTGAGTTTATCTGAGAATTTATTTAAATGTTATCTTCATGTATCTGAGATTTAGGTCGAGGTTCGGTAGAACCACTCACTGAGTTCCTCATAGACTCACAGTTGTTTAATTTTTCTTTTGCAAAGCCTGACCAATGAGGTACTGGCTAGTGGACATGGCACAACTGGAGGGGCAAACGACACGATTGATCTCGTAGCAGATTGAGTTAGAGAGTCGTAGTCAAGTAGTAGTTTTCTTTTCATGCATTGAGTTGTCATTGTTTAGGGACTTTGGAGTCTGTATTTCCTTTGAACACATATTCATTCATATCGGTGAACTCATTTCATTTTATGTTCAGTCATTTTTATTATCATTTTATCTGCGTGGTTTGAAATGCATGAGTTGGGCTTCAGGGTATTGACATATATCTTGGCCGGTCACGTGGCCCTGAGTTGGGGCGTGACACTACCCTATCTGCAGAAGTCTTTAAAATATTAAAGACTTTTGCAAAAATAAATAAAAGAAAGAACAAAAAAAATATGGAAAATCTGCAACTATACTTTTTATAATAAAAATAAATTTTAGGGGTCTTAAAAAATTTTGGATCGATAAATCTTAGGTATATTAGAGACTTTTATCTAAAATATATAACACTATATTTGAAAATACATCCAAAAATTTCCAAAAATTTCACTCACTAATTAATTTTTTTAAAACTTTTTAGATATTTTAAGATGCATTTTTATGGTTAAATAATCACTTTCAAGAGTTTCACTTGACTTGAAACTCTCTAAAGTAGTATGCATTCTATAATATCAAAAAAATTATTAAAAAAATCACTAATATATATATATATATATATATATATATATATATATGATTTTATACAAATTTTAGAATTTTCATGGTCAAATAACCACTTTCAAAAGTTTGAGGTGATGGTAAATTTTTTTTGAAATTTTGGCAAAAGTCTTTAATGCTTGAAGGGCCCGTTTCGTACCTTGTATAAGCTTCATGTATAGTATTATCATAATATTATACAACGTTTGGGAAATTTTAAATGAGTTATTAATTAATGTAAAGATTAGAAATAATACCTCAAATGATGTATTAATAATGCACCACGAGACCCATCATTAGGTTGTATTAGAAAAATAGTAATTTTTCAAAATCGAATTTTGAAAAGTGGAAATTTCCAAATCCGAATTTTGGAAGTGAAAAATTTCCAAATCCAGAATGTAACTTATTAGAGACTTTGGCCAAAAATTTTATATATATATATATATAAATTATTTTTAATTTATGAAATATTTTTTAATGTTAGAAAAGATATGTTAAAGTCTAATTTTTTTTTCAAATTCTTTAATAATCAGAGACTTTTATACAAAGTCTATAAAACTATATTTAAATTAAAAAATAGGAAATATTTTAATGAAAAATATTTTTTTGAACCACAACACCTCTTTTGTATTATATAAAAAATATTTCATTAATTAAAATACTAATGAGTTAAAATTTATTTCATGAATTAAAATACTATGTAGTTGTAGGGGAAGAAGTTTAAGTCTTCCTCAAATGGATGACATACCCAAACATCAGAATAATTTACAGAACTACTTAAGCAAATCCGAGGTTATTGAGATGGTGGTTGGTATTTTATGTGTGGTCTTATTTTGGCTTGTTATGTGACAAATTTAACTTTGATATTTACGTTTATGGTTAAGATTGAGCTTTAATGTTTATGTTTGGAGTATCTTAACTGAGGACTTGTTATTGGTGTATGACATATTTAACTTTGATAATTATGGTTAGGATTTAGCTTTGATGTTTATGTTTGAAGTATTTTATTAATTTTCAAATTAAATATCTATTAATTTTCAAAAGTTAACTTGTAGTTTAAGAAAGCAATGCATATGTTATACATGCTTATTATACAGGTAGGCATGGATCACAGAACTTTCCTTACAACTTTTTCTTCAAAAAACTACTCTCCAAAATTGGTAGCATTATTCACGGGGTCTTTGATACACCCATGAAAGTCTTATATGATTTCATCTTCTCCCATCTTCAGATTCTCAAATTTAGAGTTGAGGATTTCAACTTTTGACTTTCGAAGAGTCCAGGATCCTTCATGATTTGTTTCAAGAATTTCCCATGCATGCTTTTCCAAAGTATAAGCCGAGATAAGTTTAAATTGATAAGGATCAACTTCACTAAAAATAACATTAAGGGCTTATTATCATAGTTTGCAGCAACAATCTCTGCTTCGGTCTACTGGCTTTTAGGTTTGTGCTCAGTCCCACCAGGAGTTGTGGGCAGAGTGTAGCCAATCTTTATTGCGTCCCAACAACGATCATCCAAAGACTTGATGAACACTCTCATCCTAGCCTTCCAATAAGCATAGTTTGTTCCGATAAGCAAAGGAGAAACATTAACAGAATTTCCCATAGACATTCTTTCCATCTTGAGTCTGAAAAAGAAGAGACACACCTATTGTCTGAAATCTGACATTAGAAGGGGGGTTGAATAGTGTCTGTCCCTTGTTTCTATTTTATCAATTTTCTTTTTGCTTAGTTTCAACTTCAAGTGAATGCAGATGTAACTTAACAATGTATGTTATCAATTATCAAGAACAATAATGAGCAAACATTCAAAGCAATGCAAACACGATGAAATATAGTGGTTCAGCCAACCATCTACTCCACTACCTTGGCTCTCACCAAGAATTTCTAACCAACTATTTTATAGAACTTGTGTTTCCCTTTGAATACAACCGAGGACACAATTCTCATCTCTTTGAGAACTCCTCAAACCTATTCACCTAGGCAAAACACAAATCTTTAAAGCCTAACCCTAAGTGTTTCTCTAGCACACCTAACAAGCTACTACAAGTGAAAACAAATTTAAAACAACTCTTCAAATACAATGAAAAAGAGCTAAGAATTGAAATAAGAACCAATGCTCTTCTCCCAAGCCTTCAAGCATTCAACTCATCCAGTAGATGAACTTGAATCGCAATAGAGTTGAGGAACAGAACTAGGCGCTTGAGAAGGATGTTGACGGAAGACCGATCGACCGAAGCACCTTCTGCCAATTTTTGGCATTGGTCGGTTGATCGACCGGTCGACCGACGTAACCCTTTGCCATTTTTTCGCCATCTTCGGTCGACCGACAGGTCGATCGATTGGCTACTACCAAATCTTCTGCCTTGTTCGGTCGATCGACCGGTCGATCGAACTCAGGCTGTGGCTGATTTTTTTCTTTATATTTGTTACATGCTTTTTCATAAGTTTAATTACCAAGTTCTAACTTGGATAACCTTACAATTAGGCTTGGGATAAGATCGTCCTAGGGGTATATTACAAGACATCTACTTAGTCTATGACCGAGCATTTCTTTGACGTTCTTTTTCTATCGATTCTTGATGATCGTTTATTTCGTTTCTCCGAACGAAGTTTGCATGCTTATCGCAACCTCAAACTGAACTCAGAACTTCACACATAGATTAAATATATGTTTGTTATCATCAAAGAAGATCGAAGCTTGAGAGAAACCCTTAAGCCAACAACACCAAGGATCTTGTGCAGGTATAGGTTAGCATGACCTCTCTGATACCAAATGACAGTATATGTCTTTAAGAAAACTTCTGTTAAGGGAAATTGAATGAGAAGTTGCAACCGCTATTGCAACTGCTACTAAAAGCAAAGTAAGAACAAACATAAAACCACACGCAAATCCAAGAGGTTTGTTTATGCAGTTTAGTGACAAAACTAGTCACCTAATCTGCGGGGCACTCACCGGACAGATGCACAATCCACTCTCTATAAGTACAAAATAAGTCCTCTAGATTTCACACCCGAAATTCGACTACAGTACTACAGTGAATTAAAAATAACAAAAATCTATTTGCTATTATAAGTACATACCAACTTGCCTCTCTATGACATCACAGCCACAGAGTTCCATCCTCCACACAACCTTGTATTGTAGCGAGTTATCAGCCCAAAACCAAACTTCCCACATAAGATAGAAGAATAAGTTGTTGCCTTTCTGCACTCAGTAGTCTACACTCAATAGTCTCAACTGCTCTCAATAACTGGCAACGCAGTGTTCGCACATAGAGAGTTGCAAATCAGATATCCTCATATGAATTTCTATGTGACAACTGAAAGTTTTTTAATCAATGCTGATCATAACTATTTGTTTAATGAACCCACCAATTTAATAACCAACAGTCATCAGTTCAAAAACAAATAGACATCACATAACTCCTAAAGACCATAAAGATCAAAGAGTAATGCCCCGAAATTATTTAAAGCAAATATTCGGGCAAATAAAGAATTAATGATGATTAAAGGATCTCAAGTACAACAAAGAGAA
Source organism: Canna indica (assembly GCA_034359265.1). NCBI lineage: Eukaryota > Viridiplantae > Streptophyta > Magnoliopsida > Zingiberales > Cannaceae > Canna > Canna indica. Next base: position 29,264,821 of record CP136898.1, on the reverse strand, counting down.
TCATCATTAATAAAGCAGTCCAAGAGTCATTATCTCTATAGGAGATAAAAAGTCATATTTCTGTGCTGCATTTTGACAAGAAAACCATAGGTTGCTAGAGCAGTTGAGATTGTCTTTACACCGTTGAGACTATCTTCAATATATGCAGAGTTCCTCATAGTTAAGACTGAGATCATACTGGAATACTTTTGCCAAATATAGCTAACATATAAAAAACCAAAACTAACATTCTCCCAACAAACAAAAAACCAACACTAACACGATCGATCCGAGCAACATGAGATGGGAGGTCCCATAGGGTGAAAGAGAGCGAAAAAGGAGCAAGGCCACATATCAGTAGCAATGTAAGTGTAGTCCAACCCTATAAAGTGTAGGAACAATCCCTAAAGAGGTGAGAATGAGATTGAGGAACTAATCTGCAGAGAAGACATGTCGGGTCAACTTGAAAGTTCATAGCAATTAGCCTATCCTTGGTGTGCAATTTGTGCCGAAAGGCGAACCAGTTCATAATGGAGATATTGGTGGGACAATATGTTTGCCAAAGAAATTGTGCTCTCAGATCAATAACACCATGGTAGTTAAGGATACCGTAAAGAGAGTGAGTAGTGAAGTCACCACTAGTGGACCATTTCCAAAAAAGCTTATCCGAACCGGTACCATGTAAGAGGTGGTTTGGAACATCAACCAATTATAAGATCCATCCATAGGTATGCCACTAGAATTGTAAACTTTAGCATATGCAATTCTCAGATTTGGAGCTGAAGCCAAGGAGAAGAGATCCGGAAACTCATCCTTAAGAGCATGACCATCTAACCCGGCATCGTTCCAGAGGCTTGTTCTGCGACTGTTACCAACCAAAAAAGTCAAAGAAGTTTTAAAGAGTCCTGCAAGCTTCCAAATATCCTTCCAGATTGGTGAAAGTCAGAATCGATTTGTGATGCCTGCAACCCCAAAAGGTTCATAAAGGGAAGAAACGAGATTGGTCCAAGGCACATCCTTTTAACCACACAATTTCCACAACCACAAAATCTTGCCTTGTTGTGAAGATGCAAGTTAATAATTCCAAGACCATCCTTTCTTTTAGGATACATCAGAGTATCCCAATTAACCAGACATTTGCCTCTATAGCTAGAGTCTCTGAGACCACACCAAAAGAAAGTTTTTCTCCTTCTCTCCAGTTGTTGTGAAACCCATTTTGGCACTTCGAAGATAGAGAGCATATATGAGGCCTGACTTGTGAGAGTGCTATTGATTAGAGTAAGCCTACCCGCTCTAGATATGTTCAATCCTTGCCACGTTGTCAATCGTCTATCAAATTTAGTGATAAGTTGCAACCAGTCCTCTTTAGTTCACTTTCCATTTCTGAGTGGTAACCCTAGGTATTTCAAGGGAAAGATTCCAACTGAGCAACCAAGGATTTTGGCATGGCTGTTGGCCGAAGATTGATCCCCCCAATGTGAATAATCCTTGTCTTATCTACATTTACTCATAATGAGGAGGCAAGTTCGAAACATTTGGGTAGAAATTTAATCCATCAAATGTTGACCTCGGAGGATTTGGTAAACATCACAAGATCATTGGCAAAAAATACGTGTGAGATTCCTTCGGATGTAGCATTTCGTAAAACTCCTTGGATGAATCCATTTTGAAAGGCTTTAAAGATGAGTCGAGAAAGAGTATCGACCACTAAATTAAATAGTAGAGGGGCAAAGGATTACCCTACCTGAGTCCTCTACGGTGAGAGAAGGAAACACCCGGAGTCCCCTTGATCAAAATAGAAGATTTGGAGGAATTCAAAAGGTGAGTCATCCAAGAAATCCATACTGTAGGAAAACCTCTGGCCAGAAGTAGCTATTCAAGAAAAATCCAGTTGATAGAATCAAAAGCTCTTTCAAAGTCAACCTTGAGAAGGCAGGTATCAGGATCAAAAGTGTTGTAGGCCCAAACGATTTCAGAGGCAGTCATAAAGCTGTCTAAAGTGCTTCTCCCTTGTGTAAAGGCACATTGGTTCTTGTCAATTAAGTCAGCCATCTTTAGAGCAAGTCTGTTGGCCAGAAGCTTGGAATTTTTTTTAACAATGTAGTTTTCTAAGCTGATGGGTCTAAAGTCACTGGTGGAGTTCGCTCCCTCCTTCTTTGGTATGAGCATGACCATTGCTAAATTAATATGATGCAAAAGATTCAGAATATGTGGAGAGAAAATGACTGCCACTAAATATGGAGAAACAGAATATGTGACTCCCAAAAGATTCATGTAATAACTTTTAAATTCTTCCGCTATGTCCTGCGGTGTATCAATGATTCCAGGAGTAGTATGAAGAGAAAAGATCCAGTTGGTTTTGCGTTGCAATAAAGCACATTATTGAAAATACCGTGTATTGCGAACCCCCTCTTGGATCCACCATTTTTTTGCTCGTTGTCGCCAGTAAATGTCTTATGCATTGTATAAACCGTTGAGCTCCGACTTTGTTGCTTTGAGCAATTCAGTGTCTGTTACTGTGTAGTTTCCTGAAGCAAACTTACTACTGATCTCCAGAATCTTGTTTTCAAGTCGTTGTTTGTTTTGATTCTAGGGTTTCCTTCGGAGTTGTCCCCAATCTTTGATAACTCTTCATAGCGTCTTCCAAGATTTAATCCAAGCTTGCAAAACCGCACCCATTCGATTACCATAGTTGAACTTGCTCCTCAGTCCTTCCTTAATGATAAAGGAGAATTCAGGTAGATTGAGCCAACTGATCTCAAGGTGAAATGGTCGCGCCTTATTTTGTCCAAGGCCAGAAGAGTGCAAAAGTAGCGGTGTGTGGTTAAAAAGTTCGCTCGATCCACTAGAACATCGAAAGTTAGGAATGATGTTGAGCAAGTCCGGACTAATGAGAATACGATCCAGTTTTTGCTACGGCAGGGACATCTTGGTTGTTAGTCCAAGTGTAGACGGTGTTAGCAATTGGAATCTCCACGAGCCCGCAGTCGACAAGGAATCTAGAGAAATGTCTGGAATCCCTGATACACTCATGGCAATTCGACCTCTCACTGTCATCTTTTGTTAAGTTGAAATCACCTCCCATAATGGTTGTGCCCGAGAGGTTAGCCATTAATGAAGCCAAATCTTGAATGAAGCCTCGACTATAGGCACGATTAGGTGGGCCATAAACACAATCATGTTCACAATATGACCTGAGTGTATATGTTGTAAACGTAAATGAATTAAAAAATCACTGGCAATAGCAGACAAACAATTCCACATCGAGGGTTTCCAAATCATTAATAAGCCACCAGAAAGCCCGACGGAATTAATTGCAAAATGGTGAGGGTTCTGCCCCCCACAAAAGCCACATAACTATTTAATCAAACGACTTTAAATTTGCGACAATTTAGTTTTGCACAGGAAAACAAGACTACAATTATCATCTATAACTAGTTGCTTGACCATGTATCGCTTAGATAAACGATTGAGGTCACAAACATTCCAAAATACAACATTGATAAAGAGCGAATCCATAATACTTAAACAAAGCTACTACCCAAAAAAAGCAACAAGAGGGAGATATACCATCATGCCTGAAGCTCAGTCAACGCCAAGGAAGAATCAGTCGGATCCCCAGCACAAGAGAAACCCAATTTAGTAATGGAGGAGAAAATGTCATTGTTGAGACAATTAGCCATCCCAATGAGAGAAGAGTCTTATTTTTTTACAAAGAGTGAGGTGCACGCGCCACACCAATGCATTTTATAAGCTTTGAAGAGTTACAATGATAGTGTCTCCAGGTAGGAGGATACAGAGGTAGTCAAGAGTAAGATGAAGAGGGAAAGGAAGAATTAAAGGAAAATTATGTACAATTCTACTATTTTGATTTTGTTATCACCCTTCGCCCTTTAATCTATTCCAAAAGGACAAATCGAGCTTTGCTGCATCTTCCCACTTGGCTTCCACTTCATTGAATATCGAGTTGTTTCAGATTATCCAAAGGCTCCAGCACCATAGCATAGTGATTGTTGCCTCTTCCCTACTCCAGACAGTTTCGTCCTTGAAGGAGTTTGGGATGACTGTGAACCTTTCCTTCCCAATTTTTCCTAGAAAGTCGTGCCATTCGCGGGTAGAGGTAGAGCAATCTGAGAAAAGGTGTTCAGTGGTCTCATCAGATTGTCTGCAGAAGATGCATTTCAGGTCCTCAAGGATGACCCATATTTTCGTACTTGGTCCTTTGTGTGTGGGTGTTTTTTAATGACCAACCAAAGGGTGATCTTCATTTTCATCGGTCCCTTGCATTGCCATACTCTCTCCGATCTGCAGTCGAGGACTCTCTGTTCTACCAACTTTTTGTACATGGACTGTATTGTGAACGTACCTGATGGGTTCCATCTCCAAAAATGGTGGTCATCGATTTCCCTTATCACAAGTCTTCCAATCTTGTCCCGAAGCCTACCCACTTCCAAATGGTTCACCGGCCCCCTCCAAGTGAATTGCCACTCCTCTATTCTCCTATTGATGAAGTCTACGATGTTGTCGTGCCTCGATCCACAGTTTGAGAAGAGATCCGGGAACTCGTCGGCCAAACGCTTGTTAGAAACCCATCTATCAAGCCAGAATAGAGTCTTGTCCACCTTACCGATCGTGACTTTCATTCCCATGCCAAACAGCATCTTGGCGCCACAGATCCCTTTCCAGACATGGGACCAGGTGGTCGTGTAGAGATTTCGTTGCCATGATTTCCTTCTGAAGTTTGAATTTCTCACAATGTGTGTCCAACCGCGTCCCCTCCAGATGATAGTCCCCACCACCACCTACTGAGACGAGCCATGTTGTGTTTGTCCAAATCAATGACTCCCATGCCTCCGTTATGCCTTGGCGAGATAACATCATCCCAGCAGACCAGCAACATAGACTTGCTATCCGAAGAGCCTTTCCATAGGAAGTTCCAGTTGGCGCAAGACCCATTTCGAGGCCTGAAAAATAGCTAAGAAATGCCCACTCATACTGTTGAGCTCGTTATTGATGAGAGTAAGCCTCCCCCCTTGGATACGAGCCGGCCTTTCCAAGATGAAAGTGTTTTTATTAGTTTGTGAAATGATATGGCACCAATCCTCCCTCTTTAGTTTCTCATTTCTCAATGGTAGTCCCAGGTATTTGAGTGGGAAGGACCCTACCCCACATCCTAGGTACTCTGCCACTCTGGTTGTTTTTGTGAGGTCGTTCAGAACATGGATTACCTCGGTCTTGTTCGGGTTGACTTTTAGGCCGGTCATCAACTCAAAAGCTCCGAGGAGAAGTTTTATATTTTGAAGGTCCAATGCTCCTCCTTTCGTGAACATCATGAAGTTGTCTGCAAATTCAAGGTTTAAAATTTGCCTCCCGCCACCCGAGTCTATCCCTGAGATCATCCCCTATGTTTTCGCTCTCTTCATCAGCCTTGCAAAGATGTCTGCTACCAGAAGGAATAGGTAGGGCGATAATAGGTCTCCCTGTCTTAGTCCCTATCTATGGTGGAACCATTTTCTTGCCACTCCATTAACCAAGACCGTCGATTCACTCGACCCCAACAAGAGCTCAATCCATTTTATCCATGTTTGAGGGAAACCCCTCTTGCGAAGAATCTCTAGTAGAAACTCCCAACTAATGGAATCGATAGCTTTAGCCATATCTGGAATGATGAGAAAAGCATTTGTACCTGTGCGCTTGCATTGGTAAATTAGTTCATTTGCAGCCATAAAATAGTCGTGGGTCGATCTGTCGGCCATGAAAGCACACTGGGTGTCGTCAACGAGGGAAGCCATCTTCTCATTTAGGCGCAAAGCTAGGATCTTTGATAGAATCCTTGTCGTCCCCGAGGTTAGACTTATCAGTTTAAATTGACCAATGTCCTCCGCTCCTTCTACATTTGGGATAAGTGTAATGACTGCTTTGTTCACTCTTGCCCAGTATGTGCTGCCAAACAGCAGGTTGTCTAGTAGTGCCCTGAAGTCCTAGCTGATAGTGTTCCACGCTTTCAAGAAGAACTCCACTGTAAGTCCATTCGGTCCCGACGCCTTGTCCTTCCCCATCGATTTGATGGCCTTGAGCACTTCCTCCTCTGTCAAATGGTTGTCCAGACCCGCCATAAGCATTATGTCATTTTCCAAGTATAGCTCTTCCCATATTGGGTAGATGAGAGGGGAAAACGTCATACCTAAAGTTTCCTTAAAGAAGTTGAGGCATAGAGAGGCGATGTGGCTTTCAGATTGCATCATGGATCCATTATGGCTAATTGATGTGATGCAGTTTTTCTGCCTTCGTGAGCTAGCCACTCAGTGGAAGAATTTTGTGTTTTGGTCCCCGTCTTTGAGCCATCGAGCCTTTGCCCTTTATCTGTAGAAAGTGTTTTGGGCCTGATAATATGCATCGAGTTCCTTTCTAAGCTCAAGTGACTCCCCGGGTTACATCCTCGGCTTCATCTTCCTCCGCCGCTTTTAGTTTGGCCGCTATCTGACTCTCTAGGGCTTCCATTTGAGCATTTGAAGCGATGCGAACATTTTTGCTCCAATTTTTCAGGGTCGTCGGAAGACGCCTACTTTTGTTGATCCATTGGTCCATTGGTGTGCTTCCTAGGCTTTCTTGGCCTCCTTCCCAACTTTCCTTGACGGTGTTTGTGAAAGTTTCAATGTTGAACCAATAATATTCCATTTTGAACAACCAAGAGTGTCTATGATGGATTGCTTCCAAGCATAGCAGGGCATGGTCAGAGAGAGCTGGGCTACTTGCCTTATCAATCCAGGAACTATTCCATGCTTTCAGCTCCCCATTGATAAGGATTCTGTCTAGGCGTGCCATAGCTTGTGTTGATTGGTTGTTGCACCATGTGAAGCGCCTTCCTGCTAGTGGTAGATCATTGAACGACGAGTCCGCGATTATTTCAAAGAAGCAGGCGTCGTCCGAGGGGACATTGAAGTCACCTCCCACTATTGTTGCCACCTCGGAGTCTGAGAATTTCCGCGAGCTCTTCCCAAAAAGCATTCCTCTCTTGTCTGCGTGGAGGCCCATATACATTAATGACCCTGATTTTACGGTTCGATGGTCAATGCAGGAGCGTGCATCCAAGAAAGTGATGGCCCACCGAGGAGGATAAGACATCCCAGATATCCACATTCCATGCAATAAGTAGACACCCAGATAGACCCGTCAAGTTCTAGAAAGAGCATCCGAATTTTGTCGAACCAGTTAATTTCTTAAGCCATACTTCATTAAAAGCATTGATTTTTGTTTCTTATAGGCACAAAATGTTACTTTTACATGAATACACAAGGTTCCGAATCATAGTGTGCTTGTTCGCACAGCAAGCACCACGAACATTTCAAAAATTTGCGCTTATCATACTTAACATACTAAGGTTCAAAATACTCCCTTGAGGCTATCAACCTCAAGCCCCATTCCGTACAGAATATCTAGTGTCTTTGCGCAAGTGCTAGGGAGGCCAAATTTTTTAAGGCGATTGTTGATGTCATCGTCACCCAAGTCCGCGAGAGCACCGCAACGCTTGTTCTTTGACACCAATTCATTTGCTTCTTGGAGTATCGTCGTCGTGATTTCTTCAATTTGGGTCTCCTTGCGAGTTCGAGCTTTCAGGCCCATCTTGCATTTTTTTGGTTTTTCTAATAATTGCCTTCTTGATGATCCCTCCATCTCCCGAACCGCATCCTTGGCTTGAATTTGTATTAGCTTTCAAAGTATTGTTACAATGCATTTCAGATGATATGAAATTTGTAAATGAAGGAGCAAAGTTAGCCAATGGGTTTAAAAATGGCTTGAATTTTTTAGCAGCCAACGCCTCAGTCGATGAAGATTTAGAGGTCAATGACTCAGTCAACACCACCGTCAACTCAGGTGAGAAATTTTGGAGTGCTCAAATCGAGGTCAAAGGGCCGCCTGTGATTGGATTCAACAGTTCAATGCTTTGGTGTTCAACCGTGTGGCCCAAGCTCTAGCCCAAGCTCGGATCGAGGCCTGCAGTGTTAGGTGCAGCATGTATCGGGTGTGTCGGGTGCAGGTTTGGGTGCCAATAACTTGGTCGGGCACTGCTAGAGATCACTAACCCGCCGAAGCTTTGCCCCACCCCAAAAAATAAATCTTGGATCAGGGTTTGGCCTAGCCAAATCAGCACCGCGCCACGCTCCGCTTCCACCGCAACACCATTTGCGGCCATGTGTTTCTCCGATTGATCAAGGATCAACGGTTGAAATTTGTCCGCGTAACCATGAACACCATGAACAACCATTTTCACGCAGGCGGGAGGCTCAAATTTTTCTAAAGTCTTCGACGTATGATGCAGCAACGCATCCACGTCCGAGCCATCATCATTTGAACCCATGCCGCGCCGAAAGTTTGATGTACGATGATCGCCACCGAGGATCGATGGTCCGAGGGTCACCTTTGTGATGGCTATGTCAGACATGAAGTTCCGACTTTCACCGGAGCTTGGCCCCATAGCAAATGATGAGCCAGAGCCTATTGAGCTTGCATCGCTAACCCCGCTTGGATTTGGGCCTTGTTCTGGCTCTCCAAGTTGGTTTTCGGCATCTGGAGGGGCATCATCGACTAGCGTCGCATCATTTTGGGCAGAAGGTTTGGAGGCAGGCCCATACGTCTACTCCAGGTGAGATCAATTCTCAGCACAAAAGCACAACCGCCGGAGTGGACCTCCATAAACTGCGGGACGTCATCGATCTTATCACAAGCCACCTGAAGGAAGCAGTCTTAAATCTCGTCCCATTCAAAGGATCACCGCTCGACGTGGATGAGGAAGGTGAAGGGTGCACATATGGCTCGCAGGTCCTGTTGGTTCCAGAATTCAAGGGGTAGATCTCGGAGGTGCAGCTCGATGAAAAATTGAGAAGGAGCATCGAATTAGTTCAAGTTGAGATCCCAGTTGGCAAATTCTAGCACTGCCGATTGAAGTCAGATGTACCACCAATCGAGCAGATCAGCTTTGACATCGGTGGAGGGGCAAAGGAACAGGAGGCATCCATTATCAAGAGGGTGTGATTTCCATTGGAGGTGGTCACCGTCGAATCCCTCGAAGCAGGAGGCAATTTGGTGGACGAAGCTATCCATGTGGCAGCAGGAGCCATAGACGAATACCTTCACACCTCTCTGACGGAGGAGGTTTCTTCCCTTCACGGCAGTAGGGGTATAAGGGATGAAAATGTGATTCCGGAGGGGGCGACTGTTCTCCATTTGGATCGGCAGAGAAGAGGAAGACAGTAGGGAGGTCTGAGGTAGGAGAGAGGTTGGGTGGCTTGGGCAGAGAAGCTTCGGGGTAGATAAAGGGCCAGGGGGAGGGACGGAGCAACCTCAGCCTCATTTACACGACACTGACATGCGACGTGGTTACGGAGATGGCATTGGAAGCAGAAGAGGGGTAGATGGCAAGCTCAGAAACAATGATGGCATGCCAAGCAATTGTAACATGTCCATTCTCTGTGGATAACCCAGAGGGATGGGAGGCAGAAGGATTTCCTGACAACCGACAATGTGGGGGGAGGGAGATGGGGGGTGGAGATGGAGCAGGACTCTATAGCACATCCTTGAAAGAAGATTGGCGATCTCACGTGCCTGTAGGTGATTGCGGGGATGTGATGGGTCGAGAGATCGTACGGGGTGCGGCTGGGAGATTTTGAGCACTCCTTTGGGATTTCACTTGCTGATGGGGGCGAGGACGGGAGGCTGACTATGAAGTAATTTTGCGAAAGGTGGCAGGAGAGCAATGCATGGATGTGGCGACTCCCCTAGGTCGCCAGATCTGCAGGGTAATGTGGCGATGGGGCCGCCAGGCTTTGGCAGGGGGTCTGGGTGCACGGAAGGGATGGGTTGCACAGTAAACCAGGCAGGTGGCGACGCTGACGACGGGAGGTGACTAGCGTCCAGCTATCCTCAAGTATGGTTTGCGGTGGGGGTGAGGGGGAAGAGAATCACCGGGATTGACAGGAGAGGGGAGGGTGTGGGAGGTTGGGGACGAGAGGCATGATCCAGGATTCGACTACTAGCTCTGAACTCTCATCCGCTATTGATGAGAGAAGAGCCTTGAAGTATATGGTTGTTATTTGGCACTGTAGGAAAAAGAGGAATGACCATTGAGACTACCTGCTTTGCGTCATTCCGCCTCTTGGCAACAAAATTGTGTGGGGCCACCTTGGCAAGTCGACTACTACATCGAAGAACAATGTGATTCGAAATCCGAGCACTCTTCTTGAGATGGTCAGTAGTAGTATGTTCATCAATATCATTGATCAGACCATCAACCAAAACAAGAGACCTAAATTGATTTGGTGAACCAGGTCCTCGAGCACAAGGCAGCTCCGCAGGTGGAAATGAAGGTGCCAAAGAGGTCGACATGTGGACCTGGCCCTTATCAGCAGATAATAGTGAATTCAGCCCCAAATTCTGGTCCAAAGTAATAAATGGGCCCAATATAGAGATGTCACAAGGCCCAGAAAAATCAAGTGAATAAATTGGCGGAGCTCCAATAGCCAATATATCATCATCCACACCCGCAAGAACCTGACCCTATCACGCCCAAAAAATTGGGTCACGTGATCGGCCAGAGTGCGGATAAGCACCCCGAAGCCTAGACAGTATAGCCAACTCATGCATGCGAAATAACAACTCGTTTAACATAAACTCAAAGATCTCATTTATGAAAGTAACAATTAACATCCCAACCAATTGGATGAAATAAACATAACCAATGTTCAAGAATATTGACACCGAGAGTTGACACTACACAAAGTTCACATGCTCAAAATGAAATACACGACTCGACCATGACTCAACTACACCAACGAGTTTCACAAGACTACTATCACAGTTTGCCACCACCAATTGCGTCATGCCTCAATGATCTGGATCTGCAAAACAACACCAAGAAAAGTGGTGAGTTCAAAGAACTCAGTGAGTGACCGTCTCAACCACCACCAAGCCAATGCACATAATAAATGCAATAATATTTAAAATGCTCATTAGAACTGACATGAAAAATAACAAAGGGTTTCCATAAATCATTTCGTGCGCGCTGCGCACCACCCAGCCCAATTCGGTCCAAAGGAAACACCATCAAGTTGATAGCCTACAACTCGCAGATCGCTCACTAGGCTGGCTACCCTAGCGAACTCCCCGCCTCGGGCTCATAGAACTAGGAAAGGCCCTCTAGTATAAATGCCCAAACTCAGTCAGGAAAGGCCTCCGACCAATGCCACTCAGGTCAGTCGTTCGTGTGTCTCACCGACATATATCTTGACCCAAAATAAACTCGCACGCGCAGCGCACCACCCGGCCCAATTCGGTCCAAAATCAACTTGTGCGCACTGCGCACCATCCGACTATCACAAGCACATTCGTAAACACGTCCACTAAGTGGACTGAAACATACATTAAAATATGAGATGAGTTACTCAGGTAAATACAACCTTAACATGTTTCTCGGTGCACGCTCAGTTGCATCCCACTCGGCCCCACATAATTGTTCACCCGCTGTACTACCCACCACTCTAACCTCTATAGTTTTTCTTATAATTTTCTACCCAAAGAATTTAATATCTGTGGCAGGTTGTCGTGTAGCAACAATGCTCTTGTTCTATCAAACAGTTTCCGCACGACGTACCCTTCCGCCACCACCGTTTCTCGTTCGAAGTCTCATCCGAACATCCAAAAATTCTCGGACACTAATATGATTCCATATTTACCCAAATGTTTCCTCATTCAGTGTAATGGTCCTATAAGTTTCAGATTTCTAACTCATTTAAGTTTCGCAGAAATTTCAGCCCTTAGGCTGAAATTTCAGCCTCTTATATTGCGATTTTCCTACGCTTTCAACTTAGAGTATATACTCCCTCGTGAGAGTGAAATAACCAAGTAACCTGATAGTATTATAGATCCAACTGATAACAATCACAACAAGTCGTGAGGTAACATCTCGAACTCGCAACTCGATTAATTCAACATGCAAAACATAAATTCCAACCTACTTAGCTAGTACGATTACAACATATACATTAATGAAATTCTATCGATATGGTACTCATAATTCTCAGCATAACATGTACATAATTCTCAACAATTTACAGCATAAAAATATATATTTCAGCATGTAGAAAACATAATTTCAGCATGTTCTTAAACAATTTCAGCCTACATGAAAATTGCTTTCAGCATATCATAATGTTCATTCCAACTTATATATAACTATTCACAACATAATGATAAGGGGTTTTACTGAATAAAACCTCAACATGAAATCCCCCCCAAGGGGTACCCTACTACTTAGGGTCACTCGGCCACCCTTAGGCCACAACACAAGGTGAGTTCTAACATGCTTTCAAATATCAAAACTCGAAATTAAATATTGATTAAATATAAAATAAATTTCATACAACAGTTCCTTGCTTCCCACACAAGGGTTGGCCCTCCCTAGAGTTTAGGGGCATGCCCTAGAGTTGCCTCCCACCCCAAACCCCAAGGAAGCGCCCCGCGATCAAACTGATACAAAAATGAACAAAATCATGCATAAAAGCAAATGTACAAAGCGATTTCATCCTCTGATCCCACCAATAAGGATCGACAACCCCTAATCCTACATTTAGGGATTTGGGGAAGAACCAGTCACTTAGGATTGGTTTAGGGACAAGGAAGACGATGAAGAAGCCTCGCATCGAATCAGATCCGACGAAGTCTCCGATCTTCGGCCGATCCCTCTCCGATTCCTCCCTCTCTCACTCGCCTCCTTAGGTAGCATGCGTCTCCTCTTTGGAGCCGTACGCCCCAAGTGGCCCCTTTATATATATATATATATATATTTAAATGCCAAATTACATATTTGCCCCTCTTCACTTAACTCGACCCAATTTGCTCAAAACGAGTCCGATTCGAGCCCCGTCGCACCCTCGCACTCGGCTCGAACCCAACTCGGACCAAACACAATAATTAACTCTAATTTTTAGTAATTTAAATTGAGCAAGGATCTCACCTCAATTTGCGCCCAACCGTGATCAACTCTGCACGCGTCGTTACGCATCGTGCTAATCCCGCTGAAACTAATATACAAAAATTTAATAAATTTCGCGAGTATTACAGACTCAATATAAAAGAAATCCAGGTGTTGATAGCAAAAGGGCTCGCCAAATCACAGAGAAAAGAAACCAAAAAAGAAGGCCACGAAGCATGTAGACTGCGTGCTTTGCATGCTTCGTCCCAAAGAAGGAAATTGCCCCAGGAAAAGGTGAAAAAGAACTCACCGAGCTGTGAAATCCCGGGAAAAGAGGAAGACGAATCAACATCAGCAAAAACTCCGAGCCAAAAAAGAGCAAGCCGTAGGGAGCAGAATGAAGCCATCAGAGGTGAAAGCCCCAAGAGGAAATTTTCCTTCATTTTTTTTTTTTTTTTGACAAAGATAAATAATCACTATAGATAATTTATTTTCATTCAAAAACTAATTTTATTATTAACTAGTTAGGTGGGAGGTCCAAATCAAAATATAAGATTCAATTTAAGACAGTCAAATTATGTTGTAGCAATTGTCTTATCATACTTTTATCACACAGTAGAGCTATATATCCTCTACTGTTTTGCTATGATAAGGGGTCATCGATAATGACTTCTGATCATTTGGAGCTCAAGGTTTGTAACATGTGCATGTATAACTTAATACCCCATCCATGATGTCAACTTCGATCACCCATTTATGACATTTATTGGTGCCAAGAAGGATTTTCTTTGAATAACTCTTGTGAACTAAGGGGGCGTTTGATTACCCGCAAGTGTAAATGCTGCAAAATTTATTTGCATGCAAAAGTAAATGCCCGCAAATAGATTTTACAGCCTACCGTTTGGTTGCCCGCAAGTAGAGTTGCAACTTCTATTTGCAAGCATTTGGTTGGCCGCAAATGAAAGTTGTAATTACACTTGCAACTTGTAACGTGCAACTTGTAACGTGCAACTTGCAACGTGCAACTTGCATCTTACGAAATTTTTCGGGTCGGGTCGGGCACGAATTTTCTCAAGTCGGGCTGAGCCGGGCCGGGATGGGATGGGCCGAGCATGCACAAATTTATCCGGGACGGGTACAAACTTTTTCGGGCAGGGCCGGGCACGAACTTTTCGGGTCGGGTCGTGCACAAATCTTTTTGGGCCGGGCCGGACACGAATTTTTTCGAGTCGGCCCGAGCCGGACCGGGACAGGTTGGGCGGTGCACGAATTTTTTCGGGCAAGGCTGGGCCAAACACAATTTTTTTTTCGGGCAGGGCACGAATTTTTTTTCTGGTCAGGCCGGGCCGGGCATGAATTTTTTTGAGCTGGGCCAGGAAACGAATTTTTTCACGCCGGGTCGGGCAGGAATTTTTTCGGGCCGGGCCGAGCACAAAATTTTTTTGGCCGGGAACGAATTTTCTCATGCGGGGTCGGGCATAAATTTTTTGGGCCGAGCCAAGTCAAGATGGGCAGTGCACGAATTTTTTCGGGCAAGGTTGGGCCCGATGCGAATATTTCGGACTGGGCATGAATTTCTTTTCGTGTTAGGTCGGGCTGGGCATAAAATTTTTCGGGTCGGGTCGGGACACGAAATTTTTTGGGCAGGGCTGACCACGAATTTTTTCGGGCAGGGCCAGGCAAGAATTTTTTCGGTCCAGACCGGGCACGAATTTTTTTGGGGCGGGCCGAGCACAAAATATTTTGGGCCGGGTTGGGCACGAATTTTTTGGGGTTGGGCCGTGCACAAATAATTTTGGGCCGGGAAAGGCACAAATTTTTTCAGGTCGGCACAAGTCGGGCAGTGCATAAATTTTTTCAGGCAGGGCTGGGTTGGGCACGAATTTTTTTGGGTCGGGCATGAATTTTTTCGGGCCGGGCCGGGGTACGAATTTTTTTTGGGCAGGGCCGGGCCAACAGTGAATTTTTTCGAGCCAGGCTGAGCACGAATTTTTTCGGGCCTGGCCGAGCATAAATTTTTTCGGGCTAGGCCAGACACGAAATTTTTGAGTCGGGCTGGGCACGAAAATTTTCAGGCCGGGTTGGGCACGAATTTTTTCGGACCGAGCCTGGCTGGGACGGGCCGTGCAGTGCACGAATTTTTTGGGTCGGGTCGGACACAAATTTTTTCTGGGCGGGACGGACACGAATTTTTTCGGGCCGGGCCGGGCACAAATTTTTTCGGGGCGGGACGGACACGAATTTTTTCGGGCCGGGCCGGGCACAAATTTTTTCGGGCCATGCTGGACACGAACTTTTTTGGGCCGGGTCAGGCATAATTTTTTTGGGTCGATTGTGGGACAAATTTTTTCGGGCCAGGCTAAAAATTTAGGCCCGACATGATTTGTCTGACAAATTAATAATTTTTAATTTTTGTATAATACTGAAAATATATTAAAAAATTTATCAAATGACATCAGATGTAAAATCTGACACTACCATCAGGTTCAACACACAAAAACCTACAATTTTGATATTTATCTCGTCTTCATCCGACGACTCTACGTCGCCAAAATTAATTATTTTTCAATACTTAAATTATTGCATTTGCAGCCCGCAATCTTGTATTGCGGGCTTTTTGGGCTGCAATTCCACTTGCGGCCCGCAAATGATATTTGAAATACAAGTTGCAACTAGTAAATGCTGCAAAATAATTTTGCAGCCAACCAAACAAATTTGTTATCTAAATGCTGCAACTAGAGTTGCAGCATTTGTACTTGCGGACAACCAAACGCCCCCTAAATGGAGACTCGATCACCACCCGCTATTATAATGAAAGAAAACATCCTTAACGATGTATATCTTCGAAAGAAGTGCGAAAGAGCTATTGATTTGATCACTTTTAGGTACAATTAAATAGTCATTGTTATAGGAAGGTGATCTTAATTTTGATGGTGAAAGTAGCATGAGACTTCCGAAAAGAGTCCAAAAGAGACATGAATAGTACACCACTAATACTAAATAGTGTTTATATGACCTTGGAATGGTACTAAAAGGGACAAAATTAAGCTTACTTTTCCCACGAGAGGCAGACACTGGGGTAGCCCTCTTTACTTTCTTCAACTGTTGGCCTCGTTGTACTAGGGGTCAACTGTTCATGGATCACATTAATGTGGTCCTCATTTTTTGTTTCACTACTTATTACAGCTATGGATCCCTCCTATATATAATTTGTTTTCAAGATTATAAAAGTCAGAAAATTTCTTTTATAAAAGTTAGTTATATAATTTTATCTGGTGACATTCTTGAATTTTGTAAAAAATTACATAAATTTTTTGTACTAACGAAAATTATTAGTGGAGTGTCTATCATGTGCACTACCCATACTTACTAATGACAAAAATATACTTATATCATTTAACTTTCACTCTCTCATATTTTCACCCCATGAGTGCTTAATATTTTAATTTTCACATACAATTAGCATAAATTTCGTGAATAATATTAAATAATAAAATAATTTCTCACATTTTTATTTTAAAAATATTTTTTCAATTATTTTATGCATATCTTTTAATAATTTTTCAGCAATGAACATAAAGGAGAAATCACTTATTGCATTTAACACCGTTAGTTACGAGTATTATCTGGACAAATAGAGGAGATGTTAATGTAATTTCACTGAACCTCGTGGGAGGAGAGATCAGTGTAATTTACTCTAAAAATTATTGTCACACTTTCACCGTGTGTGTATATATATATATATATATATTAAGTCTTTTAAATTTTTGTTTTACAAAATTGAGCATTTTATTATAATAAAGTGATCAATTACCTCTCATTTTTTATTTTTCTTTTTTCTAAAAAAAGCTTACCTCCACTTTTTAAGGGTTAACTTGAAAGATCGGCCCCTTTTAATTTTTCATTGTGGACTTCGTTTCATCTTAATTGGTCGATGTAGTTTATAAACTTGTATTAATAATATGATGGATATAATTTTACAAATTTACTATAATGTGACTTTAAAGTCGCTCTCACATTTTTTTTCTGTAAAATTTCATTGGTAAATTATCATATAAAGATAAATTTATTTTTATTACTATAACTTAACTTATTATTTCCAACACAGTTTAAAATTTTATTTATTGAAGATAAATAATTGACGATCGGAGAATGCATAGTTTGTACCTTCGCATTCCGATATAATTGTCGTGGCAATTAGATGAATTTGTCTATTATACTTTAGAAGGACTCTTATATGCATAAGACAGAAGACAAAATTTGAGGGTAAGGTATATAGTAAGAAAATCATAATCCATAAGGATTATGAACCAAATTGGAAAAAACAAATACAGATCTCAAATTTGATAACAAGAATAAAATTAAAGAACCAATATATTTTTTCCAATTATAATTCCATATACATACAAAATTATGGATAGGTAAGTTATATGGGACAAAAAGGAAGGGACAGAGGAGCATGTATTTGTAGGAAAAAGTCAAAATGAAGTCTTGAGTGGGACAAAAGAAATGAACCAAGGACTTTTTTGGAATCATCGAATATATTCTCAATTTAGTCATCCATTTAGAACAGGGAAAATTACAAGAAAAAAAATTCCATTATTGTACTTGACGCTTGAATTTTAAAATCTCAACTTAAGACCTTAATTTAGGAACTATATTCTAATTTGATCTACATTATTTCTAATTTCTTAACATTATCCAAAATTTGACCAATAATTATAAATATGTGACTTATTTTGTAAGGTTAAAAATATAAAAGAACTCTTAAGGACCATGCAAAAAAGACTTGCATGTTAATTAGATAGGGAAATCAACAGCAAAAAGAAGGCATTGGGCTTTACTTTCTGCATACCTCACTGCAAGAAAAAGATGAAGAATTTTTTTTAAAAAGGATCACCTTGAAACCAATGCCTGATCCAGGTGCCAGTTTCAACCCTAAATGTGTAATGTGCTTGAGATGGCCTACCGAGGACCGAGGAGGTCGGAAATGACCAACGCTCAGCTCGGTCAGTTGGGTCTAGAGGTGCGCCAGCGGGCCCGCTAGGTGACAGACCCCAGTTGGATGAGACTAGCTATCCTTACCCCAGACAGTGTCCAGAGACTAGTGGCCATCCTAGTCGACGGCCCGGGATTATTTGCTTGTATCTTGAGATGATGTGGCCGATGGCCAGTATTATACTACCTGATATGGTAGGGACGGCTGTAGCTGGGATATATATATTGCTATGAGTAGGCCCAAGGGCCGGATGCCAAAGGCGTGATAAGCCAAGGTGGCAGGTTATCATGTACAATAGATACTCATGGATTCGTTGAGGGTCGGTAGTTGCATTTGAAACACACCTTACCTCCTTGTATATTCTTTTATTGCCTTGTAATATATACATATGCATGACTGAGGCTTAAGTTGAGGTTCAATTGCCACTCACTGAGTTCCAAGTGGACTCACAGTTTATTTCTATTTTTGCAGAGCATAAACAGTAGCTTGGTGTCGACATGGTGCAGCTGGAGGGCAGAGGCGGTGCCATATCTCGTAGCGGCGTCCATGAGTCTTAGACTAGTCCTAGTTATGTTGGTTTTATTTTTGCACTGACGGTTGTAATTGAAAAGAATTGTAAAACTTGATATTTGACCATTTGGATTTGACGTTGATGTTTCCTCTAGTTTTGAAAAACTTATACATTGTGACTTGCAAACTTTTTATAAAGTATGTTAAGTTTTTTTCAGTCGATATGTTTTTGGTTTCTTGATGTTAGTGTAGACAGTAGGCTACAGGGCAGGATGTGGGCCCTGGCCGATCACACTATCCTCAGTCGGGGTGTGACAATAAGTTGCTTCGGTTATGACAACCGACCCCAGGGGTCGTCCTGTATAGCCCATACATTCATGTAAGCATCCATAACAGCCTAACTACGCCACATGACACCCGACCCCTAGGGCCTACTCATGGTCTAGTGATTTAGCTATAACCAGCCCTGCCACATACAGATAGTAACATATATTGGCCGTTCGGGCCACATAGCACATAAGTGAATCAAAGCAGCCTCTGGGCCGTCGACTAGGATGGTCTGCTAGTCTCCGGACACCAACTAGGGTAGGGATAGCTAGTCCCACCCAACTGGGGTTTGACACCAAGCAGGTCCGTTGGTGTAATCTCAAGACCCAATCACTGGCCGAGTCAAGCATTAGTCATTCCGACTACCCATGCTTCTTGGCAGACCACCACAATCACATCACACAAATATGGTGTCCTAAAGTTTCCTTATTTAAAGTCTCAGGCGTTCGCCCGTTCTCAGCCTTTTAATTTCGGTCGTATCATGCGCACACTATTGTTCACAAAATGTTTCTTAGGTGTGAGGCCTAACTCGTCTACTTTTGAGTTTCCATATCTAACACACACTTTATAATTTTATGTAAATCATCTAGCGTCATATGCCACCTTTTGCTAATGTAAACTACATGTTATAGACTTGGAAATGCACCCATTAACAATACTGGACAACATATAAACTATAATGAAATTTCTTCACAACACCTACTATGTATAGCCACTTTATTCAATGATAAAGAATTTAAATTCTGCATTAAACTATAAATTCAACAAGGAAATAAATTATCTAACATGGTAAAAGTATCAACACATTTCAAAATTTAGTGAGGAAAGGTCTAAGGATGGTTACTATCCTACCATTCTACTAATTACATGCATCAACATAGAAGCCTTCCTTAGTTAGATCTTACCTAAATGTCATCTTGGTTCTAATTGTCAATCTAGGTAACTTGTCATGCCCTATTGTTTTGAGTATTCCTAACCATGAAATTTATCTTCTAGAGATAACCATCTCTCCCAATCCTTTCTCGGCCGAGACTTGAGCAAAGCATGCCTTGCTTGGCTGAGCCTCCAAGGATAGGAACAAGAAGGGAGGACCAACCCCAACCCTAATATCTTGTTTCCGATCTATCCTAATTAAGACCTTGATGAAGCCGCACACCCCTTGCTCGGCCAACCCATGGACATGGAGTTTTCCCTTTCCTTGGCCGAGCCTACTAGGCTTTAGAGGATGAGTTCCAATCGTCACTTTCAGTAAGTAAATCATGAATCCACTCGATATGGGTTTAAGATCGTTTGAAGGGGGTTTACATCCGTCAAGGAAATTGGGAAAAATTTTGGCATGACCTTTCCCCTTTTTTCTTGACTCGGCAGCCCCTAAAATATCAAGAATCCGAAAAAAACTGCGGAGATCTGATACAACAATAATTAAAACAGCGGTAAGAAGGTCAAGGTACCATGAATCGACGAAAAACTCGCAAGAAACTCGACACCTAGCAGTCCTAGGGGTTCGGCTACCCGCCTCCCCCAAATCAACGAAAAGTAACCACTCACCTTGATCAAGAAAGAAGAAAGGGTGGACGTTGACGACCTCGATCCTTCCGACGACGACATGGTTTTTGGCGCCGACCCAAGATCTCCCCTCCTCCCTCTCTTGCTTGGGCGGCATGCGGCTCATGATGAGGGGTTTTATCCCCTCATCAACCAATGACATAAATGCCCCTCTAACTGACTTAGCCTCTACTCGACTCGATCTGAGTCCGATTCGGGCCCCGATTCGATCCGAATACACGATTTGAACTCGACTTAAAAAGAATATCTAATGCTTAATAAGGAAATATCCATCTAACCAATTTAAACTTCATAAGCCGAGTTATACCTTCTACTCGAGGCTACTCCGCGGCTCGACTCGACTAACTCCTGATCCGGTGCGCTGCACCAAAAATAGATTTTTATATTAGGAAATTTTTCGGGTCTTACAACCTTCCCCCCTTAAGGGAAATTCGTCCTCGAATTAATTGGATTGCAAGGACTTACCGGGTCTTCAAACAAGGAAGGGTAGCGCTCTCTCATGTCTCGCTCTACCTCCCAAGTGGCCTCTTGCCTAGAGTGGTGCTCCCATCTAACTTTCACTAGGGGGATTTCTTTGGACCCCAGCTTTCTAATTTGGCGATCGAGGATCTCCACCGGCCTTTCCTCGAATGAGACAGCCGAATCTACTTCGATAGAAGAGGGCTCGATCACATGTGAATCGTCTCTTATATAATGCCTGAGCATGGATATATGAAAAACTGGGTGAACTCTGCTCAGGCTAGGAGGCAAAGCCAATTCGTAAGCCACCATGCCTCTCCGCTTGAGAATAGGGAAATGCCCAATGAACCTAGGGCTCAACTTTCCCTTCTTCCCAAACCGAATGACCCCTTTCATGGGGGAAACCTTCAGGAACACCAAGTCGCCCTCAGCGAACTCTAACTCTCTGGCCTTCTTATCGGCATACATTTTTTGATGACTCCGGCATACATTTTCTGACGACTTTGGGTCGCCAGCAATCTTTCCTTTATAGTTTTCACCTTCTCTACCGCTTCCTCAACCAGATCAGGACCCACCATGAGTGATTCTCCAACCTCAAACCAGCCCACAGGAGACCTACACCGCCGCCCATACAAGGCCTCGAAAGGAGCCATGCCAAATGCTATTGTGATATCTATTGTTGTAGGCGAACTCGATCAGTGGTAGGTGTTTGTCCCACCAGTCGGCCATATCCAGGACGCACGCCCTCAGCATATCTTCCAAGGTTTGGATGGTCCTCTCTGACTGTCCGTTCGTCTGCGGATGGAAAGCTGTGCTGAAGCGCACCTGGGTACCCAAGGCTTCCTGGAAGGACTACCAAAATCGGGCTGTGAACTAGGTACCGCGATCGAATATGATTATTACTGGGGTACCATGGTATGCCACAATCCAAGAATAGTCTGGCGTACTACTCCGCAGAAAAGGTTGTCTTGACGGGTATGAAATGGGCGGTCTTTGTCAATCTGTCGACCACCACCCAAGTAGAATCAAAACCGCCTTTTGACTTAGGGAACCCTGTCGCTAGATCCACGGTGATCTTCTGCCACTTCCACTCGGGAACCTCTAGGTTTTGCAATAGTCCCATGGGCTTCAGGTGTTCGGCCTTTACCTGTTGGCAGACCAAACACTTGGATACGAATTCCGCAACCTCCCTTTTCATGCCCTTCCACCAGTAATGCTGCATTAAATCTCGGTACATTTTGGTAGCTCACGGATGCATCGTATAAGTGGAGCGATGACCCAGCTCTAGGACTTGCCTGCGCACCTCTGCCATATCAAGCACTACGATTCGGTCTCTGAACCTCAGCACATCCTCTGAGTCCAACCTGATTCCATTCTCTACATCGCCTCTCTCCACTAAGTCCTTCGTTAGTGTACAAAAGGCGTCCTCTCCCTGCGCGGCACGCAATATATCCACCAGTGTGGATTGTACCCACAGGTGCGCCACTAGGGCACCCAAAGCTGACACCGTTAACACTGCTCCCCCATCCAAGCATAGTGCCAAGTCTCACGCTAACAGCCTTCTCTCAACTGCTAAATGGGATAGGCTGCCCATAGACATTCTGCTCCGTGCATCTGCCACCACATTGGCCTTCCCGGGGTGATACAAGATGATACAATCATAATCTTTTAGGAGTTCAAGCCATCTTCTTTGCCTTAAATTGAGCTCCTTTTGGGTGAGCAAGTACTGGAGGCTTTTGTGGTCGGTATAAATCTCACAAGTCTCACCGTACAAGTAGTGATGCCTTAACCTTAGAGCAACCACTACCGTCGCCAGTTCCAAATCATGGGCTGGATAATTCTTTTCATGCACTTTCAACTGACGAGACACATAGGCAATAACCCTGCCATACTGCATCAGGACACAGCCTAGGCTAACCCGAGAGGCGTCACAGTATACCGTAAATCCTCCCGAGCCAGAAGGTACGACCAAAATTGGTGCTGACGTTAGGCATTCTTTGGGCTTCAAGAAGCTCTCCTCACACTCCCCATCTCACTCAAATTTGACTTTCTTCTGGGTTAATCGAGTCAGAGGAGCTACAATTTTTGAGAATCTTCTACAAACTTTCTGTAATACTCGGCTAACCCTAAGAAACTACGGACTTCGGTCACACTGGACTTCACAAGTCTTTACTGACTTCGGTCAAACTTTCGGTCACACGGGTCCATACTGATTCCTTCCTTGGACACTATATGCCCTAGGAATCCCCACATTTTCTAGCCAAAACTCACACTTGGTGAATTTGGCGCACAACTGATGTTTTCTTAGGGTTCCCAGGACCATTTCCAAATGCTCGGAGTATTCCTCCTCACTCTTGGAATACACTAGGATATCGTCAATAAAGACGATCACAAATCTATCCAGATATTCTTTGAACACTCTGTTCATGAGGTTCATAAAGTCCGTAGGGGCGTTCGTCAACCCAAATGACATTACCAGGAACTCGTAATGGCCGTAGCGGGTCCTAAAGGTGGTATTGGGTACGTCATGGTCTCGGATTCTCAGTTGATGCTATCCAGACCTCAAATCAATCCTTGAAAACCACTGCGCCCCCTGCAACTGGTCGAACAAGTCACCGATTCTAGGCAACGGGTAACGATTCTTGATTGTCACCTTGTTGACCTACCTATAGTCGATGCACATGCGCATGGGCCCGTCCTTTTTCTTCACAATTCTTGGGCGAATGAAACCCAAGTCCAGCAATTCTTGCAACTACGCCTTTAACTCACGAAATTCAGCCGGCGCCATCCTATAAGGTGGGATGAGGATCGGTGCTGCCCCGGGCTGCAATTCAATGAAAAATTTGATTTCTCTCTCAGGCGGCAATTCTTCTGGGAAGAAATCGGGGAACTCACATATCACTGGAGTTCTACTATCCTCCTGAGCCGTGCCCCCCTTTTCCTCGGCCACAGATACGAATACTAAGAAGGACTAGCAGCCGCCTAACAATAATTTACGAGCCTTAAGGGTTGAATTGACGCCCATGGGCTCAGCCTTTCCTTCCCCATGGAAGGTGAATTGCGGCAACTCGGGTTTACTAAACGTGACAGTCTTAGTTCTACAATTAACTGACGCGAAGTGCTCCGCCAGCCAATCCTTGCCGAGGGTGACGTCAATTTCAAGCATAGGCAGAAGTGTCAATTCTGCCTTCAACCCATGACCACCAACTAGCACTTCACAGTTACGGAAGATTGATTTTTGCTATTAATGAGTCGTCCGTAGGCGTTGACACCACATATGACACAACAAGAAAGGAAGGTGTCATAGGCAATCCAACAGCAAATTTGGTCGATACAAATGAGTGCGGGGCACCTGGATCTAACAAGAAATAAGTAGCAGAAGAATTGACTAAAATAGTACATGTCACCACTGCCTTGGATGCTTCTGCCCCATCGCGGTTCTTGGTGTAAACTCGAGCAGACGGTCTCCCAGAGTGGCTAACTTGCGGCCCCCTCCTCTATATCGAACTCTTCTGAGCCATTGACCCAATTGGCATCGGGGCTTTTCCCCTTGATTGCTCAGTCCTCTGGCTACCTCTATCCGGACAATCTTTTCTAAAATGTCCAACCTGCCCACATCTAAAGCATGCCTCCGAGCGGCCATAGTAAGTCCCCCAGTGCCTTCTATTCTAGTGACCACACTACGACATGTCTGACCTCTGAGTGGCACCACTCTGTCAGTCGTGCTGCCCCTACCCTTGAACCTCCACTGCCTCGGCTACTGTTGTGTCCCCATCTCTATTGGTGATCTGTCGGTGCAATTGTCCCCTTAGAGTGACAAGGCCAACCCCCTGAGCTATAGGCTTACCATACGAGTTGCTACCTCAGATGAGTGTCCCAGCTCCACATAAAACTCATAGCAGTCAACCAAAAATTCGGTGACCTCAACCTGCTTATCAGTCCCGATAAACATCGAAAGTCCTAGTTTAACAAAGTTCGCATAGGTGGGGGGGGGGGGGGAGGGGCTCTGGTATCCTATCTGCCAGCACTACTGGCTTCGTCACCACCGGTACCGACTGCGGAGGCTATTGCGATTGCTATTGCTACCTCAATTCTTGCTCTCCGCAGGGCGCCTCTATCAACAAGGCCACCTGGGTCTACAGCTGAGCAACTATAGGGTCTTGTACCACTTCCTCTAACTGCTCTCCCCCGGCCTCGGCCTTGGCCCCAGCGCTAAGTGGAATTACTACCACTGCCACTCAATGCAGCAATGTGAGTCTCCATCGCACTCAATTACAAGAATTTTTTTACCATTAATACCAATAAATTGTAACTGAAATTTAAATTACTAACCGCATCGTGCGCTGAGTGCAGTCGTGGTTGCCAGATCTCGTAGCATAACTATACCATATGTCTCATACGGTACCCAACTCCTAGTCATAGTCAAGACCTAACCAAAAACACTGATAGCAACTTTGTCACACCCCAACTTAGGGTCGTGGATTCATGATTTACTTACTGAAAGTGACAATTGGAACTCATCCTCTAGAGCCTAGTAGGCTCGGCCAAAGCAAAGGGAAAACTCCATGTCCATGGGTTGGCCGAGCAAGGGGTGTGCGGTTTGATCAAGGTCTTAATTAGGATAGATCGGAAACAAGATATTAGGGTTGGGGTTGGTCCTTCCCTCTTGTTCCTATCCTTGGAGGCTCGGCCGAGCAAGGCATGCTTTGCTCAAGTCTCGGCCGAGCAAGGATTGGGGGAGATGGTGATCTCTAGAAGATAAACTTCATTGTTAGGAATACTCAAAACAATAAGGCATGACAAGTTGCCTAGATTGACAATTAGAACCAAGATGATATTTAGGTAAGATCTAACTAAGGAAGGCTTCTATGTTGATGCATGTAATTAGTAGAATGGTAGGATAGTAACCATCCTTAGACCTTTCCTCATTAAACTTTGAAATGTGTTTATACTTTTACCATGTTAGATAATTTATTTCCTTGTTGAATTTATGGTTTAATGCAGAATTTAAATTCTTTATCATTGAATCATGTGGCTATACATAGTAGGTGTTGTGAAGAAATTTTATTATAGTTTATATGCCGTCTGGTATTGTTAATGGGTGCATTTCCAAGTCTATAACATGTAGTTTACATTAGCAAAAGGTGGCATATGACGCTAGATGATTTACATAAAATTATAAAGTGTGTGTTAGATATGGAAACTCAAAAGTAGACGAGTTAGGCCTCACACTTAAGAAATATTTTGTGAACAATAGTGTGCGGATGATACGGCCGAAATTAGAAGGCTGAGAACAGGCGGACGCCTGGGACTTTAAATAAGGAAACTTTAGGACACCATGTTTGTGTGATGTAATTGTGGTGGTCTGCCGAGAAGCATGGGTAGTCAGAATGACTAATGCTTGACTCGGCCAGTGATTGGGTCTTGAGATTGCACTAGCGGGCCTGCTATGTGTCAGACTCCAGTTGGGTGAGACTAGCTATCCCTACCCCAGTTGGTGTCCGGAGACTAGCACACCATCCTAGTCGATGGCCCGGAGGTTGCTTTGATTCACTTATGTGCTATGTGGCCCGAACGGCCAGTATGTTATTATCTTTATGTGGCAGGGCTAGTTATAGCCAAATCACTAGACCATGAGTAGGCTCTAGGGGCCGGGTGCCATGTGGCGTAGTTAGGCTGTTATGGATGCTTACATGAATGTATGGCCTATACAGGACGACCCCTGGGGTCGGTTGTCATAACAGAAGCAACTTATATTCCTAACTTTATATTTTGCTGCTATATATATATATGATTATTGGGGATTTATGTGGTGGTTCGGAAGAACCGCTCACTGAGTCCCATGTTGACTCACGGTTTATTCCTTGTTTTGCAGAGCCCACTCAGTGAGATGAGGGTTGGAGTCATGGTGCAGCTGGAGGGCATGCGATGGCGTAGATCTTGTAGCAGCGTCCACTAGTCATAGTCTAGAGGTCTAGTGCAGCTGTTTCTTCTAATACACTGAGATTGTCTATTCGAGAACATGTACTTGCTTTTAAACTTGAGTTGTTTCCTATGGTGATTGATGTTTCGAAACTTTTCATGTTTTAAAGAAAAATTGTGAACCTTCTTTAAAGATTTGAATAAAGCTGCATCGTTGTTTTCGTTATGTGTTTCAATTTTTGTTGGTCAGTGTATGTAGTAAGCTTCAGGGTAGGACATAGACCCTGGCCGGTCATACGACCCTAAGTTGGAGTGTGACAATAGTCCACCGTTCCGCTAGGCTATAGGAACGGTTTTCCTAACTATGACCACGCTGCCAAAAAAAGTGTTCCCATAGGCCAAGATTATAGGAACGGTTCAAAAAAGTGTTCCTATATATAATATCGTTCCTATAAGCTCAAGCTATATGAACGGTTCTGGAACCATTCCTATAGGCCAAGCATTATATAAAAGAACGGTCCATCACCGTTCCTGTAGCTTGGGCCTATGGGAACGGTTCCGAAACCATTCCTGTTGCTTGAGCCTATAGGAATGGTTCCAAAACCGTTCATATAGCTTGAGCCTATGGGAACGATTCCAAAACTACTGAAGGTGACCTCTCACTAGGACAAATAGGAGTTTCCTCCTCGATCTCCGGAATCACAAGGACACCGCCCATCACCTCCTTGGAGGGATCAACCCTTGAGAAGTCCACCCCAGGAGCAAAAAGTTGAGCCTGCTCGATCGCCTTATAAAAACCCCTTCGTACACCTCGTAGGCAGCAGCATTGAAGCGACTCACTTCGGTTTTGAGGCTTTGAGCTACTAATCTCCATCTGTCCACTTCAGCTCTAGCCGATGCAACCTCAGCCTGCAAATGTGATTTGGTCGACTCAAACTCGGCCTGCAAATGCGAATTCTCTGCTATGGCTGCAGCCAAGGCTTGATAGAGCTTAACTAACTCCACCTTTGCAGTTGCAAATTAGCTTTCCACCTCCTTCACTCAGCCGTTCAGGCGATCAACCTCACCAGCCTTGCATTCCAGAGCCCTCTTCGGCGGCTCAACCTCGCGAGAGTGGGCCTCCAACGCCCTTGACAAAAATCTCCTTAGCACCCCGATTAGGCTAAAGAAATGGGACTGATAAATTTCCCATGGATCTACCCCCTCAGAAAACACCATATAAGCACCAAGGTGAACATCACTACCACCTCTAGAAGGTACAACCGGTTACAGAGATGACAACGGGGAATTCCCCGTCATCCCCGCAGGCGCGATAGTGACACCTCCCATTAGAATCTCGACCGTTTGGGGGCTTGGTCCCTCATCAGTACTCCTAACTCTTTTGCGATGTCTGAGAGGAGAACTGGGAGGAGTAGGAGAATCTGAGGGCATAAACCGCTCAATTGTCTATGGAGCAAGAGGCATTGAAGGCCTCGAAGACTGAGAGTTCATGGATTTCAGCAAACTTTCTGCAAGGAGAATTTTCTCCTTGCCGCTCGAATCATCCCCCTTTATCCTCGCCCACCGTGTACGAGTGCAAGGAGCCTTCCACATTAAAGACATTCTTCCTGTACGAACGAAGGAAAAGAGAGTGAGTATTTTTTCAGACAAAGAAAAGCACTTAACACCTACTTATGTATTCCAAAACCAAGAACCTGTCATGACTCCTATCAAATATCTCCCGTGGAGCGAGAGAAATAGAAGGATAATTCTGTGATAGAAAGGATACCAGAACTACTTCCTCGAGAGGAACACTTCCCTCCTCAAAATCTTGAACGAAACGAGGTTCCGACCTCCAAGACAGAGGGAACCTCTCTGCGTAGTAGGGAGACTCCAGGAAAAAGGGCCAAATGCCCTCTCGTGACTTAACCCTAAAGAAGCGAGTCTTGAAGCCCTTATACGAACTCTTAAATAGAGCGAAGAGTTTCCTCCCCGGGACAACATTGAAACACACCCACAGTCCTTTCTGGGCTCCTTTTGCTTGACAAAGAGAAAATAATACATGGAGGCTTGGCCTGATTTCGAAACACTCCATCACAATCTCAAAACGCCGAACGAATGCCCAATTATTCGGGTGCAACTGAGAGGGAGCTACATTAACCAAATTCAGAACGTCATGTTAGAAGTCGGTAAACGGAAGACGAACCCTAGCTCGTCAAAAAAAGTCCGGTACATAAAGATGAATTCTGAGTTGTTATTATGATATACTCAATCCGACGAGAGGTATGGAAGACACTCCTAGTCATCCTCAACGCCTTCACGAGCAATGGACACACTGTCATGAAAGGATAGAATGCTATCAAGGTTGGTTAACACCGAGCCATGCAACTTCACATCATCCTGAACCGAGGAATAGAAATCCACATCCCTCAGTGGTGTCCCAAATTTCGACTTCACAATGACACTCTTCTTCGCCATCACGAAAACCCTAGAATGGGGACGAATCAGTTCAAACCTATTGACCTAAGAAAGGACCTATGAGATCTAGATAAATATCAGGAAACTCACTGGAGGAGAAAATGGAGGCAACGATGATCGGACAAATAAACCATGAAGCTGTCGAAACCTCTGAAGCACCAAGATTGTCGAAAGCCTGACTAAGAGTTCGGAAACAAGAAAAGGAAAAATGCCTTATAGGTAGTACGATGGGCGAAAAGCCCCTCATCAAACGGTCGACGATCCCACCAGAGACAAATCTATGCCGTCCAAGCAAACGCCAAAACGGCGACCGCCTAGAAAATGGCGAGGAACGTGTTAGCGTCTTTTCCGCCATGATCACCTCTTAAACCAAAGGAGCAAAGAGCCAATCAAGAGGTGCCACGAAGAAAGAGAAAACCCTACGACTAAGCCATCATATGAGGCACAAAAGTCGAAGAGCCACAAGAATAACACGACAAAGATCTGCCACTCGATCTCTACAGACCATTTTCTGTAGCTCGGCTTCTATCGCCCCTCACTCTAGCTCGGCCTCTATGGCCACCTGTCATAGCATGGCTTCCATGCTGCTCACTCCAATTCAGCCTCTATGGTACCTGCCTTAGCACGACTTCCATAGCCACTCGCTCCAGTTCGGCTTCCACCACCGTTCGCTCTAGTTCGGCATTTATGGCCACCTGCCTCAGCACGGCTTCCATAGCCGCTCGCTCCAATTCGGGTTCCACCACGCTTGCTCTAGTTCGGCCTCCACAGTCGCCTGCCTAAGCACGACTTCCGCAGATGCTCGCTCCAATTCGAGTTCCACCATTGCCTACTCTAGTTCGACCTCTATGGCCACCTGCCTTAGCACGGCTTCCACAGTCGCTCGCTCTAGTTCGGCCTCCACGGCCGCCTATTCCAGTTCGGCCTCTATGGCCACCTGTCTCATCATGGCTTCCACAGCCACTCACTCTTGTTCGACCTCCACGGCTGCCTGTTCTAGTTCGACCTCTATGGCCACCTGCCTTAACACGGCTTCCACAGCCGCTCGCTCCAGTTCGGTCTCCACGACTGCCTGTTCCAATTCCACCTCTAAGACCACCTGCTCCAGTTCGGCTTCTACAACCGCTCACTCCAGTTCAGCCTCTACGACCATCTGCTCCAGTTCATCTTCTACTGCCGCTCACTCCAGTTTAGCCTCTAAGACCACCTGCTCCAGTTCGGCTTCTACAGTCGCTCACTCCAGTTCAGCCTCCACGGCCGACCATTCCAATTCAACCCTCGTAGTCATCCATTGCAGCTTGGCCTCGCTGGCCACTTAAAACAACTCTCCTTTGCAAAAGCTAAATGCAACATGGTATAAATTTCCAGAAGTTCCTCAAACTGCAGAAACTCTAGAAATAGGAAAGTTAACCCTACTCAAGAGCTCAACATGCAGTCCTCCAAACTTCGACCGAGCTTAGGGGTTGTGGACTGGACTAGATCTATTGGCCCCGGTCGGATTAGACCCAATGGCTCCTCACAACCCAACTCGAGCCAAACCAAACGGCTCCGCCCAAGGGCTCAACGCGGCCATACATGGACATCTACGTCCTTCCTTATCACGAGGGATACGTCATCACAAGCCCGCCATCTCCAGAATCAATATCGACCCATTCTGAGCAATATCTACATGAGATTACCGGGCGGCGTCATCACCTCCATCTGCAATAAATACAGACATGACACGCCTTCGGTAACCTAAGATCCATATTCTGCTCCACCTTGGAGTCCCACTAACTTGAGCGTCAGAGTGTGTTTTGTAGGTCCTCTCGCCGGAGTTGCACTTGACCAGGAGAGACACCAAGCCGGATCGGACTACTTCGATCCTCAGGTAGGAACAGCTCTGATGTCTGAGTCGTACTCCTCGACCCAATCGACGCTCCTGACCCAGTCGCTCGAGACTTCATCGTCTCATCCTCCACCGCCTCCACCACAGTCGTGAGATTTTGTTTGTGTATTTTGATTTCATTTTGGTACTTGATACATGATACTTGTATATAGCCTCACATCTTGATACTTGATTACATTTTGATACTTGTTACATTTTGATTACAGTTTGATGCTTACGTTTTGATATTTGATTACATTTTGCCTCCGTTTGAGGCTTACATTTTGATATTTATATATAACCTCCGTTTGAGGTTTAGATTGAAGCCTATATATATCATTTAAGCATAAATTGTGTGCTTGCTTGTATTTGTATGTGTAAGATGTATTTGTGGTTGTAAATTGATTGTTTTTTGTATACTGTGTCGTGTGAAAATTAATGTACACATGAATTTCCAAAATTTTTATTTTTTTCAGTAACAAGATATAAAATCAGTGTCAGCTTACCAATGGATAGCCGTCACTAAGCCGTCGTTGAAAGTGTATCGTAACTGGTTGATGGCTTGGGTAGTAGAGGTTATCCCGGTTGCTAATGGTATCAGCGACGGCTACAGGCCATTGTTGATAATTAAATTTCAGCGACAGCCGAGGAGACCGTCGCTGATGAATTGATATCAGCGACAGCTCTAGCAGTTGTCGCTGATATATTACTTGTGACAACTAATGCTGCCGTCACAAGTTATCAGACATGCGCACATAAGCGACGACCATTTGCAACGGCGCGCATCGTCTGTGATAGTCGTCACAGACGGCTCAACAACAGTATTAGCCGTCGGTGAAGCTTATATTTCTTGTAGTATGGATCCGAATGAGAAATGTTTATATGAGATATAGAAGGAGACTTCCTTATTTAGAGAACTACCATATGTAGAGAGTCTATATGTGGAAGTTTAAGACAAAGGCTTCTTGGGTATTTAGGGATGTGATTCCTAAATTATAGGCGAGGCTTATTTGCTAAGAAGAGAATACTAGGAAGGACATCCTTGACATCCTTCCTTAGTAGCCAACCCACCCCACTTGGGATGAGGACAGCCGCCCCCTTCAAATAAAGAAGAGGCAGCCAACCCTGCAAAATGAGAGAAGCAAGAAACCCTAGAGAGCAATACAGAGTCGCCCCTTCCTTTGTGTGGTTACTGCCCCTCATGGAGAAGAGGGCAGCAGCACTTCTCTCTACAAAAAGCCCTACCGACACCACCTTTTGCACCTTGTGACCATGTGCCTATTGTCTGAGCGTGGGGAAACACAAGCATGCGATTGTATCACGAGGAGGTGCATCTCGGCAAAGTACATGCTTGTGTGGACAAGCTAGAGGCCGGATACTTTAATGGCTACATGATCGTGCATCAAAGATCGTGAGGCGGTGCTTTCTTCAACATCGAGGCAACGCTACAAGAGGTATAATTTCTGAACCTATCTTGTAGTAATTAAGTTTTGCGTTGTCTATATCCGAAACAAAGTGATACCACACACATCGGATGGGATCTAGTGTGTGTTTGATCATGTTTGCATATTATTGTTCAATAAAATTGTTTTGTTGTTCGTACTTTTCCGCTACGGATTAGCTCCCATGCATTTTCCAACAGTGGTATCAGAGCCACCTTTGTTTCGGTTATATACGTATTAATGCCCTGTATTGGATAAGAAAAATTCTATTTTCGAAGAGTTCGAAGAACGGATGATCGGAACAAAAATCATACATGTCTCACATGGTGTCGGATGTCATGATGGTGCGCCATCACCATGCTCATGATGCCATATTCTCGACGAAATATTTTGAAACTTTAACTAGATAAACTAGATTTTTTAAAGAATCTACAGGTTCAAGAATCAGACAAAAATTAATTTTCTGTAAATTCACAAAAATCCTTAAAGTCCAGTGGCATTTTTGTGAATCATCATTTAAGATGCATGTGTCAAGTTTGAACTCAAAAATGAATTTTATATGTTCATTTTTAAACCTATCACGATTCCAACCAAAAACTCATTTTCAAGTTATTGCTCAAGTTATCAAAATCATTTGTAGAAATGACCTCACTCATACAATAGTGAGAACGATATTAGAAATATAATCAAAATAGTATACACAAACTTTCATTTCAAGTTTTCGACGAAAAATCAAAGTATCGAAAAATTACCATCTCAAGACAATGATACTTTGTATTTCTAAAATCCAACTTCAAAATTCAATTAAAAATTAGATTCTTGATGAAAATTCTTGAAATTTTTACACAATAAACTAGATTTTCAGTGAAGGTGCAGTATCAAGAATCATCTCAAAATCAATTTTCTACATTTTTCTAAAATTAACTGAAAATATTGAAATTTCAATTGCATTTCTGTAATTTTCAGTTATTTTTCAAATCATGTTCAGCTTTCATTCAAACTTTTTATGACACCACATAATGATCATGTAGAGGTTGTATGTCAAGTTTGAGATGGAAATAATATCCTTAGGTCAAGATATCAATCTAGCATGGTTTCATCCTAAAACAAGCAAGTTATCATGAAACTTTGCTAAGGTTAATCTTATCATTTACTCATGATTTTTCAAACTTAAATCTATGAACACCTAACATGAGTAAATCTAAATACGTTCCTCAAATATGGATTAAAAATGAGACCACTAAGTCAATTTCTTGACTTCGATCAACTTGGTTCAAAAGAGGTTATCATGAATTGACCTCAATATCATTTTATCCATATTCATAGAAATTTTCAACTCTAAATGCCTAGAAACATGTCATATCTTTATGAAGTTTTGGATTTAAAATGAAATGTCCAAGTTAATTTGTTGACTTTGGTCAAACTTTTTCAAGTTTAAGTCCTCTAAAGTGATCTAGTTATCACTTTGCTCATCTACCCATGATTTTTCGATTTTAGTCACATGAAAACAAATCACGAGCAAACCTAAACATGTTGGTCAAGTTTCAACCTAAAATGAAGACTCTAAGATGAATTTCAACATAGTGCAAGTTTCATTCAATCAATATATCATGAAATTGCCTAAGTTATCAAAATTTTTCCTACTCATGATTTTTTTTTAACATTTATCATGCATAATCAATCATGAGCATTGAGAAATCATTAAAGCATCATCTTGATGTAACTAACCTAGATTTTAATAAAAGTCAAGATCGTACCTCATTCAAGATAGTTTTGCCAATCTTGTCCATTTCTTTTCGATTTCTATAGCATAGCCTTCCATTAACATTCTCAACTTGCAAGTAGGCTTCATTAGTATTATAATGAAATTATAGACCAACTAGCAAGCCAACATACTAAACAGTGAAGGTTAAATACAATGTTTCAATTGAAAATCTCAACCTAAGCTAGATACTAAAGATTCATTTCAAGAGATTCAACATGATATCAAAATGAATCAAGAGATCTCAAAAACATAAGTTATTTGAAAAATAAGATCTCCAACCTTTCCCATTGGTTGAAAAACTTAAAGGCCACAATTAGCCTAGGGTTTAGAACCACAAGGTCGCATGAGCCCGTTATAGGCTACAAAGGTCTCCAACGACACCGAGAAATCGAAAACAAAAATCATTTCATAAAACATATCAAGAGCGCTAAAATCAACTAGAATCAAGCATAGTATCATAATCTTCAACCAAGTTAAAACAACTCAAGTTAGAAGATGATATCGAAATAGTTATGATGCCAACTTTACCTAAGGCATCAAAGTGGCTTGAAGTTGCAACCAAAGGAGTATTCATCATTCATGTCCATAGTCAACTTCAACCGTTCACTTCACTTTACCCTTGTGTGGTAGCTCCCCGGCTCCCCCTACAAAAGAGCATAAAACTTTTGGTACCCAAATGACTTTGGGTTCTTGAGGGTTAATAGGCCTAGGAACCCAAAGTGTCTTTACTACACTAGGGTTCATCTTAAAAGCGCAATGATAGATAGCATGGCCATAAATACCATGGCCATAAATACCACAACAAAAGCAATGACCATGAAAGTTTTTCTTTTGGATGTGAGGTTTAGTGCTAGAATACCTAACATGTGAATTAGAATGAACATAAGCATTAATTCTTATAGGAACCATTTTTCTTTTCAAGATTCTTAAAGGAAGAAACATTAACTTTCTTACTTTAAATTACAACATCATTTCTCAAGTCATTCATGGATTTATGGATAACATGCAATTGAGATTTCAATATATCATTTTCATTTTTAATTTTCAAAATTTCAAATTTCAAAGTTTCAATCAATCTTTGAAGTATTTTTCAAATCATTATTTTTAAACTTTAATTTAGTTTTCAAATCCTCATTTTCAAGTTTTAAATCCTTAAGCTCAATACTTAAGGTATCATGACAGTGATTAATAGTAGTCTTTAATTTTTCATTTTCTACTTTCAATTCATATACATGAGAACTAAGCATAGATTTTTCCTTATTAATTCTTTTAATTATCTTACATTTTTCCTTCATAATGACAATCAATTTTTTGCATTCATAAACTAATTCTTCATAAGACAAGTCAATTGAGCTTGAAGAACTAACGTCATTATCATTATCTTCATCGTGACGAGAAGTAGATGACTTTACCTCATCATTAAGTCCCATGAGGCACAATTGGGAAGTACCCTCTTCATGATGACAAGAAGGTGCTTTATGTGATTCAGAGGTGAGTACAAAAGCATTCATCTTTTTCTTTGATTTTTTCCCACCAAGGGATAATTCTTCTTGATGTGTCCCTTCTCTTGGCACAAGAAGCAAATTACATTTCTTTTTCGGTTCTTACACTTGCTTCTTTGGCTATGCATGCTTTGCCCATCAAAAACAAGATTAGTACTTGGGGGATGTCCATTGTCATTACCACCCTCATCAAATGTAGTAAGCTGATCTTTGGTTTTGGCATAAATATATAAAACATTCAAAGTGGACCAAACATCAAAAGCTTGTGTGTAATGCTTGACCTTTTGGCAAATATCATTTTCCAAAGAACAATATATGCAATTCATGGCTTTAGCATTTAAGTTAAACATATCATTTTGTTCTTGGGTCCATGCAAGTATATTTTCTACCTTAGGTTTGATATATTGGGTTTTCAACATTTCGTAAACCCCTAAACCTTTAGTTTTCAAAAATGAATACATCCTATGTTTCCAAACTCCAAAGTTTAGCCTATCAAACCTATGAGGTGTAGTAACTCATGGCTTTAGCATTTAAGTTAAACATATCATTTTGTTCTTGGGTCCATGCAAGTATATTTTCTACCTTAGGTTTGATATATTGGGTTTTCAACATTTCGTAAACCCCTAAACCTTTAGTTTTAAAAAATGAATACATCCTATGTTTCCAAACTCCAAAGTTTAGCCTATCAAACCTATGAGGTGTAGTAACTACCGACTCTAGTGTCATTCTAGTGATCGAGGCTAGATGTAAACGAGATGGTGAAATCTCAATCCATGACCCGCTCTGATACCAAATGTAAGTTGAATGACCTACACTAAAGGGGGGGTGAATAGTGTGTTTACTAAACTTTAACTTAATTCCGATTTTAACGGTTTCTTATAGTCTTTTGGCTAAGCACAATTAATAACAAGCGGAGGCAAGATAAACAACCAGTAATTCAATACGCAAAGTAAGAAATGCTAACACTTTGGTATATAGTGGTTCGGCCCCAATGCTTACTCCACTACCTAAGCACCCCACTTAAGTTTTCAAACTCTAGTTTACTAGATTGAGTGTATCCGACAAGAGGATTTATAAGCTAAGGCACCGACCCTCACACCCGAGGATTACTCTCACTCCTGAGAGTACCTCCAACACCTCTTCTCCTAAGGACTACACAACTAATCCTAGCAAACTAAGCTTACACCAGTGGATTTAAGTCTCTTCACCAAGGCTTCCACCATACACACAAACCTAGTACTCTAGGTTATCACAAATTCAAATACAAGATAATAAATCACAAAATACACAAGTAAATGAGAGCAAATATTAAACAACACAAACTTAACTCTCAAACAAGATGTCCTAGCTCCTCTTGATGACTTGAAGATGAATCAAAGCAAGCTCAAAGTCAAACTCAAGAATAACAAGGTAGAAAGCTAGAGTTTCAACAAAGATGGCTCAATTAAGGCTCTTGGACGTCAAAAGATGTCTCATGAAGTGTTGAAAGACTTATGGAAATTAGTTGAGTTGTTTATATAGAGAAAACACCAAGCAATGTTCGGGTATAGGAAAAAAGAGTCGTTTAATGGTTTCAAAAAGATTTGTTGGGGGCAGTTTGGTAGTTTCCATATTTCTAGTGGGCAATTTGGTAGTTTCTATATTTTTGATTTCAAGCCTTATGTACATTTCTTAATTTTAAGTTAATATCTCTATTTATTTTTATTCTCCATTTACTTTAAAACATAAATGTAAATAAAAATATCAGAAAAATCAAAATCCTAAAGGGTGAAAATCCAAATTCTGGATTCTAGTACAAATTTGCTAAAATCAAAATTTTTTAAAAAATATCCTTAAAATTGGTCTTTAACTTGTTTCTTGCCAAAGAAACAATTACCGGGACTTTTGGTGCCACAAAAATTTCTAAATCCTATAGCCCTCTAAGGAGCTCCCTAGACTTTGAAAATTTCTGTGTCGTTTTCTAATTTTTCTAGTTTTCAAGTTTTCGGGGTTTACGTTTCAGTTTTTGAGGTTTTATGCATTAAATAGAGGATATACGTATGATCTAGACACTCTAGGCCTAGATTCAACCTTCCCGATGAATCCCGATCGTCGACGAGTGTCCTTGCCGATTTCTTCGATTTCTTTAATTTTTTCGATCAGGACGTCGCGCGCAAACTGATATGGAACCTGCAACTATTTCTTGCTTAAATATTACTTTCATGTTTGTTATCATCAAAAATGAGATTAAGACCAAGGTTAAAAACCTTAGGAAACATCATGATTGCCCGGATAGTGTGAGGTTCAATCTGTAGGGATCGAACGCTCTTTGGTGATTAGTTACCGTGCAACTAAATCCTCTGGTTACAATATCCCAAATATGACTACGGTACAAAAGTCGTGTCAAACCCTAATACCAATTCATATCTATTCCACTCAATCATGAACAGTTAGAAACCCTTTTTCGGCTTTAATATCCACTCTGGCCAGAGATTCCCGAGTTGACACTTACGAGAGTACATAGGGTATTTCTCTCTTCTTACTAGCAGTAATTGATTCCATGTTGGTTGATCACCTACCTCCATGAAAGCTTCACAATGCCTAGTAGTACCTGTTGCGAGTCTTGTAGGGAATACACCAAAGCGATAGATAGTCAATCACAAGGTTACCATGACAACCTCATGTCCAAGGATTGCTTGCGCCCACTATCACCCAAGGAATAACCTATTAACACTCTTGTAAGGATTCCATTCGGCGTTCCTGGAGCAGCCCATTTAGTGAACTCATTCTCTAATGAGTACCTGCACTTGTACATTAATGACTCCTCATAAGTAACTGCGACATCAGTTAGCCCCTATCGAATAGCGTATATACCAAGTGCACTAGTCTTGATAGGATCACTGATCCCCTACTCGATGATCCTACTGAAAGGAATAATACCCTTGAGTCAATCACATGTCGATGTGTTTAGAGACTATTCAAAGGTAATAAATAAAATGAGACATCTTTTTGTCATATGCTGTATCTTTGTTAATAAAATTATGATGAACCCCATGAACTCGGGCAAATGATTCTAAGGCCATGATGAGATCATGTCAGTGAGACTTAGAATCCAGAGGCCCCAATTCTAAATGTTCCTAGTCGTAGGATCATCGAGTAGGGGATCGGTGATTCCGGCAAGACTAGTGCACTTGGTACATGCCCTATATGATAGGGGTAGCTGATCTTGTAGTTACCTATGAAGCATTATTAATGTACAAGTACAGGTGCTCATTGGAGAATGAGTTCACTGAACTGACCCGCTCGAGGAACGCAGAATGAAATCCTTAAATGAGTGTCGATAGGCTGTTCCTCAAGTGATAGTGGGTACAATCAATCTTTGGACCTGAGGTTGTCATGGTTACCTTATGATTGACGATCCATCGCTTTGGTGTTATCCCTACGTGGTTGCAGAGTCGTGTGCTAGGTACCACTGAGCCTGAAGAAACTTTCATGGAGGTAGATGAGCAACCAATAGGGAATTAGTTACTCATGGTAAGAGGAGATAGTGTCCTATGTGTCCCTGCAATTGTCGACTCAGGAATCTTTGGCCAGAGTGGATATGAAAGTCGAAAAAGGGTTTCTGACATTTCTTGGTTAAGATGATAATTTAACTGGTGGAATACATATGAACCGGTATTAGGGTTTGACACATCTTTTGTACCCTAGCCGAGTTCGAGACATTGTAACTGAAGGATTTAGTTGCACGGTAGCTAATCACTGAAGGGCGTTTGATCCATATAGATTGAACCTCACACTATCCGGGTGGTCATAACATATTACTAGACATCAATCATGACTTATGAGTGGAGTCTCACACGACTGCACTAAAGGGGTTTAGTGGAGGTTGGTGGAATTCAAATAGAACGTGTTCTATCGAATACGACTCTCCGTTATGCACAACTCATTACTGGCTTAGTGTGGGGCCCAATCGGTCACACACAACAAGCTATCCTCATAACGGGCTTTATACAGATAGAGCTCGAAAGCGGCACTTGATGTCTACTAGCATGGACATGCTGCAACATGATCATGGTTCTCGTTTACAGATAAAATAGAAAAGATCTTTCCTTTTCGGATGAATTATAAGAACTCGTGGAAGGTGTTTCCTCATAACCCTAAGTTGTAGGTTACAACATGCAATGAAGTCAACCCGACCCTTGTGTTGGCCTAAGGTTTTCTACCTTGGTCTTAATCTCCGTTTTGATGATAACAAACATGAAACTAATGATTTAATTGGGAAATACTTCTAGGTTTCATATCGATTAGCGCACGACGTCCTCGATTGAAAATATCAAAGAAATCAGGAAATCAGAAGGACGTTGGTCGACGCGCTCGGATTCGTCGGGAAGATAGAGTCTAGGTTTAGGGTGTCTAGTTTATATTATAAAATCCTCATGATGATGCATAAGAACCCAAAAACCATCCCTGAATCCCAAAACATGAAAATCTGAAAATCGTCCTAAAATACCGTAGGGAGCTCCTTGGAGGACTATATGACCTAGATAGTTTCTTGACATAAAAAATGGCGGTAATTGGTCATTGGGTTAAAATTAGATAACGAGGTATTTTTAAAGAATTTTTGGAAGCCTTTAGCCTGCCCTTATTTGACCCAAAAATTTAGAAAAGTTCCGTTTTCCAAAAATTTGTACTAGTCCCTAAAAACTAGATTTTGATTTTTTAGATATTTTTATTGAATCCAAATAGGGGGTAATTCTTATATAACATTTATGTTTTAAAGTTATTAACATAAAGCCGGTCGAATCCAAATAGGGGGGTAATTCTTAAGGATCGGTCAACCGAATAGTGTTAAAAATTGGCAGTAGCCAATTCGATCGATCGATCGGTCGATCGAAGATGTTTAAAAAGCCGTAGTGGCTACTTCGGTTGATCGGGCGAGGCCAATATCTAGCAGTGCATGCATCGGTCGACCAGATTGCGGATCGCAGACTCGTGACTCATTTGGTCAACCCCCCGTCAGTTGACCAAACAGAGTAATTAAGGCCAGCGGTCACTGGGCGGTCGATCGGTCGATCGACCGGCAAGCGACCGACCGGCGGAAACAGCTAGTTTTCCGCCTGTTGAGCTACCGTTATATTAAGGGATTATAAATACTCCTCCCCATCCTTCATTAAACTTACTTAACAATTGATCCAAGCCTCTATTGAGCCAATTTTTGATCATTCTAAAGCTTTTCTTGAGCTATCTTTTTGATAACCCTAGTTTCCAATATACATCCTTGATCTTGCCTTCAAGCTTTGAACGATTCATCGTTGAGGCATCAAGAGGAACTAGGACTCGTGTTTGGAGCTAAGTATTTGTTGTATTATTTATTTGCTCCATTACTTGTGTATTTTTGTGATTTATTTCATTG
Organism: Canna indica; assembly: GCA_034359265.1. NCBI lineage: Eukaryota > Viridiplantae > Streptophyta > Magnoliopsida > Zingiberales > Cannaceae > Canna > Canna indica. The sequence goes on along the minus strand of CP136898.1, from coordinate 29,223,667 downwards.
TATTTGAACGTGTAAGAAGACCTAGTGTTAGGTCTTGTAATTGAGTGGTATGCTTGGTGTAGAAGGTGTAAAGCCAATTGTCTAAACGTAGTTTACTAGGATTAGTTCTTGTTGACCTTAGGATTGAGGTGGGAGAGTGCTCTCGATAGGAAGACAGAGACTTTCGGGTGTGGAAGTGCCTTCGTGTGAGAATGGAGACTCTTCGGTGAAAACATCCTTGTTGTAAAGGAAATAAGATAATCTAGTAAAACTAGTTTGGAAATCATAAGCGGGGTGCTTAGGTAGTGGAGTAGGCATTGGGGCCGAACCACTATAAATCTCTATTTTAGCATTGAAATATTGCTTGTATTGATTGCATTATTATTATTGCTTCCGCATTTAGTCGTCGAATTATAAATTGCCTACGTAGTTTAAGAAAATGATTAAAATTGAATTAGGCAAATAGATTTAGTTAGCATACTATTCACCCCCCTCTAGTGTGCCATTTCACCCAACACCTTGGTACCGTCAAAGTGTTGACCATGGTCCAGTGAAAATGTTGACTGGACCAGACCTATGGGTCAAGGTTGGTCGGCTAAAAATAAGAGGGAAACTCAAATTTTATTTTGAATAAAATTATGGTTCGAATTTTGAATTCGAAGGGGGGGGGGAGACCATGCTTGGTCTCCCATGCACCTAGCCTCCCTATTTAATAGGGATTAATAGGGAGGTTAGTTTTTGACTCCCATTTAATAGGGAGATGAATTAATATGATTAATTCAACTCCCTATTAGATAGGAATTTTTATTGTAGATAAACCCCAAAATTTTGAATTACTGGGTACGTTCAAATTTTGAACAAGGGGGCGGCTCCGTATTTTGTAACCGCCCCTATGAGCATAAATAGGGGGTGGATGCCCCCTTGGGGATTTTGGTCAGCAAATTTCAGTGTTCCCTCTCCAATAAGAAGCCACCCCCTCTTGGAGTTCTTCTTCCCCTCCATCTGCTAGCCTGGTGAAGCTCCGCCAGATTGTTTCCTTGCCAAAAATCTCCGCTGATTCGATTCTTTGTAGGTGTCCAAAAATCACAGCAAGGTATTCCTACCCTTGTGAATTCGTCTCAGTTTTTTTTCTCATCATTTTTCTCCCTTTCCTCGCTGCCCGGATCTTGGTGGAAGAGCCGACCCTTCATCGGTGAAAATCGGAGTTAAGGATCTTGTCCGTTGAGCTACAATGAGCTCGAGAGGTCGTTGCCCCCTTTGTTACGAGACGATTGGTATGGACTATTGTTGGAGGGCGTGCACGTGTGTGTCTTGGAGTCGAGATCGGAGCAGCCCCCTTTGCCCTACGGCTTGAGATATAATTTTGCTCCTTCCTCTCATGTTGAATTCCAAAGTATCACTAAAGTAGATCACTATTTTTGGGATGTTTCGGATTTTTGAAATTGCTATTTTCCGCTAGGTTTCCTATGCGCATTCCAACAGTGGAATTCTGGTTTTGCGTTATTGTTGCGTTTACGAACCATTGGCTCCCATAATGTGTTGCTGCGATTCTTGTGTTTTCGGGGGCTTCACTAGTTGTTTCTTGGCTCCACGGCTCAAGTGTTGAGTCGAGATGGATGCCTACTGTTCATGTCCTTCTCGGACAAAATTACAACTCAAAAATCCCATGGGTTCATGTTTGTGCAGCCCCAAAAAGCTGAATTTTCAACATGCTTTGCACAACCCATTTTGGGTGGAAACGTAACCCAATTAACCTGATTCTTGGTTCTATTTTTTCCTAATTGAGACTGCTGAGTGCAAGCCGGCAACAATCTACCTTTCTTATCTTCAAGTGAAGATGGTTTCGGGTTGTTAACTCACTACAACACAAGTGAAGACGAAATGACAACACTAGAGGGGGGAGGGCTGAATAGTGTGTTTACTAATTCAATCAGCCTAAATTATAATTTTAGTCATTTTCTTAAATCGTTTAGGCAATTTTACGATTGAATGATTTGATACGGAAGTGATAAGTAGTAAAGTAATAAATACAAACAATAAATCAATGCAAACACAAGATTTATAGTGGTTTGGCCTTAATGCCTACTCCACTACCTAAGCACCCCTCTTAGGATTTCCAAACTAGGTATACTAGATTAATTTGGTTTCCCTTACACAGAGGACTTTGACTCGAAGAGTCGCACTCTCGACCTAAGTCATTTCCACACCCAGAAGTCTCCGCCTTCTTACCGAGAGCACTCTTCCACCTCAACCCTAAGGGACAACTAAACTAATCCTAGTAAAAACTAAGTTTACACAAGTGGCTTTACACCTTCACAACAAGGTAACCACTTCCACTTTCAAGACCTAACAGCCCTAGATCTTCACACGCACAAATCCAAATAAAAGACGTTCAAATAATAATAAAAATACAATCAAAAGAGCTAAGAATAAAGCTAAGAGTAAAAGCTCTTTTCCAAGCCTTGCAACCTTCAACTCGCCAAAAGATAGATCTCGAATCAATTCCCGAGTTGAGCCCAAAGTATGCGCTCGAAGAAGATGTCCGCAGAAATAAACTGAGCGCAAGTAGTCGATGGTTTGGAAGGCTTAGATCTCTCTTTTTGATGCCCAATAATATATGTAAACATGAGAGATAGATGAGAAAGAGATTAGAATAGAATATTTATAATCCTCAACTGAAACAGGGCGTCAATGGGCATAAATTTTACCGTTACAGATGCCCGATCGATCGTCGGTCGACCGACCGATCGATCACCAATGCGACTACTGCCTTCTTCTCTCTGTGCGATCGACCGATGGGTCAACCGCATAGACACAAAATTACATTCCTGCAATCCGGTCGACCGCCTGGTTGACTGACGCAGGTTTGCGCCTTCAGCGAACACAGGTCGGTCGACCGACAGAGCTACTGCCCTTTTCGGGCTTCGGTCGATCGATCACCTGGATCGAAGTAGCTACTGCCGCTTGCGGCATCCTTCGGTCGACCGAGATGGCTACAACCATTTTCCTTACACTCTTTGGTCGACCGATCGGTCGATCGAACAAAGGTTGATATTGATTTTTTAGCCCTTTTTCTTGCGCGCTTCATTTCTGGGTTCCAGCTTTCAGGAAGCATCAACTTAGAGAGCTTTTCATGTGAACTTTGAGCTCGTCCAATGAGACTTTGGTGCACTCATCAATCTTTGAGAAATTTCCGCGACAAACCCGAGCGCGAAGATCAATGTCCTTCCGGTTTTCTGATTTCTTTCGATTTTTCCGATCGAGGACATCGAACGCTAATTGATATGGAACATGAAAGATTTCTCGACGAAATATTAGTTCCATGTTTGTTATCATCAAAACCGTGATTAAGAGATTAAGACCAAGGTTGAAAACCTAAAGCCAAGAATCTCCCCATTTTTGATGATGACAAACATCCTTAAGAAAATATATTCATTAAAGCATATAGGATATCAACTAAGGGGTTTCTCCCCCTATTAACATGCATATCTATGAAATAAACTCCCCCTATCTATATGCACAGATTTCCTATATTTTGCTCCCCTTTATCTATAATTTTCTCCCCAATTTTCATATACTTTTCTCCCCCTTTATACCTATACTCTTCTCCCCCTTTTGACATCAATCAAAAAGGGCAAGAAAGGTCAATCTAGTCAAAGGGATGAAGAACACACACACACACACACACACACACACACACATATATATATATATATTCATTAAGTTGAGGCTCTAAAGGATAGTTTTCATGAAACATGAAAATCTCAACCAAAGGTATGGAAAAACAAATATTTGATATGAAACTTAAATCATACATGATATGTTCAAAACTAAATATTTGAATTCAAAACAAAATCATGTATGTTCTCATATCTTTTTCATGACATTTTTAGATTTCATTCAAACTTTAAAGATATGGTCATTTAAATCATGTATATCAAGTTTGAAGTGAAACTAATGTCAATTAGTCAAACTTTTTACTTAGCATGGTTTCATTTGAATTAAGCATGAATACATGAAAATGCTAAGTTTCAAATTTTTGCTATCTACTCATGTTTTCTCAAACTTAGGCATCTAGACATTAAACATGAGAGAGTGTAAGTCTATGAATCAAGTTTGGGCTTAAGATGAAATTTCTAAGTCACTTTGTTGACTTAGGTCAAGGTATATACTTCTAGTTTTAACAAATCAAAATTTTAAATTCATACAAAATCATATTTTTGACGAAAAATATTTGATATCAATTGTTGGATGAAAATTTTGATACCAATTGTTGAATGGTCATTTGACATGCATGTATCAACTTTGAACTTCAACATGAATTTTCTAAGTTCATTTTTCATCCTATATTGTTTTCAATGAAAAAGTGAATATTTCTAGTTATCATTCAAATTATCAAAATCATTCCTATGAATGATTTTACTCAAGCAATGGTGTGAATGATTTTAGACAATGAATCAAAATGGTATATATGAGTTTTCATTTGAAGTTTTTTTTATGAGAAAATAAAGTATCGGAAAAGATTGATATTTCAAGAGGATGATACTTTGTATTTTTGAATTCCAACTTCAAAATTCTATAATAACTCAGATTCTTGATGAAATATTTTGAAATTTTTACTGAAGAAATTAGATTTTTCAGTGAAAGTGAAGTTTCAAGAATCATTTAAAAATGATTTTTCTATATTTCTCTAGAAATAACTGAAATAGATACCAATTGTAGGTCGAAATGGTATTTTTGTAATTTTCAATTATTTTTAAAACTTGTTCAATTTTCATTCAAACTTTCAAGACACCACATGATGGTCATGTAAAGAGTATATGTCAAGTTTGTGATGAAAATTATGTCCTTAAGTCAAGATATCAACCTAGCATGGTTTCATTCAAAACTAAACTAGTTTTTTATGAAACTTGCTTAGTTTCAATCTTATCATTTACTCATGATTTTTCAAACTTAAATCTATGGATACCTAACATGAGTAAATCTAAACATGTTCCCAAAATATGGATTGAAAATGAGACCTTTAAGTCAACTTGGTTCAAAAGAAGTTTTCATGAAACCACCTCTATGTCATTTTATCCATATCCATATGAATTTTTCACTCTAAGTGCATGAAATTATGTCATACCTAATCCTAAACATGTTTATAAAGTTTGAACTTAAAATGAAGTGTTCAAGTCGATTTGTTGACTTCGGTCAAACTTCTCAAGCTTAAGTCCTCTAAATTGAACTAGTTTTCAATTTGTTCAATCTCTTATGAGTTTTCAATTTTAAGCAAATGACAATTAATCATTAACACACATAAACATGTTCATCAAATTTTTTAACTTAAAATGAAGTCTCTAAAGAAGAATTTTAACCTAGTTCGATTTCATAAATATCTATCATGAAATGAGCTAAGTTATCAAGATTTTTCCTACTCATGAAGATTCAAATATTTATCATGCATAATCAATCATGAGCATAGAGAAGTCACTTAAGCATAAGTATTCAAGTATTATACTAAGATTTTTGTAAAATTAAACTCATACCTTAGTCTTTAGAAATTTTGCCAAACTTGTCATTTACTTTTCAATTATCTTCATGATAGCATAGCCTTCAATTTTTATCATTTTCTTAACTTGCAAGTAGGCTTCATTAGTATCAAAACGAAATTATATGCCAACTAGCAAGCTAACATACTAAATAGCAAAGGTTCAATACAAAGTTTTATTAAAATTTTTTTAACCTATGCTAGATAGAAAAGATTCATTTCATTGAGTATATCATGATATCAAAATGAATCTAAGGAGATCTTAGGATGTGAAACATTTGAGGAAAATGATTCCTAAACATGTTTAACTAGTTTGGTCTTAAAGGAATGTCTCTAATAGTAAGTATCAACCTAGAGCAAGTTTCATTCAATGAAATTTGCCTAAGTACTAAAATTCTACCTACTCATGAAAATTCAAGGGTTTACCATGCAATCTAATCATGAGTATTGAGACATTATTTAAGCTTAAGCATTGAGGTATAACCCTAAGATTTTGAATTTATCAAAGTTATACCTTATTCATGATAATTTGCCAAACTAATCTTTTTCTTCCTAATTAGCCTTCCTAAAATACTTATAACTTGCAAGTAAGCTACACTAATATTTTAGAGAAAATATAGCTACTTAGCAAGCTAACTCAACCAAAAAGCAAAGAGAAGCATCAAGTATCATTATCAAAGTTCACTTTGCTAAATGGTTTGAAATCCATTTTAAATAAATTATCGTGAATTCGAAACGAATTAAGAGATCTCAAAATATAAAATGTTTTAAAAATAGATCTCCAACCTTTCCTATTGGTTGAAAACCAAAAGCCACAGCTAGCCTACGATTTAAAACTGCAAGGTCGTTTAGGCTCATTACAGGCCACATAGGTCTCCGAGGAGACCGGAAATCAAAAAATAAAAAATCATTTGATAAAACAATATCAAGAGCGATAAGAATCAACTCGAATTAAACAAGTATCATAAACTCCAACTTGAATGAATTCAAATAAAGTAAAGGAGATGATACCAAATTCACTAGATGCTGATACTTCATACTGAAGGCATCCATATGATGCGAAGTTGTAATTTGGATTTGGTGAAGCTTTAAATCTTCATGCAACTCCCACCAACCATCATCAACTCATCCTTGTGTGGTTGCTCCCCCTACAAGAGAAGATGAGATTTTTGGTACCCAAATGAGTTTGGGTCCTTGCGAGTTAGAGGGCTTAGGAATCCAAAGTGTCTTAGCAACACTTGGATTTCTCTTTAATGCACAATCATAAATAGCATGCCCATATGTACCACAATAAAAGCAATGTTCATGAAATTTTTTCTTTTCATTTTTAACATGGACATTTGATTTAATGTTAGAATGTTTAACATAGGAGGCATGATGAGCGTGGGCATTCTTAGATGAAACATTTTTATTTTGAACATGAGGTTTAAATGTGGAATGCCTAACATGAGAATGATTATGAATATTGGCATTCTTTACATAGGCATTTTTCATTCTTGTGTTCTTAGGGAATGAAACATTTTTCAACTCGTTTACTTTCTTATTTAAGGACACAACCTTATTTTTCAATGAATCAAGAGATTGATATAAGGCTTTAGATTGAGATTTCAAATTGTTTTTTGACTTGTAATTTTTGAATTCTCAAGTTTCAAACTTTCATTATTAAGCTTTATGTCCTTAAGCTCAAGTTTCAAAAGAGCTAGATTTCATTCTCTCATTTTCTAGTTTTAATTCTTCCACATGAGAGTTAAGCCTTATATTATCTTTCATCAATCTTTTATTTTCATTATCTTTTTTAACAAGCAAGGCATACATTTTCTTGTATTCATCTACCAACTCATTATATGATATGTCAAGAGAACTAGTAGAGCTAGCATTATTATTAGCATGACTAGCAGGAGAAGTGTAAGACCCAGAGAAAGTTTTCTAATATAAAAATCTATTTTGGTGCAGCGCGTCGGACCCGGGGGTAGTCGAGTCGAGTCTCAGGATCGCATCGAGTGAAAAGGTATGACTCGGCTAATGAATCATGAAGTCTAATTGCATAATTTACTTTCCTTTTATAAAATCATACCTTAAATTAAGTTAACTTGAGTCATGTTATGGTTGGGTCGGAACCCGAGTCGAGTTCGGGTTTAGTCGAGTTCCGAGTATGATTTAAGTGAGCCTTGAAGCCGTGGAAAGATGGTTGAGGGGATAAAACCCCCCCATGTGGCAGCCGTGCGACTCAACCATTGAGTCGCACAAGGCCGCAAGGGAGAAAAGAGGAGAAGGAGCAAGGAGGGGGCTTGGATCGATCCGGAATTCGTGTCGTCGCCAGAGATTCTCAAGTTGTCATCACCCGATCCTTATTTCTTGGCGATCTAGGTGACTGGTTAAGGCTTTAACAGTTTGGGGGAGACGGGTGGCCGATCCCTAGATGATAGGTCGAGTTTTCGCGACTTTCCCGACGATCCATGATTTCAACGATATGTACTCACTGTTTATGTTGTTTCTCGTCGGATCTCGCTGTTTTAAATTGTCATTTTGCATGTCTTGGGGCTGCCGAGTCATGGGAAAAGGGGAAAGGTCATGCCGAAATTTTCCCCGATTCCCTTGACGGCGAGAAGGCCCTTAGGTGCCCTTATACCACTATTTCGATGTAGCCCTTTGAACTCCTCACGTAATATGAAGCATGCCCCTTCTAAGGCCCCTTGAAGTGGCCAAATGAACCCTAAGATTTATGAAGAGGGTTCAGCCAAGGATGAGCGGAAGGGTAAGTTGATCATTGCTATTTAAGAAGTATGTGGAATTGAAGAGACAAAGTATAGCTAAAGTCTCTTTCATCCTTCCCTACCCAAGGACCTTGGCCGAGCAAGGTTTCCCTTGCTCATGGTTCGGCCAAGGTTGGGGAGAGGAGGAGAGACTTACTTTAGATGGAAAGTTCATGATCTTAGGGATCACACATAGGGATATGACAATACTTAGGAAGAACACCAAACTTAGCAAGTAGCTAAATTGATTTGAATTGTAGAAATGCTAGATTGTAACCATACTTAGCACTTGATCCTTAAACTTGGATGTTGACAATGTTACCATGTTTTATAATTCATATATGTTATTTAAATTTATTACTACCTTGCCATGCTCGATAGTTGCTCCTTATTGTGCTAAAATTCCAAAGGTAGTATAAGAATTGTCAGGTATGTGCATTACGATTATATATGATGAATGATGTAATATATGAGCAATTTCCTTTAGATTAAGCATGCCGCCCTAAATGATCTTGGATGGTATTCCAAGGTTAACTCACAGAAATTCTCACCTAAGATAGTGTAAAAGGCTAGGTAACATGTAAGGTCTCACTAGATGTTCATAGAACAATTATGGAAACTTAGATATGAGACGATAACACTTCTGTGACTGCTTGTATATTTTTGGAAACTTAGAGATTGTAGGTGCACATATACTAAAAGGGGTGGCATGAATTATTGACCCAGTAGCCGGACATGGCTAGATATGGGCAAAGGCCCGAAGTATATATATATAGAAACCCTAGGATATTGGTTGTGTAATGTGCTTGAGATGGTCCGCCGAGGGGCAAGGAGGTCAGAAATGACCAATGCTTAGCTCGGCTAGTTGGGTCTAGAGTTGCGCCAGCGGGCCCGCTTGGTGCCAGACCCTAATTGGGTGGGACTAGCTATCCTTACCCCAGACGGTGTCCGAAGACTAGTGGACCATCCTAGTCGACGGCCCGGGATTGTTTGCTTGCATCTTGAGATGATGTGGCCGATGGCCAGGATGGTACTACCTGGTATGGTAGTGACGGCAGTAGCCAGGATATATTTTGCTATGAGCAAGCCCAAGGGCCGGATGCTAGAGGCTTGATAAGCCAAGTGGTAGGTGCTCATGTACAAAAAGTGCTGATGGATCCGTTGAGGGTCTGTAGTTGCATTAGAAACACACTTTACCTCCTTGTGCATTCCTTTATTGCCTTGTAATATTATATATGCATGACTGAGGCTTATGTAGAAGTTCAATTGAGCCACTCACTGAGTCCCAAGTGGACTCATAGTTTATTTCTATTTTTGCAGAGCATGAGCAGTAGCTTTGTTATATCCGGGTATATTAAAAAAAAAAAAAAAAAGTGTAAAGTTGCCAGGTGGCAGTGAGGGTGAGGTTAAGTGAGGGAGAGGTGCTGTTGAGGGGTTTTAAATGAGGAGAAGTAGAGAAGAGAGGGGGAAGAGAGAGAAGCGGTGAGCGGAGGAAGGAGATGCTGCAGGCGGAGGAGTCGGCGCGCGTCGCCGGTGGAGCTCGTCCTCGCCGGAATCGCGGAATCGAGGTAGGAGATCTCTCCCTTCTCCTTCACTTCCGTAATTGTTCTCCGACGACGACGCGGCGAGGATCAGCCGAGCCCGAATGGTGGCGATCGGCCAAGCCGCGAGCGACCAGCCGCGGGCGGCTATGTCGCGCGCAGGCCGACGGCCACCATTCAGTGGGAGGTGGGTTGGATCGGTCGCGGAGGTCGAGGAGAGGGCGCAGGTTGTGGAGTCGCCGGTCGGCGACGGATAGCGGCTGGCCGAGAGGAGAAGATGGGTCTGCGGGTGATCGGAGGAGAAGAAGGAGATCGGGAGAGAGAGATGGGGGTCCGCGGGTGTGTGAGAGAGAGAGAGAGAGGGAGCGAGAGAGAGTGTCCCGTCGGTGTTGGAGGTCGGGGAGAGGGCGGCCATGCCGCCGGGGTGGTCGCCGGCGGCCGAGATGGCCGGCCGGCATGGGTTCGAGCAGAGCAGGGTGGCGTCGGGCGCAAAGGGGCAGCGTGAGGGAGAGGGAGACCCGCGGAGAGGGAGACGAGCGGTTGAGAGGGATATGAATAGTGTTTAGAGAAGAGAGCTGTATCGCATGAAATTGGGTTGATTTATAAATTATTGGGATATTTTTGTTGTTGATCGTAGAGTCGTCGGATCGAGTCAAGGTGAATATCAAAATTATAGATTTTCGCGTGCTGAACGCGATGGTGGTGTCGGATTTCAGATTGGAGATCGTTTGATATAATTTTGATATTTTGTTGTTGTTGAGTAAGTGATTGATAGTTGTATTAGAAATTAATTTAATTTGGTGGATCCCGAGTTGTCTCTGTTGAAGTTGAGGAGAATAGTAATCTCGATCATTTTCGCGTGCTGAACGCGATGGTGGTGTCGGATTTCAGATTGGAGATCATTTGGTGCGATTTTGATATATTTCAGTATTGATGTTGTTTAGTAAATTAGTTATATAATTATGTTTGAAATTAATTTATTTGGTGGATCTCGAGTTGTCGGTTGAAGTTGAGGTGAATAGTAATCTCGATCATTTTCGCATGCTGAACGCGATGGTGGTGTCGGATTTCAGATTGGAGATAATTTGGTGTGATTTTGATATATTTTGGTATTATGCTGTTGTTGAGTAAGTAGGTGATAGTTATGTTTGAAATTAATTAATTTGGTGGATCTCGAGGTGTCGGTTGAAGTTGAGGTGAATAGAAATCTTGATCGTTTTCGCGTGCTGGACGCGATGGTGAGGTTAGTTTTTCGAGAAAGAATTATTAGGTTGTTCTTTCAGTTGGTTAGTGGTTGAGGTTGTCGAGGTGTTCAAATAATAGTAAATTATTAATCGGAGAATTTAGTCGATTGATTGGTGTGAAATAATTGTGGTTTGGAGAATGAGTTGAGCATGGGGTTTGGAGAGTGAGTTGGTTGATCATGGGCATTTGGAGAGTGTGCTGAGTGTGGGTTGAGCCTGCAAGTCTGTGGTTGATTTGTCGTTGGAGATAAATTACGGAAATACCTTTGCTTCCATTGTTTGGTTTGTTTCCTGAAATTTATTGAACTCTTGTTGCACATTATTGTTGGACATGCCATGTAGAGAAATTGCATGTGTTACATTTTATTGTTGCATATTGGTGTTTATTCTTGATAATAGTATGTTGTGCTAATCCAAATGTGCCTTGGATTAGTCACCGTATGCCTAGTATCATGTTGATATATGTGGTGTTGTATATTTGTTGAGCATGTTGTTATCCTGTTGATCATGTCATAATTAATTGGAGTTGTTATAATGTTGATCACGATGATGTTGTGCTAGTAGCATGTTGATCATGTCATAATCACTTGGAGTTGTTGCGATATTGTTGATCATGATGTTTTGTTATTATCTTGTTGATCATGTCATAATCACTTGGAGTTGTTGCTATGTTGTTGATCATGGTGATATACCTTGTTGCACTCTTGGAGTCGAGTTGCGTGGTTGATGTCGATCTGGAGGCTACGGCCTCGGAGAGGACTTCGGTCCCGGACCATTTTAGTGCGGTACCCTCCAGACATGGGAGAGGGTATGGATATTGACTAGTCACTTTGGGCACCTTCGGGTGTAGGGATGTCGGATACGCCGTCCATTGGGCTACCTGCTTGGTAGGGGTAGTCGCGCGGACGTCGGATCCGCCGTCCATCAGGCTACCTGCTTGGTGGGGGTAGTCGCGTCGCCGTTGGAGCGGACGATTGATGCCACTCTACGGGTGGTAGAGTGTGGGGTTTTTACCCAATGGTCCACACGCTCGATGATTCAGTTGATGTTGTTTAGGAGTAGGTGAGGTGTATTTGTTGTGTTCATCGCCTTTGACTGCATCTTAGGCCATGTTGTTATGCATTGTTGAGTTGACACTTGATACTTGTTGATCATATTGTGATTCTCCTACTCAGCATTCGCTGATCTCCGTTGTTTTTGCTTCAGACTTGCAGGGGAGAGCGGTCGATCTGTAGATCGAGGGGTAGATAGTATTTAGACATCTAGTAGTCAGTCGTAGATGTGGAGCTCTGATGGCGGCTACTTTTGTATATTTGGGGTAATTGTATTTGATCAGTCACATAAGTTGTAATTGTTGGTTTTAATGTTATTGTTTATTTTATGTTATGTTGATTCATGGTTTTCCTTCCGCTGTGTGGGTTTCGAGTCGCCCACTGTCGCGCGTCGGAACGGGCCCGCCTCGGGGCGTGGGGGTGGACCCGAACCGGGGCGTGACAGTATTTATTGGTATCAGAGCCTAGGTTTTGAGGTTAAGGTTAAGAGCTTAGGTGTCTTGCCTTAATGATGATTCTGTAAGGTGTAGAAGGTGTCGAGGTGGGCTATAAGTTTATTTTAGGTGCTTTGCTTGAATTTCTTTTCGTGGTAGTGGCATTGAGAAGTCAGAGTTAGTGTTGGAGGCAATAGCATCCGGATTTAGAGGCGTCGTGGGAGCATGAAGAGGATATCAGAGTTGCGCAGCGGAAGCGTGATGGGCCCATAAATTTGGAGGGCCAAATAAATTAATTTGGTGGATCTCGAGTTGTCGGTTGAAGTTGAGGTGAATAGAAATCTTGATCGTTTTCGCGTGCTGGACGCGATGGTGGGGTTAGTTTTTCGAGAAAGCATTATTAGGTTGTTCTTTCAGTTGGTTAGTGGTTGAGGTTGTCGAGGTGTTCAAATAATAGTAAATTATTAATCGGAGAATTTAGTCGATTGATTGGTGTGAAATAATTGTGGTTTGGAGAATGAGTTGAGCATGAGGTTTGGAGAGTGAGTTGGTTGATCATGGGCATTTGGAGAGTGTGCTGAGTGTGGGTTGAGCCTGCAAGTCTGTGGTTGATTTGTCGTTGGAGATAAATTACGGAAATACCTTTGCTTCCATTGTTTGGTTTGTTTCCTGAAATTTATTGAACTCTTGTTGCACATTATTGTTGGACATGCCATGTAGAGAAATTGCATGTGTTCCATTTTATTGTTGCATATTGGTGTTTATTCTTGATAATAGTATGTTGTGCTAATCCAAATGTGCCTTGGATTAGTCACCGTATGCCTAGTATCATGTTGATATATGTGGTGTTGTATATTTGTTGAGCATGTTGTTATCCTGTTGATCATGTCATAATTAATTGGAGTTGTTATAATGTTGATCATGATGATGTTGTGCTAGTAGCATGTTGATCATGTCATAATCACTTGGAGTTGTTGCGATATTGTTGATCATGATGTTTTGTTATTATCTTGTTGATCATGTCATAATCACTTGAAGTTGTTGCTATGTTGTTGATCATGGTGATATACCTTGTTGCACTCTTGGAGTCGAGTTGCGTGGTTGATGTCGATCTGGAGGCTACGGCCTCGGAGAGGACTTCGGTCCCGGACCATTTTAGTGCGGTACCCTCCAGACATGGGAGAGGGTATGGATATTGACTAGTCACTTTGGGCACCTTCGGGTGTAGGGATGTCGGATACGCCGTCCATTGGGCTACCTGCTTGGTAGGGGTAGTCGCGCGGACGTCGGATCCGCCGTCCATCAGGCTACCTGCTTGGTGGGGGTAGTCGCGTCGCCGTTGGAGCGGACGGTTGATGCCACTCTACGGGTGGTAGAGTGTGGGGTTTTTACCCAATGGTCCACACGCTCGATGATTCAGTTGATGTTGTTTAGGAGTAGGTGAGGTGTATTTATTGTGTTCATCGCCTTTGACTGCATCTTAGGCCATGTTGTTATGCATTGTTGAGTTGACACTTGATACTTGTTGATCATATTGTGATTCTCGTACTCAGCATTCGCTGATCTCCGTTGTTTTTGCTTCAGACTTGCAGGGGAGAGCGGTCGATCTGTAGATCGAGGGGTAGATAGTTTTTAGACATCTAGTAGTCAGTCGTAGATGTGGAGCTCTGATGGCGGCTGCTTTTGTATATTTGGGGTAATTGTATTTGATCAGTCACATAAGTTGTAATTGTTGGTTTTAATGTTATTGTTTATTTTATGTTATGTTGATTCATGGTTTTCCTTCCGCTGTGTGGGTTTCGAGTCGCCCACTGTCGCGCGTCGGAACGGGCCCGCCTCGGGGCGTGGGGGTGGACCCGAACCGGGGCGTGACAGTATTTATTGGTATCAGAGCCTAGGTTTTGAGGTTAAGGTTAAGAGCTTAGGTGTCTTGCCTTAATGATGATTCTGTAAGGTGTAGAAGGTGTCGAGGTGGGCTATAAGTTTATTTTAGGTGCTTTGCTTGAATTTCTTTTTGTGGTAGTGGCGTTGAGAAGTCAGAGTTAGTGTTGGAGGCAATAGCATCCGGATTTAGAGGCGTCGTGGGAGCATGAAGAGGATATCAGAGTTGCGCAGCGGAAGCGTGATGGGCCCATAAATTTGGAGGGCCAAATAAATTAATTTGGTGGATCTCGAGTTGTCGGTTGAAGTTGAGGTGAATAGAAATCTTGATCGTTTTCGCGTGCTGGACGCGATGGTGGGGTTAGTTTTTCGAGAAAGCATTATTAGGTTGTTCTTTCAGTTGGTTAGTGGTTGAGGTTGTCGAGGTGTTCAAATAATAGTAAATTATTAATCGGAGAATTTAGTCGATTGATTGGTGTGAAATAATTGTGGTTTGGAGAATGAGTTGAGCATGGGGTTTGGAGAGTGAGTTGGTTGATCATGGGCATTTGGAGAGTGTGCTGAGTGTGGGTTGAGCCTGCAAGTCTGTGGTTGATTTATCGTTGGAGATAAATTACGGAAATACCTTTGCTTCCATTGTTTGGTTTGTTTCCTGAAATTTATTGAACTCTTGTTGCACATTATTGTTGGACATGCCATGTAGAGAAATTGCATGTGTTGCATTTTATTGTTGCATATTGGTGTTTATTCTTGATAATAGTATGTTGTGCTAATCCAAATGTGTCTTGGATTAGTCACCGTATGCCTAGTATCATGTTGATATATGTGGTGTTGTATATTTGTTGAGCATGTTGTTATCCTGTTGATCATGTCATAATTAATTGGAGTTGTTATAATGTTGATCATGATGATGTTGTGCTAGTAGCATGTTGATCATGTCATAATCACTTGGAGTTGTTGCGATATTGTTGATCATGATGTTTTGTTATTATCTTGTTGATCATGTCATAATCACTTGGAGTTGTTGCTATGTTGTTGATCATGGTGATATACCTTGTTGCACTCTTGGAGTCGAGTTGCGTGGTTGATGTCGATCTGGAGGCTACGGCCTCGGAGAGGACTTCGGTCCCGGACCATTTTAGTGCGGTACCCTCCAGACATGGGAGAGGGTATGGATATTGACTAGTCACTTTGGGCACCTTCGGGTGTAGGGATGTCGGATACGCCGTCCATTGGGCTACCCGCTTGGTAGGGGTAGTTGCGCGGACGTCGGATCCGCCGTCCATCAGGCTACCTGCTTGGTGGGGGTAGTCGCGTCGCCTTTGGAGCGGACGGTTGATGCCACTCTACGGGTGGTAGAGTGTGGGGTTTTGTTATTATCTTGTTACCCGATATCAGAGTTGCGCAGCGGAAGCGTGATGGGCCCATAAATTTGGAGGGCCAAATAAATTAATTTGGTGGATCTCGAGTTGTCGGTTGAAGTTGAGGTGAATAGAAATCTTGATTGTTTTCGCGTGCTGGACGCGATGGTGGGGTTAGTTTTTCGAGAAAGCATTATTAGGTTGTTCTTTCAGTTGGTTAGTGGTTGAGGTTGTCGAGGTGTTCAAATAATAGTAAATTATTAATCGGAGAATTTAGTCGATTGATTGGGGCGTGGGGGTGGACCCGAACCGGGGCGTGACAAGCTTGGTGTCGACATGGTGCAGCTGGAGGGCAGAGGCGGTGCCAAATCTCGTAGCGGCATCCATAAGTCTTAGACTAGTCCTAGTTATGTTGGTTTTATTTTTGCACTGACGGTTGTAATTGAAAAAAATTGCGAAAATGTGATATTTTACCCTTTGGATTTGATGTTGATGTTTCTTCTTGTTTTGAAAAAACTTATATATTGTGACTTGCAAACTTTGTTTTATAAAGTATGTTAAGTTTCTTTCAGTCGATGTGTTTTGATTTCTTGATGTCAGTGTAGACAGCAGGCTACAGGGTAGGATGTGAGCCCTGGTCGATCACACTACCCTCAGTCAGGGTGTGATAAGAAGAGTGTACCTCATCATTAGCATCCATGAGGCAAACTTTAGAATTGGCTTCATGGTCATGAAAAGAGGATGCTTCACTTGAGTAAGATGTGGAGGTGGAAGCACTTGACCTCTTCTTTGCCTTGTTTTTCATGGTAGGGTAATTCTTCTTCACATGCCCTTTTTCTTTGGACAAGTGGCAAATTACTTTTCTCTTCCGGCTTTTAGAGTTTCTTCTTCGACTAGAAGCACTATGGGCATCAAAATTGAGATTAGTAGTAGGTGAGTGATCATTGTCATCACCACCTTCATCAAAAGTAGTAATCTCTTCGGTTTTTGCAAAATCATATAACATGTTTAATGTTGCCCAGATATCAAATGCAGAAGAACAATGCATGACCTTTTCAAGTATATCATTTAAAAATGTGCAATATAGAAGATGCGTTGTTTTACCATTCAATTCAAACAATTTAACTTGTTCTTGGGTCCATGCATTCATGTTTTTCTTGGGTTCAATATATTTTGCCTTTACCATGTCAAATATATCTAAACTTTGAATCTTTTGGAAAGTATACATTCTACTCTTCTAAAGACCAAAATTAGACTCATCGAACCTAGGTGGTATAGACACTACACTCTCTTGGGCCATTTCTGGATCGAGACAAGGTGTAGAAGAGATGGTGAAATCTCAAGCTACGAACCCGCTCTAATACCAATTGAAGACGAAATGGCAACACTAGAGGGGGGAGGGTGAATAGTGTGTTTACTAATTCAATCAGCCAAAATTCCAATTTTAGTCATTTTCTTAAATCGTTTAGGCAATTTTACGATTGAATGATTTGATGCGGAAACGATAAATAGTAAAGCAATAAATACAAACAATAAATCAATGCAAACACAAGATTTATAGTGGTTCGGCCCCAATGCCTACTCCACTACCTAAGCACCCCGCTTAGGATTTCCAAACTAGATTTACTAGATTAATTCGATTTCCCTTACATAGAGGACTTTGACTCGAAGAGTCGCACTCTCGACCTAAGTCACTTCCACACCCGGAAGTCTCCGCCTTCTTACCGAGAGAACTCTTCCACCTCAACCCTAAGGGACAACTAAACTAATCCTAGTAAAAACTAAGTTTACACAAGTGGCTTTACACCTTCACAACAAGGTAACCACTTCCACTTTCAAGACCTAACAATCCTAGGTCTTCACACGCACAAATCCAAATAAAAGACGTTCAAATAACAATAAAAAACACGATCAAAAGAGCTAGGAATAAAGCTAAGAGTAAAGCTCTTTTCCAAGCCCTGGAACCTTCAACTCGCCAGTAGATAGATCTCGAATCAATTCCCTAGTTGGGCCCAAAGTATACGCTTGAAGAAGATGTCCGCGGAAATAAATTGAGCGCAAATAGTCGATCGTTTGGGAGGCGTTTGGAAGGCTTCAAGAAATTTGCGCGATGAACCCAAGCGCGATAATCAATGTCCTTCTGATTTTTCCGATCGAGGACATCGAACTCTAATTGATATGGAACCTAAAAGATTTCTCGACGAAATATTAGTGTCATGTTTGTTATCATCAAAACCGAGATTAAGAGATTAAGACCAAGGTTGAAAACCTAAAGCCAACAACAAGGACTGTGTGGAGGACGAAACTTTGTGGCTGGGATGCCATAGAGAGGCAAGTTGGTATCTACTTGTAATAGCAACTACGTTTTTATTATTTCCAATTCACTGTAGTACTGGTAGTCAGATTTCGGAGTGTGAAATCCTGAAGACTTACATTATACTTATTGAGAGTTGATTGGGCATCTATCCGATGAGTGCCCTGCAGATTAGGTGACAAGCTTTGTCACTGAACTACGTAAACAAACCTTTGTGTTTGCGTATGATTTTTTTTTTGGTTCTTACTTTGCTACTAGTAGCAATAGCAGTTGCAAGTTCCTATTCAACTGTCCTTAATAGAAGTTTCCTTAGAGACCTATATTGTCAATTGGTATCAGAGCGGTTGTGCTAACCTTTACCTGCACAAGATCCTTGTGTGCCTCTTTTCTTTCAGGCTAAAGATGGAAGGAATGCTTATGGAAAATCCTTTGCTTATGGGAACGAACTATGTATATTAGAAGGCTAGGATGAGGGCTTTCATCATGTCATTGGATGATCATTACTGGGACACTATAGAGATTGGCTACACTCCTCCCACAACACCTGATGGGACTGAGCGCAAACCTAAAAGCCAATATACATAAGCAGAAATTGTTGCAACAAATTATGATAATAAATGCCTTAATGCTATCTTCAGTGGAGTTGATCCTTCTCAGTTTAAACTAATCTTGGCTTGTACCTTGGCAAAGAAGGCATGGGAAATTTTAGAAACGAATCATGAAGGATCCCTGACGCTTCGAAAGTCAAAAGTTGAAATCCTCAGCACCAGACTTGAGAATCTAAAGATTGGAGAAGATGCAAATATACAAGACTTTCATGGGCATATCAAAGATATAATGAACAGTGCTACCAACCTTGGAGAGTCATTCTCTGAAGAAAAGGTAGTAAGAAAAGTTATGAGATCCATGCCTACCAAGTTCAATATGAAAGCTGCTACCAAAAGTGAAGTTCATGACCCATCTACTATTACTCTTGACACTCTGATAGGCAAACTTGAAACTTATGAGTTGGAATTATCTAAAAAATATTCTCACAAAGAAAAGAAGAAGAATCTTGCCTTCAGAGCTACTGAGGACAAGATCAAGTTAGAAGATTGTTCTGAAGAGTAGATGGATGCTGTTCTGGCTCTTATGACAAAGAATTTCAAGAGATTTTTGAGAGCTTAAGAATAAGGTAAGCCAAAACTCTTAGTCAAATTTGTAGTTCAAACAACAGTTTCAACCGCCTGAGTCTGCTAGTTCAAAATCTAACTTCTCTTTTGGAGAAAATAGAAGAAGTCAATCATCTGGACGAAAACATGATCCCAAACGGAAGTTCAAAGGTGTCCAATTCTTTAAATGTGAAGGATTTGGATATGTGAGATCAGAATGCCCAAATCTTCAGAAGAAGATCAAGAAGTCATTTACTGCTACTTGGAGTGACGATGATGAAGAAACTGACTCAGAAGAGCATGAACGAGGCAACTTTAGAGCTTTCACAGCTTGCATAGATGACACAGTTAAAACTGCTGACATCTTTGATGTAGATGATCATCACTGCAAAGTTTAATATGCAGATAGTCTTGACGAAGCCTATCAGAAGATGTTTGACAAATGGGTTGAAGTGGCGAAACTCAACAAGTCTCTCAGTGATCAGAACAAGCTTTTAACTGAAGAAAAGAAGATACTTAAGGAGAAAGTTCAAAATTTTCAAAGTCAGATTATTGAAAAGGAAGACAAAGAGTCTAATTTGATTTCCGAACTTGAAAAGGTAAAGAAAAAAGTTAAGGAATGATGAATTCTACTGGTACTCTTAACAAAATTTTGAGTGCAGGAAAATTTCCTTCTAATTAAAATGGACTGGG
The DNA here is from genome assembly GCA_034359265.1 of Canna indica. Lineage (NCBI taxonomy): Eukaryota > Viridiplantae > Streptophyta > Magnoliopsida > Zingiberales > Cannaceae > Canna > Canna indica. Next base: position 29,203,731 of record CP136898.1, on the reverse strand, counting down.
ATACACTAGTACATACTAGTTGAAATCCTAGTCTCAACTACATACTCAACTAAGAAACTTCCATAGAGGTTATTCAAGTCGGAACAACCTACAACATGGAGAGGTGATAGGGTATCCATATGCTATTATTGCAAGTGCAGAGGACACATTGTAGCAAATTGCTTTAAACTCTCCAACAAACTGAGGAGAAAGAATCATGTGAACTCCTCTAGGCAAAAAGTTAAGAAAATCTGGGTAAGGAAGACCAATCTTAACTATCAAGTTGCATTTATGTCAAAAACTATTTCGTCTCTTGGTTCTTGGTATTTTGACAGTGGTTGTTCTCAGTACATGACTCCAAATAATCTGAAGGATATTCAAAAATATGGAGGAGCAACTGTTATCTTTGGAGATGGAGGACATGGGAATGCTGTAGGAGTTGCAACTCTTAATGTTCTAGGAATTCCTAATATGGAAAATGTCCTACTTGCTGAAAGTCTCAAGGCTAATCTTGTAAGTATAAGTCAGCTTTGTGATCAAAATTTGAATGTTCAATTTACTAGGAGCAGTTGCAATGTTTTTGAAGAGGATGGTGACTACATCTTTGAAGGAAACAGATCAAAAGATAACTGCTACAGAATAGCATATTCATCTGACACCAATATGTGGCATCGACAGCTAGGCCATGTTAATTACAAAGATCTCAAGAATCTATTAAATGGTGGAGCAGTCAAAGGAATTTCTAAATTGTCTAGAGATCCTGAAGCTGTATGCAATCCTTGGCAAGTAGGAAAATTAGGGCAGTCTTATCAGTAGTTAAAAGTGGTTGCTGTCTCAAGACTTCTAAGGACAGCCCAAAGGGTTTCAATATCCTGATCTTCCTTATCATGTTCAGAGACTAAGCAAGGATGATGGTGACAAGAATATTGATCTCAATTTATACAGAAGTATGATTGTGTGCAAGATCTCAGAACTTAACTGTTAGGAGAACCGACTTTTGTTTCAGTAATAGGTTGTGTGCAAGATATCAAGCTAATTCAAAGGAGTCTCATCATCAAATAGTTAAAAGGATTCTGAAATATGTTAAAGGTACTCTGGATTTTGGTCTTTAGTATTCTATTGGTTCTAACCCCTGTCTAGTAGGATATATCGATGTGGATTGGACTAAAAATTTAGATGTCAGAAAGAGTACTACAGGTGGTTGTGTTTATATTGATTCAAATCTGATAGCCTGGTTGAGCAAAAGGCAAAATTCTATTTCTCTCTCTTCAGTAGAAGCATAATACTTGACAGCAGACAGTTCCAGTACACAGTTGATTTGGATGAGGAACATGTTACTTGATTATGGTCTCAAACAAGAAGAAATGATTCTTTATTGTGACAATACCAGTACAATCAATATCTCAAAAAATCCTGTCATGCATTCTCGTACTAAACATATTTATACTCGATTCCATTATATCAGGGAGTTAGTTGAAAGAAGGGAGATGCAATTGGAATATATTTCAACATATAGACAAGTTGCAGATATTTTCACAAAGGCCTTGCATAAAGAAATGTTTGAGCAGTTGAAGTATGCTCTCGGATTATTTGTCATATGACACATTTTATTTCAGAAAGAAAGAAAGAAAGAAAGAAATATTGCGGTGAAAATTGAAAAGTTTTTAGTTTTTCTTATTTATTTATCCTTTTCACCACTTATTACTCCATGAAGGCTAAAATTTATGTTGATTCTCTCTATTTTCGGTGGAAGGTTTGAAGAGTTAATTCTCACCTTTTATGAAGCCCGCACGTGTGCCCTAAATTTATTGGAATTCTTGGTTTCTCACCCTAATTACACTACTACATTTAGGGCTCTCTATAGCAGTTAACAATAGCATTTTAACAAAACGCTATTGTCACACCCCGACTGAGGGTAGTGTGACCGGCCAGGGCCCATGTCCTGCCTTGTAGCTTACTGTCTACACTGACGTCAAGAAACCAAAACATATCAACTGAAAGAAACTTAACATACTTTATAAAAAGTTTGCAAGTCACAATATATATATGTTTTTCAAAACAATAAGAAACATCAACATCAAATCCAAATGGTTAAATATCAAGTTTTACAATTCTTTTCAAAGATAACCGTCAGTGCAGAAATAAAACCAACATAACTAGGACTAGTCTAAGACTCATGGACGCCGCTACGAGATATGGCACCGCCTCCGCCCTCCAGCTGCACCATGTCGACACCAAGCTACTGCTCATGCTCTATAAAATAAAATATAATCTGTGAGTCCACTTGGGACTCAGTGAGTGGCTCAAATGAACCTCCACATAATCCTCAGACCTGCATATATATCATACAAGGCAATAAAGGAATGTACAAGGAGGTAGAGTGTGTTTCTAATACAATTACAGACCCTCAAGGATCCATCAGTACCAACTGTACATGATAACCTGCCACCTTAGCTTATCAAGCCTCTGGCATCCGGCCCTTGGGCCTACTCATAGCAATATATCACGGCTACAGCCGTCCCTACCATATCAGGTAGTATCATCTCAAGATGCAGGCAAATAATCCCGGGCTGTCGACTAGGATGGCCACTAGTCTCCGGACACCGTCTGGGGTAAGGATAGCTAGTCCCACCCAACTGGGGTCTGGCACCTAGCAGGCCCGCTGGCGCACCTCTAGACCCAACTGGCCGAGCTGAGCATTGGTTATTTCCAACCATCTCGCTCCTCGGCGGACCATCACAAGCACATTACACAATCAAAATCCTAGGGTTTCCATATATATATATACACTTCGGGCCTTTGCCCGTATCTAGCCATGTCCGGCTACCGGGTCGACAATTCATGCCGCCCCTGTTAGTATATGTGCACCTACAATCTCTAAATTTCTAAGATGTACAAGTAGTCATAGAAGTGTGATAATCTCATATCTAGGTTTCCATAAATGTGTTATGAACATCTAGTGACACCTTACATGTTACCTAGCTTTTTTTTACACTATCTTAGGTGAGAATTTCCATGAGTCATCCTTGGAATACCAAACAAGGACATTTAGGGCAGCATGTATAATGGAAAGAAAAATGCTCAAATATTACATCATTCACCATATTTAATCATAATGCACATACCTAACCATTCTTATACTACCTTCGGAATAGTAGCACAATAAGGAGCAACTATCTAGCATTGCAAGTAGTAATAATTTAAATAACAAGTATGAATTATAAAACATGGTAACATTGTCAACATCCAAGTTTAAGGATCAAATGCTAAGTATGGATACAATCTAGCATTTCTACAATTCAAATCAATTAAGCTACTTGCTAAGTTTGGTGTTCTTCCTAAGTATTGTCATATCCTTATGTGATCCCTAAGATCATGAACTTTCCATCTAAGGCAAATCTCTCCTCCTCTCCCCAACCTTGGTCGAACCATGAGCAAGGGAAACCTTGCTCGGCCAAGGTCCTTCGGGTAGGGAAAGGTGGAAGAGACTTTAACTATACTTTGTCTCTTCAATTCCACGTACTTCTTAAATACCAAAGATCAACTTACCCTCCCCTCACCCTTTGACCGACCCTCTTCATGAACCTTAGGGTTCATTCGGCCACTTCAAGGGGCTTTAGAGGGGGACATGCTTCATGTTACGCAAGGAGTTCGAAGGATTTAATCAAAATAGTGGTATATGGCATCTAAGGGCCTTCTTGCCGTCAAGAGAATCGGGGAAAATTTCGGTATGACCTTTCCCCTTTTCCCATGACTTGGCAGCCCCTTTTCCCCTTTTCGATGGTTAACACAGCGAGATCCGACAAGAACATCATAAAACAGTGAGTACCTATCGTTGGAAAATCGCGAGAACTCAACCTAGCATCTAGGGTTCGGCCACCCGCCTGCCCCAAACTGTTAAAGCCTTAACCACTCACCTTTTTAAGAAGAGAAAATAGTGAGGAAGAAGATCCCCACGTCCTCGAAGTGATCGGCTCTGGCAATGGCAAGATCTCCGGCCAAGAATTCGAGTAGTGCCTCCCCTTTTTTTCCCTTGCTCCTCCTCTTTCTCCCTTGCTGCCTTGTGTGGCTCAATGAATGAGCCACACAGCTGCAAGATGAGGGTTTTAATCCCTCATCTAGCTTTCCAAATGAGGCCTCTTGACTCACTTAACTCGCACTCAAACCTCGACTAAACCCGAACTCAACTTGGGTTCCGACTCAACCCATAATATGACACGAGTTAACTTAATTTAAGGTATAATTTTATAAAAGGAAAGTTAATTATCCAAATAGACTTCATGATTCATTAGCTGAGTCATACCTTTTCACTCGAGGCGATCCTGAGGCTTGACTCGACTACCCCCGGGTCTGACGCGCTGCACCAAAATAGATTTTTATAATAGGAAACTTTTTTTTTTCGGGTCTTACAACTATCATTAACCATAGCTAAATTTTCAACGCGCGGCATAACTCCTTCCTTTTTTTTCCATCGACAACAAAAGCCCCGTGCGCTCACTTATATTTTTCCCTCACTCGACAAAACCTCAGCTAGCCAGCACCCCCTTCTCCTCTGGCGACAAAACCTCACCCCGATCGCCGCCGACGAGAGTCCACGTATGCCTCGTCTCTCCTACTCGCCGACTGTCCTCATCTCTCCTTCTCTTCCGCGCCCGCTGGGTGGACCTAGAAGGTTCGATTCATTTTCTCGTGCCCTAGTTTATCTTGGTTGCTTGCTTCCGATTTCAATCTTGATGTCGTAGTGTGCATTCTAGGGTTTATTTTTCTTGCCCTCTGTTTGATTTCGATTTCCTTCTTTTGAGATGTCGATGATATCGATGCTGGTTTTCCATGAAATCTCATAGCCTTCTTTTCATTATTTCTGGTAAAATAATCACCATGGTTCCAATGCTGATTGGTCCTCAAGTATTTGTAGGCTTTATCTTCTTGAATCTATCCTTCCTAACTTGCATGTTGTATACTTATTTTTTTCTTCAAGTCTGTATCTTGTACATTTCAAAAAAATTTCTTCAAGTTTGTATATGTATCCTTCCTATTACAGAGCACTCCAGGTAGCTTTGTTTGCTTATTGTTTCAGGACTTCATATCAAATATTGGTAATTTTGTTTGCTTATTGTTTTAATTTTGTTTAACATTATCCTGATACATAGACATATGTCATCGCACCTCACTTGTTATGCTACTAAATCAAAATATCAATTTTTTTTCTGCCACATAGGTATTTGAATTACCAACTGAGAAAGAGTATATTTGGTACTTTTGTTTAAAATAGAAAAGGGAAAGCAACAAATATTTAAAGATAGATTGCAATATCTAAGATGGACAAAAGTTGGGTCCATCTTAGCAGGTACTTTCATTTAGGTTTGTCGATTTTATTTTTTTGTAGTTATAGATAGTTATCTGAGTTTATTTATTTTGTTTAAATTGGTAGAGCATCAGAGGAATATGTTCAAGAAGCATGGAAGTTTATTACAATGACTGATACAATTACAGATAATTCAGTAGTAATTTTATGTCCTTGTAAAAATGGTAAAAACTTGAGGCATCATAGTTTAGAAACTGTTCATGAGCATCTAATCATAAGGGGAATGGATCCTACATATACAAAGTGGTTTCAATATGGAGAACTAATTGATAGTGATAATATTGAAGATATGGAGTTCTCTAACACATATAATTTATATAGGGTAGCAAATTTGAGTGATGAAAATTATATAAAGCCTCTTAGTGAAACAAATAATGAGGAGTTTGATAGAGAATTAGAGGATGCTCAAACCCCTCTGTATGCTGGTTGTACAAAGTACACAAAATTGTCATCTACTGTAGCATTATACAAGGTTAAAACTACGAATGGATGGTCCAATAAAGGCTTCAATGAACTTTTAGAAATTTTACATGATATGTTATCCATGGACAATATACTTCTCAAGTCCATTAATGAGGTGAAAAAAATACTAAAAAAATTTGATTTAGGTTGTCAAAAAATTCATGCATGTGTCAATGATTGTTGTTTGTATAGAAAGGAGCAAGAATAATTAGAGAATTGTCCTACATGTGGTTCTTCAAGGTGGAAACTGGATGAAAGAACAAAAGAGGTTCGTATTGGTATACCTGCGAAAGTATTGAGATACTTTTCTATTCAAACAAGGTTTAATAGGATGTTTAGGTCACCAAATATGGCTGAAGCATTAGTTTGGCATTCTACTCATAAAAGTACTGATGGAAAGATTCGTCATCCCGTGGGTTCATTGTCTTGGGAGCTAATTGATAAAAAGTGGTCTGATTTTTCCATAGATCCACACAATTTAAGGCTTGGACTTGCTACGGATGGATTTAATCCTTTTAGCATTAAAAGCTCCAAATATAGTTGCTGGCCAGTTATGTTAGTTATATATAACTTGCCTCCATGGTTATGCATGAAGAAAGAAAATATTCTCTTGACATTGTTGATTCCAGGTCCTAAACAACCTGGAAATGACATTGACATATATCTGCAACCTCTTATAGATGATTTGCAATATCTCTGGAATGAGGGCATGAATGTGTATGACTCATTTACTAAATCATTCTTTAAATTGAAAGCTATTATGTTATGGACAATCAATGATTTTCCAGCATATGGTAATCTTGCAGATGATTTGCAATATCTCTGGAAAAAGCATGTCCAATATGTGGAGAGCATACTCATTCGCATTGGTTAAAACATAGTAAGAAATTTGCATATATGGGCCATAGGCGTTTTCTTCCGCCATCTCATCCATTCCGAAAAAAGAGAGCTTGGTTTGATGGACATGAAGAGAAAGGAAGGAATCCTAGAATCAAAAGTGGAAGCAACATACTAGAAAATCTAAAAGATTTTACCAATGAGTGGGGAAAGAGAAAGCAGAAAAAATGGAAGAATGGTCAAGGAAGAGTGAATATGTGGAAAAAATGATAAATCTTTTTTGATCTACCATATTAGGAGGTAATAATATTATATACATTCTATTTTATTTTAGATTCCAAACTTACGTTCATAATAGTAACACAACTTTTATCATACTTTCTTGTGGGCATTGCCATTACGTCACAATTTGGACGTAATGCACATTGAAAAGAATATATGTGAAAACATCATCGACACACTTTTAGATATAGATGGCAAATCCAAGGATGGATTGAGTGCACGGAAAGACTTGGAAGAAATGGGCATTAGACTAGACTTGTATCCTGAACCACGAGGGACTAGAACATACCTTCCTCCAGCACCTCATACATTAACTAGGCTTGAGAAAAAGAAATTTTGCAAAGTCCTATATGATTTGAAGATGCCTGATGGTTATAGCTCAAATGTTGGTAATTGTATATCTGTAGAAGATTGTAAAATTTTAGGATTGAAGTCGCATGATTGTCATGTTCTAATGCAACAGTTGTTACCCGTTGCATTAAGAGGGTTGCTTCCCAATGGTCCAAGGAATGCAACTATGAGGTTATGTTTTTTCTTCAACAAGCTATGCCAACAAGTAATAGATAAGGAGAAGTTGTTAAATCTAGAGGATTAAGTCATAGAAATATTATGCTTGTTTGAAAGGTTTTTCCCACTTTCCTTTTTTGTCATAATGACTCATTTGCCTACGCACTTGGGACGAGAAGCACGACTATGTGGACCGGTTCAATTTTGTTGGATGTACCTTTTTGAAAGGTTAAATTTTATCCAATATACTCATGATTTCTTTATTTTAATTTGGTTTTTCTTCATTTTACATCTTAAAATTTAATGTGTAGGCAAATGAAGATACTGAAAGAGTATGTTAGAAATCGTGCACGACCGAAAGGTTGTATTGCTGAATGCTACATTGCAGAAGAATGTATTTCATTATGCAATTCATTCATAGATCATCCTATTCAAGTGGATAGTCTTGGTCATAATCAAAATGTTACCAATGAGGGAAATACTGAAGGTCGTCCACTTGGAAGTGGAACATCAATCATGTTAAGTGATGAAATGTTAGAATGTGCACATAGATATGTTCTATTCAATATAGTCATAGTTGAGCCCTTTTTGGAGTAAGATATTTCATTACTTACTTATAGATCAATGCAAACTTTTGGAATTTGAAATTAATTTATGTATTATATTAGAATGCATTTGGATGAACTAAAACAAACAAATAAAGGACTTGGAAGAAATACAAGTTTGTTATGGAAGAGACATTCAGAACAATTTACTCAATGGTTTATTCAAAAGGTTAGAAGCCTAAAATCTAAATTTGTAGTAAATGTCTATATATTCTAAATAAATAATTACTTAACATTTTTTCTCTCTTATTGTTGGTAGATTCAAGCTGACTATAGTGATAGTGATGTGTCAAATACATTACGGATGCTTTCTTTTGGACCTAAAAATAATGTTCTATCTTACAAAAAATCTATCATCAATGGCCAACAATTTCACACAACAAAGGATGCTGAGAATTCATCACAAAATAGTGGTGTTATGCTTGAAGCAACAACTGTGTGCAGGTTAAGCGCAAGAGATAACGCTCAAGTTGTCGATGTGGTTTCATATTATGGGGTGATAAGAGAAATAATTATTTTAGATTATTTTTTATTGTCAGTTCCACTGTTTAAATGTAATTGGGTAAGTGTTCCTAATGACATTAAGGTTTAAGAAGATTTGACACTTGTCAATTTACATGCGGGTTAAAGTCAATTTGAGAGGGATCCTTTTATCGTAGCATCACAAGCAAAGCAAGTGTTTTATGCAAGAGAAAGTAAAACATCCAATTGGTATATTGTGCTTAAAGCTCCACCAAGAGGCTTCTATGACTTAGAAGAATATATTGAGAATGAAGATACACAATTGATGCCACAACATGATAATATAGTTGAATTGGCCAATTATGACATAAATAAAGAGTCTAGGTATTTAAGAGAAAATTGTGAAGGAATTTTTGTGTAATGCACCTTATAGGTATGAGGTTCTCTATCTCTCTCTTTTATGTTCTTTTATGTGCTAGTGAAAGATTCCTTAATTTTATAGATTTGTTTTTTTTACTAAATCTCTCTTTTACAGATTTGGTTACTATATTTATGGATATACTGACAATTATTTTGTTCTTGTCTTAAGCATTTCTGGAAGTAGCAAGGAAAGCAAATTTCAATAATATTTGAACTCGCATAGTTGCTGGATTTCCATCCACAAGGTGAACTTTTTTGCATTCTGCTTTAGTTCATCAACTTAAAATTCAGCTTCTTTAATGTATTCAGTTCAGATTGTTCAGTGGATGAAAATTTAGATTGTTCATTAAAATCATATATATACCTTGGCAGTATATAGCTTGTTACTTCCTAAGTCTCAGTAACATGATTTGCTGAATCTATATAGCCTGTTACTTCCTAAGACACTATATTTACAGCAAACTGTTACTGATAATACACTTAGAAGCTCATATATATAGCTCAATAATATAGCCTGTTATATATTTATAGCAATCTAACAGTGTCTTTGCATTATATAGCCTATTACTGCAATATATACCTCGGCAGAAAAATCATATATATATTGCCAAGGTATATATTATTGGCTTCATATATATGCCTTGGCTTTATATATATACCTTGGCTTCATATAGCTTCTTACTTCCTATACTGCCAAGTCTCAGTATATAGCCTGTTACTGCAGTATATACCTTGGCAGTATATAGCCTACATATATATACCTTGGCAGAAAAATCATATATATACCTTGGCAGTATATAGCCTGTTACTTCCTAAGTCAGTACAAAGACACTATATTTACAGCAAACTGTTACTGTAAATACACTTAGAAGCTCATATATATATAGCTCAATTATATAGCATGTTACTGTAGTATATACCTTGGCAGAAAAATCATATATATACTGCCAAGGTATATATTATTGGCTTTATATATATACCTTGGCAGTAGTAAGGAAAAATCAAATTTTATTATCGGTTTTTATTATCAATTGGGTTTCATTTTACTAAGACTCAAGACATCATGTAGCAAAGATTTTATCCTATATATTATGTACAACTTGGCATGGTTGAAACTTGGAACAATTATTGTGTAATGCACTTTATGTTGTTTACAGATGGCTACATGAAGATCACTTAGAATGATGTCTAAATATAATGACTTTTCCCAAGCTGTAATAAGGAAAAGAATAACACGAAAAGATAAAGTTTTGAAGTGTCCAAATGAAGATGACTTGCCACCTGTACTTGAAGATGTTACTCCAGAACTTGAAATAAATGTTGAAGATGTATAATATCCAAATCAAGAAAATTATTTGCCATCTGTTGGTCAATCATCAAAAAAGAAGAAAGGAAAGAGAGGTCGAAGAAAAAAGATGATTGCAGATGTACATGTGGAAGAAGCAATAGAAAATGATGACTTGCCAACCGTAGATGTACATTTGGAAGATGTGGAAGAAGATGACTTGCCACCTGTTGATGATTTACATGTGGAAGATGTTGGCTTTAGGTTTTCAACCTTAGCCTTAATCTCAGTTTTGATGATAACAAACATGAGACTAATGATTTCATTGAGAATATCTTCAGGTTCCATATCAGTAGCATTCGATGTCCTCGATCGGAAAAATCAGAGAAATCGATAAATCGAAAGGACATTGATCAGCAAGCTCGGGTTCGTCGAGGAAACTTCTCGAAGATCGACGAGTGCACCAAAGTCATATCGGATGAGCTGAAAGATCACATGGAAAGCTCTCCGAGATGATGCTCGTTGAAAGCCAGAACTCGAAAATGAAGCAAGGAAGAAAATAGACTGAAAAACAAATATCAACCAATGTTCGGTCGACTGGGCGGTCGACCGAATAGGGTATGAAAAATGGCACCAGCCATTTCGGTGGACCGGTCGGTCGACCGAACACTACTGAAAATAGGTAGTGGGCACTTTGGTCGACCAGACGGTCGATCGACAGAGGTTGGTTTTGGGCAGTAGCCCTAGCGGTCGACCGGAGTAAAAAATCGCGCAGTGCGCGATCTTGGCTTCCCTGCGTCGGTCGACCGATGGGTCGACTGAATTGAGGGAATGCTCGGTCGATCGGTCGGTTGATCGACTAATTGATCGGCGGTCTTCAACGGATAGAAAACTATCCGTTGAGCTGCCGTTTCTTCAACAGGGTATAAATACACCCTCAAATACTTCATTTAACCTTTTTCTCCCAATCTTACAATGATCATTGAGCATTCTAAGGGAGATTTAGAGCCTTCCAAACTATCAATGCTTGCGCTCTGTTTCTTTCCACGGATATCTTCCTCAAGCGCACAAGCTAGGTTGAACTCGGGTTTTGATCAAGATCATCCCTTTACTTCCCTCCCCTTGGAAGGTGAATTGCAGCAACCCAGGCTTATTAAACATCACTGCCTTTGCTCTGCATTCCAACATTACGAAGTGCTCTACTAGCCAGTCCATGCCAAGGATGACGTCAATCTCTAGAGTGGGTAGGAGTGTCAAATTCGCACTCAAGACACGGCCGCAGATGAGCACGTCACAGCCTTGATAAATTGAATTTTCCAAGATTGCATCACCCGTAGGCGTTGATACCATCAATGGTCTGTCAAGCATAGAGGGTGCCTGCCACCACTGTGCATAGAGGGTGTCTTGCAGCAAATATGGCAGACACAAATGAGTGCGTGGCACCCATATCAAATAAGACATATGCAGCATACGAACATACTAAAATAGTACCTGCCACCACTGTTTTGGATGCCTCTGTCCTATCACGGTTCATAGCATATACCTACGCAGGCGGCCTCTATGAATGATTGGTCTGCGGCCCCTTATTATGTGCCTGTACCCTCTGAGTTACTGGCCCCAGATCCCTGCGACCAAAATTTCTTCTTGGTCGGCCCGTCATTCATCTCGAACAGCACCGAGGCTTCCTTCCGAAGGGCCTCATTCGCCACCCGTGCAAGAGTGGAATCCTCGGTGTAGTGGATGAGCCTGCCTATCTAAGGCCTAAATACCCCAACAAACCTCTTGACCCTGGCAGTCTCAGATGCCACTAAGGTCTGATGATATTTGGAAAACCGATGGAATTCCATCTCATGCTCTAACACTGACATGCCACCAGACTTGCGCAGCATCTCAAAGTCCCGTGCCCGCTTATCGCGAACACTCACCATGAATGCCAAAATCACTCGGCCTATGCCGGCCCAACAGAAAACAATACATTCATACGACCCAAATCGGCCCAAACCTAGCAATCATACAAGTTGGCCCAAACTTAGTGTGGCTCTCCTTGGGTATAACGTCAGCGTGGCTCACTCACACAGTATCAAAACCCAAAATCCACTCGCTGAGTTGGGACCAACTTGCCAAGTCGGTAAGCTTCTCAGCTCGGCCATTGCTCATCCACAAGCATAAACACAATCAATATCCCTGCACAGTACGCACAAGTACATAAAGAATATTTTCTACCGACAACCGGGGTACGTGTCTACGCGCCCCAACTCGACCCTCTCTTGGGTCTAACCTCTTGGCTCTATGTTTCATCACCCAATTCACTGCCACTGCCGCTCAGTGCAGCATTGGGAGCCTCCATTACACTATCACAGAGAAGAAAAAGTTTCCTGTAACATAATAAATTTTTAACATAAGCTTTTAAAATTTACTAACCGCATGGTGCGCTGAGTGCAGGAGTGGTCGCCCAATCTCATAGCATAACTATACCGTATTTCGACACGCTAGGATATGTCTCATACGGTACCCAACACTGAGTCATAGACAAGACCTAACCTAGTACTCTGATACCAACTTTGTCACACCCCAACTGAGGGTAGTGTGACCGACCAGGGCCTACATCCTGCCCTGTAGCCTACTGTTTACACTGATATTAAAAAAACCAAGACATAGCAAATGAAAGAAAACTCAACATACTTTATAAAAAGTTTTCAAAGTCACAATTTTTATGTTTTCCAAAACAAGTGAGAACACCAACAACAAAATAACTGGACGTTTCAAGTAACAAGTTTTACAACTCTTTTAAATACAACTGTCAGTGCAAAAACTAAAAGCAACTACTAGACACTGGTCTAAGACTCATGGACGCTGCTACGAGATATGGCACCGCCTCCCGCCCACTAGCAGCACCATGTCGACATGCCAAAGTCACTGCTCATGCTTTGCAAAAAAATAAGAATAAACTGTGAGTCTACTTGGGACTCAGTGAGTGGCTCAAATGAACCTCCACACAAGCCTCAGTCATATATATATATATATATATATATATATATATAATAAAGGGTAATAAAGGAAATGTACTAGGAGGTAAAATTTATTTCTAATGCGATCACCAACCCCCAACGGGTTCACCCGCATCAACTGAACATGATAACCTGCCATCTCGGCTTATCTACCCTTCGGCATCCGACCCTTGGGCCTACTAATAGAATCATATCCCAGCTACAACCATCCCTACCATATTCGGTAGTATCACACTGGCCCTAGGCCACAACATCTCAAGATGTAAACAAACAATCCCGGGCTGTCGACTAGGATGGTCCACTAGTCTTCGGACACCGTCTGGGGTAAGGATAGCTAGTCCCACCCAATTGGGGTCTGGCACTTAGCAGGCCCGCTGGCGCACCTCTAGACCCAATTGGTCATTTCTGACCTCCTCGCTCCTCGGCGGACCATCTCAAACACATCACACAAGTAATATCCTAGGGTTTCCTTATATACACTTCGAGCCTTTGTCTGTATCTGGCCTAAATTCGGCTACAGGGTCAATAATTTATGCTGCCCTTTCAAGATATGAACAACTAGGAGTTCTAAGTTTCCAAAAGTGTACCAAAGGTCATAGAAGTGTTATCGTCTCCTAACTAAGTTTCCATATAAGTGCTATGAACGTTTAGTGACGTCGTACATGTTACCCAACCTTCTATACTACCTCGGGTGGGGAATTACGTGTGTCAACCTTGGAATCCCGCCCAAGAACATTTAGGGTAGCATGTATAATCCAAAGGAGAATATTCAAATATTGCATCATTCATCATATATAACCACAATGTATATATATAGCAACTTGACACTACCTTAGAAATTTTAGCACAATAAGAAACAACTATCTAGCATGACAAGGTGGTAATAAATTCAACTGACATGTAGGAAATACAAAACATAGCAACAATTTCAACATTCAAGTTTAAAGATCTAATGCTAAGGATGGTTACAAGACTAGCATTCCAAAAGTTTCAAATCAATCAAGCTACTTTCTATGTTTGGTGTTCTTCCTAATTATTGTCATATCTCTATGTATGATCCTTATAGTCATGTAATTTCCATCTATAGCTAATCTCTTCTCCCCTCCCTAGCCTTGGCCGAACCATGAGCAAGGAAGACCTTGCTCGGCCATGGTCCTAATGGTAGGAAAAGAGGGAGGAGACTCTAGCTATACCTCTATCTCTTCAATTCCGAATGTAACTTAAATGCCAATGAACTAATTTGCCCTTCCCTCACCCATGGCCGAACCCTCTTCATGAGTGGTAAGGTTCATTCGGCCATTCAAGGGACTCCTTGGGGAGACATGCTTCAATATACGAAAGATATACAAGTAGAACTACATCGAACATTGATCTAAGGTCATCTAAGGGCTTCCTTGCCGTCAAGGGAATTGGGGAAAATTTTGGCATGACCTTTCCCCTTTCCCCATGACTCGGCAGCCCTAAAAACTTGCAAATTGATGAAGAAACAACGAGTTCCGACAAGAAATTTCATAAAACAGTGAACGCACATCATAGAAATCAAGATTTGTCAAAAAGATCGTGAGAACTCAACCTATCTCATCTTGGATTCGGCCACCTGCCTCCCCCAAGCTTCAAAACTTAACCACTCACCTAGGTTGTGGAAAAACAAGGATCGGGTGACGACGACGTGAATCCCGGATCGATCCAAGCCCCAAGCTTCACCTTGGTCCTCTTCCTCTCTCCCCTTAGGCAGCCTTGTGCGGCTCAAAGGATGAGCTGCACGGCTGCAAGATGAGGGTTTTAATCCCTCATCTAGCTTTCCAAATGAGGCCTCTTGACTCACTTAACTCGCACTCAAACCTCGACTAAACTCAAACTCAACTTGGGTTCCGACTCCAACCATAATATGACTCGAGTTAACTTAATTTAAGGTATGATTTCATAAAAGGAAAGTTAATCACCCAAATAGATTCCATGAATCATTAATCGAGTCATACCTTTTCACTTGAGGCGATCCTAAGGCTCGACTCGACTACCCCCGGATCCGGCATGCTACACAAAAATAGATTTTTATATAAGGAAATTTTTTCGGGTCTTACATAATTAATCTAGTAAAACCTAGTTTGGAAATCCTAAGCGGGGTGCTTAGGTAGTGGAGTAGGCATTGGGGCCGAACCACTATAAATCTTGTGTTTGCATTGTTATATATTATTGCTTGTGCTTAATTGTTTATATTGCTTCCATATCAAATCGTAAGATTGCAAATTGCCTAAACGATTTAAGAAAATGATTAAAATCGAATTTACGCTAATCAAGTTAGTAAACACACTATTCACCCCCCCTTCTAGTGTCGCCATTTCGCCTTCATTTGATATCAGTGCAGGTCGTAGATTATGATTTCATCATCCCTTCTACAATTTGTCTCGATCTTGAAATGGCTCTAGAGTCGGTAGCGTCTATACCCCCTAGGTTCGATGACTCAAACTTTGGTCTTTGGAAATATAGGATGTACACCTATTTAAAGACTAAAGGGTTTGGTGTCTTTAACATGTTACATTAAGAATTCATTGAACCAGGTTGACATGCATGCTTGGAGTGAATTAGATAAGAAAATGTTTAAGTATAATGGAGATGCCATGAATTGTATTCTTTGCACATTACCAAATGACATATTAGATAAAGTCATGCATTGCTCCTCGGCTTATGACTTATGGGTCACTTTAAATATTTTATATAATTATGCTAAAACTGAAGAGATTGGCACTTTTGATGAAGGTGGTGATGACAATGGTCACACACCTACTACTAATCTTGGTTCTGATGCCCATAGCTCTTCTAGTCAAAGAAGTAACACCAAGAGCCGAAAAAGAAAAGTAATTTGTCATGCTTGCAAGGAAAAGGGGAATGTGAAGAAAAATTGTCCAAGCATGAAGAACAAAACAAGGAAGAGGTCAAGTCCTTCCACCTCCACCTCTCACACATTTGAAGCACCCTCTAGCAATGACTATAAAGCTACCTCAAAAGTTTGCCTCATGAGTTCTAATGATGAGGTATACTCTCTCCCTTCTAGTCATAATAATGAAAATGTTAGTACTAGCTCTTCTAATTCACATGATATGCAATATGATGAGTTAGTAAGCGAATATAAGATAATGTACACCTTGTTTGCTAAAAGGGATAAGGAAAATAAGATGCTAAAGAAAGAAAATGTGATGCTTAATTCTCATGTGCATGAATTGAAGCTAGAAAATGAGAAATTGAAGTCTAACTCATTTGATTTATGCCATGATAGATCGAATTTTGAGCTTAAGGACTTAAAGCGTGAAAATGAAAATTTAAAATTTGAAAATTCAAAAATAGCAAGTGAGAACAATATTTTGAAATCTCAACTATATTTCATGCATAAGTCAATTGAAGTTTTGAAAGATGAGATTTTGGTTTTGAACAAGGAAGTACATAATTTGAGAAACTCAACTTCCTTCAAGAAAATTGGAAAGAAAAATGTTTCTTTCAAAAATGCCTATGTTCATCATAAATCTCATGCTATGCATTCTAATGCAAAATCTCATGTTAGGCATTGCACTTTTAAACCTCAAATTCAAAAGAAAAATATTTCACTTAAGAATGCTCATGACCATCATCCTTTTCTTGTCAAGCATTCTAAGGATAAATCTCATGTCCATAGCAAAAAGGAAAAGAAGTTTAATGGACATTGTTTTTGTTGTGGTATGTTTGGGCATGCCATCTATAATTGTGCATTTAAGATGAACTCAAGTGGTGTTAAGTCACATTGGGTAGCTAAGCCCACTAACCCCCAAGGACCCAAAGCCATTTGGGTACCAAAAGTTTCATGCTCTTTTGTAGGGGGAGCCACCACACAAGGGTAATGGAAATTGAAGAGTTGAAGTTGACCAAAAAATTGAAGGAAAGATCCTTACATGGTTGCAACTTCAAGATTCCCACCTAGATGCCTATGGAAATGAAAGTTGGCATCTAAAAAGTTTTGGTGTCATCTCTTAACTTTAATTGATCCATTAATAGTCAGAATTCATAATACATGCTTAAAGTTGATTGATTTTCCCCACTCTTAATATATTTCAAATGATTTTTGATTTTTTGATTTTCCGGTCTCCTCGGAGACCTATGTGGCCTGTAATGGGCCTAAGCGACCTTGCGGTTTTAAATCGTCGGCTAATTGTGGCTTTCAATTTTCAACCAAAAGGAAGGGTTGGAGATCGTATTTTTCAAAATTTCACATTTTGAGATCTCTTGATTCATTTTGTTATCATGAAGATTTATTTGAAAATGAATCATGCTATTTATTGAAGTTGAAGTTGATAAATGATACTTGATTTTTCTCTTCCCTATTTAGTTTGATAGCTTGCATGTAGATTTGATTTCATGTTCTATTTATAAAGTATACTTGCAAGTTATGATAAAATGGAAGGCTAATTAGAATGATTAGTTTGGCTAAATTCATGGATGAGGTATGTTTTTGGTTATTGCATATTCTAGTTTAATACCTCAATTTTCATGGTTGATTGGTGTCTCTTTACTCATGATGGTAATTACATGTAAAATCCTTGGTTTCTCATGAGTAGGTAGAACTTTAGTACTTAGAAAAATTTCATTGAATGAAACTTGTTCTAGGTAAGTATCTATTACTAGAGACCTTATTTTAAGTCCAAACTAGTTAAACATGCTTAGAGATCTTACTCTTCAAATATGCCATATTCTAAGATCTCTTAGATTCATTTTGATATCATGGTAAAATCCTTCTTTAAATGAATCTTTACTATCTAGCATAGGTTAAGACCTTTAAAATGAAACTTTGCATTGAAACCTTTGCTATTTAGTATGTTATTTTGCTAAGTTGGCATATTATTTCATCATACTACTAATGAAGCCTTCTTGCAAGTTAAGAAAGTGATAAGAATTGGAAAGCTATGCTATCTAAAAGAAAATGAAAAAGTTGGGCAAATTTTTCAGAAAAAGGTATGAATTTAATTTTTGCAAAAATCTTAGTATAATAATTGAATTTTCATGTTTAATGATGTCTCTATACTCATGATTGTTTTTGCATGACAAGTATATGAAATTTCATGAGTAGGAAAATATTCTGATAACTTAGGTAATTTCATGATATCTTGATTGAATGAAACTTGCTCTAGGTTAAAACTCATATTAGAGACCTCATTTTGAGTAAACACCAAATGAACATGTTTAGATACACATATCACATAAGTCTAGGTAGTTAAAATTGAAAATTCATGTCTAGATGAGTAATGTGATAACTATATCACTTTAGGGGACTTAAGCATGAAAAGTTTGACCCAAGTTAACAAACTGACTTGGTCATTTCTTTTTAAGTCCAAAACTTCATAAACATGTTTAGGAATAGGTATGACATATTTCCAAGCACTTAGAGTGAAAAATTCATATAGATATGGATAAAATGACATAGATGTGGTTTCATGATTACCTCTTTTGAACCTAGTTGACCCAAGTCAACAAGTTGACTTAAAGGTCTCATTTTCAATCCATATTTGAGGAACATGTTTAAATTTACTCATGTTAGGTAACCTTGGGTTTAAATCTAAAAAATCATGAGTAAATGTTAAGATTGAAACTTATCAAGTTTCATAAAAACTAGTTTAGTTTTGAATGAAACCATGCTAGGTTAATATCTTGACTTAAGGACATAATTTTCATTTCAAACTTGACATATACTCTTTACATGACCATCATGTGGTGTCATGAAAGTTTGAATGAAAATTGAAGAAGTTTTAAGAATAACTAAAAATTACCTAAATACCATTTCAATCTACAATAGGTATTAATTTCAGTTATTTCTAGGAAGATATAGAAAAATCCTTTTTAATTGATTCTTGAAACTACACATTCACTGAAAAATCTAGTTTTATCGGTAAAAATTTCAAAACATTTCATCAAGAATCTAATTTATAGTGAAATTTTGTAGTTGGATTTTCAAAATACAAAGTATCATCATTCTTGAAACACTAATCTTTCCGATACTTTGATTTTTCTTCGAAAACTTCATATAAAAACTCATGTACACCATTTGGATTCTATTTCTATTATCATTCACACAATTTCATGAGTAAAATCATTTCTAGGAATGATTTTGATATTTTGGATGATAGCTAGGACCCATTTGTTTACATGAAATCAATATAGGATGAAAAATGGACTTTGATTTTTAAATTTATTTTGAGTTCAAACTTGATACATGCATTTCAAATGACCATTCAATAATTGGTATCAAAATTTTCATCCAAAAAATTTGGTTTCAAAAATATTTATCAAAATATGATTTTGTATTAACTTTAAGCTTGATTTTTGAAAACTTGAAGCATAGGTTGACCTAAGTCAACAAAGTGAATTATAAATTTCATCTTAAGTCCAATCTTGAGTCATAGACTTATATTATCTCATGTTAGATGTCCAAATGCCTAAGTTTGAGAATACATGAGTAGATAGCAAAAGTTGAGACTTAGCATTTTCATGCCCTTCATGCTTATTTCAAATGAAAACATGTTAAGTTCACATTTGGATTAGTTTCACTTCAAACTTGATACATGAGTTAAATGACCATATCTTGATATGTTGAGAGTTTGAATGAAATCTAAAAATATCATGAAAAAGAAACAATATTCATTTTGAGAAAATACATGATTCAATTTCGAATTCAACTATGTAGATTTTGAAGATATCATGTATGATTTTGTTTCTCATTAAATTCTTGTTTTCCATCCCTAGGGTTGAGATTGTCATGTTTCATGAAAAATCTTTAGAGTCTCAACTTCATGAAAAAATACTTGTCTTTCATCCCTTTGAATACATAGACCTTTCTTGCCCTTTTTGATTGATGTCAAAAGGGGGAGAAGAGTATAAGTAAAAAGGTATAAGAAAATATAGGAGAAAACTATAGATAAAGGGGAGGAAAATATAGAAAATCCATGCATATAGATAGGGGGAGTTTAATTATATAAATATGCATGTTGATAGGGGGAGAAATCTCATAGTTGATATCCTATGCACTTTAAATGAATATATTTTCTTAAAGATGTTTGTCATCATCAAAAAGGGGGAGATTGTTGAGAATATGGGACTAATGATTTCATTGAGAATATCTTCAGGTTCCATATCAGTAGCGTTCGATGTCCTTGATCGGAAAAATTGGAGAAATCGATAAATCGGAAGGACATTGATCGTCGCGCTCGGGTTCGTCGCGGAAACTTCTCGAAGATCGATGAGTGCACCAAAGTCTCATCGGATGAGCTCAAAGATCACATGGAAACCTCTCCGAGATGATGGTTTTTGAGAGCCGGAATCTGGAAACGAAGCGCGGAAGAAAATAGGCTGTAAAACAAATCTCAACCTATGTTCGGTCGACCGGGCAGTCGACCGCATAGGGTAAGAAAAATGGCACCAACCATTTTAGTCGACCGATCGGTCGATCAAACACTACCGAAAATAGGCAGTGGGCACTTCGATTGAATTGTCGGTCGATCGACAGAGGTTGGTGTTGGGCAGTAGCCCTTAGTGGTCGACCGATCAATCGACCGGAGTAAAAAATCGCGCAGCGCACGATCTTGGCTTCCCTGCATCGGTTGACCGATGGGTCGACCGAATTGAGGGAATGAACAGTCGCATTTGGGTGGTCGACCGACCAAAGAGAGATGGGCAGCGGTCGAATGCCCGGTCAATCGGTCGGTCGATCGACCAATCGACCGGCGGTTTGCAACGGATAGAAAACTATCCGTTGAGCTGCCGTTTCTTCAGCAGGGTATAAATACACCCTCAAATACTTCATTTTACCTTTTTCTCCCAATCTTACAGTGATCATTGAGCATTCTAAGGGAGATTTAGAGCCTTCCAAACAATCAAAGGCTTGTGCTTTGTTTTTTTCTGCGGACATCTTCCTCAGGCGCACAAGTTGGGTTCAACTCGGGTTTTGATCAAGCTCATCCCTTGACGAGTTGAAGGCACCAAAGGATTGCAAAAGAGCACGAATTCTTGGTTTTATTTTAAGCTCTTTTCAATTGTATTTTTATCTGTTATTGAACACTATTTTGTTTGATTTATGCATGTGGAAGACCTAAGCTGTTAGGTCTTGTTGTGTAAGTGGTATCCTCGGTGTAGAAGGCATAAAGCCACTTGTGTAAACCCAGTGTTTACTAGGATTAGTTTAGTTGTCTCTTAGGGTTGAGGTGGAAGAGTGCTCTCGATAAGAAGGCGGTGACTTCCGAGTGTGGAAGTGCCTTAGGTCGAGAGTGCGACTCTTGAGTCAAAGTACTCATTGTAAGGGAAACCTAATTAATCTAGTAAAACCTAGTTTGGAAATCCTAAGCGGGGTGCTTAGGTAGTGGAGTACGCATTGGGGCCGAACCACTATAAATCTTATGTTTGTATTATTATTTATTATTGCTTGTACTTAATTGTTTATATCGCTTCCGTATCAAATCGTAAGATTGCAAATTGCCTAAATGATTTAAGAAAATGATTAAAATCGAATTTAGGCTAATCGAGTTAGTAAACACACTATTCACCCCCCCTCTTGTGTCGGCATTTTGCCTTCAGAAGATGATGACGTGCCACCTGTTAAAGATTTACATGTGGAAGAAGATGACTTGCCACCTGTTGATGATTTACACTTGGAAGAACATGTGGAAGATGATGACATTCCACCTATTGCATATTTACATGTGGAAGATGATGACTTGCCACCTGTTGATGATTTACATGTGGAAGAACATGTGGAAGATGATAACATGCCACCTATTGAAGATTTACAAGAACAGGAAGAAGCAACTCCAGAAGCTGTTGGTCAATCATCAAACAAGAAGAAAGGAAAGAGATGTCCAACAATGTGCAAATCAAGTTTGCTCCATCATTATGTGAGAATTACAGTCCAATTTAATGAGATGGGACAACCCATTGGTGTTGGATCTATAAGTTTATCTTCAATTTTGGGTCCATTAGTGAGAGAGATTGTACCTTTCACATATGAAGATTGGAGGAAAGTTCCTCATGGTATGAAAGATGTGCTATGGGCTGTAGTTAAGGTAATATTTTTTACTTGGTTTTTGTTGTTTGCTATAAAAAACTATAATTGGATGATAGTTTGGTAATTGGTGTGAAATTATAGGAAAAGTACAAAGTAGATCAAGATTGGCAAAAAGATTACATATTAAAGGAAATGGGTGAACTATGGAGGGCATCGAAATCAAGATTAGTGAAGAAAGTTAGAGAGATAAAAAGTCTGAATGAACAGATGGAGTTGAAGCCTAAAAATATCATGCCACCTCTTGATTGGAAACTTTATCAAGCTCAAATCAAGTGAAAGGTTTAAGGTAAAACTTTACTTTTTAACAATTTAGTTTTTACTTGACAGTTTAAGGTAAAGCTCAAATCAGAGTTTGCAATTTGACAGTATGCATGAATTAGATTTCTTGCTTTTTTATTATTGTTGGAGTATGCAATTTTACTTGACAGTTTGCAATCAGAGCATTATGTTTATTATTGTTTTTTGAACAAATAATGTGAGTTACACCACTCTTTACACTAAACTTCCTATATACAATTAGCAGTTTTACTCTCCTGTCAGGACTGCAACTTCCTATATACCAACTTCATGTTATTCCTGCTTTCCCCACTGTTGTTGAGTTCATTATAGCTCATGGACCACTTTTATTAAAGTCTCATATACAATGGTCCCACTATGTGCAGTCTAGAAGTAACAAGTTCAGAGAAATGAGGAGCATGCAATTTCCTCATACAACTAGTCGCAATGGATATGCTAGATTAAAAGAAGATATGGTAATAATATTATATATTTGAAATACCTTCTTTATTAATCTATTAGTTACCAGATTTTTTTTTTCTCTTTCCTTGTTCTTATATAGAAACAAGAAAGTAGCGATCCATCTTTGGTTATAAGAAATAAAATTTTGGTTAAAGCACATAGGAAAAAGAATGGAGAACATGTAAACACTTCAATTGGTGAAACAATAGTAAGTTTATTTAATTTTTGCTCTGAAATGTTAAAGAATTTATTTTCCATGTCTGCTTATACTTTCACAAATTTTCTATTTTGTTTAGGCTAAGATGAATTCGGTTGAAGAAGATGAATCAGTGGGTATTGCAACAAACATAAAAAAATGATGCTTTGTCTAAAATACTTGGTCCTGAAAAATCTAGAAGAGTGAGAGCACTTGGAAAAGGAGTTACTCTTACCAAGCTACAAATTTTATCGCAAAGTGAAGACCATTCAAATCAACTCCAAAAAAATGTAAAGAATTTAGAAGATAAAGTGATGCATCTACATCACTTGGTTGAGGTTTTAATGAGAAACCAGGTAATTAATAACATAATAAAAAATCAGCAAACCATGTATTTTCTAATGCATTATTAGTTTAACGATATTTTGAATTCTTAGGGACAAAATCAGCAAAGTCAAGGTAGTTTAAATCAACTTCTGCCTTCCCCTATGATAAGTATATATTTACTTTATCTTTTCAAGTATATGAATCTTTTCTAATGCACTTTTTTTTGTTTTTTTTTTTTGCTTTTGGAGAGTGTCAATACTACAATATCTAGTAGTGTGTGCAAACTGTTAGATTGGCTTGGTTCTGGAGAAGTAGTGGTTGAAGGTCATTGGTCTTCAAATGATCCAAAAGTCTTGGTTCATCATGTTTCTTTAGGACCAAATACTGTGAGAGTTTGGGTGGATGTAGTAAGAAAGCCTCGAATGTTTTTATGGAGACCTACATCCGACATGAGCTGCCTTGAAGATGCTATAGGATCTACCGTTGCATGGCCTTCAGATAAAGTTGTTATGATTGCGTCAAAATGGTATATTTTTATGATTGCATGCTCTCTTCTTAGAATTTCCATTGTTTCCGACTCTAAATTCAAGCCAGCAACACCCAAACATTTTACATGAATAGTTGAGTTCTAAAGTTGACACTTTTATTTATTTAGTGCAACTTCATGAAATGGATCAACCACTGCAAATTTGTAGCTTACATAAGAAAGTTCAAAAGGAGTAAATAATCTCAGTTTTCTATCAAACAACATGTGCATGCATGTTACTGAGTATTTGGTTCTACATATATTTATTTTGATATGTTCCTCTCTTTATTGCTATCTTACCATCTTAATTAAGATTATGTGCCCATTGTCTAATATCTATAATGACCAAACCAAGCATGCATCCAAGTTCAAGATAGTTGTATAAATGTACTAATAATTTTTTTTATTTATCTTATGCAGTTTCAGAATTGGAACTTAAAGGGTGAGAGCACTTGGAGCACATTTGTTGGTTTTATAAGAAAATATTTTGATTTTATATTCTGGAATTAAATCTGTATGTAGCTACTAGTTTTGGAACATAAATTTACTACCTATTGTTTTGCCTAAGTTGTAATCTGATATCGACTAAGTTGGGATAATATTATGTTTTATTAGTTTGGATTTATATAATGTACTATTTATTTAATATTAAAATGTTTTTTATATATTAACTTGTGTTTTAGTTTGGATAATGGATTTCAATCTGTGTTTTAGTAGCTACTGTTTTATGAAATGTTCTTGATTTTAGTATATTAATATGACAATTTTAAATTGCTCTCTCCAGTTGATGTTTTGAATATATGATAACTAAATAATACTGCTATTGTAAAAACAAGTAATAGCAACTCAAGAATGCTATAACAATAGTACATAATAATGGTTTGAAAATGCTATATAAAGATATATGAAAACAAACTAATAATGTTATTGTAGAGAGAAGTAATGACAGGTAATGAATGTGTTAACAAACTAATAATAACAGATAAAAAATGTTATAAAATAACATTAATATAGCATTCGTTATTGCATTTCTGAAACGCTATTGTATCCTCCCTACATAAGATAGCGTGCGATTTGACAGCGTTTCGTATAATGCTATACACTACCTATGATAGCATTGAAGGCATGCTATTAATGATGATTATTGTAGTAGTGTTAAAATCTAGGCGTTCAACTTTACTCTTCTTCTTCTCGAGTAGTAATCGACGAAGAGCCAATCTCCACTCTCTCGACTCCTCAACTGCTCTCATCTTTTAAATTCAAGATTCAAGATGGCCGGTGGAAAAGGCAAGAAAGGGTTCGTGAGAAAAGTCTATGCCTCTACGGCCAAGAAAATGAAGTCATCAAACCCTTCCGAGAAGATTGAACCACCTGTTGTTGTACCTCCACCTGAAGAAATGTCTTATTCTCCTCCTCCTGCTCAAGGTCACAAACTCAGGAAGAAATTGGGGAGAAGACCGGCCGATCAACCTTTAAGGAGAAGTCGAAAAGGTATGACTTCGACCCCCCCCCCCCCCCCATTCTCCTTCTAGGGTTTCTGTTGTTGAGAGGGAAAAAGTATCGATTGAGGGGGAGTTAAAAGATGATGTCAATTTACCTTCTGCCTCTATTTCGTATGGTGATTCTTCTAGAATAAAGGGCTTTGATATTAATTTACCAGTTTCAACTCCAGTAAAAATTGGTCCTGGTTTTGATATTAATATTGTTGTTACTAATGAAGATTTTGACCCAATTCCAGTTATGACTGGTCCCTCATTGGTTTCTATAGATTCTGGTCTAAATGATCAACAAAATATGGTTGCACGTGGACAAGATAGTGCTGCCAACACCTCAGACAATCCTCCTCCAGTCTCAGTTGCAGATGTCTCAGTTAAAACTACCAAAGAAGTACATGTGAGTGAGCCTACTCAAGTTCCTACGGTTCTAGTTGGAACTGTAACAAAGGCAATTAAAACTGCTAGTACTGCATCAATTGAAGTTGAAGCTACTACCCCTAGCAATGAAGTAGTTAAGACTACTGATATTGAACCTGCTACTATTGGAACTACCCCACATACACCTGTAGCTGAACCAGTACCTGCTTTAAAGGCAATGGACCTGAATCAAACTCCTGTTGATGGGATTGATCCTGTGATTCCTGAAGTCCTTGCTATACAGAAGAAAGGATCCACCTCTAGTCATGACAAGGCCGCGTCAAGAAAGAAGAAAAAGAAGTTGTCATGTCAATCTGACTTTAAAAGAAGTTCTAAGAGGAAGATGCCTATGAAGTCAAAACTTCTTTAAGGAGAAACTGTGAATTTGGAGATTGACTCAGATAATGAGCCACTTTTAGACAGGGCTACTGAGTTAAGAAAATCAAAGAAAAGGAAATAAAATCCAGAAGTCTCAAAATAAAAGCAAACTATTGCTACTCCTGAAAAGAAGAAGTCTCCTATCTCCAAAAAGAAGCATTCAAAGTCTAGCAGAAAAATTGAGAAGAAAATTGTTGTAAGCAAACTTCACAAGGGACTCCTCTTTGATGACCTTTTTCCTTTATGGAAGGCACTGCAATCCAGAGGTATGATTTCTCAAAGACTGCTTGATTTAGAGAAAATTTCTCGTAAGTGCAAACCTGTTCTAGAAACTCTTGAGGAGAGAAATTTGTCTAGAACTTACATGTCTGTCACTCCTTACTGTAAACAATCCATATTGGAAATTTACTGCAACATTTCTAAAGAAATTTCTGAACCTGATAGCAGTCACTTTCATAAGGTCTATCTTAGAGGAAAATTGTATACTTTTTGTCCAGATATCATAAACTAGATTGGTGGTCATGACATAAAGTCCTCTTCACTAAATACATTTTTTGCAGTTTTATTTCTGATTCCCAGAATCCATTGGATCCCAACTTCACATACTACATTTGTCAGCAAAGAAATGGTCATGCTGCTTTACAAAATTACCAATGGGATTTCTTTTAACATTGGCAGCTTGATTTATGATCAGATAGTTTTAGTGAGGACTAGACTACATTTCAAGTCTAGGATGTTCTTAATTTTTCCTAATTTGATTTATGGAATCTTGGAAAAGCAAGGATTCAAGTGCTCTTCTGAAGAAGTACTAGAACCACTAGGTACTTGTCTTAAAATTCATCACAAGATTCTGAAAAGAGTTGGAACTCCTGCTAAAACTCAGCCTGGATCAAGTTCAGTCAAGACTACTTATGCTGCTTCTTCAATTGCTGAAAGATCAATTCTTGATGAACTATTTTCTACGAGAGAAACAATGGATCAACTATAGCAGTAGGTAATTTCCATAGAGAAGAAAGTTATTGAATACTTCACATCTGCTTCTGAAGGACCAACTTCCCTCTCTTATGGTAGCATATCTGACTCTTCCAACTCTGACAACTCTGAGTAGAACTTTGACTTTTTTCTCACTCCTTTGGCTTAATATGTCAAAAAGGGGGAGAACAAGGTTCAGTTGCAACTCCTGTTTTACTATCTATTTGTTGGTTGCAACTGAACTTCTTTGGGTGATAATACTTTTAAACTCTCTGAGTGGGGGTACTTTAAACCTTATGTCTAATACTGACTGGTTGTATGTTTGCTGTGAATGTTGACTGGTTGTAATCTTTTTGCTTTGACTGTGTGATGGTAGTTGTAACTCTATGAAGATTTGGTTTGACTATGACCTTGACTAGATATTGTCTTAATTGTTGATTTATAATTTATGACAGTTATTTTTGCCCCTGTCAATCTACTCCTTGTTATCTATATTGCTGATGTTAATCTTGTCAGAGTGGGTTTTGCCAAATAAGCCAAAGGGGGAGATTGTTAGTGTTTGCCTTTTATGAGTTGGTTATATTTGGCAAAAGTGTTCCAGGTAAAATCTCAATCTAATGCATAGTCACAACTATGAGGAGCTCTGCCTATAGGATGATAGTTACAACTGTGTGATGACAGTTTCTACTGCTTCTACAGTTTATGGTTTTTGGGATAAGGATGCTACGAATGTAATGACTCTTAGTCTGCAATATTAATGATGATTCTCTTTGATGTCTCTGATATTTTTAATCATCGTTAATTATTTTATTGCCCGATTGGTATTATCAGTTATGTCAGCATTGATTCAGATCTATCAGTTGTCACATATAAATTTTGATGAAAAGATCTGATTTATCAACTCCTGTGTGCGTACACTGTGTTGCCAATTATTTTGAGGAGTTGAGACTGCTGAGTACAAGACGGCAACAATCTACGTTTCTTATCTTCAAGTGAAGATGGTTTCGGGTTGTTAACTCATTACAACACAAGGACTGTGTGGAGGACGAAACTTTGTGGCTGGGATGTCATAGAGAGGCAAGTTGGTATGTACTTGTAATAGAAAGTAGGTTTTTGTTATTTCCAATTCACTGTAGTACTAGTAGACGGATTTCGGAGTGTGAAATCCTGAAGACTTATATTGTACTTATTGACAATGGATTTGGCATCTGTCTAGTGAGTGCCCTACAGATTAGGTGACAAGCTTTGTCACTGAACCGCGTAAACAAACTTTTGTTTGCATAAAGAAACCTTTGTGTTTGCATGTGATTTTTGTTTTGGGTCTTACTTTACTACTAGTAGCAGTTGCAATAGCAGTTGCAACTTCCTATTCAACTATCCTGAACAAAAGTTCTCTTAGAGACCTATATTGTCATGGTCTTCTTCTCTTAGTTATGTAAAATTAGAAGTTTAACGGCAGATTTGCATCGAGCATGCTTACTGCCCTATTTTGGTGCGCACGCGGAGAGGTGGTGTTCAGCTACATGGAGATGTTGGCATGAACCCCAAGAAGGCGCTGTTGGAACCAGCAACCCACTTGTGTATTTTTGACAGTACCGTGGTGAGCGACGCTTCCAAGAACCCTAGTATAATGGCTTTAATTCACCCCGTGGCTCGGGTGGATTGTTTAGAACATCCATACTCATCCTTACTTTTCTCTGTGCTTTTATTTATTGCCTCTGCTCCAAATTGTTGATAGCTTAGATAAATATAATTGCATAAAGGAACCCTCCACAAATATTGAGTCCGAATGGCTAAGGTATTAAGAATATTGATCATACCTTCCATCGTTATGGGGAGTAGAGTGTGTCTACGAACGCGGCGGGTTTGTTGTGCACACACAAGGCCTGTCGTGCAAGTTGACACGATACACCCCATATGGCACATGAGATGTAGACTCTACTACCGACTTGAACATAACTTACCTTGTTGAGCTACACCGAAGGGTGGTTGTTTTCTCGCTAGGGTATAAGAACGATGGGTCTGACTCATCTAGGGTTCTATAGTTTATTGTGCACACACAAAGCCGCAGTTACCATAGATGCATAAATTGATGGAAGTCACATAGTGGTGTGATCGGTAAAAGGTTAACTACCCATGGACCTATTAGGAGTTGTCGTACATGCGAGACACGAGTAGGAGAAGTGGGGTTCCACCTTCCCCTAAGGAAGTTTACCAACGAGGGCTTCCCGCTTCTCAATCGGAGGGTCATTTGGGAATCACAAAAATTAGTGGGAGACATGATTAATTAAAAGATCTCGATAATCATGCATATAAAATATTTGCTCATTAAAGTTTTTCTTTTCATTGTAGCATATTTATCATCGCCATGTCATTTACACTGTCGTCACATAGCATTCTTGATGCTAAAAAATTAACTAGACCCAACTACGTCGATTGGTTGCGAAATGTGAGGATTGTCCTCATTCAAGAGAAACTCTCTCATATTCTTGATTCTTCGGGACCGGTGCAACCCCTTGGAGAAGGGGATTACACCGAGGAAGAGAGGGTAGATTATCAGAAGCTGTAGGAAAAATGGAAAGAAGATAGCACCACTATTCATTTCATATTGCTGGCATCCATGTCAAATGTTTTGCAAAAGTAGCATGAACACTTGGATACCGAAGCTATCGTGCTCCACCTCAAGATGTTGTATGGTGAGCAAATTAGGACTGCTATGTACAAGCTATCAAAATGACTCTTCCGTACCAAAATGGAGGAAGGCACTCCAATCGAGACCCAAGTCCTGAAACTAATAAATTGATTGAGGAGTTAAAGAGGATGGGTTTCGCCATGGATGGGGAACTAAGTCAGGACTTAGTACTCCAATCCCTTCTGGATTTATTTTCACAGTTTATTATAAACTTCCACATGAACAAGCTGGATATCTCGCTTCCCAAGCTCCTTAATATGTTGAAGACTGTCGAGTCCCACCTTCTGAAGGTTAAGGGCAAAGTCTTGTTAGTGGGAGATGCCTCTAAGGCAAATAAATGCTCGGTTGCGAACAAAGCCGTGAAACCTATGAAAGTTATCAAGAAGAAAGGGAAGGTTGTTCCCAAAGGCACCAGCTATCATTGTGGTAAAGATGGCCACTGGAAGCGTAACTACAAGGAGTATATTGCAGATATAAAGTAGAATAGGGCTTCTGAAGACACTTCTTCGGGTGCGTATGTTATTGAAATCAATTTATCATTAACTAACTCTACTTCATGGGTATTTGATATTGGCTATAGTTCTCACATCTGCAAGGTGCTGCAGGATTTGAGAAGAAGTAGAAGACTGAACATAAGGCAACTACGACCTCCGGGCAGGTAATGGCGCAAGAGTTGCAGCTTTAGCCATAGGAACCTATTGTTTAGATTTGTCATCTGGCAAGACCATTGAATTGAATAATTGTTATTTCGTTCCAATGTTAATTTTTTATGTACGTTTGTTACTTGAACAATGTTATGAAATATCTTTGAAAGGCAATATTTGTTGCATATACCATTCTGATGAGTTGTATGCTACTAGAGGCATTTCAAATAGTTTTGGATGTTAATGATGATATTTTTCATATCGAACGAACTCACAAAGAGATGATATGATCCTCACCTATCTCTGGCTTTTAAGACTTGGACATAAAATGGGTACTTTGACCCATGCGATTGTGAATCATTCTCAACTTGAGAATTGTGTATCAAGGACAAAGTGACCGAGTCTTTGTTCACTAGACTTGGTGAAAAGGTCGCTGAGTTGTTAGAGTTGGCCTACATAAGTATATACAGGCCGATGACAACTCAAGCTAGAGGAGAATACTCCTATGACATGACGAGGCACAGGTATGTCCATCTGATGTGACACAAACCAGATACCTCTCAATAGTTCAAGGAGCGTAAAGGTGAAGTTACGAATGAAAAAGTATTATAGGCCTTTGATCGGATCGAGGCAGGGAATACTTATCCACTGGGTTTTTGAATTATGTCAAAGACAATGGGATTGTCTCTGTATGGACCCCTCCTAGCAGATCAATGCATGATGGAGTGTCTGAAAGAAACAATCGCACCATATTCGATATAATGTGATCCATACTCTGCTTCTGATCTCCTTTTGGGGATATGCTCTAGTACCAGTTATATGTTTAGTCTTTCTGTGGTATACCACATGAGATATGTAGTGGAAAGAAACAGAGTCTGAATCATCTAAAATATTTGGGGTTACCCAGTGTATGACAAACTAAAATTAGATCAACAAGGTGAAGATTTTGTGGGATACCCTAAAGGGTGTTTTGGGTATCATTGTTCTCCGAACTGAACAAAAGGTGTTTGGTCAGTAGGTAAGCCACTTTCTTAGAAAAGGGGTTTATCGAGGAAAGTGGGAGTGAGAAAAATGTTGAACTTGATGAAGTTCAAGAACCACAAACAAATTCGCAACAACTAGTGGAAGGTCCACAAGTTGGACCAATATAAGAATTACTACACTAGGGGGGGTGAATAGTGTGTTCGCTAAAAATTTAACCTAATTCTGTTTTAACTATTTCTTGTTTACTTAGGTTAATGCTCAAATCAAAGTCTAAATGCGAAAGCAAATGAATATTGCAAATAAGCAAGCACAAATAGAAACAATGCTAACACATGAATTTATAGTGGTTCGGCCCCAATGCCTACTCTACTATCCAAGCACCCCGCTTAGGATTTTACTCGCAATCCACTAGATAAAGAGTTCCAGAGAAGGTGAAAGCCATAAAGGAAAGATTGCTAGTGGCCCAGAGTCGACAGAAAATGTATGCCGACAAGAAGGCCATAGAATTGGAATTCGCCGAGGGTGATTTAGTCTTTCTGAAGGTCTCCCCTATGAAAGGGGTGGTTCGATTTGGGAAGAAGGGAAATATGAGCCCTAGATTCATTAGGCCTTTTCCCATTCTCAAGCGGAGGGGCGAGGTGGCCTATGAGCTGGCCTTACCTCCTAGACTGAGCAGAGTACACCCGGTCTTCCATGTATCCATGTTGCGGAAATATGTAAAAAAAGATTCGCATGTGATCGAGCCCTCTTCTATTGAGGCAGATTCGGCCATCTCGTTCGAGGAAAGGCCGGTAGAGATCCTTGACCGCCAAATCAGGAAGCTAAGATCCAAAGAAATTCCCCTGGTAAAGGTCAGATGGGATAACCATTCCGGGCAAGAGGCCACTTGGGAGGTAGAGGAGGACATGAAATATCGCTACCCTTCCTTGTTTGGAGAGCCGGTAAGTCCCAGTTATTCAAGTAAATTTGAGGACGAATTTTCCTTAAGGGGGGAAGGTTGTAAGACCTTGGAAAAATTTCCTAATATAAAAATCTGTTTTGGTGCAGCGCGCCGGACCCGGGGATAATCGAGTCGAGCCTCAGGATCACCTCGATTGAAAAGGTATGACTCGACTAATGATGTATGCAATTAAATTGGGCAAATGACTCTTTCCTTTTATGCATTTATACTTTAATCTAGTTTAAGTCGACTCGTGTTGCGGGAAGAGTCAGAACCCAAGTCGAGCTCAGGTTTAGTCGAGTCATGATTAAGAGTCTAGGTCCATTAAGGAAGGTTTGATGAGGGATTAAAACCCCTCATCCTTGTGCCGTGCGACTCATCTTTGAGTCGCACAAGGCAGCGCCTAGGAGAGAGGGGAGAAGAAGCAAGGACGAGGGGAATTTTGGTCGATCCGGGATTTTGCGTCGTCGCCGAAAAAAATTTCAAAGTTGTCGTCATCTGATCTTTCATAATCCTCAATCAAGGTGAGTGGTTGGATTTGAAGAAATGGGGGAGGCGGGTAGCCGAACCCTTAGTGGTGATAGGATTGTGTTTTCTCGTGATTTTCCGACGTATCGAGTTTCCGTAGTTGTACATACATGATTCTTGTATCAATACTTGCCGTATCATTTTATTTTCTCGTCGTTTTCTCCAATCTAGGGCTGCCAAATCATGGGGAAAAGGGATAGGTCATGCCAAAATTTTCTCCAATCCCCTTGATGGAAGTAGAGCCCTTAGATGATCATAAATCTATCATTAGAGCATTCTCCGTCGTCGATTTCACGTGTTAAACAGTTTGTCTTCCCTAGAACCCCTAGGTGTGGCTGAATGAACCCTAAACCTCATGAGAAGGGTTCAGCCAGGGGTAGGGGAAGGGGTAAACCAGTCCACATGAATTTAAGATATATTGGAGACGAAGAGTAAGGGTCGTAGCTAAATTATTCTTTCCCTTTTCTACCCTAAGAGGCATGGCCGAGCAAGGTTCACCTTGCTCAAGGCTCAACCAAGCCTAGGGGCAGGGAAAGGGTGAGCTTTAGATGGAAACTCCTATGGTTAGAATGTTAAAACTATAGAGGCATTATGATACTTAGGAAGAACACCAACCATAGTAAGTAAATTTATTGATTTACGAGATTGTAGGAATGCTAGCTTAATGATCATCCTTAGCTCATTCAATCTTTAAATTTTGAAATGATGTATTAGTTACCATGCTTAGTATCTCATGCATTATTGAATTCATTGCTACATTTCCATGCTAGGTAAATTGTTCTTATTGAGCTTAATTCTAAAGGTAGTGTATAGTTGTTATGTATGAATATTGTGGCTATATATAGTAGATGTTGTAAACTATGCTTACTTTTCTTTAGATTACACATGATGTCCTAAAATGTTCATGGGCGGAATTCCAAGGTCGGTACATGGAATTCCTCACCCAAGGTAGTGTATAATGTTAGATAACATGTAGGACGTTGCGAGATGCTCAGCATATGTGAAAACTTAGGTAGGAGATGATATAACTTCTAGGACTTCTAGTAAATATTTTGGAAACCTAGAACTCCTAGGCGTACACATTTTGAAAGGGCAGCATTGATTGTGTGATGTGCTTGAGATGGTCCGCCAAGAAGCTCAGAGGTCAAAAATGACCAATGCTTAGCTCGGCTAGTGTTTGGGTCTTGAGGTGCGCCAGCGGGCGCGCTAGGTGCCAGACCCTAGTAGGGTGGGACTAGCTATCCTTACCCCAGATGGTGTCCGGACACTAGTGGACCATCCTAGTCGATGGCCCGGGATTGCTTGTTTACATCTTGATATGATGTCGCCGACAGCCAGTATGATTCTACCTTGTATGGTAGGGCCGGCTGTAGCCGGGATTTTTATTACCATAAGTAGGCCCAAGGGCTGGATGCCGGAGGCTTGATCGGCCGAGATGGCAGATTTCACATATTCGGTTTATACAAAATGACCCATGGGATTAGTAGTCACATTAAAAGTAGCTTACCTCCCTGAATATACATTATGTTGCCTTATATGTCATGCATGAATAACTGAGGATTATGTGGAGGTTCGCTAGAACCGCTCACCTAGTCCCAAGTGGACTCACATTTTGTTTCTTTGTTTTTGCAGAGAATGAGCAGTGATTGTGATCTATCGACATGGTGCAGCTGGTGGGCGGGAGATGGTGCCATATCTCGTAGCGGCGTCCATGAGTCATAGTCCAGTGTTTCTAGTAGTTGTTTTTTTTTTTGCATTGATAGTTGTATTTTGGAAAAAGTTTATAAAACTTTGATTCTTGAGACGTTCAGTTGTTCTGATGTTAGTTTTCTTCTTTTGTTTGAAAACATAAAATTGTGAACTTTGAAAACTTTTAATAAAGTTTGTGTTGAGATTTCTTTTATCGACATGTTCTGGTTTCTTTTTGTCAGTGTAGACAGTAGGCCACAGGGTAGGATGTAGGCCCTGGCCGATCACACTACCCTCAGTTGGGGTGTGACATCGAAAGTCTCCGCCTTCCTATCGAGAGCACTCTCCCACCTCACTATCACTTAAGGACACTCTAATCCTAGATTACAAGGGTGGACTTATGCCTTACAAGCAAGGCAACCACCACAGTCAACAAAACCAAATACAAGATAATAAATCACAAAAATACACAAGTAAGGGAGCAAATAATCAAAGCAACTTATACTTAGCTCCAACACAAGATCACCTAGCTCCTCTTGATGTCTTTGATGATGAAACAATGAAGATAAGGCTCAATCAAGGGTTTTTGGCTTCAAGCTAGGGTTTAGATGAAATGGCTCAATAAAAGCTTGGAAATAATCTTAGAATGGCTCAATGAAGTGGTAGAGGGCTGAGAAAGGCTCTCTTGGGAGCTTATATAGAGATCCGAAGGGTAGGGGCTCAAAAAAAGCCGTTCAAGAGATCTAAATAGATTCGTTGGACTATTCAGTGGACCGTCGGGTGACCCTCAAGCGGCCGAGCATCATTCGAACGGGTTTTGGAAATATTCAAAAACCATTCCGGTCGATCCTCGGGTGACCATCGGGCGGCCGAGGATCAGCCAAGATTCGACCGATTATCAGCATTTTGGTTGATTTTTGCAGGATGCTAATTTCTTGGTTTTTGGGTTTTCATGTTTTGTGGTTTATTTGCATCATAAAGGGGATTTACAACACATTCTAGACACCCTAAACCTAAACACTCTCTTCCCGACGAAATCTGAGTGTCGACGATCATCCTTCTGATTTCTCTGATTCCTCCGATTTTTCAATCGCAAACGTCACACGCAAACCAACTTGGAACCTGAACATTTTTCTCGCTCAAACATTAGTTCCAAGTTTGTTATCATTAAAATTGAGATTAAGACCAAGGTTGAAAACCTTAGGCCAACCATCTCTCCCTTTTTGATGATGACAAGCATCCTTAAGAAAATATTTTCATTAACGCATAAACTATCAACATGCATATGTAAATAAATATTGTCCCCTAATGATATGCATGGTTTTTCTATTTTTTCTTTTCCCTTTACCTATAATTTTCTCCCCTTTTGACATCAATCAAAAAGGGCAAGAAAAGTCAACCAAGGTCAAAGTTAGGACTTGAAAACTAGTTTTCATAAAAACAAAGTCAACCAACATAAGGGATGACTACAAATCCATTTTGATACACATCAATATATGATATCAAAGAATTCTACATCTAGTATTCATGTATCAAGTTCAAGTAATGGAATTTTCATGTATCGGTCAAGATATCAAAAACTATTTTTGAAATGATTTTTCATGAGTCAAAATGAGAACGATACCAAAAACATATTTCTAACATCATACTTTAAGTCTCATTTGAAGATTTCGAATAAAAAGCAAAGTATCGAAAAAATGAGTTCTTGATGAAAACGATACTTTGTATTTTTGAAAATGAACTTCGAAAATCTATGAGAAATCACAATCTTCATGAAAATTTCTAAAATTTTTACTGGAGAAACTAGATTTTTCAATGAAGATGTAGTTTCAAGAATTAGTCAAAAATAATTTTTCTACATTTTTCTAAAAATAATCGAACATGCTAAAATTTTCAATGACATTTTCGTAAATATCAGTTATTTTTCAAAAATATTTCCAGATTTCATTCAAACTTTTCAAATACCAAGATATGATTATTTAAAGCATGTATATCAAGTTTGAGATGAAAATAATGTCATTTAGTCAAAATTTCAACTTAGCATGATTTCATTCAAAATAAGCAAGTTATCATGAAATTTGCAGAGTATCAAATTTTGTCATTTACTCATGATTTTTCAAGTTTAAGCACTTGAACAGCTAACATGAGTAAGTCTAAACATGTTTGTGAAGTTTGGACTCAAAATGATATTTCTAAGTCAATATGTTGACTTAGGTGAACTAGTTGAGACTTTGTTGATTTACACATGGATTTTCAACTCTAAACACCTAGAAGCATGTCATGTATTAAACACATTTAACTAGCTTGGACTTAAAAGGAGGTCTCTAATGACAAATATCAACCTAGAGCAAGATTCATTTAAAAAAATTTGCCTAAGTGCTAAAATTCTACGTACTCATGAGAATTCAAAGATTTGTCATGCAATTTCAATAATGAGTATAGAGACACCAATAACACATGAATGTTGAGGTATTATACTAAGATTCTAGTAAAAAATGAAATCATACGTCATACATGAAAATCTTGTCAAACTTGTCTTTTTCATTCTAATTAGCTTTAGCCTTCCATAAACATAGTTTCAACTTGCAAGTGAGCTTCATTAGTATCATAATGAAATTAAGGCTACTAGCAAGTTAACCGTACCAAATAGCAAAGAGGGATTCAAATATCATTTTCAAAATACATCTTTGCTAGAAAGTTTGAGATCCATTTTAAATGAGATCACAAGTGTAATGTAAATGAAAACTTGATCTCTAACCCTTCCTATTGGTTGAAAACTGAGAGGCCAAAATTTGCCTACGATTTAGAACCGCAAGGTCGCATGAGCCCGTTATAGGCTACAAAGGTCTCCAAAGAGACTAGGAAACCAAAAATAAAAAAATCATTTGATAAAATCATATAAATAGTGGATAGAATTAACTCGAATTAAACAAGTATCATTATGACTTGAAGTTGCAACCTCATGGAGATTTTTCATTTGAATATCCAAAGCAAAGTAAAGAAAGGAGATGATATTGGATTACTTAAGATGCCACTTTTCATACCTTAGGCATCATGATGACTTGAAGTTGCAACCTCATGGAGATTTTTCATTTGAATATCCAAGGTCAACTTCAATATTCCATTTTCCATTTGTCCTTGTGTGGTAGCTCCATCTACAAAAGAACAAGAAACTTTTGGTACCCAAATAGCTTTGGGTCCTTGGGGGTGATCGTTGGCCTAGGAATCCAAAGTGTCATAGCAACACTTGGATTTCTCTTGAATGCGCAATCATAGATAGCATGACCAAAAATAGCACAACAAAAGCAATGTCCATTAAATTTCTTCTTTTCATTCTTAGTACGACCATGAGGTTTAAAGCTAGAATGCCTAACATGTCTATGAGTATAAGCATTCTTAGGTGCAACATTTCTATTTCTAAAATTCTTAGGATAGGAAACATTAGATACACTATTTTCTTTCCTACTCAAGAAAACAACCTCATTTTTCAAGTCATTTATGGATTTGTGTAAGACTTGCATTTGAGATTTCATCATACAATTTTCAATTTTCAAAATCTCATTCTCAAATTTGAGATCATTATTTCTAGATTTCATTTTAGATCTCAAAATATCATTTTCAAATTTCAAAACTTTAAGCTCAAGTTCTAAATTATCATGACATGAATCAAATGACCTAGACTTCAACTTTTCATTTTCTTGTTTGAATTCGTGCAAATGAGAATTAAGTCATATATTTTCTTGCTTCAATATTTTATTTTCCTTATCCTTTTTAATAAGCAAGGCATACATTTTCTTGCATTCATGAGAACTAGTAAAGCTAGCAATATCATTATCACTCGGGGGTTCAGGCCGAGCTCGCCGAGGAGCTTAAGGTGTAACCGCGTGCGAGGAGTTAATGGCTCTAAGGTTGAAAGTAGTGATGTGATAGCCAAAGATTGCATTAGGGGGTTAAGGCCGAGCTCGCCGAGGAGTGTAAGGCGGAACCGCGAGCGATGAGTTAAGGGCGCTAAGGCCAAAAGTAGTGGCATGATAGCCAAAGACTGCACTCGGCGGTTCAGGATAATCTTGCTGAGGAGCATAAGGTAGAACCGTGCATGAGGAGTTAAGGGCTCTAAGGCCAGAAGCAGTGGTGTGATAGCCAAAGACAGCACTCAGGGGTTCAGGCCGAGCTCGCCGAGGAGAGTAAGGCGGAACCGTGCGCGAGGAGTTAAGTAATCCATTTTAAAGTGTGTCGGGGCTGAGCCAGAGGCGGCATTTGGACCTGAGGACCAGATCGACTCGGTGAAAACCAAGCTCACAAGAAGCGCGCTTGGGGTCATTGATGACGTAGGGGGCTTAGAATAGACACTGAGGCCGGTGAGCCACACTGGTGAAAGCCAAGTTCTAGAATGGAGTACTGGGCTATGGGGCAGGAAGTAACAACTCTGAGAGCGAGAAATCTAAGGTCATGCATGAGGACCAAAACAGGTTTTTCCTGAACACAGAGAAAGTGCGGGGAATGCAATTTTATTGAGTAATAAGGAAATTGTACGTACAGGAGGAGTGCTATGTTCTGAGCCTTATTGCGATGATTTGATCATGGCTTGATTTCTTTTGAAAGGTTGAGTTGAGGTTGCTTTCGCATGTCTCATCCCGAGCTTGGTTCCGAGGTTTTGGCCGACTATTTGCCTTTGATTTTGGGAAGTTTTTGTGGGCCGATAAGCTCATTCTTCGGTTCAGCCACCTTTGGCTTGAGGCATTCATTATAACACCATCGGGCTTCTTTTTGGTTGGCATGCAACACGCCTACTTCTGTCCACCAAATAGGAAATTTTAATGCCAGGTGGGTAGTGGATACGATAGCCCCCAGATTATTCAAGGACGGTCGTCCTAGGATCATATGATATGCGCTGGGGATATTGATGATAAGATATAGCACATCAATTATTTTCGCTTTTGGCTGAGAGTTAAATGTCGTCAGCCATATGGCTCCGCGAACGTCAACCACCTCTTCTGAGAAGCCTACCAAGTCTCCCTAGCATGGTGTGAATTAATTGCATCTTCTCAAAAGTTGAGTAGAAAAGGATGTCGGTGGAGCTCCCTTGGTCGACAAGGGCCTTTTTAACGATGAAGTTTCATGCAATATCATAGATTACGGTCGAGTCATGTAGGTTATGATCATTTTCGCAAAAATTGGATTCATGGAACGAAATTACTAGGTTTTGGGGGTAGGTCAATGTGGGCGAGTGACACTGTCAACCGTCATGATTGCCCGAAGAGACCTCTCTCTAGCCAAGCTCGAGTCTCCGCCCCCCGCAAATCTGTTGGCGATGTAGTCGATGACCCCTCGGGAATTCAAAGGTGTTCAGCTTCGTCGTCGAGGATCGCGACTTTTGGTCCGACCCCTCTCTTTCTTGTGATGGACATACTTGTCCAGGTGTCCTACACGGACTAAATCTTCGAGTTGATCTCCGATCATTACACAGTCCTCGGTAGTATGTCCATAAGTATCATGGAATGTACACTTCTTGCTCATGTCGGCATTACGTGACAGCTTTTGCTTTCCTGCGTTGGCGGGGTATTTGATAAGCTCAGGTGGTAGATGCCGCGGAGGATAGTTTCCTTCTTTGTGTTGAAAGGGGTGTGCCTTTTGAATCGGGCATTCGGGCTAGGTGGTGTCCTTGATTGCTCTCCCCATGCTCTAAGTGACAACGCTTGGGGTCAGGCAGGGGCTATCCTTGGGACCGTGTTAGTATCTCAACTTGGGTTGCTAGACGTTGGTTCTTTGCTTCCAACTCGTTTATCCACTACTGAGGCTCTTCAGGGGGAAGATGGGCTAGAACCAGAGCATCACTCCTTGTTGTTTCAGCGCCACCAAGTTGCGGTCGATCGTCGTCATCGGGTTGTTGCCATTGGTGGGCATGGTGGTCGCTTGGCTTCGAGTTCCAACCATTGTAGGGGAGGTTAGCTTTACTCGGCCCTAGGGGGGGCCTATAAAAGACACTTTGACGCTCAAGTTAATGGGACTCCAAGATGGAGGTAATGGAAATTGGAAATTGGAAATTATAGTTACCTGAGGCGCATTGTGTCTATACTTATTGCAAGTGGAGGTGATGATGCCGTTCGAAAATCTCGTGGTATATTGCCCAGAATGGTTCGAGGCTGATCCCGGAGATGGCAGGCCTGTAATGATGTATCTATACGCTATAAGAAAGGATGTAGATATCCTATGTATGGCCGGGTGGGGTCCCGGGTAGAGTCGTCTAGTTTAGCTCGGATCTGATTCATGAACGTAGTTAAGCAGAGCCCCCTTGAATGGAGCCGCTTGGTTCAGCCTGCGCTGTTGGGTCTAATCCGGCCAGACCTAATAGATTTAGTCCAGTCCAGTAGCTTATGTATGTCTTTCTTTTCCTTGTAGCATTTCATCATCACCATGTCAACTACACTGTCGTTACGTAGCATTATTGATACGAATAAACTCACTAGACCTAACTATGTCGATTGGTTGCGAAACCTGAGGAATGTCCTCACCCAAGAGAGACTTTCCTATATCTTTATAATCGGCCACCAAATACCCCTTCCCAAGGGCTACCGAGGAAGTAAGGGCCACTTACAAGAAGTGGCAATATGACAACGCTATTGTTCAATGCTTTATTCTCGCCTCTATCTTCGATGTGTTGCAGAGGCAACATGAAAAGATAGACGCTAGAACCATCATCTCTCACCTCAAGGAGTTGTATGGTGAAGAGAGTCAGACTGCTAGGTTTGAGCTGTCAAAGCAACTATTCCAAACCAAGATGACAGCATGGACCCCTGTTGAAACCCATGTCCTCAAACTTAGCGATTTGATCGAGAGGTTAGGGAAATTGGGGGTAGATATTGATAAGGGGCTAAGTGAGGACTTAATAATCCAATCCATCCCAAGATCATTTTCACAGTTTATCGTTAACTACCACATGAACAAGCTGGATGCCTTGCTATCCGAGCTCCTTAATGTGTGAAGACTGTTGAGTCCCACCTTCCGAAGGAAAAGGACAGAGTCTTGTTAGTGTAGTGCCCCTAAAAAGGCAAAGAAGCGCTTTGTTAAGAACAAATCTATGAAACCTAAGAAGTATATCAAGAAGAAAGGGAAGACTGCTCCTAAAGGCACATGCTTCTATTGTGGTAACGATGGCCACTGGAAACGAAATAGCAAGGAGTATATTGCAGAAGTAACGTAGAAGAGGGCTTCTAAAACCCCCTCCATAGGTGCGTTTGTTATTGAAATAAATTTATCATTGAATAATCATACTACATGCATATTGGATACCAGTTGTGGTTCTCATATTTGCAATTCGTTGCAGGGGCTGAGAATAAGTAGAAAACTGAACAAAGGCGACTACGATCTCCGGGTAGGCAATGGCGCAAGAGTTGTAGCTTTAGCCGTAGGAACCTATTGTTGAAGTCTTCCATCTGGCAAGACCATTATATTGAATAATTGTTATTATGTTCCAGTTTTAATAAAGAATATTATTTTTATTCTTTTGTTACTTGAACAAGGTTATGAAATATCTTTAAAAGGTAATTGTTGCCACATATACCATCTTAATGAGTTATATGGGATTGAACGTGTTGGTGAAATGGCCTACACTAGAGGGGGGAGTGAATAGTGTGTTAACTTAATCTTATCGCCTAATTTCGGTTTTAAACGTTTCTTAAACTACTTAGGCACGTTATCAATTTAACGACTAAATGCGGAAGCGATTAATAATAAAGCAATTACTACAAACAAGATATCAATGCTAACATAATGATTTATAGTGGTTCGGCCTCAATGCCTACTCCACTACCTAAGCACACCGCTTAGGATTTCAAAACTAGTTTAACTAGATTAATTAGTTTCCTTACAATGAGCACTTTACACCAAAAAGTCTCCGCTCTCAAACCGAAGGCACTTCCATACCCGAAAGTATCCTGCCTTCCTACAGAGAGCACTCTCCCACCTCAACCTAAGGACAACTCAACTAATCCTAGTAAACTAGTTTTACACCGGTGGATGTAAACCTCAAACACTAAGGCTACCACCCAACTTCAAGACCTACACTCTAGGTCTTGCACAAACTCAAATATAATGAAATAAACCACAAAAATGCAAGTAAATGGAGCAAATAAACAATACAACAAATACTTAGCTCCAAACACAAGTTCTAGTTCCTCTTGATGCCTCAATGATGAATCAATCAAAGCTTGAAGGCAAGATCAAGGAGTTGAGAGATCAAACTAGGGTTTCTCCAAGTAATGGCTCAATGAAAGCTTGGGAATGATCAAAGATGGTTCAATGGAGGTTAGGAGTGATCAAGAGTGTCAAAGGAAGGCTGGGACATCAATATTTGTAGATCCATGAGGTGAAACATCACTTAACGACTCAAAATAGAGCCGTTTCGACCGTTCGATCGCTAGTTCGATCGAAGGCCGGTCGACCGACAGAGCGACTGACCCATCGACTAGAGCCCTCTGTGCTTTCTGGGCTCATTTTGGTCGACCGACCTATCGACCGGCCGTAGAGTACTAGTACTCTACATATTGTACATGTACTCTACATTGAGTTTCAGCCAATTTCTTCCTTCGATTCGGGTTTTAGATTATAGGTTAGGTTTTTTGGGTTCTTTGCATTATAAAAGAGGATTTTGCAATTTATCTAAACACCCTAAACCTAGACTCTATCTTCTCGACGAATCTGAGCGTGTCGACCAACGTCCTTTCGATTTTCTGATCTCTCTGATATTTCTAATCACGGGCGTCGAGCGCTAACTGATATGGAACCTGAAAATAATTCTCCATGAAATCATTAGTTCCATGTTTGTTATCATCAAAACCGAGATTAAGACCAACGTTGAAAACCTTAGGCCAACAATCTCTCCTTTTTTGATGATGACAAACATCCTTAAGAAAATATATCATTTAAGCATAAAAGGATATCAATTATGGGATTTCGCCCCCTATCAACATGCATATCTATATAATAGAAATCCCCCTATCTATATGCATGATTTTCCTATATATTTTTCCCTTTTACCTATATTTTTATCCCCCTTTTGATATCAATAAAAAATGACAAGAAAAGTCAACCTATAGTCAAAGTTGAGACTCTAAAACTATTTTTTATGAAACATTAAAATCTCAACCAATGGGATGAAACGCAAATATTTAATATGAGACTAAATCATACATGATAGTAAGGAGCGATAACTAAAATCCAAATTTGGAAATCATGTATAAACTCAAGTATCGGTCAAAATATAAAAAAAACATTTTAGAAATGATTTTTCTCGAGTAATAGTGAGAACGATACCAAAAATAGAGTTATCATATCATACTTGGAGTCT
This sequence comes from Canna indica, assembly GCA_034359265.1. NCBI lineage: Eukaryota > Viridiplantae > Streptophyta > Magnoliopsida > Zingiberales > Cannaceae > Canna > Canna indica. The sequence continues at coordinate 29,159,573 of CP136898.1, read as the reverse complement.
CATTTAAAAATTTCAACGAAAATCCAAAGTATCCAAAAAATGAGTAATTTGAGAAGAGTGATATTATAGTGGCATTTTCATAAATAAGTGAATTTTTCATGACATTTCCAGATTTTATTCAAACTATAAAAATACCAAGTTATGATTATGTAAAGCATGCATATTAAGTTTGAAGAAAAAATAATGTCATTTGATCAAAATATGAACTTAGCACGATTTCATACGAAATAGACATGAAAATATGAAAATATGAAAATATGAAAATGGCTAAATATCAAATTTTGCTATCTACTCATCTTTTCTCTAACTTAGACACCTGAACATCTAACATGAGTGAATCTAATTATATCAATCAAATTTGGGCTTACAAAGACGTTTCTAAGTCACTTTGTTGACTTAGGTCAAAGAGATACTTAAGTATACATAAATTAAATTCTTAAATCCCTATCAAATCACATTCTTGATGAAATTTTTTGAAACTTTAACCATAGAAACTAGATTTTTTAAGGAATCTACAGATTCAAGAATGAGTAAAAAATTAGTTTTCTAGAAATTCCTAAAATTCTTGAAGTCTAAGGGCAATTTCATAAATTTTAGGTATTTTTCAAAAGTTGTCAATTTTGCTTCAAATTTTTCAGACATCGTTGAATGATCATTTAATATGTGTGTGTCAAGTTTAAGCTAAAAATGAATTCACTAAGTTTATTTTTCATCCTATCTTGATTTAAATGAAAAATCGATATTTCTAACTATCATTCAAGTTATCAAAATCATTCCTAGAAATGATTTTACTCAAACAATGATGTGAACGATATTGGAAATGAAATCAAAATGGTATACTCAAAGTTTCAATTAAAGTTTTCGACGAGAAATCAAAGTATCGGAAAGATTGATATTTCAAGAGGATTCTTAATGGTACTTTGTTTTTTTGAAATCCAACTTCAAAATTCCACTATAAATTTGATTCTTAATAAAAATTTATGAAATTTTTACACAACAAACTAGATTTTTAAATGAAGGTGCAAATTTCAAGAATCAGTTAAAAAAGATTTTTCTACATTTTTCTAGAAATAACTAAAAATGCTAAAATTTTAATGGCATTTCCGTAATTTTTAGTTTTTTTCAAAACGTGTTCAGTTTTCATTCAAACTTTTATGACACCACATAATGGTCATGTAAAGAGTGTATGTCAAGTTTGAGATGGAAATTATGTGCTTAAGTCAAGATATCAACCTAGTATGGTTTCATTCAAAACTGAGCTAGTTATCATCAAACTTGCTAAGTGTCAATCTTATCATTTACTCATTATTTTTCAAATTTAAACCTTTGGACACCTAATATGAGTAAATCTAAACATGTTCCTCAAATATGGATTGAAAATGAGACCTCTAAGTCAATTTGTTGACTTGGGTCAACTTGGTCCAAAAAAGATTATCATCAAATGACCTCTATGTTATTTTATTCATATCCATATGAATTTTTTATTATAAATGCATGAAAATATGTCATACCTATTCCTAAACATATTTATGAAGTTTGGACTTAAAATGAAGTATCCAAGTCGATTTGTTGACTTGGGTCAAACTTTTCCAAGTTTAAGTCCCCTAAAGTGATCTAGTTATCACCTTGTTCATCTACACATGAATTTTCAAGTTTAAATACCTACAATCATGTGATATGTATATCAAACATGTTTACCAACTATTAACTCAAAATGAGGTCTCTAATATGAATTTTAACCTAGAACAAGTTTCATTCAATCAAGATATCATGAAATTGCCTAAGTTATCAAACTTTTACCTACTCATGAAATTTTAAATATTTATCATGCATAATCAATCATGAGCATAGAGAAGTCATTCAAGCATAGTTATCGAGGTAATTAAATTATATTTTAATAAAAGTTAAGATCATACCTCATTTTAGATAATTTTTGCTAAACTTGTCAACTCTCATTCCAATTTCAATCTATTAGCCTTTCATTAATTCTTTTGATAACTTGCAAGCAACAACCATTAGTAGCATAATGAAACTATGTGACTACTAGCAACTTAGTATACTAAATAGCAAGGGTTAAGTGCAAGATTTTATTCAAAAGTCTTAACCAAGCTATATAGTAAGGATTCATTTAAAAAGGAAGTATCATGATACCAAAATGAATCAAGAGATCTCAAGGAATGAAATATTTGAAAAATTAAGATCTCCAACCCTTCTTATTGGTTGAAAACTGAAAGGCTACAATTAGCCTATGATTTAGAACCGTAAGGTCACATAAGCCCGTTATAGGCTACAAAGGTCTCCGAAGAGATCGAAAATCAAAAATTAAAAAATCATTTGATAAAACCATATCAAGAGCAGAAAATCTACAAAAATTAAGCATATATCAAAACTCCAACTCTAATGTGATAAGATGAACATAGGATTCTTCATTACCGTAGGCATCTAGTCTAGGTGAAGACTTGAAGTTGCAACCATGTAAGGATTATTCATTTCAATTCTTTTGGTCAACTTCAATACATCACTTTCCTTCAACCATGTGTGGTAGCTCCCCCTACAAGAGAACAAGAAACCTTTGGTACCGAAATGACTTTGGGTCCTTGGGGGTTAGATGGCCTAGGAATCCAAAGTGTCTTAGCAACACTTGGATTTCTTTTAGGGAAAACTATACTTTTGGTCTCCATAGTTTTCTCCAATTTTGGTTTTGGTCCCTATAGTTTCAAAATTTTGGTTTTAGTCTCCACACTTTACTTTCGTTTAGGATTTGGTCCCTACCGTTAAATAAGGTTTAAATGGTGCTGATGTGTATAACATATGCTGATTGGACAATGCTGACGTGGAGCCTGCAGGAACCAACTTGGTAAACTATAGGGACTAAAATCAAAATTTTATAAACTATAAGCAGTAAAACCAAAATTTTGTAAACTATAGGGACTAAAACAAAAATTTAAGTAATTATTTTTCCTAATAAATATAAAAAATTATATGATATTACCTGGCCCGAAAAAAATCGCGCTCGACCCCGACCCAAAAAAATTCGTGCCTGATCCGGTCCAACTCGAAAAATTTCGTGCCCGACCCGTCCCGAAAAAATTCATGCCCGACTCGGCCCGACCCAAAAAAATTTGTGCCCGACCCGGCCTGGCCCAAAAAAATTCGTGCCCGACCCGGCCCAAAAAATTACGTGCCCGAACCGGCCCAAAAAAATTCGTGCTCGACCCAGCCCGAAAAATTTGTGCCCGAATTTTTTCGGGCACGTTCGGGTCGGGAACGATTTTTTTCGGGCCAAGCTGAGCCGGGCCAAGTAATATCATATAATTTTTTATATTTATTAGGAAAAATAATTACTTAAAATTTGGTTTTAGTCCCTATAATTTACAAAATTTTGGTTTTATTACTCATAGTTTATAAAATTTTGGTTTTAGTCCCAATAGTTTACCAAGTTGGTCCATGCATGCTCCACGTCAGCATTGTCCAATCAGCACATGTTATACACGTCAGCACCATTTAAACCTTATTTAACGGTAGAGACCAAATCTTAAACGAAAGTAAAGTGTAGGGACTAAAACCAAAATTTTGAAACTATAGAGATCAAAACCAAAATTCGAGGAAACTATGGGGACCAAAAGTATAGTTTTCCCTTTCTTCTAAAAGCACAATCATGAATTGCATTGCCATATATACTACAACAAAAACAATTTCCATGAAACTTTTTATTTTCATTTTTCTTTTGAGCATGAGGTTTAAAGGTAGAATGCCTAACATGAGAATAAACATGAGCATGAACATTCTTTTTAGAAACACCATTTCAAATTTTTAGCCTCAAGTTTCAACTCATCATGAAAGGGATTGATCATGTTATCTTTCAATTTTTCATTTTCCACTTTCAATTCATCAATCTCATTCATCAATTGTGAATTACTAATTTTCAAAACATCAATACTATCATGGCAATCAACACTTGAGGAACGTAGATTTGCCTTTAAATTTTCATTTTCTAACTCTAGAGCATGCAAATCCTTAGTAAGCCTAGAGTCATCCTTTTTAATTTTCTTGATTTCTTTACACTTTTTCAAAAGCATGGCACACATATTTTGGCATTCTTCTACTAGTTCTTCATATGACATTTTGAGTGAATGTGAAGAACAAGCATCACTATCATAAGCTATATCCTTATCATGACTGAGAGTGGAGTATTGTACCTCATCATGGATACCCATGAGGCAAACCTTGGATGTACCTTCATAGTCATGACAAGAGGATGCTTCACTAGATTCGATGGAGGACTTTGAAGCATACTTCATCTTCTTGCCATTTTTCTTAAGTGAAGGGCAATTCTTCTTTATATGGCTCTTCTCCTTGCACAAGTAGCAAATGACATTTCTCTTTCGGCTCTTTGAAATGTCTTTTTGACTACAAACACTATGGGCTTCAAAAACTAAGTTAGCATTGGAGGGATGACCATTGTCATCACAACCTTCATGAAAAGTAATTAACTCCTCGGTTTTGGCATAATCATATAAGATGTTTAAACTTGCCCATAAATCAAAAACCGAAGTATAATGCATGACTTTTTCAAAGATGCTATTAGGTAAGGTACAAAATATGCAATACATAGTATCTCCATTAGATTGAAACGTTTTCTTATCAAGTTCACTCCAATCAAGCATGTTAATCTTAGGTTCAATGTATTCTAATTTTAACATGTTATAAACATCAAAACATCTAGTATTTAAGTAGGTGTACATCCTAGATTTCTAAATACCAAAGTTTAATTCATCGAACCTGGGAGGTGTGGAAACAACCGACTCTAGTGCCATTTCCGAATCAAAATAAAGTGTAAGAGAGATGGTGAAATCTCAAGCTACAACCCGCTCTGATATCAACTGTTGGTGAAATGGCCTACACTAGAGGGAGGATGAATAGTGTGTTAACTAATTCTTATCGTCTAATTCAGGTTTTAAACGTTTCTTAAACTACTTAGGCACGTTATCAATTTAACGACTAAATGCGAAAGCGATTAATAGTAAAGTAATTAACACAAACAAGATATCAATGCTAATACAATGATTTATAGTGGTTCGGCCCCAATGCTTATTCCACTATCTAAGCACCCTGCTTAGGATTTCCAAACTAGTTTAACTAGATTAATTAGTTTTCATACAATGAGGACTTTACACCGAAAAGTCTCCACTCTCAAACTGAAGGCACTTCCACACCCGGAAGTATCCCGCCTTCCTACCGAGAGCACTCTCCCACCTCAACCTAAGGACAACTCAACTAATCCTAGTAAACTACATTTACACTAGTGGATTTAAACCTCAAACACCAAGGTTACCACCCAACTTCAAGACCTACACTCTAGGTCTTACACAAACTCAAATACAATGAAATAAATCACAAAAATGCAAGTAAATGGAGCAAATAAATAACACAATAAATACTTAGCTCCAAATACAAGTCCTAGTTCCTCTTGATGCCTGAATGATGAATCAATCAAAGCTTGAAGGCAAGACCAAGGAGTTGAGAGATCAAACTAGGGTTCTCCAAGTAATGGCTCAATAAAAGCTTGGGAATGATCAAAGATGGCTCAATGGAGGTTAGGAGTGATCAAGAGTATCAAAGGAAGGTTGAGACATCAATATTTATACAGCCATGAAGTGAAACATCACCCAACAGCTCGAAATAGAGCTATTTCCACCGTCCGATCGAAGGCCGGTCCATCGACTGAGTAACTGACCCATTGACCAGAACCCTCTGTGCTTTCTGGGGTCATTTCGGTCGACCAACCTATCGACCGGCCATAGAGTACCGGTACTCTACATATTGTATCTGTACTCTACATTGAGTTTCAGTCGATTTCTATCTTCGGTTTGGGTTTCAGGTTATGGGTTAGGTTTTTTGGGTTCTTTGCATCATAAAAGAGGATTTTATAATTTATATAAACACCCTAAACCTAGACTCTATCTTCTTGATGAATCCGAGCGCGTCAACCAATGTCCTTTCAATTTTTGGATTTCTCTAATATTTCCGATCGCAAACGTCGAGCGCTAACTGATATGGAACCTGAAAATAATTCTCCATGAAATCATTAGTTTTGTGTTTGTTATCATCAAAACCGAGATTAAGACCAAGGTTGAAAAGCTTAGGCCAACAGAACACATTTTGAATGGTTTAATGGTCTTGGATATAAATGATAATATTTTTCATATTGAACAAACACACAAAATGGAAAGAGAAAATTTAAACCAAACCTATGTTTGGCACTTGCGACTTGGTCATATTAATGAGTACCAGATCAGGTTGTATAAAGACAGGTTGTTTGACCCTTTCGATTTTGAATCGTTGCAAATTTGTGAATCATGTCTCAGAGGGAAAATGACCAAGTCCCCCTTCACTTGACGTAGTGAGAAGACGATCGAGTTGTTAGAGTTGGTCTATACAAATGTTTGCGGACCGATGACGACTCAAGCCAAAGGTGGGTATTCCTACTTCATCTCATTTACAGACGATGTATCGAGGTATGGATATGTCTACCCGTTGAGACATAAGTCTGATGCTTTGAAAAGTTTAAAGAGTATAAAGCTGAGGTTGAGAAACATGTAGGGAAAAGTATTAAAACCTTTCGATCAGATACATGTGGCGAGTACTTATCCATTGAGGTTTTGTATTATCTCAAGGACAATGAGATTGTCTTCGAATGGACCCCTTCTGGCACACCATGGCATAACCAAATGTCTAAAAGGAGGAATCACACATTGTTAGACATGATGCGTTCCATGCTCTGCTTTACTGATCTCCCAATTTCTTTTTGGGGGTATGCACTTGAAACAACCATCTACCTTTTGAATAAGGCTCCCACAAAGTCTGTTTGTAGCTAGTACACCATACGAGATATGGAGTGACAAGAAACTGAGTCTAAGGCATCTCAAGATTTGGCGTTGCCCCATGTACGTTAAGAAATTAGAGTCAGATAAACTTTATGCTAAATCAATCAGGTGCAGGTTTATGGGATATCCTAAAGAGTGTTTAGGGTATTACTTCTACTCGTCAACTAAACAAAAGGTGTTTGTCAGTAGGCATGCAACTTTCTTAGAAAATGAGTTTATCGAGGAAAGTGGGAGCGGAAGAGATGTTGAGCTTGATGAAGTTCAACAACCCCAAGCCGAATCGCAACAGCCTGTCAAAAGTCCACAAGTCGAACCAATCGCAGAGACACTACCTCCCACCTCTCTTCGTCGATCAGGGAGATTGTGTAGACAACGTGAAAGGTTTTTCCTGACCATTAAGAATGACCAAGAATTCGTTGATCCGCAATCCTATGATCAGGCAATCAAGGATGTTGATTGCAAACAATGGCATGAAGCAATGCAATCTGAAATGGACTCAATGTTCACCAACTAAGTTTGGACTTTTTTTTTACTTACCCGAAAGAGTTACTCTTATAGGATGTAAGTGGATCTTTAAGAGAAAGATAGAAGCTAATGGCCAGATAGAGACCTATAAGGCCAGCTAGTTGCAAAAGGTTTCAGTCAGAAGCAAGGTGTTGACTATGATGAAACTTTTTCTCCTGTAGCCATGCTCAAGTCCATTAGGATATTGCTAGCCATTGTGGCATACCATATATTACGAGATCTGACAGATGGATGTCAAGACTGCATTGCTCAATGGTGAACTAGAGGAAGAGATCGATATGACCCAGCCAGAGGGTTTCGTATTCCTGATAGGACTGGAGAAGGTATGCAAGTTGCAAAGGTCCAATTATGCACTCAAGCAAGCCTCGAGGAGTTGGAACATCCATTTTGATGAGACAATCAAAGAGTTTAGCTTTATCAAAAATGTTGATGAACCTTGTGTTTACAAGAAGGTTAGTGGGAGCGTCGTTGTGTTTGTTGTGCTATATGTAGATGACATACTGCTTATTGGGAATGATGTTCCTATGCTTGCTCCAATCAGTGAATGCATGGTTATCCAAAAACTTTTCCATGAAAGACTTGGGTGAAGCATCCTATGTACTCGGCATTAAGATCTAAAGGGATAGGTCTAGAAGGATACTTGATTTGTCCCAATCTCGGTATATTCATACCATGCTAAAAAGGTTTAGCATGGAACGCATTAAAAGATGTTACTTGCCTACGAGTCATGGCATCACTCTTTCCAAGAAGATGTCTCCTAAGACACCTGAGGAGAGAAAAAGATGAGTGAGATCCCTTATGCTTTGGCAGTAGAATCCATTATGTATGCGGTGCTCTATACTCAGCCCGATAACGCTTATGCCCTAGGGGTAACTGACAGATTTCAAGCAGATCGTGGAGAGGAACATTAGAAAGTCGTGAAGAATATTCTTAGGTACTTGAGAAGGACTAAAGATGTTCTCCTGATATTTGGAGGTGTTGGTGTTTGGCTTATGTTGTGTTGGCTATATTTGGCAAAAGGAATAACAGTTAAGTTCTCAATTGTATGTCAATTATAACGGCTCTGGATGCTATGAAGTTTATGCTGAAATTAATGCTGTTGTGATGAAGCCTTTCTGTTTGCTAAAATTATTGATGCTTCTTGAATAGTTATTATTGTCTTAATATTCATCTTTTATCACTTGGTCATTTATGCAAGAAGTGATGTGATTTTTCATTGATGAGCTGGGCGGTTTTTCCTGAGGCTTTTATGGCCGAATCATTATGATATATTATGGTTGTCTTTTGAGTTTGAGATTGATGTAGTTAAAATCTTGTATTAAATGGTTTTTATGCAAGTTGATTGGTTTTATCTATATATGAGGAAAAAGAAGAGATGGATAAGCAAGTCTCCTATGTGCATAAACAGAGTTGCCAGTTATATGAGGAGATGAGACTGCTGAGTGTGTAGATGGCAACAAACTGCATAAATTATCTTCAAGTCAAGATGGAGTTGGGTTGTTAACTTACTACAACATAGAGACTCTATGGAGGACAGAACTCTATGATTGAGTTGTCATAGAGAGGCAAGTTGGTCAATACTTGAACTAGTAAATAGTTTGTTTGTTATTTCCAATTCACTTTAGTACTGATAGTTGGATTTCAGAGTGTGAAATCCTGTAAATAATATTGTACTTTGTTGATAGTGGATTGGGCATTTGTCCGATGAGGGCCTCGCAGATTAGGTGCTAAGTTTGTCATTGAACTGTGTAATTAAATCTTTGTATTTGTGTGTTTCCTTGTGGTTATTTTTATGGGTAATTACCTGAATATATCCTGAACTATGGACTTTGTCTCAAATCTATCCTGAACTTTGACTTCTCCAAATTGCATCCTCAACTATCACATTTGTATCAATTGCATCCCTCCGTCAAAATTCCGTCAACTACACCATTAACCTTGCCACGTGGCATGTACACGTGTATTAAAAAATTATTTTTTTATTTGAAACCGAATAAAAAATTCTTTTTTCAAAATCTTTTCTGATGTCCACGTGTGCTGCACACGTGGATTAAAAAAAAAATCAATATTTTTTTTAAAAGGTGTTTGACTTGTCAACGTGTGAAGCACACGTGGACTATCTTTTTGCCCTAAAATAAACCTCGACTGCCCCACATCTTGCCCTAAATCTCCTCATCTCGACAGCCTCGGCAAAGAATCCCTAAGTCAAGCAGCTCCCCCAGCACCCCCGAGCGCCAAATCCTCGACGAGTAGCTCCCTCAACGCCCCCAAGCGCCAAATCCTCGACGAGCAGCTCCCCGAAGCGCAAATCCTTGACGAACCAGCTCCCCCAAGCTCTTATTCATCGATGAAGCATCACCTCAAATCCCTAAGTTACCGTCGGTTAGTTTTGGTGAGCTGGTCTTCTATCCCTGGCGGCTTGGTTAGGTTCACCTGGTAAGATCCTTTCATTTAGCTCATTGTAATTTATCACTGTTACTGAACCTCACTGTAATTTTTCTCAGTGTTAATTATCATTGTAAGGAGCTAACTCTATATATCATTGTAAGGAGCTCATTGTTAATTTAGCTCATTATTGCCTAGAGGAAGCAATGACATCAACAAACAATGAGATAGAGGAAGCATCAGTTTCCTCGATTTTAAACAGACCTATGTGCTTTCAGTCAATTGAAGCTCGGATTTTAATTTCAAAAACCAAAAAAAAAACTAGGAGACGATTTTGGAGATGTGCCCAATGGAAGGTAAGTGTTAAGTGTTATATTGAAGTATTAAATTTTGGTTCCAATGTATTTATTAAAACACAATGTATTCTTGTAGAAAAGAGAAGATGATTGTGGTTTTTTTGTATGGCATGATGAATATTCTGAGCGCGGGGAACTTACACAGAACCACGATGAGTTACTTACAGAGAAAATCAACTTACTGCAAGAGAACCTCAAATATAAAGTGAATAAGTTGGAGAAGCAATATGAAGAATTGGAAATGTCATTCAGGACAATGAAGATGTATATTTATGTTATCATTTGTGCTTGGATGGTTCAAGTGTTCATGTCATGAGCATGATGTATCTTTTGATGTATTTTAATGTATGTTGATTTATTTTGATGTCAAATGAAGATGTAAGTCTTGAAGTCTTGAAGTCTTCAGGTGTTATGAAATAGTTGATGTTATGGTACATGTTATTTTATTATTCTAAGATTCATTGTCAGTTCATAAATGACTGTTTATTGTGAAATTGGTTATTCATGTCAACCACAATTCGAATACATATGAGACTAAATTTAAATTGAGGATACATTTGAGATTGAATAAAACTTCAGGATACATTTCAAACCAAAAAAAAATTCAAGATACATTTGAGACTAAAATCATATCCACTAAAAAATGAGACTGTCGACACACATTAAAATACTATCAACACACATTAAAATATTGTCAACACACTTATACTAAATCGAATAAGATATTGTCAACACCTACTTATATTAAACACATCAAAATATTGTCAATACATATCCACATTCAAAATAGCACAACACTAAACCATATATCCACAGTATGACCATTATACTGTCAAAATAGTATATGTCAAATATCCACATGCTTGTGAATTCTGAGATGCTGTCCAACACATAGTATACTTTTAATCATCTCTTGGTGTTACATTCTGTCCAACATTAGGAGAATTCTGAGATGTTTGTGTTACATTCAAGTCTTCTTGTAAAGCACGAACTCTTCGGTCGCGATCGCGGATGATTGATCCACTCTATCCTGTAATAAGTGGTTCCTATCTCCTATCCACTAAACACACCAAATCCTTCTAATGCTATAGCTCTTTCTCTATGCATTGCCTACATATAAAAATGATTAATGTTTATACACTAAGATATTCATTGATATGAATTAGAACATGTTGATACCAGAATGAGATATAAACCAGAGAACTTACAATTGAGGCTCTACCTCTACCTCTACCACTAGAGGTTGAGGATCTTCCTCTACCTCTGCCGCCAGATGGGGAGGCTCTTCCTCTACGTCTGCCACCAGATGTTGAGGCTCTTCCTCTACCTCTGCCACTAAAGGTTGAAGGTACATCTGCCTCTACATGAATTGTACTGGATTGTGTTTCTTCACCTCTTCCCCTCCCTCTTCCTCCTCTGCCCCTCCCTCTTCTTCCTTTGCCTCTACTGGGCTGGCTGGCTTGTTTGCCTCTACTGGTGCACCAGTAAACTTCCTATCACATACAATATTAAATAGGCTCGTTGGATTTTGCTTTCAAAGCTCAGCTAAATAGGGCCCCAAGAGTGCATAATGATCCTCCACACTATCACGAAGCTTTTCTAATGCGTACTATCTCACTCTATACCATTTAGCTCTAGCAATTGGAATATAAAATTTGGATTGAAAATCCATGGCCATAAGCTTCACATCCCAACTTGGATTCTGTCTAAATTGCTCCATATAGTAGTTGGCTAGCGACTCAACGGTTATTTGTCTATTTGTCATGCTTCTAAAACACTTGTGTTCCTTCACATAACTCTTAATGATGAATGTGATTTCACCTGGCTTCCAACTTCCATATATCCTCCACGGGCAATGCATTTGGCTTCCAACTCCACGTGGAACACATTTGGCTTCCATTTGTTCTTTACATGTTTGGACCCATCTTTAATTCACCCTATTGTGTAATGCATAAAATTGAACTGCTTCCTTAAATTATGCGGGGGACTCAAATTTCATTCCAATTTCAAATGAAATATCCTTCTTATTACACTTTGGATTGTATAGTTTGCCACGTCGTCTTTTCTTTCGTGAAGAATTGAAGGATGGATCTACAAGCTCAGCACTAGTCTCCGGTGTATCACTTCATCATCACTGGATTCATAGTCACTAATGTAATACCCAGCGTTTCCTAATATATAAAAAAAATCGTGGTGCAGCCCATTGGATCGGGAACTAGCCGAGCCGAGTCGCGAAATTGCCGTGAGTAGCAAGTATAATTTAATTTTTGACCCATTGTGGACAATTATGGAATGAATGTATGGGTTGACTCAAGTTGGGTTGAGATCGGGTTCATGGATCGAGTCGGGGCTCGATCCGAGTTAGGTGGAGTCGAATGAGGGGCCTTAAGTGAAGAGGGGCATTCTTGTCAATAAAAAGAAGAAAGAATAAACCCCTCACCCCCAAGCCGTCGTGTGGCTCAAGGAAGTGGAGCCGCACGCAGCCTAAGGGAGGAAGAGAGGAGAGGAGAGCTTTGGGGGCGGCGCCGGATCTACGTCGAGGTGAGTGGATCGAACCTGGTTGTGTAGGATAGGCGGGTAGCCGACCCTAGGCTTTAGGGATTTGTCGATTTCTTGAGTAATTTCGTCGATTCACCGAAATATTTTCCGAGATTTGATTCTCGTACTTATGTACGATGTTATATAAAGCTTGAAGGCAAACTCAATGAATGAAAGATCAAACTAGGATTTCTCTAAGAAATGGCTCAATAAAAGCTTGGATTTGATCAATGATGGCCTAATGAAGTGTAGGAGTGATTAAAAGTCTCCAAGGAAGGCTTATGCTTAGGTATTTACAGAGCCAAGGTGAAAGATCGGGTGAAGCAGCGCTCAACGGCATGAAATCTAGCCATTTTCTGCCATTCGATCGATTGTCGATCGATCGTCGGTCGATCGACCGATCGACCGCCTACCGACCGCTGGCTTTCTGTGCTTCTGTCGCGCTGTTCGGTCGATCGGATGGTCAACCGACTTAATCGTGAACTGGCTCCTCTATTGTCCGATCGACCGCTCGATCGACTGAAGTAGCCACTTCTAATTTTTGGCACACTTCGGTCGACCGAATTGGCTACTGCCCATTTTTCTCTACATTCGGTCGACAAAATCTAGGCTGAACTTGATTTTTTCAGCCTTCTTCTTGCGCTCTTCGTTTCCGAGTTCCGGCTTTCAACGTGCATCAACTTGGAGAGCTTTCCATGTGTTTTTTAGACACGTCCAAGACGTCTTTGGTGCACACGTTGAACTTCGAGAGATTTCCACGACGAATCCGAATGCGCCAATCAATGTCCATCCGATTTTTCGATTTCTCCGATATTTCCGATCAAGGACATCGAGCACTAACCGATATGGAACCTGAAAATATTTTTCAATGAAAAATTAGTTCCATGTTTGTTATCATCAAAACCGAGATTAAGACCAAGGTAGAAAACCTTAGGCCAACAAAGCTTACCTCCCCCACAATAGTTGGAACCTGGAGTCAAGTGACCGCCGCCACACGCCAACGGCAACTACCCGACGGCGACAATCGACCGTGGCCTGGTGATGCTGAAATAGCTAGGAGCGACACTCTGGTACCAACCCACCTTCCCCCTGAAGAGCCCCGGCAACAAGTAAATGAGTTAGAAGCGCAAAATCAACAACTGGCAGCCCAAGTTGAGATACCAACGCGGTCTCAGGGACAGCCCCTGGTTGACCTCTTGCGTTGCCGCTTAGAGCATGGGGAGAGAAACCACTCATAAAGGAGAAGGCTAATCTCTCTCCTATGAGACATGGTCTCAAGCACCCCCCGGTCGAAAAAGGGCGAAGGTCCAAAGGACCGAGAAATTGGGGCTGCCTCCCATCTTGATGCAGGACCCTTCGCCAAGCACATCATGGCAACCCACCTCCCACAGAGAAGTGATCTACCTTCCACCTTGATACCCTACAGCGGAACAGGCGACCCCACGCTACACCTAACGGCATTTCGAACCATGATGCTCTATCATGGATCAACTGATTCCGCACTTTGTAGAGAGCATTCCCGACCTTCATGGAGAAAACCGCCTTATTATGGTTTACCTCCCTCCCGCCTGGATCGATTCACTCTTTCAACGATCTTTCCTATGCCTTTTTCAACTGGTTCACCACGTCACGGGTGTATCGTAAGACAAGAGGTGACATCCACTATGTTAGGCAGGGGGAACATGAGCCCTTGAGAGAGTACTTGAATAGATTCCAAGCCAGAGCGACCGAAATTCCCAACCTCGACCCATAGAGCGAGCTCTTCTGCATCCAACATGGGCTAAAACCCGGGCCTTTCGTCGACCAGATCGCCTTAGCCAAACCTGAAGACATGGCCGAATTCCAGGAAAAAGCATAAAGTTTTATAAAAATGGAAGAACTCCGAGAAGCAAAGAAGATCGATTGGAAGAACCTCAAAGCCGCGGTCGAAGACAAAAGGTCCAAAAAGGAAGAGAGAAGAACTGAAGACCGTGGCCAACACGAGCGGGGTAATGGTAGGGGACCGAGGTCACCACCTCGCCCAAGTGCATGTTTCGAAAGGCACACCCCCCGCAACACCAAGAAGGAAAACATCCTCCGAGACATCTACCATCTGAAGCTTATCAAGTACCCCGCTAATGCAAGGAAGAAAAAGTTGCCGCCCATCGCCGACATGAGCAAGAAGTGTGCCTACCATGACATTTATGGGCACACTACCGAGGAGTGTGTAATCCTTGGAGACTAGCTCGAAGATTTAGTCCGCGCAGGACACCTTGATAAATATCTTCATCACAGGAATGAAAGAGTTCGGAGCAGGTGCCGCGACACTCGACGACGAAGCCAAATACCCCCGAGGTCCTAAAGGGAGCGCAACTATGCAAATGAGCCCCGATGGGTCATCGACTACATCGCCGACGAATTTACGGGAGGTGGAGAGTCGAGCTCAGCCAAGAAAAGGTCTCTTTGGGCGATCATATTGTCGACAATGTTACTTGCCCAGGCCGACCTACCCCCAAAACCCCAATAATATCGTTAAAAAATTTTGTGATTGCAAGAAATTTCATCGTTAAAAAGGTTCATGTAGACCATGGGAGCTCGACCGATATCCTTTTCTACTCTACCTTTGAGAAAATGCAATTAACAGAAGCCTCGCTCACACCATGCAAAGGATACCTAGTAGGCTTCTTAGAAGAGAGATTTGATGTCCGCGGAGCCATATGGCTGAGGACGACATTCAACTCTCAGCCAAAAGCAAAGACAATCGATGTACAGTATCTAGTCATCAACATTCCCAGCCCATATCATATGATCTTAATTAGGATGACTGTCTTTAAATACTCTGGGGGCTGTCGTATCTACTCCTCACCTAGCGGTAAAATTTCTTGTCTCGGAGACAAAGGTAGGTGTGTTTCATGCCGATAAGATAGAAGCCCGATAGTGCTACAATGAATGCCTCAAACGGAAGGTTGCCAAACCAAGGAATGAGCTTATGGGCCCGCAAGCACTTCCTAGGGACAAAAACTAACAGCTGGCCGAAACCTCCGAACCAAACTCGGGACGAGACATGCAAAACCAATCCCGGCTTAGCCCTTGAAAAGAAGTCGAGGCACGATCAAATCATCAATAAAGCTCAAAAAAGAACACTCCCCATGTACGTACAATTTCTTTATTACTCAAATAAAGTTATATTTCTCGCATTTCTCTCTATGAATAATCAGGAAATCACTATGGCAATCTCGCTGCTTTAACGAATACTCTTTTCGAAACTTGCTCAAATCCCCATACACGAGCTCAACCCAAGACCCTAAACACGGATTTTCACCTTAAGGACCATTGTATTCGGCTCCAGAGGCCTAGCAAACCACTCAGCGATTAGAACTCAATTTTCACCAATCTGGCTCACTGTCCTTAGCGCTTATTCTGTGCTCCCTATGCCCTCAACGACCCCAAATGCGCTTCTCGCAAGCTTAGTTTTCACTTAGTCTGGTCCTCGGCCCTAAATGCGGCCACCAACTCAGCCTGTCGAGCTCCAAAATGAGTAAATGACTCCTCGCGCGCGGTTCCGCCTTACACTCCTCAACGAGCTCGGCCTGAACCCCCCAAATGCGGTCTTTGGCTACCACGTCACTACTTCCAGCCTTATAACACTTATTCAACTCCTCGTCCATGGTTCCGACTTATGCTCCTTAGCGAGCTCAGCCTGAACCCCCCAAGTGCAGTTCTTGGCCACGAGAGCCACTACTTTCGGCCTTAGAGCCCTTATTCAACTCTTCGCGCGCGGTTCTGCCTTACACTCCACGGCGAGCTCGGCTTGAACCCTCGAGTGCAGTTCTTGACCCCCAGAGCCACTATTTTCGGTCCTAGATCCCTTATCCAACTCCTCACACGTGGTTCTACTTTACGCTCCTCGGCAAGCTCGGCCTGAACCCCCTAGTGCAGTCCTTGGCTACCACGCCACAACTTCGACCCTTAGGGCCCTTATTCAACTCCTCGTGTGCGGTTCTGCCTTACGATCCTCGGTGAGCATGGCCTGAACCCCCAAGTTTAATTCTTGGCCCTCAGAGCCACTACTTCCGGCCCTAGAGCCCATATTCAACTCCTCGCACGCAGTTCTGCCTTACTCTCCTTGGCGAGCTCAGCCTGAACCCCCTAGTGCAGTTCTTGGCTACCACGCCACTACTTCCGGCCTTAGAGCCTTACTCATCTTCTCACGCGCGGTTCCACCTTACGCTCCTTGGCGAGCTTGGCCTGAACTCCCGAGTACGGATTTCTAGCTACCATGCCATCACTTACACATAAATATACCTAAGTAGAGCTCGGTTTAGAACCTCGAATCTGAAGGTTCAAACTCGAACCAGATTTCAGAAGGTTCAACCTCGAACCAGATTTTTGAAGGCTCGGCCTCGAACAAAATAAGCTCACAAAGGAGCAATAATTGTCACAGAAGGGTTATCAAACAAAATAAGCCCACGCAGGAGCAATTATCAACCAAAAAGGGAGAGGGCCAATAACCAACCCCAAAGAGTTACCAGAGCCAACAAGTGAAAAGTTTAAGGAAACTATTGAGAAGAAACTACACCCGCCTTGGTGCAATCAGCAGGAACATCCTTCTCCGGAGCAAAAAATGCTCATGGAGAAAATGAGCATTGGCCCAGAGTCGCAGCAGAAGGGTCTCCTCCAAGTGACCAAGAAAAGTCTTCCTCAGCCTCAGGGTTTATCAAAACGCCATCCTTGACTTCCTTAAGGAGGTCCATCCTCGAAAGGTCAACGTTAGGAGCCAGAAGCTTAGCTTGTTATGTCGTCCTCTTAAAGCCTTCGATATACATGGCAAGAGCGCAATCTCTAAGACATTCCACCTCTTCCTCGAGGGTCTCCTTAGCTAAGTTGCACCTCATAGCCCCGGCCCTAGCTTCCTCAGTCTCAGCCTTCAGACAAGATTTTTCCGCCACCGCCACAGAGAGGTCCAAGTAGACTATCTCCAGATTTCTCCGGCGCAATCTCTGCTATCCGATCGGTGGACTCAGAAACAGCCACACTCAAATAGGCGACTTTGTCGACCTTCGCCACCAAAGCTCTTTCCATCTCAATCATTCTAAGCCTGAAGGCTTGAAGCTCTCCAGATTGCACTTCACACTCCCTCGACGAAGACTCCTTTATCTTACCTAGCAAAAGCTGGATGTGCTCCCAAGGATCTTCCCCTAAGGAAAAACCAATTGGTTGCTGGAGTGAAGACGTAGCACCAAACATTGCTAGCCCTTTTCTGGGGATGGGACTCTTTCTCCCGAGGATGGACGGTTGCTTCGACAAGATGATTCTCCTCTGAATGCCTAGCCCTTTTTCGATGCCTTGCCAGCGAGCCATGGAAGACTGGACAGTCTATAGAAACTGATGAGCCAGAAACCCTCGGCTTTCAAGATTGTGAAGCCCTCATAGGCCTCAACAACTCATCCACCAATGGGCTCTTCTCCCTACCTCCTACAGTTTTCTCCCGCATTTTTGCCAGGCGGGCGAGCTTGCCTGGTACGTTCAGAAGTGAGGACATCCCGCCTGAAAGACAAGACATGGCTAAATCATTTGTGGGAAGGAGCAAAAAAACTAAAGCTAACAACGACACTGAAGCTTGAGGCTAGAAAGACTTACCGACGAGAACCAGCAAACGCGAGAAGAAAGGAACCAGCTCAACGATCGACTACTCTCTAGAAGCCCCCATAGCATGAGCGGGCGCTTTTTTTGCCATGACGCATTCCCTAAAAAATGAGGGGACAAGAACCAATCAGCAACCGCCACGCAGAATGAGAAGATCTTCATTATTAAACCGACATGCCAAGCGAGGAAGTCGAAGAGGGCATATTGATAACACGGCAAAAATATGCTGATTTGAGTTGCTTCGAGGTGACACGAAGTGCCACTACGTGCCAACTAACGATGACGCGAGGATACACACCCTAGCTCAACTTCCACAGCTTCTTGCGTCGTCCTGGCTATCATGGCCATCTTCCCTAAGTCGGCCTGCTCGGCCATTTCCTTCAGCTCCACCTTTGCAATTGTCCACCTCAGCATAGCCTCCCCGATTACCCGTCTCAGTTCGGCCTTCACAATCGCTTGTTCCAGACTGGTCCTAATGACCAATCCTTCTCTACCGGACCTCCGTGGCTGTCCACTTCAACAAGACCTCTTTGGTCTCTTAGCCTGGTTTCAGCGGCCACCTGCTTACCCTCTACGGTCAACCGCTCCAAAACAATATGTAGCTCAGCCTCCCTAGCCACCTAGTACAACTTGATAGAGAATTCCAAAAACCCCTCAGAGATGCTAGAAGACAAAAGCTAACTCTACTTAAGAGCTCGACACATAGTCCTCCATAGTCCGACCAAGCTCGGGGGTTGTGGACTGGACTAAAACTATTGGGCCCGGTCAGATTAGGCCCAACAGCACTGCACCACTTATTTCGGGCCGAACCAAGCGGCTCCATCCACGGGGCTTCGCCCAACTACGCCCCTGAATCATATCCGAGCCAAACCAAGCGGCTCTACTCCAGGACCCCACCCGGCTATACAAGGATATCCACATCCTACCTTTCAGAAGAGATACGCCATTACAAGCCCGCCATCTTCAGGATCGACCTCGACCTATTCTGGGCAACCTCACTGTGAGATTTTCGAGCGGCATCACCATCCTCACCTGCAATAATTATAGACACAGAGCACCTTAGGCAACCCTTATTTCCAATTAGCATTACCTCCACCTTGGAGTTCCACTGACTTGAGAGTCGCAGTATCTTTTGCAGCCCCCCCCTCCCCCCGGTGTCGAACTAGAGAAGGAGAGATACTGAATCGGACCAAATGCCCCAACTCTCAAGCATGAACAGTAGGCATCAGAGAATTTTGAAATTTTGAGTCAAGATTCAAAAATCAATCCAGATTCCACAGATTCAAGAATTCCTTCAAAATGATTTGTCTACAATTTTTAAAAGATGCTTGAATGAAGGTATATCAAACTAGTATAATCAAGCTTATCATCCTAACAATGACCAAATATCATTTTATCACTTTACTCATGAATTTCCAAATCTAAGCACATAGAAACCTAACATGAGTAAATATAAACATGTTTCTTAACTATGGATAGAAACTGAGATCTCTAAGTCAAAATGTTGACTTAGGTCAAACTTATTTGAATAATATTTTCATGTAACCATCTCTAAACCATTTTATCCATTTTATCCATCGAGATTCGACCGAGGGTCTACTGAATAGGTTCTGGAAGCTTTTTGGAACTATTTCGATCGATCCTCGGGCAATCGCCAGTCAGTCGAGAATCGACCGAGGTTCGACCGGTAACCTGCTGTTAATGCAGGTTGCTAATTTTTCACAAGCCTTATTTGCATTTCTTAATTTTAAGATAATGTCTCTATTTATTTTTATTTCCCATTAACTTTAACACGTAAATGTTAAACTAGAAAATACCCCCCATTTGAATTCAATAAAAATATCTAAAAAATCAAAATCCTTAAGGATTAAAATCCAAATTTTGGGTTCTAGTACAAATTTGTGAAAACTAAAAATTTTAAAATCTCTCAAATCAACATCCCTATGAGATTACTTACTGGGCAACATCATCGCCAATCACCCCTCACCCTGCAATATACACAGACATGACAGGCCTCAGGTACCCTAAATTTCAAATTCTATTACCTCTACCTTGAACATTTTCGGACTTGAGCATTGGAGTGTCTTTGGCTAGATTTCAAATTTTGGGTTTAATGTAGGCTCATGAGATTCAAATAGAAAGTGTTCTATCGAATCCAACTCTCCGTTATGCACAACTCACTGCTGGCTTAGTGTGGGCCCAATGGGCCACACACATCAGGCTACCCTCGTAACGATCTTTATGGGATAGAGCTCGAATGCGGCACTAAGTGTCTACTAGCATTGACATGCCGCAACACGATCACGGATCTCATTTACGGACAAAATAGGAAAGGTGTTTCCTATTCGGACGAATTATCAGCACTCAAGGAAGGGGTCCCTCGTAACCCTAACTTGAAGGGTTCGGCGCGCGATGAAGTCAACCCGACCTCGGGTCAAGGTCAAAGTGTTGACCATGGTCAAGTCATCGTTTTGACTTGATCGGACCCAAGGGTCAAGGTCGGTCAACTAAAAATAAGAGGGAAACTTGAATTCTATTTTGAATAGAATTACAGTTTGAACTTTGAATCCGAACCGAAGGGGAGACCAAGCTTGGTCTCCCATGCGCCTAGCCTCCCTATTAAATAGGGAGATTAGTTTCTTGACTTCTTATTTGATAGGGAGATGAATTAATTGGATTAATTCAAGCCTATTTTGTAGGCAAAAATAATCGTGGATAAATCCCAGAATTTTGAATTTTGGAGTGCGCTTGAATTTAAATAGGGATGGCTATTGTAGTCGCCCCTTGTAGATAAAATAGGGGGTGGCCGACCACCCCCTTGGATGATTTGGATCAGCAAAAATTCGTGCTCCCTCTCCAGTTAAGAAGCCGCCCCTTGGAGTTCTCCCTCTCCTCCTTCCGCTAGCTAGGTGAAGCTCCACCAGATTATTTCCTCGCTGGAAATCGCCGCCAATTCGATTCTTTGGATGTGTCCAAAAAGCACAACAAGGTATCACTATCCTTGTGAATTCATTCTTGACGTTTCGCATCGCTTTTCTCCCGTGTTACGCTGTCCGGTTCTTGGTGGAAGGCCCGGCCCTTCATAGGAGCAAATTAGAGTTGAGAAATATTGTTCGTTAAGCCACGACAAGCCCGAGAGGCCGCTGCCCCTATTGTTACGAGGCGCTTGATGTAGACTTCCGTTGGAGGGCATGCACGTGTGCGTCTCGGCTTCGGGATCGAAGCAACTCCTTTTGCCCTATGACTTAAGGTATAACTTATGCTCCTTCCTCTCATGTTGAATTCCATACTATCGCTAAAGTATATCGCTGTTTTCCGGATGTTGGATTTTTTTTTAATTATTATTTTTCGCTACATTTTCTATCCACATCCCAATAGATCCCTGTCGAGATCGCAGAGCCCAACCTCCACAGAACTACCTTTGAGGAGCAGAATAATTTAGAAACCCGTCAAGTCAAGCTCGACCTCATCGAGGAAGAGCGAGAACTCATTTGAATCAGAGAAGATGCTATGAAGCTCAAAATAGCTCAAAAATACGACAAGTTTGTCAAGCCAAGGAGCTTCACAAAAGGAGACCTGGTCGTCCAAAAGATTGAACCCCAAAGGAAGCCAGTCGGAGAAGAAAAGCTCGCCCCAAACTAGGAAGGCCCCTACAGGATAATAAAGGTCCTCGGAAGAGGTGCCTATAGAATCGCTGAACTCTCTGGACGAGAACTCCCACGATCGTGGAACATGGCCTCTCTGCGAGCCTACTACAGCTAATCTTCCTCCCTTAAACTATAAGTGGTCGGTGCACTCTTTTTCATTCATGGAGGTTTTCTCCCACTAGGTTTTTCCCCTTGAAAGGTTTTAACGAGCCACCACCATGCATAGGCCGAGCTCATCTCTCGGTGGGGTACGATGTACTATTACAACAATCATTAATACCTGCGCGATGCACCAGTCCTCCTCGATCTCAAGCGTCTCTCTCGAATTCCCACAGTGACTAGAGGGGGAGGATAATCGTGTGTTCGCTAAAAACTTAACCTAAATCCGATTTTAATCGATTATTAGGTTAGGCCATTCACAAATTGAATAGCAAGCAGAAGCAAGTAAGTATAGCAATTAAGCAACAATGACAATAGGCAATGCAAACACAAGATTTATAATAGTTCGGCCCCAATGCCTACTCCACCACCTAAGCACCCCCGCTTAGGATTTTCAAACTTAACTTTACTATGTTATAATTGTTTCCCTTGCAATGAGAACCTTTTACCCGAAGAGTCTCTGCTCTCACACCGAAGGCACTTCCACACCCGTCTCCTCCTTCCCACCGAGAGCACTCTTCTATCTCAACCCTAAAGGACAACAATCACTAATCCTAGTAAACCAAGCTACATCTATGGACTTATGCCTCAAACACCAAGGCTACCACCACACACTTGACCTAACACACTAGGTCAATCACAAACTCAAATACAAGATAATAAATCACAAAAATACACAAGTAATGGAGCAAATAAACAAAGCAACTTATACTTAGCTCCAACACAATATCCCTAGTCCTCTTGATGTCTTTTGATGATGAATCAATGGAGAATGAAGGCCAAAATAATGTTTCTCTATGAAACTAGGGTTTGCTCAAGAATGGCTCTAGAAAAGCTTGCAAATAATGTTAGAATGGCTCAATGGATCATTAGGTGGGTAAGGAAGGTTGTCTTGGGAGTTTACATAGTTATCCCAAGGGTAGGGGATCAAATTAAAAGAGCCTTTCAACGGATCTAAATAAATCCATTGGCGATTTCGGTCGACACTCAGGTGGCCGAGATTTGGCCGAGGGTCAGCTGAACAGGTTCTGGAAACTTTCAAGAACCATTACGGTTAATCCTCGGGCGACCGTCGGTCGACCAAGAATCGTCTAAGGTTCGACCTAAAACTTGTTGTTAAGGCAGGTTGTTGATTTTTCGCAAGCCTTATATTACATTTCTTAATTTTAATGTCTCTATTTATTGTTGGTGAAATGGCCACTAGAGGGGGGTGAATAGTGTATTTACTAATCTTTTTGCCTAAATTTGGTTTTAATCATTTCTTTGGTTACTTGGGAAAATTACAAGTTAAGTAGCAAGCAGAAGCAAAGTAAATACGATAATGAAGTAAACACAAGTAGAAGCAATGCAAAAACAATTATTTATATTGCTTAGGATTTCCAAACTAAAATTTACTAGATTAATCTTGTTTCCCATACAATGAGGACTTTGACCCGAATAGTCTCGCTCTCAACCTAAGGCATTTCCACATCCGGAAGTCTTCGCCTTCTTACTGAGAGCACTCTTCCACCTCAACCCTAAGGGATAACTAGAACTAATCCTAGTAAACGCTAAGTTTACACAAGTGGCTTTACTCCGTTTCACCCAGGATACCACTTCACACAGAAGACCAAACACCCGGTCTTCTACAGACGCACAAATTAAACACAGTTTAAATAACAACAAAAGTTACAATGAAAAGAGCTAAGGATAAAACCAATAATGAATGCTATTTTCAAGTCTTGTAGCCTCCAACTCGTCAAAAGAAATGCTTTGAGTAAAAGCCGAGTTGAGGAGCAGAGTGTGCGCAAGAAGTTGTCGCTTAAAGAATCAAACGCAAGCACCTTATCTTTTGGAAGGCTTTGATCTCTCTTATGGATGCTCAATTATTAACTGTAGAAGATCAGAGAAGAAGTTATAACATGTATATTTATACCCTACGGAAGAAACGACTGTTCAACGGATAGAAAACTATCCCTTACAGACCGTCAGTCGAAGCACCGGTCAAAGCATCAGTTGATCGATCGAAGCATCGATCGACCAGTCGAAGCATCAGTCGACCAGTCATTCAATCGCTGCTCATCTCCCTGTGGGCTGTCGACCGATGGGTCGACCGCTTGATGCAAGAATCACGATCCGTGATCTTCGGTTGACCCGTCGATCGATCGACGTGATCTTGCGTTGTGGCTGCTCGCAGGTCGGTCGACCGAAATTGGTCTGGACTGGGCAGATTGGATTTTTGCTTGGGTTTTCTACTTCCGCCTTCACTACGTCTACTTATATAACATTTATTAATTTTAAGTTATATAACATACCCCATTTGAGTTCAATAAAAATATCTAAAAAATCAAAATCCGAAAGGATCAAAATCTAGTTCTTGGGATCTAGTATAAAACAGAATTTTTCTAATTTTCCGGGTCAAGTATGGGTATGCTAGAGGCTTCCAAAAATTCCTTAAAAATGCATCGTTATCTAGTTTTGACCCAAGGAACAATTACCGTCATTTTTTTTCTCAATAAACTATCTAAGTCATATAGCTCTCCAAGGAGCTCCCTAGACTTAGTGAATTTCAGGGCGGTCCCGGAATTTCATGATTTGGGGTTCGGGATAGGTTTTTGGGTTCTTATGCATTATGATGAGGAATTTTAACATATCTAGACACCCTAGACCTAAACTCTAACCTCCCGAAGAATCCGAGCGCATCGACCAACGTCCTTTCGATTTTTTGATTTCTCCGATTTTTCCAATCGCGAACGTCGCGCGCTTAACGATATGGAACCTGAAAGATATTCTCAATGAAACCATTAGTTCCATGTTTGTTATCATCAAAACCATCAAAGCCAAGATTAAGGCTAAGGTTGAAACCTAAAGCCAACAGTTACAAGCTCAAATACAATGAAATAAATCATAAAAATACACAAATAATGGAGCAAATAAATAATACAACAAATACTTAGCTCCAAACACGAGTCCTTGTTCCTCTTGATGCCTCAATGATGAATCGTTCAAAGCTTGGAGGCAAGAACAAGGATGTATCATGGAAACTAGGGTTATCAAAGGGATGCATGGCTCAATAGAATCATATATCATAGAGGAAAGACTCCCATAGCTCGGTATTTATAAGCCATGAAGAGTTGGCATGAAACACCCAACTCAACGGCAGGAAAACTAGCTATTTCCGTCATCCGGTCGTAGGTCCGGTCGATCGTCGGTCGATCGACCGAGAGACCGCCGAGCGACCGAAGGCATACTACCACTTTTGGCATACTCCGATCGACCGTTCAATTGATCGAGTTGCCTACTGCCAGTTTTTGGCAACATTCGATCAACCAACTGGTCGACCAAAATTGGGCAGACTACACTGCTTGGTTTGGCTGAGTTTTTTGCTTATTTGCTCGTTTCTAGGTTCCGTCTTCATTAAGTCTACTTATATAATATTTTAAGTTTATAACTTTAAAACATAAATGTTATATAAGGATTACCCCCCATTTGGATTCAATAAAAATATCTAAAAAATCAAAATCTAACTTTTGGGGTCTAGTACAAATTTTTGAAAAATGGAAATTTTCTAATCTTCTAGGTCAAATATGGGTAGGCTAAAGGCTTCCAAAAAATCCTTAAAAATACCTCGTTATCTAGTTTTTACCTAAGGAATAATTACCGGCACTTTTGGTGCCAACAAAATGTCTAGGTCATATAGACCTCCAAGGAACTCCCTAAGCTTAGTGAATTTCAAGGTAGTTTCCGGGTTTTCATGTTTTGGGGTTTGGGTTTGGTTTTTGGATTCTTTGCATCATAAAATAGGATTACAACATATGCTAGACACCCTAAATCAAAACTCTAACTTCCCGAAGAATCTCAAGCGTCGACGAGCATCCTTGCTGATTTCTTCGATTTCTCCGATTTTTTCGATCGGGGACATTGATCGCTAACAGACTTGGAACCTAAAAATATTTCTTCATGAATACATTAGTTCCATGTTTGTTATCATTAAAACCGAGATTAAGACCAAGGTTGAAAATCTTAGGCCAACATTTATTTTTATTTTTCACTAACAAATAAGAAAATATTGGGTCATTTTCTAATTTTCCTAATTTTAAAGTTTTTGGGGTTCAAGTTTTAATTTTTGAGTTCTTATGCATCAAATAGAGGATATACAAATAATCTAGACACTCTAGACCTAGACTCAGACTTCCCGATGAATCCCAAGCGTTAACGAGCATCCTTGCCGATTTCTCCGATTTCTTTGAATTTTTTGATCGGGGACGTCGCGCGCAAACCAATATGGATCCTGAAAATATTTATTTCCTAAACATTAGTTCCATGTTTGTTCGCATCAAAACTGAGATTAAGACCAAGGTTGGTCTTAATCTCGGTTTTGATGATAACAAACATCCTAAATAAAATATTTTCAATTAATCATAAAGGATATCAACCAAGGGATTTCTCCCCCTTTCAATATGCATATCTACAAAAATTAACTCTCCCTATCTATATACATGGTTTCCTTAAGGTTTCTCCCCTTATACCTATATTTTTCTCCCCCTTTTGGCATCAATCAAAAAGGGCAAGAAAAAATCAATCTATAGTCAAAGTTGAGACTCTAAAACTATTTATCATGAAGCATGAAGATCTCAACCAAATGGATGAAAACCAAATATCGAATATGAGACTAAGTCATACATGAAGGCATGAAATGATAACTAATTTCCATCTCTAGAAATCATGTATAAGCTTAAGTATTGATATTTTCATGTATCGATCAAAATATCAAAAATTATTTAAAAAATGATTTTTCTCAATAAAAGATTAGAACAATACCAAAAATAAATTTGCAACATCATACTTGAAGTCTCATTCGAAGATTCGACTAAAATTCAAAGTATCGAAAAAAATGAGCAATCGACATTATTACTTGTATTTTTGAAATTTTTATGCCATAAACTAGAATTTTCAAGGAAAATCCAGATTCTAGAATCAACTAAAACTCATTTTTCTGCATTTTTCTAGAATTTATTAAAATTCATTGGCATTTTGGTAAATAATTGGAATTTTTCATGACATCTTCAAATTTCATTAAAACTTTCGACATACCAAGATATGGTCATGTAAAGTATAGATATCAAGTTTGAAGTACAAATAATGTCATTTGATCAAAATTTCAACTTAGCACGATTTAATTCAAAGTAGGCATGAAAACATAAAATTAGCTAAGTATCAAACTTTGTTATCTACTCATGTTTTCTCTAACTTAGGTTCCTAGATATCTAACATGAGTGAATCTAAATATGTGAGTCAAGTTTGGGTTTAAAATAAAAATTTTAAGACACTTTGGTGACTTAGGTCAAAGGGATACTTCAAGTCTACATAAATCAAACTCTTAACTCCCTATCAAATCATATTTTTGATGAAAATTTTTGAAACTTTAACTGGATAAACGAGAGTTCTAAAAGAACATACAGGTTCAAGAATCAGTCAAAAATCAATTTTGTATAAATTCATAAAATTCCTGAAAGGGTAGTGCCATTTTCATAAATATCAAGTTTTTTTTCAAAAGTTATCAATTTTGATTCAAACTTTCTAGGCATTGCTGAATGATCGTTTTAGAGGCACGTGTCAAGTTTGAACTCAATATGAATTCTCTAAGTTCATTTTTCTTTTCATTTTGATTTCAACCAAAAACAGCCAAGTTATCATTCAAGTTATCAAAAATTATTCCTAGAAATGATTTCACTCAATCAATGGTGTGAACGATATTAGAAATGAAATTAAAATGTCATGCACAAACTTCTATTTGATGTTTTTGACAAAAAATCAAAATATCAAAAAAAATACCATTTCAATAGAATGATACTTTGCAATTCTGAAATCCAACTTCAAAATTCCATTATAAATCAGATTCTTGATGAATATTTTTGAAATTTTTACACAACAAACTATATTTTTCAATCAAGGTGCTGCTTCAAGAATCATCTCAAAATTAGTTTTGTACATTTTTTTTAATTCATTGAGTATACTCTTTAAAATTAAAATTTCAATTTTCATGTTCAGTTATAATCAATGAGTTTGCCATATTAGTAGGTGGACTGGACTAAAACTATTGGGCCCGGTCGGTTTAGGCCTAGCAGCACCCCACCACTTATTCCGGGCCGAACCAAGCGGCTCCACCCAGGGAGGGGGGCTCCGCCCAACTACGCACCTGAATAATATCTGAGCCAAACCAAGCGGCTCTACCCTGGGACCCCACCCGACTATACAAGGATATCCTTATTCTACCTTATCAAAAGAGATACGTCATTACAAGCCCGCCATCTCGGGATCGACCTTGACCCATTCTAGGATACCTCCGCGTAATATTTTCAGGCGGCATCGCCATCCTCACCTGCAATAAATATAGACACGACGTACCTCAGGTAACCCTAATTTCCAATTAGTATTACCTCCACCTTGGAGTCCCACAGACTTGAGAGTGCGAGGAGAAACACTCTGGTACCAGCCCACCTAGCTTCCCCCTAAAGAGCCTCGGCATAAGGTAAATGAGTTAGAAGTGCAAAATCAACAACTGGCAGCCCATGTTGAGATACCAGCGTAGTCTTAGGGACAACCCCTGGTTGACCTCGAGCATTGCCGCTTAGAGCATGGGGAGAGCAACCACTCAGAAAGGAGAAGGTCAATCTCTCTCCTTTGAGACAAGGTCTCCAGCACCCCCCGGCCAAAAAAGGGCGAAGATCCAAAGGCCCAAGGAATTGGGGCTACCTCCCATCTTGACGCAGGACCCTTAGCCAAGCACATCATGGCAACCCGCCTCCACCGAGAAGTGAGCTACATTCCACCTTGACACCCTACAATGGAACAGGCGACCCCATGCTACACCTAACGGCGTTTCGAACCACAATGTTCTATCATGGAACAACTGATTCTGCACTTTGTAGAGCCTTCCCGACCTTCATGGAGAAAACTGACTTATTATGGTTTCCCTTCCACCCGCCTGGATTGATTCACTCTTTCGATGATCTTTCCCACGTCTTTTTTAACTAGTTCACCACATCGCGGGGGTATAATAAGACAAGAGCTGACATCCACTATGTTAGGTAGGGGCAGCATGAGCCCTTGAGAGAGTACCTAAACAGATTCCAAGTCATAGCGACCAAAATTCCCAATCTCGACCCATAGAGCAAGCTCTTCTGCATCCAACATGGGCTAAAACTCAGGCCTTTCGTCGACCAGATCGCCTTGGCCAAGCCTGAAGACATGGTCGAATTCCAGGAAAAAGTATCAAGTTTTATAAAAATGGAAGAACTCCGGGAAGCAAAGAAGATCGATTGGAAGAACCTCAACGCCACGGTCGAAGACAAAAGGTCCAAAAAGTAAGAGAGAATAACAGAAGACCGTGGCCGACACGCGCGGGGTAACAGCTGGGGACCGAGGTCACCACATCGCCCAAGTGCCTGTTTCGAAAGGCACACCCCCCTCAACAACAAGAATGAAACCATCCTCCGAGAATCTTCCATCTGAAGCTTATCAAGTACCCCGCTAATGCAGGGAAGTAAAAGTTGCCGCCCAACGCCGACATTTATGGACACACTACCGAGGAAAGTGTAATGCTTGGAGACTAGCTCGAAGATTTATTCCGCGCAGGACACCTTGATAAATATCTTCATCATAGGAAATAAAGAGTTCGGAGCAGGAGCCGCGACACTCGACGACGAAGCCAAACACCCCCGAGGTCCCAAAGGGAGCGCAACCATAGAAATGAGCTTCGAGGGGTCATCGACTACATCGTCGGCGGATTTGCGGGAGGTGGAGAGTCGAGCTCAGCCAGGAAAAGGTCTTTTTGGGCTATCATGGCAGTCAACAACGTTACTCGCCCACACCGACCTACCCCCAAAACTTGGTAATATCATTCTATGAATGTGATTTTAAAGGAACTGATGAGAACCTACACGCCCCGATCATAATTTATGTGATTGCAAGAAATTTCATCCTTAAAAAGGTTCTTGTCGACCAAGGGAGCTCGACCGACATCATTTTCTACTCTACCTTTCAGAAAATGCAATTAACAGAAGCCTCACTCACACCATGCAAAGGAGACCTAGTAGGCTTCTTAGGAGAGAGGTTTGACGTCCGCGGAGCCATATGGCTGAGGACGACATTCAACTCTCAGCCAAAAGCTAAGATAATCGATGTACAATATCTAGTCATCAACATTTCCAGCCCATATCATATGATCTTAGGATGACCGTCCTTAAATACTCTGGGGGTTGTAGTATCTACTCCTCACCTAGCGGTAAAATTTCTTGTCTTGGAGACAAAGGTAGGTGTGTTACATGCCGATAAGAAAGAAGCCCGATGGTGCTACAATGAATGCCTCAAACGGAAGGTTGCCGAACCAAGGAATGAGCTTATGGGCCCCGCAAGCACTTCCTAGGGACAAAAACTAACAGCTGGCCGAAACCTCCGAACCAAACTCGGGACGAGACATGCAAAAGCAATCCCGGTTCTGCCCTTGGAAAGAAGTCGAGGCACGATCAAATCATCAATAAAGCTCAAAAAAGAACACTCCCCCTGTACGTACAATTTCTTTATTACTCAAATAATGTTATATTTCTCGCATTTCTCTCTATGAATAATCAGGAAATCACTATGGCAATCTCACTGCTTTAACGAATACTCTACTCGAAACTTGCTCGAGTCCCCATACACGAGCTCAACCCAAGCCCCTAAACACGGATTTTCACCTTAAGGACCATTGTATTCGGCTCTAGAGGCCTAGCATCCCACTCAGTGACTAGAACTAGGTTTTCACCAATCTGGCTCACTATCCTTAGCCCCTATTCTGGGCTCTCTACGCCCTCAACGACCCCAAACGCGCTTCTCGCAAGCTTAGTTTTCACAGAGTCTGGTCCTCGGCCCTAAATGTGGCCTCCAACTAAGCCTAGTGAGCTTCAAATTGAGCAACATGACTCCTCGTGCACGGTTCCGCCTTACGCTCCTCAACATGCTCGGCCTGAACCCCCCGAATGTGGTCTTTAGCTACCACGCCACTACTTTCATCCTTATAGACTTTATTCAACTCCTCGCACGTACAGTTCTTGGCCACGAGAGCCACTACATTCAGCCTTGGAGCTCTTATTCAACTCTTCGCGCGCGGTTCCACCTTACGCTCCACGGCGAACTCAGCTTGAACCCCCGAGTGCAGTTCTTGAACCCCAGAGCCACTATTTCCGGCCCTAGATCACTTATCCAACTCCTCGCGCGCGGTTCTGCCTTATGCTCCTCGGTGAGCTCGGCTTGAACCCCCGAGTGTAGTCCTTGGCTACCACGCCACTACTTCAACTCATAGGGCCCTTATTCAACTCCTCGCGTGCGGTTCTGCCTTACGCTCCTCGGCGAGCTCGGCCTAAACCCCCAAGATCAATTCTTGGCCCTCAGAGCCACTACTTCCGGCCCTAGTGCCCTTATTCAACTTCTCGCACGCGGTTCCGCCTTACGCTCCTTGGCGAGCTTAGCCTGAATCCCCGAGTGCAGTTCTTGGCTACCACACCACTTCTTCTGGCCTTAGAGCCCTTATTCAACTCCTCGCTCGTGGTTCCGTCTTACGCTCCTTGGCGAGCTCGGACTGAACTCCCGAGTACAGATTTCTAGCTACCACGCCATCACTTACACGTAAATATACCTAAGTAGAACTCAGTTTAGACCCTCGAATCCGAAGGTTCAAACTCAAACCAGATTTCTAAAGGTTCCACCTCGAACCAGGCCCTCAAACTAGATTTTAGAAGGTTCAACCTCTAACTAGATTTTTGAAGGCTTGGCCTCGAACAAAATAAGCTCAGAAAGGAGAAATAATTGTCACAGAAGGGTTATAAAAAAAAATAAGCCCACGCATAAGCAATTATCAACCAAAAAGGGAGAGGGCAAATATCTAACCCCAAAGACTTCCCAAAGCCAGCAAGTGAAAAGTTTAAGGAAACTACTGAGAAGAAACTGTTGGCTTAAGATTTTCAACCTTGGTCTTAATCTCGGTTTTGATGATAACAAACATGGAACTAATGATTTCATGAAGAATTATTTTCAGGTTCCATATCGGTTAGCGCGCAACATCCACGATCGAAAAATTAGAGAAATCAAAAAATCGAAAGGACGTTGGTCGACACGCTCAGATTCGTCGGGAAGTAAGAGTTTAGATTTAGGGTGTATAGAATTTAATGTAATCCTCATGACGATGCATAAGAAACCCAAAAACCAATCCCGAACCCCAAATCGTGAAATCCTGGGATCGCCATGAAATACACTTAGCCTAGGGAGCTTCTTGGAGGGCTATATGACCTAGACATTTTCTTGGCACCAAAAGTCCCAGTAATTGTTCCTTGGGTCAAAACTAGATAATGAGATATTTTTAAGGATTTTTTGGGAGCCTTTAGCATACCCATACTTGACCCGGGAAATTAGAAAAGTTTCATTTTCGGAAAACTTGTACTAGACCCCAAGAACTAGATTTTGATTCTTAGGGATTTTGATTTTTTAGATATTTTTATTGAATCCAAATGGGGATAATCCTTATATACAATTATGTTTTAAAGTTATCGAAATAGCAGACTGCCCTGTTCAGCCCAGGTTCGATCGACCGGTCGGTCAACCAACAAAAGCGAAAAATTGGCAGTAGGGTCATCGGCTGACCGAATTGAGGATCACTGAGTCGCAAACCAGCGATAGCAGCGTCGGTCGACCGAATTGCAGAACGCAAGTCGCGGAACTGGCTTCGATCGACCGATTGGTCGATCAGATTGGAGATCGATAAATTAGCCATACTCGGTCGACCCTCGATCGATCGATCAGCGTAAAAATTTCACAGAAAGCCAGCGGTCGATCGGTCGGTCGACCGACGATCGACCAGACCATCGATTGGGCGTCTGCAATGGTCTAAAATATTCTCGTTGACGCCCTATTTCAGCTGGGGGGTTATAAATACCCATCCCAATCCTTATTCAAGCCTTCTAACGATGCTTCCAAGCCTAAAACAGTGATCCTAAGTATTTCTACAAGCCTTCATTGAGCAATCCTTTCAAGAACCCTAGCTTTGATCTACACACCTTGATTTAGCCTGCAAGATTTACCGATTCATCATCTCAAGGCATTAAGAGGACTAGGGAGTTTGTTTTGGAGCTAAGTAACTATTGTTTGATTTATTGCTCCAGTTACTATTGTATTTTGTTATTTATTTCATTGTAATTGAGCTTGTGTAAACCTAGGTTCGTAGGTTTAATTGAGTTCAGGTTTCCTTAGTGTTAATGATTAAACCCACCATTGTAAAAGTAGTTTACTCGGTTAGTTCTAGTTGTCCCTTAGGGTTGAGGTGGAAGAGTGCTCTCGATAAGAAGGCGGAGACTTCCAGATGTGGAAGTGCCTTAGGTTGAGAGTGAGACTCTTCGAGTCAAAGTCCTCTGTGTAAGGCAAACTAATTAATCTAGTAAAACTTAGTTTGGAAATCCTAAGCGGGGTGTTTAGGTAGTGGAGTAGGCATTGGGGCCGAACCACTATAAATCTCAGTGTTAGCAATAATTTTGTTTGTGCTTGATTGGTTTATTTTTGCTTCAGCATCTTATCGAGAAATTGTGATTTGCCTAAATAATTTAAGAAACATCTAAAACCGAAATAGGAAAATAGAATTAGATAACACACTATTCACCCCCCCCCCCTCCAGTGTGTCATTTTATACAACAATTGGTATCAGAGCAGGTCTGTAGCTTGAGATTTCACCATCTCTTCTACACTTTGTCTCGATCTGAGAATGGCACTAGAGTTGGTAGCGTCTTCACCTCCTAGGTTCGATGACTCGAACTTTGATCTTTTGAAGTCTAGGATGTACACCTTCTTAAAGACTCAAGGTTTAGGTATTTTTAACATGGTAAAAATTAAATATATTGAACCTAAGGAAGACATGAATGCATGGACCCAAGAACAAAGTGATATGTTTGAATTAAATGCTAAAGCTACAAATTACATATTTTGTTCCTTGGAAAATAATGTCCTTGAAAAGATCATGCATTGTACTTCCGCATTCGATATTTGGGCTACCTTAAACATGCTTTATAATTATGCAAAAACCGAAGAGCTTAATACGTTTGATGAGGGGAGTGATGACAATTGTCATCCACCCAATACTAATATGGTTTTTGAAGCCCATAGTGCCTCTAGTCATAGGAGCACTAAAAATCGGAAAAGGAAGGTGATTTGTCATGTGTGCAAAGAAAAAGGGCATGTGAAGAAGAATTGCTCTACCACGAAAAACAAGGCAAAGAGGAGGTCAAATGCTTCCACATCATCCTACTCAAATGAAGCATCCTCCTTTCATGACTATGAAGCCATCTCAAAAGAATGACTCATGAATGATGACAATGAGGTACACTCCACTTCTTCTAGTCATGTTAATAATAATGATAGTATTAACTCATCTAGCTCTCATGATTTTGATGAATTGATAGATGAGTATAAAATCATGTATCCTTGATCTTGAAAAATGATAAGGAAAACAAAAGGATTAAAAATGAGAATTCTAGACTTAGTTCACATGTGCATGCTCTAGAATTAGAAAATGAGAAATTGAAATCTAGCTCATTTGATCCTTGTCATGATATGTTGAAACTTGAGCTAAGGACATAAAGCTTGAAATTGAAAACTTGAAAAATGAATTCAAAATTGAGAATGAGATTCTGAAAGATGAAAACTCAAAAATCAGAAAGGAAAATTATATGTTGAAATCTCAAATGCATGTTTTACATAATTCCATGATTGATTTGAAAAATGAGGTTCTAAACCTAAACAAGAAAATGAATGAAATGAAAAATATTTCCTCATTTAATAATTTTAGTAGAAATGATTTTTCAAAAAAGAATGTTCATGCTAATGTTAAACCTCATGATCATAATAAGAGGAGTGATGTTTCCAAGAAGTGGACTTTGAAAATGATACTTTATTCTTCTCTTTGCTATTTGGTTTGTGTTGCTTGCTAGTGGCTTTAGTTTCATTAAATCTACTAATGAAGTCTACTTGCAAGTTGAAAATGATAATGGAAGGCTATGCTATCATGAAGAGAATTGAAAAGAAAATGACAAGTTTGGAAAAATTCTATTGAAAGAGGTATGAGTTTGATTTTACAAAAATCTTAGTATAATACTTGAATACTTGTGCTATAATGATGTCTCTATACTCATGATTGATTTTGCATGATAAATGTTTGAATTTTCATGAGTAGGAAAAATCATGATAACTAGGCAATTTCATGATATTAATATTGAATGAAATTGGACTAGTTTGAAATTTCTTATTAGAGACCTCATTTTGAGTAAACACCAAATGAACATATTTAGATACACACATGATATGATTCTAGGTGTTTAATCTTGAAAATTCATGTGTAGATGAAAAATATGATAACTAGATCACATTAGAGGACTTAAGCTTGAGAAGTTTGACCCATGTCAACAAATCGACTTGGACACTTCATTTTAAGTTCAAACTTCATAAATATATTTAGGAATGGGTATGACATATTTCCATGTACTTAATTAGAATGAAAAATTCATATGGATATGGATAAAATGACATAGATATCACTTCATTATAACCTCTTTTGAATCAAGTTGACCTAAGTCAACAAATTGACTTAGAAGTCTCATTTTCAATCCATATTTGAAAAACATATTTAGATTTACTCATGTTAGGTGTCCGTAGGTTTAAGTTTGAAAAATCATGAGTAAATAATATAATTAAAACTTAGCAAGTTTCATGATAATTAACTTAGTTTTGAATGAAACCATGCCAGGTTGATATCTTAACTTAAGGAGATAATTTTCATCTCAAACTTGACATACTCTCTTTACATGACCATTATGTGGTGTCATAAAAGTTTGAATGAAAACTGAGCACTTTTTGAAAAAAGAACTGAAAATTACGAATGTCATTGAAAATTAGGCATTTTCAGTTATTTCTAGAAAAATGTAGAAAAATCATTTTTAACTGATTCTTGAAATTGCACTTTTACTGAAAAATCTAGTTTGTTGTATAAAAATTTTAAAAAATTTCATCAAGAATCTGATTTATAATGGAATTTTGAAGTTGGATTTCGAAAACACAAAGTATCACTTACTAGAAACACTTATTTTTCCGATACTTTGATTTTTCTTCAAAAACGTCAAATGAAAACTCATGTATACCATTTTTATTGCATTTCTAATATCATTCATACCATTTCTTGAGTAAAATCATTTTTAGGAATGATTTTGATACCATGAATGATAGCTAGAAATATCGATTTTTTTCATTGAAATCAATATAGGAAGAAAAATGAACTTAGATAATTCATTTTGAGCTCAAACTTGACACACGCATCTTAAATGATCATTCAGCAATGTCTGTAAAGTTTGAAGCAAAATTGACAACTTTTGAAAAAATACCTGAAATTTATGAAAATGCCCTTGAACTTTCAAGAATTTTATGAATTTATAGGAAAATAATTTTTGACTGATTCTTGAACCTCTAGATTCCTTGTAAAATCTAGTTTGTTCAGTTAAAGTTTTAAAAATTTTCTTCAAGAATATGATTTTGTATGGATTTAAAAGTTTAATTTTTGAAAACTTGAAGTATACTTTGACCTAAATCAAAAAATGACTTAGAGACCTTATTTTCAGCCCAAACTTGATTCATATACTTAGATTCACTCATGTTAGATATCCAAGTGCCTAAGTTTGAGAAAATATGAGTAGATAGCAAAAAGTTGATACTTAGCCATTTTCATGCTTTTATACTTACTTTGAATGAAATTGTGCTAAGTTCATATTTTGATCAAATGACATTAGTTTCACCTCAAACTTGATATACATGCTTTAAATGACCATACCTTAGTATTTTGAAAGTTTGAATAAAATTTAAAAATGTCATGGAAAAGATATGATATTCTTGAAAATATCGATACTTAAGCTACTACATGATTCTTGGTTTTGGATTTCATCTATCATTTTATGATATCATGTATGACTTAATCTCTTATTCGATGTTTGTCTTTCATCCCTTGAGTTGAGACTTTCGTGATTTTGAAAAATCTTTTAGAGTTTCAACTATGGCTTTTGATTGAATTTTTTTTCCCTTTTTGATTGATGTCAAAAGGGGGAGAAAAATATAGGTAAAGGGGAAGAAAATATAGAAAAATCATGCATATAGATAGTGAGAGTTCTATTATATAGATATGCATGTTGATAGGGGGAGGAATCCCTTAGTTGATATCCTTTATGCTTTAATATATATATTTTCTTAAGGATGTTTGTCATCATTAAAAAGGGGGAGATTGTTGGCTTAAGGTTTTCAACCTTGGTCTTAATCTCGGTTTTGATGATTACAAACATGGAACTAATAATTTCATGAAGAATTATTTTCAGATTCCATATCGGTTAGCGCGCGACGTCCGTGATCAAAAAATCGGAGAAATCAAAATATCCGAAGGACGTTGGTCGACGCGCTCAGATTCGTCGGGAAGATAGAGTTTAGGTTTAGGGTGTCTAGAATTTAATCCTTTGGTGCCTATCGCCTGATAACTCCTTTGGGATCAAACTTGTTTTGCTATCATGGCATATCTCTATCCTTGGAACAGCTTCCTGGCACTTCCGCACACCTCAACCATCAACACCACACCAGGAGTCGAAAATTAAGACAACACTTTCCCCACGACCCGCCAAAGCTATTTATAGGTGCTTCATTTACAAGAATTTCTTGTAAATGAAGCACCTATAAATAGCTTTCTAACGATATTTATAGATATTTTCTTGGCACCAAAAATATACCCGTTGACACCCTGTTTCAACTGGGGGTTATAAATACCCATCCCAATCCTTATTCAAGCCTTCTAACGATGCTTCCAAGCCTAAAAGAGTGATCCTAAGCATTTCTACATGCCTTCATTGAGCAATCC
Organism: Canna indica; assembly: GCA_034359265.1. Taxonomy (NCBI): domain Eukaryota; kingdom Viridiplantae; phylum Streptophyta; class Magnoliopsida; order Zingiberales; family Cannaceae; genus Canna; species Canna indica. The sequence goes on along the minus strand of CP136898.1, from coordinate 29,121,511 downwards.
TTTCAAGAACCCTAGCTTCGATCTACACACCTTGATTTAGCCTTCAAGATTTACCGATTCATCATCTCAAGGCATCAAGAGGAGTAGGGAGTTTGTTTTGGAGCTATGTAACTATTGTTTGATTTATTGCTCCAATTACTATTGTATTTTGTGATTTATTTTATTGTAATTGAACATGTGTAAACCTAGGTTCCTAGGTTTAATAGAGTTGATAGTTGCCTTAGTGTTAAGGATTAAACCCACCGTTGTAAAAGTAGTTTACTTGGTCAGTTCTAGTTGTCCCTTAGGGTTGAGGTGGAAGAGTGCTCTCGATAAGAAGACGGAGACTTCCGGGTGTGGAAGTGTCTTAGGTCGAGAGTGAGACTCTTCGAGTCAAAGTCCTCTATGTAAGGGAAACTAATTAATCTAGTAAAACTTAGTTTGGAAATCCTAAGCGGGGTGCTTAGGTAGTGGAGTAGGCATTGGGCCCGAACCACTATAAATCTCAGTGTTAGCATTGTTAAATGTTGTTTGTGCTTGATTGGTTTATTTTTGCTTCTGCATCTTATCGAGAAATTATGATTTGCCTAAATAATTCAAGAAACGTCTAAAACCAAAATAGGCAAATTGAATTAGTAACACACTATTCACCCCCCCCCCCCTCTAGTGTGCCATTTTATACAACAGAAACTACACCCGCCTTGGTGCACTCATGAATAACATCCTTCTCTAGAGCAAAAAATGCTCACAGAGAAAATGAGCATTGGCCCAGAGTCGCAGCAGAAGGGTCTCCTCCAAGTGACCAAGAAAAGTCTTCCTTAGCCTCAGGGTTTATCGAAACGTCATCCTTGACTTCCTTAAGGAGGTCCATCCTCGAAAGGTCAATGTTAGGAGCCTGAAGCTTAGCTTGTTATGTCGCCCTCTCAAAGCCTTCGATATACATGGCAAGAGTGCAATCTCTGAGGCATTTCACCTCTTCCTCGAGGGTCTCCTTAGCTAAGTTGCACCTCACAGCCCCGGCCCTAGCTTCCTCAGTCTCGGCCTTCAGACGAGATATTTTCGCCACCGCCACAGAGAGGTCCAAGTAGACTATCTCCAGCTCTTCCCTGGCCTTGCCTTCCATCTCTGCTATCCAAGCGGTGGATTCAGAAATAGCCACACTCAAATAGGCGACTTCAACACGACCTCTCTAGTTTCTCAGCCTGGCTTCAGCGGCCACTTGCTTGCCCTCTATGGTCAACCGCTCCAAAACAATATATAGCTCAGCCTCCCTGGCCACCCAGTGCAACTTGATAGAGAATTCCAAAATCCCCTCAGAGATGCTAGAAGACAAAAGCTAACTCTCCTTAAGAGCTCGACATATAGTCCTCCATACTCCGACCAAGCTCGGGGGCTGTGGACTGGACTAAAACTATTGGGCTCGGTCGGATTAGGCCCAGCAACACCGCACCACTTATTTCGGGCCGAACCAAGCGGCTCCACCCACAAGGTTTCGCCCAACTATGCCCCTGAATCAGATCCGCACCAGACCAAGCGGCTCTACCCCGGGACCTCACCCAGCTATACAAGGATATCCACATTCTAACTTTCAAAATAAATACACCATTACAAACCCGCCAACTTCGGGATCGACCTCGACCCATTCTGGGCAACCTCACTATGAGATTTTCAAGCGACATCACCATCCTCACCTGCAATAAATATAGACACAGAGCACCTCAGGTAACCCTAATTTCCAATTAGCATTACCACCACCTTGGAGTCCCACTAACTTGAGGGTCGGAGTATCTTTTGCAACCCCCCCCCCCCCGGCGTCGAACTAGATAAGGAGAGACACTGAACCGGACCAAAGGCCCCAACTCTCAAGCAGGAACAGTAGGCATCAGAGAATTTTAAAATTTTGAGTTAAGATTCAAAAATCAATCCAGATTCCACAGATTCAAGAATTCCTTCAAAATGATTTGTCTACAATTTTTAAAAGATGCTTGAATGAAGGTATATCAAACTGGTATATTCAAGCTTATCATCCTAACAATGACCGAATATCATTTTATCACTTTACTCGTGAATTTCCAAATCTAAGCACATAGAAACCTAACATGAGTAAATATAAATATGTTTCGTAAGTATGGATAGAAAATGAGATCTCTAAGTCAAAATGTTGACTTAGGTCAAACTTATTTGAATAAGATTTTCATGAAACCGTCTCTATACCATTTTATACATTTTATCCATCGAGATTCGACCGAGGGTCAACTGAACCGGTTTTGGAAGCTTTCTGGAACCATTTCGGTCAATCCTCGGGCGATCGTCGATCGGTCGAGGATCGACCGAGGTTCGACCGATAACTTGGTGTTAAGGCAGGATGCTAATTTTTCACAAGCCTTATTTGCATTTATTAATTTTAAGATAATGTGTCTATTTATTTTTATTTCTCATTAACTTTAACACATAAATGTTAAATTAGAAAATACCCCCCATTTGGATTCAATAAAAATATCTAAAAAATCAAAATCTTTAAGGATTAAAATCCAAATTTTGGTTTCTAGTACAAATTTGTGAAAACCAAAAATTTTAAAATCTCTCAAGTCAACATCCCTACGAGATTACTTACTAGGCAACATCATCGCCAATCACCCCTCACCCTGCAATATACACAGACACGACAGGCCTTAGGTACCCTAGATTTCAAATTCTATTTCCTCCACCTTGAACATTTTCTGACTTGAGCATTGGAGTGTCTTTGGCAGTGCCCGTCCTCCCTCCTCCCCCCTCCCCCCTCCCTCCCCTGATTAGGAGACACACCGGACCAGACCGCATCACTCCAATTTCAAGCAAGAACAGTGACCAAGATTGAAAACCTTAGGCCAACAGTAGATTCTCATCCTTATCCTTTGGCGCCTATCGCCTGATAACTCCTTTGGAATCAAACTTGTTTTGCTATCCTGGCATATCTCTATCCTTGGAACAGCTTCCTAGTACTCCCGCACACCTCAACCATCAACACCACACCGGGAGTCAAAAATCAAGACAACACTTTCCCCACGACCTGCCAATGCTATTTATAGGTGCTTCATTTACAAGTATTTGGCGCCAAAAAGAACCATTATCCCACTATCCTAGCTCTCTTTGCCACGTTTGGCTATGTGGTCTTGGTCTTCAAGTGTCTCGTGTAGACTACGCTGCTCCAACTAGGTCAAGTGCATCATGGTGTCCGAGTTTGGTGGTCCTGGTTGCTACGTGCTCCACTTTTTGTGGTGTGTGGGCCGACCATCTCGGCATGTCTTCATGGCTATCTTCCATCTCTCTAGTGAAGGCGCGCTACTCCTACTTCGATGGGGAGTGGTTACTTGACTAGGTCAAGCACTACCTTCTCTTGGGTGGCCTATTTGGGCTACTCTTACCTCTGGCTTGTGGATCGAGATCTTTACTTGAGCGGCCTGTGGTCCAACACTAGAGGCCCAATCTTCCACGATTGTCGACTTCCTGTTATGCTCGGCAACTGTCTTCTTGGTTGTCGCAGCTTCCTGGTATCCAGTCGTTGCTCTTACTGCTCGACTTCAGCTGATGATTCATTTTTTAGTGTTAACACCAACCATTGTCTCAAGCTTTCTCTGAGCCTTCTTTCCATGGATCCTATAAATACTTGTTGTCTACCTTCCTTAAGCCTTACAAACATAGTGAGCCATCATAGACTCTATTCTTGAGCTTTCCTGGTGTGATTCCTCTTAGAAACCTTAGCTTGAGCATTAATTGTTTTCTTGATTAAGCCTTTGATACCTCAAAGATTCATCATCATAGATGTCACGCTGAGCTAGAAGATTGTCAAAGGAGCTAAAGATTATTGTTATACTTAATTGTTTCATTTGTTTGTAATTTTAATTTATTTTTGGTTGATTTAACCTAGGATTGTAGGTCTTTGGATTCAGCTCATGGTTGCCTTGGTGTACAAGCATTATTCTACTTGATTTGCTAGTTTGGAATAGTTGTCCTTGAAGCTTGAGTTGTTGGAGATTCCCTCAGGATTGATAGTTGTAATCCTCGCTTGTAAGTCTTCTTGGACGAAATTATATTCAAATAAGTGGATTGGTTGGAAATACTAAGCATGGTGCTTAAATAGTGGATATAGGCAAGGTTATCGATCCACTATAAATTATTGATGTTAGCATTTATACTTTTGTGATTGTGCGCATTGTTACATTATAATTTTCGCTTGATTTGAGATATCAAAATGACACATAATGAATCGATAAATTGCCATTAGTTTCATTTAGCTATTACACACTACTCAATCATCGTGCCCTTCTCTAGTGTGCCTATTTCATTTAGCTTTCCATCAATTGGTATCATAGCTTACCAATATTTATTTCATCAATCTATCGTATTCATATATATGTATAATTTTAATTTTGATTAATAAAGACTTTTACACAAAAGTCTCTAAGTGTGTGGACAAGTTATATACGTTGTTAAAATAAAATATATCCTCCGCATTCTATTTTTCATTTGATAATTTTTAGATTTTTTTATGCAAAAATTTCTAAAATTGTTTAAATTGGTTATATATAAATATTTTTATAATATATAAGGACATGTTTGCTTCAAAAGATAAGGGAGGATAATATAGAGGATGAATTAATATACATTATTTGTTTAGTGTATGAATTGGAATAAAATGTGAATAGAAGAGTATTTATATTTGATGTACATCAAATTTAAAAAATTCATATCCAATTATTCATTATTTATTATCCAATTCAATTTTTTTCTATCCAACAAAGCATACATACCATAAAAGTATTATTTTGAGATATTGCTCTTTTACGTTAACTTCCGTAAGTGTTTTGTTTCGTTTGATGATTTTTATTATAGATATTACTACATTTTACATAAAATAAAAGCTTCAAACACTATGCATATTAAATAATTGAAATCATTTCAAGTTCTTTAAATTGCGTGAATCACAAACAATTGGTTCTAAAAATGCATAGAACGTTATCAGGCTGAAGCAACATAAATAATTAAATAAAACCAAATCAACGAACCATCCCTGACTTGGACCAAATTCGATTGAGTTATGTTCCATGTTGATTTGATTTAACTCCAAAACTCAACTAATTCAAAAATCAGAGTTAGACTCAAATACCATAATTAATTACAAATGAGTTTTGTACAATTTATTAAGAAATTATGAGAATTTCCTGCAGGGTCAATAAAACTCAAACCCAACAAGAGAAATGAAAAACCAAATCCGAAATCAAGATTGTGAAAAATAAAAGACACAAGGGGTTAATGTAGTTCAGACTTGGTGAGGTGCTGGTCCTACGTCCATTGGGAGAAGATGATACAATTTTATTAATATCAAAAGGAGATTACAATAAAGAAGTCCTATGTTGGCCTAAGGTTTTTAAGTTTGGTCCTAATCTCGGTTTTGATGATAACAAACATTGATCTAATGATTTCATGAAAAAATATTTTTATGTTCCATATCAGTTTACGCGACCCATTCCCGATCGAAAAATCGAAGAAATTGGCAAGGACGCTTGTTAATGCTCGGGATTTGTCGAGAAGGTTGAGTCTAGGTCCAGAGTGTCTACATTATATGATACACAAGAACCCAAAAACTGAAACCCGAACTCCGAAAATTTGAAAACCACTAAAATCATAAAACGACCTAGAAATTTTCAAAGTCTATGGAGCTCCTTGGAGGGATATATGATTTAGACATTTTATTGGCACCAAAAGTCCTGGTAATTGTTCCTTGGGTAGAAACAAGTTAAATATTGATTTTTAAGAAATTTTTGAAAACCCTTAATACATCCATATTTGACCCGGGAGATTTTAAAATTTTTGGTTTTCGCAAATTTGTACTAGAACTCAAATTTTGAATTTTTATCCTTAAGAATTTTGATTTTTTAAATATTTTTATTGAATCCAAATATAAGGTATTTCCTTATTTACATTTATATTTTAAAGTTAATGCGAATAAATAGAGACATTATCTTAAAATTAAGAAATTTAGATAAGTCTTGTGAAAAATCAGCAATCAGCCTTAACAGCAGGTTATTGGCCCACCCACGGCCGATCGTTGGTTGATCAAGCATCGGCCGGTAGTCGACCGACAGAGAGCCAACGACTCTTTTTTGAGCCATTGGGTGGGTGAACCCATGAGTTGTATTTTGGCTCCATATAAAATGTTCCTCCCAGCCCTCCTTCATCGTTCTTGATTAGTCTTAACCTTATTGAGCCATTTATTGGTCATCCCTAAGCCTCATTGAGCATTCTTTGTGCAAAACCCTGTTGGCTTAAGGTGTTCAACCTTGGTCTTAATCTCGGTTTTGATGATAACAAATATGGAACTAATATTTCACTGAGAAATTCTTTCAAGTTCCATATCGGTTAGCGCACGACATCCTCGATCGAAAATATTAGAGAAATTGGAAAATTAGAAGGACGTTGGTCGACGCACTCAGGTTCGTCGGGAAGATAGAGTATAGGTTTAGGGTGTCTAGTTTATGTTGTAAATCCTCATGATGATGCATAAGAATCCAAAAGCCAAACCCGAACCCCAAAACATGAAAATCCAAAAACCGCCCTGAAATTCACTAAGCCTAGGGAGCTCCTTGGAGGGCTATATGACCTAGACATTTTCTTGACACAAAAAATAGCGATAATTATTCCTTAGTTAAAAACTAGTAAACGATATATTTTTAAGGATTTTTTGGAAGCCTTTAGCCTATCCATACTTAACCCAAAAGATTAGAAAATTTTCGTTTTTCAGAAATTTGTACCAGGCCCTAAAAACTAGATTTTGATTCTTAAGGATTTTGATTTTTTTAGATATTTTTATTGAATCCAAATGGGGGGTAATCCTTATATAACATTTATATTTTAAAGTTATTAACTTAAAGTTGATAAATATTATATAAGTAGACATAGCAAAGATGAAACCAGAAAATGAGCAAACAAGCAAAGAAATCTGCCCTGCCCAGGTTCGGTCGACCGACCGAAGGAGAAGGCATTTCGATCGACCAACCGGTCGACCGAACGATGCTAGAATTTGGCAGTAGCCAATTCGATCAACTGAATTTGGCGAAGAATTGGCAGTAGCCAATTCGGTCGATCGAAGTGCGCCCAGAAGCGGCAGAATGCTGCGATCGCTTGGGAGGTTGATCCATCGATCGACCGACGATCGACCGGCAAGCGATCGGGCATTGTCAACGGGCAAAAATACGCCCGTTGATGAGCCATTTTTGGGGGGGGGGTTATAAATACCCATCCCAAACTCATTTCTAGCCTTCTATTGATGCTTCTAAGCCTCAAAGAGCCACTCCTTACATTTCTACAAGAATTCTTGAGCCATCTTTGCAAAGAACCCTAGCTTTGAGCCTAGAAACCTTGAGATTGACTTTGAGCTTGCCTTGATTCATCTTCAAGTCATCAAGAGGAGCTAGGACATCTTGTTTGAGAGCTAAGTGTGTATTGTTTATTATTTGCTCTCATTATTATTGTATTTTGGTGTTTATCTCGTTCTATTTGAATTTATGTAAACCTAGAGTGCTAGGTTGATTGAGTTGGTGGTTTCCTCGGTGTTGAGGTTTAAACACATCATTGTAAACTTAGTTTACTAGGATTAGTTGAGTTATCCCTTAGGTTAAGGTGGAAGAGTGCTCTCGGTAAGAAGGCCGAGACTTTCGGGTGTGGAAGTGCTTTAGGTTGAGAGTGAGTCTCTTCAGGTCAAAGTCCTCGTTGTAAGGGAAATAAGATTAATCTAGTTAAACTAGTTTGAAAATCCTAAGCGGGGTGCTTAGGTAGTAGAGTAGGCATTGGGGCCGAACCACTTTAAACCCTTGTGTTAGCAATGATATTTTGTTTGACTTTATTGCTTCATATTTATTGCTTCCGCTTGCTATTAATATTGTGTTTAGCCTAACTAATCAAAAAATGATTAAAATCAGAATTAGGCGATAAGATTAGTTTGTTGGAGAATGGAGACACTATAGGGGGGGTGAATAGTGTGTTAACTAAAACAATTAGCCTAAATTCCAATTTAATCGTTTAATTAGATTATTTAGGCAAGATGCAATTTAATGATTGGATACGGAATCGATAAAAAGCAATTAAGCACAAACAATTTAAAACAATGCTAACACAAGATTTATAGTGGTTCGGCCCCAATGCCTACTCCACTACCTAAGTACCCCCCGCTTAGAATTTCCAAACTAGGTTTTACTAGATTAATTAGAGTTTCCCTTACAACGAGGACTTTGCACCGGAAAGTCTCCGCTCTCCAACCGAAGGCACTTTCACACCCGAAAGTATCCCACCTTCCTACCGAGAGCACTTTCCCACCTCAACCTAAGGGACAACTAGAACTAATCCTAGTAATACTTCATTTACACAAGTGGCTTTATTCCCTTTACACCAAGGATACCACTTATACGCAAGACCTAACACAAGGTCTTCTCACAAACCCAAATCAAAAACCAGTTCAAACAACAGATAAAATTACAAGGGAAAAGAGCTTAAAGTAAAACAAAATTATCTACTCTTTTCCAAGCCTTAGAACCTCCAACTTGCTGGAAGATAAATCTTATGTTGCAGCAGAGTTGAGGGAAGCAGTTGGCGCTTGAAGAAGAACTCGACAGAAGAATAGGCGCGCTTCAATCAATCACTTGGAAGGCTTTAAATTCCCCTTCAATCAATCAATGATATCTGTAGAAGTCAGGGAAGAAGTTAAAAGGATCATATGAGGGTATATTTATACCCTGCTGAAGAAACGGTTGTTCAACGGATAGAAAACTATCTATTATAGGCCACCGGTTGAATGGTCGGTTGACCGACTGGTCGATCGGTCTTTCGACTGCTTCTCTTTTCTCTGTGGTCGGTCGACCGCCAGATGGAAAACTATTCAACCCGACCTTCGGTCGACCCATTGGTTGATCGACGCGATCTCACGTCTTGGGTATCACTAGGTCGATCGACCGACGGGTTGACCGCCTGAGCTACTGTCTATTTTGGGCTTCCATCGGTCGACCCCCCGGTCGACCGAAGTAGCTTTGCAACTTTTTACCTTCACTCGGTCGACCGCCCGGTCGATCGAACCTAGGCTGAAGTTTATTTCTTCAGCCTATTTCTTCCGTGCTTCATTTCCGGGTTTCGCCTTTCAACGATCATCAACTTAGAGAGCTTTCAAGTGATCTTTGAGCCCGTCCAATACGTCTTTGGTGCACGCGTCGCTCTTCGAGAAGTTTCCGCGACGAACCCGAGCACGACAATCAATGTCCTTTCGATTTTTTATTTTTCCGATTGAGGACATCGAACGCTAATTGATATGGAACCTGAAAGATGTTCTCAATGAAATCATTAGTCTCATGTTTGTTATCATCAAAACCATCAAAACCGAGATTAAGGCTAAGGTTGAAAACCTAAAGCCAACATAGTTAATATACTATTTACCCCCCCCTCTAGTGTGGCCATTTCACCAACAAACCCTAGCTTTGATGATTCCTACCATTGATTGAGCCTTCAACCTATTGTTTCATCATCAAATGCATGATTTCATTCAAAGTATGCTTGAAACCATGATACATGCTAAGTATCAAATTTGGCTATCTACTCATATTTTTCTCATATTTAGGCATTTAGACATCAAACATGAGAGAATGTAAGTCTATGAATCAAGTTTGGGCTTAAAATAAAATTTCTAAGTCACTTTGTTGACTTAGGTGAACTTATACTTCAAGATTTGAAATACCAATTGTTGGATGAAAATTTTTGATACCAATTATTGAATGGTCATTTGAAATGCATGTATCAAGTTTGAACTAAAAATGAATTTTCTAAGTTCATTTTTCATCCTATATTGTTTTTAATGAAAAAAAATGAATATTTCTAGTTATCATTCAAATTATCAAAATCATTCCTATGAATAATTTTACTCAAGCAATGGTGTGAATGATTTTAGACAATGAATCAAAATGGTAGACATGAGTTTCCATTTGAAGTTTTTGATGAGAAAATAAAGTATCAGAAAGATTGATATTTCAAGAAGGATGATACTTTATGTTTTCAAAATCCAATTTCAAAATTCCATTTCAAATCAAATTTTAATAAAACTTTTCAAAAATTTTACTGAAGATCCTAGATTTTCTAGTGAGGGTGCAGTTTTAAGAATCAATTAAAAATGATTTTTCTATATTTCTCTAGAAATAACTAGTGACGGTAGGGTGCATACCAAATGTAGGTGAAATGGCAATTCCGTAATTTCCAATTATTTTCAAAACATGTTCAATTTTCATTCAAACTTTTATGACACCATAAAAAGATCATGTAATGAGTGTATGCCAAGTTTGAAATAAAAATTATATCCTTAAGTCAAGATATCAACCTAGTATGGTTTCATTCAAAACTAAGCAAGTTATCATGAAACTTACTAAGTTTCAATCTTATCATTTACTCATGTTTTTTCAAACTTAAACCTATGTACCTAACATGAGTAAATTTAAACATGTTTCTTAAGTATGGATTGAAAATGAGACCTTTAAGTCAACTTGTTGACTTGGGTCAACTTGGTTCAAAATAGGTAAGCATGAATTGACCTCTATATCATTTTATCCATATCCATATGAATTTTTCACTTTAAGTGCTTGAAAACATGTCATACCTATTCCTAAACATGTTTATGAAGTTTGGACTTAAAAACAAGTGACCAAGTTGATTTGTTGAGTTGGGTCAAACTTTTTCAAGTTTAAGTTCCTTAAAGTGATATAGTTATCACATTGTTCATCTACACATGAATTTTCAATTTTAAATACCTAGACTTATGTGATATGTGTTTCTAAACATATTCTTTAGGTGTTTACTTAAAATGAGGTCTCTAAAAAGAATTTTAACCTAGAGCAAATTTCATTCAATCAAGATATCATGAAATTGCCTAAGTTATCAAAATTTTGCCTACTCATGAAACTTCAAACATTTATCATGCAAAAATAATCATGAGTATATAGAGACATCATTAAAGCATGAATATTCAAGAATTATATTAAGATTTTGAAAAAAAAAATTCATACCTCTTTCAATAGAATCTTGCCAAACTTGTCATTTACTTTTCACTTTTCTGTTAGATAGCATAGCCTTCAATGTTTTCCACTTTCTTAACTTGCAAGTAGGCTTTGTTAGTGTCAAAATGAAATAGTATGCCAACTAGCAAGCTATTTTACTAAATAACAAAGGTTTAATGCAAAGTTTCATTTAACCACCTTAACCTATGCTACATAGTAAAGATTCATTTTAAGGAGGTTAACATGATATCAAAATGAATCTAAGGGATCTTAAGATGTTAAACATTTGAGGGATAAGGTCCTTAAATATGTTTAACTAGTTTGGACTTAAAGAAATGTCTTTAATAGTAAGTATCAACCTAGAGCAAGTTTCATTTAATGAAATTTGTCTAAATGCTAAGATTCTACCTACTCATGAAAATTCAAGGGTTTACCATGCAATTCTAATCATGAGTATTGAGATATTATTTAAGCTTAAACATTGAGGTATAATATTAAGATTTGAATTTATCAAAGTTATACATTATTCATGATGATTTAGCCAAACTAATCTTTTTTATTCTAATAAGCATTCCATTTACAATAACTTGCAAGTATAATTTATTAATAGAAAATAAAACCAAATTTACATGCAAGCTATCAAACTAAATAGCGAAATAAAAAAATAAGTATCATTTTCCAAATTCAACTTCACTAAATAGCATGGATTCATTTTCATATAAATCATTCATGATAACAAAATGAATCAAGAGATCTCAAAATATAAAATTTTGAAAAATAAGATCTCCAACCCTTCCTATCGGTTGAAAACCGAAAGCCACAATTAGCCTACGATTTAAAACTGTAAGGTCGCATGAGCCCATTACAGGCTATTTAGCTCTCCGAAGAGACCGGAAAATCAAAATCAAAAAATTATTTCCAAAGAACTCTTTAACAAGAGCAGGGAAAATAACTCAAATTAAATATGTATCATAACTCCAACTTAAATAAAGCAAACCAAAGTAAGGAGATGATACCAGAATGTTTAATGCCAATTTTACCTAAGTCATCTAGGTGAAAGCTTGAAGTTGCAACCATAAAAGGATTCTTCATTCAACTCTTTGGTCAACTTCAACACATCATCAACTTTCACCCTTGTGTGGTAGCTCCCCCTACAAAAGAAGATGAGACTTTTGGTACCCAAATGGCTTTGGGTCCTTGGGGGTGAGTTGGCCTAGGAATCCAAAGTCTCTTAACTACACTCGGATTTTTCTTGAATGCACAATCATGGATAGCATGACCAAAGATACCACAACAAAAGCAATGTCCATGAAAGTTTTTCTTTTCATTTTTAACATGGACATGAGATTTAATGTTAGAATGCTTAACATAGGAGGTATGATGAGCAAGGGCATTCTTAGATGAAACATTTTTATTTTGAGCATGAGGTTTAAATGTGGAAGGTCTAACAAGAGAATGATGATGAACATTGGCATTCTTTACATAGGCATTTTTTATTCTAGCGTTTTTAGGAGATGAAGCATTTTTTAATTCATTTACTTTCTTATTCAAGAAAGTAATCTCACTTTTCAATTCATTCATGAATTTATGCAATGCATGTAATTGAGATTTTAACATTCAATTCTCATTTTCTAAATTGTTGTTTTTAAGCTTCAAATCCTTAAGCTCAAGTTCTACATTATCATGGCATGAATCAAATGACCTAGATTTTAATTTTTCATTTTCTAGTTTGGAATCATGCAAATGAGAATTAAGCATCTCATTTTCCTTTTTCAACCTTTTATTTTTCTTATCTTTTCTAACAAGCAAGGCATACATTTTTTGACATTCATCAACTAGTTCTTCATATAGCATATTGAATGAACTAGAAGAGCTAGTACTATCATTATCATTATTGTGACTAGAAGGGAAAGAGTGTACCTCATCATTGGTACTCATGAGGCAAACTTTTGAAGTAGCTTCATAGTCATTGCAAGAGGATGCTTCATTTGAATGGGATGATGATGTAGAAGCTTTTGACCTCTTCTTTCCCTTGTTTTTCATGGTAGGGCAATTCTTCTTCACATGCCCTTTTTCCTTGCATGCATGACACACTACCTTCCTTTTTCGGCTCTTGGAGCTACTCCTTTGACTAGAATGCATCAAAACCAAGATTAATAGTAGGTGAGTGACCATTGTCATCACCACCTTCATCAAAAGTGTCAATCTCTTCGGTTTTGGCATAATCATATAAAACATTTAAAGTGGCCCATAAGTCATAAGCCGAAGAGCAATGTATGACTTTATCTAGGATGTCATTTGGTAATGTGCATAGAATACAATTCATGGAATCTCCATTATACTTAAATATTTTCTTATCTAATTCACTCCAAGCATGCATGTCAACCTTAGGTTCAATGAATTCCCAATGTAACATATTAAAGACACCAAAACCTTTAGTCTTTAAATAAGTGTACATCCTATATTTCCAAAGACCAAAGTTTGAGTCATCGAACCTAGGCGGTGAACATGCTACCAACTCTAGAGCCATTTCAAGATCGAGACAAATTATAGAAGGGATGGTGAAATCACAATCTACGACCTGCTCTGATACCAAATGTAGTCGAAATGGCAACACTAGAGGGGGGGTGAATAGTGTGTTTACTAAATTAATTAGCCTAAATTTAATTTTAATCGTTTACTTAGATTGTTTAGGCAATTTACAATTGAATAATTAGATGCGAAAGCGATAAATGATAAAATAATAAATACACACAAGTTATCAATGCAAACACGATAATTTATAGTGGTTCGGCCCCAATGCCTACTCCACTACCTAAGCACCCCGCTTAGGATTTTCAAACTAGTTTAACTAGATTAAATCGGTTTCCCTTACACGGCGGACTTTGACTCGAAGAGTCGCACTCTCGACCTAAGGCACTTCCACACCCAAAAGTCACCGCCTTCTTACCGAGAGCACTCTTCCACCTCAACCCTAAGGGACAACTCAACTAATCCTAGTAAAACTAAGTTTACACAAGTGGTTTTATACATTCACAACAAGGTAACCACTTCCACACAAGACCTAAACAGCCTAGGTCTTCACACGCACAAATTCAAAAATAGTTTCAAATAACAGTTAAAAATGCAAGTGAAAAGAGCTTAAAATAAAACCAAGAATTCGTGCTCTTTTCCAAGCCTTGAAACCTCCAACTCGCAAAAAGATGAATCTTGAGTCGAAGCAGAGTTGAGGAGCAGACGACGCTTGAAGAAGAACTCGATGGAAGAGCAGAGCGCGCTACAATCGATCTTTGGAAGGCTCAAAACTCCCTTTTAATTGCTCAATAAAATTTGTATTAATCAAGGAAGAAGATTAAAAGGAGTTAGATTAGGTATATTTATACCCTCACGAAGAAACAGCAGCTCAACGGATAGAAAACTATCTGTTGTAGACGCTCTGTCGATTGGTCGATCGACCAACCGATCGACCGCCCGAACGACCGTTGTCTTCCTCTCTGTGTGCGGTCGACCGACGGGTCGATCGCTAGACGCAAAAATAATCGATCCCACATTTGATCGACTAGTTGGTCAATCGACGCAGGTTGCGCCTTTGGCGATACGCAGTTCGGTCGACCAACGAAGCTACTGCCAATATTTGGCCTCGGTCGGTCGACCACCCGGTCGACCGAACTAGCTACTGCCACTTTGTGGCATCCTTTGGTCGACCGAGATGGCTACTTCCATTTTACAAACCCTATTCGATCGACCGTCCGGTCGACCGAACCTAGGCTGATTTTGATTTCTTCAGCCTTCTTCTTCAGCGCTTCATTTTTGAATTCCGGCTTTCAACGAACATCAACTTGGAGAGTTTTTCATTTGATCTTTGGACTCGTCCAGTCTGACTTTGGTGCACTCGTGGATCTTCGAGAAGTTTTCGCGATGAACCCGAGCGCGACGATCAATGTCCTTCCGATTTATCGATTTCTCCTATTTATCCGATCGAGGACATCGAACCCTACTCGATATGGAACCTGAAAGATTTCTCAACGAAATATTAATTCCATGTTTGTTATCATCAAAACCATGATTAAGACCAAGGTTGAAAACCTAAAGCCAACAAAGCTAAGTTTGGAAATCCTAAGCGAGGTGTTTAGGTAGTGAAGTAGGCATTGGGGTCGAACCACTATAAATCAAATTATTAACATTGAATTGATCCATGTGCGACTAGCTTGTTCTTGCTTACTACATATCTTTGTTGCTTCCGCATTTATATATTGTGATTAACTTGTGTTTTTGCCTAAGTAATTTAAGAAACGTAAAAAATGACATTAGGCTTTAAGTTTTTAGATAACATACTATTCACCCCCTTCTAGTGTAGGCCATTCAATTTATATCCTCAACTTAATTTAGAGCACTATAGTTGCAATATACTGTATCACTGCAAGGAGGCAGGCTAATACTCAATACGGATGCAAGACGATTTGCTAGCCTTTACAAGATTCTTGTTATCTCCGTCTCTAATCACCAGCACTTAACAATCAATTAATCTCTCTCTCTCAACGGAGGGACTGTTAGTCGAATGACCTACACTATAGGGAGGTGAATAGTATGTTCGCTAAAAACTTAACCTTTATCGATTTCTTACAATCTTTAGGCTAATGACAATTCAATAACAATAACGGAAGTCATAGATATAAAAATTAAGTAAACACAAATAGTAACAATGCTAACACAATGATTTATAGTAGTTCGATCTCAATGCCTACTCCGCTACCTAAGTACCCCCGCTTAGGATTTTCAACTTAGCTTTACTAGATTAATTTTATTTCCTTACAACGAGGAATTTCCCTGAAAAGTCTCTTCTCTCACACCAAAGACATTTTCACACCCAGAAAATCTCCACCTTCCTTCCAAGAGCACTCTCCCACCTCAAACCCTAAAAGACAATAAAATTTAATCCTAGTAACCTAAGATACACAGGTGGACTTATGTCTTACAACAAAGGCTACCACCAAACTCAACAAACCTAGCAACCTAGATTTTCACAATTTCAAGTACACAAAATACAATAATAAATGGAGCACAAATACGAACAATAATACTTAGCTCCACCAAGTATCACCTAGCTCCTCTTGTAGCCTTGATGATGAATCAATTCGGGTTTGAAGGCAAGAACAAGAGAAAGAGCTTCACAAAGCTAGGGGTTTAAGAAAATCTCTCAATCAAGCTTATAGATTGGTATAGGATAGCTCAAGGATCATTAGAGAGTCATAGGAAAGCTGGTGACTGGTTTATATAGAGAAATGAGAGAGTATGAATCGGGTTCAACGGGTGGAAATAGCTATAAAAGGAGCTATTACATTCGCCGATCACAGACCGGTAGCAGATTGGTAGCAAATTGATTGCAGAAGATTGATCGCAGAATGGTTGCAGATTGGTCGCAGAAGACAGTTTTGTGCAGGGCAGTCGACCCCAAGTTCCTCAAACAAAATCCTATATATGAAGACAAATCTGAACTCCCCGCGAAGGAAAATCTTGTTCGTAGAAGAACACAGGAGACAATCATAAGAACCCTCATCGCCATAACGGAAAATCTTTACCCTGCCCCATAAGGCTTGAATGTTGCTCAGGGCGGTCATCACCGAACCCTGCCGTCATATCCTATGATTAACCCAAGAGTAGGAACCAAGGGCACTCCTCTGCGGCCTTACCTCCGGCCTGATCACAGCATTTCTTCGCACCATTGGTACAAGTGAGGGCAAGCCAACGCAAGTACAAAAAGCAGGAAGCCAAAAGATTCGCCCAGGAAAAAGGAGGGATCAACGAAAACCTCCGGAGCACCGAGCACGAGAACTACGATAAAAGTTCAAAGAAGAAAAAGGGGGAAATTACTTTATAGGCACACAAGCGATAAACCCCTCATCGAACAGCCAACAATCGCACCACAAACAAATCTCGATTGACCAATCCACCAAACGATGATTTCCTAGAAAACAGCCAGGAACGTGCAAACACTTTCTCCTTCATGATTACTCTTCGAAAACGAAAAGGCAAGCGCCAATCAGAAGCCACCACAGAAGAGGGAGAGCCCCGTTATTATACCACCATGCTAGGCGCAGAAGTCGAGGAGATGCAAAATAACACGGCAAAGATACGTCGATTTGATTCGCCTCAAGCCAAGACAAGGTCGCCAAATGCTGAACCGCAGGCCGACCTCAGCCTTTACAATAACTCGATAGAGCTCAGTAAAGATACTTCAAAAGATCCCTCAAGCCGCAAGAAAGACGAAGTCATGAGCCAACTTTTCTTAGAGCTCGGCACGCAGCCCTCCAGATTAGTCCGACCGAGTTTGGGGGCTATGGGCTGGATTAGTACTATTGGGCCCGACCGGATCAAGCCCAACAGCGCCCCACACTCCTGAATCTAACTCGAGCCAGATTGAATGACTCCGCCCCAGGGCTGCACCTGACCATACAAGGACATCCACGTCCTCCTTAATTATAAGGGATACGCCATTACGAGCTCGATATTTTTGGGATCAGTCTCGACACATTTCGAGCAATATTTCTGCGAGATTATCGAGCAACGTCATTACCTCTACCAATAATAAATACAAACATATCACGCCTCAAGTTACATAAGTTCCAATTTCGATTACCTACACCTGGAATATCGACTGACTTTAGTGTCCGAGTGTCTTTTGCAGCCCTCCCGTCGGAGTTACACTTGACTAGGAGAGACACCGAACCGGATCAGACTGCTCCGATTCTCAAGCAGGAACGCTATATATTTAATATAGATTATTAAAAATTCATAAATTTTCAACTTTCGATTCTCAATTAAATAAAATCCACGATAACAAAAAAAATTACAAGATAATGTTCTATTTGTTTTCCCAAATTCTTCTTTAGGACTTGATGAGATAATTAATTGCTCAATCATATATTGAATAATTCATTCAAGAATTTCACACAACTTAATAAAATAAGTACCAATGACAAGATGCAAAAATGTATTAGAAATGAAATCAACATGAGAGCTTTAGAGGTAAAAAAATAATAGCAAAACAAATAAACTTAGGTTAAAAATTAATAAAGATAGATTTGGAACTAGGTTAGAAATTAATTGAGAAAGATTTGGACTTTTTTAAAATAAAAAAAATGGCTTTATATTCAATCATTATAAAAAAAATATTAATGCAAATAAAACAATGGAGATAAGATTCGACCATAAGACTTATGAAAAAAATAGTATAAAAATTGAATTTCAAATTAGCTCATTCCTTGGCACCATTCATTTTCGTTGGAAAATAAAAAATCTCATAAAAATTTAGAAGTTAGTCTGAAAAGTTATTTATGCAAATTGGAGTATGATTTGAGGTTTAGATAATTCTCTTTTCTCAATATGAAAATTTCTAGTTGGGTTAGGTTTGATTTCTCCATGTTGCAGTTGGTATATGTTATTCTGATATTGATCTTTGTTGGTGAATAATTAGACGACAAAACTAGTTGCAATGTGGGCATCTCATTAGATAATGAGAACATGTCTCAGTCACTTTTCCAGACCCTACTTTAATTTGGTGATTCGTCTCAATTGCTGCGGTTGGAATTTACAAGTCCAAACGCCCCCGGCCTTGTTAGTATTTATCTTCTATGTTAATCTGATACACTACACGTCTACACCTAAAAGAAAATTATTGTGCTATTACACCTAAAATAAAAGCGCAACGTCGAGTCGAGCGATTCGAAATTTCTCTCAACGATCATTCCATCAACTACGACGGAGACATGCTACTATAAAACGCGATGCTTGGAGCGGTAAAAATGGCATCTTTGCTGCCGCGATCGATCGCTTACGCCGGAATCCAGCGCCTTTTGCTCCGGCCGCCGGTTCGAGGTTCTCTGTCCACTCCATGGCCGACTCCCGTACCCCTGCCGCTCCCGGCCCCTTTCTGAAGGTCCAAATCCAAAGAGACGATACCGTAAGTTCCGTCCTTCTTCGTCTCCTCCATTTACTTTCCCGTTACTATTGAAAAAAAATCACTAAGGCGCGTCGTGGGAGGCGATCGATGTGTGCAGATTGGCAAATATACCATCTTTTTCGAAAGTATTTTGCTAGTTTTAGGTAGGGTTTTGCAAGGTTATTCATAGATTGGGTGTGATCGAGGCAATCTTGATTGCTTCATAGAGGGTTAAGTGTGATGTATGTTACGTTACTATGTAAAATTTGGTTATTTTCTATACAAGTTAGCCGAAAACTAATATGTAGCAAATAAATAGAATTCTGCTATGTAATTTGCTTAATTAGAATACACAAAAATCTCTATATATGATTCCGAAAATAGCTAGCCTTAGGATTTATTGAGAATAAACTCTCATGTGCTTGTGTTTGGATTCATTTTATGTAGGACAGAGTAATTTAGAAAGGTCGTCATTGAAGTTACCGAGCACTGCTTAGGACAGAATAAAATCTCTATTTGCTTAGAGTCTTATAGATTTGACCACAGTGCATTGCTTGGTTAAAATTTTATTGAAAACTACTTAAACTTAGCTCCTGCATGAGTTATTTCTCTATAGATTGATTATTTGGTTTGTGTTTTTTTCATTCCTAGACTTTTGATGCATATGTAGCTGGCAAAGAAAATGCTCCAGGCATAATAGTGCTGCAAGAGTGGTGGGGGGTGGATTTTGAGATCAAAAACCATGCTTCGCACATTGCACAAATGAATCCAGGTTATAGAACTCTTATTCCAGAGTAAGAACTCCTGTACTTTGACTTCCGTGTTGATAATTTTTTCTCAAACTATGGATTGGTTCTCGTTATTATTTTCAGCATTTTTTTCCAGATTGCTTGTTCCAATTTGACTTGTACTGCTCTCTTTCTGTCTCAGTTTGTACCGCGGAAAGCTTGGTCTGGATGCTGCTGAGGCACAGCACTTAATGGAATGCTTGGACTGGCAGAGTGCTGTGAAAGACATACGCGCTTCAGTTAATTGGCTTAAGTCAACTGGTTCATCAAAGGTGCTGGTTCATTGTCTTATAAAGAACTAATGGTGTTGGCAACTGGTTAATGGTTGCTGCAATTTGTATATATCATTCCTGCATTTCGGACCTTTGTATTTGTTTACTTGTAGTTAGCCCCTCCACTTACCAAAGAAACATGAAACTCAAGAAGTAGAGCCTAGCTATTCAGATTTCAGGTCAACCATAATCTGAACCGAACTGAATCAATTTTTTGGTTTGGTACATTTTTTTTTATAAAAAAGTTGGTTAGATTTTAAGTTAATTTTGATTTGGTTCAAATTTCCTGATTTTAATCAAAACCAAGCTTAAAAACTGAAGTTATATATTTTTTTAATTAACCTTAACAATTTTATTGATTTTGCATTACTATTAATAGTAGTGATAATTGATTAACTGTACACTTTTAGTTCAGATCATACCTACTAGAGCTGAACTGAAGAATTTTGGTTCCATCAGTCCATCCAGTTTTCAAGGCATTTCCATTTAATTTGTTTTCCTAAAAAGCAAAATAAAAAAATCAATTTTAATATGTTTGATTTCAACCGATTAAACACCAACAACAATAATGAATAACTAATTAAGATCCTTTGTTTCTTAAGATTGACATTTTCTTTATCTTTTCATTAGCCAGTATACAATGATTCATGTAGTGAGCAGCTAGGTTGGACCATGCATTTCTGATCTCATAATTAGTTCCCCTGTATAATGCCATTTCCTGTGCGTAAGTATAGGATTTAAATACTTGTCCTTTTTCATGCCTTGTAACTGCTCTAGGAGCATCTTGTTCATCCAGAAGTGACTTTTGGCTCATTCATACACATAAAGACTCTTATGAATGTATCTTGCTATGTCTGCTTACCTTTTTATGGAAGAACATGAACAAATCTATGTCAAATTAAATATCCATTATTTTACTGAAATATCAGTTTAGTTATATGTAAAGTAGTAGTCCTATTTTTTTTTCCTAAGAAAAGCATAAAGATTTTCTGAATCAGAAAAAAATGAGTTTGTTATTAGCAAATTTGTTCTCATCATAGGTTGGTGTGACTGGATTTTGCATGGGAGGTGCCCTCTCTATTGCAGCTGCAGTTTTGGTCCCTGAAGTTGATGCTGTAGTAGGCTTCTATGGAGTTCCTTCACCTGAACTTGCTGATCCTTCATCTGCTAAGGCACCTGTGCAGGCCCATTTTGGGGAGCTGGATAACTATATTGGGTTTTCCGACATCACTGTATGATCCTCTTTCACATCTTTTTTGTCTTATTTATGAAATATTAAGAAACACCATCTAGTATGGGTACTAGGATTGAAGCTTAGTTGTTGTTGTATGAAATATTAAGAAAATTATCTTTAATCTTTGTGATCCTAACATTTTTTTCTTTAGTTTTAACTTGAATTTCATGTTGCCTATCTTTTTTAAAAAATCATTTTTAACTTTACTTTTCACTTATGAACATGTTAATTAGTTTTTATGATATGGTGACCATGCACTCTTTGTATCTTTTTGTTAAAAAAAATACAATGTTACTAATAAGAAACGTATGTTTATTTTCCCATAAAAAAACACACACGCACAAGTTGATAGAGAAAGATTAATTGCCAGACAAATTATAAAATTATAAATTGCCAGGAAAAATGATAAAATTTATAAAACTTAACCACGTGTAAACTTTTAATCACCCCTTTTTCTTATGAGATAGACAAATTTTTTTGAGGAATTTGCAGCTTAAATAAATATAGTGTACTCTTGGATTCTATTTCTAACGTGACTCCATTTCCCTGATCTTTTTGGCCTACTTATGTAAATATCTCCAGTTGTTCTTCTCCCTTGTTTAGGAATTAATTGAGAATAACATTTTCTGTCTACATAAAGGGATTACTATTCATGTAGAATAGAAGGGAATGGAGAAAAAGCAGTCTCCTTCCCCTATTAAAAAAATTTCCCAATAAAGGGATTGGCTTCCTTTCTCTTTTCCCCTCCAAAACCCTCCATCCAAATACATTCCAGAGTTCATGAAACAAAACTTAATCACCCATTCTTCTTCTTTTTCAGGCAGCAAAGGCACTGGAAGAAAAGCTAAAATCTTCTGGAGTTCCACATGAGGTATATGTTTATCCAGGCTGTATGCATGCCTTCATGAATGCATCTGTAGATGGCATCAAGAGGAGGAAGGAGATGGGTATGGATGATGAGGATCCTGCAGCTGTGGAATTGGCTTGGTCTCGTTTTGCTTCCTGGATGGCTCGTCACTTGCTCTGATCTCCTTAACTCACTTTTTCTTCTGAACTCTGGTTTTCCACTTGGTTTTGAAAATTTCAGCAAGTTCTTGAGAGCATGCATGCAAGTATGATATTTGTTTTGTGAGTACGTGTTTCTTGTGCAGTTTGGCAGTGAGCATATGTTTCGTGTGCGGTTTGATTTCAATTTTTAATGAATAATCTCTTACAAACAGTGACAGAATCAAGTTGTGAGTAATGTCATCAAATCCAGATCACAAGTTGATTCAATTGCCTTGACCGATAGTATAGATCCCGTTCAAGTTTTGCTACAAAACCAGTTTATTTGATTGATAGCGAATCAAACCAAGTGAAAAATCAGATACAGTTAGATGAGGATTGGTTTTTTTTTTAATAACTTTATCTTCTAAGAAATCAATAGCTCAACCAAATTTAACATTGTCTACACTCAGCCAGTGTGTCATGTCATCCCCAACTATATGCCATTCTTCAGAACTGCAATCTTAGCATGTCCAACAATGGTGGAAAGGTGGTGAGCCACAACTGGAGTCGATGTACCAACCATAGCTCGGTCTAAAGCCATGCTCTGACTCTACATCCAAAGCACCAGTAGCTTCATCAAGTATTAGTATTTCAGCGTTCCTTAGGATAGTGTGTGCTATATTGACAAGTTGCTTTTGCCCACCAAATAGTTGGATCCCCCTCTGCCCAACAAGTGTATTGTAGCATTGAGGCATTGGCTCTCTCTCAATCTGCAATAATCTCTATCTCACACACTTTATTGAGTGGGCGATGTGATCAGTTGTATGATGTCCTCATTCAAAGTCATCCTACACATGTTTAATTAATGTCTTAATTTGGACCCAACAAGATGGTGTTGTTTGAAGTTAAACCAAATTAAGTCTCTTAAATGTGTTATGTGCTTCTTCTACTTGTGTTTGTTGCTGATCAAGCATTGCTGTTCACGGTTATGCATGAAACATACTCTTACCATCAATTGAGTGAGACTAATTTTGTGGAAATTAATTATTAGGACATGTTTGTTTTATGGGATTGAATTGAATCACAGATGGAAAAGAGAATTAAATGAAATTTTATTATTTGGTGTGCATCGAATATAATATTAAATTTATAATTATTTATTTTTATAATCCAAACACTAAATAAATGAAGACTTGACGCCACGTGTTATTGATAGATTAAATCTGAAGATTAAGTCTTGATAAGAACAATAAAGACCCAGCCAATTAAATCTTTTTGTGTGTGAGGGGTTCAAGTGATCACGGAGGATTACTTGGGCTCAGTCAATTCCTAGCTACAAAGTTTAGGTGGCCCAAACAGGGATGTTCGTTGATAAGGAGGTTCATGAATATACAAAGGAGGTGCTACGAGTAGGGATGATAATTTTATCCGCATCCGTAAACTAAAAATCGTATTTGCACCATATTCGATCCATATCCGCAAGTAAAAATGGATATGAATACAGATATGAATTTAGAAAATTTATATCCGCGCGGATATGGTGCGGATACGAATATGACTGTGGATCCGCAACGTATCCACACCGCCTATCCGCGTCTCTGAATTACTATTTTGCCCATATAAGTTATTAATATATATAAGAGCTCTATGGTAATTTCATGTCAAGATGAATTTTGAAGTATATTATATATTTATTTTGAATCAATGAATTGGTAATTTATTAATTTTTTTAATTAAATATATTATTTTAATATATTTTTATTAAATACGGTGCGGATATGGATGCGGTGCGGATATCCGTATTTGAAGCGGTGCAGATATGGATATCCATATTCACATCCGTAGCGGATACGGTGCGGATACGGATGGGCGGATATGGGGTGCGGTGCGGATACGAATAATCCAGTATCCGCACCGTATTCGATCCGTTGCCAGCCCTAGCTATGAGGTGTTCTCAGATCATGGACCACATTTGTTGAATTGATCTACACTAGGATCGAGATCTTACAATGTTACATGGAATTAAGCAACAAATAATCCATTGTTGGTATAAGCCTATGAATAATATATATATATATATATATATATAAAGTCGAGTGATGCGGGCCTTTGGATCTCCTGATCCGGTGCGGCTCTGGAGGTACCTACAAAAATAATCTGGCACTCAAGTAAGAAGGAATCCTAGATGATGAGTATAGAATTAGAATTGAGGATATACCCGATGTGCGTCATGTTTGTTTTATGGGCAGGTCAGGATGTCTCGGCGCGAGGATGCCTCCCAGAATCTCGCAGGGATATGTCTGGAATGGGTCAAAGTTTATCCCGAAGATGACAGGCTCATTACTATCGAATTCCTAGTAATTAATGAAGGATTGTAATGTCCTTGTTTGGCCGGGTGGAGCCCTTGGGCAAAGTTGTGGTTGCCTCGATCTGAGTCTCGTTCATAAGTGTGAGTGCATTCAGACCTGGTATGGTCGAGCCGTAGTCGAATCCATAGCCCCCGAGCTTAGTCAGAGTCCAAGGATTTATGTCGAACTCTAATAGTGTGTCGACTTCAGTTCATTTCAAGCTTTTTGCATGTTCTGATTGCCTGACCATGGTCGGACTTCGGTAAATGAACATGTGCTGAGTTCTGCCCTTGAATTGCCAAGGTATGTGAGATCAACATATCTTGATCTCGTCGTTTTGCGACTTTTCGGTTTATATGCTAAGTATGGTGGCTTCGTGAAGAGGGGGTGCTCCTTTCCACGTGTCGGCCTTCCGTTATTGACTGTCTTTTTTGGCTTTTAATTCTGGCAGGAGGGTAATCATGACACAGAGATTTGCCCGTTCAAGCTTTGAGGTGTCATTCATTTTCGGTAAATCTTCCTAACTTGACGTTTTATTTCTACCTTATCTAGTTAGTCTTAGGTTGATAGGCTATACTGACTCGTCCCTTATTCATTAGGGTTTCCATTCTTCACCAGGTTGATGAGGAAGAAGGGTGTTAGCCTTTAGTTGGTAGTAGGTATGTCGGGCAAGGCCGCGGTCCCTTCCTCGTGGGTTCTCGACGAGATAAGGTAGCAAAGCTCGGTGATGACCAGCTCCAGCGGTATTGAGGCCTTTTGTAGAGGCATATTGCTTTCTCGTTCCGGTGAAGAGGATGCCTTCGAGAGCCTTCTCGGTTCTTTGGAGGATAGGATTTTTCACTCTAGGGAGAATCTTGAGTTCTTCTTTATCTACTGGACCATGTTTGAGGATCTTGGGGTCCGACTGTATTTTACTAATTTTGAGTACGGGATACTGACTCAAGCGAACGTCCCCCGAATGCAACATTACTTGAACAACTGAGTGTTTATCCGTTGTTTCAAGATTCTAATAGAATTCCTCGATGTCAAGCCGAGCCTCAATGTGTTTTTTCTTTCTTCCAAGCTAAGGGGATGTAGAAGGGCCTGTGGCTGTCGCTCAGTAGCACCTCGAAGAGGAAACTCTTCGGCTTGTTTAGAAATTTCCTATAAGAACTTCAAGAGGCATTTGTTTAGAGTGAGGTCAAGGCCAAATGACTGGTAGTTTTTCTTGGATAGGGTGTTGACCATGAAGAAGTTTTTGTTGTTCTGGAGGTAGAATCTGATCACCATTTTGGCCCTAGAGGAAGGGGCCTTTTCGCCCGAGGACAGGCTGGTGATTAGGTACTTGAAACATCGCGGGTATTTCACTCCTTTTTCCTATAGAGAGTTATTGAAGTGGGATTGGGACAAGTCCTTGGTCACAAGATATATATGTTGGCTTTAGGTTTTCAACCTTGGTCTTAATCTCGGTTTTGATAATAACAAACATAAAACTAATATTTCGTTGAGAAATCTTCCAGGTTCCATATCGATTAGTGTTTGATGTCCTCGATCGGATAAATCAAAAGAAATCGGAAAATCAGAAGGACATTGATCGTCGCGCTCGGGTTCGTCGTGGAATATCTCGAAGTTCGACGTATGCACCAAAGATGTATTGGACGAGCTCAAAGATCACATGGAAAGCTCTCCAAGATGACGCTCATTGAAAGCTGAAACTCAGAAATGAAGCGTACAAGAAAAATGGCTGAAAAATCAATATCAGCTTATGTTCGGTCGACCGGTCGATTAACCGAATAGGGTTAGTAAAAGGGTAGTAGCCATTTCGGTCAAATGGTAGATCGACCGAAGAATGCCGCAAATCGACAGTAGCCTCTCGGTCGATCGAAGATGGTGTAAAAAAATTGGCTAAGGCTACTTCGATCGACCGACAGAGGCAAAAAATGGGCAGTGCGTGCGTCGGTCGACCGGATTAAAAATCGCATATCGCGCATCTCTGGCTTCACTACGTCGGTCGATCGATGGGTCGACCGAATTGCGGGAATGCAGAATTGCGTCTGGCGGCCGACCCGTCGATCGACCGCACAGAGAGAGTAAGGCAGCGATCGCTCGAGCGGTCGATCGGTCGGTCGATCGGCCAATCGACCGAGCGTTTGTAACGGATAGTTTTCTACCCGTTGAGTTGTCGTTTCTTGGAGAGGCTATAAATATCATTTATCTAACTCCTTTAATCTTTCTTCTCCCACTCTTACAGATTTTATTGAGCAATTAAAAGAGAGTTTTGAGCCTTTTAAAGATCGATCAATTGCGCTCGATTCTTCCGCCGACAACTTCTTCAAGCGCACACTCTGCCTCAACTCGGGAATTGATTCGAGCTCTACGGCTCGGCGAGTTGGAGGTTTTGAAGGTGTGGAAAAGAGCATTTAATCTTGGTTTACTCTTTAAGCTCTTTTGATTGTATTTTAATTGTTATTTGAACACTATTTTTCTTGGATTTGTGCGTGTGAAGACCTATGATTGTTAGGTCTTGAAATTGGGTGGTAGCCTTGGTGTTTGAGGTATAAATCCACCGGTGTAATTAATCGTAGTTTACTATGATTAAGTGAGTTGTCCCTTAGGGTTGAGGTGAAAGAGTGCTCTTAATAAGAAGGCGGAGACTTCCGGGTGTGGAAGTGTCTTAGGTCGAGAGTGCGACTCTTCGAGTCAAAGTCCTCATTGTAAAGGAAACAAGAATTAATCTAGTAAACCTAGTTTGGAAATCCTAAGCGGGGTGCTTAGGTAGTGAAGTAGGCATTGGGGCCGAACAACTATAAATTTATGTGTTTACATTGATACTCTATTTTGTGCTTAATTATTTATCTTGCTTCCGCATCCAATCGTAAAATTGTAATTTGCCTAAACGATTTGAGAAACGATTAAAATTAGATTTAAGCTAATTTATTTAGTTCACACACTATTCACTCCCCCTCTAGTGTTGTCATTTCCCCAATAATATACATAAGTACGAGACCACATGATAGTTGTTTTGATACCTTAGCCATTTTGGATGTGATAATTCGGGACTCTTCTTTGCAAGTGAGATGGCCTCGAGGTTGAACCAGATGTCCCTTAGGTCTAGATTAGAGGAATTGAAAGGGAATGCCCCTATAGTTGACAAGGGGAAGGGGCCAGTGCCCGATGTCTCTTCCCTCCCACCTTAACTGAAGTCGGTAAAAATTTTGGGACCTTCGGCTCAAGGGTCGGGCAGACTACGAGTTCCTTCATGTTCCTCCTCTCCTTCTTCTTTCCCTCCTCCCCTCAAGCGAAGTAAGAGGGCTAGGGCTTTGGGTGCTATGAATCTGGAGGACGAGGACCTACCCCCTCGGGAAGTTATTTTCCTAGAGGAGGCCATGGCTATGGCATCGGCAGTAATAGTAGCAGTCGAGGGCTCCCAAGCGGAGCAATGCCCCGGTACAACTTCTCGTGATGATCAGCACCTTTTGTCGGATGTTGTGGCTGGCCTACCCGAGGAGGCGAGCTCGTCCAAGGTGACCAAGTACATTGATGTTCAGTGCCTCCGACTGGCCGGTCTAGCGAAAAAATTGGAGAAAGATAGGTTGTCCATGCTAGAGATGTCCAAGGCCCGAGCTCGGGAGATCAAATCTATGAAGGCCGGACTGGAGGAGGTGGAGAAAACTCTCAAGGTGAGGGATGATGAGATTTTAGATCTTAACGGTGCC
The DNA here is from genome assembly GCA_034359265.1 of Canna indica. Taxonomy (NCBI): domain Eukaryota; kingdom Viridiplantae; phylum Streptophyta; class Magnoliopsida; order Zingiberales; family Cannaceae; genus Canna; species Canna indica. The sequence continues at coordinate 29,093,206 of CP136898.1, read as the reverse complement.
GCCATTGATGCTACGACTAGGTGAGGGAGGAATGGGACGCGACTGATGTCCTAAGAGGCAAAGTCGCTAACTTGGGAGAGTTGCAGCCTCCTCGGAGCTTGAGATTATTGTTGTGGAGGAGGTGGAGGCTAATATGAGGACTGAGGTCGTCGCCGTCTGGGTGTGACAGAGAGGCTCAAGGGAGAAGTGCAGAGACTTGAGGGCGAGGTTGGCAACTATCAGGATGAGGTCGTTCTATGATATGCTACAGGCTTTGATAGGGCGTTGGAGCAGGCCAAGTTTCTCGGCTCGGAAGTTGACTTCTCAAGGGTTGTGTATGTCAAGGAGATCAAGGATGGTACTCTAGTCGACTCACTCATCACGGGGGAGGAGGAGGATTCTATGCCAGATGAGGGACAGCCTTTGATGATTGCTCCTAAGTCGTGCCCCCCTCCAATGATGGCGACCGATGTCCCTAGGGACGATGCACCCTCTACGGTCGTCGATGGTCCTCTAGCCTTGTCTCAGTAAGTTGGATTGCATGTATATGGGTTTAACATGGGTTGTAACGACGTATTGACTGTCTTGTGGATTGCTGCCCTTTGGGCATTTAACATTCGGCCTTCATGGGCATATGAATATTGTTGCCCCTCGTGGGCCTATGGATATGTTCCTGAATGTTTTATTTTCTGCCATATTCTTCGTGTGTTATTTTCGTTCTTGGCTAGCTGTAATCCAAGTGTTTGGTAGGTCCCAACGTCCTTTGATCAATAGTCGTTGGGGCTGGAGAGCGTTTTGGTGCTTCTTTGGTTGATGTTAGCTAGTTGGTAGATACTTCTTAGGTTGCAGGCTGCCCTTTAGGTCTTTAGGTTGAGACTGAGTTCATTTACATGTAGATTTAGGACTAAGGTTATATACTCGGTAGCCGTTCTATGGGCTGCTAACCTTTTAGGTTGCCCTTCGTCGGAGTTGTTCGCGTTCGGGGATGAAACTATTACTAAGGCTAGGAGCCACATTGGGAGCTTTAGAGGGCAGTGAGGATGCCACCGTTGATCTCATTGGGAGACGGAGAACATGTTCAGGGTCAGTGGAGGCGCTGGGAATGTCGAGGTCTTCAGGGTGCTGAAATCAAGGACCGTGCTTGGGCTCAACCCGAGCTCGCGAGGAGCATAAGTCAGACCACGCTTCGGGTTATAAGGAGTGGTGCTGAGGCCGAAAGTAATGACGCTGAGGTCGAGGACCAGACTCGGTGTCAAACCGAGCTCGCGAGGAGTGCATTTTGGGTTGTTGAGGAGTGGTGCTAAGGCCGAAAGTAATGGAGCTGAGGCCAAGGACCAGAATCAATGTCAAACCGAGCTCGCGAGGAGCGATTCGGGTCATTGAGGAGTGGCGTCGAAGCCAAGGACCGCGCTTGGGGTCAAGCCAAGCTCGTTGGGAGCATAAGGCAGGATCATGCTTGGGGTCGTTGAGGTCATTAAGGGCGCTGTGGCTGAGAGTAATGGCGCTAAGGCCGGAGGTGGCGGCATTGAGGTCGGAGAGAGGCAGTGTTCCTGTCGTGAGTCATAGGATGTCCTTTCGTGATGTATAGCAAGACAGCTCTAAATTTCCTAGATGCACACAAAGATGTTGAGAAACGAAATAATCTTTATTAGATGATAAAGAGGTTGGTAATACACTAGAGTTCTTCCGAGCGAGGTGCTCGGCCCATGCGTGGCTACGCCTGATAAAACCTTTAAAGGAAAAAACCCCGTGGGAGAAAACCGTAGTAAAGGGGAAAGAGTGTTCCGACTACTTGTAGTTAAGGAGGATAAAATGTTTTTTCCTCGATTCGAATGAGCTTTTTGTCACACCCCAAATCCGGTATGATCGGCTAGGGTACGCCACGTACCCCGAAGTCTAACCCAACTCAAATCACATACACAATAAATAACCTGAACAGTCTACGATATTTCAAAAGAGATAAAATAGATATTAAATTCCAAACCAAACCAATGACTCAATGAAAAATCAAATGTCCAAGTTACTTTAACGAAACTTTAATTAAATAACCAAGACTCATATAAATAAGAAAAGTGCAGACGCAAATAACCCGAGTCTACATGACTCAACAACTCTAAAGAAAATACAAATGACTTAGGTATTCCCCTCGAGCACAACATGTCACGAGACTCGCTGCTCTGTCACCACCAGCCACGCTACTGCAATCCGGTACCTCTCTGATCTAGGTCAGGTGCTGAAAAATAACAAAGATGAGGCGTAAGTCCAACGAGGACTTAGTGAGTAGATCAGTCCTCATTCCATCATATCAACATCATGCATAATCAATAAAAGCAGGCATAATCAATATAAGTAGTAAATTACAAAATAATATCATATGCTCATCCACTACCCTACGCATGATAAAAGCATCTACCAACATATAATAATCTCAAATGCAATAGCACCATCATATGAATGCTCACCGGACCCGTCGGTCTCTCATAGCCACGTAGGGTAGGTAGATGGTGTGGCCGCTGAACTACTTATAGGCGAAATGGCGACACTAGAGGGGGGGTGAATAGTGTGTTTACTAAAACAATTAGCCTAAATTCCAATTTTAGACGATGATTAGATTACTTAGGCAAGATGCAATTATGCGATTAAATGCGGAAGTAAAATAAAACAATTAAGCACAACAACAATAGATAGAAATGCAAACACAGGATTTATAGTGGTTCGGCCCCAATGCCTACTCCACTACCTAAGCACCCTGCTTAGAATTTCCAAACTAGTTTTACTAGATTAATTTTCGTTTCCCTTACACATAGGACTTTTCACTCGAAGAGTCTCACTCTCGACCTAAGGCACTTCCACACCCGGAAGTCTCCGCCTTCTTACCAAGAGCACTTTTCCACCTCAACCCTAAGGGACAACTCGACTAATCCTAGTAACCCTACGTTTACACAAGTGGCTTTACACCTTCACAACAAGGTAACCACTTCACACAACAAGACCTAACAACTTAGGTCTTACAAACCCACAAATCAAATAAAAATGAGTTCAAATAAATAGTTAAAATACAATCAAAATAGCTAAAAGATTAAACCAAAGATTAATGCTCCTTTGCAAGCCTTTGGCGCCTTCAACTCATTAGGAGGTAGAACTCGTATTAGATCCTGAGTTGAGGAAGAAAGCTAGGCGCTTCCAAAAATGTTCGCGGAAGAACAAAGCGCCGCTTAATCGATCTTTGAAGGCTCAATTCTCCCTTTTGAGTGCTCAATAAAGTCTGTAAGAATCAACGAAGAGATTTAAATGAATTATATGAGGGTGTATTTATACCCTTCTGAAGAAACGGTAGCTCAATGGATAGTTTTCTATCCGTTGCAGGCCACCGATCGATTGATCGGTCGATCGATCAATTGATCGGTCATTCGACCGCTGCTCTTCTCTCTGTGGTTGGTCGACCGACGGGTCGATCGCCCAGACGCAAATCCTTCGATCCCGCATTTGGTCGACCAGTCGGTCGACCGACACGATCTGCATCTTCGGCTATCCACAGGTCGGTCGATCGGTTGGTCGACCGACAAAGCCACTGCCCATTTTGGGCTTCAATCGGTCAATCGCCCAGTCGACCGAAGTAGCTCTGCTGCTTTTTAGCTTCATTCGGTCGACCGAACCTAAGCTGAATTTTATTTCTTCAGCCGATTTTCTTCGGTGCTTTGTTTCCGGGTTTCGACTTTCAACGACCATCAACATGGAGAGCTTTTATATGATCTTTGAGCCCGTCCAATACGTCTTTGGTGCACGCGTCGCTCTTCGAGAAATTTTCGCGACGAACCCGAGCGCGATGATCAATGTCCTTCCGATTTTTGATTTCTTTCGATATTTTCGATCGGGGACATCGAACACCAATTGATATGGAACTTGAAAGATATTCTCAATGAAATCATTAGTCTCATGTTTGTTATCATCAAAACCGAGATTAAGACTAAGGTTGAAAACCTAAAGCCAACAATCTCCCCCTTTTTGATGATGACAAACATCCTTAAGAAAATATATTCATTAAAGCACAAGGATATCAACTAAAGGATTTCTCCCCCTATCAACATGCATATCTATATAATTAAACTCTCCCTATCTATATGCATGGATTTCCTATATTTTTCTCCCATTTACCTATATTTTTCTTCCCCTTTTACCTATACTTTTCTCCCCATTTTCTCCATACTTTTCTCCCCCTTTTGACATCAATCAAAAAGGGCAAGAAAGGTCTATCTATTCAAAGAGATGAAAAACTATATATATATATATATATATTCATGAAGTTGAGACTCTAAATCTTATGTTTCATGAAACATGAAAATCTCAACCAAGGGATGGAAAACAAATATTTAACATGAAACTTAATTCATACATGATATGTTCAAAACACAATTGGAATTCAAAATTAAATCGTATATAATCTCAAGTATGAATGTTTTCATGAATATGGTTCTCTTTCATGACATTTTTAGATTTCATTCAAACTTTCAAAATATCAAGATATAGTCATTTAAATCATGTATATGAAGTTTGAAGTGAAACTAATGTCATTTGATCCAAATATGAACTTAGCATGTTTTCATTTGAAATAAGCATGAAAACATGAAAATGCTAAGTCTCAAGTTTTGCTATCTACTCATGTTTTCTCAAACTTAGGCATCTAGACATCAAACATGAGAGAATGTAAGACTATGAATCAAGTTTGGGCTTAAGATGAATTTTTTAAGGTTCTTTGTTGACTTAGGTCAACCTATACCTTAAGCTTTCAAAAGTCAAATTTTAAATCTATACAAAATCGTATTTTTCATAAAAATTTTGAAACCAATTTTTGGATGAAAAGTTTAATACCAATTATTGAATGGTCATTTGAAATGCATGTATCAAGTTTGAACTCAAAATGAATTTAAAAATCAAAGTCCATTTTTCATCCTATATTGATTCTAATCAAAAGCTTATTTCTAGGTATCATTCAAGATATCAAAATCATTTCTAGGAATGATTTTACTCAAGAAATTGTGTGAATGATATTAGAAATGAAATACAAATGGTATACATGAGTTTTCATTTGAAGTTTTTGAAGAAAGATCAAAGTATCGAAAATATTGATATTTCAAATAAGTGATACTTTGTGTTTTCAAAATCCAACTTCAAAATTCCATTTTAAATCAGATTCTTGATGAAACATTTTGAAATTTTTAATGATAAAACTAGATTTTTCAGTGAATGTGCAGTTTCAAGAATCATTTAAAAAAGATTTTTCTATATTTTCCTAAAAATAATTGAAATTGCTACCAAATGTAGGTTGAAGTGATATTTTTGTAACTTTTACTTATTCTTAAAACTTGTTCAATTTTCATTCAAACTTTCATGACACCACATGATGGTCATGTAAAGGGTATATGTCAAGTTTACAATGAAAATTATGTCCTTTAGTCAAGATATCAACCTAGCATGGGTTCATTCAAAACTAAACTAGTTTTTATGAAACTTGCTAAGTTTCAATCTTAATATTTACTCATGGTTTTTCAAACTTAAACCTATGGATACCTAACATGAGTAAATCTAAACATGTTCCACAAATATTGATTGAAAATGAGACCTTTAAGTCAACTTGTTGACCTGGATCAACATGGTTCAAAAAGAGGTAAATATTAATTGATCTCTATTGTCATTTTATCCACATCCATATGAATTTTTCACTCAAGTGCATGGAAACATGTCATACCTATTCCTAAACATGTTTATGAAGTTTTGGACTTAAAATGAAATGTCCAAGTTGATTTGTTGACTTGGATCAAACTTTTTCAAGCTTAAGTCCCTTAAAATGTAGTTATCACATTGTTCATCTAAACATGAATTTTCAATTTTAAATACATAGATTCATGTGATATGTGTATCTAAATATATTTGTTTGATGTTTACTCAAAATGAGGTTTCTACTAAGAAATTTTAAACTAGTCCAATTTCATTCAATATTAATATCATGAAATTGCCTTGTTATCATGAAATTGCATACTCATGAAAATTCAATCATTTATCATGCAAAATCAATCATGAGTATATGGAGACATCATTAAAGCATGAAAATTCAATTTTTATACAAAGATTTTTGCAAAATTAAAATCTGTCTTTAGAAATTTGCCCAACCTTTTTATTTCCTTTTTCATTTTCTTTTAGATAGCATAGTCTTTCATTAGCATTCACAACTTGCAAGTAGACATCATTAGTATCATAATGAAATAATATGTCAACTAGCAAGCTAACATACTAAATAGCAAAGGTTCCATGCAAATTTTCATTAGCAATTCAACCTATGCTAGATATAAAAGATTCATTTTAAATGAGGATATCTTGATATCACAATGAATCTAAGGAGATCTTAGGATGTGAAACATTTGAGGAATAAGATCCCTTATCATGTTAAACTAGTTTGGACTTACAAGAAGGTCTCTACTAGTAAATACCAACCTAGAGCAAGTTTTATTTAATGAAATTTGCCTAAGTGCTAAGATTCTACCTACTTATGAAAATTCAAGTATTTAACATGCAATTCTAATCATGAGTATAGAGACATAATTTAAGCTTAAGTATTGAGGTATAACATTAAGATTTTGAATTTATCAAAGTTATACCTTATTCATGATAATTTGCCAAACTAATCTTTTTCTTCCTAGTTATTAGCCTTCCTAAAATACTTATAACTTGCAAGTAAGCTACACTAATATTTTTAGAGAAAATATAGCTACTTAGCAAGCTAACTCAACCAAAAAGCAAAGAGAAGCATCAAGTATCATTATCAAATATCACTTTGCTAAATGGTTTCAAATTCATTTCAAAAGATGAAATCGAGTGATATCAAAACGAATTTTAAGATATCACAAATGAAATAAAAATAAAAACATGATCTCCAACCCTTCCTATTGGTTGAAAATCGAAAGCCACAATTAGCCTACGATTTAAAACCACAAGATCGCTTAGGCCCATTACAGGCCACATAGGTCTCCGAAGAGATTGAAAATCAAAAATCAAAATTTTTTTTTTTTGAAAGCATATCATGAGCGGAAAATCTACTAATGTTAAGTATGTATCAAAACTTCAACTCTAATTTAAGCAAGTGAGTATATGAGATGATACCAAAGTGTTTGATGCCAATATTACCTAAGGCATCTAGGTGAAAGCTTGAAGTTGCAACCATAAAAGGATTCTTTATTCAACTCTTTGGTCAACTTCAACTCTTCACTTCTCTTTACCCTTGTGTGGTGACTCCCCCTACAAGAGAAGAAATTTTTGGTACCCAAATGGCTTTGGGTACTTGGGGGTTAGTGGGCTTAGCTATCCAAAGTGTCTTAACACTACTTGGGTTCATCTTAAATGCACAATTATGTATAGCAAGCCCATAAACACCACAACAAAAACAATGTCCATGAAACTTTTTATTTTCCCTATGGACATGTGATTTATCACTAGAATGTTGGCATGTGAAACATGATGAGTATGAGCATTCTTAGAAACCTCATTCATCTTCTCCTAATTATGAGGTCTAATGGTAGAATGCATGGCATGAGAGGCATGATGAGCATGGACATTCTTAGATAAAACATTTTGATTTTTAGAATTAAAAGAGGAAGTATTAACTTTCCTACTCAAAATCAACGTCTCATTTTTCAAATCATCTATGGATTTATGCAATGCATGCAATTGAGATTTTAACTTGCAATTCTCATTTTCTAAATTGTTATTTTTAAGCTTCAAATCTTTAAGCTCATGTTCTACATTATCATGGCATGAATCAAATGACCTAGATCTCAATTTTTCATTTTTCTAGTTTGGATTCATGCAAATGAGAATTAAGCATCAGAATTTCCTTTTTCAATCTTTTATTTTCGGTATCTTTTCTAACAAGCAAGGCATATATTTTTTGACATTCATCAACTAGTTCTTCATATGACATATTGAATGAACTAGAAGAGCTAGTACTAACATTATTATTATTATGACTAGAACGAGAAGAGTGTACCTCATCTTTGGTACTTATGAGGCAAACTTTTGAAGTAGCTTCATAGTGGGTGCTTCATATGAGTGAGAAGTGGAGGTGAAAGCACTTGACCTCTTCCTTGCTTTGTTCTTCATGCTTGGGCAATTTTTCTTCACATGCCCCTTTTCTTTGCAAGCATGACAAATTACTTTTCTTTTTTGGCTCTTGGTGCTACTTCTTTGACTAGAAGAGCTATGGGCATCAAAACAAAGATTAGTAGTAGGAGAGTGACCATTGTCATCACCACCTTCATTAAAAGTGCCAATCTCTTTGGTTTTGGCATAATCATATAAAACATTTAAAGTGGCCCATAAGTCATAAGCCGAAGAGCAATGCATGACTTTATCTAGGATGCCATTTGGTAATGTGCAAAGTATATAATTCATGGCATCTCCATTATACTTAGACATTTTCTTATCCATTTAACTCCAAGCATGCATATCAATCTTAGGTTCAATGAATTCCCAATGTAACATGTTAAAGACTCCAAAACCTTTAGTCTTTAAATAATTGTACATCCTATGTTTCCAAAGGCCAAAGTTCGAGTCATCAAACCTAGGAGGTGAAGATGCTACCGACTCTAGAGCCATTTCAAGATCAAGACTAGATGTGGAGGAGACAGTGAAATCTCAATCTACGACCCGCTCTGATGCCAATTGTAGGCGAAATGGCGACACTAGAGGAGGGTGAATAGTGTGTTTACTAAAACAATTAGCCTAAATTCTAATTTTAGACGATTCTTAGATTACTTATGCAAGATGCAATTATGCGATTAAATGCGGAAGTAAAATAAAACAATTAAGCACAACAACAATAGATAGCAATGCAAACACAAGATTTATAGTGGTTCGGCCCCAATGCCTACTCCACTACCTAAGCACCCCGCTTAGGATTTCCAAACTAGTTTTACTCATTTCCCTTACACAGAGGACTTTTCACTCGAAGAGTCTCACTCTCGACCTAAGACACTTGCACACCCGGAAGTCTCCGCCTTCTTACCGAGAGCACTCTTCCACCTCAACCCTAAGGGACAACTCGACTAATCCTAGTAACACTACGTTTACACAAGTGATTTTACACCTTCACAACAAGGTAACCACTTCACACAACAAGATCTAACAACCTAGGTCTTACAAACCCACAAATCAAATAAAGACGAGTTCAAATAAATAGTTAAAATACAATCAAAAGAGCTAAAAGATTAAACCAAAGATTAATGCTCCTTTGCAAGCCTTTAGCGCCTTTAACTCGTCAGGAGGTAGAACTCGTATTAGATCCCGAGTTGACGAAGAAAGCTAGGCGCTTGCGAGAATGTTTGCGGAAGAACAGAGCGCCGCTTAATTGATCTTAAAAGGCTCAATTCTCCCTTTTGAGTGCTCAATAAAGTCTGTAAGAATCAAGGAAGAGATTTAAATGAATTATATGAGGGTGTATTTATACCCTTCTGAAGAAACGACAGCTCAACGGATAGTTTTATATCCGTTGCAGGCCACTGGTCAATTGGTTGATCGACCGACCGATCGATCGATCATTCGACCGTTGCTCTTCTCTCTGTGGTCGATCGACCGACGGGTCGACCGCCCAAACGCAAATCCTTCGATCTCGCATTCGGTCGACCAGTCGGTTGACCGACGCAATCTACATCTTCGGCTATCCGCAAGTCGGCCGACCGACAGAGCCACTACCCATATTGGGCTTCGATCGGTCGACCACCCGGCCGATCGAAGTAGCTATGCTGCTTTTTAACTTCATTCGGTCGACCGAACCTAAGCTGAATTTTATTTCTTCCACTAATTTTCTTCTACGCTTTATTTTCGGATTCCGGCTTTCAACGACCATCAATATGGAGAGCTTTTATGTAATCTTTGAGCCCGTCCAATACGTCTTTGGTGCACGTGTCGCTCTTCGAGAAGTTTCCGCGACGATCAATGTCCTTCCGATTTCCGATTTCTTCTGATATTTTCGATCGGGGACATCGAACGCCAATTGATATGGAACCTAAAAGATATTCTCAATGAAATCATTAGTCTCATGTTTGTTATCATCAAAACCGAGATTAAGACTAAGGTTGAAAACCTAAAGCCAACACTACCACCCAACTCAGTGTTGTCTCTTTGGGGCATACACTCTCCTCACTGACACTGGCTCTTCTGATCCGTCTCTTTGGGGTATGATCTCCCCTCATTGATCGGGTCTCCGGACTGCCTCTTTGGGGTATGATCTCCCCTCACCAACGCTATCTCTTTGGGGCATACCCTCCCCTCACCAGCGTGGCTACTGGAAAATGCAACAAGCACATCACACACGCAAGTATATATATAGAACGAAAGATGCGCTATACAACAGATAAATAAGGGTAAGTTAAGGAAATACCTCAACCTCCACATCCTCATGCCATACATCACAACCACATATATGCTTATATCATAATGATTTTCACAAATCTTAAATAAAGAGAAATAACAAATCCAATAACGTAGGAACATGCCAATCCGGCCAAACACATTCAACAAGTATAACACCCAAAGTATACATCATAACCTCGTAAGTTAGGAAAATGAAAAGCATGAATAACCCTAGAACAAGGTAACACCTCTTAACGGCCCTACACAATCCTAGCTGTGTACCCTAGGGCCGGCCTACCTTCCTCACCTGAGTGCCCTAAGGCAAGGAGGGTTCGGCCCCCTAGGCTTTTCTTAGGGTCAACTCATCCGAACGTCAACCTAGGGTTCAAATGTCTCTATGTGTTCCTATGGTCTCTAATTCCCTAATTGTAGGTCTCTACAATTTTTATAACTTTAGAAATAATTCAACATACCCTATAGTGTATTACATGGGTGTGAAAATATATCTAGGATCCTAAAATTTATCCCTAACATGGCCGGCCACCCTAGGGTTCCTAAGGAATCACCTAAAGGGGGGTCGGCATACCCTAAACCATCAAAACTTCTTTCTTTCATCAAGATACCAAAGAAGCATCAAGAACCCCTAACAACCAACAAGAAAACCAAAGAATTCCTCAAGAATTCAATGAGGAAGAGGAGCGGCACAACAATGGAAGGGGCGGCCAAATCGCCCAAAAATTGATCCGATGAAATCACGATGACGACGAGAAAACCCTCAATCCGAATATCCAATCCGATATGAGAAAAACACACAAAAATCGACGAAAACCCCATGACATAGGAGCGGTGGCATGGATGAAGAAAAAGAAAAAAAAGGGCTGAATCCACTCACCTCCTTGGAGAAAACGGAAAGGAAGAAGACGCTAAGGATCTTCCTTAAATCGACGCCAACGAACTCGCGGAATTCTGGCTCCGACGATTCCTTCTCTCCCCTTGGTGCCACCCTCTCCCTGTCTCTCTCTCTCTAGGCCTCGGGTGGCATGCGGCTAAACCCCTGGCCACACACCCCTGGTTTATTTTTATGGGGCTTGGTTGGACCCCAAATGACCGTTTTATCCCTCCTTAAGTTATTCGACTTAAAAAGTCCGTAGCTAATCCGTTCTCACTCTGATTCGAGTTCCAATTGAATTGCTAGACTTGACTTGAGACCCTCCATCATCCTAGCATGCTAAATCACAGAAATATGACAATTAAATTTTTCCTAAATTTTTTTCTACATTAAATGCTTACTCGAATTTAATCTCGAAGCTTTTCGTCAATCCGCGCTAACTTAAATATTATTATTAGAATTTTGGGTTTTACACTTTTGTTCCTCAGCGAGGTCCAGTTCGTTCTTAAGGACTTCTGAGTTTCTTTATTCGTCGAGGCTCGTTCTCAAGGGGAGGAGCCTCATGGTTTTTGTTGGAGCTGTGGCGTTGGTTGTCTCGGCCAAGCTATTGGCTGGGTGGCCCGTTGGCAACTCAAGCATCCAAATCTTGACCAAGGTGTCAGTCGGCTGGATGTTTAGTTGGTCGTAGGTTTGTTGAATGATTGTCTTGTTGTTTTGCGTGGTCTTTGTGCCAACAGATTCAAATGGTGGATTGGCCTGGGTGCCTTCCTCCCGAGGCATATATTGGATCACACAGTGATCATTGTTAGTCGCTAACGAATGGACTAAGGATTGATACCTTTTCAAAAATGGGTCCTATGCTCGGGAGCTGACGTTGTTTCTTGACAAAGAGCCGAGTTGTGTTTTGGGTTCAATTGGGAGGCGAGCTCCAATGAATGCCACCTTCTTGAGCGACGCTCGGGTTTGCACGTGCTCCAAATTATTGACGGGTTGGGGCTGCTCTTGAACATCCTTATTCATGTCCAGCTTGAATGTACTTGGCTGCTATTCTATGAGGGATATTGAGAGTGCTTGATGGGGTGGAGCGCTCAGTTCCTCCCCCCCCCCCCCCCCCCCCGTTTAGCTTCTGCTTCAAACATTCGTTGTAGCATCGTCACACTTCTTTTTGGTCAAAATGGAGTACCCCCATTGTTGGCCTAAGGTTTTCAACATTTGTCTTAATCTCGATTTTGATGTTAAGAAAGAAACATCTAACTAATGATTTCATGGAGAAGTATTTTTAGACCCCAAACTTGTCTTCCTATGTTCTTAATGCTTCATTGAGACAATCCTTCATATTTGCTAAGCTTTCTTGAACTATTTTTTGAGCAAATCCTTGTTTTTAGTTGAAACCTTGATTTAGTATTTGTTCTTCATTGCTTCACCATCCAAAAGCATCAAGAGAACTAGGGAATTCGTTTTGGAGCTAAGTATTATTTGTTTGTTCATTTGCTCCATTTATATTGTATTTTGCATTTTATTTGAACTTGTGTAAGGCCTAGGTTGTTAGGTCTCGAATGGTTGGTGATTGCCTTGGTGTTGAGACATAAATTCATCGGTGTAAACTACTCCACCATGGAGATGAGCAGAGGGGAGTGTTGTGTTGTCCTTAGGGTTTAAGATGGGAGAGTGCTCTTGGTGGAAAGACAGAGACTTTCGGGTGCGAAAGTACCTTTGGTGTGAGAGAGGAGACTCTTCGGTGAAAAGGAAACACTTCAATCTATTAAACTATAGTTGAAAATCCTAAGCGGGGTGCTTAGGTAGTGGAGTAGGCATTGGCGTCGAACATTATAAATCTCATTGTGTTAGCACTGATACTTTGTGTGTTGAATTACCTCTTATTTATTGCTTTCGCTTGCTATTTATATTGTGTTTAGCCTAACTAACTAATCAAGAAATGATTAAAACCTGAATTAGGTTAAAAGATTAGATAAAACACTATTCATCCCCCCTCTCAAGTGTGGCCATTCGACTTACACCCACTTCTATCTCCGAAATGGGAAATTTGAGCTCTAGGTGGGGAGTCGAGATAACGGCTCCCAAGATGTTTAGTGGAGGTTGCCCCATAATCATATGATAGGGGTTGGGGATATCAATAACCAGATATTGCACATCGATCGTCTTCATCTTCGATTGTGAGTCAAACATCATTATCAACCATACATAGACTCGGGCGTTGACCCGTTCTCTTGAGAAGTGTACTAGTTCCTTGTTATAAGGGTGGAGCGAGACCTCGCTTAGTTGCATTTTTCTGAACGTAGAGTGAAGGAGGATTCAACTAAGCTTCCCTAGTCTACCTAGACTTTATTGACAATAAAATTGTCAGCGATTACATAGATGACGATAGGGTCATGCAAATTTTTATCTATTCCTTGAAAGTCAGATTCATATAATGATATTACCGGGGCTCTGATGGTGGACCTCTGCAGGCGAGTTGCGTCGTCAATTTCCATGATGGCTCGGAAGGACATTTTCCTGGCCGAGTTTGTCTCACCTTCTCTCGCGGATTCGTCGGCAATGTGTTCAATGACCCCGTGAATCTCGTTCGTTGGCCGGTTAGTCTTTTCGTTGTCTCGATTACTTTGGGTGTTGCTTGGGGGCGTTCTGCTCTGACTTCGGCATTAGTGATCATGGTCGTTCCGATCTCGGCTAAGGCTTCTTCCGCGATTGATATAACGGTCGATCTATCCTTCCCATACTAAGTTTTCGATATGATCTTTTAGCACCAAGCACTCCTCGGTGGTGTGCCCATATGTGTCATGGAATGCACACCTCTTGCTTTTATCAATGTTGGGTGATATCTTCTGCTTCTTTGCGTTGTTGTGATGTTTGAGAATCTGCGGATCGTAAATTTTTTAGAGAATATATAGTCTCCCTCTTCGTATTCAATGAAATGTATTTCTCATATCTGGCGTTCAGTCGGGGTGGTGACCTTCCTCTTTCTCTGCTGTCACGCTCATTGCGATCTCGATGATGGGTATAAAATTAGAATCGAAAATATACTTAATGTGCATCGTGTCTATTTTATCCTCAGATAATGCTACAAAGTATTAATTACTGGAGCAATCCGTGGCTTCTGAAGTATGTAGTTCGTTGGAGGTACAATATGCACGTACACTGAGTATGATCAATAATTGGCTGGAGATATCCATATGTATATCTTGACCAAGGAAACAATAATTGGTTGAATTAATGCAGTTTCCATCACGTATTGACAATTTGATATTGCAAGTCCAATCCAATCAAGGATAATATATTTTCCTCCAATCAAGATAATAGAATATCTATCTAACAAATTTTATAGCGTTAAATAACTCCGAAGTCAGTATAGAATTATACTCCTATACGGAAAGACAAGTAATTGGATGCCTAATAATTAATTGATGTCACATGACGCGGAGTGACCTATTCATCATCTAGATAGTTCATTCAAGGTCAACTTTTTGCCTAACTCATTCGTTATAATAATATTGTATCTTCGTAGTTGGAACTCTCTCTTCTCTGTAACGTGCTTAAGGTTTAATTATGTTTATGATCATCAAAATATCATTTTTTTTTTATTTAGTCTTTTATTTTTAATTCCTCAAAAATTATTTTCGTTTTCGTTTGATTCATCCGTTTAACTTTTGATATTCAGTGCCAATATGAAATGCTAACATTGACTAAAGATGGACCAAATTAACGAAAAAAATAAGATATTTTAAGAGATTAGATGAAAAATATATATATTTTAATAACTTAAAATATAATTATATAGTGTTATGTTTTAAGTTATTAAAATATATATTATTTTTTTTATTTAATCTCTTAAAATATTTTTTTTTTATTTGGTCCATTTTTAGTCTATATCAACATTCCATGTTGATATTTAACATCAAAAGTTAATAGAATGATCAAATGAAAATGAAAATAATTTTAAGGAACAAACAGAAAATTTAAATGAGCGACCAAACGAAAAAAAATATGATGAACAATAGGGCGACAAAAAGGTAAACTTAATGGACAATAGAGATAAATTTTCTTTGTTTGGGATGTATTATTGATCTTAAATGGGTAAATTTTAGGCCGTTTAAATCAACAAGTCAACTAGATTGGAGGAGCAAAGAGGAGGCAACCGATAATAATACGAAGATAGTGTGTTCTTGCAATGAGATGTTTTTAAATTTCTTAAATAAAAATTATATTAGGGAGTTGGAGAGTAATAATGTAACTCTAGACCAGAGTGTTATAGAACCTATAAATGTGGACAATAATGATCTTAATAATAATATGATAAACTCTCGGAAGGAAATATATTTCTACTTCTTTCAAGGCGAGGATTGTATGATTCTTAGCCCTCTATAATTTTTACCCTTTCAATTGAGTAGGGAGTGATACTATCTTGAGGTTTTTTTTGTTAAAAATAATAATAAGTCAACTAGATTCAAGTGGAGCATCTTAAGGCTGAACGACTGATCGAATTAAATGGTCTCAACCTAGGATTAGATTTAATTGATTAATTAGTAAAATTAAACTACTCGTTTGTGTCATAATAAGAATATGATCGAAACAATACCATGTCGGTATAGGTGGGATTCAATCCTACTGAATCGACCTAGGATTGGATCCTCTGGTTTATATCAATTTGGATCACTAAACTCAATATATGTTATCTAGAGTCCAATTTATTATGTAATTTAGGATGTGTTTGATTGGATAGGAATTACATGAGAAATGTGATAGTATTTTTCATGCCCCACCTATTTTTTTATTTTGTTATAATTTTTTAATAAAAAATATGTGGTATATTTAATAAGGAATATATAAGAATAATATTCTTCGTTGATAAAAAATACTATTCATTTTTTAATAAAAAATATGTGGTATAAAAAATAAGGAATAGATAAGAATAATATTTCTCATCGATAAAAAAATACTATTCATTTTTTAATGGTATATTTTTCATTGTTGTCCTTTAATGTTTTATTATTTCAAAATTATTTTATATTAATTTATTTTATACTATTTTTTGGTATAAAATATTTTTTAGTTAATTCAAAACTAATTTATATTGTATATATTTAAATTAATATTTGATTTTTTAAGATTATTTTATACTATTCCATGATTTTTATGTTATTATTAATTGGAATAAACTACAATGCAATATGTAACGTTGAGTTAATATTCAATATTGTTAACAAGATTATTTCAATATTTTATTTTTTATTTCTTATATATTCATGATATTAATCAAAGAAGAGAATAATTATTAATATTTTATAATTCTTAATGTACAATCAAATAGATAAATATTATTTTTTGTCTATTACATCCATTATTTATTTTTATTCATTATTTATATATATTGCTTATGATTTTATTCCATCCAATTAGATATTTTCTTATGTTAGATCGAATTATGTTATCGTAGCATATCTAAGTAGAGTCCAATCGAAGTTGATTCAGCATCTAATTAATTAAGAAAATTCTAAAAGGTAGCAACTATGTAGAAGACTACTTCAACATCTTGATCTTGTTCCATTTGTAATTAAGAAAGCCAAAAGATAACACAAATTAGGATGTGGGTTTTAATAGATAAAAGTATGAAACAGTGCATTATTGTTGGAAACCAATTATATAAATGTTTATTACTACATATCATTGCTGACGAAAATATGGGTCAGTTTAATATCAAGTAGTAATAAATCTCACCAGTGAACATTGAAAATGATGTCGAACCTAATTTTACAAAGAAACATTCAATATGGTGGTTGCCCAATTGCGAGAAAACAGCACCGGAGAAAAATTAATTCCATGCAAATTATTTGGGGAACAAAAGCAATTTGTGATGTCCTGTTAGGTACATTTTATTTATTTGTTTACGTAATAGAGAAGCAAATTATTAGGTACGCAAGTATTTGAAGATTAAAAAAAACAGTGCACGTAGCAACTCGTTTGTGCTTTTACATGTCGGTTGTAAACAATTAGTAATGACATAGAGTACAAGCTTTTGTTGATTAGCTTCTGTCCAATATAAATATACAGGCTCACTTTTTATTGTATATTCTCTCTTTCTTTTCCCTTTCACTACGAACCAGTGGTGGAAGGCAACTCAGTTTAATTTAATTAATTCAATTTGGTGTAATTTAATTTCAACAAATAAATTAGCTTTGTAATTAAAACTACTTTTGTAATTTAATTTCAACAACTTTGTAGAAGAAGTAGGTATGCTCGCCTGCTCGGTGATGAAGATCGCATTTTTTTCATCTTCTCGATGCATTCAGATCTAATTGTAGTATGAGTAGACGTTCATTAAGCTCAGGTATTGGTATCTCGAGAAGCGTTGACAAGATTATCGATGCTTGACAGCGGGTAGAAATCTTTCGGGCATGTTTTGTGGAGGTCGATGAAGTCGACACACATTCATCATTTTCTTGAGTGCTTCTTTACATATTCGTCATTTGCTACCCATGTGGTAAATCTAATTTCTCTAATAAAATTTCTTCGATAGATGCTTGCTAGCGCTTGGCTCCAAAATTTCTTTTCTTTTGCGCAACGGGTTTAACTCGGAGGTTATTGGCGAGCCTGTAGCAGATGACACGAAGGTCTATTCCTACCATGTCGGCTGTCGTCCATGTGAAGAGATGAACGTTGTCTCTGAGAAGAATGCTGGGTTGAGCTTTGAGCTCGGAGAGGAAGTAGGCTCCCACATAAGTCACCTGTTCGGGAGAGGCCCCGACTTGTACAAGCTCAAGATCATCGGTGGGCTGAGGCCACTCCTGGACATATAGCATAGGCAGGCTTCCTTCCGGGTCGATCGATCTCAGCTTTAGGCACTCATTATAGCATAGGCAGACTTCCTTCTGGTCCGCGTGGACCACCCCCATTTTCATCTTTGAGACGGGGAATTTAATTGTCAAGTGGGGAGTCGACACTAGCTATGACTCCCAAGCTATTCAGCGATGATCGCCTCAAGATCATATACGATAAGGGCTGGGCATTTGACGACCAAGTATTGTATGTCCATCGACTTTGTCTTCGGTGGGGAGTCGAGCCTCGTTGTTAGCTAAATGTAGTCGTAGACGCTGACTCGTTCTCCCGAAAAGCCGATGAGGTCTTAATGGTAAGGGTGGAGTGAGGTTTCACTAATGTGCATCTTTCTCAATGTTTAGTAGAACAGGATGTCGACTGAGATTCCCTAGTCCACCAGGACTCTCCTAACAAGGAAATCACCACTAATTACAGAGATGACTATAGGGTCATGTTACCAGGGTTTGTACGCGTAGCCTTTGAGGGCGAGTTACGTCGTTAATTGCCATGATGGCTCAGAGGTGTTTCTTTCTGGCTGAGCTCAACTCGCCTCTGCTAGTGAATCCTCCCGTTATTTTGGTCAATGACTCCACGGATCTCGATATTTGGCTGATCGGCTCTACGGACATCGTGGTTACCTATCACGCCATGTGGTGGCGGTGTTCTGCTCAGACTTCGGCATTGGGAGCCGCGGTCTTGTCGATTTCGACAGCGACTTCGTCTATGGTTAACGTAGCGATCGAGGCAACCTTCTCGGATCAAGTGCTCGATTTGATGTCTGAGCATTAGGCACTCTTTGGTGGTGTGCCCATAGTGGGATAGAATTCACATTAATTTCTTACTTTTGTTGACGTTAGGCGGGAGTTTCAACCTCCTCATGTTGTCGGGAAACTTGAGCAGCTGCAAATGACAGATCTCCTGAAGGATAGTCTCCCTCCTGGAGTTCAGTGGGGTGTGTACTCCCCGAATCTAGGGCTAGGTCGGGAAGGTGACCTTCCTCTCCTGCTGTGGTCCAGTTCATGGCAGTCTCTTTCTCCGCCCCTTTTATCGAATTTCATGGCAATCTCCTGCTGTGGTCCTACTATGTTTGACAGAGTATAACTCGACATGCGAGTCGCGATTTGGGATCTCCATGGCCACGACATGAAATCTCTTCATGTAGTCTCTCCAGCGACTCATGTTGGATTAGATCGGGAGAGCTCCTAGAAGGTATGTATAGACCCTGACGGGAGAGTAGAGAATCAGAGTAGTGCGGCCTTCTCTAGGACGGTTGGAAAGGCTCGGCAGAGGATGGGGTCGGTTGTGCCATTAAGGAGCATCATCGACTTGAACTTCGTTAGGTAAGTGGTCAGATTGCCCATGTCATCGTAGGGGCTGGAGCGTGGTCGGCAGCTTGAAGTTGTCAGGGAATCAGAGTGCCATGATGTGCTCGACGAAGGATCCCGAGTCGATGGTGGGGGGGAGGAGTGGTCTCTTTGGCCCTAATGTCATCCACTTATCTCTAATGGTGTGTGCAAGTGACCTCGTCCCGGAAGACAAAGGCCGAGCTCTCGGATCTCTCTAATGGTGTGTACTCGGTTGGGTGTTGTTCCCGAAATCACCTCAGCGCTTCGACCTACGCTGTTAACCGCTGGTTTTCTGCCTGAAGGTTGTTGATCAGACGCTAGGATTCTTCTGGTGAAAGGTTGGTGGGTACCGGAGTGTTACTCCTCATTGTGTTATCGTCACTCTGGATACCAAAACATTGCATGACAGGTAAGATTTACTCGGTCCCACGATAGACGCCAAATGTTCTTGCCTCAAGTCGGGGTGATGCGGTCCGGCTCATCTCCTAGTCCGACACGACTTCGGCGGGGGACCTGCAAAGACACTCTAACGCTCAAGTAAGAAGGAATTTCAAATGTGAGTATATGAAATTGGAATCTAGATGTACCTGGTATGTGTCATGTTTTATCTGTATATAGTGCATGATTAAGGGATGTCTGACAATAATACCTCCGAAATCTTGTAGGATTGTGTGCTCAGAATGGATCGAGGCTAATCCTAAAAATGTTAGTTCATAATTGACGAATCACTTGTAATTTATGAGGACGTAAATATTTTTGTATGATTAGATGGAGCCCCTGAATTAAGTAGTGTCTGATTGAACCTGAGTATGATTCATTAACGTGGGCACTTTTGGGCCTGATCCCGCATGACCCAAAATACTAATCAAGCCAATATGCACTTAGCAAGTGTTACACCAATAAAAGTTCTTAAACTAGTTGTGAACGCCTGCAAGAACAATAAAAGTTCAGCAACAATGCTAGAACTGAGCTGATGTCATTCCAAGCAACTTGACACTTAGCCCGGCCATGGTTGGCTCTCTTTTGCTTACACGTCAAGAAATCCCCCAGTCCTTTTCAGCTTTGACACCGCGCTCCACCTCCTCCTCCAATGAAATAATAATTGAGCTCCCATTATATGCATCCAATTTCGATCTTTTTGTCTTCTTATCGTTCCTGGTCCCTCTTCTTTTGCCCTCCCTTTTCTCCACGTATATACTCTCTAGACAAGATATAGCTATAAATAAACCGTCTCTCTCTTCTCATTTCCCTCTTCAACCGGCTCTTACTGGTTAAAGAATGGAACAGGAGATAAGGAAGCAGAGAACTGACAAAGAGCTTGAATTGAAACAGAGAGAAGAGGATGAAAAGAACAAAAATGATACTATGATGAGAAGCCAATTAGCTAGCTGCCTGGGGCAGCTCAATCCGCCCTTCAATTTTGCCACGGTGGACAACGGCGTCTTCCGGTCGGGCTTCCCCGGCTCGGCGAACTTCAGCTTCTTGGATAGGCTGAAACTGCGCTCCATTGTGTGGGTGAATCGTTGGATCTCCACTGTTTTCTTTGAGACTACATATGTATATTTCATTATTTTTGGCTTGGTGTTCAGATATCTTTGTCCGGAGCCGTATCCAGAAGCAAACAAGCTGTTTATGGAGTCGAGTGGAATCAGGCTGTTCCACTTTGGAATGGAAGGTTGCAAGGTAAATAAGATTATGGCTCCTCCTTGTTCTGAATTAAGCTTGTGTTATCTTTTTCTGCCGTAACATGAAAAATTACTGCAGATAAGACAAATTTCTGACTTCAAGGATGTCGAAATTATCTTTTTTGCCGTGTTCTCTTTTCTTTCAATTCGTCGTATTAACAAATATTAGGGTCCACCCTCTTTTTGTTTGCCTGTTACCTTTTCATTTCCATCTTTTCTTGCCCTAGTAGTCTGGTGAGTAGTAGGATCACAGTTATTTTTAACCACTTCTAATAAGTTTTTGACTCTTCTCTTGTATGTTTTCTTATTCTATAACATAAAAGATAAAATTAAAGAAGAAAGAGTAAATACATATAAGCTCTAAAGTCATACTTCTCTTAGAACATAATCTATGCAGCAATCTTATTGATCAACCATAGTTGTTTGGGACTTACAAGCAATCTTATTGATCAGCAATCTTATCTGTCTATAAGCTTACTTCCTTTACATGCACATATTAGGGAATCAAATATTGAACCTTTCTTTTATCAAACATTACACTTCTTCTTCATATGTTGTTCTGACTTGTGCTAACAGAACTATATAGCAAGCTCAATTGCTTGGGAACTGTCAAGACTAATGGAAAAGGAGAAAAAGAACCATTGCAATCAAATATGCTCCAAGATATTGTCAACTGATATAACACATCTCCCAAATGTTGGGAGAACTGTGAAATCATCTTTGTTCTATTTTAAATTGTAAATCGTCATTTGGCCACCACTAGTAATTTATAAACTGCAAACCTGGTTAAATTATTGAATTAATCCAAGGTAAA
This sequence comes from Canna indica, assembly GCA_034359265.1. Taxonomy (NCBI): domain Eukaryota; kingdom Viridiplantae; phylum Streptophyta; class Magnoliopsida; order Zingiberales; family Cannaceae; genus Canna; species Canna indica. Next base: position 29,071,261 of record CP136898.1, on the reverse strand, counting down.
CAAATGAGAGCATCCTGAAATCAAATATATGACTGGAAGGACTTATCCATTTTTCAACCAGTGGTTTATGCTTACCAAGATAATGAATCAACAATCTACTAAATCGAGTAGCATACTGATTCACATTAAAATTACCCTCATCATTGTGATTATTCACCTGCTGTTGTTGGTATTGTTTAGTCAACTTTCAGCTTATATAGCATTCGAAAATGTCCGTAAAAGATTCAGGTAGTAGCTGCACAGCTAAATGTTTACTAAATTATTTGTTTGGAATTCGGACATCATTATCTCCAAAATAACAGAAATTAGATAAATCTTTGCAGGAGGAATTTGCCAACATCCCAGACGATAAAATTCGAGAAGCTCTCAAAGTTGTTCTTGGTACAATTAAAAAATCTACATATTTGTCATAAATTTTGAAGGCAAAAAGGTTATTTAATTTTGTATTCATGTTTTTTTACATTCTTCTTTTCAGATGTCAGAAACCACCCACTGCTCATACATTGCAAAAGAGGAAAGGTAAGAGAATTTAATATCATGTTTCTCCATTTCATTGATCAAGTAGCAGGTTTCAGCATGAACTAATTTACTTGCTTAATTAGCATCGAACCGGTTGTGTGGTTGGATGCATGAGAAAGCTGCAAAGATGGTGTTTGTCTTCTGTTTTTGATGTATACCAGAAATTTGCCGCTAAGAAAGCAAGGGATTCTGATCAGAAATTAATCGAGCTATTCGACACTTTGAGCTAAAACAGTTATCACACTGCATTTATATTTGATAACTCAGATTGATTCGAAAGGCCAGCTTTTTGTCTTGATTGAGGAACTTCAAGTTTCTAGTTTTGTTTGGGTAGAAGGGGGGATCATTTGCTTGATAATCTAGTATCATGTACTAGCTAAATAGATGGAGTCATAAGGTGATTGCTTTCACCTAGATTGTTAGCAATTTATCAAGACGAGGAAGTTGCAAAAATGTACAGTTTTTTGGTATTTCTTGGAGATTTTTTCCTCTATTTAGAGGTTCGTGTCAGAAACATGATGTGAAAATGTGATTTCAGATTTATTTCTCTCTTCATGATTAACGCGAATGTTGTCTGTGTAACTCAAACTACCATGCTAAATGTACAGTTTGGTGCACTTGTTGGCCTAAGGTTTTTAACCTTGATCTTAATCTCGGTTTTGATGATAACAAACATGAAACTAATGATTTCATTGAGAAATACTTTCAGGTTCCAAGTCGGTTAGCGCTCGACGTCTGCGATCGAAAATATCGGAGAAATCGGGAAATTCGAAGGATGTTGGTTGACGTGCTCGGGTTTTCGTCGGAAGATAGAGTTTGGGTTTAGGCTATTTACATGTGTTTGTAAATCCTCAAATTGATGCTTATGAACCCAAGACTTCGAAACCCAAAACCCGAAAACGAACGTCACGAGAAAAATCCGCAAAATGCCTCATTTCTCGAGTGTCGGCCGATGGGTGGTCAACGAGCCGATCGACCAACCATCAGCTGGCCACCGACCGGCCACAACCCAAAATGGGTAGTGTGCTCCGGTCGGTGGCCGGTCGCTCGGCTGGTCGACCGACCATCGGTCGACCATCGATCAGGCGGCGCTAACGGGCAAAAACTTGCCCATTGGGATAGTTGTTGAGGCTATCTCTCCTCATGGCTTATAAATACCAGCCATGAGAAGCCTTCCTTGTTGATCTAACATTCCCTTGAGCCATCTTTGATCATTCCCAAGCTTTCAGTGAGCCATTATTTGGTGAAACCCTAGTTTGATCTCTCCACTCCTTGATATAGCCTTCAAGCTTCATTGATTCATCATCTTGAGGCATCAAGAGGACTAAGTATTTGTTGTTTGATTTATTGCTCCATTTAGTTTGTATTTTATTGTTTATTTCATTGCATTTCTCAAGTATGTAAATCTAGAGTGCTAGGTTGATTGAGTTGGTGGTTGCTTTGGTGTTAAGGCTGAAATCCACCGGTGTAAACTTAGTTTACTAGGATTAGTGACGGTTGTCCCATTTGATGATAACAAACTATGTTTAACTAGTTTTAAGCGTGACAGTCGCAGGTTGAAATCGATATTGTCCCACGCGGCATCGTCTCGATACGATAAGTCTCCGTGTCATTTATGAAATTCTCAATGAGTGCACCAATGTAATTTAGGAAGTGCCTAGAGTGAATGTAAAAACACTTGGGTAGGTCTCCAGGATGTATGCACCTCGCAACACTCAGAAACTCGAAAGCCGAAACTCGAAACGACAAAAAAACTCTACATGGATGAGCACTAGTCATTGGCCGGTCGGTGGCTAATTGACTAGCTACCGACCGCGATTGACTGCCAGAGGCCAAAAATTTGCAGTGGCCTCACGGTCGATGGCCGGTTGTTCGGGCGGTCAATCGGCCATCAGCCGGCGATCGATCGGGCGTAAAATAGGTAGAAAAAATCACTCGTTGGGTGATCTCCACTCGATCCCCACTTTTCTACAACCTATAAAACCCTCTCTAGACTCTCTCCTTCACTATCATTGATGCCCTAAGCCTATATTGAGTTGATATTTGCATCCCCAAGCTCTCATTTGACCTAATCCTTTATTTATAGCTCTTGATCCCTCACTCTAAAGTGCATCATCATTGGAGGGCTATTCAAGGTTGATAGGCTCAAGAAGAGGAGTTGTTCTTGTTGTGATAAGTTCTCTATACTCTCTTCTTATGTTAAATGTGTTTTTGCTTTGTTTTAAATTGAATACTCAAGTGTGTAAGAAGACCTATTTTGTGGTCTTGTGATTTGATGGTTACCTTGGTATATAAGGTATAAATCCACTTGTGTAAGCTAGGTCATGGGGGTTCCTTTGGAATTGAGGTGGGAAAGCTCACTCGGTGTGAAAGTGGATACTTTCGGGTGTGGAAGTGCCTTCTAAGTGAGTGTAGGGTCTTTTCGATGAAAAGTCCTTGATTGTAAGCTACTCCTAACATAGTGGATTTGTGAGTGAAATCCTAAGCACAGTGCTTATGTAGTGGAGTAGGCAGTGTTGCTGAACCACTATAAATCTTTGTGTTTGCATTGGCTATTGTGTGTGTACTTAATTGTCGTATTTATTGTTTCATCTTATTGCTTGAATTGATAAATTGCCTAAGTAGTTTAAGAAATAATTAAAATCGAAATTAGGCTAAAAGATTAGCTAACACACTAACAATATATGTCTCTAAGGGAACTTCTGTTAAAGGCAATTGCATAGGAAATTGCAACTGCTACTAGAAGCAAAATAAGAACCAAAATAGAAACACACACAAACATAAGAGGTTTGTTTACACAGTTCAGTGATAAAACTAGCCACCTAATCTACGGGGCACTCACCCGACAAATGTCCAATCCTCTCTCTATAAGTACAATATTAGTCCTTAGGATTTCACTCCAGAAATTCGGCTACCAGTACTACAGTGAATTGAAAATAACAAAAATCTATTTGTTATTACAAGTACATACCAACTTGTCTCTCTATAACATCCCAGCCACAAAGTTTCGTCCTCTACACAGTCCTTGTGTTGTAGCGAGTATCAGCTCAAAACTAACTTCACTTGAAGATAAGAAGGATATATTATTGTCATCTGCAGTCAGCAGTCTTGCACTCAGCAATCTGCACTCATCAGTCTCAACTCCTCATATAACTGGCAACATAGTTTACACACATAGGAGTAGATCAATAGAATAGAATCAATCTTCTCAAACATTGTCTCACACCTTTTATAAGCAGAGTAGGCAATCCAAAAGACAACCATTACTCCACAAGAGAAACTCCAAATTCCATGATGACCATTAACTTCATTAATGATCATTAACTTCACCAATGAATGACCTGTTATGACTTGAAAAATTGAGGACCTTGTTGTAAATATTGTCTTGGAGGGGCCTTTTTGCAAAAGTGCATAATCCTATTTAATTAGCCCTAATCTTCCCTAATCCTCGTTTTGTGTTTGCGGCGGCTAAGTTGGAGTCGAGGGATCAGAGGGGCGGTGAAGACTCCGGTGGAGAACCGGAGTTTGGTGGACCGTTATGGTAGGATTCTTTCATTCTTCTTCCATGTCTTCCGGTTGTTGTTTCCCGTTTCTTCGTTCATCGGCGGCAGAGGGGTCGATCGGATGATTTGATCGGAGTGGCGGTAGAGGTGTTGAGGACAAAAAGGGGAGTCGATGTTTCTGTAGTCGCGACTCTGAGCCCGATGGCTGCCAGGCCATGGCAGTTGCACTATTGTCTGCGCCAGGACAGTAGCCGCGCGGAGGGTTGTCGCGGCCTACCGGCCGAGAGCCGGCACCTCGTCGGTGTCGGGGAGGCGGAAGGGGCCGGAGAAGCTGATGAGTCCGGCGGGAGGGCGCCGGTGGCCGAGAGGGCCGCCCGGCACGGGTTTGAGCAAGGTGGAGAGGAGGCGGCGTCGGGGAGGGGAAGCCGCCGTGGCTTCCCAAACTGGTACCCGCCGGCGTTGGAGGAGAGACCGGCGAGGCCGGCGGGGGTGGTTGCCGTCGGCCGAGAGGGCTGCCGGTGTGGGATCGAGCGAAGCAGTGGAGCGGCGCTCGGGCGGGCGTCGGGTAGCAGATGAGTGGGTGAGGATGGATTTAATGGATTTAATAAATAGGTTAATTAGAGAAGAGAGCTGTATTGAATGAAATGAGGTTAAATTATAGAATTTTAGGATATTTTGAAGTTGATCGTAGGATTGTCGGATCGAGTCGAGATAAATATCAAAGTTGTAGGTTTTCGCGTTCTGAACGCGATGGTGGTGTCGGATTTTTGATCGGAGGTCGTATGGTAGGCCTTTTCTATATTTCAGTGTTATTTGGTGGTTAATAGTTATTATTTCAGTTTGATACATGATTAAATAATGTAGAATAGTTGTATTTCATGTTAGATGGTGATTTAGAGTGTAGATGTGGTATTGGGGGTGAGTTGACTCTTGTTGTAGCCGATGAATGTTGAATGGATAAATTGACAGTTTTACCCTTTGCCTCTAATTGCTTGAATTGCTTCTGAATTCCGTTGATCTCCCGTTGCATGTTGTTGACTTATATACATGTTGATATAATATTATGTTGCATGAATTGCATTTATAGTGATTATGACGATTAAGAAGCATGTGTAGGTGTTAAGGAGTTGCATAATGCTAGATCCAGATTGTTGGTTGGTCGCATTATTGATGTAGTTGTTGTTATATGCATTATATTTGTTGACATCAAGTTGATAGTATTTTATGCATGTTGCTTTTATAGTTGTGAGAGTTATATTGGTATGTTGTGCATTATAATCGTTGTGGGCGAAAGCCTGGACACAGTTGATTTATTGCCCGAGGTGTATGGGCGGTGACACCGGTGATCACGAAATCTTCACATGAGGTGCGGCGTCGCGCTGTTAGACGTTGGCGGGCTCGTGTGCGGCGTCGAGGTGTTAGACGTCGGCGGGCTATCTTTTAGATAGTCGCATCTCTAGCTGGAGCGGGCTTGAGGTGCCACTCTCGAGGTGCGAGAGTGCGGGGGAAACCCAATTGTCCATTACGCTCTTGATTGGGTGATTAGTATGCATGTACGCATTGTCGGTAGAATATGTATGATTTGATGTTGTGCTAGTTGACATGAGTATATGATGATAGTTATGAGGTGCATACATGATTATACATGGATATAGTGATTATTAGATGCATAAGTGTTTATCTAAGGATGACATCGCATTTGTTGGTACGAGCATATAATGTTGGTAGTGGTATGCACATAGTTGAATATCATGTCATCATGGCATCATGGATGGTCATCTTTACCTCTTGACATATTGTGATATCCTACTCAGCTTTCCGCTGATGTTTGTTGTTTTTGCTTCAGATTTGCAGGTTCGAGTGGTAGCTGAGAAGGTCTAGATAGAGTAGAGGAGGTAGACTTTGACATTGATTTCCGTAAAGATGTATAAAATTTCTTGAATAGCATTTTATTATTGTAATAGATATTATTCTAATGCAAGTGGTTGAGGTTTATGTTGCAAGTCGTTCATGAAGGATTTGCTTGTGTTAGATTGATCGTCGATTGCGCTTCTCCTAGGCGGTGTTCCTTATTTAGGGATGAACCTAGGCGGGGCGTAACATGACCAATGCTATAAAGCTTCATGATGACTATAACTCCACCAAAGTAAACGACCAATGCCATAAAGTAGTAGCTCCGTGATGGCTAAAACTTCATTAAGCATCATAAAAGATCAAGTCCAAAAGTCACCATAAATGATCAATCAAGATTAACTCCACCAAAAATACATATATATAATATATATCATTAGGATATTATATATATATATATATATATATATATATATATATATATATATATAATCAATAATCTCAACAACATTCAAGCAATATTGTAGTAGGATAAACATCGCAGCAGCATAAACTTCCCTGCAGCAAGAGCAGTTGAGACTGACCAACGAGCAGTTAAAACTGACTGTGTAGACATAGGAGACTTGCAGATCCAGATCTTATCTTTCCTCATAAATAGTGAAGGCCGACCAACTTCTATAAATGCCACTTAATAAAGGATCTTAACTTCAGCAGTTTCAAACTCAAAAGATAGTCATAACACATCATAATGCTTCGGCCACAAAAGCTTCAATAAAAATTACCGCGATAAAAGCTTCAAGAAAAACCTCCAGCCCATTAATGAAGACCACTTCATTTCTTCAATAATTGACTTCGGTCATAAAGGCTTCAAAATAACCGCCTGCTCATCCATGAATATTACTTCATTTATTCCATAAACGAATAGGCAATAAATAATGAAGCCTTAAAAATATCTGAGATATAAAATATAATCATCATTAATACTGAAAATCAAAAGTCATCATATCCGTAACATCCTTATCTAGAAAACCATAGTCTGTAGGATCACTTGAGACTGTCCTCACACAGTTGTAACTGTCTTTAACATAAGCAAAACTCCTCATAGTTGTGACTGTCCATTTAACTGAGAATAACCTTGAATACTTTTGCCAAATATAGCCAACACACATAAGTCAAACACTAATTAGTGTGACCATTTCACTAACACCCTTGGGCCAACAATAGCTGAAGACCAGACTAAGTGAAAACCGAGCTCACAGGAAGCACGCTTGGGGTCATTTAGGGTGTGAGAGCTGGTAATAAGAACTGAGGTCGGTGAGCTAGATTGGTATAAACCGAATTTTGGTCGCTAAGTGGAGCATCATGCTTTGAGGTCAGGGGTAACAGCTCTGAAAGTCGAAAACACGTGCAAGATTTCTGGCCGAGCTCGCTAAGGATCATAAGGTGGAACCGTGCATGAAGATTCAAGTAGGCTTCAAATAATGAAATGTTCGTTAAAGTGGCAAGATGGATGCACAGTTCCCTGTGGATATACAGAGAAGAGGTGCAAGAAATGCAATTTTATTAAGCGATAAAGAAATTATGCATCCAGGTGGAATGCGAGTTCCCGTTGTGGTGATTTGATTACGACTTGAGTTCTTTCAAGGGTTGAGTCGGGGTTGCTTTCCCATGTCCCTTCCTGAGTCTGGCTCGGAGGCTTCCGCCGGTTGTTTGCCTTTGCTTGTGGAAAGCGTTTGTGGGCCATTAGGTTCTTTTATTTGGTTCAGTTATCTTTGGATTAAGGCATTCATTATAGCACTATCGGGCTTCTTTTTGGTCAGCATGCAACACGCCTACTGTTGGCCTAAGGTTTTCTACCTTGGTCTTAATCTCGGTTTGATGATAACAAATATGGAACTAATATTTCATATGGAACTAATGTTTCATTGAGAAATATTTTCAAGTTCCATATCAATTAGCACTTGATGTCTTCGATCAAAAATATCGAAGAAATCAAAAATTTGGAAGGACATTGATCGACGCGTTCGGGTTCGTCGGGGAAATCTCTCAAAGTTCAACGTGTGCACCAAAGACGCCTTGGATGAGTCTAAAGAACACATGGAAAGCTCTCCAAGTTGACGCACGTTGAAGGCCAGAACCCGGAAACGAAGCGCGTAAGAAGAAGGCTGAAAAGATCAAGCTCAGCCCAGGTTCGATTGACCGAATGTGGCAAAAAATTGGTAGTAGCCAATTCGGTCGACAAGTCAGTCGATTGAAGTGCGCCCAGAAGTGGTAGAATGCCGCGGTCGCTTGGGCGATTGATCCATCGGTCAATCGACGATCGACCGACAAGCTACCGGGCATCGCCAATGGGCAGAAAAATGCCCATTGACGAGCCTTGGTGTTTGGGGGTTTATAAATACCCATCACAAACTCATTCCTAGCCCAAGGTTGATGCTTCTAAGCCTCAAAGAACACTACTTGCATCTCTACAAGAATTCTTGAGCCATCTTTGCAAAGAACCCTAGCTTTGAGCCTAGAAACCTTGAGATTGATTTTGAGCTAGCCTTGATTCATCTTTAAGTCATCAAGAGGAGCTAGGACATTTTGTTTGAGAGCTAAGTTTATATTGTTTATTATTAGCTCTCATTATTGTTGTATTTTGGTGGTTATTTCAGTGTATTTGAATTTGTGTAAACCTAGAGTGCTAGGTTGATTAAGTTGGTGGTTGCCTTGGTGTTGAGGCTTAAACCCACCATTGTAAACTTAGTTTACTAGGATTAGTTGAGTTGTCCCTTAGGTTGAGGTGGAAGAGTGCTCTCGGTAAGAAGGCAGAGACTTTCGGGTGTGAAGTTCCTTAGGTTGAGAGCGAGACTCTTCAGGTCAAAGTCCTCGTTGTAAGGGAAACAAGATTAATCTAGTAAAGTTTAGTTTGGAAATCCTAAGCGTGGTGCTTAGGTAGTGGAGTAGGCATTGGGGCCGAACCACTGTAAATCTCATTGTGTTAGCATTGCTATATTTGTTTGTGTTTAACTATTTTATTATCGCTTTTGCATTTAGTCGATAAATTGCAATTTGCCTAAGTAGTTCAAGAAATGATTAAAATGGAATTTAGGCAAAAAGATTTAGATAACACATTCTTCACCCCCTCTAGTATGATCATTTCATCAATAATTGGTATTAGAGTGGGTCGTAGATTTAGATTTCACCCTCTCCTCTACATCGTCTCTCGATCCGAAAAATGACACTAGAGAGTTTAGCGTTTTCACCTCCTAGGTTCGATGCCTCGAACTTTGGTCTTTCGAAATATAGGATGTACACCTATTTAAAGACTAAGGGTTTTGGTGTCCTTAACATGTTAAGACTGGAATTCATTGAACCTAAGGTTGACATACATGCTTGGAGTGAATTAGATAAGAAAATGTTGAAGGGCTAGTTTGAATGTTTTATACGATCATGCTAAAACTGAAGAAATTGGTACATTTAATGAAGGTAGTGATGACAATGGTCATTCACCTATCCCTAATCTTTGTTTTGATGCCCATAGCTCTTCTAGTCAAAGAAGTAGCTCCAAGAGCCGAAAAAGAAAAGTAATTTGTCTTGCTTGCAAAAAAAAGGGGCATGTGAAGAAAAATTGCCCAAGCATGAAGAACAAAGTAAGGAATAGGTCAAGTGCTTCCACCTCCACCTCTCACTCACTTGAAGCACCCTCTACCCATGACTATGAAGTCACCTCCAAAGTTAGCCTCATGGATGCAAATAATGAGGTACACTCTTATTCATCTAGTCATGATTGAGTTAATACTATGATAATGATAGTATTAACTCATCTAGTTCTCATGATATGCCTTATGATGAATTATTAGATGAGTGTAGAAAAATGTATGCCTTGCTTGTTAAGAAAGATAAGGAGAATAAAATGTTGAAGAAAGAAAATATAAGGCTTAATTCTCATTTGAATGAATTCAAACTAGAAAATGAAAAGTTGAAGTCTAGGTCATTTGATTCATGCCATGATAATTTAGAACTTGTGTTTAAAGCTTTGAAACTTGAAAATGATGATTTGAATCTATAATGAAATCTAGAGATAATGATTTGAAAAATGATTTCAAATTTGAGAATGAGACTTTGAAAAATGAGAATCGTATGATGAAATCTCAAATGCAAGCCTTAAACAAATCCATTAATGTCTTGAAAAATGTGATTGTTTTCTTGAGTAGGAAAACTAGTAATTTATCTAATGTTTCATCTTTTAGAAATTCTAGAATGAAAGATGTATCTTCTAAGAATGCTCATACACATTATCCTCCTCATGTCAAGCATTCTGACTTTAGACCTCATGTTCACAAAAATGACAAAAAGAAAGGATTTCAAGATTATTGTTTTTGTTGTGGTGTTTACGGGCAAGCTATATATGATTGTGCATTTAAAATGAACCCAAGTGGTGTTAAGACACTTTGGGTAGCTAAGCTCTCTAACCCCCAAGGATCCAAAGTCATTTTGTCACGCCCCGACTCAGGATCGCATGATCGGCCTGGGTACGTGTCAGTACCCCGAAGCCTACCCTATGCACTGACCAACAACTTACAAAATACAACCAGACTGACATGGAAATCATGAACAAAGTAACAATACCAAACTTTATTTGTTGCTTAAAAATAGTCTAACCAAACCAAGTTTTAAAGAAACATCCAAAAGTTTTCAAAGAAGACATCTCAATGTTTTACAAATCAACTCAGTGCATACACATGACTCTAATCAACCACGACTATGACTATAGAGCTGCCAGCTAGGAGATCTGCACCCATGCCTGCCCTCCAATCACAGCATGCCACCAAGCCGTACCTCACTGGCCGAGCTCTGCAAAACAACAATAAATAAACCGTGAGTTCGTGAGGAACTTAGTGAGCGGTTCTTCCGAACCTTCACTTAAATCCTCGGCAAGATAACATATGCAGAGATATAAAACAGATGAGGAATTATAAATTGATCACACCATAGTAGTTAGCCATTTTGCCAAGTCATAAGAACAAGTAAACCGGCCTCTTCGGCCCTTAACAATTTCACTGTAGCTCGGCCACTAGTGGCCTAAGACGTGTGGATGGTTCGGTGCTCCTCTCTACAAAACCAGGCCGGTTGGCCAAACAAAACTAGCCCATCCGGGCATCTCATACTAGACATTCATGTCTCGGATCCATCGACTAGGATGGCCACTAGCCTCAGAAATCCTCCGGGTTAGGGATAGTTAGTCCCACCCAACTCGGGTCTAACGTAAGCGTGGCCCACTAACGGAATCTCAAGACCCTTCGCCACTCGGGTCTAACACCTAGCGGGCAGGCTAGTGCAATCTCAAGATCCTATAAACCACTAAGTCGTGTGGTAGCCATTCGGCTAATGACACTCCTCAGTAGACCATCTTAACCACAATTGAAATTAGGTTGTGCAATTTCCCTGTGTTTTGATTTTCGGGCATTGCCCATATCCGACCCTCCCCCTTGGGTCACACTATTAGGGTATTGATACCCGCTAACTATCCCTAGGTGTAGAACCTAACAAGTGTACCTTGACTCTCAGTTGATTCTCACAACTAAATACTAAAACCTTTCTTTTTGAAATTATTAGAACACGCCGATCTTAGACGAATACATGGGCTGCCATTATCGACAACATATGCCAAGAATAATTATCCTATGAGTGTTAAATTAAGAGGATAAATTCAAAAGCAAAACAATAAGTAACAAGCAGCATACATGGTAACGATTGAGCATAATATCTGAGAATTTATGAGACATTTACTTTGATCTATATGCCATACCAATCCTATCCATGTATGTGCTAGCAAGAACATTTTCTTAAACATGAGGATCTAGATCTATAGCTACTAACAAATTTTATGATGAGTGGCAATTCATAATATAATTAAAATCTCACACCACGCAAGTAAGTATGAAACGAGTCAACCTAGCATGAAACCTCACATAGATAGTTTGATCAAACTTGTAATTCCACCCTTACCCTTGCTTGGCCGACTTGAGCAGGATAATACCTTGCTCGGCCGAGCCCTTTAGGAAGATGGGCATGCTTGCGACAACCAAACCAAAGCATCAATATAGAGATCTAACTTTTAACGAAAATAAGGCAAACCATGAGTTAAAGAAGATCGAGGAAATTGGGGAAAATTTTGGCATGACCTTTTCCCTTTTTCCTCTACTCGGCCAACCCATAAAATATGAAAAATACGATCTAAAACATGAGATCACAGCTACACTAATCATTTAGAGTTCAACCACGAGAAAAACCACATCGATCGACAAGAAAACTCGCGAAAGAAACTTGATTTCAAAGATTGCTAGGTTCGGCCACCCGCCTCCCCTCACAACCAAACTAACCACTCACCTCGATCGGATCATGAGGTAGCCTCAATGAAGATGAATCCCTATTTCCTCGGGCGTCGACGCAAATTCGGCGCCGATCACAATCCCCCTCAATCCCCTTCCTCTTGGGCTGCGTGCGGCTCTCCTCTTTGAGCCGCACGGTGGCTTGGGTGAGGGGTTTTATTCCCCTCATCTCTTGACTAAATTACCCCCATCTACTCACTTACCTCCTCATCCGACTCCACCTAACTCAGATTGAGTCCCGACTCGATCCGCGAACCTAATCTGAACCCAATTTGAGTTGACCAATGTACTCATCCACCCAATTGCCAACAATAGGCTATAATTTAAATTTATTATACCTGCTACTCGCGGCGATCTTGCGACTTAGCCCGGCTAGTTCCCAACTCGATCAGCTGCACCACAAAATTTTTATATTAGGAAACCCGAGTATTACACATTTGGGTACCAAATGTCTCATGCTCTTTTGTAGGGGGAGTAACCACACAAGGGTAAAGGAAATTGAAGAATTGAAGTTGACCATGGACTTCAATGAAGAATCCATCTTTGGTTGCAACTTCAAGCCATCATGATGTCATAGGTATGAAAATTGGCATCTATGTATATTTAGTATCGCCTCATTTATATTTCTTGTCATCTTAAAGTTGGAGTATATGATACTTGTTTATTCGAGTTGATTTTATCCGCTCTTAATATGGTTTTATAAAATGATTTTACTTTTCGAGACCTATATGCCCTATAACGAGCCTAAGCGACCTTGCGGTTCTAAATCGTAGATTAATTATGGTCTTTCGGTTTTTAACCAATAGGAAGGGTTGGAGATCTTACTTTTCAAAATTTCATATTTTGAGATCTCTCGATTCATTTTGATTTCATGACGATTCTACTTGAAACGAATTTATGACTATCTAGCTTAGGTTGAAATTCTCAAATGAAGATTTCTATTTCACCTTTGCTATTTAGTATGCTAACTTGCTAGTTGTTATATCATTGTGCTACTAATGATTTTTGGCTTGCAAGTTAACATTTATGAAAATGGAAGACTATGTCAATGAAAAATGAAAAGTTTGGCTAAATTTGCAAAGATGAGGTATGTCTTTGGTTATTGCATATTTCTAGTTCAACACCTCAATTTTCATATTCGATTGATGTCTCTATACTCATGATTGAAATAACATGAAAAATGATTGAAATCTCATGAGTAGAAAAATTCTTAGTACATAGGCAATTTTTCATTGAGTGAAATTGCCCTAGGTTAGAACTTGTCATTAGAGACTTACTTTTTAAGTCCAAACTCATGAAACATGTTTAGATATACACATTACATGCTTCTAGGTGTTTAGAGTTGAAAATTCATGTGTAGATCATTAAAGTGATATGTAGATCATCTTAGGGGACTCAAAGTTGAAAATATTTGACCTAAGTCAATAATTTGACTTAAAAATATCATTTTAAGCCCAAATTTTACAAACATGTTTAGATTTACTCACGTTAGGTGTATATGAGTCAAAGTTTGGAAAACCTTGAGTAAAGGATAAAAATTGATACTTAGCAATTTCATGTTAACATGCTTATTTTTTGATTGAAATCATGCTAAATTAAAACATTAGGTAAATGACATTAGTTTCACTTCAAACTTGATATACATGCTATACATGACCATATCTTGATATTTTGAAAGTTTGAATAAAATCTAAAAATGTCATGAAAAAGAACTCATACTTACGAAAATATCCATACTTGAGTTATACAAGATTCCTAATTTTGGATTCTATCTATCATTCTTTGATATCATGTATTGATTAGTCTCATATCAAATGTTTATTTTTCATCCCTTTGGTTGAGATTTTCATGTTTCATGAAAAATAATTTTAGAGTCTCAACTTTGACTAGATTGACTCTTCTTGCTCTTTTTGATTGATGTCAAAAGGGGGAGAAAAATATAGGTAAAAGAGAAGAAAATATAGGAAACCCATGCATATAGATAGAGAGAGTTTATTTTCATAGATATGCATATTGATAGGGGGAGAAATCCCTTAGTTGATATCTTTTCTAATTTAATATATATATTTTCTTAAGGATGTTCGTCATCATCAAAAGGGGGGAGATTGTTGGTCTAAGGTTTTTAACATTGGTCTTAATCTCGGTTTTGATGATAACAAATATGGAACTAATATTTCATTGAGAAATATTTTCAAGTTCCATATCGATTAGCACTTGATGTCCTCGATCGAATATATTGAAGAAATCGAAAAATTGGAAGGACATTGATCGACGCATTCGGGTTCGTCGTAGAAATCTCTCAAAGTTCAACGTGTGCACCAAAGACGCCTTGGATGAGTCTAAAGAACACATGGAAAGCTCTCCAAGTTGACGCACGCTGAAGGCTAGAACCCGAAAACGAAGCGCGTAAGAAGAAGGCTGAAAAGATCAAGCTCAGCCCAGGTTCGATTGACCGAATTTGGTGAAGAATTGGCAGTAGCCAATTCGGTCGACCGAATGTGGCAAAAAATTGGTAGTAGCCAATTCGGTCGACAAGTCGGTCGATCGAAGTGTGCCCAGAAGTGGTAGAATGCCGTGGTCGCTTGGGTGATTGATCCATCGGTCAACCGACGATCGACCGACGATCGACCGACAAGCGTCCGAGCATCGCCAACGAGTAGAAAAATGCCCGTTGACGAGCCTTGGTGTTTGAATTGGGGGGTTATAAATACCCATCCCAAACTCATTCCTAGCCCAAGGTTGATGCTTCTAAGCCTCAAAGAGCCACTCCTTGCATCTCTACAAGAATTCTTGAGTCATCTTTGCAAAGAACCTTAGCTTTGAGCCTAGAAACCTTGAGATTGACTTTGAGCTTACCTTGATTCATCTTCAAGTCATCAAGAGGAGCTAGTATATCTTGTTTGAGAGCTAAGTTTATATTGTTTATTTATTTGCTCTCATTATTGTTTTATTTTGGTGGTTATTTCATTGTATTTGAATTTGTGTAAACCTAGAGTGCTAGGTTGATTGAGTTGGTGGTTGCCTTGGTGTTGAGGCTTAAACCCACCATTGTAAACTTAGTTTACTAGGATTAGTTGAGTTGTCCCTTAGGTTGAGGTGGAAGAGTGCTCTCGGTAAGAAGGCGGAGACTTTCGGGACTGGAAGTGCCTTAGGTTGAGAGCGAGACTCTTCAGGTCAACCTCGTTGTAAGGAAACAAGATTAATCTAATAAAGTTTAGTTTGGAAATCCTAAGCGGGGTGCTTAGGTAGTGGAGTAGCCATTGGGGCCGAACCACGAACTATAAATCTCATAGTGTTAGCATTTCTATCTTTGTTTGTATTTAACTATTTTATTATTGCTTCCGTATTTAGTCGATAAATTGCAATTTGCCTAAGTAGTTCAAGAAGTGATTAAAACGGAATTTAGGCAAAAAGATTTAGATAACACACTATTCATACCCCCCCTCTAGTGTGGCCATTTCATCAACACCTACTTCCTTTTCTGAAATAGAAAACTTTAACCCCAGGTGGGGAGTGGATACGACAACTCCTAGATATATTGTTCACAGATGATCTTCATAGGATCATATGATATGGGCTGAGAATGTTGATGACTAGCAATTGTACATCAATTATTTTCCTCTTGGGCTGAGTGTTGAATGTCGTCCTCAGCCATATGGCTTCGCGAATGTCAACCCTTTCTCTTGAGAACCAAACTAAGTCTCCTTTGCACAGTGTAAGCAAGGATTCTGTTAATTGCATTATCTCAAAGGTAGAGTAGAAAAGGATGACGATCGAGCAACCTTGGTCGACAAGAACCTTTTTGATAATGTAGTTTACTACAATCACAGATATTACGATTCAGTCGTGCTGGTTTTGATCAGTTCCACAAAAATCAGATCCATAAAATGATATTATCCGAGTTTTGGGGGTAGGCCAGCATGGGCAAGTGGCGCTATCAACTGCATGATTGCCCGAAGAGAGCTCTTTTTGGCCGAGCCCAACTCTCTGCCTCCTGCAAATCCATCGGTGATGTAGTTGATGACTCCTAGGTGATCATTTTCTGAGCGATTAGCTCGACTATTTTCCCAATGGGAATTAAGAGGTGTCCGACTTCGTCGTCGAGGGTCGCGGCTCCTGCTCCGACCTCTCTCTCTCTCTCTCTGCTGATGGATGTATTTGTCTAGGTGTCCTACACCGACTAGATCTTCAAGTTGATCTCCGAGCACTGCATAATCCTCAGTAGTGTGTCCATAGGTGTCGTGGAATGTGTTAATGTATTGGCTTTATGAGTTTGCTATATTTGGCAAAAGAGTTCCCGGTAAAATATCTGTCTAATGCACAGTCACAACTATGAGAAGCTCTGCTTATAGGTTGACAGTTACAACTGTGTGAGGACAGTTTCAATTGATTCTACAGTCTATAGTTTTTTGGATAAGTTTTCTACAGATATGATGACTCTTGCTCTGTAATATTAATGATGATTCTCTTTGATTATCTTTGATATTTTTAATCAATGTTAATTATTTTTGCCCGATTAATTTTATAAGTAGAGGAGAAGTCCTCTTAAATATTTTTGGGCGTTACTCCTTTTTTGATCTTTATGGTCATTATGTTTTGGTGCTAACGGTTTATTTTGAACCGATGATTGTTGGTTGTTGAACTGATGATATTATTGAAATAATAGTTATGTTAGAATTGATTAAGATTTATCAGTTGTCACATGTAAATTCCAGTGAAAATATCTGATTTATCAACTCACGTGTGCGTACATTGTGTTGCCAATTATTCTGAGGAGTTGAGACTGCTAAGTGCAAGACTGCTGAGTGCAAGACGACAACAATCTATCCTTCTTATCTTCAAGTGAAGATGATTTTGGCCGGATAACTCACTACAACACAAGGACTATGTGGATGATGGAACTCTATTGGTAGAATGTCATAGAGAGGCAAGTTGGTTCGTACTCGTAATAACAAATATGTTTTTGTTATTTCCAATTCACTGTAGTACTGGTAGTCAGATTTCTGGTGTGAAATCCTGATGACTTATATTATACTTATTGAGAGTGGATTGGGCATCTGTCCGGTGAGTGCCCCACAGATTAGGTGACATGCAGGTTTTGTCACTAAACTGCGTAAACAAACCTTTGTGTTTGCGTGTGATTTTTTATTTTGGTTCTTACTTTGCTACTAGTAGCAGTTGCAATAGTAGTTGCAACTCCCTGTGCAACTGTCCATAATAGAAGTTCCATTAGAGATATATACTATCAGAATTTGCACTTCTTTCTCATATCGGCGTTAGGCTACATCATTTGTTTTCCCGCATTGGCGGGGTATCTGATAAGCTTCAGGTGGTAGATGTCACGAAGGATGGTTTCCTTCTTAGTGTTGAAAGGAGTGTGCCTTTGTTGAATCGAGCACTTGGGCGAGGTGGTGACCTTGGCCCTCTATCGTTGCTCCGCTCATGCTGGTTGCGGTCTTCACTTTTTTTGTCTGCTTTCTTGGATTTTTTTATTTTCAACAACGGCTTTGAGATTTTGCTACTCAGCCTTCTTTTCTTCTCGAAGTTTTTCTATTTTTATGAAGCTAGCGGTCTTCTCCTAAAATTTGACCATGTCTTTAGGCTCTGTCAGAGTGATCTGGTCGGCGAAGAGTCCGGATTTTAAATCAAGTTTGAAGGAGTATAATTCTACTTGTGGGTCGAGGTTGAGAATTTTAGCCGCTATAGCCTGGAACCTATTCATGTATTCTCTTAGGGGCTCATGTTGCCCCTGCCTGACATAATGGAGGGCAACCTCCATCTTTTGATAGACTCGTGATGTGGTGAACCGGTTGAAGGATCAAGGTGGTAGGCAACTTACTTCTTGACGGGAGGTGGGTCGCCATTATGTGTTCGGCGAAGGGTCCTACGTCAATAGGAAGGGCAATCCTGGCCTTCTTGGCTTTGGAATCTTCATCTTTATCTAGACAGGGGGGGGGGGGTGGGGGTATTGCAGATTTCATTGCGAATGATGAAAAGTTGCCTCCTCCTTTTTGAGTGATTGCTCTCTTCATGCTTTGAAGGATAACGCTCATAGTCAGCCGGGAGTTTCTCCCGGGACCATGTTAGCATCTCGACTTGGGCTTCTCTCTATTGATTCTTTACTTCCAAATCATTTATTCGACATTGGGGCTCTTTAGGGGGAGGAAGGGGTGGTGCTGGAGTGTCGCTCCTCGTTGTTTCAATGTTACCAGGTTGCGATTGATCTTCGCCATCGGGTCGTTTTCATTAGCGTGCGATGGCGGTCACTTGGCTCCGAGTTCTAACCATTGTGGGGAAGTAAGCTTTACTCGGCCCCATGGTGGGGGAGTAAACTAGTTTGATTCAGTATCTTTCATGGTTAGGTTCAACGCACCAGGAGGGGAGGGGAGGAGGAGGGGGGTTGCAAAAGACACTCCAATGCTCAAGTCAGTGGGACTCCAAGATGGAGGTAATGAAATTTGAACTTAGGTTACCTAAGATGTGTTGTGTCTGTATTTATTATAGGTGGAGGTGATGACACCATCCAAAAATCTCGTAGGGATATTGCTCAGAAAGGGTCGAGGTTGATCCCGGAGATGACGTGCTTGTAATGATGTATCCCTTATGATAAGGAAGGATGCAAATATCCATGTATAGCTGAGTGGGATCCCCGGGTGGAGTCGTCTGATATTGCTCGAATGTAGTCCAAGCGTGTGTCCGGGTGAAGCCCCCTGGGCGGAGCCGTTTGGTTTGGGCCAAGACGAATAGTGGGGCGCTGCTGGGTCTAATCCAACTAGGCCCAATAGTTCTAGTTCAGTCCACTTATTTATCAAAATTAGTTTTAGAACAGACATATCTACCTTTCTAATAGAATGTTTACATTTATCTTTACAAAGTTTATGTTTGAGTACAAACTTATACCTTTGTGAAATGTGGTTACATTTTTAAGTTGTAACCATATTTTTCTTATTAATTATTGTTGGCTTTAGGTTTTCAACCATAGCCTTAATCTCGGTTTTGATGGTTTTGATGATAACAAACATGGAACTAATGATTTCATGAAGAATTATTTTTAGGTTCTATATCGGTTAGCACGCGACGTCCGCGATTGGAAAAATCGGAGAAATTAGAAAATCTGAAGGACGTTGGTCGGCGCGCTCGGATTCTTCGGGAGGTTAAAGTTTAGGTCTAGGGTGTCTAGATATGTTGTAATTCCTCATCATAATGCATAAGAACTCAAAATCCTATACCGATCCCCAAACCATGAAATTCCGGGACCGCCCTGAAATTCACTAAGACTAGGGAGCTCATATATGATCCAAACCTTTTCTTGAAATAAAAAATGGCGGTAATTGTTCATTGGGTCAAAACTAGATAATGAAGTATTTTCACTACTAGAAAAATGGGCATCAGCAACAGTTGATGTCGTTGCTGAAGATCATCAGCAACGGCCGGAGCCGTTGCAATGGAGCCGTGGCAGAAAATCGCGTTGCTGATAACTTAGCAACGGATCAGCAACGACCGCTCGGGCCGTTGCTAAAAATATTATCAGCAACGGTTTTGCCACGGACCCGGAGCCGTTGCGGATAACATTAATAGCAACGGCCGGTGAGCCCGTAGCAACGTCGTTAGTAAAATCCCGTAGCTAAGCCGTTGCTGTAGGTCATCAGCAACGGCTTTCGATACACTTTTAGCAACAACTTTCCCACGGACGGTCGTGGGAAAGCTGTTGCTGATGATGTGAACCTGGTAACGAAAAAATTTCAAATTTCAAATTTCCATTGATACATTGATACATTATCTGATACATAACTCACACACCCATACACTCATACACACATTCATTCACACATCACAAATGCACCAAGATATACATCAAAACAATTATATTTATATTGATAATTATCCACAATAGTATAAAAACTATTTAAATGCAAAATTGAAGTATCAATATCCAAACAAAATAAATTAAACAAGTCCAATATCTCAGTAACAAAGTCAATATAAAAAAATTCTCACGATGACGATGGAGGATGGTCTGGATCATATGGCGGGGTCTGGAGTGCTTGAGTGTGCACCGGCGTGGACTGACTCGAGGACGATGGATTAGATGATGCCGAAGAGATGCCTGCTTCGGGATGACCTGACATGTTGCGTAGCATAGCTTGTATATCTGCCATCATCTGACTCTGGCGCTCCATTATCTCAGTCTGACGCGCGATCGTGTCCTCTAGAGTCCTTATTCTGCTACTATGATCATAACTGGATCTAGAGGTGGACGGTCGCTCACCAGCGACCGGAGGGGTCGGTGCCCCAAGTGGCCCTAGTACGGCTCGCGCATGACCACTATCTGCAAAGCCATATACACGGCCATGGTCCCAGCCACCTGCGGCCTCGACCCATGTTGTTGCGTCAAAGTCCTCGGGGGTGCCCCTGCGCTGCACCACCGTCTGGCTGTAGGTTTCCTACTCGAGTTTGATTTTTTGTTTAATATTTATCATAAAACTTAAATTATAAATATATAATGAATAATTTAAACAAATATATAATTACCATAATGTATGCAGCGCGGTTGTCGATGTACTCCCCCGTCCCATGTGCTCGACGGTGAGTCCGCTCGAACACCGCCATCGGGGAGGGTCGCTGGACAGTCCCGTCATCCGACACCGTCGTCTACATTTACAAAACAAATACATTAATTAGTACACATAATAACAAATAAAATATATAATTAAAAGGTATACTTACCATACGGTTCGCGTGCACTGCAAATGCAACAGAGCCGCCGGTGTGACGCGTTGCTCCCCCCGACATGCGATTTCTAGCCGCATTCTGAGAAACTTCCTACCATCAATCCGTCGACCATATTCCCACGAGCTGGTCCCATATATCTAGAGTAATCCAATCGGGGCCGTATCCACGAGTCTCCGCGATGTTAGTGGTCCTAGCTCTGGCCATCGCCTGGGACCGAGCCTACCCCAGCTGCCCGTTGTACCTTGCCCGGGAAATAGCCTCCCAGGCAGCGTAAATGAAGGGCCTTTGGTCCTCGGCCCATGTATAGCGAGCCTGCAAAATAATAATATCAGTACCAATATTAATCATCATGCATGTAAAAAAAAAAAAAAATACGTGCCTCAAACTCGCGCCATAACATGTCGACGTGCTCGCTAGGCACGTGAGACCACGTAGGCCATGCCCCGTGCATGTATCGTCGAATAGTAGAAGAAATGCTCCTCGGCACTTCTTCTTGCTCGAACCTGCACAACAAAAATAAATTTTAATATTATATTATGATATAATGAATTTGTAATGATTCATAATTCATGATATATTACCGCTCCCCAATCACACTAATAAATCTACGTGACTCTGTGGCTGGTGGAGGCTGCCACCTGTTCGGCCCGCGTGGCCTCCTACGTCTGGATGTACTAGCCTCGGCAGTATCATCGGCATGAGGATCAGCAACAGGAGGATCAACAGCATGAGTAAGTGTAGGAGTCTCACCGATCGGAGACTCCGAAGCTCTCCTGCGACGATAACCACGACCAGACATATCTGTCGAATAGACATATAATCAAATTATTGTATAAATAGTAGAGATATATTTAATAAAATATATACTTTACAATTATTCCTCATCATCTGAATAATAGTCTTCGAATTCTTCCTCTTCTTCCTCTTCTTCATCTTCTTCATCTCCAGCTTCCTCAATTTCATGATCGTCATCATCAACATATTCAACTTCTAATTGAATTGACGTTGTGTCTGCATCCTCGAGTATTGGAATAATACGATCTACAGCAGGAGGATCATCTTCTTGATAGAAACCATGTGTCATATCATGTATCAGCTCATTTTCTCCTACTGTCGGATCAATTTTTTCTCTACCTTTTGTCTTACAGACTACACGCCAATCTGCTCTATCTTTATTTCGAGCCGGATACTTCGTGTAATATACTTGTTCGGCTTGTGATGCCAATATAAAAGGCTCATTTGCTGCCAATTTAGATTTGTAATTAACCTCAACAAGTTTGTATTTTGGATGAACTTTCATGCCCCTTTCTGTTGTATCGAACCAATGACATCTAAATAGAATAACTGATTTCAAGCCGAAGTAGTGCAACTCTATCACTTCTTCCACCAGTACATAAAAATCCATATCACATTCAACATAGGTTGTCCCTTTCACACAGACCCCGGCATTCATCGTCTTCTTTGTAAATACATATTCAACCGTGTGAAATTTATACCCATTAACAAAATATCCGCTATAGCACGACATAAGTCGCGACGGTCCACTAACAAACTCAAATATTCTTTCATCTATTTCAGCTCTGTGATCTTTGCTGTAAGTCTGAATCCAAGTAGAGAAATCACGATTCCGTAATCTCTCCAATTCTTCATCGTTGTGAATAGAGTATTTTTGCACCATCTCAATGTCAAATATTTCAATGAATTGTTCAATCTCTGGACAATTGAGTAATACATACAAGTGTGCCAAATGATACTCTTCATCGCTTAAGTGTCAAGATGGACGAGAACCAAAAGCACGACCAGAGTGACAAAATATATTTAAACGTCCATTTGAATGTCGAACACCCTCGTCGTCGTTACGTGGAAGACAATCAAATCTTGTCTGTACTGTCGATTCAAAGTAAAATGAGCAGAATGTTGAAATTTCTTGGATGATATACGATTCAGATATTGATCCTTCAACAGCTACGGTGTTCTTTACTTTTTTCTTCAGACGATTCATGTATCTTTCAAATAAGTACATCCACCGATATTAAACGGGGCCACCAACTCGTGCCTCGTATGCCAAGTATATCGGTAGATGCTCCATCGAGTCAAAAAATGCAGGAGGGAAAAACTGCTCCAGCTTGCATATGATTTCAACAATATTATTTTCAAGTGTTGACATATCTTCGACTCGAAGGACATTTGTACAGATGTTTCTAAAAACATACTTAATTCAGTCAACGGACCCCAAATATTATCAGGTAGAAAATCTCGAAATGAGATTGGAAGTAATCTCTGCATGAATACATGACAATCATGGCTCTTCATCCCCGATATTTTGCAATCATCGACGTTCACACATCGAGATAAGTTTGAAGCATATCCATCGGGTAATCTGAGTTCTTTTACCCATTGACAAACATCTTTGATCTGTTGTTTATTTAACACATATAGGGCCTTCGGTTTCAGATATCGTCCGTTGACCTCTTGTAACTCCAACTCTGGTCTTTTACAAAGTATTTTCATATCATGTCGGGCTTTGACATTATCTTTAGTTTTTCCGGAAATATCCATCAAAGTGTTGAAAATATTATCAAACAAATTTTTTTCAATGTGCATGACATCTAAATTATGTCGAATCAATAATGAACTCCAATAGGGCAATTCCCAAAAGATACTTTTTTCACCCAGTTATGTGTTTCCCCAAAACCTGACACTCTTTCATTGCGACCAAATACTATATCTGGAAGTGCTGAAATACGTGCTAACATTTGTTCACCAGACAACATCGGTGGTGGCCCATCTCTTTCGACTCTGCCCTTAGTAAATTTATTACGATTCCTTCGATACTGATGATTAGCCGATAGGAATCGATGATGATAATCAAAGAATGAGATTTTTCATCCGTTCTGAAGACTGATTGATTTAGAGTGTTCCATACAATACGGACAAGAGAGTTGGCCGTGAGTGCTCCAACCAGACAACATGCCGTACGCCGGGAAATCATTGATTGTCCACAAGACCGCGGCCTTTAAATTGAAGTTTTGCTTCCGATGACAATCATAAGTGACAGCTCCCTCAGTCCACAATGTTTTCAATTCATCTATCAAGGGTCTGAGAAATATGTCAATTTCTTTTCGCGGACCCTTAGGACCCGGAATAATCATCGAAAGATAAATAAATTCATCTTTCATACACATTGACGGTGGCAAATTATAAACTGTCAACAGCACTGGCCAAACTGAATAAGGAGTTGCAGAATGTCCAAACGGATTAAAATCATCTGTGCACAATCCCAATATGATATTTCTAGTATCCCTAGCAAATGAAGGATAACATGTATCCAAATGTTTCCATGCTTCACTGTCAGATGGATGAGTCATTACTGTATCATCACGACTTCTTGCATGTATCCAAACGTAAGTGCAGTACGAATAACATAAAGTACAACGGGCAGCTGGGGCAGGCTCGGTCCCAAGCGATGGCCCGAGCTGGGACCACTAACATCGCGGAGACTCGGGGATACGGCCCCGGTTGGATTACTCCGGATATATGGGACCAGCTCGTGGGGATATGGTCGACGGATCGATGGCAGGAGGTTTCTCGGAATGCGGCTAGAAATCGCATGTCGGGAGGAGCAGCGCGTCACACCGGCGGCTCTGTTGCATTTGCAGTGCACGCAAACCGTATGGTAAGTATATCTTTTAATTATATATTTTATTTGTTATTATGTGTACTAATTAATGTATTTGTTTTGTAAATGTAGACGATGGTGTCGGATGACGGGACTGTCCAGCGACCCTCCCCGATGGCGGTGTTCGAGCGGACTCACCGTCGAGCACATGGGACGGGGGAGTACATCGACAACCGCGCTGCATACATTATGGTAATTATATATTTGTTTAAATTATTCATTATATATTTATAATTTAAGTTTTATGATAAATATTAAACAAAAAATCAAACTCGAGTAGGAGACCTACAGCCAGACGGTGGTGCAGCGCGGGGGTACCCCCGAGGACTTTGACGCAGCATCGTGGGTCGAGGCCGCAGGTGGCTGGGACCATGGCCGCGTATATGGCTTCGCAAATAGTGGTCATGCGCGAGCCGTACTAGGGCCACTTGGGGCACCGACCCCTCCGGTCGCTGGTGAGCGGCCGTCCACCTCTAGATCCAGTTATGATCATAGTAATAGGATAAGGACACTAGAGGAGACGGTCGCGCGTCAGACTGAGATGATGGAGCGTCAGAGTCAAACGATGGCGAATATAGAAGCTATGCTACGCAACTTGTCAGGTCATCCCGAACCAGTCATCTCTTTGGCATCATCTAATCCATCGTCCTCGAGTCAGTCCACGCCGGTGTACACTCAAGCGCTCCAGACCCCGCCATATAATCCAGACCATCCTCCATCTTGATCGTGAGATTTTTTGTTTGGATATTGAACTTGTTTAACTTATTTTGTTTGGATATTGATACTTCAATTTTGCATTTGAATTGTTTTTATACTATCGTGGATAATTATCAATATAAGTATAATTGTTTTGATGTATATATGTTGGTGTGTTTGTGATGTGTGAATGAATGTGTATGAGGTGTTTGTGATGTGTGAATGAATGTGTGTATGAGGGTATGGGTGTGTGAGTTATGTATCACATAAATGTATCAATGTATCAATGGAAATTTGAAATTTTCAAATTTTCTGGTTGCAGGTATTCGTCATCAGCAATGGCTTTCCCACGGGCGTCCGTGGGAAAGCCGTTGCTAAAAGTGTATCGAAAGCCGTTGCTGATGACCTACAACAACGGCTTAGCGACGGTGTTTTACTAACGGCGTTGCTACGGACTCAGCGGCCGTTGCTATTAATGTTATCAGCAACGGCTCCGGGTCTGTGGCAAAATCGTTGCTGATAATAGTTTTAGCGATGGCCCGAGCGGCCGTTGCTGATAATGTTTTGAGCGATGGCCCGAGCGGCCGTTGCTGATCCGTTGCTAAGTCATCAGCAACGCGACTTTCTGTCACGGCTCTATTGCAACGGCTCAGCCGTTGCTGATGCTCTTCAGCAACGGCTCAGCAACGGCATCAGCCGTTGCTGATGACCATTTTTCTAGTAGTGGTTGTCTTTTCCGACAAGAATAATCTTTGAAGCCTCGGTGTTAGTGGAAAATGCCGAAGCACCTTAAACGAGATATTTTTCTGTCGGACCGATTTCTTCTCCTTGTAACGAGGATGTTGACATACAGGGCATTTATCCAACTGCACATTTTCTTTATAATATAAAATGCAGTTATTTTGGCATGCGTGTATTTTTTCGTACCCAAGCCCTAATTTTCTCATCAGCTATTTAGTTTTATAAAAAGTAGGTTCAAACTTGTTATCAGTAGGCAACATTCCATTAATCAATCCTGCAATCCGATCATACGCAACTCCGCTGATATTACAATCGGCCTTGATGTTTAGGAGCTATGTCATTGCTGAAAACCTAGTGTATTTAGGACAATTCTCATACAAAGGTTCATCGGCAGCTTTCAACATCTCGTAAAATTCTACAACTTCTTTATTCGGTAATTCAATCTCTACCGCGGTTTGTACTTCTGTGATATCAACTACTGTAGTATCTGGTGGGACTGATGTCTGAAGAACTGGCCGATCAACATTATCATTCAGGTGGAATTGACCCCCAAGACTATCAAGTATCATAGTTCTATAGGGATTAGATTGACTGGATGAAGAAGCACCAGCAGAGGAAGATTCACCATATGTCTGAACGACAGGATTGCTCGACGTCCCGACTTCGCGTGACTCCCCGTGATAAGTCCATAGAAAATATCTTGGTGCAAATCCTTTGGTATATAGATGCAGAGTGACAGTCTCCCGATCCAAAAATCGTCCATTCGAACAAATACGGCACGGACATCGGATTTGATCACCGATGCTAACGAAATTCCAATTCGAATAGGCGAAATTTAGGAAGTACGTTACGCCTAATCGAAACTCATTCGTTAAAGCTCCACGATCAAGATGTCGGTACATCCAACTTCGATCAGACGACATGATTCTGTCAATCAATGACAATTTCTTTGGTTAATGTCTTTAGGTGAGATTGTCTTATTCCATTCGGGATTTATGTTATTTATATTGCACTAAGTACTTATTTTAACCGCTAACTTCATTCTAAATTTCGGTAGCATCTCCCTACAGTTCTCCGAATACGCATATCATCTGGGCGCGTATCGAAGAACAAGAGAGATGTTGCCGAAATTTAGAATAATTAGTTAACAGTTAAAATAAAAACGTAAGTGCAGTACAAATAACTATATTCCCAAATTGTCCAATCAGGGACAATTCAAGAATTGTACGTCGTATAAAAGATCATCTACTTCTTTTACACGAACATACAATCCCCGAACGGATCTAAGGTTTTGCTAAATCATATCTGACTTGTCGATGCGTACGTGAAACATATCAACTCGTCGGATGGATGATTATTTTCTAAATGTTTCGAGACAGTTCGAGTCCATATTGGACAATTCCGACACGAGTCCAAATTAGACGATTTCGGCAAGAGTCTGAAGTCGACGATTCCGGCGCGTGTTCGAAGTGGACGATTCCAGCGCGCGTTCGAAGTAGATGATTCCGGCGCGCGTCCAAAGTGGACGATTCCAGCGCGCGTCCGAAGTGGACGATTCCGGCGCGCGTTCGAAGTGGACGATTCTGGCACAATGCCGAAGTGGACAATTCCGAAATTAATCTAAACCCTAAAAATTAATCTAAACCCTAATAATTAATCTAACAAATTAAACAATTAATCTAAATAATTAATTAACATATAAATAAAAAAATAAAAAAATATAAAACTACTCTTTTCGGTGGACTCCGGCGCCGGCGTATAGTGTCCGGACACTGTACAAGCTCCGGCGGCGGCCATCGGCCGACCGCCGCCGGCCGAAACCCTAAAAATAGGGTTTCGGTTGGATTTCCCACCGGCCGCAACGGGAAGAGACGGTCGGGCGGCGATGAATACCTGAAATCGGCGGTCGAGGACGGACGGCAGCGTCAGCAGCGGTAGCTCGACGTCATCGTCGTCGGCATCAGCAGCAGCGGCGAGAGGCGGGAGGAGGAGGCAGCGGCGGCAGCAGCGGGAGGAAGAAGGGTTGGGCGTGATCTGCGACCTATATAAACTTATCAGCAACGGCTCACTCGCCCGTTATAAAGCCGTTGCTAATAAGTTATCATCAGCAACGGCTCACTTGTCCATTACAAAGCCGTTGCTGATAATTAAAATCATCAGCAACGGCTCACGTGTCCGTTAGAAAGCCGTTGCAGATACAACATATCTGCAATGGCTTGAGCGGCCGTAAGAATGCCGTTGCAAATAGCAACGGCTTGAGCGGCCGTTGCTGAAGACTCAATTTCTAGTAGTGTTTTAGGATTTTTTGGAAGCCTTTAGCATATCCTTATTTGACCCGAAAGATTAGGAAATTTCCGTTTTATAGTAAATCCCAAGAACTAGATTTTGATCCTTAGGGATTTTAATTTTTTAGATATTTTTATTGAACTCAAATGGGGTATAATCCTTATATAACATTTATGTTTTAAAGTTATCATATTATAAAGTTAGTTAACTTTAAGAACCAGGCAGAACATAAGCTATCTGCCTTCTTCAGCTCAGGTTCGATTGACCGACCGAAGCCCAAAATGGGCAGTAGGCTTGGTGGTCGACCGACCTACGTACAAGCCTAAGACGCAATCATGTTGGTCGACCGACGAGTCGACCGAAGATCGTGGATCGCGCGATTTGCGTCCGACGGTCGACCCGTCGGTCGACCGACCACAGGGAAAATTGCAGCGGTCGAATGACCGGTCGACCGATGCTTCGACCGACGCTTCGACCGGCGGCTATAACGGATAGTTTTCTGTCCGTTGAACATCCGTTTCTTCACGAGGGTATAAATATACTCTCATATGATTCTTTTAATCTTCTTCCTCATCTTCTACAGCCTTCATTGAGCATTCTAAGAGGAAGATTTGAAGCCTTCCAAAAGATCTAAAGCGCACTCTGCTTCTTCTGCGATCATCTTCTTCAAGTGCACAAGCTTGGCTCAACTCGGGTTTCGATCGAGTTCTACCTCCTGAAGAGTTGTAGGTGCCAAAGGCTTACTAAGGAGCTCGTACTATTGGTTATATTCTAAGCTCCTTGGATTGTAACTTTTACCTGTTATTTAACGTTTTTTTTTGGATTTGTGTGTGAAGACCTTGTGTTAGGTCTTGTTGTGTAAGTGGTTACCTTGCAAGGTGTAAAGCCACTTGTGTGTGTAAACGTAGTTGTTACTAGGATTAGTTTAGTTGTCCCTTAGGGTTGAGGTGGAAGAGGACTCTCGATAAGAAGCTTAAAAACTTTTGAGTGTGGAAGTGCCTTAGGTCGAGAGTGCGTCTCTCCGGTGAAAAGTCCTCGTGTGTAAGGGAAACGTAAACTAATTTAGTAAAACTAGTTTGGAAATCCTAAGCAGGGTGCTTAGGTAGTGGAGTAGGCATTGGGGCCGAACCACTATAAAATTCTTGTGTTTGCATTGTTACATTTGATTGTCCGAAATTATTTTTATCTTGCTTTCGTATTTAATCGCATAATTGAAACGCGCCTAAACATTCTAAGTAAACGATTTAATTGTAACTTAGGCGAATAAATTAGTAAACACACTATTCACCCCCCCTCTAGTGTCGCCATTTCGCCCACAATTATAATATTTTTAGTTAAAAATAATCTCTAATCCTAATCAAATTTTTGAGCAAAATTCATTGTCTTCATTTAATTTTTATAGGCAAAAAATTATCCATTAATTAAATATAATGTGAAAAATGTAGCTTAATTTACAATTTTGAGGCAATAATATTTGCTTTTATTAAAGGCAAATATATATGCTTCTATTAATATTTTTAAAGACAATTATTTATATATTCCCAATAGTATTTATATATTAAGGGCAAATATATATGTCTCTATTAATAATTATAGAAGAAATATGATATATGCTCATAATAGTATTTGTATATTAAAAATAAATATAAATATCTTAATTAATATTTTTAGAGGCAAATATAAATGCCTCCGTAAATTTTTTTAGAGACAAATATACGTGCTTCTTTTCACCTCTCTTGAATTTAATACAAGTCTTTTTGTTTTAAAAAATATATATGTGCATTCGTTAATATTTTTAGAGACGAATATATATGCCTCTTTTAATATTTTTATAGGCAAATATATTAAATATTTCTAATAGTATTTATATGTTAGAGGGAAATATATGTCTCTATTAATATTTATAGAGACAAATATATTATATTTATCTAATACTTTAAGGGACGCAAGCTTTAGAGGCTAATAATTTTATTTATATCTAAAAGTAATAAAGGCGAATATTTAACTTTTAGAGATAAATTTGATTGTCTCGAATTGTAACTTTTGATGTAGTGTTTAAGGAAGCTTGGACTTGATTGTGAGAAGATTCATGCATGCCAAAAATAATTATACCTTGTACAATAAGGGTTAAACACATTTGACTAACTACACTACAAGAAAATAAACTTTCACACATTTGACTTGTCAAACCGTTACAAGTAGTGATATTTTTGGCCCAAAATTTGGACGGCGTGGGCATTTTTTAAAAAGAATTTAAGGATAATTTTGTACATTTTTTAATACTTTAGGAGCAAATATGACATTTATCCCACAAAAACTTCGAGTACATGCATTAAAAAAATATATTTTATGTCTAACAAAATTACAAAGCACATAACATGATATATTCTAGAAGTTGTATTCTTAATGTAATAACACATCCCTCATATATTTAGCATGAAAATACACTACAAAAAAGGTATCACCAACAAATTAAATCCATTGGTAATAGTTAAAAATTCATTGGTAATAGTCAAGAATCCGTTGATAATACTAATACCAACGGATTTTGATAGGTAAAATCCGTTGGTGATACTCTGCTAGGTATTACCAACGTATATTATAATTGTCCGTTGGTATAATAAAGATATATTTGTTGATAATTACCAACAAATGAGTTGGTAATTTTATTGGTAATACCAACAAATGATATGTTCGTTGATAATTTTGTTGATAATACTAACAAAACTAGTTTATTGGTGAAAGTTTATTTTCTTGTAATGTTAATCTCCTTAACAAATGTTATCCTTACTGTGTAAGAGAACCCAAAAACGTTAGACTATCACTATAAATAGATGATCATTTCAATCTATTAATTTGGCCATTCTTGACCTTCAATCTATTATAGAATAATTTTCTATCATTTCAATCTATTAATTTGGCCATTCTTGACCTTCAATGTATTAAAAAAGATTCTTTCTTTCTTTCTATTATTATTACAAACGAGACCATGGGTCGTCAAATAATGTAATTTGATGTGTTCTTCGTTTTTTTGAAATAAGAGCAAACTTGTATTTATCAAGAGGGTTGAAAATAAAAGTTAAAGGTAGAAAAGTAATAAATACAATGAAAGAGCATAAAAACAAGTCAATCGTAGAAAATTGGCTACCTCAATTGCTAGCTCAATATGTGAGTGCTCACATTCTCAAAACAACGTCCATTGTGTTCTAACCAAATTTTCTAACACCAAATAGTGATAGACATATTAATGATAAAATAGAGAGCATGTAGAGTCACTAGATCCATGCCAGAAAAAATGCCTCCGCCCTAATTCAAGCTGATTAACCACCCATTTTGACGCTGAGAAAATAAAAAGCATGTATGATGCCTGACTTGTGAGTGGACCATTGATCAACGAAATTCTCACTAGTCTTGATAGACATAAACATTACCAAGAGGCCAATAATTTATCAAATTTTGTGATGAGTCACAGCTAGTCTTCTTTCAACACCACAATTCCTTAATGATGATTAAACATTTTATGAGTTGATTCAACCGTTGCTTTTGATCGATATTCATTGAAAACAATATTTCAATTTGAAGGTTATCATAATAATTAATGACTTCCAAGCACATGGTATGGTATGGTATGAACCTGAGTAGAGCACTCTTTTGCTCATATCTTCCAATAGATAGTAAGAACTGAAGGAACATAAATATATAATTAAATAAAGGGCAAAAATTGAACTAGCTAGATTTTGATGATGAGATGCTGTCCTATGTTAATGAATTATTAGAAATTATCTCTGGTGAGGTAATATACATAACATGATAGTCAAAGTTCTAGTCAATAGTGAAATCACTTCTGCTCAAATGGTAGTAATATTTGAGTGTGTTGCTTATTGGTTTTGGATTCAATTTCTAGTTGTAGTACTTTGTTGTGTCATTTTCATGTATTTATGTCTTGTAATACGTCTTGTGCATATATTACCACGTCTACGCTATAATGATTATGTTGTAAAGCTAAAACAAAATTAAAAAAAAAAATTATTGTCGATAAAGAAAAGTATATTTTGGAACAATTAATGTTTTGGAATTCATGTTTTATTTATTATAAAATAGATGTTATGTATATTGAAAAAAAATATGATCAAAAATATGTTCGACACTATCCTAGATGAGGAAGGGCCGAAAGGTAACCAAGGATTATATCAACTCAAGAAAATACTTGAAATCAAACATATTACAAACATCTAGAGTTGGAATTGCGCAAGAGGTGAATAGAAAGGTTGAAAACAGAAAACCAATCTCCAGTAGATATAACAAAGATTATATTGTGACAAAAACCTTGCGACGACGTGCATCCGTTGTTACCAAGTTATTTGCCACGAAACTATATATCAACCATGACATCTGTCCTGATTGGCTCATACATTAATTGTTGCTGCTGTGATTGATGACTCTCTTTTTTTTTTTCCCTTTTTTTGTAGTTTTCCAATTGTTATCTTCAAAGAAGATAAGCCCGCATGAGCCTACATGCATCCAAGCCGGCGAGCAAGTCCTCCGCCTTGGTTGCGCAATAAGACATACGAATGCAGCTATTATTGAATACGATAAACTTGCATGAGCCTACATGCACCAAAGCCATTCCAACAAGTCATGCATCAACGCCAATTCCTTCACATGCAAGGCAATCCATCAGGTCCATACATATTACCTCTTTACATGATTGCATCCCAAGCTTCTGGACCATTTACTGCAGACCTTATATGCTTCTTTTCTAGCTAACTGATGCCTGATGGAATACTCCCTCTAATTTTCTTCACAATGGAGTTGTATTGTTAAGAAAAGAAACTCTGGACCACTTGATATGTGATGGAACTGGTTGAATTGCCTTCTCAATGCCGAACCACCAACTGGTTGAAAGCGAGACCTACTGACCTCAGTGTCAAAGCATGCTTCCCAGTTGATGCCTCCACAAGTGACAGCATCAGCTCCCCATTCATGTCGATGGCCGACATCCCCGATTGCCCATGAGTGCATATAACAAGGCAAACATGGCCTGGATGCAAGGGATGCCGAGCCGAGCTGAGCTGTGAACCGAAACAAATCGATGTCTGTGCGTGTCGATCCATGTTTCAGATATAAAATGGCCGGTAGGCAATATGGCAAGGGAAGGAGGAGGGCATATATAGCCAATACGGCTTTGAATTCGCTTGTTCTTACATGCCGCAATGCCACTGTGGAGTAGCTTCAATTCTAGTGCTGGGCGCTTGCCGTTATCATCCGGCAAGGAGGCCTGCACGAGGCTCCACCACCAGCCTGCACGAGGTATGCTAAAACTGATTGAACCGATCAAATTTGATCGTAGCAAACCTAATAAAAGGAGAAGGGTTTATAAAATTACTAGGGCTTGGAAGCTAGTAGTCGTTGTCAAAACAAAAGGGAATCCTGACCGTTCGTGAAGGTTCCGGTTGAATCTTCTCTCCAAGGATAGGATCCGTTGAGATATTATATTTCGGATCCAAATTAATTAAAATCCACTCCGCTGAATATTTTGCACGGTTTAAATTGGGAGAAAAAAATGAGCTTTAGTTTACGAAGCGAAAGGTTTGCCCGATATTGACTTGAAGCTACGACTCGATATGGTGCTCATATATATTTAAGGTTGCAGTTAGGGTTCAGAGAGTTGAAAATGTACGTGTTAAAGGGAGTTCGGTGGTGAGAGAATTTATGAGAATACTCTATATTATCTTTGTAATATTTAATATATAGTGGATTCATTGTCTTCGAGTGGCCAAGTGGGTTTAATTACACCACGCCACGTAATTTTTTGTATTTTTGTTTTATTTCTATTATTTTATCTTGAATTTGGATTCTGTCATAACATAACATGATCCGATGCTAGGACGTGTCTCCTAATTTAGAATTCTAGGCACCAAAAGGGAACTTAGGAAAATCAATCAAAACAAGCAACAATCGTTTTTGATGTTTTTGTATATATGTATATTATGCTGTGTCCCAAAAGTCCTCTATAAATAGTGGTTTCAGCGATAAACACCACGTACCCGCAATTAGCGAACTACTTAATACCTACTTTTGGATTATATATGGCAGTGGGAGATTGATGAAGTCTTCTTTAAGATAAAAAAATTGTTGTTTTTTCTACACTTCATTATAATTTGTAGGAGAATCTCACCGAGGTCTCGTCAAAGAAGATAGACTCTGAGGAAGAAGCCAAACTCGGTCCCCGCACGCGAGGAGAAGAAGAACGCCAAAGCCTGTGGTGTTGGGAGATGCCCAATTTACGCTGCTGTTGTTTTCCGACGGACAAGTCCTTTTCCAACTTCTTTACCCTTTTCATTCCTTTTTGATCCAAGAACGCCTATAAATTGCTCGGTTATCAGCAGCAGCTAAGCACACTACAGATTTCAAGGATAGGTAGTGAGAGTGATCCAAGAGAGTGAGAGATGGACTCATTTCCAGTTATTGACATAGAGAAGCTGCTAGGAGAGGAGAGAGGAACAACCATGGAGATCCTCCGTAATGCTTGCGAGAATTGGGGCTTTTTTGAGGTTGTGAAGCATTCAGTGCTATATATCTTTTTACATTTTTAACTCAATGTTTCGTTCTAAATTAATGCATAACTATATTTATATGTTTAGGGACGAAACTAATGTTTTGAAAGAAGGCCCTCATTGTGTTCGTTTATCATCTTGATAGAAAATTGGTCGGATCTAGTGAATTTGGGCTAAAACTAAGTCATATATGATTAAACTGAGTGAAGAGCGGTTTATATCTGGCTAAGTTTATCCAGATAAAACTTAGACCGGTTAACTCATTTTGTTATATACTTTTCAATTTTCATCTGGATTCATTAAATTGGTCAAATGAACGATCATCACTTAACAAGGTAGCGTGATAATAGTTTAATTATATATTACATGAAATAAAGATCTGAAGTATCGATACCAATCCTATGATAATAAACTATATTTCTCATCGACAAAATATTAATAAATTATGTATCAGCCAAGTTTATAATGTTCTAAATTTTTTTTATCAGGAGATATTAAACTAGTCAAATCGATGATCTAACCAGTTAAATATTTAGTTTAAAATTAAAAAATATCTATATCGATTTTCAACATCTGAAAACAAACAATGAACTAAATGATCACTGTAAGCAAGCTCACTTATTTAATGGTATATTTGTGTAGATATTAAATCATGGCATCTCGCATGAGCTCATGGATGAAGTAGAGAGAGTGAACAAAGAGCACTACAAGAAATGCAGGGAGCAAAACTTCAAAGAATTCGCAAATGAGACACTGGAAAAGTGCAACTCCGGCGGCATTGACCTCATCGACTGGGAAAGCTCCTTCTTCCTGCGCCATCTCCCTGTCTCAAACATGTCGGAGATCCCCGATCTCGATGACCATTACAAGTATATATATATATATATATATACATTTTTCATGCCGCATAAATATGGGTCGATCAATTATTAATTCTTTTCACAATCTATTTCATCATCCATGCATGACTACGTGTAGGAAGACGATGAAGCAATTTACTGCAGAGCTGGAGAAGCTGGCGGAGCAACTGCTCGATCTACTGTGCGAGAACCTGGGGCTGGAGAAGGGCTACTTGAAGAAAGCCTTCTGCAACGGATCAAAGGGGCCAACATTTGGTACCAAGGTCAGTAGCTACCCGTCGTGCCCGCGGCCGGACTTGGTGAAGGGGCTCAGAGCGCACACCGATGCTGGTGGCATCATCTTGCTCTTCCAGGATGACCAAGTCAGTGGCCTGCAGCTCCTCAAGGACGGCGGCGAGTGGATCGACGTGCCACCCATGCGCCATGCAATCGTCGTCAACATAGGCGATCAGCTTGAGGTTTGTGAAATCGTTGTCCGATTAATTAACTAAAATAACCTCTTTAGGTGTTCAAAAATCTATGGACCAAACATTTTATTGTTAAGAATAAAATAAATAAATGAGCTCCTTTCTCAATAGGTTAAACTTTTGAGAAAGCATAAAGTTCTGATTTGAACAAAAGATATTCTAAATTGTGTTAAGTAAATTCACATGTGATTATTCACGCAGGTGATTACTAATGGCAAGTACAAGAGCGTCGAGCACCGAGTGGTGGCTCAGAGCGAGGGAAACAGGATGTCAATCGCCTCGTTCTACAACCCGGGAAGCGATGCTGTGATCTTCCCAGCTCCAGCTCTGGTGGAGAAGGAAGTTGAGGAGAAGAAGATGTACCCAAAGTTTGTGTTCGAGGACTACATGAAGCTTTATATCGAGCAGAAGTTCGAACCAAAGCAGCCAAGGTTTGAAGCCATGAAGGCCATGGAAACTGTCGCTACCAAGCCAATTATCACCTCTTGAGGAAGATGGACTCAAAGTGAACGCCAGCTTTATATTAATTATGTCACGTAGCTTTATATTAATTATGTGAAGATTGTGTGTGTAAAAGGACTTTATATTTGTGCCGGATTATCACATCATATATATATATATGGAAGTGAATTGTGATCATATATGATCATATATTTTCAATAAGATTATTGTATAACCTTGATCAAGATTATATACGCAATTAGCAGGTGCAATTTCTCGGTTCAACCCGACAAAATTGAATTAATTAAAAAGAAACTAATGTGACTATATATATATGTCTATTGCTACAGAAGACAATGTCGATTTTAATCGATCATATCAGAAACGCTCATCAGATATTCATTAATTATAATTAGTAACCTACGTATATTTCGTTAGAATTTGATGAGAAATGATATTTATATATGGATCGAACCATATATACATTCTGTAATTGCAAGAGTAGTATAAAACAGTTTAATGTATAAGATATTTTACAATTCTATTTATTTGAATACTTGTATTAGTTTGAGAAGTGGAGTTCAGTTATACTTGGGGCCATTTGGTTCGCAAATTATCCGTCACAGAACACAAGACATGGACAAGGACAAAATTAATACCAAGTGTCCTAAGACGCTGCTATACCAAATTTATTTTATCAAGAATAGGGACACGATAGTCAATCTCATCTTGCATTAATTTGTTTTACTATAACACAGTTCTTATACATGACAAAATGATCAAAATACCTTTGCATATTTTTTATGACCAAATTGAATATTTTATATTTTGAGTAATTTATATAATTTCTAAATATTAAAATTAACGAACATGAGTAAAACAAATTAGAGCAAGAATCATGAAATTGAAAACAACACTTATTGATAAAGACAATTAACCACCAATCATACTGAAATTTATAACAAATTCTTTTCATTGGACTTATTTTAAAGAAACAACTATAAACATCATGAAACAAAAATATATAATCAGTAAAGAAATATCATAGCTAGCTACAAATCTATAAATGATTTAGATTCACGATAAAATTATTCACAATCATTTTAAATTGTTCCTATTACCCTATAATTTGCATTATTCAACCAAGAGAACATTTCCACAAATCTAAAAAGTTATGCATCCATGTATACGAAGAGGAGAGATAGAAGAAGACAAAATAGTACAATTGTTATTGAACACCACATCAACTGTTAATTGCCAACTCATTTATTAAGTTTACAATGAACATATTCAAGCTAAGTGATAGCAAGTTTTGGTCTGTCATCCATAATAATAATGGCCATCAGTGGTGCCTCTTCATAGATATTGCACTTTTTCATTTTCATTGGAATTTTAGTTTTCCAAATGGCCAAGATTTTGTTCAACAACTTTCACCGGAAAGAAGCTTGTTTGACTAGTTCTAGAGTCGCCAAAAGTTTGTGGTAGTGATGAGTGATGAAGTCCAATTGTATGGCAATATGGAGCCGACCAATGTCACCAAGATGGAATGGATCGAAAACCAAAAATTGGGTTCAATCCAGTGAAGTGCGCCCACAATGCTCCAACATGAGGAAAGCTTAACTGCCCAAGCCGGCTCTGCACAAAGAGCACAAAGTAAAACAACATTTCTAACCCATATTAGGCTCATCAACATGGAATACAAAGTAAAACAACATGGAGTTCAATTGAATCTAAACTACATAACCCTAATTCTAATAAGCTCATCATATACCTGAAAAGGAACCCTGTAAAGTAAAACAACATTCAATGGATGGAGCATATAATTCATGCACAACCTAATGAGCAAAGTTAAGCACTGCTCCTGATATTTTTTGCTCATATTATGGCTCAACCCGCAATCCAATTGACATTCCCCCACATCAAAAAGTTTGTCTCATACACATCAAAGCCCTTAACCTTCATTTTAAGAATAGAGAACAAATTTCTCTCAGAAACTTTCAAAGGAAAACTTTCGAGTTGTAGGCATTCTACATGGCATCAGGTCATATATTGAGGCTTTTCATCCTCTCAAAAGATTTTATGATCCTTTCTTCCTCCTCAAGTCACAAATCAATTCTATATTGAAGTTTTGCATCCTCTATTTCCCTAATATTATTGTTGTGTTTGTGTGCTTGTTAAAGTGATCAATATTGCAAGCTAAGAACAGTAGTTCCAAGGGGCACTAAAGCATCTTCTTTTCCACAAAATTGTGGAAGAAGAAAAATGTGAAAATAAGAGGGATCTTTGAGGAACAGAGAAGTGGAAGAAAGGGGAACCCTCGCACACTACAGATCATATATATATATATATATATATATATATATATATATATATGGAAATGAATTGTGCTTACTTGTTGCTTGAATATGATCATATATTTTTAATAAGATTATTGTATAATCTTGATCAAGATTACGTACGCAATTAGCAGGTGCGATTTTTTGGTTCAAACCCAACAAAATTGAATTTATTGAAAAGAAACTAATGTGACTAAATATATGTCTATTGCTACTCAAGACAATGTCAATTAATTTTAATCGTGTCAGAAACACTCATCGGACATTCATTAATTATGTGTAGCCTACATATATTTTGTTATAATTTTAATGAGAAATGACATTATGGATCGAACCATGCATACATTTTGTAATTGCAAAACTAGTATAAAATCGTTTAATGTATAGGATCTTCTACAATTCTGTTTATTCGAATACTTGTATTAGTTTGAGAAGTGGAGTTTAGTTAAAATTACTGAAATATAAACACTCTACTTGTACTCATTACAGTATATCTGCATTTTCTATGAGATATTCCACAATAATTCTAGTTTCAGTTTTCTAGCAATATTATTCTCGTGTTGATATTGTGAAGAATTTTTTTTGAAAAAAAGTACTTGTATTTATCATAAGATTTGAGAAATATAAGTCAAGCAGTGGAAAAGGATAGTAGGAGAGAGTACAAAGGATTACCTATAAAAAGGTGAGAAAAAAACTAAATAAACATTTACAAATTTGTTACAAGTTTGAAGAGATTAGATCCTAGAATGACAAAGTCAGTCTCATGATAATCTTAATTATATCAGTGAGTCTTAAGTATGATCTATTTCTTCAAGTATTCCTCTTCGTTTTCTTTCAATGGTATCAGAACGGGTTTTGAGGAATTGAAGGCTTAAATGGCTAATTCTTTTGGACCCACCTGTGTCGATTTTCTCTGACACTGGTTATGAATTATGGAGTTCGAAGATGCAGAATTATTTCATTACTATGGATCTTTGGGATCTGATATGATCGAAGAGGGATATGTTTTGGAGAACTTGACTAGGAATCGGCTCAAAAAAGTAAAAGAATGAGACAGGAAGGCGATCTTCTGTATTAAGTTATCATTGTTCGAAGAGATTGCTACATGATTGGGTAAAATCTCTTCAGCCAGGGAGGCCGAGCAAATTCTGGAGAACAGATATCATAGGTCAACACAAATCAAGCACTACAAGAAAAATGGGCATTAGTGACAGAAATTTTGTAACGGCTAAATTTTGTCAAAGATTGTGACGGATTAGTGACAATGCAAAATAAACTTTCTTCTCTCGAAAACAATGATAGATTTGTGACGAAAAATCCGACACATGATGATTCCATCACAGATCCATCACAGAATTTGTGGCCAACTTGGCCTAGAATTTTTAATAAATAGCTTCAGTGACCAAATAGTGACTGATTTTGTTCCATCACTAATTTTCCGATACTAATCTATCAATGAAATCTTTTCTCTATGTTGATAATAAATTCGTCGTTGATTCGTCACTGTTGATCACAATTTGTGATGGATCAATGACCGAATTAGAAATCCAACCAAAAACTAAATGAAAAACCTATTTCACAATGACCGAATTAGAATTTCAACCAAAAACTATTTCACCATGCAAGGATTTGAACTTGAAACCATAAAGAAATAAATTAAAGAGCACCCCTTCCATCAAAGTAGAATTGCTTTATTGAAATTTTTCATATTACATGATCCTAAATACTAATACAACTGCTCTTTCTAATTCTACACCAAAAACTAAATGAGAAAAACTACTTCACAATGCTAGGATTCAAACTTGAAATATTAAGGAAATAGAAAAGCATGCCTTTCATCATAGTAGAATTGCTTCATTGAAACTATTCATATTACATATCCGAAATATTTAATAAAATCGCTTTCTCTCTTTCCCTAAAATGACCCGCTGCTTTTCCTCTTTCCCTAACTAAGTTGATTCCCTCTTTCATGCTTTACCTGCGATGGACTAGTGTCTCTTTCCGGCACCAGTGATCCTTCCTCCTAACACCTCTCCATTTTTCAGATTGGAGAAGAGGAGGGAGGTACAAAACCCTAAACCATTCTTCGGATCACCATTCATTGTTGATGTATCTTTTCTATTGGTGTTTCCAGTTAGCTCATATCACTACCCTAAACCATTCTTCGGATCGCCATTCGTTGTCAATATATCTATTCTCTTGGTATTTCCTATTAGCTCATATCACTACCCTAAACCGTTTCTCTTGGGAATGACGAAATGCTTAGAAATTAAACCGGTAACTAGACTTTGTTGTTGCCTAGAATAACATTTATAAATGGTAAATAAGTGCTTAATGCGATGACATGCTTAATGGCTCATTGCCACTCCTTGCTCAACCTGCCATTGAAGGTTGAACTCCTTCATTCAACCTCAAACGTTTTGTTGTCATTGTTGTCATCATCATCATCTGATGCTTCTTCTCGAAAGCACTCGTTTTTTGATTTGAGGGAAACATTGGTGATGTTAGTAAGAGTTAGGGAAATCATACCTTTGGTAAACCACTCTGTAAACAAAGAAAATAGATATGGCAAATCATCCATTTGTGGACAAGCTAAGAATGACCACCATTTTCATCAAAATTAGGGTTGGCTTACATTCAACCATATAATTTTTTAATTTTGATGGAGTGAATACCTGTTGAAGTTACACACAAAAAGAAATCATTAATCCTGATTGTTGGCTTATTATTTCAAAGGTATAAATCACTAGTCCAGAATGTTGAAGTTGAAATTAATGATAGCAAACCCCATATGAGGGGGGGGGGGGTCCTAAATCAAGGTGTTACATTAATCATTAGCATTTGAAAGTCTTGCTAGCTATTGGGATCTTTGATATGAATCTCAATCTATACTTACAACTTTGCGAATTGGAAGACTCGGAAGAATTTGTCGGAGAATGGAATCTGGCTTCAAATTCTCATAGGCAATCTTCCATGACAAAAATGTTGAGGGTAAATTAATGAATATATCACGACTTTTATCGAAATTTCCAAATCTATCACGACTTTTCATTTGTTTCAAATGCATGCATCAACTCCTGATTCGTTTCAATTATATCACACCGTTAGAATTGGGTTAAC
The DNA here is from genome assembly GCA_034359265.1 of Canna indica. NCBI lineage: Eukaryota > Viridiplantae > Streptophyta > Magnoliopsida > Zingiberales > Cannaceae > Canna > Canna indica. Next base: position 29,029,095 of record CP136898.1, on the reverse strand, counting down.
TGTCCCATTAAAAAGTTGATGTAGCATCGATGATGTGTCATCAGCTATTTATTTAATATAAAAAATAAAGACTAGCCGACGTGTATATTTTAGCCATTTATTTATTTTTTTCAAATAATTACCGCGATCCTCACACGTCAACTTAACCCGCAGAAGCCCTAAACCACTCGACACTCGCCTCCCGACCTTCGTCCCTGTCGTCTCCCGACCTTCTCCCCTGTCGCCTGCCGACCTTCGGCACTATCGCCTCCCAATCTAAACCCCTTGCTATTCTCGTCTCTCGCCCTGAACAAGAGGCGGCTTCACCGACTTTGAGGTCGCTCCAGTTGAGGATGCTCCACCGAATCATAAGAAGCCGGCTGTCGTCCCTCTCCATTAATTTCAAGGTTAGTCAAAAATTTGATTGCTACTCCTTTATTTCAATTTCATGCTTTTACCGAAATCTAGCGTTTTCAATAAAGCTTTGGGTTTTTAGTTCATCATTGTTCTTTGTCCCCAATTTGTTGATACGTATAAGTTCATCATTGTTCATTGTCCGCGATTTTTTTTTGATATTGGCTCATATACTTTTTTGCAGCATATAATGGCAACAATATCAATTCGAACTGAGGTTGATGAAGTATCTATAACATCATCAATTTCTCCTCCTTATTGTTCTCACAACATATTAGCTTGTTTGTTAACATCAAATACTAGAAAAAATCCTAGTAGAAGATTCTGGAGATGCAGCCATTGGAAGGTAATTATTTTTTATTTTTTATTTTATATATTAGCTATTTAAAATGAGAACTAATTAGTCAATTTACATAGGAACAGGAAGTCGATTGCGGGTTTTTCGAATGACATGACCCCGAGTATTCTGGTCACACGAAAGAAATGTTACAAAAATTGACAAGCGAAAAGGACAATCTCAAACATCAGATAATGCTACTCCAACAAAAGAATGATATGCTAATTGAGAAGTTGAAATTGCAGGAGAAGGAGAACAATAAGTTAGAGGAAAAAGTCATGAAATTGAAAAATGAAAAAATAAATACTTATATTTGGATACTATTTGGTGCTTTGAGTGTTGTATTCATGGCTACTTGGTTTAATGGTTAATTAGTTGGATGGTTAATGAGCTGGTTGTAATAGAACTTCATAGTGATAAACATGTATCAGTGATGGATATCAGTGTTTATGTATCAGTATAGTGATAAACTTGAATAGGTAAACTATTAATGAAGATATCAGTATTTAAGTATCAGTATATCAGGACCCTTTATGTTTTAGTGTATCAGTATCAGTGTTTATGATTTGCATATGTTCAGTTTAAGTGTATCAATATGATTGCAAACTTGATATGCAAACAGTGTTTCATTGCAGGTTCAATATGGAGTTTCCAATTCAGTGAAGTGTTTGCTGTATCAAGATCATTTGTTCAGTTTCAGTGTTTATGTTCATGGTTTAAGTGTATAGCAGTATAAGTGTTTATGTTTTAGTGTGTAAATGTTTATGTATCAGTGTAAGAAGACTTGATACTGTTTCAGTGTATTTGTATTGTGCTTTTGATGTATCAATGATATAAATGTTTCATAATTAGTGTTGTGCTTTTGTAATGATATCAGTGTATAAATAAGTTTCAGTTTTAATATCAAATTTTATCCTTCTCAGTTTCAGTATCAAATTGCATCAATTTCAATATCAGGTTGCAATGTATCAAGTGAAGCCTGAACCTGAAATTGAATCTAAACTGATATAAATTGAATCTAAACTGAAACTTCATAAAGTGAACCTGAAACTGAACCTGAAACTGCAGTGTATCATCCAAATTATATAATGACAGTGTCTATGCAGCTTATCATCCAAATAAACCAAACCAAACTACATACACATCATTATCAGATTTTATCCTTCTCAGTTTCAGTATCAGATTGCATCAATTTCAATATGAAACTGCAGTGTATCATCCAAATTATACTGAAACTGCAGTTTGCAGTGTATCATCAGTTTGCATAAAACTGTAGTGTATCATCAATTTCAGATTATACTAAAATTGCAGTTTGCATCAATTTTAATATGAAACTGCAGTGAATCATCCAAATTATACTGAAATTGCAGTTTGTAGTGTATCATCAGTTTGCATCAATTTCAATATGAAACTGTAGTGTATCATCAATTTCAATATGAAACTACAGTGCATCAATTTCAGATTGCATGGATGATACTGAAACTGTAAGTATCATACACTGATATCAGTATGCAGTGTATAAACCATCAGTATGTCATACACTAAAACTTCACTGATAAATAAACCAAACCAAACTGCATACACAAAATAAACCATCATTATATGATGACAGTATGTATGCAGCATATAATCTAAATAAACCAAACCAAATTGCACATACATCATTATAAATATGCATCCAAACTCAAATTGCAGTACCAAAATAAACCATCATTATAAACCAAATTGATATCAGTATGCATTATATCATCCAAACTCAAATTTCTGTGCATGGAAGTAACTTGAATCTAAACTGAAACTTCATAAAACTGATATCAATATAAACTAAAACTGAAGTTTCAGCATCAATTTCAATATTAATTTGAAACTAAAACTGAAACTTCACTGATAAATAAACCAAACAGTATGCATAGTGATTCATCATTATAAGTTGAATCTGAAACTTATACATATACATACTTCTTTGTACTGTCATATATAATCATCATATTAGTATTATCATATACATATATCTATGACCAAAAACCAAAACTTGTAGTATACAAGTATCATGACCAAAAACTAAAACCTGTAGTATACATGTATCATGACCAAAAAACCATCATTTGTCATATACATGTATCATGACCAAAAAACCAAAACATGTATCCATTTACTGTGACCCTCCTTGTACATCATTGTGACCCTCTTGAATAATTGGTGAAGTTTGAGATCCTTGTACTTGGAGCATATTGACCCTCCTATCACGTTCTCGAATCATAGATCCACTCCATTCCCCCCGAGAGGAGCATATTGACAAGCTAGATGGATGCATCTAATAAAAAGACCAAAGTAATTAAACTTAGTTATAACCATCTAATAAAAAGAAATTAAAATATAATAAAAGTTATCCTAAAATATGTGTTGCCTGTTTTTTCCCCAACGAAAACACCATATCCCTGAGAGGCCATTGCTCTTTCTCTATGTAAGGTCTATTAAACAAAATATACAGAACAACTAGACAAAGTATTACTATAATTTCAAATATACAGAATCTTACTGTTGACGTTGAACCTCCCCTGTTAGATGTAGTCCCTCCTCTACCTCCTCTACCAGAGTTACTCATACCACTCCTTGATGTTGAACCTCCCATGTTAGATGTAGTCCCTCCTCTACCTCCTCTATCAAAGCTACTCCTACCACTCCTTGATGTTGAACCTCCCCTGCTTGGCCCCCTACTTGCTAGTTGATCACTCATTCTTGGTTCATTGTCCCCTCCCTATATAACATAACGATAATTAGTTAGGCCACTCATTAAGACAAATAATTATTGATAATTAGCTATCTGAGACTGAGTTGAAGATGGGTGTCCCCTAAGTGGACAACTTCTTCTATTATGACCATCTTGAAATTAAGCATATCTGACAAGTGATAACTAAGCCTCCTCTAGATAACCTTGTTCCAGTTTCATCTTCGTGGACATCTCTTCTTCTTTTTTTCTTTGGTCTACCGGGCATCTTATTAACGGGAGGTGGCAACATGAGGTCCATCAACTTCAAGCCATGTATCCTTCCCGATCAAAGGTTGCAACATGAGGTCATATGTCTTCAAGTATGTGTCTCTCTTACAATAATCGTCGACATATTTGTCCGGGTCATCTTTTAGCCAATTGATACATGAGATTGCAAGATTGCATGGTATGCCACATAAATCCCATTTTCGGCAAGAACAAGTCCTATTCATCAAATTAACAACTTTTGATTTGTCTAATTCTTGAACCTCAAATTTCATATTTTCCGCGGGCGTCACATGGCAATATATTATTTCCTCTTTATTTTCTTCAAGTTTCTTTCATATGCTGGGGCATATTGTATCATTGTTTTTCAGCATCAACTCCCTCTTCTCATACATTCTCGCCATCAACATGCGTCGAATGTCTTCAAGCATATAAATAATTAGTTTTCCTCTTGCCTTCAGGATGTAATCATTAAAGGTCTCACTTAGATTATTGCTCACAACATCACTTTTGCAACCCACACTGATATAAGTTTGTCAAAATTTTGTAACTCCAACTGCAAGGAAATCTTGGTGTGCCCTATCTGAAGTAGCTTGCAGTTCGGATATTATTTTCTTGAAGTCGGACTCAATGGTGCATCTAACAGCTCTCCAAAATAATGATTTCAATATATGCCCAGGATGTTTCTTCTTCCAGTTTGCATAAATGTGTCTAGCACAATTTCGATATTCAGCAGCTGGTACCCTCTATTTTATAGCATACTCAAGACCCTAAAACATTTAGTAAGAATTAATATTTAGTAAATAAAAGACATCAAATAACAAGAGTTAATATTTAGTAAGAGATTGAGAACATACTTTCTGTTGGTCACTAATAAGAGTTAGGCCATATCCTTGAGAGATACCCAAGTCATCACATAACAATCCCAAGAACCAACTCTATAATTCATAGTTCTCTCCCTCAACCACTACCCATGCTATTGGGAACATCTGATTGTTCCCATCTCTGCCAACGGCGAAAAGTAATTGACCGCCAAGAAACATCTTCAGGAAACACCCATCAAATCCAATGATAGGTGTACAACCTTGAGGGAATCTCTTTCTTAATGCATCAAATCCAATATACAACCGTTGGAACATAGAAGGTGCACCCATAAATTCTCGGGTACAAACAATGTTGAACATGCTCGTTGGATTCACAATTCGAAGCTGTGCTAAGTAGGAACCAAGCATTGCGTAGTGATCCTCAACCGAGCCACGTAGCCTTCGTAATGCCTTCCACTTAGATCTATATGCTTTCATTCTACCGATACTGATATAAAATTTGGCCTGAAAATCCTTTTCCATCTCTTGGACACTCCAATTAGGATTCCTTCTAAATATCTCAAGATAATAATTTGCTATCCAACTCACAGTTGCTTGCCTATTCCTCATATTTCGGGAACATTTGTGTTCGCTGTTATAGCTTTTAATCATGAACGTCATAACCCTCTTCATCCAACTTGCAAAAATTCTCCAAGGACAACCCATAGCACATTGTGCTTCCATCATTCTTTTACATGTTCTGGTCCATCTGATATTGTAACAATTTGCAATGCAATAGCTTTGAACAGCTTCCTTGAACTGAGCATTTGACTCAAATTTTATCCTAAGTTCTAATTTAACATTGTTTACATCACATTTGAGATTATACACTTTGCTACAAAATTTTTTTCTCTTGTGTCCTTCCTCAATTGACACTTCTACACCCTCTTGACTAGTCTCGGGAGTAACTATTTCATCCTCATTAGCTTCGTATTCACTGATATATATATCCATCATTAGGTGCTTCAAATGTTGTAGGTTCACCTTCAACAAGATTTGTAGGATGGACTATGATTGACACCTCTACATTAAAGTTTGCATTATTTGTGCCTTCAACAATAACCGCAACAACTTCATTAGTGCCCTTCTTCTTTAATGCTCTAATAGTTAAATATTCATCATCACTTGATTCTTCAAATTCAGTAGATAAAACATCATGATCACTTTCGTCAACTGGTCGATACTCTTCATCTTCACTAGTTTCAGTATCATTTTGCTAAACATTCTTGTTCTTTCTTCAACATCTGCCCTAACTGCATCCTCTTCAATTGCATGTTCAACATCATCACTAGCTTCAGCAAATTGGATATCTAGCACATCATTTTCATCTTCATTGCTGATATTAACCTACATCAAATTAAGATGGTCATGTTGGAATTCAACCGGACATCATTATATATGTTATATGACAATGAAAAACTATGTCTACTTACCGGTGCTAAGATTGATGGATCTGGAGGTCTTGGTATAACCGTAGTCCGACGTCGAGTTGATCGTCGAAGGTTTTGACCAAATCTATATAATTTTGGATATACATGTAATATGGAGATTCACTATACATGCAAGAAACTGATGAAGACATGACTATAAAAGCAAGAAACTGATAAAAGCATGACCTTTAGGGAACTGAAAATATTATTAAAGGCAAGACCTCTGTGTTCACAATGAACTGAAAACATGACTATATATTAAACCAAACTGAAAGCATTACTAAACCTAACTGATTAAAGCATGACCTTTAGTGAACTAAAAATCCTAGATAACCAAATTGATTAAACCAAACCCTTGTGTTCACAATGAATTGAAAACCCTAGATTTCACAATAGATTACATCTAGGTTTTCAGTTTATAGAAATAAATGAGTAGAACTCAAACAAGCAACACCAACCTTGCTTTCATCTTCGTCGTTAATGGAGACGACAACAATTGGCAGTAGAAATCGAGGTTGGCATCCGTGAATCTGCGACGGCAACGACGGTGAAGACGACTTCAACTCGACTCTCGACAAAATGCTCTAGCTCCAGTGATGGTGAGGGGCGAAAGTGACGAGATTCGATAGTGGCGAGGGCGAGAATGGCGAGAGGCAAAGGTTGGGAGGCGAGTGCCGAGTGGACTGCGGGAGTTATTTGAAAAAAATAGCTAATGACAGGTCATGGATGCCACGTCAACTAGTCTTTATTTTTTATATTAAATAAATAACTGATGACACATCATCGATGCCACATCAGCATTTTAACGGGACAGTTAACTCAATTCTGACGGTGTGATATAATTGAAATGAATCAGGAGTTGATGCCTGCATTTGAAACAAATGAAAAATCGTGATAGATTTGTGAATTTCGGTAAAAGTCATGATATATTCATTAATTTACCCAAATGTTGACAGAAATACAGATTGAGTTCAATAGTTTCGACATAAGCAAAATTGAAGAGCAAGATTAGATTTTAACCTGTGGTACTCATCGTAGTTGAATTAGTACCCTTAGACCAGCCATTGTTGTTCCATAATTCTTAAAATAGCAGATTGCACAATTTTGGGATTTTGTTACTGTCAATTATGAGCTTCTTAAACATGTAATCTGAAAGATGAAAAGAAGAAAGATTGAGCAGAGCCTAAACATGAAACAGAACAAGAACTCAATGCTCAGAAACCACACTTCATAATTATTGGAAAAAACATTTTATTTTCCCAAGGACATACATGTGCATCTACAAGTTCTCCTGGAATAATAATATAAGCAGTGAAACAATGATGAACATAAGAATATATTGCACTCATAAAAAAAAGAACAACCAACATGCACAAAACATGAAGGCAACAATATAAGTTGTGCACTAAAAATAAATGGAAAAGAAATGCAAGTAGGATGTATTGCTCAGGTTAGCATTCTCAGTCTCATCTTCTAAGTTGCGATATCTAATAACTAATAACTATAGGTATTTCTTCAAGAATGAACCTTTAGACCGTGCTGAAGTTTCCATTATGTCCAGTGCTGAAACGCATGGAAGAAAGAAACCCCTAATTAGCACCAACCCACCATATTTACACATTCACCAAGCATAAAATCTGTATTAATTGCTAGCATGGAAGCACAAGATAATACACAAGAGTTATGGTTTTACCAATCCTAGTGAAAATGATGATTTAAAAAGTTACTTACATTCCTCGGCTCTGGGATTTCTACTTTATTGAGCAAATTCACTTCCAGAATTATGGTTTTACCAACTCTAGTAAAAGAAAACTCATGTTCGACTAACATTGAGAATTAGCTATAATGTTTGATCATTTAATAATTATATGAATTCACAGAGAAGATTACGAAGAAGAACAAAGTAAAGAACTTCCATTTAGATGCATATATACCCCTTGTGCTCTTCCATTTCTACAGTGCTTGATTGCAATTGATAGTCTTTCTTTTACCTCATCATTGGTGAAGATTCAAACTATAAGATAGATGAGACACATGAGACATTGTGGTCCCCGATGCAGCACCAAGATACAATAAATGTGTTCCTAGAGCCTACACAGAGACCTTCATCAAGGTCTAATACAACACTTTTAATGAAGATAAGGGACTGGATGCTAAGTACTAAGCCCACTGGATTTATTATATAAACATCTAGTAGTTACTGAATTATTATTTGCAGCATACAGATAACTGAAGAAATGAAGATAAAAAAAGACACTCAAGCGAACTAGTGCATGGGATTTTACTCAAATGAATTTGATACCTTTTGTGAAGATAACGGTATCATTCACCAAACTAGTGCTGCTTATACACCACAACAAAATGGTATAGCAGGAAGGAAAAATCGCACATTCCATGACATGATAAATTATATGCTAAACCATGCAAACTTACCCTATAATTTATGGGGAGAGACCCTCTTGACTGCCTGCCATATACAGAATAGGATTCCTAGTTCAGTGGTGAAAACTAGTCCCTACGAGATATGGAAAGGTAGAAAGCCTAACATAAATTATTTCAAAGTGTGGGGTTGTATTGCCTATTTCAGAGTTCCAGACCCTAAAAGAACTAAGTTAGGTGATAGAGCTATTAAGAGCGTATTTGTAGGATATGCTATTAATAGTAAAGCCTATAGACTTCTAGACTTAGAGTCAAACACAATAACTGAGTCTAGGGATGTGGAATTCTTCGAGAATAAATTTTCAAAAGATGTTGAAAATGAAGGAACTCCCACACTTGACAAAACTGGAGGTCCTACAAGGTCTATGGTTGAGATTGGGGAACCTAGCGTTCCAGAACAACCTATAGAACCTAGAAGGAGTACTAGTGTAAGAATAGAGAAGAACTTAGATAAAGACTTCATCTCCTCTCAATCTCTGTTATTTTTGGTAGAAGGAGACCAAAATAACGAAGTGACAAATGAGATACCCTACATTTACAGTCTTAAGACTAATCCTACATCATTTAAAGAAGCTATGGCTTATAGGGATGCTGCCTTCTGGAAGGAAGCTGTTAATGATGAAATGGATTCAATCTTAGGAAACAATACTTGGGTATTGACAGATTTGCCAAGTGGCTCTAAACCCATAGGGTGCAAATGGGTGTTTAGGAGAAAATATAATACCAATGGTACTATCTCTGCCTTTAAAGCTAGATTAGTAGCTAAAGGATTTAGATAAGTAGAAGGGGTTGACTATTTCGACACTTATGCACCGATAGCTAGGGTTACTTCCATTAGGATCCTCTTTGCCATGTCTTCTCTTTATGATCTGTTTGTTCATCAAATGGATGTAAAGACGACATTCCCTAATGACAACTTGAATGAGGAAGTGTATATGGAACAACCCAAAGGGTTCATTGCTCCCGGTAACGAGATTAAAGTGTGTAAGTTAGTCAAGTCTCTTTATGGTCTAAAACAAGCACCAAAATAGTGGCACGAGAGATTTGATATTGCTATTTAAAACTTTGGGTTTAAATATAACAGTGCAGACATGTGCCTATATTCTAAAACCACTTCGGACTATATGGTGATAGTCTGTTTGTACGTCGATGATATGCTGATCATTAGTACAAACATGGTTGGAATAAATGAGACTAAAAGGTATCTATCCTCTGTCTTTAAGATGAAAGACTTGGGTGAAGTAGATACTATTTTAGGTATCAATGTGAGAAAATATAATGGAGGTTTTGTATTAAGCCAATCCCATTATATTGAGAAAGTAATCTCTAAATTTAGTCACCTCGAGATTAAGGAGGTGAACACTCCTTTTGACTGTGGTTTGAAACTACAAGAAAATACTGGTAGAGCTATTGCTCAGCTAGAGTACGCAAGTGCTATTGGTAGCCTTATGTATTCTATGCACTGCACTAGGCCAGATATTTCTTTTTGCAGTTTCTAAACTCAGTTAGTACAGAAGCAAACAAAAAGTTGATCACTGGAAAGCTATTAGTAGGGTACTTGGATACCTTAAGAGGACTAGTAGCTTGGGTTTGTTTTATACTAAGTTTCCTAGTGTATTGGAAGGGTACTCTGATATGAGCTAGATAAATAGTGTAGGAGATAATAAATCCACAAGTGGGTGGATTTTCACTCTTGCGGGTGGGGCTGTTTCTTGGGCAAGCAAGAAACATACGTGTATCTCTCATTCCACTATGGAATCTGAATTCATAGCTCGAGCTCAAGCTGGACGGGAGGATGAGTGGATAAGAAATATGTTATTGGACATAGATCTTTGGCCAAGTCCAATGCCTTCCATTTCACTATATTGTGATAGTGAGGCCATGCTATCAAAAGCATATAGCGTTACCTACAATGGTAAGTCTAGACATATTGGTCTAAGACATGAGTTTGTGAGACAATTAATACATGACGGTATTATAACAGTTGTCTATGTAAAGTCAAGTAAAAACTTGGCAGGCCCGCTTACTAAGCTTCTGACGAGAGACTTAATAAGTTTGACTACATGAGATATGGGACTTAAACCACTAAGTCAGGGGTGATAGTTACCCAACCTATTCTCTAGGTTACCCCTAGTTTATAGGTTTAATGGGAAAAACGAGTCACAGTTGCTGGCTACATCACTATCTTGTGGTCTCATATGTAGTACTATGATAGTAGTGACTGTTGCATGACTAAGGATGAGCAATGCTCTTAACAAAGTGTTGCACTTATAGCAACAGAAGTGCTAGAGAAACACTTTGCCTATATGAACTAGAAGTGGTGCCGCTTCTTATAGAGAGTTGTGGTTTACTCTCTTAGAGGTTCATGAAACAAGATATTGCGCATGGCCGTAATAGCGCCATGCAATATGATTGCTCAACTTAGAGAGTGAATTGTTTGTGTGTGACAATTTCGATTGTGTCATAAAGGAGTAAAGGTTTAATCTACGGACATCGTCAACTCCGACACAGCTTTGAAATGTTTACACTAAGGGAAGGTTTAATGATTCGTCGCACCTTCTTCTATTCAAATAATTCTTGGAGATGATTTGTTTGGTCAAATGTAATTTTCCAAACAAGTGAGGGATTGTTGAAATGCACCTATTTGAAGCTTATTTTTATTCAATTTTGAGTAATTTATTTATTCAATTATTGATGTAATTTAAGAGAATTAAAAGGTGCAATAGATAGTTTAATATGAGAGGTTTAATGAAAAAATTATATAGTTCAAGTAGGAATTATATAATCAAGTTTTATATGCCCAAGAAGGGGTATATGAAGAAGTGCATTCATGTTGTTTGCGAAAACTATGCTTTAGTCCCACACGGGAAAATATGCTAATTTTATATTAGTCTACAAGCATTAGCGTGTATGCTTAATTACTTGTGTGGATAAAGTGGAAGGTCAAGAGATGACATTAGTGCGGTGCATCGCACAGTGCGTGGGCACGTCGCAAAGTCGCATTAGCGCATTGGCGCTTTTAGGCGCACTTTGCACTTTGCACATCGTCGCTAGGAGCCTCGCCGCGAGCTAACCTTTTTGTAGGGTCTGACCTTGATTCTGATTCGAATTCGAACCTAGTGACTGTTGGAATTCAACAGTTACATGAATTAGAGCACTCAATATTTGATGAATTGGTGAATTAATTTCGAGATATTTTGCTCATTAAACAAATTGACAGTTGCTAATTCTTAATAATAAGCATCAATTTCGAAATTAACTATGGATTAATCTATATAAATCAACCTCGAAATTTACATAATGCTATCTGAAAAATTCTCTTATTCTCATCTTTTTTCTCTATTTGCTGCAATCTTTCAAGAATACTTGATCAATCCCGGAGGTGTATTGCTACGGGACAATAGAGACCTTAAGGACAGTGATCACCCGTCAACCTCTTGATTTTCTCCGATTCCACTTCCAATATCCAACAAAAACATATCCGGTTGTGAAAGGGAGAAATCTTGTTTACTATTCATGTTGAATTGAAGTGTGCAAAAATTTGTTTTGAACTGTTAAAACTCATCAGATAAACCTAGCATGAGTTGGTTTTCTATATACTTGGGATTGTTTCTGTTGTTTATAATTACTTTAGTTTTAATTCTTTAAAGTTACTATAAATGTAGGTTTTTTCTTAAATCTTATTCATCAAGTTCATTAAAATGGATTTGCAGGGTCTTGATCTAAATGAGATTATCATAGAAGAAGAAAAGAGTGGGATATCTTTTTCTAAGTTGTTGACGATTCCTGAGCAAGATGATTGGGAATACAGTGATGGAAAATCAACATCCTGTGTTGTTTTCATTCTTGAAATGTACATGGCAGCAGGGCTATTTGATCCCATTGACAGCTCTTGTATGAGTTTACTGAGTTTGCAGGGATTTTTTGGAGAGTTTGACATGTAAGAAAAGTCGAATAATTTGTAAATGAATCAAGTTCAAGATCATTATTGTCCAAACTCCACCCACCAAGAAGTTCTAACTTCATATATACTCAAACTTGCAAAGTATATAGGAAAGCACGTAAACATAGACTCGCATAAAGAAAAAAATAGACTATATATTTTCTTAATCAAAGTATATGTATTATGGGTACTCATAATACTAAATGCAGAATACTAAATCAACATGAAAATGCCCTAAGACAAGGAAATTATCTCAACATACTACAGATTCTTATGTCAACATGAAAATGCAGAATACTAAATCAACATGCAGCAGTGTCAAATTTTCTTATATTACTAAATCAACAGAATACTAAATCAACCTACATCAATGGTCTAAATCAACATAATACTAAATCAACAGAGCAGCGTGAAAACAACATGAAAGCAACTAAATCCAGATACCTATAACCTGAAAGATGCATATGCCATCTTAATTAACTGAAAGATAGCTACAGCATGAAAATAACTAATTAAACACTGTTTAATAAATTTAATAACCGGCGCTAGTTAAGGGCGCGGTTATATTCCGCCCTTAATCCTTGCTTTTCCTATAGTACGTGGACATTAATCTTTTAGCCGAGATGACCAGAGCAAAGGCAAACTTTTCTAACCTCTAGTATATATCTTGTTTCTGGTCACTGGAGGTCTTTCCCCTACTCTCAGACTAGCATCGAACTAGGAACGTTCTATGTGACTGTGAGGTAGAGGAAGAACGGTCTCTTCACTGACGATTAAACGAATAACTAAGCAAGATACATGACTAGAAAAAGTCAAAAATATTGGTCAACAGTCAACCACCAACGATTAACCAACAAAAGCTATTAATTAACAAACATGTTGATGGAGTAGGTAGAACTCTGACACGATTAATTGATAATTAATAGGATATTAGAACTAAGTCTAAAGTCAAACTTCAAGAAACTAACTGCTGCGTGTGCCGTGTTTTGACCACCAAGAAACGTATGCATTCTTTTATAGAGAGGTCCCCAATTGGATGCTTATGTCTAAGCTTTGTATTGTCTGCTTCATCTTCCAAATTAGCAAGAACTCCAAGCATCAGGAAGTTATCATCATCCACTTCTATAGTTTATAATGGAGCAGCATGGTGGTCGTCAGCTTTCTCTCTTCAACCTCATCGTTGTCATATCATTTGCTTTCCTGCTAACATTACAGCCTGTGACGGCAAGTCGTGTGTCATCAATTCCTCGAAGAGTACTTGCAATTGTAAGAGATGCAAGCGGTTGCGGCCAGACTAGTTGCCCCGCTCCGGTTCACGACCCTCCAACTCCTCGCCCCCCACGCCGCTCATAAGTTTAAGTAGTTGTCTGAATCAAATCTCGCCTTCACCATTTGTGGACAAATACAGTTTCACTTTTCTTATTTATGTGCTAGTAATATCGTATTTGGTTCACATTAATTACTCTGTTACCTATAATTAATCAATAGTATAATATACGCTCCATCTTTTATTTCTTTGTAAGGTCTCCAACTCCACGCAGACACACATATATACATAATTACTTATTTGATTCAAACATTTATATTATAATTAAGACTAAAAAATAGTTTGCCCCCTAATCTATAAGGTAGGTAATATTTGTCCTCCAATTTGTTAAAAACTGCACTTAACCACCTCACCTTCTGAAAAATAGGCAACTTACACTATCTGGTGAATTTTTCCAGCCAAAATATATCATATGCCATGAATTTTCTAAAGGCAATTGGGTCATTGTAATCAAAACTTGAGAAAGCAATTAATTTTTTTTATAAAAAAAAATAGAACAGCTCTACTACCCCATCAACAACTCAATTGCCCTTAAAAATTTAATGAAATGGGTCACATGAATTTTTTAATTTTTGTTTCAGGTTTTGATTATAATAACTCAATTTCCCTTGATAAATTCATATGTCGCGCACAGCACATGACATGTTCTAACTGGAATAAATCTCTGGATGGTGCAAGTTGCATAATTTTGAGAATGTGAGGTGGTTAAGTGCAACTTTTAAAAGGTCGGGAGGCAAATATTGCCTAGCCCCATAGGTGAGGCGGCAAACTGCTTTTTATAGTGGCATTCATCCATTTATCATTGAATTTGAAGCCGTTGCAAAATAGTGATTAGATATATATAAAAGCGACGACTTTGCCACTAATTAACGTGTCTTTCAAATCAAAATATGACATTATTTGTGTAATTTCAATATATAAATTCTAAGATTTTGGTAGCAAAATATGCTAGGAAAGTTACATATTTGAATGTCACGCTTCAAATACACGGTCACGTGATCGACCAGAGTATATGTGTCTATACCCCACAGTCTGACTCATGCACATGCCAACATCATAAGATAGTGGAATAAACAATAACTTTTAATAAAATAAAAAAATCAAAATAGATTTTTATTTCAAAACAACAAGATCTTAAATAAATATCTCAAGTGCGAAAATAAATAAATTGAAGAGCAACAGTTCTTTTAATAAATAAAAACTGAATAAAATATGAATGTCCCTACGGGACTACAACTCCAAATACCAAAACAAAAATGCATGACAACCTACTACAAACTCGACTACGACCCCTAACTATGATTGCTATGAGATTATGTGGCTCCTCTACCCTCCAACTGCGCTAAGTGCTCCAGCCAACCTCATCGGTCAAGCTCTGCAATACAAAACAATGACTACGGATGAGTTCAAAGAACTCAGTGAGCGGTTCTACCAACCATCACAAAAAAAAACATCATATAATAGAATGCATAAGGCAAAACTCCTGACTCAAGCAATAAAGGTCACAAGGGAGTGATATGCTAATAGGCCATCCGGCCACCACCTGCCCGAAGGCAGCCAACACCCAAACATTGAAGAACAACAGGCCTAAGCCTACCATGCCCTAAGGCAACGACACATACTAAGATAATCGGAAAGATCCTCCAAACTTATCCTAGTATAAATAAACTCAAGAGCAATCGGGAAAGACCCTCAGAACTTGCTCCACGAGACGCATAAGGATAATCGGGATTCGCTCATTCAAACTTGCCCCTTGATTTAAGATATCATAAGTGTAATCGGGTAGACCCTCCGAGCTTACTCTTAAAAGATATCACATGAATAATCGAAAAAGGTCATCCGAACTTATTCCTTAAAACCACCTCAGGGATAATCGGGTAGGCCCTTCGAACTTATCCCACGAGGCCAAACCAGAACAATCGGGGAAGGCCCTCCGAACTTGTTCTGCAGGTTAGGAATTCGTCATCCAACCTCCCGAGCCTAGCCCGCAATTCGGCTCCTCGATGAACCTCTACGCCATTCATAAAGATAAGGCGCATAATGAGCTAAGTCAAGTCTTCCCTACGGCGTCTCACGGGTGTTCCTATTGGAAAATGTTTCAACACTCCAATACCCGACCCCAACTCTTAGACCCGTAATGTCATAAATCTTGTGTGGTTTTATTTCATTCAATAACTTGATTCATTGGTTCATAACAGATTATGTTGAACATTTTCACAATTTTAATAATGAAATTTAAATTTAAATAAACCGTAATAGGGTTTTGTTTTAGCTTATTGTTGTACCCAGTGCTGATGTATCTAACCCGAATCAAGTCTCCAAAGTGTGTCCTATGTTTTCAAACTATATTTTCTGGTCGAAACGATAAGTTACATGACTATGTTCAAAGAAATACACACATCATAACAAACAATCTAAAATCAGCATAGATTCATCATCTCAGCATACAATTCCAGCAACATACAATTTTCAGCATACTATGAAATTAAATTCGAAAATTAACAGAAATTAACTCCTAAATTAAATTAAAAAATTAACAGAAATTTTCAGCATGGTGCGCTGAGTGTAGTCGTGGTTTCCAGACCTCGTAGCATAACTATACCATATGTTAATACGCTAGCATATGTCTCATACGGTACCCAACTCCTAGTCATAGTCAAGACCTAACCAAAAGCTCCGATACCAACTTTGTCACATTCCAACTTAGGGTCGTGCGACTGGCCAGGATCTATGACCTACCCTGAAACCTACTACATACACTGACTAACAGAAAAACATAATGAAACAATGATGCAGCTTTATTCAAATTTTTAAAGAAGGTTCACAATTTTTGCTTTAAAACATGAAAAGTTCTTAAACTTCAATCACCAGAGAAAACAACTCAAGTTTAAAACTGAGTACATTTTTCAAATAAACATTCTCAGTGTATGAAAAGAACAATTGCCCTAGACCTCTAGACTAAGACTAGTGGACGCTGCTACGAGATCTACGTCACCGCATGCCTCCAGCTGCACCATGACTCCAAGCCTCCTTTCACTAATCGGGCTATACAAAATAAGAAAATAAAACATGAGTCCAAATGGGACTCAGTGAGCAGTTCTTCCGAACTACCACATAAATCCCCAATAATCACAAGTAATTATATGCGACAATAAAACATATAGTTAAGGATATACTTTGCTTCTGATATGACCACCGACCCCAAAGGTTGTCCTGTATAGGCCATACATCCATGAAACCAGCCATAACTACCTAACTAAATCATATGACCGCTCGGCCCTTAGGGCCTACTCATGATATTGTGGTTCGGCTACAACAAGCCCTACCACCCAAAATAGTAACACACTGGCCGTTCAGCACATCGGTGTATCAATGCATATCAGAGTTTCCTTGTTTAAAATCCCGAGCGTCCGCCCGTGTTGACCATCACAATAACATCACACTATTGCTCGCTAATTATTTCTTAGGTGTGAAACCTAACTAGTCTACCTTTAAGTTTCCATAAATAACACACACCTCATATTTTTCATGTTAATCATCTAGCGTCATATACTATCCTTGCTAATGTGAAATACATGTCACAAAAATTTGAAAATGTACCCAATAACAAAATAGGACAGCATATAAGCTATAAATAAATTACTTCACGTCACATACTATATATAGCCATATGATTCAATAATAAAGAATTTAAAGAGGTAAATAATTCATTGATTTAAATCAATAAGGAACATACACTAAGCATAGCAGCAGTTAAACATGATATAATGAATTAAATGAAACCTTTCTTTGAATACATATACCATAACCATCATATCCATATGAGCATTAGCAAGAATATTTCCATAATATGATAATGTAGATCTATCACCAAACAATTCATATGACAAGCGAGAAATTTCATAACATGAATATGAATTAACATCGAATGGGAAGGTATGAACAACTACTCGAAATCATTCGGTTTCCCCCTTTACCCATGCTCGGCCGAACCTTCTAGATGGCAAGGGGCTAAAATTTCATCCACAATTTACATGCATCGATATACAGATCTAATATTTAACAAGAAAACATAACTCGGAACCATGCATTCTAACTCGAGCAGTCCACACTCTCCACTCATGCCACTGCTCGGCTGACTCAAGCAGGGTAAACCCTTGCTCGGCCGAGTCCTCAATTTGAAGGGGCATGGCTGCAACAATAACACAATATAAATCCATAGATCTAACATATCATGAACACCAAGCAATCTACGGGCTACGAAATGAGTGAGGAAAATTTGGGGAAAATTTCGGCATGACCTTTCCCCTATTTTCTCAACTTGACAACCCACAAAAATGCGAGAAAACACGATCTAATACATAAGATCACAGGTACATACTTCGATTTAAAACTCTACTCAAAGAAACACGTCGAATCGGCAAAGCTACACTAACCACTCACCTCGATTTGATCTAAAGACAAGATCGAAGAAGACGAACTCCGAGATCCCGGCATCGAGCAAGCTCGACAGCGATCTCCCTCTCCTCCTTGGGCTGCGTGCGGCTCCTTCCTTGAGTCTCACGGCTGCCAAGATGAGGGGTTTTATTCCTCTCATCACTTGACTCTTTTACCCCTACGCAATGACTTAAACCACTCTCATACGACTCCATCTAACCCGGTTTGAGTCCCGACTCAATCCGCGGACTATACTCAACCCAAACTTGAGTCAAACAATATGATCATTCACTCAACCACTAAGACTTCAATAGGACTTAAATAAAATATTTACCTGCTATACGAGGCGATCATGCGACTCTACCCGACTAGCTCCCGACACAATGGGCTGCACCACGAGAAATTTTTATATTAGGAAACCCCGGGTATTACAACCTTCCCCCTTAATGGATATTCGTCATTGAATTTTGTTGGGTTACAAGGACTTACTGGCTCTTCAAACAAGGAAGGGTAGCGCTCTCTCATCTCCCGCTCTACCTCCCAAGTAGCCTCTTGCCCAGAGTGGTGCTCCCACCTAACTTTTACCAAGGGAATCTCCTTGGACCTCAGCTTCCTGATCTGCCGATCAAGTATCTCCACTAGCCTCTCCTCATTCGAGACCACTGTGTCCACCTCAACCGCAGTCGGCCCTATCACATGGGATTCATCCTTCACATACCTCCGGAGCATTGACACATGGAAAACTAGGTGAACTCTTCTCAAACTAGGAGGCATGGCTAGTTCATAGGCCACCGTACCTCTTCTCTTGAGGATAGGGAAAGGCCCAATGAACCTAGGGTTCAACTTTCCTTTCCTCCCAAATCAGAGTACCCCTTTCATAGGAGAAACCTTTAGGAATACCAAGTCGCCCTCAGTGAACTCCATCTCTCTGGCTTTCTTATCAGCATACATTTTTTGGCGACTATGAGCCACCAACAACCTTTATTTTATCAGCTGCACCTTCTTCACAGCCTCCTCAACCAAGTCTGGACCAACCAAGAGAGTCTCAATAGTCTCAAATCAGCCCACAGGAGACCTACACCGCCGCCGGTACAATGCCTCGAAGGGAGCCATGCCAATGCTATTGTGATAGCTATTGTTGTAGGCGAACTCAATCAGTGGCAGGTGTTTCTCCCAACCGTCTGCTAGGTCCAAAATGCAAGCCCTCAGCATATCTTCCAAGGTTTGGATGGTTCTCTCAGATTGTCCGTCTGTCTGCAGATGTAAAGCCGTGCTGAAACGCACTTGAGTGCCCAAGGCTTCTTGGAAAGACTGCCAAAACCGGGCTATGAACTGGGTACCCCGATCTGATATGTTCATCACTGGGCACCGTGGTAAGCCATAATCCTGTCTAGAAATAGTCGGGCGTACCCCGATCTGATATGATCTTGGTTAACCGGTCCACTACCACCCAAATGGAGTCAAAGCCGCCTTTTGATTTAGGCAACCCGGTTACCAGGTCCATGGTGATTTTCTCCCACTTCCACTCGGGCACTTCGAGGTTCTGCAGTAGCCACACGGGCTTCAGATGTTCAGCCTTTACCTGCTGGCAGGCCAAACACTTGGATACAAATTTTGCTACCTCTCTTTTCATGCCCTTCCACTAGTAATGTTGCCTTAGATCTTGGTACATTTTGGTGGCCCCCGGGTGCATCGTATAAGTGGAACGATGTGTGGGCAAAATGGCCTACACTAGAGGGGGGGGGGTGAATTGTGTTGACTAATTCGATTAGCCTAAATCCACTTTTGATCGATTTTTAGATTAGTTTAGGCAATTTGCGATTCAATTACTAAATGCGGAAGCGATAAGAAGATAAGTCAATAAAAACAATCAAGCAATGCAAACATGATATTTATAGTGGTTCGGCCCCAATGCCTATTCCATTACCTAAGCACCCCGCTTAGGATTTTCAAACTAGTTTTATTAGATTAATTTGAGTTTCCCTTGTACACGAGGACTTTTCACCGGAAAGTCTCACTCTCGACCTAAGGCATGTCCACACCCGGAAGTCTCCGCCTTCTTGTCGAGAGCACTTATCCCACCTCAACCCTAAGGGACAACTAAACTAATCCTAGTAACAACTTAGTTTACACAAGTGGCTTTACACCTAACACCAGGTAACCACTTTACACAACCAAGACCTAATCACAAGGTCTTCTACAAACCTAAAACAAATAAATGTTCAAATAACGGTCAAATACACAATGAAAAGAGCAAAATGATAGATACAATATTAACTACTCTTTTCAGACCTTCAAAACCTCCAACTCGTCAAGTCATTGAGCTTGAACAAAATCCCGAGTTGAGGAAGCAAACGACACTTGAAGAAGAACTCGTGGAAGTAGCAGAGCGCGCTTGATCAATCTTTGGAAGGCTTTGATCTTCCTTTTAATAGCTCAATAAAATCTGTACTAGAGAAGGAAGAAGGTCAAATGAATCATACATGGGTGTATTTATACCCAGGTGAAGAAATGACATTCAACGAATAGAAAACTATCTGTTATAGGCCGCCGATCGAAGCGCCGGTCGAAGCATCGATCGATCGGTCATTCGACTGCTTTTGTTTACCCTGTGGTCGGTCGACCGACTGGTCGACCGCCAGACGCAGATCACGCGATCCATGATCTTTGGTCGACCCATCGGTCGACCAACGCATTTGCATCTCTGGCTTATATGCAGGTCGGTCGACCGACGAGTTGACCGCCCGAGCTACTGCCCATTTTGGGCTTCCATCGGTCGACTGCTCGGTCGACCAAAGTAGCTCTGCTACTTTCTTTACCTTCGGTCGGTCGACCAACCGATCGACCGAACCTAGGCTGAATGTTATTTCTTCAGCCTATTTCTTCTGCGCTTCGTTTCTGGGTTCCGGCTTTCAACGAGCATCATCTTGGAGAGATTTTGACTTGATCTTTGGACTCGTCCAAGCGACTTTGGTGCACTCATCGATCTTCGAGAAACTTTCGTGACGAACCCGAGCGCGACGATCAATGTCCTTCCGATTTCGTGATTTCTCTGATTTATCTGATCGAGGACATCGAATGCTAGTCGATATGGAACCTGAAAGATATTCTCAATGAAATCATTAGTTCCATGTTTGTTATCATCAAAACCATCAAGATCGAGATTAAGGCTAAGGTTGAAAACCTAAAGCCAACAATCTCCCCCTTTTTGATGATGACAAACATCCATAAGAAAATATATCATTAAAACATATAAGATATCAACTAAGGGATTTCTCCCCCTATCAACATGCATATCTATGAAATAAATTAACTCCCCCTATCTATATGCATGAATTTCCTATATTTTCCTCCCCTTTATACCTATACTTTTTTCCCTTTTGACTTATACATTTTTCCCCTATTTTCTTATACATTTCTCCCCCTTTTGACATCAATCAAAAAGGGCAAGAAGGTCTATCTAATCAAAGGGATGAAGAACACATTTTTATCATGAAGTTGAGACTTCTAAAATTATTTTTCATTCAACATGAAAATCTCAACCCAAGGGATGGAAAACAAATATCTAATGGAAAAAAAAATCATACATGATATGAACAAGAACTAAGTAGTTGAATTCATGATTAAATCATGTATGTTCTCAAAATGAATGACATTTTTAGATTTCATTCAAACTTTCAAAAATACAAGGATATAATCATTTAAAGCATGTATATCAAGTTTGAATTGAAACAAATGTCATTTGATCTAAATATGAACTTAGCATGTTTTCATTTGAAATAAGCATGAAAACTATGAAAATGCTAAGTCTCAAGTTTTGCTATCTACTTATGTGTAAGACCCAAAAAAAAATCCTATTATAAAAATCTATTTTGGTGCAGCGCGTCGGGCCCGGGGGTAGTCGAGTCGAGCCTCAGGATCGCCTCGAGTGAAAAGGTATGACTCAGCTAATGAATCATGAAGTCTATTTGGATAATTAACTTTCCTTTTATAAAATCATACCTTAAATTAAGTTAACTCAAGTCATATTATGGGTTGAGTCGGAACCCAAGTTGAGTTCGGGTTTAGTCGAGGTTTGAGTGCGAGTTAAGTGAGTCAAGAGGCCTCATTTGGAAAGCTAGATGAGGGATTAAAACCCTCATCTTGCAGCCGTGTGGCTCATTCATTTGAGCCGCACAAGGTAGCAAGGGAGAAAGAGGAGGAGCAAGGGAAAAAAAGGGGAGGCACTACTCGGATTCTTGGTCGGAGATCTTGCCATTGCCGGAGCCGATCACTTCGAGGACGTGGGGATCTTCTTCCTCATTGTTTTTTCATCTTAAAAAGGTGAGTGGTTAAGGCTTTAATAGTTTGGGGGAGGCGTGTGGCCGAACCCTAGATGCTAGGTTGAGTTCTCGTGTTTTTCCAACGATCTATGATTTCAACGATAGGTACTCACTGTTTTATGATGTTCTTGTCGGATCTCACTGTTTTAACCATCGATTTGAGTATTTTAGGGGCTGCCGAGTCATGGGAAAATGGAAAAGGTCATGCCAAAATTTTTCCTGATTCCCTTGACGGCAAGAAGGCCCTTAGATGCCTTATACCACTGTTTTGATTCAATCCTTTGAACTCCTTGCGTAACATGAAACATGTCCCCCCTCTAATGCCCCTTGAAGTGGCCGAATGAATCCTAAGATTCATGAAGAGGGTCGGCCAAAGGGCGAGCGGAAGGGTAAGTTGATCTTTGGTATTTAAGAATTACGTGGAATTGAAGAGACAAAGTATAGTTAAAGTCTCTTCCATCTTTCCCTACCCCAAGGACCTTGGCCGAGCAAGGTTTCCCTTGCTCATGGTTCGGCCAAGGTTGGGGAGAGGAGGAGAGATTTACCTTAGATGGAAAGTTCATGATCTTAGGGATCACATAAGGATATGACAATACTTAGGAAGAACACCAAACTTAGCAAGTAGCTTAATTGATTTGAATTGTAGAAATGCTAGATTGTATCCATACTTAGCATTTGATCCTTAAACTTGGATGTTGACAATGTTACCATGTTTTATAATTCATACATGTTATTTAAATTATTACTACCTTGCCATGCTAGATAGTTGCTCCTTATTGTGCTACTATTCCTAAGGTAGTATAAGAATTGTTAGGTATGTGCATTATGATTAAATATGGTGAATGATGTAATATTTTAGCATTTTTCTTTCCATTATACATGCTGCCCTAAATGTCCTTGGATGGTATTCCAAGGATGACTCATGGAAATTCTCACCTAAGACAGTGTGAAAAAAAAAAGCTAGGTAACATGTAAGGTGTCACTAGATGTTCATAGCATATTTATGGAAACCTAGATATGAGATTATCACACTTCTATGACTGCTTGTACATCTTGGAAACTTAGAGATTGTAGGTGCACATATACTAACAGGGGCGGCATGAATTGTTGACCCGGTAGCCGGACATGGCTAGATACGGGCAAAGGCCCGAAGTGTATATATATATATATATATGGAAACGCTAGGATTTTGATTGTGTAATGTGCTTGTGATGGTCCGCTGAGGAGTGAGGAGGTTGGAAATAACCAATGCTCAGCTCGGCTAGTTGGGTCTAGAGGTACGCCAGTGGGCCCGCTAGGTGCCAGACCCCAGTTGGGTGGGACTAGCTATCCTTACCCCAGATGGTGTCCGGAGACTAGTGGCCATCCTAGTCGACGGGCCGGGATTGTTTGCCTGCATCTTGAGATGATACTACCTGATATGGTAGGGACGGTTGTAGCCGGGATATATTGCTATGAGTAGGCCCAAGGGCCGGATGCTAGAGGCTTGATAAGCCAAGGTGGCAGGTTATCATGTACAGTTGGTACTGATCGATCTGTTGAGGGTCTGTAATTGTATTAGAAACACACTCTACCTCCTTGTACATTCATTTATTGCCATGTATGATATGTATGTAGGTCTGAGGATTATGTGGAGGTTCATTTGAGCCACTCACTGAGTCCCAAGTGGACTCACAGTTTATATTTTATTTTGCAGAGCATGAGCTGTAACTTGGTGTCGACATGGTGCAGCTGGAGGGCAGAGGCAGTGCCATATCTCGTAGCGGCGTCCATGAGTCTTAGACTAGTCCTAGTTATGTTGGTTTTATTTCTGCACTGACGGTTATCTTTGAAAAGAATTGTAAAACTTGATATTTAACCATTTGGATTTGATGTTGATGTTGATGTTTCTTCTTGTTTTGAAAAACTTATATATATTGTGACTTGCAAACTTTTTATAAAGTATGTTAAGTTTCTTTCAGTCGATATGTTTTGGTTTCTTGATGTCAGTGTAGACAGTAGGCTACGTACAGGGCAGGACGTGAGCCCTGGCCGGTCACACTACCCTCAGTCGGGGTGTGACATCATGTTTTCTCAAACATAGGCATCTAAACATCAAACATAAGATAGTGTAAGACTATGAATTAAGTTTGGGCTTAAGATGAGATTTTTAAGTTACTTTGTTGACTTAAGTCAACCTATACTTCTAGTTTTCAAAAATCACCCTTTTAAGTTTAATCAAAATTATATTTTTGACAAATGATTTTGAAACTAATTTTTGGATAAAAGATTTGAAACCAAATATAGAGTGCTCATTTTGATACCAAATGTGGAATGAAAATTTTGATACTAATTATTGAATAGACATTTGAAATGCATGTATCAAAGTTGAACTCAAAATGAATTTAAAAGTCAAAGTCCATTTTTCATCCTATATTATTTTCAAATAAACAAATGAATCCTAGCTATCATCCAAAATATCAAAATCATTCCTAGAAATGATTTTACTCATTTAGATGAGTGAATGATATTAGAATTAGAATCTCAATGGTGTACATGAGTTTTTATTGAAGTTTTTGAAGAAAAATCAAAGTATAGAAAGATTGATATTTCAATTAAGGATGATACTTTGAGTTTTTGAAATCCAACTTCAAAAATTCATTATAAATTAGATTCTTGATGAAATGTTTTGAATTTTTTACTTAAGAAACTAGATTTTTCAATGAAGGTGTAGTTTCAAGAATCACCGAAAAAAAAATTCTATATTTTTCTAAAAATAACTGAAATTTATACTAAATGTGGGTTGAAATGATATTTTTGTAAATTTTAGTTTTTCTTAAAACTTTTTCAATTTTCTTTCAAACTTTCATGACACCACATGATGGTCATGTAAAGAGTATATGTCAAGTTTGAAATGAAATTTTTTTCCTTAAGTCAAGATATCAACCTAGCATGGTTTCATTCAAAATTAAACTAGTTTTCATGAAACTTGTCAAGTTTCAATCTTAATATTTACTCATGATTTTTCAAGTTTAATCCTATGAATACCTAACATGAGTAAATCTAAACATGTTTCTCAAATATGGATCATGAATGAGACCTTTAAGTCAACTTGTTGACTTGGGTCAGCAAGGTTCAAAAGAGGTTTTCATGAATTAACCTCAATTGTCATTTTATCCATATCCATAAGAATTTGATTCTAAGTGCATAGAAACATATCATACCTATTTCTAAATATGTTTATGATGATTTGAACTTAAAATCAAATGACCAAGTCAATTGATACCAATTGTAGTTTGTTGACTTGGATCAAGCTTTTCAAGGTTAAGTCCCCTAAAGTGATATAGATATCTCATTGTTCATCTAGACATGAATTTTCAATTTTAACTTTCTAGACTTATGTGATATGTGTATCTTAAACATGTTCATCAAATTTTAACTTAACATGAAGTCTCTAAGGAAGAATTTAACCTAGAGCAAGTTTCATTTAATCAAGATTATCATGAAATTGCCTAAGTTATCAAATTATTTTCTACTCATGAAAGATCAAATATTCATCATGCATAAATCAATCATGAGCATAGAAACATTATTTAACATGAAAATTCAATTATTTTTAAAGATTTTTGCAAAATAAAATCATACCTTATTTTTAGAAATTTGCCCAACTTTTTAATTTCCTTTTTCATTTACTTTTAGATAGCATTGTCTTCATTTACTTTCATAACTTGCAAGTAGACATCATTAGTATCATAATGAAATAATATGTCAACTAGTAAGCTAATATACTAACTAGCAAGGGTTCAATACAAAATTTCATTTAAAACCTTAACCTAAGCTAGATAGTTAAGATTCATTTAAAGATGGATACCATGATTTCAAAATGAATCTAAGAGATCCTAAGATGTGAACATTTGAGAAATAAGATATCTAATCATGTTAAACTAGTTTGGACTTAAGGAATGTCTCTAATAATGAATATCAACCTAGAGCAAGCTTCATTTGATGAAATTTGTCTAAGTGCTAAAATTCTACCTACTCATGAGAATTCAAATGTGTTAACATGCAAATCTAATCATGAGTATAGAGACATAGTTTAAGCTTAATCATTTAGGTATAATACTAAGATTTTAAATTTATCAAAGTTATACCCTATTCATGATGATTTAGCCAAACTAAACTTTTTCTTCCTACTTAGCCTTCCTAAAATGTTTATAACTTGCAAGTAAGCTACACTAATATTTTTAGAGAAAATATAGCTACTTAGCAAGCTATCCAAACCAAAAAGCAAAGATAGTCATCAAGTTTCATTATCAAGGATTACTTTGCTAAATGGTTTCAAATTCATTTCAAATAAAGTCAAGTGATACCAAAACAAATTTAAGAGATCATAAAGATAATAAATGAAAAATATGATCTCCAACCCTTCCTATTGGTTGAAAATCGAAAGCCACAATTAGCCTACGATTTAGAACCGCAAGGTCGCTTAATTCTTCAGCCTATTTCATCTGCGCTTCATTTTCGGGTTCTGGCTTTCAACGAGCATCATCTTGGAGAGATTTTAACTTGATCTTTGGACTCGTCCAAGCGACTTTGGTGCACTCATCGATCTTCGAGAAACTTCTACGACGAACCTGAGCGCGATGATCAATGTCCTTCCGATTTCGTGATTTCTCTGATTTATTCGATCGAGGACATCGAACGCTAGTCGATATGGAACCTGAAAGATATTCTCAATGAAATCATTAGTTCCATGTTTGTTATCATCAAAACCATCAAGATCGAGATTAAGGCTAAGGTTGAAAACCTAAAGCCAACACGATGACCCACTCCAGGACTTGTCTGCGCACCTCTGCCATATCTGGCACCACAATTCAATCTTTGACCCTCAGCACACCCTTTGAGTCCAATCTAAACCCATTCTCTGCATCGCCTCTCTGCACTAAGTCCTTCGTTAGCGCACAAAAGGCGTCCTCTCCATGCGCAGCACGCAACATACCCACCAGTGTGGATTGTACCCGCAGGTGTGCCACTAAGGCACCTAAAGCTGACACTATCAGGGTTGTACCCCCATCTAGGCACAGCGCCAGCTCTCGAGCTAAAGGCCTCCGCTTGGTTTTCAGATGAACCAAACTACCGATGGATTTTCTGCTGAGAGCGTTCGCCACCACATTGGCTTTCCCCGGGTGGTACATAATGGTGCAGTCATAAACTTTTAGGAGCTCCAACCACATTGGCTCTGCCTGAGGTTCAGCTCCTTTTGGGTAAGTAAGTACTGAAGGATCTTGTGATCCATATAGATCTCGTAAGTCTCCCCGTACAGATAGTGCCGCCAGAGCTTCAAGGCAAAAACCACCGCCGCTAGCTCTAGGTCGTGCGTCGGGTTGTTCTTTTCATGAACCTTCAACCGGCGAGACGCATATGCTTTGACCCTGCCAAACTGCATCAGAACACTGCCTAGGACAACCTGAGAGGCATCACAGAAAACCACAAATCCTCCTGAGCCGAAAGGTACGACCAATACGGGTGTCGACGTCAAGCGATCCTTGAGCTCCGGGAAGCTCGCCTCACACTTGTCGTCCCAATCAAATTTGACCTTTTTCTAGGTCAGCCGAGTCAAAGGGGCTGTAATCCTGGAGAACTTCTCTACGAACTTTTGATAGTACCCGGCCAACCCAAGAAAACTGCAAACCTCAGTCATGCTAGTTGGCCACCTCCAGTTCTGCACCGCTTCCACCTTCGCAAGGTCTACCCTTATCCCTTCTTTGGACACCACATGGCCCAGGAACTTCACACTTTCCAACCAGAATTCACACTTGGAGAACTTAACAAACAACTGGTGTTCTCTGAGGGTTTCCAGTACCATCCTCAAATGCTCGAAGTGCTCCTCCTCACTCTTGGAGTACACTAAGATGTCGTTAATGAAGACGATCACAAAACTATCCAGGTACTCCTTAAATACCCTGTTCATCAGGTCTATGAAGGTAGCAGGTGCATTGGTCAGGCCAAAAGACATCACTAGAAACTCATAGTACCCATAGCGAGTCCTAAAGGTAGTCTTAGGCACATTGCAGTCCCGGATACTCAACTGATGGTATCCGAACCTTAAGTCTATCTTCGAAAACATCGTGCCCCCTGTAGTTGGTCAAACAAATCATCTATCCTCGACAATGGGTAATGATTCTTGACTGCCACTTTATTCAGCTGCCTATAGTCGATGCACATGCACATCGACCCATCCTTTATCTTCACGAAGAGTATCGGAGCACCCCACGGTGAGACACTCGACCTGATGAAGCCCAGGTCTCGCATCTCCTGAAGTTGTACTTTTAGCTCCATGAGTTCGGCTAGCACCATCCTATAGGGTGGGATGGAGATCGGCTTTACCCCGGGCTGCAAGTCAATGCAGAAATCCACTTCCCTCTTGGGCGGCAATCCCGGCAACTCCTCGGAAAATACATCAGGGAACTCACAGACTACCTGAGTACCACTAATGTCTCCTGCCGCATCTCCCTTTTCCTCTGCCATAGATACAAAGACCAGAAAGGATTGGCAACCCCCCTCAAGCAGTTTACGAGCCTTAAGGGATGAGATGACCCCAATCGGCTCGCTCCTTCCCTCCCCTTGGAAGGTGAACTGTGGCAACCCAGGCTTGCTGAACATGATTGTCTTAGACCTAAAATCTAGCAATGCAAAGTGCTCTGCTAGCCAATTCATGCCGAGAATGACATCGAGCTCAAGCGTGGGCAAAAGTGTCAAATCTGCCCTCAATGCATGGCCATAAATGAGCACTTCACGGCCTTGAAAAACTGATTTGGCTAAGATTGCCTCGCCCGTAGGCGTTGACACTAGGAATGGCCCGTCGAGCAAAGAATGTGTCATAGGTAACCCAACGGCAAACTTGGCAGATACAAATGAGTGCATGGCACCCGGATCAAATAAGACATAAGCAGCAGATGAACGTAGTAAGATAGTACCTGTTACCACTACTCTAGTTGCCTCTGCCCCCTCACGGTTCATGGCGAACACCCTGGCCGACGACCTCTCTGAATCGCTAGATTGCAGCCCCCTTGTTCTGTACCTGCCCTCTCTGAGCCACTGACCCAACTAACATAGTTGTCTTTCCTTTTGACTGCCCAGATTACTGACCAACTCTCTCTGAACAGTCCTTCTTGATATGCCCGCTCCGATCGCATTTATAGCAAGCATCCGTATGGCCAAGATAGGCCCCCCAGTGCCTCCGACTGCAACTGTCACATTGTGGTACCTCAACCTTCTGAGAAGCATCTCTTGACCCTGCCGGCCTCATTGTTCCAAACCCTGGGCCCCCAAAGCCCGGGCTACCACTCTGACCTTGGTTCTGCTGGAGGTCTGAGGCGGTCACCACGCCCCCCCCCCCCCGCCCCCCCCCCCCCCCGCCTTCTAAATGCCATGGTCGACTCCCAGATCCATATGGCCGAAATTTCTTCTTGGCCGGTCCGTCATTCCTCTCAATGACACCAAGGCTTCCTTTCGAAGGGCTTCATCCACTACCCAGGTAAGAGTGGAATCCTCGATATAGTGGATGAGCCTACCAAACTGAGGCCTCAAGCCTCCAACGAACCTCTTGACACTAGCAGTCCCAGATGCCACTAGGGTCGGATGATATTTGGAAAGACGATTGAATTTCATCTCATACTCTGATACTGACATGCCCTAGCCTTGCGCATCATCTCAAAGTCTTGGGTAAGATAACATGTACAATAGTATGGTACAATCAAGGGATTTAAGCAAAACAACGTGCCAAGTCACCAAAGTGATTGAACAAGCCTCCTTGGCCATTACCAACTCATACCATTCGGCCACTATGGGCCGATTCATGTGGGTTGGGGGGGGGGGGTCGGCCATGCTAGGCTTCCCAACCCTATCAAACCAGGCTTGACCGGCCTTCTCAACCAGCCTAACGAGGCATATAAGGTACAAAACAATCCATCCTGGGTCCGTCAACTAGGATGACCACTAGTCTCTGGAACCCTCCTATCATATAAATATATATATTTTTTCAATAAAATCCTTTAAAAATACTAACTGCATGGTGCATTGAGTGCAGTCGTGGTTTCCAAATCTCGTAGCATAACTATACCGTATGTTCACACGTTAGCATATGTTTCATACGGTACCCAACTCCTAGTCATAGTCAGGACCTAACTAAAAGCTCTGATACCAACTTTGTCACATCCCAACTTAGGGTCGTGTGATTGGCCAGGGTCTATGACCTACCCTGAAGCCTACTACATACACTGGCTAACAGAAACACATAATGAAACAATGATGCAGATTTATTCAAATCTTTAAAGAAGGTTCATAATTTTTGTTTTAAAACATGTAAAGTTCTGAAACATCAATCACCAGAGAAAACAACTCAAGTTTAAAATCAAGTACATGTTTTCAAATAAACATTCTCTGTGTATGAAAAGAACAACTGCTATAGACTTCTAGACTAAGACAAGTGGACGCTGCTACGAGATCTACGCCACCGCCTTTCACTGATTGGGCTCTGCAAAACAAGAAAATAAATCATGAGTCCATATGGGACTCAGTGAGTGGTTCTTCCGAACCACCACATAAATCTCCAAAAATCACAAGTAATTATATAGGACAATAAAACATATAGTTAGGGATATACTTTGCTTCTAATATGACCACCGATCCCAAAGGTCGTCCTATATAGGCCATACATCCATGAAACCAGCCATAACTGCCTAACTAAATCATATGACCGCCCGGCCCTTAGGCCACTCATGATCTTGTGGTTCGGCTACAACCAGCCCTGCCACCCTAAATAGTAACACATTGGCCGTTCGGCCACATAGCACATCTGTGTATCAATGCAAAATCCTGGGCCGTCGACTAGGATTGTCTGCTAGTCTTCGGACACCGTCTGGGGTAGGGATTGAGGTCGAAATGGCAACACTAGAGGGGGTGGATGAATAGTGTGTTTACTAAAACAATTAGCCTAAATTCCGATTTTAGTCGTTTCTTATATTACTTTAGGCAAGATGCAATTATGTGATTAAATGTGAAAGCAAAAGAAAACAATTAAGCACAACAACAATAAATAACAATGCAAACACAGGATTTATAGTGGTTCGGCCCCAATGCCTACTCCACTACCTAAGCACCCCGCTTAGGATTTTTAAACTAGTTTTACTATATTAATTTTCGTTTTCCTTACACAGAGGACTTTTCACTCGAAGAGTCTCACTCTCGACCTAAGGTACTTCCACACCCGGAAGTCTCCGGCTTCTTATCGAGAGCACTTTTTCACCTCAACCCTAAGGGTAGAGTTTGGTGCATTACTTTTCAGATTACCAAGCAATCTAGATTACCTTTCAGATAGATTGCCACTAAAAAGATTGCCAGTAATGTAGAATATAGTGTTTGGTATGCTCAAGTAATGTTATGATAAGATTGCTAGAATTCACATAGACATGTTTGGTATAACAAATACAAATACATTACCAACAAATACAACGCCTCCTAAGGGACAACTAAACTAATTCTAGTAAACACTAAGTTTACACAAGTGGATTTACACCTTTTCACCAAGGTAATGACTTCAGAAAACAAGACCTAACAACCTAGGTCTTACAGACTCAACTTCAAATAAACGTTGAAATAATAGTTAAAAATACAAGTGAAAAAAGCTTAAGATAAAAACAAGATTATCTACTCTTTTCCAAGCCTTGTAGCCTCCAACTCACCAGTGATTATGCTTTGAGTCGAAGCCGAGTTGAGGAGCAGTTGGCGCTGAAGACGAACTCGACAGAAGAACAGAGCGCGCTGCAATCGATCTTTGGAAGGCTTAAATTCCTTCTTAAATGCTCAATAAAATTCTTTTCCAAGCCTTGTAGCCTCCAACTCGCCAGTGATTGTGCTTTGAGTCGAAGTTGAGTTGAGGAGCAGTTGGCTCTTTAAGACGAACTTGACAAAAGAACAGAGCGCGCTACAATCGATCTTTGGAAGGCTTAAATCCCTTCTTAAATGCTCAATAAAATCTGTAATATTTAGGGAAGAAGAATAAATGAATTATATGAGGGTGTATTTATACCCATCTAAAGAAACAACAGCTCAATGGAAAGTTTTCTATCCGTTGTAGGCCGCCGGTCGATTGGTCGGTCGATCGACCGACCGACCGATCATTTGACCGCTGCTTTCTCTTTGTGGTCGATCGATCGACGGGTTGACCGCCCGATGCAAGACTCACGATCCGCCATTCAGTCGACCAATCAGTCGATCGACACGACTTGCATCTGTGGCTATCCGCAGGTCGATCGACCGATTGGTCGACCGACAGGCTTACTGCCTATTTTTGACCTATGTCGGTCGATCGACCAGTCAATCGAAGTAGCCACTGCCTATTTTTGGCAGTGTTCGATCGACCGATCGGTCAACCATCAAGGCTACTGGCCTTTTTCTTACCCTATTCGGTCGACCGAAACTAGGCTGAAATTTATTTTTCAGCCTATTTTCTTTCGCGCTTTATTTCTGGGTTCCGACTTTCAACGATCATCATCTTGGAGAGTTGTCCATGTGATCTTTGAGCTCGTCCAATGCGACTTTGGTGCACTCATCGAGCTTTGAGAAATTCCACGACGAACCCGAGCGCGACGATCGATGTCCTTCCGATTTTTTGATTTTTTTTTATTTTTCCGATCGAGGACATCGAACGCTAATTGATATGGAACCTGAAAGATTTCTCGATGAAATATTAATTCCATGTTTGTTATCATCAAAATAGAGATTAAGAGATTAAGACAAAAGTTGAAAACCTAAAGCCAACAGGGATAGCTAGTACCACCCAACTGGGGTCTGACACCTAGCGGGCCCGCTGGTGTAATCTCAAGATCCAATCGCTGGCCGAGTCAAACATTAGTCAATTCGACTATCCATGCTTCTTGGCTGACCATCACAATCACATCACACAAACAAGTGTCCTAGAGTTTCCTTGTTTAAAATCCCGAGCGTCCGCCCGTGTTGACCATCACAATCACATCACACTATTGCTCGCTAATTATTTCTTAGGTCTGAAACCTAACTAGTCTACCTTTGAGTTTCCATAAATAGCACACAACTCAGATTTTTCATGTTAATCATCTAGCGTCATATACTATCCTTGCTAATGTGAAATACATGTCATAAACTTGAAAATGTTCCCAATAACAAAATAGGATAGCATATAAGCTATAAATAAATTACTTCACGTCACATACTATATATAGCCATATGATTCAATAATAAAGAATTTAAAGAGGTAAATAAATCATTGATTTAAATCAATAAGGAAAATACACTAAGCATAACAACAATTAAACATGATATAATGAATTAAATGAAACATTTCTTTGAATACATATACCATAACCATCATATCCATATGAGCATTAGCAAGAACATTTCCATAATATGATAATGTAGATCTATCACCAAACAATTCATATGACAAGCGAGAAATTTCATAACATGAATATGAATTAGCATCGAACGGGAAGGTATGAACAACTACTCAAAATCATTCGATTTCCCCCTTACCCTTGCTCGGCCGAACCCTCTAGATGGGAAGGGGCTGAAATTTCATCCACAATTTACATGCATCGATATACAGATCTAATATTTAACAAGAAAACATAACTCGGAATCATGAATTCTAACTTGAGCAGTCCACACTCTCCACTCATGCCACTGCTCGGCCAACTCAAGTCGGGTAAACCCTTGCACGGCCGAGTCCTCAATTTGAAGGGGCATGGCTACAACAATAACA
Source organism: Canna indica (assembly GCA_034359265.1). Taxonomy (NCBI): domain Eukaryota; kingdom Viridiplantae; phylum Streptophyta; class Magnoliopsida; order Zingiberales; family Cannaceae; genus Canna; species Canna indica. Next base: position 28,994,830 of record CP136898.1, on the reverse strand, counting down.
CAATATAAATCCATAGATCTAACATATCATGAACACCAAGTGATCTACGGGCTGCGAAACGTGCGAGGAAAATTTGGGAAAAAATTTGGCATGACCTTTCCCCTATTTTCTCAACTCGGCAATCCACAAAAATGCGAGAAAACACGATCTAATAAATAGGATCACAGGTACATACTTTGATTTAAAACTCTACTCAAAGAAACACGTCAAATCGGCAAGAACTCGCGAAGAAAATTCAAATAGGGCCGGCCACTCGCCTCCCTTCAAAAGCTACCGGCGTCGAAGAAGACAAGATCGAAGAAGACGAACTCCGAGATCCCGGCGTCGACGCGAGCTCGGCACCGATCTTGCTCTCCTCCTTGGGCTGCATGCGGCTCCTCCCTTGAGTCGCACGTCTGCCAAGATGAGGGGTTTTATTCCCCTCATCACTTGACTCTTTTACCCCTACACAATGACGTAAATCCCTCTCATACGACTCCACCTAACCCGGTTTGAGTCCCGACTCAATCCGCGGACTATACTCAACCCAAACTTGAGTCAAACAATATGATCATCCACTCAACCACTAACACTTCAATAAGACTTAAATAAAATATTTACTTGCTATACGAGGCGATCATACGACTCTACCCGGCTAGCTCCCGACTCGATGGGCTGCACCACGAGAATTTTTTATGTTAGGAAACCCCGGGTATTACAGTACAGGACAACATAAGAAATAATCTCATATTTATTTTGCACGGTACTAAACATCAAATTTAATACTCTGATGCATTCGTTTCGTATTAATTATCACAACACAAGATAAAATAGTTTGACAAAACTACCCTTTGTATTAGTTTTTGTTCGTTTCAACATACAAAGTATATCGGATAAGATCATATATTATTGTAATAAAATATTCATTTTAACTAACATAATAATTTTAAATCCAATTAATACACTTTATTAGAATTATATCACAAATATATTAATTAACTAACTTGTTGCAACATGTAGGCCTCGGCATTGTCGACGACATGGCCACACCACCTCACATAATGAGTATACTGTTGGCTTTAGATTTTCAACCTTAGTCTTAATCTCGGTTTTGATGATAATGAATATGGGACTAATGATTTCATTGAGAATATCTTTCAAGCTACAAATCAATTAGCGTTCGATGTCCCCGATCAAAAATATCGAAAGAAATCGGAAATCGGAAATCAGAAGGACATTGATCGTCGCGCTCGGATTCATCGCGGAAACTTCTCGAAGAGCGATGCGTGCACCAAAGACGTATTGGACGGGCTCAAAGATCACATGAAAGCTCTCCAAGTTGATCGTCGTTGAAAGCCGGAACCTAGAAACAAAGTGCGAAAGAAAACCAGGCTGAAAAATAAAATTCAGCCTAAGTTCGATCGATCAAGCGGTCGACCGAACAGGGAAAGAAAAAGGCTATAGCCTTGTCAGTCGATCGATCGATCGACCGAACACTGCAGAAAATAGGTAGTTGCTACTTCGTTTGATCGATCGGTCGAACGACAGAGGCCTGATTTGGGCAGTAGCCCTAGCGGTCGATCGATCGGTCGACAAGATTAAAAATCGCATGGTGCACGATCTTGGCATCCCTACACCGGTCGACCGGAATGAGGGAACACAAATTCGTGTCTGGCCGGTTGACCCGTCGGTAGACCGACCTATAAATAGTCACGGACGCAGACTTGCGTCAGTCGACAAACGGGTCGACCGAAGGCGGGATCGAAGGATTTGCGTTTGGGCAGTCGACCCGTCGGTCGACTGACCACAGAGAGAAAGCGACGATCGATGTGAGCGGTCAATCGATTGGTCGACCGACCAATCTACCGACGGTCTGCAACAGATTAAAACTATCCGTTGAGCTGTCGTTTCTTCAGGAGGGTATAAATACACCCTCATATAATTCATTTGATTTTCTTCTCTCATTCTTACAGAAATTATTGAGCATCCAAAATAGAGATCAAAGCCTTTCAAAAGAAAAAGTGCTTGCGCTCGTTTCTTCCGGCGACAACTTCTTGCGCACACACTGCTCCTCAACTCGGCTTTGACTCAAAGCACATTCACTGGTGAATTGGAGGCTACAAGGCTTGGAAAAGAGTAGATAATTTTGGTTTACCTTTTTCTAACTCTTTTCATTGTAATTTTTATATGTTATTGAACTCTGTTTAATTTGGATTCATGCGTGTGAAGACCTAGGACTGTTAGGTTTCGAAATTGGGTGGTAGCCATGGTGTTTGAGGTTTAAATCCACCGGTGTAATTAAACGTAGTTTACGAGGACTAGTTCTAGTTGTCCCTTAGGTTGAGGTGGGAAAGTGCTCTCGGTAGGAAGGCGGGATACTTCCGGGTGTGGAAGTGCCTTCGGTTTGAGAGCGAAGACTTTCTGGTGAAAAGTCCTCGTTGTAAGGGCAACTCAAATAATCTAGTAAATCTAGTTTGGAAATGCTAAGCAGGGTGCTTAGGTAGTGGAGTAGTTATTGGGGCCGAACCACTATAAATCTTGTGTTTGCATTATTTTAAATTATTTGTGCTTAATTACTTTATCTTGCTTCCACATTCAATCGCTTAATTGCATCTTGCCTAAGCTAATCTAAGAAATGATTAAATTGGAATTTAGACTAATCAGTTTAGTTAACACACTATTCACCCCCCCTCTAGTATCGTCATTTCGCTTTCAATTGGTATCAGAGCGGGTTGTGGATTGAGATTTCACCATCTCGTCTACATCTAGTCTCGATCTAGAAATGGCTCTAGAGAGTGTAGCGTCTTCACCTCCTAGGTTCGATGCCTCGAACTTTGGTCTGTGGAAGTCTAGGATGTAGACCTTACTAAAGACTCAAGGTTTAGGTATTTTTAAGATGGTAAAAATCCAATATATTGAACCTAAGGAAAATATAAATGCATGGACCCAAGAACAAATTGATATGTTTGAATTAAATGCTAAAGCTACAAATTGTATATTTTGTTCTTTGGATGATAAGATTTTTGAAAAGATCATGCATTGCACTTCCGCATTCAGTATTTGGACTACTTTAAATATGCTCTATAATTATGCAAAAATCGAAGAGCTCAATACATTTGATGAAGGGAGTGATGACAATTGTCATCCACCCAATACTAATGTGGTTTTTGAAGGCCATAGTGCCTCTAGTCATAGGAGCACAAAAAATCGAAAAAGGAAGGTGATTTGCCATTTGTGCAAGGAGAAGGGGCATATCAAGAAGAATTGCCCATTATTGAAAAACAAAGTTAGGAAGAGGTCAAATGCTTCTACATCATCCTCCGAGTCCCTCGAAGCATCCTCTCATCCTGACAATAGAGCTACTTCTCAATTGTGCCTCATGGGATTAAAAAATAAGGTAAATCCCTCCACCTCTTGTCATGATAAAAATTTCATTGATAATGATAGTCATAGCTCCTCTAGTTCATTTGACATGTCATATGAAGAACTGGTTGAGGAATATCAAAAAATGTATGCATTGCTTTTGAAAAAGAATAAGGAAAATAAGAAATTAAAGAAGGAAAATTTAAGGCTTAGCTCTCATGTGCATGAATAATTAGAAACTGAAAAATTGAATACTAGCCCTTTTGATTCTTGCCAAGATGCCATAAAACTTGAAATTAAGGATTTTAAACATAGAAATGAAGAATTACAAATTGAAAATGATGAGTTGCTAACTAAGATTTCAAAAATTAGAAATGAAAATGAAAACACAAAAATAATATGAATCTCAATGGTAAGGATTGTACAAGTGATTTCAAAGTTGAGCATAATATTTTAAGAAATGAAAATTGCTTGTTGAAATCTCAATTTCATGCTATTCACAAATCCATGAGTGGTTTAAAAAATGAGGCTGTATTCTTAAATAGGAAAATCAATGATTTATCAAATGTATCTTCCTTTAAGAACTCTAAAAATAAAAATGTTTATGTAAAGAATGCTAAAGTTCATCATCATTCTCATGTCAAGCATTCTTCCTTTAAATCTCATGTCCAAAAGAAAAAGTTTCATGGAAACTATTTTTGTTGTGGTATATATGGGCATGCCATATATGATTGTGCTTTCAAAGTGAACCCTAATGTTGTTAAGACACTTTGGGTACCTAAGCCCATTAACCCCCAAGGACCCAAAGCCATTTGGGTACCAAAAGTATCTTCTCTTGTAGGGGGAGCTACCATACAAGGGTAAAGAGAAGTGAAGAGTTGAAGTTGACCATATATGGACTTAAGTGAAGATTCATCCTTTTGTTGCAACTTCAGACCACCATGATGCCATATATATGGAAATTGGCATCTAGGTACACTTTGTATCATCTCCTATACTCACTTACTTAAATTATAGTTGGAGTTTTGATATATGTTTAATGTTAGTAGTTTTCCGCTCTTAATAAGTTTCAAAAATGCTTTTTGAATTTTGATTTCCCGGTCTCTTCGGAGACCCAAGTAGCCTGTAATGGGCTCATGTGACCTTGCGGTTCTAAATCATAGGCTCATTGTGGCCTTTCGGTTTTCAACCAATAGGAAGGGTTGGAGATCATATTTTTCATTTATTATTCTTGTGATCTCTTAAAATTCGTTTTAATGTCACTCTATTTCATCTTGAAATGAATTTGAAACTATTTAGCAAAGTAGTTTTTGATATCGATAATTGATTCCTATCTTTGCTACTTAGTTTGATAACTTGCTAGTAGTTATATTCTCATTATTCTACTAATGAATATTGCTTGCAAGTTATGATAAAATGGAAGACTTTAGTAATTGGGAAGAAAAAGATTAGTTTGGCAAATTATCATGAAAAAGGTAAAACTTTGATAAATTCAAAATCTGTGTTATACCTCAATGCTTAAGCTTAAATAATGTCTCAATACTCATGATTAGAATTGCATATTAAATCCTTGAATTTTCATGAGTAGGTAGAATCTTAGCACTTAGGCAAATTTCATCAAATGAAATTTGCTCTAGGTAAATATCTATTACTAGAGACCTTCTTGTAAGTCCAAACTAGTTTAACATGGGTAGATATCTTATTCCTCAAATGTTTCACATCTTAAGATCTCTTAGATTCATTTTGATATCATGGTATACTCATTTAAAATGAATCTTTACTATCTAGCATAGGTTAAGGTTTTAAATGAAACATTGTGTTGACCCTTTGCTATTTAGTATGTTAGCTTGCTAGTAGGCATATCATTTCATTATGCTACTAATGAAGTCTACTTTCAAGTTGTGAATGTTAATGAAAGGATATGCTATCTAAAAGAAAATGAAAAAGGAAATGAAAAGTTTGGGAAATTTCTAAGAATAAGGTATGGTTTTAATATTGCAAAAAATCTTTTGTAAAATAATTGAATATTCATGCTTAATGATGTCTCTATATTCATGATTGATGTTGTATGACAAATCTATGAAATTCAATGAGTAGGAAAATTTTTGATAACTTAGGCAATTTCATGATATCTTGATTGAATAAAACTTGCTCTAGGTTAAAGTTCTTCTTTAGAGACTTCATTTTAAGTTAAACACCAAATGAACAAGTTTAGATACACATATCACATGAGTCTAGGTTTTTAAAATTGAAAACTAGTTCAATTTAGAGGACTTAAGCTTGAGAAGTTTGACCCAAGTCAACAAATTGACTTGGATATTTCATTTTAAGTCCAAAACTTCATAAACATATTTAGGAATAGGTATGACATGTTTCCATGCATTTAGAATGAAAAATTCATATGGATATGAATAAAATGACATAGAGGTAAATTCATGCTTGCCTCTTTTGAACCAAGTTGACTTAAAGGTCTCATTTTCAATTCATATTTGGGGAACATATTTAGATTTACTCATGTTAGGTATCCATAGGGTTAAATTTGAAAAATCATGAGTAAATGTTAAGATTGAAACTTAGCAAGTTTCATAAAAAATAGTTTAGTTTTGAATGAAACCATGCTAGGTTAATATTTTGACTTAAGGACATAAGTTTCATTTCAAACTTGACATATACACTTTACATGAACATCATGTGGTGTCATGAAAGTTTGAATGAAAATTGAACAAGTTTTAAGAATAATTGAAAATTACAAAAATACCATTTCAACCTACAATTGGTATCAACTTCAGTTATTTCTAGAAAAATATAGAAAAATCCTTTTTAAATGATTCTTGAAACAACACATTCACTGAAAAATATAGTTTTATCAATAAAAGTTTCATCAAGAATCTAATTTATAGTGAAATTTTCATGTTGGATTTTCAAAATGCAAAGTATCATCTTTTTGAAATATCAATTCTTTTCAATACTTTGATTTTTCGGAAACTTAAAATGAAAGTTTCTGTATACCATTTTGATTATGTTTCTGATAGCATTCTCACCATTGATTGAGTAAAAGTATTTCTAGGAATGATTTTGAATTCTTGAATGATAGCTAGAAATATCTAGTTTTTTCATTAAAATCAATATAGGATGAAAAAATGGCCTTTGAAAATTCTTTTGAGATCAAACTTGTTCATGTATTTCAAATGACCATTCAATATTTGGTATCAAAAATTTCATCCAAAAATTGGTACCAAAGTTTTTCATTAAAGATATGATTTTGTTTAGATCTAAAAGTTTGATTTATGAAAACTTAAGGTATAGGTTGACCTAAGTCAACAAAGTAACTTAAAAATTTCATCTTAAGCCCAAACTTGATTCATGGACTTAAATTTTCTCATATTTGATGTCTAGATGCCTAAGATAAAGAAAACATGAGTAGATAGCAAAACTTGAGACTTAACATTTTCATGTCTTACATGCTTATTTCAAATGAAAACATGCTAAGTTCACATTTGGATCAAATGACATTAGTTTCACTTCATGAAATCTAAAAATGTCATGAAAAAAGATATGAGAACATACATGATTTAATTTTGAATTCAAATATTTAGTTTTGAACATATCATGTATGAATTAAGTTTCATGTTAAATATTTTATTTTTCATCCCTTTGGTTGAGATTTTCATATTTCATGAAAAATACTTCTTAGAGTCTCAACCTCATGAAAAAATATTTGTGTTTTATCCCTTTGATTAGATTATCCTTTCTTGCCCTTTTTGATTGATGTCAAAAGGTGGAGAAATGGATACGAAAAAGGGGGAGAAAAGTATAAGAATATTGGGGAGAAAATTATAGATAAAGAGGAGGAAAATATAGGAAATCGATGCATATAGATAGGGGGAGTCTATTTCATAGATATGCATGTTGATAGGGGGAGAAATCCCTTAGTCGATATCCTCTGTGCTTTAATGAATATATTTTCTTAAGGATGTTTGTCATCATCAAAAAGTGGGAGATTATTGGCTTTACGTTTTCAACCTTAGTCTTAATCTCGGTTTTAATGATAACAAACATGAGACTAATGATTTCATTGAGAATATCTTTCAGGTTCCATATCAATTAGCGTTCGATGTCCCCGATCGAAAATATCTGAAGAAATCAGAAATCGGAAGGACATTGATCATCGCGCTCGGGTTCATCGCGGAAACTTCTCGAAGAGCGACGCGTGCACCAAAGACGTATTGGACGGGCTCAAAGATCACATGAAAGCTCTCCAAGTTGATCGTCCTTGAAAGCTGGAACCCGAAAACAAAGCGCGGAAGAAAACCAAGCTTAAAAATAAAATTCAGCCTAAGTTCGGTCGATCGAGCGGTCGATCGAACAGGGTAAGAAAAAGGCAGTAGCCTTGTCGGTCGATCGAACACTGCTGAAAATAGGCAGTGGCTACTTCGGTCAATCAGTTGGTCGACCGACAAAGGTATAATTTGGGCAGTAGCCCTAGCGGTCGATCGAATTAAAAATCACGTGGCGCGCAATCTTGGCATCCCTGCGTCGGTCAACCGATGGGTCGACCAGAATGAGGGAATGTGAATTCGCGTTTGGGTGGTCGACCCGTCAGTCTATCGACCTGCATATAACCGCGAACACAGACTTGCGTCGCGCGGTCGACCGATGGGTCGATCGAAGGATTTGCGTCTGAGCAATCGACCCGTTGGTCGACCGACCACAGAGAGAAAGCGGCAGTCGATGTGAGCGATCGATCAGTCGGTCGACCGACCAATCGATCGGCGGTCTGCAATGGATAGAAAACTATCCGTTGAGCTGTCGTTTCTTCAGGAGGGTATAAATACACCCTCATATAATTTATTTAATTTTCTTCTCTCATTCTTACAGAAATTATTGAGCATCCAAAAGAGAGATCAAAACCTTCCAAAAGAGAGATCAAAGCCTTCCAAAAGAAAAAGTGCTTACGCTCGATTCTTCCGGCGACAACTTCTTACGCACACACTACTCCTGAACTCGGCTTCAACTCAAAGCACATTCACTGGCGAGTTGGAGGCTACAAGGCTTGGAAAAGAGTAGATAATTTTGGTTTACCTTTTTTAACTCTTTTCATTGTAATTTTTATATGTTATTGAACTCTGTTTAATTTGGATTTGTGCATGTGATGACCTAGGACTGTTAGGTCTCAAAATTGGGTGGTAGCCTTGGTGTTTGAGGTTTAAATCCACCGGTGTAATTAAATGTAGTTTACTAGGATTAGTTCTAGTTGTCCCTTAGGTTGAGGTGAGAATGTGCTCTCGGTAGGAAGGCGGGATACTTTTGTGTGTGGAAGTGCCTTCGGTTTGAGAGTGGAGACTTTCCGGTGAAATGTCCTCGTTGTAAGAGAAACTTGATATAATCTAGTAAATCTAGTTTGAAAATCCTAAGCGGGGTGCTTAGGTAGTGGAGTAGGCATTGGGGCCGAACCACTATAAATTTTATATTTGCATTGTTTTTAATTGTTTGTGCTTAATTACTTTATCTTGCTTCCGCATTCAATCGCTTAATTGCATCTTGCCTAAGCTAATCTAAGAAACGACTAAATTGGAATTTAGGCTAATCAGTTTAGTTAACATACTATCCCCCCCCCCTCTAGTGTCACCATTTCGCTTTCATATACATGCTAATATAATGGGTATACCTGATTGTAGAGTAAGTATAAATGATCATAATATTTTATTTGAGTAAGGATCAATTTTTTATCCAAATATATTCTTTATAAATATAGATATATCTCATTTGTATCAAAATATATAATCTTTTAATCCAAATATACTCTCTATAAATATAGATATATACACAGTTTCTATCAAAATATATTCTCTTTTAATCTAAATATTCTCTCTAAACACAAATATATACCCAATTTCTACCAAAATATACCATCTTTGAGTCCAAATATACTTTCTTTATACATAGATATATATCTTATTTCTGTCAAATATATTTTCTTTAAGTCTAAATATGCATTGTTTTGATCCAAATATACTCTATCTAAATATATAAATATACTCTTTTACTATCAAAATATACTCTCTTTTAATCCAAATATACTCTCTTTAAATTTAAATATACTCATTTTGGGAAAATCGGGCATTCTTGAAAAAATTTTACATATATTGAAAATATAAACAAGGCTATTGTTGTCATTTTCAATCTTGTACCAAAGTAACAAACCCTTGTTACTCCAAATTGAAGTAACAAGAAAACGAGTATGGTGTATTGTCATGAGACATTAGTCTTATCCTGTCCATGGTATGTTTTTGCAAATAAACATAAGACAATTGATGTTGTCTAGTGTTGTAACTTAAAGTTATGCGAAACGAACATGTTAGTGTGTGGCTTATGTTGGATGTATTTGGCAAAAAGAAGCTCTCAGCTCTACTTATATATTAGCAGTCTCAAAGCAGTTTCTACTATGGAGAGATAGTTTTCATCTACTTACAGTTTATAGTATTCTAGATAGTTCTTTGGTGCGAGTATGATGGCTGATGAACTTCTGATTTAATGATGTTTCCTTTGATATTATTGTTCATTTAATCATCACTATTTACAGCTACGTTCAATTGAGTTTTTGAAGAGTCTTTCTAAACTTTATTTCCAGGCGTTACTATTTCAAATCAAAGTCTGCGAAGAGGTGAGTTATTGAAGTCAGTATTTATTCAGATCCTTCGGTTATCTCTTATAAATACTTAAGAAGAGATATGTTGTCAACAACTTCATTGTTCGAATAGTCTGTTGCTAGTTTTATAGGAGTTGAGACTACTTAGTGCAAAGTAGGCAACAACCTGCTCATCATATCTTCATGCTGAGATGATTATGGGCCACTAACTCATTACAACACAAGGATTGTGTGGAGGATAGGACTTTATGGCTGGGACGTCATAGAGACGCAAGTTGTAATAACAATAGGTTTTGTTATTTTCAATTCACTGTGGTACGGATAGCTAGATTTCGGTGTGTGAAATCCTAGAGCTCAAAGTTGTACTTTCTGATAGTGGATTAGGCACATGTCCAGTGAGTGCCCTGCAAATTAGGTGACATGTTTTGTCACTGAAATGCGTAAATAAATACTTGTGTTTGCGCATATTTATATTTTGGCTATTAGTTTGCTACTTAACACAGTTGTTATAATAGTTGCAACTTCCTATGCAACTGTCTTTTATACAAGTACCCTAAGAGATATATACTGTCATTTGGTATCGGAGCGGTTGTGGTAACCTTTACCTACACAAGATCCTCGGTGTGTCTCTTATTCTTTCAGGCTCAAGATGGAAGGAATGCCAATAGGAAATTGTGTCAATATTCCTCCACTTCTTATTAGAACAAACTATGCTTATTAGAAGGCTCGATTGAGGGCTTTTATTAAGTCCATTGGTGATCGTTGTTGGGATTCTATAAAAGATGCCTATACTCCTCCAACTATTGATGTGACTGACAAGAAGCCAAAGAACTAGTATACTCAAGCAGAAGTTATCGCTGCAAACCATGATAATAAGGCCCTGAATGCCATTTTCGGTGGAGTTGATCTCTCTCAATTCAAACTTATCTCCGCTTGTACTCTTGCAAAGCAAGCATGAGAGATTTTGGAAATAAATCATGAAGGATCTTTAACTCTTCGTAAGTTAGAGGTTGAGATTCTCAATACCAGATTTGAGAACCTGAAAATGGGGGAAGATGAAAGCAGTCAATACTTTCATGGGCGCATAAAAGGTTTAATGAATAATGCTTCAAACCTTGGAGAACCATTCTCTGAAGAAAAAGTAGTAAGAAAAGTTCTAAGTCCATGCCTAACAAGTTAGACATGAAGGCTGCTGCTATAGGTGAAGTTAATGATCCCTCAACCACTACCATTGACACCTTGATGGGTAAACTTGAAACATGAGTTGGAATTGTCTGAAAAATACTTTGTTAAAGAGAAAAGGAGAAACTTTGTTTTCAATACTACTGAAGATGAGAACAAATCTGAGGACGGTTCTGAAGAAGAGATGGAGAACAAGCAAAATCTGAATTCTCAGTTCAAACAGCGGTTCCAATTGCCCAGTTCAATCGACTCCAAAACAAGCTCTTCCTTTAGCAAAAATAAAAGAAGTCAATCTTCTACTTATCTCAAATAGAAGTCTAAAGGTGTTCAGTGCTTTGAATATGAAGGATATTGACATATTAGATCTGAATGTCCAAATGTATAGAAAAATTTCAAGAAGTCCTTTACTGCTACCTGAAGTGATGATGATGAAGATGACATAAAAGAATCTAAGCGAGAATACTATAAAGCTTTTGCTACTTGCATAGTTGACACAGTTCATACTGCCTATAAACCAAACTTTGATGATGAACAAAACAAGATTGAATGTACCAAGTGTAGTGAAGTAGCCTATCAAGATATGTTTGATAAATGGGTTGAAGTGACAAAACTCAACAAGACCCTCAGAAATCAAAACAAACTCTTGGTTGATCAAAAGAAGAAACTTGAGGAGGTGGTTGAGACCTACCAAAGTCAGATTGTTGAAAAATCAGATAAAGAATTTAAGTTGATTTTTAAACTTGAAAAGGTAAAGAAAGAACTCAGAATGATGAATTCCACTATTACTTTTTAAGTGCAGAAAAATCTCCCTCAAATTATGCTGGACTTGGATACACTAGCTCTAGGCAGTCAAAACTCCAATCTCAACTGCCCATTCAAATGAAGAACTTCCATAAAGGCTCCTCAAGTCATCAACAGTCCACTACTAAGAAGGGAAGTAAAGTACCCACATGTTACTACTACAAGTGTAGATGACACATAATTGCAAATTGTTTCAAGTTTGTCAACAAACCAAGGAGAAAAAAACATGGAAATCTTCCAAAGCAGAAAGTTAAACAAGTCTGGGTAAGAAAAATTGATCTTAAATGCAAAGTTAATTTTATATCAAAGACTATTTCTTCTCTTGGATCATAGTATTTCGATAGTGATTGTTCTCAGCATATGACAGGAAATTCAAAAAATTTAAAAAACATCCAGAAACATGAAGGTGCAACTGTAACTTTTGGAGATGGAAGACATGAAAATATTATAGGAATTGGAACACTGAATGTTCTAGGAGTCCCTAGTTTGAAAAATGTCATGCTGGTGGATGATCTCAAGGCCAATCTTGTGAGTATCAGTCAATTGTGTGACCAAAATTTAAATGTTCAATTCAACAAAAATAATTACAAGGTCTATGATAAAGATGGTGATTGTACTCTTGAAGAGAGTAGATCTAGAGATAACTTCTATAAGATTACATGTTCTTTAATCTGTCTTTAAGTTGTTTACTCTGATATAAAATTGTGGCACAGAATGTTAGGTAGTTGACTTTAATCTGTCTTTAAGTTGTTTACTCTGATATAAATTTGTGGCACAGAATGTTAGGTCATGTCAACTACAGGGATCTAAATAAACTTGTTAATGTTGGAGCTATGAGTGGAATCTCAATCTAAACTTTCAGGAGAACCAAAATTAATTTGTGGTCCTTGCCAAGAAGGAAAGAAGACAAGGTAATCTCATAAGGAGTTGCAACTGGTGACCACATCAAAGCCTCTAGAACTTATTCACTTAGATTTGGTTGGTCCTGTGCAGGTTGAAAGCATTGGAGGTAAAAAATATATTCTTGTTTGTGTAGATGATTACTCTCATTTTACCTGGACAGAATTTCTAAGGGAAAAGTCAAATGCCTTCAGCAACTTCAAATCCTTGTGCCTAACACTTCAAAATGAACAAGAACTTCCAATTCTAAAGGTGATCTGAATAAGAAGTGATCATGAGAGAGAGTTTGAGAACATTTCTTTTTCTGAATTTTATGATGAAAATTGTATATTACATGAATTCTTTGACTCCTCAAAATAATGGTGCTGTTGAAAGGAAGAAGCGCACTATCCAAGAAATGGCTCAGGTCATCCTAAAATCTAAGAAAATTCCTGAAAGATTTTGGGCTGAAGCAATCAATACAGTCTGCTACATTATAAATAGAGCTTATCTCATACAAAAAATTACAACAACACCTTATGAGTTATAGAAGGGAAGAAAAATCTAACATTACATATTTTCGTATTTTTGGCAGCATGTGCTTTGTGCTAAATGATATGGAATATCTTGGAAAGATGTAAAACAAAAGTGATGAAGCAATATTTCTTGGTTATTCAACAAACAACAAAGCCTACAGAGCCTATAACAAGCACACTCAAACTATTAGGGAGTCACCAAATATGAAAGTTGATGATTCACAGATCTACCAGACTCTGACTGATGATGAGAAAGTTGTTGAAACTATTGATAAGACTACCCAAGACTCATCAAAGTCAACAAAACAGACAGATGAAACTGTTGATTCAACAAATTCTGAGACTGACATTGATCAAGAAAATAAAAATACAACAGTAAAATTTGCTAAAGCTCTCAAGAATCATCCTCTGAAGAATGTAATTGGGGATGTACATGAAGGAGTCAAGACTAGGAATCAGTCCAAGAATAGTCATCAAGACATGATTAGATATTCTTGCTACACCTCAACTATTGAACCCAAAAGCATCAAGGAAGTCTTAAAAAATGAATTATGAATCATTGCTACGCAAGAAGAACTGCAGTAGTTTGTCAGAAATGATGTTTGTGATTTGGTTCTAAGACCTAAAGGTGTCAATGTAATTGGAACTAAGTGGATCTTCAAAAACAAGATTGATGAAGCTGGAAACATGACAAGAAATAAGGCCAGACTTGTTGCTCAAGGTTATAATCAGATGGAAGGTTTAGACTATGATGAAACCTTTGCACCTATTGCAAGATTAGAGTCCATCAGGTTACTTCTTGTCTCGCCTTGTTGTATGAAGTTCAAATTGTTTCCAATGGATGTTAAGACTGCTTTCTCGAATGGTATTTTCTCAATGAAGAAGTCTATGTTGAACAACCAAAAGGGTTTGAAGATTCTACTCATTTTGACCATGTGTATAGACTGAAGAAAGGTTTATATGATTTTTAAGCATGCACCTAGAGCTTGGTATAAAAGACTAACTCAATTTTTACTCCAAAAAGGTTACAAAAGAGGAAGAGCTCATCATACCTTATTCATTAAGAAAAAGGAGTCTCAGCTGGTAATTGTTCAGATTTATGTTGATGATATTATTTTTGGTTCAACTTTTGAAATATTTGCTAACCAATTTGTGGATGATATGAAATCTGAATTTGAAATGAGCATGGTTGGGGAAATGAGCTATTTTCTCGGTCTTCAGGTTAAGCAATTTAAAGAAGGAATATTCATTTCTTAGAGTAAGTATGCTAGGAATCTATTTCACGAGTTTGGACTAGACAGTTCTAAGGCAGTTAGAACTCTTATATCAACTCATCAAAAACTAAGCAAAGATGATGAAGGGAGGAGTGTTGTTTCTAGTCTCTACAGAAGTATGATTGGTAGCCTATTGTATTTGACTACTAGCAGACCTGATTTATGTTTTAGTGTTGGAATGTGTGCCAAGTATCAAGCAAATCCTAAAGAGTCTAATCTTAAGGCAGTTAAGAGGATTCTCAAGTATGTGAAAGGTACTTTAGATTTTGGTCTTTGGTATTCAGTTGATTGCAATCCTTGTCTAGTTGGATTTACATATGCAGATTGGGCTGGTAATATTGATGACAGAAAGAGTACTTCAGGTGGTTATTTTTATGTTAGAGCAAATCTTGTGGCCTGGTTAAGCAAGAAGAAAAAATTTATTTCTCTTTCTTCCGCAGAGGTAGAATACTTGGCAGCAGGTAGTTGCAGCACACAGTTGATCTGGAGGAGAATTAAGCATGTTACTTGATTTTGGTCTTAATCAAGAAGAGATGGTACTCTATTTTGACAACACCAGTGCAATATATCAATATTTCAAAAAATCCTATTATGCATTCTCGTACTAAGCACATTGATATAAGGTTTCATTATATGAGAGAGTTAGTTGAAAGGAGACAATTGCAATTGAATTATATTGCAGCAGAGAAACAAGTGGCAGATATCTTTACTAAGACCTTAAATGGTGAAATGTTTGAGCAATTGAGGTCTGCTATTGGATTATGTGTCATATGGCACATTTTATTTCGGGTTGAAATAAATAAGTTTTTATTGTGATGAGAATGAAAGGGTTTTCAGTTTTATTCATGCTTTTCATCACTTATTAATGAAGACAGTCTCTTATGCCTTTTTGCTGCAATTTTTTTTGACCGAAGCATGGATGCCTTCTTTGAAGCCCGCTATGTGATTCTTTATGGTATCCTATCAATAGACTTTAAAGTGGAAAGAAGTCTGACCAATTGAGATATGCTCTAGGACAGTGTATCATTTGATATGTCCTTTTTTGAGAATATGGGATATTTGAAAAGTTTCTCAAATCCTTTTAGGACAGTGTGTCTTGTGACACATCTCTTGTTCATTGAAGATTTATTCTCCCTCCTTATTGATTTCGGCTGGCATTTTTGTTTAGCTCTTTAATTTTTTCGACAAAGAGGCCGATTTTAATGAGAATCTGAACTAATTGGACTTCCATCATCATTCTTGCTTTGCAACTTGGTTAAATGCCTTGATAAAGTAACCTTTTGTTTAACTCATCCTCTTATCTATTTAAATCAGAAGTTTTGATGATGGGCTATAAAAATTATCAAGATGAGCTTTGAGAAAGAGATGATTGCTTCCTTGGCTGAAGAGATGGTGTTTTCAAGTCCTCCTGATGAAACCGAAACACTTGTTCAAGCTCCATCTCCTAATAAAAAGTCTTCTCCCTCTACCTCTAAAGGTAAGATTCTGAGAAAGAAATCTCCAGGGAAAGAAGTTGACATCATGGTAGAGGTATTATATCTATAATCTTCAAAATTATTTTCTATGTTTCCTAGTCCTGAAGGGGAGGAACTGTCTTCTAAGGGGGAAGTTAAGAAAAATCATTTTTTGGATCTGATATTTTCTTTGCTGATGAAAAATCACAGTTGAAACTAAATTTGGAGCAGTTAAAACTACTGATAAAAGGCTTGAAAACGTCTCTGCTCCAAACTACTGCTGATATAACTTCAGCCCTTGCATCCAAAGCCTCGGATCTCTATCCAGCTCCTGGATCCACAACAGAAAGAGCTATTCGTGATCATTTGTTTAAATTGCAGGTGAATTTGGCAGAGCTCCATCTACGAGTCATATCTGTTAAGAAAAAGATTCTTGAGCATTTCGTAGTTGGTACTACTGACTCTGGACATTACACAGACAGTTCGACCAGTTTAGACGGCTCCGAGTGACTGCTTTCTCTCCTTTGGCTTATTAGGCTAAAAAGGGGGAGATAAATGGAGTGTTTGTTTGAAGAAAATAAAAGTTTGGTCGAGTCTAGTCTGTTTTTGTCAAACTTCTATAAGTTGTTAGTCTGTTATCTGGTTGTATGTCTGTGACTATGCTGGTTGTGACTTTGTGTGACTATTTGTGACTATGACGGGTATGACTCTTGTGTGGGACACTACGTTGATATAACTTGATAGTTATTGTGCTTATATGTGATTATTGTCTTTTTCTATAAGTTGATTATGACAGGTTTGGTTTTTGCCAAATAAGCTAAAGGGGAAGAATGTTAGTGTATGGCTTATGTTGACTGTATTTGGCAAAAAGAAACTCTCAGCACTACTTCTGTATTGACAGTCTCAAAGTAGTTTCAACTATGAATATATAGTTTTCATCTACCTACAGTTTATGGTATCAGTTCTTTGGTGCGAGTATGATGACTGATAAACTTCTGGTTTAATGATGATTCCTTTGATATATATTGTTCATTTAATCATCATTATTTACAGTTGCGTTCAGTTGAGTTTTGAAGAGTCTTTCTAAACTTTATCTTCAGGCGTTACTATTTGCTTAAATGTTCATTTGTTTATGATGTCTATTTATATTGACTATTTCAAATCAAAGTCTATGAAGAGGTGAATGATTGAAGTCAGCATTTATTTAGATCCTTCAGTTGTCTCTTATAAATACTCAAGAAGGGATCTGTTGTCGACAACTCCATTGTTCCAATAGTCTGTTGCCAGTTTTATAGGAGTTGAGACTGCTTAGTGCAAAGTAGGGAACAACCTACTCATCATAATTTCATGATGAGATGATTATGGGCTGCTAACTCATTACAACACAAGGATTATGTGGAGGACATGACTTTGTGGCTGGGATGTCATAAATAGGCAAATTGGTATGTACTTGTTATAACAATATATTTTGTTATTTCCAATTCACTGTAGTACGGATAGCTAGATTTCGGTGTGTGAAATCCTAGAGCTAAAAGTTATACTTTTTGATAGTGGATTGGGCTTCTGTCCGGTGAGTGCCCCATAGATTAGGTGACATGTTTTATCACTAAACTGCGTAAACAAATACTTGTGTTTGCGTATGTTTATATTTTGATTATTAGTTTGCTACTTAAGGCAGTTGTTATAATAATTGCAACTTCCTATGCAGCTGTCTTTTATACAAGTTCCCTAAGAGACATATACTATCATGTGTTAGTTAATTTGGAGTTACTGAAAGGGTTAGCATTACTTTCAATGACCATCAAGCTTTTGCTTAGTTCCTTCTTTGTACTGCCATCATCCTCTGCAAGCTGATATGAATGATCTTGTCTAGGCCTGTCAACTGTCATTTCATTGCTCATTTGCATTGTCTTTGAATTATTAGGATTAGGATTTTTAGCTTTACGCACTTCCTTTCTACCTAGGGGTCTTTTACTTCTACTAACAACTTGCCATGGCCCATGAACATCACCTGTGACCTCTTCTTTATTTTTTGGCATCATTCACAGAATAATCATTACTTTCAGTAAGAGAATTAGGAACATATTGACTACCAGTCTTGCTCTCCTAAGTGCATATCTCTGAGACATGCCCCATTTTTCCACACCTAAAACATAGTCTTGGAATATTTTCGAAAGCCACTGCTTGCTAGATTCGACTACCGGAGTAGTTAATCCATACCTTATTTGGTACTTTTTTGTTTAACTCCCAAAGAATGCAGACTCTGGCATACTTTGCCCTCGATCCTCTAACAGTAACCTCATCTACTTTGATAGGCTGCCCAGCGATAGATGCAACCTTGAGAAGAATGTCTCTGTGCAGGTATTCAATTGGCAATCTAAGGAATTAAATCCAGATAGGGATTGATTCAATTTTCTCTACTAGGGCTTGAAAATTAGCTTTCCATGGAATCAGCAGTAAGACTTGGTCATTCAGAAACCATAGCCCATTCGAAAGAACAAAGTTCATGTCATCAATACATGTGAATTTAAAGCGGGAAAAAACCTGATGCTAAATCAACAACATGCACACTGTGTTTGATCTTCCAAATCTTAGGAAAAACTATTTAATTGAACCAGCAATAAGGGGGGAGTTTTCTCGAAAAACTTACCACAGA
This sequence comes from Canna indica, assembly GCA_034359265.1. Lineage (NCBI taxonomy): Eukaryota > Viridiplantae > Streptophyta > Magnoliopsida > Zingiberales > Cannaceae > Canna > Canna indica. Next base: position 28,976,057 of record CP136898.1, on the reverse strand, counting down.
GGCAGTTTATCCATTTCATCCTTGCCGATTCAATTAGTTCATCCTCGATGAAGACCTCATCAACTGAGTTGTTCTGGATTACCTTTATCTGGCCATTTTCGTCTAATAATCCTTAATCTACGTGGATCTCTTTTGACGTGGCGATATTTAAAAATTACTTTTGGATCGTCACGCAAGTTAATGGGCGACATCACGGCTAGTTGACGGGTGGGGGGGGGGGGGGCATTATTGGAATCAATGTTGAACTTCTTATATACAATTGAGACCAATCAAATGATTGGCCAAAATTGAAAAATTCGCGAAAGTTATGGCCATTTTCGTATAATAACCCTAAATTTAATTGGGTTTGGTAGAAATGAGATGAAATTATGATTAAATTTCACCAAAAAAATTAACAAAAAAGACATTGCGAAATTGGAGCATGTGTCAGTGCTAGTTTTCCAAGAATACAACCTAAATTAAATGGGGAAAAACCAGCACCATAGGGCTGGATGGAACCCGTTTAAAAATTGGCGCCAAATCGAATGCTAGTTCTTATGAAACCAACGTCGATTAGTTGATTTGTGCTATTTTTTTATATTAATCCTACATCGTTAATTTATTTTTTTCTTTATAAATAAAATCGAGTATCAAATTCGTTTGTTAAGATTTGGATAAATAAATCTGTTCTCGCATGAAGCCGAGGTGATGTGGTCCTATGCGTCTCCTGATCCAGTTCGACTCCGGCGGGGGACCTACAAAGACACTCTGATGCTCAAGTAAGAAGAAAGTCCAAGTGATGGATATGGAATTGAAATCGAGAGTATACCTGATGTTTGTCGTGTCTGTATATAGTGCGTAGGGCTGTCTCGGGTCGATGATATATGTTTTCCTAAATCTTGTGAGGATATGCTCGGAATGGATCAAGATTTATCTGAAGATGTCGAACTCATTACTATCGAATCTCTGGTAATTAATGAAGGACGTGGGTTTCCTTGTAATGCATGGTGGAGCCTCTAGGCTAGGTGATGTTTGGCTTCACTTGGCATGGGTCTGGTTCATAAGCTTGGGCGCTTCTGAGCCAGATCAAGTTCGGACCCAAACTGCTGGTCCAATCCACATCCCCCAACCTTGGTCAGAGTTTGAGGACTTCGTGTCGAGCTCTAGTACTGCACCAACTTCTGACCGTGGAATAACATATGAGCATTTATCGTGTTCGTCTTTTAGCTAATTTGCCAGGGTTGGAGACCTCAATATGTGTCGGTTTTGTCACCCTGCGACTCTTTAATATCTGTAGTTAATGTGGAAGTTTGTGATGAGGAAGGGGAGTCTTCTCATGTGCTATTCTCTTACCCAGCTTTTAATTATGACAATGGGGTAATTATGACTTTCGAAGTATGGCTGTCTGTTTCCAAGGCATTTGCATGCTTGCCGCCAGTTGACAGGTATTGCCTTGTTAGTGGGATAGTGGCCAACGACCATTAGAGGTCCGACCCTTCTTAGGTCTATAAAAGCCCCATGCCTCTTTCTTTTCCTGTGTGTATGAGTTTTGGCAAGAAGTGGGAGGCATTGAAAGTTTTTGACAATATATATATCTCTTAGGGAACTTCTGTTAAGGGGAGTTGAATAAGAAGTTGCAACTACTATTGCAACTGCAACTAGAAGCACAATAAAAACCAAAACAAAAGAACACACGCAAACACAAGATGTTTGTTTACGCAATTCAGTGACAAACTTGTCACCTAATCTGCGTGGGCACTCACCGGATAGATGTCTCATCCTCTCTCTATAAGTAAAAAATAAGTCTTCTGGATTTCACACCCTTAATCCGACTACAGTACTACCGTGAATTGGAAATAACAAAAATACTATTTGCTATTACAAGTAAATATCAACTTGTCTCTCTGTAACATCCCAACCACAGAGTTCCGTCCTCAGCCTTGTGTTGTAGTGAGCTATCCACCCAAAACTAATCTTCTCCTGAAGAAAAGAAATGTTTGCACTTAGCAGTCTCAACTCCTCTCGATAATTCACAATTCAGTGTTCACACATAGAGAGTTGCATCAATGATGTTCATAACTATTTGTTTAATGAACCCATTAGTTTAATAATAAACAGTCATCAGTTCAAAAATCAAATAGACAGTGCATAACTCCTAAAGACAAAAAGATCAAGGAGTAATGCCCGAAATATTTAAAGTAGTTATTCAAACAAATAAAGAATAAATGATGATTAAAAGATCTCAGAGACAACAAGAAGAATCATCATTTAATAAAGCAGGCCAAGAGTCATTATCTTTGTAGGAAACAAAAAGTCATCTTTGTTGGGTGAAATGGCCTACACTAGAGGGGGGGTGAATAGTGTGTTAACTAAATCTTTCGCCTAATTCCAATTTTGATCGTTTCTTGATTTGTTAGGCTAAGCACGATATTTATAGCAAGCGGAAGCAATAAATACGAACAAAAATAACAATGCTAACACGGAGATTTATAGTGGTTCGGCCCCAATGCCAACTCCACTACCTAAGCACCCCGCATAGGATTTCCAAACTAAATTTACTAGATTATATATTGTTTCCCTTACAACAAGGACTTTACACTAGAAAGTCTCTGCTCTCCAACCGAAGGCACTTCCACACCTGAAAGTATCCCGCCTTTTTTATAACATCGAACGCTAACCGATATGGAATCTGAAATATATCTCAATGAAATATTAGTTCCATGTTTGTTATCATCAAAATCGAGATTAAGACCAAGGTTGAAAACCTTAAGCCAACAAGCTCCCCCTTTATGATGATGACAAACATCCTTAAGAAAATATATATATTAAAGCATAAAGGATATCAAATATGAGATTTCTCCCCCTATCAACATGCATATCTATGAAAATAAACTTCCCCTATCTATATGTATGGTTTTCCTATATTTTCTTCCATTTTCCTATATTTTTCTCCCCCTTTTGACATCCATCAAAAAGGACAAAAAAAATCAATCAAAAGTCAAAGTTGAAGCTCTAAAAGGTTTTTTAAAACCGTGAAAGTCTCAACTAAAAGGATGAAAGCCAAACATCGAATAATAGACTAAGTCATACATGATATCGGTCAAATAATAAATGAAATCCAAAATCAAGAATCATGTAGTAACTTAAGTATAGATATTTTCAAGTATCGGTGAAATAATCAAAAATCATATATGAAATAATTTTTCTCATCAATTGAGTAGAACGATACCATAAGTGAATTTAAAATATCATACTTCAAGTCTCATTTGAAAAAATCTAATGAAAATTTAAAGTATCGAAAAAATGGGCAACTTGAGAAGAGTGATACTTTAGTGGCATTTTCGTAAATAAATAAGGTTTTATGACATTTTTATAAATCATTCAAACTTTCAAAATACAAAGATATGGTCATGTAAAACATGTATATTAAGTTTGAAGATAAAAGAATATTTGATCAGAATATGAACTTAGCATGATTTCATTCAAAGTAGGCTTGAAAACATGAAAATGCTAAGTATTTTTCTCTAACTTAGGCATCTAGACATCAAACATGAGTGAATACACGTATATGAGTCAAGTTTGGGCTGTAAATGAATTCTCTAGGTTCATTTTTCATCATATTTTGATTTCAACCAAAAACTCATTTTTTAAGATATCGCTCAAGATATCAAAATCATTTTTAGAAATGATTTCACTCAAGGAATAGTGAGAACGATATTAGAAATGAAATCAAAATTGTATGCACAAAGTTTCATTTGAAGTTTTCGACGAAAAATCAAAGTATCGGAAAGATTGATATTTCAATAAGTTGATACTTTGCGTTTTTTAAATCCAACTTCAAAATTCCACTATAAATTAGATTCTTGATGAAATTTTATGAAATTTTATGAAATTTTTTTTTGAAGAAACTAGATTTTTCAGTGAAAGTGCAGTTTCATGAATCAGTTAAAGATGATTTTTCTACATTTATCTAGAAATAACTGAAAATGCTCAATTTTCAATGACATTTCCGTAATTTTCAGTTATTTTCAAAAAGTGCTCAGTTTTCATTCAAACTTTTATGACACCATATAATGGTCATGTAAATAGTGTATGTCAAGTTTGAGATAAAAATTATGTCCTTAAGTTATGATATCAACCTAGCATGGTTTCATTCAAAACTAAGATAATTATCATGAAACTTGCTAAGTGTCAATCTTATTATTTACTCATGATTTTTCAATTTTAAACTTATGGACACCTAACATGAGTAAATCTAAACATGTTCCGCAAATATGAATTGAAAATGAGACTTTTAAGTCAACTTGTTGACTTGGGTCAACTTGGTTCAAAAGAGATTTTCATGAAACCACCTCTATGTCATCTTATCCATATCCATATGAATTTTTCATTCTAAATGCATGGAAACATGTCATACCTATTTCTAAACATGTTTATGAAGTTTAGACTTAAAATGAAGCGTCCAAGTCGATTTGTTGACTTGGATCAAATTTTTCAAGTTTAAGTCCCCTAAAGTGATCTAGTTATCACATTGTTCATCTAGACATAAATTTTCAAGTTTAAATACCTAGAGTCATGTGATATGTGTATCTAAACATGTTTGTCAACCACTAACTCAAAATGAGGTCTCTAATATGAATTTCAACCTAGAGCAAATTTTATTCAATCAAGATATCATGAAATTGCCTAAGTTATCAAAATTTTACCTACTCATGAAATTTCATATTTATCATGCAACATCAATCATGAGTATAGATACATCATTAAACATGAATATTCAATTATTATACAAAGATTTTTGCAAAATTAAACCCATACCTTAGTCTTAGAAATTTTGCCAAACTTGTCTTTTTACTTTTCAATTTTCTTCATGATAGCATAGCCTTCCATTAACTTTCTCAACTTGCAAGTAGACTTCATTAGTAGATTTAATGAAACTAAAGGCTACTTAGCAAGCTAACCAAACCAAATAGCAAAGAGAGATTCGAATATCATTTTCAAAGTCCACTTTGCTAAATAGTTTGAAATTTGTTTCAAAATAAATTATCGTGAATCCGAAACGAATTAAGAGATCTCAAAATATAAAATATTTGAAAAATATGTAAGACCCGGGAAAATTTCCTAATATAAAAATCTATTTTTGGTGCAGTGCGCCGGACTCGGGGAAAGTCGAGTCGAGCCTCATGATCGCCTTGACTGAAAAGGTATGACTCGACTAATGATGCATGGAATTTTATTGGGTGATTGACTTTCCTTTTATACAATCATACCTTAAATCAAATTTAAATCGACTCATGTTGTGGGTTGAGTCGGAACCCAAATTGAGCTCGGGTTTAGTCGAGTCTTGAGTATGAGTCAAGTAAGTCGAGAGCCTATATGGAAGGCTAGATGAGGGATTAAAACCCATCATCCTTTGAGTCGCACAAGACAGCCTAGGGAGAGAGGGAGAAGAGCAAGGAGAAGGGGGACTTGGATTGATCCGAGCTTTCGCGCCGTCGCCGGAAGATTCAAAGTCGTCGTCATCCGATCTTTCATTCTCCGCAATCAAGGTGAGTGGTTAGAATTTGAAAGCTTGGGGGAGGCAGGTAGCTGAACCCCTAGATGTGATAGGATGAGTTTTCTCATGATCTTTCCGACGGATCTTGGTTTCATCGATGTGTATTCACTATTTTGTACGAGTTCTTGTCGGATCGTCTTGTTTCTTCATCGATTTCTTAAGTACTAGGGCTGCCGAGTCATGGAAAAAGGGGAAAGGTCAAGCCAAAATTTTCCCCAATTCCCTTGATGGAAAGAAGCCCTTGGACGATCTCATGTTCATGAATGATCTAGTCTTAATCGTCAATTTTATGTGTTATGAAGCATATCTTCCCAAGAAACCTTTGATGTGGCCGGATGAACGCTACACCTCATGAAGAGGGTTCGGCCAAGGGTAAGGGAAGGGGTAAAATAGTCCACTTGATATTAAGTTATATCGGAATCGAAGAATTAGAGGCATAGTTAGAGTTCCCTTTCCCTTTTCTACCTTAAGGGCCATGGCCGAACAAGGTTTTCCTTGCTCATGGCTCGGCCAAGACTAGGGAGGGGAAAGAGGGTAACTTTAGATGGAAACTTTCATGGTTATAAGGTTCAACAATAGAGGTATGACGATACTTAGGAAGAACACCAATCATAGCAAGTAAATTGATTGATTATGAGATTGTAGGAATGCTAGCTTTATGACCATCCTTAGCATTAAATCTTTAATGTTGCAATTGTTTACCACTCTTAGTATTTCCTACAATTTTGAATTCATTGCTACATTGTCATGCTAGATAATTGTTTCTTATTGAGCATAATTCCTAAGGTAGTGTAAAGTTGTTATGCATGAATGTTGTGGTTATATATAGTAGATGTTGTAACATTTGAATATTTTTCTTTAGATTATACATGTTGTCCAAAAATATTCATGGGCGGAATTCCAAAGTCAATACAAGGAATTCCTCACCCAAAGTGGTGTGGAAGGTTAGATAACATGTAGGGCGTTGCGAGGCGTTCATCGTACTTATATGGAAACTTAGCTAGGAGATGATATCACTTCTAGGACTTCTTGTAAACATTTGGAAACCTAGAACTCTTGGGTTTACACATTTTGAAAGGGCGGCATAAATTGTTGACCCTGTAGCTCGGATTACGGCCAGATACGGGCAATGGCCCGAAGTGTATATATGGGAACCCTAGGACATTGATTGTGTGATGTGCTTGAGATGGTCTGCCGAGGAGCGTGGAGGTCGGGAATGACCAATGCTCAGCTCGGGCAGTGTTGGGTCTTCAGGTGCGCCAATGGGCCCGCTAGGTGCCAGACCCCAGTTGGGTGGGACTAGCTATCCTTACCCCAAACGGTGTCCGAAGACTAGTGGACCATCCTACTCGATGGCCCGGAATTGTTTTCTTACATCTTGAGATGATGTGGCCGATAGCCAGTATGATACTACCTGATATGATAGGGACGACTGTAGCCGAGATATTTATTCCATAAATAGGCCCAATGGCCGGATGCTAGAGGCTTGATAGGTCGAGATGGCAGGTTATCACATGTTCAGTTTGTACAGATTGACCCATTGGGGTCGGTAGTCGCATTAGAAGTAGTTTACCTCCTTGTATATTCATTTTGTTGCCTTATATGATATGCATGCATAACTGAGGCTTAGGTGGAGGTTCGCTAGAGCCACTCACTGAGTCCCAAGTGGACTCAAAGTTTATGCTTTATTTTTGCAGAGCATGAGCAGTGACTTTGGCATGTCGACATGGTGCAGCTGGTGGGCGGGAGGCAGTGTCATATCTCGTAGCGCCGTCCATGAGTCTTAGACCAGTGTCTAGTTGTTGCTTTTAGTTTCTGCACTGATAGTTGTATTTAAAAGAGTTGTAAAACTTGTTGCTTTAAACGTTCAGTTATTTTGATGTTGGTGTTCTTACTTGTTTTGGAAAACATAAAATTGTAACTTTGAAAACTTTTAATAAAGTGTGTTGAGATTTTTTTTATCGATATGATTTGGTTTTCCTTATGTCAGTGTAGACAGTAGGCTACAGGGCAGGATGTAGACCCTGGCCGATCACACTACCCTCAGTTGGGGTGTGACAAAGTTGGTATCATAGCACTAGGTTAGGTCTTGTCTTTGACTCAGTGTTGGGTACCGTATGAGACATATGCTAGCGTGTCAACATACGGTATAGTTATGCTACGAGATTGGGCGACCACTCCTGCACTCAGCGCACCATGCGGTTAGTAAATTTTAAAGCTTATGTTAAATATTTATTATGTTACAGGAAACTTTTTCTTTTCTGTGATAGTGTAATGAAGGCTCCCAATGCTACACTGAGCGGTAATGCTAGTGAATTGGGTGATGAGACATAGAGCCAAGAGGTTAGACCCAAAAGAGGGTTGAGTTGGGGCGCGTAGACGCGCACCCCGGTTGTCGGTAGAAAATATTCTTTATGTAATTGTGTGTACTGTGCATGGATATTGATTGTGTTTGTGCTTGTGGATGAGCGATGGCCGAGCCGAGAAGCGTACCGACTTGGCAAGTTGGTCCCGACTCGGCGAGTGGGTTTTGGGTCTTGATATTGTGTGAGTGTGCCACGCTGACGTTAGACCCAAGGGGAGCCACACTAACCTTAGACCTGAGTGGATTTGGTTGGGTGGGCCATTCCCAACCAGAGAGGGCCCGGGTAGAAGGCTCGCTAGATAGATTCTAGCGGCCGACTTGTATGATTGCTAGGTTTGGGCCGATTTGGGTCGTATGAATGTATTGTTTTCTATGGGTCCGGCATGGGCCGAGTGATTTTGGCATTCATGAGCATGTCTTGTATTAATGAGTGTTCGCGATAAGCGAGCACGGGACTTTGAGATGCTGCGCAAGTCTGGTGGCATGTCAGTGTCAGAGTATGAGATGGAATTTCACGGATTTTCCAAATATCATCAGACCTCAGTGGCATCTGATACTGCCAGGGTCAAGAGGTTTGTTGGGGGATTTAGGCCTTAGATAGGCAGGCTCATCCACTACACCGAGGATTCCACTCTTGCACAGGTGGTGGATGAGGCCCTTCGGAAGGAAGCCTTGGTGTCGTTCGAGAGGAATGACGGGCCGGCCAAGAAGAAATTTCGGCCGCAGGGATCTGGGGTCAGTAACTCAGAGGGGACAAGCACAGAATAAGGGGCGCGGACCAATCATTCAGAGAGGCCGCTTGGGTGAGTATATGCTATGAATCGTGGTAGGGCAAAGGCGTCCAAAGCAGTGGTGGTAGGTACTATTTTAGTATGTTCGTCTGCTGCATATGTTTTATATGATCTGGGTGCCACACACTCATTTGTGTCTGCCATATTTGCTGTGAAATTGCCAATGGCACCCTCCATGCTCGATGGGCCATTGATAGTATCAACGCCTATGGGCGATGCAATCTTAGCAAATTCAATATACCAAGACTGTGAGGTCCTCATCTGCGACCATGTGTTGAGTGCGGATTTAACACTCCTACCCACTCTTGATCTTGATGTCATCCTTGGCATGCACTGGTTGGCAGAGCACCTTGTGATATTGGATTGCAGAGCTAAAAATAGTGATGTTTAATAAGCATGGGCTGCTGCTGTTCACCTTCCAAGGAGAGGGAGGTAGCAAGCCGATAGGGGTAATCTCAGCCCTAAAGGCTCGTAAGTTGCTTCAGGGTGGCTGTCAATCCTTCTTGGCCTTCGTATCTGTGGCCGAGGAGGAAAGGGGTGAGGCAAGGAATGTCAGCGGAACCCCAGTAGCCCAGGGTGAAACCAATTTCCATTCCACCTTATAGGATGGCACCAGCCGAACTCAGGGAGTTAAAGGTGGAATTACAGGAAATGCTAGACCTGGGTTTCATCCGGCTGAGCGTGACACCCTGGGGTGCCTTGGTTCTCTTCGTGAAGAAGAAGGATGGGTCGATGCGCATGTGCATCGACTATAGGCAGCTAAATAAGGTGACCGTCAAGAATCGCTACCCACTACCGAGGATAGACGATCCATTTGACCAGCTGCAGGGGGCACAGTGGTTTTCAAAGATAGATCTAAAGTCCGGGTACCATCAGCTGAGGATCCGGGACTGCGATGTGCCTAAGACGGCCTTTGGGACTCGCTACGGTCACTATGAGTTCCTAGTGATGTCCTTTGGCCTAAAAAATTCACCTGCTGCCTTCAGGGACCTAATGAATAGGGTATTTAAGGAGTACCTGGACAGCTTTGTGATCATTTTCATTGACGATATTCTGGTTTACTCCAAGAGTGAGGAAGAGCACTCTAAGCACCTGAGAATGGTCCAGGAAACCCTCAGAGAGCACCGCTTGTTTGCAAAATTTTCCAAGTGTGAATTTTGGTTGAAAAGTGTAGGGATCGTGGGCCATGTAGTATCCAAGGATGGGATAAGGGTAGATCCTGCAAAGGTGTAAGTGGTACAAAACTGGAAATGGCTGACTAGCACAACTGAGATCCGTAGTTTTCTTGGTTTGGCCGGGTACTATCGGAAGTTTGTGAAGAACTTCTCCAGAATTATAGCCCCTTTGACTCAGTTGACCCAGAAGAAGGTCAAGTTCATTTGGGATGACAAATGCAAGGCGAGCTTTCAGAAGCTCAAGGCATGTTTGACATCTGCACCCGTGTTGGCGGTACCTTTCGGCTTAGGAGGGTTTGTAGTCTTGTGCGATGCCTCTTGGGTTGGCCTGGGCTGCGTCTTAATGCAGTTTGGTAGAGTCATCGCTTATGCATCCCGCCGGCTGAAAGTTCATGAAAAGAATTATCCGACACACGACCTAGAGCTAGCGGCAGTGGTCTTTTCACTGAAGCTTTGGCAGCACTACCTGTATGGGGAGACTTGCGAGATCTTCACGGATCACAAGAGCCTCCAGTACTTGCTTACCCAAAAGGAGCTGAACCTCAGGCAGAGAAGGTGGCTAGAGCTCTTAAAGGATTATAATTGTACCATTATGTATCATCCGGGGAAAGCAAATGTCATAGCAGATGCTATGAGCAGAAAGTCAATGGGCAGTTTGACTCATTTGGAAGTTAAGCGGAGGCCTCTAGCTCTAGAGTTGGCATTGTGCTTAGATGGGGATACAACCTTATCAGTGTCAGCTTCAGGTACCCTGGTGGCACACCTACGGGTACAGTCCATGCTGGTGGACATGCTGCGTGCCGCGCAGGGAGAGGATGCCTATTATGCGCTGACCAAGGATTTGGTGCAAAGAGGCGATGCAGAAAATAGTTTCAAGTTGGACTCAGAGGGTGTACTGAGATTCAAAGACCGAATAGTAGTATCAGATATGGCTGAGGTGCGCAGACAAGTCCTAGAACTGGGTCATCGTTCCACTTACACGATACATCCGGGGACCACCAAGATGTACTGAGATTTAAGGCAGCATTACTGGTGGAAAGGTATGAAAAGAGAGGTAGCAGAGTTTGTCTCCAAATGTTTGGTCTACCAGTAGGTGAAGGCTGAACACCTTAAGCCTGTGGGGCTTCTGCAAAACCTCGAGGTGCCCGAGTGGAAATGGGAGAAAATCACCATGGATATAGTGACCGGATTGCCTAAGTCAAAATGCGGTTTTGATTCCATTTGGGTGGTAGTGGACTGGTTAACCAAGATCGCACCCTTCATACCAGTGAAAACTACCTTCTCAGCGGAGCAATACACCCGACTGTTCTTGGATAGGATTGTGGTATATCATGGTATCCCGGTGATGATTATATCCGACCGCGGTATTCAGTTCACAGCCCGGTTTTGGCAGTCCTTCCAGGAAGCCTTGGGTACCCAGGTGCATTTCAACACAGCTTTCCATCTGCAGACAGACGGGCAATCAGAGAGGACCATCCAAACTTTGGAGGATATGCTGAGTGCATGCGTCCTAGATATGGCCGACGACTGGGAAAAGCACCTACCGCTGATAGAGTTTGCCTACAACAATAGCTATCACAGTAGCATTGGCATGGCTTCTTTTGAAGCCTTGTATGGGCGGCAGTGTAGGTCTCCGGTGGGCTAGTTTGAGGCCGGGGAATCACTCATGGTGGGCCCTGATCTGGTTGAGGAAACGGTAGAGAAAGTAAAGGCTATAAAGGAAAGATTGCTAGCGGCCCAGAGTCGACAGAAAATATATGCCGACAAGAAGGCCAGGGAATTGGAATTTTGTCGAGGGTGACTTAGTCTTTCTGAAGGTCTCTCCTATGAAAAGGGTGGTCTAGTTTGGGAAGAAGGAGAAGTTGAACCCTAGATATATTGGGCTGTTTCCCGTTCTCAAGCGGAGGGGCGAGGTGGCCTATGAGCTGGCATTACCTCCTAGCCTAAGCAGAGTACACCCAGTCTTCTATGTATCCATGTTACGGAAATATGTGAAAGATGATTTGCATGTGATCGAGCCCTCTTCTATCGAGGTAGATTCAGCCATCTCGTTCGAGGAAAGGCCGGTAGAGATCCTTGACCGCCAAATCAGGAAGTTGAGGTCCTAAGAAATTCCCCTGGTAAAGGTCAGATGGGAGAACCATTCTGAGCAAGAGGCCACTTGGGAGGTAGAGCAGGACATGAGATGGCGCTACCCTTCCTTGTTCGAGGAGCTGGTAAGTCCTTGTTATTCAAGTAAATTCGACGACGAATTTCCCTTAAGGGGGGAAGGTTGTAAGACCCAGGAAAATTTCCTAATATAAAAATCTATTTTTAGTGCAGCGCACCGGACCCGGGGATAGTCGAGTCGAGCCTCATGATCGCCTGGAGTGAAAAGGTATGACTCGACTAATGATGCATGGAATTTTATTGGGTGATTGACTTTCCTTTTATGCAATCATACCTCAAATCAAGTTTAAATCGACTCATGTTGTGGGTTGAGTCGGAACCCAAGTTGAGTTCGGGTTTAGTCAAGTCTTGAGTATGAGTCAAGTAAGTCGAGAGCCTATATGGAAGGCTAGATGAGGGATTAAAACCCCTCATCCTTGTGTCGTGCAACTCATCCTTTGAGTCGCACAAGGCAGCCTAGGGAGAGAGGGAGAAGAGCAAGGAGAAGGGGGACTTGGATCGATCCGAGATTTTGCGCCATCGCCGGAAGATTCAAAGTCATCGTCATCCGATCTTTCATTCTCCGCAATCAAGGTGAGTGGTTAGAATTTGAAAGCTTGGGGGAGGCGGGTAGTCGAACCCCTAGATGTGAAAGGATGAGTTTTCTCGCGATCTTTCCGACGGATCTTGGTTTCATCGATGTGTATTCACTGTTTTGTACGAGTTCTTGTCAGATCATCTTGTTTCTTCATCGATTTCTTAAGTATGTACTAGGGCTACCGAGTCATGGGAAAAGGGGAAAGGTCATGCCAAAATTTCCCCCAATTCCCTTGACGGAAAGAAGCCCTTGGACGATCTCATGTTCATGAATGATGTAGTCTTAATCGTCAATTTTATGTGTTATGAAGCATGTCTTCCCTAGAAGCATGTCTTCATGAAGAGGGTTCAGCCAAGGGTAAGAGAAGGGATAAAATAGTCCACTTGATATTAAGTTATATCGGAATCGAAGAATTAGAGGCATAGTTATAGTTCCCTTTCCCTTTTCTACCTTAAGGGCCATGGCCGAGCAAGGTTTTCCTTGCTCATGGCTCGGCCAAGACTAGGGAGGGGGAAAGAGGGCAACTTTAAATGGAAACTTTCATGGTTATAATGTTCAACAATAGAGGTATGACGATACTTAGGAAGAACACCAATCATAGCAAGTAAATTGATTGATTATGAGATTGTAGGAATGCTAGCTTTATGACCATCCTTAGCATTAGACCTTTAATGTTGCAATTGTTTACCATGCCTTGTATTTCCTACATTTTTGAATTCATTGCTACCTTGTCATGCTAGATAATTGTTTCTTATTGAGCTTAATTCCTAAGGTAGTGTAAAGTTGTTATGCGTGAATATTGTGGTTATATATAGTAGATGTTGTAACATTTGAATATTTTTCTTTAGATTATACATGTTGTCCAAAAATGTTCATGAGCGGAATTCCAAAGTCAATACAAGGAATTCCTCACCCAAGGTAGTGTGGAAGGTTAGATAACATGTAGGGCGTCGCGAGGCGTTCATCGTACTTATATGGAAACTTAGTTAGGAGATGATATCACTTCTAGGACATCTTGTAAACATTTGGAAACCTAGAACTCTTGGGTTTACACATTTTGAAAGGGCGGCATAAAGTGTTGACCCTGTAGCTCGGATTAGGGCCAGATACGAGCAATGGCATGAAGTGTATATATGGAAACCCTAGGACATTGATTGTGTGATGTGCTTGAGATGGTCTGCCAAGGAGCGTGGAGGTCGGGAATGACCAATGCTCAGCTCGGGCAGTGTTGGGTCTTGAGGTGTGCCAGCGGGCCCGCTAGGTTCCTGACCCCAGTTGGGTGGGACTAGCTATCCTTACCTCAGACGGTGTCCGAAGACTAGTGGAACATCCTAGTCGACGGCCCGGGATTGTTTTCTTACATCTTGAGATGATGTGGCCGATGGCCAGTATGATACTACCTGATATGGTAGGGACGACTATAGCTGAGATATTTATTCCATAAGTAGGACCAAGGGCCGGATGCCGGAAGCTTGATAGGCCGAGTCTCGGCAGGTTATCACATGTTCAGTTTGTACAGATTGACCCATTGGGGTCGGTAGTCGCATTAGAAGTAGTTTACCTCCTTGTACATTCATTTTGTTGCCTTATATGATTTGCATGCATAACTGAGGCTTAGGTGGAGGTTCGCTAGAGCCACTCACTAAGTCCCAAGTGGACTCACAGTTTATTCTTTATTTTTGTAGAGCATGAGCAGTGACTTTGGCATGTCGACATGATGCAACTAGTGGGCGGGAGGCAATGTCATATCTCGTAGCGGCGTCCATGAGTCTTAGACCAGTGTCTAGTAGTTTCTTTTAGTTTTTGCACTGATAGTTGTACTTAAAAGAGTTCTAAAACTTGTTACTTGAAACGTTCAGTTATTTTGATGTTGGTGTTCTTACTTGTTTTGGAAAGCATAAAATTGTGACTTTGAAAACTTTTAATAAAGTGTGATGAGATTTTTTTTATCGATACGATTTGGTTTTCCTTATGTCAGTGTAGACAGTAGGCTACAGGGCAAGATGTAGGCTCTAGCCGATCACACTACCCTCAGTTGGGGTGTGACAAAATAGGTCTCCAACCCTTGCTATTGGTTGAAAACCGAAAGGCCACAATGAGCCTACGATTTAAAACCGCAAGGTTGCTTAGGCTCATTACAGGCCACATAAGTCTCCAAAGAGATCGAAAATTAAAAATCAAAAAATCATTTGATAAACCATATCAAGAGCGGGCAAAACCAACTCAAATTTAACTAGTATCATAACTCCAACTTTAAGATAACAAGAAATATAAAGGAGGTGATACTAAACATACCTAGATGCCAATTTTCATACTTACGACATCATGATGACTTGAAGTTGCAACCAAAGATGGATTTTTTGTTGAAGTCCATGGTCAACTTCAATTCTTCAATTTCCTTTATCCTTGTGTGGTTGCTCCCGCTACAAAAGAGCATGAGACCTTTGGTACCCAAATAGCTTTGGGTCCGGGGGGGTTACTGGGCTTAGGTACCCAAAGTGTTTTCACAACACTTGTGTTCATTTTAAAAGCACAATCATATATGGCATGCCCGTAAACACCACAACAAAAGCAATGACCATGATTTTTTATTTTTTATTTTTATTAACATAAGGTTTAAATGTGGAATGTCAAACATTTACTCTTGAGATGTGAGGTTTATGGTTAGCATGAGCATTCTTGAAAGAAACACTTTTCTTTTCAAATTTCCTAAAAGAATAAGCATCTTTAATTTCATTTACTCTTTTATTTAAAACTACAACCTCATTTTTTAAGGTATAAATGGATTTATGCAAAGCACACACTTGAGATTTCAATATGCAATTCTCTTTTTTCAAATTCTCATTCTCAAGTTTGAAATTACTTTTTAAATCATTACTTCTAAGCTTCATTTTTTATTTCAAATCCTCATTTTACTTTTTTAAATCAATATTCTCACTTTTTAGTTCTTCAATTTCAAGCCGATAATTGTCATTGCAAGAATTAACAACACTAGTATTCAATTTATCTTTCTCTAATTCATGCACTTGTGAATCAAGCCTTAAATTTTCCTTTTTTAGTTTTCTATTTTCTTTTATCTTATTCATAAGCAATGCATACATCTTTTTAGATTCTTCTAATAGTTCTTCATAAGACATGTCAAGAGATTTAGAGCTACTAGAATCACTATTTTGATCTTGACTAGAAGATGGTAAATATACCTCATTCCGAAGACCCATGAGGCAAAAGTTCGATGTAGCTTCATCGTCATGTCTAGAAGAGGCTTCACTTGATTGAGATGTGGATGGAGAAGCACACATCTTTTTAGATTTCTTCTTCAAGAGAGGACAATTCATCTTCTTGTGTCCCGTCTCTTGGCAAATGAAGCACCTAAGTTTCTGTTTCCGATTCTTGCTTGTGCATCTTTGGCTAGAAATGCTTTGGGCATCGAAACCAAGTTTAGTACTAGGGGGATGACCATTGTCATCACCACCTTCATTAGAAGTGCCAATCTCTTCGGTCTTGGCATAATCATATAGCATATTTAAAGTTGCCCAGATATCAAATGCCGATGTACAATGCATGACTTTGTCAAGGATGCTATTATGTAAGATACAAAAGATGGAATACATAGCATCTCCATTAGATTGAAACATTTTCGTGTCATGTTCACTCCAATCATGCAAGTCAACCTTAGGTTCAATGTATTCTAATTTAATCATGTTATAAACATCAAAACCTCTAGTCTTTAAGTAGGTGTACATTCTAGATTCCCAAAGACCAAAGTTTGATTCATCGAACCTAGGAGGTGAAGACGCTACCAACTCTAGTGTCATTTTTCGGATCGAGGCTAGATGTAGAGGAGACGGTGAAATCTCAATCTATGACCTGCTCTGATACCAATTGTTGGGTGAAATGGCCTACACTAGAGGGGGGGTGAATAGTGTGTTAACTAAATCTTTCGCCTAATTCTGATTTTAATCATTTCTTGATTTGTTAGGCTAAGCACAATGTTTATAGCAAGCGGAAGCAATACATATGAAGCAATAAACACGAAAAAAAATAACAATGCAAACACAAAGATTTATAGTGGTTCGGCCCCAACGCCTACTCCACTACCTAAGCACACAGCTTAGAATTTCCAAACTAAATTTACTAGATTATATATTGTTTCCCTTATAATGAGGACTTTACACCGGAAAGTCTCCGTTCTCCAACCGAAGGCACTTTCACACCCGGAAGTATCCCGCCTTCCTACTTAAAGCACTATCCCACCTCAAACCTAGCGACCTAGGTTTACACAAGTTCAACTCCAAAGAAAACAATGTTCAAATAACAATTAAAATTATAATGAAAAGAGCTTAAAGAGTAAACCAAGATTAAATGCTCTTTTCCAAGCCTTCAAAGCCTCCAACTCGCCAAGTCGTAGAGCTCGAATTGATGCCCGAGTTGAGGAAGAGTGTGCGCTTGAAGAAGTTGTCGGCGGAAGAACCGAGCGCTATTAATCGATCTTTAGAAGGCTCAAAACTCTCCTTTGAATGCTCAATTAAATCTGTAAGAGAGGTTAAACGAGTTGGATGAGGGATATTTATAACCTCTCAAAGAAACGGTAGCTCAACGGGCGGAAAATGGGTAGAAAACTAGTCGTTCGGTCGATCGTCGGTCGACCGACCGATCGACCGCTGCTCAATCTCTCTGTGTGGTCGATCGAACGAGTCGTGAGACGAGCAATCCACAATATGGTCGACCGCTCAGTCGACCGATGCAATGAAGCCAGAGGCGCGATCGGCGATCTGCAGTCAGGTCGATCGATGAGCCTTCTGCCAATTTTTGGCCTCTGTCGGTCGATCGAAGTAGCCACTGCCTATTTTTGGCACTATTCGGTTGGTCGACTACTGCCATTTTTTAACCCCATTCGGTCGACCGACCGAACCTAGGCTGAACTTGATTTTTTCAGCCTTCTTCTTGCGCACTTCGTTTCCGGGTTCCGGCTTTCAACGAGCATCAACTTGGAGAGCTTTTCATGTGATCTTTGGACTCGTCCAATACGTCTTTGGTGCATACGTGGAACTTTGAGATATTCCACGATGAACCCGAGCGCGATGATCAATGTCCTTCCGCTTTTCTAATTTCTTCTGATATTTTCGATCGAGGACATCGAACGCTAACCAATATGGAACCTGAAATATATCTCAATGAAACATTAGTTCCATGTTTGTTATCATCAAAACCGAAATTAAGACCAAGGTTGAAAACCTTAAGCCAACAATCTTTCTGCGCTGCATCTTTGACAAGAAAACCATAGGTTGCTAGAGCAGTTGAGAGTGTCTTCATACAGTTGAGACTGTCTTCAACATATGCAGAGTTCCTCATGGTTATGTCCGAGATCATTAACTTTTGCCAAATACAGCCAGCATACAAAGGCCAACACTAACAGTTTTCATTCTTTTGGTAATCAGCTTGGGCTAGTAGTGAGTAGATCAAAGGTCGTAGTGGGTTTGCACCGCTGGGCTTATGAGGAAGGTAAAGGGAGGTCCACGACAGGCGTTGGGTGTAGATTTGGGAGCATCTGTAGCCAATGACCCATGGCGGGTTCGCACCGCAGGGCTTATGCAGCAGGAGCCTCCTTCGCCCCAAACTAGAGAGGGGTGTTAATTAGATGCCTTTCTTCTGGAAACTCTAGCTGCAAAGTATCTCCCTTGACTCAATATCTTGCACTCCTACATTTTTTCGACGATTGTTCTTGGTCTCTTGGACTAGGTCTGGCGATGCTAGGAGGAGAATGGAGTGCAACGATTGGGCTCTCCCGCTTTTAGTTACATCGAAGCTAATCTGATCGTTGTGTTGATCGGGCTCTTCTGGGCCTGATCCAGTCCGGGCCTAAAGTGCTCATCCAGTCCAGAATCAAAATTAAATCTAAATAATAATATTTTTATTCCTTATAAATGATTTAATCCCACAACGTAGGAGAAAAAAACTTCAATCAATTTTTTTGATACCAGCGTGGAATAAGGGGTGTCAGTATCCCTTATTTTTTTCTTTGTTATCATCTTTACTTTGCGCTTTTATGCACACCAATTTTGAAATTTATTCTACATCTACTTTTTTACTCTGAAATCGGCAAATCAAGAAACGTCTAGATCCAAATTTAGACATCAAATCGGTATCAATTTTTTTCACTAAACCCAACGTCAGTATTCCATTAGTTTAGTAGTAATGTTTGATTAAAATAATGTCAAGTTTGAATGTTGTTCAATTAGATAATGTCAATTTATGGTTCAATTTACTTAGTTGGATATAGAGGTGGCAATGGGCCATGCCCGGGCCAACCCAAGCCCGGGCCCGAGCAAGCCTATTGACCTCCGGGTCATGCCAGGCACGACTCGGACAATACTTGGGCCGTGCCTGGCATGGCACGACTACTCAAAGAGTAGGCCCAGCCCGGGCCTGAGCCCACCCCTTCAGGCTCGGGCCGTGCTCGGGCTGACTCGAAATATTAAAAACAAATTTGCTTTAATATAGCCGACGATGAGTTTTGGAACCGCCAACCTCAAGTTTTTTTGTGAGACACTAACCACGTACTACACTGAACTTTATCATCTGTCTTGTTTAAACATTTTTACTAAGTAAAGTAACTGCAGATTAATAAAAAGATTTGAAAAAAATTCAAAATTAGAGTAATTTTTTTATAAATGAAATTTTTATTTATCTCAAATATAAAAATAATCACAAATTGATAATATAATTTTTTTTAATATTATAATAGACCGCACCTTAAAAAGGTTGCCTACGTACCTTCTATAATTTAATGACTTAATCACAATATATTTAACTTGTACTCCCTGATGATTAAAATATAGAAGGATCAGGTCTACGTAGTTTATTTTACATTTTAAATTACATGTAGTATGTAGATTTAACTTGTACATGGACTAGCAGCACCAGCTTCCCTTGTTTGAGCTTCCTCATCTCCTGATGATAGTCCGCCTTTATCTTGTAATCTATCTTCAGCATCCAACCAGTCTTTTAAGCAAATGCATATTCCAACCGTTTCTGCACTTATTCGGCTCCTTCTTTCGTCAAGAATTCTATTTCCTGTACTAAAACAAGACTCGAAGGCTATTGTATACAAAAGAACAATTAGTATATCACGTGCTATGATAGAAACAATAGGATAAATATTTTACTATTTTTTTCACCATGTTAAAATCTCATTATTCTTTATTTCTTCTAAATGATTATGATCTAGAAAAAAAATGTCAATTCATTGAAATTAGTAAGTATAGTTTTTTACCCTACGATGAAGTTGAGAATTAATATTATTTCCACTATCAGAGCCTAATCTAGAAGAGGAAGATATTGATTTATTTGTAATTGTATAACCAAATTTTGATGCATAAAATACAAACATAGAAGATAATAGATTCAAAATTCTAGATTTTTTTTCTTCAACATTATCTGATTTCATATTTTTATAACAATCATCCAACAACATATTTAAATCATCAATTTTCATTCTAGGGTCTAAACATATTGCTAAATAAAATAAACTAGGTATATCAAACCAATACTTTTTAAATTTACTTTCTATTAAAAAAATAATTTGTGCAAATAAGGTATGATGTCTATGTGAAGAAAATATTTCACTAATACGAACTATATGTGAAAGAGTTAAATTTCATGTAGGATAATAAACAATGGAAAGTTGTCTATAGCTTTATTAAAAAGTTCTAAAATTTGAGTAATATGCCCAGCAACTAATCAATCAGTATCATTAATTGTATCACAAGACATATTTTCATTGTAAAAAATTATAAGTATCTCTTTATATTTTGTAGTAGACTTAAGCATATGAAATATATGTTGAATTTCATCTAGTAATAACATCACTATTAAAAATTTTTAATTGTTTATTAAAAGATTAACATAATTTTTTAAATTCTTGTATTCTTGCTTTTGAAGAACGTATATATCTAATAACATCTATTATTCTTTCTACATGTATATTTACTAATTTTAAACCATCTTGTACACATAAATTAAGAACATGACAAATACAATCATTTTAAACACCGACCTACTTACTAACCACTTTACAAAGTAAAGCCTCGAGCTAAACCACTTTGGGTCCTGCTCAACTCTGGCCGCACATAATTGTGGCCCTTAAGCATAAGGTCGTTTTACATCCATAATTATATTTCTCAAAATCTAGGGAGAATGTTCTCCAACAATCCAAAATTTTGACCATAACGAAAATTCACCATTAACCAACCCCTACAGATCCCTCCTGTAAAACTCTATCAACCCGTGGCCCCCTAGGATCCCATGGGCTGCCCTAACCAAACTACACCAAAGAGATTTAAACTATATAACGAGAACCCATGAATCATTCAAGATACTAAGTAAATATTGTGAGGATCTCAAATCCAGACACCCACACAAAGGTAGCCCCCAAAAAAATGGTACACTCTCTAGCATAGGGCCATTCACGGCCTCAAGTTGTGCTACCTTGGGATCGTCCCAGATCCTCCTCAACTGGTCATCTACTTCTACGACCACGGCCATGCCGTCAGCCTCTGCCCTAGCCTCGGCCTTGGCCTTGTGTATTTGTGGAATTGTTTCCACTGCCACTAATTGCAGCAATAAAAATCTCCATCACACTAGCATTTTAAGAAAAGAAACATTATCACTATCAAGTAATTTATTCAACAAACTTTTAAATTACTAATCACATGATGCGCTGAGGTGCAAACTTGGCCGCCTGATCTCGTAACACAATCACACTGTATGTCGATATGCTAGCTATGCCTCATACGGTACCCAAACTCTAAGTCATAGTCAAGATCGAACAACATGCTCTGATACCACTTTGTCACGCCCCAACTCAGGGTCACGTACCCGGCCAGGTTACGTGTCAATACCCCGAAGAATGACTCATGCATTTCAAACCACATAGATAATATGACAATAAAGATGACTAAATATAAAATGAAATGAGTACACCGATATGATATGAACATTTGTTCAAAGGAAACACAAAATCCAATGTCCCTAACAATGACAACTCAATGCATGAAAAGAAAATCTACTACTCGACTACGACTCTCTAACTTAGTCTACTACGATATCAACAGTGTAGTTTGCCCCTCCAGTTGTGCCATATCCACTAGCCAGTACCTCACTAGTCAAGCTCTGCAAAACAAAAATTAAACAAAACATGAGTCCATGAGGAACTCAGTGAGTGATTCTACCGAACCACCACTTAAATCCTAGATACATGAATATAACATTTAAATAAAATTTTAGATAAACTCAGTGATAGTACACCACCTATATGAATGAGAACATTCAGCCATAATGGCCCTGCAGAGTATAAGTATCCCTAGGCCATAATCGGCCTACATAGCAAACATGATACACGGCCACATCTAGCTCACAAACATAAATAATACTCGGCCACAACCGGCCACACAAGAAGGCAATTTAATAATTTCACAATGTGCCATTCCAACTCGATCTGTATAAAGCAATGCAAATGTTCGGGTCCTTCAGCTAGGATGGCTAGCTAGCTTCTAGTACCCCACCGGGTTGGGAATGGCTCATCCAATCCAAACTCAGGTCTAACGTCAACGTGGCCCACTGACGTATCAAGACCCTCCGCCACTCGAGTCTAACACTAGCGTGGCTCACTGGTGTAATCTCAAGACCCCTCATCGCTTGCTGAGTCGGGCAATAGTCATATCGGCTAAAGACGCTCTTCAGCCCGGCCATCACAAGCACAGTACACAATACACAGTGCACACAAGAATTCTTTACTCATTCAAAACTACCCAGACATGCGCCTGTACCCAGCCCTTTCCCGGACTCTGTCAGTCAGACCCTTAAATGTTACCCTACTTTTCCGGGTGCAGGGTGTGACTATCATGGCTACGGTTTTCTCTCTATATTGTAGCACCTGTGTCCCTACTCATGATGCCTCTAAGCTTGGAATTAAGTATTTAATTTCTAATATTCTCCATCATCTACTAGTAGGGATATGTCATAATTTCATGCTCTAACATGTCACATATATCTCAAACATTTATCTACCTTTGATACATGATAAACATTACAAGCATACACCTATTTTTAGCATACTTTTAGATAATCACTGCAATTAATGTTTAATTCGCAGCATTTCAAAAATAGGATATCTCAATAATTTAATTATAGCATTAAAATATTCAATTTCTGTAATTAAATAAATAATTTCAACATGCTAAGGAAAATTTCAGCAATTAACCTAATGATGTAGATACCAATTTAAGCATGTTCTTGAGCATGGAAACAAATTACAAGATAAAATCATCTACGTCTCCTACATCATGATAGCATCAACACAAAAATATAATCATCGTGATAAACACCCCCTTACCCATGCTCACCGACCCTACCCCCTTGCCCTACCTTGGTTGTTCCTCAATCAAATAACAAGTTTAGTCCATATAAAATATATCTAGAAAGCATAGTTTCCAAAACATTACCTTTCCTTCCCCTATGCGGCCGAACCCTATCATAGGGAAATTGTCATGTGGCCGACCCTTAGGGGTTTAGGAAATTAAGTTGTCACATGTGTTAAGTCTTCCTAAATTTCCTTAAGCATTCATGCGCCCTAAATATGTAAATCTACAAGTTTTCTACGCTCTAAGATTTAAGGAAATTTTCTGCATGATCTCCCCAAATTTTTCTATATTCAGCTGGCCCCAAACCCAATGAGAAATCATCATAAAATATCGAGAACCACATCATCAACAAGAGAGAGAGATACAAGATATCAAAAACTACAAGAATCATCAAGAAATTACCAAGATTCATCAAAACATCCACAACAAGGGTTCGGCCAAGGGGCCTTACCCTACCCTAAGGTTCAACCACTCACTGGAGAAGGAAATTAAAAAGGAAGGCAATCCTCTGCACTCCCACGTCAACGAGGTCTGAGTGCGCTACCCAATTTCAAGCCCTCCAACGCCTTCTCCTTCCCTCACGTGTATCCAAAAATCTAGCTGTCCAAAACAGATCTCCACCGCTCTCATTCAGAGGCAAGGGGACTCGGACATGCTCCCCAAATTTCAGTTCGATCAGCCCCAGGATAGTGTCCTGATCACCCGATTTGGCAAAACTCGACATATCAGAATCCTGGAGAAGAAAACCAAAAATAATGCTTCAATAATTCCATGACAGCGACAGATTCGGCCGTCAAAAACCAATCTCTACCAACCAAAATGTACATCAAGAAGTCTAAAACTTACTGTCCAAATTTCATTACGATCCGACCACGAATGCTCCATCGACCGCGAAGTTTGCTGACGTTTGACGTTGTAAGGAGCAGTCTGCCGAGATTCCCTTCTTCCCTCTCCAAGCGTGCGCCTCTTCCTATGGATGCCCAAGGAGGTGTGCGGCTAATGCTATGAGCTACGCACCCCTGAGGGATGAGCTATAAATACTAAAACCCTAATTGCCAAATGACCAAAGTGCCTCTAAACTTAAGTCAAATCTAAAATAAACCATAACTCGACCAATACAAGTCCGATTCGAGTTTCGCTTAAACCTCCGAACTTGTCTCGAACCCAACTACTCATCTAAGGACTAATCCAACTTAGATAAATTAATTTTCTTGTGCACAAATGTCAATCTTCAATTCACGCCCTCTGGCGTTTCATCCGGCCCAACCTGCCGCGCGACCAAACTATCCAGCTGAAATAATTAAATAAACATTTTGAAAATTTATGGCTATTACATTGTGATTGCACTTGAGCTTCCACTTGCAATTGCACTTGTGACTGCACTTGAGCCTCCACTTGCGATTGCACTTGTGACTGCACCGATGCTTCCAAATTAGTAATGTATTGTCGCATGGATGTCATCTCCCTCTGCATCTTGTTCCATTTATCATCTATCCGACCATGCCCATAATTCGATGTTGTACTAGATCCTGCAGAGCTAGAACTCCCAATAACGAATTTAATGTCCTCTCAACATCCAAATTAAATCATAAACTCAATTACGAGATGGAGGTCTAGAGGCATTAATCCATTATTCATAATTAAAATTCAGGTGTAATGCTACATCTGTGACATACTTCTCTACGATTGATGCCTCATAAGACTCTTGTACAACTTTTTAAAAATTAGTTAATAATTATATTTCAAAAATAAACACTTATAAAATAAATTTATTGTGCATCTAATTTTTTCTCTGAAATCAGCGAATCAAGAAACGTCTAAATCCAAATTTAGACGTCAAACTCGCATCAGCTTTTTAACTAAACTCGGTGTCGGTATTCCATTAGTTTTCTTTTCAATTATTTGTCTATTATTAATATCAACCAAATAAGATAATATTATTCATTATTTATTCTATTAGGTGTATATTCATAATTATAATTATGATTTCATTTCATCCAATCAAATACATTCTTGATCTCTTGCTACTTGATGTAGCTTCGTGTTATCAAGTGTTTTGGTACAGTAAAAAGGGAATAATATATATATATATATATATATATATATATATATCTTAAATTGAAGGCAAACAAAGTCTAATAATATATATCTTAAATTGAAGGGAATAATATATATATATAACATTAAGAAACATAACACCACGCCCGGGGTCTTATGCATTCGAGTGCTAATCCACACAATTTAGAGCAATTTTATTTCAATCAAGTCGATCGACATACACTGTCCATGCATTCGAGTGCAAACATACAACAAGCAAAAGTATATATCAAACTCGAAACAAAACTAAAATTTTAATTCATGGGCGCACAGCGATAACATGGTGATCTGGGTAAGCCTGGAGGCCTGGGGTTATGGACGACAGGTTGTGGGGTACACGACCTTAAACCGGTATCCTCAATGTGGCAGTTGGTTTCGCCTTTTATCTTCTCGTCATGTCCACCATCTTCACCTATAAAGTTGGCGGCTTCTGACATGGCCGGCCTCAAAACTAGCAAGCAAACAATGAAGACGAGCAAGAGAGTAAGAAAGCTAGCTCTGATTGGAGGAAGAAGATGATACCCATCCATGTATATAGGCAAGCCTCAAGATCGATCAGAGTTGATCTGCACTTCCTTGTTGCCGCTGCCTTGGCTCATATATATGTAGTATATATAATTAACTGGATTCATTTCACGAAGATAATAGGAACATCCATGACTTAATAAGTTTGACTTGTGTGCTTGCACCCGACGAAAAATGGCTGGCTTTTGCACTCCAGGCGAAGACTTGAGATGGTGGAGAGTTGGAGACGACTTCATTAGCGACTGGACTTCTGCTATGGCTCAAAAGTCAACATATTGGATTCGTTATGTCCGCACTCACAGGAGCTTTTGACGTATTTACCTACTTAAATTTAACTTGAAACTAGTAAAATTTTAGGACAAACACATATATTAACGTAACGATAAAATTTAATACTATATATATATATATATTACATTAAATATTTAAATATTAAAGGGTTCTATAATTACTAAATGTTCTTGAAGTCACTAAAAAAATTTGAAAGATAGAGTGATCTCCAACCATTAGGTCCGTGCAAAAAAAGATATACAATGATACAGTGACAAGGTTTAGTGGATTGTTACGAATTACAATTTCTTTAGTGACAAACGAAAAAGTCAAACAACATTCACTCTATTATGGCAAACGAAGCCTGTTGACGTCACATATTTTTTACAATAAAATTCTTTGTCATTTATATATGTTCATTATTCTATCATTTCTGTAACTCTTTTCGTGGCAAAAAATATATAAAATTTACCGCTAATATCGTGTTATATTTTGTCATTACATATTAAATTTGTTATAAAAAATTTTGTCACTACATGTTTGATCATTTGTCATTAAAAGTTAAAATGAATTTGTCATTATCACGATTTCAAATTAGGATTATTGTCACAATATCAGTGATAATTTTGCCACAATATATGATGATTTTATCACAACTTTGAAAATATGCGAAGAATAAATTTGCTACAAACACACAAAATTTAACAATTAACCATTCATTAATATAATAAATTATTTGCTAATTACAAAACCTACAACTTAGTAGGTATACAACCAACTACTTACAAATCCAAAATAAATTCAATATTAATTCAAATACATCAAAAACAACATTGTCCACCAACACAAAATAGTTTAAGATTTCTAATATCCATTAAAAAGAAATTATAGTAGGTACACAAAATAGTCCATGCGCCAAACAAAACCAAACAACAGTGCCCCAATAAATAGGTCTGCTAGGTCCACCTTATTTTTTCTTCTTTTTCTCCTACAAAAGAAGGGCAGTAAGAACATAAGTCAAAATTATTATATCAAAGAATTAAACTAATTTAGAAATGATACTCACTCATTTATATCAGCTATATCAAACTAAGTTAGAAATGGTACTCGCTAATTTGGTGGAAATAAAACATTCACTAATGCATATATACCCCTTGTGCTCTTCCATTTCTATCAAGCTTATTATCGCGACCAAAAAAATTTTGCGGTAGCGAACCTTGATATCGATATATCGTTTCGCGATAGATATATCATCCGCGTCGCGATATACCGACAATATAATATATAATATAAATTATAATATATATATATATATATATATATATATATATATATATATATATATATATAATAACATTGGAAGTCATTAGACTCATTACTTATGATATTGCACGTAGCAAAGTAGCAAACATAATTGTCATGAATCATAAAACATAGCAAAGTAGCAAATATAGAATATACAAACCACCCGCATAGCAAAGTAGCAAAATAACAAACATAGAATATACAAAAATTCAATTCACATAGCATGAACAATAAACATCAAGTAGCTAAAGTCATCACAATCACCAAATCTCCAATAGTCCAATCTAAAAAAGATTATCAAAATCATCTTCAATGTCTTCATTAGGGGTATTATCCATTGAAGGAGTAATTGGTTTGAGCCCAAAATCATCTTCAATGTCTTCATCATCATTTGGAAATATCTCTTCTTCTCCTTCATCACTTGAATTTTCACCCACCAATCTTAAAGTAGAAGTAGAACCACGATGACGTCGATTATAAGTGACAAGCTCATCAACTCCACGCCTCCTTGAAAAATTACGACCCTCAAGGGCATTTGAAGCACCAATGGCTTCATCAACAAGCTCAAAAGGAATTCTATCATCCTCTTCATCATCATTGTTGAACCACGCATTTGTCCCCCAATTAAAATCGTCAAGTACTAGTGGATCATAGTTTTTGCCACATTCACGAACTTTTTGAAATCTCGTGGCAATCTTTCGATTGTATTGGACATACACCAAATCATTCAATCTTTGGTGCAATAATCTATTTCTTTTCTTGGTGTGAATCTATACAAAAGAAAAGTAATTAAATAAAAATAATATATAATAACTACTAAGAAAGTACTAAAAAAGCATAAAATACTTAATTACTTACAAACTCAAAAGTGCTCCAATTTCGTTCACACCCGGAGGACGAACAACAAAGACTAACAATGCGCTTTGCAAACTTTGAAAACTCAGGAGTACGTCCACCGAAGGATTTCCACCATTCAACTAACATTAAAAATATAAAATATTAAAATTCAAAAATATGTAAAGACAATAAATATTAATAAATAAAATAATACACACTATACTTACGAGGAATCCTATTTGAGCGCTCTCTAATCACCATCTCTCTTGCAAAAGGTTCTCGATCTTCATCATACATATCGGCATCTAGAAGTATCTTGGATCGCATTGTATCATCCAACACTAATTTCTCAAGTACATCATTGAAGTCTTCACGTAGTTTCCCCGAGTACACGACATCATTTTTCTTGATGTCAAAATACTTGCCCGGATTGAGAAATAGAGCCGCACCATATAATAGTGTTTCCATTTGACGCTCCCATCGACTTTCAATGATATCAATGATTTTCTTGCACAAAGTGGATTTGTGGGCCAAGACTTGTTTGATCCTCCTCTTAGCTTCACCCATTGCCGCGGCTAATTCCGTCATAGCGGGTTTTTCATCACCATCCGCTATCCTCAAAACCACAAGTAGAGGTTGTGATGCTCTAATGCAATCTTCAACTGCCTCCCAAAATTTAACCGCATGGATTAATTCATAAATTTTCTTTCCCGCTTCGGTCTTGCACAATATTGAATCAAACCAATCTTGACTTACAAACAACCGCTGCAACTCTTGTTTAAATTTCCTCAAACATGACAATGTTAATTCTGCAGTCGCAAATCTAGTAGCCCCGGGTCTAACAAGATCATGTCCGTTAGTGTGCTCCCTCATCGAATCAAGAAGACGACCATGTCTATAAATGAATGTGGTCAATGATCTTGCTCTTGCGATTGTAGGCTTGAATTCTTTTATTTTTCCCACATCTTCCAACATAAGGTCCAAGCAATGTGCGGCACAAGGGGTCCAAAACAGTGTAGGCAACCTTTGCTCCAACAACCTCCCCGCTGCCTTATAGTTGGCGTCATTATCTGTGATAATTTGAACAACATTACTTGGGCCAATTTCTTCAATCTTGGTCTCAAGTAAGTCAACCAACATCTGAGCATCATGACACTGACTTGAAGCATCAACAGAGCCAAGAAAAATAGTCCCTTGCGGACTATTTACAAGAAAATTTATCAACTGTCTCCCTCTTCTGTCTGTCCACCCATCTGACATAAGAGTACACCCATCTCTTTCCCAAACCTCTTCATGTTTGCGCTTTAAATCTTCTGTTTGTTCTTTTGCCTTTTTCAATAAAGGAACCCGCAACTCATGATATGTGGGTGATTTGTAGCCCGATCCAATTTGTGCTATGCCTTCAACCATCAACTCATAGCTTCTTGAGTTTGCCGCATTGAAAGGAATGACATTCTCATAGAAAAAGTTGGCTACATACATGTTAACTTTTTCAATAGCCTCTTTTGTCTTCAAAGACCTTTCAATGGTCTGTTGGTTAGGACCTTTGGAGTGTCTTTCATTCACAATTTCTTCTGGAGTTCTCTGTAGCAATCCACCAATCTTAGTTTGTGATGTGGATTGTGAGTGTGACACTTGTGACATTGCTGCAAACTAAATAGCAGCCTCTTCTTTTTTCTTCTTGTAAATTGTTCCCGAGCTTGGCATGGAGTTGGAAGCTGTAGAATGGTCTACTAGTGCCACTGCTTCTTATTCATCATCCAAACTGAATGGTGTCTTCCTCTTAGAAGCAAGGGCATCATGCATTTCTCTCATTATCAGCGTTGTGGTTTTATCACATTTTTTCACGTCTCCATAACCACCCGCCAAATGTTGTTTAAGTCTTGTGATTCCCCCGTTCAATTGGTTGCCACAAAGTGAACATGCAATCAATTGTCTTTTGTTTAAATCCGGCCAATATCCATATCTCCAACCAATATCCTTCGAGTTCGGTTTTCGTTTAGGATCTTTAGAAGGATCATAAGGCGTTTCACCATAATTTCCTTCCATAATTTACTGCACAATATAAACAATGTTGCACACAAATACACAATACAAAATGATCACAGCTAAACAATATTTTCACATAACATCTAAGCTGCTGTTCTGGATATTGATTCAATGATTCCAGAACAGCAAGAATAGCTTTAAGCTGTTCTTGCTGTTCTTGAATCAAGAATAGCTTTAAGCTGTTCTTGCTGTTCTTGAATCAAGAACAGCTTTAAGAACAAGCTGTTCTTGATTCGAGAACAGCAACTGTTCTTGATTCGAGAACAGCAACTGTTCTTGCTGTTCTTGAATTAAGAACAGCTTGTTCTTAAAGCTGTTCTTGATTCAAGAAAGCTGTTCTTGATTGGTTGCAGCTGCTACTTCGGGGAAAAAAAAAGGGCGGAAATGTCACAAGAATCAAAAATGGCGGAAATGCTGACTCGTCGAGCTGTGGAGAAAAGATCGTCGGAACATACCTGGCCGAAAAATAGAAAAGCGTCGCCGGAAAAGTGAGGCGCCGACAGGATGCGAGGAAGCTTCCGAGAGAGTCGCCGACGGGATGCGAGGGAGGAAGGAGATTGAAGAAGATAGAGGCGCTGATCAAGCAGGGAGGTTTAAGTTAGGTTTTTTTTTAAAAAAATCAATAATTTAGATATCCCTTATCACTAAGTTGGATGAAAAAAATCGCAAAAAAAACCCCTGGCCTAGCGGTGGAACCTTTCCCGGTCCACCGCGCGGGCCAGGGTTCGAATCTTGTGCTTTTTTCTTTTTCTTTTTTTGTACCGCCTATCTCGTCGGGATCTCGTCCAAGATTGGACGAGATCCCGACAAGATATATGATATCTCAGGATCGCCTGTATCGTCCAGACGATACAGGCAAATCGACCGAAACACCGCTATCTCGACGAGATAGCGACGAGATGATAACCCTGATTTCTATGCTGCTTGATTGCAATTGATACTCTTTCTTTTACCTCATCATTGGTGAAGATTCAAATTAGAAGATACATAAGAAACATGAGACACTGTGGTCCCTGATGCAGCACCAAGATACAATAAATGTGTTCCTAGAGCCTACATAGAGACCTGTGTTTAGGAGTAGAACAATAATCAACTTGGATGCCAAGAAGAAAAGATAAGGGACTCAAAAAGTCATAAAGGTCTAATATATACAACACTTCTAATGAAGATAAGGGACTGGATGCTAAGTACTAAGTCCACTGAATTTATTATTTGTACATCTAGTAGGTACTGAACTATTATTATTTGCATCATACAGATAAGAAGAAATATGAAGATAAAAAAGAGACTCAAGCGACTAATTTTACAAGACAGAATAACATCCAAAAAAGTTGTTAATGAACTATGGTTCAACGAAAATATAGCGTTCTTTTAACATCATGTGTTGTTTTCATTCTTGAAATGTACAAGGCAGCATAGCTATTTGATCTGATTGCCAGCTCCATACAAGTTACTGAGTTTACTGAGGGATTTTTCTTGGAGAGTTTGACATGTAAGAAAAATGAAGTGGAATAACTTGTAAAGGAATCAAGTTTAAGGTCATTATTGTCCAAACACCACACACCTTAAGAAGTTCTAACTTGCTTTGGGACCCCTAAAACCTGCTCCAGACAGTAATTTAGAGTCAAGAACTAGAAGACATTATTTATAATCATATTATGGATTAAGAAAATACTTACAAAAGCTCCTTCACCATGTAGGAAAAAGGGATGCAAGACCATAGGAAGTGAGGTCAACATGCTGCACAAGACTAAAAAGATGGAAAGTATATCATGATGGTTTGTTTAAAACATATACCAGAAGAGGCTGGAATAGCTAAGAAAGAAGCAAACTATACATATAACTCTGGAAATGTCAGGTAAAATATTTTCTTGATATTTAAAGTGATATAACTCACAGTAACATTATGCCATATGCCAGCACCATATATTCGGAGGAACAAGGATAGCTAAAAAGACTGCAATATACTCAATATGTATTCCCTCACTGTCATTACAATAATAAAACTATATTATATTCAATTTAACAACTAAAAAGAACTTGTATTGTAGCACCTAATTTATGTTTTAATTTTACCAATATTTTGCTAAGTAGATTCATCTAATACTATGACAGCATGAACTTCAAAGCATGACTTGATACTGACCTTGCAGCAGCAACTGCATGTCCAAATTCATGCAGACCAACAGACAACAATTGTTGAAGCAATGATAGATCCAACATCCATGATTGTTATGCTCAAACCACGAAGCTATACAAACAATTGAGTTAGGTAATATCAGCTTTTTCCAGTTTTACATCTCTAGTATAACTTATTGGGCACAGAACCTTGAGTTCAAGAAATTCTGGTGAAAGGAGTTGCACAATATATTGCAGTTACCATCAGGGATGCAAAGCAAAGTAATGTCACATAGATTTTTCTAGATAATTTGGAAGGCTAAGTCCTAGAAGAATGAGAACAGAGATTCCAAACTTAATTATAAGACAATTGAAAAAGGAAAAGATTACTTTAACCTCTAAAGTCTGAACATGATCCCATCTACGGCAAATTGATTGATGATAAACTAACACCACATATGAAAGAACAATGTGCAAGTTTGACCTTCCACCTAAACGACTAAACGAAATTCCTATTATAGACTACAGCTGTTTATGTAAAAACAAGCTACTGCATGTAATCATTAGCTTGCGGCATTGTCTTTTATCAAACAGTAATACTTGCTACCTATTCCTGTCCACTCTTCAGATATGCGCATCATTTGTTTGAAAATGGGAGCTACGAGGAGGCAATGGACAATTTCTTGCTTCCCAAGTGGAGATCACCTATGTGTTGTCCTTGTATTCATCAATAATTCTTCCAAAGTTGCAAAACATTTTGGTACCTGAGAAATTGGGGGCGATGTTAAATTTGGTACTTGATACATCCTTTTTTAATTCATTGTAAATATTTAAATTAAGCATTTTGTTTATGTCATTATGCTTAGATGAGCTTTAGCGCAGAACAAACAGAAGTTAATTTGATTCTGACCAAGGATATAACCCATGCATACCATATTGAATGTTGTCTTTTAATATGTTAGAACAAGAAAACTATATCATTCTCTCTGCTGCTTATTCAGCATTTTGAATGGTTTTGAAATTTTTGTGTACTGAATTAATTACCCAGATAACTATGGACGCTCAGTAGCAAGAAAATATCTAAAAAAAAGAAAAAGGAATCAGTTGTAGATGTCAAAAACTTAGTATTAATACCTGTATGACGCATACTTCTTGAGCATAAGTTTTTATAAAATAAAGAGATCTAATTCTTACCATAAGTTCTTTATATTTTTTCCCTTTCCTCTAGTTAGGTATAGAACAAGCTACACTTCGGCAAAAATATATCAAAAGAATATATACAAATTAATAGCATGTTAAGATAACACAAGTAGATAATATACTACCAATCATGCTGCTGCAACAATAAACAAGATTACAACTTCAAACTACTTACAGTTTTGGATTACTTATCAAAGAATTCCAATCCTTAGGCTTTACATATTAGCCAACCATCTCAGTACGTGGGCATTACGCTTGGATCTCCAAAGGAAACAATCTAAATGCACAGGCAACATCACCATCAAAAGCATTATGAGTTCTTCAGGAAAACCCACAATATTAACAAATAATAAATTCATAGCTTCTTTCAACTACCAATACCTCTTTCTTCAGCCTCAATCGAACATGATCCCACCAAAAAGGTGCATCTTCCCTTGCTCCAAGAGTGGAATGGCTGGAAATTAAGGGCAGCTGGGGAGATTGGAGCAGGAATTTTGAAATATGGGCGGAAGGTTTGGTGAGGAAGAGAGGGAAGCATTCCGCTGGGGAGAATGATAAGAAGGGGGAGGGGAGCGATTAGAAGGAGAAGAAGAGAGTAAGGTAAGCGGATTAGGTAAAAGAGAAAAAGAGGCAAAAAAAAAAAAAAATACTCGTCTAAAATTTGGCCTATTTTTTTATTTTTTTAATTATTTTATCATCTATGATAAACATAATTTATCACAATAAATAATTCTATATTTATGACAAATATATTATCGCAAACAATTGCCACAAAATATTGTAATAAAGTTATGGCAAAAATATTATCACAAATGCTTGCAACAAAATATCGTGACAGATTTGTGACAAAAAATTTGTCGCAAACACTTGCCACGGTAAAATATTTTGAATTAGTGACAAAGCCTATTGTCATAAATTTAAAAAATATAAAATTTGAACTTTGACTCAATTATTAGTGGCAAACATAATAGCAAAATTAGAAAAAATGTCATAAATTATTTGAACTTATACTTTTAACCATAAAAATAAATTTGCCACAAATTTTATTACAGATTACACCTTTTGTGGCCAATTGTTGTTGGTCACTACAAATTTTTGCCATAAATTCTTTTTTTTTAGTGAGTGAGGGTGGTGCGGTCTAGCGCGTCTCCTGGTTAGGTGCAACTCCGGCGGTGGATCTACAAAAACACTCCAATGCTCAAGTAAGAAAGAATTTCATATGAGGGTATGAAAATTGGAATCAGAAGTTGAATATTTTACTTTGTGTGCTTTGTGCTTGTATATAGTGCAGGATAAGGTATGTCTAGCGATAATACCTCTAGGAATATCGCAAGGGTTGTGTTCAAAATGGTCCGAGACTAATCCCGGAGATGTCGGGTTCATAATTGACGAATCTCTTGTAATTAATGAGGTTTCTTGTATTGTCGAGTGGAGTCGACGGGCCAAGTAGTGTATGGTTTGACTTGAGTCTGGTTCATGAGCATGGGCTCTTTTAGGCCTACTCTAATCAGACCCAATGTGCTAGTCCAGTCCACAGCCCTCGAGTTTGATCGAAGTCCGAAGATTTCGTGCTGAGCTCTCTAATAAGTGAACATCGGAAAGGTTCCTCGGTTGATGCGTTGAACAGGAGACCTGATGAGCATTGGTGTTGTCGCTTAGCGACTCTTCGATTTTCATAGTAAATGTGGCAGTTGCGCGGAGGGAAAATGTGTCTTTTCGTGTGCATGCTACCTTCGTAGTCATTAATACTGATAGGAGGCAATTATGATCGGAGATGATAATTCATATAGGTCTCTTAGGGAACTTCTGTAAAAAAGATAGTTGCATAGGAAGTTGCAACTGCTCTAACACTAGCCTATTGTAGCAAAGAAAGAACTAAAACAAAAGGCAACGCAGACACAAGAGATTTGTTTACGCAGTTCAGTGACAAACTAGTCACCTAATCTACGGGGCACTCACCGGACAGAAGCCCAATTCACTCTCTATAAGTACAATATAAGTTCTTTGAATTTCACACCCGAAATTCGACTACCACTACTACAATGAATCAAAAATAACAAAAATATATTTGTTATTACAATCAAATACCAACTTGCCTGTTTATGACATCACAGCCACAGAGTTTCATCCTCCACATAGCCTCGTGTTGTAGTGAGTTATCCGCCCGATAACCAATCTTCAACTCGAAGATAAAAAGGTTGTTGCCTCTTCTGCACTCGGCAGTCTGCACTCAACAGTCTCAAGTCCTCCATATATGACAACATCGTTTTCGTGCAATGGAGTTGTCGACAATAAATCTCTTCTCCAGTATTTATAGGTGTCACTGGAAGATTACTAGAAGATCTAAATAAATGTTGACTTTAATAATATTTAATCACCGTCGTCTTCAGTAGAAACAGTCAACATAACTTATGCACTTTTACAAAAGAACATTTATGTAAATAAAAAAATGCTTAAGGAATAAGTGAAGAAAATCTCTTCGAAACTAAACTAACCAAGACGAAAATAATGATGATTTAAATGTCCAGAATCAGTTAACAAAATTATCATTAAACCAGAAGTCTATCAGTCATCAAGTTCGCATCAGACAACCCATCCATAAATCCTTTAAGATAATAAGCAGTTAAGACTGCGTCTTCACAGTTGAAACCTTAATCATTCTCAGAGTATATTCCGATCACAGCAACTCATCAACCAGGATGAATTGTAATTGAACAAACAACATAAGTTCCAGCATAAGTTGCTCATCAACAGAGCAGTTTGTGAAATATCTTTTTACCTGAGAATAAATTTGGAAAAATATTTTGGTAAAAAGATATTTTTGTCAAATATAGTCAACATTCACAGAATCAATACTAACAATCTCTCCTTTGGCTTATTTGGCAAAAACTCAACCTGTCATAAATAATGCTATAAAGAGAGCATAATAACATGAGAGATGTTTCACAGATATAACCATACATTCTGTCAAGATTAAATAGATTTAAAACTTGAGCCATCATAGAGTTTAAAACTATTCATCACAGAAAAAGAATCATTACCATCATAGAGTTCATATCTTGGCATACCATCATAGAGTTCATATCCAGGCATCACAGAGCAGTTATAGAACAGTACCAAAAATCACCACAAAACCAACAAACATACAACACGTTCAGACTTTACCTCAAACCAAACCTTAACAAGATTAGACCACATTTATTAAAAAACCACACATATCTCCCCCTTTTGGGCAGAATAAGACAAAGGGGAGAAAGTAGTTACTTTGAGTTGTTTGGATCAAATGAACCAGTGTCTTCTCCAATAGACCAAGCTGTAGTACCAGCAGTGAAATATTTGAAAAAGTTCTGCTCAAGAGTTAATACCTACAGATGAAGCTCAGCTAAAGACACTTGCAATTTATACATATCATCACAGATTTCACTTGTATCAATAGTTAAAACGGCATCAGGTCTCATTTCAATCCACTCAGCACTAAATCTGGTTGCATTGGAATTAAGTCAAGTTGCTTGTCACTTATACAAATAGCTCCACAAGAAATATTGATTTCTTCTTTTCCTCCCCCTCATAAGATAACTCTTCTTCAGAACTAGGAAAAATAGAAAGTGATATGAGGGTTATGGATACAATACCTCTACCAGAACATTCTGTAGCTTTTCCTTTGGATTTAGACGAAGATGATCTCTTATTAGGGGATGGGGCTGGATTTGGTGTGTCGACAGTTTTAGCAGGACTTAAGAACACCATCTCTTTCTCTGAGCTTATTGTTTTACCCTTTTGCTACTCTATAATAGAACTTCGGCGTAAATAGATTATAGAATGAAAGAAGATTGAGGCTAACGATTAAGATCTCAAGAAATTGAATCGAGTTGCAACGCAAAAAGAACTTTAAATGATGACATATTTGTTCACGTTCACATTAAAGTACGTACAGTCTCCCGCCGAAAACTCAATGGTGAAGTTATGGTTACAAGAGAAACGCCAGCTGAAAATTGATTATGTGAGAGAATAATCTTTTGCAAACCAATTTATCCATCATGTAATGCGTTGTACGTCCAAGGAAGATTTAGATATTCTTAATTCAAATATCTCATCTAAAGGAAGAAAAAAATCTATGACATAACACACGGTCCTTGGGCAAAAAAAGATTAGACTGTGTTGTACTAGTAGCCTTTGAGATGAAAGCTGCATCCTTATCCAATCTTATCTTTCATAAAAGAGAGCATACGTGCGAACTTAAAAGAAATGTTTCTCACGTTATCAATCATCATTTAAAAACCCTATTTGAAGAATTGAGGGCGTTACCCACTATTCTCAATTGCAATGAATACCAGTTGCAACTGCATCCATTCAACTAGAACCTTGATCTTAAATCAAAGAGTTTAGCACATGAATACACAATAAAATCTTTGAAGTTTTGATAGCACTCGTATTATCACAATAAAGTACATTTTCTTCTTGATTAAGACCATAATCAAGTAACATACTCTTCATTGAAATTAACTACGTACTGCAACTGTCTGCTGCCAAATATTCTGCCTCTGCTGAAGAAAGAAAAATAAATGTTTCTTGCTTAACCAGACCACAAGATTTGATCCAACATAAAAACATCCGCCTGATGAACTCTTTTTGTCATCAATATTATCAGCCCAATCTGCATCTGAAAATCCAGCTAGACAAGAATTACAATCAACATAATACCAAAGACCAATATCCAAAGTACCTTTCACATATTTGAGAATTCTCTTAACTGTTTGAAGGTGAGACTCCTTTGGATTTGCTTGATATTTGGCACACAATTCAACACTAAAGCATAAATCAGGTCTGCTAACTGTCAAATAAAATAAGTTGTCAATCAATCTTCTATAGAAGGTGAGATCAACACTCTTCCCTTCATCATCCTTGCATAGTTTCTCATGAGTAGAAATATGAGTTCTAACTGCTTTAGAACTGTCTAGTCCAAACTTGTGAACTAGATTCTTAGAATGTTTATGAAATGAATATTCCTTTTTCAGATTGCTTGACCTGTAGATTGAGAAAATAGCTCATTTCTCCAACCATGCTCATCTCAAATTTAGATTTCATGTCATCCACAAATTATTTAGCAAGGAAATTAGAAGTTGAACCAAAAATAATATCAACATAAATCTGAACAATTACTAGTTGAGACTCCCTTTTCTTGATGAATAGAGTATGATCCGCTTTTCTTCTTTTATAACCTTTCATGAGCAAAAATTGAGTTAGTCTTTCATACCAAGCTCTAGGTGTCTGCTTAAGACCATATAAAGCTTTTTTCGGCCTATACACATAGTCAGGATAAGTAGAATCTTCAAACTCTTTTGGTTGTTCAACATAGACTTCCTCATTAAGAATCCCATTCAGGAAAGCTGTCTTAACATCTATTTGATAAAGTTTGAAATTTAAACAGTAAGATAAGGCAAGAAGTAACCTGAAAGATCTCAATCTTGCAACAGGTGCAAATATTTCACTATAATCTAGACCTTCAACTTGATTGTAGCCTTGAGCAACAAGTCTGCCTTATTTTCTTGTGATGTTTCTTGCTTCATCAGTCTTGTTTTTGAAAACTCACTTGGCTCCAATTATATTGACACTTTTAGGTCTTGGAACCAATTCCCAAACATCATTTCTGACAAATTATTGGAGCTCTTCTTGCATAGCCATGATCCAGAATTCATCTTTTAGAGCTTCAATTCCTTGATGTTCTTGGGTTTAATAGTTGAAAAATAGCAAGAGTATCTGATCATGTCTTGATCACCCTTCTTGGACTGATTTCTAGTCTTGACTCCTTCATGAACATCACCAATAATATTTTTCAAATGATGATTCTTGAGAGTTTTTGCAGACTTCTCAGTAGCAATTTCTTTTTCTTGATCAATGTTAGTCTTAAAGTCTATTGTATTAGCAGTTTCAACAATCTGTTCTGTTGTCTTAGAAGAACTCTGGGCAGTGTTGTCAACAGTTGCATTTGTCTCTTCATAAGTAGTTAGAGTCTGGTAGAATTGTGAGTCACCACTTTCACATTTGGTGACTATATAACAGTTTGAGTGCGCTTGTTGTAGACTCTGTAGGCTTTGCTATTTGTTGAATATCCAAGGAATATTATTTCATCACTTTTGTTTTGCATCTTTCCAAGGTATTTCCTATCATTCAGCACATAGCACCTACTACCAAAGACATGAAAATATGTAAGGTTAGACTTTCTTCCCTTCCATAATTCATAAGGAGTTTTTGTAGTCTTTGGTCTGAGATTTGCTTTATTTATAATGTAGCAAACAGTATTGGTAGTTTCAGCCCAAAATCTTTCAGAGATCTTCTTGGAATTTAGCATGACCCGAGCCATCTCTTGGATAATATGATTTTTTCTTTCAACAACACCATTCTGTTGATGAGTCTTCAGAGAAGAGAATTCATGAAGAATACCATTATCATCACAGAATTCAAAAAAAGATACGTTCTCAAACTCTCTTCCATGATCACTTCTTATTCTAATCACTTTAAGAATAAGAAGTTCTTACTCATTCTAGAGTCTTAGATATAAGGATTTGAAGTTGTTGAAGGTATTAGACTTTTCCCTTAGAAACTCTGTTCAAGTGAATCGTGAGTAATCATCTACACAAACAAGGACATATTTTTTACCTCCAATGCTTTCAACTTGCATGGGACCAACCAAATCTATGTGAAGGAGTTATAAAGGTTTTGAAGTTGCCACCAGTTGCAACTGCTTATGAGACCACCTTGTTTGCTTTCCTTCTTGCCAAGAGCCACAAACCAACTCAGGTTCTCCAGTGAGTTTAGGAATTCCTCTCACAGCTCCAGCATTAAAAAGCTTCTTTAGGTCCTGGTAATTTACATGACCTAACTTTCTGTGCCACAAGTTTATATAAGAGGAAACAACAGAAAGCCAGATAGAAGAGAAAGCAATCTTATAGCAATTATCTCTACATCTACATCTTCAAGAATACAATCACCATTTTTATCAAAGACCTTGCAACTATTTTTGTTGAACTTGACATCAAGATTCTGGTCACATAATTGATTAATACTCACAAAATTTGCCTTGAGACCATCCACTAGCAGAACATCTTTCAATTTGGGAATTCCTGAAACATTGAGAATTCCAACTCCTAAGACATTTCCATGTCTTCCATCTCCAAAGGCTATAGTTGCACCTTCATGTTCTTGAATATTTTTTAAATTTTCTGAATTCTCTGTCATATGCTGAGAACAACCACTGTCGAAATACCATAATCCAAGAGAAAAAATAGTCTTTGACATAAAAGCAACTTTACAGCTAAGTTAAGTTTTTCTTACCCAAACTTGTTTGAACTTTTGTTTAGGAGAGTCTCCATGCTTCTTTCTCTTTCATTTATGAGCAAGCTTGAAACAATTTGCTATTATGTGTCCTCTACACTTGCAGAAGAAACATATGGGCACTTTTCTCCTCTTCCAAGTAGGGAACCGTTGATGTATTGAGATGCATTAAAAAAAGTTCTTCAGGGGCAGTTGAGACTGGAGTTTTGACTATCTCGAGTTTATGTATCCAAGTCCATCATGGTTAGACTGAGATTTTCCTGCACTCAAATTTTCATTTAGAATACCAGTGGAATTCATCATTTTGGCTTCTTTCTTTACCTTTTCAAGTTTAAAAATCAACTTGGATTCTCTATCAGACTTCTCAGCAATATGACTTTTGTAGGTTTCGACTTCCTCCTCGAGTTTCTTCTTTTGTTCAATCAAAAATTTATTTTGATTTCTAAGGGTCTTGTTGAAAGTTGTCACTTCAACCCATTTATCAAACATCTCCTGATAGCCTTCTTCACGACTGTCAACACATTGAATCTTGTTATCCTCATCCTCTGGAATACAAACGGCTTGAACTGTGTTGACTATGCAGGCAACAAAAGCTCTATAGTTTCCTTGCTTAAATTCCTCTGCTTCATCTTCTTCTTCTTTATCACTCTAGGTAGCTGTGAAGGACTTCTTAAATTTTCTCTATACATTAGGACATTCAAACCTGACATGTCCATTACCTTCACATTCAAAGCACTAAACATCTTTAAACGTTAGCTTAAGATCAGATCTATCAACAGAAGATTGACTTCTTCTATTTTCCCCAAAAGATGAACTTGTTTTGGATCCGGTAGAACTGGACAGTTGAAACTGTTGTCTGAACTACACATTCTAATTTTGTTTGTTCTTGGCTCTTAGAAATCTTCCGAAATTCTTTGTCATAAGAGCATATGTTGCATCCATCTCTTCTTCTAAACAATCTTCATACTTGTTTTTATCTTCAGTAGTATTGAAAGCAAAATTTCTCTTTTTCTCTTTATGAGAGTACTTCTCAGACAATTCCAACTCATAAGTTTTTAGTTTTCCCATCAAGGTGTCAAGAGTAATAGAAGAGGGATCATGAACTTTTCCTATAGCAGCAGCCTTCATATCAAATTTTGTAGGCATGGATCTTAAAACTTTTCTTACCACCTTTTCTTTAAAGAATGATTCTCCAAGATTGGAAGCACTGTTCATCAAGTCTTTGATACGCCTATGAAAGTCTTGGATGCTTTCATCTTCGCCCATTTTCAGATTCTCAAATCTAGTATTGAGAATTTCAACCTTTGACTTACGAAGAGTTAAGGATCCTTCATGATTTGTTTCTAGAATTTCCCATGCTTGTTTTACAAGAGTCCAAGCAGAGATGATTTTGAACTAAGAGGGATCCACACCACTAAAAATGGCATTAAGGGCTTTGTTATCATAGTTGGCAGCAACAACTCCTGCTTCCGTATATAAGTTCTTTGGCTTCTTCTTAGTCTCAAGTGAAGGAAGAGTATAGTCATCTTCTACAGTATCCCAACAACGATCATCTATAGACTTGATGAATGCTCTCATCCGAGCCTTCCAATAAGCATAGTTTGTTCCAACAAGAAGTGGAGGAACATTGATAGAATTTCCCATTGACATTCCTTCCATTTGGAGCCTAAAAGGTAAGAGACACACCAAGGATCTTGTGCATGTAAACGTTAGCACAACCGCTCAGATACCAAATGATAATATATATAAGTCTCTTAAGGAACTTCTGTAAAAGACAGTTGCATAGGAAGTTGCAATTGCTCTAACACTAGCCTATTGTAGCGAAGTAAGAACTAAAACAAAAGTCAATACAAACATCGGAGATTTGTTTATGCAATTCAATGACAAACCAGTTGCCTAATCTGTGGAGCACTCACCGGACAGAAGTCCAATTCACTCTCTATAAGTACAATATAAGTCCTCTGGATTTCACACCCAAAATTCGACTACAAGTACTACAGTGAATCGGAAATAACAAAAATCTATTTACTATTACAACTAAATACCAACTTGCCTCTCTATGACATCACAGCCACAGAGTTCCATCCTTCACACTTCTCGTGTTGTAGTGAGTTATCCGCCCGATAACCAATCTTCTCCTCGAAGATAAAAAGGTTATTGCCTCTTATGCATTCGGCAGACTGCACTTAGCAGTCTCAACTCCTCTATATATGGAAACAGTGTTTTCGCGCAATGGAGTTGTCGATAATAGATCTCTTCTCCAGTATTTATAAGTGTCACTGAAAGATTACCGGAAGTTCTAAATAAATGCTGACTTTAATCATATTTAATCACTGTCGTTTTCAATAGAAACCGTCAGCATAACTTAGACATTTTTACAAAAGAACATTTATGTAAAATAAAAAAACGCCTAAGGAATAAGTGAAGAAAAACTCTTCGAAACTAAACTGACCAAGACGAAAATGATGATGATTTAAATGTATAGAATCAGTTAACAACATCATCATTAAACCAGAAGTCCATCAATCATCAAGTTCGCATCAGACAGCCCATCCAGAAATCCTTTAGGGCATGTTTGGTATCCTGTATAAGCATCCTGTATAGTATTAGGATAATACTATATAGTGTTTGGGAAATGTATTAACTAATACCTATACTAAAAATAGTACCCCAAAATCTGTCATAAAGTGTATTAGTAATACACTCTCAAAACTCTTCATTAGCCTGCACTAGAACTTTCAATATTTTGGATACTCATTTTACCTCCGATCAAAAATATAAAAATATAAAAAATATATTATAAAAATAATTTTAATTTATGAAATATTTTTAATGATAAAATTATTATATTATATTATATTATATTATATTATATTATATTATATTATATTATTATAATATATTACATATAATATTATATTATAGTGTATATTATTATATATTATATTATATTATATTACATTACATTATATAATATATAGTATTATATTATATATAATATTTATTATATTATATTATATTATATTATATTATATTATATTATATTATATTATATTATATTATATTACATATAATATAATATTATATTATATAGGTTAGTCAATACATACTAGTACTATACAGGCTAGTACATGTGTGCACTAAACATTGTATAATAATAGTACAATAAAGGCTAGTACTATGGCTCGTTTGGTACACCGTATAGTACTAGCCTGTATAGTACTAGTCTGTATTGACTAACCTGTATAATATAATATTATATTATATTATATATTATATAATGTAATATAATATAATATATAATAATATACACTATAATATTATATTATATGTAATATATTATAATAATATAATATAATATAAAAAATTATATAATATATTTTATCACTAAAAATATTTCATAAATTAAAATTATTTTTATAATATTTTTATATATATTTTTAAATTTTTGGTCGAAGGTAAAATGAGTATTCAAAATATTGAAAGTTCTAGTGCAGGCTAATGAAGAGCTTTGAGAGTGTATTGCTAATACACCTTATGACAGCTTTTGGGGTACTATTTTTAGTGCAGGTATTAGTTAATACCTTTCCCAAACACTCTATAGTATTATCCTAATACTATACAGGATGCTTATACAGGGTACCAAACATCGATACAGACTAGTACTATACAGTCTAGTACTATACGGTGTACCAAACAAGCCCTTAAGTCAATAAGCAGTTAAGACTGTGCCCGCGCAGTTGAAACCTTCATCATTCTCAGAGTATATTCCGATCACAGCAACTCATCAACCGGGATGAATTATAATTGAACAAACAACATAAGTTCCAACATAAGCTGCTCATCAACAAGAGCAATTTGTGAAATGTCTTTTTACCTAAGAATAAATCTGGAAAAATATTTTTGCCCAATATAGCCAACATTCACAGAATCAATACTAACAATCTCCCTCTTTGGCTTATTTGACAAAAATCCAACCTGTCATAAATAATGCTTTAACGAGAGCATAATAACATAAGAGATATTTCACAGATATAACCATACATTTTGTCAAGATTAAATATGTTTTAAAACTTGAGCTATTACAGAGTTCAAAACTATTCATCACGGAAAA
Source organism: Canna indica (assembly GCA_034359265.1). Classification (NCBI taxonomy): domain Eukaryota; kingdom Viridiplantae; phylum Streptophyta; class Magnoliopsida; order Zingiberales; family Cannaceae; genus Canna; species Canna indica. The sequence continues at coordinate 28,931,176 of CP136898.1, read as the reverse complement.
AGAACCATTACTATCGTAGAGTTCATATCTAAGCATCACAGAGCAGTTATATAACATTACCAAAAACCAACACAAAACCAACAGACAGACAACACAGATTGGTTCAGACTTTACCTCAAACCAGACCTTAACAAGACCATACTCTACTTATTCAAAAACCACACATATCTCCCCCTTTTTGGCTGAATAACCCAAAGGAGAAAAAGTAGTTACTTTAAGCTATTTGGATCAGATGAACCTGTGTCTTCTCCAATAGGGCAAGCTGTAGTGCCAGTAGTGAAATATTCGAAAAACTTTTGCCCAAGAGTTAATACCTGCAGATGAAGCTCAGCTAAAGACACTTGCAATTTATACATATCATCATGAATTTCTCTGATATCAACGGTTAAAACTGCATCATGTCTCATTTTAATCCACTCAGCCAGAGATCTTGGTTGTATTGGAATTAAGTAAAGTTGCTTGTCAATTATAAAAATAGCTCCAAAAGAAATATTGATTTCTTTTTTATCCTCCCCCTCAAAACATAATTCCTCCTCCTCATAAGAGAACTCTTCTTCAGAACTAGGAGAAATAGAAAGTGATATGAGGGTTATGGATACAATACCTCTACCAGAACGTCCTGTAGATTTTCCTTTGGATTTCTTTTTATGTTTTTGACCATGAGAGGTAGACGGAGATGATCTCTTATCAGGGAAAGGTGCTGGATTTGGTGTGCTGATAGTTTCAACAGAACTTGAGAACACCATCTCTTTTGCCAACGAAGCTTCCATCTCTTTCTCTGAGCTCATTGTTTTACCCTTTTACTACTATGTAATGGAACTTTGGCTTAAATAGATTATAGAATGAAACAAGATTGAGGCTGACGATTAAGATCTCCAGAAATTGAACTGAGTTGCAACACAAAAAGGATTTTAAATGATGACATATCTGTTCACATTCACATTAAAGTATAGCTCGCATCGAAAACTCAATGGTGAAGTTACGGTTACAAGAGAAACACCCGCTGAAAATTGATTATGTGAGGAATAATCTTTTAAAAATCAATTTATCCATCATGTAATGCATTGTCCAAGGAAGATTTAGAGATTCTTCAAATATCTCATTTAAAGAAAGAAAAAAATTTGTGACATGACACACGGTCCATGGGCAGAAAAGTATTAAACTCTTTTGTACTAGTAGCCTTTGAGATGAAATTTGCATCTTTATCCAATCTTATTTTTTATAAAAGAGAGCACACATGCGAACTTAAAAGAAATGTTTCTCACGTTATCAATCATCATTTAGAAACCCTAATCTGTGGGGCACTCACCGGATAGATGCTCAATTCACTCTCTATAAGTACAATATAAGTCACACTACAACACAATTGACCTATAGAGACATAAAATTAGAGACAATATATTTTAATTTCTAAATCTTCACATTTAGAGACTAATAGACATAAAATTTGCTCCTAATTAGCCTCTAAAGATCTATAGAATCAACAACAACTGAGTCACTTAATTGATTCTCTACAAGAAAACATAGCATCGTCAACGGAATTTTTACCAACGGATATAATATGTTGGTATTACCAACAAAATTACCAACGGATAAATAATCTGTTGGTAAATTAGCATATTTTTTTTCCCTCTCTTATTTCAACCGACCAATTTGTTTCCCCCTTTCCCAATCATCAAAATAATTTCTCGCACCCTCTTTTTTTTCAGCTAACCCGAGAAAGCCTTTTCTTCATCTTTCTTCCCCCTCTCCCACTCGTCATCTTTATTCCCCGTCTGCCCCGACAAACCACTTCTTCCTTCCCCAACCGCAGGTTCCTTCCCCATAGTTTCCTTCCCCGTCGGTTCCCTCCCCGCAGGCTCAACTCCTTCCCCGTCGGTTCCTTCCCCGCAACCGACAAAATAATCAGTTCGAGTCGTCATAGATAGCGTAGGTTCCTTCTAATTCCCCGCAGCCGATCCGAGCTTTTATTTCTTCCTCCCCTTCTACAGGTTTCTTCCCTTCCTCGTGCCCTAATCCTCTAAGGTCGTTACTTTATGGCGAAGCGCAGGAAGCGCTAAGAGGAAGCGCAAGTCGTCACAGACAGCCGACCGACGAGTGGATTCTTTCCCTTCTACGGGTTTCGAGCGCTCGGTTTCCCATTCGATTGTGGAGGTTCAATTTCAGTTGACATTTCATGTCACTTATTCTGAACATTTGGATGATCAATGTCTTTACTAATCTTCATGTGTACATTAGTCAAAGATTAGAGATGCTTTTAATTTGATCTACTTCAGGACCTGATGAACTTTTCAGATTAGAGATCAATGCATATTGATAGGATTTATTATAACATGACCATTTTAACTCGCTGCCAGAGCTTGATAATTTTCATTCTGGCGTCTTTTGGCTAAGAAACAGATTTCAGCTACGACTGTCAATATACCCCCAGCAAGAAGAAAATACCAAGTATTCTTCAGGAGCTTCAATTCCCCTGTGCCAAAGTAAAATTAAGAAAAGGTGTTGACTTTTGAAGAGTTTGTCGATAGATTGATAGAAATCTTACATGAAGCATTAGAGTTGGTCCCTTTATCTGGTGCAGATTCAACTACCAATATGTAGAAATCTTACATGTCCCTTTAACTAGACATGCCCATGATGTAACCGGCTTCATTCCCTGCTTCTTCGCCCTCTCCATATGTTGGAATGGAAGTGCACAACACCCTCCCATCCTAATCATGTGCAAATGTTTCTGTATAGTCTATCCCTACAACTTGCATATACCCTTGTGCCACCAATCTAGCCTTGAGCTTGCTTACTTCTTCATCTGCATTCCTTTTGATTTTAAAGATCCATTTAAGTCCTATTGGAACTTTCCCTGAAGGTAGTTCAGTCAAATATCAAGTGTCATGATTGTTGATTGACTTCATTTCTTCATTCATAGCAGTTCTCCACTCAGGGATTTTTATTGCATCTTCAAACCTAGTAGGTTCTATTAGTTCTGTAAGATTACATCTTTGACTTCTATCATAGACATCAGTCAACTCCCTGTAACCTCTTGGTGGTGACACAGAATCACTACTACTGTCATTGATTTCATCATTTATATCTGAATTGACAATTTGATTCACATCTGCAGTTGATGCATCATTCACAATTTCAACTTCATCCTGAAATATCAGCCCTGAACTTGAACTGTTAGCTAAATTTTCAATGTTCAAAAGAAAATTCTCTAAACCAACTTTGTTCTCATCAAAGATCACATCCCTACTTACAATCAACTCCTTCTTCACAGGGTCAAGTAATCGATACCCTTTAGTTTCAATACTATACCCAACTAGTATAGTTTTCACACTCTTGTCATCTAGCTTCTTTCTTCTTTGCTTAGGTATGTGACAATAAGCTACACACCCAAATTTTCTTAGATGACTGAGATCTGATTTTCTTCCACACTAAATTTCATAAGGTGTTTTCTCAAGCAATGCTTTGGTTATGCTTCTATTTATAATGTATGTTGAAGTATTAAGAGCCTCTGCCCACAAGTTTTTAGGCAGCTTACTTCCCTTTAGCAGACATCTAGTCATTTCTATCAAAACTCAATTTTTTTCTTTCTGCAATCCTATTCTGTTGGGGTGTATACCTTGCAGTAAGCTGATGTTTTATTCCATGTTCATCACGAAAATCCATAAAAGGTTTAGAGGTGAATTCTCCTCCTCTATCAGTTCTTAGCACTTTCACTTTTGCATCAACCTCATTTTCAACTGCGGCTTTAAACCTAAGGTTCCCTTTATATGTTGTGCATGTTAATAATTAATGTGCTTAATATTATTGCTAGGTTGTAAAGAGTTAATCAAAATGTATACCGATCGTAGTTGGATGAAACGTCGGATAATTGGAGGAGCGTTGACTAATGAATTTATGGAAGGAGTCAAGGGATTTCTTGATTTTGAATACTCCAAAATTTAGTATGTTTTTGGTGATAAAATTAGGTGCCCATGTCGACGATGTAATAATCTTCAATTTCATTGTCGAGATGAGGTGGAATATCACTTATGTTCGAAGGGATTATATCTGGCTACACATAATGGATTGCACATGGGGAGTTGACAAGTGAAGAAGTTGGTGAATCCTCAAGCATTCCTCAATCTGAAAGCTTTGATGCTCCTCAAAATCCATATAGAACTATGGTGGTGGATGCAATCGGTATTGAACGTATTGACTTATCAAAGGTAGAAGAAATACCAAATGATGAAGCTGCCAAGTTTTTTAAATTATTGAATTACGCAGATGAGCCATTGTGGAGTGGTTGTAAGAGTCAAAGTAGGCTATCAGCCATGTCACAGTTGCTTAATTGCAAATCTGAGTTTAACATGAGTGAAGCTTGCTATGATCGGCTGATGTTAATAATTAAATATATGTTACTAGAAGATGCGAAGTTGGAAGAAAATTTTTACAGAACAAAGAAGATGATGAGGAAATTAGGACTTGGGTACGAGAAGATAGATGCATGTCAGAATAATTGCATGTTATTTTATAAAGAAACAACAAATTTAACGTAGTGCTCAGTGTGTGGACATGCTCGATATAAGCCAAGACTATTAAATAATGGTAGACGAAAAAATATACCGTATAAGGTCTTACGATATCTCCCTATAGCACCAAGACTTCAAAAGCTTTTTATGTCAGAAAAAACTGCAAAGCATATGATTTGGCATGCTAAGAATCGTACTTCCGACGTTGTTGCACATCCTGCACATAGTGAGGCATGGAAACAATTTGATGCTCACCATCCTTCATTTGCTTCTGATCCAAGGAATGTCATATTAGGATTGTGCACCGATGGTTTCAACCCATTCGGGCATTCTTCTATTCCCTATTCAGTTTGGCCTGTGCTCATTACTGTATACAATTTGCCGACATCTATGTGTTTGAAGGACTAGTTTATGTTCTTAAGTTTGATAATTCCTGGACCAAAGAGACCACGTAAAGAACTTGACATATTTTTGAGGTCATTGATAGATGAACTGAATATGTTATGGTCTGATGGAATTTTGACATATAATGTGTTTAGAAAACAAAATTTTCAAATGAGAGCAGCACTTATGTGGACTATCAGCGACTTCCATGCATATGATATGCTATCAGGATGGAGCACACACGGGAGGTTAGCTTGTCCCTATTGTTTAAAGCGTAGCAAACTTTTTATTCTCAAAAATGGGAGAAAGATATCATTTTTCGATTGTCATCGTCAGTTTCTCCCTCTTGATCATCCATATCGACGACAAAGAGATAAATTTATGAAAGGCCGAATTGAAAGAGATATTCACCTCCATGATTATCGGGCGATGATATAAAGGCACGTGTCGATAAATTGCCTGATATTCAATTTGGAAATCAATGTATTAATGCTAGAATTTATGGATTTGGCCAACAAGATAATTGGATAAAAAAAAGTATCTTTTAGAGTTTACTGTATTGGCATACAAATTTAATTCGACATAACTTAGATGTGATGCATATTGAACGGAAAGTATTTGAAAATATATTCAATACAGTGATGGACATCAAGGGGAAAATAAAAGACAATGTCAAGGCCAGAGCTGATTTGTCTAAGTATTGCAAGCGCCCTGAGTTAGAATTAGAGCATGTTAATGGGAAAATGTTGAAGTCGAGAGCCTCATTTGTGTTGAACAGAGAACAAATCAAAGCAGTATGTCAATGGGTTAAAGAATTAAAATTTCCCGATGGTTATGCTTCAAACATAAGTCGGTGTGTAAATATAGATGACTGCAAATTCTATAGAATGAAAAGTCACGATTGTCATATTTTCATGCAAGGGCTTATTCCAATTGTATTTCGTGATTTATTACCTGATCCAGTATGGGATGCATTAACTGAGCTGAGTTTATTTTTTCGGGACTTGTGTTCAAGTGTGTTGCGAATTGAGGATGTAGAATGACTTGAGTTAAACATTGTCGAGATACTATGCAAGCTTGAAAAAATATTTCCACCAAGTTTTTTTGACTCTATGGAGCATCTCCCCGTTCACTTAGCTTATGAGACTAAAAGTGGTGGTCCGGTACAATATAGATGGATGTATAGATTTGAAAGGTAACACATCTTCCTTTTTATTCTTGATTGAAATTTTTGAAAAAAATTGCGTCTTAATTTCTAAGAATATTTTTAGGTATATGCTTCAATTGAAGAAAAAAGCGAAAAATCGAGCATATGTCAAAGGATCAATTTGTGAAGCATATATCATTGAGGAAATTTCTAATTTTTGTTCTTTTTACTTCGAACCAAAGGTACACACAAGGTTGAATTGATTTGTGAAACACACACACACACACACACACACACACATATATATATATATAAGAAATATTAATTTCTTGTTCATTTTATTCGTGGACCAAAAGGTACACACAAGGTTGAATCAAGTACCTCGAAATGATGATGGTGGAGTTCCAACTACCATGGAACGTCTATCTATCTTTACCTATCCTGGTCGACCTTGTGGGGCTGTTGGGCGTTATAGGAGGGTCGACGAAAATGAGTATAAAGCAATTGAGCTTTAAGTACTTATGAATTGTGAAAAGATCTCTCCTTTCATTAAGTACGTATAGTAGTGTTAATTATTTCATATATTTACTTTATATTAATGTAAACTTTATTACTTTTTAGCGAGTTTAATAATATCGTTACGCAAAGAGAACCGCACTTGACTGACGCAGAGCTTGAGAAGTTACGAGATAGAGAATTTCCAAAATGGTTGAGAGACTATGTAAGTTGAATAATATAATAATGTTTGTCTCAATATGAATAATCATGACTATATTATAAATTGTTCTTTTTCTTCTTTTTGTGATAGGTTAATCATAATATTGACACGATTGACACGAAGGGTTATTTTGTTAATGGATATAAGTTTCACACCAAGAAATATTCACATGGAAAGAAAATAATAAACAGTGGTGTTTGTGTTAAGGGCAGTTGTTACAATGATTATAATCGTGATTACTATGGCATCCTGATTGATATTGTACAGGTAGAATACTTTGGTGAAGGAAATCAGGTGGTGTTATTTAAATGTGAGTGGTTTGATACCAAAAACGGAGTTAGGGTACATCCTCATCATGGACTTGTTGAAATCAATCACAAGTTAAAACTTTATATTGATTCTCCTTTTGTGTTAGCCGAGCAAGCTCAATAAGTTTATTACACGAGTTACCCCTCAAAGAAAAAAGGAAGGAGTGATTGGTGGGTTGCATGCAAAATTAAAGCAAGAAATACATATGATATATTAGACATCGAAGAAACAGACGATAATATCCCTCCACAGATCGATGATTTTTTTCAAGAGGATGAGGTTGAAGCAGTACAACCTATTATGCCTACAACAGATTTAGATGCATCCAATGTATTAGTTAATGTTGGAGTAGTTGATGAGGTAGATCAACATGAAGAATTTTTCTTAAGAACTCAAACACATGCCATTGAAGAGGATGAAGAAGAAGCAAATGTTGTTGACATTGAAGATGAAGATACTGAAGATGATGAAGTTGATGAGTATTTGTCAAATGAGGAGAATGATGATTGAAACTTTTTAAACTTCTATTATACTTTTTTCAAATTATCTAATATATGTGTTTAGTGGGCCCTGAGGCCTTATAGTTCAGGAGTCACTATTTGTAATTTATTTCTAATGCAGACATGACTTACTATCTAATATGTAGAACTAATAGCTAATGCCAACCTTTTTAGTTTTGACATTGTTTGACATGTTTGAATTATTTGAAGTTTTATGCTTGATGCTTGAGTTCCTTCATAATTTCTACTTTCTCTAAAGGTACATATATAGTTCAGGTGGTGTTATTGGGTTGTAATTGCTTAAAATTAATCCTTGCAGAGCTACAAGAAGTGGAAGTTGTTGCCAATTGGCCTTGCAGAATTCGAGGAATTCCAAGTTATTAAGGTTTGCATCTTGTCCAAAAGCAGTCATCAGATTATTATAGTAGTGTCCTATAATTTTCCTGAAGAGAATATGGTTGGGGGATCATTTCATTCACTTAGAAATATATACACTTAGACACAACAAAGAATGTCTCTGTTGCTCTGTTTGTTCATATTCATTGATGCAAGGCCTTATATTTCAGATGTCTGGCTGCCTTTTACATCTCCTTCATACTACAGCTAGTATCATTTCCTAGTGAATGAAAACATTTATTTGTTTTTTTTCTGGTCTTGTGATATTGTAGGCTGCAGTTTTGTCTATTCTTTTTATGGACCTATATATCATTTGTAGATGACCACTAGAAGAAAAAGTGTCGGTGGCATATTTCTTATAATTCTACATAGCCTCTATCGCATCTTCTATCCTACATGAGGAGGTTTAGCATTTTTGCAATAGTTATATTTAGAGTTTAAGTTAATGCAGCTCATATCATTGGGAAAAAAAGACTTTAAATTGAATTGCTTCATTGATCTGGTTCAGCATTTTTTGCTCATGATCTGGTTCAGCTTTTTTTGCTCACCCCCAATTGATAGCCATGAGATTATTGTGTAGGAACTTGGCCTAGGAACTTGTACTTTTGATGTTGCAGTTCATAATTTGTGAAACTTTTTTTGATAGTAAGTACTGAACCATATGCTTCTTTGGTTTCTGAAGATGTTTCCCTCCTCTTATCTCGAATATCGAGTTTTCTCCAAATATTTAAATGTTGTATGTACCCTTGCAAACCAGAGATACCATCTCCATCAGTAGCTAGAATTATATCATTTACTTGATGAGATTAAGTTTTCATGGATTCACTCTTTTAAGGTTTTCATGCATCCAAAAAATATGAGAGAGAGGTACAAAAGAGGTTAGAAGATGTATTTATAATCCTCAGCTGAAACAGGGCATCAACGGGCATAAATTTTACCGTTACAGATGCCCGGTCGATGGTCCGGTCGGTCGTCGGTCGACCGACCGATCGACCGTCCAGCCTTCTGTAAGATTTACGCGCCATTCGGTCAATCGACGGGTTGACCGACTATCGCGAGATTGGCGATCCTGAATCTAGTCGACCGAATCAGTGATGCCAAAATTGCGCGACTCGTGATTTGCCATCCGGTCGACCGCTCGATCGACCAATGAGCATTCTGCCCTATTTTGGCTTCGGTCAGTCGATCGATCGGTCGACCGACGTAACCTTCTGCGGCTACTGCCTCTTTTGCGCATCATTCGGTCGACCGATCGACCGCCCAGCCTTCTGTAAGATTTACGTGCCATTCGGTCAACCGACTGTCGCGAGATTGGTGATCCTGAATCCGATCGACCGAATCAGTGATGCAAAAATCGCATGACTCGCAATTTGCCATCCGGTCGACCGATGAGCATTCTGCCCAATTTTGGCTTCGGTCGACCGACGCAGCCTTCTGCGTCTATTGTCTCTTTTGTGCATCATTCGGTCGACCGAACCAGAGCTGGAAAATTTTATCTTGGCTTTCTCATTTCGCGCTTGGTTTTTCAGCTTCGTTCTTTAGCGTACTTTAACTTTAAAAGATTCTCCATGCTATCCAAAACATTTTTGATGCACGCATTGATCTGTTTTGGAGATTGATCGAGAGACGTAAGACTTGACGTATCTTTCATCGATCCTGCAATTTTCATACTTCAAGCACTTGTTAAATAGGTTTGTTATCATCAAAATAATCATGAGGAGAATAAAGCATGAAGGAGCGAGGAACCCTTCAGCTAACATATATATCCTTCTAATCATCTTCAATTATTTATATATGCTTCAATTGTTTTATTAAGTAATGGTGAGTACACGAAGTCGAGGTCGAGGACGAGGACGAGGGCGTCCTCCTTTGAGTCAATACCCTTCTACCACTTCTATACATTCATCATCTGAACATATACTTGTACCACCTGTGATCATTTCTTCTGCACCCATGAGACTTGAACATGTACTTGTGATTGATTCTTTAGCACCCATGATACCTATATCTGTACCTGTTATTGTTCCCATATAAACACCTAGTATTCCTACACCGTCGACATCAGCAGCATCGTTACCCTCACAACCTTCAATGAATTTGCCTTTGATGTCAACAGTTCCTATTATACCATCTACGTCTATACATGACACATCTATTCCTACACAAAGTGATGAAACTTCACATCAAAGTCGAGGAAGAGGACCAAATCAGCCTTCACAACAACCAGAGACACCAGATGATAGACACCTACTAATTATTGATAAGAAAAGGTATATATGTAGTCAGATATTCAAACACCATTATTTGTAAATACAAGATATTTATTAACATATATCATTTATAATGTGTTTATTTGTTAACATTCTTTTTTACAGCTTCCCCGAGACAGAAGTAGTACGAGATATTTCATCAATAATTAAGGCAAATTTCACGAGTGTATGGCCATGTTGGTCTCAAGTACCATCACATGTGAAGGAATTCATTTGGGACAAATTTAAGGTATTTCCCTATAAAGCAAGTCAAATTTCTTGAATGTAAGTAACAAATTTCCACTTTTTGTTCTCGCATTTTTAGTTCCAGTTTCATATATTTTTCATAACTATATATTTTTGGTCTGAACTACTACAATATATTTTTAGTTCCAGCATGGACTAAAAATATTATGGGCAATATATTGCTATGAAGTGGAAAAATATATTGCTTTATAGGGAACAAAAACGTATAGGGGTACATGGAGTACAAGTTGCTTAAATATCATAACCAAAATGGACATTCTATGCCTCCAAGCTATGAGGATTTATCCCTCGACCCTGATTTGCTATAAATATGCAAGGAAACCTTTATTATGTTTCCTTGCATATTTTCAAGTAAATATATTTTTTCAAAGATTTTTTGATTTTATTACGTTTTCTACACTGAGTCTACAACTAAATAGTCAAGGTAGGAGAAAATGAATGATAGTATATCAAAATTTAAAAATATGATGTAATAGATCAAAGCAATAGTTACGTACTTACCTCAACATGATATTTTTATTTCCAGTACAGTTGTGGTTGTGTTGCAATCCAAGTGTGCAAACCTAGTATAATGAAGTAAACCACCCCTTCAGAGCATCTAAGCATTTGATTCCATGTAACTAGGATAAAACTTAATTCTATGCATCTCCAAAAAAACTTTGAATGTGTAGAAGTTACCAACTAGTAAGAAATTCACCAACAAAGGGCATTCTGATCTCCTTGAATTGCACTTTCTCCTTAGTGAAGTGGTAGTCAATCTCTATATGCTTAAATATGGGAAACCAGTTAGGTTAGTTAGTTCTTCTTCCTTGTTAAGTATAGATCACTATTATTCTTTGTGTGTTTGTTGAATTATTTTGGTTAATACTTTGTTATATCCAAATTGATTGATTAATTCAAGGATGACTGAACATCCTAATATTCTTTTTTGTCAATAAGTAGTCCAAGTGGATCAAACGGAGTTGTACTTAGGTTTCTTAAATTAGCTCTGTACAGTTTTAAATAAGGCATAATATACAAAAACCAGGTTCAAGTAGGGCCTAGGTCTATCTGAATTTAATCTCCAGAAGTTCCTCAGCCAAGGTCCAGTACCTCCTTGCTGTTTCACACTTGAAAAAAATATGCTCAATATGATCCTCCCCTTCCAAAGCAATTTCTACACAAATAGTTTTGCATTTTGAGAAATCCTCAATTTCCATACATCATTCCAAGAAACTCCAGGACCCTCCTCCAGCTCCTCTCTACTTTTCAAAAACCAATATGCATTTCAAAAACTCCAGTTTCACAGACAGCTCCTCTTCACCAAAATGCTCCTTGACCATCTCCATGTTCCACTCATCACCTATTAGCAACTCCTTGACCCACTTACATTTTTCTACCAGTTTACAATAAAAAAAAGTAGGCCAAAACATTAAAGGAACCTCTCCCAGCCAGGGGTCCCTCCAAATGTCAGTAGTTTCAATACAGCATTTAATTCATGTGATAAAAGAATCAGGAAATTCCATCAGCTTTAGAATTTTATACATTGCCTCCCATTCCACCTTGCAACAATACTAGTTTCATTCTTATGAACACAACACAACTAAATTAGGCCACTGCCAACCGAAGAAGAGAAAAGATACATGCATAACTTGGAAAGCAAGTCAATAAAGCAATCTGCTATTGACTCTCCTATTGGAATTTACTTGGAGCATTGACATATATCTTAGGCAACTGGGTTGCACCATTGGAATATTTAAAAAAGAAATAATAAATAAAAAGAGCTTGACACCAGTAAAGATTGATTGTATTTTCCTTTCTATGTCTATCAATGTACAGAGAACAAGATTGATATATTGATTGTGTGATCTTATAATTGTATCAAATTAGTACTTCTTTAGAATGTTGTCAACTATCATTTCATTAACTTATTTGTCTTTTTTCAGACAGTTTATCGTTGGGATCCATCTAGGACAAGCGAGGTTCATGAAATATGGGATAGAACAGCTTGTCGACGCTTTTCTGACAATATGTGTAATGCAAGGAATTATGCGAAAAGAAAGGCTAATACTGACGATATTAGCCGAACTAATGGATTTGGCCCTCCATGGATATCTCCAGATGTGTGGAATCAACTTGTTAGTGAGCATTGGGTCACAGAGAAGTGGAGAAGAAAATCTGAAGTTGCTCGTCAAAATCGTAAGAAAGAGGTAGATAGTGACGTCACACGACATACATGTGGATATATTTCATTTGTGGCTCATCGAAGAAAATTGGTATGATATTAATAGAATTTGTTATCCTATATATTTTTTAAAATATTATTAATTAAATATTATTTGTCATTTTTTATAGGAAGAAAAGTTGAACCGACCCCCAACCCATCTTGAGTTGTTTAAGCATACTCATAAGCGTAGTAGTGGTGAAGGTGACTATATCGACAACAAATCGCAGAGTTTTGCGGTATGTATTTATTTTATATATTGCTTCTTTTTAAAATATCGTAATTAACTATTTTTTATAAAACAATATTGTACAGGAGGCTTATGAGACATCGGTCATAGAAAAGTATGGTACAGATGTAGCATCACAACCCATTTTAGATCCTGAAGAATGGATTAATGCCTCTGGACATCCATCTCATAATCGGGTTTACGATTTTGGATGTCGAGAGGATGTTAAATCCATTATGGGGAGTTCTAGCTCAACAGAATCTAGTACATCGGGGCATGGTTGAATGAATGAGGAGTGGAATGCGATGCAGACTGAGATGACATCCATGCGACGGTATATTATTGAATTAGAAGCATCAATGCAATCACAACAATCACAAGTGCAGTCGCAAGTACAAGCACAAGTGGAAGCTCAAGTTCGGTTGATGTTAACATAACTCGGCTTTCCAGTCAACTCTTTGCAATCAACAGATTCACCTTCAGCTTCCACCGCACCTCCACCTCCACCTCCATCTGGGTTATGATTTTCATGTTGGTTGTTAATTTTGTTGATAATGGATTTGTATTTGGTTATGATTTTTGCATTACACAATTCGGTTGATGTTAGGGAAAATTTGACTTTTAGTAATATTTGTATTTGTTTGATAATATACTCGATTGTAGATGCTCGGTTTTGGTTATGAAAATGACACTATTATTTGGTTATGAAAATATGAGTTTTTTTTCTTGACTTGTATATATATTTGTGATTGGGTAATAAGAAATTTGATGTGTGATTTCTCTTTTAAGTTGTATACAGGAAAATAAAAATTCATATGGGTGTGAATATTTTAATTATAAAATGTATTACCAACGGATATCTTTGTTGATAATACCAACGGATGTTAGTTGGTAATACCAACGGATACCTTTGTTGAATCTATTACTATAAACGGAGATGATATCCGTTGGTATTCCCAACGGATATCATCTCTGTTGGTATTACCAACGGAGTATGATCCGTTGGTGTCACCAACGGATACTGGTTCCGTTGGCATCACCAACAGACTATATTTCCGTTGGTGTTACCAACGGACATTAATTACCGTTGGTGTTACCAACGGATATTATTATAGCCGTTGGTAATACCTAGCATGGTCAACACCGACGTATTTACCAACAGATAATCCGTTGGTAATATATTACCAATGGATTTTTGAGTATTACCAATTGATTTAATCCATCGGTGATACCCTATTTTTTTGTAGTGATTTGACTCTAAGCTATAGAAACACCAGCAACAGAGTCACTTAATTGATCTGACTGTAAAGCTATTTTTAGAGGCTAATTAGGGACAAAATTTATGTCTATTAGTTTCTAAATGTGATGATTTAGAAATAAAAATCTAATTTGTGTCTAATTATGTGCCTCTATAGGTCGATTGTGTTGTAGTGTCATCTGTATTTTACACCCGAAATCTGACTACCAGAACTATAGTGAATCGAAAATAACAAAAACTTATTTGTTATTACAAGTAAATACCAACTTGCCTCTCTATGACATCACAACCACAGTGTTCCGTCTTCCACACAGCCTCGTGTTGTAGTGAGTTATCCGCATGACAACCAATCTTCTCCTTGAAGATAAAAAGGTTGTTGTTGGCTTAAGGGTTTCTCTTAAGCTTCGATCTTCATTATGATGATAACAAATATATATTTAATCTATGTGTGAAGTTTTGAGTTCAGGTTGAGGTTGCGATAAGCATGCAAACTTCGTTCAGAGAAATGAAAGAAAAGATCGTCAAGAATCGATAGAAAAAGAACGTCAAAGAAAGGCTTGGGTATAGACAAAGTAGATATCTTGTAATATACCCCTAGGACCATCTTATCCCAAGCCTAATTGTAAAGTTATCCAAGTTAGAACTTGGTAACTAAACCTATGAAAAAGCATGTAACAAATATAAAAAAAAAATCAGCCTCAGCCTGAGTTCGGTCGACCGGTCGGTCGGCCGAACAAGGTAGAAAAATTGGTAGTAGCCTTTTTGATCAATCGAATGATGCCATAAAATGACAGTAGCCACTCGATCGATTGGATTGCGGATAACTAAACTCGCGACTCATTCGGTCGACCGATCAGCACAATTAAAGTAGCGGTGGCTAGGCGGTCGATCGGTCGGTCGACCGACGATCGATCGACAAGCGACCGAACGGCGGAAACGGCTAGTTTTTCGCCCGTTGAACAACCCGTTCGACTGAGGGGTTATAAATACCCCACACCTAACTCCTTTAAGATTTCTTAGAAACTTAATTGAGCATTAAAAAGAGAGATTTGAGCCTTTTTAAGTTTGATTTGTTGTGCCTTGTTCTTCCGTCAACATTCTTCTTCAAGCGCCCATTCTTCCTCAACTCTGATGCGATTCAAGTTCTTCTACTTGCAAGTTGGAGGCTTGAAGGCTTGGGAAAAGAGCATTGGTTCTTCTTTCAATTCTTAGCGCTTTTTCATTATATTTGAAGAGTTGTTTTAAACTTGTTTTTACCTGTAATAGCTTGCTAGGTGTGCTAGAGAAACACTTAGGGGTAGGCTTTGAAGATTTGTGTTTTGCCTAGGTGAATAGGTTTAAGGAATTCTCAAAGAGGTGAGAATTGTGTCCTTAGTTGTATTCAAAGTGAAACACAAGTTCTATAAAGTAGTTGGTTAAAAATTCTTGGTGAGGAGCCAAGGTAGTGGAGTAGGCGGTTGGCCGAACCACTATATTTCATCGTATTAGCATTGTCTTGATTGTTTACTTATCGTTGTGCTTGATATTTGATAGCAAACATCATTAAGTTATATTTGCATTTGATAGAAGTTAAAATTAAGCAAAAAGGGAAATTGATTAAATAGAAAAAGGACACATATTATTCAACCCCCCCTTCTAGTGTGGGATTTCATCCAACAGTTGTCTCTTCTGTACTCGATAGTCTGCACTCAATAGTCTCAACTCCTCTATATATGGCAAGAGTATTTCCGCGTAATGGAGTTATCGATAATAGATCTCTTCTCCAGTATTTATAGGTGTCAATGGAAGATCTAAATAAATGCTAACTTTATAATCATATTTAATCACCGCCGTCTTCAGTAGAAACCATTAGCATAACTTAAGCGTTTTTACAAATGAACATTTATGTAAAATAAAAAAACACCTAAGGAATAAGTGAAGAAAAACTCTTTGAAACTAAACTGACCAAGACGAAAATAATGATGATTTAAATGTCCAAAATCAGTTAACAAAATTATCATTAAACCAGAAGTCCATCAATCATCAAGTTCGCATCAGACAACCCATCCAGAAATCCTTTAAGACAATAAGCAGTTAAGACTGCGTCTTCATAGTTGAAACTTTCATCATTCTCAGAGTATATTCTGGTCACAGCAACTCAACCAGGATGTATTGTGACGGAACAAACAACATAAGTTCCAATATAAGTTGCTCATCAACAAGAGCAATTTGTGAAATGTCTTTTTACCTGAGAATAAATTTGGAAAAATGTTTTTGCCAAATATAACCAACATTCACAGAATCAATACTAACAGGAGATTCGATTGTCAGTTTCCAACGCACTCAAATGCCCGCTGTTGGCTGATGGTCGTGGCCCCATTACTGGAGAAATGACGAACGACCGTTAGAGGGGTGGCCCTTCATAGGTCTATAAACTTTTCGCATGTATGAGTTTGGACATGGAGTGGGAGGTATCGAAAACTTTTCTGTTGGCCTAAGGTTTTCAAACTTGGTCTTAATCTCGGTTTTGATGATAACAAACATGGAACTAATATTTGAGCAAAAAATATTTTCAGCTTCCATATCGGTTTGCATGCGACTTCCCCTATCAAAAAAATCAGAGAAATCGAAGAAATCGGCAAGGACGCTCGTCGATGTCGGGATTCATCGAAAAGGTTGAGTCTAGGTCTAAAGTGTTTAGATTTTATGTATATCATCTATTGATGCATAAAGAACCCAAAACTCAAACCCAAACCCCGAAAACTTGAAAAATAGAAAAATCAAAAATTGGTCCTAAAAATTTCAAAATATTGGAGGCTCCTTGGAGGGCTACATAATTTAGATATTTTCTTGACATCAAAAGTGTTGGTAATTTTTCCATAAGTAAAAACAAGTTAAAGATATATTTTAAAGGAATTTTGAGAAACCTTTAACTTATCCATATTTGACTCAGGAGATTTTAAAATTTTTGATTTTCGTAAATTTGTACTAGATCCCAAAATTTAGATTTTGATTCTTAAGAATTTTGGTTTTTTTGATATTTTTATTGAATCCAAATGGGAGGTACTTCCTTAATAACATTTATATTTTAATTGACTTAAAGTTAAGAAATGTTAATAAGACTTGAAAGAATAGGAACCAATAAAATTGTCCAAAATTCCTAGAATACCCCAAACCAGTCAAACTAATCATAATTAATTCACGGAATATCCCCAACTAGGGTTGTTCATTGGGTCAACCCGACCCAATAAACCCAAGAACCCGACCCGACCCGACCTATCTGGGTTAGGTAGGGTCGGGTAATTGGGTCAGGTCGGGTACAATTTGACCATACTCGGCCATAATTGGGTCGGGTCTCGAGTTTTAGAATTTGAAACCCGATGACCCAAGATCCGACCCGATGACCCAATTATTTATATATTTTTATTATTTTAAAAAAATTATATTAAAAAATATTTATTTTTAATTATTTTTTTAAAAAAATAAAAAATATATTATTAAAAACTCTTTTTTTACCTAAACGGGTAAACCCGATTACCCGACACGATCCGACCCGAACTAGGTCGGGTTTGAGAGGTAAAATTTTTTCAACCCGACCCGACTCGATCCGATTACACTTGGTCGGATCGAATCAATTTTTCTCTAAACCTGACCCGTAAACACCCCTATCCCCAATGACTCTATTTTGAATTTTTTAGTCATTGAGCTTGGTTGAACCTGAGCATCTCTTCGTATTTTCTCTATATAAACACTTCACCTTAGCTTCTATGAGTCTCTTAACTCTTCAGGACTATTTTATCACAAAGTCTAATATTTATTGACTAATTTATTTCCTTGAGCGTAGCATCCAATACAGATATAATTGAACACTTTAAAAATATTGTTCAAATAACTGAAAATGAAAGCTCAAAGCATGTTTATTGAAATCTTAAAAGTTCATGATCAGGTTAATAAATTTTTAGATAATTTTAAAAAAATTCTATTTGATCAATAATAGTACTTTTTTTAATAAAAAAAATAAAAATATTATTAAGAGATCATCACAGCAGAAAAATCTTTTTTAACATCTCCAATAGATTTGTAGGCCACTAATCCTCCCATACAAAATGTTCTTTTGTTTCGATGGCCCTTCTAGCTATCCAATGAGCAGCCTTATTACGAGTAAATTTAAACTCAACTTTGTTAATTGAAGCTGCAATTAATTTAATATCATTAACTCGTCAACTCGCACGTTGAGCAAAAATATATAAGCAAAATTTTATTATAAAAATTGAATATAAAAAATATATAGTAAAAAATTAATGATATAATTATTAATTGATAGAGTCACTATCTTTACATTGTAACATGCACTCATAATGAATGCAATAAATAATTATAAAAATAAATAATTATTTTACAAACAAAAATTTATAATTGTATTTGAATCTTTAGTGGACATTAACAATAAATACAAAAAATTCATAAAGCAGTGCAATAAATCCAAACTAACCATAAATTTGGGGAAGCAACACTATTTAATTTTATTGCATACGATAAAATTAATATAAGTAACACCAAGAACAAAATTTATTAAGTTACGGGCTTTTATATATATATATATATATATATATATATATATATATATATATATATATATATATATATATATAACATATGATTTTAATTTATGCACTTAGACTAGTGAGTGCTCATAAACCCGGTTCATCGCCGATTTGAGCGAAGCCAAGGAATGCAGACCGCCACACCTACCACCAATCTTATGGCTTTGTACGAGCGGGACAAGTCGAGGAGCGACAGCTAGCAAGCAAGCCAACACCGCCACCCTCCACCGACGCGCCTCCATGAGGTTGCCTTCATGACCCGAATCGTTGACATCATCCTTAATTTTTTCGGGCAAGTCCTTTGAACATTCGACGAGTGCGATGGCGAAGGGGTCAGGAACGGCACGACGATGCATGTTGGAGATACACTGGATAGGAGGAAGATGAGGGAGAAGGGGTCGGGCGATCGATAAGGAGGCTGGCGGGCTCCCAAGTGAAGGGGATGGCAAAGGAGAGCATTAGACCATATTTAAAATTATTTATAATTAATAAATATGAAAAAATCTAGAATTTCTATTTCAACCTATTTAAAATTATTTAAAATAAATAAATATGAAAAAATGTAAAATTGCCCTGTTAGCCAAACTTCATTTTCAAGGTGTCACGTAGAAATTTTGAATATTGCTTATATATATATGTCACGCCTCAAACTCAGGGTCACATGACCGGCCAAGGTATACGTGCCTATACCCCGTAGCCTAACTCATGCACATGCCAACTCATAAAAGATAGCGAAAAGAAATAACATTTTTTATTATAAAGAGAAACAAAAACCGATTTCATTAAACAATAAAGTTTTTAGTAAAAAGTTCAAGTGCAAAAATAATAAATCAAGTTCAACAGTTTATCTTAACAAATAAAAACTGAATAAAAGACATGAATGTCCCCACGTGACTACAACTCCAACATCAAATCACAAGTGCATGACAAAACTACTACAAACTCGACTACGACTCCTAACTAAGACTGCTATGAGATCAATGTAGCTCATCTGCCCTCCAACCGCGCCAAGTGCTCCAACACACCTCACCGATCAGGCTCTGCAAATAAAAACAAACAACAACGGGTGAGTTCGAAAGAACTCAGTGAGCGATTCTACCAACCCCCACGAAAAACCAAACATAGATATGATGCATAAATCAAAACTCCTGACTCAAGCAGGAGAGGTCACAAGAGAGTGACCAGCTAACAAGCCATCTGGCCACCACCTGCCCGAAGGTAGCCAACACCCAAACGGTGAAGATCAATATGCCTAAGCCTACCATGCCCTGAGGCAGCAAAACATACTAGGATAATCAGAATGGCCCTCCGAACTTATCCTAATATAAAGAAACTCAGGAGCAATCGGGATTGGCTCATCCGAACTTGCTCCACGAGACGCGTAGGGACAATCGGGATTCGCCCGTCCGAACTTGCCCCTTTAAGATATCGCAGGGATAATCGGGATTTGCCCGTCCAAACTTACCCCTTTAAGAAATCACAGGAATAATCAAGATTTGCTCATTCGAACTTATTCCTTAAAAGCACCTCGGGAATAATCGGGATTTGTCCATCCGAACTTACTCCACGAGGCCAAACCGGAACAATCGGGATTTGCCCATCCGAACTTGTTCCAAATAAATAACGTATGAATAATCGGGATTCGCTCATCCGAACTTACCCCTTTAAATATAGAATATTGGGAACAATCGGGATTTGCCCGTCAGAACTTATTCCACAAGATGCACAGGAACAATCGAGATTTGCTCATTCGAACATATTCCATAGGTTGGGAATTACCTATCCAACCTTCCGGGCCTAGCCCGCAGTCTGGCTCCTCAACGAGCCTCTCCGTCATTCATAAAGATATGGTGCAACATGACCTAAGTCAAGTCTCTCCTACGGTGTCTTAGGGGTGTCCTTATTGGGAAATGTCTCAACACTCCAATATCCGACCCCAACTCCTAAACCCGTAATGTCATAACCAGTGAGGTTTTATTTCATGCATAACTTTATTTGTTGGCTCATAACATATTATGCTGACCATTTGTTCAATTTTAATTATACAATTAAAATTTAGATCACCAAGATTAGGATTTTGTTTAGTTTATTGTTATGCCCGAAAATGATGTATCTAACCTGAATCTGGTCAACAGAGTATAACCTATATTTCCAAACTATATTTTTTGGTCGAAACGATAGGTTATATGACTATATTAAGCAAACTATGCACATCACAAATAAGATTTCAAAATCAGCCTAAATTAATAATTCAGCTTATTGTCTTTAGCCTAATTGAGTTTTCAGCATCTCAAGATAAATAAATTCGAAATTTCAAAAGTAAATTCCTTAATTATCAACATAACAGAATTATGTCATTGAGACAAAACTTCTCAAGAAACAAGTCATGATTCTTTAACCAAGAGTAGCATGAACCAAGAAAATCTTCAAGCAAGAATCAATTTACATGATCAAGAATCTCATATCAAGAACACTCAAGGCTTCAAGATCAAATCTTATTATAAAATAAGCTCCACATCCAAAAATCACATATTTAAATCTAAAACATGAACAACAATTCAAGAACCTAAAAAATAGGCAAGCAACTCAAGATATAGACTACACGATAAACAAGAACTCTCACTTGGGTATTTCGTCGAACACCTCGAGGGCACCCTTGATTCACCCTTGGCCGAGCACCCCTAGGGTAAACCTAGGGCTGCCGAGCCACAAAGGGAGAGTCTCAGCCCTCCTTGCACGAATCAGCACGAGAACACGACAATCAAAACTCACGATTCGACGCGAAATCACAAGAATCAAGAAAATGACCAAATCAGCTCAAAACTACGAGAGAACCTGAGAAAGGAGAGATAAAACCACTCACATAAATAGGAAGGAGGATTAGAGGAGAAATCACGGACGACAACCCTCGAATCCGGCTTCAAGAGATGGCGACTCGACTCAAAGAAGGGGGAGAAGGGGCGGCGACTCCACTTTAAGCCATCGGCTTGAAGAGAGGGAAATTAAGGGAGAGAGAAGGCAGCTGGCTCAGGCAGTGGCTCCCTGCTCGGCTCCAAAGGATAGGGAAGAAGAGGAAGTAAAGGAAGGGCACAGCTCGACGACGGCTGGGCTTGGTGGCTCCAAGAGGGGAAGAGGAGGGGCGGCTGCTGGCTTGGCTCCTCCCTTCAAGAAATTTGTGCGGCTCCAATAGGGAGCCGCATACCAAAGGGGGGGGGGGGGGGGTTATACTTCCCTCCTTAAACCTAATTCCACTAACCCTCTTAGCAAACCCGCTAACCCGACTAAGCTTAATTTAATCCAATCTAATCCCATAAATAAAAACAAGCAACAAACACATGCACATCCACATGTAACATAATCCAATCAATTAGCTATATAATTATAATTCATAATTCAACTTACCTGAGTTCGCAAGCTCGCACCGGACCGCGAGTTGACTCAGCTCGACCTCGGACTAGCCCGCTAGGCTAACAAACACAAACAACAAAGGAAAAAATAAATAAAAATATCTAGGATATCACAATCCTCCCTCCTTAAAGAAAATTCGTCTTTGAATTTTTAGAAAAAGGACTTACCAAATCATCAAACAATGAAGGATATCGCTCCCTCATATCTTGCTCCACCTCCCAGGTGGCCTCCTACCCAGAATGGTGCTCCCACCTGACTTTAACCAAGGGGATGTCCTTGGACCTCAATTTTCCTGATCTGCCGATCTAGCACCTCAACTGGCCGCTCCTCATAAGAAACTGCTGAATCCGCCGCCGCTGTGGTAGGCTCAATCACATGAGACTCATCCTGAATGTACTTCTTCAGCATAGACACATGGAACACTGCATGCACTCGGTCTATACTAGGAGATAAGTCCAACTCATAGGTCACAGCTCCCCTGCGCTTGAGAATAGGAAATAGCCTAATGAACCTAGGGCTTAGCTCTTTCATAGGGGACACCTTGAGGAATACCATGTCCCCCTCAGCAAACTCTACCTCCCCAACCTTTCCATCGGCATACATCTTCTGGCGACTCTGAGCCGCCAACAACCTCTCTTTGATTAGCTTCACCTTTTCTACTGCCTCCTCCACCAGGTCAGGTCCCATCATAAGGGAATCTCCTGCCTCAAACCAACCTACAGGTGACCTGCATCTCCGCCCATACAATGCCTCAAATGGGGCCATCCCGATGCTGCTGTGATAGCTGTTATTGTAGGTAAACTCAATCAGGGGTAAGTGCCTCTCCCAACTGCCCTCCAAATCTAGGACACATGCTCTCAGCATATCCTCCAGCGTTTGAATAGTCCGCTCTGACCAAACCATCTGTCTGAGGGTGAAATACAGTACTGAACCGAACCTGAGTGTCCAATGCCTCCTGGAAAGACTGCTAGAATCAAGTTGTGAACTGAGTACCCCGATCTGAGATGATCATAACAGGAACACCATGATAAGCGACGATCCGATCCAAGAACAACCTTGCATACTACTCGGCTGAAAAGATCATCCTTACTGGTATAAAATGCGATGTCTTGGTTAGGCGATCCACCACTACCTAGATAGAATCATTGCCCTTCTTAGACTTTGGCAACAAAATCCATGGTTATCTTCTCCCATTTCCACTCTGGTACTTCTAGATTCTAAAGCAACCCTGTCGGCTTCAAATATTCAGCCTTAACCCGCTAACACACCAGACACTTAGACACAAACTCGGCCACCTCTTTTTTCATGCCTTTCCACCAATAATTCTGCCTTAGATCTCGATACATCTTTGTGGCTCCCAGATGCATAGCGTATGTGGACCGATGAGTCATCTCTGGCACCTGCCTGCGAACCTCGGCCATATCTGGCACCACTATCTGGTTCTTAAATCTCAGGACGCCCTCCGAGTCAACACTGAACCCATTATCGGCATTGCCCCTCCTGGCCAGATCCTTAGTGAGAGCACAAAAAGCATCCTCCTCTTGCGCTACTCGCAACATATCAACCAATGTAAACTGCACCCTCAGGTGAGCCACCAGCGCACTAGAAGCTGATACTGACAAGATTGCCCCGCCATCCAAACATATGGCCAAATTCTGAGCTAACGGCCTCCTCCTGACTGCCAAATGCGCCAAACTGCCCATAGACTTCCTACTTAAAGCATCAGCTACCACATTAGCCTTCTTCGGATATATGGTACATGATCATGCAGTCATAGTCCTTCAAAAGCTCAAGCCATCTTCACTGCCTCAGGTTCAATTCTTTTTGGGTGAGCAAATACTGGAGGCTCTTATGATCAATGTATATCTCACAAGCCTCGCCATAAAGATAGTGATGCCACAGCTTCACTAAAAAACATCAGTGACAGCTCCAGGAGCTGTCACTGATACCAACCATCAGCCACGGCCTAGTCCCGTTGGTGCTACTATTAGCAACCGTGATATTTGGTGCTGCCCAGACCATCCGCCATTTACGATAAGCTTTAAGCCACGGCTTAGTGATGGTGAACCGTGGGTAAGCCATGGCTAAAGGTGTATCCTGTAATTGAAAAAACTGAAAATTTTGTAAATTCCTGTATACAATGATATATCGACTACAAACTATTTTCAATCACATATTACAATAAAAAAATATCATACACATGCATTTGAAACCAAACATACAAGTTTTACATAAATATCATCAATATCAGCCTCAAATCGGAGGCAAATAATTATCAAAATATTATCTATATACAACCAAGTATCAAAATATAAACAAAATACAATTAATCAAAATCTTACGACTGCGATGGAGGCGATGGAGGCGGTGGAGTCGACAACGACTGGGTCGGGAGCGTCAACTGGGTCAAGGAGGACAACGGCTGTGACATCATCGGTAGAAGCCTAGCATGAGACGCAATTTGAGTGAGGAGTGTCTGCATGTTCTAGATTGTCTGTCTCAACTCGTCATTCGCCCGCCTTTGCTCCTGCATCTCCAGCCTTTGCTGGGTGAGCTCCGACTCCATGGCCACTATCTGGCTCTGGTCCTGTGCTCGGGATGTCGAGGGCCGCTCACCCGCGGTTGGAGGGGTAGGTGCCCCAAGAGGCCCGAGCACGGTGCGTGCATGGCCACTGTCTGCAAAGCCATAAACACGGCCATGCTCCCAGCCACCTGCAGTCTCCACCCAAGCTCCTATGTCGAACTCCTTCGGTGTCCCTCCACGCTCGATCATAGTCCTCGTGTAAGTCTCCTACACGTGTTTATATTTTAAATATATATAAACTATAAATAAAAATTGTGTAAATCAAATAGACATATATAAATACTTACCATTATGATGGAGGCTCTGCTATCAACGTAGTCCCCCACTCCTCGTCGACGATGGTGGGTGCGCTCAAACACCTTCATCATCGACGGGCGTTGGACGGTGCCGTCCTCCGTCACGCGCGTCTTACATTATAAAACAAATACATTAGTAGCATTTATACACAATATATAATATAATTAAAAATAATTAAATTATACATACCATACGACACTCATGAATCGCAAAAGAGATGGAGCCACCTGTGTGGCGCGCGCCCGTGCCATCCCCCCCGGGACATGCGATTTCTCGACGCAGTCCGGGATGTTGTATGAAATCTGATACTAGAAGGGGGGTTAAATAGTGTTTGTCCTTTTTTCTATTTAATTATTTTTTTCTTTATACTCAAATTTAACTTCAATTAAGTGCAAGTGTTTCTTAACAATGGATGTGATCAAGTATTAAGAACAATAATAGGCAAATAAGAAAGCAATGCATACAAGAGTAGTTATAGTGGTTCGGCCAACTGCCTACTCCAATACCTTGGCTCCTTACCAAGGATTTCTAACCACTACTTTATAGAACTTGTGTTTTCCTTTGAATATAATTGAGGACACTCTTCTCACCTCTTTGAGAACCCCTCAAACCTATTCACCTAGGCAAAATACAACTCTACCAAGTTTTCCTTAAGTGTTTCTCTAGCACACCTACCAGCTATTACAGATTGAAAACAAGTCTGAAATAAAACTTCAAATACAATGCAAAAGAGCTTAAGAATAGAGAGAGGAACCACAGCCCTTTTCCCAAGCCTTCACGCCTTCAACTTGCCAGAAGATAGACTCGAGTTGCAGTAGAGTTGAGGGAAGCAGGCGCTCGAAGAATATTTTCACGGAAGATTAGGGCGCAGCAAAATCGATCGCTTTGAAGGCTTTTAATCACTTCTTGAATGTTCAATTAATTCTCTAAGAGGGTTTAAAGAAGTTAGGTAAGGGGTATTTATAACCCCTCAGCTGAACGGGCGGTTCAACGGCTAGAAAACTAGCTGTTATCGTCGTTCGATCGATCGTCGGTCGATCAACTGATCGACCGCTAGCTTTCTATGTATTCCTTGCACTGTTCGGTCGACCGATGGGTCGACCGAAGGAATCGCAGCTTCATCCATCCCGAATTCGGTCGACCGATGCAGGGAAGCCAGGCGCGATCTGCAATCTTCAATCCGATCGATCGATCGGTCGACCGATGCGCCTTCTGCCTCATTTTTGCTTCGATCGGTTGCCTGACGTAGCCTGACGTAGCCTGACGTAGCCTTTAGCCAATGCTTCACCAACTTCGGTCGACCGACAGGTCGACCGAATGGCTACTGCCATTTTTTGGCATCATTCGGTCAGCTGAACTCAGGCTAAGACTGATTTTTACTTTGAATTTTTACATGCCTTTTTTATGGGTTTAGTTACCAGGTTTCAACTTGGATAACTTTACAATTTGGCTTGGGGTAAGATCATCCTAATGGTATATTACATGATTTCTACTTGATCTAAACCCAAGCCTTTCTTTGACGTTTTCTTATTTCGTTTCTTCAACGGTCTTTTCTTTCGTTTCGTTTGAACGAACTTCGCATGCTTATCGCAACCTCAACCTGAACTCAAAACTTCACACATAGAGTAAATACTTGTTAATTATCATCAAAATAAAGATCGAGGCTTAAGAGAAACTCTTAAGCCAACACGAGAGACCTCCTGCCACTCAGGTGTGGCCCACCGCTCAACGAGCTAGTCCCACACAGGGTCAGGAATCCACTCGGGGTTGTGTCCCCGAGTCTGCCCTATCTGTGTGGCCCCCAGCCGTCTCATCACAGTCTGACGGGTCTGCTGAAGCAGCCCGTTATAGCAAGTGCGGGCAACACGCTCCCATGCAGCCTCCATAAAAGTGGTATTGTCCTCCGGCCATGTATAGTGAGCCTGCAAAAAAAAATTATTATTACCGATGAATATCTAACATTAACATTAATTTAATAAATATACTTACCGTGAACTCTCGCCACAATAAATCCATATGCTCACGGGGCACGTGAGACCATGTAGGTCATGCCCGCGCATAAACTTCCCGATCGTCCCTGCTATCGTGCAAGGGACGTTCTCCTGCTCAAATCTGCACAAAATATAAATTCATAATATGATATTTTGAAATAAATAAATTATAAGAAATAATTGATGCATATACTTACCGTCTTTTGCGTACACTAACTGCTCTGCGCAGTGCTCCCTCGGGTGGAGGAGGGAGAATTATATTAGGCCCTCGTGGCCTACGTCTCGAAGACAACGGTCCTGGATCTACGAAGGGTGGCGGAGGGATGGTAGCCGAAGGTTAAGGGATGGTGGCCAAATCAAGCGAGGGAACGGTGGACAGATCAGGTGGGGGGGTGGTGGTTGGAGGTGGGGGGATGGTGGGTACAGGTGGGGCGGGTGGTAATCGTCGGGGGCTCCTACGAGGAATGCCTCCTCGAGAACTGATATCTCGAACCATAACTGTAAAAAATTAATATAATTAGATTATATATAATAGATTAATAGATATATTTAATAATTGAATATATACTTCAGATTTACAATTATTCGTCATCGTCATTATCTTCATCTGTAATACTCTTCTTCTTGTTCTTTTGTATCGAAATCTTGAAATTCTTCTTCGTCTCCCTCATCATCATTCTGTCCTTCCTCAACTTCATTATCATCGTCATCAATGTATTCTATTTCAAATTGAACTAACTCTGTGTCATCATCCTCGAGTATTGGACTAACTCGTTCCACTTCGGAAGGATTTTCTTCTTGATAGAAGTCATCTGTTGGCTCATTCTCTCCAACTATTGGGTTAATTTTTCCTCTAGCTTTAGTCTTACAGACTACACGTCAATCTGCCCTATCTTTCTTTCGAGATGGATACTGCATATAATATACTTGTTCGGCTTGAGATGCCAATATAAATGGCTCATTTGAAGCCAATTTTGATTTGTAATTGACCTCAGCTAGCTGTTTATACTTTGGATGAACTCTCATGCCCCTATCGCTTGTATTGAACCAATGACATTTAAAAAGGACAACTGATTTACATTCGAAAAATTGCAATTCAATGACTTCTTCCAATAGTCTGTAAAAGTCAACATCACATTCAGCATATGTTGTCCCTTTGACGCAGACCCCGACATTCATAGTTTTTTTTGTAGATGAATATTCAAGTGTGTGAAATTTCTATCCATTGACAAAATAACCATTATAACACTATACAAGTCGTGTCGGTCCACTAGCAAACTCAAATATTTGATTATCTATTTCGCCTCTATGTTCTGTGTTGTAAGCTTGAAACCAATTAGGGAACTCACGATTCTGTAATCTTTCTAATTCCTCATCGTTGTAAATTGAGTATTTTGTCACCATCTAAATGTCAAATATTTCAATAAACTTCTCAATCTCTCGACATATTAGTAAAACGTACAAGTAAGCCAAATGATATTCTTCATCATTTAAGAACTGAGACGGACGAGAACCGAAAGCACGACCGGGGTAACCAAAGATATTTAAACAACCATCTGATGGTCGAGCTCCCCCGTCGTCGTTCCGTGGAAGATGACTAAGTCTTATCTTGATGGTTGATTCAAAATAAAATGAGCAGAATGTTGAAATTTCTTGAATTATATATGCTTCTGATATGAAACCTTCAATTGTGATGGTGTTCTTTACTTTTTTCTTCAGACGATTCATGTATCTTTCAAATAATGACATCCACCGGTATTGAACGGGACCACCATCTCGTACCTCGTATGCCAAGTGTTTCGGTAGATGCTCCACCGAGTCAAAAAATGCATGAGGGAAAATTGCTCCAGCTTGCATATGATTTCAACAATATTATTTTCAAGTGCTGATATATCTTCGACTCGAAGCACATTTGCACAAATGTTTCTGAAAAACATACTTAATTCTGTCAACGGACCCCAAATCTTATTATGTAGATGATCTCGAAATGCGATCGGAAGCAATCTCTGCATGAATACATGACAATCGTGTCTCTTCATCCCCGATATTTTGCATTCATCGACGTTTAAACATCGAGATAAGTTTGAGGCATATCCATCGGGTAATCTGAGTTCTTTGATCCATTGATACACATCTTTCATCTGTTGTTTATTTAACACATACGGTGCCTTTGGCTTATGAAGTCGTCTGTTGACCTCTTGCAACTCTAACTCAGGTCTCTTACAAAGTATTTTTACATCATGTCGGGCATTCAAATTATCTTTAGTTTTGCCGGAAATATCCATAACTATGTTAAAAATATTATCAAACATATTTTTTTCAATGTGCATGACGTCCAAATTATGCTGAATCAGTAATGAACTCCAATACGACAATTCCCAAAAGATACTTTTTTTCACCCAATTTTGTATTTGACCAAAGCCTGAAATTCTTACATTCCGACCAAAAGTAATCTCTGGAAGCAATTGAACACGTGCTAACATCTGTTCACCAGACAACATCGGTGGTGGCTCATCTCTTTCGACTTTACCCTTGATAAATTTATCCCGATTCCTTCGATACTGATGGTTACACGGTAGGAATCGGCGATGACAATCAAAGAAGGAAATTTCTCGACCATTCTCAAGACTGAAGGATTTTGAGTGTTCCATGCAATACAGGCAAGAGAGTCGCCCATGCGTGCTCCAACCAGACAACATGACACAGGCCGGGAAATCATTGATTGTCCACAATATAGCAACTCGTAAAGTGAAGTTTTGCTTCTGGTGACAATCATAAGTGACAACTCCCTCAGCCCACAATGTTTTGAGTTCATCAATTAGGGGACAGAGAAACACGTCAATTTCTTTGCGAGGACCCCTAGGACCCGGAATAATCATCGAAAGATAGATAAATTCATCTTTCATACACATTGAGGGCGGCAAATTATAAACTGTTAACAGCACTGGCCATACTGAATACGGAGTTGCTGAATTACCAAACAGATTAAAACCATCTTTGCACAATTCCAACCTGATATTTTTAGTCTCCATAGCAAATGAAGGATAACATCTATCCAAATGTTTCTATGCTTCACTGTCGGATGGATGAGTCATTATTGTATAATCATGACTTCTTACATGCCAACTCATATAGGGGCAGTCTTTTCCGACATGAATAACCTTTGAAGTCTCGGTGTCAGTGAAAAATACCGAAGCACCTTAAAGAGGATATTTTTTTGTCTGACCGATTTCTTCTCCTTGTAACGAGGATGTTCACATACCGGGCATTGCTCTAACCGTGCATTTTTTTTATAATATAAAATACAGTTTTTTGGGCACACGTGTATCTTTTCGTACCCAAACCCTAATTTTCTCATCAACTTTTTTGTCTTATAAAAGGTTGGCTCAAACTTGTTATTTGGAGGTAGCATACTATTGATAAAGCCTACAATCCGATCAAACACAACCCCGCTGATATTACAATCGGACTTGATGTTCAGGAGTTGTGTCATTGCCGAAAATCTTGTATAATTAGGACAATTCGCATACAATGATTCATCAGCAACTTTCAACATCTCGTAAAATTCTGCAGCCTCCTTATTCGGCAATTCAATTTGTATCGCAGGTTGTTCTTCAGTGACTTCAATTATCGTAGTATCTGGTGGCATTACCGTCTCAGTAACTGACTCAATATTATTATTTAAATGGAATTGTCCTCCAAGACTATCCAGAATTATTGTTCTATAAGGATTAGGTGGATTGGAAGAAGAAACACCAACAGAAGAAGATTCACCATGAGTTTGGACAACATGATTGCTCGACGTCCCGACTTGACGTGACTCCCCGTGACAATTCCATACAAAATATCTTGGTGTGAATCCTTTTGTATATAGATGCAGTGTGACAGTTTCTCGGTCCAAAAATCTTATGTTCGAACATTTCTGGCACGAACATCAGATTTTATCACCACTAAGGAATTTTTCATTCGAGTAAGCGAAATTTAAGAAGTAAGTTATACATACTCGAAATTCTTCCATTATAGCTCCACGACGAATTCGTCAGTACATCCAACTTCGATCGCCCGACATGTTTTGTCAAAAAGTTTGTAATATCTTTAGGTAATGTCTTTAGGTGGGATGGTCCTATTTCATTTGGGATTCATGTTATTCATATTGCACTTAGTATTTCTTTTAGTCATTAACTTCATTCTAAATTTCGACAGCATCTTCCTACAGTTCTCCGAATGCGCATATCATTTGGACGCATATCGGAGAACAAAGGAGATACAAACTAAAATTTAAAAATGAATAATGACTAAAAAAATAAACTAAGTGCAATATAAATAACTATGTTCCCAAATTGTCCAATTAGGGACAATTCAAGGGTTGTACGTCGTATAAAAGATTATTAACTTCGTTTACACGAACATACAACCCCCGAACGGATCTAAGGTTTTGCAAAATTAAAACTTCACTCGTCTTGGTTTTTTTCTAAATTTATGGATGTCGGTGCGAGTCTAAAGTGGACGATTCCGGCACGAGTCCATTCATTGTGGATAATTTTGGCACGCGCGAGTCCATTCATTGTGGATGATTTCGACGCGAGTCCACCATGGACGATTTGACCGCGAGTCCAAAGTGGACGATTTGGCCGCGAGTCCACAATGGACGATTTCGACGCGAGTCCTCAGTGGACGATTCCACGCGACTAGTTAATTAATATTAAACTAATAATTAACCTAATTAACAATTATTTTCTAATAATTAACTATTAATTTCTAATAATTAACAATAAAAAATTTAAATAAAAAAACCTAATCAAATTATGATTACCCTAATCACATTTTGATTAGAGGGTTAATTACCCTAATCAAGTAAATGATTAGGGTAATTAACCCTAATCAAGTAGTAGCCGACATCGCTACCGGCTACTGCTCGTCGAAGCATTGGGGCAGATGGTAATCAGCCCCAATGCGGCGCCAGTCGGGTTGAGGCCATCGCAGAGATGAACGCCTGGGTCGACGCTGACGCGGAGAGGGCCGACCGGGTCGACGCTGGCACGGAGAGGGCGGCACAGGCAGAGATAGAGGGCGGCGCACATGGGAATGAAAGGAGGAGGAGAGGTAGCATACCGGAAGGGAGAGGTTCACCGGCGGCGATTAACGGCAGCGGAGTCGCAACAACTCGGCAGCGACGGGCGGTGGCGACAGCGGCGAGCAGAGAAGAAAGAGGAAGAAAGAGGAAGGGTCGGGTGCGAACGCAAATAAAAAGGATTTTCACCGACGGCTCTAGGGCCGTCGAAAAACCATGGATCTGTAATTTTATTATCACCGACGGCTATATGAGCCATCGGTTAAGAGTGTTTTAATATTCGCGTTGTGTTCGTGGCATTAAACAATAAGCGATGGCCGTCTCCAGCCGTCGCTACGTACTAACTTATTTTATTTCGCACCCCCGTTCGCACCATCAACTATGAGCGACGACTGTATGTGAGCCGCGGCTGATTTGGTTACTCACATCACCAACGACTTCAAAGCCCCCGCCAAGCCGTGGCTAATAACTTATTTTATTTCGCGCGCCCTACGTGCCATGAACTACAAGCGACGGCTCTATCTGGCCGTATGCGAGCCGCGGCTGATTTGGTCACATCAGCCACGACCGTTGTGGCCGACGCAAAGTCGTGAATTTTTCTGACGGCCCTGGCGACCGTCGGTGATCCCCGTGGCTGATGTGGTATATATATTCTAATAGTTAGCGATCATTGAGCTTCAGAAAGCTCTCCTCGCACTTACTGTCCCAATCAAACTTGACTTTCTTCTGAGTCAGGCGGGTTAATGTCGCTACAATCCTGGAGAAATTCTCCATAAATTTTCTGTAATAAACTGTTAAACATAAGAAACTTGACCTTCTTCTGAGTCGGGCGGATTTGAATTTGCTAAGAGGGTTAGTGGAATTATACTCCCATCCTTAAACCTAATTCCACTAACCCTCTTAGCAAATCCGAATTCGCCTCGAGCCAAAATCAAATTTGTTAATACGACTAAGCTTAATTTAATTCAATCTAATCCCATAAATAAAAACAAGCAACAAACACATCCATATCCACATGTAACATAATCCGCCAATCAATTAGCTATATAATCATAATTCATAATTCAACTTATCCGAGCTCACACCGGACCGTGAGTCGACTCAGCTCGACTTTGGACTAGCCCGCTAGGCTGATAAACACAAATAACAAAGGAAAAAATAAATAAAAATATTTAGGATATCACAATATATATATATTAGATTCCCAATGCACCTAAATGATTCAATTTCGTTATTACATGTTAATAATCAAAAATAACATTCTACTATTTTTGTTTTATAGCATGTTCTACTGCTAACTTTACAACAATTGTTACATTTATAAGAGGAGAACTAGACTTCACAAATTTTGCACAAGCAACGGTACAATATCCCATCCAATCTCGACAAATAAAGCCAGAGGCAACCATATTACTTTAATGATTAGAAACACCATTTGTTGTATTTAAAATAATTTTCGCATGGATTCCAGCTATATCCAAATTTAATTTTAGACTTTTCTCCCTTAGACTTATCATTTTCAGCATAATTGGATGTATGAGCTATTATCTTAGCTAAAATAGAAACAATAGATGGTTTAACGAGTTTAAAGACTACTTAGATTCCAAGCATGCCACACAGAGGACATAGTATTTAGGCAAAGTGATATTTTGATTTTTAATTTGCCGACGAATAACTTACCATTCCCCAGCACACTTTTTGAAAACATATTACTCATATTCGGGAGGGACATCGAGACTCGTTTATCAATAAATTTTCAAAACACCTTAGCTACGTCATAGTCGTGGAGAATAAGAATGTCAACGGAGCGAAACGGGGCGGGATGGGTACAAAAGTACCTACCCACTACTCGTCCCGAAATAAATGAATACTCATTACTCGTTTATTATCTGCGGATATTAAAAATGAGTACTCATTTAATTACCCGCGGGGGACGAAAATCTACAGGTATTGACAGGTACCCATGATAATTTTAAAAAATGTAAACTTTGACATTTTGATAAGAATTTCAAATATAAATTCTCTTCAAATAAACATACAATATTTTGATAACAACTTCAAATATAAATAATTAAACACACTTCAATGGGTTGGTAGTGGATAATGGGTATTGATTATTGAATTAAGTTAGGAACTTAAATTTTTTTAGTATATGTATTGAGTGTAAAATAATAATTTATTAATTCTCACGGATAACAAGTATTCACGGGTACGAGTACTATGATACCCATACCCGCCCCGTTTAATAAACGAGTATGAAAAATTACTCGTGAAATATTCGCGGGTAGAAAACTACCCCTCATATTAGTCATAAATAAGTAAATATCCACGAATATCCGTCTAAATGAATTTTTTTTGCCATCCCTGGGGGAGAATACGTATCATATCCTCCGACTGGCTGCCACACAAGGTGTAATAAAAGAATTAAAAGAATTATTGATACCGAAACGATACAATTTATTCGTAGTAGGCAACTTATTATGAAGCAACTTCCAAGTGAAGTTTTGAGTCCGACGGCCGGTAGTCACCAAATAGTGTTATAATTTCGGAATAAAAGTATTTCATTTCCGAAATTTTTTAATATTTTTCGAGATATTAAGTAAAAAATCCAAATTAAAGTCAAAAATATATTTGGCAATTTTATTTTTACAATATTCTATTTGGCAAATTAAACCTCTCTTAAACCTTGCAACCTTTCGTAGACAGCCGTCCTTGTTGACAACCTCGAACCGACGTCTTGAGGGGTTTCTAGGGTTCACGACTCTCCAGATTCCCACCTTCTATATTACCTCCATCACCCGATCATCACCTACCTCGCCCGCTCGCCGAGCTGAAACCCTACTCCCGATTCCTCTCCTCTTCAACCATGTCGTCTGCGCCCACTCCTCCCTCGGCGCAGGATCAAGCCCCCGTTCCTCCTCCCTCCGATCCCAAACCTGATGCCCGATCCCTGCCCGCCGCCCCCTCCGCGACGCCGGACCAGCCAGCTGCCTCCGCCGTACCCACGGCGCCGGCGGACGACGTAGGGGAGTTGAAAAGGGAGGAGGTAAATGAAGAGGGTGAGGAGGAAGAGGAGGGCGAGTGCGGATTCTGCCTCTTCATGAAGGGCGGCGGCTGCAAGGACGCCTTCGTCGCGTGGGAGAACTGCGTGGAGGACTCTGAGAAGAGTGGCGAGGACATTGTGGAGAAGTGCTCCGAGGTCACTGCCCTTCTCAAGAAGTGCATGGACGCGCACGCCGACTACTATGAGCCCATCCTCCGCGCTGAGCAAGCGTTGGTAGACTCCGTGGCTGATGCTGCCGCGGCAACCAATAACGGTGACTCGGAGGACCAAAAGGAAGGGAAGGATTCTTAATTTGTTCTGGAAGATTTAAATTCTTGGTGGATCTTTGAGTTCCTTTTCACCATAACATCTTAATTTCACAATTGTGAGAATAATTTATCATGGCTAGAGCCTTTTGGGCGAACCTTGACATACCTTTCTTTGTAGAACTAAGGAATTTTTAAATATACACAGTTTTTGAATACTTTGAGTTACTGCTTGTCCGTTTCTGATTCTTTTGACTATGATATGTTCTTTCAGTGTTTTACTCGTTCTAATTCTCTAATTTATAGCTGCATATATGTTGCTGATCAATGAAAGGATATATCTTTAACCAAACGTTGTGTTCTCTGCTTCTTTCTTTTCAGGATTTAGTTAATTAGTAACATTGTTCTGTAAACTACATTGTGTAATATCAGAAAACAAACTATTGAAGAGAAGAAACTGCTAGAATTTACAATTTAAAAGGTATTTTTCATCAATAAGTAGGGTGTTCATGTTGATCTAACTATGAAATGAATAAAGTTCAGTGTTACAATTTGCTAGTAACTTCTGTAGTTCACCATTTACTGTCCTCAATTTGAATAAATTAGGGTAGAATTGTTGATGGTGATGTTGATGAAAGTGTCATTGCTAGCAACGTGTATCTAATATTATACTATTTGATGTGGAAGTTTTTTATTGCATCAAACTTGCTTATATGCTACTTGTCAATAAACTTTTGTCATCAGTTCTGATAAATGTTTATAAATGCATTCTTTCCAGGCACAAATATTTTTGGCTTTTACATTGTGTTGAATAGAGTTGTGTATCTTGTACTAGATTTTGTTTTTCTTCTTCTACATTGCTTTTGGCTATTTCTTATCTTTACACTTCATAGATGTTTAAACTTGTATAATGTGAGTTCACATGTGGTGTCTACTCTACATAACTATGATGATTCTCTTCTTTTAAATTTTTTGTGTTTTACTAATTACTATGGCATTGTTATATATTTGCACAAAAATCAATATAAATTGCTGAAGAAATAAAGAGTATCATAAAATTGTTAAATCATATATTATATATGATTAGATGTCTATGTGATTATACAATCAGACTTTGCCTTTCCAATTGGTTGTTGAATTCCTGAACTAGTCTTCTGGACAGCAAATTCCCATCTGAGATGGAAATCTGGTTTGTGTGTGTGGTAGCTGAACTTCGGTTTTAAAGGGCCGTTTGATAAACTTCTTCAATATTGAAATCCATACTATTGTTGACCCATTCTTTTTTTTTTCAACACAATTCAGTTATCCTGAGGTCTATGGTGTCTTCTTGCTACAATCTGCAATAATTCTTCATAGATGTACCTCACCTTTTATCTTCTCCTGATGAGTACTGCCTACCTAAGTTCACTAGATCAATTCTTCAGTTCACTTCCAAGTGCCATCGCATCCTGGCTTCACCTATTTCATTTTCACAAATGTAATTTTTGGATCTTTAGATGGATGTCTTATATATACCAATCAAAATAACCTTCTATGGATTTTATCTAATCACCTAAAGAATGGGGGATCAAGTCCTTTCTTGATACTTGTTGCTGATAATGGATGAACCTTCTTCCAGGGACAGTTTTGATGTTAGCTTCAACCTCTTGGTCTTTTGCAAGAGTTTCATTATCAGCCGCAACATTTTGATTTCTACAGTTCCAACACTTGCTGCCATGCAGTATCGCCGAAGACTTTCCTAGCTTTGGACGTCGGAGTTCACATAGGAGAAGAAGAAGAAGAATAAGAAGAGATTGGGGATCTGGAGAGGGAAAGGAAGAAGCGTGGGAAGAGAAAAAAGAAATTTGACCTGAATTAATTCTTGATTGTCTTTATTCATTACACTTTAGCTATTTATATGCCCTATTACATGAAACTATTCATTTATTTCGTAATTATCTTTACATGACATAATCTCGACTCTAGTGGGGTCGGTTCCTCACTCGCTTCCCTCCACGTGGATGGTTTTCCACCTTAGCATTTGACTACTCTTTAGAAACTCGGCACGTGTCTGGTGTGTCTACCTCGAGTTCCTCCTCTTATTGTAGTCGATCATCTAAGACGCACGTGACATCACCCCCCCTCTTCACGAACAACCTTGTCCTCAAGGTTTAAAGAGCAATCATCCCCATCAGTCCTAGGCGAGCTCAGCTCCACCCTTGCTCTGCCGTCTCCCATATCCAACAACGGCAATGGCATCACTTGCATGGTTGGATCACAACATCACTTCAAAATTGAAATATGGAAAATTAGATGGATTTTAGCTGCTTCCGGCAGGTCAAGCTTATAAGCTACCTTGCCAATTCTTTTGATAACTCGGAAATGTCCAAAATACTTTGGATTCAGTTTCTGTTGACGTTGTTGACGGACTGATAGCTGGCGGTAAGGTTGTAATTTAACAAAGACCCATTGCCCTACTTGCAATTCTATTTCCCGGCGATGCTTATCAGCTTGCAGTTTAATGCGCAGCTGAGAACGTTGTAAGTTAGACTTCAATTTTTGGATGATAGCGTCTCGTGTCAATAATTCTTTATCAACACTTAGATTTGTAGCCGTACCTCCAGCATATTGGATGAGTTTCGGAGGATCCCGACCATATAAAACACAAAAGGGGGTCATGCTTGCTGGAGAATGGAAAGAGGTATTATACCATAATTTCGCCCAAGATAAAAACCTGGTCCACTTTGTCGGCTCCTCGGAAGCAAAGCATCTTCAATACTGATTCAATGATTCCCTTTGTTGTAGCTGCTCATGTAAAGATTTCAACTGCTCATTAGTTTGATTGAGAAATTTTATATCAGTTAGAAGTCCCAATTCTGGATGAGAGACATACAATACAGAAAACTCAACCTCTCGTGACAGAGCATCAGCAGCTCTCTCTATACTTTATTGTAAAATCATAACCCAATAGCTTCATGAGCCATCGTTGCTGCTCAGGAGTTTGAATGACTTGGAGATTGTAATTCCTTTAATGGACCATGATCAGTCAGTATAATGAAATGTCTGCCTAACAAATATTGCCTCCATTTGGCAACAACTTTGATAATAGCAAGCATCTCCCTTTGATAAGTTGAAGCAGCTTGCATCTTTGAAGAGAGCTTGTTGCTAAAGTAAGCAATTGGATTTTTATCTTGTGTTGGCACTGCCCCAATGCATGTTCCAGATGCATTAGTCTCTACAATAAACACCTTGTTGAAGTCAGGTAAAGCTAGAACAAGAGCATGACTTAAAGCAATCTTCAAATTGTTGAATGCTTCTTATGCTTTCTCTGACCATTGAAATGCCTGCTTTTTTAACAAATCAGTTAAAGGAGCAACTAATTGAGCAAAGTTCTTAATGAATTTTCTATAATAACTTGCCAAACCTAAAAAACCTCGCAATCCCTTAATATTTTTAGGTGGTGGCCATAGTTGCACTGCCTCAATTTTTGCCGGATCAACCTTAATTCCTGTAGGAGTAACTAAGTGACCCAGATATTCAAGCCAAAAGAACACTTACTTTTCTTTGCTACTAGCTTATTGTCTCTGAGTAGCTGCAACACTATTCTTAAGTGTGATTCATGGTCCTCTAAGGTCTTGATGTACACCAGGATATCATCAAATAAAACCAATATGAATTTTCGCAAATAAGGATGAAATATTTTGTTCATTGTAGCCTGAAATGTAGAGAGTGCATTTGATAACCCAAATGACATAACTAAGAACTCATGGGTTCTAAATGCAGTCTTAGTTATGTCGTGAATATGGACCCTAATCTGATGATAACCAGCTATTAAATCCAGTTTTGAAAATATTTGAGCTCCACCTAGTTCATCAAATAATTCATCCGCAGTTGGTATAGGGAATCTGTCCCGAATGGTCACTGCATTTAGAGCTCTATAATCCACACATAGTCTTCATGTGTCATCCTTCTTTTTTACTAGTAAAATAGGAGAAGAAAAAGGACTGGTGCTATGCTGAATGAGTCCCTCGCTTAGCATCGGTTTGAATTGCCTCTCAATTTTTGTTTTTTGAAAATAAGGATATCATAAGGCTTGACATTTACTTGGGACTGATTTGGAGCTAAATGGATCTTATGATCAGTTGATCTTGCGGGAGGTAATCCCTTTGGTGGAGTGAAAACATCCTCGAATTCAGACAACAAGCTCTGTAATCTGATATGCTGACAATTTTCAGTTGCAGTAACTTGTGGAAGCATTTCTAACTGATACAATGTCATAACAGACTGGTTTATCACACATCTTTGTTAAAGTACTACACTGAATTATCTTGGCACTTGTTGAATGCTCCCCTTTCCAATGACACTGGTTGCCTTGTAGTTGAAATTCAAAAGTCAATTTAGCAAAATCCATTACAATTGGTCCAAGAGTGGCCATCCAAGCCACCCCTAGCACTATATCAGACCCCGAATGGGCAAAAGCAAAGAAATCAGTCATAATAGTTGTGCCCTTGATTGCCAACTGAACATTCTCAATAATTCCTTCACTTCGTATCTTTTCACCACTTCCAATCATGACACTGAAAGGAACTGTTGGTTTAACAAACAACCCCAAGTAAGTACTTATCCTCGATTGGATGAAATTATGAATACTTCCACCATCTAGAAGTACTTGCACAGTCTTGCCTTTGATTATTCCCGTAAATCTCAAGGTTGTAGGGGAAAAACACCCAAATAAAGCATTAAAAGAAATGTGAGTTTGCTCAGAGTTATCTACACTAGACAACTCCTGATTAGGTTCCTGCTTAGCCTCATCCACTAAAAACCCATCATCAAGCATGAATAATTGCAGAGACTTACATTTGTGACCATAAGTGTACCTATCATCATAGTAGAAATACAAACCTTGTTCCTTTCGCTTTTGTGCCTCAGCTGCTGAAATTCTCCTAGGTAACATTTTATTGTTGCCAGTAGAGACTGATGGTTTTGACAATGATAGCCCACCTATTGGCAGAAAGCCTTTAGCAGGCATTGGCAATAAGCCCTGAGCTTTAGTAGACACAAACTGGCTTAGGTATTTACGAGCAACAGTTGCTTTAGCCTCACAGCACTTTGCCAAAAGCAATGCTTCATGCATCGAGGATGGTTGAAAAGATAATACATCAGACTTGATATCTGTACGGAGTCCTGAGATGAAGCAATTCACCATAAAAGACTCAGGTACGTAATTTTGTAGTTCTTAATGCCAGCTCCTCGAATTTTCTCTCATAATCTTCAACTTTTCCAACTTGCATCAATTTCGTCAACTGACCTTCAGGTGGCTCTAATTATGTGGGTTCAAAATGCTGGCAAAGGGCTTCAACTAAATGTCGTCAACCTGATAATTGGTTTCTCTTCTGCATCCATCGAAACCACCTTCGCACCATACCATCCATTCGAAAAGAAGCCATTGTGACCCGGTGCTGATCTTCTGTGGAGTAGAATTCGAAGAAATCTTCAGCTGCAATTATCCACTCCTCAACATCGGAACCATTGAATAAAGGCAACTCAATTTGTGGAGGCTTCGGCGGAAACGTGAAGTCATCTTCATCAACACTATCTCCCTTGGGCGACCCTCGCCATCGCGATCGCGAACAACTAACACCACCAGTCGGCAAGTGTTCAACCTTGCCATTGTTCCATTGAGCCATCTGGATATTCAGCAACCCAGTTTGCGATGAAAATGTTTGCAAGATCTGTTGTTGACCCTCAATGCCTGATGTTGTGAGGATACATTAGCTCGAAAGCCCTCGAGTAATTGATTGTGATGGGAATTAGCCTCCTGCAATACCCTCACAGACTCGGCCAGCGCTTGATAACGCGTTTTCATATCGATCGTCCAAAGCGGAAGAGGACAATGAAAGCACCAATGTCAGGTTACAAGGATTACCTCAGTGGCCTTCCACCTGTTCCAACTATCTTGCAGTATCGTCGAAGACTTTCCCAGCTCTAGACGTCGGAGTTCACTGAGGAGAAGAATAAGAATAAGAAGAGATTGAGGATCTGGAGAGGGAAAGAAAGAGGTGCAGGAAGAGAAAGAAAATTTGATCAAAATTAATTTTTGATTGTCTTTATTCATTACACTTCAGCTATTTATATGCCCTATTACATGAAAGTATTCATTTATTTGGTAAGTATCTTTATATGACGTAATCCCGACTCCATTGGGGTCGGTTCCTCACTCGCTTCCCTCCACGTGGATGGTTTTCCACCTTAGTATTCCGCTGCTCTACAGAAACTCGGCGCGTGTCCGGTGTATCTACCTCGAGTTTGTCCTCTTCTTGTAGTCGATCGAGACGCACGTGACAATGAACAGTCGGTGTCCATTTTACAAGTGAAATATTCTTCTTCCTCGGATTCTTAGGAGCTTAAATGCCACACAATGTATACTGACAATCTACCAAGACATTCTGTGGATAAATAGATAATCGTGAAGTCGATGTTGAACATTTATTAGGTGTCCATTTTGTGATGTCCTACTTACCTGCATACTTGTGATTCTTTAGGTAATTGTGAAGTCAAAGTAGAACATTTTGCTGGTGTTATCTATAATTTGTGATGTTGTCTCCTCGTTTAAGCAATAATGTTTCAGTAGGATCAGCTGACCCTGTTCTAATAAACGACGACTGATGCTTAGGAAATTCTTCTAATCTGGTAGAAAATAAAGAAGCAAACATTTTGCTTGCCACAGGAAATAGTAACTTGTATCTTAGATGATATTCCTGAAACTTCACCATAGAGTTACAAATAGCGATTGCTATCTTCTCTAATCTCTTTGAATATTTAATTTTTAACCTTTAATTTAGTAATATTATCTTCTAAATGTTAAAATTTTACATATATGGTATTAGATTTTACATATATTATTTTGCATAATTTACATAGATTTTACATATATTATTTTACATATATGGTTAGTATGTGTAATGTTATAATTTTGATATAATAATTCAATCGATATAATTATAAGCTGGTCCATTAACATTGGTTAATCGTCACTTCGGACTCAATTTTTTCGGTTCGGTTAACTGATTTTAATCAATAAAAATTTTTAACTTACAAATATAGTAATATTATGTAAATCACATACGGAGAAAAATTCAAACAAATATCGAATTTTCATTGGAAAAAAATATGAAACCACTTGAGCCAATATAATGTATCACAAAAATTAATTTTTTATTTTTATTTTATTTTTACATTTTTTATAATTTATAAATCTTTCAATTAATTTTTTTATAATTTATAAATCATTATTTAATATATATTAAAAATTAATAAATTATATTGAACCAATCGGTTAATTGAAACTGACGAACTTTTTACATTGTGGACCGAATCTGAAATCGAAAACTGATTTAAAAACATAAATTGAAATCGAAAAAATCGATTCGGTTAACCAACAAAACTAATTTGGTTTTGAACCGATTTTCTGATCAACTGAAAAATTAATTTTTTTTTTCACCCCTACTTCTACTCGTTGTCCCTTTTGCTTCACTCTTTCTCTAAGGGGTTGTTGCGTACCAAATGCATAATGTCCACTACTACGTTCATATATTTTATCTTAATTTGGTCTTAATTTGGTGAATTAATTTTTAAAATATAGGACTTTTTCACTCGTATGAATAAGACGATCTTGACCAAATTTGATCAGTAAGTTTTAATTAATTAGACGAGCTTGATCAATAGGGATCCATACTGATTTGAACCGGTTGATAATAAACAATTAAATGTACACTACACAAATCATCTTATTTAAACTTTTGACCAGTACTATAATTATATATCACTTACTGATCAAACAAGTGTTCTCAAACAAATTAAGCCCAGCAAAGGAAAGGTGCATATTGAAGATTAAATTATTCATTTTTTTTCACTATTATTATCATAATTAGTAAATTAGGATGCCTTCTTGGTAGTATGAGTTCTTGCAAACGTATTAGCCCTGATCTTTATTTTTGCATTCTTAATATACTCCGCCGCTTTCTCGTTGATACTTTTCTTCTTCTCCTCAGTTTCTGCTTCTGGCGGGGGTAGCGCCACCCGCTTTGGTGGTGCTGGGATCGGCACAGCCGGGGGTGGCGGTGGCAGCTGCTGCTGCTTAGGATGTGTTGGCACCGGCACCGTCGGATCAGTAGACCACGTGACAATGTTTCCTTTCTCTGTTACTGCTCGCGCAGGCATTGCAGGCGGCGGCCGGCGATCGGGTTTCGGCTCCGGTAGCTTTGCTGGTTTTGGATTCGCGTCGGTTTTGAGGACATTGTTGGAGTGGTTTTGGGTGGGATTTGCGGCGGCGTCGGTAGTGTTTTCGCGGAAAGTTAGGCGACGGATGGGTCGGAAGGATGGATTGAGGCTGAGGGCATTGAAGAGCTTCTCGCAGACGCCCATCGGCTTGGCGTCTTCTTTCGCCATTGGAGAGGTGGTGTTGATTCGCTTGCTTTAGTATTACCTGAAGATGAGTGTGAGGAAGCTTTTAATATATAGAGAGAGTTGGAGTGCTGAAGAGAGAGAGAATATAATGGTGAAAGCATATGGAAACGATCGAAAGAAGAAAGTGGAGGGAAAGCAGCAAAATGCTTTTACATTGGCTTTTGTGAGATTAGATGCTAAAGAAATTAATTGATTAAGTCATGTTTACGGGGATCGTATTCCATGACTGGCTTTTGACAACCAGATTATGCT
The DNA here is from genome assembly GCA_034359265.1 of Canna indica. NCBI lineage: Eukaryota > Viridiplantae > Streptophyta > Magnoliopsida > Zingiberales > Cannaceae > Canna > Canna indica. The sequence goes on along the minus strand of CP136898.1, from coordinate 28,887,065 downwards.
TTTTTTACATGATTGGTCGTCTTTACTTGAGCTGCGTTTACATTATATACATTTTTGGGTTAAACCTAGCCACTGAAGAAGAAACTCATGTCGGCCATCAGATTAGATTAATGTCAGCATTGGGCGCCATATATGTTACTAAGGAACTCAATTATTCGCATAGGATCCGATCCGCAAACAATTATGATGCACAATTTATACTTGTAAAGTTGATGAACTAGTTAATCATCGCATGGGGAGGTTGTGACAAATCTTGCCTCATATACCTAAGATATACACTCTTTCAACCATATCTTGGGACAAGAGCCCCTTATTCCAAGATATGATATGTTGCTTAGTCAAATTTGTTCTATGGAGTTTTTTACCTTGGTTCACATGTATTCTGTGTTTAGACTCCAAATATATATATAACTAACTATAATGATTCGTTTATTTTAATGGATATGATATGATATTAAATGAGAGAGTATTGGCCGTTGCGGATCCAATGTAGGCCCAGCGGGGGCCACTGCCCCCACTGAGATAATGTTTTATCTAATTTTTTTTGAGTGGACCCCACAATATTCACGGTAGTTTAATAAAAAAATTTAAAATGGCCCCACCATTACTTTTGGACTGTGTCGTTTAACAAAATCTCATGATATCTTTTTAACGTTGCGTGTTCAATTTCCATACACAAATGATACTATTCATTGTCATTTAATGCCTGCAGACCTGCTAATTTTTCACTCCCACCTTCTAAGTTATACTCGCTCGTCACTCTCGCTCGTCTTCTGCCCACTTCCTGCCGCGCTTGCCGCCGGGCTACAAGCCTGCAACCTCCTGCATCCATGTCTGACTACAAGGCGCAGGCTGCAGCGCCAGCCGCTTGCCGCCGGACTGTCGCCTTCCGCCGAACTGCAACCTCCATCGTGTATTCGTGTGACTACAATCTGCAGCCTACCGTCTGCCGCCTTCACAATGCTTCCGCCGATCTACTCGCTGCTGCTGCCGGTCGGCGCTCGCTGTCGCTGCCGCTCGACTGCCTGCCTCTGCCGCTCAGCACTCACTACGGCTGCCACTGCCGCCGTCACTCGCCGCTCGCGACCGCTCGGCTGTCGTTGCTGCTCGTCGTACCGTCTTTAATCTCCGACGGGCTATCGGCATCGTACGATATTTTTATTTTATTGATTGTTATTTTCTTCGGATGGTAAGATCGATATTTTTATTTTATTGATTTTATTGTTACTTGCTGATTAAATTGATTGAAAAATTTGTTACTTTTTACTTGTTGTTATCTCAATATTTAGCATTATTGATTGTGCTGTTATCTCAATATTTAGCATTATTAATTGTTACGTGCCGTTATCTCAATATTTAGCATTATTTATTAATTGTTACTTGTTGTTAAGTGTTATCTCAATATTTAGCATTATTTATTAATTGTTACTTGTTGTTAAGTGTTATCTCATTATTAAACTTATTTCCTTTTTAAAAAATTATGGAAAGATTTTTAAAAAGAAAATCAATAGATAATGATTCTAGTTCTGAAAATAAAACACAACCTTAATGTAAAAAATAATACTTAGAAATTGACTTAGAAATCTTCCCGCCGATCCGGCTAAACGAATGAAAATATCTAAGTATCATCCTAATCAAAGAGATGAAATTCGACGAGCTTATCTTCAAAAGGGTCTGTGTCAGCCAAGAAAGCATGACTTTCCAAAAAGAAAATTCGGTGATTCATTTAGGCGTTTTAATCCTGTATGATTTAATGAGTTTGGTAATTGGTTAGAGTACAATATATCTAAGGATGCGGCCTTTTGTTTATGTTGTTATCTTATGGGACATCAAGTTCGAGAGCAAGGTACCGGTGATGCATTTATTGTAGAAGGTTTTACAAATTGGAAAAAGAAAGATAGATTAGGAGTTCATGTTGGGGTTGGTCCTAATAGTGCTCATAATCAAGCATGGAATAATTGTGAGACATTAATGAATAAAAAACAACATATAGAAGTTATCGTTTGTAAGCAATCTAATCAAATGGATAATGACTATCGAATTCATTTGACAGCAGTAGTTGATTGTATTCGATTTCTCCTATGTTAGGGATTGGCATTTCGGGGACATGATGAGTCAAAAGATTCAAATAATCAAGAAAATTTTCTTGAACTTGTTCAATTTCTTGCAAATTATAATAAAGAATTTGATCAAGTGTTCAAAAATGCTCATGGAAATCTAAAATTGATAGCACCCCATATACAAAAAAATATTATAAATTGTGCTGCTAGTGAGACAACTAAAGCGATAATTAATGATCTTGGTGGTAATTTTTTTGCTATTTTAATTGATGAATCGCGTAGGAGCAAATGTCAGTTGTTCTACGCTATATTGACAAGAAAGGATACGTAGTTGAGCGTTTTCTTAGTCTTGTTCACATATCGAGTACCACCGCAATATCAATGAAAAATGCATTAGAATCTTTATTTGCAAAATATCAATTAATTAGTATGTTAAAAATACATGGACAATGGTGCTAGTTATATGCAAGGCGAATTTCATGGTCTTAAAAGTCTAATATTAAAAGAAAATGAGTGAGTATTTTATATTCATTGTTTTGCTCATCAATTACAATTGACGGTTGTAGCCATTGCAAAAAAACAAGTTGATGTTCCTTCTCTTTTAACTTTGGTTGCAAATTTAATAAATATGGTTGGAGTTTCACCTGAGCGACAATAAATTCTTCGGGATAGTCAAACAAAAAAACTCATAGAAGCATTAAAAAATGGTGAAATATCTACTGGGCGTGGACTAAATCAAGAAACAACACTTGAAAGAGTATGAGATACTCGTTGGGGATCATACTATTTAGCATTGTTAAGTTTAATTAATATGTTTTCTTCTACTATGGATGTTCTTGAGATTATTGAAACTGATGGTACCAATTTAGATCAAAGAGGTCAAGCACGTAATTTGTTAAGTGCAATGCAATCTTTTGAATTTATTTTCACTTTGCACTTGATGAAGAATATTTTAGGAATTACTAATGATTTATCTCAAGTGCTACAAAGAAAAGATCAAGACATTAAGAATGCAATGTCATTAGTAAAAATATATAAACGAAGATTGCAATTAATGAGAGATGAAGGATGAAACACTCTATTGGATGAAGTTTCTCTCGTTTGTAACAAACATGAGATAATCATCCCAAATATGAATGATGTTTTTGTACTTCCTGGACGACCAAGACGAAAATTGGAAAATACCTCAAACTTACATCATTATCAGATTGAGTTATTTTACCAAGTGATTGATAGACAACTTCAGGAACTCAATAATAGGTTCACAGAGACAAATACTGAATTACTTCTTTCAGTGGCAAACTTAAGTCCAAAAGATTATTTTATTTCATTTGATAAACAAAAGTTGGTGCAGCTTGCAAAATTTTATCTGATTGAATTTTCCACTCTAGATCTTATGATTTTAGATAATCAACTTGAGAATTATATTTTAGATGTCCGCTCAAATGATAAATTTTTAAACTTAAACACGATCGTTGATCTTTCTGTAAAGTTAGTTGAGACAAAAAAATATATAGTCTACCCATTGATTTATTTACTTTTAAAGTTAGTATTGATTCTTCCTGTGACAACAACAAGTGTTGTAAGAACTTTTTCTACTATGAATTTTATAAAAAATAAACTACGTAATCGGATGGGAGATGAATGGTTAAATGATTGTTTAGTTACATACATTGAGAAAGAAGTATTTGACAACATTGATAACAAAAAATTTTTGCAACGTTTTCAAAACATGAAGACTCGTCGAGGTCGACTATCAAAATTAGCTTGAACTTGAAGTCTTAAAATTTTATATATTAGTTTGCCCCCACTAATAAAATTTTTTGGATCCGCCACAGAGTATTGGATAAGATTTTTTTAAATTCGGTATATACCGAATATAATATCAAATTTATATTTTTCTAATCATATTTTTTTAATTCATGCACTAAATAAATAAAGAATATAAATTTATCTCTAATTTTATTCATCTTTATTCTATGAAGCGAACATAACCTAAGAGATTAAAGAAGATGGGAGAATGATTCATCTTCTAGGATCCTTCTTGAGAGACTTATGAGAATTTTGAGCCTTTAAGTTACATTCACACCCTTGAGGTTATCACAGTGGGATGATTTTTTTTGAACTAAATGTGAGGCAGAAGCCACACAGGTAAAAACTCATTTCATTAGATGGGAAATGTGGAATCATGGTGGGATGATGAAGCATCTAATAGGAGGGATGATGGAAGATCTACACTTGCTTATAGGAGGGAATGGGTTGTCCTAAGGCCTGAGTGAGCTCGAAGACCATCAAGTTGGTGTTCGAGCCAATATTTTTAAAGGGTTGGCTCAACACAACTTGTAGCATGAAACTCGAGATCAAGTTAGGCTCAAGTCAACCAATTTTTTTTTTAAAATATAAAAATATGCATTAAATTTAAAATATTAATAAACCAATAAGAAAATAATTAAGTACTTGAATAATCACTACCAAACTGTGATCACCCCGAGAAGTAAATAATCACTATTATTACCAAGGGTTTGTAGTAGAAAAGCTAGTCACAAATATTCTGTGACTGCCACACCAATCGTCGAAAGAAGTAAATACTGCGATCGGTACTAAGATAGCTAGCATGTGTCGTAGTCGTGGACCAAACTGTGACAAAAATTTGCCATTGCATGGTTTTCGCTTTGTGATGGCACTACGACCGATACCGGCTGTCGCAACGCCGTCACATTATCATTTGCGATCGTCGTACCCGACCAGTTCGATAAACTTTCTGCGACGATAAGTCGATCGCAATGTTGTCGCAGAAGTACATTTTGTTTTTAATAATTAAAAAATATAAATTCTTATTTGTAAGTCGAATAACCTACTCTAGATGGTAGGTTTGCTAAAACTTAAGTCTAATTTCGGTTTTAGTCAAATTCTTGATTAGTTAGGCAAAAGTTCAATTCAACTAGATGAATGCGGAAGCAAGTGAATAGCACAAGTGATTAAAACGCAATATGAGATATGAGCAATAAAAATAAGATAGATTTATAGTGGTTTGGCCACAATGCCTACTCCACTACCTAAGCACCTCGCTTTGGATTTCCAACTTAGCTTACTAGATTAATTTGTTTCCTTACAATGAGGAATATACACCGGAGAATCTTCGCTCTCAACCCGAAGGCTCTTCCACACCCGAAAGTCCCGCCTTCTTACCGAAAGCACTCTCACACCTCAAAACCTAAAGGACAACAAATTCAATCCTAGTAAATTTACTAAATTGATGGACTTAGCCTCAGAATCAAGGCAACCACCCAATCAAATAAACCTAGCACCCTAGGTTTACACAAGTTGAAATACAACAAATAAACCTCAAATATATACAAGTAAATGGAGCAATATACCAAACAAAGTGTACTTAGCTCCAATACCGAACTCTAGTCCTCTTGATGCCTTGAGAATATGAATCTTGAAGGTTCAAAGGCAAGATCAATGTGTAATCATAGAAACTAGGGTTTGAAATGAAATGACTAAAGAAAGCTTGCAAATATTGTCTAAATGGCTCAATGAATAGTTGGGAAGGTAAGGAAGGTTGTCTTAGGAGTTTATATAGTGATCCCAAGAGTAGGGGCTCAAAAAGAGTCATTCAACGAATCTAAAAAGATCCGTTGGGACTTTTGGTCTACCGTTGAGCGAGCCTCGAGCAACCGAGATTCGATCGAGGGTCAGCCGAACAGGTTTTGAAAAAATTTCTAGAACCTTTTCAGTCGATCCTCGGGCGACCGTCGGTCGGCCGAGGATTGATCGAGATTCGACTAATAACCTACAATTTTGGCACGTTGATGATTTCTCTAGTTCGTTGATTTTTCACAAGCCTTATTTACATTTCTTAACTTTAAGTCAATTAACTTTAAAACATAAATGTTGAATAAGGACTACCGCCCATTTGGATTCAATAAAAATATCGGACAAATCAAAATCCTTAATAATCAAAATTTAAATTTGGGGGTATAGTATACTAATTTGAGAAAACCAAAAATTTTAAAATCTCCCGAGTTAAATGTCGATAGATTAAAGGTTTCCGAAAATTTCCTAAAAATAGGTTTTTAACTTGTTTTGACCTTGACTGGACTAAGACTATTAGGCCCAACAACATCCCACCACTCATTCTGGGCCGAACCAAGCAGCTCCACCCAGGTGCCTCCGTCCAACTATACGCCCCTGAATTAGACCCGAGCCAAATCAAGCGGTTCTGCCCTGTCAACCTACCTAGCTATACAAGGATACCCACATCCTACCTTATTAGAAGAGATACGCTATTACAGGCCCGTCATCTCCGGGATCAATCTCAACCCATTCTGGAAAATATCTCCACGAGATTTTTGGGCGGCGTCATCACCTCAACCTGTAATAAATATAGACACGACGCGCCTCAGGTAGGGCTAAGTTCTAATTTTCATTACCTCCACCTTGGAGTCCCACCGACTTGAGTGTCAGAGTGTCTTTTGCAGGTCCGTCCTTTGAGATGAGGTCTCCAGCACCCCCCGGCCGGAAAAAGGGTGAAGACCCTAAAGCCCAAGAAGCTGAGGCTGCCCTCCCCCTTGATGTAAGACCATTCGCCAAGCACATCATGACAACCCGTCTCCCGCCGAGAAGTGAGCTACAGACCACCTTGACACCCTACAATGGTATAAGCGACCCCACACTACACCTGACGGCATTCCGGACCACGATGCTCTATCACGGAGCATCTAATTCCGCACTCTGTAGAGCCTTCCCAACCTTTCTAGGAAAAACCGCCCAATTATGGTTTGCCTCCTCCCGCCAGGATCTATCCATTCTTTCAATGACCTCTCTCACGTCTTCCTCAGCAGGTTCACCACGTCACGTGTATATCATAAGACGGGAGCCACGTTCTGCTATGTCAGGCAAGGGCAGCATGAGCCCGTAAGAATATCTGAACAGGTTTCAGGCCACAGCGGCCAGAATCCCCAACCTCGACCCACAAATCGAGCTATTCTGCATCCAACTCGGGCTAAAACTCAGGCTCTTCACCGACCAGATCGCCCTTATTGAGCCTAAAGACACGATTGACTTCCAGGAAAAAGCGGCATGCTTCATAAAGATAGAAGAACTCCAGGAGGTAAAAAAGATCGACTAGAAGAACTCAAGGGCGTTGTCGAGGACAAAAGATCCAAAAAGAAAGACAAAAGAACTGAAGACCGCATCCGACACGAGCGGGGTGATGGCAGGGGACTGAGGTCACCACCTTGCCCGAATGCTCGTTTCGAAAGGCATACCCCTTTCAACACAAAGAAGGAAACCATCCTTCGAGACATCTACCACCTGAAACTCATCAAATACCCTGCCAACGCAGGAAAGCAAAAGTTATCGCCTGACATCGACATGAGCAAGAAGTGTGCATACCATGATACTTCTGAACACACCACCGAGGATTGTGTAATGCTCGGAGACCAACTCGAAGATTTAGTCCGTGCAGGACACCTGCACAAATACGTTCATCACAAGAAAGAGAGGGGTCAGAGCATAAGCTGCGACCCTCGACGACGAAGCCACCTCTGAACTCCCATAGGGAAATCAGCCGAGCTAACGAGCCCCGAGGGGTCATCAACTACATCGCCAGCGGATTTGCAGGGGGTGGAGAGTCGAGTTCGGCCACGAGTCATCGACTTCGGCCAATCATGATGGTTGACAGCGCCACTCGCCCACGCCGGCCTACCCCAAAAATTTTGGTAATATCGTTCTATGAATCCGACTTTCGTGGAACTAATCAAACCTACATGACCACGTCGTAATCTCTATGATTGCAGGAAACTTCGTCATTAAAAAAGTCCTTGTCGACCAAGGGAGCTTGGCCAACATCCTTTTCTACTCCACTTTTGAGAAGATGAAATTAACAGAAGCCTCGCTCACACCTTGCAATAGAGACCTGGTAGGCTTCTTGGGCGAGAGTGTTGACATCTGCAGAGCCATATGGCTGAGAACGACATTGAATTCTCAGCCAAAAGCAAAGACAATCGATGTGTAGTATCTTGTCATCAATATTCCCAACCCATATCATATGATCCTAGGATGACCGTCCTCGAATAATCTGGGAGTTGTTGTATCCACTCCCCACCTGGCGTTAAAATTTCCTATCTCGGAGACAGAAGTAGGCGTGTTGCACACCGACCAGAAAGAAGCCCGATGGTGCTACAATGAATGCCTCGGGCCGAAGGATGAGCTGATCTGCCCACAAACACTTCCCAAAATCAAAGACAAACAATCGGCTGAAGCCTCCGAACCAAACACGAGACGAGATACGCGAAAGCAACCTCGACTCAACCTTTGAAATAAATCAAGCCAGAATCAAATCATCGCAATAAAGACTCAGAATAAGAGCACTCCTCCTATATACAAAACTTCCTTATTAATCAATAAAATTGCATTTCCCTCATTTTTCTCTGTCTTGAGGAGAATCTACGGTTATCTCACCGCCTTAAACGAGTATCCCGTTATTCAAAACCTGTTTGAGTCCTAATTCACAAGCTAGGATTTTTCGCTCTCAAAGCTATTACTTCCAGCTCCTAGAGCCCATCACTCCATTCAGCAACTAGAACTCGATCTTCACCAGTTTGGCTCACTGATCTCAGTGCCTATTCTGGGCTCCTTACATCCTCAACGACCCCAAGCGAGCTTCTCGCGAGCTCAGTTTTGTTAGTGAAATGGTCACACTAGGGGGGGTGAATAGTATGTTATCTAATCTTTTAGCCTAATTTCGATTTTAATCATTTCTTTAATTACTTAAGAAAATTATCAATTTTAACAACAAGAAGAAACAATTAATATGATAAGTAAGAACAAACACAATAGCCAATACAAACACCAAAAGTTATAGTGGTTCGGCAACACCGCCTACTCCACTACTGAAGCACCGCGCTTGGGATTTCACTCACAAATCCACTAAGTTAAGAGTATCTTACAATCGAGGACTTTTCACCGGAAAGACCCTACACTCACTTCGAAGTCACTTCCATACCCAAAAGTATCCACCTTCACACTGAGTGAGCTTCCCCACCTCGATTCCTAAGGAACACTCCTAACCTAGCTTACACAAGTGGATTTATACCTCTACACCAAGATAACCACCAAATTATAAGACCACACACTAGGTCTTCTTACACACTTGAATATTCAATTATAAAACAAGGCAAAAACATATTTAACACAAGAAGAGAGATTAGAGAACTTATCACAACAAGAACAACACCTCTTCTTGAGCCTAACAAACTTGAATAGCCCTCCAATGATGATGCACTTTCGAATGAAATATTAGGTCCATGAGAGCTTGGGGACTCAAAGATTAATTCAATAGGGACTTAGGGCATCAGTAGTGGCTGAGGGGGGAGTTTAGAGAGGGTTCTATAGGCTGTAGAAAAGTGGGTGTCGAGTGGAGATCGCCCAACGAGCTTTTTTTATGACCGTTCTAGTGCCAGTCGATTGCCGGTTGACCACCCGAGCGACCGGCCATCAATCGTGAGGCCACTGCCAATTTTTGGCCTATGGCGATCGATTGACGGTCAATAGCCGGTCGACCTGCCAGGGACCGGTGCTCATCCAGGTTGAATTTTTTTATCGTTTTGGGTTTCGGGTTTCGGGTTTTTGAGATTTTCAAAGTGCATACACCTTAGAGATCTATCCAAGTGTTTTTGCATTCACTCTAAACACTTCCTAAATTACTTTGGTGAGCTCATTGAGAATTTAGGAAATTGCACTGAAACTTGATGTATCGAGACGATGCTGCATGCGACAATAACGATTTCAGCCTGATACTTTCATGCTTAAAACTTGTTAGACATAGCTTGTTATCATCAAAACTGTTGGGTGAAATGGTCACACTAGAGGGGGGGGTAAATAGTGTGTTTATTAATCTTTTTGCCTAAATCAAGTTTTAATAGTTTCCTTGATTACTTAGGCAAATTACAAGATGAGAAGCAAGCGGAAGCAAAGTAAATGCAATAATAAAATAAACACAAGTAGAATCAATGCAGACACAATTATTTATAGTGATTCGGCCCCAATGCCTACTCCACTACCTAAGCACCCCGCTTAGGATTTTCAAACTAAACTTTACTAGATTAATCTTGTTTCCCTTACAACAAGGACTTTCACCCGAAGAGTCTCGCTCTCAACCTAAGGTACTTCCACACCCGGAAGTCTCCGCCTTCTTACCGATAGCACTCTTCCACCTCAACCTAAGGGATAACTCAATTAATCCTAGTAAACTAAGTTTACACCAGTGGAATTAAGCCTCAAACACAAAGGCAACCACCCAATTTCAAGACCTAACAACCTAGGTCTTCACAAGCTCAAATGCAATGAAATAAACAAGAAAATATACAAGTAATGGAGCAAAAATACAACAACACAAATACTTAGCTCCAACACAATGAATCCTAGCTCCTCTTGATGCCTTGATGATGAATCAAATCAAGCTTGAAGGCAAACTCAAGGAATGAGAGATCAAACTAGGATTTCTCCAAGTAATGACTCAATGAAGGCTTGGAAATGATCAAGGATGGCTCAATGAAGTGTAGAAGTGATCAAAAGTGTCAAAGAAAGGCTTAGGAATAGGTATTTATAGAGCCAAGAAGAAGGCTCGGGTGAAGCACCGCTCAACGGCATGAAAACTAGCCATTTTCCGCCTTCCGGTCGATTGTCGGTCGATCGTCGGTCGATCGATCGAGCGACCGCCGAGCGACCGAAGGCATTACTGCCACTTTCTGGCATACTTCGATCGACTGACCGGTCGACCGAATTGGCTACTGCCAATTTTCCGTCATATTCGGTCGACCGAATTGACTACTGCCAATTTTTGACCCTATTCGGTCGACCGATCGATCGACCGAAACTGGAAAAATTAGCCCAGTTTGCTGATTTTTTTACTCATTTGCTCGTTTCTGGGTTCTAACTTCTCTAAGTCTACTTATATAACATTTCTTAACTTTAAGTTAGTAACTTTTAAACATAAATGTTATATAAGGATTACCCCTCATTTGGATTCAATAAAAATATCTAAAATCAAAATCCTTAAGAATCAAAATCTAACTTTTGGGGTCTAGTACAAATTTTTGAAAAATTGAAATTTTCTAATCTTTCGGGTCAAGTATGGGTAGGCTAAAGCCTTCCAAGAAATCCTTAAAAATACCTCGTTATCTAGTTTTTACCCAAGGAACAATTACCGCCATTTTTTGTGTCAAGAAAATGTCTAGGTCATATAGCCCTCCGAGGAGCTCCCTAGGCTTAGAGAATTTTAGGGTGGTTTCTGGGTTTTCATATTATGGGGTTCGAGTTTGGTTTTTGGATTCTTTGCATCTTAAAGATGATTACATTATATTCTAGATACCCTAAATCTAAACTCTAACTTCCCGGCAAATCCGAGCGCCTCGACCAACGTCCTTCTGATTTTTTTATTTCTCCGATATTTTCGATCGAGGACGTCTGCGCTAACCGATATGGAACCTCAAAGTATTTCTCAATGAAATATTAGTTCCATGTTTGTTATCATCAAAACCGAGATTAAGACCAAGGTTGAAAATCTTAAGCCAACAAAAACAATTATTGATAGAATTAGAGCGCAAGGGTGAAACCCTTGGCCAACATTCGCCCTCTTTTTGATGATGACAAACCAATAACAATAGGTATTTAAAAACATAGACATTTAAAGCATGAAGCATGAATTCATAATACATGAGTGAGAGCAAGGTATGATTATTCTAGATAGGGAAAAGGTACAAAAATACCCCCGACGTTTTCTCGCGGGTACTAAAATATCCCTAACATTTTTTTGGGATCAAAAATACCCCTCACATTATGAATTGGGTACAAAAATGCCCCTATAGGCAAACGGTGTTAGTTGAGAGATAACGGAACTGACGTGGTTGATGACTGGGACTGATGACGTGGACATTTGACGCGCATGCAGGTCAAGATGTTTCCTCACGGGTACTAAAATACCCCTGATGTTTTCTCACGGGTACTAAAATGCCCCTAATGTTTTCTCACGGGTACAAAAATACCCCTAATATTTTCTCACGATTACTAAAATACCCCTAACGTTTGTTTTGGACCTAAAATACCCCTGAGGTTATTGAAAATGGTACAAAAATAACATCAAACTAACTTTTGTTAGGTGAGACTTAATGGAGATGTCATGGATGCTGATAAAGATGTTGACTTTACACTTGACGCATATGCAGAGAATAACTTGTCATGTAAGCGACACATAATAAATCAAAAACTGCAAAATTTGGTTCGATTTCAAACCGGTTTTTTAATTAATCAAATTTTTGATTTTTTTATTCACCCATACAATTGCGTGGCAAGTTGCTCTCTGCATATGTGCCACGTGTAAAGTTAACATCTTTGTCAGCATCCATGACATCTTTGTTAAGTCTCACCTAACAAAAGTTAGTCTGATGTCATTTTTATATCATTTTCAATAACATCAGGGGTATTTTAGGTCCAAAACAAACGTTAGGGGTATTTTAGTACTCGTGAGAAAACGTTAGGGGTATTTTTGTACCCATGAGAAAACGTCAGTGACATTTTAGTACCCGTGAGAAAACGTCTTGGCTCGCATGCGCGTCAGATGTCCACATTATCAATCCTAGTCATCAGCCACGTCAGCTTCGTTATCTCTCAACTAACACCGTTTGCCTATAGGGGCATTTTTGTACCCAATTCATAACGTGAGGGGTATTTTTGATCCCAAAAAAATGTTACGGGTATTTTAGTACCCACGAGAAAACGTCGGAGATATTTTTGTACCTTTTCCCTTCTAGATAATTCAAGTGCTCCCACTATCAACAAGCACATCTATAAACGTTAACTCTTCCCCTCTCATCATGCCATAAATTTCATGTTAACAAGAATACAAGAGCTAGCATGATGACCAACACTTTCTTCTCCCCCTTTTGACATCTATCAAAAAGGGTACACAAACAAAAACAATAAGATAAAGATGCATATTAGTGCATACAAAGCAAAGTGAGACCATAAGGATAAACCATAAAATCCATACAAGGTGCAAGTTCATACAAGTCTACAAAGTGCATTAGAATTCATAAAACCATACAAGTCTACAAAACGACACTAAGCATGAGTAACACTCATCACTCTTCAGGTGATGGTGGTGGCTGATGCGCCTGATAGTACCGTCACATCTCATCCACACGGCCATACATCTCATCTACACGGCCATACATATCATCAACATGGCTACTGATCTGATCAATGCGAGCAGTCGTGTTGTTGTTCCATACAACTTGATCGAAGTGAAGCTAAGCCAACCTAGACTCTATCTTGTCAAAGTGTTCATCTGATGGAGGGTGTGATGAGATGCCACCTTCATCATCATCCTCTGGATCAGATGAGCCTCCTACTCGAACACGTTTACCTCGCTGATCTCCAAGAATCTTCATACGTGTGATTGTCAGAGTATCAATCGCCTTAGGAGCAGGCTCGACCTCAAATCTGGATCCATTTACCCCGGCTAGGTAAGTGAAATAGGATATGATGGATGCATAGGGAAGGGCGTGTTTTGGAGATGCATGAACCTTAGCAATGTAGTTCAACATTAGGTCAGGGATGTCAATAACCCAACAGGTTATGGCATAGAATAGAACCCTAACACTAGAGCTCGTTTGTAATACTCGGGGTTTCCTAATATAAAAATTTCATTGGTGCAGCCCATCAGATCGGGAACTAACCGGGCCAAGTCGCGAAATCGCCGCGAGTAGGAGGTATAATTTAAATTTTAGACCCATGGCTAATGTTTAATTATTTGGAATGTATGTGTTGGTTGACTCAAGTTAGATTGAAATCGGGTTCACGGATCAAGTCGGGGCTCAATCCGGGTTTAGGTGGAATCGAGTGAGGGGGGGGGGGGGTTAAGTGATGAAGGGCATTATTGTCAAAAAAAGGAGAGAATTAATCCCTCACCCCAAGCTGTCGTGAGCCGCACTCAGCCCGAGGTGAGGAGGAGAAGAGGAGCTCTTGGGCGACGCTGGATCTGCGTCGTCGTCAGAGAAATCGGGATCGTCTTCATCTCGTCCATCTTTTTCTCTAGCCGAGGTGAGTGGTCTAACTAAGATCCATAGGGTAAGCGGGTAGCCGACCCAAGGTATTGGGGATTTTGTCAATTTCTCGTTATATTTCCGTCGTCTCGTTGAAATTTTTATCGAGATTTAATCCTCTTGTGTGTATGTTGTTGAATGACGAAGTTTCACGAAGTTTTCCTCGGATTTAGGGGTTAGCCGCATGAAGGAAAAAGGGGTAAGGTCGTGCCGAATTTTCTCCAATTTCCTAGAATGGTCGTAACCTCTTGGACCAAGTTCTTTTCATGATTGGTGGCTCGATTATTCTTGATCATGGCCAAAAAAAAACCCCCGTCTTCCACCCTGATCAATCTCGGCCGAGTATGAGTAACCTAGGTTAAGGTTCGACCGAGTGGATATGATGAGGGGAAAGGGGCTCGACTTGGTTCATGCTTACATGTAGAGTTTTATTTCTTCGTTTATGCTATAGATTACTCACTTGATGTATGATGTGTTAGTAGTGGTAGATTGAGTTTATCATGCTATAAGGAAATGTTCTTGAACACACATATATGGTTGGGATTTAGAATGGCATGTGAATCATGGAAATGTTTCATTTATTTTCTAATGCTAATGTTCAATCCTTGCCATGTTATACTCCTTGTTTCCTTATTGAAATTTAGAAATTTATTGCTGAATTTAATCTCCTGATTTTGGGAATCATGTGATTATTCTTGTGGATAATTGTAGAATGAATTTCCTATGTTATATATGTTGTGATGAACCCGAAAGTTGATATTTTCGTGCTTATGAAATATGGTTACAATTAAGGAATATAATGCATAAACTAGGTTTCACACCTAGGGAAGGATAGCAGACATTAGTACTCGACTAGTGCGACCCGAGGAAGGGGTCGGGTATCGATTAATGCCCAGGGATTTAGATGGAAGTTTTTTTTTGAGAAACTCTGATTGTGTATTGTGATTGAGTTGGTCTACTGAGGAGTACCGATAGTCGGAACGGCTACTACTCGACTCGGCGGTGATTAGGATCTTGAGATTGCACCAGCGGGCCCGCTAGGTGTTAGACCCGAGTGGCGAAGGGTCTTGAGATTTCATCAGTGGGCCACGCTGATGGGAGACCCGAGTCAAGTGGGACTAGCTATCCCTAACCCGGTGGGATCCTGAGACTAGTTGACCATCCTAGTCGACGGGCCCGATGATTGTTATTGACATTCCTTGTATATTGTATAGGCCGGTGCGATCGAGTACTGTATTGTGGTGAAGGCCAGATAGAGCCGGACTAGTCATGCAGGATGAGGCCATAGTGGCCGAATGATACTCAGTCTAAAGGAGCCAATATGGCCAGACCCACTTATTTGCATAGTATGGGCAATTGGCTGATTACCATGATATGACTAGCATATACTTCTCATATATGTGCTTGTGTATATATTTATATGTTATCATATCGGGGATCTAAGTGGAGGTTCGGAAGGACCGCTCATTGAGTTCCTCG
Source organism: Canna indica (assembly GCA_034359265.1). Taxonomy (NCBI): domain Eukaryota; kingdom Viridiplantae; phylum Streptophyta; class Magnoliopsida; order Zingiberales; family Cannaceae; genus Canna; species Canna indica. The sequence goes on along the minus strand of CP136898.1, from coordinate 28,871,416 downwards.
TGAACTCATGGTTTTGTTTGTTGTTGTTTTGCAGAGCCCGACCAGTGAGGTACGGCTTGGTGGCATGGTGCGACTAGAGGGCATGCGTTGGGCGCAGATCTCGTAGCAAGCAGTCATGTAGTCGTAGTCGTGTCGAGTAGGGTTGTCAGACATGCAATGAGTAGTTTTGTTCCTAAAAACTTGTAACTATTTTAGACTTTGAAACTCGAGTTGTTTCCTTCGAATTTGAAACCCTTTAAAACTGTTTTGATTTTGAATAAAGATTTGCACCGCTCTTCCTTATTTCGTGTTGCCTTGATGTATGGTGTTTTCGTCTATATTATTGTGTAGTGCATGTGGTAGGCTTCGGGGTACGGATGTTGGTGAAATGGCCACACTAGAGGGGGGATGAATAGTATGTTAACTAATCTTATCGCCTAATTCTGATTTTGAACATTTCTTAGATTACTTAGGCAATTCATGATTAAATGACTAAATGCGGAAGTGATAAATGATAAAGCAATTTATATAAAATAATATATCAATGCTAACACAATTATTTATAGTGGTTCAGCCCTAATGCCTACTCCACTACCTAAGCACCCCGCTTAGGATTTCTAAACTAAGTTTTACTAGATTAATCTTGTTTCCCTTACAATGAGGACTTTACACCGGAAAGTCTCCGCTCTCAAACCGAATGCACTTCCACACCCGGAAGTATCCCGCCTTCCTACTGAGAGAACTCTCCCACCTCAACCTAAGGGACAACTCAACTAATCCTAGTAAACTAAGTTTACAATGGTGGGTTTAAGCCTTAACACCAAGGCGACCACCAACTCAATCAAACCTAGCAACCTAGGTTTACACAAATGGTATACAATGAAAATAACCAAGAAAATACTATAACAATTGGAGCAATAAACAAATCATATTTGCCTAAGGTTTTCTACCTTGATCTTAATCTCGGTTTTGATGATAACAAACATGGAACTAATGTTTCATTGAGAAACATTTTCAGGTTTCATATCAGTTAGCGCTCGACGTCCCCGATCGGAAAAATTGGAGAAATCGGAGACATCGGCAAGGACGCTCGTCGTCGCTCGGGATTCTTTGGGAAGTTAAAGTTTAGGTCTAGGGTATCTAGTTTATGTTGTAATCCTCTTTATGATGCAAATAACCCCAAAACATGAAAACCCGGAAACCGCCCTTAAATTCACTAAGCATAGGGAGCTCCTTGGAGAGCTATATAACCTAGACATTTTCTTGACACAAAAAATGGCGGTAATTGTTCATTGGGTAAAAAGTAGATAACGAGGTATTTTTAAAGAATTTTTGGAAGCCTTTAGCATACCCATATTTGACCCGGGATATTAGAAAATTTTCGTATTTCAAAAATTTGTACTATACCCCAAAAACTAGATTTTGATTCTTAAGGATTTTGATTTTTTTAGATATTTTTATTGAATCCAAATGGGGGGTAATCCTTATATAACATTTATTTTTTAAAGATACAAGCAAAATCTCAGCCAAACCAAGCAGTTCAGTCTGCCCTGTTTTGGTCGATCGATCGGTTGACCGAATGCTGCCAAAACTGGCAGTAGGCAAGTTGGTCGACCGAAGTGTGCCAAAAATCAGCAGTATGCCTTGTTGGGTGAAATGGTCTACACTAGAGAGCGGGTGAATAGTGTGTTAACTAAATCTAGTTGCTTAATTCAATTTTAATCATTTTCTTAAACTACTTAGGCAATTTATAATTCAACAACTAAATGCGGAAGCGATAAATAATAGTGCAATCAATACAAATAATATATCAATGCTAACACATACATTTATAGTGGTTCGGCCCCAATGCCTACTCCACTACCTAAGCACCCTGCTTAGGATTTCCAAACTAAGTTTACTAGATTAAATCGTTTCCCTTACACAGAGGACTTTGACCCGAAGAGTCTCACTCTCAACCTAAGGCACTTCCACACCCGGAAGTCTCTGCCTTCTTACCGAGAGCACTCTTCCACCTCAACCCTAAGGGATAACTCAACTAATCCTACTAAACTACGTTTACACAAGTGGCTTTAAACCTACTACACCAAGGATACCACTCAATCACAAGACCTAACACTAGGTCTTCTTACACGCTCAAATATAATGAAATAAATCACAAAAATACACAAAGAATGGAGCAAATAAATAATACAACAAATACTTAGCTCCAAACATGAGTCCTAGTTCCTCTTAATGCCTCAATGATGAATCATTCAAAGGTTGAAGGCAAGATCAAGGATGTATCATGGAAACTAGGGTTGTCAAAGGGATGACTCAAGAAATGCTTTGAGAATGATCAAGAATGGCTCAATGGAAGCTTGGATCAGTTGTTAAGAGGGGTTAATGAAGAATGGAGAGGAGTATTTATAACCCCTTAACTGAATGGCTGCTCAACGGGCATTTTTTCGCCCATTGTACGTCGTTCAGTCACTTGCGGGTCGATCGTCGGTCGACCAACCGATCGATCGCCTAGTGACCGCTGGCAATTCTTACTTCTACCGCTCTGTTCGGTCGACCAGAGGGCCGACCGATTGAGTCACGATCAAGCTCCTCTACTACACCGGTCGATCGAACGGTCGACCGAATTGGCTACTGCCAATTTTTCTCTACATTCGGTCGATCGACTAGTCGACTGAACCTAGACTAAACTTGATTTTTTTCAGCCTTCTTCTTGCGCGCTTCATTTTCGGGTTCCGGCCTTCAACGTGCGTCGACCTAGAGAGCTTTCCATGTGTTCTTTAGACTCGTCCAAGATGTCTTTGGTGCACACGTCGAACTTCGAGAGATTTCCACAACGAACCCGAATGCGCTGATCAATGTCCTTTCGATTTTCTGATATTTCCGATTGATGACATCGAGAACTAACCAATATAGAACCTGAAAATATTTCTCAATGAAACATTAGTTCCATGTTTGTTATCATCAAAACTGAGATTAAGACCAAGGTAGAAAACCTTAGGCCAACATGCCTTCGATCGCTCGGTTGGTCGATCGACGATCGACCGGACCTGCGACCGGACGACGGTAATAGCTAGTTTTCCGCCCGTTGAGGTGGCTGTTTCATGCCATCTCCTCAAGGCTTATAAATAGAAGCCTTACCAAGCATTCCACCCTTCATCCAACATACCTTGAGCCATATTTTGATGATCCTTGAGCTTGATTAAGCCACCATTCTTGAAATCCATAGCTTTGATCTCTCAACTCCTAGAGTAAGACTTGACTTCATTGATTCACCATCAAGGCATCAAGAGGAGCTAGGATTCATTGTGTTGGAGCTAAGTATTTGTGTTGTTGTATTTTTGCTCTATTACTTGTATATTTTCTTGTTTATTTCACTGGATTTGAGCTTCTGAAGACCTAGGTTGTTAGGTCTTGAAATTGGGTGGTTACCTTTGTGTTTGAGGCTTAATTCCACCAGTGTAAACTTAGTTTACTAGGATTAGTTGAGTTGTCCCTTAGGTTGAGGTGGGCGAGTGCTCTCGGTAGGAAGGCGGGATACTTCCAGGTGTGGAAGTGCCTTCGGTTTGAGAGCGGAGACTTTTCGGTGTAAAGTCCTCTTTGTAAGGGAAACGATATAATCTAGTAAACTTAGTTTGACTTTATGTAAGGGAAACGATATAATCTAGTAAACTTAGTTTGAAAATCCTAAGTGGGGTGCTTAGGTAGTGGAGTAGGCATTGGGGCCGAACCATTATAAATCATTGTGTTAATATTGATATCTTGTTTGTATTAATTTATTTATCATTTATCACTTCCGCATTTAGTCATTCAATCGTGAATTGCCTAAGTAATCTAAGAAACGTTTAAAATTGAATTTAGGCGATAAGATTAGTTAACACACTATTCACCCCCCCCTCTAGTGTAGCCATTTCACGAACAAATCAAACTATACTTAGCTCCAAAAGAAACTCCCTAATCCTCTTGATGTCTTGAGAAGATGAATTTTGAAGGTTCAAAGGCTATATCAAGGTTTTATCATGGAAACTAGGGATTGCAAAGAGATTGGCTCAAGAAATCTTTTAGAGATGATCAAATATGGCTCAATGGAAGCTTGGATGCATCATTGAAAGATTGGAAGAGAGTTTGGGGTGGGTATTTATAACCCCCAAACGAAATGGCTTGTCAACGGGCGTATTTTTGCCCGTTGCCGACACCCAATCGCTTGCCAATCGATCATCGATCGACCGATGGATCAACCACCCAAGCGACTGCGGCATTCTCTCGCTTCTGGGCGAACTTCGGTCAATCAACTGGTCGACCGAATTGGCTACTGCTAATTTTTCGTCGCATTCGGTCAATCGACCGGTCGACCGAATTGCCTTCTACCCGATTTCCTCTTTTGCCGGTCGACCGAATCTGGACAGGGCAATTTTCTTGTGTATTATTTCTTGCGCACTTCATTTTCGAGTTCCAGCTTTCAGCGTGCGTTAACTTGGAGAGCTTTCAATGTATTTTTTAGACTCGTCCAAGACATCTTTGGTGCACACATCGAACTTCTCGAGATTTCCGCGACGAATTCAAACATGTCGATCAATGTCCTTCCTATTTTCTAATTTCTTCGATATTTCCGATCGAGGAGATCAAGAGCTAATCGATATGGAACCTGAACATATTTCTTCATGAAACATTAGTTCCATGATTGTTATCATCAAAACCGAGATTAAGATCAAGGTAGGAAACCTTAGGCCAACAACCGACACATACCCTGGCCGGTCACGCTACCCTGAGTTGGGGTGTGACATAGTTACTTCATTATAGTGCCCCGCTCTAGGAAGAATGTTATGTGTTAGTGTTGGCCTTTGTATGTTGGCTATATTTGGCAAAAGTTTTCTAGTATGATCTCTGGAACTCTGCACATATTGAGGACAGTCTCAACTGTGTGAAGACGGTCTTAACTACTCAAGTAACCTATGGATTTCATGTCAAGGATGCAACGCAAAAAGAGGACATTTTGTTTTCTACAGAGATGATGACTCTTGATCTGCATTATTAATGATGATTCATCCTATTGTCTTTGAGATCTTTTAATCATCTTTAACCTTTTATTTGCCCGAATAACTTTTAGAGGTGAGGTCCTCTTTAAATATTTCAGAGTGTTACTCTTTGGATCTTTATGGTCTTTAGGAGTTAAGCGATGTCTATTTGTTTTGAACCGATGATGGTTGGTTGTTAAACTAATGGGTTCATTAAACAAAATAGTTATGAACAACATCGATTCAGATCTTTGAGTTGTCTCATATAAATTATGATGAAAATATCTAATCTACAACTCTCTCCATGTGCTAACACTGCGTTGGCAATTATTGAGAGGAGTTAAGACCGCTGAGTACATAACGACAATAATCTATATTTCTTATCTTCTGTGTGAAGTTGATTTTGGGCTGATAACTCGCTACAACACAAGGCTGTGTGGAGGACGGAACTCTACTGCGATGTCATAGAGAGGCAAGTTGGTATGTACTTGTAATAGCAAATAGATTTTTATTATTTCGAATTCACTATAGTACTGGTAGTCGGATTTCGGGTGTGAAATCCTAAGGAATAAATTGTACTTATAGAGAGTGGATTGAGCATCTGTCCGGTGAGTGCCCCTTAGATTAGATGACTAGTTTTGTCACTAAATTGTGTAAACTAATTTTGTCACTAGTTTTGGCCATAGGTTTTCTACCTTGGTCTTAATCTCAATTTTGATGATAACAAACATGGAACTAATGGTATCATTGAGAAATACTTTCAGGTTCCAAGTCGGTTAGCGCTCGACGTCCCCGATCGGAAAAATTGAAAAAATCGGCAAGGACGCTCGTTGACGCTCGGGATTCTTCGGGAAGTTACAGTTTAGGTTTAGGGTGTCTAGCATATGTTGTAAATCCTCATGATGATGTATAAGAACCCAAAAACCAAATCCGAACCCCAAAATATGGAAAACTGGAAATAAAAAATGGCCCTGAAATTCACTAAACCTAGGATATTTTCTTGGTACCAAAAGTCCTGGTAATTGTTCCTTAGGTAAAAACTAATAAACGACATATTTTAAAGAATTTTTTGGAAGCCTTTAACCTATGCATATTTGACCCGGGAGATTATAAAATTTTCGGTTTTCGGAAATTTATACTAGACCCCAAAAGTTAGATTTTGATTCTTAAGGATTTTAATTTTTTAGATATTTTTATTGAATCCAAATGGGGGGTAATCCTTATATAAGATGACTTAGCGAAGACGGAACCCAGAAACGAACGAACGAGCAAAAAAATAAGCAAACTAGGCTGATTTCCCAATTTCGGTCGATCGATCGAATGGAGCCCAGAAAGCACAGAATAGTCCGGTCGATCAGCCCATCGATCGGTGATCAATCAGTGGGCGATAACGGCTCGATTTTGAGCTATTGAATGGTATTTCACCTGAGCCCACTTCATGGCTCCCTATATATTTGTGATCCCAGCCTTCCTTACACCTTCTAACCATTATTGAGCCACTATATGTGATCCTAAAGCTTTTATTGAGCCACTTTGATCTCAAAACCCTCGTTTCTTCATCTACACTTGATTGAGCCTTCATTCTTCATCGATTAATCATTTTGAGGCATCAAGATGACTAGGGATTGGTGTTTGGAGCTAAGTATACTTTGTTTAGTATTTTGCTCCATTTACTTGTGTATTTTCTTATTTATTTCAGTGTATTTGAGTTTGTATTAGACCTAGACTGTAGGTCTTGAAATTGGGTGATAGCCTTGGTGTTTGAAGTTTAAATCCACTGGTGTAAACATAGTTTACTAGGATTAGTGATTGTTGTCCCTTAGGGTTGAGGTGGAAGAGTGCTCTCGGTAAGAAGACAAAGACTTCTGGGTGTGGAAGTGTCTTAGGTTGAGAGCGAAGACTCTTCGGGTAAAAAGTTCTCTTTGTAAGGAAAACGATATAATCTAGTAAAGCTAAGTTTGGAAATTCTAAGTGGGGTGCTTAGGTAGTGGAGTAGGTATTGGGGTCGAACCACTATAAATTTTTGTGTTAGCATTATTTACTTTGCGTATCGTATTGCTTATTATTTATATCTTGCTTTTGCTTGCTATTAAATTGTAATTTACCTAACGCATCAAGAAATGTTTAAAATCGAATTTAGGTAAAAAAATTAGTAAACACACTATTCACCCCCCCCCTTTAGTGTAGGCCATTTCACCAACAAACCTCTTGTGTTTACGTGCATATCTATTTTGGTTCTTACTTTGCTACTAGTAGCAGTTGCAACTTCCTATTTAATTTCCCTTAACAGAACTTCCATTAGAGAGATATACTGTCAATTGGTATCAGAGCGGTTGTGCTAACCTTTACCTGCATAAGATCCTTTGTATGTCTCTTCTTTTTCAGGCTCAAGATGGGAGGAATGCGTATGGGAAATTCTATCAATGTTCCTCCTTTGCTTATTGGAATGAACTATGCATATTGGAAGGCTAGGATGAGGGCTTTCATCAAGTCCTTGGATGATCATTGTCGGGACGCAATAGAGATTGGCTAGATTCCTCCCACAACACCAGATGGGACTGAGCGCAAACAAAATAACCAATGTGCCGAAGCAGAAATAGTTGCAGCAAACTGCGATAATAAAGTCCTTAATGCTATATTCAATGGAGTTGATCCTTCTCAAACCAATCTCAGCTTGTACCTTGGCAAAGTAGGCATGGGAGATTTTAGAAACAAATCATGAAGGATCCCTGACACTTCGGAAGTCAAAGTTGAAATCCTCAACACCAGATTTGAGAACTAAAGATGGGAGAAGATGAAAGTATACAAGACTTTCATGGGCATACCAAAGACCTCATGAACAATGCTACCAACCTTGAAGAGTCATTCTTTGAAGAAAAGGTGGTAAGGAAAGTTCTCAGATCCATGCCCACCAAGTTTGATATGAAAGCTACTGCCATAAGTATAACCCATCTACTATTACTCTCGACACTCTGATGGGCAAACTTGAAACTTATGAGTTAGAATTATTCGAAAAATATTCTCACAAAGAAAAGAAAAAGAATCTTGCCTTCAGAGCTACTGAGGATGAGATCAATTCAGAAGATTATTCTAAAGAGGAGATGGATGCCGTATTGGCTCTTGTAACAAAGAATTTCAAGAGATTTCTAAGAGCTAAGAATAGAGTAAATCAGAACTCTTAGTCCAGCCTGTAGTCCAAACAGCAGTCTCAACCGCCTGAGTCTGCCAGTTCAAGATCAAACTCCTTTGCCGGAGAAAATAGAAGAAGTCAATTGTATGGACAAAAGGATGATCTCAAACAGAAGTACAAAGACATCCAATGCTTTGAATGTGAAGGATTTGGACGTATGATATCAGAATGCCCAAATCTTTAGAAGAAGATAGAGAAGTCACTCACTGCTACTTGGAGTGACGATGATGAAGAAACTGAATCAGAAGAGCATCAATGAGGCAACTATAGAGCTTTCATAGCCTGCATAGATGACACAGTTAAGACTGCCGACATCTTTGATACAAATAATGATCATTGTAAGGTTCAATATGCAAATAGTCTTGAGGAATAATATTAGGAGATGTTTGATAAATGGATTGAAGTGGCGAAACTTAACAAGTCTCTCAGTGATCAGAACAAGCTTTTGGTTGAAGAAAAGAAGACCCTTAAGGAGAAAGTTCAAACCCTTCAAAGATAGATTGTTCAAAAAGAAGACAAAGAGTCTAAGTTGATTTCCGAATTTGAAAAGACAAAGAAGGAAGTTAGAATGATGAATTCTACAGGTACTCTTATTTTGAGTGCATGAAAAAGTCCTTCTAATCATAAGGGACTAGGATACACTAGTTCATGCCAGTTAAAACCCTGGTCTCAACTGCTTACTCAACCGAGGAACTTTCATAGAGGCTCTTCAAGACATCAAAAGCTTGTTAGAAGAAAAGAAAATAGGGTGCACATATGCTACTATTGCATGTGTAGAGGGCACATTATTGCAAATTGCTTCAAACTCTTCAACAAACTAAGGATAAAGAATCATATAAATTGCCCAAGTCAAAAGGTTAAGCAAATCTGGGTAAGAAAGACTGACTTCAACTGCCATGTTGCATTTATGTCAAAGACTGTTTCTTCTCTTGGATCTTAGTATTTCAACAGTGGTTGTTCTCAGCACATGGCAGGAATTAAGTTCTGAGAATCTGAGAGATATTCAGAAATATAAAGGTGCAACTATCACTTTTGGAGATGGAGGACATGGAAATGCCAGAGGAGTTAGAACTCTAAATGTTTCAGGAATTCCTAATCTAGAAAATATCATGCTTGTTAGAGATCTCAAGGATAATCTTGTGAGTATAAGCTAATTATGTGATCAAAATTTATATGTTCAATTTACTAAAAATAGTTGCAAGGTTCCTGATAAGGATGGTGACTGTATCCTTGAAGGAAATAGATCTAGAGACAACTGCTGCAAAATTACCTATTCTTCTATTTGTCTTTCAGCTGTCTCTTCTGACATTAATATGTGGCATCGTCGGTTAGGTCATGTTAATTATAGAGATCTGAAGAAGCTTGTAAATGATGAAGCAGATAGAGGTATTCCTAAACTTTTAGGAGAACCTGAAGTTGTGTGCAGTTCTTGTCAAAAGGGAAAGCAAACTCGACAGTCTCATTAGCAGTTACAACTGGTAGTTACCTCTAAACCCCTTGAACTTCATCACTTGGATCTTGTAGGTTGAAAGTATTGGTGGTAAAAAAATATGTCCTTGTTTGTGTAGATGATTTCTCACGTTTTACTTTGACAGAATTCCTGAAAGAAAAGTCCAATACTTTTAACATTTTTAAGTCTCTATGTTTGAGACTTCAAAATGAGCAAGAACTTCATATTCTAAAGGTGATCAAAATAAGGAGTGATCATGGTAGAGAATTTGAGAACATTTCTTTCTCTGAATTTTGTGATGAAAATGGTATATTGCATGAATTTTCTACTCCAAAGACTCTTCAACAGAATGGTGTAGTTGAAAGGAAGAACCGTACTATTTAGGGGATGGCTCGAGTTATGCTTAATTCTAAGCAGATTTCTGAAAGATTTTGGGGTGAAGCCATAAACACAACTTGCTACATCTTAAATCGAACTTATCTCAAATCAAAATCTACTAAAACTCCTTATGAATTATGGAAAGATAGAAAATAGAACCTTACGTATTTTCATGTCTTTGGTAGCAGGTGTTATGTTCTAAATGATAGGGAATACCTTGGAAAAATGCAAAGCAAAAGTGACGAAGCCATATTTCTTGGCTATTCCAAAAATAGCAAGGCATACCAAGTCTATAACAAACGCACTGAAACTGTGATGGTATCACAAAACGTAAAGGTTGATGACTCTCAAATATACCAGACCCTATTGACTGATGAGAAGACAGTCTTAGCTATTGATAAGACTGCCCAGAATTCCTCCAAGGCCACTGAACAAATAGTTGAAACTGCTAATTCAACTGACCATGCGACTGATACTGAACTGGAAGATGAAGAGGATGACCTCAGAGCAGAAAAGTCTGCAAGATCTCTCAAGAATCACCCTCTACAAAATGTAATCGGAGATGTACATGATGGAGTTAGGACCATAAATCAATCCAAGAAAAAATCACCAGGATATGATCATATACTCTTGTTATACTTCAACTGTTGAATCTAAAAATGTCAAGGAAGCCTTGAAGGATGAATTTTGAATTTCTGCTATGCAAGAAGAGTTACAGCAGTTTGTCCAAAATAATGTTTGGGAACTCGTCTAGGCGGAAGGAAATGCTTCAAGTAAAGCAAACAGAAGAAGTTGCAGAAGCATTATGTGTTGGTGAAATTGAAAGTGGAAGTGGTTTAAATCAGGAAGTTGGTTTGAGAAGGCCAGGTGATACTCGTTGGGGATCTCACTATAAGAAACTTTTGAGCGTCCATTCTATGTTTTTGTCGATATGTAGTGTGCTTCAAACACTTGGAGAAATGTGCTCGCATTCAAGTGACAAGATAAAAGCTCAATCTATTGCATACAACTTAGAGTCATTTCACTTTATCTTTATGGCCCGATTGATGATGTCTATTTTTGGTCTCACACATGAACTAAATCTATCTTTACAATGTAAAGACCAAGATATAGTCAATGTTATGTCACTTGTTATATCAACTAAGAAGAGATTACAAATGATGAGAGACGATGGATGAGAATCTCTTATGGATAAAGTGTGTAATTTTTGTGCTAAGAATCACATTGAAGTTCGTAATATGGATGATACATATGCTCTATGGGAGAGAACAAAGAGGGGAATTCAACAAGTCACAAATTTGTACCATTTTTTAGTTGAAGTGTTTCTAAAGGTGATTAATATACAACTTCAAGAGCTAAACAATCGTTTTGATGAGGTCAACTCAGAGTTACTTATTGGTATATCTTGCTTGAGTCTTAAAGAATCGTTTGCTAATTTTGACAAGGAAAAGTTGATGAAACTTGCGAAATTTTATCCTAATGAGTTTCCACCTACTAATTTTTTAGCTCTTGATTTCAGTGGCGGATGTAGAAATTTTAATGAGGGGTCGGGGCCTAATTTAGAATATAAAAATTTAATAAATATTATTTTCACTCTTCATTTTCAAAAATTTTAATTAAAATCACAGCTTATAATAGTATAAATTTCTTTTTCTATTTTTATATTTTGAAAATATTGCTAAAATATTTAAATTAAAAATAATTAAAGCTCTTGTGAAAATTCTTTCATCTAAATTATCCAAAGCAAGCTCTACTATGATGCGGTCGTCGCCTTACTCATCTTGAGTGCCAACTTTATGAAACTATATGAAGAAAACTAAAAAATTAGTAAGAGATTAACAAAATTACAAATAGATACAGAAAAATAATTGCACTTTGTTGCATTAATAGTACTTAATATTATATTAAAAGTAAAAAACTAACTTCACACCATGAAGATATATTATATAATTAATATAGATGTATTTTAGATTTGGATTCTCAATTAAATAAATTTCACAATCATGGATGAAATATAACATAATTTTTATTCATTTTCTTGGATGCTTCATGAGAAAATTAATTATCCAATCATATATTGAATAACTGATACACAAAAGTTCACACAATTTTATTGTATGAGCATGGATAATAGCATAGAAAAAATATTAAAAATAAATTAAACTAACATGAGAGTTTTAGATGTAAAAAATAAATGGAGAAAATTTTGAATTTAGCTTATAAACCAATAGAGAAAATTTTGGAGTTAGGTGAGAAAATTTTGGAATTTTTTTAATTAAAAAATCAGATTTTATATTTAGCCATTACGAAAAAATGTAAATAATGAATATAGAAGACAAAAGATGAGATTCGAACCTAAGATCTATAAGCAAAAAATCAAAATAACTAACCATTAGGCTATTAGTACATTAGTGAAAGAAGTTGAAATCAATAATAATAATAATGCAATTTTACCCTATATTTGGGAAAATTTAAGGGGGGCCAGTGACCCCCTTGGCCCTAGTGTGGGTCCGCCCTTGCTTGAGTTTCAACTTGAAACATTTATTTATGATATGCAAAGTGATGAGAGATTTTCTGCACTCAATGAGCTTAGTGAATTATTTGTAAAGCTTATTGAGACAAAAAAACACAGTGTTTTCTCAAGTTTATTTGCTTTTGAAGTTAGCTTTGACTCTTCCAATGGCGACAACAAGTGTGGAAAGGGCTTTTTCAGCAATGAGCTTTGTGAAGAATAGAGTGCGCAATAGTATGAGCGATCAACTCTTGAATGATTGTTTAGTAACTTTTATAGAGGTTGAAATGTATTCAAATGTTACTAATGATGCTATCATTAGTCATTTCCAAAATATGAGAAGTCGTAGAGGACAATTATGAGATGTAGTTGGTCGCTTCACATTCATTAAATTATCTAATTGATCTATGTATTTTGATTGTCTTAAATTAAAGATGCTTTTATACAGTTATATTGTACCGTACCACGAGAGCAAGCCCTCGCACCCCCAAATTGTCCCTCATTTTCAAAATCCTGCATACGCCCCTGACTATACATCAATTATTTTTACCTTTGGCTAAGAGTTGAATGTCTTCCTCAGCCATCTGGCTCCGCAGACGTCAACCTTTTCTCTTGTTAATTGCAGACGTCCTCAGCCTACTAGGTCTCCCTTGCACGGTGTAAGCGAGGCTTCTGTTAATTGCATTATCTCAAAGGTAGAGTAGAAAAGAATGTTAGCTGAGCTGCCTTGATCGACAATAACCTTTTTGATAATGAAGTTTCCGGGGTTTGGGGGGTAAGCCAACATGGGTGAGTGGCGCTATCGACTACAATGATTGCCCGAAGAGACCTCTTTCTGGCCGAGCTCAAATCTCCGCCTCCTGCAAATCCGTCGGCGATGTTGTCGATGACTCCTCGTAGCTCATTTCTCGAGCGATCAGCCCGACTGTTCTTCCTATGACCTGAGTGGGGATTCGGAGGTTTTCGGCTTCGTCGTCGAGGGTCGCGACTCCTGCTCCAAAACTTGATTAAAAACTTATATCCAAATTGATTATTTACTAGCTTAAATAAGTTGGGCTTAAAAAATATAATACATATATATTTCCCAAAAATACGTACATGAGATGAATATATATATATATATCAACATACTAAATTAATATTTAATCATATAACTAGTATTTAATTTCTCAAATTAAATATTTACATGCAACGTATCTTTTGTGTATAATTGCAACATGCAAGCAAATTGAATAATGGAAGTCCGAAATATAAATGGCATTCTCCTTCATTCGAACAGTAAACAATTAATGTTGCTAATTATATCTTCGTACAACAATCGATTATCTTCCTGTTTATAGTCACAACTATAAATGAATGCATGACAACTGCTTGAGCTTAGCCATGCAACAAGATAGGGTGAAGGCAGTGAAGGCGAATGACAAGGGGCCAGGGAGAAAAAGGAGGAAACAGAATCAACATATCAAAATGTGGGTATGACGGAAAGGGTGGCTGAAGCTATAGTTGGGGTGACACATTATCGATCATCTAGTTTCAGCCTTTTAATAGCAGCCGGTTGTTCATATTTTATTGTGGAGGAAGCGATAGCATTTAAAACCAGAGAGGAGAATGCATGGTTCATAGGGGTGAGAAAAAAAAACCGGTTTTTCGGTTAACCGGAAAACCGGTCCTAAACCGAACCGGGTTTTGCGGTTAACCGAACCGGGTTTTGCGGTTAACCGAACCAGTTTTTTCGGTTTCGGATATTTTTTTTTAATTTTCGGTTTTCGGGTTCGGGTTCGGGTCGGGGTATAAAAAGTCCACCGGTTTCGGTTAACCGACCGGTGGATATATATTTTGTATTATATATATTATAAAATAGTATTATATAATAAGTTATTAATTTTTTAGTTATAATTTTTAGTAGAAAACTAGAAACCCTAACTTTTAATCTTTTATCCCGCCCACTGCGCGCCTAGTCGCCCAGCCGCCCACTTTCGCCTCTCGCCCCGACGCCCTCTCGGAGTCTCGGCTCTCGCCTCTCGCCCCGAGTCCCCGACTGCTCTCGCCTCTCGCAGTCTCGCCCCGACGGCCGACGCCCTCTCGGCTCTCTCACCCCGATTGCTCTCGCCTCTCGCCCCGACGACCGACGCCCTCTCGGCTCTCGCCTCTCGCCCCGACTGCTCTCGCCTCTCGCAGTCTCGCCCCGACGGCCGATGCCCTCTCGGCTCTCTCGCCCCGACTGCTCTCGCCTCTCACCTCTCGCCCCGACGGCCGACGCCCTCTCGACTCTCGACTCTCGCCCTCTCGGCTCTCGCCGACTCGCCCTGACGGCTGACGCCCCGACAGCCGACGCCCGAGCCCTCTTCAGTATTCTATTCTCTCTCTCGCCCTCTCCGGGACTCGTCGTCTCCGGCTCTCCGCCCCTCCGCGACTCGCCGTCTCCGCCACTCCGCAGCTTGTCTCAGTCTTTCGATCAGTGCCGCATAGTTAACAGGTATGAATTTTCTCCTAATCTGCCATTTTTTGGTTTTGCTTACTGGAAATGTGAAATTGCTTACTGGAATTGCATGAATTGCTTCCTGGAAATGTGGAATTGCATGAATTGCTTCCGATCGCATCTCCTTCTTTGGTTTAGTATTTAAATTTGAATTGCATGAATTGCATGAACTGCCAGTGTGATGTTGCTGTTGCTTTAGTATTTAAATTTGAATCAATATTAATCTGCAATTCTTCATACCAGTGTGATGTTGCTGTTGCTTTAGTATTTAAATTTGAATCAATATTAATCTGCAATTCTTCATACCAGTGTGATGTTGTTGTTGCTTTAGTATTTAAATTTGAATCAATATTAATCTGCAATTCTTCGTACCAGTGTGATGTTGTTGTTGCTTACTTGCTTTAGTATTTAAATTTGAATCAATATTATGGTATAGGTTGCTGTTACCTATACTATTGGAAAAGGATTATAAAATCAAGGAAAGTAAACTGACAGAGATTCAATTCTTCATTACTTTGTTTCAATTCTTCATTGATGGCACTTAGAAGGTCTCTTACTACGATCCATTCTTAGTTTCTTACTCTACCGGTTCCTTTTATTTGAAGTACATTCTTTCCTTTATTTAATGATATTCATACTTATATTCATTATGTCTTTTGTGATTTAGGCTGAAAATATGTCTAGCACCGCTGAAAATTCTACTACCAATACGGGAAATATCATCCCCCAATTGCAAGAGCAACAAGGACAACAAGAGCAACAAGGACAACAAGAACAACAAGAACAAACAACTCAAGAGCGTGTTGTTTTACCTTCAACCCAAGGTGGGACTTCAAAGTCAAAGGTGCGTGGTAAAAGAAAATCTTGGGTATGGGATCATTTTGATAAGATTGAATGCAAATATAATAGTGATCAAAGAGCAACTTGCAAATACTGTGAGAAGTCTCTTGCATGTCCAACATCTAGTGGCACTAGTTGTTTGAGTAATCATTTAAATAGATGCAAAAAGTATCCTACCAATGTGGAAAAGAGTAAGAGAACTTTAACATTTAAACCCTTAGCAAGTGGTAATTTTGGAGGCACTACACATACACTTGCATCTTGGAAGTTTGATCAAGAAGAGTGCATAAGATATTTAGCTAAAATGATCATTACTGATGAAATACCCTTTAGATTTGTGGAACATGAAGGATTTCGCCAATTTTGTCGTTCAATGCAACCTTTATTTGTTATGCCTTCACGTTTCACTGTAGCTAGAGATTGTTATGAACTTTATAAGCAAGAGAAATTGAACTTCATGAAGTATTTAAAGAAATTATCTTCAAGAATTTGCCTTACAACTGATGCATGGACTTCCATTCAGAATTTGAGTTATATGTGCATCACATGTCATTTTATTGATGATGATTGGACTCTGCATAAAAAAATTATTAGTTTTTGTCAAATATCGGGTCATTCAGGTGAAGTTATTGGTAAAGCAATTGAAAAATGTTTACTTGAATGGGGGACTCGCAGAGTTTTTACTGTAACAGTTGATAGTGCAAGCTCAAATGACTTGTGCATTCAATACTTAAAGAGAAGGTTGAATAGTTGGGAGGGTAGTGTTTTGCAAGGTGAATTTTTGCATATGAGATGTGCTGCTCATATTTTGAACCTCATTGTGAAAGATGGAATGAGTGAACTTGATGATTCAATTGTTAGAATTCGAAATGCTGTCAAATATGTGAGATCATCTCCTTCTAGATTACAGAAGTTTAAAGAATGTGCTGCAAAAGAGTTGTTAGATACAAAAAGGCTAGTATGTCTAGATGTGGAAACTAGATGGAACTCAACTTATTTAATGTTGCAATCAGCTTTGAAATTTCAAAAGGCTTTTTTCTTGCTTGAGATTACTGATCCCAAATATGTGAGTGAGCTTTTTAATAAGAGTGGTTTGCCTGATAGTTCAGATTGGGAATATGCCAAAAACTTGCTACCATTTATTGAAGTCTTTTATGAAACCACTTTGAAATTATCTGGTTCACTTTATGTCACCGGTAATGAGTACATGAGACAGATTTATGGTCTTGGGTTGATGATTTCTTCCTGGGGTGAAAGTGAGGATTTGAATTTGAAGGCAATGGCTACTAGAATGAAAAGAAAATATGATAAGTATTGGTCAAATATTAATAATGTGAATATCATGTTGTTTGTTGCTGTAGTGTTTGATCCTCGTTTTAAATTGGAATCTGTGGATATTATCATTGAGAAATCATATGATGCTCAAAATGCCAAACTGTTAAAAGAGAAGTTGAGAAAAGTTTTATCCTCTATGTATGATTCTTATGGTGCATCCATAGTTTCATCTTCTGTTGTACAAGCAAGTGAGCAAGCTCAAACTGAGAAAAATGATGCAAAGCCTAAAGCTGGGACTGATTACATTAGAGAAATATTGAAGAAGCAAAAGGTATCTCAAGGGAGTGGAGAGATAAAAACTGAGTTGGATAGGTATTTCAATGAGGAGCTTGAGGAGGATTGTGATGATTTTGATATATTAGCTTGGTGGAAAGTCAATGCATCTAGGTATCGAATAATTTCTACTATGGCTCGAGATGTATTGGCTATGCCTGTGTCTACAGTGGCTTCAGAATCCGCTTTTAGCACTGGAGGCCGTATCCTTGATTCATTTCGGTCTACTCTAACTCCTAGGCTTGTGGAAGCACTCATTTGTGGGCAAGATTGGTTTAGATCCAGCAGTAAATCTCTTTTCATTGAACATGCCTTAGCTGAACTTGAAAGTGTAGAGATAGGTATTAATTCTTCTCTTTATTTCATTTGATATCTCTCAACTCTATTGATTTTTAATACTAATTTGTAATATTCTTTTTCTTTTCAGAGTCATCTTGTGATACTACCGGCCATGCTATTATCCAAATTGATGATTGAAGAGTTGATTATAATCAAGGATATTTTGTGGACTGCACTTGGATTTGGATTTGGATTTGTCATCTTTAATTGAACAATGAACACTAAGTACTTTAAATTGTTATTTGTGGATTGTATTTGAATTTGGATAGTATTTTATTTTGGACATTAACTTCATGTGGTGGTGTGTAGCTTGTTATTTTGGATAGTATTTTATTTTGGACATTAGCTTCATGTGGTGGTGTGTAGCTTGTTATTTTGGATAGTATTTTATTTTGGACATTAGCTTCATGTGATGGTATTTTTATTTTGAAGTAGCTTGTTATTTGTAGTAGTTTAAAGTAGTTATTTATGTGTGTTTGAAGTATGATGAATTGATGATAGTTTGAACTCTATGTGTGATTGTGTATTTGAAGTAGTTTCTATGTGTGATTGTGTGATTGTGGGTTTGAAGTAGTTTCCATGCAAAATTATCTTTCCAGTTTCCACATCTTATTCCAATTTGCACCAGTGACATTGTCAAGGATTTGCTTGTCATTGATGTGGTTCTATGATCCAAATCCACATGTCATTTTCCTCATGCTTGGACAAATATATATTGGATTTATATTGTTGAGATGGAAGCTACCCAACAACTGAAGCATCAGGTTGTAATTCGAGTCATGATCCATATTAAGATAAGTATACCACATATTGATTGACAAATTAGATTATTATATTCCTACCATTCCTCATTCTCTTTTTTAGGCTATCTTTTAATTGTTGCATGACCATGTCTACATTTTTAAATGACCAAGAAAACTTGTTATTCTTGTCATACTTCCATGCATGGTAGCTTTTAAGTGACCTTCAAGAGTCTAAGGTATTTGAGGCACTATTTCCTTCCAAATGAATTTTTGCTATACACAAAATTGATTGGAGGTTTAAAATTCTTTTAGAAATTGATAGGTTAAAAAAATTTATTGGTTAACCGAAAATTATCGATTAACCGAACCGAAAAAACCGAAACCGAAATACCGGTTAACCGAAGTTAATGGACCGGTTTACGGTTAATGATTTTGAAAAACCGAAGTTAATGGACCGGTTTTTTTTTTTTGCTAATGGACCGGTTAACCGGTCCATGCTCACCCCTAATGGCTCAGCATATATATATATATTAGAAGAGGGAGTTGAGACTAAAACTGCAGATGGTTCTAGTTTTTGGTTCTCGTCAATATTGGAAGCATAGTTCGTAGAAGATCTTTCATACCTTCTGCAGCTGCATCTTCCTTGTACACATTGTGATCCAGTGCCATGAGTAAGAGAGGCACACACTCCGTTCTACCAGGCATGACGCTTGCTTCACCTCCCCCCCCCCCCCCCCGGACCACAACTGGACTTTTTGATGAAATTTGAGGTCTCATATTGGAAGGGAAAAGATGAAGTGACATATGCATATTCGTTTAAATTTTGTTCCTCCACAAATGTGAAATGTTAACTGAACACATATATCGGACCTCTGCAACTAGGCTTCATTGCAAAGAAATGTTGTTCATCTTCAGCACTTGGAGGCTCAACATCAAGCATGTTCTTTAGTACACCAGGTTGAGACGGATAGGTGAAATTTGAGATCTCACATTGAAAGGGAAATGGTTCTGGTTTTCGGTTCTCCTCAATATGAGAACCATTGTTGCATGTTCTAGATCCTTGTGCACTGCATCTTCCAAATGTGCCTTGTGATCATTTCGCAATAATAGAAAACCATGTTATTAGAAAATCTATCTACATGTATATATGTTGTAAAAGTTACCAATCTAGCAAATAAACCTAGCCCAGACAATGATGGTTGGTGAAACTAGTTTCCTAAATCTCATGGTTCATGAACCTAGCTAGTACAGTAGTACTAATGTTATAAGGCTATAATTAGACTCATTTGTACATTCTGAAGAAATATACGAAGACATGGTCATACTTATACAACTTACATGATATGATTTTAAGTAATAAAAAACTTTCTTTACAGGATATGATTTTATTCACCAAATTTACAATAAGCTAAAGTGCTAGATGAACTAATGTGAATAAGAAATGCAACATCAAACTATACTGAAACTGAGTTTCTTAGGCAGCAAAAGTAATTATTGTTTTATAAAGCTTGAGAGTTTCAAAAGATCCATCAAAGTTCATCCCATGACACAAACAACAATGTGATGTTTTAAAAGAGTACTTGAAGTTGATGGTGAAATTGCTCAACATTTGACTCTTGAATCTAAAACAGTTAAGAAATTGTTTAAGTTTCTTTATAAGTAGAGAAGAACCTCTATAAAATTGAGTATAATGAACCAACAAGCTACATAAGGTCCATAGAGTCTCTTGAAGTCTCAACCGCTTTAAGTTGTTCTATGCGTCGGTCCCTTCAGGATGTGGTGTTGGGTCTCAAACTTTCTGGACTCATTTGCGTATGCACCCATGTCCATCCAAATAAGGAGTTATCGAAAAGACTATAAGAAAAAAAATCAGAAGGATATTATAGGAAGAAATGATAAGCAAATTAAATTATTAATCTATTTTATTTTATTAACATTATAATTTTTTTTTTAAAAAAAAATAACCATCAAATTTGAAGACAATTTTATCCAAGCATAAGATTCAACAAATCGCATAGCCATAACAATATATAAGTTGTATTTGAAACATATGTTATAATTTTTTAGGAAAACTAGGTACAAAGACCAAGTTGCAAAATTTAACTCTATTTTTGATTAGGAGAGAAGTGGAGAGAAGAAATAAGAAAATAAAATCAAGAATAAAACTCTCCTATTTGGAAAGAAAATAAGAAGATAAGTAGAGAGATGAGAAAAGTACACACTTCTGTTAGTGTGAACAAATTTTTTCTTCCTCCTTTCGAGAAAAAGTTGAAAGAATGGAAAGACCATAAGTTATATCAATTTGCATTCCCTTTTTACCCATAATTGATCTGCATACAAAATAGGAAAAATAAGAAAAACAAAATCTACCATAGTTCACGTGTATGAAAAAGAACATGAATTGACTTACCATACTCTTCGTAAGAAATAAGATTATCCGAATACAAATAATTCATCTATTCATCACTAATGGTTCTAAGAGTATTATACAAATAAAAATAATATTCTCTTCTTTTCTCCCCTTTGTATTTGTTGCAGTCAAATAAGAGAAAACTTCTTTTCCTCTCTTCCTTTCTATTATATCCAAACAAGGGAATAGAACCTATCATTCTTTTCTCTCTCTTCTCTCCTCTCCTCTCCTCTCCTTCATTTTCTTTTCAGGGATCAAATGTCACTAGTTTAAAGTAAGTTATTAAATTCCCTCTCATATGATCAAATGTCATTAGCATTATTGTGCCTATTAGAATCAAAGACTTCAAGCTCTTTTAATTTGATTATGTTTATTCTCTATCTTCACTTTTCTCCTCTCCGTCTCTCTCTAGAAATTTCTTCTACATTTTGTTCCTATTAAATTGAATTCCAGAGGATAGACTACGAGATTAACCCTTTCTTTTTAAAAATGTAAAAGAAAAAAGTAGTAGAATTTAAAAATATAGTAGGAGATAGAAAATGAGAAATTACCTTTCGGGATGGAGGAGATTAATGAACATCATGGGATTGAACCTTGAACCTCACACATCATGTTGTAGTGGGTGCTAGTATTTTGTTTTTTAGTGGTTCCTTCCCCCACGTGGCTACGACTAATAATTCCAAACTCTAAGGGCCCGTTTGGTTTGCTAAAAAACGGGGGACTGGACTGGACATCCGCCCATGTCCCCCGTTTGGTTTGCAAAAAAAGCTTCGGGACAAGGACTTCTCCTTGTCCGGGACAGGATTTCCACCCATTTTGGTGTACCGAGAAATTTCTCGGTACACCGAAATCGGGCGGAGGACAAGGGCTGCAATTGTCAAAATTACCCCTTCCTTTGATCGTAGAATCGTCGGATCTAGTCGAGGTGAATACCAAAGTTGTAAATTTTCGCGTGCTGAACGCGATGGTGGTGTCAGATTTTAGATTGGAAATCGTTTGGTATGATTTTTATATTTTTCGGTATTATCCTATTGTTATACTTTTAGGTTAATTGAAAATTAGTTGAACACTTATTAGTTAAACTAAAACTTCTTATTGTATTAAAGTATTTGATACTATATATTAATAAATTTTTACATATTAATTAATTTTAAGACTAATTTACAAGGGTATTTTAGTCATTTGTCATATATAATACTTTGTTATAGCGAAACAAACGCATGACAGAACGGAATATCGTGTCCTGTTCTTGACGAAACAAACACGGTATAGCTATTGTTCCAGGACATCTGATGTCCTGTCCTTGTCCCTGTCTGGTGTCCTGTGATGAGCAGTTTGCGAACCAAACGGGCCCTAACTCTTGTTATTTTTCAAATCTTATAGATCTTATCTAAAACACAACACTATGGTCGAGTTTTTTATAAAGAAAATTTTGATATCTTTTACAAGCAAGTAATTAGAAAAAGAATCCCCTACATATTATATTCTAAAATATTCTTACCAAAACTAGTGGTGTATGAATCATACCCTCGCTGTCCTAAATGGATCCAACTTTACTTCCATATCTCTATCTGAAAGTAATAAAGCTTGAATCTCGATTTCAAATATTTTTCATTTCCTAGCAATTTAGAATTTATAGCAATTTATTAGCAATGTCAACAGATCGAATATGATGAGGATAGTGCAAAAATTTTGATTTCAAGCAAGTAATTTTTTTAAAAAAAAGAATCTCCTACATATTACATTCCAAAATGTTCTTACCAAAACTAGTAGTGTATGAATCATACCCTCGCTATCCAAAACGGATCCGGCATTACTTCCATAACTCTATTCGAAAATACTAAAGTGAGAATCTTGATTTCAAATATTTTTCATTTGCTACCCAATTAGAATTTATACCAATTTATTAGCAACGTCAATGTATCAAGTATGGTGCGAATGCACAAAAATCTCGATTTCAGGCAAGTAATTAGAAAAAGAATCTCCTATATATTACATTCCAAATTGTTCTTACCAAAAATAGTGGTGTATGAATTACCCTCGCTATCCAAAACGGGTCCAACATTACTTCCATATAGATCGCGGCAATGGGTTGTGCTAGGGCCAGCCTAGGCCCAAGCAGGCCCATTGCTAGTGAGGTCGTGCCAGGCACGACCAAAATTTTTGGGGGGGCGGCCAAGCTTGGCACTAGGCCTGCCCATTCTGGCTTGTGTCGGCCCAAGGCCAGGCTAGGCCTGCCACTAGCTTGGCTTGTGCAAGACCGACCTGCGTCGAATCACTAGCCCATCTTGTGCCAAGTCTAGCATGCGTCCAGGCCTAGCTTGGTGCAGAAGGCCTAGCGCCAGGCCTGGCGCTAACACATACCATGCTCGGCACGACACGGACACGCGCGGGTCGTGCCTTGCACGGCCTGTGTGCCCCAAGGGACAAGCCCAGTCCGTCCTTTGGTCACGGGTGTGTCGTACTTGAGCCGTCCTGAAATTCTTTGGGTCGGTTCAAGCACAACCCTTTAAGGGTCGGGTCTGTGCCGCCCATGGGCGGACTCAGCCCATTTCCACCTTTACTTCCATAGAAAAGCAAGAATCTCAACTTCAAATATGTTTCATTTCTGTCACGTGTTGGGTGAAATGGCCACACTAGAGGGGGGTGAATAGTGTGTTAACTAATCTTATCGCCTAATTTCGATTTTAAACGTTTACTTGATTACTTAGGCAATTCACGATTAAATGACTAAATGCAGAAGTGATACATGATAAAACAATTAATATAAAATAATATATCAATGCTAACACAAGTATTTATAGTGGTTCGGCCACAATGCCTACTCCACTACCTAAGCACCCCGCTTAGGATTTTCAAACTTAGCTTTACTAGATTATATCGTTTCCCTTACAAAGAGGACTTTACATCGGAAAGTCTCCGCTCTCAAACCGAAGGCACTTCCACACCCAAAAGTATCCCGCCTTCCTACCGAGAGCATTCTCCCACATCAACCTAAGGGACAACTCAACTAATCCTAGTAAACTAAGTTTACAATGGTGGATTTAAGCCTTAACACCAAGGCAACCACCAACTCAATCAACCTAGCACTCTAGGTTTACACAAGTTGATATACAATCAAAATAAATAATAAAATACAATAACAATTGGAGCAATAAATCAGACAACAAGTACTTAGCTCCAAAAGAAACTCCCTAGTCCTCTTGATGTCTTGTGAAGATGAATCTATGAAGCTTCAAGGCTAAATCAACAAGCGGAGATCAAACCTAGGGCTCTTAGCAAAGATGGCTCAAGAATTCTTGTAGAGATGCAATGAGTGGCTCTTTGAGGCTTAGAAGCATCATTAGAAGGCCGGAAATAAGATTGGGATGGGTATTTATAACCCTCCACGAGAAACGGCTCGTCAACGGGCGGAAAACTAGTCATTTTCGTCGTTCGGTCGCAGGCCGATCGATAGTCGGTCGACCGACGGATCGACCGCCCAAGCGACCACGGCATTTTGTCGCTTCTAGGCGCAGTTCGGTCAACTGACCGATCGACCGAATTGGCTACTGCCAATTTTTGACCAACTTCGGTCGATCGACCGGTCGACCGAATTGGCTACTGCCAAATTCTGACATCGTTCAGTCTATCGAAATGCCTTCTTCTTCAGTCGATCGACCAGTCGATCGACCGAACCTGGGCAGGGCAGATTTCTTTGCTTCGCTTGTTCATTTTCTAAGTTCCGTCTTCGCTAAGTTCATTTTCTAAGTTCCATCTTCGCTAAGTTAGTAACTTTAAAACATAAATGATATTAAGGATTATCCCCCATTTGGATTCAATAAAAATATCTAAAAATCAAAATCCTTAAGAATCAAAATCTAGTTTTTGGGGACTAGCACAAATTTTTGGAAATCGGAAATTTCCTAATTTCTCGGGTCAAATATGGGTAGGCTAAAGGCTTCCAAAAAATTCTTAAAAATACCTCGTTATCTAATTTCTTGTAAGAGCCGGAAAAATTTTCTAATATAAAAATCTGTTTTGGTGCAGCACGCCGGACCCGGGGTTAGTCGAGTCGAGCCTCGGAATCACCTCGAGTAGAAGTTATGACTCGACTAATGATGTATGCAATTAAATTGGGTAAATGACTCTTTCCTTTTATGCATTTATACCTTAATCGAGTTAGATCGACTCGTGTTACGGACAGAGTCGGAACCCAAGTCGAACTCGGGCTGAGTCGAGTCAGTATTAAGTGGCAAGGGCAATTATGACATGTTAGATGAGGGAATAAAATCCCTCATCTAAGCTACCGTGCGACTCATCTAGGAGTCGCACAAGGCAGCGCATAGGGAGAGGGGGAGAAGGAGCAAGGAGGAGAGATCTTGATCGATCCGGGTTTCGCGCCGTCGCCGAAAGATTCGAGGTTGTCAACATCCGATCCTTCATCTTCCTCAAGCAAAAGTGAGTGGTTAGATTTGATGGATTAGGGGAGGCGGGTAGTCGAACCCCTAGGAGTTGCTAGGTTGTGTTTTCTCGCAAATTTTCGACGATTCTTGGTTCCGGGATTGTCTTTTCGCTGTTTTTCATTGATTCTTGTCGGATCGCCATGATTTATCGTCGATTTCTCGAGTATTAGGGCTGCCAAATCAAGGGAAAAGGGGAAAGGTCATGCCAAAATTTTCCCCAATTCCCTTGACGGAAGTAGAGCCCTCAGATGGTCTCAATTTCGTGAATAGTGTGTCCATAGTTGTTGATTTGAAGTGTTGATGGAACTCATCTTCCCGAAAGCCCATAGGTTCGGCCGAGCAACCCCAAAGTTCCATGATCAAGGCTCGGCCGAGTATAGGGGGAGGGGCAAATTGGTCGATATTTAACTAGAATATAGCGGAGACATTGAATTAGGGTTGGGTTTAATCCTCCTCTTCCCTTTCTACCCTAAGAGGCATGGCCGAGCAAGGTTCTGTTGGCTTAAGGTTTTCAACCTTGGTCTTAATCTCTATTTTGATGAAAAAAACATGTAACTAATGTTTCATTGAGATAATCTTTCAGGTTCCATATCGGATAGCGCACGATCGAAAATATCGAAGAAATCAGGAAATCGGAAGGACGTTGTTCGTCACGCTCGAATTATTCGGAAAGTTAGAGTTTAGATTTAGGGTGTCTAGTTTATATTGTAAATCCTCATGATGATGCTAAGAAACCAAAAAACCAATCCCGAACCCCGAAATATGAAAACCCGAAAATCGCCCTGAAACACTAAGTCTAGGGAGCTCCTTGGAGGGCTATATGTCCTAGACATTTACTTGACATAAAAAATGGCGGTAATTGTTCCTTGGATCAAAACTAAATAACGAGGTATTTTTAAGGAATTTTTGGAAGCCTTTAGCATACCCATATTTGGCCCGAAAGATTAGGAAATTTCTATTTTCGAAAAATTTGTACTAGACCCCAAAAGCTAGATTTTGATTCTTAAGGATTTTGATTTTTTATATATTTTTATTGAATCCAAATGGGGGGTAATCCTTATATAACATTTATGTTTTAAAGTTAATAAATGTTATATAAGTAGACTTAGCGAAGACGGAACTCAAACGAGTAGAAAAACCTAAGCAAACTAGCAACTGCCCAATCTGTCTAGTTTTCGGTTGACCGGTTGGTCGACCGACAGAAGCCAAAAATTGGCAATGGGTGCGTCGGTCGACAGGATTGAAGATCGCAAAATCGCAACTCTAGCATAACGGCTTCGGTCGACCAATCGATCGACCGAATTGGGGATTGATGAGCCCGCGATCCAGTCGGTCGACCAGTCGATCAACCAAATAGCGTGATTTATTCACAGTAAGGGCAGCGGTCGCAGGCGGTCGATTGGTCGATCGACCGACGATCTACCAGCAAGCGATCGATCGACGGTAACGGCTAGTTTTTCGCCCGTTGAGCCGCCTGTTTCATTCCATTTCTTCTTGGCTCTATAAATAGTCAAACCCAGCCTTCCTTAAATAACTTTTGATCACTCTTAACCTTCATTGAGCCATCATTGATCAACTCTAAGATTTCATTGAGCCATTTTTTAGAGAAATCCTAGTCTGAGCTTTCATTCCTAGAGTTTGCCTTCAAGTTTGATTTGATTCATCATCAAGGCATCAAGAGGAGCTAGGATTCATTGTGTTGGAGCTAAGTATTTGTATTGTTGTATTTTTTGCTCCATTACTTGTATATTTTCTTGTTTCTTTCATTGTATTAAAACTTGTGTAAACCTAGGTTGCTAGGTTTGATTTGGTTGGTGGTTGCCTTGGTGTTAAGGCTTAATTCCACCATTGTAAACTTAGTTTACTAGGATTAGTTCTAGTTGTCCCTTAGGTTGAGGTGGGAGAGTGCTCTCGGTAGAAAGGCGGGATCACTACTGGAATAATGGGCATCAGCAACGGCTCTAGCCGTTGCTGAGCCATTGCTAAAAACCATCAGCAACGTGTGCAACTGCTCCGCCCGTTGCAACGTAGCCGTGGCAGAAAAATGTGTTGCTGATAATTTCACAACAGATCAGCAATGGCCGCTCGGGCCGTTGCTAATAATACTATCAGCAACGATTTTGCCACAGACCCGGTTCCGTTGCTGATAACAATTATTAGCAACGGCCCGCGTGTCCGTAGCAATGCCGTTAGTGAAAGATCGTTGCTAAGCCGTTGCTGTAGGTCTTCAGCAACGGCTTTCGATACACTTTTAGTAACGGCTTTCCCATCGACGGCCGTGGGAAAGCCGTTGCTGATTACTAGATACTGATACCGAAAAAACTTTAAATTCCATATTTCCATTAATACATTGATACATTATCTGATACATAACTCACACACCCATACACCCATACACACATCCATTCACACATCACAAATACACCCAGATATATATCAAAACAATTATACATATATTTATAATTATCCATAATCGAATAAAAACTATTCAAATGCAAAATTTAAGTATCAATATCCAAACAAAACAAAATTGAAATATATATAGTATCGAAGTAACAAAGTCAATATAATAAAAAAACAATAAATCTCACGATGACGATGGAGGATGGTCTGGATCATATGGCGGAGTCTGGAGTGCCTGGGTGTACACCAGCGTGGACTGACTCGAGGACGATGGATCAGATGATGCTGCTCCGGGATGACCTGATAAGTTGCGTAGCACAACTTGCATATCTGTCATCATCTGACTCTAACGCTCCATCAACTCAATCTGACGCGTGATTGTCTCCTCCAGTGTCCTTATCCTGCTACTATGATCATCTCTGGACCTGGAGGTCGACGGCCGCTCACTAGCATGCGGAGGGGTCAGTGCCCAAGCTGGCCCTAGCACAGCTCGCGCATGACCACTATCTGCAAAGCCATACACGCGGTTGTGGTCCCAGCCTCCTGCAGCATCGACCCACGCTGCTGCGTCAAAGTCCTCGGGGGTGCCTCCGCGATGTATCACCGTTTGACTGTAGGTCTCCTACTCGAGTTTAATTTTTTGTTTAATATTTTTCATAAAACTTAAATTATAAATATATAATGAATAATTTAAACAAATATACTTACCATAACAAATACAGCGCGGTTGTCGACGTACTCCCCTGTCCCATGCACTCGACGGTGTGTCCGCTCAAACACCGCCATCGGGGAGGGTCGCTGGACGGTCCCGTCGTCCAACACCATCGTCTACATTTACAAAACAAATACATTAATTAGTACACATAGTAACAAATAAAATATAAAATTAAAATTAAGGTATACTTACCATACGGTTCACGTGCACAGCAAATGCAACAGAGCCGCCAGTGTGACGCGCTCCTCCTCCCGACATGCAGTTTCTAGCTGCAGTCCTAGAAACCTCTTGCCAACGATCCATCGACCACATCGTCACGAGCTGGTCCCATATATCAGACGTAATCCAATCGGGGTCGTATCCTCGACTCTCCGTGATGTTAGTGGTCTCATCTTTGGCCATCACCTGGGACCGGGCCTGCCCTAGCTGCCCGTTGTACCTCGCCCGGGAAATAACCTCCCAGGCAGCGTAAATGAAGGACCTCTAGTCCTCAGCCCATGTATAGCGAGCCTGCAAAACAATAATATCAGTACCGATATTAATCATCATGCATGTATAAAAAAAAATTAATATGTGCCTCAAACTCGCGCCATAACATGTCGATGTGCTCACTGGGCACGTGAGACCACGTGGGCCATGCCCCGTGCATGTATCGTCGAATGGTAGAAGAAATGCTCCTTGGCACTTCTTCTTGCTCGAACCTGCACAACAAAAATAAAATTTAATATTATATTATGATATAATGAATTTGTAATGATTCATAATTCATGATATATTATCGTTCCCCAATCACGCTAATGAATCTACGTGACTCTGCGGCTGGTGGAGGTTGTCACTTGTTCGGCCCGCGTGGCCGCCTGCGTCTGGATGTACTAGCCTCAGTAGTATCATCGGCAGGAGGATCAACAACTGGAGAATCAACAACATGAGTAAGTGCTGGAGTCTCACCGATCGGAGACTCTGAAGCTCTCCTGCGACGATAACCACGACCAAACATATCTGTCGAATAGACATATAATTAGATTATTATATATATAGTAGAGATATATTTAATATAAGATATACTTTACAATTATTCCTCATCATCTGAGTAATAGTCTTTGAATTCTTCCTCTTCTTCCTCTGAGATATACTTTAAAAAGTTGTCTCAAACTTGTTATCAGTAGGCAGCATTCCATTAATCAATCCTACAATCCGATCATACGCAACCCCGCTGATATTACAATCGGCCTTGATGTTTAGGAGCTACGTCATTGTTGAAAACTTAGTGTATTTAGGACAATTCTCATACAAAGGTTCATCGGCAGCTTTCAACATCTCGTAAAATTCTGCAGCTTCTTTATTCGGCAATTCAATCTCTACCGTAGTTTGTACTTCTGTGATATCAACCACTGTAGTATCTGGTGGGACTGACGTCTCAGTAACTGGCCGATCAACATTATCATTCAGGTGGAATTGACCCCCAAGACTATTAAGTATCATAGTTCTATAGGGATTAGATTGATTGGATGAAGAAACACTAGCAGAGGAAGATTCACCATATGTCTGAACGACAGGATTGCTCGACGTCCCGACTTCACGTGACTCCCCGTGACAACTCCATAGAAAATTTCTTGGTGCAAATCCTTTGCTATATAGATGCAGAGTGACAGTTTCCCGATCCAAAAATCCACGGACATCGAATTTATTTTTCACCAGCGCTAACGAATTTCCGATTTGAATAGGTGAAATTTAGGAAGTAAGTTACGCCTAATCGAAACTCATTCGTTAAAGCTCCACGATCAAGACGTCGGTACATCCAACTTCAATCAGCCGACATGATTTTGTCAATCAATGACAATTTCTTTGGTTAATGCCATTCCATTTTGTCAGTTCGAGTCCATAGTGAGATGGTCCTATTCCATTCGGGATTCATGTTATTCATATTACACTAAGTATTTCTTTTAACCACTAACTTCATTCTAAATTTCGGCAGCATCTCCCTATAGTTCTCCGAATATGTATATCATCTGGGCGCGTATCGGAGAACAAGAGAGATGCTGCCGAAATTTAGAATAAGTTAACGGTTAAAAGAAAAACGTAAGTGCAATACAAATAACTATATTCCCAAATTGTCCAATCAGGGACAATTCAAGAGTTGTACGTCGTATAAAAGATCATCTACTTCTTTTACATGAACATACACCCCCGAACGGACCTGGGTTTTGCAAAATCATATTTGACTCGTCGATGCGTACGTGAAACGTATCAACTCGTCCGATGGATGATTATTGTCTAAATGTTTCGAGTCAGTTCGAGTCCATAGTGGACAATTCTGACACGACTCCTAATTAGACGATTCTGGCGGGAGTCTGAAATGGACGATTCCGGCGTGAGTCCGAAGTGGACGATTCCGGCGCAAGTCCGAAGTGGACGATTCCGGCGCGAGTCCACTGAGGACAACTCCGGACTAATTAACATTTTAACTAATTAATTAATATTAATCTACAACATTTTAACTAATTTAAATAATTAACCTACCATTATTAAATATTAATCTAACTAAATTAATCTAAAAATTAATCTAAAAATTAATCTAAACTCTAACAATTAATCTAAAAATTAATCTAAATCATAAAAATTAATCTAAACCCTAAAAATTAATCTAACAAATTAAACAATTAATTAAATAATTAATCTAAACAATTAATTAACAATTAAATAATTAAATAAAAAATTAATATTTTGGAATTTTCGGCGCCGGTGTCCAGTGTCCGGAATAGGGTTTCGGCCGAAATTATACCTAGGAATCAATGGGGAAGGCGGGGCGGCGAGAAATACCTGGAACAGACGGGGAATCGGCGGCGGCAGCGGCAGCTCGGCGACCGCGTAGGAAGAGGGCGGCGGGCGGCGGCAGCAGAGGAAGAGGAAGAAGGGGGCGGGCGCGATCACGTGCCCTATATAAACTTATCAGCAACGGCTCACTTAACCGTTAGAACGCCGTTGCTGATAAGTTTATCATCAGCAACGACTAACGTGTCCGTTAGAAAGCCGTTGCTAAGGTAATTAATATCTGCAATGGCTCGCATGTCCGTTAGAACGCCGTTGTAGATATAGCATATCTGCAATGGCTTGAGTGGTCGTAAGAATTAACGTCGTTGCAAATAGCAACGGCTTGAGCGGTCGTTGTTGAAGACCCAATTTCTAGTAGTGGATACTTTCGGGTGTGGAAGTGTCTTCGATTGGAGAGCGGATACTTTTCGGTGTAAAGTCCTCATTGTAAGGGAAATAAGATAATCTAGTAAACTTAGTTTGGAAATCCTAAGCGGGGTGCTTAGGTAGTGGAGTAGGCATTGGGGCCGAACCACTATAAATACTCGTGTTAGTATTATTTTCTTTGTGTATCGTATTGCTTATTTTTATTACTCACTTCCACATTTATTCATTCAATCGTAAATTGCCCAAGTAATTAAATAAACGATTAAAACCGAAATCAGGCGATAAATTTAGTTAACATACTATTTACCCCCCCCCCCCCTCTAGTGTGGCCATTTCACCCAACAGGTTCACCTTGCTCAAGGCTCGGCCAAGCCTAGAGGGAGGGAGCGGGTGAGCTTTAGATGGTAAATTTTCATAGTAAGAGTATTCAACCAATAGAGACATGATGACACTTAGGAAAAACTCTAACTATAGCAAGCAAATTTAATGATACATGTAATTGTAGGAATGATAGCATAGTGTCCATCCTTAGATCATTCCTTTTTAATTTTTGAAATAATGTGATATTTTTACCATGCTTAACATTACATGCATTGTTGAATTCATTGTTATCTTACCATGCTAGCTAAGTTGTTTCATATTGAATTTAATTCTAAATGCAGTATATAAATGTTTATCGTTGAATATCGTAGTTATACATAGTAGTTGTGTGAATTATATGTACCTTTCTGTATTTTATATATGCTGTTCGGAAATATTCTTGGGTGGAATTCCAAGTTCGGTTCACAAAATTCTTCACCCAAGATAGCGTATGACACTATAACATGTAGAACATGGCAAGGTGCATATTAGATATGAAGACTTAACTAGGGAAAGACACAACTTCTAGGACTCCTTGTATACTTTTTTTTTGGAAACCTAGGATTATTAGGCGTACACGTTTTCGAAAGGGTAACAATAAATTGTTGACCCTGCAGACCAGATTAGGGCCGAATGCGGGCAGTTGCCCGAAGTGTATATAAGGAAACCCTAGGACATCTTGATTATGTGATGTGCTTGAGATGGTCTGCCGAGAAGCATGGGTGGTCGGAAATGACCAATGCTTGACTCAGCCAGTGATTGGGTCTTGAGATCCACCAGCGGGCCCGCTAGGTGTCAGACCCCAGTTGGGTGGGACTAGCTATCCCTACCCCAAACGGTGTCCGGAGACTAGTAGACCATCCTAGTCGATGGCCCAGGATTTCTTGACTTCATATTGATATGATGTGGCCAAGCGGCCAGTGTGATTCTACCTTGTATGGTAGGGCCAGGTATAGCCGGGATTCTTATACCATATGTAGGCCCTAAGGGCCAGATGCCAGGTGGCTTATTTAGACTGTTATGGCAGGTTTTTCTCATGTATGGTCTATACAGAATGACCCATCGGGTCGGTAGTTATAATAAAAAGTAGTTTATCTCCCTGACTATATATTATGTTGCCTTATATGTTATGCATGCCTAATGGAGGATTTATGTGGAGGTTCAAAAGAACCGCTCACTGAGTCCCAAGTGGACTCACGGTTTGTTTCTTTTATTTTACAGAGCATGATCAGTGATTGGGGCTTGTCGTTATGGTGCAGCTGGAGGGCAGGCGGTGGAGCCAAATCTCATAGCGGCGTCCTTTAGTCATAGTCCAGTATCATGTTGTCGTTCTTTTCTTTTCTACACTGACAGTTATTGTTTTTTTTTTTAGTTTGTATTAAACTTTGATACTCAAGATGTTCTAGTTTGTGACGATGTTGGTTTTTCCTCCGTTGGTTTGGAAAATATATATTTGTGAACTTGAAATTTTGAATAAAGATTGCATTGTGGTTTCTTTTATTCGATATGTTCTGGTTTTCTTGTCGGTCAGTTTAGAAAGTAGGCTACAGGGTGGTATGTAGGCCTTGGCCGGTCACACTTCCCTCAGTTGGGGTGTGACATTTCTACCCAAGGAATAATTACCGCCATTTTTTGTGTCAGGAAAATATCTATGTCATATAGCCCTCCAAGGAGTTCCCTAGGTTTAGTGAGTTTCAGGGCGGTTTTCGGGTTTTCATATTTTAGAATTCAGGGATGGTTTTTGGGTTCTTATGCATCATCATGAGGATTTACAACATAAATTAGACACCATAAACCTAGACTTTATCTTCCCAACGAATCCGAGGGCGTTGACCAACATCCTTCCGATTTCCCGATTTCTTCGATATTTACGATCGAGGACGTCATGTGCTAACCGACTTGGAACCTGAAAGATTTCTCAATGAAATATTAGTTTCATGTTTGTTATCATCAAAACCGAGATTAAGACCAAGGTTGAAAATCTTAAGCCAACATCACGTCCCAAAATCCTAGGGTCGCGTGATCGGCCAGAGCACACATCTGTACCTTGAAGCCTACCCAGAAATGACCATGATGCGGAAATAAGTACATACAACCATGCAAGTATCAAAGGAAAATAATATAATGCTAAACAAATCCTGAACACTCTACAATGCAGGTGTCAAATACATAATGTCTGAAAGAAACAAAATACAACAAGTGTCCTAGACACCACTACGACTCTATGTCATGAGATCTACGCCCTTAACTCGCCACCCTAGTTGTGCCTTATCTGCCACGGTGCCTTTACTGCTATGGAGATTAAATAAAAACAATAAAGAAAACGAGGGTGAGTTCAAAAGAACTCAGCGAGTGACTCATCCTTAAGCCATCCCTAAATCATCATTTAATTATATTCATGGCATAATAAACCATAATCAAATGATACTAGAAGTAAATAAATAAATGCATGTACAACCACACATACACACATTCATACATCCACACTGTTAGCGAAATGGCTACACTAGAGGGGGGGTGAATAGTGTGTTTACTATACGATTTGCCTAAATTCACTTTTAATCGTATACTTAATTAGTTTAGGCAATATGCAATTCGATGATTTTATATGCGGAAGCAATAAATGATTTAGCAATTAAAGCAAATAATAAATCAATGCAAACACAAGATTTATAGTGGTTCGGCCCCAATGCCTACTCCACTACCTAAGCACCCCGCTTAGGATTTCCAAACTAGTTTTACTAGATTAATTTATGTTTCCCTTACACATGAGGACTTTTCACCGAAGAGACGCACTCTCGACCTAAGGCACTTCCACACCCGGAAGTCACCGCCTTCTTATCGAGAGTCTTCTTCCACCTCAACCCTAAAGGACAACTAAACTAATCCTAGTAAATACTACGTTTAATTACACAAGTGGCTTTACTCCTTCTACACCAAGGATACCACTTTCCACACACAAGACCAAACACTTGGTCTTCACACGCATAAATAAAAAGCGGTTTAAATAACAGATAAAAAACAATCAAAAGAGCTAAATAATAAAACCAATGGAAAGAGCTCTTTTGCAAGCCTTTGGCGCCTTCAACTCTTCAAGGGATGAGCTTGATCAAAACCCGAGTTGAAGCAGCAGCTGGCGCTTGAAGAGTGAACTCGACGGAGAACAGAGCGCAAGCTTTAAATCTTTTGCAAAGGCTCTAAATCTTCCTTTTGAATACTCAATGAACTCGAATCGAGGAAGAAGAGTTAAAAGAATCATATGAGGGTATATTTATACCCTGCTGAAGAAACAACTGTTCAACGGATAGAAAACTATCCGTTACAAGCTGCCGATCAAATGGTCGATCGACCGACTGGTCGACCGGTCCTTCGACCGCTTCTCTTCTGTCTGTGGTCGGTCGACCGACGGGTCGATCGCCCAGACGCGAATATTCATCCCCGACCTTCGGTCGACCCGTCGGTCGACCGACAGGATCTCGCATCTTCAGCTTTCAGCAGGTCGATCGATCGACCGATCGACCGCCAAGCCTACTGCCCAAAACCAACCACAAACGGTCGACCGACTAATCGACCGAAGTGCCCACTGCCATTTTACGGCAGTGTTCAGTCGACTGACCGGTCGACTGAAATGGCTGAGCCTTTCTTTCTTACCCTATTCGGTCGACCGCCTAGTCGACCGAACATAGGCTGAAATTGCATTTTCAGCCTATTTCTTCCGCGCTTGGTTTCCGGGTTCTGGCTTTCAACGAGCATCATCTTGGAGAGCTTTTGACTTGATCTTTGAACTCATCCAAGTGACTTTGGTGCACTCGTCGATCTTCGATAAAAGTTCGCAACGAACGCGAGCGCGATGATCAATGTCCTTTCGATTTCTGATTTCTCTAATTTTTCCGATCGAGGACATCGAACACTAATTGATATGGAACCTGAAACATATTCTCAATGAAATCATTAGTCCCATGTTTCTTATCATCAAAACCATCAAAATCGAGATTACAGCTAAGGTTGAAAACCTAAAGCCAACAATCTCCCCCTTTTTGATGATGACAAACATCCTTAAGAAAATATATACATTAAAGTATAGAAGGATATCAACTAAGGGATTTCTCCCCCTACCAACATGCATATCTATAAGAATAAACTCCCCTTATCTATATGCATGAATTTCCTATATTTTCCTCCCCTTCACCTATACTTATCTCCCCATTTTAACTATACATTTCTCCCCCTTTATACCTAAACTCTTCTCTCCCCCTTTTAACATCAATCAAAAAAGGCAAAAAGGGTATATCTATTCAAAGGGATGAAAGACAAGTTTTTTTTTTTTTTAATAAAGTTGAGACTCTAAAGATTTTTCATGAAACAAGAAAATCTCAACTAAGGGATGGAAAACAAATGATTAATATGAAACAAAATCATACATGATATGTTTAAAGCTAAATTTTTGAATTCAAGATAAGTCATATATGTTCTCAAAATGAATATTGTTTCTTTTTCATGACATTTTTAAATTTCATTCAAACTTTCAAAATACAAAGATATAGTCATTTAAATCATGTATATCAAGTTTGAAGTGAACCTAATGTCATTTGATCCAAATATGTACTTAGCATGTTTTCATTTGAAATAAGCATGAAAACTATGAAAATGCTAAGTCTCAAGTTTTGCTATCTACTCATGTTTTCTCAAACTTAGGCATTTGGACATCTAACATGAGAAAATCTAAGTCCATGAATCAAGTTTGGGCTTAAGATGAAGTTTTTAAGTTATTTTGTTGACTTAGGTCAACCTTTTAAGTTTACACAAAATCATGTTTTTGACAAATATTTTTGAAACCAATTTTTTTTCATCAAATTTTGATACCAAATATTGAATGGTCATTTGAAATGCATGTATCAAGTTCGAACTCAAAATGAATTTTCTAAGTTCATTTTTCATCCTACATTGTTTTTAATGAAAACACTAGATATTTCTAACTATCATTCAAGAATTCAAAATCATTCCTAGAAATGATTTTACTCAATCAATGGTGTGAATGATATTAGAAACATAATCAAAACGGTATACACACACTTTCATTTGAAGTTTTTGAAGAAAATTCAAAGTATCGAAAAGATTGATATATCAAATAAGTGATACTTTGTGTTTTTGAAATCCAACTTCAAAATTCCATTTTAAATTAGATTCTTGATTAAACTTTTTGAAATTTTTATGATAAAACTAGATTTTTCAGTGAAGGTGTAGTTTCAAGAAAATTATCTAAAAATAATTTTTTTTTTATTTTCCTAGAAATAACTGAAATTGGTGATACCAATTGTTGAACAAATGGTAATTCCATAATTTTTCAGTTATTTTCAAAGAATGCTTAGTTTCCATTCAAACTTTTATGACACCACATAATGGTCATGTAAAGAGTGTATGTCAAGTTTGAGATGAAAATTATATCCTTAAGTCAAGATAGCAACCTAGCATGGTTTCATTCAAAACTAAACTAGTTTTAATGAAACTTGCTAAGTTTCAATCTTAACATTTACTCATGATTTTTCAAATTTAAACCTATGGATACCTAACATGAGTAAATCTAAACATGTTCCACAAATATGAATTGAAAATGAAACCTTTAAGTCAACTTGTTGACTTGGGTCAACATTGTTCAAAAAGAGGTAAACATGAATTAACCTCTATGTCATTTTATCCATATCCATATGAATTTTTTCACTCTAAATGCATGAAAACATGTCATACCTATTTCTAAATATGTTTATTAAGTTTGGACTTAAAATCAAGTGTCCAAGTCAATTTGTTGACTTGGGTCAAACCTTTTAAGCTTAAGTCCACTAATGCGATCTAGTTATCACATTTTCATCTACACATGAATTTTCAAGATTGAACACCTAGAGTCATATCATGTGTGTCTAAACATGTTTGTTTGATGTTTACTCAAAATGAGGTCTCTAATATGAGTTTTAACCTAGAGCAAGTTTCATTCAATCAAGATATCATGAAATTACCTAAGTTATCCAAATTTTTCTTACTCATGGAAATTCAAACAATTATCATGCAAAATCAATCATGAGTATATAGAGACACCATTGAAGCATTAATATTCAATCATTTACAAAGATTTTTGCAAAATTAAATTCATACCTTATTTCTTGAAAATTTGCCCAACTTTTTCATTTCCTTTTTCATTTTCTTTTAGATAGCATATTCTTTCAAATTTTGAACTTGCAAGTAAACTTCATTAGTATCATAATGAAATAATATCACTACTAGCAAGCTAACATACTACATAGCAAGGTTCAATGCAAAGTTTCATTTTAAAACCTTAACCTATGCTAGATAGTAAAGATTCATTTTAAATGAGTTTTCATGAAATCTAAATGAATCTAAGAGATCCTAAGATATAAAACATTTGAAGAATAAGATCTCTACCTATGTTTAACTAGTTTGGACTTAATGATAAGGTCTCTAGTATCAACCTAGAGCAAGTTTCATTCAATGAAATTTGCCTAAGTACTAAGAATCTAGCTACTCATGAAAATTCAAGGATTTAACATGCAATTCTAATCATGAGTATAGAGACATAGTTTAAACTTAAACATTGAGGTATAACACTTAAGATTTTGAATCTATCAAGATTATACCTTATTCATGAGAATTTAGCCAAACTAATCTTTTTATTCCTAGTTAGCCTTCTATTTTATCATAACTTGCAAGTATACTTTATAAATAGAAATTAAAATCAAATCTACATGCAAGCTATCAAACTAAATAGTGAAGAGAAAAGCCAAGTATCATTTATCAACTTCAACTTCACTAAATAGCATGGATTCATTTTCAAAGAAATTATTCATAATAACAAAATGAATCAAGAGATCTCAAAATATAAAATTTTGAAACATAAGATCTCCAACTCTTCCTATTGGTTGAAAACCGAAAGCCACAAAAAGCCTACGATTTAGAACCGCAAGGTCGCTTAGGCCCATTACAGGCCACCTGGGTCTCCGAAGAGACTGGGAAATCAAAAATCAAGATGATACCGGAATAGTTTTGATGTCAATTTTACCTAAGGCATCAAGGTGATTTGAAGTTCCAACCAAGGAGGGATTCATCATTCAAGTCCATGGTCAACTCCAGTACACCACTTCTCATTCATCCTTGTGTGGTAGCTCCCTCTACAAAAGAAGATGAAATCTTTGGTACCCAAATAGCTTTGGGTCATTGGGGGTGAGTTGGCCTAGGAATCCAAAGTGTCTTAACTACACTTGGATTTTTCTTAAATGCACAATCAAAAATAGCATGGCCAAAAATACCACAACAAAAATAATGTCCATTCAATTTCTTTTTATTTATGCTATGGACATTAGATCTATCATTTGAATGCTTGACATGTGAGACATGATGAGTATGAGCATTCTTAAATGAAACATTCTTATTTTGAACATGAGGGTTAAATGTGGAATGCCTAACATGAGAATGATTATGAACATTGGCATTCTTTACATAGGTATTTTTTATTCTAGTGTTCTTAGTAGATGAAGTATTTTTGAATTCATTTACTTTGAATAAGATAACCTCACTTTTCAAATCATTCATTGATCTTTGTATATCATGCAATTGAATTTTTAGCATGCTATTTTCATTCTTTAACTTTTCATTTTTATGTTTCAACTCATTAACTTCTAGAGCTAATGTATCATGGCAAGGATCAATCATGCTAGTTTTCAATTTTTCATTTTCACTCTTCAACTCATGCACATGATTGACAAGCTTCAAGTTTTCTTTCTTGATTTTTTTATTTTCCTTATTTGATTTCATGAGCATGGCATACATCTACTTAGATTCTTCTAATAGCTCATCATAAGACATTCCTAAAGAATTAGAGCTATTATAATCACTATCACTATCAAGAGTTTTAACCTGACTAGAAGTGGAAGATTGTACCTCATTGTTATCATTCATGAGGCATTCTTTTGAAATGGCTTCATAGTCATGAAAAGAGGATACTTCACTTGAGTAGGATGATGTGGAAGCATTTGACCTCCTCTTTGCCTAGTTTTTTATACTAGGGCAATTCTTCTTCACGTGCCCTTTCTCATTGCATAGGTACACCTTTCTCTTCCGACTTTTAGTACTCCTATGACTAGAGGCACTATGGGCTTCAAAAACCATATTAGTATTGGGTGGATGACAATTGTCATCACTCCCCTCATTATAAGTAGTTATCTCTTCGATTTTTGCAAAATGTCGAATGTGGAAGTACAATGCATGACCTTTTCAAGTATATCATTTGAAAATGTGCAATATATAAGGTGTGTTGTTTTACCATTTAATTCAAACAATTTAATTTGTTCTTGGGTCCATGCATTCATGTTTTCCTTAGGTTCATTATATTTTGTCTTTACCATGTCAAATATACCTAAACCTTGAGTCTTTAGAAATGTGTACATCCTAGATTTCCATAGACCAAAGTTAGAGGCATCGAACCTAGGAGGTGTCAACGCTACCGACTCTAGAGTCATTTCGAGATCGGGATAAGGTGTAGAAGAGATGATGAAATCTCAAGCTACGAACCCGCTCTGATACCAATTATTAGCGAAATGGTGACACTAGAGGGGGGTGAATAGTGTGTTTACTATACGATTCGCCTAAATTCACTTTTGTTTACTTAATTAGTTTAGGCAATATGCAGTTCGATGATTTTATATGCGGAAGCAATAAATGATTTAGCAATTAAAGCAAATAATAAATCAATGCAAACACAAGATTTATAGTGGTTCGGCCCCAATGCCTACTCCACTATCTAAGTACTCCACTTAGGATTTCCAAACTAGTTCTAGATTAATTTATGTTTCCCTTACACACGAGGACTTTTCACCGAAGAGACGCACTCTCGACCTAAGGCACTTCCACACCCAGAAGTCACCGTCTTCTTATCGAGAGTCCTCTTCCACCTCAACCCTAAGGGATAACTAAACTAATCCTAGTAAACACTACATTTAATTACACAAGTGGCTTTACTCCTTCTACACCAAGGATACAACTTTCCACATACAAGACCAAACACTTGGTCTTCACATGCATAAATAAAAACACGGTTTAAATAACAGATAAAAAACAATCAAAAGAGCTAAATAATAAAACCAATGGAAAAAGCTCTTTTGCAAGCCTTTGGCGCCTTCAACTCTTCGAGGGATGAGCTTGATCAAAACCCGAGCTGAAGCAACAGTTGGCGCTTGAAGAGTGAACTCGACGGAGAACAGAGCGCAAGCTTTAAATCTTTTGGAAGGCTCTAAATCTTCCTTTTGAATACTCAATGAACTCTGTTAGAATCGAGGAAGAAGAGTTAAAAGGATCATATGAGGGTATATTTATACCTTGCTGAAGAAACGCCTGTTCAACTAATAGAAAACTATCCGTTATAGGCCGTCGATCGACCGGTCCTTCGACCGCTTCTCTTCTGTCTGTGGTCGGTCGATCGACGGGTCGACCGCCCAGACGCGACTATTCATCCCCGACCTTCGGTCGACCCGTCGGTCGACCGATGGGATCTCGCGTCTTCAGCTTTCAGCAGGTCGGTCGACCGCTAAGCCTACTGCCCAAAACCACCCATTGTCGGTCGACCGACTGATTGACCGAAGTGCCCACTGCCATTTTTTGGCAGTGTTCGGTCGATCGATCGGTCGACCGAAATGGCTGGGCCTTTCTTTCTTACCCTATTCTGTCGACCGTCTAGTCGACCGAACATAGGCTAAAATTGCATTTTCAGCCTATTTCTTCCGCGCTTGGCTTTCGGGTTCCGGCTTTCAACGAGCATCATCTTGGAGAGCTTTTGACTTGATCTTTGGACTCATCCAAGCGACTTTGGTGCACTCGTCGATCTTCGATAAACTTCCGCGACGAACCCGAGCGCGACGATCAATGTCCTTCCGATTTTTGATTTCTCCGATTTTTTCGATCGAGGACATCGAACGCTAATTGATATGGAACCTAAAAGATATTATCAATGAAACCATTAGTCTCATATTTGTTATCATCAAAACCATCAAAACCGAGATTACGGCTAAGGTTGAAAACCTAAAGCCAACACACACATCAGTACATCCATACAATCTGAGCAATCCAGCGCCTCGCGTCAATCTCCCTCATGTTGATAATCAAGCAACCAATGGTTGGGGTCATCTGGCTAATCAAGACTAGCGACCCACGAGCATGAGCCTCCTAGGGTGAATCCAGAAATATAATCTAGTGGTGGGTGCGACCCTCCCACTAATGCCACTCCGGGGCTGTCCGTCAATGTGGCTCATCGACGCGCTACCCGATCATCAATTGACAAATTAATTAAACCAATTTATATCTTATTGGTTCAAACTTAAATTTTAATTCTTAAAGTCAATATATTTATAATTTAATCAAAACTAATTTTAAACCACTGAACTTAATTTTTTTTTGAAATTTTATAATATTTATTAATTGATTTTATATCTAATTGAACATAAAAATTTAAATTACCAATAACTTAATTAAATCTTACAAATATTTTACAACCATATTAGCAAATAATAATTTTGTAAACTAACTACAAGTAAAATATGTGACTTTCTTCTATAATCATATTAATTTTTATAAACGATTTCATATGAATTAATTTACTATTTAATCAAAAATCAAATTACTACTAAAATTGTTCAAAGGAAATTAATAATATTTTTTATAATCAAATAAATATTCACTGGTTTCAACCAATCAAAATTGATGTTATTTTCATTAACCAAACGTAATTTTAGAAAATTAAAAACTAAAAATCAAAATCAAAATTTTAATTTCATTAAAACTAAGTCAGAAAATAATTTTTGCTAACCAAACGGCACCAAATATTTGGATTGTTTTCTATACAAAAATTGATGGTATGTACATTTTTTTATCTTTCCAAAGAAATAGTAGATTTATTTAAATTATTATTATATTTATAAATCAATATGTAAGTAATGAATTTGTTTAATGAAATTTTATTTCAAAAAAGGGTGTGTCCAGTTTTGACCCACTTTGACTTTTTTTGTATTTTGACAAGACTTCACCAATTTGTCATCCTAAGTTTTGTGATGATTCGAACCAAATCAAGGTCGAGTTCTTGACCGAACTGGTTGAATCAGCTAGTCCGAGTTCGAAAACATCGACTTTGTTAAAAGCACGTGAAAGTCCACATCCTTGCCAAATTGCTTGCATTAAATATGCATCATAAAATGTTTAGTTTGAAGGAAAAATTGGAAGCAAGAGAAATGGGACGAAAAAGAAGAAAAAAAATCCATCATTTATTTACTTGGAAGGAAAAGAAAACGAAGAGAAATTTTTTTCCCTTTCAAATCTGTCGATCAAAAAATGAGAAAATAAAAGGAAAACTTAAAAAGCCAATTGTAGTAGCTCCTTGTTTTCTTTTTCTTTTACTCCCAAGTAAACAACTCTTATAACTATAAATTTGACACTGATGATGAAGTGGATGAGTCCATTAGTCAGGGACCATCACCTTCTTCAAAGAC
Source organism: Canna indica (assembly GCA_034359265.1). Classification (NCBI taxonomy): domain Eukaryota; kingdom Viridiplantae; phylum Streptophyta; class Magnoliopsida; order Zingiberales; family Cannaceae; genus Canna; species Canna indica. The sequence continues at coordinate 28,827,812 of CP136898.1, read as the reverse complement.
GAATATCATGCTTTACAGATACAATAGTTAATATACCAAGAAACATATAAATTGAACTTATACTGTTATACAGCAATAATTAAACTGTGTGATTCTTCTTTCTCAATGCTACCCAGTGGGGGGTGGCAATCATAATGTATAAGTGGTTAGTATGTAGTACCAGCTTGTAAGCCAAGTCACAAAGACCAAACCTCGAATCCAAAATCTGCAGCATCGGTTGGTTCCTGCCAAGCTTTCTGTTAGTGATCAATGACGAAAGGTCCTTAAAACCTGATCGATTCTTTTGCGACAGAGTGGGCAGCTTGTCAACTGAGAAGAGCATGTGGTACAGCAGCACATATGACCACAGCTGGAAAAGTTCAAACCAGTATCAGTCACATATTTACCAATTGTAAAGAGTTCCAATAATAAAGAAGCAGCAAAAACAGAAATACCACATTATTAACAATAGGTACTTTCCTACTATTCTGTTTTCGAGACCATAGAAATATACAAATATTTCTAAACATTCAAGAAGCAAATGCAAAATTTGTTACAGGATGAAACGTCAAGATGCTTCTCATACTAAAACAACGCTTCATACCATAACATTAATATGCTTTAAATAACAGTCCAAGAAAACAAAGATAAAATAGTGCATTGCTTTCACTATATTCCATAATATAAGTAATGCAACTAGGACAGTTTGGTGACATCTTCTCCTAGAGGAACAAATAGACTAATAAAGATTAAACCTATGGACAAAAGCACTGGCATAAAAGACTCCTGGTGAATCCAAGATTGATTTTGGCATAGAATTTCTAGAAGAAAGAGTCCAGTAAGCTAGTAAATTATGCTTGCATGTAATTTTATACCAGAGTACTATACAATTTTGCAGCTCTCAAACAAATAATGGACCGTCATCAAACTTTCCATATGAAAACCAAAACATGAAATCACAAGAGCTGGTTGTAAAAACTAGATGAAAATAAAAATATTGTAATACAAATATAATATTCACATGAACAATTCAATGGAATAGACTTTTTCATGTAGCCAGTTTCTGCAAACACATGAAGCTTGCCCAAAGAGCCATAGACAGATATAGGTAATAACAATTCAAAGAATAATGCAGAACCAGACAGTGATCAACTAAATCACTTAGCACCCAAAAGTAGGAACTAGCTTTTTTCTGTTCAGAATATATCACATTACTTTAGGCTTTTTTTTGCAAGTCCCACAAATTGTCACATGGCAACGTCTTCTACTTTCCAAGGACATTAACCAAGATTCCTTGGAGAAATAAGGAAAAAAAGGAAGACAAAAAGTACAATTTAAAATTGAAGTTTGGCTTGACTGATATTACATCCCCCAAAAGAATATATATTTGATTAAAAAAATATGCAAAAAGAAAAAGTAAACATCAATCAAATTTCAGTTAATAGAGAAGTTTTCTTGATTCAAGGGATAAAACTGCTTTTTTCACTTCTATATTTGGTGAAAAAGAAAGGTTCTGTTCATTAGCCTGATTGTAGTTTTTCTTAATTTGGGATTTGTCTTATCTATACAGGTTCTGTTCATTAAATTGATGAAAATATTATAATCAATTAATTGAGTGAACTTTTGTTCCCCTGAACATGTGCTGGTGGTGTGGCTATGTGAGGCCATATCTCCTAAAAGTGAGAAGAACATTTGGTACAGGCTCAGACCCCCTTTCCTCCAAACTGCCAGCCCTAGGCACAAAAGAATCATGCTACAACCTCATCATCAGTAACAAGTCTTACCCACAAAAGAATAACGTGAAAATCATATGAATAGTAGGATTATGTCTCTGCTTGCACTCAGAATCTATAATTACCAACAAAACAACCAACATTTAAGCAATATTCTATAAATAGGATAACATTTTATTTGAGATAGATAATAACAACTTGCAAGTAGAAATTGAAAGCAAAGGTGGAGGCATAGCATAAGTTCATATGAAAAATGCACTGCTAAAACAAGTTTCAAAATGAAGAGACAAAAACATTCTAGCATTTGAATTTAAAATGACTAAATTTTTAAGTTGTAAGAAGCTTACGGGACAAAAACAGCATTATATTCTTGTTCCAGACAGATCACACATATGTCTAATGTCAGATGTTCCTTCTTCACATTATCAGATACTTTTTCAATCTCTTGATTTGATCCTGCACAAAGGGACAAAAACAGCATTATATTCTTGAACCAGGCAGATCACACATGTCTATGTCAGATGTTCCTTCTTCACATTATCAGATACTTTTTCAATCTCTTGATTTGATCCTGCACAAAGTTGTAGTCAAGAAAAAGATTCTGGTATTTTCTTATCACAGCTTTACAAGTAACACTTAGAGGATATACCTTCAACATCTCGTGCTCGTCGTGCTGCTGCTGCAGCAAGAACCCTGTGCAGAACATCATGTGGTAATATTAAAAAATAGTGAATAAGAAAAGGAATTACAACGTATTTGGATTTCTAAAACAGTCCTGGTATAATATGAGAACAAAAGATTGCGCATGTGATAGAGAGAGCGCACATCAAGCATATACTTCATAAGCATTTCTGAAACAATAGACTTCTTTAACAAGCTTGTAGTTTACTAGACTTCTTTAACCACCTATTTACGCTAAAACTAGCTATAACCAGCATCTTGCTACCATTTAGGTTGTACAAGTACTCAGATTAATATTTTCCTTCCCATTTGATCCTGACAAACTTGTAGTCAAAGCATAGCATGCGAAATTCTTGTAATCAGTTTGTAACTCATCCAACTGGATCACTTTGAAAACTATATTAGGTTTGACTTTCTATGAGGTTCAAGTTTTACTATTCGTATTCTTACCTTGTTTGGTTGACATTAAGAATAGACAAGCAATAGTATTACTTTACTTAGAAATTGAGAGGAAAATAACTAAAATACCCTTCTAGAAAAAATATAACAAATTGTATTATAATTTATTTTCGCAAGACTTCCTTTTCCTATGCATATGGCAATGTCCTCTATATAGTGTTACACTCTTCTAACTCCAGGGAGTCACTCTAGCCCTAGTGGAACACTCTGGTCTGGTATAGAAGGGAGAAGGAAAGCAACTACAACCCACCCGGAGATGCTTACACCTCTAGGTATAGGAAAGACTGTAGTGGAATATACTACATAATATCGAACCTCACACCTAACACATCCTATGCATGGAAGGCCACTCTCTCAAGTAAAGCTCAACCCCTAGCACTGAACCTCCAAAAAGGGAAGAAGGCTACACCTGCTCAGTGTGGTTCCTATGAAGCCTGAATGAATGGGAACTGGCTAGCCTCTATCCGGGAGGACCTAGAATCTACTACCCACGGACTCCTCTTCCATTAGAAGGAGCTCGTACATGCTCGAGTACCGCCCATGAATACTCCGCCGGTATGTAAAAATTTTAATGTTAGTTGAGTCCCTAGTTCCCCAATTGATTGACCCGCAATATTACCTACAGGTTCTCCCAATTGGACCAGGTCACCATGAGTAGGACTCTGACCATAACATAATTGGCAGATCCAAGATGTACTCCTGCAAGTAAAGGGAGTTCGAATATATATTGGTTGTGTTCGAAACGTTATGAACCAGTTGGATGAATAATCATTTTACCCTCACTCTTTGATTTCTTATCAAAATTTAAGCATACAAATCCAATCATTAGGGTTGTTTATTAATAAGTATTGAATAAAACAATTGATAAGGACCAAGTATTGAAAGAAATGATTCTCTTTTGTGGCAATCGCATGTATCACTTCAATATATATTGGTAGAATTTTTTTTCTCATTTTTAAAATACAAAGACACAACTTCTCCCATGTGATGTACAAATTCTCATCGAAAATAGAAATAGTTGTTTTTTATATATAAATAAAGAATAAAGAATTTGTTCTCATATAATCAAATTATTAAGTTTCTATTTAAACATGGAACGAAAACGACTATATAGAATGGGTAAAAGGAGCCTTTCCCTTGGCTTGATCTATGGCCGGCATAGTTTTAAATGGCGCAAGGCGCACAAAGGCGCAAAGGGCTCTTGGAGCCATGGCGCAAGGCACAAGGTTACAGCGCGCGCCATAACGAGGCGAGGCGCAAAAATAAAATATATTTATAAAATATATTTTATACATAAAATCACATCATTAAAAAAACAATTAAAAATAATTATAGAACATGAGAACAACAAGTTTAATATTATTAAAAAAACAAGCCAACATCAAGTTTAACATCATTAAAAAACAAGTCAACATTAAGTTCATCATCAAGTTCAACATCATTAAAAAAACATGAGAATAACAAGTTCAACAACAACATCAAACTAATAGACTATTCATCATCTAGATCTAAATCTAGATCTTGGTCTTCATCAATCTCATAATCAAAAAGTTTGGAATATTGAAAAGGGACAGAATTCTGCATGCTGATTGCTGAGCATGCTGAATTCTCAGCTCTCAGCATGCTGAGAATTCTGCATGCTGAATTTTGCATGCAGAATTGCAGAGTCTCTATTTCTCTGCATGCTGAATTCACCAATCATCATGCTGAATTCAGCATGATGAATTCACCTGCTGAATTCAGCATGGTGAATTCCATTCTTCCATGCTTCCATGCTGAATGCTGAATGCTGCATGGAATTCACCATTCTGAAAGGTGAATTCCATGCTGAATTCAGCATGCTGAACTTGAGAAGCATGCTGAAGAAACTCTCAGCATGCTGAAGAAACTCTCAGCATGCTGAAACTCTCGACATGCTGAGAATTTATTCAGCATGCGAGAGTTCCAGCATGCTGAGAACTCACCATGCCGAAGAAATGTAAAAAAAAACAACGGAAATTTGAGAAAAGGAGAGAAAATGAGAAAGAAAAGAAAAATACCTGGCGGAGGCTGAAATCGGGTGGAGAGGCGCCGGAATCCAGTGGAGAGGCTCGTCGGATGGCCGGAGGACGAGAAAATAAGAAGAAATCTCGTGCAGAAGGCGGAAGGCGGAAGGCGGAAGCAAATGTAAAAAAAAAAAAAATCGGGTGCCCTAAGTTTTAACTTAGGGCAACCCGCTGCACCCGTGCGCCACACATGCATGTGGCGCACATAGCGCGCGCCTCGCGCTTGGGCTGAGGCACGCGCCATTTCAAACTATGATGGCCGGTAACTAAGATATAAAAAAAGTCCAGCAAGCCCGAGGATCCATTTAACCACAAGTTCGAGATGGATTGGTGTGGTTCCTCTACGCCTACGACACCAGAATATCGAACCAAACCATGAACGAAGAAAAGCATAAGAGAAAAGCATATTGGTGAGGCCCCAACACCAAAGGCCTCTTCAATGTGCCCTGCCATCCCTTGGACACAGAGAGAGAGGGGTAAAAATATGCATTAATGTAAAATAATTTATTAATTTTAAAATAATAAAATAATTATTTATTTTATTTTAATAAAAAGTAATTGGATCTATATAAAATAATATTTAATAATATAATTTTTATATTCTTATGTAATATTACATAAATATTGAATGACAATATTGGAAAATGTCCATGGGGAGTAGTATTTCTTGGGTCCAGGTAAGGAATATATTCCCCATTCACGGGGAATAGTATTCCTTATAGGCCACCTATTCATTGTCAACAAGTTCCAACCAAACAAGGGAATAAGTAGGCCATAAGGAATAATATTCCATTCCTCATCTATTCCATCCAACCAAATACCCCCTAAGTGCTTCTCTCTTGCCTAGACAGCAACCCTTAAAATTGCTAGCCTATGAGAGTTGAGGAGCTCCTTGCTTGGTTTGTGGACACCAAGGTGCTCGCCCCAAGTGCTTCTTCACAACATTGGTGTGAGAACATTAAATTCAGCTTCGACAGCCCCAACTAAACTAGCTATTTTTCATCTATTGGAACAATATTCCAAGGATAGGAACTGCAGAGTGGCTGGGTGCTACATCATCAGATCAGGCTGATAGGAAAATATTGTGACAAGAAGAAGATGGCTTGAGGTCTTATGAATCCTACCATCTACGAAATCACTATGTCACTATGTCTTACACCCATTTCTTTTACACTACCAAGTAAAAACCAAAATGAAAGAGTAGATTTATTTTATTAGAATGCTAGTGCCATACAGAAAACAAGTTCTACTGAGAATCACAATGCAGTTTAGTGATCCTAACTTTGAAAGGCATGCTTAATTATATGTAAGTTCAAAAATCCTTCAATATATTAAGAAGGTCAACATTAAAAACAATGTTTATGCTCCTTTTTCTACAGACAACCATGTCAGTCCTGTTGATTTAATTGCCCAATTTAAGCTGATGAAACGGTAACTAAAATCAAATATTACCTTTTCTGCAATTCCGAGCGTCGTCTTCTCTCTAGAATATACTGAAGTGCATGCTTTGCGAGCAGATACACCCCAAAGACTGTGAATCCCATAGAAGCAATATTGTACCATCTGTTGGACATGTTCATTATTAGCAACTCTGCATAGACATCCAAAGTAAACAAAAACTAGGGCTTGTTTGGATTGAGGGGATGGAGGAAGAAAGGGGTTTAATACCCCTTGTTTGGTAAACATTTTTTAAATGACGTGGAGGAAAAGTTGGGGAGAAGCAATCCTCCATTCCCCTCCAACATGCTTGATTTCTCATTCCACTCTTCCCCTCCCCCTCTTCTATCTTCCTCTCTCTTGTTAACGTTCTAACAAACAAGCCCAAGTATTTGCATTATGCATAAATAATAAGTGTGAAATGTACCTAGCCCATTTTCCAAGATTTGCAATTAACTGATCAATATTCTTTGGTGAAACATAAAATGGCCCTTTATGTGGTCTCTGAATTCGGATTTTTCCAACGTCATCTTTAACTGCCTGTTCAAAAAAAAAAGATCAAAGATGATGATCAACATATATAAATTTTACGCAAAACTATAAATAATTTACACTAATCAGCATTTAGAGTGTGCTGTTAATTACTTAAAAATACCAAACAGCCTTTAAAGTGAAGTACTTGATAAAAACCATCCAATTGCCTACCTCACCAACAACAGTCAATGCAGTACCAGTAGGAAGAATACGTTCTGTGCGCTTAACTCCAAGCATCTAAAAGAAAACACAACTGTTATCAACAAAACAAGAATCCAAGTGTAAAAGACATCTATGAAAAGTTGTATTACAAACCTTAAGACCCTGCAGATAGTCCAGTGTTCCACGCACCAAAGACCGTCCTGATTCCTCAAAAACTTCACTTGCAACAGTTAATACTAAGCCTGTAGCACCTCGAGCCCCAAAAACATAGACACGCCCAGTCCCATCATCCTTGTAACGGTAAAATTAACATAGTTCATTGTATTCTCTTACAAATCATTGAAAAGGGAGTTAATATCTAAATCAAATAAACATAAAAGTGATTATAAAAGTTCTAATTGAACTTTTCTCTGCATAACACATTTTATAAAAATTACTAATTATAAGTCATCAAAATGAACATAAATTTATTCATTGTGTTAACATTCATGCTTTAAAATTCAAATATGAAAAACTCATTGGTGATCAGGTTCCCAAGTGGCTGACTTTAGGATTAACATGCTGCATGGGTAACTTATGTTGAAAACCCTAAATACCCAAATTCCCCATTCATGTAAACCAAAAGGCTCAAGACCTCATTTTTCAACCTTTTTCATTTACCCTTCCCTTGCCCTAAATCCTCATTTTTGTTCATTATTCATTCCTTGCCTCCTCTAACTTTAAATCCAACCCAGTAGGCAATTGCCAACCTTCTACTTATGAAAGCTACTTCTTTGCACCTGCTTGCCAAATATGCTCTGACTCTCAAGCACCTACTTGTTGTGTTACCTTGGCAGGGGGAGAAGGTTCGGCACAACTGTTGGAAGCTGATAGTTGTTTGGAGTTGTTAGGCAGTTGTTAGTTGTTTCTCCCAAAAGCTCGGAAATACTAGCTTTTGGTTTTGGAGTAATAAATGGCATTTCGTGAACTCAAAAGTTGTTTAAAGAAACAAACACCCATACAAAAGCTGAAATGTCATTTGAAAATTGAAAGGCCAAAAAAAGTTGGCCCCCAAACACAAATTCAAATGCCCCAAGATTCCATGACGCAAGCTCTAAATATGGTAAAACATAAGTACACAACTCAGTTCCCAGGTTGCAATTGAACAAGACATCACAATAATAGATTGGATTTCTTGTTTCTGTCAAGATTCAGGTCTCTCTGTAAACATCTAACAAAAACATCAAAAATTGACAAATTCACAAAGACCTCAAATATGATATTAAAAGATATGGCACCAGACTTGAACAAGATACAAATTCCATAATCCTTATGGCCCTTGAGGATATTGGCAAAGATACTCTACTCTTGGAAACTCTCATGTCATATCATACTACAAGGCATAAAAGAATTGTGAATACAGTTACTGCTACAAGCCATAAGCAAGTTATCAACTCCAGCACGTGAATACTTCAACAATAAATTCATATGCCTATTAACCTACAATATGAACAATGTCATGCCTGCATAACTAAGCATATCATCAGAGTAACAAGGAGCCTAATCAATATATACTATTAAACAAACAATCCCTACAAATCTCTTGGGCAATTGCTTTTATTTTTGCAAACTTAGAAATGCTAAAAAGCTGTAGAAACTGTACAAGAATGCTAATTATTAAAGGTGCAAGTTTAGCTTGGTCCATGTAGCAATACCAAAGCCTGGAAAAGAAGCACCACACAACCACTTACCAAAAACCAGGGAACCTCTTTGCTCATGGAAAGCATCAGAGCAGAATCTTGTATCCAGGATCCAGCATCATTATGTTTTAAGAAATGTTGCTCTGCCTGGAGAAATATCAGATGAATAATCACATCAAATAACTTACGGAATTTCCCATATGTAATTTCTTAAAATCTCCACAGAAATCAAAAAGCTTGAGTAAAGAATATGTACCGTTTCCTCAACTATCACACCTCTCAGACCACTTTGCTCACAGTTTATAGGTGTTTCTGAGCCTACCCGTCCAGTTACAGTAACAACAACAGGAAGGACCTTGCAAGCAGTATCTAGAAGAATGGCTAAACAACATAATGCATAAGAAAATATCAAAAGATTCCATTTCGATGGAAAAAAACAATCTTGGTAATATATGGAAAAGGTAAAATCCACAGATCAGCTACAGAATAAGATGATGAAACCAATAATTTTCCTTAGAGAAAATCAAAATGGCCAAAACTTTTTATACAAACCCTATATATTGCTGAGTCTTAAAATGTAGGTGAAATTTTGCACCTAGAACACATAAAGAGAGGACTTCTCAAATACATGTGCATGCACCCCCAAAAAAGCTACACAGAGAAATGCATGTACTATAAAGTAGTAAAATAGAATTTGGTGACAAAGACAGAATCCGTCTAAGCATCACAAGAACATCCAATGGCATTCCATACTTGATACAATCTCTAATTTGGATTAAAAAAAACGTCAAGATCAATTTGTATCCGGTATATTTGTATGGAAAATGCAAAGGTGAACATTGAGTAACCAATGTACAGCTGCTGTTTTCTTTGTTATGGTGGCCTCACTGAAGAAAATGGAGAACAACTAAGTAGTTTATAAAACCTAGCCCACCAGGATTTGCCTTCATGACATGAAATTTCTTCTATCAGTTAGTTGATGCTAAAATACAAAAGGTACATAATAATGCTAACAAAGAACCATTAATAACAAGACATTTCTGCTCATCTCTTTCTGATATAGGATATGCATCACTAGTGATATAATTCATACAGTATCTAACTGACAGTTGGGCAAATTGATCCTCCCCAAACAACACCAAATTGGTGGTGACCTCCCTGCACTGGTTTATCCTTTAGGAGAACACTTTAACTAACTAGCTACTTTCTTTTTCCAGCTAAATATTCTTGTTGAATCCTAAACATTTTCAGGGCCAAAAAATACAAATAAATCAAGAGGTACCAAGCATGCACTCATGTGCACAAGCTACACCTGCCTTGTGCGTTTGCATGGCCTACAGTATCCAAATTGATAAATGCACATGGAATACCTATCAAAATATATTATGAAACCAACACCATATGAGGACAAAACATAACACTAGCATAAAAAATCCCTACCCTGTAAAACATTTGAATCAGATATAGAAGAACACCATCATTAGAGAGACGTAGATATCCCCTCAATAAAGGACATCTCTGATATTTTCCATGGTAAGAGGACTCCACCGGGATTAGGAAAAAAAAAAGCAACAGAAATGTTATTAACAATAAGTCATCATACCAGTCTTCTCTTTATTTACAATGAGTTAAAGGGGGCAAGATATTCCCAATTAAATAAATGGAAATGAGCCTTCCTTGAACCACTTAGTACAGATGAGAATAAAAAAAGCAAGGGCCTTGTTTGGTTGACATGGGAGGTAACTTTTTATGACAGGAAGTAGTAATTCTCATGAATTAACTTACCACATGTATTTATTAGGAAGTACCAAAAAGGTATTTGGTTGACAAGAAGTTAATTCATAAGAAGTGTAACTTCTAATGAATTAACTTCCTACAACATGTTTGGTTGACATGACTACTTCCAAGGAAGTACACATCAAATGACCAATATATCCTTCTTTTTATAAATTAATATTCTAATTTATATATATTAGTATATATGAAAAAAATAAATTTATTTGTAAATTAATATTTTAATATATATATGAAAAATATAATATAATTTTTTATATATAATTAATATAGTATATGATTTATTATATATGAAAAATTATTTTTTATTTATAGTTAATATTGAAAATTACACATTTTGCAAAAAAAAGGAATTAAATTAAAATAAATAGGTTAATAATTCTTGAATTATCTAATATCATAATGTTTACAATATAAATTATAATTCAACATTGCATGCAAATGTAAGGATACAATTGTCTTTTTATTTCAAATACAATGCAGGAAGTGCAACTTACCTAGATCCCCTAGGTAAGCTACTTCCTACATTTTGTAGGAAGTTGCACTTTTTAAGGAAATTGTAATTCCTGCAAAATGGAGAAAGTGTGTCAACCAAATAATGGCTCTTTTAAATGCAAGAAGTGTGTCAACCAAATAAGGGCCTTTTTGGCTACTTCTTGGAAAGTACAACTTCATTCCAGGAATGTAGGAAACTATAGTTCCTTTTTTTTTCATTTTTATCAAGGTAAAATTTGCAAGGCAAACAAATAGAAAAGGTGGCTAGTACAGTCCACATTTTACTGTTATTTCTCAAATGCAAGTACGTAACCACCATATTCCAGGCATTTAATCAGCATGATTTCAGAATAAAACCCAATGATCTGCACTTGGCAAATAAATCCATTATAGAAATAATGCATTTAAGTAAATGTTTTGTTGTTTCTAAGAACTATTTAAAAGAAACTCTTCCTGTTCCTTAAGTTTATGCATCAGCACAATTACAGAGAACAAACATAGTTGTCATTCTCTTTGGTGAAGTATACCACTTTGAACTCCTTAATAGAAAAAGTTGCTAATAGATTAGGTCATTGCAACGTTGCAACGTTGCATATTTTCAATGCTTTAACCAATCAAGTCATCAATTCATCAAATAAACATGCAATAATAAACTCAATCATCACTAACCCTCATACCATCTAAGTTCTACAATTATGCACTCTCATTCACTTTTCTTCACATTAGGTCCTTTGCCCAAATCATCTATATCCTAACATTTGACGTTGCATAGCATAGTTTTGAGTACATACCTAGACCTAAGATTTGTAAGGCAAGTAATATGCCTAATAGCATTCACACAGTATGACTATATACCATAAGCATGGCAGCCCCACACGCACAAAGTTAGCAGCAGCTGCCAAGAGAATCCTTGGCTTGAGATACCACAAAACTCAAAAAAGAAAAACAATTTCTTGAGATAATTTACAAAAGACATCACAGATTTGCCACACAATTTATGAAGACATAGGTGAACATGTACTGACAGATCTTATTCCTACATGCATTTATTTCTCACAGATGACAGATATCAGTAAGGAACAACTAGTTGGTTATTTTCAATAGATAAAAGAGCATGCGGAAACATAATACTCTATTCTATAAATTAACTTCATGAACTTGCATAACATAGAACCTATTGTTTTCTCATCTAAGTTATTATTTAACAAAGGGCTTATAGGAAATTACTTTCTAGTCGAGCTGTTATTTAACAAAGTGATTATAGGAAGCAAATGCTTAGCCACAACAAAAGCTAAGCCCCTAATTAGAGGTGGCAATGGGCCGTGCCTGGGCCGGCCTAGGCCCGGGCCCAGGCCAGCCCAACTGCTCAAAGGGGAGGCCCAGCCCGGGCCTGAGCTAGCCGCTTCGGGCTCGGGCCGGCCCGAATAATTAAAAATAAAGTAATATATAGGTCGGCAGTGAGACTCGAACTTCCGACCTATAGTATTATTTAATAAGCACTAACCACTGTACTAAGTATTTCTATGTGTTTTTATTATATATTTATAATAAGTAAGATAAATATGTAAAGCTGGTCTAGCCAGACTAGCACAGACCAGGCTATGCTGGCCGGGCCCATGCCGTGCCGAGCACGGCCCACGTGCCCAAGGAGGCGAGCCCAGCCCGCCCCTTGGGCACATACGGGCCGGGCCCGTGCCGCCCATGGGCGGGCTCGGCCCATTGCCACCTCTACCCCTAATAAGAGATTATTCTTGTGGATATTACATGTAGATATGTGCACATACGCCACAGTAACCAAGTAGAAGGTATGTTGCACCATATCATACATGCCTAACAGTTGTTTGTTCATTCTATCATGAATAAGAATGAATCTACATGCATGGTACATAGAAAAGCATCTTAGGTTATGTTAAGGGTATTAGAGTATAATTGTATTTATTCTTGGTTTAGCTTTATTATATTATTCCTCAAGTTTTGGTACCTCTCAAGTATTGAGTTAATGAGATATTATTTAGGGTTTCTCAATATTTCACATGTTATAATAACCTCACAAATCCTAACCTAGTATTTTTTTCCAATCTCTACTTCTCTTGCATGCCTCAGTGTTGCAACCGCACTCATCAGCATGCTGGTGGTGGGGACAGCAACATAAATCCCTAAAATTATTTATACTCTTCCTCTTCTTTCCTCAGTATGCTACAGTTTTCCATGCAGTACAATGTTCTTAGCCGCGCTACAGAATTTCAAGGACTGCAATAGTATTTCCTGCCGCAGCCCCTCCTAAGTCCAGAACAACCTTCTTTCTTGCTCCCTCAACATGTCTTGTTATTTCCTGTGTCGCCAATGGTCACCACTACCTCTCCTTTGTGCCGACGTGCTCTCTTAAATATTTCACAGGTTGTTGGTACTTACTGGCAATACACATGTTAGAATGAAGATGGATGAAAAGCATGATCATCTACACATGAATTTTCATTTAGTTGCTTTTCACTCCCAGAAAAACATTCTTCTTTACATTCTAACAAAGTTTCGCAGAGGGGATTTATTGGTTTATGTTCCAAGCATTTTCAGAACATTTGTCTTGATTATTGACTGTTTAAAACCAACCATGAGAATTAATTACCAAGTTGAAACATAAGTGTCAACCAGAATCACATGTTAGGCATGAATGTCCAGTAACCCAATTAACGTACAGGACTACCTTAAAAATATCAGCAATATGACCGTTGTTACCAAAATACTCCTTGGTATCACTATAGCTAATATGACCTATTTAGTTAGAAAAATAATCAAACCCAAAAATATACATAGCAAGATGACAATTTTCAGGAGAAATAAACTCCATCTCCTTTGATCATATGACAAGCCAGATACCAAAACCTTATCTCAGTGGAAACAAAGTTATGCCTAAAAAGAGCATTAGAGCAAGAATTGGAGACAAGGGCACCCACTCACCCAGGTCCTTCAGCTGGTTAACTCTGATGACCGATCTGAGGACATCCGCATCCCTGCAAACGAAACTCACCCAAAATCAACAACATGCCTAATCAAAGCCAAGCAAAGAAAGGGCGCACACCTTCCACTGTTCCTCCCCAGGAAATACAGCGCGGTCGCACTTATGCAGCAGCCCAATCCGCGCCACGGAATCATCCCTAATACAGGTTCGAGAGCGCAGTGAAAGAAGTACCAAATATGCCTGTAGGGGATTGGAGTGGTAGGAGGAGAGTAGTAATTGTAGAGAAGGGGGAGGAAATTGACGACGATTTAGGCGGGGGATTGAGAACTTGAGCAAGGAGATGGGAAGTATTTTGGGCGTTCTTTTGCGATACCAGTCCCTCGCGAGAGGGTTACAACACAGTTTATATATAGACCGACATTTCGAAATATGCAACAATAAGTAATGCATCAATCAATATTAATTTAGTAATAAGAGGGTACGGTTTGTGATAATATATTAAAATATTATTTAAAAATATAATATTCGAATCATCACCTAACGTGATTTTCTATCTTTATTTTTAAAAAAATTATTAATTTAATAAAATAAAAAATAAAAATGTTCACGAATGGCCCCGCTTATCCACTAAGGAACGTGCAATGCACGTGCAGCGATACCAAATTTATATGGTAATAATGATTTTTAAAGGAAGTATATGGTGATATATATATATTTTTGCAAAAATAGAAAAGCTATATTAATCAAACGGAGGACTCATAAAGTCCTCACCAAAAATATTACATAATTTGAGGAATCTTACTAGACTCCGTACAAGAGGAGCACTTAAGGACCACCCCTATTTGATTCCTGTTCAATGAGCAATTTCATTACAATATTTATTTATAAACGACGGAACTAAAATTAGCAGAATGCAATTTGATATTCATCATGGTGCTGCGAATTTGCCATGGGTAGAAATCTGAATTGATGTCATCAATTAATTGCTTGCAATATGATTCTATAATGATATTGGCAAGTTAATGTTCAATGCATACTTTAAAGCCTCAAACACAAGAAGTGCTTCACAATGTAGAGGAGAAGTTGTAATGACAAGAGTTGCTAAAACTGCACGACAATTACCTATATCATCTCGTACAATTAGACCTACAATGGCAATAGTATCCTTCCACGGACCATCATAGTTAATCTTATATTGATAATATTAAAAGATGATGGTTACCAAGAAAGAAGATGATTAATGGTTGTTATAGTTCCCTCAAGCATTTGGGTACTTGTCAGCATATTAAAGTGTGCTTTAAATTTCAATAACAAATTATGAGGATCAAGATTAAGGGTGTGTTTGGACGAAGAAAATAGAGGAGGAATGAAATACTTTATTTCTTTGTTTGGTTGCACCAACTTAAGTTGGAATAGATGGGACCCCCGGAATTGATGGGGAATGGTATTACCAATGGAAAGGGAATACTATTCCCGGGGTCAAAGCAAGGAATGTTATTCCTTGTCTATTCTGGATGACTTTTTACTATTTTACCCATCATTATTTAAAATAATTACCTAAGTATACATATAGTATACTGATATCATCTCGCCTACTTCATTCATCGTCGACGACAACTCCGTCGCGGAGCTCTCCGTCACTCGAACTCTCTGGCGGATAGAGGTCGTGCGACCTCTCTCTTTGGCACAAAGAGGTCGGCCGACCTCTCTGCCGTGGAGAGAGGTCGACCTATCTCTCTGCGGCGGAGAGAGGTCGACCTCTCTCTCTCTGCACCAGAGAGAGGTCGCTTGACCTCTCTCTATGCCGACCTCTCTGCGCCAGAGACCTCTCTTCGCAAGAGAGAGCGACCTCTCTCTGCGCTAGAGATAGGTCGCTCGACCTCTCTCTTCGTCGTAGAGAGGTCGATCGACCTCTCTTCGGGCTTTGCGCCAGAGAGAGAGCGACCTCTCTCCGCCGAGAGCCTGACAAATCTCTCTCCGCCAATATAATATAAAATATTATATTTAATAAATAATTTTATATTATTTTATATTAATTTCAGAATTTATTATATTATTAATAATTATAATATATAATATTATTATAAGAAAATATATTCAATAAATAAATTTTAAAAATTATTTTATATTATTTTTTAGATTTTATTATTATATTATTATTGATTACAATAAATTGTAATATAAAATATTATTACAAGCAAATATATTAAATTTTATTAAGAATGATATTTTGGTCATTTATCTTCATATTCCTTATGCTAACCAAACAAAGTAATTGACCTATTTATAATCTCAACCAAATAAATTAATATTATTCTTTGTCTATTTCATTCTTTGTCTATTCTTATTCCTTATGAATTTACTCTATCCAACCAAACGCACCCTAATACTATTGTGAAGAATTATCCAGCTTCAAGAGTCAGCTACCAGAGATCTAATTCTCCTTATTTGAGAAGTTTAATCCCTGAGGCTGCCCATGTAGAGACCAAAAAACGGAAACAAACTCACATTCAAAAAACAAATGTGAAACAACTTCATCAAAATTTTGACAGAAAATACAAGTAGCATTAGAAGATAAACTCAACCTTTGAAGCCTAACTCGAGTTAATAGCCTCAAATGAAATAACTTCCAAATGAAAAGTTTGATTTTTAAGAAAATTTTCAGCTTCCACATGAAAGTTCGAATACTAGACTTCTCATAAGGGGCAACAACTTTTATTTCTAAGAAATTTGAAAGCTGATCTAGCACTAACATTGCCTTTAGCTTCAAAAATCCATACTCAAACATCATCATCGGGTGTTTAGGGGAGCTCAATCCGTCTAATAACCTGTCATAAATCACTATCGAAGATAGCAAGTCCTCTAGTATCATCCCACATTTGATCATTAATCAAAGTAAAAGCATTAGCATTCATATTAACAACAGTACTATCAAAGAAAGAAGGCTTTAGACAAAGTGGAATATCATTGCACCAAGCTTCCTGCCACAATAGTATTTGAGAACTTGAAGCAATGCTTTTCTTAAACAAGAGCTAAGAGTGTTAAATGGTGTAGCAAAGAGCCTCTAGGACTAAGAGCAACAGGAAGGGAGAGGCAATGTTTGCCCAACTAGAAGAGAATATTTTAACTTTACCAACTTCACCCACAACGGTGGGAATTCACAATGACATTTGCTTGTAGTGCAATGCATTTCGAGTGCATATCCTGAATTCCGAACCCCCATGAATTTTTGGGGAAGTAACAACCTCTCACGATGCATGGGATTTAAAGAGGAGGATTTTGACCAAAGAAATATTCTAATCTTTTTATTAATTTTTTTCTTTGCATTCACTAGAAATTCATTGTAAGTCGAATGACCTACACTAGAGGACGGTGAATAATATATTTACTAAAATTTTAGCCTAATTCTAATTTTAATCAAGTCTTGATTACTTAGGCAAAACACAATATGAGTTAATTACGTTTGGAAGCAAATGATAAATAATTTAAACAAACACAAATAATAGAGCAATTCGAACATTATAATTTATAGTAGTTCGACCCCAATATTACTTCACTACCTAAGCAATCCGCTTAGGATTTTCAATTTAGCTTTACTAGATTAATTTATTTTCTTACATTGAGGAATTTACATTGGAGAAACTCCGCTCTCAACCTGAAGACACTTCCACACCCGGAAGTCTCCGCATTCCTACAGAAAGTACTCTCCCACCTCGAAACCTAAAGGACGACAAATTCAATCCTAGTAAACTAACTAAATTGGTAGGCATAAGCCTTACAATCAAGGCAACCACCCAATCAAATAAACCTAGCACCCTAGGTTTACACAAGTTGAAATACAACAAATACACCTAAAAAATATACAAGTAAACGGAGCAATAAACCAAATAAATTATACTTAGCTCCAATATTGAATCTTTAGTCCTCTTGATGCCTCAAATTGATTAATCGATGAAGAAACAAGGCTCAACCGAGGATAGGTGATGAAACTAGTGTTTGGAATGAAAAGTGGCTCGATCAAAGCTTTAATATCACATATAATGTCTCAATGAGTGTTAAGGAACATAAGGAAGGCTTTAAGTTTATATAGAGAGCCAAAGGGGTAGGCTCGGGTAAAGCACTCAACGGCTCAAAAATAGAGTCATTGGCTCTCTATCGGTCTACCACTGGCCGATAACCTACTGGTAAGGCTGGTTTTTTTATTTCAGGCATTATGTACATTTCTTATTAAGTTAATGTCTCTATTTATTTTTCTTCTCCATTAATTTTAAAACATAAATGTAAATAAGGAAATGTCTCCCATTTGGATTCAATAAAAATATTAGAAAAATCAAAATCCTTAAGGGTCAAAATCCAAATTTTAGGTTCTAGTACAAATTTTTTAGAATAAAAAAATTGTAAATCTCCCGAGTCAAATGTGGATGAGTTAAGGGTTTACAAAAATTTCTTAAAAATCGATCTTTAACTTATTTCTACCCCAAGGAACCATTATCAGGACTTTTAGTGCCAAGAAGATGTCTAAATCATATAGCCCTCCAAGGAGCTCACCAATACAAACATTGAAAATTTCTATGTCGTTTTCTGATTTTTATTTTATTTTTTTAGGTTTTCGTGGTTCGGATTTCGATTTTTGGGTTTTGGGATAATTTTGCATCATGAAGAGGATTTTGGGATGTCTAAAACAAGTATACTAGACACCTTAAACCTAAACTTTATCTTCCCGACGAAATTCGAACATCGACAATCGTCCTTTTGATTTCTCCAATTTTTTCAATCGCGAACGTCGCTCACAAACCGGCTTGGAACATGAAAATATTTCTCAATGAAATCATTAGTTCCATATTTATTATCATGAAAACCGAGATTAAGACCTAGGTTGAAAATCTTATGCCAACATCCATGACACAGGCATTGCATGGACAGAGATAGCATTGAGAATAGAATTTATCAAAACCAACTTGCCCGCTTGGGATAAGTAGTTTATTTTCCACTTAGACAACTTACTATCAATTTGCTCACTAAAATAATCATAGTTTCCAGGGGGAGCTCTTCTGGGGTAATCATTGAACCAATGTATTTCAAGGAAAAGAAACCTCTACTCATGCCCAACTTAGAGCAAATACAATAAATACATGTTTAAGATGCAAACTTGGGAGAGAAGACTTCAGATTTTAAATAAGTAACCTTTTGACTGGTAAGCATTTGGTAATGGCTAAAAATTTCTTTAGTTGTAGTGATACCCTTAATATCACTCCTAAATGCTAACAATATGTTTTCTATAAACATTAAGTGGCTAGTTTTCATATTATTCTTGATTTTAAAAGGAGTAAGATTGTTTGAATGGACAACTTGATTTATAAGGTTAGATAGATGTTCAGCAACCAAGAAGCAAAGGAAGGGATACAAAGGATCTCCCTGTCTTATACCTCTATAAGCCTTAAAGAAATGAGAAAGATTAGCATTTACTAGACATACAAAAGTAGGAGTTGAAATGGAGGTTTGGGTCCAATTAATAAACTTTTGAGGAAATCTAAAACCGTGCATGGTATGAATGATAGCATCCTATGAAATTATATCATATGTTTTTTCTAAGTATATTTTTAACAAGTATATAAGGAATCTTACTTTTCTTACTAAACATAGTACGTGTAAGCTCTTATACTAAGAGGATGTTGTCATAAATATTTCTCCCTTGGACAAATGCAGATTGCTCCACTGAAATAATATTTGGTAGAATAGGCTTAAGTCTATTGGCCAAGACCTTAGCTAAGATGCGGTACGATAAATTGCATAATGACATAGACCTATAATCCCTAACTTTTTTAGGTTTTCTAATTTTAGGGATAAAAGTAAGGATAATCCTATTCCATAAAAGTGGTAATGTCTTGTACTAAAAAAATTGAGATAGACGGTTCATGTAAGAATCAAAAATAATATTCCAATAAAATTTATAAATTTTCATTGTGAATCTATCAATACCTAGACTTTGCCGTTAGGCGAGAATTTAACAACTTTAAGGACTTCTTCGTATGAGAAAGGTGAAATAAGAGAATCCTTCACCTCATCCTCAACCATAGAAGTGGTAGGCCAAAGGGTTGGTTATTAGAGAGAGGATTTGAGGTTGCCCAAAGATTGGAATGAAAAGATACAAAAGCTTGCAATATATGAGAATCTTCAAAACTAATCGAACCTAGATCATCCATGATACTCGATACATAATTAATTTTTCTATGGGCAGACATCATCCAATGGAAAAATACAGTATTTATATCTCCAATTTTAAGTCATTGGGTCTTGGCATAGGCCCACCACTTAAGGGTAATTTGATGTTGAAGTGCAATTGCTTTGTTATGTAAAGCTTGAAGGACAATTTCCTCCATGCTAGATAATAGACCAACTGCATGCTTCATCTCTAGATCTACAATATCTCTATTTGTATTTTCTTAGTTTTCCTTAAGTAGACCTTGTCTTTGTTTCATTTGAATAACTCAGCCCTAGTGATATTTAGCTTAGTATTGAAAGTATTCATGTGTTGGCCACTTATTATGCCAAATATCATTAACAACTTCAAAAGATTCAGAATACTCAGTCCAAAGATTATGGAATTTAAATAATTTATAACATTTCTTAGTCTTAGATGGTATGGTAAGAAGAAGAGGGCTAAGATCAGACGCAACACGTTTAAATGTTTCACATGAGCATTACCAAAGAAATGAAGTTAGGTAAAGTTGGAAAACATTCGGTCCAATCTAATGAGGATACACCTATCACCTAATCCATTATTACACCAAGTAAATGGGGACCCCAAAAATCCTAGATCAATTAAATCTGCTTCTAAAATAAAAGTACGAAGCTTGTGGATAGATGAAGAAATATGAAAATTATTGGCCTAAGATTTTTAACCTTGGTCTTAATCTCGGTTTTGATGATAACAAACATGAAACTAATGTCTAAGCAAAAAATATTTTTAGGTTTCATATCGATTTACGCATGACGTCCGCGATCGAAAAAATTGGAAAAATCAAAGAAATCAGCAAGGACGCTCGTTGATGCTCTGGAATCATCGGAAGTTAGATTTTAGGTTTAGGATGTCTAGATTCATTATAAAATCCTCGTTGAGATGCAAAGAAATCCAAAAGTGGAAACCCGAATCTTGAAAACCAGAAAAATTAGAAAATGACTCAGAAATTTTCAATGTCTAGGGATTTTCTTGGAGGGCTACATGATTTAAATATTTTCTTGACACCAAAAGTCTCGGTAATTGTTCCTTGGTTAGAAACAAGTTAACGATCGATTTTTAAAGAAGTTTTGGAAACCATTAACCCATCCATATTTGACCCGAGAGATTTTAAAATTTCCAATTTTCACAAATTTGAATTTTGATCCTTAATGATTTTGATTTTTTGATATTTTTATTAAATCCAAATGGGGAGGGGGGGGGTTATTTTCTTATTTATATTTATGTTTTAAAGTTAATGAAGAATAAAAATAAATAGAGACAATAAAAATCGACAACCAACCTTAATAGTAGGTTATCGATCGATCGAGCATCGGCCGGTGGTCGATCGGCGTAGAGCCAACTACTCTTTTTTGAGCCGTTGGGTGCCTTGTTCTGAGCCTTACCCCTGGCTCCTTATAAATTGATCCTCCCAGCCTTCCACCATCCTCCTTGATCACTCTTAACATCCTTGAGCCACCTATTGATCATTCCCAAGATTCATTGAGCCACTTTTCATCAAATCCTAGCTTTGGCATTGAATTCTTGATTTGAGTCTTATACTTCATTGTTTCATCATCCAAGGCATCAAGAAGAAGCTAGGATCTTGTTGTGGAGCTAAGTACTTCATTGTTTAATTTATTGCTCCATCTAGTGTTGTATTTTGTGGTTTATTTTATTGTTTTTCAAGTTTGTAAACCTAGAATGCTAGGTTGTTTGATTGGGTGGTTGCCTTGGTTGTAAGACTTAAGTCCACCAGTTTAGTTAGTTTACTAGGATTGAATTTGTTGTCCTTTAGGTTTTAAGGTGGAAGAATGCTTTCGGTAGGAAGACGAAGACTTCCGGGTGTGGAAGTGCCTTCAGGTTGAGAGCGGAGATTCTCCGGTATAAATTTCTCATTGTAAGGAAATACATTAATCTAGTAAAGCTAAGTTGAAAATCCTAAGCGGGGTACTTAGGTGGTTGAGTAGGCATTGGGGCCGAACAATTATAAATCTCTTTGTTTGCATTATTTTTACTTATGTGTTTCTCAATGCCATATTTTTCTTGCTTCCGCATTCATCAAGGTAAAATTGAGAATTAGCCTAAGTAATCAAGCATCTGATTAAAATCGAATTTAGGTTAAGTTTTTAGCGAACACACTATTCACTTCCCTCTAGTGTATGTCATTCGTTGTACAAAAGAGGTTCCGCCTTATTTATCCTCGGGATTTAGAATTGAATTAAAGTCGTCAGCTAAAACCCAAGGATAGGATGAAAAGTCAAAGTTAAATAGATGCTCCCATAAAGTATTCCTAACATTAGTATCTGCTAGCATAGATAGTAGAAAAAAATGGTTCCAAGTTTTGAAAACCAATCACTGCATGAATGACTTGAGGATGAATAACTAAAACTTGAAATGAAACAAAATTTGAGTCCCTTGCCAAAATAATACCCCCAGAAGCTCCAACAGAGTGCGGGTAGACACATTCCCAGTGTCTTCTTATATAATGAAGACAAGGTTGAATTGCGGGTCCCTCAAGATGAGACTCTTGTAATGCTACAAGTTTTATGTTGAATTCTGAAATTAAAGCCCGAAGTAGGACTCCTTAAGGCCCCCCTAATATTCGAGTTCATGGAGGAGAAGTATTAGGAGGTGTTACTAACCCATTACTTAAAGGATGACGATGGAAGGTCAAAGACAAATCCTCATTACCTGGTCGAAGTCTTTTAGATCAGGTAGAAGAATATGAAGTACCTGCTTTAGGAACCGTGGGAGGTTTGGAAGACTTTTTATTCTTCATATGCTGAGACTTTGAGCTAGATTTTGGGGCATCCGACAATGGTCCATATTTAAATATGGAAGATAATTAATCAACCATCATATCCACGATGGAGGTTGAACCTCCAAAGTTACTTCCTCAGGGATAGAGTTCTCTAAATCCATGTGAGAAGATTCAGAGGAAGTCTTAGTAGATTGTTTAGGGGTAGGGGAAACAGGTCTAGAGTTATTATCAAATGAATCATAATTATCAACACTATGGTTCGGGTAAACGTAGGATGTATAACTTGGTCGAGATTTAACCCCCTGAGATCCTTTATTGGACTTAGGGGTCTATTTGGGTGAAGAAGTCTAACCATTCAAAAAAGACTCATACTTTGAATCAGACATAACTTCCACTATAATAGGAGAACACAAACTATTACTTCTGTGTGGTTCGAGGGGTTGACTATTTGAATTCCTACCACCAAGATTTTTTGAGGAAGAGCGAGCCCTTGATACATCAAGATGACGATTACATCGACGACTAACCTGAATCCAAGGGACGCATGTAGAGTCCTAAACCGGATCCTCGGGAGGGGGAATAATGGAATTAGGGTTAACTGAAGGGGGAACACCTATTTGTTCTCCTTTGTCACAAACATCTACATTCATATTATTATCCGAAGGAACTACACTAGCCTTTGTCAGCATTTTAGTTGGACAAGATTCATCACGGTGGCCTACAATATCACATGAAAAAACACACATAAGGTAGATTTTCGTATGAAATGGGTTGAAAAAATTCCTTATGTAGGAGTTGAATCCACACACCCTATTTAATAGGGGCGGATAAATCTATTTCTGTTGGGCGAATGACCTACACTACAGGGGGGTGAATAGTATGTTATACCAATCTTTTATTGGGTCGGCGAGGATTGGGCAAGCAATAAATTTTTTACATGCAACAGAAATAAAACTGACCCTCTACCCAAACGGATCCATGAATCTCGATTAAATCAATACTATCAGAAGTTATACCTTTGAAGATCGAATTCTGTCTTCTGCTCCGCAAGTCTAAGAACATGATCTTTCTTTGGATTCAAGGTGCTACCAACCGACGAACACCCTCTACTATTAGCACACAGACGAATGTAGTGAACTGGGCGACTACCGAGTACTAGCTCAGCTTTGTCGGAACTCCTTTCGATCTGGACGAGCACAGAACTCCTTCCGTGCTCTTCTCTCTGTCTTTCTTTAGTGGAGGTCGGCTGCCACAAAAAGGAGCTTGACTTCCATCAAAAGGGAGTCAATTTCCTATTTTGATGAGGTCGATAGCCACCAGGAGATGATCCACTACCCATCTAAATCATAGGCATGTATTTATAGACGCGTCAATCATATTAATCGAGTCATCCTTGTTGGCTTTAGGTTTTCAACCTTAGCCTTAATCTCGATCTTGATAGTTTTGATGATAACAAACATAGAACTAATGATTTCATTAAGAATATCTTTCAAATTCCATATCGACTAACGTTCGATGTTCTCGATCGAATAAATCAGAGAAATCATAAAATCGGAAGGACATTGATCGTCGCGCTCAGGTTCGTCGTGGAAGTTTCTCGAAGATCGACGAGTGCACCAAAGTCGCTTGGATGAGTCCAAAGATCAAGTCAAAATCTCTCCAAGATGATGCTCGTTGAAAGTCGAAACCCGAAAACAAAGTGCGGAAGAAATAGGCTGAAGAAATAACATTCAGCCTAGGTTCGGTCGACCGACCGAACGTAAAAAAAAAGTAGTAGAGCTACTTCGGTCGACCGATAGAAGCCCAAAATAGGCAGTAGCTCGGGCGGTCGACCCGTCGGTCGACCGACCTACTGATTCCTGCGATGCAAGATCACGTCGATCGACCGACGGGTCGACCGAATGGTGAAAGAATCGGGCCGAGGTTGGTGGTCGATCGACCTGCATATGAGCCGTGATGCAATATCACGTCGGTCGATCGATGGGTCGATCGAAGATCGCGGATCGTGCGATCTGCGTCTGGCGGTCGACCGACCACAGGGTAAACAGAAGCAGTCGAATGACCGATCGACTGATGCTTCGACCGGCGGCCTGTAACAGATAGTTTTCTATTCGTTGAACATCGTTTCTTTACCTGGGTATATAAACACCCAGGTATGATTCATTTGATCTACTTCCCTTTATGTTACATAAATTATTGAGCATTTAAAGCCTTCCAAACGATCAATCGCGCGCGCTCTGCTTCTCCAGCGAGTTCCACTTCAAGCGCAAGTTTTTTCCTCAACTCGAGAATTAAATCGAGTAGTTCGTCTTGATGAGTTGGAGGCCCATTGAAGGATGTGAAAGGAACTTACAAACATTGGTTTTATCTTAAGCTCTTTCAATTGTGATTTTATTATTATTTCAACTGTGTTTTTATTTGTCTGTGTAAAGACCTAGAGTGTAGGTCTTG
Organism: Canna indica; assembly: GCA_034359265.1. Classification (NCBI taxonomy): domain Eukaryota; kingdom Viridiplantae; phylum Streptophyta; class Magnoliopsida; order Zingiberales; family Cannaceae; genus Canna; species Canna indica. The sequence goes on along the minus strand of CP136898.1, from coordinate 28,802,426 downwards.
TTGATTGTGAAGTGGTATCCTTGGTGAAGATGAGTAAAGCCACTTGTGTAAACTTAGTGTTTACTAGGTTTAGTTTAGTTGTCCCTTAGGTTGAGGTGGAAGAGGACTCTCGATAAGAAGGCGGTGACTTCCGGGTGTGAAAGTGCCTTAGGTCGAGAGTGCGTCTCTTCGGTGAAAAGTCCTCAGGTGTAAGGGAAACGTAAACTAATTTAGTAAAACTAGTTTGGAAATCCTAAGCGGGGTGCTTAGGTAGTCAAGTAGACATTGGGGCCGAACCACTATAAATATTGTGTTTGTGTTGATTTAAATTGTTTGTGCTATATTGCTTTATTTTGCTTCCGCATTTAAGTCGCATAAGTACATCTTGCCTAATCGTCTTAAGTAAACGTTTAAAATTGAATTTAGGCGAATCGATTTAATAAACATACTATTCACCCCCCCTCTAGTGTCGTCATTTTGGACTTCAATCCCAATCGTTGATCAATTCAAAGCCATATCTAGAATCTTAAATCGATTTTAATGCTCGAATAAATTATATCCTTAACAACAATTATCTAGGATGAATTTCCTAAATTCAAGATGTCAATTATAATGTATCATTTAATACCGAATATTGAAGATACATTACTAATTGTGATCAATGTAATTCCAACAATGAAATCACATTTCAAAATTGGGAATAATTAATTTTGATTTGAAAAATTCTTTTCAAATTCAAAATTAATTTCCAAAATTATCACGAGAGATATAGTCGATTAATGGTCATGCGGATCCAATCCGTTGAGTCTTAACTCGAAGCCTAATTCGGTTCGCTCTATGTGTATGATCCTGTAGGTTCACTTAATATTAGTAGTGGGTTCAAATCACATTTGCAACTCACAAGTTATAAGTGGCCTCTAGCAAGACATTATGACTACCCAAGTCAACTGAAGTTGATGATCCAAGCAACCTAACTCACAATATGATACTCTGTCCTTTTGTCACGCGATATCTGGATCGAGCATAAGGCATGGATTACATCATCCTTATATTGCTCAATCTGGTTTCTTAATTCTTGAGTAGACTAAGTTAACAAATGACATTGATACTTCTATCAATTCATTTGAGCACAGTCATGCATTTCCTCAGTCACACTCATCAAGGGGCTCAAATATATCTCTCTCATGTATGAGAGGGACAAATTTCTTCACGATCACATGTATTCCTCTGTATGATTCATTCCATGTCTAACTGTAGTCTTTATTACCATCCAGTTAAAGATGATATTAGACTATATCAAAACACATAATTCCTCATGTAGGTTTGATGTATCATAGTATTCTCAAGGTAGGTCTGTCCGACACCATGTTCTCCAACATGTGTATATGATCTGACTTTAATATCACATATTCATGACCAGTAAAACATGATCATCGTCAGTCAGACTACATACTAGACTTCATTCATTATCGTTCCAAGACAATGACTGGCTAGGGACTGTCTAGAATAGGATTCTATCTGCCTTAGAGTTTTATTATCAAGTCTCATACTTGATGATCATTAGGCAGAATCAATCATTCAAGGAATCTCTATCAAGTTAAGTATGCTCACAATAAATAATAAGATAAAATAAGTGTGCTATTAATTCAAAAGGAAAACTACAATGATGATATTGTTTCATTGGCGTAGGGTCACTACTAACATCTTTAACCTAATTCTAGTTTTAATCGGTTTCTTGAATTCATGAGTTTAGCACGATTTAACTTACTAAATGTGAAACTGATAATGAAATAATTAATCACACACAATAGGCAATGCAAACACAAGGATTTATAGTGCTTTGGCAACACTTCATACTCCACTACCTAAGCACCACGTTTAGAATTTCAAACTCTAGTTTACTAGTTTAAAGTATATCCTACAAGAGGATTAACAAACTAAGGCTCCGACCCTCACACTCGAGGGTTACTCTTACCATGAGAGTACCTCCAACACCTCTTCTTCCAAGGACTATACAACTAACCATAGCAAACTAAGTTTAATTACACTAGTGGACTTATGCCTCTACACAAAGGCAACCACCCAACACTTGATCTAACACATTCGGTCAACAAACAAGCTTTAACACAATGAAATAAACCACAAAAATATGCAAGTAAATGAGAGCAAATAACAAACAATACACACTTAGCTCTCAAACAAGATGTCCTAACTCCTATTTATGACTTGAAGATGAATCAAAGTAAGCTCAAAGTCAATATCAAGGTATGGTCGGGCAGGATGGCTTTGCTTAATCCTGGAAAACCCGCTTGAACTCCAGAATGAAACTCAAGTCCTTACTCATTCCTGCCCATGCTTTAAATAACAATTCCCTTGCCTTGAAGACAAGATGCACGAGCCACTATTTTCTTTCTCTTATTTTAAATCTCCAAGGCAGACTTGTCAGGCTTCTTCCCACGTGGAGCTAGCATGGGCCTCCCATTCGGTATTAGGACTAATAAGGCTCAAATTAGGGTTTCACCAAAGGAATGGCTCATTGTAAGCTTGTGGGTGTCAAAAGATGTCTCAAGGTGTTCAACAAGCATTAAGGAAGGTTGGTATGAGGTTTATACAGAGAAAAAAATGAGGTAATGGTCGAGTCCAATGGTTAAAACGACTAAAAAAAGAGTTATTGGACTTTTCGATCAATCTTGGGTCAAAGTTCAGTAGATCGAGGATCGTTCGAGCTTCGACCGGAAACTTACTAAAATTTTCTATTATAGCCTGAAAATGGAGGACCTAATTGTAATTTTTTTATTAGAGGGGTCTTTTCGCAAAAGTACTTAATCCTATTTAATTAACCCTAATCCCCTCTAATTCTTTTCTCTCTCTCTCCCGAACCCTATAGTAGCAGCGACGGCGGATAGGGAATTACAGCGGTCGTAGTGAGGCGTCGGCAGTGAGAAGACTCCGGTGAAGACCGGAGTTTGGAGGAGTTTTGAGGTAGGAGTTCTTCTCTTCTTCTTCGTTGTTTCTCGTCGTTTCCATTCCTTCATTCATCGACGGCAGTGGAGGGGTTAGAGGAGGTAGAATCGAAAGTTGTCGGATGAGTGAAGGAGTGAGGAGTTGGAGGTGGGCCGGCGAGGGGTGCGGCGGTCGCGGCAGCCGTGTTGTTGTCCGCGACGTTGGACCGAGCCAGGGCAGCGATCACTGCTGCCCGCATCATGGCAACAGCCGGTGCTGCTGTAGGGGAAGCCGTCGTGGCCTCCCAGCCATGACAAGGTGGTTTGTCGGCGCCGGAGGCTGCAGGGAATGCCGGAGGGTAGGCGGCGGGTGGTCGCCGGTGGCCGGGAGGGCTGCCCGGCGTGGACCCGAGTGGAGAGGAGGCGGTGTCGGGGAGGGGAGGCCACCGTGGCCTCCCAATCATGAGCCGGTACCCACTGGCGTCGGGGGAGAGGCCGACGAGGCCGCGGGAGAGGTTGTCGTCTGCCGAGAGGGCGACCGGTATGGGTCCGAGCAAAGCAGGGGAGAGCGGCGCTCAGGCGGGCGTCGGGCTGGGTGTTGAGTGATGAGCAGGGGGTGAGACGAGTGGGAGATAAAGAGTTTTATTTAATTTAATAAATAGGTTAATTAAGAAGAGAGCTGTATCGAATGAAATGAGGTTAAATTATAGAATATTAAGGTATTTTGAAGTTGATCGTAGGATTGTCAGATCGAGTCGAGGTAAATATCAAAGTTGTAGGTTTTCGCGTTCTAAACGCGATGGTGGTGTCGGATTTCTGATCAGAGGTCGTTTGGTAGGTCTTTTCTATATTTTGGTGTTATTTAGTAGATGCGAGTTATTAATTCAGTTGATAAATAATTAAATAATATAGAATAGTGGTATTCTATGTTAGGTGGTAGATAGTTGTATTGGGTGCGAGTTGACTCCTGCTGTAGCCGATGAATGTTGAATTGGTAAATTGACGATTTTACCCCTTGCTTCTATTTGATTGATTTGCTTCTGAAATCCGTTGATCTCCTGTTGCATTATGTTGTTGAACATGCCATGTTGATAATTGCATGAGTCTGATTAGCTATTATTCATTAATGATTGTTGAGCATGATATTATGCTAGGCATTGTGCACACTGTTAGTGTTGTCATAAGTTGTACTTGCTAACATGAATTACTCTGGTTGCATCTTCAGTTGATAGTTGTTGTGGCATTTATTGTTGTTAGCATTGTATATCAGTTGTGGTGTGTCATGTGGTGAGGTCTAGCTATCATGTTGCTTATTGTTGTATCAGTTATTGTTGTTAGTATCGTAGGTCCGTTGTTGATGACATACTGCATTATAACCGTTGTGGGTGCAAGCCTGGACACAGTTGATTTATTGCCCGAGGTGTATGGGCGGTGACACCGGTGATCACAAAATTTTCACATGAGGTGCGGCGTCGCGCTCTTAGACGTTGGCGGACTCGTGTGCGACGTCGAGGTGTTAGACATCGGCGGACTATCTTTTAGATAGTCGCACCTCTAGCTGGAGCAGGCTTGAGGTGCCACTCTCGAGGTGCGAGAGTGTGGGGAAAACCCACTTGTCCACTACGCTCTTGATTGGTATGAGTTGCATTAGTTGATAGGTAAAAAGGTGTCTGGTTGTTGACATGTTGCATGTTATTGCAGAGTCATATGTTGTTGTTGTATTTTGTAGTGTCATTACATCATGATTGTTGTCCTTATTGTTGACATATTGATTCTCCTACTTAGCTTTTCGCTGATGTTATTTGTTATTGACTCAGTTTTGCAGGTATGTCGGTAGTTGAAGTTAGGTAGCTAGAGTCCTGGAGGAGGAGGCATCATCCGCTGCTTAGATGTTTTCTTAGTTGTTTTTATATTGATATGGAGCATTATGTAGAAAACTCTTAGTTGAAATGATGATTTCAGTTGTTCCTGTTGAGATATTATGGTGTATTTTTGTGGTTTAGTTGTAGGTTGTGCTCCTCTTAGGTGAGGTCCCTGTTTTAGGGATAAACCTGGGCGGGGCGTAACATTTTCAGCCAGTTTCGATTGATCCTGGGCTGATCCTGGAAGAGTCCTTAATTTGGTCAAAATTCATTTTTCAATTTTTTTTCCAGCTTTTTTAGTCTTTCAGGTTTTTGGGTATCAGTTTTGGATTTTGGTAGTTTCTTTTGCATCAAAAAGAGGATATACATGAATTCTAAATACCCTAAACCCATACTCTAATTAACTTTTCGACAAATTCCAAGCATCGACGAGCATCCTTCCGATTTTTTCTAATTTTGCCATTTTTTCAATCGCGGACGTCGCGCACTATTCGACTTGGAACCTAAAAATATTTCTTCATGAAATCATTAGTTCCTTATTTGCTATCATCAAAATTGAGATTAAGACCTACGTTGAAAATCATAAGCTAACCATTTCTAACACACACATATCGTGCACGTTCAAGAGACAATGACTCGTCCATAAAAATAACTCTACTAAAATAGTTTGCAATAAGAGAAATAGATTTTGTATTTCAAAGTTCAAGTGGTAAAGAAGGAAGGCAAATCCAAACATGGGTAGCCAAGAACTGCTGCTCCTGCCATGGTCGGGAGTTCGGTTGCCATGAAATAAGTCTAATAATATCACCACGAAATGACAAAGGGCCACAAATTATCATAGCAATAGCGAATTCACGGTCCAAATTGGTCCAATTTGAGATGGAATTGAAGATGAACCACTCCAATTGATATTGAATCATATCAAATTAGATTGAACCACCGAATTAAATATTGAAACTGAGATGTAGCTAGTTCAATCCAGGTCTTTCATGAGTTGGGGTGCTTCCGGAATCGGTTCGACCGAGCTCAGGGAGTCTAGTCCAATCCAAGTATATTCTTTTTAAAAAAATCTAAAAGAACTTTTAAAAATTGTAAAAAAGTTTATTCATGCATCTCTACAAGATAGCATATAAGAAGCTCGTTTACTTCGTACCAATTCATCAACAAATGAAATATAATGACAAGGTATTTTTTAGTTGTTTTTGGTCCTAATCAGTAATCACAACAGCACTACTACATGGAAATAATGCAAAATTGTTGAAGATAATGCAACACCACTTCACGTAGATGGGCAAGGCTTGGTTGACTAAGCCTTGTAGTTATCCTTTAATTATTAGATATTTATCTTGTTAGAATAGTGGGTAATTATCAAGTCTTTAGGAGTTATCAAAATGTCCTGTAACGCATATATAAGACTACTTCATTTAGTGAATTAATGCATGCATCTCTCATTTCAAGTTCAACAATTGGTATCAGAGCCTGAGACGAGAGATCGCCATAAGTGAGAGCCGAGGAGAGGGAGAGAGAGGCAAACACTCATCGCTGCAGGAGGTTCAAATGTTCGTCTGTATAGAGAAGGTGAAAGAAGACTTCGTTGGGTCCCCGTGAGGAGCACAGGGGGCGGTTCCCGTGGAGAGGGGAACGAACGAGACGAAGCTGAATCCGTCCGGCGACAGCTATATCCAAAAGAGGGAGAAGCATTGTAGTAAAGAAGAAAGTCATCTGTTTGAATAGAGGTGAAGGAGTTATGTCTACTCACTCGTCCGTCTCCTCGGGCGGTGCAGCAACATCGACATCGGATCCATTTCAAACAAGGCATCGGCGAGGTCGACGCCGATAGCCTGCAACGCGACTCGCGCAGGAAGGAGATAATGTTCCTATTGCTGCTTGAAAGAGAAGAAGAGTTGCACGAGATCTCGCAAAGGAGATCGAGAGGAATGCCAAGTCGCACGAGATCTTGCATAGGAGATCGAGAAGACTGTCGAGTCAAACCAGATCTCGTAGAGGAGATCGAGAGGATTGCCGAGTTGCACCAAATCCCAGAGAGGAGATCGAGAAGCCTGTTGTTTTCTCCACTCGGCGGAAGTGCATTTTAGGAATCAAATCCTGGCTGGCAGAATACAAGAAAGGTGGATGTATCCTGGTCGAGGCGGATCACTTCCTGCATCAGCTGTTGAAGATTTCTCAACTTATCCTCCGCAGTAGACGAAGCTGCTACTGCCAAACAGAGGAAGAGGAGGCACTTATTTCGGTAGGCCCCACTCAAAAGAGGAGCAGAAGAAAATTAAAGCAGCGGCGGTCCCCACCTTTTTAATTCACTTGTTCATCTAGTGTGAATAGGGGTGGCAATTTTATCCGCACCTACTAACTAAAAACCGCATCTGCACTGTATCTGATCCATATCCGCAAGTAAAAATGGATATGGATACAGATACGGATTTAGAAAACTTATATCCGCGCGAATATGATACGAATATGAATATGACTGTGAATCAGCAATATATCCGCACCGAATCCGCACCGCCTATCAGCGTCTCTGAATTACTATTTTACCCATATAAGTTATTAATATATATAAGAGCTCTATGGTAATTTCATGTCAAGATAAATTTTGAATTATATTATATATTTATTTTGGATCAATGAATTGGTAATTTATTGATTTTTTTAATTAAATATATTATTTTAATATATTTTTATTAAATACGGATGCGGTGCGGATATCCGCATTTGAAGCGGTGCGGATATGGATATTCATATTCACATCTGTAACGAATACGGTGCAGATATGGATGTGCGGATATGGGGTGCGGTGCGGATACAGATAATCCAGTATCCGCACCGTATCCGATCCGTTGTCAGCCCTAAGTGTGAAGAAAAAAAATACTCTCAAGCGGGCCCCACCTTCAAGAGAGGAAGAATGCTACTTCGAATCCTTCATTGAGAGGAAAGGAGGAAGGAATTAATTTGGCTGGGCCCCACCATTAATTATCGTGATTTTGGCAGCAAAGAAGAAGCATTATGCATACCCCTATTTCTATTTTGACTGGGTCAAATAAGGAAGAACATTATCTCGAGCAAGGTCATCATCAAACTAAAGTTTCAGAGGATTTCAACGCCGCCCCATCTCAGCGACTCCCACTCTGGTTTTGGGGCAAGTCACGTTGATCACCACATAGGGGAGACTGCAATCGTGAAAGAAGCAACAACCGACCCTCGCTTCTTCAGCAATAGTAGGTCTCCAACGTAGGTTTTCAAAAGTAATCGTCGCCCAAAGGAAGAGAGAGGGAGATAAAAAGGACAATATCACTTGGTCCCCGTGAAGAACACAAGGGATAGTCTCGTTGGGTCCCCGTGGAGAGCACATGAGACAACCTCACCGGGTCCTCGTGGAGAGCAGAGAGGACAAGTCTCGCCAGATCCTCGTGGAGAGCACAAAGGATAAAAGAAGTCTTGCCGGGTCTTCGTGAAGAGCACAGGAGACAAAAAAAGAGAAAGACAAAAGAGACGAAAGAGATGTACACGAGGAAAGAGACACATGTGTGCGACGTCAGATGGAGGATGATGATCGAAAGCTTGAGATGGTGAAGTTGGTGTTCAGGGGGAGTGTTGAAGATAATGCAACAGCACTTCACATAGATGGGCAAGGTTTGGTTGACTAAGCCTTGTAGTTATCCTTTAATTATTAGATATTTATCTTGTTAAAATAGTGGATAATTATCAGTTAATTACCAAGTCTTTAGGAGTTATCAAAATGTCCTGTAAAACCTATATAAGGCTACTTCATTTAGTGAATTAATGCATCTCTCTTCTCAAGTTCAACAAAAACATGTGACTGAAGATGGGACATCATTGCAAGTCAGGTCTTTGCCAGAAAGATAGAGGGTTAGGAAAATTCAGCTAGTTTGAATTAGTTAGGAGAAGGTTCATTTGTTGGGCTTAGCCGTTCCGTGTGAGACTAGTAACTAGTTAATCATATCCCTTCCTCTAACGAGGTTATTAATAACTCATTGATAGTAGGCATCAAGTGATTGAAGGGAGGATGCCAAAAGAGAAGGGTGGACACGAAGGAGCATGTTCAATGAGATCAAGGGTCCGAAAGAGATCTCCGTGAAGGTTCGGGTTGGCATATCAAAAGTTAAGTGTCTTTGTTTCGGGTTTCTATATCAAAAGATAGACCATGCGTCATAAGGGCACGGTAGCGCACCTTGATATTAATAGACATGGACGGTCTTTTTCAACTTTGTCATTTCAAAATGTCAATCTATTAGGGGGAGCAAAGCAAAGGCTTACTGGTGCTTTGTTTAGGGACGACTCAATCGCGGTCCCACGGTCAATCAATCGTAGGTTTAAAGCTTAAGTTGTGGGCATGGTGGCCTCACTGATTGACTAGCTTGTGCCGAAAGCGCTAGGACAGAAGGTAGGTCAGGTCACTTTTCACTATCAACCGCTACCACTACGCCCCTTGAATCCATGAAATGATGTCTGTTGGTTCAGAGTATGGCTCATCAATAGCACGGTTCAGCCCTTCTCATCGGTGGGTTCATCTAGGGATGGATCATAAGTGGGCTCATACGCATAGACTTTGTTAGCTTTAGGTTTTCAACCTTAGTCTTAATCTCGGTTTTGATGATAACAAACATGGGACTAATGATTTCATTGAGAATATCTTTCAGGTTCCATATCAATTAGCATTCGATGTCCTCGATCGGAAAAATTGGAGAAATCGATCAATTGCAGTGCGCCCTGTTTCTTTCCGCGGCAACCTTTCTCAAGCGCCAGCTGCTGCTTCAACTCGGGTTTTGATCAAGCTCATCCCTTGACGAGTTGAAGGTGACAAAGGCTTGCAAAGGAGCTTTTACTATTGGTTTATTCTTAAGCTCTTTTGATTGTAAATTTTATCCGTTATTCAAACTATTTTTTATTTGGGTTTGTGAGAAGACCTTGTGTTAGGTCTTGTGTATAAGTGGTATCCTTGGTGTAGAGGGAGTAAAGCCACTTGTGTAATCGTAGTATTTACTAGGATTAGTTTAGTTGTCCCTTAGGGTTGAGGTGGAAGAAGACTCTCAATAAGAAGGCGTTGACTTCCAGGTGTGGAAGTGCCTTAGGTTGAGAGTGCATCTCTTTGGTGAAAAGTCCTCGTGTATAAGGGAAATGTAAATTAATCTAGTAAAACTAGTTTGGAAATCCTAAGCGGGGTGCTTAGGTAGTGGAGTAGGCATTGGGGCTGAACCACTATAAATTTTGTGTTTGCATTGTTTCATTTTGGTGTGCTTTAATTGCTTAATCATTTATTGCTTCCGCATATAATCATTGAATCAAAAATTGCCTAAACGATTTAAGTAAACGATTAAAATTGGATTTAGGCTAAAAGATTTAGTAAACATACTATTCACCCCCTTCTAGTGTCGCCATTTCGCCCACATTTGGTATCAGAGCGGGTTTATAGCTTGAGATTTCACCATCTCTTCTACACCTAGTCTCGATCTCGAAATGGCTCTAGAGTCGGTAGCGTCTACACCCCCTAGGTTCGATGACTCAAACTTTGATCTTTGGAAATATAGGATGTACACCTATTTAAAGACTAAAGGGTTTGGAGTCTTTAACATGTTACATTAGGAATTCATTAAACCTAAGGATGATATGCATGCTTGGAGTGAAATGGATAAGAAAATATTTAAGTATAATATAGATGCCATAAATTGTATTCTTTGCACATTACCAAATGGCATCTTAGAAAAAGTCATACATTGTTCTTCGGCTTTTGATTTATGGGCCTCGTTAAATATTTTATGTGATTATGTCAAAACCTAGTTTTGATGCCCATAGCTTTTCTAGTTAAAGAAGTAGCACCAAGAACTGAAAAAGAAAAGTAATCTGTCATGCTTGCAAAGAAAAGGGGCATGTGAAGAAAAATTACCCAAGCATGAAGATCAAAGCAAGGAAGAGGTCAAGTGCTTCCACCTCCACATCTCACTCATTTGGAGCATCCTCTACCCATGACTATGAAGCCACTTCCAAAGTGAGTCTCAAAATCGCTAATGATGACGTACACTTTCCTTCACCTAGTCATGCTAATGAAAACGATGATGCTAGCTCTACTAGTTCTCATAACATGTCATATGATGAGTTAGTAGATGAGTGTAAGAAAATGTATACATTGCTTGTGAAGAAAGATAAGGAAAACAAAATGTTAAAAAAGGAAAATATAATGCTTACTTCTCATTTGCATGAATCCGAACTAGAAAATGAAAAATTAAAATCTAGGTCATTTGATTCATGCCATGATAATGTAGAACTTGAGCTTAAGGACTTGAAGTTCAAGAATAACAATTTAGAAAAAGAGAATTGCATGTTAAAATCTCAATTACATGCATTACATAAATCCATGAATGAAATGAAATGTGAGATTTCTTTCTTGAATAAGAAAGTAAATGAATTAAAAAATGCCTCATTTCCTAAGAACACTAGAATGAAAAATACTTATGTAAAGAATGCCAATGTTCATCATCATTCTCATGCTAAGCATTCTACCATTAAACCTCATGCTCAAAAGAAAAATGATTTATCTAAGAATGCCCATGCTCATCATGCCTCTCATGCCATGCATTCTACCATTAGACCTCATAATTGTAAGAAGATTAATGAGGTTTCTAAGAATGCTCATACTCATCATGTTTCACATGACAAGCATTCTAAAAATAAATCTCATGCCCATGTTAAAAATGAAAAGAAAAAATTTCATGGACATTGCTTTTGTTGTGGTATATATGAGCATGTCATCTATGATTGTGCCTTTAAAATGAACCCAAGTGTTATGAAAACACTTTGGGTACCTAAGCCCACTAACCCCCTAGGACCCAAAGGCATTTGGGTACCAAAGGTTTCTTCTATTGTAGGGGGAGCTACCACACAAGGTAAAAGAGATTGAAGATTTGAAGTTGACCAATGAGTTGAAGGAAGGATCCCTACATGGTTGCAACTTCAAAGTCTTCATCTAGACTAGATGCCTATGGTAAAATTGGCATCAAATATTTTGGTATCATCTCCTTACCTTAGCTTGTTTTATTTTAGTTGGAGATTATGATACATGTCTAATTTGAGTTGTTTTCCCCGCTCTTGTAAAAGAGTTCTTTGAAAATGTTTTTGATCATATTTTTCAACCAATAGGAAGGGTTGGAGATCATATTTTTCATTTATTATTCTTGTCATCTCTTAAAATTTGTTTTGGTATGTCTCGATTTTATTTTAAAACGAATTTGAAGCTATTTAGCAAAGTAGATTTTGATATCGATAATTGATCCATCTCTTTGCTACTTAGTTCGATAACTTGCTATCCTACATTTGGTATCCTAATATTGCTTGCAAGTTATGATAAAAAATGGAAGGCTAATAACTAGGAAGAAAAAGATTAGTTTGGCTAAGTTTTCAAGTATAAGGTATCCTTGTTGATATCCTTGTGCTTTAATGATTATATATATTTTCTTAAGGATGTTTGTCATCATCAAAAATGGAAAGATTATTGGTTTTAGGTTTTCAACCTTAGCCTTAATCTCGGTTCTGATGGTTTTGATGATAACAAATATGGGACTAATGATTTCATTGAGAATATGTTTCAGGTTTCATATCAATTAGTGTTCGATGTCCTCGATCGGAGAAATTGATCAATTGCAGTGCGCCCTGTTTCTTTCCGCGATAACATTTCTCAAGCACCAGCTGCTGCCTCAGCTCGGGTTTTGATCAAGCTCATCCCTTAATGAGTTGAAGGTGCCAAAGGCTTGCAAAGGAGCTTTTATTATTGGTTTATTCTTAAGCTCTTTTGATTCTAAATTTTATATGTTATTCAAACTATTTTTAATTTGGGTTTGTGAGAAGACCTTGTGTTAGGTCTTGCGTATAAGTGGTATCCTTGGTGTAGAGGGAGTAAAGCCACCTGTGTAATCGTAGTATTTACTAGGATTAGTTTAGTTGTCCCTTAGGGTTGAGGTGGAAGAGGACTCTCGATAAGAAGGTGGTGACTTTCGGGTGTGGAAGTGCCTTAGGTCGAGAGTGCGTCTTTTCGGTGAAAAGTCCTCGTGTGTAAGGGAAACGTAAATTAATCCAGTAAAACTAATTTGGAAATCCTAAGCGGAGTGCTTATGTAGTGGAGTAGGCATTGGGGCCGAACCACTATAAATCTTGTGTTTGCATTGTTTCATTTTGGTGTGCTTTAATTGCTTAATCATTTATTGCTTCCGCATATAATCATTGAATCAAAAATTGCCTAAACGATTAAAATTAGATTTAGGCTAGAGATTTAGTAAACACACTATTCACCCGCCTCTAGTGTCGCTATTTCGCCCACAGACTTCTCATTGGAATTCCACTCAAAAAAGAAGTCTCGTAATAGCAACTAAGTCTGCCAAACAAATAAGATACTCAGATTCCCAGTATGGAATGTCCTATTCCTGCCTGAGCTTTTCGATTAACCAATCTCATCTTTCAAGGACATCTGTGTTAGGTAGGCCCAGGGATCACTGATGAGTCGAATGAGCCCATCCCTCTGGCCTATAATTTATTGGTCGATTCGGTTGGTGCTGGCGGCTCCTGCATCTCATGCGTCTCCATGGGGGCCCCTTTATACAAGTTTGCTGCTAGGAGTCCCTCTAGTCGAATCAATAATCAATAGAAGTTGACTGACCTAGCTTGGCTCTTCAATCGACGATCTACTGCTCCCTCTTCCACATTCAAGGAGGATGAGTGGTTAGGGCCCCCGATGAATCTGTGGCTAAGTGCGAGTCCAACTGTTTTACTAGCCATCCGAATGGGAAGACGCCGACCAGATAGGTAAATGCACTGGTCAAGCGAAGAGAGAAAGATATGCTCATTTAAGCGCACAGGAGGAGTTTCACTTCATCTTGATCCAGAAAGGCCTTGTTTGGATGAGGTGAAGCTTGGTTTAATAATGTATGGTATGGTATGGTATTGTATGGTATGGTACTGTAAAAATTATTATCTTATTTGGAAGGATGATATGATATGGTATGGTTAAATGACAGTATCTATGGAGGAGAATGACGTCTTGACTAAGCCGATCAAGAATGATAAATAAAAATCTAATCTGATATGGGTATATAAAGGACATAAGAGAAATTATAAATTTTGATTGATGATATTTTAGAAATAAAATTTCATGAAACCATGAGAAACCACCAAATCCATGGTTTGAAAACTTGGCCAAAATTTATGATTTTCAAACCATGAGATTACCATACCATACCATGGCCACTTATTTGAAGTCTTCCCAGACATAAAATTAAATAATATCATACCATGATAAACCATACTCTACCATGAAACAAACAAGACCTAAGCTAATCTCTTATTTCTTTAGTGTCAATGGTCACGTTTTGAAGCAAACATTGCCTATCCCAAATTCTGGAATCTCCCACTGAATGAGATAGGGGATCTAACTTTCCTTGTGAAAGGTAGAATGAGCTTCCTCAACCAATGGAAGAGGATTTGGAAAGCGACTCAAAGCACTCCCTTGTTGTCAGCATAGCTGAAAAATAAGTTTGATAGATTCCAATTTTCCATGAAGTTTAAACACATATGTAAAGGGGAACCTTTGTGGTTGACTTTATTGACTCAAGGTCAACATTATTTTTATTTATAAGGAGCATGAATTGAGTTGCATCAAAATATGATATATTTTGTTCTTGCCTGAAGTTGGGTGATTCGTCCCGGCACGTCTCCTGGTCAGGTGTGACTCTCGGGGGCTACAAAAGATACTTCGACGCTCAATTTAGGGTGATTCCAAGGTGGAGGTTTATGGAATTGGAACTTAGTGTTACCTTGGTGCGTCATGTATATATATTTATTCCAGGTGGAGGTGATCATGCTATCCGGTAATCTCACTAGGATTGTTGCCCAAAATGGGTCAAGGCCAATCCCGGAGATGACGAGTTTATGATGATATATTCCTCGTGATAAGGGAGGACGTAGGAGTCCATGTTTGGCTGGGCGGGCCCCCCGAGTAGAGCTGTTTGACTTGGCTTGAGTCTGGCTCAAAGGCGTTGCTTAGGCGTAGTCCCCTGGGCAGGGCTGCGTGGTTTGGTTCGGAGTGAAGGGTGGGGCGCTGTTGGGTCTAGTCCGATCGGACCCAATAGTTCTAGTCTAGTCCACAACCCCCGAGCTTGGTCGAAGACTGAGTGTCGAGCTCGTGAGTTGAGTGAGTCTCTTTCTTGACGTTTGGGTGTCTTTTGGGGGAAATCTCGAACGTTTGGCCATACTTGGCGACTAGGGAAAAGACATTGGTTTTGTCGACTGCTGGGGCTGAGCTGAAAAGAATGATTAAGGAGGCCGATCTAGTTGAGGTCGACTATAATGACATGATGGGCTAGAGGGGAGCCGGACTACTGCAGGTGGTTTGTGCATTTCCTCTGGTGGGCACGTGGCGGCTCTTCATGTCACTTCGGAGTATGTCAAATCGATATTTTTGTTGTGTTTAACATATGCCTTCTCGGCTTCCACACTTAGTATGACGGTTGTAAGGTGTTAAGACACACTAGAGGGGGGTGAATAGTATAAGTCTAGATTTATCTCACTTTAAATTTTACTGTAAATGCGGAAGCAATATAGGTGAATGAGAACACACAAAATCAAACAATGCTAACAATTTGATTTATAGTGGTTCGGCCCTAATGCCTACTCCACTACCTTGGCTCACCAACAAGGATTTCACAACCACTTATATTAACTTTCCTTTCCTTCTAATGAGGGTCTACCAAGGTCTTATCTCTCATACTAGAGAATGCCTCTACCTCAAACCTAAGGGAACCCTAATGTTACAAACAAGCAAGATTGTCAAGATCGCTAGCAAGATCGTAAGATCGTAAGATCCTACGATCCTACACCATGCTAACGATCCCGATCTCACTAAAAGATTGAAAAACATAGGATCGGTTTGGGATCGCTCGTAAGATCATAGGATCGGTAGGATTGTAAGATCCTAACCAATCATATACTATTAATTTTTCAGCCATTTTAACCAATTTTGGGCCAAAGCCCAGCCCACTCTACCCGATCTAAGACCTGCCCAATTTTAATTTTTCAAGTTTGAAACACTTCTCTTCACCATTTTGCCTGATTCCTCCCACTCTGAGTCGCCATAAATTGTGAACTACGACTTGTGTTAGTATTGTGTAATATGTTATGACTTATGAGTTATGACCTCAAAATTATATGTGTTTTATGTTAAATTGTATTAATAAGGATTGATTTTGAATGATAAATAAGAACTGTGAGTACAAATTCATAGAAAAATATATATTTATGTTATAGATAATATTTTTTTAATTATTGGTGGGATCTTACGATCCTCGATCCGATCCTACTATCCTCGATCCTATGGGAGCCTTACGATCTTGCGTAGGAAAGCGATCTTGACAACCTTGCAAACTAGTGAACCCAAGGTCATGTGTGTCACCCAAACCTTCTTACAAACACAAGTAATCAAGAAACAACAAGAAAATACAATAATAATGAAACAATAATCAAAACAATAAACTACTTAGCTCCAACACAAGATCCTAGCTTCCTCTTAATGCCTTTAATAATGAAAATCAAGGTTGAAGACTCAATCAAGAAGGTAGAAGCTCAAAGCTAGAGTTTTCCACAAAGATTGGCTCAAAGAAGCTTTTGGATGATCAATAGATGTCTCATGAAGTGTTAGCGGTCATAGGATGGCTTAGAAGGCCTTTAAATAGGCAGAACATGAAGTAGAGGTCGGGCTCAATGGATAAAATTCAAAATAGAGCCGTTGGGGGCATTTTGGGAATACTCGGAAAGTACCGGTACTTTTTGGGCTATTTCGGAATGTACATCCGGGATGTTTCAAGTTATTCCAGAATATTCATCTGGGATGTTCCGAGATGTTTCGAGCTATTCCGGAATATTTTGGGCTATTTCGGAATGTCCATTCGAGATGTTCTGGGATATTTCGGGTTATTTTGGAATGTCCATCCGGGATATTCCAAACTATTTCGGAATGTCACAACATCTCATCTCATAATCTGATATGTTGTTTATCACTTAGAAACTCTTGGTAATAGATTAGGTTCATGCCCTAGGAATATTTGCATCATTATGGGGATTAATACAATTATTCTAGACACCCTAAACCTAAACTCTATTCTTCCTAAAGAGTCTGAGCGCATCAACCAACGTCTTTCTGATTCACCGATTTTTCCAATATTTCCAATCGAGGACGTTGCACGTAAACCGATATAGAACTTGAAAACATTTCTCCATGAAATCATTAGTGCCATGTTTGTTATCATAAAAACCGAGATTAAGAGCAAGGTTGAAAACCTTAGACCAACAACAGTTTCGCTAGTGGAGATCTTCTCACCCTTCGTGGCGACGGCTGATTGGCCTTTGCCCCCTCATTTTTGGGGAGACATCATGGTAAAAAGGTACCCGTTCGTGTAATGGAGGGAGTTTCTAGGGAGACACCGATTGTTGAGCTGGTCGGTACATATTCAATTTCCTCTTTGTTGTGGGCTGTTCGATGAGGAAGTGGGGTCTATAAAAGGGCTTCCCCTTCCCCGGTTTGTGAGTTTTCCTTACGTTTCCTTGGCCTTCGTTAATGGCAAGCTTTAGTGGTGTCTTCTACAACTAGTCCCTTCCTCAAGCATTCGCTAGCTCTCACCGGTAAGTTTTCTCAACCTCAAGCTCCAGTGTTTGCGGTTGACTTTGGGATTTCGTCTTTTCGCGTGAGTTGTTTAGCCCCTCTTTATCTTTCAGATATGCGTATACTATTCTTGAATGTCCTCGGTATGCGTTCTCGCTTGACAGAGATGCAAGAGAGGTCCGCCATGAATAAGGGAAATAATCCACTAGTGGATGAGTTGTTGAGACGTCCTATGAGGGGCCTCACAGTCTCGGAATCCACAAGTTCCGGAGTGGGGGTGGAAGCGACTGGCTCCTCAGCCTCTTTAGATTCCCCAGTCTTCCTTGGTTCGTTGGTGGGGCGTCGTAAGATGGCTCGATATTTGGGGGAGAACATGCTCGTTGAGTCGAATGCTCACCCTCAAGGGAATGAGTCCCTTCTTCCAGAGGTGGCAACAGCAGCAAGCACACAAGGGTTCATCAGCCTGACTCGGCGCTACGTTTTTACTCTGGGAGCGAGTTGGTTTTTCTAGACGGGGTGGACCTTTGGGAGTACATCCAACTTTTGTTGGGCAACTTGTAGGAGGCCTCGCGAAAGGAGCATGAATGTAATGCCCAAAAACTTAAAAATAATATCTTATTATTAAGCAGGAAACCATAGGCTCGAGTTAGCGTAGATTAGCGTAGAGCTGCGGAATTGAACCCGGGTAAACTTTAAATATAGAAAAATTTAGGAAAAAATCATTATTTTGTTTCTATGATTTAGCATCCTAATATGATAGAGGGTCCGGAGACAAGTCTATAGGTTCAAGCGGAACTCGAATCAGAGTTAGAATGAATTAGTTATGGATTTTAGAAGCCGAGACGAATAAGTGAGGGCGTTTTGGTAATTTGGGCCAACTAGGGCCCATAAATTATTTAATGGGGGCACATGGCTGCTGTTTAGCCACATGCCACCTGAGAGAGAGAGAGAGAGAGAGAGAGAGAGAGAGAGAGAGAGAGACCAAGGAGGAGGAGGAGCCGCCGAAGCCGAAATTCCGCGAGTTCGTCGACGTCGATTGAAGGAGGATCCCTATCGTCTTCATCCTTCTTATTTTCTCCAAAGAGGTGAGTGGATTAGCTTTATTTTTCCCTCCTTTTCATCAGCCATGCCGCCACCCCTATGTCGGGTAAACTTTAAATATAGAAAAATTTAGGAAAAAATCATTATTTTGTTTCTATGATTTAGCATCCTAATATGATAGAGGGTCCGGAGACAAGTCTATAGGTTCAAGCGGAACTCGAATCAGAGTTAGAATGAATTAGTTATGGATTTTAGAAGCCGAGACGAATAAGTGAGGGCGTTTTGGTAATTTGGGCCAACTAGGGCCCATAAATTATTTAATGGGGGCACATGGCTGCTGTTTAGCCACATGCCACCTGAGAGAGAGAGAGAGAGAGAGAGAGAGAGAGAGAGAGAGAGACCAAGGAGGAGGAGGAGCCGCCGAAGCCGAAATTCCGCGAGTTCGTCGACGTCGATTGAAGGAGGATCCCTATCGTCTTCATCCTTCTTATTTTCTCCAAAGAGGTGAGTGGATTAGCTTTATTTTTCCCTCCTTTTCATCAGCCATGCCGCCACCCCTATGTCATGGGGTTTTGTCGATTTTTTATTCGATTTCGTCGTATTGGTTTGAGTTTTCGTATCGAGGGTTTTCCTATCGTCGTTGTGATTCCGTCGGATCAAATTTTGGGTGATTTGGCCACCCCTACCCTTACTATGCCAGCCCCTTTTTATTCAAATTCTTGATGGTTTCTTTGAGGATTCTTGATGGTTGTTGAGGTTTCTTGGTGCTTACTTGAAATCTTGAGGAAGTGAGGAGTTTTGGGGAAGTTCTAGGGTATGCCCCCTTTAGGGTTCTTTAGGAACCCTAGGTTGGCCGGCCACCCAAAGAAGGGTTTTTTAGGATTTAAATATATTTTTCACACTTAGAAATTAAACTTTAGGGTATGTTGAATTTATTCCTAATGGTATAAATATTGTAGGAACCTATACTTAGGAATCAATTAAGGACCCTAGGGACACTAGAGACATTAATTAGGACCCTAATTTAACTTTTGGAAGGGCTGACCCTAAGAACACCTAAGGGGGCCGAATCTTCCTTGCCCTTAGGGCACTTGGGTGAGGGAGGTTGGCAGGCCCTAGGATAGTCGGCTAGGGTCACCAAGGGCAGGTTAAATTGCGTAGGATTACTAGGTAGTGATACCTTATTTTTAGAGCTTTCTATATGTGCTTTTCGTTCTCTTTTCCCTACGCTTTTAGATGTGTTGTACCTTTATTTATGAGTTGCACATTCCATGTCATATTTATATATATACATGCGTGGTTGTGATTTATGACTTGAGGAGGTGGAGGTTGAGGTATGTCCTTAACCTAGCTTGTTGTTATTGATAGCGCATCTTATATTTACTCTTATAACTGCGTGTGTGATGTGCTTGTGCATTTCCCGGTAGCCTCGCTAGTGAGGGGAGGGTAAGCCCCATAGACGTTGGCCTTATTTCGGAAGTCTGACTGATGAGGGAAGATCATACCCCAAAGAGACTATCCGAAGACCCGACCGGTGAGGGGAACGTATGCCCTAAAGAGACGGTTCGAAAGAGCCAGTGCCGGTGAGGGGAGTGCATGACCCAAAGAGACTGCATTGAGCTGGGTGGTAGTTCGGAGGCCACACTGTCTACCTACCCTATGTGGCTTGAGGGGTCGACTGGTCCGAAGATCATTCATGTGGATGTGACATTGCATTATGATGTTTTATCTGTGATGGATGTGGTTATCATGTAGAGAGTAGTAGATATGCTTATCATGTTATGATGCTATTTACTGCTTTTTATTATGCTTCATTATTGCATGACGATGATGTGGAGGAATCGAGGACGGATCTACTCACTAAGTCCTAGTTGGACTTACCCCTCATTTCTGTTATTTTACAGCACCTGAGCTAGATCAGAGAGGTACCGGGGTGCAGTAGCGTGACCAGTGGCGGTAGGGTAGCGGGTCTCGTGACATGTCATGGTCGAGGGGGATACATGAGTCTTTTCTCTTTTCTTTGAGTTATTGAGTCATGTAGACTCGGGTCGATGTTTCCGCATTTTATTACTTTTAGGAGTCTTGATTATTTATTAATCTTTCAAAAAATAATTTGAGGTTTGTTTTTGAGTCTATGGTTTGGTTGTAATTAAGTTGATTTATTCTCTTTTGATAAAGTATAAGTTTGTTCAGGTTATTTTTATGTTGTGTTTGAGTTGGGTTAGACTTCAGGGTACGTGGTGTACCCTGGCCGGTCATACCGAATTTGGGGTGTGACAATGAAGTGCAGTCCCAAGAGCTCGTGGCCTCTGGGCTTAGGATGATGGAGATAGAGAGGACCTTGGAGGCAAAGGCCGAAAAGTCACTTGTTTGATCACAGCTGTTTCTGAGTCTACCACCCGGATAGCATAGTTGGAGAGCAAGGCCGGGCGGAACTAAAGATGGTCTACTTGGACCTTTCTGTGGCGGTGACGACGAAATCCCATCTCATGGACAAGGCAAAAGAGGCGAGGGCCGAGGCTGTGAGGTGCAACCTGGCTAAGGAGTCCGTTAAGGAGGAGGTGAAATGCCTCCGAGATAACGCCCTTGCCATGTATATGGAAGCTTTCGAGAGGGCTTTCGAGTTGGCCAAGCTTCTAGCCCCCAGTGCTGATCTTTCAGGAATGGACTTCCTTAAGGAAGTTAAGGATGGTATCCTGGTGAATCCTAAAGCTGAGAGAGAGTTTTCTTGGTTGCTCAGCGGTAACCTTTCAGTCGCGACTCCAGGCCAATGCCCATTCTCTCCCGTAGGATTCCCTGCTCCAGAAAAGGACGCTCATGCTGAATGTGCCAAGGCGGCGGGTGCAACCTCTTCTCAGCGGCTCCTTTAGATTTTCTTATGTTGACTCTTGGGGACTTCTTTGGGGGATTGGTTGTTTTGTCCCTTTTCTCTTATTTTTGACTTTGACGGTTGCCCCTGCGTGGGTCTATTTTGTTGACTATGGCAACTATTGCTCCTTTGTGAGCTCATTTTGTGTTGTTTTGTACGTAAATCTTCTTTGCTTGGTATTTCATGAAGGGAATGTTCATGCCCAATCTTTTGGGTTCTGACTCGGGGCTAAACCGTCGAATTTAGGATTGAAACCTCCTAGTTGAATCGTTTGAAATAATGATTCAAGGTTGAATCTTGTGGAATCTGTTTATGGTTGAACCTTTTGAAATCAGGTTCATGATTGAACCTTTTGAGATCTGGTTCATGGTTGAACCATCTGAAATCTAGTTCATGATTGAACCATCTCAAATTTGGTTCATGATTAAACCTTGTAAAATTACGTATAAGTAGTGGCGTGGTAGCCTAGTGGTTTGCACTTAGGCCGAACCTACCAAAAGGTGTAGGTCGGGGCCATGTGTAAGAAGTCATGTAGAGGCTATGGCAAAAGTATTTAGTGTAAGGAATTAAGCACTCAGTGGTTCGGGTCGAACTCGCTAAGGAGCGTAAGGTGGAACCGCACGCAAGGAGTTATGTAGGGGGCACTAAGGCCAAAAATAATGGTGTGATAGCCGAAGACTGCACTTGGGGGTTCATGCCGAGCTAGCCAAGGAGCGTAAGGAGGAACCACACTTGAGGAGTTTTGTAGGGGGCGTTGAGGCTACGAATAATGGCGTGATAGCCGAAGACTGCACTCGGGGGTTCAGGCCGAGCTCGCCAATGAGAGTAAGGCGGAACCGCATGCGAGGAGTTATGTAGGGGGCGCAGAGGCCAGAAATAATGGCGTGATAGTTGAAGACTGCACTCGGGGGGTTCAGACCGAGCTCGCCAAGGAGCGTAAGGCAGAACCATGCTTGGGGAGTTATGTAGGGGGCGCTGAGTAGGGGTGGAAACTTGCCAGGCCAAACTTTCGCCTTAACAGGCCTGGCTTGTGGCCTGTTATAGGCTTTTTTTGCCTAAGCCTAGCCTGGTCTAGCTTGTGGCTTGTTTATAAAATATGCTTCCAATATGAAGCCTGAAGCCTATTTATAAAACTTGCTTCCAATACAAAAATTGAGCATGTCAGCTTATGGCCTGTGGCCTGTTTATAAGGCCTACTTCCATTATATATTTATATATGCACTGTGCACATCACCTTAACAGGCTCAAGTCAGCTTGTCAGGCTCAATAGACTTTAAATTGAGCCTAGGCCTGGCCTGATAAGGAAAATAGGCATAATGGCGTGATAGCCGAAGACTGCACTCAAGGGTTTAGGCTGAGCTCGCCAAGGAGCGTAAGGCGGAACCACATGCAGTTATGTAGGGGGCGCTGAGGCCAAGAAAAATAGCGTGATAGTCGAAGACTGCACTTGGGTATTCATGACGAGCTCGCCAAGGAGCATAAGGTGGAACCGCGTGTGAAGAGTTATGTAGGCGGCGCTGAGGCCATAAATAATGGCGTGATAGCTTTTGCGGGGGTTTATTGATGTTGTGGTCTTGCCTGGAGTTCTTTTCAGGGGTTGAGATAGAGGTGGCAAAATAGGCTGGCCCGTAGTTAGCGAGCTGGGCCAAGCTGGGTCGGTACGATAAGGTAGTGTGTTGTGTCGGGTCGGCCCGACCCACTAACTCCGTGGGCCAAAAATTCCTAGCTCGGCCTGGCCCACGAGCCCGTTATCAACTAAAAAATTGTTAAAACTTGTAAAAAAGGTAATTTAAAATATTTTAGAGACTAAATAAGCACCAAATATGATATTTCACATGAAAAGCTCCATGAATTAACATCATCTTCAATTTTAAAGCACTAAACTAGACTCAAAATTAATTTTTTTAATACTTAGCGGGCCAAACGGGCCGGGCCGGGCCGGCCCGTGTCAGCCCGCCATATTATCATGCCGGGCCAGCCCAGCCCGATAAGCTTATCGGGCCAAATTTTCTGGCCCGGCCCATAGTTATCGTGTCGTGCTATCGTGTCGCCCCCATTTTTGTCGCCCCTAGGCTAAGTCGGGGTTGCTTTTGCATGTCTCGTCTTGAGCTCGGTTCAATATTTTCAATCGGCTGCTTGTTCTTGTCCCTAGGAAATGTTTGTGGTCCAATAGGTGTGTTCCCCGGTTCGATCATCTTCGGCTTGAGGCATTCATTATAGCACTGCCGGGCTTCCTTCTGATCAACATGTAATACTCTTACCTCCGTCTCAGAGATAGGAAACTTTACTGCTAAATGAGGAGTAGATATGACAGACCCCAGAGTGTTTAAGGATGGTCACCCCAGGATTATATGATATAAGCTGGGTATGTTGATGACGAGATACTGCACATGGATCGTCTTTGCTTTAGGTCGAGAGTCGAATGTCGTCCTTAGCCATATGACTCCACTGACATATACTCTCTCTCAAAAGAAACCCGCAAGTCTCCTTTGCAAGGTGTGAGTGAGCCTTCAGTTTATTGCATCTTCTCAAAGGTAGAGTAGAAAAGAATGTCAGCCGAGCTCCCTTGGTCGACGAGGACCTTTTTGACGATAAAATTTCCTGCAATCACAGAAATAAAGACCAGGTCGTGTAGGTTCTGATCAGTTCCTTGGAAGTCGGATTCATATAATGATATTATCGAGGTTTTTGGGACAGGTCGGTGCGAGTGAACGACGTTGTCGACTGCCATGACTACCCGAAGAGACCTTTTCCTAGCCGAGCTTGACTCCCCGCCTCCCGCGAATCCGCCGACGATGTAGTCGATTACCCCTCGGGGTTCGAAGGTACTTGTCAAGGTATCCTGTGCGGACTCCTCGGGGTTCCAGCCGATCTCCGATCATTACACACTCCTCGGTAGTGTGTCCATAGGTGTCATGGTATGCACACTTCTTGTTCATGTCGGCGTTGGGCGATAGCTTTTGTTTTCCTGCGTTGGCGGGGTATTTGATGAGCTTCAAGTGGTAGATGTCCCGGAGGATAGTTTCTTTCTTGGCGTTGAGGGGAGTATGTCTTTCGAAGCGGGCACTCGGGCGAGGTGAGACCTCGGCTCTCTACCATTTTCCCGTTCACACTGGCTGTGGTCTTCAGTCCTACTATCTTCCTTCTTGGGCCTTTTGTCCTCGATCGCGGCTTTGAGGTTTTTCCAGTCGATCTTCTTTGCTTCTCTTTGATCTTCCATTTTTATGAAACTTGCCACCTTTTCTTGGTGTTACCAGAGATTGGCAGGAGAGAGAGAGAGAGAGAGAGAGAGAGAGAGAGAGAGAGAGAGAGAGAGAGAGAGAGAGAGGTGTTACCAGAGATTTGCAGGGGAGGGGCGATGGTGGCGATCGGAGATCGGGGGGAGAGTAGCGACAACGACGTCAAAGAGAGAGAGATGTGGGGGCACACTTTTAAAATATTAAAAAAGGAGTCCTACGTAGAGGCTGAATTAATATATGAATAAAAAATTAATTTTTAATACATGTCAGCATGCCACGTCATCAGATTAATGGGGCGTCTGACAAAAATTAGACGTCAGATCACAATTAAAACAAATGTCTTAGTATATGCACACAATTGAGATAAATGAAAGTAGGGGTCACAATTGAGACAAAGGCAAAATTACATGCTATATTTAGATATTTTCCTTTTATTAATTGATTCCCTAACTAGCTTCAAGTTTTTTATACTGAAGATAGACTCATACCTTTGTTGATGGCCAGGAGCCCACACTCAAGATTGAATGGAAAGATTAATTTCCTATTGTTGGTGAAATGGCCACACTAGAGGGGGGTGAATAGTGTGTTAACTAAACTTGTCGCCTAAATTCGGTTTTACTCATTTTCTTAAACTACTTAGGCAAATCACAATTTAACGACTAATTAAATAGGAAAGCGATTAATGATAAAGTAATTAACACAAAATAATATATCAATGCTAACACAATTATTTATAGTGGTTTGACCCTAATGCCTACTCCACTACCTAAAAATAATGCTAACACACAATTTATAGTGGTTCGGCCTCAATGCCTACTCCACTACCTAAGCACCCCGCTTAGGATTTCCAAACTAGGTTTACTAGATTATATCGTTTCCCTTACAAAGATGACTTTACACCGAAAAGTCTCCGCTCTCAAACCGAATGTACTTCCACACCCGAAAGTATCTCACCTTCCTACCAAGAGCACTCTCCTACCTCAACCTAAGGGACAACTTAACTAATCATAGTAAACTAAGTTTACAATGATGGATTTAAGCTTTAACACCAAGGCAACCACCAACTCAATCAAACCTAGCAACCTAGGTTTATACACTCGATATACAATCAAAATAAACAACAAAATACAATAATAATTGGAGCAATAAATCAAACAATAAGTACTTAGCTCCAAAAGTAACTCCCTAGTCCTCTTGATGCCTTGAGAAGATGAATCTTTGAAGCTTGAAGGCTAAATCAACAAGTGAATATCAAAATTAGGATTTTTGCAAGGATGGCTAGAAACTTGTAGAGATGCTTAGGATCACTCTATGAGGCTTGGAAGCATCAATCACTACTTAGTATTGAGTTTGGGATGAGTATTTATAACCCCCTAAACAAGAGGGTTCTTCAACGGGCATTTTTCTGCCAGTTGGCGACGCCCAATCGCTTGCCGGTCGACCGACTGAGCGACCAAAGGCCTACTGCCAATTTCTGGCAATATTCGGTCGATCGAATTGCTTTCTGCTCGATTTCCTCTTCTGCCAGTCAACCGATCGATTGACCGAATCTGGGCAGGGCTGATTTCTGGGTTCCGTCTTTGCTAAGTCTACTTATATAATATTTCTTAACTTTAAGATAATAACTTTAAGACATAAATGTTATATAAGGATTACCCCCATTTGGATTCAATAAAAATATCTAAAAAATCAAAATCCTTAAGAATCAAAATCTAACTTTTGGGGTCTAGTACAAATTTCCGAAAACCGAAACTTTTATAATCTTCCGGGTCAAATATGGGTAGGCTAAAGGCTTCCAAAAAATTCTTAAAAATATCTCGTTATCTAGTTTTTACCTAAGGTACAATTATCGGTACTTTTGGTGCCAAAAAATATCTAGATTATATAGCCCTCAAAGGAGCTCCCTAGGCTTAGTGAATTTCAGGATCATTTCTAATTTTTTGAGTTTTTGTGTTTTGGGGTTCGAGTTTGGTTTTTGGGTTTTTTTGTATCATCATGAGAATTTACAACACATTCTAGACACCCTAAACCTAAACTCTATCTTCCCGACGAAATCCGAGCGACGACAAGCGTCTTTGCCGTTTTCTCTAATTTTTCCAATCGGGGACGTCGTGCACTAACCGATATGGAACCTGGAAATAACTCTCCATGAAATCATTAGTTCCATGTTTGTTATCATCAAAACCGAAATTAAGACCAAGGTTGAAAATCTTAGGCCAACACCTATTGTTATTAGAATTTTAGTTTTTCGGGTAGGAAATCGAACCAAACCAAAATTATTAGGTTCGGGTTCGGGTTCGGGTTGGGTTTTCAAAGAAGAAAAAAATTCGGTTTTGGATAATTCGGTTCGGTTCGAGTTGAATCGAATGGACATGCCTAATACCCGTTTAGACGGGTACCCGCGGATATTTACCCGTTTTATGATGGGTATGGGGGTTTGTATCCTACTATGGGGATTTCACATGTAATTTTTTTTACCCGTTTATTATATGGGGCGGGTACGGATATTATAGTAATCATACCCGCAGGTATCCGTTACCCACGAGAATTAGTTAATTACAAAATTACCCGCGGTAAATATACTAAAAAAACCCTAACACAATTCAATTCCACCCCCCACTACACGCAGCACACCACAGTCCTCACTCGGTCATTGCTCCCTCGTCATGGTCATTGCCCGCTGCGCACGCCTACAGCCTACTCCTCCTCCCTCGTCGAGTGATTCAAGTCCTTCACAGCTGCTGCCCTCCTTCTCCCTCATCGAGTGATCGTCGGCGTCGGCTTCACCTGAGCTTCACGGCGTCTGCTTCACCCAAGCAGTATGATAGCGAAGGAAATGGTATTTCTTCGATTTCTCCGCAACCTTCTTCACTTCCTCATGATCGATTGATCTGTTCCTGTTATTGTAGATTGATTTCTTCCCATTTTTGTAGATTGATCTCCAGGAGACGAGGGAGACGTCGCAGAAGTTTAATACCTGAAATCTGAATCTCCAAGTATCGCAATTTTTGCCAAAGACGACTTGGGTCACAACGCAGGAGTTTTTTCAGTCTGATACCTGAAATCTGAATCTCTAGGTATCGCTTTCTGAAATCCAATTTGTGTGGCATGAGTTTCATTTTTGAGATTGATCGAAGATTGAAATCCAATTAGTGTAATAACGACGTGTAATATTATTGTCATCGAGCCTAAGTCGAAGCTGGCGATTATTTCGACCATCCCGAGGCCAAAAGAACTGTCGGATCCGCCGGATCCAAATCTTTGTTCCCAAACTGAGGAAGCAGGAGTTGTATCTGATGCAGTGCTTGGTGATGAAGAATCTCTGGAGGATGAAGCTGAAGAGTAAAGGGGATCTGAGAGATAAAGCAGGAGTTCTTCCGGCATCCTGGGCGGGACTGTTCAGACAGGCGAGAAATGAGGAGCATTGGAGCAAATCTTCTATTCTGAATGAGAAGATTCTGAAAATCCAGAAGAATGCTAAAGGGAGAGTCATAATCGAAGAAAATGATCTCAAAAAGGTTAGAGAGGATTATAAATTATTCATGTATGGTAAATTCTTAGGTAGAACTCCTCCTTTTTCTTTGGTGAAAAATTTACTTCCCAAACTGTGGAATTTAAAATCTGAGGTTCGAATTGTTGATTTCTTTGCCGGATTCTTTGGGTTTAACTTCAGAAATGAAGAAGACTACTGGAAGGTCTTCTCAGGAGGGCCTTGGTTCTTGAGAGGCCAAGCGCTGACTCTAATTCCGTGGAATGATAGTTTTTAGCCTCTTAAAAAAGAAATCTCTGAGGTTCCAGTGTGGATTCAACTACCAGGGCTTCCTCTGGAATTTATGCATAGCTCGATTCTTCCACATATTGTTGCGACAGTGGGCAGACCATTGAAAATAGATGAATACACATTGTCGAGGGAAAGGGGAAAGTTCGCTAGAATTTGTATACTGCTAGATATCAAGAGGCTTGTGTAACAAGGTGTGTGGATTGACACAAAAGGGGAGAGTTTTTTTCAGTCAATTGCTTATGAAAATTTATCAGTCTTGTACTTTAAATGTGGGAGAGTGGGACACAAAGAAGAAAAATGTATGCTGAATGATCAGAAACCAGTGCATAATGTTGAGGAAATGGAAAAGAATGGTTCATCAAAGGAAGATGAGGACTTGATGGGTCTTTGGGTTCAGGTGCAGAGGAAAAGGAGAGCAGTTTTCAAAGGAAATAAGAAAGAAGAAGCTTCCTTGCAAAATTCTTTCATGGTCCATAACCCAACGTTTGAGGAAGGGGTTGGAAAGAGGAACAATATATGAAATGGTGATGGATAAGATGAAGGCTCAGGTTGTGGAGCCTAAGACTGTGAAGAATTTGATGATGGAAAAGAGGAATTATGGAAGCCGGGGAATGTATGGAAAGAAAAGAAGTCAAAGGAGATATCCTATAATGAAGACAAGATGAAAATTTGTGAACAATCAGAATCAGGAGTCATGGAAACACAGGGGGGAGCTTCTGAGCAATTAAATCCAGTGGAGTTCACTGCTAATAGAATGGTAGTGGATCATACAAAGAAGGATATTGAGGAGAATAAACATGTGGAGAAGAACTTGGAGAAATTGGCTACAAGACCTGAGTAATTTCTTCAAGAAGATTCTATAGAATAGAAATGCTAAGGATGACTTTCTTGAGGAGGGAATAGAACCAGAAACCTTTAGAATTCTTGAAGGAAAGACAATGAAAGGTAGAAGAGGAAGTTATAGTGGTAAAGGCCTTTTCAGTGTTCTTGTTGGATACAGGAATATCAAATTGAAAAAAAGAAAGTATTCTGTGGAAACTTGTGCTGAAAATACTAAAGATGGTCCTTTTGAAGGAATGTTGGACATGTCTGATATTCCAAACTCCTAATGATTTTCTTATCATGGAATATTAGGGGCATGAGGAAGAAGAAAGCTAATGACTACTTGTGGTCAGTGGTTAGCCAGAATAGAGTGAATGTTGGAGACTCACCTGGAGGATTTGGAAGCTGAAGCTTATTTGAAAGAAAAAGGAAGGTCATGGGAGGGATGTGCAATGGGAAGCAGTGGCAGATCAGGAGGAATTATACTGATGCGAAAAAAATATAGTATGAGGGGTATGGTGGTCTATAAAGATGAACAATGTACCAATTGTATTTTAGAAAAAGAAAATGGAAAACAATTTCTGATTACTTGTATCTATGCCGGTACAAATATCATCAGCAAGAGCAGGCTTTGGAAAATGTTGGGGGAACTCAATATATCTGATTTGCCTTGGATGTTGGTGGGTGATATGAATTGCATAATTGAAGCAAAGGAAAAAAGATGAGGGAATCCATTTCAGGAAAATAAGGCAGTTGCATATTTCAAAGAAATGACAGGGAATTGTGGGCTCATTGATGTTGGCTTCAAAGGACCTATGTTCATTTGGTCTAATAAAAGAAAAGAAGGGAATAAAATTGTTGTTAGGCTAGACAGAGTGTTATACAACATGAAATGGCTGTACTGGAATATAGACATCAATGTGGAGCATTTAAACATGGTGAATTCAGATCACAGGCCTTTATTGATTAAATGTATCAGAAGCAGGGATGCGAGGGAGAAGAGAAATAAAAGAAATTTCATTTTTGAGTACTTCTGGTTAGACTACCCTGAGATGGAAGAGGTGGTTAACAAGTACTAGACTGAAAACAATGGTAATAAAATCAATATGGTCAGTAATCTGGAAAACTTGAAGGGAATCCTTTCTAAATGGAACAGAGAGTTCATTGGTTGCCTAGAGGCAAACTGGAAGGAAATAAATGAGAAACTGAGACTGCTTAAGGCAAAAGAGGAACAGAACTTGTTATCAGATATGGAGTTAGTTGATAAAAGATGCTTGGAAAATAAGTTGATAGCTCTCTCCAGACAAATAAAAATGAAGTGGTGGTCGAAGTCAAGGAAGTTATGGATTGATGGTGGGGATAAAAACACCAAGTACTTCCAAAATTCAGTTAAGCTGAGAAGGAAAAAAAATAAAATTAAAGAGCTGATTGTGGATGATGTGGCAGTGAAAGATAGTAAACAAATTGTTTGGTCTTTTGCTAAGTGGTATGAGGACTTGTGGAGCAAAGAAGAGGATATGGATGATATCAATTTAGAAGGTCTGAGTTGGTGTTCTATTACCAGGGAGGAGGGTATGCAGTTGGAGAAACCAATCAGTATTGAGGAGATTGGAATGCACTAGCAAGTATGGGCAAAGGCAAAAGCCCTGGCAAAGATGGGTATACTATGGAGTTCTTTCTTCAAAACTGATCTGTGGTAAAGGAGAAGATTAGAGGAGAGATTGATATATTCCAGAAAAATGGAAAATTGCCAATTGGATGGAATGAAACTGTTTTGGTCATGATACCAAAAAAGGAGAATTCAAATAAGATTGGTGACTTTCGCCCAATTGCTTTATGCAATGTTCTATATAAAGTGGTGGCAAATATCCTAGCTAATAGAATGAGACATCTTCTTAACAAAATCATAAGTCCTGAGCAATCTGCATTTGTTCCAGGGAGATCAATTCAGGATAACATAATGATTGTTGTTGAACTGATTGACTCCTTTCACTATTCAAAAGCAAAGAAGCCTTATTTGATGCTGAATTTGGACTTACAAAAAGCCTGACAGGATTAGATGGGAGGCAGTGTATGAAGTATACTGGGCTTCAATGAAATTTATTGAATGGATCAAAGACTGCCTAGAAGATTTAAAGTTTTTCTATAAAGTGAATGGGGAATTGTCTGAACAATTTGTTGGATACAAAGGGATTAGGCAAGGTGATCCAATGTTACCTTACCTATTTATCCTTATGGAGGAAATTCTCTCTGCTATTGTCAGAAAAGCTGTTAATGAAGGAACAATTGAGCCATATAAAATAAACTAAGAGATTTCAGCATTTGTCAGTTGTTATTTGCAAATGATATTATCTTCACTATCAAAGAAAGTGTTAAGTCTTGTAAAGGACTGAAGAGAGCCTTGGACCAGTACTGCAAGATATCTGGACAAAAAGTACACATTGAGAAATCAGAAATAATTTTTCCAAAATATTTGAAAGCTAACCAAAAGCACAAAATTTATAACCTATTTGGTACGAAGGAAGGGCATCTGCCAATGAAATATTTGGGGGCATTTGTCTCCCCAAGGAAGCTTATTGAAGAGCATATATCAGAAGGTGATGAATAGAATGGAGATTTGGGCTAAGAATTTGATTTCCCAAGCAGGAAAGCAGTTCTTATCAATTCTGTGGCTTTTTGTATTCATGTATACAATTTGATGACTACCAAGGTAAATGTAAAAGTGATCAAAAAGATTACAAGGTCTGCCAGGGAATTCTTTTGGGCTAGTAGTAAGAAGAATAAGGCTAAACTACTGAGCTGGAAAAGATGACTGATAGTAGAGCAAGAGGAGGACTGGGTATTAGGGACTTGGAGATTGTGAGGAAGACTATGATAGCCAAAAGAGTCCTTCCTTTATTGAACAATATTGAAAGTTTATGGTGTAAGTTTTACAAGGCTAAGTACAAAGCTGTTCATCCCTGGGAAGGGTGTAGAAGGAAGCATAAGTCTGAACAAGCAAAGGCAGTGTTTAGTTGCTTGAAGAATATGAGAGATGGACTGTGTAAGAAGCTTACCAATGGATTGGAAACTGATGTTTGGAGGGATCCATTGATTGACGTTGTTACTTTAAGTCATTGTCCTACATTTTTTGATCCAAAAGAGTTGGACTATTTTGAGAATGTGGGTGAATTGCTTTTAGAGAATGATTAATTGGCATATGAAAAGAATCCAAAGATGTTTTGGTAACATATTGATGCAAAG
This sequence comes from Canna indica, assembly GCA_034359265.1. Classification (NCBI taxonomy): domain Eukaryota; kingdom Viridiplantae; phylum Streptophyta; class Magnoliopsida; order Zingiberales; family Cannaceae; genus Canna; species Canna indica. Next base: position 28,769,975 of record CP136898.1, on the reverse strand, counting down.
GATTTTGTGTATCCAGATTGATACTTCTGGGAGTGGTGATAATTGGGTTTGGAAGAATAACATAAAAGGGGTTCTTTCAACCAAAGAGACTTATTGTTTTCTGAAGAGTAGAGATACAAAAGGATACGACAAGGACTTTTGTTGGAGGAAAATGTGGTCGCTGCAAGTGGCTGAATTAAATCACATTCAATGAAATTTTTATGGAAAATTCTTTGGGGTAGGCTTCCAACTTCAGCCTAGTTCAATAAATTCACTGGTATAGAGGTGGAAAGTTGTGTGATATGCATTAATCAGTATGATGAGTTAAATCACATTTTCTTTGGTTGTGATTTTGCTCAGGAATTCTTGAAGTTGGTCGAGAGTAAACTGAATATTAGGTTTAGATATAGAACTGAATAGGACAAGGGAGATTGGTTTAAGGAAGCTGATCAGTATGAGGAAGTGTCTGCTTGTAGACTAAAGGCTTTTGTTGCTAATTTCTTTTTGTTGTTGTGGAAAAATAGAAACCTGATGAAACATGAAAAGAGAAGGTGGAGTCTAGAGCAGATTTTTAACAAAGCATCCAATGAAACTTTCAATTATGCAAAGGAGAAGAGAGTTGATGTAGAGAAGAATGTGTGTAAAAACATTGAAGGTGGCAGTGAATGGTCTGCAGATGGGAAGAAGAACATCTTATGTGTTGATGCTGCTTGGAAGAATGAATATTCAGCTGGTTGTGATTTTATACTAATTCAAGATGAAATGTTAAAGATGGAAGGCTCGGGTGTTCTAGTAGCTGAAAACCCACTCCATGCTGAGTTAAAAGCTATATGATTTGGGTTAAATAATGTTAGAAAGAAGAGGGTGAAGGAGATGGTGTTAGTATCAGACTGTTACATGGCTATCAAAATGTTGAGAGGAGACATCATGGTCCCTTGGAATTTATAGGGGTTGGTCAACGAAATTATGAAACTGGCTCGATCTTTGATCGAGCCAGGAATGGACTTTTGTGAAGAGGAACATGAATGAAGAAGCTAACAATTTGGCTGAGGAAGCTTTAGATAATAATGTAAATTTTGTTAAGTTTGATAATTTTGTATCAATGAACAAAGAGTTTTCTTTGTTCAAGTTTTGTAATTAATTATTTAAAGAAGTAATTAATCAGTTTTGTAATTGGTTCTGATATTAATAAATTGGTTTCTAATGAGGGAAATATCTATGCTCAGGATTCTGGCGAGGGATGCACGGTCATGTCCTAATGCTTCTTTTACCCAGCTAACGAGTAGGGGTGACCTTGGTTGATTTCTTTAAAAAAAAAACTATGTATAAGATTATTCAATTTGGTCTTAGGAGTTGTTGCTTCTTCCTTCAACAACTCGCGTGGCCTTGTATTTCACTGGACCTTAAAGAATCTACATGATATGACATGAAGTAGGCTAGCAGTTGCAAAATTGCAGTAAGCTTATGTTATTTGAATTGTGCGCTTGATGTTTCTATGGGAAGACTGAAGACCTTATGTGTTTTAATAGCTTATTTGGCTTATATTGGTTCTTATATTACATGTAGGAAAGAATTATCATAAGTGGACACACTAAGAATATTTATTATTGGAAGATGTGTTTTAATATTGAAGGAAAATATGCTACTATCCCTGACTTTGTTATCTTCCTTTGACTTTACTTATCTGTTGGGCAAACATATGACACATTAGTGATCCAACTAGAACGAGACATAAAAAAAAAATGTAAACAATATAATGGGAACCTGCTTGGTTCATGATTGATTGTGTTCACTATGTTTTTTTTAACTGAGTCTTTGCTTTTGACTAGAATGAGTGGTTAAGGGTCTGTTTGGTTAGCGAAACCAAGTCTGTTTTCATGGTTTCAGTTTCACTGAAACCAAAACTGCTTACGAAAACGCGTTTGGTTTAGTGTTTTCGTGAAACTGAATCGAAATCAGAATGAAAACGAAATCAGTTTTCTTAATAAAAATGAAAACAACAGAATGTTGTTTTCTGTGGTTTCGAGACTGTCGGTTTCGTTATCAAAATGCTGTGACAACTTTGTAATTATAAATATTTTTTTATAAAATTAATTAATTTAAAAATAAATCAAACTATATCGAATTTTTAGAAATAAAAATAAAAATCATCATTTTTAACTCAAATTTTTATCTTAAATTTATAAAATAATTAAACCAATTTATATCTAATTGACTCAAACCCAAATTTTAAATAACTTAATTTTCTTAAAATTGGTCTATTTATAATTTAATCAAATCTAATTTTAGATCATTGGATTTGTTTTTTTTTTGAAATTTTATAATAACTATTAATTAATTTTTATATCTAATTGAACAAAAAAAATTTAAATTATCAATAACTTAATTAATTAAATCATTTAAATATTTTGTAACCATATTAACAAATATTTAATTTTGTAAACTAACTAAACATTTAATTACTACTAAAAATGTTCAAGAAAAATTAATATTATTTTTTATAATCAAATAAATATTTACTGGTTTCAACTAACTAAAACTGATGTTATTTTTATTAACCAAACGCATTTTCAGAAAACTGAAAACTAGAAACCAAAACCAAGTTTTCGAAATCAAGTTTTCAGTTTCATTGAAACCAAACCAGAAAATAATTTTCGCTAACCAAACAGCACCTAAAGTGTCATGGTACCTGCTAATATCTGTGGATATTCATCCCCCCATAGGTAATTAAATGGATACTTATTTTTGATATTCGCAGGGAATAAACGAGTAGCGGGTACCCATATATTTCGCGGGACGGGTAGTAGGTATATAGGCACTCCTCGTACCCGTCCCGTTGACATCCCTACCCAGGTGTGTCATGTCTATATATATTGTAGGTGAAGGTGATCATGCATATAGCCCGATAATCCCGCTAGAATTATTGCCCATAGTGGGTCGAGATCAATCCCGGAGATCACAAGTTTATGATGGTATATTTCTCATGAAAAGGGAGGATGTAGGAGTCCATGTTTGACCGAGTGAATCCCCCCGAATAGAATTGTTTGACTTGGCTTGAGTTTAGCTCAAAGACGTTGCTTGGACGTAGTCCCTTGGGCGGGGCTGCGTAGTTTGGTTCGGAGTGAAGGGTGGGGCACTAGTGGATCTAGTTCGATCTGATCCAATTGTTCTAGTTCAGTCCATAATGAGATTAATGATATAATAATCAAGTAATATATGAAAAATTGAACATCTTAATTTTTATTTTTTTTACTTTTACATTTTACTTCTACTTTGTTTCATTTTCATCAATAATTTTCTTAAACTATCATTATTTTTAATTTAGTGAGTTGATTATTTTTAGTGTTTTTGCTTACTGTTTATTTTTTGTTTATTATTGTATTGCCTTTTCTTTTTGTAATCTGAATCAGCCTTTATTAAATATTCACTTTTTATTGAATATACTGATATTTACTACTATTGTTCGAATCAGCCTCTATTGTTCGTATATAAAAAAAAACTACTATTGTTCGATTTAATTTATTCAATAATCAAACTAAGTTTAGTATAACAGTAATCAAACTGAACTTTACTATTATTGTTGAAGTTTACTATTATTAAATATAAAAGTAATTTCAGTTTGATTGTTGTAAAGTTAGTTTTTTTTTTTAGATCTATTAAAAAAATGACGTCCTTTTAATATCTTAATGTTTAATTATCTTTTATTTGATTTAGATATTAATATGTAATCAATTTTGTAATTATTATTGATTAAATATTATTATTTATTTGTTTATCACGTTGCAAAGCACAACAATTTTTCTAATAATTGTATACATATTTCCCATTCCTCTTGAGATTTTATATTTTGTCAGAAAATGTGAACTTGGAACCAAACAAAAATAAATCTTGAAAAGGACATTCATAGGATCTTAATTAGGTTTGACAAGGCTTTTGGTAATGCTTGTTGACTTGACTTGTTTGATCATTCTATTATCACTCATCTTCCTAGCGTTGTTTCTTATCATTCTTCATTATTAATTGATACTAGGAGCCTTTCTCATGATAATCCTAGAAATTTAAAATTTAAAATTTTTTGGATAGATTATTCTCGGGTTAGAAAAATCATTAGGGATCATTGGAATTGTTCTCATATTGGTTCCCCCTTAGCCTTTATCTCCTCTAATCTTAATATCCTTAGGGGTAAACTTAGTTTTTAGAATAGAAACTACCTTGGTAGAACATAGGACCTTATTGATAAGACTAACAATGATATTAGGGCCCTTGAATTAAAGGATTGTAATGGGGACATTTTTCATCGTGAGATCACTTCTCTTAGCTGTCTTTATAAGAAAATTCAAACCTTAAATAAATAGATTTTCATTAAGTGGTGGATCTTAGCTAAAACTAAGTGGATTAATGAGGGTGAGAAAAACACCATGTACTATCAAAATATTGTTAAACTAAAAAAAATGTATTTTATTTCCTGTATTAAAGTGGATGATGTCATTTTTTCTTCTAATGAGGATATGTGTGATGCCTTTGTTAAGTTTTACTATGATCTTTGGTCTTACAATGATTCAAATGTCTTTCAAAGTCCTTATATTCCTTTATTGAATCAGATTCCTAATGATACTACTGAGTCTTTGACTGCTTTGTTTTCTATTGATGAAATTCATACTGTTGTTAAGTCCCTTGGGTTAGGTAAAAGTCCCGGACCTGATGGGTACACTGGGAAATTTTACAGAACCTGTTGGTTTAAGGTTTTCAACCTTGGTCTTAATCTCGGTTTTGATGATAACAAACAAGGAACAAATGATTTCATGAAGAGTTTCTTTCAGGTTCCATATCAGTTAGCGCACGACGTCCTCGATCGAAAATATCGAAGAAATCGGGAAATCGGAAGGACGTTGGTCGACGCGCTCGGATTCTTCGAAAAGTTAGAGTTTAGGTTTAGGGTGTCTAGATAAATTATAAATTATCATGATGATGCAAAGAAATCAAAAAACCAATCCCGAACCTCAAACATGAAAATCCGGAACCGCCCTAAAATTCATTAAGCCTAGGGAGCTCATTGGAGGGCTATATGACCTAGATACTTTCTTGACATAAAAAATGGTGATAATTATTCATTGAGTTAAAATTAGATAACGATGTATTTTTAAGGAATTTCTGGAAGCCTTTAGCCTACCCTTATTTAACTCAAGAAATTAGGAAAATTTCTGTTTTCGAAAAATTTGTACTAGACCCAAAAAACTAGATTTTGATTCTTAAGGATTTTAATTTTTTAAATATTTTTATTGAATCCAAATAGGGGGTAATCCTTATATAACATTTATGTTTTATAAAGAGGAAAAGTGAGTTATATAACTCTTCCTCCTTTAGTTGATACTTCAAGAAGGTTACCTGGAATGAAAGAACAAAAATTGATTCATGAAGGTTTAATTACTGAATCACTTCCCAACGGTATGTTACGGGTCCGCTTAGATAATGAAGATGTAATTCTAGGTTATGTTTCAGGGAGGATCCGGCGCAGTTTTATACGGATACTACCCGGGGATAGAGTAAAAATTGAAGTAAGTCGTTATGATTCAACCAGAGGACGTATAATTTATAGACTTCACAACAAAGATTCGAGTGATTAGGTGATTTTTTAAACATTCCTTTCATGGCAATGCAATTCGAAGTTAAAAAAATTCAAGATACTTTTTTCTTCCAAGGAATAGATTCAAAATTAAGGTAAGGAATAAAAAATATGAAATAAGGGCTTCTGTTCGTAAAATTTGTGAAAAATGTTGACTGATTCGTAGGCACGAACGAATTATAGTGATTTGTTTCAATCCGAGACATAAACAGAGACAAGGATATCCTTTCTAAAAAATAACTTTCTAAAGGAAGGACAAAAAGGGATTTCTTTTAACATAAAATGGATATTTCCGTATCTTTTCTTTCTGTATATTTCTGACTCATATTTATGAGATGATAAAATATGACAAAAGCTATGCCAAGAATTGGTTCACGTAGGAGTGGGCGTATTGGTTCACGTAAGAATGGACGTAGAATACCAAAAGGTATTATTCATGTTCAAGCAAGTTTCAACAATATCATTATAACTATTACAGATGTACGAGGTCGGGTGGTTTCTTGGGCCTCCGCTGGTACTTCCGGATTCAAAGGCACAAGAAGAGGGACACCCTATGCTGCTCAAGCAGCAGCCATAAAGGCTATTCGTACGGTAGTGGATCAGGGTATGCAACGAGCCGAAGTTATGATAAAAGGTCCTGGTCTCGGAAGAGATGCAGCATTACGAGCCATTTGTAGAAGTGGTATACTACTAAGTTTCGTACGTGATGTAACACCTATGCCACATAATGGATGTCGACCTCCTAAAAAAAGACGTGTGTAGAAATAAGAAAAAAATAGATTTCAAGAGAAATAAATGATTCAATGATCTGATCAAATAAGAGTATTAGTATAGTATGGTTCGAGAGGAAGTAGCAGGATCCACTCGAACACTACAGTGGAGGTGTGTTGAATCAAGAGTAGACAGTAAGCATCTTTATTATGGTCGTTTCATTCTGTCCCCGCTTATGAAAGGTCAAGCCGATACCGTAGGTATTGCCATGCGAAGGGCTTTACTTGGAGAAATAGAAGTAACATGTATCACACGTGCAAAATCTGAGAAAGTGCCGCATGAATATTCTACGATAGTAGGTATTGAAGAATCGGTACATGAAATTTTACTAAATTTGAAAGAAATTGTATTGAGAAGTAATATATATGGAGTTAGAGACGCATCCATTTGCGTCAGGGGCCCTAAATACGTAACTGCTCAAGATATTATCTCACCACCTTCTGTGGAAATAGTTGACACAACACAACATATAGCTAACCTGACGGAACCAATTGATTTCTGTATTGAATTACAAATCAGGAGAGATCACGGATATCGTACGAAACCAACAACTAACTCTCAAGATGGAAGTTATCCTATAGATGTTGTATCTATGCCTATTCGAAATACGAATCAAAGTATTCATTCTTATGGGAATGGGGATGAAAAACAGGAGATACTTTTTCTAGAAATATGGACAAACAGAAGTTTAACTCCTAAGGAAGCACTTTATGAAGCTTCTCGTAATTTGATTGATTGATTTATTCCTTTTCTCCATGCGGAAAAAGAGGACATTAATTTCAAAGAAAATAAAAACAAGTTTACTCTACCCCTTTTTACCTTTCAAGATAGATTAACTAATCTAAAAAAAAACAAAAAAGAAATTCTATTGAAATGTATTTTTATTGACCAATCAGAATTACCTTCCAGGACCTATAATTGTCTCAAAAGGTCCAATATACATACACTATTAGACCTTTTGAGTAAGAGTCAAGAAGATCTTATGAGAATTGAATATTTTCGCATGGAGGATGTAAAAGAAATATCAGACACTCTATAGAAGCATTTTGCAATTGATTTACCTAAGAATAAATTTTTCTTTTAAATCCATTGTAATTATTTCATCTTATTTTTCTAATAAAAATAGAAAAAAGAAGAAGAAAATTAGTTTTTCATCTTTTTGGCACAATCCGTATTTTCGTAGAATGATAATAATAAAATTAATGTATCTAAGGAAGATACATTAATCATGGTATTTCATGGTTGAATCAATTTAAAAAAAACCTAAAGTTAGGGATTTATCAATAGGTAATGTTGCTCCAATACCTAACCAAAGAGCTACTGCGGTACCGATCAAAAAGACTGTTGTAGCTACTGGACGACGAAATGGATTTTGGAATTTATTAACATTCTCCAAAAAGGGTGCTGTCAATAATCCCATTGGTACTGAAACCATTAAAAGAACACCTAATAACTTATTAGGTACTGTGCGGAGTATTTGAAATACAGGAAAGAAGTACCATTCGGGTAATATTTCCAAAGGAGTTGCAAATAGATCCGCCGGTTCACCAATCATTGACGGTTCTAGAACCGCTAAGCCTACATTACATGCAATAGTACCTAGAATTACTACTGGAAAAATATATAAAAGATCATTAGGCCATGCGGGTTCTCCATAATAATTATGCCCCGTCCCTTTAGCCAATTTAGCTCTTAATACAGGATCATTCAAGTCAGGTTTTTTTATTATTTGGATAGGTGAATTCTTATGGATCCATCCCCCGAAGGAACCAGACATGATAATTTTTCATCATCCGGCTTGAGCAAGAATGAAAGGAATGGCAGAAAAGAAATAGATCCATATAAAATCTATATTTCATACATATCCCCATATATCATATATAATGTAATGACTCCATGTAAGAAAAGATTTACCAGATTCAATTTTTCGGAGTTGCAACTATTCATTGCAACTAATTCAATTCTTACAGGTAAATGCTCAATATCCAAGTAGGCTTATAAATTTGATCATGATCAACTGCTTTTTGGATTGTCTCGTGTCTTTTGATTGGTGTTTATCCCCACACCATCTCGATTTTCTTACATACAAAATATTTACTTGTTACTAATAAAGTATAGCATCTGTTCTTCCTTAGATCTCTTATTTCACTCCGATAGTATTATAGATCGGGATCGATGCAGAGGAAATGAATGCATTTCTACACTATAAATAAAGAAGTGGAATAGACAGAACATTGAATCATGCCACATCACTTATTTTATTCTACGGGATCTTACGGAGCCTGTTCATGCATAACATGATTCGGGTATGATCATAGAAAAGATTCTCCTCAAGCGAACCGGCCTATCCTCTGCTACATAGGGGGCTTACATGGTGGTTGGATGCGAAGACACATTTGGTTGTGAATTCCAACGTGGTAGAAAAAATATATATCTGCATGGCCTAATCAATAGTTCAAGTCACACACTCTCATAATCCATCCTCTCTTTGGAAAATCCACTTCAATTATTTGTATCAAATAAGGAATACAATACTTCGAAGTTGGAGAAAAGTATCCAAATAACATGTCTTACTTTTTCAATAATCCATATTTCTAGCAATGAAATATTATTGTCTATCATTCCTCTCCGGTATGATATATGATCAATTACAAATATCTATAATTCTATAAAGGACCCGAAATACCTTGCTTACGTATCATTGGAAAATGCATTAACATAAAGACGACAGTAAGAAGAGGCTATACAAAAGTGTGTGAACTATAAAAACGAGTCAAAGTGGATTGACCCACACTAGCACTTCCACGTAATAACTCTATCAAAGGTGATCCTATTACAGGAATAGCTTCAGGTACACCTGTTACAATTTTTACTGCCCAATAACCAATTTGGTCCCAAGGTAAGGAATAACCAGTTATGCCAAAAGATGCTGTCAATACAGCCAAAACTACACCTATAATCCAAGTTAATTCATGGGGTTTTTTAAATCCCCCTGTAAGGTACACACGAAATACGTGCAGGATCATCATTAGAACCATCATACTTGCTGACCATCGGTGAACTGATCGGATTAACCAACCAAAGTTGGCCTCAGTCATTATGTATTGAACAGAGGAAAAAGCCTCTGTAACAATTGGACGGTAGTAAAAAGTCATAGCAAAACCTGTAGCTACTTGTACTAAAAAACAAGTAAGTGTGATCCCTCCTAAACAATAAAATATGTTGACATGAGGGGGAACATATTTACTAGTTATATCATCTGCAATCGCCTGAATCTCGAGACGTTCCTCAAACCAATCATATACTTTATTGAGATAGGTAACCCAAGGGAACTCCCCCTCTGAGAACCGTATATGAGAATTTCATCTCGTACGGCTCAAGCAGAAACACACAAATGCTGATTTCAACAGATCTATAAATATAATAGATAATAGAAAGTTCAAAAAAATTTAGCTTAGCCGCTTGATTTGCTCCGACCGAAGATACAAAGTAACAAAAATATGAAATCTCTTCTTTGTATGATAATGCCCAAAAATATCAAGTTGGCTCATCTGTCTTTTTTGGTGTTGATCATTACAGACCTCTTGAATCTTCTCTTCCCCACTTTTTATTTGTTATTTGATTTCTCATTTTTTTGTGTAATGCGGATTGACTTTTGTTTTACTATTGATAGGGTGGGAATTTACTTGTTGAGACCCTATGAATCAATTGAAAACCCAGATTCATACTAGAACCACGATGATTTAAATAAAGCAAAGCCTCAAGCTAAACTCAAAGATTCTCTGAGTAAGAACCCTTCGATGATCACTTATTCAATGAATGTAATGACTCAACAAAATCTAGAAAAAGAGTTGTCCTTCGGTCAAAAAAAAGTCTGAAGGAAGAAAATCGTTTGATTTAGGAAATATTTATTTGAAATTTTTTGAGTCCGATTTCGAGGTCTGAATAGTAGGTATGAATCATAGTTTTAATATTTCTTTTCTTGATCTATTCTCATTCTCTATTATATGGATTCCGTGCTCCAGATTCTAGAATAACTATCCGACAAAATAGAATCATCTTGATAGAGATGACAGGACCGTTCTCTGTATTATCAATAGGATCAATTATAACAAGTCACACACTCATATTCTGGAGATACCGAAACAAATAAATTCCACGGTCGAACTACTAGAATAGTCTAGAAATCCGAGTCTTAAGTTGTAAGTAAAGTAATTTTTTTGATTGAAAACTAGGACTTCATAGTTCTTATAAACTTAACTCATTGTAATTCCATCCAGTAAAACGAAAGAATTATAAATTTCCAAAATAATAGATAAGAATACCGCAAATAGGGCCATTGCGACCCCCATTAATGGTGTAGTACCCCAGCCCGGAGCTACTTTACCATATTCCGAATTCAATGGTTTTAATAAATTCCCTACAGTAGTTCGTCTTGGCCCAGATCTAAAACTATCCTCAACGGTTTGTGTAGCCATAAATCCTATTTAATCATTGGTTGAGATCTGTTGACTTTGTATACCATTCCGTTGTAGTTGTAAATAAACGATCTTCTCGTAGATCCATTGTGATCTTGAAATTATCTAAAAATGGAAACAGCAACCCTAGTCGCCATCTTTATATCTGGTTTACTTATAAGCTTTACTGGGTACGCCTTATATACCGCTTTTGGGCAACCCTCTCAACAACTAAGAGATCCATTTGAAGAACACGGGGACTAGTTGAAGTAATGAGCCTCCCTATAAGGGAGACTCATTACTTCAATTGAGATAATGAAAAATTATTTCATTTTTTAGTTGGAACTTTAGGCGGCTCTCAAAAAAAGATAGTGAAAAAAATTATACCTAAAGTCGAGACTAAAAGGAATGTATAAACCAATGCTTCCATAGATTAGATTCGATTGTGGTTTACAATTATAGCTTCCACACCTATTCATTTGGCATCATTTACCATATAACATATAAAGAAAAGGAAAGAGTCAAAGAAAAGATGGTGATTCAAGTCAAGATTTCTTCAATACCCTAACCCTTTGTCAAATAAAAAAAAGAGGCGAAAAATACCAAATACCAGAGCAATGTTGTATCAAACTACTTGTCTCCTTGTAGTTGGATCTCCAAGTTTTTGGAATGCTCCAAATTCCACTTGAGCATCCAAATCTGGATCAATACCAGCAAAAACATCTCTGAACAAGGTTCTAGCACCATGCCAAATGTGTCCGTAAAAGAAGAGCAAAGCAAATGTAGCATGGCCAAAAGTGAACCAACCCCTTGGACTGCTACGAAAAACGTCATCTGATTTCAAAGTAGCCCGATCTAATTCAAAAATTTCACCTAATTGGGCACATCTAGCATATTTTTTCACAGTTGCTGGATCACTATAACTGACTCCATTGAGTTCGCCACCATAGAACTCAACAGTTACACCTACTTGTTCAACACTATACTTTGATTCTGCCATTCGAAAAGGAACATCGGTTCTCACAATTCCGTCCCCGTCTACTAAAACTACCGGAAATGTTTCAAAAAAAGTAGGCATACGATGTACAAAAAGCTTGCGCCCTTCTTTATCTCTAAAAACGGGGTGTCCTAACCATCCAACAGTTATTCCATCCCCGTTGTCCATTGACCCTGCTCTGAATAATCCCCCTTTTGCCGGATTATTACCAATGTAATCATAAAAAACTAATTTTTTTGGGAATTTTAGACCAAGCTTTTGATAAACTCAGATTTTCGGCTAGTCCGGCACTAACTCTTCGATATATTTCTTGCTGAAAGTATCCCTGATCCCACTGATAACGAGTGGGACGAAATAATTCGATTGGGGTAGTTGCTGAACCATACCACATAGTTCCAGCAACAACGAAAGCTGCAAAAAAAATAGCAGCGATACTACTGGAAAGTACAGTTTCAATATTGCTCATACGTAATCCTTTGTATAGACGTTGAGGTGGACGGACACTAAGATGGAATAAACCTGCTAATATGCCCAAAGTACCCGCTGCAATATGATGAGAGGCTATTCCTCCGGGAACAAAAGGATCAAAGCCTTCTGCACCCCACGCTGGACTTACAGGTTGTACTTTTCTAATTAGTCCATAAGGATCGGACACCCATATTCCAGGACCATACAAACCTATTATAGGAAATGCGCCAAAGCCAAAGCAAGCCAATCCTGAGAGAAATAAATGAATTCCAAAGATCTTAGGCAAGTCCAAAGATGGTTTGCCCATACGTTCATCACAGAATATTTCTAGGTCCCAATACACCCAATGCCAGATAGTTGCTAAAAAGCACAAGCCAGAAAACACAATATGTGCCCCTGCCACACCTTCATAACTCCAAATACCCGGATTCGTTACAGTTCCTCCTGAAATACTCCAACCACCCCATGAATTGGTTATTCCTAAACGAGTCATGAAGGGTATAATGAACATACCCTATCTCCACATTGGATCAAGAGCGGGGTCAGAGGGATCAAAAACCGTCAATTCGTATAAAGCCATCGAACCGGCCCAATCGGCAACTAGGGTTGTATGCATTATATTGACAGAAAGCAATCGACCGGGATCATTCAATACGACAGTATGAACACGATACCAAGGCAAACCCATGGAAATACCCCTTTATCAAAGAAAAATAGACACTATGTCACTTTATTTTATCGCATTGGAAAAGACTATACTATGTGCCTAACCTTTTCAGTAGATTCTGTATGAGAAAGGGTTAATATTTATTCCGTTCCATTAAAAATAATAGAACAATTCTGTTCGTAAGAACAAAGAGAAGCAGATCTATTCTATACCCGATAAGTACCAATACACAATGGGAGGATTAGTCTTACTTTCAGGAAACAAATGCATAGATATTTGTTTATTGTTCCAACGATTGATCCGTTAGTTAAATTTTTTCTTTATTCATTCTGTCTTACTCTATAAACCCTCCAATCTATGTATAAAAATACACGTATAAAAGTATAAAATACAATAAACAGAAAAAAGGAGATAAAGGCGATAAAGCCATTGTTACGTTTCCATATTAAAGCGAAGTATAGTACTAAAATTTTTCTTTAATTTAATGCTCCTTGGTGTTCCAAAAGTACCTTTTCGGAATCCTGGAGAGGAAGATGCAACTTGGGTTGACGTATAGTGCGACTTGTCAGATATATTGGGTCATATGGAATTTACCCGTTCTCTCCCTCGATCGAGATATCCTCTGTTTCACCCAAGAAATATTGTATTGAGTGAACCATCAATCATTCGGAGCGTGAAGTGCAATTAGATCAATTTATTTATATTTTATATTGGGGATCCATATTATCAATTAGGAGAATTTATGGTTGACTTGGAAAAAATAAAAATAAAGTATCCAAGCTCCGTTCAGAAAATACCAAATTGGTAATATATGTAATGTACGATTACCCCTTGTATCATAAACAATTCTTATCCTTACTATAGGAGTGATTTCAAATGTCCAACCAATAACCAACAGAATAGTATGATCAATACATCGAATGGTTGAGGAAAGGCATGAAACGAATTGAAAAAGAAGTCGTAACAAAAAGAAGCGGTACTGAGATCATTTGCCCTATATGTGCAAATAAAATTCGAACAGATCTTTTCCCGGAGTGGAACATGAACCTAAAAGAATTAAAAGGGCCCATTCAGGAACAAGAAAATTACATCATGATTTCAATGTCGATGAAACAATACATCAATGAGAGAGATTAATTCAATTTTAGTAAGTTCAGTAAATTCTTTTTTTATAGGTAAGGAAGCCAAAACACATCTCATGTTTTTTGAAAAATGGAAGAAAAACCCTTTATTAGAAAAAAAAAAAAACCTATTACATATTACAGAAAAAAGAAATAGAACTGGAATCGACACATTGATTCTTTTTTCGAAATTTAATATTTTTTGAACCGTATGCATCCAAAGGTGCACCTACGGTTCAAAAAGGATATAATTTTGTCCTAATCAACCGACTTCATCGAGAAAGATTGCTTTTTTAGGCTAAGAGGTTGATAGCGAGATCGCGAATCAACTTCTTGCTCTCCTGCTCTATCTCAGTGCAGAAAGTTATACTAGGGATCTTTATTTGTTTATAAACTCTCCCGGTGGATGGGTAATGTCAGGAATGGTTATTTATGATACTATGCAATATGTGCCGCCCGATGTGCGTACAATAGGCTTGGGATTAGCCGCTTCAATGGGATCTCTCCTTCTGGCCGGAGGAGCAAAAAAAAAAGTTCAGCATTCCCTCACGCTTGGCGCCAATGAGTTTTTATTTGAAAAAAAAAGAAAGACTATGCCTTCGCCATATTGAATATTAAGTAATAATAGCATGGCACTTCGAGTTCGATATGAACAAACCATTATTGTTTTTTCATAACATATAACATGAAATTTTGTATCGAGATAGTAGTATGAAACAAAGGTTATTTCCGATTTGTTGATTTTTCATTTTATGTTTTATGTGTCGGGGGTACATTTCAGCGTCACAAACCTTTTTTCTTCCACACCAGAAGTCTATTTCTGATATTTATGTTATGAAAGAGTACAAAAATAAATAAAAAAAGATCAGCTTTCCTTATTCGATCGTATCAGAAAGGAACTTTGGGATTGCTAAATCACAGACGAGATAAATATATAAATATAAAGCAACAGAACCATCATAGTATTTTTTTACTCCCACGAAAGGAAAGGTGGTAAATGGATCATTCAATGATCTAGGATTCTCTTTCTTTCTTCGATAGAATAGAAGAGAAGAATAAAGTAAATTCCATTGCGGAGCCGTATGCAACACACAAAAATGCCTGTACAGTTGTTCAATTCTATTTTTTTTTTTCTTGTTATTTTTTTTATCCCTTACTTTAGCCCAATCATGTGAGATAGAAGAGCCGTTCATGATGTTATATCAATATCATTAGGGTTATGATTCATCAACCTGCTATTGCTTTTAATGAAGCACAAGTAGGGGAATTTATCCTAGAAGCGGAAGAACTACTGAGACTTCGCGAAACCCTCACAAAGCTTTATGTAGAAAGAACGGGCAAGCCTTTATGGGTTGTATCCGAAGACATGGAAAGGGGTGTTTTTATGTCAGCAACAGAAGCCCAAGCTCATGGCATTGTTGATATTGTTTGTAGCAGTCAAAAATAAAAAAAATACTGGGAATTTTGTGTAAATCCATTTCAAACCATAATTCGAATTTTCTGTAATTTTATATTGAATAGAAAAAATTCATAATCATCAACCATCAGGTTTAGATCGATCTAAACCAACCCATTCTATATATACATATATATACAACATGCCAACTATTAAACAACTTATTAGGAATGCAAGATAACCAATAAGAAATGTTACGAAATCTCCCGCTCTTAGAGGATGTCCTCAGCGTTGAGGAACATGTACTAGGGTGCATGTGCGACTCATTCAGATCATGAGTTCGAACAAATGAGATAATTTTTCCAGTATCCATGACTAGTACCAAAGAATAGGATAAATGAAAAAGATCTATCATATACCTATATTTTGTATAGAATTTATTGTTTCCATTGGTGCAAATCCAATCACCTAGATTTGAGGTGAAAAGCAATTCTCCATTGGTAGCAAATAGTTATCCATTAAGCGGAGGAAATGGTGTTATAAGGAGCAAAAAGATTATGCTCCTCTTTGTTGTTAAAAGAACGGACTAAGAGGGTCAGCTACCTAGCCAACTTTCCTAATTAAATGTCGTCACTGTATAGATAACTCTTATTGTGAAAAGAGCTATTACTCTATTCTATAATTGATGAGTAGAGCCAAAGAGTGTGAATTATACAAGTTCACAATACCGTTTGATTAAATGAAAGAAGAGGCTCTGGTGTATAGAGAGGACCTCACCGTTTAAGAAGTAACCATAGAAATGATAGAACCCACTATTTTTTTTTAGTATCATTAGAATTTCTTATTTGCGGGTGAAATGCCTGGAAGGAATAAAAAATCGTGGTTAGGAATGTTATAGTAGCAAAAGCCATTGGAATTTATATTTTATATATCGGAATAATCCGTTTTGTTATTAATCGCCCATAGGAAGGGAAAAGGATGACTAAAAGAATAGAAATCAATGAGTTATTCATTAAGGTTTAATTTGATTCAATGACCAGAGTTAGACGGGGATATACAGCTCAAAGACGTCGAACAAAAATTCATTTATTTGCATCAACCTTTAGAGGGGCTCATTCAAGACTTACTCGAACGATTACTCAACAGAAAATGAGAGCTTTGGCTTCCTCTCATCGAGATAGAGGCAGGCAAAAGAGGGATTTTCGTCATTTGGTCGACCTGTCAGTCGACCGAACAGTGCGATTAGAGCCAGCGATCGTTGGGCGGTCGATCGGTCGATCAATCGACGATCGATCGGCAAGCGACCGAACGACGGAAACAGATAGTTTTCCGCTCGTTGAGCCAACTGTTTCGTTCCATTTCTTCTTGGCTCTATAAATACCCATGCCTAAGCCTTCCTAAGATACTTTTGATCAATCCTACACTTCTTTGAGCCATATTTTGATGATCTTTAAGCTTGATTGAGCCACAATTCTTGAAATCCCTAGCATTGATCTTTCAACTCCTTGATCTAGCCTTTGAACCTTCAAGATTCATCTTCTCAAGGCATCAAGAGGTCTAGGGAATCTCTTTTGGAGCTAAGTATGGTTTGATTTATTTATTGCTCCAATTGTTATTGTATTTTCTTGTTTATTTTCATTGTATACCATTTGTGTAAATCTAGGTTGCTAGGTTTGATTGAGTTGGTGGTTGCCTTGGTGTTGAGGCTTAATTCCACCGGTGTAAACGTAGTTTGCTAGGATTAGTTCTTTTTGTCCTTAGGATTGAGGTGGGAGAGTGCTCTCAGTAGGAAGGCGGAGACTTTCGGGTGTGGAAGTCCCTTCGGTGTGAGAGCGGAGACTCTGCGGTGAAAACGTCATCATTGTAAAGGAAATAAGATAATCTAGTAAAGCTAGTTTGGAAATTCTAAGCGGGGTGCTTAGGTAGTGGAGTAGGCATTGGGGCCGAACCACTATAAATCTCTGTGTTAGCATTAAAATATTGTTTGTATTGATTGCACTATTATTTATTGCTTCTGTATTTAGTCGTCGAATTATCAATTGCCTAAGTAGTTTAAGAAAACGATTAAAATTGAATTAGACAAATAGATTTAGTTAACACACTATTCACCCCCTCTAGTATGACCATTTCCACTAACAGAACCAACTGGGATATTATTTCTGTTGATTTTTTAGTTGTCTTTAAATATTTTCATGAGCAAGCTATTCTTCTTGCTTATTGGAACAATACTAGTTTAGTTTTCATTCCAAAAATTGAAAACCCTGTTTTTGTCAAATACTTTAGGCTCATTACTTTATGTAATGTGAATTATAGAATTTTAGCTAAGATTATTGTCAATCGTATCAAACCTTTACTACATTATATTGTTTTTATTGATCAATTTGCTTTCATTTCTGGTAGATCAATTCATGACAACATCATGATTGCTCAGGAAGTCATTCATTCTATTCATAAAATTAAATGCAAGAATCCTATTGTAATGATTAAAATAGATTTGGAAAAAACCTATGATAGGATTTTTTGGAGCTCTATTCTTAATATGCTGAGTATTTTAAATTTCCCTGATAAATTCATTTCTTGGATAAAATGCTGCATTTCCACTGCTAGGTTTTCAACTTGTATTAATGGTAAAACTTCTAGGAGTTTTAAGAATTCTTGTGGTATCAGACAGGGTGACCCCCTGTCTCCTTATTTGTATATTCTGGTCAGTCATCTTCTCTTTATGATGTTAAATAATGCTACAAACTGTGGTAAGATTTCTTTTGTTAAGATTAGGAACTCAGTGGATATTAACCACCTGATGTATGCTGATGATATTCTCTTATTTTTTAGAGCTAACCCTAAATCTTATAAAACTATTCTTGAAATTTTCAGTCACTTTGAAAAAATTACTAATCAAAAATAAATTTTTCAAAATCTGAAATATATTTTTCGCTTAATACTAATGCTTCTATTAAGAATAGAATTTGCAATTCTTTCAACATGTAACATAGTTGTTATCCTGTTAAATACCTTGGTGCTATTATTCATCCTAGACAAAAGCATGCTAGCAAATTTAATTTTTCTTATTGATAAAATCAACACTAAATTGAGCAATTGGAAGAGAAATCAACTTTCCCAAGCTAGTAGGGTTTATTCTCATAAATTCTGTGTTAAATGTTGTCCCTCTCCATGCTATTTGTATTAATTGGGCTCCTTCCTGTATTTTAGCTAAGATTAGTTCTATCATTAAGAATTTTTTATAAAGTTCTGTTAATGATAAGAAAGGTCTTCATTTAATTGCTTGGAGCAAAGTTTTGTTTTCCAAAAAGGATGGTGGTCTTGGTATTGAGGATTTAGACTCTATGAGATTTGCTCTGGTTGGTAAGAAAATTTCTCGATTGCTTAACAATGATAATTCCCTTTGGATTTCTGTTGTTAAAGCTAAGTATAATAGCCTAAATCTCTGGCATTCTAGTTCTTACAAAAATTATTCTGGTGCTTGGAAGCTAATTTGTTTTACTGCTAAAGTTCTTAATTCTGGATTCATCAAATTAGTTTCTTCTGGTGATAATATTAATATTGTTGATGATCCTTAGATTTTTAAAATGTCTCTCTCTTTAAAACCCACTTATTTGAATGTGAATGTTTTTGCGTCCTCTTCTTCTGTTTCTGATTTGATTACTGATAGTTGCTGGAACTCGGATACTTTGAACATGTTATTTGGCCCCTCTCTAACGAACAAGATTACTAGAACGCCCCTCCCGAAGCACCCCAATGAGGACAATTGGATTTGGTGGCCCGATAATAAAAATTTAATTTGTTCAAAGTCTGCGTATAAATTTATAACTCAGCTAGATAATACTGAACAGTGTAATCTTCTTAAGTGGGAAACTATTTGGAATGCTAAAGTTGGTCCCAAAGTGAAGCTCTTTATTTGGAATTTTTTCCATAAGAAACTTCCCACTACGGAAAGACTACACATATTCGGTATCATTAACTCCCCCTATTGTGTCTTATGCGACAGCCATTCAGAAGATATTAAACGTATCTTTCTGGATTGTGAGGTAGCACATACCCTTTGGGAGTCAATGGAAACTCGATTCGTTGCCCCTCGGATGTTGGTTTGAAATTTAAGTTTGAATGAAGATGCCAACTTGAGTAGTTTGACTTCAATTCATCCTACTCGATTGGCGCTTTGTTACTTTGTATTCCATCTGATTGGCTCGTAATAAAGCAATCTTTGAACATTTTAAGCCTTCTATTCAGACAACTGTTGCTAAAATATTAGCCTTAACAGTTGATTATGCTGAAAATACCTTGTCTGAGGGAAGATCTTCAAATAAAAACCCTGGTATTTCTTGGTTTTCGTCGGATAGGGGCTTTTTAAAATGGAATGTTGATGCCTCAGTTGCTTTAGATAATAATAATGGTGCTTTTGCTACTATCTATAGAGATCATTCTGGTAAAATTATTTATGTTGAACCTATTATTGTTCATGATATTTTTGTTATTAGAGGTGAAGCCCTAGCTATTAACCTAGCTCTTAATTTAGCTAGCAATCTCAAGCATGACAATATTATTCTAGAGTCTGATGCAAAAAATATGATTGATATGTGTAACAATTATGTTCCTGCAGATTGATTGATTCGAAATCTGGTTAAGGATATCCAAGTGGAGGGGTCAGGAGATTTATAATCTGCAAACTCAATTTCATTGGCAAAGATGCCAACAAAGCTGTTGATTGGCTCACCAACCATGCAAGGAGAATGGAACATAGTTTTATCTGGGATCAAATTTGGCCTCCGGATTTTATTAATATTACTAATTTAGATTGTACTTAGGTTTTAATTTTTTTGACATTTGTATTAGTTTCTTATGTTTGAATATAAAAAAATCTTGAGAAAACTAGAGTGGAAAGTAAACAAAGGAATAAAGATTTATAATATATAATATATATTTTATAAAGAAAATAATGTATACGAAGACTCAAAACTTATTACAAACTCATACTGTTGCTACCATTTCAGAATAACACCGTTACAAAGGGGAAAACTCCATTAAAATTCATAAATCATTCTTATAACACATTATCACTGTAGTAATGACAATATTGTTGTTATAATAAAATATAACACATGTATCCTCCTCCCTTGTAATACACGCAAAAATTTTTAATTTATTTTATTTAACCTCAGCGGGAAAAATCGGGATGCGCGTCAGAGCAGACCGAGTAAATCGTTAGAGGCCGCGATTAAAGGTATGACCCTTATGCGTGAGTAAAATTATTTATTTAAGTTGGATTGATAGGTTGTGTTCATGTGGAGTTTGAATCGAGTCTGACGGTCCAATCAGAATTCGATTTGGATAAGTTTAGATCAGATTGAGTGTGTGAATGGGAGTTTAACTCAGGTCAAGGGTATAATGGTATTTTGGCAATTAATTAATATTTATATAGGAATATGTAATGCCCAAAATTTTTAACAATTATATTTGTCCTTGAGCAGGAGATCGTAGGCTTAAGTTAGTGCAGACTGGCAGAAAGCTTCGGGATTAAATTCGGGTAAGAAATTAATGTAGAAAAATTTAGAAAAATTTATTTTCTATATTTCTGTGATTTGTCATGCTAGGATGATAGAGGGCCTCGAGTCGAGTCTAGCAGTTCAATCGGAACTCAAATCTGAGTTAGAATGAGTTAGATTCGAATTCTTTATAAGTCGATTCACTTAAGAGGAGCATTTTGGTCATTTGGGCCAACTAGGGCCCATAAAATTACAACCTAGGGCGCACGGCTAGATTTTTAGCCACACGCCACCATAGGCCAAACGAGGAGAGAGAGAGAGGGCGACGCCAGAGAGAGGAGGAGCTGATTGCAGCTGGAATTCTGCGAGTTCGTCGGCATCTATCGTAGGAGGATCCTCAACGTCTTCTTCCTTTCCGATTTCTTCCTAAAGTTGTGTGGATTAAGCCCATTTTCCTTATCTTCCTCTTCATGCCGCCGCCCCTATGTCATGGGGTTTTCATCGATTTTTAATGGATTTTTTTCGTATCGAATTGGATAATCGGATTAAGGGTTTTCTCGTTATCGTTGTGGATTTATCGGATTGATTTTTGGAACTTTGGCCGCCCCCTTCCTCATTGAGCCGCCCCCTTTCTTCCTTGAATTCTTGATGAAATCTTTGGTATTCTTGATGGTAGTTATGTGATCTTGATGCTTGGCTTGGTGTCTTGCTAAAAGAAGGGAGAATTGAGAGTTTAGGGTATGCCGCCCCCTCTTAGGTGGTTTCCTTAAGAACCCTAAGGGTGGCCGACCATGTTGAAATTATTTTAGAGGACCTAGATGCAATTTCATACCTAGGGAATACACTGTTAGAAAATTATAATTTATATTAGGGTGTTGTAAAATTGTAGAGACCTACAATTTGGAAAATAAGGACATAGTGACACCTAGAGACATTGGAACCCTGGGATGACATTTGGAGAAGTTGACCCTAAGGGAACCCAAAGGGGCCGAACCCTCCTTGCCATTAGGGCATTCAGGTGAGCGGGGTGGGCTGGCCCTAGGGTACACAGTTAGGGGTCACAAGGGCAGGTTAAAATCGCGTAGGCTCGCTAAGTGGTATTACCTTGTTCTAGGTTCATTTATGCTTATTATTCTCATTACATACATGATTATGTTGGATACTTGTGATGTTGTGCGTGTTGATTGTGTTTAGCCGATTTGGCATGTTCTTACATTGTTGGATGTGAAATATTTCCTTTCTTTATGGTTAACTTTATCCTCTTGAATAATCATGAGGTGCTATATTATTATACATGCGAGTGTGATGTATGGAATGAGGATGTGGAGGCCGAGGTATGTTCTTAACATATCTCTGATATTTCTGTTGTGTCGAGCACTTTCCTTATGCATGTATGTTGCTATATGCGTGTGTGATGTCCTTGTTGCATTTTCTCAGAAGCCTTGCTGGTGAGGAAAGGGTATGTCCCAAAGAGACAATGTTGGCCTTATTCCGGAAGTCCGGCTGGTGAGGGGAGATCATACCCCAAAGAGATAGTCCGGAGACCCGACCGATGAGGGGAACGATGTGGGCGAAATGGCGACACAGGAGGGGGGATGAATAGTGTGTGCTTACTAATTCGATTAGCCTAAATTCAATTTTTAATCGTTTACTTAAATAGTTTAGGCGATTTGTGACTCGATGAATATATGCGGAAGCGAAATAAATAATTAAGCGCAAGCAACAATAAAAAAAATGCTAACACACAATTTATAGTGGTTCGGCCCCAATGCCTACTCCACTACCTAAGCTCTTCGCTTAGGATTTCCAAACAAGTTTTACTAGATTAATTTGAATTTCCCTTACAATGAGGACTTTTCCCCGGAAAGACTCCGCTCTCCAACTGAAGGCACTTCCACAGCCGGAAGTATCCTGCCTTCCTACCGAGAGCTCTTTCCCACCTCAACCTAAGGGACAACTAAATTAATCCTAGTAAATACTACGTTTAATTACACGAGTGGCTTTACTCCTTTTTCACCAAGGATACCACTTCACCCGACAAGACCAAACACCTGGTCTTACAAACTCAAATCCAAATAAAAATAGTTCAAATAAAGATATAAAATACAATCAAAAGAGCTACAATATAAAACAAGATTAAAAGCTCTTTTTAATCCTTCAAAAACCTCCAACTTGCCAAGTGGTAGAGCTTGAGTTGAAGCCCGAGTTGAGGAGCAGGCGTCGCTTGATGAAGAACTCAACAGAGGAACGAAGCGCGCTGCGATTACTCCTTGGAAGGCTTTGATCTCTCTTTTGGATGCTCAATAATTTTTGTAAACGTCAGCGAGAGAGATTAAAATATGTGTATGAGGTGTATTTATACCCTCAGCTGAAATGGGGCATCAACGAGATTATTTTCGACCGTTACAGATGCCCGGTCGATGGTCCAATCGAATTGTCGGTCGACCAGCCATTCGACCACTGCAATTTTTTCTCTGGTCGGTCGACCGCCAAACGCAAATCGCGCGATACGCGATCTTCGATCGACCCGTCAGTCGATCGATGCGATCTGCGTCTTCGGCTATTCGCAAGTCGGTCAACCGACTGATCGACCACCAAGCCTACTGCCCTTTTTGGGCTTCGGTCGGTCGACCGACAGACGCAAGAAGCTTGCCATTTCTCTTTCGGTCGATCGACGCAAGCTACGTCTGCAGCTAGCCTCAGTTCGGTCGACTGATCCGATCGGTCGACCGCTAGGGCTACTGCTCATTTCTTACCCTATTCGGTCGACCGAATTTAGGCTGAGATTGTTTTCTTCAGCCTTTTTCTTCAACGCTTTGTTTCCGGGTTCCAGCTTTCAACGAGCATCATCTTGAAGAGCTTTTGACTTGATCTTTGGACTCATCCAAGCGACTTCGGTGCACTCATCGATCTTCGAGAAACTTCGCGACGAACCCGAGCGCGACGATCAATATCCTTCTGATTTCCAATTTCTCCGATTTTTCGATCGAGGACATCGAACGCTAATTGATATGGAACCTGGAATATATTCTCAATGAAATCATTAGTCACATGTTTGTTATCATCAAAACCATCAAAACCGAGATTAAGGCAAAGGTTGAAAACCTAAAGCCAACAATCTCTCCCTTTTTGATGATGACAAACATCCTTAAGAAAATATATATTCATTAAAACATTAAGGATATCAACTAAGGGATTTCTCCCCTTATCAGCATGCATATCTATATAATTAAACTCCCCCTATCTATATGCATGGATATCCTATATTTTCCTCCCCTTTCCTATATTTTTCTCCCCATTTTAACTATGCATTTCTCCCCTTTTTGACATATATTTTCTCTATAAACTTTTCCTAATTTTCTCCCCCTTTTGACATCAATCAAAAAGGGCAAGAAATATCTATCTATTCAAAAGGATGAAACACAAATAAGTTTTCATGAAGTTGAGACTCTAAGGATTTTTCATGAAACATGACAATCTCAACCTTAGGGATGGAAAACGAGTAATTAACATGATACCAACTTAAATCAAACATGATATCAAGAAGTAATAGATAGAATTCAAGCCTAAATCATGTATGCACTCAAGTCTGATACCAATGTTGTAGTTTATCATCTAATCAAATTTTGAACTTAGCATGTTTTCATTTGACATAAGCATGAAAACTATGAAAATGCTAAGTCTCAAGTTTTGCTATCTATTCATGTTTTTTTTTTTCAAACTTAGCCATCTAAACATCAAACATGAGACATTGTAAGGCTATGAATTAAGTTTGGGCTTAAATGAGATTTTTAAGTTACTTTGTTGACTTAGGTCAACCTATACTTCAAGATTTGAAATACTAATTTGTTGGATGAAAATTTTTGATACCAAATATTGAATGAAAGTTTTGATACCAATTGTTGAATGAAAATTTTGATACCAATTGTTGACTGATCATTTGAAATGCATGTATCAAGATTCAACTCAAAATGAATTTAAAGATCAAAGTCCATTTTTCATCCTATATTGATTCCAATGAAATAAATGGATTTTTCGATCTATCATCCTAGATATCAAAATCATTTCTAGGAATGATTTTACTCAAGAAATTATGTGAATGATATTAGAAATAGAATCCAAATGGTATACATGAGTTTTTATTTGAAGATTTTCGAAAAATCAAAGTATTAAAAAAATGATATTTCAAAAAGATGATACTTTTCATTTTGAAAATCCAACTTCAAAATTTCACTAAAAATTAGATTCTTGATTAAACTTTTTGAAGTTTTTACACAACATACTAGATTTTTCAATGAATATGTAGCTTCAAGAATCATCTCAAAATTAATTTTTTATATTTTTCTAGAAATAACTGAAATTTACTAATCGTAGGTTGAAATGATACTTTTGTAATTTTCAGCTATTCTAAAAGACTTGTTCAATTTTCATTCAAACTTTCATAACACCACATGATGGTCATGTAAAGAGTATATGTCAAGTTTGAAATGAAAGTTATGTCCTTAAGTCAAGATATCAACTTAGCATGTTTCATTCAAACATAAACTAGTTTTTATGAAACTTGCTAAGTTTCAATCTTAATATTTACTCATGATTTTTCAAATTTAAACCTATAGATACCTAACATGAGTAAATCTAAACATGTTTCTCAAATATGGATCATAAATGAGACTTTCAAGTCAACTTGTTGACTTGGGTCAACTTGGTTCAAAAGATATTATCATGAATTCACCTCTATGTCATTTTATCCATATCCATATGAATTTTTTACTCTTAGTGCTTGGAAACATGTCATACATATTCCTAAACATGTTTATGAAGTTTTGAACTTAAAATGAATGTCCAAGTCAATTTGTTGACTTGGGTCAAACTTTTCAAACTTAAGTCCCCTAAAGTGATATAGATATCATATTGTTCATCTAGACATGAATTTTCATTTTTTTTAAACACCTAGACTCATGTGATATGTATATCTAAACATGTTTAACAATCACTAACTCAAGATGGGGTCTCTAATATGAATTTTAATCTAGAGCAAATTTTATTCAATCAAGATATCATGAAATTGCCTAAGTTATTAAAATATTTTTCTGCTCATGAAATTTCATATGTTTGTCATACACAAATAATCATGAGCATAGAAACATCATTAAGCATGGATATTCAATTTTTATATTAAAATTTTTGCAAAATTAAATTCATACCTTTTATTGAAAGTTTGCCCTCAACTTTTTCATTTCCTTTTAGATAGCATAGCTTTTCAAAATTTTATCACTTGCAAGTAGACATCATTAGTACCATAATGAAATACTATGACTACTAGTAAGCAAACATGCTAAATAGCAAGGTTCAAAATAAATTTTACATTTACAAACCTTAACCTATGCTAGATAGTAGAGATTCATTTTGAAATAAGGTGTCATGATATCATAATGAATCTAAGAGATCCTAAGATGTGAACATTTGAGAAATAAGATCTCTAATCATGTTAAACTAGGTTGGACTTAAAGGAATGTCTCTAATAATGAATATCAACCTAGAGCAAGCTTCATTTAATGAAATTTGTCTAACTGCTAAAATTCTACCTACTCATGAGAATTCAAGTGTGTTAACATGCAAATCTAATCATGAGTATAGAGACATAGTTTAAGCTTAATCATTTAGGTATAACACTAAGATTTTGAATTTATCAAAGTTATACCCTATTCATAATGATTTAGCCAAACTAAACTTTTTCTTCCTACTTAGCCTTCCTAAAATGATAATAACTTGCAAGTTTACTTTATAAGTAGAAGATGAAACTAAATCTAAATGCAAGCTATCAAACTAAATAGTGAAGAGAAAAATCAAGTATCATTTATCAAATTCAACTTCACTAAATATCATTGATTCATTTTCAAAGAAATTATTCATGATAACAAAATGAATCAAGAGATCTCAAAATATAAAATTTTGAAATATAAGATCTTCAACCCTTCCTATTGGTTGAAAACCTAAAGCCACAAAAAGCCTACGATTTAGAACCGCAAGGTCGCTTAGGCCCATTATAGGCCACGTAGGTCTTCGAAGAGACCGGGAAATCAAAAATCAAAAATATTTTTCAAAAGACTCTTATTAAGAGCGGGAAAAACAACTCAAATTAACCATGTATCAAAACTCTAACTTAAATAAAACAAATAAAGACAAGGAGATTATACCAAAATGATTTTGATGCCAATTTTCATACCTATGACATCATGATGGTTTGAAGTTGCAACCAATGAATCATACTTCATTTAAGTTCATGATCAACTTCAATTCTTCACTTCTCATTCATCCTTGTGTGGTAGCTTCTCCTACAAAAGAAGATGAGACTTTTGGTACCCAAATGGCTTTGAGTCCTTGAGGGTGAGTTGGCCTAGGAATCCAAAGTGTCTTAACTACACTTAGATTTTTCTTGAATGCACAATCAACAATGGCATGGCCAAAAATACCACAACAAAAATAATGTCTATTGAATTTCTTTTTATTTATGCTATGGACATTAGATCTATCATTTGAATGCTTGATACGTGAGACATGATGAATATGAGCATTCTTAGATGAAACATTTTTATTTTGAACATGAGATTTAACATTAGCATGAACATTCTTTTTACTAAAATTCTTAAATGAGGAAATATTTTTCATTTCATTCACCTTCTTGTTTAGGTTTAGAACCTCATTTTTCAAATCATTCATTGAGTTATGTAAAGCATGCATTTGAGATTTCAACATATAATTTTCTTTTTTGATTTTTGAGTTTTCATTTTTCAAAGACTCATTCTCAATTTTGAAATCATTCTTCAATTTTTCATTTTCAAGCTTTAAGTCCTTAAGCTCAAGTTTCAACATATCATGACAAGGATCAAATGAGCTAGATTTTAATTTCTCATTTTCTAATTCTAGAGCATGCACATGTGAACTAAGTCTAGAATTCTCATTTTTTATCCTTTTGTTTTTCTTATCCTTTTTCAAGAGCAAGGTATACATGATTTTATACTCATCCATCAATTCATCAAAATCATGAGAGCTAGATGAGTTACTACTATTATTGTTATTAACATGACTAGAAGAGGTGGAGTTTACCTCATTGTCATCATTCATGAGGCATTCTTTTGAGATGGCTTCATAGTCATGAAGGGAGGATGCTTCACTTGAGTATGATGATGTTGAAGCATTTGACCTCCTCTTTGCCTTGTTCTTTATAGTAGGGCAATTCTTCCTTACATGCCCTTTCTCATGGCACACATGGTAGATCACATTTCTCTTTCGGCTTTTAGTACTCCTATGACTGGAGACACTTTGGGCTTCAAAAATCATGTTAGCATTGGAAGTGTTACGCCCCGCCTAGGTTTATCCCTATATACGGGACCTCACCTAGGAGAAGCGCAACTAGCAACAAAACAACAACATCAAAATGGACTGAATTTAAATTTACAACTAGATTCAAATCGAATATCCAACCAGATAATAATAAAAGTTCAACAGTCCATAAGAGAACAATGAATTCTAGAGTCTAGCTAAAAGTGCATAGTTCAACTAGTAAATTAGGAAACTAAGTGTTGTGCGGACGACGTCTCCTCCTCCTCCAAAACTCTAGCTACCCCATAAGATAATGCCGTCATACCTGGGAATCTGAGGCAAAAATAACAAACATCAACAGAAGGCTGAGTAGGATTTCAACAATATGCTATGATGTCATGTGTACAACGGAAGATATGATTCAACCATCTACTCGATGCACCTATACCAATCAACTATGTCAACTATGTCAACTATCATCTATATGAGTATGTGTCATAAACCCAATCAAGAGCGTAGTGGACATTGGGTTTCCCCCGCACTCTCGCACCCCGAGAGTGGCACCTCAAGCCCGCTCCAGCTAGAGATGCGACTATCCAAAAATGGTAGTCCGCCGACGTCTAACACCTCGACGTCGTTCACACAACCCGTGTGATAAATATGTGATCACCGGTGTCACTTGCCCTACACTTTGGGCAATATATATCAACAGTGTCCAGGGCTATCGCCCAGCAAAAGATCAACTATGCATCATGTCAACAACTACACAACTACAACTCGACTAATATAATGCTAGTAGTCATGTCATCTTATATGAACTAAATATATAAACAACAACTTAAGATGTTATCAACAGATAAGGCATGCAACATCTATACTAGCATCCTCAACTAATATGCATATAAAAATAGCATGCTGGCAACATGTTTCAACAAATATGCATAAGGAGTTTCAACAACAATAGATATCAATTTTCAACGGAATAGAACAACAAGATATATTTTGACATAGGGTAACAACCGATCTAGGATGAGATTCACCTTAACAACTAATATAAAACCAAATAACTCATTTTAAAACCATAAAAGCCGATAAACTAATATTTTCCAACTCGGCACGCAAAATGAGGCAATAAACGCAAACTGATTTCAATATCCGAAAGCCAAATGACAAAACTAACTCCACCGGTGAATTCGGAGCGCCGAGTAGGTCCAATTTCATATATAATATGACTACTTTGGATCAATTATAAGGCCTCAAAATAATATTTAGGGTAAATATCAAAATACCTTAAATACTAATTAAATAGCTACTGCAATAAAGATTAACACAGTGCTACGACTCTATTATCACTGTTACGATCCTAGCGTTATTAACAACAGCTTATGACAACCCACATCAACCCATAACAGTGCTATCATAGTCAAACGGTCAACTATACAATCAATAATGTTATACTTTATGCAACGCTGATACAAAAGTTTAACACCGACATATCTACCCCTTCATCTTCCGCCTTTCCCCATTTCCGCCGCCTAAACCCGACGCCTCCGCCACCATCCCGATCGCCCGATCGATTGGGTCGCCGGGGGAGTCCGACGCCGCCGGTGTCATCACCCATCGCCGACGACCGGAGAGCAGTCGACGACGAGAACCGGGCGGCTTCAAATCGGGGGCATCCCCTCTTCCTGCGCACTACCACCAGATGGCGTCGAGTCGGGCGGCGCCACACCTGACGGTGGCGTCACGCCTGGCATCGGCACACCTGACAGCGGCGACTTCACACACACAGCGTCGAGCCTAGCGGTGGTTGCCCGCGCGCCTGGCAGCGACGCCTCGCCGGGCGCCACTACCCGCCATGGCCCCTCGCCGAGCGCCACAGCCCGTCGCGGCCGGCTCCGACCAGGAGGCAACCAAGTGCCGCGACTGGCCTGGCGGAAATCCTCCAAAATAGTGCCGACCAGCACTATTGCCGACGGCTAAGACTTCAAGCGAGAAGAAGACAAACATAAAACGACGACAAAACTGCACGATTCAACCATGATCAACATATCCGAAATTTTTACCAAATAGGAACACTTCAGATCTCATCCGATCTCGACAAATCTTAGAAAGACGACGGAAATATTTCAGATCTATTAATCTACAAAATACCAGGAAAATCTCATCCTTGATCCGAGTTACCCTACATGAAAGGAAAAAGAAAGAGTAGGAACGTGAATCCTACCGGAAATCTCCTCCGAACTCCGATTCACCGGAGTCTTCTCACCGCCGACGCCTCAAAATCCTCCGTCGACCGCCGCTGCTACAGGAACCGAGAGAGGAAGAAAGGATTAGAGAGGGGTTAGGGTTTAATTAAATAGGATTAGCATTTTTGCAAAAAGGCCCCTCTAAGAAATATTTTTACAACTAGGTCCAAAAATATTTTCAGGTATAACAGGAAGGATGACAATTGTCATCACTATCCTCATTAAAAGTTTCTAACTCTTCGGTTTTAGCATAATCATATAGCATATTCAAAGTAACCCAAATATCATATGCCGAGGTACAATGCATGATCTTTTCAAAGATATTATTTTCACAAGAACAATATATGCAATTAGTTGCCTTAGCATTTAATTCAAACATATTAATTTGTTCTTGTGTCCATGCATCGATGTTTTCCTTAGGTTCAATATATTTGATTTTTACCATGTTAAATACACCTAAACCTTGAGTCTTTAGAAATATGTACATCCTAGATTTCCATAGACGAAAGTTCGAGGCATCGAACCTAGGAGGTGTAGATGCTACCAACTCTAGAGCTATTTCGAGATCGAGACAAGGTGTAGAAGAGATGATGAAATCTCAAGCTACGAACCCGCTCTGATACCAAATGTGGGCGAAATGGAGACACTAGAGGAGGGGTGAATAGTGTGTGCTTACTAATTCAATTAGCCTAAATCCAATTTTTAATCATTTACTTAAATAGTTTAGGCGATTTGTAATTCAATGAATGTATGCGGAAGCGAAATAAATAATTAAGTGCAAGCAACAATAAAAATAATGCTAACACACAATTTACAATGGTTTGGCCCCAATGCCTACTCCACTACCTAAGCTCCCCGCTTAGGATTTCCAAACTAGTTTTACTAGATTAATTTGAGTTTCCCTTACAATGAGGACTTTTCCCCGGAAAGACTCCGCTCTCCAACCGAAGGCACTTCCACACCCGGAAGTATCCCGCCTTCCTACCGAGAGCTCTTTCCCACCTCAACCTAAGAGACAACTAAACTAATCATAGTAAACACTACGTTTAATTACACGAGTGGCTTTACTCCTTTTTCACCAAGGATACCACTTCACCCGACAAGACCAAACACCTGGTCTTACAAACTCAAATCCAAATAAAAATAGTTTAAATAAAGATATAAAATACAATCAAAAGAGCTACAATATAAAATAAGATTAAAAGCTCTTTTTAATCCTTCAAAAATCTCCAACTCGCCAAGTGGTAGAGCTTGAGTTGAAGCCCGAGTTGAGGAGCAGGCGTCGCTTGATGAAGAACTCAACAGAGGAACGGAGCGTACTGCGATTACTCCTTGGAAGGCTTTGATCTCTCTTTTGGATGCTCAATAATTTCTGTAAATGTCAGCGAGAGAGATTAAAAGATGTGTATGAGGTGTATTTATACCCTCAACTGAAACGGGATGTCAACGAGATTATTTTCGATCGGTTACAGACGCCCGGTCGATGGTCCAATTGAATCATTGGTCGACCGGCCATTCGAACGCTGCAATTTTCTCTCTGGTCAGTCGATCGACGGGTCGACCACCAGATGCAAATCGCGCGATCCGTGATCT
This sequence comes from Canna indica, assembly GCA_034359265.1. Classification (NCBI taxonomy): domain Eukaryota; kingdom Viridiplantae; phylum Streptophyta; class Magnoliopsida; order Zingiberales; family Cannaceae; genus Canna; species Canna indica. The sequence goes on along the minus strand of CP136898.1, from coordinate 28,737,830 downwards.
TCGGTCGACCCGTCGGTCGACCGATGCAATCTACGTCTTCGGCTATTCGCAGGTCAGTCGACCGCCAAGCCTACTGCCCTTTTTGGGCTTCGGTCGGTCAACCGGGCCGGTCGACCGACAGACGCAAGAAGTTTGTGATTTCTCTTTCGGTCGACCGACGTAAGCTACGTCTGCAGCTAGCCTCAGTTTGTCGACTGCTAGGGCTACTGCCCATTTCTTACCATATTCAATCGACCGCCTGGTCGACCGAATTTAGGCTTAGATTGTTTTCTTCAGTCTTTTTCTTCCGCGCTTCATTTTCGGGTTCTGGCTTTCAACGAGCATCATCTTGGAGAGTTTTTTACTTGATCTTTGGACTCATCCAAGCGACTTTGGTGCACTCGTCGATCTTCGAGAAACTTCACGACGAACCCGAGCGCGACGATCAATGTCCTTCCGATTTTCGATTTCTCTAATTTTTCGATCGAGGACATCGAACGCTAATTGATATGGAACCTGAAACATATTCTCAATGAAATCATTAGTCCCATATTTGTTATCATCAAAACCTTCAAAATCGAGATTAAGACTAAGGTTGAAAACCTAAAGCCAACAAATGTAAGTGCCAAAGAGACAGATCGGAAGAGACAGTATCGGTGAGGGGAGGGCATCCCCCAAAGAGATGACACTGAGCTGGATTGTAGTTTAGCGGCCACACTGTCTACCTACCCTATGTGACTGTAGGACCGACGGGTCCGGGGTGCATTCATGCAATTGAGATGTTGCATTTGACATACTTTATTTATGTGGTTATTTATATAACTGTCGATGGATGCTTTGTCATGCGTAGGGTAGTAGATAAGCTTGTGATATTTATTCCTGTGATTTATGCTTATATTCATATACCTGTTTTATGTTGGATTTGAATGATGATGATTATGGTTAATCATCGAGGACTGATCTTCTCACTAAGTCCTAGTTGGACTTACCCTTCTTTTGATGTTGTTTTCAGAACCTGAGAGAGATGAGAGAGGTACTGTGGTGTAGTAGCGCGGTTGGTGGCGGTAGGGCTACGGGTCTCGTGACATATCGTGGTCGAGGGGGATACCGAGTCGAGTTCTGTTTATCTTTTTGTGTCGTATGAGTCATGTAGACTCGGGTTGTTTCATTTTCTCATTTTCCTTATATTGAGGTGTCTTTGTTTAGCAAATTAAAGTTTTGGGTTAAAATTGAACATTTAGCAATTCATTGAGTTGATGGTTTGGTTTTGAAATTAAATGTCTTTTCTAAAACTTTTGAATTGTTGTTAAGTGTTCCAGATTGGTTTAATTGTATATGTGGTTTGATTTGGGTTAGGCTTCGGGGTACGTGGCATATCCTGGCAGGTCATACCGAGTTTGGGGTGTGACAGAATACCTATTGGCAGTATTGTCAAACTCGCGAGTTAACTCATAAACTCGGACGAGTTTACGATCCCATGTATCAAAATCGAGCTGACTCGCACCCAAACTCGTTTCTGGGTAAACTCGGGTGAACTCGGTTTGATGATAATTATTATGGATTGAACTTGTACTTTTATATTTTATCTTTGAGTCATTGTGTATGCTTTATTATGGACTTAGAATGTTTTATTATGTATGTATTAGACTTGTACTCTTATATTTTATCTTTATGTATCCTTTATTAAGGAGTTGAACTGTGTCTTAATTATAATTTTTAGGTTATATTAGATTATATTTTTGTAGTATAATACTTTTTAATTTTTTTTTAATATTAGGTAAACTCTTACGAGTTTACGAGTCAAGTTTACGAGTCGAGTTTACGAAGGCTCCACGAGTTTACTTAAACTCTCGAGTTTAACAACCTTGCCTGTTGGAATTGTACGGCTCTAGGAAAGAGTCGCACACATCCCAAGAGGTGTTGGGCGAGTGGAGATGAGGGAGGGCCGCTGGTGGTGGCCGGAGATCGTCGCTGATGGGGGATCGTCGACGCTAGTTTGTAGAGCATCATCTTTCTCCTAGTCTTCTTCTCTAAGGTGAGTGTACTTAGAACTGATATGTACAATATTCTCTTCTTTTTGTCCTTTCTTGTGGCAGCCATGATCTGTACAGTGTTTACATTTTGTTTAGTCGATTCCTTTATTGGATCAAAAAGTAAAAAGCTCATGTTGCAGTTAAAATCCTGGGATTTCAAATCTGATGTTTTTTTGTTCTGTACTGGTGGTGAAATTGTGTGTCGGTTGAGGAGGTTGCTTGAATCGAAGGTGGCCGGAGAGAGAAATTGACAATCGCGACAACCCGGCGAGGCAACCCGTGCTGCTGCCTGGCATTGTGGTAGCAGACGCAACTATTGTGACGAGGTAGTGGCGGTCTCCCAGCCTAGAATCGGTGTCTCGCAGGCGCTGGGGGCCGCAGGAGAAGCCGGCGAGGTCGTCGGCGGAGGGAGGGTGATCAGAAAGGGTGATCATCGACGGCTCGGTGTGGACGAGTAGAAGCGGGCGTCGGGGCATCTAATGGAAGAGGGGAGGGTTTATTAGAAATTAATAAATAAAAAAGGAGTTGTAATGTAAGAAATGAGTTGGTATACGTAGATTGTTGAGATATTTTTATAATTGATCTTAGAGATGTCAGATGAGATCGAGGAAAATATGAAAGTTATAGATTTTCGTGTTCTGTACGCGATGGTGGTGTTTGATTTCTGATCGGGGGTCATTTGATAGGTCTTTTATATATATATTAGTATTAGATGAGATGATTAATATATTTATTCTGGCTAATCTCGATGTATGAAAGCCCCAACAAGGGTCAAGTCTCATAGAATTAAAACATGTGGAATTAATCTTGTTAATTTCATATTATTGTACCAATAAATTTTAAATTACAGCATGATCTAATTTCAGTCTCTTGGGTGATAAAGTGCATCTATATGTTAGATCGATACTTAAGCATGAGAACTATATTATTGTTGTGGATAACTCTCAATATATATTGGGTACAAATAATACTGGATTAGAGGGAACCCTACACCTTAGGGCCGACCTCTAGAAATCATTTTATCGGGTTAACAAAATTTATCGGTTTGCTCGTCTTGGTGTGTAAACTAAGGTAGGGATTAAATCTATAAGAACGGTAGCTAAATGAGGAATAAATGGTGTGAAAAAATATAATATAAGGGTGCAGATGTCTCATGGAAGTATAGGCCGACTTGTATGATTTTTGGGTACTGGTTTCGTGGAAATTCCATGTTGAACATTAATTCTAGATCTAAACATGGTAAATTATATAATTAAGTGTTTATTTCAGGTTGGTATTATGCGGAAGATTATCTTGATAAATTTCAAATTTATGGCATGATTAATTTCAGTCTATGACATGGTTTAAATTTCGGATTTCTAGATAAGTTGAATGCTATTTGTTAGACTGTCACTTAGACATGATAATTTTATCCCTATGGTGAATAAACTTTTAGTATACTTTGGATACACTTTAAACTGGGTTATATGGATGGAGTGATAAATACACCGCTAAAAGACTAGGGCCCGAGGTAGGGACAGTATAGGGATGCGTGTGCGCATGCCCGGGTCTAGCGGCAAGGACTATAACAGTCCTAGGAGATTTGGTTTTGACTAAGACATATATGTTTATTTATGTTTGTTGTTATTTATCTTAGTCATGAATATGTTTGTGCCTGTGTTTGAGACTTGAGTATGGTCGGGCTGATCAGCTGGTGGTTTATGGGCCGGGAAATATGTTAGTGAGCCACGCTGACGGCAAACCCGGAGTGGAAGTGGTTGGAGGGCTTTCCCAACCACTGTGGTTACCTGAGGCTAGAGGGCCTTCCTAGCTCAGGGAGCCATGGGCGGCAAGCTCGCTAGGTGCGTCCTAGTGACCGAACTGTATTCTTGCTTAATGCATGTTTTCCTTGTATATATATGGATGGATTGGGTGCATGTGCACTGGGTTGTTATATTGGTTTGGATTTTTCTTATCACATGAACTACATGAACTACATGGACATATAATTTACTGGATTATGATTATGGTGGTATTCTCTTCATATTAATTACCTATATATATATATATATGAATGGATGAATTTAGTGACTTAGAGAGGGCTCGGGAACGAGTCACTCACTGAGTTCTTTATGAACTCACACTTATTTGTTGTTGTATTTATTGCAGCTCCAGATTAGTAGAGGTACTGATGTACCTACGTGGCGCAGTTGGGGTGGCGAGCTCAGGCAGCAAGTCTTGTGACGAGTCATAGTCGAGTTGTAGGGTGGTTATGCATTGTATCATATGTTGATTGAGAACTTGAATTTGTAAACATATTGGTGTTTAAATGTTCCATTGGAGTTATGCATTTATTCTTTTTCGTTCAGTGTCTACATGGTTATTATTTATTATTTTCGCATTGGTGTTCATAATTTGGGTAGGCTTCGGAGTACGAACGTGTACTCTAATCGATCACGTGACCCTGAATTTTGGGGTGTGACATCTCTTCTTCCCAAGGCTAGATCTGGCACCAACTAGGCTGGAGGCGGCGCGCCGCTGTCCCTCGAGCACAACTCCCCGCTATGAGGAGCCCCCAAATCAAGTACAATGGGGGTGGCACCCTCCCCTATCACGGGAGGATAGGGTAAGGGTGTCTAGATGTTATCCTTGCCCATCCCACTCTATGACACATGAGGTAGCATCCTTGCAGGCGTTGCAACTAGGGGTGTAAGTGAGTCGAGCAGCTCGTGAGCTACTCGATATCGACTCGATGAAAACTCGAGCTCGAGCTAAGTAATACTCGACTCGAGCGGCTCGCGAGCCTAATCGAGATTCATATATTTATATATAATTATATAAATATTAATATTTCATATGGGATTGAGCATAAACCCGAGTCGAGCCGAGCTTAATCGAGCTTGAACGAGCTCGGTCACGCTTGAAAAAAATAAACGAGCTTAAACGAGCCGAGCTCGAATTACTTGAGTCGAGCTCGAGCCGATCTCGAGCCTGGATATTGAATCTCGATCTAGCTCGAGTTCGAGCTTGAGCTCGACATTTCTTAAACGAGCAGAGCTTGAGCACAAGCAAGCTCGGCTCGGCTCAGCTCGATTACACCCCTAGTTGCAACCCCTTCCTGAAGTGCGTTGGCACAATAGCACATGACCTAGGCGTTGACAGCTCTTCACCACCATACCTAGGCGTCGCAATGCAGCACAAGAGAAGTGCTACATGTGCGGCAATGCCACCGGGCAGGTTGCAAACCCTTCCTCTAAGAGCACCAAATTGACATAGAGCAAATTGCCAAACCAAAATCAACTAATATGAAGTAAAATGCAAGAACATCAAATCTAATAAAAAAATTAATCAAGCTCTTAAGGTGTAGGGCATCATCCTCTTCCAAACACAAGTGATCACCCTCCAAGAAGTAAAAAGAGCAAGAAGGGGAAACATTTCTATGTCGATCAAAGGAATCATTCTTTTTCATGCGCAACTCTCTCGATCTTTGATTTTTCCATCGTCGTACCTCTCAATACTACAACGACTACTTAGGGATGACAACGGTCCGATTAACGATATTTTTATGATAAACCTAAATCGTTTAAGAATCCGTTAAAATCGAAATCAAAATTGAAACCGTTCGATTTTATAAACTAATATTCAAAACAAAACTAATTCATTATTAGTTATTTGTCGAATAGACGAAACCAATTAGTTTGGTTCGAATAGATACAATTGTTCGTTTAATTTAGTAAATGGATAATTGATTAATAAATAAATAATATTTAATTTTTTTACTTAAGTCATAATGAAGGGTTCAAATCCTAGTATGGTCACCTATTGCGACTTTCTATCTTTGTTTAAGAAAAATCATAATAAAAATTAGCCTAATAAACCTAATAAAGATTAAAAAAATTAATCGGATAACGAGTATAGGTTATCGGGTATATGGGTATTGGGTAACGGGTATAGGTTTCACAACTTAACATATTAAATTACTAATATTATAGTAATGAATTATAATCGGTTTCGGTTAATTGAAATCAAAACTTATAACCAATAACCGAAACTAAATTTTATAATCGATAATCGAAATCGAAATTTATAATTGATAATCAAAATGAAATTGAATTTAATTGGTTTTTCGGATTTACTAATCGAAATCGAAATTGATCAAACTGCAAATTCGTTGTACAAAACCAAATTTTTTGGTCTGATTAATCGATTAACTATGATTAATCAATTTTAATTACCACCCGTACGGTTACCCGTCGTGAAAATCCCCAAAAATAATAAGGGATAAATTCTATATAAAGTTATATATATATATATATATATATATATATATATATATATTATAAAAAAAACCTCGAGAAGCTTTTACAAATAAGCTTTTACTTCACAAATAATTTTTGCAAAAAAAAATAAAAAATCAGAAATAAATAAAAAATCAGAAATTCATCGCCTTTCTATGCAGGTTTCGAGCATAACATTTCAATTTATATTTCAAAAAAATTATTACCTTTCTATGTTTTCTATATCAATTATATAGACTTAACCCAAACGATATATCATTTTCTAAAAATAACAAATTCATATTATATTAAATTAGCACAAGAATGTGGTACTATTCATAGTGACTATTTTATACATATTTTATTGAACATTTAATGGATGAAATATAAAAAGTTAACTAAATTGTAAGGAGTTTTTTTTTCAATTAACTTTGGGCAAAAGCTGTGAAAATACTTCTAGAAAAAAATTTTGGCTCAATAAGCCCACAAATTATCAAAATTAGTGTAAAAATATTTTTTTTTGAACAGTAAAATGACGTGACAAACGGTGCTAACGGTAACAATTGAGAGCATGATATATCATCAATGAGTTGTGAAAGAAAAATAATATAGTAGGTGTTTTTGCCCTTGAACTTTAGTAAAATATGCGAAAATGCTCCTAAAATTTTTTTTGAACCCAATATGTCCTCAAACCACCAAAACTAATGTGGTAATATCCTTTCTTGAGACGATAAAGTGATGTGGCAAATTATGCTAACGACAACCAATGATAGCACAACACGTCATCAATGAGATGTTAAGAATGAGCACAACACGACATGACAAACAGTGTTAACGCCAAGCCTCCATTCGACAACCATAATAACTTCTCATATGATCTAAGACATAGTTTGTGTAATCGTTTAGCACCGTTTGTCGTTTGTCGTTTGTCGTTTGTCGTTTGTCGTGTTGTCACTGTTTGTTGTGTCGTCACTATTTGTCATTTATTTTGTCGTCACCGGTGCTAACTGCAATATCTTCTCCTCTAATCTAAGACATACGACATCGGTGCTAAAGCGAAGTATGTCTTATATCAGATGAGAAGATATTGCGATTGTGGGATGAAGATTTTACCATGTCATGTCGTGCTCATTTTTTATAGCTTATTGATGACATGACGTGCTCCTATTGGTTGTCGTTAGCATTGTTTATCATGTCACTTTATCGTCCCAAAAATAGTATTTTCAGACTTGTTTTGATGATTGAGGGGCATATTGAGCTCAAAACATTTCTAGGAGCATGTTCACACCTTTTACTAAAGTGCAAGGATAAAAACACAATTTATCTTACTTTTCTTTGATAATTCATTGATGACATATCATGCTCTCAATTATTACCGTTAGCATCATTTGCCACGTCATTTTACCGTTCCAAAAGGAGTATTTTCATACTAATTTTGATGATTTGAGAGCATATTTGACTCAAAAAAAATTTTAGAAATATTTTCACACTTTTTACTAAAGTTCAGGGGTAAAAAAATCTCTTATCCCTTAAAAATAAGTCATAATTATTAATTACCAATTTGACACAACCTTTCTGTTTTCTCCTTTTTTTTTAATTTAATTTTATTCTCAATTTCAAAAGAATAAAATTTTGATAGGATATGATCCGATTTTAAAACTTAGAAACTGATCTTATATAAAATAGAGCTCGAGTATCATACAAAATATAAGGTACTCGGATCTGTTCACCCTAGGCTAAATCTAACAAATAAATCTCGAGGCAAAAAATAAAAAGAAGGAAGTAGCAAAGTTAGATAGACGGCTATGATGACGTCCTTTCTTATGAAGGGTACAGATCATACGTTTGAACGCTGCGGTCATCAAAGCCTTTACTCTCCAATAAATAAGACTATTCATCAGAAATGGTCGACGACAGATACGAGCACAGCCCTTGGATTGAGTTCCTTCGTCACCGTCGCCGTCGCCGCTCCAGTTCGCCTCTTCTTCTCCTCTTTTCAGGACCTCAAGGTAAATCCTTCTCTTTCTAAGATGCCTCCGTATGTATTGGATCCGTGTTAGGGGTCCTTGCGTTACCCCAAACGGTAGATCCATCTTTGCCCGGTTATTCGATCCATCGTCGGAATCTCTATCTATTTCTTCCCCCATTTTTTGTTTCATTTATGCAGCATATTCATGATTCCTCTTTGGATCCGATCACTAAGCAGCGATTATTGGGTTTCCTTTTTAATTTATATGGTCGCATCACTTTGTTACCATTCTGCCATGAATATTGATGAACATCGTGGAAAAAATAGTCAATGATTAGCTTCTTCCTTTCCCGTAGTAACCTTGATAAGAGTTTGTTGGCTCCGCCTGCGAAGTGATGTTAAATTGTTACGGCGATATGAAATGATGAAGAGTTCCCAAAGATCTTGCTAAACCTACTTTAAGTTTGGTCCCTAGTGAGATAGTGCGTCGGATGAGCACACCCTTTGATGATCGCTAGCCAAACCTTTTCCTACCATATAGGAGATTGTCTTTAATACGGATCTGAGAAATGAAGGTGGCAAATGTTGAGTGAGATTAGAAGCCCAGCTACCAAGTTTCTGCGAATTTATTCTTAGCTATTGGTGCTGAAATTTTGGTCATCTTTTGGTAGAGGGGAGTGATGAACTTGGATTTTATCCTTCTAAATGATTGCTCCCTAAGCTCGTATCAAAGCTGTTGGAATATCATAAAACACTATTACACAAAATGTAAACAAAATTAATTGGTTTGTGTCATTTACTCATGTCGTGACAATTTTTGCCAAACCCTAATTAGGAGTGTGGTTTCTTAAGTCTAAAAAGGTCTTGCATATAGGTGTTATATTTTCCCATTTTCTCCATCAGAACAGCAAATAAAATTATACTTTGTTCATTCTGAATTTACTTTGTCATCTCCAACAATTACCTGATGGTTCTGCAGACCCACCTCAATACATATTTACCATCCGATGTGTAACTTTATGGATTCTCAACGGTAGACACTAAAAGGTCCAATTTAAGTTCCATTTGAAAGTGAAACTGTATCATCTGTCAAGCTAACAAAAATAAAAAATTTGCTAGCTGTGTTGTAAGATCCTTTGCTTTAGTTTCTCATACTTGGTAGGCCCATGCACTATGACACATTTGGTACTGTTCTGGCAAGATTCCTACCTCAATGTGTGTATCTAATGGGCGAAAACTATTCTTACTTGAAACATCAATATGTCAGCTTTGTTTCAAGAGAAAATTCTTTATCATTTGATTTTATTAAAAAAAGTTTCTTTCGGATGTTATTATTAATTGGAAATATATTTGAGCTTCATGAGAGTTGAGAACCTCATTATATCTAGGCTATTTTGTAAAAGAAAATTTCTCTTATATTCTGAGCATTAAAAAGTTTTGTCTGAAGTTGCATGAGACATTTATCCTATTATTAGTTTTATAATGTGACCTATGTTGGCACATAATAGACATAGATAAATTGTTGCTAAGTAAATATTGATCTCTTTATGAAGAATTTCAGAATTAAAAATGTAAGTTTGGCCTTGATTAATTTGTCATACACTTATGCCTTTTCAGTATTTGATGCATATTTAACTCATTTGTACCATTTATATAAGCTGGTTTTGTTAAAGTTCCTTAATTATCAATGAATTAAATGGAATTTTCATTTAACTACATTTTGCAGAACAATATATTTCTTTTTTTTTTATATAAATCTATCTAGCTTAAGATCTACTCAATATAGAAATCCAAGGTAAAGTTAATTATCTTTTTATTGCAATTATACAGGATGACGGAGACACCATTTGTGCCCAGGGAGAGGCTCGTGAAGTATCAGCAGTATTTCCAGAGTGTTCATAAACACACGCACCTCAAAGGCCCTTATGATAAAATCACATCTGTTGCTATCCCCCTTGCACTAGCAGGCTCATGCTTGGCCCTCATTGTCTGTGGTTATCTTTTTTGAATTTATGTTATTTCTCCATGTTTTGAATATCCTAATTGCAACTTACTTGATCATGAACAGGGTCGAGGAATTTACAACATGAGTCATGGGATTGGGAAAAAGGAGGCTTAAGTGATTTATTCGGAGATGTTTGCAAATCAATTGTTGTCTGAAGTTTATAGTCATGTGGAGTGGTTTGTCTTTCTTTTCCACAAAACATGGACTTTCATAATTTTTTTCATAGCATGAATAATCAACGTCAAAGTTAATAGTGATGAAAAATCAACTTTGTTTGTGAGGAAACATAACATTTATTGTTAACAATATGCAACTTCGCCAATATATATCTAAATTTTTACTTTTCTATGGTTTGATTTAATACCCATTTAATTATATTTTACTCACATCTTATGCTTTCTAAGTTTCTATATTATCCTCATATATAGCAAATTGTTCTTTAATGCAACAACATGTTTGTTTCGTCAGATATGAAAGATAATAGTCATTTGTTCCAAGCGGCGGGTGGTATTTGAAATCAAGGAAATTCAACTGTGTTAAAACCTAGTTGTATTCACTTTCTCTCTCAACATTGCAACTTCATCCCCATTGAGTGAGTGAATGGTAGGATCTTCTCCGCATTTGAATGAGTAGCCTCTCATCCAAGCGACAAGATTCTTAGCGAGATTCTTCTTCTCCTCCATCTTTTTCTCAGAATGAATAATGGCCTTCTCCTTCTTGTCTCCTTTTTCTCCTTCCTTTTCTTCTTTTCGTTTTTCTTCTTTCCCTTCTCCTTTTCTTCCTTCTCCTTTTCTTCCTTCCGGATCCTGCTGGACCCTATTCACCTTCTTATTTTTCCTTGTTTCTTTACTTCTTTTTCTTCTTCTTCTTCTTCATTTATATGGACAGATTTGGCCATCTATGTGAACAAATTTTTGGTTGCTGAAATTTCTGCAGGATTGGCAAGCTATAAACTTTGAATTTGCAAGATGCAATTTCAGGTCAGATCTTAATGTTTCATGTAGGTTGGAATGCTTCAGTTTTGTGGAAATTTATTGATTGGAATGTGTTATGTTTTGGAATCTATTGATTGGGATGTTTCAGATCTGATTTTCAGATAAAATCAGTTGTTTATAATCTTAAACTTTGATATTTTACTAATTTTGGTGTGTGATAATGTTTGTTGTTTCATGTTACTTTGTCGTGGATACAAGATGCAAATGCATGATGTTGATTTATCATATGCCAGTTTGACATGGGAATAATATTACCATGTTTGAGCTTCATTGCTTCAATTCCACTAATGAAGTATACTTTTGTTCTTTGATTGGAATAATTAGAAGCAATCAACCAAAGCTTCTTACTTGAATAATCTTCCTATATACAAAAGCCAACTGTGGGTAGCGCATTTGGTGATAATATGTTGTATGATATCTATTGGGACTTTCTATCTTTGTTAGAAAAAAAAATTATATATAAAAAAAACTATGTATAAAGCAATTTTAATAAGCAATATTTTTCCGCTCAATTTAGGTGCAATGCAATTTTGGTATAGAAATAAAATAGTATTTTAAGCATGCTCATCTTACCATTAATAGAAATAAATCACCATTAAAGAATAGCAGCTTACTCTTAATAGATATAGAGCCATCAATACAAATACTAGCAATTTACTCTTATATTTAAAACATTTTCTCTTGCAATTAAAATAGCTTATATTTTTTACAATAAAATTGTGCATCACCATTAAAGAAATTGAACAAAATTGTATTTCTAATTTAATTGCAATATAATGATAGATAAATAAAGTAAGATTTCAATTTTTATCAACCAGAATAAAGCAAAACGCTCATTTCATCATTAATAGAAATAAAGTAGCATATGGAGCTTCATATTTTATTTTATTTTTTCCGTATGGAGCTTCATATCAAAGTAACATAATACAAAAGATGTTCTAAATACTATCCAAACAAACAAATGCATCTCACAAAAAGTTATGTAGCTGTATATTAGTATATCACAATCCACAATAATGTGTGACTAGGGGGGAGCATCGGTCGGGTCAGGTCAAAACCCAATCCGACCCGATTAACTCGAACCTAAAATTTTTGGGTTTTTTCGGCCCAATCCTACCCGAAATTTAATTCGTGACCCGGCTCGATTAACCCGAAAAAATTGGATCCCGACCCGAATTACTCGATTAACTCGAAAATAAAATACCAATTCAAAATAAAACCAATCAAACATACAATTACCACATAACTAAAATTAAAATTACCACATAACTCAACAGTCAATATATCAATCCAAAATAAAATCAATTCAACATACAACATAAAACATCAAAATTACATACAACATAAAACATCAAAATTAAAATTACCACGTACAACATTAAGCACAATAAGTCACAAGTTCACAACTCATATTAAAATTACCACATAGTCACGTAACCACGTACTCTTACATCAAAATTACCACACGTAACCACTTCGACATAACCAAACATAACCAAATTAAACACAATAAGTCACAAGTTCACAACTCACAACATACAATGAAAATTACCGTACATGCCCACTTCAAAATTACATACAACCACAAGTACATCAAAATTACCACACAACCACTTCCACAATCCACTTAACCAAATTAACACATAGTCACATACTAGTTCAACCTAAATGAAAATTACACACATAAATACATAACCAAAATGAAAATGAACAAGGTTAAACGGGTTAGGGGGTGGTGGGTCTAATTTCTAAATATTATACCTATTTTAAAGTTAAATAGATTGGGCCGGGTTAAACAAGGTTTTCACCTGAACTCGACCCGGCCCAAAAAAACATATGAAATTTAAAAAAATTCAACCCGACCCGATCCGTTATTACCCGAATAACTCGACCCGAATTAATTTTTTGGGTCAATTTTTAAAAAAAATTTGGATCGGTTCGGATTTTGCTCACCCCTATGTGTGACGGCAAAGGTGAACAACAATTTACAAAAGTGCTTCATATCCATCAAACTAATATATCTCTAAATTAGAAATTTATAGAGGAGATGACGAGATCTCGATATCCCTTCTGCAAATCTTTTTCCTTTATGACTTCCCTTTATTTTCGATTTATGGCTTCAAATTTGTGTTAACATTTTTTTTTAATATATAACAAAGATAGGTGTTTATTATTCCACAGAAGGTCCATACAAGATCCATGTGAAATTACAGCAAAAAGAAAAAGTGAGATATCCCAAACAATTGCAATAAATAAATCAAAGAAATCTACACTCGTGAGAAAGAAACATTAGACTTAAGTCTACAAAATTCTTCCGAGAGAGAAAAAATAGTGACCCAATTCTCCAAATGAGAAGTAGATCTGCCTTCAAAAACACTCAAATTCCGAGCAATCCATATCCTCCATATAAAAAAAACGGTCAAGGATAAATGCTCAAAACCATTGGGATCAGTCTTCAATTTTCGAGACAATTCCAACCACCATTTCTAGAAAGATTCAGAAGGAAGTGACCAATCCTACTTAAAGAAAGGAGTCATTTGCCAAAGCGTAGTGACATACGAACATAAAAAAGAAGCAATGAGGAATAGTTTCTACTTCAACATTACAAATAGGTCACTGATCATCAACTTAAGGAAATCGTTCCTTTAACCTTTGACGCACAAGAACTCCATTATGAATCAACTTCCAAATTAATGATCTTACTTTTCGAGGCATTGAAAGTCCCCAAACCAAATTCCAAAGTTTCGTATTAGCCAAAAGAGCAGGACATTCATCTACAGGTGGGTGGAAAAAATAAAAGACTATTTTATAGTATGAGGAAACAGAACATAATCCTTTGCTTTACAGAGTCCAAATAAGCTTATCCTCGTCCAAATGAGTAATCTGAATAATATTATCGAATCGATTACAGCAGTAGAGAAAGATTCCCTAATCAATTGAACATTCCAAGAATTATCAGGGTCAATAGCTATCTCACCAGAATAACACTAGGATTCAAACACTCCCCATGAGGAATAGTGAATGGATAAGAGTTGGATAGCCAAGGATCATTCTGACCCGAACCTTTGCTCCAGAACCAAATTTCCATTTCAGGCATTTTTCAAACACCTTGCGGCCCTCTGGAAGGCTTCTCCAAGCCTATGAGGGATTACTACCCAAAGAAGCATCCATAAAAGAAACATGTTTGAAGTACTTATTTTTTAATATTTTATGAAACAATGAGTGTTCCTTAGCTACCAGCCGCCAAACTTGCTTTCCCAACATGGCTAAATTAAGATGCTTAAGATCTTTAAAGTCCATACCACCTTCAGACTTCGGTCCACATAAGATGCTCCAACCCACCCAGTTCAATCTCCTTTCATTTCTTCTCTATCCCCACTAGAAATTGACCATGATTTTGTGTATCTCATCTAGTAAGTATCTGGAAGCTTGAAACAACCAAGGGAATAACAATACCAACTACCTTAATCAAAACTTCTTTTCCACTGACTGACAATAAGGATCTTTTCCGGTGGTGCAATTTCTTGGCAATCTTTGCCTTGATAAAATCAAAAGTAGCCCGTTTGGAACGGCACACCATAGAAGATAAGCCAAGATATTTGTCTTGGGTACCAACATGCGTAACATGTAAGAATGATACCAGTTGCTCTCTGATCTATTGAGAGATGCTTCTACTAAAGAAGACAGATGACTTATTGAGATTTATCTGTTGACCGTTGAATTCACCATAAATATGAAGAATGTCCATCAAATTTCGGCAATTAACTTCATCTGCTTTATAGAAAAACAATGGAGTCATCTGCGAACAAGAGGTGGCTTATGGAAGGACAACTGCTATTGATTTTTATTCCATGAAATTTATGAAGTTGTTCCCCTTGGTGGAGCAAATGGGATAATCCCTCCGCACAAATTAGAAATAGATAAGGTGATAGAGGATCCCCTTGACGAAGACCTCTAGATCGTCTAAAATAACCAAAAGACTGGTCGTCTACCCAAACATAATAATTTTCTCCAAAACATGGTATAATATACAGTAGACATGCATTCTTTGATCCAAGACATCCAACGAGCACTGAAACCCATTTTCTCCATAATAAACCATACAAAGCTTCATTCAACTCTGTCATAAGTCTTACTTATGTCGAGTTTTAAAGCCAAATCAGAAGAACCATAATTTTTCATTTTCACGAAGTGCATACACTCATACGCCACAAGGATATTATCACTTATCAAACTTCCTTTAACAAAAGCACTCTGATTTAAGCTGATAAGTCTGTTCATGTACTACTGTAGTCTGAACACCAGAATTTTAGAAATGATTTTGTAGAAGACTGAACATAAGCTGATCGGTCTAACATGAGACATCGATGAAGCATTCTTGATTTTTGGAATTAAGCAGATGTGGGTGTGGTTGAAACTTCTCAGCATTCTGCCCCTGAGAAAAAACTCTGGACTACTTTGCAAACATCCCCTCCAATAATATTCCAAAAGCACTGGAAAAATTTTGCTGTAAAACCATCCTCTCCAAGAGCAGACCCTAGGTCAAGTGACAGTACTGCATGTTTTATCTCTTTATCAGAAATCGGTCTAGTGAGATTCTGATTCATAGAATTAGAAACCTTAGGCTGCAAATTCTCAAACTTAGAAGATGGATCCAAAGGCATACAAGAGGAAAAAATGTCCTCAAAGTAGTGCTGAGCAATCAAGCCAATCGTGTCAAGTCTAGTACACCAACCTCCATTTCCATCCTCAAGTCTCCATAATTTATTGTATCTATTTTGCATCTGGACCTTAGAATGGGAAAACTTAGTGTTCTGATCGTTCCATTTCAGCCACTTAATCCTAGATTTTTCCTTCTAGTACCTTTCCTCCGTTCCATTTCAACCACTTAATCCTAGATTTTTCCTTCTAGTGTCTTTCCTCCTTTTCATAAGCTACTACTAAATTTTGCTCAAGTTGTAAGATTCCCCTCTATTGGTAGCCACAAGACCAGATTTCAATAAAGAAAGTCTCTCATTGATGTTAACAATATCCTTGCTAAAGTTTTGACAGCTCCTCTTTAACGGTCAATTAGAGCATGCCTACAATGCTCTAATTTATTGAATAGCTAGAACATAGGAGATCCCGAAATAATGACATTCCAAGACTCACTAATAATGTTAGCAACCTCATCATTATTACACCATCTTTCTTGAAAATCGAATCTCGTTTCTTTACAAAATTTTCAGGATTAGAATTTAAAAAGAGAGGCCAATGGTCAGATCCGCTATCATCAAGATGAGTTAAAGTGGTCAAAGGATATAAAAGATGTCAATCACTTGAAACAAGTCCTCTATCAATTCTCTCTTGAATTATATTTCCACCAAAGCTTCTATTAGACCAAGTAAACTTCTGTCCAAGGATACCCAAATCCAGTAATCGGCTTTTATTAATAAAATCAATGAAACCATCAATGGAAGAAGCAGGTTTCAATCGGCCACCATCTTTTTCAAGTAAGGAAGTGATTGCATTAAAATCACCTATCAGCAAGGTATGAGAGCCAGATCTGTAAAGAAGCCCTAGTGCTCGGTCAAATTGTTGATGTCGAATCTTCTCGTTGCTATGCAAGTGAACAGCCAGGACATCCCAAAGAACTTGAAAAATGTGATCTTCCCACTTAAAAGAAATAATGGTAGAAATTCTGAGGGATACTGAATCCAACCAATCGCAAGACCACCTATAGTGCCCATTGGGTTAACACAGAAAGAATTAATGAAACCACACTACTTCAAACTGACACAAAAAAGAAATTTTGTTTGATTTCACACAAGAAAAGAACATCCGGAGAATGGGATCTACACATCCCCTTTTAGGCTATGAATTGTCAGGGGTTTCCTCAAACTCGGACAATTCTTGCCTTAATAATTTGATTGATTTTGCTTCAAATTTGTGTTAATTTGATCTTAAATTGATGTTAATTATTTTTAAATGGTTAAGTTTAATTTAGGTTTAATTTTAGTAGTTTTTATAATTTAATGAGTGTTAATATATATATAGATTTTTGCGTATTTTAGGATTTTGCTATTAAATATCTTATCATGTATGAAACGTCATTTTCTCATCGGTTTTTATTCATTTTCTTATATTGAATTTTTTATTCACAAGTTTTGACATGGTTCTCTGGTTAGTTTTTAATTATCTCTTATGTTGTATTTTTTATATTGAATTATTCATTCATTTTTTTTAATTGAATTTTTTATTCATGATTGTATATTTTGCTTAGGTATTCTATTGTATAAATTCATTGTAGCAAAGACAATAGGATATTCTTTCATTCAGTATATTTCTCTAAGGTATATTGATTGGAAAATAAAAGTAAGAATAATAAGACTATGGACGATACCTAATTTTTCAAAGCCAATGCAAACTAACATGGACATGATTACAATTTTTTTTAGCAAAGGTAGATTATACTGGGGTTTGAACCCCAAATTTCTAGAAAACATATAAGATGTTGTCATCAACTGTGTTGCTCAATGTTTATATAACATGAACATTATTATAATTGTTGAGAAGGTAATACATAATTTAATTTCTCAATGTTAAATCTTTTTTATTGCAATCAATGAAATACAACTAATCCAAAATTTATATATAGTTATCTAGAGTGAAGAAATTCTTTTGAGAATTCAAAAAGAACTTGCGGTAAAATACAAGAATTCATTAAAGGGAGATATTGTTTATATCTTTCAAAATCCATTGGTTGCTGAAAGCGGGAGAAAATTTAGACCCACCGATCACAAATACAAGTTCAACTTTATGAGAAGCACTAATGTGATTGAGATTAAAGGTGGTGATTTATTAACTACATGATGACTGAGACTAAGGCCTCGTTTGGTTGACACAACTTCATGTAAGAAATTATATTTCCCAGAAAGTAGCCAAAATGACACTTGTTTGATTGACACATTTCGTGCATTATATAGGAAGTACAACTTTCTCAATAAGTGCAATGCAGGAAGTAAACTTATCTTGGGAGACATAGGTAAGTTGTACTTCCTATAAAAAAGTCAATTTTATCCTTATATTTGCATTTAATGCGGAATTTATAGTTTATGTTGTTAACATTACGAAATTAGATAATTCTTGAATTCTTTACCTATTTATTTTATTTTAATTTGTTTTTAGCCAAATATATAACTTTTTATATTAACTACAAATAAAAATTATTTTTTCTTATATAATAAAGTATACATTATATTAATTATATATATATATATAATATTATATTTTTTCATATCTATATTGAATATTAATTTACAAATAAATTTTTTATATATACTAATACATATAAATAAAATATTAATTTATAAAAAGAAGAATATATTGGTCATTTGATATGTACTTCGTGAGAAGAACTAATATCAACCAAACATGTTATAGGTGAAAAGTTACACTTCCTATGAATTAACTTATTTGTCAACCAAACACTTTTTAAATACTTCTTGGAAAATACACGTGTGAAATTAATTCATAAGAATTATAATTTACTGTAGAAAGTTACTTCCCATATCAACCAAACAAGGCCTGAAACTTTTGTATAACTTTATAATATTTTTGTTAATTACACGGTGAACTTTCATTTGTAACTTTTTTTTTTCAAAAAACTTCTAAATAATTTTTGGGTGCATTGTTGTACTCTAATAATACATTCTTATATTTTTCATAACATTACTAATATTTTGGTTAGTAATATTTGATTATTAATATAGTCTTAATTATTGTGCATAACATGAGAAATATATTAGTCAGAAGCAATTATTCATATGCCATTGCCTTATTTAGAGCCAAAACATACATAGAATTTGGAAATGAGATATTACTTGATCCTCTTATTTGGGATTCTAACAAATGTGGGATTAAAACATAAGTTTATTCCACTAAATTTTTGTTTTGATCATGTCCAACTAAACACTTATTCCATTGAAATCCTATCTGGTAAAACAAATGAGTCATAAATATTATCTAATAGAAGGAAGTTCTATTGTCATGCAAATGGTGATTATGACACCCCCAAACTTATGAAGGGTCCATATGACATTATAACTTTGTAGTTGAATCCTTTCAAATAAATGGGTTGATCACTTGATATGGTAGATGATATAGACAAGCACGACCCTTGGATTGAGCTTCTTTGTCATTGTAGCTATCGTTTGACTCCACCCCTTTGTTTGAACTCCAAGGGCATGTTTGATTCATATATATGATAATTTATAAAGAGAGATATGGTAATAGATAATTTATATCCAGTATTTGTTTAGCACATGGATTAGAAGAAAATATGATTAAAAGAATATAAATTTGATATTATATTTCATGTACACTGGATTAAAAAAATAATCATGTCTAATACTTTTTCCTTTGTTATTCTATTCTATCATATCTAGTAAAGCAAACAAACCACAAAAGATAAATCTTTCTCCTTTGATACCTCATGTTTAGGATTTGTGCTTAGGGTCCTTGCATCATTTGCAAGCGATGTATCATTCTTTGTTGATTGTTCAATCCATTGCCAAAGTCGAATTTTATTTCCCTCCACTTTTAGTTTGTTTTTTTTTTTGCAAAATAGCCATTATTCTTTGTCTCTTTTGATCCGATCGTTAACAACGATTTTTGGATTCCCTTTTTTGCAACATTTGCAAAGTTAATTCTATCGTATATCCTACTCACTCTAGAGTCCAAATGATAGAAAATTAATTAATTCTATCGTCTTGCAATTATACAAGAGGAAGGAACCACCATTTGTGTCCATAGAGAGGCTTTTGAAGTACCTTTAATATTTTTAGAGTATTGATGAAACACACGTACAAAATTTTTTAGATATATTTTGTCTACTTTTTTTCTTGAACTAGATTATTGTAATTACTCAAACCTCACTTATTGGCCTAAGGTTTTCAACTTTGGTCTTAATCTCGATTTTGATGATAACAAACACGAAACTAATATTTGAGCAAGAAATATTTTCAGGTTTCATATCGTTTTGCGTACGACGTCCCGAACTAGAGAAATCGGTAAAGACACTCGTCGATGCTCGAGATTCATCAGGAAGGTTGAGTCTAGGTCTAGAGTGTCCAAATTATATATATATCCTCTATTTGATGCATATATAAGAACTCAAAAACCAAAACCTCGATCCCAAAAACTTGAAAAATAGGAAAATCAGAAAGAAAACGGCCCTGAAAATTTCAAAGTATAGGGGGCTCCGTGGAGGACTATATAATTTAGATATTTTCTTGACATCAAAAGTGACAGTAATTGTTCCTTAGGTAAAAACAAGTTAAATACCTATTTTTTAAAAAAAAATGGAAATCTTTAACCTATCTATATTTGACCCGAAAGATTTTAAAATTTCCGATTTTCGCAAATTTGTACTAGATCCCAAAATTTAGATTTGATTCTTAATGATTTTGATTTTTTATATATCTTTATTGAATCCAAATTGGGGTACTTTCTTATTAATATTTATGTTTTAAAGTTAATGAATAATAAAAATAAATAGAGACATTAACTTAAAGTTAAGAAATGTTAATAAGACTTGAAAGGCTAGGAACCAACCAAGCTGTCCAGAATTCTTAGAATTATCTCAACCAGTCAAGTTGTCCAGAATTTCCAAAATGCTCCCAACGACTCTATTTTGAATTTTTACCCGTTGAGCTTATTTGAAATCGAACATCTCTTGGTGTTTTCTCTATATAAATACCTCACATACCTTTCATAAGTTTCCCAACACTTCATAAAACATCTTTTGACATCCAAGAGCTTTTATTAAGTCATCTTTGTTGAAACCCTAGCTTTGAAACCTTCTTGATTGAGCCTTCAACCTCGAGTTTCATCATCAAATGCATCAAAAGAAAGCTAGGATCTTGTGTTGGAGCTAAATAGTTTATTGTTTTGATTATTGCTCTATTATTATTGTATTTTCTTATTATTTCTTGATTACTTGTGTTTGTAAGAAGGTGTGGGTGACACACCTTGGGTTCACTTGTTTGTAACTTTAGTGTTCCTTAGGTTTGACGTAGACGTACTATATAGTGTGAGAGCTAAGGCCTTGGTAGACCCTCATTAAAAGGAAAGAAAAGTTAATACAAATGGTTGTTAAATCCTTGGTGGTGAGCCAAGGTAGTGGAGTAGGCATTGAGGTCGAACCGCTATAAATCAAGTTGTTAGCGTTGTTTGATTTTGTGTGTTCTCATTCATCTATCTTGCTTCCACATTTAAAGTAAAATTTAAAGTTTGGATAAAATTTAGACTCATACTATTCACCCCCCCTCTAGTGTGCCTTAACATCTTTCAACTATAACTTATACACCAAAAACTCATCCTTAATGAAACATAGGCTTAAGTCTAATTTAATTACCAAGTCCTAAAAGTACAAATCTTAATTTTTGTAGCATCTGCAAGTGATAATTGCCTCATGAAGGACTGTCAGTTCCTGCAAATAGAAGTGTGGTAGATTTTCTAAGAACCCAAACATATATACATGCGCCGGTAAAAAGTGAAAATCATGAAAGCACGTAATACTTGTTAAATACGACATTAACAATTTTGATTCTGGGAGAGTTTTAAAGCGTAAATGGGCCTTCCATCTTAGAGTGAGAATAAACTATTCCCACAAGGCAAACATATATCCAAAAAAGCAATTAAGCGATTCAACTTTGCCATCAGTTGGGATGTCTTGGATTGCAGACTCGTCCATGAATGAATTGGTACTAGTGATGGTAGAATTTAAAGATCGAGTATGCCTATCCAGCCCTAGAACATACTCAATCAAATGTTGTAGAGGATGTTGCGATGTTGTAGATCGAGCTAGGTTGTCGCGTTGCTTCTATGCTATTATTGTGGTGCATGTGTGATGGTACTCCAAGCCGTGAGTCGATAGCAGGAGATCTCAAAGAGCATGTTAGGAAAGAAAGATGCTTGTGATGTCAACCCGGAGCATGATGATGCTCAGTCATCACAACCAATATCAATCTATGGAAGGTCAAACACTTTCTTGTTGGAACTGGAAGTTCAGCCGATCATATAACTTATTAGGAGGTTTTGGAGGTTTATGAAATTAAAAAAAGAGGTTATAAATCCCATAAAAGCTTTCTTGACCAACTTCACGAGAGATACTATCTCTATTTTAGTAGCATAACATTGTATACGTTAGTAGGAATAGGTGTGAGAAGTAAGATACGAAAAATATATTTCCTAGTGGTAGACTTGTCGTCAACTCACAACATCATTTTAAGACGACTAACCATAAAGTGCCTCCGGGCAATAGTTTTTACCTTCTATATAACTATAAAGTTTCCAACAGAAGTTGGAGTGGGAGTCATTAAGAGCGACCCAAATCCTCAAGGGAATGCTATTTGACAACTTGGTGACTCATGAAAGATACATTTTTGGTGGTGGAGAAAGTTTCAAACTCGCTAGTTTTTGAACCTAAGCAACAAGAGCTAGTTGAACCACTGTAGTTTGTATCCCTTAATTGGGGTTGACCAAACTGATGGTTCGAGTACGAGCATCTGTCCACGAAGAGGTAAAAGGTTGATTGTTTTCTTTACTACAAAGTTACGATGATGTCTTTGCTTGGTATCTCAAGGATACGTTGGGACCATAAGCGGCAATGCGCACTTGGTTAAATATCCACCATGGATCGAAGTCAAAGCAACAATCCTCACAATGCTTCTCGAAGCAATCCAACAAGTTATCAAAGAGAGGCGGATAGGCTGTTAAATGAAGACTTCATTCGCAAGGTGACATATATAGAGTGGTTAGCCAACATGGACCCAGTAAAGAGACTAACAAAAAGTGGTAGATGTGGGTGTGAACTTCACTACATGAACAAGGCCTACCCAAAAGGTTATTTTCCTCTACTCAAATTGATCAAATGATCGATGTACCATTGTTTCAAAGGTATTGTCCTTCCTAATTGTCTTCATAGATACAATTAGATTATAATAGTAGAGGATGATCAAATGCACACCCCTTATATACCACATAGCATGATATTTATTGTTATATTGTTAGCATGATATACCAAATAGCACATTTCCATCTATTTTATTAGCATAGTGCTACATGAAGAAGAGATCAAATACTT
Source organism: Canna indica (assembly GCA_034359265.1). Lineage (NCBI taxonomy): Eukaryota > Viridiplantae > Streptophyta > Magnoliopsida > Zingiberales > Cannaceae > Canna > Canna indica. The sequence continues at coordinate 28,714,466 of CP136898.1, read as the reverse complement.
GACAATCAAGAAGATAACTTTCATCTAGGGATGGCAACGGTTCGGTTAACCGCACTTTTGGGGGGTTAATCAAAATTGAAACTGGTCGATTTCAAAAACCTATACCCGAAACCAAAACTAGCTTGATTTCGATTATCTGCGGATAACCGAAACTGAATTTTTCGATTCGGATAGAACCGATTTATTGGCTTAAGGTTTTCAATCTTGGCCTTAATCTCGGTTTTAATGATAACAAACATGGAACTAATGATTTCATGAAGAGTTTCTTTCAGGTTCCATATCGGTTAGCGCACGACATCCTCGATCGAAAATATCGGAGAAATCAGAAAATCAGAAGGGCGTTGGTCGACGCACTCGGATTCACCGAAAAGATAGAGTCTAGGTTTAGGGTGTCTAATTTATGTTGTAAATCCTCATGATGATGCATAAGAACCCAAAAACCATCCCTGAATCCCAAAATATGAAAACTCGGAAACCGTCCTGAAAATCACTAAGCCTAGGGAGCTCCTTGGATGGCTATATGACCTAGACATTTTCTTGACACAAAAAATGGCGGTAATTGTTCCTTGGGTTAAAACTAGATAACGAGGTATTTTTAATGATTTTTTGGAAGCCTTTTACCCGAGAAATTAGAAAATTTCTATTTTCCGAAAATTTGTACTAGACCCCAAAAGTTAGATTTTGATTCTTAAGGATTTTGATTTTTTAGATATTTTTATTGAATCCAAATGGGGGATAATTCTTATATAATATTTATATTATATAAGTAGACTTAGCGAAGACGGAATCAGAAACGAGCAAACAAGCAAAGAAAACCAAGCAAACTAGTAGTCTGCCCAGTTTCAGTTGACCGGTCGATTGACCGAATGCTGTCAAAAATTGGCAGTAGCCAATTCGGTCGATCAGTTAGTCGACCGAAGTGTGCCAAAAACTGGCAGTTTGTCTGCTTCGATCGACTGAGCGATCGATCAGATAGCAGAGAAGCTGAAGCGCGATTAAGTTGATCGACTATCCGATCGACCGAACAGAGCTGCAGAAGCACAGAATGCCAGCGGTCGCTGGGCGGTCGATCGGTTGGTCGACCGACAATCGATCGACAAGTGATCGAACGGCGTTCAACGGGCGAAAAAATGCCCGTTGAAGAGCCATTCCTTGGAGGGGTTATAAATACCCCTCTCCAACCTTCATTAACCTCACTTAACAATCAATCTAAGCTTCCATTGAGCCATTCTTGATCATTCTCAAAGCATTTCTTGAGTCATCCCTTTGATAATCCTAGTTTCCATGATACATCATGATCTTGCCTTCAAGCTTTGAACGATTCATCATTGAGGCATCAAGAGGAACTAGGACTCGTGTTTGGAGCTATGTATTTATTGTATTATTTATTTTCTTCATTATTTGTGTATTTTTGTGATTTATTTCATTATATTTGAGCTTGTGAAGACCTAGGTTGTTAGGTCTTGAAATTGGGTGGTAACCTTGGTGTTTAAGATTTAAATCCACCGGTGTAAACATAGTTTGCTAGGATTAGTTCTTGTTGTCCTTAGGATTAAGGTGTGAGAGTGCTCTCGGTAGGAAGACGGAGACTTCCGGGTGTGGAAGTGTCTTCGGTGTGAGAGTGGAGACTCTCCGGTGAAAACATCCTCGTTGTAAAGGAAATAGGATAATCTAGTAAAACTAGTTTGAAAATCCTAAGCGGGATGCTTAGGTAATGGTGTAGGCATTGGGGCCGAACCACTATAAATAACTATGTTTGCGTTGATTCTACTTGTGTTTATTTCATTATCGCATTTACTTTGCTTTCGCTTGCTACTCAACTTGTAATTTGCTTAAGTAATCTAAGAAACGATTAAAATCAGATTTAGGCAAAAAGATTAGTAAACACACTATTCACCCCCCATCTAGTGTTGCCATTTCATCCAACACGGTTAACCATTTACTAATCGGTTAACCGATAGTAAACGGATAACCGATTCAAAGATTAATAACAAAACCGATTTTGGATATCGGTTAACCGTAAAAAACCGGTAGTAAACGAATAATCGATTCAAAGATTAATAATAAAACTGATTTCAGATACCGATTAATCGCAAAAAACCGGTAATCGAACCGAATATATAATCGATTTCGATTACCGATTAACTATAACCCGATAACCGAAATCGAACCAATTTTAAACGATTTTTTATTTTTACTATTCGAAACCGAAACCGAACCGCAAATCCATTATCCAAAACCGAATTTTACGGTTCGATTATCCGGTTAATCAATTTGAATTGCCATTCATACTTTCATCTCAATCACAACATCAAGAAAGCTATGTTCATATTTTTAGGCTCATCTTGTTAAGGTGCTTATCTTATAGGCAAACTATGTATTAACTTGATGTAGCAACAAAGATGTTGAAATGGTCAGAAAAATTGAGTTGTTCAACATTTGTTCTCATCCTAGAATCACCATAAAAGCTCAAGCCTTAATAGACTTCATTGTGGCGGTAACCCACTAGGAAAAACCTAAAGAACAAAAGCAAATAGCATATATGGACGTCGAGAAGCCCTTAAGACTCGGTTATTGCATATTCCTCAACCTTCACAAGTAGGGGGGATTAGGTTGCTCCAATGAGCATATAAAGCATCATAAGTATCATAAGATTACTCCAATGTCAAAGGCATACGTAAGCCTCCTCCACCAACTACACTTAGTTGTGATGTAGAAGAAAGAAAGATTGCTACTGCCTTGCTACATAAACTTAGACTCTTAAATGGTACCACATCTCCTTTGAATGTCACATTGAGTATACGAGGAATTCAAAACACTATAGGCAATTGTTGTCTACGGCATCAATGACGATCAAAGGAGAACTGCTGGGGGTATTCGACTTTGCCTATCTATTTATTCGCTCACCAATTGGACAAACACACCTCAACATTAAACATGTCAAAGGAATCTCGTGACAATGCTATAGTAGGAACTCGCTAAATGGCCTTAGCCTAATGGCACCTAGTTTAACAGTGCTCCTTCATCCTCTTCCCCTAAGTTGACGTATTACAATTAGGGATGAGCAAAACCCGAACCGACCCGAATTGAAATCGGGTTATTCGGGTAAAATGGATCGGGTCGGGTTAAAATTTTCAAAATTTCATTATCTATTTTCGGGTCGGGTCGGGTGAAAACCTTGATTAACCCGACCCGACCCGAAATAACTTAAATCCACCTCTAAATCTCTAATTTACAAATTTCCCTACACCCACCCGTCCCCCAAACCCTGAGTCCCCGACCTCTGCAGTCTGCCCTAACTCAACAGTCGACGATAAAATTCCTGCCCAATCGCCCGCCTGCAATCCTGCATCTTGCAACGCCTACTCGCATCATTCCTCCTCGGTCCTCACTCCTCACAAACTCAAAGTCTTGCGAGTTGCGATGCCTGCACATCTGCATCTTCCTCGCTCGATCGCCCGCCTGCAATCCTGCACCTCACAGACTCTCGCAAATCGCCAACCCTCATCGGCTCCTTCTATCCCTGCACCTCATCAGGCGATCCTCCCCCGGCAATCCACACCTCACCGGCTCATCGGCAGTCTGCACCTCATCCGGCGATCCTCCCCCCTCTACAGGTAACTTTGCAACCAATAGCAGTTAGGATTTCAAGTTAAATTTTATTTGCTGGATTCTGGAAGATTGATATTTGGAATTACTTATATCAATTCTTATTTGTGGTTTTGATATACTGGTATACCTTTGGACTTTGGAGGCCGGCAGGCAATGTTTTACTTTGCTCATGCTTGGTCATATGTGTTGGGAGAATGTCCACACTAGAAGGGGGGGTTGAATAGTGTGTATCTACTTTTATGATTAATCGAATTCTTTTCCGATTTTAATCAACTCAACTATCTGATTCAAGTTTCTTGATTCTTAGTGTGACTAGATGCAATCACAATTATATCGAACACAAGCAAGAATCAAATTGAGCAATCAAGATAGCAATGCAAATACGAAATATATAGTGGTTCAGCCAACACCGCCTACTCCACTACCTTGGCTCATCACCAAGGATTTCTAACCTTAGCACTTTATAGATTGATAATTTTTCTAATAATACAATTAGGACTTATTCATCAACTCTAGAGGCGAGCCTCAACACCTATTTTCTAGCAAAACAACAATCTATATGACACCAATGTGTTTACACGCACACCTTGCAAGCTACCCTTAAAATCGATAAAAAGCAAGAGGAAAATAATATAAATGAAGCTTAAATAAAATAATACTTAATGAAGCTCCAACGTGTCTCCTCCGAGCACTTCAAGGCTTCGAGTATGAATTTCTCGGTGAAGACCGAGCTTGATGAAGTGATGAGGGATTGAGAATGTGGAAATGAAGATTAAGACTTTAAATCAACTCCTTTAGGCTTGTAATCTCTAAGGATTGGCTCAATGAAGTTCTCAACATATGGGAGGAGGTTTATGAGGGGTATTTATAACCCCTCACTCGGCTAGGGCACCCAACGGGTATTTTTTTGCTCGTTGGCATCACCCGGTCGAAGGCCGATCGACCAACCGATTGACCGCCCCAGCGACCAGAGCCCTCTGCCACTTCTTGGCTCCATTCGGTCAATCGCTCAGTCGACCGAACCTGGGGAGTCAACTTTTTTGATGATTTCTTTGCGCAATGTTCATTTTCGAGTTTTGACTTCGAACATATTACAAATAGGTTGACTTAATGCCTTAGAAGAATTTTACAATCATTTCAAAGTTCTAGACCTAACTTTCGACTCGATCGCCTAAGAAGTCGTCGATACTTGAATCTCGCAATTTTTCTGTAACTTTTCGACAAACTTCGCATGCGCATCGATCGCTCAACATGAGGTCAAACACTTGCTAAAATCATTAGAATAAGTTTGTTGTCATCAAAATCAAGATGGTGACCAAGGTTGAAAACCTTAGGCCAACAATCTGGAGTTTGATACTAGAGTTTGATATATTAGTTTTTATTGTTTGATATACATGGTGATGTAATTGTTTGGTGATTAAGTTGATGTCTATGTGGTTGATGTGGCTTGAACTTGTGGATTGATATACTATGGCTTGAACTTGTTTGATATACTGTGGATTAATATAATTGTTTTAGTTGATGTGGCTTGAACTTGTGGTTGATGTGATTAAGTTTTTATTGTTTGATATACTGGAGTTTAATATATCTGTTTTTATTATGGATTGAACTTGTCTATTAGTTGTTGCCTATTTTATTATGGTATTAAACTTAAATGGAACTATTAGTCGCTTTTGATTCTCATGTTTGTTGTCTCTTTTTTTTATAGATGTGTGACAATATGGAAGTAGAGCAAGAAATGATAGATGAGGCACCATCTACTAAGGAAGGTGAATCAAGCAAAGCTGATGAGGTAGATGCACTACTTACAAAGAAGATGGTTAGTTCTAAAAGGTCGCTCGTGTGGACACACTTTGAAGAAATCTATGATGTTCAAGGTGTTCGAAAAGGTAAGTGTTTGCATTGTGCTAAAGAGTTCTATTGTGATCCTAAAAAACATGGCACAACTTTCCTGCACAATCATTATTCACCATTTGAATAATTGCAAGAAGCACCCACATAGTGTAGAAACTAGACAAAAGCAATTATCTTTGCAATCATCAATTGATGATGATAATATGGAGGTGTTAAGTAATTGGAAATTTGATCAAGAATATAGTAGAAAGTGTCTTTTAATGATGATTGCTCTTGATGAGCTTCCATTTCAATTTGTGAAGGGGAAGGGTTTAAGAAGTTTGTGCAAAGTTTAAACCCCAAATTTAAAATGTCTTCTAGATGGATGGTATCATAGGATTGTTCACAACTGTATAAGGATGAAAAAGCAAAGTTGAAAATATTTATTAGAAATAATTCACAGTCTATTTGCATTACCACTGATATATGGACTTTTGTGCAAAATTTAAATTACATGGTTGTTGTTGTATGAAATCCGACACTAAAGGGCGGGTTGAATAGTGTTTGTCCCTTGTTTCTATTTTATCAATTTTTTTTTTGCTTAGTTTCAACTTCAAGTGAATGCAAATGTAACTTAGAAATGTGTGTTATCAATTATCAAGAAAAATAATTAGCAAACATTCAAAGCAATGCAAACACGATGAAATATAGTGGTTCGGCCAACCGCCTACTCTACTACCTTTGCTAATCACCAAAGATTTCTAACCAACTACTTTATAGAACTTGTGTTTCCCTTTGAATACAACTGAGGAAACAATTCTCACCTCTTTGAGAATTCTTCAAACATATTCACCTAGGCAAAACACAAATCTACAAAGTCTAACCCTAAGTGTTTCTCTAGCACACCTAGCAAGCTATTACAGGTGAAAACAAGTTTAAAAACAACTTCAAATATAATGAAAAAGAGCTAGGAATTTGAGAGAAGAACCAATGCTCTTTTCATAAGCCTTCGAGCCTTCAACTTGCCAGGGGATGAGCTTGAATCGTAGCAGAGTTGACGAAAAGTGGGCGCTTGAAGAAGAACGTTGATGGAAGTGCAGGGTGCGCAACAATCGATCTCTTTGAAGGCTTAAATCACTTCTTAAATGCTCAATAATATTTCTAAGAGTTCTTAAAAGAGTTAGGTGAGGGGTATTTATAACCCCTCAGTCGAACGGGCTATTCAACGGGCGGAAAACTAGTCGTTATCGCCGTTCGATCGCTTGCCCGATCAATCGTTGGTCGATCGATCGATCGACCGCTAGCGATCACTAGCCTTTAGTCGCATGTTCGGTCGACAGATGGGTTGACCGAATGATCGCGACTTCAGCGATCCTCAATTCGGTCGATCGAAGCACCTTCTGCCAATTTTTGGCATCGGTTGGTCGACCGGCGTAGCCTTGAGCCGACTTCTTCACCATCTTCAGTCGACCGATTGGCTACTGCCATTTTGCGGCATCATTCGGTCAACCGGTCAGTCGATCGACAAGGCTACTGCCAATATTTTGCCTTGTTCGGTCGATCAGCCGGTCGACCGAACTCAGGCTGAGGCTGATTTTTTTTCTTCATATTTGTTACATGCTTTTTCATAGGTTTAGTTTCCAAGTTTTAACTGTTGGCTTTAGGTTTTCAACCTTGGTCTTAATCTCTTAATCTTGGTTTTGATGATAACAAACATGGAACTAATATTTCGTCGAGAAATCTTTCAGGTTTCATATCAATTAGCGTTCGATGTCCTCGATCGGAAAAATCAGAAGAAATCGAAAGGACATTGATCGTCGTGCTCGGGTTCGTAGCAAAAATTTCTTGAAGTTCGACGTAGGCACCAAAGTCGCATTGGACGAGTCCAAAGATCAAATGAAAAGCTCTCCAAGTTGATGCTCGTTGACAACTAGAACCCGAAAACCAAGCGCAGAAGGAGAAGGCTGAAGATAACAAATTTAGCCTAGGTTTGGTCGACCGGGCGATCGACCGAATGTAGGTAAAAAGTGATAGTAGCCATCGTAAAGGCTACGTTGATCGATCGGCCGAAGGTAAAAATCAGCAGAAGCTACTTCGGTCGACCGGGCGGTCGACCGATCGAAGCCCAAAATGGGCAGTAGCTTGTCGGTCGATCAACCTGCATTTGCTGAAGACGCAAACCTGCATCGGTTGACAAGACGGTCGATCGGATTGCGGGAATATAGTTTTGCATCTGGGCGGTCGACCCGTCGGTCGACCGCATAAAGAGAATAAACGACGGTCGCTGTGATCGGTCGATCGGTCGATCGACCGACCAATCGACCGAGAGTTTGCAACGGATAGTTTTCTATTCGTTGAGTTATCGTTTCTTCGTAAGGGTATAAATATACCTCATATATCTCATTTAATCATCTTCCTTCACTCTTACAAATTTAATTGAGGATTTTAGAAGTGATTTAAGCCTTCCAACGATCGATTGCAGCGCGCTCTACTATTCCGTCGAGTTCTTCTTCAAGCGCCAATTGCTCCTCAACTCGACTTCGACTCAAAGCACATTTACTGGCGAGTTTGAGGCTACAAGGCTTGGAAAAGAGTAGTTAATCTTGATTTACTCTCTAAGCTCTTTTCACTTGTATTTTTGTTGTTATTTGAACGATGTTTAATTTGGGTTTGTGCGTGTGAAGACCTAGATTGTTAGGTCTTGAAATTGGGTGGTAGCCTTCGTGTTTGAGGTTTAAATCCACCGGTGTAATTAAACTTAGTTTTGCTAGGATTAGTTAAGTTGTCCCTTAGGGTTAAGGTAGAAGAGTGCTCTCGATAAGAAGGCGGAGACTTCCGGGTGTAGAAGTACCTTAGGTCGAGAGTGTGACTCTTCGAGTCAAAGTCCTCATTGTAAGGAAAACAAGAATTAATCTAGTAAACCTAGTTTGGAAATCCTAAGCGGGGTGCTTAGGTAGTGGAGTAGGCATTGGGGCTGAACCACTATAAATTACTGTGATAGCATTGTTATTTATTATTGCTTCTGCTTAATTGTTTATATCGCTTCCGCATCAAATCATTCAATCGTAAATTGCCTAAATGATTTGAGAAATGACTAAAATTGAATTTAGGCTAATTAATTTAGTTAACACACTATTCACCCTCCCCCCTCTCTAATGTTGCCATTTCTACAACATTTGGTATCAGAGCGGGTCGTAGATTGAGATTTCACTGTCTCCTGTACATCTAGTCTCGATCTTGAAATGGCTCTATAGTTGGTAGCGTCTTCACCTCCTAGGTTCGATGAGTCAAACTTTGGTCTTTGGAAAGGAAGAATGTATACATTCTTAAAGACTCAAGATTTAGGCGTTTTTAATATGGTAAAGTCAAAATGCATAGAACCTAAGGAAAAAATGGATGCATGGACCCAAGAATAAATTAGCATGTTTGAGTTAAATGCTAAAGCTACAAATTGCTTATTTTGTTCTTTGGAAAATAATGTGTTTGAGAAAATCATGCATTGTACTTTCGCATTTGATATTTGGGCTACTTTAAACATGCTTTATAATTATGCAAAAATCGAAGAGCTCAATACATTTTATGAGGGGAGTGATGAAAATTGTCATCCACCCAATACTAATATGGTTTTTGAAGCCCATAGTGCCTCAAATCATAGGAGCACAAGAAATCGGAAAAGGAAGGTGATTTATCATGTGTGCCAAGAAAAAAGGCATGTAAGGAAGAACTACCCTACTATGAAAAACAAGGCAAAGAAGAGATCAAGTGCTTCCACCTCCACATCTTACTCAAGTGAAGTATCCTTTTTTCATGACCATGAAGCTACTTCTAAAGTTTGCCTCATGGATGTTAATGATGAGGTACACTCTTCTCCTTCTAGTCATGCTAATGATAATAATAATGCTAGCTCTACTAGTTCTCTTGACATGTCATATAATGAGTTAGTAGATGAATACAAGAAAATAAATGCCTTGCTTGTTAAAATGAATAATGAAAATAAAAGATTGAAGAAAGATAACATAAGGCTTAACTCTCATGTGGATGAATTAAAATTAGAAAATGAGAAAATGAAATCTAGTTCTTTTGATTTTTCCCATGATAGGTTAAAACTTGAGCTTAAGGACATAAAACTTAAGAATGAAAGTTTGAAACTTGAGAATTCAAAAATTATAAGTCAAAACAACAATTTGAAATCTCAATCTAAAGCCTTATATCAATCTCTTGATTTATTGAAAAATGAGGTTGTGTCCTTAAATAAGAAAGTAAACGAATTGAAAAATGTTTCATTTCTTAAAAACACTAGAAATGCTTATATAAAGAATGCCAATGCTCATCGTCATTCTAATGCTATGCATTCTTCCATTAGACCTCATGATCATAAGAAGAAGAATGATTTTTCTAAGAATGCTCATACTCATCATGTTTCACATGACAAGCATTTTAATAATAGATTTAATGTCCATAGCAAAAATGAAAAGAAATTCAATGGACATTGTTTTTGTTGTGGTACTTTTGGGCATGCAATTTATGATTGTGATTTTAAAGTAAACCCTAGTGTTGTTAAGACACTTTGGGTGCCTAAGCCCATTAACCCCCAAGGACCCAAAGCCATTTGGGTACCAAAAATTTCATGCTCAATTGTAGGGGGAGCTACCACACAAGGGTCAGATGAAGTTGCTTGATTGAAGTTGCTTGAGGATTCATAGATTATACCATTTTAAAGTTGCAACTTCAAGTCATCATGATGCCTATGGTAAAGTTAGCATCAAATACTTTGGTATCATCTCCTATACCTCTTGTTTAAATTGGAGTTGGAGTTTGATATATGCTTAATATTAGTATATTTCCCCGCTCTTAATATATTTCAAATGATTTTTGATTTTTTGATCTTCAGTCTCTTCGGAGACCTATGTGGCCTGTAATGGGCCTAAGCGACCTTGCGGTTTTAAATCGTAGGCTAATTGTGGCTTTCGGTTTTCAACCAATAAAGAGGGTTGGAGATCTATGTTTCAAAATTTTACATTTTGAGGTCTCTCGATTCATTTTGGTTTCATGACGATTTTACTTAAAACGAATTTGTTCGCTATCTAGCCTAGGTTGAAATACCCAAATGAAGATTTCTATTTCTCCTTGCTATTTAGTATGATAACTTGCTAGTAGATAAGATTTGATTAACATTAATGAAGTATACTTGCAAGTTATTGAAAATGAAAGGCTAATTAGGAAGAAAAAAAATTAGTTTGGCAAATTATCATGAATAAGGTATAACTTTGATAAATTCAAAATCTTAGTGTTATACCTCAATGCTTAAGCTTAAATAATGTCTCAATACTCATGATTAGAATTGCATGGTAAATCCTTGAATTTTCATGAGTAGGTAGAATTTTAGTACTTAGACAAATTTCATTGAATGAAACTTGCTCTAGGTTGATATTTCCAATTAGAGACATTCTTTTTAAGTCCAAACTAGTTAAACATGTTTAGAGATCTTATTCCTCAAATATTTCATATCTTAAGATCTCTTAGATTCATTTTGATATCATGATAACTCCTTAAAATGAATCTCTACTACCTAGCATATGTTAAGATTTTTAAATGAAACTTTGCATTGAACCCTTGCTATATAGTATGTTAGCTTGCTAGTAGTTCTATTTTCATGAAATCTACTAATGAAGTCTACTTGCAAGTTGTGAATGTTAATGAAAGACTATGTTATCTAAAAGATAATTGAAAAGAAAATGACAAGTTTGACAAAATTTCTAAAGACTAAGGTATGGATTTAATTTTGCAAAAATCTTAGTAAAATAATTGAATATTCATGTTTAATGATGTCTCTATGCTCATGATTGTTTTTGCATGATAAATTCTTGAATTTTCATGAGTAGAAAAAATCTTGATAACTTAGCTCATTTCATGATATCAGGATATTTATGAAATCGAACTAGGTTAAAATTCTTCTTTAGAGACTTCATTTTAAGTTAAAAATTTGATAAGCATGCTTAGTTACACATATCACATGACTTGGTATCTCATTTTAGGGGACTTAACTTGGAAAGATTTGACCCAAGTCAATAAATCAACTTGGTCACTTCATTTTAAGTCCAAACTTCATAAACATGTTTAGATTTACTCATGTTAGGTATCCATAGGTTTAAGGTTGAAAAATCATGAGTAAATGACAAGATTGAAACTTAACAAGTTTCATGAAAACTAGTTTAGTGTTGAATGAAACCATGCTAGGTTGATATCTTGACTTAATGATATAATTTTCATTTCAAACTTGACATACACTCTTTACATGATCACTTTATGGTGTCATAAAAGTTTGAATGAAAATTGAACACGTTTTGAAAATAACTAAAAATTACAAAAATGAAATTTCAATCAACAATTAGTATGCACTTTCAGTTATTTCTAGAGAAATATAGAAAACTCATTTTTAATTGATTCTTGAAACTGCACCCTCACTGAAAAATCTAGGTTCTTCAGTAAAAATTTTAAAAAGTTTCATCAAGAATCTAATTTAAAATGGAAGTTTGAAGTTAAGTTTCGAAAACACAAAGTATCACTTATTTGAAATATCAATCTTTCTGATACTTTGATCTTTCTTCAAAAACTTCAAATGAAAACTCATGTATACCATTTTGATTTCATTTCAAATATCATTCACATAATTTCTTGAGTAAAATCATTCCTAGAAATGATTTTGATATCTTGGATGATAGCTAGAAATATCCATTTGTTTATTAAACTCAATATAGGATGAAAAATGGTCTTGGAAAATTATTTTAAGTTCAAACTTTATTCATGCATTTCAAATGACCATTCAATATTTGGTATCAAAATTTTCATCCAAAAATTGGTACCAAAGTTTTTCATCGAAAATATGATGTTGTATAGATTTAAAAGTTTGATTCTTTTCAAAACTTGAAGTATAGGTTGATCTAAGTCAACAACATAACTTAAAAATTTCATCTTAAGCCCAAACTTGATTCATAGACTTACATTATCTCATGTTTGATGTCTAGATGTCTAAGTTTGAGAAAACATAAGTAGATAGCAAAAACTTGATACTTAGTAGTTTCATGTTTTCATGCTTAATTCAAAATAAAACCATGCTAAGCTAAAAGTTTGATTAAATGACATTAGTTTCACTTCAAACTTGATATACATAATTTAAATGACCATATCTTGATATTTTGAAAGTTTGAATAAAATCTAAAAATGTCATGAAAAAGATATGAGTACATTCATAATTGAGTACATACATGATTTTGTTTTGAATTCAAATATTTAGTTTTGAACATATCATGTATGATTTAAGTTTCATATCAAATATTTATTTTTCCATCCCTTTGGTTGAGATTTTCATGTTTCATGAAAAATATCCTTTAGAGTCTCAACTTCATGAAAAAAATATTTATTTTTCATCCTTTTGTCTAGATTGACCTTTCTTGCCCTTTTTGATTGATGACAAAAGGGGGAGAAGAGTATAGGTATAAGGGGGAGAAAAGTATAAGAAAATTGGGGAGAAAATTATAGATAAAGGGGAGAAAAATATAGAAAATCCATGCATATAGATAGGGGGAGCTTATTTTCATAAATATGCATGTTGATAGGGGGAGAAACCTCTTAGTTGATATCCTATATGCTTTAATGAATATATTTTCTTAAGGATGTTTGTCATCATCAAAAAGGGGGAGATTGTTGGCTTTAGGTTTTCAACCTTGGTCTTAATCTCATAATCTTGGTTTTGATGATAACAAACATGGAACTAATATTTCGTCGAGAAATCTTTCAGGTTCCATATCAATTAGCGTTCGATGTCTTCGATCGGAAAAATTGGAAGAAATCGAAAAATCGAAAGGACATTGATCGTCGCGCTCGAGTTCGTCGTGGAAATTTCTCGAAGATCGACGTGGGCACCAAAGTCGCTTTGGACGAGTCCAAAGATCAAATAAAAAGCTCTCCATGTTGATGCTCGTTGAAAGCCGAAACTCGGAACCCAGAAATGAAGCGCGGAAGAAGAAGGCTGAAGAAAACAAATTCAGCCTAGGTTCGGTCGACCGGGTAGTCGACCGAATATAGGTAAAAAGTGGCAGTAGCCATCGTAAAGGCTACGTCGATCAACCGACTGAAGGTAAAAAGCAGCAGAAGCTACTTCGGTCGACCGGGCGATCGACCGATCGAAGCCCAAAATGGGCAATAGCTTTGTCGGTCGATCGACCTGCGTTCGCTGAAGATGCAAACCTGCGTCGATCAACCGGGCGATCGACCAGATTGTGGGAATGCAATTTTGCGTCTGGCGTCGGTCGACCGCACAAAGAGAATAAGTGGCGTTTGCAACGGATAGTTTTCTATCCGTTGAGCTGTCGTTTCTTCGTAAGGGTATAAATATACCTCATATGTCTCATTTAATCATCTTCCTTCACTCTTACAAATTTAATTGAGGATTCTAGATGTGATTTAAGCCTTTGAATGATCGATTGTAGCGCGCTCTACTATTCCGTCGAGTTCTTCTTCAAGCGCCAACTGCTCCTCAACTCGGCTTCAACTCAAAGCACATTCGCCAGGCCTACATGCCACGAGGCGATTGATGACTCGGCCCGCCAGGCCTACACGCCAACAATCTCTCCCTCAGCAATCACCAGCCGAGACTCGAACCCGGGACCCCAGCTCTGATACCAGCTTCCAGAATCCAGCGCTAACCAACGACCTCCAAACCAATTGGTGTAAGGGAAGGGCGCACCTTCATCTTATACCGTATAGGGCCCGAGTGCCCCCGACGTTCGAGTGTGACTCGGCCCGCCAGGCCTACACGCCAATAGTTGTAACTGCTCACTTCATTGACAATGATTGGAAGTTGAATAAATTATTTTTGAGTTTCTGTTCAATTAGTAGTTATAAGGGTGATGCAATGACATTAGAGTTTGTAAAGGTATTGAAGGAATGAGGCATTGAACGAGTTTTTTCTATATCAGTTGATAATGCTTCTTCCAATCAAAAAATGATTGATATTTTGAGAAAAAAGTTTACAGTCACAGGGAAAGTTGTGGCGAATGACAAGTATATGCATGTGAGGTGTATTGCTCACATATTCAACCTCGTGGTTCAGGAAGGGTTGAATGATGTGAAAACTTATGTGACAAAAAATAGGAATACAGTTAGATATGTAAGATTATCACTTGCTAGATTGAAGAAGTTTGAGGAGTGTGTTGATTATGAATGTATGGATTGGTCCAAGGCATTGATTTTAGATGTGCCAACTAGGTGGAACTCCATTTATTTGATGTTGAGCACTGCTCTAAATTATGAGAGAGCATTTGATGCTTTTGAGAGTGCAGAGTCATACTTGAGGGTTGAAGCAGAATCATATAATCAAGGGGGTATCCCTGATTTTATTGATTGACATTTGATTAAAAGGATGACTAACATGTTGCATCAGTTTTATCTTGCTACTCTACGTATTTTTGGTTCCATTTATGTCACTTCTAATACTTATTGGACTGAAATTAGTGACTTATATGTTAAATTGTCCGATTGGAAAGAAAGTGATGATGTTGAGTTGAGAGATATGACAATCAGTATGCAAAACAAATTTGACAAGTATTGAGGGGATTATGATAAAATGAATAAACTAATTTTCATGGCCTCAGCTCTTGATCCCCGTGAAAAGTTTGAATATATGGAGGATGCTCTACTACAAATTTATGGTGATGAGAAGGGTATGTACCTATTTGATGGTGTGAAAATTATCATGTCTGAGTTGTTTGAGGAGTACAAAAAGAAATTACAACCTAATCCTAATTCCTCACTTATTACCCAACCAACCTCAGTCTCAACTGGTGAGGGTATGGAGCAAAGAGGTCTTCTGAAATAAAGGATCAATCGTAAAATGGTAGAAAGTGGGACAGTTGGGATAGAAAAATTGAACTGAATATGTATTTGAATGAAGCTGCATACGAGGATGATGAAGGGGACTTTGATTTGTTGAAATGGTGGAAGCTTAATTCTGAGAGATTTCCAATGTTGTCAAGTATGACTCGAGATATTCTAGTTGTCCCAATTTCTATAGTGGCTTCAGAGTCTGCATTTAGCACTAGTAGAAGAGTGTTTGATCCATTTAGGAGTTCTTTAACTCCTAAGATTATAGAGACTTTGATATGCACTCAATATTAGATTCGGCAAAGTCATGAGCATATAAGGGTTGAGGAAGATTTGAAAATAATTGAAAAGCTCGAGGACGGTGAGTATTTTTTTAAATGTTTATCATTTAACTTATTCAATGTTTGTTTATTTAAAGTATTTACTTCTTTTATGTATATCTATTAGAAATGGAAAAATTCAATCAAAAAGATAGTCATGGGATTCAATCAAGTGCAAATGTGAGAGTATCATTATCTAACGTGGACATCATAAACTTACATGAATGATTTGATTGAGTACGGTAAATATTAATTTAATTTTTAGATATTTTTAATGTAGTTGCAATTTTAATATATTATCGACTTCTTTATTGTAATTTTCATTTTGTAGGTTGAATCGTGGAATGGAAGAAATATTGAAGAATGTAATTGTGGAATGAAATTGTGGATTTTCATTTTGGATTTTAATATGAATTGTGGAATGGAATCGTGGACTTGTTCATTTTCATTTTGGTTACGTACTTATGTGTGTAATTTTCATCTTGTAGGTTGAACTTCATTGTATGTGTTAATTTGGTTATGTTTGGTTACGTGTGTAATTTTCATTTTGGTTATGTTTGGTTGAACTCCATTGTATGTAATTTTTATTTTGGTTATGTTTGGTTGAGTTGAACTTCATTATATGTAATTTTTATTTTGGTTATGTTTGGTTGAACTTCATTGCATGTAATTTTCATTTTGGTTATGTTTGATTGAACTTCATTGTATGTGTTAATTTGGTTATATTTGGTTACGTGGAAGTAGTTATGTACTTATGTGTGGTAGTTTTCATTTTGGTTATGTTTGGTTGAACTTCGTTGTATGTAATTTTTATTTTGGTTATGTTTGATTGTTTGGTTGAACTTCATTGAACTTGTAATTTTCATTATAGGACACACTTGTGACTTATTTATTGCGTTTAATTTTGAATTGGTATAATAAATTCATAACTTTGAATTGGATTTTGGAAGCATGTTGATTATTGAATTGGATTTAGTTTAATTTGAATTGGTACCATGTTGGAATAGTGTAATGCAAACTTTAAATTGGGTTATTCGGGATGGGGCCCGATTTTTTCGGGTTAATCGGGTCGGGCCCCGAAATATAGTTCGGGTAGGGGCGGGTTTAGAAAAACCCAAAATTTTCAAGTTCAGATTAATCGGGTCGGGTCGGGTCCAATGCTCACCCCTAATTATAATAGGTATAAGTAAGTAAAAAAGAGGAAAACAAGCCCGTAATAAGAGGAATTAAAAAAACTATATACTATTTTATATAATCTTAGATTTTAATCACTTTCCATTAATTATTATTTTGCATATGGAAATTTTGTGGATGCTTAATATTAGAGGTGGCAATGGGTCGTGCCTAGGCCGGCCCAAATTAGCCCGAAATATTAAAAACATGCATTATTAAGGTTGGTGATGAGAATCGAACCACTAACTTTCAATTTTTTTTCTAATGAACTAACCACCACACAAAGAGCTATTATCTATTTCTTTATAATTTTACTAACTTTTTTGAAACAAGAGACTTGTATT
This sequence comes from Canna indica, assembly GCA_034359265.1. Lineage (NCBI taxonomy): Eukaryota > Viridiplantae > Streptophyta > Magnoliopsida > Zingiberales > Cannaceae > Canna > Canna indica. The sequence goes on along the minus strand of CP136898.1, from coordinate 28,697,302 downwards.
CTATTCAATAGTCATGAAATGGATACAAGTAGAAGGGGAATTAGAGAGAAGGAGACAAACAAAGCGGAACGATGAAAACACAAAACACAAATTTAAGAGTACAAGCTAGAGAACTAAGGAACTAAGCTCCGCCGAAGCCTCTGATGCCAACTCAGAAGTGGAGCGGTAGCTGCTTTCGAATACTCTTATGTTTCTTTCGTGCCAAATCTTGGATCTTCATAACATCACCAATCGGAAGCGATCTTTTTGAGCTCGGACCCCTCCAGAAGGATTAGACTCCCACGGGGTAAAGTCAAGGGGGAAGAAGGCATGGTGCGACAGTCTTAAAAAGATCCTCCAACCCTATGTGGTATAAGGGCAATCCCGAAAAAAATGCGCATGAGACTCATCGCAACTGTTGCACAGGAGGCAAGCCGCAGGGACTTGTATGTTGTGTGCAATCAGACGATCTTTGGTGGGGAGCCTTCCCCTCACAATTAGCCAGTTGTTGAGGGAGATAGCCGGGGGAAAATTGCTCTGCCAAATGAAAGAGACCCAAAGATAGGCCATCCCGCTAAAGTTCAACAACCGGTACAGAGAACTGGTTGAGAAGACCCCGTTCGAATTCCATTTCCAACCAACCTTATCAGGACCCGAGCCATGCAGGAAAGGTGCAAGCTCCTCAGCTAACCTGTGAGTGAGAAAAGAGGGGACGAGATGTCTAAACTGAATGAACCATCCGGTAATCTCCCCAGAGGGGGCCTTGCTTTTGGCCGCGTCAATTGTAATATTCTGGTTATATGCAGCCGAGAAGAGAGAGGGATATCTACATTTCAACATCTCACCATTGATCCAAGGATCGTGCCAGAACCGAATATGAGAAACCTCACCCGCATGATATGAAAGAGATATTTCAAAGATGTCAAAAAGACTACTGATGCCCTTCCAAACTGAAGAGAGATGATGAGTATCCGACGTGCGAAGGTGCCTCAAACTAGGGTAAAGAGCCAAAAGAACATCCCTCCAGGGCAACCCCTTAGGTTCGAAGAGTTTCCAAATCCAAGTTCCCAATCTTGCGAGGTTATGAGATTGCAAGTCGAGAATCCCTAATCTAATCCCTAATCCACCCTCGAGCTTGGAACGAGTGAGAGCCGGCCAACCAACCAGACATTTCCCTTTAATATTCTCCTCATGCTTACCAGACCAAAGAAAGACTCTCCTCCATCTGTCGACTTGCTTTATGACCCAACATGGAGCTTTAAAGATTGAGAATATATAGGACACTTGGCTTGTAAGGACGCTATTTAGCAACACCAGTCTTCCTGCTCTAGAGAGGAGGGACCCCTGCCAAGAAGCCAGGGTGCGGTCTAGCGTTGTGATAACATTTGTCTAGTCGGTCCGAGTCAGGTTGTCAGGCCGCAAAGGCAGCCCCAAGTAGTTCATAGGGAAGGCACCAGTGGAGCAGCCCAAAGTAGCCGCCGCGAAAGTTGCTTTGGCATCATCATTTCCAATGTGTAAAACCTTAGTCTTTTGCAAGTTGAGTTTAAGTCCAGTGCATAGGTTGAAACATTTCAGCAGCAGTCCAAAAGATTTTAAATTGTCCTCCAAAGCTTTGCTTAATAGAAGTAGATCGTCGACGAATAGGATATGTGTAATCCTTCCCTCAATAAGTTGGCTGAGGGCTCCGGAGATAAGACCAAAGCTAGCAGCCCTAGAAATCAATCTCGAAAGGACATCAGTCACAAGAATGAAAAGTAAAGGGGATAAAGGATTACCTTGTCTGAGACCCCTCTTATGCTTAAAAGGCATGCCTTCTACCCCGTTAATACAAATGGAGGAAACCGCGGTCAGGAGGAGGCTATGGATCCAAGAAATCCATCTAGGGGGGAAACCCCTAGCACCGAGCATCTGGACAATAAAGTGCCAATTTACCGAATTGAAAACCTTTTCGAAATCAACTTTAATGAGGCAAACGTCTGGGTCGTTCCGACGACAGCCCCACACAGTCTCAACGGCAGTCATAAAGCAATCTAAAGTACTACGGCCCCTTGTGAAGGCCCCTTGTTTATTATCGATTAGCTCAGGGATGAAGGCCGCCAAGCGATTAGCGAGAAGTTTGGAGAAAATCTTTATGGTGATATTCTCCAAATTGATAGGTCTGAACTGGTTTAATTCATTTGCCCCTTGCGCCTTGGGAATAAGGATGATATTGGCCTTGTTTATGCGGCTCATGGCATTCAGGTTTGCCTGTAATTCATGGAGAATCCCCAACACCTGCTGACCAATAAGGGCCAAAACTTCTTGTAGAATTCCATGTTCAATCCGTCGGGCCCCAGAGCTTTGTAATTTTTAGCGCTCTTGATGACCTTAAAAACATCTGACATGGTGAAGGGGGCGTCCAAAGATAATAAATTCGGACCTGATGCCTCGTAAATTGAGTCTCATTTAACCTGAAGTAATGGCTTGACTTTTTCCCAATGAGAGTGACGTAGTAATCTCTGAACGCGGAAGCAATGCCAACACTGTCAAAAATGCTATTGCCATTCAAGCTCAAAGAAGAAATCCAGTTGCTTTTTCGACGAAAGGAAGCACATCTGTGGAAGTATCTTGTATTCCTGTCCCCTTCCTTCAACCACCTCTTCTTCGCTCTCTGACCCCAGTAAGTACAAGTGTCTCTATAGCACCGATCCAGCCTTCCCTTTAACTCTTTAAGTTCCTCAAGCTCAGGCTCTGTAATGGTGTCCGAGTCTGCCTTATTGTTCAGAACTTTGATGCGCTCTTCTGTATCCATCTTGAGCTTTGACCAGGCTGTGCGTCTGAATTTGTCCCAATCAATGATGATGCGACGAAGAGGCTTCCATAATGAAAGCCATAAACCCAATGGCGATCCAACAGAATGAGGGTTAGAGTTGGCTACGACAAGGCCAGCTTTGATGACATCCGCGAACTGATCTGAGGCGAGCCAACCTACTTCAATGCAGAATGGCTTTTTCTGATTATCAATCAAGAAAGAGGACCGCCACACCAGGGGATTATGATCCGAGAGCTTCCTATCACCGACTGTAGCAAGTGAAGTAGGAAATAGGTCTCATGTCATTATTGATTAGAATCCTATCCAACTTGGCTAAAGCAGGAGGCTGCTAATTATTGGACCAAGAGAACGAGCTTCTCGAAATGGGGAAGTCCAGAAGCCCAGTATCCGCAATCAGCTTAGAGAATCTACGAGAATCTATTGAGTTACCGACACAATTCAACCTTTCCCCATTATGCAGAGTAATATTGAAGTCCCCGCCAATAATGAGAGGCTCAGAGATGTCAGAGAGAAACATACGTAATTCCTACAAAAAGAGAGCTCTGCTGGTACGATTTGGAGGCCCGTACACTCCCACTGCATGAAAAGTGAAGTTCGATAAACGGTGCTTGAGGCACAGACGAATTGACCAGTCACCGATAGCATAGTCTGTACATGACCAAATTGAGGAATCCCAAATAGCGAGCAGACCACCCGAGAGACCCGAAGCATCAATAGCCCGATAATTATCATTAGATGGAAATCCTGACAGCTACCTAATAATTCTTCTAGAACAAGCATTCAACTTGGTTTCAAACAAAAAGAGCAGACTACATCTAACATCCCTAACAAGCTGCTTCACCATGTAGCGCTTAGAAAGTCTATTAAGACCCCTAGCGTTCCAAAAAAGAACACAAAATTTGTGAAACATGATAAACTTGACACAAGACAACAAAACGGTAAAGGAGCCACACTATCACGCGGCCGCCACTCCCAAAGCTCTGATCACCTTATCATTGCCAGCAGCGCAGTCGAATCCTAGAGCATCAATATCCAAAACCAGAGTCGAGTCCAAAGTAGATCACATAACCAGGGAAGTTAATCCCAAGAAGTTAGGTGCGGCGTCCCCTTTGTCCATAGGAGCCTGGAAATCCCCTGTTCCTTCGTTCCTGACAGTCTTCCTGACAGATGCGCTTTCAAGGGAAGGCATAGATAGCTTCTCTGCAATTCTTGAGCTCCTTCGAATAGCACGATCTTTAGCTTTATTCATGTTGAAATCAACCTTCTTCTTCTTGTGTCCCAAGCCAACCTGACGAGGGTCCACGATGGGAGGGGGTGGCGAGCAAGCAACTGCATCCAGCCGGCCCAGCCCACTGTCACACAGATGGTTAATAAGCAGCGGGAGCAGTGGTTGATCCGGCTGCACCTGAGTCAAATCCGAATGAGGCTCCTGGCCCAGCACTGCCACCTGGTAGGAACGGGTCCCAATATCTTTACTCGCCAACACATCCACGCCCAAAACATGCGACATTAGCCCGTGCAAGTCAAAAGGGTCAAAAGGTAAACCCGCTTGTCGTTTCTGGGCGACAAGATTCGCCGCAACTCGGAGACCCCAGCTCCCAATTGTCAACCAGAGCCAAAACAAGAAAGCTGCCCACGCGATCGCCACGAGATGAGGACAGCGATATTGAATCTTCAACCACGCTTGACGAAGTAAATTTAAAGCACCCGCTGCGATCAAAATGAAGCGACCAGAGTTCGGATCCGCCGCTGCGTACAAAGACACCAAAATGGTAAGACTTCCCATCTGCCCCAAGATATCCAAAAAGAGCTTCTCTGGCAGGCCAAAATGACTACTAAAAAGCTGATCTCCAAGATCCCGATCGATCGACGCGAAGCCCAGCGTCAGCGGGAGACCCGCTCCGCTAATCACCAAAGAGGTAACCTCTGCAGGGCACCGAATGAGCTTGGCAGCTGAACCAGACCCTAATGGGGAGGAGGTACACCCACCTCGAGACGAGCAAACAGCCAGAGAAGGCAACCGCGAAGCTCGAGAATCGCCGGCCAACGCGAACTCCGACCGCAGCTTGAGGAACGGTGTGATCGTCGAGCCACACACGAGCAAGACCCTTGGCGAGCCGGGACCGCTGGAGCAAAGCTGATGCGACCGAAGGCCAGAGGGAGTTGAGTTTTGCGAGCTCGAGCTTACAGAGATAAGATTCGAACCATTGCCTTCACCAGGAGTGTATTCCTCCGACGGATCCATTTCGAAGCTGGTGTCTGAGTCCGTATTGCCGCCACCCCCTCGTCTCGCTTAGCTTGTTGCGGACCAAGAGCATCACCGGCGCTGGCGACCCACTGCTGCCACGCGATGCCGACCTCAATAGTGAAGCGGCATGAGTCGGCATCTGCGATGATGAAGTGTGGGATGAGGTGAATGGCTCTCACCCGCACCTGCACTTTACAGGAGGAGATGTCCGTCCAGTCGAGAGAAGAATCCGCCAACGCTTCGAAGCAAGAAAAAGAACTGGTCAGCGCGATCACTGTGTCTTTGTTCCAAAACATAATCGACAAGCCTCTTAGCTCCAGGCCGATGAGAAGCTCAGGCGATGCCACAGATTGGAAAATCTCGTCTTGCTTCCGATCCTCAATGGAAAGCAAGACATGATTCCATTGTATCTCGGCCGAGCGTATCAGCTTTCTCTTGTAATAGGATCCCTCAGCTTCCGGAGCTGTAATCAAGAATCTTCCGTCGACCAACCGCCGCTGCTTCCACTGCTGAAGATGATGACGATAATCTTGGAACTGCCTTGCGAGGAATCCCGCCACATCTGCCTGGTGATTCAGCTGGCCCCGAACAGTAACCAGAACACATTTATCGTTGAGGTAACAAGCTCTCTCAGCGGTCGAAGAGGAGTTTGGTACCAGGACGCGAACATTGTCGGGTTTGTTGGCCATCGAACAATGGACGGGGAGAGAGGGAGAAAGAGCAGGGGGGAACTCGCAGCGGGAAGCAGTGGAGAAGTTGCACTCGATCGAGGATTAAATAAAGGTGCAGATGAACTAGCAATATGGGCATTAAATGCAGGAGATGCCGGTAGGTGAGATTTTGGATTGCAGAAAGCTGACCTGGCAGCAAGAGTAATGGTCAAACGGGAAGTGGTCATGGAGGGAGCCCATCGATAACTGATGCAGAAGCACCTTGTGTGACCAGCTCGAAGGCAGAGGAAGCACACCTTTCTATTGGAACAGCTGCACGCAGAATGCCCGACCTCTAGGCAGTTGAAGCATTGTCTGCGTTTGCGGAGGGAGGACACCACCTCTGCGATCGAGGAGGGGACGACCGGGCGTCTATGATCAGGAGAGACGGGTCTAGAGATAGGCACCACACTCTCGATCAACTTCGGCGGCAATGCCGGACATCCTAGCCTCTCTGTTTGCGCGAAAGAGCGGCCATCTCCGATCCATGTAGACGAGGAAGGCTTAGGGGCCGAGGTGAAAAAGACGCGACGAGAGCGGCGAGTCACCAAGGTCCAGGGGAGCTCGGACGATTCGCAAAGCGCGTCCCTCGCTAGAGCAGAGCCCGACCTCTTCATCATAACATCCCTTCGCTGGGGAGAATGCTCCAATAGTCTTATAATTTATAATTTTACTAACTAAAGTTTATATTTCTCAAGCCTAGCACAGAAAATCAAGCTAGGCCTGGGTGGTGCCAGGCCTAGCCTACTGGCACGAGGCCAGGCCTATGTTGTGCCGAGCACGGCCCACGTGCCCAAGGGGGCGAGCCCAGCCCATCCCTTGGGCACAGTCGAGTTGTGCTCGGCCCGACCCGAAATTCTTCGGGTCGGGTCAGGTACGATCCTGAATTGGGCCGAGCCCGTGCCGCCCATGGGCGGGCCCAATCCATTGCCAGCTCTAATGCTTACTTGGAGATTGGAGGGCGTCCTACAATCTACGGATACCTAAGAGGTACTTTATATAGGAGAAGAGATGCACCCCACGTGATTAAGTCTAGAAAGCTTTATTTTTAGTTTAAAGTACAACTTACTTTGGAACTCAAGAAGATCTACTAGGTTGGCTTGAATAAGACATTACCAAATGTGAATTAAAACTTTAAAAATATTTGGAAATTTATGTACTTAAATAAGAATTAAATGTTTAGACAACTACATTTGAGAACTTTAAAATAAATCAAGGCTCATCAAAAGTTTAAAAAGGATAATTAGAAAATTTTGTGGGTTTGGAATTTTTTTTGTATAGTATTTCTGGGCATTTAAATTAGGGTAATTTACATTAAGCCCCATGAGGTTTAGTAAAATTATATTGACATCCTTTTTATTTATCTAGATGACACTTATCTCTCATGTAATTAACTATGTTAAACGAAGTCCGTTAATAATGTGATTTCTTCCTTATAACTTTTGCTGAAAAATAATCAAAAAGTATGTATGAAATAGTTGAATAAATATTTTAAAATAAAATTTTGAGAAAAAATATTTTATTATTTAATATTCTTAGTGAAATTAATGTTAGTTGAATGTGAAAATTAAAATGTTAAGCACTTGTAGAATGAAAATACGAGAGAATGAAAATTAAATAATATAAGAATATTTTTATCATTTAAAATAAATAAAATTAATAAATATTTCAAAAATACTATTAGTAAACACATGATAGACACTCCACTAACAGCTTCAGTTAGTAGAAGAGATTTGTGTAATTTTTTATAAAATTTAAAAGGATCACAAGATAAAATTATAAATAAGAAAAAATATAATTTTATTAAATGAATATCGAAAAAAATTAGTGTAATTTATCCTTTAAATTAATAGGACCAAGAAAGGCAGTAATGAACGCCATAAGCTTATGAAATAATCCTGTTCTCTCGCTCACGGCGCGTCCGCCCAAAAAAGAAGCTTGTAAGCTTGAAGGAACAGAAGTCGTCTCCGGAAGCCGCGGGCAAAATATATAGATATATTGCAAGTCTTCCTTGAAGAAAACCTGTTTTCCACTCCATTCTCTCTCTCCTTTTGTTTTTCCTTTTTCTCGGCTCTCCCCGTCTCATTTGCTTTCCCTTTCCAAGCTCTATCGCTCCTTTTGTTGTTGATGCAACCGATGGAGCAGGCCGAATCTTCTCGCAGCAAAGATGACGATCGTGTCTGGGCCAAACTAGGTATTAGCCCTTCCTCCCATCTCTAACAATGTTCTAGGGTTTTAGGACGGATTTCATCTTCTTGCAGTAACAAAAAGTGAAAAACCATGTGTGGATTCCTGCGCGGCGTTTCGTGTTTCTCTTTAGGGTTTTTGGACGTTCGCTTGAATCCTTATGGTTTCAATTATGTTTTTGTTTCGTGGTCTTTTCATCCGCTTATTGGTTGTTGATTCTTTTGCACGACGCAGTTCCCACTGCATCTGCGTACCCGTCTATAGAAATCAGATCGCGGGAGGCAATCATATGCTCGGAGATTATGAGCTCCTCTGATGAGAAGCTTCGGTGGTGCGAGATTAAGAGGAATCCTGACAATGCTTCGGCGAGGATAAGAAACTTGAGGTTTGTTGATGTATGGGTTCTGCGACATGTCTTTCTTATTGATTGAAAGAGTCTTCATGCCACATTATGGGAATACTTCTTCTCACTGGAGAGTATAGGCGATGGAGTATTTTAGACTATATTAAGTTGTGGCTAGAGCAGTTTAATGCAGGCTTTCTCTTGTTACAGAACGCATGCAAGTTATAGGGAATTGTATGCCAGCCACTGACTTTTCCTTTCTACTTGTATGACACATTTAATTAAGAGAACAAACTAACTGCATTTTTTTCTATTTTTAGAAATTCTTTATCCTGGCATGCTTGTTCCTTATACTTTATAGATTTTGACCGGATGATAGCCTCACACATTGTCTCTTAGTCTAAGAAAATACGCTTGTTTGGTTTCTCATACGTGCAAGACTAGATTGACTTAAGGTAGTGATGGAGAGAGGTGATGTAATCACTAAGTACTGGTTTCCGTTTCTCTTTTTTCTGAAGGAGCACTAACGAGAATAAACACTCCTGATGTTTTTTTCTTTGGAATGGATACGTCCTGTTTGCTGTTTTCTTCTTCTTGGAAGATCTGACATTTGTGTAGACTCTCCACAGTCCACAATATCCTTCTTTTAGATTTTCAGCTGTGGAAACCAAATTAGATTACATTCCTAGTCCTTGTTTGAGTGATTTATTGATGGACTTGATATTTCCTGGCCACTGTAGGATGATATCTGTTCACATGGAGTTAAAACTACCATTAAACACCATGTCCATTGCTTATCTTAGAGTTAAAATTGAGGGGTAATTAACTGTAGTATGGACTACTGGACAGATCAGTGAAGTTATGGTAGAATGGTGCATAATGCATACTTGGGAGGATCTCTCAATTTTCATTCTAAAGTGACAAGTTGACAACCCTAAAACACTATACCATATTGGAAAATCTCTTGCCAAGAGAATTTTTTTGTCAAGCGAATGAGGAATCTTAAACCCAAGTTATTTGTGTGGGACAATTATACCTTCTATAATGAGAAAATACTTATATGAGCACTATCCATGTTAAGGTTGTGTGTTTATCTTATAGCTTCATTCACTTTTTTGATTCTGTAATTCCCATGTATGTCTAACTATAGTTGTTTATATATTTTTTTTCCGACTATCTTGTCGGATGAAGTTCAAATGGAATAACCATTGACGGGAAATTTATTGGAGAAGAAATAGTGAATATTGAAAGTGGCAGTCAAATCACTTCAGGGCCTGACAAAGAAGGTTAGATTTCCTTCTTGAATCTTTCTTGTATTTCCCCCTTAATTGTTTTCTTAATTTTCTTTCATATATATATATATATATAATAATAATAATAATAATAAATATGCTAAATCTCTTGCAATTTGTAGATAAGTAATTGTATCATATGTTAAAGTAACAACATGCATAATGCTCTTGCAAATATGCAATATGGGAACGATGGTAAACATATACCCTCACTATTGCATAGCAGAGTAGTTGCTTTTGTAGCTCGAACTTGAGTTCCTAGTTATGATGTCTGCTTGCATGATGATAATTGACTCCATCTATTTTTTGCATGGTGATAGTTGACTCCATCTATTTGTTGAAATCAAAACAAATGAAATTTATCAATATATGAGTGGTAACTTTTATGACTCAAACTTGACTTCCTTCTTGTGATGGAGCATCCTTGCTATTGCATCATTCCTTGGCCCCAGGGAATGAATTGGGTTGATAATTGACCCCATCTACTTTGTGAACAACAAAACAAGTGAAATTTATAGATACATACTACCTGATCCATACATTTGCTTTAATTTTATACCATAATTAGCTTTTTAGCTATCATTGTCACCATTAGATAAAACTTCAACCATTTTTTGCTTAGATGTGTTAGAATCCTATATTATTCTTTTAGTCTAATCAAGTTAAGAAATAAGTTATTATGTAATTATTTTTTGTGGTTTAACATGGTTGTGCCATTTTAATTGTATATGTTCTTTGTGGACAAAATTATATAATTTTCAGCTGTTGCTTGTAATGTTTTAAGCTTGATGATATATTGGAACATATATCTTTTTGATGGTGATATTTTAGTTTGTAACTATCCTGGTTTCACATATCAGGATACTTGACTTACATTTTTGAAGCACTACCCTTTCAAGGAAATGATAACAAAAGAATAGAGGTTCTTTGTTTTTACCTTGTGTCATTTTGTCTATTGTTTTCATTTGTCCTTACACTTTTTACTGACATTAGATTCTTATGATGGTAGATATCGCTTGATATTGAGCATGCAAAATGCAGCATATGCTTAAGCATATGGCATGATGTTGTGACTGTTGCTCCTTGTCTTCACAACTTCTGGTATTTTTTCTTTTGTGCGATATATCTTTATTGCAAGAGAATTTCTGTTGGATTTTACATTTAGAACTTTTCTTCTTTGTATAGTAATGGATGCTTCTCAGAATGGTTAAGAAGGTCATCTACCAGATCCAACAATGTAAAAAAAGGTGTTGTTTGCCCACAGTGCAGAGCAGTTGTACATTCAGTTGGAAGAAACCATTTCTTGCATAATATTGAAGAGGTTGTTCTTTTTTCTCCATGGTTAATACTTTTTAATTTTGTTCCATATAAAATTGTTTTTTAGTTATTTTGTTGGATTTGACAAATTAACTATAATATGTGTAGGCATCCAAATATAGATTATACCAGCTTGTAGCATATTAATTATATTGTGAACCCGACTATGCTCTAGAATCTTGCAAGACATGTTTGGTCTGCTTGTTGAAAGCTAGGTTGAGGTCTAGGCTAATAAAATTGATTGTATAACCAATGTGTATGGGTGATTATATAGATAATTGTCTTTTAATATTAAAATAAAATGAATTTACATCCATGTATGATGTTAAAATCTTTAAGCACTAACTTCTACGTACTAGTTCAGCAACTTTTTATGGCAGGTCAAGGCAGTGTGATATGCTGTTGAATCTTAAGATAATATATTTGTTCCAAATTTCAACCCTTTCTTATTTTCAGGCCTGGAAGTATTTCATCACTAATTCCTGTCCTTGTAATTAATAATACTGTTTTTGAAACTTGAAGTTAATTGTACTTAAAAAAATGAATATCTGCATTGCTTATAGTTACCATCTTTTTATGCGTGGCTTTGTAGGTTCAGAATAAATCAATATTATCAGATATATTTGTAGATTTGTTACTTCACATTTTGTACTTGACATTTTTGCCACTTGGCACATAGTTTTTTTCTCACTTTTAGATGTTTTTATTGTCATAATAAGCTCATTTTTTATTCTGTTACTGTAGGCTATATTGCAAACCTTTTCTTCCCTGAAGCGGTCTGATGAAGAAATTGCTTTGCTAAACACATATGCTACAATTAAGTCGAACGTTGTAAGTCTTCTAAATTTCATTTATAACCTAATAATTTCTTATGAAATAATGGAATGTTTTGACCCTTCTGAATGTTATTCCATACTAATTGAAGTGTTATTTTTAACTTATGCAAAATCTGGGCCTACCAGTTGAAGCTAAAATATTTGATCTTCTGCAAAATTGTAGAGTGGACAGACAGAAACTTTATAAATTCTCACAAATATATCCAATTTTTACAAACAAAGAAATTATGCTATATATGCCAGTTTGCTGCTTGGCATCTTTTCCTGTTGATGTTACTGTTTTATGCTATTGATATTTTTACAGTTTAAAATGACAATCCAGTCTTGACTTTGTTGGTGTTAAATTTGTGCTTTTAGATTAAGATATTTGAACTATTCATAATGATGAAAGCTAACAACTTAGTGTATGGAGAACATACAAAAGATATTAAAGTTGGGTGAATCTTTAGCTATGAAAACATAAAACCTGGTCTGGGCCAGATTGCAATTTTTATACTAATTTGTATTAAGTTCTTATTTTTTGTTGCAGGAGGAAATGGTGTTTTCTTTACCTGACCCTCTTATTTTGACTCATTGTTTCAGTACTTAAATTCTTGAGCTTTGTCCTGCGTAACCTTATTGGTGTGGTTTGGGAAGAAAACAACAACAATCAATATAATTAGGGCTGATAAGAAGAGAAGGAACTTTTTGTTCCAAACTTTTCGACGTAAGTTCCGAACTTTTCGACCCAAGTTCCGAATTTTCCGACGCAAGTTCCGAACTTTCCGGCCCAAGTTTCGAACTTTCCAGCCTAAGTTTCGAACTTTCCGGCCCAAGTTCCGAACTTTCCGACTTAAGTTCCGAACTTTCGGAATCAAGTTTCGAATTTTTGGAATCAAGTTTCGAATTTTCGGAATCAAGTTTCGAACTTTATGAACCAAGTTTCGAACTTTATGAACCAAATTTCGAACTTCCTGAACTAAGTTTCGAACTTTCTCAACCAAGATCCGAACTTTCGGAACCAAGTTTACCGAGCTTTTCGACCCAAGTTTGGAACTTTTCGACCCAAGTTCCGAACTTTTCGGACCCAAGTTCCGAACTTTCGGACCCAAGTTCCGAACTTTCGGACCCAAGTTCCGAACTTTCGGACCCAAGTTCCGAACTTTCGGACCCAAGTTCCGAACTTTCGGACCCAAGTTCCGAACTTTTGGACCCAAGTTAGGTAAATCTTTAGCTATGAAAACATAAAACCTGGTCTGGGCTATATTGCAATTTTTATACTAATTTGTATTAAGTTCTTATTTTTTGTTGCAGGAGGAAATGGTGTTTTCTTTACTCGACCCTCTTATTTTGACTCATTGTTTCACTACTTAAATTCTTGAGCTTTGTCCTGCGTAACCTTATTGGTGTGGTTTGGGAAGAAAACAACAACAATCAATATAATTAGGGCTGATAAGAAAGAGGAGGAACTTTTTGTTCCAAACTTTCGACGTAAGTTTCGAACTTTTCGGCGCAAGTTCCGAACTTTTCGGCGCAAGTTCCGAACTTTCCGGCGCAAGTTCCGAACTTTCCGGCGCAAGTTCCGAACTTTCCGGCCCAAGTTCCGAACTTTCCGGCGCAAGTTTCAAACTTTCGGAATCAAGTTTTGAATTTTCGGAATCAAGTTTCGAACTTTATGAACCAAGTTTCGAATTTTCTGAACTAAGTTTCGAACTTTCTGAACTAAGTTTCGAACTTTCTGAACCAAGATCCGAACTTTCGGAACCAAGTTTACCGAGCTTTTCGACCTAAGTTCGGGACTTTTCGACCCAAGTTCGGAACTTTTCGGATCCAAGTTCCAAACCTTCCGAACAAAGTTCCGAACTTTCCAACCCAAGTTCCGAACTAGTTCTAAACATTCCTACCCAAGTTCTGAACGTTCCTACCCAAGTTTTGAATTTTAGTTTCGAACATTCTGAACCAAGTTTCGAACATTCTGAACCAAGTTTCGAACATTCTGAACCAAGTTTCGAACATTCTGAACCAAGTTCCGAACATTCTGAACCAAGTTCCGAACATTCTGAAACCAAGTTCCGAACATTCTGAAACTAAGTTCCAAACTTTCCGACTAAGTTCCGAATTTTCCAACCCAAATTTCGAACTTTTTGACCCAAGTTCGGATCTTTTTGAGTTAAGTTCGGATCTTTTTGACTTAAGTCCGAAACTTTTGGAACCAAGTTCCGGAGTTTTCGAACCAAGTTCCGAACATTTTGAAACCAAGTTCCGAACTTTCGACCCAAGTTCCGAATTTCTATCGGGCCCCCACTAGGTCTTGTCGTGGCCTAACTTGATTTGCACGCATCAATTCTTCAATCGCACGTCTCATCGCAGCTAGTTCTGGTTGTTTCTTGACCCTGATTTCCTCTTCCTCGACCTCTTTCACGTCCAAGTTGGATTTTGATACCAAAATTGGTGTGGTTTGGGAAGAAAACAGAAGTAATCAATATAATTAGGGTTGATAAGAATAAGATAGAAGTAGAATTCTTGAGAAAAAAACGTAGGGTTTGAGATCCCCTAGTGTCTATAGTCTAATGTCTGGAATAATGATAAAAGTGACTGTAGTTCTGTTTTACAGCTTATTAATAGTGTAGGGTTACACAAAAGGATTAAATCTCAGTCCTCAAATAAAACCCCTAACATAACTTTTAATCCTAGCCATCCATCTATAAGCCTTATAATTTTTAATCTCAATCATCCATCTATAAGTCATAAATAAATAGACTGAAATAATAAGATATAGCTCCCGCAGTCACTTATTGTTATATAAGTTTATAGAAGAGTGTTGTTTATTTTTTCTTGTTGATATCATATGTATTGTTTATTTTTCTTTTTTCTGATGTCCTATTGCCTTTACCTGCTGCAGGTTGTTGGCATGCAAAATGACCAATCAAGAAAGAGACCACTCACATTTTCCAATGGTGAAGGCAATGAAATTCAGCTTCCATGTTTTCAGTGTGGTAAGAAATGAACCTATCTACTCCTTGAAGAAGAGTTTGTATTGCTGATTAATTTAGAGGGCTTGCATATTGTTTTCTGTTTGTTACTGGTTGGTACTTTAGTTCAATGTTGTTTTTGAGGAATGGTTGGTTATCATATTTAGCCTTAAGAGCATTCCGCAGTTCTGATGATTAAGGTTTAAAAAACCGCCCGAAACGGTATATACCGGCCGGTATATACCGGTTTTTGAGGATTCCGGTATTCGATATACCCGGTATTTGAAAATACCGGGTATATCATGTATATCGGGCGGTATATGGCGGTATTTCGCCATATACCGCCCGGTAAGGGCGGTATATGCATCATACCGCCCGGTATGAGCGGTATGATGCGATATCGGGGGAATATTGATTTTTTTTTTTTTTTTAGAGTTAGATATAACTCTAAACAATACATAATTGATGAATAAATGCTTAAAATCAATATTCCAATGTCAGATACATGAATATTAAAAGTCATTTTTACTGTATTAGGATTTTTCACAGATACAAGAGAATTACATATAAGCACAGCCCAAAGGGTCTAAAATTTTTTCGGGAGGGGGCTCCGCCCCCACACCCCCGCAGGGTCTAAAACGTAGTGCAAAGGGTCTAAAACGTAGTGCAACAAACTTTGGTGCCGCCCGCTATCCGGCTATTAGATATGTTGCACTACGTTTTATGTTGCGCTACGCAGAGTCTTCGGCGGTCCCGCTAGCCGGTTAGCGGGCGGGGGTCAAGGGGGCAGCGCCCCCTGCGAGGGTGTGGGGGCGGAGCCCCCTCCCGAAAAAATTTTAGACCCTTTGGGCTGTGCTTATATGTAATTCTCTTGTATCTGTGAAAAATCCTAATACAGTAAAAATGACTTTTAATATTCATGTATCTGACATTGGAATATTGATTTTAAGCATTTATTCATCAATTACGTATTGTTTAGAGTTATATCTAACTCTTAAAAAAAAAAAAAAAAAAAACCCGGTATGCTATTCCCGTACCGTGTGTCGGTACGGTACCGGTATGTACCGGTACCGGCCGGTGACCGAAACCGGTACCGGTACCGAGATTTTAAACCTTGCTGATGATAATAGCATATACGATAAAGATTGGAGAATTTGTAAACATAAATTTAAAACTCATTCCACTTTATAAGATTTGACCTATATGGATGCTTTTATGATTGAGTGGATAGCTGAATAACTCATTTTCCACTCATTTGATTATAAGATAGGAAGTATTTTCTTTGGCCAGTTTGTGCAAATTGAAGTATTCCACTATTCTCTTTCTTAAATTGATAATCTGTTCAAAATTGTTATCTTTTACTATGGTATTGTTCATTTTATTGATTCGAAACTTGAACAGGCAGTGAGCTTGGTGGATTTAGATGCACCAGAACTACAACTCACTTAAGTTGTCATGGGTGTGGTATAATGATGCCTTCTAGATCAGATATTGATGTACCACAAAAGTGTAAGTGTAATTACTATCTTATTGATTTAACTTTTATTAACATTTCTAATAGAAATTCCAATATATCTTGATAGAAAACTTGAAGTCAACCTTTTTGCTTTTTGATTGCATTTAGAACTCCAATTGGATTTTAGAACTCCAATTAGGTATTTGATTGCATTTTAGAACTCCAATTGGATCTTTAAGAAGATCCATCTTAATCGTGATTAAGAATTTCGGTCAAATCTTTGATCACATTTAAGAATGTCTGCATGGTCTTCTTATTTTGACCTTGCTTAAGAACTTTGGTTAGATTTTCAATTGTGTTTTGAAGTAGATGAAAATTTCCCTTTTGATAGATACCTTATGGATCATTTCAAAGTAGATAAAAGTTCTCTTGTTTAAGAATAAAAAAATCCTACTATATTTCACATGTTTGTGAAGTGTAACACTGTAACGAAATAAAAGTAGTAATTGACCAGTTGCATAAAAGTGGTTAAAACGTTTGATCTTCCAACTGAAATTACATTTAGTGATCAAACTAAAATAAATCTTCTAATTGAACTATTCCTTGGCCAATTAAAATAGCATACAAGGATCAAACTATTAAATATATTCAATTTACTGTTTTTTATTATGATTAGTTATAATATAATAATATGTTTTTTACTGTATATATAAATGTGTCAATGTGTATATATATATATATATTATATATATATAACAATCGGAAGGATCTTTTGTCCATTTATTACTTTTTCATACTATTCTATTCTTGGTTTATTCTTAATGCAAACCAAATTATGGAATAGTGTCAGAGGTCTTGGACTAAGATGTGGTCCGGGGCCCGGAAATTCCTGGATCTGGATCCGCCACCTCTAGATCTTGATAATAGACCTCCAATTCAAATTGGAGCGGTCTTGATGTTTCTTCCTTCCTATGATGCTGGTGAGAAGAACCAGCCCTCAAGGAAGAGTTCGGGGAACATAAGAAGCAGCAGAAGTAGAATAGAAGAAGAAAAGATAAGAAGGAGAAGAGTAGGAAAAGTAGAGGGAAATTTATTAGAAGTAAAATTCAAAATGTAAACTTCCTTCCTCCTAATTTGTCTTCCATTTTCCATGCTCAAATCTCCTATAAACTTTGAGTTCAGATTTATTCAATGCTGGTTTGTCCCTAACAAATAGTTATTTGTTTTTTGTTGTAGGTCTATTCCTAATGCAAACTAAATATTGAAATGATTATTCCTTCTTTGCTTCTATTCTTCCCAATTTTATTCTACCAACCCAACAGCTCTTAGGACCTTACAGTCTTTAAAAATACTAGTAATGATGGTCACTGTTTCAGAAACCAATGCCATGAAATACATTTAAGGCATATAATTTAAGCTTGTAATATGATAAACATTCCATGCCTTCATATCTTGTTTGACTTTAAGCTGTGATCAGTTTGGATGTTCTTTGTTGTCATATGAACTATTTGCTATAAACTTCTTCTTTTGAAACTTATGGTACAAGTACATGTTCATGGGTATTCTAACTTTGTGGTAATTGAACCATTATTATATCATTGATGAACAATCAAGCAGCTATATTTTTTCTGTTTACCATTAGAAGCAAGTAAAATTTGCTTCATGATATTTTAAATTTATCCTCCGTTATCTTGATTAATTTTTCTAGCAGTAAGCATCCTATTCATCCTTACTGCTTTCCAGGCTTAGGATGTGACAGGACATTTTGTGGTGCTTATTGGGCTGCTCAAGGTGTAGATCCAAGGGAATTCAATGTGATTTGCCATCAAGAGACATTCAAACCAGTAATTATACATTTCATTATTTATGGGATTCTTTCTTTTTTCTACTCTAGTTATGCATTCCAATATTCCACTCTGTCTAGCAACAAAAATAAGCACGTCGAGTGTAGCAATATCATCACATAGCATAATAACAAGGACAAGAGTAATCTTTTTATGTCAGCATTTTAATATTTTAATGGCTAACATTAACTTAATAGAACACAATTTTACATTTGAGAACAAAATCAAACAAATTTGGTTCAACTTGAAGCCTTTCTAGATCATTCTATAGGTAAATGTATTCTTGAAACTTGTCACCAATGTTATCCTCCACTAAATGTTCTATAAATACTCAGCACATGCATGTTGAGTAGGATTCGGTGAGAGTAACAATATACTACAAATAGAAAAAATTTCTTTAGACAATGGTGCATGCTGTTAGAGTTATTTATCCTAGTTAGTCATCGTTTTTAGTTGTTGGTGTAGATTTTGTTATTGTGTTACTTTAAATTGTAGCTTTCTCTCTATAGCAATTGTAGTCGCTCAGGGTGGCAGCTACTATCGCCCATAGTAGTGATTGTTTTCTGTGCCATCTTTGGCAGCCCTCCTCTACCTTTGATAGTGTAGATTTCCTCTTGGGACTGCTAACTCTCGGCTCTCAAGGTCTCTTACTCATGGGATGACTTCTTTTGTCTCCATGGTAGATCACAAGATTGCCTCTCTTTACATGTCCATCAAATTCAATGGTGTAAACTGTAAACTATCTTCTCTAGTAAAGTGCTTTCTACCTTCTATGTGGATTTCTATGTGGATAACAAAAGAAGATCAAACATCATAATAACGAGCCACTTGATGCAGCTAATATTGAAGAATATTCAAGAATACTTAATTTTGGAGGCCAATGATTGTGTTCTTCTCTCGTGGATGCTTAGTAGCCTTGATTCTCATATTGTCTCAATTGCCAATTTGCCATCATTCATTTTATTGCCAACAACATATGAAATGCCCTTAAGAAGATCTATTTTCAAGACAAACATCTCTAGAATTTACTTCTACTTGGAAATCTTCAATATGAAATTGGAAGGTGGATCTCTTCATAACTTCTATGCCATATTGAGGGGAAAGGCAAATGAGTTGGTCTTCTAAGCCATATTCTTTCCCATGGATCTAAATTGGCAAATTCGGCCACTAACAGTAGTTACAATACCATGTGCTTGATCTGGTTGCAACTTAGTAGCCCCACTATCACCTGAAAATTTGTTTTTGAACTTAACATGTATAAGACTTTTCTGAATGCACTTCTTATTGTTGGATTGTTGCTTAGAAACCATTATAACTTGAATAGTTGGTTTTGGCCGTACATGTGTAAGACTTTTCATAGAAGAACCGTCTTTCTTTGACATTTTATTGCGGCTTGGCCTGGTCTTATTTTTGTTTATCTTTTATTTATATTTTCATAATGTCTTTGACCTGTTTCATACTGCAGGTTATAGGGCACACAATCTCAAGAATTCCTGATTCTGTGCACCAGAATAATCAATATGAGAGAGATGTATGAAGATATTTGATACTGCTTATGTGCATGCTTACTACTGCACTCATAATTATCTGACTTCTTATATGTGAAAATATTGTTTAAGGTCACAGAAAGGTGCATACAGAGAACTGGGAGGACATTGCAGGCCCTCATTTCTGATTGGATCATAAAATTTAACAACAAAGAAATTGGTAATGTTTGATTTGCACGATAAATGATCATTGCAATATTCATCTTTTTCTTCGTTATCTTCATTATCTTAGTTGAAAGGAAGGGAAATTAATAAAAATAAATGTGTTGAGCCAAAAAGTATATTTCTTTCATTACTTGTCTCAAATATGTAGAGAGGCTACATGATATGATAGGGAGGAGGTATACAATAAGGTAACCTAGTCTAGCACTTATATAAATAAAACAAAAATACTTTAACACTCTCCCTCAAGTTGGAGCATAGATATCTTTCATGCCCAGCCTGATACCAGGATAGAACGCGGAATACGTGCTTCTCGAAAACCAAACACGGGCTACGAAGAACGCTGGTTTGATTCGAGGACAAAATTTGTATGGACAAGAAAACTTGGCTGATAAAATTCTCAAAAGAAGGCTATTACAAGCGAGAAGTAGAACTCCTTGGTTGCTCAAGTGTGTTCTGCAACTCCTAACTTAGTGCCTTTTATAGGCATGTAGAGAAACTTCTGGAGGAAGCTCAATAATTCAATGCGGGTGCTCATTGGGCCCCATCGTCCATTGAGTTACTGGTCATCCACAGTGGTTGTTCTCTTTACAGCTCATACTAGGACAATTATTGTCCTGCTTGATATAGACATTACATCTTTACAATTATTGTCCTTGTTGATGCGGACATTACTACACGTCTCTAGATTCTGGTGATTCGTTCTTATCCTCAGTAGATATTGCTTTGCCTGCTACTACATAGCATTTTATGGCATAGGGCCAGATTCTTGATGTGGTGCTCGACTGGTCCTAGTGCATCGGATGCCCAATTATCTTTTGTCGCGACTTGTTCTAGTCTTGCTTTCTGAAGATAGGATATTGCCAATAGCTTTCCTACTTTCTCTGCTGCTTTTAAGGACTGGGCGCTGTGAATGCTATGTACCTTTTGCATCCATTGATGGTTCTTTATCATAGACCTTGGGTATTTGAATAGTAATTTTCCAGTTAATCGTTCACAGTTCTTCAAGGCCTGTGGCTCCGCTTAGTACTGCCCAATATTGAGCAGTCGTTATGTCCTTTCTTGTGTTTGGTGCTACAGCAGGGTGGCTTTCCATTAATTTCTTGAGATCTTCCAGAATCATCTTCCTAACTGCAAGAATTAACAAATTAATTAGACAATAAATGTGGATTATTTCTTTTTAGGGGTCATCCACTACCCCTTTCCTTCTTCTTCTTAGTGTCGAGCTGGATATTTCCCTTTCCTCAGGGTTTCATAATCCAGCTGTCGTAGAGGTTCTTCTGGGGGAGATTTGTTACTTTCTTCCTCCCCGGTGACTAGCTGTGTCCATTCTTGTTCGTAACAACCCCTTGCATTCGAGCTTTCTGGTTGTTCATATATGTTACTAGTGCTGAAATTGCTGAAATAGTCCTCTTTGAACTCGCTGAAATAGTCCTCTTCGAACTCAGGCTCGGGTTTGCTTTGTTGCGGGCTTGAGAACACAGTCTTTTCCTCATTCTTTCTCTCTATGAGATGGTCGGTGGTGCCTTCTGAATTTTCATACCTGGTTATACGTTCTAGGATTTTCTCTATCTCTTCATACTCATCCCAGTAAGGGATCTCATCCCATCGTATAGGGGGCTCAGGATCATATTCGCAGTCGATAGTCCTTCCGATTTCCAAGATATCTCCTATAACATTAGCATTTTCTTCTAGGATATCTTGCCAATCTTCATCCCATGAAGTTATTGCCATAAGGGCTGATCCTTCACAGGATTCAGTCAGTAGATCGTTTATTACACCAATGGCTGTGCATAAATAGTTGACTATCTCTGGAGGAGCCTGTTCCGCTTCCTTAGTGCTCCTTCAAGATCCTTCAGGTGTTCAGAAATACAGTCTGGCTCTTGGACCTGCACAAGATTGGCTGTTAATCTTGATAATGCGTCAGCCAGTGTATTGAGTCTCCCCTCTATATGTTCGAAATTGATTTGCACTCCTGTGCCTGTAATAAAATCCACAAAATTCACCCATCTGACTCGCGATGGCTTGTTCTGTGCTGATTTATTATAGAAACTAATGATTGCTTGGCAATCTGTCCTGAGGGTAATTTCGTTTTGATCAAGGTAGTGTATTTTTAATGCCCTCAGAGTTTCCATACAAGCATGAATTTCTGCGTCGATGGTGGATTTTACTATTGGGAACTTGCCACTTGCATAAGCACATACCCTCTCTGTGCTCCTAGGATCATTTCTTTTGAGTTTCCACTTACAAACTCCTCCCCAGCCCTCCATACATCCGTCTGTCTCCAGGATTATGTAAGCATTAGGTGGGGGCAATTCAAGGTCAGGGAGCTCTTGGACCAACTCTTTAATCCTTGTGATTAATTGCTGATCAGATTGTTTGATCCTTTTGTCACCATGTGGGCTTGTTTTTGAATACAGCGGTCCTAAAAGCGTTCCTAGGTTTGGAATATAGGACCTTGCATAGTTTAAGATGCCCAACCAGGATCTCAATCCTGCTTTACTCTTCAGCTTTTCTTCATCGAAGGTGACAATCTTCTTGATTATATGCGGTTGGAGTTTGATCTTGCTGTCTCCAATCACTGCTCCCAAGAATTCGATCTCATTGATGGCAATTTTCATCTTCGTAGGGGATAGTACCAATCCCCACTTTTCACAAATCTTTAACATTGTTTCTAAGTGTTTCGCATGCTGTCTTTCGTCTTCAGAGAATACTAGGATATCATCTATGTAGACAGCAATAAATTTTTCCGTACCTTTGAAACACTGGTCCATTTTTCTTTGAAAGATAGCAAGTGCATTCTTTAGTCCGAATGGCATAACAAGCCATTCATAGAGCCCTCCTGGCACTGTAAAAGCTGTCCAGGGTATAGATTCTGGATCCATCGCAACTTGATGGAACCCGCTCTTTAAGTCGAACTTAGAAAATATCCTGCTATTGCCAATTCTCTTGAGGATGGTGTTGATACCCGGAAGGCTGTACTGATCCTTATGGGTATTGTCATTTAAGGTCCTGTAATTAAAGACCATCCTTTCCTTTCCTTTTATCTCTTTTCCTGTCGTCGGGTCTACGCTTGTGCCCGAATTGACAATCATCGCCATTGTCCTATGGCGACTCGTACTTGGCCTTATAGCGCCTATCTGTAGAAGGGCCTTCACATGCTTCTCAAATTGGTCTTTCATTAGTGGTGTAACATGCTTCAGAGGTTTATCCTGAATAGTTAGGTCAGGATTGATTATATCTAGTTTGCATGTTACCTGGTTCTTAGCCCAATGCTGAACTGGGTTTTCTCCAATAAACCCTTGTTCTTTTAATCTCTGCAGTAATGGGCCGAACTTTCTTTTGAACTGTTCTGATTCTCGGAAGTGGTCATATGTTACTGCACTTTTTACTTCCAAATATTCTTCTTCCGATAAGCTTAGTTCATCAATAGCTGCGGTAGCCAAAACTTCTGTATCTATTTCCGTAGTTATCGTGGTTACCTTCTTGTAAAATGTCAACGTCTGTTCTTCTATCCGAACGCCTCCTTGCATGGCCCGGATGAAATTGCATCCTATTAACATTTGGATGCCATCTCTCTTCCCCATTGGGAATGCATAGGTGAATGGAATCTTGAATTTGTTCTCTTCTATGGACATCTGTCCCTTCTTTAGTTTCAATCTCGCCGTTTGCTGAGAATTCACCCCATTGATGAGAATCGGGTAAGCACTTGGCTCAAGTGCTTCCGCTGGGATTGAATCTTGATCAATGCAGCAAACAGTAGCTCCTGTATCTAATATAGCCTGAACTTTGAAGCTCTTCATCCCTGGAATCTCCATAATTATCTTCATATTATAAAGTCGATTCAGGATTCTTCTGCCTCTCTTGGGAAATAGACCTTATGAAGACATAGAGAGACTTTCATGTCATAACGTGAAAGATCTATTCGAGTACATAAATGACTATAAAGTTCTAGCTGCAAAATCTGGAAGGATGTATGTGTCGCCAGAGCTATCAGAGAAATTCTTCAGGAAAATGCCTCCTATAATAGGAAAGGAGTTGGAGATAGCATTCGCGGAGAAATATCCAGGAAATACTTTAGGAGTATTTCCCCGAATTCACTTCACATACCAGTACCTAGAGTAACAATGCAAGAAAGCAGCGTTCCAGAGGAGTTTGAAGGACTTGACCATTTGCAAGAAAATACCCATACCAGGGTATTACAAAAGGGAAAAGAAGTATGGCCTAAGAAAGGCCAGAACATATAAAGGAAAGCCACACGATACGCATGTACGAATATTCAAGAGGAAACACTCGGATAAAGTAAGGCGCTGCAAGTGCTTCATTTGCGGAGAGGAAGGACACTTTGCCCGGGAATGCAAAAGAAAGCAGGGCAACATAGCAAGGGCAGCGATTGTTGAGAATCTAGAGTTATCCGATAACTGGGACGTCGTCTCAGTTGAAGAAGAAGAAGAAGGAAAGGGGTAGTGGATGACCCCTAAAAAGAAATAATCCACATTTATTGTCTAATTAATTTGTTAATTCTTGCAGTTAGGAAGATGATTCTAGAAGATCTCAAGAAATTAATGGAAAGCCACCCTGCTGTAGCACCAAACACAAGAAAGGACATAACGACTGCTCAATATTGGGCAGTACTAAGCGGAGCCACAGGCCTTGAAGAACTGTGAACGATTAACTGGAAAATTACTATTCAAATACCCAAGGTCTATGATAAAGAACCATCAATGGATGCAAAAGGTACATAGCATTCACGGCGCCCAGTCCTTGAAAGCAGCAGAGGAAGTAGGAAAGCTATTGGCAATATCCTATCTTCAGAAAGCAAGACTAGAACAAGTCGCGACAAAAGATAATTGGGCATCCGATGCACTAGGACCAGTCGAGCACCACATCAAGAATCTGGCCCTATGCCATAAAATGCTATGTAGTAGCAGGCAAAGCAATATCTACTGAGGATAAGAACGAATCACCAGAATCTAGAGACGTGTAGTAATGTCCGCATCAACAAGGACAATAATTGTAAAGATGTAATGTCTATATCAAGCAGGACAATAATTGTCCTACTATGAGCTGTAAAGAGAACAACCACTGTGGATGACCAGTAACTCAATGGACGATGGGGCCCAATGAGCACCCGCATTGAATTATTGAGCTTCCTCCAGAAGTTTCTCTACATGCCTATAAAAGGCACTAAGTTAGGAGTTGCAGAACACACTTGAGCAACCAAGGAGTTCTACTTCTCGCTTGTAATAGCCTTCTTTTGAGAATTTTATCAGCCAAGTTTTCTTGTCCATACAAATTTTGTCCTCGAATCAAACCAGCGTTCTTCGTAGCCCGTGTTTGGTTTTCGAGAAGCACGTATTCCGCGTTCTTACACCAGCTTGTTACAAAGAAGGTTAAAACGAGTCGTGCCGAGTGCCTTAGTGAAGATGTCAACAATTTGTTCTTGAGAAGAAGCATGAGAAGTAATGATCTTCCTTGAGAGGATTGCATCTCAAATAAAGTGAGTCAACTTCGATGTGCTTAGTCATTTCAATGAAAGATAGGATTGTTGGCGATATAAATAGCTAATTGATTATCATAATGCATGATCATAGGCTCATTAGAAGAAAATCCAAGCTCTTTGAGTAGATTCTTTAGTCTTTACCCACATCAATTCACAAGCTATACGTGCCATAGCCCTATATTTCGCCTCAGCACTAGTGCGAGCTACCACGTTCTACTTTTTACTTCTTGTTACTACTTCTCCAAGTAACAAGATTGCCTCCTACACAAGTACAGTATCCGGTTGAAGATTTCATATCATGAGTAGACCTAGCATAGTCTGGATAGTAACCTTCAACTCTTATATGATCATTTTTCTTATACAAAAGACCATATCGAGGTGAATTTTTTTATGTACCGTAGGATCCTTAAGACGCGGTATTCCAATGTTCTTATTTGGGCCGGTGCATGAACTGATTGACTCTCCAACTGCAAAAGAAATATCTGGTCGAGTGATTCGACAGTGATGTAGATTAGTTTCCCAACCAGTCTACGATATCTTGCAAGATCTTCAAAGTCACCGCCTCCTTCCGAAATTGGGGTGAGTTGAGAGTCAATAGGGACTTTGACACGTTTACACCCAAGTAAGCCTACTTCATTGAGAAGATCCATGACATATTTTCTTTGAGAGAGAACCACTCCTATAGCATTATAGGCAATTCAACACCCAAGAAGTATTTTGGACGCCCCAAGTCTTTTATGACAAAATGATTTTGTAAGTGGGCATTCACTATATCAATCATTTCTTTATCACTGCCGGTGAGTAGGATGTCATCCACATACACAACATGGATCACACTGGGAGCATATGAATGCCTTAGCTTTACATTATTTAAGACCAATGTCTAAGGCAATTTTGCTAAGCTTGTCAAACTAGGCCCGCTCAAGGACTTTGTTTGAGTCCATATATGGCTTTCTTTAGTTTGCAAACATAATTCTCCCCTCGAGCAACATACCTAGGATGTTGCTCCATGAAGACTGCCTTAGTTAAATCACCATAGAGAAAGACATTTTTGACATCCATCTGAAACATGTTCCATCCAAGATTGATAGCCAAGGAAATAAGAATCCGGACTGAATTGAGCCTGGCAATCGGAGAAAATGTCTCAAAATAACCAACTCCATATTCTTGTGTGAAGCCTTTCGCAACAAGGTGGGCCTTGTAGCGATCTATAGATCCATCCGGTAAATACTTCATAGTGAATACCCATTTGCAAGCAATCGATCGAGCACAAGGTGGTAAAGGTACTAACTCCCAAGTGTGCCGAGCATTGAGTGCAACTATGTCTTCATCCTTAGCCTGCTTCCAATTAGGGTCGAGCAGTGCCTCCCGATGAGTCTTGGGAACAAACACACTGGACAAGGACATGACAAACTTGCAAAAGAAGATGAGAGACCAGAGAAGGAAACACAATTTCCAATAGAATGAGCAGTGCAAGTGTGTTTACCTTTGCGAAGGGCAATAGGAAGCTCAAGTTCAGCGTTAGGATCTTCAAACACAATTTCCAATAGGATGAGTAGTGCAAGTGTTGTTTACCTTTGCCAAGGGAAATAAGAAGCTCAAGTTTAAGGTCAGGTTCTTCAAACTGAGGAGAGGATGATGAGGAGCTTAGCGTGAAAGTGCCTCCTGTGCGTTTATGTCTCCTCTGATAGACAATTAAAGGAGGAGAAGTAGTCTTTTCTTGAGAGGTGTAACATCGGTCGTCTTTAGTGGCAAGTCCTCCAAGAGGAGGACCGACAAGAGGAGGTAGAGGTGGAAATTGAGGTGTGGTGGCATGTGGACTCGAGGAAGAAGAAAATAAGGGTGTATCTTTAAAGAAGGTGACATCAACGGATACAAAGAGTCTCATGCCATGTTGAGCCAAAGAGTATATTTCTTTTATTACTTGTCTCAAATATATAGAGAGGCTACATGATATGTAGGACTGTTCACGGGTCGGGTCGCGTTAGATTTAGAGGAAAAATTGACCCAACATGATCAAAACTAGTTCGGGTCGGGTTGGGTCCGATGTACCCGTTTACCAACAGGAGGCAGACCGCGGGATTGGGAAACCCTAAATGCCCAATGGGTTAATGGATATAGATTGGTAATTTGGTATTTTAACTTTTAAAAATAATTTAAAAATATAATATATCGGGTCATCGGGTTCCAAAATCTAGAACCCAAGACCCGACCCAATTGTGGTCGGGTTTTAACCAACCAGACCTGATTACCCGACCCAACTTGGGTTGGGTTCATTGGGTCGGCCCAACCTAATGAACAGCCCTAATGATATGATAGGGAGGAGGTATACAATAAGGTAACCTAGTCTAGCACTTATATAAATAAAACAAAAATACTTTAACAAAATGAGATTCTAGTCTTAGCTTAGTCCAATTTAAGTCAAGTTTGGCTAGATTGAGTCAGTTCTAGGTCTAATTGAATCAGATTTGATTTCTCCCCCTTCATTTTTCTTATATTTTTTGACTTTCTAGATTAGATCTCATGAAATATATATTGCTAGTTTTGGGCATATTTTTGTTATAATTGGTATTTAGACAAGTATAAATTATAATGTTATATGAACCTTTTTGCTATGCAAGGGACCCTCTCCAAACCTGCTGTGGTCTTTGTGCTCTGGAACTATCCTTTACAAAATGCATGAGTCAATTTGAGTTTGGTTTGGGACATGTTTTTCATATTATTTTTGTCAAGTCAAAATTGTTTAATACTTAGATATGATTTTTTGTGTAATCTTACTTTGTTTGGTTATAGTAACTTTTGGTTTGTCT
The DNA here is from genome assembly GCA_034359265.1 of Canna indica. Taxonomy (NCBI): domain Eukaryota; kingdom Viridiplantae; phylum Streptophyta; class Magnoliopsida; order Zingiberales; family Cannaceae; genus Canna; species Canna indica. The sequence goes on along the minus strand of CP136898.1, from coordinate 28,669,305 downwards.
AAAACTCTGAAACTAGGAAGAAAAAGCAGTATTTGATGCATGCTTACTTGAACAGTAACTGACTTATAGTTGCACCCGCATTTATGATTTATGATTTTTTAGTAGTTGCAAGTTGAATTTTATTGATAGCTCATAGTTTTTTCTTTATATATTACTCTTTATACTCCATGGACATTGTTGTTACATCTGTCTAATTGTGTTGACAAATATTTGTAGGAAATAAAATTTATTTTCAATCATAGTGAAATGTGCAGGATATTCTTTTTAAATGACTAGTCCCTCATATAAGAGTATGTTCATGTGCAGATAGAACAAATCTTCAATTGAATCATTCAGAGATGATCAATTCCTTAACTTACATTTGCAAGTAAGTTCCAAGAAATCAATTTAAATAATTCATAGTTCTAGTTTTTCTATTATGTTTCGTTGCATGGAAACACCAAAAATTAAATAAACTGATTCATAAAGTTCCCTTTGTTTTAAGGAGGAATTAGAACCTAATGTCTTCCTAGATTGATTAAGAAATTAAGAACATTTTGTTTGGTATTTACCCGGAGGATCCTCAACAAGTGTCCATTCCTCTCTTTGGATTTGGTAATGGCATTAGGTCAAGATAATTTTAAGATATTCTAAAATATTCAGGAGAAAAGTATGAAAATAAATAACAATTAACTAGGAGAAGTATGAGAAAGAACATGGTCACCTTGTCTAACAATTATCATAGAGATAAAATAGGAGGAAAAAAAATAGTCTCCTAACTTGAGAATGGGCTTCTATGTTGCTGCATGGTGATAGACTGGTAGTGGGCCCTCATGTAGCCGCATGAAGGTGAATGCTCCGAAATAGGGGGAAATACTGATAGTCCCACAATGGGAATTCATGGGAAATTATCTTGGTTAACAATGCTTGACTGATTTTGCCAGCGGTTAAACCTATTAGGTTAACAAGATTCAAACTTAGACCTTGATACCATGTTTTTTTTTTTATGTCTTGCGCCTTCTCTTGAAATATGATGTTGTTTCGGATTAGCCATGTGCTCCAGCACCATACTATCCCAAGTCAATAGTTTATGGTTTTGGCTTGTCCATTCTTCTAGGCTTGTGGGGAGAATTGGCCCAAACATGCCTTTATTATGACTCGATAGATTCCAACCTACCTGAATAACCGAGCAGAGTTGGAAAAGATGTGCTTGCAGTTCGTGAGCGCATTTGCAGAATACACAGGAGATGTCTTCAATATCGTTTCTAATGTGGCCAGCCTTGCCCTGTCCTAGTTGGCAGGCGCTGTTGAAGGATGATCCAAGCTAGAATCTTCATCTTAAGAGGGCATCAGGCTTTCCATATTTTGTTGAAGCTTACCATAGAGATCCTTAGAGACTCCTTTCTCCCTCCAGAGCTACACCAATGCCACTCGTAGGTGTCTTTGTTAGCGGACAGTGGGTGGGATGTGTTGGGGGGGGGGGGGGGGGAGCAAAGCATTCGGGCTGTTATTTTGCGGCGTCGAGCGCCAAGGGAGTTGCCAGGTAGATGCCGTGGTATTGATGGCCTCCCCCAACTTCATCTGTCAACGACGATGGGAGGCCTTGAATAGATCCGGGAATAACTCACACAGGCTCGTGCTCGTAAACCAACGGTCCAGCTAGAAGAGGTATCAAAGCCACTGCCTAGACACAATTCTAATTGGCCAATTTTTAGTCTGTTGCTTGAATGATCGGGTACCAGTCTTCTCTGCGAAGCCTACTACTCTTAAACGACATCCCTAGATATTTGAGGGGGAAGTTCCTAGCTTTGCAGCCTAATAGTCTAGCGATCTCCTCTGCACGGGAGCTGCTCTCAAGAAGGTGGTTTACTATAGTCTTTGCGTAGTTGATAGTGAGCCCATTTGTGAGCTGCAGATCAGAAGAATTTTGAGGCTACTAATGTCTTCTGTGCTTCCTTTGGTGAAAAACTGAAAATCATAAAGTCATTCACAATTCCAGATTACTAACTTTTCGTCCCTGGCCGACCTCTATTCCCGAGATTAAGTTGGCCACCTTCATGAGTTAGAGAAGCCGTCAGCGATGAGGAGGAAGAGGATGGTGATAGGGGGTCTCCGTGGCGCAGAGCCCTTCTCTGTTTGATCCATGGTCCTTGGGTACCATTGAGAAGTATAGCAAACTCACATGCTATTGCGCGTGGATCTGCCCACGAGAAACACACATTGGCTTGCATCGACCAGATGTTCCATGTGCGGTTTCAGGCGGGCCGCTAGGATTTCGCTCACTATCTTAGGCACCCTTGAGATCAAGCTCATAGGGCGAAAGGAAGCAATGTCCACTGCACCTTCCACTTTTTGTAGGAGGGAGATATAAGCCTTGTTGATTCTGCTCCAGTTGGCGTCGCCAAACAAAAGATCGTTCAGTAGTTCGCATATATCCCGCCTATGATGTCCCAAGTGGTCAAGAAGAATTCTGCAGTAAGGCCCGTCTTGACCTGGAGACTTGTCCTTTCCTAGGGTTTGAGAGTTGGATTTCTTCTTTCGATAGGGGGAGAACCAGGCATGACGTATACCTATTTGGGAGAGGGTATAGGCGGCTCCATTCCGGTTCTAGCATGCCTTGCGTGAAGCACCCCGGGAGCTACTTGAAGTGGTCTAAGCAGAGCTGCTGAGTGCTTTCCTCCATGGCTATGGTTTGTCCTGCTATGCTAATGTGTTGGATCTAAGGTTTAAAATCTCGACCGAAACGGTACGGTAAGTCCGGTATTTACCGGTATTTTAGATTTCCGGTATACGATATACCTGGTATTTGAAAAAACCGGGTATATTGTGTATACCGGGTGGTATATGGCGGTATACCGCCCGGTATGGGCGGTATATGGTGGTATGTCACGAAAAAAAAATAAAAAATAAAAAAAAAATAAAAAAAACCGGGCCGGTATGCATTTTCATACCGGTCCGTACCGTGTGTTGGTACGGTACGGTACCGGTATATACCGGTACCGGCCGGTGACCGAAACCGGTACCGGTACCGGTACCGAGATTTTAAACCATGGTTGGATCTAGTTCTTTTTCTGTCTGCAGAGGCAACCCTGTGGAAGAATATGGTGTTTCAATCTCCATCCCTTAGCCATCACTGTTTCGTCCGTTGCTTCCAATAGGTGTGTTCTACAGTAGGGCAGTGGTCCAGTTCTCACCCAAGAGACCTGAGCCGTGGGCCATCAAGAGTGGAGAGAGCATCGATTTCTTGCTCAATACTTTCGACGTGTGATCTCGTAGAGGAGAGGTTTTTTGCCTAGCCTTTGAGAGCGATCCTCAAGACTTCTACATTTGGTGAGTGACGCTGAGTTATTCACGGTATCAACACTCTTCCAAGCTTCTCTGATTGTGTCAAGAAAACTAGGCTCTCGAATCCAAAAATTCTCAAACCTGAAACGCAAAGTGTGTTTCCTGGTGTAAAATTAGGGGAGAATGATCCGACAAACTTATGCTTCCTGCGGAGACAGACCATAAAGGGCCCAATGAGTGCATCGCTTCATTAATGAGGACCCTATCCAAGCGTGCCCAAGCTGGAAGGCTTTGGTGATTGCACAACGTGAATCGTTTACTTAAGATTGGTAGGTCTGTGAAATCGGAATTGGAGATGATGTGCGAGAGCCTGTTCATGTTGATAAGATTGCCCTTACACTTGAGTCTTTCTTCTGCGGATCTTCAGATCTTGTCATATTGAAATCACTACCTATGAAAATGGGATTGTCAGAGGGTAGCTAGCTCCTCCCAGAAGTGGGCATAGTTCGAACGATTTGGGGGGCCATATGTATTGAAGATCTTGAGCTCTCGATTGGTTTGCTTGTGCTTCAGCAGGTGGCCCTCTTCAGGAGGTGGCTCACATAGAAGTCTTTGCGAAAGGACGAGATACCATCCCAAAGGGAGGACTTCCAAGCCACCAAGAGTCCTCCCGCTTGGCACGCGGCTCGTGATGCGTTTAAGCCACCCATCATTGAGGTCGTCAATTTTGATTTATTGTAAGCAAATTAGACTACATTTCTTTTCAAGGAAGAGAAAGTTGCACATGGTCTAATTACGAGACCTACATAGGCCTCTTACATTCCAAAAAATGGCGAAAAACATAACTAATTAATAAAACAACCCAGTAGGGAACTAGGCAGACATTGGCCTGACCCACACGACCCGATATCACATGGATACTCAAACGCCCTATGCCAGCGGCCCGCTGAGCAGGAGCTGGCTAGCCTCGTCGTTGATACCTTTAAAGCCGAGTGCTTCTTCAAGTCGTCAAAGTGGGGTCCGGACGCGATGTCATCTCGTGCTGAGGAGCTGGTTGGAGGGTTGGCGAGACTACTTGAGCATGCTGTGGGCGACTGTTCCGTGCTATTAGACACAAGCTTTTTCGTGGACCGGAGCTTCTTGCTGCTGATGCCAGACGAAATAGTAGTTGGGGCGATTCTCACGTCCTTGGGGTAGTCCAGGAGAGTCCACGAGAGAGCTGGTAGGTGGGAGAGCAGGTTCGTTTTGTCGACACCTCGGTCCCCGTTCTAATAGGAGGGTGTGCGTGCCGTTTGAGGGGGGGGGTATAGGATGAGACCTCCAAACCGAGGACTAATACCCTAGTACAGAATGTTGATGAGGGTGTTCCATAACTTGATTTCGACTCCATGGTTGTTGCAGAAGTTGAGTGTGATTGATGCTGTCGACGGTTGTGACTTGAGTGAAGAGAGGGAGGGGATAAGCTCCCCGTTAGGGGTGTGGACTAGCATAGGCCACGCAGAGCCCGTAACAACCCAAGTGGTTTAGGTGACGTAGGTTAGAAACGTGCCATGCAGTAGGTGACGACGATGGTGAGGAAAAGATAGCTGCGCCATTAGAACCGGATTGGGCATTCCGGGGATAGGTGATAGCGACATTAGAGAGAGGGGACCCCTCTTCGAGAATTTGAGGGCACTCTAGATTTGGGGGAGGTTTTGTCAAACGGGAGCTCGCCATGATAGTCGGTTGACGGGGTCGAGCTGGCCTTGTTCGACGGTGGTTGGGGAGGGTTTGGAGTAGGGGTGAGCATCGGTTCGGTTCGGTTAAAAACCGAACCGAAAATTCGGTTAACCGAACCGAACCAAAGGAAAAAATTTAACCGTTTACCGAACCGAAAAAATTCAGTTAATTCGGTTCGGTTCGGTTAATTTGGTTCGGTTAACCGAAAAGATAAAAAAAAAAATTTAAACGAATGCACATGGACTCGAACTCGGCCCAACTGAAATTAGAATTTATTTTTTACCCTTCTAACCATCTTAGCAAACATTACTATCAATTTATATATAACTAACACCTATTATATATATATCAAATGTTAAATAAATATTGTTGCACAACATAGGATTCGAACCCGGGCGGCGGAAAACTAAATCTAACACTTAACCACCAAGACAAATGTCAAGATCAATTATATTTGTTATTATATGTATATATACATATACATATATATATACATATATATTCGGTTAATTCGGTAAATTAACCGAACCGTCGGTTAATTTACCGAACCGAACCGAAAACCGAACCCAAAAATTTCTTTAACCGAAAACCGAACCGAAATTAATTCGGTTAATTCGGTTCGGTTAAATCGGTTTCGGTTCGGTCGGTTTCGGTTCGGTCGGTTTCGGTTCGGTTTCGGTGAATCGTTGAAGTTTGCTCACCCCTAGTTTGGAGGTGCCCGTTCATGATTGCGCGCAAGACCGACCCTTGTTTCTTCGAGTTGTGGCACGAGAGCAGTCAAGCGGGACAAGTTGATATCCACGTGGACCGTGAAAACTCTGCCGACCGCGTATAACTCCAAAAAGCAAGGAATCTCGTCTAGATGGTAGCCCACATAGTGCAAGCACGACCCATCGCTACCAGTGAAACGAACGGATTGATGATCGTTACTACGTCTTTGTCGTTCCAAAACTTCAGTGGGAGGCCCTAGAGGCGAAGCTTGACATTGAGCGCCAGGGGGTCTGGGCTAGAGTTTGCATCAAAGCTCCATTCCAAGAACTCCAAGGTCGCCGAGTGAAGTCGAAGAGACTCTAGTTAAGCAAGGTGACCTTAGTAGCCGCCGCCGAGCATAGCAGGAGGAAACAACTTGAGTCTAAGGCATAAAGATAGGGGGCTGCATGATAAGGAGCGCGGAGAGGTTGCATGACGACTGTGTACCTAGGTTCCCTTCTTACATAACTAGATTTCTAAACTCCATTATGGGCTGAATAGACATTGATACCATGTTATGGTGTCAATATGATTATGTGAACGCGCGCTACGCGGCACTATATGTGCTATAGCGCATAGCGCAACGCAGCATAGAGCGCGCTACACTGAAGTACGCTGAAGGCATTTTGTCTCTTTAGCTTCAGGCTTTTTCTTTGGAAGGCAAGTAGATAGAAATTCTAGAAAATGATGAAGAGGAAGAATTTAGAGCCAACCAAACTGATACGGAGGAGGAAGAGGCGGAGGACAATGTAGGCTATGGATGATGAGATTAACCTTGAGGATGAAAATCTCGACGATGATGAATAAAGTTGGGGTCTTGGAAATTTTGGAGCTTGAAATTTGAATTCTAGGTTTTAAAACTTTCTTTTGCTAACTTTTAGACTTATCCCTTATGGTTGATTTACGAATTTTTGCTTGGTTTATCTTCTCTTAAACATGGTTTCTTTTTATACATTTGGTCTTTATCATTTTTGAATATTTAATTGTTATTCTTTATGATAGTTGGAATCTATTCGTATTTTTGGTGCATAGATAAAATATATACCTATGTTTTTATTTTGCGCTTTATTTCAATAAAGCATGCACTTCGCGCTCCAGGGGACCTTTGCGCGTCGTTGTGCTTTTCGCCCTTGACAACCATGCTCAGATGGGTATGAATAATGCATTGGCATCCATTGCACCTTGGTAGCCTCCAAAATTTGTTGGATGGTTTGACACACTTGGAAATAGTCCCAAACCTCATATTTGACCATTATAGATCCTTGTTCATTTGAAAAATTAGTTAATTTAATAGTTATAACTTATAAGCCTAAAATATTGTGAAGATTGAATATAAGAAATCATTGTATAGCTAATAGTGAATATAAATTGTTAATACATAGGTATAATTTGTTTGGAAGTTTAAAAAGATTTTTTGGTTATTTATGGGATCCTATTTCATGATTTGAATAGAATACATGTAGTATTGGAGCCTGTAGCCCAATAATAAATCACTAAGCACAAACACATTAAACAAGGCTAACACAAAATTTAGTGGTGCGACAATCTTGCATGCATCCACTAGGCACCCTGTTTAGGATTTTCAACCAAATTAAGAAGATTTGCATATCCAATTTTTCATCCTCAACATCAAGGGAACTTTAGATACCTCAAGCTCCAAGGACAATTATCATAAACTAGCAAACCAAGTGGATTTATGCTTCCACACTATGGCAACCACTCAATCTTAGACCTACAACCCTAGAGAAAACAAGCTATAAATCACACAAACAATTTATAATTACGAAAAAAATGGAGCTAGGGTTTATCTCAAAGAATGGCTTAATAATGGCTCAATAGGTTTTAACAGGTTAAGGAAGGCATATATATAGAGTTGCGTAAGAAGAAAGCTCGAGATTGGCAAAACATAATGATTGAAAGAAGTAGTTGTTACAACTGCTGATCCAGCCGGTCCAGCCTCTGATCGAAGGTCGGCTGATTGACCAGACCGAACCTTTGATTGAAACTGTCTTGAGGGCAATTTCAAGTCGACTTGGGTTGGGTTCGGATTTGGAGCTTTTCGGTTAATTGGACATCATCATCACGGAGCATTCAGAGGATTACAAATATAATTCTAATCCTAAACTCTAATCTTGGATACACTTCGACTTTCAGCAACATCTTTTTGGAATTCGTCGTTTTTGATCGGCATGCTTATCAACATCAAACTTAAAATAATTTCTTCTCAAGACTTTAATACCTTATTTGTTATCATCAAAACCAAAATCATAACCTAGGTTGAAAACTTTTGGCAAACAGGGTTGATGTGAGTTTGGACATGGGCAAATTATTCATTTCATGTTTTCAAAGTTCTATTTTGTTTTGTTTTGTTTTTAATTTCCTTCTGTTTTTCTTTCAGTTTATTACATATCATTATGAGCTCAAGGTGATCTTGCCTTTAAAAACATCTCATTGTGCATGGTTCAATAGAATTTTGAAGGTTTGAGTTTCTAGGTCTCAGCTTGGTATAGGCCATATTAAGTGTACTGTGTACATCTTGAGACTTTAAACAATGCTAGAGAACTATTTGATTGTACAATCATTTCAGATGGCTTAGTCTTTGTAAGACAACTTTCTTGTGGGAGTGACCTAAAAGATGAACTTTGAATGAGTTTGTGGTAGGCATGAATATGATCATTTGCTGCCTTGCAGTAATCAATACATTTTGCTTTTTGGCTAACTGAGAGAAAGAATGTTTATTTTCCATCTCAAAGAGGTATGTTTATGCCATGCATATGGATACTTTTATGAAAAGAATTGTAATGAAATAGTAAATTCAGGTTGTTTTTTTGGACAATGAGGAGGTAAAGGATTTTGGACAGTTTGTTACCATTAGGTTGTGCATGTGAATCACATAAGATATCCTGATTCTGTACCAATTTTTTGTTGAGAATTGTATCATTGCTTTTGTTTTTGTATATAATCTCTTACTGTGTTTTCTTAAAATGGGTGCAGTGATTGTTATAACAAATTGGTCAATTATCTGCTATATTGGTTTCGTGTGACATTGCCTACTCATGTAAGTACTTTTTGTCATTTTTATTTAAAGTTCTATTTCATTACTAATTGTAGGCACTTGCAGGTGGCTATATTTTGTTTTCATATAACTCTTAGATTATTGTAGGTTTAAGTTAATTGATGGAGATATTGTTTGCATTCTTTTGAGAGTTTTAGTCCATATTAGTGTGAAGTATTAAAGTTTGTTTTCTTCGAAACACATTCCTTCTTAGGTGTTGTTTAGTTCACATAAGAAGTAAGTTCTTGTAGGAAATTGCACTTCCCATGAATTTAATTCCCTTATGAACTTTCTGGGAATGCCAAAAATATACAACTTTTCATAAATTAACTCCTTACATATTGGTTCAACTATCTATTTTCCATGAAGTAGACTTAAAGTGACTAAAGTGTCCTCCACTTAGAATTATTATAATAATTATAAATATGTCGTACTAATAAATATGAAATTATAATTATCTTATGAAAATATTATTATATTAAATATTATACGTATAAAATTAATAATATAATATAGTATTATAGTTGTTAGCTATATATTCTAGTTATATATTAGTTTATAAGATACGAATTAATTAATGAAATCATGATCTTACTTTTCCTAAAAAAGAAGGGCAATTTTGGATTTCATGTTTTAAAAATATAGAAAGTAGAACTTATTTGGAGGACTAGATAAGTTACTTCCCACATTTTATGGGAAGCAGAATTTCCTTGGAAAGTATGACTTCCTCCATTTTGCCTATTTACTATCAACCAAACAAGGGGAAAAGTTTTACTTTGTAGGAATTTGTATTTTATGTAACTTTCTGCCAACCAAACGAAGTCCAAACAAAATGTTGATATGTGATATTAATATTCAATGGATAGGGTTGAATACTCCCCTTTAGAACAATCAATGTGAAGGTAGATTTTTTCTCTATAAGTTGTTTTTGAGTTAATATATGTTTTGTTGATAAATAGTCATCATTATCTGCAAAACTGGAATGTGGCCAACAAATTTGAATGCTACTTGTATACGTATGAACCCACAAACTCATACCTATGACCACCTCTCGTGCATGTGGAATAAGTATGGATAATTTAAATATAATGCAATATGTTGGAAGCTATTAGATCTTATTATCTTTGCAATCCAATATATGTCAGTTTCATGCTAGTTTTTATCATGCCATCCAAAGTAATAGCTTTCATCATTCTTGAATTTCACTAAAATGTTCCTTTCTGGGTAAACTATACATTTGGGCTTAATCAGAGACTTCAGTACATGATGGTAAGCCATAATTAACCTGAAAAGTAAATAGCTAATTATGCTTGGATTTTATACATAAAAATCCAAAAATTAGGTACATAACTCATTTTATATTAAATTTTTCAATATTCATGTGCAAGTTGTTATAAAAGCAAATCAACTTTATGAAAATATTTCTAGTTAGGACATTTTTTCTATCAGATAAAAAATGATTTCTTTAGATCAAAGCTTAATGTGACTGAAACATGATGATATATTTTTTTAAGGGTTAATTAATGTATGTAGCCCAAACTATGATCCTTATCACAAATTTAGTCCGATCTTTAATTTGTATCAATCACATCCCGAATTATCAGATTGATATCAATTTTAGCTTGACGTCAGATACTCGTCAATGCAACCGTTAGGTGCTATGTGACATCTGACTCATGAAATTAAAAAAATATTTTTTTTATCATCACTTGTTCCATGTATAATAAAAAATATTATAATATTATATAAATAGGGAAAATTAATGTATCTATCCCAAATTTTGGCCCTTGTAACAAATCTATCACAACATTTAATGTTTCTCCCTAATCTATTCCAAACTTTGGGATTGACAACAATTGTCTCATTTGAAATTGAACTTGAAATTTAGATTAGGGTAAATTACATAGAACCCCTCTTGACTATAGTCGATGTGCGCAAAGACTACCTAAACTACCAAGTATGCACAGAACCCCTCGCGATTACACTTTTTGTTCAAATAACCCCCCTCCGAGCCTGTCCGTTAGTAACTTAACGGTAAAACTTTCACGTGCGCAGAACCCCCCTCTCCAGTGCCATGTGGTAGCATTCTCCACCCTTCATCTCATCTAAGGGTCATCACTTCTTTTTTTACCTATGCCCTTGCCCTAGACTCTGCGGTCGCCGTCGCCGCCGTCGCCTCCTCCTCAGAAAGGAGTGTAGGGCAAGGGGATAGGTAGAAGAAGGGATGACCGTCGGATGAGATGGAGGGTGGAAATTGCTGCCACGTGGCACTGGGAGGGGGTTTCTGCGCACGTGAAAGTTTTACTGTTAAGTTACTAATGGACATGTTAACGGATGAGGGTTATTTGAACAAAAAGTGTAGTCGCGGGGGTTCTGTGCACACTTGCTAGTTTAGGTAGTCTTTGCGCTCATCGACTATAGTTAAGTGAGGTTTCGTGTAATTTATCCTTTAGATTATATTACAATTATAATCAATCCAAAAGTTTGAATTATATTTCTCCCTATTTTTTTTATTAAATTCGACTATTACATTAAAAAAAACAAAACTTGGAATAAAACTCGTATCTTTTTCATATATTCTTATTATTTATTAAATGTTTAAAACTTTGAAAATAATTTTATAATTATCTAGTATTTTAAAAAATTTGATTTTTTTAATTAAATTTTTATTTAATTATATTATTGCATTTTAGAGAAAATGGAAATGCCTAAATAATCCAATAGCTTTTTATATAGTATTATTATTTACCAAAATTTTATTTTTTATTTTTTATTTTTTTATTCAATTCGGCTATTGCATTTTATAAAAAATTCAAAACTTCCAATCAAACCAAGACATTTTTGCTTATATTATTATTTATTAAATATTTAACATTATGAATATATTTTATTTAGTGTGTATTTTAAATTTGATTTTTTCTAATTTTGTGTTGATTTTTTTATTCAATTCCATTATAGCATTTTAGAAAAAAAATAAAAAATTTGAACAAAATCAATATATTTTACCGATAATATTATTATATATCATACATTTAACATTATTTATATTGTATTTAATTTGGTTTAGCATTTAATTTTCTTCGTAAAATTTCTTTATTTTACTACAAATTTTTATTTTTTAAAAATCTGAAATGAAAAATTTGGTGAAATCGGATACTGAATTAGCGGATAAAGTGAGAGTTTTGATGTATTTTAAAAAATCATTTGTCTTCAAGAATTATAATTGTTGTCAACCCCAAAGTTTGGGATAGATTAGGGAGAAAGATTAAGGGTTGTGATAGATTTGTTACAAGGTTCAAAGTTTGGGATAGATAAATTATTTTTTCCTATTTATATAATATTATAATATTTTTTATTATATGCTGACGTGACAAGTGATAATAAAAAATATTTTTTAATTTGCTAAGTTATATGTAACGTCAGCACCTAACGGTTGCATTGACGGGCATCCGACGTCGGACTAGAATTGATATTAATCTGATAGTTCGGGATGTAATTGATACAAATTAAAGATCGAGCTAGATTTGTGAAAATGGTCATAGTTTGGGCTAGATACATTAATTAACCATTTTTTCGAAGGATTTACTATAGTTACCTAAATGTTGGTAGGTCAATTTCAAAGTTATCTACATGAAAATTTGTACCACATTTCCACATGTGGGCCTGTTTCTAACTTTCACCATTATCCACTTCTATTTTTTTTTTCCTTTAAGCTCTTACATGTGTAAATGACCTAATTATCTTATTACATGAATCCTTATGCTTTGTTTGGATACAAAGTGGGAGGAGGGGTGGGGAGGGATGAGGAGGGGAAGGGAGGGATGAGGAAGGATAGTTAATCTCATGTTTGGATAGAGTAATTAAAATGTGGGGGTGGGGGTGGGGAGAGGGTGAGATAATATATCCCTCTCATTGTTTGTGTAGAAATTTTAAATGGTGGGGGTGTGGAAGAATAATTTTAATGAAAAGACCTTTGTAGCCATCCATACACATACATATAAAATGAAAGTTAACTTGTTTATATCCTTTAATAATTTGTTGAAAAATTAATTAAAATAAAAAAGTAAATTTTAATAACCATACTTGAAAAAATCAACAAATAGTAAAAATTGAAAAAAACATGAAAGATAAACCTGACAATTCGTATTGGGCCCGAATAAAAATTGTGCCCGGCCCGACATGGACGAACAGTAAATAGCTCGGCCCGTTAGTATGATAACAAAAATTCAAAATCGGGCTATCGGGTTGGATTCGGGCCCGAATCATGCTATCGAAATCGGACTATTGGGCACAAATTGAAATATCTGGCCGATTCGGACATGGTATTCCGATAATGAACAAAAATTCTTATCGGGCTATCGGGCTCGGCTTGCAACGTCTGGCCCCCGGCCCGGCCCGATATTTGTTCGGGCCTTATTGGACCGACCCTGATAACGGCCTGAGCAGTAAGAAATCGACCAAAACCCGATTTTATCATGCCGGGCTATCGGGACGGACCAAAAATTGCTAGCTCTAGTGAAAAATAACTATACAAATTAAATAATTAAATAAATAGGAGAAATTATTTCATTTCATGGAGGGAAAAATGATATTTTTGATTTCATGGAGGGCAAAATTTTTTCTCTTCATCCAACCTCAAATTTGAAGTCTAAGCTTATGAGAGGGAAAAGGGGGACAACACCGTACAGGCTTATGTCACAATATTTGTTTGATAATTGATGAAAAAAAATTACATACAAGCAACAATGTGATGCTTTCTATATAATTGAGCAAATATCAGTACCCTTGGATATTGAATCAAGTTAGACAGAGCTGACACATTAACTGCTCTTATTTTTCCAATATGCTACTGGTATAGTCGGTGGAATTTAGCTATCTTTGATGCTAGAAAAATAGTACCAGCGTCCTTTTTCTCATAGACTATTCAATTATGAATACTGATGACATCATTAACTACCATACACGAAATGACATTGAATGATTCTATTTATTTTCATTCATTTGTTGATACATTGCATAGTGGATTTGCTGACAGAATAACATGATGATGTCTATTGCTCTTTATGTAATGCGTGATTATGAAATTGATAACGTCATTTGCTCTGCTGCTTCTTCAATGTTCATTTTTCAGCATCTCCCACCTGATGCATCTAACAGAGAAAACTGCTGGTATGGTTATCTATGTCGTACCCAACAACACAATGAAGAACATGCGAGGAAGCGAAACCATATTTGTCGTCCAACAAGGGGCAACGTCAATATGTAGCTGCTCTTTTGCTACATAGGCCCAAATATATATATTATATCAAAGTCCTTGGTATCCACTAATCTATCATATTGGTTAACCATTTTACACTAATCTATCATATTTTATTGTTGGTTAGTGGTTTGCTCAACGAGAATATATACGTATCGAAGTAGATAATCTTCACAAAACAGCTATTTTGAAGTTTGATTCTTGAAAAGTTGTTAGTGGGCGATTCTATCATTAACCAAGTGTATTCAGTGTATGTTTTGACTTCCTGATACACCAATGCATTCGTTACTCGAGGGATATATCATTAGTTCTAATCGTCAAAAGGGGCTGCATAACATAAATTGAGTTATCTTTGTTGGATAATTCTTGGATTGGTTGGTTTAGTATATGAACTCTCATTATTCCTTATAGCCATGTGTAGCAGGTAGGTTAAAAACGAATTACTTAAAAAGATAAATTACACCGATAGATTTAATGAAATTACACTGATCCTCTCTATTTGTTCAGATTACAATAATCTTTCCTGAATAATTTTTGAGTAATTTTTTTAGGGGAGGTTTGTGTAATCTTTTTTCGTAATAGGGAAGGTTTGTGTAATATTTTATAAAATTCTGGGGGTTATAAGATAAAATTATAAATAGAAGGGAGGTCAGTGTAATTTCACTAAACTTCAGGGGAGGTGAGTGTAATTTACCTTTACTTAAAATATTATTTATCCTTACTTAAAATATTGTCCTTCATTTATGTATGGTATATTTACATTTTACCCTCCTAAAATGAATTATTTCTAATCCACTTTAGCCTTATTATATTCTCCTTTTCTATTCAAATTTTATTGCACTTTTACCCCCTTTTATATTTATAATGATAGTACCATCTCAATTATTTGATTATTTTACTAATATTCTTTTTAAAAGTTGATTTAGATTGTTTAAAATTTTCTAATGGTAAAATTGTTTATAATATAGGTAAAATTAAGAGATATTTATCAATTTTGTAAATTTTTAGTTTTATAAATAATAGGCTGAAAAATATTAAATAATTTTATGTAGTTGAGAGATGGTATTATTATTTTTAAAATAGTAAAGGGGGTGATACAAATTTTTTTTTTTCTTTCATTCAATTTAACATTGACTTGATATAAATAATTCAATCTAGTTAAATCTGATCTACATTAACTTGATTAAATTCAAAATGGTCTAAATTGATATAATTCTATTGAACTATTGGAGTTGTTTGGACCTCTATCCTCGGCTAACCCAATTGAAATGTATTATCTAGTTCAATTTAATTGTAATCTTAACTCGATTTGATCAAATCGATTGATTTGGACACCTAGTTAGTTTGATGGATCTAATTTTTAATAGTTCAATCTCCTACCACATGTACTTTTAATCTTACAAAACATGTATAATTACCCAGGTTTGATTATTGGTTGCACATTAGGTTAAATGCTTTAATAGTTTCTATCTTGATTAACAGTTTAAATTAAAAAAAGAAATTGAATAATAGCGTATGGTTCTATTGAACTTTTTAAAATAATAATTTATAAAGTGAGATTACTAATGATCAAAATAATTTCAATGGAAACTAACATCGTTACTTTCAAAAAGTAATTGAGCATCTCTGCTCCTTCTTGATGGAGATACATCATTAATACTAATGGATCATCCCCGTTAGGGATAATCAAAAGGGTTGGTTTTATCAACACACTATGTATTATGGAGGGATTTGGTAAGAAGATTATCATGTTTGGTTGCAAAATGAGATGGTAATCTAATTTTTTCAAGTGAATTTAAATGATCTCATATAAGGAAATTCATAATATTTAGTGGAAAATGGTAATTTTCATGGAAAAATACCCAAATACATTATGTACTTTTGGATTTTTCTCATCTCAATCCAACATACCTACTCATCTCACCCTCCATCTCTCTCTCTCTCTCTCTCTCTCTCTCTCTCTCTCTCTCATAAAACCAAGTTGAAATCCAGTTGAACAATAGAAAAAATGATTGAAAAAAAAGGAGATTTTCTTGCCTACAGTTGGAGAGAGCTTCTTCTTTTCACACACACTCCTACTCTCTCTCTATATATAAGATTGACAAAAGGAGGAGATTTTGTTGCTTACAAAAGGATCATGTCATGCTCTTGCTCGGTCTAACTCTCGTGCGACTTGGGTCCCTCCGAGTGAGACCCAAGCAGAGGTGTTCAGAAACGATCTCGGTTCGGCGCAACTTGAAAATCGAGCACCACTCGGAGTAAAGACATGAGTCTGAGTCCAGCTAGGCTCGGAGCAAACCGTAGACAATCGTCGGTTTCTTCTCCCCTCTCTCTTTTGCCTTGATAGGCAAAATTATGCTCGGACCAAGCACTTTACCTTTGAAAATTTTATTATATAAACAATTTCCTTTCACATTAATAAAGATCGTATCTTTCACGTTTCTATGTGTGTATCTAGGAATCTCATGGTCATCTCACTATTTGAGCGAATCTCCCACAATCGGAGACAAGAACGTCGTCATCCTGTCTTATACTCCTCGGCGAGTTCGACTTGACCCCAAACGTGGTTCTCGACCTCAGAGTCTCTACTTCCGGCCTTGGCGCTATTTTCGACCTTATAGCCCTTACTCGGCCTAAGTGCCGCTACTTTCGATCTCACAGCCCTTACTCGGTCTTAGTGCCACTACTTTCGACCTCAAAGCCCTTACTCGGACTCAGCACTGCTACTTCCGACCTCACAGCCCTTACTCAACCTCAACACCGCTACTTTCGGCCTCAAATCCCTTACTCAGTCTCATAGTTGCTACTTCCGGCCTTGGAGCCCTTACTCGGCTCCAGCGCTGCTACTTTCGATCTTGGAACCCTCGCTACTTTAGGCCTCAGTGTCGCCACTTTCGGCCTTAGAGTCCTTACTCGACCTCACCGCCGCTACATCCGGTCTCGAAACCCTCACTACTTTAGGCATCGCCGCCCCAGCTATCACTCTTGAGCTCTCACACACACCCAATTTTACGCTTGCAGTCGCCACACCATGGCTTCCATGGTCGCTAGACTACTGTCTTAAAGGTACTTTCAAAATTAATATTTATAACATTGGATTTAATCTCAGGCACAATCCTCGGCCTCAGCTGTCGGTATCGAGCTCCCACGTTCTCGACAGGCACTTCGCCTCATATCCCCTGGCAAAGGATTTAGCCGCGGCCAATAACCCCGGCCAAAAGGCATCAAGATGCTATCCCAACAAAAACTTGGCGACAACCACTAGAAAATGCAACTCATGAATAAGCAACAATGTCCACTAAAAAGCAAGGCAACAAGAAACCAAGCACCTGAAGGCGTAAACATGAACCCACAAAGGGGCAATTGTCAACAAGCACTCCAAAAGAGTCTCAAAAGCCCTTATAGAGTAGCAATTCATTACAGGCAGCTATCCCAACAGCCCACAGACTTGCGACTTAAAATATCACAAGACATGCAAAGGAAGGGTCACATTAGCCTCAGCAGGCGTGGCGGGAGCATCCCTCCCTGGAACATCAATGATCATTGAGGAAGACGAGCATTGCTTTGGAACTGTGATAAAAGGTCCCTCTTCAGGCGGCACAGGAACCTCTCCCCCAACCTTGGGATTAACCAGAGCATCGTCCCTCACTTCCTTGAGAAGGTTGACTCCAGAAAAGAACCTCGGGAGCGAAGAACTTAACTTGCTCTATCGCCCAATCAAAGCCCTTAGTATACATGGCGAGGGCAACATCCCGAAAGCGATTTGCCTCGTCCTCATTGTCCCGCACCGTTAGCTTGTATCTTGCCACCTCGGCCTTGGCGTCTTCAACCTCGGTCTTCAAATGGGAGCCCTCTGCCACAGCTACAACAAGATCATGGTAGAGCTTTTCCAGTTATGCTCTAGACTTGCTTTCCACCTCCTTCACCCGAGCAGTGGATCTGGAAAAAGCGATGTTCAAACGCCCGACTTCGTAGACTTTTGCCTCAAGGGCTTTCTTCACCTCCACCAACTAGAGCCTCAGCTACTCGACCTCCCGAGCTTGAACCTCAGACTCCTTTAACACGGACTCCTTCAGCCTGTTTACCAAGCCAGAGAATTGAATCTGGGCAAGCTCTCATGGATTCGCTCCCTTTGGTAAGTCTGCTTGGCTGCTAGACGTGAAACGCTCGCCCTCGTAAGGAGTCACAATCAGCTGCTGAACCATCAATGGGGCGTCCTCCACTACTACCATCTCTTGGCGTCGAAATTTCACCCTTTCCAAGGAGCACAATCGCCTGGGAAAATGAACCTTCACCGACACTCAAACTCTTGGCCCTCTCCTGTGACCTTAGAGGTTAATAAGGAGGAGTCACAGAATCAGAACGCGCGAGCGACCTAATTAGTCCTAGGGGCCGACACCCCGAGGCATGTCGCGGCCAGAGACCCCAAGTCTCATCACCTAGGATTCTGGGGACGACAACAGCATCGACGGAGGTAGAGGGTAGTGATGTCAACGAGGAGGGGCTGGTAGGGAGGGTGCCTACTCGCTACCCACCCCGCTAAATATATGGGTATTCGCTACCCGTTTAATTTCTTGCGGGTATCAAAAATGGGTACCTTCAAATATTTCTTAACATCATCATAAGGTTTTAAAATATAAAGTCTTCAAAATAAGGTCTTCAAATATAAATTACAAATATTTCTCAACATAAACATAAGATTTTAAAACATATGTACAATGGATAATTTTGTAATTTACTTATTTTTGCGGATAACGAGTACCCGTGGGTATGAGTACTATAATACCCGTACCCACCCTATATAATAAATGGGTAAGAAAAATTACTCGCAAAATTTTCGCGGGTAAGATATTACTCCCCATACCCGTGGGTACTCGCCTAAATGCGTATTATTGCCATCCCTAGTAGATGGGGAGAATTGTTTGTCAACATATCTTTCCTCTTATGAATTACAGGAGCACCACCCTTTCTCCCCTCCATCCGAGCACGAAAAATTGTCTTGTCTAGCATGAAGGATGTCCTGCCTGCTCCCTATCAACGCACCTGGCCGGAGTTGCACCTGACTAGGAGAAATCGGACCGGACCACATCGCTCCGACTTCAGGCAAGAACAGTAAATTTTCTTTCGATATTTTGTTTTTCTATCAAAAACTTCAAATGAAAACTTATGTATGCTATTTTGATTCCTCTTGTAATATCATTCACACCATTGATTGAGTAGAATCATTTCTAGGAATGATTTTGATAATTTGAGCGATAACTTGAAAAAAGACGAGATAGGATGAAAAATGAACTTAGAGAATTCATTTTGAGTTAAAATTTGACACATGCATCTTAAATGATAGGGGTGAGCATGGACCGATTAACCGGTCCATTAGCACACAAAAAAACCGGTCCATTAACTTCGGTTAACCGTTATTTCGGTTTCGGTTTTTTCGATTCGGTTAAACGATAATTTCCGATTAACCAAAATTTTTTTTTAACCTACAAACATAATAAATATTATGTAAATTATGGAGAAAAATTCAAATAAATACCGGATTCTCATTGAGAAAAAAAGAAAAAGAAAAAGTGAAATCACTTGAACCAAGATAATGTTCTACAAAAACTAATATATATATATATATATATTTTAATATTTTTTTTATTTTATTTTTAAATATTTTTTGATATTTATAATATTTTATAATTTTATGTAATTTCTTATAATTTTTTTATAATTTACAAATTATTATTTAATATATATATTATTAAAAATTAATAAATTATATTGAATCGATCGGTTAACCGAAATCGGTGGACTATTTACCTCTCGAACTGAAACCGAAATTGAAAATTAATTTTTTCAAAAATAAAAACCGAAACTGAAAAAACTGGTTCGGTCAACCAGAAAAACCGATTCGGTTTCGGATCGGTTTTCCGATTAACCGAAAAACTGATTTTTTTTGCTCACCCTTATTAAATGATCATACAATGATGTCTATAAAGTTTGAATCAAAATTGATAACGTTTGAAAAAAATACTTGATATTTACAAAAATATCACTATACTTTCAGGAATTTTATAAATTTGCAGAAAACTGATTTTTGTCTGATTCTTGAACCTGTAGATTCCTTGAAAACTATAGTTTATTCAATTAAGGATTCAAAAAGTTTCTTCAAGAATATGATTTAATAATAATTTAAAAGCTTATTTTTTGTAAACTTGAAGTATCATTTGACCTAATTAGTCAACAAAGTGAGTTAGAAACCTTATTTTAAGCCCAAATTTGATTGACATACTTAGATTCACCTATGTTAGGTGTCTAGGTACCCAAGTTTGACCGACCATGAGCAAATAGCAACTAAGATAAGCAAGTTATAGAAATTTGCTAAGTTAGTTTTACTTCAAGCATGTTATATTTTGATCAAATAACATTAGTTTTACTTCAAACTTGATATACAAGCTTTACATGATCATATATTGATATTCTAAAAGTTTGAATGAAATCTAAAAATGTCATGAAAAATCTCAATTGTTTACCAAAATGCCATTGATGTTCAATAAATTCTAGAAAAATGCAGAAAAATAATTTTTGGTTGATTCTTGAATCTGCATTTTCCTTGAAAAATTTAGTTTATGACATAAAAAACTCAAAAATCTCTAGTAAGAATACGATTTCATAAAGATTTTTGAAATTTAATTTTAGAACTTAAAAGTATTGTTCTTGTCAAATATTCATTTTCCCGATACTTTAAAATTTTTATCAAATTTTTAAATGAGACTTGAAGTATGATATTTTGAATTCACTTTTGGTATCATTTTAATAATTTTGGTAAGTAAAATCATTTCTAAAATGATTTTTGACTATTTAATCGGTACTTGAAAATTCAATACTTGGATTTATACATGATCTCTCAACTTGGATTTCATTTATCATTTCACGATAACATGTATGACTTAATTAGTCTATTATTCGATGTTTGATTTTCGTCCATTGAGTTGAGACTTTCGTGATTTTGAAAAATCTTTTGTGGTTTCAACTTTGACTTTTATTGCACTTTTTTATTGATGCTAAAAGGGAAAGAAAAATATTGGTTAACCATGCACATAAACATGAGGAGTTAATTTATCTAGATTTGCATGTTGATAGGGGGAGAAATCCCTTGGTTGATATCATTTATGCTTTATTAAAAATATTTATTAAGGATGTTTGTCATCATCAAAAAGGGTGAGATTGTTGGCCTAAGGTTTTTAAACTTGGTCTTAATCTCAGTTTTGATTGTAACAAAAATATAACTAATATTTGAACAAGAAATACTTTCAGATCCCAAGTCGGTTTGTGCGCGACATCCGCGATAAAAAAAAATAGAGAAATCGAAAGGACAGTCATTGACACTCGAATTTCATCGAGAAGTTTGAATATAGATTTGGGGTGTCTAGATTTACTATAATATCGTCTATTTGATGCATAAGGACACTAAAAACCAAAACTCATAACCCGAAACTCGAAAAACTTGCAAACAACAAAAATCAGCCCATTACTAGTGTTATCGGCCAATCGTTGATCGACCAACTGAATACTATTTTACCCAGTAACTTTTCAGCCTTTGCATCCGTCGAACGACTATTTTTTAGCCCATACCTTTGGGATCTTTATAAATAGACCCAAACTTGCCTTCCTAGTTATATGATGCTTTATTGAGATATTCCTTCATATTTGCTAAGCCTTCTTGAGCTATTCTCTGAGCAAATCCTAATTTTTAGTTGAAATCTTGATTTGACCTTTAGTCTTCATCGTTTCATCATCCAAAGGCATCAAGAGGACAAGGGGATCACTGTTGGAGCTAAGTATTTGTGTTGTGTTCATTTGCTCCATTTACGTGTATATTTTGTGCTTTATTCTTTGAATTACAAGTTGTGTAAACCTAAATTGCTAGGTTTGTTTGATTGAGTGGTAATCTTGGTGTTTGAGGCATAAGTCCACTGATGTAGCTTGATTTACTAGGATTAGTGATTGTTGTCCTTTAGGATTGAGGTGGAAGAGTGCTCTTGATGTGAAAGCGAAGACTTCTGGGTGTGAATGTGCATTCGTTGTGAGAGCAAAGACTCTTCGACGGTAGAGTGAATGAAAATAGAACTTAGGTTACTTGATGCATGATATATTTGTATTTATTGTAGGTGGACGTGATGACTCTGCCCGATAATCTCACTGGATATTGCTCAGAATGAGTCGATGCTAATCTCAGAGATAATGGGCTTATAATAGTGGAAGTGGATGTCCTTGTATGACTGGGTGGAGGCCCTGGGCAAAGCTATTCAATCAGGCTCGAGTCAAATTCGAGAGTATGGTCGGGTGGAGCCCCTAAGTGGAATCGTCTAATCTCGACTTGATTTAAGTTGTAGGGCACTGCTGAGTCTAATCCGATCGAACCCCAATAATACTAGTCCGGTCCAAATCTACAGTGCTAAATTGGAAGGATGCATGTTGTACGACACACGACTATGCCAGGCCGCAAAACGAAGCACAGCCAAGCGATTGTGTGAAGCAAAAACATAATCAAAATTGATTATTATATTAATTCCTAATTTTTAATTTACTAAATAATCAAAATGCTTGTTTTATGTTGGACAATCTTCTTAGTAGATCCTAATAATAAATTTTGTATGTCCAGATTTTTTTTGTAAATGTATAATTTGAATTCCATTAAATTATTTGAGTGGCTTATGATTGTCGGACTTGAGTATAAAACTTGTACATTTTGAGTTTGAGAATGCAATGGCTAGATTTATTTTCTCAGTAGAAGTTCAATTGATTTGATGACTAAAGGACTATATATATATTTTTTTAAAAAAAATAAATTTTAATTTTAAGAGCATTCTAGTATTTTAAAAAGTATGAAAATGTAAAAATAATAATTTTAATTATAAATGAAGAAATTTCATCAATTCACGTGAATTTAAAAAAGTGCTCCATAAATTATGAATAAGCTATTAAGCTGGAGCTGTTACATCTGTACAGCTGACAGGCACCTGCCCTTTTAGATACTTGAGCATCCAGACATCTCCAGCCTGTACCACAGCCATGCCAATCGATCCTATCACGCTACCCATCATTATGCTGCATTGGATACCTCCACCCCCAGCTATCATTTATTCCCTCTCGCCATGTCCACCATGCACACATTTACATAATTCAGACATTATATTCAAATTAATCCACCAACAAGCAATAAATATTAGGGTTCCTATCATTTATTTCTCCTCAAAAAAATTCATATGTAGAAATAAAAACCTTAATTTGTTTACACATGAATTTAATGAATTTAACCAAAACAAAAAAAATGTAGTAAGAGATCCAAAATCGATCTTTGATATCCCCGTATTAAATTAAATCAACCCCAAATAATTAATGTGTCGTCGAATCTCTCTCTCTCTCTCCTCTGTACATTGCCAGTGCCGGCGGTGGCGAGCTGCCTTCGCCGTTTCCCTGAAGTAATGCAAAGGAATAAAGAATCGCAATATGATTATGTACCATCCCATTACCACGACCATGAGAGGATGGAGGCGTCGGCGCCGGAGGAAGGGCGGATGTATAGGTCGTACGGTTCCCAAAGATTGTCCACCGGACATGGATTGCCCGCGTCCAGGCGGTCCCATGGCTTCCCCTTCCCGCTCCAGTGCATCAGGCTGACTGGGCCCGGGTGGAGCCGCCGGCATTCCCCAGTGAGGTTATCGCCGCCGAGGCCGTGCTGGTTCCACCGGTGGTCCAAGCCCTCCACCTCGCCGGCAAACACCAGGAGGAAAGGCGGCAGTGAACCCAGCTCGTAGATCCGCCGCTCCCGCTGCACCCCCATCCACCGCTCGACCCGGCGGCGGTACCCCCCGGCCCGCCACCGACGAAGGTCCATTACCATCACCCCCGTGTTGAAGTAGCAGGGCCGGCGGCGCCGCCCGGCGAAGACCCGCGCGCCGCCGTCCGCCCAGAAGGTGGGCGTGAAGTAACGGGTAAAGTTAGCGTGGCAGTACTCGGGGGCGGCGACGACGGCGGCGGCGGAGGCGAGCCGCGCGGCGGCGTCGTCCCAGAGCCGACGCACGTCGTCGACGACGACCACGTCGGAGTCGAGGTAGATGACGCGGTAGACGCAGGGCTCGAGCAGATCGGCGAGGTAGGCTCGGGCATAGTTGAGGGGGTTCTCGAGGGCCTGGCGAACGGAGGAGGAGATGAGGCCGGATACGAGCTCCTCCCGGAAGGGGTACACGTCGAAGCGGAGGGAAGGGAAGACCGATCGGACGGTGGAGGCGAGGAGGTCGAGCGGACCGTCACGGCCGCCAGCGACGGCGACGAAATGGAAAAAGAGGGAGTCGGGGCAGGAGGTGTGCTTGAGGATAGAATGGACGGCGGCGACGGAGCCACGGAGGTAGTGGGAGTCGAGGGTCATGGCGATGTGGATGAACGATGGGTCGCAGGCGGAAGCATCGGCGGCGGACGAGGAGCAATCGTCGCCGTTCCGGAAGTGGGGGGACTCCGCGAAGCGAGGGGCGTCGGCGGCGGCGGGTAGAAGGCCGGAAAAGAAGGAGGCGACCGGAGACGCGTAAAAGAGGAGCAGGAGGAAGAAGAAAGAGGAGGAAGGCATGGCTCTTCCTTGGAGAGAGACTTGAAATGAGGGCAAATGCGGTGCTTTGAATCTGTAGATTGAGTTGGAAACTGGAAAGTAGCGAGTAAAAGGAAAAGGAAGGCGAGAAGAGAGAATAGTGAGGTCAGAATGGTGGGGGACGGACGCGGTGGCATTTAATTCATTATTATATGTGTGCTGTCACTCCTCTGCAGCTGTTACCGTTTATTTGTATTATATTGCCGTTATGGTGGCCGTTGAGGGGAAGGCGAGTTGTTGCTGCGGAAAGGTGTAAATGTTTGAAGATTTTAGCTCTCGACGCGTCGTGCGATTTAATTAATTAATTATTAACGTTATTGTTATTAGGAGTCGGGTCCAAAGTCCGAACCCGGTTCGTTGAAGCGGTTGGCGAGCTGCTGCTTTAGCTGATGCAGATTGCCGATGCTGCTTCGACGAAGGAAACGCCAATGGGCTTATGGGCCCCTACGCTGGGTGATGTATGACGTGTCGCATTTTTGCTGGTGGGAGTAGGTTCGGGTGGATGGCTCTCTTTTTTAATTTTTTTATTGTTTTTGTTTTCTTTAGTAGTTTGCTTCCTGGAAAAGCAAACATTCATTTAATTCGTAAATTAAAAATTAGACCCATGAGAAACCAATCATGACGAATACTCCGATTAGTAGTTTTAATTTCATTTCATTTCATACCGTAACAGTTTAAGAATGTGCGTCTTAACGCCGGTGAGGCTCCACGTGGTCGTTGACTTGATATATGTTTATTTTTAGGCATATTGGCTAAGTTATCATGTGATTATTATAGCGTATCAAAGTTTGAGTGAATTGGGAGGATGCATATGCTTTGGCAATTAGCATATTACTTTACGGCTTCTATACAACTCCATTTGGAAACTCAAAAATCTAA
The DNA here is from genome assembly GCA_034359265.1 of Canna indica. Classification (NCBI taxonomy): domain Eukaryota; kingdom Viridiplantae; phylum Streptophyta; class Magnoliopsida; order Zingiberales; family Cannaceae; genus Canna; species Canna indica. The sequence continues at coordinate 28,643,748 of CP136898.1, read as the reverse complement.
GCTAATCTATGGAAGTTGACCAATTGCCCGGATGTAAAATTACTTTTTGAGAAACTTTGTCATGGACGTTATTTTTTTAACATAAATAAAAAATAAATATTTAAATCCTAAATCTTTAGGGGCTCATTTAGTACACCGTATAGTACTAATCTGTATAGTATTAATATGTATTGACTAATCTGTATAGTACTAGTTTGTATTATATTATTATTATATAATATTTGATGCACATATGTACTAGTCTATATAATACTAGTACTAGTAGGTATTGACTAACATGTATAATATAATATAATATAATATAATATAATATAATATAATATAATATAATATAATATAATATTAATATAATATAATATAATATAAAAAAATATATAATATATTTTGTTATTAAAAATATTTCATAAATTAAAATTATTTTTATAATATTATATATATATTTTTTTAAATTTTTAGTCGGAGGTAAAATAAGTATCCAAAATATTAAAAATTCTAGTGCAGACTAATGAAGAGCTTTGATAGTGTATTACTAATACACCTTATGACGACTTTTGAAATATTATTTTTAGTGCGGATATTAGTTAATATCCTTCCCAAATACTATATAGTATTATCCTAATACTATACAGGATAATTATATAGGGTACCAAATATTCCTATATAATATACAAAGTATTGCCCCCATTATAGTTCTCTATGAATCAAAAGCTCAATTTAAATGTTTCCCGTTTATACTCTTACCAAAATTGGAATTGGGTGTCCAAGTTCATTGTTGCTAGCTACACCACTTGGTACATTTAGCATGTTTGCAATAGTAAATTGCACTATGACAAACGGCTGAAATGCAAGTATTTGAAACTTATTTTAAATAATTTTGAATAATTTATTTATTTAATTATTGATATAATTTAAGAGAATTAAAAAGTACAATACATAGTATGAGAGATTTAATGAAAAATTATATAGTTCAAGTAAGAATTATATAATCAAGTTTTATATGCCCAAGAAGGAGTATATGAGGAGGTGCATTCATGTTGTTTGCGAAAATTAGGCTTTAGTCCCACATGAAAAAATATGCTAATTTTATATTAGTCTATAAGCATTAATGTGTATACTTAATTACTTGTGTGGGCAAAGTGGAAGGTCAAGAGACGACATTATTGCGGTGCACAGCGGGCGCGGGCGCGTCGCAAAGTCGCATTGACGCTTTTAGGCGCACTTTGCACTACGCATCGTCGCTAGGAGCCGCGAGCCAATATTAATTCGAACCTAATGACCGTTGGAATTCAACAGTTACATGAATTAGAGCACTCAATATTTGATTAATTAGAGAGTTAAATGCGAGATATTTTGCTCATTAAACAAATTGACTGTTGCTAATTCTTAATAATAAGCATCAATTTCAAAATTAACTATGAATTAATATATATAAATCAACCTCGAAATCTATATGTATTTATTCGAAATTTTTTCTCATTCTCATCTTTTCTCTACTTGCTGCAACCTTTCAAGAATGTTTGATTGCTATGGGGCAATAGAAATCTTAAGGACAGAGATCACCCGTCAACCTTTTGATCTTCTCCGATTCCACAGACAATATCCAACACAAACTGCCTACCATATGTTAAAGTCCAAGTATTTTTACGACAATTGGTTACTTCTAAAGTGTTTGAGGATAATTTACATAGTGTAATAATTTTTTCTTCCTATGTCCCCTCCTCCTCCTCCTAACTGATTTAAAATCAACTGTGATGATTTTTTTTTAATCAAAAAGGTGGAGTGGGTATCATCGTAAGAATTGACTCAGGTAAGTACATCTATACAGCTTCTTTCTACTTCTCATCTTATTCAATTTTACATTGTGAAGGAATATTTTTATTTTATATCATCTCATTTGCAGCATCCAAGGGCTTGAATCAGATCATTATATAGTCGGATTACAAGCCACTTATTGATGTTCTCAATAAGAATAGCCACCCTCCTTGGCAGCTTAAAAGCTTAATTGAAAATATTTATTCTGTATTTGCTAAGTTTGACACTCTTTTTTGTTATTTCATTCTTAGGATTGCCAACCAAGCGACCAATTGGACAACAAATCAAATCAGAGTTAGAAAGGAGTCCGCAATTTGAACTTCCATTCAACCTCCGGCATTTGTTATCTAATATTAATATCTCCTAAGTTGGCTAATAATATAACTCTATTTCCTGGAGAGAAAAAATTCAAGAGAGTGCATCAATGTTTAAAAGATATTAAATAATTGAATTAAAAGCTAAATAAATATGAAATTTAGCAACTATTAAGATTTTAAGCTTTTATCTAAATAAAAACTAACAATGCCCTCTGTAATATTCAAAATATTATAAACTAATGGTCATTGGCCACTGTCCCACTACGGAGCCAGATCCGTCAACCGAGCGAAAGCACTCAAGTGCCTTAGAAATCGACAACCAAATCTCTAAAATCATAATTACCCTCATGTCAGAATTAAAAGCTGAACATGTGGCGGGCACATGAAAAGACATCATTCCCTTCACACGATCGCCACATATATTAATTATAGAAATTGAAGAGTCGCGAGCCGACGAAACCAACACACACAAAGGTTTCCTACTCAAGCAAATTGGATGAGGAAGGAACACGACAAATACCCATATGTCAATCTAAGGTCGAAACTCGACGTACTACTAGAGCTCGGCATGAAGTCCTCGGACTCCGACCATGCTCGGGAGCTATGGATTGGACTAACACTTTGAGCCCGGTTGGATCAGACCCGAAAGTGCCCACACTCATGAACCAAATTCAAATCAAGCTTAATGCTACATGGCCCAGGGGCTCCACCCGGCCATACAAGGGCACCCACATCGTCCTTCTAATTTAAACACCATAGATTTTGCAATAATGAGCTCGACATATTCGAGATAAACCTCGACCCATTTCCCGAGCATATCGCCGTGAGATTCAAGGAGACATCGTCGCCCTGAGACATCTTTATCCTGCACTATAAACAGATACGACAGGTATACTCTCGATTCCAATTTCATACCACCATCCAAAATTTCTTCTTACTTAAGCATCGAAGTGTCTTTGCAGGTCCCCTGCCGGAGTCACACTGAATCAGGAGACGCGAATGACCGCATCACCCGGGCTTTAGGCAAGAACACTTTAGAAATTTTATCGTATATATCTTGAAAGAAGATTTATTGTCTTTGTAATAGTGAAATAATATTTTTTAAAAAAAGTATATTAACTATACGAAATTGTCCATCATTAAATATAGGATAAATTACACTGATCTCCTATGAGATTTAGTAAAATTATACTGACATCTTCTCTATTTATAATTTTATCTTGTAATCTCCCTGAGTTTTGTAAAAGATTACACAAACATCCCCTATAACGAAATAAGATTACACAAATCTTCCCTAAGTTTTATAAAATATTACACAAATCTTTTCTAAAAAAATTACTCAGGAAAGATGATTGTAATTTGGATAAATAGAGAGGAGGTCAATAATAATTTACCCTTAAATATATACCATAACAAAATATATGTATTGTGTTTGTTTCAAAATGAAAACTTTCTACGTACCATTTAATTCTATGAAACGTGTTGGACATTCTTGACCCGTTTTCTATGAACTCGGTTGGCAGAGCTTGAGAATTGAGATGGTCCAAATCAATTATACCTTGGCAAAGTCGCGCACATAAATTAAGAAGGCATAAGCTCATGCAAAGCACGTGATCCGTGGAGGCATGCATCTGCATATATAATTAGAAGACTTGTCATTTTTCTTGGAATATTACTTTTATTTGATGATGGGGAACATTAATTGTCAAACTAGTACTATATATATTTGAATATGACCAATTTTTATTACGTCTTTAATTTGAATTCAAATATACTTATTCATCGAATTATTCGGATCAAATAGTAATAATTTAAATATATTAATTTGGTCCACCTCCAAGAGAGTAGACACTAAAAGTATATATATATATCATTTTGTCCACTTAAATTAACAAAATTAGAGCTTTACCATAAGTAGAAACGAAAAGTAAGAGGTAAACAAGTAGCTTGTTCAAAATTCTCAACGATAGCGACGTAAAATGATGACACAATGATTTTGATAGCGATGGAAGTTTGGGTTTTCCATTTGAATATCCAAAAATATTAAAATTTACATGGTTCGATCCGACGGGGTACCAAGCCTACTCCACAGGGAGAAGAGAGCACTGATTTTATTAGAGAGATGAGGAAACACAGCCAGTACAAAAGAATCAGAATAAAACTAATAACTAAATTATAAAAGAGAAAAATTATCTCGACTCGAATATTTTTCTGCACCATGGAATCTTGATTCTTGCTTCTGCGTGAAAACTGTGGACGCGATGTCCTTGATCTTCTTGCTTCTGTCTGAGACAATGTGAAGGAGAAGAGAGTGGCCGAAAAAATAACATTGCTTGATAAACAAATTAGATGTGATGTTTTAGAACTGCATATTAGATCCCTTTTTATAATGCTCATGAAAAATTGACATGTGTTATTTCTTTGAGATGAGTGCGGAAGAAATCAATCTGACTTGCTTGAATTTAATCAGACGGCTGCCATGTTTTAATTTGACCAAATAAATTGACGGATTGAGGTGGTGCACAGTCAAGCTCTTGGAAAATTGATGTTGTGCGTGTAATTTGATCAAAAAAGCTGCGGTTGGGAACAAATCAAGTGTCATCGTGCAGCTGAGATGAAAACTTTAATTTGATGAGCATCGGAGAAAGTCAAAATTGACGGGTGGGTGCAGGGGAAGAAATCGCCCGCGTGCGGCGCTTGCTGCGTGTGCTACACGCGAGCACGGGCGCGTGCACAGCACGCAGTAGCTCCAGCGCTGCTGGCGCAGGCTGGGCTCGGCCCGCTTGGGCCGGATCGAGCCTAAACAGTAGTTGCCCTATTTTTTTTCTCTTTTTTCTTGATGCACCTTTGGTAATCTGGCCCAATTTCAAAATGGATCCGGGTTTAAAATGAATCAACCCCCATAATTTCCCCCTTTGATGAAATTTAATCCCAATGTAGCCTTCTCCTATACTCCCAAGAGCCCTGTAGGGCTAACTTGTGCCTTGAATCAACCTAACTAAGTTCAGGCAGTGATCAAACTTGGCCGTCGGTAGAACTTTAGTCAACATATCTGCAAGATTGTGAGCTGTGTCAATTTTATGAAGCTTTATTTATCCTTTTGAAATAATATCCTTGATGAAATGAAATATGACATCGATGTGCTTCGTCCTTTCATGGAACATCTGATCTTTTGACAGATGAATTACACTCTGACTATCACTATGCACGACTATGTCCCTATTTTGAGAAGTTAGTTTTTTTATCAGGTTCCCAAGCCAGATTGCTTCTTTAATTACTTCTATAGTAGCCATGTACTCCGATTCGATGGTGGAGAGGGCGACAGTGGGTTGTAGGTCGGCTTTCCAACTTACTGCAGTTCCGCCTATAATGAAGATGTAGATGGTGATCAATCTCCTCTTATCAAGGTAACCGACATAGTCCGAGTCTGAATATTTTGCAAACGATTCATTAGTTCCACCGAAAATGAGATTGGCTTCAGAAGTACCATGTAAGTAGCGTAGTGTCCATTTAATTGCATCCCAATGTGCTTTTTTCGGATTTGTCATGTATCGGCTCACAACACTGATTGCATGTGCTATGTCTGGGCGGGTACAAATCATGACGTACATGAGACTGCCAACTGCGCTTGCATAAGGTACCTGTGACATACCAATTTTTTCTTTTTCATCTTTTAGGCATAGTAATTCTTATAATTTGAAGTGAGCAGCAACAGGAGTTTTGACTGATTTTGCTTCTTGCATGTCAAAGCGTTCAACCACCAGTTTTACATAAGTCTCATGTGTTAGGTATAACTTTCTTGTTTTGGGGTCTCGCTTTATTTCCATCCCAATGATTTTTCTTGCAGCCCCAAGATCCTTCATGTCAAATTCTCCCTTAAGGTATTTTTTAAGCATGTCTATTTCAGTAATATCTTTTGCCGCAATAAGCATATCATCAACATAAAGGAGCAGATAAATCATAGAAATAACTAATTTCTTTAAGTAAATACAACTGTCAAAATATGATCTACTGAAATCGATACTGAGCATAAACTAATCAAACCTCTTATATCTTGTTTGGGAGATTGCTTGAGGCTATAGAGTGACTTCTTTAGGAGGCAGACATGATTAACTTTGTTTTTCTCTTCAAACTCTTCTGGTTGTGTTATGTAGATCTGTTCTTCTAAATCATCGTGTAGGAAAGTTGTCTTTACGTCAAGCTGTTCTAACTCCAAGTCTTGCATGACTACTAATGCTAGAAGAACACGAATAAAAGTATGTTTAACCATAGAAGAAAAAAAAAATATTTATAGTCAACACCTTCCTTTTAACTGTATCCCTTTGTCACAAGCTGAGCTTTATAAATACCGCATTCTTTGAGTTTGTAGATCCACTTGCACCCAACAAGTTTCTTGTGCGGTGGAGGCTTCACAAGTTCTCAAGTATTATTTTTCTGCAAGGACTTGAATTCTTCTGTCATAGCTTCATGTCACTTTCTTAAATCTGTTTGATTTAAGACTTCTTTATAGGAGGCTGGTTTTTCAGTGCACGGTGTTTCTTCAGCCACTGCAAGAGCATATGTAGTAACATTTGCATACCTAGGATTAGGACGTGGTGCTCGCCTAGGTCGGTTGAGGGCGATGGAATAAAGTTTCTCCTCCTCAACTTGATATTGCTCCTCCTGGACTCGGTGTGGCTCCTCTTGGACCTGAACATGTTCTTCAGTGGTCTGTTCTAATGAAACAATGTCATTGGCTTCTGTCGAAGGTGGTCTAGGCGCAAGTGTAGGGAACCAGAATTCTTGGGTAGCAGGCTGAGGTGGTGTTTCTTCTTGTGGCACTAGAGATGTAGTTTCCTTGGAGTCCTCCTCTTATTGGTTCTCCCTTTTTATTTTCAAGAGTACATGTTCATCAAAAATAATATCTCTATGGATTTCTGTTTTATAATTATTTAGACACCACACTTTATAGTCTTTTACTCCGCTAGGATATCCTAAGAAAATATATATTTTTGATCTAGGTTCTAATTTTCCTCCATTTACCCTGACATAGACACTACTCCCAAAAATTTTAAGATGATCATAAGAAGCTGGCGACCCGGTCCTTTTTTCCTCAGGCGTCTTGAATTCAATTGATGAAGATGAAGATCGATTTATTAGGTAGCAAGTGGTGGCCTCTGCCCAAAAACTTTTAGAAATGTTAGCATTATAAAGCATACATCTTACCCTTTCTATGATGGTGCGGTTCATCCTTTCTGCTACTCCGTTTTGCTGAGGTGTATGGGGAATTGTGTGATGTCTTATGATCCATTCCTTAGAGCAAAAGTCTTTAAATTCTTCACTGCAAAATTTTAGGCCATTGTCGGTTCGTAGGGTCCGAACATATCTACCGGTTTGCTTCTCGATCATTGTCTTCCAAGACTGAAATTTAGAGAGGACATCAAATATATTTTTTATAAAATAAGCTCATACCTTCCTGGAGTAATCATCAATAAATGTGAGCATGTATCGAGCTTCTCCTTGAGATTCAACCGGTGATGACCTCCATAGATCAAAGTGGACGTAGTCCAATTTTCCTTTAACATAGTGTTGCCCTGTGGAGAGTGAGACTCTTTTCTGCTTTCCATAGATGCAATGTTCACATAAATCTAGTTTAGTCAATTTTTGCTTTCCAAGTAGTCCATTTTGTTCAAGTATTAGCATACTCCTTTCATTAATATGCCCTAATCTCATATGTCATAATTTAGCAAGATCATCATCAGAGTGTTCAGAGGTTACCATAGCCGCACTACTTGTTACTGTTGTGCCTTGTAGAATGTAAAGTTGGTTTACCTTTAGTGTTTTCATTGCTGTTAAGGATCCTTTTGTGATTCTGAAAACTCTATCTTGGCCTGAATACTTGTATCCAAGTGCATCTAGAGAAGATAAAGATTTTTTTTTTAAAGACCTGGAACGTGCCATACCTGAGTTAGGGTCCTTGTAGTGCCGTCGTGCATTTTAATTTTTACTGAGCCGACTCCTGCTACTTGACATGATGAGTCATTTTTCATTAGCACTTCTTTTCCATTAGCATGTTCATATGTGGTAAATCAATCTCGGTGCGGTGTCATATGAAATGAGCAACCTAAATATAAAATTCATTCATCTCGAGATCTAGCATAATAAGTAAAAATAGTAAGTACCGCTACTTTTTCATCCTCATCAGCATAGGATGCTTTCCCATTCTAATTTTGTTCCTCCTGTCTTCGTTTTAGCTTATGATATTTTGATTTGATGTGTCCCATCATTTTGCAATAATAGAACTATACGTTTTTGGATTTTGATTTAGATATAAACTTACCCCGGCTTTTGTCCCATGACCTATTTTGTCCTCTAGTGTTCAGGGCTTCTCCATGACAATCTCATTGGACACTAGCATTGTTGTCACCTCATCCAAAGTAATAGTATTCTTGCCATATAATAAACTTTTACGAAAATTCTTAAAAGAAGCAGGGAGAGTAATTAAAAGCATAAAAGCCTTATATTCTTCCTCAAAAGTAACTCCCATATCCTCAAGATCAGCAAGAATAGAATGGAAAGTGCTAATATAATTTTTAACAGAAGTGCCATCAGTCATGCATAAAAAATATAATTTCTGTCTAAATGTCATCTTAGTTGTCAGGGTTTTATCTTGGTAGATTATAGCAAGCTTTTTTCATATATCTGCAGCGGTCTTTTCTAATGCGACTTCTCGTAGCGCCTCGTTGTAGATGCTCATGTACAAGGTTGCTTTAGCACTTTCATCGGCTTGGTCCTTTTCCCTTTCAGTGTCTTCCATCTCGTCTCGTCCACAAATAGTGTCCTGTAGGTTCTCATTCACCAATATTGGTTTCATCTTTAAAGCTCATAACGAGTAGTTGACGTTATGGTCCAATTTTTGGATTTCGTATTTTGCCCCTGACATTATGGATTGTTGGCTCTGATACTGCAATTGTTAGGAAGAAAGCGGGTCTTCCTGCAAGGATTCAAAATTCTAAACGCCAAAAGCAAAAAAATACCAAAATAAAAAAATCCAAAAAACACAAAGAACACCAAAATTTACTTGGTTCAGCTAGGTGGGGTACCGGGCCTACTCCACGGGGAGAAAAGGGCACTGATTTTATTAGAGAGAGAGAGAAGGAAATACGATCAGTACAAGAGAGTCAGAATAAAACCGATAACTAAACTGTAAAAGAAAAATTATTTGGATTCGGATATTTTTCTGCACCTTGGAATCTGGATTCCTGCTTATGCGTGAAAATTATTGATGCGACGTCCTTGATGTTCTTGCTTCTACCTGAGACGGTGTGAAGAAAAAGAGAGCCGCCGAAAAGGAACATTGTTTAAGAAACAGAGTAGATGCGATGTTTTAGAACTGCATATTAGATCCCCTTTTATAGTGCTCTTGGAAAATCGACATGTGCTATTTCTTTGCGAGATGAGTGCGGAAGAAATCAATCTGAGTTGCTCGAATTTAATCAAACGACTGCCATGTTTTAATTTGACCAAATAAATCGGCAAATTGAGGCAGTGCACAGTCAAGCTCCTGGAAAATTGATGTTGTGCGTGTAATTTGATAAAAAAAGGTGGCTGGGAACAAATCAAGCGTCATCGTGCGGCTGAGATGAAAACTTTAATTTGATGAGCATTGGAGAAAGTCAAAATTGACGGGTGGGTGAAGGGGAAGAAATCGCCCGCGTGTAGCGCTTGCTGCGTGCGTTGCACGCGGGCACGTGCGCAGCACCAAGCAGTGCCAGCGCTGCTGGCGCAAGCTGGGCTCGACACATCTATTCGGCCTGCCTGGGCGGGGTCAAGCCCAAACAGTAGCTGCCCTTTTTTTTTTTTTTTTTTTCTTGATCCATCTTTGTAATCTAACCTAATTTCAAAATGAATTCGAATTTAAAATGAATGAATCCTCACAGAGATCATGTCACGGACTATGAGCGGAACATGCATATATAATTGTAATCACATTTCAACACCGATAGTTGGCTCTCGATAGCAAGTCATTATGATCATGAGATGGTAAGGGGGGCAATTGCCCCCTATCATCTAAGATGTTTTTTCATTTCTACATAGGAGAAAAAAAAGAAACATTTCCCTTCTTATATAATTTGTACCATTGTATTTTTAAAACTTTCAAATTCTATTCCCTAAATTTCCCTCACCCTCGACATTTTTCCTCACCTTTTCTTCACCATCTCACTTGTTTCTTCACTTTGCTCATCCTCGTGCGACCACATGCACCTCCTCTATTTGAGTATGCCTCCCTTGATTTGGTTCTTGACTTCATCACTACATAAAGACAAGTTGTCCAATCATAAAGAAACACTGTTGGAGTAAGAGTCATAGTGCATTGTTATTATCTTAGCCCTTCCTATCATCGACATCCTTATAACCAAAATACATATTAGTCATTTGGAGACGTCTAAAAATGTTTGACATGAATATGTTGCTTCAACAAATTGGAAACGTCGTCGGTGTGCAACCTCGTCCGCCTCCTCCACTAGTGAACTTTGATCCCTTCGTTAAAGACAACCAATGAAGAACGTACCCAGCCTCCTCAATGAAAAGTTGAAAACAAAGTGAACTCCTTCCTCTCTTAGATTTGATGAATGGTTATACTTGACGATACATTTGATGGTGGTGTTGGTGGATGTTGTGATAAATATTTGATGATGTAAATAGATACCATATTAGTTTAGTTGTAGATATAGTTGATTGAACTAGGTCAAGTCAGTACAGAGTCCAATCAACATCTACAAAAGTGCTACGTAGTGACCATCGCTGATGATCGAACTTGTTAAGCTTGAGTCATCGTTGATGATCATTAGTAACGAAATATATACTACTCCGTCGTTGATGAACTACCACTAATGACCATTAGCGACGGGACTAGTGTTCCATTGTTGATAACCATCAACAATTGAGATAACTATTATTTTGTGGTTGACAATTGGCAGATCAAGTCATCGTTAATGAGCATCGACAATAGAATAGCTACTATATATTCTATCGCTGACGAGTATCAATGACGGGATAATTATTGTTCTGTCACTTATGAGCAATCATTAATGGTTATCAACGACGTCATAACGGTTGTAATTTAGTGCTTTATAGCCGTCTCTGATGGCCATTAGCGATGGTGTTGGTTATTAAGTAGGTGGCGACAACACAATAACTAAATATAACAGTGATCGGTAAATTAGCAAATTAGCCAAAGTTAAAAAAGTTTCATTGTCATCACTATCAATGTCAACAAATTTTAATTACTATCAGCAAATGAGCAACAAAGTCATTGCCGATGTGGGAGTGTAAGTAGCAGGATTGATAAGTTGGAAGGGAATCAGAATTCCTTGTGATGGACTACGAATCAAATTCACAGATGTAAGAATATGCACATCAATCCTTCTTTAACTCACATTTATAAATAATATACTCGAATCAGAATTGTTTTTGTTTTTGTATTTTTATAGAAATTGTATCTTCTCGAAGCATGAACTAGAAAAGTCGTCCTTGTCAAGGAAAGTAGACCTTTTTTGTCCTGTTGTTGAGCTGTTGATTGGTAGAACGAGACAGAACAATTAATTGCTTTATTGATTAGTCACCAACAAAAGAACAAGTTTGATTTGGACACTAAATCGGTGAAATTTTGATCATAGGAGGATGATGCTATAAATTCAAGCCCTACCATCAATGTTTTCCAATCAAACTGGATCCTCCAACCCAATTGGTTTAATTAGGAATTGATATTAAACTTGGTTGGTGTTTCCAGCGAAAAATAAGTTTTAGGTAAAAGAAAAAATTGCAAAGGAGAGACAGATAAGAGTAGGGTTGTCCATTGTTCGGTTCACATTGAACCGAATTTTTCAGTTCGATTCGATTTCAACGGTTGCAGGTTCGGTTTTTGACCCGAATCAAATCTGAAATTTGAGTTTTGATTCGGATTCGGTTTTCGAAATTTGAGAACCGACCCGAATCGAAAACCGAATTAATTAAAAAATAATAATATTTTTTTTAATTTTTAACCCACGTAAGTAAATGAGTATTGAGTAATAATTTTTAATTTTTAACCGAATTAATTAAAATTTCGGTTTTCGGATTGGAAACCGAACCGAACCGAATAATTTCGGTTCGGGTTAGATCAGTTTAGGCATAATTCGATTCGGGTTAGATTGGTTTAGGCATAATTCGATTCGGGTTCGGGTTAAAATTTTGGTATGAAAATTTTTTTGGTTTGATTTAATTCGTTTCGGTTCGGTTCGATTTGAACCGAATGGACAACCCTAGATAAGAGTGGCAATTGAAATCGGTCAATTGAATCGCAAAATTTGATTTCAGATAGTAAATTGGTGGTTCAGTTTCAATTTCGATTAGAGAATATGAAAATCTGATTAAATTTGGTTCAGTTTCGATTATTAGTTCGCGGAAAACCGATTATATATTTCGGTTTCAATTACAGATTGTCCGCTGATAACTAGATCTGAAATCATTATAATTATTTATTTTGATAAATTTTAGATATTTCAAAATATAGTTTACTAATCGGTTACCATTTTACTAACTGATTAATTGGTTAATAAACGGGTAATTAATTTTATTCAAACTGAACTAATCGATTTTGGTTATGTGTCGGATAATCGAAATCGAGCTAGTTTTAGTTTCGAATACTAGTTTTTAAAATCCAACGATTTCGGTTTCAGTTTTTGTTAATAGGTTTTTAATCAATTTCGGTTAACCATAAAATATATGATTAATTAAATCATTGCCATCCCCGGAGGCAGAGAGGGATTATGAGTAGTAAGATATGAAAAATAAAAGCTTTTATAGTAAAAAGACAGCACTTAATATGTGTTTATAAACTAAACTTAGTCAAAAAAAAAATTGAAAAAAGAAAGAAATTGCTATGTGACAAATAACATTTACATCCTCGTAACAAAATCCATCATCCAAAGCTACAAAACGTGCATTTTTGTCTAACGAGATGATAAGGACATCTTTGGATTCCATGTCTTCTACTAGGTTGATTATAGCAATTGGACTCCATAGTCTCCTCGTCTTCTATTATATTTAAAGTAAATACTAAAAAAACACGAATTTTGATATTTTTTTCATTTTTAACACGAATTATTTTTGTTAGTAAAATAATATACGAACTTAGGATCTATTACCCGTTTAGCATAACCCATCATATTTAACAAAATTAATATTAATGAGAGGTTGGTGTCATACCATGCCAAAATTAATATAATATGATCATCTTCAATTTGGGACTACAATGCAAACCGAAAATCCTTCATCTTTATACTCTCTCACGGTGAAAAGTGAAATTACCCATTAGCTCATCCCAAATTAACATTAATGAGAGGTACAACAGGCAAAATGATAATTCGGTTTGAAAACTCCACTCGACTGGTAGACGTCATGCCAACTAGGACAAGTATTTGCCACGTCGTCGCCGTTAACGTGACACATCAATCTTTTCTGTTAAAATTGACGGGTCATACTAAACGAGATAACGAATCCTAAGTTCTTATATTATTTTGCTAACGGAAATAGTTCGTGCTAAAAATAAAAAAATAATCAAAGTTCATATATATATATATATATATATATATATATATATATATATATATTGATATTTACCTTATGTTTATATCAGTTACATCTCTTACCTTTCTTATCCCTGATAGAGTATCATCCAACTCTCTAATTTTGTAAGAAGGCCAAAAGTATCATCTACCACAATGAGAAATGACTTTCCATGAAAGCTAAAATATGAAAAGTTGATTGACCTTGAGCTTGTTGTCCCTACCATCCTCAACATTGTCTATGTATGCAAGGAAAGACCTCCACTTGACACAAACCACCTCTTTGTTCACAACTTGTCAATCAAAAGATCAAAGTCTCCTCCAGCCATCCACACCCCTGTGAGATATCCACTAGCTCAAGAGAGCATCATTCTACCCCCTCCAAAAGAATCACACTCCCTCTCGTACCACTTATTAGGTATGAAGGTTGATTTTACCTCACAGTCATTCGCTAAAATTCGATTTTGGATAATAGATTTACGATTCAATTTCGATTAATAAAATTTAAAAGCCGATTTTAATCGATTCGGTTTCGATTATCGGGTCGCGGATAGCCGATAACCGAAACTGATTATATATTTTGATTTCGATTATCGATTATCCGCGATAACCGATAACTGGAACCGATAATAACTTATTATAAATATTCTTAACCATAAAATCCTAAACCTGCTATCCGTTTACCCGATTATGTATATTATTAACCCATAAATCCTAAGCCCGTTACCCAAAATTTCTTTACTCTTTTACCCAAAACCCGGTTTTGATTATCCGGCGAATAATCGATAATGAACCGATTTCGATTTCGGATATTGGTTTTTGAAATCGAACGATTTCGGTTTTGGTTAGCGAGTTTTCTTACCCGATTTCGATTTCGGTTTCGGTTAATCATCAAAAAGACGATTAATCGAATCATTGTCATCCCTATTCGAAATGCCTATGATCATTTAACCAAGTGAAATAAAAAGGACCACAGTGCTAAACCTTGAGCCCCATCTCCAATTTATTTCAAATATTTTGGATATAAAGAATATCAAACACCAAGGTGTTTGAAATAAAATAAAAAACAAACAAAGAGAAGCATCAAGAATGAAACCACAAGAAAATGAACATCAATTATAACATGGTTCGACTCAAGCCTAAACTGCATGGAGAGGAAACCATTTATTATTAGAGCAGCACATGATAAGTACGTATTCCCCTTCAATGAGGAAGACCCTATAATTTATTTATTTTTGAAAAAAAATAAAACTATAAATTAAATAACACGAGGATCTCGACGATCTTCCTCTCAAGCAAACAAATCGGAGCATTTAAAGATCTCGCCCTATTTGCTACCCAATGGGCAGCTTCATTTCAGAATCTACTCACAAAAGAAAAGGAACATAAACAAACTTAGAATAATACAATTTGATATTCATCATAGTACCACGACACCTCCAATCGTAAGATCATATCTTGATGTCATCGATTACTTGTTTGCAATTAGACTCAACAACAATATTATCAAAAGGGCTTCGAGAACAACAATTGCTTCACAATGGGATGGAGAAATGGCAAAGGTAGAAGCTGCTACAGCTGCAGGGCAGTCACTCAAATGATTCCGCACAATCAAACCTATAGCTGTGACATTTTCCTTCCAAGAAGCATCATAATTACCAAACATGACGGAAGGCAACATTCACCATCTGGCATCATAAAGTACATCACCGACTTACTAGTCGGTATAATCCAATTCCTCTGTTGGTGGTCAGCAGCTTAATTACACCCATCAACAGTGTAATAGTGTATTGGCAATTTGGCAGCCACCCATCACGATTTCCCGCCACTTTCGTTCTTCCTAAGCATGCAAATGGACATTGATAAAACTGATATGAGCACTACCAATTGCAAAATGCATCATGAGTTGGGATGTCTATAGAGATCGAAGTAATATCATATGGTAGAATTGGCATCACCATTCTTGAACTCCTCAACGAAGTGTTCCTTTGTGTTGCTAGTGGAAACTTGACACCGGAGGAGCATATTTGGAATAAATAAACGAAAAATGAAAGCAGCTATTTCACTGAAAGCGAATAAGGATTGATTTTTTTTTTCCATAAGCAAATTAAAAAATGAGTTATCCCCTAAAAGTGAATGGAATTTGAAATATTTCTATAATACCCCCGTATAAAGACTGTACAGACACCTCATTAACCGTGTTAACCCAATTAATTTTACTGTAACAGGTCATTTAAACCTATTTCATGTTCCATCGATTACTATTTAAACAATTTTATTTAAGTTTGAAAATGCATCAAAAAATTATCAAAAATCACAAAAACTCCCACAATAAAATTGTTTAAGTAAAATAGATTTTATGTGAATTTTTTATGATTTTAAAAAATATTTCCAAGCAGATATGATCGATTTAGTAAAATTATTTAAATGGTCCTAAATTAAACTATTTAAATGGCTCAACTCTTTTGATCTGCCACTTGTGCATACTCTTTTGACTGATCCAAGTTGTGGATCTCAATTCGTTAAGTAAAATAATTTTTCTATGAATTTTTAATGATTTTAAAAGACATTTGCAAGCAAATATGGCCTATTTTTTAAAACTATTTAAATTGATTAAATCTTTTGATCAGCCACTTGTGCACACTCATTTTGACTGATCCAAGTTGTGGATCTCAATTCATTAAGTAGAATAGGTTTTCTGTGAATTTTTGGTGATTTAGAAGGTATTTACAAGCAAATATGACCGATTTAGTGAAATTGTTTAAATAGTCCTAAAACTATTTAAATGAATCAACTCTTTTGATTTACCACTTGTACACACTCATTTTGACATATCCAAGTTATGGATCTCATTTTATTAAGTAAAATAGATTTTATGTGATTTTTTGATGATGTTAAAAGATATTTTCAAGTAGATATGACATATTTAGTGAAACTGTTTAAATGGATTAACTCTTTTGATCCCATTTGTACACTCATTTTGACTGATCCAAGTTATGAATCTCAATTCATTAAGTAAAATAAATTTTCTATAATTTTTTATGATTTTAGAAAGTATTTTCAAGCAAATATGACCTATTTACTCAAACTGTTTAAATTAATGACCTTGAAACTATTTAAATTAATCAACTCTTTTGATCTACGGCATGTACACACTCATTTTGACTGATCCAAGTTATGAATCTCATTTCATTAAGTAAAATATATATTTTCTATAATTCTTTGATGATTTTAGAAGGTATTTCTAAGCAGATATGATATATTTAGTGAAACTATTTAAATGTATCAACTCCTTTGATATGCCATTTATACACACCCATTTCCACTTATTCAAGTTGTAGGCCTTATTTCATTCAGAAAATTAGAATTTTTATGATTTATGATTATTTTTTAGTAATTTTTTGATATATTTTTGAACTTAAATGATACATTTAAATGGTAGCACACGCGGGAAGTGAAACGGGTTTAACCGATCCATTACAGTAATATTTAATGGGTTAATGCAATTAACAAGGTGTCCGTACAACCTTTACGAGGATATTACGAAGATATTTTGAATTCCATTTATTTTCTATTTTGTTTTTGCGAAAAAAAAACCAATCTTTATTCGCTTTTAAGAAAATCGCTGTATGTGAAAAGTTTGTACTTTTGCTCGAAGCCGCCCAAACGCTTGGCACAATCAATGACTTCTTTTGTAGCATCTCGTTTGCCTTGCAGATTTTGGAAAGATTTGTGGTGAAAGAGTATCATTCTCAAATATCGACATTGGTAGACAGTGATTTTTCTGCCAGACCCAACCTGCGCTCCGATAGAGCAATTAAGATATCTCACCTTTTGCTCCTCCTACGTACACTAGCAAGCACTATACGATGCTGAGATTTCCATGACCATGCTAACAACATGGAAACTCTATTGCTAAATCTGCATATACTCGCGCTTGATTATTTCTGCACCAGAAAACCACCAGTTATTTCTGCAAAAGAAATTGTGGACCAAGCCGACGATGATTTGCAAAGCAGTATGATTCTCAATACATGACTCCTAAACAACTCCTACTGGCTTCTCAAAACATGTCTCGTTTTATTGCACTGAACGTCCTTCGTACTAGATTGTCGTTTAACTTTTTGTTTCAGCTGAACTCTGCATCTCAAAAGATGGGGAAGACCTCATCTTCCTCAAAACATTTATGGAAATAATACAGAATATAATGCATCTCACCAATACGATAACAATGAAAATAAATTGAGCAGGAATACAGGCAAGATGCAAAATTTTGTTTAGCAAAAGTTGGACCACATAAATACATACAAGACTGCATAAATACATACAAGACTTTGCAAACTGAATTCTGGACGACCACAGAGTAAATTAATAAAGAGAATTTTGTTTACCGTGTGCACACCACCGGCACCTATCTGGCTTCTTCCACCTTATTTGTAAGCAACATTGCAAAAATATTAGCAGCTCATAGATGAAGGCTTTGCTGAACTTTCTTTCAGTTCACTACTTTACGGAAGAGCGGCACTCAGCGCCTTCCTGTCTGAACCAAATGTCTACAATGTAATAAGATTCAGTTAGGTACTGCATAAAGGCCCTTCATTTTCACTTTGAACATTATTACTTATATGCTGTTCTACTAATATTTGACACAGTTAAATTTCATTAGGTGACCAATCTTTCCAAAAGCTTAGGCTGTAAGGGAGTTGTCTAATACGTTCATTTATCTTTTTAACACTCATTGTTCCATCTGGTCGGACAAACTAAACTAAATTGACCCACATTCAATGTGTGGATCAATTTAACTTAATTGGAGTATACATATATGTAATACAAACACTAGCAAAGTTGGAAATGAGGACCTCCTCCTTTAGTACCAAGTTAAATTTAATTGCATGACCAACTTTTCCAAAAGTTTAAGTTGTTAGAAACCGATGTATTCATTTATATTCTTAAAAACAATTTGCAGGATCTAGAAACATGGTATAACAGAACCAAGTATGTTTCCCTTCAATTCCATAAAATTGGATGTTTATTTCTACCTACAAATTAGTTAAAATCCAAATCTAGTTATTGTATGAGAAAATATGCCCAACCGAACAAAATGTTCCTTTGGTTTTTCCTTCTTAGGAACTCAAGATCAAGATGTTTTAACACCACCATCATCTATACAGCTTCATTATGGTGAGTCATCAGAAGGTCAGGCAACGCTATTTTACATATATAACGTGAGCTAAGTCGCTTTAGAAATAGTGTTGACCTTAGCATTGATGGAGAATCAACATATTCTGAATAGCATCGACTCAACCATACCCATCTAAGCATGTTTAATGGGGGCTTGGTGGAAAGAAATAATTCATTGCAAGAACAAGAGGAGAAATCAACATAATGCATGAGGTTGTTTCTTAACAAAATCTTGAAGAGTTGGGATGTTCTTTTCACTTGTTCATTATTGCAAAGGTGTAGATCAGCATGCAGTTATTTGCAAATAAATGACTGATAAGAAAAAGTAATGCTTAAGAGAATAAAAGAAAAACATGCTCTTGTTTCTTTGATACTGATTAGTGTTTAGCATCCTAATGTAACATTTGTCTTGACCAAACACATCTTAGCTACCATAACACAATGCAAGTTTTTTTGCACAATGGTTTTCACCTAACCATCGCTAGAATTTTCATTGATTTTTTTTTAAAAGTTGTATAAGTAGCAAAAGCATTTACTACTAACTTACATGCATCTTGTAATTACACTAGCTACTTAAGAAGAACCTTTGTACCTATAGATAGACATAACAATCTTCCTCTATATAATTATTTAAATTCACATGAAAATACAAACATCAGAAGAAGACGAGGACATTCCTCATCAAAGAATATGAATGCAGGAATCTGAAGCTCCATGCTTTTAAGAAAATAAATAAGCATAGACAATTCCCTTACTAACCGTCAGTTAAAATCATAAGTAAATAATATTAGCATAAAAATGTTTTCGAATTTAATTTACCTCAGCACCATAGCCTTTAACAAACACATCTTTGAAAAGCACAGATTGATCAGGCATTGAACATTTCTGAAATTTATGGTTCAAATACATGAGAAATGATGACATCAAAGAGCATGGCCTGTTAAAATTGAAGGATGAAAATGAGTGCAGTTCTGACCTTAGCTTGAGAAACTGCTTCCTCTACTTCCTTCCTAACTTCTTTTTCTATATCCTGCCAATTAAATATATATATATATATATATATATATATATATATATATATATATAAGGTGATCAAAAGAGAAATATGCATATGAATGGACCTTCAAACTATTTCAGTCTCATATGCTTTTAAATTATGGAAAGTAGAAGGAGCCCATTGAACAACACCTTCAGCTCAGAAATAGAAGCTAGCTCATGGGACAATATCACCCTTCTAATCCTCTCAATAGAATCTCGTTCCTGTACACAACTATGGATTTATTAAAAGAGAGATTAGATGAATCAATTAGTTATTGGTATACTTGATATGATCAACTGACCTGTCTTATACCACTGATCTCATCACGAGTACGGTATGTGCTTCCAGGATCTGACATTGAGTGTCCATGGTACCTGTAAGTATCCATTTCAAGAATCTGGATACAGGCATATTAAGAAAAAAAATGAGTCCCTACTTATCCAACTGTGATAGACATATTAAGTTACATTTGATTTTATAAAATTTCACACAATATCTAATATGAAAATGTTGGCTGCGCATAAACTTCAGTACCAAGTCAGCCAAATCTGCTTGTGTACAAGAGGCGCAATCTGCAGCAGCAGTAGTTCATAGAGAAGAAGAATGCTTAGTATTTTCTTTACTTTTACGTGGAAGTTATTTTTGGTTGTCTCAGTTGCATGTTGAAATTACTATGCGGTCTTCTTATTGCGTAATAAGTGTCATCTGTCATGCGTTAGCAGTTGTTTTACCTTTAAAATGTCATGTATTAGTAGGAGTAGTTATGTGTTGTTCATGGAAAATTGAGATTGTAAAATTGTATTTATTCACTTGAGAAAGAGAGGAATGAATAAATTTTTACATCTCAAATAACTATCCACAGAAGATTACAAAGATAGGGAGGAAGAAGAGAATTCACTATGCAGGGGTTTCCTTTGATCCATCCTTGTCTAAATCTGAGTATGCGTCTCCTTCGCCCTGCCATCTCATGACTCCATCCAAAAGTTGGGCCCCTACCACCTTGGTCCCAGAACAAGACAGGGGTGACAACTTGCAACAACAATCCAAATATTTCTTGAAGCAATGATCATGCTCACGATATGTTGGACCATGAGGGTGTATTCCAACATCAAGTTGCACCAACATGCCACTGTTGGTGATCACCAAAGAGGTTTCAAGTGGTTTCTTGCCCATGGTGGGCCACTCATTTTGGAATTAAACTCTTCTTCAGTGGTCTTCCAGATTTGCTTGTTGATGTTGCTGTACACTACCCTCAAGACTTGACGGCGGCCATTAGTTTGGCTCATTCATATGAACACAAGGGTGTTTTTGGTCGTACATCCATAAGACCATCCAACACCTCTATTCATGCAACTTGACTGAGTGACTGCCATTAACTTGTACTAGCCTCAGGTGCTTAAGCGTCAAACTCAGGCAAAAATGGCTAAGCGGCATTCCAAGGGCATGTGTTATAAACTATAATTGCTACGAGCCATATGTTTGGGTTAAAATTTCAGTAACTAAGATTTGAGACTGGTCAAATCAAGTTTTTCAGGTTGAATCGGGTCAAAACCAAGTTTTCAATTATATTTAATTTTTAATTTTTTGAGTTAATTCCGAATTAGGTTATATCTTTTTCAATTAATTTAGGACCGGATTGGGACGAAAGAGGTCTTTCAATAATTTTTTAAATTTTTAATTAATTTTGGGTGAAGTCGAGTCAAATTAGTTTTTCAATACATACTCAAAACCCAACCCGAACTCGAAAATTCAAAAATTAAAAACTTGAAACCTGTTCATTAAAGGGCCACACGATACCAGTACTAGAGCACATTAAACAAAAATTATTCAGATTATATGCTCAGGGACCAAAATTCACATGGGAATATGATTTACGTAATCATCATGACTCATGCATCATCATCAAACTCAATCAATTTGATGTGCTAATAATGTGTTTGTATATACTTTAGATCTCTCTTACACACAAACTATAAAAAAAAGTATGCAGCAAGCAAGGTAATATCAACAAATTTCCTAATCAAAGAATAAGTAAAGAAGCTATGACTAATGAAATACTCACAATAGGTCCATTAGCCAAAGCATATTCTTTAACAAACTTGCATGCTTGTTTCACAGCAAGAGCATCCATTCCATCAACCTACAGGAACTTTACAGATCAAAAACACAATTCAAGCAGACACTACGTACTTGCTAGAACAACTCAAGAGCATAGCATGATAAGCTAGGAGAATATAACAATTTACAACTTACAAAGTACACCAAGAAGACAGTGAATCAAGAACTGAAAAAAAAAAATTACAAGAAAAAAATTAAATAATCATATTATCTAGTCATTATGTCACAAGGTTGCCAAAGGCAAAAGACACCCCGAAGGCGCAACACCCCTAAAATTGCCTAAGGCACTGGGCTGTAGAAAAGCATATGCCTAATTGAAGCCAGGCACTAACTTCTTAAGTATTAGTATTATATATAATATGAACAAGAAAGATTATGTATTATAATTATATGAAATAAGTTCTATAATATTTAACTTAAACTCATTACATCTAAATTTCAACAGTAATAGAACCCTATTATATATGAAATAAGTTTTATAATATTTAAGTACGACTCCTATGCATATAGATTTGCCATATAGTTCAGCATCACAACGTTCCATATATACAGTTTAGTAGCATTATGTTTTCATATTCATATTAACTAACTTTACAAATTAACTAGGAAATGTATATTAAAATAATCATCTTATAAATCTTAATGAGTGAGGAAACAATTGACATTGCACATTTCTGAAGCAAAGTCATATGTTTGCTAGTTGAGATAAAATCAACACTGTATCTTTAACTTTGGTTTTTCGTTTTGGTTCAATTTCAAATCAAAATCAAAACTGAATCCAAGTTTTCAAATGATTTCACAAACTGAACAACCATAATTTTTGAAGAAAACAGAACCAAACTAAAATTTTCGTTTGGTTTGATTCAAACTTTTGGGTTTAACCAAATATTGCATGGAATAATCCATAAGCAGAGGGAAAAGGAAAATTCTATGGACCTTGAGACCAGGAACAAAGTCTCCACGCTTGTAATAGGAAGGACTCTTTGCCGCCCTCCATTCGGCTGTTCCCATTCCATCTGCAAGAAAAGTAGGCAAAAGCTTCTATCAGACACCATCTATGTATTCCTCTCTATCGACAAATACCGAAGGGCACGAAAGAAGTACTCACAGTGATTGTTCTCGCATACCAAAATAACCGGCAGATCTAAGAGCGCCGACATGTTAAGGGCCTCGAACAGCTGGCCCTGGTTGGCGGCCCCGTCCCCATACAAGGCAAAGGTCACCGATGCATCCTTGGAATACTTCTGCGCGAAGGCCAACCCACAACCAAGAGGGACCTGAGCACCGACGATGCCGTGCCCGCCGTAGAAGCTGGCATCCTTCTTGTAGAAGTGCATGGAACCGCCCTTGCCCCTGGAGCAGCCATCGCGGCGGCCCATGAGCTCGGCGAAGGCCTCAAGGAGGGTGCCGCCGCGGCTGAGGAAAGTGCAGTGGTCGCGGTAGGAGGTGATGATGGCGTCGCGCTTGGTGATGGCGGCCTCCATGCCCACGGCGACGGCCTCCTGGCCGTCGTAGAGGTGGCAGAAGCCGCGGATGAGCTTGGACTTGTAGAGGGAGTCAGCGGCGATCTCCATGCGGCGCATGCGGGCCATGTCGCGGAAGAAGGAGAGGATCTCGGCGGGGGTGGTGTCGACGGCGCGGGAGGGGGGATCAATGAGGTGGCCGGTGAAGGGGACGAAAGTCTCGATGGTGAGAATGCGGTTGTCGTCGGACGCCGCGGAGGAAGCGAACGAGCGGAGGATGGGCCGGAGCTTCGAGAGGGAGGAGGAGCGGGCGACAACGGCGGCGGCGGCGGCCATCGTCTCTGTAATTGATGGGTATGTTTCGGAAAAAAGGGTTCGGTGTCTCGTCTCGGCGTGCGAAGCGAAGTCGAGGATGAGAATTAAGAAGGAATGTATATATATAACACGTTGCACACTGAAGGTCCGCTTACTAAGTTGTTAACGAATCGAAAGTGTACAGCGATCGAGACAGTTGTCGGTACAAGACGTCTACATTATTTAATTGATGAGATTAATTACGAGCAATTTTTCTAATTTCATAATAAGAATTTAAAATTTTTCATATCTATCATTTTTATTAAAATTTATTCCAGACTATTATAAAAATAAAAAATAATTAATTTTATGGTTAATTAATATATCTAGTCCAAACTATGACTCTTTTTACAAATCTAGCCCGAACTTTAATTTATGTCAATTATATCCTGAATTATCAAATTGATATCAATTCTAGTCAGTCATCAGATGCCCGTCAATGCAACCGTTAGGTGCCGACGTGACATCTGATTCAGCAAATTAAAAAATATTTTTTATTATCATTTTATGCCACGTCAGCACGTAATAAAAAATATTATAATATTATATAAATAGGAAAATTAATATATCCACTACAACACAATCGACATAATTAGAAATAAATTAAATTTTTATTTCTAAATCTTCACATTTAAATACTAATAAACATAAAATTTATTCATAATTAGCCTCTAAAAATACTCTTTGAGTCAGACCAACTAAGTGACTATGTTAATGGCATTTCTATAGCTTAGAGTCAACAATTAAGTGACTCTGTTGTTGTTGTTTCTATAGATCTTTAGAGGCTAATTAGGAATAAATTTTGTGTCAATTAGTCTCTAAATGTGTAGATTTAAAAATAAAAATATAATTTATCTCTAATTTTGTGCCTCCATAGGTCAATTGTGTTATAGTGATCTATCCCAAACTTTGGTCCTTGTAACAAATCTATCCCAATATTTAATCTTTCTCCCCAATCTATCTCAAACTTTGGGATTGACAATAATTATAATAATTGAAGATAAATGTTTTTTTAAAATATATCAAAACTCTCGTTTTATTCAACAATTTCGTATTCGATTTCATCATATTCTTTTTCCTTTAAAAAAATTACACGAAAAATCTTTTAACACCTCGAAGAATTCCACGTCTAATTTCACCAAAATTAATTTATAGTTATTATATATAAATTTTATTTGAGATTTTGTATTATTTAAAAATAAAAAATTTAAATACAAAACAAATTAAATACAATATAAATAATGTTAAATGTATAATATATAATAATAATATTATTAAAATATATTGATTTGGTTCAAATTTTTAATTTTTTCTAAAATACTATAATCGAATTGAACAAAAAAATCAATACAAAATTAAAAAAATCAAATTTAAAATGCGAAATTTGATTAGACACAAAATAAAATATAATTATAATATTAAATATTTAATAAATAATAATATAAACAAAATAGTCTTGATTTGATTGAATATTTTGATTTTTTTTATATAAAATGCAATAGTTAAATTGAACAAAAAATAAAAAATAAAAAATAAAATTTGGGTAAATAATAATAGTATATAGAAAGTTATTGGTTTAATTTCGATATTTTGATTTTGAAATGTAATAATATAATTAAATAAAAAATTAATAAGAAAATTAAAATTTGAATCAAATTTTTTAAAATAAAATCTTAATAGATAATTATAAAATTATTTTCAAATTTTTAAATATTTAATAAATAATAAGAATATATGAAAAAAAGATAAGAATTTTATTTGAAGCTTTAATTTTTTTATGTAATAATCAAATTTAATAAAAAAAATGGAAAAATGTAATTCAAAATTTTGGATTGATTATAATTGTAATATAATTTAAATTTTAATTCAATTTCAAATGAGATAATTATTGTCAATTCTAAAGTTTGGGATAGATTAGAAAAAAATATTAAAGGTTGGGATAGATTTATTAGAATGTCCAAAATTTGGGATAGATTTATTAATTTTTTCTATTTATATAATATTATAATATTTTTTATTACATGCTGACGTGTGATAATAAAAAATATATTTTAATTCGCTGAGTCAGATGCCACGTCAGCACCTAACGGTTGCATTGACGAACATTTATCGTCGTGCTAGAATTGATATCAATTCGATAGTTTGAGATTAATTGATATAAATTAAAGATTAGACTAAATTTGTGAAAAGAATCATAGTTTGAGCTAGATACATTAATTAACCCTTAATTTTAAAACTTTCTTAAATATAAAATAAGTAAGATAAATCTCTATTTTTAATAAGTTTATTTTGTATATCGTTGATAATATCTAAAATTTCATGAGAATATAACATATTTTAGATTTTTTTAAAAGTGTGGAACTAATATGTCCAATTTTTTTGTAAAAGTATAAAAATCTAGAGCTGAATATCAAATTGAACTCGAGGGTATTTGGAGAGTTTTGAGAAAAAAGTTATGGTTCTTGAAATTTTAGGATCCTTATGAATTCGAGAATTTTCTTGATTCATATTTTGGTTTAAGGAAATTATTAATTAATTAATTCAATATTAAAATATTATTCTTAGGATACTATACCTATTGTCTTGTTTAGTTACACAGTATTAGAAGGTATTTAGTTGGATCAGATAAATTAAGAATAGAATAGTACTCCCCGCATATATTTCCTCATTTAATTATATTTTTTCACAATAATTAATGGACCATAAAAAATATATAAGAAATATTATTTAATGATTTTTCCAGTTCTACTCTTCAATTTTGATAATTACATAAAAAATAAATCAATAGTATTTTTATTATTTTAAAATTAATAATAATTTATTCTTAATTGATCAAAGTTTTTTTTTTATGTTTTAATTAATATTTTATTTAAAAAATTGTTTCAAATGAATTCATAATTTTATTAATGACCTTAATCCTAGATAATATTATTCTTGATATATTCCTAAAAAATTTTCTAATACTACATTTCAAGGTTTTTGATAAGTATGTCAATCAAGTATATCAAAATCTATTTTTTTTCTATTTTAACCAATCATAATTCTTATTATTTTATAATTAAAAAATTATTTTATAATTAAAAAATTATTTTTTAACTAGTTTAAGATTAATTTATGAATTGGACTAACACTTTGGGTCCGACCGAATTAAATCTAGACGCGCTCATACTTATAAATCATACTCAAGTCAAATCAGACATTACTTAGTCTAGGGGCTCCATGTGGTCATACAAGGACACTTACGTCCTCATTAATTATAAAGGATTCGTCAATTATGAACCTGACACCTTCGCTATTAACCTTGACCTTTTATGAGCACATCCCCATGAGATTTCGGGAGACATCGTGAACATTTTTTATCCTGCACTGTATACAGACACGACGCATATCAGGTACACCTAGATTCTAATTTTTATACGCACATTTGGAATTCTTTTTTATTTGAGCGTCGAAGTATCTTTGCAGGTCCGCTCGTCGGAGTCACAGCTGACCAAGAGACACACAAGAACACATCACCTCAACTTCAGGAAAGAATAATTTAAATTTACAATCTTTTCGAATCAATATTTTATTTTTAAAAATTATTTCACACTAATTCATATTTTTATTATGTTATTAGTAATTAGAATAAAATTATAATATTTTACTTTGAGTATTAAATATTAAATATTATTAACAAATATATTTTAATTATTTTTCTGGCTACTTTTTGTTTATTTTTGATGCTAATCAAATAAAGAAATAGTTATGGCGGAAAATCTGGTTAAGTCGAGCGATGGCGATAGCGAAGAAAACGGTGACAACTCGGGCGATCGTCGTTGGCAGGGTGCATGGGGAAATGATCGCAACCCTCTCAATCAAAAAAAGCCCCCCGATCTACCCACTGGAGGAAGACTTGCTAAGAGTTTCTCCTTCTGGAGGAAGAAATATGATGCTAGTGTTGTCGACGGGAATCCCTCGATCGTGAAACCTGGATCGGCAAGTATGAAACTCAATACTAATGAGCATACATTGAACTCATTCAATGCAAATCTCCTTGGTAGCAAGAACTTTGTTGCTCTAGAAAACCCCTTGTTTGTGGCTAATCGAAAAAAGGATGAATCAAAGAATAATGGGGAATCCAAGCAGCCTACTACCTGGGCTGCCTTATTCAGAGGAGCACAGGTACTCGACAATTTGCCTCAGGACAGTGTGCTCGATGAGAAGTTAAAGAAAATCCAATTAGCCTCTGGTAATGAAGTCTGCATTAAAGATGAGTTACTGCAATCGGCAAGGGCCGATTGGTGCAACAGCTTATACGGAAGGTTTTATGGCATCACTCCCCCCTTACCAGTAATTCAACAAGCATTATCAAAAATTTGGAAACTGAGATGCAATGTCCAAACAGTTGATCTTGCTGATGGTTACTTCTGCTTCAAATTTGCGTGTGAAGAAGATAGGAACAAGGTGCTTACTGAAGGGCCATGGTTCTTCAAAGGTCATGCTCTTTTGCTTACTCCTTGGAAAGCAAATTTCCAACCGCTTTTGGAAACAATCGAAGCCATCCCTATATAGATTCAGTTACCAAGCTTGCCTCTGGAATATTTACAGAGAGATATTTTGATGAAAATTGCAAGTAGTATAGGTCAGCCTATCAAGATTGACGGAGTCACAATGAGGGGGCTTAGAGCAAAATTTGTTCGTATTTGCATCATGTGGAACCTAAAAAATAAAGTACCCCCAAGCATCTAGATTAATGGAGGAGGCTTAAAGTTTTGGCAGACTATAGCCTTTGAAAGCATACCAAAATTATATTTTTCTTGCGGAAAAATAGGTCATCTGGTTGACCTTTGCTCTGACAAATCTGTGTTGACTCAAAGCAAGTCCAGTAAAGTCTTGCAAGCTGACATGGCTTCTAGCAGTAATTATGCAGTGAACAATTTAACTAAGGAAAAGGAAAATGAAGATATGTTTGGGCCATGACATGTGATTAACAAAAGAAGAAAGCCTCAGACAAAGAGAGCAGACAATCAGGAAGACATAAACAAAAATAGATATGAAGCTTTGAAAGAAGACATTGCACTAAAGCCAAATTTGGTCAATGAAGTTAAGTACACTGAGATGAACAACATTTTGGTTGCTACTGAAATAGGCAAGGCTCCTGCAAACCTTACTAGTACAAAGGGATCTGAAAGTAAAAGGGAAGGAATGGTCATTGCCAGCAACATTATAAATATTGACACCTGTTCTTACCCTTCAAATGCTGAGCTTGGAATAGAGGTAGCATTCCAATTAGAAAGACTTGAACCAGTCACTGTACAATTCAATACTGAGAAAAATCTTGAACTCTTGCACACCAAATTATCTGATACAGTGGCCATCACTGTTAGCAAAGTTAGAGACAGTAGTGTGTTGTTAGATGAGGAGATGGAGGATGGTAGTGTAAACAGTTCATTGTGCAACTTGGGCAGAACCAGAAAGGCCACATCACAGGCTATTCAACATGAAAGTTTTCCCTTTTTGCCTAAATAGAGTAGAGCTAAGGAAAAAAAAAAGCTCTCTAAAGATGTATCTTTGATTGAGCATGAAGATGCCCCCCTTAGTTCTCAGATAGGGGAAAACAAATTAGTATTGGAATGAAGATCATTTCGTGGAACATTAGAGGGGGGCTCAAAGATAGTGATTGGGATTATCTAGAGCTCATCATGAAATCCTATAAGCCTGACTTGATTATTCTAGTTGAAACACATCTGGATAAAGATCTTTCTGAAATTTGTATCAGGAAATTTGGTAATGGTTGGGAAGGTGTTTTCATGCCTGGGGATGGAAGATCCAATGGAATTATACTTGTTTGGAAAGTGATTGCCATGAAGGTCAGCCTAATATATAGTTGTCAACAAGCAGTGCATGTTTCCATTTCCATTGAAGGGAGTAGGCCTTGGCTTTTAACATGTATATATGCTAGTACTGCTACCTCTGACAGAGAACTACTCTGGAATTTCTTGGCAAACCTGAACAAGGATAACACCTCTTGGCTTATAATGGGTGACTTCAACTACATTGAGAAGCAAGTGGATAAAAAGGGTGGCAAAAATTTTTGTTTTGGGATTTCTCAGAAAGCCTTCAATGATTTTAAATATGAAGCTAGTTTAATTGATTTGAGTTTTAATGGACCAAGGTTTACATTGTGTAATAATAGACACGGGGACAAAAGGATAATGGCAAAGATTGATAGATTTTATGCCAATGATACATGGCTCTCCACCTATAGTCATGCAATTGTCCATCATTTGAAAAGACTAGCCTCAGACCATAGGCCAATTATGCTAGATACTATGAGCAATAGCATATTTGGTAGGAGGAAAAGTGGTTCATTTTTGAACTTTACTGGCTTGAAAAGGAAAGCATCAATCAATTAATCAAGGACAGCTGGGAAAGATGGTTTCGCATGATAACAAAGCTTATAACTTTGAAAATTGCTTAAGTAATCTTAGTACTACTCTAAGTATCCGGAGTAAAGAAACATTTGGTTCTATTGAAAAGGATCTCAAAGCAACTTTAGATGAGCTTGGAACTTTAGAGGCTGTTGATGAAGCTGGGACAACCACTGTGTATGAGGTTAACAAACTCAGAAGTCTCACCTGTTGGGTGAAATGGCCTACATTAGAGGGGGGATGAATAGTGTGTTAACTAAATTTATCGCCTAATTTTGGTTTAAACTTTTTCTTAAGCTACTTAGGCAATTTATAATTCGACGACTAAATGCGAAAGCGATAAATGATAAAGTAATTAATACAAACAAGATATCATTGCAAACACAAAAATTTATAGTAGTTCGGCCCCAATGTCTACT
This sequence comes from Canna indica, assembly GCA_034359265.1. Lineage (NCBI taxonomy): Eukaryota > Viridiplantae > Streptophyta > Magnoliopsida > Zingiberales > Cannaceae > Canna > Canna indica. Next base: position 28,613,044 of record CP136898.1, on the reverse strand, counting down.
CCATTACCTAAGCACCCCACTTAAGATTTCCAAACTTAGTTTACTAGATTAAATCATTTTCCTTACAAAGAGGACTTTGACCCGAAGAGTTTCACTCTCAACCTAAAGCACTTCCACAACCGGAAGTCTCCGCCTTCTTACCGAGAGCACTCTTCCACCTCAACCCTAAGGGACAACTCAACTAATCCTAGTAAACTATGTTTACACAAGTGGCTTTACACCATCTACACCAAGAATACCACTCAATCACAGGACCTAACACTAGGTCTTCTTACACGCTCAAATACAATAAAATAAATCACAAAAATACACAAGTAATAGAGCAAATAAATAATACAACAAATACTTAGCTCCAAACACGAGTCATAGTTCCTCTTGATGCCTCAATGATGAATCGTTCAACGCTTGAAGGCAAGATCAAGGATATATCATTGAAACTAGGGTTATCAAAGGGATAACTCAAGAAATACTTTGAGAATGATTAAGAATGACTTTTTGGAAGCTTGGATCGATCAGTTGTTGAGATGGGTTAATGAAGAATGGAGAGGAGTATTTATAACCTCTTAATCGAACAACTGCTCAACGGACGTTTTTTCGCCCGTTGGACGCCGTTCGATCGCTTATCGATCAATCGTTGGTCGACCGACCGATCGACCGCCCAGCGACCGCTGGCAATTCTTACTTCTGCCGCTCTGTTCGGTCGACCGGAGGGTCGATCGACTATATTGCGAACTGGCTCCTCTGTTGTCCGGTCGACCGCTCAGTCGACCAAAGTAGCCACTGCCAATTTTTGGCACACTTCGGTCGACCGAATTGGCTACTGCCAAATTTTGACACCATTCGATCGACCGAACCTGGACTGGGCAGTTTGGTTAGGCTTTGTTTGTTCGTTTTCTGATTCCGTGTTCGCTAAGTCTACTTATATAATATTTATTAACTTTAAGTTAAATAACTTTAAAACATAAATGTTATATAAGGATTACCCCCCATTCGGATTCAATAAAAATATCTAAAAAATCAAAATTCTTAAGAATCAAAATCTAGTTTTTGGGGTCTAGTACAAATTTTCGGAAAATAAAATTTTTCTAATATTTCGAGTCAAGAATGGGTAGGCTAAAGGCTTCCAAGAAATCTTAAAAAATACCTCGTTATCTAGTTTTAACCCAAGGAATAATTACCACAATTTTTTATGTCAAGTAAATGTCTATGTCATATAGCCATCCAAGGAGCTCCCTAGGCTTAGTAAATTTCAAGGCGGTTTTTGGGTTTTCATGTTTGGGGTTCGGGATTGGTTTCTGGGTTTCTTTGCATCATCATGAGGATTTACAATTTATCTAGACACCCTAAACCTAAATTCTAACTTCCCGAAGAATCCGAGCGCGTCGACCAACGTCCTTCCGATTTCCCGATTTCTTCGATATTTTCGATCGAGGACGTCGTGCGCTAACTGATATGAAACCTGAAAGAATTTCTCAATGAAACATTAGTTCCATATTTGTTATCATCAAAATCGAGATTAAGACCAAGGTTAAAAATCTTAAGCCAACATCACCAACAAAGCCATGGCCCTTAACAGGCAAATACATATCAAATGGTGGACCAAAGCAAGAGCAAATTGGGTGGATATGAATGATAAAAATACCAAGTACTTTCATAACTTGGTGAAATATAAAAGAAGACAAAACATCATTCTTCAAATATTTGTGGATGGCAAAGTATATAATGACAATGAGCTAATTCTATCTGAGTTTGTAAAATGGTACAGCTGCCTATGGAAAAATGACTTCATGGACTGTGATGACTCAAATTGGAAAGAGGTTAAGAAACTAAAATGGAGGAAAATACCTGACGAGGGTCACTGCAGTTTAACAATGGAATTTACTGAGTATGAAGTAATCTCAACCATGAACAACTTAGGTAAAGGGAAGGCACCTGGGCCGGATGGTTACAACCTTGAGTTCTATCTCAACTTTTGGGGAATCATCAAGAACTCTTATATGGATGCCATTGATAGTATCTTTCACAATGACAGACTGCCTCAGTCATGGGTCTTACCAACCTTATTTTTATCCCTAAAGGAGACAGTCCTCAGTACATCAAAGATTATAGGCCAATTGCACTTTGCAATGTGGCCTATAAGATCTTCTCAAAAGTGTTGGTGAACAGATTAAAGCCTTGAATGAGTACTATCATCTCAAAAGAGCAATCATCATTTGTAGGAAAAATGAATATGCATGACAACACCATCCTTTTATCAGAGGTGGTCAACATAATTGGAAAATCTAAAAGAAATCATCCATATTTCATCATGAAATTGGATTTAGAGAAAGCCTTTGATAAAGTAAGTTGGGAAGCAATCACAAATATCTGCCATTGTATGAATCTTCCTGGTAAACTAGTTAATTGGCTCAAAGCTTGCCTAGAGGCTGCAAAGTTTAAATGTTTCATAAATGGAAACCAATCTAAAAGTTTTAGAAGCTTTAAGGGGGTAAGGCAAGGTGACCCTCTCTCACCTTATATGTTCATTATTGTTCAAGAACTCCTTTCAGTAATGATTGGGCAGGAGGTTGATAAAGGTCATATCAAAATTTTTAAGTATAAAAGCATGTGTCTCAGTCACTTGTTCTTCGCTGATGACATAATTCTGGTGATTAAAGCTTGCAACAAATCCTGTGGCTACCTCAAGAAGCTACTGTGCCTATATGGGAATATGACCAACCAGAGTATCAATCTTGAGAAGTCAGAATGTTTCTTCCCCAGTGACTACCCAAAAGCTATGAGAGAATGTATCTGCAATCTATTGGGTATCGAAGAGGGTGCTCTTCCTTTCAAATACATTGGTGCTCATATTGATAAAGGCAGGACACCAGTCAGTACTCAAAGACAAATTATAAATAAAGCTGAAAAAAGACTTGACTCTTGGGCAAGCAAAAATATTACTCAGGCAGGGAAAGTAGTACTTTTGAACTCTGTAGTTAACACCATTCCTATTCACACATAGGCCACAACTTGGATCAATGAAGCAGTGGTGAATGATTATGTGGAATTGGCAAGAAATTACTTTTGGAAATCAGGGAAAAAGAAGCATGGCCTTCACTTGGTCAGCTGGAAGAGGATTTCATTGAGTAGATTCAACGGGAGTTTGGGCATTAGAGATCTAAAGCTCACCAAAATGGAAATGGAAACATTGCAGATATATGGAGAGACCCATGGATTGGATGTAGCCCCATTGAAAAATGGCCTACATTCATTAATGTCAATAGAATAAATGAAGTCAATAAAGTAAGTGATCTCATCCAAAATAATGAGTGGAACTAGTCCTTGCTGCTGCAGTTATTTGGAGAAGATTTAGTGAATTCCATTTCGCACATACACTTGCCTTCAAATGATAAAAATGACAAGTGGATATGGTCATTGAATAGAAAGGGAAAGCTTAGTTGCAAAGGAGCATACAATTTCCTGAAAAATGAAAGCTCAGAAGAGATTGACCAATCTTTTGATGGGAGGTTGCTTTGGAGCTTGAAAGTTTTGCCCAAGATTAAATTGTTTTTATGGAAATTAGTCCAAGGGAGACTTCCTACAACTAAATGCCTGTCTATGCTGAAAATAACCTCTGAACAGGATTGCTAGATTTGCAAGGAGGAGAAAGATAATATCATTCACATCTTCTTTGAATGTAGCTTCGCAACCAAACTATGGGCTGACATGGAGATCATCTTAAACCATAATTTTGAGTTTAAAGAAAGTTGGATACATGACAAATGGGCAGATGAAGGCAAAAATCTAGATAAGGAAAGCAGGATGGGCTTGCTAAGTTGTATTGCTATTGACCTTTAGTGCTTGTGGAAAAATAGAAATGAGGCTTGCTTTAAAGGCAAAAATGCTGGGCACAATACCTTGATTTGTAGAATATTGGCTGAACTGAACAATGTAAAGCAAATTAGCAAATGTAAGCCTACAAGAGTTGCCTCAACAAACCAAGTTGTTAGCTATAGCAACAACTGTTTAAACAGCAAGCAGCCTATGAATGTTAACCTTGACTGTCTACAGACACAAAATGTGGTTTCCCTCACAGCATACTGTGATGCAGCATGGGTCAAGCATTCTAACAAAGCAGGGTTTGGTTTCCAATTTCTAAATGAAAGGAATGAAGTCTTTATGAAAGGTTTCTGCTCTTCTAATACTCATGATATCTTAAGTGCTGAACTGAAAGCAATCTGGTGGTGTTTGTTGAAAGTCGATTTGATTAATATCAAACATCTAAAGATATTCACTGACAGTAAGGTGGCTGTAGACATCCTGAATAATTATTCGAAGCCTCCCTGGTATGTCAAGGAGCTGGTAAAAGACATTCTTCATCTAGGGAAAAAGCTTGATGTAGTGGGATGACTATTTACTAATAGAGAACACAACACAATGGCTCATCAACTAGCAAATTATGGGGTAATTGAAAGATTCCCTTTTCAGTTTCACTCAAAGCCTTGGAATGTCTTTGGCAATTGTTACTTGGAATACAACTATTGGAGATTACTCATTGATCCTTGCTATGTTAGTGTCCCTACAAATCTTATTCCCTGCAGCAGTTGTAATCATTTCCATTTCTCTTATGCTGATGTATCAAGGTTTAGCTATCATGCGGCTTGTCATAAAACAGTTTCAGTTGGTTACTTTGATGTAAATGCTTCAGTGATTAATAAAGTTTCATCCCACCTGAGAGAATATGGTTGTACTGAGGTCCCTGGCAAGGAGTGCACGATCAGTGATCCTCTGCCTCCTCTACCCAGTGCCTAAGTATAGCCTAACTTAAGGGATGGTTTTCTTCTTCAAAATAAATAAATAAATAAATAGTTACTCTTGCTTAATTATTAATGTCAATTAAATAATGAAATATTATTTTTTGTCTATTTATATTTTTAATAATTTTATTTCATCCAACCAAATAACGTTGAAGGGTAATTCAATTGTACAGCTCATCGTCTTAAACTAAAATAAACATACACCTCCCTCGCACTATGATACTTCATACACTCACAAGATATATGTTTCCCTTTGGACACCTCTCAAGTCTAACGTGGATGTCTTTTAAACGAAGAAAATTTACTTTAAAATAAAGCTTCTCGTTGGTATATGTGATGAAATAAATATTGATTAAATGATTTTGGGGATAATTAATTCAAAAAAATCTTATCCCCGAATAATGATTTCGGGCATAAAAAAATTAGTTTAACATAAAGCGATTCATAGGTTGGACTGGACTAGTACTACTGGGCTTGACCAGATTAGGACCAGCAGCGCCCCCCGTACTCTCGAATCTGACTCGAGCCAAACCAAATGGCTATGTCCGAGGGCTCCACCCAACTATACAAGGACATACACGTCCTCCTTAATTATGAGGGATATGTCATTACAAACCCGATATTTCTGGGATTAGCCTCGACACATTTCCGAGCAATATCCCTGCGAGATTATCGAGCAACGTCATTACCTCCACTTACAATAAATACAGACACAACACACCTCAGGTAGTCCAAGATCCAATTTCCATTACCTCGACCTCGATCACTACTAGAAATATATTATTCAACAACAATGATCAGCAACGGTCGCTCAAGCCGTTGCAATGGCTAACGACTTTCTTACGGTCGCTCGGGTCGTTATAGATGTGATATCTCTGCAATGGCTTCTTTACGGCCGCTCAAGCCGTTGCAATGGCTAACGGCTTTCTTACGGCCGCTCGGGCCGTTATAGATGTGATATCTCTGCAATGGCTTCTTGACGGCCGCTCGAGCCGTTGCTAACAAGTGAATGGCGCGAACGCAACGCAAAGAAAATAACTTAATTGCAACGGCTTACTAAAGGTTGTGTCAGCCATTGCTAATGATATTATCATATTAGCAATTGCTAAGGATATTATCACATTAGCAATGACTTATTTACGGCTCTTGCACCCGTCACTCTTTAGCCGATGGTGCGCTCACGGCGCAAAAATAAAATACTTATCAGCAAAGGCGTTGAAAAAGCCGCGTAGCCGTTGCTGATGATATTACTTATCAGCATCGACGTTCTAACGGATGAGTGAGCCATTGCTAATAAGTTTATTTAACTCGACCCCGATCGCGCCCACCCCTTTCCCTTTGCTTCTTCTTCTTCTTCTTCTTCTTCTTCTTCTTCTTCTTCTTCTTCTTCTTCTTCTTCTTCCTTGCTTCTGTCGACCCTGCCATGACGATCTCTGCATGTTGTCGTCGCCCGCCGACGCCACTCGTTGACGTGGCCCACCATCGAACCCTCTCCAGGAAATTTCAACGCCCCCTTCCCTTCCTCCTATATATAGTAGGGCCGGCTGAAACCCTAGGTTTAGGGTTTCGGCCGGCCGCCGGAGCATTGTCCAGTGTCCGACATATGTCAAACACTAGACTCCGACTGGCGTCAACGAGTTATGGTTTTTTTAAACCCTAATTTTTTTTTAAACTCTAATTAAATATATTTATATTAAACCCTAATCTAGGTTGATTAAATGTTTAATGTATAGATTAGATTAATATTTATTTTTTTCATGTTAATTTGATTAATGTTTTTTTAGGGTTAATTAATATATCTAGCCCAAATTATGATCATTTTCACAAATCTAACCCGAACTTTAGTTTGTATCAATTACATCCCAAACTATCAAATTGTTATCAATTCTAGCCCAACGTCAAATGCCCGTCAATGCAACCGTTAGGTGCTGACGTGGCATGACTCATCAAATTAAAAAAAAAATTATTATCACTTGTACCACATCAGCATGTAATAAAAAATATTATAATATTATATAAATAGAAAAAATTAATGTATATATCCCAAATTTTGTCCATTCTAACAAAGTTGTCCCAACCTTTAATATTTTTTCCTAATCTATCCCAATCTTTGGGATTGACAACAATTGTCTCATTTGAAATTGAATTAAAATTTAGATTACATTACAATTATAATTGATCCAAAAGTTTGCATTACATTTCTCCCTATTTTTTTTACTAAATTCGATTATTACATTAAAAAATTAAAACTTTAAATAAAAATCTTATATTTTTCATATATTCTTATTATTTATTAAATGTTTAAAATTTTAAAAATAATTTTATAATTATCTATTGAAATTTTATTTTAAAAAATTTGATTCAAATTTTGATTTTCTTATTAATTTTTTATTTAATTATATTATTACATTTCAAAGAAAATCAAAATGCCCAAATTAAAACAATAACTTTCTATATAGTATTATTATTTACCAATTTTTTATTTTTTATTTTTTATTTTTTATTCAATTTGGCTATTGCATTTTGATAAAAAAAAATCAAAATTTCCAATCAAACCAAGACCGTTTTGCTTATATTATTATTTATTAAATATTAAACATTATGATTATATTTTATTTTGTGTCTAACCAAATTTGACATTTTAAATTTGATTTTTTTAATTTTTTATTGATTTTCTTATTCAATTCGATTATAGTATTTTTTAAATAAAAATAAAAATTTGAACCAAATCAATATATTTTACTAATAATACTATTATATATCATACATTTAACTTTATTTATATTGTATTTAATTTTCTTCATAAAATTTCTTTATTTTACTACAATTTTTATTTTTAAATAATACAAAATCTCAAATGAAATTTATATATAATGACTATAAATTAATTTTGGTTAAATTAGACGTGGGATTCTTCGAGGTGTTAAAATATTTTTCGTGTAATTTTTTTAAAAGGAAAAAGAATTTGGTGAAATCAGATACAGAATTATCAGATAAAGTGAGAGTTTTGGTATATTTTAAAAAAACATTTGTCTTCGAAGATTATAATTATTGTCAATCCCAAAGTTTGGGATAGATTAGGGTGAAAGATAAAATATTGGGATAGATTTGTTACAAGGCTCAAAGTTTGGGATAAATACATTAATTTTCCTATTTATATAATATTATAATATTTTTTATTACTTGCTGACGTGGCCCAAGTGATGATAAAAAAATATTTTTTAATTTGCTGAGTCAAATGCCATGTCAGCACCTAACGGTTGCATTGACTGGCATCTGACGTCGGGCTAGAATTGATATCAATTTGATAGTTCGGGATGTAATTGATACAAATTAAAGTTCGAGCTAGATTTGTGAAAAGAGTTATAGTTTGGGCTAGATACATTAATTAATCCTTTTTTAGGTTAAATGTTTAAATTAATTAGAATAATTTTATTGTTATATCTATTAATTAAGTTTAGTTTAGATTAATTAGATTAATATTATTGTTAATCTTTAAATTTAGATTAATTAGAATCGTCCACTCTGGACTCGCGCTGGAATCGTCCAATTTGGACTCTTATCAGATTCGTCCGCTGTGGACTCGAACTAGCATCCACAAATTTAGAAAATAGGTTGGACTGGACTAGTACTAATGAGCTCGACCAGATTATGACCAGCAGCGCCCCGTACTCTCGAATCCGACTCGAGCCAGACCAAATGGCTCTATCCGAGGGCTCCATCCGACTATACAAGGACATACATGTCCTCCTTAATTACGAAGGATATGTCATTACAAACCCGACATCCCCGGGATCAGCCTCGACCCATTTCCGAGCAATATCCCTGCGAGATTATCGGGCAACGTCATTACCTCCACTTACAATAAATACAGATACAACACGCCACGGGTAGTCCAAGATCCAATTTCCATTACCTCGACCTCGATCACTACTAGAAATATGTTATTCAGCAACGACGATCAACAACGGCCGCTCAAACTGTTGCAATGGCTAACGACTTTCTTACGGTCGCTCGGGTCATTGCAGCTGTGATATCTCTGCAATGGCTTCTTTACGACTGCTCGAGCTATTGCTAACAAGTGGATGACGTGAACGTGGCGCGCAAAGGAAATAACTTAATTACAGCGACTTACTAAAGGCCGCGTCGGCCGTTGCTAATGATATTATCACATTAGTAAAAGCTTATTTACGGCTCTTGTATCCATCACTCTTTAGCCGATGGCGCGCTCGTAGCGCAAAAATAAAATACTTATTAGCAAAGGCATTGTGAAGGCTGCGTAGCCGTTGCAGGTGATATTAGTTAATTATCAGCAACGATGTTCTAACGGATGAGTGAGCCGTTGCTGATAAGTTTATTTAACTCGACCCCGATCACGCCCGCCCCCTTCCCTCTACTTCTTCTTCTTCTTCCTTGCTTCTGTCAACGCCGCCGCCTGTCGATCTTCGCCCGCCATCGTCGCCCCCCGACGCGCCCCCCGACACCACTCACCGACGCTGCCCGCCACTGAACCCTCTCTAGGAAATTTCAGCGCCCCCTTCACTTCCTCCTGTACTAGGGCCGGCCGAAGCCCTAGGTTTAGAGTTTTGGTCGGCCGCCAGAGCATTATCTAGTGTCCCACATATGTCTAAACCTTTTTTTTTATTAAACTCTAATTAAATCTGTTTATATTAAACCATAATCTATGTTGATTAAATATTTAATGTGTAGATTAGATTAATATTTATTTATTTATTTCATGTTAATTTGATTAATGTTTAGATTAATATTTAATATTTTTTTAGGTTAAATATTTAGATTAATTAGAATAATTTTATTGTTATATCTATTAATTAAGTTTAGTTTAGATTAATTAGATTAATTTTGTTGTTAATATTTAGATTTAGATTAATTAGAATCGACCACTATGAACTCGCGCTGGAATCGTCCAATTTGGACTTGTGCCGGATTCGTCCACTGTGGACTCGAACTGACATCCACAAATTTAGAAAATAATCATCCATCCGGCGATTTGTTCATGTACGCATCGGCGAGTCAGATATGATTTAGCAAAACCTTCGATCCGTTCGGGGGTTGTATGTTCGTGTAAAAGAAGTAGATGATTTTTTATACAATGTACAACTCTTGAATTGTCCCTAATTGGACAATTTGAGAATATATTATTTGTATTGCACTTAGTTTTTTCTTTTAACCGTTAACTCATTCTTAAATTTTGGCTATTGTATCTCTCTTGTTCTCCAATATGCGCCATGATGATATGCATATTCGGAGAACTGTAGGGAGATGCTGCCGAAATTTAGAATGAAGTTAACAGTGAAAAAAAAATACTTAGTGCAATATGAATAATATGAATCCTGAATGGAATAGGACAATCTCACCTAAAGACATTAACTAAAGATGTTGTCATTGATTGACAGAATCATGTTGGGCGATCGAAGTTGGATGCACCGATGTCTTGATCGTGGAGCTTTAACGAATGAGTTTCGATTAGGCGTAACTTACTTCTTAAATTTCGCATATTCGAATCGAAAATTCATTAGGGCCGGCGATAAAATTCGATGTCTGTGCCGCATTTGCTTGAATGCATGATTTTTGGATCGGAAAACTATCACTCTGCATCTGTATAGCAAAGGATTTGCACCAAGATATTTTATAGGGACTTGCCACGGGGAGTCACGTGAAGTCGGGACGTCGAGCAATCCTGTCGTTCAAACACATGATGAATCTCCCTCTACTGGTGTTTCTTCATCAGTCCATCTAATTCATATAGAACTATGATACTTGATAGTCTTGGGGGTCAATTCTAGGTGAATTATAATGTCGATCGGCCAGTTACTGAGACGTTAGTGTCACCAGATACTATGGGTGTTGATGTCACAAAATTGCCACCAGAAGTGCAACCTGCAGTAGAGATTGAATTATCGAATAAAGAAGCCATAGAATTTTACGAGATGTTGAAAGCTGCCGATGAACCTTTGTATGAGAATTGTCCTAAACATACTATGTTTTCGGCAATGATATAACTCCTGACCATCAAAGGCGATTATATTATTAGTGGGGTTGCGTTTGATCGGATTGCAGGATTGATTAATAGAATATTATCTACTTTTAACAAGTTTGAGCCAACTTTTTATAAGGCTAAAAAGTTGATGAGAAAATTAGGGCTTGAGTACGAAAAAATACACGCGTGCCAAAATAACTGCATTTTATATTATAAAAAAAATGCGCAGTTGGATAAATGTCCTATATGTGAACATCCTCGTTACAAGGAGAAGAAATTGGTCTGATAGAAAAATATCTCGTTTAAGGTGCTTTAGTATTTTCCACTAACACTGAGACTTCAAAGATTATTCATGTCGAAAAAGATGGGCCCCTACATGAGTTGGCATGCAAGAAGTCGTGATGATACAGTAATGACTCATCCATCCGACAGTGAAGCATGAAAACATTTGGATACATGTTATCCTTCATTTGCTAGGGATACTAGAAATATCAGATTGGGATTGTGCACAAATGATTTTAATTTGTTTGGTCATTCTGTAACTCCTTATTCAGTTTGGCCAGTGCTGCTAACAGTTTATAATTTGTCGCCGTTAATGTGTATGAAAGATGAATTTATTTATCTTTCGATGATTATTCCGGGTCCTAAGCGTCCGCGAAAAGAAATTGACGTGTTTCTCATACCCCTAATAGATGAATTGAAAACATTATGGACTGAGACGGCCGTCACTTATGATTGTCATCGGATGAAAAACTTCAATTTAAAGACTGCGATCTTGTGGACAATCAATGATTTCCCGACCTACGACATGTTGTCTGGTTGGAGCACTCACAGCCAACTCTCTTGTCTGTTTTGTATGGAACACTCTAAATCATTTAGTCTTCAGAACGGACGGAAAATCTCATTCTTTGATTGTCATCGTCGATTCATGTCGACTAACCATCGGTATCGAATGAATCGTAATAAATTTACTAAGGGTAGAGTCGAAAGAGATGAGCCACCACCGATGTTGTCTGGTGAACAAATGTTAGCACGTGTTTCAGCACTTACAAAGATAATGTTTGGCCGGAATAAAATAGTATCGGGCTTTGGTCAAGCACATAACTGGGTGAAAAAAGTATCTTTTGGAAATTGCCGTATTGGAGTTCATTACTGATTCGACATAATTTGGACGTCATGCATATTGAGAAAAATATGTTTGATAATATTCTTAACACTTTGATGGATGTTCCCGAGAAAACTAAAGATAATGTCAATGCCCGACATGATTTGAAAATACTTTGTAAGAGGTCGGAGTTGGAGTTACAAGAGGTCAACAGACTATATCTGAAGCCGAAGGCCCCTTATATGTTAAATAAACAACAGGTGAAGGATGTTTGTTAATGGATTAAAGAACTCAGATTACCCGATGGATATGCCTCAAACTTATCTCGATGTGTGAACGTCGATGATTGCAAAATATCAGGGATGAAGAGCCATGACTGACATATATTCATGCAGAGATAGCTTCCGATCACATTCTGAGATCTTCTACCTGATAATATTTTGGGTCTGTTGACTGAATTAAGTATGTTTTTTAGAAATATTTATGCAAATGTCCTTCGAGTCGAAGATATGTCAGCACTTGAAAGTAATATTATTGAAATTATATGCAAGCAGTTTTTCCCTCCTACCATTTTTGACTCGATGGAGCATCTACAGATACACTTGGCATACGAAGCACGAGTTGGTGACCCCGTTGAAAGATACATGAATCATCTCAAGAAAAAATGAATATCACAGCAGTTGAATGATTAATATATGAATCGTATATCATCCAAGAAATTTCAACATTGTGCTCATTTTACTTTGAATCGACAGTGCAGACAAGATTTGATCATCTTCCACGTAACGACGACGGGTGAGTTCGACATTCAGATAGACGTTTAGATATATTCTGTCACTCTAGTCGTGCTTTTGGTTCTAGTCCTTCTCGACACTTAAGCAACGAAGAGTATCATTTGACACAATTGTACATATTACTCAATTGTCCAGAGATTGAACAATTCATTGAAATGTTTGACATTGAGATGGTGCAAAAATACTCTATTCATAGCGATCAAGAATTGGAGAGATTACGAAATCGTGATTTCCCTACTTGGATTTGGGCTTACAACAAAGATCACAAAGCTGAAATAGATGAAAAAATATTTGAGTTTGTTAGTGGACCGTCGCGACTAGTGTCATGTTATAGTGAATATTTTATTAATGGGTATAAATTTCACACAGATCGATCTCTTACTGACTTGAGCATCAAAGTGTCTTTTGTAGATCTCCCCACCGGAGTTACACCTGGACAAGAGACGCACCGAACCGGACCAAACCGCTCCAATCCTCAAGCAGGAACATTTGGCGTCCACTATGGGGCCGAGTAAAGCTTACCTGTCCCGCAATGATTGGTAACAGAAGTCAAGTGATCGCCGCCGCATGCCAATAGCAACGCCCCGGCAACGATGTTCACTTGCAACCTAATGATGTTGAAATAGTGAGGAGCGACGCTCCGGCACCAACCAACCTAATAAACGACCTAGAGGCAGAAAACCAATAGTTAGCAGCCCAGGTCAAGATGCTGATGCGGTCCCGGGAACAACTCCCGGCCGATCACGAGCGCCGCCGCTCGAAACATGAAGGAAACAATCACTCAGAGAGAAGGAGACGTCTATCCTTCAAGACGAGGCTACTAGCACACCACACCAAGGGAGGGAAAAAGACTCCAGAGTCATAAAGGTCGCTACCCCCCTTCCTATTGACTCGGGACCCTTCGCCTAACACATCATGACCACATGTCTCCCATCCAGATTCAGGTTGCCGACCACTCTGAAGCCCTACGATGGTATGGGCAACCCGACCATACACCTGACGGTGTTCAGGTCGATGATGCTCCTCAACTGAGCGACTGATCTTGTCCTTTGCAGGGCTTTCCCAACCTTCTTAGAGAAAGTTGCTTTTCTATGGTTCTCCTCTCTCCCATCGGGATCCATACGCTCTTTTGCGAAGCCCGGATCTACTCCAAAATGGAGGATGCCCTCCACTACATCAAGCAAGGGCCACATGAGCCCCGACTCTCGACCCTCGAGTCGAGATCTACTCCATCAAATATAGGCTGAAGCCTGGATACTTCACCGACCAGATTAACTTGATGAAACCAAAAGATATGACAGAATTTCAGGAGAAGACTGCAAGTTTTATAGAAATGGAAGGACATGAAGCTAGAAAGATCGACATGCAAAATGTAAAGGACACTGTTGAAGTCAAAAAGTCTAAAAAAGCGGACAGAAAAGGCGAAGATTGTAGCCGCCGTGAATGGGACAACGGCATGGGACGAGATCACTACCCCGCCCAAACGCCCGGTATGAAAAGTACACTCCATTCAACACCAAGAAGGAAACCATCCTTCGTGAAATCTATGACTTGAGGCTCCTTAGGCACCTTGCCAATGCCAAGAAACAGAAGCTGCCACCCAATTCTGACATGAGTAAAAAATGTGTTTTCCACGACACCTACAGGCACACCACCGAGGACTGTGTAGTGCTTGAAGACCAACTCAAGGACCTGGTCCACACATGACACCTCGACAGATATATCCACCACTAGAGGGAATATGGTCGAAGTAGGAGCCGAGACTACTGACGTCGAAGTTGAAGCCGGACGCCTCCGACCACCACTCAGGTGTCACACCCCAACTTAGGATCACGTGACCGACCATGGTATACGTGTCTATACCCCGTAGCCTACCCCATGCATACAATCACACAGTTATAAATGACATAATGGAAGCTAAACATGATATGAAATGAAAGTCCTGATATGAATAAATAAATGTCCAAAGAAGTTACAAACTCCAATAACCCAAACTACATCAATATGCATGAAAGAAAAAACACGACTCGACTATGACTCCCTAAACTCGATCTGCTACTAGATCAATGGTGTTGTTTGCCCCTCCAACCGCGCTATGTACTCTAGCCAGTACCTCACTGGTCAGGCTTTGCAAAACAAATAAAATAAACAAACGTGAGTCCAAGAGGAACTCAGTGAGTGGTTTTACCGAACCTCCTCCTAAATTCAAATCATAAGTATTAGATAGGAAAACATTCTCATATAATAACAGGGGTCTAATATATTATCCGGTCGATTGGCCCACCTACATGGATAAAAATATTCAGCCATATTTGACCCATATATATATATATACACACACACACATAACACTTGGCCATACAAACCTGCATAAAGCACTACATGGTTGGGATTCACCCATCCAACCCAAACACAATACATCACTGGTTGGGATTCGCCCATCCGACCACTCAGGCTTGTGCCTGTACCTAGCCCCTTCTCGGGCTCTCTCAGACAAACCTTTAGTTGTCACCTTCCTTATTAGGTGTAGGGTAAGACCAGTATGCTTGTAGTGTATAGTAAGGGCGACGGAAATGGGCACGACACGATAGTATGGCACGAGCACGACACGATAACTACGGGCCGGGCCAAAAAATTCAGCCTGATAAGCTTATCGGGCAGGCCCGGCCCGTCACGATAACATTGTGGGCCGACGTGGGCCAGCCCGTTTGACCCGCTACGTATTAAAAAAATTAATTTTAAGTTTAGTTTAGTGTTTGTTCAGTGCTTTAAAATTGAAGGTGGAGTTAATCCATGTAGTTTTTCATGTGAAATATCATATTTTGTGCTTATTTAGTCTCTCAAATATTTTAAATTAATTTCTTTTATAAGTTTTTAGCAAGTTTTTAGTTGATAACGGGCTCGCGGGCCGGGCCGAGAATTTTCGGCACATTTTGCCACCTCTAGTGTATAGTTTCGTGTCCCTACCATGACGTCTCTATGTTTGAACTTAAGGATCTTATTTCTATTCACTATCATTCACTAGAAGGGGTATGTTATGATGTCATGTCCTATATGTCACGTATATCTTTAATTTATTTATCCTTGATATACCATGAATATTGTAAGTATTGTCTTATAATTGATACCCTTGAGACTAATTTTTGTAATTATATTTTTATTCACAACGTTCTAAAATTAGGACAATGCTACAATTTAATTACAATATTTATCTAATAATTTTCAGTAATTAAATATTTTTGCATTTAATTAATTAAATTCAGCATGCTAAATGAAATTCCAACAATTACTTAATTAATGTAGAGATCAATTTAAATATATTCTCAAGTGAATTCAATGTACGTACAATAAAATTATCTATTATGATCACCAATAACAACTTAAAGCATAATTATCATGATAATAATAATATAAGTACGATCAACATGCGGCTGCAAAAAGAAAAAAAAAAAAAAAAAAAAGCATGCTGCTTGAGGAATTCGTCCACTTTTATCATTCTCAAGTATATCCACAGGTCACGTCGATCACATGTCTTATAGTTCAAATAAAATAAAGATTTAGTGGTGCCATGATTCCTGTAATGCTGCCGCCAAACCCAAAGAAATCAAAAGCAACATTTTAATTGCTGTAGAACTACAGAAATTAGAATAGAAAATTTGCAGAGAAATCGTTACTTTTACTTTATACTACAGAACAAGGTATCTTTCAACCACAATACGCAAAAAAAAAAAATCCTAAAAGATTGACATCCCGATTTCAGTTATCACAGCAGAGCTTATCTATGAAGAAGTACATGTGCGCAGTATAAAAGAAGGAAAACGACGAGTTTGCTCCCTCTCAAGAATCAAGATCAAGAGGAAGAAGAAATCAAATTACGTGCAGACACCAGAAATCAACCACATACGACTGTGAGAGGGAGAAATCAAATCCACACGAGGAAGAGAAAAGCCTAGGGCAAGGACGTGCAAGAAAATCAATCACCTTGATTTGAGGGGAAGGAGTTGCAAGCAGACTCAATTCCGGCAACGACTTGCTCAAGCGCCGCATTCCCTTTCTCCCACCTCGGCGTGCGTGCGTGCGGCTCCTCTTGAGACGTACGGCGCTAGGTGAGGTTATATATCTTTTTATTTTATTTTTTTCAAAACTGCTCTCGTCTCACTTAATTAAGTTCTTAAATCCGACTCAACCCGCATCCGAATCGATCCCCAATCAAACTTGCGAACTCGGTTCAACCCCAACATGAACCCAACATAAATTTAGAACCTTGCAATTTTATTAAATACTCAACTGTACCTTCTATTCGCTCAAGCTCGCGACTCATCTTGGCACGTCCTGAATCAGCCCGCTAAAATAAAAAAAAAATAATTAGGATTTTCGAGTATTACATCAGGCCAAAGGGAAAACAATCGACCCGACCGCTTGAGAAACGAACTCCGAGGAGTTATCGACTACATTGTCGGCGGGTTCGCGGGAGGTGGCGAATCAAACTCGGTTAGAAAGAGATTTCTTCGAGCAATAATGACGGTCGACAACACCACTCGCTCACACCAGCTCATCTCTAAAATCCTGACAATATCATTTTATGAATATTCTGATTAACATGGAATTGACCAAAACTTGCACGACAAGTCGTGATTTTTGTTATCGCAGGAAACTTCATTGTTAAGAAGGTTCTGGTGGATCAAGACAGTTCAGCCGACATCCTCCCCCACTCTACATTAAAAAAAAATATAGCTGACTAAAGCCTCACTCACACCCTGCAAGGGAGACTTGGTGGGCTTCTCAGGAGAAAGACTCGACGTCTGAGATGCAATATGGCTAAGGACAACATTCAACTCCCAACCAAAGGCAAAAATGATTGATGTGCAATACTTGGTCATCAACATCCTCAGTCCCTATCATATGATCCTCGGGCGACATTCCTTAAACAATTTGGGAGTGGTTGTATCAACCCCCCATTTGGCATTGAAATTTTCCATTTTAGAAACGGCGGTAGGTGCACTCTTTGCCAATAAGAAAGAAGCCTGATGGTGCTACAACGAGTGCCTCAGGCAAAGAATGATCGGGCTAAAGAAAGAATCTAATTGCCTCACCAGATACCTTTGACAACCACAGGCAAACAGCAGGCAGGAATCCTCGAATGAAGCCCAAGTCGATCCAGACACACGAAAACAAACCCAACATAGCGCACCTTAAAGGTCGGGTGTCAACCTAAGTCCTACGCGATTGCCCTAACAGGCGAAAATAAAGCTCGAACAGAGTACTTTCCTATACGCACAATTTTCTTTTTTAGTATTGATAAAATCACATATTTCGTATTTCTGTATGTACCCAAGAATTCTACGACCATCTCATTGTTCGAGCGAATGCCCCACAACTCGAGATAAACTCGACTCCTCACACAGTCCCACCTTACGCTCCTCGACGAGTTTAGCTTGACACCCCCGAGCGCGGTCCTCGGCCCCAGAGCCGCTGCTTTCAGCCTCAGAGCCCTTAATCGATCCCTCACGTGGTCTTGCCTTACACTCCTTGGCAAGCTCAACTTGACCCCCGAGCGCAGTCCTCGGCCCCATAACCATTTCTTCCGACCTCAAAGCCCTTACACAGTCAGGACTCGATTTTCACCAGCCTCGCTCGTCGGCCACCGCGCCACTACTTTTGGCCCCAGAGCCCTTACTCCGCCTCTCGTGCAGTCCTACCTTACACTATTTGGTGAGCTCGGCTCCCCCCCCCGAGTGCGATCCTCGGCCCCAGAGCCACTACTTGCGGCCTCAGAGCTCATACATTACCAGGACTCGATTTTCACTAGCTTGGCTCATCGACCACCGCGCTACTACTTCCGGCCTTACAACCCTTACACGATCAGGACTCGGTTTTCACCAGCCTGACTTGTTGGCCACTACGCTACTACTTTCGGTCATAGAGCCCTTACACGACCAGGACTCGGTTTTCACCAGCCTAGCTCGTCGGCCACAGCGCCACTACTTCCGGCCTCAGAGCCCTAACACGACTAGGACTCATTTTTCATTAGTCTGGCTCGTCAGCTACCGCATCACTACTTGTAGCCTCAGAGCCCTTACACGACCAAGACACGGTCTTCACTATCCTAGCTCATCGGCCACCGCGCCACTACTTTCAGCCTCGGAGCCCTTACAACTAGGACTCGGTTTTCACCAACCTGGCTCGTTGGCCACCGTGTCACTACTTTCTGCCTCAGAGCCCTTACTCGACCCCTCGTGCGGTCCTGCCTTACGCTCCTCGGCGAGCTCGGCTTGACCCCAAAGCACTGTTCTTAGCCCCAGAGCCACTACTTTCGGCCTCAAAGCTCATACACAACCAGGACTCGATCTTCACCAGCCTGGCTCGTCATCCACTACGCCACTACTTTTGGACTCAAAGCCCTAACACGACCAGGACTCGATTTTTACCAGCCTGGATCATCAGCCACTGCACCACTACTTCCGACCTCAGAGCCCTTACATGATTAGGATTCGGTTTTCACCATTCTGGCTTGTCGATCACCACGCCACTACATTCGACCTCAGAGCCTTTACATGACCCTTCACACGATCCTACCTTACACTTGTCGGCGAGCTCGGGAATCCCCAACCGTTAAACACAAGGATACGCCTCTGGTCCATTAGGAAAACCCGGTCACGAATTACATAGGCACATGACTCGCAAAAACCCATGAACCCGCAACATGAGCAATATATATAGGAAAATAAATGCCTGAAGGCGCAAAAATAAACCCACGAAGGGGCAATAGTCATGTATATCAACAACCTGTGAAAGGCAACAGTCATAGTCCTCCTCAGCACCCTCCCGGGCAATGGACACATTCTCGTGAAAAGATAAGATGTTGTCGAGGTCGATCATTACCGAACCTTGCAACTTTATCTTCTCTTGAACCCAGGAATAGGAATTCGGGTCCTCCCTCGATGACCCAAATTCTGACTTTACGATAAAACCTTTCCTCGCCATCGGCACAACAAGGATCGTAAAAACCCTAAAATGAGGATAAGTCAGTAAACCTACTGACCTAACGACCTCTAGTAAGACATTATGACTACTCAAGTCAAGTGAGGTCGGTGATCCGAGCAACTTAACTCGCAGTATGATACTCTGTCCTTTTGTCACGCGATATCTGGATCGAGCATAAGGCATGGATTAAATTATCTTTATGTTGCTATGTAATATCCTAGATATTATTATTGATTTTCCATTATTATTTGTGTTTGTCAACCTAGCGAGCTAGTCCGAGGTCGAGCCGAGTCGACTCATGGTATGGTGTGAGCTTGCGAGCTCAAGTAAGTAAGAATATGAATTATGTGATTTCTTTTCCTGTGTAGATATATTTATTTAATTATTCTATTGTGTGTGCTTGAGTTTTTAAATTGTATTGTATGGGTGTGCATGTGTTTGATGCTTATGTGAAGCATGGGGTTAGATTGAGTTTAATTAAGCTTAGTCGGGTTAGCGAGTTTGGATTCGGCTCGAGGCGGATGCTGGTTGCTAGGGTTCAGGGTTTGGGGATTGATTTATACCCCCCCCCTTTGGCATGCGGCTCCCTATTGGAGCCGCACAAGCCGATTGAGTGAAGAGAGGAGCAGCCAGCCACTGCCCCTTCCTTCCCTCTCTTGGAGCTGCCGACTTCCCCTCTCTCCCTCTTTTCCCTTTCCTTGGAGCCCAAGCCGTCAGCTTGGTTGAAGCCGGCGCCCCTTCCCCCTCTTGGTTGGAGCCGCCACCCCCTTTGAGCCTTGGAGCTGCCGCTCCTTCTTGAGGAGCCGAGCCGCCGCATCTTCAAGGCCGGATTCGGAGGCTGTCGATTTAGAGTTTCTCGTATTTCTTCTTCCTAGATCGGGTGAGTAGTTTTACCCCTCATTTTCTCGGATTTCTCTCGTGTTCTTGAGCCGTTCTTGGAGGTTGAGAGTTCTTGTTGGAATTTCCCGTCGTTTCTTGAAGTTTCTCGTCGTTTTCATGTGTTGCCATGAAAGAGGAGGCCCGAAAACCATGGGGCTCGGCAGCCCTAGGATGACCCTAGGGGTGCTCAGTCAAGGAGGAATTAGGGTCGCCCTCAAGATGTTTGATGAAATGCCTAAGAGATGACTCTTGTGTATTTTAGAGACCTATGCTTTGAATTGCTTGCCTATTTAGGTTTCTATATGTTAATGCATGCTTTGTAATTAATCTGTGATTTTTGAATAATAATCATGTTTTACAAAGATAGGGTTTGATCTTGATGCCATGTGTGTTCTTGATGTAGGTTCTTGATCATAAAGCTTGATTCTTGTTTAAAGATGATGTTGGTTGTTGTTAGTCTTGTTTAATAAATATGTATGTTGTGAGATTTAACTCAAATTTTATAATTCTATTTTGGATGGTAATTAAAGATTTAATAACTATGAATTTTGGATTAATTACCATGGTATGCTGAAAACTTAATCTTGCTGAAATTTCATGCTGAATTGTTGATTCCGGGCTGATTTTGAAAATATTGTTGTGATGTGTATAGTTTACTGAACAGTCTGGATCCATAGGTCACACTTTAGAAGTCAAATTCGACTTGGGTGCACTTGTTATGGGTTCAACAGTAAACTAAAAATAAAACCCTAAAATAAAATCTTAATTTTGGCAAGTGGAAATCTTAATTGCATAATTAAAATTCAAGGGGCAGCATAATTTGTTAAGAACCAACCAATTAAATTTGTGCATGAAATAAAATCTCATGGATTTATGATATTATGGGTCTAGGAGTTGAGTGTTGCGATGTTCCCAGTAAAGACATTCCCTAAGACATCGTAGGAGACACTTAACTTAGGTCATATTGTGTCATATCTTTACGAATGGCGGAAAGGCTCGGCTAGGCGCCGGATTGCGGGCTTGGCCCGGAAGGTTGGATGGTCAATTCCCAACTTGTGTTTAAAGGAATAAGTTCACAAGGGCGAATTCTGATTATTCCTATGTTATCTCTTTGGAACAAGTTCGGATGGGCAAATTCTGATTGTTCCTGTGTTTCCTTGTGGAATAAGTTCGGACGGGCAAATCCCGATTGTTCCCGAGTTTCTCTTAAGGAATAAGTTCGGACGGGCAAATCCCGATCATTCATGTGATATCTTAAAGGGACAAGTTCGGACGGGCGAATCCCGATTGTTCCATCGCGTCTCGTGGAGCAAGTTCGGACGAATAAATCTCGATTGCTCCCGAGTTTCTTTATTATAGGATAAGCTCGGATGGGTCAATCCCGATTATCTTAGTATGATTTGTTGCCTTAGGACATGGTAGGCTTAGGCCTGTTGTACTTCTCTGCTAGAGTGTTGGTTGCCTTCGGGCATGTGGTGGCCAGATGGCCTGATAGCTAGTCACAACCCTTGTGACCTTATTCCTGTTTGAGACAGGTGTTTTATCATATGCTATATTTTTGTGATTGGTTTCTCGTGGGGGTTGGTAGAACCGCTCACTGAGTTCTTTGAAATAACTCGTTGTCATTTTTGTTTTTTTTTTGCAGAGCCTGACCGGTGAGGTGGGCTGGAGCACTTGGTGCGGCTGGAGGGCAGAGGAGCCACATTGATCTCATAGTAGTCCTAGTTAGGGGTCGTAGTCGAGTCTTTGGTAGTTGTCATGCACCTGTATTGGTGATTTGGAGTTGTAGTCCATTGGGGGCATTCATGTCTTTCATTTCAGATTTTATTTGTTAAAATGAACGGTTGGACTTTAATCCATTTATTTTTGCACTTGAATTTTTTGCTAAAACTTTACTATTTAAATAAATTCTATTTTGGGTTCTTATTTATAATAAAAACTATTATTTCTTTCGCTATCTTTTATGAGTTAGGCTGCGGAGTATAAGCACGTATACCCTGGCCGGTCATGTGACCCTGAGTTTGGGGCGTGACATGCTCAATCTCGTTTCTTGGTTCCTGAGTAGACTGACATAATAAATAACATTCATACCCTTATCAATTCATTTGAACACGGCCAAGCATTTCCTTAGTCACACTCATCAATGGGCCTAGAGATATCTCTCTCATATACGAGAGGAACAAAAGCGAGAGTAAAGTTTGAAAATAGATCCGAAGAAATCATTTGATAAGCATTGAGCACTGAGTCGAAGAAATCATTTTATAAGCACACAAGCGATATAGCCCTCATAAAACGACCAACGATCACACCACAAACAAATCCCAGCCGACCAGCTCGTCAAACGGCGATTTCCTAGAAAACAACAAGGCACGTGCAAGCACTTTCTCCTCCATGATTACTTCTCAAAATGAAAAGACAAGTGCAATCAAGAGCCGCCACGGAAGAAGAAAAATCTACATTGCTAAGTCGCCATGCTAAGCAGAAAAGCTGAGGAGACGCGAAATGACACGGCAAAGATACGCTAATCCTCCCCAAACCAAAACAAAGTTGCCACGTGACTTCTAGGACGAGCTCGACTTCTACGGTAGCTTGATATAGCTCGACAAAACACTTTCAGATCCAACCGATAGGTCGAACCGAGGTCATAGATCAGCATTACTTAGAGCTCAGTGCCCCATACTCCCGAATTCGACTTGAGCCAGACCAAATGGTTCCGCCTGGGGGCTCCACCTGGCTATACAAGGGCATACACGTCCTCCTTAATTACGAGGGATACAACATTACAAGTCTGATATTCTCGAGATCAGGCTTGACCCACTACGAGCAATATCCCCGTGAGATTATCGGGCGACGTCATTACCTCAACCTGCAGTAAATATAAACACATCATGCCTCAAGTAATCCAAGATCCAATTTCCATTACCTCGACCTTGATCTCTTACTAATTTAAGTGTCACAGTGTCTTTTGCACCACCCCCCCATCGGAGTTACACTTGGACATGAGACACACCGAATCGGACCAAACCGCTCTGATCCTCAGGCATGAACATAAGTATATCTGATGAAACATTAAATGATGTGTAATTTCTCTTCAATTAAAAGTAATCTAAATTGGGAGTGGCACGTGTATTCTGAAGAGGTATGAGATATTTCCAACGTATTCACGTTAACTTATGGTCCATTTATTCCATTATGATATATAGTAAGGTTGGATAAGATTTTTTATTCAGTGTATATCAGATATATTATAAATTTTATTTTGTTTATAATCTTAACTATTTCTAATTCAAGCACCAAACAATAATGAATTAAAATCTATCTCTTATAATATCCTTCTTTTATCTCGTGAGGGACGACTCACCCTCAAACCTCCTATATCTTTTCTTAGAGGTGGCAAAATGGGCCGGCCCGAACCACTAACTCAGTGGGCCGGAAATTCTCGGCCCGGCTCGGACCAGCCCGCAATATTTTGCGAGCCACCGGGCACGGCCCACGAGCCCATTTATCAACTAAAAACTTGTAAAAAAAACTAACTTAAAATGTTCGGGAGACTAAATAAGCACCAAATATAACATTTCACATGCAAAGCTTCATGGATTAACTTCGCATGCAATTTTAAAGCATTAAACTAGACTTGAAATTAATTTTTTTTAATACTTAGCGGACCAAACGGGCCGGCCCGCGTCGGCCCGCAATGTTAGGGGGCCAGGTCGGGCCGGACCGATAAGCTTATCAGGTTGAATTTTTTGGCCCGACCCATAGTTATCGTACCGTTCCCATTTCTGTCGCCCCTATCTTTTCGGTGTTTGAAGCACCTACTTTGGTTGTCCATCAATAGATAAATGGAGGAAAATATTTTTTTTAGATCGGTAGTAGATCAAGAGATAAATGCGGGTGACAAGCAAACCTCTTTCTATATATATATATATATATATATATATATATATATATATAACTTTGTATGCGTGAGGTATTTGCATTGGTCACCCTCCCTGAATCTTGATGCATTTGGGATTTTAAGAATTTTCGTGTAACATAAACATTCCACGTACATGAAATATTGAATACTTAAAATTCCTAAAATACATACCAACATTTTCATTTTCCCTTCACTTGTTTTTCCAAAAACCATGTTCTTACTTATCCCAAAACATTGAGAACGGTCTCCTTCTTCCTTGCTTCTCCTCTACCCATCTCGTCGTTGTAATGCCGATCACGGGCCACCACCGTCTTCAATGACCAATTACCAACTTGTTATTTTGGTAGAAGTATTCTACTAACTTATTTATATATATGATGTGTTAGTATTCTACATATTGTGCCCTAAACTCGGCGAAACATTGTTAAAACATCAAAAAACCTTATACTAAAACACCATATGTTTAACATTCCCACCCCACAGCTTAATTAGCTTGCCATGGCTTCCTTGGTTTCCTTCACATTTTCTAATTGAAAAAAAATGGAACTACACTTTGAACTTGTATCTTTTTCATATTCTTGTTTTTAGTGTCAAAAGATGGTAAGCACATGATTATTAAGGTAGCATTGTGTTTCACTACTAGAATTTTGCCCAATTGCTACGGACTATTAGCGACGACCGGTGAAGTTGTTGCTAACAACAATGACTTAACATAGGCTGCTTCAGTCGCTACTAATGTGACAAAATTAGCGATGACGTTGCGACGACCTCTAGCTCCGTCGCTGATTAAATACTTATCAGCGATGACAAAAAAAAAACTTATCAGCGACGGCTTAGCGCACAATTATCAACGACGACTTGCCTGCGGCCGCGTCAGTCGTTGCTAATGTCCTATATAAGTCTTTGGCCACGTCGTTTCTCCCTCTCTTGGAGGCAAGATCTCTAATTTGCAATTTTCATTAATTGATAATATTAATTAATTAGAAACTAATTATTGTTAATTGTATAATGTCATGTTAATTGTATGTATGCCAACTTTAATTGTATGACGCCTTGTTAATGGATAATGTATAGGATGCCGTGTTTAGATTTAATTAATTATTTAATTATACCTTGAATTAACTAGTTGAATTAATCCCTTTAATTTCTTTAATGTTAATTGTTGTTAATTAGTTTATTTAATTAGTTTATTGTTGATTGTTATAAAATAGCTAGGTTAATTAATTAATTAATAGATTAATATATAATTATATAATTAAAATATAATTATATAATTATTAAGAAAAAAATATGTATATTTAATTATAAATTGTTAGGTTGAATTTAGATTTGTATCAACATATAATGTTTGTATCGACTTATGACTAAATTGAAATTAATCATGACTAACGAATTGATATGTGTCACATACATGCCGACGAGCTGAGCAAGATTACCCAATACCTTAGATCCAGATTGTATATTCGTGTAAACGAAGTACATAATCTTTTACACGATGTACAATTCTTAAATTGTCTCTAATTGGACAGTTTGATAACATTGTTATTTGTATCGTGAGAAATTTCAGAAAAGGAAAATAGATAGAAGAATAGAGAAGAAGAATAAAGACAATTTTTTGATTTATTTGCGTAGTTATTCCTTTGAATAGATGACTTTATATACATATTTCTATCAAATAAGATCCCTAAATCAGGATAATAAAACAGCTAGGTTACATAAATCAACTCCCAAAATTAGAGTAATTAGAAAACTATATTACCATAATTACAATAAGTGCAGCTAATATTCTAACACTCCTCCTCAAGCTGGATCGTATAAATCGTATGCTCCAAGCTTGCTACAGATGTACTTTATTCTTGGTCCTCTGAGAGACTTGGTAAGAATATCTACCAATTGATCAGTAGAGTTGATGAATTTTGTAGTAATACATCTAGACTCAATTTTTTGTCTGATAAAATGGTAGTCAACCTCTATATGCTTTGTTCTTTCATGAAAAATTGAATTAGAAGCGATGTGAAGGGAAGCTTAATTGTCTCGTATTAGCTTCATGCTTTTGACTTCTTTCCATCTTAATTCTTGAAGAAGTTGTTTCAACCAAATAAGTTCACATGTTGCAAGTGTCATGGCTAGATACTCTACTTTTGCACTTGATCTAGCAATCATATTTTGTTTTTTTACTTTTCCAATAAATAAGATTACCTCCAATCATGATACAATATCCTGAAGTAGATCGTCTATCCGAAGGAGAACCTGCCCAATCAGCATTAGAGTATCCAATGATCTGATAATCACCCTTATCTTCATATAACAACATCCCAATTGTCACTACAGGGAGCTTGGAGAAATTGACTTACCACACTGACTGCAAAAGAAATGTATGGTCGTGTGAGTGTCAGATAGTTTAATCTTCCAACTAGTCTCTGATTCCTTTCTAGGTCTTTCAGCGGTTCACCTTGTCCAGGAACAAGCTTAACATTGGGATCCATGAGAGTGTCTACAAGTTTACAATGTAACATTCTTGTCTCTTCTAACAAATCCAAGACATACTTTCTCTATGAGATAACAATTCGTGCATTTGATTGTGCCACCTCAATACCAAGAAAGTACTTATATTTTCCAAGGTCTTTAGTTTGGAAGTGAGTACACAAGTGTCCCCTTAGCAACAAATCCAGGAGGTTGCTCCATATAGACTTCCTTAGTTAGTTCTCCATGAAGAAAGACATTTTTAATATCAAGTTGATGAAGAGTCCAGTGGTGCATAGTAGCTAAGGAAATGAGAAGGCAAACAAAAGTAATTTTAGCTACCGGAGAAAATATCTCATTATAATCAAGACTATTAACATGAGTGTAGCCTTTGGCAATCAAGCGTGCTTTAAGACGGTCAATTTGTCCATTAGGTCCAACTTTTATAATAAACACTCATTTAATTACATCCAACAGTAGTTTTCCCTTTAGGCAAAGGGACCAATTCTCAAGTTCTATTACTATGTAGAGTAGTAATTTCTTCTATCATTGTATTTCTCCAGCCTGGATGGTTCATTGCTTCACTAACCGTCTTGGGTATATAGACGTTAGATAAGGTAGAAACAAAGGCATTATAAGATTGAGAAATGCTATGGAAACTAAGGAAATTATAAATAGGATAAGGGTTACGAGTTGAGTGGATACCTTTGTGGATGACGATGGAAGGAGTTGTTGCTTCTCTTGCAGGCATGATTGGAGTAGGTGAAGACGAATCAGGATGTGAGTCATCAGGAGTTGGCAATGTACCCGTGTCAAGAGAAGAAGAATTATTGGTGTTAGCTGGGAGGTGAGGTCATTGTGAGTAGGTTCGAAGAGGAGGGGCTTGAGTTGGAGGATTATTTGGAGGAAAAAAGTTAGGAATAGGTGGAACATCGAAAAGGAGGTTTGTGTTATCAGTTTTGGTTGA
The DNA here is from genome assembly GCA_034359265.1 of Canna indica. NCBI lineage: Eukaryota > Viridiplantae > Streptophyta > Magnoliopsida > Zingiberales > Cannaceae > Canna > Canna indica. The sequence continues at coordinate 28,585,136 of CP136898.1, read as the reverse complement.
AAAGCATGGTGATGACTCAAAAAAGGTTACATCTGTAGAGATAAAATATTTCTTTGTTATTGGATCATAACATCGATAACCTTTTTGAAGACGAGAGTATCCTAAAAATACACACTTGGTGAATTTGAGTTTAAATTTGTCATTCCCTAGAGTATGATCATGAACAAAGCAAGTACAACCAAATACTTTTAAAGGCAAGTGTAAGGATCTTCTTTAGGAGAGATAATTGAATGAGGACTTTGGTGCTGCAAAATAGAAGAAGACATCTGATTAATTAAATAACATGCAGTTAGAACAACATCCCCCAAAATCGAAGAGGAACATGATGGTGAACGAGAAGGGTGTTGGTCGTTTCAATAAGATGTCGATATTTATATTCAGCAACCTCATTCTGTTGAGGTGTGTAAGCACTGGTAGTTTGATGAGTGATTCCCTGTGAAGACAAAATTTAGAGATGGATGAAGAGAAGTATTCTCTTCCAATATCAGTGCGTGAGACTTTTATTGAGACATTGAATTGATTATGAATTTTTGCATAAAATTTTTGGAAGATAGAAAATAATTCAAAATGATATTTCAATAAATAAACCCAAGTGGAGCGAGAAAAGTCATCAATAAATGTAACAAAGTAATAAAAACTCATCGTTGTATTGACTCGACTTGGGCCCCATATGTCTGAATGAACAATATTAAACATACATGCAGCCCTATTATTGATACGGTTGGGAAAGGAACTTCAAGTTTGCTTTTCCAAGTTGACATGACTCACACTCCAAGGATGACAAAGCAGAAAAACTAGGAGAAAGTTTTTCAAGTTTAATTTGTTGAGGTTTCAGTGACCAAAGCGACAATGAAGAAGATCAGCAGATGTGGTAGAAGTAAAGGCGACTGGTGGGCTTGGGTTGGAGAAGTAATAGAGGCCTTGAGACTCACGTCATGTTTCAATTGTCTTCCTCGTACTCCAGTCGTGCACCACAACAAAATCAGCCACAAAGGTAACAGAACAATTGAAACAAGATTGTATGGACATTCAAGAGAAAATAAGACATGTTTTAAAGAAACATAGGAAAGAGTTGAACTTCTCCCATTCCTTTAATTGCGGTTTGAGAACCATTAGCAAGAGCAACATTAGAAGAATTCAGAGTAAATTGCGATAGAAATATAATTTCTATTACCAGAGATGTTGTCAGATGCGCTAGAGTCTAGTATCCATGAGCCAAGGGAAGGACTTTTGATGAAGCAAGTAAAAGAATTACTAGAGTGAGAACCACCCGGAGAGGAGGAATACTGTTTTGCGGCTTGAAATTGCAAGTACTCATTATAATCTGCTCTAGTCAAAGTAATGGAATTAGGTTGTTGGTCCTTTGCATCAGGTAAAGGAAGCAATCCATTTCCTTGAGTTTGTGTCATATGAGCTGCAGGTCGACCATGCAACTCCCAACAAGTATTTCGAGTATGGCCACTTTTGTCACAATGGGTGCAGTGTGGTTTGAACCTCTTCCTTTTTCTTTATGAGATCCTCCTTGTCTGGATTGGACAACTAAAATAGATGAATCTGCCTCATTAGCTTGTGTTGTGGTTGAAGAAATGCATAAAAGCCGAGCAGATACATCATCGAATGAAAGAATGGCATGACTTGTTAGAATTTGATCCCAAACATAGCTCAGATCAGGTCTAGTCCTATCATTAGACTACCATATATATTCTCTATATATCATTAGTATATAGTGTTTTAGCTTTAGTCCAGACTTTATAGCATGTTTTACAAGACTGAAATAGAGCAAGAAGTTTTGAGTCTAATTAAGGAATGTCATAGAATACTACACATTTTTTTTTTTGAAAAGATAGAATACTACGGACCCGTTTGGTTTGCTAAAAAATGGGGGACTGGACTGGACATCCGCCCATGTCCCCCGTTTGGTTTGCAAAAGAAGCTTCGGGACAAGGACTTCTCCTTGTCCGGGACAGGATTTCCACCCGTTTCGGTGTACCGAGAAATTTCTTGGTACACCGAAATTGGGCGGAGGACAAGGGCTGCAATTATCAAAATTACCCCTTCCTTCGACGGAGCCGGGCCACCATCGTCGAACTAGTCGCGGAGGTCGTGGAGAGGGCGGACGTGTCACCGGGGTGATCACCGACGGTCGGGCCTCCCGACCGACGTGGGTCCGAGCAGAGCAGAGGAAGGCGGCGCTCGGACGGGAAAGGCAACGGGATCGGGCGCAGAAGGGGCTAGCGGTGAGTTGGATCGTGTCACCCGGAGTGATCGCCGGCGACCGGGAGGACCGGCCGGCGTGGGTCCTAGCGGAGTAGAGGAAGGCGGGGCTCAAGCGGGCGTCGGGCGAGCGTCGGGTGGAGAGGGAGACGAGTGAGGGAGAGGGTATTTTAGATTTAATGTATTTAATAAATTGGGTAATTAAAGAAGAGTGCTGTATCGCATAAAATGAGATTGAATTGTGAATTATTAGGATATTTTTGTAGTTGATCATAGAATTGTCGGATCGAGTCGAGGTGAATACCAAAGTTGTAAATTTTCGCGTGCTGAACGCGATGGTGGTGTCAGATTTCAGATTGGAGATCATTTGGTATGATTTTTATATTTTTCGGTATTATCCTATTGTTATACTTTTAGGTTAATTGAAAATTAGTTGAAAACTTATTAGTTAAACTAAAACTTCTTATTGTATTAAAGTATTTGATACTATATATTAATATTTTTTTACATATTAATTAATTTTAAGACTAATTTATAAGGATATTTTAGTCATTTGTCATGTATAGTACTTTGTTATAGCGAAACAAACGCAGGACAGGACGAAATATCGTGTTCTGTTCTTGACGAAACAAACACGGTATAGCTATTGTCCCAGAACATCTGATGTTCTGTCCTTGTCCTTGTCTGGTGTCCTATGATGAGCAATTTGCAAACCAAACGGACCCTACATAATTGAGCATCAATTTTCAGCCAAGTAGTTCTATTTTTCTCATCAATTTCAGAATCATTTTTCACTAAATGATCTTCATACCTTTGGATAGATTGGATAGAAGAGGATATTTAAATTAAAGGTTTATTAGATATATTGTCAATTTCATATTATTTTAATCTCATCTTTTTCTAATATATGCACGAATAAGGGATAGAAATTCATATCTTATCCCATCATATAAGCCCACATAAAATCTTCTTTTCTATGTATTTATATTGAGTTATACGAAGCCTTCACATATGAACACAAAATGATGCCCGACAAATGTTCTTCTTTGACTTTCAACGAAGCATCGGTAGATGAGTCATGTATAAGACTATACGAGCATATTTGTTTCATGAGATAAAAAAGATAAAAAATAAATTTTAATTCCATGTTTGTTGGGGTGCATAGATTAGAAAGAGATAAGATTAAAAATATATAAAATTCATATTATATCTAGTGTATGCCAAATAAATTTTTTTTATTCAACCTCCTTTTGTTTATTATCCTATTCTATATCATATCATATCGCAAACAAACCACTACAATTTTTGAAGTCTTTAAGTGTTATAATTTATCCTTATTGGTATAAGGACTTTATTATTAATAAACAACAAATATATGGTAGAGATCCATCTACGTGGCAACTAAACTGGTGGCAAAACTCATAAAAGGTATTTTTTGTTGAAGATAATGCAACACCTAGCTTCATATTTGTATTTATCCTTTAGACTAGTTTGATTTATCACATAGTTAGCATTTATTCTTTTATTTAGTGGGTATTTATCATGTTAGCTTAGTGGATAATTATCAGTTAATTACCGAGTCTTTAGGAGTTATCGTTGTGTCCTGTAAGCCTATAAAAGGTCACTTATTTTATGAATAGAATCATCTCTCCATTGAGCATCTCTCTCGTGTTTATCCTGGCGTGTTCAACAACTGGTATCAGAGCCCGATACGAGAGAGTGCTAGGAGAATGAGAGATCGACGTTCCAAAGCCGGAGCGAGAGATTGCCAAAAGTGAGAGCCCAAAGAGGGAGAGATAGAGTCGGAGAAGCAGACTCTGTTTTAAACAGAGAAAGGAGATCGTGATCCAAAGGATCGGCACATCGCAACACGGCTCAAGCAGGAAGGAGTCCCTGCAACGTCGGAAGAAAGCAGTGTGTCGTGGAAAGAAGACACGAGGAGGCTCTATTTTTGAACAGAGGAAGTCGACGGGACAATTGTGTTCTGTCCCGTGACGAAGAAGCTATCGACTACACCCTCTGTCTACGTCGGCTCCAAATCCCGACTGTGTTTGAGGGTAAGACAAGCACGTATGTGAGCTAGGCGACGGGAGAGACGCTGCAACCGCTGTGGATTCCGCCAAAGGATTGAATAAATTAAGGTGGCAGAGATCGAGCAAGGAGATCGCCCTCATCGAATTAGGAGTTTCAACTTCGGCACAAAGGCCCACGGCACCCTGCTGCGAATCCTGCCCAGAATCGAGACCTGCAGTCAGGCATCGCCACTTCGTGAGTAGCATACCGTGCTGTTGCCAAGAAGAGGAAGAACCAAGTTCTGTAGTGTCTCTTGCAGAAGAGGTAATCCGGCGGGCCCCACCTCCTTTAATTACCTATTCATCTCGGGGTGAAGTAAAGAAAAAAATTGCATTACTGCGGATCCCACAGAAACTTCATTAAAGATAAGGAAATTGATTTCTAATTCCTTTAATCTCACCTGGTCAAAGTAGCACAGCAGAAGAGGAGAGAAAGTGAACTTTCTCATTCCGGCGAGCCCACTTCAAAAGTTGAAGCAACAACAAGCAAACAATTGAAGGTATTTATTTTGACTTGGTCAAAAATACCTAAAGAAGAAGATCTCCAACAATCCCTCCACGTTAAATCCAACAGCAAGTACCAGAAGATTATTTTGACTAGGTCAAAATAGAAAAAGTGACAAGCAAATTTAGATTTACTTCCCTGTTTTTTATTTTTCTCTTATCTGTAAATCTGTAATTGAAAAAGAAAGAAAGAGAGAGAGGAAAAAAAAGAAGAGAGAAAGAGAGAGTCATCTCCACTGATTTCCACTCATTTCGGTGACAAGTCTCGTTGATCGCCACATAGGGGAGACTACGATCGTGGAAGAAGCACCGACCGACCCCCGCTTCTTCAGCAATAGTAGATCTCCGAAGTGGATTTTCAAAAATGGTCGTCGCCTAGAAGAAGAGAGAGGGAGATAAAGGGACTGATCAGTCCCAAGTTGGTGGACAATTTCTGGTGACAAAATGAGCGAACAACATTTCATTAGCGGAATGAAGAAACTCAACAATCACAATTATAATACTTGGTCGACTTGTATGATGTCATATTTGCAGGGCCAAGATTTGTGGGAAGTTGTTAACGGGAGTGAAGTTACGCAGCCAGAATAAGATATAAATGGAGCACTGCGGAAGTGGAGAATCAAAGCTGGTAAGACAATGTTTGTCTTGAAGATAACTGTTGAAGAAGAAGTGCTAGAGCACATTCAGGATGCCAAAGCCCCCCAAGAAGCTTGGGATACACTCACCAAGCTGTTTTCAAAAAGGAATGACACTAGGCTCCAGCTTTTAGAAAGCGAGCTATTGTAGATAGTGCAACACGACATGGTGATTGCTCAATACTTTTACAAAGTGAAGATGCTCTGCCGGGAGATTACAGAGTTAGATCCAAAAGCTTCGATCGGGGAATCCAGGATGAAGAGGATAATCATCCATGATTTAAGGCCTGAGTTCAGGGGCTTTGTAGCTGCAGTTCAGGGATGGTAGAACCAGCCATCACTTGTTGAGTTTGAGAATTTGCTTGCAGGTCAGGAAGCATTGGCCAAGCAAATGGGAGAAATTTCGCAAAAAGGTGAAGAGGAAGCGCTCTACGCCAAGAAAAGTAGAAGGAATTCCAAGCAGCATGCCAACGGAGGATCTAAGAAGAATGAAGGTAAAGCAAAAAATCGTGAAGGAGAAGGGAGCGCTCGTGCAGGGGGAGCATGGAAGAAGCATGACAAGAAATTTGAATAGAAGTGCTACAATTGCGGCAAGGTTAGTCATATGGCAAGAGAATGCCGATCGAAGAAAAAGCTCGAGGAATGTAATGTTGTAACTTTCAAAGATGAGGAAGAGTGAGATGCTGAGGAAGCAGCTCTCACAACTATAGTATCCGATCAGGTAAATGATGATTGGATCGAAAGCTCGGCTTGGTAAAGGAAACTAGTGTTGAGGAGGAGTGTTGAAGATAATACAACACCTAGCTTCATATTTGTATTTATCCTTTAGACTAGTTTGATTTATCAAATAATTAGCATTTATCCTTTTATTTAGTGGGTATTTATCATATTAGCTTAGTGGATAATTATCAATTAATTACCGAATCTTTATGAATTATCATTGTGTCCTATAAGCCTATAAAATGCCACTTATTTTATGAATAGAATCATCTCTCCATTGAGCATCTCTCTCGTGTTTATCCTGGCATGTTCAACATTTTTATATTGAAAAAAGTATCAACTATGATTTAGAAAGTAATATAAATTATCGTGCAGATAATTATTAGTTTAAAATGCTTTAAAATCTGGCATTTGCGATATGTAGTATGCCTATATAATGTTTTGATGAACATAACTAAGGTCTAAAATGCTTTAAAATATTGCATTGGCTCTTGTGGATATGCTATCTACATTATTTGATGAACATGACTAAGGTCTTTGTGCAAGGATGTTTTAAGCATACAGTATATAGATGAACGGATACCTACCTATAGATATATAGGCACTTGAATTTGTAAGCATATAGAAGTATATAGAAAAAGGCTTGTGTAGAGTATAGTTGATAAGAAGTTACAACTCCATCTAATTGAATTATGTCAAGGATCAAATAGAAGTTCCAAGTTGTGTGATTGGCTATGAGCTAACAGGTTTTCCGTTCAATTTGGGGAATGGATCTTGCTTGCTGAGGACGACAACTTTGTTTTTGTGAGCGATGTAGCCTTTAGTAAGATTCTTATGGATAAGAATAGCCATTATGCACTCCACCTATAAAACAAAATAGCCATTAGTTTGAAGTGTTTCAGTGAGCACAATGAAACTAGGGAAGGCAATTAAGTAGTACCTCATCAATGTCCATGTCCATTTCAAGCCATCTAAGAGCTTTTACTATGCTTTCCAACTTCACTTGGTGTGCTTTACTAGGGTCTTTTTGTTTTTGAAGTAGGTAACTGTAGAAAATTAATCCTTCTTTATATATGTTGTAGTCATGAAAATTTGTCTATGGAATATCAAGGGGAGCCTTACATTTTCTTTATCAGTCTTTGATACACCTGGAGTTCCAACTTCTCCAAAACAAGGAATACACCCGATCTTAAAAATCTGATCGTTGAAAAGCATTAAAAGTGGGATTTCAAACACCAATATTCTTATATTTTAGAAGTACAATGATGAAACATACCTGTCCTCATGCTCACGAAGGGCATTTCTGAGCAGTCTTATATCTCCTTTCCTAAGAGCAGTAACCACCTCACTATACTGCAAAGGTTCAAAGATCAATCTAAGAAATAAGTCTGAGTACAAAAGCATACAAAATCGAGCATCAGGAAGGACTTAAAGAATATTTTGATGATAAAACTACGATTTTATGTGTAGAATTGTCATGGATCCTTGGTGGACTATCTAGGAAGTAGGATCAAATTTATTCCATAAACAAACTAAAGCAATTATGCAGAAACAATAGTAGATCATTTGCAGTTGCAGGCAAGCGGCCCATTTGCTGGAATACATTTTTAGGATTTGCAGGTAACCAAATAAGCCAAAAATAAAACTCATTAGGGAGTTCATATATGTGGAGTTACGACAGTAGCTATGCTATCCTTGACATCAAGTCTTAGAAAACTTCATAAAAGAACATTAACTGAGATAACATTCCACAACTACTCAGCAAGGGCATATTTAACTCAAAATGCATATACATGCCACCAGCAATCAATTGGAAAATAAAAGGGCTACTATATACAGTACCTGGGGTTCAGTCAGAGAAAATGAGCACCTCATTCCAAAAATGTATGAGCCACTTGCAAACCAAATCTAAATTAATGTTATAATTGAAAATCCCATTGTTATAACTTAAGTTTCTAATACAAAAATGACAAATCATCCTTTATTGAGCCTTAATATTTGTTGTTTGTCAAATTATAAATGGGTAAATCACAAACAACATTTTGGGCAGTGCCTAACATTTTGGCCATTTCTAATTTTCCCAAACTACCATTATGGCCCACTCCCTGTGGCTTTGTTTCCAAACTAAAAACTGTAGGTAAGTGATTGATCCATGTTAAGTACGGATAGAACCCTATTTATTCAGCATGTGTTTATAACGCTCAATCAAAATAATTACAGCTGAAATAGAGGCGGTGACTGAGAAAGAAAAGAAAATGTTTAAACTTTCAAATTAGTCTTTATCCAGCAAGAAACTGACAATAAAGAAACCATACAAGATGTTAAAATAATTGTACCTCAACCAGATTGTATTTCTGCAGAAGCCATTGTTTAGGCAGGATGCCAATCGAAAGCTTCACCGGGATGAGATACTTCAGAATCATTCTATTTAGAGAATATTCAACCAATTAGTTTAAGCACAAAAATATTTACTCTTATGATTCAACACTTAGATCTTTTATGAAATTCTCATGAATATATATTAATTCTCTTTCTAAAAAGAAAACTTAGTACTCACTACTCATAAGAAATAAGTGTTGCTAATAATTATAATGGCATATATACAACAATGGGAATTTATATATTATCATGAGCAATAATCAAGTAATTCCATGAGGCAAACAGGATATAGCAGGGACATTTATATTATAGTGTGCTTCGATTGTACCTTTTATTATCTTCTCTCTCAGGACAGCAATGCATCAAGGCATATGTTAGCTTTTGATCAGCCTGCTCCATCAGAAAGGTAAAAATATATCAATCTGGAAAGAACATGGAAAAAAATAGATTTGAAAAATAAAAGATTTTATCCTAACATGTATAAACACTTGCAAGAATGAATGTTGCCATTATATCCTGAGTTTCATGCCCCCCCATATGGGCAAACCTTGTCATGCTTCAAATCTCACAAGTAATAGCCGTGTGGTAGAATGATTAGGGAAGACTAACAGACATCATCTTGCATTTGTGCATATGTTGTTGTATTATCTACCATGATACAAGTGTAATAATTTTAGGAACTGAGTTCCTATTATCAAGATAAAAATTAATTAAATGCTATAACTGGATGATGTACAAGTACTTTTGCACCCCAAAACAACAGATGAAAATGAAAATTAGCATCTAATGGTAGAAAAAGTTTAATTTCCAAACCATACTTACAACAAGAAAGTTTTCATTGTATACTTCTAGACGTCCCGTGTAATACATGTAAGTGACCTAGCGAGGTAGAGGCAAAATTTAGACCAAGTTAGGAAAGTAGTAGTTAACAAAATAAAGCAGAAGAACAGAGAGAATTTCTCAACAAAAATTAAGCATCTTAACCTTGTCTTTGACTGGAAATTCCTCGAAGTCAAATATTCGAGCCGTTTCAATGCTTCTAATCACACTACGACAAAGGTGCACTGTCCCAAGCTGCAAATATAACATTCATTTATCAGGACCACAAAATAATGAAGTCAGAAAATGTTATTAATGAGAGGAAAATCAAGTTAATTTCATAGCTCAAAAAAATCCAAGGAAACAACCTTGAAATAGACTTTGAAAAGTTGGCAGGCAACATATAATGCTCCAGCTCGTTTGGGGCCTTTACCCTACAAAATATGGTTCCAAGAAGTAAGATTCCAGTAACTTACTCCAAAGTCAGCCCACAAGGGCAAAAGGTTAAGGTCATAGAGATTTTATCATTGATGTGAACTATGCAATACCATCAAGAGAAAGTGCGAAGCAGGCTGAATAGATAAAATAATAATGATAACATGATAGACATGCAAGCACATAAATGCTGAAAATATAAACAGGAGCAATCAAATCCATATACGCCAGTCAATCTGAATGCACATCCTCACAAGAAACTAGGGGTAAAAATAGGATCTTATTACAATTGGAACCAAAGTTGTCAAATCGTGAATCGTATCGTGAATTGTTTGATCAAAATTTGAATCGTAAATCGTGTATCATTTCGTATCGTACGATACAGAATCATATTCATAAAAAGTCTAAATAACAAAATTACATACATAAAACATAAAGAAAATACTTAAAAAGTAAAGCATTATAAATCAAATCCATCCACTAGTACCAAAATACCATCACAAGTCACTAGTTTTAAGTAAACTCATAAAAGTCATATCAAAATGATAAATTGATAATATGTTCTTCAATTCCCCTCCCCCTAAAGGTCAAGATCATCAAAATCGTGAATAGCTTGAGTGTTATCGTCAACCACAACCACTTTTTCATCATCTTCGTCACCGCCATCAACTTCAACAACTTGTATGCCCTTTCCCTTGTCCTTCTTGCTCACGGTCACAGCATTAATGTTTCGTGGTCCTAAACATAGAATATAAATTGTAATTTGTAAGTTTCTTAAGTAATGTAAGTATGTAACTATATAAGAAGATATGATTTAAGGAAATTTCATAATTCTACCTCTCTTTCTCTTTCTATTTGGAGCTCCTTCTTCAATATTGAAGCACTCTTGGACATCCATCCAAGATTTATTTCCTTGGCCTTGCAACTCCAAATCATGTAAGTCTTTCTGTGATCCATTCATCTTCAGATTCCATGTCTGAAAGACAAATAGGATCATATGTCTCTCCTTTTTCTTCTCTTATCTTCTGTCTTGACTCAAGATTAAGATTGTATTTGACAAATACAAGCGCATTGAGCCTTTGTTGCTCTAAACGATTTCTCTTCTTAGAGTGTATGTGTTCAAACACACTCCAATTCCTTTCACACCCCGTAGCACTACACGTGAGACTTAGTACACGAATGGCAAAAGTTTGCAACTCCTTGCATTCCACTCCAAAACTACTCCACCATAAAGCTAACAAAGAGGAAAAGAATGAAATAAATATATTGGAAAGCAGCAAAGGACCAAACAAAAACAAATGCAATTTACAAAATAAAGAATTAAAGACGGGAAAGCAAGAAAGTGTACCAGGCTGCATCTTATTTCTAGTTGCTATTGCCAAGTCATATCCTATCATTCCCTCTGCCTTGTCAAATTTTGCAAGTTGGCCAATGATTTTCACCCTTGTCTCTATTTATGGAGCAAACTTATCCATCACTTTGTATAATGCTCATCACCTCAGTATCCGCACTAAAGCTTGATTCATAATGAAGCCTAAAAAACCAACCATAATTTTTATAAAATTAATAATTTAATACTAATACATTAGTACTCTAATAGTACTCTAATAAAGGAATGAAAAAATTGTTACCTAGGATTAAGGTAGTATCCAGCAGCATGAAGTGGTCTATGAAGTTGATAATCCCATCATTTGTCAACAATTTCCCAGACTTTCTTGTATCTGCTCTCCACATTATTCAAATTATTTGCTATCTGCTCATTTTCTCTATCCATTGCTTCATAAATGTAACCCATGGATGGCTTTGAATCACCATCAACAAGTCTAAGAACTTTCACAAGTAGAGAGACACAAGAGCAACAATAAGTCAAAGATTTCCAAAACCTTGAGTCTCCCAAAACTATCTCCTTAACTGAATCACCATAATCTTTACCAGCATAAGTATTGCTAGCCCATTCTTCTGATGCAAACATGGATTGAAATGCTACCTTTTGATCCAAAACTGATTTCAGTGTGAGATAAGCAGTAGCAAATCTAGTAACCGTCGGCCTTGTTAACTCCCTATCATTGGAAAAGCTCCTAAACAAATTAAGCACCCAAGTGTGCCTATAGATGAAGATTGTGATCTTCTTTGCCTTCCCAATTGTACTAAAAAATACTGGTAAGTTACCAATATCTTCAAGAACCAAGTCAAGGCAGTGGACTGCACATGGTGTCCAAAAGAGGCATTTTCTTTTCTCCATTAACTTTTTTCCAACAGCTACAAGTGTAGTGACACTACCAGTCACTACTTGAGCTACATTCTCTTCTCCAATTTCACCCACCATATTGTCAAGCAACTCAAACATCTTTTCAGCATCTTTAATTGAACCGCTAGCATCAATAGACTTAATGAACACAGTTCCTCTTGGACTATTGACTAAAAAATTAATCAAACATTTGTTCTTTCCATCAGTCCACCCATCTGACATCAATGTACAACCTGTCCTCTTCCATTCATCCCTGTAGATTTTCAATCTTGTATTGATATCATTAACCTCTTTTTTAAATAAGTTACTCTGACCTCATGGTAATTTGGAGGCTTTAAACCTCTTCCATATTCAGATATTGACTTCACCATTTATGTAAAGAGAGGACTTTTGACCAAGTTGAATGGCAAAGCATTGCCATATAAGCATCTACATGTATCTCTAACCACCATGTCTCTGTCCTTTACCATCTCATTCAAAGTCTGCTGTCTAAGTCCACCTTTCCCCTTCATAACAAAGGCATCCATTGATCCTTTATTTTGTGAACCCGGCATCAAAGTTCCTTCCTCCTTAAAAATATCTGTATCATCCTCCTCTTTTTCTCCCAAAATCTTCATGAATAAATTTTTCACATCCTTTGTAACTTGCAGGCATGGAGCAACTTCTTGATGAGTTCCAACTAAATGATGTTTTACTCGAAACGTACCACCCCACATAGTTTGTGGACAATAATTACATTTGACATGTAATCTATTGTCAGGAAGACTAACACAATGCTCCAAAGCAATATCTTTCTTTCCCTTCTTCTTAGCCGCCACTGTAGGAACCGATTTAGGAGCCATAAATCAATAAAATTGTAGGCTTTTTGTCTACAAGTCGCAAAGATATAAAAAAAATCAATAAAACTACAACAAAGATGCTACTGTGCAAGGAAGATGCTACTGTCCAACATAGATTTGGAACTTGAAACTTGAAAGAATAGAAATTGACCACAGTGCCTAAATATAAAATTATAAATCATTGATCAAGTAAATAGATGCTTCATGCTAGTATGTTACTATGCTAGTATACTACTGTGCTTAAATCAAAAAGATGCTATTGTGCCTAAAATCTAAATCAAAGAGATGCTACATTGCTACTGTGCATCAATAGATGCTAATCATGCTATTGATTAAGAAATAACATATGCTACTGTGCCTAAATGGCTAAATGTCTAAACCAAATAGGAATTGACTAATTGACCACATGCTTAATATTTAACAAATTAAGCAGTCTATAGAAGCTGATCACGTGAAGAAGACTCGCGGTTCGAGTCGCGTGAAGAAGACTAGCGACCCGTCGCGAATGCGTGAAGTGGCGGCATCGGGGGAAGGGGTTTGCAGAAGTCGTGTGAAGTGGCGGCGTCGGCATCGCGATTGCAGTGACTCGTCGGCGTCGCGATTGAGTCGGCGTCGGCATCGCCTATCTCACGTGAAGTCGCAACAACGTCGGGGGAGAGCGGATTGCAGAAATGAAGCCTTGTCGCGTGTCGCTCGTGCGCCTGTGAAGTCGCGGCAGAGCAATTGACGCGGTAGAGAAAGCGTCGCTAAGATTTCCGCTTGAAATCGCGCCTGTGAAGGCGCCTCTGAATCGCATATCTCCGAATCGCAAATTCTGAATCGCAGTGATTCAGGCGATTCTTATACGATTCAGCATCCAAAACGATTCGATCTGGTTTTCGAATCGCTGGGACGCCGGATCGAATCGAATCGTGCGATTCGAATCGTGAATCGCACGATACTAACAACAGAGATTGGAACCAACTGCGACCATCCTCAGTGGTTGGTTGCTGCATGATTAGATAGGAGTTTAAAAATAATATTTGTTATTCTACTTCATTCCTAATTTGAGTCACCAAGAATTGGGTTAACGTTCCAAACTAGAATGGATTATAATAAATTAGTTGTATAGGATTGCTTTAGAAGTTTAGTCTTAAATATCCATCATTTTAGTATTAGCTTAATTTTAATAATTTCCCCTTAGCATATTTATTTTATGAAATATGATGGCAGTTACCATCAAGAACAAACTTAAACCTATTAAAAGAAAAAAGAACAAGTTTAATACAACAAACAGAGGATCAATGCAAGATATTGGTCCACAAATGACTTCTGCCGGCCATATCACAAATGTTTTCTGGTACATACATCTTATATTATTTTTTATTGTTTGTATTAGGGCTATTCATTGGGTCGATCCGACACAATGAACCCGAGAGCCCGACCCGACCTATTAGGGTTGGGTCAGGTCGGGTCGAGTACAATTTGACCAAACCCGACCATAATCGGGTCGGGTCTCGGGTTTTAGAATTTGAATTCCGATGACCCGAGACTCGACCCGATTATTTACATTTTTTAATCATTTTTAAATATTTATATTTAAAAAAATATTTATTTTAAATAATTTTTTAATTTTTTTAAAAAAAATATTGTTAAAAACTCTTTTTTTACCTAAACGGGTAAACCCTACTACCCGGCCCGATCTAGGTCAGGTTGGGTTTGAGAGGTGAAAAATTTTCAATCCAACCCGACCCGATTACACTTGGTCGGGTCGGATCGATTTTTCCCCTAAATCCGACCCGACCCGACCTGACCCGTGAACACCCCTAGTTTGTATCTAATAGTTGATAAGAGTGAGGAAGAATAGGAGAATAGAGAGAAGAAAATAAAGATTGTAGAGAGAATTTGTTTCTATGTTATTCCCTCAAGCCTTGAGGCTATATATATACAAAATCCTACAACTAGGTAGGAAATACACGGCTATATATAGCTAGCAACTAGATAAGGAAATACAACTAGCTATAGGTGTACAACCAATCCCTTGATTACAGCATACAAATATCCCTTGATTATAGCAAATATCCCTTGATTATAGTAGTAGATGATCTTCACACTCCCCCTCAAGCTGGAGCGTACAAATCGTAGGCTCCAAGCTTGTCACAAATGTATTTGATTCTTGGGCCTCCAAGGGACTTGGTAAGAATATCTGCTAGTTGGTCATCTGAATTAACAAACTCAGTGACAATACATCCAGACTCGATCTTCTGTCTAACAAAATGACAGTCAATTTCTCTGTGCTTCGTTCTCTCATGAAAAACTGGATTAGAGGCAATATGAAGAGCGGCTTGATTATCACATATCAATTTCATGCTTTTGATTTCTTTCCACCTTAATTCCTGAAGAAGTTGTTTTAACCAAATGAGCTCACATGTTGCTAATGTCATGTCTCGATATTCTGCTTATGCACTTGACCTTGCAACTACATCTTGCTTTTTGCTTTTCCAAGAAATTAAATTACCCCCAATCAGAATACAATATCCTGAAGTGGATCGCCTATCCGAGGAAGAGCCTGCCCAATCAGCATCGGAATACCCAACAATCCGAGAATGACCCCTATCTTCATATAGTATTCCTTGTGCTGGAGCTCCTTTAAGGTATCTAAGAATGCGAATGACTGCATCCCAGTGATCACTACAAGGATCTTGAAGAAACCGACTTACTATACTTACTAAAAATGCAATATCTGGTCGTGTGATTGTTAAATAGTTTAATCTTCCAACCAGTCTCTTATATCTTCCAGGATCTTTCAATGGCTCCCCCTGTTCAGGAATAAGTTTAACATTCGGATCCATTGGGGTATCCACGGGCTTGCAATCCGACATGTCTGTTTCTTCTAACAAATCAAGGGCATATTTTCTTTGTGAGACAACAATGCCTGCTTTTGATTGTGCCACCTCAATTCCAAGAAAATACTTCAATTTTCCTAGATCTTTAGTTTGGAAGTGATTGCTCAAATGCTCCTTTAACTGAGAAATCCTATCCTGGTCGTTGCCAGTAATAATAATGTCATCAACATAGACGACTAAATAGATACATTTCCCATCATTATGCCGGAAGAACACAGAATGATCAGATTGACATTGAATCATCCTAAATTGTTGAATAACATAATTAAATCGTCCAAACCATGCCCAAACCATGCACTTGGAGACTGCTTCAGGCCATATAGTGAAAGTTGTAATCGACAAACTAGTCCTGACTCCCCTGAGCAACAAATCCAAGAGGTTGCTCCATGTATACTTCCTCGGCTAGTTCTCCATGAAGAAAGGCATTTTTAATGTCCAGTTGGTGAAGAATCCAGTGTTGCATTGCTGCCAAGGAAATAAGAAGACGAACAGAAGCAATTTTAGCCACCGGGGAAAATGTATCATTGTAGTCAAGACCATAAACCTGAGTGTAGCCTTTGGCAACCAAGCGTGCTTTAAGGCGATCAATATGTCCATCATGTCCAACTTTTATAATGAACACCCATTTGCATCCGACTACTGTTTTACCTTGTGGCAAAGGAACCAATTCCCAAGTTCCGTTACTATGTAGAGTCATTTCTTGTATCATTGCATTTCTCCAAGCTGGATGGTTCATTGCTTCACCAACAGTCTTGGGTATAGAGACATTAGATAAGGTAGAAACAAAGACATTATATGATGGAGAAAAGCGGTGATAACTTAGAAAATTGTAAATAGGATAAGGATTACGAGTTGAGCGGATACCTTTACGGGTTGCAATGGGTGGAGTTGCAGCTTCTCCTGCAGGCATCACCGGAGTAGGTGAAGGTGGATCAAGATGTGAGTTCCTGCAATCATCAGGAATTGGCAATGTATCTGTATCAAGAGAAAAAGAATTATTGTTGTTAATTGGGAGGTTAGGTCATCGTGAGTAGGTTCGAAGAGGAGGGGCTTGTATTGGAGGATCTTGTGGAGGAGAAAAGGTAGGAATACGCAAAACATCAACAATAAGGTTTGTGTTTTCAGTGTTGGTTGAAAAGTATGGTGATGACTCAAAAAAAGTTTACATCTGCGGAAACAAAATATCTCTTTGTTATTGGATTATAACATCTATAACCTTTTTGAAGACGGGAGTATCCTAGAAATACACACTTGATGGATTTGGTTTCAATTTGTCCTTCCCTGGAGTATGATCGTGAACAAAGCAAGTACAACCAAAAACTTTCAAAGGCAAGTGATAAGGATCTTCGTTTGGAAAGAGAATGGAATGAGGACTTTGGTGTTGTAAAACCGAGGAAGGCATCCGATTAATTAAATAACATGCAGTTAGGATAACATCCCCCCAAAATCGAAGTAGAACATGATGGTGAATAAGAAGGGTGCGGGTAGTTTCAATGAGGTGCTGATTTTTACGTTCAGCAACCCCATTCTGTTGAGGTGTGTAAGCACATGTAATTTGATGAGTGGTCCCTTGTGAAGACAGAAAATTAGAAAAGGATGAAGATAGATATTCTCTTCCATTATCACTTCGTAAGATTTTAATGGAAACATTGAATCAATTATGAATTTCTGCACAAAATTTTTGAAATATATAAAATATTTCAGAACGATCTTTCATTAAATAAACCCAAGTGCAGCGGGAAATGTCATCAATAAAGGTAACAAAATAACGAAAACTCATAGTTGTACCGACTCGACTTGGGCCCCATGTCTGAATGAACAATATCAAACATATATGCAGCCCTATTATTGACACGCTTAGAAAAGGAGCTACGAGTTTGTTTCCCAAGTTGGCATGTGTTAAATATAATAGTTTTTATATTATATATTTATTGTTGGTATAGGTTAGCTTATATTGTTCCTAGGCTTAGCTTATGATGTCTCTGGCTTATATATATAGGCCTTTTCTATGTTTAATGAGAACAGACTTTGGGGCTCAACATGGTATCAGAGCAGCCCTAAGGGTTAAGTTTTTTTCTCCCAATTTTTTCTTCCTCCTTGTGCCGTATACCTCTTGGCGGCCCTCCGCACCGCGTCTTCACCCTGCTTGCCCAACGTTCGTCTCCTCTTCACGGTGAATTCTGTTGCTTCACGTGCCAAAGTTCGCCCGTTATCGGCCTCTCTCACGAACTCGCTGGCGCACAATCTCTTCGTGCTCAAGTCTGGTGGGCGGCGTCCTCTTCGCCCTCGAACTCCAACGGCGTGAAGAAGCCTCACCGCTTTCGCCCGGGAACCGGGGCGTTGCGTGAGATCCGCCAGTACCAGAAGAGCACGGCGCTGCTCATCCGGAAGCTGCCGTTCCAGCGGCTCGTCTGTGAGATCGCCCAGGACTTCAAGGCGAACCTTCTTCAGCACCACGGTCGTCGTCGATGTGCTCCGAGGATTCATCGAGTACTCCAACTCCGGCGAGGCGGCCTTATCCTCTTTGACGTTAGTGAGGTCACCGTCTGAGGGCACGATCTGCTTCAATCGACGTTTATCGCCGCTCTTCGAGTGCCAAAGGAAGGGATGATCGACGAGGGCAGTCGCACAACATTGATCGCGCACTTTTTTCCCTTGTTGGGCACCTCCTTGACGCAAGCCGGCTCCTTCAAGCCGGCTCCAGCCAAGCTGAGCCGGTTCCGAGCCATTTTTTAGCCAAGTTTTCTACAGCACTCCAGGTTTTTGGTTCCAACACAAAAAAAATTTATGTCAATTGCTTCATTTGGTATTGCTTTATTTTAAAGAATGTCAAACTCTATGGTGGATCCCAAAACTGCAACTCTGAATACTTCTATCAAACTTAATGGTACCAATTATATTCTTTGGTCTCGTGCTTTTCGTGTTTTCTGTGGTTCCCAGAAGAAGATTAAACACCTTGAAGATGATTCTCCTGACTCAGCCAATATTGAAAAATATTCTGATTGGGGGGCAAACGATTATGCGGTTCTCTTATGGATGATCAATAGTTTGGAGCCGCAGATTGCCTCAACAGTTATTTTTCTTGATACTACTAAGAGCATGTAGGATTGCCTCAAAAAAACATATTTTCAAGATGCAAACATCTCGAGGTTTACACCTTGTACTCTGATATTTTTAATATGAAACTTGAGGAGGGTGCATCAATTCAGGAGTTCTACGCCACCTTGAAGGGAAAAGCAGATAAATTGACTGAATATCATCCTTTCACCGCTGATGTTTCAATACAAAGGAAACAAAGAGAAGAATTTCTCGTTGCAAGGTTCCTATCCGCTCTACCACTGTCTCTCCATCATGTCAAGTCCCAGCTCATGGCAGATAATACCATTCTTGATCTCATAAATGTTATGACCAGAATTCTGAGAGTTACTGAACTCAATCCTCCTCCTGCCTCTTTTCCTACAGGATAACTCAGCACTTATTGCCAAATGTAGAGGCCACCAGGGTCGTGGTGGTGGTAGAACTGGAGAAAGGGGGAGAGGTAGAAATTTCTTTTCTCCATGTATACATTGCGGGAGAACCAATCCTGATAGGTGCTGGCAAAAGTTTGGAAAACCTCCTCATGTTAAGGCTGCTATATCTAATCAGTAGTACCAGTGAAAATCAAAAGGAGAAAACTATTAGTATCTCTAAGTCTGAATATGAAAAGTTCATGCAAGCAGTCACTTCCTCATCCATGGCTTCCTCCTCTGGGATTGCGGCTATTGCTTCTTCTGGTATGTCTTAGATTCTTAACTCAGGTGCTTCCAATCATATGTCAGGTAATAGAAATCTTTTCTCTAACTATAACCCTGAATCTAACCCACCACATGTCCGCATTACCGATGGCTCTACTTCTCCTATACATGGTCTTGGCACAATC
The DNA here is from genome assembly GCA_034359265.1 of Canna indica. NCBI lineage: Eukaryota > Viridiplantae > Streptophyta > Magnoliopsida > Zingiberales > Cannaceae > Canna > Canna indica. The sequence continues at coordinate 28,565,467 of CP136898.1, read as the reverse complement.
ACTGTTTCAAGCAACCTAAAATTAGATAGAGTTTTTCATCTTCCAAAATTTCCCGTGAATCTACTTTCCATTAGTCAACTTACCAAAAGTCATAATTGCTCTGTAACTTTTTTTCCTTCTCATTGTGTGATACAGGATCTAGAGACGAGGAGGAAGATTAGTGGGGGAGCTAAAACTGGAGGAATTTACCTGTTATTCACATGCGTTCCTGTCGCCCATCATTCCATCACTGCATTTTAGTGGCACTTTCGATTAGGTCATCCCTCTATTAAAAAGCTCAAGTCCACCATCCCTGAGTTTGTGTCATGTTCTTCTTTCAAATGTGAAGCTTATGAGTTAGGTAAACATCATCGACTGCACTTTCCACAAAGCTCAAGTCTCGTAGAAAGTCTATTTTTGAACTTATTCATTCTGATATTTGGGGTCCTAGTCCTGTAGTGAGTCGTTTGAGATACAAGTATTTTGTTACTTTTATAGATGACCATACTCGTATGATTTGGGTGTTTCTTTTTAAAAATCGGTCTGATGTGTTTCATGTCTTCCAAACCTTTTATCTTGAAATAAAAAAAATCAGTTTGGCACCTCCATTAAAATTCTTCGAATTGATAATGCTCGCGAATATCTTCAATCTGAGTTTGTAAAATTTTGTGCCTCCTATGGTATTTTTCAGGAGACCTCATGTCCCTACTCATCCCAACTGAACGGTGTTGCTGAACGCAAAAATCATCATCTTCTCAATATGGCTAAGACATTTATATTTCACATGAATATTCCTCGGTATCTATGGGGGGATGCTGTTCTCACTACTACATATCTTATTAATCGTATTTCTTCATCCGTTTTAGAGAATAGGTCATCATTCTCCGTCTTGTTTCCCAAACAATCTCCATTTAAAATTTCTTCAAAAACCTTCGGCTGCATATGTTTTGTCCATAATTTTGGTCCAGGTTATGACAAACTGTCTCCTAGAGCTGTGAAGTGTGTCTTCATTGGATACCCTCGCACTCAAAAGGGATATCGTTGTTATGACCCGGTCTCAAAAAAACTCTTAGTCCTGGAACTCCTACTTGGGAGTTAGTACCCCTACCTCCACCTCTTTGAAGATATTCCCTACTTCATCTCTACTGATGGATCTATTGAACGGTACAAGGCACGCTTGTGGCAAAAGGTTTCACACAACAATTTGGCGTAGACTACTTCAAGATTTTTTCTCCTATGGCCCGGCTAAACTCTGTGAGGATTCTCATCTCTCTTGTCGTAAATCTGGGTTGGTGCATGCATCAAATGGATGTTAAAAATGCTTTTCTTTATGGGGACTTGAGTGAGACTATCTTTATGGAGCAACCTCCTCGGTATGTTGCTCGGAGAGATAATCTAGTGTGTCACCTCAAGAAAATAACTTATGGCCTAAAACAAAGTCCTCGGGCATGATTTGACAAACTAAGCAAAATTGCATCTACTATTAGGCTAAAGGAATGTAAATCTGATCACTCTGTTTTTATGAAAGAGACATCTGCTGGTTGTGTTATTCTTGCAGTGTATGTGGATGACATTTTACTCACTGGTAGTGATAACAATGAAATTGAGACAGTAAAAGCTCATCTGGAAAAACATTTTGTGACAAAAGATTTGGGTCGTCCGATGTACTTTTTTGGCATTGAGTTTGCCTATAATGAGACAGGGATGGTACTTTCGCAAAGGAAATATGCTATGGATCTCTTGAGTGAGGTAGGCATGCTTGGATGCAGACCTGCCAATGTACCCGTTGATACAGGTACTACTCCTGAGCTTGAAGGTGACAAAGACTTTGAGGACCTTGTGAGATTTAGAAAGTTAGTTGGGAAACTTATTTATCTTACTGTCATCCGTCCTGACATCTCCTACGTCGTTGGTGTTGTTAGTCAATTCATGCATCAACCGATATATTCTCATTAGAATGCTCTGTTAAAATTCTACATTATATCAAGAGTTCTCTTGGTAAAGACTTGTGGCTCAGGAAAAACGGCCACATTAAAATAGAGTACTCTGATGATTATGCTGGGTCCATCTGTGAAGATCCACTTCAGGGTATTGCACGTATATTGGAGGAAACTTGGTCACGTGGAGGAGTAAGAAACAGAATGTGGTAGCTCGCTCAAGTGCGAGGCTGAGTATAGGGTCATGGCTCATACCACATGTGAACTAATGTGGGTCAAAAGTCTTTTAGGAGAACTAGGGTTCTCTTCTGATAAGCCTATGATGATGCACTGTGATAATCAGTCTGCTATTCATATTGTCAATAATCCGATCTTTCACGAAAAAAAAACATATTGAAGTTGACTGTCATTTTATTCGGAATGTTGTTTTTTCCAAGAAGATTATCACGCCTCATATCTCCTCTGAGGACCAAATTGCTGACATTAAAGCTCTCAACTCGACTCGGTTCAAATTACTATGTGACAAGCTGGGCATGATTGATATCTATGCTCCAGCTTGAGGGGGAGTGTTGAATATAATAGTTTTTATATTATATTTATTGTTGGTATAGGTTAGCTTATATTGTTCCTAGGCTTAGCTTATGATGTCTCTAGCTTATATATATAAAGCCTTTTCTATGTTTAATGAGAATAGACTTTGAGGCTCAACAGCATGGTTCACACTCCAAGGAGGACAAACCAAAAAAACCAGGAACAAATTTTTGAAGTTTGTTGAGGTTTAGGTGACCAAATCGACGATGAAGAAGATCAGCAAATGTGGTAGAGGTAAAGGCGACTGGTGAGGTTTGGTTGGAGAGGTGATACAGGCCTTGAAACTCACGTCTTGTTCCAATCGTCTTCCCCGTACTCCGGTCCTGCACTACAACAGAATCAGCCACAAAGGTAACAGAACAATTAAGACTTTTTGTTAGCTTGCTAATTGAAACAAGATTATATGGACATTCAGGAGCAAATAAAACATACTTTAGAGGAATAGAAGAAAGGAGTTGAACTTCTCCTATTCCTTTAATTGGAGATTGAGAACCATTAGCAAGTGTGACATTAGAAGAATTTGGAGTATATGTGAGGGTTGAAAAGTGAGTTTTATTGCCACAGATGTGGTCGGATGCACCAGAGTCCAATATCCATGGACCAAGGGAAGGACTTTTGGTGAGACAAGCAAAGGAATTACCAAAGTGGGAACCACCAGGAGAGGAGGAATGTTGTTTTGCTGCTTGGAATTACAAGAACTCATTATAATCTGCTCTAGCCAAAGTAACAGAATTAGGTTGTTGATCCTTTGCATCAGGTAAAGGAAGCAGTCCATCTCCTTGAGCTTCTGCCACATGAGCCGCAGGTCGACTATTGTTGGAATGAGTGTTGCGTGGTGGCCAACCATGCAATGCCCAACAAGTATCTCGAGCATGTCCTCTTTTATCATAATGGGAGCAGTGTAATTTTGAACCTCTCTATTTTCCTCTTTGAAAACCGACTTGTCTGGACTGGGAAGCTAAAATAGATGAATCTGTCTCATTACTTTGTGTTGTGCTTGAAGAAATCCGTAAAAGCCGAGCAGAAACATCCTCCAATGAAGGGATGACAGGACTTGTTAGAATCTAATCTCGCGCACAGAACTTAGGTCAGATTTAAGTCCTAATAAGGCAAGAACCATAAAGAATCCGTCTCTTTGTTTTTCCTGTGTAGCAATATTCTCAGATAAAGGCATAAGAGAGTTAAATTCATCCTTTAGAGTTTCTACCTTCCCTATGTACTCTGCTATATCTTGTTGATTTTGTTGGAGGTGCACAATATCAGAGACAACTTTATATATTCTGTGCACATCATTAGTATATAAAGTTTTAGCTTTTGCCCAAACTTTATAACAGGTTTTACATGACTGAAAGAGGGTGAGGAATTTAGCATCTAACGAATGCTATAAAAGACTACACAATTGAGCATCAACTTCAAGCCAAACTGCCCTTTCTTTTTCACCAATTTCAGAACCATTTTTCTCTAAATGATCTTCATACCCTTGTCCCATAAACCATAGTTCAACAGATGCAGCCCATGACACATAATTGTTGCTGCCTTCTAACTTCACAGTAGTAATAAAAGGAGTACTAGATGAGAATAAAGTTTTGATAGAACCTGAGCTTTCTAGAACCATTGACATTGTGAAAAGAGAGAGAAATCTGTTTCCAAGAATAAGAAAATCTGATAAGAACAACCAGCAGAGAGGATCTTTGAAGAGTGACAGAAGGACTGAGTTAAATCACGATCTCGCCAAAAATGAAGTAGTGATGCTGGAGCAGTAAATCGGAAAGACAACAGCCGGTGGACGCGCTGCGAATCTGGTGGCCGGATTTCGATGAAGGGCTGAACAAGAGGTGGCGCATCTACCTTGGGCAGGCGGTGTGAGGAATCGATCACCCTTTAAGGTGGACTTAAGGAACCAACAACTTTTAGAAAGAGAAACAGAGTTTAGAGCCACTCTGATACCATGATAGTTGATAAGAGTGGGGAAGAATAGGAGAATAGAGAGAAGAAAATAAAGATTGTAGAGAGAATTTGTTTCTATGTTATTCCCTCAAGCCTTGAGGCTATATATATACAAAATCCTACAACTAGGTAGGAAATACACAGCTATATACAGCTAGCAACTAGATAAGGAAATACAACTAGCTATAGGTGCACAATCAATCCCTCAATTACAGCATACAAATATCCCTTGATTATAGCAAATATCCCTTGATTATAGCAGTAGATAATCTTCACAGTATCAAACATAACAGCTTGTGCCCAGACTGTACTGGTAGTGAAACGAATTTTCAAAATTTAAAATGAACCAATTGATTGATCACTATGATGAGTTTCAGGTCCAAAACCCTAAGCTTGAATTCCTGCAAGGTGTGGTTCTGGTTACATATTGGAAAAGGAACGGACCTATGCATGTGTTCCCATGATGGAAGCTTGGGCACCTTAAGAGTGTACTAAGATGGACCTTATATGGATGCTGATTCTAGAAACTTATTTCTCATAATGGAGAATAAAATAATGCTTAGAAACTCAAGATTCAAGAACATTCTGGAGAGTCATCTCTACTTTCCCACATACATTTGATAAATTGGATTTGGTTATATTACCCGAAAAGGCCAACAAATGCGCTAATTGGTTAGCTAATATAGGCCCAGATGAGGGTTTGCATTTGGTGAGATAGTTATCTATTTGGCAATACCATGAAATGTCCATAATGGAATGTGGAGGAAAAAAAACTAAACAATAACTAGAATCCAAACTGGTTTTTCACTATCTTTGTAGACCCAGCCAAGTTTCAATATTGAGGATGTATGTAGCAGTTCTCAAGCAAACAGGTATTGGCTGTACTACTGCCATAGCAGACTAAGTTTTATTTGTACCATGCAGTGTAGTTCAGTATACCACCCGATACATTGGCTTGGGTCATTATTCGTGCTGAGATTTAAAACCTTGGACCCACCAGCATCATATTGTAGCAAGCCCTAATATCAGCTTGGTAGTCCATAGTGGCACCCAAATATTGCAATGGAGACTCATGGTAAGAGCTAGCATATAAAGTTTGACAAGAACAAGGAGTGTGCTAATTTGAAAGTTTAGGAAACAACTTGTAAAGTTAATGTGGACTATTAAGAATACACTCACAGCCCTAGCCCCAACAATTTGGGCCAAATTTGTGAGGGAGAAGATCAGAAACTAAAAGTCATTCCATGATGAGGATGTCTAAGAGGAAATGAAGACCAACTCCAAGCAGTCAATCTATATGGAAAGCGAAGGACAAAGTTACAAAAAGGGAGAGTAGCGCTCCCCTTTCTGTTTGCATCACAAAGTTAGCTAGGATAAAAAACCTGCACCTAAGAATCTCTAGACTAGTGGGCTTATGACAAACCGATGTTCAAGGGTCTCAATGGAGAATCCTCCACAACCCAAGTCCCTCGAGAGAAATCCAACATTGTGTGAACTGTGAAGTAAGGCTTGCAAATTCACGGAGCTGGCATGGTGACTACATAGAGGTGAGAAACCAGAAGCTCAAGAAGGAGATGCAAGTAGCCACTTGAGGAGGAAATTGAGCGCAAACAGGCAGGATGAGAATTTGGCTCCAGTATATAGATACTTAGAAAGGAATGAGGCAACCCTTGATATTCTAACAACTCCTAAGTTCTTGCTCAAAATCTGGGTATTGTACCACATGACATAAGCAAATTATATCAAGGCACATTGAGTTGCAATTGGAGTCTTCTCTCTTCAGTCATTTCTCACATATATTGTCCAAATGATCACATGGGAGGCAACCGATGGGAAAATAACCATCTTAATTGTCACATAAAGAAATGCTCATAAAGAACTAGGAATGCTCATAAAAAAAATCTATCATTTTATTGACCAACTTGAGGGGTCACAAGACTGCTACAATAACAACGGATCCTCCCTCCCAAGAGAAGTTTCTCCTCACTCAAACCTCTAACTTTTGAAGCCCCTTGAACTCACTTAGTTGTTGAAGGGGGAGCCCCTCACAACCCAAAATGCCCCTCCTTTTTGTTGTTAGTTTTCATCATCTTCTTGATAAAAGCTTCTTGAGTTTCCCTTAACACTCTTGCAGAACTTGTCAGCTCCAACAAACAATCCCCGAGGTGAAAGGCCAAAACCCTAGGTTCAAAGTATTGGTCTCAACCCCAGACAAATTGGCACAGTGCCATACCTTACCGAACCACTTGAACCAGTAAAAAAAAGTGCATTGGAATTGTTTCAGAACTGTTTAAAATTGTTCGAGGAGGAGAACCAATGCAAGTATGTTATATTTGATTTTTAACAGTCATTTACAGCTGAAAAATTTTACTAAGCACCCCCAGTAAAGACAGTAATTATAAGTTCTAACACTAACGAAAACTGTTACACAAACCTTTAAGCAAAGATGATATTTTAACGATTGAAATCTTAACAAGTCAGCAGTGGGATAGGCTACTTAAAGGGTGGCATTCTAATTAGAAGCAAAAGGTAAACTTCTTTGATATATATAGTGTAGCTTGTGTCCATATATAAATCTAAAGCATAGGTGTCTACTAATTTTCATAAGATGATATATGGTGTAATAGCTTTATAGATCTTGAAATCATCATTTGGTGGGAAACACAATCAATCAATGATTTAATTGATTTATAATTTCAAGAGCCATTGATTAATCTTGCGATGTGGTAAATGGTTAGATTAAAGATGCTACACAGTCAGTCATACAAAAGCATAGCATTTTACTATTTGAGAACCACAGAAAGGGTAAAAGAAAAATGTTAGTAGGGCAAATGAGCTAATCCTACAACCAAATCACACATTTCCCTTCAACTTTCAAGTTTCAGCAAAACTCTAAGCAGCATTTAGGAGGAGGTAGACCAACAGACCAAGCAATCTAAAAGAGTCCTATTAATGCACCTAAGAGAAAATAATCTGAATGCCTAAGAACTTATCATTGATTAATCAATAAGTAAGTTTTAAGAAAAGTGTTAAAGATACCCGATCTTAGAATATAGGCATATATCAATTACATTCAAGATCCAGGAGGCAGCTAACCACAGATGCAATAATGCGCAAAAAGAAAAAATCTATCAAATCTAAGGTGCAAAAAAGACATGCAGAATCATACAGCCAATGCTCCAAAAACTTTCATCAGGAATGAGCCAGCTCCTTGCAGCTTCTCTGGATTTTTCCCACTAGAAGAGAGCTCCCTATCGGCCTAAAAGATTAACAAGATCTATAACTTTCATCAGAAAATTCACAAAGACAACAACTTACTAAAGAAATCATCATGATCCTGCATTCCTGCTCTTTCCGCTATACATGCACATACCTTCTCAGCAAGCAATCTGATCTCAAGCGCCACAGTCTGCATGGACTCCATCGCCCATGCAGTCTCCCAATTCCGAAATTCCTGCAAGAACGCACTGAAAAACCCAACATTGAAGAAAACCAAAATGAGACACAAAGGCTAGAATTTCCAATCATTGTCAAAATGCAAATGAAAGAGAAGAACTAAGCAAGAGAAAGAAAAAAAATACTTTGCAGCCTTCTCTAGGGCCACGTATGCATCGGTGTATCGGCCAAGTCCGTAGCTCTGGAGGCATCGGAGGAGAGGGGAGAGTATTTCGGCAAGCTGTGAGTACCTCTCCACCAACCGATCGGAATCCTGTGCGAGAATCACGGGATGAGTGACTTGAAAGAGAATAACCAGAGAAGATGGCGAGAGTAGTGGACCGGTGTTGTGGAGGACCTGAAGGACTCTTAGGGCATCCGCTAGGGCTTGAAGGAAGGCAGAGTTGGAGGAGACTCCGAACAATACTGAAAGGGCGGAAGCATCTTGAGAGGAGACGGCATCGGAGAAGCGGGAAAGGTAGTCGGTGATGCGGCGGTGGGCCTCGCCCATGCTTAGGTATGCCATATCTCTCACTCTTCTTTCTCTCTTTCTTGGAATAATGGAAAACCGTCGTCGAATCGCAATTTGAGGACGAACTTCACGAATCCGATCGGCAAACGGGCGAAAGCCGCGAAACAAAATTAAATTACATTCTAAATTAAATTAATTATTTAAGTTGATTATATATTTTTAAAAAAAATACATGTCAAGCAAGCAAGAGCGTTCCCGTAGCAGTCGATGAAAAACATCTTATATATTTTTTAAAAAAATTAAAATTCAAATTCCAATACGATCACAATAAATATTTAGAACATATTTGATTAGCGAAATTAAATCTATTTTTATGATTTCAATTTCACTGAAACCAAAACTACTTACGAAAACGTGTTTGGTTCAGCGTTTTTATGAAACTGAATCGAAACCAGAATGAAAACGAAACCAGATTTCTTAATAAAAATGAAAATATCATAATGTTGTTTTCTGTGATTTCGAGATTGTTGGTTTCGTTATCAAAATGCAGTGGCAATTTTATAATTAAAAATATTTTTTTATAAAATTAATTAATTTAAAAATAAATCAAACTATATCTAATTTTTAAAAATAAAAATAAAAATCATCATTTTCAACTCATTATCTTAAATTTACAAATTAATTAAACAAATTTATATCTAATTCTAATTGACTCAAATACAAATTTTAAATAACTCAATTTTCATAAAATTGATCTATTTATAATTTAATCAAAACTAATTTTATACTATTGTACTTATTTTTTTTGAAATTTTATAATAACTATTAATTAATTTTTATATCTAATTGAAAAAAAATCTTAAATTATCAATAACTTAATTAATTAAATCATATAAATATTTTATAGCAATAATAGCAAACATTGAATTTTGTAAACTAATTAAACATTTAATTACTAGTAAAAATATTTAAGAAAAATTAATATTATTTTTTATAACCAAATAAATATTCACTGGTTTCAACTAACTAAAACTGATGTTGTTTTCATTAACTAAACGCATTTTCAGAAAACTGAAAACTAGAAATCAAAATCAAATTTTCGAAACCAAATTTTCAGTTTCACTAAAACCAAACCAGAAAATAGTTTTCGCCAACCAAACAGTACCTTAAGGTTCAAACCTCAATATGATCACTTATTATGACTTTCTATCTTTGTCAAAAAAAAAAAAACAAGCAGGAGTGTTCACAGGTCGAATCGGGTTTGAGGAAAAACCTACCCGACCTAATTACTCTTTAATTCGATTATATGTTTTCCAAAATGTACATGTCAAACAAGTAAGAGTTTTCATGGGTCGGATCGGGTTTGGGAGAAAAATCGACCTGGCCCAATCAAGAATAATCAGGTCGGGTTGGATTCTTGATTGTTTACCTTTCAAAACTGAGCTAACCCGACACGAATTGAGCGGGTCGAATAATCAGATTATTCGACTATTTTTTTTGTTGGCTCCCCTAAGATACAATAGTTGATCCAGAATAATTTATTTATGGTGCCTAGCAAGTAACCAAGTAGTAATATATTGCAAATGTGCCTTTACGAGAATGAATGATCTGTCTAGAAAAAACATAGGGAAAATGTACAAAAATGTCCCTGACATTTTCTCACAGGAACTAAAATGCTCCTAATATTTTTTAGGATAAAAAATACCCCTCACGTTATAAATTGGGTACAAAAAATATCCCTATAGGTAAACAGTGTTAGTTGAGAGATAACGGAGCTAACGTGACTGATGACTGAAACTGACGACGTGGACATCTGACGCGCATGTGGGCCAAGATGTTTTCTCACGGGTACTAAAATACCCCTAATATTTTCTCACATGTACAAAAATACCCCTAACGTTTTCTCACGTGTACAAAAATATCTCTAACGTTTGTTTTGGACCTAAAATATCCCTGAGATTATTAAAAATGATATAAAAATGACATCAGACTAATTTTTGTTAGGTGAGACTCAACGGAGATGTCATGGATGCTGGCAAAGATGTTGACTTTACACGTGGCACATATGCAAAGAGCAACTTACCACGCAATCATATGGATGAATAAAAAAAATCAAAAATTCGATTAATTAAAAAACCGATTTGAAACCGAACCAAATTTTGCTGTTTTTGATTTATTATGTATCGCTTACATGGCAAGTTGCTCTCTACATATGTGTCACGTGTAAAGTCAACATCTTTATCAGTATCCATGACATCTCTGTTAAGTCTCACCTAATAAAAGTTAGTCTGATGTCATTTTTGTACCATTTTCAATAACCTCAGGAGTATTTTAGGTCCAAAACAAATATTATGAGTATTTTAGCACTCGTGAGAAAACATTAGGGGTATTTTTGTATCTGTGAGAAAACGTTAGGAATATTTTAGTACCCCGTGAGAAAACGTCAGGGGCATTTTAGTACCCGTGAGAAAACGTCATGGCCCGCATGTGTGTTAGATGTCAACATCATCAGTCCCAATCATCAGCCACGTCAGCTCTCAACTAACATCGTTTACCTATAGGGGCATTTTTGTACCCAATTCATAACGTGAGGGATATTTTTTATCTCAAATAAACGTTAGGAGTATTTTAGTACCCGTGAGAAAACATCAGGGGCATTTACGTACCTTTTCCTAAAAACATGAGCATTGACCATTCTCTAGAGTTCAAGATTCCAACCATTTCTCTATTCTTACACGGGGCGTTTGGTTGCCCGCAAGTACAAAAGTTGCAGCATTTAGATAACAAATTTATTTGATTGACCGCAAAAATATTTTGCAGCATTTATTAGTTGCAACTTGTATTTTTAATATCATTTGCGGACCGCAAATAAAATTGCAACCCAAAAAACCCGCAATACAAGATTGTAGGCTACAAATGCAATAATTTAAGTATTGAAAAATAATTAATTTTGGCGACTAAGAGTCGTCGGATGGAGACGAGATAAATATCAAAATTATAGATTTTCGTGCACTGAACGCGATGGTAGTGTCATATTTTAGATCTCATGTCGTTTGATAGATTTTTTAATATATTTTTAGTATTATACAAAAATTAAAAATTATTAATTTATCAGATTAGGTCTGGCAAATCGTGTTGGGCCTAAGTTTTCGGCCTCGCCCGAAAAAATTCTTGTCAGGCCCAACCTAAAAAAATTTGTGTTTGGCCTGGCCCAAAAAAATCATGTCTGGCCCAACTCGAAAAAATTTATGCCTGGCCCAGCCCAAAAAACATTCGTGGTCGGCCCGGTCCGAAAGAATTCGTGCATGGCCCGACCCGTCCCAGCCCGACCCGGCCCGGTTCAACCGAACCCGAAAAAATTCGTGCTCGACTCGGACCAAAAAAATTTGTGCCCAACCCTGCCCAAAAAAATTCGTGCTCGGCCAGACTCGAGAAAATTCGTGCCCAACCCGGCCAAGCCCGAAAAATTTCATGCCCGGCCCGACCTAAAAAAAATCGTGTCCGGCCCGACCCAAAAAAATTTGTGCCCGACCCTACATAGAAAAATTCGTGTCTGGCCCGACCTAAAAAATATCGTGCACGACCCGGCCCGACCTGGCCTGAAAAAATTCGTGCACGGCCTGGCCCGGCTCGGCCCGATCCGAAAAAATTCGTGTCCAACCCGACCTGAACCGGCCCGAAAAATTCGTGCCCTGCCCGGCCCAAAAAAATTCGTGTCATGCCTGGCCCAAAAAATTCATGTCCGGCTCGGCCCGAAAAAAAATTGTGCCCGGCCCGATCCAAAAAAATTCGTATGATGCAAGTTGCAAGTGTAATTGCAATTTCTATTTGCGGCCAACCAAACACTTAAAAATAGAAGTTGCAACTCTACTTGTGGGCAACCAAACGGTAGATTGCAAAATCTATTTGCGGGTATTTTCTTTGGCATGCAAATAAATTTTACAGCATTTGCACTTGCGGGCAACCAAACGCCCCCAGTTAAGAAAATACAAGAAATGTACACTAAAAAGATCCGCACATCTAGCAATTAAATCTTGATGTTGAAATTAAGATATATATGCTTCATCTAGGTTCATCATATAAGATATGTTTCATTTGAGGTTGAAATTAGTTGGCATAAGATTGAGATTACCCATTGCAAGGGGACTGTTGCACACGGCAAGGGGAAGGCCATCCGGCGTTCGCTGCACACCGTCGACACACTGCACACGACAAGGACGAAGGGGAAGAACCAAAGAAGCTACCGTGTGAAGGTGATTGTGTTAGGGTATTAGGGATGGGTAACGAATCGGGTAATGAGGTAAGATAATAGAAATTAAAAATATTTTTTAATTTAAAAAAACTAAAATTATTTTTACTCGGGTAATCGGGTCGAATATCGTGTCATCGGGTTTCAAAATTCAGAACCTGATATCCGACCCAATTACAATCGGGTTTGGTTGTATTTGACCCGGTGAGATCCAATTAATTGACCCAACCCAACTCGAACTAATTGGGTTGTGTTGGATTATCGGGTTCATTGGGTCAGGACGATCCAATTAACAACCCTACAAACAAATAATATGCTCTCTCTTCGATTTGTATCTATTATATATTTTTATAAGATAATATAATTTTATAATTAATAAAATTAATAATATTATAAAAAAAAATTGTAGAAAAATATAAAAGTAATATATTAAACAACTACAAGATTACGAAGATCCTTAGCTAAAATATTACATAGTTCAGGGGCCTAACAAGGTCGCAAATAATGAGCTCGCTTTGTTGCTCAATGGGCAGCTTCATTACAATTTCTATGTACAAAAAAAGGAAACAAAATAACATTAAGCAACCAACATTGTGATATTAATCATGATTCTCCAAAGCCTCCACCGGTAAGATTCTTTAGCTAAATCATTGACCGGTTGTTGACAGTTAGATTCCATGATAACCGAATTAAGCTAAAAGGAAACATCAAGTTTCAAAGCTTCATAAATAGCCAAGGTTTCAGCATGAAATGGAGAATCTGCCAAGATTGGAATAGAAGAAGCAACCAAACACTGGTTTGTATGATCTCTAATAATAATACCTACCCTAACAAAATCAGTACTTCAAGAATCATCACAATTAATTTTATAAACATTACTTACAAGAGGTACCCATCTGGAAACAACATGTTTGTTATTGTTGTTGTTGTCCTCAGGTAATTGGGTATGGGAAAGTAGATTAACATAAACTAAAACTTTCATAAACACCTTATGAGGGGTATAAGCTACTCCATTATGTAATTTATCATTTCTCACCGTTCAGATCATCCACAAGGATACGACAACAATGACTCTCAAGGAAATACTCCCTAAGGAAACATTCGACTTCAAAAGCCAACTACCTATAATCCAATTCCCTGTATCAAAGAAATCAACATTATTTGAAAAACCTAGTAGGTTTCAAAAATTAGAAGAAAAAAATCGGCATTCAAAGAACAAGTGCTCAATTGATTTATCACAAGACTGACATAATAAGCAAATAGTAGCCACATGAATACCCAAACCAACCAATCTAACATGAGTAAGAATACCCAAGTGAATCAATTTCCACACAAAAAGTTTAATTTTTAAAGGAACCACAACTTCCAAAAGGCCACCCAAATGTCATATTTCTTATAAAGCAAACAATCTTAGGCTTTAAGAAATTTAAAAGCACTGGAGGTAGTAGTCTTACCCTTTACTTCAAAGGCTCGTACCCAAAAATCATCACGGAACTTGAGGGAGCATCGGCCTCTTAATTTCCTGCCATATAATACAACCAAAGAGAGGGGAACCTTTGGAATCATCCCAGGTCTGGTTAGATATAAAGGAAGAAACATTAATATAAACATTAATTTGATATATTTTGATACATGTCAAAGTAAGAAGGTTTTCTCGTAAGAGGAAGCTCAATTTTATTTATTTATTTATTTTCAAATGTATGCATGTTAAGTCCACAAAATGTGTATTAGTTGGCCAAAATATATCATCCCGACGTAATGCTCGACTCAATCCGACGTGCGTGCCTCCAAATTAATCCACTAATATTAAAAATAAAATTCATTAGAATTGTGGATATTACAATCAGTTGGCCAAAACATATGCAAGCTTTATTTTCTAGGTCATTGATAATGATTTAGTCTTATTGGCTTATTGTTAATGATTTACTTAGTTTAGATGGAAACAAAATCAGCTAATGGAAGAGAGGAAGCATTGAACCTCTTTTGTTGCTAGGCATACATCTCTTCACATAATTGAAGACCGATTATCAATATCAAATACCTCAAAGAATCCTGGAAGGGATTTTGAAGATGTATACACTATAAGGTCTATTAATTTTCCTGTCAGATTAATTTTTCAGAATATGTATTAACATGTCTGACACACATGGTTACTAAGGTTAAGATGATTGTGAGATTTCTTATTGGCATGGTTAGTACGGTGGAGATGGGTGGAGATGAATGTAGATTTTCTTATTAGAATGACCCTGAGTACTCTAGATGAGTTAAGGAATACTTAACAAGTTAGAAAGAAAATTTAAAGCCGAAAATCATTCTACTCCAACAAAAGTAATAATTATTTAAATTTAATTTCATAATTTTAAAATAAAAATTTGATAAAATTAAATTTAAATATTAAATTATTAATATCTGATTTTTTTATCCGGAGTCAACACAAATATAAGATTTCAAAATCCTATCTTTTTTGATATTTTTATCTAAGATTCCAACGTACAAACGCTGGATATGATATAAGCTTATCTCACGTTATTCTTTTCCTAATTAATTTCAACTGAATTCTTATCTGTTTGAAATTCTATCCTGAAAAAGGATAGAATAAGATAAACTAATAGATGAAAGATCAAACTGAATAAAATATTTAAATTCAATATTTTTTAGATATAATATTAATTTTATATTTATTTTAATCTTACTTTTTTCTAACCAATGCACTAAATAGATAATGAATAAAAATTTATATTTTATCCTATCCCACGAAGGAAACCAAACCCACACAAAACATTCTTTTCTTTGTATTTATATTGACAAATGTTCTTTCTCAACGAAGCATCCTTAAATGAGTCATGTATCTATACGAGCATAAAAGATAAAGAACAAATTTTAATTTCATATTAGCTGGTGCATAGATTAGAAAGAAATAAGATTATATATATATATATAACTAATATTATATTTAGTGCACCCCAAATAAAAATTTTATTTATTCAACCTCCTTTTGTTTATTATCTAAGAATTTCTATTAGACATATAAAATTTATCATCGAAGAATTCTTCAACAAGTTAGTGCGCAATGAATTTATTCTTATTGATCCAAGGACTTTATTATTAATAAACGAAAAAAATATGGTAAAGATCCATCTACGTGGTAAGTGGCTAAACTCATAAAAGGTATTTTTATATTGAAAAAATTATTAACTATGATTTAGAAAATACTGTTGGTTGAATTTTAGGAGGTATCTCATCAGTTTTAAAACCTTTTATATATGTACCTTGAATATATTAAACATAAATGCATATATGACTCTGGTAATTAACTTAATAATTGTTTATATAATTATAAATATAAATATTATTTAATTAATACTAAATATATATTTTAAAAAACAAATCATGAGTATGACGTAGTGTTATACATCATAGATTATTTGCCAATATAAGGAGGTGCTTGGTAAATTGCCAGCAATTTCATAGGGTAATCTAAATTATTGTGTAGATAATTACAAGTATAAAATGCTTTAAAATCTTGCATTTGCAATATTTAGTATGTATGGATAATGATGTTGCAAAATACTTTAGAAGATTGACATATTCGCTGCAACAAGAATATTACTAGAAATTTATAACTAGTTTATCTAAATGTCCATATACTTGTAATTATTATTGTAAGAAAGTAAGTAAATATTTTTGACATATATAATTACTCATAATTTAAATTTATCATTTATGTTTTCAAAAATATATATTGGTTCACTTATGCAAAACCAAATGGAGTCATCTATGCGCGTTTTAGTCTAAGAAGAGGGAAAAGGAATAGATAGAAGAAGAGAGAAGAGAGAAGAGAGAAGAGAAGGGAAAAAGAAAAGAAGATACATAATGAATAGTGAACAAAGAAAGAATTATTTGGGAGGTAAAAAATATTACAACATTCATTGGAAATCGATAATCTGATTTTCATTTCAAAAAATTTGTAATCTCGCCTCAATTTAGATTATCGCATCCATATTGAAAATTCTTGTACCGTGTCGCTCGTATTCGAAAGTGCCTATTGGTGCTCGTATACAGGTCAATACATGCAAAATAACAATTGTATAAGTTATACTAATTGGTACAATGCATTTACCACCGGTACAAAGTTGATACCATCCAAGATAAGGTTGGTACCAAGTAATCCTGCACCAAGTATTTTTTTTCCAACTAGTTCTCCATCGGATAGGATTAATTTCTAAGAGTTTCGAAGGCTATAGCCCTACACTACTCTTAATCTAATCGTGTTGTGCTCGTGGACATCAATGTAAGTTGAATGACCTACACTAAAAGGAGGGTGAATAATGTGTTCGTTAAACTTTAGCCTAAATTCGATTTTAATACTTTTTTTTATTACTTAGGCGAGTGCTCAATTCAACTAGATGAATGCGGAAGCAAGTAAATAATATAAGTAAACAAAACACAATATGAGGCAATGCAAATAATAAGATTTATAGCGGTTCGGTCCCAATTGCCTACTCCACTACCCAAGCACCCCTGCTTATGATTTCTAACTTATTTTTACTAGATTATAATTTCTTACACTCGAGGACTTTTCCCCGGAGAATCTCCGCCCTCACACTAAGGCACTTCCACATCCGGAAGTCCTTGCCTTCACACCGAGAGCACTCTCCCACCTCAAAACCTAAAGGACAATAAAAAATTAATCCTAGTAAACTAAGTACACTAGTGGAATTCAAGCCTCAAACACCAAGGCTACCACCCAACTCAAACAACCTAGCAACCTAGATTTTACAACTTCAAGAGTACAAAATAAATCGCAAAATACAATCAAAATGAGAGAAAAAATAAAACAAATACAACTTAGCTCTCAACCAAGAAGTCGCTAGCTGCTCTTGATGCCTTGATGATGAAATAATTAAAGAGTGAAGTCAAGATCAAGGGTTTTTGTCTTCAATGTAGGGTTTACACAAAAGATGGCTCAACCAAGCTCAATGGTGATCAAAATATGTCTAAAGGAGTGTTAGAGGGTTTATGGAAGGCATGTGATGTGTTTATATAGAGAAAACACCAAGCAATGATTGGGCTCAACGGAAAGAAACGACTATTTTTCAGTCCTTTACAGTGTCAGTCGATCCTTCGATCAAAGGACGGTTGATCGACCATTCGATCGATGGTCAACCAAATAGCTACTGAACATTTCCAGCAGCTTTCAATCGAAGTCTGGCTTTGGTCGATCGAACCATCGACTAAAACTGCATCGAACGTAGTTTCAGCAAGGTTCTTTCTCCGGTTCAGGATTCAAGTTTCGGGTTTGATTCTTTAAGGATATTTGCATCATAATGGGGATTACACATTTATTCTAAACACTCTAAACCTAAACTCTAACTTCTCGAAGAATCCAAGTATCGACAAGCGTCCTTGCCGATTTTGATGATTTCTCCGATTTTCTGATCGCGAGCGTCGTGTACACACCGACTTAATTGGAACCTGAAAAATTTCTCCATTAAAACACTAGTTTCATGTTTGTTAGCATCAAATCCGAGATTAAGACCAAGGTTGAAAATCTTAGGACAATAATCTCTCCATTTTTGATGATGACAAACATCCTTAAGGAAATATTATAATGTTATAACCAAAATTTTCTATTAATTTTGTTTAGTTGGCTTCGTAACAGGAAAACGAAGACTTAAGGCGGGCAAGTTAGTGGAGTCTCGAGAAATTCTTGGTAAGGGTTTAAATTTTAAAAAAAGTATAAAATATTTTTTTTTGCTGCGATCATGAATTCAAGGCGAACTTAGTGGTTTAATTGGGGTTCAAATCAGACTCAAATTAGACTCAATTGGGTGTTTTATAAAGAAATTAAGGAGAGGGGTAAAAAGGTAACTTGGGGTTAATTAAATCCCAAGTTATAAGGCAAGCTTGCGGGCTTGCGCTAGGTGAGGAGATCGCGCGACCCGCGACTGGCGTCAAATCGCGCGACCCAAACGCAGCGGCGCAAGGAGGAGGGGAGAGCGGATCCGGCCACGGTGATTTCGTCGGCGACGGTGATCGGAGGAGTCAATCTCAATCGTCCTCCCCTTTCACTCTTTGCAAATCGGTGAGTTTCTAATCCTCCTCTTTTCTTGCTTATGAATTCAAGCCGCCGCCCCCTTTTCATGAGTCATTTTGCTTCGAATTTTTCTTCGTATGTTGCTGTGATTCCGTATCTAATGTGTGTTCATATGAATTGGTGGATCGTGATTTCTTGATCTGTATTCGGTTGATGTTGAAATTGTCCGTGTGATTCATGAGATATTAGTTGTTCGAATGGTAGTTTACAGAGTGCATATAATGTGTTGTTTGTGTGATTTGGTGACCGTGATTCTTGATTGGTATTCGGTGGATGAGGATTTAGATATGTAATCTGTGGATGTTGGAATTGTTCATTCTGTGAATTCGGTATTCCATATGTTGTATTGGGTATTCTATTCAAATTGAGTGTTAACAGAGCAATTACCCTGTGTCAATTTGGTGGACCGGGATTGTAGATCTGCATTTCGTCGGTAAGATATAATTAGAATTTTGTTCCCATAGTGATGAACCATGGTTCGTACGGTGAATATGCACTTAGCGTAGTTGATATCAGTGTACAATTATATTCTTGATGAAAGCATGATCTGTACGATAGATTTGTATTTAGCGTAGCTGATACCAATGTATAGATATATTCCTGCTGTCTGATACGTTTAATACTTGTTGGAATTCAATGTGGTATGTAGTATTGCTATTACGTGAAATGTTTTCTTGTCTGGCTATAACTCCTCACTAAATCTTTGGTGGTAGAGAAGTGGATAGATCCAAACTTGGAGATTATGATTAGTAGGATCAATGTTGCTATATCACATGATAGTAACTAGTTATACATTAGGTCACCTATAGCTAGTTGTTTCATGACCAGACCATTAGGATTGCCCATTAAATGCATATATTGTTCATTATGTATCCGATGAATCAGTCGTGTGGTTGGTGTTACAACCTACGGGATCTTTAGGGTCCCCAGATACTTGTACTGACATGCAATGTGCACATTCTTCTTATTTTATAGTACACGCATATACTGTAGCTTGGTTGTAAATGTCTGATTGTGTATGTAGATGTGGACCGGGACGCTTGTCAGCCGCCACACTGACGATCGACCCGGGTGGCACAAAGCGGGAAAAACGCTGAGACAAAGGTGATCAGCACCTGACTCATAGACCGACGGGTCTCTAGATGATTGGACCGACAGGTCCTTGGATCGGAAAGCTCGTCAGTACTGCTACGCTGACGACCGACTCGGGTGGCTTGCATGAATAGTTGAATGACGTCATTATCTCATGATTAGTAGTATTTAAATGCTCTTACTAATTGTTGCTTAGATGAATGCATGGTTGCATGGAGTATATAGGTATTTCCTTGGAACACCTCATTTTGCTTACGAAACCTTGAGTATAACATACACATGTACATCTGCTGGTTTGAATTTTTGTTCATGGCTGTAGGAGATTATGTCACTCACTAAGTCCTAGTTGGACTTAACTATTTATTTCAGTATTTTGCAGCACCTGGGCGTAATCTGGCAGGTACTGGAGTGCCATAGCGCAGTTGGGGCGTCAGGGGCGGTCGATCTTGTGGCACGTCGTGGTCAAGAGTTGGGTTGAGTTTGTGAGTCATATTCATTTTTTCTTATATTTTGTAAATGGACATTTAACACTATATTTCAGTATAGAATCTCGAATAATTGTTGGTTCATTTTAAATGAGTTTGAACATTTGTGGTCATCAGATTTCTTATGGATTTTGAGTTGGAGAATTAATCATTTATGTTATGGTAGGAATTTAGACTGTCATGTTGTCCAAAGTTTCGTATATTGTGATTATGTTGTTGGATTAGGCTTCGGGGTACTTGTAGTACTTTGGTCAGTTTCGCCTTTGTTTTGGGGTGTAACATATAAATAAAGCATCAATGATATCAAAGATGAGATTTCTCCTCTTATCATCAAGCATATCTATATAATAAAACTCACACTATCTATATGCATATATGGTTTTCCTATATTTTCCCCCCTTTTATCTTATTTTTATCTCCCCATTTTGACATCAATAAACATAATCCAAAACTAAAAAAATTGTATATACTTAAGTATGGACATTTTCAAGTATCGGTCAAGAAATCAAAAATTATTTTAGACATGATTTTTCTCACCAAATGAGTAGAACGATACCAAAAGTGAATTCAAAATAGTATACTTAAAGTTTGATTCAAAAATTTTGACAAAAATCCAAAATATTGAAGAATGTTGCCACACATGCACTGCCATTATTTCCTAAGTTTCATGCCCCCATATGGGCAAACCTTGTCATGCTTCAAATCTTGCAAGTAATAGTCGTGTGGTAAAATGATTAAGAAAGACTAACATACATGATCTTGCATTTTTGCATATGTTGTTGTATTATCTAGCATGATACAAGTGTAATAATTTTAGGAACACAGTTCCTATTATCAGGATAAAAATTAACTAAATGCTATAACTGGATGATGCACAAGTACTTTTGCACCCCAAAACAACAGAAGAATATGAAAATTAGCATCTAATGGTAGAAAACGTTCAATTTCCAAGCCGTACTTACAACGAGAAAGTTTTGATTGTATACTTCCAGACGTCCCATGTAATACATGTAAGTGACCTAGCGAGGTAGAGGCAAAACTTGGACCAAGTTAGGAAAGGAGTAGTTAACAAAACAAAGCAGAAGAAAAGAGAGAATTTGTCAACAAAAATTAAGCATCTTAACCTTGTCTCTAAGCATCTTAACCTTGTCTTTGACTGGAAATTCCTCGAAGTCAAATATTCTAACTGTCTCAATAATTCTGGTGACACTACGATTGTCGTAGTGTCATCAGAAGTATTGAAACAACTAGAATATAATGGTCCAACTCGTTTGGGGCCTTTACCCTACAAAATATGATTCCAAGAAGTAAAATTTAAGTAACTTACTCGACAGTCGACGGCCCACAAGGGCAAAAGGTTAAAGTCATAGAGATTTTACCATTGATGCGAACTATGCAATACTATCAAGAGAAAGTACGAAGCAGGCTAAATAGATAAAATAATAATGATAAGATGATAGACATGCAAGCACATATAGAAAGATATAAACAGGAGGAGGTATTAGATCCATATACACCAGTCAATCTGAATACCCATCCTCACAAGAAACTAAGAGTAAAAATAGGATCTTATTACAATTGGAACCAACTGCGACCATCCTCAGTGGTAGGTTGCTGCCAGGTTCTAAAATGATTAGATAAGAATTTAAAAATAAGCTATTTGTTATTCCGATTCATTCCTAATGTGAGTCACCAAGAATGGGGTTAACGTTCCAAACTAGAATGAATTATAATAAATAAGTTGTATGTATAGAATTGGTTTAGAAGTTTAGTCGTAAATATCCATCATTTTAGTATTATCTCAATTTTAATAATCATGACATATTTTTAGCATATTTATTTTATGTAATATGATGGCAGTTACCATCAAAAACTTACCTAAACCTATTAAAAGAAAAAAGAACAAGTTTAATACAATAAAAAGAGGATCAAAAGTTTTGCCAGTCATATCACAAAAGTTTTTTGGTACAAGAATATTAGTCCACAAATGACTTTTGCCAGTCATATCACAAAAGTTTTTTGGTACATACATCTTATATTATTTTTTATTATTTGTATCAAACATAACAGCTTGTTCCCAGACTGTACCAGTAGTGAAATCGATTTTCAAAACATAAAATGAACCAATTGATTGATCAACATGATGAGTTTCAGGTCCAAAACCCTAAACTTGATTTCGTGCAAGGTGTGGTTCTGGTTACATATAGGTAATGGGTAGTATCTCATATTAAATTAAATATCATGATATGTTAGTTAGACATGAAAATCTTGTGAAATCACACTGGGTGCCACTAATTACTAGACAGTACATTTAATTTTATTTTCTTACAATTAAAATGTGTTAGTAAATATACCCATCGGTAAATAAACTCCGCTTTTTTATTTCTCACATCTTTTGATAAATAGAAAAAAAAAATTTCTAAAAAACTCTAAATTAGTAGGATGAAAAGTATGACTTCTCTAAAGTGGAAGACATTTAATCATGGTCCACTATATCTTCATACATGTAATTTTCATGTTCCTAGATATATAAGCAATCCATCAAGATAAATGTTTTTTTTGTGAACAATTTAAATACACAAAATGTTTTGTCAAGTTAGAACTAGATAGCACACATATAAAAGGAAAATGAAGGACTTCATTATTACACTCATAACTTTCCTCACATTCTCCTGTGCTAGGAAGTGATATGGAAATTTCGATTTTCTCATTAGAGGACCTCAAAGACGTTGAGGGCATCCGCTACTCTCTGCCTTCCTTCAAGCCCTAGCGAATGCCCTCAACGTTTTGAGGTCCTCCACAAAACCGGCCCACTACTCTCTCCCTCTTCTCTTTCAAGACATTCATCTCGTGATTCTCGCTCAGGATTCCAATCGGTTGGAAGAGAGGTACTCACAGCTTGCAGAAATACTCTCCCCTCTCCTCCGATTCCTCCAGAGCAACCGACTTGGCCAATACACCGATGCCTACGTTGCCCTAGAGAAGGCTACAAAGTATTTTATTTTCTTTCTCTTGCTTACTTCTTCTCTTTTATTTGCATTTTGACAATGATTGGAAATTCTAGCCTTTGTATCTCATTTTGGTTTTCTTCAATGTTGGGTTTTTCAGTGTGTTCTTGTAGGAATTTCGGAATTGGGAGGCTGCATGGGCGATGGAATCCATGCGATTTGTGGCGCTTGAGATCAGATTGCTTGCTGAGAAGGTATGTGCATGTATAGCGAAAAGAGCAGGATAATGATGATTTCTTTAGTAAGTTGTTGTCTTTGTGAAATTTCTGATGTTATGGATCTTTTTAATCTTTTAGACTGATAGGGAACTATCTTCTAGTGGGAAAATTCCAGAGAAGCTGCAAGGAGCTGGCTCATTCCTGATGAAAGTTTTTGGAGTATTGGCTGTATGATTCTGCATGTCTTTTTTGCATTTTAGATTTGGGTGATTTTATATATATTGCGCATTATTGCATCTGTGGTTAGTTGTCTCCTGGATCTTGAATGTTATTGATATATGCCTATATTCTAAGATCTGGTATCTTTAACACTTTTCTTAAAACTTGCTAATTGATTAATCAATGATAAGTTTAAGTTTTTAGGCATTCAGATTATTTGCTCTTAGGTGCATTAATAGGACCCTTTTAGATTGCTTGGTATGTTGGTCTACCTCCACCTAAATTCTGCTTACAGTTCTGTTGAAACTTGAAAGTTGAAGAGAAATGTGTGATTTGGTTGTAGGATTAGCTCACTTGCCCAACTAAATTTTTTTCTTTTACCCCTTCTGTGGTTCTCATATTATAAAATGCTACGTTTTTGTATCACTGAGTGCTTAGCATCTTTAATCTAGTCATTTACCATATCGCAAGATTAATTAAAGGCTCTCGAAATGTTGGACTGCTCTCGAGGGACTTGGGTTGTGGAGGATTCTCCATTGAGACCCTTGAACAGTCATTTGTCGTAAGCCTGCTAGTCTAGAGGTTCTTAGACACAAGTTTTTATCCTAACTAACTTTGTGATGCAAACAGAAAGGGAAGCGCTACTCTCCCTTTTTGTAACTTTGTCCTTCGATTTCCATAAAGATTGACTACTTGGAGATGGTCTTCATTTCCTCTTAGGCATCGTCATCATGGAATGGCTTTTAGTTTCTCATCTTCACCCTGAACAAATTTGGCCCAAATTGTTGAGGCTAGGGTTGTGAATGTATTCAGTATTCTTAATAGTCGACACTAACTTTACAAGTTGTTTCCTAAACTTTCAAATTAGCACACTCCTTGTTCTTGTCAAACTTGATATGCTCTTCCATGAGGCTTCATTGTAATATATATTTGGGTGCCACTATGGGCTACCAAGCTGATATTAGGGCTTGCTACAATACGATGCTGGTGGCTCCAAGGTTTTAAATCTAAGCACGAATAATGACCCAAGCCAATATATCTAGTGGTATACTGAACTACACTGCATGGTACAAATAAAACTTAGTCTGCTACGGCAGTAGTACAACCAATACCTGTTTGCTTGAGAACTGCTACATACATCCTCAATATTGAAACTTGGCTGGGTCTACAAAGATAGTGAAAAATCAGTTTGGATTCTAGTTATTGTTTAGTTTTTTTCCCTTCATATTCCATTATGGACATTTCATGGTATTGCCAAATAGATTCAGACCAAAAAGATAACTATCTCACCAAATGCAAACCCTCATTTGGGCCTATATTAGCTAACCAATTAGCGCATTTGTTGGCCTTTTCGGGTTATATAACCAAATCCAATTTATCAAATATATGTGGGAAAGTAGAGATAGAAGGTTCTCCAGAATGTTCTTGAATCTTGAGTTTCCAAGGATTATTTTATTCTCCATTATGAGAAATAAGTTTCTAGAATCAGCATCCGTATAAGGTCCATCTTAGTACACTCTTAAGGTGCCCAAGCTTCCATTATGGGAACACATGCATAGGTCCGTTCCTTTTCCTATATGTAACCAGAACCACACCTTGCAAGAATTCAAGTTTAGGGTTTTGGACCTGGAACTCATCATAATGATCAATCAATTGGTTCATTTTAAATTTTGAAAAATGTTAGTAGGGCAAGTGAGCTAATCCTACAACCAAATCACACATTTCCCTTCAACTTTCAAGTTTCAGCAAAACTCTATGCAGCATTTAGGAGGAGGTAGACCAACCGACCAAGCAATCTAAAAGAGTCCTATTAATGCACCTAAGAGAAAATAATCTGAATGCCTAAAAACTTATCATGGACTAATCAATAAGTAAGTTTTAAGAAAAGTGTTAAAGATACCGGATCTTAGAATATAGGCATATATCAATTACATTCAAGATCCAAGAGGTAGCTAACCATAGATGCAATACTGCGCAAAAAGAAAAAAATCTACCAAATCTAAGGTGCAAAAAAGACATGCAGAATCATACAGCCAATGCTCCAAAAACTTTCATCATGAATGAGCCAGCTCCTTGTAGCTTCTCTGGATTTTTCCCACTAGAAGAGAGCTCCCTATCGGCCTAAAAGATTAACAAGATCCATAACATCAGAAAATTCACAAAGACAACAACTTACTAAAGAAATCATCATGATCCCACTCTTTCGCTATACATGCACATACCTTCTCAGCATGCAATCTGATCTCAAGCGCCACAGTCTGCATGGACTCCATCGCCCATGTAGTTTCCCAATTTCAAAATTCCTACAAGAATGCACTGAAAACCCAACATTGAAAAAAACCAAAATAAGACACAAAGGCTAGAATTTTCAATCATTGTCAAAATGCAAATAAAAGAGAAGAAGTAAGCAAGAGAAAGAAATAAAATACTTTGCAACCTTCTTGAGGGCAACATAGGCATCGGTGTATCGGCCAAGTCGGTTGCTCTGGAGGAATCAGAGGAGAGGGGAGAGTATTTCTGCAAGCTATGCGTACCTCTCTTCCAATCGATTGGAATCCTGAGCGAGAATCACGAGATGAATGTCTTGAAAGATAAGAGGGAGAGAGTAGTGGGCCGGTTTTGTGGAGGACCTCAAAACGTTGAGGGCATTCGCTAGGGCTTGAAGGAAGGCAGAGAGTAGCGGATGCCCTCAACGTCTTTGAGGTCCTCTAATGAGAAAATCAAAATTTCCATATCACTTCCTAGCACAGGGAAATGTGAGGAAAGTTATGAGTGTAATTATGAAGTCCTTCATTTTCCTTTTATATGCGTGCCATCTAGTTCTAACTTGACAAAACATTTTGTGCATTTAAATTGTTCACATAAAAAACACACACATTTATCTTCATGGATTGCTTATATATTTAGGAACATGAAAATTACATGTATGAGGATATAGTGTACCATGATTAAATGTCTTCCACTTTAGAGAAGTCATACTTTTCATCCTACTAATTTAGAGTTTTTTAGAAAAAGAAAATTTTCTATTTATCAAAAGATGTGAGAAATAAAAAGAGGAGTTTATTTACCAAGATGGGTATATTTACTAACCCTTTTTAATTGTAAGAAAATAAAAAATAAATGTACAGTCTAGTAATTAGTGGCACCCAGTATGATTTCACAAGATTTTCATGTCTAACTAACATATCATGATATTTAATTTAATATGAGGCACCCATTAACATAAGAGTTTTTTAGAAAAAGAAAATTTTATATTTATCAAAAGATGTGAGAAATAAAAAGAGGAGTTTACATGATAATCATGGCTCTACATCCCTGATATTTTGCAATCATCGACGTTCACACATCGAGATAAGTTTGAGGCATATCCATTGGGTAACCTGAGTTCTTTCATCCATTGACAAACATCTTTGATCTGTTGTTTATTTAACACATACGGAGTCTTCGGCTTCAGATATCGTCCGTTGACCTCTTGTAATTTCAACTCCGGTCTCTTACAAAGTATTTTCAGATCATGTCAGGCTTTGACATTATCTTTAGTTTTTTCGGAAACATCCATCAAAGTGTTAAAAATATTATCAAACATATTTTTTTCAATGTGCATGACGTCCAAATTATACCGAATCAGTCGTGAACTCCAATACGGCAATTCCTAAAAGATAATTTTTTCACCTAGTTATGTGTTTGACCAAAGCCCGACACTCTTTCATTCCGACCTAAAACTATATCTGAAAGTGCTGAAACACGTGCTAACATTTGTTCACCAGACAACATCGGTGGTGACTCATGTCTTTCGACTTTGCCCTTAGTAAATTTACTACGATTCCTTCGATACTAATGGTTAGCCGGTAGGAATCGACGATGACAACCAACGAATGAGATTTTCCGTCCGTTCTGAAGACTGAATAATTTAGAATGTTCCATACAATACGGACAAGAGAGTCGGCCGTGAGTGCTCCAACCAGACAACATGCCGTATGCCGGAAAATCATTGATTGTCCACAAGACCGCGACCTTTAAATTAAAGTTTTACTTTCGATGACAATCATAAGTGACAGCTCCCTCGGTCCACAATGTTTTCAATTCATCAATCAAGGGTCTGAGAAACACGTCAATTTCTTTTCGCGGACCCTTAGGACCCGGAATAATTATCGATAGATAAATAAATTCATCTTTCATACACATTGATGGTGGCAAATTATAAATTGTTAGCAGCACTGACCAAACTGAATAAGGAGTTGCAGAATGACCAAACGGATTAAAACCATTTGTGCACAATCTCAATCTGATATTTCTAGTATCCCTAGCAAATGAATGATAACATGTATCCAAATATTTCCATGCTTCACTGTCGGATGGATGAGTCATTACTGTATCATCACAACTTCTTGCATGCCAACTCATGTAGGCGGCCGTCTTTTCCGACATGAATAATCTTTGAAGCCTCGGTGTTAGTAGAAAATACTGAAGTACCTTAAACGATATATTTTTCTGTCGGACCGATTTCTTCTTCTTGTAACGAGGATGTTGACATATAGAGCATTTATTTTTTAATATAAAATGCATTTATTTTGACATGCGTGTATTTCTTCATACCCAAGCCCTAGTTTTCTCATCAACTTTTTAGTCTTATAAAAAGTTAGCTCAAACTTGTTATCAGTATGCAACATTCCATTAATCAATCCTGCAATCTGATCAAACGCAACCCCGCTGATATTACAATCGGCCTTGATGTTTAGGAGCTGCGTCATTGCCGAAAACCTAGTGTATTTAGGACAATTCTCGTACAAAGGTTCATCGACAGCTTTCAACATCTCGTAAAATTCTGCAGCTTCTTTATTCGGCAATTCAATCTCTACCGCAGTTTATACTTCTATCATATCAACACCTGTAGTATCTGGTGGCACTGATGTCTCAGTAACTAGCCGATCGACATTATCATTCAGGTGGAATTGACCCCCAAGACTATCAAGTATCATAGTTCTATAGGGATTAGATTGACTGGATGAAGAAACACCAACAGAGGAAGATTCACCATGTGTCTGAACGACATGATTGCTCGATGTCCCGACTTTACGTGACTCCCAGTGACAAGTCCATAGAAAATATCTTGGTGAAAATCCTTTGCTATATAGATGCAGAGTGATAGTTTCTCGATCCAAAAATCGTCCATTCAAGCAAATGCGGCACGGACATCGGATTTTATCACCAACGCTAATGAATTTCTGATTAGAATAGGCAAAATTTAGGAAGTACATTACGCCTAATAGAAACTCGTTCGTTAAAGCTCCACGATCAAGACATCGATACATCCAACTTCGATCGCCCGACATGTTCTGTCAAAAAGTTGACAATATCTTTAGGTAATGTCTTTAGGTGAGATGGTCCTATTCCATTCGGGATTCATGTTATTCATATTGCACTAAGTATTTCTTTTAACTGTTAACTTTATTCTAAATTTTGGCAGCATCTCCCTACAGTTCTTCGAATACGCATATCATCTGGGCACGTATCAGAGAACAAGAGAGATACTGCCGAAATTTAGAATGAGTTAACGGTTAAAAGAAAAAACTAAGTGCAATACAAATAACTATATTTCTAAATTGTCCAATCAGGGACAATTCAAAGGTTGTACGTCGTATAAAAGATCATCTACTTCTTTTACACGAACATACAACCCCCGAACAGATTTAAGGTTTTGCTAAATCATATCCGACTCGTCGATGCGTACGTGAAACTTATCAACTCGTCGGAGGGATGATTATTTTCTAAATGTTTTGAGTCAGTTCGAGTCCATAGTGGATAATTCCGACACGAGTCTAAAGTGGACGATTTCGACGCGAGTCCGAAATGGACGATTCCTGCGCGAGTCCACTGAGGACGACTCTGGACTAATTAATATTTTAACTAATTAATATTAATCTAAACATTAATCTAAAATATAACATTAATCTAAATAGATTAATCTAAAAATTAATCTAAACCCTAAAATTAATCTATAAATTAAATAATTAATCTAAAAAATATTAATTTAATCAATTTCCGGCGCCGGAGTCTAATGTCCGGCGTCCAGTGTCCGGACACTGGACAATGATCCGGCCGGTGGCCAGACGACCATCGACTGAATCTAGATTGAATGGAGAGGAGGATAGTCGGCGAGACTTACCTAGATCAATAGAAGATGGCTGCGGGATCCGGCGGTCGAGGACGGGGCGGCAGCGTCAGCAGCGTCGGCGTTGGCAGCGACAACAGGTGGGGGCAGCAGCGGCGGTAG
Organism: Canna indica; assembly: GCA_034359265.1. Taxonomy (NCBI): domain Eukaryota; kingdom Viridiplantae; phylum Streptophyta; class Magnoliopsida; order Zingiberales; family Cannaceae; genus Canna; species Canna indica. The sequence goes on along the minus strand of CP136898.1, from coordinate 28,535,524 downwards.
CAGAGGAAGAGGAAGAAGGAGGAGGAAGGGGCGGGCGCGAACCCTTGGCCTATATAAACTTATCGGCAACGTCGTTGTTACGGCTCACTGGTCCGTTAGAAAGCCATTGCTGAAAAGTAACATCATCAGCAACGGCTCACTTTTCCGTTAGAACGCCGTTGCTAATAAGTATTTTACTTTCTCGTCGCGGACGCGCGATCGGCTCAAGAGTGACAGATGCCGTAGTCGTAACTAAGTCGTTGCTGATGTGATTATATATCTGCAATGGCTCGAGCGATCGTAACAAAACCATTGTAGATACAACACATCTGCAATGACTTGAGCGACCGTAAGAACGTCGTTGCAAATTGCAACGGTTTAAGCGGCCGTTGCTGAAGCACCTATTTATAGTAGTGTATTTACCAAGATGGGTATATTTACTAACCTATTTTTTTAAGAAAATAAAAATAAATGTACAATTTAGTAATTAGTGGCACCCTGTATGATTCCACAAGATTTTCATGTCTAACTAACCTATCATGATATTTAATTTAATATGAGGTGAGTAGTTGCCAATGGCATGTACAACCCAACACATTTGTCATGCATTAGCTTTATATTCATCTTTAGTATGCGCAGAGTGCGGAATCTAAAACTTACCTTTAAGCTCATGACAATATTCAAAGAGTAAACATTTAGCTTGACAAATACAACACATTCCTGTAACACATCGCTTAGCGGTGGTCTGGGTGCAATGTTTTCTAAGCCAGAGAGAAGGAATGTCAATAGGGCGACACGGAATGAGTAAGAAGCTAGGTGCCTATCCGCTACTCGCTCCGTAAAATATATGGGTATTTGTTATCCGTTTAATTCTCCGCAGGTATCAAATTATTGGTACTCATTTTATTTTCCGCGAGGGATGGATCCCCATCGATATTGGCGGGTACTCATTTAATAAATTATAATATTTTATTAAGGTCTTCAAATATAAACATAAGATCTTCAAATATAAACACAAGCTCATCAAATATAAATTATAAATATTTATCAACATCAACATAAGTGGTATTTTTAGTATATGTATAAGGGGTATTTTTGTAATTTACTTATTTTCGCAAGTAATGGGTACCCGCGGGTACGGGTACTATAATATCCATACCACCCCATAAAATAAACGAGTAAGAAAAATTACCCACAAAATCTCCACGGATAGGATATTAACCCCCATACTCGTCATAAACGGGTAAATACCCGCGGATATCCGCTTAAACATGTATTATTGTCATCCCTACTAGAGAGGTTTTGCCTTTTCTAAAATGCTCTATTGTTTTTCAACATTTTTGTCTAAAGGCATAGTATTGTATTCAAGAGATGCTTCCCTTCATCAAGAGGTGCTTTCTCAAGGCAATTCTTCCCATCATAGTAGTATAAATAGGGGCGGGGTCTTCACTTGTAATCATTGAGTTGTAATCTCCTCTTTGACTGAATATATTGAAAGCTTTTTTCACCAAACTTTCTCTCTTGTGCGTTTTTTGCTTTGAAAGCTGACTTAGTCATCTTGCAAGGGGTGAGAACGGGGCTAAGTGTCGCACATACGCTTCGAGGAGCCAAGTCCGTGACAAGTGGTAACAGAGTCAGGTTGGTTGTGCGCAGCGACAACTTCGACTATGGCAAGCAACAAGGAGAGGAACGAGTCCGAAGTGATCAACAACCGCATGATGGAGGTTATGCTCGTAGAGAAGGACAAGAGAAATAAGCGTGACCAAAGCCGACCATGGGAGGTGGGAACTTTGTACATGGTTGTTGTTGAAATCAATGAACGCATGCAACAGGTAGAGCATGACGTTGGGACGTTGGAGGGCCACGTCCTTAGGCAGCTTGATTCATTGGACGAGGACATAGCCGTGGTAGAGTCTTTACCAGAATTTGAGAGAAGCCACACCAATAATCACACCCACTTGAAAGCCAACACGGGAAAAGATGGGGGAGACAAGAAGGAAAAGTGGTAGCCAACCTTCAATTCCAAAGGCGGAAACTATAGAACCTACACCAACTGCAACAAGTACAAAGAAAAGAAGAGCACCTTCGTACCATGAAACGACTATTTTATGTGCAAAGGGTTGCACACCATGAGGGATTGTCCGAAATTGGGATCCTTGTCGGGCATGGTGTGTTAGTGTTGACTTTTGTATGTTGGCTATATTTGACAAAAGTGTTCCGGTATAATCTCAGTCCTAACTGTGAGGAATTCTGCACATATATATTGAGGGCAGTCTCAACTGTGTGAAGACGATCTCATCTGCTCCAGCAACCTATGGATTTCATGTCAAGGATGCAGCGCAAAAAGAGAACTTTTTACTTTCTACAGAGATGATGACTCTTGGTCTGCAATATTAATGATGATTCTCCTTGTTGTCTCTGAGATCTTTTAATCATCGTTAACTTTTTATTTGCCTGAATAACTTTTAGAGGTGAAGTCCTCTTTAAATATTTCCGGGCATTACTCTTTTGATCTTTATGGTCTTTAGGAGTTATGCACTGTCTATTTGTTTTGAACCGATGATTATTGGCTGTTAAACTGGTGGGTTCATTAAACAAAATAGTTATGAACAACATTGATTCAGATCTTTCAGTTGTCTCATATAAATTCAGATGAAAAAATTTGATCTGCAACTCTCTCCATGTACGAACATTGCGTTGCCAATTATTGAGAGGAGTTAAGATTGCTGAGTGCAAGACTGCTGAGTGCAGACGGCAATAATCTATCCTTTTATCTTCAAGTGAAGTTGGTTTTGGGCTGATAACTAGCTACAACACAAGGCTGTGTGGAGGGATGGAACTATGTGGCTAGGATGTCATGAGAGACAAGTTGATATGTACTTGTAATAACAAATATGTTTTTTGTTATTTCCAATTCACTGTAGTACTGGTAGTCGAATTTCGGGTGTGAAATCCAAAGAACTTATATTATACTTATAGAGTGTATTGGGTATCTGTCCGGTGAGTGCCCCACAGATTAGGTGACTGGTTTTATCACTAAAGTGCGTAAACAAACCTTTTGTGTTTGTGTGTGTTTTTATTTTTGGTTCTCACTTTGCTTCTAGTAGTAGTTGCAATAGCAATTGCAACTTTCTATTCAACTGCCCTTAACAGAAGTTCCCTTAGAGACATATACTGTCATTTGGTATCAGAGCGGTTGTGCTAACCTTTACATGCACATGATCCTTGGTGTGTCTCTTCTTTTTTTTCAGGCTCAAGATGGAAGGAATGTCTATGGGAAATTATATCAATGTTTCTCCTTTACTTATCGGACAAACTATACCTATTGGAAGGCTAGGATGAGGGCTTTCATCAAATCGTTGGATGACCGGTGCTGGAATTCTATAGAGATTGGCTACACTCCTCCGAAAACACCTAATGAGACTGAGCATAAGCCAAAGAACCAATACACGTAAGCAGAAATAGTTGCAGCAAACTACGATAATAAAGCCCTAAATGCTATATTTAGTGGAGTTGATCCTTCTCAATTTAAACTAATCTTTGTTTGTACCACGGCAAAGCAAGTATGAGAAATTTTAGAAACAAATCATGAAGGATCTGTGACTCTTTGGAAGTCAAAAGTTGAAATCCTCAACACCAGATTTGAGAATCTGAAGATGGGAGAAGATGAAAGCATACAAGACTTTCATGGGCATATCAAAGACCTCATGAACAATGCTACCGATCTTGGTGAGTCATTCTCTTGAAGAAAAAGTAGTAAGGAAAGTTCTGAGATCCATTCCTACCATGTTCGATATGAAAGTTGCTGCCATAAGTGAAGTTCATGACCCATATACTATTACTCTTGACACTCTGATGGGGAAACTGTTGGAATTATCTGAAAAATATTCTCACAAAGAAAAGAAGAAGAATCTTGCTTTCAGAGCTACTGAGGATGAGATCAAGTCAAAAGATTATTTTGAAGAGGAGATGGATGTTGTACTAGCTCTTATGATAAAAAATTCAAGAGTCTGAGAGCTAAGAATAGGGTAAATCAGAACTCTCAATCTAACTTGCAGTTCAAACATCAGTTTCAACTGCCTGAGTCTGCCAATTCCAGATCAAACTCCTTGATCTCAAACAAAAATTCAAAGGCATCCAATGCTTTGAATGTGAAGGATTTGGTCATATGAGATCAGAATGCCCAAATCTTAAAAAAAGATCAAAAAGTCATTCACTGCTACTTGGAGTGACGATGATGAAAAAACTGACTCAGAAGAGCATGAACGAGGAAACATTAGAGCTTTCGTAGCTTGCATTGATGACACAATTAAGACTGCCAACATCTCTGATGCAGATAATGATCACAACAAAGTTCAATGCACAGATAGTCTTGAGGAAGCCTATCAAGAGATGTTTGACAAATAGGTTGAAGTGACTAAACTTAACAAATCTCTCGGCGACCAGAATAAGCTTTTGGTTGAAGAAAAGAAGACCCTTAAGGAGATAATTCAAACCCTTCAATGACAGATTATTCAAAAAGAAGACAAAGAGTCTAAGTTAATTTTTAAACTTGAAAAGGTAAAGAAGGAAGTTAGAATGATAAATTCTATAGGTACTCTTAACAAAATCTTGAGTGCAAGAAAAGTCCTTCTAATCTTGAGTTCAACTGGCTACTCAACCGAGGAACTTTCATAGAGGCTCTTCAAGTCATCAAAAGCCTAATATATGAGAGGGAGATAGGGTGCCCATATGCTACTATTGCAGGTGCAGAGGACACATTATTGCAAATTGCTTCAAACTCTTCAACAAACTGAGGAGAAAGAATCATATAAATTACCCAAGGCAAAAGGTTAAGCAAATCTAGGTAATAAAGACTGATTTTAACTACAATGTTGCTTTTATGTCAAAGACTGATTTTAACTGATTTTATGTCAAAGCATGGTTGGGAAAATGAGTTATTTTCTTAGCCTACAAGTAAAACAATCTAAAAAGGGGATTTCTATCTCTCAGAGTAAGTATGCAAGAAATCTTATTCACAAATTTGGTCTAGACAGTTCTAAGGCAGTTAGAACTCATATCTCTACTCATGAAAAACTGAGTAAATATGATGAAGGCAAGAGCATTGATCCTAGTCTCTACAGAAGTATGATTGACAGTTTATTGTATCTGATTGCTAGCAGACCTGACTTATGTTTCAGTACGTGTTGGATTGTGTGCCGCATTTCAAGCTAATCCAAAGGAGTCTCATCTACATGTAGTTAAACATATTCTCAAATATGTTAAAGGTACTTTGGATGGCCTTTGGTATTCTATTGATTCTAACCCCTCCCTAGTATGATATACTGATGCAGACTGAGCTGGAAATATTGATGACATAAAAAGTACCTCAGGTGGCTGCTTCTATATTGGAACAAATCTGGTGGCCTGGTTACGTAAAAATCAAAACTTCATTTCTTTTTCTTCAACAGAAGCTGAATATTTGGCAGCAAGCAGTTATTTGGATGAGGAATATGTTGCTTGATTATGATTTCAAACAAGAATAAATGATTCTATACTGTGATAACACCAGTACTATAAATATCTCAAAAAACCCTGTTATGCATTCTCGCACTCAACACATTGATATTTGTTTTCATTACATCAGGGAGCTAGTTGAAATAAAGGGGTTGCAACTGAAATACATTCCTACAAATAAACAGGTTGCAGATATCTTCACAAAGACACTAAATGGAGAAAAGTTTGAGCAGTTGAGATCAGCTCTAGGACTGTGAGTCATGTGACGCAATTTTTATGGAAGTGGAATAATTGAAGAGTCTTTCAATTAATTTTCTACTTACCTTATTCATTGAAGGTTTTTATCAATTTATTTTCCCACATTATTGTTTTTGGTAGGCATTTTGTACCTTCAATTCTACTCTTATTGCTCATTGAAAATTTTTTATGTCCCTCATTTCGGCGAGAGGCTGTTATTTATGAGGATTTGGACATATGGGATTTATGTCCCCTTGGCGTTGCAACTCGATTCAACATCTTGAAAAATAACTGACTTTTTCGCTATTCAAGCATCCTTTTGTCTACCTCTCATCTATTTAATTAGAAGATTCAATGATGGGCTGTAAAATTAGCAATATGAGTTTCAAGAAATAGATGAATGCTCCCTTGGCAAAGAAAATGGTGTTTTCAAGTTCTCCTGAGAATATAGAAACAACTATTTCGGTTCCACCTCCTGATAAATTATCTCCATCTTCTACCTCTCAAGGTCAAAATCTGAAAAAGAAATCAAGGAGAAGAGCTTCTGACCATCATCTAAGAAGAAATGGTAGTGGCATGACATCAAAAAAGCCTCAAATCCCTATCTCAAATTCCTGGTACTGGGGGAGAGGAATTATCTTCCGAGGGGGAGGGTAAAGATGAAGTCATTTTTTCTTCTGGCTCTGTATTTCAAAGATGATTCTTCTAAAAGCAGTAGATATTGGTGCTATTTTTGCTGTTGTTGATGAAGAGCTTAATTCAATTTCAGGAAAGACTGAACCTCCTTTATTTTCTTCAGTTCTTACGACGAAGACAATCATAGTTGAAACTGTATCTGAAGTAGTTAAAACTACTGATGCAAGACTTGAAACAACCATTGTTCCAACTACTGCTATTGTAACTTCAGCTCTTGCATCCAAAGCCTTGAACCTCTATCCGGCTCCATCATCCACAGCCAAAAGAGCTATTCGTGATGACCTATTTAAAACACAAGTGTCCTAGGCTAAGCTCCACATGCAGGTAATCCCTATTGAGAAAAAGATTCTTGAATATTTCACAACTGGTTCTGCAGGTTCTGCATCTCTATCTTCTAGAAGGGTCTCTGGTTCATCTAGTCCTGACTGCTCTGAGTGGCTGCTTTCTTTCCTTTGTCTTATTAGGCCAAAAAGGGGGAGATAAATGAGGTGTTCGAATAATTGGGGTGTTTGATAAACTGTAATTGGTCATAGTGGATGGTACCTTAAAACCTCTATCTTGTTTGGCCAAATCTGGTTTGTTGACTGGTTGACTGATTGTATTTTTCTTATCTCTGACTATGGTGGTTATGACTGTGACTCTGTGATGGCTGGATATTTTCTCTGAACTGTTAATTATATCTTGACAATTAGTGTGCTTGTTTGTGAATCTACTATCTTGTTATTTGTCTTTTTGAAATTGACTATGACGGGTTGGATTTTTGCCAAATAAGCCAAAAGGGGAGAATGTCAGTGTTGGCTTTTGTATGTTGGTTATATTTGACAAAAGTGTTCCAATATGATCTCAGTCTTAACTGTGAGGAATTCTTCACATATTGATGGCAGTCTCAACCGTGTGAAGACAGTCTCATGTGCTCCAGCAACCTATGGACTTCATGTCAAGGATGCAACGCAAAAAGATGACCTTTTGCTTTCTACAAAGATGATGACTCTTGGTCTGTACTATTAATGATGATTCTCCTTGTTGTCTTTGAGATCTTTTAATCATCGTTAACTTTTTATTTGCCCGAATAATTTTTAGAGGTGAAATCCTCTTTAAATATTTTCGGGCGTTACTCTTTGGATCTTTATGGTCTTTAGAAGTTATGCACTGTCTATTAGTTTTGAACCGATGACTGTTGGTTGTTAAACTGATGTGTTCATTAAACAAAATAGTTGTGAACAACATTGATTCAGATCTTTCAGTTGTCACATATAAATTCAGATGAAAAGACCTATTCTGCAACTCTCTCCATATGCGAACACTGCGTTGCCAATTATTGAGAGGAGTTAAGACTGCTGAGTGCAGACGGCAACAATCTATCCTTTTATCTTCAAGTGAAGTTGGTTTTGGGCTGATAACTAGCTACAACACAAGGCTGTGTGGAGGACGGAACTCTATAGCTGAGATGTCATAAAGAGGCAAGTTCGTATGTACTTGTAGTAACAAATAGGTTCTTTGTTATTTCCAATTCATTGTAGTACTGGTAGTCGGACTTCGGGTGTGAAATCCAGAGGACTTATATTGTACTTATAGAGAGTGGATTGGGAATCTATCCGGTGAGTGCCCTGCATATTAGGTGACTGGTTTTGTCACTGAACTGCGTAAACAAATCTCTTGTATTTGCGTGTGTTTTTGTTTTTGGTTCTCACTTTGCTTCTAGTAGCAGTTGCAATAGTAGTTGCAACTTCCTATTCAATTGCCCTTAACAGAAGTTCCCTTAGAGACATACTGTCATGGTGAATGAAAGGGAGACCACGACCCCTCAAATGAAGGTACTTCTCAAATAGGATCATTACAACTTCTTAATGCACTCAAAGTCAAGGCGGTGACAAGTATGACCAGTAAGGCTAGGGGCTGTTGTACGTGGAGACATACGTCAACGGACAGACTAAGTAACCAATGGTGGACACGGGTACAACACACAACTTTGTGATTGAGGAGGAGACCAGAAAGTTGAACCTTGAAGTAACCAAGGCAGACGGGTGGCTCAAGGCCATGAACACTAGCGCTTAGCCACTCACCGGGATGACACGGGGCATGGAGATAAAGCTAGGCGTTTGGAAGGGCCAAGTGGACTTTTTGGGACACCGATGGACGATTCTAAAATGGTGCTTGGAATTCAGTTCTTGCGAAAGGTAACAGCCATTCTCGTGCCCTATTTCAATTTTGTTTGCATACTAGACCAGCGGTCATCATATTTGATACCGGCGGTAAATGGGGCAATTAAGGCCAAGCAACTATCACTCATGCAATTAGCCAAGTGCATGGAGAAGGGAGAACCAATGTTCATGGCAGCCTTTAAGATAGAGGATCTATTGGACAAGGCACAGGCGGATGACATCCCATCCACTACTAAATACGTCTTAGAATAGAACAGGAACACCATGCCACCCGAATTACCAAAAATGCTTCCGCCCATACGTGAAGCGGACCACAAGATAGTGCTAGAATCGGCCACCAAGCCCCCCGCCATGGCACATTACCTTCTAGCTCTTCTCGAACTAGAAGAGTTGCGGAGACAATCAAAGGCACCATATGGCACACCGATACTCGACTCGACTAGGATCATTGGGCCCGGTCGAATTAGACCTAGCGGCGCTCCTCCATTCATTATCAGACCAAATTGCGCGGCTCAGCCCAGGGGGCTTCGCCTAAATACACCCCTGAGCCCCAAGTCTTACTAAGCATCTCTGCCCAAGGACCCCATCTGGCCACACAAGGATACCCACATCCTACCATATCAAGGGAGATACGCCAATACAAGTCTGCCATCTCTAGGATCGACTTCGACCCATTATGGGTAACCTCCCCACGAGATTTTCGGACGACATCATCATCTCCATTTGCTATAAATATAGACACAACACACATCAAGTAATCCTAAATCCAATTTGCATTACCTCCACCTTGGAGTCCCATTGACTTGAGCATCTGAGTATCATTGGCAGGTCCCCCCCCTCGGCATCAAACCAGACAAGGAGAGACACTGAACCGAATCGGGACCGGAAGGCCCCAACTCTCAGGCAAGAATATTTGACACCCACAGTGGGGCCGAGTATAGCTTACCTTGCCCACAATGGTCGGAACCCGAAGTCAAGCAATCACCGCCCACACCAACGGCCATGACACGATGGCGACGATCGACCACAACCTAGTAATGCTGAAGCAGCGAGGAGCAATGCTCCAATACCACCCACTCCTCCCCCCGAAGATCCTTATTGGAGAATAGATTGTTTGGAGGCTAAAAATCAACATCTAACGGCCCAAATCGAGATGTTGACGCGATCCCATGGACAGCCCCCGGTTGACCATGAACATTGCCACTCACAACTCGGGGACAACGTTCACTCAGGAAAAAGGAGACTTGATCCAACTCCCCGCGACAAAGCCTCCAGCCCGCCCCCTCATCTGGAGAAAGACGAAGATCCCAAAATCCAGAAGTGAGATACCTACCACCCGCCTATCGCCCAGCAAATCATGATAACCCACCGAGAAGTGAGTTACCTACCACCCTGACACCCTACCCCGGTACAGGTGACCTCGCGCTGCACTTGACAGTGTTTCAGACTACGATGCACTATCACATACGGAGCAACCGACTCTGCACTCTATAGAGCTTTTTCGACGTTTCTTGGAAAAACTGCCATACTGTGGTTTGCCTCCCTCCCGCCGAGCTCTATTCACTCTTCCGAAGACCTCTCCTGCGTCTTCCTCAGTCATTTCACTACGTCATGGGTATACCACAAGACGGCAGCCGCCCTCCACTACATCAGGCGACGGCAACATGAGCCCCTAAGAGAATACCTGGTCAGATTTCAAGTTGTAGCAGTTGAAATTCCCAATCTTGACCCGCAGATTGAGCTATTCTACATCCAACACAAGCTAAAACCTGGATGTTTCATCGACCAAATCATCCTTACCGAGCCCAGAGATATGGTTGAGTTTCAAGAGAAGGCCGCCAACTTCATAAAGATGGAAGAACTCCGAGAAGCCAAAAATATTGACTAGCAAAACATTGAAACTGATATCGGAGGCACGAGATTCGGAAAAGAAGGCAAAAGAGGCAAAGATCGTTACTCCCTCGAGCAGAACTATAACCTAACACCGAGGTCCTCACCTCGTCCAAGTACCTGATTTGAAAGGTATACACCCCTTAACACCTCAAGTGAAATTATCCTACAATAAGTATATTATCTACAACTACTCAGGCCCCCCAACCGCCTGAAAGCATAAAGTCTTCATACAAAGGCGACAAGAGTAAAAGGTGTGGAGTCCTATGTGACCATCGAACCTATGGACACATCACTGAAGAATGTGGAGTCCTATGTGACCAGATTGAGCGATTGATCAGAGAAGGTTGCCTCAACCACTACATCCGGCGTGGTTGAAGTCATAGCCAAAGCTGACAAAGTTGCCAGCAACTTCGGAGCCCCAGTAAGACCCTACCGCTTGGTGGCACAAACAACAACCATGACCCTAAAAATATGGCAGTCCTACCCCGATGTCCAGGGAGTCATTGACTACATAACAGGAGGATTTGCTAGAGAAGGCAGTTCTGAAACATAATCGTCCCAGACCGTTATGATCGTCGGCGAAGCAGCTTAGTCACAAAGGCCACGCGAATCCAGCCCGGTAATATCTTTCTGCAACTCTAATTTTCAAGGGGTTGATAGGAATTTACATGATTTTATTGTCATTTATGTGTTTGTTGATGGTTTCCTTATTAGGAAAGTCTTGGTGGACTAGGGCAGCTCTATCGACGTCCTCTTCTATCCTACACTCGAGAGAATGGGCATCAGCGAATCTTCTCTACGCCCATACCATGGAGAGCTTGTCAACTTCTCAAGAGATCATAGACATCATGGGCTGCTTACAGATAGCCATAACATTCGGCTCTGCACCGAGAGAAAAAATGATAGACGTACATGTTGACCTAAGGTTTTTCTACCTTGGTCTTAATCTCAGTTTTAATGATAATAAATATGGAACTAATGTTTCATTGAGAAATACTTTCAGGTTCCAAGTCGGTTAGCGCTCGACGTCCCCGATCGAAACAATCGGACAAATCGGCATGGACACTCGTCGATGCTCGGGATTCTCCAGAAAGTTAGAGTTTAGGTTTACAGTGTTTAGAATGATTGTGTAATCCTCTATTATGATGCAAAACCCAAAAACCAAACCCGGACCCCAAAAATATGAAAAACCGGAAAATTAGAAAACGACCCCGAAATTCACTAAGCCTAGGGAGCTCCTTGGAGGGCTATATGACCTAGATATTTTCTTGGCACCAAAAGTCCCGGTAATTATTTCTTAGGTAAAAACTAGATAATGGGATATTTTAAAGGATTTTTTGGAAGCATTTAGCCTACCCATATTTGACCCGAAAGATTATAACATTTCCATTTTTGGAAATTTCTACTAGACCCCAAAAGTTAGATTTTGATTTTTTAGATATTTTTATTGAATCCAAATGGGGGTAATCCTTATATAACATTTAAACATAAGTTAATAACTTTAAAATATTAATGTTATATAAGAGCACTTAGCGAAGACGGAACCCAGAAACGAACAAACAAGCAAAAAACTCAGCCAAACCAAGCAATTTTCCCAGGTTCGGTCGCACAGTCGATCGATCGAACTGTACCCAAAAGTGGCAGAAGGCTTCGGTCACTCGGGCGATCGCTTGGTCGGTCGACCTATGATCGACCGGCAAGCGATCGGGCGTCGCCAACGGGCAGAAAAATGCATGTTGACGAGCCATATTATTTGGGGGGTTATAAATACCCACCCCAAACTCTCTCTCTCTCTCTCTCTCTCTCTCTCTCTCTCTCTCGGGGTTGTTGATGCATTTAAGTTTCCATTGAGCCATTGTTGATCATCTCTAAGGCTTTTCTTGAGCCATCTCTTTGCAAACTCTAGTTTCCATGATAAAACCTTGATTTAGCCTTTGGACCTTCAAGATTCATCTTCTCAAAGCATCAACAGAACTAGGGAATTTCTTTTGGAGCTAAGTATAGTTTGATTTGTTTATTGCTCCAATTGTTATTATATTTTCTTGGTTATTTACATTGTATATCATTTGTGTAAACCTAGGTTGCTAGGTTTGATTGAGTTGGTGGCTGCCTTGGTGTTAAGGCTTAATACCACCGGTGTAAACGTAGTTTACTAGGATTAGTTGAGTTGTACTTAGGGTGAGGTGGGAGAGTGCTCTTGGCCCCAGACCACTGACGATCTGGATCCCGTACAAATCGAAACATCTCTCGAACAGGTAACCCACATTGGAGCACGCCTCCCGAACGAGCTCAAGGCCCGACTTAGCACCCTGCTCAAAAGTAATGCCGACCTCTTTGCATGGACGCATGTCGACATACCAAGAATATGTTGGTGAAATGGCCACAATAGAGGGGGGGTGAATAGTGTGTTATCTAAATCTTTTTGCCTAAATTCAATTTTAAACGTTTCTTGAACTACTTAGGCAAATTATAATTTATTGACTAAATACGGAAGCAATAATAAAATAGTTAAACACAAACAAAGATAGCAATGCTAACACAATGAGATTTATAGTGGTTCGGCCATGCCTACTCCACTACTTAAGCACTCCGCTTAGAATTTTCAAACTAAACTTTACTAGATTAATCTTGTTTCCCTTACAACGAGGACTTTGACCCGAAGAGTCTCGCTCTCAACCTAAGGCACTTCCACACCCGGAAGTCTCCGTCTTCTTACCGAGAGCACTCTTCCACCTCAACCCTAAGGGACAACTCAACTAATCCTAGTAAACTACGTTTACACCGGTGGAATTAAGCCTCAAACACAAAGGCAACCACCCAATCTATCAAACCTAGCAACCTAGGTTTACACAAGTTCAAATGTAATGAAAATAAATAAGAAAATATACAAGTAATGGAGCAAACATACAACAACACAAATACTTAGCTCCAACACAATAAATCCTAGCTCATCTCGATGCCTTGATAATGAATCAAATCAAGCTTGAACGTAAACTCAAGAAAAATAAGGTAGAAAGCTAGGGTTTCAACAAAGATGGCTCAATCAAAGCTTGTAGGTATCAAATGATGTCTCATGAAGCATTAGAGGGTCATAGAAAGGCTTAGAAGGCCTTTAAATAGGCAAACCGCCAAGTGGTGGTCGGGCACAACGGGTATAAAATAGCTATTTTTCAAGCCGTTATACCGTCGGTCACTGGTCCGGTCGAACGTCGATCGATCGACCAAGTGATCGCCCGAGCAACTGAAGCACTCTGTGCATTTTGGGCTCGATTCGGTCGACCGCCCCTGCGACCGAACCTGAGAAATTAGCTTTTTCTTGTCACGTTCTTCATTTTCGGATTTCGGGTTTAGTTTTTGGGTTCTTTGCATCATAAAAGAGGGTTACATATTCATTCTAGACACTCTAATCCTAAACTCTAACTACCTGATGAATTTGAGCGCGTCGACAAGCGTCCGTGCCGATTTCTCCGATTTCTCTTCTTTTCCTGACCGCGGACGTCGTGCGCTAACCGACTTGGAATCGGAAAGATTTCTCAATGAAACATTAGTTCCATGTTTGTTATCATCAAAACCAAGATTAAGATCAAGGTAGAAAATCTTAGGCCAACAATCTTCTCCTTTTTGATGATGACAAATATCCTTAAGAAAATATATCATTTAAGCACAAAAGATATCAAGCATGGGATTTCTCCCCTATCAATATGCATATCTATGGAAATAAACTCTTCCTATCTATATGCATGATTTTCTATATTTTCTTCCTTTTTTACCTATATTTTTCTCTCCCTTTTGACATCAATAAAAAAGGGCTAGAAAAGTCAACTATGGTCAAAGTTGGGACTTGAAAACTAATTTTTATGAAAACGAAGTCAACCAGCTCAAGGGATGAAAGCAACATATCGAATGAGAGACTAAGTAATACATGATATCATGAAGCGATAGTCAAAAACCAAAACTAGGAATCATGTACTAACTCAAGTAACGATATTTCCAAGTATCGGTCAAGGAGTCAAAAATCATTTTAGAAATGATTTTTCTCTCTAAAATATTTGAACGATACCAAAAGTGAATTCAAAATATCATACTTGAAGTCTCATTCGAAGATTGGACCAAAAATCAAAGTATCGAAAAAATGAACATTTGGGAAGAACGATATTTTAAATTTTTGAAATCCAATTTCAAAAATTCATATCAAATCATATTCATACTGAAAATTTTTAAAATTTTTACTGAAGAAACTAGATTTTTCAGAGAACATGCAGTTTCAAGAATCATCCAAAAATCAATTTTCTAAAAATAACTTAAATCTAGTGGCATTTTCGTAAATATTAGCTATTTTTTTATTAAAAAATAGTTTTCATTCAAACCTTTCCAGATATCAAGATATAATCATTTAAAGCGTGTTTATCAAGTTTGAAATGAAAATGATGTCATTTGGTCAAAATTTTACCTTATCAAGATTTCATTCAAAAATAAGCATGTCAAAATTTTACCTTATTATGATTTTACCAAAATGAAACTCATACCTCATTTCTTGAGAAATTTTATAATTTTCATTTTCTTTCCCAATTTTCTTTAACCTTCCAAAATTATCACTTTCTCAACTTACAAGTAGGCGTCATTAATATCATTATGAAATCATATACCAACTAGCAAGCTAACTTACTAAATAGCAAGGGTTCAATGTAAAGTTTCATTTAAAAGTCTTAACCTATGCTAGATAGTATAGATTCATTTTAAAGGAGTTATCATGATATCAAAATGAATCAAAGAGATCTTAAGATATGAAATATTTGAAGAATAAGACCTCTAAACATGTTTGACTAGTTTGAACTTAAAAGAATGTCTCTAATAATAAGTATAAACCTAGAGCAAGTTTCATTCAATGAAATTTACTTAAGCACTAAAATTCTACCTACTCATGAGAATTCAAGGATTTAATATGCAATTCTAATCATGAGTATAGAGACATAATTTAAGCTTAAACATTGAGGTATAACACTAAGATTTTGAATTAATCGAAGTTATACCTTATTCATGATAATTTTCCAAACTTACTATTTTTTTCCTAGTTATTAGTCTTCCTAAAATACTCATAACTTGCAAGTAAGCTACACTAATATTTTAGAAAAAATAAAGCTACTTAGCAAGCTAACCAAACCAGAAAGCAAAGAGAAACATCAAGAATCATTATCAAAATCCACTTTGCTAAATAGTTTAAAATCCATTTCAAAATATGTTATCATGAATCCGAAACGAATTTTAAGAGATCACAAATGTAATATTAATGAAAAATTGATCTCCAACCCTTCCTATTGGTTGAAAACCGAAAGGCCACAATGAGCCTACGATTTAGAATCGCAAGGTCGTATGAGCTCGTTATAGGCTACATAGGTCTCCCAAGAGATCGGAAATAGAATAATCAAAAAAAAACTTTTTGAAACTCATATCAAGAGCGGAAAATCTACTAATATTAAGCATATATCAAAACTCCAACTCTAATTTAAACAAGTAGGTATATGAGATGATTCCAAAGTGTTTGATGCCAACAATTTCATTACCCAAGGCATCATGATGATTTGAAGTTGCAACTTTAAAATGGTACAATCTTTGAATCCCCAAGCAACTTCAATCAACCAACTTCATCTCACCCTTGTGTGGTTGCTCCCCCTACAATAGAGCATGAAATTTTTGGTACCCAAATGGCTTTGGGTCACTGGGGGTTAGTGGGCTTAGGTACCCAAAGTGTCTTAACAATACTAGGGTTCACTTTAAAAGCACGATCATAAATTGCATGCCCATACATGCCACAACAAAAGCAATGACCATGAAATTCTTTCTTAATTTTTACCATTCTTATGATCATGAGGTCTAATATTAGAATGCTTGGCATGAGAAATATGATGAGCATTAGCATTCTTAGATGGAATATTTTTCTTCCTAGGATTTCTAAAAGATGAAGCATGTGATAAATTACTAGTTTTCCTACTCAAGAAAACAACCTTATTTTTTAAGTCATTAATGGATTTGTGTAAAGCTTGTATTTGAGATTTCAACAAGCAATTTTTATTTCTCAAAATATCATGCTCAAATTTGAAATCATTTGTACAATCCTTACCATTGAGATTCACATTATTTTTCGTGTTCTCATTTTTATCTCTAATTTTTGAAATCTTAATTAATAACTCATCATTCTCAATTTCTAATTCTTCATTTCTATGTTTCAAGTCCTTAATTTCAAGTTTTAAAGCATCATGGCAAGAATCAAAAGAGCTAGTATTCAATTTTTCATTTTCTAATTCATGCACATGAGAACTAATTAAGCCTTAAATTTTCCTTCTTTAATTTTCTATTTTCCTTATTCTTTTTCATGAGCAAGTCATACATCTTTTTACATTCTTCTAGTAGTTCTTCATATGACATATCAAGGGATTTAGAGCTACTAGAATCACTATCATTAACATTTTGAACATGATTAGAAGATGGAGAATATACCTCATCTCAATGACCCATGAGGCAAAAGTTTGATGTAGCTTCATCGTCATGTCTAGAAGTGGCTTCACTTGATTTGGATGTGGATGATGAAGCACAATTCTTCTTTTTGGATTTCTTCTTTAAGAGTGGATAATTCTTCTTCTTATGTTTCTTCTCTTGGCAAAGGAAGCACCTAAGTTTTCTTTTCCGATTTTTGGTGTTCCTTTGACTAGATGAGCTTTGGGCATCAAAAACTTCATTAAGACTAGAGGTATGACAATTGTCATCACCTCCTTCATTGAAAGCTAAAAGCTCATCGGTTTTTGCATAATCGTAAAGCATGTTTAAACAAGGCCAAATATCGAATGCGGATGAACAATGCATAACTTTTCCAAGTATATCATTTGAGAATGAGCAATATATATAGAAAGTGCATTGTTTTAGCATTCAATTCAAACAATCTAATTTGTTCTTGAGTCCAATCATTAATGTCAATGGTGGGCTCAACGTATTCATTCTTTAGCATGCACCATAGATCTAAACTTTGTGTTTTAAGAAAAGTATACATTCTACTCTTCCAAACACCATTTTTTTTTCATCAAACCTAAGTGGTGCAAATGCTATACTTTCTAGTGTCATTTTTCGGATCGAGACAAGATGTAGACGAGATGGTAAAATCTCAATCCACGACCCACTCTGATACCAAATGTTGGTGAAATGACCACACTAGAGGGGAGTGAATAGTGTGTCATCTAAATCCTTTTACCTAAATCCAATTTTAAACGTTTCTTGAACTATTTGGGCAAATTATAATTTATTGACTAAATGCGGAAGCAATAATAAAATAGTTAAACACAAACAAAGATAGCAATGCTAACACAATGAGATTTATAGTGGTTCGGCCCCAATGCCTACTCTACTACCTAAGCACCCCGCTTAGTATTTTCAAACTAAACTTTACTAGATTAATCATGTTTCCCTTCCAACGAGGACTTTGACCCGAAGAGTCTCGCCTCAACCTAAGGCACTTCCACACCCGGAAGTCTCTGTCTTCTTACCGAGAGCACTCTTCCACCTCAACCCTAAGGGACAACTCAACTAATCCTAGTAAACTACGTTTACATTGGTGGAATTACGCCTCAAACACAAAGGCAACCACCCAATCTATCAAACCTAGCAACCTAGGATTACACAAGTTCAAATGCAATGAAAATAAATAAGAAAATATACAATTAATGAATCCTAGCTCATCTTTATGCCTTGATAATGAATCAAATCAAGCTTGAAGGTAAACTCAAGAAAAATAAGGTAGAAAGCTAGGGTTTCAACAAAGATGGCTCAATCAAAGCTTGTAGGTGTCAAAGAATGTCTCATGAAGCATTAGAGGGTCATAGGAAGGCTTAGAAGACCTTTAAATAGGCAAACTACCAAGTGGTGGTCGGGCACAATAGGTATAAACGGCTATTTTTCAAGCCATTATACCGCCGGTCGCTGGTCCGGTCGAACATCGGTCGATCGCCCGAGCGATCGGAGCACTATGTGCATTCCGAGCTCGGTTCGGTCGACCGCCCCTGCGACCGAACTTGAGAAATCAGCTTTTTTGCTGATTTCTTGTCGCGTTCTTCATTTCCGAATTTCGGGTTTGGTTTTTAGGATCTGTGCATCATAAAAGAGGATTACATATTCATTCTAGACACTCTAATCCTAAACTCTAACTACCCAACGAATTCGAGCGCGTCGACGAGCGTCCTTGCCGATTTCTCTTATTTTTTTGACCACGGACGTCGTGCGCTAACCAACTTGGAACCTAAAAGATTTCTCAATGAAACATTAGTTACATGTTTGTTATCATCAAAACCAAGATTAAGACCAATGTAGAAAATCTTAGACCAATAGAATAGACCCCTAGGTCATCTGCCATCGGTTGTCCATCGACCCTCGTATCAAACATGTGGCCCAGAAGAAGAGAAAAATCGAAGTCGAGCAACAATAGACATCCCTTGAGGAGACCACAAAGTTGCTGAAAGCGAAATTCATCTGGGAGATTTGTTTCACAACATGGCTCGCAAACATTGTAATGGTCAAAAAGCATTCGAGAAAGTGGCGAATGTGTGCTGATTTCATCGACCTCGACAAAGCCTGCCCGAAAGATTCCTACCGGCCTGTTGTCGAGTATCAGCAAACTTGTTGACGACTCCTCAGGGTATCAGTACTAGAGTTTCATGGATGCCTATTCAGGCTACAACCAGATCTGGATCACCCTGATGATGAAAAGAAAATGACTTTCATTACTGAGCATGCAAACTTCTACTATAAGGTAATGCCCTTCGGACTCAAAAACGCATGAGCTACATATTAGTGATTGATGAACAATGTTTTTAAGAATCAAATAGAGCGCAACATGGAAGTGTACGCCGATGACATGGTAGCTAAAATGCCTGTCATTGGCGATCATTGCAATGATCTCATCGAGATCTTCAGTCAGCTCATACACTACAACATGAGATTAAATCCAAAAATGTGCGCCTTCTGTTGGTGAAATGGTCACACTAGAGGAGGGGTGAATAGTGTGTTAGCTAAATCTATTTGCCTAAATATGATTTTAATCATTTCTTAGATTACTTAGGCAATTCACAATTTATCGACTAAATGCGGAAGCGATTAATGATAAAGCAATTAATACAAATAAAATATCAATGCTAACACAATGATTTATAGTGGTTCAGCCCCAATGCCTACTCCACTACCTATGCATCGTGCTTAGGATTTCACACTCAAATCCACTAAATTATGAGTAGCTTACAATTGAGGACTTTTACACCAGAAGACCCTACACTCATCTCGAAGGCACTTCCACACCCGGAAGTATCCCGCCTTCCTACCGAGTGAGCTTTCCTACCTCAATTCCTAAGACTTACTCCTAACTTAGTTTACACAAGTGGCTTTACACCTTCTATACTAAGGTAACCACTCTATCACATGACCAAACACTAGGTCTTCTTACAACCTCAAGTAAATCAATTCAAAACAAAATAAAAATACCTTAATCACAAGAAGAGAGTAAAGAGGACTTATCACAAAAAGGACACCTCTTCTTCTTGAGCCTAGCAAGCTTGAATACCCCTTCAATGAAGAACACTTGAGGATGAGGGATCAAGAGCTAGGTTTTGTGGATTTGATCATTAAAGGACTTAGTTGATGCTTAGGATCACTCTTTGAGGCTTGGAAGCATCAATAATAGGTTGGGAATGAGTTTGGGATGGGTATTTATAACCCCCAAACACCAAGGCTTGTCAACGGGCATTTTTTTGCCCGTTGGCGATGCCCGGTTGCTTGTCTGTCCATCGTCGGTCGACCGACCGAGCGACCGCCGAGCGATTGAAGGCATTCTGTCCATTCTGGGCATCATTCGGTTGATCAATTAGTCGACCGCAATGCCTTCTGCCCATTTTTGTCTTATGCCGATTGACCAGTCGGTAGACCAATTCTGGGTAGGGTTGATTTTTTGCAAATTTTTCTTACGCGCTTTGTTTTCGGCTTCCGGCCTTCAGCGTGCGTCAACTTGGAGAGCTTTCCATATTTTCCCTAGACTCGTCCAAGACGTCTTTGGTGCACAGGTCGGACTTCTAGAAATTTCCGCGACAAACGCGAACGCGTCGACCAATGTCCTTCCAATTTTCTATTTTCTTCGATATTTTCGATTGAGGACATCGAGTGCTAACCGATATGGAACCTGAAAATATTTCTTAATAAAACATTAGTTCCATGTTTGTTATCATCAAAACCGAGATTAAGACCAAGGTAGAAAACCTTAGGCCAACACCTTCGGAGTGCAAGGTGGCAAATTCCTCAGATTCATGTTGACACACCGGGGGATAGAAGCCAATCTAGAAAAATGTTGGGCTATTCAAGAGATGTGGAGCTCACGCAACATAAAGGAGGTACAACATCTCACTGGAAGGATGGCGGCTCTCTCCAGATTTCTCTCCAGGTCAGCCGATCGAGCTGCTCCCTTCTTCAAAATCTTACAAAAAAGCAGGACTTCCACTGCGATGAAACATGCGAGGAGGCATGATGTCTCGCCAGCCCGTCGATTTTGGACAAACCACGACAAGGAGAAACCCTTTTTTTTTACCTCACCGTCATGGAGAACGTCCTCAGCTCGGTCCTGGTTCGGGAGCAGTAAATGGATAAAAAACTGATCTACTTCATCCGCAAAGTCCTCTAGGGACCAGAAATTACGTACCAAAGGTTCGAAAAGCTTGCCTTCGCCTTGGTCATTTCGGTCCAGACGTTGAGACCATATTTCCAGAGCCACCACATTCAAGTACGCACCAAACAACCAATCAGACAAGTTTCTCAGGAGACCATGTGGACATCAAAGGCTATTTATAGTTGGCCACAACGTTCGGCTCCCCACCAAAAACAAGGACGATAGATATATAGTTCCTCCTCGTTCATTGCATAAGTCCCTACCACATGATCTTGGGCCGACCTTCCTTGAATAATCTGGGAGCTACCGTTTCGATCCCTCACCTCGCCATCAAGTTCAATATCTGGGTGACATAGGTACGAGTAATTCATGCTGAGCAAAGAGAAGCACGTGCGTGCTACAATGAGTGATTGAAGCTCAAGGTGATTGAATCCCAACCACAAATCTCAGACCTGGATCCTAGGGGAGACATCCAACAGCAACCCCAGCCCACTGACGACATAGAACCTGTGCAAGTTAGGACATTCCCCGAACAGGTACCTTATGTGGGAGCGCACCTCCCAGTGAACTCAAAGCTCAACTCAGCACTCTATTTAGAAACAACGCTGACCTCTTCGCATGGACGCCATCCGATATGCTAGAGATATATCCCCAAGTCATTTGTCATAAACAAGCCATCGACCCTCGGGTCAAACCCATGGTCCGAAAGAAAAGAAAGCTCGGAGTTGAGCGACAGCCGGCATCCCTCGAAGAGATCGAGAAATTATTAAAGGCAAAATTCATCAGAGAGATTCGATTTACAACGTGGCTCACAAATATTGTAATGGTCAAAAAGCATTCGAGAAAGTGACAGATGTGTGTCGACTTCATCGACCTCAATAAAGCCTACCCAAAAGATTCTTACCCACTGTCGAGCATAGACAAACTTGTCGACGGCTCCTCGAGATATCAATATCTAAGCTTCATGGACGCTTATTCAGGGTACAATCAAATTCGGATGCACTCGGAAGATGAAGAAAAAACGTCTATCATCACCGAACATGCAAACTTTTGTTACAAGGTAATGCCCTTTGGGCTTAAAAAAGTAGGAGCCGAGTATCAATGCCTGATAAACAAAGTCTTTGTAAAGAAAATTGGTCGCAGCATGGAAGTGTATATCGACGACATGGTTGCCAAAACACCGGCACTGAAAACCA
This sequence comes from Canna indica, assembly GCA_034359265.1. Lineage (NCBI taxonomy): Eukaryota > Viridiplantae > Streptophyta > Magnoliopsida > Zingiberales > Cannaceae > Canna > Canna indica. The sequence continues at coordinate 28,513,178 of CP136898.1, read as the reverse complement.
TTGCAATGATCTCATTAAGATCTTCAACCAGCTCAGGCACTACAACATGAGATTAAACCCAAAAAAGTGCATCTTCGAAGTTCACGATGACAAATTCCTCAGCTTCATGTTGACGCACCAAGGGATAGAAGCTAATCTGGAGAAATGACGAGCCATCTAAGAGATGCGGAGCCCGCACAACAACAAGAAAGTACAACAACTCACTAGGAGGATGATCATGTTATCCATATTCCTCTCCAGTTCGCCCGACCAAGCCGAACAACTCACTAGGAAGTACAACAACTCACTAGGTGCTCTTTGGCTGGCCAGGACCTTGTCCATGGTCCTATATTTGCCTAGTTGGGGCTTTCATTCTACTCCTTCTTGCTCTTCAATTTCCGAGTTACGTGAGATTTTATGACCAAGTTTTCGTATGGTGTTATATCCTGGTAGCAGAACCCTAAGCCGGGGTTCTTGTCTGCGCAGCTTGGTCGGCGATGATATTCTTGGGATGCTTTCCAAGTATTTGTTTCACTAGTAGGTCATTTGTATTTTGTTGATGAACTATTCCTTTCGGATTTCTAAGTGCAAATATCCCTTTGTGGGTCTTTATGAATAAAGAGGATATCTTCTATGTTTATCCTTATTGTGTTCTTGCCGAGTTTGATCGACTCCTCGATTTGTTGAGGCTCTGTTAACTGCATGCATAGGTTAGAAAATTAATATTTAAATTTGAGGTTACCTGTTTGGTAACTGTGAGTAAGACATAGAGGCCGAAAGTAGCGGCTCTAGAGGCTGAGAACCACACTCGAGGGTTCAAGCTGAGCTCGTCGAGGAACGTAAGGTGGAACCGCGCGCGAGGGGTCGAGAAAGAGCTCTGATGTTAGAAGTAATAGTGTGATAGCCAACATGTCAGACTGATGAAAACCTGAGTCCTGGTCGTATAAAGGCACTAAGGCCAAGAGTAGTGGCTCTAGGGGCTGAGGACCGCTCTCGGGGGTTCAAGCCACGCTCACCAAGGAACGTATGGCAGGAACGCTCGAGAGGAGTCGCGTAAGGACTCTGAGGCAGGAAGTAGTGGCTCTTCAGGCCAAGGACTGCTCTCGAGGATTCAAGACTTGCTCTCCAAGGAGCGTAAGGTGGAACCACGTGCAAGGGGTTGAGTAAGAGCTTTGAGGCCAGAAGTAGTGGCGTGATAGCTAATAGGTCAGGCTGGTGAAAATCTGAGTCCTTGTCGTATAAGGGCATTGAGGCCAGGAGTAGTGGATCTGGGGGTAGAGGACCGCTCTCGGGGGTTCAAGCCGAGCTCGCCAAGGAGCGTAAGGCAGGATCGCTCGCAAGGAGTTGCGTAAGGGCTCTAAGGCCGGAAGTAATGACTTTGGGAGCCAAGGACTGCTCTCGGGGGTTCAACCTGAGCTCGCCAAGGAGCGTAAGGTAGGACTGCTCACGAGGAGTCGACTAAGGGCTCTAAGGCCGAAAGTAGTGGCTTTGGGGGCCAAAGACCATACAATCGAGCTCGCGACAAGCGCGCTTGGGGTCATGTTGCTCATTTAGAGCGTGCCAGGTTGAGCCGGAGGGCGCATTTAGGGTCATGGACTAGACACGGTGAAAATCAAGCACGTGAGAAGCACGCTTGGGGTCGTTGGAGGCATAGGAGCCTGTAATAGTCATTGAGGCTGACGAGACAAACTGGTGAAAACCGAGTTCTGGTCAGTGGAGCGCTAAGGCCAACGAGCTTAGGCTGGTGAAAACCAAGTTCCAATTGCTTACGGAGGCTTTGTAGCGCCGAGAACAAGGGAGATTGTCCAAGGAGGAATGATGTGTCACGTGGGTCAAGGGCCATTTGTGAAACCATGTAAGTTCTTCCTACAAAGTATGTGATGGTTGCAAGTGATATTAGACACAAAAGAAATGTGCAGAATATAAAAAGTAATTTCATTGTGAAATATCATAATGATACATTGTGTCCCATTGAGAGTTAAGCTCGGCTTACACATGGTGGAGCCTCGTTAAAACCTTTCATGGGAAAAATCCAGTGGGAAAAAACCGTCAAGTAGGGAAAAGAGTACTCCAGCCTTGTTGTAATTTAAGGGTGGAAACATAGCTGTAGTAGGCCCGTAGAGAGGCCGCGCTTCACAATCGGGGGAGTTCTCGCTCAATGAGTTTGGCGATTCTGTAGGCACCCTTTCCAAGGACCTTTGTGATCCAATAGCGGTCCTCCAAGTTCAGAGTGAGTTTACCTTCTTCGGTTGGATTTTTTTGGGTTCAATCTTTCGGAGAACGAGGACTCCTTATGCAAAATTTCTAGGCCTGACACGTTTGTTGTACTTTTGAGCAATCTTGAGTTTCATTGCTTCTTCTCTGATTTGGCGAGCTCTCATTTTTCTTCAATAAGATCGAGTGCGGCGAGTGAGGCTTTTGTGTTGCTCTATTCCTCGAAGGAAATTCTACGGAGGTTGGGCTCTACGATCTCGATGGGGATCATGGCCTCTGCTCCATAGACGAGTCGGTTAGGGGTCTCTAAGGTGGAAGATTGGGCAGTTGTGTTGTAACTCTAGAGTACTTCGTGTAGCTCTTCGACCCAATATCCCTTGACCCGGTCGAGTTTCTTCTTTAGTCCTGTTAGAATGACCTTGTTGGCTGCATCAGCCATGACATTTGTCTGTGGGTGTTTGACAGACGAAAAGAGTTGTTTGATGCCAAGGTTTGAGCAGAACTCTAGAAATCGGTGATCCGTGAACTATGTTCCATTGTCCTTGACGACCTCGCACAGTATTCCATACCTGCAAATGATGTTTTTCCAAACAAACTTCTGAACTTTGTAAGTCACAATATTGAAGATAGGGGTTCAACCTCTATCCATTTGGTGAAGTAGTCGATTGTTACGACCAAGAACTTGATTTGCTCTGACGCCTGGGGGAATGGGCCGAGGAGGTCTATGCCCCATTTGTGGAACGACCAGCTGGTGTATGTCAAACAAGTAGGGTTTTTCATGGGTCGAATCGAGTTCGAGAGAAAAATCAATTTGATCCAATCAAGAGTAATTGGGTCGGATCGGTTTCATGCTTGTTTACCTTTCAAACCCGATCTAACCCCACCCGAATTGAGTCGGGTCGGATTGGGTAATCGGGTTATCCGAATACTTTCGGGTCGGATAGGGTTGTCCAATTATCCGACTACTTTTTTTTGGCTCCCCTAAGATGCAACAGTTGATCCAGAATAACTCATTTACAGTACCTAGCAAGTAGCCAAATGGCAATATATTGCAAATGTGCATTTACAGTGCCTTTACGAAATTGAATGATATGAGTAGAAAAAATATAAGGGCATGTTTGGTTAGCAAAACTAGGTTTGTTTTTATAGTTTCAGTTTTAGTGACACCAAAATAGCTTATGAAAATGTGTTTGGTTTCACGGGTACTATAAGGTACTATTTTTCCAAAAAGTACATGTCAAACAAGCAGGAGTGTTCACGGGTCGGGTGGGATTTAGGGGAAAAATTGACTCGACCCGATTACTCTTTAATTCAATTATATATTTTCCAAAAAGTACATGTCAAACAAGTAGGGTTTTTCACGAGTCGGGTCGAGTTTGGGAGAAAAATCGATCCGATCCAATCAAGAGTAATTGGGTCGAATCAGTTTCATGCTTGTTTACCTTTCAAACCCGACCCAAATTGAGTCGGGTCGGATAGGGTTATCGGGTTATCCGACTACTTTCGGGTCGGATCGGGTTGTCTAATTATCTGACTACTTTTTTTTGGCTCATCTAAGATGCAACAGTTGATCCAGAATAACTCATTTATAGTGCCTAGCTAGTATCCAAATAGCAATATATTGCAAATGTGCATTTATAGTGCCTTTACGAAATTGAATGATCTGAGTAGAAAATATATAAGGGCATGTTTGGTTAGCGAAACTATGTCTATTTTCATGGTTTCAGTTTTAGTGAAACCAAAACAGCTTATGAAAACGTGTTTGGTTCTGCGTTTTTAAGAAACTGAATCGAAATCAGAATGAAAACGAAACTAGTTTTCTTAATAAATCTGAAAACTATGGTTTCAAAGCTGTTAGTTCGATATCAAAATACAGTGACAAACTTATAATTATTAATAATTTTTTAAAAATCAATTAATTTACAAATAAATCAAATTATATCTAATTTATAAAAATTAAAATAGAAATCATCATTTTGAACACAATCTTTCTTTTTTTTTGCTACAATCTATTATCTTAAATTGACAAATTAATTCAACCAATTTATATCTAATTGACTCAAACCTAATTTTTAAAATAACTCAATTTTATTAAAAATTGTCTATTTATAATTTAACCAAAACTAATTTATCTTAGTTATTTGTAGTCCAAATTATAGTGTTGAATAATGATTCCTGTTACTTTTATCAATATGCGACTTTCTTCTACAATCACATTAAGTTTTATGAACTATTTTATATGAATTAGTTTACTATTTAATCAAAATTGGATTACTACTAAAGTTATTCAATTAAAATTAATATTATTTTCTATAATCAAATAAGTATTCACTGGTTTCAAAACCAACTAAAACTAATGTTATTTTCATTAACCAAACGTATTTTCAAAAAACTGAAAACTAGATATGGAAGTTAAGTTTTCGAAATCAAATTTTTATTTTCACATAAACCAAAAAGCACATTCCGTAGTTGCAATGACAACCCTTAGTTAGACACTCTCATATCTTATAACTTCAAATTCTGGCATTTGATCCATGTTTAGTTCTGCATTTTGGATGATCACCCTTATTTTTGTATTATCTTAATTACTTAGGTATCACTAGGCTCTAGATCCCACATTCTTGGTTATATTGTTTAAAATTTGGTTTGTTGACTGCATAACATTTTTGCTCATATGTTCTGATGCAGCAAGGGACATTCTTCATTTACTTGATTTGAATATTTACTATATTTCTTAAGTTTATTTGGTTACGAACATTTCCTGCATGTTCTACACAATACATAATTAATATGTCATCTTATTTTTTATATCGAACTCCAAGATTTGAGGCCTCAAGATTCAAGACGATAAAGCCTTGGTGCTTCGATGGACTGCGGTTGGGCTTGCCCATCGTGGTTGCGTGTAGGAAGTGGAAGACAACTGGTGCTACGTTGCGTGAATCCTGCAGCCGAGCAGCTTCGCTTAAAAGGGTCTGAGATGAAACTTTCGTCTAGGTGAGCGATCCTTCTGCTGCTTTATCGGCTACTGCTCCTTGCGCGTCTACTGATCGTGTTTTGGATTCTAAGTTGTCTGATGTTCCTCTTTCTAAGTCGCTAAATAAGGGTGATTTGGCTCACCTTGATGGTGCTAGGGTTTACCAGACTAAAGGTAAAGGCCTCCAAACTCCCTTGGTTTCCCCTAAATTTGATTCTATTCACATTCTAACACTACTATAATTTGGTCTTTTAGCGATGATTGTTATGACGTCTGCTAGCAATTATAAATATTGCAAAAACTTTAACCATCAATTAATGAATTCTCACTAAATTCATCGTCGTTAAAGGCTTTAGAAGCAATTTATACAATTGCTGGTAAAGATAAAAATAATCACCACTAAATGTATGTATATATATATATATATTGAAATCTATAATTTTTTTGTAGATTTTTTAATTTAGCAGCAATTATCTTATTGCTATAAATTAATTGCCACTAAAGAAATATCTTGTAGTGCAACTATTAATAATGGCCCTAAAATTTCACCGGGGAATACTTCGTGGGCCAATCTTTTTAAATCTAAATCATCAGATTCTAAATCGTTTTCTTCTTTTGAGATTTTATCAAACATTAAGGCATCGTCTTCTGATTTTGTGGAATTTGATGAATCAGAACGGCAAGATTTAAGAAAACCCTGATTTTTCTCGTTGATTGGTCGCTTTTTACAAAAATCCCCCCCCCCCCCCCCAACGCATTTTCAAGTCAAAGATTGGGCCTTTGCTGTTTGGTGCATGTACAATGTTTCGAATGACATCGACCTCAAGAACGACTTTTTCTTATTTCATTTTTTGTTTGAGGAAGATGTTGTCAAGGTCTTTACTAATGGACCATGGTCATTTCGAGGTGATCTCATTAATCTCCGACCATAGAAACTAGATTTTAAGGCCTTGACTGAGGAAATATCCTCTACGCCTGTTTGGATTCAATTGCCGGATCTCTCCATGGAATATTGGCAAAACTCGAGTCTTTTCTGTATTTCATCCTTAACCGATAAACCTATTAAAGTTGATGAATAGTCGTTTAGCTGGCTTCGGGGAAAGTTTGTTCGTATTTGTGTGGATTTAGATTTTAGTAAGCCTTTAAAACAAGGTTTATGGATCGAGAAATTGGGTACTGACATTTTTCAAGACATCAGGTATGAATGTCTCCTGGTTTTCTATTTTAAATGTGGAATTATTGGTCATAACGTTAAAGTATATGCTACTATTAATTCTTCAGTTGATCATTATTTATCTGCTATTAATTCTGAAAAGATTGTTACTTCTACTAGGGATAAGATGTTGAATTCTTTGACTGATGATGCTAATAATATTTTTGTTAATGCCACTACTAAGTCTAGTAATTTGGATGAAAATAATACCATTTATGGTTCCTGGATTAAGGTCACTAAGAGAGGTAGAAATTTTAATAAACCTAGAGGTTACAATGCTAGTTTTAATTCTGAAGTAGATTCAAATCCTCATGATAGTGACTTACCTCATAATCAAAAAGTTAGACCTAAAACTGGTATGAGTGAGGAGGATATAGAAACTAATCACTCCTTAGATAAATTTCATTTGGATGAGATGGAAAATGATGATAACCATCTTGTTGAATCTAAGGTTGATAACCCCTTATTCTCTTATAGTGATCAACTTGAACTTGATAATTCTTCCTTAATGAATGTTCATATTAAGGAAGTTGTTAACTATACTAAGGGCAATCTTGGTGATCATAACTTTGAGAAAGATACTAGTTTACCTAGAATAGAAAAGGAGGACAAAAATAGAGATAAAGTATATCCTTTTGCTTCTTCCTTCTCTAGCTTTGTTAATCAAGTCTCTTCTAATCTAGGAATGTTGAAAAAAGTGATGTAAATCTTTCTGTCTCTGTTCATAATAGTTTTAGCAAATTTAAGTCTCGGGCTAGGAAAGACAAATTCATTACTGAAATATCTAAAAACCTTGTTAAGTTTGATAATATAATGCACACTAAAAAGAAAAAGAAAATTAAGAGGGACAATATTCATCTTTAAAATGAAGTTGATAATATTGTTAGTTCTATTCAGGTTAAATTTTCTTCTCCTTATGTGATTGATGCTTGTTGCCCTAATTCTAATGTGAGTTTTGTGATTCCTGATGTTAGTTCCTCCAATATTGTTATTCATGAAGATACTTAATTGGAATTGTAAAGGTCTTAGAAGAAGACCTGTTAAAGATTTTATCATAACTTATGTCAAGCTAAATTCTGTCAATCTTATTTTTCTGCAAAAAAACTCATATTCAAAAGGATTTTGCTCTAAATTTTATTTTATGGCTTGGTAATTGTTGGTCTGGTTCAGCTGTTAGTTCTGTGGGGGCCTCTGGAGGTCTTTTAATTGCATGGAATAATTCTGTTATCGAAGCTCAGGTGGTCTCTAAAACTTTAAACCTTATTATTGTTGTTGTTTAGTTTAAAGATTTGAAACCTTGGATTTTTTCGTCTTTATGCTGATACTAATCCTGAAAATAGGAACTGCTTATGGAATTATTTAGGAAACTTAAACTTTGATAATATGCCTTGGATGTTAATTGGTGATTTCAATTATGCAATTAATCCAACTGATAAACTTGGTGGTTCCAAATTTTGTGTGAATAATAATGTTCTTATGCTTCGTAAATGTATTGAGGATTGTGATTTTACTGATCTTGGTTTTTCTGGTGCTAAATATACTTTTAAAAAAAAAAATAAAGATAGAAAATCACAATAAGTGATCATACTATGGATCGAACCTTAGATCTCTAGACAATATATACTTGGTGCAATAATAAAAAGAATTTACATATGATTCTTGTTAGACTTGATAAAGCTTATGCTAATTCTGCTTGGTTTTCTTTGTTTAATAAATCTTCTATTATGCATCTTAATAGGTTTGTTTCTGACCATTGCCCTATCATTTTGGATGTTGTTTCTTTTTGTTTCTTTGGCTTAAATAGATTTAGATTTCAAAATTTTTGAACTTAGTACCCTCAGGTTGCTAAAATTATTAAAAACTTTTGGAATTTGAATATTTCTAACAATAATTTGTTAGTTTCCATTCCTGAGGTGCTTGTTATTCTTAGAAGCAAAATTTCTTTTTGAAACAAATATCACTTAGGTGAGTTAGAATCTAGCCTTAGTAAAATTAATGCTTACATTAATGAGTTGGAATCTAAGGAGGACTTGACTTCTCTTAATGATTCTGAGATCATGTTTCTAACTAGCTTATACAATAAATCTAAGGCTATTAGATGATAGATTAATTTGAAAGTGGTCATGTCTAAGGAAAAATGATTTAAGGATGGTGATCTTAATACTAGATTTTATCATAGGGTTGTCATTAAGAATAAAAGGAAAAAATTAGATTTATTCTATTCATGATAATAACTCCCGTGTTTTTAGTTCTTCTAAATTTGTAAATGTTTTGTTGATTACTACTCTTCTCTATGGACTTATGATGAAAAAAATTTCTGAATGCAATTATGCCCCCCCCCCCCCCCCCCCCCCCCCGCCTAATATACATGTTATTCCTGATAACATGATTCCATCTTTAACTACTCCTTTTTCTTTGGATGAAATTTATGCTACTGTGAAGTCTATAGGTAAGGATAAAAGCCCTAATCTTGATGGCTACATAAGAGAATTTTATCAGACTTATTGGAATATTGTCTCTGACTCTTTCTTCCATGCTTTTTTTGAGTTTTATGATAAGTCTATTCTGCCTAACGGATGGAATGAAACTGATTTAATTTTCATACCTAAATCAAATAATCCTTCTTGCATTAAGGAATATAGACATATTTGTTTATGTAATGTCAATTATAGATTCTTTCCAAAGCTCTTGCTAGTAGAATGAAGCCGGTTTTGAATGATTTAATTTCCTTTAATCAAACTGCTTTTATTAGTGGTAGATCAATTCATGACAATATCATTGTGGCTCAAGAAATAATTCATTCGATTTATAACTCTAAAGGTAAAAATCCTTATGTGATTGTTAAAATTGACCTAGAAAAAGCGTATGATAGGATTTTTTGGAATGATATTTTTGGTATACTTGATCATCTTGGTTTCCTTAATAGATTTATTAATTGGAATAAATGTTGTATAATTTTTGCTTCTTTTAAATGTTGCATAAATAATTGATGCTATGATTCTTTTAAAGCTCATTGTGGTGTTAAACAAGGGGATCCAATTTCCCCTTACATTTATTTGATTGTTAGTCAGCTTTTATCTTCAATGCTTAATCATGATATGGACTTAGGCTTAATTTCTCCAGTTAGAATAAAAAATACCTTCAATATTTGTCATTTGATGTATGCTGATGATATCTTGCTTTTCTTTAAAGCAAATGATAAATCAATTAAGAACATTAAAAGGATTTTTGAGAAATATGAAAATGCCATTAATCATATCATTAAATTAAGTAAGTCTGAGATCTATTTTCATAGAAGTGTTGATTTATCTGTTAGGAATATGTGCATTGATATATTTCCTTTGAAATATTTAGGTGTTAAAATTTCCCCTAGATGTTACAAAATGAATGACTGTAATGAGATCCTTGATAAACTGTTAAGTAAGCTTAATAATTGGAACAGAGGCAATATTTCTCAAGCTGGTAGACTTGCTTTGATTAATTCTATGTTAAATTCAATTCCTCTTCATGCTTTAAGTGTTACATGGTTTTCTAAAAAAGTTATGAATAAAATTAATGCTTTGATCAGAAACTTTTTATGATCTTCTAAAAATGATGATAAAGGTTTTCTTTTGATTGCTTGGGATGATGTTACTCTGCCTAAAAATTGTGGTGGTTTTAGTGTTAAGAACTTAAGAATTATGTGCATGCCTTTAAATGCTAAAAGAATTTCTCAACTTGTTAATGATATTGATAGTATTTTTACTTCTGTTATTGTTTTAATAAATTGATTAGGAATGATTTACATACTTCAATTATGCATGATAGTTGGATTTTTGAGATGTCTCTGTTTTGGAAACTTTCCTTTGTTAATACATGCTTGTTTGACATGAATTTAAATGTAGACTTTGGTGCTAATTTGGTGAAGGCTATTTCTGGCATAGCACTTCCTAGGTAGCGCAGTGATGATGTATGGGTATGTTGGCCTGACAATAAGGGGTTATCATTTCTAAATCAGTTTATTCCTTTATCTTTAAAACTTTACATCCCAACCTATCTTGCCTCCCTAAGTGGAAGTTTCTTTGGAATACCCCAACTACCCCTAAAATTAAAAATTTTATTTGGAAAGTTATGCATAATAAACTTTCTACTGCTGAGAGGCTTTTAAGATTTGGGATGGTCAATTCCCAATGTTACGCCCTTTGCAGCAGCCATTATGAAACTAGTTCACACTTGTTTCTTGATTGTGAGGTTGATATGGTCCTTTGGGAATTGATTGAGGGAAGGTTTGTGGGTATAAAATCGATTCTGAGTTTAGTTGGCTTAAATGAGAGGTCCAATTCAGGAGGGGTAAGTATAAATCTCCTACTTTGGCTCTTTGTTTAAATGATTTCTATTCTCTATGGATAGCTAGGAACAATATTGTCTTTAAGAATGTTAACATTCATATTGAGTCCTTGTTTGCAAGTACTCTTGCAAGAATATTGAGAATTCTAATTAAGTTAAGTCTGAGGGCAAGAATATTAATAATTCTACTCAGGATGGTGTTGGCTGAAAATTGCCTCCTTTAGGTTGGGTGAAGTATAATACTGATGATGCTACAAATTTTAATTTTAATTCTGGTTCCTATGCTTTTATTGGTAGAAATTATAATGACAATTATTTTATTGCTGCTGGTTTCTTTCATTTCAATTGTTCCATCCTAATTAATGAAGCTGTGACGATTAAGGAAGCATTAATGCATGCATGAAAAGGCAATCATAAAAATATTATTATTGAGAGTGATTTCAGTACTATGATAGATATTTGTAATAATCAATTGGTTGTGTTTTAGAAAATAAAAAATGTGATTTCTAATATTACTAATTTTGCAAGAAATTTTGCGAAAGTCCAATTTTAATTTATCAAGAGAAATTATAACCGTGCGACTGATTGGTTGGCAAATCATTCTAAACTCAAGAAGCAAAATTTTGTTTGAAATAAAGATTGATCCCAAATTTAATTTCTTTGATGTAATCAGCTTAGGCTGAGGATTTTGAGTTTGTAAAAAAGAAATTAATACTTCATCTTGTAAATATTATGGAAAATGGAAAATTGCCAACTTTTATGATTTTCACGTATCCAAAAAAGTCTCTTGCCACTTTATGCAGTGACTAGTGAGCATATGCAGATTATAGCAAGGCAATATGAGATCCATTCATATATATAGTGACCTGGCCATAACTTTATTCATATACAGATCCTAATTTTATTCCTAAACCAGACTTGGTCCAGCTTCAAGCAACTACAGCTGAATTTCCAAAGCTCCGCCCTCAAACTGCAGAAGATTTCCAAATTGTTCTTGATGTGGAGCGCTTCCGTTGTCCGGAAGTTTTATTACAGTACAACATGATTGGGATCGACCAAGCTGGAGTTGATGAGATGACAGGAATCTCTCTTCGAAGGCTTAATTAGTTTCGATGAGTATATGAAGGACGAAATAACCAAATCCATATTTGTAACCGGTGGTAATGCTCTTCTTCCTGGTTTGTTGCCCCGCTTGGAAGCTGGAATTCGGCAAATTCGACCTTATCTATCTCCTCTCATATTATCCAATATTAGATGCATGGAGAGGTGCAACAGTCTCCTCTCAAAGTTTTGAGAAAAATGAACTAAAACATAAAATTTCAGGGCAAATTTTAATTAGGGGCGAGCTACACGTCCTGGCCGTCCCGGTCCGGCATGATCTGAAAATTCAAAAAAATTCTCATCCCGGTTCAAAATCGGGACGGGACCGGAAAAAATATGTTTGTCCCGATTAAAAATCAGGACGGGACCGGGACGGCATAAAAAAAAATTAGGATTGTCCCGGCCCGGTCCGATTTATGGTATAAATAATATTAATTATGTAATATTAATATTTTGGGTGTCATAATACAATGATTTATTAATTATTTGATGTAGATATTATTTTTATTTTATAAGAAAAAATAATATTAACAAATTCGGGACGTCCTGGTCCTGTCCTGATCGATCTCATCCCTAAAAATTCAGGACGAAACAAAATCGGGATGCTTCATATTTGGGATCGGGTTGGACGGGACCGAGACATACCAAATCTCAGCCCGTCCCGGCCCGAACTCACTCTTATTTTTAATTCAGTATGAAAGATTCCTCTTTCGGGAGGTTAATTTTACAACAATTTATAAACCTAAAATTATAAGTTCCAAATTGATAAAAATCGACACCGTAATTTTTTTTTTATCAAAACTGAATTCAATTTCTTACCGTGTACCCAAAATGATCTCGTAAGCTGTTTTAACAAAAGAAAATATTAAATAATATTTTTCGGATGAAATAATACGCCGGACTAAAGAAAATTAACCTCTTCCTCTTATCTATTCTCTTGCTTCCCATTGTTGATGGTGCATTGTGAGTACATCATCGCCACCAACCTCGACAGACAAAAACACTCCGATCACTTCTTTTGTTTTTAGTGTTGTTAGTGCTTGAGGGTCCTCGAAATCCTTTTCCTCCTCCCGGCGAGGTACTGGGTACATATTAGAAATTCATCAAGGTTAGGGTTTGAGGAAGGAAGAAAGAAGATGAGAATAAAACGTTAAAGGATGATTTTAGAATTTTATTTTGATTGCGGCTAGTCCGAGAACGATGACGAGGAGAAAGGGGAAGATGCCAAGGGACGGATGTAGGCGCAGTCTAGGTAGAGATTAAAAAAAGTTTAATTACACTGTGTATCATAATTTTTATTCTCTCTCCCCCTAATATATTTATCTTTTTATCCGTATCAAATGATGTCTTATTTTCTTTCAATTATATGCCGTTGTCAATATCTCCCCATCTTCCCTGCTTCGCCATCTTCCTCCTCCCTTCCAAACCCCCGCTCTACTCCGCTTCCACATCCGCAGTCGCCGTCGCCGTCGCCGCCGCCGCCGCTGCCTCCCCGCTGCCGTCCGCCTCCTCCTCTGGCATGAAGGAGGATGAGTCCAGCAGCGCCATGCATACACGATGTCACCAGCCTCGGCTCGTACGTGAACCCCCGAAGGCCACCCCTCCTCCTCCGTCGTTGCCTCCACCGCTGTTGTGAAGAAATCGGGACGGGGGAGCCCACCGGCACTCCTTGCAGAAATCGATCCCTTGATGGTCATGGCGAGGAAGTCGCCCTGGCCGATGCACTCGAAGCCACGCTCGTCCTCTGCCTCGCTGAACGAAAGCATTCATGATCGACCTGAAGGTTGGGTATTACAAGAATACAAGAAAATAGACACCAATAAAGAATCGAAGATCAGAGCATATGCAACACCCAGTGATAATGGTTGTCCAAGTGAGTTCCAGTTCATAGAACTATCCTTTCTTGCAACAGTACTCAGAACATACCCAATCACTGGCAAGAATGACAAATTCATCTTTATCTGTGAGATGCCGATCTGAGATATCTGGAACAGATATCAAACCATACTCTTTGAGACAGAAGTCCCCAAAAGCTCTTGCCAAAGCCAAGCCGGGTGTGTCACTGTTTGGTAACCATACACGTGCTTCTTATGGTTCATCCTGCAGGGCAAAAACCCATCCTTTGCATTGCTGGATTCTGGCTGCTTCTCCTGAAGCCTAACATATTGATGTTTCAGCATTACATAGAAAGCAAAACTTCAGTTTCAATGAAAAAATTGTCCAAAGTAGAAAGAGGGTGAGCCTTGGTGTAATAGTAATCTGTCATTTGAATTCGATGACCAGAGTTTGAGTCACCAAAAATATTCTATTCATGGAGGTAAAAAAGAGCTGCATATATTAGTCCTATCAAAACCCTTCATCAGTAGGAGCCTTGCACGTTAGTTCACCCATTTTCAACTTTATTTATTTATTTTAAATAAGATAAAAAGTAACAATAAACGATCATACTGAAATCGAATCCTAAATCTTCAGACAACATTATCACCAATTATGTGCTATCCACAGTTGACCATTTTCAACTTTATTTGCAATAATAGTAATAGTAGAAATGAATACCACATTAGGATCATGTTAGGGACGTTTAAAATGATTTTAACTTCTTTTCACTTCATTCACAATGGTCAAAAGAGGGGAATACCAAAATTAGTTATTCTTCGCTAATGATCTTAAAATGTTTTAGCCACTTAAATGACAAACGTATATATAGGATATAAAGTAAAGTTCCCAAAAAAATACCAGAAGGCAGAGGAATACCCAACATTGCAATCTGATCTTCGATTCTTTATTGGTGTCTATTGTAATTAACCCATTGTAATTACACCACGTTCACTTGCAATTCAGCGAGGCAGAGGACGAGCGTGGCTTCGAGTGCGTCGGCCAGGGCGACTTCCTCACCATGACCATCAAGGGATCGATTTCTGCCGGAAGGAGTGGCGGTGGGCTCCCCCGTGCCGATTTATTCACGGCGGCGGCGGAGGCAGTCACGGAGGAGGGGTGGCCTTCGGGGGTTCACGTACGAGCTGAGGTTGGTGACACCGTGCATGGCGCTGGACCCATCCTCCTTCATGCCAGCGGAGGAGGCAGAGGTGCTGTGGAGGAGGAGGCGGCGGCGGAGGCGCTGCGGAGGAGGAGGAGGCAGCGGCAGCGGACGAGGAGGCGGCGGCGACGGCAACGACAACGGACATGGAAGCAGAGTAGAGCGGGGGTTTGGAAGGAAGGAGGAAGAAGGAGTGAGGCGGAGGTGGACAAGGATTTTTGTCGAAGGAAGACACATAGTTAGTATGGAGGTTTGACTGGACTGCTAATCCAAGTCGTCCACGTCGACGTTCTAACGGTAAATATAACGGGATGTTACAGCTGAATATAATTGAAACAAAATAAAAATTAAAAACTCAATGCAAATGTAATTAACCCATTAAAAAATATATGTTAAGTTTTAATAAAACCTTAAAAAAAAAATTTTAGGTTTTGAACTTAAATTTATGTATTTCAATTTAGGATTTTAGTTTTAAAAGATATTTCACTCAGTTCTCTTCCTTTTTTAGGTATTTTCACACGTAATTGCAGATTTTTTTCATGTTTCTTTTTTCCTTTTTTACTTCTATTTTTTTGTTTCTTTCTTTCTTTTCAGTTCTATACTTCTTTTTTTTTTTTCTTTCTTTCTTGTTCATTTCACTAGTATTTTTTTTTTCTAGTGATAGCATGTGTGGACATTATGACTTTAATTATGTATTTACGTTACTTTTGGTGAATTTTCTTTCCTATCATGTTTTTAATTTTATTATTCTTGATATATGTTATTATTTATTAATTTTATTATTTATTTGGTCTTGATATATATAATATTTTCAGCCGCCATTGGCCGCAATGCCATCCGCCATGTTTTTATGGCGAATTTTTGGCTTTCCGCCATGAACCGCAATTCGCCATTAATAACACAGATGTTGTCAAATTTTCCATCATTGTGTGGCGGATTTTAGAGAAAATGCCACGCAAAAATCATGGCATTGCGTTTCTGTGTGGCGTTTTATGATGCATGTTACGTGTTTTTTAAGGAGGATATTTTTATAATTTTTTAAAAATGGTTAAGAATAAAAAAAAAACCTAATCCTTAAGGCCTAAAGGTTGACGGCTGCTCTGGACTTCAGACTTAGAACCCTCCTACTTGCGGTTGCTCCACTCTAGCGACGAACTTTGGCAGTTCAAGAGAGCTAAAGAGCACAAAAGATAGTAATTTTTTGTCGTTTCTTTTAGGTTTTCTCTCCCATTCAGTTCTTTCCCTCATTTCATTTCAGTTTTTTTGTTCTTTTAGGTATTTGCACGCTCAACAAAGAAATTTTTTATGTTTCTTTCTTTCTTTTACTTGTTTTTTATTCTTTTCTTTTCTTTCTTTTTTTTCAGCCGACAACCCTTCATATTTTTTTTGTTTCTTTCGTTTTTTTACTTCCGTTCTATTCTATTCTTTTTTTTATATCAGGCGGCAACCCTTCATAATTTTTTCCTGTTTCTTTCTTTTTTTACTTGTGTCTGTTCCACTACTAGAAACTTCGTCTTCAGCAACGGCTATCAGCGACGGCCGCTCAAGCCGTTGCTATTTGCAACGGCATTCTTACGGCCGCTCGAGCTGTTACAGAAAACTGTATATGCAACGGTTTTCTAACGGAAAACCGAGCCGTTGCTGATTATTTTAATTATCAGCAACGGCATTCGGACGGAAAGTCGAGCCGTTGCTGATATTTTAATTTTCAACAACGGCTTTCTAACGGATAAGTGAGCCGTTGCTGATGATAACTTATCAGCAACGGCTTTCTAACGGGCGAGTGAGCCATTGCTGATAAGTTTATATAGGGCATCAGTCGCGCCCGACCCTTCTTCCTCCCGCTGCTGCCGCCGCCGCTCCTGCCGACGCCACTCGCCGCCGCTGCCGCTGCTGCCGACGCCGACGACGCCGACCGCTGCTTCCGACTTGTTCAGGTATGTCTCCTCCCTGCGGCCGTCTCTTCCCTGCGGTCGGCGGGAATCACCCGACCGAAACCCTATTTCTAGGGTTTCGGCCGGCGACGGTCGGCCGATGGCCGCCGCCGGACCTTCTGCAGTGGTCGGACAGTGTGTCCGGCCACTGTATGCCGGCGCCGGAGGGTGGACTCCGGCGTTGGAATTTATAATTTATATATATAATTTATATTATGTTATAATTGTTAATTAATTATTTTATAATTATTAATTAATTGTTTAGATTAATTATTTAATTTGTTAGATTAATTATTATGGTTTAGATTAATTTCGGACGCGCGCCGGAATCGTCCACTTCGGACGCGCGCCGGTATCGTCCAATTCGGACTCGCACCGGAATCGTCCACTTCGGACGCGCGCCGGTATCGTCCAATTCGGACTCGCGCCGGAATCGTCCACTTCGGACGCGCGCCGGAATCGTGCAATTCGGACTCGCGTCGGAATCGTCCACTTCGGACTCGCGCCGGAATCGTCCACTTCGGACGCGCCCCGAAATCGTCCAATATGGACTCGAACTGTCTCGAAACATTTAGAAAATAATCATCCTCCGACGAGTTGATATGTTTCACGTACGCATCGACGATCGGATATGATTTAGCAAAACCTTAGATCCGTTCGGGAATTGTATGTTCGTGTAAAAGAAGTAGATGATCTTTTATACGACGTACAATTCTTGAATTGTCCCTGATTGGACAATTTGGGAATATAGTTATTTGTACTGCACTTACGTTTTTATTTTAACTGTTAACTAATTATTCTAAATTTCGGCAACATCTCTCTTGTTCTCCGATACGCGCCCAGATGATATGCGTATTCGGAGAACTGTAGGGAGATGCTGTCGAAATTTAGAATAATTAGTTAACAGTTAAAATAAAAACGTAAGTGCAGTACGAATAACATAAATCCCGAATGGAATAGGACAATCTCACCTAAAGACATTAACCAAAGAAATTGTCATTGATTGACAGAATCATGTCGGCTGATCGAAGTTGGATGTACCGACGTCTTGATCGTGGAGCTTTAACGAATGAGTTTCGATTAGGCGTAACGTACTTCCTCAATTTCGCCTATTCGAATCGAAATTTCGTTAGCATGGGTGATCAAATCCGATGTCCGTGCCGCATTTGTTCAAATGGACGATTTTTCGATCGGGAGACTGTCACTCTGCATCTATATACCAAAGGATTTGCACCAAGATATTTTCTATGGACTTGTCACGGGGAGTCACGCGAAGTCGGGACGTCGAGCAATCCTGTCGTTCAGACATATGGTGAATCTTCCTCTGCTGGTGCTTCTTCATCCAGTCAATGTAGGGGGTCAAATCCCTATAGAACTATGATACTTGATAGTCTTGGGGGTCAATTCCACCTGAATGATAATGTTGATCGGCCAGATCTTCAGACATCAGTCCCACCAGATACTACAGCGGTTGATATCACAGAAGTAGGGGCTGCGGTAGAGATTGAATTACCGAATAAAGAAGCTGGAGAATTTTACGAGATGTTGAAAGCTGCCGATGAACCTTTGTATGAGAATTGTTCTAAATACACTAGGTTTTCAGCAATGACACAGCTCTTAAGCATCAAGGCCGATTGTAATATCAGCGGAGTTGCGTATGATCGGATTGCTGGATTGATTAATGAAATGCTGCCTACTGATAACAAGTTTGAGCCTACTTTTTATAAGACTAAAAAGCTAATGAGAAAATTGGGGCTTGGGTACGAAAAAATACACGCGTGCCAAAATAACTGCATTTTATATTATAAAGAAAATGTGCAGTTGGATAAATGCCCTGTATGTCAACACCCTCGTTACAAGGAGAAGAAATCGGTCCGACAGAAAAATATCTCGTTTAAGGTGCTTCGGTATTTTCCACTAACACCGAGGCTTCAAAGGTTATTCATGTCGGAAAAGACAGCCCCCTACATGAGTTGGCATGCAAGAAGTCGTGATGATACAGTAATGACTCATCCATCTGACAGTGAAGCATGGAAACATTTGGATACATGTTATCCTTCATTTGCTAGGGATACTAGAAATATCAGATTGGGATTGTGCACAGATGGTTTTAATCCGTTTGGACATTCTGCAACTCCTTATTCAGTTTGGCCAGTGCTGCTGACAGTTTATAATTTGCCACCGTCAATGTGCATGAAAGATGAATTTATTTATCTTTCGATGATTATTCCGGGTCCTAAGGGTCCGCGAAAAGAAATTGACATATTTCTCAGACCCTTGATAGATGAATTGAAAACATTGTGGACTGAGGGAGCTGTCACTTATGATTGTCATCGGAAGCAAAACTTCAATTTAAAGGCCGCGGTCTTGTGGACAATCAATGATTTCCCGGCGTACGGCATGTTGTCGGGTTGGAGCACTCACGATCGACTCTCTTGTCCGTATTGTATGGAACACTCTAAATCAATCAGTCTTCAGAACGGACGAAAAATCTCATTCTTTGATTGTCATCGTCGATTCCTACCGGTTAATCACCAGTATCGAAGGAATCGTAATAAATTTACTAAGGGCAGAGTCGAAAGAGATGGGCCACCACCGATGTTGTCTGGTGAACAAATGTTAGCACGTGTTTCAGCACTTCCAGATATAGTATTTGGTCGCAATGAAAGAGTGTCAGGTTTTGGCCAAACACACAACTGGGTGAAAAAAAGTATCTTTTGGGAATTGCCCTATTGGAGTTCATTATTGATTCGACATAATTTAGATGTCATGCACATTGAAAAAAATGTGTTTGATAATATTTTCAACACTGTGATGGATATTTCTGGAAAAACTAAAGATAATGTCAAAGCCCGACATGATCTGAAAATACTTTGTAAAAGACCAGAGTTGGAGTTACAAGAGGTCAACGGACGATATCTGAAACCGAAGGCCCTATATGTGTTAAATAAACAACAGATCAAAGATGTTTGTCAATGGGTAAAAGAACTCAGATTACCCGATGGATATGCTTCAAACTTATCTCGATGTGTGAACGTCGATGATTGCAAAATATCAGGGATGAAGAGCCATGATTGTCATGTATTCATGCAGAGATTACTTTCGATCGCATTTCGAGATCTTCTACCTGATAATATTTGGGGTCCGTTGACTGAATTAAGTATGTTTTTTAGAAGCATCTGTGCAAATGTCCTTCGAGTCGAAGATATGTCAACACTTGAAAATAATATTGTTGAAATCATATGCAAGCTGGAGCAGTTTTTCCCTCCTGCATTTTTTGACTCGATGGAGCATCTACCGATACACTTGGCATACGAGGCACGAGTTGGTGGCCCCGTTCAATATCGTTGGATGTACTTATTTGAAAGATACATGAATCGTCTGAAGAAAAAAGTAAAGAACACCGCAGCTGTTGAAGGATCAATATCTGAATCGTATATCATCCAAGAAATTTCAACATTCTGCTCATTTTACTTTGAATCGACAGTACATACAAGATTTGATCGTCTTCCACGTAACGACGACGGGGGTGTTCGACATTCAGATGGACGTTTAAATATATTTTGTCACTCTGGTCGTGCTTTTGGTTCTCGTCCATCTCGACACTTAAGCGATGAAGAGTATCATTTGGCACACTTGTATGTATTACTCAATTGTCCAGAGATTGAACAATTCATTGAAATATTTGACATTGAGATGGTGCAAAAATACTCTATTCACAACGATCAAGAATTGGAGAGATTACGGAATCGTGATTTCCCTACTTGGATTCAGACTTACAGCAAAGATCACAGAGCTGAAATAGATGAAAGAATATTTGAGTTTGTTAGTGGACCGTCGCGACTTGTGTTGTGCTATAGCGGATATTTTGTTAACGGGTATAAATTTCACACACTTGAATATTCATCTACAAAAAAGACGATGAATGCTGGGGTCTGCGTGAAAGGGACAACCTATGTTGAATGTGATATGGATTTTTATGGACTGGTGGAAGAAGTGATAGAGTTGCACTACTTCGGCTTGAAATCAGTGATTCTATTTAGATGTCATTGGTTCGATACAACAGAAAGGGGCATGAAAGTTCATCCAAAATACAAACTTGTTGAGGTCAATTACAAATCGAAATTGGCAGCAAATGAGCCTTTTATATTGGCATCACAAGCCGAACAAGTATATTACGCGAAGTATCCGGCTCGAAATAAAGATAGAGCGGATTGGCGTGTAGTCTGTAAGACAAAAGGTAGAGGAAAAATTGATCCGATAGTAGGAGAAAATGATCCTCCTGGTTTCTATCAAGAAGATGATCTTCCTGCTGTGGATCGTATTATTCCAATACTCGAGGATGCAGACACAACGTCAATTCAATTAGAAGTTGAATATGCTGATGATGACGATCATGAAATTGAGGAAGCTGGAGATGAAGAAGATGAAGAAGAGGAAGAAGAGGAAGAAGAAGAAGAATTCGAAGACTATTATTCAGATGATGAGGAATAATTGTAAAGTATATATTTTATTAAATATATCTCTACTATTTATACAATAATCTGATTATATGTCTGTTCGACAGATATGTCTGGTCGTGGTTATCGACGCAGGAGAGTTTCGGAGTCTCCGATCGGTGAGACTCCAGCACTTACTCATGCTGCTGATCCACCTGTTGCTGATCCTCATTCCGATGATACTGCCGAGGCTAGTACATCCAGACGTAGGCGGCCACGCGGGCCGAACAGGTGGCAGCCTCCACCAGCCACAGAGTCACGTAGATTGATTAGCGTGATTGGGGAGCGGTAATATATCATGAATTATGAATCATTACAAATTCATTATATCATAATATAATATTAAAATTTATTTTTGTTGTGCAGGTTCGAGCAAGAAGAAGTGCCGAGGAGCATTTCTTCTACTATTCGACGATACATGCACGGGGCATGGCCTACGTGGTCTCACGTGCATGATGATATATTAATATTGGTACTGATATTATTATTTTGCAGGCTCGCTATACATGGGCCGAGGACCAGAGGCCCTTCATTTACGCTGTCTGGGAGGCTATTTCTCGGGCAAGGTACAACGGGCAGCTGGGGCAGGCTCGGTCCCAAGCGATGGCCCGAGCTGGGACCACTAACATCGTGGAGACTCGGGGATACGACCCCAGTTGGATTACTCCGGATATATGGGACCAGCTCGTGGGGATATGGTCGACGGATCGATGGCAGGAGGTTTCTCGGAATGCGGCTAGAAATCGCATGTCGGGAGGAGCAGCGCGTCACACCGGCGGCTCTGTTGCATTTGCAGTGCACGCAAACCGTATGGTAAGTATATCTTTTAATTATATATTTTATTTGTTATTATGTGTACTAATTAATGTATTTGTTTTGTAAATATAGACGACGGTGTCGGATGACGGGAGTGTCCAGCGACCCTCCCCGATGGCGGTGTTTGAGCGGACTCACCGTCGAGCACATGGGACGGGGGAGTACATCCACAACCGCGCTGCATACATTATGGTAATTATATATTTGTTTAAATTATTCATTATATATTTATAATTTAAGTTTTATGATAAATATTAAACAAAAAATCAAACTCGAGTAGGAGACCTACAACCAGACGGTGGTGCAGCGCGGGGGTACCCCCGAGGACTTTGACGCAGCATCGTGGGTCGAGGCCGCAGGTGGCTGGGACCATGGCCGCGTATATGGCTTCGCAGATAGTGGTCATGCGCGAGCCGTACTAGGGCCACTTGGGGCACCGACCCCTCCGGTCGCTGGTGAGCGGCCGTCCACCTCTAGATCCAGTTATGATCATAGTAACAGAATAAGGACTCTAGAGGAGACGGTCGCGCGTCAGACTGAGATGATGGAGCGCCAGAGTCAGATGATGGCAGATATACAATCTATGCTACGCAACATGTCAGGTCATCCCGAAGCAGGCATCTCTTCGGCATCATCTAATCCGTCGTCCTCGAGTCAGTCTACGTCGGTGTACACTCAAGCGCTCCAGACCCCGCCATATAATCCAGACCATCCTCCATCTTGATCGTGAGATTTTTTGTTTGGATATTGAACTTGTTTAACTTATTTTGTTTGGATATTGATACTTCAATTTTGCATTTGAATTGTTTTTATACTATCGTGGATAATTATCAATATAAGTATAATTGTTTTGATGTATATATGTTGGTGTGTTTGTGATGTGTGAATGAATGTGTATGAGGTGTTTGTGATGTGTGAATGAATGTGTGTATGAGGGTATGGGTGTGTGAGTTATGTATCAGATAAATGTATCAATGTATCAATGTATCAATGGAAATTTGAAATTTTCAAATTTTTTGGTTGCAGGTATTGGTCATCAGCAACGGCTTTCCCACAGGTATCCGTGGGAAAGCCGTTGCTAAAAGTGTATCGAAAGCCGTTGCTGATGACCTACAGCAACGGCTTAGCGACGGCGTTTTACTAACGGCGTTGCTACGGACTCAGCGGCCGTTGCTATTAATGTTATCAGCAACGGCTCCGGGTCTGTGGCAAACCCGTTGCTGATAATAGTTTTAGTGACGGCCCGAGCGGCCGTTGCTGATAATGTTTTGAGCGACGGCCCGAGCGGCCGTTGCTGATCCGTTGCGAAGTCATCAGCAACGCGACTTTCTGTCACGGCTCTATTGCAACGGCTCAACCGTTGCTGATGCTCTTCAGCAACGGCTCAGCAACGGCATCAGCCGTTGCTGATGACCATTTTTCTAGTAATGTTCTATTCTTTTTTTTTATTTCAACCGTCAGCCATTCATATTTTTATCCCGTTTCTTTCTCTTTTTTTACTTTTGTTTTGCTTTATTCTTTTATTATTATTATTATTTCAGCCAACAACCCTTTATAATTTTTTATGTTTCTTTTTATTACTTCTGTTATGTTCTTTTTTTTTCTTTTTTTTTCAACCATTCAATTTTTTTTCAAAAAAAAATCTGAATACATTAGGGAGGAGGATGAGGACTAGATTAGTAAATTTTAATTTATTCTTGTGTTTGCTTAGTGTCAATTTGCAAAAACTTGTTACGATTAGTTCCTATTTTCTAATGACGGTATGTATGGACATTATGACTTTAATTATGTTACATTTGGTAAATTTTATTTTCTATAATATTTTAATTTTATTGTTCTTGATATGCTATTACTTATTAATGTTTAGTTGTTGTTATATATATATATATATATAATATTTTCAACTGTCATGCTTCCGTCATTGGCCGCAACGTCATCGATCATATTTGTATGGAGGATTTTTGGCTTTCCGCCATGAGCCGTCATCTGTCATTAATAACACTATTGTCAAGACCGGAAATGAAAATAAGTGTCTAAAATGTGTTGCTGTAATTTGAATACCACATTTATGCAAGTAAATTTATTAGCAAGATTTGTTTTCATATTACTACGATCTCTAATTATTAGCTTCTTAAGGAATGATATAAATTTCTTTTTGGTTTATCCTTCTATTGCGGTTTATATTTGCATTAACTGAAAGAGACTCTAGCTTTTAGCTCTCTTGGTTTCGGTACAAAATATTACAACCAAATTTCACTTAAAATGCTAGGTTCTGTGACTTACAGTGTATAATTAAGATTGTTCTTAAATTGAAGATAGTTCTGCATGATTTAACAAATATTTGTAGTGCCAACTGGTAGTCTGGTACTCAATTTATTTTGTATTGCAGCTTCAGAAAATGCTAGATCTGACGTTGGTCCATGCCTAACAGTGTCGTTCTCCTCACTGCCAATATCCCAATTGCCGGAAAGAAATTATTTTTTAATTTGATTTTAGTGAAATTAAAAATCTAGTTTCGAAAATTTGATTTTGATTTCAAATTTTCAATTTTCTAAAAACGCGTTTGGTTAATGAAAACAACATCAATTTTAGTTAGTTGAAACTAATGAATATTTATTTAGTTATAAAAAATAATAATATTATTTTTTTGAATATTTTTATCAATAATTAAATGTTTAGTTAGTTTACAAAATTTAATATTTGTTAATATTATTATAAAATATTTATATGATTTAATTAATTAAGTTATTAGTAATTTCATAAAAAAAATTATTCAATTAGATATATAAGTTAATTAATAATTATTATAAAATTTCATAAATAATAAGTCCAATGGTCTAAAATTAGTTTTGATCAAATTATAAATAGATCAATTTTAAAAAAAATAAGTTATTTAAAATTTGGATTTGAGTCGATTAAATATAAATTGGTTTAATTAATTTATAAATTTAAGATAATAATTTGAGTTGAAAATGATGATTTTTATTTTTATTTTTAAAAATTAAATATAATTTGATTTATTTTTAAATTAATTAATTTTATAAAAAATATTTATAATTACAAAATTAAAACTCATTTTGATAACGAAACCGACAGTCTCGAAACTAAAGAAAATAACATTATAATATTTTTATTTTTATTAAGAAAATTAATTTCGTTTTCATTCTGATTTTGATTTAATTTTATGAAAACGAATTAAATACATTTTCGTAAATAATTTTAATTTCAATAATATCGAATTCATGAAAATAATCTTGATTTCATTAACCATACAGACCCAAAGGTCTTTTCCGTCATGGATTTCAATGCAAGGTACGAGCTTCAGGTTGTGTTCTGTGCAAGAAGATGTGGTATCTCCTCGGTCCTTCACGCACATCCCAACTCCCTGCATTTCTTGATTCTATTATGACGTTTTTGCTACTGCCTTTTTCCTCCAGAGATCTGAAGGAACACCAAATAGTGCCGCATTGAATACATTTGGCTCCTGTAATTTCACAAACTTGTCGTTTGAGTAATTGATAAAATAAATACTAGCTTCGCCGAGCATGACCAAATTATAATCAAATGCTCCTTAAAAATTAAAATGACAGTGACTGATAGGTTTACCGTCAAATTTCATTTTCTTTGATTGTTACTTCGCCGAGTAAAATTGAATTTTAACTCAAGCTTAATCATTTTAGCATTTAGAATGCAGTTTTTTTTTATTGAGTCAGATCATAATCATGTTTGGAATTAGGTTATATAGAAATAGAATAGGTTTCGCCGAGTAAAATTGAATTTTCACCCAAGCTTAATCATTTTAGCATCTAGAATGCAGTTTTTTTTAATTGAGTCCGATCATAATCATATGTTTGGAATTAGGTTATATATATAATAGGCTTTGAGTTTGGATCATGTAGGATACTTAAGGTGCTGTCGGTGAAAATAAAAATTTGATTTCGAAATCTGATTTCAATATTTAGTTTTTAATTTTTAAAAAATATATTTGATTAATGAAAATAATATCAGTTTTAGTTAATTTTAAAATCAATAAATATTTATTTAATTATAAAAAATAATATTAATTTTAATTAAACAATTTTAGTAGTAATTTAATTTTAATTAAATAATAAATTAATTCATATAAAATAGTTCATAAAATTTAATATGATTAGAGAAAAAAATCGCATATTGATAAAAAGTAAGAGGAATCACTATTTAACACTATAAATTTGGACGACAAATAATTAAGGTAAATTAGTTTTGATTAAATTATAAATAGATTGTCTTTAATAAAATTAAATTATTTTAAAAATTAGATTTGAGTCAATTAGATATAAATTGATTGAATTAATTTATCAATTTAAGATAATAGATTGTTGCAAAAAAAATAGACTGAGTTGAAAATAATTTTCTATTTTGATATTTATAAATTAGATATAATTTAATTTTTTTAATAAATTAATTAATTTTTTTAATAATAATTACAAGTTTGCCACTGTATTTTGATATTGAAATTGTTAATTTCGGAATCACAAAAAATAATATTATGTTATTTTTAATTTTATTAAGAAAATTGGTTTCGTTTTTATTCTAATTTCGATTCGATTTTATGAAACGCAGAACCAAATACGTTTTCATATACTATTTTGGTTTAACTGAAATTGAAATCATGAAAATAAACCTGATTTCGTTAACCAAACATGCTCTTAACATTCAGGATTACTATGAGAAAGGTGAATACTTACTTCAGCAATACAACATAAAATATACGATTTAACATGCGTAATTACTGAGTCGGTTGGTTTTAGAATAGTGTTGTTTTTATTACCAGCGGGTTTACATTTTCTGAACCTACTATCACTATACTCATCTATAGATTTTGGCAATTAGGGCTCTGTACATATTATAGATATTAATAATCATTTAAGTTCACTTTCATAATTTTAAAAATAATAAATTGATAAAATTAATTTTATGTATTAAATTATTAATATTCAACCCCCATATCTGGAGCCAACATAAACATAGGATATCGAAATCTTACCTAATCCAATCTTCTTATCTGAGATTTCAACAAATACCAGATATAATATAAGTTTATCCCACGAGATTTGTATTTAGGTTAATTCCAACTGAATTCCTATCAAACTGAAATCCTATTATGTGAAACAAACGTTGTTAGAGGGAGGGGAATAGTGTGTTAACTAAATTTTTCGTCTAACTTCGATTTTAATCGTTTCTTGATTAGTTAGGCTAAGCACGATATTTATAGCAAACGAAGCAATAAAGATAAAGCGATAAACACAAACAAGCTGCCAATGCTAACACACATATTTATAGCAGTTCGGCCAACTGCCCACTCCACTACATTGGCTCCACACCAAGAATTTCTAACCAACTACTTTATAGCATTTGTGTTTCCCTTTGAATACAACCGAGGACACAATTCTCACATCTTTGAGAACTCCTCAAATCTATTCACCTAAACAAAACACAAATCTACAAAGTCTAACCCTAAGTGTTTCTCTAGCACACCTAGCAAGCTATTACAGATGAAAATAGATTCAAAATAAATCTTCAAATACAAAGAAAAAGAGCTGAGAATTGAAAGAAGGACCAATGCTCTTTTTCCCAAGCCTTCAAGCCTTCAACTCGACTAGTAGATGAACTTGAATCGCAGCAGAGTTGAGGAACAGAATTGGGCGCTTGAGACGGATGTTGACGGAAGAACAGGCGCAACAATTAATTCTTTTTGAAGGCTCAAATCACTTCTAGAATACTCAATTAAATCTGTAAGAGAGTCAAGAGAGATTAAAGGAGTTAGATGAGGTATATTTATAACCTCTCAAAGAAACTACAGCTCAACGGGTAGAAAACTATCTGTTACAGCCGCTCGGTCAATTGGCCGATCGACCGACCGATCGACCGCTTCAGCGACCGCTGCCTCACTCTCTGTGTGGTCGACTAACGGGTCGACCGTCAGACGCAATTCCTGTGATCATCAATCCGGGCGACCGACGCAAGTTGCAACTTCAGTGATCCGTAGTTTGGTCGACCGATGTAGTGAAGCTCATGGCGCGATCTGCGATCTGCGATTTGCAATCCGATCGACCGATGTGCCCTCTGTCTAATTTTATCTTCGGTCGGTTGATCGACGTAGCCTTTATGCGAATTCTTCCCTATCTTCGGTCGACCGATGGATCGACCGAATGGCTACTGCCATTTTTCTAACTACATTCGGTCGATCGACCGGTCGACCGAACCTAGGCTGAACTTGATTTTTTCAGCCTTGTTCTTGCGCGCTTTGTTTCCAGGTTCCGACTTTCAACGAGCATCAACTTGGAGAGCTTTCCATGTGATCTTTGGACTCGTCCAATATGTCTTTGGTGCATACGTCGAACTTTGAGATATTCAACGACGAACCCAAGCGCGACGATAAATGTCCTTCAGATTTTCCGATTTCTTCCAATATTTTCGATCGAGGACATCGAACGCTAATTGAAATAGAACCTGAAAGATTTCTCAATGAAATATTAGTTCCATATTTGTTATCATCAAAACCGAAATTAAGACCAAGGTTAAAAATCTTAAGCCAACAAACGTGCCCATAAAAGATAATTAAGGGCTATTTATAATCGTAAGTATAATATATTTACTCGGGTACTCGTGGGTAAAGGTACCCATTTGCTAATTCGGATCATGGTGGGATAGAAGAAAAAAAAGTACCAAATTCAAATTCGTTTGATTATCCTGTATGTAATTTGGTTTGAATTCATGTAGTGAACAAAGATACCAGCATTCAACCTGTTGCCATTCCTACAATTAGGGCCCGTTTGGTTTGCTAAAAAACGGGGGACTGGACTGGACATCCGCCCATATCCCCCGTTTGGTTTGCAAAAGAAGCTTCAGGACAAGGACTTCTCCTTGTCCGGGATAGGATTTCCACCCGTTTTGGTGTACCGAGAAATTTTTCGGTACACCGAAATCGGGCGGAGGACAAGGGCCGCAATTGTCAAAATTACCCATTCCTTCGATGGAGTCGGGCCACCATCGTCGGACTGGTCGCGGAGGTCGGGGAGAGGGCGGACGTGTCGCCGTGATGATCGCCGGCGGCCGGGAGGACCGGCCGACGTGGGTCCGAGCGAAGCAGAGGAAGGCAGCGCTCGGACGGGAGGAGGCGGCGGGATCGGACGCAGAAGGGGCTGGCGATGAGTCGGATCGTGTCGCTGGGAGTGATCGCCGGCGGCCGGGAGGACCGGCCGGCGTGGGTCCGAGCGGACCAGAGGAAGGCGGGGCTCGGGCGGGTGTCGGGTGGAGAGGGAGACGAGTGAGGGAGAGGGTATTTATTTGATAAATTGGGTAATTAAAGAAGAGAGTTGTATCATATGAAATTGGATTAATTTATGAATTATTGGGGTATTTTGTAGTTGATCGTAGAGTCGTCGGATCGAGTCGAGGTGAATACCAAAGTTGTAAATTTTCACGTGCTGAACGCGATGGTGGTGTCAGATTTCAGATTGGAGATCGTTTGGTATGATTTTTATATTTTCCGGTATTATCCTATTATTATACTTTTAGGTTAGTTGAAAACTTATTAGTTAAACTATATATTAGTTGAAAAATATTTGATACTATATATTAAGATTTTTTTACGTATTAATCAGTTTTAAGACTAATTTACAAGAGTATTTTAGTCATTTTATCATGTACAGTACTTTGTTATAGCGAAACAAACGCAGGACAAGACGGAATATCGTGTCCTGTTCTTGACGAAACAAACACGGTATAACTACTGTTCCAGGACACCTGATGTTCTATCCTTGTCCCTGTCTGGTATCCTGTGACGAGCAGTTTGCGAACCAAACGAGCCCTTAATATAATAAGTTAAAATTAGCCAGTACAATAAGTTAACTGCGAACAACTAATGTAATAATTGGCAATTAAAATTCCTCAATTCTATTTATCTTGTAGGTACCAACAATTTGGATAATATTTATCGTCGAGTCTGATTGCAATATTATATTATTGATGCTTTACAATAGCATAGTCCTCTCTTTAGCAAATTCATAGTATTTTTGAGAATACTTGGTATGTAATGAAAATTTTTAACCATGCAATATTTTAGTTTGTTCCTTGGCAAGGAAACAACCCACTTTGGCAGCAAATTAAGCTCGAGTTCGAATTTGGGCCCTGTGTGGCGTTTAGAACTCGAACATCTTTCGTCTTCAGACTCTTTGCACTTGTTTCTTAATAGGCCGACAACATAAGTTTTATTTTATGTAAAAAAATAAAAGTACAATATTCAACTACATAAGTTTTATCCGAGCGTCATTTATTCAATTTAAAGAAAATTGAAATAATAAAAAAATGGACTCATTGGTTTCGGATGAGTGATGAGTGATTTTGACCCTTCATTTTTTTAATTGATATCAATTTACAATATGCAAGTAACTGGATCCGGTTCTCTCAATCTTGTTCTTTGGAAACATAGATGACCAACGACTTTGAGGCAATTTCTCTCGTGAATCAAACCTTAGTTGACTAAAATAACCCTCTAGTCCAACTTTTAGGGTTATTTCATAAGTATATTTTTCACTTTTGAAATTTCATAAATCTATTTATTTTTTAATTTTACATATGAATTTTGGAATTGCTAATAATTTTACATATTAATTTTTTTAATAAAGTGAATAACATTACAAGTGAGTAAAAAGATATTACCATATCTCAATTTATTAACGTGTTATTTTTGAATAAAATAATTATTAAAAATAATTTCACCCACTTTTCATAATTAATTAAATTTAATATTCTGAAATATTTTAAAATGATTCTTAATCACATAATTAAATTTAATATTTTTCAGAAAAATAAATATTTTTATTTTATTAAAAAATAACATATGAGTAGTATCATGCATCATTAATTAATAATTTTTTTTGAAAATAATTTCAATAATTATTTTCAATAAAAAAGAAAATTTAAGTAAATTGGGAAAAAGAAAATAATTTCAATAAAAAAATGTTAAAGTGTAAAATATTTTCATGCAACAATCCAATTTTCCCACAATTTCCATAAAAGGAAAGGATAATATAGTCATTAAACTTAGGAAAGATAACCTGGGCGCGCGTCGCTATGAAAATTTTTGAATCCCACGCGCCGCAAAGGCGAGAACTGCAACGAGCCGAGACCCACGGTGCCGACGCGGACACCCAGATTTGTTTTCGAAAAATTCCAATTCACTCCCCTCCGCGCCACTATGTACTCTCCTTCCAATTCCTAACGGCCTCCGCCTTCTCTCTTCGCACGATTCTGAAAATCCCTACCATCCTTCGTTCTCGATCCAAAAGAGAAGGATGTCTTTGTCTCCCCTTTCTCCATCAGAGGCTGGAGCGAGCCAACAGGGCTACAAGTACAACCGGAAGCAGAAATCACTGGGTTTGCTGTGCTCCAAGTAAGTTTCTCTTCTTCCCGATCTTGCTTTTTCTTTTTTCTTCAGGATCATTGTTGGGCTCGTTGTTGACGCGCTGTGGTTTGTGTGTTTCTTGAAGTTTCGTGAGCTTGTACAACCGGGACAACGTCGAGTCCATCAGCCTGGATGAAGCGGCTAGGCGGCTTGCCGTCGAGAGGCGACGGATCTACGATATTGTCAATATCTTAGAGACTGTTGGGGTGAGACCTTGATCCTTTGGGCTAGCGTTTTTTCCCTCAGAAAAAAGAAAGAAAACGATGTGCTTTTTAATCTTATTATCTGTCTTGGTTCAGTGAAAGGATGTTTTGTTTATTCTTCTTTCGGGATCTGAGCAGGTTCTTTCGAGGAAGGCCAAAAATGCGTATTTTTGGATCGGGTTTTCGGGGATGCCAAAAGCATTGTGCAGATTACGGGTTTGGCTTGTTGAAATATTTCATTTAAATATGCAGTCTTGCCTTTTTGTTTGTTGGCGTGATCTCAACGTTTTGATCTGGATCAGGAGGAGGCCCTCGGGGGAATTTATCATGGTGAAAGGTTTGGTGCCAAGGTACTATTTGATCTATCCACAACGATTGAGATCTTTGTGCTGAACGAGAATCCAAAACATATATGTTTGAAATCATTCTTTGACTCTTTTTTTCTTTCTTTCCAATTTTATGGTAAAAGGAAGATTCAGATTACGATGTAGATGAAAATCCAGATCAATACATAGATGATGGAGATGAAAAACTAAGCCGATCCAAGAAAACAATATCTGGTATGGTTTTATTATGTTTGTTGTAAAGACTTTTTAATTGCTTTTTATGTTTCAAGTATGTTTATTATCTTTTTCAATTTACTTGTAAGCCACAAGCACGAGAAAGGAGAAATCGTTGGGCATGCTCACTGAAAATTTCATTAAGCTTTTTATGACCACAGATGTAAGGACATCGATTCCCTTCTCCCCTCAGTATTTTGTTAATCTTATGGTTTTTTTGTTAAGGTTGTTTAAAGCTTCTAACTAGGATTATCAACAGAAGGACACCATTTCACTTGATGAAGCTGCTAGCCTGCTTCTTGGTGCCAACAATGATGCATCCTATATGAGAAGTACTTAAATTTCCTCACACCTGCGTTTTTCAGTAGCAGTTGATTATTCTCAATTAATTGTACATCTTAATGCAACAATGCAGCTAAGGTCCGACGACTCTATGACATAGCAAATGTCTTGTCTTCCATAGATCTCATTGAGAAGGTAAATTTTTTTTATGAGTTCACCTACAATAAATCTTATATCGAAGAAGACTAAGATGATAGTGCCTGCTTTCTCTTGTGATCTTGTTTTATTGTTATTCAGACGCAACTTGATACACGGAAGCCAGCTTTTCGCTGGTTAGGAACAACTGACAAGATGAAGAAAAATAACACTGTTACTGTTGAAAGCCAACCAACTCCAAAGAAGTCAAATAAGAGAATATTTGGAGCAGAGATAACTAACACTGACTTGAAGAATAGGATGGCATCTACGGTGGACAAGAAACCAAAAATAGTTAGAGTGACAAGTGAAAATCTGAAAGAGCGTAATATCATTCCACATAAGCAATTGGGATCCAAGAGTGAGCATGCATTTGGTCCCTTCCATCCAGTAATGTTGTCAAAACAGGGTGCTGAAGGTGAGGTGAAGTGCACGAAAGGAGTTCAAGAATGCGAGACCTTGGCTTCTGCCTTTCGGCCCCTCTATCGAAACCAAGGTTTGATAAATTAAAATTTTTATCTTTTATTCGTCTAATAACATTATGTTAAAGACCAAAGGAAGCTAATTTGCTTCAGTTTTTTAATAGTAGTGATTTTATTCTCTACTATGGATTGTGTTGCTTCATATCTTTTCTAATGTGTTTTTGAAGAAAATTGCCTTCTGTCTAACATAAATCTGGTATTACTGTCGGTGTTTAAGGTTCAACTAAATTGTTACACTCTAGCAGTTTTTGATCATTTTATCCTCGTAGTCGTAGTCTCATGTCATGAGTAGGACGAGAAATGCTCACGTTACCTCAATTTTAAAATGCCACCCGATAATTGATTATAACCAAGTTCTTTATTTTGCTTCTTGATGATTAACAAGTTAATCTTGTTCATCCACTAGATATAAGATGTGAAATGCTTGGTGATTGTACAATTTTCTTAAAATCAAAATGTTTTAAACTGTGTTGTCAAATGCGCGCGCCGGGGCGTGACGCCAAATGAGTCCTGCACCTTGGCTTGGCCAAGGCACAATGACTTCAGGCACATTGACTTCACCCAAGCGCGCGCCTTAGCTGCGCCCGGGTTTTTTTTTTTTAAAGCTCCAGGCGCGCCCTTATATTTTTGTGTCAAACTTGTTATTTTTTTGTTAGTTTGGGGGATCACCACTTATTGTAACATTGAAAAATTTAAAAAACAACTTCTAGGGTTTCAGCCTATTGCCCAATCGAATACTTCTCTTTCCTCTTCCCTTTCAGTGTCGCCCCCTCTTTTTCTTCTTCTCTTTCGGCCGTTGAATGCCGCCCAGCCGCCCTTCTTTTCAGCCGGCTGCCTTTCTTCAAGTAAGTTTCTTCATTTTTTTCTTTCTTCTCTTCTTCATTTTTTCCGCCGACTGCCTCACTGCCCTTCTCTATATTTTTTCTTGGTCTTCCTTCATTCTTCTTGATTTTCCTTCATTTTTTATGCATATTCTGGGAATAACATAGATAATGTTTTTTAAAAGGCGTGTCTTGCTTTATTCAGACACGTACTTTTTTATGCCTTGCGCCTCAGGCGATATAGGAACCTCTGAGCCTTGAGTGCGCCCAGCGCCTTTGACAAGCTTGGTTTTATAATGATCAGTGGAGCGAAAATGTCTAATTTACCAAATTATTAATTTCATAGACATTTTTTTGGGGTCAAATATGGCATTATGTTTTAAATTTGTATCAATTTTTTAATTTATTGTAAAATTTTCATTAATGTATGATGTGATAGTCTATTGTAAATATTTTAGGAGCTAAAATGTCAAGATATTGTCTTAATCATGAATTTTGATACATCATTAACTGTTGGTCTCACCTTATTCTTAAGTTTGTTTCAGAGTGATGTAAAATGTATAAAGTTTGACTTAGTATTTACCTTTCAAAGTTATGATGTGGATCACCATGTTATTACCTTAACGAAGAATACAATGGAAACCTAACATAAATTTAGATTTATACAAATTTAAATATAAGATCATGGTTGATAGAAAAAATAAGTTGTGTATGAAACTAATTGATAGTTTGGCAAATGTTGATCATTTTTGTATAAAAAGCCTTTTAAATATATCAATGATTATGAAGCTTCATTCCTTAGATTACTGTCCTATTGAAGCACATTCATTTATTTCACTATTTTTTTTCACTAAATTATACATTTTTTTTATTTTGGCATGACCCTCACAACTAATGATATGCATTTTCTTATAGCGCTGGGTGAACTTTTTGCGCATTACAAGGAGGCTTGGAAAAAATGGTACGAGGAGGCCACCAGGAATTGTAGTTAGGAGCGTAAAACGTGTATCTTTGTGGCTTTGAAATAATGAAATCCTCTCACGATAAATCCAACAATGGCACCTTAGTGGAAGAGGAAGAAGGCTCGCAAGGGCTCGACTAATGAGTTGTTTGCTTGAACCATTCGGCATCATCATAATGCTGCTACCACCATCTCATGACAATGAGAGTACTCTAGAAGAGGTACTTTGCATTTTTTTTTTGCTCAACTGTTTGTCCTACTTTTCATTAAAAGAAATCATAAAAAAAATATTTGTTCCGAAAACACTGTTGTACTCCAACATTTAACTCCATGTGCCATCATTTAATTGATAGTCGTTTAAAATCTGATGTAGCATGCCAATTTAGTCATTAAATGTTCCATTCGTGAACTCTCTTTTATTACCTTAAGATACTTGGTCTCCATACCTCTCATCTTCCTTTATCTTCATGGTCCTACACTTTAATCGTTTGCAAAAATATTCCATCGAGTTCCATTTTATGTGTTGATGCAATTTTCATTTACCTCTATTCTCTTATCTCGAAGGTAATAAGGCTCTCTGGTTCTCATTTACTAAACTTGAGTTCTCTTCGACTTTTAACACTCACATTAATGAGTAAATAGAGATAGTCGATATGATTCAGTAGTACCCACCAATAATCGAGTTGACTTAAAACTTGACTATTTAATCGCTCTATCTATTTTAGTTCAAACCAAATTGTTCTTGGCTACCAACTTAAAAATGATTTTGATCACCATTCTTTCCCCTCTTACGCACAACCCTCAAAATTTATAGAATCATATGCTAGCTATACCTTTAAGTGTTAGTTGAAATGAGTGAGTGGGTTATCGTTTGCAAATGACTACAAACGACTAGTTTGAGTTTGGCTTGTTCTCTTTTACCAAGCATATAAAAACACTTTCTTAGCTTTCTTGCTACCTCATAATCTTATACGGATTGAAGAATATTTGTTTAGTTTTATTGGAATTTTATTTATTATATTATTGGAATATTTTTAAATGTAGAAGATCCAAACCTTGTTGTGATATAAGCTCCAAAGCTTTGGTGTTCTAGAGTAACAAAGAGGAGGAGAGTGGATTTATTTTTTACTATGCATCTCAGCTCTCTCTTATTTTTATGGGTGTTCTAGAGTAACAAAGAAGAGGAGAGTGGATTTTTTTTAACCATGCATCTCAGCTCTCTCTTATTTTATGTTTTGTTTTTGTGTTTT
This sequence comes from Canna indica, assembly GCA_034359265.1. Classification (NCBI taxonomy): domain Eukaryota; kingdom Viridiplantae; phylum Streptophyta; class Magnoliopsida; order Zingiberales; family Cannaceae; genus Canna; species Canna indica. Next base: position 28,476,883 of record CP136898.1, on the reverse strand, counting down.
TAGCTTAGTTATATGAGGAGGTGCTCTTGGTGTGATTCTTCGTAGCAGTTTAATTTGTTCCCTTGGCTTGAGGTGCTTGAGGTGCTATCCTAGGTTAGGTTGCCCCCACTTGTTTTGTGAATCCTCTTAAAAGGAAAAAAAGTTAGTACCGAGGTTAAAATCCTATATAGGGAGGTTGATTACCAAGGCCATTATAAATGTTGTCTCTCTTTTGCTTATTTGATTGTGCATTTTATGCATTTACTTTATATATAATATAGGTATTATTTTGCTTTGGTGTTCAAGATTGCAATATCCCTATTTAGTACCAAATAAGGTTGCAAACGAGTTGAGCCAAGTTGAGCTTCATTTTGTTTGGGCTTGTCTAATTAAGTTTTAGTCAAGTTCGTCGAGCTTTAAAAAATTGTGCTTAAGCTTGGTTTCATCAAAAAATTTCCTTGAGCTTAAGTCGAGCTTAAGCTTGCTCATGAATGAAGCTTAGCCAGTTTAATTGAGTTGGAGCTCGAGCTTGGCTTGTATACATTCCTAAACAAACTTGAGCTCAATAATTAACCATCTATCAAGGAAAATGCAAAATAGATTTGAATAAATTTGACTCAACCAAATGAAATTAGAATTATATTAGAATATATTTAAATTAATTTATTAATTTTAAGATTAATCTTAATTGTCAATGTAAAAATATGTTATGATTTTAAAATAAATGCATTATTGAGCTTTTTAACAAGTTTGTTCATGAACATACATCTTGCTCAGGAGCCTTAACAAGTCAGTTTTGCATTAATTGAGCTTGCCTCACATAGGAATTAAGTCTAAAATTTATGTTCAAGTATGATTTATTTAAAAATCAAGTTGAACTTAATTGACTCATGTGTTATTTGGTTGATACAATTTTTTTTAGGAAGTTGTTATTGTTTGTTTTGTTTGGATGACACATTTTTTGCATTTTGCAAGAAGTATAATTTTCTTATGAAATGTAATTTTTTGTAAACTGTAAAAAATAATTTATCTAGTGGACATAAGTTGTACTATTTGCATTGTATTTTAAAAAAAAATTATTTTATTCATACATTTGCATCTAATGTTGAATTTATAATTTATGTTGACAATATTATAAGATTATATAATCCATGAATAATTGATTTATTTATTTTATTTTAATTTATTTTTAAGCAAAATTTGTAATTTTATTTATATTAACTCTAAATAAAAATTTCTTACCTAATAAATTATATATTATATTAGTTATATACAAAAGTACTATATTTTACCTATATACATATTAAAATATTAATTTACAAATAATATATATATATATATATATATATATATATATATATAAATTAAAATATTAATTTATAAAAGGATATGTTGGTAATTTGATGTATACTTTTTAAAAAGTGTCTATGTCTACCAAATATGTATATTTTTTAGGAAGTACCTATGTCAATCAAACATGTTCTAGGTAGAAAGATAAACTTTCTATTAATTAATTTTTTATTAACCAAATATATTTTTGGTGCTTTTCAAAAATTATATGTGAAAAGTAAATTCATGAGAATTATAAATTTTTTTAGAAAATTATTTCTCATCAATCAACTCATTAGTGGTTAGATTAAATTGCAATCCTACACCCCACATGGTAATTAAATTGTGATACTAGACCCACATTGAAATTTGTGGAAAGTTTTATGTCCATGAATTTGCTATTATTAACTTTTATCTTAAGCGTGTTAATTAATCCTAATTCATCAAGAAATAAATAGAAAGTGATATGGGGCAATTGGAAATATATATTACTGCACTAGTGGATACTTCAATTTGATAGCCCAATGAAACGTTTTTATAGTAGGTCCAATCGAAAGGGCCAAGGTGGTTGGTATAAGTGATTCGTCACTTGATCCCCTTGAATAATGTTTTTGATTTGAATTTTACTAACTGAGAAAAATACCATTGCGAGAGCTTTACCCTTTTAGTGGGTCGGCCTAAAAAAGCTTGTTTAGTGCTCTATGCACTATTGTACATCTTTGTACGAATTTTGAAATGCCTTTTGTGCGTATAATTCTTATATTTTTATACGTCTTGTAATGATTATATTAGTTTTTATACGTCTTGTAATGATTATATTATAAAATTGTGTAAGTTTTAAGAAAAAAATTTCAATCAAAATGGATTAATATTTTCACAGTGAACCAAATTTACCTAATTAGTTTGTCTATGCATGTCTATTCATTTATGGCCTGCCAAAAGAGTTGTCTTAAACAAGTCTTGTGTAACTCATTTTTAATTAGTTTTGCAATTAAAATAAATATTTATCAAGTACGGCATTCATGGATGATAGGTGAGTCATCTCAAATAAACCTCAATAGGGATGACATAGCGTTGACTTCTAAATGTTGTGTAATGATATCATCAGAGATGGTTTGGAGATAGACTTTTAGTGCCATCACGAATGACGAATTAGGGATGAGCCTAAGCTGCCCCTAATAGTCTATTCTATAAACTCCATCATCTACACCCTTTACCCATTCATTGTTTATTGTTTCATTTCTCTTACTTTCTTTGCAATGCCAAAATAATTCGATTGGGGTAATTGTTAAATCATACCACATAGTTCTAACAACAACAAAAGTTGAAAAAAAAAGGAGCAGTGATACTATTAGAAAATATCATTTCAATATTATCCATACGTAATCCTTTATATAGATGTTGAGGTGGACGGATACTAAGATGAAATAAATCTGCTAATATGCCCAAAGTACCCGTTGCAATATGATGAGAGACTATTCCTCTGGGATCAAAAGGATCAAAGTCTTTTGCACCCCACACTGAACTTGCAGGTTGTACTTTTTCAAACACCCAAAGTCTAGGATCATATAAAAACTTGTTATATGAAATGTGCCAAAGCTAAGGCAAGCCAATCATGAGAGAAATAAATGACATAATCGATGCTAGCTTTTGTATTGTTGTCTTGGATGTGGTTCTTTACATTTGTGAACCCTAAACCCCTAGCTACGTTTACTAGTAGCAAGAATGACTATATTAGGGAGATTGATCGTCTCATCTTTCCAAGAGATGTTTGTCGCTTCACACAACCTCCCAACCACAAAGTGCTGCCATCATCCCTACCATCATTGTGATCGAGCTGATCACAGAAAAACCAACAATAGACTTTTGGCTGAACTTTGTTTTTATATTTTTAATGCAGTTAAAATTTGAATGAATTCTTTTGTAAATAAGGTTCTATTGGTGAAATTTCTAAATTGACGCTTTTGAATGATAGTGAATACTTAGCAATCATTAACGAGCAACTAATTTATGTCAAATGACCACAAGTGAGAAAAATTCAATACTAACACATAAATTTACCGTGATTCTGTAACCTTTCTTACACATAAGTGCCGTTTAACATTTATCTTCATATTTAATTATATATTGTGTAATACATTTTAGTAGTAGAATTAATTATAATTATACATCAATTAAATAACTTAAAAAATGAAAAATATTAATCAATAAATGTAAGACTTTATTTATATAAAAGTTAAACAATCATGCAAGTTATATATTTATTTTAAAAGTATAATAATAATAATAATAAAATAATCATGCAAATTATATTTTATAATTCAGACAAATCGATTATAATTTATAATGATCATATTTATTTAGTTTCTTTTATAATTTTTTATCGATACAACTCTAACATCTACTTAGATCAATTTCAGTTGGTTGAGCTTCCTTCTCTTTTAACGATGAAGAAGATGTATTGTGCCCTCTATCTTGTAATTTATTTAGCACATAACTAATCTTTAAAACATTGCACATTTTTAACGTCTTCGCACTCATTCGACTCATTTTTTCACTAAGAATCTTATTTTTTGCACTAAAACAAGACAATGACATTACTATAGACACAAACAAAGCTAGTAGATGCCATTACTATAGACACAAACAAAGGTAGATCACATGCCATAATAAAAGTCACAAGATAAACTTTTGCTTTTGATTTTTATCATGTTAAAATTAATGTCAATATTATTTAATTCTTCTTCTAAATGGTTATGTTTTAGAAAAAAAAATCAAATTATTAAAATTAGTACATCTTAGTAAACTTTGTACCTTATAAACAATTTCATTTATGCTTTTCGGCCTAACATAGATGAGAAAGATGTTGATTTATGTGTACTATCAAATTATAATAAACAATATATATTAGATAATAAATTTGAAATTTCATAATTTTTTCTTCGAGATTTGTATTTAATTGTATATTTTTATAAAAATAATCTAACATCAGTTTCATATTAGATAGTTTCATTCTAGGATTTAAGCATAACACTGAACAAAAAAAATACATTTACATCTAGTTAATATCTTTAAATTTATTTTCCATTAAATATTAATTTTGTAAACAATTAATTATTTCTATGTATAAAACATTTCACTAATATGAATTATATTCAAAAGAGCTAAATTGCTTGTGGTATAGTAAACACTGAAAAGTTTCTTGACAACTTTAGCAAAAAAACCTAATATATTATTAAGACGATCGACAACTAACTAATCATTTTCAATAATTGGGTAATCGAGCATGTTTTCATTGTAAGAAGTTGTAGATATATCTTTGTATGACAAAGTAGATTTAATCATTTGGTAACTTGAATTTCGTCTAGTAATAATATTACCATTAACTCTTGTAAATGGTTTACTAAAAGATTAACATAATTTTTAAAATTTTTGTGTTCTTGATTTTGAACAACAGATAATAATATTTTTTTATTTTTTGTACATGTAAATCAACAAAATTTAAAATATCTTGAATGCATAAATTAAGTACATGATAAACACAATGGATATGAAGTATTTTACCATAAAATATAGGTTTAATCAATTGTTTAAGACATAATCACTATTACTACCATTATTGAAACTAAACAAAATCTTTTTATCATTTATGCCATAAATTAAAAGAGGTAAAAGGCATAATAACAGAAAAAATAAAAAAATTGTGTGGATATTTGCTAATTGCTTATCAATAAATGCAAAATCTATAGAAATATCTTTCTTAGTTACATTATCTATAAAAAAATAATGTCTGAAATTAATATATTTTTGTACTAGAGTGCAAAATAAGAATATTTTTTGTCAAATTAATTACACTAGTATTAAGCAAAAGACATCACACATGAAAAATTCAATCCAAAATCAAGAATGGTTGCTTCATCTAAAGAATTTGTGCATAACAACTAGTCATGACAAGATACTGGACTTCAATAATTGAAATTGCAATATAGTTTTGTTTATTGGAAAATTAAGAAAAAAGTCTCATTTTAAGGAATTGACAACATCCACTCCTACTTTTTTTATCTACATTATATCCAGCAAAATCGACATTGGAATAACCAATTAATTTCAAAATTATCACAAGAAGAATATCATAGTCCTATATCAATAGTGTCATTGAGTTATCTCAAAATGCGTTTGATCACACTCACGTGAGATGTCCTAAGACTCGATTAAAATTTGTCACGCCTCGATTCTTAGGGTCACGTGACCTGTCAGAGTATGCACCCATTCTCCGAAGCCTACCAATAGACTCATATACCATGCAAATAATAAAAAAATAGCCAACGGAAACAATTGAGGTACAATGACTCACGATGCATAAATGTATAATTAAAAGTGCAATACCAAACTTCAAGTATGATTACATGGTTCAAGATAAAGAAGACACCAAATGTAACACAGAAAGAAATCCTACGACTCAACTAGGCTCGTCACGAGATCTGCAGTGTGGACTTGCACTCCCAATCGCACCATACAGACATTGTCGTACCTCAACGATTAGGATATGCAAAACAACATAAGAAAGTGATGAGTTCCAAATGAACTCAGTGAGTGGCCCTACCCGAGCCCTCTCCAAGTACCTCATGAATATATATAATTTTAATCATGCATAAATCTTTAAGGCGATAATAAACCATAATAACATAAGGAGATCCATCATGCAACTCGTGCATAGACGCACTGTATCCGACTTACTTCGACCCCAAAGCATCCATAAATCATACATAGCTAGCAAGCATACAAGTCGGTCACTAGAATATCCATCTAGCGAGCTTCCCGCTCGGGCCCTTTGAACTAGGATGGCCTACTAGCTTCGGTGCCCACTCTGGTTGAGAATAGCCCTCCAACCAAATGCCAATCGGGTATGTTGTCAGCGTGACTTATTGACGAAATCTCTCGACCCAGTACCATACTCGCCGAGTCGGGCACTAACTTGACATGCTAGTGCGCTTCTTGGCCTGGCCATACTCCAAAGCACAAACACAACACATCTAGATGCATTTCCAAGCACATGACAATACACTTACATGGTTCTTGGGTGGTTAAAGTACTATGCCGACATCTTAGGTATGCGCATATGCGCCCCTCACTCGGCCCTCTCACGCAGGGGTGAGCATCGATCGGTTCGGTTAATTAATCGAACAAAGATGAAATTTTTATGTTAATCGTTTACTGAATTATAAGACCCGAGAAAATTTCCTAATATAAAAATCTGTTTTGGTGCAGCGCGCCGGACTCGGGGGTAGTCGAGTCGAGTCTTAGGATCGCCTCAAGTAATAAGGTATGACTCGACTAATGATGTATGCAATTAAATTGGGCAAATGACACTTCCCTTTTATGCATTTATACCTTAATCGAGTTTAAATCGACTCGTGTTGCGGGTAGAGTCGGAACCCAAGTCGAGCTTGGGTTTAGTCGAGTCATGAGTAAGAGTCAAGGGCCAATATGGAAGGTTGATGAGGGATTAAAATCCCTCATCCATGCTGTTGTGCGACTCATCTTGGAGTTGCACAAGGCAGCGCATAGGGAGACGGGGGGAAGGAGCAAGGAAAGGAGATTTTGGTCGATCCAGGATTTCGCGCCGTCGCTGGAAGATTCGAAGTCGTCATCATCCGATCCTTCATCTTCCTCAATCAAGGTGAGTGGTTAGATTTGAAGAATTGGGGGAGGCGGGTAGCCGAACCCCTTAGAGGTGATAGGATGTATTTTCTCGCAAGATTTCGACGAATCGTGGTTTCGTAGTTGTGTATTCATGGTTTGGTATCAATTCTTGCCAGATTGCCTTGTTTTTCTCGCCGGTTTCTCAAGTTCTAGGGCTGTCGAATCATGGGGAAAGGGGAAAGGTCATGCTAAATTTTTTCCCAATTCCCTTGACAGAAGTAGAGCCCTCAGATGATCTTAAGTTCGTGAATAGTGTGTTCTTAATCGTCGACTTCACGTGTTAAGAAACTTATCTTCCCTAGAACTCGTAGGTTTGGCCGAATGAACCCTAAAACTTCATGAGAAGGGTTCGGTCAGGTATAGGGGAAGGGGCAAACTAGTTAATATGAAATTAAGTTATACCAGAGACAAAGAATTAAGGTCGGGGATTAATTCTCCTCTTCCCTTTCCTACCCTAGGAGGCATGGCCGAGCAAGGTTCACCTTGCTCAAGGCTAGGCCAAGCCTAAGGGGAGGGAGAGGTGAGCTTTAGATGAAAACTTCCATAGTTAGAGTGCTAAAACTATAGAGACATGATGATACTTGGGAAGAACTCTAACCATAGCAAGTAAATTTATTGATTCATGTAATTGTAGGAATGATAGCTTAGTGACCATCCTTAGCTCATTCCTCTTTAATTTTTGAAATGATGTATTATTTTACCATGCTTAGTATTTCATGCATTGTTGAATTCATTGTTACCTTACCATGCTAGATAAATTATTTCTTATTGAGTTTAATTCTAAAGGCAGTGTATAAATGTTTATTGATGAATCTCGTGGTTATATATAGTAGATGTTGTAAATTATGCTTACTTTTCTTTAGATTACACATGCTGTCCTCAAATGTTCGTGGGTGAAATTTTGAGATTTGGTTCATAGAATTCCTTACCCAAGGTAGCGTATAACGCTAGATAACATGTAGGATGTTGCGAGATGCTTAGTATATATGGAAACCTAGCTAGGGAATGACTAAACTTCTAAGACTTCTAGTATTCATTTCTGGAAACCTAAAACTATTAGGTGTACACGTTTTTTGGAGGGCAGCATTAATTTGTCGACCCTGCAGACCGGCTTAGGGCCGGATACGAGCAACGGCCCGAAGTATATATAAGAAAACCCTAGGACATTTGACTGTGTGATGTGCTTGAGATGGTCCGCCGAGAAGCGTGGAGGTTGAAAATGACCAATGCTTAGCTCGGCTAGTGATTGGGTCTTGAGATGCACCAGCGGGCCCGCTAGGTGTCAGACCCAAGTTGGGTGGGACTAGCTATCCCTACCCCTGACGGTGATCGGAGACTAGCAGACCATCCTAGTAGATGGCTCGGGATTTATTTGTTTACATCTTGATATGATGTGGCCGAACGGCCAGTGTGATTCTACCATGTATGGTAGGGCCGGTTATAGTCGGGATTCTTATACCATGACAAGGCCCCAAGGGCCGGAAGCCAGAGGCTTGATAGACCGTTATGACAGGTTTTCACCTATATGGTTTTTACAGCATGACCCATAGGGTCAGTAGTCATGTTAAAAAGTAACTTACATCGTTGATTATATAAAATGTTGCCTTATATGTTATGCATGACTAACTGAGGATTATGTGGAGGTTCGAAAGAATCGCTCACTGAGTCCCAAGTGGACTTACAGTTTGTTTCATTATTTTTGCAGAGCATGAGCAGTGATTGCGGCTTGTCGGCATGGTGCAGATGGAGGGTAGGTGGTGGTGCCATATCTCGTAGCGGTGTTTTTGGGTCATAGTCCAGTGTCTTATAGTAGTTGTTTTGTTTTTCTGCACTGACATTTGTGTTTTGGAAAAGTTTGTAAAACTTTGATACTTGAGATGTTCTATTTGTTACGATGTTGGTTTTCTTCTTTGGTTTGAAAACATATATTGTGAACTTTGAAAACTTTAAATAAAGATTGCGTGGTGGTTTCTTCTTATCGATATATTCTGGTTTCTTATATGTCAGTGTAGACAGTAGGCTACGGGGTAGGATGTAAGCCCTAGTCGGTCACACTACCCTCAGTTGGGGTGTGACACGAATCGAAAAATTCGATTAATTCAGTTTGGTTAACCGAATTTTTCGATTCGATTCGGTTAATTTATCGAATTCATCGAAAAAATATATAAATAAACATTACTAAGATTTGAACCAAGGATCCCTTAAACACATTTAATACAACTCAACTAGTTTAGTAAAGCATATAGCTTGATACAAATTTAACAAACGCAACTTGATACAAAAATTATATCATCACGGATATTCGAACCCGGGACGCTTAAATAAATAAGTACCTACCTTAACCAATTGAGCTAATAATACTACATGACATAAATATTTATTTTATCTTACTTAATGTGACATTCGGTTAATTCGGTAAATTAACCGAATCATTGGTTAATTTACCAAACCGAACCGAATAGATTAAAATCTTTAACCGTTAATCGAACTAAAAATTAATTAAAAAATTCGGTTCGATTAATTCAGTTTTGGTTCGGTCGATTAATTGGTTTTTTTGGTTAATCGATAAATTTTGCTCACCCTTACTTTCACGGGCCCAAAACTCTTGGCCAAGTACTTTACCATCCAAACAAAGAGTTTCACCCCCAAGATATATTTAGTAAGCTAAACATCAAGCAAAAATTGAGAAATTATGTATAAAACTGAGAAAAATTTCAGCACAAGATGGTTATAGTAGCTGAAAATTTCAGCCTTGGGTTTCTTTCCTATAGACCTGATTTCTCTTAATCTTTGCTTCTATACCCTGAACCAATAATTCCACCAAGCGGTATGATTCTATGGGTGAACCACTCGGCAATGGTACAAGGTAAATGAAGGGTTATTCCCACAGCAAAATTTCAGCAATATCATGCTACGCGCAATCTGAAATTTCAGTACATAAGTCTAGGAAAATTTCAGCATATGTTCAATAAATTTCATCACGTACTCACGTGCATTTCAGCATGTATTAAATAATTTCGGCATATCATTCCTAGGAGATTTCGGCATGAATCAAATAATTTCAGCATATCATTCCTAGGATAATGAACATGAAAATCATTGTTTATAACAATAATTTCAGCATAAGTGATTGACAACTGAACTTTTCTTATACACACTATTTATTGTTTTTTGAAAGGATTAATTATAAAATATATCCTCATTTTGAATGGGTTTCCCTAATCTATTTTCATTTTTTATTTTTCTCAATTATATACCTCAACTTTCGATTTATTTCAAATTTATCCCACCGTTATCCCAGCATTAAAATTGTGTTAAAATTTTCCCAATTATATACCCCAACTTTTCAATTGATACGAATGTTGACGTGGGTCAGCAGTCCAGTCAACATTCGTATCAAGTTTTTAATTACTAATATTAAACAAAGTTTTATTTGTAATTAACTCTAGATATAAGCTTTATAATTCACTAAAGTCAACAAAGTTGGTTTTAATTTTATAACCTGCCTAAAATAAAAATACTTAGTTTTCCTCTGGTAATCGCCTCATCCCTGACCCTGTTGGCTTTAGGTTTTCAACCTTAGTCTTAATCTCGGTTTTGATGGTTTTGTTGATAACAAACATGAGACTAATGATTTCATTGAGAATATATTCAGGTTTCATATCAGTAGCGTTTGATGTCCTTGATCAGAAAAATCAGAGAAATTGATAAATCAGAAGGACATTGATCGTCGCGCTCGGGTTCATTGCAGAAACTTCTCGAAGAGCGACGCGTGCATCAAAGACGTATTGGATGAGCTCAAGGATCACATAAAAGCTCTCCAAGTTGATGGTTGTTGAAAGCCGAAACCCGAAAACAAAGTGCGAAAGAAATCCAGGCTGGAAATTCAACTCAGCGTAAGTTCGGTCGATCGGGCGATCGACCGAATGGGGTAAGAAAAATGGCACCAGCCATTTCGGTCGACCGGTCGATCGACCGAACACTGCCGAAAATAGGAAGTGGGCACTTCGATCGACCAGTCGGTCGACCGACAGAGGTTGGTTTTGGGCAATAGCCCTAGCGATCGACCGATCGGTCGATCGGAGTAAAAAATCACGCAGCGCGCGATCTTGGCTTCCCTACGTTGGTCGACCGATGGGTCGACTGGATTGAGGGAATGAACAGTTGCGTCTGGGCGGTCGATCGTCGGTCGACCGACCACAGACAGAAAGCGACAATCGATCAGTCGGTCGACCGACCAATCAACCGACGGTCTGCAACAGATAGTTTTCTATCCATTGAGCAGTCGTTTCTTCACGAGGGTATAAATACACCCTCATATACTTCATTTAACATTCTTCCCTTAATCTTACAGAATTTATTGAGCCATTAAAAGGAAGATTTGAGCCTTTCAAAGATCGGTCAAGAGCGCTCTGCTATTTCCGCGAATACCTTCTAAAGCGTCAACTTTCTGCCTCAACTCAAAAATTGATCGAGCTCCACCTCTTGACGAGTTGAAAGCACCGAAGGCTTGAAAAAGAGCTGTGGTTCATCTTTTCATTTTTAGCTCTTTTTATTGTATATTTTATTATTTATTTAAACTGATTTTGATTTGTGCGTGTGAAGACCAGGTGTTTGGTCTTGTGGGTATAAGTGGTTACCTGGTGTTGGGTGTAAAGCCACTTTTGTAAAATTAGTTGTTACTAGGATTAGTTCTAGTTGTCCCTTAGGGTTGAGGTGGAAGAGTGCTCTCGATAAGAAGGCGTAGACTTCCGGGTGTGGAAATACCTTAGGTGGAGAGTGAGACTCTTCAAGTGAAAAATCCTCTGTGTAAGGGAAACATAAATTAATCTAGTAAAACTAGTTTGGAAATCCTAAGCGGGGTGCTTAGGTAGTGGAGTAGGCATTGGGGCCGAACCACTATAAATTTTGTGTTTGCATTGATTTATTGTTGTGCTTAATTGCTTTATCATTTATAAGCTTCCGCATCTAATCGTCAAATTGCATATTGCCTAAATAATCTAAGTAAATGATTAAAAGTGGATTTAGGCTAATTGAATTAGTAAACACACTATTCACCCCTATAGTGTCGCCATTTCGCCCACTGACCCCTCTCTTCATGGTCTCCTACTCGATTGTGTTTCTCCTCATCCCCGACACCGTCTACCTCTCTTCGTGGTTGCCTGCTCGCTTGCAAATGTCCTTATCCCTGATGTTGCCTCTGGTATGGCTCTCTTCATTGTTACCTGCTCGCCCTAAATCCCATCCTCTGTGATAAATTTCTCCATCATGCTCCAACAACACCAACCAAACTGACGGTGAGGAACAATGTCAGTGGTCTGCTCCTTCTCCCAAAATCGTCAGTGGTTTGCCCCTTATCCCAAAATCGTCAATGGTTTGCTCCCTCCCAAATCATTGACGATGAGGAACTACAATTTGATACGAATGCTAACTGGGCTGCTGACCCACGCCAGCAATGTCATGTTAGTATTTAGATGACAATTTTGATGTTGGGATCATTGTGGGATAAATTTGAAATAAATCGAAAGTTGGAGTATATAGTTGAGAAAATTGAAAAGTGGAAATAGATTAGGAAAAACCATGAAAAATAGGAATATATTTTATAATTAATCTCAAAAAAAGTTCTAGCCATCTTTTGTAAAGTTTTTGTTTGTTCTCTTAATCATTCTATTTTGTTTTTTCAATGCCAAAATTTCTGTTTCAATGCCAAAATTTTCATAAGACCGTTTTCAATGTTTAATTCAAAACTATTGTCACTTATAAAATTTTAAAATAAGAAGACCTTTTTATTCACAATTATTTTTGCAAATTTTATTAAAGAAATCAAAAGTTTCAACTCTTATTAACAAAAAAAAACGAAATGGATCTTGAAAAATCACCAACTAGAACATAAAGATACAATTTACCACCAAGACTACCAATATTACCACAACCAAAAAAAGTTCATATGAACAAGGTCTAAAACTCTTAAAAAGGTAACTTGATTTATACTTAGAAAAGATGAATCCACTTATTTACCATGACACAAATCACATAATTTATCCTTCTCAAATTTTATTCCTAATTTTTTTTTCACAAGATCTTTTTTTAGAAATTTCTTGAATAAGTCTCTACTAGCATGCCCTAATTTATGATGCCATAACTATGAATATGTTCTCACCTGAAGTTGGGGGTGCTGCAATCCTCTGTGTCTCCTGGTCCAACGCGGTTCCAGTGGTGACCTGCAAAGATACTTCAACACTCAAATTAGAGGGAATCATTGTGGATATGGAATTGGAACAGAGAGTCTACTTGATGTGCGCTGTGTTTATTTTATGACGCAGATTTGTCGTGTTTGTTTTATAAGGTAGGTCTGGGTGTTCGGCGAGGATATCACGTGAAATTTCGGGGGATATGTCATGAATGGGTAGATGGTTATCCCTTAGATTGCGGGTTCATTATTGTCGAATTCTTGGCGATAAATGTAGGATGTTGATATTCTTGTTTGATCGGGTGGAGTCCTTGGGCTAAGTTGTAGTTGGTTCAGTTCGAGTTTGGTTCATGAGTTGGGGCATTTCAGAACCAGTTAGACCAGGCTCAAAGAGCCAATCTAGTCCATAACCCCTGAACTTGGTCAGAGTCCAAGGACTTTGTGCCAAGCTCTAATAGTATGCCAACTTTCTCGTCTGCTAAGTTCTTTGTGTCGAGCTTCTGATCTCGAGTCGGCACGTGATCACCTGTTGCGTTCCTTGGTTTTATCGCTTTGTGACACTTTGGTTTCTGTGCCCAGTGGGGCGATTGCAGGGGAATGGATGCCTTTTTTTCTCATGCTCGCCGCCTATCAGTGGCCGCCCAACATTTGATTCTGACAGGGGTAATTATGGATTGGAGATTCAATTGTCCCTTTTCGAGGTAGTTGGATACCTGCTGTCGGTGGTCAGGATTTGTTCCGTTAACGGAGTGTGACCAAATTTTCTTGGGCCCTTAGACCAAATTTTCATATCTTCGGCTCTCGCCCCGGGGATCCTTCCAGGCGATATCGCTGTTTCGATCATCATCTTGTCAACCCCCGACTATCTTTGGTTCTCTTTAACATTGTTTTTTTACTTCACTCATAGTTGTAAATGGCGCAAGGCGCACAAAGGCACAAAGGGCTCTTGGAGCTATGACGCAAGGCGCAAGGTTATGACGCGCGCCATAACGAGGCGAGGCACAAAAATAAAACATAATTATAAAATATATTTTGTACATAAAAATATATATTTCTAAAATAAAATCACCTAATTAACATCTAATTTAGCATCCAACTAAATAAAGATAATAAGTCAATGTTATTAAAGAACAACTAAACAAGCAAACATCAAGTTCAACATCATTAATATAACATTAGAACAACAAGTTCAACATCATTAAAAGAACATGAAAATTTCAGCATGCAATAGTATGAGCAGATAACATACAAAAAATTTTCAGCATGAAGAATAGGAGGGAGGGCTGAAAATTTCAACATGTTGAAAAATGCTGAAAGGAGAGAAGGGAAAATAAAAATACCTGAAATATGCTAAAATTTGATGGAGAGGCTGTCGAAATTTGGTGGAGAGGTGCGCCGAAAGCTAATACTCGCGAGAAGGGAAGAAAAAGAGGTGCCATAAAAAAGGAGGCTCGCCGGAGGTGTCGGGAAGGACGCTCGCTGGAAAGAAGGGAAAAAAAAGGAAGAAGAGAAAAGTCGAGCATCAGCGGTTGAGGAAAAAAGAAGAAGAGGATAAAATTTTCGAGTGCCCTAAGTTAACTTAGGGCACCTGGTGAAACACCTGTGTGTGGCACATATGGCGTGCGCCTTGCGCTTGGGCTGAGGCGCGCGCCATAGCTCTCGAGGTGATAGCTGTTTCTTTGGATTGTGAACCATCTTTAGGCGCTCGAGTTGAGACCAAGTTCCTACCAAAGGTAGATTTAGGACCGAGGTTACCTGTTCGATAGTCATTCATAGGATCAATGGTCCTTTGGATTCGATCTCGCTTCGAGTCAAAGGCCACGATCAGGGCCGGGGACCGTCTTGGCTCGAGCAGGGTGCTGAGGTTGAGGCCGCATTTAGGCCCGGGGAGGATGCCGAGGATGCAGAGGACCACGCCTGGGGTTAAGCTGAGCTCGCGAGGAGTGTAAGGCAAAACCGTGCCTAGGATCGAGGAGGTCTTCAAGGGTGCTAAGGCCGTAAATAGTGGCGCTAAAGCCGAGGACTACGCCTGGGGTCAAGACGAGCTCACGGGGAGCGTAAGGTAGGACCACACTTGAGGTCGAGAAGGTCTTCAAGGGCGGAGGCCATAAGTAGTGGCGCCGAGGCCGAGGACCACACTTGGGGTCAAGCTGAGCTCGCGAGGAGCGTAAGGCAGGACCATACCCGGGGTCATTCTCATTTCAAGTGAGCTGGTCTCATTTAGAGCCAAAGGCCATATTTAGGGCTGAGGATTGAGCTTCGGATCAAGCCGAGCTTGCGGGAAGCGTACAACAGGATCACGCCAATGGTCATGCTAATTTAGTGTCTACAGCTGCATTTAGGGCCGAGGATCGCGCCTGGGGTCAAACCGAGCTCGCTGGGAGCATGAGGCAGGATTGTGCCTGGGGTCACACTCATTTAGAGAGAGCTGGTCTCATTTAGAGCCGATAGCTGTATTTAGGGCCGCGGAGAACACCAAGAATGTTGAGGTGGAGGAAGTCTTCAAGGGCGCCGAGGTTGAAAGTAGTGGCGCTAAGGCCGAGGACCACGCCTGGGAGCAAGCCGAGCTCATGGGGAGCGTAAGACAGGATCGCGTCAGGGGTCAAGAAGGAGAGATGCGCTGCGTAGGATGGAGGTTGCTACCGTCGCGGGGTGGCGTTCTTGCTATAGGATCGTAGAAATTATTGGTCCAAGGGTTTAACTTAGGCGTCATTCTCTCTTTTGATGATAACATACATGAACTAACTCATTTGCCAAGTTTTGAGTTCAGGTTTGTAGAATGATACGTCTACGAAGTTCGTCGAAAAGATCGCGTGAAATCAAGTCGTGACAACTCTAGAGGTGATCGAGTTAGAAGTTTGGTCTAGGGTTAGTTTTGATTGTAAAAAGCTTCTAAGGTCTCTAAACACCCATCTCCATATTTCTACCTAAAGCCAAACCCCATCGATCGACAAAAATCACAAAAATTCAAATTCAACCTGAAAAATTAGTAATTAGTTATCAACAGAATTGTCGATCGAACTTCGGCCAATCCTCAGTCAACTGAAGATCGATCGAAAAGTTATTGGAATCTCCAGTAACCTTTTTAGTTGAATCTCGGCTGAATCTCGATCGATCGAGATTTGGCCGATGGTCGATTGAAATGCCTAATAGATTTTTTTAGATCTGTTAAACGACTCTTTTCAACCCCATACCTCCATCATCTATAAAAAATGTCTTGTTTTCGGTTGGGAACCACTTCTTACTGTTTATTGAGCTTATCCCCAAGTATTTGAGCCTCAAAGAGTTGATCTAAAGCTCTCATTCTTAATTCCATACTCTCAATCATTTTTCACTTCACAAAGCCTTGCTTTCAACCGAGAAATTGATTCTTGAGGCCTTGAAGTGCTAGGAGGAGACTTGTTGGAGCTTCATTGCGTTTGTTTTATATTTAAAGTTCCATTATTATTGTTTTACTTGTTGTTATTTGATACTTGTGCTTGTGTAAGTGAAGTTGTAGTGTTACACATAGGGTTCTTTGTAATTAAGGGGGCGTTTGGTTGCCCGCAAGTGCACGCAAATGCTGCAAAATCTATTTGCATGCAAAAACAAATGCCCGTAAGATGACTTGCAACTTGCAACTTATGAATTTTTTCGAGCCGGGCACGATTTTTTTTTTTGGTCGGGCGGAGTACGAGTTTTTTTGGGCCGGGTCGGGCACGATTTTTTTCGGGCTGGGTCGGGCACGATTTTTTTCGGGCCGGGTCAGGCACGAAATTTTTCGGCTTGGGCCGTGCCGTGTATGAAATTTTTCGAGCCGAACCTGGCATGAATATTTTGGGACGGGCCGGGCACGAAATTTTTTGGGTTAGGTCGAGCCGGACCGTGCACGAATTTTTTGGAGTCGGGCAGGGCTGGGCTAGAAATTTTTTGGGTCGGGTTGGACATGAATTTTTTTGGGTTGAGCTGAGCCGGGCTGGGATGGGATGTGAACAAATTTTTTCGAGCCAGGTCGGGCATGAATTTTTTCGGGCTGGATAAAAAATTTAGGCCCGATATGATTTGCCAGACCTAGTTTGATAAATTAATAATTTTTAATTTTTGTATAATATTAAAAATATATAAAAAATCTATCAAATGTCGCAAAAATCTACAACTTTGATATGCATCTCATCTCCATCCAACGACTCTAAGTTGCCAAAATTAATTATTTTTTAATACTTAAATTATTGCATTTGCATGCCGCAATCTTGTATTGCGAGCTTTTTGGGCTGCAATTCTATTTGCGGCCCGCAAATGATATATTAGAAATACAAGTTGTAACTAGTAAATGCTGCAAAATGCTTTTGCAGCCAACCAAATAAATTTGTTATTTAAATGCTGCAAGTAGAGTTGCAGTATTCGCACTTACGGGCAACCAAATGCCCCCTAAGTATTTTTTGCTTTAGAATAGTAGTTGAGGTCTCCACTAGGGTTGAGGGATAAGTCCTCTTTGTATTCTTTAGGAAAACATTCAAGTTATAAAGAGTAGATGTTAGAAATCCTTGGTCAGGAGCCAAGAGCCAAGGTAGTGGAGTAGGCGGTGTTGGCCAAACCACTATAAATTCTACTTGTTAGCATTGCTCATTGTATTGTGCTTGAAATCATCATTGCTCACTAGCATTTTAATTTTAAAAGCCTATAAGTGAAAGTTGCTAGAATTCGATACTTAGGTTAACTTACCAAAAAATCGGAATTGAACTTAGAATTTTTATTGTACACACTATTCACCCCCCTTTAGTGTGGATATTTCACTCACAATAATTCCTTTGTCACGTGCTAGATAGTTGTAAATTTGTTGGGCATAAATAGATGTGGAAAAGAAAGGATAATATTATTAAATGAATTCAAATGATGGTACATCAAGTCCCATTGAACGGGGTGATTGGCCTACGCATGGTTATGCCTCATTAAAATCTTCAAAGGGAAAATCATGTGGAAAAAATCGCAATGAAGGAAAAAAAGTGCACCGAGCATTTGTAGTTTAAGGGGGGTTGTTTAGCTATAGTAGGCCAGCAAGGAGGCCGCATTCCATGAGCACGAAAGTTCTCGTCCAAAGAGTTCGGCGATCTTGTAGGCTCCTTTTCCTATGTCCTTTGTGACACTGTACAGGCATTCCTAGTTAGGGATGAGTTTTCCTTCCCCGGTTGGCTTCCTCTAGAGTTCAATCTTTCTCAGCACTAGATCTCCATCCTTGAAATTTCTCGCTTTGACAATTGTCCTATTTTTGAGCTATTTTTAGTTCCACGGCTTCTTCAATGACCCTAGCGAGCTCTCGTTCTTCTTCGACGGGGTCTAGCTTGGCCTCTTGGGCTTCTGAGTTGCTTTGTTCATCAAAGGTTGCTCTCCGGAGGCTGGGTTTCGCGATCTCAATCGGAATCATGGCCTTTGCTTCGAAGACGAGTCTGTAAGGAGTTTCCTGAGTGGATGATTGGGTGGTTGTGTTATAACCCCATAGGACTTTGAGCAACTCTTCGGCCCAGTGTCTTTTGACTTTATCAAGCTTCTTTTTAAGTCATGTGAGGATGACCTTGTTGGCTGATTCGGCCAAGCCGTGTTAGCTTTACCGTCGGGTTCTAGAGGGTTCATGGTTTATTGTGATGCCTCACGAGTTGGTCTAGGGTGCGTCCAAACAGTTGAAGAACCACGAGAAGAACTACCCGACGCATGACCTGGAGTTAGTAGCCATAGTTTTTGCACTAGAGTCGTGGCAACATTTTTTATATGGGAAGGCTTGTGAGATTTACTTAGATCACAAGATCCTCCAATATTTACTCACCCAAAAGGAGCTGAATTTGAGGCAGAGGATCGAGGTGGTTAGAGCTGTTGAAGGATTATGACTGCACCATATTATATCATCCAGGAAAGGTGAACGTGGTAGTGGATGCCTTAAGAAGGAAATCGATGGGCAGTCTAGTACATTTGGTTGTGGATAGGAGGCCTTTGGCGAGAGAGCTCGCCGGATGTCTGGGTGACGTTGTTGTGTTGTCTATATTCTTGATTCGGGTGGTATGGTGGCGCACCTTCGCGTTCAGTCCACTTTGATCGACATGCTCCTGGCAGCCCAGCACGATGATGGTATTGTGCCTTAACTAGGAGATCTGGCCGAAAGAGGCGATGCAGATGATGGGTTCAAGGTCAATGCTGAGGGTGTCCTGAGATTCAAGGACAGGATAGTGGTGCCAGATATGGCAGAGGTTCAGAGACGGGTACTGGGAAATGGATGAAGAGGAAGGTGGAAATGGATGTACCGTGACCTGAGGCAACATTACTAGTGGAAATGGATGAAGAGGAAGGTGGCCGAGTTCATGTCAAAATATTTGGTCTGTCAGCAAGTTAAGGCCAAACATTTGAGGCTTGCAGGACTGTTGCAAAATTTGGAGGTACCAGAGTGGAATGGGAAAAGATCACTAGGGACTTTGTGATTGGTTTGCCGAGGTCAAAAAAAGGGAATGACTCCATTTGGGTCTTTGTGGATCAGTTGACTAAAACGACATATTTCATCCTGGTTAAGACAACTTTCACCACTGAGCAAGGTTCGAAATCTCGGTATTGGTAACGATATCGGTGTTTGACCGACACCGGTACTATACCAAACCGTACTGACACTCGGTACGGCTCGATATCGAAAATAAGGTATCGATTGGATTTTTTTGTTGTTAAATACCACTAGAATACATCATAATTGACCAAGAAATGCTGAAAAATATCCATAAAATTCAGAACTTAATTGCCAAATACATGAATACAAGGTTTAAAATGCGGACGAATGACGTCCGTCGTAAAAAGTAGCCATCTCTTGGGGACCAACACGACTAAGGTCAATACCGTTGGTCACCAATGCTCATATCTCGAAATTATCCCAAGTCATAATGTTTTGGTATCCAGAATACCACATTGACATGAGCGATTCTTTTGTGGTAGCCCAAGCACTAGTCCATGTATCCGCCAAGTGAGCTAAAAAGGGGGAGATGTTGGCCCAAGGGTTCTCCCTAGGTCTCGATCTCTATTTCGATGATAACAAATATGTATTTAATATATTTGTGAAGTTTTGAGTTCAGATTGAGGTTACGATACGCGCGCGAAGTTTGTTAGGAGAAATACAAGAATCGACAAAAAATAGCTTTGAAAATGAGCAAGTAGAAAATCTAGAGTTAGGATTAGATTTTATGTAATATATCTCTAAGAATTCACCCAATACAATTTGTAATGTTATCGAAGTCAAAACTTAGTAACGGAACCCGAAAATGAAGTGCGCAAGAAGATGGCTGAGAAAAACAGCCTCAGCCCAGGTTCGGTTGACAGGTCAGTCGACCGAACAAGGCCAAGAATTGGCATTGGCCAATTTGGTCGACTAGTCGGTCGATCGGACAAGACAAAAAATTGGTAGTAGCCAATTCGGTCGACCAGCCGGTCGACCGATTGTGGCCAAAAAGAGGAAGTAGCCCTGCGATAGCCGGGCGGTCGATTAGTCGATCGGCCGACGATCAATCGACAAGCGATCGGACGACGTCCAACGGGCAGAAAAATGCC
This sequence comes from Canna indica, assembly GCA_034359265.1. Classification (NCBI taxonomy): domain Eukaryota; kingdom Viridiplantae; phylum Streptophyta; class Magnoliopsida; order Zingiberales; family Cannaceae; genus Canna; species Canna indica. The sequence continues at coordinate 28,456,131 of CP136898.1, read as the reverse complement.
CGTTGGAGTGAACTGCCTAGTGAGGGGTTATAAATACCCCTCACCAACCTTCATTAACTTCTCTTAACCAGTCATTAAAGCTTCCTAAGTGAGATTTATGCCTTCTAAGCTTGATTTGCTTGCGCTTGCTTCATCGATCGACGATTCCTCTCAAGCGTTCGTCTCGCCTCGACTTCGTCTTCGACTCGATCTCACCATTTTGTGGAGTTGGAGGCATTGAAGGCTTTGGAAGGAGCTCTTCGTTGTGGTCTACTCTTTAGCTCCTTTTGTTGTGTTTTTACTTGTTATTAAACTTAATTTTTATTGTAAGCTTGGTAGGTGTGCTAGGTTAGACACCTTAGGGTTTCCTTTGTAGAATTGTGTTTTACCTAGGTGAATAGGTTTGAAGCATTCTCAAAGGGTTGAGAAGCGAGTCCTCAGTTGTATTCAAAGGGAAGCACATTGTCTATAAAGGATTGGTTAGAAATCCTTGGTGGAGCCAAGGTAGTGGAGTAGGCGGTTGGCCGAACCACTATAATCTCTTGACTCCACATTACCTTGTTTTTGGTGCTTATAAATGCTTTTCATACTCGCTATCACATATCATTTAGTTGCACTTAATTTGGGTCGAAGTTGGAATTGATTTAAAATAAATTGAATAGAAAGTAAAATTAACTCAATACTATTCAACCCCCCATTCTAGTGTGGGTATTTGTACAACATAGGTACTAGATACAAAGTAGGTTGAGTATGTAACCAAGGTTTTAAATACCATACCGTACCGGGTAGTACAGTCGATATTTACCAATTTTTTAGAAAACCAATATATGATACACCCGGTACCAGTCGGTAACGGGTGTATCGATAAATACCGTCCGTACTTGGCGGTCTTTATAAAATACCGAGCGATACCGCCCGGTATGACCCAACAACTCAAAATAGAGCCGTTGGGTACTGTAGTTCAACGGCTCCAAATAGCTATATAGTCGTTAATTTGAAACCGGTTTTAAGGTGTTTTGGGCCTATATAAAGACCCCAAACCCCCTCTTTCACCTCCACTCACCCCTCTACTCTTTCGTACTCTCAAACTCTCTAAAATTCTCCCAATCTTTCTCAAACTCTCCCACTCTCTATTTTCTTCATCTCCACACTGAAACTCTGTTGAAATGACACCGAAAGCTCAACCCGACGTCGCATGGCAGCACGATCGTCGGTTGGAGAAGGGTCATCACTGGCAATGTCTTCCCTGTAATATGATTTCACGTGGTGGAGGCATCACTCGGTTGAAGTAGCACTTGGCCAGAGGATATCCCGACGCCGTCAAATGACCCAACGCACTGCCAGAAGTCCGTAAGCTGTTCAAAGAAATGCTCGTCAACAAATGAGAGCAGTGTGTTTGGGATGCCAAACAAAGAGCCGAGTTCGACCGACGAGCTACCCAATATGTTAGCTAATATAGAGGTTGCCAATACGAGGTTCGGGGTGGTGGTGACAACGAGGATCCATAACCTGAAGCCGGGATTCGAGCTTCATTGGAGCACCAAGCATTTGAACGAGATTGAATGTATTATCCCGGATCTCAATTTGAGTTTGATGGTGGTAGTGGCAGTGGTGGCACCAGTAGCGTTGGCTCGACTTCGGCTGCGAGAGCAATGGTCCGAAGTGGTTCAATTCCATCTGGACCTCAAATTGGTCGGAGTTCCAGCATGAGGGCACCTTCTCAAAGCAGAGGCAGAGGCAGTAGAGGAGGCATTCGAGGATTCTTCACAAACCTCGGATCAAGCGGTAGGAAAGCTAATGTTGATATATCTGATTTTGATCCCAGGGCATTTTCTCCTCAAACATCAAAGCAACTGCGCATAGACAATGCTTGGGGCAAGACGAAGAAGTGAGAGTTGGGGAGAGCAATCTTCAAATAGTTCCACTTCAGCCGAATTCCCACAAATGTAGCCGACAACCCATACTACAGAACCTTGGTGTCTATAATCCAAAAGATAGGCCCAGGTATTGCCCATCTAACTCCCTATAAAATTTGAGGACCTTACCTTGAAGCAGAGGTTGATGAAATCAAGCAATGGATCGATGGATTCAAGTGATAATGGGGGGAGTACAGCTGCAGTTTGATGTGTGATAGTTGGACCGGGCCAACCAGGATGGGCATAATCAACTTCCTAATTTATTGCAATAGGAAGATTGTCTATCACAAGTCAGTGAAAGCATCCGATGTGCTTTATGACGCTTACTACATCTCATAGTTGATGACAGAGGTGATCGAGGAGATTGGTCCCCAAAACATTATTCAAGTTGTAACCGAGAACGGATCCAATTTCAAAAGAGAAGGTGAGATAATTGAACAAGATTATCCTCACATTTGTTGGAGTCCATGTGCAGCCCATTGTGTAGACCTAATGATAAAAATATCGATGATCTACTGATGGTGAAGACGATGGTAAAGAAGGCACAACAAATTACGCGCTTCATCTACAACCACACATGGGTACATTCCCATATGAAAAAAATTACAGTATTTATTAATTAGTTTATCATAAATAATTACTAATGATAAATTCATTTTTAGGTGAAATTCTTCGATCGGGAGCGACTCATTTTGTAACCAACTTCATCGCATTAAGGTCGCTCCAACAAAGAAAGGTGGGCCTTAGAACCATTTTACAAGTGAAGGTGGTCTACATCAAGATATGCCTCAAAATCATAGGGAAAGGAAACAGAGAAAAACGTCCTTAACGTGCGCTTCTGGGATTACATCGTGGAAATAATCATCACCGTAGAACCTTTGTACAAGGTTCTATGACAGGTGGACTTGGAAAAGATGCCTCAAATGGGCCATATCTACCACTATATCCGCCAAGCACATGAAGAAATCAAGAAGGTTATGATTTCTCCAATCAAGTATAAGTCCTTCATCGATATTATCTCCAGGAGATGGGAGAATCAAATGAGTTGTGACATCCACGTCGCAAGTATTTTTTTATTTAATAGTATAAAATTATTTAATTTTAATTCATTATGCTTAATTACTTATTGAATTTATAATTTTTTATAGATTATTATTTAAATCCCGCATACTAGTACAAATATAACCTTGGAACAAGAGATAGTTTGTTATATCCCCCCGCAAGGTCATACAACGTATGTCGGCATCCAACTTAGAAGCAACACAAGCTATCTCAGACTCAAGATATTTCTGAGATGAAAATGGTAACTTTGGTGATTCATTTGTACGAGATTGCCGAGAAAATATGGATCCAAGTAGATAGAATTTTTTTCCAATTTATTTATTAAAGATAAAATCCCATTACTAATATTCATTTTAAATCTATTATAATCGAATGGTGGTTGCAATTTAAAATCGAAGCTCTAAATCTTCGAAGGATTGTCGTACACATCCTTTCGCAAGCCACATCATCAAGTTGATGCGAGAGGAATTGTGCAACCTTCTCCCTGATTCATACCAAGCCGTGCAACCGCCTTTCATACGCCCGATTATAGAAGCTCGTATATGTTCATTACAACATGCGACTTCGAATGCATGCATTAAAGAATGAAGATAAAGATAATGCACATGTAGATCCGTTTGATGTCGAGTTCGTCCAAAGTGATACAGACCCGATGATTGATTGGTGGAGTGCAATGGAGAGTGACCCGCCTCTTCTTGACGAATCGAGCGATCCACCTTGGCCTTCACCAATTATATTTGATGCAGTTCAGTCTGAGATCCAACAACAAGACGCGAACAACCAAGCTTTTAAGAGGGACATGAGCCTTGCTCCCTCTCAACGAACGCGGCAAGCAAGATGACGATTCGAGTCCAACTCTCCATCTTCCCAATCAAAGGGAAAGAAGAAGACATCACCTTCACCTTCAAAGGAAAATGGCAAAGGCAAAGCCAAAGGAAAATGACCAATTGATCATTTGGATGCAATTGCACAAACAAAAGAGGACAAAAAAGAAGAGCCCTCGATTCATAGCAGTAGCAGCACAAAAGATAGAGGAGATGGACTGACAGCTTTGCAAGATTACCATCATGATATGATGAGTAGCGTGCAAGAAGTTTTTGAATCAACTTTATATCCAGTACCTACTCAACTGACTATGCGGATACAGAGACTAGTTCTTGGACTTCCACCAAAGAAACCCTCATGTCAATGTGGTATTCTAAATACCAAAGCATTATGACATGGGATGATTTTCAGATATGGGCATTGGAGACCTACGATATCGACCTTAGTCGTGTATGTTCCCAAGAGATGTCTTCTTTTTACGACGGACGTCATTCATCCATATTTTAAATATTGTATTCATGTATTTGACATTTAAGATCTTAAATTTAAGCTTTATTGGTCAATTATGATGCATTGGAGTTATATTTAATAGCAATTTTTTTTTCACTAGGTACCAATTTTGGTACCGGACCGTACTGAGTGTCGGTACGGTATGATACCAATACATACAAGTACCGGTACCGGTCGGTGACCGATATCGGTACTGGTACCCAAATTTTAAATCTTGTTTGAAACCTCTTGCAAGCTACTCAACATGTCATGATGATAATTTTGCAAGGTTGTCGGTTCACCTCTTGGTTTGGTTTGACGATGATCATTCACTCTCTTCTCGTACACCTTGGTTGTTCCTGCTTGTCTATCGCCGTGATCAATATCTTGGTTGCATTGGTCGAAGTAGAGCTCATTCGTCCAAAGATTGGTAGGTGCTGGTGTTGATGGTATGACAATGTCTTCTCCACTAGCTCTATCATCATCATCATCATCTCCTCCATCTTCTGTGTTGCTATTGTTAGGTCATGGAGGACTGGGCAAGTAACATTTTTTTTTACACGCAGCGGAATAATAAAACCGATCCTCTACCCAATCAGATCCATGCGTCTTGGCTAAATCGATACTATGTGTTGGCCCAAGGGTTCCCCTAGGCTTCGATCTCTATTTTGATGATAATAGACATGTATCTAATATATTTGTGAAGTCTTGAGTTCAGATTAAGGCTACGATACACGCGTGAACTTCGCTTGGAGAAATACAAAAATCAGAAAAAAAGGCTCGGCAAAAATCGACAAAAATTGGAAATACAAAATTGAACTTCGCTCAAATTGAGTAGAATTCATAGATCACCAAATAGATTTTATGTAATATATCCCTAGGAACATATCCCAAGCCTATTTGTAATGTTATCCAAGTCAAAACTTAGTAACGGAACCCGGGAACAAAGTGCGAAACAAAACAAATGTAAACAAAAAATAGCCTCGGCCCAGGTTCGGTCGATTGAACGAAGCCAAAAACTGGTAGTGGCCAATTTGGTCGACCGAACAAAGCCAAAAATGGACAGTAGCCAATTTGGTCGACCGGTCAATTGATCGAATGTGGCCGGGAAAGGGTAGTAGCCTAGCGATCACTGGGCAGTTGATCGGTCGATTGATCGACGATCGACCGACAAGCGATCGGACGGCGTCCAATGGGCAGAAAAATGCCCGTTGGAATGAGCTGCCGAGTGAGAGGTTATAAATACCCCTCACCAACCTTCATTAACTCTTCTTAACCATTCTTAAAAGCTTCCTAAGTGAGATTTGTGCCTTTTAAGCTTGAATTGCTCGCGCTTGCTTCTCCGATCGATGATTTCTCTCAAGCGCTCATCTTTCCGCGACTCCGGCTTCGATTTGACCTCAACATCTAGTAGAGTTGGAGGCGTTGAAGGCTTGGAAAAGAGCTTCTAGTTGTGGTTTCATCTTTTGCTCTTTTCATTGTAATTTTATTTATTATTTGAACTTGTTTCTTCATTATTAGCTTGCGAGGTGTGCTAGTTTAAACACTTAGGGTTTCTTTCATAGAATTGTGTTTTGCCTAGGTGAATAGGTTTGAGGAGTTTTCAAAGGGTTGAGAAGCGAGTCATCGGTTGTATTCAAAGGGAAACACAAAGTTTATAAAGGATTTGGTTAGAAATCCTTGGTGTGGAGCCAAGGTAGTAGAGTAGGCGGTTGGCCGAACCACTATAATTGCTTGTCTTTGCATTGCTTGTTTGATTGTGCTTATTGTCTAATTATTACTTGTTAAACATCGTAATTTAGTTGCGTGATCAATTTGGTTGCATTAGAAATTGAACTCAGAAGAAATCGAATAGAATTTGAAATTCACCCAACACTATTCAACCTCCCCTTCTAGTGTGGGTATTAGATCAACAATTGGTATCAGAGCAAGGTCGTAGGATTAGATTTAATCATCTTCCCTATAATCTAGAATGTCTAGTGAAATCAAACTAGCTCAAGGGTCCTCTACTCATACTCCACCATTGTTCGATGGAAACAACTATGCCTATGGAAGATACACATGAATGGCTTCCTTCAATCACTAGGCATGGATGTATGGAGAATGATCCAAGTAGAGTATAAGTAACCAACCAAAGATATGGATGAGTGAGATCAAGAAGAAATTAGACTCTTTAATGCAAATGCAAAGGCCGTTAATTCACTATATTGTGGCATATCAATTAATGAGTTTAATAGAATTTCCACTTGTAAGTCGGCATATGAACTTTGGAAAGTCTTAGAGACTACACATGAAGGGACTTCACAAGTTATGGAATCCAAGATAAATCTACTCATGCATGATTATGAAATGTTCAAAATGTTATCGCATGAATCTATTGATGCCATGTATGCTCGCTTTCAAAATAGTACAAATGGATTAGCTAACTTTGGTAGAGACATAAGAGAAGAGGAGAAGGTAAGGAAGCTCCTTCGTTCCCTTCCAAAAGCTTGGGAGCCCAAGGTCATTGTAATCATGGAAGCAAAGGATATGAGCACCTTAAATATTACCGAGCTCATTGGATCTCTCATGACACATGAGACCCATATGAAGCAATACAAGGAGGAAGATGCCCCCAAAGGCAAGACCATTGCCTTAAAAGCATCACACTGGGGTGAAGAACCCTCATCATTCGAGGAAGAGACAGATGATTTTGAAGAAATGACAATGTTGGCAAGGAGATTCATGAGTATCATGCTTCAATTGCAACAAAACCAGGCATCTAAGGAAGGATTGCCCACTTCTCAAGATGACTTCTACCTCCAACCCTCACAAGAAAGACAAATACAAGAAGAAGAAGAAGAAGAAGGCGACGATGGCTTCTTGGGATGAAAGCGAGTCTTCGTCAAGTGAAGAAGACTCCAAAAGTGAAAAGATAAATTTTTGCCTCATGGCAAATGATAACGAGGTAAGATTTAAATTTGACGAGCTTTCATTTACTCAAGAAGAACTAGAAAATGAATTTGATCAAATGCATGATGAATTTAATGCTATTAGGAAAAAGTTTAAAGAGCTTAAAAAGGACAACAAATCTTTAGAGCTTGAAAATGATAACTTGCTACTTTCATGCAATGCATTAAGGAAAGAAGTAGATATCCTTAAGGAAGAAAAACATGCCTTAGATGATGTTAAGAAAAACATAGAAAATGAAAATAAAAAATTGGAGAATGAAACTAAGTTCTTAAGTGATCAAGTAGAGCACTTGAATGATAGCATGCTAAACTTAAAAAAAGAACTTTGCATGCTAAATGAAAAAATAACAACCTAACAAAATGCCATGCCTAAGGTTGTACATGCTAGAAAGTCACCAAATAATCATGCTCATGCACACTTCTATGTTCACACACATAGCCCAAGAAAGTTAAATGGAAGTTGCTTTTCATGTGGTATCTTTGGCCATATGGCTAGAGATTGTGCACTAAGGAGGAACCCTCATGCTAGATTCACTTAGGTTCCTAAGATGACTAACACTCAAGGACCCAAGAAGATTTGGGTACATAAAATTGTCTCTTATCCTTTCGTAGATGGAGAAGCATCCTCAAGCAAGTAGAAGCACATGGATCTTGGATAGCAGTTGCTCAAAACATATGATGGGTGATATCAATCTCTTCGCAACCCTATTAAGCAAGGATGGAGGACGTGTGACATTTGGAGACAATGCCAAAGGTAAGATTGTCGGCATTGGTGATATAGGTATACTCCCCTACCCATGCATTAAAAATGTTTTACTAGTTGATGAGTTAAAGAATAACTTGATCAACATATCTCAATTATGTGATAATGGATATGTAGGCATTTTCGAAGCATCTAAATGCATCATTAGAAGTGCACCATCTAATGATATTGTGTTTATTGGAAATAGGTAAGAAAATATTTACACACTAGTTTTAAATGTTTTGCCCAATCCTCATATTAGATGCTTAGTTGCCATGAAAAATGATTCTTGGTTGTGGCATAGAAGGCTAGGACATGCTAGCATGAGCCTCATCAAAGAAATATCTAAAAAGGACTTAGCTAAAGGAATACCTAAGATAAAATTTGAAAAAGACAAGCCTTGTGATGCATGTCAACATGGAAAATAAGTTAAGTCTTCATTTCATAGCATTAATCAAGTGAGTACATCTAGAACACTTGAACTTGTGCACATGGATCTTTTTGGTCCTTGTGATGTGGCTAGTCTAGGTGAAAAATTATATTGCTATATTTTGGTTGATAATTTCTCGAGATTTACATGGGTTTTCTTCTTAGTAAGAAAAATGAAAATTTTGATTTCTTTAGAAAATTTGCTAGGAGAGTTACAAATGAGAAAGGAATTTTAATTTTGAAAATTAGAAGTGATAATGGAGGAGAATTTAAAAATAAAAAGTTTTCCGAATTTTGTGATGAATTGGGTATTGAGCATACATTTTTTTCCCCTAGAACCCCTCAACAAAATGGGGTGGTTGAGAGGAAGAATAGAACATTACAAGAGATGGCTAGGACCATGCTTTGTGAAAATAATTTGCCCAAGTATTTTTGGGCCGAAGCCATAAATACCTCTTGTTATGTACTTAATTGTGTTCCATTAAGACCTAAAATTAAGAAAACACCTTTTGAGCTTTGGAATGATAAAATCCCAAGTGTGGGATATTTTCGTGTTTTTGGATGTAAATGCTTTATTTTAAACACTAAGGAACATCTAGGAAAATTTGATTCTAAATCCAATGAAGGCATTTTCCTAGGTTACTCTAATAGTTCTAAGGCCTATAGAGTTTATAATCGTAGAACTATGATCGTTGAAGAATCTATGCATGTTACCTTTGATGAAACTAATGATTCTTATAGAAATATTAAGATTGTGAATGTAGGTGAGGAACTTGAGGAACTAACATTTCATGACAAGATGAAAACAATGAGGAAACTCACCATGAAGAACCTTCATCCTCAACTCTACCTCAAGATGAAGAAGAAGAAGAGGAAGCTCTACCACCTCTCCCCAAAGGGTACCGATTGATAAGAGATCATCCATTGGATCAAGTCATTGGAGAACCATCAACGGGAGCGGTAACACGCTCTAAACTTAAGAATATTTGTCAATATGTAGCATTCATATCTCAAGTAGAGCCAAAAAATATTAATGAAGCAATAGAAGATGAATTTTGGGTAATTTCTATGCAAGAGGAACTTAATCAATTTATTAGGAATAAAATTTTGGACTTAGTACCTAGACCTAGCGGACAAACCGTAATTGAGACTAAATGGGTATTTAGAAACAAGTTAGATGAAGGAGGTTTAGTCATTAGAAACAAAGCTAGGCTAGTGGCCCAAGGTTATAATCAAGAGGAAGAAATAGATTATAATGAAACTTATGCTCTCGTAGCTAGATTAGAGGCAATTCGCATGCTTTTGGCTTATGCAAATTTTAAAAGTTTTAAACTTTTTCAAATGGATGTTAAAAGTGCATTTTTAAATGGTTTTATCAATGAAGAAGTTTATGTTGAACAACCCCCCGGATTTGAAAGTTTTGATTTTCCAAATCATGTTTTTAAACTTAAAAATGCTTTGTATGGTTTGAAACAAGCCCTTAGGGCTTGGTATAAAAAACTTTCCACATTTTTGATTGATCAAGGCTTTAGCATTGGAAAAGCCAATGTTTCTCTTTTTATAAAAAATAATGAAAATGTTATTTTACTCGTGCAAATTTATGTTGATGATATAATATTTGGTGCTACTAATGAATTGGTTTGTGAGTGGTTTGCAAAATACATTCATGAGGAGTTTGAGATGAGCATGATGGGAGAACTCTCCTTCATGCTTGGTCTCCAAATCAAGCAAACCTACAAAGGGATCTTCATAAATCAAGCCAAGTATACAAAGGAGCTCATCAAAAGGTTTGGGATGAATGAAGCCAAGATAGCTTCCACACCAATGAGCACATTCATTAAGCTTAATAAAGATGAAGATGGTGTAAAGGTAGATGAAAAATGATATCGATGTATGATTGGATTTAACCACAAGTAGACCCGATACCATGTTTAGTATTTGTGCATGTGCTAGATTTCAGTCTTGTCCTAAAATGTCTCACTTAAGTGTGGTCAAACACATATTGAGATATTTGAAAGGCACGATTGACTTAGGATTATGGTATCCATGTAATGCATCTTTCGATTTAATTAGTTTTTTGGATGCCGATTTTGCCGGGTGTAAAGTAGATAGAAAAAGCACTAGTGGGTGTTGTCAATTCCTAGAGATGAGTCTTGTTTCTTGGTTTTCAAAGAAATAAAACTCGATTGCACTTTCAACTACCAAAGCGGAATACATCGCTGCGACTAGTTGTTGTGCACAAGTCCTTTGGATGAAACAAACTCTTTTAGATTATGGACTTAAGTATTCATGTATACCCATACATTGTGATAATACTAGTGCAATTAATTTAACAAAAAATCCAATTTTACACTATAGGACCAAGCACATTGATCTAAGACACCACTTTCTTATGGATAATGTAGCTAAGGGAAATATATCCATGGAATTTGTATCCACCGACAAGCAACTTGCAGATATATTCACAAAACCTTTAAGTGAAGAAAGCTTACAAATTTAAGAATGCAATTATGGATTGTACTTTTCCAAGTGTTTAAACTTTTAAAATTTACATGCCTTTTGAAAAGTTGCATTTCATGTAGTATCATCACACTTATGTATTGCCTTGTAATGGGGCTTTGCGACTTATCGATGTTTGTCTTCTATAGGCTTACATTGATAGGAAGGACTATAGGGGTAGATGATACTCGGTTTTATATTTTTCTTGGTTTTATTGATGAAACTCATTAATAGTACCCTAGTTCTTGTCCTTTTTGATTGATGTCAAAAGGGGGAGAAAAAGGCAAGGTCACATGTGTTTTATGTTGCATATAGATAGGGGGAGTTATAAGCATGATATGCATATTGATAGGGGGAGCATATGTCAAGTTGCAAAATAGGTTCTGTATGCCTTAACTCAAACTTACGAATAATACTTAGAGTATAGAATTTCATATTTTGTTTGTCATCATCAAAAAGGGGGAGATTGTTGGCCCAAGGGTTCCCCTAGGCTTCGATCTCTATTTTGATGATAACAAACATGTATCTAATATATTTGTGAAGTGTTGAGTTCAGGTTGAGGCTACGATGTGCGCGCGAACTTCGCTAAGAGAAATACAAATATCGGCAAAAAGGCTCCGATGTAAATTGAGTAGAATTCATAGATCACCAAATAGATTTTATATAATATATCCCTAGAAACACATCCCAAGCCTATTTGTAATGTTATCCAAGTCAAAACTTGGTAACGGAACCCGAGAACAAAGCGCGAAACAAAACAAATGTAAAAAAAAGCCTCGGCCCAGACTCGGTCGACCGGACAAAGCCGAAAATGGACAATAGTCAATTCGATCGACCGAATGTGGCCGGGAAAGCGCAGTAGCCTAGTGGTCGCTGGGCGGTCGATCGGTCGGTTGATCGATGATCGACTGACAAGCAACCGTACGACATCCAATGGGCAGAAAAATGCCTGTTCGAATGATCTGCTGAGTGAGGGGTTATAAATACCCCTCACCAACCTTCATTAACTCTTCTTAACCATTCTTAAAAGCTTCCTAAGTGAGATTTGTGCCTTCTAAGCTTGAATTGCTCGTGCTTGCTTCTCCGATCGACGATTTCTCTCAAGCGCTCATCTTCCCGCGACTCCGGCTTCGATTCAACCTCAACATCGAGTAGAGTTGGAGGCGTTGAAGGCTTGGAAAATAGCTTCTAGTTGTGGTTTCATCTTTTGCTCTTTTCATTGTAATTTTATTTGTTATTTGAACTTGTTTCTTCATTATTAGCTTGCTAGGTGTGCTAGTGTAAACACTTAGGGTTTCCTTCATAGAATTGTGTTTTGCCTAGGTGAATAGGTTTGAGGAGTTCTCAAAGGGTTGAGAAGCGAGTCATCGGTTGTATTCAAAGGGAAACACAAAGTCTATAAAGGTTTTGGTTAGAAATCCTTGGTGTGAAGCCAAGGTAGTGGAGTAGGCGGTTGGCCGAACCACTATAATTACTTGTCTTTGCATTGCTTGTTTGATTGTGCTTATTGTCTAATTATTACTTGTCAATTATCGTAATTTAGTTGCGTGATCAATTTGGTTGCATTAGAAATTGAACTCAGAAGAAATTGAATAGAATTTGAAATTCACCCAATACTATTCAACCTCCCATTCTAGTGTGGGTATTAGATCAACACTATGTTAGGGTTATAGCTTTAAGACCGAATTTCGTCTTCTGCCCCGCGATTCCAAGGTCACGATCTTGCTCCGGATCCAAGGTGCTGCTAAGCGATGAACACCCTCTACGATGAGCACACGGATGAACACAACGAACTAGGCGGCTCTTGAGTGCTAGCTCGGCTCTACCGGAACACCTTATGGTCTAGCAAGCGCGAAACACATTCCGCACTCTTCTCTCTCTCTCTCTCTCTCTCTCTCTTCTATCTGTGTGTGTGTGGAGGTTGGCTGCCATAAAAGGGAGCCCAGCTTCCTTCAAAAGGAGGTTGGCTTCCTAGGAAGAGGTTGTCAGCCTTTCAGGAGATGATTACTCTCCCATCTAAACCTTAGACGATTATTTATAGATGCGTCAATCATACTGAACGTGTCATCACAATCGTTGATGAATTCAAAGTCATATCCGAAATCTTTAAAATGATTTTAATATCTGAATAAAATATATCCTTAATAACAATTATCAATGACGAATTGCCGAAATTCAAGATGCCGAAAATAGTGTATCATTTAATAACGATTATCAAAGATACATTACCTTAATTATAATAAACATAATTCCAATTTTAAATCATATTTAAAATTTAGAATTATTAATTCCAATTTTTAAAACTCATTTTCAAATTCAAAATTATCTTCAAAATTACCAGTATCGGTGACCGATATCGGTACTGGTACCTAAATTTTAAACCTTGTCTGAAACCTCTTGCAAGTTACTCAACATGTCATGATGGTAATTTTGCAAGGCTGTCGGTTCACCTCTTGGTTTGGTTTGACGACGATCTTTCACTCTCTTCTCGTACACCTTGGTTGTTCCTGCTTGCTTATCGCCGTGATCGGTATATTGGGTGCATTGGTCGAAGTAGAGTTCATTCATCCAAAGATTGGTAGGTGCTGGTGTTGATGGTACGATAGTGTCTTCTCCACTAACTCCATCATCATCATCATCTCCTCCATCTTCTGTGTTGCTACTGTTGGGTCATGGAGGATTGGGTAAGTAACAAATTTTTTTTACACGTCGCGGAATAATAAAACCGATCCTCTACCTTATTGGATCCATGTGTCTTGGCTAAATCGATACTATGTTAGGGTTATACCTTTAAGACCGAATTTAGTCTTCTGCTTTGCGATTCCAAGATCACGATCTTGTTCTGGATCCAAGGTGCTACCAAGCAACGAACACCCTCTGCGGTGAGCACATGGACGAACGCAATGAACTGGGCGGCTCTCGAGTGCTAGCTCGGCTCTACCGGAACACCTTCTAGTCTAGTCAAGCGCAGAACACCTTTCACACTCTTCTCTCTCTCTCTCTCTGTGTGTGTGTGTGTGTGTTTGTTGGAGGTCGGCTGCCACAAATGGAGCTCGGCTTCCTTCAAAAGGAGGTTGGCAGCCTTTCAAGAGATGATCACTCTCCCATCTAAACCTTAGACACATTAATCATATTGAACGTGTCATCACAATCGTTGATTAATTCAAAGCCATATTCAAAATCTTTAAAACGATTTTAATGTCTGAATAAAATATATCCTTAATAACAATTATCAAGAATGAATTTCCAAAATTCAAGATGCCGAAAATAATGTATCATTTAATAACGATTATCAAATATACATTACCTAAATTATAATAAACATAATTCCAATTTTAAATCATATTTAAAATTCAGAAATTTTAATTCCAATTTTGAAAACTCCTTTTCAAATTCGAAATTATCTTCAAAATTACCAAGAGAGAATTAGCGAGTTAATGGTCATGCAGATCCAATCCAATAAATCATAGCCCTAAGCCCAATTCGCTTCGCCCTATGTGTGACCTGTAAGTTCACTTAACGTTGGCAGTGGGTTCAAAACTCATTTGCAACCCACGAGTCATAAGCGACCTCTAGCAAGACATTATGACTACACAAGTCAAGTGAGGTCAGTGATCCGAGCAACCTAACTCGCAGTATGATACTCTGTCCTTTTGTCACGCAATATCTGGATTGAGCATAAGGCATGGATTACATCATCCTTATATTGCCTAATTTAATTTCTTGATTTCTTAGTAGACCGACTTAACAAATGACATTGATACCCTTATCAATTCATTTGAGCACGACCATGCATTGCTTTAGTCATACTCATCAAGGGGCCCAGAGATATCTCTCTCATATACAAGAGGGACAAATTCTTTCACGACACACATATTCCACTGCACAATTTATTCTATGTCCAAATATAATCCATATTACCACCCGGTTCAAGGTGATGTTGGACTAGGTCAAAATATAAAATTCCTCATGTAGGAATCAATGGTGATATCAGGTCGGAGGACTGTCGTATCACTACCGCTATGATACAAATGATATTAATCCATGCAGTATGATCTCATGGTGGGTCTGTCCGATATCATGTTCTCCAACATGTGTGTATGATCCGACTTTGATATCACATATCCATGACTAGTAAAACATGATCATCGTTAGTCAGACTGCATACTAGTCTTCATTCATTATCATTCTAAGACAATGACCGACTAGGGACTATTTAGAATAGGATTCCAATCGTCTTAGGGTTTTACAATCAAATCTCACACTTGATGACCATTAGGCAGAATCAACCATTCAAGGAGTCAATTGTGAAGTTAAATATGCTCATAGTAAATAACAAGATTAAGCAAATATTCCATTTATTAAAAGGAAAGTAGCAATGACAATATTATCTCATTGGCCTAGGGCACACTACTAACAGCTACTGCTATGAACGAAAGCCTCTTCTTCTTCTTCATCTTCTTCTGCTTATGCAATTGTATCTAAGGGATCCACTACTAGTCATTTTCCTTTGCCTTTCCCTTTGATGGTGAAGGTGCAACCTTCTTCTTTCCCTTTGATTGTGATTGGGAAGATGGAGAGTCGGACTTGGATCATCATCTTGCTTGACATGTTCATTTAGAGGGAGCAAGGCTCTTGTCCCTCTCAAAAGCTTGGCTATCTGTGTCTTGTTGGCTTTATGACTCGAGTGCATCAAATACAATCGGTGAAGGCTGAGGTGGATCACCTGGTTCGTCAAGAAGAGGTTGGTCACTCTCCATTGCGCTCCACCAATCCATCATCGGGTCCGTATCGCTTTGGACGAACTCGGTATCGAATGGATCTACATGTGCCTCGTCTCTAACTTCATTTTGTAACACCTGTATTCGAAGTCACATGTTCTAATGAACATAGACCGGCTTCTCTAATCAAGTGTATGAGAGGCGGTTGCGCGGCTTCGTATGAATGAGGGAGAAGGTTGACCAATTCCTCTCACATCTACTTGATGATGTTGTTTGTGAGAGGATTCATACGACAATACTCCGAAGATTTGGAGCATCACATGCAAATTGCAACGATCATTCAACTGTAATACATTGAAAATGAATATTAGAAATGAGATTTTATCTTTAATAAATAACTTCAAAAAAAAAAAATAATTCTATCTACCTGGATCCATCTTGTCTCGACAAGAAATTGCAAATGAATCACCAAAGTTGCCACTTTCATCTCGAAAATATTTTGATTCCGAAATAGCTCGTGTGGCTTCTACGTTAGTTGCCGACATACGTTGTATCACCTTGCGAAGGGCAAATAACAAACTATCTCTTGTTCCAAGGCCGTATTTTGTACTGGTATGCAGGATTTAAATAATAACCTATAAAAAATTATAAATTCAATAAGTAATTAAGTATAATGATTTAAAATTAAATAATTTCATAATATTAAAGAAAAAAAAAACATGCTTGGTGGATGTCACGACCCATTTGATTATCCCATCTCTTAGAGATAATATCGATGAAGGGCTTATATTTGATTGGAGCAATCATAAAACCCTCTTGATTTGTTCTTGTGCTTGGTGGATGTAATGGTAGATATGACCCACTTGGGGCGTCTTTTCCATGACCACCTGTTGTAGAACCTTGTACAAAGGTTCTACGACGATGATGATTTCCGTGATGCAATACCAGAAGAGCTAGTCCATCATATTCTTCTCGATTTCCTTTCCATCTGGTCTTGAGGCATATCTTAATTAAGATCAATCTTGGCTTGTAAACATTGTTCTCAAGCCAACCATTCTATGTTGGAGCAACCTTAATGTGATGCAATTGGTTGCAAAATGAGTCACTCTCGGTCGAAGAATTTCACCAAAAAACAAATTTCCATTAGTAATTATTTATGATGAACCAATTAATAAATACTAAACACTAGATAATTCTTTAAAAATAAAGTACCTTTTGTAAATTGTTTCATATGGGCATGTACCTGTGTGTAATTGTAGATGAATTGCGTAATTTGTTGTCTTTTTCACCGTCGCCTTCACCATCGGCATATCATTGATATCTTTTATCATTAGATCTATACAATGAACTGCATGGAGTCCAAGAAATGTGAGAATAACCTTGTTCAATTATCTCACCTACCCTTTTCAAATTTGCCTCGTTGTCAGTTACGATTTGCACGACGTTTTGGGGACCAATCTCCTCGAGCACGTCTGTCATCAGCTTCGCGATGTAGATTGTGTCATGATGCTCATCCGACGAGTTCACTGACTTGTGATAGACCACCTTCCTATTGCAATAAATTAGGAAGTTGATGATGCTCATCCTGGTTGGCCCGGTCCAACTATCGCACATCAAAATGCAGTCGTACTCCTCCCATTATCGTTCGAATCCATCGATCCATTATTTGATTTCATCGACCTTTGCTTCAAGGAAAGGTCCTAAAATTTTATAGGGAGTTGGAGGGGCAATACCTACTCCTACCTTTTGGATTGTAGACACTATAGTTTGGTAGTATGGGTTGTCGGCTCCATTTATGGGAATCCGACTGAAGTGGAACCATTTGAAGATTGCTCTCCCCAACTCCCACTTCTTCGTCTTTCCCCAAGCATCGTCGATGCATGGTTGCTTTGATGTTTGAGAAGGATATGCCCTAGGGTCAGAGTCAGTTAAATCAATAGAAGATTTCCCACTGCTCGATTCGAGGTTTGTGAAGAAGCCCCAAAGGCCTCCTCCTCTACTGCCTTCGCCGCTGATATGAGAATGTGCCATCATATATGCTGGAACTTTGGCCAATCCGAGGTTCAGTTGGAATTAAACCACTTCGGTTCATTGCTCCCGCAGCTTAAGTTGAGTCGACGTTGCTGGTGCCATTGCTGCCATTGCCGCCGCCATGTTCAAATTGAGATCCCAATAATACCTCCGATCTCATTTGCCATTGCCATCGCTTGTTGTCGAGCATTTCTTTGAAAAACTTTCAAACTTCTACCGGTGCTTTGGGGCATTTGATGACGTTGGGATATCCTCCGGCCAAATGCTGCTTCAATTGAGTGATGCCTCCACCATGTGAAATCATATCACAGTGGAGGCATTGCCAGTGATGCTTCTTCTCCAACCCACGATCAAGCTGCCATGGGACGTCGGCTTGAGATTTTAGCGTCATTTCAGCAACATTTCGGTATGGAGATGAAGATATAAGAAATATTGAGAGAGATTGAGTGATTTAGAGAGATTGAGAAAATAGGGGGGGTGAATAGTGTATTTACTAATTTTTTTTGGGGATGAAAGAGATTTTTTGGGGTATTTATATAGGCCCCCATGTTAGTGAAATGGCTATACTAGGGAGGGTGAATAGTGTGTTTACTAATCTTTTTGTCTAAATTCGATTTTAATCATTTTCTTAAACTACGTAGGCAAATTACAAGTTGAGTAGCAAGCAGAAGCAAAGTAAATACGATAATGAAGTAAACACAAGTAGAAACAATGCAAACATAATTATTTATAGTGATTCGGCCCAATGCCTACTCCACTACCTAAGCACCCCACTTAGAATTTCTAAACTAAGCTTTACTAGATTAATCTTGTTTCCTTTACAACGAGAACTTTGACCCGAAGAGTCTCGCTCTCAACTTAAGGCACTTCCACACTCGGAAGTCTCCACCTTCTTACCGAGAGCACTCTTCCACCTCAACCCTAAGGGACAACTCAACTAATCCTACCAGTGGATTTAAACCTCAAACACCAAGGCTACAACCCAATTTCAAGACCTACACTCTAGGTCTAACACAAACTCAAATACAAAGAAATAAAAAAAAATACAACACTAAATGGAGCAATAAATCAAATAATAAAATACTTAGCTCCAAAACAAGATTCCTAGCTTCCTCTTGATGCCTTTGATGGTTAATCAATGAAGGAATGAATGCAAGATCATGGTTTTTGGCTCAAGCTAGGGTTTTCACAAGATTGACTCAATGAGGGCTTAGAATTGATCAAAAGATGACTCAAGGAGGTTAGAAGTGATCAACATCATGGAGGAAGGCTTTCATGACTTCTTATTTATAAGCCATGAAGAGAAGAGGGAGCTCCTCTCTTCTCAAGGGGCAAATTTTTGCCTGTTACCGATCGTCGATCGCAGGTCCAGTCGATCGTCGGTCGACTGAGCGAGCGACCACCAAGCGACCGAAGGTATTCTGCCCATTTTGGGCAATGTTCGGTCGATCGGTCGGTCGACCAAAATACCCTCATCTTCTACCAGTCGACCAGTCGATCGACCGAACCTGGGCAGGGTAGTTTGGTTAGGCTGGTTTTTCTGCTTGTTTGCTCGTTTATGAGTTCTGTCTTCAGTAAGTCTAATTATATAACATTTACTAACTTAGTTAATAACTTTAAAACATAAATATTATATAAGGATTACCCCCCATTTGGATTCAATAAAAATATCTAAAAAATCAAAATTCTTAAGAATCAAAATCTAGTTTTTGGGGTCTAGTACAAATTTCCGAAAAATTGAAATTTTCTAATATCCCGGGTCAAATATGGGTACGCTGAAGGCTTCCAAAAATTTCTTAAAAATACCTCATTATCTAGTTTTTACCTAAGGAATAATTACCGGCATTTTTTATGTCAAGAAAATATATAGGTCATATAGTTCTCCAAGGAGCTACCCAAGCTTAGTGAATTCCAAGGTCATTTTCTAATTTGCCAGTTTTTCATGTTTTGGGGTTTGGGTTTGGTTTTTGAGTTCTTATGCATCATCATGAGGATTTACAATATAAACTAGACACCCTAGACCTAAACTTTAACTTCTCAAAGAATCCTGAGCGTCGATGAGCGTCCTTGTCGATTTCTCCGATTTTTTCGATCACGGACGTCGTGCGCTGACTGACTTGGAACCTGAAAGTATTTCTCAATAAAGCATTACTTCCATGTTTGTTATCATCAAAACCGAGTGTCACGCCCCAACTCAGGGTCGTGTGACCGGCCAGGGTCTATGTCCTACCCTGAAGCCTACTACATATACTGACTAGCGAGAAACAAGAAACACATAAATAGAAACAACGATGTAGCTTTATTTGAATTTCAAGAAAGTCCACAATTTTTATAAAAAGGAAAAGTTGCTAACATCAGCACAATATGGAACAACTCGAGATCAAAGTCGAATACATGCTTTTAAAACAAACAACTCTCAGTGTATGAAAACAACAGTCCTAGACATCTAGACTATGACTACTGGACGATGCTACGAGATCGACGCCACTGCCTGCCCTCCAGTTGCACCATGACTTCAAGCCTCATCTCACTAATCGGGCTCTGCAAAATAAGAAAAATAAAACGTGAGTCCACATGGGACTCAATGAGAGGTTTTCCGAACCTCCACGTAAATCCCCAATAATAATATATATATATATATATATATATATATGGCAACATAATATAAAGTTAGGGGTATGATTTGCTTCTGATATGACAACCGACCTCAAGGGTTGTTCTGTATAGACCATACATACATACATACATACAACCGGCTATAATAGCCCAACTAAGCCACATGGCACCCGACCCTTAGGGCTTGCTCATCATCTAGTGGTTCGGCTATAACCAGCCCTACCACACAAAGATAGTAACATTCTGGTCGTTCGGCCCACATAACACACAAGTGAATCAAGGCAATCTTCGGGCCGTCGACTAGGATGGTCTGCTAGTCTCTGGACACCTACTGCGTTAGGGATAGCTAGTCCCACCCAACCGGGGTCTAACAACTAGCAGGCCCGCTGGTGCATCCTCAAGACCCAAATCACTGGTCGAGTCAAGTATTAGTAATTTCGACTATCCATGCTTCTCAGCAAATCATCACAATCACATCATGCAAGCAAAGTGTCTAGAGTTTCCTTATATAAAATCCCGTATGGTCCACCCATGTTCAGCCCTTTATTTAGGGCCTCACCATCCACACACCACTACACACTGGTGGTTCCTTGAATGTGTAACCTAGCTCGCCTACATTCGAGTTTCCATAAGTAACACGTACTTTAGAGTTTCCTACTAGGCATCTAGCGTCAATTTCTACTTTTGCTAGTGTGAGCTACATGTCATAACTGTAGAATGTTGAAGTATATATGTGTCACAACCCTTAGGTTATAAGGAAGTTAACCTACCACTATTATCATGAGTAACCACATGATTGCAACAAGTAAATAATTAAATTCTGCATTTAATCATAAAATTCCAGCAAGGTAACATTAATTCTATCATGGCAATTCATTACTAATATTGGTAATTGATAAGGAAAAAGTCTTGGAAGTAATTGCTACCTTCTAATGTCGCTAAGTGTATGTGTACATACATGCACTAGGGTGGTAGTTTTCCTTAATTGATGTCTTTCCTAATTCTCTTCTTAATTTTACTTGCCAATCTAGGCAACCTTCATTTCCTATTGTTTTGAGAATTCCTAAACATGAAGTTTAGTTCCTAGAGGTCACCATATCCCCCATCCTTGCTCGGCCGAGCCTTCAAGGATAGGAACAAGGTGGAAGGACTAATCCCAAACCCTAATATCTTGTTTCCAATCTATCCTAATCAAGACATTGATCAAGCCACACTCCCCTTGCTCGGCCAAACCATGAACATGGAGTTTTCCGTTTGCCTAGCCGAGCCTACTAGGCTTTAGAGGAGGAGTTTCAATCATCACTTTCAGTAAGTAATTTATAAATCCACTCGATATGGATTTAAGATCGTTCAAAGGGGGTTTACATCCGTCAAGGGAATTGGGGAAAATTTCGGCATGACCTTTCCCCTTTTCCCTTGACTCGGCAGCCCCTAAAACATCAAGAATTTGAAAAAAAAACTACAGAGATCCGACGTAATAACAATTAAAACAGTGGTAAGAAGGTCAAGGTACCATGAATCGACGAAAACTCGTGAGAAAATCGTCACCTAGCAGTCCTAGGGGTTTGGCTACCCGCCTTCCTCAATCAACGAAAAACAACCACTCACCTTGATTAAGGGAGAAGAAAAGATGGAAAACAACCGCTTCCTCAACCAGATTAGGACCCACCATGAGTGATTCTCCGGCCTTAAACCAGCCCACAAGAGACCTACACCGCCGCCCAAACAAGGCCTCAAAAGGAGCCATGCCAATGCTACTATGATAGCTATTGTTGTAGGCGAACTCTATCAATGGTAGGTGTTTCTCCCAACCGACGGCCATATCCAGGACACACGCCCTCAGCATATCTTCCAAGATTTGGATGGTTCTCTCAGATTGCCTGTCTGTCTGCGGATGGAAAGTCGTGCTAAAATGCACTTGAGTACCCAAGGCATCTTAGAAGGACTGCCAAAATTGGGCTATGAATTGGGTACCTCGATCTGATATGATCATCACTGGGGTACCATGATAAGCCACAATCCTATCTAAGAACAGTCTGGAGTACTGCTCCATAGAAAATGTTGTCCTCACAGAAATGAAGTGTGCGGTCTTGGTTAACCGATCCACTACCACCCAAATGGAGTTAAAGCCGCCTTTTGACTTAGGCAACCCAGTCATTTGGTCCATGACGATTTTCTCCCACTTCCACTCGGGCACCTCGAGGTTATGCAGCAGCCCCGTGGGCTTCAGGTGTTCGGCCTTCACCTGCTGGCAGACCAGATATTTGGATACAAACTCTGCTACCTATCTTTTCATGCCCTTCCACCAATAACACTGCCTTAAATCTTGGTACATTTTGGTCGCTCCCGAATGCATCATATACGTGGAAAGATGACCCAGCTCCGCTCCAGGACTTGCCTGCGCACCTCCACCATATCCGGCACCACGATTCAGTTTTTGAACCTCGGCATACCCTCTGAGTCCAACCTGAATCCATTCTCTGCATCGCCTCTCTGCACTAAGTCCTTCATCAGCGTACAAAAGGCGTCCTCTCCCTGTGCGGCACACAACATATCCACCAATGTGGATTGTACTCGCAGGTGCACCACCAAGGTACCTGAAGCCGACACAGTCAGGGTTGCACCCCCATCTAGGCACATTGCCAGCTCTCGAGCTAGAGGTATTCGTTTGATTTCCAAATGAGCAAAACTGCCCATGGATTTTCTGCTTAAAGCATCTGCTACCACATTGGCTTTCCCCGGATGATACATGATGGTGCAGTCATAATCCTTTAGGAGCTCCAGCCACCTCCTCTGTCTGAGGTTCAGCTCCTTTTGGGTGAGCAAGTACTAGAGGCTCTTGTGATCCGTATAGATCTCGCAAGTCTCCCCGTACATATACTACCGCTAGAGCTTTAGTGCAAAAACCACCGCCGTTAGCTCTAGGTCGTGCGTCGGGTAGTTCTTTTCATGAACTTTCAGCTGGCGGGACGCATAGGCTATGACAATGCCAAACTGCATCAGAACGTAGCCTAGGCTAACCCGAGAGGCATCACAGTAGACTACAAACCCTCCTGAGCTGGAAGGTACGACCAACACGGGTGCCAACATCAAGCATTTCTTGAGCTTCTGAAAGCTCGCCTCACACTTGTCATCCCAATCAAATTTGACCTTTTTCTGAGTCAACCGAGTCAAAGGGGCTGCAATCCTGGAGAAGTTTTCTATAAACTTCCGGTAGTACCCGGCCAACCCAGGAAAGCTGCGGATCTCAGTCACACTGGTTGGCCGTCTCCAGTTCTGCACAGCCTCCACCTTTGAGGGATCCACCCTTATCCCTTCCTTGGACACCACATGGCCTAGGAACCCTACACTTTAGCCAGAATTCACATTTGAAAAATTTAGCGAACAACCGGTGTTCTCTAAGGGTTTCTAGGACCATCCTCAAGTGTTCGGAGTGCTCCTCCTAACTCTAGGAGTAAACCAAGATGTCATCAATGAAAACGATCACAAAACTATCTAGGTACTCCTTAAACACTCTGTTCATCAGATCCATGAAAGCAGTAGGTGCATTAGTTAGACCAAAAGACATCACAAGAAACTCGTAGTGACCATAGCGAGTTCTGAAGGTTGTCTTAGGCACATCGCAATCCCGGATTCTCAACTGATGATATCCTAACATCAAGTCTATCTTAGAAAACCATCGTGCCCCCTGTAGTTGTTCAAACAAATCGTCTATCCTTGGCAGTGGTAACGATTCTTGATTGTCACTTTATTCAGCTACCTATAGTCGATGCACATGCGCATAGACCCATCATTCTTCTTCACGAAGAGTACCGGAGCACCCCATGGTGACACGCTCGGCCGGATAAAGTCCAGGTCTAGCATTTCTTGCAATTGCCCAGGTCTAGCATTGATCCATGAAAGAGGTTGTGAGATTTGGGAAAAAGGGAAAGCTAGGCCCCAGATTTATAGGGCCATTTCCTATCTTTCGGCGGACGGGAACAATGGCATACATGTTGGCCTTGCCGCCCAGTTTGGACAGAGTGCATCCCATATTTCATGTGCCCATGCTAAAACGCTATATTCAGGAAAGGAGCACCACTCAGGAAAGGAAGCCACTTGGGAGATGGAGCAGGAGATGATAGAGAAATACCCTTACCTAGTAATTTCTTTTCTCACCCTAAAATTCGGGGACAAATATTCTTAAGAGGGGAAGATTATAATACTCGTGAAAATCTAATTTTAAATCCATTCTGGTTTTAGCGTGAAAGAGGGAAAGCAGAAGTGCACGTCGAAGTATGCCGGGTGAATCACCGAAAGGCGTGAATTAATATATGGCCCTGATGTGCGAGAATTTTTTTTTTTTTCTAAGTTGAATTATAAGTTTGGGCTCGGGTAGAGTTTGAGTCAAGTCCGAGGGTTCAACCGACACTTGTTTGGATGAGTTTAAGCTGATATGTGTGGGCTTACTTAGACCTGGGGGCAAGTTGGTAAATATTTTTTCAAAATATATATATAAATATAACACCCCTAGAGTCGTACGACTCCAAGAGGAGCCGCACCCCCCTAGGCGTTTGGAGAAGAGGCGGCGCAAGGTTGAGGAGACGAAATCTTGCCGTCGCCGGAAGTCGATCGTCGCAAGGACTCGAAACCTTCTTCCTTTCTTGTTTCCCTTCCCCATGTGAGTGACTAAAGCCCTTGATTATAGGTTCTTTTCCCTAAAGCACAATCGCCCATTGTTCTTGAAGTTCTTGACGAGTTTTCCTTCCGTTTGGATTGATGCTTTAATTCTCTATGATCGGCGTGTTTTTGGGTTGAACTCGGCACCCTTTTGGAAGGGAACAAGGTGTGGCAGCCCTAGGGCATGCCCTTGTCCCCTAGGGCCGGCCGAATAGGGGTTTAGAGAGGGGTTGTACTTGGAAGTCTTGTTCTTGATTTATATGGATTTTAATTCTGTTTTTTTTTAAATTATGGAAGAACTCTCTCCCTTCGATTTCGTTGATCAAAGTTGGGTGTATAGACAAAGTTTACGGCCGACCCCTAAAGATTAAAGGCTCGGTTTCATGAGGATGTTTGCTCGTAAGAGCATGGTATGACAAGTAGATTTTAGGTGCTGAAATTTAGATTTTTAGAGAGGAAAATTTCAAGTTTGATTGCGATATATTTCAGGATTTTAAGGACTGAAATTGTAGATTTATTTTGTAAATATATATGTTGAAATTTCAGATTTAGTTGTACGATTGCATATGCTGAAAATTTTGATTTTTAGGATAGAAATTTCAGATTTTGTTTTGCAATTATGTACGCTGGAAATCTTAGATTTATAGGACTGAAATTTCAGATTTTACTAAGTATTTATGCATGTTAAAATTCCAAAATTTAGAAGCTGGAATTTCATATTTTTATTGTGTTGGAATTCGGCCTTTCATGGAGCTAGAATTCAGATTTATAGAATTTAAGGTGCTGTTTGGTTAGCGAAAATTATTTTCTGGTTTGGTTTCAGTGAAACTGAAAACTTGGTTTCGAAAACTTGGTTTTGGTTTCTAGTTTTCAGTTTTCTGAAAACGCGTTTGGTTAATAAAAACAACATCAGTTTTAGTTAGTTGAAACCAGTAAATATTTATTTGATTATAAAAAATAATATTAATTTTCCTTGAACATTTTTAGTAGTAATTAAATGTTTAGTTAGTTTACAAAATTAAATATTTTTTAATATGGTTACAAAATATTTAAATGATTTAATTAATTAAGTTATTGGTAATTTAAGATTTTTTTGTTCAATTAGATATAAAAATTAATTAATAGTTATTATAAAATTTCAAAAAAAAACAAGTCCAATGATCTAAAATTAGGTTTGATTAAATTATAAATAGACCAACTTTAAGAAAATTGAGTTATTTAAAATTTGGGTTTGAGTCAATTAGATATAAAATGGTTTAATTATTTTATAAATTTAAGATAAAAGTTTGAGTTAAAAATGATGATTTTTATTTTTATTTTTAAAAATTCGATATAGTTTGATTTATTTTTAAATTAATTAATTTTATAAAAAAATATTTATAATTACAAAGTTGTCACAGCATTTTGATAACGAAACCGACAGTCTCGAAACCACATAAAACAACATTATGTTGTTTTCATTTTTATTAAGAAAACTGGTTTCGTTTTCATTCTGGTTTCGATTCAGTTTCACGAAAACACTAAACCAAACACGTTTTCGTAAGCAGTTTTGGTTTCAGTGAAACTGAAACCATGAAAACAGACTTGATTTCGCTAACCAAACAGGCCCTAAATCTTCGGCTTAGTTGTGTATCTATGTATATGAAAGTTTAGATTATTGATATTGTTAATGTATTTGCTTTTATGAGTTGGCTATATTTGGCAAAAGAGTTTCAGGTAAAATTTATGTCTAATGCACAGTCACAACTATGAGGAGTTCTGCTTATAGGATGACAATTACAACTGTGTGAGGACAGTTTCAACTGCTTCTTCGGTCTATGATTTTCTAGATAAGATTGCTAAAAATATGACGACTCTTGGTCTCTTGGTCTACAATATTAATGATGATTCTCTTTATTATCTCTGATATTTTTAATCATCGTTAATTATTATTGCCTGATTAATTTTATGAGTAGAGGAGAAGTCCTCTTTAATATTTTCGAGTGTTACTCTTTTTGATCTTTATGGTCATTATGTTTTAGTGCTGACTGCTTGTTTTGAATCGATGTCTGTTGGTTATTAAACTGATGGTATCAATAGTTATGTCAGCATTGATTGAGATCTATCAGTTGTCACATATAAATTCCAGTGGAAAGATCTGATTTATAAACTCTCGTGTGCGTGCACTGTATTGCTAGTTATTTAGAGGAGTTGAGACAGTTAAGTGCAAGAGGGCAACAATCTACCTTTCTTATCTTCAAGTGAAGATGGTTTCGGGCTGATAACTTACTACAACATAAGGATTGTGTGGTGGACGAAACTCTGTAGCTGAGATGTCATAGAGAGGCAAGTTGGTATGTACTTGTAATAACAAGTAGGTTTTTGTTATTTCCAATTCATTGTACTGGTAGTCAGATTTCGGGTGTGAAATCCTGAGGACTTATATTGTACTAATTGAGAGTGGATTGGACATCTATTCGGTGAGTGCCCCGAAGATTAGGTTGTAGGTTTTGTCATTGAACTGAGTAAATAAACCTTTGTGTTTGTGTGTGATTTTTGTTTTGATTCTTACTTTGTTGCTAGTAGCAGTTGCAATTTCTTATTCAACTGTCCTTAACAGAAGTTCCCTTAGAGACCTATATTGTCAATTGGTATCAGAGCAGTTGTGCCAACCTTTACCTTCACAAGATCCTTGATGTCTCTTTTTTTTCTTAGGTTCAAGATGGAAGGAATGTCTATAGGAAATTCTGTCAATGATCCTCCTTTGCTTATTGGAACGAACAATGCATATTGGAAGGCTAGGATGAGGGCTTTCATTAAATCCTAGGATGATCGCTGCTAGGACACTATAGAGATTGGCTACTCTCCTCCCACAACACTTGGTGGGACTGAGCACAAACCTAAAAGCCAGTATACAGAAGTAGAAATCGTTGCAATAAATTATGATAATAAAGCCCTTAATGTTATCTTCACTGGAGTTGATCATTCTCAATTTAAACTAATTTTGGCTTGTACCTTGGCAAAGCAGGCATGAGAAATTTTAGAAATGAATCATGAAGGATCCCTAACGCTTCAGAAGTTAAAAGTTGAAATCATCAACACCAGATTTGAGAATCTAAAGATGGGAGAAGATGAAAGTATACAAGGCTTTCATGGGTGTATCAAAGATCTCATGAACAATGCTACCAATTTTGGAGAGTCATTCTCTGAAGAAAAGGTAGTGAGGAAAGTTATGAGACCCATGCCTACTAAATTCAATATGAAAGCTGCTGCCATAAGTGAAGTTCATGACCCATCTACTATCACTCTTGACACTTTAATGGGCAAACTTGAAACTTATGAGTTGGAATTATTTGAAAATTATTCTCACAAAAAAAAGAAGAAGAATCTTGCCTTCAGAGCTATTGAGGATGAGATCAAGACATAAGATTGTTCTGAAGAGGAGATGAATGTTGTACTAGCTCTTATGACAGAGAATTTTAAGAGATTTCTGAGAGCTAAGAATAGGGTAAACCAGAACTCTCAGTCAAATTTATAGTTCAAACAACAGTTTCAACCGCCTGAGTCTGTCAGTTCAAAATTAAACTTCTATGGTGGAGAAAATAGAAGAAATCAATCGTTTGGACAAAAAGATGACCCCAAACAGAAGTTCAAAGGTGTCCAATGCTTTGAATTTAAAGGATTTGGACATGTGAGATCAGAATATCTAAATCTTCAAAAAAAGATCTAGAAGTCTTTTACTGCTACTTGGAGTGACGATGATGAAGAAACTGACTCAGAAGACCATGAACGAGGCAACTTTAGAGCTTTCATAGCTTGTATAACACAATTAAAATTGTCGATGCATATGGTTAGGGCTTAGCATCGGGTGGGTCGGGTCAATACTCGATCCGACCTGATCGAGTATTAACCCAAAAATTTCACTAAAAATATACTTGCCCCGACCCGATTTTTTAATCGGGGCCCCCGACCTGAATAACCTGAAAAAATCGGGCCCCGACCCGTTTAACCCGAAATATATCATCCATTCACTATCATTCAAAGTTTTAACTCCATAATTTAACATACATAAATAAAATGAAAATTACATATCATTACCACATAACTAAAAGTCTAAAATTATTAAATTACCACATAACAACAACTTCCATTTATAATCAAACTCAAACATACAAACACTGAACATATAACTAAAATTACCATATAACTAAAATTGAAAATTACCACACAATACATAATAACCAGTAACCATTTCCATAATTTACACTAAGTCCACAATTCCACAATACATAACCATCAACTGCAGTTCACACTTCACAAGTCTACAACTACATAAATAAAATGAAAATTACAACCGCAGTTCACACTTCACAAGTCTATAACCGACCTGAATAACCCAAAAAAATCGGGCCCCGACCCGTTTAACCCGAAATATATCATCCATTCACTATCATTCAAAGTTTTAACTCCATAATTTAACATACATAAATAAAATAAAAATTACACATATCATTACCACATAACTAAAAGTCTAAAATTATAAAATTACCACATAACAACAACTTCCATTTACAATCAAACTCAAACATACAAACATTGAACACATAACTAAAATTACCATATAACTAAAATTGAAAATTACCACACAATACATAATAACCAGTAACCATTTCCATAATTTACACTAAGTCCACAGTTCCACAATACATAACCATCAACCGTAGTTCACACTTAACAAGTCTACAACTACAAGTGTAACAAGTCCGCAAGTCACATACAAGACTACAAGTCCACACCCCACACTCCACAATACATTCACAAGTCTACAAATCACATACAAATACAAGATACAAGTTCAACCTACAAGATGAAAATTACACTAACTCATTAAGTACATAACCAAAATTAAAATGAACAAGTCCATAATTTCATTCCAAAATTCATATAAAAATTCACAATTTCATTTCACACTTCAAGTCTTCAACGGTTCAACACTTCAACCTACAAAATGAAAATTATAACAAAGAAGTCAATAATATATTAAAATTGCAACTAACATTGAAAATATCTAAAAATTGAATTAATATTTACCGTACTCATTCATGTAAGTCTATGATGTCCACGTTAGATGATGATACTCCCACATTTGCACTTGATTGGATCACTTGACTATCTTTTTGATTGAACTTTTCCATTTCTAATAAATAGACATAAAAGAAGTAAATAATTGAAATAAACAAACATTAAATAAGTTAAATAATAAGCATTTTAAAAAATACTCACCATCCTTAAGCTTCTCAATCATTTCCAAATCTTCTTCAACTCTTATATGCTAATGACTGCATATCAAAGCCTCTACAACCTTAGGAGTTAAAGAACTCCAAAATGGATCAAACACTCTCCCGCTAGTGCTAAATGCGGACCCTGAAGCCACTGTAGAAACTGGGACAACTAGAATATCTCGAGCCATACTTGACAACATCAGAAATCTCTCAGAATTAAGCTTCCACCATTTCAACAAATCAAAGTCTCCTTTATCATCCTCATATACAGTTTCATTCAAATACATATCTAGTTCAATTTTTCTATCCCCAACTGTCCCCCTTTTACGCTTGATCCTTTGTTTCAAAAGACCTCTTTGCTCCATACCATCACCAGTTGAGACTGAGGTTGGTTGGGTAATAAGTGAGGAGCTAGGATCAGGTTGTAGTTTTTTTTTGTACTCCTCAAACAACTCAGACATGATAATTTTCACACCATCAAATAGGTACTTACCCTTCTCATCATCATAAATTTGTTGTAGAGCATCCTCCATATATTCAAATTTTTCATGGGGATCAAGAGCTGAGGCCATGAAAATCAGTTTATTCATTCTATCATAACCCCCCCAATACTTGTCAAATTTGCTTTGCATACTCATTTCCATATCTCTCAACTCAACATCATCACTTTCTTTCCAATCAGATAATTTAACATATAAGTCACTAATTTCAGTCCAACAAGTATTAGAAGTGACATAAATGGAACAAAAAATACGTAGAGTAGCAAGATAAAACTGATGCAACATGTTAGCCATCCTCTTAATCAAATGCCAATCAATAAAACTAGGGACACCTCCTTGATCATCTGATTTTGCTTCAACCCTAAAGTATAGTTCTACACTCTCAAAAGCATCAAATGTCCTCTCATAATTCAGAGCAGTGCTCAACATCAAATAAGTAGAGTTCCACCTAGTTGGAACATCTAAAACCAATGACTTAGACCATTCCATACATTTAGAATCAACACACTCATTAAACTTCTTCAATCTAGCAGGTGATGATCTAACATATTTAACTGCATTCCTAATTTTTGTTACAGAAGTTTTCACATCATTCAACCCTTCCTGAACCACTAAGTTGAATATGTAAGCAATACACCTCACATGTATATACTTACCACTCGCCACAACTTTCCCTGTGATTGTAAATTTTTTTCTAAATGTATCAATCATTTTCTGATTGGAAGAAGTATTATCAGCTGATATAGAAAAAACTCGTTCAATGCCTCATTCCTTCAACACCTTTTCAAGCTCAAATGACATTGCATCACCCTTATGACTGCTAATTGAACAAAAACTCAAAATCATTTTATTCAACTTTCAATCATTGTCAATGAAATGAGCAGTTACAACCATGTAATTTAAATTTTGCATAGAAGTTCATGTATCAGTGGTAATACAAATAGACTGTGAATTATTTCTAATGAACATTTTCATCTTTATACAGTTGTGAACAATTCCATGATACCGTCCATCTAGAAGGTATTTTAAACTTGGGGTTTAAACTTTGCACAAACTTTTAAAACCCTTCCCCTTCAACAAATCTAAATGGAAGCTCATCAAGAGCAATCATCAATGAAAGACACTTTCTATTATATTCTTGATCAAACTTTCAAGTACTTAACACCCTCATATTATCACCCCCAGTTGATGATTGCAAAGACAATTGCTTCTGTCTAGTTTCTACACTATGTGGGTGCTTCTTGCAATTATTCAAATGGTTGTGAAGTGAAGTTGTGCCATATTTCTTAACATCACAATAAAACACTTTAGCACAATATAAATACTTGCCTTTTAAGACATCTTGAACATCATAGATTTCTTCAAAGTGTGTCTATATGACCGACCTTTTAGAACTAGCCTTCTTTTTTGGAACTGGTGCCACTGCCTCATCAGCTTTACTTGATTCATCTTCCTTATTAGATGGTGCTTCATCTATCCTTTTTTGTTCTACTTCCATATTGTCACACATCTATAAAAAAAAAAAAAGACAACAAACATGAGAATCATCAAACCCATCAAGTATCAATAATTCAATATCAACCACATGAACTAAGTATCAACCACATCATCAATATCAATATATCAAACATGAGAAATTGAGAATCACCAAACAATCTATCCTTAATCAGTTAATTTATACTTATATAAAAATCTCAGCTTGGTAATAAACTAATAATTCAATATCAATTATCAACCACATATCCTAATTAAAAATCTCACATAGATACATATCGACAAATCCTAATAAAAAAATTAATCAAAAAATTAATCAAAAAATTAATCAACAAATTAATCAACAAATTAATCAACAAATATCAACAAATTCCTAATATCATATTAATCCAACATATCCACAAATTATCAACAATTAATTCAATACATATCCTACATTTCTAATCAAATATCAACAAATTAATCCACAAATTAATCAACAAATTAATCAAAAAATTAATCAATAAAAAACAAATCATAATATTATTACCTGTAGAGTGTAGACTGTCGAGGACAACCGGACGCTCGGACAGGCGTCGGGCAGACGCTGAGGAGTGAGGGGAGGATCGTCGCCTCGCTGGGCAATCGGGGACGGGCGTTGGGCAGCACCGCCGAAGAGGAGGAGGCGAGGGGGCGAGGAAGACGCCGGATGCGAGCTCGAGGTCGCCGGAGGATGATGCAGGCATTGGCAATTTGGCGGGCGGAGGAGGATGCAGGCGTCGGCGACGCGGGATAGGGACTTAGGGAGTCGGCCATTCAGCAGTCGAGAAGGGATTAGGGTAGAGAAGTGGGGGGCGGGTGGGTTAAACTTACTAAAATTTAAGTTAAAATATAAAAAATTGGGGCGGGTCGGGTTAAACAGGGTTTTCACCCGAACCCGACCCGACCCGTTATACCCGAATAACCCGACTCGAATTGAATTTTCGGGTCGGGTTTTTCGGGTTGGATCAGATTTTGCTCACCCCTACATATGGTGACCACTACAAAGTTCAATGTGCAGAGAGTCTTGAGGAAGCCTATCAGGAGATGTTCGATAAATGGGTTGAAGTGACAAAACTCAACAAGTCTCTCAGCGATCAAAACAAGCTTTTAATTGAAGATAAGAAGATTCTTAAAGAGAAAGTTCAAACCCTTCTAAGACAAATTATTGAAAAATAAAACAAAGAGTCTAAGTTGATTTCCAAACTTGAAAATGTAAAAAATGAAGTTAGAATGATGAATTCTACTGGTACTTTTAACAAAATTCAAGTCATCAGAAGTCTACTACAAGGAAGGGAAATAGGATGCCCTTGTGCCACTATTGCAGGTGCACAGGATATATTATAGCAAATTAGTTCAAACTCTCCAACAAATTCAGGAGAAAGAATCATGTAAATTGCCTAAAGAAAAAGTTTAAGCAAATCTGGGTAAGAAAGACTGATCTTAACTGCCATGTTACTTTTATGCTAAATACTATTTCTTCTTTTGGATCTTGGTATTTCGACAATGGGTGTTCATAGCATATGATAGAGAATCCAGAAAATCTAAAAGATATTAAGGAACATGAAGGTGCACTTTTGGAGATGGAAGACATGAAAATATCATAGGAGTTAGAACTCTAAATGTTCCTGGAATTCATAATCTGGAAAATGTCCCGCTTGTAGAAGGTCTCAAGGCTAATCTTGTGAGTATAAGCCAATTGTGTGATCAAAATTTAAATATTCATTTTACTAAAAATAGTTGCAAAGTTTTTGATAAAGTTGGGAACTGCATTCTTGAAGGGAATAGACCTAGTGACAACTGTTACAAAATCATCTACTCTTCTATTTGTCATTTAGTTGTTTCTTTTGACATTAATTTGTGGCATCGACGGTTAGGTCATGAAAATTACAGTGGTCTAAATAAATATGTAAATTTTGAAGCTGTCAAAGGAATTCATAAATTTTTTGGAGATCTTGAAGCTGTATGCAATCCTTGGCAAGAAGGAAAATAATTAGGCAGTCTTATTAGTAGTTAAAATTGGGTGTTGTCTCAAGTCTTCTAGGGCTTTTTCATCTGGAATAGTTGGTTGTCAAGACTGCTTTCATGAATGGTTTTCTAAATGAAGAAATATATTTTGGACAACCCAAAGGCTTTGAAGATCCTGATCATCCTGATCATGTTCAGAGACTGAGCAAGGATGACGACGACAAGAATATTGATATCAATTTATATAGAAGTATGATTGACAATCTATTGTATTTGACTGCTAGCAGACCTAACTTGTGTTTCAGTGTTGGATTATGTGCCAGATATCAAACTAATCCAAAGGAGTCTCATCTTCAGGCAGTTAAACAAATTCTCAAATATGTTAAAAGTACTCTGAATTTTGGTCTTTGGTATTCTGTTGATTCTAACCCTTGTCTAGTAGGATTTATAGATGCAGACTAGGCTGGCAATATTGATGACAAAAAAAGTACTTCAGATGGTTGCTACTATATTGGAACAAATCTGGTGGCCTAGTTAAGTAAAAAACAAAATTTTATTTCTCTTTCTTCAGCAAAAGCAGAATACTTTGCAGTCGACAGTTGCAGCACACAATTGATTTGGATGAGGAATACATTGCTTGATTATGGTTTCAGACATGAAGAAATGATTCTATACTGTGATAATACCAGTGCTATAAATATCTCAAAAAATCTTGTTATGCATTCTCGTATTAAACACATTATATTCGGTTTCACTATATCAGAGAGTTAGATGAAAGAAGGGAGATACAACTGGAGTATATTTCAACAGATAGACAAGTTGCAGATATTTTCAAAATGCCTTGAATGGAGAAAGATTTGAGCAGTTGAAGTTTGCTCTCAGATTATGTGTCATATGACACTTTATTTTAGAAAGTAATAAATAAATAAATAAATATTGTGGTGAAAATTGAAAAGTTTTCAATTTCTCTTATTTATCCTTTTCACCACTTATTACTCCACGAAGGCTAAAATTTATGTTGATTTCTCCCTTTTTTTTTGGCCGAAGCTTTGAAGAGTAAATGCTCAGGTTTTATGAAGCCCACACATGTGCCCCAAATTTTTGAATTTCCTAGTTTCACGCCCAAAATTCAGGCGTTGCAACTTTGCTCTTCTTCTTCTCGAGTAGTAACCGACAAAGAGATAATATCCACTCTCCCGACTCCTCAACTGCTCTCATTTTATAAATTCAAGTTTCAAGATGGCCGGTGCAAAAGGCAAGAAAGGGTTTGTGAGGAAAGTTTATGCCTCTACGGCTAAGAAAATGAAGTCTTCAAACCCTTCCGAGAAGATTGAACCACCTATTGCTACACCACCTCCTGAAGAAATGCCTCCTCCTCCTCCTCCTCAAGGTCATAACTGAGGAATAAATTAGGGAGACGATTGGTCGATCAACCTTTAAGGAGTAGTGGAAGAGGTATGGCTTCGAAACCTCCCAATCTCTTTCTTGGGTTTTTGTTGTTGAGGGGGAGAAAGTATCGACTGAGGGGGAGTTAAAAGATGATGTCATTTTACCTTCTGGCTTTATTTCGTATGGTGATTCTTCTAGAATAAGGGACTTTGATATTAATTTACCAGTTTCAACTCTAGTGAAAACTGGTCCTGGTTTTGATATTAATATTGCTATTACTGATGAATATTTTGACCAAATTCCAATCAAGACTGGTCCCTCATCGGTTTCTACAGATTCTGGTCTAAATGATCAAGAAAATATGGGTGTACCTGGACAAGATAGTGATGTCAATACCTCAGACAGTCCTCCTTCAGTCTCAATTGAAGAACTACCAAATAACAACTTGTGAGTGAAGCTATTCAAGTTCCTACAGTTCCAGTTGGAACTATATCAGAGGCAGTTAAAATTGCTAGTTCTGCATCAATTGAAGTTCAAGCTGCTACCCCTAGCAATGAAGCAGTTAAGATTGCTGATATTGATCCTACCGCTGTTGGATCTACCCCACATTCACATGTTGCTAAACCAGTAGCTGTTTCAGAGGCAATAGAATTAAATAAATCTCCTGTTGATGAAACTGATCATGTGATTCATGAAGTCCCTTCTATACAGAAGAAATTATTGGACAAAATGGCACACTAGAAGGGGGGGGGGTGAATAGTGTGTTTACTATACAATTTGCCTAAATTCGATTTTAATCGATTACTTAACTTGTTTAGGCGAATTACAATTATGCGATGCAGAAGCAAGATAAATGATAAAGCAATTAAGCACAACAAATGAAATCAATGCTAACACAATAATTTTATAGTGGTTCGGCCCCAATGCCTACTCCACTACCTAAGCACCCCGCTTAGGATTTTCAAACTAGTTTTACTAGATTAATTTATATTTCCCTTACACACGAGGACTTTTCACCGAAGAGACACACTCTCGACCTAAGTCACTTCCACGCCTGGAAGTCTCCGACTTCTTATCGAGAGTCCTCTTCCACCTCAACCTTAAGGGACAACTAAACTAATCATAATAAATATTAAGTTTACACAAGTGGCTTTACTCTTATACCAAGATACCACTTCTACACACAAGACCAAAACACCTGATCTTTTACCCACACAAATAAATTAAATGTTCAATAACAGATAAAATTATAATTGAAAAAGAGCTTAAAATGAAACCAAGAAGTTGTGCTCTTTTCCAAGCCTTGAAGCCTTCAACTCTTCAGGAGGTAGAACTCGAATCAATCCTGAGTTGAGGCAGCAGAGCTTGCGCTTGAAGAATTTGGCGGAAGAATAGTGCGCAACACTTATCCTTTTTGGAAGGCTTAACTCTTCCTCTTAATGGCTCAATAAATCTCTGTAAGAATGAGGAAGAAGAAGATTAAATGAAGTATCAGAGGGTGTATTTATACCCTCGTGAAGCAATGGCTGTTCAACGAGTAGAAAACTATCTGTTACAAACCGCCGGTCGAAGCGCCGGTCAAAGCATCGGTCGACCGGTCATTCGACTGCTGCAACTATCCCTATGGTCGGTCGACCGCCAGATGCAGATTGCACGATCCGTGATCTTCGATCGACCCGTCGATCGACCGACGCGGTATTGCGTCGCGGCTCATATGCAGGTCGGTCGACCCGTTTCTTTCGCCATTCGGTCGACCCGTCGATAGACCGACGTGATCTTGCCCGAGCTACTGCCCATTTTGGGCTTTCATCGATCGACCGAAGTAGCTCTGCTACTTTTTTTACCTTCGGTCGGTCGACCGACCGGTCGATCGAACCTAGGCTGAATGTTGTTTCTTCAGCCTATTTCTTTCGCGCTTCGATTCCGGGTTCCGGCATTCAACGACGTTCAACTTGGAGAGCTTTCATGTGATCTTTGAGCTCGTCCAATACGTCTTTGGCGCACACGTTGATCTTCGAGAAACTTCCACAACGAACCCGAGCGCGACGATCAATGTCCTTTCGATTTCACGATTTATCCGATCGAGGACATCGAACGCTAGTCGATATGGAACCTGAAAGATATCTCTCAATGAAATCATTAGTTCCATATTTGTTATCATCAAAACCATCAAGATCGAGATTAAGGCTAAGGTTGAAAACCTAATGCCAACAAAAAAGATCTATCCCTAGTCATGACAAGGCTGCTTCAGCAGAGAAGAAAAAGATGTTGTCAAGTCAATCTGACTTGAGAAGAAGTTCTAAAAGGAACAAGCCTATGAAGTCAAAACTCCTTTAAAGAGAAACTGTGAATTTGGAGACTGACTCAGATAATGAGCCTTTGTTAAACAGGGCTATTGAGTTAAGAAAATCAAAGAAAAGGAAACAAAATTCAGAAGTCTCAAGAGAAAAGCAAACTGCTGCTACTCCTGTAAAGAAGAAATCTCTTGTATCCATCAAGAAGCATCCAAAGTCTGGAAGAAAAATTAAGAAGAAAACTGTTGTAAGCAAACTCCATAAAGGACTCCTCTCAGATGACATTTTTCCTCTATGGAAGTCTCTGCAATCAAGAGGTATAATTTCTCAATGACTGCTTGATTTAGAACAAATTTCTTTTAAAAGCAAACATGTTCTAGAAATTCTTGAGAAGAGAATGTTGGTGAAATGGCCTACACTAGAGGGGGGGATGGTGAATAGTATGTTATCTAAACTTTTCACCTAATTGTGGTCTTAACAGATTCAATCGTTTCTTATAACTTAGGCAATACACTAATTCAAATAGCAAGTGAAAGCAATAAATAAGACGGTTAAACACAAACAAGGATAGCAACGCTAACACAATGATTTATAGTAGTTTGACCCCAATGCCTACTCCAATACCTAAGCACCCCTGCTTAGGATTTCCAAACTTAGCTTTACTAAATTATATTATTTCCCTTACAAAGAGGACTTTTTACCCGAAGAGTCTTTGCTCTCAACCTAAGGCACTTCCACACCCGGAAGTCTCCGCCTTCTTACCAAGAGCACTCTTCCACCTTAACCCTAAGGGATAACAATCACTAATCCTACTAAACTACGTTTACATCGGTGGAATTAAGCCTTAACACCAAGGCAACCACCAACCATATAAGACCTAACAGCCTAGGTCTTCACAAACTCAAATACAATATAAATAACAATAAAATACACAAACAATGGAGCAAATAAATAATACAATAAATACTTAGCTCCAAACACGAGTTCTAGTTCCTCTTGATGCCTCAATGATGAATCGATTAAAGCTTGAAGGCAAGATCAAGGAGTTGAGATCAAAACTATGGTTCTTGCAAAGATGGCTCAATAAAATCTTTAGAAATGATCAAAGATGGCACAATGGAGTTGTAGATCAATAAGGAAGGCTTCTCATGGCTGGTATTTATAAGCCATGCGGAGAGATGACTTCAACAGCCATCCCAACGAGCAAAAAATTGCTTGTTGGCGCCGCCCGATCGATCGGCCATCGATCAGAGCACATTGTACAAAATGGGCAATGGCCGATCGATGGCCAGTTGATGGCCGGTCAACCGGCCATCGATCGCCCACTGGTCGGCAAGCTAAAACCAGCCCTGGTCAACTAATTTTTCAACTCGTCATTCATTTTTGGATTTTGTCTTTGGATTTTGGTTCTTTAGGGATCCAGACATCGTATTGAGGATTTTACATATTATCTAGATGCCCCTAAACCTAGACTCTATCTTTTTCAACAAATTCGAGCACGTCAACCAACGTCCTTCCGATTTTCTGATTTCTCTGATATTTTCGATCGCAGACCTCGAGTGCTTGCCGACTTGGAACCTGAAAGTATTTCTCAGTGAAACATTAGTTCCATGTTTGTTATCATCAAAACCAAGATTAAGACCAAGGTAAAAAAACTTAGGCCAATGGAGAAATTGGACTGGAACCTACAAGTCTGTGTCTCCTTACTGCAAACAACCCATACTGGAATTCTACTGCAACATTTCTGAAGAAAACTATGAACCTAGTAGCAGTCACTTTCATAAGGTCTATCTTAGAGGAAAATGATATACTTTCTGTCCAAATACTATAAATGAGTTTGTAGATTTCTCTGAATTTTCTCCTTCTTCTGATGATGCTGATGAATCAAATTTAGATTTTCTAAAATCTGTTGGAAAAAAAGCATCAAATGGAGAAATCCTAAACTGGACTAGTGGTCATGACATTAAGTCC
Source organism: Canna indica (assembly GCA_034359265.1). NCBI lineage: Eukaryota > Viridiplantae > Streptophyta > Magnoliopsida > Zingiberales > Cannaceae > Canna > Canna indica. Next base: position 28,416,317 of record CP136898.1, on the reverse strand, counting down.
TCTTCGCTAAATACATTTTATGCAGTTTTATTTCTGATTGCCAAAAATTATTGGATCCCTACTTCACATATTACATTTCTCAGCATAGAAATGGTAATGCTGCTTTACAAAATTACCAATGAGATTTCTTTCAACATTGGAAGCTTGATTTATGATCAAATTATTTCAGTAAGGACCAGACTGCATTCCAAGTCTAGGGTGTTCTTAATTTTTCCTAATTCGATTTATGGGATCTTGGAAAAACAAGGATTCAAGTGCTCTTCTGATTAAATACTAGAACCACTAGGTACTTGTCTTAAAATCTATCACAAGATTCTGAAGAGAGTTGGAACTCCTGCTAAATCTCAGCCTGGATCAAGTTCAGTCAAGACTGCTTATGGTGCTTCTTCAACTGCAGAAAGATCAATTCTTGATGATCTATTTTCTACGAGAGAAATTATTACTCAACTCCAGCCGCAGTTAATTTCCATAGAGAAGAAAATCATTGAATACTTTTCAGCTGCTTCTGCAGGACCAGCTTCCCTCTCTTCTGGTAGCATATCTAACTCCGACAGCTTTGAGTAGAACTTTGACTTTCTTTCTTACTCCTTTGACTTATTATGCCAAAAAAGGGGAGAACTCTGGGTGATGGTTCTTTTAAACTTCAGTTGTGGATGGTACTTTTAAACTTCAGTTGTGGATGATACTTTTAAACTCTCTGAATGATGGTCTTTAAACTTTATGTCTGATACTGATTGGTTGTACTGGTTGTATGTTTGCTGTGGATGTTTGACTGGTTGTAATCTTTTTTGCTCTAAGTGTGTGACATGTCTGTGTGATGGTAGTTGTGACTCTGCAAAGATTTGGTTTGACTATGATCTTGACTGGATATTATCTTAATTGTTGATTTATAGTTTTTGACCGTTATTCTTGTGCCTTAGTGAATCTACTCCTTGTTTTCTATTGCTGATCTTGTTAGAGTGGATTTTGCCAAATAAGCCAAAGGGGGAGATTATTAATGTATTGTCTTTTATGAGTTGACTATATTTGGAAAAAGAGTTCCAGATAAAATCTCTATCTAATGCACAGTCACATTTATGAGGAGCTCTGCTTATAGGATGATACTTTCAACTGTGTGAGGACAGTTTCAACTGCTTCTTCAGTCTATGATTTTCTAGATAAGTTTGCTACATATATGATGACTCTTGGTCTACAATATTAATTATGATTCTCTTTGTTATCTCTGATATTTTTAATCATAATTAATTATTATTGCCCGATTAATTTTATGAGTAGAGGAGAGGTCCTCTTTAATATTTTCGGGCGTTACTCTTTTTGGTCTTTATGGTCATTATATTTTTGTGCTGACTGTTTGTTTTGAACCGATGACTGTTGGTTATTGAACTGATGGTATCAATAGTTATGTCAGTATTGATTCAGATCTATCAGTTGTCATTTATAAATTTCAGTGGAAAAATTTGATTTATGAACTCCCATGTGCGTACACTGTGTTGCCAGTTATTTAGAGGAGTTGAGACTGCTGAATGCAAGAGGACAACAATATACCTTTCTTATCTTCAAGTGAAGATGTTTTTGGGCTGATAACTCGCTACAACATAAAGATTGTGTAGAGGATGAAACTTTGTGGCTGGGATGTCATAGAGAGGCAAGTTGGTATGTACTTGTAATAACAAATAAGTTTTTGTTATTTCCAATTCATTGTAGTACTGGTAGTCGAATTTCGAGTGTGAAATTCTGATGACTTATATTGTACTTATTGAGAGTGGATTGGACATCTATCCGATGAGGGCCTCGTAGATTAGGTGGCAGGTTTTGTAACTGAATTGTTTAAACAAACCTTTGTGTTTGCGTGTGATTTTTGCTTTGATTCTTACTTTGTTGTTAGTAGCAGTTGCACGCAACTTCTTATTCAACTGTCATTAACAGAAGTTCCCTTAAAGACCTATATTGTCAGATATTATAAATTTCGGATATGATTTGCACGTATATACATGTTGGACATTGGATCAATAGGTGTTGTAAAAAAATTTGCATATTGTTATGAGAGGACTGTAGTAGATCTCGTGACACAACGAGTGGTAGTCGAGTCGTAGGGAGTCCTTAGTATTTGCATATTGTTATGAGATGACTGTAGTAGTTTTATTATGAGAACATTGTTGGCACTGGACTTTATATTTATTTATGCATAGTTATCCTTTTATTTCTGCATTATAGTGTACATGTGTTAGTAGGCTTCGAAGAACGAGCGTGTACTCTGGTCGGTCACGTGACCCTGAGTTGGGGCGTGACAACCGATGAGGTATATCCCCCATTTGTGGAATGTCTAGTTGGTTTCCGAGCTGTGTAACTACTTGGGATATTTCCATGAGACTTTTGAGAATCTTTAGCACTTGTCGCACTTTTTGATGTACAAACTATAGTTTGTCTCCATTGTTGGCCAGAAGTATCCGACACGGAGAATTTTGGCTTTTAGGGATCTTCCCTCGATGTGATTGCCGTAGATGCCTTTGTGTACTTCTACTATCATGATATTTGTTTGGGGGCTGGCCTATGCACTTAAGCAGTGGTTGGGAGTATCCCCTTAAGCAGTAGTAACTTGTCATCATTTAAAATTTCTTCATATCTCCTTGCATGAGATAGGCTATGTAGGGGTCATCTAGTCGGTTGTCTGCTCGACTGCTTGGACCTCGACAGAGGTGTCAATCAGATGGATGCTGGCTGACCGAGGACTTGATGGATGATTGACTTGTTGTTTTGAGGCCTCTTGGTGTTGGCGAGCTTAGATAACAGGTCGAATCGGGTGTTCTCCTCCCGAGGTATGTGCTCGATTACACAATCATCGAAGTTAGTCATCAAGGAACGAACTAAAGACAACTACCTTTCCAAGGAGGGGTCTCTTGCTTGGAAGTTGTCGTTAACTTGTCCCATGACAAGTTGTGAGTCACCTTTGACGATCACTTTCCATGCTCCCACATCACGGGCGAGCTTTAGTCCGGTGAATATGGCTTCATATTCTGCTTGGTTATTGTTTACTTTGAATTGGAATTGTATAGATTGCTCCAAGGCAACCCCCTATTCATTCTCGAGGATGATGCCGACTCCACTTTCTTTTTTCATTCGACGCATCTTATACAAATAGCATCCACGTCCTGACTTGGTCAGCACCGCCTTCTTGGTTTGTAAGCTCAACGACGAAGTCTGCTAGCGCTTGAGCCTTGATCTGACCATGCTGTCATTCGCCTGGCGAGCTCGGGCTTCGCTACGACATGCTTGATCGGCTGCTTGATGCGTACCACGATGTGGTATCTTTGGAAATATGGTCACAACCTTCTGGCTCAAATAACTAGGGCGAATGCGAGCTTCTCTAGCCTATGATATCTTGCTTCTGGTCCTTAGAGGACTTTGTTGATGAAGTAGATTGGCTTATGATCTTTCCCTTGTTCTCTGTGACTATGAGGTAGAGGAAAAGCGTTTCCCCCTATTGAGGCTTGTACATAATCGGGGGACTAGTGATGAAGTTTTTGAGTTGTTCGCATTCATCGTTCCACTGGAAGTCTTGTTTCTTCCTTAGGATTTTGAAGGAGGCAGCTTTGTATGCCGACCGAAAGAGAAACCTCGATAACACGACCATTTTTCCTGTGAGCTGTTATACCTCTTTTATATTTCGCGGGCAGTGCATATTGCCCGTTATTTCTTAGGGTTTGCCTCGATTCCTCGGTTCATAAGCAAGAGTCCGAGAAACTTGCCATTGTGGACTCTGAAAGCGCACTTATCTGGGCTTAGCCTCATGTTGTAGCACCGAGCCGGCTAAAGATTTCTATAAGGTTGTTGTAGTGGTTTTCGTCGACCAGTGTTTTGGCAACCATGTCATCAACGTATACTTTCCAAATTCTTGCCTATTTGTTGTTCGAGAACTTTGTTCATCGGGCGCTGATACATGGCCCTTGCATTCTTCAGTCCAAAATCCATCACCTTATAACAAAAGTTGGCATGCTCTGTGATGAAGGCCGTTTCTTTCTCTTCTTCAGTGTGCACCCGAATCTGGTTGTAGCCTGAGTATGCATCCATGAAACTCAGGTACTAGTACCCCAAGAAACCATCGACAAGTTTGTCTATGCTTGGTAGTGGGTGGGAGTCTTTTACGCAGGCTTTGTTCAAGTCGGTGGAGTCTATCACATGCGCCATTTCCCAAAACTTTTCTTGACCATCACGAGGTTTGTAACCCATGTGGTGAATTTGATTTCTCTGATAAAATCTACTTTCAATAGCTTCTAGGTCTTTTCGAGAGATGTTTATTGATGTTCGGTTCTGAGATTTCTCTCCTTCCGCACCACGAGTTTTACCCGACGGTCGATGGTGAGGTTATGGAAGATGACTTTAGGGTCTATCCCGGGCATGTCAGCGGGTGTCCAAGCGAATAGGTCGTCATTGTCTTTGAGCAAGGCGCTGAGTTGAGTTTTGAGTTTGGCTTGGAGGTGAGCTCTAATGAACATCACCTACTCGAGCGACGTTTCGATTTGTACAGGTTCCAGGTCGTCGGCGGGCTGGCGCCGCTCTTGGATGTCTCCCCTTGGGTCCAGCGGATATCTTCGGTTGATGTTTTGTGGAACACCGAGTGCATTTGTTGGGATAAAGTGCTCAGTGCCTCTTTCGGCTGGGCCGACTTCTGCATTAAGCACTCATTTTAGCATATGCGGGCTTCTTTTTGGTTGGGATGGAGCACTCCCACATCTGTCTCAGAAATAGGAAATTTAAGTACCAGGTGGGAGGTTGATATGATAGTTCCTAGGTTGTTCAAGGAAGGTCGCCCTAGAATCATGTGGTAAGGGCTGGGGCAGTCGATAACCAGGTACTGCACATTTGTTGTTTTAGTCTTCGACTAGGAGCCGAACGTTGTCCTCAACCACATATAGCCTTGGACGTTGACTTGCACAACAAGAAAAACAAGCATCGGTGACGGAGAAAGCTGTTGCTGATGCTTGAAAATTCGTCACTAAAGGGTGTTAGTGAGAAAAAATTTTGTCATAAAGTCCATCACTGAAAGCCTCATGGCTATTGCTCAATTTGCTCTTTTGTGACGGATGTGCCTGTCACAAAAATTTGTGACGAAAATTTTTGTCACAAAATCCATCATTGATATTGATGATCAAAATAATTTTTCTGTCATTAATTATGATTTCTTATGCATAAAAAAAATGTCAATTATTCTATTCTATTATATATTATTATAATATAGTAATATATAATATAATATTATTATATTATTATTTATACTTTTATAATATTTTAAAGAAATTTATAAAAGATAGTATGATAATAAATTTTTAGGTCTCATAATGTATCAATTTATAAAATTTAAGAAAAATAGGAGAAAGAAATTAATCCACATGGGACTAAAAAAGTTATATTTATGATGGTTAAGAATAAATAAAAAAAAAGATAAATTACACCGATCTCCCCTGAGGTTCAATGAAATTACACTGACCTCCCCTCTATTTATTCAGGTGACACTCTCACACTCACCTCCCCTATAACTAACGGTGTTAAATGCAATATGTGATTAATTTCTCCTTTATGCCCATCGCAGAAAAATTATTAAAAGACATGCGTAAAATAATTGAATAAATATTTTTAAAAGAAAAATATGAGAAATTGTTTTATTATTTAATATTTTTCACGAAATTAATACTAGTTGAATGTGAAAATTAAAATGTTAAGTATTCATGAGGTGAAAATATGAGAGAATGAGGGTTAAATGACATAAGAGTATTGTTGTCATTAGTAAGCATGTGTAGTCACTACTACAATAATCATCATTAATAGCTTGCCATAAATAGGTAGTCACTATCATAGGTAGTGTATAACATTATACAAAACACTGTCAAATCTCACGCTATCTTATGTAGGGAGGATATAATAGCGTTTCATAAATGCAATAACATAATTAGTTTGTTAATAAAATTAAAACGTTTCAAATCGCACGCTATATGAATGTTATTTTGTAATATTTTTTATCTGTTATTATTAATTTTTTATCGCATTCATTACATGTCATTACTTCTCTCTACAATAGTATAATTAGTTTGTTATCATATATATTTATATAACATTTGCAAACTGTTATTATATACTATTATTATAGCATTCTTGGATTGCTATTACTTGTTTTTACAATAGTAGTTTTGTTTAGTTTTCATATATTCAAACTATGAACTAGAGAGAGTAATTTAAAGTTGTCATACAAACTACTAAAGCTGTCATATTAATATACTAAAATCAAGAACATTTCATAGATCAATAATATAAAAAATATTTTTATATTAAATAAAGAGTATATTATATAAATTCAAACTACTAAAATATAACATTATCCGAACTTAATCAATATCAACAAAAGTAGATTACATATTAAGTGTTCTAGTTTGTTATAGCCAACAAAAGTAGATTGAATTTTCTTCTAAAACAAAAGTAACTTGCTTTTTACAAAATCTTCCAACAAATGTGCTCCAAGTGCTCTCACCCTTTAAGTTCCAATTCCAGAACTGCATCTGATAAAAAAATATATTTTATTAGTGTCATTGTTTCACATATTTAGGAAATAATGGCTGCAAGTAAATTTATACAACTATATTAAACTTGGATGCATGCTTGGTTTGGTCATTATAGATATTAAACAAATGGGCATATAATCTTAATTAAGATGGTAAGATAGCAATAAAGAGAGGAACATATCAAAATAAATAGATTGTGTATAATATTAATAGGTGCTATCGGGGTAATTCAATGATCTAATGCTAAACTTAAGGAAGATGAAACATCAGCGATCCTAATCACTACAGTGGAGAATTAATAATATAATATATTAGTTAAAGTATTAGCTAATAGTTAGATAGATGGTACACAAGATGTTATGAAATTATAGGTGATTACTAATTTAAATGCTAGTAATACATGGTAATCATAAGAATCTTACTGATAGCAATTTGTTACTTGTCAAACTCATGTTGATTCTTGGTTGTTGCCTTGTTGGGAATACAACTCCAGGCAGGAAGCATAGGTAAAAATCTAACCAAGATGTCAACATGGTGAATATATCATTCATTCAACAATTAAGTTTGTTGCTTTAATGTACCAGATACGTGCAAAAAAATAAACATTTAGGCAACAATAGGATCTTAAATAACTTTAAACTGATATGTACTTACAAAATGAAACTAATACTTCATGGAAATACCTTGCCATCATAAACTTTCTTGAGAAGCACTTCAGGAGCAATGTATGCAGGAGTTCCAATTGTTGACTTTGGCTGTGAATGTAGAACTGATGCTGAAAATTTAACATCTCAAGAACTTGGTTCTATAACTAAATATTTCAGAAAAATAAAGGTGTCTATAATAATGTGTAAATGTTCAATGGACTAGTAACACAATACTAATTTGTGTTGTGTGAAATCTGACACTAGAAGGGGGGTTGAATAGTGTCTATCCCCTCTCACAATATTTTCTTCTTACTCAATTTTAGTTTCACTTAATGCAATTGTTTCTTAATAGTTAATGTGATCAAATTTCAATAGCAATGATAAAAGCAAGTAAGGAAGCAGTGAAAACAAGAATACTTATAGTGGTTCGGCCAACTGCCTACTCCACTACCTTGGCTCCTCACCAAGGATTTCTAACCACTACTTTATAGAATCTATATTTCCCTTTGAATACAATGAGGACACCCTTCTCACCACTATGAGAACACCTCAATCCTATTCACCTAGGCAAAAGTCAAATAAGTGTTTCCTAGCACACCTAACAGCTATCTCAACTTGACAATAAGTTTATAATAAAAGTCAAATACAAAGGAAAGAGCTTAAGAATATAAAATGAACCAACGCTTCTTTCCACCGCCTTCAGGTCTCCAACTTGCAAGAAGATGGCTCTTGAGTTGCAGCACAGTTGAAGAAGTAGGGAATCAGCGTCTGAAATGAATCGTAGATGGAGGCAGAGGGCGCGTGTAGATTTCGCTCTTTTGAAGGCTTAAGAAAACTTCTTTAATGCTCAATAAAACTTCTAAGAAGTGTTAAAGAAGTTAGGTGAGGGGTATTTATAGCCCCTCACTCAAACGGCTCGCTCAACAGGTGAAAAAATGATCGTTGAAGCCGTTCGGTCGCAGGCCGGTCGATCGGTCTATCGACCGACGGATCGATCGCCAGTGCGACCGCTGGCTATCTAAGAGAGCTTGGTCGACCGGTGGGTCGACCGACTGATGCAAATTAATTTCTTTCGACATTCGGTTGACCCGTCGGTCGACCGAATGACTGGAGCCAGGGTCGCGCGAATGGGCTATCTCGAGTCCGGTCGACCAATTGGTCGACTGCTACCATTCTGTCCATTTTTTACTTCTATCGGTCAACCGACCGATCGACCGACGCAGCCTAGAATTTTTTCTTCGCCAACTTCGGTCGACCAGCCGGTCAACCGAACCCAGGCTGAGGCTGAGGCTGACTTTTCCTTGGATTTTTACATGCCTTTTTTTATAGGTTTAGTTACCAAGTTTCAATTTGGATAACTTTACAATTTTGGCTTGGGATAAACTATCCTAGGGATATATTACATTAATTCTAGTTGATCTAAGCCCGAGCCTTTCTTCAACGATTTCTTCTTCCGTTTCTTTGACGATCTTTTCCTTCATCTCGTTTGAACGGATTTGGCATGCTTATCACAACCTCAACCTGAACTCAAAACTTCGCACTTGAATTAAATACATGTTTGTTATCATCAAAATAAAGATCGAGGCTTAAAAGAGATCCTTAAGCCAACAATCTCCCCCCTTTTGATGATGACAAACATAACATAGAATTTTTAAGAAAGCATAAGTATTTGTGAGTTTGAGTTAAGGCATTCAAGAGTTAGGGTATGCAAGATATGTAACATAGCATATGCATTCAACTATCTAACTTAGCATATGCATCCAACTACTTATAACTCAACCTATGCTCCCCCTATCAATGTGCATGTTCAATTACTTATAACTTGACCTATGCTCCCCCTATCAATGTGCATATCATCTTTAACTCTAACTAACTATATATCTTCCCCTTAACTATAAAACTCACACTAACTATATGCATCGTGAAAATCAAGTGTGACCTTACTTTTTCTCCCCCTTTAGACATCAATCAAAAAGGGTAACAATTAAGGTACAATTAATGAATTTTATCATAAAAACCGAGAAAGCCACAAAAACCAAGTATCATCTACCACTATAGTCCTTCCCATTAATGTAAGTCTATAGAAGGCAAACACCAATAGATTGCAAAGCCCCACTACAGAGCAATACATAAGTGTGATGATACTTTATAAAATGCAAGTTTTGAAAAACATATATATTTTGAAGAAAATACATTTTAATACTAGGAAAAGCACAAATTCCTAATCTCATCCTTAAATTTGTGAAACTTTCTTCAACCAAGGGTTTTATAAATATATCGGCTAGTTGTTTATCGGTGGATACAAATTCTACCGCTATATTTCTCTTAGCTACATTATCCCTAAGAAAGTGATGTCTCAAGTCAATATGCTTAGTTCTAGAGTGTAAAATAGGATTTTTGGTTAAGTTTATTGCACAAGTATTGTCACAATGTATAGGTATGCAAGAATACCTAAGTCCATAGTCTAAAAGGGTTTGTTTCATCCAAAGGACTTGTGCACAACAACTAGCCGCAGCGATGTATTCCGCTTCGGTAGTTGAAAGCGCAACTAAGTTTTATTTCTTTGAGAACCAAGAAACAAGACTCGCTCCTAAGAATTGACAACACCCACAAGTGCTTTTTCTATCTACCTTACATCCGGCAAAATCAGCGTCCGAAAAACCGATTAAATCAAATGATGCATGACATGGATACCATAATCCTAAGTCAATTGTGCCCTTTAAATATCTCAATATGCGTTTTACCGCACTTAAATGAGACATCTTAGGACAAGATTGAAATCTAGCACATACACAAACACTAAACATGATATCAGGTCTACTTGCGGTTAAATAAAGAAGGCTACCGATCATACCTCGATATCGTTTTTCGTCCACTTTGATGCCCTCTTCATCTTTGTCAAGCTTGATGGATGCGCTCATAGGTTTAGAATCTATCTTGGCTTCATTCATCCCAAACCTTTTGATGATCTCCTTTGTGTACTTGACTTGATTGATGAAGATCCCTTTGTTGGTTTGTTTGATTTGGAGACCAAGCATGAAGGAGAGCTCTCCCATCATGCTCATCTCAAACTCATCTTGCATATATTTAGCAAACTACTTATAAAGCATTTCATTAGAAGCACCAAAAATTATATCATCAACATAGATTTGAACTAATAACATGTCATTTTCATGGTGCTTAATGAAAAGTGAAACATCGACTTTTCCTACATCAAAACCTTGTTCAATTAGAAAAATAGAAAGTCTTTCATACCAAGCCCTAGGGGCTTGTTTTAAACCATATAGTGCTTTTTTAAGTTTGAAAACATGGTTTGGAAACTCAAAATTTTCAAAACCGGGGGTTGTTCAACATAAACTTCTTCATTAATAAAACCATTTAAAAATACACTTTTTACATCCATTTGAAAAAGTTTAAAACCCTTAAAGCTAGCATATTCTAAAAACATTCTAATTGCTTCTAATCTAGCTATGTGAGCATATGTTTCATTATAGTCTATTCATTCTTGTTGGTTGTACCCTTGTGCCACTAACCTAGCTTTGTTTTTAATAACTAACCCTTCTTCATCTAGTTTATTCCTAAATACCCATTTGGTTCCAATTATAGTTTGATCACTAGGTCTAGGCACTAAGTCCCATACATCATTTCTAGCAAATTGGTTGAGTTCTTCTTGCATAGCTAGTACCCAAAACTCATCTTCTATTGCTTCCTTAATATTCTTAGGCTCTACTTGAGAAACAAAGGCTACATATTGGCAAACATTCTTGAGTTTAGAACGCGTTACCACTCCCGTTAAAGGCTCTCCAATGACTTGGTCCATTGGATGATCTCTTACCAACCAGTATCCTTTAGGGATAGGTGGTAGAACATCTCCTTCTTCTTCATCTTCAACTTGAGGTAGATTTGAGGATGGAGGTTCTTCATGTTTGGTCTCCTCATTATCTTCATCCTCCACTTCTTTATCATGAAGTGTGAGATCCTCAAGTTCTTCACCTACATTCACAATCTTGACATTTCTAGAAGAATCATTACTTTCATTGAAAGTAACATGCATGGATTCTTCAACAATCATTGTTCTACGGTTATAAACTCTATAAGCCTTAGAGTTAGTGGAATAACCTAGGAAAATTCCTTCATCGGATTTACAATCAAATTTTCCTAAACTTTCCTTAGTATTTAATATGAAACATTTACATCCAAAAACATGAAAATATCTGACATTTGAGATTTTACCATTCCAAAGCTCAAAAGGTGTTTTCTTGATTTTTTGTCTTAATAAAACTCGGTTAAGAACATAACAAAAGGAATTTATGGCTTCGGCCCAAAAGTATTTAGGCAACTTGTTTTCGCATAGCATGGTCCTAGTCATTTCTTGTAAGGTTCTATTTTTCCTCTCAACCACCCCATTTTGTTGAGGAGGGTCCTAGGGGAATAAAAGGTATGCTGAATACCTAAGTCATCACAAAACTCGAAAAAAAATTCATTTTTAAACTCCCCTCCATTGTCACTTCTAATTTTCAAAATTGAAACTCCATTTTTATTTAAACCTTTCTTTGCAAACTTTTTGAAAAACTCAAGAGTTTCATTTTTTTTGGCCAAAAAGAAAACTCATGTAAATCTAAAAAAGTTATCAACTAATACATAACAGTATAGCTTTCCACCTAGACTAGCTGCATCACATGACCAAAGAGATCCATGTGCACAAGCTCAAGAATTCTAGATGTACTAATTTGATTAATGCTATGAAATGAAGATTTTACTTGCTTACCTAGTTGACATGCATCACATGTCTTTGTCAAATTTTATCTTGGGTAAGCCTTTAACTAATTCTTTCCTAGATATCTCTTGAATGAGGCTCATGCTAGCATATCCTAGCCTTTTATGCCACAACCAACAGTCATTCTCCATGGCAACTAAGCATCTAACATGAGGGTTTGATAAGACATTTAATTCTAAGATATATACATTTTCTTGCCTATTTCCAATAAACATGATATCATTTGATGGTGCATTTTTAACAATACATTTAGATGCTTCAAAAACTATTATGTATCCATTATCACATAATTGTGATATACTAATCAAATTATGTTTTAACCCATCAACTAATAGCACATTTTTAATGCATGGGTAAGGGAGTATACCTATGTCACCAATGCCAACAATCTTACCTTTGATATTGTCTCCAAATGTGACAGATACGATCACATTTGGAACCTCATCCTCACTAAAGCGTCCCACACGACAGATACGATCAAAAAGCTCACCACCAGATGCATATTTCATAACAATAGCCAGGTGAGTTGGAGTTAAAATAACCTAAGAAAAATTGTAGTAAAACAAACACGTAGACAATTACATCTTCTCTCCTAAAAGCAAATACATGACACCATTAGACATGAAATTGAGTACCTCTTTGAATCTGATGATATTTGGATGCTTCACTGATCTATGGTTAATTATCTCTCTTTGAACATTTTCATCTATCTACACTCAAAGAAGAGACAATAATTACAATCGGCATTGGAGTTGTAGCATATAATACTAAATCAGATAAGTGATAAATTGATGTGAAATTTAAATATCAAATGCTATTGCTTGGGTGATGTACTTATTCAAACAGAATTGAATAGAACCCTTGAAAAATCAACAACATATATTGTAACTAAAACCAAAATTGGCATAGTGAAAAATGATCAGCTAAAAAAGGTTACATCATACATAGAGTAACTAAAATAAGAAATCCTCTGACCAGTACAGTACAAGGGAGAGACTCAGATAAGCAGCAAGAGGAGGATGTTTGTTGTAGACCAAGTTCCAGACAACATAGATACAACCAAGACCAAACTAACAACTAAATCCACTAAAGAGAAACAATTCTAACATCAAATCACCGAGAACAAGAGACATTTAACAACTATATAAGAAATGGCATAACAGCCAAAGGCAATAAAATACTTTCCTTTTTCATATTTTTTTTGGATTAATGTCCACTCCAATTATCCTAAAAGCCCCTCTTGATTTAGTAGCTTGTGCTACCTGATGTAGGATGGTATTAGATTTGGAAGGCATGTGACTTATAAGAAATTCTTATTAGTATGATTTCTCCAGAGACCAAAATCAAATTGTCAAGATACTTACTGAAAGACCCACGGTACCCTGACCAAAGATTACTACAATTGAGCTTTTTGATATATCAACAACTTTCCAAGCAGCCCCTATGCCTAATACATAATCGCATTTCAAGTGACAACATATTAATTGGCAGTATGTGATTAGGCAGTATGTGATTAGTATCTCCAAACTGAGATTCAAACGACAAAGTCCTTTACCAACTCAGAAGCGGGCACCTTCTAAACTGGTCCATTATAGAACAAATTGTGCTAATTTCATGTTCATAATCTTGCAAGTAATTTCTAAAATATGACATGGTGGAAAGTCCAGAAAAGAATAAAGAGGCAAAATTCTTATAACAAAATCTTTCAGTAATCTAAATTTAGAGATTTCTTATTTAGAGGCACCATTGTGTACTCACGAAACTTGACACCGTGCAATAATGGTAAACAAGTTTCCCCTTTACCCTAAATTTTGAACAGATAACAAGTTAAGCTAAAAAGTTAATTATAAAGACCCAAATAGGGCATGCAATCGAGACCCATTTCTCCTCCATTTCTAAGAAGTTAAGCTAAGAAGTTACTGTACATTTCTCCTCCATTTATGTAACAGTAGAAGAGATGATGCATGCACTACGGTTGGTGTGATTCCAAATGGCATTACTTTTTAAGGGACTCCATTAAATTTTAGCTAATATGATCAATGATTTATGCAAACTTTAAGAAGGCCACCAGCAGAAGAATGAGCAGTAAACTCTAAGAGGGCTTCAAAATATATCTTTTCATGTTTCATATTTTGACATCAGTTTTATTTGTCTATAGTTTGAAATGCTAATCATGATCTTAATTTTGTGAAAAATGAAATAAGCATGAGAAGGAGACCTCAAAACTATATGATTACGTTAAGCTAATGGACTCCTATTTTTTTTAAGCTGGTGGAGTCCTTGATTGAATTCAATTGATGTGCTTGATTGAATTCATTGGGGACGTACACTGGGATTTATAATTTTGTGAAATGAAACTAAAAGTAAATGAGCATCATACCTGTGAAGAGAGATGGCTAGAGAAGGAAACAAGAGAAAGATTTTCTTGCTTCTCATTGAGCATCATACTAAATGAATCTAATTCAAGATATCCAACATCTTCTAATTCTTGTAAGCAACAAATAATTAGGTCCAGACCACTATAAGCATTTTAAGAATTTGGAATTTGTGAAATAACTTACAACAACTAACCAAAGATCTTGGCTCTAAAAAAAAATCAATGAGAAAATCAATATTTTCTCAAAACAACATGTTCATCCTTTGAGTGATTAAGCTTTTAGGTTTATAGTCCTACCCAAGACCTAAACATATGAATGTCCATCATATAATGAATCAAAGATATCTCACACCTCTCCAAATTTCCCTCCTCTCCAAATTTCCAATACTCGGGTTCATGATATCTCACACATCTGCTCAATAGATGCAGCAGCTAATTAATATCAACACACATTAATTATCAACCACATTTAAACATCATCATAGAAGAAAAAAAGAACAACTTAGTTTTAAGCTAGGATTGGACCAGATTTCATACAACCATTATTGCAACACGAAGCCATGGTAAATCTACTGACTGAGTTGCAGCCATCCTTGCAATGAATAATATCAAATTTTGGACAAGCTTAGGGGCTAATGTTGCTCTAGTAGCTATTAGACCCACTACCATTAAAGCACCAGCCTGCAAAAGTATAGTGCTAATCAATCATTTAAGATAACCAACAAGTGCTTATATTGGAGTTGTCTCAATGTAAAGCCATACAAGTATTTGTGGATGTGCTAGCAGAACCATTTATATGTTTGTTTAATATATGCTGATTGTGATCAACTCCAAGAGATCATATACATGCCTTGTCCAACTTTAATTTAGCTATCAAAATTTTTAATGAATGATCATATACATGCCTTGTCCAACTTTCCTGAAGCCTCCTCGCAATGAGAAAAAGAAAATGTAACAATGAGCAACATCAATACATATAATTATGCAATAAAATCACTAACATAAAGTACTTAGATTGCAGAGCCTTTCCATAACTATGTATTTATACTTCTATAGAAACATCTAAATGGACTAAGTGTTAAAAGAAAGAGAAGCTTGAGAACCCACGAGTTATCTAGTGCAGAGATAAGTTGGAGAGCGAGACTTTCACCTTCTTTAGAACATACCAATTGATGGAATGTCATCTTAAGAAGTTTTTGCCATAGATTAACATGTAAACCCTGTACCAAGTGACTAAGATGATATTCTGAATAAATTTTAGTAAGAAAAGTGCTTCACCAAACCTTCGAAGCAATTGTCTTAGAATGTCTTTGACTTGCATACAACTCAACAACATTATATAGCATCAAGTAGTTTCATGTCACCCATATAACATATTAGATATCCTTACTTCCATTGCAGCTAGTTCGGCAATGTTTGGGGGTATTTGTTGTCTTATACTTTGAGATACATCATTTACAAAGTTAGCATTTATACCATTTGGCCTTAGTAAACTTTTCCCTAAACTTTGACTATTAGCTACTAAATTTGAACCATTACCATAGAGATCAAATCCATTTGAGTCTCCAAGACCAGTAATATAACCATAAAGACCTCTTCTCTCATTTCTTCTCGACCTTAAAAAATTCTCTAATGAACGAAGTTTGCTCTCAAGAACTTGCATGGACATAGCAGAAAGTCTACAAACAAGTGCTTCACCGGAGTGAGAATCAGAACCTACTTTCCTATGTACAACCATAACTGGTTGTTCCCATATAGGAAATAGTAGACGAGATGAACACAAGCAAAGTCCCTCGTAGGCACCAGAAAATGAAGATTCTGCTTCCTCCACGACTTGTCCTAAAGGAGATGAGGAGAAGTTAGGGCGCAAGTTAGGGTGCTAGTGTGAAGGAGAGAGGGAGAATGGGAGATTACCGACCGCTGGAAAGAGGAGGCCTGCTTGAGGAGCGATTGGAAAGAGCCAAAGAGGAGGCTCGCCAGAGGAGATCTGTTGAGGTGTACCTAATGAAGCGGGATCATAAACCTAGAGTCAACGCCCTTGGCATAGGAGGCGATCAGCGAACAGGAGCAGCGGCGGCTATCAGCGTTGATTTAGGCGAGACTCTCGGTGTGGACTGAAGTGGGAGCTCGATGGTGACGAACTCCCCCTCTCCCTTCGCCTTCTCCGACGTGGACTCTTGATGAGCAAGAGCGAGGAGGAGAGATGAGGCATGGACTCTCGGTAGCGATCGGGTTGAGGAGGTTGAGGCATGGACTCTCGATGGCGCAGGAGGGTTTTGACGCGGGTTGAGGGTTTTGTCGGGTGAGGGAAAGAATAAGAATGGGGAGGGAAAAAAAGGGGACGCAGGATTTTTTGGTGGGACGGAAAAAAAAAGATGATGGACTTATCAAATTTTAATCATTGTTAACGATAACATTTTGTTAGAATACTATCATTAAATGTTATAGAAAACCCTAAACGTAGTAGTGAGTGCACATGACACACACTCCACCAATAATTTCCGTTAGTATGAGAGGTTTGTGTAATCTTTTATAAAACTTAAAGGGGTCACAAGACAAAATTACAAATAGAGGGGAAATTAGTGTAATTTCACTAAACCTCGGGAGAGGTCAGTGTAATTTACCCATAAAAAAATAATTTTAACCCGTGTGGGACTAAACATGATAAATTTTGCTTTAATAATATTTAGTTTAATTTTGTGTCGGATTTCTACTTCTGTCATTGATTTGTCACTCTTAGGTGGTGGCTCAGTGACATATTTGTGATGAATATAAAGAAAAATTTCAGTGATGGATTAGTGTCAGAATATTAGTGACGAAAATGAAATCAGTCACTATTCTGCCACTAATGCTATTTATTAAAAAATTTAGGCCAAATTGATCAAAAAATTTGTGACTGATTTGTGACAGAACCGTCTTATGTCAGATTTTTCGTCACAAGTCTGTCACTATTTTGGAAAAAAAAAAAGTTCATTTCATGCTGTCACAAATCTGTCACAGTTTATGATAGATTTTAGCTATCACAAAATTTTCGTCGCTGATATTCATTTTTCTTGTAGTGTCGTTCTCCCGATAAACCGAAAATGTCTCTGTTGTAGGGATGGAGTGAGGCTTTAGTTAGTTGCATCTTTTTGAACATCGAGTAGTACATGATGTCGGTGGAGCTTCCCTGGTCTACCATAACTTTCTTGACAATGAAGTTGCTAGCGATTATAGAAATGTCGACATGATTGTGTAGATTTTTATCAATTTCCTAGAAATTAGATTCATAGAATGATATTGTGATCGAGTTCTGGCGAGGCCTCTCGGGGCGGGTCGTATCGTTGATTGCCATGATGGCTCAAAGTAACCTATTCTTGGCCGAGCTCGTCTCGCCTCCTTCCGTGAATCCTCCAGCTATGTGGTCAATGACTCCGCGGATCTCACTATTCTGTCGTTGTCTGGATTGCCCCTGGTGTCCCTTATAGGCGGCGTTCTGCTCCTACTTTTGCGTTGGGAGTCGTAGTCCTGTTGGTCCCGTTGCGGCTTCTCTTGCGACCGATGTAGTGATCGAGGTGTCCTTCCCAAATGAGGCGCTCGATCTGGTCTTTTAGTACCACACACTCCTTTGTAGTGTGTCCATAGGTGCGTTGGAATTCACACTACTTACTTTTGTGGGCATTAGGTGGGAATTTATGCTTGATCGTGTTGCTGGAATACTTTGAGTAGCTATAAATTATAATTTTTTTGGAGAATAGTCTCCCTCTTGGTGTTCAATGGAGTGTATTCACCATATCTAGGGTAGGTCGGGAGGGCGACCTCCCCCTTCTACCGTCTTCTCGCTCATAGCGATCTCACTCTTCTCCCTTTTTATCAGGGTCTTTGCTTTCTTATCCTCGGCACTATCTTAATTGGTAAGTCTATCGACTTTTCTAGCCTCTCTGAGCTCTTCCATCTCTATGTAGCATACTACTTGTTTTCGGAATTCGACCATAGTCCTTGGCTTGGACATAGCTATCTGGTCCGCAAATTG
This sequence comes from Canna indica, assembly GCA_034359265.1. NCBI lineage: Eukaryota > Viridiplantae > Streptophyta > Magnoliopsida > Zingiberales > Cannaceae > Canna > Canna indica. Next base: position 28,397,953 of record CP136898.1, on the reverse strand, counting down.
TCCCGGCTTCAGGTCGTGCTTGATAAAATACAGCTTAAGGTGATAGAATACAAATTGTCCACAAATTATCTCTTCAACGGCTCATTTCGTCCCAACTTGATGTAGTGGAGGGAGTCCTCGGTCTTGGAATAGATCTGAGACAAGAAGAACTAATTGACAAATACCTCGGAGAGCTCCTAGAAGGTGTGCAGGGAGCTTGACGAGAGGATGGAGAACAATAACAATGTGATTTTTTCCATGTAAGTGGGGAAAGAGATTTCACCATGCCATTGATAAGGCAAGTGAACGTAGGAGATGTAATGCAAGCTCCAATCCAATTAATGAGCAAGCTCCAATCCAATTAATGAGCTAATTTGGTGGGAATTGATATGCACGAAGGACATAAGTAATTGTATCCCATGATATAGTGTTATAGGCTTTTTCTAAGTTGATTTTTATTATTATATGCCGATATTTACTTTTTGAGTGCTAAATTGAATGCACATATTCTTGGGCAATAAAGATATTTTCATGAATACTACGTCCTTTGACAAATACACTTTGTTCGTGAGAAATTAAGTGAGGAAAACAACCCTTTAACCTATTGGCTATTGCTTTTGATAGGATGCAATATGATAAATTGCAAAGCTCAATAGATTTGAAATCCTTGACACCCTTAGGGTATTAACCTAAGTAATTTATGGTGCCGATGGCACAATGACATTAATTATGCAAACTAATGGGGTGAAAAATTACCACCTTCTTAATAAATAAATAAATATAATATAATTAAATTTAAACAAAATTTCAAGAGGTTAAGTTACTAATGTGGCAGGATAAAAAAAAGAGTTAATAATGTGGCTATATATATATATATATATACTAACATGATATTTTAACAAAATAGACTATAAAAATATTTTTTGCAATATAATTTCTCAAATGACAGAATTATTTTCTTATCACTTTTATTATTATATAATATATCTTGAATTTCAATAAAATTTTAACATATATAATTTTAAATAATATCACAATTGTATTTCGTGATTCAACCCGTAACGTTGATATATATACAAACGTAACGATGCCTCTTTTGTTTCCTACATCTCACATGATCATGCTTAGTCTTCAATTTTCTTATCACAACATGCCATGTCATCACTTGATCATTTACACTTGATATATATACAGTCCTGATGCATGTGTACTAATTATTATATATTATATAATTAATAATAATCCGCCATTATCTAACATGCTCGTACTGGCAGAGATCGATCGATCTATAATTTGCTCACACTTCCATCTAACTATGACAAAGGGAGTATTGCAGTGCAATAGTAGTTCTTTCAGAACAAAAGGACGAGATAATTATTCAAAAACCACTACAACTAATTGATTGCACCATCAAACTCATCTTCATCCAGTAAATCGAATCAGATTGATTAATTATTAAGCAACAAAATTTGATCATCCTAATTAACTAGACTGCCATTGCCATTGCTTCAACTGATGACAGTAGTAGTACTCTCGTTGCCATGAGACGATGACAGCAGCAACGAAGACGACGAATGGTTGGCGTTGTCGAGTAAGCTGCTCATCGATCGAGCTTTCACCGTGCCCACTTTCTTCTTCCTCTTCTTGATCTTCTCCGTCTCCTCGTCCTTTACTTTCTCTTCCTCCACACTGTCGCCGGAGCCATTATTGTCGGTCGCAGCCAGTTGCCTTTTCTCATCTCGCAGCTCGTCCTCCGGGGAACTCGACGACCGCATTGCAACTCCGATTCTTGCGTCGACGGCGGTCCACCTTGGCTTGCTCGTGCCGAGCTGGCCTCTCACGCTGCTCATGCTCCTGAGCCGGCCCTTTCCGAGATGGTGCTCGCAGAGGGAGTAGCCGACGAGAGTCGGCTGGCAGCAGCGCCACCCCCTTCCGTTCACGCGGCTGCACCGCGAACCCTCCATCAGCGCCGCCGCGGGGCTCCTCCTCCGTCTTCTCCCGGCGCCAGTTGTCTCATTATGATTCGCAGCCCGCCCCGCTGCAGCAGCAGCTGCTACCCCACCATCGCTTCCCTCTTTATTAGGCTCCTCCTTAGCATTAGTGCAATTATTGTGATTAGCCGAAGCAGGACCAGCAGCAGTACTCCCTCTCTCTTCCTCCTCCTCTGGCCCTCCTCTTCCATTTCTATTATGCTGCACTCGGCTTGTTTTCTTCTGTCGCATCATCGTCGTCGTCGATAAGCAGCTGCCATTTACCCAAAGAAGCCGAAGAGAACGATCCAAAAAATGAGACACGCTAGAATGCATGCATTCCACACTTAACTCTTCACTCTTGTGTAATGAATGAGGAGGTACACCACAAGTTTGGTATGAGCAAATTAATTATACTACTTTCTTGTTGCATTACTTTCTTCAATAATTCTTTTTAGTTTACCCACAAGCAATGGAGATCGATGATAGAAAAGGGGGAAAAGTTACCCACCTCTGGTTGGAATCCACTAATCTCCCATCTTCCTCCTGGGCCGCCATATCTTTCGGAGCCTACCCACCAATCACCACATTACACCCAGCATTAAGATGAAGTATGAAAAGATTTTGTGCAAAGGTACCTGCAAATTGCTGCGGTGGCGGCGGCTGCTTTTGTAATCTGGACATGGATCTGAGTGCGGAGGGTGGTAAGCATCCAACTCTGGGTGGTTTACTGGCAGATCTAGAGAGGGGTGCAACTCTTCTCCGTCAGGCCTTGCTCCACTGCAATCCTTGGCTTCGAGCTTCCCATTTGGTGAGCAAGATACTGGATCTGGTGTGGTGAGAGAAGACGAGGAGGAGGAGATCAGTCTCCTCCGGATCCTCATGAGAGAGAGAGAGAGAGAGAGAGACGTGGATGAGGCGAGATGAATAGGGGTGCAGATTTAAAGGACTGTAATCTGCAATCCCTCTCTCAAAAGACTAAATAATAAAGGAGAAGCTTTTGTTTCTTTGCTTCTTTATATTTTTTTTGGCTCCTTTAATTTCTTGATTGGATTGATGAGTGGATGCAAGAAAAGGATGATCCGCAAACAAGAAAAGAAAGGAGAGTAAGAAAAACCGTGAGGAATAGAATAATAAGAATAAGAATAAAAAATAATTGTGATTGTATTAGGTTCTTGCGACAGTAAAAATTAAAGACGGCGTGAGTGGGGGGGAGGCGTCTGGCACGTGCGGTCGGATCTACCACCGGGGAAGCTGGTCATCGTACGGACTACGGAGCTACATTTGGATGAACTTTGAATTGTTTTTTTTCACCAATAAGTGATGTGTTTAGTAGATTTTTAGAAAGATCATTAATTACGAGGACGACCGGCGGGGTCCATTTAGGAGGAGCAGCCCTGAGTACTTCGTTCGCACGAGTCCGGTTGCAGGAGCAGGAACATTTTGGGCCACTTAAATGCAGGAACCGGTCTGGCAATTAGGTCTGGTTTGGTTCGAGTCGCAGTCAATTTGAATAAATAAATAAATTAGTTGAAATAATTATATTTTTGGTGAGTTTTTAGAAACTGAAACAAAAAGGAAACAGACTAACTTTTTTTTGCTTGGATTTGATTAATTTGTTTTTCAATTTCAACGTAACAATAGATGGTCCCATGTGTGCCTTATAGTAAGGAATAACAAAGAATTTTGAAGAAATATTAGCTTCCAATGAAGAGGGATTAGTTGACTCTTTACAGTGAATATCTATTCCGAGGTGCAAAATACAAAGGATCGTTTTCTTAATGACCCAAATGAAAAAAGTCTTTTAAAAAAATGATTATACAAGCGTGTCTGCTAACCTATTCAGGTGTCACCAACCCAGGATAATCTGAGAGTAATCCGTTCATATGCCAACAATGGACAAAGACAACACACCTCGCCCTGGATGTTGACAACCTAGAACAATTTGTACAAGGTGTCAACAATCAAAGACAACTTATCATAGAGTCAATAACCCAAGACAGACAAAACACCCCACCATGATATCTTTATTTGCTTGTGTGATTTTTTTTATGCTGCAAATGACTTACAATAAAGAGGAGAACCTTGAACAGTACCTGGTTAATGCCAAATATGATTGCGGGATAATTGTTGGACTAAATTGCGAGATCGAGTCGTCTCAAAATTTGATACCAAATGACTTTTTTTTTTCATTCATGCAAAATATGATATTTTTTTGTTAACATTATACGGATGGCTAGTTTTTAAATTGCTTATATCCCAAAGGGGTCAGCCCCTGCAATTTGGAAGATAGTATAATTATAAGGGTGTTTTCATATATGGCATATTTGGATAAGGCCTTTTAAAAAATGACCTCCAATATGAGCTTAACAAAAAATGACGAAGAGAATTATTTTCGAACAAAATTATCCATATATTTTAAGTGGTAGAACGACGATACCCAACCCATTCAGACGATGATCCATACAGATACCTGACATGTTTGATTAAACCCAAACATCGCGGGATGTTCAAAAATAAAGTATCGAGCATGGTATTTGTGCCGAGTTTACTATTTGAGAGAGAGAGAGAGAGAGAGAGAGAGAGAGAGAGAGAGAGAGAGAGAGAAAAAATGAGGCTTTGGAGGAAGAAAAATAGAGGCGCGGATCACGTCATTGCAAACCTTAGAGAAAGAAAAATAGGTAATTCATTGTTCATTCTGATTTTTGGGCGAGAAGTTTTTTGTTTCCAGGGCTATTCTTCGACTGGATTTCTGAGCTGGGGTTGTAGGTGGGATGTTTTGTGTGGGCGAGCACCCTGCAGATGTTATAACATCTGGTGGGATGTTCGTTCTGGTTTGTTGGTAAGATGTTTTGTGTTTCTAGGGTTGTTCTTCAAATGAGTTTTCAATGTGAGGTTGTGGGCGGGATGTTATAAAGTGGGACGATATGTTATAACATCCCACCCCGAGAATGTTATAACATCTTGTAGGATGTTCATTATGGTATTTGGGTGAGATATATTAATTTTGGGTTTCTAGTGTTGTTTCTTTTGCTGGGTTTTCAGGGTGAGATTATGGACGAGATATTAACAAAGATCATGTGGGAGGGGATGTTATAACATCCCTCAAAGATCCTGTATGATGTTATAACATCCCAGAGGATGATAACAAACATCTCGCCAGATGTTAACGTCCTATATAACATCCCGGGACAAAGACACAACAACCCGCCTTTTGTGATTTATCAGTTTGTGTTGTAGATGGATCCAATTGCGTAAGAGTAGAATCTTCAAAAGTATCTAATTTATAAAAGGGAAGACTTGGGCGTTCAGTATTCAACGAATATTGACCAGCATGCGAGGTTATCTCTGTTGAGCAATATGACCTAGATCTAAAGTCCAGGAAGCTAAGAAGAAGCGTAGAGAGAGAAAGAGATCAAGGAAGAGAGAGAGAGAGAGAGAGAGAGAGAGAGAGAGAGAGGAGGAGGAGGAGAGATCAATTAAATTGTCCAAAGTTATTTATTAAGCTCCCTCTCCGTTCTATTTATACTCGCACACGATTCACCGTTCATATTGGCATTTTACAATTCATAATCGTCGAGGTGGCATGGCATCCGCCGTTCACGTTTCGTTCTCTCTTGAGATTTCGCCACACCACATTCGTTAGTTAACGCATCAGTGTGCATTGATGTGCCTGCATCTTCAGCATGCTGACTCGAATCATCTTCCCCGGCTCGCTTCATGACAATACTCCCGGGGTCAATAGAAACCTCGTCCTCAAGGTTGTTTTCGATTATAGTACTCCTCGCCGGCGCCACTCGATCTGAGGGAGTCTCGGTTGACGATTGTATCAGAGGAAAATGAGTCATTTGCATAGTGGGCTTTCCTTTGCAAGGTTTTAGAACTGAAATGTGGAACACAAAGTGTATTTGCGCAGAATCTAGCAGATTGAGTTTGTAGGCGACTCGTCCCACTCTTTGAATAATTTGGTAGTGGCCAAAATATCGTGGACCGAGTTTCTGATTTCTCTGCAACCTAAGTGAAAGCTGTCGGGTATGGTTTCAATTTCACAAACACCCAATCGCCTTCTTTGAATTCGATATCTCTGTGTTTCTTATCAGCCTGTGCTTTCATCTTTGCCTGCACCTTTGCTAGATTCAATTTAACTACTTGAGCACTTGATCCCTTGTGGTCAATTCTCGATCGACTGCGGAGTTGCTTGCACCTCCTAGATAACAAATTAGCTTGGGAGGGTCGCGTCCATACAACACCTTGAACAGTGTCATTCATGCTGAGGTCTGGTGCGAAGTATTATACCAATACTCCGCCCAAGCCAGGTAGTTCTCCCAGCTCGCTAGTTCTTCAGAAGCAAAACAACGAAGATACATCTCGAGGCATCTATTTAGAGCCTTTGTTTGACAATCCGTCTGAGGATGATACGAAGAACTGTAGCCCAATTCAGTGCCCTGCGGGCGAAAGAGTTCTTTCCAAAATTGACTGATGAAGTGGCTATCTCGATCACTTATAATCGAGCGAGGAACTCCATGTAGTTTGACGACCCCTCTAAGGAACACTTTTGCAATCTGCTCAGTGGTGCAGTGGTGCGGAAGAGAAAAGAAATGGCCAAACTTAGACAACCGATCCACCACAACCATAATAGATGTTTTACCATTTGAAGGTGGCAATCTAGTAATGAAATTCATTGTTACATCCTCGAAGACCTCTTCCGGAATAGCTAATGGTTGTAGCAATCCCGCCGGCAATAGCTGTTCGGTTTTCATTCTTTGACAGGTCTGGCATTCCTCAACATATTTGTGGATGTCTTTCCTCATTGACTTCCAATGAAAGTTATCAACAATTCTTTGATAGGTTCGACTGATGCCCGCGTGTCCGCCGGTGACGAAATTGTGGAATTCTCTCATTAGTATCAATCATAATGTTCAATCATTTAGAATGACAATCTTATTATGGTAAAGTAGAATTCCATCTCGGACCTCGTAGCCGTCACCTGAAGGCTCTCCAAGCTACTTATGCATTTGTAACAGTTCTTCGTTCTCCTGATTAAGTCTTCTAATCTCCTCCATGATGTCGCATACCAGTTGCGAAAAAGTCATCAATGTCACAAGTGAATCCCTTGATAGTGCATCGGCTGCTACGTTCAATTTCCCAGATCTATATTGGATATTAAAAGCATAACCCAACAGCTTAACAAGTCATTTCTGCTGCTCGGGCGTTTGTATCACTTGCTTCGTCATTTCTTTCAGAGAGCACTAATCAGTGATGATGAGAAATTTCCTGCCAAGTAAGTATTGTCGCCATTTTCTCACAACTTGAGTTATGGCATACATTTCCTGTTGATATGTCGGGGCTGCTTGCATGCGACTGGAGAGCTTCTGACTGAAATAAGACACATGTCGTCTCTCTTGAGCCAGAACTGTGCTAATTCCTACACCAAAGGTGTCGGTTTCAAGTACAAATAGCTTACAAAAATCTGGTAGGGCTAGAACGGGAGCACTGCTTAAAGCAGTCTTCAATGCCTCGAAGGAAGCCTGGGCTTTTGAAGTCCACTGAAAGCTCTCTTTCTTTAGCAAACCTATCAAAGGTGCTGCCTTTTGTGCAAAATTTTTGATGAAACGTATGTAGTAGCCAGCAAGGCCGAGAAAACCCCGCAATCCTTTGACGTCCTGAGGTGGCAGCCATGCTTGGATAGCTTTGATTTTGTCAGCATCCACTTGTAATCCCTCTGAAGATACTAAATATCCCAGATACTCAATTGATTGGCAACCAAAAGAACACTTTGATCACTTCACAATCAGCTGGTCTTCACGAAGTGTTTGAAGAACTTCTTTTAAATGGTCCTCATGCTCTGCCATCGATCTACTATACACCAACAAATCATCAAAAAACACAAGCAAGAATTTGCGGAGAAAGGGTTTGAATATCATGTTCATGGTTGCCTGGAAGGTGGACGGAGCGTTGGTGAGGCTGAATGGCATCACCAGAAACTCATAATGGCCTTCATGAGTTCTGAAGGTTGTTTTTGGAATATCCTCTGTGTGCACACGTATTTGATGATAGTCAGCCAGGAGATCGAGCTTTGAAAAAATGATAGCTCCACCCAGTTCGTCAAACAGCTCATCGGCGGTGGGGATGGAAAAGCGGTCCTTGGTGGTGGCAGCATTTAGAGCCCGGTAGTCCACGCAAAAATGTCATGTTCCGTCCTTCTTTCTTAGAAGCATTACCGACGATGAAAAGGCACTGGTACTTGGTTGAATAAGTCCTCCCTGCAACATTGTTTGCACCTGTCGTTCGATTTCCTCTTTCTGAAAATGAGGATATCGATATGGTTTTACATTAATGGGAGGTTGGCCGGGTGGAAGGAAGATACGGTGATCAGTTTCTCGCGCCGGAGGTAACCCATGGGGTGGTTCAAATACATCCTGATACTGGGCAAGTACCTTTTGCAACCCTTCAATTTGGCATTCTATTGGAACTCGCAGCTCTTCCAGTAATTCCAAGTGATACATCTCGGCCATGGCTTGCGTATCACACATTCTGCGCAAGGCGTGACATTCAATCTGGTCAGGTCGTCTACTGTTAAGGCTGGACCAGGAATGCTTCTGCCCTTTCAAGGTAAACTCAAACATTTGGTTCACAAAATCCATCACCATCGATCCCAACATCGCCATCCACGCAACTCCAAGGACAACATCGGATCCCTTCAGTGGCATGACATAGAAGTCAGTAGTGATCGTAGTGCCTTGTATATCAAGATCCAACTTACGGACTACCCATTCATTTTTTACTTTGGCATCGTTGCCAACCATGACACCTAATACTGGTGTTGATTCAATCCGCAATCCTAGATATTTAGCGATCCTGGTTTGCACAAAAGTATGGGTGCTACCCCCGTCCAACAACACTTCACACTCCTCCCTTTGATAGTTCCTTGGAACTTCAAAGTCATAGGTGAGAAGGATCCTGACATGGCATTGAGTGAGACGAGAGTTGACTCCGACCGATCATCTGTCTCTGGCTCTGGCAACAGACCTTGTTCTTCCACTGATTCATCATTCCCAGGGTCATCATCAAGCATAAACAGTTGAGGCACCTTACACTTGTGACCCCAAGTGAATTTGTCATCGCAGTAGAAACATAATCCTTCTTCTTTGCGCTTCTGAGCCTCTACCGAAGTCAGTCACCATGGCTGAGTCCGCTGAGAATTGAAGTTAGACGCACCCAGTGGTCGGGCAAACAGTGAAGGTGAGCTCGTTACTTTGTTATTAGGCAATGGTGTATAATTGGGTCCTCTCATTGGCATCGATAATAAGGGAGAACTTCGATTACCCACCCAAGTTGAAGGAAATCTTCTCGCGGCATTTATTTTTGCTTCAAATATCTTTGCCAATAACACTGCATCATGCATTGAATCCGCCTATCGAGTCAATACCTCCATTTTTATATTCGTACGCAATCCTGATATAAAGCAGCTGATTAAGAACGACTCTAGCAGATTAGTCATCCACAGAGCCAGTTCCTCAAATCATCCTTCATATTGTTCGACGCTCGATACCTGCAGCAGTTTAGTTAACTGCCCTTCGGGGGGTTCCAAATCTGTCGGCTCAAAACGTCAATGTATAGCCTCAACGAGATGTCGCCACCCCGATAGCTGTTTGCGACGCTGCATCCAACGGAACCACCGCTTTGCCAAGCCGACCATTCTAAAGGACATCATTATTACTCTATGTTGATCCTCGGTGGAGTAGAAGTCAAAGAAATCCTCTGCCGAGGCAATCCATTCCTCTGCATCGGACCCATTGAAGGTAGGGAGCTCCACCTGAGGCGGTTTAGGTGGAAAAGGAAACTCACTATCTTCAATCATTTCATCTCGAATAACATTCTTGCCGCGGCTGGCCAGAACTAATTGAGATCCGCCTAATCCCGATGGCTCCGGTTTTATTTTTGCCATCTGGACCATCTGCGAATTAAGCAGTGCGATCTGTGATGATACTGTCTGCAAAATTTTTTGTTGTGCTTCCATGGCTTGCTGCTGGCTTTCCAGGTTTGCATAAATCATCCCCAACATCTATTCATGACGACTACTCGCCTCTTGGAGAACTTTGACAGACTCGTTTATAGTGTGTGATCTCGTTTCCATCGCATAGAACGTAGTAATCACATATCACAGAAAAAGAACAATGAAAGCACCAATTGATATGATCGAACTCACATGTAGTAGAGTTTAGATCATACACACTGACGGGTAGAGCAAGAACCAATCCAAGGATGATCTGAGCGATCAAACCTTCGGGGTGCTCAGGTTGACGACCCAAATCTGAAGTCCAAGAAGATGAGAAGAATTAAGTGTAGAGAGAGAAAGGGATCGAGGAAGAGGTAGAAGAGAGAGAGATAGAGACAAAGAGAGGAGAGATCAATTAAATTGTCCAAAGTTATTTATTAAGCTCCCTCTCCATTCTATTTATACTCACACACGATTCACCGTTCATATTGGCATTTTACAATTCATAATCGTCGAGGTGGCGCAGCATCCGCCGTTGACGTTTCATTCTTTCTTGAGATTTCGCCACATCACATTCGTTAGTTAATGCATCACTATGCATTAATGTACCTGCGTCTTCAGCATGCTGACTCAAATCATCTTCCCCAGCTTGCTTCACGACACAATCCCTTTATCTTATTCTTCATTGCCCACAGAAGAAGTGTCCCCTTTAGGGGATTCCAGGTTCGTGTATTGATTCATTGAATTCCATGTCTCATTGTAAGACGTGCATGTCAAGGATATCATTAATTTTACCCAATGGACTGGAATAAATATTAATCCATTAATATCAAAAAAATAAACTACATAGATCTTAACATAGGCTATTCATTAATTAAAAAAGAAACATTTAAATATTATAGGCAAAGCAAATTAATTATTGACTAAATAAGGAAAAAACTTTCCAATGAAAACACTAACGAGAAAAACTTAAATAATGAGTCCCTTATCACAACTACCAATTAAATATCCTGTGAGCATGGCAACTTAAGTTTGTACTATGTCTGAAACTCATTTGATAAAGCATTGAAAACTAAACTTTTTTTGAGCAAGACTAGTAGAGTAGAGATCAAACTCACATTAAAAGAAATGATCAATATAATATGAAACTTGCCCTAGTAGGATATTTGCGAGACCAAACTAGTATTATTTGAAGAATAAGAGACAAGTCTTGCCAAAATAGAAAAGACACCACATACAACTTTCTCCATAGACGAAATGGTGCAAGACGTTTAAAAAGAAAGGATTTGAGTTGAAGTTGTCCAAACAAAAAGTAAAAAATATGTCAGCAAGTAGGGGTGGCAATTTTATCCGCATCTGCTAACTATAATATGAAACTTGCCCTAGTAGGATATCTGCGAGACCAAACTAGTATTATTTGAAGAATAAGAGACAAGTCTTGCCAAAATAGAAAAGACACCACATACAACTTTCTCCATAGACGAAATGGTGCAAGACGTTTAAAAAGAAAGGATTTGAGTTGAAGTTGTCCAAACAAAAAGTAAAAAATATGCCAGCCAAGTAGGGGTGGCAATTTTATCCGCATCTGCTAACTAAAAACCGCATCTGCACCGTATTCGATCCATATCCGCAAGTAAAAATGGATATGGATACGGATACGGATTTAGAAAACTTATATCCGCACGGATATGGTGCGGATACGGATATGGCTGTGGATCTACACCGTATCCGCACCGTCTATCCGCGTCTCTGAATTACTATTTTGTCCATATAAGTTATTAATATATATAAGAGCTCTATGGTAATTTCATGTCAAGATGAATTTTGAAGTATATTATATATTTATTTTGGATCAATGAATTGATAATTTATTGATTTTTTTTAATTAATATATAATTTTAATATTTTTTTATTAAATACGGTGCGGATACGGATGCGGTACGGATATCCGTATTTGAAGCGGTGCGGATATGGATATCCATATTCACATCCGTAGCGGATACGGTGCGGATACAGATGGACGGATATGGGGTGCGGTGCGGATACGGATAATCCAGTATCCGCACCGTATCCGCTCCGTTGCCAGCCCTACAGCCAAGTCATTAAAAAAAAAATGCCAATGCCTTGATAATTTAACATCTTCATGGTCTCGTACTTGATTGCCGCTATGTGATTCACCCATTGACATAAAAAATGGGTATGATATCATTTATTGGAGTTCAGGATGACACCGAGCGATGCAACAGAAAAGAAACCGCGACATGCACGAAGTTGAGCGAAAAAGAATTGAATGAGAGAAACTACAATGTACCGAAAACACAAAGTGTCAACATTGTGTATTTAAAGTTGTTCAAGTCTATACTCAGCTTATGTTCACAAGAACATGAAAGAATTCGGTACTCCCAAGTCGATCGAGAGAGGAACAAGGACGTGCATGGGCGATGGAAATTAGGGTTTCTGCTCCCTCTTCGACACTGCCGCCTCCACGCCCCCCTCCTTCTCCACCTGATCCTTCTCTCCACTCTCCCCCCTTGTTTACGTCTTCTGGGAAGGACACTCCTTCCTCTAGTTCCCCCTCTGAAAGCGCTGATGCCCCCCCCCCCCCCCTTCTCAGCCTGCATCTTCGAAATCGTCAAAGACCTTCCCTATCTATTTTGGCTCGCAGTTGGTGAGCGATGTTCCTTCACGATCAAAACCCACTTCCTGGGCTGAGATCCTGAAGGGTGCTGGCCTTAACAAGGTTGCGGGTTAACAACCCTCTCTTCTCTTCTCCAAAATCCAGTCGCCCACCACAGATCGGGTTGTTTTCTCAACGGACTAGATTCAGACCCTCCGTCAACGATGGGAGGCGAGTCTTATAGGTAAGATTCTTGGTAAACCCCCTCCCCTAGATGTGATTCGCTCTTGAGCTTCTAGATTGTGGCATCTTCATGGTTTTCTTTCAGTCATGGATTTAGATGATAACTTTTTCATCTTTCGTTTTTCGTCGCCTAATTCAGCTAAATTTGTTTTAACCGCTGGACCTTGGTCCTTGCATGGGGATGTAATATGCCTTATCCCTTGGAAACCTCTGTTTAAATCTGAGAAGAAGTTTTTTCTACTGCGCTGATCTGGATTCATCCTCAATCTCTTCCCTTGGAGTTTTGGAATGCATATTGCATTCAACACATCATGAGTAAATTCGGTTCTGTTTTACGTATTGATGATCATTCCTTTGGTTTTGAACGAGGTAAATATGTTAGGGTTTGTGTGGAACTTAACCTTGCTTTGCCTTTACGACAAGGGATTTGGATTTCAGTGGGCGATCAGGAATTTTTTTTGCTAGTTTGCTACGAAAATCTTCCCACCGTTTGTTTTCAGTGGGGTATTATTGGGCATCGCAAGTCTGATCGCCCTTCTCTTCTTGACAAAAATAATTCTAAGGCTTCTATGCATGTTTCCAACGATTTTATTAATGTTTATGTTCTTCCGACTAATTCTGCATTGGAAATTTCTAATGTGGTGTCGATTTCGGAAAATAGTAAATCCATTTATTTGAACCCTAATACTTCTCTAGCCCTTGATTCAGCTGTGGGTCCTTGGATTGAGGTTCAGAGTAAAAGCACTTGTAAAAATTGCCCTCGTAGTGCGCGCCCACCTCCTAAAATGAAGGAGGGTCGTGCTCGAGCTGTGGAGTTGGAATCTGATTCTATGGATATAATGAAGCTAATGGTTTTGTGCCTCCTTTGGTTATCCCTACTAAGTCTAATATTTCTATTGCTAAAAGTTCTTTTGTAAGTAAGTCTAGCTCTGTTTCTAAAATTGCAAAACCTAGTTTTTCCTCACCTATTATTAGTTCTAAAGTAGATATTATTGGAAAAACCCCTTAAAATGTTTCTAAAAATTCCTCTAATAACTTGAAGCTTGTTCATGTTAAAAGTAAAGGGTTGAGCTTAGATGCTCCTGGCTCTAAGTCTCTTCCCCAACTGGCCTCAGAATTAAATCTTGTATTTAATGCTCAAAATGATATTGTAGGTCAGTCAGATACTGTTAGAATTAATTGTAAAAAGGCTGCTAGACTGCCTAAACAGAAACCTAAATCTTTTTCTGCTCCTTCTATCAAGGAAGGGAGCTCTAATAAAATATTAAGACCCACCTCTACTTCAAAGGTTCCTTTGGGTGACTCTTCAATCCCTGGGCCTACTGCCTCTCCTGAAAACTCCCTTGTTATCTATGAACATCCTTAATTGGAATGTCATGGGAGGTTGGAGGAAGCTTGTTAGAGATTTTATTGTTGTTCAAATTAAAACCTCTAACTTAAAAATTTGTGTTCTTCAAGAAACTCACCTTGATGAAAATAAATATCTAAGCTTATTAGATCATTTGGTAAATCTTAGACTAGTGCTATTCAGCCTAGTCTTGGAACCTCATGTGGAATAATTGTTGCTTGGAATTTCGATTCTGTTCAAGCTCAATTAATTTCTTCTTTTGCTTAGGTTATAAATTTGGTTGTTAAAATCGATAATAGTGAACCTTTTTATTATATGCATTGTATGCTAGCACTAATCCTTCCCTTAGAACTTATTTTGGAATTCTTTTATGCATTTAGACTTAAACTCATATCCTTGGTTGCTTATGGGAGACTTTTATTGTATTTTGAACCGTCATGATAAATTAGGAGGTACTCCTTTTAGAGTTACTACTCCTATTTCTAATTTCAAGTGTTTTACTGATAATTGTGGTATGACTAGTCTTGGTTTCTCTGAAAATAGATACACTTGATCTAATAATAGATCTGGTCCAACTAAGATTCTTATTAGATTAGATAGAGTCTTTTCAAATGTTGCATGGCTCCACTTCTTTGGTCATGCCTATGTCCAGCATCTCAACTGTATTACTTTTGATCACAGGTCTCTTCTGATCTCTAGTCCTTCAAAAAATCAGCCTAGAAATAGGCTTTTCATGTTCCAAAACTTTTAGACTGAACATGAAGAGAGTATAAATGTTATTGCCAATGCTTGGAATATTTCTATTAATTCTTTAGATAACACTGTCTTTACTAATAACCTTAATAGCACTAGGGGTGCTCTCAACCACGGGAATAAATATGTTCTTGGTAAAATTGAGGATATTCTTGAGTCTACTCTTAATGAAATTACTTTAGTTGAAGACCTTGAATCCACCGTAATAGGCCCTGCCAATATTGAAGAGAAACTTAGATCCCTTTCTAACAAATACTTGGCTCTTCAAAGGCAGGTTTGTCATAAATGGTGGTCCAAGTCCAAGTCTAAATGAATTCAGGACGGTGATAAAAACACTACTTATTACCATCGTATTGTTACTATGAAACGTAAGGTTAATTACATTTCTTCTTTGCAAAATTCTCAGCATGATATTATTTTTGATAATAATGATATTTTAAATGAATTTGTTAAACATTATTCAAATCTTTGGTCTTTTGTTCCTTCTTTATCGGTAAATAATGTTTGCTGGCCTATTTTCAAAACTCTTCCCTCTTATTTTTTCCCTATTTTAACCTCCCCTTTTTCTCCTTTTGAAGTTTGGAATATCATCCAATCTCTTGGGAATGGGAAGAGACCTGGCTTAGATAGCTTCACCATTGAATTTTATAAATGTTATTGGTATATTATTGTTGCTAACTTTTATGTTGTTCTTAATTGTTTTATGACACTGCTTGTTTTTCTTCTTTCTGGAATCAAATTTTACTTACTTTCATACCAAAATGTGTTAATCCTGAGATTGCTAAGGAATTTAGGTCTATTACTCTTTGTAATATTAGCTATAGAATCTTCTCTAAATTGCTTGCTAACAGGCTTAAGTCCACTCTTCATGTCTTGATTTCTAAAGAACAATCTGCTTTTGTGAAAAAAAGAAGCATTCATGATAATATTTTAATTATTCAGGAATTAGCTCACTCTTTTTTCAATTTCTAAAAGTAAAAATCCTTATATTATTGTTAAGCTTGATGTAGAGAAAGCTTCTGATCTTTTAAGTTGGAATGTTATCCTTAATATTCTTAAATTGAATGGCTTTCCTGATAAATTTATTTCTTGGATTCATAATTGTATTTCTTCTACTTCTTTTGCATGTCTTGTTAATTCTCAGGTTTATTCATTCTTTTTTGCTAATAAGGGTATTAGGCAAAGGGGTCCCTTATCCCCTTTCCTTTATATCTTGGTGGCTCGAACACTTACGAATCTGATTAATGAGTATGTTTTTAATAAGAGGTTTACTCCTTTTAAATTAAAAGACTTGGAAATTTCTCATCTCATGTTTACGGATGATTTGATTTTAATCTTCAAAGCTAACTCTAAGAGTCTATCTACTTTTAAATCCACCTTCCATAAATATGAATCCCTGACTGGTCTAAAAATTAATACCAGCAAATTTGAAATTTATTTTCCTAGAAACACTTCTAATGCTGTGAGAAGATCTATCATCAACACTATTAATATGAAAGCTGGTAAGTTCCCTTTCAAGTACCTTGGAATCATGATTTCTCCTAAGAGACCTCCTAATACAAATAATTTTATTCTCAATCAGATTGACTCTAAACTTAGTAGTTGGAAAACAAACTTCCTTTCTCAAGCTAGCATGCTAGTTTTAATAAATTTTGTGCTTAATTCTATGCTTGTTCAATCACTGTCGGTTACTTGGTTTAACCATGATGTTTCTGATAAAATTGGAAAAAGAATTAGGAATTTTCTTTAGGCGGGTAGTAATACTCATGGCATGATCTTATTAACTAGAATACTATTTCCTCACCCAAGCATTTAGGTGGTTTGGGTATCCAAGACATCGAAGATAAGAGCTTAGCCTTACAAGCTAAAAGAGTACAAGCCTATTTAAATAATGATAATACTCTTTGGGTTCAACTTGTTCAAGCTAAGTATCAACTTATTAACTTCAATTCATCCTCTACTTCCAAAGCTTCCTGGGCCTGGAAACTTTTCATTGCTGCTTTTAATTCCCTTAAGTTTGATTTCAATAGATTAATTGGTTCTTGTGCTCAAACTTCATTCTTACATGATAAATGAATTTTAGATCTTCCCTTATCTATGAAACCTACTTTCATTAATGTCAATTCGATGTTATTACCCATGTTAACTGTTTAATGTATGACAATGTCTAGTCTACTTTTATTGGTAACACTGTTTGTAATGAAGATTTGTGAAAAGTCATTAAAGTAATAAGGTTGCCTAAGGAAACCTATGATGATACATATATTTAGATAAACAAATATTCTGGTAGGATTACTACTTCTTCTGCATACCAATTCCTTAAGTGTCAGGACCTGTCTCCTGAAGTAAATAATCATATTTAGTTAAGAATTTGAAAACTTCCTACTTACCCCAAGGTTAAAATATTTCTTTGAAAGTTTTTTCATTCCCGTTTATTGATTCGTTTGCGACTGTTTCAATTGGGTATTTTTAATTCTAAATAGTGTGTTTTATGTGATTTCTCTGAAGAATCTGTTGAACTTTTTTTTTAGTGTTATTTTGCTTCGGATATTTGGTCTTCTTTAAGTTCCAAACTAAATTATGATTTTACTTCAAAGAGTCCATGATGTTCTGGTAGCTGGTTGATGCTTGTCTCTTCTCCAGAAATGGATTTGGGGGCCTCAACCATTGTTGTTAACACCTTATGATTCCTTTGGTATTTTCGAAATTGTATTTTTCATGAAGAATTGAAACCTGCCATTTTCATGTAAACAGAATTCTTGAATTCTCAAGTCGATTTAAGAAAGAGTTAGTATTTGAGGTTAATAATCCTCTGTCTACTATTATTCCTCATTGGCTTCCACCTGGTTCTAATTCTATTAAAATTAACTGATTGATCCTTTGCTAATCCCGATGGAGGCTCAAGTAATATCTTCAGAGATCATACAGGTAGTGCTCTTTTTTGTGAAGCTATGACTGTTTCCTATGCTTTAACCTTTGCTACTTCTGTAAATATGGATTCTATCATTGTAGAATCGGATTGTAAAACTCATTGATGCTCTAAATAACTCTTCACCCACAACTTGGAAGATTCAAATATGGCTCGAAAAAATAAGGAATCCAACGTGAGGACTTCCTCTGGCTCTCCTAACTGGATAGTTTTTTGGCTTTTGATGTATTGAACGTCAACCTTTCGGCTGTTAAGTTAATAATATATTATTTTCTTTTTTGGTAAAAAAAAAAGAATATGAAAGAATTCATGAGTGCACGCACTCACCACCCCTTGAACATCTGCAATTATGGTACATCGACAGAAGAGCACACGAATCTCCTGTCTCTCTCACACACATGGATTGAACGAACTATGATTTGCTCCTCCATATAGATAGTATCTAATAATACAATATTACATCTTGCTTCCATCCTATGAGAACTAGGAGTCTAGGACAAGTAAAGTGGTGCCCCTGAGTCCCTGACCACATGCAATACCTTAGGCAAATACTCCCTATTTAATCATCGACAAGAACAGAAACGAGACTGGCTCTTTTTGGTCGCTCGCTAACCAATTGTTTTTTTATTAGTAATTAAAAAAGGAAAACAATTAATGACTTGAAACAACCGTCGTGAAACCTTAAGAAGCATAGATTAACTTTAAAAACTTTACTTGTTTTTTGTACCACATTATTTAATAATTATGTTAATAACAAAACATTTGATCTGTATGCTTATGATAGTTGTGCACAAAGTTCATGAACATCTGTGCTAAACGTACACAAATTTTTGACTAGTACTTCATAACCGGATTGGAAATACTCAATCGAAACCCGACCTGGAATCGGCACAACCAATTGACAACTAGCTCTCAATTTTGGGAGAAAAGAAAACACAATAGGGTTGGATACGAATGTTATCAGCTCTCAAATAACAATTGTTATGTACAGCCATCTTTTACCCAGAACATAGTTCAGTGAAACAATGGTATAAATTTATAGAATTTTGCAAATGTTTTTGCAGAAACTGGAGGTGAGCATTATCTGGTTGGTTAGTCAGACTGCTAACAACAGCTTTGACATATCCAAAATTTGGGCCATAAATATGAGATGCGCTTGCTGCTTTTGAGGCTAACAGTTTCCAGTCACCTGTTACAACAAAGGAACATTAGCGCAGAGAAATAGAATAAGCCAACCTCCCTACAAGCAAAGAAACTTGGATTACAAAGCGACAAGTATAAGGATGGAACAATAAAACTTTGGATCTGATGTTTGGCACAGACAAGAGAACAAAAATGTATGTATTATCCTTGGCATGTCATAGAATTTTAGATTTGGACTAAGACTTAAGTAAATGTTCAATCTGGATGCATTTACTTAACAAGATAAGTTACCATATTGCATCTCTTGGAGATAGGCACTCTTGCTGAAGTGGCGTGTTTCCCACCATCTACATCGAACTTTCCAAGTTTCTGTTTCCTGACCTTCACTAAAGACTCTAGGAATTTTATCACGATATGTGATGCCTATTGAACCTCCTGGTACATTTGTGGATACACGGTCTTCATAATCAGCTATTGAGCAAGTTATAATCTTAAGGAAGCATGAAGCAAACTCTTCCCATATGCTAGAATTCCCATCAGTAGCATCCAGATGCAGAACTGTCTTCTCCAAAAGAGGTACAGTATCATAGTTTCCTAGAAAATGTAAGAAAACATGGCAATCACTTAAAATTGTTGAAAGTAAAACTTTATCATAAATTGATATTCTGTAAGACAATATCAGACCACAGTAGTCCATCATAACATGATTTTCATTTTTTGGGAAAGATGAGATGTTCAAAAGAAGAGTAGCACAAATTATCAACTATGTGAAAGAGTTGATAATTGTAGATGATATGCCACTCAAGGTGTAGCACCATTACAAATTTACATTCAACAATTTTTGCAGATACAAACATATTAGCTGATGATTAAACGTGTGAACTATGTACAAACATGAAACAAGGTATTGAGTATATTTAAATGTACATTTCTTGTATTTGTAAAACATGCACAAATTATCAAATTTTCAACATTCAATGTTACATTGACCAAGGTTTCTCTTCTATCAAATGAGAAAGGCCTCCAAGAAATCTAGAAATCAAAACAGCAAATAAATATTGTTCATTGCTGGAAAAGAAAAGGAAAAAAAAAGACAATCAATAGTCTAAATCTACAAGGCATATTTATAGTTACTTTCATCTCATTCAAAACAAAAATCAAACTTACCAACATGGTTATCAAAATCATGAGTCAACTCGTAAACTCGGACGATTTTACGATCCCAGGTATCAAAATCGAACTGACTCGCACCCAAACTCGTTTCTGGGTAAACTCAGGTGAACTCGGGTAAACTCGCATAAACTCGGTCAAACTCGCGAGTAAACTCGGGTGAACTCGGTTTGATGATAATTATTATGGATTGAACTTGTACTTTTATATTTTATTTTTGAGTCATGTATGTGTTTTATTATGGACTTAGAATGCTTCATTATGTATGGATTAGACTTGTACTCTATGTGTGCTTTATTATGGAGTTGAACGGCTGAATTATGAATTTCAGTTCTATCAGATTATATTTTTCTAGCATAATATTTTTTAAAAATATTTTTTTTAACATCAGGTAAACTCTATCGAGTTTACGAGTCGAGTTTACGGAGGCTCCACGAGTTTAACAACCTTGCTTGTTAAGACATGAGATATACTTCCCCTCACATATCATATAATCCCATGACATCTCAAACTATTTGTACCTTTCAGATACTAAAGCAACTCGGGTTCCTTGGTAATCTACTCTTACAAAATACTTTCTCATCTATTTCATGGACATGAGGTGAATTGAAGAGCTCTTATCTAATTGAGGGGTTCATAAACTATATGCATGTGAAAGACCTTCATCCAAGAAAATAGACTAGACGAAAGTAGAAACATATTAAAAGAAATATTTTTGCCAACCCAACCCAAACATTTTTCACTGTTTTTATCAACCTATGAGTCCAATAGACTGTTTTAGTACCCAAACAAAGAGAAATTGCAGAGATAGACTTTGCCTTTCAGAAAAATAACATTATCACACAATTTTATGTAGTTAGACTTGGTCCTCTAAAGCTTGTGAAACATATAGACAGAATTTCCTTGAAGCTGGAACATACAAAAATGTCCATAGCACGATTGACAAAATACTCAAGTTGTGGATTGCATATGGTTTGCTTCTTGTACTGTACGAGGGCATGTGTGCTGGTAAAACTAGGAACTGGTTCATGGCTACATCATATCTCATAATCTTAACAGATTTATACTTTAATGATTGTTCCCTTATATGTTAGTGATGGATAGTATTCTTGTGGGAGTACAAAATTTACGTACTCCCAATTTTCTAGTTTCTCAAACTAGTGTACTATTATCCATGCTGAGAAAGCATACGAATTACAGAACCTTTCATCAAAATGGCATCCCTGGATCTTCCACATTCAAAAAAGAAAATAATGACCTACATAGAGGTATGATTTCATTAGTATCTGACTGGTTTAAAATTCCTTAGATTCTGCACCAGAAAATATTTCGTCATTTAGAAAAGATTCTTCAGAGAAGATATCTGCATCAAAACCCACTTCATAAGAAAAAGAATATTTTCACCATTTCTATAAAGCATCATGGAAATAAGAAGACAAAATAAAGCAAGAAAAGATACAAATGAAACATGCAAGAATTGAAAATTTCAACAAAAACTAGACAAAATATTTAAAGTAAGGCCAGACCAATTCTATGAAATTTGATTAGCCTTTCAACTGATGTTTTGCATGTAGGGTCCCTTGTCAAGGCATCCTCGTAGCATCTACAAATTGTTGACACTTGATTGCTCCAAAAAGACTCCATAAGTCTTGCTCTCAATCTGAAGTAGAAATGACAAACTAAACATAAGCTAAACATAGATTTAAAATGATGAGCAATCGAAGCACCTTTCCGAAGAGTGAATAATAAATGAAAAGCAGAACAATATCAAAGGTCAGTGAAAAATGTTCAAGTGAATAAACTCTCTCACAGATACTCAGACATGCAGATCCTGAACATGTGGTTAGAAGATCTGATTTTTTGTTTATAACTTATAATCGATTACGTGAACATAACAGATTTTCCACTTGAACAGTTTTAGATTAACTTCTTGCTCTTGTGGTATTTCTTTCAACTTCTGCTCAAATTTTACAATAACCTAACACTTTTTTTTGTAGCCAAAAAGTCTTTTAAGTATGAATCCAAAGGGTAGGGCCAAATCAAAATTGCACAATACCAATTTGGTCAGTACCAATCAATGCCAGTCACCTAGGCTGTCAACCCCAGATTGCATAAATGGACTGAGATTTTAAACTTTGTTCTTAATCATAACAAATCAACCCAACATTAAAATTATTCACCTCAACTTAAGTCAGAGATTAAAAATGAGTGCAAATTACAAATAACCAATTCAAAGAAAAATACGACATTGAAAATTTTCAATGTCGGATGAGAGTAAAGCTAAAAACAAATAAGATGGCTATCAATGGCAATAAACCAAAAATAAGAAAGTGTATATGCTTTTAATGTGGTCTAGGATAGCCTTATACTATTGTCTTTGTAAATCAAGAAAAGCTTGAAATCGTTCCAACTCAACAGATGGAAAGCCATGTTGAGAATAGTGATATGAATAAATTAATACAAGAAGGCAGAGATAAATACAAGTATTTGTAATGTACCAACAAATTGGAGTTGGCTATGTAGATCTTTTCCAACCATTGAGTGTATTGTAAGGTAGATTCTTCAGTTAAGCTAAGGGCATATACATATCCATTGTTTCCAAAACCAGTGCTAATATGATGGATGCTTCTAGATGACTACCAAACTAACCTTTGCATTTCAAGGTACCTGGGTGGTGAGGCACCTCACATCATCACTGTACAAGGTGACAAATAGCCTTAGTTTAAAATAATTAAGATACATATACATGAGATTTGATAATGTTTCACATTCAATACCAAGTGGCCTTAACACAACCCTTGACATTTATCACGGATCTTACATATAATAAAATTTGAGACATAATTTGATTGCTTTTGTTTGTTTGATTAAAATAATTTGACTACTTTTGTTTGTTTGATTAAAATAATTTGTGTTTAAATGGATTTTTTATTTTTTCATATTTACCATATTGGAATTGTGTTTGTGCGGAATGAGTATTCTTACACTGTTCTCGGGTCGTTAAAGGCGCTGGAACAATATAAGAAATGGATGAATGAAATGAAACTGAGGCTTGTTTTCAACTCAAACTCTTAAAAGCTTAATTTTTTAACTCAAACTCTTGAAAGCTTAAACAACTGGAGAAGTAGAACTACTGGTTATGTCAGTCTGCTCTGCAACTCTGAAGTCTAGACTATATATAGACTTAGAAGGAAGCTTCTCGAGGAAGCATAATAAGTGAGTGCGGGTGCTCCTTGGGCCCCATCGACCACTCACGTATTTGCTTCTGACAAAAGTGATTCCTTCGTACACAATTATTGCATAACTTTAATAATTACATGACTTTACAGCTAAGTGATGATGACAGAAGATGCTTCCTTATCTTGATCACGGGCTGAGCGTTTGCATTATTGGGTGCCTTTACACGACATATGAGGTGCTTTGTCGGGTACTATTGATCATTTTATGGCACTGTTCTAAATTCTTGATGTGATGCATAATGACTTCCAACGCATCTGACTCCCATTTGTGCTTAGAGTCTGCCTGCTCAATCCTTGCTTTCTGTAGGAATGTTGCTGCTATGAGTCTTTCTAATTCCGAGAGGGTTCGTAGTGTTTGATCCGAATGGATGTGTTGTATCTTGTGAACCCACTTGAGTTCTTTTTCTGATGGTTTGGGGAATTTAAAGAGGACCTTCCCCGTGAGACGCTCAAGCTCAATCATTCCTATGGAGGATGTCGCAGTTACTCCTAGCACAGCCCAGTGCTGTGCGTCTGATATACTCTTCTTCGTGGTCCAATAAGTGCCACGGCTGGTCATAGCAAGCTTCTGCAAATCATCAAATATCATCTGCACAATAAAAATTAAAAATATAAATATTAGTGTGGATCTTAGTATGGGGTTATCCACTTCCCCATTTGTGCCTTGTTATCTGGCCGGATATTTGCCTTTTCGTAAGGCCTCCGGATCAAATTGGAGAGGTTCATCATCATAGAAAGCCTGGCTGTAGCTGTTGTCATTGACCAGGTTATTGGACCAAAATGACTCCTCATCCTTTTGAGATCTGGAGTGAGAACATTCGGGTTGCTCATTTATTTGAGCTGTAGTCCAACGGAACTCTTTCTTCTCCTTGGGATTTTTCCTTTCATGTTTAGGATAGAAATCATCCTTTTTGCAGAGACTATCTTCGTATTGGGTCTCGCAGAGTCCATTCTCGTCTTGGGCTTTGGTTCCTTGGGCTTCTTGTCTGGCCATCTTTAGGATTATTCCTTCAATGTCTTCATATTCATCCCAATAATGGTGGGCTAGCATTTGGGTCATGCTCCATGTTTCTCTCGTATCTGTATATGAGCCCCTCTTCCATTAGTGTACTAATGGCCTCATCATTATCTTCTATTATCTCTTGGATTTCGTCATCCCAAGAGAAGAGCGCATTGGCTGATTCTTCCTGTATTAACAAGTCACTTAAGGAATTGATGGTGGCACTAAGTGTCTGAATTACTTTTGTTGGTGCATTCTGGGTTTCCTCAATGGCTCCTTCCATGGTTTTGAGATGGTCTACCATGTACTTAGGGATATCTTCCAGAGTTACTAACTTGGTTGTTAGCCGAGATAGTGCATCGGCTAAGATGTTTAATTTTCCATCTATGTGCTCGAAATTGATTTGTATTCCTGTGCCTGTTATGAAATCCACAAAGTTGAGCCATCTTACCCTCGAAGGTTTGTTCTGGTTTGATTTGTTGTGGAAGCTTATTATCGCCTGACAATCTGTTCTTAGCGTTAGCTCCTTCTTGTCCAAGTAGTGTACTTTGAGTGCATTTAGAGTTTCCATGCATGCATGGATCTCAGCATCAATTGTGGATTTCACCACTGGGAATTTGCCGCTAGCGTAAGCGCAGATCTTTTCTGATTGCCTTTTGTCATTCTTCTGTTTCTTCCACTTGCATATGCCACCCCATCCCTCCATGCATCCATCGGTTTCCAAGATGATATAAGCATCTGGGGGAGGTAACTCTAAATCTGGTAAGTTTTGAACCAACTTCTTCACCTTTGCAATAAGTTCTCGGTCAGAGGGTTTTATCCTTTTATCACCATGGGGCCCTGTTTTGGAATAAAGGGGTCCCAGCAGAGTTCCCATGTTAGGGATATAACTTCTTGCATAATTGAGAATGCCTAGCCAGACTCTCAATCCTGATTTGCTTTTCAATTCTTCCTCGTCAAAGGTTGCTATCTTCTTTATGATATGTGGTTGAAGTCGAATCTTATTTTGCCCAATTATTGCTCCCAAAAATTCGATCTCTTCAGTAGCGATCTTCATCTTTGTGGGCGACAAAATCAGCCCCCACTTTTCACATATTTCTAACATCTTTCTCAAATGCTTAGCATGATCCTCTTCGTTCTGAGAGAAGACTAGGATGTCGTCAATGTACACTGCTATGTAATCTTCAGTGCCTTCAAAGCACTTATCCATTTTTCTTTGAAATATTGAAGGGGCATTTTTCAACCCGAAAGGCATTACGAGCCACTCGTAGAGTCCTCCCGGTACAATGAAGGCTGTCCAAGGGACTGACTCTGGTTCCATTGCCACTTGATGGAACCCGCTCTTAAGATCAAACTTAGAAAAGATCTTACTGTTACCTATGCGTTTCAGAATGGTGTTTATACCAGGCAAACTGTACTGGTCCTTGTATGTGTTGTCGTTGAGGGTTCTGTAGTTAAACATCATGCGTTCCTTTCCTTTGGTTTCTGCTTTTGTTACTGGGTCTATGGTTGTGCCTGAGTGGACTATGATGGCCATAGTCCTGTGTCTACTTGAGCTAGGTCTGATAG
Source organism: Canna indica (assembly GCA_034359265.1). Taxonomy (NCBI): domain Eukaryota; kingdom Viridiplantae; phylum Streptophyta; class Magnoliopsida; order Zingiberales; family Cannaceae; genus Canna; species Canna indica. The sequence continues at coordinate 28,371,994 of CP136898.1, read as the reverse complement.
CTCCTATCTGTAAAAGACTCTTGATATGTTTGTCGAACTGTTCTTTCATGGCGGGTGTCACGTGCTTCAAAGGCTTGTCCTGTATGGTAATGTCAGGATTAATAATGTCGATCTTGCATGTTACCTGGTTTTTATTCCAGTGAGCAATAGGATTGTCACCGATGTATCCTTGATTCTTGAGTCGTTTCAGTAATGGTTGGAATTTCTTCTGGAATCTTTCTGATTCTCTGAAATTTTCATAAGCAGTTACGCTCAATACCTCCAAATATTCTTCTTCGGTTAGGCTGAGCTCATCTATAGCTGCTACTGCTGATAGTTCAGTATCATTTCGGGTAGTGATCGTTGTGACCTTTTTGTAGAAAGTAATTGATTGCTCTTCAATCCTCACACCGCCTTGCATGGCCCTTATGAAATTGCATCCAACCAGCATTTGGATGCCGTCTTTCTTACTCATGGGGAATGCATAGGTGAAGGGTATTTTAAATCGATTTTCCTCAATCGACATGTACCCTCCCTTCAACTTCTTACTTGCCAGTTGTTGTGAGTTGACGCCATTAATTAGTATGGGATAGGCGCTAGGCTCCAAGGCTTCTTCAGGAATGGAGTCTTGGTCAATACAGCAGACCGTGGCGCCTGTGTCCAAAATTGCTTGAACTCTGAACGGCTTTACCTGTGGTATTTCCATTATAATAACCATGTTATATAATCGATTCAGAATTCGTTTACCTCGCGGCTGGTCAATTTTATCCGCGAATGTGGCAAATTCCTGGGGAACGTCTGCTGTGCAGGTGGAGAGTTTGTTTGCAGATTCAAAGTCTTTAAAGATTATTCCCTTTGGTCTTTGGTTGTCTGTATCTGCATAGTCTTCTTGGTTAGAAGGGTATTTTCCTTTCCTCCTCTTATCTTCTTCCAGGCTAAGGTTGGAAGAAGAGTTGTGGAACTCTTCTTCCAAATCTTCAATTTCTTCTTTGCTTTTCAGTAGCTCAATTTCTTTTGTGAGCTTTACGTTCTCTGCTTTGATGAAGTCGTTTTCAGCAAGTAAAAACTTGGTGTATTCTAGCAGTTCTTTAATCAGACTATCTTTGTCTTGGTATACTGGGAAATTGGACTTGATTATTGTCAATTTTCTTCCCAAATTAAATCGGGAACACATCGGGCATACTGTGAGTAAACAACTCCTGCAATGGGCTCTCATCTTTGGATTTGTAAATTCTTTGCAGCAAGTGCATCGTTCACAACCTTGCGTAATATCCTGATTATTATCTTCCCATCGGTGGACGCAGTTGTTCATTATGTCTGGTAGGGTGATGCTGGTTCTCTAATTATTCTCTTGTGTGGTAGCTTTTGCTGTGTCACTGGTAGTCACTACTAGAATTATTTCTTCTGTAGGATCTTCTGGGTTTTCTTCCACGAGCAGGATAAAGGCAGATTCATATGGTAATTCTAACATATCTAAGGATAAAGCGTGTGCCGCACCGCTTTCTCCCTCAGAAAATGAGCAAATAGCATCGCTATCTGGCTCATCCAAATCAACTGATAGAACATCCCAGTCATTAGGTAATTCTAAATTCTCAATGATAGCCGCTCGGGCTATGTTTCCCTGCTTTCGCTTGCATTCTCTAGCATAATGTCCTTCCTCGCCACAAATGAAGCATTTACACTTCTTCAACCTATCAGAATGCTTCTTTTTGAATATCCGGACATGTGTATCATGTGGCTTTCCTTTGTAATTTTTGGCTTTTCGTAAGCCATACTTCTTTTCTCTTCTATAGTAACCAGGTATCGGGATCTTCTGGCAGATAGAAAGATCTTTGAGGCTTCTTTGGAAGGCAGCGCGTTTGCACTGTTCTTCCAGATACTGGTATGTAAAATGTATACGAGGTATTACTCCAACAGTGTTACCTGGGTGTCTTTGCATGAATGCTGTTTCTAGCTCTTTGCCTATTATCGGAGGCATTTTGCGGAATATTTTTTCTGATAATTCTGGCGAGACGTACATACGTCCAGATTTAGCTGCCAGAACCTTGTAATCATTGAGGTAGTCAAACAGATCCTTTATGTTTGTACAAGATAACCTCTCTAGGTCTTCATAGGCTCTGTTCTGTTCTTCTGTAGAGCCAGTCGTTGGGTCTTCTAACAGGAGCATCCTCCTGATTTGGGAGAGAACATTTTGGGGATCGTCGGCAATGTTGGTAAGCTCATCATATTCAGTGGGGTAGGCCATCCTCCACTGAATCCAGATCTTTTTCTCTATTTCTCCTAATAAGTTCTCAATAAAACACATCTTGGCCTTATTGTCTGTCCAGGTTTTCTCATTTACCAGATTCAACGTTATTGATTCCCAACGGGAGATAACGTCACTGTACTGTCCCAACTGTTCTGGTAAGACTAAAATGGCTCCGGTATTTGACTGAGCCGAGGGTAGAGTGTATTTTTCATTATGATACTTTGAATACCCTCCCTTCATACCGCTTACTCTTGCGTTAATTATACTAGAGCTCCCAGCTCCATGAAATCCAGAGTAAGGTCCAGGGTTATTACTCGGTGGGTACATAGCAGGACCCATAATGGGCTCCTTTGGTAACCGTGTGACTGATGATTCAGCTGTAGTGAAAGCTGTCTCAGATTTCTTTTCATCTACTGCTTCCTTTAGTTTTCTAAAGACTGGATATTCAAGTTCGGCAGTGTATGCTATTTCTCCTTCCGTTAGGGTGAATTTTTGAAAACGGGCTTCAAAGTCGTCTTCGTCGTCATCTTCTTGACTTTCATCAAAAATGGGGGTAGTGGCTTCCTCCTCCTTCCCATCCGGCGAAATTAGATCCCATCTAATTTTCGTTCGGGATATACCTTCATCATAAGAACCATCGGACGTATCCCAGCGAGGAGGCTGGTCATCCGGCAAATCATCATGCGTGAGTGTCATAGACTGATGGAGGACAGTAAAATCTTCCTCCATATATTCATATTCATCACTCCAATCAGGCTCGAAATCGAATTCTTGATCACTATTGTAGTCACAGAAAATCATGCCTGCAAATTCCTCCTGGAGATCATCCTCTTGTGTAGCTGCTTCGGGGGTTATGGCATAGTCAGCAAACTGAACAGCTAACGATCCGTCTGTTCTTGTTCGGATACTGGACGTTTGCGGGTTTCTTGTGACTGTAATAGAGGCGGGTCTGATTACCCACTGCTGTCCTTGTAAGCTTTCTGTGGATCTTATCTGACGGATCCCTCTGCTTGCTAAATGGTCCGCTACATGCTATACGTTGTAGCGGAAGTTGGTATGACTTGAGTTAGAAAGTCTTCCCAAAAGAGATCGGGACAGCAAGAGGTTACTTTCACCTCCTTGCCATCCGTTGTATCCGTGAGTTTGGATTACTAATTGAATATGCTCCCGGAAGTCGTGTATACTGATTGTTATGTCCGGAGCAGTATAGGCTAACTGCGTGCCGGATGTGAGGTCCACTTCCATGGAGCTAATGACCGAACGGTCATCAGACCATCTAGTGTCACGGAGTAATATCAGGGCATTAACACCTGCGCTGCCTCGATGTAGGGTATGTAAACGCACCATAATCATACCCATATGTAGGTGTTGGAGTCCTTCGTGTACTAGAACAGAATAACTTTGATCAGTAATAAACGGAAGTTCTAGTTGAGAACCTTCAGTGACCAGAATACGTTCGTCCGAATAGTGTTGGTACACTCTATGGTTCCTTTCGGACCAACCGGCCTGGTATAGGGTCTCCGCTGGGACTTGCTGTGCTCGCTGATATTGAGAGATTGTTAGCTCAGCATTTGGGTCTAGTTGGGATTCAAGGCTTCTTCGGAAGCCTGTTCTTCGGTTGTTGTTGGTGACACGCCGTTGCATCTCATGGCGCAGTCGATTGCTTAGACGATAGTTACGGATTTGATCGTCTATTGTCGGTTGGCGGTTGTCTCCGCCAGATATAAAAGGTCTAGGTGCTAAGACCTCCGTTCTTGTTGTTGTTCTGTTTGCAGAAGTCATTTTTGTTTGGCTTTCTCTCGTTCTTCTTCAAAAATGACCTTTGGGTCTTTGAAAACGTAAAGTTTTCCTTGTGGCTTGGGAACCTTCCTTTCTGAGACGTCTCCAATTCTTAGTTTCTGCAAATCTTTGGCTAAATTGTCAATAGAATCTGTAATAGACTGGGGACTAACCTTTTCTTTGGCTAGTTTAAGTGCTTTTACTTCAGAAGCTACTTCGTCTAATTGCTCTTTGATTTTGCAAGTGAGCTGTATGAGTGTATTTAATTGCTTGAATATAACCTCAGAGTGTTTGGTTGTAATTAAAGCAGGCTTGATAAAACCCTCTGCTGGTGTGCCGAGAGTTTCGGTAGCCCTTAGAGCTTCTTTGTAGACTGAACTTAAAGCAGTTAAATTCCAATCTGGTATCAGAGCCTTCAAGGTTTCAAGGTACAAATTCTTACAACTCATACTTGAGTTTCTTCAATTAGATATAGTTACTCTTGGTTGTTCTTACTGAAAGATAGACGATAAAGGGGATAACAATACCCAAAATAGGAGAAGATTTCCCATACCTTCGCAATCTGGAATCAAGAATAGCCAACAAGTACCTGTATCTAGTTTAGAACTCTTTATATAATTTTAAATTTATTCAACAAGTACCTATTGGTTGGTTCTGATATTTTTGCTCTAACATATAACTTTGGTAAGGATAAAAACCATCAGTGACATTTTAAAGTAGGAAAATATTAAATTGACTGAGCTCTAAGACAGAATAATCAATTAAGAAATAACATAATTGATTATATTATTCCCTTAAGAGCATATTTGGTTTTAGTATAACTGCACGAATTCTCAAAGAGGTACAATGTAGCATAAAAACTGAAGCAATAATAGAGTTTTACTATCACCACATTCACAGAATTAGGTGTATAACATAATAAAAAAAAGGTTGAAGCACTTTGCACAAAGAACCTGAAAGGACGTGCATCATTGGAACCATGGCAAGAATTTTCCAGCTCCATTAATGCATCTTCAACACGATCACCAAGAAGAAGTAGCTAGAAAAGAAAGAAACGTCAACTGAAGAGCACATCCTGAAAGGGTATGAAGAAACTTCAATTTAATTCTAAGTAGGCTTTTACAGTGTTTTATCCAACTAAACTAGTACACGGGCACTGCTTGAGAAGTGCATCAAACAGAAGATCATAAACAAATTTATCAATGATGAAATGTGGGCAAATTTTGAAGCAAAGATTAACTTTGACAACACAAGCAAATAATAGTTATATATAGAGAACATTTACATCAGCAGTAATTTCATCAAAACTCAATTCTAATAGTGAAGCCCTACCAAGTGTGGATTGACTGCAAGTGTGATTTTCACTATTATGGAGTATCAATCTAGCTAAAAGAATATAATTCGTGTTAATAGTGCAGCTGTCGAGGCTAGGGGCGGCTCAAGAGATATTGTGGCCTAAGGCGAAATCTTAAGATGAGACCTTTTGAGCCTAATGGACGGATCGCCCCTGAACCGTTGGTCTTAATTGAAGATGGCATGAGCATTGTCATTTAATTGAAGATTTGTATGTATTAGGGATGTGCATGGGTATCGAGTTGACCCGGAACCGGTTGGAACTTACCCGATCGAGTAGGTTGCGGGTAGATCCGAATTAAATTCGTGTAGGGTCCAGGACAAAACTTAAGGAACGGGTTAAAACCGGTTTTGGTTCTAGGTCCAACACATCGAGTATCCGGAACCGAAACCGGAACGAATTAAGTAACGAGGTATTATGAAAAAATAAGTAAAAAATTAGATTGATCGAGAGAAAATATAGAAAAGTGAGATATTGATTAAATAATAGTGGACTAATTAATGAAAATGAGATAAAGATGATTATAAAAGATTAAATGTCTTATTTGAGACCTTAATTTATAATAAAATAAATATAATATTAAACCATCTATTTAAGTACTTAGAGGCCAAAAATTTTGGGAGGCCTAAGGCAATGGCCTTTTTGGCCAAAGGATAAAGCTAGCCCTGGTCGAGGTGTCTGCCAATAAGAATGGGTTCTGATCTAAATTGGAGTACTATTACACCCGAAAATTTAAATAATTATTTTTTCTGGATTTTCTAGTAATTTTCAGAATTATTATATGCTCGAGGGGTATATGTGTAAATTTAAGTATTGGAGGGGCTTTTCTGCAAAAGGCCCAAAACATATTAAAACCTAGGTATTCTAGTGTCTCAAGGAAGAAGTTGTTGCAGCCGTCATTATCGAGATGAAAAGGGAGATCGGAGATCGGAGACGCATTTTAGGATGGTTTCGATAATTTCGGTTTGAGGTAGGATTTCTATCCCTCTCTCCTTTTTCTTTTCCGTTGATTACCCGAAGTTCCACTTCATTGGGAATTAGAGAGAGAGAGAGAGAGGGGGGGGTAGGTCTAGTTAGATAGAGTAGAGGATGCGTGCTCTGACGTCGATTTCCATAATGTTGTATACACTTTTTTTCCTTATGAACATTTCATTATTGTGTAAAATATTATTCCAATATTTAACTGTGAAGTACTTTTAAGTCTATGTTTGTATGTTATTGGATTTTCGTTACACTATTCCTAGGTGACATCCTCTATTAGCAGGGCGTAACAAGTACAAAACTCAGTTATCACTTTTTAAAGCTGATCAAAACTATAATCGGCTCAATATAAAAGTTTTGAAAATGCCAATTAGAAAAGAAACCGTTATTCTGCATTGAAAACTAAGTACAACAAGAATAACCTTAAGTTACACAATTAGTTCATTTCACTTATAACTATAAGAGGGGATAGAAAAAAACCTTCAGCAATTTCACATCTCTATTATAAAAGAAAAGACAATTGAGATTGGATAGTCCATTCAAACAGAGCAAAATGCATCACTGATCAAGTTAAAAAAAGCAAAATGAATCTCAGTGATAGTTCCTTTTTGGTGACTATATCATATATTAGCATTGATGTTATAGTTGGATGTATTAGAAGCTTAATTTTTAAATTTTTTATCACTGAAAAGTATTCTTAACACATATAATGTTCAAGATACCTGCACAAGGGGCAGCATTGCAACCAGTAATGGTGGACTTGAGTGCAGTGCTTGCCTCAAATGTTTGACTGCATCATCATAATGTTCATTGGTCAATCTTCTGTATGAGTATATGATATCCTCTAGGTCCCCACTCAAGTGATCCAACCGTGCAGGCAGCAAATCTTTTTCCAGTCCTTTCAACATGAACAAGTATTAAAGTGATAAGAACATTTTTTCAAGCAGTGAACAGCTAACACTCGGCAAGGAGAATTTCATGTCAATATTTCAGATAGAAATAGTAAAACAAAATTTGGAAATCTAAGTGTGCCATTCTACCCCTCAAAATAACTAAATAAATGAACTACTGTAGGCATTTCACAATTGTCAATCGCGTTTATTCTTGGTAAGCACCACTATTTTGAGTTTATATATACCAGATGGATCAATGTTTTCCTTATTTACCTTCATACTTCTCAACAACTCTAGCCGAATGGTAATTGAGTTGAGTTTATTGTGTAACGTAAATTCACCCTAGGTTCACCAAGTACAATCATGAATTCACATCTAGATGAATGTTTACCGTTTACTTTTAGTTTAAGATGCAAACTGAAGTACTATGGTAGGGAAAGCCTATAGACTAAATTAGAGGTGGCAATGGGCTGGGCCCGCCCATGGGCAGCATGGGCCCGGCCCGACTCTGGGCTATGCCTGACCCGGCCCGAAGAATTTCGGGCCGGGCCGGGCACGGCCCGCCTGTGCCCAAGGGGCGGGCTGGGCTCACCCCTTGGGCACGTGGGCCGTGCCGAGCCCGGCACGAGCTCAGGCTTGCCCCTGCACATGCAGGCTAGGCCTGGCGCCACCAAGCCTAGCCTTGTCTGCACCTAGGTTTAGCCTAGTATTCTGTGTCGGGCATGAGCACTAGGTACTTTACTTAGTGATACTATATATATACATATAAAGGGCCTTGGTGTGGTGGTTAGTTCACCACAAATGAAGCTAAAGGTCGGTGGTTCGAGTCTCACCGCCGACCTTAATAATTTCTATTTTTGATATTTCGGGCCGGCCAGAGCCCAGCCCGAGCTCGAAGGGGCGAGCTTAGGCTCGGGCTAGGCCTCCCCTTTGAGTGGCCGGCCATGCCTAGCACAGTCCGGAGGTGGCCGGGCCGGCCCAAGCACGGCCTATTTCCACCTCTAGACTAAATGATCTAGTGTCCATCTATCAGGAATCCCAGTTAGTGAATCAAAACAATAAATAATTAAAAGATAATGATATTTATGAAATAGGAGCACAAAGGTAAACTTTGAAAGTGACTATAGACTTATAGAGTATAGATCGGAAGAAGATTAAGAAAAGGAAGAAACACCATAGCAGAAAAGAGAATAAAAGAGCAAAAGGCCTTAAGACAAATTGTCAAAAACTCATAATAAATTGCAATGTCAAACTGTCAATCGTTCAAGTTGTCTGAACTCTGAAGTGTTTTTTCTTTTTTAAAAAAACTTCTTATCAATTTCTCCAATACCAAGATAAGGGAAAACCCAAAAGATTGTCTTATTAATAAAAGACCTCCTATATATAGAGAGGAGAGTAAGAATGATATGACAAAGGAACAAAATACTTTATCCTGCTCGAACATATTTCATCTCATCTTCCCTTCCACTATAACATAGATAAACTCATATCTTATCATCATTTTAAGCCAAGAAATGATAACATAAAACTTATCTTACACAGATCTAGCATCAAGAAATATAACAAAAATACTTGACAATGAACAGTTGCTCAAACTCATCATGAATTTGGTTGCATCAACCAAGAACTACTCTATTTGTGTTAGTTATTTGGAGCTCTATTTGTTTTCACTTTACATTTCTAGAGAAAATTAAATGAAAACTTGTCTTAGAACTTGGCGCGTTATTTCCACATAAAAACTGGAAAAGTGGAAAGAAGTTCCAATATTTCCAGGAAAACAGAAAACAAGTCATCCTTGTTTTCTATTTTCCATTTTCCATTTCCAAACTGGCAGTGGCATTGTTGTAACTATTAATTTCCAACTATTCTGTTTATATATACCAAATGCATTTTCAAAAAAACTGAAAAGTATTTTCATTTTCCAATTTTTTGTTTCCATTGAAAAGGAAAACTGAAAATGATTTTTGCGAACTAGGCGCAGCCAATTTTCAAAAGAAAAGAAACAGCATCCTTCTATTTTTCCAATAAATCCAGAAGTAAAATGGAAATACAAGCTAAATCCTTAAGCACAAAAAACAGATATAACTATGCAGTAAATCATGATTGAGAGCAGAGGAACTAACCATGTGCAAGAAAAATAGAACAACCTAAGTGGTGATGAGGGTTTAAAGGTCTGTCATCATTCATTTCAGATGCACTAGAGTATAGTTCAGTGGCATGGGGAGCACCATTATTTTGTTGTTTCACTTCATCTTTAAGGTCAATTATATTCTTTCCATTGCCAATTGAGCTTTCAGAACCAAGATTAGAAGAATTGTTAGCATCTTCAATGTCAATTGCAATATGCCCATTTGAACTAGCAAAAGCTTCCGGTTCCTCAAAGCCATCAGTTAAGGTAGCATCAGAAGCCTCTGATAGCATACAAGTATCAAATCCTTTTATTTTCATGTCTTCTGGAAGACTAGAATACCACGTCTCATAAAGTAGCATCCCGTGGAGCAGGTTCACAGTTGGTTCACTTGCAGCATCATGATCTTGAACAAGACTGAGAAGAAAACTGATTAGTGCAAAAAAAATCAATCAATATAAACAAAGGGTAGACCTGTTTACATTAGTTCATATGTCAAATAACTAGATAAAATCAGTCACTTAATGAAAATGATGTAAATCATGCTGACAATAGGGCAAAAAAAAGTTGTATGAAATCTTGAACAACAATGTATTTCACTTTTTGAGACACTAGAACATGTAATAACTAGAAAAAGTTACATAAGATTAACTATAAATCTTGACATGACTGTTCTTTGGAAGGAACTATGCAATACAATGAATTATTAGGAGAAGGCTGCAACTCAAACAACAAAATCAGCAGTTTATTATAATCCATCTGCATTGGAGCATTCAACTGAACATCAATGTCACCACACATTGCCTTTAGAGCACCCTTAAATAACATGGCCATGCAGCTATAGAGAGGCCTTGAAGCAAACCTTGATTCCTTGAAAGTGGTGGTTCTTGATATCAAACAAAGAAATAATTATGTGGTGTAATGCTCATGGTTGCAGATGCACATTAGCAATTTAGATCAACTTGTGACTAATATCAAACAAATGAGTAGACTACGTATGCATAGGTTTGAAACAATTTATTATCAAGCTTACAAACAAGTTTGTTCACTATGCTTAACAAGTCCAACTTCGCATATCTCAAACTCATCTTGTTTAGAAATTGTGTCTAAGACCAAAGCTCCTGCTTAGCTTGGTTAGAAATGGATGCTTGAACGTGCTTGGGTTCCGCTGAACTCTCCACTCATGCTATGTTGTCAAAGGCGCGCGCCTGGCGCGCCAGACGCAGCGTCAAAGGGGTCTTGCGCCATGGCAAAGCCAAGACGCATGAAAGGCGCGCTCTTGGGGGTTTTATTGTTTTTGAAGCCCAAGGCGTGCACATGTTGAGCCTCATTGAAATTGGTTTTTTTTCTTTATGTTGAAGATGTTCTTAAGGTTGCAGGAACATCTCATCAACATCATTGGCTTGAGAATTAACATGTGCACTTCAATTGCAAAATAACTTCTTCATCAAGGGATTAGTGGGGGACCACCACTTATGATAATATTAAAAAAAAAAGACATTAGGGCTTTACCCAACTACCCCAGTCGAATCTTCACTTTCCCCTTCTCTTTCACCGCCGAACACTTCTATTTCCCAGCCGCCTTATGAATTGCCTACTTTGATGGATCATGAAAAACTCTTAGTTTTTAAAAGGTTTTGTTGTTTGTCTCTTAAGTCAGATTCATGATATGCGAGGTTTTAATTCTCTATTGGAATTGTTGATGTTATAGGTGCAATGGTGCATATAACCTAATTCTTATATTGCATATCACATTTTTTATTATTTGAGAATAGCATATACAATATTTATAAAAAGGTGCTCCTTGCTTTAGTAAGGCGTGCACTTTTTTTGAACCTTGCCTCTTAGGCGATAAGGGAACCTTTGCGCCTTGAGTGCGCCTCGCGCCTTTGACAAGCTTACACTCATGAGTGACCTAAACCATTTGCAGAAGCTTTTAGAATAAGGGGATTCCCTGCTCCATGGCACTTTGATAATGCTCTTTCCAAAAGGTATGTGATTTGCGACATGCTTTCTCAATTAACTATTTCTCAAATCTAAAGTGCATAGCTTGAGGTTGGAGATATGATCTATTTTTAGTTGTCCATCTTTGTTTCTAATAAAATCTATATATTGCAAATTTTGCTTGGACCCACCCTACTAAATGCCCTTGGCCATTGTCAAAGGAACATTTAATATAGCATTTAACATAGGCATCCACTATAAATTAGACTCCTTTCTGATTTTTCTAGGAAAGGTTAATAACCAACATCATTTTACAACCCTAGTAAAATTACATCAGGATGATCACTTCTATCATTATCACAACTAAAATTAACACTCAAGTAAAATATTAAAATAAGTGCCAACTGCGAGTAGCACAGTTGGTGGCAACATGTTATATGTTGCCTAGAGATCTAGGGTTCGATCCCTAGTATGGTCACCTATTGTGACTTTCTATCTTTGTTATAAAAAAAATAAAAATAAAAATAAAAAACATTAAAATAAGTGCAACAAAATCAGAATATTTAACGGAAATTACTTGTCTGAAGTTGTCTCCAATTCTCAGCCTAGGGCTTCAAAAATTTCTTCTCAATATACTGAGATCTTATTCCCCTGAGACCTATTTTATTTTCAAAATATTCTTTTCCAAATATCCTACCATTATTGGGTAAATTACACTAACCTCCCCTGAGATTTAGTGAAATTACATTGACCCTCCCTCTATTTGTCCAAGTTACAATCACCTCCCTAAGTAATCTTTGAGTATTTTTTTTAGGGGAGGTTTGTGTAATATTTTACAAAACTCAGGGGAGGTTTGTGTAATCTTATTTCGTAATAGGGGAGGTTTGTGTAATCTTTTACAAAACTCAGGGGAGTTATAAGATAAAATTACAAATAGAGGAGAGGTCAGTGTAATTTCACTAAACCTCAGGGGAGGTCAGTGTAATTTCACTAAACCTCAGGGGAGGTCAGTGTAATTTACCCTTATTTGAAGTATGGGCCTGAATATGTATTAGTCTGATTGGCCATCCATAACTGTTCCAAGGTTGTGCTAGTTTGATTTACCTGTATCACTAGAATTGAGTAACAAAGGAACTGTACCACCCAGTACAGGTTCAAATAGTCATCTACGTATGCAAACAGGATTAAATGACTCATTTTGAAGTTAGTATTAACTTTTTCCTCCTCCCTTATATCACTCTTCTTGTCATTCATTCAGATAAATCTCTTATATCTCTCAACCTCTCTTGAACATTGTTATATAGCTTTCAAAAGTATTCATTGAAAGAAATTCTTGCAAAAGAGCTTCAGTTAAAAGGTAATAGAAGTCAACCATCATAATTATATGGAGGATTAGATATTTAGATTTATAATGAGTAAGAATTTATGGTTGATTTGTTTTTGAATCTAAATCTAGTTACAGGTCCAATCAAATTCGTAAAAAGATGAGGTGCATTAATTTATTCTTGGATCAACATAACAAATCCAGGGCAAGTAACAAAAAAATTGTCCTATATACATGGTTTAAAATACCGGTACGGTACCGATCTCAGTCAGTGACGGTACAGGCCAGTACGAAAAAAGCATACCGGCCAAATTTTTTTTTTGTTTTTGTTGTTAAAAATAACTCCAATAACACATAATTGATCAAGAAATACTTAAATTTAAGATTCAAATGTCAAATACATGAATACAATATTTTAAATCCGGCCTCAAACGGCTATATGCCGCTGTAGCAACAACTCTTTTTAAGAGCCGTTACGTCATACCGGGCAATACCGCCCGGTATGACATCAAATACCGCCCGGTTTAGGCGGTATTTGATAAATACCGCTCATACCGGGCGATATTTACCGAGATACCCGATATCGCCCAATATCGAGTATCTCGTATACCGGTTTTTCAAAATACCGGTAAATACCGGCCGTACCGGGCGGTACGGTACGGTATTTGAAACCATGCCTATATATTTGTAAGACAAATACTAGCATATTTGTCTTAAGGTGATCCAATTATTTAAGAGCAATTAAATATATCACCTCAATTTTTTGGAAATTCAGCCGATTGGCCTGATTCAAATCTCAAATTCTTTTTTCACATTCCATTTTTAAGCAATTTATCTCAGATGTAGTTTAATGAACTGCTTCTATAATTTTCAATAGTGAAGTAAACATGAAAGAAAACCACTGAAACTACATTTTTTGTTCATTGCTTTCTCTTATCTTATTTCATTCAAATTCGACTTAGAATATATAATTATTGCTATTTCAAATAAAATAGGCATTATGAGAATGAATCATGTCAGTATGGCACAGTGGCACAATATACTATACTAGTCTGTAGTCCATACCATACTTCGAAACTCGGATTTTGTGATATGCTCTAACTAAACATAGAAAGAACCATAGTCTGTAGTCTAGAACTTTATGCAAACCAACATGGGTTTCTTGTTTTATGGCCATAGAATATCTCCTAATCTTATTACTGCATATATAGCTAGCATGACGCATAAATACAGGGAATATGTAGTATTTCTTACAACTTTATTCTTTTTGTTATTTCTCCTTGATCTGTAGTCAACTACATAGTTTTACATTTGGACATTGTACATTACCATGTCTATGGTTTAAAACGATAAGATTTTGAAAGAGTATCTTCAAGGTTTAACATAAACCAACCTTTGTCAAGATCATACATATCGTTTTACTGTTTATCCTAAAACTTTCTTTTGAATAGTTCTAATCTCGACATCCATATCTTCATGAACAAGATTTAAGACAGCTCAGAACCACATGAAAACCCAATGTACAGTTTAAACTGATGATCTCAGTCATCATGTCACATTCTAATTTGTAACTAAAGTGGGACAGGGACAACCTTTCTTTTTTCTTTACAAAACTAAAGGCATTCTTAAAGATAACACCTGACTATGCATGCATAAGCAAATGATATAATAACTCCAAATAAATTCAAGAAAAAACTGTAGAGTATTCAACAAGAAACGTACAATTTTGTAGTATTAAGTGCCTCTTGAATGTTCCCAAGTGAAATATAAAAAAGAGCTAACTCTAGTTGAATGGAATATCTCTGTTCAACAATAAGAAGACAGAAATCAATTGCGAAGCACATGTAATGTTAAGGAATATAAGTCATAATCGATGTCAGGTTATGAAGAAAAGGAAAATGTACAACGTATGCCTTTCTCAATCACAAGAGATTCTAAAAGAAACTAACATATATAGTTCACTACTATAGCATATAGATCCATAAACTTAATTAAGTTTGCAAGAACATAAATGGACGACCATCGGTATAAGAAATTGAGATGGGGCATGCAATGTGTCAGAGTTCTTGAACTAAGTGGGATCTTTATTTGAAGAGTTCTTGAATGAAAGAAGAAGAAGAGAAGAAGTAGAAGAAGAATAGTAGTAGAGAACACAAGAAGAGAAGAAGACTAAGAGAGAAAGAAAAGAGATCTTTATTTGAATAGGATTCTTGCTTAGCTTCTACAGTTCTACATGACTCTCTTCATCTTATATACCTCTTATATACCTGTTTCAGATACCTTGAAACCCCCTTTCAGTTACATCTGAAAATTACAATTAAACCCCTCACAAAATGACAATAAACCCCTCACAATATCAGTTATTGCATCCCTACTTACAAAAGAGTAAAAAAGTGAAAAATGTAATAAGAAAGAAATGCTTATCATGTAATGTAGATCCTTAACACAATGTTATAGTGTTTATTAATATAAAGAACTTATAATACTGAATGGGGCTGTTGAAAAATTTAAAGCACTACAAGATATAAAAGGTAAGGCAAATACCAAATATTTTGAATTTCAAAGGACCTAATACACTGTCAATATGCACAAAGTACACAGTCCTCTTTTTCATTTATTTTGTTCTTCAGGGATGGCAGCGGATGGGGTGTGGTGCATATAATACATCATCTGCATCCACATAGCATCTTACATAAATAATATGTTTAATATAAAAATAAACCAACAAATCACATCTTAAATAGAGTTTTGGGAAACTATTATATTGTGTATATATAATATAGAAGTTACAAGTCATTGGGGATAATGTTGTAATTATACTTGTGCAGTGCGAATGCGAGTCCTATGTGTCCGCTTCTTTAAAAAAAATCGATATGCATGGTGCAAATGCACGATTGTCATCCCTAACTATAAGCCAGGTAGGTTGGATATGTTATGATAGCAACAACATGTTTACTTTCCTCTGATTTTGACAAAGAAGCCTGATGTGCAAAAGACAAATGATAGATACCTTTGCCGAGCTCTTCTTTGTCCATGAAAGCTTACTCATCAAAACCTCGTAAGTCTTCTTGATCTTGGTCGGATAAAAGCCTCCTTCTCCTCCAAGACGTCTCTGAATCTCCATTGCAATCTACCAACAAACACTTGGACTGCATCAAGCAATGAGAAAGACAGAAAACAAGAAGAGATCGACTTCAATCCATTGCTTACCAAAAAGTCCCTCCGGGCTTCCAACAAGTTGCCGCATTGAGGGGTCCCTTTGAGGAGGACGCTCAAAACACCGCTGGCTTCTTTCCAGTTGTGTGCCCTCACGAGGCGATCCAACAGGTTTCCCAATCTGTGTCTATTCTGCAATAGGAGGGGCTTTGAGGCCAATTGCTCCCGAAGGCGGCGGCGGCGGCTGCCGCGTTTCCAGAGTCGATCCATCGGCAGTTGCTGATGCTCCGATTTCTCTGTAATGGAACTAACGTCCATCTCTATCGGCCCTATCAGCCCTTCTTCATATTGTTCTTCCTTCTTGCACATAGTTTTCAAAATTGGATTGGCCATTGATACAATCGAGCTCTTATTTTCAGATTCGCTAGTCCAGCGGAGCGCCAGGAGGCGTTAATCTGGTCGACGAAGTCCGCGTTGAACTGGGGGACGAGTGACTTGAGGACCTTGTTGACGATGGAGAGGAGGACCTTGTTGTCTACGCGTACCCGGCGCCAAGTGAGGTCGCGGGCGGGGCGGGCGGGATCGTGGAAACGGGACGAGGCTGGGAGAAATCGTGCGGTCCTTCTAGGGTGAAACGGGGTCCTGTTAAATGTTAATTACAAAAATAGCCTTCTTTATTTTTCAATATTGACTTGACACGACGATCTGATGTTTCATCCAACTACAATGTATAAACATTTTGATTAACTTTTCAATTTAAAAATAATATTAAGCATATTAATTAGAACGTGATTCAAAAAAAAAAAATCACATGTGTTCATTAGTAAGCTCATAGTGTAATATCATATCGGTGGCAGTGGACTATGTTAAGGGTTCATGAGAGTAGATAATCACATGATATCATAATACTGCTTTAGTACGGTACAATACTCTCATTTTCAACATGAAATCTAATATAACCACATGTCCTAATCATAATACACTTTTAACACTGAATTCAAATTACATCCTAGTATACTAGGACCCCAAGCATAAAACTACATACATAATTGAGTGTGCACAAACACGTACAATCAGTTTGCAGAAATGCTCTTTTTCATGACCAAAACCTAAAAGCATTCACTATATATAATAATACAAGAAACAGAACCAAATTGCAAGGATATCTGTGAAGAGGTATGTGCATGTTTCGCATGGTCCAAGTCTCCAAGATGGACCCTCTCTATGGGTATCATATATCTCATGTGTCCGAGGAATACATTCAATCCAAAGTACAAGTCAATCTTAAATATGCAGCTGTGGATTGGCTAAAGATGGAGCTAGCAAACTGCAGCCACTTAATTGATTTGTATTTTCCTTAGCAATCTAGTTCTTTATTCTTTCATGAGATGAACATTTTATCATTTGTTATTTGCACTAATTATGGTTTTTTTTCGCAAAAATTTCAATAAACTAAAGGAATTCATATAAAATAAAACAACAAATATCAGCATAATTTTTTATCAATAAACTAAAGATTTATATACTTCTTATATAGACAAGGAAAATGATATAACATAAAAAAAAATCTGTGCAGCCTAAGTGAAATGAGTTAACCTAGAGAGGAAGTAGGTGAACCTGGAGAGAAAGTGGATGAACTTGCCAAAATGGGTATCTTTAGCTGAACGCTCTTAATTGATTTTTCTTCAACTGAAACATTAAATAGGCAGCAAAGTATCAAGAGTAATATTAGCAAGCAGTACATATATTGATAAGTATAAGTATCCGCACATATATGGATAAGTATCTGCACCATGTAGTGCTGCATAATTTTGGTTAAATTTGAAAATTCTTGACTTGATGCGTTGAATAATTAATATAACTATGTGTACTTGCATGTTCAAAATATTCATTAATTAGAACCCAAATTAAATTCAAATAGAAGAAATATATCAACCTGTGATTAAAATAATATACGTAGTCTTATTCTTGCGTAACAAATTAAGAGGCTTTTTATGTAAGATTATAGTAGTATAAAGTAAAACTCTGATGATTTCTCAATTATGCACCTACGTAGGGATTCGGAGTAGGAGGGGAAATAAGTCAGACGGCCTGCCAAGGACCTGTGGCCTGTATTTGGCCTGGCCTGGTCTATCTAAAAAAAACATGCTCAGACTTTAAAATATGTATGTTTTTTCTTATCATGCCAGACTCAAGCTCAATTTAAAGCCTATTGAGCCTGATAGACCGACCTGAGTCTACTAAGATGATGTATATATAAATATATAATAAATATATAATAAATATATAATGTTATTAGTTTATTACGTATTTACATTAAAATTATTTTAATATAATAACTAATATGTTTTAATTTAATAAAACACTAGCCACGGGCCACAGACCATAGACCACAGACCAAGCCAATGAACATGTCAGGCCAGACCAAAATTTTATATTGAAAGTAGATTTTATATTGAAAGCAGACTTCATAAAGAGGCCACAAGCCAGGTCAAGCCAATGAACAGGTCATGCTCAGACCAAAACTTAAGCCTTTAACAAGCCACAAGCCAAGCCTATGCAGGCCAATTTTTTATTATACAGACCTAGTCTGTTAAGGCGAAAGTCTAGCCTGGCCTGGCCTGACCAATTTCCACCCCTAATCAAAGGTAAAGATGATGGTAGCACACCTCAACTAAAAGGAGCAAGATTGTTTCCATTCGATGAAATCAAAAAGTGCACCAACAATTTCTCTGATGCTAATGAAATTGGTTCTGGAGGCTATGGAAAGGTAAATGAACTACATCCTTCATTCTCTCAAGAAAAAAACATCTTCATTTATCTGCCAAGGTTCATTGCAAACCTTTTAAGATATAAGTCAAACAGTTTAAACTTTCTAGGGCTTAATGGTCACCCAATTCAAATGTAACAAAACCTACCAAATTAAAAAAAAAGAGCAAGTAATTAACTTTTTGATATTATATTCAAGTGTATAGAGAAATTCTTTCAAGCAGGCAAATGGTTGCAATCAAGAGAGCACAGCAAGGATCCATACAAGGAGCACTAGAATTCAAGACAGAGATTGAGCTGCTTTCCAGGGTTCACCACAAAAATATTGTAGACCTTGTAGGATTTTGCTTTGAACAAGGGGAACAGATGCTGGTTTATGAATGCATTCCCAATGGAACACTGAGAGAAAACTTAACAGGTATGTCCCATGCAATCTTTCAGTCTTTAATATACATTCTTCTGAAGTTATTACGTATAAACATGTGCTTAATTTATATCTTCAGGGAGAAGTGGTAGACACTTTAAGATAAATACGCTTAAATACAAATATCATTGAGCACTTCTCTCATGAGATCAAAAGTAGTTTGAGACATAGATCATCAAAGTGAAAAAAAGGGGAAGCGTCGCGCGGCCGGAGGAAAAAAAAAGGGCAAAAGATTTTCACTTATAGGATGGTTCATAATTAGGCCTTACAAGTCTTAAATATTACTTCTAGCTTAATGATATGGAGTCATGGATACATATCCTGAAAGCAAATTCATCCAACATAGACCATCAAAGGTGACTGCATGAATCGAGCTAAAATAGGATATTACGTATAAACATGTGCTTAATTTATATCTTCAGGGAGAAGTGGTAGACACTTTAAGATTGACATTTTAAGATAAATACACTTAAATACAAATATCATTGAGCACTTCTCTCATGAGATCAAAAGTAGTTTGAGACATAGATCATCAAAGTGAAAAAAAGGGGAAGCGTCGCGCGGCCGGAGGAAAGAAAAAAGGGCACAAGATTTTCACTTACAGGATGGTTCATAATTAGGCCTTACAAGTCTTAAATATTACTTCTAGCTTAATGATATGGAGTCATGGATACATATCGTGAAAGCATATTCATCCAACATAGACCATCAAAGGTGACTGCATGAATCGAGCTAAAATAGGATATTGGCTAGTTTAGGAATGTCATGGATCGTTTACTCTGTTCCAAGTTTTTGGACTGTACAAAAAAACATGTTATAGATACCTAGAGCCAAGGAAATGTCAATGTACTTGAACGAAGGAGATGATTGAACATATTATAAATGCCTAAAGCCAAGGAAATCATGTTATAAATGCCTAAAGCCAAGGAAATGCTTCACTTCCTTTCTTTCGGCTCAGATGTACTTGAATCTTTTATTTTAAATGCTATAAACTTTTATTTGCACTCTAAAACATGTTCAGGAATGAAGGAGATGTGTAACAAGATAGCATTATTTTGAATAAGTAAACATATTAATGTTATTAATCATCAACAATAAAATTTATTTCACCTTCTTCATTCTTTGCTGCTTGTGTGGAATGGTAGAACAAGAACTCCAAGTCCAAAAGTAGATCAGTTTTCTTCAATCCTAATTCAGCAGAAACTTTTTGTGTGCTTAAAGCAGATACTACTGATGTCTACCAACTGCAATCACACATGCAATTCATGTTCATTTATGGAATTTAATGTATACATTGTTAGAATCGAGATGGTTGAAAACGATGAACAACTCATCTTGAATTTTCATAAGAAAACATTTGGATTCCTTTAATTGTAAGGATCACATGTTATCAATATAGCAGCCAGTTTAGATCAGCTAGTATCAATTTTTCTTTTCTTTTCAGTGAAGAAAATAATTAGAACAAGATCTCTCATTCATCACATGGAATCAAGATAAATGACTCATTAAGTACAGCTACATTAATCGAAATTAATCATGCATCGACATGAGGAAGAAGAATAACAACATATTGATTCTACTATATCCAATAAGACATGCGAAGTGATGGGTGCTGAAACATTGAGCAGTATGAGCGACAATAGAAGCCGACATCTGTAACCCATTCTGAATCTGATGATGATGGATAGCACCAACGGCTAAAAGAATAGGGACAGCATGACGAGTTGGTTGCTAACCAAAAAAGGGAACAAAGAGAAAAACAAATGACCTAATATGTTGTACTAGTAGATATAAACACAGTTACCTTCAAGCTTCTGTCCCAAGTTAATAGTAGAAAAAAAGAAATATACATGGACTATCATAGAAAGTCACACTATGATATACTGAAACTAACATATCAGGTAAATAAAAATAAATGTTCCATACCATTTAATCATAGTGCATCAGTGAAACCAAAAGAGGATAAATGGATGCAGAGTTACAGACTACAATTGGTCTAAAAAAACAAGTGAAGCTTGAATATTTTAAGGCTTCATATGAAAAATCAAATAATTTATATTGGACCAGTTTAGAAATTAGGATTAGTAAGCAAATCAAATTTAAGAAGGGCCAATAAACAAGACCATGGAAGGGCCAATAAACAACCTATCTTTAAGAAGGGGTAGTTCAAAGAGGGGCCAGAAGACAGATTCCAATTCTTAACAGCACAAAGTTCACTCTAAAAGCCCAAATGACAGAGAAAATAATTACAACAAGATCTTTCATTCATCACATGGAATCAAGATAAATGATTCATTAAGTACAACTACATTGACAGAAATTAATCATGCATCGACATGGAATCAAGATAACTCTTAAAGAAATCAATCTGAGAAATCTGGAGAAATTTACCCAAACGTGGCGGCGGCTAGCTAGTGGTCAGACTTCTTACGGAAGAAAGGGGCCTGGCGACGGGCCTCCGCGAGAGTTTGTGTCGGCTGGGGAAGAGTCGATGCGGGACTTCTGTTGGCAGGGGGAGATTGTAGAAGAAATGGGCGTTGGGGCACGCTGAATCGGGGGAGCTGGCGCGGCTGGAGAAAATAAAGGGGCGCATAGTTTGTGTCGGAGGAGAGAAGGGGAGAAAAGGGGAGAGAGGTGTCGTGGAGGTGTCACATGAAGCCAGGGGGAAGTCGCGGGGAGAGAGGTGTCGCGAGGAGAGGTGGCACAGGGAGTTTGTCGGCTGCGAGGGATTTGTCGGGTCGCCTTGTTTGGATGAGGTGAAGCATGATTTAATAATGTATGGTATGGTATAGTATTATATAGTATGGTATTGTAAAAATTATTATCTTGTTTGGAAGGATGATATGGTATGGTATGGTTAAGTGACAGTAGCTATGGAGGAGAACGGCGTCTTGACTAAGCCGATCAAAAATGATAAGTAAAAGTCTAATCCAATATTGGTATATAAAGGGTATAAGAGGAATTATAATTTTTGATTGATGATATTTTAAAAATAAAATTTTATGAAACCATGAGAAACTACCAAATCCATGGTTTGAAAACTTGGCCAAAATTTATGATTTTTAAACCATGTGATTATCATATCATACCATGGCCACTTATTAGAAGTCTTCTCAAAATCTCAAACATAAAATTAAATCATATCATATCATGATAAATCATACTCTACCATGAAACAAACAAGACCTTATGATTGGATTTGTCCGAATCGACCGAAGAAAATAAGGCGCGAAAATAATATTTTGGTTGATAAAGAATAGAGAAATATTTGTTAGTAGGGGGAAAAAATATTTGGTCGACTGAAACAGAAGGGGAAAAAAATTATAGGCTGATTTACCAATCGATTTTTTTAATCCGTTGGTAAATTTGTTAGTAATATCAACTAATTGAATCCGTTGGTAACAAATTCATCGGTAATATTATGTTTTTTTGTAGTGTATATAATATAATATTACATTTATAACTACGTGTTGTCAAACTAATAAACCATTCTAACTTAACTAATTTATTACAAATTAAAAAAGTTAGAATATAATTTCACACGTACAGGGTTCTCAAGCTCACTTTTATTCGAAGTAATTGAGTCAAACTAGCACAAAAATTAGAACTTCATCTAGTTTGAGCTTCAAGTTTCTGAGTCAAATTAAGTTCAAATAGTGCACTATGATTCAATTAGCTTGATTTCATCCCTATCTCGGAGGCACAAAATTCAACACCTCGCCTCTAAAAAAAACGCTTAATCATTTTTTATTTATTGATCCTAGTTGTTCTTGTGCTCTAAAACAAACGCTTAGTCATTTCTTGTTTATATTGATCATACACTACAAGAAAATTTTAATATATCGACGTATAAATTTCGACGTCGTTAGACGACGTCGAAATAATTTTTATCAAAAAAATTATAATATTAAAATTTTTGACGTCTGTTGTAGGCGTCGAAAATTTTTTTGACGGCTGACAGCAGACGTCAAAATGTTTCGACGCCAGACCGTTTGGCGTCGAAATATTTCAACGGCATATTTTCGACGTCGACGGTCCGACGTCGAAATATTTCGACGTTTCGACGCTAGGCAGTCCGACGTCGAAATATTTCGTATTTCGACGCCGGACTGCCCGGCGTCGAAACATAGTATTTCGACGCCCGACTGCCCGGCGTCGAAATGTTTCGACACCAGATCGTCCGGCGTCAAAATATTTCGACGCCCAACATGGCATCAAAATCTCTGACGCGAGCTCGTGGGTGTGCGATCGAGCCCGCGTCAGTTTCCACCCGCGCGGGCTCGCAGGCGCACTAACCCGCGCGGGCTCACGGGCGCACTAACCCGCGCCCGCCTGCACGGGTTAGCGGATGCGCAAGAAGCGCCCCTCGACGCGCTCGCCGAGGGGCTTTGCCGAGCGGGAAATCGAGGCGGGATTTTTCCCGCCTCCGATTTCTTTTTCTTTTTTTAAAATTCTTTGGGTTATAAATATTTTTTTCATTTTCATTTTTCTATCATCTTTCTCCTCTCATTTTTTTTTCTTTCCGAGTTCTTTCTCCTTTCTTTCTCAAATATTTTTTTCTCCATCTAATTTTTTTTTTTTTTTTTTTCAGGTTATCAAAAATTCTTGAATTATCAAATTTACCTACAGGTTAGTATTTTTTTTACTATTGTTCATTTATTATTTTTTGTAATAATTTTTTTTTTTTCGATATTAGAACGGGTTAGCACTACGCCCGTTCGATTTCCATCGTGTGGCAAAAATCGAATGGAGCAGAGCGGCGGAAACCACGCGATGGAAATCGAACAAGTGCGCGATTTCCACCACGCGGTGGAAATCATCGAACGAGCGTTAAAGCCGCCCGTTCGATTTCCACCGCGTGGCGGAAATCGAACGAGCGTTAAAGCCGCTCGTTCGACTTCTACCGCGTGGCGGAAATCGAACGGGCGGCTTTCCGCCCGTTTGATCGAATACCGCGTGCTAGCACGCGGTATTCGATGATACCGCATGCCAGCAGGCGGTATTCGATGATACTGCCTGCTGTACGTGGTATTCTCGATTACCGCGTACAGCGCCGCGCGGTATCATCGAATACCGCCTGCTATACGCGATAGTCGCGCGGTATTGAATTATTATTTTTTCTTTTCTTTATTGCATATCGGCGCCTTTGACAGGCGCCGATATACAATATTTTATTTTAAAAAAAAAAAATCGACGTCTTTAATAGGCGTCGATATGTTGATATTGACGCTTGCTGACGTCGGTCAGCTAGCGTCGATATGTTCATAACGACGCTTGATGATGTCGGTCAGCTTGCGTCGATATGTTCATATCGACGCCTGTTGACGTCGGTTAACCGACGTCGATATGTCAAACATTTTGACGCCTATTCAGACGTCAAAATACTTATTTCAGCTCTGATCTTCTTACACTCGTTTTCGACATCTTTGTTTCTGTCAATATATTCGTTTTGACTGTCGTTGCCGTCGAAATGTTAATATATTTTGACGTCAAAAAATAAGAAGATTGTTGTAGTGATAGTTGTTCTTGTGCTCTAAAATAAACGCTTAGTCATTTCTTGTTTATTGATCCCAGTTGTTCATGTACTCTAAAATAAATGCTTAGTCATTTTTTATTTATTGATCCTAGTTGTTTCTTCTAAAAATACAATGCTCATATACAAAACTCAAGACCCTGCGTCTTCTTTCTCGTTCTTTGCTAACCGATAACCCCAAGAGAGAGCCAATCCTTCATCTCTTTTCTTTATGCAACCATCCCATCAATTTGTACCATGTCCCCCATCCACTAAAAAGAAGAAGTATATTCTTACTATTTGGAATCGTTTGTGCCAATTTATACCAAGGCACCGGGTTTCGATATTTTAATCCTACATCGACGATTTAATTAATTTTGAAACCGTATTATCTTTATTTAAATGAATGATTAGTTCAATTAATCTATAATTTTGTATTCAATATTAAACAAATTTTTAGGTGGTGTTTAAACCTATTTAGTCATGTATCATCTAATTATCACTACTAGAAAAATGGTCATCAGCAACAGCTGATGCCGTTGCTGAGCCGTTGCTGAAAAGAATCAGCAACGGCCGCGCCGTTGCAATAGAGCCGTGACAGAAAGTCGCGTTGCTGATGACTTAGCAACGGATCAGCAACGGCCGCTCGGGCCGTCGCTCAAAATATTATCAGCAACGGTTGCTCGGGCCGTCGCTAAAAATATTATCAGCAACGGTTTTGCCACAGACCCGGAGCCGTTGCTGATAACATTAATAGCAACGGCCGCTGAGTCCGTAGCAACGCCGTTAGTAAAACCCCGTCGCTAAGCCGTTGCTGTAGGTCATCAGCAACGACTTTCGATACACTTTTAGCAACGGCTTTCCCACGGACGATCGTGGGAAAGCCGTTGCTGATGACGTATACTTGGGAACAGAAAAATTTCAAATTTCAAATTTCAAATTTCCATTGATACATTGATACATTGATACATTATCTGATACATAACTCACACACCCATACCCTCATACACACATTCATTCACACATCACAAACACACCAAGATATACATCAAAACAATTATATTTATATTGATAATTATCCACGATAGTATAAAAACAATTCAAATGCAAAATTGAAGTATCAATATCCAAACAAAATAAGTTAAACAAGTTCAATATCTCAGTAACAAGTTCAATATCCAAACAAAAAATCTCACGATCACGATGGAGGATGGTCTGGATCATATGGCGGGCTCTGGAGTGCTTGAGTGTACACCGGCGTGGACTGACTCGAGGACGATGGATTAGATGATGCCGAAGAGATGCCTGCTTCAGGATGACATGACATGTTGCGTAGCATAGCATGCATCTCCTCCATCATCTGAGTCTGACGCGCGACCGTCTCCTCTAGAGTCCTTATTCTGCTACTATGATCATAACTGGATCTAGAGGTGGACGGCCGCTCACCAGCGACCGGAGGGGTCGGTGCCCCAAGTGGCCCTAGCACGGCTCGCGCATGACCACTATCTGCGAAGCCATATACGCGGCCATGGTCCCAGCCACCTGCGGCCTCGACCCACGATGTTGCGTCCTCGACCCACGATGCTGCGTCAAAGTCCTCAGGGGTACCCCCGCTCTGCACCATCGTCTGGCTGTACGTCTCCTACTCGAGTTTGATTTTTTGTTTAATATTTATCATAAAACTTAAATTATAAATATATAATGAATAATTTAAACAAATATATAATTACCACAATGTGTGCAGCGCGGTTGTCGATGTACTCCCCCGTCCCATGTGCTCGACGGTGAGTCCGCTCAAACACCGCCATTGGGGAGGGTCGCTGGACACTCCCGTCATCCGACACCGTCGTCTACATTTACAAAACAAATACATTAATTAGTACACATAGTAACAAATAAAATATATAATTAAAAGATATACTTACCATACGGTTCGCGTGCACTGCAAATGCAACAGAGCCGCCGGTGTGACGCGCTGCTCCCCCCGACATGCGATTTCTAGCCGCATTCCGAGAAACCTCCTGCCATCGATCCGTCGACCATATCCCCACGAGCTGGTCCCATATATCCGGAGTAATCCAACCGGGGCCGTATCCCCGAGTCTCCGCGATGTTAGTGGTCCCAGCTCGGGCCATCGCTTGGGACCGAGCCTGCCCCAGCTGCCCGTTGTACCTTGCCCGGGAAATAGCCTCCCAGGCAGCGTAAATGAAGGGCCTCTGGTCCTCGGCCCATGTATAGCGAGCCTGCAAAATAATAATATCAGTACCAATATTAATATATCATCATGCATGTAAAAAAAAAAATAATACGTGCCTCAAACTCGCGCCATAACATGTCGACGTGCTCGCTAGGCACGTGAGACCACGTAGGTCATGCCCCGTGCATGTATCGTCGAATAGTAGAAGAAATGCTCCTCGGCACTTCTTCTTGCTCGAACCTGCACAACAAAAATATTTTTTAATATTATATTTGTAATGATTGAACTTGCTCGAACCTGCGCCATAAAATATGATATAATGAATTTGTAATGATTCATAATTCATGATATATTACCGCTCCCCAATCACGCTAATCAATCTACGTGACTCTGTGGCTGGTGGAGGCTGCCACCTGTTCGGCCCGCGTGGCCGCCTGCGTCTGGATGTACTAGCCTCGGCAGTATCATCCTCATGAGGATCAGCAATAGGAGGATCAGCAGCATGAGTAAGTGCTGAAGTCTCACCGATCGAAGACTCCGAAGCTCTCCTGCGTCAATAACCACGACCAGACATATCTGTCGAACAGACATATAATCAGATTATTGTATAAATAGTAGAGATATATTTAATAAAATATATATACTTTACAATTATTTCTCATCATCTGAATAATAGTCTTCGAATTCTTCTTCTTCTTCCTCTTCTTCCTCTTCTTCATCTTCTTCATCTCCAGCTTCCTCAATTTCATGATCGTCATCATCAGTATATTCAACTTCTAATTGAATTGACGTTGTGTCTGCATCCTCGAGTATTGGAATAATACGATCCACAGCAGGAAGATCATCTTCTTGATAGAAACCAGGAGGATCATTTTCTCCTACTATCGGATCAATTTTTCCTCTACCTTTTGTCTTACAGACTACACGCCAATCTGCTCTATCTTTATTTCGAGCCGGATACTTCGCGTAATATACTTGTTCGGCTTGTGATGCCAATATAAAAGGCTCATTTGCTGCCAATTTCGATTTGTAATTAACCTCAACAAGTTTGTATTTTGGATGAACTTTCATGCCCCTTTCTGTTGTATCGAACCAATGACATCTAAATAGGATCACTGATTTCAAGCCGAAGTAGTGCAACTCTATCACTTCTTCCACCAGTCCATAATAATCCATATCACATTCAACATAGGTTGTCCCTTTCACGTAGACCCCAGCATTCATCGTCTTCTTTGTAAATGAATATTCAACCGTGTGAAATTTATACCCGTTAACAAAATATCCGTTATAGCACGACACAAGTCGCGACGGTCCACTAACAAACTCAAATATTCTTTCATCTATTTCAGCTCTGTGATCTTTGCTGTAAGTCTGAATCCAAGTAGGGAAATCACGATTCCGTAATCTCTCCAATTCTTGATCGTTGTGAATAGAGTATTTTTGCACCATCTCAATGTCAAATATTTCAATGAATTGTTCAATCTCTGGACAATTGAGTAATACATACAAGTGTGCCAAATGATACTCTTCATCGCTTAAGTGTCGAGATGGACGAGAACCAAAAGCACGACCAGAGTGACAAAATATATTTAAACGTCCATCTGAATGTCGAACACCCCTGTCGTCGTTACGTGGAAGACGATCAAATCTTGTCTGTACCGTCGATTCAAAGTAAAATGAGCAGAATGTTGAAATTTCTTGGATGATATACGATTCAGATATTGATCCGTCAACAGCTGCGGTGTTCTTTACTTTTTTCTTCAGACGATTCATGTATCTTTCAAATAAGTACATCCAACGATATTGAACGGGGCCACCAACTCGTGCCTCGTATGTCAAGTGTATCGGTAGATGCTCCATCGAGTCAAAAAATGCAGGAGGGAAAAACTGCTACAGCTTGCATATGATTTAAATAATATTATTTTCAAGTGTAGACATATCTTCGACTCGAAGGACATTTGCACAGATGCTTCTAAAAAACATACTTAATTCAATCAACGGACCCCAAATATTATCAGGTAGAAGATCTCGAAATGCGATCGGAAGTAATCTCTGCATGAATACATGACAATCATGGCTCTTCATCCCTGATATTTTGCAATCATCGACGTTCACACATCGAGATAAGTTTGAAGCATATCCATCGGGTAATCTGAGTTCTTTTACCCATTGACAAACATCTTTCATGCTTCACTGTCAACTCATGCATATCCATGCTTCACTGTCAGATGGCTGAGTCATTACTGTATCATCACGACTTCTTGCATGCCAACTCATGTAGGGGGCTGTCTTTTCCGACATGAATAATCTTTGAAGCCTCGGTGTTAGTGGAAAATACCGAAGCACCTTAAACGAGATATTTTTCTGTCGAACCGATTTCTTCTCCTTGTAACGAGGGTGTTGACATACAGGACATTTATCCAACTGCACATTTTCTTTATAATATAAAATGCAGTTATTTTGGCACGCGTGTATTTTTTCGTACCCAAGCCCCAATTTTCTCATTAGCTTTTTAGTCTTATAAAAAATAGGCTCAAACTTGTTATCAGTAGGCAGCATTCCATTAATTAATCCAGCAATCCGATCATACGCAACTCTGTTGATATTACAATCGGCCTTGATGTTTAAGAGCTGTGTCATTGCTGAAAACCTAGTGTATTTAGGACAATTCTCATACAAAGGTTCATCGGCAGCTTTCAACATCTCGTAAAATTCTGCGGCTTCTTTATTCGGTAATTCAATCTCTACCGCAGCCCCTACTTCTGTGATATCAACCGTTGTAGTATCTGGTGGGACTGATGTCTGAAGAACTGGCCGATCAACATTATCATTCAGGTGGAATTGACCCCCAAGACTATCAAGTGTCATAGTTCTATAGGGATTACATTGACTGGATGAAGAAGCACCAGCAGAGGAAGATTCACCATATGTTTGAACGACAGGATTGCTCGACGTCCCGACTTCGCGTGACTCCCCGTGACAAGTCCATAGAAAATATCTTGGTGCAAATCCTTTGCTATATAGATGCAGAGTGACAGTCTCCCGATCCAAAAATCATCCATTTGAACAAATGCGGCACAGACATCGGATTTGATCACCCATGCTAACGAAATTCCGATTCGAATAGGCAAAATTTAGGAAGTATGTTATGCCTAATCGAAACTCATTCGTTAAAGCTCCACGATCAAGACGTCGGTACATCCAACTTCGATCAGCCGACATGATTCTGTCAATCAATGATAATTTCTTTGGTTAATGTCTTTAGGTGAGATTGTCCTATTCCATTCGGGATTTATGTTATTTGAACTGCACTTACGTTTTTATTTTAACTGCTAACTAATTATTCTAAATTTCGGCAGCATCTCCCTATAGTTCTCCGAATACGCATATCATCTGGGCGCGTATCGGAGAACAAGAGAGATGTTGCCAAAATTTAGAATAATTAGATAACAGTTAAAATAAAAACGCAAGTGCAGTACAAATAACTATATTCCCAAATTGTCCAATCAGGGACAATTCAAGAATTGTACATCGTATAAAAGATCATCTACTTCTTTTACACGAGCATACAATCCCCGAACGGATCTAAGGTTTTGCTAAATCATATCCGACTCGTCGATGCGTACGTGAAACATATGAACTCGTCGGATGCATGATTATTTTCTAAATGTTTCGAGACCGTTCGAGTCCATATTATTTTCTAAATGGATGCGAAGTGGACGATTCCGGCGCGCGTCCGAAGTGGACGATTCCGGCGCGCGTTCGAAGTGGACGATACTGGCGCGCGTCCGAAGTGGACGATTCCAGCGCGCGTCCGAAGTGGACAATACCGGCGCGCGTCCGAAGTGGACGATTCCGGCGCGAGTCCGAATTGGACGATTCCGGCGCGCGTCCGAAGTGGATAATTCTGAAATTAATCTAAACCCTAAAAATTATTCTAACAAACTAAATAACTAATCTAAATAATTAATCTAAATAATTAATTAACAATTAATTAACAATTAAAAAACAATTAAAAAACAATAATAAAATATTATTAAACTACAAATTCCGGCGCCGGAGTCAGGTGAACTCCGGCGCCGGCGTACACTGGCCGGACACACTGTCCGGCCAATGTACAAGCTAGGTCCGGCGGCGGCCATCGGCCGACCGCCGCCGGCCGAAACCCTATTTTTAGGGTTTCGATCGGATTTTCTACCGACCGCAACGGGGAGAGACGGCAGCCGGAGGGCACATACCTGACAGTGTCGGCAGCAGCGGGAGGAGTCGTCGGCATCGGCAGCAGCGGCAGCAGCGGCGAGAGGCGAGGAGAGGAGCGGCGGCGGCAGCAGCGGGAGGAAGAAGGGGGGCGGGCGCGATCTGCGACCTATATAAACTTATCAGCAACGGCTCACTCGCCCGTTAGAAAGCCGTTGCTGATAAGTTATCATCAGCAACGGCTCACTTGTCCGTTAGCAAGCCGTTGCTAATAAGTTATCATCTGCAACGGCTCGCATGTCCGTTAGAAAGCCGTTGCAGATACAACATATTTGCAACGGCTCGAGCGGCCGTAAGAATGCCGTTGCAAATAGCAACGGCTTGAGCGGCCGTTGCTGATAGCCGTTGCTGAAGACCAAGTTTCTAGTAGTGTATTTCCATAAAAATTGAATTGATATCGATGCTTGCATCAGGGGTGCTAATATCATGATTTCTTTTCGCTTTTTCTCTGACTCTCGTGTAGGCAATTTGAGAAGTGTTTAAATTTAAATTCGGACTATTTGGTGCCGATTATTTCAATTGGACGTGACGCTAGTTTTCGACTTTTTTCTAGTGATCTTATATTGCTAAATCTTAGTACCCTAGTGAATCATTACTGAACCTAAGATAGGACTACTGACTACCCAAATCACCGAAAGAGAAAACCTTTATAATCTAAACCTTTGGAGTTTGACCAATAAGAGTTGGAACTCCTCTTAGCATGCATGCAACCTCTTGCTATACCCCAACATTATTATAATTTTTTATTTTAATATTGAAGCCCTCCTTAATCCTGGTGTGAAACTAGAAAAGGGGTATAAACATTCTATGATTATAACATAGAGAAGATCTTTCAACCACCCTAGCAAATCTTGAAATGTAATTCTACCTCCAAAATATGTTCTCTTTGGCAATATGCTAGATATAGCTACCTCTAGAAGAGCTAATTTGTCAACTCGATCTCTTCGCCTTAGGAAGGCTAAACATGTTGAAATCACTTGTAAGTATTGTTGCAATATTTACTACAGAATTTAGTTAAAAAGTCGACATAAGTGAATGTACACCTAAAATAAAAATTAAGCACATTGAAATTAAGTGCAAAGGAATTGGCATAAAAACAAAATAATTAATAATTTCAACATCAGCGTTGAAAAATAACACCAATATTAATTCGATTGATTCAGTACCCAAATTAAGAGGGTACCAGCTGAGCACCAGTGCCATGCAAGTTATTTTTTTCAAATAGGTACGGTGTCTGGTTCTTTAATCTTTTTTTTTTCATCAAAAAGGAGAAAACTTGGTTCTTTAATCTTATATCTGTGACTTTTTTTTAAAAAAAATCATACAAATTAAATTTACTTTAAGAAAATTCTTTTCATCCTATTGAAATTCCTAAACTATATATATATATTTGTGGTTCTTTTCATCCTATCCAAGAGACCACTTGTTGATGTGAGATTAAAGAATCCACAAGAAAAATATTTGAGAACTTATGGATGTGAGATTGAAGGAAAAAAAAAAAGTAATCGATCTGGAGACCTTTGAGAATAAAGAATCGAAAAAATAATTAACTCAGATCGACCCATAAACCTTTGAGCTTCTAGATAGCAGTGAGAATTAATTAATTTTATGCCATGTGCGAGTCCAGCGGACTCACACCTCATGATGTATGTATTTTTTTTCTAATCTTCTCTCAATTTATTTAATGAAGAGATAGAAAGAGATATTGATCATGCGAGTCCAGCAGTGAGATGTTGATCATCAAACACCCCAACCCTTGCTAGTTGTACCAAGAATATTAACACCATAATTAATATGCTATGCACATGCAGCAAATTAAATTAACTAGTAAAGAGCTGAACGTGGTATAAATAATTAGGTACAAGACTTTAATTCTCCCCTTCAATCTTTCATTAATTAATTAACCATAATCTGACACCAACACTTGCAGCAAGAATATGACCATGAATTCCCCAGCATGGACCCAAAAGGAGGCTTTGTTGAACTCATAATGAATAAGGGAGGATCCGTGAGCCCTTCTCCGAAGGATTAGGAGTTGATTCTTGTAATTCCACGGTTGGATACGCAAAATTTAATTATATCATTTCCATTAATTCCTCTTCAAAATAAAATTTAAAAATCAGGTTCAATCTCTTCGCACCTGAAGTCTTTAGGGTGATTTCATACTTGATTGTGAACATTGTTCATTGTATACTGAGAGTGAGATTTTGTCGACCAGAGCTTTCCAATGAGGCAATACTTTGATGATCAAGAAGACGGACATACATATATCTACCTCCTCCAATTGCACCAGTTCTTCAACTTTGTCATGGAGCGAGCTAGTTGGATTGTGAGAGGGAGAAAAAGACGATGGAAGGTAGTCCACTTTCTCCATCAAACTACACGAGGAGAAGTAGAATCCACAACACGGGAATGGGAATTAATGTCCGACAAGCGGAGAAGACAACTGCACCCAAGAGTCGCCAGGGAGCTCAAGGGACAGACACTTGTTAGGTTCGAATTAGAATAATAATATTGTGCAGCATGCAGAAAATGAGATATCATCATCAACACTCCTTGATTAGATCAAATATATATAAAGCCTTTTTGAATGATTAATGAAAGAATATCCACATGCATATATTTCAAAATTGATTTGTATGAGATATCAAAAATAATTGGAAGCTTATAAATTAATACCTATTTCCTCCTTTACTACACATGCAATATGGCACAGGAAATGCAATTACATCTCTCTTTGTTTGAGCTTCCATGACTGACAAATCCATAGACTCTCTATGCATATGTGTTTTCTTGATTTTATTTCCTATCTCAGTCTCAGTTAGAGTTTTATTAATTTGGAACAATTGCACCAACAGCTTTTTCTTTGGCTTAATCTGCTTTCCACTGCCAATGAAAGTTCTATGCCCCTGACCACATTAAAGAAAAAAAAATAAGATAAGCAAATGCATGCACCAGTATTAATTAATTAGGTTTTTGATATATATAGCTGTGTAATAAATATGTTTAAATTAAGTGTGACACGCATAACTAACGTAAACTAAAAAAATATAGGGATAAACCTAATTTTGGTCCCTATATTTTTGCTGATTTTTCGATTTTGGTCTTTCTAGTTTAAAAATTTTAGTTTTAGTCATTATAATTTCACTTCGTTAGAAAATTAGTCACTGTTGTCACCCTAGTAATTAACGGTATTATCTTCAATCTCGTGTGGCAATCATTTGTTGACATATCAATTAAAATAATTTTATCCCTTGATACGTCATTTAAATTATTTATTTTATTTAACTTTTAAAAAAACTAGAAAACCTAATTTGCACTATTAAGTTATTAGGGTGACAGCAAGAACTAACTTTTTAACATAGTAAAATTACGAGGATGAAAATCGTGAAAATACAGGACCAACAACAAAAGACGTGAAAATATAGGGATCAAAATTAGATTTTTTAGTTTTTTAAAAGGTTAAATAAAATAAAATAATTTAAATGACGTGTAAATGATAAAATTAATTTAATTGAAATGTTAGCAAATGATTGCCACACAAGATTGAAGATCGATAACACTGTTAGTTACTAAGGGTGACGATATGAACTAATTTTCTAATTGAGTGAAATTATAAGAACTAAAATCAAATTTTTTAAACTATAAAGATCAAAATTAAAAATCAAAATTAGGTTTATCCCAAAAATATACTAATAGTCATTATGGTTGATAATCTAATTAACTTCTAATATTCCATATATAGTGCACAATGTAATTACCTGTAAAGAACGTGCCATATTTCCTCCATGGCTGGCCAAGAACACATCACTTTTTAGGCAAACAATGTAATCCAACGCTGCCATGATGGATGGTTTATTTCTAATGCCATCTAATTCTCCAGGTTGTGCAAGGTCCCATTTGTTGAACAAGCTAGGGTACTGTGTCTTGAGTGGTTCCAATGCTTTCTCTCCTCCAAATGGCTCACCTCCAGCCCAGTAAATTCTTACGTTCTTGGGAGCACCGAGTCCTCTCAGCAACCTAAAATATAGAAATGAAGAGAAAAAATTCAACTTAATTAGCTAGCTAGCTAGCTTGAAAATTATACAAAAAATATGATGACCTGGAAATTTCATGGGCATTGAGGGGGCAAAGCCCTGCGAGGTATCGTTGTTGAGGAGTGAGCTTGGTGCGTGAGGTGAGGAGTTGGGGTTTGGAAGAGCGCTCTTCTTGGATGATGAGGTCTGCTTGAAGTCCCAGCCCGGAGTGGCATCCGGTTCTTACCCACACATCCTTTTCCAGGCGTAGGTGCAGTGCCATGAAGGGCTGCCCTTCTTCTTCCATTCTCTCGATGAACTTGTCCGCCATTGCCTTAATCCAAGGTTTAAATCTTAAGGCTTCAAAAGCCACCTTGCAGCGAAGCTTTTGTAGATCGACACTGAGGTTCTTTGCAAGTCTGGAATCGAAAGCTCGAAGAACCAAGATGGTTTCACGGCCAAGCTGCATGAAAGCAAAATCAACAAATAATCACCTGTT
This sequence comes from Canna indica, assembly GCA_034359265.1. Lineage (NCBI taxonomy): Eukaryota > Viridiplantae > Streptophyta > Magnoliopsida > Zingiberales > Cannaceae > Canna > Canna indica. The sequence continues at coordinate 28,336,534 of CP136898.1, read as the reverse complement.
CATATATATATATATAATGTGGTTCATATCCACTAAAGTAGATGATGATCACTAAAGTGGATGTGGTGTTATAGATAGAGGTACAAGACTCTTGGATACCTTGATAAATATGTTGGTTTTTAATCAACCAAATAGTTCATTTACAAAATTATTATATAATGGTAATATATAAAATAATATTACATTCATAACTCTGTGATGTGAAACTAATTAACCATTTTAACTTAACTAATTTATTACAAATAAAAAAGAGTAAGAATGTAATTTCACACATTCACAGGTTCGCGAGCTCAAACTCGAGGTTGACTTTGACTCAAAGTAATTGAGTCAAACTAGCACAACAATTAGAGATTCATCTAGTTTGAGCTTCAAGTTTTCGAGTCAAATAAAGTTCAAATACTGCACTATTACTCAATTAGCTTGATTCCATCCCTATCTTGGAGGCACAAAATCAAGCACCTAGCATCTAAAAGAAACGCTTAGACATTTTTTATTTATTGATCCTAGTTGTTCTTGTGCTCTAAAAGAAACACTTACTTATTTCTTGTTTATTGATCCTAGTTATTGTTTCTTCTAAAAATACAATGCTCACATACAAAACACAAGAGACTAGATCATGCATCTTGTTCCTCTTTCTTTGCTAACCGATAGCCCCAAGAGAGAGTCAAACATCCTTCATCTATTTTCTTTATGCAACCATGTTGAAGGGAAATGATCGACAAACAAAACAACAAAGCTATAAAAACAAAAGAATAACACACATAATTTATGTGGCTCGGGACAGTGATGTGCCGTCCGTACATGCATCCACGAGCAAAGGAGGAGGAGATCTTCAATATTTGCCAAATCACAAGTATAAAGAGAGGAAAACTCTATACCAAAACTACAGAATGTCTCGCACTTCTCTTCTGTGAATTTTCTCTCCAACCCAATAAATATAAAACAACCCTAAGCAAGTCGGGTTACAACATAACGGGTTAGATAGTTCGTACCGCGGAAGTGCTTCGAGCCTAAACACTAGTTTCGGCCCCCAACGGTAGTTTTTTTTATAAAAATATTTAATTAATGTATAGATTAATTAAATTAGTTAGCTGATTGTCTGTAGATTAATTGATTGTTTGTGGATTAACGTTTGTAGATTAATTGATTAGTTAGTTGACTGTTTCTAGGTTAATGTTTGTAGATCAATTTTTGTTTAATTAGTTAGTTGATTGTTTAATTTAATTAAATGTTGATTAATTTTTTTGAATAATGCCTAAAGTTGATTAACTTAGGGTTTAATTAAAGAAAAATTTAATTGAAATTAATTGGCTGCTTGGATGCCGCCGCCGGCGTTGGAATCTACGTACGTTTGTCGTTCGTATCAACATGTGTCGTTCATATCAACGTGTGTCATTCGTATCGATGAATGACTAAATCGAAATTAATCATGACTAGCGAGTTGATATGTTTCACGTGTGCATCGATGAGTCGAGCATGATTTTGCAAAACTTTAGATCTGTTCGGGGGTTGTATATTCGTGTAAACGAAGTAGATGATCTTTTATACGACGTACCATCCTTAAATTATCCCTAATTGGATAGTTTGAGAACATAGTTATTTGTATTGCACTTAGTGTTTTTCTTTTAGTAAATTTGGCTTGTCAATCTCGCTTGTTCTCTAATACGCACCTAGATGATATGTGTATTCGGATAACTATCAAGAGATGCTGCCGAAATTTAGAATGAATAATGACTAAAAGGAATACTTAGTGCGATATATACGAATAACGTACATGAATCCCGAATAGAATAGGACCACCCCACCTAAAATCATTAACTGACCAAGATATTGTCATTGATTGACAAAATCATGTCGGGTGATCGAAGTTGGATGTACCGATAATTTGATCGTGGAGCTATAACAAATGAGTTTCGAGTAGACTTCATTTATTTCTTAAATTTCGCCTATCATAATCAAAAATTCGTTAGCGTGATCAAATCCAATGTCCGTGTCGAAATTACTCGAACACAAGATTTTTAGATAAGGAAAATTGCTCGAACACAAGATATTATCTATGGACTTGTCCGAGGAGTCACAAGAAGTTGGAGCGTTGAGCAATCATGTCGTTCAAACTCATGGTGAATCTTTTAGTTTAATTGTTTCTTCATCTAATCCACCTAGCCAATTCGTATATAACAATGATACTTGATAGTCTTGGTGGCTAACTCCATTTGAATGATAATGTCGAGTCAGTTACTAAGATGTCAGTGCCGGATACTACAACGGTTGATGTCACAGAAGAACAATTTGCTATAAAGATTGAATTACCGAATAAAGAGTCTGCAAAATTTTACGAGTTGTTGAAAGATGTCAATGAACCTTATGATAATTATGATGAATACACTAGATTATCGACAATGACACAACTCTTGAGCATCAAGTCTGATTGTAATATCAGCGGGGTTCCATTTGATCGACTTACCAGCTTTATTCATCGAATGTTACCTAAAGATAACAAGTTAGAGCCAACTTTTTATAAGTCGAAAAAATTAGGGCTTGGGTATGAAAAGATACATGTGTGCCCAAACAACTGTATTTTATATTATAAAGAAAATGCAAAGTTGGATGAATGCCTAGTATTTCAAATCCTCGTTACAAGGAGAAGACATCATTCCGATAGAAAAATATATTATTTAAGGTGCTTCGATATTTTTCACTGACATCGAGACTTCAAAGATTATTCATGTCGAAAAAAACTACTCTATACATGAGTTGGCATTCAAGAAACTGTGATGATATAATTATGACTCATCCATATGACTGTGAAGCATGAAAATATACACTACAAGAAAATAGATTTTCACCAACAAATAATTACCAACAAACTAATTTTGTTGGTATTACCAACAAATATATCATTTGTTGGTATTATCAACAAAATTACCAACTCATTTGTTGGTAATTACCAACAAATATATCTTTATTCGTTGGTAATTACCAACAAATATATCTTTATTCGTTGGTAATACCAACAGACAATTGTAATATTCGTTGGTAATACCTAGCAGAGTATCACCTAGGGGTGTAATCGAGCCGAGTCGAGCCGAGCTTGCTTGTGCTCGAGCTCGGCTCATTTAAGAAATGTCGAGCTCGAGCTCGAACTCGAGCTGGATCGAGCTTCAATATCTAGGCTCGAGCTCGGCTCGTTTAAGCTCATTTAGGCTCGTTTATTTTTCTCAAGCGTGATCGAGCTCGTTCAAGCTCGATTAAGCTCGGCTCGACTCGGGTTTATGCTCAACCCCATATGAAATATTAATATTTATATAATTATATATAAATATATGAAGCTCGATTAGACTCGTGAGCCGCTCGAGTTGAGTATTACTTAGCTCGAGCTCGACTCGCTCGCTTGTAAAGCTCGGCTCAAGCTCGATAAGATCGAGTTTTCATTGAGTCGATCTCGAGTAGCTCACGAGCTGCTCGGCTCATTTACACCCCTAGTATCACCAACGGATTTTACAAATAAAAATCCGTTGGTATTAGTATTACCAATGAATTCTTGACTATTACCAATGGATTTTTGACTATTACCAACGGATTTAATCCGTTGGTGATACCCTATTTTTTTGTAGTGATATTTGGATAGATGTTATCCTTTATTTGGTAGGGACACCAGAAATGTGAGATTGAGATTGTGCACTAATGATTTCAATCCATCCAGTCATTCGTTAAATCATTATTCACTTTGGCTAGTGTTATTAATAGCTTACAATATGCCACCGTCAATGTGTATGAAAGATGAATTCATCTTTCTTTCGATGATTATTCCTGATCCTAAGGGTCCGCGAAAAGAAATTGACGTATTTTTTTGAGCTCTAATTGATGAATTAAAATCATTATGGACACTACTAGAAACTTGGTCTTCAGCAACGGCTATCAGCAACGGCCGCTCAAGCCGTTGCTATTTGCAACGGCATTCTTACGGCCGCCCTAGCCGTTGCAGATATCTGTATCTGCAACGGCGTTCTAACGGAAAACCGAGCCGTTGCTGATTATTTTAATTATCAGCAACGGCTTTCGGACGGAAAGGCTAGCCGTTGCTGATTTTTTAATTTTCAGCAACGGCTTGCTAACGGATAAGTGAGCCGTTGCTGATGATAACTTATCAGCAACGGCTTTCTAACGGGCGAGTGAGCCGTTGCTGATAAGTTTATATAGGGCACGCTCTCGCGCCCGACCCTTCTTCCTCCCGCTGCTGCCGCCGCCGCCTCCTGCCGACGCCACTCGCCGCCGCTGCCGCTGCTGCCGACGCCGACGCCTCTCGCCGACGCCTCTCGCCGACGCCTCTCGCCGCCGCGCCGCTGCCGCTGCTGCCGGTATGTTGATCGGCCGGCCTATACGGTTTCGGCCGGAGATATTAAAATCCGACCGAAACCCTATTTCTAGGGTTTCGGCCGGCGGCGGTCGACCTATGGCCGCCGCCGGACCTTCTACAGTGGCCGGACAGTGTGTCCGGCCACTGTACGCCGGCGCCGGAGGGTGGACTCCGGCGCCGGAATATATATATATATATATATATATATATATATATATTGTTTTTGAAATTGTTAATTAATTATTTTATAAATGTTAATTAATTGTTTAGATTAATTGTTTAATTTGTTAGATTAATTATTAGGGTTTAGATTAATTTCGGACGCGCGCCGGAATCGTCCACTTCGGACGCGCGCCGGAATCATCCAATTCGGACTCGCGCCGGAATCGTCCAATTCGGACTCGCACCGGAATCGTCCACTTCGGACGCGCGCCGGAATCGTCCAATTCGGACTCGCGCCGGAATCGTCCACTTCGGACGCGCGCCGGAATCGTCCAATTCGGACTCGCGCCGGAATCGTCCACTTCGGACGCGCGCCGAAATCGTCCAATATGGACTCGAACTGTCTCAAAACATTTAGAAAATAATCATCCATCCGACGAGTTGATATGTTTCACGTACGCATCGATCAGTCGGATATGATTTAGCAAAACCTTAGATCCGTTCGGGGATTGTATGTTCGTGTAAAAGAAGTAGATGATCTTTTATACGACGTACAATTCTTGAATTGTCCCTGATTGGACAATTTGGGAATATAGTTATTTGTACTGCACTTACGTTTTTATTTTAACTGTTAACTAATTATTCTAAATTTCGGCAACATCTCTCTTGTTCTCCGATACGCGCCCAGATGATATGCGTATTCGGAGAACTGTAGGGAGATGCTGTCGAAATTTAGAATAATTAGTTAACAGTTAAAATAAAAACGTAAGTGCAGTACGAATAACATAAATCCCGAATGGAATAGGACCATCTCACCTAAAGACATTAACCAAAGAAATTGTCATTGATTGACAGAATCATGTCGGCTGATCGAAGTTGGATGTACCGACGTTTTGATCATGGAGCTTTAACGAATGAGTTTCGATTAGGCGTAACGTACTTCCTAAATTTCGCCTATTCGAATCGGAATTTCGTTAGCATGGGTGATCAAATCCGATGTCCGTGCCGCATTTGTTCGAATGGCCGATTTTTGGATCGGGAGACTGTCACTCTGCATCTATATACCAAAGGATTTACACCAAGATATTTTCTATGGACTTGTCACGGGGAGTCACGCGAAGTCGGGACGTCGAGCAATCCTGTCGTTCAGACATATGGTGAATCTTCCTCTGCTGGTGCTTCTTCATCCGGTCAATGTAATCCTTATAGAACTATGATACTTGATAGTCTTGGGGGTCAATTCCACCTGAATGATAATGTTGATCGGCCAGTTCTTCAGACATCAGTCCCACCAGATACTACAGCGGTTGATATCACAGAAGTAGGGGCTGCGGTAGAGATTGAATTACCGAATAAAGAAGCTGCAGAATTTTACGAGATGTTGAAAGCTGCCGATGAACCTTTGTATGAGAATTGTCCTAAATACACTAGGTTTTCAGCAATGACACAGCTCTTAAACATCAAGGCCGATTGTAATATCAGCGGAGTTGCGTATGATCGGATTGCTGGATTGATTAATGGAATGCTGCCTACTGATAACAAGTTTGAGCCTACTTTTTATAAGACTAAAAAGCTAATGAGAAAATTGGGGCTTGGGTACGAAAAAATACACGCGTGCCAAAATAACTGCATTTTATATTATAAAGAAAATGTGCAGTTGGATAAATGCCCTGTATGTCAACACCCTCGTTACAAGGAGAAGAAATCGGTCCGACAGAAAAATATCCCGTTTAAGGTGCTTCGGTATTTTCCACTAACACCGAGGCTTCAAAGATTATTCATGTCGGAAAAGACAGCCCCCTACATGAGTTGGCATGCAAGAAGTCGTGATGATACAGTAATGACTCATCCATCTGACAGTGAAGCATGGAAACATTTGGATACATGTTATCCTTCATTTGCTATGGATACTAGAAATATCAGATTGGGATTGTGCACAGATGGTTTTAATCCGTTTGGGCATTCTGCAACTCCTTATTCAGTTTGGCCAGTGCTGTTGACAGTTTATAATTTGCCACCGTCAATGTGCATGAAAGATGAATTTATTTATCTTTCGATGATTATTCCGGGTCCTAAGGGCCCGCGAAAAGAAATTGACATATTTCTCAGACCCTTGATAGATGAATTGAAAACATTGTGGACTGAGGGAGCTGTCACTTATGATTGTCATCGGAAGCAAAACTTCAATTTAAAGGCCGCGGTCTTGTGGACAATCAATGATTTCCCCGCGTACGGCATGTTGTCGGGTTGGAGCACTCACGGCCGACTCTCTTGCCCGTATTGTATGGAACACTCTAAATCAATCAGTCTTCAGAACGGACGAAAAATCTCATTCTTTGATTGTTATCGTCGATTCCTACCGGTTCATCACCAGTATCGAAGGAATCGTAATAAATTTACTAAGGGCAGAGTCGAAAGAGATGGGCCACCACCGATGTTGTCTGGTGAACAAATGTTAGCACGTGTTTCAGCACTTCCAGATATAGTATTCGGTCGCAATGAAAGAGTGTCAGGTTTTGGCCAAACACACAACTGGGTGAAAAAAAGTATCTTTTGGGAATTGCCCTATTGGAGTTCATTATTGATTCGACATAATTTAGATGTCATGCACATTGAAAAAAATGTGTTTGATAATATTTTCAACACTGTGATGGATATTTCTGGAAAAACTAAAGATAATGTCAAAGCCCGACATGATCTGAAAATACTTTGTAAAAGACCAGAGTTGGAGTTACAAGAGGTCAACGGACGATATCTGAAACCGAAGGCCCTATATGTGTTAAATAAACAACAGATCAAAGATGTTTGTCAATGGGTAAAAGAACTCAGATTACCCGATGGATATGCTTCAAACTTATCTCGATGTGTGAACGTCGATGATTGCAAAATATCAGGGATGAAGAGCCATGATTGTCATGTATTCATGCAGAGATTACTTCCGATCGCATTTCGAGATCTTCTACCTGATAATATTTGGGGTCCGTTGACTGAATTAAGTATGTTTTTTAGAAGCATCTGTGCAAATGTCCTTCGAGTCGAAGATATGTCAACACTTGAAAATAATATTGTTGAAATCATATGCAAGCTGGAGCAGTTTTTCCCTCCTGCATTTTTTGACTCGATGGAGCATCTACCGATACACTTGGCATACGAGGCACGAGTTGGTGGCCCCGTTCAATATCGTTGGATGTACTTATTTGAAAGATACATGAATCGTCTGAAGAAAAAAGTAAAGAACACCGCAGCTGTTGAAGGATCAATATCTGAATCGTATATCATCCAAGAAATTTCAACATTCTGCTCATTTTACTTTGAATCGACAGTACAGACAAGATTTGATCGTCTTCCACGTAACGACGATGGGGGTGTTCGACATTCAGATGGACGTTTAAATATATTTTGTCACTCTGGTCGTGCTTTTGGTTCTCGTCCATCTCGACACTTAAGCGATGAAGAGTATCATTTGGCACACTTGTATGTATTACTCAATTGTCCAGAGATTGAACAATTCATTGAAATATTTGACATTGAGATGGTGCAAAAATACTCTATTCACAACGATCAAGAATTGGAGAGATTACGGAATCGTGATTTCCCTACTTGGATTCAGACTTACAGCAAAGATCACAGAGCTGAAATAGATGAAAAAATATTTGAGTTTGTTAGTGGACCGTCGCGACTTGTGTCGTGCTATAGCGGATATTTTGTTAACGGGTATAAATTTCACACGGTTGAATATTCATTTGCAAAGAAGACGATGAATGCTGGGGTCTGCGTGAAAGGGACAACCTATGTTGAATGTGATATGGATTTTTATGGACTGATTGAAGAAGTGATAGAGTTGCACTACTTCGGCTTGAAATCAGTGATCCTATTTAGATGTCATTGGTTCGATACAACAGAAAGGGGCATGAAAGTTCATCCAAAATACAAACTTGTTGAGGTTAATTATAAATCGAAATTGGCAGCAAATGAGCCTTTTATATTGGCATCACAAGCCGAACAAGTATATTACGCGAAGTATCCGGCTCGAAATAAAGATAGAGCAGATTGGCGTGTAGTCTGTAAGACAAAAGGTAGAGGAAAAATTGATCCGATAGTAGGAGAAAATGATCCTCCTGGTTTCTATCAAGAAGAAGATATTCCTGCTGTGGATCGTATTATTCCAATACTCGAGGATGCAGACACAACGTCAATTCAATTAGAAGTTGAATATGCTGATGATGACGATCATGAAATTGAGGAAGCTGAAGATGAAGAAGATGAAGAAGAGGAAGAAGAGGAAGAAGAGGAAGAAGAAGAAGAATTCGAAGACTATTATTCAGATGATGAAGAATAATTGTAAAGTATATATTTTATTAAATATATCTCTACTATTTATACAATAATCTGATTATATGTCTGTTCGACAGATATGTCTGGTCGTGGTTATCGACGCAGGAGAGTTTCGGAGTCTCCGATCGGTGAGACTCCAGCACTTACTCATGCTGCTGATCCTCCTGTTGCTGATCCTCATTCCGATGATACTGCCGAGGCTAGTACATCCAGACGTAGGCGGCCACGCGGGCCGAACAGGTGGCAGCCTCCACCAGCCACAGAGTCACGTAGATTGATTAGCGTGATTGGGGAGCGGTACGTAATATATCATGAATTATGAATCATTACAAATTCATTATATCATAATATAATATTAAAATTTATTTTTGTTGTGCAGGTTCCAGCAAGAAGAAGTGCCGAGGAGCATTTCTTCTACTATTCGACGATACATGCACGGGGCATGGCCTACGTGGTCTCACGTGCCTAGCGAGCACGTCGACATGTTATGGCGCGAGTTTGAGGCACGTATTATTATTTTTTTTACATGCATGATGATATATTAATATTGGTACTGATATTATTATTTTGCAGGCTCGCTATACATGGGCCGAGGACCAGAGGCCCTTCATTTACGCTGCCTGGGAGGCTATTTCTCGGGCAAGGTACAACGGGCAGCTGGGGCAAGCTCGGTCCCAGGCGATGGCCCGAGCTGGGACCACTAACATCGCGGAGACTCGGGGATACGGCCCCGGTTGGATTACTCCGGATATATGGGACCAGCTCGTGGGGATATGGTCGACGGATCGATGGCAGGAGGTTTCTCGGAATGCGGCTAGAAATCGCATGTCGGGAGGAGCAGCGCGTCACACCGGCGGCTCTGTTGCATTTGCAGTGCACGCAAACCGTATGGTAAGTATATCTTTTAATTATATATTTTATTTGTTATTATGTGTACTAATTAATGTATTTGTTTTGTAAATGTAGACGACGGTGTCGGATGACGGGACTGTCCAGCGACCCTCCCCGATGGCAGTGTTTGAGCGGACTCACCGTCGAGCACATGGGACTGGGGAGTACATCCACAACCGCGCTGCATACATTATGGTAATTATATATTTGTTTAAATTATTCATTATATATTTATAATTTAAGTTTTATGATAAATATTAAACAAAAAATCAAACTCGAGTAGGAGACCTACAGCCAGACGGTGGTGCAGCGCGGGGGTACCCCCGAGGACTTTGACGCAGCATCGTGGGTCGAGGCCGCAGGTGGCTGGGACCATGGCCGCGTATATGGCTTCGCAGATAGTGGTCATGCGCGAGCCGTACTAGGGCCACTTGGGGCACCGACCCCTCCGGTCGCTGGTGAGCGGCCGTCCACCTCTAGATCCAGTTATGATCATAGTAACAGAATAAGGACTCTAGAGGAGACGGTCGCGCGTCAGACTGAGATGATGGAGCACCAGAGTCAGACGATGGCGCGTCAGAGTCAGACGATGGCGAATATAGAAGCTATGCTACGCAACTTGTCGGGTCATCCCGAAGCAGGCATCTCTTCGGCATCATCTAATCCGTCGTCCTCGAGTCAGTCCACGCCGGTGTACACTCAAGCACTCCAGACCCCGCCATATGATCCAGGCCATCCTCCATCGTCATCGTGAGATTTTGTTTATATTGACTTTGTTACTCAGATATTGAACTTGTTTAATTTATATTGACTATGTTACTCAGATGTTGATACTTCAATTTTACATTTGAATTGTGTTTATACTATCGTGGATAATTATGAATATAAATATAATTGTTTTGATGTATATCTTGGTGTGTTTGTGATGTGTGAATGAATGTGTATGAGATGTTTGTGATGTGTGTATGAGGGTATGGGTGTGTGAGTTATGTATCAGATAAATGTATCAATGTATCAACGGAAATTAGAAATTTGAAATATTTCTGTTTGCAGGTATGGGTCATCAGCAACGGCTTTCCCACGGCCGTCCGTGGGAAAGCCGTTGCTAAAAGTGTATCGACAACCGTTGCTGATGACCTACAGCAACGGCTTAGCGACGGGTTTTTACTAACGGCTTTGCTACGGACTCGAGGCCGTTGCTATTAATGTTATCAGCAACGGCTCCGGGTCTGTTGCAAACCCGTTGCTGATAATAGTTTTAGCGACGGCCCGAGCGGCCGTTGCTGATAATGTTTTGAGCGACGGCCCGAGCGGCCGTTGCTGATCCGTTGCGAAGTCATCAGCAACGCGACTTTCTGTCACGGCGCTATTGCAACGGCTCAGCCGTTGCTGATGCTCTTCAGCAACGGCTCAGCAACGGCATCAGCCGTTGCTGATGACCATTTTTCTAGTAGTGGGAATCACTTATGATTGTCATCGGAAGCAAGACTCCACTTTAAGAGTTGTTGTCTTGTGGACAATCAATGATATCTCAACCTACAATATGTTGTCTGGTTGGAGCACGCATTGGCGACTCTCTTGTCTGTGTTGTATGGAAAACTCAAAAGCATCCAGTCTTGAGAGGGGTGGAAATTTCTTTCTTTGATTGTCATCGTCAGTTCATACCGCCTAACCATCACTATCGAATGAATCATGATTTACCAAGGGAGAAGTCGAAAGAGATGAGCCACCACTAATGTTGCTTGGTGAACAGATGTTAGCACGTGTTTCCTTACTTCTAAATTAAGATTATATTTGATCAGAATGATAGAGTTTTAGGCTTTGGTCAAACACATAACTGGGTGAAAATAGTATCTTTTAGAAATTGTCGTATTAGAGTTCATTACTAATTCGACATAATTTGGATGTAATGCACATTGAGAAAAATATTTTTGATAATTATTTTAATATTTTGATGGATGTTTCTAAGAAAACTAAAGATAATGTGAAGGCCAATAGATCTGAAAATATATTGTAAGAGACCGAAGTTAGAGTTGCGCGCAAGAGGTCGACGAACGACTTCATAAGCCGAATGCACCGTATGTTTTAAATAATTAAACAACAGATGAAAAATATGTATCAATGGGTCCCAAGCCCGAAGTTTTATCGGGCCGAGCCGAGCCGAGTTGGCCATAATTGATGTTCATGTCGGGCCGGCCAAACTCGTTAGCCTGGGACAGCAGGATTGGCAGGCCTAACGTTCTCTCCGATCATTAATCAATTAATCTGACAAGGACATTTCAATCGATGTTGTCGAACCAAAAATTACTGATAAATTAGGCAATGGAGAGATCATTTACTCGTGTTAGTTATATTTTCATTTCATTTTTTGATGACTTAAAGATGAAATAAGAATAGTCAATGAATAAATATAAATAAATGAATTAAATAAATAAAGACTAATATTAATTATACTATTTGATTGATATTAAAAATAGATAAAGAATAATAACTTTTTTATTTGGTTAGCATCCAACAATTGATAGGAATAAAGGAAAATGACCAAAAGAATCTTTTCTCATGATTTTTTTCACATATTTAAATATTCAACAAAAAACATTACAAGAATACTTATCAATTTTATTTCTAGTATTGGTTTATAAATATATATATAAATTTTAAATTAATGTTTAAAAATCACTACTAGAATATTAGCTATCAGTCACGAGGCTCCCCGACGACCCAGGAGTTATGCGGGTTCGGGTTTAGCTAAACGTGTGTTTTGATTAAACGGATTCAACCTGAATTAACACGATTAAATAATCGTGTTAATCCAGGTTAAACTCGTATAACCCGTAGAAACACGATTAAATTTATTTAACTAAACATATTTAATCGTGTTACTGAACCTATTTTATCCATTTACCCGTTTATAAGGATATATATATATATATATATATATATATATATATATATATATATATATATATATATATATATATAAAGTAAAAAAGTTACGGATGTTGGGTAATCTTGTTGTTAATAGTCTTTCTACTATGTTTAATTTTTAATTTCAGTAACTTTCATTTTGTTCACTATTGAAATTGTGATTGTCGTGTTGTATCGTGTAGGTGTACACATGTACACAATTAGATACATATACTTAAACATGTTAATTAAGTGTATCGTGTCGTGTCAACCCGGGAATAAAAGGGTCAGATTTGGGTTTGCATATTCGGACACGTTTAATAAACAAGTTGGGTTCGGGTTTAGCCTTTCACAACATGAGACACGTTTAGACACGACATGTTTAAACACAACACGACACGGATTGCCACTCCTACGGCCGCCCAAGGTCATCGCTCATAGCTGATGGCGCGCACGGGGCGCGAAATGAAATAACGTAGTAGCGACGACTTAGCGGAGGCCAAGGGGCCGTTGGTGATATAAGTAAGTAATTAGCCACAGTTAGCAGCAGTCGTCGCTTATTAATTGATGGTGTGAACGTGGCGCGAAAATAAAAAACACGTCATTGACGGCTTAGAGAGGGCCACTTGGGTCGTCGGTGAGATTATTTATGCGAATCCACGATACACCAACGGATAGCGAGCCGTCGGTGATAAACATTTTTATTTGAGTTCGTGCTTGACCCTTCCTCTTTCTTCCTTTTCTTCTTCTTATCTGCTACCGCCGCGCCTCTATCGCCTGTTGCTGCCACCGTCCGCCCTCTGTCGACTATTGCCGTCCTTTGCCATCGGTGATCAAATCCACCATCGACCCTTCCTCTTCGTTGCTCGATTTCTCCTCTTAGCCGACCGATATTCATCTTGATCTATCTCTGTTGCCCCCTTTTAATATCTCTGCCGCTACTCCACCACCGTCTAGTGTCGACGACCATCCGGTCACCGACACTGGACAAGGGTGTCAGCGTCTACACGCCGACGCCGAATTTCGGGCCGATGGATAATCGGCCCCAACCTATGCAACAGTAGTCGGCAGTGATGTCGACTATTGTTAATGATTAAGGTTTAACCCTAATCAATTGGTTGATTAGCATTTAATTAAATCCTAATAAAACTATGATTAGGGTTTAATTAAATCTTATTATTATTTTTAATTTTTTATTGTTAATTGTTAGAAATTAAATTAGTTTGGTTAATGTTAAATAAATGTTAATATTGATTAGGGTTTAATTATTTTTAGGTTATTTAATGTTATTATTGATAAGTTTAATGTTAATTAATTAGTATTAATGGAATCGTCCACTGTGGACTTGCGGCCAAATCGTCCACGGTGGACTCGCATCGGAATCATCCACTTCGGACTCGCGGCCAAATCGTCCACTGTCGACTCGCACCGACATTCACAAATTTAGAAAATAATCATGACGAGTTGATACATTTCACGTACGCATCGACAAGTCAAGTTTTAATTTTGCAAAACCGTAGATCCGTTCAGGGGTTGTATATTTGTGTAAATGAAGTAGATGATCTTTTATACGGCATACAATCCTTAAATTATCTATAATTGGATAGTTTGGGAACATAGTTATTTATATTGCACTTAGTGTTTTTCTTTTAGTTGTTATTCATTCGTAAAATTTGGCTTGTCAATCTCGCTTGTTCTCTAATACGCATCCAAATGATATGCGTATTTAGATAACTACCAAGAGATGCTACCGAAATTTAGAATGAAGTTAATGACTAAAAGAAATACTAAGTGTAATATAAATAACATGAATCCCGAATAAAATAGGACCATCCCACCTAAAGACATTACCTAAAGATATTGCCAACTTTTTGACAAAACATGTCAGGCGATCGAAGTTGGATGTACCGACGAATTCATCGTGGAGCTATAACAGACGAATTTTGAGTAGGCGTAACTTACTTCTTAAATTTTGACTACTCGAATCAAAAATTTCTTAGTGGTGATAAAATCTGATGTTTGTGCCGGAAATGTTCGAACATAAGATTTTTTGATCAGGAAACTGTCACAATGCATCTGTATACAAAAGGATTCACACCAAGATATTTGTATGGAATTGTCACGGAGAGTCACATCAAGTCGGGACGTCGAGCAATTTTTGTTGTCCAAACTCATGGTGAATCTTCTAGTGTCGTTGTTTCTTCTTCCAATCCACCTAATACATATATATATAACAATGATTCTGGATGGTCTTGGTGGACAATTCCATTTAAATGATAATGTTGAGTCAATTACTGAGACGACAGTGCCACCAGATACTTCGACAGTTGAAGTCACTAAAGAACAACATGCGATACAGATTAAACTGCCGAATAAGGATGCTACAAAATTTTACGACATGTTGAAATCTGCCAATGAACCTTTGTATGAGAATTGTTTGAGCGAGTGTTTGAGCAGTGCCGATGAAAGTAGTGTCGTCGATGAAAGTAGTGCCACCCCTCGCTGATGAAGGTGTTTGAGCGCACTCACCGTCGGCGACGAGGAGCGAGGGACTACGTCGATAGCAGGACCTCGATCATCACGATAAGTATTTATGTCTATTTGATTTACATAATTTTTATTTATAGTTTATATATATGTAGTATTTAAAATATAAGCACGTGTAGGAGATCTACACAAGGACCGTGATCGAGCGCGGAGGCACGCCGGAGGAGTTTGACGCAAGTGCATGGGTCAAGGCCGCAGGTGGCTGGGAGCACGACCATGCTTATGGCTTTGCAGACAATGGCCATGCACGCACCGTGTTAGGGCCACTTAGGGCACCGACCCCTTTTGTTGCGGGTGAGCGGCCCTCGACATCGCGAACGCAAGACCAGAGTCGGAAAGCGGCCTTGGAGTCTGAGCTAACACAGGAGAGAGCGACGATAGAGGAGCAAAGAAAGTCGATGGAGGAGCAGAGACATGTGATGGAGGAGTAGAGACGCACGAATGATGAGTTGAGATAGACAATACAGAACATACAGGCCCTCCTCACTCAGGTTGCATCTCACTCGGGCCTTCTACCGATGATGTCGCAGTTGTCGTCCTCCTCGACCCAATCGACGCTCCCGACCCAGTCGCTGTCGACTCCATCGCCTCCACCGCTGCCGTGAGATGTTGGTTTATTGTATTTTGATTATATTTTGCTACTTGTTAGCCTTTGTTTGAGGCTTAGATACTTGATAGATGTTTATACTTTACATTTCATTTTTGATACTTGTTTGCCTCCGGTTTGAGGCTTATAGTTGTTTATATACTTATAGTTGTATATATACCATTTCATATTTTGATACTTGTTTGCATCCGATTTGAGGCTTATAGTTGTTTATATACTTATAGTTGTATATATATGATATTTTGATACTTGTTTGCCTCCGGTTTGAGATTTAGATTGATGATATTTAAGTAAAACTTGTATGATTGGTTGAAAATGTATGTGTATGAGGTTTTGCGGTTGTAATTTGTGATTGAAAACGTATATTTGTAATCTATGATTGATGATATCATTGTATATATAGGAATTTTCAAAATATTATTTTTTTCAGTTACAAGATATAACTTCAGCCACAGCTTGCCCACGGCAGCATGTCACTATGCCATGGCTGAAAGCATATCGTAAATGGTTGATGGCATGGGCAACACCAAATATTACGGTTGCTAATAATATCACAAATGGCTCTCAACCGCGGCTGATGTGTTTAAATCAATGACAACCGCCGAGGGCCATCACTGATGTGTTTAAATCGACGACAGCGGGCGCGGCTGTCGCTGATGATTACGTTTGACGATCGACCTTTGCTATTACAACTTATCTGAGATGCGCACATCAGTGATGACCTTTTGCCACGGCTCGCACTGTCCGTGATAGTTTTCACCGACGGTTCAACCACGGCGTGAGCCGTCGGTGACAATGACAATTCTAGTATAATAAAAAAATGCATAACAAAGAAAATAAATCTTTAAAATTTTAAAATTAAGATGATAAAGGTATCAAGTTAGAATTCTATGTAATATTTCATATTTTTCATATATTTTTTTAAAAAAATGTGAGCCTAAAGCTTAGTTTTCTTCGTTAAAAAAGTAGTCATTTTTCATTAAAAAAATAAAAATAAAAAGGGTGTTTTTTTAATATGATCATTTTGGGATAAACTTTTTAAGAACTGACCTTATAAATTTAACAAAATCTAGCCAAGATAATAGTTTTTGGACAAAATTGTCCTCATTGATACCTGACCCATATGATGAAAGATGTGTCTATTTCAACAATCTGTCTAGGTGTCGACTGTCGACAACCTGAACAACCCGTCAATATACCAACAAACAAGGGACAAAGATAACACATTCCGTCCTGGATGTCAACCACCCAAGACAACCTGGGAACAATCCGTCCATAAGCCAACAACAAGGGACAAATACAACACACCTTGCCCTGGATGTCAACAACCTAGGACAACCCAAAACTATCCATCGATAACCCCAGGACAACCTGGTACAGCCCATCGACTTGCGAGAGAACTTACGAGGAATAGGAGAATCTGGTTTATTCCAAAAATGATTGTAAGATGCCAAAGATGGGTCGACAAAATCGCGACGCGGGGCTGCACGTTGGTTCTGACTGCTGGCCACATAAAGTTGGTCGGGGGGCACCTACTATCCTACGCGGTAGTGGCACGCTGTAGTTCTAGCTGCGGTGGCTCACTTAGGGATGACATTGGTTCGGTTAACTATCTTTTTGGTGGTTAATCGAAACCGAAACCGAGTAAAAAATCCACTAATCGAAATCGAAATCGAAACTAAAATTGAAACCAAAACCGTTCGGTTTCAAAAAAACAATATCCGAAATCAAAACCGGTTCATTATCGATTATCCGACGGATAACCAAAATTGACTTTCTGGTAAATGAGCTCCGGGTAGCAGGTTTAGAGTTTTTTGGGTTAAAAATATATATAATCAGGTAAACGGGTAGCGAGTCTAGGGTTTTTGGGTTTAGAATGTATATATATATATACGATTACCAATTAACCGCGAATAATGGTAACCGAAACCAAAAAGTATAACCTATTTCAGTTAGCGATTATCCGCAACCCGGTAACTGAAACCAATTCGATTAAAACCAATTTTTGGATTTTACTTACTGAAATCGAAATCGAACCCCAAATTCACTATCCAAAACTAGATTTTGTGGTTCGGTTAACCAGTTCCAATTGCCACCCCTAGGCCCACTGTCGATGTACTGCATCATTGTTGTAGCTACGTTGGCCGTGTTTGCCAGCATTGTGGGGTGGCCATGCCAACCCGCCTAATCGACTGTTGGTGGGTTCAAGCAGAGCCGACGATGAGAGGAGGGGGTGGGAAAGGAAGAACAAGGTGGATCCAACGAGGGGCGACCGCCGATGGTGGATCCAACGAGGAGAGGAAGAACAAGGGAGGGTGACAAAAGAGCAAGGGACTGAAGGGGAAGAGGAGATCAAGGTGAAAGACATTTTGTCCATTCATACAAAATTTGACCATTTTTTGTTTACGTTATATGATGGTTAGTTTTAAAATTGATTATTCTAAAAGGGATAATCCCCGCAATTTGTCCCTTCTGAATAATTTGCTCCCTCTATATGAATATAAAGTTATTCTTGAGTGTTGGAGAAATTTTTTGGGAAAGTTAGTGAATTTAACCCAAACTATAGCGAAATTAACAAATCTAACTCAACTTTTAATTTGCATCAAATCTAATATGAAGTTTCGAATTAACACCAATTATATCCCATAGTCAATGTACTATTAATGAAAATGTTAGTTGTTGATGTGACGTCCTAGTCAACAACTAATATATTAATTTTTAATACTCATATACACAAATCACCAGTTGAAATTTTTTTAAAAAAATACAAAATCCTAACTCGAAGTTCATCCCCACCCGAACTCCCCTACTTCCCGCTTAATAATATGACTTGACAACCCGCTCTAGTTGTTGATTGGGATGCTAAATCATATTGTCAAGTCATACTCGTAAGCAAGTAGTAGGGTAGTTCGGGTGGGAATGAATATTGAGTTAGGATATTGTGTTTTTTTTTTAAATTTTTGGCAGCTGAGATGTGTATATGAATATTAAAAATTAATATATTAATTGCTGACTAGGATGTCACACCAACAATTAACAATCCAGTTAACAACAACCTGACAATGAGATATAATTGGTATTAATTCAAAATTTTAGGTTAATTAGATTTGTTGCAAATAATAAAAAAGTTGAGTTAGATTTGTTAATATCATCCTAGGTTAGATTTATTAATTTTTCCAAAATTTTTTAGTTTCTATTTTTAAGTAAGGAGAGAAAATAGAAAATGAAAATAATTTTGTTATAAGATTTCATTTCTTTTGGAAATATATGAAACTAGAACATCCTAATGATTATATATATGTACTTGTTGCACCTATATAAGTTTTATTCATTCGAAGAGAACAAAAAGCCTTTCCTGAAAATGAAAGAAATGGGAAATTTCACGTAGAAAAGCTTAATTAACACCTAAAGAGCTAAAAAAAATCTATTATATAACTGAAGGGTTTTAATATATCATGATATATTATAAGCACTACACACCTTGGTTGAATAATTCCCTCGAATCCACTCCTCCTCGGCGTTGAACGGCATCGGCGGCGCCTTCACCCGCCGCGCTCTCAAGTGCGTCGCCGGCAGCGACGACACCACCACCACCTCGTCCTTCAGCGTCTTCTTGAAATGCTCAACGTCAAATATATCACCAAATTCACTGCACCAAAAACAAACAACTCAATCAAACGAATCAAGGGGCGAGTAAACACAACAACGCACACACAAACCTCTCGTCGCCCCAAACTTGGTTGACTTGGAACACCGGGAGGACGAGCACCGCCTCGAGTATCCTCGCGACGACGACGGCGTCGATGATCTGGTTCCGCTGCTGGTTCAGTCCTCCGGAGACCACCACCACCATGTACTTCCCCGAGCTCACGACGGGGGGGCGTCGACGCGGCTCGCTGGAGTGGAGACACGGCACGACACGCGGCGAGTCGGAGTGCGCCCATTTCCAGAACTCAGCCGAAGGAGGTGGTCCTCGGCGGGCTCGGAGGCTGAGACTGACATGGTGGAGGTGGAGGTTGAGGTGAGGGGAGCAGGAGATAGGGAGGGGGAGGCGCAGTTGGGAGATAGTGAGCAAGGCCCAGAAAAGCAAGAAGGGGATCAGCCAGCGGAGGTAATGAGAGGAGAGGAGGAGGTGGTGGCGGCGGAGAGCTGCCGGCGATCTTGGTGATCTAAGAAGTGGTTTCAGGGACAAGTTCTTCTGGCTGATGGAGATGTAGGTATGGGATTGCATTGTGTTAATTAAATTATGAGAATGACACTGATGCTTATAATGCAAGGGAGGAGATTAATTGGAAGAAGATGGAGAAGGGCAAGGAAAGACAAAATTGAGAATTTGCATTTCTGACCTTTCAGATTTTGAAATTGCTTTTCTGTCCATGTGAAGTGAGAATTTTATAGTGTATTTATTTGCGAAATTTTTTTGGAAAGTTTAGTTTCGTGAGAATTTGCGAAATGAATTTTCGAGTTTTTAATTTTTGATTTCGATTTTTTTGTTTGGCGAAAATATATTTGTTTGACATATCATGTTTTTATATTTCGCCACCGCTCATTTAGCCAAATTTTGCGAAAACGCAAAAAATTACTCGAAGTAATTTTCGTAAATCAGTATAAAATGATTTTCGTGAAACACGAATCGAAACCCGCTCATATTTTCGTCAACAGACAACGTTTCGAGCTCCGTTCGATTTCAGGCGAAAACGAAAATTGAAAATGAGGCTAACAAACACACCCATAATTTTTAATTTTGAAATTGCTACTACGAATTTTCTTTTGATTTTTGTGTGTTGGGTTGACTTTGACTTGGTTAGTAGGGGAAGGTAACAACTGGGGTCCATTTAATCAAGTACTTGAGATTAAATCTAAGCACAAAATGATTGGGTGTTTTCAATTGCTGTAGATTAATGTTTTAATTACTAACACCAATGACAATTATATAAATTTACACGGATCCTTTCTTCTATTGGAGCTGCTCAGGCCAATCCTGACCTTCCACCAAGGATCTGCGCGAATCTCAAAGAATTGCACGTCAGTGGATGATTCATCAGCAAAGGATTTATTTGGACTATTGTGTCAGAAACGTGGCATGTGAATTTGCATTCCTTCACGTGCAATGCATGTTAAGTTCGATCAAGCCATGTTTTCAATTGCTGTAGATTATTGTTTTAATTACTAACACCAATGACAATTATATAAATTTACACGGATCCTTTCTTCTATTGGAGCTGCTCAGGCCAATCCTGACCTTCCACCAAGGATCTGCGCGAATCTCAAAGAATTGCACGTCAGTGGATGATTCATCAGCAAAGGATTTATTTGGACTATTGTGTCAGAAACGTGGCATGTGAATTTGCATTCCTTCACGTGCAATGCATGTTAAGTTCGATCAAGCCATGTTTTCGAAAACATTTCTCCCGAATTAAAATTATATATATATATATATATATATATATATATATAAAAGACAGTGCACATTTTAGAGTTCAAAAATGATAAATTGACAGCTATATTTTCCTGCTAATGGGAGTCCACTATCAGTTCTAAAAATAAGTTTCGTGCTCTTGTTTACTATAATATTTTTTCAAAATATTTTTAATATTATCTTTAAATGTAAATATATGTATAAGCATAAGTTTAATATTTTAAAATATATTTAATGTTTCTCTGGTGGATCAGTCAACAAACGAAAATCATGAAGCACGAGAAAAAATTAAAGAGCCAACGCACCCTATTAACGTGATTCCAAACAGAGATGTGTCCTACGTCACAGGCAAAGGAGGAATAGTAAATTTTCACTATTCTCAACAATGAGGTACATAGAAAACTCTAACACCGAATATAGTGTCTCTCGTTATCAAATTTTCTTTCTAACCTAAAAATGCATGATAATCCTGAGCCTTATTTGGATAAGTGGAATATAATTTAGTAATATATAATATGATATGATATTATATTATATGATTTGGTACTATAAAAATTATTATCTTATTTGAAATGATGACATGGTATGATATGATATGGTTAAATGATAGTAGCTATGCAAAAGAACGACGTCTTGATTAAGCCGATTAAGAATGATAAATAAAAGTCTAATATGATATGAGTATATAAAGGACATAAAAAAAATTATAAATTTTGATTGATGATATTTTAGAAATAAAATTTCATGAAAACTATGAGAAATCACCAAATTCATGATTTAAAAACTTGTCCAAAAACTATAAGTTTTCAAACCATGAGATTATCATATCATACTATGATCATTTATTAGAAGTCTTCCCAAACATAAAATTAAACCATACCATACCATACCATGATAAATCATACTCTACCATGAAACAAACAATGCCTAAATATCTCATATATAATATTCAAGATAATCGTTTTAAAAAAATATGTTCAATATTAAATATGATAAAATATTTCTAAATTGTAGTATTTTTAATATTATTGTATATAAAAAACAAGAAAATTAGATTTAAAAAATATAAGATTTGCAAAAATTTTATGGTCTACCCGCGTTTTCAAAATTCGTCTGTAAATGCATAATATTTACATCCGTTTATGCCATCTATTATATCCGTTTATGTCATCTACCAAATCGTCAAGTGTCGTCAGCTAAGTTGAGACGACGCTTGATGATTTGGTAGATGACATAAAGAGATGTAAATGTTATGCATTTACAGGCGGATTTTGAAAACACGGGTAGAACATAAAATTTTTGCAAACCCGCTAATGACCTACCAAGGTCTAGGACGGGTGAAATACCCATTTACACAAATCCACTGTCACCCTAATCCTAGCAATTATATTATACATGTTCTTGAAACGTAAATATATTGATGTTTTCCTCTCAACTCAAGGTTTGAATAAAATTATCACATTGTCAAGTATTAAAAGAAATAAAAGAAAAAAACATGCTCCGGATACTTACTGTATGAATCATCTAATTTCATAAAATTTGAAAAATAATATAATTGAATAATCAAGTCCTAAAAAATATAAGTTAATTGTCTTTCTTATCTAATGAAAAATTAGACAAAAAAATCACAATGTTTGCAAAAATTTTATGTTCTACTTGTGTTTTTAAAATTCGTTTATAAATGCACAATTTTTACATCCGTTTATGCCATCTACCAAATAATCAAGCGTCGTCTCAACTTAGCTGACGATGTTTGACGATTTGGTAGATGTCATAAATGGATATAAATGTTGTGCATTTACATACGAATTTTAAAAACACGAGTAGAACGTAATATTTTTATAAATATTATGATTTTTTAATCTAATTTCTCTAAAAATAATTATAATCTTACAATCAAACATTTTAGGAATTAATAGCTAATAATTATTTCTACCAAATATGATGTTAATTTCTATTTTTGACTTAACTAAAATTTTCAACCAAACCAAACTAGTAAGTTCTACGGCTTCAACTATGAATCCGTTTTGAATCAAATTCTAGCTGTGCAAAAAATAGAAAAGGAATTAAAAGTGAGTGAATGGATCAAATTTGGTTGAATCGATTGGGCTAATCAAATTGAACCTTTATTTTAAAAATTTAATTTTATAATATATATAATTATTATAAGACGTACAGACGCTTGAATATACACAAAACACATCATAATAAGTACCTAGCTAAATGAAAAAATAAACACATAAAATATTATAACCAACTATGGAATCCATGTGCATTAATTAGTCTAAAAAGTTGGAATCTTTCTTAAAACAGTGAATCTCCAGTAGAGAGATGATCTACCAAAATGTTGAGCTGTTTCATTAAATTAGCCTTAATTAATTCACCTTGTCTTCTTCTCTACTCACAATTTAATTGGCAATTAAGATAGTGCCAAGTGCCAACAACTGCTACCGCGGACTAATGACCTGCTGATGAACGTGTAATTTGGTTGGATCATAAAATGATAAGCCACCGGCAGCAAGTAGTAAGTAAGTAAGTAAGTTGGATGATTTTTTTGTATGGTTGTAATAAATTAATGGTCAATGACTGACACAGTCGACGAACGACGACTAAAAACGTGCATCCATTTAATTAAGAAAAATAATAATGTGGCAGCGAAACAGGCGGCAATGTTGCAGTCGCCTCTAAATGCGTTTAGAACGTGGCCTGCACTCACCTTAATTTTGTGTCTTGTCTCTGCATGTCTCATAACATTTACTCATAAAATTGTGCATAATATATATTCTACCGGATCGAAAAAAACTTCTACCATATTAGACTCCATAAAATTTTTATAGACTCTCATATACGAGTAAAATTAGTATTTTTAATATTGAACCTATGATTATTAATATCGAACCTAAAGTGAAAATATTAAATTTACTCATTAATTTGAAATACATGTTCATTCTTAATTACTCTAAATTCAGATTGAAATTATACTAGATTCATTTTTATAAGGAGCTCCATAGAAATTGTACTCAACCGGGTCCGATTCGAGATTCATCAAGATGTGTTTATTAATCAATAAAGTAATTTAGTTGATTTAATTTTCATAAAAGTTGAGTACAACACAAAAGTTGTTTTTGTTCTTTAATTGTTTAAGTTGCTTCCTTATGTAGATGTGCGTTCAACTATTGCAAGTTTTTTTTTTTTTTTTTTTTTTGCAATAAAAACAAAAACTATATTAATCCATTGGAAGACAAAAAACAATACAATCTCTATCAATGATAGAGATGAGTTCAAGGGGCCGCGAGGAGGATCAAATAGTGGTCTTCTTGTGAACTCGAGCCCGGCCAGTTTGCTGCTTAATGGGCAGCTTTGTTTACATTGTGAAGAATAAAAGTAAAGGTTACATTTTTGAATTTTGTAACAATATACAAAATATCACGAGTAATTGAAGAAAATTTTCAAGAAACGACCGAAGCTTCATTGAGAGAATCCACCAATATTTTGCAATCTGATTCAATAATCACCTGCTCCAATTGTTTTGAAAAGGCAAAAGACAAAACATACCAAATTGCCAAATTTTCACATACCAAAACTGAGTTAGTAGGAAAATAATTACAGAATACAAAATTACACAAACTCAGATGATTTCTAATAATACATCTAGGGCATGTTTGCTTCATAAGATAAGGAAGGATATCATAAGGGATGAATTAATATCCATTGTTTGTTTAGTGCATGAATTAGAGAAAAATAAGTATAAAAATAATATTATATCCGATGTACACCGGATTTTAAAAATTTATATTCAATCCACCCTCATTTATTATCCAATAATATCCTATTATATCCAATGAAACAAACATATCACTAGAGCCATCCTCATCATTTTTGTAGGAATCATCACAGTTGATCTTAAAGAAGTCTAAAGAGGGAGGGAAGGGGTGGGGGGGCGTCGAGGAGTATTGGTAACAGAAGGAATAATGCCATCAGACACGCACATATTCTTATAATGATATGAGAAAATCATAATTTGGGTAATAGCAGTTAAGCTAGAAGGTTTTTCATCTCTATGCAAAACAGAATTTCAAAAAACTCATAAGAACCAAAGAGTGTTAGCAACAATGACTGAGGAATTCAAGTCCCGCATCAGCCATCTACCAGAACACCAATTGTTCATAATAGAAAAATCTAAATTGAGCTTAGAACCCAAACGACCAGATATCTGAAGCATAAGTACAGTCACAAAATAAATGAGAAATCGACTCATCTTCTAAATTACAAAGAACACAAATCTTCGTATAAAAAATTCCCAAATGAAACAATCTCATCCGAGTAAGTAAACGTCCATGAAAAAACTTCCACATATTTTTTTTACTTTTAAAGAGGTATTTAAATGCCACATTCCAGGCCAAATTTGTTTTAAACCAATAGGAATTAGTTCATGATTTTTCAGAAAATCGTAAGCAGAAGAGGAAGAAATCAATCCAGATTTCTCATTTTCCCAAATATAGGTATCCTCATAGGGATTCTTAGGCAACCGAATACAACAGATAGCATCGCCCAACTCTTTATTGCAAACAGAGTTAATAATAAAGCTAGACCAATGCATATTTTTCATTAAATTATGCACATGAGTAATAGAGTTAAACATATTAACATTGATATAAGTAGGATTTAGAGCTAAGGGTAAATCCAACACCCACTTATCATTTAAGAAAGAGGTATTAGCTCCAGAACCAATAAGCTTAAGAAAATCAAACCTAAGAGAATGAAAATCCTTATTAAAGAGCTCCCAAGCCCAAGAGATAGAGCTAGTACTAGAGGAAGGGAAATTTACAGGAGGGTATTTGGATTTAACAATGTTGATCCAAAGAGAGTCTTCATTGTTTAAGTAAGCTTGAACTCTCTTATCATGTAAGGCAATGCTCTTATTATTGAGATCATGGATATCTAACCCATCAGAACTTTTAGAGAGGGTAACAATATCCCAATTGAGTAAATGCATACCCTTAAAATTAGAGGAGTGATCCCAGAGAAAGTTTTAAATTTTTTTCTCAATTTTATTGGAGATATTCTGGTTGAACCAGGTGACAGAAAGGGCATGGATTGGTATAGAGTTAAGAACAGACTGGATAAGGATCAATGATCAATCTGCCAGCTTGGGAATGAAAGTTGGACTTTTAATTACTTAGTTTAGAATCCATCATAGTAAGATATGTGATCATTGGAACTGAGAGGAGGTCTCCTTGGAGCAATCAAAGTATCCAAATACTTGAAAGGAAATTTATCAATTTTCATGTTTAAAAAATTAGAAATGAAATTCCAAACAGAAGTAGGAGTGCTTTTGGGAAAAAGGATCTTTGATTTAGAGAGATTGACTTTTTGTCGAGTCAAGCTCTCATAAGTAGAGAAGATAGTTTTGAAAGAAGCTAAGCTTTTAAAATTGGCCTTAAAGGTGAGAATGATGTCATCAACAAACATAAGGTGACTAATGGCCATGTTCTTAATTTTGAAAGGAGCATGCTTGTTGTTCTCAACAAAAGAGTTAATTAAATTGGTAATAGTTTGTGCTACAAAAATGTAAAGCTACACTACAAAAAAATAGGGTATCATCAACGGATTAAATCTGTTGGTAATAGTAAAAAATCCGTTGGTAATATTAATACAAATAGATTTTCATTGGTAAAATTCGTTGGTGATACTCTGCTGGTATTACCAACGGATATCACAATTGTCCGTTGGTATTACCAACAGATAAAGACATATTTGTTGGTAATTACCAATAAATGAGTTGGTAATTTTGTTGGTAATACCAACAAATGATATATTTGTTGGCAATTTTATTGGTAATACCAATAAAATTAGTTTATTGGTAATTATTTATTAGTGAAAATTTGTTTTCTTGTAATGAAGGAAAGAGGACCATGGGTCTCCCTGCCTTATACATTTAGTAGCAGGAAGGAAATTAGAAATATCAGCATTAATTAAACAAGCAAAGGAAGAATTAGAGATACACATTTTAATCCAATCGACAAACTGAGGGGGGAAACTAGTAAGAGATAAAATCATAATAATGGCATCCCACCTAAGCATATCAAAAGCCTTTCTAGAGCAAGCTTAACAATAATGATAAAAAGAATGAGATAGTTCCTAAACCACTAGGATATTATCATGAATATTCCTCCCTTTAACAAAAGATGATTGTTCCTTAGAAAATAAGGAGAGAAGAAAATATTTGAGCCTATTAGCCAAAAGCTTAGTAATGATTCTATAAGAGATATTACAGAGAGAAATGAGTCTAAAATCTTTAACAAATCTAAGGTTAGAGCATTTAGGGATAAAAGTAAGTAAGATAGAATTCCAACCGAAAGGTAAACTAGCATCAGAATGAAAAGAATTCAAAATATTACATAAATTATTTTTGATAATAGACCAGTAAGTCTTATAGAACTCAATGGTAAATTCATCATATTCAGAACTCTTGTCTTTCCCAAGGGATTGGATAGAGTCCCAGACTTCTGAATCACCAAAAGGAGCAATTAAGGAAGCTGAATCACCAAAAGGAGCAATTAAGGAAGAGCATGAATCAGTAGAAATGCAATTGAAAGAAGGCCAAGAATCATCATTATAAAGAGAAATATTAGAAGAAGTCCATAAGTTAGAATAATGAGTTGCAAATTCAGTCAAAATAAGCTTGTTGTCAGAAATAGAAGTATGGTTACCATTCAAAATAGCAAAAATAAAATTAGTTCTACGATGCATGGTAACTAAACAATGGTAATAAGCAGTGTTCTTTTCACCATTTTAAATCAAAGCAGTCTTAGACTTAGACCACTATTTAAAGCAGATTTGCTTTTGGATGACTAAGTATTTATTGTGAAGGGATCTAAGCTTGAAATCCATATTAGGAGGAGGGTAAGGGGATCCTTTAAGGCTTCAACTAACTTAATTTCATTTAAAGTGTTCTCAAGATTTTCCTCAAGATTACCTAGAATGTTTCTATTCCAATTACTTAAGGCACCTCTAGTGGACTTAAGTTTGCTATTGAAATTTAAAAAGACCATCAGCAGAGGAATTAAGATTCCAAGTGTCAATAACATTTCTACAGTCCTCATACTCAAACCAGAAAGACTGAAACTTAAAAAGTTTACTTCTGTTTTGATTTTTACTAGGAATGGTGATAAGAAGAGGTAAGTGCTACTAATTTTCACCCCAGATATCCTATGAAATTGCTCTTCAATGTGAAGCAAATGGGTGAGACCCTCCACACAAAATAAGAAAAGATATGGTAATAGAGGATCTCCATGCCGGAGCCCTCTAGAAGCTAGGTCTGCAAAAACCATACGGCTGACCATCCACAATAGCGGAGTATGAAACAGTAGAAATGCATCCTTTAATCCAATTGATCCACCGCTCACAAAAACCCATCCTCTCCATGATAAACAAAACAAAACTTCATTCCACTCTATCGTAGGCCTTACTCATGTCAAGCTTAAGAGCTAGATCTGAGCTCCTACGTCTCTTGATTTTCAAGTAATGCATACATTCATGAGCCACCAAAATATTATCACTTATCAATCTGCCTTAATAAAAGCACTCTAATTAGAGCTGATAAGATGATTCATGAATTTTTGAAGTTGGTGAACTAGAACCTTGGAAATAATTTTATAGAAAATCGTGCAAAGACTGATCGATCTAATTTGAGACATGGAATTTGCATTTTTCACATTCAGATCAAACAGATGTGAGTATGATTGAAACTTTTAAGCATTCTGCATATCGAAAATAAACTTTGGACCGCCTTAGTGACATCTCCCCCAAGAAGCTCCCAATAGCATTGATAGAACCTAACTGTAAACCCATCATCCCCTGGGGCGACATTTGGGTCAAGCGAGAAGACTACCATCTTCACCTCCCCCTCCGATACAGGTCTTGTAAGAGTTCTATTCAATGTATTAGTGACCTTTTGACACACATTCTGAAATTGACTTGAAGGATCTAGTGGATTACGGGTGGTGAACAAATCCTGAAAGCATTCCTGAGCTTTCAAGCCTATACTATCTGGGCTAGTACACAAACAATCTCCATTGCCATCATCTAGGTGCCAAATTTTATTATGCCGATTACACATCTGAAACTTAGAGTGAAAGAACTTTGTGTTCTAGTCACCCAATTTGAGCCATTTAACTCTAGACTTTTCCTTCCAATACTGCTTTTCCTTGTCAAAAGCATCCACTAAATTCTTTTCAAGTTTTAAAATTTCATCCCTAGAGTCTGCCTGATAGATTTTCAAGGAAGATAGTCGCTCTTGGAGTTTGCAAATTTCTTCTCTAGAATTATGGGGGGTCTGCTTCTACCATGTGACTAAAGTGTGTCTACAGTGCTTGAGCTTAATGAACAACCTGAACATCGGGGAGCCCACCACAGGCCTATTCCACACATCATCAATGATATTTTTTACCTCCTCACTACTGCACCAACGCTCTTGATACTTAAATCACTTCTTCCTTCTAGGGGAGTTCGGACTGGAAACCAACAGGGGAAGACGATGATATGAGCCATTATCCTCAAGATGATAAACAATGGTCCTAGGGTACAACTGTCTCCAGAGACTAGAAACCAAATCACGGTCTAGTCTTTCTTGAATCAAAGAAGCACCATAACTCCTATTAGTCTAAATTGATGACCAGAAAACCCCAAGTCAACCAAGCTAGCTCTATTAATAAAAGCATTAAATCCATCGACTGAAGAAGGAGGTTTTGAGGCGCCCCCTTCCTTTTCATACATAGAAGAAGTTGCATTGAAGTCACTAATCACCAAAGAGTAATTAGTGGTCCCATTTAGAGCTACCAAAACATGATCATATTGCATACTTCTGACCGTCTCATCACAATGACAATGTATAGCTACCACATGTCATTGCATCTGATGAACAGGGTCTATCCAAGAAAAGGATATAAAAAAATCATCATGAGGGATAATGCTAACATCCGCAGACTCAATCCAACCAATCGCTAGACCTCCTGAAAGGCCTCTAAGGGAAACACACAAGAATTTGTCAAAGCCACACTTATTTATTGTATCAGCATAGAAAAACAAGATATGGGGAATGAGATCTACAAATCTCTTTTAAGTTGTGAATTGTTAGGGTTTTCCCCAAACACCGACAATTCCACGCTAACATTTTAATGTTTCCTTGGGTACCACATTTGGGATGGTACCCATGCCCAAACACTACTTCTTAAAAACCTCATCAGAACCTTCCCCCTTTGACTTGCGTTTTGCATTCTGAGCCTGCTTCTTGAAAGAGTCTCTTTTTTGCTGACCTGTAGTTGAGAGAAGCTGCTCTGTTTCAACAGGCTTTGCCAGCTTTGAAAAACTCATATGTTTGTCTATTGATTTGGCTTCCTGCACGTTATCTAATGAAGACACCAAGTCATCATTTCCCTGACATTCCACGACCATTTCCAAGCAAGAGCTCTGTATCACATGAGTTTTCATATGCACCCGCAAATTCTCCATATTAGGTACAACTACATTGTTCCCAGCCAAAGTCAAAGAATCCATGTTACCAGCCACCCGTTGACCAAAATATCCATCCATTCTCGAAGAAGACT
Organism: Canna indica; assembly: GCA_034359265.1. Lineage (NCBI taxonomy): Eukaryota > Viridiplantae > Streptophyta > Magnoliopsida > Zingiberales > Cannaceae > Canna > Canna indica. The sequence goes on along the minus strand of CP136898.1, from coordinate 28,305,701 downwards.
TAGACTCGGTCATATTCAAAGAACTCATATCAGACATCCCATCCACATACGCATGCACTGGCCTAACAGAAGACCCTAAATCAAGAGCAGTGGGGGTAGTGTTACTGCCCAATTGGCTTACTCTTTCTTGCGACTAAATGAACCAATCCATTCATCCATCAACCCTATTTGGGAAGCCCTTTGGAAAATTCGCACTGCTCCAAAAGTGCATACCTTATGTTGGAAATTACTCCACACAAAAATTCCCACTCGCTCTCGCCTCCTCCACCTTGGCCTAAACACTCCTGCAATCTGCCCCCTCTGTCAAAACTCTCTAGAAACTATCAAGCATCTCTTCTTTGAATGCACCTTTGCATCCCTACTTTAGACGCTCCTCAGCATAAATACTAGTCTTGCCCTTTCTCCCGGCGACGGCTGGGGACATGGTGCTTGGCTTTCTCTCCAAACCCCACCAAAATCATCCTAGTTCCTAACCATTGTGCCAAATACTTGCTGGTTCATTTGATTCGCAAGAAACGAGTTGCTATTCCAAGCTAGGCAGCCTACCCCGACTGGCTTAGTGACCTGCATTTTTGCATTCTCACATAACTACTTTGAACAGATGCTACATGAGGGCAATCTCAACCGCTCCCCTCGTCTGATCAAATGAATTCCTCCAACACAGGGTCTTCTTAAAATTAACTATGACGTATCACTTTTAAATTGTGCAGGCGGCATCAGCTTTATAATCCGTAATGCTGAGGGGGGCTATCTCTCGGTCAATAGCGCTTACTGTGAGGGTAGCTCTCCTCTTATTCTAGAAGCCACTGCCATTCGCGATGCTCTTCACTTCGCAATCTCTCAAGATCTGCCTCTTTTTATTATAGAGTCTGACTCTAAAACTCTGATACATGTATCTCAGCACTTGTCGTTGACATTTTTCGGTTAGGATCGTCATGTAATTTTGCTAGCTTCTCATTTTATTTTAGAGAAGCAAACAAAGCTGCCCATGGGCAGCAAATCGAGTGCGGTTTTGTAAGGATGAGAGGACTTGGTCCTCTATCCGCCCTTCGAGACTTGAGTCTGTTTTGTTGGACGACATTTTTAGGCCTGACACTCGCCCACTTCGTAAAAAAAAGAGTAATTACCTGAATATATCCTGAACTTTGACTTCTCCAAATTGCATCATCAACTATCATATTTGTATCAATTGCATCCCTCCGTCAAAATTCCGTCAGCTACCCTGTTAACCCTGCCACGTGGCATGTACACATGTAATAAATTTTTTTTTATTCAAAACCGAATAAAAAATTATTTTTTTCAATATCTTTTCTGATGTCCACGTGTGCTGCACACGTGGATTAAAAAAAATTATTTTTTCAATTTTTGTTTAAAAACGCTGTTCTGAATTGTTCACGTGTGAAGCACACGTGGATTGTCTTTTTGCCCTAAAATAAACCCTGACTGCCCCACATGTTCCTCGACATCAACTTCCCCGTCCGCCCCACCCGTTGCTCGAAGCTTCGGCGACCGGCGATAATAATAGTTCTCTGGTGACTGCTCCGGCTCTGGCGATGAGGAATCCCCGACTACAATAGTTGACGGCTGCTCGCAAAATGTCAGCTCGGGCGAAACAACCCCTGCGTCGTTCTACTCGACGTTGCAAGATCATCCTTCCTCCCAAGCGTGACCAATCGACTACAGAAAACCCTGTAAGTTCAAATTTTATTATTTTCGTGTGTGTTTGATTCGCATTTATATTTTGAACCAATATTAGGGTTTATTTGAATATGTCGTTAGGGCTTTGAGATTTCTTTTGAGATTTCTTATTTTCGAGTGTTTACTGTTATATTACTTGTTAATCTATATTGAAATCTTACTATTAGCAGCTATGATTTAGTGTTTACTGCTATGGTTTATAGAAATCATAATTTGGATGTTAGCAGCTATAAAAGTGCTATCTTTGATGTAATCTGATTTATGTTGATGTAATCTGGTTTATGTTCATGTAATTTTCTTTATTGTTGATTTTTTATTCTGTATTAACTACTGTTAGTATACCTTGTTAGTATACTACTGTTACTGTATTCATACTGTTAGTATACTATTTTTTATTCTGTACTCATACTATTAGTATACTACTTTTTATTCTGTATTCATACTGTTAGCATACTACTGTTAGTATCCTAATGTAATTCTTAAGTATGAATTGTGTAAGCATCAGGTTGCTTTAGGATAGTAGCAATACACTACAAAAAAATAGGATATTACCAACGGACTAAATCCGTTGGTAAATACGTCAGTGTTGACCATGCTAGGTATTACCAATGGAAATTATTATATTCGTTGGTAACACCAACGGTAATTATTGTCCGTTGGTAACACCAACAAAAATTATACTCTGTTGGTGATGCCAACGGAAATAATATCCATTGGTGACACCAACTGATTATACTCCGTTGGTAACACCAACAAATATCATCTCCGTTGGTAACACCAACATCTATCATCTCCGTTGGGAATACCAACGGATATCATCTCCGTTTATACTAATAGAACACTGTTGGGATTATCAACGGAGTTCTTCGTTGGGAATACGAACGAAAACATACGTCGGTATTATTCATAGGTTCTTCAATTTCGTTAAGGCTAACACTTGGCAGTTCTTCAATTTCGTTAAGGCTAACATCATATATCAAGTAATAGTTTGCAAGTTAATTACATAAGCCATGATGCTGGAATATTTTAGGAGTTTTAGTGGTTGGCAATCATTTATGTTCAGTTTTTGCAATTTTGATAGTAAAAAATTATAATTGCTTGTAGAAAATCATATTCCAAACATAAAAAAAAAACTCGCAAGTTGCAATAAATAAACGCATCATAATTCCTAACTGGAAAATTTTGCACAAAATGAAACAGGACATATTTAAAAAATATATATCATTGTTCAAACTTCAACCCAGACGTGTTGACAATACAAAACAGGATGTATGTATTTTGTATTCCCTTGACTAGATTTACATGTGGCAAATGTCCATTGGAACTGGAAACGTAGAAAACTAAAAACTTTGATTATATTTTTCCAAAAAAAAAGTAGTACTAAATCAATACTGCTTGCTGATGCTTTCTTTCAAAGGTCAATCCTTTGATAAGTGGAGGTTCGATTTAAATGACACAACAAAATTTACTTATTGCCAACTTTAGAATAGGAATCACGCAGAGGGATGGTTCTGTTAAATACCAATTTACCTGGGGTAGAATCTGGATCGACCGCAAAGTATCCTGAAAATGGAAAATATAAGTCAAACTCAAAAAGAAACAAGTCTGACAGATATGAACATCTAAGTCAATTAGAAGATATGTAACATCAGAATGAAAAATAAGGCTTCTGATTGTAGTTACATGCATTGCTAACTAATAATTAGGGCAGAAGACATGGGTAGAAAACACCTCTGACACAATTGCATGGCGTGGGTTATCTATCCAATCAATCAACAATAAATGTGTGAAGAAAAAATGTGTTCTTTAAGACATGATTAGCATATTTAGAAATGTCAAACATTAGCCACCAAGGAGCAACATCACTAGTGTCATGACACAGGAAGTTTATATTGGTGTTTGAAGTGAAAGAAAGTAGCTTACCCATCCTCTCAAACTGGAACTTGTCACCTGCAACAGCACTGCAAGAGATGGAACTCCATAGGCTTCCGGTATCACCTCCTTAGAATGTGGATTCAGATCAGCTAACCGGTCCTCTAGCTCACCCGGATTCTGATGTGCAAGCGTAACTCAGAAAAAGTTAACGTATTGGATGACTATCTTTAAGGAAAAAAAAGGGACAAGTGGAGAAATGACAAACCTATGAAAGGAATAGCTTCTCAAACAACCTGACATCCACCTTCAGAGGTTCAACACCAGGAGAGGGTTGAGCAACCCAATGAACTCCCTGCATTTAGCGTAAAAAATATAGTTAAGTCTAAGTATAATCACATGAGTTTATAGTGCTCCAAGTGGTAGTCTAAGAAAATATAAAAGCATAACAAAACATTTGGCTTTGGTTTCTTGGACGGATCATACTCAGCATGGATGTCAAGGATAGTGTCATTATTCCCATAGATAACTTCCGTGCACTTTATAGGGAATGCATATCTAAAATTAAAGACATAAATAAATATCTTTCCGTAGCATAGGTACTTTGATATTTTGATAAATCAAATAAAAAAATTATATTTGCCTTCTCAAAATTTCACTTGCCTTAGCCGTACAGATTTACCAGGTGCAAGCCCATAGTAGTTTTTTAAATCCTTAAGGCAAAAATCTGATTGTTCAACGTAAACAACATTTGTAAAAGGAACTTGTAGGGAGAATATCCAAGATGTTAAAGAATCTAGTCACATATTTTGGTCTATGTGCATAAAAACAGATGATACAGAGAGAATCTATCACTATAATGATAGAACACCAAAACATTTATGAATTTCTTGGTAATCAATGATTAAAATTAAGAAACTAACACAATGAGAAGAACCACTCAACCAAAAGGTAAATCCTCATTTGTCTACTACGAAAATAACGAACAAAAAACCTTTTACACTATGTTAAAGATAATACTTTTTATATTGTATTTATTGTTGGTATAGGTTAGCTTATATTATTCCTAGGTTTAGCTTATGGTGTCTCTGGCTTATATATAAGTCTTCTCTATGATTAATGTAAAGAGACTTTAGGGCTCAACATGGTATCAGAGCAGCCCTAGAATTTTTTCACAAATTTTTTTTTCCTAGTTTTTTTACTGTTCCTGCTCCGTTACTGTTCGGCGTTCACTGTTCATGCACCGTTACTGTTCGGCGTTCACTGTTCCTGCACTGTTACTGTTCGGCATTTACTGTTCCTACGCAATTACTATTTGGCGTCTCTCATGCGCCTTCCACGCGGCTCCTCCCTGCGTCTTCTTGGCTCGGCGCTGACGCTCGCGAAGTCGAACAAGCATCGCCTCTCCATCGTCTTCCTCTCAGACCGCCGGCGTAGAATCTAGCATTCGTCATCTCAACGGCGAGATCTTCTCTTCCTTCTTCGTCCTCCGCCGGCGTAGAAACCTCGGCAGTTCCTTGAACCAGACGCGCCAAGAAAGGGCGCTTCCTTCTTCTTCCTCCGCCGGCATAGAAGCCTCGGCAACCCCTCGAACTAGACGCGCCGCGCTGATCGCCTATCGAACCAGAGAAAGGCTCGATCGACGAGGTAGACGTGGGAACCCTCTCCTTTATCAGACGCCTGTGTGACGGGCGCCAATTTTTCTCCAAGCCGGCTTCTCCAGGCGCAGCTCCAAGTCGGCTCGGCTCTAAGCCGGCTCTAGTCAAGCTGAGCCGTTTCTGATCTATTTTCAAGCCATTTATGAGCCGAGTTTCTACAGTACTCCAGGTTTTTGGTTCCAACACAAGATTTTTTTCTGTCAATTGCTTCATTTGATACTGCTTTATAAAGAATGTCAAACTCTATGGTGGATCCCAAAACTGCAACTCTGAGTACTTCTATCAAACTCAATGGTACAAATTATATTCTCTGGTCTCGTGCTTTTCGTGTTTTTTGTAGTTCTCAGAAGAAGATTAAACACCTTGAAGATGATCCTCTTGATTCAGCCGATATTGAAAAATATTCTGATTGGGAGGCAAACGATTATGCGGTTCTCTCATGGATGATCAATAGTTTGGATCCGCAGATTGCATCAACAATTATTTTTCTTGATACTGCTAAGAGCATGTGGGATTCCCTAAAAAAAACATACTTTCAAGATGCAAATATCTCCAGAGTTTATACCTTGTACTCTGATATCTTTAATAAGAAACTTGAGGAGGGTGCATCAATTCAAGAGTTCTACGCCACCTTAAAAGGAAAAGCAGATGAATTGACCGAATATCATCCTTTCACTGCTGATGTTTCAATACAAAGAAAACAAAAAGAGGAATTTCTTGTTGCAAGGTTTCTATCCGCTATACCACCGTCTCTTCATCATGTCAAGTCCCAGCTCATGGCAGATAATACCATTCCTGATCTCCGAAATGCTATGGCCAGAATTTTGAGAGTTACTGAACTCAATCCTCCTCCTGCCTCTTTTCCTAGAGGAGATAACTCAACACTTATTGCCGGAGGTAGAGGCCACCAGGGTCGTGGTGGTGGTAGAACTGGAGGAAGGGGGAGAGGTAGAAATTCCTTTTCTCTGTGTATACATTGTGGGAGAACCAATCATTCTCCTGACAAGTGCTGGCAAAAGTTTGGAAAATCTTCTCATGCTAAAGCTGCTATATCTACTCAATCTCTCAACAATAGTACCAGTGAAAATCAAAAGGAGGAGACTATTTGTGTCTCTAAGTCTGAATATGAAAAATTCATGCAAGCAGTCACTTCCTCAGCCATGGCTTCCTCCTCTGGGACTGCGGCTATTGAAAGGTTCAAATTACTATGTGACAAGCTGGGCATGATTGACATCTATGCTCCAGCTTGAGGGGAAGTGTTAAAGATAATACTTTTTATATTGTATTTATTGTTGGTATATGTTAGCTTATATTATTTCTAGGCTTAGCTTATGGTGTCTCTGGCTTATATATAGGTCTTCTCTATGATTAATGTAAAGAGGCTTTAGGGCTCAACACACTAAATGAATCTTTTCTGGGAAATCTAAGAGAACCATAAATTTAGGATATCTACTTATGTTTACTTGGAAGGAAATGAAGAGAAGTAGGAGAGAAAGAAAGATTAATAAGTACATTGCAATACGAAGAAGAGTCATCTGATGGAGCATCAGGCCACTTCTTTGCATCAAAATCTATGACTAATCCAGAATCAAGATTTGTGATAACCACCTGAAGTAGAGATTCATAAACCATACAATAAGTAACATATTATAAATAATAAAGAAAACTAACTGATAGCAGAACTTACATACCTTTAGAGGATGCAATACTACCATAGTTCGAGATGCTCTTTTGTTAAGCTCCTCTCTAATGTGATATTCAAGGCAATCAACTCGTATCATACTATTATCACTGTATTGAAAAGTTTATCGGTCACCAGATGTACAAAAATAGTTTGTTGTCAAAAAGTTGCAAGTGTTTTTTAGCCATTAGAAACAAAAAAAACTAAACTTCAAGCTGATCTTTGTCAAGTTAAATTGAGTAAAAAGATTGTCCAATGGCATCATATAACATGCAAATGCGTGACAATTGTCTGACATGACAATGCCCCAAACTCCCAATTGTTGCGAGAAGCAACAACCTCCATACCACTAGACAAATGATACAAAAATGTAATATAGACCACCTTTCACTGCAAGGAGAAATCGAAAGAAAGGAAAGAGGCAACTGAACTTAATGCCTTCTTGATGTTAGAGAAAAATAAAATCCATCTACATTCTAGGTGGCATAGGTAAATTAATAAATTTATTTCAATATTCAACTCTAGGAGATTAAGCATAAAATAGATAATTCAAAGAATTGAATGGATAAATTCAACTATCTAGCAATCTGTGCATGCTTATCCATGTATATTTATATGAATAAATGCATCAAAATCTGACAAGTAATAGGGGGAAGTGTAACACCACTCCAACCTAATAAATAATTATAGTGGCTATTGCTATGTGCATGAATTTAAACCAGTGCAAGATTTGGAAAGGGTCATTGCATGCAAAATCACCATTGCATAGCAAAATAATTGAACCCTCGTCACCAGAATGAAACATTCTCACAAAAAGATTAGAGCAATGCCATGTCAAAGGGTCTAACTACATCAATGCTGCTGGGCTTCTTTACCTATGCAACAAAAAGATAACTGTGTAGATGTCATTCTATAATCTACATCAGAATCATTTTCAACTTTACTTTCAAGCGCATTTCAATCGTAGATTGTAAAGAAGCAACTTGATACCTTCTTGTAATTCCAATTCCTCTGATGAAAGAATTAATTGTAGTTGAAGATACTCCATGACGTCGTAACCCAGCTAGAGTCATTAGACGGGGATTATCCCATCCATCTACCCATTTTTCTGTCACTAAGCGATTTAGCTGTAATAGAAGAAAACATAACAGAAAAGTTACAAGTTGATCATGAAATAGGTAAATACACATCAATTATCCTAGGCTACAAAACAACAGACCTTACGCTTAGACATGACTGTATTCGAAATGTTCAATATGTTAATATTCCTAGACATAATGCTGATAAAGGTCTAGACCAAGTAACAACCAGTAGTATGAAGGACGACGGATCTCAAACTCTAGTGTGCATAGCTACAAAGAAAAACAAAAAAGTTAATAGCAAAGAAAGTAAAAGACATGTGTAACCAGTTTATTATGGATTACAAACTAAACCTTCAATTGAAATGATTAAATAGCTAGATGAACATTTTAACACCTAGTTTATTCTATCTTGAAGATTCTACTCACTATTTTATATCATGATTGTTATGAGAACAAAGCATTAAAAATAAAAATTAAAGCAACACAAAAATTTTCCTGGTTAGCAATGCAGTAATAGACTCCACTGCATACAATTTCTAGTCATATAAAAATAGATGGGTCGTTTAGCCAACAAGCAAATAAGAGAACACTATGCCATTACCACCGAATAGTTGAAAATACCATAAAACTTGTTGCAGACAATTCAAAGAATTTAGAAGCAGCACTTACTGAATGAGTAACATTTTTCAGAGAATCCACAATACAGTGAGAGAAGTCATAACTAGGATATATACACCATTTGTCACCATCATTAGGATGGGGAGTAAACTGCAGAGTACACCCAACATATAAATTAGTTACTCATAATCCAAAAATGTGAACGAGTGTTTCAGCAAAGCATCCCACCTTAATGCGGTATGCTATCAAATCATACATATTCTTATTATCACTCTGCATATCTTGTTTCAATCTGAGTGTTGCCTTGCCCTCATCAATCAAGCCCCTTCTCATGTCTTCAAACAACTTCAATGACTCTGCAATCGACCTATCCCTCCATGGGCTATTCATTTGCTTCTCCCTATACTCCTTGACTTCTTCAGGGGTCTATGAAGAAAAGTAAAAAACAGGAAAGACTTGGTCACATTATTAATATACTATGCAAACATACTAATTATAATTGAGTGCTTCATAGAAAATCTATAAAAAAGTATACAACAAACCTGATGATCAACATAAGCTGGACCTTTGCTTATCAGCTTCACTGCTAAATCATATAATTCTTGAAAGTAGTCACTGGTGTGGGTAACCTTATATAAGAAAACACATGTAAGATTATGTTTAATAGGACAAAAATAGAAACCAAATACCGACCTTGAAAGGCTGCCAACCCATCCATTGGACGATTTCTTGGATATGCTCAATGTATTCTCGTTTTTCAACCTCTGGATTGGTATCATCAAATCTAGAAGATAGAAATGTGTATAAAAAATCATAATCATGATTCAGGGATCTGCAGTACATACCAGAGTACTAATGGAGAACAATAGCATCCGAAGAACCTAAGTCCTATTTCTCATGCTGATTACGCAAACAAAGTTATATATTCTTATTTCAAAGGGCTCAAACTTTAGATATAAATAGAATAAACAGCAAAGTATAAATCACTCAAAAAAGTTGATCAAAACAAGTAATGAGTTGCCTTGAAGGCAGAAACAGAAAATGGGAAGTTGCAATGTGACAAAACTAACACTATCTGATGGAGAAAAGAAAACCATCTCCTCACCTTAGGTAACTTGATGTGCTTTCTTATCTTAGACATTTGTTTTATTACGCAAACACTTTCCTTTTTGACCAACCTATTTGGAGAAATTAACCATGCTTGGGAGAAATTAAACATTTGCTCGCTTACCTTTCCACGCACAAGAAGGTCAAACCAGCACTGGAAGATAAGTTGAGATAAGCTGATCACAGTGTCGGGTTTGTTGCAAGGGGAGGTGTCGCCAGGGGCGGGAGATGAGAAGTGGTCGCCGAGGGAGGGAGAGCAACGTTGCAAGGGGAGGTGTCGTCGGGGGCGGGAGATGAGAAGTGGTTGCCGAGGGAGGGAGAGCAGCATTGCAAGGGGAGGTGTCACTGGGGGCGAAAGATGAAAAGTGATCGTCGAGGGAGAAAGGGAGACGAGAAAGGTGTCACTGGCGTTGCAAGGGGTGTCGTCGGGGGTGGGAGACGAGAAGGGGAGGTGTCGTCGCGAGAGGAGATTGAGGAGAGAAAGGGAGGCACGAGGAGAGAGGGATCGCGCGGGGAGTTTGTCGGCTGTAGGGATTTTGTCGGGTGTAGAGAAAAAACATTAGGGATTTTGTCGCGCGGGTTGATTGCAAAAAACAGGGTGTGAAATATTATTTTGATCGACGAGGAAAAATATTTGGTCGGATGAAGGAAAAAATTATAGATTAATTTACCAACCAATTCTTTTATCCGTTGGTAATTTTGTTGGTAATACCAACAAATCGAATCCGTTGGTAACAGCTCCGTTTGTGATGCTATATTTTCTTGTACTGATAGTTCATCTTCAGATAGCATTGATTATACTAGAAGCACAATACCTTGCACAATGCAGAAGGGCAAGCACATGAGCAACCAACCATCTAGTTCTAGTTCTAGCAGCACTAGTTCAAATCAATATCAGTTTGTTCGATTGGAAAGATCAAAACAAATGAAGATGACAAATAGTAGTTCAAGTTCTGATCACTTTGTGCAAATGGGAAAGTCGGTTTGTACAATGGCATATACTCCCCAAGAAGAACAAATTCAACCAATTGTAGATCCATCATCTTCATCTTGGAGTGATTGGAATAAAGAAAATACCAACGAAGAACCAGTGACAGTACCCGTTGAACCAATTGTAGATGCTCCCCAAGAAGAACTTGTTGAACCAATTGCAGATGCTCCCCAAGAAGAACCTGTTGAACCAATTGTAGATTCTCCTCAAGATTGGAGTGATTCAGATTTGTCTGAATTTGAAGATGAGGAATTAATGTCTAGTGAATTTGAAGATGGTTTAGATGAGGAATAATTGGAAGCTAGTGTTGGCGAAATGGCGACACTAGAGGGGGGGTGAATAGTGTGTTTACTAAACGATTCGCCTAAATTCATTTTTAATCGAGTACTTAATTAGTTTAGGCAATTTGCAATTTGATTGATTAGATGTAGAAGCGATAAATGATAAAGCGAATAAAGCACACAACAAATAAATGCAAACACAATTGATTTATAGTGGTTCGGCCCCAATGCCTACTCCACTACCTAAACACCCCGATTAGGATTTCCAAACTAGTTTTACTAGATTAATTCGAGTTTCCCTTACAACGAGGACTTTTCACCCGGAAAATTTCTGCTCTCCAACCAAAGACACTTCCACACCCGGAAGTATCCCGCCTTCCTACCGAGAGCATTTTCCCATCTCAACCTAAGGGACAACTAGAACTAATCCTAGTAATAACTAAGTTTACACAAGTGGCTTTACACCTTTTCACCAAGGTAACCACTTTACACATACAAGACCAAACACTTCGTCTTCACACGCACAAATAAAATAGTTTAAATAACAGAAAAGATTTACAATCAAAAGAGATTAAGGACAAACCCAATAGAAAGAGCTCTTTTGCAAGCCTTTAGCTTCTTCAACTCGTCAGGAGGTAGCTTGATCAAAACTCGAGTTGAGCCCGCAGCTGGCGCTTGAAGAATGAACTCGACAGAGAATTAGGCGCCTTTTAATCAATCACTTGGAAGGCTTTAAACTCCCCTTTAAATGCTCAATAAACTCTGTAGAAATCAGGGAAAGAGTGTTAAAAGAATCATATGAGGATATATTTATACCCTCAAAGAAATGGCTGTTCAACGAATAAAAAACTATCCGTTACAGGCCACAAATCGAAGCGCCGGTCGAAGCATCGGTCGACCGGTCATTCGACCGCTCCATTTGTCCCTGTGGTTGATCGACCGATGGGTCGACCGCCAGACGCAGATCGCACGATCTGCGATCTTCGGTCGACCAATCGGTCGACCGATGTGATCTCGCGTCTACGCCTTTCAGCAGGTCGGTCGACCGATTGGTCGACCGCTGCTCTCTGTCTATTTCAAGCCTCTGTCGGTCAACCAACCGGTCGACCGACAAGGCTACAGCCTTTTACCTGACCCTATTCAGTCTACCGAACATAGGCTGAGTTTGTTTTCTCAGCCAATTTTCTTTTGCGCTTCGTTATCGGGTTCCGACTTTAAATGAGCATCATCTTGAAGAGCTTTTGACTTGATCTTTGGACTCGTCCAAGAGACTTTGGTGCACTCGTCGATCTTCGAGAAATTTCCACGACGAACCCGAGCATGACGATTAATGTCCTTCCAATTTTGCGATTTCTCCTATTTATCCGATCGAGGACATTGAACGTTAGTCGATATGAAACCTGAAAGATATTCTCAATGAAATCGTTAGTTCCATGTTTGTTATCATCAAAACCATCAAGACCGAGATTAAGGCTAAGGTTGAAAACCTAAAGCCAACAATCTCCTCCTTTTTGATGATGACAAACATCCATAAAAAAATATAGCATTAAAGCCTATAGGATATCAACTAGGGGATTTGTCCCCCTATCAACATGCATATCTATGAGATAAACTCCTCATATCTATATGCATTGATTTCCTATATTTTTCTCACACTTTTCTTATACTTTTCTCCCCCTTTTTCTTATACTTTACTCCATAGTTTTCTCCCCCTTTTGACCTATATTTTCTCTATAGCTTTCTACATAATTCTCTCCCCCTTTTGACTTATACATTTCTCCCCCTTTTGACATCAATCAAAAAGGGCAAGAAATGTCTATCTATTCAAAGAGATGAAGAACAAATATTTTTGCATAAAGTTGAGACTCTAAAGATTATTTTTCATTAAACATGAAAATTTCAACTAAAGGGATAGAAAACAAGTATTTAAGGAGAAATAAAATCATACATGATATGTTCAAAGACTAAGTATTTGAATCCAAAACAAAAACATGTATGATCTGAAGTATGTATGAACTTAGCATGATTTCATTTGAAATAAGCATGAAAGCATGAAAAATGCTAAGTCTCAAGATTTTGCTATCTACTCATGTTTTCTCAAACTTAGGCATTTGGACATCTAACATGAGATAAAATAAGTCTATGAATCAAGTTTGGGCTTAAGATGAGATTTTTACGTTACTTTGTTGACTTAAGTCAACCTATACTTCTAGTTTCAAAAATCACCCTTTTAAATTTATTCAAAATTATATTTTTGATAAATATTTTTGAAACCAATTTTTGGATGAAAGATTTGATACCAAATATAGAATTCTCATTTTGATACCAATTATGGGATGAAAATTTTGATACCAATTATTGAATAGACATTTGAAATGCATGTATCAAGATTGAACTCAAAATGAATTTAAAAAGTTTATTTTTCATCCTATATTATTTTCAAATAAATAAATGGATCCTAGCTATTATCCAAAATATCAAAATCATTCATAGAAATGATTTTACTCATGAAAATGTGTGAATGATATTAGAATTAGAATCCAAATGGTGTACATGGGTTTTTATTGAAGTTTTTGAAGAAAAATCAAAGTATAGAAAGATTGATATTTCAATTAAGGATGATACTTTGAATTTTGAAATCCAACTTCAAAAATTCATTATAAATTAGATTCTTGATGAAACTTTTTGAAATTTTTACACACCATACTAGATTTTTCAATGAAGATGTAGTTTCAAGAATCACCTAAATTTTTTTTTTTTCTATATTTTTCTAAAAATAACTGAAATTACTACTAAATGTAGATTGAAGTGGTATTTTTGTAAATTTCAGTTTTTCTTAAAACTTCTTCAATTTTCATTCAAACTTTCATGACACCACATGATGGCCATGTAAAGAGTATATATCAAGTTTGAAATGAAAATTTTGTCTTTAAGTCAAGATATCAACCTAGCATGATTTCATTCAAAACTAAACTAGTTTTTATGAAACTTGCTAAGTTTCAATCTTAATATTTACTCATGATTTTTCAAATTTAAACATATGGATACCTATCATGGGTAAATCTAAACATATTTCTCAAATATGGATAATAAATGAGACCTTTAGGTTAACTTGTTGACTTTGATCAACATGGTTCAAAAAGAGGTTTGCATGAATTAACCTCAATTGTCATTTTATCCATATCCATAAGAATTTTTCATTCTAAGTGCATGGAAACATGTCATACCTATTCCTAAACATGTTTATGAAGTGTTGGACTTAAGATGAATTTTCCAAGTCGATTTTTTGCCTTGGGTCAAACCTTTTAAGCTTAAGTCCTCTAAAATTGAACTAGTTATCACATTTTCATCTAGACATGAATTTTCAATTTCAAATACTTAGACTCATGTGATATGTGTATCTAAACATGTTCGTTAGGTGTTTTACTTAAAATGAGGTCTCTAAGAAGAGTTTTAACCTAGAGCAAGTTTCATTCAATCAAGATTATCATGAAATTTGCCTAAGTTATCAAAATATTTACCTACTCATGAAATTTTAAACATATATCATGCAACATCAATCATGAGTATAGAGCATCATTAAACATACATATTTAAGTATTATATTAAGATTTTTTCAAAATCAAAATCAAACCTTTTTCTTAGAAATTTTGCCCAACTTTTTCATTTTATTTTTCATTTTCTTTTAGATAGCATATCTTTCCAATTCTTAACTTGCAAGTAGCTAGACTTCATTAGTATCATAATGAAATAATATGACTACTAGCAAGCTAATATACTTAATATCAAGATTCAATACAAAGTTTCATTTAAAACATTAACCTATGCTAGATAGTTAAGATTCATTTTTAAGAAAGTTTTTCATGATATCTAAATGAATCATAAGGGATCATAAAATGTGAAACCTATGAGGAATAAGGTCCCTAAACGAGTTAAACTAGTTTGGACTTAATAGAAATGTCTCTTATAGTAAGTTCAATCTAGAGCAAGTTTCATTTGATGAAATTTGCCTAAGTGCTAATATTCTATCTACTCATGAGAATTTAAAGATTTTACATACAAGTCCAATCATGAGTATATAGACATAGTTTAAGCTTAAGCAATGAGGTATAACACTAGGATTTTGAATTAATCATAGTTATACCCAAATCATGAAAATTTAGCCAAACTAATTTTTTCATTCTAATTAGCCTTCCTAAAACCTTATAACTTGCAAGTAAGCTATACTAATATTCTAGAGAAAATCTAGCTACTTAGCAAGCTAACCAAACTAAGAAGCAAAGAGAAGCATCAAGATATCATTATAAAAGTTCACTTTGCTAAATAGTTCTAAATTCGTTTTTAATAAAATCAAGTGATACCAAAACAAATTTTTATAGATCACAACTAAAATATAAATGAAAACATGATCTCCAACCCTTCCTATTGGTTGAAAACCGAAAGTCATAAGTAGCCTACGATTTAGAACCGCAGGATCGCTTAGGCCCATTACAGGCCATCGGGGTCTCCGAGGAGACCGGGAAATCAAAAATCAAAAAACATTTTTGAAAGATGTTAAAAGCGGGGAAAATCAATCAATTTTATACATGAATCATAACTCCAACTTTAAATAAAGCAAATGAGTATAAGAGATGATACCCAAGTAATTTTGATGCCAATCTTACTAAAGCATCAAGATGGCTTGATGTTGCAACCAAGGGAGGATTCATCCTTTAAGTCCATGGTCAACTTCAACACGCCACTTTCCCTTAACCTTGTGTGGTAGTTCCCCCTATAATAGAACAAGAAATTTTTGGTACCCAAATAGCTTTGGGTCCTTGAGGGTTAGTTGGCCTAGGTATCCAAAGTGTCTTAGCAACACTTGGATTCTTTTTAAATGCACAATCATATATTGCGTGGCCAAAAATACCATAACAAAAATAATATCCATAAAACTTTTTCTTTTCATTTTTAGCATGAACATGAGATTTAATTTTAGAATGCTTATCATGCGAAACATGATGAGTATGAGCATTCTTAAGTGAAATATTTTTCTTTTGAATTTGAGATTTAAAAGTGGAATGTCTAACATGAGATTTTGCAAATGCATAGCATGAGATTTATGATGAACATAGATATTTTTTAGAGAAACAATTTTCTTTCTAGTGTCCTTAGGAGATGAAGCATTTTTTAATTCATTTACTTTCTTATTCAAGAAAGTAATCTCACCTTTCAATTCATTCATGGATTTATGCAATGCATGTAATTGAGATTTTAACATGCAATTTTCATTTTCTAAATTGTTATTTTAAGCTTCAAATCCTTAAGCTTAAGTTCTACATTATCATGGCATGAATCAAATGACTTAGATTTCAATCTTTCATTTTCTAGTTTGGATTCATGCAAATGAGAATTGAGCATCTCATTTTCCTTTTTCAATCTTTTATTTTTCTTATCTTTTCTGACTAGCAAGGCATACATTTTTTGATATTCCTCAACTAGTTCTTCATATGACATATTGAATGAACTAGAAGAGCCAGTACTATCATTATTAATATTATGACTGGAAGGAAAAGAGTGTACCTCATCATTGGTAATTTTGAGGCTCACTTTGGAAGTGGTTTCATAGTCATCAATAGAGGATGCTTTGATTGAGTGAGATGTGGAGGTGGAAGCACTTGACCTCTTCTTTGCTTTGTTCATCAAGGTAGGGCAATTTTTCCTAACATGCCCTTTCTCTTTGCATGCATGACACACTACCTTCCTTTTTCGGCTCTTTGTACTTCTATGACTAGAAACATTAAAAGCTTCAAGAACTTCATTAGATATAGGAGTATGACAGTTGTCATAGTCTCCTTCATTTAGAGTAACAAGTTCCTCACTTTTAGCATAATTATAAAGCATATTCAAAGTACCCCAAATATCATATGCCGAAGTACAATGCATGATTTTTTCAAATATATTATTTTCCAAAGAACAATATAAGCAATTTTTTGTTTTGGTATTTAACTCAAACATGCTAATTTGTTCTTGGGTCAATGCATCCATATTTTCCTTAGGTTCAACATATTTTATCTTTACCATGTTAAATACACCTAAACATTGAGTCTTTAGAAATGTGTACATCATAGATTTCCATAGACCAAAGTTTGAGGCATCGAACCTAGGAGGTGCAGACGCTACCGACTCTAGAGCCATTTCAAGATCGAGATGAATTGTAGAATGGATGGTGAAATCACAAGCTACGAACCCGCTCTGATACCAAATGTTGGCGAAATGGCGACACTAGAGGGGGGGGTTGAATAGTGTGTTTACTAAACGATTCGCCTAAATTCACTTTTAATCAATTACTTAATTAGTTTAGGCAATTTGCAATTTGATTGATTAGATGCGGAAGCGATAAATGATAAAGCGAATAAAGCACACAACAAATCAATGGAAACACAAGTGATTTATAGTGGTTCGGCCCCAATGCCTACTCCACTACCTAAGCACCCCACTTAGAATTTCCAAACTAATTTTACTAGATTAATTCAGGTTTCCCTTACAACGAGGATTTTTCACCCGGAAAATCTCCGCTCTCCAACCGAAGGCACTTCTACACCGGAAGTATCCCGCCTTCCTACCGAGAGCACTTTCCCACCTCAACCTAAGGGACAACTAGAACTAATCCTAGTAACAACTAAGTTACACAAGTGATTTTACACATTTTCACCAAGGTAACCACTTTACACACACAAGACCAAACACTTGGTCTTCACAAACACAAATAAAATAGTTTATATAACAGAAAAGATTTACAATCAAAAGAGCTTAAGGACAAACCCAATAGAAAGAGCTCTTTTGCAAGCCTTTGGCTTCTTCAACTCGTTAGGAGGTAGCTTGATCAAAACTCGAGTTGAGCCCGCAGCTGGCGCTTGAAGAATGAACTCGACAGAGAATTAGGTGCCTTTTAATCAATCACTTGGAAGGCTTTAAACTCCCCTTTAAATGTTCAATAAAATTTGTAGAAATTAGGGAAAGAGTGTTATAAGAATCATATGAGGATATATTTATACCCTCGAAGAAACGGCTACTCAACGGATAAAAAACTATCTGTTACAGGCCGCCGGTCGAAGCGCCGGTCGAAGCATCGGTCGACCGGTCATTCGACCGCTCCATTTATCCCTGTGGTCGGTCGACCGATGGGTCAGCCGTCAGACACAGATCGTGCGATCTCGCGTCTACACCTTTCAGCAAGTCGATTGACCGGTTGGTCAACCGCTGCTCTATGTCCATTTCAGGCCTCTGTCGGTCGACCAACCGGTCGACCGAAGTAGCCACTGCCTAATTTAGGTAGTGTTCGATCGACCGACAAGGCTACTGCCTTTTACCTAACCCTATTCGGTCGACCGCCCGATCGACCGAACATAGGCTGAGTTTGTTTTCTCAGCCAATTTTCTTCCGTGCTTCATTTCCGGGTTCCAGCTTTCAACGAGTATAATCTTGGAGAGCTTTTGACTTGATCTTTGGACTCGTCCAAGTTACTTTGGTGCACTCGTCGATCTTCGAGAAATTTCCGCGACGATCCCGAGCGCGACGATCAATGTCCTTTCGATTTTGCGATTTCTTTGATTTATCCGATCGAAGACATCGAACGCTAGTCGATATGGAACCTGAAAGATATTCTCAATGAAATTGTTAGTTCCATGTTTGTTATCATCAAAATCATCAAGATTGAGATTAAGGCTAAGGTTGAAAATCTAAAGCCAACAATATTTGCTCTCAGAATCCGGCGCTAACCAATGACCCCCAAACCAATTGGTGAAAGGGAAGGGCGCACCTTCATCTTATACCGTATCGGGCCCGAGCACCCTCGGCATTCGAGTGTGACTCGGCCCGCCAGGCCTACACGCCACGAGGCGATTGATGACTTAGCCTGCCAGGCCTACACGCCAACAATCTCCCCCTCAACAATTGCCAACCGAGACTCGAATCCGAGACCTAGGCTTTGATACCCGCTCCCAGAATCCGGCGCTAACAAATGACCCCCAAACCAATTGGTGAAAGGGAAGGGCACACCTTCATCTTATACCGTGTAGGGCCTGAGCGCCCTCGGCCGGCGAGGCCTACACGCCACGAGGCGATTGATGACTCAGCCCGCCAGGCCTACACGCCAACAGCTAGAACCATTAAGAAAGAAGCTGCAGATGCTAGGAAAATTCAGGATGACAACTCAAGAGAAGCAAATCCATCTTCATCTTGGAGTGATTGGAATGAAGCAAATACCAATGAAGCAAGTACAAGTGAAGTAATACCAGTGACAGTACATGTTCATGTTGGAGCTGACTTACCTCCAACTCGGTTGAATGAAGCAATACCAGTACCTGTTCATGTTGGAGCTGAATTTGAGTATGTGCTGAGAGCTGACTTGCCTCCAATTGGGTTGAATGAACCAGTGGTTAGTGACTATGAATCCAGTGATGATGAAGTGATTACACTGGAGACTAGTGCTAAGCTTGTAGATCCATCCTTCAATTGTTCACGAAAGATAAGATCACATGGCAAACTATACAATCCAAAGTGTAATAAGAAGGATATTTCATTTGAAATTAGAATGAAATTTGAGTCCCCCGCACAATTTAAGGAAGAATTTCAATTTTATTCATTGCACAATGGGATGAATTTAAGGTGGGTCCAAACATGTAAAGAACGAATGGAAGCCAAATGTGTGCCACGTGGAGTTGGAAGCCAAATGCATTGCCCGTGGAGGATATATAGAAGTTGGAAGCCAGGTGAAACCACATTGATCATCAAGAGTTATGTGAAGGAACACAAGTGTTCTAGAAGTATGACAAATAGACAAGCAACCGTTGAGTGGCTAGCCAACTATTATATGGAGCAATTTAGACAGAATCCAAGTTGGGATGTGAAGCTTATGGTCATGGATTTTCAATCTAAATTTTATATTCCAATTGCTAGAGCTAAATGATACAGAATGAGATCGTACGCATTAGAAAAGCTTCGTGGTAGTGTGGAGGATCATTATGCACTCTTGGGGCTCTATTTAGCTGAGCTTCGAAAGAAAAATCCAACAAGCCTATTTAATATTGTATGTGACAGAGAGTTTACTGGTGTACCCCCTATTTTTAAAAAGTTGTACATTGGGTTTGATGCTCTAAAGAAGGGGTTTTTGCATGGTTGTCGGCCAATTGTTGGATTTGATGGTTGCTTTTTGAAAAAAAATTTGGGTGGACAATTATTATTTGCAATTGGTATTGACGGAAACAATCAAATGTTTCCCATTGCATGGGCAGTTGTCGAGGGAGAAAATTATGATGCGTAAAAATGGTTCTTAGGACTGTTTTTTAATGACCTTGAAATTTCACAAGGATATGGGTGAACTTTTATTAGTGACTAACAGAAAGTAAGCAATTTACTATATCTTTTAATTTAATGTTAATATTTACTTAATGTTTCAATTTCCTTATCTTTCAATTAACTTAATGTTAATATTTAGTTAATATTTCAATTACCTTATCATTTAGGGTCTAGAGCATGCACTGTGAGAACGCATGCCATTCGCGGAGCACAGAAATTGTGCTAGACATATATATGCCAATTGGAAGAAAAAATATAATGGTCACTACTTCAAGTCCTTATTTTAGAAGGCAGTTAGAGCAATGGAGGAATCAGAACTAAAAAGAGTGTTGACTGAGTTGGCAGCTACTTCATAGTAGGCCCATGTAAGTACAGTATGCAAGTCTGATAATGTGACCAACAATATCTTGGAGACATTCAATGTTTATATTCTAAAGGCAAGGTCAAAACCCATAGTAGATATGCTCAGGGAGATAAGGAGAATGCTGATGCAAAGAATGTATATGAAGAGAGAGATGGTTTCAAAGTGGTCTGGTGATATATGTCCTAATATAAGAAGGAAGCTAGAGAAAAGTAAAGAGGAAAGTAGATATTGCTTTGTTACACCAAGTGGTAATTTGAAATTTGAGGTTCAGTATATGGACAAGATACATGTTGTAAACCTTGGCAATCAGACTTGCACATGTAGGAGGTGGGATCTCAGTGGGATACCTTGTAACCATGCAGTTTCTTGCATCAACTGGATGAAAGATGACCCAGAGACATATATCAGTGATTATTTCAAGAGAGATGCTTATCTCAAGACTTATGAATTCTTTTTGGAACCATTAATTGGAAAGGATACTTGGCCGGCTATGGATGCCCCCCATGTTTTGCCACTACATGTTAAGAAAATGTCGGGGAGACCAAAGAAAGTAAGAAGAAGAGAATTACATGAGGATGATAGTAACACAACAAGATACTCTAAACATGG
The DNA here is from genome assembly GCA_034359265.1 of Canna indica. Lineage (NCBI taxonomy): Eukaryota > Viridiplantae > Streptophyta > Magnoliopsida > Zingiberales > Cannaceae > Canna > Canna indica. The sequence goes on along the minus strand of CP136898.1, from coordinate 28,284,401 downwards.
TTCAATCATCAAGTGTCAAATATGTTTCCTTGAAGGCCATAACAGAAGAAGTTGTCCATTGAGGACACGAGGAGCTTCAACACATGTGGAGGATGTAAGTTGTCAATTGTGTGTTGTAGGGTCCATTTAATCAAATTTGACATTATCTAAGTATCCATAACAAAAGAAGTTGTACTTTCATTAATCAAATTTGAATTTATCTAAGTATCCATTTAACATGTGTGGTAGGGTCAAACAAGCCAGCCCAGTAGAGGCAGAGGAAGAAGAGGGAGGGGTAGAGGAAAAAGAGAGAGGGGAAGAGGTGAAGAAACACAATCCAGTACAATTCATGTAGAGGCAGATGTACATTCAACTTCTAGTGGCAGAGGTAGAGGAAGAGCCTCAACATCTGGTGGCAGGGGTAGAGGAAGAGCCTCACCATCTGGTGGTAGAGGTAGAGGAAGATCCTTAACCTCCAGTGGCAGAGGTAGAGGTAGAGCCTCAACAGTAAGTTCCCTGGTTTATATCTCATTCTAGTATCAACATGTTCTAATTCATATCAATGAATATCTTAGTGTATAAACATTAATCATTTTTATATATAGGCAATGCATAGAGAAAGAGCTATGACATTACAAGGATTTGGTGTGTTTACTGGAGAGGAGACAGGAACCACTTATTACAGGGTAGTCCATTTGTTCAATTCATTTGTTCAATTTGTTCAGATTCATTCCTAATCAGTTTACTTGTTCAATTTGTTCAGATGCCCGACAGTGGCTTGTCCATTTGTTCACCAAGAGGAGAATGGAGTGGATCAATCATCCGCGAACGCGATCGAAGAGTTCGTGCTTTACAAGAAGACTTGAATGTAACACAAACATCTCAAAATTCTCCTAATGTTAGACAGAATATAACACCAAGAGATGATTAAAAGTATACTATGTGTTGGACAGCATCTCAGAATTCACAAGCATGTGGATATTTGATATATACTATTTGGTTTAATATACTATTTTGACAGTATAATGGTCATACTGTGGATATTTGGTTTAGTATTGTGATATTTTGAATGTGGATATGTATTGACAATATAAGTAGGTGTTGACAGTATTTCCACTTATTCGATTTAGTATAATGGATTGACAGTGTTTATTACACTTATTTCCACTGATATGTTTAATATAATGTGTGTTGACAGTATTTTAAAATGAATATGATTTCAGTCTCATTTTGAGTGGATATGGTTTCAGTCTCAAATGTATCTTGAACAAAAACATCATTTAGAATGGATATGATTTCAGTCTCATTTTTGAGTGGATACTGCCATTGACCATTCCTTGTAGTAAGACAATATTTTCACATTCCTGTCTTCCTTTAGTTGTTTGTACTTTAGCAAGGAGATAAAAACCATGACAAAGTGAAATACTGCATTGCATTTTGATACTAATACCACTATTGGAAAGTCTATTGAGGTGGTTCTGCAATTGTATTCATTCAAGAGAGTTGAGGAAATTTTTATTTGGTCTCAAATGTACCATGAAGTTTTATTCAGTCTCAAATATATCCTCAATTTAAATTTAGTCTCGTATGTATCCGAATTTTGGTTGACATGAATAACCAATTTCACAATAAATAATCATATTTCATAACCTGAACTGACAATGAATTTCAGAATAATAAAATAACATGTATCATAACAACACCTATTATCATAACATCAACTATTTCATAACACCTGAAGACTTTAAGACTTCAAGACCTACATCTTCATTTGACATCAAAATAGATCAAAATAGATCAAAAGATACATCATGCCCATGACATGAACACTTGAACCATCCAAGCACAAATGATAACATAAACATACATCTTCATTGACCCGATTGACATTTCCGATTCTTCATATTGCTTCTCCAACTTATTCACTTTATAGTTGAGGATTGTTGTCTTCTCTTACAGTAAGTTGATTTTCTCTGTAAGTAACTCATCGTGGTTCCGTGTAAGTTTCCCGCGCTCAGAATATTCATCATGCCAAACAAAAAAACCACAATCATCTTCTCTTTTCTACAAGAATACATTGTGTTTTAATAAATACATTGGAACCAAAATTTAATACTTCAATACAACACTTAACACTTACTTCCAATGGGCACATCTCCAAAATCGTCTCATAGGATTTTTTCTGGTTTTTGAAATTAAAATTTGAGCTTCAATTGAGTGATAGCACATAGGCCTGTTTAAAATCGAGGAAACTGATGCTTCCTCTATCTCATTGTTTGTTGATGTCATTGCTTCCTCTAGGCAATAATGAGCTAAATTAACAGTGAGCTCCTTACATTGATAATATAGAGTTAGCTTCTTACAATGATTATTAACACTGAGATAAATTACAGTGAGGTTCAGTAACAGTGATAAATTATAATGAGCTAAATGAAATGATCTTACCAGGTGAACCAAATTAACCAAGTTGTCGGGGATAGAAGACTAGCTCACCAAAACTAACCGACGACGACTTAGGGATTTGAGGTGATGATTCATCGATAAATAAGAGCTCGGGGGAGCTGGTTCGTCGAGGATTTGGCGCTCGAGGGAGCTGCTCGTCAAGGATTTGGCGCTCGGGGGCAATGTGGGAGCTGCTCGACTTAGGGATTCTTTGCCGAGGCTGTCGATGTGAGGAGATTTAGGGCAAGATGTGGGGCAGTCGGGATTTATTATAGGGCTTTTTTGATGTCCACGTGTGATTCACATGTGGATAAGTCAGAACAGTATTTTTTATAAAAAATTTGAAAAAATAAATTTTTTATCCACATGTGCAGCTTGTGGACATCAGAAAAGGTTTTGAAAAAAAATAATTTTTTATTCGATTTTGAATAAAATAATAATTTTTTATTACACGTGTACATGCCACGTGGCAGGGTTAATGGGTAGCTGACAGAATTTTGACGGAGAGATGCAATTGATACAAATGTGATAGTTGATGATGTAATTTGGAGAAGTCAAAATTTAGGATAAATTTGAGATAAAAATCATAATTCAAGATATATCCAAATAATTATCCTAAAAAATAAGAGCAGTGAACTTTTTGACCCCACTCGACACCTGCCGCAAGCTTTGAGGAAGAAAGCTATGCTGTGGGATAATACACTGGGAAGCATCAGCACTCACCTGATCTCTACCCCCTGTCGCAACATCAGAGAACTCATCACATGCACTTGCTGTCAGCACGAAGGAAGCCTCTTTTAAAGCTACATGCGACTTCAACAGATTTGGCGGTACAGCTTGAGACTGAGATATAGGAGCAATCGGCTGACCAGACGGATAGTTCATCTCAGAGACATGAGGAATAGAACCAGTCAATATACGACCAGTGCAATCAAGAGTCACAACCATCTGGGTCAAAGGAGGTGTAGCGTAATCCACCGAGATAGCCTTCTTCCCTTGCATCGATGAAGCTTCAGGGGTTGAAGTGTATACCACTGAACCAGCCTTCTTCCCTTTCGTTGATGAAGCTTCAGGAGTTGAAGTGTAGCCCACCGAAACAACCATCTTCCATGTCCTTAATGAAGCTACAGGAGTTGCAGTGGAGTCCACCGAACCAGCCTTCTTCCCTTTCATCGATAAAGCTTCAAAAGTCCTCAAAGCAGTGTCGCCAACCTCCATGGAAGTCGGGAAGCGCGAACACTACCAGTCAAAGTACTAACTGCATCACACTGAGGATGAAGAGAACCATGTTCCATACCCGGCACATCCTCTCGAACTCGATTTCCTTGCAAGCCATCAAGAACAGCTAGGAAGTCATTAGAAGCAATCGGAGTAGTAGTTCCACACTGCACTCCTGCACATCGATCTCTCATTGACATTTTGGAGAAATCCCGAAGCAAGCTAACAGGAGTTTGCTTTCTTAAACTGGAACTTCCCGATCCCGAGTCAGTAGCAGCATCACCTCCATGAGCAAACACCAATTTCTTTCCAAACTTATCAGCTTTCACCCAAGACCCTACACTACTAGAAAAATAGTCATCAGCAACGGCACGTTGCTGATGCCGTTGCTGAAGAGAATCAGCAACGGCCGCGCCGTTGCAATAGAGCCGTGACAGAAAGTCGCGTTGCTGATGACTTAGCAACGGATCAGCAACGGCCGCTCGGGCCGTCGCTCAAAACATTATCAGCAACGGCCGCTCGGGCCGTCGCTAAAAACATTATCAGCAACGGTTTTGCCACAGACCCGGAGCCGTTGCTGATAACATTAATAGCAACGGCCGCTGAGTCCGTAGCAACGCCGTTAGTAAAACCCCGTCGCTAAGCCGTTGTTGTAGGTCATCAGCAACGGCTTTCGATACACTTTTAGCAACGGCTTTCCCACGGACGGCCGTGAGAAAGCCGTTGCTGATGACGCATACCTGGAACAGAAAAATTAAAAATTTCAAATTTCCATTGATACATTGATACATTATCTGATACATAACTCACACACCCATACCCTCATACACACATTCATTCACACATCACAAACACACCAAGATATACATCAAAATAATTATATTTATATTGATAATTATCCACGATAGTATAAAAACAATTCAAATGCAAAATTGAAGTATCAATATCCAAACAAAATAAGTTAAACAAGTTCAATATCTCAGTAACAAGTTCAATATCCAAACAAAAAATCTCACGATCACGATGGAGGATGGTCTGGATCATATGGCGGGGTCTGGAGTGCTTGAGTGTACACCGGCGTGGACTGACTCGAGGACGATGGATTAGATGATGCCGAAGAGATGCCTGCTTCAGGATGACCTGACATGTTGCGTAGCATAGCTTGTATATCCGCCATCATCTGACTCTGGCGCTCCATTATCTCAGTCTGACGCGCGACCGTGTCCTCTAGAGTCCTTATTCTGCTACTATGATCATAACTGGATCTAGAGGTGGACGGCCTCTCACCAGCGACCGGAGGGGTCGGTGCCCCAAGTGGCCCTAGCACGGCTCGCGCATGACCACTATCTGCGAAGCCATATACGCGGCCATGGTCCCAGCCACCTGCGGCCTCGACCCACGATGTTGCGTCAAAGTCCTCGGGGGTACCCCCGCGCTGCACCACCGTCTGGCTGTACGTCTCCTACTCGAGTTTGATTTTTTGTTAAATATTTATCATAAAACTTAAATTATAAATATATAATGAATAATTTAAACAAATATATAATTACCATAATGTGTGCAGCGCGGTTGTCGATGTACTCCCCCGTCCCATGTGCTCGACGGTGAGTCCACTCAAACACCGCCATCGGGGAGGGTCGCTGGACACTCCCGTCATCCGACACCGTCGTCTACATTTACAAAACAAATACATTAATTAGTACACATAGTAACAAATAAAAGATATAATTAAAAGATATACTTACCATACGGTTCGCGTGCACTGCAAATGCAACAGAGCCGCTGGTGTGACGCGCTGCTCCCCCCGATATGCGATTTCTAGCCGCATTCCGAGAAACCTCCTGCCATCGATCCGTCGACCATATCCCCACGAGCTGGTCCCATATATCCGGAGTAATCCAACAGGGGCCGTATCCTCGAGTCTCCGCGATGTTAGTGGTCCCAGCTCGGGCCATCGCTTGGGACCGAGCCTGCCCCAGCTGCCCGTTGTACCTTGCCCGGGAAATAGCCTCCCGTTGTACATTATCCCATTCCATTCGGGATTTATGTTATTCGTACTGCACTTACGTTTTTATTTTAACTGTGAACTAATTATTCTAAATTTCGGCAGCATCTCCCTACAGTTCTCCGAATACGCATATCATCTGGGCGCGTATCGGAGAACAAGAGAGATGTTGCCGAAATTTAGAATAATTAGTTAACAGTTAAAATAAAAATATAAGTGCAGTACAAATAACTATATTCCCAAATTGTCCAATCAGGGACAATTCAAGAATTGTACGTCGTATAAAAGATCATCTACTTCTTTTACACGAACATACAATCCCCGAACGGATCTAAGGTTTTGCTAAATCATATCCGACTCGTCGATGCGTACGTGAAACATATCAACTCGTCGGATGGATGATTATTTTCTAAATGTTTCGAGACAGTTCGAGTCCATATTGGACGATTTCGGCGTGCGTCCGAAGTGGACGATTCCTGCGTGCGTCCGAAGTGGACGATTCCGGCGCGCGTCCGAAGTGGACAATTCCGGCGCGAGTCCGAATTGGACGATTCCGGCGCGCGTCCGAAGTGGACGATTCCGGCGCGCGTCCGAAATTAATCTAAACCCTAATAATTAATCTAACAAATTAAACAATTAATTAACAATTATAAAACAATTAATTAACAATTATAAAATAATAATAAAAAATATATATTTATAAATTCCGGCGCCGGAGTCAGGTGGACTCCGGCGCCGGCGTACAGTGGCCGAACATACTGTCTGGCCACTGTACAAGGTCCGGCGGCGGCCATTGGCCGACCACCGCCGGCTGAAACCCTAGAAATAGGGTTTCGATCGAATTGATTCCCGCCGGCCGCAACGGGAAGAGACGGCCGGCCGGCGAGGCATACCTGGACAAATCGGCAGCAGCGGGAGGAGGAAGAGGCGTCGTCGGCGGCGAGAGGCGTCGGCAGGAGCAGCGGCGGCAGCAGCGGGAGGAAGAAGGGTCGGGCGCGAGAGCGTGCCCTATATAAACTTATCAGCAACGGCTCACTCGCCCGTTAGAAAGTCGTTGCTGATAAGTTATCATCAGCAACAGCTCACTTATCCGTTAGAAAGCCGTTGCTGATAATTAAAATATCAGCAACGGCTCGCCTTTCCGTCAGAAAGCCGTTGCTGATAATTAAAATAATCCGCAACGGCTCGGGTATCCGTTAGAACGCCGTTGCAGATACAAATATCTGCAATGGCTCGGGCGGCCGTAAGAATGCCGTTGCAAATAGCAACGGCTTGAGCGACCGTTGCTGATAGCCGTTGCTGAAGACCAAGTTTCTAGTAGTGCTACTTTATCACTCAAGATCAGCCCTTGCGACGAGTCCACCAAATATTGATGGCAAGAGCGCTTCTCATGCCCAGATGTGAGTATTTCATTTGAAATTAGAATCCAGTGATGATGAAGTGATTACACCGGAGACTAGTGCTAAGCTTGTAGATCCATCCTTCAATTGTTCACGAAAGATAAGATCACATGGCAAACTATACAATCCAAAGTGTAATAAGAAGGATATTTCATTTGAAATTAGAATGAAATTTGAGACCCCCGCACAATTTAAGGAAGAATTTCAATTTTATTCATTGCACAATGGGATGAATTTAAGGTGGGTCCAAACATGTAAAGAACGAATGGAAGCCAAATGTGTGCCACTTGGAGTTGGAAGCCAAATGCATTGCCCGTGGAGGATATATAGAAGTTGGAAGCCAGGTGAAACCACATTGATCATCAAGAGTTATGTGAAGGAACACAAGTGTTCTAGAAGTATGACAAATAGACAAGCAACCGTTGAGTGGCTAGCCAACTATTATATGGAGCAATTTAGACAGAATCCAAGTTGGGATGTGAAGCTTATGGTCATGGATTTTCAATCCAAATTTTATATTCCAATTGCTAGAGCTAAATGATACAGAATGAGATCGTACGCATTAGAAAAGCTTCGTGGTAGTGTGGAGGATCATTATGTACTCTTGGGGCCCTATTTAGCTGAGCTTCGAAAGAAAAATCCAACGAGCCTATTTAATATTGTATGTGACAGAGAGTTTACTGGTGTACCCCCTATTTTTAAAAAGTTGTACATTGGGTTTGATGCTCTAAAGAAGGGGTTTTTGCATGGTTGTCGGCCAATTGTTGGATTTGATGGTTGCTTTTTGAAAAAAAATTTGGGTGGACAATTATTATTTGCAATTGGTATTGACGGAAACAATCAAATGTTTCCCATTGCATGGGCAGTTGTCGAGGGAGAAAATTATGATGCATAAAAATGGTTCTTAGGACTGTTTTTTAATGACCTTGAAATTTCACTAGGATATGGGTGAACTTTTATTAGTGACCAACAGAAAGTAAGCAATTTACTATATCTTTTAATTTAATGTTAATATTTACTTAATGTTTCAATTTCCTTATCTTTCAATTAACTTAATGTTAATATTTAGTTAATATTTCAATTACCTTATCATTTAGGGTCTAGAGCATGCACTGTGAGAACGCATGCCATTCGCGGAGCACAGAAATTGTGCTAGACATATATATGCAAATTGGTAGAAAAAATATAATGGTCATTACTTCAAGTCCTTATTTTAGAAGGCAGTTAGAGCAATGGAGGAATCAGAACTAAAAAGAGTGTTGACTGAGTTGGCAGCTACTTCACAGTAGTCCCATGTAAGTACAGTATGCAAGTCTGATAATGTGACCAACAATATCTTGGAGACATTCAATGCTTATATTCTAAAGGCAAGGTCAAAACCCATAGTAGATATGCTCGGGGAGATAAGGAGAATGCTGATGCAAAGAATGTATATGAAGAGAGAGATGGTTTCAAAGTGGTCTGGTGATATATGTCCTAATATAAGAAGGAAGCTAGATAAAAGTAAAGAGGAAAGTAGATATTGCTTTGTCCTAATACACTACTGGAAAAATAGGCATCAGCAACGGCTAGAGCCGTTGCTGGGCCGTTGCTGAAAACCATCAGCAACGGCTTGCAATGGCCCTACCCGTTGCAACGGAGCTGTGGCAGAAAAGCGCGTTGCTGATAACTTAGCAATGGCCGCTCGGGCCATTGCTAATAATATTATCATCAACGGTTTTTCCACGGACATGGAGCCGTTGATGAAAACATTAATAACAACAGCTAGTGAGTCTGTAGCAACGCCGTTAGTAAAAGACCGTTGTTATAGGTCATCAGCAACGGCTTTCGATAAACTTTTAGCAACGGCTTTCCCACGGACGGCCGTGGGAAAGCCGTTGCTGATGATATGAACCTGGAAACGAAAAATATTAAAATTTTAAATTTCCATTGATACATTGATACATTATCTGATACATAACTCACACACCCATACACTCATACACACATTCATTCACACATCACAAATACACCAAGATATACATCAAAATAATTATAATTATATTTATAATTATCCATAATAGTATAAAAACTTTCCCATAACTTTTTCGGACGATTCTCGGGTGACCATCAGTCAACTGAGGATCAGCCGAGATTCAATCAAACCTCTGACCAGAACTTGGTTTCTGGTTTTTTCGTAGTTCTTCTTTGGATTTTGGGTTTTGGGGTTTCTTGCATCATAAAGAGGATATACAACACATGCTACACACCCTAAGCATAGACTATATCTTTTCGACGAAATTCGAGCGTCGACGATCGTCCTTCCAATTTCTTCGATTCCTCAGATTTTTTCGATCGCGGACGTCACGCGCAAACCAAGTTAGAACCTGAAAATATTTCTTACTCAAATATTAGTTCCATGTTTATTATCATCAAAATCGAGATTAAAATCAAGATTGAAAATCTTAGGCCAACAATCTCTCTCTTTTTGATGATGACAAATAACCTTAATAAAATATTTTCATTTAAGCATAAAGGAAGCCAATCATGGGATTTCTCCCCCAATCAACATGCATATCTATGAAAATAAACTCTTCCTATCTATATGCATGATTTTCCTATATTTTCTTCCCATTTATCTTTATTTTTCTTCTCCTTTTGACATCAACCAAAAAAGACAAGAAAAGTTAACCTATAAACAAAGTTGACATACAAAAACATTTTTCATGAAAGCATGTAGATCTCAACGCAAGAGATGAAAGTCAAATATCTAATATGAGACTAAATCATACATGATAGCAAAGAATGACAACTAAAATCCAAATTCGGAAATCTTGTATAAACTCAAGTATTCATATTTTTAAGTATCGATCAAAATATCAAAAATCATTTTAGAAATTATTTTTCTCAAATAATAATGAGAACAACACCAAAACTATAATTATGATATCATATTTGAAGTCTCATTTGAGAATTTTGATGAAAATCTAAAGTATCAAAAAATGAATACTTAGGAAGAACGATACTTAAAGTTTCAAAATTCAACTTTAAAAATACATATCAAATTATATTATAACCCAATATTTTTAAAAATTTTACACAAGAAACTATATTTTTCATTGAAAATGCAGTTTCAAGAATCATCCAAAAATTAATTTACTGAATTTTTCTAAAAATAACTAAACATTACTAAAATTCAATGGCATTTTGAAATTTTTAGTCATGTTTTCAAATCATGTTCAGTTTATCAAACTTTCATGACAGCAATATATGTTCATTTAAAACATGTTTATCAAGTTTGAGATAAAAATAATGTCATTTGGTCAAAATTTTAACCTAGTATAATTTCATTAGAAAATAAACATGTTATCATGAAATTGCTAAGTATCCAATTTTATCATGACTTTTTAAACTTAGACACATGGACATTAACATGAGTAAATCTAAACATGTTCATCGAGTTTTAACTCAAAATGAAGTCTCTAAGATGAATTTCTACCTATAGCAAATTTTATTCAATCAAGATATTATGAAATTATCTAAGTATCAAATTTTTTTCTACTCATGAGATTTCAATCAATGATCATGCATAATCAATCATGAGCATAGAGAAATCATTTAGTCAAGAATTTTGAGGTATTAATCAAGAGTTTTGCCAAAACTAAAATCATACCTCATTTCTTGAGAATTTTCATTTCCTTTTTCTTTTAGCATTCCAATTTACCATTTTCTCAACTTGCAAGTAGGATTTATAAGTAGCATACTGAAATCATAAACCAACTAACAAGCTAATATACTAAATAGCAAGGGTTAAATGCAAGATTTCATTCAAAAACCTCAACCAAGCTATATTGTAAAGAATCATTTAAAAGACAAGTATCATGATACCAAAATGAATCAAGAGACCTCAAATTATGAAATATTTAAAAATAAGATCTTCAACCCTTCTCATTGGTTGAAAACCGAAAGGCTACAATGAGCCTACGATTTAGAATCGCAAGATCGTATGAGCCCGTTATAAACTACATAGGTCTCCAAAGAGACCGGAAATCAAAAATCAAAATTATTTTCTAAAATTATCTCAAGGCCAACCTCAAATCAATTATGTATCATAAAACTCCAACTCAAATGTAATCAAGTAAACTAAAGGAGATGATACCAAGTTTACTTAGATGCCAATTTTCATTCCTAAGGCATCATGATGACTTGAAGTTGCAACCTTGAGTTGATGTATCCTTCAAGCCCTCAAGCAACTTCAATTAACTAATTTCATCTCACTCATGTGTGGTAGCTCCTCCTACAATAGAAGATGAGACCTTTGGTACCCAAATGGTTTTGGATCCTTGGGGGTTAGTCACTTTAGGAATCCAAAATATCTTACCAACGTTAGGATTCCTTTTAAACGCACAATCACTAATCATGTGACCAAATGCACCACAACAAAAATAATGACCATTGAATTTCTTTTGAGCATGCATATGATGTGTCCTAGGTCTAGAATACCCCGTGCAAGAAGCATGTGAGACATGTGCATTCAAGGGAACACTTTTCAATGCATTTACTTTTAGATGCAACATTGAGATTTCACTACATGCATGCTATCATTCAATGATTTAATTTGGGAAGTCAAATTTTCATTTAGATTTCTAATTTTTGAATTCTTGATTAACAAATCATCTTTTTCAATTTCCAACTTATTATTTTTATTTTTCAAATCCTTAATTTCAAGTTTCAAATCATCATGGCAAGAATCAAGTAAACTAGTAATCAATTTTTCATTATCTAATTCATGCAAGTGACTACTAAGTCTAGAATTTTCCTTTTTCATCTTCTTATTTTCCTTATTTGTTTTTACTAGCATGACATATATTTTCTTGGATTTCTCTAATAGCTCATCATAGGTCATATCGAAAGAACTAGAGCTACTAGCATCATTATTACTATCAACATTTTAACATGACTAAAAGGAGAGAATAGTACCTCATCATGGATACCCATGAGGCAAATTAACCTTGGATACCCATGAGGAAACCTTCATAGTCATGACAAGAGGATACTTCACTAGATTCGATGGAGGACTTTGAAGCATTCTTCCTCTTCTTGCTATTTTTCTTAAGTGAAGGGCAATTCTTCTTTATGTGCCCCTTCTCCTTGCAAAAAAAGCATATGACATTCCTCTTTCGATTTTTAGTGCTCCTTTAACTAGAGACACTATGAAAAATCGAAAACAATATTAGTACTAGGAGTATGACAATTGTCATCAACTCCCTCATTTAAAGTAATAAGCTCATCAATTTTTGCATAATCATATAGCATGTTTAAACAAGCTCAAATATCGAATGCGAAAGTACAATACATGACCTTTTCAAATATATCATTTTTCCAAGAACAAAATATGCAATTCATAGCTTTAGCATTTGACCCAAATATATTAATTTATTCTTGAGTCCATGCATTTATACTCTCTACCTTAGGTTTGATATAATGAATTTTCAACATTTCATAAACCCCTAAACCATGAGTTTTCAAAAACGAATACATCCTATGCCTCCAAACTCCAAAGTTTAGTTTATCAAACCTAGGATGTGTAGATACTACCGAACTCTAGTATCATTCTAGGATCGAGGCTAGATGTAGACGAGATGGTGAAATCTCAATCCACAACCTGGCTCTGATACCAATTGTTGGTAAATAGTGTGTTAATTAAACTTTAGCCTAATTCCGATTTTAATCAATTCTTGATTACTTAGGCAAAACATAATAAGAGTTAATTATGCGCGGAAGCAAATGATAAGCAATTAAGCAAGCACAAATAGAAACAATACTAACACATGAATTATAATGGTTCGGCCCAATGCCTACTCCACTATCCAAACACCCCGTTTAGGATTTCACTCGCAATCCACTAGATAAAGTCTATGCTCTTTGTAATGACAATTTTTTTTCCTTACAATGAGGAATTTTCCCCAAAAAGTCTATGCTCTTTGTAATGACAATTTTTTTTAATAATTATATTTTGTCCTTAACTAGGGGATCATAGGCTTGAGTTAGCACGAACTGGCGGGGAGCTTCGGGATTGATTCCGGGTAAGCTATTAATGTAGAAAAAATTTAGAAAAATTTAATATGCAATTTTTCTATGATTTAGAATGCTAGGATGATAGAGGAACTCGAGACGAGTCTATGGGTTTAAGTGAAACTCGAATCGAAGCTAGAACGAGTTAGATATGAGTTTTAGAAGTAGAATTGCTTAAGTGAGGGTATTTTGGTAATTTGGGTCCAACCAGGGCCCATAAATTACCACTTGGGGCGTACGGCTAAAGGGTTTTAGCCGCATGCCAACCAAGAGAGAGGAGAGAGGCGACCAGAGAGGAGAGGAGACGATTGGAGCCAGAATTTCACGAGTTCGTCGGCGTCGATCGTAGGAAGATCCTTAACGTCTTCTTCCTTTCCGATTTCTTCCTAAAGGTGAGTGAATTAAGCCCTCTTTTCCCCATATTCTTCTTCATGCCGCCGCCCCTATATCATGGAGTTTTCATCAGTTTTTGATGGGTTTTTCTCATATCAGATTGGATAATCGGATTAAGGACTTTCTCGATTTTTGGAGCTTTGGCCGACCCCTTGATCATTGAGCCACCCCCTTTTTTCTTTGATTTCTTGAGGAATCCTTTAGTATTCTTGATGGTAGTTATGTGATATTGATACTTGGTTTGATATCTTGATAGAAGGAGGAATTGGGAGATTAGGGTATGTCGCCCCCTCTTAGGTGGTTCCTTAAGAACCCTAAGGGTGGCCGGCCATGCTAAAAATATTTTAGAGGACCTAGATGCAATTTCACACCTAGGGAATATACACTTAGGGAATTATAAATTATATTTAGGTGTTGTAAAATTATAGATTCCTACAATTAGGAAAATAATGACCTAGGGACACCTAGAGACATTGGAACCCTAAGATGACATTTGGAGGAGTTGACCCTAAGGGAACCCAAAAGGGCCAAACCCTCCTTGCCATTAGGGCATTCAGGTGAGGGGGTAGGCCGGCCCTAGGGTACACAATTAGGGGTTTCATGGGCGGGTTGAAATCGCGTAGGCTTGCTAAGTGGTATTACCTCGTTCTAGGATCATTTATGCTTATTATTCTCATTACCTACATGATTATGTTGGATACTTGTGATGTTATGCATGTTGATTGTGTTTAGCCAGTTTGGCATATTCCTACGCTGTTGGATGTGAAGTATTTCCTTTATTTATGGCTTACTTTATCATGTTGAATAATCATGAATGAGCTTTATTATTATATACATGTGAGTGTGATGTATGGCATGAGGATGTGGAGGCTGAGGTATGTCCTTAACATATCTCTAATATTACTGTTGTGTCGAGCATCTTCCTTATATCTATATGTTGCTATATACGTGTGTGATGCGCTTGGTGCATTTTCCCGGAAACCTCACTGGTGAGGGGAGGGTATGCCCCAAAGAGACAGTGTTGATCTTATTTCGGAAGTCTGGCTGGTGAGGGGAGATCATACCCCAAAGAGACAGTCCGGACACTCGATCGGTGAGGGGAGCATATGCCGCAAAGTGACGGATCGAAAGAGCCAGTGTCGGTGAGGGGAGGGCATATATACCCCAAAGATATGGTACTGAGCTGGGTGGTAGTTCGGCGGCCACACCGTCTACCTACCCTATGTGGCTATGAGTGACCGACAGAGCCGGGGGTGCATTTATGTGATTGAGGTGTTGCATTTGTCATACTTTTATTTATTTGGTTATTTATATATTTGTTGATGCCTGCATTATCATACGCGGGGTAGTAGATAAGCATGTGATGTCATTCTTGTGATTTATGCTTATATTTATATGCATGTTTTATGTTGGTTTTGCATGATGATGATTATGATTGATTGAGGACTGATATGCTCACTAAGTCTTAGTTGGACTTATCCCTCCATTGATGTTGTTTTTTAGCACTTGAGCGAGATCAGAGAGGTACTGGGGTGTAATAGCACGGCTGGTGATGGCAGGGCAGCGTGTTTCGTGAAATGTCATGGTCGAGAGGGATACTTGAGTCGAGTCATGTTTTACTTTTGAGTTGTTTGAGTCATGTACACTCAGGTTATATGTTTCCGCATTTTTTTTTCTCTTATGTTGATGTGTCATTGTTTAGTTAAATTAAAGTTCTAAATCAATTTGAACATTTATGCATTTATTGAGTTGGTGGTTTGGGTTTTGAAATTAAATATTTTTTCTAAATCTTTTGAAATGTTTATAAATGTTCAGGTTTAGTTAAAGTGTGTCTGTGGTCTGTTTAGGGTTAGGCTTCGGGGTACGTGACGTACCCTGGCCGATTATATCAAATTTTGGGAGCACTTCCACACCCGAAAATCTCCACATTCCTACCGATGAGAGCACTCTCCCACCTCACTATCACCTAAGGACACTCTAATCCTAGATTACAAGGGTGGACTTATGCCTTACAACCAAGGCTACCACCACACTCAACACAAGATAACAAATCACAAAATACACAAGTAATGAAGCAAATAAATAATACAACTTATACTTAGCTCCAACATAAGATCACTTAGCTCCTCTTGATGTCTTTGGATGACGAAGCAATGAAGAACAATGGCTAAATCAATGTTTCAACTAGAAACTAGAATTTGCTCAAAGAAGCTCGAGAAAGGCTTGGCAAATATGAAGGATTGTCTCGATGAAGCATTAGGTAGGGGGAAGGTAAGTTTGGGGTATATTTACAAAGATCCCAAAGGTAGAGGCTCAAAAAGATCAATTCAATGGATCTAAATAGATTTGTTGGGCAATCCAGTCGGTCGATCATTGGCCGCGGGCCGGCCGACCGAGTTCTGGAAACCTTCCAGAACTCTTCTTGTCAATCCTCGGGCGACCATTGATGGACCGAGGATCAGTCGAGATTCGACCGAACCTGTGACCAGAACCTGGTTTTTGGTTTTTTCGGATTTCTTCTTTGGATTTCGAGTTTTGGGGTTTCTTGCATCATAAATAAGATATATATATATATACAACACTTACTACACATCATAAGCCTAGACTCTATCTTCTCGGCAAAATTCGAGCGTCGACGACCGTCCTTCAAATTTCTCTGGTTCCTTCGATTTTTTCAATCGTTGACGTCGGGCGCAAATCAACGTGGAACCTGAAAATATTTCACGCTCAAATATTAGTTCCATGTTTGTTATCATCAAAACCGAAATTAAGACCAAAGCTAAAAACCTTAGGCCAACACATACCAAAAATGTTTTCAAAATTAAATTTTTCTCCACTTTTAAATATAGTGGACTTGACTAGTGCCTTTGGGCTCGGCCGAATTAGGTCTAAAAGCACCCACACTCATGAACCAAACTCAAGTCAAGCTAGGCAACTTAGCCCGGGAGCTTCATCCGGCCATACAAGGATACTCTTATCCGTATTAATTACGAGGGATTCATAATTATGAGTCTGACATCTCCGGGATCAATCTTGACCCAATTTTAGCAACATCCCTACGAGATTATCGGACGTCATCATCATCAAATATCCTTCATCTTGCATTATATACAAACATGACGCTTCTTATGTACCTTAGATTCCAATTTTCATTACACCCATCTTGAACACATTCTTACTTGAGGGTTGAAGTATCTTTTGCAACCCCCCATGTCAGAGTCGCACCGGATTGGACAACATCGATCCAACTTCAAGCAAGAATATTTGGCGCCCAGCCACCCACCATGGGGCCGAGTAAATCTTACATGCCCCTCAATGGTTGGTACACACAGTCAGTCGAACACCGCCTCACGCGGGCAACACCCTACGTTGGTGAAATGACCTATACTAGAGAGGGGTGGAGTGGGGTGAATAGTATGTTTACTAATCTTTTGCCCAATGAGAGAGGATAATTATAGCATGGCACGACACTGCGACCTTGATCATTAAATTGGCCACTTTACGCATTTCCACAGATTTACTAGTCTTGCTTGAGAATTTTTGGCTCAATCGTGTGCTTCTTCTTACTGACCCATCGTAACCCACACGCACGCTTCTTCGATATTTGTGTTGGCGTTGACCAATGAGGGGATTAGTTTGGGCCGTGTCACTTGCGATCAGGAGCTGATTAACATTTGGATTCAAAGGAGTCGGTCCATGGTCCATATTGAGGTTCCAAGAGATTAGGTCTGAGTAGAGCAATGATGGGCCGAAAGATGGGCCACCAATGATTAATAAATGACCAAGCCTCCAATCAATTGAAAAATTTGGTTCTCTGCCCCAGCCAGACCCGATTGGGTGTGTCCAAATGGAGGACGATAGGCCTTCTCCCACAAAAGGAGCCAACTACCCAAAATAGGTGGTCCCCATGCCACATGTCAGATGTGGGCTTAGTTGCATGAAAAGAGAGGATGTAGCAGAGCCTATCATCCACTCGACAGCTGTCCCCCCATAAGAAGCACCTATAACCTGCATCAGCAAAGACGACAAAAGAGACTCCAATATATAAGAACCTGCCGCGTGTCCAAGAGAGTTTGTCCTATGGCAATCGAGCTCCCAACACCATGCAGCAGGAGCTTCAGACGCCAGGAATGTCGAGCGCAGAAGTGTGTCAGCTCCATTGCTCATGCCGACGCAAATCGACAAAAAAGACGATAAGGAGTCCCGGCAATGGCTGAAGGCAAGATTATTCCGGTTAGAGATCATGTTTGTCGAAATCGATAGGGGATCATTCCGGTTAGAGATTATTCGCCTCCTGGTTATCATGAGGTAATTCAACACCTTTCGCAGGATGATCCATCATATGTGATGGAGAGTGGCCACCATCTCGCGGAGGCAAACCCGAAGCAAGCGGAGAAGTCACCGGCGGAGCATTGTTGCTCGGAGGAGGTGGCCTTGTTTGTTTCATGGCAATGTATGGTTTTACATGGTATGATATTATTCAATTTCTTATTTGGGAATACTTCCAAAGGATGATCATGGTTTATAATGGTAATCTCATGGTTTGAAAACCATGGATTTTGGCAAAGTTAAACTATGAATTTTGTGGTTTCTCATGATTTAATGAAATTTTATTTCTAAAATACCATCAATCAAAATTTATAATTCATCTTATGTCATTTATTTACCCATATCATATTAGACTTTTACTTATTATTTTTGATCGGCTTAGCCAAGAGTCCAAGACTCTATTTTCCTCCGAGCCACTACCATTTAACCGTACCATACCATACCATCTCCCCAAATAAGATAAGAGTAATTATAGTACCATATCATACCATACATTACTAAATTAAACCATGTTGCATCTCATCCAAACAAGGAATTAATGGAGAAAATTTTAGACTTAAGTTAAAAATTGATAGAGAAGGATTTGGAGTTTTTTTCTTCTAAATAAAAATAACTTTATATTCGGCCATTACGTAAAAAAGTAAATAATGCACATAGCGCATGTTTGCTTCATAGGATAAGGGTTGGATTAATATCCATCACTACTAGAAATTGAGTCTTCAGCAACGGCTATCAGCAACGACCGCTCAAGCTGTTGCTATTTGCAACGGCATTCTTACGGTCGCTCAAGCCGTTGCAGATATGTTGTATCTGCAACGGCTTTCTAACGGACACGCGAGCCATTGCTGATGATTTTAATTATCAGCAACGGCTTTCTAACGGACAAGTGAGCCGTTGTTGATGATAACTTATTAGCAACGGCTTTCTAACGGGCGAGTGAGCCGTTGCTGATAAGTTTATAAAGGTCACAGATCGCGCCCGACCCTTCTTCCTCCCGCTGCTGCCGCCGCCGCCTCCTCCTCCCGCCTCTCGCCGCCGCTGCCTACATCGACGACGCCGAGCTGCCGCTGCCGACGCTGCTGTCCGTCCTCGACCGCCGATTTCAGGTATTCATCGCCGCCCGGCCGTCTCTTCCCGTTACGGCTGGTGGGAAATCCGACTGAAACCCTATTTTTAGGGTTTTGACCGGCGGCGGTCGGCCGATGGCCGCCGCCGAATCTTGTACAGTGTCCGGACACACTGTCCGAACACTATACGCCGGCGCCGGAAAGAGTAGATTTATTATTATTATTATTTTATTTATATGTTAATTAATTATTTAATTAATTAATTAGATTAATTGTTTAATTTGTTAGATTAATTATTAGGGTTTAGATCAATTTTGAAATTGTCCACTTCGGCATTGTGCCGGAATCGTCCACTTCGGACGCGCGCCGAAATCGTCCACTTCGAACTCTTGCCGGAATCGTCTAATTTGGACTCGTGTCGGAATTGTCCAATATGGACTCGAACTATCTCGAAACATTTAGAAAATAATCATCCATCCGACGAGTTGATATGTTTCACGTACGCATCGACGAGTCAGATATGATTTAGCAAAACCTTAGATCCGTTCGGGGATTGTATGTTCGTGTAAAACAAGTAGATGATCTTTTATACGACGTACAATTCTTGAATTGTCCCTGATTGGACAATTTGGGAATATAGTTATTTGTACTGCACTTACATTTTTATTTTAACTGTTAACTAATTATTCTAAATTTTGGCAACATCTCTCTAGTTCTCCGATACGCGCCCAAATGATATGCGTATTCGGAGAACTGTAGGGAGATGCTGCCGAAATTTAGAATGAAGTTAGCGGTTAAAATAAGTACTTAGTGCAATATAAATAACATAAATCCCGAATGGAATAGGACAATCTCACCTAAAGACATTAACCAAAGAAATTGTCATTGATTGACAGAATCATGTCGGCTGATCGAAGTTGGATGTACCGACGTCTTGATCGTGGAGCTTTAACGAATGAGTTTCGATTAGGCATAACGTACTTCCTAAATTTCGCCTATTCGAATCGGAATTAGCAGCAAATTGGACTTTTATATTGGCATCACAAGCTGAACAAGTATATTACGCGAAGTATCCGGCTCGAAATAAAGATAGAGCAGATTGGCGTGTAGTCTGTAAGACAAAAGGTAGAGGAAAAATTGATCCGATAGTAGGAGAAAATGAGCTGATACCTGATATGACACATGGTTTCTATCAAGAAGATGATCCTCCTGCTGTAGATCGTATTATTCCAATACTCGAGGATGCAGACACAACGTCAATTCAATTAGAAGTTGAATATGCTGATGATGACGATCATGAAATTGAGGAAGCTGGAGATGAAGAAGAGGAAGAAGAGGAAGAAGAGGAAGAATTCGAAGACTATTATTCAGATGATGAGGAATAATTGTAAAGTATATATTTTATTAAATATATCTCTACTATTTAGACAATAATCTGATTATATGTTTATTCGACAGATATGTCTGGTCGTGGTTATCGTCGCAGGAGAGCTTCGGAGTCTCCGATCGGTGAGACTCCTACACTTACTCATGCTGCTGATCCTCCTGTTGCTGATCCTCATGCCGATGATACTGCCGAGGCTAGTACATCCAGACGCAGGCTGCCACGCGGGCCGAACAGGTGGCAGCCTCTACCAGCCACAGAGTCACGTAGATTTATTAGCGTGATTGGGGAGCGGTAATATATCATGAGTTATGAATCATTAAAAATTCATTATATCATAATATAATATTAAATTTTATTTTTGTTGTGCAGGTTCGAGCAAGAAGAAGTGCCGAGGAGCATTTCTTCTACTATTCGACGATACATGCACGGGGCATGGCCTACGTGGTCTCACGTGCCTAGCGAGCACGTCGACATGTTATGGCGCGAGTTTGAGGCACGTATTATTATTTTTTTTACATGCATGATGATTAATATTGATACTGATATTATTATTCTGCAGGCTCGCTATACATGGGCTGAGCACCAAAGGCCCTTCATTTATGCTGCCTGGGAGGCTATTTCCCGGGCAAGGTACAACGGGCAGCTGGGGCAGGCCCGGTCCCAGGCGATGGCACGAGCTAGGACTACTAACATCGCGGAGACTCGGGGATACGGCCCCGATTGGATTACTCCGGATATATGGGACCAGCTCGTGGGAATATGGTCGACAGATCGATGGCAGGAGGTTTCTCGGAATGCGGCTAGAAATCGCATGTCGGGGGGAGCATCGCGTCACACCGGCGGCTCTGTTGCATTTGTAGTGCACGCAAACCGTATGGTAAGTATACCTTTTAATTATATATTTTATTTGTTACTATGTGTACTAATTAATGTATTTGTTTTGTAAATATAGACGACGGTGTCGGATGACGGGACTGTCCAGCGACCCTCCCCGATGGCGATGTTTGAGCGGACTCACCGTCCAGCACATGAGACGGGGGAGTACATTGACAACCGCACTGCATACATTATGGTAACTATATATTTGTTTAAATTATTCATTATATATTTATAATTTAAGTTTTATGATAAATATTAAACAAAAAATCAAACTCGAGTAGGAGACCTACAGCCAGACGGTGGTGCAGCGCGGGGGCACCCCCGAGGACTTTGACGCAGCAACGTGGGTCGAGGCCGTAGGTGGCTGGGACCATGGCCGCGTATATGGCTTTGCAGATAGTGGTCATGCGCGAGCCGTACTAGGGCCACTTGGGGCACCGACCCCTTCGGTCGCTGGTGAGCGGCCGTCCACCTCTAGATCCAGTTATGATCATAGTAGCAGAATAAGGACTCTAAAGGAGACGATCGCGCGTCAGAGTCAGATGATGGCAGAGATGCATGCTATGCTACGCAACATGTTACGCAACATGTTAGGTCATCCCGAAGCAGGCATCTCTTCGGCATCATCTCATCCATCGTCCTCGAGTCAGTCCACGTCGGTGTACACTCAAGCACTCCAGACCCCGCCATATAATCCAGGCAATGCTCCATCATCATCGTTAGATTTTTTTTATATTGACTTTGTTACTAAGATATTGGATTTGTTTAATTTATTTTGTTTGGATATTGATACTTCAATTTTGCATTTGAATAGTTTTTATACTATTGTGGATAATTATCAATATAAATATAATTGTTTTGATGTATATCTTGGTGTATTTGTGATGTGTGAATGAATGTGTGTATGAGTGTATGAGTGTGTGAGTTATGTATCAAATAATGTATCAATGTATCAATGGAAATTTGAAATTTTAATTTTTTTCGTTACCAGGTTCTCATCATCAGCAACGGCTTTCCCACGGCCATCCGTGGGAAAGCCGTTGCTAAAAGTTTATCGAAAGCCGTTGCTGATGACCTACAGCAACGGCTTAGCAACGAGCTTTTACTAACGGCGTTGCTACGGGCTCACCGGCCGTTGCTATTAATGTTATCAGCAACGGCTCCGCGTCCGTGGCAAAACCATTGCTGATAATATTTTTAGCAACGGTCCGAGCGGTCGTTGCTCATTCGTTGCTAAGTTATCAGCAACGCGATTTTCTGCCACGGCTCTATTGCAACGACTCCAGTCGTTGCTGATGATTTTCAGCAACGGCATCAGCCGTTGCTGATGCCCATTTTTCTAGTAGTGCATTATTTATTTAGTTCATGAATTAGAAGAAAATGAATATAAATGAATATAAAATTAATATTATATCCGATGTACATCGAATTTAAACAAATTATATCTAATCTCCTCTCATTTATTATCCAATTAAATCCTATCATATTCTATCTAATGAAGCAAATATATCATATAATAATTGATAGAGAGTGGTTACTTATAGTTTACTAACCACTAAGTTATAAGTAAATTTATTATAATAATTGAAGTTGATAATATCTATGCGGTTCAATTAAATATTTTTTTAAAATTACTAAATTATCTTTAATATTTAATTTAATTTTTTGAAAAAAAATTGTGGGTCCGACCCTTATATAAGTATACTCATTTTTTATACAATAAGTATGAACATATACATAATATACCTAATTAATTAATCCTAAATTATAATTTAATTAACATGTTAAAAAGATTAAAAATGCACACACAAAAAAAAGTTAGGGGGCGACGCTGGTTGAAACCCTATCTTTAGTTGAAACGAAAGTTGAGAGTTTTTCTCATTTAGATAGCGAAGATGCACGTCTAATTTGGAAAAAAAAAAATATGGGCAGCCTGCCCATATAAGGTTCTATGGACTGAGTAGATATAGACTTCAAGCGACTGAATATATACATTCTCTTTTTATCTATATTCAGTCGATTAAAATTCATATTCATTCGTTCATAAATTTTTTATGAGCAGTTTGCTCATGAAAGTTGCACTATCTGGTTTGTCACTTTCACGTGAGATAGAGTAGAAAATGCACCGGCGTTAATCTCAACAGTGTTCCTCAACAGTGTTCAAAAGATAAAATGGTCGACCTGTCTGCCATCCATGAAACTCGATACAAGTAACAATTAAGTTGCCTGACATTAACTTAATTTGCATGCGACGACACGCAAACTTCACTTGCCAATCGCACGACGTCTAAACTATATATTGGAAAATAGACTTGGCGGCAGCTTGACAAGGTCTTGACGGACGAGAAAGCAACACGTGCGATTCTTTGGCATGGCAAATTTAAAAAGCTGCATATTTTTAATTGACAAGGGCTGGCTGTACTTCTCTCTTATTTATTGGCATTGTGTATTGTTCAACGTCTTTAACCCTCAGACAACACATGCAGTCCAATAGTTCATTGCTCCAGCTTCTTCTGCTTTGCAAGGTATATATATATATATATATATATATATCAGTTCTACCACAACTCAACATAAGTCTTTTGGTCTCTTCGATCTTGACCGCTAATTCTATATATTTTGCCTCGCTTTTAAGGCAGATACTCGATTAATTCTCTATTTGGCACAGGTGGACTTCTTCAGCAGTTCAACGAGACATCTCCCGCTCCCTCAATCGCAGCAGCCATGCATGTACGTACCTGCTACGTACTGACCGTGGGATGCATTATTAATTCTCTATCTCTCAATTAATGGATCATCGCGTCAATATATGGTTCTGCATGATCAGTCACAACAGATGATCCGAGTGATATATTGTAATACTGCTTATGCTTGCCTATAAGAATTGCACTAGTTAGTTCTTTAATTTGTGTTTACTATGGTTTGCTGGTCTCCATGTACTTTTGTTTAATTTGTAATGTATAAATATATTTTGTTGACGTGTTTTAAATCACTTTCGGTTAAGAAACTTAACTTTATTTGACAATTTAAAGGTCTTCATCAGTTAGAAAAACAAATGTTAATTTTTTTAAAATAAATCGAAATAGAAATAGAAATATATTAATAAATATAATATAACACAAATTAAAATTAAAATTAAAAATTTATTAATAAAATGTACACACAGGAAGTATAACAATATGTTCATAAGAACAAATTAAAATTAAAATAACATAAATTATTTTATATGGGTCTTACCTGTTCGCCTTATGTCTTTTGTAAAAAAATTTGTCAAACCTACTAATAAAATAAATGACTAAAATACTAATGGATTATCTTCAACATTAATTAATGCCATACCTATTCGACTAAATTGAGAACATAAACAATATTTTTATTTTTAAAATTTAATTATGCAATTGAAAATGTGAATTAAAAAATATATTCACTGTGTAAGTATAATAGTATGTTGTAGAAGACTATATGTATTTGATCGATGGGTAAAATGCACCAAGAGCAACAGCACTGATAAAAGAAATTGAAACACTTATTAAAAATGAGACAATTAATATACCTGAATAATAAAGAAATAAAGTGGAAAAATAAATAATATGGTCGTCATAATAATATTTCTTATTTCTAAAATTAAAGTATGTAATTGAAAGTGTTAACTAAAAAAATATAAACTGAAATCAATGTCTTCAATTTTGACCCAGCAAAACATCACCTTCCCCCATTTTGCCACCTCGCTTCAGCTGTAAATAAAGTGAATTCAATATCTATTCATGACCCATGGGCCATGGCATGTGTGTAAATTATGAACTGAAATTAATGTCTTCAATTTTAACCCAGCAAAATCGAACCTCCCCTATTTCGTCCCTAGCAGAGCGCAGCGACGCATTCTTCCCTGCTGAACAGCGTCAGACGACACCGACCAGACCTGCACACGAGTGTGTCTTCGTCACTCATTTTAAATATCTCGATCTTCGCTGGATCTAGGTCTTCGATCGTTTGTCTTTCTTTCTTCTTATCATCCGATTTGATCTCTTCTACGAGCATAAAAAAAATATGATTTCAAAAAGAGATGAAATTTAGTTTTTTGTATCATATTATCCGATTTGATATCTTCTATGAGCATAAAAAAAATATGATTTCAAAAATAGATGAAATCAGATTTTTGTATCTCAGACATTTGTACTTAATTCTTAAGACAACTCTAGCTATATACAGATTTCGACTCTTATTTGATCTAAGCTTTTAAATATTTGTGTTTTTATTTAGACTGCAATGATGCGAAGAACAATGCTAGAATTCCCTGATTCTGAAATATGAAATTAATACATGTTGTGAGCAAATGATGCGAAGAACAAATGCTAGCGGAGGCGGGAAGATGGCCGAGTTCCAGTGTGAAGAGGAGAAGCCACAGTGATGCGTTTCTTCAAGGAGAGAAGACGCAGTATGCATGGATGATTGGAAGAGAGTAAAAAATTACCGTGTTGAGTAAAATTTGCACGCATCGCAAGCAGTATTCAGAAGCAGAGAAATTTTGCGCACCGACGATTTGCATGCCTTCAAGACGCAAGGGCAGTATTCAGAGGTTGAAGCAAAGAAATTTGTAAGAAGGAAAAGAGGAGGGGGTACTCGTAACTGTATGAGACAGAGGTTGTAACTGTGTGAGAGATGGAAGAGAGAGAGAGGAGATGGTGAAAGAGAGGGAGAGAGATGGGAGACGTGAGTGAAAGTGAGAGAAAGAGATGAAACAAATAAATAATAATAATTATGAAAAATTGTAAATTTGCCATATCAGCAAATTTGGCTTGTGAAGTTCCCACGTGGCTCATTTGTATTTTCCTTGTAGTATATACTATAAATGTAACAGAGAGGAAGAGATTTGTGGATCGTTGATGTAAAAAGTAATGGAGAGTGTTATTTAATTCTCTGATCATTACAGTATTTATAAATACCAGTCGAGGCTTCTAGAGAGAGATCGGAAACAGACTAATATCATAACAACGAATTAATAACAGTCTTCAATAATTGAGGTGTATGGTGCGGGCGCTTGTGAATGTTGCATGCTACTGTTCACGTAGGAAACTTAAGCGGATCTGGTACCGTTGGATGAAGGTCAATGGTCGGATCAGATACCTCCTTAATATGCCCCCGCTGTTAGAATATTTTTTAAAATATTCTATATTTTCATTTTTCATATGTGGGCTCTGATACCAATTGTAAGACAAATTCTTTAATCAAGTATTTCATGAATTTAAGAATATCATAAATAAATTAGTAAGATAAGATCTTACTTGATGACGACATAATTTGCAGCGAAATAAACTTCTGGATCTTCAAAGGAAAGCCGGGTCTTCCTTCACAACACCGTCTCAAATGCTTTGCTTTTGATGGGGAAAGCAACTATGAGCTAGGGTTTTTCCACACGGTGTATAGAGGGGACCTAGCCTCTATTTATAACTGATTATATGGGCCCGTCCATCACGGACTTCATTAATTGGGCTTACACTTGATTAATCACACCAATCATGGTTAAATGTGTCAAGCTCGAATCACATGGATCAAGATCACATGAGCTAACAGGCATCTCAATAATGGATCATAAGATCAAACTCGTTTTTATTAAATCAAAATATTACAATTGATTGTAGCCCACATATGAAAAATGAAAATATAGAATATTTTAAAAAATATTCTAACAGCGGGGGCATATTAAGGAGGTATCTGATCCAGCCATTGACCTTCATCCAACGGTACCAGCTGATCCGCTTAAGTTTCCTACGTGAACGGTACCAGCTGATCCGCTATAATCCGCATATTTTTTAATCGAGTGTGTTGATTGGGTATCTTCCTTCTCATCGATTATTTCCGCTCAAATCTTCCTGTCTTATATCAAGATCTGTGTGCTTCCACTGTGCATCTTCTCCTCTTCTTGCATGCGCCATCGCCGTCCCACTGCAGTCACAATGGCCTGTTGGTGATCGTCGGCGTCGAGGCCGTGAAGCTAGCCGCTCACAGATTCGTAGAAAGCGGGCATGTCCAAACGCCGTCGGAGGGTGACCCATTCGGCGGCAGAACGACATGGTTGCTTGGAGAAGCGCCAAGGCGTCGCTGCCGGCAGTCCCCTGCTGGCCGTCGAAAACCTCGGCATGGCCATTATTTGAGCTGTCGACCTGTCCTTGTCGTCGCCGTCCGACGCTGGCGTTTTGGTCGCCGCCGGATGAGGATGGATGGCGAGGGTCGGTGTGGGTGATGATGCATGGCGGCTGGAGATGGTGCATGCAGGCAGCGTTTGTGCATGAGGAAGATGTGGCGGCTGCAAGAAAAGTAATTAGGGTTCTTTTCAAGGAACCCTAGTTACGTAAGAGGAAAATATATCTTAATGGTTGAGGTTAAAACACTTTAAATTGGAGGGCTCAGATATAAATCCAATTTAATATAAGTCTGATTCAATTGCTTCTGTCTATTTCATTCTATTTAATTGGTTCAGTGATTTATTTAGATCGGTTCATTGAGGATAATTTATTCCGTTCGAACCATTTATTGATTGGTTTATTTCGATTTACTTCATTTAAATCAGTTCATTGCTGAAATTAATCTGGTTCATACCACATTGGTCCGGTTCAACATATTTTTCATTGGTTCATTCATATTTCAGTGATTTATTTCTACATCACAATCGGTTTAGTTGAAATTATGAATAATTCAGCACCCTTTCATTTGGTTCACAATCGATGCAACTTATTTTTTAATCAGATCACCATATTTTTTGACTGGTTCAGTTTAATTTTTTATCGATTCGCTAGAATTATGATTGATTCAGCTTAATTTCATTTGATTCATGCTTAATTGATCCATTTATGATTGGTTCAATTTTGGTTCAATGAAATTTTCATTGGTTCACTATGTTTTTGATCAATTTACTTTAAATTAGATCTTGGTATGAAATTTTGAATACAACTTTATTGTCTACCCACTCATGAGCCTATACGGACGTAGCATAGATTAGTTTATTATGCTAATTTTGCTCATATGTTATAATTGACATTAATATTTTATTATTGTCAATTTTATTGTCGTTGTCATGGTACATCTATTGTACGTAGAAATGTGACTAATTCATATATGTTAATTTATTATTTTGTCATTGTACTTCATGTTATGTTATATTTTGCTTCATACATAACTGATATTATGTTGTTATATGATAAAATTACTACTTGTTTGAATACATATGGATTTATTTAGGCCTAATAATGCTTGTGGACCGTTTCTACCAACTTAGTCCATTATTAATGAAAGCATTTTTTGTAGCCTAAATAGTTGTTGAAATATTCAAATTTTAACATAATCATTTTCTCATTGTATTTATTTTTGGGAGCCTTGTATATTTATGTGCCAGATTTTTAATTCCAATATGAGTCATATGATTTATCATATTAAATATCATGCTATAATTGATCACGTGATTTATTATCGTCAATTTTATTATATTGCAGTATTTTAAATTTTTAATGTGACTGCAAAATTCTTCTTATCTTGTGTTGGAACTGAACTGGGCTATTGAATCTTGAATATGGGCTTAATGATATTAATGGTCCTTCTTTAATTTTTCAGTCCGCTGCTTATAAAAGTTCTGGGCACAATAAATAGACTTATTTTTCTGCTTAATTTAGACATAATGCAGCATTATTATCTTGATATTATAATAATACTGCATAATTGACACAATATAGCTGATTTGTTATCATAATTTTATCAGCATGATTCGTTTCATGATTCTTTATTGCAAATTTTATTGTCATGATTCAAATTTTGCTACCTTTAGCTTGATGTAGAATACATGTGATTTATTATTTACATGATAATATTATTATTCATTTTATGTTATGTGGATTACTTAAGATATTAATTCATTATTGTAAATAATGCTGCCAATTTTTTATATATATTTGAAACCTAATATAGCTACAATTAGGTGGGGATATTGGCATAATTTACAACCACATAAACATAAATAATAATTTGAAATGGTCATTGATTTAAATTCATTATTAATCATGGTACTTTATTCTTGTACCAATTTTGCAATACATATTGGATTTGAATATTTGACATGTGGGCAATTGATTCCTGATGAGTTTTTTCACTAGTTATTATTTGTAATTACCATCAAAGTGAGATTACTTATAATGAGTGGTGTATTTTCTCATCATATGAGGAATACTGAAGATTAATTCATTCAATAGTTTTTTCCCAAAGGATGATTATTGGATGTTTTAATTGGAAGTTTTGTAATGGAGTTAGAAGAGTGTGCATTGGTCTAGAAATCTGTCTGCCCAAAGGTGATAGGTTTTCAAA
The DNA here is from genome assembly GCA_034359265.1 of Canna indica. NCBI lineage: Eukaryota > Viridiplantae > Streptophyta > Magnoliopsida > Zingiberales > Cannaceae > Canna > Canna indica. Next base: position 28,254,899 of record CP136898.1, on the reverse strand, counting down.
AATCAGTATCTCATTATTTAACTCATTGAGGCTTTATTTCGTGATTGCATATTCTGCCCAAAGGTGAATATGTAATATTTGGTTAGCCTCAATTTCAATATTATATGTCCTATAATTTAATCTAACACATTCTAATTATATTGTGATGAAGTTATTAGAGTGTGCGTTGGTCTAGAAATCTGTCTGCCCAAAGGTGATAGGTTTTCGAAAATCAGCGTCTCATTATTTAACTCATCGAGGCTTTATTTCGTGATTGCGTGTTCTGCCCAAAGGTGAATATGTAATATTTGGTTAGCCTCAATGTAATATGATGTGAAGAAAATAATTGATTAATATATAAATGTGAAGGTCAGTGGGAGGAAAATATTTTTTCTATTAGTAACTAGCTGAATATCAAGCTACCTGACGTAAACAATATTAATATATGACTTCACATTATAGATCTCATTACAAGACTCCATACATTTAGAATCAAATTTTTGACTGTTAGAGATCTTGTAAAGAAAGGAGATATTCTAGTTGAACACATAGAGACAGATCTGATGCTCGTTGATCCCTTAACCAAGGGACTCAAACCCATAATCTTTAAAAGACATGTTGAAAATATGGGCATTCTGAGTTCTTTTGATGTGCTTGGTTAGTGTGAGTTATTTTTTCCTTTTGTTTTGAGCACTTTGATACATGATTGTTAGGTTTATGTTACCGCATGTTCAATAATAAACTATTTTTCCTTTGAGATAATATTGTCATATTTAATATATGTGTTCAATAATTATTTAAGACTCGGTATCATTTGAATCAGAATGTCTCTTGATTGATACCATATTTAAGTCTAGAGACATCATGTTTTTTATTTAAAGGCTCGGTGTCATGTGAATCATGTTGCCCATTGATTTATGCCAATTTTGAGTCTAGGGACTTGATGGTTTTTTTTTTAAAAAAAAAAAACCATACACTTTCTCTTGCCGAAAGGTATATCTAGAAGAGAAAGTATGAGGACTGACAATGAAAATAACACTGTTCTTATCGGATCATTTTGAGTGTTATTTTCATGCTACACTTCACACCAATGACAATTGTCAGCAATGTTAATGGTATTCGTGACCATGGAAAGTCTTATGTCCAGTATTGTCATGATGACTGCCATGATTCGATATCATTGGTTGTTGATATGAGTCATAATAAGTGTTGCATCTTGGATCATATTTTTTTTATTTATTTATTTTGTGGCCACATTTTATTTTTGAAATATGTGATTAAACTCGAGTGTCGTTTTTAAATTTTTTCAAAAATAAAATTTTGCAATTGATCTTGCCCAAGTGGGAGAATGTTAGAATATTTTTTAAAATATTCTATATTTTCATTTTTCATATGTGGGCTACAATCAATTGTAATATTTTGATTTAATAAAAGCGGGTTTGATCTTATGATCCATTATTGAGATGTCTGTTAGCTCATGTGATCTTGATCCATGTGATTCGAGCTTGAAACACTTAACCATGATTGGTGTGATTAATCAAGTGTAGGCCCGATTAATGAAGCCCGTGATGGACGGGCCCATATAATCAGTTATAAATAGAGGCTAGGTCCCCTCTATACACCGTGTGGAAAAACCCTAGCTCATAGTTGCTTTCCCCATCAAAAGCAGAGCATTTGAGACGGTGTTGTGAAGGAAGACCCGGCTTTTCTTTGAAGATCCAGAAGTTTATTCCGCTGCAAATTATGTCGTCATCAAGTAAGATCTTATCTTACTAATTTATTTATGATATTCTTAAATTCATGAAATACTTGATTAAAGAATTTGTCTTACACCCGCAAGATAGGTGGTGTTTTGACAACACCTATCTTGGATCTATGGCTCAGAAATGGAGTCGAGGAGATGACCTTTGTCATCGGGTCGGCGAGTTGTAGAGCGGCTGGAATGTAGTTAACTAGAAGTTGCTTGTCTCTAACCTGCTCACGTACAAAGTGGTAGTCGATTGCCAGGTGTTTCATTCTGCTCTGTGAGGCCGGGTTATTGGCTAAAAAGGTGGCGCCGAGGTTGTCGCAGTGTACAACTGGAGTGTGAGGAAGCTCAATTCCGACGTCTCTCAATAGGTTCTTGATCCAATTGGTCTCAGCTGCTGCATTTGCCAAGGACCGGTATTCGGCTTCGGTTGAGGATCGTGCTACGGTCTTTTGTTTTTTGGAAGACCAGCTGACCGGAGTGTTTCCGAGAAAGGAAATGTAACCGCTTGTAGAGCACCTGTCGTCGACATTGCCGCCCCAGTCTGAGTCGGAGAATATTTCAAGGTGAAGTGGTTCTTTGGGGGATATTATGAGACCATAATCTTCAGTAGACTTGATGTAGCGCAAGACACGTTTGCACGCCTGCCAGTGTAGGTGAGTTGGCGAATGCATAAACTGAGATAATTTGTTTACTGCGAAACAGAGATCTGGCCTTGTAAATGTGAGATATTGTAGTGCTCCAACAGCTTTCCTGTAGGTAGTAGGGTCTGCTGCAGCAGAGCCATCATTAAGTTGTAGAACTGTGGATGAAGCCAGTGGTGTTCGAACTCCTTTAGCATTTGCCATTTGAAATCGGCTCAGTACATCTGATATGTACTTCTTCTGAGTTAGTAATATGCCATTGGACGTAGTGTTGACTTCGATGCCCAAGAAGTACGTTAAAGGTTGCATGTCCTTCAGAGAGAATGTTGATGACAGTCTCTTGTAGACTTCATGAATGTGTTGTTCAGAATTCCCAGTCAAGATGATGTCGTCGACATAGAGAAGTAGGAATGTAGTTACTTTGTTTCGTCTCCATATAAAGAGGGAGCTGTCTGATGCTGACGCATGAAAGCCAATTGACGTGAGAAATTTTTTGAGTTCCTGGAACCAAGCTCTTGGAGCTTGCCGAAGGCCATAGATGGCCTTGTTTAATTTGCAAACATGGGTTGGCAGATCTTTATTTACAAACCCCGGAGGCTGGGTCATGTAAACTTCTTCAGTGAGCTTGCCGTGGAGGAAGGCATTGTTTACGTCGAGTTGGTAACATCTCCATTTCTGCAATGTAGCAATAGTTAGCAGTATTCGTATTGTGGTTGGTTTGACAACCGGGCTGTAGGTGAGATTGTAGTCGATTCCTGGTTGTTGATGAAAACCTTTGGCTACTAATCGTCCCTTGAAACGATCAATGGAACCATCAGCAAATCTTTTCACCTTAAAGATCCATTTACAGCCGACGACATTTTGACTTGGGAGAGGAGGAACGAGTATCCAAGTATTGTTGCGAGTCAGAGCATTGATTTCACTCAACATGGCATTTCTCCATTCACTGTTCTTAAGGGCTTGTTTAGCAGTTGTTGGAGTTGATACAGAGGTTGAAAGGGCCATGTAATCAGTTGGGCGTTTGGGTTTGAAGATTTGGCGTTGGGATCTTGTGACCATCCTGTGAGGAGGTGAAGGAATTGATGGGTGGATATCTTCTGTAGAAGGAAGTTGGACTTGTGATGGCTGAGTAGTAGCTTCAATGGAAGTGTCGTTGTTATCTGAGGTTGTAGAGTTAACTGGGTTGTTTGGTATAGGAGGAATGTCATGGCACACAGACTCTGTCTGAAACTTTGATGGAGGAATTGGAAGAGTTGACGGAGTTATGTCAAACCAGTCAAAATTTTTGTCGGAGATTCTGGGAAGAGTTTTGTAGTGGTGTTCAAATGGAAAGGAGTTTTCATGGAATACAACATGTCGAGATAAGAAAACTTTTGATGTCTCGAGGTCAAAGCATTGATACGCATGATACTTTGTTGAATAACCCAGAAAAACACATGGTTTGGATTTGGTTTCTAGCTTGTTATCTGTGTATGGCTTGAGCCACGGATAACACAAGCATCCAAACGTTTTGAGAGATTTATAATTCGACTGTTGTTTGAACAGTTTATGAAACGGTGAGTCTCCAAATAGGAGTTGAGTGGGAAGGCGATTGATAAGGAATACTGCTGTGATACAGGCGTAAGGCCAGAAAGTTAATGGAAGTGAAGCATGTTGCAGCAGTGTCTTGGCTGTTTCAAGTATGTGTCGATGGCGCCTCTCAGCAGTGCTCACCCTTTGAGGTGTGTAGGGAGGTGATAGAAGATGTTGAATACCTGTGGTCGACAGGAATTTAGATAGACCGAGATATTCTCCACCTCCATCTGAATAGAGGCTTAGAATTTTGGTTTGAAAGAATCGTTCGACCAAGGTTTTGAACTCAATGAAGATATCAGATACGTCTGATTTGGATTTAATGGGAAACAGCCATGAATATTTGGTGAAGTGGTCTACAAATATCACATAATACCGATGACCATTTATGGATGTTAACGGAGAAGGACCCCAAACATCCGTGTAAACAAGTTCAAGCGGTTTAGTACTAGTAATGGAGCTTTTAACAAATGGTAACATATGAGATTTATTACATGAGCATGCGTTGCAATTTTGAACAGTAGAAGAAGAAACTGGTAGCTGAAATTTTGAGATGGTGTACTTGAGCGTGCGGATGTTTGGGTGACCGAGTCTGTGGTGCCAGGACTGAAGAGGAGCTGATATTGTAGAGGATGCAAAATTGACTTGCGGAGAAGGATCGGATGGCCACACATAGCAATGAGCATCATTCGGTCCTTGAGCTAGGATCACTCCTGACTGAAGGTCCTTCACAATGAAGTGAGTTGGGAAAAATTCAGTGGAGACTTTATTTTGATGGCAGAACCGAGATACAGAGATGAGATTTTTTTGGATGGCAGGAGCACAAATGACATTATGTAGAATAAATTTGTGGGAAGTAGAGGAGATGGAGGTATTACCCGTATGAGAGATATCAATGCTCTTACCATCGCCTAGAACAACCCCGTCGTCTCCGGAGTACTCTGAATAGTTTTGGAGGACTTGGTTGTCACTTGTAATGTGATGCGAGGCTCCGGTATCCATTATCCATGGATTGTTATTGGTTTGAAGTCGACCAGCAAATAGAGCTTGAGCTTCGATGTGATTGTGTGATTGAGATCGGCAAGTCTTTGCAGTGTGACCAATTTTATCACACAACTGACACTGTGGCTTGTTTCTGTTCTGAAACATCTGATTCTGAGGTGGCCTCCATTGCTGCTGCCGAGTGTCATGGTTAGTTGGAGGTGGCTTGCGCCATTGCTGTTGATTCATTGGGTAATTGGAACCAGAATAGTTTGGTTGACCCCAGTTCTTTTTCCAAGACTGTTGATTCATTGAAGGCCTCCTTGTAGAGTCAGGTCTTTGAGTAAACTGAGCTGTAACCATAGGTCTCTCTTGTTTGTGTCGAAGGAACGATTCATGGTCGAGCAGTTTGCCAAATAGTTCTTCCAAACTTATTGGCGTGTCGCGAGATCTAATCGCGGCACTGATATCATTGTAATCTGAAGTTAATCCACCCAGAATTCTAATGACGAGTGCAGACTCATCGACCGGAGCATTAGCTATGGCAAGTTCATCTGCGATCGATCGCACTTCATTGAAGTATTCGGTGATCGATTTCATACCTTTGGTGACTCTGGACAATGAGTCTTGAAGAGCATACACTCGAGAGTGTGATTTGTTCGCATACTGTGATTCCAACTTCTTCCAAGCAGCACTTGCAGTTGAAGAAGTCGCTACAAGGGGAGCGATTGTGAGATCTACGGAGGCCATGAGCGCATGCCTCAATAGACCATCCTGGCGAAGCCATACTTCACGATCTGGATCGCCGAACGGTGGACAGGGATGAGTTCCGTCGATGTAGGACGTAAGCTTGTATCCAAGAAGGAGGAGCTCATGCTGCGTCCTCCAGATTAGGTAATTGCTTGCTCCCGTCAGCTTGATCGGAAGTTGCACAGTGGGGTTAATAGTCACTACTTGTCCTCCATGAGAGATTGGATTGAGGACACCGTGACTGGATGTGGCTTCATCGGAGTCCATGGCTGTTGAGAGGAGAAAGAAACAAAGGACGGAGGGAATCAGATCGAGAGCTTGTTAAAGCAAGAATGCTCTGATACCATATAAATGTAACAGAGAGGAAGAGATTTGTGGATCGGTGATGTAAAAAGTAATGGAGAGTGTTATTTAATTCTCTGATCATTACAGTATTTATAAATACCAGTCGAGGCTTCTAGAGAGAGATCGGAAACAGACTAATATCATAACAACGAATTAATAACAGCCTTCAATAATTGAGGTGTATGGTGCGGACGCTTGTGAATGTTGCATGCTACTGTTCACGTAGGAAACTTAAGCGGATCAGCTGGTACCGTTGGATGAAGGTCAATGGCCGGATCAGATACCTCCTTAATATATACTAGTCGATAGTTCGCACGCTCAAAAAATATCAAATGAATAATTTGTACATCTTTACTTGCTTCATTGGCGTTGTGATATTTTGAAAACTCTGATCAACCGTTGCATCATTTTGTTGCAGCTTTTTATTCTGTTCATTTACCTTCAAGACAGTGAAAATATCTTTTTGTTGTTTAAGATTATAGTCGGTAACCTTGATCGTAAATGATAAAGAGTTTTTACTTTATTTGGAATCCACTTTAATGTCTGAATTATTTATAGATAGTAATTCCTCAGCTGATATTTGAAGTAGTCTCTCACTTTCATTGTCCAAAACAACAAAGAGTGTTAACATCTAAGTTGATAAGTAACTTATGTGAATACATATAAATAGCTCAGAGAGTATAATTTTATCATCATCTTTAGTCTTAGATGGGCCTCATTATTTCATATTCTTCTAGAGCTGTCATTTTCTAGATTTGGATTTTTACTTTTCCAAGCCAATTAATTATATTGTTAAAATTCAAGGAGATGACATAGTTGTACCACAGATGTATAGATTTCAAATTACATAGATTAATAATATTATCTTTGGTATTGACTATTCAAACTAAATATTTACTAATTTTATTCCCTTTAGGAATAAAAATTCAGATGATAATTCTATTATATCTGATTTTGATAAAAAATTATTTGAGAAATGAAATTCAAATCTAATTACAAATATTTTAAAATTAAAACAACTTAAATAAAAATTAAAAACAACTATAAAAATTAAATTCAATTATAATTTAAATCAAGATAATTTTTTTTTTACCAAAACCTTTTGCTAATATTTTTTTTTTGAGTTGTTCTTTTCAATTTCTGTAAAAATTGAAGTATTGCAAATATTTTAAAATTAAAATAATTCAAATCAAAATAAAAAAGAACTATAAGAATTAAATCCAATTATAATTTAAATCAAAATAAAAATACTTACCGATTGAAGTAAAACTTATTTGGTAATGCTCTTTTCCTCGATTGTTCTTCTCAAAAAATTAGAGATATATAAAAGACATGTAAAATTTTAAGATATTCCAAAATTAATTGCAAATATTTTAAAATTAAAACAACTTAAAACAAAATTAAAAACAACTATAAAAATTAAATGCAATTGCAATTTAAATCAAAATAAGAGACAGTAAATTAAATCATTAAAAAATTAATCAAATTGTAATTTAAATCTAAAAAGAAAAAACTTACATATAGACAATAAATTAAATCTATCAGCTCAAGAGACACAACAAATTAATCAAATTGCAATTTGGATTTCTGTTTTCCCAAGCTAATTAATTATATTGCTAAAATTCAAGGAGATGACACAGTCGTACCACAGATATATATATTTCAAATCACACAGATTAATAATATTATCTTTGTCGTCGACTATTCAAACTAAATATTTAGTAAATTTATCTCTTTTAGGAATAAAAATTCAGATGATAATCCTACTCTATTTGACTTTGACAAAAAATTACTTGAGAAAGGAAATTCAAGTCCAATTACAAATATTTTAAAATTAAAATAACTTAAATCAAAATTAAAAATAACTATAAAAATTAAATCTAATTGCAATTTAAATCAAAATTAAAAAAACTTACCAAAATCTTTTTACTAATCCTTTTTTTTTTTGAGTTGTTCTTTTCAATTTTCGTAAAATTTCAAGTATTGCAAATATTTTAAAATTAAAATAATTCAAATCAAAATTAAAAATAACTAAAAAATTTATTTCAATTACAATTTAAATCAAAATAAAAAAATTTACTGATTGAAGTAAATTTTTTTTGATAATGCTCTTTTCCTGAGTTGTTCTTCTCAATTCTTGAAAAAGTTAGAAATATATAAAAGACATGCAAATTTCTAAGATATTCCAAATCTAATTGCAAATTAACATGAGCAATTACCCAAATTCATAATTTGGACATGAGATTTTTCCATATCCATAACATGGATTTGAATTTTCCCAAATCCATAACTAAATGGCCAAAATTCTAGTTTTATCCTTCATATCAAAATATATTTTTCTTTTACTAAATAATTTTTTTTCTAAAAGTATTTAAATAACTCAAAATAAATAATTTTTTTTATTATTCATAATATATTTTTCCAGCAATTTATATTAATATTATAGTAGATAAATATTTATTCTAATGATTAATAATATTATTTTTTATTTTTATTACTTTACGATTAAAGAATTAAATGTGGGAGAGAGAACTTATCCCGGAGATATTACTTTTCAATTAAACAAAGGTGGAGAGAGAACTTACCTATACAACAAATTAAATCTAAGAGATGTTACTTTATTGAGGCAGTTGAAGGAGAAGTTACTTCACTGACGAAGTGGAGAAGACGTGCAAACGTGATTGAACATATAAACTTACGTGGAAGAAGTTGAGAAGATGTTACTTTACGTGATTGAATATATAAACTTATCTATAGAAACTTTCATGTGAGATATTTAAAATATTAAATATATAATTTTTAAAATATATAAAAAAAATTAATAAAATGCCAAGTCAGCAAACTTTTAGTGTAAAAGTGACATATGACAACCGTGAATCCTACTTTTATATATATATATAAAAGTACTACTTTGTTTATTTGTTATGCTAACTAGTTTTTTGTTATGATATATAATTTGTTTTAAGTAAATTTATTTTAATTTAATTCAAAATGTAAAATCGATTTTTTATAATTATACTTTATTTTAAGTAGAAATACAAAGCATTGTTTTTTTTAAAAAAAATAAAACTTAAATTTACCAAATAAAATTTGATCAAATATGAACAATATTTGAGCCGGGTATATAGAGCATCAAACTTATGCAAATTTCATATATTATTTACTACAAGATCAAATTACTACAATAAATTAAGTAAACATTAATAATAATAATAATAATAATAATAATAATAATAATAATAATAATAATAATAATAATAATAATAATACCAAATAAAATTGGGTCAAATATGAACAATATTTGAGCCAGGTATATAAAGCATCAAACTTCTGCAAGTTTCATATATTATTTACTACAAGATCAAATTACTACAACAAATTAAGTAAACATTAATAATAATAATAATAATAATAATAATAATAATAATAATAATAATAATAATAATAATAATAATAATAATAATAATAATAATAATAATAATAATAATAATAATAATAATAATAATAATAATAATAATAATAATAATAATAATAATAATAATAACCTTTGAACATAGCAAAATCAAATAACATAAAAATAATTAATAAATTTGAATATATATATATTATATTTATATATATATATATTATATTTATATATATATATATATATATATATATGAAGAGAATTATATATTTACAAAGATTTTTTTTAAAAAAGTTTATTAATATAGACTGCACCTAAAACCTATTGCATATGTACCTTTTATAATTCCATAAGAACTTAAAAGGATCATGTCTACTTAATTTTTCTTTCTCCGATTTATATCAATACAACTATAACATTCGCTTGCAGTGCAAAAAATGATTATGAAATTGGCTACGATATGATTATTGAAGAAATTATCACATTTTTACTTAAAACGTCAGTTTAATTAGACGCTTATAAAAGCGCCAATTCAAGAGCCAAAAATTGATGAAGTAGTAACTTAATTGGTGCCTAAAAATAAGCGTCAGTTTTCAGATTCCGACACCCTTTAAGGGGTGCTAGTTTCACCCAAGTACTCTCTTGCCCAAATTTTACCATGTGCATGAAAGTTGATTAGGAAAAAATCTTTTGGTTTGACGAAAAAAATTGATTTGAGCTAATCTAAATGAAGAAACAATATAATCTATGTGTTATACTTATAAAATTTTGATTACTTTGAAAAAGAACAAAATCTTCAATGTGGGATTAAAACATGAGTAGGAAATTTTTTTGGAAACTAGCGCCACTTCTGTGTCGGCTTCCCAATTTCTGGCGCTAGCTAACAATTAGCGTCAAATTTTGAGAAATCAACAACAATTGAGGCGTCAGTTTTTCCAGAACTGGTGGCAGGTACCAGATATTGGCAAAAAAATTACGAGCACTGACACAAGCGCCAGTAATTTTTAGTCATAATTTAATTACTTTTTTATTGTGTTGGTTCAGCTTCACTTGCTTGAGTTTCTTCGTCTCCTCACGATAAAAATGCATCATGCCGTCCATTAATTTGTAATTTGTCTTCGACATCTAACTATAATTTTTAAAATAAATGCACATTTCTACCATCTTCGCACTCATTCAAATTCTTTTATCTAGAATCATATTTTTTGCACTAATAAAATAAGACTCTAAAGCTACTATAGACACAAGCACGTCAGTTGATCGCATGCCATGATAGAACACGAGATAGACTTTCTTGCAATTTCCACCATATTAAGGTTTCAATATTATTTAGTTATAAATGAAGAAAATGCACAAAACAAATACTTATAGCTCAAGATGATAAGCCTAACTCCTCTTGACGCTTTTTGATGATAAAACTTTGGAGAGCAAAGACAAAATCAAGGTTTCAAGCTCAAACTATGTCAAGTATGAAAGATGGCTCATGTAAGGCTTAAGAATTATCATAAGATGGCTCAAGGATTACTAGAATGTTCAAGGAAGTATGGGAACCCACTTATATAGAGAAAACATGAAGTGGTCTCGGGTTCAATGGCATGCAACGAGTAAAATTTCGACCATTGCAGTCGTTGGTTGATTGTCGTCGGTCGACTGTCAACACTACTTCAGGTTTCAGTTCAGATTTTGAGTTTCAGGTTTGATTTCCTTCATCATCATGCATTTCAAGAAATTTACAATTAATTGATCTAGACCCAAAATCCTAAACTAATTATTCTTCATCTTCTGAGCATCGATCAATATCCACTTGGATTTCTCTGATTTTGTGTCGATCTTCCAATCACGGATGTCAGTGCTACTTGACTTGGAAACTTAAGTTATTTCTCAATGAAACATTAATTCTGAGTTTGTTATCATCAAAATCTAGATTAACAACAAAGATTGAAAATCTTAGACCAACAATTGAGATGGTTAAATTGGTAAAAAAAAATGTTTTTAATGATTTACCCTCAAAATTAAAATATTGGAAGGGTATGGGTAAAATGAAAGACGCAGATGCTCTATCGCAAGGGTGGGCATGTGTTGTTGTGTCTTTCCCAAGCCTCGCACCTTCCCAAGATTTTGGTCGGGTCGGGCCTAACATGACTAGATCAGACTCAGTTAATGTCGCCCATAGTCCGACCCAAGCTATTGCCACTTAATTCTAACTTAAAATGAAACCAAACATTTTTTGTTTCTTCTTCCTAAGATTGATAAGTAACTTAGTCTCGTTTAAGGATCATAGACATACTTTTTTATGTAATTTGTCATATAAGATTATACACATAACTTCTTTTATGTAAAGTGACACGTAGAATTCTTGTCAAACTCTTGGCTAATAGAATAAAATTTTATCTTAAAAATATTATAGGAAAAAATAAATATCCCTTATTGCTCCATAGATCTATTCATAATAATGTTCTTGTTGCTCAAGAGATTATACAATTTTAAGCTAAAACTAAACCTATATGTTATTAATTATAAAACTTGATATTAGACAAGCTATCATTGGACAAGCTAAAAGTAAACCTCTTGAAATGCTATCATTGGTATGCTTCGTGCTCTTAATTTTCTCAACAAAATTATTTCTTTGGATTTCTAGTTCAATTACATATAGTGCTTCGTCTGTTTGATTAATAGCATCACGTCTAAATACATATACTTAAATTCCAGTTTTGGCATCAAACTAGGTGCATGATCCCTCGTCACTTTGCCTTTATATTATTCTAAGATAGCTTTTATCTTATTTATATTAATGCTTACAATAGTAAAATATCACGTCTTAACAAAATGAAAATGTTCCCATTAGTTATTACGCTAACAATTTGCTTATTTATTTTCATGCGAAGAAAAAAAAATTTAAAAATATTTTTAAATTTTTTAGAGTAAATACCAAAAAAATACGAATTTTGATCATTTTCTCATTTTTAACAAAAACTTTTTCCCTTAGCAAAGAAATACATCAACTTACATTCCGTTACAACGTTTAGCACACATCGTCGTTTTTGACGATTTTGGCTGATCTGACACGTTAATGACGACGATGTGGCAAGTTTATTCACCAGCCGAATAACATTTAAAATAAAATTACTAATTTTTCCATCCCTGACGCTCATGTTTTTTGAATCGGGGACAAGCAAATTGGTCGTCTTCAAGTTGGTCGGGCTTGATGCCCTAATCTTATATCACTTGCTGGCTCGAACACTACGAAAGGGGGAACTTTTGGTATCGAGCGTTGTCGCCTTTGTCATCGGATTAGGGAACACATTTTGGAGTTTTTATCATCGGATTAGGGCACGAAGGTGGTCCCAAAAACTATGGTCCCAAAAACAATAGGTATTCATTATTTGCCCTCTGTGACGATTTTTTTTATTTGAATGTATGTGTTATGGTACATTGCATGTGTTGTGGTCCCAATTTCTTTTGTCTGAATGCATTTACATGTTAATATAGGATGGATAAAAAGTTTGAACTTTTAATACATCACGGTGGGCACCCAAGGCACCCAGTTCACTCAAGGCACCCAAGTCACCCAAGCCACTCAAGATACTAAGAAGACTCAAGGGACTAAGAAATCTCAAGACACTCAACAGAGCACCACATCAGTAAGGAGCAACAACAGACTTAAGGGGAAAAGGAAGCCAGACAGTCAGTCATCTTCAAGTGTTAGGATTGATGTGGATTGATATGAATATTTGTCTTCATGACTCTAAATTGATCGATGTGGATTATATGCCTTTATGACTCTAATGAATTGTGTGTAGTTGAATGACTATGAATTGATGTAGAATGATGTGTAGTTGAATGACTCTGGATTGATGTGGAATGATGTGTAGTTGAATGACTCTGGATTGATGTGGATTAATTTGTATTTTGGAATGATGTGAAGTTAATGACTTGATTTTGTATTTTGAATGACTTGATATTGTATTTTGAAGTTATCTATAGTTTAATGACTTGATTTTATATGAATTATGTGTAGTTGACTGATTTTGTATAAATTATGTGTAGTTGAATTTGTATTTTGGAATGATGTGTACTGTGGAATGATTTTATGTATATGGAATGATGTGTAGTGTAGTTGAATTATGTACTGTGAATATGGAGTTGAATAATTCACTGTTATGTATGTGTACTGGCTGTGCTATAATGAGAAAAGTGACAAAGTTTATATTTTTTTAGGTTTTGATGAAAAAGTTCATATTTTTTCTAACCAACGTATGAAAGTTCATGTTTTTGGGGGCAAAGTTCACTGTTAACTGATTGATTAAAATACCAAACAAATTACATTGCCCTTCAGTAGAGTACAAAATATATTATCTTCAAATACTCAATAGAGAGTAACATCAAAATACATACACCAAACTTTCAAATTCTTCATGACAGTAGCAGCTTTAGGCTATTGTCTTTGTTTTCACCCCCAAATAACATACTACAAAGTACCATATATAGAACAAAAAATACCATACACACACTACCCTTCCTCAGTGGGAATTGGTTCTTGCCATTCCTCAGTTGAGTTATCTCATCTTCAAGTGTTGCAATTCTTTCTTGACAGATCATTTCTTTCATCTTACTCAATTCTATCTTGTCTTCCATTAGCTTTAGTTTCTCAAGAAGAATTCTTTTTTCATTAATCAAACATCACAGAACATCCTTTGTGTGACAGTGATCCTCAGGATCATGCTAGGCAAATAAGCGGCAATTATTCTCCTGTCAAAAGATAGGAGTTTGGAGTCATACATTCCAATATCTGCATCCTCAAAATCTTCTTCCGAAATTTTTTTGGCTCCATGAGGTGAACATAACAATTTGAACTTTATGGCAGCAAAGCTTTGGAGCAACACCGTGTGAGGAATCCTCTGGACATTCTCCATTCCTCCCTCGATTTCCCTTCATGCATGGGAAATGCCAAGTGCAATTCTCCTAAATGAAATCCAGCCCTAATCATAAAAGCGTGCCCTAATCGGAGCAGGATTTGTAAGTTGAAGCCGATGCTAGGGGCAAATTACAAATTTGCCCCTGGTCGCTTCACATAGATCTAAGGGTAAAATCGTAAAACTTTTCACGTACGATAGTCATTTGCCATGTTGTCGTCGTTAACGTGCCAGATCAGCCAAAATCGTAAAAAATGATGGTGCGTGTTGAACGTGGTAACGAAATGAAAATTTGTGTATTTTCTTGCTATAGAAAAAAGTTTTTGTTAAAAATAAGAAAACGACCAAAGTTAGTATTTTTTTTTGTATTTACTTCATTTTTTAATAAATATGAGCAACCATTAAGAATTAACATTGCTAAACCTAATATTTAATTCTTCTGTTAAAAATAATATTAGTGAGACCATTATATAGTATACTAATATTTATGTCAATATAGACCTTTTGTAGCTCTGTCACTAATGTTGATTTCTTTATATAGTACGTTTCTTGGTTTTATTGAAAAGTTTATGAGATATTTGGCAACTATTCGGTTGGAAAATTTACTAGGACTGACTTATCTATAAGTAGCGCTGTCCAAAAATCGAGTTACACCAAACCGAACCGAAAAGTCGAATCGAATTTTTCGATTCGGTTCGATTTCAGCGATTGCAGGTTCGATTCTTGACCCAAATCGAACCCGAATTTTGGGTTTCGGTTCGGATTCAGTTTCCAGAATTTGGAAATCGACCTGAACCGAAAATCGAATTAATTAAAAAATAATATTTTTTTATTTTTATTTTTAACCCAAATAAGTAAATGAGTATTGGGCAATAATTTTTAACCGAATTAATTAAAATTTTAGTTTTTCAGGTTGGAAACCGAACTGAATCGAATAATTTTGGTTCGGGTTAGATCGATTTAGGCATAATTCGGGTTGGAATTTCAGTATGAATTTTTTTTCATTTGATTTAATTCGATTCGGTTCGATTCGATTTGAACTGAATGGACAACCCTATCTATAAGGCCTAATGAGGATATGTGGATTTATAAGGTCTAACGAGGATAAAGTGGTTTTGGTAACTAGAAAATATATAACTGTCTTATACCATCGTGTTGAATAATAATACAAAGGTAAGCCCGTCTTCCAAAGTGGATATCCTTTGGAAATTTTGGTTGCCTCTAGAATTCATATTTTGGAAATTTTGGTTGCCTCTAGAATTCATATTTTTTTGTGTGGGAGCATATTTATAAAATATTACCTACAACACATAGATTAACAAAACTTGATGTTATTAGTTCCCCACAAGGCCTCTAGTCTAGGGGTGCAAGTGAGCCGAGCAGCTCATGAGCTACTCAGGAGGCAACCTATGTCGAATATTGGGTGATTGTTTGTTCTAAAATCTAATCTTATATTTTTTTGGAAATAATTGGCCCTTGAATTTTATTCAAATTCCAAAGAAAATTCCAATAATTGGCTCGTGAGCTACTCGTGAGAAAATTCCAAAGGCTAAACCAAGCGGAAACATAACCAAAAGAAACTTTAGGTTTATTCAAATTAAGCAAAAGAGGAGGGACGAAGAACGTTAATGAGAAAGAACAATCAAACAGAAAGAATATACAAAAGCACAACACACTCCTTTCTTTTATTGCAAACATGATCTTTAATTTTTTACAGATGCGAGAGACCAAAACTCCAACCAACCAAACGTAAATGAGAAAACACTTGAACGAACATGAAGTATCAAAGCAGAACAAACTCTAGTCCTTTCAATCAATGTCAGAGAAAAACTTATACAAGCACCAATATCAGGCGACATCATCATCGTGGAATTCACAAGCCTAGTCAACAGTAGCATCAAGAAACCTAGAATCAATAGGAGATACATGGCGGCACCGAAATTGAGGAAGTCGTTCTTCCTTTGCAAAAGAAGAACACCGTTGGTGATGCGAAACCTTAGCAGCCTCGACTAGTTGTTTCCTTGGAATGCTGAGCATAATAAATTTACAGAGTTCCTGTAGAAAAGACAGAGGAATAAGAGAAATTAAATCAAAGACGAATACTGATTGCTTGTACATAATAATCAACCATTGATAAATTGATAAATGGTGCATGTTTGACACATCTGAATGAGTCATAATAATCAACCATGAATTTTCCAATATGTCACGTCCTATTGTGCAGCATACTTCTCCCTTAACACTTATGTGAATTAAGTGACCTAACTAGAGTAAACTATAGGCAAAATGGGGATAAAAATCAGAAAACTAAAGGTTATTGCAGAAACTAGGATTTTAAAAAACAAGCATTAAATATAATGGAGAATTTTACTTGTTTATCCTTTATGGAATACAAATGAAGTGTAAAAGACAATCTAACTATAATTAATAAATTATATGATGAATATATTCTTATAGTTATTTGTTTTCTGCTGCTTATGCGGCATGGCCAAAGTAGTAGTCTGATTTTGCTGAAATTTTATCATAATGCTTGATCTATCACAAAGATTTCCTTCAAGATAAAACAATGTTTTGGAAGTTGATCATCACTTCTAGTCAACTTAACTGTTTTTAACTCAAATTCCAAGGATACAGATAAAGATAGGAGACAAAATTTGGTTACAAATCAGCTTTGGACCAAACTCCAAGCCCCAAAAGCTAGCTCAGAGGGGGAGGATTGCCCAATCTATTTAAAGGTTATCTACACCACAACCTTAACCAATGTGGGAATTGGGAATTTAACAACTTTATCTTGCTCAATGAGTTTCTTAAACCCAGTTCAAGATATTGTATTTAAATGAATTAGAGGGACTCCAATGATTTTGTTAAAGCCACGCCGATGATATTTCTATCAAAAATGAATCAGAGGACAATTGCCCTTCTTTTACTCCATCTGCAAATGCAAGCTAACTTCAATATTTAATCATCTGCTTAATGAAAAAGGCATAAGAGATTAAAAATAATTACCGTTAAAAATTAAAGACATTATTAATAAGCAACTTTACCAGTAGTCTAGATATGAATACAAAGAACAGAGTTTACTTACCGATATGCATCATCTAAATACCATGTTTACGACTACTTGTAGCAAAATGCACCGAACTACTTATAACCCAACTCCCATTATGATCAGTCCACCAAATCACAATCTGGAAACTCAAGAGTCAGAAAACAATCAGCGTGTCTTCAGCAGTGGAATGGACAACTTTGCGCAAATTCATTCAAATTGAAAAGATATATTCTTCAGATTGAAAAGCATTTGAATTATGTCTCAAGCTACCAAATTTAGTTAAACATAATATTCAATACTAATAACCACTCATCATTGAAAAGTAATTCCGTACTTTTTCCATCAGAATATTTTTGTGGTATTGTACCAGCCAAAATCAAAATAATATAGCTGCTAATGTTGGCATGAATTCTTCAAATGGGAGGAAATGCGTGTAGGGCATGAATCCCAAAGCAGATTTGTTAGCACATGAGGTTTTCATTCTTACTGCATATAAAAACCACAAATGATGAAAGAAGACAGAAATGCAAACTTATTTATTATCTCTTTGGTATAATCTAATGTATAGTGAAGGTTGTCAAACTCATAGTAGTACATGGAAGTAAAGCTATGTTTATAATTAATATAACCACAATGCTACAAGCTTGCAAGCATGTTACATTATTTCTACAGGCCAAAACTAGTTAATATCACTGCCAAATATGTTTTCATGTGGTTGTTTAGCCACAAACACATTGTTTCCTCCAACCCTGTCTTTGCAGTTGACTGGAAAAGAAGCAAAAGCCCATCACCTAGTAATAGTGTCCTCTATATCGCTCACCAACCAGGCCCTCATCTCCAAGTGTGCTTTGAACCAATGATAACTTTTGAAAGAAGACAGAAAAGTTGTCATTGTGACTACTAGAAAATTGTTATTAGACATAAGGAATTGAAGACCGAGGCCTGGTAGCAGGCAAACAAGTATGGTGAGATTTTTGTGATGTTCATCTCTACCATGGAGTGCAGAGGATAGCAACCTGCTTCAAGCCATGCATGGTGGTAGGTGTTTGAGGGACTCGGACCAATGGGGTCAATCGAAAACAGCTGATAGGAGAAGCAATTGGCCAAGAGGAGCAGTTTATCACCCCGCTGTAGTCCCTCATTGGAAGTATGTGAGAATTTTCTTAGTTAATAAGGCTTGATGGTTGTTCTGCAATAAAATTCAGCCCTTAAGTATTTTAGCAAGTGCTTAGGTCTATGAAGATAATGGACCAGCTATCCTATCGGCAAGTCATAATAAATGCTACCAGTGGAAACCTAGT
This sequence comes from Canna indica, assembly GCA_034359265.1. Classification (NCBI taxonomy): domain Eukaryota; kingdom Viridiplantae; phylum Streptophyta; class Magnoliopsida; order Zingiberales; family Cannaceae; genus Canna; species Canna indica. Next base: position 28,236,212 of record CP136898.1, on the reverse strand, counting down.
TCTAAACTTTATGAGAGAATGAGACTATGTGAGAAAGGATAGCTCATGTGAGAAAGGGTTGCTCGGGATGGGTCTTAATCGTTATTCCATGTGGCAGGTTGAGACAAGCAAGCTATACAAGGTGCAAAAGCAGGAATTCTGTACCCACATCATGTGTTGGAACCTGTTGATGTAACAATTGAGTTCCCACATCATGTGTTGAACCTGGTGGTGTAATAGATGACCTTAGTTAGAGGGGCTTCTTCTAGACAAAAAGGATTTGAGTAGTGGATTGGTATAGGCCGATTAATGGATTTAAAACAAATAAACAGGTACAAAGCAGACTAATAGTTGGTTCAAATCAAATATGTGGTATTCAATTGCATAGGAAGTGAGCAACCTCTTTTAAGTCTGCATATCTCCACTACGATAGTATAAGTGATGTGGTTGAGCTGTTGAGGTCCATGTACATTATGCAACCATATTGGCCACTTTCTTTTTAACTATGGTAACGAAATTAGAGAAAAAGGAGGGCGCAATTCCATACTCCATTAAAGTGCAAGAGCAAGTTTCTTTCAACATACAACTGCATCCAAAGAGACAAGGATAACCTTTGTGAAAAGAATCGGCTTATTTGGATACAAACTCCAAAGTATCAATGTATTTAAGAGTTTAACAGCAATCTAATTTTTACGTATTTAAAGTAAAAGTGGAAAATATTTTCTAACAAAAAGTTAAAGAAAATCTTGAATCATTCTAGATTTACATAACAGAAAATAAATTATAGTTCCAAAATATACAGATATTCTTGGTTCTAGCAAGCAGGGCGGCCCAAGGGTTATCGGGGCCTAAGGCAAAACTTAAAAATGAGGCCTTTTATTTATTTAATAAATTAAATTAATATATATTTTTATATAAAATTTATTTTTTAAAGCTTTTTGAGATGAGTGTTTGAGGATGTCGGACATTGCTTTTATCTAGACTTGTGAACGATCGATCATTGGAGGCTTAGTCATTTAGAGCCGATGGATACAGAGAAGACGAAGAGTTCGAAGATGGAGCAAAAATTTCATTCAGATAATCTGCAATTACTTCAAACCTGATACATCTAATGGCCCCCACGAATCATGACCCCCACATATCAATTCCGCCGAGGAATGAATTCTTCGGCGGAATTCAATTAATACATATCTTTTGTTTGTCTCTTTGCATGTTTTAATTTCTCATTTTTCATTTCCTAAAAATTAAAAGTCCTCTAAAAGAGGACTATAACTTATGAACTAATAAGAATATTTTTTTTTTTACAAAATAAGAAGGTTAAATTGAGCTTATTTAATTTCATCAAATAGAAATTAATTGATTATGCACACAAACTCACTATCGAAATAATTAATAAATAATAAAATAGCCCAAGGGTAATTAATGCAACACAAATAATAATTAAATCTCAAATTAATTAATTAACCAAACCATATAATATCACACTCATCAAAACCACCCGCTACACTCATTTATTTGTAATAACCTTTAACATTTAATCTCATGCATGCATCAAATTACATGATTTAATCCTCATGCATCAAATTATAAGCAGGAATTGCTCATCCACGTGGGGCCTAAGGCAATGGCCTTATTGGCCTAGTGGATGAGCCGGCCCTGCTAGCAAGATTACAGTTCCGTGCTATTCTGAGCATTCTTATCTATGTCAGACTCAGTAATTTTCCATATTTTGCTAGATAAATATGACCCAGAATAACAGTTGACAAGGTACCTTCCAGTAGGGAACCTTGACGCAGCCTTCAAGGATTTTGATCAAGTTCAGCCAACCTGATTGGACCCATATTTCTTGCCATCCCTCAAGTATAGATCTTTTGTCACAGAAGCCTATAATGTCAAGAATTTGGGTTTCTTTGGTAACAACAGCTACCGTCAATCTTTTCACATATTTCATTCTGTAATGTGAAGCTCATGCCTGCAATGAGCCATTGGAAGTGAGAGTTATGGACCCAGTGCAAACATATTTCTTACTCAATTGATATAGTTTAAGCCCTTCTAACTGCAAACATTGGTGTGGCTATTCAAGAGTAAGTAAATTGGCTTGGTAACATAAAGAAGTCATACTGCCATGCTGTTAATGACAATCATTTAAAATGTTGCCATAAGATCCAGATGAGGTTAGCAATAAATTCTTTTACGCAGTATGGCAAAATTTGTTACTGACAACATTTCTAAAGCGTAGTACCATGCTTCCAAATGTTACTATTTCAGATGGCCTTTACATTCATAGTATTCCCTTTGACAGTGAATATGCACCACTACCCCAAGTCGAGCATGTGGAAGTTCGAGTTTATATTGTTTGTATTGTAAAAGAAAAATATTATACTTATGAAACAGAAATCATGTAATATTTTTTTAAAAAATCACCTATTTTGTGGATATCTAAAAAATCACTTCCGTTCAATATCAATATGGGGATCAAAAACCCTCAAACCAAACATTATTTCAGTGTTCTGCCTCTATAACCGCAGTTAATCATTGGAGTTTATTGAAGTTACTGTTAGTACATAAAATATTATGCAGAAATCTTTTATGAGGATGTGTTAGTTTGTCCCCAGAGGCATATGTATGTGATATGTTTCTGGGAACCACTGGTCCAGCTAAGGACAACTTTTTAAACTAAAACATAGTGACCAAATGAAAACAAATGTACAACATTCAAATCATAGAGACTACTATTTCCAGATCCTAGATGTAATATACTCTACCTGTTCTCCAAATAACAACTTTACTAAGTAAATAATTTTCTAGTTATATTTGAACTTTGGACTCTAAGTTTCTCAATTGACATAAAGATTTTCAATATTCTGCCATTGGGTCACGTCATCAAAAGGGAGATGGTATGCAGACATCTCTAAAAGGATAGCAATCCATAAACCAGATGAATTGTAATTACATAATAACATATCAAGTTGCATCCGAATTCACAAATTTAAGTCCTGTTGTACATGACGCTAGAAGAGCCTCCCATAGTCATATGGGTGGGGTCTTTGTGGGAAGCTGTCTTGGATATGAGGAATTCCTATAATAGAAAAATAGAACAAAGGCAAAGTTAGACGAAGATCTTTCTATCAATCGATAGGAATGAGTGTTTGATAGAGGGGATAGGATCTATCTGCTCTCTCTCTCCATTTTTTTTCCTTCAATTTAGAGAGAAAGAGCACTATGAACTATAAAAGAAAATCGGGAGATGAAACAAAAAAAAAGATACATAGACATCTAAAGGGATGTCTATTCTATTCCTATATTATTTTGGTCCATCTGTTAGCTTTTTAAAAACTACTGAAGTACGACTCCCCCAATTCCTTGATTAAGAAAAGGGATAACATCCGACGACACTTCTTTGGACATAAATTTCTAGTTGTGTGCAAATCAACAAGAATATTAGTAGTCAGCTAAAATCAGCAGAGTAAAATCAAGAATATACACAAGCAACTTCATCTGTCAGGAAGGGGCCACCAATTTTATGCTTCTACAGGGAAAACTAGATAGACATGGTAACAGAGTCCAATCCATTACTAGTAGAGGTACATGAAAGATCCAAAACCTTCCTTATATCCACTATCAAACATGAAAGCATTGAGAAGCAGGAAAGGAAACCAGCTGCAGACGAATAAGTAATACATCCACACGAATCCAATAGACCGGCAAACTCAGCAAACACAAAAGAACAAACTGGCACACTAGCAAAGCAACATAAGCATAAGTAATACGTCGGCACGAATCAATGATCTATGATTCAGACGGAACCTTCGGTGCCCATCGCCGACCCCAGCTGCGGACGACGGCCGATGGAGAGATAGAGAAGCAAGAATCCCATGGTCATTAGCAGGTACATGGCAGCGGAAAGAGCAGGGAGGCCCTTGGGCTGCTGGAAAATAAGAAGAAATCCTCCTATCGCGATAGAGAGCAGAAACTCGGCAGCAGTCCGGATTGACTGAGTACTCGACATTGTGAATCTGAGAATAAGCCCTAGAAGGAAGGGAAAGTAGAATTAGCGAAGATAATAAAACATGTTTCCAACTTCTATTGAACTGTAGAAGAATAGAAGGGGAAATGGATTGAGGAATACCTGACCAAACGGGGGAAAGGGATTCTGCTGTGGGATGCGGATTGAGGAATAAAGTGGGGCTTTAAATAGGGTGGAGGAAGAAGCCAATGATGTCTTCCAGAAATGCGCACATTGGCTAGGAAGTCATAGACGATATTGACTTGCTCGAATTTAAAATTAACGAGATCCTTATTCATACGCAGTCCGTCAGTACCCACAAACATAGACGCAAACTACCTATAGCGGGCCCCACATAATAAGTACACTTTCCAATCACAGCACTGATAATTTCGTAGGTAGTCAGTAGTCACAAATAAGTAACTAAGTAAACCAAGTATGACTCGTGAAATTATCATGGCGAGAAATGTCCGCCACCGCCGAAACACCAAAAAAGAAGTCCGCCACCGCGGTGCGCCGACTTGCCGTGTGCTCCTTTACGGCTGGGGCACAAAAATAATTCTTGAACCCTACCTGTTCACCGTTCAAGATACCCATTCTTTAATAAGTTGTCTTCTACCAAGTTCCAACTTTTCCAAGGGGCTCAACGCGCGGGTAGGAAAGCGAGTGAGAAAAAAGTTGGACCGATTAAAAATCAATGATACTTTGGATATGGTGGGGCCTCGGAAGTTGATGTGATGGTCCAAGCCGGTACCTGGTCATGCATCGAGATTCCTAGAAGGTGAATCCAACGGCGGAGATGAATGGCCGGCAGAAGAAGAAAAAAGCGATAGTAGATTATGACATACATAACGTATTTTATTATTAAAAAATTAAAATAAATGAAAGCTACATGACATTTACATAATTTTGTCTTTTGATGTTGATGTTAAGATGCATGTCATGCGGCAACAAAAAGTCTCACACCTATACAGGGTGGGGGCAGCAGGGCCACCGCCTCCACGGGAAATTTTAAACAACTTATATATAGTACCCTTTTTTATATTATTAGTGGGCCCACTGCGAAGCTTTGACTCTTCTCAGGGAAAAAAACAAAAAAAAAAAAAATCTTTGAGCGAACCAAGTATTGACGTGTGAAAAATTATTTTTGATCAATGAATAATAGGAGATAATTTATCATATGTTGCATCTATATATTATTGTTCTAAATATTTTTAGTCGCAGGATCACTAATTAGGGGATTGATGATTTCGAATAGACTAATGCACTTAGTACATGCCTTATACGATAAGTGGTAGTTAATATTACAGTTACCTATGAGCCGTTAATTAATGTACAAGTGCAGGTGTTCATTATAGAATGAGTTCACTGAACGAATTTACACAAGGAACACATAATGAAATCTTTACATGAGTGTCGATAGAATATTCCTCAGATGATAGTAAATGCAAGTAGTCCTTGGACTTGAGGTTGTTATGATTACCTTGTGAGTGTTGATCCATTGCTTTGTACTTATCGTTAATTGACCTTCAATGTCATGTGTCGGATACTTTTAGGCATGAGAAAGCATCCATAGAGGTATGTGAGCAATCAATATAGAATCAATTACTCCTAGTGAGAGGAGATAATGTCCTATATGTCCTTGTAAGTGTCGACTCAAAAATTTCTGGCCAAAGTAGATATGAATGTCGGGAAAAGGTTTTCTAACATGTCATTATTGAGACGACGACTTGGCGGTCATAATACATATGAATCAGTATTAGGGTTTGACATTTCTTCCGTACCCTAGTCGTATCTGAATCATTGTAACTAATTAAGGGACTTAGTTGTATGGTAACTAATCACCGAAGGGCGTTCGATCCCTGTCGATTGAACCTCACACTATCTAGGCAGTCATGACACATTGCTAGACGTCAATCTTGACTTGTGAGTTGAGTCATACATGATCACACTAAAGGAGATTTAGTGGGCTCATGGGATTCAAATAGAAGATGTTCTATTGGATTCGACTATTCGTTTCGCCCAACTCACTACTGGCTTAGTGCGGGGGCCCAATGGGTCACATACAATAGGCTAACATCGTAATGATCTTTATGAGATAGAGCTCGCATGCACTATATGTCTACTAGCTTAGACATATTGTAATTCAATTATAGATCTCGGGATAAGATAGGAAAGATGCATTCTATAAGAACAAATGTACGAGGAAGGAGTTCCTCGGAAATCCTAATTTGTAGGGGACCCTTTATTTTGTAGGATAACCCTAAAGTCGTAGGGTTCGGCACGCGATACTATTTTATATGGTTGATTAAATCTTAATTATGAATTAAGAAATTAATTAACCATAAATCAGGGATATGTTTAATTAAGAATTAAACATAATTAATTTAATTTTTGAAATAAAAAATTCATGAAGCTGCACCTGCACATATTAATTCAGGAATTGATTTATTTAGATAAATCATAATTAATACGAAACCAATTTATTTAGATAAATCATATATCCATAGACAATTGATTTATTTAGATAAATCATGATTCTATAAAATAAAAATGTAATTTATCTACATGAATATAATTCCTATAGGATAGGAAACTAATTTATTTAGATAATTCTCATTTCTATTGATAGACTTTTAATTTATGGAGATAAATTAAAATTTATATTTAATTAAATTTAATTAATTTCGAATTAATTATGAAGCCATTAAATATAAATTACCTTTTGGACGTAAACCTGGATTTTTTTGGGAAATTCGGGAAAAAATTAAGGGGAGGGGCCAAGTCTTTACTTGTAGCCGCCTCCCCCCTTCTTTATATAGTGGCCGAACCTCCTCTTGAAGGTTAAGAGAGATTTGCATAATCTTGATGAGCCAAAAAGAAAGAAGCTTCTTCTTCCTAGGGTGGCCGACCACTTTCCTACTTTCCCCGAGTTTTCTCACAAGCCGGAGAGGCGTTTCTCTTCACCTTGGTGTGCCACCCCTTACTTCCTTTGGGGGAGTCCTAAGAGGACAATAATGTATCTTCTTGTTTTTTCTCTCATCTGAGGTTTTCTCATCTCATATTCCTCCCGTTTTGGAGCTCGATTCTTGGTGGAAGGCCCAACCTAGCCTTTGAGGCTTTGGGGTTGAGGAAACCCTCACCGTTGAGCAACTACGAGTCTGATTGATTGGTGCCCCCTTGTTGCGAGGAGCTTAGTGTGGACTAGCATTGGAGTACGTGCATATGTGCATCTTGATTTGGGGATAGGAGCAGCAAGTACAATCGCGGTATAAAGTATATCATCTCCACTACACTTGCAGTTAGAATTACTTGAATTTTACTAAAGTAGATCACGGATTGATTTTTTTTAAATTACTATTTCTGCAACGTTTTCGATTATCATCCCTTTACTTCTTTTGATCTTGAGCAAAACTTCAGTGTAGCCATTGCTACACCGAGTCACGTGCTATCCTAATCATCGGGCGCCATGATCTTCCCCCCTCCAGGGTGTGGCCGTAGTTTTTCTTATTCTTCCTTAGCCTTGTACGAAATCTCCCCTCATCCCGAGGCTTCTTTTTTTTCTTCCCAAGGCTTACTTTTTATTGGCTTAGTTTGACTCTAAGCTGCTAACTTTCTTCTTCCTCTTCTTTTAACTTTTTTCTTTTCCTTCTTCTTCAACTTCTTCAACTTGATGAAACAACACTGCTCATATATCTTTACATACTATGGAAGAAAACTAATTACTACATGCATAGTTTGTTGTTGTCGGTGAAGTATTCGTCATAAACTCAATAGATTGGATTTTTCTTTTTCTTTTTTCTTTTTCTTTTTTGTTTCCTTGACAAAGGTGTGTTTTCTGATAATATTTTTTTTCAGTTTTTTTAACTAAAAAATATTCATGCAAACATTTTATCATTTTAGTTTTTGATGCTGCTGCTTCTTCTTCTTGGTTTATCCAATTACATTATACTAAATTTATAATTAATTTTAATTTATCTAATTTAAGTTTGTATTTAAATTTGATTAATTTTTTGACTAAATATATTTTTAAATTTATTATAATTGTAGTTTTTAATTTTATAATTTTTAAGGTAAATGAAAAATCTTTTAGCAAATTTGTTGAGTATATAGCGAGATATTTTTTAACAATTAAATATGTGTATAATTATTTAAGGAATAACGTATAATTTGGTCTCTCAAATATAATCGAATTTTCATAGTGATTTCTAAAAAAAAAACTCGATCAATGAGGTCCCTCTAAAATATGACTTGGGCAAAATAGTTCTCAACTCGAACAAAATAGTCGGATTTTGATACTTATTGATATTCATTATTGTCCGAGTCTCAGACTATTTTGCTTGAGTCATATTTTAGAGAAAATATATTTTTGATTAATATATTTTATAGGCTATTTTGGCCGGGTCAGAAATTATTTTGTCTAAGTCATATTTTAAAGAGACAACTTTGACTAGTTTTTTCTTTGAATGACCACTCTGAAAACCCGGGTATATTTGAGGAATCATTTTGTACGTTATCTCATTATTTAAATGTTTTTAAAATGATAGACCATCTCCATTGCTACGCAAATTTGAAGCTTGAATTTTTAAAAATTTATGTGTATCAATTTACCTCCACTAATAAAATTTTCAAGATCTACCACTACACCCATTGCATGCATGTCATAAAAAAATGGACCAATTTCTTAAATTCATAACGAGGTGAATGAAATTTTTAGATTCATAATGAGTAGTACTTTCTAAAAATATCAATAATGCTCTCAAAATTAAATTTTCATATACTTTTAAACATAGTTACCCATTTTCACCTCAAAAGTCTTCAAGTGACTCAATAATGATTTTTATTATTATGCAAAATATAAATTTGCTTTAACAATTTATATCAATATTTTAGTATTTTTTTGGCTAAACACTTTTTAGTGTCTAAAATTATCATTTTTTTTAATTTCTTAGTCACTTGAATGTGCCTAAAATATTGTGTTATTTTTTATTAAGATATACCATGAATTTATTTTTGTTAATATTTATAACATTATTTTAGTGGCTAAACTTGCCGGTTTCTTAATTTTATAATCACTTAAGGACTTTTGTGTCTAAATTGTATTCTTTTTTTGTTATGTATAGTGTAAGTCGAATGACTTACACTAGAGGGGAGGTAAATAGTATATTTATTAAAAATATAAACTTAAATCTAATTCTTAAGTTACTTAGGCAATTCATAAATTGAATAACAAGCGAAAGTAAAGTAAATATGCCAATTAAGCAAAAACAAGTAGAGACAATGCAAACACGATTATTTATAATGGTTCAACCTCAATGCCTACTCCATTACCTAAGGACCCCGAGTAGGATTTTCAAACTTAATTTTACTATATTATAATTGTTTCCCTTACAATGAGAACCTTTTACCCGAAGAATCTCCGCTCTCACATCGAAGACACTTCCACACTCAGAAGTCTCCACCTTCACACCAAGAGCACTCTTTCATCTCAACCATAAAGGACAACAATCACTAATCCTAGTAAATCGAGCTACACCGATGGACTTATGCCAACTCAAACACCAAGGAGACTATCTAATCTAACAAACCTAGCAACTTAGGTTTACACACTTGATATATAATGAAAGTAACAATAAAATATAATAATAAATGGAGCAAAAATGTAAACAATAAACTAGTTAGCTCCAACACAAGATCCTAACTTTCTCTTGATGCCTTTGATGATGAAGCTCAAGGTTGAATGCTCAATCAAGAAGGTAGAGGCTCAAAGGTAGGGTTTTGCACAAATATTGCTCAAGAGGCTTAGAATTGATCAATAGATGGCTTAATAATTTTAAAACCGATCAAGAAGGGTATAGGAAGGCTTGATGCATCATTATATAAGGAGCCAAGAGGTAACTCCCGAGTGAAGGCACCCAACGGCTCAAAAAAGAGTCGTTGGCTGTCACGCCCCAACTCAGAGTCACGTGATCGACCAGCGTATACATGTCTATACCCCGCAGCCTAAACCATGCACATGCCAACTGAACAATAAAACATAACGGAAAAGAAATAACGAGTTTTATTTCAAATGGAAAATCAAACCAGAAATCATTATAAGTAATTTTAGCAAAATAATAAAGTGCGAAAATAACAAAACAAGTTCAACTGTTCAATCACAATGAAATCTGAAATAAAGACATAAATGTCCCCAAAGGGACTACAACTTCAAAACACTGAAACATAAGTTTATGACTAACTACCAAAACTCGACTACGACCCATAACTAGGACTGCTATGAGATCAATGTAGCTTCTCTGCCGTCCATCCGCGCCAAGTGCTCCAACCCACCTCATCGGCCAGTTTTTGCAAAATAAAACAACGACAACGGATGAGTTCAAAAGAACTCAGTGAGCGGTTCTACCAATCCCCACAAAATAAAACAATCATAAATAGGATGCATAAAGCAAATCTCCCGACTCAAGCAGGAAAATGTCACAAGGAAGTGGCCAGCTAATAGGCCATCTGACCACCACCTGCCCGAAAGCAGCTAACACCCAAACGGTGAAGATCAACAGGCTTAAGCCTACCGTGCCCTAGGGCAACAACACATACTAGGATAACCAGGAAGGCCCTCCGAACTTATCCTAGTATAAGAAATAAAAAATCAAAATCCTTAAGGATAAAAATCTAAATTTTGGGGTATAGTACTAATTTACGAAAATCGGAAATTTTGGTGCCAAGAAGTTATCTAAATCATATAACCCTCCAAGGAGCTCCCTAGACCTTAGAAAATTTATGGGCTATTTTTTAATTTTTCTAGTTTTCAAGTTTTTAGGGTTCGAGTTTCGATTTTTGAATTCTTATGCATCAAATACAATATATACATATAATCTAGACACTCTAGACCTAGACTCAACCTTCCCAATGAATCCCAAGCATTGATGAACGTCCTTATCGATTTCTCCGATTTTTCTAATCGGGGACGTCGTGCGTAAATCAATATGGAACCTGAAAATATTTCTTGTTCAAACATTAGTTACATGTTTGTTATTACCAAAACCGAGATTAAGACTAAGGTTGAAAACCTTATGCCAATAATCTCCCCTTTTTTATGATGACAAACATCATTAAGAAAATATTTTCATTCAAGCATTGAGGATATCAAACAAGGAATTTCTCCCCATATCAACATGCATATTTAGATAAATTTACTCCCCATATCTATATCATGTTTTTCCTAAGTTTTCTTCCCCTTTACCTATATTTTTCTCGTCCTTTTGGCATCAATAAAAAAGGGCAAGAAAAGTCAACTTATAGTCAATGTTGAGACTCGAAAATATCTTTCAAGAAAAATAAAGTCAATCAACAAAAGGGATGAAACCAACATATCCATTATGAAACAAGTCAATACATGATATAAAAGAATTTCAATTCTAGTAATCATGTATCAAAATCAAGTAATGACATATTCAAGTATCGGTCAAAGTATCAAAAATTATTTTAGAAATGATTTTTCTCAACAAATGATTAGAACAATACCAAAAATGAATCCAAAACATCATACTTGAAGTCTCATTCAAAGATTTGACTAAAATTCAAAGTATCGAAAAAATGACCATTTAAGAAGAATGATACTTTAAAGTTCAGAAATTGAATTTAAAAAATTCATATCAAATCATATTCATACTCAAGACTTTTGAAACTTTTATGTCATAAACTAGATTTTAAGGAAAATGCAAATTCAAGAATCCTCAAAAACTCATTTTTTGTATTTTTATACAATGTTGTGAAAATAGTGGCATTTTGGTAAATAACAGAAATTTTCATGATATTTTTAGAATTCATTCAAACTTTAAGATTACCAATATATAGTCATGTAAAGCATGTATATCAAATTTTAAATGAAAATAATGTCATTTGATTAAAATATGAACTTAACACGATTTCATTCAAGTTTAAAATTCAGAAATTGAATTTCAAAAATCCATATCAAATCATATTCATACTCAAGATTTTTGAAACTTCTATTGCCATAAACTAGATTTTAAAGGAAAATGTAGATTCAAGAATCCACAACAACTCATTTTTTTTTTGTATTTTTCTATAATTTTCTGAAAATAAGTAGCATTTTGATAAATAACAAAAATTTTGATGATATTTTTAGAATTCATTCAAACTTTTAGAATGCTAATATATAGTCATGTAAAGCATGTATATCAAGATTTAAATGAAGATAATGTCATTTGATCAAAATATAAACTTAACACGATTTCATTCAAAGTAGGCATGAAAATATGAAAAATACTAAGTATCAAATTTCACTATCTACTCATGTTTTCTCTAATTTAGGTACCTAGATATCTAACATGAGTGAATGTAAATATGTCAGGCAAGTTTGGGCTTAAAATGGAGTTTCTAAATTACTTTTTTGACTTAGGTCAACAAATACTTCAAGTCTACAAAAAATTAAACTATTAAATATATATTAAATCATATTCTTAACGAACATTTTTGAAACTTTAAATGTATAAACTAGGTTTTTCAAGGAATATATATGTTCAAGAATCGGTCAAAAATCGGTTTTTTGTATATTCATAAAATTCTTAAAAGTCCAGTGGTATTTTCATAAATTTCAGGTATTTTTTAAAAAGTTTTCAGTTTTGTTTCAAACTTTCCAAACATCGCTGAATGATAATTTGAGATGCATATTATTAAGTTTGAACTCAAAATGAATTCTTTAAGTTCATTTTTCATTCCATTTTAATTTCAACAAAAAATCGATATTTCAAGTTATCGTTCAAGTTATCAAAATCATCCCTATAAATGATGTCACTCAAACAATACTGTGAACGACAGTAGAAGAGGGATCAAAACAACATACAAAACTTTTCATTTGAAGGTTTTTGATGAAAAATCAAAGTATCGAAAAATTACCATTTCAAGTAAGTGATACTTTGAATTTCTGAAATCCAACTTCAAAATTCAATTAAAGATTAGATTCTTGATGATTCTTTTTGAAATTTTTACACAACAAACCAGATTTCTCAATGAAGGTGTAGTTTCAAAAATCATCTCAAAATCAATTTTATACATTTTTCTAAAATTAACTGATAATGCTAAAATTTCATTGGCATTTTCGTAATTTTCAATTATTTTTCAAAATGTATTCAATTTTTATTCAAACTTTTATGATACCATATAATGAACATGTAAAGAGTGTTTGTTAAGTTTGAGATGAAAATTATGTCATTGGTTTCATTCTAATATAAGTTAGTTATCATGAAACTTGCTAAGTGCCAATCTTATCATTACTCAAATTTTTTCAATTTAAACCTATGGATATCTAACATAAATAAATTTAAAAATGTTCCTCAAATATGGATTGAAAATGAGACATCTAAGATAATTTGTTGACTTGGGTCAAGTTAGTTCAGAAGAGGTTATCATGAAATGACTTCTATGTCATTTTATGCATATCCATATAAATTTTTTATTCTAAATGCATGGAGACATGTTATACCTATTCCTAAACATGTTTATGAACTTTGGTCCTAAAATGAAGTGTCTAAGTCAATATATTGACTTAGGTCAAACTTTCTCAAGTTTAGGGCCCCTAAAGTGGATTAGTTATCATTTTGCTCAATTTCTTGTGAATTTTTAATTTTAAACACATGTCAACTAATCATTAACATACCTAAACATGTTCATCCAATTTTCAACTTAAAATAAAATCTCTAATGAAGAATTTCAACCTAGTTTTAATTTTATTCAATCAAGGTATCATGAAATTGCATAAGTTATCAAAAAAATTTCTACTCATGGAATTTTAAATATTTATCATGCATAATCAATCATAAGAATAGAGAAATTATTTAAGCACAAATATAGAGGTAATTAAATTAGATTTTAATAAAAGACAAGATCATACCTCATTCAAGATAAATTGTCTATCTTGTCATTTTCATTCCAATTTTCTCTATAATACCGTTCCATTCAATTGTTAGTGACTTGCAAGAATCTTCATTGGTTTTATAATGAAAATACGAATACTAGCAAGTTAATCAACTAAAAAGCAAAATGAAAAATCAAGTATCATTTTCCAAATTCAACTTCACTAGATAGTGAAGATTCATTTTCAAAATAGGGTCAAGCATGAAACCAAAATGAATAAAGGATATTTCAAAATATGAAAATTTGAAAAGTAAGATCTCCAACCCTTCCTATTGGTTCAAAACCGAAAGGCCACAATTAGCCTACGATTTAGAACTGCAAGATCGCATTAGCCCTTTATAGGCGACAACAGTCTCTAATCGAAGAGACCAAAAATCAAAATAAAAAAATATTTATAAAATCATATCAAGGGCGGACAAGACTCGACCGAATCATGAATAATGTCATAAACTTCAACTAAAGTAGATCAATGTTAGTTGGAAGATGATACCAAAGTATTTGATGCCAACCTTACCTAGGCATCAAGATGATATGAAACTGCAACGTGGACTGGACTACAACTATCGCGCCTGGTCGGACTGGACCCAGCAATGCCCCATCCATCATTCCAGACCGAACGGCTCTGCCCAAGGACCCTACCTAGCCACATAAGGATATCTGCATCCTACCTTATCAAGAAAAGATACAGCCGCCATCTCCGGGATCGACCTTGACCTATTCTGGACAATCTCACTGCGAGATCTTCGAGTGACAACACCATCCTTCCCTTCAATACAAATGGATACGGCGCACCTAGGTAACCCTAAGTTTCAATTCCAGAAACATCCACCTTGGAATCACTCTAACTTGGGAGTCGAAGTGTCTTTTGCAGGTCCCCCCTCCCTCCCCCCGTCTCCCCCGCTGACATTGAATCAGATAAGGAGAGACATCGAATCAGATCGAAAGACCTCGACTCTCAGGCAGGAACATCTGACGCCCACCGTAGGACCGAGTAAAACTTACCTCCTCCATAATGGTTGGAACCCGGAGCCAAGTGATCGCCGCCGCACGCCAATGGCAACGACCCGACGGTGGAGATCGACCGCAACATGGTCACACTGAAACAGCGAGGAGCGATGCTCCGATACTAGCTCCCCTTCCCCCTGAAGAGCCCCAACAACGGGTAAACAAATTAGAAGCATGAAACCAACAATTGGCGACACAAGTCGAGACACCAGCGCGGCCTCAGGGGTAGCCCCTAGTTGAACGTGAACGTTGCCGCTCAGAGCATGGAGAGACCTACCACTCAGAGAGAAGAAGACCAGTCTCTATCATTCGAGACGAGGTCTCCAGCACTCCTTGACCGAAAAAGGATGAAGCTCCAAAGGCTCAAGGGATTGAGGTCGTTTCCCACCTTGACGCAGGGCCCTACGCCAAACACATCATGGCTACCCGCCTCCCGCCGAGGAGCGAGTTATCTACCACCCTGACGCCCTACATCGGTGTGGGCGACCCCGACTTGCACCTGATAGCATTTCGGACTGCAATGCTTTATCACGGAGCAATCGACTCCGCACTCAGCCGAGCCTTCCGGCATTCTTAGGGAACATCGCCCTACTATGGTTTGCCTCCCTCCCGTTTGGCTCTATTCACTCTTTCGAAGACCTCTCTCGCATCTTTCTCAACTTTTTCACCACATCACGAGTATACCATAAGACGATAGCTACCCTCCGCTACGTCAGATAAGGGCAATATGAGCCCTTAAGGGAATACCTGAATAGGTTGCAGGTTATAGCGGCTGACATCCCCAATCTTGATCCAATGATCGAGCTTTTCTGCATCCAACTCGGGTTAAAACCCAGACATGTCGCCGACCAAATCACCTTAAGTGAGCCTAAAGACATGTCCGAATTTCAGGAAAAGGCGGTAGGTTTTATAGAAATAAAAGATCAACAAGAAGCAAAGAGAATCGACAGGCAAAACCTTAGGGCCATCATCGAAGACAAAAATCCAGGAAGCACGGCGGGAAAAATAAGGATCCCAATCACAGCGAGCAGAGCTACAACCTAATGCCGTGGTTCTCGCCTCGCCCGAGTACCCGATTTGAAAGGTACACACTCCTTACTACCTCAAGGGAAATAATCCTACAAGAAGTACATTATCTACAACTGCTTAGACCACTTGGCCGTCCCGAAAGCTCAAAGTCTTCATGGAGAGATGACAAGAGTAAAAGGTATGAATTCCACTGGACCTTTGGGCACACCACTGAAGAATGTGTGGTCCTTCGGAATCAGATTGAGCAATTGATTAGAGAAGGTTGCCTTGACCACTACATCCGGTGTGATTGGTCCCAACCACGCTAGAGCCCCAGTGAGACCTCGCCGCTCGACGACAAATAATAACCGCGACCCAGAAAGCGAGCGGTCCTACCCCCAACATCCAGGAAGTTATTGACTACGTAACTAGAGGATTTGCTGGAGAAGGCAGTTTCGAAACATAGTCGCCCCAGACTGTTATGATCGTCGGCAAAACAACTTGGTCACAAAGGCCACACGTATCCACCCTGGTAATATCTTTCTATGACTCTGATTATCAATGGTTTGATAGGAACTTGCATGATTCTGCCGTTATTTCTGTGTTCGCTGCTGGTTTCCTTGTTAGGAAAGTTTTCGGCTCTCCACCTAGAGTGAAAACGATAGACGTACAATTTCTTATCGTCTAGTGTGCGAGCCCCTACCATATGATTTTGGGTTGTCCCTCCTTGAGCAACTTGGGGGCCATAGTATCGACTCCCCACCTCGCCATTAAATTTTCCATCTCGGAGACAGAAGTAGGATTAATTCATGTAGACCAAAGGGAAGCTCGTGCATGCTACAACGAGTGCCTAAACCTCAAACCGACAGAGCCCCAGCCAAGGATATCAGATTTGGATCCCAGAGGAGACATCTAGGAGCGACCGCAGCCCGCTGACGACTTGGACCCCATACAAATCGGGACATTCCCAGAGTAAGTAACCTATATTGGAGCACACCTCCCTGATGAGCTCAAGGTCCGACTTAGCACCATGCTCAAAAGCAATGCCGACCTCTTCGCATGGACACCTACCGACATGCTAAAATAGACCTCCAGGTCATCTGCCACGGGTTGGCCATCGATCCCCGTGTCAAGCCTCTAGCCCAGAAAAAGAGAAAGCTCAAAGTCGAGCGCCAGCACGCATCCCTCGAAGAGACCACGAAGCTATTAAAAGAGGAATTCATTAGTGAGATTCGCTTCAAAATATGGCTTGCGAATGTTGTGATGGTCAAGAAACATTCGGGAAAATGGCAAATGTGCGTCGACTTCACCGACCTCAACAAAGCATGCCCAAAAGATTCCTACCCGTTCCCGATTGAGTATCGACAAACTTGTTGATGGCTCCTCCGGGTATCAATACTTGAGTTTTATGGATGCCTATTCAGGCTATATATAACTAGATCCGGATGCACCATGATGGTGAAGAAAAAATGACTTTCATCACCGAGCATGCAAACTTCTGCTATAAGGTGATGTCTTTCGGACTCAAAAACGCAGGAGCCACATATCAGCAATTGATGAACAAGGTTTTTGAGAAGCAAGTAAGCCGCAACATAGAGGTACACGTCGATGACATGGTGGCCTAAACACCTATCACTGGCAATCATTGCAACGATCTCATCGAGATCTTCGATAGAGGTGGAAATAGGCCAGGCGGCCTGTCAGGGGCCTGTGGCCTGGCCTGTATTCGGCCTCGCCTGGCCTGGTCTCTTTTAAAAGAAAATAGGCCTAGGCTTATTTCTAGGCCTATTTTCCTTATCAAGCAAGGCCCATGCTCACTATAAGGCCTATTGAGCCTGATAGGTCGGCTTGGGCATGTTAAGGTGGTATCACTACTAGAAATATGGTGATTTCCGACAGCTAATATAGTCGAAAAGTTGTCGAAAGTTGGTCGGAAACATTGATTTACCGACCAAATTTCGATTGGTTACCGACGCTAGTATTTGCGTCGGTAAAACCTTGGTCGAAACGGATACCGACAAACTATCGACGAAAAATATTGTCGATAATTATCGACCAAGATTTTAATCGAAAAGCTGTCGGTAATTCCTCGGTAAATATCGACCAAAGTTTTGTCGGTAACTCCTCGATAAATACCGACTATAAATATTGTCGAAAATGTGGTCGATAATTACTCGGAAAGTAGAAAAAAAAATTTCGTCCCTTCTCGGCGTTCCTCCCTCCGCGCGTCCCTCGGAATTCCAATTTTTTTTTCATCCCTTCTCGGCGTTCCTCCCTCCGTCCCTTCTCGGCGTTATGTTTGTGCGTTCTTGGTGCTCGCCGCCGTTCCTCCCGGCGATGGCCACCCGCTCTCGGACACCACAATGGCCACGTTCATTTCTCCGGCCTTCTCCAGCGCCGCGTACACCTCGTTGGTGATGGCATCGAACAAGTTCTGTTGGTAGCCGAACTGGCCGTGCATCTTGCACGACGACGCCGAGGGTGGGAAGGCTGCGCGGCGGAGGAGAAGGCGCCTTTGGAGGGTGGGAAGGACTCGCCGAGGACGCAAGAGTCGACGGAGGTGGAGACCTTGATCTGGCCCTGCAGGCCGGCCGCGGCGAGGGCGGTCGCGACGTTGCGCATGGCGGGGAGGATGAACTGCGCGAGGCTCTCGGAGATGACCTCATTGCCGACGACGATGTAGCGAAAGGAGTCATCGGGCCAGAAGGCGGCGACATTGTTCTGGACCTAGGAACTGGCGGCGGAGGGATCGGAGGCGAGGAACTGGAGGTCGCGCGTTTCTTGGGACGTCCATGAGGAACTGGTGGAGGAGGACGCGCAGTGCAGAGAAGTCATGTTGACTTCTAAAAAAAAAAGCAGGAGGCGGGAAATATCCCGCCTCCTACCTGGGCGAGCGCGCGTGCCACGCGCGCTCGCCCTCTTACCCACGCTGGTTTCAAAAAAAAATTTGAAATTTTTTTTATAATTTTCCGACTCATTTTGGTCGGAAATTTTTGTCGGTAAATCTTTTCGACGCAAATAGTCGTCGGAAATCTAACGAAAATTTTCGACGACATCTTCTCGTCGAAAGTTGTGGTCGATAAATCCACAACTTTAACAAAAATTTTCGACGATGGATTTTCGTCGGAAATTGTGGTCGATAAGTTCAGTATTTCCGACGAACTTGCGAGTACAAAGTTTGTCGAAAATTATTTTCGACCAAATTTTCGACGAAAATTCATCGATAATAATATGATAATTTTTCGACACATTTTGGTCGAAAAGTTTTGTCGGTAACTCTTTCCGACGCTATGGGTCGTCGGAAATATAACGAAAATTTTCGTCCACACCTTCTCGTCGGAAGTTGTGGTCGATAAATCCAAATTTTCTTGTAGTGTATATACACTACAAGAAATATCATTTTTAGTGACGATTGTAAGTGGGGGTCGCAACCGGCCCCCAGCAAAACTTTGTTTTCTCGGGGGCCAATCATTGACCCCCAGTAAAATATGGTTTTCCCGGGGGCCAACAGTTGGCCCCCAGCGAAACGTAGTGTTCTCGAGGGTCAAATACTGGCCTACAGCCAAATGCGTTGCTAAAGCCCTCTTATTCGGTAAATAATTTTTCGAGGGCCGATTAAGCTCCCCGGAAAGCCCATGGCCCCCATAAAATACTTTTCCTGGGGGCTATTTTCGACCCCTAGGAAATAGTTCCCCAGTCCACCCGCAGTCCCTCGATATTATGTAACATTTCCTAAATATTTCCTGAGGTTTCACTCTTCACTCACTGCTTCTTCTCTACCATTTCATAAATATTTCCCGCCCCCACTTTCCCTCTTTACTCGCCAGCCCCAATCCCTAATCTTCACTCACGCCCACCGCATCGACGCCTCATACTTCACTACCCAGCGAACTCTCCTCCGCACATCCTTCCCAGTAAGCTCTCCTCTGCCTCTTACCCCCTATCCCTCCTCCGCACATCCTTCGCCGCGTGCTCTCCTTTACCTTGCCCGGCGAACTATGCCGCGAGCGAAGGAACACATCTGCGAGCCCTCAAGGTATGCCATGAAGAGTGCCATCTCAGTGGTCATCTGGATTATTTTTCCATTATTTTTCTTCTTTGTCTGATGAGTTTTCCATGTTCTGGATTATCTGGATGAAAGGAATTGATAGTTCACTTTGCTACTGATGATGAGTTTTCCATGTTCTGGATTATCTGGATTGTCTAGAAACATCACATGCTACTGATGATGAAATGGATTGTTCCTGTTATCCATTTCTAGGTCCATTTCCAAGGACCTACAAAGACAAAGCCACAGGAAGACTCTAGAGCTGAAAACTTTAGTACTTTTAGCATATTATGCTTCCTAAAAAATAAATAATACAAATAATAGATGCATGCCATAGATTTTGGGTTTGTATCAAGCCCTACTTGACCTGGATTCATCGATTAAACATCACCCGTTTGAATTTGCCTTGATGTTTTATTCCAAAATTTAGATAGTCTTGTCAACGAATGTAGTGTAATACACTCTTTTGCTTAATCTTATTCTTCCATATATGAATCACATTTGAGATAGATATCAACCATATTGTTTATTTAACATCATATACTTTGTTCAGATGAGATAACTTGAGCTGCAGACATTCTAAGATTATCTTTTGTTATCTTCTGTACTATTGCACTTGATTCTAAAGCCATGGTAAAACCCTTGAGCATATATAGCTTGGGTCTTTCTATTGCCTTAGTGATATACATGTACTCTGGTTCTAAACTTATTGTACCATCTTTTGATTTGTTTCAAGTAACATCACTAGCACATAAATATATTTTTATTTCAATGCCTTAATTTCTAGTGAATACTTATGACGTGGTTGCAAGAATGGTTTTAATGTTTGGAAGGTGTTCTAATTGTAGATGGGAAGTTATGTGAATTCTTTTTTATTAGAAGTATTGATTGGTAAATTATAGCTTGTCAGGAAAAATATTTGGTATGGAAAAATTATTAGAACTTGTAAGGGCAGTTAACTTGTGAGGTTTCAACTCGATTGAGTTGCTGGCTTTTAACTTTGTTCCGGCTGATTTAATCAGTTCGATCAAAGAAATAAAAGTATTTCTTTGATATTAGCATGTAATGGAAGGTTGAAATAAAACATATATATAAGATACATGTATGACTTCTGATAAGACATTAGACCTTCTCCGAAGAGTGATGAGGAAATCCATTGCTGTCAGAATAAAGACATGTAGAACCACCATTTATATCTTGTTCAATCAGATTGACAAAGTCCAGGTGATGCTTATTGTGTGCGAAAGTTCTAGTTCTATTTGACCAGCTGAAAAAAATGCCTCTTTATAACACTTAAATCAAAAGATATCAGCAAACACAAAAACCAAGTTTAGTGTTATTGATTTCTGGTAACAGTGATCACATCCTGGAAATCCTATGTTTAGAATTCATTCATGCAATTTCCACCTTTGCAACCCTAAGTTTAAAGCATATCATTTGAGAAGATTAGGTACATGAGTGAAAGTTGGAAGCAGTTGCTATACTGTTTTGCCATACTGGTCACTGATTTGCTATACTGATTTTCTATAGTGATTTGCTATACTGTATATGACTTATTGGTTACTGATTTGCTATACTGTATCAAGAAACTTGGAAGCAGTTGCTAGGACATGAGTGAAAGTTGCCAAAAGCCTAAAATGCAGTCCTGTGCAATCTAATTTATAAAATTAGATCCACATTATTCATGACATTTAACTGGGAAAATGGAAAAGAGAGATAGGGGAGTTTGATTTTTTTTTATTAATAAAAATTTCAGCAGTCCATATGGACTGATCCACATTAATTGCAGTCCAATGTTCATACTGATCCAAGTCCAACATATGGACTGATAAAGAAATAAACATGGATTACATGCTCACAAGAAAACCATGTTTGAATTTCTTAGAACAATTATTGCATGTTCCTTAATTATTGGAACCATAAGGGTCTACTTTATTTTTCTTGTTGCTGCTATTTATTGAGAGTTTTTCTTTTAGGATTTTCAAGAAGCAGTAGTGTTTTTTGTCCTCATCCAAAGACAATGTTCCTTAGTGTTCAGATGTCTGCATATAGGTCGCTAAATAATATTAGCCAACAATACATATACTCTGATGCAACTTGCAGTTGTTGCTTCTTCACCTCTTACTCATCACATTCACATTCACTTCTTCAATTTGATGTTTATGCATGTTTTAATATTCCCAAGAATATATGTATTAAATTAAAATATGACACCAAACTTTTGCTGATATGCAGTTTTGCCTATAAAACTTTGCTTATATTTCATGAACAGTTTTGCATTGTTAGAAAGAATAGCATCTGCATGATTGTCAACCAATTACAGAAAGGAAAATATCCATCCACAACCTAAGTTCTAGCCAAGATTTGTAACTAAAGCTATAATGCAGGAGATTTCAAATTTCTCATAATTCAGATCCATTGAATTGCCGAGCAATATGCAAAACAAATCAGTAGCTTTCATAGCATATGATTAAGGAATGCGTTCAATTTAACATATATAATATATTTTTGCAAAATTGTACTTATTTTGCAAGGAGCTTTGTGTTAATTAAGCTAAAATGTTTTACTTGTCCAAACATGTATCTTTCCTGTTCTCTCTTTGCTGACTTTCCTAGTATTCAAGCATGCTTGTTATTTGTTTGAAGAGTAGTTACTGTTGCACTGTCTGAAATTGCATGAAAGCATTTAAAACCATGAGAACTTTTTTTGTTAATGTTATACTATAGCATATAATTAATTTGATATCATGTGCCCTTTATACTCTTTTTTCATGAGCTAGTTATCTCTGGTTTCTTTCTTTTGAGTCAACTTGAAGCTACTGACGAGATCTTATTTTTCAGTCAAATGACATGGATATGTTGCTTCGGGATCTTATTTCATCTTGATTACCCTTATTTACCCTTATTTATAGTTTTCAACTTAGTTACCCTTATTTCATTTTGGTTACCCTTATTTACAGTTTTCAACTGGATCTTATTTACCCTTATTTACTGTCATCGACAATTCAACTTAGTTACCCTTATTTAGTGTTAATCAATTTTTGGTCTCATTTCGATAGGTTCAACCACGAGGAAAAAGAGAAGATGGAAAAAGACTAGGAACCTTGATCTCATTAAGATGCCTCATGGTCGAAAGATTCGTTTGGATTTCAATCAATATGGTCAATCAATAGGTGTTAATGCATCAAAATTCTCAAGCTTTCTTGGAAACCATGTTCGCCATGATGGTGATATTTCAATTTCAATATATTATTTTAGGTACACTAATTCTTGCTCTCTCAGTATAATTCTTGTTCACTTAAACTCTGGATACAAGTAAGTACTTATTTAGTTTACTGTATAAGTAAGCTAATATGTTACAGCTCCCTTGTCATAGAAGTGAATGACCTAGATATTCACCAATGTTCTTAGAATTAGTTGCTTTGTTTCTCTACAAGTTGCATCTTCTTATAGTTTCTTTGTTTTATGTAGATTTTATTTGACATATTTCTTTGTACAAACAGCTTAATGTAGATTTTATTGTGTACTGCAAATAACTAGTTTACCTTAAGAAGTCTCATGCAGACTTATTCTAGAAGTTCTTTTATTCTCTAGTGTCAGCTGGAACTTATTCCTGTAACTTTAGCTGTTAATTTCTAAATGCTTCATACACAGTATAACATTTCCTAGAGTAATAACTTAAACAAGTTGGATTTTGATTACTTTGGGACTTATTCCTATAATAACTTATTCTTTTAACTTTATCCGTCATTATACTTTATGTTATGCTACTCAAACAAGTTGTAACTCTTTATCAAATACTTTTGGTCTAACCAAGTATAATGATGCATTTACTCTTAATTTTGTTTGTGTTATTGGGCTAGTTGTAATGAATGGAAATGAATTGAATTACACCAAATAAACGATAGGCAATTATAGTAAAGTCTATGAGTAAACTTCTGGTACCCACAAATTTCGAAATTGTTATGCATAAATAGGGTCATTTGCTAATCTCTTTTAAGCTTCCAGCATAAGTAGTCACCCAACAGACTTGACACAACCATTTAATTGAAACCACTCTTTTCTATTCTATAAACATTTTTCAGCTAGAGGCTCTAGCTAGAAAATGTGGTACAATTCAGTGTTCACATGTTACATCTGTTACAGAAAATATTTATTTAGTTTTATGGGATAAGCACATATTTTATAATAAAATTATACATAATTGCAGGATAAGTTCAAGGCTCTAGCTCGTGAGTCGGATTCTTCTACACCTACTACTTCTACACCTACTACTGAAGATGAAATCTATCGCTAGGTTGTCGAACCGGAGAGACATGGTCGTAGTCGTGGTTATGGCTTAGGTCCAACTCCGACCACTATCTTTGGGACTACTCCCGGACGCATAGAGCTTGCCTACCAACTTCGAATTGCTAACACTCAGAACGCCAAGCTAAAAACAAAGATAAATGACTTGGAGAAGAAAATAGATGATGATAGGAGGAAGATGGAGGAGAGGATGGAGGAGAAATTGATGGAGGAAAGAATGAAGATGGAGGAGAGGATGGAAATGGAGAGGAAGAAAATGGAGGAAAAGATGGAGGAGGATCGACGAAAGATGTAGATACTACTTGCTTTCGTGGAGGAAATGAAAACCAAAAAATGACTTGTTTGATGTAAGGATGAAGACTCTTATTATATGAATGATGTAAGGATAATTTAGACTCTTTGTAGTAACTAATGTTGATTTTGGCTTGAATTTCAATGTTAGACTCTTATTGCACATACATTTTGTAGAATTGAGAGTTACTCATTTTATGAATTGAGATTTTTGGTTGTAGCTATATTGGTTTTTGAATTAGAGAATTATAATTGTATTGTTTTTGAAATAGTTGTTTCAGTAATTAGTAGTGTTGTTTAGGGAAATAAATCAATTTCCTGTATTGGTTTTTGAAATAGTTGTTTTAGTAATTAACAATGTTTGTGAATAACTGCAGTATGGTTTAGGAAATAAATCAATTTCCTGGGGGCCTCGGCCCTCGAGAAATAGATCCGTTCTTGGCGGTCTCAGCCCCCGGGAAAAAGATCCATTTCTTGGGGGCTGGGGCCCCTGGAAATAGTTCTATTTCCTAGGGGGTCGGGTCTTGGCCCCCAGGAAAGCTACTATTTCCTGGGGGTCTCGGCCCCCAGGAAAGCTATATTTCCTTGCAGCCGAGACCCCCAAAAAATAATTCTATTTCCTGAGGGTCTCGGCCCCCGGGAAAGCTATATTTCCTAGCAGCCAAGACCCCCAAAAGATAATTATATTTCCTGGGGGCCGCAGCCCCCAAGAAAGCTACTATTTCCTAAGGGTCTCGGCCCCCGGGAAAACTCTTATTCCCGTGGGTCGAGGACGTCAGCATAACATTTTTTCGAGGGTCAATTGTTGACCTTTTGTTATTCATTCGCCGACGTGTCCTTTTCTGGGGACATTTGAGGGTCGGGTGACCCTCACTAAAAGGATTTACCGGGGGCCATTAAGAGATTTAGTGGGGGTCGCGACCCTCGGGAAATGTCATCTTTCTTGTAGTGATATAATATATAATAAATATATAATATTATTAGTTTATTATATATTTTAATTATATATAATAAAATACATTTTTTAATTTAATAAAACAACAACTATTGTTGTTATGTTTAAATTTATTATTATCAATTTTATATTGGAATTTAAAAGTAAATTTTATAAACATATTTTAGGTATTAGCAGGCTTTATAAACAGGCCACAGGCCAGGCCTATGAACAGGCTAGGCTCAGGCTAAAAAAATAGCCTATAACAGGCCATAGGCCAGGCCCAGACTTATTTTTTACTATGCAGGCCTGACCTGTTTTCACCCCTAATGTTCGACCAGCTCAAACGCTACAATATGAGGTTAAATCCAAAGAAGTGCGCCTTCAGAGTACATGGTAGCAAGTTCCTCGATTTCATGTTGACACACCGGAGGATAGAGGCCAATCCAGAAAAATGCCTGGTTATTCAAGAAATGCGAAGCCCATGCAACATAAAGTAGGTACAATAGCTCATTGGAAGGATGGGGCTCTCTCTAGATTCCTCTCTAGGTCGGCCAATTGAGTCACTTCTAGGGGTGTAAGCGAGCCAAGCCACTCGTGAGCTACTCGAGATCGATTCGGTAAAAACTCAAACTCGACTCGAATTTATCGAGCTCGAGCCGAGCCGAGCCGAGCCAGACATGCGAGCGAGCCGAGTTCGAGCTAACCTATACTCGGCTCGAGCGGCTCACGAGCCTAATTGAGTCTTCTATATATATTATATATCGGGTTTGATTTTTAAATTTTATGAACCCGTTACCCTCTAAAAAGAACCCGAGCTTAGTCAAGCTCGAGCTCGGCTCGCGCGGCTCGACTCGTGCGGCTTGATTTTTTTCCCGAGCTGAGCCGAGCCGAGCTCGAGTGGCTTGAATGTAACTCGAGCCAAGCTCGAGCTCGTTATTTTCCAAATGAGCCGATCCAAGCTCGGCTCGGCTCGATTACACCCCTAGTCGCTCCCTTCTTCAAAATCTTATGGAAAAAGCAGGACTTTGTCTGGGATGAAACATGCGAGCAGACATTTGAAGATTTAAAATGATTCCTCGCCAGTCCGCCGGTTTTGGACAAAGTGTGACAAGGAGAAACTCTATTTCTCTATCTCACTGTCATGGAGAACGCCCTTAGCTCGGTCCTTGTTCGAGAAAATGCAAAGGACCAAAAACCAATCTACTTTATCAAGAAAGTTCTCCATGTACCAAAAAATAGATACCAAAAGCTTGAAAAGCTCACCTTTGCCCTAGTCATTTCGGCTCGAAGGCTAAGACCATATTTCTAGAGCTACCACATTTAGGTACGCACTGGACAACCTATCAAGCAAGTTTTGACTAAACCGGAACTCGTGGGATGAATGATATCCTAGTCGATGGAGCTCTCAGAATTCAACATTGAATACCAACCCAAGGGTCCCATCAAGGCCCAGACGCTAGCTAACTTTGTTGCCGAGTTCACCAACCAAGGAGACACTCCCAAGCAAAAGGAAACCTGGATGTTATTCGTGGATGACACTTCCAATGAAAAAGGAAGCGGGACAGGCATTATTGGCCCAAGGGTTTTCCCTACGCTTCGATCACTATTTTGATGATAACAAATATGAAACTAATGTATTTGTGAAGTTTTGAGTCCAGGTTGATGTTACGATATGCACACGAAGTTCGTTCAGAGAAATACAAGAATTGACAAAAATGGCTTCGAAAACGAGCAAGTAGAAAATCTAGAGTTAGGATTAGATTTTATGTAATATATCTCTAGGAATTCATCCCAAGCCAATTTGTAATGTTATCCAAGTCAAAACTTGGTAAAGGAACCTGTAAACGAAGCGCGCAAGAAGATGGCTGAAAAAAATAGCCTCAGCCCAGGTTCGGTCGACCGAACAAGGCAGAAAATTGGCAGTAGCCAATTCGGTCGACCGAATATGGCCAGAAAGAGACAGTAGCCCTGCGATCGTTGGGCGATCGATCAATCGGTCGACCGACGATCGATCGGCAAGCGATCGGATAGCGTCCAACGGGCAAAAAAATGCCCGTTGGAGTGATCTGTCGAGTGAGGGGTGATAAATACCCCTCACCAACCTCTCTTAAAGCTTCTTAATGATCATTAGTGCATTCCTAAGAGAGATTTAAGCCTTCAAAGATCGATTTGCGTTCGCTTGCTTCACCAATAGCTTCATCTTCCTCAAGCGATCTTCTCGTCTCAACTCCGGCAACGATTCGAGCTCACCATCTTGAAGAATTGGGGACCTTGAAGGCTTTGGAAGGAGCTCACACTTGTGGTTTCATTTTTAGCTCACTTTTGTTGTTTTTCATCGTTCTTTAATTATAATTCTCATTGTTATCTTGCTAGGTGTGCTAGTGTAAACACTTAGGGTTTGCTTTATAGAATTGTATTTTGCCTAGGTGAATAGGTTCGAGGCATTCTCAAAGGGTTGAGAAGAAAGGACTCAGTTGTATTCAAAGGGAAACACAGTCTATAAAGTGTTGCTTAGAAATTCTTGGAGTGGAGCCAAGGTAGCGGAGTAGGCGGTTGGACGAACCACTCTAATTGCTTGTGTTTGCATTGTGTTACTCATTGATATACCTTGCTATTTATACTTGTCAAGCATCGTAATTTAGTTGCTCGATTAATTTGGTTGTGTTAGAAATCGAACTCGAAAGAAATTGAATAGAAGTTAAAATTCACCCAACACTATTCAACCCCCCCTTCTAGGTTGGGTATTTGATCAACATTTGGTGTCAGAGCAAGGTCATTGAATTAGATTTAACTATCTACCATACAATCTAGAGTGTCTAGTGAAATCCAACTAGCTCAAGGGTCCTCTACTCATACTCCACCATTGTTCGATGAAAATAACTATGCCTATTGGAAGATACGCATGAATGACTTCCTTCAATCACTAGGCATGGATGTATGGAGAATGATCCAAGTAGAGTATATGCAACCAACTAAAGATATGGATTATTGGGATCAAGAATAAATTAGACTCTTTAATGCAAAAGCAAAAATCGTCAATGCACTATATTGTGGCCTATAAATTAATGAGTTTAATAGGATTTTCACTTGTAAGTCGGCATATGAACTTTGGAAAGTCTTAGAGACTACACATGAAGGGACTTCACAAGTTAAGGAATCCAAGATAAACCTACTAATGCATGATTATGAAATGTTCAAAATGTTACTGCATGAATCTATTGATGCCATGTATGCTCGCTTTCAAAATATTACAAATGAATTAGCTAACCTTGGTAGAGACATAAGGGAAGAGGAGAAGGTAAGGAAGCTCATTCGTTCCCTTCCAAAAGCTTGGGAGCCCAAGGTCATCACAATCATGGAAGCAAAGGATATGAGCACCTTAAAGATCACCGAGCTCATTGGGTCTCTCATGACACATGAGACCCATATGAAGCAATACAAGGAGGAAGATGCCCCCAAAAGCAAGAATATTGCTTTAAAAGCATCACACCGGGTTGAAGAACCCTCATCATTCGAGGAGGAGACAGATGATTTTGAAGAGATGGCAATGTTGGCAACGAGATTCATGAGCTTTATGAGAGGCGACATGAGAAAGGGAAAAGGAGGCTACACATGCTTTAACTGCAACAAAGCCGGGCACTTGAAGAAAGATTTCCCACTCCTCAAGATGGCTTCAACCTCGCACCCCTACAAGAAGGACAACTACAAGAAGAAGACAAAGACAATGATGGCCTTTGGGATGGGAGTGAACCTCTTCAAGTGAAGAGGAGACCAAAAGTGAGAAGACAAACATTTGCTTTATGGCAAATGACAATGAGGTAAAATTTACTTTTGGTGAAGTTTCATTTACTCAAGAAGAATTAGAATTGGAATTTGATCAAATGCATGATGAATTCAATGCCATTAGAAAGAAGTTCAAAGAGCTTAAAAAGGACAACAAGTCTTTGGAAATTGAAAATGATAACCTGCTACTTTCATGCAATGCCTTAAGGAAAGAAGTAGATACTCTTAAGGAAGAAAAACATGCCTTAGATGATGTCAAGAAAAACTTAGAAAATGAAACAAAAAATTAGAAAATGAGAACAAGTTCTTAAGTGATCAAGTAGAGCAGTTGAATGATAGCATGCTAAACTTAAAAAGGGAACTATGCATGCTAAATGAAAAAATGACAACCTTACAAAATGTCATGCCTAAGGTTGTACATGCTAATAGTCATCAAACAATCATGCTCATGCACACTTCTATGCTCACACACATAGCCCAAGAAAGTTATGGAAGTTGCTTTTCATGTGGTATTTTTGGCCATATGGCTGGAGATTGTGCACTAAGGAGGAACCCCCATGCTAGATTCACTTGGGTTCCTAGATTCACTTAAGTTCCTAAGATTTGAATACCTAAAATTGTCTCTTCTCCTTTTGTAGATGGAGAAGCATCATCAACCAAGTAGAATCACATGGATCTTGGATAACGGTTGCTCAAAACACATGACGAGTGATATCAATCTCTTCGCAACCCTATCAAGCAAGGATGGTGGACATGTGACATTTGAAGACAATGCCAAAGGTAAGATTGCTGGCATTGGTGATATAGATATACTCCCCTACCCATGTATTAAAAATATTTTACTAGTTGATGGGTTAAAGCATAGCTTGATTAGTATATCTCAATTATGTAATAATGGGTATGTAGTCATTTTCGAAGCATCTTAATGCATCATTAGAAATGCACCATCTAATGATATTGTGTTTATTGGAAATAGGCAAGAAAATATTTACACACTAGTTTTAAATATTTTGTCTAATCCTCATGTTAGATGCTTAGTTGCCATGGAGAATGATTCTTGGTTGTGGCATAGAAGGCTAGGACATGCTAGCATGAGCCTCATCCAATAAATATCTAAAAAGAACATAGTTAAAGAAATACCTAAGATAAAATTTAAAAAAGACAAACTTTATGATGCATGTCAACATAGAAAATAAGTTAAGTCTTCGTTTCATAGCATTAATCAAGTGAGTACATCTAGAACACTTGAACTTGTGCACATGGATCTTTTTGGTCCTTGTGATGTGACTAGTCTAGATGGAAAATTATATTGCTATGTTTTGGTTGATGATTTCTCAAGATTTACATGGGTTTTCTTCCTAGCTAAGAAAAATGAAACTTTTGATTTCTTTAAAAAATTTGCTAGGAGAGTTACAAATGAAAAATAAATTTCAATTTTGAAAATTAGAAGTGATAATGGAGAAAAATTTAAAAATGAAAAGTTTTTCAAATTTTGTGATGAATTGGGTATTGAGTATACTTTTTCTTCCCCTAGAACCCCTCAACAAAATAGAAGTGATTGAGAGGAAGAATAGAACCTTACAAGAGATTGTGGGCGAAATGACGACACTAGAGGGGGGGGGGGGAGGGGTGAATAGTGTATTTACTATATAATTCGCCTAAATCCAATTTTAATCGTTTTCTTAGAACGTTAGGCAATTTGCAATTCGATGATTGATTGCAGAAGCGATAAATAATTAATCAATTAAGAACAAACAATCAATCACTGCAAACACAGAGATTTTATAGTGGTTCGGCCCCAATGCCTACTCCACTACCTAAGCAACCCGCTTAGGATTTCTAAACTAGTTTTACTAAATTAGTTTTCATTTCCCTTACACCCGAGGACTTTTCACCGAAGAGACGCACTCTCGACCTAAGACACTTCCACACCCGGAAGTCACCGCCTTCTTATCAAGAGTCCTCTTCCACCTCAACCCTAAGGGACAACTAAACTAATCCTAGTAAACACTATGTTTTACAAGAGTGGCTTTACTCCTTCTACACCAAGGATACCACTTCACACAGAAGGCCAAACACCCGGTCTTCTACAGACGCACAAATTAAACACAGTTTAAATAACAAATAAAATACAATCAAAAGAGCTAAAAGATTAACTAATAATTAAAGCTCCTTTGCAAGCCTTTGGCACCTTCAACTCGTCAAGAGGTAGCGCTTGATCAACACCCGAGTTGAGCCTAGCTTGTGCGCTTGAAAAAGATGACAGGGCGAACTGCACTTAATCAATTGGAAGGCTTGGATCTTCCTATTTGATGGCTCAATAATCTCTGTAAGAATCAAGGAAGAGGGTCAAATGAATCATACCTGGGTGTATTTATACCCAGGTGAAGAAACGGCTGCTCAACGGATAGAAAACTATCCGTTGTAGATCGCCGGTCGAAGCATCGGTCGACCGGTCATTCGACCGCTGTAATTTTTCCTGTGGTCGGTCGACCGAGGGGTCGACCGCCCAGATGCTTGCGACATTCGGTCGACCCGTCAGTCGACCGACGCATGCAACGTCTTTGCCTATTTGCAGGTCGGTCGACCGATTGGTCGATCGCCAGCCTCAGCCTATTTCTGTCGCCATTCAGTCGACCGAAATTTGTCTGGATTATAACATGATAACTTTAAAACATAAATGTTATATAAGGATTATACCCCATTTGAATTCAATAAAAATATCTAAAAAATCAAAATCCCTAAGGATTAAAATCTAGTTCTTGGGATCTAGTACAAAACGAAAATTTTCTAATCTTTCGGGTCAAATAAGGATATGCTAAAGGTTTTAAAAAAATCCTAAAAAATACATTGTTATCTAGTTTTGACCCAAGGAACAATTACCGCCATTTTTTATTTCAAGAAAAGGTCAAGGACATATAGCTCTCCAAGGAGCTCCCTAGTCTTAGTGAGTTTCAGGGTGGTTTCGGAATTTCATGTTTAGGGGTTCGGGATAGGTTTTTTTGTTTCTTATGCATCATCTTGAGGATTACATTAATTTCTAGACACCCTAAATCTAAACTCCCTTTCTTGAAGATTTTCGAGCGCCGACGAGCATCCTTGTCGATTTATTCGATTTCTCTAATCACGGACGTCGCGCGCTAATCGATATGGAACCTGAAAGATATTCTCAATGAAACCATTAGTTCCATGTTTGTTTTCATCAAAACCATCAAAACCGAGATTAAGGCTAAGGTTGAAATCCTAAAGCCAACAGAGATGGCTAGGACCATGATTTGTGAAAATAATTTGCCTAAGTATTTTTGGGCCGAAGCCATAAATACCTCTTGTTATGTATTTAATCATGTTTTATTAAGACCTAAAATCAAGAAAACACCATTTGAGCTTTGGAATGATAGAATCCCAAGTGTGGGATATTTTCTTATTTTTGGATGTAAATATTTTATTTTAAACACTAAGGAGCATCTAGGAAAATTTGATTCTAAATTCGATGAAGGCATTTTCCTAGGTTACTCTAATAGTTCTAAGGCCTATAGAGTTTAATTATAATCGTAGAACTATGATTGTTGAAGAATCTATGCATGTTACTTTTGATGAAACTAATGATTCTTCTAGAAATGTTAAGATTGTGAATGTAGGTGAGGAACTTGAGGAACTAACATTTCATGACAAGGAAGTTGAAGATGAAAATAATGAGGAAACTCATCATGAAGAACCTTCATCCTCAACTCTACCTCAAGATGAACAAGAAGAAGAGGAAGCTCTACCACCTCTCCCCAAAGGGTACCGATTGATAAAAGATCATCCAATGGATCAAGTCATCGGAGAACCATCAATGGGAGTGGTAACACGCTCTAAACTTAAGAATATGAATTTTGGGTAATTGCTATGCAAGAGGAACTTAATCAAAGTGTTAAGAATGAAGTTTGAGACTTAGTACCTAGATCTAGCGGACAAACCGTAATTGAGACTAAATGGGTATTTAGAAAAAAGTTAGATGAAGGAGGTTTAGTCATTAGAAACAAAGCTAGGTTAGTGGCCCAAGGGTATAATCAAGAAGAAAGAATAGATTATAATGAAACTTATGCTCCCATAGCTAGATTAGAGGCAATTCGCATGCTTTTGGCTTATGCAAGTTTTAAAGGTTTTAAACTTTTTCAAATGGATGTTAAAAGTGCCTTTTTAAATGATTTTATCGATGAAGAAGTTTATGTTGAATAACCCCCTGATTTGAAAGTTTTGAGTTTTCAAATCATGTTTTTAAACTTAAAAATGCTTTGCATGGTTAAAACAAGTCCATAGGGCTTGGTATGAAAGGTTTTTCTTATTTTTGATTGATCAAGGCTTTAGCATTGGAAAAACCGATGTTTCTCTTTTTATAAAAAATAATGAAAATGATATTTTACTCGTGCAAATTTATGTTGATGATATAATATTTGATGCTACTAATGAATTGCTTTGTGAGTGATTTGCTAAGTGCATGCAAGAAAAATTTGAGATGAGCATGATGGGAGAACTCTCATTCATGCTTTTACACCAATGAGCACATCTATTAAACTTGATAAAGATGAATATGGTGTTAAAGTAGATGAAAAATAATATCGAGGTATGATCGGTAGCCTTCTCTATTTAACCACAAGTAGACCCAATATCATGTTTAGTGTTTGTGCATGTTCTAGGTTTCAATCTTGTCCTAAAATGTCTCGCTTAAGTGCGGTCAAATGCATATTGAGATATTTAAAAGACACAGTTGAATTAGGATTATGATATTCATGTAATGCATCTTTCGATTTAATTGGTTTTTCATATGCCGATTTTGTCGGGTGTAAAGTAGATAGAAAATGCACTAGTGGGTGTTGTCAATTCTTAGGGATAAGTCTTGTTTCTTGGTTTTTAAAAAAATAAAACTCGGTTGCACTTTCAACTACCGAAGCGGAATACATCAAATTGTTGTGCACAAGTCCTTTGGATGAAACAAACCCTTTTAGATTATGAATTTAAATATTCATGTATACCCATACATTGTGATAATACTAGTGCAATTAATTTAACAAAAAATCTAATTTTACACTCTAGGACCAAGCACATTGATCTAAGGTACCATTTTATTAGGGATAATGTAGCTAAGAGAAATATATCCGTGGAATTTATATCCACCGATAAGCAAATTGTGGACATATTCACAAAACCCTTAAATGAAGAAAGCTTTACGAATTGAAGAATGCAATTAGGGATTTGTGCTTTTCCAAGTGTTTAAACTTTCAAAATTTATATGCATTTTAAAAAATTGCATTTCATGTAGTATCATCACACTTATGTATTGCGTTGTAATGGAGCTTTGCGACTTATTGATATTTGCCTTCTATAGGCTTACGTTGATAGGAAGGATAGATGATACTCGGTTTTAAGGTTTTCTCGGTTTTATTGATGAAACTCATTAATAGTACCTTAGTTCTCGCCCTTTTTGATTGATGTCAAAAGGGGGAGAAAAAGCAAGGTCACAAGTGTTTTATATATGATGCATATAGATAGGGGGAGTTATAAGCATGATATGCATATTGATAGGGGAAGCATATGTCAAGTTGCAAAATAGGTTGTGTATGCCTTAACTCAAACTCACAAATGGTACTTAGAGTTTTATAGAATTTCATGTTTTGTTTGTCATCATCAAAAATGGGGAGATTGTTGGCCCAAGGATTTACCCTAGGCTCCGATCTTTATTTTGATGATAACAAACATGAAACTAATGTATTTGTGAAGTTTTGAGTCCAGGTTGATGTTACGATACGCGCACGAAGTTCGTTCGGAGAAATACAAGAATCAACAAAAATGGCTTAAAAAATGAGCAAGTAGAAAATCTAGAGTTAGGATTAGATTTTATGTAATATATCTCTAGGAATTCATCCCAAGCTAATTTGTAATATTATCCAAGTCAAAACTTGGTAACGGAACTCAAAAACGGAGCACACAAGAAGATGGCTAAAAAAATAGCCTCAGCCCAGGTTCGATCGACTGGTCGGTCGACCGAACGAGGCCAAAAATTGGCAGTAACCAATTCGGTCGACCGGACAAGGCAGAAAATTGGCAGTAGCCAATTTGGATCGACCGAATGTGACCAAAAAGAGGTAGTAGCCATGTGGTCGTTGTGCGATTGATCAGTCAGTCGTTGGAGTGATTTGTCGATTGAGGGGTTATAAATACCCTTCACTAACCTCTCTTAAAGCTTCTTAATGATCATTAGTGCATTCCTAAGAGAGATTTAAGTCTTCAAAGATCGATTTGCGCTCGCTTGCTTCACCGATAGCTTCTTCTTCCTCAAGCGATCTTCTTGTCTCAACTCCGGCAACGATTCGAGCTCCCCATCTTGAAGAGTTGGGGACTTAGAAGGCTTTAGAAGGAGCTCACACTTGTGGTTTCATTTTTAGCTCCTTTTTGTTATTTTCATCGTTCTTTAATTGTAATTCTCATTGTTAGCTTGCTAGGTGTGCTAGTGTAAACACTTAGGGTTTGCTTTGTAGAATTGTGTTTTGCCTAGGTGAATAGGTTCGAGGCATTCTCAAAGTGTTGAGAAGGAAGGCCTCGATTGTATTCAAAGGGAAACATATAGTCTATAAAGTGTTGGTTAGAAATCCTTGGTGTGGAGCCAAGGTAGTGGAGTAGGCGGTTGGCCGAACCACTCTAATTGTTTGTGTTTGCATTGTGTTACTCATTGATATACCTTGCTATTTATACTTGTCAAGCATCGTAATTTAGTTGCATGATTAATTTGGTTGTGTTAGAAATCGAACTCGAAAGAAATCGAATAGAAGTTAAAATTCACCCAACACTATTCACCCCCCCTTCTAGGTTGGGTATTTGATCAATAGACATCATTCTAGAAAATGGACGGGGAATAGCACTGGAGCAATCCCTTCAATTTCAGTTTGAAGCCAACAACAATCAAGTAGAGTACGAAGCCCTCATTGCCGGACTAAAGTTCGCTCAAGAAGTGAAAGCTCAAAACATTGTTGTAAAGATCGACTCGCAACTTTTCGTAGGGCAAGGCAACAACACTTGCCAAGCCAGGGATCCCTCCCTCGAAAGGTACCTTGCACTAGTACTATCTTGTATCACTAACTTTGATAGTTGCGTGATTCAGCATATACCGCGGGGGAAAAACA
The DNA here is from genome assembly GCA_034359265.1 of Canna indica. Lineage (NCBI taxonomy): Eukaryota > Viridiplantae > Streptophyta > Magnoliopsida > Zingiberales > Cannaceae > Canna > Canna indica. Next base: position 28,199,755 of record CP136898.1, on the reverse strand, counting down.
CTCGGACCAACCTACTATCCAAACTTGCTAGCATCAAAAACCTCAGAACAACAGGTCGGTCATTTAGTAAGTCCTCGGACGCCCGAGCATTCAGCCGGCTGACACTTCGGTTGGATAATCTCATTGCGAGATCTTCGAGCGGCAACACCGTCCTTCCTGCAATACAAATAGACACGACGCACCCAGGTAACCCTAAGTTCCAAATCCATAAATCTTCATATTGGACTCACCCTAACTTGAGCGTTGGAGTGTCTTTTGCAGGTCAACTTTAAAAGAGCTTGAAACTTTTGCAGGTCAACTTCAAAAGAGAATGAGATCGGAAGACCCCAACTCTCAAGCAAGAACACAACCTTATGAAGATTTTTCATTTGAATCCAAGGTCATCTTCAATACTCCATTTCTTATTCATCCTTGTGTGGTAGCTTTCCCTACAAAAGAGCATGAAACTTTTAGTAGGCTTTGGGTCCTCGGGGGTGAGTTGGCCTAGGAATCCAAAGTGTCTTAGCTACACTTGGATTTCTTTTAAATGCACAATCATATATGATATGACCAAAAATACTACAACAAAAATAATTTCCATTAATTTTTTTCTTTTCATTTTTCTAACATGATGCACAATCATGTTAGGTAGGATGCCTAACATGAGAATAAACATGAGCATGAGCATTCTTGTTAACCTTCCTACTTAAGAACACAACCTCATTCTTTAAAGTATCAATAGATTGATACAAATCATGCAATTGAGATTTTAGCATAGAATTTTCATTCATAATTTTTGAATTCTTTACTTCCAAATTACCATTCTCAATTTTCAAAATATTTTTCAAATCATTATTTGTAGACTTCAATCTATTTTTCAAATCCTCATTTTCAAGTTTCAAGTCCTTAACTTCAAGAGTTAATGTACCATCGCAAGGATCAATCATGCTAGTTTTCAATTTCTCATTTTCACTCTTTAACTCATGCAAATGATTAACAAGCTTCAAGTTCTCTTTCTTGACTTTTCTATTTTCCTTATTTGATTTCATGAGCATGACATATATCTTCTTAGATTCTTCTAATAGCTCATCATAAGTCATGTCTGAAGAATTAGAGCTACTAACATCATTATCACTATCAAGATTTTTATCATGACTATAAGTAGAAGACTTTACCTCATTTCGAAGACCCATGAGGCAAAATTGAGATGTGACTTCATGGTCATGACAAGAGGATACTTCTTGTGATTCGGAGGTGAATGTTGAAGCACTTGTCCTATTCTTGGCAATTTTCTTCGACGATGAAGGGCAATTCTTTTTAATGTGCCCATTTTCCTTGCACAAGTAGCATATAACTTTTCTTTTTCGACTTTTTAATTTGCTTCTTTGACTAGAAGCACTAAGAGCATCAAAACAATGATTAGTATTGGAGGGATGACCATTGTCATCACCACCCTCAACAAAGGTTGCCAACTCCTCGGTTTTTGCATGATTATATAAAACATTTATAGTTGCCCAATATCAAAAGCCAATTTACAATGTAGGACTTTTTCAAAAATTTCATTTGGGAATGAGCAATATAAGTAATTCATTGCTTAGCATTCAAATCAAATGATTCAATCTCATTCTCATTCCAAGCATGCATTTTATCCATAGGTTCAATATATTCAAATTTTAGCATGTTGAATACTCCTAAACCTTGAGTCTTTAAGAATGTATACATCCTATGTTTCCAAAGACCAAAGTTTGAGTCATCGAACCAAGGGGGTGTAGATAGTATCGATTCTAGTGCCATTTTTGGATCCAAGCTACACTACTAGAATTGTTGCTGTCACCGACAGCTCATGCCGCTGCTGAACCGTCAGTGATGACTATCACGGACGATGCGCGCCGTGACAAAACGTCGTCGCTTATGTGTGTATCTCAGATAATTTATGATGACCACAGGCGGCCGTCCCAATTAATTATCAGCGACAATCACGCCCGCTGTCACTGATTTAAACACATCAGTGACGGCCAAGGCGGTTGTTGCTAAAATTAAACTATCAACCGCGGCTTGGAGCCGTCGGTTATATTATTAGCAACCGTGATATTTTGTGCTGCTTAGGCCATCAGCCAGTTACGATATGCTTTCGGCGACGGCCTAGTGACAGTTAGTCATGGGTAAGCTGTCGCTGGCGTTATATTCTGTAATTGAAAAAAATCAAAATTTTGGAAATTCTTGTATACAACAATATTCACATGACACAATTTATTTACAACCACAAATCATCATACATATACAAATACAAACCACCATACAAGTTTTACTTAAATATCATCAATCTAAGTCTCAAACGGAGGCAAACAAGTATCAAATATCAAAACTAAAAGTATTTATATACAACTATCAAATATATAAACAACTATAAGCCTCAAACGGAGGTAAACAAATATTAAAATATCGAAACTAAAGTATATAAACAACTATCAAGTACCTAAGCCTCAAACAGAGGCTGACAAGTATCAAAATATAATCAAAATACAATAAACCAAAATCTCACGACTGCGGTGGAGGCGGTTGAGTTGACAACGATTGGGTCGGGAGCGTCGACTGTGTCGAGGAGGACGACTCGGACATCATCGATATATGAATACCTGAGTGAGATGCAATCTGATTCAGGAGCGCCTATGTCTTTGTGCATCCATCATTTGTCTCAACTTGTGCATCCATCATTCATCCATCTTTGCTCCTCCATTGCTTGTCTCTGCTCCTTCATTGTTTATCTCTGCTGTATAAGCTCGGACTCCAAGGCCGCTATCTAGCTCTAGTCCTGCGTCCGGGATGTCGAGGGCCGCTCACTCGCAATTGGAGGGGTCGGTGCCCCAAGTGGCCCTAACATGGCTCGTGTATGACCACTGTCTGCAAAGCCATAAACACGACTGTGCTCCCAATCACCTGCAGCCTCAACCTACGATACAGGGTCACAGTCACCCTGTGGCATTCCCCCGCGCTCGATCACGGTCCTCGTTTATGACTCCCACACGCGTTTATATTTTAGATACTATATATATAAACTATAAATAAAAATTGCATAAATCAAATAGACATAAATGCTTACCATGATGATCATGGCTCTGCTATCGACATAGTCCCCCGCCCTATGTCACCGATGGCGAGTGCGCTCAAACACTTCCATCAGTGAGGGGCATTGGACGATGCCATCCGCCGCCACCCGCGTCTAACATTAGAAAACAAATGCATTAGTATCATTGTACACAATATATAATTTAATTAAAAGTAAGAAAATTATACATACCATACGACGCTCATGCACTACAAAAGACACAGAGCTACCAATGTGGTGTGCCTCTGTGTTGTCCCCCCTAGACATGCGGTTTATCGACGCAGTTCGGGAGACCTCCTGCCACTCAGGTGTGGCCCACCACTCAACGGCCTGGTCCCACACAGGTCTAGGAATCCATTTGGGGCCGTGTCCCCGAGTCTCCCCAATGTATGTGACTCATCTCTTTCAACTTTTATAGAATATGATTCTAAGGGAACTTCTGTAAATGGACAACTACACAGGAAGTTGCAACTGCTTATGAGGGGCAAACTATGAACCAAAAACAAATATCACAAGGAAGCATGCAAACACAATAATTTATTTACGTAGTTCAGTGACAAAGCTTATCACCTAATCTGCGGGGCACTCACTGGACAGATGCCCAATCCACTCTCAATAAGTACAATATTAGTCTTTAGAATTTCACACTTCGAAATCTAACTATCAGTACTATAGTGAATTGGAAATAATAAAAAACTATTTACTATTACAAGGACATACCAACTTGCCTCACTATGACATCCCAGCCACAGAGTTTCGTCCTCCACACAGTCCTTGTGTTGTAGTGAGTTAACAACCCAAATCCATATTAGCTTGAAGATATAGGCCTAAGGTTTTCAACCTTGGTCTTAATCTCAATTTTGATGATAACAAACATGGAACTAATGTTTTCATGGAGAAATATTTTCAAGTTCCAAGCCGATTAGCGCTCGATGTCCCCGATCAAAAAAATTAGAGAAATCGACAAGGACGCTCGTCGACGCTCGTGATTCTTCGAAAAGTTAGAGTTTATGTTTAGGATGTCTAGAATTTATTGTAAATCCTCATAATGATGCAAAAAAACCCTAATTACCAAACCCGAACCTCAAAACACAAAAATCCAAAAAATTAGAAAAGGTCCTAAAATTCACAAAGTCTAGGGAGCTTCTTAGAGGGCTATATGACATAGACATTTTCTTGGCACCAAAAATCCCGATAATTGTTCCTTAGGTAAAAACTAGATAACGAGATATTTTTAAGGATTTTTTTGAAGCCTTTAGCCTACCCATATTTGACTCGGAAGATTATAAAATTTTCATTTTCGGAAATTTGTACTAGACCCGATTTTGATTATTATGGATTTTGATTATTTAGATATTTTTATTAAATCCAAATAGGGGGTAATCCTTATATAAAATCTTATATAAGATGACTTAGAGAAGACGACACCCAAAAACGAACAAACGAGCAGAAAAAATAGTAAAACTGCCTTATTTTTCCAGTTTTGGTCGACCAAATGGTGCCCAAAAGTGGCAGAATGCATTCGGTCGCTCGGTCGGTTGATCGACAATCGACCGACCGATGACAACAGCTCTTTTTTGAGCTGTTGTGTTGTGTTTCATCCGAGCCTACCCCTTGCACTCTCTATATAAACACATACACAACCTTCTTATGATCTTCTAATGCTTCATGAGGCATCTATTGACACCTACAAACTTTGATTGAGCCATCTTTCTACCTTGTCTTTCTTGAGTTTGCCTTCAAGTTTGATTTGATTCATCATCAAGGCATTAAGAAGAGCTAGGACTCTTTATGTTGGAGCTAAGTATTTATGTTGTTGTATTTTTGCTCTATTACCTGTATATTTTCTTCTTTATTTCATTGTATTTGAGTTTGTGTAAACCTAGAGTGCTAGGTTGATTGGGTTGGTGGCTGCCTTGGTGTTAAGGATTAATTCCACTAATGTAAACGTAGTTTACTAGGATTAGTGATTGTTGTCCCTTCGGGTCGAGGTGGAAGAGTGCTCTCGGTAAAAAGACAGAGACTTTCGGGTGTGGAAGTGCTTTAGGTTGAGAGCGAAGACTCTTCGGGTAAAATTCCTCTTTGTAAGGGAAATAATATAATCTAAAAAATCTAAGTTTGGAAATCCTAAGTGGGGTACTTAGGTAGTGGAGTAGGCATTGGGGCTGAATCATTATAAATTATTGTTTATTTTGGGTTTCATATTGCTTATCATTTATATCTTGCTTCCACTTACTACTCAATTTGTGAATTGCCTAAGTAGTTTAAGTAAATGATTAAAATCAAAATTAGGCGAAAAAATTAGCTAACACACTATTCACCCCCCTCTAGTGTAGGCCATTTCACCAACATAAGATAAGTAAGGTAGATTGTTGTTAGCTGAAGGGTTCCTCCTTCATGCTTTATTCTCTTCATGATTATTTTGATGATAACAAACCTATTTAACAAGTGCTTGAAGTATGAAAATTGCAGGATCGGTGAAAGATAAGTCAAGCCTTACGTCTCTCGATCAATCTCCAAAACAAATAAATGCGTGCATCAAAAATATTTTTGGATAGCATGGAGAATCCTTTAAAGTTAAAGCAAGCTGAAGAACGAAGCCGGAAAACCAAGCGCGAAATGAGAAAACCAAGATAAAATTTTCCAGCTCTGGTTCGATCGACTGGACGGTCGACCGAATGGTGTTAAGTAGTGGCAGCAACCAATTCGGTCGACAGGTCGATCGACCGAATGATGCACAAAAGTGGTAGTAGCCATTTGGATGACCTGTCGATCGATCGAAGTTGGTGCAGCAATCACAAAATGGCTGCGTCGATCGACCGACAGAAGCCAAAATGTGGCAGAATGCTCATCGATTGACCGATCGGTCGATCGGATGGCAAATCGCGAGTCGCGTGATTTTGGCATCATTGATTCGGTCGACCGAATTGGTCGACCAAATTCATGATCGCTAATCTCGCGACAGTCGATCGACTCGTCGGTCGACCGAATGGCGCGTAAATCTTATAGAAAGCTGGGTGGTCGATTAGTCGGTCGACCGACGATCGACCGGACAATCGACCGAGCGTCTGTAACGATAAAATTTATGCCCGTTGATGCCTTGTTTCAGCTGAGGATTATAAATACCTCTTCTAACCTCTTTTGTCTATCTCTCTCAGATTTTTTGGATGCAAGAAAACCTTAAAAGAGTTATTCCGTAACATCCTCCAAGCTTCAACGCGTCAACATTCATCAGCCTAACGCTTGATCCCTTGCTGTCAAAAGAGCTCTCCTTCAAAGGGTTCAACAAGTCGGTTAGGCGTGGAAAGAAGAGGCGTTTAAGTGTGATAAGCTGTCATTCCTCTTCTTGTAATAATTTTTATTTTAATTTGTTCTTCAACTCACTGTATTTGAATTGTAGGAAGACCTAGTGTTAGGTCTTGGATTTAAGTGGTGTGTAAAGCCACTTGTGTAAACGTAGTTTACTCGGTTAGTTATAGTTGTCTCTTAGGGTTGAGGTGGAAGAGTGCTCTCGATAAGAAGACGAAGACTTTCGGGTGTGGAAGTGCCTTAGGTTGAGAGTGAGACTCTTCGAGTCAAAGTCCTCTGTGTAAGAGAAACTAATTAATCTAGTAAAAGGAAATCCTAAGCGGGGTGCTTAGGTAGTGGAGTAGGCATTGGGGCCGAACCACTATAAATCTCAGTGTTAGCGTTGTTAAATTTTGTTTGTGCTTGATTGGTTTATTTTTGCTTCTGCATCTTATCGACAAATTGTGATTTGCCTAAATAATTCAAGAAACATCTAAAATCGAAATAGGCAAATAGAATTAGAAAACACACTATTCATCCCCCCCCTCCAGTGTGCCATTTTATACAACATTTGGTATCAGAGCAAGGTCGTAGTCTGAGATTTCACCATCTTTTCTACACTTTCTCTCGATTCGGAAAATGGCACCAGAGTCGGTAGCGTCTTCACCTCCTAGGTTCGATGATTCAAACTTTGGTATTTGAAAGTCTAGGATGTATACCTTCTTAAAGACTCAAGGTTTGGGGGTTTTCAACATGGTAAAAATTAGATATAGTGAACCTAAGGAAGACATGAATGCATGGACCCAAGAACAAATTTGCATGTTTGAGTTAAATGCTAAAACTACAAATTGCATATTTTGTTCTCTGGAAAATAATGTACTTGAGAAAATCATGCATTGTACTTCTGCATATGATATTTGGGCTACTTTGAACATGCTTTATGATTACGCTAAAACTGAAGAACTCGTTACTCTAAATGAAGGAGACGGTGACAATTGTCATACTCCTATATCTAATGAAGTTTTTGAAGCTATTAGTATATCCAGCCAAAGAAGTACAAAGAGTCGGAAGAGAAAGGTGATATGTCACCTATGCAATGCGAAAGGGCTCGTGAAAAAGAATTGCCCTAATATGAAGAACAAGGCAAAACGGAGATCAAATACTTCCATTCACTCACGTACTTCGAGTGAAGCATCGTCACACCATGTTCACAAAGTTAACTTCATGAACGTTGATGAGGAGGTATGCTCTTCTTCTAGTCATGATAATCATAATTATAGATCTGATTTATCTAGTTCCTCGGATCCTCTTTATGATGAATTATTAGATGAATACAAGATCATGTATGCCTTGATGGTTAAAAAGGATAAAGAAAACAAAAAATTAAAGAAGGAAAACTTGACTCTTAGCTCTCATTTACATGATGCTAAACTAGAAATTGAGAAGCTAAAAATTAGTGTCTCTAATCCATGCCATGATGTTTCAAGTATCGACACTAACAATTTGAAAAACAAAAATGACATGTTAAAGAATGAAAATAACTTGTTGAAAACTCAATTGCATGATTTACATAACTCCATGATTGATTTGAAAAACGAAGTTCTAAACCTAAATAAGAAAGTGAATGAAATGAAAAATATTTCCTCATTTAAGAATTTTAGTAGAAATGATTTTTCGAAAAAGAATGTTTATGCCAATGTAAATCTCATGTTAGACATTCTACTTTTAGACCCCATGATCATAAGAAGAAGAATGATGTCTCTAAGAATGCTCATACTCATCATGTTTCACATGTCAAGCATTCTAGTGATAAATCACATGTCCATAGCAAAAATAAAAAGTTTCATGAACATTATTTTTGTTGTGGTACATATGGCCATGCAATCTATGATTGTGTTTTTAAAAGGAATCCAAGTATTGCTAAGATACTTTGGATACCTAGGCCAACTAACCCCCAAGGACCCAAAGGCATTTGGGTACCAAAGGTTTCTTGCTCTCTTGTAGGGGGAGCTACCACACAAGGATTAAAAAAAAAATGAAGTGTTGAAGTTGACCATGATCTTCAATGAAAAATTCATTTTTGGTTGCAACTTCAAGCCATCATGATATCATAAGTATGAAAATTGACATCTAGGTATGTTTGGTATCATCTCCTTACTTTGGTTTGTTCTATTCAAGTTGGAGTTATGATACATGTTTAATTTGAGTTGTCTTTTCTGCTCTTGTCAAGAGTCATTTGGAAAATGTTTTTGATTTTTTGATTTTCGGTCTCTTCGGAGACCTATGTAGCCTATAATGGGCTCATGCGACCTTGCGGTTTTAAATCGTAGCCTCATTGTAGTCTTTCGGTTTTCAACCAATAGGAATGGTTAGAGATCTTATGTTTCAAAATTTCATATGTTGAGATCTCTTGGTTCATTTTGGTTTCATGACAATTTTACTTGAAACAAATTTTTAACTATCTAGCTTAGGTTGAAATTCTCAAATAAAGATTCTTTATTTCACCTTGCTATTTAGTATGATAACTTGCTAGTAGATATGGTTTGATTACTATTAATGAAGTATACTGGCAAGTTATTGTAAACGGAAGGCAAGTTATTGTAGATGGAAGGCTACTATGAAGAAAATGAAAAAAGAAATGAAAAGTTTGGAAAATTCTCAAGAATGAGGTATGAGTTTAATTTTTGCTAAAATATTTGTATAATAATTGATTATTCATGTTTAATGATGTTTCTATACTCATGATTGTCTTTCCATGATAAATATATGAAAGTTCATGAGTAAGTAAAACTTTGATAACTTAGGCAATTTCATGATATCTTGATTGGATGAAATTTGCTCTAGGTTAGAATTCTCATTAGAGACCTCATTTTTTTTAATGGTTGGCAAACATGTTTAAAATACACATATCACATGAGTCTAGACATTTAAACTTGAAAATTCATGTCTAGATAACCAATGCGATAACTAGATTACTTTATGAAACTCAAAATTGAAAATGCTTGACCTAAGTCAACAATTTGACTTAGAAATCTCTGTATATGTTCAAATTTTCACAAACATGTTTAGATTCACTCATGTTAAATGTCCAAGTGCCTAAGCTAGAGAAAATATGAGTAGATAGCCAAATTTGATACTTAGCACTTTTATGGTTTCAATGATACTTTGAATGAAACCGTGCTAAGTTCATATCTCGATTAAACAATATTAGTTTCACTCCAAACTTGACAAAAAAGTTTTAAATGATTATATCTTGATATCTAGAAAGTTTGAACAAAATCTGAAATCGGTGGATAAATGACTTATATTTACAAAAATACCACTGAGATCTTGTAGAATTTCTAGAAAATTATAGAGATACCCCTTTTAAGTGATTCTTGACTTTTTGGAATCCTCATAAAGTCTAATTCATGTAGAAATTTTTCATAAAATTTAAATGCTCACACCCTCTCAAAAATAATTTTTTTTGGGATAAAAACCCAGGGCAGATCGAGCGGTCGATCGGCCTGCAATCGCCCGATCGACCGACGGGCGGAAATCAATATGGATCGCCCATTTCTTCGGCCAGATTCAATCCTGGCCATTCAAACCTAATATTTAAGCCCGAAACTAGGGCTTCCTTGCCCATTCGATCGGCTGCCACAACCGAAGACCTCTCCTCTCATCTTCTAGGGTTTCTACCTCCTCTCCAAGACTCTTTTCCAAGGTAAAAAGCTCTTCTTTATCCATCATTCATGAGGTTATTCTCAAAAACGTGATTTCTTCATCTCTTACTCTTTCAATGTGTCTTGGTTCATACATAAAAATGTGATTCATGCTTAGTTTACTTGGATGATAATTTCTCTTTGGCATGTTTACTCCAAAAACGAGTTTGTTTCTTAACAAAAATCAATATCTCATGTCTTCTTCAAATGATTCAATATTTACTTTTTAAAAGAATTTTGTTGTAGTAAAAAAATGTTAGTCAAGAACTCTCTTATTTTCTTTCATGAGTTTTTCTCAACTTTAACTTTGGCCTTCTTAAAAGAAGTTTGTTTTGGTCAAAAAGAAAAATGTTCTTATTCTCTTCTAGCCAAAATAATTTTTTTTTGTATGATCTTTTCATTTATGGATCATTTTGTTTAATCTTATTTTTTTTAATTTTTTTTTGTTTATTCTTTATCTTGAAATTTAATGAGAAATTTTTTTTTGTTCTTGCATGAATCTATGCCGATCTTTAAATGTTTTTTTTTGCCTTCTTTTATTTGTGCTAAAAGCATGCATCTCTCATCTAAAACTAATCATCTACATCATCCTCAAAATTATCTTGCAGAATGACACCCAAGACTAAACTCCCAACCTTACCCGATAACCTATTGACCTCTTTAGGCAAGAAACAAGCTGCTAAGTTTGTAGATAGAGCCATCATGCAGACACGTCCAATCAATCTAGGTGATTTAGAACAATTCGATATTAGAGGCAAACTTGTTAGCATGGGATGGGTAGAGTTTCTAGAAAAGCAAGTACCTGTATGCCCCATCCTGATAAAAGCCTTCTTCTCCAACCTGGTGATAGAAAAGGCAAGGTATGATGATGACTTAATTCTTCGGTCTAAAATCCTAGGAAAATCCCTAGTAATAACCAAATCCCACATTAAAGATGAATTTGAGTTTCCTCTAGTAGGGAGATCAATTTATAAGATGTCCACACACCATTTTCATAAGGATTTTCCTCCTCATGAAGTTGTGTCAACTATTTGTCCTGAGGGTTATCAGGGAATGATCCCTACCCAAAGCATCAAACTGTCAACCACTGCCAGTATCATGCATCTCATCATTTTGTATAATATCCTTCACAGAGCAGGTCATTATGATGAGGTCACCTCTATGAGTTCTAGGGTACTTTTTTTTGCCATGTCTCGCATTCCTATAGATGTCCATGATCTCATACTTAGGTACATAACTGAAGTTCATGCCTCGAAAAAAATAAGCCTTACCATATGCCTCAGTAATTTCTCACTTCATATATGAAGCTAGGGTAAATAGGTCTAGATTTGAAATTGAGCCCATACCCAAACCTATAGATTCTTCCTCTCTCAGCAGCATGAAGATCCTTGAAAATCAACGCGGCAAAAGAACGCGAGGAGAACCTATGGAACAGTCTGAGCATGACATAGAGATGGAGGAAGACGAAGCTGGTGGAGGTTCATCATCTGGCACTTCCCTTACGGGTCTGAGTGATCTGGAGCATCGCTTTGCTCAGTTCCATATTGGTAAGATGGAATGGAACAAAAGATCATCAGAGCGCATGGACGAGTACAGCCATCAGATTGGCGACTATGAGCGTCAGATGGACGAGTATGGTATCATGATTGGTGACCATGGCCGGGGCATAGACGAGTATGATCAACGTGTTGACCAGTACAGACAACAAATAGAAGTCGTCAAGTTGATGAAATATATAGGAGAGTGGATGAGATGTGGCAATATTATCAGTCACATTTACCACCTCCTCCACCACCCGAGGACGACTAGTCCTCTTTGATGTATTGATGTTATTCATCTTATGAACATGTATTTCGCACTCAACTTTATATGTATTTGGTTGACTATATTAAGTGATGATTAGTATTGTAAGTGTTATTTTTTCTTTTTATGTATGCTTGCTATGTTTGATATTTTTTTTGATGAATGACAAAAGGGGGAGAATTAGAAAATATATGCATATCGATAGGGAGAGCACAAAATGAATACTTCAGTATCATGCATATAGATAGAGGGAGAATTGGAAAATATATGCATATAAATAGGGGGAGCGCTAATTGGATACATTACTTCATCTTGATATTTATCGTCAATGGTTTGTCATCATCAAAAAGGGGGAGATTGTTAGCTGAAGGGTTCCTCCTTCATGCTTTATTCTCGTCATGATGATTTTGATGATAACAAACCTATTTAACAAGTGCTTGAAGTATGAAAATTGCAGGATCGATGAAAGATAAGTCAAGCCTTACGTCTCTCGATCAATCTCCAAAACTGTTCAATGCGTGCATCAAAAATGTTTTGGATAGCATGGAGAATCCTTTAAAGTTAAAGCAAGCTGAAGAACGAAGCCGGAAAACCAAGCGCGAAATGAGAAAGCCAAGATAAAATTTTCCAGCTCTGATTCGGTCGACCGGATGATTGGCCGAATGGTGTTAAGTAGTGGCAAAAGCCAATTCGGTCGACCCGTCGATCGATCGAAGTTGGTGAAGCAATCGGAAAATGGCTGCGTCGATCGATCGGCCAAAGCCAAAATGTGGCAGAATGCTCATCGGTCGATCGATCGATTGATCGGATGGCAAATCGCGAGTCGCGTGATTTTGGCATCACTGATTCGGTCGACCGATTGGCCGACCAGATTCGGGATTGCCAATCTCGTGACAGTCGGTCGACCCATCGGTCGATCGAATGATGCGTAAATCTTAAAGAAAGCTGGGCGGTCGATCGATCGGTCGACCGACGATTGACCAGACCATCGACTGGGCGTCTGTAACGGTAAAATTTATGCCCGTTGACGCCCTGTTTCAGCTGAGGATTATAAATACCTCTTCTAACCTCTTTTGTCTATCTCTCTCAGATTTTTTGGATGCAAGAAAACCTTAAAAGAGTGATTCCATAACATCCTCTAAGCTTCAACGTGTCAACATTCATCAGCCTAACGCTTGATCCCTTGCTGTCAAAAGAGCTCTCCTTCAAAGGGTTCAACAAGTTGGTTAGGCATGGAAAGAAGATGTGTTTAAGTGTGATAAGCTGTCATTCCTCTTCTTGTAATAATTTTTGTTTTAATTTGTTCTTCAACTCATTGTATTTGAATTGTAGGAAGACCTAGTGTTAGGTCTTGGATTTAAGTGGTGTGTAAAGCCACTTGTGTAAACGTAGTTTACTCGGTTAGTTCTAGTTGTCCCTTAGGGTTGAGGTGGAAGAGTGCTCTCGATAAGAAGACGGAGACTTTCGGGTGTGGAAGTGCCTTAGGTTGAGAGTGAGACTCTTCGAGTCAAAGTCCTCTAGTGTGCCATTTTATACAACAATTGTTGCTAATTTTGCACTTAGCAGTCTCAACTCCTCAAATAACTGGCAACGCAGTGTACGCACCCAGAAGTTGATAAATAAGATCTTTTCACCAGAATTTATATGTGACAATTGATAGATTTGAATCAATGCTGACTTAACTACTGATCACTAATCACATCAGTTCAAAAACCAATAGTCATCGGTTCAAAACAAATAGTCAACACTAAATCACCATAAAACAATGAGCATAAAGATTAAAGGAGTAACGTCGGGATTCAATAAAGAGGACCACTCCATTACTCATAAAATAAACCAGGCAATAAAGATGAATTAACGATGATTTAAAAAATCACAGATAAGAGAGAATCATCATTAGTGCTGGAGACCAAAAGTCATCATTTCCGTTGGAAACAAAAGGTTGTCATTTGCGCTGCATCCTTATCTTAAAATCCATAGATTGCAGGAGCAGTTGAAATTATCCTCAAATAATTGTAACTATCTTCTACATAAACAGAACTCCTCATAGATGTGATTGTCCATTTAAACTGAGAATAACATGGAATACTTTTAGCCAACATATAAAAGCCCAACACTAACAAACTCTACCCTTGGTAAATTTGTCACGATTCCATCGATACTAATGGTTAGATGGTAGGAAGCAACGATGACAATCAAAGAAGGAAATTTCCGGTCGTTCTCAAGACTTAAGGCTTTTGAGAGTGCTATGCAATACAGACAAGAGAGTTGCATGCCCATGCGTTCTCTAACCAAACAACATGTCGTAGGTCGGGAAGTCATTGATTATCTATAATATATCATCTTGTAAAGTGAAGTTCTTTTCGAGGACCCGTAGGACCCGAAATAATTATCGAAAAATAGATAAATTCATCTTTCATACACATTGATAGCGGCAAATTATAAACTGTTAACAACACTGGCCAAACTGAACACGGAGTTGCCGAATTACCAAATAGATTAAAACCATCTGTGCATAATCCCAATATGATATTTCTAGTATCCCTAGCAAATGAAGGATAACATTTATCCAAATATTTCCATGTTTCACTCTCGGATGGATGAGTCATTACTGTATCATCACGACTTCTTGCATGCCAACTCATTTAGGAGGCAGTCTTTTCCGACATGAGTAACCTTTGACGCCTCAGTGTCAGTGGAGAATACCAAAACACCTTAAACGAGATATTTTTTTGTCGGACCGATTTCTTCTCCTTGTAACGAGGATGTTCACATACCAGGCATTGCTCCAACTGTGTATTTTTTTTTCTAATATAAAATGCAGTTATTTGGGCACGCGTGTATCTTTTCGTACCCAAGCCCTAATTTCCTTATCAAATTTTTTGTCTTATAAAAAGTTTGCTCAAATTTGTTATCTAGAGGTAGCATTCCATTGATCAAACGCAACCCCGCTTATATTATAATCGGACTTGATGTTTAGGAGTTACGTCATTGTCAAAAATCTTGTATATTTAGGACAATTCTCATACAAAGGTTCACCGACAACTTTCAACATCTAGTAAAATTCTACAGCCTTCTTATTCGACAATTCAATCTGTATGACTAAAAGAAAAAATTAATTGTAATACAAATAACCATGTTTTCAAATTATCCAATTAGGGATAATTCAAGGGTTGTACGTCGTATAAAAGATCATCTACTTTATTTACACGAACATACAACCCCTGAATGGATTTAAAGTTTTGCAAAATTATAACTTGACTCGTCGATGCATACGTGAAATGTATCAACTCGCCATGATTAATTTATTTTCTAAATTTGTGGATGCCGGTGCGAGTCCATAGTGGATGATTTCCGGCGCGAGTCTAAAGTGGATGATTCCGACGCGAGTCCATAGTGCTTTTGACATGATTAAACTAGGGTTAATTAATGAATATATCATGACTTTTACCGAAATCCCCGAATCTATCATCTCTTTTCATTTGTTTCAAAAGGGAGCTTCAATTTTTAATTCTTTTCAATTATATCACACCATCAATTCAAGGTTAATTTTTTCGTGTACGAGTTGACCTGGCAATGCTAACTTGTATTAGTCAACAAAATGAGGTCCAGACAGCAAAATAACTTTATATTTTTTTATTTATTTAATGCATAAATCTGGCTAGCACTCGGTCTCCCCATTCTTCCTTCGCTCTCTAGTGGAAGCCACTCCTCGTCGCAGCCTCTGAGCAGAGTCTCGTGGCGACGTCGCCACCGCCGCCACCCACGGCCTCCCTTGCCTCGTCCTCCATGATTCTTGGCTAGTTTCTGAACACCAGCTATTTCTTGAGAGATTTGAGCTTGTGTTTAGAGCATCATACATCCTCACGGGTATTTGATTTCTCTACTTGATACAACAATGGATTAGTCGTCGGGCGAGCAAAGGAATACCCTGCCCGAAAGTACGCACTTTGGTGAGGGCGGGGATGAGGTGAAGTTGCCTGAGAGGCCTCCCGGTGTAGACGGAAAGGAGAAAGAGGCAGAGCTCGAGGCGAGTGGTAGAGGCGATGGCGACGAGAAAGTGGTTGGCAGCAATTCGGAGGCCAATGATAGTTGCGAGATTGGCGATGTCGAGGATAGAGGAGGCGGTGAGGTGGAATCGTCGGAGTTCGAAAACTAGTCGTAGCTTGGCTGCAGTGGCGTCAGAGAGTGTTAAAGTCCCACATTGGTTAAAAATATGTCCAATATAGCTTTTAAATAGTTTGGGCAATCCTCTCCTTATGAGCTAGCTTTTGGGGTGAGTTAGACCCACTAATTTCTTAACATAGTATTAGAGCTTATCCTGTGGTTGATATTGTGCCACCCACAGATATCCAGTCCCGCAAAAACTCTACGCTCCAGATATCCAATCCTGGGCGTGAGAGAGATGTGTTAAAGTCCTATATTAGTTAAAAATATGACCAAGATAGTCTTTAAATAGTTTGGACAATCCTCTCATCAGGAGCTATCTTTTAGGGTGAGTTAGACATACTAATTTCTTAATAGAGAGATAGAGTCTTCGAAAGTCGAGAGCGAGCCCGACAAGAAGATTAAGCTACGGGTGCTTGTCGTGTCGAATAGGCTGCGCCTGTCCACCAGTTCGAGGAAGGCCTGGTCTTTCAAGAAGAGTGCTGGTGGGCTTATCAGCGCTTTGCGTGGTGAGTTCATCCTTATTTCTCTGATCCGCTACGTAGTATCATTTCTTAATGGAAATAATTAATGGTTGATATCTCATTCGTAGAATGCAGTGTTTTCATGTGAATCAGACTTGTACGCTGATATTTCATCACGTCTTTTGGAATTAGTGAATTGAGGTATTTTGGTTTCTTCGACACTACTGTAGGTATAAAGGATGTTGAGGCCATGTGGATTGCTTGGGCTGGTCTAAATGTACCTGATAGTCTTGGGCAGAGTACACTCACAGATGCATTGGCTGAACAGGTTCTGAGTTCTTCCCTTCAAATTTTACATGGAAATAAACTAGGCTTTCATCGTGAACCAGAACAATACGCGCACAATTAATGCTACAATTTTCTTTTTGAGTGCTGATGCTTGTGGGCTTTCCTTCATCAATAAAGTACAAAATCATTTAGAAGCTACAGTGGAATCACCAAAGAAATTCATGACAACAGTGCTTGCTGAATTTGATTGTGCACGAATAGATAGCCTGCACCAGTATCTGCAGGTACTCGCTGTTCTTCTTGATAGAAGAAGCTGGCAGTAGGTGTTGGCGGCATCACTGATAGCAGTAGGAGCAGATGACAAGGAAACGAGCGAGGGTGTCACGCACTCGTAGACTAGGGCGCCGGGTGGCGGAGGATTCATGGAGGAAACAAGCGAATCACTTCGCCGAAATCTGCAGCGCAGCCCTCGTGAGGTCTACGGCGACCTTGACGACGATGCTCGCCTCCGTTCTGATCCCAGAAAGCTCCTCTATCTACTATCGGAACACTTCTCTGGCAGCCTACTTCAACAACGTAAAAAAAAAGACACCCACCTTCGTTATGATCGACCAAAAGAAATCAACATTTCAGATGCAGAAGAAAGCAAAAGGCACAGGAGGGAGGGAGATGAAAGACTCTGGCGATCTTGGTGTCGACGCTGGCTGTGGGTGGTGGCGGCGGCGGCGTCGCCACGAGACTTTTGCTCAGAGGGTGCGACGACGGGCCGGCGGCTTTCCGCTGGAGAGCGGAGGAAGAATGGGGGAGACTGAGCGTCAACCTGATTTATGCATTTAATAAATAAAAATATAAAGTTATTTTGCTGATCGGACCTCGCTTTGTATCAGTGATTTATGCATTTAATAAATAAAAATATAAAGTTATTTTGCTGATCGGACCTCGTTTTGTTGACTGATACAAGTGAACATTGCCCGGTCAACTTGTAAACGGAAAAATTATATAACCCTGAATTGACGGTGTGATGTAATTGAAAAGAATTGAAAATTAAAGAGCTCTTTTGAAACAAATGAAAAGAGGGAATATATTTGAGAATTTTGATAAAAGTCGGGATATATTCATTAATTAACCCATTAAACTAATTAAAATAATCTAAAGTAATCAAACTAATTAAATTAATCGAAGAATGCACTACAACATTAATTAATATAAAACAATTAATAAAAAAAAAGTTTAATATATCCCTGATCAAACCATGATTAGGGTTTAACCCTAATCAAAGTTTGATTAGGGATATATTAAACCCTAATCAAACAGTAGCGGCTATTGTCGGCTACTATTGCATTAGGTTGGGGCTGAGGGGTTCGGCCCCAAATCTGGCGCCGGTGTCTACACACCGACGCCATTCTGTAGTGTTGGCGTCCGGCGTGTAGACGCCGACATTGGTGGCGACGGAGATCAAAATGGGGGATGGGGGCGGAGAATACCTCACGGAGGGCAGCGGCGACAAGCGACGACAGGCGGCAAGGGCAATGGCGAGGTGCGACAGCAACAGCGGGCGGTGACAGCAGTGGGAGAGAAGTAGAGAAGGAGAAAGAGGAAGGATCGAGCACGAACGCAAATAAAAAGGTTTATCACTGACGGCTCGTCAACCGTCGGTAAACCATGGATACCTAATTATTATATCATCGACGGCCGACGTAGCCATCTCTAAGCCATCGGTGATGTATTTTTTATTTTTGCACCGCGTTCGCGCCATCAATTAATAAGCGACGGCCTCTGTTAGCCGTGGCAAATGACTTATTTATATCACCGACGACATCGGAGCCCCCACTAAGCCGTGGCTACTAAGTTATTTCATTTTGCGCCCTGTGCGCGCCATCAGCTATGAGCGACGACCTTAGGCGGCCGTATGTGAGTTGCGACTGATTTGGTTACATCAGCCACAGTCGTTGTGACCGTCAAAAAGCCGTGGCTATTTCTGATGGCCTGGGTGGCCATCGGTTAGCTCCGATGGTAAATTAAGACCATTATTCTAGTAGTGCTAGAGGTAGTAGAGATGACGAAATCTCAAACTACCACTCGCTCTGATACCAAATCTAAGTCGAATGGCCTACACTAGAGTGGGGTGAATAGTATGTTTACTAAAAGCTTAAGCCTAAATCAAAATTTGACCAATTCTTAAGTTACTTAGGCAATTCACAAATTGAGTAGCAAGCGAAAGCAAAGTAAATATGCCAATTAAGCAAACACAAGTAGAGGCAATGCAAATACAATTATTTATAGTGGTTCGACTCCAATACTTACTCCACTACCTAAGCATCCCGCTTAGCATTTCCAAACTTAACTTTACTAGAATCGGTTATAATTGTTTCCCTTACAATGAGGACCTTTTAACCGAAGAGTTTTCGCTCTCACACCGAAGACACTTCCACACTCGAAAGTCTCCGCCTTCACACCGAGAGCAAACACCAAGGCTACCACACAATCTAACAAACCTAGCAACCTAGGTTTACACACTTGATATACAATGAAAGTAACAACAAAATACAATAATAGATGGAGCAAAAATATAAACAATAAACTACTTAGCTCCAACATAAGATCCTAGCTTCATCTTGATGTCTTTGATGATGAAACTCAAGATTGAAGGCTCAAAGCTAGGGTTTTGTACAAAGATTGCTCAAGAGGCTTACAATTGATCAATAGATGGCTCAATAATATTAAGAATGATCAAGAAGGCCAGGTACAAGAAGGCTTGATGCATCATTATATAGGGAGCCAAGAGGTAACTCCCGGGTGAAGGCACCCAACAGCTCAAAAAAAGAGTCGTTGTCTTTCCGCCGGTCGATCTTCGGCCGATCCTCGATCGACCGACGATCGGTCGAGGGTCGCTCAATAACTTGCCGTTAAGGCAGGGTGCAGAGTTTTCACAAGCCTTATTTTCATTTATTAGTTTTAAGTTAATGTCTCTATTTATTTTTATTTTCCATAAACTTTAAAACATAAATATTAAATAAGGAACTATACCCCATTTGGATTTAATAAAAATATAAAAACAAATCAAAATCCTTAAGGATCAAAATCTAAATTTTGGGGTATAGTAGTAATTTGTGAAAACCAAAAATTTTAAAATCTCCCAGGTCGAATATGGATGTGTTAAGGGTTTCCAAAAATTTCTTAAAAATCGGTCTTTAAGGAACAATTACCGAGACTTTTGGTGCAAAAAAAATGTCTAAATCAGAGCTCCCTAGACTTAGAAAATTTCTGAGTCGTTTTCTAATTTTTTTGGTTTTCAAGTTTTCGGAGTTCAGGTACGATTTTTAGGTTTTTATGCATCAAATAGAGGATATACATATAATCTAGGTAATCTAGAGCTAGACTCGACCTTGCCGATGAATCACGAGCGTCCTTGCCAATTTCTCCAATTTTTTCAATCGGGGACGTCATATGCAAATCGATATGGAACCTAAAAATATTTCTTGTTCAAGCATTAGTTTCATATTTGTTATCATTAAAACCGAGATTAAGACCAAGGTTGAAAACCTTAGGCCAACATAATATGAATTTATTTTTGGCAATCCCAATAGTAATTAAAAATGATGATAACAATAATTTTAGCTACTTTAAACACTAAAGAATTGCTAAAGATAAATTTATGCTATACCTAACAAAAAGAAATACAATTTAGGTACTTAAAGACTTTACTTTAAAAAAAAACTAAGAAAATAATAATTTTAGCCATTTAAAAATCTTTAAATAAATTTACTCACTGAAAAAACACTATAGGAATTGTAAAAAATAAATTCATATTACACTTAATAAAAAAAACACAATTTAGACACTTAAAGACTTTTGTGAATATTTAAGTGGCTTAAAAACTAAGAAAATGATAACTTTAACCATAAAAAAATTAGCCAATAAAAAGACACTAAAAAACTAATATTGATTGCTAAAAATAAATTCATGTTATGGATTAGAAAATATTTCATTGTGAATTACTTAAAGACTTTAAATGGAAAAAATGAGAGAATCATGAATTTAGAATTGGAGGAAAATTTAATTTCGAGATCATTTTAAATAAGGAAAAATTAATGAAAATATCCCAAACTATTGAGTTTTTAATAAATCTGACCCATACTTTTATTTGTAACTAATTTATACTCGAACTTTCATTTTGATATCAATTGTATACTCCCGTCAGCTGGGTGTTAAAATAGCCGTTATTTGCTGACATGGACTGCACAGTTAGCATAAATAAATTATTTTTTTATTCAAAGTTGCCCCGTCAGTATTTGATCCACGTCAGCATGACCAGTTTAAAAAATATTAAAAAATCTTCATTGCCACGTCAGCCATAGATTAAAAAAAAGAGGAAAAAAAACAAAACCCTATCCGAACAGCACCCCACTCGCCTTTCTTCGAACCCCACTGCCGAACAGTTGTTGAAGTCGCCTGCCATCGAAGCTTCTTATCGACTGTCGCCTGAAAGTTTCACCTGCTATCGTCGGCTATCGCCGACCTCCCCAAGTCATCCG
The DNA here is from genome assembly GCA_034359265.1 of Canna indica. Classification (NCBI taxonomy): domain Eukaryota; kingdom Viridiplantae; phylum Streptophyta; class Magnoliopsida; order Zingiberales; family Cannaceae; genus Canna; species Canna indica. The sequence goes on along the minus strand of CP136898.1, from coordinate 28,178,421 downwards.
AGTTCAATCTATAGTGTTGTCGAATCTCTTTTGAAATTTTTGCCCTTTTGTTCCGAAGCAATCGTGTCGCCATCCTAGCATCCGAGTTCAACAACAGCCTATTTCAACCCGACATAGCATCTATTCTGAAGGTAAGTTCATAGATTAGGTTATATTTGTGAGTTATAGCATCCTAGTTATATTTATATTAAACCCGACATAGCTCTGTTCATAGATTTTTGTTGCCCAAAGCATATATTAGATAAAAGTCCATTTCAATCTTTCTGTTGCCTGAAGCTTTATTCCAGGCTTCTCATCCTCTCTTCTAACCCTTCAGCTGAAGATTTCTATCGCTGGAAGCTTTTAGTCTAACTGCAAGAAATGGTTCGACGATCAAATCGATGTCGGAGGACGATTCTACCTACACCACGAGATACATCATCAGCTTCATCGCCGGTAAGTTCATAGATGCATATATTAAGTCCATAATTGATATAATTTTATAATTTATATTTCATATATACTTAGTTGGTATTATGATACGGTACATGTTCATATCAGTAGTGAAAGTGAAGACAAAAATTTAATTGACACGACACACAGAGAGCAAATAGCAGATTTAACCTTTGCAGATGAACATCTATTGGAATTGGAAGCTAATGATGAACATTCTCTTATGCAAGATGATGAACATGTAGTTCAAGCTACTGATGGTGAGCAACCACTTCAACAAGTCGATGAACATGTAGTTCAAGCTACTGATGGTGAACAGACACTTCAACAAGTTGATGAACATGTAATGGAAACACCAAGGAATAGCAATGATGACTCATTAGAAGATGAAGAGTACTGTCATGTTGGAGAAAGCGATAATGATGTGTTATCTTGTGAATTCGAATCACTAAGTGATGAAGAATATGTGATATGCAGAGCTATAAAGAAGGGCAAAAGGAAGAATGTGAAAATAGATGACAGTGAATCAAATGAAAACCTTGGAAACATACCAGTCATTGTTGAAGAAAAAAGTAATAACAACATGACTGAAGAGGTGCCCATCGTAGTTCAGCCAACGACATTGGGTATGCATCTATATGACACTATTGATCAAACCAATGAAGGCACTAGTGAATATGAAAATACCAGTGATGAAGTCAATACACCTGCCTCTACTGAAGAAGGGGTTCCATACACTGAGGATACTGATAGCAAGAGGAAAAAAGTCCGTCAGAGAGTATATAATCCAAATTGTGAGTTGCAAGATGTGGTGTTTGAAGTTGGGATGAAATTTGAGTCCAATGCTCAATTTAAACAAGCTGTCCAAAACTATTCTATTGTCAATGGCTATAACATCAAATGGAGCAAAAGTTGTCCTCAAAGAATGGAAGCCAAGTGCACTATGGGTTGCCCATGGAGGATATATGCCAGTTGGTTGAAGAATGAGATGACAATTATGGTTAAGGCCTATGTGAATGAACACAGTTGTTCAAGAAATATGAGGAATAGACAAGCCATAGTAAGTTGGATAGCCAAGCATTATCTCGAAAAATTTAGGAGCAATCCTAATTGGAGTTTGGAAGAAATGGAGAAGGATTTGCTTAGCAAATTCTACATCAGCATACCTAGAATGAAAAGTTACAGAGCAAAGTGGGAAGCTTTAAAAAGACTTAGGGGATCAGTTGAAGATCACTATGCTATGCTTGGTTCATATATAGCACAACTTCGAATTGTTAACCCAAGAAGCTTGTTCAGTGTTTTGTGTGATCGGGAATTTACTGGTGCACCTCCAATCTTCAAACGTTTGTATATTGGATTCGATGCTCTAAAAAATGGATTTCTTCAGGGTTGTAGACCAATAATTGGATTTGATGGGTGTTTTTTGAAAATGTTTCTTGGAGGACAGTTTCTTTCATCAATAGGAAGAGACGGAAACAGTCAAATGTTTCCTATTGCTTGGGCCGTCGTAGAAGGAGAAAGTTATGATTCGTGGAGTTGGTTCTTAGGCCTCTTATTTGATGACTTGGGCATTGATCATGGGTATGGTTGGACCCTTATAAGTTACCAGCAAAAAGTAAGTTTTATTTTTGTTTAATGAGTTTTATATGTATGCTTGTTGATATACTGATGCATACCATTACTGATATGCACTGATGCATACCATCACTGATATGCACTGATGCATACCATCACTAATATGCACTGATGCATACCATCACTCTCAGTGCATATCATTACTGATATGCACTAACGCATATCATTACTGATATGCACTAACGCATATCATTACTGATATGCACTAACGCATATCATTACTGATATGCACTAACGCATATCATTACTGATATGCACTAACGCATATCATTACTGATATGTACTGATTATATGTACTGATAGATTGATATATATTGGTCACTTAGGGTCTTAAGTGTGCAATCAAACAACGAGTGCCTGCTGCGGAGCATCGGAATTGTGCTAGACATGTTTACGCCATTTGGAAGAAGAAACACAATGGTCATGTCCTTAAATCATGCTTTTGGAGGATTGTCAGATGCACTGTTGAATCAGAATTTAAAAGAGCCTTGAATGAGCTTGCAGCTATTTCACGTCCGACATATGAAGATTTTAATGCAATTGGAGTGCAAAATTTTTGTTAGGCTTTTATTAGTACACAATGCAAATGCGAAGTAGTTACGAGCAATATATGCGAGATATTCAATGGATATATTTACAGGGCAAGGTCAAAGACTCTAATTGATATGCTTGAAGACATCCGACGTATGTTGATGGCAAGGATGCATGCTAAGAAGGAGATTATGTCCAAAAGCAACGACGATATATGTCCAAGCATACGAAAAAAACTTGAGAAAAATAAGACTGAAACAAAATTTTGCCATGTCACTCTAGCAGGGAACATGAAGTTTGAGGTCTAAGAGTTGGATAGGTCATATGTTGTTAATTTGTATAATCACACGTGTTCATGTCGTTATTGGGATATCTGTGGCATACCCTGCAAACATGCCATCTCATGCATATCTTGGTTGAAAGAGGATCCAGATCAATATGTTGATAATTACTATAAGAGAGAGGCCTATTTGAAGATATATGAATTCCTCATAGAGCCTTTGACCGGGAAGGATACATGGCCAGAAGTTGAAGGGCCTCCTATTTTACCTCCTCATGTAAAAAGGATGCCCGGCCGACCAAAAAAAAGAGGACAGAAATGCATGAAGATGAATCGAGCACTTCTAGATTATCTAGACGGGGCATAATTATTAGTTGTCGGCTATGCAATCAAACTGGACATAATAGACGAAGTTGTCCTCTTAGGGCCCAAGCATCTTCATCACATAATGAGGTAATTGTAAAATAAATATTGATATCAATATGTATCAAAATGAAGATGCTGATATCAGTATAAAGGATAATGATATCAGTATCAAAAGGATACTGATATTAGTATCAAAATGAAGATGCTGATATCAGTATCAAAATGATACTAATACTGATATCAGTATAAAGGATACTGATACTGATATCAGTATCTAATGATCGATACTGATACCAGTATAAAGGATACTGATATCAATATCTAATGATACTGATACTGATATCAGTATCTAATGATATTGATACTAATATCAGTATAAAGGATACTGATATTAGTATCAAAAGGTATCAAAATGATACTAATATTAGTATCTAATGATATTGATACTGATATCAGTATAAAGGATACTGATATCAGTATCAAAAGGATAATGATACTGATATCAGTATCTAATGATACTGATATCAGTATCAAAAGGTATCAAAATGATACTGATATCAGTATCTAATGATATTGATACTGATATCAGTATCAAAAGGATACTAATATCAGTATAAAGGAAGGATACTGATATTAGTATCAAAATGATACTCCTGATATCAATAAAAGGCTACGCTACATCTGATTGGAAATGATACTTACTGATATGATACTTATTTTTTGAAAATGATACTGATATGATACTTATCCTGATACTTATAGGCTACATCTAGTGGAAGAGGTAGAGCTACATCCAGTGGCAGAGGTAGTCGGGGGGCAAGAATCTCAAGCTATGCAACCGTAAGACACTCATTTCTTTTATTTCTTACTAATTGACTAACAATATGTCATATAGAGTCATTGTATTTATTTCTTAATAATTAACTAGGCCTTTTCTAGAGAACAAGCAATGGCATCTCAAGGATTTGGAATTTTCGTAGGTGAAGAAACTGAAAATACGTACTTAAAAGTAAGTTCTCTCATCTATTGGAAGCTTATTTTTGAAATTAGAATACTGACATGTACATAATATTTTCATTAGATGCCTGGAACAAGTCTATCCGTATGCTCATCTCGTGGTGAATGGAGTGGCTCATTGATTTGTGAACGTGGTGGGAGGGTGCAAGGAAGTCAACATGATGAGCATCTAGTTCAAGGATCTCAAACATCACCCATGAATCCAACAAACTTGAATCCAAGAAACTGATATCGTTGATATTGTGATATGTTGATACTGTGATATGTTGATAGATATGTTGATACTGTAAAGAATGAAGACTACTGGAAGTATTTTGGTTATAAAACTTTTTTGTTATGAATCAGTGTAAACAAATACCGAATCACCAATATATATTGTATTAGATACTGAATCAGTGTAAACAAGCTCTTTTGGATATTGTTTAAACAAATACTATTTTGGATACTATTTTGGCAAATAAGTGTAAACAAATACTGTTTTGGATACTAAATCAATGTATGTGTATGAATTCATTAGTAATGCAATGTGGTTATAAAGCATATTGTACAACGGCAGTATAGATATAACAACAAACTGATATCAACAACATTATTTCATTAGTAATAAGCTGTTATAAAGCAACATATTTCAAAATCAGTACTACAACAACAAACTGATATCAACAACAACACCAATATTTCAACAAACTAATACAACATCAACAGTATTTCATTAGTAGAGCCAATATCCACAATAGTATTTCATACAACATGAACAGTATTAGTGATAAACTGATATCAAATTACAACAACACCAATATCCACAACCAACTACTACCAATCCAACCAACTACTAATTAAAAGTAGAGCCCTTAAAAGTATCAAATTACATTAGTCAATAAACTAGTATCAAATCTACATGAGATTATAAGTAGTAGTAATGCATACTACAATAAAAGCACCAAATAGTAATCTAACTTTTGCTATCATTTTATCATTTTGGGCTTTCATGACTCTGCATTCTTCTTGAAGCTTCTTGTTCTCCTTTTCAAGAATACCGTTCTTCTGTTGAAGTAGCATGACATGTTGTTTGAGATTATCGTTATTCATACTCAAGTGGTGCAAAGCTTCCTTTGCTTGTCCAGAGTATTCAGGATCATGTCACTCAAAGAAACCACAATCATCGTCCTAATTAAAAGAGAAAATTCAAGTTAGATGTCATAACAAAAATTTGTTATTTAAAATGATTCCAAGTAGATAAAAAATGATTCTAATTAGATAAATCTTCCAATGTATGCATCTCCAATATCTTCTTCGGGGATTTTTCTTCGTATTTGATGTTAACAAGCAAGCCGCAAACTTATGATCATAGATTGGTGGAGACATTGACGAACTTATAGAGATTTCATCAATCTCCGTTGATATTGGTTTTGATTTTGATGTTGATGCCATTGTCTAGTGCAAAAATCTCATAAATAGTAAGATCAATTAAGGCATGAGAAAAATATTTCATGTATCAACAAGTACTCAAGAAGTATCCTAAAGCGAAAATGATATCAGTATCCTAAATTAATGAAATGTGAAGAACTGTAAACTAAATTAAAGGAAAAATTAATGATATCAGTATCCTAAAGGAAAAATTCATTTATCTATTAGCTTTGATTTCATCTTTGCAGCTGCCAAATTGAACCCTAAACATTCAAGTACTATGAGCCTCAATTAACAAAATACTTTAGATTTATTTACTGAATACTAAACTGATATCAACTACTAATATCAAATCCTAAAGGGAATATCAAATCCTAAAGAGAATATCAACTACTGAATACTTGGGTTCAAATTTCTTTACCTTGAGGTGAGATGTCCGGTTCGGGCGCAACAAAGAGGCGGTGAAGAATAGAGCAATCCAGGCGACAAAGAGGCGAAAACAAATCGGCGACAAAGATGCTACAGCTCCAGGCGATAGGCGGAGAGGCAATGAAGATTCGGTAGGCGACAAAGAGGCAAAAATAAATCGGCGACAAAGATACTACAGCTCCAGGCGACAAGCGAAGAGGCAAAGAAGATTTGGTAGGCGACAAACAAGCGAAAACAACCAGCTTGAAGATTCGGTAGGCGACAGGCCAGAGGCGACAGGAAGCTTCCGACGACAAGGAGAGTTGCGTTTGAGAGTGTAGATTCGGTAGAAATCTTAGGGTTTTGTTTTGTTTTTCCTCTTTTTTTTAATCTATGGCTGACGTGGCAATGAAGATTTTTTAATATTTTTTTTATAGGTCATGCTGACATGGATCAAATGCTGACGGGGCAACTTTGAATAAAAAAATGATTTATTTATGCTGACTGTGCAGTCCACGTCAGCAAATAATGACTACTTTAACACCCAGCTGACGGGAGTATACAATTGATATCAAAATAAAAGTTCGTGTATAAATTAGTTACAAATAAAAGTATGTGTCAGATTTGTTAAAAACTCAATAGTTTGGAACATTTTCATTAATTTTCTCTTAAATATTTCAGAAAGTATCTTATCGATCTAAAGAATTTCCTTATATAATTTTGGAAAATTACCCTAAAACATTCCAGTACATCATAAATAAAAATAACAAACATGTTACATCATGAAACACTTTCTTATCATCATAAAGAAACTACTTTCCAATTATCATCGTAAAGAAGTTACTTCCCAATTGAGTTTTAACCTTGGTCATAATTTTTATTTTGATGATAACAAACATGTTACTAACGTGTTTATCAAGTTATCATTTTAAATCGGAGAATGATATGCATGCTAAGCAAAGTGACGGTTTTCGAGCTTAAATGTTTATTCAAGATGAATTTTGAATATTAAAGTATCCTAGGGTCAGGTTTAGACTTCGGATTCTTTTTGTAAATACTTCATGGCCTTGAGTGTGGTGTTTTCAATGTGTTTCCAAGTCAAAATCTAATCCATAACTTGAACCCATGCTTGAAACCCAATTTCAGCCTTTGACTAAAATTGATTTCCAGCTTCGATCAATTGTCGGTCGATTGACAATCGCAACCGATAGGCACTCGAAATTTTCCGTGCTATTCAGACGAAGGGCAATCACTCAGGTAGTCGACCGATAGCCCCAAATGGATTTTTCTACCATTGAAAAGCTAGTTTCCACCTAAATCGGAATTCTACTCTATAAATACTCTATGATCAGCCACTCTTTGAGCTTCCACTCTTCATTGAGAATATCTTTAAGTCTTTGAGTACAAGAGAGAAATCTTTCAAGCCTTAATTTTCAATCTCATTCTTCTATCCTTCCTACAAACTCTCAAGCCTTCCAAGCACCTCAAGGACATCATTTTGAGGCTTTGGAGCGCTAGGAAGCAGCAAGGAGAATCTTCATAAAGCGTTTGAATATTTCTTTTGCTTCTCCTCTTGTTTACTTGTTTTGAATTCAAATTTGCTTCTAATTGTAAGAAAGGGGTGGGTGACACACCTTAATTGTTAGTTTGATTGTTGTTTCCTTAGGATTGAGATAGAGGCACTCTTAAGTGTGGAGAGATAGATCCTTGATTAACCCTCATTATAGGAAAGACAATTTAATTATAAGTGAAGTGATTGATATACTTGGTCGTGAGCCAAGATAGTGGATGTAAGGAAGGTTCCCGAAACACTATAAATTCTCTTGTTTGCACTACTCTTGGTTGGTTTTAAATTGCATTGATTGCTAACATACTTGCTAGATAAGCTTACTTCTAGAGCACTCTTACATTAGTCTTTTAAACTTGGCAAAATTGATTTTACTAGTTTAAGACTCATAAAAATCTTAATACACACTATTCATCCCCTCCATCTAATGTAGTAATTTAGCTCACATTTGGAATCAGAGCATGGTAGTAAGACGAGACTTAACAATCTACCCTACAAATGGGAACCGAAACCACACTAGACCAAGAGATCTCAACACATGCTCCTCCACTTTTTGATGGGAATAACTATGCTTATTGGAAAATTAGGATGAACATATTCCTACAATCCCAAGGTCTAGAGGTATGAAGGGTGATCCAAGTAAATTACAAGCAACCCTCAAAGAATATGGATGAGTGGACCCAAGAAGAAGAAAAATTATTTAATGCTAATGCTAAAGCTATGAATGCTTTTCATTATGGTCTTTCGATAAATGAGTTTAATAGAATTTCATGTTATTAATTAACATTTAAAATTTGGAATGTGCTTAAAACAACTCATGAAGGGACCTCTCAAGTAAAGGAGTCCAAGATTAATTTACTTATGCATGATTATTAAATGTTTACATTGCAAGCACATGAAACAATTGATGAAATTAATGTATGCCCAATTTGAAAGCATTACTAATGGTCCTTGTAATCGTGACAAGGAAATTAGAGAAGAAAATGTTAGAAAGCTTCTTCAAGCACTAAGTAGAGAAGAAAATGTTAGAAACAATTGATTTCATAACAACCTCTTATGGTCTCATGGGTTGGCTAGAGATGTCAACTTCTTCATAACAACAATTGTCTACATATGAGTGAAATGATCACACTAGAGGGGTAGTGAATGGTTTGTTAACTAAATCTTATCGCCTAATTCCATTTTTAATCATTTTTTACAACTTAGGCAATTCACAATTTTAATATTCAAGGCGAAAGCAATAAGTAAGGCAATTAAGCAAACTCAAAGGAGACAATGCAAATACAATTATTTATAGTGGTTCAGCCCCAATGCCTACTCCACTACCTAAGCACTGTGCTTAGGATTTTACATCCAAATTTACTAAATTATGAGTAGCTTATAATTGAGGACTTTACACCGGAAAGACCCAACACTCACCTCGAAGGCACTTCCACATCCGGAAGTATCCCGCCTTCGCACCAAGTGAGCTTTCCCACATCAATTCCTAAGACCTACTCCTAACTTAGATTACACAAGCGGCTTTACACCTTATACCCCAAGGTAACACCACTTACACACAAGACCACACACTAGGTCTTCTTACAAGCTCAAGTAAATTTAAGTAAAAACAAATAAAAAATAACTCTATTACAAGAAGAGGGAGAAGAGAACTTATCACAATGAAAATACCTCTTCTTCTTGAGCCTAGCACCCTGGATGAACCCTTTAATGAAGAACACTTGAAGATGAGGGATCAAGAACTAGGTTTGAAGGATTTGATCAAATGAGAAGCTTGGAGGATTCTAAAGATCACTCTTTGAAGATTATTGGCATCAATAGTTCCTAGGAGAGAGAGAGAGAAGGGTATTTATAACCCTCCGATCAAAGGGCTCATCAACGGGCATATTTTTGCCCGTTGCCGATGCTTGATCGCTTGCCGGTCGATCATTGGTCGACCGCCCAAGCGACCGCGACATTCTGCCGCTTTTGGGCGCACTTCGGTCGATCAACCGATCGACCGAATTGGCTACTACCAATTTTCTACCACATTCGGTCGACCGGACGATCGACCGAATTGGCCACTGCTGATTTTTGACTAACTTTAGTCGACCAACTGGTCGACCAAACCTGGACTGGAAAACTTCTTTTTAGATCTTCTCGTTGCGCGCTTTGTTTTCTGGTTCCGTTCTTCAGTGTGCTCCAACTCGAAAGACTTTCCATGTATTCTTTTGATTTTTCCAAGCCATCTCTGGTGCATGCATTGGTTTGTATCGAGATCGATGTCGCAAGACATGAAACTTGACATGTCATTTATCGATCCCGCGAGCTTCATACTTCAAGAACTTGGTTAAACAGATTTGGTTTGTTATCATCAAAATAGTCATGAAGAGAATAGAGCAAGAAGGAAAAACCTTCGGCCAACAATCTCCCCCTTTTTGATGATGACAAACCATTGATGATAAAGAGCAACAAAAAGTCTATATTTAATGTATTCGTCAATTAGTATGAAGCATGAGTTTATAAGTGGATATATGAGAGCATTAAAAGATGATGTATACATATTGTATTTAGTGCTCCCCCTATCATCATGCATATATATATTTTTAACTCTTCCCCTATCATCATGCCAACCTATAAATATTAACATGTCAACTCTCCCCCTTTTGTCATCCATCAAAAAGAATAGCAAGATACTTACAGATAAGGAGTTTCAAATATAACGAGTCATTCAATCATCAAATAATACTTAAAGATAAGGAGTTTCAAATACAAATATAAAGTCGATCAAGCAAAGTGTAGTGTTGATACAAGTCCATAAAATGAATAATCATCAAACATCAGAGGGACTAATCCATCCTCAGGTGGTGGAGGTGGTAGATGCGATTGATAGTATTGCCACATCTCATCCACCCCACCATACATCTCATCAACCCGACGATCGTACTCATCCACTCGCTGACCGTACTGGTCAACACGTTGACCATATTCATCCATACGTCGGCCATGCTCATCGACTATCTGACCATACTTGTCTAGACGTTCTTTCGTGCCTCTATTCCATTCCACCTGGTCGATATGAAACTGAGCAAAATGATGCTCCAGATCACCCAAACGCTCAATGGGAGTGCCGATTGACGAGCTTCCATCAGCGTCTCCTGCCTCCATGACTATATCATATTAGTGTGCTCTGCAGGTTCCCCAGCACTCTTTTACCGCGCTGATTTTCAAGATTTTTCATACGGTTTAGAGATGATGAATGTAAGACCCGGGAAAAAAATTTCCTAATATAAAAATCTATTTTGGTTCAGCACGCCGGACTCGGGGATAGTCGAGTCAAGCCTCAGGATTGCCTCGAGTGAAAAGGTATGACTCGACTAATGCGTATGCAATTAAATTGGGCAATTGACTCTTTCCTTTTATGCATTTATACTTTAATCGAGTTAAGTCGACTCATGTTGTGGATAGAGTCGGAAACCAAGTCGAGCCTGGGTTTAGTCGAGTCATGAGTTAGAGTCATGGACTATTAAGGAAGGATTGATGAGGAATTAAAATCCCTCATCCATGTGCCATGCAACTCATCTTTGAGTCGCACAAGGCAGCCTAGGGAGAGAGGGAGAAGAAGCAAGGAAAAGGGGGATTTTTGGTCGATCCGGGAGTTCGCGCCGTCGACGGAAGATTCAAAGTCATTGTCATCCGATCTTTGATTCTTCGAAATCAAGATGAGTGGTTAGATTTGAAAATTATGGGGGAGGCGAGTGGCCGAACCCTTAGTGGTGATAGGATCGTGCTTCTCGCGATTTTTCCGAGGAATCGAGTTTCCGTAGTTGTGTATATATGATCCTTGTGTTAATACTTGCTGGATCATTTTGTTTTCTCGTCATTTTCTACAATCTTGGGCTGCCGAATCATGGGGAAAGGGGGTAAGTCATGACAAAATTTTCCTCAATCCCCTTGACGGAAGTAGAGCCCTTAGATGATCATAAATATCTCATTGGAACATTCTCCGTCGTCGCTTTCACATGATAAATAGTTTGACTTCTCTATAACTCCTAGGTGTGGCCGAATGAACCCTAAACCTCATGAAGAGGGTTCGGCCAGGGGTAGGGGAAGGGGTAAATCAGTCCACATGAAATTAAGATATATCGGAGACGAAGAGTTAGGGTCATAGCAAATTTCTTATTTCCTTTTTCCTACTCTAAGGGCCATAGCCAAGCATGGTTTCCCTTGCTCAAGGCTCGGCCAAGCTTAGGGAGGGGGAAAAGGGTGGGCTTTAGATGGAAACTTTCTTGGTCATAAAGTTCAAACTATAGAGGCATGATGATACTTAGGAAGAACACTAACCATAGTAAGTAAATTGATTGATTTAAGAGATTGTAGGAATGCTAGCTTAATGACCATCCTTGGCTCTTTAAATCTTTAAATTTTGAAATGATGTATTAGTTTACCATGCTTAGTATTTCATGCATAATTTAATAAATTGCTACCTTGCCATGCTAGATAAATTGTTTCTTATTGAGTTTAATTCTAGAGGTAGTGTATAATTGTTATGTATGAATATCGTGGCTATATATGGTAGATGTTGTATAGTATGCTTATTTCTCTTTAGATTACACGTGCTGTCCTAAAATGTTCATGGGCAGAATCCCAAGGTCGGTATAGGGAATTCCTCACCCAAGGTAATGCAGAAGGTTAGATAACATGTAAGACGTCGCGAGACGCTCAGCATATATATATGGAAACTTAGCTAGGAGATGATATCACTTCTAGGACTTGTAGGACTTCTAGTAAATATTTTGGGAACCTAGAACTCTTAGGTGTATACAATTTGAAAGGGCAACATTAATTGGTTGACCCGGTAGCCCGGATTAGGGCTGGATACGGGCAATGGTCCGAAGTGTATATAAGGAAACCCTAGGACATTTGATTGTGTGATGTGCTTGAGATGGTCCGCCGAGGAGCGTGGAGGTCGGGAATGACCAATGCTTAGCTCAGCCAGTGTTGGGTCTTGAGGTGCGCCAGCGGGCTCGCTAGGTGCTAGACCCCAGTTGGGTGGGACTAGCTATCCTTACCCTAGACGTTGTCCGGAGACTAGTGACCATCCTAGTCGATGCCCCGGGATTATTTGTTTATATCTTGAGATGATGTGGCCGAACGACCAGAATGATTCTACCTTGTATGGTAGGGCCGACTGTAGCCGGGATTTTTATACCATAATTAGGCCCAAGGGCCGGATGCCGGAGGCTTGATAGGCCGAGATGACGGGTCTTCACATATTCGGTTTATACCGAATGACCCATGGGGTTAGTAGACACATCAAAAGTAGCTTACCTCCCTGAATATACATTATGTTGCCTTATATGTCATGCATGAATAATTGAGGATTGTGTGGAGGTTCGCTAGAACCGCTCACTGAGTCCAAGTGGACTCACAGTTTATTCTTTGTTTTTGCAAAGCATGAGCAGTGATTGTGACCTATCGACATAGTGCAGCTGGTGGCGGGAGGGGTGCCATATCTCGTAGCGGCGTCCATGAGTCATAGTCCAGTGTTTAGTAGTTATTTTCTTTTCTACACTGACAGTTGTATTTATAAAAGTTTGTAAAACCTTGATTCTTGAGACGTTCAGTTGTTTTGATGTTGGTTTTCTTCTTTGGTTTGAAATATAAAATTGTGAACTTTGAAAACTTTTAAATAAAGTTTGTGATGAGATTTCTTTTTGTCATCATGTTCTGGTTTCTTTATGTCAGTGTAGACAGTAGGCTACAAGGTAGGATGTAGGCCCTGGCAGGTCACACTACCCTCAGTTGGGGTGTGACAATGAATCTATTGCTTTGGGCACAGGATCTATCTCAAATCTAGATTTGTTTACCCCAGCAGCTTAGATAAAGTGAGAGATTACTGAGGCATAGGGTAGGGCTTGCTTCTTTGAGGCATGGACATCCGCTATGTAGCGAAGCATAAGATCAAAAACGTTTATAGGTATGCGGGACATAGCAAAGAAGAGTACCCTAGTACTCATACTGGTTGCCTCGTCATAGTGACCTGCTCTAGGAAGAATATTGTAGGCAATGATAAGATGCATGATCCTAACAGAGGTTGACAATTTGATGCTTTGAGTAGGAAGCATCCCTTGATAGTCCTCGGGACAGATGGCTAATACAACTTCATGACTAGGAAAATCCTTATGAAAGAGGTGTGTTGACATCTTATATATTGATCTTCCTAGCAGAGGAAACCCAAATGCATCTCTAATGGCTGATTCAGTGATTACTATGGATTTTTCCAAAATTTTAGATCTGAGAACTAGTGAGTCACCTAATCTAGCCTGATCTATCACGAGGTTAGAGAAAAATGCTTTTATCAAGATGGGACATACTGGTACTTGCTTCCTTATATACTCTACCCATCCCAGGCTTGCAAGTTTACCTCTAATGTCATACTGCTCTAGGTCACCTAAGTGAACTGGACGAGTCTGCAAGACAGCTCTGTCCACAAACCTGGGGGCTTGAGTCTTGCCTATAGCGGTCAAAAGGTTATCGGGCAAGCTTGAAAGCTTTGTCTTGGGTGACATTCTGCAAGACAATTAGAATAATGTGTAGGTAATTAGCTTTGATGAGTAATGCATGCTCCTAAAATGAAGAGAAGGAACACTTTTAAGATCCAACATAAATTTGTACAAGACTCCCTTTTCTATAAAAAAGTTTGGATTTTAATATTAAATCTCAATGTGTGAATCCAATTTAAAAAAAAACCTGAAAAGGAATTAAATGGGTCACAAATAAAATGGCAAGCATAAGTTTGAATCATTAATATTCTCCTCCCAACAGAAGGCTTTTGTTTTGGCAAGATGAAGATGATAAATTTTAATTAACAAAAGTAAAGATATCTAAAAAAAATCCCTTTTATATTAAAAAAAACAAAAAGTGTTAAGAGTAAAGATATCTCATGAAAGAAAACAAACTTTTACTTACACAAGAACCATAAGAGATTTGATTTTCCTTCTCTAGAACTTGTTATTGAAGTAAAAATACTAAGGAAAATCACCATCCAAAAAAAAAAACATGAACCATGATTTTTATGAGTGAATCTAGACATAGAGAGGAGGGAAGATGAAGAATCTACTCAACATGCTGAACTAACTCATGTATGATAGCTAGAAGTTGAATCTTTTACCTTGGAGGAGAAGAAGAAACCTTAAAACCAAGGAGAAAGGGGTGAGTGGCCGGTTGAAGAGATCAAGGAAGCCCTAGTTTCGGGCTTAAAAGCTTGGGTTGAAGGGCTGAGACTAAAATAGTCGTTCAAATGGGTAGACAAGATCAATTTCTATATGCCGGTCGATCAGGCGATCGCATGTCGTGCGATCGCTCGAGCTGCAATGGGTTTTCTTAAGCCCAAAAAACTATTTTTGAGAGATCTAGGCTTTATGAAAAAAAATAAAATCGCATGAACTAGGCTTTATGAGGATTCCAAAAAGTCGAGAGTCACTCAAAAAGAGGTCTTTACAATTTTCTAGAAAATCTACAAGTTCTTAGTTGCATTTTTGTAAATATAAGTCATTTTGTCAAATGTTTTTAGATTTTGTCCAAACTTTCTAGATACCAAAATATGATTATTTAAAGCATGTATATTAAGTTTGAGACAAAGATAATGTCATTTGGTCAAAATTTTACCTTAGGACGATTTTATTCAAAAACAAGCATGATAACATGAACTTGCTAAGTGTCAAATTTTAACATTTACTCATGGTTTTTCAAATTTTAGCACATGGGTACCTAACATGAGTAAATCTAAAACTTGTTTGTAAAGTTTGAACTCAAAATGAGATTTCTAAGTTAAATTATTGATTTAGGTCAAGCTTTTTCAATTTTGAGTCCCCTAAAGTGATATCGTTATCACCTAGTTCATCTACATACGAATTTTCAAGTTTAAACACCTAGAATCATATCATGTATGTATCTAAACATGTTTATTGGGTGTTTACTCAAAATGAGGTCTCTAATAAAGAATTTCAACCTAGTACAATTTCATTCAATATCAATATCATGTAATTGCCTAGTTATCATGATTTTTCCAACTCATGAAAATTCAAACATTCATCATGCAAAATCAATCATGAGTATATAGAGACATCATTAAAGCATGAATATTCAAGTATTATATTAAGATTTTTTCAAAAACAAACTCATACCTCATTCTTGGAAAATTTTCCAAACTTTTTATTTTCTTTCCAAATTCAATCTACTAGCCTTCCATCACATTTTTGATAACTTGCAAGCAATATTCGTTAGTAGCATAATGGAAATGTGACTACTAACAAGTTATTGTACTAGATAGCAAAGAGGGAATCAAGTATCGATTTCAAAATTTATTTTGCTAAATAGTTTGAAATCTGTTTCAAAATAAATTATCATGAATTCGAAACAAATCGAGAGATCTCAAAATATGAAATAATTGAAAGATAGATCTCCAACCCTTCCTATTGGTTGAAAACCGAAAGGCCACAATGAGCCTATGATTTTGAACCGCAAGGTCGCATGAGCCCGTTATAGGCTACATTGGTCTTCGAAGAGACCGGGAAATCAAAAATCATAATCATTTTTTAAAAGACTCTTATCAAGAGTGGGAAAAATAACTCAAATTAAACATGTATCATACACTCTAACTTAAATGATACCAACCAAAGTAATGAGATGATACAAAGTGTACCTAGATGCCAATTTTCATACATATGGCATCATGATGGTTTGAAGTTGCATTCAAAGGATGAATATTCATTTAAGTCCATGGTCAACTTCAACTCTTCACTTCGGTTTATCCTTGTGTGGTAACTCCCCCTACAAGAGAGCAAGAAACCTTTGGTACCCAAATGCCTTTGGGTCCTTGAGGGTTAGAGGGCTTAGCTACCCAAAGTGCCCTAACATCACTTGGGTTCATCTTAAATGCGCAATCATAAATGTCATGCCCGTAAACACCACAACAAAAGCAATGTTCATTCAATTTATTTTTGTTTTTGCTATGGACATGAGATTTATTATTAGAATGCTTGTCATTTGAACTAAGATGTGTTGGCTTTAGGTTTTCAACCTTAGTCTTAATCTCGGTTTTGATGGTTTTGATGATAACAATCATGGGACTAATGATTTCATTGAGAATATCTTTCAGGTTCCATATCAATTAGCGTTCGATGTCCTCAATCGGAAAAATTAGAGAAATCGATAAATCGGAAGGACATTGATAATCGCGCTCGGGTTCGTCGCGAAAGTTTCTCAAAGATCGACGAGTGCACCAAAGTCGCTTGGACGAGTCAAAAGATCACGTCAAAAGCTCTCCAAGATGATGCTCGTTGAAAGCCGGAACCCGAAAATGAAGCGCAGAAGAAATAGGCTAAAAAATCAAATTCAGCCTAGGTTCGGTCGACCGAATGTTGGTAAAAAGGGGCAGTAGACATTCAGTCGACCTGTCGGTCGATCGAACATAGGGAAGAAAAAAATGCAGAGCTACTTCGGTCGACCGGGCGATCGACCGATCGAAACCCAAATTGGGCAATAGCTCGAGCGGTTGACCCGTCGGTCGAACGACCTGCGTTTGCTGAAGATGCAAGATCACGTCGGTCGACCGACGGGTTGACCAAAGGTCGGGATCAAAGATCTTGCATCTGGGCAGTCGACCCGTCAGTCGATCGACCAGAGAGAAAAAATGGCGGTCGAAGGAGCGGTAGATCGGTCGGTCGACCGACCAATCGACCGGCGGTCTGCAATAGATAAAAATCTATCCGTTGAGCAACCATTTCTTTAGCAGGGTATAAATACACCCTCATATGATTCTTTTAACTTCTTCCTTCAATCTTACAGATTTAATTGAGCAATTAAGAGGAATATTTAAGCCTTCCAAAGAGTAATTGCAGTACGCTCTGTTCCTCTGTCGAGTTCTTCTTCAAGCACCGTCTGCTTCTCAACTCGGGCTTCAACTCATGCTCTAGTACTGGTGAGTTGGAGGTTTTGAAGAATTAAAAAGAACTTTTAATATTGTTTTATATTGTAGCTCTTTTGACTGTATTTTTATTGTTACTTAAATCTATTTTCTTGAATTTGAGTTGAGTCAGACCTAGGATTGTTAGGTCTTGAATTTGGAAGTGGTACCCTCGGTGTAGAAGGAGTAAAGCCACATGTGTAAACTTAGTTGTTACTAGGATTAGTTCTTGTTGTTCCTTAGGTTGAGGTGGGAAAGTGCTCTCGGTAGGAAGGCGGGATACTTCCGGGTGCGGAAGTGCCTTCGGTGTGAGAGCGGAGACTTTCCGGTGAAAAGTCCTCGTTGTAAGGGAAACTTCGAAATTAATCTAGTAAAACCTAGTTTGGAAATACTAAGCGGGGTGCTTAGGTAGTGGAGTAGGCATTGGGGCCGAACCACTATAAATACCTATATTTGTATTGCTATTTATTATTGCTTGTGCTTAATTGTTTATGTTGCTTCCGCATCCAATCGTAAGATTACAAATTGTCTAAACTAATCAAGAAACGATTAAAATCGGATTTAGGCTAATTTATTTAGTTAACACACTATTCACCCCCCCTCTAGTGTCGCCATTTCGTAAACAATTGTATCAGAGCGGGTCGTGGATTGAGATTTCACCATCTCGTCTACATCTAGTCTCGATCTAGAAATGTCTCTAGAGAGTGTAGCGTCTTCAGCTCCTAGGTTCGATGAATCAAACTTTGGTCTATGGAAATCTAGGATGTACACCTTTCTAAAGACTCAAGGTTTAGGTGTATTCAACATGGTAAAGATAAAATATGTAGACCCTAAGGAAAAAATGGATGCATGGACACAAGAACAAATTAATAGGTTTGAACTAAATGCTAAGGCGACAAATTGCTTATATTGTTCCTTAGAAAATAACATCTTTGAAAAAGTCATGCATTGCACTTCGGCTTTCGATATCTGGGCAACTCTAAACATGCTATATGATTATGCAAAGACTGAAGAGATTACTACTTTTGATGAAGGTGGTGATGACAATGGTCACTCACCTACTACTAGTCTCAATTTTGATGCCCATAGTGCTTCCAGTGAAAGAAGCAAATCTAAAAGCTGGAAGAGAAAGGGCATGTAAGGAAGAATTTCCCTACCATGAAGAACAAGGCAAAGAGGAGGTCAAATGCTTCCACATCATCATCATATTCGAATGAAGCATCCTCTTCCCATGGCTATGAAGCAAATTCAAAAGATTGTCTCATGAATACTAATGATGAGGTACTCTCTCATTCATCTAGTCTTGATAATGATAATGATAGTACTAGCTCTTCTAGTTCTCATGATATGCAATATGATGAGTTAGTAAGTGAATACAGGAAAATGTATGCCCTGCTTGTTAAAAAGGATAATAAAAATAAAAGATTAAAAAAGGATAATATAAGGCTTAACTCTCATGTGGATGAATTAAAACTAGAAAATGAGAAAATGAAATATAGTTCTTTTGATGTTTCCCATGATAGGTTGAAACTTGAGCTTAAGGACATAAAACTTGAGAATTCAAAAATTATAAGTCAAAACAACAATTTGAAATCTTAATCTAAAGCCTTATATCAATCTCTTGATTTATTGAAAAATGAGGTTATGTCCTTAAATAAGAAAGTAAACGAATTGAAAAATATTTCATTTCCTAAGAACACAAGAATGAAAAATAATTATGTAAAGAATGCCAATGTCCATCATGTTCAAAGTGCTAAGCTTTCTACCATTAAACCTCATGTTCAAAAGAAGAATGTTTCGTTTAAGAATGCTCATACTCATCATGTTTCACATGTCAAGCATTCAAATGATAGATCTAATGTCCATAGCATAAATAAAATAAAGTTTCATGGACATTGCTTTTGTTGTGGTATATATGGGCATGCCATATATGAGTGTGCTTTCAAAGTGAACCCTAGTGTTGTTAAGACACTTTGGGTACCTAAGCCCATTAACCCCCAAGGACCCAAAGCCATTTGGGTATCAAAAATCTTATCTTCTTTTGTAGGGGGAGCCACCACACAAGGGTGAAAGATTGATGATATATTGAAGTTGACCATGGACTTGAATGATGAATCCTCCCTTGGTTGCAACTTCAAGCTACATTGATGCCTTAGGTAAAGTTGGCATCAAAACTATTCTGGTATCATCTCCTATATCCCATTGCTTAAAATTATAGTTGGAGTTTGATATATGCTTAACATTAGTAGATTTTCCCGCTCTTAATATCTTTCAAAAATATTTTTGATTTTTTGATTTCCGATCTCTTCGGAGACCCAAGTGGCCTGTAATGAGCCTAAGCGACCATGCGGTTCTAAATCGTAGGCTCATTGTGGCTTTCAATTTTCAACCAATAGGAAGGATTGGAGATCTTATTTTTCAAAATTTCATATTTTGAGATCTCTTGATTCATTTTGTTATTATGAAGATTTATTTGAAAATGAATCCATGCTATTTGGTGAAGTTGAATTTGATAAATGATACTTGGTTTCTCTCTTCACTATTTAGTTTGATAGCTTGCATGTAGATTTGATTTGATTTTCTATTTATAAAGTATACTTGCAAGTTATAAATATTTTAGGAAGGCTAATTAGGAAGAAAAAGATTAGTTTAGCCAAATTATCATGAATAAGGTATAACTTAGATAAATTTAAAATCTTAGCGTTATACCTAATTGTTTAAGCTTAAATCATGTCTCAATACTCATGATGGTAATTTCATGTAAAATTCTTGATTTCTCATGAGTAGGTAGAATTTTAGTACTTAGGCAAATTTCATCAAATGAAACTTGCTCTAGGTTGACACTTACTATAAGAGACATTTCTTTAAGTCCAAACTAATTAAACATGTTTAGAGATTTTACTCTTTAAATATTTCACAATTTAAGATCTCTTTGATTTATTTTTGATAACATGTTAATTCATTTAAAATGAATCTTAACTATCTAGCATAGGTTAAGGTTTTAAATGAAACTTTGTATTAAACTTGTGCTATTTAGTATGTTAGCTTGCTATTAGTCATATTATTTCATTATGATACTAATGATGTCTACTTGCAAGTTGTGAATATAAACGAAGGTTATGCTATCTAAAAGAAAATGAAAAAGGTTATGAAAAGTTGGGCAAATTTTTAAGAAAAATGTATGAATTTAATTGCGCAAAAACCTCAGTATAATATTTGAATATTCATGCTTAAATGATTTTTCTATGCTCATGATTGATTATGCATGATAGATATTTGAATTTTCATGAGTAAGAAATTTTTTGATAACTTAGCTCATTTCATGATATCATGATATTTATGAAATTGAACTAGGTTAAAAATTTTCTTTAGAGACTTCATGTTAAGGTAAAAATGAAATGAATATGTTTAGATACACACATGATATGATTCTAGGTGTTCAGTCTTGAAAATTCATGTGTAGATGAAAATGTGATAACTAGATCACAGTAGAGGATTTAAACTTGAAAAGTTTGACCCAAGTCAATAAATTGACTTGGAAAATGTATTTTCAGTCCAAAACTTCATAAACATGTTTAGGAATAGGTATGACATGTTTCCATGCATTTAGAATAAAAAATTCATATGGATATGGATAAAATGACATAGAGGTCAATTCATGCTTACCTCTTTTGAACCAAATTGACCTAAAGGTCTCATTTTCAATCCATATTTGAGGAGCATGTTTAAATTTAATCATGTTAGGTATCCATAGAGTTAAATTTAAAAAATCATGAGTAAATGTTAAGATTGAAACTTAGCAAGTTTCATGATAATTAGCTTAGTTTTGAATGAAACCATGCTAAGTTGATATCTTGACTTAAGGACATAATTTTCATTTCAAACTTGACATATACTCTTTACATGACCATGACGTGGTGTTATGAAAGTTTGAATGAAAATTGAAGAGGCTTTAAGAAAAACTGAAAATTACTAAAATATCACTTCAACAAACATTTGGTAGTAATTTCAGTTATTTATAGGAAAAAATAGAAAATTAATCTTTGAAATGAAAATTGAATAAGTTTTAAGAATAACTGAAAATTCAAAAGTACTATTTCAACCTACAATTAGTATCAATTTCAGTTATTTCTAGAAAAATATAAAAAAAATCATTTTTAAATGATTCTTGAAACTGCACTTTCACTGAAAAATCTAGTTTCTTTAGTAAAATTTTAAAATGTTTCATCAAGAATCTGATTTAAAATAAAAATTTGAAGTTGGATTTCACAACACAAATTATCATCACTCTTGAAACACTAATCTTTCCGATACTTTGATCTTTCTTCAAAAACTTCAAATGAAACCTTGTGCATGCTATTTTGATTTCATCTCTAATATCGTTCTCATTATTTTTTGAGTAAAATCATTCATAGGAATGATTTTGATATCTTGAATGATACCTAGGAATAATCTTTTGATTAGAATCAACATAGGATGAAAAATGATCTTTGAAAATTCTTTTGAATTCAAACTTTATTCATGCATTTCAAATAACCATTCAATATTTGGTATCAAAAATTTTCATCCAAAAATTGGTACCAAAGTTTTTCATCAAAAATATGATTTTGTATAAACTTAAAAGTTTGATTTTTGAAAACTAGAAGTATAGGTTGACCTAAGTCAACAACATGACTTAAAAATTTCATTTTAAGCCCAAACTTGATTCATAGACTTATATTATCTCATTTTAAGTCCAAGTGCCTAAGTTTGAGAAAATGTGAGTAGATAGCAAAACTTGAGACTTAGCATTTTCATATCTTTCACGATTATTTCAAATGAAAACATGCTAAGTTCATATTTGGATCAAATGACATTAGTTTCACTTCAAACTTGATATACATGAGTTAAATAACCATATCTTGGTATTTTGAAAGTTTGAATGAAATCTAAGAATGTCATGAAAAATAAACAATATTCATTTTGAGAACATACGTGATTTAATTATGAATTCCAATTGTGTTTTTGAACATATCATGTATGAATTAAGTTTCATGTTAAATATTTGTTTTTCCATCTATTTGGTTGAGATTTTCATATTTCATGTAAAATTTCTTTAGAGTCTCAACTTCATGAAAAAATAATTGTGTTTCATCCCATTGATTAGATTGACATTTCTTGCCCTTTTTGATTGATGTCAAAAGGGGGAGAAAATTGTGAGAAATGTATAGTCAAAAGGGGGAGAAAACTATGGACAAAAGTATAGGAAAACTGGGAAAAAAATTATGAATAAAGGGGAGGAAAATATAGGAAATTCATGCATATAGATAGGAGGAGTTTTAATTATATAGATATGCATGTTGATAGGGGGAGAAATCCCTTAGTTGATATCCTCCATGCTTTAATGAATATATATTTTCTTAAGGATGTTTGTCATCATCAAAAAGGGGGAGATTGTTGGCTTTAGGTTTTCAAACTTAGTCTTAATCTCCGTTTTGATGGTTTTGATGATAACAATTATGAGACTAATGATTTCATTGAGAATATCTTGCAGGTTCCATATCAATTAGCGTTCGATGTCCTCGATCGGAAAAATAAGAGAAATCGATAAATCGGAAGAACATTGATCATCGCGCTCGGGTTCATCGCAAAAGTTTCTCAAAGATCGACGAGTGCACCAAAGTCGCTTGGACGAGTCCAAAGATCACGTCAAAAGCTCTCCAAGATGATGCTCGTTGAAAGCCGAGACTCAAAAATGAAGCACGGAAGAAATAGGCTAAAAAATCAAATTCAGCCTAGGTTCGGTCGACCGGGCGGTCGACTGAATGTAGGTAAAAATAGGCAGTAGACATTCGGTCGACCCGTCGGTCCACCAAACATAGGGAAGAAAAAAACGCAGAGCTACTTCGGTCGATCGGGCTGTCGACCGATCGAAGCCCAATTTGGGCAGTACCTCGGGCGGTCAACCCATCGGTCGATCAACCTGCGTTTGCTGAAGACGCAAGATCGCGTCGATCGACCGACGGGTCGACTGAAGGTCAGGATCAAAGATCTTGCGTCTGGGCGGTCGATCGATCAGAGAGAAAAAATGGTGGTCGAAGGAGCGATCGATCGGTCGATCGACCGACCAATCGACCGGCGGTCTGTAATGGATAAAAATCTATCCGTTGAGCAGCGTTTCTTCAACAGGGTATAAATATACCCTCATATGATTGTTTTAACTTCTTCCTTCAATCTTACAGATTTAATTGAGCAATTAAGAGGAAGATTTAAGCCTTCCAAAGAGTAATTGCAGTGCGCTCTATTCCTCTGTCGAGTTCTTCTTCAAACGCTGTCTGCTCCTCAACTCGAGCTTCAACTCAAGCTCTACTACTACCGAGTTGGAGGTTTTGAAGAATTAAAAAGAGCTTTTAATCTTGTTTTATATTGTAGCTCTTTTGACTGTATTTTTATTGTTACTTAAATCTGTTTTCATGAATTTGAGTTGAGTAAGACCTAGGATTGTTAGGTCTTGAATTTGGAAGTGGTATCCTCGGTGTACAAGGAGTAAAGCCACTTGTGTAAACTTAGTTGTTACTAGGATTAGTTCTAGTTGTTCCTTAGGTTGAGGTGGGAAAGTGCTCTCGGTAGGAAGGTGGGATACTTTCGGGTGTGGAAGTGCCTTCGGTGTGAGAGTGGAGACTTTCCGGTGAAAAGTCCTCGTTGTAAGGGAAACTTGTAATTTAATCTAGTAAAACCTAATTTGGAAATCCTAAGCGGGGTGCTTAGGTAGTGGAGTAGGCATTGGGGCCAAACCACTATAAATACATATGTTTGCAATCCTATTTATTATTGCTTGTCCTTAATTGTTTATATCGCTTCCGCATCCAATCGTAAGATTGCAAATTGCCTAAACTAATCAAGAAATGATTAAAATCGGATTTAGGCTAATTTATTTAGTAAACACACTATTCACCCCTCATCTACTGTCGCCATTTCGTAAACAAGATGAGCATGAGCATTCTTGAGAGAAACATTCATCTTCTTATGATCATAAGGTTAGAGGTAGAATACTTAACATGATAAGCATGAGATGCATGAGTATTATAAAAAGTGTTATTTCTCCTTTTTGGATTCTTAAAGGTAGAAACTTTTGTAAATTCATTTGGATTCTTGAGTCTTTAAAAAGGTGTACATCCTAGATTTCCAAAGACCAAATTTCGAAGCATCAAACCTAGGAGGTGAAGACGCTAAACTCTCTAGTGCCATTTTCCGAATTGAGAGACGATGTAGAGGAGATGGTGAAATCTCAAACTACGACCCGCTCTGATACCAATTGTTGTGTGAAATAGTCACACTAGAGGGGGGATGAATAGTTTGTTAATTAAATCTTATCGCCTAATTCTGTTTTTAATCGTTTCTTATAACTTAGGCAATTCACAATTTTAATATTCAATGTGAAAGCAATAAGTAAGGCAATTAAGCAAACTCAAAGGAGACAATGCAAACACAATTATTTATAGTGGTTCGGCCCCAATGACTACTCCACTACCTAAGCACCGTGCTTAGGATTTCACACCCAAATTTACTAAATTATGAGTAGCTTACAATTGAGGACTTTACATCGAAAAGACCCTACACTCACCTCGAAGGCACTTCCACACCCGGAAGTATCCCACCTTCCCACCGAGTGAGCTTTCCCACCTCAACTCCTAAGACCTACTCCTAACTTAGATTACACAAATGGCTTTATATCTTATACCCCAAGGTAACCACTTACACACAAGACCACACACTAGGTCTTCTAACAAACTCAAGTAAATTTAAGTAAAAACAAATAAAAAGCAACTCTATTACAAGAAGAGAGAGAAGATAACTTATTACAATGAAAACACCTCTTCTTCCTGAGCTTAACACCCTTGATGAACCCTTTAATGAAGAACACTTGAAGATGAGGGATCAAGAACTAGGTTTGAAGGATTTGATCAAATGAGAAGCTTGGAGGGTGCTAAATATCACTCTTTGAAGATTATTAGCATCAATAGTTCCTAGGAGAGAGAGAGAGAGAGAAGGGTATTTATAACCCTCCGATTAAAGGGCTCGTCAATGGGTGCATTTTTGCCCATTGCCGATGATCGATCGATGGATCAACCGCCCAAGCGGCCGCGACATTCTGCCGCTTCTGGGCGCACTTCGGTCAACCTGACGATCGACCAAATTGGCTACTGCTGATTTTTGACCATCTTCGATCGACCGAATTGGCTATTGCTAATTTTTAACTTCATTCGGTCGATCGACTGGTCCACCGAACCTAGACTGGAAAACTTCTTTTTAGACCTTCTCATTGCGCGCTTTGTTTTCTGGTTCCGTTCTTCAATGTGCTCCAACTCAAAAGACTTTTTATGTATTCTTTTGATTTGTCCAATCCATCTCTAGTGCATGCATTGGTTTGTATCAAGATCGATGTCGCAAGACGTGAAACTTGACTTGTCATTTATTGATCCTGTGAGCTTCATACTTCAAGAACTTGGTTAAACATATTTGGTTTGTTATCATCAAAATAGTCATGAAGAGAATAGAGCAAGAAGCAAAAACCTTCGGCCAACAATAGTATTTGGTCGGAATGAAAGAGTGTCAGGCTTTGGTCAAACACATAAGTGAGTGAAAAAATATATCTTTTGGGAATTGTCGTATTGGAGTTCATTACTGATTCGACATAATTTGGATGTCATGCACATTGAGAAAAATGTGTTTGATAATATTTTTAACACTTTGATGGATGTTCCCGGGAAAACTAAAGATAATGTCAAGGCCCGACATAATCTGAAAATACTTTGTAAGAGGCCGGAGTTAGAGCTACAAGATGTCAACAGACGATATCCGAAGTTGAAGGCCCCGTATGTGTTAAATAAACAACCGATGAAACGGATGAAAGAGGTTTGTCTATGGATCAAAGAACTCAGATTACCCAACGGATATGCCTCAAACTTATCTTGATGTGTGAACGTCGATGATTGCAAAATATTAGGGATGAAGAGCCATGATATATTGTCCTGTATTCATGTAGAGATTGCTTCCGATCGCATTCCGAGATCTTCTACCTGATAATATTTGCGGTCCATTGACTGAATTAAGTATATTTTTTAGAAACATTTGTGCGAATGTCCTTCGAGTCGAAGATATGTCAGCACTTGAAAGTAATATTGTTGAAATTATATGCAATATGGAGCAGTTTTTCCCTCATGCCTTTTTTGACTCGATGGAGCATCTATCGATACACTTGACATACGAGGCACGAGTTAGTGGCTCCGTTCAATACCTGCGGATGTACTTATTTGAAAGATACATAAATCGTTTGAAGAAAAAAGTAAAGAACACCGCAGCTGTTGAAGGATCAATATCTGAATCGTATATCATCTAAGAAATTTCAACATTCTGCACATTTTACTATGAATTGACAGTGCATACAAGATTTGATCATCTTCCACGTAACGACGACGGGGGAGTTCAACATTCAGATGGACGTTTAAATCTATTCTGTCACTCTGGTCGTGCTTTTGGTTCTCGTCCGTCTCGACACTTAAGCGACTAAGAGTATCATTTGACACAATTGTACGTATTACTCAATTGTCCAAAGATTGAACAATTCATTGAAATATTTGACATTGAGATGGTGCAAAAATACTCTATTCACAACGAATAGGAATTGGAGAGATTACGGAATCATGATTTCCCTACTTGGATTCGAGCTTACAGCAAAGATCACAAAGATGAAATAGATGAAAAAATATTTGAGTTTGTTAGTGGATCGTCGCGACTAGTGTTATGTTATAGCGGATATTTTGTTAATGGGTATAAATTTTACACGGTTGAATATGCATTTACAAAAAAGACGATGAATGTCGGGGTCTGCGTGAAAGGGACAACATATGTTGAATGTGATATGGATTTTTATGGACCGGTGGAAGAAGTGATAGAATTGCACTACTTCGGCTTGAAATCATTTATCCTATTTATATGTCATTGGTTCGATACAACAGAAAGGGGCATGAAAGTTCATCCAAAATACAAACTTGTTGAGGTTAATTACAAATCAAAATTGGCCGGAAATAAGCCTTTTATATTGGCATCACAAGCTGAACAAATATATTACGCGAAGTATCCAGCTAGAAATAAAGATAAAGCAGATTGGTGTGTTGTTTGTAAGACTAAAGCTAGAGGAAGAATTGATCCGATAGCAAGAGAAAATGAGCTGATACTTGATGTGACAGATGATTTCTATCAAGAAGAGGATCCTCCCGCAGTAGACTGTATTATTCCAATACTCGATGATGCAGACATAACGTTAGTTCAATTAGAAGTTGAATATGTTGATGATGATGATCATGAAGTTGAGGAACCTGGGGACGAAGAAGATGAAGAAGATGATGAAGAAGAAGAATTCGAAGACTATTACTCAGAAAATGATGAATAATTATAAAGTATATCTTTTATTAAATCTATCTCTACTACATATATAATATAATTATATGCTTATTCGACAAATATGGTGGATCATGGTTATCGTCGGACGAGAGCTTCAGAGTCTTCAACACTTCCTCCTGCTGCTGATCCTCCTGCAGATGATACTCCTGCCATTGATCCTCAT
This sequence comes from Canna indica, assembly GCA_034359265.1. NCBI lineage: Eukaryota > Viridiplantae > Streptophyta > Magnoliopsida > Zingiberales > Cannaceae > Canna > Canna indica. Next base: position 28,150,223 of record CP136898.1, on the reverse strand, counting down.
GCCGCCGAGGCTAGTTTATCGAGACGTAGGCGGCCACGCGGGCCGAACAGGTGGCAGCCTCCACCAGCCACGGAGTCACGTAGACTCATTAGTTTACTTGGGGAGCGGTAATGTATCATGAATTATGAATTATTATAAATTTATTATATCATAATATAATATTGAACTTTATTTTTATTATGTAGGTTCGAGCAAGTGGATGTGCCGAGGACCATATCTTCTACGATCCGACGATACATGCATGGGGCATGACCCATATGATCTCACGTGCCCCGTGAGCACGTCGACATGCTATGGCGTGAGTTTGAGGCACATATTAAAAATTTATTTTATACATGATGATTAATATTGGTACCGATATTATTGTTTTGCAGGCTCGCTGTACATGGGCTGAGGACGAGAGGTCCTTCATTTACACTGCCTCGGAGGCTATTTCGTAGCAGAGGTACAACGGCCAGTTGGGGTAGGCCGGCCCGGTCCCAAGTGATGGCCCGAGCTGGGACCACAAACATCGCGGAGACTCAGGGATACGGCCCTGATTGGATTACTACGGATATATGGGACCAGCTTGTGGCGTTATGGTCGACGGATCGATGGTAGGAGGTTTCTATGACTGCGGTTAGAAACCGCATGTCCGGAGGAGGAGCGCATCACACTGGCGGCTCAATATCATTTGTAGTGCATGCTTGTCGTATGGTAAGTATTATACCTTAAATTTAATTATATATTTTATTTGTTACTCTGTGTAATAAATAATATATTTGTTTTGTAAATATAGACGATGGTGATGGATGATAGGACTGTCCAGCGACCCTCCCCAATGGAGGTGTTTAGCGGACTCACCGTTGAGGACATGGGGCGGGGGAGTACATCGACACCCGCGCTGTAATCATTATGGTAAGTATTTTTGTTTAAATTATTCATTATTTATTTATAATTTAAGTTTTAGGAAAAATATGAAACAAATAATCAAACTCGAGTAGGAGACCTACACTCAGACGGTGACGCAGTGCGGGGGCACCCCCAAGGACTTTGATACAGGAGCGTGGGTCAAGGCTGCAGGTGGCTGGGACCACGGCCGTGTATATGGCCTTGCAGATAGTGGTCATGCGCGAGCCATGCTCAGGCCACTTGGGGCACCGACTCCTCCGGTCGCTGGTGAGCGGTCGTCCACTTCTAGGACTAATTATGATCAGAGCAGTAAGATAAGGACATTAGAGGAGATGGTCGCGTGTCAGAGTGAGATGATGGAGCGTCAGAGTTAGATGATGGCGGAGATGCTTGCTATGTTACGCAACATCGCAGCTCATACCGGAGTAGGTATCCCTTCAGCATCATTAGATCTATCGTCCTCGAGCCAGTACATGCCGGTGTACACCCAAGCACTCCAGACCCCACCATATTATGATCCAGACCTTCCTCCACCGTCGTCGTCAGGTTTATTATTTTGTTTGGATATTGACTTTGTTATATGGATAATACTTGATTGACTTATTTTGTTTGGATATTGATACGATAGTTTTGAATTTGAATAGTTTTTATATGATTGTGGATAATTATAAATACAAGTATAATTATTTTGATGTATATCTGGGTGTATCTGTGATGTGTATGTGAATGGATGTGTGTATGAGTGTGTGAGTTATGTATCAGATTAAATGTATCAATGTATTAAATTAAAATTAAAAAATTTAAAATTTTTCAGTTATAGGTTAACATTATCAGCAACGACAGCCGTGGGAAAGCCGTTACTGAAAGTGTATCGTATTTTCTAGGCCGCAACCTCAAAGTCATTGCTAATGACCTACAACAATGGCTTAGCAATGGGCTTTCACTAACGGCCTTGCCATGGCAACCTGGCCATTGCTGATGTATATATCTACAACGGCCCTACAACCATGGCAGAACCATTGCTGATACTAATATCAGCAACAGTTGTACGTCGTTGCAGAGCCATTGTTGATAACCATAACAACAACGACACTGACCCATAGCAAAATCGTTGGTGATAATGTTATTAGCAATAGCCGCTCTGACCGTTACTGATCCATGGCTAAGTTATCAGCAACGCGATTTTCTGCCATAGCTACGTTGCAACGGGCTGGGCCGTTGCACGCTATTGCTGATGGCTTTCAGCAACTGCTCGGCAACGGTTGGAGACGTTGCTGATGCTTGTTATTCCAGTAGTGAGTAGAGGTATCAACCCGAAGCTCTACATCCATCGAGGAAGTAGTGGAAGATGGCGGCAAATAAAGAAGACGAGAGTTCGACGCGGGATGGGAAGAGGAAATGAAATTAGGGTAATTTTCGCACGAGGTTTGAAGCCATTAATAGGCGGGTTAGGCCCTAACGGATTCGGGTTAGAATTCAAGCAGGAACTAGGATTCAACTGAGGGGCCCTCGAACTCGAAGCGGAGATTCCAGGTGCAGTCGAACCAGAAGGCACAACTAGGCGACGACTAGAGCCAATCGGATTTGAGGTATCCTTGGTAGGATCACTAGATCCATCCACTAGCTCATCATCCAAAGCAGCGCTGGCCCCAAGATTAACATCCGTTGGTCGGTGCCAAGGACGACGACGACGGACTTGAACCTAGGGACCGCAGGCCGGTTCCTGCAAATCTTCCAAGCCCAAGGTCGGAGCAGTAAACGGTTGATCCGAAGACGATAAAGGAATAGAAGAGAAATCATTCGAAGTAGAAACATTAGAAGTAGGGACATTCGAACTGGAGGCTTTACGGGAAGTATCAGAAGTCTTGCAATCAAATTTGGAATGCCCTATTAAACCATAGCCAAAACAAATTTCCGGCAACTTTTCGTAAGAAACAGGTTGGAAAACCTCAACGCCATCTAGATCAACCCAAACTGCATGGCGAATTGGAACTGAGAGATCAAGCTCAATACAAACTTGGATATATTTACCATGTTCAAAACGAAAGACCGATGATTAATCCGAAGAACACGATCGAGAGAAGCTACAATAAGGGAAATCGACTGTTCATTCCAAAGTACGTTCCAGAGGAAGCCCATGAATTCGAATCCAGACCGCAGCAGAAGAAATCTTCTCATGCCAGGGCTGGAATATGGGTTTCCAAGAAATCAATTGAAGGAGATTACCATGAAAAGATAGACCAGGGGCCGTTAGTTAAAACATCGGTAGCCTGAGACAAATTAAAGAATCGAAGTGGAAAACAAAAAAGCCGTCATCGAGTTCAAGAATCAATTTAAGACCGGAAGAAATCCACAAAACCGAGGGAACCCGACCAAGAAATTTTAACTAATCTCTAATTTAAGCATTAATCAATCGCTAAACTTTTAACTAAAATTGGCAATTATTGAAGCAGAGGCGAATGTTCTGATACAGGCTTCCGAGGTTTGAAAAAGCATGCCGTTCTCCTGGTACTAAAATGATTGCGAAATAATTATCAGGTGAAGATTGGGTGGGCCAAACTCGACCTGATCTTTACTCTTCATTTTCTAGTTTTCTTCTGTTGAATATTTCGTCCCATGCGAGCATTAAACAATTAAAGTAGGTTCACGAAGAAAACAATCTTATGATCCAAACATCACTGAGAACCTCTCGAACTTGCATAACCAAAAGAAGATATTTATTATATCAGAAACCACTTTGTATTCTTGAGGGTCAAACAGAACAGCAGTAGTAAAAACATAATATATAACGAGACTGTCAGAGTGCAACTCCAAAAGCATCGCAACAAGCACAGTCATCGATCAAGCTGCAACGCGACCGTGGACAGAGATATAAAGAAGCAGGAAACCCATGGTCATCATCAGGTACATGGCCATTGCGAGAGCGAGGAAGTCGTCGAGCTGCTGGCAAACAAGAAGAAATCCTCCTGTCGCGATTGATAGCACAAACATGGCAGTCTTGAGCATTTTAATGCTCCCCATGCTGAATCTATGTAATAGCACAAAAGGGTAAACGTAAGTAAAAGGCAAGAAGAAGCCAAAGGCTTTTATGTTCAGTTAAAGTGGGATAATTACATACCTTGGAAGTCTGCTTTTGATGAGGTTCGGAGGAAGAGTTGGTGCGCGCTTTAAATAGGATAAAGGTCGAAGTTGTTAATAACGCGTTCTTCAGTTTTCCACTTGTGATTGCGAGTTTGCGACATATATATTCCTCAAAGTTAGACTACGTACGAGCTCAATAATGCAGTTGTGTCAAACAAGCTACTGTGTGAAAAGGATCCCAATTAGATAGGGTGGTCAGCTTCGCATGTAAATGGTCAAAACGTACGTCTTGTCATATATATATATATATATATCCTATTATCTTATCCAGTGAAATAAAATTCAGCACACTTGTTATAGCTAGGAGATTGAAATTTTGGAGGTAAAATAATTCCAGAATAGATTTAACAGGATCCAGTCAATATTAAACTAATAAGTTTAGTAAGGAAAGAGAATCTTTACAAGAAAAATAAGAATGAGTTAAAAAAAAAAAATTCAGGGTTGATAAATTTATTAAGATTTTATGGAAATTTGATATATATATATATATATATATATATAGTTCAAATAGAATTAGGGGCCATATTTGTATTATATATGTACCTAAATAAATCAATTGTCATGTTCTCTCCACGTCACATTCATCAAGGATGGCGGAACAAGCAACTGGCGACGTCGACGAGGAAAACTCCATGTTGATGTTGCTCGCTCGAGAAATGTTGGCTGGCGTTGCGAACCGAGCTTGGGAGGTAAGCCTACTGTTAGGGACCCTCGGGTTTGTCAAGTCCTGTACGTGTCATGACGGTCCCTAACGTACATTGTAAACATTTGTAAATATTGCATCTTTCGCATTTATGTAAAACGTTCGCGCACCACCCACCGCTCTTGCCCACGACTAGGTAACGACCCTCGTTTGCTAGCCGTGGCATGGGCCGGTGGGGTGTGCGGATCATGTAATTGTGCATTGTAAAAGCGCTCGCGCACCGTCCACCGCTCTCGCGCACGACTAGGTAACGCCCCTCGTTTCCTAGCCGTGGCATGGCCGGTGGGGGTGTTGGGCCATAGGAAATTTTGTCATGCTCCTCATGCCTTTTGGAACCTTGGGGGTGGCACTTGGGGGTTAGGCTGCACAACTATATTGCCCCCGGGCAAACATCTCTCTAGTTCATTCGTACAAGCACTCGCACAAGCATCCGTTCACGCATTGTAAGCACTTTTCATACAAACGGCCATTGGCCCAAACGTTTTTGCGTCCAAACGCAACGAGGTTCGAACGCGGGCGAGCCCGGGAGCCCGCGACTTTCGAACATTGGCAAGGCGATTCTTGCCCAAGGCTTATCCCTTGCGTTGGCAAGGGAGCCGCACGGACATTTTCCGCCCAAACAAGTTGGTCCGTGACAGTTGGTATCAGAGCGAGGCAAGCTCGCAAAGCTCTGGCGCAAGCAACCGACACAAATCGTCTACAAGCTCGTGCCTTCGTCGTTGGAGACAAACGACGTTGGGGCACTCGACAATCTCGCAGGAGAGATTTTCACAAGCATGGCTCGCAAAGGAGTCGGCAAAACGAGTGGCGTCGCCCAAGCGGTGGCGACCATTCCGGAAGAACTGTTGGGAGAGGACCCAACACAAGCTCAAGCTCTACAAGCTAGGACGGGAAGTCGCACCGTCCAACGGCTTGGAGATTTGGAAACAATGGTGGCCGCTCACGACGTAGCCATAAATGTCCTTGAGAACGGCATGGGGCCACAGGTCGGCAAGCTAGCCGACACGCAAGAAGTTCTGGAGGCAAGAATAGATGGACTCCAGGATGACACTCAAGAAGCGATCAAGCAACTTCAAGGGGAGATTGGAGAACTAAGGGCTACAATCTCATTCCTGGTACGAGAGATCCACAAGGGTGGGGGCAACTCCCGCCAACACGAAATGCCACAACACCACCTTAAAGCACCCGAACCAAAGCCCTACAATGGGGCTCGAGATGCCAAAGCGGTGGAGAACTTCCTCTTCGACTTGGAGCAGTACTTCAAGGTCACGAGGACGATTGACGATGATATGAAAGTGTCCGTTGCAACCATGTATCTGTCTGAGGATGCAAAACTCTGGTGGCGGACCAAATATGACGAAATTCAGAAGGGCCATGCCAAGATCGACACTTGGGACGATCTCAAGCGAGAACTCAAAGCTCAATTCTTCCCCGAGAATGTGGAATTCATTGCTCGACGGAAGTTACGACAACTCCGTCACAACAATTCAATTCGGGAGTACGTGAAGGAGTTCTCAACCATTATGTTGGATGTTCAGGACATGACCGAGACCGATCAACTATTCACCTTCCTTGAAGGGCTAAAGCCGTGGGCGCGACAAGAACTCGCAAGGAGGAATGTCAAGTCCTTGTCGGAAGCGAAGATTGCCGCAGAGCGACTCACTGACTATAGTTCGGAAGAAAATCCGACAAAGGCGGCACCCTACAAGCCAAAATTCTAGAAGTCCGACAACTATAAGGGCAAAGGCACCGCAGGTGATACGAGATGGAGGGATCAACCACAAAGAGAACACCATCCAAAGGGACCTCCTCAAAGGGATTACCCTCCGAGGGGGAACCAACAGAGATCCGCGCCAATTTGCTTCTTGTGTCGAGGACCCCATGTGGTCCGAGAATGTCATCAACGGCAAGCATTGAACACCATCATAGCGGAGTCCGTGACGGAGAACATAGCCAACATCACCACCAAGAAGGAGAAGGGCAAGTCTCCCACAGTCCCCGACGTGGAGAACTACTCCAGCGAGGACGAAGACACTGGAAGGCCTAACATGGGAGCAATGCGTCTCCTCAACGCTCTCAAGACTCAAGTGGGGGAGCAAGGTCCAAAGAAGGGAGCCACCAAGGCGGCACACGAGCTGATGTTCATTGACATCGAGCTCAATGGCAAGAATACCCGAGCGATGGTCGACTCGGGAGCAACTCATAACTTCATTGCCAAAGGAGAAGCAAAGCGACTAGGGCTCAAGCTAGAAAGGAGCTCGAGTCATGTCAAGGCGGTGAACTCCGAGGCACAAGAAATCAACGGCATCGCTCAGGATGTCCCGTTGAAGATTGGAAGATGGAAGGGTCAAACCAACTTGATGGCAATACCTCTCGACGACTACCAAGTTATTTTGGGAATGGAGTTCCTCAAGTCGGCGAAGGTGGTACCCATGCCCTTCCTTGACACTTTATGCTTGATGGGGGAGAATAATCCCAGCATTGTTCCCACGGTGCGTCAGACACCAGGGAGCGGAAATCAACTCCTCTCCGCCCTACAAGTGAAGAAAGGAGTTCGATGAGGCGAACTCACAATGGTGGCTGCAATGAAGCTGGAAGGATCACTTGGTGGAGCAAAACGAGAACCTGCAGTAGTCTCTAGAGTACTCAATGAGTTCGAAGACGTGATGCCACCCGAACTACCAAAGGCCCTACCGCCAAAGAGGGGGGTGGATCATCGAATCGAGCTGGAGCCGGGGACTAAGGCCCCATACCGACTGCCTTACCGTATGATGCCACCAGAGTTGGCAGAATTACGGAAGCAACTAAAGGAACTGCTCGACGGAGGATTGATCCGTAGCTCCAAAGCTCCATTCGGAGCGCCTGTGTTGTTCCAGAAGAAGAAGGACGGGAGTCTCCGCCTCTGTGTGGACTACCGAGCCTTGAACAAAGTGACCGTGAAGAACAAGTACCCCATTCCGCTCATCATGGACTTGTTTGACCAACTTGGCCAAGCGAGGTACTTTTCCAAGCTGGACCTGAGATCGGGCTATTGGCAAGTGCGGATTGCCGAAGGGGACGAAGGAAAGACCACTTGTGTAACATGCTACGGAGCTTATGAATTCTTGGTGATGCCGTTCGGCCTCACGAATGCTCCCGCTACGTTCAGCACCATGATGAATCAGCTATTCCATGAGCACTTAGACAAATTCGTTGTGGTGTACATAGACGATATCGTGGTCTACAGCCGAACCTTGGAGGAGCACTTGCAACATTTAAAGATCATCTTCAAAATCCTCCGAGAGAACACTTTGTTCGTGAAACGGGAGAAGTGTTACTTCGCCCAAGAAGAGATCGACTTTTTGGGACACCGGGTTGGGGGCGGAAAGATTCGAATGGACAATGTAAAGGTCCGCGCTGTAGTGGAATGGCAGCCACCAACAAAGGTCACAGAACTCAGGTCATTCCTTGGTTTTGTGAACTACTACCGAAGATTCATCGCTGGATACTCAAGGCGAGCAGCTCCACTGACGGACTTGCTCAAGAAAGAAAAGGCATGGCATTGGTCCCAACCATGCATTGAAGCGTTTGAAGATCTGAAGCGAGCGGTGGTCGAGGAACCAGTTCTCAAGCTTCCTGACTATGGGCAACCATTTGAAGTCCACACCGATGCCTCAGACTATGCCATTGGAGGTGTTCTTATGCAAGAGGGACACCCTGTCGCCTTTGAGAGTCGTAAGTTGAACGACACGGAGCGACGATATCCTGCACATGAGAAAGAAATGAGTGCAATAGTGCACTGTCTTCGTGTTTGGAGGCACTACTTGCTCACATCACGCTTTGTTGTGAAGACGGACAATAAGCGTTGAGTTATTTCCAAACTCAAAAGAAAGTCTCGCCGAAGCAAGCTCGATGGCAAGATTTTCTAGCGGAGTTCGACATGACGTTGGAGTACAAGCCGGGATGCTCCAACGTGGTGGCAAACGCACTGAGCCACAAGATAGAACGGGTTGCAGCCGTGCGGGGAGAAGCTGGGAGTAGTGTGAGCCAAGTGCAATCCAACTTCCGTGGGAAGATAAGCATGGGCTTGCTCAAAGACACCCAAGCGGAGGCACTGTTCAAGCTGATTAAAGATGGGAAGACAAGGAAGTTTTGGGCCCGAGACGGACTCATCTTCACTAAAGGAAATCGGTTGTACGTGCCTAGGGCAGACGGCCTGCGCAGAGATTTGTTAAAGGAGTGTCATGATACTCTCTGGGCAGGGCACCCTGGCGTACACAGAACAGTAGCCCTACTAGAGAGGGCATTCTATTGGCCAAAGATGGCGGACGACGTCGAGGAGTATGTGAAGACATGCTTGATCTGCCAGCAAGACAAGATCGAGCGACAGAAGCCTGCGGGTCTCCTCGAACCCCTGCCTGTCCCAAAGCGACCATGGGAAAGCATCTCCCTCGACTTCATAGCGAGTCTACCCAAAGTGGGGGAGTTCGGTTCCATTCTGGTGGTCATGGATCGCTTCTCCAAATATGCCACGTTCATGGCAGCCCCCTCGCACTGCACAGCGAGTGAAGCCGCAAAGCTCGTAATGCAGAATGTCATCAAACTTTGGGGCGTGCCAAGGAACATCATCAGTGATCGAGATCCACGATTCCTTGGCAGATTCTGGACAGAGGTGTTCAAATTATTGGGGTCTCAACTCTACTTCTCAACAAGCTTACACCCTCAAACGGATGGGCAGACGAAGCGCATGAATGCACTCCTTGAACAATACCTCCGACATTTTGTAGCGGCGAACCAAAGGGACTGGACAAAGTTGCTAGACGTGGCCCAGTTCTCCTACAATCTGCAAAGGAGCTCCGCAACCAACAAGAGTCCCTTCGAGATTTTGTTGGGACGACAACCAGACACACCCCACTCACTAGTTCTTGGCTACACAGGGAGCAGTCCGGCTGCTTATCAAATGGCCAAGGAGTGGCAACAAAATCAAGAGATCACTCGAGCCTAACGTAAGTGGGGGAGAATGTTAGGGACCCTCGGGTTTGTCAAGTCCTGTACGTGTCATGACAGTCCCTAACGTACATTGTAAATATTTGTAAATATTGCATCTTTCGCATTTATGTAAAACGTTCACGCACCACCCACCGCTCTTGCCCACGACTAGGTAACGACCCTCATTTTCTAGCCGTGGCATGGGCCGGTGGGGTGTGCGAATAATGTAATTATGCATTGTAAAAGCGCTCGCGCACCGTCCACCGCTCTCGCGCATGACTAGGTAACGCCCCTCATTTCCTAGCCGTGGCATGGCCGGTGGTGGTGTTGGGCCATAGGAAATTTTGTCATACTCCTCGTGCCTTTTGGAACCTTGGGGGTGGCTCTTGGGGGTTAGGCTCCACAACTATATTGCCACCGGGCAAACATCTCTCTAGTTTATTCGTACAAGCATTCGCACAAGCATCCGTTCACGCATTGTAAGCACTTTTCATACAAACGGCCATTGGCCCAAACGTTTTTGCGTCCAAACGCAACGAGGTTCGAACGCGGGCGAGCCCGGGAGCCCGCGACTTTCGAACATTGGCAAGGCGATCCTTGCCCAAGGCTTATCCCTTGCATTGGCAAGGGAGCCGCACGGATATTTTCCGCCCAAACAAGTTGGTCTGTGACACTACGGTGACAATCTACAATGATGGTCCATCTCCGCCTTGGAATCTAGCAAAGGTAGGTGGGAAGTGGTCTTCTATGCACAAACGACGTTATTCTGTGAGCGAGAGATAGGAAGGCCCCGTTAGCAGGCGGCGGCCCCATTTTTCCGCCGGATGTGTTGGGATGGGGAATCGCAAATGCAGGCTGTTGAATGGCAAATCTTTTGGTAAGACAGTTTGGAGGAGGAAGTCGACCTCCGGTCCACCTCCGATGTCAGGGACTGTAGATCTGATGATCTCGAAAAAGGCTACTCCAAGCCCAGGTTTGGCGAGGGAGAGGACATCTTCCGATCTCCAAATCAAAGAAGATGCTAATTCGTTGGCTGCGAGTGTAGCTCCAGAAGTGAAGACTCTGACTATTGTAGAAGCGATTATGAAGGTTCCTACAGTGGCCAACATGCGTAGGAAGGAGATTGCATGCGCAGATTCGGTGATATCGCAATGAACTCCGAATCTCCACAAATGAATGGTGAAGTTAAAGGAGGATATGGCTTGCTTTAACTACCTATGTAAAGGCCACTTTGCACGTGTTTGCAATGCCGCCACCTGCTGCATTATCTGCTTCAAATCGGGGCATCGTTCCCATCACTACAACACGTCTCCTTCGAACAGACGTCGTGTTCCAAGATTTTTTGCATATTTCTTGAAGCCTACCGACGAAGGCAAAGCATGGCATCCATGCCGATGGAGACACCTTTTAAGGAAGGAAGCTCTGAGGAAAATAGAGTGGCTAAGGAAGCTTCGCTAGATAGCAAATTTATCTCTCAAGACTCAAAAAATATGGATGCAAACCGACCTATGAGGACCTAGTGCTTTCTGCGTATCTCGTTGGCAACCAGAGAAGGAGTCAACATCCTACGTAGCAAGGGATTGCATGTGATCCCGACAGGATCATGCGGAACTAGCGAACAGCTAGTCCGTTTCATTTGCTCCTGCTTCTTTGGCTTCGAATCAGACCCATTGTTGTGGAAGATAAAGGCGATAAACGATGGCTGCATGCTCCTGCTGTGTCCATCGATCATGGCCAAAGCTTACCTTCTGAGTTAGCGCGTGATGAATATTCAATATGGCTTCGTGGAGTTTGACGAGTGGGACTTCGTCGCGGGTCGTGTTGCGGCGCCCCTCCGATTGACGACTGGCCTAAGCTTGCGTGGAGTGCCGCTGGAGAATTGCAACGACTTCGACCTTCAAGCGCTCGTCAGCCCATTCGGCTCCCTGATCTCTATCATTCGCTCTGGAGTGAACTGGAGCGACCTCCAAGTTTGCCAAGTTGTAATCGCTTGCTGCAAGATAGACTTCATCCCTTGTTTCATTGAGGCACATGTTCAAGGTATGCCTTTCACAGTTCAGGTGAACATATTATGGAGCAGGTGGGTGAACTCGAATGCTACGACTGATGGGGCTGAGGGAAATGACTTCTCGGATACATCTGGAGATCACTCTAGTCACTTGCCGGACTGGAGATCATGAGAAGAAAACTCTCTTGCCCATTCGCCGATGGGTGACTTTATCTGCTGGGTCAAACAACTGGGGGTAAAGGTGGGAAACCCGAGATTATCTAATCACTACCCCCTATCTTTCTCGGGGGAGATGCCATTAAGATGGTGCACATTCCAATTTGAGCACCACTGGCTCATGGAATAGAGCTGTAGAGAGGTTGTACTACGCTGCTGGGAGTCGGAATATGTGAGGGATCAAGATAACTTATCAAGGTGGATCATGAGATGTAGATTATTACGAAAAAACTTGAAAGAATGGAGTAAAAAAGATTAAACACGCAAAAAGATAACACATTTCAAGACTGGAAGAGGAGTTGGAAGACGAATATCAAAAAGGAGAATCGGGGGTTCAGAACTCATTGGGAAATGAAATCAGGATAAAAGAGGCAAGAATGAGGCTAGGCAAATGCTACGAAGCGGAAAACACATATTGAAAACAACGTGCGAAAGTCAAATGGTTATATGATGGGGACAGAAACACTAAGTTCTTCCACACGATCGCAAATAGATGGAAACAAAAGAACTGGATCTCCTCAATCAATGAGAACGGTAGAACAGTTAAGCACACTAAGGACATTGAAAGGGCTCTACATGAATATATACTTCCGCAATACAATTGGATCGTCTACGAGTTATGCGTTGAGGTCGAACTGGGAGGATCTACTTAGAGGGTTGAGATATGATCTGAATGACCTTATGAAACCCTTTGACAATCATGAGATCCTGGCAGATCTGAAAAGCCTAGGGAAGAATAAAGCACCATGGCCGAACAGTCTAACCACGAAATTCTACCCGACTTTTTGGGATATTTTGGGTCAGGACGTGAAACTGGTTATGGAAGACATGAGAGAGAACAATTGTGACATAAGCAGGGTGAATAAGTCCTTCATTGTTACAATACCAAAGGTTGAGGGTGTGAACAGAATATCGGATTTTAGACCGACCAGTCTAACAACAAGTATTGTAAAGCTGTTCTTGAAATTGATGGCAATGAGATTGAAACCACACATGGATTTTTTAATTGGGAAAACTCAAACCACATTCCTACTGAATAGATCTACGCTCGACAGTTTTATGGTGGCTTCCGAGATCATTCACCATTGCAAGAGCAATAATCTAGATACAATCATGCTTAAACTGGATATGTCTAAGGCATTCGACAACACGAATTGGGAATTCTTGCTAGAACTTCTTAAGGAAAGGGGATTTCCAACAGCTTGGATTAATGGGATCTCCCTACTATAAAGGAGTGGGGAGTCCTCGGTACTCTTAAATGGAGAACCGGTGAAATGGATCGGGCACAAGAAGGGGCTTAGGCAGGGGGGTCCTCTCTCTCCCTACTTATTTCTCCTGGTGGCCAATATTTTCGCCAGAATGATGAATAGAGCAAGGCAGAACAACATGATTAGGGGAGTTAGGATGGGGGACGAGCTGGTTGTATCACATCTAGAATTTGCATACAATTTTGTGGTGTTTACGAGAGGAGATAGAAATGACCTTATAAATCTAGAGATCCTCCTCTCGGGCTTTGGACTTATGTCAGGGCTGAGAGAAAACTTGGAAAAGACTGAAGCAGTACACGTGGGAGGATGCAAAGAGAGAAGTACGAAAGCTGTAGAAATTCTGGGGTGTAAGCGCGGTGCCTTCCCGTTAAAGTATCTGGGCCTTCCTCTTAGAGACGGAAGCCTCATTAGGGAGGATTGGAACGGAATAGTCAAAAAAATCGATAGGAGACTTAGCTCGTGGAAGGGGAGACTCCTGTCGAGGGGAGGAAGACTTATACTCATAAATTATGTACTGAGCTATCCCTGGTTACTGGTTATCTATCTTTAAAGCATCTAAGTGGGCGATCAAGGCCATTGACAAACGTTAGAGGAGTTTCTTTTAGAAGGGAGGGGCGGAGGGAAGAGGGAGTGGTGGATTGGTTAAATGGGCGACGTCACTAGACCAAATATTTTTGAGGGATTGGGTATAAAAAATCTCGAAATGCATAACCTTGCACGCCTGAGGCGGTGGTGGTGGGAACTGGCAAACGACATGAATCTGATATGGGTGGAAATTGTGAAATTTAATTACTTCAGAAGAAGGCATTGGTATGACTTGTCCAGCTCTACAAACTTGTCAAATACTTGGAAAGGTATCATTCGGGCTAGAGAAATCTTTGACCTCGGGTTAGAGAAGAGGATTGGTGATGGGAAGTCGACAAACTTATGGAAAGAGAGGTGGTGTAGGAACACAAAGCTGTCTCAGGAATTCTCGGATCTATTTAGTGCGCACAGATACAAAAATGCAACTATTGATCATTGCTTTGACCAAAGGTCTGGGTCTTGGGATTTCCACTAGATCGCAAATGTGGATGAAGGAAGGGTGTTGAATTTGCTTAACTTTATCGGGAGACCAAATCTTATGGATGGATAGAATTTAAATTGTTGGCGTTGGGAAAAAATGGTAACTATTCGACAACATCTACCTATGCAAATTATATGGATTCGGGCATCAAATGGGAAATAGCTTGAAAATTTTGGAAGTGCAAAAATGCACTGAAGTTTAAAATCCACTCATGGCTTGTTTTAAGGGGAAGACTCCCAACTAAGGGAGACTTATTAGACATGGCTCGGTAATGTCGGATGACAATTGCGTCCTCTGCACATATGACACGGAAGGCATGGAACATCTATACAAATTGTGTAACTTTGCAAGAAATGGGTGGAGGGCACTTTTAGAGAAAATTGCAATAGCTTGGGTCGAGTTCCCATTGGGGGAAGAACAAATGCTTGCAGCGAGGGATGAGAGGATTAGGTGCTTAGCGATGATATAAAGTAGAAATCTCTAGTTGCAAAGGAACTTAATCATATTCCAATAAAATAACGCTAACTTAAGTAGGCACTTAGCTTCTTGTGTGGACACCTGGGAAAGGTCTAAGACGAGAAGGACTTGTGGGTCTTTGGGTTCCATGGCATCTACATCTTAAATGTATCTCTTTTCTCTTATTTTTTTATTTTTTCCCTAACCTTTATTTTCTTGTCTTCTTTTAATTGTTTTTATCTGCTCGGCCAATACCTTAATGACTTCTTAGTTTAGGTGTATGGATGGTGCTTATTAGCTTCGGTTTGCCTGACCACTGGTTTGGTATATTTGGATTTTATTAGTTCTGTAATAATTTTCTCTTTTATATATGGGTGTTGCTCATGAGAGCCTCACTTTTATTCAAAAAAAAAGAAAAAAAAAGAAAGAAAAAAAAAGCTGTCGTGTTCTATCTAGAAAGCATAGATATATAGTGTGGAAGTCATATTTGATTCTCCGGAATATTAGAGTTGGATAGAGACCCACATTTTTAATTCCTTTGGTGGGAAATGCGTTCTCTAGCAAAAGGAAAACATTGATATGGTTAAAAATCAAGCTTTTTATGGATAGGTTTGGAGAATAAGAATTGTCTTGTTGTTGGACTACTACTAGAAGAATGATGACATAATTAAGCAAGGGGCGGTGATAGCTTTGATTTCTCGGTAATGTTATCTTGATGACTTCAAGTCAAATTAAGAAACAAACAATTCTTGATGACTTACAAGTGATCTCTTAGGGTAGGGCCATATTATATCTTCCAACCAATATTTTAAAATTTTTAATCCAAGTCACAGCTCCAGAGTAGAGAGGTACCACTAGTTTGTTGGTTTTTTTATTTCTTATAGGAAAAGTGACACTTGATATATAGTCACACATTTTATTTCAAATGACTTGAAATAAATGCATAGAGTACAAGATACAATGAATGTAGTCGTAAGTAGCTCACATCTTTTCATAGAAAAGATAACTCTCAATGCTAGTTACAAATATAATGAAATATGGAAGCTAAGCATGTTGTTTAATCCACACTAGTATGCTTTACTACTCCTCTTGATTGTATTGCTTGTTGGTAGTTTTCCTTCAAAGGTGATCGTCCACCAGAACACATAATTTGGTGTATGTTTGAATGATAATAACACAGAATTCTGATTTGGTTCGGAATTTGATGGAATGAAGATATTCAAGAAATAAATAATAAATTATTCGAGTTAGGGCTGACAATAGATCAGATACGGTGCAGATACTATATTATTCGTATCTGTATCGCGTCTCATATTCGCATATTCGTATCTGCACCGTATCCGCTACGGATGTGAACATGAATATTCATATCTGTACCACTTCAAATGCAGATATCCACACCGCATCTGTATCAGCACCGTATTTAATAAAAATATATTAAAATAATATAATTAATTCAAAAATCAATAAATTATCAATTCATTGATCTAAAACAAATATATAATATACTTCAAAATTCATCTTGACATTAAATTACTATAGAGCTCTTTTATATATATATAGGCAAAATAGTAATTCAAAGACGCAGATAGGCGGTGCGAATACAGTGCAGATCCACAGTCATATACGTATTCGCACCATATCCTCGCGGATATAAATTTTCTAAATCAATATCTGTATCCATATCCGTTTTTACTTGCGGATATGGATCGAATACAGTGCAGATGCAGATAAAATTATCACCCCTAATTCGAGTTAGCATGTGGACCGCGTCATGACTAGTCTTATGGTATAACAGATGCTCTGTAAATAGATATGCATTTCATACAAGAAAATAATCGACCACAAAGAAGATAATGAATGCTGGTGTTTATGTAAAGTGCTCCATCTTGGTTGATTGTGATTGTGATTTTTATGGTCTGTTTGAAGAAGTACTTGAGCTTCAATATTTTGGATGAAAAAAAATCGTGATATTCAAATGTGACTGATTTGACACATCATCATGAGGAAGTCAAATTCATCTAAAGTATATGCTTGTATACATTAATTTTAAATCTAAGTTAGCGTCGAATAAGTCTTTTATTTTGACATCACTAGCACAACAAAAACGAGCTCCAAGCAATGAGCCTTTTTCTTTGGACTTCACTGAATCAATTGGAGGGCAACACTCCATAGACCCAAGTAGCAGCATTACAGTCACTCAACCAATCAACAACAACATGGGCTATTTCATTAGCGGGGCTGCTAGGCTAACTCTTTCTCCTTCCAAACACACGGGTCCCTCTCCTCATGCGCCCTCTCTTAATTTAAACTCATAGCTTCTCATTGACGTTATGCGATTTGACATGAGCAAAATAATTGCTATTTCAACTCAACGAAAGAGGAGACTCAAACCTTGGTGATTGAAGTCCTATTGTTGTTGAACTCTCTTAAACCACCTTGAGGGGTGGCTGAAATTGTTGTCTCTTGTTGCTCCTTCTTCTTCTTTAGCTTGTGTTGTTTAGGAGTGTTCATCCCTTGTTAGTTTTTTTATCCTCTCTAATTCTCTTCCCCCTCTCTCTTGTACTATTCACTTATGAGTAATATAAGAGCCGCTTATTTTCCAAAAAAGAAGAAGATAAATATGTACAAAGCAACCTCAATGATGATAGCATGAGTAGCAACAGCCCGAGTCCACTTATATATCTAGATTTTGGTCAAATTCACAAGACCAACAAAATAATTCTTCTTCTATCAAGCGTACTAATTCTAACAATCCATGACGACCACCCACACAACACAATAGTTCGTCAAAGAACCCCCCTCCTCTCATCAGAATTCCATTGAAACCCTTAAGTATAGTCCATCATATTGATCAGAAGTTTGTTTCATATACTAATTTCTTTAAGCCACGTAATATTTTCTTGGTTGCACTAAACTCTGAAGATGAACCCAGGGCTTATAACCAAGCTGTTAAAAATATTCATTGAAGGATGCAATGACAGTATAAGCTTATTAGATATAAATCAGTTTACAAGATCAAATGTAAGGTTGATGATAATGTTGAAAGGTATAAGGCTCATCTTGTTGCTATGAGGTCCATTCAGACAAAGGGCTTGAACTTCCATGAGACATTTGCACTTGTCGCCAAAATGACCACCGACCAATGTTTTCTTGCTATAGCTCTAGCTCATAAGTCTGAGTTGCACAGGATGGATCTCCACAATGCTTTCCTCCATGGTGATTTAGATGAAGAATTAGTACATGTGACTTCCTCTTGGTTTCGACTATTGTGTTTTGTAAGGTATTTAAGAAGGACCCTTAGTCCCACATCACCTAATTTCCTATTCCTTGGTTGGTTTATATGTCTTTGCACCTCCATGGGTTTCTAAAGAGCAAGCGGAAGGGATTGACATGCGCGCACGAGAACTCGGCCCAAATGCCCAGCTTAGTTCAAATCGATAGATCCCCCCTCCCCCCCTTGCACACGTAGAACTCGTGGGTATTCTATGTTTTTGGTGATTATTTTTTTCCTTAAATTATAACTCTAGATCGATGCTTATCTGAAATGGTCATTTTGACCACGTTTCATTACTTCTTGTTTAGCACTATTAATACATGTGCTCCCAATGCTTGTAAACACAACATCTACTACACCTTTCATCTTCCACCACATCTCCTCTTCCTCTCTTATTGCTTGTTGAATCCTGGGGGATACGCCGACATGCGAATAAATCCTTAAGGACAGTGACCTTGTCACGCCTCGAGCTTCATATTTATGTTCATCTTTCACAACATCAACTTGACTAGAAAAAATAGGGTTCGTCGGCTGAAACCGCTATATGGGTTGCGACAAGCATCTCACAATTGGTTTGTCAAGTTTGCAAGAGCAATGTAGGCATATGGCTTCACACAATCACTTATTGATTATTCTTTATTTACATATTCAACAAGTGATGGTTTTATGGTAATCCTTGTTTATGTGGATGACTTAATATTAGTAGGTAACAATTCTCCTTGTTGCATCACTTTCAAGCAGATTATAGATCTAGGCCCCTTGAAGTATTTCTTGGGTACTGAAATCACTCGCACTCCTTGGCTCTTCCTCTCCCAAAGGAAATATAAGCTTACATCATCACTTGAGTGTGGACTTTTGGTGGCTAAGCCAGCAACATTACCTATGGAGTAGCGTCTTAAACTTACTACACTAACCAGCCCACTTTTGACAAATCCAGACAGGTTCGCGCAAAGATCAGTTGGGTGTCTTCTCTACCTTACAATAACCAAACCAGAATTGAGCTATTTGGTGCATATGTTAGCTCTCTTCATGTAGGAACCACGAGAACATCATTGGGAGACAACTATTCTCGTCTTGTGGTCCTTGAAGCATAGTCCAGCCAAAGTATTCTCTTAAGAGTACTTAATTCACTATAGTTATTCGGGTATAATGATTCTGGCTAGGACAGTTGTTGTATATACAAGGTGCTCCACTACATGTTTCTTTGATACTCTAGGAGGATGTCTCGTATCCTGATAGACAAAGAAACAGACAAGAGTTTCCTATCATATGTTGAGACCAATACCAATCTATGGTCATCAATACCAGTGAGCTGATTTGGCTGCGCACCTTGTTAGCTTCTTTTGGGATTTCTCACAAGGGATCGATGCGCCTATACTGCGATAATCAATCTACCCTATATATATCGGCTAATCTTGTATTTCATGGAAGCACCAAACACATCGAAATTGATTGTCATTATGTCAAATAACACATTAACTATGGTGAACTAGTTGCAACACACATCCCGACAAAACTTCAATTAGGTGACATCTTTACCAAGGCATTAGGCGCGATCTATTCCATTTTTTACTACGCAAGTTGGGCATTCATGACATCTATGTTGTTGGTCCAAGGATTCTGTTGGGGCTGACGAGGATGGACAAGGAACAAAAATTGTGCAGCGAAAAAACAAAACGATCCTCTACCCAAGTCGATCCATGCATCTCGGTTAAATCGATATTGGTTTAGTGATTATACCTTTAAAGATCGAGCTACATCTTATGCTCCACGAATCCAAGATCTCTATATGGCTTTGGATCCAAGGTGCTGCCAACGATGAACATCCTCTACGGTTAGCACACGAACACACGCGAATAATTGGACAACTTTCGAGTGCTAGCTCGGTTGTCTCGGAACTCCTTCCAATTAGGTTGAGCACGAAACTCCTTGCGAGCTCTCTCTCTCTCTCTCTCTCTCTCTCTCTCTCTCTCTCTCTCTCGGGTTAAGGTTGGCTGCCACTATAGGAGCCCGACTTCCTTCAAAAGGAGGTCGACTTTCTATCTTGAAGAGGTCGGCTGCCACCAAAAGTGGATCTTCTACCTATCTAAAACATATGTGGACATTTATAGATGCATCAATCATATTGATCGAGTTTTCTCATCCGTTGATTGATTCAAGTCATATCTGGAATATTAAAACACATTTATTACTCGAATATTATATATATCCTTAACAATAATTATCAAAGATGAATTACCTTAATTTGAGATTCTAATTTTTATCTATCATTTAATAACGATTATCAAAGATACATTGCCTAAATTATTATCAACATAATTCCAATTTTAAATCTCACTTAAAATTTAGAATAATTAATTTTGATTTCAAAACTCCTTTTCAAATTTGAAATCACTTCTTACCAAGAGAGATTAAGTCGGTTATTATCATATCGACCAAATCCAATGAGTCATAACCTTAAGCCCAATTCAATTCGCCTTATGTGTGCGACCTTGTAGGCTCAATTAACATTGGCAATATGTCCAAATCTCATTTGTAATTCATAAGTCATAAGCGGGCTCTAGCAAGACATTATGACTACCCAAGCCAAGTGAAGTCGGTGATCCGAACAACCTAACACAGTATGATATTCTGTCCTTTTATCACGCGATATATGGATCGAGCATAAGGCATGGATTACATCATCCTTATATTGCTTAATCTGGTTTCTTAATTCCTAAGCAGACTAACTCAATAAATGACATTGATACTCCTATCAATTTATTTGAGCACGACCATGTATTTTCTTAGTCTTACTTATCAATGGGCAGAGATATCTCTCTCATATATGAGAGGGACAAATTCCTTCACGACTACACATATTCCACTACATGATTCATTCCATGTTCAATTGTAGTCTTTATTACCATCTGGTTAAAAATGATGTTAGACTAGATCAAAATACAGAATTCCTCATGTAGGAATTCATGGTGACATCAGGTCGGAGGACTGACATATCACTACCACTGTGAGATAAACTAATGATATAACTCCATGCAGTATTCTCACGGTGGGTCTGTCCAAAACCTTGTTCTCCAACATATGTCTATGATCTGACTTTAATATCACATATTCATGTCCAGTAAAATATGATCATCATCAATCAAACTGTATGCTAGTTTTCATTCATTATCATTCTAATGATAATGACTAACTAAGGACTGTTTAGAATAGCATTCCAATTGCCTTAGGATTTTACTATCAAGTCTCATACTTGATGACCATTATGCGAAATAAACTATTCAAGGAATATGCATATCTCTTATCCAGTTAAATATGCTCATAATAACAAGATAAATCAAGTGTTTCATTTATTTAAAAGGAAAACAACAATAACAATATTATTCTATTGGCCTAGGGCACACTACTAACAGGTTCAACTTTGATCTCGATTTTAGTTTTGATGATAACAAACATTATACTAATAAGTTTATCAAGTGTTGGAGAATGATACACGTGCCAAGTTCATCTTTGAAACTCAAGTTGGAAAATTTAAGAAATTTAGACTCGGAGCTCAAGCGTATCTAAGTTTATGTCTAAGTCTTATTTTTTCATGTAGTTGACTTCAAAGGCCTCAATATAACCCTTTCAATGTTTCCATAAAGAACCAAACCGAAATAGAAATCGAAAATCCAATCCTTGAGTCAAAATCACTTTTCAAGCACTAGTATCAATTTCGGTTGAAGTCAAGCTAAACATTCGGTTGACTAAAACTTCGATCGACCTGCAACCTATAATTGTGTCTGAAACCTCCAGTAGCGTTTTGGTCAATGTCCGACCAAAGCGTCAATCGACGAACCTTCGATCGACCATCAACTATCGGGCTCAACAAATCTATTTCTATATATTGGCCAACTTTCACCAAATCTAGTCGTTATATACCCACCATTATAAAAGAGCCAAAAATAGCATTCCTCCTATCTCTAATGATTCATAGATGGTATTTAAGAGTTCTTAATCCCCAAAGAGTTTATTCTAAGCCATATTCTTCAAGAACGTTCGTTCAAGCCTTCTTCCACCACTTCAAGCGTTTGAAGCTTCCTTCTTACAACCATTTGAGGCCTTGTTGTGTAAAGTTCAATTGTTTTTCTTCGGGAAATAAGTTCTCCTCTTAGGAGGAATACAATCGCAATAAGAAAATTGAGTTTGAAATATTTGATGGTGAGCCAGAACAGTGAATGTAAGCAAAGTTACCAAACCACTCTAACTCTTATGTATTTGCATTGATTTGTACTTACTTATTGCTTAGTACTTCTCTTAATTCACACTTGTATCATTTACATAAATATCTACTCAATCTAGTGCATTCTTGATACTAAGTTCTTTTAGAAAATTATACTTGAAAAATTGAATTTAGAATTTTTAGATACACTATTCATCCTGTAGTATAGTGTATAACTTTCACTCTATACATGCTCCAACTATGGGGGAGTTTTAGATAATTCTCTCACATGGACTATTCTAGGGAGTATTCTCATATGCTTTGTAATTAATGCAATTAATTTACTTGTTATTTTTTTGTGTTGCTTAGTGTGAGAGATTTTACTGTGGCATTTATTGTAAGCTCGCTGTGGTGTTAATTGTGGTTTCATTACCACTAGAGTGTAGGATAGACATCCTGGATGTGCTAGTGCTTTTGTGACATATTAAGGAATAGTAGAAAAAAGACAGAATAAAAACAAATAAGCAATATCAAGGAGAAATTGTAGTATAAGAAGCAAAATAAGATAAAGATTATTTACTGTACTATGTACTTACAAACCTCTTTTTTGTGAGCAGGGAAAATCTAAATCATCGCCTATCGCCTGTTCTTGACAAGAGACGATGGTAGAATTGAAGAGGTAGAGGGAGTACTCATCACTTCTAGAGTCGCATCAACTAGACTAAAATCATTAGTTGTTGGAGTAAAATAGGAAGACTAATAGACTAATGTGAAGACTCAGTGTTAGGACTAATGGAAGTAAACGGGCTAGATAGAAAGGGAACAAACTCAAGCAGGATGATATCTTATGGTTTAAGGTTTTCGATATTGATCTTAATTTTGATTTTGATCATAATAAACTCAGAACTAATAATTATTGATAGATAATTTTATTTCCCAAGTTAATAAGCACGTGACGTCCACGATCGGGAGATCAACGCAAAATCAGAAAAAATCTCAAGGATGTTGATCGATGCTCAAAAGATGAAGATGAATTAGTGTTTAGATTTTTAGGGCTTTAGATTCATTGTATTATCGTTAAGATGCTTGATAATGAAGTTGTAAACCCAAATTGAAACCCGAAAATCAAAAAATTCACTATTAGTCCTCCTGAACCTGAGTTTTTGCTGACCCTCAGTCGATCATCAATCAAATGAAGCATGACTGATGGCAACTGGAATATTTTAGTATGGTTCGATATATCCAAGCTCGATCAATCTTCAGTCGACCGACATTCGACCAGACACTATAATGCCTAATTTTCTAGCCATTGAGAGCCATTGAACTAGAGCTTTACTATATTATTTCCATATATTTGGGTTCCTTGCGTTCCTTTGAACCTCTAATGCACCTTGAGCCATCCATCGAATGTTTGTGATCCCTTAATGAGCCAATCTTTGAATCTAACCTAGCTTGAGCCTCATTCTCCTTGGTTGAGTCTTGAACTCTTTGATTCATCAAGGTTGTTTGATGTATTTGTTGCTTCATTTTAATTGTATTTTTGATTTGTTTTGTGTAATTCCAAGCTTTGTATAGACCTAGAGTTTAGGTCTTAAGATTTGAGTGGCGGTCTTGGTGTTGAGGCAGAAGTCCATTCCGGGAGGAATTGGAAGTACTCTCGGGGAGAGAGTCTGTGAGGTGAATGGCCACACTAGAAGGGGTCAATAGTATATATGTTTACTATAAGTTTAGTCAAATTCCGATTTTAGCAATTCTTGAAGGTTTAGGCAAACACAAGTTTAAATTGCAAGCGGAAGCAAGTAAGTTAAGCAATAAAGCACAACACAAATGAGAAATGCAAACACCAAGATATATCGTGGTTCGACAACACCGCCTACTCCACTACCTAAGATTTCACACTTGAACTGAACTAGCACTTTGAGCTCAGCCAAATAAGGCTCAGAAGCGTCCACACTCATGAACCAGACTCAATTCAAGTCAGACGACTTAGCTTGGGGGCTCAATCCGGCCATACAAGGACATCCACTTTCTCATTAATTACGAGGGATTCGTCATTTACGAGCCCGACATCTCCGTGTTCAGCCTCGACCCATTCTGAGCAACATCACTACGAGATTATCGGGCGGCATCGTTGTCCATCATCCCTCGTCATGCAATATATAGATTTCAAGTTTCTTACCCAAAGAGGATTGCACCAGAAAGTCTTCGACTTCACCACCGAAGTCACTTTCCCACCTCTTACCCTAAGAATACTTGAATCTAGTTTACAATGATGGATTTATGCCTCTATACCAAGGCAACACCAAACGCACAAACCTAGCCTAGGTTTACAAAAGTTGACATACAAGCAAATAAACAATAAAATACAAGTATAAATGATGAAAATACACAATCAAAATAATACTTAGCTCCAACATGTTCTTAGCTTCCTCTTGATGTATTTGATGATGAAATAATGGATTCAAAGCTCAATCAAGGGTATGAACATTCAAAGCTAGGGTTTTCAAGAAATAAGGCTCCGTCAATCTCAAAGATGATCAAAAGGATGACTCAAGATGTTCAAGAAGGTTTTAGGAAGGTTGTAAAGGGGTTTAAATAAGTAGAACACCATTTAGAAGTCGGGCTCAACGGATTGAAACAACTACAAAAAGTCATTTGGCCGTCGATCGCTAGTCGGTCGACAAAACTATTGATCAATAACTGCACAGTGTGTCATTTCAGCACGGTTCGATCGCTAGTTCGGGTTTCGAGTTTTCAGTTTAATTTTAAAGGTTCTTTCCATTATAATGAGGATTATTATAATAATCTAGACACCCTAAACTTAAACTCTATCTTCTTGACGAATCCGAGCGTCGACGAGCGTCCTTTTGATTTATTCGATTTCTCCAATCGCGGATGTCGCACACTACTCGACTTGAAACTTGAAAATATTTCTCCATAAAATCATTAGTTCCATATTTGTTATCATCAAAATCGAGATTAAGACTAAGGTTGAAAACCCTAGGCCAACATTTCCCTAGAAATCGACTGATAAGCCTTGATTTGCAGGGTGAACAACATTGTTTGATATGTTTAAGAGTGAAGGAAACACTTCTGGTTTATTGGAAAGCAATACAATTAAACAAGGAAACATTCAGATCGGAAGGGAAAGTTGAAGACATACCTCAAAGGTTTTGCGCCCACGAAAGGGGCGAAGTAGGGTTTGTAGGTGTGTACTCGAGCCGCTGTTGAAGAGGGAATCAATGTCGTCGATCTTGTCATTGAAGGAGGAGTGTGTTGTGGAAGAGATGCAGGGATAGGAGAACCATTAGGGATTCGATAAGTAGATCACACCGGAGTTGCAGTCAAGGGGGGAAACAAAGTCATCGTGATTGTCGTCGAAGGGGAAGTCTGATGCGAGAGAGGAGGCAGGGGGTGGAGGGGGAGTGGGAGGGGGGAGGGGAAGGGGCAGATATTTGCGTGTAGATACTAACATCGAAACGGGTGTAGATACTAATATCACCGTCAATGCTAAAATTTGGGTACCGACGTGCCTATATCAAAAGCATCAGTATCAGTGTTTTTTAAAAGAAATTAACTAATGTGGGATAAAATCGTGGTTGTTTTAAAAAAAATATATTAACATTTTGTAATATTCCAGATATTTAAATTTATTGTTTTTCCTTTTATGTATATTTGCTAGCCTAGCGGACTAATTCATGGTCGAGCCGAGTCGACTCATGGTCCGGAGTGAGCTTGCGAGCTCGGGTAATTAAAATATAAATTTATAAATTTATAAATTTTTAGGCTTGGGTAGTTGAGAGTATTTAATTTTGTGTTGTGTGGGCATAATTGCTAATTTTGTTCATATGGGTATTTAATTAATTGTTTGTGATTTATTAGAATGAGATTAATTAGATTATTTAAGTCTACCAGATTAGCGGGTTTTGGTTTTGGCTTAAGGTGGATGCGGGTTATGAATTAAGGGTATAAGGGATTAGGATTGAGGAGGGTGTATAAATAACCTCCCTCATTGTGACTCATATTCTAGAGCCACCTAAAAAGTTGAGAAAGTGAGCCAACTGCCAAGCCAAGCCAAGCCGCTAGCCCCCTTTCCCTTTTATCCTTGGAGCCGCAGCCACCTAGAGCTGAGCCAAGCCGCCAGATTCTTCTTCCTCTTCCTCTCTTCCTTCTTTCTCTTTGGAGCTGAGCCGAGCCGCCTGCTTCCTCTCCCTCTCTTCTTTCCCCTTGGAGCCATTTTTTTGGGTTGAGCCGTCGTTTTGAAGCCGGATTCGAGGCTGTCGTCCAGGATTTCTTTCCTAATATTTTTCCAAATTAAGGTGAGTGATTTAACCTCTCACTTTGGGATTTTAATCGTATTTTTTTGAAGCCGTTAGTGACGGCTCGGTATTTTTGCTTTGTTCTTGGATTTTCTTCGAGTTCTTGTCATGTTTTCTAGATGTGCAAATCATGATTTATTCTCCCAATTTGATTTCTTGATTTGTGGATTGCATGCTTAGGATTAAATCTTTGATTTTGGGTAGAAATCATGTGGTAGGATTAAGATCTTGATAATGACTAATTAAGGGTTCTTGAGAAGGGGCTTCTTGATCTTAATGCTTGATTCTTGATTAAGGAATTCTTGTTATTTATGCTAGTTTTTATTTAGTAAAAATTATGAGATTGTATACAATATTGGCATGGTGACTTGAATCTATCATGTTAGAAATTTGGGGATTTAATTCTGCAAAATTCAGATTTTATTCCTTGAAATGCTGGAAATTTTAGCTTTATGAAATTTGTATGTTGTTTGTTGAATCTGGGCTGATTTTTGATTTCTCTGTTATTATGTGCTTAGATCTTTGACCATAGTCGTGTAGCCTATCATTTCGATCAAAAAATATAGTTTGGAAACATATGACACACTTTGGAGACTAGATTCAGATCAGACATAGCAGTTTTGGGCAGAACAGTAACCTAAAACAAAACTCTAAAACAAAACCCTAATTGAGATGATCTAAATTTTAATTCTATAATTAAAATTGGATCTAAGGGTGAGCATAATCTGTTGCGAACCAACTTACAAGGTATTCATGAAATAAAACCACACGAGTTCATGACATTACGGGTCTAAGTGTTAGGGGTCAGGTTTGGAGTGTTGAGACGCTTCATAATGAGGGCACCCTTAGGATACTGTAGGAGAATCTTGACTTAGGTCTTGATGTGCCATATCCTTGGGAATGACGGAGCGGCTCATTTAGGAGCCGGGTTATGGGCTATGCCCGGGTGGTTGGACACCAAATTCCCAACTTGCAGGATAGGTTTGGAGGGCTTTCCCCAATTATCCTAGTATGTGCGGTTGCCTCTAGGCATGGTACGGCATCAACCCGATGCACCTCTTGATGGTGATGTTGCCTTTAGGCATGGTAGGGATTCGACCCGATGCACCTCTTGATGGTGATATTGCCTTTGGGCATGGTAAGGATTCGACCCGATGCATCTTTTGATGGTGATGTTGCCTCTAGGCATGGTAGGGATTCGACCCGATGCACCTCTTGATGGTGATGTTGCCTTTGGGCATGGTAGAGATTCGATCCGATGCACATCTTGATGGTGATGTTGCCTTTAGGCATGGTAGGGATTCGACCTAATGCACTTCTTGATGGAGATGTTGCCTTCGGGCATGGTACGACATCGACCTGATGCACATTTTGTGGGTGATGTTGCCTTCGGGCATGGTAGGGCTTCGGCCTAATGCACCTCTTTGAGAACTAGATGTCGTGGGCATGGGTGGCCTGTGGGCCTGGTAGCTAGTCACACTTTTGTGACGTGGCCTTTTTAAAGATAGAATTTATTTATGTTATCTCTATATTTATTTGTGAGGGTGGTTAAAACCGCTCGCTGAGTTCTTTGAACTCACCCATTGTCGTATGATTTCTATTTTGCAGAGCCTGACCGGTGAGGTGGGTTGGATGCACTTGGCGTCGCTGAAGGATAGAGGAGCTGTTGGAGCGGTGTGTTTGCATTAAAGCTGTGGCGTCACTACCTTTATGGCGAGGCTCGTGAGATATACACTGATCAGAAAAACTACCAGTATTTGCTCACCCAGAAGGAGTTGAACCTGAGGCAGAGAAGATGGCTGGAGCTGTTGAAGGACTATATATGATCGCACAATGATGTACCATCCGGGGAAGGCTAATGTGGTGGCAGATGCTTTGAGCAGGAAACCTATGGGCAGTTTAGCACATTCGGCGGTCAGGAGGAGGCCGTTGGCTCAGGAGTTGAGAGTGCAGTCGGCGTTGGTTGATATGTTGTGGGCAGCGCAGGAGGATGATACCTTTTGTGCACTCACTAAGGATCTAGCCAGGAGAGGAGATGCTAATAATGGGGTCAATATGGACTCGGAGGGCGTCCTGAAGTTTAAGAACCGGATTAGGGTACCAGATATGACCGAGGTTCGCAGGCAGGTGCTGGAGATGGTGGCTCATCAATCCACCTATACTATGCATCCGAGAGCCACGAAGATGTTTCGAGATCTCAGGCAGAACTATTGGTGGAAAGGCATTGAAAGAGAAGTGACCGAGTTTGTGTCTAAGTGCTTAGTGTGTTAGCAGGTGAAGGCTGAGTATTTGAAGTCGGCAGGATTGCTCCAGAACTTAGGGGTACCGGAGTGGAAATGATAGAAGATAACCATGGATTTCATGACTGGGTTGCCAAAGTCCGAGAAAGGCAATGATTCTATCTAGGTAGTGGTGGATCGCCTAACCAAGTCATCGCAATTTATACCAGTCAGGACGACCTTTCTTAGCCGAGCAGTATGAGAGGTTATTTTTGGATCGGATCGTCGCTTATCATGGAGTTCCAGTTATGATTATCTCATATCGAGGCACTCAATTCATGGCTCGATTTTGGCAGTCCTTCCAAGAGGCGTTGTGCACTCAGGTTCGATTTAGTACCGCATTTCAATCTCAGACAGATGGTCAGTCGGAGCGAACTATTCAGATGCTGGAGGATATGCTGAGGACATGTGTCTTAGACCTGGAGCATTTCAATTGAGAGAGGCACTTGCCTCAGATTGAGTTTGCTTATAATAACAGCTACCACAACAGCATTGGGATGGCCTCCTTTGAGGCGTTGTACGGGCGGAGATGCAGGCTGGTTTGAGGCAATATATTCTCTTATGATGGGACCTGATCTGGTGGTGGAGGCTATTGAAAAAGTGAAGCAAATCAGAGAGAGACTGTTGGCAGCTCAGAGTCGCCAGAAGATGTATGCGGATGGAAAGGCCAGGGAGGTAGAGTTTGCTAAGGGGGACATGGTGTTCCTCAAGATGTCCCCTATGAAAGGGGTAGTGAGGTTTGGTAAGAAAGAAAGCTAAGCCTAGGTTCATTGAGTCGTTTCCTATTCTCAGGCACACGGGAGCCGTGGCCTATGAGTTGGCCCTACCTCCCAGTATGGACCGAGTACATCCAATATTCCATGTGTCTATGCTGAAGAGGTATATTCGGGATGAGTCCCATGTGATCGAGCCTACCGCAGTAGAGGTGGATTCAACAGTCTCATATGAGGGAGCGTTATCCTTCATTGTTTGATGTTGTGGTGAGTCCGTATTTTCTTTTCTGAAATTCGAGGATGAATTTTCTTTAAGAATGGTGAATTGTAATATCTCAGATATTTAAATTTATTAGTTTTCCTTTTATGTATATTTGCCAGCCTAGCGGACTAGTTCGTGGTCGAGCCGAGTCGACTCATGATCCGGAGTGAGCTTGCGAGCTCGGGTAAGTAGAATATAAAGTTATACATTTATAAATTTTTAGGCTTGGGTAGTTGAGAGTATTTAATTTTGTGTTGTGTGGGCATAATTGTTAATAATGTTCATATGAGTATTTAATTAATTGTTTGTTATTTATTAGAATGAGATTAATTAAATTATTTAAGTCTATCGGGTTAGCGGATTTTGGTTTTGGCTTAAGATGGATGCGGGTTGTAAATTAAGGGTTTAAGGGTTTAGGGTTGAGGAGGGTATATAAAACCCCCATCTCATGGCTTGTGACTCCTATTTTGGAGCCACCTAAAAAGTTGAGAAAGTGAGTCAGCCGCCAAGCCAAGCCGCCAACCCCCTTTCCCTTTTCTCCTTGGAGCCGCAGCCACCTAGAGCTGAGCCGAGCCGCCAGATTCTTCTTCCTCTTCCTCTCTTCCTTCTTTCTCTTTGGAGCCGAGCTGAGCCGCCTGCTTCCTCTCCCTCTCTTCTTTCCCCTTGGAGCCATTTTGTTGGGTTGAGCCGTCGCCCTTTTGAAGCCGGATTCGAGGCCGTCGTCCGGGATTTCTTTCCTAATATTTTTCCAAATTAAGGTGAGTGGTTTACTCTCTTTCTTTGGGATTTTAATTGGATTTTTTAAAGCCGTTCGTAACGGCTCAGTATTTATGCATTGTTTTTTTATTTTCTTCGAGTTCTTGCCATGTTTCTTGATGTGCAAATCATGATTTATTCTTTCAATTTGGTTTCTTGATTTGTGGATTACATGCTTAGGATTAAATCTGTGATTTTGGGTAGAAATCATGTGATAGGATTAAGATCTTGATAATGACTAATTAAGGGTTCTTGAGAAGAGGGTTCTTGATCTTAATGCTTGATTATTTAATAGGGAATTCTTGTTATATATGCTAGTTTTTATATAGTAAAAATTATGAGATTTTATGCATGATTGGTATGATGACTTGAATCTGTGATGTTAGAAATTTGGGGATTTAATTTTGCAAAATTCGGATTTTATTCCTTGATGTGCTGAAAATTTCAGCTTTACGAAATTTATATGTTGTTTGTTGAATCTGGGCTGATTTTTTATTTCTCTGTTATTATGTTCTTAGATCTTTGAACATAGTCATATAACCTATCATTTCGACCGGAAAATATAGTTTGGAAACATAGGACATACTTTGGAGACTAGATTCGGGTCAGACATAGCAGTTATGGGCAGAACAGTAACCTAAAACAAAACCCTAATTGAGATTATCTAAATTTTAATTCTATAATTAAAATTGGGTCTAGGGGTGAGCATAATCTTTTATAAACCAACTTATAAGGTATTCATGAAATAAAATCACACGGGTTCATGACGTTACGGGTCTAAGTGGTAGGGTTCGAGTTTTGAGTGTTGAGACGCTTCATAATAAGGACACCCTTAGAACACCGTAGGAGAATCTTGACTTAGGTCTTGATGCGCCATATCCTTGGGAATGGCGGAGCGGCTCATTTAGGAGTCGGGTTATGGGCTACGCCCGGGTGGTTGGGCACCAAATTCCCAACCTGCATGATAGGTTCGGAGGGCTTTCTTCGATTATCCTAGTATGTGCGATTGCCTCTTGATATGGTAGGGCATCTACCCGATGCACCTCTTGAAGGTGAT
This sequence comes from Canna indica, assembly GCA_034359265.1. Taxonomy (NCBI): domain Eukaryota; kingdom Viridiplantae; phylum Streptophyta; class Magnoliopsida; order Zingiberales; family Cannaceae; genus Canna; species Canna indica. The sequence goes on along the minus strand of CP136898.1, from coordinate 28,118,642 downwards.
GTTGCCTTTGGGCATGGTAGGGATTCAACCCGATGCACCTCTTGATCGTGATGTTGCCTTTGGGCATGGTAGGAATTCGACCCGATGCACCTTTTGTTAGTGATGTTGTCTCTAGTCATGGAAGGGATTCGACCCGATGCACCTCATGATGGTGATGTTGCCTTTAGGCATGGTAGGGATTCGACCTGATGCACCTCTTGATGGTGATGTTGCCTTTGGGCATGGTAGGGATTCGACCTGATGCACCACTTAATGGTGATGTTGCCTTTGGGCATGGTAGGGATTCGACCTGATGCACCTCTTGATGGTGATGTTGCCTTTGGGCATGGTAGGGATTCGACCTGATGCACCACTTAATGGTGATGTTGCCTTTGGGCATGGTAGGGATTCGACCTGATGCTCCTCTTGATGATGATGTTGCCATCAGGCATAGTAGGGCATTGACCCGATGCATATTTTTTGGGTGATGTTGCCTTCGGGCATTGTAAGGCTTCGGCCTGATGCAACTCTTTGAGAATTAGATGTCGTGGGCATAGGTGGCCTATGGGCCTGGTAGCTAGTCACGCTTTTGTGACGTGGCCTTTTTAGAGAGAGAATTTATTTACGTTATCTTTGTGTTTATTTGTGAGGGTGGTTAAAATCGCTTGCTGAGTTCTTTGAACTCACCCGTTGTCGTGTGATTTTTGTTTTGCAGAGATTGACCGATGAGGTGGGTTGGATGCACTTGACGTCGCTGGAGGGCAGAGGAGCCGCTGGATCTCATAGCAGTCCTAGTTAGGGTCGTACTCGAGTCTTTTTGGTAGTTGTCATGCACTTGTATTAGCTTGATTTGGAGTTCTAGTTCGTGGGCATTTATGTTATTTATTTAAGATTTTATTTGACTTAACTTTCAAACTGTTGGACCTAATCGTATTTCCGCTTTTTCTTTACTTCTGAGCTATTACTCTAAACTTGATATTGATTCACTTCTCCTTTAATATAAAACTTGTTATTTTTCTTTCTGCTACATTATTTGTTTTGGCATATGCATGTGTTAGGCTTCGGGGTATAGGCACGTATACCCTGGCCGATCATGTGATCCTGAGTTAGGGCGTGACATATTTGAATCAAAATATATTAATGTTTAAAATACAAATTAATTGAACTAACGAATCACTTAAAAAGAAAGTCGGCACCTATTGAAATTGATATAACGAGAAAAAATTGAAAAACAATGCAATGCGAATCAAAATTGGTATTGCTTACCAGAAAATCGGCACCAATCGAAATTGACGTCAATTCGTCGCCAATTTCACAGCTGTAGTGCAATCATATATGTTTTTAATTAGTAAAAAATTATCCTACTTGAAAATCTTAAAATATATCGTAAAAATGATAATTAACACACAGATAACAACTTTAATAATGCAATAAGTGCAATCCAGTATGTGAAGTTGTATTCTAAAGATCTCTTTATTAGTATGACTTTGTATTTATTTTTAAAATTAACAAATTAATTTAAAAAACTTAACTGAAATACATAATTCATAAGCATTACATGTAAAACATATAGTATTTTCCACTAAATTTTAATTAATTACTTTAATTTATAACTTTAGAAAAATATGTAACTTTTAATTGATAAAGGACTCAAATATAAGATTTATAAAAAAAATATAGGAATCAAATGCCAACTATATTGGTTTAGCAATTTTCCAAAATCAAATTTTAAGAGAGAAAAATTTCTAGATCCGAATTTGACCTATCTATATTAATTGTGATCGGACCATAGACCTATCTATATTAACTGTGATCATGAGTACGTTAATAAGGGAGGAAAGAAGGAGTTTGTTTAGATGAAAAATATCATGGAGGATTTTTGGAGTAGTAAGGAATGTGACCTAGTTGGAAATCTAAATGAGCTGAAAAATATTCTGACAAAATGGAATGTGGAGTCAGTTGGAAAGCTTGAAATGAACCTAAAAAATAATATGAGAAGACTTGAACGGCTGGAGAAAAAGAATGTCCTTGGTTTTCTTTCAGAGGAGGAACTAGAGCCGAGAGGAGGAACTAGAGCCGATGGGTATTCTGAGAAGGAAGATTATGGCTCTAAACAAACAAATACAAATAAAGTGGTGGTCGAAATCAAGAAGAGGAAGGATAGAAGGTGGAGACAAGACTTCAAAGTATTTTCACAATATTGTGAAAATGAGAAAAGAAGTTGTAAAGTGGAAGAAATTGAGGTTGAAGGGAAAGTGTTAAATGAAGGAAATAAAATGGAGGCCTTTGCTTTTTGGTATGAAAATTTATGGAGGAAAAAAGAATTTACATCAGAAAAGTAGAGCCAGATTGACAATTTGAAGTGGAATTGCTTATCAGATGCGGGCTATAAATCATTAAACAGGAAATTATCTGAAGAAGAAGTTTGGTATGCAGTAAATGGCTTGGGTAGGGGCAAAAGCCCCGAGAAAGATGGTTATATTGCTGAATTCTATATTGAGAACTAGGTTTTCATAAAACGAAAAGTCACGAAGGAAATAGAAGAAATTTTTAAAACAGGGAAAATGGAGGAGGGGTGGAATGAAACTGTACTTGTGCTAATACCAAAAAAAGAAAAGCTTAGATTAGTTACTGAATTCAGACCGACCAATTGCATTGTGCAATGTCTTATATAAGGTAGTGGCAAAAGTGGTTGCAAACAGAATCAAACAAGTGTTAAGGAAAGTAATAAGTGAAGAGCAAATAACATTTGTTACAAAAAGATATATATAGGAAAATATTCTGCTTGTTTCAGAGGTGGTCAACTCTTTCTATAATTCAAAATCTAAATATCCAGTTATCATTTTGAAACTGAATTTAGAGAAGGCTTATGATACGATTGTTTGGAATGCTTTGAATGAAGTGATGAGAAGAATGGAGTTCCCTGATCAACTAATTGGATGGATCAAATGTTAGTATTGAAGGGGTGGACTTTGAATGTAAATTCAATGGTGTAAGATCAAGAACTTTTAAAAGCTTCAAATGTATCAGACAAGGTGACCCATTGTCACATTATTTGTTTATCTTAATGGAGGAACTATTGTTTATGTTGATAAAAGAGGCTACTGGAAGATGAAAGATAATACCTTTTAAGATCAAAGAATTTAGTATTAGTCATCAATGTGTTGTTGATGATCTAATATTAGTTATAAAAGGGACTGAAAAATCATGTAGAGGTTTGAAGGAGGTGTTGGAGTTATATTGTGATTTGATTGGCCAGAAAATAAATAGAATGAAGTCAGAAATTTTCTTTCCTGAAAAGTGCAAACCAGAGATTAAACATAAGATAAGTGGATATTTTGAAATAAAGGAAGATAGTTTCCCAATGCAATATTTGGGATCCTACATAACCCCCAAGAGGCTGAATAGCAATTATCAGAAAAAAGGTGTATGAATAAATAAACAGAAAAGTAGACTATTGGACAAAGAAAATATTATCACAAGCTGGAAAAGGAACATTAATAAATTCTGTGGTATGTTCAATGCATGTTTATGCCTTGAGTACTTCTTGGGTGAATGATAAGATAGTTGGAAAAATGGCTAATAGAAACAAGGATTTTTCTGGTCAGCAGATGATAATGGCAGAAGTGCAAGGTTGATAGGCTGAAAGAAAGTAACTGCAAATAAATATGAAGGAGGACTTGGAATAAGAGATGTATCAGTAATGAAAAAAGTGATGATGACAAAGAATGTGTTTGCCATTTTTAATGAAGATGATAGACTATTGAGGAAAGTGTATAATGAGAAATATGGCAAATGGCATCCATGGGGTGAAAATGAATTGAAGAAGGGGTCATGGACAGCTAGAGCAATAAAGAAATGTATGGGGGAGTTGAGGGAGGGAATAAGAAGAAGGATAGGGGATGAAAACAATACCAGGTTATGGAATGATCCTTGGGTATTTGAAATACCTTTTATGAGATGGCCAACCTTTATAAATTGTAGAGAGCTGGAAAAATATTCTATTGTGGGCAATCTGATCAAAGATGAAGAGTGGGACAATGAAGTGCTTAAAATTTATTTTGCAGATGAATTGTTGAAAAAAATCAAAATAATTCATATTGGCAAAATAGGAGACAAGGATGACCGGATATGGACTAATAATTAGAAGGGAGTGATTTTTATGAAAAGTGCTTACTGGTACATCAAGAAAAAAGAGTATGAGGTAGAGAAATGTAGTTGGAATTGGAAAAATGTATGGAGTTTGAAAGTTGCAGAAAGAGTAAAAGTTTTTGTTTGAAAACTTTTGTGGAAAAGATTGCTAATGTCAGATTGGATCTCTAGGTTCTCTGGTAAGGAGGTTGAGAAATATCTTATCTGTGAAGAAGAAAAAGATGAAATTGACCATGTCTTTTTTAAATGTAGAATGGCTGAGGAATATTGGAAGTATGTTGAAATAAAATTGGGAGTGCTTTTTAGATTTAAAGATACTTGGAAAGAAGGGAGTTGGTTAAATGAAGCAGAGGGATATGATGAGGTATCAGGGATAAGATTAGAAGTTTTTATAGCTCTCTCTTTATGGATGATATGGAAACAGAGAAACAATATCAAATTTAAGGAAAAAGGATAGGGTATCAAAGGTTTATTCAGTAAAGCTTTTGAAGACACTATGGAGTTTAGTTTAGACTGTGGAGTATCAAAGGAAATTAAAAGGAGTTCTGTAGATGAAAATATGGAAACTGGTTTGAAAAAAGAAGGTTTCTATAGTGATGCAGCTTGGAAGGATGGTAAGGCTGGGTTTGGTTATGTGGTTTTCAAGAATAACAAGTTGGAATTGATTGGGCGTGGCAAAGGAATTGCGGGTAACCCTTTTCAAGTTGAATTTTTAGCAATGTGGTATGATCTTGATCATGTGAGGAAAAAAAGCTTGAAGAACTTAACTATTTTTTTTCTGATTGGAGCATGTTAATAAATATAATGAATGGCAAATTTGAAGTTCCATGGGAGATGATGAATGTCTTCAAAAAGCTGAAGAAGTTAGAGGATGATGGAACTGTAAATGAATGGAAGTTTGTGAATAGGATAAGGAATGAAGAAGCTCATGTCATGGCAAAGTTTGGCAAGGAAAGAGATGTGAAGATTGACTAGAGTTATAACATAAGTGAAGAAGCTACGTGGAGAGGTGACTTGCAGTTTGAATTTTTCAATTTTATTTTAGGCAATTGTAAATGCAGCTTGAGTTGTAAGTCTTTGTTTGAGATTTTGTTGAGTAAAAAATCCTATGGTGGGGGAGGGGGGGGGAGGGGATGAGAATTCTATAAGAGTAGAATATAACAATAAAAATGATGTACCTTGTGACTTTTGTACAAGGACATTGAGTAGTGATATATTTGATGTTGGGTTATCAAGTAATAAAATGAACTCCTAGGAGGAACATGGATATGCTTTGTCAGTAGGCGAAGGGTGCATGACTATTAGTCCATTGCCCTTTTTACCCAATCGTGGAGTGTAGCCTAACTTTTTTACTAGGGTTTTTTAGTTTTAAAAAAAAAAGTATGTGAAGTTGTATTCTAAAGATCTCTTGTATTAGTATGACTTTGTATTTATTTCTAAACTTAACAAATTAATTTAAAAAATTTAACTGAAATATATAATTCATAAGCATTACAGGTAAAACATATAGTATTTTCCACTAAATTTTAATTAATTACTTTAATTTATAACTTTAGAAAAATATGTAACTTTTAATTGATAAAGGACTCAAATATAAGATTTATAAAAAAAATATAGGAATCAAATGCCAACTATATTGGTTCAATAATTTTCAAAATTCAGATTTTGGAAGAGGAAAATTTTTAGATTCGAATTTGAAGAATCAAAATTAACAAAATCGAAACCTAGTGGATTGGATATCTATTTTATCCCTGGGCCTAAGTCTCTAACTGATTAGAGGCTTTGGTCAAATATATATATATAAAATTTAAATTTATAAAATATTTTTTATGATAAAAATAAGATATTAGGGTATAAAAAATATTTTTTTAAATTCTCTAATGCATTAAATTTTTTTTCATAAAGTCTATAAATTTAAATTTAAATTAGCAATTATAAAATATTTTGATATAAAATATTTTTTGAATCATAGTACCTCTTTTGTATTATTAAAAAATTATTTTATGAATTTAAATATTTTTTTTAAAAAATTATGAATCTATTATAGTCTAATTAGATATTTTTGTTTATAATAATTTTATAATTATACATTTTTTATTTAATTCATAAAAAATATATATAATATAAAAGATGTGATAGAGTCTATAAAAATATTTTGGACAAAAAATATTTTAATATTTTAATTTTAAATTTAATTTTATAAATTTTAGGCAAAAGACTATAATAGCTTTATAATTCAAAAAAAAATTAATTAATGAAATATTTTTTTAAAATACAAAAGATGTATTGTTGTTCAAAAATATATTTTTCATCAAAATATTTTATAATTTTTAATTTAAATTTTGTTTTATAGACTCTGTGCAAAAGTCTCTAATAAATGAGAGAGTTTGAAAAAATATTTTTTAGACTCTAACACCTCATTTTTATTATAATAAAAATTTATAAATTAAAATTATTTTTAAAAATTTTAAATTTTAAATTAAAGTCTTTAACACTTTGGCTCAGTGGTAAAATAAGTATCCAATTCACTAGGTTCCGATTTTAAAAATTTTAACCTCCAAGATTCGAATATGATAATTTCCCTCTCCCGTAATCCAATTTTAAAATATTCTTGATATTGGTTTACACTATTCACAATCTGTATCAATTCCCATGGTAAATCTAATGGCCTTTCATTTTTCTTTTTGTTCCATTGATGATCAGTTTCTTATGATAAAAACAGAACAACTTCAATCCTCTATCTCCTCACAATTTTCATTTTCTATTGGGTTGGATTTGCCGATCCAAACCAATTTTGCATGCATGAAAATGGACAAACTCAGGGGAAAATAAAAGTAAACAACGTATTCTCTTCCTCGTAACAACGGGCAACTTTCAATTGTTTACTCTTAAATTTCGACCAAAATATATCAGATATGGCTAATTAATCTGTGTGAAAATAATAACCCTCGTGAGTTTACACATCAATCATAGGCACAAAGAAACACTTCCATGTTCATAAAGAAAATGTCATCAAGAGGAACATCTGATAAAACAGGAAACAAAACAAGCCAAAGCATAGTTGCTAAGGACACTCGAAAATGAAAATATCTCAAGAAAAAATTTATATGGACAGCCTGCTCATATAAATCTCTATGAACTAATGAATATGAACTTTAAGCGACTGAACATAAATAGAAAAAATGAATATATTCATACTTATTCTTTTTCTATTCATGTTCATATATATTTCTTTTTTATCCATGGTCAATGGCTTAAAGCCCATATTCATTCATTTATAAATTTTCTATGAGCAGCCTGCCCATAAAAATTGAACTCAATATCTCAAGACAATTATCAACATGGATACCCACTAGAAACTTAGGGTCTATTCGTTTCGTAATATTTTAAGGTACAACACAGAACAACATATGCTGTCTGGTGTTCGTTTGCAAAAATATTACGAAACGACCTTATTACCGAGCCTATTTCCGTGTTACTCCAAATTGGAGTAATAAGAGCCTGTTACTTTGGTACAAAGCTTCAAATGACCTTATTACCCTTTATATTTTAAAATCTATTCTTCATCCTAATTCATTGTGTCGCACAATGTCGTACGGAGAGAAAGAAAATCGTGAGTTCTCCTATCCCATCGTTAAATTTTCTTGACGCCGACATCAGCGTCATAGCGAGGCCGCACCAGCGCCCTACTGCATCAGCAATCGTTGATGCCGCAGGCTAATGTCGCCCTGCGACATCAACGATTGTTGATGCCGCGCGCTGATGTCACCTGCATCATCAGCAATTGGTGATGCCCAGCGACATCAGCAGATGGCTGATGCCGCTGCTCGACATTAGCGTTCGCTGATGCCCAATCGACATTAGCAATCGCTGATGCCAAGCGCTGGTGGCATCAGCGGTCGCTGATGCCTGGCGCCGGCAGCATCAGCGATCGCTGATAATAATGGATGCGACATAGAAATTTTGTTTATTTTTAAAATTGATTAAGGATATTTGTACAAATCAAGCAAATGCATAGTATTAATTTTTTATTTGATTGATTATTTACAGGTGGGAGTTCAAGAATTTGAACCAGGTATATATTTTTCTATATTCTTTTTAGAAATTATTATATATATATTTGCATAAATTGTTAATACTATTAATTATATTTTATATTTCAAAAGATCGATGTCAAGTACATTGTTATCATTTGATCAACTTGCTAGTTATGTATGCTACTATATTTTTTTATCTGCACTTCATTTGTAGAAGAAATTATGAGAGAAAAGCTCTAGATGAAAGAAATATGTCACGAATTGAGACTTGTAGAGATATGTTAGATTCCATAATTAGACACAATGATACAAATTATTTATAGGAATTAAGAATGTCTAGAAATTCTTTTGCAAAACTTTGTGAGCTTCTATCGGTATGAGGTGGATTAAAGAATGATGGGCGGGTGTCCATGGAGGAACAAGTTGTTTTTTTTGTAAATATACTTGCTCATCACACACAAAATAGGTCAATTCGAGTTAGGTTCAAGAGATTTGGAGATACTATTAGTAGATATTGTCATCGAGTATTAAATGCAATCCTAAGGTTACAAGATATTTTATTTGTCACCGGTGGCGATGCAGAGGAAAGACTTGGCAAGCTCGACCAGTTGCTTCTCGGTGGCCATGAAACCAGAGAGAATAATAATAAAAAGATGAGAGAAGAAGAGGACTAATTACTCACACAAGATATATGCTTAAGAGGGAAATCCGATAAGGCTTAAATAGGGTTTGGCTTGCAAGGCAGGGTTTTCCCAAAGGTCAAGTACGTGTGATGTGATCATCATTGTTAAGAAATTAGTGAGCCTAACTCACCCCAAAAGTTAGCTTCTATCTTTGCCATATTTTTAACCAATGTGGGATTTTAACACACCCCCCTCACGCCCAAGATTGGACATCTGGAGCGTGGAGTTTTACAGGACTAGACATTTGCGGATGGCACAATATCAATCACAAGTTTAGCTCTGATACCATATTAAGAAATTAGTGGGCCTAACTCACCCCAAAAGTTAGCTCCTATCTTGGTCATATTTTTAACCAATGTGAAATTTTAACAATTATTCATGGTGTGGCTTTGCCTTACTTTGGGCATGGTTTTTCCAAAGTCAAGTGTGATGTGACCATCATTCATAGCGTGGCTTTGCCTTATCTTTTATTTATTTATTTATTTATTTTAATAATAACCTATATTCATGACTTGGACATGATATTTTTTTTGAATTTTTTCAGTTTGATAACTAAATAGTTAAAGTTTTGAATTTATCATTCATTTCAAAAATATAATTTTTTTACTAATTAAATATTTTTTTAAAAAAAATTAAGTGGCTCAAAATAAATAATTTGTATTCATAATATATTTTCTTTGAGCAATTCATATTAATATTATAGTATATAAAATTTATTTTAATGACTAATAATATTATTTTTATATTTTTGAAATATTAAAAATATTTTAAATATTTTTTTAAATACTTAAATTATACATTTGTTAAGTAAAATATAACTTAAATTATTTTTTATTTTTTAGTACAAAAGTCTTTAAGTACATAAGTATTTAAAATTTTGAAAAAATATTTTAAACATTACAAAAATAAAAAAATAATATTATTAATTACTAAAATAAATTTTTATCTACTATAATATTAATATGAATTACCGAAAAAAAATATTATGAATAATAAAAAAATTTATTTATTTTGAGCCGCATACTTAATGACTTTTAGAAAAATCTTTAATTAGTAAAAAATAATTTTGAAATGAAGAATAAACTCAAAATTTTGAACATTTTGTTATGAATTTTTTTTAAAAAAATTCATATTATTAATTTAAAAAAAAATTATGTTCAAATTATGAATTTAAATAATTACTCTACTTTTTTTTTTCTACTAACTTTTTTTCGAAAAAAAAGTGTGACGTGACCCCACATCAGCTGCCGCTTTCTAAGATCGATAAAAATGTGAATCAGAGGTTTTTCCAAGTCATGTGTGATGTGCGTTGGCCTTCGAAGAAGATAAGGGTTTTCTTTGACGATATATGCATACGTATACTCTCCGATCAAAGTAAAAGAAGCTCTTCTGGTCCAAATGCCTTTTCTGCTCGTGTGGACCAAATGAAAGCTATATATATATACTATGTAGATTTCATTTGGTCCACACGAGCAGAAATACTAGGTAGATTTGTTGGAAGAGCAAGGACTTTTTGAATGGAGAGAGGAAACACTACCTTAGACTTTAACTCGGGTTGCTTAAGCTGTATGAATGAGTATTACTTAACAGATTTTTAGTCGTGTCACCATGCTTAATACCGTGTCTATACGTGAGAACTTAAATTAAAACTTGCCACATCAGTGTTTTAACACATGAATAGAACCAGTGGCATGTGATAATTGTTAAATTATTAAGAGTTAATTATTAAATATATTCCGATTTTTGAGATATTTTTTAAATTTATCCTCACTTTTAATTTTTTAAATTCAATACATCACTTTTCGATTTATAACAAATTTATTCCATCGGTTATCGGGACGTCACAACGGTCGTTTGGATGCTGACATGAGCACGCCGACGTGGATCAAGAGCCTAGTTAGCATCCGAAAATATTAATAAAATATTAAGTTAAAAAATACCTAGTTTTTAACTAATTTTTTTATGGGCCCCATCTAACCCAGTCAGCAAGTCTTTATGCCCGCTATTCTTCTCTTCCCCGACTGCACTCTTCTTTTTCCCGACAAAAACGAAGAGCTCCCCAGCAATCGATCCCTCTACAAGCATGTAGGTCCCAAAAATCCTTCATTCGCGTCGCCGTTGGAGAATCTATCTCCAAGGTAAGTAGCAATCGAACGTTCCTTTGTGTCGTCGACCTCAACCTTCCTTTGAAGTGAAGACAAAAGTTTGAAAATCCTAAATTTGTTTGCATACCCTAAATTTTAAACCCTTTGTGTCGTCGGCTTGAAATCCTAAAATTAAATTTTTTTGCAAACCTTAGATAGATTTGTTTGAAAACCCTAAATTTTAAATAAATATGTATTTGTCAAAATAATTTCAGAATAATGTTAAGGCTTATTACTAATTTTCTTCACTCTATGATTCTATTGTTTAGAAGGTCCACTCTTATCAAACTCTTATATCATTAAACATGTATGAAACATTAGACTGCTATGAAACAAATTATGAAACAAAATTAACATGTATTATGAAACAAATATAGTTATATCAATATGTATATTTTCATTAGGCAAATTATCAATGTGTATATTTTCCAACATCATTTATATCTTCGAATCTTTGTAGCACTATGGCAATGGCATCAAAATCAACAGCAACCAAGGTTTCTATAACCTCATCAATGTGTGTGCCAATTTGTTGGCATAATATTGCGGCTTACTTGCTAACATCGAATACAGATAAAAATTTTGGAAGAAAATTCTGAAGATGCATACATTAGAAGGTAAATATTATGTTATAATAAAGGAAAAATTGAAAAATCTAACACAAACTTTGACGAAATTAACAAATCTAACTCACATTTTAATTTGTATCAATTATAACCCATACTTTCGAATTGGCCCCAATTATATCCCACCGTTACTTCAATGTTAACGAATCAGTTAGTTGTTGATGTGGCCGCCAATTCAACAACTAATACCCTAATTTATTATTATTATTATTTGACCCTAATCCACATCAGCATAGTCAGCTAACTTTAAAAAAATCCTAACTTCCTTACGTCGGGGACATATGTTAGGGGGAAGGGGGCGAATGATTAGGGATTTAGGTGTCACGACCCAAAATCCAAGGTTACGTGACCGGCCATAGTACATATCCGTACTCCGAAGCCTACCCAACTATGAATACCAATGCGGAAATAATAATTAACAATCATGCAGAACACTAACTGCAAAAGTGTAAATGCCTAAATCCAATGAAATATTTAGACTCCAATATGTTTACACATTTAGGTTATGCAAACAACATATGACAATATGCATAGACCCCTACAACTCGACTACGACCCAACACATCATGAGACCTGCTTCCTGAGCTCGCCACCCAGCCGCGCCACATAGGTGCATCAGTACCTCTGTTCATCTAGAGCTGCAAGAAAAACTCAACAACAAAAAGAGTGTGAGTTCATAAAGAACTCAGTGAATGGCTCATTCTCGAGCCCTCTCCAAGTCATAAATCCAAACATATTCCATATAGTTTCAATCACCAAATATAACCTTAATGATCCAAACAGATATATGTACAGGTAACTCACATGAAGAGAATACTACCATAGCCACAATCCAGTAAATTATAGCAACCCAATGCACATACACCCAATCCATCTATATAAGTAATAAGCATATTGTGCAAGACCAATAATCTAAACAAGAAATAAGCATCAAATGCATAACCAACCATTCCAAACAAGCCACCTGGGTCGGTCGTCAGTGTGGTGGGCTGACGAGCTTTCCGGTCCAGGGACCCGTCGGTCCAATATCCAGGGACCCGTCGGTCCTACAAGTCGGTCACTGAGCACTGCTTTATCTTGGCGAGCTTCTTGCCCATGCCACTCCGGGTCGGTCGTCAGTGTGGCGGCTGACGAGCTTCCCGGTCCAGAATAATCCACCAAGCACAAGCACAACTACATTCATGACTAAGATAAATAATAACAACCATAAATAAACATGTCTTAGTCTAAACCACAATGATATTAAGTGTATATCCAACATAAACCTTATGTCTAGCATAGTCAAATTTGTAGTTTACCATCTAGCAAATTTTGAAATTTATCCATGCTCTAAACTGAATTTAACCATGCTAATATTATGAAATTTAACAAGAATTAATTAGATAATACCAAGCTGAAATGACCACTTAAATCTAGAATCGTTCATGCTTAAATACCAAAATTAAGGTACAATACAAGATTTCCGCAAAACCGACAGCTAACAAACACAGGAGTCGACCCAAATTTCCAAACCACACTTTCACCCTTGCATTATGTTTCCACACTTTAAAAATGAAAATTAATCGTTATAGTTACCAAAATTAATCATACTTCAATCTAGACACCAAGGTGTTCAAATTAGGAATTCCATGAAGCCATTAGCCCGAACTCGAAGGGGGTTGGCTCTAACCCCTACAACAAATCTACACACCCGTCCTCTTATTCATTGAAATTTAGGAAAACAAGTTCGTAACTATTTCAAAATAAATCCAAAAATTCTAAAAAGAATTATCACTATAACAAACTAAGATTTCGAAGATAAACCTCTTCCCTTTAATTCTTTTACCCGACCGGCCCTTCCTTACCTACACCTCTATTTATTTCCAACCATTCATTAACAATGATTCATAGAGTCTCATGTAAATTTGGAATACAATCTTACCATAATATTGAAAAATATACAAAAGACCTATAGAATGATCTCAGATTGGAAATCTGATACCACCATCACGTTCAGCACGTGAAAACCAATAACTTTCATATTCATCTCTATCTCATCTGACATCTCTAAGATCAATTTCAAAAATACTCCAATAATCTATATATACCAACTCATTTCTTACGATACAACTCTCTTTTATGTTTATTAATTTCTAATAAAACTCCCCTCTTCCGTCAGATGCCCCAACGCCGCCTCTACTCCTCTCTCATATCCACACTGAGCGACCCTTTAGCCGTCGGACGATCACCCGCTTCCATCACCCCCCTCCACCGCCAGCCTCGTCGGCCTCTCCGTGGCCCCCAGCGCCGGCGAGGCACCGGCTACAAGCTGGAGACCACGGCGATCTCCTCATGGCAGCCGCGCCTACTTCCACAAAGCAGGCGGCAGTGCATGCTGCCTCCCGGGTCTAACGTCACAGGCGGATGGGATTCCTCGTCGATCGTCGCGATTGTCGTTTCCCTTTTGGTCAACTCTGATTCAATCAACCTCCTCAATCAACACACAATTTCACCACTAGTAAACTAACAGGAAACAAAATAAAAATCACAATAAAGCCACTCACTTAGATTGGGAGATGAAGTGAAGATCTCAGTGAAGCTTCATGAGTAAAAACTCCGTCGACGAGGAATCCATCTACCACCAGGGTACAATGCCTCCTTCTCCCATGTTTGGGGCAACGTGCGGTTCCCCTCTTCTAGTCGTACGGTCGCCCAACCCCTCTCTCTATATATATTTCTTCTTCTTTTTTTGCTAATTACAAATTTGCCCTTCCACTAAGTTATAATTAATTAAGTTGGTCTATTGACTTAACCAAACCACGTTCTGAGTGGTTCCCGGGCCCGTCTCAAACCCAAAGTCTAATTTGATTAAATCTAACATAAGTTTCTTGCGCACAAGGGCCATACCTCATTTCGCACACTATGATTCACTCGGCCCACTCCGATGCGCAACTCATTTTTTTTTCCAAAACTCATAAAATTTAATTTAATTAGCACGAGTATCACATTAGGGTTTTTATTTTTTTATTTCTTTTATGTTCGCAGATGCTAACGTGGCAAGTACTACGTTGCTAACTGGATGCCAAGTTAGCAACTAACGACCCGATTAACAGTAAGTAGACGAAGAGTTATAATTGATGTAAATTTGAAAGTATGGGTTATAATTGATGCAAATTAAAAGATGGGTTAGATTTGTTAATTTTGCCAAAATTTGGGTTAGATTTGTTAATTTTCCCTATAATAAACTCTTTCAATATGAACTAACAATTTCTCTTTGCATAGGATAAAGAGAAATCATGCGGGTACTTTGAGTGGCATGACCCCGAGTATTATGGGCAAACGAAGGAAATGTTACAAAAGTTAACAAGCGAAAATACAAAATTGCTGAAGAATCAACTCAAGCTACTTCAAGAAAAGAATGATGTTCTTGTGGAGAAATTATCAACCTGTGGAGATAGGATAACTATGCTGGAGAAGGAGAAGAAGAAGCTAGATGAAGGAATCAAATAGTTGTTTTTGGTTGTTAGTGGCTTTTTGGATTATTGTAGGCATGATAGCTTGGTGTAGAGTTTTTGATGGTTGATCGGTTATGATGTATTTTATAAAAACTATTATATACTTGTATTAAGTAGCTCTTGCAAGAATATTATCATGTATCTCATTTTGGAATCTGAAATATGAACAGTGTGTCATTTATAAATAAATCTGAACGGTGTGTTTAAATATGGATTGGTTTATAAATCTGCCTCAATGTGTATCATTCTAATCTCAGTACCACTGCTGGTATCAGTATCAATGCATATATATCAATGATACCAGCTGCTATTTCAAATATATATGCTCTTATATCAGTGATATCAGTTGGTATAGTATAAGTGATACCAGCTGGTATCAGTATCAATGATACCAGCTGGTATCAGTATCAATGATACTAGTTGGTATCAGATACAATGAAATTGAAATAGTATCATGCACCTTGGTTGATGGCTCAAAGCCGTGAAGAGAAGAAGAAAATTGGAAAAGAGAACATGTAGTACTTGAAACCATCTTGATTACTAATTTTTTGTGGAGTAGTACTTGAAATATGTATCAATATCAATGATACCAGATGGTATCAGATACAATGAAACAGATATCACAGACTAAAACTTCAACTTCAATGTATCACAATCAGTAACACAGACTAAAACTGAAACTTTAAATTGGAACCATACTATGTTTACAAACTGGGACCATACAAACTGATACAATCTAAAATCAGGATATGTTTACAAACTGATATGTTTACAAACTGAAACTGATATGTTTACAAACCATACTATACATCAGTCAAATCATACTATACATCACTGAAACCAATCTTATACTAAATATACATAATTGAAACCATACTATATATACACACACTGAATATACAAAGACATACACTAAATATACACTAGAATCAGTCAAAGTGATATAAACCATACTATACATCACTGGAACTATTGAAACCATACCTCATTGAAACCAACCATACATACATCAAACTGAAACCATACCTCATTGAAACCATACATACATCAAACTAAAATCATACCTCATTGAAACTATACATACATCAAACCATACCAAAATACACTACTTTCCATCCAAAATACATAGTATCATGTACAAAACATAGTACTTAAATACATGTATGCAAAAAACTATTGTATCTATCCATCCAAAATACATAGTATCATGTACAAAAAATAAAATAGATCCAAAGTTCATCATCCTTGTGTATCATGTCCTTGTGTAACATGTTGGCTCCCTTGTGTATCATGTCCTTGGACCCTCCTTTCACGTTCCCGAATCAAGGATCCGCTCCATTCCCTCGAGAAGAGCAAATTGATAAACTAGATCCAGACATCTAACAAAATAAAATACTTAATTATTAAATTGAAAAGAATTCAAGTTAATAATATATGTACTAACTTACCCTACAATAGGTAGTGCATGTCTCTTCACCAACAAAAACCCCGAATCATTGTGAGGCCATTGCTCTTTCCCTAAAATAGGTAGATCTACCTCCTCTTGTTTCTCTACCCAATGCACTTCCACCTCCCCTATTTGATGAGCAGGATCTGCCTCTACCTCTCCCAGTGGATGATGATGATGCACCTCCACTACTTGCTGGATCACCTCCCTGCAATAAAATAGTTTCTGAATTAATAATCATAGCTAAATAATAAAAACATATTTATAATAAGCTAAACATAGCCAAACCTCTGTATGAGTTCGTTGTCCCCTAAGTGGACAAGTTCTTCTATTATGCCCGTCTTGGGAAATATCTCAAAAGTTGGGATATATTTAGTAATTAACCCAATTATTAAAGTTATATATAAAGGCAAAAAATATTAATTACACCTTTATAAAAGTGACTATATTTGGAAACTATAAGGACATGTTTGCTTCATAGGATAAGGAAGGATAGAATAGGGAATGGATTAATATTCATTATTTGTTTAGTGCATGGATTAGAAAAACATATGAATAGAAGATTTATTATATTCGATGTACACTTAATTTAAAAAATTCATATCCAATCCTCCTTCGTTTACTATCCAATTCATTCATTTCCTATCCATCAAAGCAAACATACCATAAGTCATTATATAAAACACACTTGAATTCCACCAAATCAATCTCTCCACATCACATCAATATTTTTACACTTGAATTCATGGAAAGTTGATGGAAGGTCATATTTGTTTTGTAATTGCTTATGCATATGAAGTTCATTCTCTTGGTAGTAAGCTAAACTTGGATTTCTCTAGCAGAAATGCTTGGATCTCTTGTATGACTTTTGCCTAGACTAGTTCTACACTAAATTGCTCCTTCAAAATATTTATTGTCATTTTCTTATTGTTGTGCAATTAGATTGTAAGATTGATGCTACTCAAGATGAGATCTCTAACTTGTCGCGTATCTCCACCATAGTTTCTAATATTTTCAGCAAATGAGCACAAGATGTAATAATTAAGAGTTTAATTATTATTATTTTTAACAAAGCATACTTGTATTCAATTCAAGAGTGATGAAGGGAATACAAGTGGAGGGGAGGGGAGGAAATAAAAGTGAAAAATTAAGCAAAATACACACGAAATTAAGCCAACGAACTAAAACACGCCGAGGCTTCCGAAGCAAGTTCCTTAAAGGACCGGGCCTTGTTCTCAAAGATCCTCAAGTTTCATTCGTGCCAAACTTTAGACCTCCAAAGCATTATCAAATAGAACAATTTCATTTTAACCTTGATCCCACTAGGTTGAAGGTTCTCCCAAGGTCTACGGTCAAT
The DNA here is from genome assembly GCA_034359265.1 of Canna indica. Classification (NCBI taxonomy): domain Eukaryota; kingdom Viridiplantae; phylum Streptophyta; class Magnoliopsida; order Zingiberales; family Cannaceae; genus Canna; species Canna indica. Next base: position 28,100,723 of record CP136898.1, on the reverse strand, counting down.
GGGAAAAAAGGACGAATGTGAAAGTCTCAAGAAAGTCATCCACCTGTGCGTAGTAAAAGAGCAATATTTGAATAAATGCGAATATGACTCATTGTGACGGTTGCAGAGCGGATAGGAAGCTAAAACTTGCACATTGCAGGCAAGGAGTCTATCTTTCGTTGGGAGCCTGTTCATCTCAATTAGCCAGTTATTTAGAGAAACGATTGGAGGGAAATTCTTTTGTCATAAGAAATTCACCCAAGGAGCAATGACCCCACTGTAGTTCATGATATGATACAAGGAGCTGGTCGAGAAGACCCCATCGTGATTCCATTTTCAACAACACAAATCAGTACCGACCCCATGCAAGAAAGGGGCAACGTCCTCCTCCAACTTGTTGATAAGAGAGGTGGGAATGAGATACCTGAACTGTAAGGACCAGCCTAAGACTACCCCCAAGGAAGTCCTGACCTTGGCTTCCTCAATAGAAATGTTCTGATCAACGATGGCAAAGAAAAGGGTGGGGTGTCAACTATTCAATCTCTCGCCATTAAGCTAGGGGTCAAGCCAAAAACGGTAGGAAGAAACCTCACCCGGCCTAAAAGAAAGGGAGATCCCGAAGAAGTCAAGTAATTAGTAGATGTCTTTCCATATAGGAGAGAGACCAAGACAGACTGTCGGGCCGAGCAATCTCAATTTGGGATAAAGAGCCAAGAGGATGTCTCTCCAGACCATCCTTTGCGGCTGTAGAAGCTTCCACGTTCACTTACCCAATCTAGCAAGGTTATGCGACTGCAAATTAAGGATCCCCAGTCCTCCCTCTGAAAGGCTACGCGTGAGTGCATTCCATCACACCAAACATTTCCCATGTATACTAGCTTCCTGTCTTCCCATCCAGAAGAAAGTTCTTCTTTAGTCGATCAGTTTAGTGACTCAAACTGGGGCCTTGAATATGGCAAAGAAGTACATACTTGTGCATTGGCGAGGTGTTATCCTGATTTAGTATGAAGCTCTTTTCTTTATTAAACCCTTTCTTCTTTTAATTAGGATTGAGTACTATTTTATACATAAGTTTTCTTCAAGATTATGTTCTTCAGAAATATTCGTACTAAGCATGAACTTTCGACAAATAGTTGTATGTCGAGATTAATGATTAAGACATAGTTGCTTATATATGTCAATCTTGGTTAAGAAATAGAGTGACATAGTTGATTAAGATAGATGTTCTCATGAAATAGAGTGTATAGATTGTACTCTACTAAATATTCATGAAATTTCAAATTTTTGCAATATATTCTCATGTATATCAAATACTTTGTCTGCTGCAGAGACAAGATGTATGGAGTCTTCAGGTTTCAGACACAATATACAAGCCAATATTCTGCATCTCATACAAAATAACTTGAGTTAATGTACTGACCTGATAGATTCTACTTGATTACTCACTTTTTAACTAATGGAAGAGGTACTCTATATATGTAATGTATGCCTTCTCTCTTCCTCTATGTTTAGTTAGTTTTGATGTAAGCCTAGGTACTCAGAATCATACAATTTTATAATGTTTTGTTTCCTACTTTCGTAAGTATAAACCACAATTTCATCATACAAAACTATATCAAGTATTACCATTTCATTTCAGCAGATATTTTTCAAATAATGCTAAATGAGTACTTAATTATTATTTGTAGCTTAAAGTACATCAATGTTCCCTTGTAACAGTTCTTAAGAATGTCACCAATGTCATAACTGCAGTTGGCGAAACATACCTTTCATGAAGCATCACAACAAAAAGATCTATATAGTGGCATCTATTTGATACTGTAGAACGTCACCAATGTCATAACTGCGGTTGGCGAAACATACCTTTGATGAAGCATCACAACAAGAAGATCTATATAGTGACATCTATTTGATACTGCAATGAATTGGTGGCTTCTTGTTTATAATATAACATTTTGCTTGCGATATTGTTGTATTACTATTATGGTATATATCTTCTTAAATAAATTTAAATAATTGTATTTCTTAATTATTTCTAGTTGGTGTCGGCTTGAATAAAATTTTAATTTTAATTTTTAAAATTATAAATAGAAAATTTTATTTTAAAAAATAAAATAAAATTACTATCTGCTACGGCATTGCGATGGCAAAGCCGTAGTAGAAGGTTATTCTGCGATGGCTAGAAGCGGTAGCCAAGCCGTCGCAGTATTGTTATCTACGATGGCAACTAGCCATCACAAAATGATCGCAGATAATGTTATCTGCGACAGAAGTAGCGGTCGCAGCTACGACGGCAAAAATCACGATCGTAGATTTTTTGCGACGAGGTCATTTGCGATATATCTTTGTGACGATCAAATGCGGTCGCAAAAAGTCTTCTGCGACGATTTTGCTACTACTGAAGCCGTCGCAGAAGACCATTTTTCTGGTTGTATACGGAACCTGACTTGTGAGTACATTATTCAGGAGCATGAGCCGACCTGCTCTAGAAAGTAGTGGTCCTTGCCAAGAGGCCAGTGAACGATCTACCTTGGTGATCACTTTTGTCCAATCAATTTTCGTAAGGTTGTCAAACCTTAGAGGTAAACCCAAATAATCAAAAGGGAAAGAGCTTGTAAAGCTTCCCAGAGTTGTGGCCGCAGATTCCGCCTTTGAAACATCCCCACCAATATGGAGTTTAGATTTGTTCCTCGTAAGTATAATCAAGCAGCAAACTGGATAGCAACTCAAACAAAGGTTCGAAGGGTATTTAGAATTTGGGCACTTGTTCAATCGCCTGACCTAGAGAACACTATTGTACTAGAACATCAGGTCTAGCTTTCTTTGTTTTCAATAATATGTATTTTTTATTTGGTTAAAATAATTAAATTTTTATATTATGTCATAGCAAATGGCATCTTTAGATATAACCCTTTATCTATATGGACTAGACTAGCACTTTGAGTCCGACTAAATGAGGCCCAGAAGCGCCCACACTCATGAATCAGACTCGAGTAAAGCCAAACACTACCTAGCCCAGGGGCTCCATCCAGCCATACAAGGACACCCACATCATCATTAATTACTAGGGATTCGGCAGTAACATCTCTGGGATAGGCTTCGATCCATTCCGAGCATATCCCCGCGAGATCCACGGAGGCACCATCGGCCCGAGACATCCCTATCCTACATTATATGCAGACACGGTGCACATTAGGTATACTCTCGATTCCAATTATATACCCATCACCATCAAAATGTCTTTGCAGGTCCCCCCATTAGAGTCGCACCAGATCAGGAGACGTATAGGACCACATCACCCCGACTTCAAGCAAGAACATTTAGCGCCCATTGAATGATCGAGTAAATCTTACATGTCCCAAAATGGTAGGTATTCGGAGTCAGGCGAACGTCGCTGCACATAGGCAGCAATCTAGCAGCAATGTTCCCTCGCTACTTGGTGATGCTAACACGACGAGGAGTGACGCTTCGGTACCCACCATCCAAACACCAGAAGAGCTACCCCACTTGATCGATGAACTCTAAGCACATAACCAAAGGTTAACAACTCAAGTTGAGGCGTTGAAACAACCTAGGGAGCAACACTCGACCGAGCGTGATCATCGTTGCTCAAAGCACGATGAAGACAATCACTTGGAAAGAATTGGGAGGCCTCTGTCTTTCAGGACGAGGTCTCCCACACACCTCTGTTGGTGAAATGGCCACACTAGAGGGGGGTTAATAGTGTGTTAACTAAATCTTATCACCTAAATTCGATTTTAATAGTTTCTTAAGTTACTTAGGCAATTCACAATTGACGACTAAATGCAAAATCGAGTAATAAAGATAAGCAATGCGATACACAAAGAAAATAATGCTAACACAAATATTTATAGTGGTTCGGCCCTAATGCCTTCTCCACTACCTAAGCACTCCGCTTAGGATTTCCAAACTTAGCTTTACTAGATAATATTGTTTCCCGTACAAAGAGGACTATACACCGGAAAGTCTCCGCTCTCAAACCGAAGGCACTTCCCCACCCGGAAGTATCCCGCCTTCCTACCGAGAGCACTCTCCCACCTCAACCTAAGGGACAACTCAACTAATCCTAGTAAACTAAGTTTACAATGGTGGATTTAAGGCTTAACACCAAGGCAACCACCAACTCAATCAACCTAGCACTCTAGGTTTACACAAACTCACATACAATGAAATAACAAAAAAATACAACACAAAATAGAGTAATAAATCAAACAAAAAAGTACTTAGCTCCATAACAAGATTCCTAGCTTCCTCTTGATGCCTTTGATGATGAAACAATGAAGGTAAGGCTCAATCAAAGAGATGAGAGGTTCAAGCTAGGGTTTTCACAAGATTGACTCAATGAGAGCTTAGGATTGATCAAAGAAATCTCAAAGGTAGTAGAAGTGATCAAGATAGGAGAGGAAGGCTCTCATGGCCTTATATTTATAGGTCATGAAGAGAAGATAAACACCTCTCTTCTCAACGGGCGAATTTTTGCCCGTTACTGACCACCAGTCGCTTGTCCGATCGATCGTCGGTCGACCGACCAAGCGACAGCTCGAGCAACCAGAGCATTCTTCCAGTTCTGGGCAATGATTGGTCGACTGGTCAGTCGATCGAAATGCCTTCTCCTTCGGTCGCTCGACTAGTTGGTCGACCGAACTTGGGCAGGGCAGATTTCTTTGCTTTGTTTGTTCGTTTTCTAGTTCCGTCTTCACTAAGTCTACTTATATAACATTTCTTAACTTTAAGTCAATAACGTTAAAACATAAATGTTATATAAGGATTACCCTCCCCCCCCATTTGGACTCAATAAAAATATCTAAAAAATCAAAATCCTTAAGAATTAAAATCTAGTTTTTGGGGTCTAGTACAAATTTCCGAAAAACGAAAGTTTTCTAATCTCCTGGGTCAAATATGGGTATCCTAAAGGCTTCCAAAAATTCTTTAAAAATACATCGTTATCAAGTTTTTACCCAAGGAACAATTACCACCATTTTTTATGTTCAGAAAATGTCTAGGTCATATAGCCCTCCAAGGAGCTCAGTAGGCTTAGTGAATTTCAGGACGATTTTCAGGTTTTTATATTTTGGAATTCGGGTTTGGTTTTTGGATTCTTTGCATCATAAAGAGGATTACATCACATGCTAGACACCCTAAAACTAAACTCTAACTTCTCGAAGAATCCTGAGCGTCGATGAGTGTCCTTACCGATTTCTCTAATTTTTTCGATTGAGGACGTCGTGCGCTAACCGACTTAGAACCTGAAAGATTTCTCAATGAAACTTTAGTTCCATGTTTGTTATCATCAAAATCGAGATTAAGACCAAGGTAGAAAACCTTAGGCCAACAACCTCATCAGAGAGAGGAGGAGGAGGAAACTAGGGTCACAGAGACCGCTCCTCCCTCCATCGTCGACTCGGGACCCTTCACGAAGCACATCATGATAGTCTGTCTCCCTAACAACTTCAAGCTACCAACCACGCTCCAGCCCTATGAAGGCACGGGTGACCCGACTACCCTGACGATGTTCAGGTCAATGATGCTCCTCAACAACGCAACTGACTCTATCCTTTGTCGAGCTTTCCCCACTTTTCTGGCGAAGGCCGGGCTACTCTGGTTCTCCACCCTCCCGCCAGGTTCGGTACACACTTTCTAGGAGCTCTCCTGAGCCTTCACTAATTAGTTCTCCTTGTGGGCAAAATGGCGACACTAGAGGGAGGGTGAATAGTATGTTTACTATACGATTCGCTAAATTCACTTTTAATAGATTACTTAATTATTTAGGCGATTTACGATCGAATGATTATATGCGGAAGCTGAGAATGCAAACACGGAATTTATAGTGGTTCGGCCCCAATGCCTACTCCGCTACCTAAGAACCCCGCTTAGGATTTCCAAACTAGTTTTACTAGATTAATTTACGTTTCCCTTACACACGTGGACTTTTTACCGAAGAGACGCACTCTTGACCTAAGGCACTTCCACACCAAGAAGTCACCGCCTTCTTATCGAGAGCCCTCTTCCACCTCAACCCTAAGGGATAACTAAACTAATCCTAATAAACACTAAGTTTTCAAAAGTGGCTTTACACCTAACAACAGGTAACCACTTATACACCCAAGACCATACACCTGGTCTTCACACACACAAATAAAAACAAAGCGTTTAAATAAACAGGTAAAATTACAATCAAAAGAGCTAAGAATAAAACCAATAGAAAGAGCTCTTTCGCAAGCCTTTGGCGCCTTCAACTCTTCAAGGGATGAGCTTGATCAAAACCCAAGTTGAAGCAACAGTTGGCGCTTGAGAAGGTGTTCGCGAAAATAGCAGAGCACGCTTGATCAATCTTTGGAAGGCTCAATTCTTCCTCTTAATGGCTCAATAAAATCTGTAATTGTCAAGGAAGATGGTTAAATGAAGTATACAAGGGTGTATTTATACCCTCTCAACGGAACAGCAGCTCAACGGATAAATTTCAATCCGTTGTAGGCCGCCGGTCGAATGATCGGTCGACCGACTAGTCGACCGGACCTTCGATCGCTGCACATTTGTCTGTAGTCGGTTGACTGACAGGTCGACCGCCCAAACGCAAAAACATCGATCCCGATCTTCGGTCGACCCGTCGGTCGACCGACGCGATCTGCGTCTTCGGGTATTAGCAGGTCAGTCGATCGATCGGTTGACCGAAGTAGCCACTGCCTGTTTTAGGCAATGTTCGGTCGACCGACCGATCGACCGAAATGGCTACTGCCCCATTTCTTACCCTATTCGATCGACTGTCCGGTCGACCGAATTTATGCTGAATTGTATTTAATTTTCAGCTGATTTCTTCCGCGCTTCGTTTACGGGTTTTGACTTTCAACGAGCATCAGCATGGAGAGCTTTTAAGTGATCTTTGAGCCCGTCCACCACGACTTTGGTGCACTCGTCGATCTTCGAGAAACTTTTGCGACGAACCCGAGTGCGACGATCAATGTCCTTCCGATTTATCGATTTCTTTGATTTTTCTGATCGAGGACATCGAATGCTAATTGATATGGAACCTGAAAGATATTCTCAATGAAATCATTAGTCCCATATTTGTTATCATCGAAACCATCAAAACCGAGATTAAGACTAAGGTTGAAAATCTAAAGCCAATAATCTCCCCCTTTTTGATGATGACAAATATACTTAACAAAATATATACAATAAAGCATAAGGATATCAACTTAGGGATTTCTCCCCCTATTAACATGTATATCTATAAGAATAAACTCCTCCCATTTATATGCATGGATTTCCTATATTTTCCTCCCCTTTACTTATACTTTTCACCCCCTTTATATCTATACCCTTCTCCCCCTTTTTCCTATACATTTCTCCCCCTTTTGACCTATATTCCTCTATAGTTTTCTCTATGATTCTCTCCCCCTTTTGGCATCAATCAAAAAGGGCAAAAAGGACATTCTAGACAAAGGGATGAAGAACACATATTATTTCATGGAGTTGAGACTCTAAAGATTATTTTCATGAAACATGAAAATCTAAACCAAAGGGATGGAAAACAAGTAATTTGATATAAAACAAAGACATACATGATATGAAAAGAAGATAGATACAATTCAAAGCTAACTCATGTATGCACTCAAGTATGAATGTATTCATATCTTTTTCATAACATTTTTAGATTTCATTCAAACTTTCAAAATACCAAGATATGGTTACTTAGCTCATGTATATCAAGTTTGAAGTGAAACTAATGTCATTTAGTTAAAAATTTACCTTAGCATCTTTTCATTCAAAATATGCTCGAAACCATGGAAATGTTAAGTATCAAGGTTTTGCTATCTACTCAAGTTTTCTCATATTTAGGCGTCTACACATCAAACATGAGATAATGTAAGTCTATGAATTAAGTTTGGGCTTAAGATGAGATTTTTAAGGTACTTTGTTGACTTAGGTCAACCTATACTTCTAGTTTTCAAAAATCACCCTTTTAAGTTTATACAAAATCATATTTTCGACGAAAAACTCTGGTACCAATTTTTGGATGAGAATTTTTGATACCAAATATTGAATGGTCATTTGAAATACATGAATAAAGTTTGAACTCAAGAATTTTCAAAGACTATTTTTAATCTTATATTGATTTTGATCAAAAGCTTATTTTAAGATATCGCTCAATATATCAAAATCATTTTTAGAAATGATTTTACTCAAGGAATAATGAGAACGATATTAGAGATGAAATCAAAATAGCTTGAACAAGGTTTCATTTGAAGTTTTTGAAGAAAATTTAAAGTATCAAAAAGATTGATATTTCAAATCAGGATGATACTTTATGTTTTTAGAATCCAACTTCAAAAATTTACTTTAAATCTGATTCTTGATGAAACTTTTTAAAATTTTTACTGATAAAACTAGATTTTTCAGTGAATGTGCAGTTTCAAGAATTAATTAAAAAGGATTTTAGTATATTTTTCTGGAAATAACTGAAATTATATCAAATGTAGGTTGAAATGATATTTTTGTAATTTTCAGTTATTCTTAAAACTTGTTCAATTTTTATTCAAACTTTCATGACACCATAATGTGATCATGTAAAGAGTATATGTCAAGTTTGAAATGAAAATAATATCCTTAAGTCAAGATATCAACCTAGCATGATTTCATTTAAAACTAAACTAATTTTTATGAAACTTGCTAAGTTTCAATCTTAACATTTACTCATGATTTTTCAATTTTAACTATATGGATACCTAACATGAGTAAATCTAAACATGTTCCCCAAATATGGGTTGAAAATGAGACCATTAAGTCAACTTGTTGACTTGGGTCAACTAGGTTCAAAAGAGGTTTCATAAAACCACCTCTATGTCATTTTATCCACATCCATATGATTTTTTTACTCTAAGTGCTTGTAAACATGTTATACCTATTCCTAAACATGTTTATGAAGTTTGGACATAAAATGAAGTGTCCAAGTCAATTTGTTGACTTGGGTCAAATTTCTCAAGCTTAAGTCCTCTAAATTGAGATACCCATTGTATTTGATCATCTAGATATGAATTTTCAAATTTAAATACCTAGACTCATGTGATATGTGTATCTAAACATGTTCATTGCATTTTTAACTTAAAATGAAGTCTCTAATATGAGTTTTAACCTAGAGCAAGTTTCATTCAATCAAAATATCATGAAATTGCCTAAGTTATCAAGATTTTTCCTACTCATGAAAATTCAACCATATATCATGCAACATCACTCATGAGAATAGAGAGACAACATTAAACGTAAGAATTCAATTATTTTTCAAAGATTTTTGCAAAATAAAATTCATACCTTATTTTTTAGAAAATTTGCCCAACTTTTTCATTTTCTTTTAGATAGCATAGTCTTCAATGTTTACCAACTTCTTAACTTGCAAGTAGACTTCATTAGTATCAAAATGAAATCATATACCAACTAGCAAGCTAACATACTAACTAGCAAGAGTTCAATACAAAGTTTCATTTAAAATCTTAACCTATGCTAGATAGTTGAGATTCATTTTAAGATGGATACCATGGTTTCAAAATGAATCTAAGGGATCTTAAGATGTGAACCAGTTAAGTAATAAGGTCCCTAAATATGTTTAACTAGTTTGGACTTAATAAAAATGTCTCTAATAGCAAGTATCAACCTAGAGCAAGTTTCATTCAATGAAATTTGCCTAAGTGCTAAAATTCAACCTACTCATGAGAAATCAAGGATCTTACATGTAATTACCATCATGAGTATAGAGACATAGTTTAAGCCTAGACATTAAGGTATAACACTAAGATTTTGAATTTATCAAAGTTATACCTTATACTTGAAAACTTAGCCAAACTAATCTTTTTCTTCCTAGTTAGCCTTCCATTTACAATAACTTGCAAGTATACTTTAAAATAGAAAATGAAACCAAATCCACATGCAAGCTATCAAACAAAATAGTGAAGAAAAAAACCAAGTATCATTTATCAAATTCAACTTCACTAAATAGTTACAAATTCATTTCAAAATGAAATCGAGTGATATCAAAACGAATTTTAAGAGATCACAAGAATAATAAATGAAAAATATGATCTCCAACCCTTCCTATCGGTTGAAAATCGAAAGGCCACAATGTGCCTACGATTTAGAACCGCAAGGTCGCTTAGGCCCATTACAGACCACTTAGGTCTCCGAAGAGACCGGGAAATCAAAAATCAAAAACGTATTTGAAACTTTATCAAGAATGGAAAATCTACTAGTATTAAGCATATATCAAACTCCAACTATAATTTGAGCAATAGGGTATATGAGATGATACCAAAGTATTTTTGATGCCAATCTTACTAAGGCATCAAGATGACTTGAAGTTGCAACCTCTTAGAGATGTTTCATTTGAATCCAAGGTCAACTTCAATACACCATTTTTCATTCATCCTTGTGTGGTAGCTCCCCCTACAAAAGAAGAAGAGATTTTTGGTATCCAAATGGCTTTGGGTTCTTGGGGGTGAGTTGGCCTAGGAATTCAAAGTGTTTTAACTACACTTGGATTTTTTTTAAGTGCACAATCATGGATTGCATGGCCAAAGATACCACAACAAAAGCAATGTCCATTAAACTTCTTTTTATGTTTGCTATGGGCATGAGATTTATCATTTGAATGCTTAACAAGCAAAGCATGATGAGTATGAGCATTCTTGGAAACCTCATTCCTCTTCTTATGATTATGAGGTCTAATGGTAGAATGCAAGGCATTTTGAATATGATGGACATTGGCATTCTTTACATAAGTATTTTTTATTCTTGTGTTCTTGGGAAATGAAATATTTTTCAATTCGTTTACTTTCTTATTCAAGGATACAACCTCATTTTTCAATGAATCAATAGATTGATATAAGGCTCTAGATTGAGATTTCAAATTGTTGTTTTTACTTATAATTTTTGAATTCTCAAGATTCAAATTATCATTCTTAAGCTTTAAGTCCTTAAGCTCAAGTTTCAACCTATCATGGGAAGAATAAAAAGAACTAGATTTCATTTTCTCATTTTCTAGTTTTAATTGATCCACATGAGAGTTAAGCCTTATATTATCCTTTTTTGACCTTTTATTTTCATTGTCTTTTTTAACAAGCAAGGCATACATTTTCTTGTATTCACTTACTAACTCATCATATTGCATATCATGTGAACAAGAAGAGCTAGTACTATCATTATCATTATCATGACTAGATGAAGAAGAGAGTACCTCATTATTTGTAATTTTGAGGCTCACTTTGGAAGTGGCTTCATAGTCATGGGTAGAGGATGCTTCAAATGAGTGAGATGTGGATGTGGAAGCACTTGACCTCTTCCTTGCTTTGTTCATCAAGGCAGGGCAATTCTTTCTTACATGCCCTTTCTCTTGGCACTCATGGCAAATCACCTTTCTCTTCCGGCTTTTGGTGCTCCTATGACTGGAGACACTATGGGCTTCAAAAACCATGTTAGTATTGGGTGGATGACAATTGTCATCACTCCCCTCATCAAATGTTTTGAGCTCTTCGGTTTATGCATAATTATAAAGCATATTTAAAGTAGCCCAAATATAGAATGCCGAAGTACAATGCATGATTTTCTCAAACACATTATTTTCCAAAGAAAAAAATAAGCAATTTGTAGCTTTAGCATTTAACTCAAACATGCTGATTTGTTCTTGGGTCCATGCATCCATTTTTTCCTTGGGTTCTATGTATTTTGACTTTACCATGTTAAATATACCTAAACCGTGAGTCTTTAAGAATGTATACATTCTTCCTTTCCAAAGACCAAAGTTTAACTCATCGAACCTAGGAGGTGAAGACACTACGCTCTCTAAAGCCATTTCTAGATCGAGACTAGATGTAGACGAGATGGTGAAATCTCAATCCACGACCCGCTCTAATACCAATTGTGGGCGAAATAGCGACACTAGAGGGGGGGTGAATAATGTGTTGAGCATACGATTCACCTAAATTCACTTTTAATCGATTACTTAATTATTTAGGCGATTTACGATCGAATGATTATATGCGGAAGCTGAGAATGATCAAGCAATTAAAGCACAACAAAATAAAACAATGCAAACACAGAATTTATAGTGGTTCGGCCCCAATGCCTACTCCACTACCTAAGAACCCCGCTTAGGATTTCCAAACTAGTTTTGCTAGATTAATTTACGTTTCCCTTACACACGAGGACTTTTCACCGAAGAGACGCACTCTCGACCAAAGGCACTTCCACACCCAGAAGTCACCGCCTTCTTATCGAGAGTCATCTTCCACCTCAACCCTAAGGGACAACTAAACTAATCCTAGTAAACACTAACTTTACAAAAGTGGTTTTACACCTAACAATAGGTAACCACTTATACACCCAAGACCATACACCTGGTCTTCACACGCACAAATAAAAATAAAGCATTTAAATAAATAGGTAAAATTACAATCAAAAGAGCTAAAAATAAAACCAATAGAAAGAGCTCTTTTGCAAGCCTTTGGCGCCTTCAACTCTTCAAGAGATGAGCTTGATCAAAACCCGAGTTTAAGCAGCAGTTGGCGCTTGAGAAGGTGTTCGTGGAAATAGCAGAGTGCGCTTGATCAATTTTTGGAAGGCTCAATTCTTCCTCTTAATGGCTCAATAAAATCTGTAATTGTCAAGGAAGAAGGTTAAATGAAGTGTACGAGGGTGTATTTATACCCTCTCAACGGAACGGTAGCTCAATGGATAAATTTATATCCATTGCAGGTGGCCGGTTGATCGGTCCTTCTACCGCTGCACATTTGTCTGTGGTCGGTTAACTGACGGATCGATCGCCTAGATGCAAAAATATCAATCCCGATCTTCGATCGACTCGTCGGTCGACCGATGCGATCTACGTCTTCGGGTATCAACAGGTCGATCGATCGATCGGTCGATCGCCTAAGCTACTGCCCAAATCAGGCCTCTGTCGGTACATCGACCGAAGTAGCTACTGCCTATTTTAGGCAGTGTTCGGTCGACCGAAATGGCTACTGCCCCATTTCTTACCCTATTCGGTTGACCGCCTGGTCAACCGAATTTAGGCTAAATTGTATTTTTCAATAGATTTCTTCCGCGCTTCATTTTCGGGTTCCGACTTTCAACGAGCATCAGCATGGAGAACTTTTAAGTGATCTTTGAGCCCGTCCACCATGACTTAGGTGCACTCATTGATCTTCGAGAAACTTCCGCAACGAACCCGAGCACGATGATCAATGTCCTTCCGATTTATCGATTTCTCCGATTTTTCCGATCGAGGACATCGAACGCTAATTGATATGGAACCTGAAAGATATTCTCAATGAAATCATTAGTCACATGTTTGTTATCATCAAAACCATCAAAATTGAGATTAAGGCTAAGGTTGAAAACCTAAAGCCAACACTCCTCATCTCGGATCTACTCCAAACCCGAGGACTCGCTCCACTACATCAACCAATGGTAGCACGAGTCATTGAGAAAATACTTGAAAAGGTTCCATGTTGTGGCCATGGAGATTCCCAACCTCGACATGAACGCCGAGTTATATTCTGTTAAGCACAGTCTAAACCAGGACAATTCGCCGACCACATCGCACTGGCCAAATTGAGAATCATGATAGAGTTCTGAGAACGGGCCGTTTGCTACATGGAGATGGAAGAACTCTGAGAGGCCAAGAAGGCCGATAGGCAAACCATTAAAGAAAATATCGAGGACAAAACTCTTAAAAGTCCAACAAAAAGGGAGAGGACCAAGATCACCGCGAGCAGTATAGTGGCAGAAGGGCGGGGACACCCTCTTGACTGAGCCCCAAATTTGGCAAGTACGCCCCAGTGAATGCCAAAAGGGAGACTATCCATCGATAAATCTACAACCTGCAGGTATTCAAGCCTCCTACCAACGCGGGAAAGTTCAAACCTCCATCTAATGTTGACAAAAGCAAGAAGTGCGAGTTCCACCGCACCTATGGGCACACCATGCACTAAAAAGTGTGTGATGCTCAAGGACCAAATCGAGTACCTAATAAGGGAAGGTCACCTCAACCACTACATCAGCCGCAGAGGAAGCCGCAGCCGAGATCGACAAGACTACGACTCTTAGCTCCAAAGTTCGAGGAGGATGCCACCACCAAGGAACGTGAGAGGCAACCAAGATGACCACAAAGCTGATCAGTCGAGCACCGAGATCTGTGAGGACATCGACCACATAGCTGAAGGATTCACCGAAGGATGCGAGACGAGCTCAGCTAGAAAGAAGTCGCTTTGAGCCATCATGGCGATCAACAAAGTGACCCACCCATAGAGGCCTCACATCCAAACCCCAGTAATATCGTTCTTTTTATCTAATCTCCAGGTGATCGGTAAAAACTTGCATGACCTCATCACCATTTCAGTAAAGTTTTGATGGACCAAGTAAGCTCAATCGACATCTTGTTCTACTCAACATTCAGGAGGATGCAGTTGATTGAAGCTTCACTCCACCCCTACCATGGAGACCTTATCGATTTCTCAAGAGAATGAGTCAGTGTGTGAGGCTACGTCTGGCTGACAACAGAATTTGGCTCCCCACCGAGGGCCAATTTAACAGATGTGCAGCACCTAGTCATCAACAGCCCCAACCCCTATCACATGCTCCTAGGGCGACCATCACTCAACAGCTTGGGATCCCGTTGTGTCGATTCCTCATTTGGTGCTTAAATTCCTTGTCTTAGAGCAGTAGCGGGAGTGGTCCACACAGCCTAAAAGGAAACCCGCCTATGCTATAATGTGTTGGGATGTGTGGCGACTGATTTACCCGAATCCTTTTATGTTGTGCTACGCAGAGTTTTTCGACGGTCCCGCCAGGGGTGTGGGGGCGGAGCCCCCGAAGAATTTTTGGGTCCTTTGGGCTGTGAGCCTATGTCACCCTATATAAACTCACATGTGTTATTTATCTTGTATCTGCGAAAAACCCTAATAGAGAAGAATTTATAGTGCAACCGTGGAGTAGGCATTTTTCGCCGAACCACGTAAATCTTGTGTGTTTGTGTGTTTGTGTGTTTATTGAATTTTTCTCTCGTTTCTCGTCTATTACTCCAGATCTATTCCCAACAACTGGTATCAGAGTAATCAAGTTTGCAAAGGATCTGTGGGAGAGATGGCGTCAGAAGATGGGAAGGTGAAGATCGATAGGTTTGATGGAACAAATTTTAGTTTCTAGAAGATGCAGATCGAGGATTATCTGTACCATAAGAAGTTGTATGAACCATTGTCGGGGGAGAAACCAGATAACATGAAGCAAGAAGATTGGGATCTGTTAGATCGCTAAGCACTTGGGGTGATCCGTTTGACGCTGGCGCGGAATGTTGCGTTCAACATTATCCATGAAAAGACTACCCAAGGTTTGATGAAGACACTATCAGATATGTACGAGAAGCCTTCCACTCCAAACAAGGTATATATGATGCATCATTTATTCAATTTGAAGATGTCTGAGGGTGCGTCTGTTACAGAACATATCAACGAGTTTAGCCATATCACAAATCGATTGATCTCGATGAAGATCGTGTTTGATGACGAAGTTAAAGCATTGATCTTGTTATCATCACTACCTAAAAGATGGTCAGCGACAATGGCTGCGATGAACAGTAACTGCGGTGAGCAGTTTGACGCGAGATCAAAAGCTAAAGTTGCCAGAAGTTTGTGACTTGATTCTCAACAAGGATATCCGTAGAAAGGAGTCGGGTGAATTTCAGGTTCTGCCTTCAGCAGCGAAGCCAGGGTCAAAAACCCTCATCGAAGCCATAATCAAGGCCAGGGCAGACCCAAATCTAAGGGGAGAAGTCAGTCTAGGCATTGCAAAGAAATAACTTGCTGGAATTGCGATAAGAAAGGTCATTTTAGAAACCAGTGCAAGGAACCGAAGAAGAAGAAGAAGAAGAATCGGCATGACGATTCAGCAAACACTATTACTGAGGAGATCGCAGATGTTCTGATTTGCAGCGTGGACAATGGTACTGATTCATGGCATCTCGATTCAAGTGCATCATTCCGTGCTAGTCCGCGCAATGAATTATTCAATAATTATGTTTCTGGTATGTTCGAAAAGGTGTACCTTGCAGATGATGAGCCCTTAGATATTGTGGGTAAAAGCGATGTCTATATACAGACTACCCATGGAAATCAACTAAAGCTGCAGAATGTCAGACATGTTCTAGGCTTGAAGAAGAATCTTATCTCCATGGGTCAGATTGATGAAGAAGGGTACACTACAGTGTTTGGAAACGGTTCATGAAAGATCACAAAAGGAAACCTGATAGTAGCTCGAGGTAAAAAGGTTGTAACATTGTATACAACCACGAAAACCAAGAATACAGTATCAGTGGTGGAATTATGTACGAAGTTGAAATTGTGGCACCAAAGGTTGGGTCACATGACTGAAAAAGTAATGAAGTTGCTCGGCTCAAAAGGTAAAATACCAGACTTGCAGTTAGTTGATGTTGGCTTGTGTGAAGACTATATATATGGGAAGCAGAAAAGTGTAAAATTATTGAAGGCTGAAAGAACTTCAAAGGCTGAGAAGTTAGAATTGGTACATATAGATGTATGGGGACCAGCGCCGGTGGCTTCCCTTGGCGGCTCACTCTACTATGTTACTTTCATTGATGACTCCACCAGAAAGGTATGGGTTTATTTTTTAAAAAATAAATATGACGTGTTTTCTATATTTAAGAGGTGGAAAGCATAAATGGAGAATCAGGCAGGCTTAAAAATCAAATGCTTGAGGTCATATAATGGAGGGGAGTATGGCAGTGAAGAGTTCAAGGCTTTCTGTTATGAGAATGGGATCATCAAGACAGTTCTTGGAACACCTGAGCATAATGGTGTTGCTGAGAGGATGAATAGGACCTTGAACGAGCGAGCAAGGAGCATGAGGATATGTTCAGGATTACCAAAAATATTATGGGCAGACGCAGTTAACACCTCAGCCTACCTAATAAATAGAGGACCTTCAGTTCCACTGAATTTTAAAATACCTGAGGAGGAATGGACAGGTAAAGAGGTAAACTTTTCACACTTAAAGGTTTTTGGTTTCATTTCATATATACATTTAAGTTATGATATTCGAGATAAACTTGATCCTAAGGCCAAAAAGTGCTATTTCATTGGCTATGGTTCTGATGAATTTGGTTATCGCTTTTGGGATGATCAGAATAAGAAAGTCATTAGGCACAGGGATGTTACATTTAATGAGAATGTAATGTACAAAGATAGACATGGATCAGAATCTAATAGTGCAGGAAAACAATGAGATAAAAGTGAGAAGGTTGAACTCGAAGAAATATCAGAGAATGATATAAGTGGATGGACTGAAGAAATGCCAGATGATCTTGAAGAGGCTGAAGATGAAATTGGGCCAAATCCACATACACCAGAACCTCAGTTAAGAAGGTCTACAAGAATACCCAAGCCCGTACAAAGGAACTCTCCCTCGTTGCATTACTTGCTTCTGACTGATGTTGGGGAACCAGAATGTTTTGGTGAGGCAATGCAGGTGACAGATTCTTTTAAGTGGGAGCTAGCCATGAAAGATGAGATGGAGTCCCTACAGAAGAACAATACATGGGTGCTTGTCGAGTTACCAAAAGAAAAAAATAGCAATGCAAAATAAGTGGGTGTATAGGGTGAAGGAAGAACCTGATGGCAGCAGAAGATACAAAGCAAGACTGGTAGTAAAAGGCTTCCAGCAAAAATAGGGGATTGACTACACAGAGATTTTTGCCCCTATAGTGAAGCTAACCACTATCAGATTAGTGTTGAGCATTGTAGCCACTAAGGATTTGCATCTAGAGCAGCTAGATGTAAAAATAGCTTTCTTGGATAGAGACCTCGAGGAAGATATCTACATGGTACAACCAAAAGGTTTTCAAATTGCTGGTAAAGAAAATCTCGTGTGCAAGTTGAAGAAACGCCTATATGGGCTAAAGCAGGCTCCCAGACAATGGTATAGGAAATTTGATAGTTTTATATGCAACATTGGTTTCACAAGGTGTCAGATGGATCATTGTTGTTATACAATGAGAATTGGTGACTGATACATTATTTTGCTTTTATATGTTGATGACATGCTAGTTGCAGGATCAAATTTGCAGGAGATAGACAAATTGAAGCTACAGTTGGCAGAGAAATTTGAGATGAAGGACCTCGGACCAACTAAGCAGATACTTAGAATGAGAATCAGTAGAAGCAGAGCACAAGGAATTCTCAACCCATCTCAAGAAAAGTACATAGAGAAAGTTATTAGCAGATTCAACATTCAGAATGCAAAGCCTAGAAGCACTCCTCTAGGAAATCACTTCAATCTCAATAAGAAATAGTTTCCAAGAATAGATGAAGAGTGTGAGCAGATGTCCAAAGTGCCTTATGCATATGCAGTAGGAAGGCTAATGTAAGTTATGGTTTGTACCAGACCAGATATAGCACATGCAGTGGGAGTTATAAGGAGGTTTATGTCTGATCTGGGAAAGGAGCATTGGGAAGCACTAAAGTGGCTATTGAGATACTTGAGAAGTACATTATGTACGACACTTCAGTTTAAAAGGAATAGTATTACTCTACAGGGTTTTTCTGATGCAGATCTTGGTGGTGATTTGGATAATAGGAAGAGTACTACATGCCATGTTTTCACTATGGGAGGTACTGCAATAAGTTGGATGTCCCAACTTCAAAAGAGTGTTGCTCTCTCAACCATAGAAGCAGAATATGTGGCTATGTCAGAGGCTGGAAAGGAGATGATTTGGTTGAAGGGTCTTTTGAATGAATTTGGAAAAACATAGGGCAACAACGAGCTATTCAGTGATAGTCAGAGTGCTATCCATCTTGCTAGAGATCTGGTATTTTATTCAAGGACTAAGCATATTCAACTAATGTATCATCATATTCGTCATTTGATAGATGATGGAACGCTACAGCTAAAGAAAATTCTTGGATCAAAGAACCCTACAGATTTGTTGACCAAAGTCGTCATCACAGATAAGCTGAGGTTATGCATGACCTCAGTTGGCCTCCATGGTTAGTGATGAGGAGGTGTTGCACTAGAAGTGGATGGATCTTGTGCAAGAAGAGAAAGTTTATGTGAGCATTGTTGGTTTCCCTAGATCAATCTCCAAGTGGGAGATTGTTGGGATGTGTGGCGATTGATCTGCCCGGATCCTTTTATGTTGTGCTACGCAAAATTTTTGGGCCCTTTGGGCTATGGGCCTGTGTTGCCCTATATAAACTCACATGTGTTATTTGTCTTTTATCTGAGAAAAATCCTAATAGAGAAGAATTTCTAGTGCGGCAGTGGAGTAGGCATTTTTCGCTGAACCACATAAATCTTGTATGTTTGTGTGTTTGTTGCATTTTTCTCTCATTTCTCGTCTATTACGCTAGATCTATTCCCAACACAATGAATGCTTAAAGCGAAAATCGACCGAGCAGGAAGAAGTGCCAAACACCTCCTCCCAACCAACTCACTCGATATTTCACGCGGAACAATAACCCAAAATATATGAATTGGACCCCGGGTGAGATGTCCAAGAGTAGCCCTAGCATGACAATAATTTGGAACCTATACAGATCGGGGCCACCCCCGAGCATGTGACTTTCATCGGAGCCCATTTACCCACCGAGCTCCAAGCTCAACTCAGCACTCTACTCCGACTTATTCGCATGAACGTCAACCCACATGATCGGAATAGACTGTTGGCTTTAGGTTTTCAACCTTAGCCTTAATCTCGATCTTGATAGTTTTGATGATAACAAACATGGAACTAATGATTTCTTTAAGAATATCTTTCAGGTTCCATATCGACTAGCGTTCGATCTCCTTGATCGGATAAATCGGAGAAATTACCAAATTGGAAGGACATTGATCGTCGCGCACGGGTTCGTCGTGGAAGTTTCTCGAAGATCGACGAGTGCACCAAAGTCGCTTGGACGAATCCAAAGATCAAGTCAAAATCTCCCCAAGATGATGCTCGTTGAAAGCCGGAACCCGAAAATGAAGCGTGGAAGAAATAGGCTGAAGAAATAACATTCAGCCTAGGTTCGATCGACCGATCGGTCGACCAACCGAAGGTAAAATAAAAATGGGCAGAGCTACTTCGGTCGACCGAGCGATCGACCGATGGAAGCCCAAAACGGGCAGTAGCTCAGGCGTTCGACCCGTCGATCGACCGACCTACTGATTCTCGTGACGCAAGATCGCGTCGGTCGACCGACGGGTTGATTGAATGGTGAAAGAATCGGGTCGAGGCTGGCGGTCGACCGACCTGCATATGAGCCGCGATGCAATACCGCGTCGGTCGACCGACGGGTCGACCGAAGATCGCAGATTGTGCTATCTGCATCTGGCGGTCGACCGACCACAGGGTAAACAGAAGTGGTCGAATGACCGATCGACCGATGCTTCGATCGACGCTTTGACCGACGGCCTGTAACGGATAGTTTTCTATCCGTTGAATGTCGTTTCTTCACCTGGGTATAAATAAACCCAGGTATGATTCATTTAAACTTCTTCCCTTCATGTTACAGAATTTATTGAGCATTTAAAGAGGGATTTAAAGCCTTTCAAATGATCAATCGCGCGCGCTCTGCTTCTCCAGTGAGTTCCACTTCAAGCGCAAGTTTTTTCCTCAACTCGAGAATTAAATTGAGCAGTTCGTCTTGACGAGTTGGAGGCCCATTGGAGGCTGTGAAAGGAGCTTGCAAACATTGGTTTTATCTTAAGCTCTTTCAATTGTAATTTTACTGTTATTTAAACTGTTGGATTTGTGTGTGAAGACCAGGTGTTTGGTCTTGTCAAGTGAAGTGGTATCCTTGGTGAAAAAGGAGTAAAGCCACTTCTGTAATTAAACGTAGTGTTTACTAGGATTAGTTTAGTTGTCCCTTAGGTTGAGGTGGGAAAGAGCTCTCGGTAGGAAAGCGGGATACTTCCGGGTGTGCAAGTGCCTTCGGTTGGAGAGAGAGTCTTTCCGAGGAAAAGTCCTCGTGTGTAAGGGAAACTCGATTAATCTAGTAAAACTAGTTTGGAAATCCTAAGCGGGGTGCTTAGGTAGTGGAGTAGGCATTGGGGCCGAATCACTATAAATATCTGTGTTTGCATTGCTCTTTATTTTTGCTTTAATTGTTTAATCATTTGTATTGCTTCCGCATCGAATTGCAAATTGCCTATCTAATCTAAGAAATCGATTAAATTGGAATTTAGGCGAATCGTTTAGTAAACACACTATTCACCCCCCTCTAGTGTCGTCATTTCGCCTTCATAGACCCCAGAGTCATCTGCCACAAGCTTGCTATTGACCCTAGGGTCAAGCCTATGGCATAGAAGAAGAGAAAGCTTGGGGCCGAGCGCCAACAAGCATCCCTCAATATGACTAGAAAGTTGTTGAAGAAAAATTTCATCAGAGAAATCATATTCACCACATGGCTTGCAAACGTCGTGATGGTTAAGAAGCACTTAGGGAAATAGCGGATGTGTGTCGACTTCACTGATATAAATAAGGTCTGCCCGAAGAACTCCTACCCACTCTTGAGCATAGACAAACTTGTCGATGGCTCCTCGGGGTACTAGTACTTGACCTTCAAGGATGCCTACTCGGGCTACAACTAGATTCGGAAGCATCCAGGGGATGAGAAAAAAAAACAACATTCATTACTGAACATGCCAACTTTTGCTACAAAGTGATGCCCTTCGGGCTGAAAAACGCAGGGGCCACATACCAACGCATGATGAACAAAGTCTTCGAACAACAGATTGGTCAAAACACGGAAGTGTATGTGGACGACATGGTCGCCAAAACACCCGCCACTAGAGAGCATTATGATGACCTCACCAAAATCTTCAGCCAGTTCAAACGCTACAGCTTGAGGCTAAACCCCGAAAAGTGTGCCTTGGGGGTCTATGACGACAAGTTCCTCGGTTTCATGCTCACGAACAGAGGGATCAAAGCCAACCTCGAAAAATGTTGGGTCATCCAAGAGATGCGTAGCCCGCGAAACATGAAAGAGGTGCAACAACTCATAGGAAGAGTGGTCGCTTCGTCAAGATTTCTCTCAAGGTTGGCCGACAGGGCTGCTCCTTTCTTCAAGATCCTAAGAAGCATGGCTTCTAGTGTGACGAGAAATACAAACAAGCATTCGGGGAGCTCAATAGCTTCCTCACTAGCCCACTAGTTTTGGATAAACCACAATAGGGAGAGACGCTCTTCCTCTACCTCATAGTCACATAGAATGCCCTCAGTTCGGTACTAGTTTGAGAGCAAGGGAAATATCAGCAACTAATATACTTAATCAGCAAAGTCCTCCAAGGACCCGAGACCGCATATTAGAGGCTAGAAAAGCTTGCATTCACCTTGGTCATCTCTGTTAGAAGATTAAGATCGTACTTCTAGAGTCACCATAGTGTGGTACACACAAAACAATCGATCAGGCAAGTCTTGGTCAACTTGAGATCGTCGGATAGATGATATCATGGTCGGTGGAACTTTTTAAGTTTAGCATAGAATACCAGCCGAGAGGTCGCATCAAGGCCCAAGCATTGGTGGATTTCATAGTTGAGTTCACAGACGACCATGAAGGCAATCACAACTAGGTTCAAACATGGACATTGTTTGTGGACGGTGCCTCAAACGAGAAGGGAAGCAGAGGTGGCATCATCTTGGAGCACGATCAGAGAATTTCCCTATAGCAGTCCCTACAATTCCAATTCAAAGCCAGCAACAACCACGCAGAATATGAAACCCTAGTCGCTGGACTAAAGCTTGCATGTGGCGTAAAAGCCCGAAAAGTGGTCGTGAAAAGCGACTCTCAACCTGTCGTAGGGCAAGTCAACGATAACTACCAAGCAAAAGACCCCTTGCTTGGGGTCGTTGAGAGCGTGTGAACTCGTTTAGTGGCAATGAGGCCGAGGACCGCACTTGATAGTTGAGGGCATGAGAGCCTAAGAGTGGCGACTGAGGTTGAGGACCGCGCTTGGGGTCGAGCCGAGCTCGCCGGGGAGCGTTATGCAGTATCGTGCTTGGGGTCGTTGAGAGCGTGGGATCTAGTTTAGTGGCACTGAGGCTGAGGACCATGCTTGAGAGTTGAGGGTGTGAGAGCCCGAGAGCGACGACCGAGGCTGAGGACCACGCTTGCGGTCAAGTCGAGCTCATCGAGGAGCGTATGCAGGACCACACCTGGGGTCGTTGAGAGCGTGGGAGCTCATTTGGTGGCGTTGAGGCCAAGGACCACACTTGAGAGTTGGGGCGTGAGAGCTCGAGAGCGGCGACTGAGGTCGAGGACCACGCTTGGGGTCAAGCCGAGCTCGCTGAGGAGCGTAAGGCAGGATCACGCCTGGAGTTGTTGAGAGCGTGGGGGCACGTTTAGTGGCGCTGAGGCTGAGGACCATGCTTGAGAGTTGAGGGTGTGAGAGCCCGTGAGTGGTGATTGAGACCAAGTACCACGCTTAGGGCCAGGCCGAGCTCGCTGAGGAGTGTAAGGCAGGACCGCATCTAGAGTTGTTGAGAGCATGGGAGCTCATTTAGTGGCGCCAAGGCCAAGGACCACACTTGAGAGTTGAGGGCATGAGAGTCCAAGAGTGGCGAGGTTCATGTCATAAGTTGTTGAGCGTCCATCCAGTAGTTGTAAATCCCCTAGGTGCATGCACAAAGTTGTAAAACAAAGATAATGATCTTTATTAACATGGGAAAGAAACTGATAATATAGTAGTGTTATCTTGAGATGTGTGCTCAGTTCGTGCGTAATTATGCCTCGTCGGGTTTTAGAAGGGGGAAGGGAGGAATCCTGGTGCCGTCCATTGGTGGCTAAAGGAGAGATAGCAACTTCTAGCCTAGGCGAGCTCTTGTTCATATTGTTTATCTGGGTGGTGTCCAGCTTTCGAGTCATCACTAGGTCGGGGCCACTTTTGAGCACTCATGTCGGTGTTCGACATTAGGGTCCTTGCAGCTGTTCATCAAGGGATACCAAGAACGTCTGGTGGGGTACAACGCTTGGTTCCTCCCTTGGTCTAGTTGTCTTCTATTTCAAACATTCATTGTCGCACCAACGGGCCTCTTTCTGGTCAGCGTGAAGTACCCCCTCTTCTGTCTCAGAAGGGAACTTAAGCATTAGGTGGGGGGTCGACACGACGGCCCCCATGCTATTTAGTGAGGCTCATCCCAGGATCATGTGATAGGAAAATGGAATGTCAATGACTAGGTATTGAACATCGTTTGCCTTCGCCTTCGGTCGAGAGTCGAATGTCATCCTCGACCATATGGAACCTTGGACGTTCACCTGTTCTACGGAGAAACCGACTAGATCTCCATTCCAGGGGTGGAGCGAGGCCTCGGGTAATTGCATTTTCTCAAACGTGGAGTGAGGGAGGATATTGGCCGAGTTGCCTTGATCTACCAAAACTTTCCTGACAATAAAATTTTTGGTGATTGTGGAAATGATGATGGGGTCATGCAGGTTCTATCAATCCCTTTGAAGTCAAATTCATAGAATGATATTACCAGGATTCTAGAGGTGGGCCTCTGTGGGGTGAGCGGTGCCATCAACTGCTATGATTGCTCGGAGGGATTTTTTCTTAGCCGAACTTGTTTTGCCTCCTCTTGCAAAGCCATCGGCTATGTATTCGATGACCCCGCGGACCTCATTGCTTGGCTGATTAACTTGGTCATTATCTCGTGAGCCTCTGGGATGGTCCACGTACAGGTGTCCTACTCCATCTTCGGCACTGGTGATTGTGGTCGTTCCTACCGTGAATGTGTTCTTTTCCTCGATTTACATATTGGTCGAGTCATCCGCCTCAGACCAGGTCTTCGATATGGTCTCCTAGCACCACATACTCTTCAGTGGTGTGCCCATAGGTGTCATGAAACGCGCACCTCTTGCTCTTATCAGTGTTGGGTGGCGATTTTTGTTTTCTGATATTAATGGGGTGTTTGAGAAGCTTTAGGTCGTAAATCTCTCAGAGAATGACCTTCTTCTTCGCATTGAGCATAGTATACTTTTCATATCTGGCGTTCGATTGCGGTGGCGATTTTTATCTTTGCCTTTCTTGTTGGGCTTTTTGGACTTCTTCTCCTCCGTGTCATCCTTGATGGTCTGTCTGTCAGCTTTCATGGCCTCTCAGAGTTCTTCCATCTCCATTTTGAAAGGAATAATGCTCTCAAGCAAATCACATGTTAATGTATTGAGGGACTATTCAAGTGTAATGAATAATATGAGGCATCTTTTTCATCATATGTTACATCTATAACTGTTAATAGATTATGATGAACCCCATGAACCATGACAAATGATACTAGGGTCATGATGAGATCATGCTAATGAGACTTAGAATCTAGAGGCATCAGTTCTAAATGTTCGTAGTCGTTGGATCACCGAGGATGGGATTAGTGACTCTAGTAAGACTAGTGCACTTAGCACATGCCCTATCGTAGGGGGTAGTTGTTCTCATAGTTACCTATGAGGTGTCATTAATGTACAAGTGTGGGTGCCCATTGGAGAATTAGTTAACTAAATGGACCCACTCGTAGAACATCAAATGGAATCCTTACACGAGTGTTAATAGACTGTTCCTTAGGTGATAGTAGGTGCAAGAAATCCTCGGACTTGAGGTTGTCATGGTCATCTTGTGATTGATGATCTATCACTTTGGTGTATTCCCTTCATGGGTCGTAGAGTCTTGTGTCTGGTACTTTGGGCATAGTGAGGCTTTCATGTAGGTGGGTGAGCAACCAACAAGGAAATAATTACTCCTAGTAAGAGGAGAGAATAGATATGAAAGTTGGAAAAGGATTTCTGACTGTTCATGATTGAGATGATAACTTGAGAGAGTAGAATACATACAAAACGATATTAAGCTTTGACACGACTTTCATACTCTAGCTGCATTCAAGACATTGTGTAACTGAAGGATTTGATTACATGGGAACTAATCACCAAAGGATGTTCGATCCTTGTAAATTAAACCTCACACTATCCGGGTAGTTTGCTAGACGTCAATTACTCATGAGTGGAGTCTTGCACGATCACACTAAAGGGGTTTAGTGGTGACTCGTGGAAATTCGAATAGAAGAGGTTTTGTCGGATTTGACTCTCCGTTATGCATGACTCACTCCTGGCTTAGTGTGGGGCCCAATGGGTCACACACAAATAGGCTTCCCTCGTAACAAGCTTTATGGGATAAAGCTCGAACGCAACACTTAAGTTTGCTAGGATGGAAATGCTGCGACATGATCACCATTCTCGTTTATGGACAAAATAGGGAAATGTGTTTCCCATTCGAATGGATTAAATGTACCTAAGGAAGGAGTTCCTCGGAACCATTACTAGTAGGGTTCGGCATGCGATACATCTCAACCAACCCCTTGATCTGGTTCATGGATTCGAACCGAACCCATGGTTTGATTTATGGATGAATCGAACCAAACCCATGGTCTAGTTCATGGGATGAACCGGCCCATGGCTTGGGTTGGGTCAATTGAAGCTAGATGGGAAAAGAGGACGACTATTTTGAATAACCACCTGGTTTCAATTTCAAATTTGAAACATGAGACCGAGCCTTGTATGAGACCAAGGCTATGACTCCCTAATAGTTAGGGAGTCGATTTTTTATTCTCTAACTGGTAGGGGTCAAAATGCGACTCCCCATTTATTGGGGAGTCGGATGGAGGATGAGGCCAGAATTCGAATTCCATGCCTCATCCCTTGATTTGGTCTAGGTTATCTACACCTAACTGACCTAGGTGGTTGATGAACTACCTATTTAAGGGGAAGGCCTTGTGGCCAAACCCTAGAGACTTTCTAGGCCATCTCCTCCTCCAGAATAGACCAGACGAACCTCCTTTGTTCCCTCTCTTCCATATGCAAGACTTGGGAAGTCTTGTCGGAGTTTTCGTCGTTGGGAATAGCTCCCGAGTTAGAGATTTGGAGGAGTCCAAAAATTCCAACAAGGTACTTCCTTCTAGTGTGAATTCGTTATGTGATTTCTCATCATCTTTCTCCCTTTGCTCGATGTCCAGTTCTTGGTGGAATAGTCGGCCCCTGTATAGTGCAAGAAGCTCATCCGTTGAGCCACTACAAGCACGAGTGGTCAATGCCCCCTTGTTGTGAGGTGCTTGGTGTGGACTATCATTGGAGGACGTGTGCTTGTACATCTTGGAGTTAGGACCAAAGCAGTTCTTCTTCCCTTTCGGCTAAAGGTATAAAAATGCTCCTCACTCTCCTATTGAATTCCTCTGCATCGTTAAAGTAGATCGTTATTTTCGGGATGCTTTTAAGATTTTTGAAATCTATTTTTTTCGCTATTTTTCATTGTGTTTTCTCTCCGCATCCCAACATCCATGTAGCATATGGCCTTTTCTCGGAACTCGACCATGCTTCTTGGTTTAGCCAGAGCGATTTGGTCAGCAAACTCCATGGGCTTCAGACCATTCTTGATGGAATACAGCTTGATGTGTGGGTCAAGGTTGGGAATTTCCATGGCCACGGCATGGAACCTCTTTAAGTAATCCCTCAATAACTCATGTTGTCCTTGCTTGACCTAATGAAGGGCATCCCCGATTTTGGAGTATATCAGTGATGAGGAAAACTGGTTGGTGAATGTTCAGTAGAGCTCTTGGAAGGTATGTATAGACCCAGGTGGTAGAGTGGAGAACCAAAGCTGTGCGGCCTTTTCCGGGAAGGTTGGAAAGGCTCGATAGAGGATAGAGTCGGTTGCACTGTTGAGGAGCATTATCAACTTGAACATTGTCACGTGAGTGGTATGATCGCCCGTGCCGTCGTAGGATTTAGGGCTGGCAATTTTTGACACGACACGATAACCCGACACGACACGACACAGAGTTACACGGGTTCGAGCTTGGCTAAACGTGTGTTTTGATTAAATGGGTTTAACCCGGATTAACATGATTAAATAATCGTGTTAATCCGGGTTGAACCCGTGTAACCCGTATAAACACAATTAAACTCATTTAATACTTGGCCTATGACCAAGTATTTGTCTTGGCCTATGACCAAGATGGTATGTTATTATCCTGACACTGATCAGCTACGAATGTTGGGTATGTCTTGTTATTAATATTTTTTCTACTGTGTTTAATTTTAATTTCAGTAGCTTTCATTTTGTTTACTATTTTTTAGTGTTTAATTTTAAATATTCGAAACACTGCTGCTAGGATATTGCCTATGTGCAACGACATTCGCCTGACTCTGGATACCAACCATGATGGAAAAGATAATATTTACTCGGTCCTTCGGTGGGCATCGAATATTTTTGCTTGAAGTCGGGGTGATGCGGTCCTGCGCGTCTCCTGGTCTGGTGCGACTCTGGCGAGGGGACCTGTAAAGACACTCTAATACTCAAGTAAGAAGTGATTCCAGATGTGGATATAAAAATTGGAATCTAGATGTACCTAATGTGTGTTGTGTTTGAATGTAAAGCAAGATAAGGGATACCTGATGATAATGTCTCCGTGAATCTCGTAGGGATGTGCTTAGAATGGGTTGAGGCTAATCCCGAAGATGTCGAATTTATAATCGATGAATCATTTGCAATTAATGAGGACGTAAGTGTCTTTGTGTGGCCAGATGGAGCCCCTGGGCTAAGAAGTATATGGTTTGACTTGAATCTAGTTCATGGGTGTGGATGCTTCTAGGCCTAATCCGGTTGGGCCCAAAGTGCTAGTCCAGTCCAAGTAGTTCCTATATAAATTCTCTTGTTAATTCAATTTGGTTGTATTCTTTTGGGAACTCTACTATATCCACTTATCTAGATTAGTTTCTCAATCACTGCCCTTATTTCTTAATATTTCGTTTTGGTAGTGGTAACTTTGCATGTTCTATTTGCAAAACCTTTGGCTACCTAGAATACAATTATTTAAGTTTGTTGAGCATAGTGTCTAGAATATTGTTAACCATTCCAATCCTTTGATTGATTTTTCGTTAAGCTATAAGAAATACTAGATCAGCCTTACCAGACCCGTATGATGAAAAGATGTCACTACCAGAATAATGGTTTTCAGCAAAGGCCGCCCAAGCTATTCCAATCACTAACGGGTTACCAACGGCCTACGTACGGCCGCTCGGGCCGTTGCCAACAAGTAGATGGCGCGAACGCGGTGCGCAAATGAAATAATTCATCAACAACGGCTTATGTACGGTCGCGTCGGCCGTTGCTAATAATATTATCACATTAGCAGCGGCTTACTTACAATTTTTGTATCTGTTGCTTTTTAGTTGATGGGGCACTCGCAACACGAAAATGAAATACTTATCAGCAACGGCTTTGCAACGGATTAGTGAGCCATTGGTGAGATGTTGTATTTATTAGCAACGGCTTTGCAACGGCTAAGTGAGCTATTGCTAATGAGTTTATTTAACTCGTGATCGCGCCCAACCCCTTTCTTCCCTGATTCTTCTTCCTTCTCTGTCGACGCCACTGACGCCTGCCGCCATCTTCATCCGCCGACGCCGCTTGCCAACGTCGTGCCCTTCGACTTCGAACCATTTCCAAGTATTAGCTCCCCTCTTCTCTTCTCCTTTACTAGGGCCGATAAAAACCCTAATATTAGGGTTTTGGTCGGCCGCCGACCGCCGGACGCCGAACCAATGTCTAGTGTCCAATGTCTAACACTGGACAACAGCGCCGAAACACTGTTGGTTAGAGTTTTATTAAACCCTAATCAAAAGTTAGTTAGGGTTTAATATTATATGTTAATTGTTTACTGTTTAGATAAAGTTTTCACATTTTAGATTAATTTTTTATATTTTAGGTTAATTTTTCATGTTTAGATTAATCTAGGTTAAATGTTTAATGTTTAATGTTTAGATTTATTTTCATGTTTAGATTAATGTATTTTAATGTTAATTAGATTTAGATTTAGTTTTAGATTATATATGTTAATTAATTTTAGTTTAGATTAATTTTAATATTAATATTTAGATTTAGATTAATTAGAATCGTCCACTTTGGACTCGCGCTCAAATCGTCCACTTTGGACTCGTGTTGGAATTGTCCACCATGGACCCGAATCGACATCGAAAATTTTAGAAAATAATCATCCGTCGGATGAGTTGATACGTTTCACGTACGCATCGATGAGTCGGATATGATTTAGCAAAACCTTAGATCCATTTGGGGGTTGTATGTTCGTGTAAAAGATGTAGATGATCTTTCATACAACATACAACCCTTGAATTATCCCTAATTGGATAATTTTAGAACATAGTTATTTGTATTGCACTTAGTTTTTTCTGTTAACCGTTAACTCATTCTTACATTTTGTCTATTGTATCTCTTTTGTTCTTCGATACGCACCCAGATGATATGCGTATTCAGAGAACTGTAGGGAGATACTGTTGAAATTTAGAATAAAGTTAGCGGTTAAAAGAAATACTTAGTGCAATATGAATAACATGAATCCCGAATGGAATAGGATCATCTCACCTATAAAGACATTGATTGAAAATATTATCATTGATTGACAGAATCATGTTGGGCGATCGAAGTTGGATGTATCGACGTTTTGATCGTGGAGCTTTAACGAATGAGTTTCGCTTAGGCGTAACTTACTTCCTAAATTTTGCCTATTCGAATCGAAAATTCGTTAGCGCCGGTTATAAAATTCAATGTTTGTGCCGCATTTGCATGAATGCACAATTTCTGGATCGGGAAACAATCACTCTACATCTGTATAGCAAAGAATTTACACCAAGATGTTTTATATGGACTTGTCACGGGGAGTCACGTGAAGTTGGGACGTCGAGCAATGCTGTCGTTCAGACACATGGTGAATCTTCCTCTGCTAGTGTTTCTTTATCCAGTCCATCTAATCCGTATAGAACTATGATACTTGATAGTCTTGTGGGTCAATTCCAACTAAATGATAATGTCCATCAGCCAATTACTGAGACGTCAGTGCCACCAGATACTACAGGTGTTGATGTCACAGAATTGCCATCAGAAGTACAACCTGCGGTAGAGATTGAATTGTTGAATAAAGAAGCCACAGAATTTTATGAGATGTTGAAAGCTACCGATGAACCTTTGTATGAGAATTATTCTAAATACACTAGGTTTTCGACAATGACGCAACTCCTAAACATCAAGGCCGATTGTAATATCAGTAGAGTTGCGTTTGATTGAATTGCGGGATTGATTAATGGAATGCTGCCTACTGATAACATGGTTGAGCCAACTTTTTATAAGACTAAAAAGTTGATGAGAAAATTAGGGCTTGGGTACAAAAAAATACACGCGTGCCAAAATAATTGCATTTTATATTATAAAGAAAATGTGCAGTTGGATAAATGACTTGTATCTGAACATCCTCGTTATAAGGAGAAGAAATCGGTCCGACAGAAAAAAATTCCGTTTAAGGTACTTCGGTATTTTCTACTGACATCGAGGCTTCAAAGATTATTCATGTCGGAAAAGACGCCCCCCTACATGAGTTGGTATGCAAGAAGTCGTGACGATACAGTAATGACTCATCCATCCGATAATGAAGCATGGAAATATTTGGATAGATGTTATCCTTCATTTGCTAGGGATACTAGAAATATCATATTGGGATTATGCACTGATGGTTTTACTTCGTTTGGTCATTCTACAACTCCTTATTCAGTTTAGTCAGTGTTGCTAACAGTTTATAATTTATCACCGTCAATGTGTATGAAAGATGAATTTATTTATCTTTCGATGATTATTTCAAGTCCTAAAGGTCCGTGAAAAAAAATTGGCATGTTTCTCAGACCCTTGATAGATGAATTGAAAATATTGTGGACTGAGGGAGCTGTCACTTATGATTGTCACCATAAGCAAAATTTCAATTTAAAGGCTGCGGTCTTGTGGACAATCAATGATTTCTCAGCCTATGGCATGTTGTCTGGTTGGAGCACTCACGGCCAACTCTCTTGTCCGTATTGTATAGAACACTCTAAATCATTCAGTCTTCAGAACGGACAAAAAATCTCACTCTTTGATTATCATCGTCGATTCCTACCGGCTAACCATCAATATCGAAGGAATCGTAATAAATTTACTAAGGACATAGTTGAAAGAGATGAGCCACCACCGATGTTGTCTGGTGAACAAATGTTAGTACGTGTTTCAGCACTTCCAGAGATAGTGTTTGGTCGGAATGAACGAGTGTCGGGCTTTGGTCAAACACATAACTGGATGAAAAAAAGTATCTTTTGGGAATTGGCAGCAAATGAGCCTTTTATACTTCCATCACAAGCCGAACAAGTATATTACGCGAAGTATCCAGCTAGAAATAAAGTTAAAGCATATTGGCATGTTGTCTGTAAGACTAAAACTAGATGAAGAATTGATCCGATAGCAAGAGAAAATGAGCTGATACCTAATATGACAGATGATTTCTATCAAGAAAAGGATCCTCCCACAGTAGACCGTATTATTCCAATACTTGATGATGCGGACACAGCGTTAGTTCAATTAGAAGTTGAATATATTGATGATGATGATCATGAAGTTGAGGAAGTCGGAGATGAAGAAGATGAAGAAGATAAAGAAGAAGAATTTGAAGACTATTACTCAGATGATGATGAATAACTGTAAAGTATATCTTCTATTAAATCTATCTCTACTATATATATAATCTAATTACATGCTTATTCGACAGATATGGTGGGTCGTGGTTATCGTCAAACGAGAGCTTCGAAGTCTCCGATCGGTTAGACTCCAGCACTTCCTCCTGCTGTTGATCCTCCTGCCGATGAAACTCGTGCCGCTGATCCTCATGCCGTCGAGGCTAGTTCATTGAGACGCAGGCGGCCACGCAGGCCGAACAAGTGGCAGCCTCCGCCAGCCACAGAGTCATGTAGACTCATTAGTGTGATTGGGGATCGGTAATGTATCATGAATTATGAATTATTACTCTAGGGATACAGCCCCGATTGGATTACTCCAGATATATGGGACCAGCTCGTGGCGTTATGGTCGACAGATCGATGGCAGGAGGTTTTTAGGACTACGGCTAGAAACCGCATGTCCGGAGGAGGAGCGCGTCACACTGGCGGCTCAATATCATTTGTAGTGCACGCTCGTCGTTTGGTAAGTATTATACTTTAAATTTAATTACATATTTTATTTATTACTCTGTGTAATAAATAATATATTTATTTTGTAAATGTAGACGACAATGATGGATGACGGGACTGTCCATCGACCCTCCCCGATAGAGGTGTTTGAGCGGACTCACGGTCGAGGACATGGGGCGGGGAGTACATCGACACCCGCACTGCAATCATTATGGTAAGTATATTTGTTTAAATTATTCATTATTTATTTATAATTTAAGTTTTAGGAAAAATATGAAACAAAAAATCAAACTCGAGTAAAAGACCTACACTCAGACGGTGATGCAACGCGGGGGCACCCTCAAGGACTTTGACGTAGGAGCGTGGGTCGAGGCTGCAGATGGCTGGGACCACGGCCGCGTATATGGCTTTGCAAACAGTGGTCATGCGCAAACCGTGCTCCGGCCACTTGAGGCACCGACCCCTCTGATCGCTGGTGAACGACCGTCCACCTCCAGGACTAATTATGATCAGAGCAGCAGGATAAGGACACTGGAGGAGACGATCACGCGTTAGAGTGAGATGATGGAGCGTCAGAGTGAGATGATGACAGAGATGCATGCTATGCTACGCAACATCTCAGCTCATACCAGAGTAAGCATCCCTTCGGCATCATCAGATCCATCGTCCTCGAGCCAGTCCACGCCAATGTACACCCAAGCACTCTAGACCCCTCCATATTATGATCCAGACCTTCCTCCACCGTCATCGTGAGGTTTATTATTTTGTTTGGATATTTACTTTGTTATTTGGATACTACTTGATTGACTTATTTTGTTTGGATATTGATACGATAGTTTTGAATTTGAATAGTTTTTATATGATTGTGGATAATTATAAACATAAGTATAATTATTTTGATGTATATCTGATTGTATTTGTGATGTGTATGTTATGTATGGGTGTATTAATGTATTAATGGGTGTGTGAGTTATGTATCAGGTTAAATGTATCAATGTATTAATCGAAATTAGAAATTTTAAAACTTTTTAGTTACAGGTTAACATCATCAGCAACGGCACCCCCACGACTGTTCGTGGGGAAGTCGTTACTAAAAGTGTATCGTATTTTTTGGGCCGCAACCTTAAAGCCATTACTGATGACCTACAACAATGGCTTAACAATGGGCTTTCCCTAATGGCCTTGCCACGACAACCGAGCCGTTGCTGATGTATATATCTACAACGGCCCTCCAACCGTGGCAGAATCGATGCTGATAATGTTATTAGCAACGGCCGCTCCGACCGTTGTTGAGTTATCAGCAAAGCGCTTTTCTGCCACGGCTGCGTTGCAACGGGCCGGGGCCGTTGCACACCGTTGTTGATGGCTTTCAGCAACAGCTCAGCAACGGTTGGAGCCGTTGTTGATGCTTGTTATTCCATTAGTTTGTGTATGTTTCAATAACTCGGCCATGTCGACAATCTGAAATAACCCGTACATATGCCAACAAACAATGGACAAAAACAACACACCCCGCCCTACTGGATGTCTATAACCCAAGACAACCTGGGAACACCCCATCCATATGCCAACAACAAGGGACAAAGATAACACACCTCGCTCTGGATGTCAACAACCCAGGACAACTCGGAACAACCCGTCCAAGGTGTCGACAACTCGAGAGAATTCGTCGATGGAGTCAACAACCCGGGACAAAGACAAAACACGTTGCACTTATAAGGAAGAGGAGAATATGGTTTATGCCAAAAATGATTACGAAATTCCAAAGATGGGTCGTCGAAATCATTTTACGCGATTGCACGTTGATCGGTGAGAGGAAAGGTGAGAGGAAGGCGAGAGGCCAAATTTATTTAATAGAGTTGGCTAAGGTTAACAACTATGGAGGTGATGATTTATTAATACTAGATATTGAGAAATTTTTTATTTAATGTGCCTAATAATTGATGAAATTATTGATGAAATTATTAAAGTGTTCATAATTATTAATGAAATTACTATTTATGTTGCTGTGAGGAGAATTATTAAATTAATTTTTAAAAGAATATGATAAGACTTTTTTTTTTTTTAAGGTATTGCTTTTGAATGCAACTCAACACTCTTCGTTGAAGTCACTGTCATTATGGTTGTTGTCTTGAATTTGATGAAATGGCGCTCCAGTTGCTGTGTGTACACGTGTCCGTGAAGGGCGTTGTATGATGCTAGAACAAAGTAGCGGAGAGTTGACACGTCATCTGGCTCGCTAGAGTTATATATCGACTGGATTATTTATGAAACCATAAGCGCTTTCTTCCCTTCTTTTTCTTTTTCCTTCTTTTTACGCAGCAGCTGTTATGCTTGAAAAGTTTTTAACACAAAGCTACCTAATTTGAGGTTTCAATTTATTTTCTAAATTCAGACGACCCTCACAGCTGTATGAAATTAATGTTATAATAAATATTAACCAATATTTAGTTTGTTATTTAATTTTCATTATACCATATAAACTTTATTATAATAAAGCTGTCAATACTGTTCGAGCAGTACAAGAAAGCCCACACAAAAGGTTTATTTCGGTGGAACCATCAGTCCTCATCGTTATCAATCCCAATGATCGATCCACAAACGGAGGGAACGAATATGACTTGGAAATTTTTCAGTCAAGTGGATGCAAACTCAACTCTGATATATGGGTTTGTTGTCTTGACTCGTATGAATTTTGTACTTGTGTTTGTCTACTATTTGGCTCGGTTTAAATGTGTAATTTTAGCGTATGTCAAATTTTCTAGTCTGACATCGAATCTAATAAATTATTCGACTTTGTTGAAAGTGCTGTTCTCTTATTCTTGTCAATTCGATTGTTACATTTTCCATTTATTGTACAATCACAATAGTGAATATTGTTTTTTTGCTATTCAAAGTTACTATGCTTTTTAAAGAAGTTACAATATTTTTTTTAAAAGTCGCTATGTGGATTAGACTAGTAATTTGAACTCGATCAGATCAGGCACAAAAGCAGGGAGCATGAGGCAGGACCGTGCTTGGGGTCGTTGAGGGCGCTGGGCCCGGAGATGGTGGTGACTGAGGCCGAGGACTGCGCTTGGGGTCAAGCTGAACTCGCGGGGAGCGTAAGGCAAGATCGTGCTTGGGGTTGTTGAGAACGTTGGGCTCAGAGATGGCGACGACTGAGGCCAGGGGTGGTGGCGTTGAGGTTGTGATCGCATTTGGGGTCTAGCTGATCGAGCTCGCAGGGAGCATTAGACAGGACTGCGCTTCGGGTTGTTGAGGGCGTTGATCCCGGAAGCAGTGACTAGCGCCTCTACGGAAGGCCTTGATGCTGCTGGAGCTGGTCATCACCGAGCTTAGCTGCCTTATTTCATTGTGGACCCACAAGTACGGGTCTGAGGCCTCGCCCAACATATCTACTACCGACCCAACACTATCACCCTCCTCCCCCATCAACCCAGCGAAGATCGAAAACCCTAATGAGTCAGTAGAGCATATCAACCTGAGACCGACGCCGACGATGCAAAAGCAAAGGGTAGAGTCAAGAAGGCTTACCAAGAGGTAGAGGTGGCAACGGGCTGGGCTAGCCCATGGGCGGCACGGGCTCGGCCCGAAAAATTTAAGGTCGGGCCTGGCCCAGCACGGTTGTGCCCAGAAGACGGGTCGGGCTCGCCTTCTGGGCACGTGGGTCGTGCTAGCCCGAGCACGGCACACGGCCCGCGTGCCCGTGCTCTAGGCGAGCACGGGAGGCCTGGCAGTGCCAACCTGGATCTGGCGCACGCCAGACGTAGGTCGGCCCAAGCCAGACTTGGCTCGAGGTGACGAATATTTTTTATAAAAAAAAAATCTATAAATACCCCCTCCCCTTCTTCATTTCTTCTATCTTCATCTTCAACTCTTTCTCTCAATCCTCAACTCTCAACTCTCATTTCTCAACTCTCTTACTCTCAACCATCAACAACATTTTAAGCTCATCAAGAAGCCAAGGATTCAAGATTGTTGTTAATTTTTTTAATCTCTTCAATTTGTTTCATTGATTAGTATAATATTTATACTTTTTATATTTTTAATCTTTACTAATGGCGGATGGAGATTTTTCAGATTATACTCCACAAATTGGATCAAATATGTTAGAAGAAATATCTCCTGCTACTCCTACCACTCCTACCACTCAACAAAATCAAAACATAGAGATAAGTCTATCTATTAATTTATATCCATATTTTTTGCCTTTTCGAAAATAACATGTGATATATAGTATATTTCCTATACTATTAAATAATTATGAATTATGGATATATATGTATTTTTGACATACTGAAACGACTACCATTATTGGTATCAAACCAATAGCGATTCATACAAGCTAAATCTTCTAATCGGTAATTGGGCCAAAGAAAGAACTTACATTTAATTAATTTATTTGTATCTATATTAAGACCTTTGTCCTTATTCATAAATTGTGCAGAGTTTCTTATGTTGTTTTCATTGCAAAATACTGAATTTTTATTCACAACATCCCAATTTTGAGAGTTGAAACAAATTAGAATTCTCAATTCTCTACGACGCCTAGGAGATAAAATATTTTCAGGAACAAGGAAATTATAATGATCTTGATCCCTATTTACAAACATATTGTCATGTCGTCCAGTGGATTTATTAAAATTCTTCTTATC
This sequence comes from Canna indica, assembly GCA_034359265.1. Classification (NCBI taxonomy): domain Eukaryota; kingdom Viridiplantae; phylum Streptophyta; class Magnoliopsida; order Zingiberales; family Cannaceae; genus Canna; species Canna indica. The sequence continues at coordinate 28,062,994 of CP136898.1, read as the reverse complement.
AACATATATCAGGTAGAAAAAAAAGTATGGTTTGGGAATATTTTGAGAAAATTATTGAACCTGATGGCACCATAACAAAAGCCCGGTGCAAAAAATGTGAAAAAATTCTTTCGGCTTCAACAATCGAAGGAACTGGTCATTTATTACGTCATGCAAAGGGTCATGACACTAAGGTTACACAAGCTCAACAATTCTTAATTTATCTTCTTCTGGTTTAACAGCTTTTTCGTATGATCATGATTTTCAACGTCGAGAACTTGCAAAATTAATTGTTCGAAGTGAATCTCCTTTTAGTTTTGTTGATCAACCAAGATTTTCTAGTTGGATTCAAAATACTTTACAACCAAAATATAAAAAAATTACTCGAAATACAATGAAAAGTGATGCTTTAAAATTATTTTTTACATATAGAGAAAATATAATGACTAGTTTTTAAAATAATAAATCAAAAATTTCTTTAATATCTGATGTTTGGTCTAGTCAACGTACTACTAATTCTTACATTTGTGTTACTGCACATTGGATTGATGAAAATTTTATTTTACAAAAAAGAATAATTAGTTTTTAAGTTTTTGAATATCCACACACTTCTGTTGCCATTTTTTCTGCTATTAGATTTGTAACATCTTTCTATAATATAAATGATAAAAAAAATTTGATTAGTTTTGATAATGCTAGTAATAATGATGATGTTATCCCTCCTCTTATACAGTTATTTAAACTAGCATTAGAAGGTGAATTATTTCATGTTCGTTGTGTTTGTCATGTTCTTAATTTATGTGTACAAGATGGTTTAAAATAAGTAAATATACATGTAGAAAAAATAAGAGATGTTATTAGATATATACGTTCTTCAAAAGCAAGAACACAAAAATTTAAAAAATTATGTCAATCTTTTAATAAACCATTTAAAAAATTTAACGGTGATGTTATTACTAGATGGAATTCAACATATCATATGCTTATGTCTACAATAAGATATCAAGATATCCTTACAATGTTTTACAATCAAAATATGCATGGTGATCCAATTAATAATAATGATTGGTTAGTTGCTGGGCATATTACTCAAATTTTAAAACTTTTTAATAAAGCTACCAAACAACTTTTCGGTGTTTATTATCATATATGTAATTTAACTCTTTCACATATAGTTCGTATTAGTGAAGTATTTTCTTCATATAAACACCATCTTTATTTGCACAAATTATTTTTTTAATGGAATCTAAATTTAAAAAGTATTGGTCAGATATACCTACTTTATTTTGTTTAGCAATATGTTTAGATTCTAGAATAAAAATTGATGGTTTAAATATGTTGTTAGATGATTATTATAATAATATAGAATTAGATAATGTTGAAGAAAAAAAAATTAAAATTTTGAATTTATTGAATTCTATGTTTGTATTTTACGCTTCAAAATTTGGTGATACAATTACAAATAAGGCAACATCTTCTTCTTCTAGATTAAGAGATGATGGTGGAAATAGTATTAATTCTCAACTTGATCGTAGAATAAAAAAAACTAAATCTACTAATTTTAATGAATTACTTTTTTTCTAGATCATAATCATTCTGAAGAAATAGATGATAATGAAATTTTAGCATGGTGGAAAAAATAAGAAAATACGTATCATATTATTTCCATCATGGCACGTGATATACTAACTGTTCATGTGTCTACAGTAGCTTCCGAGTCTTATTTTAGTGCAGGAAATAAAATTCTCGACGAAAAAAAAAGCCGAATGAGTGAAGAAACGGTTGAAATGTGCATTTTCTTAAAAGACTGGTTGGATGCTGAAGATAGATTACAAGATAAGGGAGGACACGACACTTCATCATCGGGAGAGGAGGAAGCTCAAACAAGCGAAGCTGCTGCTGCTGGTCCTAGTACAAGTTAAATCACCGGGACTACGGGTGATTAAAAATGTAAAAAGAACTACGTAGACCTGATCCTTCTATAGTTAATCATTGGGGAGTACAAGTTTAGCTATAGAAGGTACGTAGGCAACCTTTTAAGGTGCGGTCTATTATAATATTAAAAATATATATTTTATCATTGGATGAATATTTTTGTATTAAAGATAAATAAAAATTTAATTATAATTTGATTTTTTTTTAAATCTTTTTATTAATTTGTACTGCGTTATAATATTACATATAAAAAATGTGTTAAAAAATATATAATAAAATTTAGTACAATGATTAAGTTATCTTAAATAAAATTAGAGGTCCAAATTTAAAACTCACCCGTAACCATTAAGTTTTAAAATTAAATATTTTTAAATTAAATTTAAAAAATTAAATAATTAATTTTCGGGCCGGCCCGAGCCTGGCTGGGCGGGCTCGGGCCCGGGCTGGGCTTGGCTGCCACACATTCAGACCTTGCCAGGCACGGCCCGTTGCCACCTCTACCAAGAGGGGATGACAATGATTAAAGGAAATGAACGGAGCAGCGATGTCACCAACCAAAACCTCTAAGACACAAGCGTGAAGCGGGCAAGGACGTGGGACGCAAGAAAGCTCGAAATAAGGAAGATGAGATGACTTTAAAGGTCATGAAGCGGTAACCTCCTTATCGGACGGCTAACATCTTAACTCTAGCATCAGAAAAAAAATCTCAGCCAACCGTCCCACTAGCGGTTGTTCCCTAGAACACCCTGAGGCACGAATGAGCAACCCTCCTCACTATGATTAATTCTCCGGGTGGAATTTAATGCCAAAAAGACAAACAACAATAGAAGGCCACCACATGGAAAGAAGCACTTCTTCTCCACGCAGCCACCACACCGAACGTGGGAATCGAGAAGTCGCAAAATGACAAAGCCCATTGATCCCATCTACCTCGGCCACTCAAGGGCAGAATGCAGTACTTGAACTCTTCTCAAAACTCGACCAAAGTCAAACCTCGACACATATTTAGAGCTCGGCAGACAGGCATAAGTCGACACACTGTTAGAGCTCGACACGATATCCATGGACTCCGATCAAGCTCGGGAGTTGTGGACTGAACTAGCACTTTGGGCTCATCAAATCAAACCCAAAAGCACTCACGTGCATGAACCAGGCTCAAGTCAAGCCAAACGCCACTTAGCCCAATGGCTCCACCCGGCCATACAAGGATACTCACGTCATTCATTAATTATTAGGGATTCAATAGTAATGAGCCTGACATATTCATAATAGCCATCGGCCCATTCCGAGCATATCATTGCGAGATTCAAGAAGGTATTATCGCCCGAAACATCCCTATCCTGCATTATAAACATACATGACACACATGAGCTATACTCTAAATTCCAATTCTCATATCTCTCCCCTTGAATTTCTTCTTATTTGAGCGTTAGAGTGTCTTTGCAGGTCTCCTCATCGGAATCGCACCGGATTGAGAGACGCGAAGGACCATATCACCTCGTCTTGAGACAAGAATATTATGCTTCCATTTTCTCAATCAGTGCTTAAATGGTTCATCAAGATAGTGAACATTAGACACCGATCAATTTATACATCAAAATATTTCTAGTCACAAAAGATTTTTAGTAGTACTGGAATTCTATGATTCTACTCTAGATATTGATTAGTTAACATCTATTGCTTTTATGGTATGTTTGCTTCATTGGATAGGATAGGATAGGATTGGATAATAAATGAGGATGGATTGGATATTGTTAGCCAAAGGTCTTTTCCTTCATGCTCTATTCTCTTCATGACTATTTTGATGATAACAAATCAAATTTGTTTAATCAAGTTCTTCAAGTATGAAGCTCGCAGGATCGATAAATGACAAGTCAAGTTTCACGTCTTGCGACATCGGTCTTGATACGATGACTCACAAGAATTCGATGCGTGCACCAGAGATGGCTTGGACAAATCAAAAGAATACATGGAAAGCCTTTCGAGTTGGAGCACACTGAAGGGCAAAACCAGAAAATAAAGCGCGCAACGAGAAGATCAAAAAGAAGTTTTTCAGCCCAGGTTCGATCGACTGGTCGGTCGACCGAATGATGTTAAAAATTGACAGTAGCCAATTCGGTCGACCGAAGATGGTCAAAAATTGGGAGTAGCTAATTCGGTCGATCAATCGGTCGACCGAATGTGGCAAAAAATTGACAGTAGCCAATTTGATCAATCGGTCGATCGACCGAAGTGCGCCCAGAAGCGGCAAAATGCCACGGTTGCTTAGGCGGTCGATCCATCGATCGAAAAGCGATCGGGCATCGGCAAAGGGCAAAAATGCACCTGTTGATGAGCCCTTTGGTTGGAGGGTTATAAATACCCTCCCCTCTCTCTCTCCCAGGGGATTATTTGATGTCATTAAACCTCAAAGAGTGATCTTTAGTATCCTCAAAGCTTCACAATTGATCAAATTCTTCAAACCTAGCTCTTGATCCCTCATCTTCAAGTGTTCTTCATTGAAGGGCTCATCAAGGGTTCTAGGCTCAAGAAGAAGAGGTGTTTTCATTGTGATAAGTTCTCTTCACCTCCTTCTTGTAATAGATTTATTTTTGATTTGTTTTTACTTAATACTTGAGTTTGTAAGAAGACCTAGTGTGTGGTCTTGTGTGTAAGTGGTTACCTTGGTGTATAAGGTGTAAAGCCACTTGTGTAAACTAAGTTAAGAGTAGGTCTTAGGAATTGCGGTGGGAAAGCTCACTCGGTAGAAAAACGGGATACTTCCGAATGTGGAGGTGCCTTCGAGGTGAGTGTAGGGTCTTTCTGGCGTAAATTCCTCAATTGTAAGCTACTCATAATTTAATAGATTTGGGTGTGAAATCCTAAGCATGGTGCTTAGGTAGTGGAGTAGGCATTGTGGCCGAACCACTATAAATCTTTGTGTTAGCATTGATACATTGCTTGTGTTTAAATTGTTTTATTATTACTTCCGTAGTTAGTCGATAAACTGCATTTTGCCTAAGAAGTCTAAGAAATGATTAAAATCGGAATTAGGCAAATAGATATAGTTAACACACTATTTATCCCGCCTTTAGTGTGGCCATTTCACCAATAATTGGTATCAGAGCGGGTCGTAGTTTGATATTTCACCATCTCGTCTACATCTAGTCTTGATTCGAAAATGGCACTATAGTTGGTAGCGTCTACACCTCCTAGATTCGATGAGTCTAACTTTGATCTTTGGAATAGTAGAATGTACACTTTCCTAAAGACTCAAGGTTTAAGTGTTTTTAATATGGTAAAGTCTAAATACATAGAACCTAAGGAAAATATGGATGCATGTACCCAAGAATAAATTAATAGGTTTGAATTCAATGTTAACGCAATAAATTGCATATATTGTTCTTTGGAAAATAACATCTTTGAAAAAGTCTTGCATTGTACTTCGGCTTTTGATATTTGGGCAACTTTAAACATGCTATATGATTTTGCTAAGATCGAAGAGATTGACACTTCTAATGAATGTAGTGATGACAATGGTCATTCACCTACCACTATGTTGATTTTGATGCCCATGGCTCTTTTAGTCAAAGGAGTAGCTCCAAGAGCCGAAAAAGGAAGTAATGTGTCATGCATGCAAGGAAAAATGGCATGTGAAGAAAAATTTCCCTTTTATGAAGAACAAGGCAAAGAAGAGGTCAAACACTTCCACATCATCATCTTATTCGAATGAAGCATCCTCTTACCATGGCTATGAAGCTAATTTAAAAGATTGCCTCATGAATGCTAATGATGAGGTACACTCTTCATCTTCTAGTCATGATAACAAAAAGGGTAGCATGTATTAATTCTTCTAGTTCTCATGATATGCTTTATGATGAATTAATGGATGAATATAAAATCATGTATGCCTTGATAGTTAAAAAGGATAAAGAAAACAAAAAATTAAAGAAGGAAAACTTGACTCTTAGCTCTCATTTACATGATGCTAAACTAAAAAATGAAAAGCTAAAAATTAGTGTCTCTAATCCATGTCATGATACCTTAAGTATTGACACTAAGGATTTGAAAACAAAAAATGACATCTTAAAGAATGAAAATAGCATGTTGAAAACTCAATTGCATGCTATTCATAGATCCATGAACGATTTGAAAAATGAGATTGTGTTTTTGAACAAGAAAGTAAATGAATTCAAAAATATTTCTTCTCCTAAGAACACAAGAATGAAAAATGCTTATGTAAAGAATGTCAATGTCCATCATGTTCAAAATGCTAAGCATTCTACCATTAAACCTCATGATCAAAAGAAGAATGTTACTCTCAAGAATGCTCAAGCTCATCTTAGTTCAAATGACAAGCATTCTAATAATAAATCTCATGTCCATAGCAAAAACAAAAAGAAATTTAATGGACATTGCTTTTGTTGTGGTGTTTACGGGTATGCCATTTATGATTGTGCATTTAAGATGAACCCAAGTGGTGTTAAAGCACTTTGGGTAGCTAAGCCCTCTAACCCTCAAGGACTCAAAGCCATTTGGGTACCAAAGATTTCATGTTCTCTTGTAGGGGGAGCAACCGCACAAGGGTAAAGAGAAGTGAAGAGTTGAACTTGACCATGGACCTAAATGAAGTATCATTCCTTGGTTGCAACTTCAAACCATCATGATGCCATAGGTATGGAAATTGGCATCTAGGTATATTTTGGTATCATCTCCTATACCCTTTTGCTTAAATTATAGTTGGAATTTGATATATGCTTAATAGTAGAAGATTTTTCACTATTGATAAGTTTTAAAAACATTCTTGATTTTTTATTTCCGATCTCTTCGGAGACTTATGTAGCCTATAACGGGCTCATGCGACCTTGCGGTTATAAATCAAAGACTCATTGTGGCCTTTCGGTTTTCAACCAATAGGAAGGGTTGGAGATTTTATGTTTCAAAATTTCATATTTTGATCTCTCTCGATTCGTTTTGGTTTCATGACGATTTTACTTGAAACGAATTTTTCACTATCTAGCATAGGTTGAAATTCTCAAATGAAGATTTCTATTTCACCTTGCTATTTAGTATGCTAACTTGCTAGTTGTTATATCATTGTGCTACTAATGATTTTTGGCTTGCAAGTTGACATCTATGAAAATGGAAGGCTAATAATTAGGAGAAAAATGATTAGTTTGGCAAAATTCTCATGTAAGATGTATGTCTTTGAATTTCGTAAAATCTTAGCATAATACCTCAATATTCATGCTTTATTGGTGTCTCTATACTCATGATTAGAATTGCATGATAAATTCTTAAATTCTCATGAGTACGTACAATTTTAGTACTTAGGCAAGTTTCATTGAATGAAAGTTGCCCTAGGTTAAAATTTGACATTAGAAACTTCTATTTTAAGTCCAAACTCATGAAACATGTCTAGATATACACATGACATGATTCTAGGTGTTTAGATTTGAAAAATCATATGTAAATGAGAAAAATGGTAACTAGCTCACCTTAGGAGACTCAAAAATTGAAAAAGTTTGACATAAGTCAACAAATTAACTTAGAAATCTCATTTTGAGTCCAAGCTTCACAAACATATTTAGATTTACTCATGTAAGGTGTCTAAGTGTCCAGGTTTGAAAAATTATGAGTAAATGATCAAATTTGATACTTAGCAATTTCATGTTATCTAGCTTATATATGTTTGAATGAAATTGTGCTGGGTTGATATCTTGATCAAATGATATTATCTTTATCTCAAACTTAATATACATGCTTTAAATGATCATACTTTGGTACCTAGAAAGTTTGGATAAAATCCGAAAATATTTGACAAAATGACTTATATTTACAAAAATGCCACTGTGAACTTGTAGATTTTTTAGAAAATTATAGAGACATTTTTTTTGAGTGACTCTTGACTTTTTGGAATCCTCATGAAGCCTAGTTCATGTAAAAAAAGGTTTCATAAAGTTTTAATATATAGATCTCTCAAAAATATTTTTTTTGGGCTTAGAAAACCCATTGCAGCTCGAACGGTCGCACAACATGCGATCGCCCGATCGACCGGCGGACAGAAATTGATCATGTCCACCCATTTGGCCAACTATTTTAATCACAACCCTTCAACCTAAGCTTTTAAGCCCGAAACTAGGGCTTCCTTGATCTCTTCAACCGGCCACTTACCCCTTTCTCCTTGATTTTAAGGTTCCTTCTTCTCTTCTAAGGTAAAAAAACTCAACTTTTAGCTATAATACATGAGTTAGTTCATCATGTTGAGTGGATTCTTCATCTTTTGTCTTCTCTATGTTTAGATTCACTCATAAAAATCATGGTTCATGTCTCTTCTCTATGGATGGTGATTTTCCTTAGTATTTTTTTCTTCAAAACAAGTTCTAGGGAAGGAAAATCAAATCTCTTATGTTTCTTGTATAAGTAAAAGTTTGTTTTCCTTCATGAGATATCTTTATTTATAACATTTTTGTTCTTTTTTGTTCTAAAAGGGATTCTTCATGTTAATTAAAAAATTTCATCTTCATCTTACCATTTATTTGTGACCCGTTTTATTTTTTTTGGATTCACACATTGAGATTTAATATTAAAATCCAATCCTTTTTGGCAAAGAAAAGGAAGTCTTGTACAAATTTATGTTGATCTTAAAAGTATTTTTTCTCTTTGGTTTAGGAGCATGCATTACTCATCAAAGCTAATTACCTACACATCATCCTAATTGTCTTGCAGAATGGCACCCAAGACAAAGCTTCCAAGCTTGCCCGATAATCTTTTGACCGCTAGCCCCTAGGTTTGTAGACAGAGCTCTATTACAGACTCATCCAGTTAACCTAGGTGACCTAAAGCAGTATGACATTAGAGACAAACTTGTGGCCCTAGGATGGGTAGAGTATATAGGAAAGCAAGTACTAGTGTGCCCCATATTGATAAAAGTGTTTTTCTCCAACCTCGTGATAGATAAGGCTAGATTAGGTGACTCACTAGTTCTCAGATCTGAAATTTTAGAAAAATCCATAGTAATCACCGAATCAGCCATTAGAGATGCATTTGAGTTTCCTCTGCTATGAAGATCAGTATATAAGATGTCCACACATCACTTTTATGAGGATTTTCCTAGTCATGAAGTTGTGTCAGCCATCTGTCCTGAGGGTTATCAGGGGATGCTTCCTACTCAAAGCATCAAATTGTCAACCTCTGCTAGGATCATGCATCTTATCATCGCCTATAATATTCTTCCTAGAGCAGGACATTATGGCAAGGTAACAAGTACGAGCACTAGGGTGCTCTTCTTTGCTATGTCCCGCATACCTATAGACGTTCTTGATCTTATGCTTTGCTACATAGCGGATGTCCATGCTTCAAAAAAGTAAGCCCTACCCTATGCCTCAGTGATCTATCACTTTATCTATGTTGCTGGGGTAAACAAGTCTAGATTTGAGATAGATCTTGTGCCCAAAGCAATAGATTCATCCTCTCTAAACCGTATGAAAATACTTGAAAATTAGCGCGATAAAAGAGTGCGGGGGGAACCTGCAGAGCACAGTGATCATGATAAAGATATGGATGAGGGAGACACTGGTGGAAGCTCATCAACTGGTACTCCCATTGAGCGTTTGGGAGATCTAGAGCATCATTTTGCTTAGTTTCATATCGACCAGCTGGGATGGAACAAAGGCACGAAAGGATGTCTAGACGACTACGGCCACCGGATCGATGAGTATGGTCAGATGATCGATGAGCATGGCCGACGTATGGATTAATACGGTCAACGTGTTGACCAGTACAGTCAGAGAGTGGATGAGTATGGTCGTCGGGTTAATGAGATGTATGGTCGGGTGCATGAGATGTGACAATACTATCAGTCGCATCTACCACCTCCTCCACCTGAGGATGATTAGTCCCACTGATGTTTGATGTTATTCATTTTATGGACTTGTATCAACACTACACTTTGCTTGGTCTACTTTTTATTTGTATTTGAAACTCCTTATCTTTAAGTATTATTTGATGGTTGAATGACCTGTTATATTTGAAACTCCTTATCTGTAAGTATTTTTATTTGTATTATTTGTGTCTTGCTATTCTTTTTTATGGATGACAAAAGGGGGAGAGTTAACATGTTTATGGGTTAGCATGATGATAGGGGGAGAGTTAAAATATATATATATATATGCATAATGATAGGGGGAGCACTAAATACAATATGCCTGTATACATCATCTTTTAATGCTCTCATATATCCACTTATAAACTCATGCTTCACACTAATTGACGAATACATTACGTATAGACTTTTTGTTGCTCTTTATCGTCAATAGTTTATCATCATCAAAAAGGGTGAGATTGTTGGCCGAAGTTCTTTTCCTTCATGCTATATTCTCTTCATGACTATTTTGATGATAACAAACCAAATTTGTTTAATCAAGTTCTTGAATTATAAAGCTCGCAGGATCGATAAATGACAAGTCAAGTTTCACGTCTTGCGACATCGGTCGTGATACGATGACTCACAAGAATTCGATGCGTGCACCAGAGATGGCTTGGACAAATCAAAAGAATACATTGAAAGCCTTTCGAATTGGAGCACGCTGAAGGGTGGAACCAGAAAACAAAGCGCGCAACGAGAAGATCAAAAAGAAGTTTTCCAGCCCAGGTTCGATCGATCGGTCGATCGATCGAATGATGTTAAAAATTGGTACTAGCCAATTCGATCGACTGGTCGGTCGATCAAAGTGCGACTAGAAGCGGCAGAATGCCGCGGTCGCTTGGATGATTGATCCATCAGTCGATCGGTGATCGATCGGCAAGAGACCAGGCATCGGCATCGGGCAAAAATGTGCCCGTTGACGAGCCCTTTGGTTGGAGGGTTATAAATACCCTCCCCTAGCTCTCTTCTAGGGGATTTTTTGATGCCATTAAACCTCAAAGAGTGATCTTTAGCATCCTCAAAGTTTCTCAATTGATCAAATTCTTCTAACCTAGCTCTTGATCCCTTATCTTGAAGTGTTCTTCATTGAAGGGGTCATCAAGGGTGCTAGGCTCAAGAAGAAGAGGTGTTTTCATTGTGATAAGTTCTCTTCACCTCCTTCTTGTAATAGATTTGTTTTTTACTTATTTTTACTCAAATTTACTTGAGTTTGTAAGAAGACCTAGTGTGGTCTTGTGTGTAAGTGGTTACCTTGGTGTATAAGGTGTAAAGCCACTTGTGTAAACTAAGTTAAGAGTAGGTCTTAAGAATTGAGGTGGGAAAGCTCACTCGGTAGAAAGGCGGGATACTTCCGGGTGTGGAGGTGCTTTCGAGGTGAGTGTAGGATCTTTCTAGCGTAAATTAATTTCTCAATTGTAAGCTACTCATAATTTAATAGATTTAGGTGTGAAATTCTAAGCACGGTGGTTAGGTAGTTGAGTAAGCATTGTGGCCGAACCACTATAAATTTTTGTGTTAGCATTGATACATTACTTGTGTTTAAATTATTTTATTATTGCTTCCGTAGTTAGTCAATAAACTGTATTTTGCCTAAGAAGTCTAAAAAACGATTAAAATCAAAATTAGGCAAATAGATCTAGTTAACATATTATTCATCCCCCTTCTAGTGTGATCATTTCACCAACAGATATAAATTTTTTAAATCCGATATACACCGGATATAATATTAATTTTATACTCATTTTCTTCTAATCCATGCACTAAACAAACAATGGATATTAATTCATCTCTTGTTATATCATTTCTTATCCTATGAAACAAATATGCACTTAGAGCATGTTTGGTACCTTGTATAAGCATCCTGTATACAAGATAAATTTTTTAAATCCGATATACATCGAATATAATATTAATTTTCTTCTAATCCATGCACTAAACAAACAATGGATATTAATCCATCTCTTGGCATATCATTTCTTATCCTATGAAGCAAATATGCACGTAGAGCATGTTTGGTACCTTGTATAAGCATCCTGTATAGTATTAGGATAATACTATACAGTGTTTGAGAAGGATATTAACTAATATATGTACTAAAAATAATTACCCATAAGTTGTCATATGGTATATTAGTAATACACTCTCAAAGCTCTTCATTAGCCTACACTATAACTTTTAATATTTTTTATACTCATTTTACCTCCGGCCAAAAATTAAAAAATATATATATAATATTTAAAAAATAATTTTAATTTATGAAATATTTTAAATGATAAAATATATTATATAATTTTTTATATTATATTATATTATTATAATATATTACATATAATATAATATTATAGTGTATATTATTATATATTATATTACTTTATATAATATATAATATTATATAATATTATATATATTATATTATATTATATTATATTATATTATATTATATTATATATGATAGTCAATACATACTAGTATTATACTAGCTAGTACATGTGTGCATCAAATACTGTATAATAATAGTACAATACATATTAGTATTATACAGGTTAGTCAATACAGACTAGTACTATACATGCTAACACTATACGATGTACCAAACGAGCCCTTATTATATATTAATTAAAGTATTTTTCCTTGAGAAATGGGTCAAATTAATTATTAGTATTACACACTTCTAATGTTCTAAATTTGTTTACAAAAATTTATTGAAAATCGTGAGAAAATATGTAATTCATTTATATATCAATTAAATAACCATTTTTAATTTGGTTTTAATCTAAATATGGGACAACCTTCACTAAGTTTATAATTAATTACAATCACAACCATCAATTAGTGATAATTATGACATCTACCTTTCAAATTTGACAATTTCAGTTCACATGACATGTCCAAGTGTACTTTATTTGCACGTGACATGATACGTTAAATTATTTCAAAAATAAAATATCATCAAAAAGTTTTTCTAAATAATATTAATTTATAGGATAAATTACACGGAACCTCAATCAACTATAGTTCATATATGCAAAGACTACCTGAACTACCAAGTGTGCACGGAACCCCCATCGATTACACTTTTTGTTCAAATAATTCTCCTCCGTTAGTTAGCCCGTTAGTAACTTAACGGTAAAACTTTCACGTGCGCAGAACCTCCCTCCTCAGTGCCACGTGGCAGTAATCTCCACCCTCCATCTCATCTGACGACGCGGCCATCACTTTTTCTTCTACCCATCCCTCACCTACCTACACTCCTCCCCTTGCCCTAGAATCCATCGTCGCCGCCACTACCGCCGAAAGAGGAGGAGGAGGAGGTTGCTGTCGGTGGCGGCGATGGTGGAGAGGGATGGTGAGGGGAGGAGTGTAGGTAGGTGAGGGATGGGTAAAAGAAGAAGTGATGGTCATCAGATGAGATGTAGGGTGGAGATTACTTCCACGTGGCACTTGGGAGGGGGTTCTGTGCACGTGAGAGTTTTATCGTTAAGTTACTAACGGGCGAGCTAACAGAGGGATTATTTGAACAAAAAGTGTAGTCGATGGGGGTTCTGTGCACACTTGGTAGTTTAGATAGTCTTTGCGCACATCGACTATAGTCGATGGGGGTTCCATGTAATTTATCCTAATTTAAACAAATTGTATTTATAAATTAATTTAAGGGAAAATTATACTTTTTGTCCTCACAGTTTGCTCGAATTTTGGTTTTAGTCCATACACTTTATTTTCGTTTAGGATTTGGTCCCTAACGTCTCTGCTCCTGCATCTTCATCCTTTGCTCCTCCATCGTCAGCCTCTGCCCCTCTATCGTCAGCCTCTGCTCCTCCATCGCCTGCCTCTGCTCCTCTATCGCTTGTCTCTGTTGGGTGAGCTCCGACTCCATGGCCGCTATCCGGCTCTGGTCCTGCGCTCGGGATGTCGAGGGTCGCTCACCCACAGTCGGAGGCGTCGGTGCCCCTAGTGGCCCGAGCACGGCGCGTGCATGGCCACTGTCTGCAAAGCCATAAATACGACCTTGCTCCAAACCACCTGCGGCCTCCACCCAAGCTCCTGCTTCGAACTCCTCCGGTGTGCCTCCACGCTCGATCACAGTCCTCGTGTAAGTTTCCTACACATATTTATATTTTAAATATATATAAACTATAAATAAAAATTGTGTAAATCAAATAGACATATATAAATACTTACTATTATATACGATGCTCTGCTATCAACGTAGTCCCCCACTCCTCGTCGACGACGGTGGGTGCGCTCAAACACCTCCATCATCGACGGGCGTTGGACGGTGTCGTCCTACATCACACGCATCTTACATTAGAAAATAAATACATTAGTATCATTATACACAATATATAATTTAATTAAAAATAATTAAAATACATACCATACGACGCTCATGAACCGCAAAAGAGATGGAGCCACCAGTGTGGCGCGCGCCCAGTGTCGCCCCCCTGGACATGCGGTTTCTCGACGCAATCCGGGAGATCTCCTGCCACTCAAGTGTGTCCCAACGCTCAATGAGCTGGTCCCACACAAGGCCAGGAATCCACTCGGGGGTGTGTCCCCGAGTCTGCCCTATCTGTGTTGTCCCCAGCTGTCTCATCACGGTCTGACGGCCCTGCTGAAGCAGCCCGTTATAGCGAGCACGGACAACACACTCCCATGCAGCCTCCACAATAGTGGTCTGGTCCGTCGGCCGTGTATAATGAGCTTGCGGAAAAAAAAATTAATATTACCGATGAATATTTAACATTAACATTAATTTAATAAATATACTTACCGTGACCTCTCGCCACAACAAATCCATATACTAACAGGGCACGTGAGACCATGTAGGCCACGCACGTCCCGTGCATAAACTTTCGGATCGTCCCCGCTATCGTGCGGGGGACGTCCTTCTACTCAAATATGCACCAAATATAAATTCATATTATGATATTTTGAATTATAAATAAATTATAAGAAATAATTAATGCATATACCACTACTAGAAAAATGGTCATCAGCAACGGCTGATGCCGTTGCTGAGCCGTTGCTGAAGAGCATCAGCAACGGCTGAGCCGTTGCAATAGAGCCGTGACAGAAAGTCGCGTTGCTGATGACTTAGCAACGGATCAGCAACGGCCGCTCGGGCCGTCGCTAAAACTATTATCAGCAACGGTTTTGCCACAGACCCGGAGCCGTTGCTGATAACATTAATAGCAACGGCCGCTGAGTCCGTAGCAACGCCGTTAGTAAAACGTCGTCGCTAAGCCGTTGCTGTAGGTCATCAGCAACGGCTTTCGATACACTTTTAGCAACGGCTTTCCCACGGACGCCCGTGGGAAAGCCGTTGCTGATGACGAATACCTGCAACCAGAAAATTTGAAAATTTTAAATTTCCATTGATACATTGATACATTTATCTGATACATAACTCACACACCCATACCCTCATACACACATTCATTCACACATCACAAACACCTCATACACATTCATTCACACATCACAAACACACCAACATATATACATCAAAATAATTATACTTATATTGATAATTATCCACGATAGTATAAAAACAATTCAAATGCAAAATTGAAGTATCAATATCCAAACAAAATAAGTTAAACAAGTTCAATATCCAAACAAAAAATCTCACGATCAAGATGGAGGATGGTCTGGATTATATGGCGGGGTCTGGAGCGCTTGAGTGTACACCAGCGTGGACTGACTCGAGGACGATGGATTAGATGATGCCGAAGAGATGACTGGTTCGGGATGACCTGACAAGTTGCGTAGCATAGCTTCTATATTCGCCATCGTCTGACTCTGACGCTCCATCATCTCAGTCTGACGCGCGACCGTCTCCTCTAGTGTCCTTATCCTATTACTATGATCATAACTGGATCTAGAGGTGGACGGCCGCTCACCAGCGACCGGAGGGGTCGGTGCCCCAAGTGGCCCTAGTACGGCTCGCGCATGACCACTATCTGCGAAGCCATATACGCGGCCATGGTCCCAGCCACCTGCGGCCTCGATCCACGATGCTGCGTCAAAGTC
Source organism: Canna indica (assembly GCA_034359265.1). Taxonomy (NCBI): domain Eukaryota; kingdom Viridiplantae; phylum Streptophyta; class Magnoliopsida; order Zingiberales; family Cannaceae; genus Canna; species Canna indica. The sequence goes on along the minus strand of CP136898.1, from coordinate 28,047,141 downwards.
CTCGGGGGTACCCCCGCGCTGCACCACCGTCTGGTTGTAGGTCTCCTACTCGAGTTTGATTTTTTGTTTAATATTTATCATAAAACTTAAATTATAAATATATAATGAATAATTTAAACAAATATATAATTACCATAATGTATGCAGCGCGGTTGTCGATGTACTCCCCCGTCCCATGTGCTCGACGGTGAGTCCGCTCGAACACCGCCATCGGGGAGGGTCGCTGGACAGTCCCGTCATCCGACACCGTCGTCTACATTTACAAAACAAATACATTAATTAGTACACATAATAACAAATAAAATATATAATTAAAAGATATACTTACCATACGGTTTGCGTGCACTGCAAATGCAACAGAGCCGTCGGTGTGACGCGCTGCTCCTCCCGACATGCGATTTCTAGCCGCATTCCGAGAAACCTCCTGCCATCGATCCGTCGACCATATCCCCACGAGCTGGTCCCATATATCCGGAGTAATCCAACCGGGGCCGTATCCCCGAGTCTCCGCGATGTTAGTGGTCCCAGCTCGAGCCATCGCTTGGGACCGAGCCTGCCCCAGCTGTCCGTTGTACCTTGCCTGGGAAATAGCCTCCCAGGCAGCGTAAATGAAGGGCCTCTGGTCCTCGGCCCATGTATAGCGAGCCTGTAAAATAATAATATCAGTACCAATATTAATATATCATCATGCATGTAAAAAATAATAATAATACGTGCCTCAAACTCGCGCCATAACATGTCGACGTGCTCGCTAGGCACGTGAGACCACGTAGGCCATGCCCCGTGCATGTATCGTCGAATAGTAGAAGAAATGCTCCTCGGCACTTCTTCTTGCTCGAACCTGCACAACAAAAATAAATTTTAATATTATATTATGATATAATGAATTTGTAATGATTCATAATTAATGATATATTACCGCTCCCCAATCACGCTAATCAATCTACGTGACTCTGTGGCTGGTGGAGGCTGCCACCTGTTCGGCCCGCGTGGCCGCCTACGTCTGGATGTACTAGCCTCGGCAGTATCATCGGAATGAGGATCAGCAACAGGAGGATCAGCAGCATGAGTAAGTGCTGGAGTCTCACCGATCGGAGACTCCGAAACTCTCCTGCGTCGATAACCACGACCAGATATATCTGTCGAACAGACATATAATCAGATTATTGTATAAATAATAGAGATATATTTAATAAAATAAATACTTTACAATTATTCTTCATCATCTGAATAATAGTCTTCGAATTCTTCTTCTTCTTCCTCTTCTTCCTCTTCTTCCTCTTCTTCATCTTCTTCATCTCCAGCTTCCTCAATTTCATGATCGTCATCATCAGCATATTCAACTTCTAATTGAATTGACGTTGTGTCTGCATCCTCGAGTATTGGAATAATACGATCCACAGCAGGAAGATCATCTTCTTGATAGAAACCAGGAGGATCATTTTCTCCTACTATCGGATCAATTTTTTCTCTACCTTTTGTCTTACAGACTACACGCCAATCTGCTCTATCTTTATTTCGAGCCGGATACTTCGCGTAATATACTTGTTCGGCCGTGAGTGCTCCAACCCGACAACATGCCGTACGCGGGGAAATCATTGATTGTCCACAAGACCGCGGCCTTTAAATTGAAGTTTTGCTTCCGATGACAATCATAAGTGACAGCTCCCTCAGTCCACAATGTTTTCAATTCATTTATCAAGGGTCTGAGAAATATGTCAATTCATCTACAGTTCTCCGAATACGCATATCATCTGGGCGCGTATCGGAGAACAAGAGAGATGTTGCCAAATTTTAGAATAATTAGTTAACAGTTAAAATAAAAACGTAAGTACAGTACAAATAACTATATTCCCAAATTGTTCAATCAGGGACAATTCAAGAATTGTACGTCGTATAAAAGATCATCTACTTCTTTTACACGAACATACAATTCCCGAACGGATCTAAGGTTTTGCTAAATCATATCCGATTCGTCGATGCGTACGTGAAATATATCAACTCGTCGGATGGATGATTATTTTCTAAATATTTCGAGACAGTTCGAGTCCATATTGGACGATTTCAGCGCGCGTCCGAAGTGGACGATTCCGGCGCGAGTCCGAAGTGGACGATTCTGGCGCGAGTCCAAATTGGACGATTCCGGCGCGCATCCGAAGTGGACGATTTCGGCGCGCGTCCGAAGTGGACGATTCCGGCGCGAGTCCGAAGTGGATGATTCCGGCGTGAGTCCGAATTGGACGATTCCGGCGCGCGTCCGAAGTGGACGATTCCGGCGCGAGTCCGAATTGGACAATTCTGGCGTGCGTCCGAAGTGGACGATTCCGGCGCGAGTCCAAATTGGACGATTCCGGCGCGCGTCCGAAGTGGACGATTCCGGCGCGCGTCCGAAATTAATCTAAACCCTAATAATTAATCTAACAAATTAAACAATTAATCCAAACAATTAATTAACAATTATAAAATAATTAATTAACAATTTCAAAACAATAATATATATATATATATATATTCCGGCGCCGGAGTCCACCCTCCGGCGCCGGCGTACAGTGGCCGGACACACTGTCCGGCCACTGTAGAAGGTCCGGCGGCGGCCATTGGCCGACCGCCGCCGGCCGAAACCCTAGAAATAGGGTTTCGGTCAGATTTTAACCTCTCCGGCCGAAACATAGTGAGAGCCGGTCGGCCGATCAACATACCGACAGCAGCGGCAGCGGCGGCGAGAGGCGTCGGCGTCGGCAGCAGCGGCGAGCGGCGTCGACAGGAGCGGCGGCGGCGGCAGCGGGAGGAAGAAGGGTCGGGCGCGAGAGCGTGCCCTATATAAACTTATCAGCAACAGCTCACTCGCCCGTTAGAACGCCGTTGCTGATAAGTTATCATCAGCAACGGCTCACTTATCCGTTAGTAAGCCGTTGCTGAAAATTAAAACATCAGCAACGGCTTGCCTTTCCGTATGAAAGCCGTTGCTGATAGTTAAAATAATCTGCAATGGCTCGGTTTTCCGTTAGAACGCCGTTGCAGATACAGATATCTGCAACGGCTCGGGCGGCCGTAAGAATGCCGTTGCAAATAGCAACGGCTTGAGCGGTCGTTGCTGATAGCCGTTGCTGAAGATCAAGTTTCTAGTAGTGTACTTACCATCTTCCGCGCACACTAACTGCTATGCGCAGTTCTTCCTCGGGTGGCGAATGGAGAATTCTGTTAGACCCTCATGGCCTACGTCTCGAAGACGACGGTCCTGGATCGGCTGAAGGGATGGTGGCTGGAGGTGGTGGAAGGCGAATGGTCAGTGGGTACAGGTGGGGCGGGTGGTAATCGTCGGGGGGTCCTACGAGGAATGCCTCCTCGAGAACTCACTATAACATTTTTGACCTATAGGAACAGTCGAAAAATGTTCCCAAAACATATAAAACCATGGCCATAGACATATGAGAACGGTTTTCCCTTGTGTACTAAAAGCCACTATTATGCTAGGCTATAGGAACGATTTTCCAACCTACGGCCACGCTGCCAAAAATATTATTCCCATAGGCTGAGTTTATAGCTATAGGAACAGTTTGCTAACTGTTCCTATAGATCATACATATAGGAACGGTTTGGAAACCGTTCCTATAGGCCAAGCTTATAGGAACGGTTTGAGAACTGTTCCTATAGGCCAAGCTTATAGGAACAGTTTGAGAACCGTTCCTATAGGTATATAGGAACAGTTTGGAAACAATTCCTATAGGCCAAACATATAAGAACGATGTGGAAATCGTTCCTATAGGCCAAGACTATAGAACCAATTTTAGAACAATTTTCAAATTGTTCATATAGTTGATGCTTTATGCGAATGGTATGTACTGTTCCTGTAGGTCATGTTCCTATAACAGTGTAGAACCATAAAATTTCATAAACGTAAATTTCAAAACATAAATTTCATTCATAAACATAAATTCCATCCATAAATGTAATCCTTTCATAAACATAAATTCTATTCAAAAAAACAAAGTTGACAATGGTACTACTATTACATGTAAAATTAATCTATCAAGCCTAGTAATCCCCCTTCAAAATTGGTCAAGTCCTCTTGATGATCATCTCCTCCCTCCGTGAAATTCATCTTTCATCTCCCAAATCATCATTTTCCTTCACACAATCCCACGATTTTGCTTGTAGTAGAAAGTCCATATCAATTCCTTGTGTCCAAATTAGTCAATCAACAACTGACCAATGTTACCTGAAGTGGAAAAGACATGATTTCATTATATAATCAGGCAAAAAGCAACTTATTACTTCAAGGATGGGTGGAATGCTGTAGTTATAATGCTCTCTCAATCTGATGTCATGTTACCTTAAAACCAACCAATTTGAGGACGACATAAAAGAAGGCTCAGAGGTATTGTTATCTCCTCGTGCCCTTGCTCACTTTGTCTCTATAGTTATCACAAGCATAATGTGCATCTGATTCATTATCAAAGAGTGGTAATAATTCTATAGCTTAAAAGAGGATATCATTATCAATGTCAAATTCATTAGGAAATAGAAAATAACAATAAGCAAATGAGAGAAATGATAAATGATCCGTTCTACAATAATTCTTATTTGATTCAAATGTCAACCAAATATTTACTATCATGAATATCATATGCAATATTGCATCTGAAAATTACATCATGCAGTTCTTCTTTTCCTTGTTATCACTTATTTCTTTTCTCTAAGCGAGTTAGTTTGATCTCCTTCACCCTAAATGTTAGATAGGTTATTATTATTAATTCAACCTTCTTTATATATATATCCAAATGACAAAAGAAGGGAAAGAGATCCTTGAATAAGAAAGATCCAAAACCTACCAGTCTGCTAGTAGTGAGAGCTGGCAGTCACAGCATATGTGTGAATTGAAATAGTTGTTCTCTTCTTGCTCTGGAAATAAACAAAATGCTAAACCATCTAATTGTATTGATGTAATTCCATTTCATCAATCAAATATGTATGCCTATGTTTGATGGTAATCTTTCTGTATCAAACTAATTCAGATATAAATAATTTTCTTTGTCAATTCCAATCTGGAAAATCCATGATTTTAGGTAGTTATGCCTAGTTGTCTGCTAAACCATCTCAAATTCTCAGTATACTGATCTCATTCCTATAGCTCAGGTAACAATTGCATGCAAACTGAGAATTATCAATGAAGATAGATGGCTTGTTCCGGGATAATTTCATTGTTTTTTAAATTTCGAATAAGAAAATTCAATTCTTGATGCCATATGTTGCAATAAAAACTTTGTAGTGTGCAATATATATACTTTTCAAGGAACAAATTCCCTGATGATTTTTCTTTTTCGTCCCAAAAATGGAAATTTATAACAAATTTTTGGCTTTTGGGAAAAGAATTTCGCCAAGAAAAATATGGTGGTCTGTTCGATACCCTGGTTGTGAAACGTGATGGAAGGAAGGGCACCAGCATATTTTCCTTCCACCGTTGAGAGGGGGGAGTAATCGCTGCTCTGTGAAGCCAGCCTGATGCAATGCCTTCCTCATTATGAACCACCTGGTTAAGACCTACGTCCAAACCATTTGGCTTGGCTACTATTATTAATTGATTCAAAAGATAATAAAGTAATGTATAGACACAAAAACCTCACATAAATACAAAATAACAAAACAAAAAGATGTGAAAAACCTCACACAAATATAGAAATAACATAACATAAACATTATTAGAATGGAGCATGGCTTATTGACGCAAAATCTTGGATTTACTTGTTTTGTGGAGGTGGTATTTGGATGAGGAAGTAAAATTGCAATTAAGCTTTTTGTTGAGTCAATTTTCTTCATAAGCTTTCCATGGGTGTCTGATCAAGCCATTCTCGGAATTCCTAAACACATAGCAATTTTCTTTTAGTTACAATCTAAGCACCTAGGTACTGCTACCACCTAGCCCTAAACTCGTAATTCTTCTCTAAATCATTATTTTTTACAAATAATCACTAGTAAAAGTTAATAAACCCAGTATATGCTTTTATATTTTTTCTGTTCCAGCTATTGTCCTAGTAAGTAGTAACATCTATTTTTTTGTTCTCTCAAACTTATTATCTTCTTTCTATTACTTATGAAATTCATCTACTTGTTCTCATCTAAATCTCAGCTCTGGCCATTAAGTTCTCAGTATTGCCATTCTATGCCTTCAGTTTTGTTTTATAAAGAAAGCAGGGCATTCCAATTTTATACACAAAATATATAATCGGTATGAAACAATAACCTATTTATTATTTCTCCCCGGTGCAAACTCATTCACAATTTAGACTCGTCCATATCTATTATCAGCAACACCTTTACCTGAGTATTCTACAGAATCTGACTTCCAACCTTAACTATGGGTTAGCTAATATATTATCCCGAAATAAATATTGCAGGGTGAAGGATGGGTTGTCTGCAGGGTCTTCCAAAAGAAGATCAGTCATAAGAATATCCTACCTGAAGAAGTGGTAGAGGAAGACCAATACAAATCAAGGGCAAGTAACTTGTATCCAGTGGAGCAAGTGCAGAGCTTCCATGTGCCATCCAGCTTCTCCTTCAATAACTCGGTACATCTTCCACAACTGCTAAGCTCTGAACCTGATGTCGTCCCTCCTTCAATCTCTTCAATCTCCATGAACTTAATGGACATAGAATGCTCTCAAAATAGCATGAAATCAACATCAGGAAGACGTGGAATTCATCCACATGGGATGTTGAATTGGGATTGGTCTATCCTGAATAAGCTCCTTGCTTCCCACCAAAACCTGGATCAGATATTGCAAAGAAAAATCAATAATTTAGGTGTAGAAGATCTTTTTCAGTATTTCACATTCAAAAAGAATTAGACTTGCATATCTAACTATACTCTACAGAAATCAGTTTTCTTTTTAAGGAAATCTAAAGGTAATGTACAGGGTATTTAGTGCCAAAACAAAATAGAATATATATAAAAGATAGAGTGATCAGTTTGATATTTGTAAAGTGGTTGGGATACTTTGTTCAGATGATTTGAGAAAACTAGACAATCATTTCTTAAGGACAACCAATAACAACTAACAGTCCATCTAAAAGACATGAGATGGCACACAACCAATTACAACCAACAATCCATCTATAACTGGGAAACTATGTTAAGTAATTAATGTCAATATTCTTAACTTAATTATATATATAGAAGAGGAGGAAAAAAATAAAGGAGGGTTTTGTCTAACTAAGAAGATTAACACTATGTTTGGATAACTTTGAGTAAGGAGTTTGGAGGGGGAAAGGTTTGAAGGAGTTTGAAGGGTTTTGGAGGGGGAGGGGTTTGAAGGTTTTTGAAAGAGTTTTAAAAATCTTGTTTGGTTAAACTTCATAAAGGGTTTGGTAGACCACTATGCCCTTGTTTATAATAATATATTTTTTGTTCTATGAATATTTTTGTAATTTAACTATTTTTAATTCATTAACTCTTCAAACCCCTCCAGCTATTGCTCGCTTAGGCTCACAAGCTTACCGGTCGCCAGAAAGTTTGCCCCTTCAAGAGCTCCAGTAGTGCTAAAGGACCAGCACGATCCACACGAATCAATTATGTCAACCAACCAAACAAGGAAGGGGAAAAGCAGTAAAAGAACAAAAGATACTTGATTTTTGACCTCAGTGACAGCACCATGATCTCTCCAATCGAAGTTTTCAGGAAGGTTGTTGGTTGGAAGGATCGGCGCCTCGTGGGACGAAGAGGAAAAGGCCTGTCTCCGACCACGGAGACCGAGGTAGGTTCGGCGGAATTCGGCGGGGGTGAGATCGGAGAACTGGATGACGTCGTGGACGGCGGTGGGGTCAAGGAGCTGATGACGCCTCGCGCGGCGCCAGTTGTTCTTAAACACGGCAAAATGGCGGGCCCGCTTCTCGCTCCTCATAGAGTTGTTCTTAAGCACAGTTGCTCTATGAATTGGTGTTTGGCGAGGAAGGAGGCAGAGGCGTCGCCTGGTTAGGGACCTAGGGTTGGCATTTTGCGAGGAAGTTAGGGTAGAGGCATCGAGGGAGGCGACTCGGACTCGAGCAGGAGAGAAGAGTTTGGAGGAGAATATTAGGTTTAGTTATTTAAGTATATTTAACTTAAATTTTGAAATGATTCTAGGTATAAGATTTAGGAATAATTTATTTTTATTATTATGTGTGACATATAGGAACGGTTTCTTTCTGTTCCCATAAGTTATAGGCTAAGGGAATGGTTCTTAAACCGTTCCCATATATTGACTATGGGAACGGGTTCTTATCGTGTTCCTATAGTATCTTGGATAACAGAACGATTTTTAAAACTGTTCCCATATATTGGCTATGGGAACAGTTTTGTTTTGTATTCCTATAGTGTATTGGCTAAGGGAACGGTTTTCAAAATTATTCCTGTAAGTGATGTATAGGAACACTTTATTAATCGTTCCCAAAAGTGGCGTGGCCATAGAGCCAAAATGTAGGAGTGACTGATATCTCGAACCATAGCTGTAAAAATTTAATATAATTAGATTATATATAATAAATTAATAGATATATTTAGTATTTGAATATATACTTCACATTTACAATTATTCGTCATCGTCATTATCATCATCTGTGTAATACTCTTCTTCTTGTTCTTCTGTATTGGAATCTTGAAATTTTTCTTCGTCTCCATCATCATCATTCTGTCCTTCCTCAACTTCATTATAGTCGTCATCAACGTATTCTATTTCCAATTGAACTAACTCTGTGTCATCATCCTCGATTATTAGACTAACTCGTTCCACTTCAGAATGATCTTCTTCTTAATAGAAGTCATCTGCTGGCTCATTCTCTCCAACTGTCGGGTCAATTTTTTCTCTGGCTTTAGTCTTACAGACTAAACACCAATTTGCCCTATCTTTCTTTTGCGATAGATACTGCATATAATATACTTGTTCAGCTTGAGATGCCAATATAAATGACTCATTTGAAGCCAATTTTGATTTGTAATTGACTTCGACCAACTGTTTATATTTTGGATGAACTCTCGTGCCCCTATCGCTTGTATCGAACCAATGACATTTAAAAAGGGCAACTGATTTACATCCAAAAAATTACAATTCAATGACTTCTTCCAATAATTCGTAAAAGTCAACATCACATTCAGCATACGTTGTCCCTTTGACGCAGACCCCGGCATTCATAGTCTTTTTTGTAGATGAATATTCAAGTGTGTAAAATTTATTTCCATTGACAAAATAACCATTATAACACTGTACAAGTCATGCCGGTCCGCTAGCAAACTCAAAGATTTGGTTATCTATTTCGCCTCTATGTTCTATGTTGTAAGGTTGAAACCAATTAGGGAACTCACGATTCTGTAATCTTTTTAATTCCTCATCGTTGTAAATTGAGTATTTTGTCACCATCTTAATGTCAAATATTTCAATGAACTTCTCAATCTTTGGATAGTTTAGTAAAACGTACAAGTATGCCAAATGGTACTCTTCATCGTTTAAGAATCGAGACGGACGAGAACCCAAAGCACGATCGGGGTAACCAAAGATATTTAAACAACCATCTGATGGTCGAGCTCCCCCGTCGTCATTCCATGGAAGATGATTAAGTCTTGTCTTGATGGTTGATTCAAAATAAAATGAGCAGAATGTTGAAATTTCTTGAATTATATATGCTTTTGATATAGAACCTCCAACTGCGGTGGTGTTCTTTACTTTTTTCTTCAGACGATTCGTGTATCTTTCAAATAAGTACATCCACCGGTATTGAATGGGGCCACCAACTCATGCCTCGTATGCCAAGTGTATTGGTAGATGCTCCATCGAGTCAAAAAATGCAGGAGGGAAAAACTGCTCCAACTTGCATATGATTTCAATAATATTATTTTCAAGTGTTGATATATCTTTGACTCGAAGTACATTTGCACAAATGTTTCTGAAAAACATACTTAATTTTGTCGACGGATCCCAAATTTTATCATGTAGATTATTTCGAAATGCGATCGGAAGCAATCTCTGCATGAATACATGACAACTGTGGCTCTTCATCCCCGATATTTTGCATTCATTGACGTTTACACTGTGGGTGAAATGTCGACACTAGAGGGGGGGTGAATAGTGTGTTTACTAAATAATTAGCCTAAATCCACTTTTAATCAATTACTTAATTAGTTTAGGCAATTTGTAATTTAACGATTGGATGCGAAAGTGATAAATGATTAAGCAATCGAAGCAATCAATCAATCAATGCAAACACAATAATTTATAGTGGTTCGGCCCTAATGCCTACTCCACTACCTAAACAACCCTCTTAGAATTTCCAAACTAGTTTTACTAGATTAATTTACGTTTCCCTTACACACAAGGACTTTTCACCAAAGAGACGCACTCTCGACCTAAGGCACTTCCACACTCGGAAGTCACCGTCTTCTTATCGAGAGTCCTCTTCCACCTCAACCCTAAGGGACAACTAAACTAATCCTAGTAACAACTACGTTTTACATAAGTGGCTTTACACCTAACACCAGGTAACCACTTGTACACAACAAGACCTAACAGCCTAGGTCTTCACACCAACCCAAATCAAAAAAATAGTTTCGAATAACAGTTAAAATTACAAGGGAAAAGAGCTTTAAGTAAAACAAAATTATCTACTATTTTCCAAGCCTTAAAACCTCCAACTCGGCCAAGTCATTAAGCTTGAATTAAATCCCGAGTTGAGGAAGCAGATGGCGCTTGAAGAAGAACTCGATGAAGAACAAGGCGCGCTTGAACCACTCTTTTGGAAGGCTCAAATCTTCCTTTTAATGACTCAAAAAATTTGTATTAATCAAGGAAGTATATGAGGGTGTATTTATACCCTCTCAACGGAACGGCAGCTCAACGGATAAATTTCTATCCGTTGCAGGTCGTCGGTCAAACGGTCGATCGATTGATCCTTCGACCGCTGCACATCTGTCTGTGGTCGGTCGATCGTCCAGACGCGACTGTTCATTCCCTCAATCCAGTCGACCCATCGATCGACCGACGCAGGGAAGCCAAGATCGCGCGCTACGCAATTTTTTACTCCGGTCGATCGATCGGTCAACCGCTAGGGCTACTGCCCAAAACCAGCCTCTGTCGATCGACCGCTAGGGCTACTGCCCAAAACCAGCCTCTGTCGGTCGACCGAAATGGCTGGTGCCATTTTTCTTACCCTATTCGATCGACCGCCCGATCGACCGAACTTAGGCTGAAACTTATTTTTTCAGTCGATTTCTTCCGCGCTTGGTTTTCGGGTTTCGGCTTTCAACGAGCATCATCTTGGAGAGCTTTTGACAATCTTTGAGCCCGTCCAACATGACTTTGGTGCAGTCGTTGATCTTCGAGAAACTTCCGCGACAAACTCGAGCGCGACGATCAATGTCCTTTCGATTTATCAATTTCTCTGATTTTTCGGATCGAGGACATCAAACGCTAATTGATATGGAACCTGAAGGATATTCTCAATGAAATCATTAGTCTCATGTTTGTTATCAACAAAACCATCAAAACCGAGATTAAGACTAAGGTTGAAAACCTAAAGCCAACATACACATCGAGATAAGTTTGAGGCATATCCATCAGGTAATTTGAGTTCTTTGATCCATTGATACACATCTTTCATCTATTGTTTATTTAACACATACGGCGCCTTTGGCTTATGAAATCGTTCGTTGACCTCTTGCAACTCTAACTCAGGTCTCTTACAAAGTATTTTTACATCATGTCGGGTCTTCACATTATCTTTAGTTTTGTCGAAAATATCCATCACTGTGTTAAAAATATTATCAAACATATTTTTTTCAATGTGCATAACATCCAAATTATGTCGAATCAGTAATGAACTCCAATACGGCAATTCCCAAAAGATATTTTTTTTCACCCAGTTATGTGTTTGACCAAAGCTTGAAATTCTTACATTCCAACCAAAATCTTGTTCAGGAGTTGTGTCATTGCCGAAAATCTTGTATAATTAGGACAATTCTCATACAAAGGTTCATCAGCAGCTTTCAACTTCTCGTAAAATTCTGCAGCCTCCTTATTCGGCAATTTAATTTGTATCGCAGGTTGTTCTTCAGTGACTTCAATTGTCGTAGTATTTGGTGGCACTACCATTTCAGTAACTGACTCAATATTATCATTTAAATGGAATTGTCCTCCAAGACTATCGAGAATCATTGTTCTATAAGGATTAGGTGGATTGAAAGAAGAAACACCAGCAGAAAAAGATTCACCATGAGTTTGGACAACGGGATTGCTCGACGTCCCGACTTGACGTGACTCCCCGTGACAATTCCATACAAAATATCTTGGTGTGAATCCTTTTGTATACAGATGCATTGTGGCAGTTTCTCGGTCTAAAAATCTTATGTTCGAACATTTCCGGCACGAATATCGGATTTTATCACCACTAAGGAATTTTTCATTCGAGTAGGCAAACTTTAAGAAGTAAGTTACGCCTACTTGAAATTCGTCCGTTATAGCTCCACGATGAATTAGTCGATACATCCAACTTCGATCGCCCGATATGTTCTGTCAAAAAGTTTGCAATATCTTTAGATAATATCTTTAGGTAGGATGGTCCTATTCCATTCGGGATTCATGTTACTCATATTGCACTTAGTATTTTTTTAGTCATTAACTTCATTCTAAATTTCGGTAGCATCTCCCTACAGTTCTCTGAATACGCATATCATCTAGCGCGTATTGGAGAACAAGGAAGATACAAGCCAAAATTTAAAAATGAATAATGACTAAAAAAAAAATAAACTAAGTGCAATATAAATAACTATGTTATCAAATTATCCAATTAGGGACAATTCAAGGGTTGTACGTCATATAAAATATCATTAAATTCGTTTACACGAACATACAACCACCGAACGGATCTAAGGTTTTGCAAAATTAAAATTTGACTCGTCGATCGTACGTGAAACGTATCAACTCGTCTTGATTTTTTTCTAAATTTATGGATGCTGGTGCGAGTCCATAGTGGACGATTTCGCGCGAGTCCAAAGTGGACGATTCCGGCACGAGTCCATCCATTATGGACGATTCCGGCACGAGTCCACCGTGGACGATTTAATCACGAGTCCAAAGTGGACGATTTGGCCGCGAGTCCATAATGGACGATTCCGACACGAGTCCTCGGTGGATGATTCCGCGCGACTAATTAATTAATATTAAACTAATTTCATTAATTAATCTAAAACTAATTAAACCCTAATCAACATTAACCATTAATTAATATTAACCAAACTAATTACCTAATTAACAATTAATTTCTAATAATTAATAAAAATAATAATTAAATAATTAAATCCTAATCAAACTATGATTACCCTAATCATAATTTGATTAGGGGTTAATTACCCTAATCAAGTAATTGATTAGGGTAATTAACCCTAATCAAGAAGTAGCCGGCATCACTGTCGGCTACTGTTCAATGCATTGGGGCCTATGGTAATTAGCTCCAATGTGGCACCAGCCGGGTTGACATCGGTGCGGAGAGGGCCGGCCGGGTCAACGCCGGGGCGGAGAGGGTGGCGTACAGCATGAACAATAGAATGAAACAGGTAGGAGGAGAGGATTGGTGCATACCGGAAGTGAGAGGTTCACGGTGGTGATTGACGACGACGGCAACAGGTAGCGACTTTGCGGCAACTCGACAGTGACGGACAACGGGGGCAGCAGGCAACAACGGCGAGCAGAGAAGAAAGAGGAAGAAAGAGGAAGGCTCGGGCGTGAATGCAAATAAAAAAGATTTTCACCGATAGCTCAAGGGCCGTCGGAACACCGTGGATCTTTAATTTTATTATCACCAATGGCTACATGAGCCGTCGGTTAAGAGTGTTTTAATATTCGCGCTGCATTCGTGGCATTAAATAATAAGCGACGGTCGCCTCCAGCCGTGGCTAATGAGTAATTCATATCACCGACGGCGGCATACAACTGTGGCTAATAACTTATTTTATTTCGCGCCCCTGTGCGCGCCATCAACTATGAGCAACGGCTATATACGAATCGCGGCTGATTTGGTTATTCACATCACCAACAGCTCCAGCACCCCCGCTAAACCATGACTAATAACTTATTTTATTTCGCGCGCCCTGCGCGCCATGAACTATAAGCGACGGCTCTGGTTGGCCGTATGCGAGCCGCGGCTGATTTGGTTACATCAGCCACGACCGCTACGATCGATGCAAAGCCGTGAATGATTCTGACGGCCCTAGCGACCGTTTGTGATCTCCGTGGCTGATGTGGTATATTCTAGTAGTGTTTTATATTTTTTTAAGAAGAATAATAATTTTGGTCCCTATAGTTTATTTGAATTTTAATTTTAATCCCCATAGTTTATAAAATTGGTCTATACAGGTCTACGTCAATAATATCTAGTCAGCATCTGTTATCCACGTCAGCTCCATTTATGCCTTATGTGACGGTAAGGATCAAATTCTAAACGAAAATAAAGTGTATGGACTAAAATTAAAATTTTAATACTACAAGGACTATAATAAAAATTCGAGTAAATTATAGGACTAATTTAACAATGATATATTAAAATTCAACCAACTAAAAAGTCATTTAATTTCAGTCTAACAACTTTTCTGATATTTAACCTCCTTATGATCATCACATTTGAGGTGACATGAACATTTTATATAATATTATCATTATTTATGCTAATAAAAATAATCGATAAAAATATTTTTGAAAAAATAATAATATTCATTTATTACTATAATAAATAACTCCAAGCCTTCCTCTGATTAAAGTGGGGAATGAAAAGGAAAGGCATCAGCGTGCGTGCAGCGGAGACGCGTCGTCGCCCCGGATCTGATGGTTGAGCATTCGATAGCTTCCCCTTTCTTGATGTCGATCGATTCAATTGCCTTTTGACGGAGAGCTCAGCGGCTGCCCACTCACTTGCTCCGCTCCCCTCACATCTTTACCCACCCTTTTCGCCCTTACCCTCTTCTCTCTTCCTCCTTGAATCCGCCCTATCCACAGCTGTGGCTGCCTTCCATCTCTTCCCAATCGGGTATGTATGCACCAATTTGCTCCTTTTCCATGTTCTTTGTTTTAGTTCTCCTCTGGAATTAAAAAAGGTCCTGCCAGCATCCAGTTAACGAATCAAATAGTTAACTGCGGCGTTTCCCTAATTTATTGGCGTTCTGATCTTGTGAAGGTGCGTCCGGGCATGTGCTGTTGACGTATGCCTAGTTTGACCTGCGTTTAATTATTAGCAACTTGAGTATTCTGAAATTGTCTTCTTTGATTTCTCTCTTTCTAGAGTTGATATATGGAGCTTGACCCAGCTTGTCTATCTACATCCTGTAGAATGAGTTATATAGATTTAGCCGTTGGTCGTAGAGTTTCTTAGATTAGCTTTCTGATCCCTTGTTTCCTTCAAATAATTCGGGACAAAAAGTAGTTTTTTAAAAAAATTGGACACATCCAGCAACAAATGAATTATAATCCGTAGTAGACATGTTTGATTAACGTAGCACGGGTCCCCTCTTTTTATATGACTTGATCATTTCAATAATGGTCAAATTCTTGGGCAGTACTTCGTAAACTTTATCTCAGTGGCAGTAGCAGGAGATGGTGGTTCGTAAAACCCCAGAACAATTGTGGCAAAGCAAAGATGTAATAGTTGTATTTTGCTTATGGAATTCATAATTATGTTTGAAGAACCATGTTTTACCTTCAAAGCTGTTGTACTGAAAAGAATATGAGCCGGTCTAGTTGACATCTTGAAAAGCTCCGTGCTTTTATTGACTTCCTTTATCCCTTTTCCATGTCCTCCCTTTGCCTCCTTTATCTTTACTTAGTTTCTGTGAGAAGGCAGAAGTTATATCAAGATATTGATTACTGAGCAGGGCATTTTACATTTATAAACATTTAGTTCAAACCTGGCAATCCTTTCTCCTAATTTTTTAGCTTCATGGGTTATATGCTCTATTTTGAATAAGTCAGAGCAGGACATTTTGATCTAATAGAAATGCATAAATTCCTTAAATATTGTAGATCTTCTTTTATCATAACACTTGTATGATGATGATCCAATGCAATTCGGATTGAGATCAGATTTCAACATGCATGTGAATGTCAACTTGCTTTGCACAGCATGGTTTTTCATCAATATGATTTCAACCTCATGCTCTAGGTCTGGGTCTAGGTCATGCTCACTCTTAGTATTTCTCAATAACATGGAACTATTCCCCCAGAAAGCTTGTAATCCTGAAAAATAAACACGGAAGATCATCACACAAACTATGAGTTAGTTGTTTTTCTTTATTGAGATAAACAAGGAAGGTAATGCTCAATCTTAGTATCTCTAGATAACATGGAAGATCTCCATAACACGCGGAACTTTTGCAGATCCAATCAAAGTTCCACACCGAGGTCTTTGTAACCTATAATATAGTCCAAAATAAGTCAGCCAAAACATTATTTTCATCGAGCATTCACCAAGGCACTAAGGTGATGCAAGGTGCTAGGGAGTACCCCAATCACTTTGCATGATCTGCCATCAAACTGCGCGAGTGCCTAGTGACTCGGGTGAGCAACTCCCTTAAAAAAAATTCCATAATGCACCAAGTCTAGTAAAATTGTTCTATGTAGTAAATCCCTCTTTACCAAGCAAGGAACTTTATATGGTCTATTCCTTTATGAAAATATATAATTTTGTAATAGTATATTAAAATAATTATTGAATCTATCATAACATCATCAGGGTACCTTTGTGATAGCAAATGATGAAAGACAGCTACATCAATGGGGATTGGAAGGATTAAAACAAAAGAAAAACTTAATGGTTTGATATTATTGACAAAGAAGATTCTACCACTTAACTTCATACAAGGGAGTGCTATTAGAATGCACAAAGCTCTCTTGCCAATACAGGATCTAGAGAGGTTCTATGTATGCAACCTGCCTTACCCTCACTACCAAAGAAATTCTTGTTGCGACTCAAAACTCTAGTAACCCAATTCATAATGGAGCAATCTTACCATTCTACCAAGGCTCGTCCTATAACTTCACACAAGTTCAAGGATACAAATCAAATGATGGAGATGGAAATATGAATAATTGACAAGCCAATGGATCTTGATGATCAATGGAGCTCTCCATTCAATAGATATTTGCAATTCTTTGGAAATTTTGATAACGAATAATTTGCCATTTTATTGATTTAGTATGACATGGCAATAATTTTCTACCGATAGATGATATAGAACTCATGCTTTGATTAAACTATCACTATAGTGATCATTTTTGTTTTACATCTTTTTATAGTTTTTGGGAGGTAAGCATCTTTCTTTGTTTGGGTGAGCACCTATCACTTTTGACAATGCTGAACCAAGACAACTTAAATAAAGGTTCCTTTTTGAGGTCAGATGGTATTTTAAATAGCTATCAAGGTTGTCAAGGCAAACTCACTTTCCTATCTAGGAGTGTAAGAGGATCCATAGACGGTTTTTAGGAGCATATTACAGCTCAGTTGAAATTTATCATCAAGAATTATATATGACCCTTGTCTTTTTATGCTTCTTCTCTCAATCACTTTTCCCTTTTTCCAACAAAACTCATCCTCTCTTTCCCTATGCCTTTACCACCAGCTGTGCTCTGAATAAATTTAACTGTTTAATCTTTGGGTATTTAGTTATGCTCTTGCAATTTATGTTAGCACCCAACAGATAGCTGCTTGTATCCCATGTTTGAATCCATTTGTTTTCTATACTTTCTTAGACAGAGAAAATCAGATCATGTGATGTGATAGCCAAAGTCCAAACAACTTTTTAAGCCAAGAATAAGTGGTTTGGCTCATCTGTAGAGGGATGAAATTAGCATTAAATGGATTGAGGGGTAAACGTCTTTCCCTTATTCTCATCATCATCTTCACAACATTTATTATTTGGGGATGGGAGAGATCACCACACCAAGATTCTTTCCACCAACCTCATCAGCAGGATCTTTTTCCTCAAGGTTTGTCATGCAATTTCATCACATGAACTTCACTTCTTGTTTTGTTATGTTCTTTCTTCCCTTATAACTTGCTTCTCTCCTTTTTTTAACTTCCAGTTACCCACGTTAAATATGTGCATGAACATCCGTCAGCAGAGGAAGATTTTCCAGATGCTGAAACGGTTGGACATCGGAAAAGTGAAGCGGTTGTGCATGTTCTCAGTGATAGACCAGTAGGTTCTACGTCAGAAAAACAAACAAGAAAAGTGGATAAGAGTTTTAAGTCGTCGGACACTGTAGAGAATAAAGGTAGCTTCTTTATATTGGACTTGTTTCTCTCTCATCTTCTCACATTTCTGTTTCTCAAATGATGATTCTGTGTAATAAATTTTCTGGTATTATTTTTTATTTTGAATTTGTAGTGTTTTCTAGTTTGGCCTTTTATCACCATGCAATATGTGATTAACATTTAAGCTGTGTAAATATCATGCTCATTCCTGACCAGAATTCTTGACACATTTGATGATTTGAAGTTTGAAATTTATCTTCTAAAGTATTTCATTCTCTTGATTATGTTAGAATGTAACTATGCCAAAGGAAAATGGGTTGCAGACAAGACAAAACCTTTGTATTCTGGTTTTGAATGTAAACAGTGGCTCTCTGAACCTTGGGCATGTCGATTGACTCAGCGTACAGATTTTGCATATGAGCAATTTAGATGGCAACCAGAAAGTTGTGATATCCCAGTGTTTGAGGGATCCAAATTCTTAAAAAGGTGTGATTTACTCTTTTCTCTGCAATTCTTTTGTTTGACCATGTTTCATTTCCTTATTGATGTAATTATATGGCATGGGAATGATATTGTTTTTTTTCTGTGGATAGATGTATTTATGCTTTATCTTCTAATGATTTAAACGTCTTTTAGGATGCAGGACAAAACTATTGCTTTTGTAGGGGATTCTCTGGGAAGACAACAATTCCAATCATTCATGTGCATGGTTTCTGGTGGTAAAGAAATGCCAGAGGTGGAAGATGTTGGTATACAATATGGTTTTATCACAGCTCCTGGCTCTTTGCGGCCAAATGGTTGGGGTTATCGGTTCCCAAGCACTAATACCACTATCTTGTACTACTGGTCTGCAACCCTCTGTGATGTGGAACCTCTGAATGCATCAGATCCAACTACTAGTTATGCAATGCATCTTGATCGCCCAACATCATTTTTAAAGGAAAATCTACATAAGTTTGATGTTTTGATTCTTAATACTGGGCACCACTGGAACAGAGGGAAGCTCAGGGCTAACAGGTGGGAAATGTATGTTAATGGATCACCAAATACTGACAGGAAGCTAATAGCCATGGGGAGTGCCAAAGACTTTGCTGTTTACAGTGTTGTTAAGTGGTTAGATAGGCAGCTGCCACAATATCCAAAGCTGAAAGCATTTTATAGGTCAATATCTCCAAGGCATTTCTTTAATGGAGATTGGAATTCAGGAGGTACTTGTGATAATACCAGACCTATGGCTGGAGGGAATGTAGTTTCACAGGATGCTGTAATTGATGTTGCTGCTGTGATTGCAGTGAATGGCACAAGAGTTAAACTTTTGGATATCACTGCTCTATCCCAACTAAGAGATGAAGGGCATATATCCAAGTATAGTATAAAAGGCACACCGGGTGTTCAAGACTGCTTGCATTGGTGCCTTCCAGGTATACCTGATGCATGGAATGAAATCCTAGCAGCTCAGGTTTAAGTTTTTATCATGGTGGGAAAAAAATTGTGTTGTCATTCTTTCTACTAACTGAGGTTTTGCTTTTAGAAGTCAAATGGTCGACATGTGACAGAAAGATGCTATTCAAAGTCAATGGGTATAGCTTGCTCAGCTCTTCCTTTCTGACTGATATTGTTTTTTGACTGACATCAAAGATTTCTATTATGGCAAAGTTTTCTATGGCCAAACATAATGCCAGGAGAGTTACAAGATTTATCATTTAAACTTGATATCTCTAATCCTGTAATGTTGTATAACTAGTTTTGTTGCAAGATCTCTTACCCTGTATTTTGTGATTTTTGCAGCAAGTTATTTGGCATACTACTGGTCACCTTTAGATCAGCAAGTTAGTCTGATGCCCTAATATTAATATTAGGATTTCCTTGCTCATCAATAACCTACTAATTATTTTGCAGGAGATTGTTTGGCCTGCCATTAGATTCTTTATTCACAAATGCATACTACTTAATTTCTTGTCCATTGTATCATTAAACATTATTAAATGTAAACAATGAGACTAAGAAGACATAAGTTTAAAAGAAGTTTGAGATGTTAGGGAAATTCCTATATCTGAATTTTGAAAGTCAAAATTTTTAAAACTAGAACTTAGTGGATTAGATACTCATTTTATTCCTGGGCCAAAGTAAAATTATATATACAAGTTTTTAAAAAATAATTTTAATTTATAAAATATTTTTTATTAAAAAAATGAGGGGTTATAATTTAAAAAATATATTTTTAAATTCTCTAATTCATTGGAGATTTTTGCATAAAGTTTATAAAATTAAATTTAAGTTAAAAATTATGAAATATTTTGATGAAAAATATTTTTTTGAATCATAATGCATCTTTTTTATTTAAAAAAAATTATTAATTAAAATTGTTATTTTTTTTAATTATAAAGTCGTTATAGACTTTGGGCAAAAGTCTTTAATGTATTAGAGATTTTTGCTCAAAATTTATAAAATTAAATTTAAAATAAAAATATTTATAAAAATTATAAATTAAGTCTATAATAATTTTATAATTTTTTAAAAAAATATTTGATTTCATAAAATATTTTTTTAATGATATAAAAGAGGTGTTATGATCCAAAAAAAATATTTCACATCAAAATATTTCATAATTTTTAATTTAAATTTTAAGTTATAGAAATATATTTTTTATACTCAAATATTTTATTTTTATCATAAAATAGATTTTATAAATTTAAATTATTTTTTATTTTTATATTATATATATATATATTAATTTTTTTAATCAAAGTTAGAGACTTTGGCCCATGAGTAAAATGGGTATCTAATTCACTAGGTTTCGATTTTAAAAATTTTAATCCCTAAAATTTGAATTGGGAATTTTGCTCTCCCAAAATTCGACGTTCAAAAATTGCTCAAGAAGTTTTCTGCAAAAATTGGAAAAGTTAGTTATTAGGGAGGACACAGGAAGAAGAGAATTTCTAACAACTCAAAGCACTTCAAAACTTGTAAATCGATCTGCTTGCAATCAAGACTAGAATGTAATGGATTTGCAATTTGAAATGATGACATGTTGCACATTACTAAAAATATAATTAACTGTGAAAACTTTGTGACAATAAAAAGACGTTACAAATAAATTTATTTGGCATATAATTTCTTTGCAAATAATTGTAATTCAAATAATAGTAATTACAATGAAAAAGATATTAGTTTGGGAGAAGGTTTGATAGAATAATGAAAATTTAATTGTTATAGAGGGCACATGAAGAATAAAAGCTTGATGGGGTATAAAAGTCATTTTATGTCTTTCGGCCAATTAAAATTTGCCACGTTAGGCGAGTTTCGGCCACTACTAACTTAGGCATCGAAGGGAATTCCAAGAGGCCCAACCCATGAAGGATACTTTTGTAAGGGTCAACCAGGCTCATCCCGGACTCGATCAATCGACGCAACTAGCCAAGCCTAGATGCTGCCAAAATTTGTACTTGATGAGCTAGTGCTTTCATTAAGGCACCATGTCCACCACAAGTTACTCATGAGAGACTCACTAGAATACAATTAAGAAGAGAAGCACCAACCTCAGCTGGGTCATAGCTTTGAGTGAACAAGAGATCTATAGTTACACTTTAGATTGCCGGACCAACTCGATCACCTAGTCAACTTGAGCTTCGTCAATTGGTATTGGTTGTGACTTTGTGTGTCGTTCAAACGTCACACCGAGGTCATTCCCACATCCTACTAACCTCCTAATATGACGTATGATGGATCAATTGACGTGGTGTCACGCCCCAACTCAGGATCGCGTGATTGGTCAGGATCTATGTTATACCCTGAAACCATCACATACACTGGATAACAAGATACCGAAAACATGCGAATAAAAATAACGATGCAGCTTTTATTTAATTTTAAAAAAAAGTTCAACCATTTTAAAAGAGTTGCAAAACAAATCAACTATAAAGTAAAACAGCTCGAGTTAAAGTTGAATACATATTTTTCAAATTAACAACTCCCAGTGTATATAAAGAAAATAATCCTAGACATCACGACTACGACTACTGGACGCTGCTACGAGATCTACGCCACTGCCTAACCTCCAGTTGCACCTTGACTCTAAGTCTCATCTCACTGGTCGGACTTTGTAAAAATAAGAGAAATAAATCATGAGTCCACATGGGACTCGATGAGCGGTTCTTCCGAATCTCCACATAAATCCCCAATAACCACATGTATATAAGTCAAAAAATTATAAAGTTAGGGATCTAATCTAGTCATGATATGACAACTGACCCAAGGGTCGTCTTGTATAGACCATACAGTCATATAACCAGCCATAACGGCCCAACTAAGCAGAATAGCACCCGGCCACTAGGGCCTGCTCAAAAACTAATGGCTCGGCTCTAATCGGCCTTACCACACAATGATAGTAATACTCTGGCCGCACGGCCTACATAACACATAAGAAAATCAGAGCAAACACCAGATCGTCGACTAGGATGGTCTGCTAGTCTCCGAACACCTACCGGGTTAGGGATAGCTAATCCCACCCAACTGGGATCTAACACATAGCGGGCCCGCTGGTGCAATTTCAAGACCCAAATCACTGGCCAAGTCAAGCATTAGTCGCTCCGACTATCCATGCTACTCAGCTGACCATCACAATCACATTATACAAGCAAAGTGTTCTAAAGTTTCCTTATTTAAAAATCTCGGGCATTCACCCGCGCGTGCTCGGCCCCTTTATTCCGGGCCTTACCAATCGCACACTATTGCTCACTGATTGTTTCTTAGGTGAGAGACCTAGCTTGTTTACATTCGAGTTTTCAAAATAATAAGCACCCTAGAGTTTCCTAATAGTCATCTAGTTTCATATGCCACATTTCAAGTGTGAACTACATGTCATAATAAGTGTAGAATGTCTGAATACATACATGTCACAACCCATAAGTTATAAGGAGATTAACCTACATCTACTAACATGAAAACCGCATGATTGCAACAAGAAAGTAATTAAATTCTGCATTAAATTAATAAATTCCAGCAAGGTAACATTTAATCTATTATGGTAATTTCAATACTAGCATTAGTAATTTGATGAATCATATACCATACATGATCTCAGCCATATATGCGCATTCAAGGGGATATCCATCTAAAAATTTAAATCTTATCTACTAGCATCAACAATCCATTCATCAACCGTTTAATCAATAATTTCAATCGATGAACATATTTCCCCAAAGATGAAATCAACACATTGGATCAAATCCACCCTCCTCTCCACTCGGCCGAACCCTAAACAAGGGTAACATGTTCGGCCGAACCTTCTTGAAGGGGAAAGGAAGGAAAATTTGACCATGAAATCGTAAGATCTAATTTCACAAGTTGTCTACATATGAAAAGAGATCGATCCAAGGGGTTTAAGGGTCTGTTTGTTACACCCGGTTTCGGGTTTTCGTTTCGCCCGAAACCGAAATCGGGTGTTAAAACCGTGTTTGGCAACTAGTCTCGGGTTTGGTTTCGTGAAACTAGGTTTTCGCGAAACTTATTTTATACATGAAGCCCGAATTCTACTTGGAGTAGAATTCAGGTTTTGGCAAAAATAATTTAAAACAGGCGGTGACATACTTGTAAATAAGTGTAAGTCTTCCGCTCGTTTCGTGAAAACGAACAAAACCACGCGTTCGACCACTCGTCCTCGACATCATATCCCTGTGTTCCTTCAACCACCTCTGGCGAAAAAAATCGCCCTCGGCGACAACTAGATCTGGCCCGACGATCCCGTGTTTTCTTCTCTTCCTCATCACCAGATCTCCTCGCAAGGTACTTTCTACCCTTCCTCTTCTTTTTCTCCACCAGATCTGGCCCGACGACCCCCCCCCTTCGTCTTCTTCTCGGCTAGATATGGCCCGACGACCTCGGCTTCTCTTCTCGATCAGATCTGGCCCGACGACCCTCTCTTCTTCTTCGGTTGTTGCTATGTATGAACTTTTCACGCAAGGTTTTCATCGGATGTTATCTAGGGTTTTGGTCTATTTTATCTGTAGTGTTGTTTGTTCTCGACATATCCTTGCAATGTTATATTGTTCCTCGGATCTAGGGTTTCGCCCTAAGTATACTTGCTATTGTTTCTCAGATCTAGAATTTCACCCTAAGTATACTTGCTATTGTTCCTCGGATCTAGGGTTTCACTCTAAGTATACTTGTTGTTGTTATATTGTTCTTCGATCAAAGTTCTGGTTTTCTCTAATGATGTTCTGGTTATAGGAACACTGCAATTTAATATCTGGTTTTTTGTTACTGCATTCAAAATGATTTGTTACTTGCATGGATCTGTTAATACTGCATTCTAATATCTGATTTTCTCTACTGGAATTGTGATGTTCTGTTAATACTATTCCATTGATATGTTAACTTGCATTTGGGTTAATAATTATAAGTTTGATGTTATTTTGATCAAACTCTATTGTTTTATTACTTTGATGTTTACTTTGATGTATATCAGTGTATTAACAAGTGAATAGTTTCTCTATTTTATCGTTTCACAATTGTCTTACCCAACCAATTTAAATTCGTGGGTTTGTAGTCTTCTTTATCCAAACCCACGATTTTCCACATTGATATACTATATTTAAACCACTGAATCGGCAATTTTCTAATTTAACCTAGGCCCCTTACCTAATCCAGCTTAAGCAAGTTTGGGAAGTCCAAGTACCCCCAAAACCTGAACTGTTGCATTCCTACTTTAATCTAGAAGCACATGAGGAAATAGTACGTTAGAAACCTCTAGGCTTTAACTATATGAGAAATTTTGGTCCACATGTATCTCTTTTCACACATTATGCATAAAATGTATCTCTAGTCCACATGCATCCTACTTCCGGTGTATCCAATTATCAGTTTGCATGTGTATAATTTTATTATTTGATTATAGTTT
Organism: Canna indica; assembly: GCA_034359265.1. Taxonomy (NCBI): domain Eukaryota; kingdom Viridiplantae; phylum Streptophyta; class Magnoliopsida; order Zingiberales; family Cannaceae; genus Canna; species Canna indica. The sequence continues at coordinate 28,021,985 of CP136898.1, read as the reverse complement.
GTATATTTATCCCTATCCAAATGCAGTATCAATTATGTGTACCCAAATGCATGAAGTTTCTGTCACTGCATTCAAAGTGATTTGTTACTTGCATGGATCTATTAATACTGCATTCTAATATCTGGTTTTCTCTACTGGACTTATGATGTTCTGTTAATACTGCTGCATTGATTTGTTAACTTGCATTTGGGTTAACAATTATCAGTTTGATGTTACTTTGATCAAACTCTACTATTTTGTTACTTTGATGTATATCAATGTATCAGTGTATCCAATTATCAGTTTGCATGTGTATAATCTTGTTATCTGATTATAGTTTGCATGTTTATCCTTACCCAAATGCAGTATCAATGATGTGTACCCAAATGCATGAAGTTTCTGTTTCTGCATTCAAAGTGATTTGTTACTTGCATGGATATGTTAATACTGTATTCTAATATCTGGTTATCTCTACTGGACTTATAATGTTATGTTAATCTGTTAACACTGATATGTTAATGCTGCATTGATCTGTTAACTTGCATTTGGGTTAATAATTATCAGTTTGATGTTACTTTGATCAAACTCTACTGTTTTGTTACTTTGATGTTTACTTTGATGTATATCAGTGTATCAGTGTATCCAATTATCAGTTTGTTCATGATGTTCTTGGTATATTTTCCCATCTGTTTCATGATCTGTTATATGCTATATACTATATGAACTATGCTCTATGCTCTATATGTTGCATCTGTTTCATGATCTGTTATATGCTCTATTATGTTGACTGTTTCATGATCTGTTATATGTTCTATATGCTCTATGCTCTATTATGTTGACTATTTCATGATCTGTTATGCTTTATATGATCTATATGATCTATATGCTCTGTTTCATTTATTTTGCTTACTGTTTCATTTATATTTATGTAATTGTTTATATGTTATTTATGGTTAGCTTACAAATATGTTTCCCCGTAGATATGATAAGTTGAATATATGGGTGGCCATCGGAATCCGAGGGAAAAGTCGGAGTCCTAGCCAAAGAATGCCACGGAAGAATTTTTGTACCTCTTGCATAATAAACAAGCTGAATTAGGCAATCTCAATTTCGATAAGACTGTGTGAGAAGATATTAGTAAAAAATTGGAGGAGAAGTGTGGGATTAATTACAGAGTGGAGAAATATAAGTCCAAAAAAATACGACTTCTTCGTTTATATAAGCATTTCCAAGAGTTGATTAATCACACTGGGGTCACATGAAATTCTGACACGAGGAAGATTGATGCCGATGAAACAGTGTGGAACTCATCGGTATGTTGTTTTGTATTTAATCAATAGGGTTTTAGTTAGTTGATTTTAGAATATTTTTTTTCGTGTGCAGAAAGGAACGACAAAAAGTTATTTCAAACCCTTTAAGAACGGGCCACCACTATACTATAATTTGATGTAATTGATATTTCAAAATCAATCCGCAACTGGTGGGATGGACCGATCATCAACACAACCCCCAATGGATTCGGATGAAGAGTGTATGTTAGAGAAGGAATATTTGAATCCGGATATACGTGAGAAGGAGCCCTTAGTGGAGGAAGATGATGATAGTGTTGAGGAGGTAGATAGACGTCCATCTATTTTCTCACGCAGCAATAAAAGAGGTAAATCTTCGGTGAGATCAACTCTAGAACATGAGAAGAAAAAATTGTATGAACTTATTTCAAATCACTATGCAGCCCGTCGAAGTGATGCAGCTTCGGTGTACACATCACCCCCAGATCCATATAGCGTCCCAAATTGTGTTGGACACATTACTAATGTGGAAGGGCTACCTAAAGCTCACTTGTTTAAGACAATGACTTACTTGGTTGAGCACCCAGATGCTCGGCCACTTGTTATGTCATTGAATGACGAACAACTGAAGAAATGGATGCAAAGTTTGTATGGGTGACACTTTATTTTAATTTTTATGATGTCGGATTGAACAATGTGTGTAAGAATTCTTTACTCTTTTTTTTATGCTTTGGTTATGAACTGAACTGAATAATTTATTTTTAGTTTTTTTACTTTCATGCGTTATGTTTTCATGCAAATAGTATAACTTATTTTTTAATTATCGTAGAATGAGTCATCAACCTCCACATACATTTGATAGCGATGAAGAAATTTTCGATGACTTGGTATTATTACTCATGTTGGATATATTGGATAAGTTGGATGAATTAGAAAATCCAACCCCAAGAAGAGCAATGCGCACTTCAATTTTAAGAGGTGCGGACTATGTGCATGAGTTAATACATAGTCCTGTACGATGCTACGAGAACTTGCGTATGGAGCCAAGTCTATTCCTTAGATTATGCACCGATCTTAAGAGACTTGGCTTAGAAGACCAAAATATATTTGTGCAGGGAGCAGTTGCAATGTTCTTATATACGCTTTGTCATAATGAACGAGTGAGAGTGGTTGCGAAGCGCTACCAACACTCCACTCAAATGTGTCACAAGTGGTTCAAGTTAACACTTGCAGCGGTTCTTAGGTTGAGGATAGAAATTATCAAACCCCGAGAACCTCGAACTGTTCAACCTGAAATTGAAGAGCATCCTAGGTGGTTCCCTTATTTTAAGGTAAAATTCTTTCCTAGTTCGTATGTATAATTGCATAGGGGTTGTCTAACATTTGAATAATCCTTTTGTAGAATTGCATAGGGGCGATAGATGGGACACATATATATCTCGTCATTCATTCCCGCAAATAAGACATCTTTATATCGGGGTCGTAAGGGAACCATTACACAAAATGTAATGGCAGCATGCGCTCACAACACGCTATTCACCTACGTAAAGAGTGGTTGGGACGGAAGAGCGAATGACGCGCGTATTTTCAGCCACACTATTTATTCTCCCAACTCAGATGTTCCTATGCGAATATGAGGTAAATTTAACTCAACGTAATCACTTCCTTAGTGTTGATTTGGTTTTAATAGAAATTTTTCTTACCTTTTGTTAGATGAATTCCACGTGGTTGATGCAGGATACTCGAACGTATCTGGATTTTTGGCACCTTATCGTGGTGAAAGGTACCATAGATCAGATTATCGTAGTCGAGGCCCCTCAACAAAAAGAGAATTGTTCAATCAACGGCATTCCTCCGTTCGGAACGTAATCGAACGATGTTTTGGACTATTGAAAGCACGTTTTCCGATATTAAAGATGATGCTGAATTACTCGCTAGCAAGACAAAATAATATTGTATTGGTGTGTTGTACAATTCATAACTTCATTATTAAATATCGTAATTCGAATGAATTAATCGATATTTGGAACAATGAAGAAGTTATTATTGATGATGAAGAACAACCTTCACCCCCTATTTCCTCATCGGTAGTTGAATCTTCTTCAACTCAAAATATTATGCATGACATTCGGGAAGGGATTGCAAATCAGCTTTGGGCACATCGACGCTGATTGCCCTTGCTATTTTAATTAGGTTTAAACATGTAAATAGAATTCTATGTCTTGGACTTGTAATAGACTTAATTGCTACTTAGAATTCTATGATAGTGTATTTTACCAACAATATACTAATTTTAGTTTCATTAAATAGTATGGCAGCTTCTTCATCCCGAATAAGCGAAATATATTTCAGATATCGAAACAAAGAATGTTTTTGCGGTTTGCGAGCCGCGATAAGGATAAGTGAAAGTGGAAAAAATCCTGGTCGATTATATGTGACTTGCATAAATAGAGACAAAATTGGCATTCCCAGATGTCAATGCTTCCAATGGATCACTCCCATTGCAACGACAATACGCAATGAGGAAGAAGAAGAAGTGAACCAAAGAAGTAGGGACCTCTTTTCACTTGAGGCAAATATAAACAAGCTCCTTGACATGGGTTGCAAGGGGTTGATAGTACTTATTTTCATTGCAATTATTTTTTTGTTTAAGTAGGGTAGATAACAATAATGATGTAAACCTAAATACTTTATTGGACTAAATGTAATTTGACTATTTTATTTTATTATTTGATTAACTTTAGTTTTATATCGGCGAGGAAGTGGAGGCGATAACCAATCAATGGTTATACGCACTTTCCTCTTAAGGTCGTAAAGTAATGTTGCCCTTTATCAGTTATGGTTTTATATAAATGTGTGGTTGTGCTTATATTTTATTATTTGGTTGTGCTTATATAAATGTGTGGTTGTGCTTTATACTTTGGTTGTTTTAAGATAATGGGCAAACTTTATTTTGGTGGACTATGAATTGGAGGCGATCACCAATTAATGGTGATACGCATTTTCTTTCATTGTCCTACATTTTTACCGTCAAAATTGACAACAATATTGTTGATGGTGTTTGGCTGTTGGGTTGTAACTATTATGCAATGCTTATCGGTGAGTGTATGAAAAAAAAAGAAATATAACAATGTTTGATCCCGGCTGACGTTTTTCGATTGGCAACTTCCAACTCATTAACCTCAGGCAGATGCTGCTCGGGATATAGTTAATAAAAATATGTTATTGTATTTGATACTTAAAAAACCTTGTATGTCATTGATCAGTGTTACCAGGTTACAATATAAGTTAATAAAAATATGTTATTGTATTTGATACTTAAAAAATTATGTATGTCATTGATCATTATTACCAGGTTACAATTTAAGTTAATAAAAATATGTTATTGTATTTGATACTTAAGAAACCTTGTATGTCATTGATCATTATTACCAAGTTACAATCCAAGTTGATAAAAATATCTTTGCAGCTTCAGCTACCGCTTTCTCTGCCTCTATCTCGACAACAATAGCATTGATCTCAGCTTTCTTTGGTCATGTGTAGAGTAATAAGAGAGAATGTGGATAAACTAATATATACTTATCCAATTTTACACTATATGTATAGCTTCGCCCCGTTAAACTTATGAATCTAAATTATAAGCACAAGAATGTCAATGGAAGGTTGAGCATCATTTTATCAAAATGTCAACCACTAGATCAATAGATCAATAGATCAATCTGGTATGAATACTATCATGTGTGTATAATAACTTTATCAATGCATTAATTAAATGTAACTTTATAACTTTATAACTTCATGAAAATTACTACATCAATAATTTCAACCATTATTAAGTTGGGTTAGTTAAAGAAGTAAAAAAATACGAATTCATACTTAGTTGATACCTAGCTCATATTTAATTGATAATTAATTCATGATAATAATAATACTTAGCTTATATTTTTATTAATTAATTAATTAATATTATTTACAACTATTATTTTGAATTATTTATAAATTAAAAAATATAATAAAATATATTTTAATGATTTTTATATCCTAAATAAATAATATTCACAATATATTTATTAACTAATTAAATACTATTCATATATTTTTTAAATTTAAGTTAATGATATCAAATTAAATAAATTATTATAAAATAGTATAACTTAATAAACTAAAACTAAAACTATGTTTGATAAACAAACACAGTTTTAGTTTTCGTCCCCAAAATTGTCAACGAAATCAACACAAAACAAACAAATTTTCGTTGGTTTCATTTCGCGAAACATGAAATTTGGACATGTCAAACAAACACGTTTTCACCAAACAAAAAAATCGAAACCAAATTTCCGAAATTTGAAAATCCATTTTAATTTTCACGAAACGAAAAGTCAAAAAATATTTTCGCAAACAAACGTGCCCTAAACCACTCGAGGGATTTGGGGAAAATTTCGGCATGACCTTTCCTCTTTTTCCCTCAATTGGTCGGCCCCTAAAATCAAGAAAACGATGCGAAAACATTCATCACACGATACAATTTGAATAAGAAAACCATAAATCTCGAGAAACTTTAGATCCACAAGGTCCGACGCGAGAAAAATAAGGTTTCATCACCTCTAAGGGTCGGCCACACGCCTACCCTACCGAACTAAGTTCGACCACTCACCTTGATCAAAAAGGAAGACGATCTAGGCAACGACGACTTCGATCTCCAGCGACGACACCAATTTCTCGCGCCACCACTCAGGCTACGTGCGACTCACCTTCCTGAGCCGTACGGCGGCTGAGGTGAGGGGTTATATATATATATATGACTAAAAAGCCCTTCCTCACCTTTCCTCTTTTTTATTTATTTGGACATATTTTTCGTAGTATAACCTCGAAGCCGATTAGAAAAATCACAATTGTAATATACTAATATCTCTAATTCCTCATCATGGCAAATAGAGAACTATTATAAAATCTATAAATCAAATATCTAAATGAAAAACTGCTAGGGAATTAAGTAATACATATAAGTGTGTCAAATGATAACCCTCATGCCCAATTGTGGAGACAAACAAAAATCCAAACTATGGTTTGGATATAACAAAATATATGTAAATGGTCGTTTGATTCTTGACTCCCCCATCACCATTTTGTGGGAGATGATTTAACCCTGTCTGAACAGTTGATTCAAAATAAAAAGACTAGAATGTTGACATTTCCTAAATTTGCTTCACATAAGGAACCTTCAACTGGAACAATGTTTTTTACTTATTTCTTCAAACGATTCATATACCTCTGAAATAGGTACATCCACTAAATTTGAATCATATCACCAACGTGTGCGCCTCATATTCTAAGTGTGCCGATAGATGCTCCATAGAGTCAAAAAATGTAAGAGGAAAAAATTGCTCTAGCTTACATATGATCTCGACCATATTATTTTCAAGTACTGACATATCTTCAACTAGAAGAACATTTGTACAAATATCTCTAAAGAATAGACTTCATTCAGTTAATAGACCCCACATTTGTCCGATTGAAAATCACAACAATCAGAAATAAACTCTACATGAATACATGACAATCGTGACTTTTCATTCCTAATACTTTACGATCATCTATATTCACTTAACGAGATAATTTGAGATATATTCATTTGGTAATCTCAGTACTTTGATCTATTAGCATATGTCCTTCATCTATTATTTATTCTTATGAAGTCATCTACGAATCTCATGCAACTCTAACTTAGGCCTTATGTAATAAATTTTTATATCTTGTTTGGCTCTTAGATTATCATTTGTTTTGAAAATATTTCCAAACATATTTCTCTCAATATATATGCATCACATTCATATTATAATGAATCAACAATGAACTCCAATATGATAATTCGTAAAATATACTTATTCTCACCTAACTCTGTGTCTAACCAAAGCCTGCCACTGAAACACAAGCAAAGATTTGATCACAACTCCAACAATCTTGGAGGTCTCTCATATCTTTCTACTTTTCCCTTCATAAATTTATTGTGATTCAAAATTGATGGTTATGCGGACGGAATTGACGATGACAATCATAGAAAGAAAATTTTTGACCTTTCTCAAGACTAAATGCTTTTGAGTGTTCCATATAGTACGAACAATAAAGTCTTTCATGTGTGCTCCGACGAGACAACATGCCATAAGTTGTAAAGTCCTTAATTACATACAACACTGCAACCCTTAATGTAAAATTTTGCTAGTGGTGGCAATAATAAGTGCTAGCTCCTTGATTATATAAAATTTTCAATTAGTGGTTGAATAAACACATCAATTTTTTTCGCATACCCCTAAGCCCAAGGATAATCATTGAAAGAAAGATAAAATCATCTTTCATACAAATTGATTGCAGCATGTTATAGATGCTTAATAAGACTAGTCAAATTGAATAAGGAGTGGACGGATGACCAAATTGATTAAAACCATCATTGCACAATCCTAGTCTATTATTTCTAGGATCTCTTGCAAACTAAGGATAACACTATTCTAAATGTTTGGAAGATGAATGACGATTGTATCATCACAACTTCTTACATACACGCTCATCTTTGAGATGTCTTCTCTCACTACTAGAATATACCACATCAGCCACAGGGATCACCGACGGCCGCCAGGGCCGTCGGAATAATTCACGGCTTTGCGTAGGCCGCAACAGTCATGGCCGATGTAACAAAATCAGTCGCGGCTCGCATATGGCCAGGCGAAGCTGTCGCTCGTAGTTCATAGCACGCAGGGCGCGCGAAATAAAATAAGTTATTAGCCACGGCTTAGCGGAGGCGCTAGATCCGTTGGTGATGTGAGTAACCAAATCAACCGCGTCTTGCATACAACCGTCGCTCATAGTTGATGGTGCGCACGGGGGCACGAAATAAAATAAGTTATTAGTGACGGCTGGAGGCAGCCGTCGCTTATTGTTTAATGCCACGAACGTAGCGCGAATATTAAAATACTCTTAACCGACGGCTCTGGTAGCCATCGATGATAATAAAATTACAGATCCACGATGTTCCGACGGCTCTCGAGCCGTCGGTGAAAATCCTTTTTATTTGTGTTCGCGCTTAACCCTTCCTCTTTCTTCTCTGCTCGCCGCTGTCGCTGTCGTCCGTCATTGCCGAGTTGCCACGGAGTCGCTGCCTATTGCCGCCGCCGTCAATCATCGTCGGTGAACCTCTCCCTTCCGGTATGCTACCTCTCCTCTCCTCCTTTCATTCCCCTGTGCGCCGCCCTCTCCACGCCGGCGTCGACTCGGCCGGCCATCTCCGCGCAGGTGTCGACCCGGCCGACCCTCTCCGCACCGGCGTTGACCCGGCCGTTCATCTCCGCGCCGGCCTCAACCTGACCGACGCCGCATTGGGGCCGATTACCATCGGCCCCAATACCTCGACGAGCAGTAGCCGACAGTGATGCCGGCTATTATTGATTAGGGTTAATTACCCTAATCAATTACTTGATTAGGGTAATCATAGTTTGATTAGGGTTTTTTTTATTTTTTATTGTTAATTATTAGAAATTAATTGTTAATTAGGTTAATTATTAGTTTAATATTAATTAATTAGTTGTGCGGAATCATCCATTGAGGACTCGTGCCAGAATCATCCACTGTTGACTCGCGGCCAAATCGACCACTTTGGACTCGCGATCAAATCGTCCATGGTGGACTCGCGCCAGAATCGTCCACAATGGATGGACTCGCACGTGCCGAAATCATCCACAATGGATAGACTCATGTCGAAATTGTCCACTTTGGACTCGCACCGGCATCCATAAATTTAGAAAGAAAATCAAGACAAGTTGATACGTTTCACGTACGATCGACAAGTCAAGTTTTAATTTTGCAAACCTTAGACGGATGATGATAATGACGATGAAGAATAATTGTAAATGTGAAGTATATATTCAATTTTTAAGCTTATCTATTAATCTATTATATATATTCTAATTATATTAAATTTTTACAGCTATGGTTCGAGATATCAGTTCTCGAGGAGACATTCCTCGTAGGACCCCCCGATGATTACCACCCGCCCCACCTGTACCCACTGACCCTTCGCCTTCCCCCACCTTCGGCCACCATCCCCCCACCTCCGACCACCATTCCCCCACCTGGTCCAGCCACCATTCCCCCACCTAGTCCGGCCACCATTCCCCTACCTGATCCATCCACCATTCCCCCAGCTAATCTGGACACCATCCCCCCACCTCCAGCCACCATCCCTTCAGCCGATCCAGGCCCGTCGACATCAAGACATAGGCCACGAGGGCCTAACAGAATTCTCCCTCCGCCACCCGAGGGAGAACTGCGCAGAGCAGTTAGTGTGCGCGGAAGAAGGTAAGTATATGCATTAATTATTTCTTATAATTTATTTATAATTCAAAATATCATAATATGAATTTATATTTGGTGCATATTTGAGCAGGAGGACGTCCCCCGCACGATAGCGGGGACGATCTGAAAGTTTATGCACGGGGCGTGGCCTACATGGTTTCACGTGCCCCGTGAGCATATGAATTTATTATGGTGAGAGTTCACGGTAAGTATATTTATTAAATTAATGTTAATATTAAATATTCATCGGTAATTAAAAAAAAAATTGCAGGCTCATTATACATGGCCGGAGGACCATACCACTTTTATGGAGGCTGCATGGGAGCGTGTTGCCCGCGCTTGCTATAACGGGCTGCTTCAGCAGGCCCGTCAGATCGTGATGAGACGGTTGGGGGCCACACAGATAGGGAAGACTCAGGAACACTCCCCCGAGTGGATTCCTGGTCCTGTGTGAGACCAGCTCGTTGAGCGATGGGCCACACCTGAGTGGTAGGAGGTCTCCAGGACTACGTCGAGAAACCGCATGTCCGAGGGGGACGGCACGGGCGCGCGCCACACAGGTGGTTCTATCACTTTTGCGGTTCATGAGCGTCGTATGGTATGTATAATTTAATTATTTTTAATTAAATTATATATTATGTATAACGATACTAATGTATTTGTTTTATAATGTAAGACGCGTGTGACAGAGGACGGCACCGTCCAACGCCCGTCGATGATGGAGGTGTTTGAGCGCACCCACCATCGTCGACGAGGAGCGGGGGACTACGTTGATAGCAGAGCCTCGTATATAATGGTAAGTATTTATATATGTCTATTTGATTTACACCATTTTTATTTATAGTTTATATATATTTAAAATATAAACATGTGTAGGAAACTTATACGAGGACTGTGATCGAGCGTGGAGGGACACCGAAGGACTTCGATGCAGGAGTTTGGGTGGAGGCCGCAAGTGGCTAGGAGGATGGCCGTGTTTATGGCTTTGCAAACAGTGGTCATGCACGCGCCGTGCTCGGGCCACTTGGGGCACTGACCCCTTCGACTGCGAGTGAGCGACCCTCGACATCCCGAACGCAGGACCAGAGTCGGAGCTCACCCAGCAGAGGCTAGAGATGCAGGAGCAGAGGTGGGCGAATGACGAGTTGAGACAGAGAATCCAGAACATGCAAACACTTCTCACTCAGATTGCGTCTCATGCTGGGCTTCTACCGATGATGTCGCAGTCGTCGTCGTCCTCGACCTAGTCGACACTCCTGACCCAGTCGTTGTCGACTCCACCGCCTCCACCGCAACCGTGAATTTTGATTAGTTGTATTTTGTTTATATTTTGATACTTGGTTGTATATGATATTTTGATAATTATTTGCCTCCGGTTTGAGGTGATATTTATGTAAAACTTATATGTTTGGTTTCAAATGCATGTGTATGATATTTTCTGATCGTAATATGTGATTGAAAATAGTTTGTAGTCGATATATCATTGTATACAGGAATTTACAAAAATTTTAGTTTTTTCAGTTACAAGATACACCTTTAGCCACGGCTTACCCACGATTCACCGTCACTAAGCCGTGGCTGAAATCTTATCGTAAATGGCGGATAGTCTGGGCAGAACCAAATATCACGGTTGCTATAATATCACCAACGGGACTAGGCCGTGGCAGATGGGTTGGTATCAATGACAGCTCCTGGAGCCGTCACTGATGTTTTTTAATCAGCGACAGCGCACGCAACTATCACTGATGATTACGTGTGATGGCCTCACTGGGCCGTCACAACTTATCTGAGGCGCTCTCATCAGTGACGGTTTTTTGCCACGGTGTTCGCCGTCCGTGATATCTTTCACCGGCGATTCAGCCATGGGCTTAGCCGTCGGTGATGACCACAATTCTAGTAATGTCTAGTAATGTAAGTAAAAAATGCCAAAGCACCGTAAATGAAATATATTTCTGCGGGAGGGTGTCCTCCTTATAATGGGGATGTTGATGGATAAGACATGGACTTAATTGCGCATATTTTTTATAATACAATACGTAATTGTTTGGGCATGCATGTATTTTTTCGTACCCAAATCCTATTTTTTCCATCATTTAATTTCTTTGTCTTATAAGAAGTAAACTCCAACTCATTATCTCCAGACAATGCTCAATGGAAAAATCTAGCAAGCCAATCATATGCAACTTCACTAATGTTATAATCGAACTTGATGTTTGGGAGTTGTGTCAAGTATTCATCATAATTTGCGTACAAGGGTTCACCGGAAACTTTCAACATCTCATAAAATTTTGTGGCATCTTTATTCGATAATTCAATTTATATCAAATGTTGTTCTTCTGTGGCACCCACTACTCAAATATCTGATACAGATGCCTCAGGAACCGAACCGATATTATCATTCAAATTGAATTAACTACCAACACTATCAAGAATCATATTATTATAAGGATTACTAGGATTACATGAAGAAACAAAAATGGTACTAAAAGATTCACCATGACTATGAATTACATGATTGCTCAACATCACACGACTACCCATGACAAACTCACAAATTGTATCTTGGTGTGAACCTTTTTTAATACAAATGCATTGTTAGTCTCTCGATCTAAAAACCTTCCATCTGAGCAAACATGGCACAAACATCAAATCTTATTGCCACTAATTTTTTTTATTTAAATAGGCATAATTTATATGTGGAATTATCCTATTCCATTCGTGAATCATATTATTCATATCGCACTAAGTATTCATTTTATCATTTCACTTTATTCAAGATTTCGGTAGCATCTCCCTATAGTTCTCCGAGTATGCAAATCATCAAGGTGCATTGTAATATCCTAGATATTTTAACTATTTTTTCCTTTATGGTTTGTGTTTGCCAGCCTAGCAGACTAGTCCGAGGTCGAGCCGAGTCGACTCATGGTCTGGTGCGAGCTTGCGAGCTCGCGAGCTCGGGTAAGTAAGAACATGAGATATGTGAACTTTACTTGAGTAGTTAAATTCATTTAATTTTATGTTGTGTATGCATAATTGTTTAGCTTATGTGGATGTGCATATGTGGTTGCTTATAATTTATCAGGGGGTTAGAATAGGATTATTTAAGTTAGCGGGTTCAGGTTCGGCTTGAGGTGGATGCGGGTTTGATAAAGGGCTAGTGGAGTTAGGGTTGAGGAGGGAGTATAAAACCCCCTCCCCTTGGCTTGCAGCTCCCCATTGGAGCCGCACAAGTTGTGAAAGGAGAGAGGAGCCAAGCCAAGCCAGCCGCCCATCCCCCCTTTCCTTGGAGCCACTATTCTCAAGCCGCAGTCGCTGAGCCGAGTTCTCCCCCTTCATCTTCTTCTTCCTTCTCTTTAGAACCGAGCCGAGAGGAGCCAGCCAGCCCCTCTCTCTTCCCCTTTTCCTCTCCTCAAGCCAGCGGCTTGAGGTGAGCCGCCGCCCCCTCTTTCCCCCTTCCTTGAGTCGAGCCGCCATCTTTTGAAGCTGGAATCGAGGGTCATCATCCGGGATTTCTTCTTTAATCATCCTTCCTAATTAGGTGAGTGGTTTTACCCCTCGTTCTCGGGTTTTCTTCGAGTTCTTGAAGCCGTTCTTGAAGGCTTAGATGATTTTGTTTTGTTTTCCAATGATCTCTCGATTTACCGTTGATCTTTTGGGTGCCGTGTTTAAGGAGGCCCTAAACCTTCCCTTATGTGGCTCGGCAGCCCTAGGATGACCCTAGGGTTGCTTGGCCAAGGTGGAGATAGGGGGCGCACTCCAAGTGTTAGATGAATTGTCTAAGAGAAAGGTGTAGATTTTAATTTCTTTCCTTCTATGCTTTCAATTTATTCATCAATCTTGATGCTTATAATTTAAAAGTACTCTTTGTAATAAATCTGTGATTATTAGGTAGAAATCATGTTTCTAAAAATTAAAATCTTGATATTGATGCCATGAAGGTTCTTGAAGAAAGTTTCTTGATCATGATGCTTGGTTCTTGTTTATAGTATTGTTGGCACTTGTTAGCCTTGTTGTTAAGCATGGGAATTGAGAAATTTATCTCAAGATTATATTCTGTTTAAATGGTAATTAAGGGCTTAATTTCTGTAAATTTTGGATTTATTGTCATGCCATGCTGAAAATTTGATGTTGCTGGAAATTTCATGTTGAGGTGATGAATTTGTGATGTTTTCCAATTGTTTGCTGTGATGTGTGTATTTCACTGAACATAGTTATGTAACCTATCGTTTCGACCAGAAAATATAGTTTGGAAACGTAGGACATACTCTTGAGACCAAATTCAGGTTAGATACATCAGTTTTGGGCACAACAGTAAGTTAAAACAAAATCCTAAAATAAAATACTAATCCTGATGATATAAATTTTAATTATATAATTAAAATTGGGCAAAGGGTCAGCATAATCTATTATGAACCAACAACTAAAGTTTATGCATGAAATAAAACCACATGGGTTTTGACATTACGGGTTTAGGAGTTGGGGTCGTGTATTAGAGTGTTGATATGCTTTCCAATAAAGACAACCCTAAGACACCGTAGGAGAGACTTGACTTAGGTCATGTTGTGTCATATCTTTGTGAATGGCGAAGAGGCTCATTGAGGAGCCGGATTACGGGCTAGTCCCAGGAGATTGGATAGCTAATTCTCAATCTGTGGAACAAGTTCGGTTGAGCAAATCCTGACTGTTCTAGTTAGCCTCGTGGGATAAGTTTGGAGGGCCTACCTGATTATCCCCGAGGTGGTTTTAAGGAATAAGTTTGAAGGGTCTTTCCCGATTATTCCTATGATATCTTAAAGGGGTAAGTTCAGAGGGCCTACCCGATTACTCCTGTGATATCTTCACGGCACAAGTTCAGATGGGTGAATCCCGATTGTCCCTATGCATCTCATGTAGCAAGTTTAAAGGGCTTTCCCGATTGCTCCCGAGTTTCTTTATGCTAGGATAAGTTCGGAGGGCCTTTTCGATTATCCTAGTATGTGTTGTTGTCTTAGGGCATGGTAGGCTTAGGTCTGTTGATCTTCACCGTTTGGGTGTTGGATGCCTTCGGGCAGGTGGTGGCTAGATGGCCTATTAGCTGATCACTCCCTTGTGACTTTTTTCTGCTTGAGTCAGGTGTTTTGCTTTGCGCATCTTATCTCTGTGTTGTTTTATTGTGGGGGTTGGTAGAATCGCTCACTGAGTTCTTTGAACTCACTCGTTGTCATTGTTTTATTTTGCAGAGTCTAACCGGTGAGGTGGGCTGGAGCACTTGGCGCAGTTGGAGGGCAGAGGAGTCACATGATCTCATAGCAGTCCTAGTTAGGGGTCATATTCGAGTCTGTAGTAGTTTGTCATGCACTTTTGTTTTGGTATTTTGGAGTTGTAGTCCCGTGGGAACATTCATATTTTTATTCAGATTTTATTTAAATATCAATATTGATACTCTTTGATTCATGTTATTCCGCACTTGTGTTTTTGACAAAAACTATATTGTTTAATGAAATTTGTTTCTATTTCTCTTTAAAACAAAATTGTTGTTTCTTTCCGCTATCTTTTGTAAGTTGGCATGTGCATGAGTTAGGCTGCGGGGTATAGGTACGTATACCCTGGCCGATCACGTGACCCTGAGTTTGGGGCGTGACATGCATATCAGATAACAATGAAGATCGCTGATCTAAAATTTATGAATGAAGTAAATGCTAAAAGAAATAACTAATTGCGATATAAATAACTATATTCTCAAATTATCTAATTAGGGATAAGTTAGATGTTGAACATGTATAAAAGTGCATATAGTTCTTTTATACAAATATACGCCCCTCAAACGGATTTAAGGTATTGTATAATTATGACTATCTCGTCGGCACATTCTTGCCACATATCAACTCACAATTATTTATTTTTCTAATTTAATTAACAAATTTGATTCTAAATAAATAAATGTTTTTGCCTGATGATCGGAGCAGTGTGGTCTGGTTCGGTGTCTCTTCTGGTGCAACTCCGGCGGGGGGTGGGGGGGTGTTCAAAAGACATTCCGACGCTCAAGTCAATAGGTATTTGAGGTGGAGGTGATGACGCCGCCCGATAATCTCACGGGAATATTGCTCAGAATGGGTCAAGGCTGATCTTGGAGATGTCAGGCTCGTAATGATGTATCCTTCGTAATTAAGGATGATGTGGATGTTTTTGTATGAACAGATGGAGCCCCCAAGCAGAGTCATTTGGTCTGGCTTGAATCGGGTTCAGCAGTGTGGGCATTGTTGGGCCGGATCTGACCGGGCCCAATAATATTAGTCCAATCCAATAAACTTATCATGCATAGACATAAATGATATTATCTCGAATATGAATTAACAACAAGCATTAAAAATTATAAGTATATATTTACATATATATGTATACTTATATAATTATAGTTAACTATAATTAACTAATTAAACAATTCTAATCATAGTTAACTATAATTAACTAAAAATTAACTAAAAATTTATAATTACATTTACAATTATATATAACTAATTATATAAATAACAGTTAATTAAATAGTTAATTTATAAAGAAAAGCATTAAAAAAAATTGGGACACTATTGGTTGAAGATTCCTTGGTTGGCAATGTCCTAGTGGATCTATTATGGATAGCTTCGGCACCCTAGATCTCAAGGTTTCGATCAATAAATAAATAATACAAAAATTTAATGGAAAATCAACATCAAATTTCATTGAAAAATCAGCATCGATAAAGGGTCTAAATCAAAATTTAGATGCTTTATGAAACGAATAAATCAGAATAAGGTTAATGGTGAATAATTTAGGATACCAATGCTAGCATCGACGCCAATATCCTTTTTTTTACTTCATCAAATACCGGCACCAATAGCAAAGACATCAGTATCAAAAAATTTAACTTTTTCTTTTTCATTAACAATGTGGGATAACAATTGATTAGGAAAAAATAATTATTATTTTTGATTTGGATTAATTAATAAACAATATAATTAATATGTAGTGTTATTTATAAAATTATGATTAGATCCAAACATTTTGGATAACCAATGTGGGATTATGGATGAAAATCGGTGCCAGTAAACTGATGATCAAATTGGAAAACAAATCTGTCAAGAGCAGGTTATTGCCGATCGGTGATCGCTGTTGGGTGCATTTCACCTGGTCCTACCCCTTTGCTTCCCTACAAATATTGTTTTTCAGCCTTCCTTCACATCTCTTGCACTTCTTGAGCTATCTTGTGATCATCCTTGAGCTTGATTGAGCCATCTCTTGTGGAAACCCTAGCTTTGAGCCCTTACATCCTTAATTGAGCCTCGTCTTTATTGTTTCATCATCAAAGACATCAAGAGGAAGCTAGGATTTAGTTTTGGAGCTAAGTATTGTGTTGATTGTGTTTTTTCTCCATTTATACTTGTATTTTATTATTTATTTCATTGTATATCAATTGTACAAAAACCTAGGTTGCTAGGTTTAAGTTTGATGGTTGCCTTGGTGTAGAGGCAAATCCACCATTGTAATCTAGGATTTAGAGTGTCTTAGGAGAGTGAGGTGGGAAAGTGCACTCGGTGTGAAGGCGGCGACTTCCGGGTGTGAAAGTGCATTCGGTGTGAGAGAGAAGACTTTCCGGTTGAAAAGCCCTAATTGTAAAGAGTTGAAAGAAACTCTTCATCTAGTGGATTGAGTGTGAAATCCTAAGCGAGTGGGCAAGGTTGCCGAAACCACTATAAACCTCAGTGTTTACATTGCCTATTGTGTTTGTTGTTTAATTGTCATATTTATTACTTCCGCTACTTGATTGAAATTGTCAACTTGTCTAAGTAATCAAGAAACGATTAAAACAAATATTAGGCTTAAACTTTTAGTAAATATACTATTCACCCCCCTCTAGTGTAGGTCATTCGACTTACATTTGGTATATCATGGTGGGCCCGTAGCTTGAGATTCCACCATCTCTTCTACACTTTGCTTCGATCCGAGAATGACACTAATTAAAGTCCATTGTGTCTACACCTCCTAGGTTTGAGAGCTCTAACTTTGGTCTTTGAAAATCTAGAATGTATATATTTTAAAAGACACAAGATTTAGGGGGTTTATGATATAATAAAAACACAGTTCATTGAACCTAAGGTTAACATAAATGCATAGACTCATGAACAAAATGATTTGTTTGTGTTAAATGCAAAGACTAAGAATAGCATAAATTGTTCTTTGCCAAATGATATTTTTGAAAAGATCATGCATTGTATTTCCTCTTTTGATGTTTGGGCTAGTTTAAATGTCTTATATGATTATGTTAAAATCGAGAAGTTAACAACTTACATTGAAGGCGGTGATGACAATGGTCACCCCTCCAATAATAACATGGTTTTTGAAGCCGAAAGTATTTCTAGTCAAAGAAGCACTAAAGGTCGAAAGAGGAAGGTGATTTCTATTTATGCAAAGAAAATGAGCATGTCAAGAAGAATTGCCCTTCATTGAAAAACAAGGCAAAGAAGAGGACAAAAACTTGTACATCATCCTCATGCTCACTTGGAGCCTCCTCTAGTCATGACTGCGAAGTCAATTCACAATTATGCCTCATGAGTCTTCGGGATGAGGTAAAACTTTCCACTTCTAGTCATGATAGCGATAGTGATGCAAGTTCTTCAAGCTCAATTGACATGTCATATGAAGAGTTAGTTAATGAATGTAAAAAATTGATTGTCATTATCACAAAGAAATGTAAGATAATTAAAAGAATTAAAAAGGAAAATTCTAAGCTTAGTAGTGACTTACGTGCCTTAGAAGTAGAAAATAAGAAATTAAAAATTAGTTCCAATGATCCTTGCTATGATGCACTAATTCTTGAAGTTAAGAATTTGAAACTTGAAAATAATGATTTGAAAAGTAAGTTTAAAAATAATGATTTGAAAAAGGATACAAAAATTGATATTGAAAATTTGAAAATAGAGAACTCAAAAATCAAGAATGAAAAATGCATGTTGAAATCTCAATTAAATGTTATTCATAAATCCATGGATGACTTGAAAAATGCGATTGTGTTCTTAAATAGGAATGTTAATAACTTACCTAATGTTCCATCTTTTATGAATCCTAGAAATAGGAATGTTACGTCTAAGAATGTTAATGCTCATCATCTTGCTCATGTTAAGTATTCTAGTTTCAAATCTTATGTTCATAAGAAAAATGAAAATAAAAAGCTTCATGGACATTATTTTTGTCGTGGTATATATGGCCATGCTATCCATGATTGTGCTTTTAAGAAAAATTCAAGTGTAGCTAGCTAGGACACTTTAGATTCCTAGGCCTACTTACCCTAAGGACCCAAAACCATTTGGGTACCAAAATTTCTTGCTCTTTTATAGGGGGAGCTACCACACAAGGATAAATGAGAAATGGTGGAATGTTAAAGTTGACCATGAACTTGAATGAAGAATCTCCAATTGGTTGCAACTTCAAGCTACCATGATGCTTTGGGTAATGTTGGCATCCATAGTACCTTGGTATTATCTCCTACACTCACTTGTTTAATTAGAGTTGGAGCTATTGATACTTGTTTAATATTAGTTGTTTTCTGTCACGCCCCAAATTCAGCGTCACGTCATTGGCCAGGGTATACATGCCTATACCCCGCAGCCTAACCCATGCACATGTCAACTCATAAAATAGCGGAATAAACAACAGCTTTTATTAATAAAAATAACCAAAATAGATTTTCATTTCAAAATAGCAAGGTTTTTAAATAAATAGCTCAAGTGCAGAAATAAATAAATCGAAGAGCAACGGTTCTTTTAACAAATAAAAGACTGAATAAAAATATGAATGTCCCCACGGTACTACAACTCCAAATACCAAAATAACAGTGCATGACAACCTACTACAGACTCGACTAAGACCCCTAACTAGGACTGCTATGAGATCATGTGGCTCCTCTGCCCTCCCGCTGTGCCAAGTGCTCCAGCCCACCTCACCAGTCAGGCTCTGCAAAATAAAACAACGACAATGGGTGAGTTCAAAGAACTCAGTGAGCGGTTCTACCAACCCTCACAAAAACAAACATCATGGATAAGATGCACAAGATAAAACTCCCGACTCAAGCAAGAAAAGGTCACAAGGGAGTGACCAGCTATCAGGCCATCTGACCACCACCTGCCTGAAGGCAACCAACACCCATACTGTGAAGAACAACAAGCCTAAACCTACCATGCCCTAAGGCAAACAACACATACTAGGATAATCAGGAAGGCCCTCCGAACTTATCCTAGTATAAATAAACTCGGGAGCAATTGAGAAAGGCTCTCCGAACTTGCTCCACGAGACGCGTAGGGACAATTGGAATTCACCCATCCAAACTTGCTCCTTTAAGATATCATAAGAGCAATCAAGTAGGCTCTCCGAGCTTACTCTTAAAAGATATCACATGAATAATCAGAAAATGCCCTCCGAACTTATTTCTTAAAACCACCTCGGGGATAATCGGGTAGGCCCTTCGAACTTATCCCACGAGGCCAAACCAGAACAATCGGGAAAGGCCCTCCGAACTTGTTCTGTAGGTTGGGAATTAGCCATCCAACCTCCCGGGCCTAGCCCACAATTCGGCTCCTCCGCGAGTATCTCCGTTATTCATAAAGATATGGCGCACCATGACCAAAGTCAAGTCCTTCATGCGGTGTCTCATGGGTGTTCCTATTGAAAAGTGTCTCAACACTCCAATACTCAACCTCAACTCCTAGACCCGTAATGTCATAAACTCGTGTGGTTTTATTTCATGCTTAAACTTCTCATGTTGATTCATAACAGATTATGCTGACCATTTTTCCCAATTTTAATTATGCAATTAAAATTTAGTTCACCATGATTAGGGTTTTGTTTTCGGGTTTTGTTTTAGCTTACTATTTTTCCTGAAACTGATGTATCTAATTCGAATCTGGTCTCCAGAGTATATCCTATGTTTTCAAACTATGTTTTCTGGTCGAAACAATAGGTTACATGACTATGTTCAGAGAAATACAAACATCACAACAAGCATTACAAAAATAACACAAATTCATCATCTCAGCATAAAATTCCAGCAACATTGAATTTTCAGCATGTCATGAAAATAAATCCGAAAATTCACAGGAATTAAATCCTTAATTCACCAACATATCAAAGTTATAACATTTAGATAATTCTCACAAAAACCATATTTTTAAACAAGATTATCAAGCACTACCAACATCTTTAGTCAAGAACAACCTTTAAGATCAAGCATTTAAATCAAAAAACCATCTTGCAGAAACTTTCATGGCATCAACATCAAGATCCTAATTTTCACAAAACATGATTTTCACTAAAAATCACAGATTAAATACTAAGCATGTTTGAACATATAAGAACTCATTTCAATCATCAATTTGAGATATAAAGTACAAGATAATCAAGATCCCTCACTTAGGCATTTCATCGAACACCTTGAGGGTGCCCTTGCTCCACCCTTGGCCGAGCACCCCTAGGGCCGTCCTAGGGCTGCCAAACCCCATAGGGAAGGGTTTAGGGCCTCCTCAAACATGGCACACAAAAAGAACGTTGAGAATTCGAAAAATTGTCGGAAACAAATCAAGAACAACAAGCCTCCAAGAACGGCATCAAGAAACTCGAAGAAATCCCGAAAGAAGGAGGGTAAAACTACTCACCTAATTTGGAAACATGATTAGAAGCAATCCCAGATGATGACCCTTGAATCTGGCTTCAAAAGATGACGGCTTGAGGAGAGAGGGAGAGAGGAAGAGAGAGGGGCTAGCTTCGGCTGGCTCCTCTCGGCTCGGCTCCAAAGGGGAGGAAGAAGGAGAGGAAGGAGAAGGGAAATGCTCGGCGACAGGCTAGCTTAGGGGCGGCAGCATGCGAGAGAGAGAGGAAGGGGCGGCTTGGCTGCGGCTTGGCTCCTCCTCTCAAAAATCTTGTGTGGCTCCAAATAGGGAGCCACAAGCCAAGGGGGGGGGGGTTTATACTCCCTCCTCAACCCTAACCCTTATAACCCTTTATCCAACCCGCATTCGCCTCAAGCCGAACTGAACCCGCTAACTTAAATTAATTTAATTAATTCTATTCTCCACGTAACCATCCATAAATATTATAAATCCAATGCACATGCACATCCACATCCACATGCCACATAATTAAACACTTATGCATACACAACATAAAAAGATTAAATAAATTAATCTACACAAGTAAAATTACCTAACTCATATTCTTACTTACCCGAGTTCGCAAACTCGCACCGAACCATGAGTCGACCCGGCTCGACCTCGATCTAGTCCTCTAGTCTAGCAAATACAACCATAAAGGAAAATGATATAATTAAATATCTAGGATATTATAATCCTCCCTCCTTAAAGAAAATCTGTTCTCGAATTTCAAAAAAGAAAATTAAGAACTCACCAAATCATCGAACAATGAAGGATAACGCTCCTTCATATCCTGCTCTACCTCCAAGGTGGCCTCCTACCCAGAATGGTGCTCCCACCTGACCTTAATCAAGGGAATCTCCTTGGACCTCAATTTTCTGATTTGACGGTCTAGCACCTCAATTGGCCGCTCCTCATAGGAGACTGCTGAATCCACCTCTACTGCGGTAAGCTCAATCACATGGGACTCATCCCGAATGTACTTCTTCAGCATAGACACATGGAACACTGGATGTACTCGGTCCATACTAGGAGGTAAGGCCAACTCATATGCCACAGCTCCCGTGCGCCTGAGAATAGGAAACGACCCAATGAACCTAGGGCTTAGCTTTCCTTTCTTACCAAATCTCACCACCCTTTCATAGGGGACACCTTGAGGAACATCATGTCCCCCTCAGCAAAATCTACCTCCCTGGCCTTCTCATCTGCATACATATTCTAGCGACTCTGAGCTGCCAACAGTCTCTCCCTGATTAGCTTTATCTTTTCTACTACCTCCTCTACCAGGTCAGGTCACATCATAAGGGAATCCCCTGCCTCGAACTAACTTACAGGCGACCTGCATCTCCGCCCATATAATGCCTCAAATGGGACCATTCCGATGTTGTTGTGATAGTTGTTATTATAGGCAAACTCAATCAGAGGTAAGTGACTCTCCCAACTGCCCTCCAAATCCAGGACACATACTCTCAGCTTATCCTCTAGCGTTTGAATAGTTCGCTCTGACTGACAATCTGTCTAAAGGTGAAACACAGTAATGAACCGAACCTGAGTGCACAAAGTCTCTTGGAACGACTGCCAAAAATGAGCTATAAACTGAGTATCCCGATCTGAGATGATCATCACAAGAACACCATGATATGCGATGATCCGATCCAAGAACAACCTCGCATATTGCTCGGCTGAAAAGGTCATCCTGACTGGTATAAAATGTGAAGTCTTGGTTAGGCGATCCACCACTACCCAAATAGAATCATTGCCCTTCCCAGATTTTGGCAATCTTGTCACAAAATCCATGGTTATCTTCTCTCATTTCCACTCTAGTACTTCTATGTTCTGGAGCAACCCTGCCGGCTGCAAATGCTCAGCCTTCCCCTGCTGACACACCAGGCACTTAGACACAAACTCGGCCACTTCTCTTCTCATGTCTTTCCACAAATAATTCTACCTTAGGTAACGGTACATCTTCGTGGCTCCCGAATGCATAGTGTATATGGACCGATGAGCCATCTCTAGCACCTGCCTGCGAACCTCGGCCATATCTGGCACCACTATCCTATTCTTAAACCTCATAACGCTCTCCGAGTCCACATTGAACCCATTATCGGCATCGCCTCTCCTGGCCAAATCCTTAGTGAGAGCACAGAAAGCATCCTCCTCCTGCGCTGCCCGCAACATGACAACCAACGTGGACTGCACCCTCAAGTGAGCCACCAACGCACTAGAAGCTCATACTAACAAGACTGCCACACCATCCAAACATAGGGCCAAATCCTGAGCCAACAACCTCCTCCTGACCGTCAAATGCACCAGGCTGCCCATAGACTTCCTGCTCAAAGCATCAGCCACTACATTGGCCTTCCACATATGGTACATGATAGTGCAGTCATAGTCTTTCAATAGCTCAAGCCATCTTCTCTGTCTCAGGTTCAACTTCTTCTGGGTGAGCAAATACTGAAGGCTCTTATGATCAGTGTATATGTCACAAGCCTCGCCATAAAGATAACGACGCCACAGCTTCAATGCGAACACCACTGCTGCTAGTTCAAGATCATAAGTCGGATAATTCTTCTCGTGAACCTTCAACTGCCTGGAGGCATAAGCTATCACCGTGCCATTCTGCATCAGTACACAACCCAAGCAGATGCGGGAGACATCACAATAAACAACAAACCCTCCCGAGCTAGAAGGTACTGCTAGAACTGGCGTCGACATCAAGCGGTCCTTAAGCTTCAGAAAGCTCTCCTCGCACTTACTGTCCCATTTGAACTTGACCTTCTTCTGAGTCAAGCGGGTCAATGGCGCTGCAATCCTGGAGAAGTTCTCCATAAACTTCTTGTAATAATCTTCCAACACCATGAAACTGCGGATCTCTGTGACATTAGTCGACCTCTTCCAATTCTGAATTGCTTCTATCTTTGCGGGGTCCACCTTTACCCCTTCCCTGGACACCACATGGCCAAGGAACCCCACACTCTCCAGCCAGAACTCGCACTTGGAGAACTTAGCATACAATTGGTGCTCCCTGAGAATTTCCAAAACTACCCTCAAGTGCTCAGCATGCTCCTCCCTACTCATGATAAAAATCAAAATATCATCAATGAACACAATTACGAATTTATCCAAGAATTCCCTGAACACTCGGTTCATCAGATCCATAAATGCTGCAGGTGTATTAGTCAGCCCGAAGGACATCACCAGGAACTCAAAGTGCTCATACCTCAACCTGAAATCGTTCTTAAGGACGTCACTATCCCGGATCCTCAACTGATGATATCCTGACCGCAGGTCAATCTTAGAAAATCACTGAGCTCCCTGAAGCTGATCAAATAAATCATCAATCCTGGGCAGCGAGTACCGATTCTTCACCGTTACCTTATTAAGTTATCGGTAATCAATGCACATCCGCTTGGATCCATCTTTCTTTTTCACAAAGAGCACTGGAGCACCCCAAAGAGAAACACTTGGGCGAATGAAACCCAACTCAAGCAGTTCCTGCAACTGGGACTTCAACTCCCTCAACTCAGCTAGTGTCATCCGGTACGGTGGAATGGAGATCGGTTTCACCCCTGGCTACAAATCAATACAGAATTCGATCTCCCTCTCTGGAGGCAACCCTGACAACTCCTCCGGAAACACATCAAAGAACCAGCATACCATGGGCGTCCCCCCGATGTCCCTAGCCGCACCTCCGCCTTCCTCTGCCATAGACACAAAGGCTAAGAAGGACTAGCAACCGCCCAGAAGTAGCTTTCGATCCTTAAGAGCTGAAATCTCCATCAGCAGCTCTCCCCTTCCCTCACCCTAGAAGGTAAACTAGGGCAATCCGGGCTTACTGAAGGTCACAGTCTTAGCCCTATAATCTACTGAGGCAAAATGATCCGCCAATCAGTCCATGCCCAAAATTATATCAAGCTCCAGCATCGGCAGAAGCATCAAGTTGGCTATCAACACGTGCCCATAAATGATAACCTCGCAGTCCTGAAAAACTGTCTCTGTTATCACAGAAACGCCCATAGGCGTAGACACCACAAGAGGTAACTCAAGCACAGAAGGTACCCCTGATAACTTAGCAGCAAACAAATCAGACACAAAAGAGTGCGTGGCACCTGGATCAAACAAAACATATGCAATGGCACACCCAACAACAATATTACCTAACACCACTGCCCTAGACGCCTCAGCGCCCTCTTGGTTCATAGCAAACACCCGTGCAACGGGTCTCTCCGAACCACTAGCTCGCTGGCCTCCTCCCTGAGTCTAGCCCCTTTGAGCTACGGAACCCACTAACATTGGTGTCTTTCCTCTGGTCTGATCAGGCCGCTGACTACCCTTGCTAGGATAATCTTTTCTGTAATGCCCAGTCTGCCCACAGCTAAAACATACCTCCGAACGTCCCCAGCAAGCCCCCTAGTGCCTCCTGTGACATTGGTTACACTGCTGCGGCCCAGATCTCCGCTGCGAACCTCCAAATGACGCTTGTGGTCCTGAACCCATGTGGCCTCTAGAACTGTTATGACCTCCGCCCTGCGATGGATCTGCTGTCCTGAAAGTCCCCTCTAATTGAGCTGACCGACCCCCCGAAGGCTGGGGCCAAAACTTTTTCTTCTGGGGACCATCATGCTTGTCTGTCGGTACCAGCACCTCCTTTCGGAGCGCCTCATCTACAACCCGAGCGAAAGAAGTGTCCTCGGTGTAATGGATCAGTCTGGCGATCTGCGACCTCAACCCCTCAACAAACCTCTTAACCCTGGCGGTCTCTGTGGCTATCAAGGTGAGATGGTACTTCAAGAGCTGAGTGAACTTCATCTCATAATCTACCACCGGCATACTGCCCGTCTGACGCAGTAGCTCGAACTCTTTCACCCGCCTATCCCAAACGCTCATTGGCAGGTACTTCTCCACCATAGCAGCTCTAAACTCTTCCCAGGTAGGGGGTGGTGCATCTGCTGCTTTGCGGTCCCTCCAGGTGTGAAGCCAATCCTTGCTTGGACCTCTTAGCTATAGCCCGATCAGTTGAGCGGTCATCTCATAAGAACAACCGAGCTCCCTACACAGCTCATAGCAATCTCCTAGGAAACTGGTGACCTCCACCCGCTGATCTATCCTTGTATACTCCGATAGCCTGAATGCAACAAAATCTGCATATGAAGGTGCTCTGGGGGCTCTGACCACCGGTGCTACTGGTTGGACCACCTCTGGTGTTGCGGGTACTATCGGTACTAGTTGTGGCTGCTGCCTTAGCTCCTGCTCCCCGCGGAGCACCTCAGTCAACTCAGCCACTCGAGCCTGCAACTGAACAACCATGGGATCATGTCCCACAACCTCTTGGGTCTGCGATTGTCTCCCACGACCCCGGCCTCGGTCTCGGCGCTCAGTAGAGTTGTTGTCACTACCGCTAACTTAAATTAACTTAATTAATTCTATTCTCCACATAACCATCCATAAATAATATAAACCCAATGCACATGCACATCCACATGCCACATAATTAAACACTTATGCATACGCAATATAAAAAGATTAAATAAATTAATCTACACAAGAAAAATTATCTAACTCATATTCTTACTTACCTGAGTTCGTAAACTCGCATCGGACCATGAGTCGACTCGGCTCGATCTCGATCTAGTCCGCTAGGCTGACAAATACAACCATAAAGAAAAATGATATAACTAAATATCTAGGACATTACATTTTCCCCGCTCATGATATGATATCAAAAATGTTTTTTTTATTTTGATTTTTGGTATCTTCGGAGGCCTTAGTGACCTATAATGGGTCTATGCAACCTTGCGATTTAAACCGTTTGGCTAATTGTGGCCTTTCAGTTTTTAACCAATATGAAGGGTTGGAGATCATGTTGTCAATTATACTATATGTTGTGATCTCTTTGATTCGTTTTGGTTTCATGGTGATTCATTCTAAAACGAATTTGAAGCTATTTAGCAAAGTAGACTTTGAAATCGATACTTGATTCTCTCTTTGCTATTTAGTATGATAACTTGCTAGTAGTCATATTTTCATTATTGTATTAATGAATATTGCTTGCAAGTTATTGAAAATCTAATGGAAGGCTAGTAGGAAGAAATTGGAAATGAAAACGATAAGTTTGGGAAAATTACTTGACTGAGGTATGAGCTTAACTTTTGTTAAAATCTAGTTTAATTACTTCAATATTCACGATTCAATGATTTGTCTATGCTCATGATTGATTATGCATGATAAAGGTTTAGACTTTCATGAGTAATAAAAAGTTCGATAATAACTTAGACAATTTCATGATATTTTGATTAATTGAATAAAATTTGCACTAGGTTGAAATTCATCTTAGAGACTTCATTTTAAATTGAAACTTGATGAATATATTTGGGTTTGTTCATGATCTGTTGCCATGTGTTTAAAATCGAAAAATCATGGGCAAATGAACAAAGTGATAACTATTTCACTTTAGGATACTTAAACTTGAAAATATTTGACCTAAGTCAACAATTTAACTTGGACACTTCATTTTAAGTCCAAAACTTCATAACATGTCTAGGTATACATATGACATGTTTCTATGCATTTAGAGTTAAAATTTATAAAGAATATGGATAAAATGATAATGAGGTCCTTCATGATAACCTCTTTTGGACAAGTTTGACCCAAATCAATAAATTGACTTAGAAATCTCATTTTCAATCCATATTTGAAGAACATGTTCAGATTTACTCATGTTCGGTGTCCATATGATTAAGTTTGAAAAACCATGAGCAAATGATAAGGTTAACACATAGCAAGTTTCATGATAAATATGTTGTTTTGAATGAAATCAAGCTAGGTTGATATCTTGACTTAAGGACAAGATTTAAAATCTCGATTTCGATACCGGTGCTCAATCGGTACCGGTATGTATCGGTATCGTACCGTACCGACACATAATACTGTCAGATACCATTTTTGGTACCTGCATAGTACGGTACTGCAACAAGTATGGTGTTGTAGAGCTCTCTGCAACATCATACCATACATAGTATGGTGGTGCTGCATCCATAGTGGGCGGTATCGCTCGGTATTTGGAGGTACGTAATAAATACCGAGCATACTGCCCGGTATTTAGCGGTACAGCCAGTACCGACTGGTACTGGGGTGTACCAGATACTAATTTTTACCAAATACCGATTTATTAAAAAATCGATATGTACCGCTCGTTCTAGGCGGTATGGTATGAATTTTTAAATCATGCTTAAAAATATTATTTTCATCTCAAACTTGACATATGCTTTGCACGATTATTATATGGTGCCGTAAAAGTTTAAATGAAAATTGAACAGGATTTGAAAGATAATTGAAAATTACGAAAATATCATTAAAATTTCAGCATTTTTAATTAATTTTAGAAACATGTAGAAAATTAATTTTGAGATAATTCTTAAAAATACACCTTCATTGATAAATCTAATTTGTTGTATAAAAATTTCAAAAATCTTTATCTAGAATATGATTTTTAATAGAATTAAAGGCAAGTGCTGACAACGACTAAACTGGAATGAAATTGAAAGGGGAAAATGAGAGGGAAGGACTAGTATCGCATGTCAATGAAAATTCCACATCAGCTTCAGTGTCATCACAAATGTATTTTTCATCAGTTAACTTCTAGACAACAACCATATGTATTTTTCAATTATCTCTAGACAACAACCATATGTAAACAACAGTAATTTCAGCCATCATTGATAAACCATAAGAATTGCTTCTATTTCTAGTAGTGGTAGAAAAGATAAAAAATATTCTTCTCCTACAGTTTTACACACTGAAAAAAACTTTATTTACAAATTTGAGAAAGCCTCTTCCCAAATTGATCCTTAGCACTCACCACCGCAACTATTAACTCAATAAAGAAAATTAACAATTCTCAGTGACATTGAATCATAGAAAGCTACTTATGAAGACGAAATCAAGAACATCAAGTCAAATACATGTGAAGACATTCACATCTGCATCACATAATGCCAAGACAGAAAAGTGATAAAGTTCAGATCCTTTTTTCAAGAAAAAGTCAATTTAGTGGTAGCATGAGGCCGTTATGTCATTTGGATAATTTACAGGAAAACATGTGCCTAAACCACTGCAAAGAAATTTCTAACAATAAGGGAAAAAGTTCGTACTGGAAAAGCAACATCTAAATTCATCATTATTCTCTTGAACAACCTGGAAATAAGCTTATCATATAACAAAGTTTGGTATCTCCCACGTTCAGGATCTGAACAGAATCCTTACCATTCAATCAACAAGCAAACTAAGAAAAGATAAGCAACAAAACAATGTTTCACTAAGCTGACAATTGGTTACAAATTACGTCTCAAAAAGGATATAGTTCCTTCAATTTCTGTTGCAGTTACGCATGCCATTTGCAGTAGCACTCAATACAAAAAATTATCCTACTACATCAGTGTATATCTAACCAATAAAAAAGGACTTGGGGAAAAGCTACTGGAACTATGGACATTTTGTAATTCTCTTAGATACCTTTCCTATCTACATTACATTATACTGACCTTGTTGTTTTAACCATTAACTGCAGCTTCTGTTACTGTCCTCTTGCTATCTATAAGTAATTTACTTACCTTCAAAAGGTATACATAGTATGAATTTGTGATGCATTCTTGTTTGAACTTCCATGGACGCTCACATTTGTAACTGCTTTCCTTCAAACAGATATTCAAATACAGTGAACTTGAATCTATAGTTGAGGTCATCTAGGCACCAGGTCAACAGTGAAAACACTCTCGCAGAACTGATACCTTTCAACAACAGACCCTATTCAACTCTGCACATGCACTCTGGAGATCTTGGATGCCTGTAGACACTCCTAGCAACTGGTCTTTCATGTACTTGTTTGGTCTGCTTGATAGTTTTCCTCACCCTCTCCTCAAATTCCTTCCATTCGATTGTAGCATTTTTCGAAAATATGCCGGCTAGCCTGCGCTTATTGGGCCGTATTGTCGGAAGGTTACCTTCTCCATAGTACATGCGGTAGCCTGAAACTAGAGCTGACAACTGGCTCCCCGAGTCTGTCATGGCAAATGCATCTGCAGCAGCACATACAATAAAATCCAGAGCTGCTAACTGCAAAAGGAAATTACAGAATTCAAGTTCAACTTCTTTGCTACAATTGATCATTTTTATAAATATGAAATTATTATTATCCTATAGATTTTCTCTACTTAGCTTTTCCAACAATGCAACTATGGTTAGGTGTCAAAGGTAATTTTATCAATTAAAAATAAAAGCAAGATGCAAAACTGGTAAGATAAGTAGGCCACACAAACAACATATTTGATGCCATCTTTTTTCAATAACTACCTACTTTGAACCATCATTGAACAACTCAAACAATTAAGCTACCTCTTTAACCTCTCCCCAGTTTATAAATAAAAAAAAGAAACAAAAAGAAATAATAATAAAGAATGTTGTGCAGAATGACAGCATCAAATAGCTGCTTAATTTGTTTGAACCAACTATTAGCATATCTAAAACCCTATTAATCTAACTCAAGATTAATGAGTCAAAGACCAACTCACTGTATAAGTTTTACTTCTACTTGTTATTTACCTATTTCTTTGAATGATATTTTGTCTCTGGAATTATGTGGATTAAGTTCCTAACAAATGTTTGTATTACATTTTAATGGATATAATAAATATAAGGTAATTTTTAATAGAGACCCATTATATGCCCACATACTGGATAGTCTCTATGCATTGACTGAATCACATACCCCTGCTCTCATCACTAAATGTATGTCACTTGAAGAGCTCAGGCCTACAAAATACTTCACCCTCATCTTCTGTCTTACTGACCTTCATATGTTGAAGAATTAAGAACCATGGCCTAGTAAAGTTTGCAAGTTCTGCATTAAAAAGAACCAAACAGCAGAAGACTATTCCTTCCATCTCATCATTGGCATTCCTGACAACTTTATCATACTTCAATGAAATAATAGTGCAGTATTTTAGAGTAAAGTAGACCAGCATAATTAGTGCGCCAAGTTGTATTATATACAATGCTGATTCATGAATTCATTAGCATGTAGCTTGCTACTCATGTTGACAGGATACCCTTGTTGTGCCATGCTGACACAAAGCATATCCACGAGACAAAAAAAAGGTACTTTTGTCTTCTTTTGATTATTTTGTTCTTTACTGGCTAGGTATCTTGTCAGGAATAAAAAGGATGTGATGTGAGAACTTTATTTCTTTCATTTATTCTTTTATTTTTTTGTTTAGGTTAAATTCCCTACATCATAGGCCAGATTTCCTACAACAATCTCACTAGATGGCCTCACTAGTTCTGTGTTCATTACAACCATATCTGTGCATTACATAGTGCAGGGTTTCCTTGGTCCTTTAGTTTTATTGGCATAATTAAAATTGATATTTTGGTTAATTAACTTATAGAATCTACAATGAAAGAAATATATTTATTTTCCCCAAAAGAGAACTTAAGATGACATACCTGAGAAGAGAAGTTGCGAAATGGTTCAATTTCAGATGGTGATAAAAGGCTTTCTTTGGTTGTCAAATGAGGATAGAGACTATTTATAGCAGCCATTCTTAATTTCCCACCATAAATCTGGGCACCAGCAATATATATGCTGGTTTTCCTCTTAAAACCCAGAGCAGCAAGCATAAGCACTGCTTCTTCAGGGGTAAGAGGACATTGGCCTTCAGATCGTAGAAATGCAGCAGAAGGTACCCTGAAATACATATTGAATTAGATTGAGGCTATATAACAAAGAGAAAAATAAAAAGAAAACTTGTGTAGCAAGATATAAATAGTAACATAGCTAAAGACAGTTCCAAAATCTAGATATGTTGCGTACTTTGTTGTATTCTTGAGAAGTGTCAATGCAGGAAAATGTACAGCTCTGTATGCCTCTAATTCATCTTCTTCATCCTTGCCACCACCAAAATAACACATTGAGTATGCTGCCATATCAATTTCAAATCTTAGATGCACAGCTAAATATTTTGATGGGATGTTTCCCTTTCCTTTCATGCCTAATCCTTCTGCAAAAGAACCTAATAGATTATGTTCCAAGGGTCCTGGATGTGATTCATGATGGCGCATTCTTTGTATAAGCAAAGCACCAGTCTCTTGTATCCTTTCAACAAACTGAAGAGCATGAAAGTTGCATCTGCATCGAAGCCTCTAAACATTCCTTTTGTTAGGAAAAGAAGCATTAAGGCCGAAAGAACAACAAGCAGCTAATGGTAGACATCAATAGATTTCCTCCACTAAATTAAAGCAGTTCAAAGCATATCTGAGAGTGAATCCAATTTGACAATTACCATTTCTAACTTGAATTTTATTTAGAAGATCAGGAGAGTATAATTGCTTCTGGTAACCAATAAGAAAACAACTTCCCGACTGATCAGAGTTGATAGTTAGACATTTTGACTAGTCTATTCAGGTTTGCATGGGTTACATTTCCCCTTTTTCTTAGATCAAGTACGAGACTTATTCTTAACATTTTAAGGGAACAAAATATCTTTAACAATCTAAAGGCTCCAACCGCACATCATCAAGAAAATCGTAAACTTTGACGAAGAGAATCTGAATTCTAAGACTGGCCTTAGAACGTGGCTGGGAATACTCAACTACGCCCGGAGCTACATTCCGAACATGGGCGTACTGTTAGGCCCTCTGTATTCAAAGACTGGCCCAAAGGGAGATATAAGGATGAAGGCATCAGATAGGGAACTGATAGCCAAAGTAAAGAGCATAGTACAATCTCTGCCTGATCTCGAATTACCACCCCCGGAAGCTTACATTCTTCTAGAGACGGATGGGTGTATGGAGGGATGGGGAGGCGTGTGCAAGTGGAAACTAAAGAAAAACGACAGGAGAGAGACAGAGAAAGTCTGTGCCTACGCCAGCGGTCACAGCTACAACAGGCAAATTAAAAAATGAGAGTCATCAGCATTGACGCGGGTCTTGGCCGAAGATAGAAGTACTGGCAAGACATCCACACATAGTTGAAGATAGTGAGAAGAGATATATATGATCACTTTGCCAATGGCAACCATATTTATGTCAACAAATCAGCATCTCTAAAATTGTAGACTTATTCTTGCTGCAAGCTCCTCGACCCATTAAGTCATAACTAGAAATTATCCATGAAATGTCACCAACAAATGTCCATTATGTTCCACAAGTACAAATACTTTCAGTCGTTGCATTGGCAACACACTATCACAAAGTCCACAAATGAATTACTAGTCTCGTGAGTTGTCATGCCCTAACCTGATGGGATAACTGATCCATTGATCTCTAGTGTATAGCCCAAAACCAAATCCTAGTTGACAACATGTGAGGCCTAGTGGCGGCTTCATGCATCTCCTAGCAACCCATTTCTTCCATAGGTCTCATCAAACTTATTGATAGGTTTCCTCTCATACAATTTGTCACGAATGGATCTGATGGGATAACGGCTCATTAATCTCATAGGCCTCACCACTGGGCCCAAAATGCTTGATTTGAAGTTAATGATAGTACCCCTCCCCCCACCCCAAATCAAATCTTATTAACAAATACAGTTTCTCATCACTCCCAATGTGAGACTAAGGGGATATTTGGTTGGATGGAATGAAATCATAAGGAATAGAAGTAGAAATGAAATGAAATAGACAAGGAATCCTTGTTTGGTTGACATGAGTAATAAACAAGGAATAGGGAGGAAAATAACCAAAATTTCATTGTTAACAATATTGAATATTAATACTCAAAAGAATATATTGTATTATAATTTATTCTAATTAGTAATTAATAACAACATAATAAAAATATGAATTAGTGTAAATGATTTTTAAAATCAAATTTTAATTTGAAAATATAAAAAATATAAATTATTTTTTTAATTAATTAAAAATAGTTTATTAATTTTAAAATAATAATAATTGTCATCGATTTATTCCTGATGTAATATCATAAACCTTAAAGAGCAATATTGGAAAAAAGCAATTGGGAATAGACATTCCTAATGTTGAGGAATAATATTATTGCTTCTCTATTCCTTATGGCCCACCTATTCCTTATCAAAAATGTGCAACCAAATAAGGGAATAGGTGGATTCCATCCAACGAAAGAGTCCCTAAATAAGAGTGTTACAAAAGTAATTTTGTTATTTCATTAAGTAATGATATCTTAATTTGGACAGAAAGAGCCCCTAAATAAGAGTGTTACAAAAGTAATTTTGTTCTTTCATTAAGTAATGATATCTTAATTTGGACAAAATCTGTATGACTAAGAAACTAAGTAGTGAATATTACATAACATAATCCAGTGCTATTATGAGTTAAACAACAAAAATAAAAGTGTTTCTTGCTAATTCAAAGATTTTTGTTAAAGGGGCGTGGTTTTCTTCCAAGTTCCTAAGTTTAAACATTCTTGTGGTTGGGTCGCATACGCAGATTGTTTTCAGAAAGTGGTGCAGCCAATGGATCTTTTGTAATTCTATCCAATCCGAGATCAACTGTAACACAAACTAGATATCGCTTGCAATTAAATCCAATGATCTAAAGTGCAGTATGGTGGCCTGCCAATGATCTGGTTCACAATTGTATTTATGGATAAGGGGTTGACTACTATATATAATATAATACATGGAACATGTTATCATATGAAAATGGACATGTTTGCAGACCATTATATTCTAACAGCAAATGAACAATAGGAATCACAAAACATTTACCAACCAACACTACATCCTCTCTATATATCCTTCTCTCTGTCTCTATTTTTGCATGTCATGGTCTCCACCTGTTTCTATTCAATCGCATTGAAGTAATAATTGGAGGAATGTACTGACACTTATAGAAGCCATAAGGCCCCTGAATTAACCTAATTCATATTAATATGTCAAGCAATGCAGTTCCTCAAACAGATTAAATTAAAAACAAAAGAATAAAAAATGTACAAGTTATTAACAATTGTGTCATGGAAACTTAGTGACCTACTTTTATCACAACATTGCACAGTCTATACAACATGGTCCAGTTTGGGCAAGAAAAAGCTTGGTTCAACTTCCAAATATAGAACATCTTAGAACAAAGAATGTAGCAAGTATTCATAATTCATCTAAAGAAACAAGTATCATTTGTTAAGACTGAGGGAGGTCTATGTAAATAGAAGCTAAGGAGACATGCATTTAGAAAAACAGGAATATAAATAATCTACTTTCAACTTAAAATGCCGGGTGTGATTTGAAAATAAACGGCTGTATCATTTGAAGAAGTAAATTTAGTAAATATCGCACCTGCAAGTCAAATGGTATAGGGTCAAATGCTAAGCGATTTCCGAATCCAACAAAATGGACCACTCTATTCTTGAGTAGGATAGGAAGAATCTTTTTCAGGTAGAAACTTGGCTTTGACTCCTTCAATATTTCAGCATCAGTCACCTACCAAGCAATCAAATACTGAGTCAGATACCAATGTTTAAAGAAAAAAATAGTAAGTAAGATTATGCTTAAAACAATTGTTAATGGTGTCCCCTAATTTGCTGTTAAGAAAACCATACTTACAATGCTGCCAATTGCTTCTAAGTCTAGTGACTGTAGCTCAACAGGCAATTCCTTAACAATAGGAATATCATCTTTCAAGTAATTGATAAAATGTTCCTCCCGGTATATATCGCCAAACTGGCTAAGATATAAAACTTAATAACATCATTCTCTATAATAAAAATAGTGAATGTGTGATAAACTTATACAAGAAATATGTACTGAACTCTATGAGTAAATTAACTAGGAATGCATCAAATTCACCACAATCTAGAATTAATTGTTTATAAATTCAGAAGTAGGACTAGGACATGTCTATTACAAAATTCTTATTATCCAGAATCCAATTCAAGCCAAATATTTCAGTGGTTCATGCAAAAAATTATTATCTATACTATGGATGTAGGCAAAATCCCCTAATACATTTATGTGATTTTTGACTATTTCTTCTTCATTTTCTCTCTAACTCATTATCCATTGTACATAATCCTTGAAAATACTATCATGGAAATGATGCTACCATCATAAAAGCTGATAAGTTCCACAAGTATATTGCTGACAAAACCATGACCCATATGAAGATT
Source organism: Canna indica (assembly GCA_034359265.1). Lineage (NCBI taxonomy): Eukaryota > Viridiplantae > Streptophyta > Magnoliopsida > Zingiberales > Cannaceae > Canna > Canna indica. The sequence goes on along the minus strand of CP136898.1, from coordinate 27,985,588 downwards.
CAAAACCAGCATATTGAAACCAATTATCAACACCATTTCATGGCCCCTTGTACATAGTTTGTAACTCAATGGAACTCAAACTCAACTACCTTTTCTTTGTTCTTCTCTTTCTGATAAATTAATCTCAGAATAGCACATAATGCACAATAGTTGAAAAGTGTAGTGTTTTTCTAAATCTCAGTGGTAAGCAACGCAAACCAATTTAATATACCCCTAAAAATACAGCAAGATGGAAGGTAACTATCATGTGTAAATTAGAAACCACTCAAAAAGGAGTATGTTATATTATCTAAAGAAATATTTTCATTATTGATAAGTATTTACCATATGGATATTATCTTTTATGGTTTATTAATTATTTCACTTTGTAGAGTTCTAAAAAAAGTTATTAAAGCTAACCATTATATAGAGTATTTATTTTCTATATATAGAGTTTTATTTTTATCTAAATGTTCTAATAATACTAATATTTTGATGAGGGTGTTTTACTATTTGTAATGTTATTCCCAACTCATTCCTAGCGCTTCCTCTCAACCAAACAATAGAATACTTATTCTTTTTCTATTTTCAGACTATACAAACCAAACAATGGTACAACTATTCATATTCCTTTTCTACTCAATTCCCAGCAATTTTATTCCAATAAAATGCCACCTTAGTCTTTATGGGTAAACTTGCAAATTGCATAAACATACTTGTACCATATCTTTTCATTGCAACAAACAAGGATTCAAACTTTCCTATAAAGTACCTTGGACTACCAATTGTGCGTGGAACGACTCCAAAAATCTGACTGGACTCCTATTATAAGCATATTTATGGAAAAATAGCGGGTTGGAAAGGCAAATTGCTTTCAGGAGGTGGTTGGCTCATCATTGCCAATGTTGTTCTTACCACCATCCTTTCATACATTTTATTTATGTTCAATATCCAAAAATAGGTGGTTAAGGTGAATGTCAAATTATGCATATCCTTCTTCTAGAGTGAGAAGGAAAAAGCTTGTGGCATCAAATGCCTTGCACAATGTGACCAGATCAACAAAGAATGGTGGATTAGGCATCCCTGTTGTTCAATCCCACATTTAGCCAAACTCTGCACTTGGTGGTGGGCATTAGCAATTGAAGAAGCTACCTGACAAGACAATTATTGTCAACTTAGATACTTTTGAAGAAACATTGCCATGATTCACACGTCATCACTCATTGGTCTGACATCTGATCTCGAAAGGAACTGACCAGGCGAAGCACATCTTTATGTCAGGCATCAATTTTGTAGTGGGCCAAGAAAACCAGTTCAAACACAGATGTTATTTATGTACCCTTTTAATCCTTGATAATTGTGTTTGATAATCTTGTAATTGAACCCTTCAATACCATCTAATAATGCATTGAAATATCCAACATTTACTCAATTTTGAAAAAATGAATACATGTCTAGACAAGTTTGATAAGTAAAATATTTATTCAGTAAACAAAGTGTATGATTGTTCAATATCTAGAAACAGATACCTTTTGTCTTTCCAGACAGAACTGTATTGAAATAGCGGAAGCACAAGAGTTGAGTTTAGTAATCGAGCAACAGCAACTGCATTGCAGATCTGTTACACAAACGACCATATACATAAGCTGGTATACCTGCCCGTTTGGTCTTTGCAAACTTGAAAGCTCAATTATTTATAGGCTCTTAAAACTGAAAATATATAGAATTACACTGCAAAAAAAAGCTTTGTGATGTCCATTATAATATAGCTAACACCTTTTCTAATGTTCATAAATTCATGTATACCTTCCAGAATTTCACATAACTTGGACATACATTTAAAAAAATGGCATATATGAAAATATTTAAAAACCATAAATGCAATTCCTCCATGTACTAAAGCAACCTAGCTGCAATAATTCAGCTGTACCAATAGTGGTTCAGGATGACAATGGCCTAATGGTAGCAACACCATCAACAGATGCTGAGGATGAATTTGCATGCTCAATCTTATTTTTAGACACCTAAATACTACTTTTGTGACAGCAATATCATAAGAAAGAGAAATTTTGATGATTTGCATAAGAAATTTTAACGTTTGACACGCAATAGAATCTTACTATAAAATAGTAACATGTAATGAATTATGGCATTGAAAAAGACAAAATATCATGTCAAGATTCTAGCTGATAACCAGTAGGCAAATTTTTTTTTTGGTTTTCAGGTTTCAGAACAGATTAACAAGTTTCATTGTTACATTCAAAATATTGGGCTAATTTATGTTAGCAATACAATGCCCTAAATATAGACAGCTATAAACAAGCAACAAACAACTTGGTTGAAAATGTCAATAATATTATTGAATGATTCTAAGATTGCTTACAGCGACTCGTTGCTGGTTAATTCCTCCATTTGCACTGACTAAAATGTATCCGTTACGTCCATCTACGCTACCAAGGAAAGCATACTGTTCATTAATTATTATCAATTTAACATTCCAAATATCAAGAATATCAAGCCAAGCAAAATTTACTATAAAAAATTAGTCATCTTAGATAGGAAAATAGTTTATAAGAAATAAAACAATAAAGTAATTTTACCACAATGTTCCCGATTACGCTGATCAGCACAACGCTTCCATGAAGTAGAAGGGTCTATTGGCTCCTTCCATAAATCTTGAGGCTCTGGTTTGTTATCAGCCTAAACCATACATAGTATAATTGAGATTCTAGTTGAGTTAGAGTTGCATGAGTAAAAATCTTTATGAACATTTTGTAACATGAGGTAGCATTAAGACTTTACATCAGCCAAGGCATGGGCAGCCAAACCAAGCAACCTGGAAAACATGAGTCCAGTATTCCTCTGACCATTTCCATAAATGTTCCATTTCTCCTGCAAGGACAAATATAAAAGAAAGTAATGGCATATGCTAATTTCTGAATGTTCATTTAAAGAATTTAGTAAAGAAGTTGAAGTGGAGTTCCCTAAGTTAACAAACACATTATACAGGTTTTAATATATTTTCATGGGGATGATTGCAGAAAACAGCATTTCACATAATAAAGTTATTGTGAGTTAATTACCCCAAGATATATAAATAACCAACAAAGCAGTTTTCCATATGCTCTCAGTAAATAGAAGTGCTAAGTTGCTGCTTTTAAGTACTAGATTTAAGTCTAGCCTAAGGTATCCTTTTTGTGGCACTAGTCACTGATGAGATCCTTTTTTGTAAACTAAAGATCTCATCAGTGAAATGCTAAGTTGCATGCTATTACTACTTTCTTGGTACCAGACCAAAGTCTAACCTATGTTTTCTTTTTATGGCACTATTCACTGATGAGATAATTGGTTTCCAAAAAAGAAACATTGCTTTGAACAGAAATTCTCAGAATATTGATTAACCTAGCAAAACTGTTGACTTAATGTTTCCATTCTTTAGCCTTCAATTAGTGTCTCAGACCTCCAGAATTGCACCCAGCATCAAAAATTACATTGAGAATTCATCACCATGCTTACTTAACCCAATGCAAACTAATAATTTTCTTGGGTCCAAGCAAGCTTTTCCTATACAACAACGACATTAATTCTGACAACACATAGTAAATAGAAGTAAGCTGAATATACAGAAAACTTTGAAGCTATGAGTGAAATTATTAGTACTAGACGCATTGCAGATATCATAATGGTGCAGTAACAACTCTATAAGCTTTATGCAAGCAAAGTTGACATGAAGACTAGAAATATGAGCTAAAGCATTTGGGAATATTACAATTTACAACTTTTTAATGAATGGTACAAATATATGGCAGCCAACAAAAAATCAAGAATTTGAATGGAAAACATAACGATGGAATCATAGTTCTATATCAGACAATAATGAAAAAAACATTGCATATTTTCAATTTTTGTAAATGTCATTCTTCTATCAGATGTGACATTATTATTTATTTATATTCTTAACAGTAATCCTTACATGTGGTTGGGCACTGATGACTAGCGAAAGCTCAAGTAGCAAAAAATTGAATCAACTAGGGTATAAGGCCTAGACAAGGTTTGAACTTGGAGGCAATGCATATTTTCAATTTTTGTAAATGTCATTCTTCTATCAGATGTGTCATTATTATTTATTTATATTCTTAACAGTAATCCTTACATGTGGTTGGGCACCGATGACTAGCGAAAGCTCAAGTAGCAAAAAATTGAATCAACTAGGGTATAAGGCCTAGACAAGGTTTGAACTTGGAGGCAATGCTCTGGTACCATATTAAGTTTTGATCAATGTCAGTCCATCTAAAAGCTTAAGTAGAAAGTGGAAAATGATCTATTTAATAATCTTCTTATTAGTAACTAAGTGAGTTTGGTTATCTACTATAAGCAGTTAATGGTTGAGAACTTAGTACTACCTTGATAAAATTTACTCCAAATAATCCAATATGCATGTTACAGTATGCTATTTATATCGTTCTGATAAGGGGCATCAATAAGGTAAATCCAATATCTAAAGGAGATTGATCAAATGGATAAGATAGACTTCTTGCTAGAATTGATGCTAACAATAAATTTAAATAAGGATAAAGAGAGTAAAAAAAAACATAAGGGAAAAGAAGAAAATTATAGTTCATAGTCTTAATATGATAATCTACGGTCTGGGCTTGGACCAGTACATGCCAGTGTATGGACAGATTACTAGCTCTATTGCATGGTAAAAACAAAAGAAAATTATATATCAGTTAACACGACCAGCATAGGTGTCACTAATCCTTTGTTGGACCAGTACAACTTGCGCTGGACAATATAGGTGCAGATCTAAAACCATGAGAGAGGAGTATGATAAAAGAAGGTTAATTCAGTTTCCCCTATAGCCATGATAAATTTATTATCTGATCATCAAATAACATACATGAATTCAACAGTAGGAGCAAATATCTGACATGTAAATAAATAGGGATGCTTTGTTTGTAACTAAAAATGTTGGTAGATTGTAAAATAATGTATGTTATCCCTCTTCTCAACTTATGCATAGCCATCTTTTAGGATCTCATCTACTGAACAAGTACAATGCAGAAAATATAAATATAAAAGATCCTAAAAACACAAACACATGATTCAGAACTAGGCAAGCCTGTCAAAGGAGCTAGGCGCACTCAACGCGCAAAGGTCCCATATCGCCTAAGGTGCAAGGCACAAAAGAAACGTGCGCTTGACCGAAGCAAGGCGCGCCTTTTTAAAAATTATTATCTATACTTTTCTCAAACAATAAAAAAACCATGATATGCGATGTAAGAATTAAATTATATGCACCATTGCACCTACAACACCAACAATTCCATTACAACGAAGAATTAAAACATCGCATATCATGAATCTAATTAAAGAGACAAACAATAAAAAATTTTAAAGACTGAGTTTTTTTAAAGACTGAGTTTTTTTAAAGACAAACATAAAGTTTTCACAATCCAAATCAAACATGAAAAGCACCAAAGCTTTTAAGTTTTAACACAAAGTTTGTGACCCTCCTCATCCCTACTCCGTAGATATCATCCCCGAAGTCCCCATCACTAAAATTAAAGACAATTTCATCATATTCCCTAGAAAAAAAATCAAGGTTTCACCCAGGCGCATAAGGCGTGCGCTTGGGGCTTAAAACAAGTCCCTAGTCGCAGCCAAGGCGCACGCCTGGGTGAAGTCGATACGCCTTGGCTTGGCCAAGGCACATGACTTAAATGGCGCCTCGCCTGGTGCCCCTAGGCGCCCAAGTGAGCGCCTTTGACAACATTGGAACTAGGACAGCCCAAACGTGAACATGAAACCTAAACTCGATCATAACTAACCTTATCAGTTACCAAAACCTCAGAACATCCAAGGATCTTTTGTTGAACATGTGTTCTTTAGAAATTGTCTTGTTATTACTAATACTTAAACCCTTTTTAAGTGGTTCACAAATGGCAAAATTACCGTGGTGATGAAAGATTATTTTATAGGACTAGATCTAGATGTTAAAAATTGGTCTAGAAAAAATAGTTATTTTCGCTGCACGCTATCATACAGCATGACAAGAAGAACAAATTTTATCTGAACATCCTTGACTTAATCTGTGATGATCACCTCCAACGAATCACCTGTTTAACAGCATTAAAATCTAGAAACTTTGACAGATCATCTTCTCATTCACTAACTTGACTACCTTAAGGCAAAGAAAAAAAATTGTTACTAGTTACTAGTTACTAAAAAACCCTAGACATCCTTACCTTCTAATACACTAAATTTTCACCATTAACGAAATCAGCCACCAAATTAATTTATCAAGGAATGCAGCACGAAATACCATGATAAACGACCGGGGCAAGGACAGGGACGAGGGACTCCTGCGACGCAATCGAATGGGCTTGTCCTGAAGCCGGGAGAACATCCACCAATTCATGAGGAAGAAGAACACAACCAAGCCACCCCATAGAAGGATCCCCCTCGTCCTCCTCCTCGGCCATCCCTTGGCACCACCACCAGCACTCCCGCCGCCGCCGACAACAACTCTCTTCCGCCTTATCCGCCGATCACCAAGGAGCGGCAGCGGGGTCCGCCACCAGCAACCGGAGGAGTCCGGGGAGGCCCGCGGGGAGGAGAAACGGCTGAGGGAGAGGGACGAGAAGGATTGGGGAGATCCGAAGGGGCGGCCGCGCGGGGTGGCGGGGAGGGAACCCGAGGCGAGGGAGGGCGAGGGTTGCGCGGCGTCGGCGGAGGCCATTTGGAGGAAGCCAGCAGTAGGCAACCGTGTAATTAGTTGGACTTTTATAAGTCGATGCAAGCTTTCGATGATTGGGGGGTGAAGGCATTTAATTATTTTAAATCCGACGGGATCGGGAATAGGAAAGAAAATAATAAATGAAAGAAAACAAAGGAAATCGCGGGATTAGGTGGTAACGAGGTCAAAGTGCAAGATGTCTATGTCATGTGGCGCCTGACTCGTTTGTCGCGGCGGGAGACCGGTTACTGCTCTTATAGGCTTCTACATAACCCTATGATGGAACCGTACTGATTAAATGGGTTACCTACAGGTGTCGTTTTCGTCCACCCACCCCACCCTAAAGAAAGGAATCTGTCGACTGTAGAGCGTGAATTAGTCCTCAAATTTGATACTAATTTTAATTTAGTTTTAAAATTTTTCAAAACTACTCTTGTCAACAAATTAATGTTATATTCTTACATTATCTCATAAATAAAGTTGAAGACAAATGCATTCGATAATAAAAAAACTATTTTGTTTATTGAATATGATTTTAAAAATTATTTTTATTCTATAGACATAATTAAGATTAACCGTAATATTTTGCCCACGTTTCAGATCTTGATGGAGCAAAGGCTGCTAGGTTGACTTGGACATTGGACTCGTGAAAGAGAAAAGAGAGAGAGGTCAATTCCGAAGCGGACGGGGAGGGTTAGAGAGAGAAGTGGGTGCCACGGTGGTGGGCCCTAATTTGTAGGCAGCTCCCTGTGATGCAACAGAGAGCTTATGTTTAGAGGCTTCGCATGCAGCGATTAGTAGTACTTAGCGATGACATCAAAAGAGATAGTGGTGTGCCCGGTCGGCATATATGTCAAAAGAGAACCAGTGAGAAAAATAGAGGAAAGAAATGGACTTTATATATGTTCAGCATGTTGGTAGTTATGTCTTCCAGTTAGGTGAACCTTAATTTATATATTATACCTAGGCATGTTCATTATTCGGCTCACACCGAACCGTTTGGTTCGATTTTAATATTGTCGGGTTCGATTCTTGACTCGAATCGAAGAACTCGAACAGTGGCATTCGGTTTGGATTCGGTTCTTGGAATTCGGGAACTGACCCGAACCGAAAACCGAATAAGTAAAAATATTAATTTTTTTCCAGATTTCGAGTTCGACGAGTTAGGATAAGTGGGTAACTTATGGTTAATTTTTGGATTTCTCTCTCAGTCCCTCCCCAACAAGCCGTCGAGCCCGACTTAGGGTTATTAATAAATTTCATTGCTGTCACAATTCGGTTTAGCAATGTTGTGTAATGTTGGATAAATTTCATTGCAGGGGAAATTCAGCAATGTTGTGTAACGTTGGATAAAATTTTGGTTTTTTCGGGTTGGAATCGAACCGACTGAATTAATTCAGTTCGGGTTAGATCGGTTTATGAACAATTCGATTTAGGTTCGGGTTGAAATTTTAGTACGAAAAAAAATTTGATTTGGTTCAAATCGGTTCGATTCGGTTTGAACCGAATGGACAGCCCTAATTATACCTAATTTTTTTTGTAAAGGGCAGACAGAGAATGATTGAGTATGTGTAGCATATATCAGTATTTATATGTTTATAAGATATTATAGGTCATATATTTATATATAGCTATTTTATGAAACTAGCTATAGTACCCGTGCTTGCACGATTAAAAGGTGGTTTTAAAAATAAAAATTTTAAAATTAAATTTTATATTTTAATATATTATTATATATTCCATGGTTTTATAAATAAAAAAAAGTTTGAAATTAAATTTCTATATTTTAATATATTACTATATATAAATAGAATAATTTATCGATTTTTTTTGATATTTTTGATATTTTCCAACATATTTTTAATTTGAAATTATATAAATTTAGATTTAAAACTAATTTTTAAAATTTTAGAAAAATAATTATTTTAAATTAAATTTATAACTACAATTTAATATTCTTAATGATTTAAATTTAAATTTTAAATTTAAATATTTGTATGCCTAGATTTTTAAAAATAAGTTAGCATATTATTGTCATATTATAAAAGAATTATATTTTTAAAAATAAAAGTCGATACTTAATTGGAAGTGAAACCTGCATAATTTAATGGACTCGAAAAATTTCCAATTAATCATACATATATATGGAGAGAAAATAAAATTTAAAATTAAACATGCATAATTAAATTGACAGCAATCTTGAATCCTTAATGAACTTAAAGAGTTGTTGAGAATGATTATAAATGAACTTAGATTGTTGGTAGAAAAAATTGGAAGATGAGAATGAAGATAGAAAAAATGAAGAGGATGAGATTGTATTTATAGAAGATTTAAAATTATATAAAAAAAAAATTAATCAGGTTGGAGCGGGCCAGACCTAGGTTGACCTATGTCTAGGCGCGCCAGACCCAAGTCTGGTATGCGCCACCTAGGTCTAGCCAGGTCTGACGCGCGTCAAACGTTTGGCCAAGTCTGACGTGCGTCAAACCCGGCTTTGATCGGGCCAGCACAGCACGCATGTTGTGCTCGTGCCAGCACGGTGTGCGTGCCATGCTCGGGCCAGCACAGTGCGCATGTCGTGCTTGGCTCAGGTGCCGTGCTTGGCATGGCCCACGTGCCTAAGGGGTGAGCCCAGCTTGCCCCTTGGGCATAGAACCGGGTCGGGCCGTGCCGCCCATGGGCTGGCCCGGCCCATTGCCACCTCTAATGCCCCGGGTGGGATCCCAAGGTAGAGTCGTCCTATCCGGCTCGAATCTGACTCAAGGGCATGGTTAGGCGGAGCCCCCCTGGTTTGAGCCGGTTGGTTCAACTCGAAATGAGTGGTGGGGCACTGCTAGGTCTAATCTGATCAGACCTAATAATCCTAGTCCAATCTATATATATATATGGATGTCTAACCACTTTAAGTCATCTTGGTAACATTATTGCACTCTTCTGCCTCTTTAATTGCTATCATATTTTATTGCCTTAATTTGATTTGTTTTCACTTGTTATCTGTTTGAAAAAAAACTAACTTTATAATATAGTTAGGGGTGAGCAAACTTCACCGATTCACCGAAACCGAACCGAAACTGACCAAACCGAAATCGATTTAACCGAACCGAATTAATCGAATTAATTTCGGTTCGGTTTTCGGTTAAAGAAATTTTTGGGTTCGGTTTTCGGTTCGGTTCGGTAAATTAACCGACGGTTCGGTTAATTTACCGAATTAACCGAATATATATATATATATATATATGTATATGTATATATATATATAATAACAGATATATTAGAACTTATTATTTGTCTTGGTGGTTAAGTGTTAAGTTTAGCATTTCTGCCGGCCCGGGTTCGAATCCCATGTTGTGTAATAATATTTATTTAACATTCGATATATATATAATAGGTGTTAGTTATATATAAATTGATAGTAATGTTTGCTAAGATGGTTAGAAGGGTAAAAATTAAAATTTAATTCTCCATTTGGCTAAGTTCGAGTCCACATGCATGCTTTGAAATATTTTTTTTTTATCTGTTCGGTTAACCGAACCGAATCGAAAATTCGGTTAACCGAACCGAATTTTTTCAGTTCGGTAAACGGTTAAAAAAATTTCTATGGTTCGGTTCGGTTAACCGAATTTTCGGTTCGGTTTTTAACCGAACCGAACCGATGCTCACCCCTAAATATAGTCGTTACAAGACGTACACGAACATAAAATTATATGCACAAAGCGCATTTGCAAGCATACATAGATGCAAAATTAAACACTTTTAAACATTATAACTAGGGATCAAACATAAGACCTACTAAAAGCATACCCAAATTTCTAACCACTAAGCTACTAGTGGGGTGACTTTTCACTTGTTACGTTATTTGGTACTTGCTCACCTTACTATCTCCAACACTATTGTTTGATACTTCTAACGGTATATTCTTACCGAACCGAATTTTTTCGGTTCGGTAAACGGTTAAATTTTTTTCTATGGTTCAGTTCGGTTAATCGAATTTTCGGTTCGGTTTTTAACCGAACCGAACCGATGCTCACCCCTAAATATAGTCGTTACAAGACGTACACGAACATAAAATTATATGCACAAAGCGCATTTGCAAGCATACATAGATGCAAAATTAAACACTTTTAAACATTATAACTAGGGATCAAACATAAGACCTACTAAAAGCATACCTAAATTTCTAACCACTAAGCTACTAGTGGGGTGACTTTTCACTTGTTACGTTATTTGGTACTTGCTCACCTTACTATCTCCAACACTATTGTTTGATACTTCTAACGGTATATTCTTACTAGAGTTTATGGAAAGAATATTATTTTATTGAAATCCCAATGTTCAAGTATGAAAAATGATTAATTAAAAATGAATACATAGAACTATCTAAAGACAAGATGCATTGGATTTTGGAAAAAAAAATTAGCTAATGTAAATACTAAAACAATGAATTATTTGCATCAATTATAGTGTCTCATGATAAATATAGTTGCATTTCAATTTGTAATGACACACACTACTAACAAATAGTTTAATTGCTACTGGTATCAGTGACGCCCGACAACGCTATTGCTAACGGTGATGGCCGACAACGCCGTTGCTAACGGTGACGGCCTACCCCAAGTAGCTGTCGCTCATAATGTAACATCGGCAATGGTTACGTGACGGCTCATGCAACTGTCGCATTATTCACAAACATGTGTGACAGTTCAGAGACAGCCGCTCGACGCCGTCACTGATAGGTAGATGGTGCATACCAGGTGCGAAAATGAAGCACTTATCAGGGATGGCTTAGGAACGATTGGTACAACCGTCACTGATAAGTACTATTTTTATTTGAGTTCACACTCGTTCTTCTTCCTTATTATCCCGCTCGTGTTCTCTCTCCCTCTCTTCTCTCTCTCTCTCTCTAAAATTGTCGTCGAGCAATCGAAGATCTCCCCCCTTCCTGTTGCCTCGTCGTAGGATCTCCCTCAACGCCATCCTCGCCACGATCCTCTCTCTCTCTCTCTCTCTCTCTCTCTAGTCGATGTTGTTATCTTCCTCACCGGATTGCACCTCCCTCGCCGACGTCTCCCTCACCGCCGAGGTATTCCCCCTTCCCCCTCTCTAGTGTGTTGGGGCCGAATCCCTAGTTTTGGCCCCGACGGCCATTGTTTTTTTTTTGTTTTTTTTTATTTATGAATGGTAGTTTAAAATTTGTTAGATAAATTTGTGGATGAAATTTCTTAATTTGTAAGATTAACTGAAGTTTCGAGTAGACGTAACTTACTTATTAAATTTTGCCAATTCGAATCTAAAATTCATTAGCGGTGATCAAATTCGATATCCGTGTCGAAAATGCTCGAACGTAAGATTTTTAAATCGAAAAACTATCACAATGCATCTATATACAAAAAGATTCACACCAAGATATTATGTATGGACTTGTCACGGGAAGTCACGTGAAGTCGAGACGTCGAGAAATCTTGTCGTTCAAACTCATGCTGAATCTTCTAGTGTCGTAGTTTCTTCATCTAATCCACCTAATTCTTATAGAATAATGATACTTGATAGTCTTAGCGGTCGATTCCATTTGAATGATAATGTCGAGTTAGTTACTAAGACATTAGTGCCACCAAATACTATGGGTGTTGATGCCACAGAAGAACAATCTGCGATAGAGATTGAATTGCGGAATAAAGAGGCCACATAATTTTACGAGATGTTAAAAGCTGTCGATGAACCTTTGTATGAGAATTATCATAGATACACTAGATTTTTGGCAATAACGTAACTCTTGAACATCAAGTCAGATTGTAATATCAGCGAGTTGCGTTTGATTGGATTGCGAGCTTTATCAATTGAATGTTATTGCAGATAACAAGTTTTAGCCAATTTTTTATAAGACGAAAAAATTGATAAGGAAATTACGGCGTATGTACGAAAAGATACACACGTGTCCAAATAACTGCATTTTATATTATAAATAAAATGCACAATTAGATGAATGCTCAATATGTCATTATCCTCGTTAAAAGGGGAAGACATCATCCCGACAAAAAAATATATCGCTTAAGGTGCTTCGATATTTTCCACTAACACCGAGGCTTCAAAGATTATTCATGTCGAAAAAGACTGCTCCCTACACGAGTTGGCATGCAAGAAGTCGTGATGATATAGTAATGACTCATCCATCTGATAGTGAAGCATTGAAACATTTAGATAGATGTTATCCTTCATTTTCTAAGGATACTAGAAATGTCAGATTGGGATTGTGCACAGATGGTTTTAATCTGTTTGGTCATTCGGTAATTTCTTATTCAGTTTGGCAAGTGTTGTTAACCGTTTATAATTTGCTACGTCAATGTGTGTGGAAGATGAATTTATTTATCTTTCGATGATTATTCCGGGTCCTAGGGGTCCTCGAAAAGAAATTGAGGTGTTTCTTCGACCCCTAATTGATGAATTAAAAATATGGACCGAGGGAGCTATCACTTATGATTGTCATCAGAAGCAAAACTTCATTTTAAGAGCTACCACTGCTTGTCATCGTTAGTTCCTCCCGTCTAACCATCAGTATTTAAAGAATTATGACAAATTTACTAAGGGTAAAGTCGAAAGAGTTGAGTCACCACTGATGTTGTCTGGTAAACCGATGTTATCACGTGTTTCCTTGCTTCCAGCGATTATTTTTGGTCGAAATGATAGAATTTCAAGCTTTGGTCAAACACATAACTGGGTTTAAAAAGCATCTTTTGAGAATGGTCGTATTAGAGTTCATTACTAATTCGACATAATTTGGATATTAGATATATTGAGAAAAATATGTTTGATAAAATTTATTTAATAGTTTGTAAGAGGTCGGAGTTAGAGTTGCAAGAGGTCAACGGACGACTTCATAAGCTGAAGGCGTCCTATGTGTAAAATAAACAACATACGAAAGATGTGTATAATGGATCAAAGAGCTCCTATGTGTAAAATAAACAACATACGAAAGATGTGTATAATGGATCAAAGAGCTCAGATTACCTGATGGATATGGCTCAAACTTATCTCGATGCGTTGATGATTGCAAAATATCAGGGATGAAGACCCACGATTGTCATGTGTCCATGCAGAGATTACTTCATATCGTATTTCGAGATATTCTACTTGATAAGATTTGGGGTACGTTGATCAAATCAAGTATGTTTTTCAGAAACATCTGTGCAAATGTCCTTCAAGTCGAAGATATGTCAGCACTTGAAAGTAATATTGTTGAAATCATATGCAAGCTGGAGCAATTTTTTCCTCATGCATTTTTTGACTCGATGGAGCATCTATCGATACACTTGGTATACGAGGCACGAGTTGGTGGCCCCGTTCAATACCGATGGATGTACTTATTTAAAAGATACATGAATCATCTGAAGAAAAAAGTAAAGAACATTGTGGCAGTTGAAGATTCAATATTAAAAGCGTATATCATTCAAAAAAATTCAACGTTCTGCTCATTTTATTTTGAATTGACCATTCAGACAAGTCTTAATCATCTTCCATGGAATGACAACGGGGAAGCTCGACCATCAACGGTCATTTAAATATCTTTTGTTACCTTGGTCATGCTTTGGGTTATCGTCCGTATTGATACTTAAACGACGAAGAGTACCATTTGGCATACTTGTACGTTTTACTCAATTGTCTAGAGATTGAAAAGTTCATTAAAATATTTAACATTTAGATGGTGGAAAAATACTCAATTTACACCGATGAGTAATTGGAGAGATTACGCAATCGTGATTTCCCTTCTTGGCTTCAATCTTACAGCACAAAACATAGAGCCAAAATAGATGACATAATATTTGAGTTTGCTAGTGGACCATCGTGACTTGTATCGTGTTATAATGGTTATTTTGTTAATGGGTATAAATTTTACACAGTTGAATATTCGTTTATAAAGAAGACTATGAATGTCAGGGTCTGCGTTCAAGAGATAACATATGCTGAATGTAATGACAATTTTTACGGACTATTGGAAAAAGTCATAGAATTGCACTTTTCTGGTTGGAAATCAGTTGTCATTTTTAAATGTCATTGGTTCGATACAAGCAATAGGGGCATGAGAGTTCATCCAAAGTATAAACTTATTGAGATCAATTACAAATCGAAATTGGTTTCAAATGAGCCTTTTATATTGGCATCTCAAGCTGAACAAATATATTAGCAATATCCGTCTCGAAAGAAAGATAAGATAGATTGGCATGTAGTTTGTAAGACTAAAGTCAAAGGAAAAAATTGATCTGGTAGCTAGAGAGAATGAGCCAATAGATGATGTGACAGATGACTTGGTACTTGGTATAGATGGCACATGACTTAAGTATAAATTATGTGGTTGTTTGTGTTTGTATGTTGTGTACATTGGTTGTTTGTGTTTGTGTATATTGTGTGGGAATAAATTGATGTATAAAAGAATTTTCAAACTTTTTATTTTTACAGATATAAGATAAAACTTCAGCGACGACCTACCAACGGCTAGTCGTCACTAAGCCGTTGTTGAAAGCGTATCGTAATTGGTTGTTGGCCTGGCAACATAGGTTATCACGTTTGCTAATAATATTCAGCGAAGGCTGCCAACCATTGATGATAATCAAATATCAGTGTCAACTGTGGTGCTTGTCGTTGATTAGCGGCTATCGCTGATATATTACTTATGACGACTGACGCGACCATCACAGGTTATTAGAGGCGCGGATAGATGCAACGACTTGTTGCAATTATTTGCACTGTCCATGATAGTCATCACCAACGGCTCAACAGCAGAATTTGCCGTCGATGAAGCTTATATTCACAGTAGTGACATAAGATTTATCAAGCAGATACTTAACATTTATTAATCATGAGAAGGGGGTATTTCTCAAGTTAAGAAATTATCAATATATCATCGTACATATTTATTTTTGTTTACATTTGGGATACTTGTGAAATTGTTGGAAATTGATAGTTAATGGAGAATTGTGTAACTTTATTAATTTACATCAAAATTCTAATTCTTTATTTTTTTTAAGAAAGAAACTTGTATTCAATTCAAGAGTGATGAAAGGAGTACAAGTTAGGGGAGGGATAGGAAAAACATAAAAGTACGAAACAAGGAACCGAAAAGACAACAAAGTACAATAAGAGGCCCCTCAGGTGCCCCTAGGCAACAAAAGAGTGAATGCTGCCGATTCGGACGAAAGCTCAGAAAAGGAACGACTACAATTGTCAAATATCCTTAGATTACATTCGTGCCAGATCATGGCTCTCCAAATCATAACCACCCGAAAGCATTTCTGGGCAGCTGTGGTCCCACTCAAGGAGTGGTTCGTCCACTATTAAAAGCCAAGGGAAAAAATGTGCAACATTCAGGAGCCTGAGGAACAAAGACCACCCACCATGGGTGTAAGGTCAATCTCCAAATAGATGAGAGTGTGATTCAACATTTACGCTACATAGGATGCATGCGGCGGAGACTTGGATGTTTTAAACTAGCAGTCTATCTTTAGTTAAGAGTCTTTCATTTTCAATCAATCAGTCGTGCAGGGAAATAGCGGGGGGACAATCTTTCAGCCAAATGAACTTGACCTTAGGGTCAACAAGCCCCCTGAAATTTAGAAGCCAATAGAGCGAGCTTGTCGAGAAGGTTCCGCTGGTATTCCATTTCCAAGATATCGAGTTGGCCACAAAGGAATGAAGGAAGGGAGCAAGGTTTGCAGCCAAGTCTTGAAGGAGTCCGGAAGGTACCAGATACCTGAATTGTAAATTCCATGGCAGGGCTGCACCAGAAGGGGCCCTAGACTTAGCTTCAATAATTGAGAGTTCTTTGTTGCAAGTGGCCGAGAAGAGCAGCGGGTATTTGTTTCATAATCGCTCCCCATCCAACAAAGGATCATGCCAGAATCTGGAGGAGGAGTCCTCTCCTGCAATAAAACTCAAAGAAATTCCAAAGATATCAAACAAGGAGTTGATACCTCTCTAAATAGGCGAGAGACCATGTCGATCAGCCGAGGATAAGAGGTGTAATATGGGTTAGAGGTTCAGGATGACGTGTCTCCAAGCCATACCTTCTTGATGTAGGAGCCTCCAGATCCAAGAGCTGAGCCTAGCACAGTTATGGGAGGGGAGATCCAGAACTCCAAGTCCTCCATCCGCCTAACTCTGGGTAAGAGTGTCCCATCCTACCAAACATTTTCCTTGTGTAGAGGTGTCCGCCAGACAGACCAAAAAAAGGTTCTCCTCCTTCTGTCGACAAGTTTGATGACCCATCGAGGGGATTTGAAAATGGAGAAGATGTAGAAAAGTTGACATGTAAGGACACTATTAACTAGCGTGAGACGATCAGCTTTAAAGGAGGCAAGGGTGCTATCCATCTTGGTGACCACCTGAGACCGTTTTGTCTTAGTAAGGTTGCCCGCACGCAGCGGGAGGCCTAAATAATTAATGGGGAAAGAGCCAACAAAGCATCCAAGGATGGCTGCAACTGAGGCAGCCTTAATTACTCTCGTTTCCACCCAAGTGAATAATCTTGGTCTTATTGACATTGAACTTCAGTGGATAATAGAAAAAATCTGAGAAGAAGATCGAACGAACGGATGTTGGCCTCATTATCTCTACTAAAGAGGAGAAGGTCGTCCACAAAAAGTATATGTGTTAAACTGCCCCAGCACGCCAATTACCAACCCAAGTGTTGTCGCCCTAGTGATAAGCCGAGAGAGAGTATCGATAACTAGATTGAAGAGCATGGGCGAGAGAGGGTTCCCCTATCTAAGACCCCTCTTCTGTCGAAAATACATGCCTTCCAAGCCGTTGGTAATTAAGAAAGATTCTGCAATTTGAAGGAGATTCTAGACCCAAGAAACCCATCTGGGAGGAAAACCTATGGCCTCAAACAACTGCAATAGGAAGGTCCAATTTACTGAGTCAAAAACCTTCTATAAGTCCACTTTAATCATGCAGATGTCCTTATCTAGCCTGTTGCATCCCCAAACAATTTCAACTGCTGTCATAAAATAGTCCAAGGTACTATGGCCTCTAGTGAAAGCGCCCTACTTGTTGTCTATCAGATCAGGAACAATAAGACGGTTGGCTAAGAGCTTAGAGAAGATCTTAATGATATTGTTCTCTATGTTGATTGGTCTAAAGTTAGATACCAAGTTGGTTCCTTGCATTTTGAGAATAAGAATGGTAGAGGCTTTGTTAATTCTAGACATAGCCTCCAGATTGACTTGCAGTTGGAGTAGGATACCCAGTACCTGCTCCCCAATGTGGGGCTAGAATTTCTTGTAGAATTCCATTGTCAGTCCGTCTGGACTTGTCGCTTTTAGATTCTTAGAGTTTTTGACAACCCCAAATACCTCTGTCAGAGTGAAGGGGGAGTCCAAGGCGAGTAAGTCAAGATTTGGGGGCCCATAGATTGTTGATCATTTGACGTGCAACAGGTTTAATATCTCTTCCAAGCAACTCCACATAGAAGTCTCTAAAAGTAGATGCAATCCCCTCAATGTTAGTGATGGTAGAACCATTAGCTTGTACCGATGCAACCCAGTTGGGTTTTCTTTTATGTGAAGCACAAAGCTGAAAATATTAGGTGTTTCGCTCACCGTCCCGCAACCATCTCTTTTTGGCTCTTTGACTCCAATAGGCTCTTGGCTCCTTGTAATGTCGGTCCAGAACCTCCTTTAAATCTTCAAATTCAATTAATTCTAGATTATAAATGGTAGCATTGTCCACCTTTAGACTCAGGGAATGCAGGCGGGATTCAGTTTGTAGTCTAAGCTTATTCTAATCGGTACGCCTAGTCTTGTTCTAATCCATGATTACACGCCGCAGGGGCTTCCAAAGGGAGATCCACTTTTGCAGGGGACTAAAAGAAGAGGTATCTCATTATATGCGCTGAGTAGTCTAGCTTTGATGATGTCGGAAAATTGATCTAGATAAAGCTAGGAGTTCTCGAATCTGAAGTGGCTGTGATTATTTTTGCAAATAGTAGTCGCTTTCCAAATCAGAGGTTTGTGGTCGGAGAGCTTCCGAGGAAAAGCTGAAGCCATTTGATTATTAACAAATATTCTGTCTAACTTAGTCAAAGTGGGGGAAATCTGATTATTGGTCCAAGTGAAAGAACTTCCTAAAATGGGAAAGTCCAATAACCTCGTATCTGTGATATGCGTAGAAAAGCATCTCGAATCGAGTGCATTTCGAGAACAGTTCCCTCGTTCTCCATTGAATAGGGTAATGTTGAAGTCCCATCCCATGATTAGCGATTCAGAGGTGCCCTAGATGATCTGACGGACCTCCTCCAGAAAAAGCAATCGTTGAGCCCGGCTAGGAGGTCCATAAATTCCTACTGCAAGGAAAGAGAAGTCAGATGTCCGATGTTTATGATTCAACTATATCGACCCACTCTTCGATGACAAAATTAGTGCAGGTCCAATTAGAAGTATCCCATACCGCAAGAAGACCCCCGAGAAACCAGTAGCATTAATTGCCCGAAAATTATTGTCAAAAGGGAAACCAGATAATTGTCTGACAATTCTTCTAGAACATGCATTTAACTTTGTTTCAGATAAAAAGATGACACTACATTTTCCCTCCCTAATGACGTGTTTCACCATATATCTTTTTGAGAGTCTACACAAACCTCTGACATTCCAAAATAGAGTACAAAAACTATGAAACATAATAGGATACAACAACAAAAAGGTAAGATCCTGCGCTGGTCAGGCTGATGCAGAACCCACTGCCCTGATGATCTTTTCCTTGTTTGTAATGAAATCGAATCCCAAAGAGGCGATATCATCTAAAATAGCAGTGTTGAGGGATGAATCCATGTCCAAATTCAGAGAGCTCAAAACGTCGGTAAAGGGTGCATGTGCTGCCAGAATAGTGCGTCTGAAGCCTCATTTCTTGCCCCTTTCTTGAGTGAGGCCGTCTGAAGTGACGGTTGATTATTCTTGGCCGATAAACGAGATCTCCTATGAACCGTCGCGGCAAACCGACCTCGTGCACCTGACCCGACCTTACGGCCCAAAAATACGACGACCCATGCCAACGCAGCCCAAGCCCAATCCAGCCAAGCCCGGCCCATTGGCAACCGCATGAATAAAGGTCGGTAGATTCTTAGGGCCTCGGAACAAAGAGCTGCATAGCTTGTTTGGCCCAAATGGTCCCACCAAAATTGGAAGAACTCAAGCAGGGTTCAAAGTCTACAATGGGTCAAAAAGTGCAATGTTAGGGACCCTCGGGTTTGTCAAGTCCTGTACGTGTCATGACGGTCCCTAACGTACATTGTAAACATTTATAAATATTGCATCTTTCGCATTTATGTAAAACGTTCGCGCACCACCCACCGCTCTTGCCCACGACTAGGTAACGACCCCCGTTTGCTAGCCGTGGCATGGGCCGGTGGGGTGTGCGGATCATATAATTATGCATTGTAAAAGCGCTCGCGCACCGTCCACCGCTCTCGCGCACGACTAGGTAACGCCCCTCGTTTCCTAGCTGTGGCATGGCCGGTGGGGGTGTTGGGCCATAGGAAATTTTGTCATACTCCTCGTGCCAAAAGGAACCTTGGGGGTGGCACTTGGGGGTTAGGCTCCACACCTATATTGCCCCCGGGCAAACATCTCTCTAGTTCATTCGTACAAGCATTCGCACAAGCATCCGTTCAAGCATTGTAAGCACTTTTCATACAAACGGCCATTGGCCCAAACGTTTTTGCGTCCAAACGCAACGAGGTTCGAACGCGGGCGAGCCCGGGAGCCCGCGACTTTCGAACATTGGCAAGGCGATCCTTGCCCAAGACTTATCCCTTGCATTGGCAAGGGAGCCGCACGGACATTTTCCGCCCAAACAAGTTGGTCCGTGACAGTTGGTATCAGAGCGAGGCAAGCTCGCAAAGCTTTGGCGCAAGCAACCGACGCAAATCGTCAACAAGCTCGTGCCTTCGTCGTTGGAGACAAACGACGTTGGGGCACTCGACAATCTCGCAGGAGAGATTTTCACAAGCATGGCTTGCAAAGGAGTCGGCGAAACGAGTGACGTCGCCCAAGCGGTGGCGACCATTCCGGAAGAACCGTTGGGAGAGGACCCAACACAAACTCAAGCTCAACAAGCTAGGACGGGAAGTCGCACCGTCCAACGGCTTGGAGATTTGGAAACGATGGTGGCCGCTCACGACGTAGCCATAAACGTCCTTGAGAACGGCATGGGGCCACAGGTCGGCAAGCTAGCCGACACGCAAGAAGTCCTGGAGGCAAGAATAGATGGACTCCAGGATGACACGCAAGAAGCGATCAAGCAACTTCAAGGGGAGATTGAAGAACTAAGGGCTACAATCTCATTCCTGGTACGAGAGATCCACAAGGGTGGGGGCAACTCCCGCCAACACGAAATGCCACAACACCACCTTAAGGCACCCGAACCAAAGCCCTACAATGGGGCTCGAGATGCCAAAGCGGTGGAAAACTTCCTCTTCGACTTGGAGCAGTACTTCAAGGTCACGAGGACGACTGACGTTGATATGAAGGTGTCCGTTGCAACCATGTATCTGTCTGAGGATGCAAAACTCTGGTGGCGGACCAAATATGACGAAATTCAGAAGGGCCATGCCAAGATCGACACTTGGGACGATCTCAAGCGAGAACTCAAAGCTCAATTCTTCCCCGAGAATGTGGAATTCATTGCTCAACGGAAGTTACGACAACTCCGTCACAACAATTCAATTCGGGAGTACATGAAGGAGTTCTCAACCATTATGTTGGATGTTCCGGACATGGCCGAGACCGATCAACTATTCACCTTCCTTGAAGGGCTAAAGTCGTGGGCGCGACAAGAACTCGCAAGGAGAAATGTCAAGTCCTTGTCGGAAGCGAAGATCGCCGCAGAGCGACTCACTAACTATAGTTCGGAAGAAAATCCGACAAAGGCGGCACCCTACAAGCCAAAATTCCAGAAGCCCGACAACTATAAGGGCAAAGGCGCCGCAGGTGATACGAGATGGAGGGATCAACCACAAAGAGAACACCATCCAAAGGGACCTCCTCAAAGGGATTACCCTCCGAGGGGGAACCAACAGAGATCCGCGCCAATTTGCTTCTTGTGCCGAGGACCCCATGTGGTCCGAGAATGTCCTCAACAGCAAGCATTGAACACCATCATAGCGGAGTCCGTGGCGGAGAACATAGCCAACATCACCGCCAAGAAAGAGAAGGGCAAGTCTCCCGCAGTCCCCGACGTGGAGAACTACTCCAGCGAGGACGAAGACACTGGAAGGCCTAACATGGGAGCAATGCGTCTCCTCAACGCTCTCAAGACTCAAGTGGGGGAGCAAGGTCCAAAGAAGGGAGCCACCAAGGCGGCACACGAGCTGATGTTCATTGACATCGAGCTCAATGGCAAGAATACCCGAGCGATGGTCGACTCGGGAGCAACTCATAACTTCATTGCCAAAGGAGAAGCAAAGCGACTAGGGCTCAAGTTAGAAAGGAGCTCGAGTCATGTCAAGGCGGTGAACTCCGAGGCACAGGAAATCAACGACATCGCTCGGGATGTCCCGTTGAAGATTGGAAGATGGAAGGGCCAAACCAACTTGATGGCAATACCTCTCGACGACTACCAAGTTATTTTAGGAATGGAGTTCCTCAAGTCGGCGAAGGTGGTACCCATGCCCTTCCTTGACACTTTATGCTTGATGGGGGAGAACAATCCCAGCATTGTTCCCACGGTGCGTCCGACACCAGGGAGCGGAAATCAACTCCTCTCCGCCCTACAAGTGAAGAAAGGAGTTCGACGAGGCGAACTCACAATGGTGGCTGCAATGAAGCTGAAAGGATCACTCGATGGAGCAGAACGAGAACCTGCAGCAGTCTCTAGAGTACTCAAGGAGTTCGAAGACGTGATGCCACCTGAACTACCAAAGGCCCTACCGCCAAAGAGGGGGGTGGATCATCGAATCGAGCTAGAGCCGAGGACTAAGGCCCCATACCGACCGCCTTACCGTATGACGCCACCAGAGTTGGCAGAACTACGGAAGCAACTAAAGGAACTGCTCGACGGAGAATTGATCCGTAGCTCCAAAGCTCCATTCGGAGCCCCTGTGTTGTTCCAGGAGAAGAAGGACGGGAGTCTCCGCCTCTGTGTGGACTACCGAGCCTTGAACAAAGTGATCGTGAAGAACAAGTACCCCATTCCGCTCATCATGGACTTGTTTGACCAACTTGGCCAAGCGAGGTACTTTTCCAAGCTGGACCTGAGATCGGGCTATTGGCAAGTGCGGATTGCCGAAGGGGACGAAGGAAAGACCACTTGTGTAACACGCTATGGAGCTTATGAATTCTTGGTGATGCCGTTCGGCCTCACGAATGCTCCCGCTATGTTCAGCACCATGATAAATCAGCTGTTCCATGAGCACTTAGACAAATTCGTTGTGGTGTACTTAGACGATATCGTGGTCTACAGCCGAACCTTGGAGGAGCACTTGCAACATTTAAAGATCATCTTCAAAATCCTCCGAGAGAACACTTTGTTCGTGAAACGGGAGAAGTGCTACTTCGCCCAAGAAGAGATCGACTTTCTGGGACACCGGGTTGGGGGCGGAAGGATTCGAATGGATAATGTAAAGGTCCGCGCCGTAGTGGAATGGCAGCCACCAACAAAGGTCACAGAACTCAGGTCATTCCTTGGTTTTGTGAACTACTACCGAAGATTCATCGCTGGATACTCAAGGCGAGCAGCTCCACTGACGGACTTGCTCAAGAAGGAAAAGGCATGACATTGGTCCCAACCATGCATTGAAGCGTTTGAAGATCTGAAGCGAGCGGTGGTCGAGGAACCAGTTCTCAAGCTTCCTGACTATGGGCAACCATTTGAAGTCCACACCGACGCCTCAGACTATGCCATTGGAGGTGTGCTTATGCAGGAGGGACACCCCGTCGCCTTTGAGAGTCGTAAGTTGAATGACACGGAGCGATGATATCCTGCACATGAGAAAGAAATGACTGCAATAGTGCACTGTCTCCGTGTTTGGAGGCACTACTTGCTCACATCACGCTTTGTTGTGAAGACAGACAATATAGCGTTGAGTTATTTCCAAACTCAAAAGAAACTCTCGCCGAAGCAAGCTCGATGGCAAGATTTTCTAGCGGAGTTCGACATGATGTTGGAGTACAAGCCGGGACGCTCCAACGTGGTGGCAGACGCACTGAGCCGCAAGATAGAACGGGTTGCAGCCGTGCGGGGAGAAGCTGGGAGCAGTGTGAGCCAAGTGCAATCCAACTTCCGTGGGAAGATAAGCATGGGCTTGCTCAAAGACACCCAAGCGGAGGCACTGTTCAAGCTGATTAAAGATGGGAAGACAAGGAAGTTTTGGGCCCGAGACGGACTTATCTTCACTAAAGGAAATTGGTTGTACGTGCCTAGGGCAGACGGCCTGCGCAGAGATTTGCTAAAGGAGTGTCATGACACTCTTTGGGCAGGGCACCCTGGTGTACATAGAACAGTAGCCCTATTGGAGAGGGCATTCTATTGGCCAAAGATGGCGGACGACGTCGATGAGTATGTGAAGACATGCTTGATCTGCCAGCAAGACAAGATCGAGAGACAGAAGCCCGCGGGTCTCCTCGAACCCTTGCCTGTCCCTGAGCGACCATGGGAAAGCATCTCCCTCGACTTCATAGCGAGTCTACCCAAAGTGGGGGAGTTCGGTTCCATCCTGGTGGTCGTGGATCGCTTCTCCAAATATGCCACGTTCATGGCAGCCCCCTCGCACTGCACAGCGAGTGAAGCCGCAAAGCTCGTAATGCAGAATATCGTCAAGCTTTGGGGCGTACCAAGGAACGTCATCAGTGATCGAGATCCACGATTCCTTGGCAGATTCTGGACAGAGGTGTTCAAATTATTGGGGTCTCAACTCTACTTCTCCACAAGCTTACACCCTCAAACGGATGGGCAGACGGAGCGCATGAACGCACTCCTTGAACAATACCTCCGACATTTTGTAGCGGCAAACCAAAGGGACTGGACAAAGTTGCTAGACGTAGCCCAGTTCTCCTACAATCTGCAAAGGAGCTCCGCAACCAACAAGAGTCCCTTCGCGATTTTATTGGGACGACAACCAGACACACCCCACTCACTGGTTCTTGGCTACACGGGGAGCAGTCCGACTGCTTATCAAATGGCCAACGAGTGGCAACAAAATCAAGAGATCACTCGAGCCTACCTCGAATCGGCAGCACGCAAAATGAAGAAATGGGCCGACGAAGGAAGGAGACATCGAGAATTCAAGGTCGGAGACCAAGTACTGATAAGACTCCACCCGGCATCCCTCGCAATCTTTCGTTGCAAGATACACAAGGACCTCGTACGGAAATACGATGGGCCCTATCCCATCATCAAACGGGTAGGGCCGGTGGCTTATCGACTCCAACTGCCAGCATGGTGCAAGATACACCCCGTCTTCCATGTGAGCAACCTGAAGCCCTACCACGCCGATCTGCATGATGACGAGCGCAACATTCCAACACGTCCACCTGCCACAACCAAGGCGGTGCAACGTGAAGCAGAAGAGATCCTGGCGGACCACAAAGTAAAACTCCCTAACGGCAACAAAGAGCGGGAGTACCTTGTCAAGTGGAAGGGACTCCCTACCTCAGAAGCTAGCTGGGAGAAGGAGAGCACCTTGCGACATGAAGAAGGCGTCATCATAGCATTCAAGAATGGGTCGACGAGGGCGTCGACTTCGTAAGTGGGGGAGAATGTTAGGGACCCTCGGGTTTGTCAAGTCCTGTACGTGTCATGACGGTCCCTAACGTACATTGTAAATATTTGTAAATATTGCATCTTTCGCATTTATGTAAAACGTTCGCGCACCACCCACCGCTCTTGCCCACGACTAGGTAACGACCCCCATTTGCTAGCCGTGGCATGGGCCGGTGGGGTGTGCGGATCATGTAATTATGCATTGTAAAAGCGCTCGCGCACCGTCCACCGCTCTCGCGCACGACTAGGTAACGCCCCTCGTTTCCTAGCCGTGGCATGGCCGGTGGGGGTGTTGGGCCATAGGAAATTTTGTCATGCTCCTCGTGCCAAAAGGAACCTTGGGGGTGGCACTTGGGGGTTAGGCTCCACACCTATATTGCCCCCGGGCAAACATCTCTCTAGTTCATTCGTACAAGCATTCGCACAAGCATCCGTTCAAGCATTGTAAGCACTTTTCATACAAACGGCCATTGGCCCAAACGTTTTTGCGTCCAAACGCAACGAGGTTCGAACGCGGGCGAGCCCGGGAGCCCGCGACTTTCGAACATTGGCAAGGCGATCCTTGCCCAAGGCTTATCCCTTGCGTTGGCAAGGGAGCCGCACGGATATTTTCCGCCCAAACAAGTTGGTCCGTGACAGCAAGCTCCAGATCTGAATCTGTTGTACCTGAATTTAACGCGCCTCGATTCCAAAGCAGCACATAGCACAGATTAAAAGTTGCCCAGAACCAGAGAGGCCAACCCACTTTTGTACCCAACATGACCCCACCTCCATGAGCCAATCATACATTTTGCAGAAGACCCAGCTGGCTTCCATGTAATAACTTCACAGCATCCTTCCGAAAGAGCCGTTCGACCAAGAATACACAAGAACGACAAAAATACCCATCTGCTTCATGAAGGCGGAAAAGTTCAACACGTGCAAGGCTTGTTCAGAACTAACATCAGGATCTCCGATTGTAGAGATGAATCCCCCAGAGCAGTATTCAGCGCGCGGCTGACCCGCATGAGGAAGCATTGAAACAGAAATAGGATTAGAGTACCATGCAAAGGGAAGCTTCGAGGTTACCTAAATTGGAGAAGGTAAGCTGGCCTCGGGAGTGGCGGTCAATGCCAGGAAAGAAGTCCATCGAGGAGGAGAAAAACTCGACGGCGGTAGTGAACCGCGATCAATGCTCGACGCCCCTCATCTGGTAGCTCGGTCCAAATCGCGGGATAGAAGACTCGTCAAGGAATAGTTGCGAGGAGAAGAGCTCCATCACGTCCTGGAACCCGAAGGGGAGGAGACCGAGGAATTAGAACTGATGGAGACATGGTTTGAGCCCTCACCAGTGTCAGGAAGGTCTCCTCCGAAGGATCGTGGTCATAACTCACGTCGGAATCGACATCAGCGCCTGAGTCGTCTCCTCCATCATCACGTTCCACCTGCTGAGGATGAGGCAAGTCTCCCGCACCGGCGCCAGCAACCTATTGATGCCAAGCGATGCCCACCTCGACAGAGAATCGACAGGTGTCGACGTCCGCCAAAATAAAATGGGGGATGAGATGCATCTCCCGAACCTTCACTTGAACTTTCCAGGAAGTAAGATCCGTCCAATGCAGTGATGAATCCGCCATTGCTTCAAAGCTCGAGAAAGAGCTTGTGAGGGCGACGACAATTTTGACATTCCAAAACATAATTGGAAGTCCTCGGAGCTCTAGCCCAACGAGCAACTCTGGCGTCGTCACTGGCTAAAAGATTTCATCTTGCTTCCAGTCATCAACCAGCAACACTATGTGGTTCCATTGAATCCTTCGCAACTGAATAAGATGGCACTTGTAGTAGGAGTCCTCAACGTCCGGCGTAGTGATGAGAAATCAGCCGTCGGCCA
This sequence comes from Canna indica, assembly GCA_034359265.1. Lineage (NCBI taxonomy): Eukaryota > Viridiplantae > Streptophyta > Magnoliopsida > Zingiberales > Cannaceae > Canna > Canna indica. The sequence goes on along the minus strand of CP136898.1, from coordinate 27,958,259 downwards.
GCCGATGTTGCTTCCACTGGTGGAGGTGCAATTGATAGTTATGGAATTGCCGCACCAAGATTAACCCAGCTACGTCCGCCTGTTGGTGCATTTGCCCACAGGCAGTGACGAGGACACACTTCCCACTCAAATAGCAGGCCCTCTCCGCCGTGGAGGAGGAATTCGGGACCAAGACATGGATGTTTTTCGGATAGTTTTCCATGGAGCAGCAAACTAGGAGAAGGAGCAAATGCAATGGAGATGAGATGGGTGCAGTCGCAATGGAGGAAGGCACGATTTCAGCAGGACGCATGGGGGTATTTAAAAGCAGTGGGAGTAAATGCAGGAGAAGGAGGTATCCCCGAAGGAGTTAATGCAGGGGGAGGAGGTAGGGCGGAGGTAGAAAGGGGTGGAGCTGACCTAGCATCCGAGGTAGCAGAGGAAAGATGCATTGACAAGCGACAATAAGAGGAACATTGTCGTCCGAGGTGCCCAAGCCGACGACAGAAGAGCAAACCTTGCTGCGAGAACAGGCACGAGCCAGATGACCAGGCCTCATGCAGTTGAAAACAACGGCCATGGTCATGGAGGGAGGAAACAACTTCCGAGACCAAGAATTGGACAGGCTGACGAGGAGAGGAAGCGAAAGGGATCAATCGGCAGGCTCGGAGAGGAAACCAGACGAGTCAAACACCCTAACCGAATGGTATCAGCAAAGGAACGGGAGGCCCCTACCCAGGAAGAAAACTACTAGAATAGTCGTTGCCACCGATGACTCGTGTCGTTGATGAATTGTCGGTGATGCCTATTACGGATGGCGGGTGCCGTGGCAAATAGCAGACGGCTATCGAAAATGAAGGCTTTCGGGTAGATAGGGATGACAACGGTTTGGTTAACCGTGTTGGGTGAAATGGCAACACTAGAGGGGGGCGAATAGTGTGTTAACTAAATCTTTCGCCTAATTCCAATTTTAATCATTTCTCAAATCGTTTAGGCAAGTTCCAATTTTGCGATTAAATGCGGAAGAAAGATAAAACAATTAAGCACAAACAACAATAGATAACAATGTTAACACATAAATTTATAGTGGTTCGGCCCCAATGCCTACTCCACTACCTAAGCACCCCGCTTAGGATTTTCAGACTAGGTTTACTAGATTAATTCTTGTTTCCCTTACAATGAGGACTTTGACTCGAAGAGTCGCACTCTCGACCTAAGGCACTTCCACACCCGAAAATCTCTGTCTTCTTACCGAGAGCACTCTTCCACCTCAACCCTAAGGGACAACTCAACTAATCCTAGTAAAACTAAGTTTACACAAGTGGCTTTACACCTTCACAACAAGGTAACCACTTCCAATTTCAGGACCTAACAATCCTGGTCTATCACACGCACAAATCCAAAGTAAACACCTTCAAATAACAATAAAGATTACAATGAAAAGAGCTTAGAAATAAAACCAAGAGTCGGTGCTCTTTTCCAAGCCTTCTACGCCTTCAACTCGTCAAGAAGTAGAGCTCGAATCAAAACCCGAGTTGAGACAGAGTGTGCGCTTGAAGAAGATGTCGGCGAAAAAACCGAGCGCAAGCAATTGATCTTTTGGAAGTCTTAAAAATCTCATTTGAATGCTCAATTAAATCTGTATCAATGAGAGAAGAAGTTAGATGAGGTATATTTATAACCTCTCAAAGAAACGGCAGCTCAACGGGTAGAAAACTATTCGTTACAGCCGCTCGATCGATTGGCCGATCGACCAACCGACCGATCGATCGCAGGCTTACTGCGCTTAAATCACATTGTCCGGTCGACCGAATGAGTCACGAGCCTCGCGATCAGCATTTCGGTCGACCGACGCAATGAAGCTAGAGACGCGCGCCATGCGATTTTTAATCTGGTCGATAGATTGGTCAACCGACGCATCTTCTGCCAAATTTTGGCCTTTGTCGGTCGACCGAAATAGCCTTAGCCAATGTCTACACAATCTTCAGTCGACCGATTGGCTACTGCCATTTTTTGGCAACATTCTATCGACCGTCCGATCGACCGACAAGGCTACTACCATTTTTCTAACACTATTCGGTCGACCGAACATAGGTTGATATTGATTTTTTAGTCATTTTTCTTGCGCGCTTTATTTCCAGGTTCCGGCCTTCAACGTGCATCATCTTAGAGAGCTTTCCATGTGATCTTTGGACTCGTCCAAGACGTCTTTGGTGCACACGTCTATCTTCGAGAAATTTCCGCGACGAACCCGAACGCGTTGACCAATGTCCTTCCGACTTTGAGATTTCTTCCAATATTTTCAATCGATGACATCGAGCGCTAATCGATATGGAACTTGAAAGATTTTCTTAATTAAATCATTAGTTCCATGTTTATTTTCATCAAAACCGAGATTAAGACTAAGATTGAAAACCTAAAGCCAACAAACCGCCTTTTTGGTGGTTAATCGAAGCCGAAACCGAGTACACAACCCACTAACCGAAATTATAACCGTTCGATTTCAAAAACCAATATCTGAAACCAAAATCGGTTCATTATCGGTTATCCATCAGATAATCAAAATCGGTGAATTCGGTTCGGATACTAACTGATTATCAGTTAACCGGTTAGTAAACGAATAACTCGTTAGTAAACTGGAATTTTTTTAAATATCCATAAATTAATCAAATAAATGTATTATACAATGTATTATATAGTAATTGCAAATAAAAGACATTATTAATGGGCAAATCAAAGTTGTAAAATCCCAACTCTTATATGGACATGTCAAAACAAAAACAAAAACATAAAGAATTTTGCTGAATCGTGTACAAGTGTAAAATCTCTTATGCGAGATTCTGTCATTTCTTGTTGCCCTCCTTTTGTATGGAAAATATTTTTAAGAAGTTTCTTCACAAGTAAGAAGTGCGTAAGTATTCTTCAAATCAATAAGAGCTTTCATGTTTGTTGCTCTTCTCTTGAAAGTGGCATTTTAACTTCCACCTGGTGATCAAATTAATAACTTAGAGCTTCTAGAAATTTAAAAGGTTATGAAAGGAGAAATTACCTGGGGATTTATATAATCCATGCCTTGTATAAAAGAACCTTGTTGAGGAACCTACTCATATCCATTCTCAAGTAAGTGCAAAGCATGTTACAATAATTTAGACCTACTATGGAGTAACAGATCAAATATATCAGAAAACATGGTACATGGTACCCGTTGGATAATTAAACTTGATATATTTTCTAGATTGCATGTGGAAGATTGCATGTAGTAGATGACATTGGAAGTTGATTGCACGATACATTCGGAGTTGATTGCATGTAGTTATTGTAATTGGGAGTTGTAGAAGAACTTAAGTATAGATGACTACTATATAAAGTCATCTCCTAGTCATTGTGTACCAAGCAAGAAATTTGATTGAAAAAATATAAGAAACATTTTCTCCTCCACTCTACAAAGTGAGTTCCAATATTCTATTTTGTTTCTAACAAGGTGGTATCATAGCCATTTTGTTTGGAGGCGATAAAACTCTAAGAAGATGTGGAATGGAGCTCCTTTCCAAGTTCCACTTCTCACCAAGGAGAACTATGAAACTTGGTGCATATGCATGAAGGCTTTTCTTGGAGCCTATGATGTTTTGGAACGGGTGGAGAATGGAGTTGCACAAGGAGAAGCTGCTGCTGCGAAGAGAGATCAAAAGGCTCTCTCTTTGATTTTCCAAAGTTTGGACGAGAAGATGTTCAAAAAGATTGCTAATGCAACCACTTCCAAGCTAGCATGGGACATTCTCCAAGCTTCATTCAAAGGAGTTGACAAAGTAAAGAAGGTTCATCTCCAAACATTAAGGGGAGAGTTTGAATCTTTACACATGAAGGAATCCGAGTTTGTCTCGGATTATATTTCAAGAGTCTTGGCTATTGTTAATCAAATGAAGAGATATGGAGAAGACATGAAGGATGATCGAGTCGTTGGAAAAATTTTGCGATCTTTGGATCCAAAATTTAATTATGTCGTTGTTGTCATAGAAGAGTCCAAGGATTTCGACACCATGACCATTGAAGAGCTTACTGGATCCTTACAAGCTCATGAGGAACAGTTGAAGCCAAAGTAAGAATCAGTGGAGCAAGCTTTGCAAGCAAAACTTTCATTGAAAGAAAAAGATAACAAGCGTGGTGCGTCCCAAGGAGGCCGATGGAGAGGACGTGGTAGAGGCGGAAGAGGCGGCAACCAACATTCAACCAAAGAGGATAAATGCCAAGACTACTACCAAGGAAGAGGCCGTGGAAGAGGAAGAGACAAAAATTCGTGGCCAAATCAAGGTATGAAAAGTCCAATGTTGAATGTTATATTTGTCATGAATATGGTCATTATTCTTGGGAATGCAGAAATAATGTGGATGAGACAAGTAATCTTGTGGAGAGCAAGGAAGATGGAGGCCCCACTTTGCTTCTCGCGTGCAAGAGTGTTGAAAATGAAGAGAAAAATCAATGGTATCTTGATTCCGACGCAAGTAGTCATATTTGCGAAAAGAATAGCTTCTTCATGGAACTTGATGAGTCAATTGGTGGCAATATCACTTTTGGTGATTCCTCTCAAGTTCAAGTCAAAGGGAAAGGTACAATCTTAATCCGATTGAAAGATGGAAGTCACCAATTCATTTCTAATGTTTTTTTATGTGCCGGATATGAAAAGTAACATTTTGAGCTTGGGACAACTTTTGGAGAAAAATTATGACAATCATTTGAAAAATCAAAAGGTTGCTTATGAAAGATGAAAATGGGAGATTATTAGCTAATGTGCCAATAACAAAAAAATAGAATGTTCCTATTAAATATTCAAAGTGGTGTCTCAAGATGTTTGCAATCTTACATCAAATACTCCTCTTGCCTTTGGCATATGCGGTATGGCCATTTAAATTTTGATGACCTTGGAGAAATGAGCAAGAATAACATGGTGAAAGGCATATCATCCATTGATCATCCAAACCAACTTTGTGAAAGATGTCTCTTTGGCAAGCAAGCAAGGATGAGTGTTTCAAAAGAATCAATGTCAAGAGCCCAATGCCCATTGGAGTTGATCCCCTCCGATGTTTGTGGTCCAATCAAGTCATCATCAGTTGGTAAGAATAATTATTTTCTTCTTTTCATTGATGATTATTCTCGAAAGACTTGGGTGTACTTTTTGAAGGAAAAATGGAGGTGTTTGAAACTTTCAAAAAATTCAAGAGTATGGTGGAAAAACGAACTGGCTATGAAATCAAAGCTCTTCGGACCGACACCACAAGAAAAACAGGCATCAGTGACGGAAAAATCAATCACTGATGCTTGAAAATCTGTCACTGAAAGATATCAGTGACAGAAATTTCCGTCACAAAATTCGTCGTTGAAAGTCTCATGGCTAATGCTCCATTTTCTCTTTTGTGATGGATGTGTCCGTCACAAAATTTTGTGACGAAAAAATTTCTGTCATAAAATCCATCACTGATATTAATGATCGAAATTAAATTTTATATCACTAATTATAATATTAATTATGATTTCCTATGCATAAAAAATATGTCAATTATATTATTTTATTATAGATTATTATAATATTATAATATAATAAATATATTATTTTATATATAATAATATAATATAATAATCTAGAATAATATAATATAATATTATTATTTATACTTTTACAATATTTTAAAGAAATTTATAAAAGATAGTATGATAATAAATTTTTAGATTTCATGAGGTATCAATTTATAAAATTTAAGAAAGTTAGGAGAGAAAAATTAATCCATATGAGACTAAAAAAGGTATATTTATGATGGTTAACAATAAGTAAAAAAATAATTTTAACCCATGTGGGACTAAACATGATAAATTTTATTTTAATAATATTTAGTCTAATTTTGTGACGAATTTCTACTTCCGTCACTGATCTGTCACTATTATGTAGTGGCTTAGTGACAAATTTGTGACGATATAATGAAAAGATTTCAGTGACGAAATATTAATGACAAAAATAAAAGCAGTCACTATTCTGTCACTGATGCTATTTATTAAAAAATCTAGGTCAAATTCGTTAGAAATTTAGTGATTGATTTGTGACGAAACCGTTTTGTGTCGGATTTTTCGTCATTGTTTTGGAAAAAAAAGTTCATTTCACGCCGTCACAAATCTATCATAGTTTGTGACGAATTTTATCCGTCATAAAATTTCCGTCACTGATGCTCGTTTTTCTTGTAATGCGACAGAGGTGGAGAATTCACTTCCAATAACTTCAAACCCTCTTGTGAGAAGCATGACATCTGTCGATCTTTGACAGTTTGAAGGTCACCACAACAAAATAGTGTGGCAGAGAGAAAGAACCGGACCATCCTCACCATAGCAAGGAGTATGATGAAGAGCAAAAACCTACCAAAAGAATTTTGGGCTGAAGTCGTTGCTTGTGTGGTATACTTGTCCAATCGAAGCTATACTAAAAGTGTACAAGGAAAGACACCTCAAGAAGCATGGAGTGGTTACAAGCCAAATGTCTCTCATTCGCGAGTGTTTGGAAGCATTGCCTATGCACATGTACCAGATGAAAGAAGGACCAAACTTGATGATAAAAGTGCGAGGTATGTCTTCATTGGCTATGATCAAAGTAGAGGTGGCAATGGGCCGTGCCAGACACGACCCGATGGCTCAAAGGGGTGGCCCAGCCCGGGCCTGAGCCCGCCCCTTCGGGCTCGGGCTGACCCAAATTTTTTAAAAAAGAAATATAAAGTCGACGGTGAGACTCAAATCGCCGACCTCCATTATTTTTTTTAATGAACTAACCATTACACCAAGACTTATTATCTATTTTTATAAAATTTTAGTAAATATAATATATTATGCTCAAGCATAGCACAAAAAACCAGGTCGGACATTGGTGCAGACCAGGCTAGGCCTAGGTGGCACCAGGCCTAGCCTACGGGTGTAGGGCAGACCCAGTCGGGCCTGACCGGGCTCAGGCCGAGCTTGGCCAGCGTGCCGGGCTCGGCACGGCCCACGTGCCAAAGGGGTGAGCCCAGCCCGTCCCTTGGGCACAGGCGGGACGGGTCAGGCATGGCCCATAGTCGGGCCGGGTCAGGCATGGCCCATAGTCGGGTCGAGCCCGTGCCGCCCACGGGCAGGCCCGGCCCATTGCCACCTCTAGATCAAATTGTACAATCCGGACAATGGTAAAATAATTATTAGTAGAGATGTTGAATTTGAAGAAGAAATCTCTTGGAATTGGAATAATCAAAAGTAAAAAAGTACAATTTATCTCAATTCCTTGATGAAGAAGAGCATGAGGAGATGAAACCTCCTACTCCACCATCAACACCGCCACCACAAAATCCGCAAGATGAAGGATCAAGCTCAAGTAAAGGACCCTGCAGATATAGAAGTCTTCATGAAATATATGATGTAACCAAAAATGTAACACAAAATTTGAATGACATAACTCACTTTTGTCTCTTTGCCGATTGTGAGCCTCTATGTTACAAGGAAGCTGCCCAAGATAAAAGGTGGAAGGATGCCATGGACAATGAGATCAAAGCAATCAAGAAAAATGATACTTGGGAGTTGGTGACTCTTCCAAAAGGCAAAAGTACCATTGGAGTCAAATGGGTGTACAAAGCAAAGAAGAATTCAAAAGGCATGAAGTGGAGCGTTACAAAGCAAGACTTGTTGCCAAAGGTTACAAGCAAAAGGCCGTCATTGACTATGATGAGGTATTTGCCCTGGTTGCTTGCTTAGAAACAATTCGTTTGATCATTTCCTTGGCATCCCAAAATCAGTGAAAAATTCATCAAATGGATGTCAAATCAGCCTTCTTGAATGGAATTTTGGAGGTAGAAGGACGTGAAGATAAAGTCTTAAAATTGAAGAAATCTCCATGTGCTTGGAATAGTCGAATTGATAAATATTTCCAAGAAAATAATTTCTCAAAGCACTACTGGAATAACAATCATCAGCAACGGCTCCATCCGTTGCTGAGTCATTGTTAAAACCCATCAACAACGGCCTGAAACGGCCCGGCCAGTTGCAATGCAACCGTGGCAAAAAATTGTGTTGCTGATAACTTAGCAACGACCACAGCGACCGTTGCTAATAACATTATCGGCAATAATTCTGCCATGGCTGCGGGGCCATTGTACATATGTACATCAGCAACGGCCCGGTGGCCATGGCAAGGATGTTAGTGAAAGCTCGTTGCTAAGCCGTTGTTGTAGGTCATCAGCAACGGCTTTGAGGTTGCGGTTCAAAAAATACGATACACTTTCAGTAACGGCTTTCCCACGGACAGCCGTGGGAAAGCTGTTGCTGATGATGTTAACCTGTAACCGAAAAGCTTTAAAATTTCTAATTTCCATTAATACATTGATACAATTAACTTGATACATAACTCACACACCCATTAATACATTAATACACTCATACATAATATACACATCACAGATACACCCAAATATACATCAAAATAATTATACTTATGTTTATAATTATCCACAATCATATAAAAACTATTCAAATTCAAAATTATCGTATCAATATCTAAACAAAACAAGTCAATCAAGTAGTATCCAAATAACAAAGTCAACATCCAAACAAAATAATAAATCTCACGACGACGGTGGAGTAATGTCTGGATCATAATATGGCGGGGTCTAGAGTGCTTGGGTGTACACCGGTATGGACTGGCTCGAGGACGATGGATATGATGATGTCGAAGGGATGCCTACTCCAGTATGAGCTGAGATGTTGTGTAGCATAGCATGCATCTTCGCCATCATCTGACTCTGTCGCGCGACTGTCTCCTCTAGTGTCCTTATCCTGCTCTGATCATAATTAGTCCTGGAGGTGGACGGTCGCTCACCAGCGACCGGAGGGGTCGGTGCCCCAAGTGGCCCGAGCACGGCTCGCGCATGACCACTGTCTGCAAAGCCATATACGCAGCTATGGTCCCAGCCACCTGCAACCTCGACCCACGAACCTACGTCAAAGTCCTCGAGGGTGCCCCCGCGCTGCATCACTGTCTGAGTGTAGGTCTCCTACTTGAGTTTGATTTTTTATTTCATATTTTTCCTAAAACTTAAATTATAAATAAATAATGAATAATTTAAATAAATATACTTACCATAATGATTGCAGCGCGGGTGTCAATGTACTCTCCCGTCCCATGTACTCGACGGCGAGTCCGCTCAAACACCTCCATCGGGGAGGGTCATTGGACAGTCCCGTCGTCCATCACAATCGTCTACATTTACAAAACAAATACATTATTTATTACACAGATCGAGTAACAAATAAAATATATAATTAAATTTAAGGTATAATACTTACCATACGACGATCGTGCACTACAAATGATATTAATTGAGCCGCCGGTGTGACGCGCTCCTCCCCCGGACATGCGGTTTCTAGCCGCAGTCCTAGAAACCTTCTGTCATCGATTCGTCGACCATAATGCCACAAGCTGGTCCCATATATCCAGAGTAATCCAATCGGGGCCGTATCCCGAGTATCTGCGATGTTTGTGGTCCCAGCTCGGGCCATCGCCTGGGGCTGGGCCTGCCCCAGCTGGCCGTTGTACCTCTGTCGGGAAATAGCCTCCCAAGCAATATAAATAAAGGACCTCTAGTTCTTAGCCCATGTATAGCGAGCCTACGAAATAATAATATCAGTATCAATATTAATCATCATGTATAAAAAAAATTAATACATGCCTCAAACTCGCGCCATATCATGTCAACATGCTCACTGGGCAAGTGAGACCATGTGGGTCATGCCCCACACATGTATCATCCGATCGTAGAAGATATGGTCCTCGGCACATCCTCCTGCTCGAACCTGCAGAACAAAAATAAAGTTCAATATTATATTATGATATAATGAATTTATAATAATTCATAATTCATGATACATTACCGCTCCCCAATCACACTAATGAGTCTACGTGATTCCGTGGCTGGCGGTGGCTGTCACCTGTTCGGCCCATATGGCCGCCTGCATCTCAATGAACTAGCCTCAGCGGCATGAGGATCAATGGCATGAGTATCATCGGCAGGAGGATCAGCAGCAGCAGGAAGTGCTGGAGTCTGATCAATCGAAAACTCTAATCTCGTCCGACGATAACCACGACCCGACATATTTGTCGAATAAGCATATAATTATATTATATATATAGTAGAGATATATTTAATAGAAGATATACTTTACAATTATTCCTCATCATCTAAGTAATAGTCTTCAAATTCTTCCTCTTCTTCCTCTTCTTCATCTCCAGCTTCCTCAACTTCACGATCATCATCATCAACATCTTCTTCATCTATTTCAGCTCTGTGATCTTTGCTGTAAGTTCAAATCCAAGTAGGGAAATCATGATTTCGTAATCTCTCCAATTCTTCATCGTTGTGAATAGAGTATTTTTGCACCATCTCAATGTCAAATATTTCAATGAATTATTCAATCTCTGGGCAATTGAGTAATATGTACAATTGTGCCAAATGATACTCTTCGTCGCTTAAGTGTCGAGACAGATGAGAACCAAAAGCACGACCAGAGTGATAGAATATATTTAAACATCCATCTAAATGTCGAACTCCCATATCGTCGTTATGTGGAAGATGATCAAATCTTGTCTGCACCGTCGATTCAAAGTAAAATGAGCATAATGTTGAAATTTCTTGGATCATATACGATTCAGATATTGATCCTTCAACAGCTACGGTGTTCTTTACTTTTTTCTTCAGACGATTCATGTATCTTTCAAATAAGTACATCCACCGGTATTGAACGGGGCCACCAACTCGTGCCTCGTATGCCAAGTGTATCGGTAGATGCTCCATCGAGTCAAAAAAGGCGGGAGAAAAAAATTGCTCAAGCTTACATACAATTTCAATAATATTACTTTCAAGTGCTGACATATCTTCAACTCGAAGGATATTCACACAAATGTTTCTAAAAACATACTTAATTCAGTCAACGGACCCCAAATATTATCAGGTAGAAGATCTCGGAATGCGATCGAAAGCAATCTCTGCATGAATACATGACAATCATGGCTCTTCATCCCTGATATTTTGCAATTATCGACGTTCACACATCGAGATAAGTTTGAGGCATATCCATCGGGTAATTTAAGTTCTTTGATCCATTGACAAACATCTTTCATCTGTTATTTATTTAACACATACGGGGCCTCCGGCTTCAGATATTGTCCGTTGACCTCTTGTTTATTTAACACATGTCGTAGGCTGGGAAATCATCGATTATCCACAAGACCACGGCCTTTAAATTAAAGTTTTGCTTCCGATGATAATCATAAATGACAGCTCCCTCAGTCTATAATATTTTCAATTCATCTATTAGGGGTCTGAGAAATACATCAATTTCTTTTCGCGGACCCTTAGGACCCAAAATAATAATCGAAGGATAAATAAATTCATCTTTCATACACATTGACGGCGGCAAATTATAAACCATTAGCAGCACTGGCCAAACTGAATAAGGAGTTGCAGAATGACCAAACGGATTAAAACCATCAGTGCATAATCCCAATCTGATATTTCTAATATCCCTAGCAAATGAAGGATAACATCTATCCAAATATTTTCATGCTTCACTGTCGGATGGATGAGTCATTATTGCATCGTCAGGACTTCTTGCATGCCAACTCATGTAGGGGGCTGTCTTTTTCGACATGAATAGTCTTTGAAGCCTTGGTGTCAGTGGAAAATACCGAAGCACCTTAAACGGGATATTTTTCTGTCGGACCGATTTCTTCTCCTTATAACGAGGATGTTCAGATACAAGGTATTTATCCAACTGCGTATTCTTTTTATAATATAAAATGTAATTATTTTGGCACACGTGTATTTTTTCATACCCAAGCCCTAATTTTCTCATTAACCTTTTAGTCTTATGAAAAGTTGGCTCAAACTTGTTATCAGTAGGCAGTATTCCATTAATCAATCTCACAATCCGATCAAACGCAACCCCACTGATATTACAATCGGCCTTGATGTTCAGGAGTTGTGTCATTGTCGAAAACCTAGTGTATTTAGGATAATTCTCATATAAAGGATCATCGGCAGCTTTCAACATCTCGTAAAATTCTGCGGCTTCTTTATTTGGCAATTCAATCTCTACCGCAGGTTGTACTTCTGATGGCAATTCTGTGACATCAACACCTGTAGTATCTTATGGCACTGACATCTCAATAACTGGCTGATGAATATTATCATTCAAATGGAATTGACCCTCAAGACTATCAAGTATCATAGTTCTATACAGATTAGATAGATTGGATAAAGAAACACCAGCAGAGGAAGATTCATCATGTGTCTGAACGACATGATTGCTCGACGTCCCGACTTCACGTGACTCCCCGTGACAAGTCCATATAAAATATCTTGGTGCAAATCCTTTGCTATACAGATGCAGAGTGATAGTTTCCCAATCCAGAAATCGTGCATTCATGCAAATGCGGCACAGACATCGGATTTTATCACCGGCGCTAACGAATTTTTTATTCGAATAGACAAAATTTAGGAAGTAAGTTACGCCTAAGCGAAATTCATTCGTTAAAGCTCCACGATTAAAATATCGGTACATCCAACTTCGATCGCCTGACATGATTCTGTTAATCAATGATAATATCTTCAGTCAATGTCTTTATATGTGAGATGGTCTCATTTCATTCGGAATTCATGTTATTCACAGTGCACTAAGTATTTCTTTTAACCGCTAACTTCATTCTAAATTTCGGCAGTATCTCCCTACAGTTCTCCGAATACGCATATCATCTGGGCGCGTATCGGAGAACAAGAGAGATACAATAATCAAAATTTAAGAATGAATTAACAGTTAAAAGAAAAAACTAAGTGCAATACAAATAACTATGTTTTCAAATTGTCCAATTAGGGACAATTCAAGGGTTGTATATCATATAAAAGATCATCTACTTCTTTTACACGAACATACAACCCCCGAATGGATCTAAAGTTTTGCTGAATCATATTCGGCTCATCGATGCGCACGTGAAACATATCGACTCGTCGGATGGATGATTATTTTGTAAATATTTCAATGCCGGTTTGAGTCCACAGTGGACGATTTTGGCGCAAGTCCAAAGTGGACGATTCCGATGCGAGTCCAAAGTGAACGATTCTGACACGAGTCTGAAGTAGACGATTCTAATTAATCTAAATCTAAAGATTAATACTAAAATTAATCTAAATTAATCTAATCTAAACATTTATCTAAATTAATCTAAATTAATCTAAAGATTAACATTAATCTAAATTAATTTAATATAATCTAAATATCTAAATTAATTTAATCTAATCTAAATATCTAAATTAACCTAAACATTTAATTAATCTAAACATCCAAGATTTAATTAATCTACACATGTAAATTTACCATAAAAACATTTAATTAATCTAGAATATCTAGAATTAGAATTTAATAAAAGAAAAAAAAGGTTTTAAAAAAACCCTATTTTCGGCGCCAGAGTCCAGTGTCCGACATATGTCGAACACTAGATAATGCTCCGGCCACCGGCCACCGGTCGAAACCCTAAAACTAGGGTTTCAGTCGATTCTACAATAAATAGAGAGGGGGCGAATTACGTGGAGCGGCGACGATGGGCGGCTGCGGCGAATGGCTCAGCGGACGATGACGACGGGCGGAGATCTGCAACGGCAGCAGCAAGGAAGAAGGAGGAAGGGGAGGGCGCGATCGGGGTCGACTTAAATAAACTAATCAGCAATGGCTCACTCATCCATCATAAAGTCGTTGCTGATAAGTAACATCAGTAACGGCTCACTCGTCCGTTAGATCGCCGATGCTAATAAGTATTTTATTTTCGCACCGCAAGCGCGCGATCGGCTAAAGAGTGACAGATGTCGTAGCCGTAATTAAGTCGTTGCTAATGTGATAATATATCTGAATGGTTCGAGCGGCCATAACAAAGTCGTTGTAGATAAATCACATCTACAATGGCTCGAGCGACCGTAAAAATGTCGTTAGAAATAGCAACGGCTTGCGCGGCCGTTGCTGATTATCACATTTCTAGTAGTGAAGTGCCCTCATGAGCATGCACTCAATGTAAAAACTAACAAAGATTGTGACATATTACTTGTTTACTTGAATGTGGATGATTTGGTCTTTACGGGGAATAGTCCTATGATGTTTGAAGAGTTCAAGAAAGCAATGGTTAGATAATTTGAAATGACGGACATTGGCTTAATGTCCTACTATCTTGGAATTGAAGTGAAGCAAAAGGATGATGGCATCTTCATTTCTCAAGAGGGATATGCTAAAGAAATTCTCAAGAAATTTGAGATGGAGAATTGCAAGCCGGTGAACACGCTCGTGGAATGCGGAGTCAAATTATCCAAGCATAAATAGGGAGAAAAGATAGATTCTACATTTTTCAAGAGTCTTGTTGGAAGCTTGAGGTACCTAACTTGCACAAGGCCTGACATTCTCTTTGGTGTTGGACTTGTGAGTCGCTACATGGAAAGTCCTACTACTTCTCATTTGAAGGTGGCCAAAGAATACTCTGGTACATCAAACTACACTCGATTTTGAAATTAATTACTCCGAATTAATTACATCAAAGGTTGCTCCGAAGTATCACCCTCCACAGCGTACGTCTTCCATCGCCCTCCCCACAGGGCTCACTATAATCATTCGACCAAATTCTAATTCTTTATAATTTTGACATTTTTTAATTATTTTATCGTCTTCCTTTATATCTATAGTCTAAAAAGATAATCTATCAAATGGAAACATTAAAAGTACAATGAATTAATTGCATGCATATCATTTTAATTAGATCTTAATTGTAATTAAGTTCAAGTTTGTCACGTTCCAAAATCTTATGCTGCCTAATGCCTATCTATTTTTACATGACAGTCACCTACCTGTTTTGGTATGACAGCACTCATATAGAATACATGACAAATTTTCATTAAAATAAAATAAAATAAAATAAAATTATATCACATAAGTACAATGGTGATCATCAAATACTTCATTTTCAAAATAAGGGAGGTAGACGTACGTGTAACTGAGACATGCAGTTGAGAAGATTCTTAAAAGAAACAATAACATGCTTTTATCAATAGAACAATGATGACATTTTGATAGCTAGGCATCTTTTATTGTAATACTCTCAAGGCTAAGTGGGAAACGAATGACCTCTTACCCAAGTCTTATTACATATATCCTTCATATAGATAAATATATAAACCTTATTCAACCAATTCAGCGCGCAATTCACTCTAGAGAAATAGAAAAAGCAAGTTGATCCTCCAAGTTCCAATAATTCTTCATCATTCATTTCTTCTCCCACACGCAATAGTCAGTACCGGAGGCAGCAACATGGAAGTCAGAGGGAATAAGATTTCCGAGATCCAATCTTGACCCAATCTTTGAGATCATCTTGCCATCGATCATCGCCACATAAACATCAGCATCAGCTGCTAGGATTTTTAGTGTGCTACCTGGGTGAATGCCATTTCGGGTTCTTATCTCAGCCAATTCTGTTATCTTATCCTTCAATCCCCAGTCGAACAAATGATCATAGAACTACACATTAAGATATAAATTAATGAACAATTAATTACTTTCAAAATTTTAGAATAACATTTGATACTATGCACAGTACTGGATATTAATTGTCATGAGTCACTTACTATAGATGGCACTCCTGGATGTGTGAGGATGTAGGCATAGCCTTGCATGACCTTGTCAGAAGGAAAAGGCCAACTCTTCTGTGTTGAGCCAGTATCATGGTTGTCAACGAAGGTGACTGCCTTCTCCGGCCACCACCCCAACATACCAGGCGCCTTCCCTTGGGGATCAATCATCCTCCATAGCTCACCTTCCACTGCAGCTTGTAGAACTCCTTTGGTGGTGAAGTCAAACGCCGCCGCCGGGCCACCAACATCATGCACCCAGTTAACCAGCTCTTGACGACTTCCGTCTTGATCGTAGGCTGGCTTTCCATTGTCGTATGCCAAGGAATCCCAAATCTCGGCCACCACGAAGTCCGGCTTAGTGTTTTCCACGTATATCTTGGCGATGCTGGACGAGTATCCTTTAGCGAAGTCAAACCTCCATCCATCGAACCCGATGTCAGTCTTGAGCCAATTCAGCCAATCTGTGAGCTCCTGTTGAACTTGAGTGTTGAGGTGGTCGATGTCGGGTGCTGCTCCATAGTCGGCGCCGGTGTCGGGGTTGCCGGTGCCGTCGGAATACTGGGTGTCGTCGCTACAGATCATGTGAGGCCCCCAGTCGAGGCGGCTATCATCCGTTCCACCTTCGAAGATGCACCAAATGCCTCTTCCATCTTGCTTCTCTGCGCATCTATGGTTTATGACGATGTCGGCAACACATTTGATCCCTTTGTCATGGAATGCACCGATCAACTTTTTCAGCTCATCTTGGTTGCCATACTTGGAAGCGCTTAGATCATACAGCCTGCCCGGCATATAACCTAGAAGATAATCAAAGCCACTTAATTAATTCTTTAAGCTGTCAACATGCAAACAATGAAGAAATAATACTGATCAGAGTCTATTCCAAAAGCACGTAGTATTGTCAAATTAATCTCTACCTAATTTTATTCCCTTAAGACACAGGCTAGAATGCTAGATCATAAACCCAATATATAAATGTTCAATGTAATGATCGATGAATTATTGAAACAATGAAGAAATTATAACCTTGGGGGCTGACGGATTGCGAAGGTGGAGGGAGCCAAACATGGGTGGCTCCGGCGTTGGCGATATCGGAAACTTTGTCCATCAACGAGTTGTACCAGCCACCTTGCTGCCTCCATGACTCCCAATTGAAACCCTGCACATATCAATTATATTTCATTAGCTTCTTTTTCTTTCACTATATATATATACTAATTAATTAACCCAAATCAAGATGAAGAACAAGAACACATGTCAGTTTGGAACCTGGAAGAGGATCTGAGACTGAGCCAAGTCTGGAATGAGAGCAAGTAGAACCAGGAATGACAAAGTAAGAAGCTGCTTCCTCATCTCTCCCCTTGCTAACTGTTAACTCTATATCAAGCCTCAATTAGTCAAGGGATAGAGAAGAGGGACTTGCTCTGGTTAAAATGCGAGCTGGGAACACCCTTTTATAGATGGAAGGAGCCTATAGTTGAATCGATATCTTCTTCAGTTAAAGTATTTACGTGTTGTTTTGGGTAACAATAATGCATGCGTGTGGTGTGCAGTTCTATGGCGAGTGAGGAAAAGATGTGATATCGATAGATAGAACAACAGGTCTGTTACCAACGGAAGTATGGGCCGATATAATTAATGTTTAGCAGTCAAAAAGCATATATATAACCATCTTCTTAGTTTCTATCTTGAATTTAATTCTCTGCTGCTGCGGCGCCCGTGCCGAGAATTTATGATTTGGGATAGGATTGTTGTGATATATAAGTTACTAGCAACATAAATAAACGACAATTCTCCCCATCGTTGGAAGTAAATTCCTGGAGTATCATCTTGAATATCATCCGTTTTCTTTAAAAAAAAATTAAGTAGTTTACAGATTTTACATTCTCAACGTAATTAGGGTTTTCTAGTTTCTCATGTATATATTATTATATATTAGGTTAATCAAATGACGAAATTATACTTGTGTTATTGGATACGAAATGGGATCGTGTGCTACACGTACAATTAGGACCAGTGGGACGATCATCCTTTTCAAACAAGAAGAATTCCGCCGTCCATCTCCGCCGGTGCCTTCATCCAAGAGCAGGTGGATAAAACACTCCATTGAAAATAGCAAATGTATCCAAGTGGTTGCTACGTGAAACCACTGAAGAAATTGGAGTGGGGAAACTGAAAAAGAGGGCAAAATTCTATATGACCTGAAGAACATCCAAAATACCTTCACTGAAGGTTTCAAGCTGCTATATTCCTGCCACCAATACAGCTGATCATTGATATGAGGCGTGAAGAGATTTTTGGTGGTCATGCGGAAGTCGATTTCAATATATTTTTCTAGACGGTGTTTGGTTTGATGGAATAATAGATGATGAATAAAATATTACTTTTTAATTATAATTTATTTATTTTTTTATTGTTTGATTGCAATTTGTTGACCAGAAATATGTGATCAAATCATAAGGAATAGACAATTAATACTATTTTTATGGGTAAACGGATTTGGGTATCTTATATTTTTCATGATACCGAAGCCAATCTTGTATTGGATCGGCCAGTTCCTAGATTTTGGATCTGAACTCTATTCAGTTGGGAACTAGAACCGGACCCCACAGGTCCCAGATACTCCTTTTGGATCTTGTTTTTTTTTTTTCATATATCAT
The DNA here is from genome assembly GCA_034359265.1 of Canna indica. Lineage (NCBI taxonomy): Eukaryota > Viridiplantae > Streptophyta > Magnoliopsida > Zingiberales > Cannaceae > Canna > Canna indica. Next base: position 27,939,910 of record CP136898.1, on the reverse strand, counting down.
AATTCAATAAATAAATATGACTAAAAACTATTCTTTATTATAAAATGCTTTTAATATAGATATATTAAAAGAGATAGTGAGAGAGAATATAATAGATATATTAATATATAATTACATATAATTGATTCTGGATATCAGTACGATTCCGATTCTCATTTTTGGTAGCTAGGAACCAGAATCAGATTTAACTGATTCCTTAATTCATTACCAGACCTTACCTGAATTTAATTGGAGTCTACTTAGAACCTACCATATCCGGGAGGTTCCAACCGGTTCTGGGTATGCCCGGTACCTGTGCACACCCTCAATCTAAGGAATATTATTCCTCATAGATATTTTCCAATATTGTCCTTCAATATTTATAATACTGCATAAGAATATTTAAAAAAAAATTATTAAATTAAATCTAATAATTAGATATTAAATATATAATTATTAATTTATTATTATTAATGTTTTAATTATTATTTTATATAGATTTAATTACTTTTTATGAAAAAATAAATACTATTTTTATTATTTATTTTAAAATTAATAAATTATTTTGCATTAATATATATTTTTATTACGTTGTTATAAATTAGAAAAAATTATAATACATTTTATTATATTTTTAGAAAAATATTTTAATCATTTTCATCTCAATTCATTGTCTATTCGTTATGCAGCATAACAAGTAATACTTTCCTTGTCCATTCCTAATGTCGACTAAACGAAGTAATACTATTCGTTGTTTATTAAATTCTTTATCTATTTTTATTGCTTAGCTATTCTCGTTACTTGTGATTTCATTCTATCCAACCAAACACACTCCTAGTTTCAGAGAGAAGGTGCTTTGCAACAGTCAAACAACTGGGTGGCTCTAATTAAAATTGTGTGGCCTTGAACACTACAAAAAAATGAAAGAAATCGTCAAATTTTTATCGGCACCTTGCACAAGCACCGGCTAAAATCCGGTGCCTACCAGTTATAGGTATCGGTAATGGAGAAACTTGCGTTAAAAATGGCACCAGTTTCTCATTTCTCGCGCCTAGTGCCAGTTTATATGGGCGCCAGCTGGGCAGGTGCCCGTTCCGAATAATCGACGCCTATAGAGGCAGCAGTTTTCCAAATTTTCAAATTTATTATTTATTTATTAATTAATTTTTAATTATTTTATAATGTCAAATGTATAATCTAACAATGGTAAAAATAAATTTTTAAACTATTCTTAATTACTATAAATACCATATTTTTAGTTCCACATCATTAAAAAAAATTCTATTCCTTTTAAACATTATAAATATATTGGTACACTTAAGAAATTTTATCAACTAATAAAATATAAATAATAATCTTAAATATTATATACTAATATAATAAAATATAAATATTTATTTATTCATATATAATAAAATATAACATATTATATATTTTATAAATTAATAATATAAATAAAATTATTAGAAATTACTAAAAAATAAAAACAAAAATAAAAAAATATTTGAATATCAATGCCATGTAGACGCCAGTATTCAAATAATGGTGAAAACCAGCACTTATTCATAGGCGTCGATTTGCAAAAACTAATATCTTTTGGGTGTCGGTTCCGCAATTTCTTCATCCTTCATTATCGACTACCAAATCGATCTTTTTTGGTGTGCTTAAATTCATATTTAGATCCCAAAAAAGATCGGTTTCTCAATAAAAATAGGTTGGTATTTCATTCTTTGTTGTAGTGGAATGAATTGGGAAGAGGTGATCTATGTATGGGATATTCTCAAGGACGATCTAATGAACATTTTCAACGAATTTTATCTCTTTACATCATACATGTAATTTACGGCAGCTAAACTATGCATGTTAGCATTAATAACATGTAATTTATTATTACTAAAATTATCCATCAATATCAATACATTCTCATGGCTTGTTGATGTAGAAATCAAACTATATATAATCAACTTGATCCGCTCAAAATATATAACTATCAAAACTTGAATAATTTTTAGATCATCCCATGCACTAACATGGAAGTTTATTTTTAGGGAAAAGATATAATTTTACCCCTGTACTATGTTAAAAGGGGCGATTTTACTCATGTACTTTTTTGGGTCGAAATTTACCCTTCAACTTCCTTACAATGTGTAAATTTACCTTTATTTTGGACGGATAGGTGACTAGGCAAATAGAACTAACACCAGCCAATTAAAACTTGACGCGTCATCAAACTTAAAGTTTTTTTTTAAAAAATCAGCTGATGTGTAATCCCACATGGCAAATAATGGGATTACACATTAAAGCCAAAAAACTCCTTCCCCCCCCTCCCCCCGAAAATCCGTCGATCGCTGATTTTTCCATCTGCTAGGGCAAACGACGAACACCAGCGATGTCTCAAGATGCAAGCTCTCATACTTCAGCAACGCACCACGACGCTCCTAATCGCAACTATTGTCGCTGCGGATTAGAGGCAGTAAGGTTGATTTCAAAGTCAGTTACGGCAGTGTATACCATAAATGCCCAAGGATGGGGTGAGTAATCATAGGGCTCTGTATGGTTTTAGGGCTTTGTATAATCTAAGTTCTGATTGATTAGTTTTGTTTTATAATATCCCTTGTTCTATAACTCATACCTAATGTAGGCGGCTTCATGCAAGTTTTTTGAATGGAAGGAGGAAGATACGACTAATGATGAAAAAATACTATAACTCCAACTAGCAATGCAAGCTAGCCCTTCAAAATGAAAACGGAGATTTGAGGCATAGAAGTGGCTTGCTAGAGACAGAAAAGGCTACTCTACGCAACCAACTTGATGCTTGGAGATTAGATACTGCTGAGGTAGCTCAAAAGATCAGGCCGATGCATAATCGTGAGCAATGGTGCATTCGAGTATTGTGGGTTGTGTGCTCGGTCTTTGTTGGTTACCTCATAGGCTAAGTTTGTATGATGGATGCTCAGAGTTGTAGGTATTTTGTAAGCTTAGTCTCAATCTTTGTATGGAGTATGTTTAAGCTCAGTAATGTGTTGTAAGCAATATGTTTAAGCTCAGTATTGTTTATTGTAAGGGATTGTAAACTCAATATGTTTAATTTGTAATTGTCTGAATGTGACCAATATGTGCAGTATTGTTTACTGTAATGTTTACTCAATGATATTTACTCGGTGATGTTTATTGTAATGTTTACTCAGCGATGTTTACTTTACTCGGTGATGCTTACTTTAATTACTCACTGATGTTTACTCAGTAATGTGACCAATTGTAAGCTCAGTATTGTTTACTCAGTGATGGATTGTAAGCTCAATCTGTGCAGGTAGCATATAGTCTTCATTAGCATATAGTTTTGATTGATGTTTACTTTACTCAGTGATGGATTGTAAGCTCAATCTGTGCAGGTAGCTCAGTATTGTTTACTTAGTGATGTTTACTTTACTCAGTTTTCATTAGCATAAGTTGTCTTCATTCATTAGCAGGTAGCATATAGCAAGTAGCATATGGCAAGTATCATTTAGCAAGTTGACTGCACATTATTATTTGTTTGAATTCAAGAAACAAGGTATCCCTACAAAATACATCAGTGCATAACTCAGTGAAGTATAATTGAGTGTATAGTTGTGTATAACTTAGGTTGATTGCATTAGCATTAACATTTAGCTCAATGTTATATAACTGTAATAAGATATGACTATAAAATACATGAAGTATGGTTGTGTATAACTCAATATTAAAATACATCAATTCACACATGAAGTATAACCAATTCACCACCGCTAGAGTATCTAAAATCCATTCACCATAGCTAAATAATACACCAATTCACACAAAGAATAATACTTCATGTAAGAGGTTGATATTTCATTTACTTCATTTGTCTATACACAAAAATTATGTCCATAAGTTTATACATATGGCCACAATGCCACATCACATATTCTGATCAAACATCATGTCCAAAAATCACACCAGGCCTTCTAAAAAATCACATGTGTCCACATTACATAACAAGCTCGATCACATATTATAAATCTAATCTAATAGGTTTTTTTCTCTTCCTTGTTCCTTTCTCTTTTACAAGTGCTAATGCAGAGACTGCTTCCTTGCCCTTCTACTTAAGTCCACCAGGTGTGAAACCCAAATCAATTGGCAATGATGCCCCTGTCAATTGGTCACTAACAAATCTTATTGATCTTGCACATGTGGGCTTTCTATATTTCATCCTTAACTACAATCGAGTCTCCCTCTCATAAGGAATTGGTCTTTTAATTTGTGGACCCTGATCATGAGAGGGCTATACACAAGAAGCTTCATATTAACATATAAAAAATGATTCTTAAATGCAAAAAATAACTCCAGAACACTTACCTTAAAATTTGCTTCAGTCAACCCACTTGTCCCTACTTTCTGTTTTCCTTTCTCTTTTGCCCTATTAGCCTCATTGTTATCCCCATGTGCATCTTCTAGAGATAGACAATTTTTCTTGTGTATGCATACCTAAATCTGGATTTTCTTCAGTTTCTTGAGATACATCATTGCTTCTCTTAAATAAATTCTCCATGTTTATAAATATTCTATCCTCATTCTTAATAACTCCGGATCCACCTATTTCATGTGCTCCAACCTCATCATGATTTTTTACAGATTTTTGTAAAGAAAAAGAATATTTGTGAACAAGTAAACAACACACCTATTTGAGTTGATAAGAGAATGGGCATGTAAATAAGTAAACAACACACATTTTTGTTACAGTTCTTGGTATTGTGACTTTCAGATCCTACAAGTGAGTATGGTTTTCTTTCTTGATGCCTTCCATGTGCCCTTTCTATGTATGTTTTCATTTTTCCCTCTAACCCTATTAACCTTGGGTTTGTCATGCTTCTTAATAGGTAGAGGTTCCATTGGCAGACATTTTTAAAAAATTTCTATCTCTAACTGGTTGCACCTTAATTTATACAAGTAAGTCAATTTATAAGTCTCTTTATGATACCACAATGAAATTTCCTTCATAGGATCTTTGTTCAAATGCTGGAATGTCTTGATAGCACGTGGACAAGGAATCTCAAACAGATCCAAATTATGCTCTATATGTGCATTTCCTAGTTGATAAATTAACTGTGTGTCTGTCTTCACCCACAATTATTTCAAAACTATTGTCTCCATTGAATTCCATCTTGCAACAATGAGAAATCTTCAAATAATCTTTGAAATTAACATACATGGTGGAGACCATTCAGATTTCCAATTATGTATATATTTTTCATACTGAACAAGTCTATTCATCACCATCACTCTAATTTTCTCCAGCATACCAATGGCCTTATGTCTAGGCTCTCTTATCCAAGAATTGAATGATTCTATGAAATTATTGTCAATTGTGTCATTCTTGCAATTTATTGTGAAATAAGCCCTACACCATATTTGTGGAGGGTATTTCAAAAGAGACTTGGCAGCATCCACATTCAATTTCCCTATCTCTTTTAAATGAACCTTAAAATCTTCCTCATAAGTACTCCAAGCAGCTCACCAAAGCAACTTCTTATATTGCCCCCCTAATTTTGGCACCAATTGGATTCTATATGTCTCACACAAAATCTATGACTTGCTTCAGGAACCTTGGTTTTGACAGCATCAATTAAATCTTGCATATGAAATTAAAACTTTGTATGTCAGATATGAAAGTCATACATAATCATTTAAACAAAATTAAGCATAACTATTTTATTACAATCATACCTTTTGTGTGTCAGATATGAAAGTAATTCCTTGTCCATTTTTAAGATCCAAGCATCCTGCCAAAAATTTCACAAATCGGTTCCAATTCCTTTTGGTCTCACTTGGCACAATTGCCTAAGCTATGGGAACAAAATGACCCATACTGTCTTAACTCACAACAACAAGTAGTTGTCCTTTGCACTTCCCATGTAAGAAAGTTCCATAAATACCAATAAGAGGTTTGCATCCAGTCTTAACATTCAACACCAATGCCTTGAAGCATACAAACATTATGGGAAAACCCTTCTCCCCTCGTGCATAGCATCCCTACTAATGTTAACCATAATTTTGCTCCCTGAATTAGAGTCCCTCAACTCTTGTGCATATGCCTCCAATACCTTATAGTCATCTAAGTAACTACCCTCTAGTGCAGTAAGTATTAGCTTCTTAGCTGCCTTCAATTTATGTTGAGACCTATTCAAATTCAGCTCATTTGACACTTCAGACCTCATGGCTCTAAGTTTGTATGTGGGGTTACTATTCTACACCCTCGGCCTAAAAAACTCTGCCAACAGCTTATAATTTGCCCTAGGATTGAAGTAACCAATCATGCAAGTGTGCTCGAAATTCAAAGTCTTCACCCTAAAACCTTCTCCTTTCCCATCCTTTGAAATTAATAACACAAAGGTACAAGTATGTACACATATGTATCTAAGTCTACTTCTATCAAACTTCATAATTTTAATCTCATATCCATTGGATACAACATACTTGTTAACAACTTTTCTAGCTTCATCAAGATCTACGTATATCTGCCTTGTTGTTAGTTCCTTATATGCTTTCAATTTTTCACTTATAATATGTCCCTTGTCTCCCTAATGTCTTTTATTAATTTAGGATCATATTCACTGTCAGTAAAAGAACTATACTCATCATCATTTACATAATCAGGATCATCATTAGACTCTGATGAGTCATCATCATTTACAACAACATGGAATGCATCATTGCCATTAACCTCTTCTCCTACTTCATTAGCCTCAACCTCTTCTCCTACTTCATTAGCCCCATCAACCTTTTCTGGTTCAATATTTCCCTCAACATTGCCACCTATAGTATCCACAGAATCATTGACTTTCTCTTTCTAGTTTTACACTTATAGCATGCTCAGACATTAATGGAAAATAAACAACATCTACTTCACATTGAAGAATAGGGTAAAGTTTTAAGATGTTAAAGTCACTTAAAAAAATAGATTGTAGGCATCTAAGGTCTTCATCACCATTAATTTCGTAAAACATTTGATGTCTCCTCCCATATGATAGACACACAACAATTTTTCCAACATTATTCATTCCTAATTTCTTCTCAAAGGTCGACAAAATATCAAAATAGCATAAATTGTCTGGGTCAATCTTGTATTCAAAATACACAATGCATCCAGTGTAATTTATGTTGAGTGAATATCCATACTAGAAGAGGGGGTTAAATAGTGTTGGGTGATTTTTAATTCTATTTCAATTTCTTTTAATTCATTTTCAACTTCAAGCGAAAGTGAGTGCAACTAAATGATATTCGTTAGCAAGTATGAAACATAATTATAATCAATCACACAAGGCAATGCAAACTCAATAGATTATAGTGGTTCGGCCAACCGCTTATATACTCCACTACCTTAACTCAACACTAAGGATTTTTAACCAAATTCTTTATAGACCTTGTGTTTCCCTCTGAATACAACCGAAGACTCGATTCTCAACCCTTTGAGAACTCCTCAAAACTATTCACCTAGGCAAAATATAATTCTACAAAAAAACCCCTAAGTGTTTACACTAGCACACCTAGCAAGCTAATCAATGATAAACAAGTTCAAGTAGCAAGTAAAATTGCAATGAAAAGAGCTAAAGAGTAAACCACAACAAAGAGCTCTTTTCCAAGCCTTCAATGCCTCCAACTCCACAAGACGTTGAGATCGAATCGAAGCTGGAGTTGCATGAGGGAAGATGAGCGCTTGAGAGAAGTCGATAGTCGGAGAAGCAAGCGCGAGTAAATCAAGCTTTGAAGGCATAAATCACACTTTAGAATCTTATCTCAATGGTTAAGAGTGTTTAATGAAGGTTGGTGAGGGGTATTTATAACCCCTCCAACGAAATGGCCCTCCAACGGGCATCTTTTTGCCCGTTGGACGTCGACCAATCGCTTGTCGGTCGATCATCGATCGATTGACCGATCGACCACCCAACGACCACTGCGTTCTGCCCTTCTGTCGCTATGCTCGGTCGACCAATTTTATCGCATTTTAAATCCTCTGTTGTCCGATCGACCGAATTAACCATTGCCAGATTTTGGCCTTGTTCGGTCAACCGACCGGTCGACCAAAGTAGCCACTGCCAGAATTTGGCATTGCTCGGTCGATCAACCGAAGTGGCTACTGCCATTTTTCTACCTTGTTTGATCGACCTATCGGTCGACTGAATCTGGGTTGAGGCTGATTTTTACATTTGCTTTGTTACACACTTTTTCATGGGTTTTGTTACCAAGTTTTGACTTGGATAATTTTACAAATAGGCTTTGGATGAGATCCTAGGGATATATTACAATGAATCTACTTAATCTGCACCCGAGCCTTTCTTGATGATTTTTTGTGATTCTTCGAGCAAAGTTCGCGTGATTATCGCAACCTCAACCTGAACTCAAAACTACACACACATATATTAAATACATATTTATTATCATCAAAATAGATATCGAAGCATAGGAGGAACCCTTTAGCCAATAATTTATGAAGGGTTCTAAGGCCCATTTACCAGCATAACAATACCAAATGTCAATCGATTCTACCATCATGCTTAAGATAAAACAAAAGGAACATTTTTTAATAACAGAGCATCATTACATTTCATGATATAAAGTCAGATTTTTTACTCATATAAACCAAACCTTGCATGATCATTGTTAAGTGTTATGCATACCTCGAAGTTAGCGATATATCGAAGAAAATGCTTAGGTGAAGAAACCAATGATACCACCAACGATATTCGGGTGAAGAAACCAGCGATTCCTGATGCTCGGGTGAAGAATGCTCAAGTATAACTTCGCTTAGGTGAAGAAATCAACATTTAGTCCTTGGTGTTTGTCGTTTGCCCTACCAAAGAAACCCTAGTTGTGACATCGATGGTGTTCGTCGTTTGCCCTAGCAGATGGAGAAACCAGCGATCGACGAATTTTGGAGGGAAACTTTTCTGGCTTTAATATGTAATCTCATTATTTGCCACGTGTGATTACACATCAGTTGTGTCACACCCCAAACCCGGTATGATCGGCCAGGATACGCCACGTACCCCGAAGCCTAACCCAACTCAAACACAACAAGAATAATCTGAACAATGGAAGATTTTTTTTGTTGAAAAAAATAGACATGACATCACAAATCAAACCAAACCAAAACTCAATATGAACACACTAAACAAGTTATTAAAAAGGAGTTCAAATAAATAAACAAGACTCCCTAAATAAAAATAAAATGCGAAAATCATGACCCGAGTCAATGTGACTCAACAACTCAAAGAGATACTAAAATGACTCAGGTATCCTCCTCGATCACGACATGTCACGAGACCCGCTGCCATGCCGCCACCAGACGCGCTACTACACCCCCGTTCCTTTCTGATCTAGCTCAGGTGCTGCAAAATAATAGTAATGAGGGATAAGTCTAACTAGGACTTAGTGAGTAGATCAATCATAAATTCACCAAATCAATCATCATGCATAAAAACACAATATAGCCGATATAAATAACGTAACAACAACGTCAGAAGAAATCAGCAATAATATATCCATAGCTCTATGCATGAAATCAACATCCGTCAACAAGTATAAAATATCTTTTTTTTAAAATGACGGACAAACATCAATAACACATCCACTACCTTACTCATATCCACAACAATAAGTATAAGCATCCATCAATAGTTATAAACATATCCACAATAATAAAATAGGATGAATGCAACACCTCAATCATATGCATGCAATGCAACACCCCAATCATATGTCGTCCCACATAGCCATATAGGGTAGGTAGACGGGTGGCCACCGAACTACCACCCAGCTCAGTGCCGTCTCTTTGGGGCATGCCCTCCCCTCACCGGCACTAGCTCTTCCGAGCTAGCCTGTTGGGGCATACGTTCCCCTTACCTGCTCAGGTCTCTAGACTGTCTCTTTGGGGTATGATCTCCCCTCACCAGCCGAACTTTCGGAATAAGACCAACGCTGTCTCTTTTAGGGCATACCCTCCCCTCACCAGCGAGGCTTTTGGGAAATGCAACAAGCACATCACAACACCACACACACAAGTATATAAGTATGAACAATATGTGCTATCAACAAGTAATAAAGAGTATGTCAAGTGCATACCTCATCCTCCACCTCCTCCTGCTATACATCACAATCACATATAGATATATATGAAGAAGTAGTGCTCATAAATCATGAATGCTCAGCACAAATAATTAAACAACCATAAAATAGAATTATAACACTATAAGAAAAGATGCTTGTGTATCATAAAAGCAGTGCAAAAAGAAACTTCAACTATAAATCAATGAACTAGAACATGATGAAATGACTCATCATAGAAATCACTGATCTAGGGTAAAATTCACCTCATTAACTACTATATCCATAAATCATCTCAGATCAAATCATTAAAATATATAAAATATGATTTTTCAGCTTGGCACGCAAAATGAGGCGACACCCCGGCTACTAATTTCAAAATCCGAAGGTCTGATGGTGAAACAAACCTCACCAATGAATCTGGAACATCGATTAGGTGAAAATTCATATATAACATAGATATTTTTGCTAACTTTAAAGCCTCCAAATAATTATTTAGAATAATGAAAGAAATGTCTTAATTTATTTAATAAATCACTATTACGAATAAATGTGACGGTGTTTCAATCAATAAACCAGTAATGAAATCTCAGCCCTTCATCTAAACAGGATCACATCACAGCCTTCCACCTAATATGATGTAATCACAACCCTCTATTCAACATGATGCAATCTCATACTTACATCTAACCAGATGCAATCATCACCCTCTATCTACCTGATGAAATCATAATCTTACATCTAATCAGATGCAATCACAACCCTCCATTTAATCAGATGCAATCACAGCTCTCCATCTACATGATGCAATCACAGCCTTTCATCTAACTAGATGCAATCACAACCCTCCCTCTAACCAGATGCAATCACAACCCTTCATCTAACCTAATGCAATCTCAGCCTTCCATCTAATCAGATGAAATCTCAGTCTTACATCTAACATGATGCATCCACAGCCTTACATCTATCCTGAAGCAATCTCATCCCTCCATCTACATGATGCAATCTAAACCTTACATCTACACAAGATCAAATTCCAGCCCTTCATCTCAACCAACTCAATCCAACCCTTCATCTTACCCAAATCAATCTCAACCCTCCATTTAACTCACCCCCCTTAGGTCATCTTCTCCACCTTCCTCACCCACCTGCTACTGCTACCCTTCCCCGGTCGCCGCCAGAGGCGCTAGCACCGACTTGCACTGACGTCGGCGTCTGCCAGCGCACCGCCGCCAACACGCGGCGGTGGCGGCGCCTTGCGCGGTTGCTCGCGCGTGGCAGCGTCCGCTCACGCGCGGCAGTGACACCACGCCGGGCGTCGCTATCGCTGCCGCGGCGGCGCCTCCGTCGGCACCCACTATCGCCGCCATCAGAGCCCGCTGCCGCCGCGGCGCCTTGCCGGGCGCCGTCTCCTGGCGCGGCTGACGCTGCCGGCAAGGTGAACAAGAAGGGGTAGAAAGAAGGAAAAGAAAATAATATTTTATTCCAAAAGGGGTAAACAACATGATTCAATTAAGAAATGATCGATCTGACTTCCGATCTGATACGAGAAAATGCATCAAAAATCGATGAAAAACCCCGAAACATAAAAACAACAACATGAATCAAGAATAGGAGAAAAGAAGGCCTAAATTCACTCACCGGACGAAGAGAAAAAGGAAGGAAAAGACGCCCAGGATCTTTGCCCGATCGACACCGATGAACTCGCAAAAATCCGGCTCCGGCGGCTCCTCCTCCTCGACGGTGCCCTCTCTCTCCTCTCTCCCTTACTTCGGGTGGCGTGCGGCTTAAAACCCCTAGTTGCACATCCCAGGGTCTAATTTATAGACACTGGTTGGGTCCAAATGATCAAAATACCCCTACCGAAGCTATCCGACTTAAATAGCCCATAATTCACCCGTTCTAACTCCGATTCGAGATCCGATTGCACTGATAAATTTGCCTCGAGATCCTCTATCATCCTAGCATGCTAAATCACATAGATAAGTCAAATAAAATTTCTCTTAATTTTTCTATATTAAATGCTTACTCAGGTCTAATCCCGAAGCTTCCCACAAATCCGCGCTAACTATGGCCCACGATCCCTCACTCAAGAAGAAAATATTATTATTAAGATTTTGGGTATTACAAGTTGCTTCTTTTTAAAAAAAACTTTGAGTTTGATGATGTGTCAAGTTTTAATTGGCTAGCGTTAGTTTCGTTTGCCTAGTCATCTTTTCGTCCAAAATAAGGATAAATTTACACATTGTAAAGGAGTTCAAGGGTAAATTTCTACCAAAAAAGAGTACAAGGCTAAAATCATCCCTTTTAACATAGTTCAGAGGTAGGGATGGCAACGATTCGGTTAACCACACTTTTGGTGGTTAACCGAAACCGAAACCGATTTCCAAACCCGCTAACCGAAATTGAAATCGAAATCGGTCGATTTCAAAAACCTATATTCGAAACCAAAACCGGCTTGGTTTCGATTATCCGTGGATAACCGAAAACCAAAATTTTCGGTTCAGATCAAATCGGTTATCCGTTTACTAACCGATTAACAAAATCGATTCAAATATTAATAACAAAATCAGTTTCGGATACCAGTTAATCGCAAAAAATTGATAATCGAAATCGAATATATAATCGATTTCAGTTACCGATTAACTGCGGCCCGATAATCGAAACTGAACCGATTTTAAATGGTTTTATATTTTTACTATTCGAAATCAAAACCGAACTGTAAATCCACTATCCAAAATTGAATTTTACGGTTCAGTTAACCGGTTAATCGTGGTTAATTGGTTTGAATTGTCATCCCTATTTAGGAGTAAAATCACCCCTTTTACCTTATTTTTATTGATCATTAGTTTTTCCGGTATAACAGTGCTAATGGATAAACTAGCTGGCAATAATTTACTTATTAAGTATACTAATTACTATCTCATATACTAGATTGTAAATTTTGTAATTACAACGAAAAAAAAACTAAAGCTAGGAGTTAGTTTTTAGGCGTTGGTTTTGTATTATTCCACCGTACATCAAGTTTATATATAAGTAAGATAAAATTGTCAACTTTTGACAAAATTATCAAGAACATAAATATTTTTGACAAATTATCAAAATCATAGTATTTATGTGTAAAGCTCCAAAATATTTCTAATTTCAAATTTATCGGTGAACAAAGTTCAGAATTGTTTGGTTAGGATCTTTGGACCAAAGTCTCCAGCCGTTAGGGAGCTTGGTCCAATGTCTCTAATCAGTATAATTAATATTCATGTTAAGACCCAAAACTATTTATATTTAAATTATTTACAAATAGTACTTTACCAATGAAACAATGAGTTTTAATTTCTATCGAAAGGAGATCAAAGTTCCTAATGTCCATATAACATGAATATATATAATTTTATAGACTTAATTTGTACCAAAGTTTCTAAATGTTCATACGGTAGAAATTAAGACCTACTATATATTTTGTCATTAGATAATATTTAATAAATAAATTAGATTTGAAAATTTGTATGTCATTACATACAGACATTGGTCCAAATTTCCTAATTACCTATATGATATAAACTAAGACTTATTATGCATGTGGTCATTACGTAAGTATAATTCATAAATAACTAGGAGTGGCAATTGAAACATGTTCATCGGTTAATCGAATCGTAAAATCCGATTTTAGATAGTGAATTTTTGATTTGACTTCGGTTTCAATTAGTGAAATCGAAAAACCAAATAAATCTTGTTTGGTTTCGATTAGTGGTTCATGGATAACCCCTATAATCGAAACCAATTATAAGTTTCGGTTTCGCCAATTCGCGAATAACCGGTAATCGAAATCAGTTACAATTCATTATTATATATAATTAATAATTTAATATGTAAAGTTGTGAACCAATACCCGTTACCCAATACCCATTTACCCAATAAACCTATACCCATTATCGGATTAAAGACTTAAATCTTTCTTAGGTTTATTAGGTTAATTTTTATTATAGATTTAGTACGTAAAAAAATTAAAATATTTTTTATTTATTTATTAACCAATTATTCGTTTACTTTATCCGATTAGTAAACAAATAATCATATCTATTCGATCCGAACTAATCGGCTTGGCTATTTAGTGGATAATCGATAATGAATCGATTTCAATCGGATATTAATTTTTATAATCAGTTCCGATTTCGATTAATGAATTCTTAAATGGTTTTAATTTTGATTAACCATAAAATTACGATTAAATATATATGAATAATTGTATGTCATAACATGAATATACCTAATTAGGATGACGTTGGACCAAAATCGGTAACTGAGTTCGGAATTTAGTTCAACAAGAAATTTGAAATGAGACTTTGTCAAAAAAATTGTATTTGACAATCTTGCCAAAAGTATTTATGATTTTGATAATTTTTCATATAAGATTTTTCTAAATTGTGCCAAAATGGCACAAGATAATTAAGCAGCATTTATTACTTAAAATTTATTTTGTATTAAATGATCTACTGACATACTTACAATTAATGCATGATTTGATTAGTAGGGCTCCTAAGTTGTCAATTAATGAGCCATTTAATTATATGTATTGCTACAATGACACTTGTCCAATATTCTAAGTTCATATTCTCATTAATTCCATCTTAATTCCATCTACTCAATCAGATTGGATGATAAGAATTAAACCCAATACCTTAAATATGGTTTATTCACAGGTAATTACCAAATTACCCATGGGCATGGGTATAATTAACCATTTTGGAGTAGAACAATAAAAAAACCTGAGTGGGCCAAGCAAAAGTAATTAATGAGCTAGTAGAGAAGTAAATCCATGGCAAGAAAGTTATCAGCATAGTAGAAGTAGATAAGACGGCAGCTGGCTAATTAATATTTAAGAGCTAACATTAAATACATCAATCTTGAAGTTGCAACATTGATAACTAGATAGACCAGCTGGTGGAGGACTGGACGGTCAGTGCAAGATCTATATATATACTCATCCACCTTGAGAATATCTAGGTAATTAATTAAAGGGATACAAATGGATCATGATCTGCAAGAAAGGTTTGAAACATATATACTTGGTGTTGCTTTGGATAAATCTTCCACGTACGTACGTCATGAATGAAGTAATTATAACTTTCTTCCTCACGACTGCGAGAAGGGAAGCATATTTTTGAGTTGAAGTCAAAATCCAATGAAAACATGGATGCATTATTGGCCAAGAGCAATCTCAGACCCCAATCCATATGAATGCAATGTTCTTTTTTGCAATAAAAGAAAATAACTTTATTAAGCACATATTGCTTGATCCTTTAACTGAAGAAGATATCGATTCAACTATAGGCTCCTTCCATCTATAAAAGGGTGTTCCCAGCTCGCATTTTAACCAGAGCAAGTCCCTCTTCTCTATCCCTTGACTAATTGAGGCTTGATATAGAGTTAACAGTTAGCAAGGGGAGAGATGAGGAAGCAGCTTCTTACTTTGTCATTCCTGGTTCTACTTGCTCTCATTCCAGACTTGGCTCAGTCTCAGATCCTCTTCCAGGTTCCAAACTGACATGTGTTCTTGTTCTTCATCTTGATTTGGGTTAATTAATTAGTATATATATATAGTGAAAGAAAAAGAAGCTAATGAAATATAATTGATATGTGCAGGGTTTCAATTGGGAGTCATGGAGGCAGCAAGGTGGCTGGTACAACTCGTTGATGGACAAAGTTTCCGATATCGCCAACGCCGGAGCCACCCATGTTTGGCTCCCTCCACCTTCGCAATCCGTCAGCCCCCAAGGTTATAATTTCTTCATTGTTTCAATAATTCATCGATCATTACATTGAACATTTATATATTGGGTTTATGATCTAGCATTCTAGCCTGTGTCTTAAGGGAATAAAATTAGGTAGAGATTAATTTGACAATACTACGTGCTTTTGGAATAGACTCTGATCAGTATTATTTCTTCATTGTTTGCATGTTGACAGCTTAAAGAATTAATTAAGTGGCTTTGATTATCTTCTAGGTTATATGCCGGGCAGGCTGTATGATCTAAGCGCTTCCAAGTATGGCAACCAAGATGAGCTGAAAAAGTTGATCGGTGCATTCCATGACAAAGGGATCAAATGTGTTGCCGACATCGTCATAAACCATAGATGCGCAGAGAAGCAAGATGGAAGAGGCATTTGGTGCATCTTCGAAGGTGGAACGGATGATAGCCGCCTCGACTGGGGGCCTCACATGATCTGTAGCGACGACACCCAGTATTCCGACGGCACCGGCAACCCCGACACCGGCGCCGACTATGGAGCAGCACCCGACATCGACCACCTCAACACTCAAGTTCAACAGGAGCTCACAGATTGGCTGAATTGGCTCAAGACTGACATCGGGTTCGATGGATGGAGGTTTGACTTCGCTAAAGGATACTCGTCCAGCATCGCCAAGATATACGTGGAAAACACTAAGCCGGACTTCGTGGTGGCTGAGATTTGGGATTCCTTGGCATACGACAATGGAAAGCCGGCCTACGATCAAGACGGGAGTCGTCAAGAGCTGGTTAACTGGGTGCATGATGTTGGTGGCCCGGCGGCGGCGTTTGACTTCACCACCAAAGGAGTTCTACAAGCTGCAGTGGAAGGTGAGCTATGGAGGATGATTGATCCCCAAGGGAAGGCGCCTGGTATGTTGGGGTGGTGGCCGGAGAAGGCAGTCACCTTCGTTGACAACCATGATACTGGCTCAACACAGAAGAGTTGGCCTTTTCCTTCTGACAAGGTCATGCAAGGCTATGCCTACATCCTCACACATCCAGGAGTGCCATCTATAGTAAGTGACTCATGACAATTAATATCCAGTACTGTGCATAGTATCAAATGTTATTCTAAAATTTTGAAAGTAATTAATTGTTCATTAATTTATATCTTAATGTGTAGTTCTATGATCATTTGTTCGACTGGGGATTGAAGGATAAGATAACAGAATTGGCTGAGATAAGAACCCGAAATGGCATTCACCCAGGTAGCACACTAAAAATCCTAGCAGCTGATGCTGATGTTTATGTGGCGATGATCGATGGGAAAATGATCTCAAAGATTGGCTCAAGATTGGATCTCGGAAATCTTATTCCTTCTGACTTCCATGTTGCTGCCTCCGGTACTGACTATTGCGTGTGGGAGAAGAAATGAATGGAGAAGAATTATTGGAACTTGGAGGATCAACTTGCCTTTTCTATTTCTCTAGAGTGAATTGCTGAATTGGTTGAATAAAGTTTATTTATCTATACGAAGGATATATGTAATAAGACTTCGGTAAGAGGTCATTCGTTTCCCACTTAATTAGCTTCCAGAGTATTAGAATAAAGAGTTAATTGACATATCTAGCTCATTCTTTAATTTGTATCAATTATATTTTGAACTTTCGGATTGATATCAATTCTAGACTGACGTCAGATGTCCGTCAATGACATCGTTAGGTGCTGATGTGGCATCTGACTCAGCATATTAAAAAAATAATTTTTTAATAATCGTGTTCCCACGTCAGCATTTAATTAATTTTTTTAATACAAAAAAATTGCCCAATAAATTTAAAAAAAACTTACCTTCCTACCTACCTCGTTCTCGGCTGGAATGGCCGAGTTCTTCGCTTGTGAAGGGGGAGCAGCTGCTTTGTCGACTACTTCTAGCAGTAGAGCTCCCCCACGACTACTGCAAAAGCTCCGCACTTGTCATGAAAGCGTCGAGCCGCTGCAGCGAGATCACGGCCTGCAAGGCGGAGATGAGCGCCAGGCAACATCATCGCTCCACAGTGCAACAACGTAATATAAATACCCATCAACCTCGTTCTTAATTCTCATAGGAGACGTATAAGTTTCAATTCTCATCACTTCATTATTGTCCGAGTGTGAGACAGTGAGAGCATGAGATCAATCTGCCTTATTAATTAGTCTAAATGGAGGACGAAGAGCAGTAGCAACAGCTCCCCATTACCATTCCCATTACCTCCACTACTTTCGTCTCCCTTCTCACTAGCTTCCACGTTGGCTACTTCTGCATCAGCCTCTATCTCTGCGCTCAGGCTCTCCTCCGTAGGGGTGTCCATTGTTCGATTTCGGTTCGGTTCGATTTCAATGGTTGCATGAACCCGAATTTTGGGTTTCGGTTCGGATTTGGTTCTCGAATTCCGGGAACCGATCCGAATCGAAAACTGAATTAATTAAAAAATAATATATATTTTTAATTTTCAACCCAGGTAAGTAAATTGGTATTGGGTAATAATTTTTAATTTTTAATTTTTAATTTTTAATCGAATTAATTAAAATTTTGGTTTTCGGATTGGAAACCGAACCGAACCGAATAATTTCGGTTCGGATTAGATCGATTTAGGCATAATTCGGTTCGGGTTCGGCTTGGAATTTCGGTATGAAATTTTTTTTGGTTTGGTTTAATTAGATTCGGTTTGAACCAAATGGACAACCCTGCTCCTCTAGAAGACCCTCCGCGAGTACACCACCTCCGCAACTGGTTCGATCCCCCGCCTCGCCGCAATTCTCCCCTCCGCTGCTTTCATCGTCATCTGGTCTGTCGCCCTCTCCTCGCTCGCGGCGCTCTGCCTCCTCTACTCCCATCGTTGCCTCTTCAAGTTCCACAACGTCCAGGCCGATCGAGTTCCTGCACCATGTCGGGGTCAACTACCTCTTCACATCGTGGATCTCGTGGCTCCTCCTCTAGTCTGCCCCATTTCGGTACGGCAACAGCCACGACGCCCTATGGTGGGCGTTCTCGACCCCCATTGTGGCGCTGGACGTCAAGATATACAAGCAATGGTTCACCGGGAGGAAGAAGTTCCTCACGACGATGGCGAACCCCGAGAGCTAGATCACGGTGATCGCGAACCTGGTTGGGGCGAGGGCGGTGAGCGAGATGGGCCGGGAGGAGGCGGCGACGTGCGTGATCACGGGGTTCGCCACGTGTGTGATCACTGGCGTGGTATACCTCGACGCCGGCCTCGTCTTCACCGCGACCTCCTTCTTCCGCATCCTGCAGGAGCCCATGCACAACTTCCCGTAGGCGCTCATCTCCGCCTCGCAAGCCGTGATCTCGCTGCAGCGGCTCGACGCTTTCATGACAAATGCGGAGTTTCTGCAGCAGTCGTGGGGAGCTCTACTGCTAGTAGCAGTTGACGAAGCAGCTGCTCCCCCTTCGCAGGCGAAGAACTCGGCCATTCCGATTGAGAACGAGGTAGGTAGGAAGGTAAGTTTTTTTTAAAATATATTTTTTTTATTAAAAAAATTAATTAAATGATGACGTGGCAACGCGGTTATTAAAAAATTATTTCTTAATATGCCGAGTCAGATGCCACGTCAGCACCTAACAGTGGCATTGACGGACATCTGATGTCGGGCTAGAATTGATATCAATTCGAAAATTCAGGAGGTAATTGAAACAAATTAAAGAATGTGTTAGATTTGTGAAAATGATCATAATTTGGGCTATATACATCAATTAACCCTAGAATAAAAGCTGTCTTACTATCAAAATGACATCATTGTTCTATTAATAAAAGCAAGTTATTATTTGGGAAAATGTACAAAAATGTCTCTAACGTTTTTCCACATATACTAAAATACTCCTAAATTTTTTTTTATCAAAAATACCCCTTACGTTATGGAATTGAGTACAAAAATGACCTTATAGGTAAACGGCGTTAATGGAGAGATAACGAAGTTGACGTGGCTGATGAGTGGGACTCATGACGACGTGGACACGTGGCTCGCATGCATACCAAAATAATAATAATAAATTACTCCATGTTCACTCCAGACATGGCTCGGAGTCATTCTTTAATAAAAAATAAAAAATATTATTTAATATTATTTAATATAAATTAAAGTGATTTTTATTTTTAAAATAAAAATTATTATTTTAATCCACGTCAAAAAGCTACGTCATTGTCTTAACATAACTGATGACGGAGAGTTAATGGGGGATGTAATTAAGACAAATGTCAAAGTTCGAAATATAATTTAGTAATATTTTAAAATTGATCCCGAACGAGAAAAAATGCATAGTTCGTAATATATTTAGATAATTATTCTTTTCTAGTGAAAATTTGTCAGAATACTATGCGAGTACTGTCATATCAAAATAGGTAGGCGACTGTCATGTAAAAATAGATAGGCAGCACATAATTTTGGAACATGAAAAATATCTCTGTAGACTTGTAGAGTATAGTTATAAAGGAAGATGATAGAATAATTAAGAAAAATGTCAAAATTATAAAGAATTAGAATTTTGATGTGAATTAATAAACTTACGTAATTCTCCATTAACTATGAATTTCCAACCTATTTTCTTTATGTTCTTTCACTTCTTAGATCTGGTTTTGTCTTGGTTAACATCTCAATTTGGATCTTTTCAGTTATTTAAATTGACATTCTGGTAGCTAGCACTTGTTGAGTCTGAGTTTTAATTTGAATTTAGACTCCAAGGCCATTGTTGCTAATGTCATGTGGTTCATTTGATTTTTTCGTAACAACATTATGTATGGTGATGAAAGACCCATTGTTAATAATATTGTGATGCGCATTATGTCTTATTCGTTTAACTATAAAAAGGTTTATATTCTTGAGGGCTATGTAGTCAATAATGTCAATACTTGTGTTTGGACTCCTCCTCCCATCAATCGATTCAAATTGAATTGTTACAGAGCTTTTTTGGATAATAATGGTGCAGCCGGGTTTATTCTTAGGAATCATTCAGGGGAGAGTATTGTTGCCTCGGTCATTTATTTTAATTCCTCTTCTAGTTTCTATTCAGAAGCATATGCTATTTTTCATGCTATTTCACTTGTTGTTTCCAGGAATATCGAGAATGTACTCATTGAATTTGACTGCAAGCAGGTTGTTGACTTGATCAACAACAAGAATCATATCCCCAAGTAGCACTGGAACCTGTTCAATAACATCTTTCATGAGCTAAACAATTTATCAAATGTTCATGTTACCTTTGTAAATAGATGTTGTAATAAAACTGTTCATTGGACAGCAAATTGTGCTATAAGACGTAAGGAGTTCGGTGTTTGGACTATTGTACGTCCTTCTGACCTTGATGTAATTCTAAGCGAGGATGTATCTCATCCTGGCTTAAGTTTTTAATTTTATCTTCTTTGTTTTGCAAAAAAGAAAGAAGTATTCCATGATGTAAACTAAAATAAATATGCACAATATATTGATAATTTCTTAACTTGAAAAATTAATGCCCCCTTCTCATGATTAAAAAATGTTAAGTACCTGCATGATAAATCTCATGTGTTATTACAAATTCTCTACTAAAAAATAGTTCAATTGCTACCGGTATCAGTGATGATCGACAGGGATGTCGCTGACGGTGATATCCTACCAATGGTTCAAGAAGTCATCGCTAACAATGTATCACACTACTAGAAAAATGGGCATCAGCAACGGCCGGAGCCGTTGCAATGGAGCTGTGGCAGAAAGTCGCGTTGCTAATAACTTAGCAACGGATCAGCAACGGCCGCTCGGGACGTTGCTGAAAATATTATCAGCAACGGTTTTGCCACGGACCCGGAGCCGTTGCGGATAACATTAATAGCAACGGCCGCTGAGTCCGTAGCAACGTCGTTAGTAAAATCCCGTCGCTTTTGATACACTTTTAGCAACGGCTTTCCCACGGACGGCCGTGGGAAAGCTGTTGCTGATGATGTGAACTAGGTAACGAAAAATTTTAAAATTTCAAATTTCCATTGATACATTGATACATTCCGATACATAACTCACACACCAATACACTCATCCACACATTCATTCACACATCACAAAGACACCAAGATATATACATCAAAACAATTATATTTATATTGATAATTATCCACAATAGTATAAAAACTATTCAAATGCAAAATTGAAGTATCAATATCCAAACAAAATAAATTAAACAAGTCCAATATCTCAGTAACAAAGTCAATTTAAAAAATTCTCACGATGACGATGGAGGATAGTCTGGATCATATGGCGGGGTCTGGAGTGCTTGAGTGTACACCGGCTTTGGACTGACTCGAGGACGATGGATTAGATGATGCCGAAGAGATGCCTGCTTCGGGATGACCTGACATGTTGCGTAGCATAGCATACATCTCCGCCATCATCTGACTCTGACGCACGACCGTCTCCTCTAGAGTCCTTATTCTGCTACTATGATCATAACTGGATCTAGAGGTGGACGGCCGCTCACCAGCGACCGGAGGGGTCGGTGCCCCAAGTGGCCCTAGTACGGCTCACGCATGACCACTATCTGCAAAGCCATATACGCAACCATGGTCCCAGCCACCTGCGGCCTTGACCCGCGTTGCTGCGTCAAAGTCCTCGGGGGTGCCCCCGCGCTGCACCACCGTCTGGTTGTACGTCTCCTACTCGAGTTTGATTTTTTGTTTAATATTTATCATAAAACTTAAATTATAAATATATAATGAATAATTTAAACAAATATATAGTTACCATAATGTATGCAGCGCGGTTGTCGATGTACTCCCCCGTCCCATGTGCTCGATGGTGAGTCCGCTCAAACACCGCCATCGGGGAGGGTCGCTGGACAGTCCCGTCATCCGACACCGTCGTCTACATTTACAAAACAAATACATTAATTAGTACACATAGTAACAAATAAAATATATAATTAAAAGGTATACTTACCATACGGTTCGCGTGCACTGCAAATGCAACAGAGCCGCCGGTGTGACGCGCTGCTCCCCCCGACATGCGATTTCTAGCCGCATTCCGAGAAACCTCCTGCCATCGATCCGTCGACCATATTCCCACGAGCTGGTCCCATATATCCGGAGTAATCCAATCGGGGTCGTATCCCCGAGTCTCCGCGATGTTAGTGGTCCCAGCTCGGGCCATCGCCTGGGACCGAGCCTGCCCCAGCTACCCGTTGTACCTTGCCCGGGAAATAGCCTCCCAGGCAGCGTAAATGAAGGGCCTTTGGTCCTCGGCCCATGTATAGCGAGCCTGCAAAATAATAATATCAGTACCAATATTAATCATCATGCATGTAAAAATAATAATAATATGTGCCTCAAACTCGCGCCATAACATGTCGACGTGCTCGCTAGGCACGTGAGACCACGTAGGCCATGCCCCATGCATGTATCATCGAATAGTAGAAGAAATGCTCCTCGGCACTTCTTCTTGCTCGAACCTGCACAACAAAAATAAATTTTAATATTATATTATGATATAATGAATTTGTAATGATTCATAATTCATGATATATTATCGCTCCCCAATCACGCTAATAAATCTACGTGACTTTGTGGCTGGTGGAGGCTGCCACCTGTTCGGCCCGCGTGGCCGCCTGCGTCTCGATGTACTAGCCTCAGCAGTATCATCCTCATGAGGATCAGCAATAGGAGGATCAACAGCATGAGTAAGTGCTGGAGTCTCACCGATCGGAGACTCCGAAGCTCTCCTACGTCGATAACCACGACCAGACATATCTGTCGAACAGACATATAATCAGATTATTGTATAAATAGTAGAGATATATTTAATAAAATATATACTTTACAGTTATTCCTCATAATCTGAATAATAGTCTTCGAATTCTTCCTCTTCTTCCTCTTCTTCCTCTTCTTCATCTTCTTCATCTCCAGCTTCCTCAATTTCATGATTGTCATCATCAGCATATTCAACTTTTAATTGAATTGACGTTGTGTCTGCATCCTCGAGTATTGGAATAATACGATCTACAACAGGAGGATCATCTTCTTGATAGAAACCATGTGTCATATCAGGTATCAACTCATTTTCTCCTACTATCGGATCAATTTTTCCTCTACCTTTTGTCTTATAGACTACACGCCAATCTGCTCTATCTTTATTTCGAGCCGGATACTTCGCGTAATATACTTGTTCGGCTTGTGATGCCAATATAAAAGGCTCATTTGCTGCCAATTTTGATTTATAATTAACCTCAACAAGTTTGTATTTTGGATGAACTTTCCGCTGATATTACAATCGGCCTTGATGTTTAAGAGTTGTGTCATTCCTGAAAACCTAGTGTATTTAGGACAATTCTCATACAAAGGTTCATCGGCAGCTTTCAACATCTCATAAAATTCTGCAGCTTCTTTATTCGGTAATTCAATCTCTACCGCAGTTTGTACTTCTGTCATATCAACCACTGTAGTATCTGGTGGGACTGATGTCTGAAGAACTGGTCGATCAACATTATCATTCAGGTGGAATTGACCCCCAAGACTATCAAGTATCATAGTTCTATAGGGATTACATTGACTGGATGAAGAAGCACCAGCAGAGGAAGATTCACCATATGTCTGAACGACAGGATTGCTCGACGTCCCGACTTCGCTTGACTCCCCATGACAAGTCCATAGAAAATATATTGGTGCAAATCCTTTGCTATATAGATGCAGAGTGACAGTCTCCCGATCCAAAAATCATCCATTCGAACAAATGCGGCACGGACATCGGATTTGATCACCGATGCTAACGAAATTCCGATTCGAATAGGCGAAATTTAGGAAGTACGTTACGCCTAATCGAAACTCATTCATTAAAGCTCCACGATCAAGACGTCGGTACATCCAACTTCGATCAGCCGACATGATTCTGTCAATCAATGACAATTTCTTTGGTTAATGTCTTTAGGTGAGATTGTCCTATTCCATTCGGGATTTATGTTATTTATATTGCACTAAGTACTTATTTTAACCGTTAACTTCATTCTAAATTTCGGCAGTATCTCCCTACAGTTCTCCGAATACGCATATCATCTGGGCGCGTATCGGAGAATAAGAGAGATGTTGCCGAAATTTAGAATAATTAGTTAACAATTAAAATAAAAACGTAAGTGCAGTACAAATAACTATATTCCCAAATTATCCAATCAGGGATAATTCAAGAATTGTACGTCGTATAAAAGATCATCTACTTCTTTTACACGAACATACAATCCCCGAACGGATCTAAGGTTTTGCTAAATCATATCCGACTCGTCGATGCGTACGTGAAACATATCAACTCGTCGGATGGATTATTATTTTCTAAATGTTTCGAGACAGTTCGAGTCCATATTGGACAATTCCAACACGAGTCCAAATTCGACGATTTCGGCAAGAGTCTGAAGTGGATGATTCCGGCGCGCGTCCGAAGTGGACGATTCCGACGTGCGTCCGAAGTGGACAATTCCGAAATTAATCTAAACCCTAAAAATTAATCTAACAAATTAAATAATTAATCTAAATAATTAATTAATTAATTAATTAACAATTAATTAACAATTAAAAAACAATTAAAAAATAGATATTAATCTACAAATTCCGACGCCGGAGTCAGGTGGACTCCAGCGCCGACGTACAGTGGCCGGACACACTGTCCAACCACTGTACAAGGTCAGGCGACGACCATCGGCCGACCGCCGCCGGCCGAAACCCTATTTTTAGGGTTTCGGTCAGATTTCCCGTCGGCCGCAACGGGAAGAGACGGCCGGCCGGCGATGTATACCTGACAGTGTCGGCAGCAGCGGGAGGAGGAAGATGCGTCATCGGCGTCGGCAGCGGCGGCGAGAGGCGGGAGGAGGAAGGGGCGGGTGCGATCTGCGACCTATATAAACTTATCAGCAACGGCTCACTCGCCCGTTAGAAAGCCGTTGCTAATAAGTTATCATCAGCAACGACTCACTTGTCCGTTAGAAAGCCGTTGCTGATAATTAACATCATCAGCAACAACTCGCATGTCCGTTAGAAAGTAGTTGCAGATACAACATATCTGCAATGGCTCGAGCGGCCGTAAGAATGCTGTTGCAAATAGCAACGGCTTGAGCGGCCGTTGCTGAAGACCAAATTTCTAGTAGTGTCATCTGCGACGATTATGTAACGACCTATGTAACTGTCGCATATTACACATACATGTGTGACAGTTCAGAGACGGCTGCTCGAAGCCGTCGCTAAAACGCAGAGGACACGACCATGATGCCAAATTAAAATGCTTATCAGTGACGAGCTAGTGAGAGATGTGGCAGTCGTCACTGACAAGTCTTTTTATTTCCTCTCGTGTGGCCGCGCCCCTTTCTTCTTCCTCTTCCTCTTCCTCTCTTCTCTTATTCTTCGTGTCGCTGACGATTTCCATGCCGTTTCTCGCCGATCTCTGCCACCAATCGTCACTGATCATTGTCACCACCCATGTACGCTGGCCCTCCCCTTTCCCCTCTCCTATCAACTACTGGGTCGAAACCCTAATTTCTGCCCCAATAGTAGGTTAATGAATTTTTTATTTTTTGTTTAATTAATTTGATTTATATGTTAATTTGATTTAATTAATTTGATGTAAGGAAGAGTGAGGCTTCACCGAGGTGTATTTTTCCTGAACATTGAGTAGAAGAGGATATCAGTTGAGTTTCCCTAGTCTAACATGACTTTTCTGACAAGAAAATCATCGGTAATAACATAGATGGCGACATGGTCATGCAAATTTTCATCAATTCCCTGGAAATCTGAAAGGAATAGTGCCCTTGAGCCAATCACATGTCGATGTGTTCGGGGACTATTCAAGGGTAATCAACTTTATGAGGCAACTTTTCATCATATGCTGCATCTTTATTTATAAAGATTATGATGAACCCCAAGAATTCGGGCAAATGATTCTAAGGCCATGATGAGATCATGTCAGTGAGACTTACAATCCAGATGCTCATGTTCTAAATGTTCCTAGTCATAGGATCACCGATTAGGGGATTGATGATTCCGGATAGACTAGTGCACTTGGTATATGCCCTATACGATAGCGGGTAGCTGAACTCAAAGTTACCTATGAGCTGTCATTAATGTACAAGTGCAGGTGCTCATTAGTGAATGAGTTCACTGAACGGACCTACACGAGGAATACAGAATGAAATCCTTACATGAGTGTCAATAGGATGTTCCTCGGGTGATAGTATGTGCAAGCAGTCCTTGGACCTGAGGTTGTCATTGTTACCTTATGAGTGACGACCCATTGCTTTGGTTCTATCCCTACGTGGCCCTTAGCGTCATGTGTCGGGTATTACTGGGCATGGGGAAGCATTTATGGAGTTAGGTGAGCAACCAACATGGAATCGGTTACTCCTAGTAAGAGGAGATAATATCCTATGTGTCCCTGCAAGTGTCGACTTACGAATGTGTAGCTAGAGTAGACATGAAAGTCAGAAAGATGTTTTTGACATTTCATTATTGAAACGACATCTTGGCGGGTGGAATACATATGAATCAGTATTAGGGTTTGACACTTCTTTCGTACCCTAGCCGACTTTGGGACATTATAACTAAGGGATTTAGTTGCACGATCACTAATCACTGAAGGGCGTTCGATCCCTGTAGATTGAACCTCACACTATCCGGGTAGTCATGACATGATGCTAGACGTCAATCTTGACTTGTGAGTGGAGTCCCTCACGACTACACTAAAAGGGTTTAGTAGAGGCTCGTAAGATTTGAATAGAAGTCGTTCTATCGGATCCGACTCTCCGTTTATGCACAACTCACTGCTGGCTTAGTGTGGGGCCCAATGGGTCACACACAACAGGCTAACCTCGTAACGAACCTTATGAGATAAAGTCCGAATGCGGCCCTATATGTCTACTAGCATGGACATGCTGCAACTCGATCACGGATCTCATTTATGGACACTAGGAAAGTTATTTCCTATAGGAACGAATGCACGATGAAGGAGTTCATTGATAACCCTAATTTGTAGGGCATCATTAAATTGTAGGGACTAACACATGATAATATTTCATGTAGTTGATTAAATTTAAGTATGAATTAAATATTTAATTAACTACATGATCGGGAATATATTTAATTAAGAATTAAATATAATTTAATTTTGAATCAAATATACATGGTGGGAAAATTAGTTTTCAACCATGAGTCTAATAAATTAATTAGGATTTAATTTATTTGGATAAATTCAAATTAATAAGAATATGATTTATGAAGATAAATCATAAAATTAATAGATATATGATTTACGAGGATAAATCATAATTCTATTAATAAATAAGAATTTAATTATTTAGATAAACAACTTTTCTACCTTTTAGGGAATTGGTTTATTTAGATAATTATCATTCTTATTTGTAGGCTCTTAATTTATGAAGATAAATTAAAATTTATATTTTATTAGATTTAATTAATTTTGAATTAATTATGAAGTCATTAAAATATAAATTATATTTGGAGACATTTTGAATTATGAAGAGAGAGTTTTTAGGGGGGGTCTACCTTGTAACCAACCCCCTCTTTATAAATGGTGGCCGAGCACCCCATGGGTGGGGTTGGTGAATGAGTTCTTCCTCCTCTCCATTGGTGGTCGGTCATCTTCCTCCTGCTTCCACGGGCTTTTGGTGAAGCCGAATTGAAGGTGTCTTTTACTTGGGTGTGCTGCCTACTTCATCTTCTTGGAGGAGTCCAAGAAGGACAACGAGGTATTCTTTTATTTACCCTCTCGTTCCGTGATTTTCTCATCCCCTCTTCCTCCCTTTTTGGTGCTCGGTTCTTGGTGGAAGGGTCGGCTTTACCTCGGTGGATTTCGGGATTGACAAAGCTTCTCCATTGAGCCACAACGAACTCTCGATGTTCGCTGCCTCTATTGTTTGTGAGGTGCTTGGTGTGGACTATCGTTGGAGGACGTGCACATGTGCGTCTCAAGACGGGGATATATAAGATCAGCCATATCGATCGCGGTTTGAGGTACACCTTCTCCCACATCTCTGATGTTGATTGAATTCCTTAATATTGCTAAAGTAGATCGTTGTTTTTAGGATGATTTCAAATTTTTAAATTGCTATTTCCGTTGTGTTTTCTTATTCCCATCCCAACAAAATCAAATTCATAGAAGGATATTATCGAGGTGTGAATGGGTGGTCTCTGTAGGTGGGCTGTGTTGTTGATCGTCATGATGGTTCAAAGCGATTTCTCTCATTCCGAGCTCATTTCACCTCCTCCAGCGATGTAGTCAATGACTGTGGATTACTGTGTTCGGCTGGTCAGACTTACGATCGCCATAATTTACTATTGTGCCGAATGGTGGCGACATCTTGCTGGGACTTCGGCGATGGCGGCCATGATCTCGTCGGTCCCGACTATGGCTCCATCTGTGGTAGACGTAGCGATCAAGGCGGCCTCTTTGATCAGCCTCAACCCATTCCGAGCGAGATTACCAGGTGGCATTATCATCATTCCTTCCTCATCTTGCAATATATATACACATGACACATCTTAGGTAACCTAGAGTCTAATTTGCTCTTACCACCACCTAGATCACATACTGACTTGAGCATCATAGTGTGTTTTGCAGGCCCCCCCTCGCTGGAGTTACACCTGACCATGAGACGCACAGAACCAGACTGCATCGCTCCCACCCTCAAGCAGGAACATTTGGCGCCCACCGTGGGACCGAGTAAGTCTTACATGCCCCACCATGGTTGGAATCCAGAGTCAAACGAACACTACCGCATGCAGGCAACAACCTGGCGGTGACGCACCCGCGTTGCATGGAGACGCTGAAATAGTGGGAATCGACACCCTCGCACCAACCAATCCCCTACCAGAAGCATCCTAGCATTGTCTAAATGACCTTGAGGCGGAGAACCAACGATTAGTAGCCCAGGTCGAGATGTTGATGCAGTCCCGGGAACAACACCCGGCCGATCAAGAACACCGCCGCTCAAAGCACGAAGAAAGCAACCACTCAAAAAGGAGGAGGCCAATTTTCATCCTCTAGGATGAGGTCTCCAGCACGCTTCACCTGAGAAAGGAGAAAGGCCTCATGCTCACAGAGATTGCTAACCCTCTTCTCGTCGATTCAGGACCCTTCCCCGAACACATCATGGTGGCATGCCTTCCACCCAGGTTCAGGTTGTTGACCACGCTGAAGCCCTACGATGGAATGGGTGACCCGATTATACACCTGACGATGTTTAGGTCCATGATGCTCCTTAACAGAGCGACCAACCCCGTTCTCTACAGAGCCTTCCTAACCTTCCTAGAAAAAATCGTGTTTTTGTGGTTCTCTTATCTTCCACTAGGGTTCATACACTCCTTCGCGGAACTCTCCCCCACCTTCAATAGTCGATTCTCCTCATCCCAAATCTACTCCAAAACCAAGGATGTCCTCCATTACACCAGGCAAGGGCAACATAAATCCCTAAAAGACTATATACAAAGGTTCCAGGCCATGGCCGCGGAGATCCCAAACCTCGACCCCTGCGTTGAGCTTTTTTCTATCAAACATGGGTTGAAACCTGGATGCTTCGCTGACCAGATTGCCTTGACAAAGCCGAGAGACATGGCCGAGTTCCAAGAGAAGACAACGAACTATATAGAGATGGTGGAGCTCTGTGGGGCTCGAAAGGCCGAGATGTAGAACGTCAAAGACACTGTCAACGATAAGAAGCCCAAGAAGACTGACAAAAAGGGCGAAGACCCAAATCGCCGAGAGTGAGAAAACGAGAGGAAGGCCAGGTCACCACCTCGTCCGAACGCCCAGTACGAGAAGTACACTCCACTCAGCATAAGGAAGGAAACCATCCTCCACGAAATCTACGATCTGAAACTCCTCAAGCATCCTACTAATGCTAGCTGGAAAGCAGAAACTGCTACCCAATGTCGACATGAGCAAGAAATGTGTGATTTCCACGACACCTACGAACACACCATAGAAGATTGTGTAGTGCTTGGGGACTAACTCGAGGACTTGGTCCATGCAGGATGCCTCGACCGATATATCTATCGCGGAAAAGAACGCAATTGGAGCAGAAGCCGAGACCACCGACGCCAAAGTCGAAGTCGGACACCTCCAGACCATCACTAAGGACAAAGGGACTACAGCCGAGTAAACCACTTAGGAAATTGACAACATCGTGAGTTCACGGGAGGAGGCGAATCGAGCTCGGCCAAAAAGAGATCCCTCAGAGCGATCATGACAGTCGATTATCGCCTGCCCACACAGGCATATCCCTAAAATCCCGATAATATCGTTCTATGAATCCAATTTCTAGGGAATTGATAAAAACCTACACAACCCAGTCATAATTTCTGTGATTGCAGGAACCTTCATCGTTAAGAAAGTTCTAGTGGATCAAGGTAGTTCTGCGGAAATCCTCCCCTCCCCTACATTTGAAAAAATACAACAAACCTCAGCCTCACTCTCATCCTACAAGGGAGACTTGGTGGGTTTCTCAAGAGAAAGAGTTAACGTCTGAGGCTCCATTTGGCTAAGAACGACATTCAATTCCCAACCAAAGGCAAAGACAATCGACGTGCACTACCTAGTCATCGACATCCCTAGTCCCTACCAAATGATCCTGGGACAACCTTGTCTGAATAGCCTGGAAGTCATCATGTCGACCCCCACTTGGCAATGAAATTCCCAGTTTGAGAAATAGAAGTAGGCATACTCCACGCCGACCAAAAGGAAGCTTGACGATGTTATAATGAATGCCTTAAGCAAATAGTAATTGGACCCAATAAGGAGCTGGACACTCTGCCTTATCAAGGGCTTCTTATGTCCTCAGGCAAACAACCAGCGAGAACCTCTGAACGAGACCCCATGCGAGGCGTGTAAAAATGACCCCAACCCAGCGCGACTTGAGAACTGAGCACCCCTCGAAATAAAGACACCAACCTGAGCAATCTTGAGCTCGGAACAAGCTATAAAATCATTGGTTTCTCTTCTCTCTATCATTTTATCTTGCCTTGACAGGCAAAGGAAAGCTCAAATTGATAACTTTTTTGTATGAACAATTTCCTTTTTAGCATTTATAAAGATCATGCCTTTCATATTTCTGTGTGCATGCCTAGGAATTTCACGACCATCTCGTCGTCCGAGCAAATGACTTACAACTCAAGACGAGAACTGCACGGTCTTGCCCTATGCTCCTCGGCGAGCTAGGCTTGACCCCCCGAGCACGATCCTCGGCCTCAGCGCCACTATACTTAGCCTCAGAGCCCTTACACGAACATGACTCGATTTTCACTATCTTAGCTCATCGGCCATCGCGCCATAACATTCGGACTCAGAGCCTTTACTGACCCCTTGCGCGGTCTTGCTTTATGCTCCTCGATGAGCTCGGCTTGACCTCCTGAGCGCGGTCCTCGGCCTCAGCGCCACTACATTCGGTCTTAGAGCCCTTACACGACTAGGACTCGATTTTCACCAATCTATCTCGTCGGCCACCATGCCATTGCATCTGGCTTCAAAGCCCTTACACGACTAGGACTCGGTTTTCACTAGCTTGACTCGTCAGCCACCGAGCCATTACATCCGACCTCAGAGCCCTTATTGACCCCTCTCGTAGTCTTACCTTACGCTCCTCAGCGAGCTCGACTTGACCCCTCAAGTTCGGTACTCATCCTCAGCGCCACTACATTCATCCTTTAAGCTTGTACACGACCAGGACTCAATTTTCACCAACCTGGCTGGTTGGCCACCGTGCCATTACATTCAGCCTCAAAACCCTTACTGAACCCTCGCATGGTCTTGCCTTACGCTCCTCGACGAGCTCGGCTTGACCCTCCAAGTGCGGTCCTCGGTCCCATCGCCACTACATCCGATCTTAGAGCCCTTAAATGACTAGGACTCGATTTTTACCAGCCCGGCTCATCGGCCTCCTCGCCATTACATCCGGCCTCAAAGCCCTTATTGACCCCTCGCACGCTCTTGCCTCACGCTCCTTAGTGAGCTCGGCTTAACTCCCCCGAGCGCGGTCATCGGCCTCAACTCCATTACATCCGGCCTCAAAGCCTGTACACGACCAGGACTCAGTTTTTACCAGATTGGTTCATCGGCCACCGTGCCATTACATCCGGCCTCAAAGCCCTTACACGAATGATTTTCACTAGCCTAGCTCGTCGGCCATCGTACTACTACATCTGACCTCGGAGCCCTTACTAACCCCTCGTGAGGTCTTGCCTTGCACTCCTCGGCGAGCTCAGCTCAACCTCCTAAACATAGACCTCAGCCTCAGCGCTGCTACCCTCGAGTTGGTGAAAACTCTCCATTGCAATAACAAAAAGGAACGGGGAGAGGGGGTCACCTTGTCAAATTCCCCGATATGGCTTGAAATATCCATATGGTTGGCCCCCAACAAGAATTGAGTATGAGACAGTTTGGATACGTTGTTGGATGAGTTCAATGAAATGTAAATGAAATCCTATTGCTTTAAGTGAAGCAGTGAGAAAAGACCATTCTAATCTGTCAAAAGCTTTACTCATATCGAGCTTGATTGTCATCTCATAGGTTTTAGTTTTTTGCTTTGTTTTGAGGTAGTGAGTAGGCTCATGGGCTTAGTAAAAATGATTTGGTATTTTGTTCAGATGACTAATGATGGTTGAATTGATGTCGCTTCAGAGAAAAGAGTCTAACTTTGGAGCATTGGCAGATGATCCAAGAATTGGAGAGAATCGAAAGGAGAGGCTACTTTTGTTGACTATAACAAGCTAGCTACTGTACACATTTAATACTTAATATACTTTTGTTGATATTGACTAAGTTCGGATAATATTATATTTTAGTAGTTTGAATTTATGTAATGTACTATTTATTTAATATAAAAATGTTCTTTATATATTGATTTATGTAAATTGATTTTAGTAGTTTGTTGATAAGTTGAGAACCTATTTTTGTAACAAGCTGAGATTAAACCTACTTTTGTATGACAACTTTAAAATGTTCTCTTTAATGACATATCACAGTTTGAAAAAGCTATATATATATAAATGATAACTAAATAATACTACTATTGTAAAAACAAGTAATAACAAGTCAAGCATGATGTAATAATATTATATAATAACAGTTTGCAAATGCTATTGTAGAAAGAAATAATAACATGTTATGAATGCGATAATAAACTAATCATAATTGATAAAAAAATGTTATAAAATAATATTCATAATTGCATTTCCAAAACACTATTGTAACCTCCCTACATAAGATAGTGTGCGATTTGACAGCATTTCAGATAATGTTATACACTACCTATGATAGCATTAATGACGATTATTATTGTAGTGATATTGTCGGAGACAGTCGATTTTTAATGAAGGCACATTGGTTATCATATATAATGATATCCATAATCGGCTTTAACATGTTTACAATAATCTTAGAGAAGATTTTGTAAATGAAGTTACTAAGGCTTATTGGTCAAAGCTAATGCATTTCTTGTACTACCTTCATCTTATGAATAAGAGCAATGGAGGTATGGTCAAGACTTTGAAGAAGCTTCTGACTTCTAAAGAATGGTGCAGCAACCTAAGTGATATCAAATCCTTTGGTGTGCCAGTGATGCCGAAAAAAATGACATGTGTATCCGTCTTGGCCAGGAAAACTATCAGGATTTAGAGAGAATGCAGCCAGCTTAGCTTCATCTTCAGCTTGAATAACCACTTGTTGATTTTGTGAGTGACTCGTTTGCATGGATATGGAATATCAGAATCAAATACCAAGGGCTTTGATGAAGTCAATAATGAATGAAAATATTCTTGTGCAAGGTCAGCTACAACGTCTAAACCTTCTACCCATTCACCAGTATTATTCTTTAAATGTTGTATGGTATTCTGACTTCTTCTGGTACGAGTGCATGCATAAAAGGAGTTATTTCTATCTCCTTCTTAAAGCCATTTAATTCGAGATTTTTGTCTTCAGAAAATTTCTTCATCTTGGACGGCATTGCGGAGATCGTCTTCGATATTTCGACGGTGTGTAATTGTTTCTACATCATGCTGATTCAAGAGGGAAACAAGCTGTTGTTGTAGAACTGATACTTGAGTATCATAGTTGATCTTATTGTTCTTAAGCCAAGATATAGTAGCAGCCTAGATTGCTTTTAGTTTGGAATGAATTCGGAATTATGGAGAGCCATTAATATCAGCATTCCAAGACGCAATAGTGAGTGCATCAATCTAAGGGATCGAAGATCTTCTTTTATCATATTTGAAACAAGGCTCCCACTTAATGAAATCAATCGAACGAAGTAAGAGAGGCCGATGATCACTTCCAATTACTTCCAGGTGTATAGATTGCCAGTTTTTCCGTATATCATGCCAATCTAATGTTGCAAGGAATTTGTCTAAGACTTTTTCAATATGATGAGGATGTGCTCTTTTGTTTGACCAAGTATATACTGGTCTATAAGTGGGAAACTATAGATAAAGCACTATAGATCTTCAATCATATGAGAGTTGAAAACATAGCCCCCATTTTTGTCATCGGGCCAAAGAATAGCATTAAAATCGCTTCCAATTTGAATGGGGCTTGTGCATTGCTGAATGATGAAGGAGAGTTGATGAAACCGGGTGCGTCGAGTAGTGAGGTTGTAGTGTAAATGTAGGCCGATGAACTGTCATATGAACAAGCTATCTGGATGTATGATTTGAGCATGAATGTAGAAAGAACTTGAGGAGATTATATTGATGATAACTTGTTGTTTCCAAGCAAGAATGAGGCCTCCAGCAGAACCTATAGAAGGCACATAGAAAAAATCATCAAATCCACATTTAAGGAGAAGGTTTTTGTATTTGTTTCCATCTTGCTTCACTTCATATATGAAAAATACAATATGGGGAATTTGAAGAACATATGTTCTTAAGATGTCGAATTGTTAAGGGATTCCTTATGCCTTGACAATTCCATATGATTGTATTCATTTGGAGGTTGGGGGCCAATTCGGGCTGGCCACCTCCACGATTGCATCAGTGTTTTCAGCTTGTGAGAACTGAGGGTCTTTTTTCTAGTTGCAATGAAGTCATCTTCCCCTAGTCTTTTTTTATTTATTCTGTGGATGAAGAAACAACAGTCTTCTTAGTGCGATGAGGACGATGCTGAGTTGGAGAGTGAGTCTTGTTTGCAGGTTTGGAATTCTGCTATTTGTTTGCATGCACAATCGTACAAGGGTTGACATCATTATGAGGATGGCCATCTTGCATATATTGAGTTTTTGCCATGGTGCGCGAGGACAAGAGTGAAGTACTGCTTGGTGACGGTGGGGTGAATATGTATGTATAGCCTTCTGTCGAAGTTCATGAGCATGGTTTTGGAGGATAGTGCCTACTTGTGTTGCCTTAAGCCAAGGACCATATTTGAGATCCGGAGATTGTTTATCTCCCACCTCATCAATTAATTAGGGTGTCACATGTTTTATCAGTGTGACCGATGATCTCACAATAGTAGCATAAAGTAGGAAGTTTCACAATAGTACCAAACATTTTCCAAAAGCTGAGGAATTCAAATGCATACCTCGACGAAGCAGATTAGTAACATTTAAGGTTACTTTTCCTTTGATGATAAAATCTTGCGAGTCACAGACAGAATATAGAGCAACTTGTTTAGATTTCCCAAGAATGTTGCAAATTTGCATACCAGTTTGTAGATGTCGAAGTTGTCCCAGGATACTTCAAAGTTGAATCTAGAATGGTACAATGCGGAAGTCATACTCAGATAGTTCTTTGCCTTTTTCCCATCGTCTGATCACCAACATATGATTTTTATATAACCATGGTTGATTTCGCAAAGTTCTCTTCATGTGGTTATGGTTTCCAAAATAGAATTTGAAGGTCTTCGATCGGTGCAATTTCTTCACATCGAAATCTCGATGGTTGGTTCCATATCGTGAAAAGAACCGTCTACATGGTGGCAAGAGATTGAGGTTTATCAGTCCAAAGTCTTCCGACGAGACAGAAGGAGGATGCATCAATAGGAACAATAGAGATCTTCTAAATTTAGCGTGAAAGTGTCCTAAGCCATTGAAGAATTGGTATTAGCCAGGGGGTGTTGGAAAGAATATGTTGTGCCATGGTAGCGTTGGATAGGAGTGAAAAGAAGCCCATCATGGGGAGATGGCCGGCAGAAATCGAGAAGATAGCCGATTGCGAACGTAAATGCTATACTCAAGAGTAGTTAGGGAGCTCGAGAGACAAATGAGGTAGGGTTCAAAATAGGACTCGATTAACGTTATAAGTATGTCATACACACTTTGTATAAATAACCCAACCCCTGTATCTTTGCCTAATGGTAATGAATGGGTTATAAGTAGAGAGGGATTAACTATATAGAAAGCCATCATCTCTAGTAGTCTCATGACCACCGCATTCTTGTCGGATCCCGACCAAACACGCGCGCGCACACTCAGTTTCTTCTCTCTCTTCTCCTCTCTCTCTCCTAGAGTTTTTTAGGGTTTCCATCTCCCCCTCTGTCGCGCCATCTCTTCTCTACAGACGGACATCGACTGGAGCAGATCCCAACTCTGCATCCGACAAGTACACTCCATCCTCCGCAAAGGTAGAGATCGAGAGAGTAGTCATTTCGTCGATACCATTTCTGTCAGTTTTAGCTGATGGCTAAGACGAAGCCCGGCAAGAAGGACCTCGATTCTTATAGCGTCAAGGGTACCAACAAGGTCGTAAAAGGTATTATCTTGTAGTTTTGTGAGCGAATGGCGTCCTTTTATCCATTTCTCTTCTTCGTCTTCTGATTTTTATTTTACGCTGGTGGGGGTTGGTTGTAGTGGGTGACTGTGTGTTGATGCGACCGGCGGAGTCGGAAAAGCCGCCGTATGTAGCACTGGTGGAGAAGATCGAGGCAGACCACCGCAACAATGTGAGGGTGCGGGTGCGATGGTATTACCGTCCCGAGGAGTCTATTGGCGGCCGCCGGCAGTTCCATGGCGCCAAGGAGCTTTTCCTCTCCGATCACTATGACGTTCAGAGCGCGCATACTATCGAGGGCAAGTGTATCGTCCACTCCTTCAAGAATTACACTAAGCTGGAGAACGTAGGCGCGGAGGACTACTTTTGCCGCTTCGAGTATAAGGCCGCCACTGGGGCTTTCACCCCTGACCGTGTAGCCGTGTAGGCTTCTCATGCTCTCATTCTCTTTTCTTGTGTTGTTGATTTATCGTCAAGAGTCATTCTGCATTTCAGGTACTGTAAGTGCGAGATGCCTTACAACCCTGACGATCTCATGGTCCAGTGCGAGGGATGTAAGGACTGGTAAGTGGCTTCAGTTTTTTTTTGTCTGCCCTGTTCCTACTATTGCTTCCCTGGTTGTGGTAAAGGTGGCTGGACTTTATGGATTATCTACCCATTACATCGTGAGACAGTTTCTCATGAAGAAGTGTCATGAGCGGCAACTTTCTGTTCTTTGTTCTTTAAATCTATTGGGAACCATGCAGTTAGGATGGTGAATCTCAAAAAGTTTGAGTGGTTGCCTTAGCATTTTGTTGCTCATATTTTGGGCTCTTCTAATGTCTTTATGAAGTTGCAATATTTTGGAAGACATGATTAAGTTTTAATCCATTTCTGAACAATTATTTTGATTTTTTCCATTTTCCTTCATGTAGCAAGGTTTTGCTATTATAATGAAAGTCTGGATAAACTACAGATTTCTGTGTTGTTCTTGGCATATTGGACCTCCAGAGTTCCAAGTAATTCAGTTACTTAGTAGAAACAATTTCTCCTTTAAATTAAGTTTGGATCATACTTATGTTCCATGGATTCTTGTTTTGTGCTTAATCAATGATTTTCTTTTAGTCCGTGTGTCAAGTTGTTTTTTGTTATTTAGCTAAAACAATGTGTTAACCTACTGAATATAAAGATAGATTGTATTGCCTACTCGAGAATATATTTTGTCTAGAGCCAAAATAGAGACAAGAAATTATTTTGATCATACTTGTTTGTGGTCAATTATTTGTGAGTGCATGTCATGGCTGTTTCTTGTTTATCCTTTTTATGAAATAACCATGAAAGTTATATTGAGATGAGGCTTATATGTGAGTTTGAAATGTTTTAATATGGCATTTTTAGGCGTGTATCTTTCCTCTTAAACAAATGAAGTTCCTTATTGTCATTCATTCCAAGCCCATCACCCTTGTTTCAAAACTAGCTTCAAGTTGCTATAATGCAGGAAATTAAGTTAGCTTTTTTTTAATGCCGAACAAGATAAAGAGTCTCAATTTCTTCATAAAGTGAAAGAGGTCAGCAACTTGATTATTAACAACAATGAATTCCCTCTTAGTAAGGGTGTATCTTCTTTGGAGTAGGGAAAAACTCCTGCTTCACTCAATTGAGGAATCATGTTGGGATAAAGATACTATGTATGCCTTTGGGTCTTGTGGGCACTAGGTACCATATTAGTAGAAAACTATTAGTCTCTACCTATGCTCGTGTATGCTATTAACAAATTTTTTTCATTAATACGACACATCTTTTTATATTTGCATCAATATGGATAAGTATGTAGCTCAAATAAAATATTTCTATTAACTGTAAATATATGCATTTTGCATGAGCATCACCATCATCGGCCAAGCCCTAAAAGTTCCAACTATTTGCCATTGGTTGCATGGACTTCCCCGCTATTGAGTTCTGTGTAAGGCTAATTCCTAGTTATTGCATGAGCATTTATGTCATTTTCTATTATTTCAAGTTTTCTTAGGTCTTCCTCTATCCATCATCACATTAGGAACCATTAATCATAATGAGTTCATCATGTTTGACTTGACATCTATA
Source organism: Canna indica (assembly GCA_034359265.1). Taxonomy (NCBI): domain Eukaryota; kingdom Viridiplantae; phylum Streptophyta; class Magnoliopsida; order Zingiberales; family Cannaceae; genus Canna; species Canna indica. The sequence continues at coordinate 27,900,264 of CP136898.1, read as the reverse complement.
GGTCTCCTAAATAGTTTTTAAAAAATATTCTATGCCTTATTCTATTTTGTTGCTTTGTCCAACATATATGTATGGCCAAATCATCCTAATACTTTTGCTATATGTTTGGACAAATTGCCATCTCAACTACAATTAAAGAATTTCTTTGCTATATTCTTGATACTAGGTAGAGCAATCCTTATCCTCTTTATCTTGTACGACATTTTTCTTTGTAGCAAACCTTACTAGGGGTGAGCATCGGTTCGGTTCGGTTAAAAACCGAACCGAAAATTCGGTTAACCTAACCGAACCAAAGAAAATTTTTTAACCGTTTACCGAACCAAAAAAATTCGGTTAATTCGGTTCGGTTCGGTTAATTTGGTTCGGTTAACCGAAAAGATAAAAAAAATAAATTCAAAGAATGCATGTGGACTCGAACTCGGCCAACTGAGAATTAGATTTTAATTTTTACCCTTCTAACCATCTTAGCAAACATTACTATCAATTTATATATAACTAACACCTATTATATATATATCGAATGTTAAATAAATAGTATTACACAACATGGGATTCGAACCCGGGCGGCCGAAAGCTAAACATAACACTTAACCACCAAGACAAATGCCAACATCTAATATATCTGTTATTATATATATATATATATACATATACATATATATATACATATATATTCGGTTAATTCGGTAAATTAACCGAACCGTCGGTTAATTTACCGAACCGAATCGAAAACCGAACCCAAAAATTTCTTTAACCGAAAACCGAACCGAAATTAATTCGGTTAATTCGGTTCGGTTAAATCAGTTTCGGTTTCGGTTCGGTTTCGGTGAATCGGGGAAGTTTGCTCACCCCTAAACCTTACTCCCCCATATGTTTCTTTTAAAAAAAATTCTAAAAACATGTAGGTTATGATAGAACTATTTCTCTATTATGTTTGCAACAGAAATTGCAAGCCAAGAGTCCTTATGAGGGTTATACGTTTTGGGTTGTGTACATTTTTGTAAAATTAGTTTGTTCTATACAATACTATACTGATGGCATTTTTGATAACAAATGAACAATGTAACTTTAACTATAATAATATCTTATGTTCTCTTTCTTAATCCTGAGTGTGGCTTGGCTTAATGGTGAAGTTACTAAGTGGGATTGCTTCGTACACTAGGTCACCTTTGTTCTCTTTCTTAATGCTGTTCTCTTTAGATTTTATGAATTGTTTAAATTATCACAAATAACATCTATTTTGTTTGCTCACATATCATCTTCATGGAAATACACCATGAGCTTCAAAGACTGATTCGTAATCAAATACGTTAACCTAAATGAGCAATTTATACTGATCCCACATGAATGGTCTTGGACCCCAGGCGGATCAGTATTGGCATGGGTACTATACTGTATCTAATTGCCCATTTCAATAAAGAAAGGAGAACAAATTTGTATTTAAATTGATTAAAGAGGAGAGTGAATGCAAACAAGTTAATTTTTATATTCAAAATTGTTTTGCACAGAAAAAAAGGAGAAAAGGTTTAGTATTGGCCAGTGAGGTGAACCAGGTAATTATTTCTTTGTCTGACCAGTATGGTACACCTGGTATAGGGCAATACTATTAACAGTGGATAAGTTTTTTACAAAATTTAACCTAATTCAATAATGTGATCTGATAGATTCATCATGCTAAGTGATAAAGTCACATCATATTTGCTGGTCCTCGTTGTTGGGTTTTCTTTTTGTATACTGTTCATCAATATGATTTTTTATCTATATTCATGCGCTTCTGGCCATCTAGCTTAGTCAATTCATGTGATTGTTGTGGAGTCTTTGAACAGAATCTTCCGTTTTCTTGTATAGCAAACAATTGAATCCCTGTGGAGCAGTTTGGTCCATGAGCATGCTACTAGACTGGTGTATTTAGAACCTCCTGATGATCTTTATGAAGTAATGCATGCAGAAGTTACAAATTTCATTATATGGCTTGATGTGGGTTGCATGTCATGATGAAAATCATTTTGTCATCGGTGCCTAGGATGGATATTTCTACCAGTAATCTGGAGATATGTTTCTCAAATTGCTTGTGCACAAAAACTTTAGTTGTTTTTACCAAGGTTGCACATTTCATTTACTAAAGATGTTGGTTCATATATTTTATTTAGATGATGAAATTAATCATATGAACAGGTTCCATCCATCTTGCATGGGCATGACAATTGAACAAGCAAAAAAACTAGAACAATTTCTATGCTCAGATTGTGCTTCTGAAAATGATGCTAAAAGTTCTTTGAGTGGGTTTCCAGCTTCTCAAGTTTCTGAACCCAAGGTAATTTTAATATTATTTGCTCACTCCTAATTCTCGATTAATGTAGGCCATTCTTGTTTATAAGAAAAACTACATACTAATTGTTAAAGTTGATTGGATGACCAACTTTCCTAAATGCTTAAGCTGTTAGGAAAGACACCAATCTATACATTTATATTCTTAACACTAATATACCTAATGTTCAGTATTGGTGGTCTTAAAAATTGAATACTTCCCAAACTTTTTTTCTTATTTTGGGAGTTCTGATCTGTAATCTGTATTATGAACTTAGCATGTGCTTATTGAAATTTTTAGCCATGAATTGACCTTATAGACTTTGTTTTAAGTGCTAGCTTGGTAATCTGGTATATCTATGATACTTTTGTTACTGTATATTTGGTAGTGAGCTTTTCTTTATTTTTGTAAGCAATTTGATATTTGATATGATGGCAATGTTGTATTTTTGCTACAAATATTTGTGACTTGGAAGTGGTTTCTAATGTGGGCCTTAGAAACCCTTGTCGACCTCAGTTGTTCCAGCTTGTTAAGATAAAGCCCACCAATTATGATGCACATCATTCTTGAATCTTATAAACATAAGTTTTTAACTTGTATTTGAACTTCAAATGCTGTATTTCAAATCCTTATAGTCTAATTTCATGTATTTATCATTCATTTAGTCAAGTAGAGAATCAAGTTCTCTACGATAAACATGGGTTAGAGGGTAAAAATGAAATAAAATAAAGTTACACCTAGATATAGTCTAATTTGTACCATACTACATAATGTTTTAGTACGGTATTGAACTGGTGCTAGCCATTCACTGAGATAGTTACCACATATCATTATGAGCTTTTTAAACTTTGGTTTAAACAACAAGGTCACTCAGATATAAGTCAAGAATGTTAAAGTAAGACATGCAGATCGGAGATATAAACGTTTATTAAATCAATGGTTTTAACAATTGTTACCTTGAGAAATGAAATAATTAAGGGAGGATCATATCTTGTATAACTTTCATATAATCTAAGACAGTACAAATATTCAAACAAATTGTAAGTTCAGTTCCTTTTTGTTTTTCTAGTATTGCTTGCATTTGAACAGCATTATTCCTAGCTTAGATTCTGATTCTGTAATTGTAGAAGCGTGATACAACAAACAACATGAAGATGTGGTTCCTTGAACATTTCATATCTAATAATATGCACTTAGTGAAGGAGCTTAAAATGGAGACATTTTAGTTCAAGTTTTCATCTTTTATCCATCTTCCACCTAATGTAGAATCAACTCATTAAGATCGAGACATGTGTACTGTGTTCATCAAACCTTTAACTTGTTAGCATTTTCAAAGTTTGTGTATTGTTCTGACCTGACTGAAAAACTGTGTACTGAATGAAAAGGTAGAGAAACCAAAGCTGATCAGAGTTTCCGTAACTACCAATACTTCTGTTTCTTGTATTGGTTTTAACTTTCAACTGAAAATTGATCTCTGCATAACTTCAAAGATTGTGATTTATATGTTGATTCATGAATGATTTATGCAACCATTTGGATTAGAATATGATACTGGAAAAATAATGCTCAATGTGAAAAATCTTGACCTTGTTCTGATGCTGCTTACTGTTCTAGGTTCAGACCAGTAGGTAGTCTACTGAGACCATATTGTACTAAAATATTTGAGATTAGTTGCATGTTAATGTGATCATAAAATAGAGTTTGAGGTTAAGATCTAGGGCAATCAATGAGCCTTGGGGCTTTGAATTTGTTGATGAATAATTAGATTTCGTCCAAGATAAATTTGCAAATAGTTATACCATATGTTTGTTAGCCATTGTGATTGTAGCTTAATCATCTTAGGTGAGATTTGACTATCATGCAACAAAATAATGTCCTTATTAGTTGTTGCTTTGTTTGGATCTAGCTAGACCCACCAGATTAGGCATTGAATTATATATCTAAATTATCATTATAGAAAGTGTGCAAGATTAGGATCCATCTCTTGATTCTTTTCACTATAAATTATCACTTTAATAAAGTTGAATTCGAGGTTGGATCCATTTGGTAGGGCATTGAGAGATTTGAGTTTGAGAATGAGAGAGTTTGCGATAGAAGTGAAGAGTTTAACTTAAGTAAGACTCAGACTGAATATATGTCCATTATATTAGTGATACTAACTGATGAAAGTATGGGATTTATATGGATGGGCAAGGTATCATGATGATTAAAGATTCTTGGTATCTGGGATCTATTATTTAACAAGAGGGAGATATAGAGGAAGGCATTGTTTACAAGACAAATGATGAGTAGAGTGCATAGATGTTTCACAGTTTTTTGTAGTTTTGCGTGATCATGTACCTCTCAAAGGGAAGTTTTATGAAACATTGTGTAGCTAGCTATTCTATTTGGATAGAATATTGAGCAGTTGGAAAGTAAGATATGCAAAAGATAGTGTAAGGAAGATGAGGATATTGAAGTGGATGTCTGAGGTTACTAGAAATTTGTGAGCAATTTGGTGCAAATCAATAGAGGATAGAATGAGAGAAAACAGAAAATATACTGAGATGGCAAGGACATGTCCAAAGGAGATCAGTAAATGTAGTGGTTAATGGTGGAAAGAGGGGTGGAGGAAAGACTAAGAGAACATAAAACATAAATTCTAATTTTAATGTCCTAGATATAATTAAAGATATGGTCTTACATAGAGTTTAATGGAGGGTAAAGATCCGTGTAGCCAACTCTTCCAACTCAAAACTACTCCAATTGACAAAGAGGGTCGCCCTGCAGGAGATGTTTGATCACCAAAAATCCATGAACATGAAAATAAAAGGAAGAAGAGGAGATATGCCTAATATTAAATCTAGATCTGAGAAGAAAGAGAGGGAAAGACCTTGAGAAGGGAAGCGGAAGAGGAGTTGGCTGCTACCATGTAAAAAATTCAAAGGAGAGAGGTAGAGGTTGTCAGGTGAGTGGATTAAAGAAATTTTGTAATTATCACAACTTGTTTGAGCAGAGACTTGACTGTTGTTGCCTTTACAATTTATTCACCATCCAAGTTTAGTAAAATAGATGCCCTTAGTAAAATCCCAAGGGGTGTTTGGTTGGATGAAATAGATGAGGAATATAATACTATTCATTATGGCCCTCTTATTCCCTTGTTTGATTACAATTTTTTGACAAGGAATAGGTGGGCTACAAGGAATAGATGAGGATGCTATTCCTCATGCATGGGGAATACTATTCCTTGGGTGGGTAAGAATAGTATTCTCCATCTATTCCTTGAGATATTTTTCACTATTGCGCTTCAATATTTATAATATTAAATAAGAATATAACAATTATATTATTAAATTAATTTTAATAGTTACATATATTAAATAGATACTTATTATTTTATTATGAAATACTATTTTAATTATTATTTTATGAAGATTCAAATAACTTTTATGAAAAGAAAATAAATAATATTTTTATTTATTAAAATTAATATATATTTTTTACATTAATCCATATTTTTTATTATGTTATTAATTAGAATAAAATATTATAGAAATTTATTATATTGCTAAGAAGGATATTTTGGTTATTTTTCTCTATATTTCTTATCTATTTCTTATGCTAATCAAATAAGGTAATCCTATTCATGGTCTATCCTTGATGTCAACCAAACAACGTAATACTACAATGTAATACTGTTCCTTATCTATTCCTATTCTTTATGATTTCGTTCCATCAAACCTAAGGTTTCCAATGGAAATAGCACTCCAAGTGCTTGAGCTTGAGCTCAAAAAATGGTTGGCAATAAGTCGTGATTCCCATTTTGAATTGAGTATTGCCAAGAACCAAAGGACCAGGCCTAAGGGAGTTCTTAAATTTTCAATAGCAAAGATAAACTAATGGATAATGAGAAAAAGTGGGGGATTGGTTTTCAAACTACTTGTTATATGTGAGAAAGTTAAATGGCAATAAGATAGATATGTTGATTAGTTGCATCAGGACCTACATATCTATTGACCAAATAAAGTTTAGTGTGGCATTATATTATTTTTTGCAAACCATTTATAAAATGCAGCTTCAGGAAAGTACTCACTCACATCCTCTGAAAACTTGCTTTGGGAATGCTTTGCTTTGGAGAAAAGAACTTTTAACATGCATTTACTAAACACCATTTATTTTTCATTCTTTAGCCTTAGAAAGAACTTTGGGAATGCATTCCTAAGTGAAGCCTTAGTTGCTCATTCTATTTTTATGAGGGTCTTCAAATGCATGAGATTTTGATGGTACAAACAGGAACAGCTCATTTTCTCATTGTTTCTTCGTGTGGAATCACTTCCTGTGTCAATCTTCTCAATATTATCTTTGGAATTTTGTTATTAGATTAAGCTTGTCTGTTACTGTTTTTTGGTACTCTAAAATGGGGCTATTTAGATGGTTAGGTACTGTTTATGATGTCTCAATTAACCAATAGTCTAATGACTTGTATGGAACAAGATTATGCTTATCTGATTTAAGATTCTTTAGTTATTTGTTTTAAAGAAAAATATGAAAACAAGTTATTATGTAATTCATTCCCAGCATGGATGACATCATCTCCAGGATTCTTTTTATAATTATCAAGCTTCTGCAATAGTTATGCAATTTTTAAGGTCCAAGATGGATCAACTTTGTGAACAAGTGGTTCAGGCAATTCAATTTCACTTAACAGTGATATATATTCTTTTGTCTTCAATCTGTCATATACTCATATGCCTGATCTATCATTCAATTGATACTTTTGTGCATGCATATGCATATCTATATCTATATCTATGTGAATGTATTAATATGCTCTAGTTGTAGGCATATTCACAGACAGATGCCCATGCATATGCCTGCTGATGGGTATGATTACCATGAGACAGTTAATTGGACTTCATTGAGACAATCCTTGTTTGTCAAATGCATATATTTTAGATGCAACTTTCTGTTGATTTTACATTTGACATCATTTTCCATGTAAGCTTAATGTCCTGAATATTTTGAGATTAAGAGTTCCAATCTACTTACTATTAGTATAATCTTGCTACTTAGTAGATAGTCGTGAACGAAGGAGTGGGTCATGTTTTTATTATCCCCATGTCAAGTAAAATTTAGAAGGCCCAAGGAATAAGTATATACACTGGATGTAGGCACAAAGAAAATAACATTACATTATTGAATATGTTTCCGAGATGCATAACAAACTCTTCCTTGAAAGCAGGCTCCTAGTGATGCTGCATGGTCTTGGATCTACACTCTGTAATTTGATTACTTCTGTTATGTAATAAGAATAGAGAAAATGCTAATGGAATTAATTTCTTTTCTGAATGAAATGCTGAAATTGTCATTCATAACATAGTGGAAGCTGCTCTTGAACGTATGAAATCATCAGTCTATGGTTAAATTTTTATCCCCTTAATTTTCAAATGCAGTAATGCTTGAATGCATGTTAAGGAGCCTATTTTTTCCTTCACACTTGGAAGCCAAAATATTCATAGGGCAGTGGAAGAAGGAACTTCATTGTCTTGCAGTCAACCAAGGTTTTAACATATTAATCAAATGTTAGCCTTAAGACAGTAGAAAAGATGTATGAGGAACATATTATACAAATTTGAGAGTTTTATTTCTAGGAGCATTTAATTCTAGTTATCTTGAGGAACATTATTTCTATTGTTGAACTATTAATAATCTGATATATTATGCGTACAGTAATGACCTTCAATTGGTTGGATTTTTATGTACTTATTGCAGGCTGAACCCAAGAGGCGGAAGAGGTAACTGCTATTGGTGTATATTTGGCTTATCAGGATGTATGCATTTTATGAAAAGATTAATCTTACCTTGTTGGAAATTGTTCAGTGCAGTGAACAGACTGCTTGAAAAAAAAACTAGTGTCATGTTTTTTTTTTGGCTTTTTGTGAATGTTTGGCGGTAATATTTGAATGCCCAATTCAGTAATATTTGTATTCTGAAATTTAACACGGGTGTGCGCCTATCGGCCTTTTTAAATCCGATAGGGAAATGATACAAAAATGCTCCTAACGTTTTCTCACGAGTACTAAAATATTTTTAAGATTTTTTTGGATCAAAATTACCTCTTATGTTGTGGAATTGAATACAAAAATAATCATATAGGTAAACAATGTTAATAGAGGGATAACAAAGTTGACATGGTTGATTATTGGAATTGATAATGTGGACATGTGGCGTACAAGTAGATCAAGACGTTTTTTTACGAGTATTAAAATGCCTAACGGTTTCTTATGGGTATTAAAATATCTCTCATATTTGTTTTTGAGTTAAAATATTTTTGAGGTTATTGAAAATGGTATAAAAATGACATCCATGCTAATTTTTGTTTAGTGAGACTTAGCAGAGTCGTGGATGTTGATTTTACACGTAGCACACATGTAAAGAGCTACTTGTCACGCAAGTGATATAAGATGCAACATAGGAGTAAGCAAAAAGATCAAAAATTTGATTAATCGAAAAATCGGTCTGAAATTGAACTAAAATTTTTAATTAACCGATCCGATGATATTTTAGTTTTTGTTTTCTAAATTTTTGGTTTTGATTTTGGTAAGGTTCATTATCCTCCATTAACGTCGTTATCCTCCCATTTATAAAATTTAAATTTTTTTGGCTAATGGATTCGACGGTTTTATTTTTAGTTTTTATTTTTTAAATTTTCGGTTCTTTGTCTCGATTTTGGTATCGGTCAGTTTCGTTATTCCTCCATTTACAAAAATTGAAATCAAAATAAAAAATTTTAAATTTTAAAAAATAAAAATTAAAACTGAAACCGATGGATTGGCTAGTTGAAAAATTCGATTTGTTTTTGTACTGATTTTCTAATTAATCGAATTTTTAATTTTTTTGCTCACCCCCTATGTTGCACCTTACGTGTCACTTGTGTGGCAATTTGCTCTCTATATGTGCGTCACATGTAAAGTCAACATCCAATCAGCATCCACGACATCTACGTTAAGTCTCATGTAACAAAAGTTATCTTAGGTGTCATTTTGTACCATTTTCAATGATCCCATGGGTGTTTTAGCTCCAAAACAAACGTTTGAAGCATTTTAGTACTCGTGAAAAAATATATTGGTCTGCATGCATGCCACGTGTCCACGTCATTAGTTTCAATCATCAACCACGTCAACTATGTTATCCCTTCATTAACGTCGTTTATCTATAGGGTCAGTTTTGTACCCAATTTCATAAAATAAAAGGTATTTTTTATTAAAAAAAAATTAGAGACATTTTACTACTATGAGAAAATATTAAAGACATTTTTATGTTTTTTTTTTGTCAATTCGATATATTAAGTTCTACCTCGATTATGAAGGTAGCATGTACGGAACACAATAGCAAAGAGAATCTCAAGACCATTTATCATGTCATTTACCTCGGAGAAGTTAATGCTAATGGTTTAACTACTTGTTTATATATAGTGGTGGCAATGGTTTACGTTAACGACGTGCGAAGCACCGTATTCATTGATTCTTTATTCCAACTAATTGGTGGTTACATATTTGAATGCATACAATAAAAATATTTATTTTGGTATTTGAACCCTTTTTGCGTATTTTGCTGTTATGGGAGATAATCTAATTAATTATCAGCAATTTCATGAAAACCGAACCTGAAACTCAATTATCCCCAAAAGTAAATTATGAAACACATTTTTTCGGAATCCGTTTTTATCAGAGTTAACACGTTAAATTATTTAAATAATTTTAATGAAATTCTTTAAATGTGTCATTTTATTTTGAAAATGTATTATAAAATTATTAAAAAGTTATAAAATCAATGAAAATGAATGTGTACGGTCTTGAAATAAAATTATTTAACTTTAGAAATGCATTATAAAATCATAAAAAAAAAATTAATTTACTGAATGAAATGAGAATCACGGTAAAAATGAATGTGTATAAGTCTTAAAGCAAAATTGTTTAAATAATTTAAATAATTTTAGTGAAACTCTTTAAATATATCATTTCATATCGGAAATGCATTATAAAATTATCAAAAATTATAGAAATTCTAATTTACTAAATGAAATGAGATCAACAACCTTACCGATGAAAATGAGTATGTACAAATCTCCAAGCAAAACTGTTTAAACCATTTAAATAATTTTGAGTGAATTTTTTTAAATATATCATTTCATCTTGGTCCGTAATGCATTATATAATCACAAAAAAAAATTATAATTTTTTTAGTGATTTTAAAATCACATTGGAAATGCATTATAAAATCACATAGCTTCTTTTTGGTGATTTAATAATGCATCTTCAAGGTGAAATGATTTATTTTGATCTATTTAAAGAGTTTCACGAAAATTATTTAAATGATTTGAATAATTTTGCTTGAAGATTTGTATACACTCATTTTCACTAATCCAAATTATGGACCCTATTTCATTCAATAAATTAAATTTTTTGTGATTTTTTATGATTTTATAATATATTTTCAAGATGAAATGACATATTTAAAGAGTTTCACTGAAACTGTTTAAATTGTTTAAATAATTTTGCTTTGAGATTTGTACTCACTCGTTTTCATTGATCCAAATTGTGGACCTCATTTAATTCAGTAAATTAAAATTTTTGTGATTTTTTTGGTAATTTTACAATGCATTTCAAAGGTGAAATGATTTAGTTAAGGGTAATTACCTAAATATATTATGAACTATGAAATTTGTCTCAAATCTATCATGAACTTTGACTTCTCCAAATTGCATCATCAATTATCACATTTGTATCAATTGCATCCCCCCGTCAAAATTCTGTAAGCTACCCCATTAACCATGTGACGTGGCATGCACACGTGTCTTAAAAAAAATATTTTTTTACCTGATTAAAAAAAATAATTTTTTAAACATTGTTTTTTGTTTTTTTGTCCACATGTGGTTCTTTATTTCCATAAGTAGTCCTCAGCAATATCCATGTGTCCTCCCCACTCAGGGTAGCGAAGCGCCGGTGTCGGCACCGCGATGGCCACCCTGGCTCCGGCAGAGGAGGCGGAGGCGCCAGTCTCTCCAGTGGGCCCTAGCAGACGAACGACCACATGGATTACCCCATTGCTGCGACCACTGTGACGAGGTTGCAGAGCGTATAGATGAGACGAACGACAGCAGCTTCCGACATCGACGACGACGCCGTGCCCCCGCACCATATATCAGGTGGCAGAGAACTGCCTGGATCTCATTGACGAAGCTGGCACTGAACACCACCACTGTGTTCCTTCTCGCCATCCTCGCCACTCTCTCGTATGGACTCCTCCACCTCGCCTGCACCGCCAGCTCAACGAAGGAGAAGAGGAAGAGTGGAGAAGAAGGAGACAGAGGAAGAGTGGAGAAGAAGGAGACAGAGGAAGAGTGGGATGTGTTACAAAAGAGAGAGAGAGAGAGAGAGAGAGAGAGAGAGAGAGAGAGAGAGAAGGGGAAGGCAGAGATATGCCCGAGCGAGTAGGGAGATTTCCCAATCAGGAAACTAATTCCCAATTGGGACAAAGTGAATTCCAATCTAGTAGGAGATTACCCGATTGGGACCATATTTACCTGATTGGGAGTTCACTTTATCCCAATCGGGAATTAGTTTTTCCGATTGGGACTCCCTACTTGCTCTGGCATATCTCCTACTCACCCGGGCATATCTATGCCTTCCCCTTTTATGGCTCTCTCTCTCTCTCTCTCTCTCTCTCTCTCTCTCTCTCCTATGCAACTCATGCCACTCTTCCTTCATCTCCTTCTTCTCCATTCTTCTTCTTCTCCTTCGTCTGCTCCACCATCTAAGGAATCTCCATGCCCATCTTATAGTAGAGGTTCATTAGTTCATTCAGCTGGGTGCCCACCTCGTCGGCTTGGGTTCCGTACCATACGACGGCGGCGAAGATAGTGCATCTTCGGCAACATGGGCTTCCCGTACATGAACATGGTGTTCACCGTCGACGTTGCCGAGAACCAGTTCGTGAGGTAGAGCTCGCCCATCTTCTTGACTATGTTGTTCTGGAGGACCAACAACGGATACGAGTTCACGTAGACGTGACCGACTTCAAGCGTGGAGAGGCGGATCCTTAACTTGCCCATGCTTTGGTCCTTGCTGCCATTGGAGGAGCCAACGGAGCTGCGCTCGCCGAAGAGCAGCTGGTTGTTGTCGAACACTCTAACGGTGAGCATGATGTGTTCACGCTCAGCCTGGGCGAGCCCAACCTCACCTGCGGAGAGGAGACAGAGAGAACCCCAGGAAGGTGGAGCTGCTACAGGCGCTGCAGGGCGTGGAGGCGGCGTTGCGGAGGTTCTTCTTCGCCTACCGACAGCTGGTGGCGTTGGTGATGGGGAGTGTGGAGGCGAGCGGCAATCGGGCCGTGTACGCTGTATATGTAAATAATAATTTTTTATTCATGTCTTTTTTAAAAAATTAATTTTTAATCCACATGTGCAGCACATGTGGATATTAAAAAGGTTTTTAAAAAATAATATTTTTTTAATTATTTTTGAATTTTTTTAATACACGTGTGCATGCCACGTCACAGGATTAACGGGGTAGCTGACGGAATTTTGATAGAAGGATGCAATTGATACAAATGTGATAGTTGAGGATGCAATTTGAAGAAGCCAAAGTTCAGGATATATTTGAGACAAAGTCCACAGTTCATGATATATATATATTCAGATAATTACCCTTTAGTTAAAGAGTTTCACTATAACTGTTTAAATAATTTTGCTTTGAGACTTGTACATACTCATTTTCACTGAACCAAATTGTGGATCTTATTTCATTCAGTAAATTAGATTTTATGTGATTTTTTGATGATTTTATAATGCATCTCCAAGGTGAAATGACTTATTTAAAGAATTTTACTAAAACTGTTTAAATTGTTTTGCTTTGAGACTTGTACACACTCGTTTTCACTAATTCAAATTATGGATCTCATTTCATTTAGTAAGTTAGTATTTCTATGAATTTTTGGTGATTTTATAATGCAATTTTCAAGGTGAAATGATCTATTTAAAGAGTTTCACTAAAACTATTTGGACTGGACCAGCACTTTGGGCACGACTAGATCAGGCCCAAAATCGCCTATACTCATGAATCAAGACTCAAATCAACCCGAACGGCTTAGCCCGGGAGCTCTAACCGGCTATACAAGGACATCCATGTCCTCATTAATTGCGAGGGATTTGTCATCAAAAGCCCGACATCTCCGGGATTAGTCTTGACCCATTTGTAACAACATCCCCATGAGATTACTGGGCGACATCATCGTCAATCCTCCCTCATCATGCAATATACAAACATGACACGCCTCAGGTAACCTAGAGTCTAATTTTTATTACTTCCACCTCGATCACATCTTGACTTGAGCGTCGAAGTGTGTTGGCTTAAAGGTTTCTCTCAAGCATCGATATTCATTTTGATGATAACAAATATGTATTTAATCTATGTGTGAAGTTTTGAGTTCAAGTTGAGGTTGCGATAAGCATGCGAACTTCGTTCGGAGAAACGAAAGGAAAGATCATCAAGAAACGATAGAAGAGAACGTCAAAGAAAGACTCGAGTATAAATTAAGTAGATATCTTGTAATATACCCCTAGGACGATCTTATCCCAAGCCTAATTGTAAGATTATCCAAGTTAAAACTTGGTAACTAAACCTATGAAAAAGCATGTAATGAATATAAGAAAAAAATCAGCCTCAGCTTGAGTTCGGTCGACCGCTCGATCGATCGAACAAGGCAGAATATTGGCAATAGCCTTGTTGGTCGACCAAATGATGCCACAAAACGGCAGTAGCCACTCGGTCGATTGTAGATGTTGAAAAACTGGCAGAGGGCTACGTCGGTCGATCGGTCGGTCGACCGACCAATGCCAAAAATTGGCAGAAGGTGCGTCGGTCGACCGAATTGCAGATCACTGAGCTTGCGACTCCATTGGTCCACCCGTTGGTCGATCGAACAACGCTATTAAAGCAGCGGTCACGGGCGGTCGATCGACGATCGATCGGCAAGCGACCGAACGGTTGTAACGACTAGTTTTCCGCTCGTTGAACAGCCCGTTCAGTTGAGGGTTATAAATAACCCTCACCTAACTCCTTTAAGACTTCTTATAGATTTTATTGAGCATTTTAAGAAGTGATTTGAGCCTTCAAAAAGATTAATTGCTGCGCTCTGTTCTTCCGTCCGCATCCTTCTCAAGCGCCCAATTATGTTCCTCAACTCTATTGCGATTCAAGTTCATCTACTGAACGAGTTGAAGGCTTGAAGGCTTAGGCATTGGTTCTTCTTTCAATTCTTAGCTCTTTTTCATTGTATTTGAAAAGTTATTTCAAACTTGTTTTCTTCTGTAATAGCTTGCTAGGTGTGTTAGAGAAACACTTAGGGTAGACTTTGTAGATTTGTGTTTTGCCTAGGTGAATAGGTTTGAGGAGTTCTCAAAGAGATGAGAATTGTGTCTTCAGTTGTATTCAAAGGGAAACACAAATTCTATAAAGTAGTTGGTTAGAAATTCTTGGTGAGGAGTCAAGGTAGTGGAGTAGGCGGTTGGCCGAACTACTATATTCGATCGTGTTTGCATTATCTTGAATGTTTGCTCATTATTGTTCTTGATATTTGATAACATACATTGTCAAGTTACATTTGCATTCAATTGAAGTTGAAACTAAGCAAAAAGAAAATTGATAAAATAGAAAGAAGGGATAGACACTATTCAACCCCCCCTTCTAGTGTCAGATTTCATATAACAATTGGTATCAGAGTGAGGTCGTAGGATAAGATTTAACCATCTTCCATACAAATTAAGATGTCAAGTGAAATCCAACTAGCTCAAGGGTCCTCTACTCATACTCCACCACTATTCGATGAAAATAACTATGCCTACTGGAAGATTTGTATGAATGACTTCTTACAATCTCTAGGCATGGATGTATGGAGGATGATTCAAGTAGAGTATAAGCAACCCACTAAGGACATTGATGAGTGAGACTAAGAAGAGACTTAACTGTTTAATGCTAATGCAAAGGCCGTCAATGCATTATATTGCGGCCTATCAATTAATGAGTTCAATAGGATTTCTACCTGTAAGTCCGCATATGATCTATGGAAGGTCCAAGAGACCACACATGAAGGAACTTCACAAGTAAAGGAATCCAAAATAAACCTACTCATGCATGATTATGAAATGTTTAAAATGTTATCGCATGAATCCATTGATGCCATGTATGCTAGATTTCAAAATATTACAAATGACCTAGCTAACCTTGGCAGAGAAATAAAGGAATAGGAGAAGGTAAGGAAGCTCCTTCGTTCCCTTCCAAAATCTTGGGAGCCCAAGGTCATAGCAATCATGGAAGCAAAGGACACGAGTACCTTGAAGATAACCGAGCTCATTGGATCTCTCATGATACATGAGACCCACATGAAGCAATACTAGGAGGAAGATGCCCCCAAAGGCAAGGCCATTGCCTTAAAAGCATCACACAGAGTAGAAGAATCCTCATCATCCGAAGAAGAGACCGATGACCTTGAGGAAATGACAATATTAGCAAGGAGGTTTATGAGATTCATGAGAGGAGGTATGAGAAAGGGTAGAGGAAGCGCTACCACTGCAACAAATCCGGGCATCTAAGGAAGGACTGTCCACTTCTCAGAATGGCTTCCACCTCTAACCCTCACAAAAAGAACAAATACAAGAAGAAGAAGAAGAAGAAGAAGAAGAAGAAGAAGGCAATGATGGCTTCGTGGGATGAAAGCGAGGCCTCATCGAGTGAAGAAGACACAAAGAGTGAAAAGGCAAATCTTTGCTTAATGACAAATGATGATGAGGTAAGATTTACTTTTGGTGAACTTTCTTTTACTCAAGAAGAGCTTGAAAATGAATTTGAACAAATGCATGATGAATTTAATGCTATTAGGAGAAAAATTAAAGAACTTAAAAAGGACAATAAATCTTTAGAGCTAGAAAATGATAGGTTATTACTTTCATGCAATGATTTAAGTAAAGAAGTAGATACCCTTAAGGAAGAGAAACACACCCTAGAGAAAGCAAGGAAGGACTTAGAAAATGATAACAAAAAATTAGAAGATGAAAACAAGTATTTAAGTGATCAAGTAGAGCACTTGAATGATAACATGCTAACTTTGAAAAAGGAACTTTGCATGCTTAATGAAAAGATGACAACCCTACAAAATGTCAAGCCTAAGGTTGTCCATAAAAAGAAATCATCACACTTCTATGCTCACACACACAATAGAAGGAAGTTTATTGGAAATTATTTTTCTTGTGGCATATTTGGCCATATGGCCAAGGATTGTACTTTGAGGAGAAACCCACATGCAAGATTTACATGGGTTCCTAAAATGACTAAAACTCAAGGACCCAAGAAAATTTGGGTACCTAAAATAGTTTCCTCTCCTTTTGTAGATGGAGAAGCATCCTCAAGCAAGTAGAAACACTTGGTATTGGATAATGGTTGCTCAAAGCACATGACAGGTGACATCAACTTATTTGCAACCCTATCAAGCAAAGATGGTGGACATGTCACATTTGAAGACAATGCCAAAGGTAAGATTGTTGGCATTGGTGATATAGGTATACTTCCTTACCCATGCATTAAGAATATTTTACTAGTTGATGGGTTAAAACATAACTTGATTAACATATCACAATTGTGTGACAATGGATACATAATTATCTTTGAAGCATCTAAATGTATCATTAGGAGTGCACAATCTAATGATATCATGTTTATTGAAAATAGGCAAGAAAATATCTACACATTAGATTTAAATGTCTTGCCTAATCCCCATGTTAGATGCTTAGTTGTAGGGCTGTCCATGGTTCGGTTCACACCGAACCGAACCAAATTTTTTGGTTCGGTTCGGTTTCAATCATTGTAGGTTCGGTTCTTTGACCCGAACCGAACCAAAATTTGAATTTCGGTTCGGATTCGGTTTTTGGAATTCGGGAATCGATCCGAACCGAAAACCGAATTAATTAAAAAAAATATTTTTTTAATTTTTTTTTAACAGAATTACTTAAATAGATATTAAGTAATTATTTTGAATTTTGAATTTTTAATTAAAATAATTAAAATTTCGATTTTCGGGTTGAAAACCGAACCGAACCGAATAATTTCGGTTCGGGTTAAATCGGTTTAGGTATAGTTCGGTTCGGGTTCGGGTTGGAATTCGGGTATAAAAAAAATTTCGGTTTGGACAAATTCGGTTCGGTTCGGTTCGGTTCGAACCGAATGGACAGCCCTACTTAGTTGCCATGGAGAATGACTCTTGGTTATGTCATAGAAGGCTAGGACATGCTAGCATGAGCCTCATCCAAGAAATATCTAAGAAAGAATTAGTTAAATGATTACCCAAGATAAAATTTGAAAAAGATAAACTTTGTGATGCATGTCAACTAGGTAAGCAAGTTAAATCTTCATTTCATAGCATTAATCAAGTTAGTACATCTAGAATTCTTGAGCTTGTGCACATGGATCTTTTTGGTCCATGTGATGTAGCTAGTCTAGGTGGAAAGCTATATTGCTATGCGTTAGTTGATGACTTTTCTAGATTTACATGGGTTTTCTTTTTAGCTAAGAAAAATGAAACTTTTGAGTTTTTCAAAAAATTTACTAAGAAAGCTACAAATGAGAAAGAAGTTTCAATTTTAAAAATTAGAAGTGATAATGGAGGAGAGTTTAAAAATGAATTTTTTTCCAAATTTTGTGATGATTTAGGTATTGAACATACATTTTCTTCCCCTGGGATCCCTCAACAAAATGAGGTGGTTGAGAGGAAGAATAGAACTTTACAAGAGATGGCTAGGACCATGCTATGTGAAAATAATTTGCCTAAGTATTTTCGGGCCGAAGCCATAAATACATCTTGTTATGTGATTAATCGCGTTTTATTAAGACCTAAAATTAAGAAAATACCTTTTGAGCTTTGGAATGGTAAAATCCCAAATGTGGGATATTTTCATGTTTTTGGATGCAAATGTTTCATCTTAAACACTAAGGAGCATTTAGGAAAATTTGATTCTAAATCCGATGAAGGGATTTTCCTAGGTTACTCTATTAATTCTAAGGCATATAGAGTATACAATCGCAGAACCATGATTGTTGAAGAATCTATGCATGTCACGTTTAATGAAACTAATAATTCTTCTAGAAATGTGAAGATTGTAAATGTAGGTGAGGAACTTGAGGACCTCATACTTCATGACAAAGAGGTGGAAAATGAAGATAATGAGAAAATACAACATGAAGAACCATCATCCACATCTCTACCTCAAATTGAAGATGAGGAAGAAGAAGCTCTACCACCTTTCCCTAAAGGATATCAGTTGATAATGGATGAACCGGTTGATAAGGGATCATCCAATGGATCAAGTCATTGGAGAACCATCAACGAGAGTGGTAACACGCTCTAAACTCAAGAATATTTGTCAATATCTAGCCTTTATATCTGAAGTAGAGCCTAAGAATATTAAGGAAGCAATAGAAGATGGGTTTTAGGTACTAGCAATGCAAGAAGAACTCAACCAATTTGCAAGAAATGATGTATGAGACTGAGTACCTAGACCTAGCGAACAAACCATAATTGGGACTAAATGAGTATTTAGAAATAAGTTAGATGAAGGAAGATTAGTCATCAGAAACAAAGCTAGGTTAGTGACACAAATGTACAATCAACAAGAATGGATAGATTATAATGAAACTTATGCTCCTGTAGCTAGATTAGAAGCAATTAGAATGCTTTTGACATATGCTAGCTTTAAAGGTTTTAAACTTTTCCAAATGGATGTTAAAAGTGCATTTTTAAATAGTTTCATTAATGAAGAAGTATATGTTGAACAACCCCCCGGATTTGAAAGTTTTGAGTTTCCAAACCATATTTTCAAACTTAAAAAACATTATATGATTTAAAACAAGCCCCTAGGGCTTGGTATGAAAGACTCTTATATTTTTTAATTGAACAAGGTTTTAACGTTGGCAAAGCCGGTGTTTCACTTTTTATTAAACATCATGGAAATAATATGTTATTAGTTAAAATTTATGTTGATGACATAATTTTTGGTGCTACTAATGAAACTCTTTGTAAGTGGTTTGCTAAGTTTATGCAAGATGAGTTTGAGATGAGCATGATGGGAGAGCTCTCCTTCATGCTTGGTCTCCAAATCAAGCAAACCAATAAAAGAATCTTCATCAATCAAGCCAAGTACACAAAGGAGCTCATTAAAAGGTTTGGGATGAATGAAGCCAAGATGACTTCTACACCAATGAGCACATCCATCAAGCTTGATAAAGATGAAGAGGGTGTCAAAGTCAACGAAAAACGATATCGAGGTATGATTGGTAGTCTTCTTTACTTAACCGCAAGTAGACCCGATATCATGTTTAGCATTTGTGCATGTGCTAGGTTTCAATCTTGCCCTAGAATATCTCATTTAAGTGCGACCAAACGTATATTGAGATATTTAAAGAGCACGATTGACTTAGGACTATGGTATCCATGTCATACATCTTTTGATTTAACCAATTTTTCAGACGCGGATTTTATCGGGTGTAAAGTAGATAGAAAAAGTACTAGTGGGTGTTGTCAATTCTTATAAGCAAGTCTTGTTTCTTGGTTATCAAAGAAACAAAACTCAGTTGCACTTTTAATTATCGAAGCGGAATACATCGCTGCGTCTAGTTGTTGTGCACAAGTCCTTTGGATGAAACAAACTCTTTTAGGTTATGGACTTAAGTATTCTTGCATACCTATTCATTGTGATAATACTAGTGAAATAAATTTAACAAAGAATCCTATTTTACACTCTAGTACTAAGCATATTGATCTAAGGCACAATTTTTTTAGAGATAATGTGACTAAGGAAAATATATCGGTAGAATTTGTATCCACCGACAAACAACTTGCCGATATATTTACAAAACCCTTGGTTGAAGAAAGATTTACAAACTTAAGGATGCAATTAGGTATTTGTGCTTTTCCTAGTGGTTAAGATGTTTTTTTTCAAAACATATATAACTTCAAAAATTTGCATCCTATAAAGTGTCATCACACTTATGTACTGCTCTGTAATGGGGCTTTGCGACTTATTGATGTTTGTCTTCTATAGGCTTACATTAATAGGAAGGACTACAGTGGTAGATGATACTTGGTTTTGTGGCTTTCTTGGTTTTTCATGATGAAACTCCTTAATTGTACCTTAATTCTTACCCTTTTTGATTGATGTCAAAAGGGGGAGAAAAAGTAAGGTCACACTTGGTTTTTATAATGCATATAGTTAGGGGGAGTTACAAAAATGATATGTACATTGATAGAGGGAGCATAGGTTGAGTTGTAAGCATTAATATGCTTATGTTGAGATATATATCTTGTATGCCTTAACTTATGTATGCCTTAACTCAAACTCACAAAAAATATGCATATGCTTTCTTAAAATTCCATGTTATGTTTGTCATCATAAAAAAGGGGGAGATATACCAGCTCCCAGAATCCGGCGCTAACCAACGACCCTCAAACCAATTGGTGAAAGGGAAGGGCGCACCTTCATCTTATACTGTATAGGGCCCGAGTGCCCTCGGTGTTCGAGTGTGACTCGGCCCGCTAGGCCTACACGCCACGAGGCGATTGATGACTCGACCCTCCAGGCCTACACGCCAACAAAGTGTCTTTTATAGCCCCCCTCCCCCGTCGGAGATGCACTTGACTATGAGACACACCGGACCGGATCACATCGCTCCAACTTCAGGCAGTGCCATCTCTCAAAGCATGAATAAAGCAATCACTCCGAGAGGAGGAGTCCAGTTTTCGTCCTCCGAGATGAGGTCTCCATTACACCTCACCATAGAAAAGAAAAAGACCCAAGAGTCATGGAAGTTATTGTTCCTCTTCCCTTCGACTCGGGACCCTTCGTCGAACGCATCATGGCGGCATGCCTTCCACCCAGATTCAGGCCACCGACCACGATGAAGCCCTACAATGGTATGGGCGACCCGACTACACACCTGACAATGTTCGGGTCCATGATGCTCCTAAATGGACCTTCCTTTGCAGAGCCTTCCCGACCTTCGTGGAAAAGGCTGCACTATTGTGGTTCTCATCCCTTGCACCGGGGTCCATACACTCTTTCGCGGAACTTTCTTGCGCCTTCGCCAGCCAATTCTCCTCATCCCAAATCTACTCCAAAATCGAGGACACCCTCTACTACATTAAGCAAGGGCAACATGAGCCCTTAAGAGATGACATACATATATTCCAAGCCACGCCCACGGAGATCCCGAATCTCGACCCCCTGAGTCGAGCTTTTTTCTATCAAACACGGGTTGAGGGCTTGAAGCTCGGACACTTCGCAGATCAGATCGCCTTGGCCAAGCCGAAAGATATGACCG
This sequence comes from Canna indica, assembly GCA_034359265.1. Classification (NCBI taxonomy): domain Eukaryota; kingdom Viridiplantae; phylum Streptophyta; class Magnoliopsida; order Zingiberales; family Cannaceae; genus Canna; species Canna indica. The sequence goes on along the minus strand of CP136898.1, from coordinate 27,878,553 downwards.
AGTTACATAGAGATTGAGGAGCTTCGTGAGGGCAAAAAGGTCGACATACAGAATGTTAAAGACACCGCCGAAGAGAAAAAATCTAAGAAAACTGATAAAAAGGACGACGATTAAAATCACCGTGAGAGAGAAAACGACAGGAGAGCAAGGTCAACACACCCCACCCGAACGCCCGTTACGAGAAGTACACACTGTTCAACACAAAAAAAGGAAATCATCATTCGCGAGATCTACGACCTGAAACTCCTCAAGCACCCCGTCAATGCCGAGAAACAAAAACTGCCACTCAACGCAAACATGAGCAAAAAATGTGTTTTCCACGACACATATGGGCATATTGTAAATCAAATATTCACACTAGAAGGGAGGTTGAATAGTGTGTAGACAAATGTGTAATCCACTTATACTTTTTTTTCGATTTTAAGCAACTTAACTAGACAATGCAAGTTTCTTGAAGCTAAGTGTGACTAGATGCAAATAGAATTAGATATTACAAGTAAAGATCAATTAAACAATCAAGATAGCAATGCATACAAAAGAATATATAGTGGTTCGCCCAATCTCGCCTACTCCACTACCTTGGCTCATGACCAAGGATTTCTAATTTTAACATTTTATAGATTGATTGTTTTTCTAAGAAATACAATAAGGACTTATCCCTCAACCCTTGCGGAGGTCTCAAACCTATTCTATAGCAAAAATAGCAGTCTACAAACTACCAAGATATTTCAAGCAGTCTACAATCAATCTATACTTAATAATTTGAACAAACAACAAGAAAAAAAAGTAAAGGAGCTTAAATATTGAAATCAAACTTGTAAAGTTCCTTCCACCGGTCTTCTAGACTCCAACACCTCAAGAAGATGGAGAGCTTTGCCTTGAGGGTTGAAGAATGAAGACCACCACTTGAGAGAGTGAATGTTGAGAATTAGGGTTTGAGATCACACTTCCAAAGTGAGCCTCAAAAATACAAATGATGAGGTACACTCTCCTTCTTCCTCTAGTCATGTTAATAGTGCTAGCTCTTTCAATTCGCATGATTGACATATGATGAGTTAGTAAATGAATGCAAGAAAATATATGTCTTGCTTGTTAAAAAGGATAAGGAAAATAAAATGTTGAAGAAAGAAATATGTAAGGCTTAATTCTCGTTTGCATGAATTCAAACTAGAAAATGAAAAATTGAAATTTAGACCATTTGATTCATGTCATGATAATGTAGAACTTGAGCTTAAAGATTTGAAGCTTAAAATGACAATTTAGAAAATGAGAATTGCATGTTAAAATCTTAATTACATGAATTGCATAAATCTATGAATGACTTGAAAAATGAGATGTTGATTTTGAGTATGAAAGTTAATGATTTTTCCTTTAAGCATTCTATAATCAAAATGTCTCATTTAGGAAATATCAAAAGAAGAGTGTTTCCTTTAAGAATGCTTATGTTCATCATAGTTCACATGTCAAACATTCTAATGATAGAACTCATGTCCATAGCAAAAATGAAAAGAAATTTAATGAACATTACTTTTGTTATGGTATATTTGATCACGCTATCTATGATTGCGCATTCAAGAGAAATCCAAGTGTTGTTATGATACTTTGGATTCCTAGGCCAACTCACCCCAAGGACCCAAAGCTATTTGAGTACCAAAAATTTCTTGTTCTTTTATAGGGGGGCTACCAAGTAAGAATGAGTGGGAAATGGTATATTGAAGTTGACATTGAATTCAAATAAAAAATCTACATGAGATGAATATCCTATTAAACACATTAATTGAAAGACCACAATGTAATGCATTCATGACTTTAACATTGGCATTAAAAAGTTTCACCTCCTCTTGGTTCAACTCGTCCATATTTTTGGTATGTTGCTTATAGTCCATTTGAATCATCCTTCAATCATCTAAGCCTTGGGATTGTAGAAATATGTTCATTCTAATCTTCCAATATGCATAGTCGTTTTCATCGAAGTGTGGAGGGGCATGAGTAGAGGTCCCTTGAGCTAGTGTGTTTTCGGTAGTAAATCTAAGTGTAGGGTAGATGGTGAATTTTAAGCCTACTACCAAGATTTGATACCAAATATAAGGTGAATGGTCACACTAGAGAGGGGGAGGGGGTGTTGAATGGTCTGTTATGCTAGTTTTAAATCTAATTTCGGTTTTAATCATTTCTTCAAAACTTAAGCCAAAACATAATTAAACTTGAAAAATGTGGAAGCGAACATAAATAAATCAAATACACAAGTATAGACACTGCTAACACACAAGATTATAGTGGTTCGACACCCCGCCTACTCCATTACATAAGCATCCTGCTTATGATTTCAATCTAAATCCATTAAGTTTAGAAGTTCCTTACAATAAGAAATTTACACCGAAAAGTTTTTGCCTTCTCCCCAAAAGTACTTTTCCACCTCACTCTCTTAAGGATACTCTAAACTTAGCTTACAAAGGTGGGCTTATGCCTTTACACCAAGGCAACCGTCTACGCTTAAGACCTAAAACACTAAGTCTTATGCAAGCTTTAAATGCAAACAAAAACCAAACAAATTACAACTTAAATGGAGCATATAAATAAAAAATTAATACTTGAGATCCAAACAAGAAGTCTTAGCTCCTCTTGATGTCTTGATGATGAATCTTTCAAGAAGAAGGCAAGAATCAAGAAGTTGAGGCTCAAAAGCTAGGGTTTGGAATCAAATATCTCAATCAAGCTTATGGATTAGTATGAGATGACTCAAGGATCATTTGAAAGGCTAGACCTCAAAAGCTAGGAAACAAATATCTCAATCAAGCTTATGGATTAGTATGAGATGACTCTAGGATCATTCAAAAGGCTAGGGAAGACATGGAACTCGTTTAAATAGAGAAACAAGAGAGAGGAGTTCGGGTCCAACGAGTGGAAATAGCTAGAAAAAGAGCCATTATTGTCGTCGGTCGATTATCGGTTGATCGTCGGTCGACCAACGATCAATTGATAACTGCACGGTCTGCAGTTTCAACACTACTTCGATTTCGATCTAGGTTTTTGGCTTTAGATTTTGGTTTCTTCATCATCAACATACATTTAGTGGATTATACATTTGTTATAGACACCCTAAGACCTAAACCTAAATCTTCTCCAACTTTCGAGCGCATTGACTAACGTCCTTTTGATTTTTTCGATTTCGCGCCGATCTCTTGATCGCGGACGTCTGCACTACTCGATTTGGAACTTAAAATTATTTCTCAATGAAATGTTAGTTCCGAGTTTGTTATCATCAAAGTCAAGATTAAGACCAAAGTTGAAAACCTTAGGCCAACACGATCGACCTTGCAACCGAAACCGCACTAAGTACGGTTTCAGCACGGGTTCGGGTCTCAATTTGAGTTTTGGATTTCAGGTTATGAAAAAGGTTGAAATAATTAGTTACAACATATCGAGGCCTAAAAAGAATTCACAATAAGAATCTAAACCCTAAAATTATTTCTTGATACGCCTCGACACCGAGCAACGGTTTCTCCGAAAAGTTCCTTCTTGAAATACAAAATCAAACTTATCGCGCGTATCAATCTTAAATTAACACTTGATAAACACATCAAACTATGTTTATTATCATCAAAATTAAGATTGAGACAAATGTTGAGATCCTTAGTCCAACACATATTTCAAAATTTATATATAGTAGTAAATATATAATTTATCAAATAAAACTATGCACAAGCAATAAAAAAGAAAAAAATGATATGTAATATATAATCTATATAAAGAAGCTAATGTATGTACAAAAAGTTTTTAAAAGAAATTCCTAAATATATATTTTTTTTTCAAAAAAAATCACATTGGAAGCTCCCACTCTCTTAGTTCCCCGGAGAATCTCACGTTCAAATCAAATTAATCTATTATATATATATATATATTATTTGGTTCTAATATATATATATATATATATATATATATATATATATATATATATATATATACATATTATTTGGTTCAAAATTTTATATTCTTTCTAGAAAAAATCAAAATCAAACAAAGAAATTTAATGAAAAAGTGTTAAACAAAAATAAGAAAAAAAATTAAATATTTAATAAATAATAAAAATATAAGCAAAATACTTCCATTCGTTTGAGAGTTTTAGATTTTTACTAAAACTAGCTGCAGTACCCGCGCTTTGCACGATTAACTTATAATTTTAATATAAAATTCATATAAATAAATTTATAACCTAGAGTGACAAACAAAATAAATTAAATATCAATAAGATATAAAAGCCAAAAGTGGTAACAATCTTTTATATAATAATATTAATTTATTTCAAAATGCATACATCTTCAAAATAAAAATTTCTGAATAAAAATTTAAAGTAATAATTTTAAAAATAAAAAAATCAAAACTATTTCAAAACAAATAATACTATATATGTTTTTAACAAAAAAATATATAGAAAAAATAAAATGGAAAACTATTAATAAGTTTAAGGGTAAACATCAAATATAATGCAAATATAAACTAAAGTATATCAATTAAAAATGTATAAGTATAGATAATTAATTCAAAATTAAGAAATTTGACTTTATTTATCAATTAAAAATTTATAAGTAGAGATAATTAATTCAAAATTAAAATATTTGAAATAATTTAAGTTTTTTTTCAAAAAGGAAAAAATATAAATACAAAAGTAATATAAAAAATAATTATATACATTAAAAATTAATTTATATAGATTTTAATGACCAAATATTAAAAAAATCAATAATAAAAATATTTTTATGGATAAAATCAAATATAATATAAATATAAGATAAAAAAATTGAAAATAAAATATTTAAATTATTCTAAGCTACATATTTTTTTTGATTTTGAAATACTATTTTTTCATTAACAAACACAAAAGAATGATAATTCAAAATCCAAAAATTAATATAAAAAACTTCAATAAATTAAAAATATTTATAATTATTATTTAAAAAGTAATAAATACAAAATTAAAATATCAAAATATGTTCATATAAAAAAAATAAGTGGGATAAAAACTCTTATTCCTAATTTAAGTGGGATAAAAATTTGGGAGAAAAAAATTTAGGTAGAAAAAATGGCAAAAATTTAAGGGGATAGTTTAAGCGGGAATGATATGTTGCTTATATATAAGAAATTTAAAATTATTTACGTTTTTTTTTTAAAAATGATATTTCATAAACACAAAAGTAATATAAAAAATAATTATATACATAAAAAAATTAATTTATATGAATTTCAATTATCAAAAATTTAAAAATGTAAAATTAATAAAAATTTTATGGATATAAATCAAATAGAATATAAGTATAAGATAATAAGTTGAAAAAAATAGAAAATAAGATATTTAAATTATTCTAAACTGCATAATTTTTTTGGTTTTGAAATACTATTTTTCAATAACAAATCCAAACAATAATATTTCAAAACTAAAAAACTAATATAAAAACTTTAATAAATAAAAAAATATTTATAATTATTATTCAAAAAATAATAAATACAAAATTTAAAATTTCAAAATAGATGCATATAGAGAAAATAAGTTGAATAAAAATTTTTATTACGAATTTAAGTGGGATAAAAAATTGGGAGAGAAAATTTAGGTGAGGAAAGCGGGAAAAGTTGAGGAGAGGGATAAAAATAAAAAGATAAGTGGAAAAAAATAAAGGTAAAAATTTGAAGGAGTGGAGGAGTTTAGGTGGGAAGGATCCGTTTCTTATATATATATATATATATATAGATAGATAGATGTGATAGTAGAATTGAATAAAAAACTCAAAATTAAATAGAATAAAAAATAAAATTTATATATTAAATGAAATTAAGAAAATTAAAAATTTATTAAATAATAATATAATATTAAAAATACTATAGTTCCATTTATATTTTTGAATTTTCTAGTTGAGATGAATAAAAAACCCAAAAAAAATGAACCAATTTTTTTTAAAATAAAATTTGAATCGATAATAGATAAAATATAATAATAAATAGTTAATAAGTAAATAATAAGATAAGTAAAAAAATATATTTGATTTTGAGTTTTAAACTTTAAAATGTAATAACTAGCTAAATAAAAAAATAATAAAAATCAAAATTTTAAAATAAATAATAAAACTTTTGTTAGATAATAAATGAGAGGATGACTCTGTGTAATGATAAATTTACTCATTTGTGATTGAAGATCATGATTTTGAATCACGAAAATAACCTCTATGCAAAAATAAAGGGAATATTGTGTACATTAATTTTTTTTAGAGGGCACAATATTGTGATTACTTTGTGCACTGGGTTATTAGAAAAATAAGTATATATAAAATATTTTTAGATAAAAAGCAAAAAATTGAAAAGAAAAAAATAATTAGCAATTTCTAAAATTAATAAATATAATGGATAAATAAGGGAGAAAGGTATTTAGTTATATCAGTTTATTTTATTTTTTAAAATAATTTTATAATATAATTATTATAAGATGTACATAAATATAAAAATAAATGCATAAAATACTCTAACTAAAGATCAAACAAATGATTTATTGATAACATGCCGAATGGCCGAATGGCCGAATGTCTAACCACTCAGCTCTATATATTACCATCATTTTTAGATAGGGAGGAAAAGATCCAAAGTGATATTTTATGAGGGTCCACTTAACAAATATAAATATAATAGTAACTATATGTTTTATTATCGTTTTAAATAAATCTTGCTCTTTTTCGACGTTCGTTTTACGTGTCAGCACGGAAGAGTGGGTTGTGGTCCTTGTGGATCAGCCGGAGTGCCCCAGTGGTCCGGTTCAGGACACGTCTCGGCCGTCGCGCTCGTTTAATTCTTGGACCGCCATGTCGCCTGATCATCGTCGCACAGAATCCACGCTCTCAGACGCCCCAAACTGGTCGCAATGCTGCTTCAAATCCATTCCTTCCGTCCTATCCCCGCCCCAAATTGGGCGCCCAGAAGAAGGAATTCAAGCAGGAAACCATATGCTTCCTCGACCTTTTCCCCAAGGTCGGAGCTTCCTTCCAGAACCCAAGTAATTTTCTGCTCCCTGTGTCTCTGGCCACTCTTCTTGATCGTACATAACCTTGAAATGATGCTAAAACTTACCAATAATAATTCAAAATTTGGTTAGCGTTTTCTACAGCTTTCTTCTTATTCACAAAATCCTTATAATCGTATAAACTTATCATTGGTAAATCAAAGTTCTGGTTGGGACATCTTTTACTAGTCAGATCGTTGAAACTTCCTCTCGTAGAGTTGACTACAACGGGAGGAATTTTCTAGTTGTTTCACTGCTGCAGATTCTTGAGGCATAGCTCCGACAGGGGTATCAGGTAGGACCTGTTATTTCTTTTCATTTGGCAGCCAAAGCTACCCCACAAAATTTCCATTTTCGCCTCGCTTTGACTCAGACAAAAATCACTTACCAAGGACAGATTGAAAAAAAATGGGAATTCAAGTGGATGGAAATTGTCTTCTGTGGGACACGGGGATGGAATTGCATGATTACCTATTTGGCGAGTGCACTTCCTCTATCAAGGGCTGGCAGAGTTTTCTTTCCATCCGGGGAGAGGGATTGTTTCCATTATCCTGGTTTTCTTGGGAACCTAATGACATTTCATCCGGAGATCGAGATAAGCATCGCTTTATGTTTCGGTTGTCTATTATTTGGTGTTGTGGTGTGAGAGAAACAGGCGTTGCTTCGAGCCTTGGACGGAAACTTCACTGGACCCACCCCACTTGCGATTAATGCGGCTAGTTTATTCTCCTTGGTGTCTCGCTCAGTCTTGTAGTAATTGAGGGCACTCCATGCGAGCGTTCTCAATTTGTACTGTCTCTCTTTCTCTTCTTTTTTCCCTTTCTCTCTGCTACCCTATTTTCCCTTCATATCTCTTGAGTTGAATGCAAGGTGCTTTATTTCAAAAAGATAAGACACTCAAGGCATAAATTTCAATGGACAAACATGAAGAGACATTTCAATAGCTAAATGGAACTTGTAGAAAAAGAATGGGTATGTTGACTTGAGGATTTCAGTTGAAGCAAAATGGCATTTCTAAGAAAGAAAGTTCAAGCAAAATGGCAGGTGGCATCTGAGCAAGCTACACGATTGGTTTAGTGGCTGGAGTGCAGTTCTTTTATATCTGTGTTCTTATCCAGTTTTCTTTGTAAAAAGCACTAGTGAATGAAATGATCTGTAAAGTAGCCAACTTTATTCAAATTTTCATATGCCTTCGCGAAAGGGCAATCCTAGTGCATGAGGCTCCTCCTAAAGCAAGGTGTAGAGAGGATCAATCTATGCCTTATCCTTGCTTAGCACAGAGTTTGTTTTTCCAACTCAGAATCTTGGTCTCCCATGTTGCAATGCTGCAGCCTTACTTTTCTTATTTGCCTTTTGTATGTGACCAAAACCTTATGGATAGTGTTGAATGACAGTTTCTCATAGGAATATGTGTGGTAGTATAGGATAGCGTTATACCTTATATACCATGTACATCTCCTATATATATACCCCTTCATGAATCAATAAGATATACTTTTTTGGGCTCAACTCAACATGGTACCAGAGCCACTAGTGCTAGTCTTGCGATGTTGGGCTGCCACCCGCAGATGTCCAATCCTACAAAGTTCACTCATTGGACCTCCCACATGAGTTCGGCCCCGGGCGTGAGGAGGGTGTGTTAGATATCCCACACCGGCTGGTTATAAGTGTAAAGTGCTCCTTATAATGGCTTTGACAATCCTTCCCCCATGAGCTAGCTTCTGGGGTGGAGTCTGGTCCAAGTCCGTGTCTTGTATTCCCTTCAAATGTGAAGCTTGCGAGCTAGATAAACACCATCGTGCTTTCTTTCCCTCAAGCTTCACTCAACGTAGCGACTCCTTGTTTAGTTTGGTTCATTTTGATTATCTGGGGTCCGATTCTTGATATCAGGCGTTTGGGATATAAGTATTTTGTTACCTTCATTGATGACCACACTTGTATGACGTGGGTCTTTCTGTTAAAGCGTCGGTCAGAAGGGTTCACTATATTCCAAGACTTCATTAGGTTTTGTGCATCTCAAGACATTATTCATGAAACAACCTTTTCGTATACATCTCAGCAGAATGGTGTTGCCAAACATAAAAATCATCTGCGGGATGTTGCCAAAACACTGCTGTTTCATATGAATGTACCCAAATTTTTTTTGGGGAGATGCTATTCTTACCGCCACCTACCTTATCAATCGGGTCCCATCCTCTGTTCTTGGAGACAAGTCTCCATTCTCCATTCTTTATCCTCATCGTCCACTGTTCAAGGTTCCACATAAAACTTTTGGATGTGTTTGCTTCGTTCATACTCTTGGTCGTGGTCATGACAAGTTATCTCATGGAGCTTTGAAATATATCTTTATTGGATACTCTCGCACTCAGAAAGGATACATGTATTATGATTTAGGAACTAGGAAGCTCTTCACATCCACTGATGTTACCTTTTTAAAGGATTCACCCTTCCATGCCTCCTCTGAAAATTCTCGGGCCCCTTATTATGGAGTCATTACCACTTTCTCCTCCTGTTAATGTTCCACCTACCACAACCACCAATATCCTTCCTTTACAGGTCTACCAGAGAAGATATAAGCAGATTGAAGGCCTCTCCAAACAGTAGACCTCCCTTCTACCTCCTTTGTCTCAAGATCCTCCACCTCAACTTGAATTGCCTATAGCTCTTCGCAAAGGTAAATGTACCTGCACTACTCACCTCTCACCCTCGTTTCGCAAGTTTGCACTGTCCTTGTCTTCTGTCACCATTCCTAGGTCACAAGGTTGTCAAAGGCGCTAGGCGCACTCAAGACGCAAAGGTCTCATAATCGCCTGAGGCGCAAGGCGCAAAAAAAAGCGCGCGCCTGACCGAAGCAAGACACACATTTTTAAAAATATTGCGATCTGTCCACTTCCACTATCCATAATGCTGCCCACTAAATGCTAAATGAAGTTTATGTCGAATGAAGGTGCTGGTAGTGGTAGCTAAAAGAAAAATAAATGATGAAAAACTATGAAAATAAAAGAAAAATCGGCTGAAAAAAATGAAGAAATTTGAAGTAACAATTAGCTAGCTAATACATGGTGATACAAGATAAATAATCCTTCATCAGAAAAAATAATACAAGAAATTTGAAGTAACAATCAGCTAGCTAAGACATGGACTTCACCCAGGCGCGCGTCTAGTGCGCCTGGGGCTTCAAAAAAAAAAGCGCAGAGGTGCAGCCAAGGCGCGCGCCTGGGTGAAGGCGCTGCGCCTTGGCCATGCAAAGGCGCTAGGCCTGTTTCGCGCCTCGCTTGGTGCGCCTAGGCGCCTAGGCGCTCGCTTTTGACAACCCTGCTAGGTCATACTAGGAGGCACCACTTGATCCCAATTGGAAACTTGTTATGGATGAGGAGATGACATCACTAAAGATAGACACACTTGGGACTTGGTACCATTATCAGCCGGTGACTTGGTGCAAAACCAGTTGCCTGCAGTTGTGTATTTACCTAATGGGACCATTGAGCACTACAAAGCATGCCTTGTTGCCAAAGGCTTCACCTAACTTTATGATGTTGATTACTTTGAGACCTCTCCCGTGGCTTGACTGAATTCTGTCATAATCATTTTATCCCTTGCCCTAAATCTGGGTTAGCATATGTATCAATTGGATGTTAAGAATGCCTTTTTTTATGGCGACTTAACTGAAACCGTCATCATGAAGCAACCACCTGGGTATGTTGCTCAGGGGGAGAATCAAGTCTGCAAATTAAAGAAAGTCATATACGGTCTCAGACAGAGTCCTCGGGCGTGGTTTGACAAGTTAAGCAAAACTGCCTTCGAGATAGGACTCTAGGGGTGCAAATTTGATCATCGGTGTTCACGAGGCATACCTCTGCTGGGATTGGAGTGTGATTCTTGTTGTCTGCGTTGATGACAAGGTTCAAAATCTCGTTTTGGTACCGGTATGTACCGCACCGTACCGACACACTCTATGGTTTGGTACCGAAAAGAGTACCGGCAGCCACACTTCTGCAGCACAGTGCTGTTGCGAGCAGCAACACAGCATGTGCCGTGCTGCACACGACACAATTGCACCCATACCGGGCGGTACCGCCCGGTATGGTTAGTGTACTGCCCGGTAAAGGTGGTACTAGTAAGGGCTTACCGCCCGATATTTACTGGTACATCCGTACCGACTGGGGTAGTTTTTTCGCAAAGAAAATATGTTGTGGATCTTCTCAATGAAGTTCGCATGTTGGGTTGTAAACTAGCTGCAGTACCTATTGACGACAGTATCACCTCTAGACTAGAAAAGGATACGGAGTTTGAGGACCTTGCTAGGTTTGAGAAGGTGGTTGGCAAATTGATCTATCTCACGGTTACCAGAGCAGATATTTCTTATGTCGTTGGAGTTGTTAGTCAGTTTATGCATCAACTGAAAAATCCTCACTGGAACATGCTTCTCAAAATCCTACACTATATCAAAAGCTCTCACTGGAACATGGTTCAAGAATAATGGGCACATAAGTATAGAAGGATACTCAGATGCTGACTATGATGAGTCAATTCTTGACAGAAGGTCTACGTCAGGGTATTGTACATATGTGGGTGAAAATCTAGTTACTTGGAGAAGCAAGAAACAAAATACTGTAGCTCATTCAAGCAAGGTTTAAAATTTCGGTACCGGTATCGATTTCGGTCACCGGCCGAAATCGGTACCGTACCGTACCGACACACGGTACGGTCCGGTACGAAAATAACATACCAGATTTTTTTTTTTTAAGAGTTAGATATAATTCTAATAATACATAATTGATGAATAAATGCTTAAAATTAATATTCAAATGTCAAATACATGAATACAATGTTTAAAAGCTATTTGGTAAGGATTTTTGACAGATACAAGAGAATTACATTAGAATTAATATAAGACGACACATGGTATTCATCATCTTAGTTGATGTTGCACTACGTCTTATGTTGCGCTACGCAGAGTCTTCGACGGTCCCGCTAGCCAGTTAGCGGGCGGGGGTCAAGGGGGCAGCGCCCCCTGTCAGGGGTGTGGGGGCGGAGCCCCCGGAAATTTTTTAGACCCTTTTGGGTTGTGGGATTGTGTCGCCCTATATTAATTCTAATGTAATTCTCTTGTATATGTGAAAAATCCTAATACAGTACCAAATAGCTTTTAAACATTGTATTCATGTATTTGACATTTGAATATTGATTTTAAGCATTTATTGATCAATTATGTATTATTAGAGTTATATCTAACTTTTTTTTAAAAAAACCCAATATCGCGTCATACCGGGCGGTATATGGCGAAATACCACCATATACCGCCCGGTATACCATATATACCCGGTATTTTCAAATACCGGGTATATCGGATACCGGAATCCCCAAAAACCGATAAATACCGGGCTTACCGTACCGTTTCGGCCGATTTTTTAAACCATGCATTCAAGCACTGAGGTTGAATACAAGGCTATGGCCCACATCGCATGTGAGTTAATGTGTATAAGTTGATTGTCACTTTATCCGAGATGCTGTCCTCTCCAAGAAAATTGTTACTCCTCAGTCCTCACACATCTTCTCAAGAACAGACGACAAATATCTCTACTAAGCCTCTTAAGTGTTTCTCGTTTTAAATTTCTTTGTGAAAATCTAGACATGATTGACATATATGCACCAGCTTGAGGGGGAGCGTTGAATGACATAGTTTCTCATAGGAATCTGTGTGGTAGTATAGGATAGCTTAGGTTATACCTTATATACATCTCACCATGTACATCTCCTATGTATATACCCCTTCATGAATCAATAAGATATACTTTTTTGGGCTCAACTCTAACTAACCTTCGTTAATGAGGAGATCACTTTCGCCTACATGCCTAACCCTAACCTTTAGTAATCAACTTTATGTACATTGGTAAAGCAATCTATTTCGTGGTTTTAGGTTCATGGATTCAACAGATAGACATGCACCCAGACCTAGTGGCTGTAGCTAACCTATGAGACTGGCCCTTCTTACAAAGATGAAATGTCCCAAAGCGATTCTATGTCAAGCTCAATAAGGTTTTTTCCTCTTGTGGAATTGACTAGAGTAGAAATGATATTCCCAGCAAGATTTGTCTTGATAATAGAGGTAAAATACATAGATGAATCCGAGAAAACAGTGACTATTTTACTTGCCAAGACTAGATGCTAGCACTTATGAAGTATCTAAGTTTAATATATTTAAATAAGTTTCTTCTGAAAGAAAACCCTTTTAGTGATATGTTCTTGCATTATTTTTATATTGTTAGTAACTTAGTTTCCAACACCATGTTGATTGTGTAGTTTATAGTAGTAACAAATTTTAATGATTAGATCTATCCTACTTTGATATTCCAAAAATCTTTCTGCTTTTCACATTTTATTAACTCTTTGATACTTTCAGTATATGTTTAAGCAAGTTTGGAGATAGTGTCTATATATGTTTTAGAAATTTTCTAAATGAATTTGTAGAGGATCATGGAAAGGATTTCTTCAAGTAATGATGTTGGTGGTGCTGGCGGGGTTTACTCCTATGATGCTTTGAAGAGATTAGATCAAGTATGGTCTCGTATTTGTTCAACATCATTAGGTTTGTTTTTTATGGTTCAAACTACATTCTTGTTCAATTGTTTTGCACAAAGACCTGTATGTTGTATTTTAAAGCTGTTTTGTCCTTTATGATGGTATGCTTTAGTTATCTCTTGAGTCTAATGTTAGACTCTCTTGTTCAATAAATGATAATCCTAATTTCTTCTACACCATTGACTCAACTTGGTAGAAAAGCTCTAGAGTTTCTTGCTGTCTCCACTTTTCTTTGTGATAGAATAGCACTTTTGGCACTGTAAGCTACTTCAATATGAAAGATACACTAAGATTGCACAAGATCCTTGGTTATAACATGAGTTTCCAACAATTATTTAACTTCAGACTATCCATTTAGTCATTTACATGACTACCTGTTAAAAAAGTGTCATCAAAATATTTGATCAGATTAACTACTCCCGAGCAGGTGTGTGAAACAGAAACTAAGTGATGCATTTCAACAATGGTAACAACATGAGAAAGGTTGTCAACCAAACTTGAAGGGCTGTGCTTGAGGCCGTAAATTTACTTCATAAGTTTACATATCATCATCTCCCCCCAAAGTAATATAACCTAGACATTTGTACATCAGCACAAACACCTGCCGACCTTGATTGACAAGGAGTGAAAGGAGAATATGAATAAAACTGAGCTGACCCAATGGGTAAAAAGTCTCATGTTGAGATAGTAAGAAGGCTTATACTTGTACATCCTGCACATCTGTTGTTGACTGGTCTTTTGGTATTTTGTATATTAGTTGAGCCATCTTGCATATTATGTTGCATCAGTTATTTGCTATTTTGCTTGAAAAAAAAGAATTCCTCTGGAACTAAAGTTCCTCATTTTCTCTTAATAATTATTTTCTTGTATAGTTATAGGATTTCTAACACTTGCTCCTTGTCCACATGCACTTAACATGTAGCTGAAAGAAACTCAATACAACATATTTATATTTTTAACTTTTTATAATTTCTTCTCCAGAAGAAAAAGTTCCAGAAGTTGTTTCATATGTTCGTGGTTCATCTACCATCTTAGAATTGGACGAGCACTCTGGATGTGCTTTTGATGTTTTAGTTTGTGGTGGTACATTGGGGATATTCATTGCTACAGCACTTGCTTCCAGAGGTCTTCGTGTTGCAGTAATTGAAAGAAACCTGATTAAAGGGGTACCACTCTAACCTACAAAAAGGGTTACTTTTCTTATAGTTATAAACTTATAACAGTTCATAATCTACTGTTATCTCTTCTAGTATATGGAATACAAACATTTCCTTTCTATTAAAATTTCAGAGAGAACAGGAGTGGAATATTTCAAAAAAAGAGCTTATAGAACTTGTGGAAGTTGGTGTTCTCTCAGAAGAAGAACTTGAACAAATCATTGCTGTAGAGTTCAATCCAGTGAGTTTTTAAAATTTCTTTGCGATTGCGAAGCTGATTAGAGATACTTAATTCAATACACATATGATAAAGATTTTAATCATCTTTTTCGTTCTCATTCTGCAGAATAGATGTGGTTTTGAAAGGAAACGTGACATTTGGGTAGAGGATATTCTTAATCTTGGAGTTTCGTAAGTTGTGTACTGAATTTTATCATTTCACCATTCCGAATTATAGTTCTATATGATGATAGTGGATTTTATGATGGTTATTGATCTTTTGTTGTGATGCTTAAGAATTACCCAGAACTTCATATTTCTATATTCTTTCCATTTCATGTAACTGAGTTAGAAAATGAATTGACCTATTATTTATCTTAACTAAATTAATTTCCTCATTGACACATTAGTTTTGCGAAGGAAATATCTGCACTGACCAGCATACCAATATATTATCATCCTCATGCTTCATTTGCAGCCAGACTATGTGAACATAATTCTAAAACTATGATGTGGAAACATTCAATATCAAGTGGTGCATACAGATCTGAGGAATTACTAAAAAAACATGACTATCTTACAAAGAGAGGGACCATCTTGTGAGCTAAATATCTCAAAATTATATGGATGCATATCATATACCTATAATCTTGTAACACATGAGATGCTATAGTATTTATTGTTTTAATAGGCGCACTAAATGAGATTCAGATTCCTGATTGTAGATTTTTCTAGTAGAATTTATGGCATGAAGTATGCCAATTAGAATGTCCGCTTGTTTTAGAGAATATTAAGATCCAATTTCCTAATAATTAAATTTGGTTGGGTGACCACATATCCGAAAAACCTACCTAGTTAGGAAAGGGCTTAACCTATACTTTGCTCTCCTCCTTACATGTGGTGAGAGGACAAGACTAGCCAAAGCCCAAATCTGGACTGACTTAATTGGAGGGAATAGAATAAAAATATTGACATGATTTACTCATTAGACAACTCTAGATATGCAATCCTAACATACATCCTCTGCTAATAGTGAAGATGAAAGCTAGCCCAAGCCCACATATGGACTTACTTAATTTGAGGGTATAGAATAAAAATATTGACATGATTTACTCATTAAATAACTCCTCTAGATATACAATCCTAACACATTCTAGCATCCTCTGGTAATAGTGAACATGAAAGTTTAAGTTTGGAATTTGCCCATGTAGGATCATAGTGACATGGAACTCATATGACTAGGACAAACATGAAAGGTAGAGCATTGACTTACAAAGAAGTACAAGATTAAAGAGGTAATACAATTAATTTAGGGGAATTCAGGTATATAAAAGATGGAAGATAAAAGGTAACAAGGGAGTAGGAGCAACATTACTAATGCCCTTTACCTGTGACCCATCAATAAGTGTAAGACTGGTAGAACAAGATGTTATATAGAATGCATCGGTTCGACCTAGAAGTATATGTTAGACATGCTGTAATGTAGCTCCATGGATCCATGAACTAAGGAGGTCATAGTCGAGAGGATATGTTCTAGAGGCCGACAATTGAAGAAGCCAAGAGTACTCAATAGGTACGATAATAGTGGGCCTGACACTATAAGGTTTGCTGCAAAGAAGACCATCTGGAAAGGGTTGTTTGACTGGGCAATGTTAAGAATATTTAAGGGGTGATAAAGTGGATATGCATACCAGGCATAACATGTGCCCTTCACATGTTATCTTATTAAATCACAAAAGTCAAAGACATATATGTACTTTGTTAATATGTTTATATTATTGTGGTACTTATTGTGGGCATAGGATAACTAATGTTATCCTCCCGGGACAATTTATCTTGTTCTAGGGCTTATATATATAGGCATCTTTTATTAATGAAAAGTAGAGGTGGCAATGGGCTCTGCCTGGGCCGGTCGAGGCTCGGGTAGGCCCGAGCAGGCCTGGCCACCTCCGGGTCGTGCCAGGCACGGCCCAACAGTTCTGGGGGTAGGCCCAGCCCGGGCCTGAGCTCGCCTCTTCGGGCTCGGGCCGGCCCGAAATTTTTAAAGGGTTAAAATTAAAATATGAAATTTAAAGGCCAGGGGTGAGTTTCGAACCTCAAACCTCTAGGTTTGTTTGAGATAGCTTAACTATTGTGCTAAGCTTTATTATCTCTTTTCTAACACATTTTTTATATGTAAAGTAGTACAGATTAATAAAAAAGATTTTATCAAATTATAATTAAATTTTTATTTATCTTGAATACAAAAATATTCATGAAATGATAAAACATTTTTTTTAATATTATAATAGACCGCACCTTAAAAGGTTGCCTACGTACCTTCTATAGTTAAACTTGTACTCCCTAATGATTAAACTATAGAAGGGTCAGGTCTACGTACTTCTTTTTACATTTTTAATCACCCGTAGTCCCCGATGATTTAACTTGTACTTGGACTAGCAACGCTAGCTTCGCTTGTTTGAGCTTTCTTCTCTCCTGATGATGAAGTATCGTGTCCTCCCTTATCTTGTAATATATCTTCAGCATCCAACTAGTCTTTTAAGCAAATGCACATTTCAACCGTTTCTGCACTCATTCGGTTCTTTCTTTCGTCGAGAATTCTATTTCCTGCATTAAAACAAGACTCGGAAGCTACTGCAGACACAGTAACAGTTAGGATATCACGTGCCATGATGGAAACAATATGATACACATTTTCTTATTTTTTCCATCATGCTAAAATCTCATTATCATCTATTTCTTCAGAATGATTATGATCTAGAAAAAAAGCCAATTCATTGAAATTAGTAGATTTAGTTTTTTTTATCCTATGACTAAGTTGAGAATTAATACTATTTCCACTATCATCTCTTAATCTAAAAGAAAAAGATGTTGACTTATTTATAATTGTATCACCAAATTTTGAAGCGTAAAATACAAACATAGAATTCAATAAATTCAAAATTCTAGATTTTTTTCTTCAACATTATTTAATTCCATATTTTTATAAAATAAACTAGGTATATCTGACCAATACTTTTTAAATTTAGATTTCATTAAAGAAATAATTTGTGCAAATAAAGGATGATGTCTATGTGAAGAAAATACTTCACTAATACAAACTATATGTGAAAAAGTTAAATTACATGTAGGACATACACACAGGAAAGTTGTTCGGTAACTTTATTAAAAAGTTCTAAAATTTGAGTAATATGCCCAATAACTAACCAATCATTATCATTAATTGGATCACCAGACATTTTTATTGTAAAACATCATAAGAATCTCTTGTTATTTTGTAGTAGACCTAAGCATATGATATTTTGAATTCCATCTAGTAGTAACATCACCATTAAATTTTTTAAATGGTTTATTAAAAGATTTTCATAATTTTTTAAACTCTTGTGTTCTTGATTTTGAAGAACACATATATCTAATAACATCTCTTATTTTTTCTACATGTATATTTACTGGTTTTAAACCATCTTCTACACATAAATTAAGGACATGACAAACACAACGAACATGAAATAATTCACCTTATAATACTGGCTTAAATAATTGTATAAGGAGAGGAATAACAGCATCATTATTACTAGCATTATCAAAACTAATCGAAATTTTTTTATCATTTATATTATAGAAAGATGCTACAAATCTAATAACAGAAAAAATGACAACAGAAGTGTGTGGATATTCAAAAATTTTAAAACTAATTATTCTTTTTTGCAAAATAAAATTTTCCTCAATCCAATGTGCAATAACACAAATGTAAGAATTAGTAGTACGTTGACTAGATCAAACATCAGATGTTAAAGAAATTTTTGATTTATTATTTTGAAAACTATTTATTATATTTTCTCTCTATATATAAAATATTTTAAAACATCACTTTTCATTGTATTTTGAGTAATTTTTTATATTTTGGTTGTAAAGTATTTTGAATCCAAGTAGAAAATCTTGAGTGATAGGAGTACTAGGAGATATTTCTCCTAATATATTTAATCCAGCTTGTGGAGAATAACCTGAAACATCTCTATCCGCTATTAGTAAAAAGTAAATATAAAAAGTATAAATATTATACTAACGAATGAAACAATTTTAAGAGATT
The DNA here is from genome assembly GCA_034359265.1 of Canna indica. Taxonomy (NCBI): domain Eukaryota; kingdom Viridiplantae; phylum Streptophyta; class Magnoliopsida; order Zingiberales; family Cannaceae; genus Canna; species Canna indica. The sequence continues at coordinate 27,859,466 of CP136898.1, read as the reverse complement.
AAAAAAAATTGACAACAATCTTGAATCCTTGATGAACTTAAAAAGTTGTTGAGAATGATTGTAAATGAACTTAGATTGTTGGGACTTGAGAGAAAGAGTTGGGAGATGAGAATGAAGATTGAAAAAATGAAGAAGATGATAAGATATTTATAGGAGATTTTAAATAATAAAATAACATATATATATATTTTAAATTAATCGGGCCAGACCTAGTCTGGTGCGCACTAGACCCAAGCCCGTCTGGCCGGGCTCGGCGATACCTAGGCCGGCGTGCGCCAGACCTAGCTAGACCTAGGTCTGGCACTCTAGCCCAGGTCTAGCGCGCGCCGCCCTTGGTCTGGCCAGGTCTGACGCGCGTTAGACCTGGCTTTGACCAGGCCAGCACAACACGGGTGCGTGCTCGGGCCAGCACGATGCGTGTGTCGTACTCGGCCCATGTGTCGTGCTCATCTCGCGTGCCGTGCTTGGCCCAGCACGGTGTGCGTGTCGTGCTTGGGCCATGCGCCTGTTGAGCACGGCACGCTCGCGGGCCGTGCCTAGCACTGCCCACGTGCCCAGGGGGCGAGCCCAGCCCACCCCTTGGGCACAAACGGGTTGTGCTCGGCCCGGCCCGAAATTCTTCGGGCCGGGTGAGGCATGGCCCAGAATCGGGCCGGGCCCGGCCCATTGCCACCTCTAATGAAAAGTATGAATTATGGGGCTCAACGTGGTATTAGAGCAGCCCAAAGGTTTAAAAAATATTTTTTTCTTCCAGTTTTTTGTTGTTGTTCTGTTCTTGTTCTTGCCCTACTCAGCGGCTTTCTCCTGCGCCGTGCACCGCATGACGCTCATCTCCTTTTGCTTCACGTCTCCACGCGAAGCTTACTTGTCCTTCGTGTGCCTGTGAGAAGGCACAGACGACGAGGCAAACATATCCGGATTCCCTTCATGCATCATCTTCATGCCGGTGGTTCTTTATTCATTGAGATTGGCTCGGTCGACGAGGAGCCCGATTTTTTCCCGTTGTGTGCTCGTGCTCGGTGAAAGGCTCGTTCGACGAGGAGCGTTATATTTTTCGCTGCTGTTTTCTTTCTCTATTCACCGAGGGGCTTGAATGACGAGGAGCCCCTTCTCTTTTGACGGGCGCCCGCTTCTTTTGACAGGCGCCGATTTGTCTTCAAGCCAACGACTCTTCCAGCCGGCTCTCCCAGCCTCCTCACAAGCAGCGCCTGCATCCTTTGATGGGTGCCGATATCTCCTCAAGCCGGGTTTTTTTTCTCACGGGCGCCGATGTCTTCTCAAGGTGGATCTCCCAGCCGGCTCTCTCAGCCAATCTCCTCAAGTCATCAGGCTTTCCCAGCCGGCTCTACTAGCTATTCTCAAACCAAGCCAAGTCTCACCTTTACTGTTTTTACAGCCCTCTACATCGGTTTGTTCACGACAGGTCGAGATCTTGATTTTTCGCTCTGCTACTCAACTTCCCTAGGTTTTTGGTTCCAACTTAGAATTTTTTTCTCTACTGTTCCATTTGGTACTGCTTTTTTTTTTAAGTATGTCAAACTCTATGGTGGATCCCAAAATTGCAACCATTGGTAGTTCTATTAAACTTAATGGCACAAATTATATTCTCTGGTCTTGTGCTTTCCGTATTTTCTGTGGTTCCCAAAAGAAAATTAGACACCTTGATGATGATTCGCCTGACTCGGCCGACATTAAAAAATATTTTGATTGGGAGGCAAATGATTATGTCGTTTTCTCATGGATGAATAGTCTGGAGTCGCAAATTGCCTCAATAGTTATTTTTTCTTAATACTGCCAAAAGCATGTGGGATTCTCTCAAAAGAACATACTTTCAAGATGCAAACATCTCTAGGGTTTACACCTTGTACTTTGATATATTTAATATGAAACTTGAGGAGGGTGCATCAATTCAGGATTTCTATGCCACCTTGAAGGGAAAGGCAGATGAACTAACTGAATATCATCCATTCATCGCTGATGTTTCAATGCAAAGGAAGCAAAGAGAGGAATTTCTTGTAGCAAGGTCTCTATCCGCCCTACCACCGTCACTCCATCATGTCAAGTCCCAGCTCATGGCAGATAATACCATTCATGATCTCAGAAGTGCTATGCCAGAATATTGAATTCAATCCTGCTCCTGTCTCTTTCCCTACCCTACGGGAGATAACTCAGTGCTCATTGCCGGAGGTAGAGGCTAGTAGGGTTGTGGTGGTGGCAGAACTGGAGGAAGGGAGAGAGGCAGAATTTCCTTTCCTCCCTGCATACATTATGGAAGAACCAATCATCCACCTGACAGGTGTTGGCAGAAGTTTGGGAGACCCCCTCATGCCAAGGCTACTATCTCTACACAAGCACCCTCCAACAGTAGCGACGAAAATCAAATTTGATACGAGCTTTGGTATAAGCTTGTGTTAGAGGTCACAAGGATTGCTCCTCAAAGAGAGAGAGAGTGAGAGAGAGAGAGAGCAATAATTGTTTACTTTGTTTGATGCCTCCCTAGAGCTTGTAGAAAATTTGGTTTTGTCCTCTTCATCATTCATGGTGGCATTTATTTGCTTGTTGTTGTCTGATTATGATACTGGTATTTAGCACGACAACGAGTGTCGTGAGTTGGCGCCTTGGCGGATTGGAATTGGTAATGGTATTATAATGATATCAATGAAGGACTTATACTTGTTTTGGACCTCCAAGACCTTCTTGATTTCTTCTTCTGCTTGCTTGCTTGCTTAACATAATGATAGACATAGCCGATTTGTGGCTTCTTTTCCATGTCCACCATTTGTAGAACAACGTACAAAGGTTTTACGACTATGATAATTTCTGCAATACAGTCCAAGAAGCGCCGGTTCAGCACATGCTTCTCGGTTTCCTTTTTATTGAATCTCGCTGCATATCTTGATGAAGACCATTCTGGGCTTGTTAACATGGTTCTCAAACCAAACCTTCTTTATTAGAGCAACTTTAATGCATGAAATTTGTTGCAAATTGAGTCGTTCCTAGTCGAAGAATTTCACCTAAAACAAATTATATCTAATTAATTAATTACTAGTAATTAATTATGGTTAATTAAATAATCTTTTTAGCATTTTCATGAAAAAAAACTTACGTATGTGAACTTCTTCATAAGGGCATGTACCCACTTTTGATTGTAAATAAATCGGGTGATATGTTGCCTTTTTTTCATGGTGGACTTCACCATTGGCTAATCACCAATATCCTTCATCATGACGTCTATGCAATGTACTGCACATGGAATCCATATTAGGAATCCAAAATATGTGAGGATAATTATCTTCAATTAACTCGCCTGCTCGTTTGAAGTTTGTGTTGTTGATTATGATTTGCACGATGTTCTGTGGACCAAACTTCTCGATCACATCTTTCATCAACTTCGAGATGTAGAATACGTCATGGTAAATGACCTGAAGCATCCACTAATGTGTGATACACCACCTTTCTGTTGCAATAGATTAGGAAGTTGATAATGCTCATCCAGGTTGGCCTATTCCAGTTATCACACATCAATGTGTAGCTATACTACTCCCTGTGCCTTTTGAAATTATTGATCCAATATTGAATCTCGTCAACCTCTGCACCAAGAAATTGGCTTGAAATTTCATAAGGTGTTGGAGGAGTAATACATGCACCGACCTTTTAGGCTCTCTTAGATTGGTAGTAGGGGTTGTTGGCTACATTTGGTGGAATCCGGCTAAAGTGGAATCATTTGGAGATCGCTCTCCCCAACTCCCACTTCTTGTTCTTGCTCCAAGCATTGTTGATACATGATTGCTTTGATGCTGGAGATGGAAAAACCCTAGGATCAATGGCAGATACAGAACTTTAACTGAGGGGGGCCCAATTTAAAATATAAGAAGTCTAATATATATACTTTTAAACGTTCAACTTTAAATTTTAATTAAAATAACGACTTATAACTAGTAAAATTTCTTTATCTATGTCCATCTTTTGAAAATATTGCTAAAGTCTTCAAAATAAAAATAATTATGTTATTGTACTCTTAAAATAGAATTCTTTTATAGGGATGTAACTGAGCCTAGCCGAGCCGAGCTTGCCTAAGCTCGAGCTCGGCTTGTTTAAGAAAGGTTGAGCTTGAGCACGATCAAGCTTCGATCTCTAGGCTCTAGCTCAGCTCATTAGGCTCGTTTATTTTTCTCGAGCTCGATTAAGCTCGAGTCGAGATCAAGCTGAGGTGAGCTTGAATTCTATTGAGCTCAATAGAGCTCGTGAACAAGCTCGATTAAGTATGGCTCGAGATCTATCTTATATTAAATAACTCATCTAAAATTTGGACTTGATATATAAATTAATGTAGAAAGTTTTGGACTTAAGTTGAAAATTGATATAGAAGTATTTGGAGTTTTTTTTATAAAAAAACCCTTATATTCAGCCATTACGAAAAAAGTAAATAATGCACATAAAAAACTAGTAATGAGATTTGAACCCAAGATCTATAAGTAAAAAACCAAGCACTAACCACTAAGCTGTGAATAGATTAGTTAAAACATTTGAACTTGATAATTTATATGTGACTTAATCATATATCTTTCTTAAAAATACCAAATTATATTTAATATTTATTTTTTGGAAAAAAAAATTTAGGGGGGGCCAACGCCCCTATTGGTCCTAGTGTGGGTCTGCCCCTGCCAAGGATAGGTCAGTTGCATCAACAAAAGTTCTCTTACTGCTTGATCTGAGGGAAGAGAAGAGGACTTGAATGAATTTGCCTCTACACTGAGTTGAAAGTTCCTTTATGTTGGAACTTCGTCCAATATGAGGACCGAAGGGAATAGAACCACTTCAGTTCATTACTACAACAGCCGAAGATGAGCCGATGTTGCGGGTGTTGCCGCTGCCGTTGCCATACTCAAATTGAGATCCTCGATAATACTAATGATCTTGCTCGAATGCTTGGTCCTCTAATGAAGCACGAATGGTGGCTATGAGCTTTCAATCGTCCTCAACATCATCACTGCGAGTCCGCGACCCTGAAATTAGTTGTAGTGCACATCTTCAGTAGCTTTTGTTGGCCCAAGGGTTCAACCTTGGCAACACTCTTAGTTTTGATGATAACAAACATGGTTCTAATAGTTTCATCAAGGTTTGGTCTCTGGTTGAACATACGATACGCATCCGAAGTTCGTCGGAAGAATCACGAAAAATCAAGAATCGAAAGCTTCGGAGTCGAGCATGTCAAAATTAGTTTAGGACTTAGTTTATTTATTGTAAATGCTCCTAAGCCTTGGTTTGACATCTCGAACTCGTTTCTCTAGCTTGTTGTCGAGCAACACCTTCAAGAGCTTTGTTCGGCACACTGACCACACATGTACTACTAGTGGGATCAGTCAAACAAACTCTGTAAAACTCATTAATACTACTTCCTCTCATATGCGTACCCTTGGACCACAAGATCGCTCTATCTTCTTAAAAGTTTTCATTTACTCTAGGAATGCAGGCAGTAGGAGTGACCTGCACCTAACTTTTGCCATATTGCACTAAGTTGAATTTTTGTTCTTGAGAGTGGAGTGGTGGGATAGTTGTTGTGGTTTCATATTTCTTTTCAAGTCTGCAACATGACCACAAGGTTTAGTCTTGGCTCATTAATCTTGTATGGAAGGTTGATACTACAAACCTGATTTCACAATTTCATCTTTTTTCTGCATTATGATTGGAAATTTTGTTTAGGTTTCATATGCTAGTTTAAACTTTGTGTTTTTATTTTTTGCATTGTCAGATTCCATTAGTTGTATTCATCATCCCGTTGTATTTCTATTGTCTAAATCTGAATACTTTATCTATGAAGTAAAATGATAGTAGTATGAGCTATCTAGAATGTTTTGCAAAGCTTATGATCATTACTATATGCAATATTTGGTTGCACCTTGCAGGCCAGCTGTTCTTGTGGACACTGTCAAGCGACGCTTTGTATCTTTAGGTGGAGTAGTTTTTGAAAAGAAAAGCTTGAGTAAAATACACATCTATGATGATGCTGCAGTAAGTAAATCCTCTTTTTCTTGCTGATGCACATTCGAGATTAAGTTTAACTATATTATTTGATTTGCATGTGAGGTATGATGTGTGTTATTTTCACTTTTGATTAAATACAATGACCCCATCGCTCTCCCTAAAATTTGGACTTCAACTGTGATATGGATAGACGCTATCACAAATTTTACAGCAGAAGGCCTTAAAAGGTGGTGATCAATTGAATAAGTCAAAATGATGCATCTCATCCGTCATCATTTGGATAAGCACTTCATAAAAACTGCACCTTTATCTCATCATTAGGATAAACACATTGCTATTTCTTGATAAAGCTTGTTATCTCATGATAATCACTTATGTTCCTTACCATGATTGTATAAATTCAGAACATCAACAATGAAAGGGGCATGAATTAATTGGTTCATCTCATTTTCCTTATCTTTCTCCCTCTCGTCTACTCCCCCTCTCATCCTCTTCTTCACCTTCCCCTTTAGGCTATACTCTCTTATCACGTTCTAGCAGCCCCAACAGCAGCCATCACCTTCCAACCTATCCACCATAGGCCGGAAGGAACCACCTAATGCTCCACTGCCCTCTCACGCGGCACAAGCAAGACCTCACTGCCCTGGACTCGATCCGGAAATCCAATGACAACTTCTCACTCTCCTTCAAAACATGCAAGAGGATCGAACACAAGAACACCATGAAAGAGAAGTAATAACAACAAAATTAGATGCAATAGCCAAAGAATTGGAGGACAATAAGGAAGTCTCACGACTCAAAGAAGAGTCTAGAAGCCACGGGAATAGAACCACCCATCACTATACACCAGGGTAGAAAGAGATGTACCAATGCTAGATAAGAAATAGAATTAGGGCCTTTCGAAGTTGAAACTAAAGCAGAGGCCTTGGTTGTGAATTTGAAGAGGGGAAGACTCAACCACTAAAGCAGAAGGCGTCACAACAAGTTGGTACTATCCTTGAGATTCATGTCCGTGTCAATCACCCTTCTAGTCCTCGAATCCAGAATAGAAACACAATTAGAGGTTGTTGAGCCAAAAGGAAAATCTTTTTTTCATTCATGTCAACAAGTTCGGAACTTGATTCGGAAAGTTCGAAACTTGGGTCGGAAAGTTCGGAACTTGGGTCGGAAAGTTCCGAACTTGGGTCGGAAAGTTCCGAACTTGGTTCGGAAAGTTGAGAACTTGGTTTGGAAAGTTTGAAACTTGGACGGAATAGTCCAATAGCTTAGTAAGCTTACTAACCGATGAAAGAGAACCATAAGCTAGGGTAATATTGGTGAGATGTGAAGGGGGCTCTAGGTGAGAGAATGAGGAGATAGTACCAAACATATTTGGAGGCTCCCGTTTAAGAAAAGGAAGAGAGATTGAGGATGATAATGGTGAGGATGTGAGGGATAAGAGGGCTTTAAATAGATGTCCAAAACAATAAAAAAAGTAAAAAATAGTTAAACTAGCCGTTGGGTCATTACCACTTATGATCATTAAGAACCCTGTTGATAAAATCTGTATCAGGCTGAATTGGTGATACATCCTGGTCTGCATATATATCAAAAGTTGACAGAAATTGTTGTACCCAGTATTATGGTTCAGTATCTCAAATCATGCATGAGTTATATATGATGGTAGGTTCAAAAAACCGGTATACGAGATATCCGGTATAGGGCAGGATTGGGTATCTCGGTTAATACCGCCCATATCGGGCGGTATTTGATGTCATACCGGGCGATACCGCCCGGTATGACGCAACGGTTCTTTTTAAGAGCTGTTGCTACAGTACCCGACAGCTGTTTGAGGCCGGATTTAAGGCTGTTTAGGGTCTTTATAGCACCTTATTTCACCCCCTCATCTCCCAAACTCTCAAATCTCTCTCAATCTTTCTCAAACTCTCTCTCTAATATCTATTTTCTCAATTATGTGTTATTGGAGTTATTTTTAACAACAAAAACAAAAAATAAAATTCACTGGCCGATATGCCTTTTTTGTACTAGCCCGTACCGTGTGTCGGTACGGTAGGTACATACCGGTATCGGTCACTGACCGAGATTGGTACCGATATCGGTATTTTGAACCATGGGTCCAATCATACCGGAAGCCATCAAGCCTTCCTCCACTACTAAAAAATGAAAGTCATCTTGGATATCTATCATCTATGTTTACAGTATGTGGTTGACACTTCATATAGTAATTTTGTCAAACTACTGGGAACAACTACCAAGATTCTTGTTTATTTCAATTTGAACACTCATTTACCCTTTCTGATGCTCTTACTTGTTATGTAAATTTTTGATATTTTACTTATTTCTATTCTTTTTCTTGCCATTTCCAACAATTTTAAGGTGAAATATTGTGCTTCATTAGATTGTAATATAATGTTTATATTTTTCAGATTGTGCAACTGATAGATGGTGATCTATTGACTGCTCGTCTTATTGTTGATTCAATGGGTAATTTTTCACCCATTGTAAAACAAGTATGTATATGCTTGATGCATTTCTAGTTTTTCTAGCTTTCAGTTACATGGCACGTTTATTTTCTTTCCTTTTCGAAGTTAAGCTTCAATTTGTGAATTATTAATTCATGTTCTCATGAGGTCCAAGTCAGGGGCAATTAAATAAGTTAAGCATTAATTCATAGAGTTCATCTTAGTGAAAGAGAGTAAGGTTCCTTAAAGTGGGATAGTGTAAGCCAATCCCTAGCCACCAATATCTGTTGTAAGTCAAGGGATAGGCCAAACTCCTAACACTTATCTTTCATTCTGGCTGTGCTGACAATAGAAGTTGCTTTTGCTAGTAGAATTGCACAATAATCTAAATTTTAATTGATTTTTTTATTTGTTAAATGTTTATAGTGCATCCTGCATTAGCAAATGAAAGTTGAAAAAACACTGTTCTAGCTGTGTACTCATAGTAGGTGGAATAATGGGAATCCTATTCATACCAATATTCTATCATGATTAGCTATTACTCTTGTTATACTAGGACTTTAGTGTGGCACGCTAATTAATATAGTTCGTTGCTAATCAATTGGATTGGATAAGATAGGATAACAGATGAAAGGTACAATTGAATAGAATTTTTAAATCCAATGTTTATTGGATATAAGATTAATTTTATATTCTTTTAATCCCATTTTTATCTAATCTATGCACTAAACAAAAAATGGATAAAAATTCATATGGGAGCATGATTGATGAGATGAGTGCATTGCATTCTAATGCACATGGGAGCTTGTTCCTCTTGGGTGCAAGTAGGTGGATCTATTGATCCTCTGAAAGCTCGTTTGGTTGCCAAAGGATATACAAACAATATGGAGTTGCTTATTTGGACACATTCTCGCCAATTGCCAAGATTGCTTATGTTCGCTTATTTCTCACACTTGCAGCAATCGTTGTGGTTGACGACTACACCAACTTGACATCAAGAATGCTTTTTTTCACGGTGATTTTGATGAGGAGGTTTATATGGAGCAACCTCCACGGTTTGTTGCTCAGGGAGAGTCTACCCTTGTTTATAGGCTAAAGAAATCTCTTTATGGTTTGAAACAATCCCTACGTACCTGTTTCAGCAAGTTTAGCTCTGCTATTACTAAGTTTGGCATGGTCAAAAACACCTCCGATCATTCAGTCTTCTTTTCCACTTCCTCTGGTGGGAAACAAGTAATTCTCTTAGTCTATATGGATGATATTATTATCACGGGAGATGATACAAATGAGATACAAAAGCTCGACCAGTAGACACTCATATGGATCCAAATATAAAGTTGTTACCAGGACAGGGGGAGACCGTCCATACTGCAGATTGGTAGACAAGTTGAACTATCTTAGTCACCATGTAGTCAGTCAGTTCCTTGAGTCACCATGTGAGAGTCATTGGAAAACTGCATTAAAGATTCTTCATTATCTCAAGGCAGCCCCAGGAAAAGGGCTTCTTTAACGTGACATGGGCCACCTACAAGTGACAAGTTCTGATGCTGATTGGGCAGGTTCACCTATTGGTCGTAGATATATGTCACGATATTACGTGATGCTTGGCGGTAATCTAATCTCATGGAAAAGTAAGAAGCCGACTGTTGTGGCAAGAGGCAAGATCTAGTGCTAAGGCAGAACTTAGGGTTATGGCCCCAGTGACATGTGAATTAATATGGCTTAAGCAACTGATGGGGGAACTCAGCATCACCTGAGCAGAACCAAGGAAATTATTCTATGACAATCAAGCTGCGATGCATATAGCCTCTATTCCAGTTTTTCACGAGAGAACAAAACACATCGAAATTAATTGTCACTTTATCAGAGAAAAAGTGTTGTCCAAGGAGATAATTATGTCATTCGTGAGTTCTAATGATTAGTGATCAGTTGGCTGATATGCTAATTAAATCATTAAGAGGTCCCAGAAAAACTTATATCTGTAACAAGTTGGGTTTATGTGATATTTTCTCCCCAACTTGAGGGGGAGTGTGAATTAGGGACCCAGTTGTAATTACACAATATCTTATACCTATATGTAAATCTCCTTGATATAAATAGGTAGAGGGGGCTACCTGAGAAGTTACTTTTCTCCCCAATTTCCACAGAAGCCTGTGTAGAGGTAGTAGTTTGGCATGTGAAGGCCTTCCAAACTTTTATCGACACCCATGAGAGGGGTGAATTGATCTTCCACAATGTAGGGAAGAAATGAATTTCTTCCTCTTCCACGACTCCAGTTCTGCCACCACCACGACCTCTCCCCCCGGCTATAAGCTCTGAGTTTTCACCCATTGGGAACGAGGCTGGAGCAGGGGTGAGCTCAACAACTCTCAAGACTCTAGCTATGGCACTGTTGCGATCAGGGATAGTATTGTCTGCCATGAGCTAAGGCTTGACACTTTGAAGTGAAGATGGTAGGGCCGACATAAACCTTGCCACGAGGAATTCCTTTCTTTGTCTCTTTTGCATTGAAACATCATCAGTGAAGGGATGATATTCAGTCAATTCATCTTCTTTTCCCTTCAAAGTGACGTAGAAGTCCTGAATTGACTTTCCTTCCTCAAGTTTTATGTTGAATATCTTTGAGTACAAAGTGTAAATCCTTGAGATGTTTGTATCTTGGAAGTAGGTCTTCATGAGGGAGTCCCACATGCTTTTGGCATTGGTGAGAAAGATGACTGTCGAGGCGATTTGCTGTTCCAAACTATTAAGCATCCATGAGAGAATCACACAATCATTTGCCTTCCAATCAGCATATTCTTCAATATTCATTGTATCAGGTGGCTCAAAGTCGAGATGTTTTGTCTTCTTTTGAGATCCACAAAACAAACGGAATGCCCTCAACCAGAGGAGGTAGTTAGCGCCATTGAGTTTTATAGAGGTGCCGAGGGAGCTAGCTTTTGGGTCCACCATTGAGTTTGACATGTTTGATGCAAAATTGGCAACAAGTAGATAAATATAACGTGTCTTGGGAAGCCGTGCTATCCGAATCAGGCTCGGGCTAAGAAGTTCTTAGAAACCGTGTAAGGGCGCGGCAACATATTTGGGGCACGGAAGCGGTTGGGATGCCTCGTTAAATGTGCCCAACCGTGGAGATGGAGACAACAAGCTGCAACTTGAAACAGCTCGTAGAGCGTGTCCAATCCGAAGACACACTCGGTGACACCTCGTGTGTGAAGGTCGTGTTTCACAGCAGACGCTCCGACCTTGTGCTACAGGAGGGAAGCCTTCACGTGGAGACTAGGATGGCAGAGGCAGGAGCTTCGGGATTTCTGCTGCAGGAGAGACAACTGCATGCAACAACGTTCGGCATAAGTAGCAGCCTCCTTCGGGCTGCGTGCAATAGCGAGCTTCAGTTCCTAGAGCCTCATGTCGGAGATGCAGAATTCCACCTCGGGTGACTCGATCAGAGGCCGGCGCTTTGGGGAGCAGAGCAGAGACGGCGTGAGACGCGTCTAGTGAGGCGTGTCTCGAGCGCACCAACAGAGAACGAGAGGGTGCCTTAGATAGCCTTGCAGAGAGCGCTTCAGACAGCATGTCTCTTCGCTTGTCGTGCCCATAATTGCTAGGATGCTAGCGTGAAGTGCTGGGAAACGAGATGTGTAAGGTGTGTCTCGGAAAGAGCATCGAGAAGAGAAGGTACAGTTTCCGAGGGTCGGGTGAGAGAGGTGGCGGAAAGTAGATGAGATGGAGAAAAGGAGAAAAATACCTAGGGCTCTGCCGCTCTGATACCATGTTGAGCCCTAGAAAAAGTGTGTATTATTAATGAGAAGAGAGAAGCTTATATAGGCTCAGTATACAATGAGGTGTACAGGTGTATCAACATAAGCTAACCTATACCAATGTATATACAATAACAAATAACATCAACAGAAATTACACCAAATTCACTCAAGTATATACTTAAACCATATCATTTCAAAATCTGTACGGGCCATAGCTTTATACTCGGCCATAGCGAACAACAACATTTTGCTTTTTTCTTTTGCAACTAATAAGGTTTCCACCAACATAAGTGCAGTATCCAAAGCCTAGAGGTAGACCTTGTCTCACTAATATATCTTGAATAGAGTCAACAACTCAACATATTAAAAGGCTTTTGCACATAAATGATTTATCTTGCTCTAAAGGAGACCCTTCTGAGGAAACCCACCATTGACATTTTCTACTAATTTTCTACGTGGGTTCATTTGCATAAAAAATTATCTGCTTATTTTTCTATGGGCTCAATTGTACGTAAACCCATCTACTTTTTGGTTTCCTATGATTTGGTTGCTGTGAATTGGTCCATGGTTTAAGCCTTATGTGGCTTGATCATGAATTTATCCCTTTCACTGTAGCATAAGTTTTTGAGAAATTTTGTTAGTCAATCCAAACTTAACAAAGTCAACAATCCTATACTTATTTGTATAATTGAATTTTCTAAGGGGATTATCTCTCCATCAGTTAATATTAACTTTAAATGTTTAAGGAATTAGATCGCTATCGCCAAGCATTACCATAGTCCTGCAGCGTAGACACTGAAAGGCATTGGTCAAGTATGGAGTTAATTTATGCCCAAGTACCCAAATGGAGGGTCACTTATCAGCTAAATTAAACTTAGTGATTGACTTGCATCTTGTTATGATACTTGACCATAGAAAATAAGCATACATTTAAGGGAAAAACACCAATCAATACTCATATTAATGGTTAACGTATAACTTGCAACATATTTGTAGTCTGAATATTCTTCCTAAATAAAATATTAGTTTGTTAAAATGAAAATTGTTTCCCCTTTTGCAGATCAGATCTTGCAGAAAACCAGATGGTGTATGTCTTGTAGTTGGTTCTTGTTCACGTGGATTTAATGAGAACACATCAAGTGATATCATTTTTAGTAGTTCATCTCTAAAGAGGATTCAAGATACCCCATTGCAATATTTCTGGGAGGTAATTCAGCTAAGAGTATAAATAGTTTTAATAATATTCCATGCAAAATTTTAAGATGATAACCTAGAATAGCAATATTTGTATCATACGATGATGCTACCATACCTTACTATGGTAAGTTGGGTGATATGGTAGCTTTACACTTTACCCATGTAGCAATAGTGGAGTTGAATATAAAGATAATGCTAAATTGCTAATAGCATATAACTATTTACTTAAAGACTTATAGCTTCTATCAATGAATGTTTTTTACTTGAATATTTAATTTTAATTTTGTAGGCTTTTCCAGCTGGTTCTGATCCGAAAGACAGGACTACTTATATGTTCACCTATGTTGAAGCAAAACAAGGTTCCCCAAAGTTGGAACACCTTTTAGAAGAATATTGGGATCTTTTACCATTTTATCAGGTTAGTATAAACTAGAGAAGTAGAAAGAGCTACACTCAATGAGCAAAGCTAGTAAATTTTGTCAACTAAGTTTAAGAAAAAATTTGTCCTAATTATGTAGTAGTGAATCAACTTCTTTTCTTATAGATAATTACCTAGTTGCTCCTCAAACCACAGGAAAAAATCATGGTTTGATGTCTCAGAAGACTAGAGAGAATTGATATATGGTAACTGCTTACACAAATATTGTGAGACCAACTTGAAGCTGGTCATACTATAAAAATATCTATTTTTTTACATTTGTTTGATTGAAAAGCCTAATTTATGCCAAAAAAGGAACCCTTAAGTTTGATGGGGATGTTATATGCTGTGCTTACATACCAGCTCTTTGTTTATTCTGTCAACTGAAATTGATGGGAGAACTTGGTTGCTACATGAATGAAACCATAGTCTAGAGATTCAATTGAGAATAAAATTAGATTTCAAATCCAGTTGATATTTGTTAAATACTTTGAGGACTAACTACATGAAAGGGTACAATGAACATTATGGAAGTCAGAGCTCTGAATCAGAACAAATCGTTTGCATTCATTGGTGAAAAAGTTTCCTATTAAGAAATAATTTATACTGAATCCTAGAACCTGGAGGATATCGGGGACATATTGGGAACAAGTCAGATTGATACCTTATGCATCTTTATTTCTTTTTCTTCACAACCATCATTTCTCTTGAATTATGATGCTAATGTCGCTAAAATTTTCTACTGAATCTTGATATTTAGCTACCTGCTGGTATGTAATTTAAATCCATTAGTAACATATTGACTTGTTCTCTCAATTTTAAATTTATCTTTTTGATTTGGTCTTTCCGTTGCTTCTAGTTGGATAGTTCAGCTTAGCCTCATTGCATATCATATTTAGGCATCCTTAGGTGCCTCTACATTGTTGTCCTATGCTACTTTGACATAAACATTTACTTGAAAGATGAAACTGAATTTTAATGTGGTTTGCAAGCTGATGCTATGAACTTATTTCTAGTTTGAAGTTGATACTAGAATCAATAAATTATGGTTGAAACATTGTTGCATAAGATTATCAATATGGACACATAACTCAAGGATCAAAAGCTTTGTGCCATTAGAAATTGTTATTCTACAAAGAATGACATTGATTTAAGTGGATTGAGCTATGTTGAGTAGAGCCCAAAAGATATATTATTAATGAGAAAAGAGGCCTATATATAGGCCTAGAACAGAATATGCTACACCAGAGGAATAACCTAAGCTAACATGTACTTCCATACATAAATACCTATAATTATATCACTTAATACTCCCCCTCAAGCTGGTGCATGGATGTCAATCATGCCCAGCTTGTCAGAAAGGAGTTTAAAAAGAGAAATACTTAAAGGCTTAGTAAATATGTTTGCAAGGAGCAGCGAGATCCGGTGAGAAACTGTGAGGAGCAACGAGATCCGGTGAGAAGAGGGCTCAAGGAGATCCGGCGAGAAGAGGACAGGGAAAATAAGGTGTCGGAGGCCTCCTAGGAATCTACCTGTGATTGGCGGACTTGGAGATCAGCCCGCCTGAAAGAGCTGGCCTGAGAAAAGGACGTGTAAGGCGCGTGAAGAGCTAGCTTGAGAAAAGGACACGTAAGGAGCGTGAAGAGCCGACTGGAGAAAAGAACACGTAAGGCGCGTAAAGAGCTGGCTGGAGAATGAGAGAACGGCTTGGGATGAAGCCGCTGGAGAAGAGAAAGCCGTGGGAGGAAATCTGGCTTGAGAATGAGATAACGGCTCGAAAACGGCTCAAAAACGGCTCGGCTCGTGAGGAGATGAGGCTCGGCTCGAAAACGCCTCGACTTGGCTGGAGAGCTGGCTGAAGACACTTTTTTCCCCTCTTTTTTTTTAACTGGGTTGGGCAAAAACGCTTAGGAGACCTTTTTTTTTACTTTTTTCTAGGAGGAGAGGGGAGGGGAGGCACGCACGATGAGGCTGCCTCCTCTCTTTTCTTTCTTCAGAGAAGTTGAGGCGCTTCCATGATGAGGCGCTTCCCGCGTCTGTTAAGATGCGAACGAAGAGGCGCTCGAGCAGAGAAGCTGTTTGCTTCACACGTCTGGGACATGATCGTTACTTCACGCGTCTGATGAGATGCCGCGAACGACGAGGGCAGAAGCCGAGAGAAGCCAAGGCGAGAGAAGACAAGCCGAGAAGACCAGCGCAGGGACGAAACCGCGAGTCTTGAGAAGCCTACGACGTAGGTGGAACTCGCAGGTCTTGAGAAGCCAATAACGTAGGGAGAAGAAAGGCCGAGCGATGCAGCCGGGCGGCGCAAGAACAGATAGGGAAAAAACTGGGAAAAAAACTAACCCTAGGGCTGCTATGATGCGGAGGGCCGACCGCGAGTAGCCGCCTGTCCCCAAAAATTCTCAGCTGAGAGACTCTGTCAAGTACCTTGCTATAGGCACGAGTTCGGGGTCGAGAAGAGTTTGCAAACTCCACGATGGAATGTGTTGCAACAAGAGAGTTGGATGAGAAGAAGACTGGGAGGGAGAGAGAGAGAGAGGAAGGAGGGAGAGGAAGATGAAGAGGTAGAGGGTAGAAGTAGAGAACATTGCAATTGAGAACTGCTCTATATTTCTCCTTCATTCTTTCCCATATAAATACATATTCTGTCCATAATTACCAGCTTTAATTCTCACTTTTAAAGCTCACAAGCAGTTACATTATTTTATTTAATGTCATTATGAGCAGTCTTCAATTCTCACTCTTAAATTATATTCAATTCTTATCCTTGAAATAAGTGCTGCCTTTATTCTTCTTTATGCGGCGTTCATACTTGATTCTCCATCTCCCTTCATCATGTGTGTCATGTGAATTGGATGGCTGAGGTGGCTGGCTGCCACATTGATGCTGAGGTGGCAGCCAAGTGGGTGTAACAAGTCCTCCCTCCGGACATACATGCTTGTCCCCAAGCATGAATTGTGGAAAGTCTTGATATAGTTGAGAGGATGGTTCCCAGGTTGCTTCATCATGAGGAAGGCCGGTCCATTTAACTAAGAGTTCTTCTAAACCGTTGTGCATTCGGCGAGCCAAGATGGCAAAGGGAGTGGGAAAGAGATCGGCAGTGGAAGTGAGTGGCAGTATGGGTTGAGGAGGTGGGGCTGGACCTTGAAATTTCTTTAGGAACGAAACATGGAAAACATTGTGGGGTTTGGCCTCCGGAGGAAGGTCAAGAGCATACGCCACTGTCCCAATTTTGCGCAGGATGCGAAAGGGGCCATAAAACCTTGGGGATAGCTTTTGTGAAGTCCGTTGAGCCAACGATTTATGACGATAAGGTTGGAGCTTAAGGAGGACCAAGTCGTTGATGTCAAAGTGGAGGTCACGATGTTTGTGATCATAAGCATTTTTCATAATTTGTTGTGCTTGTTGAAGCCGAGTACGGATGAGTTGTAAGTGAGCATCACGATCACATAGTGCTTGATCAACGGCCTCCAGATTGGTAGTCCCCGTTGTGTAGGAGAGGAGACGTGGTGGTGGCGGACCATAGACGACTTCGAAGGGGCTGGTGCGAAGAGCCGTATGATATGCCGTATTATAGCAATACTCTACCCAAGGCAACCATTTGGTCCAGCTCTTCGGCCTGTCGCTTGTGAAGCATCTGAGGTCGACTTCGACGCCGCGATTGACGACTTCGGATTGGCCATCTGATTGAGGGTGATAGGCTGAGGTGAAATTGAGGCGTACTCCGGATAGAGTGAATAATTCCTTCCAAAACTTGCTCGTAAAAGTGGGATCGCGATCAGAGACGATCGATTCCGGCACCCCATGTAAGCGAACGATGTGGTCAAAGAAGAGACGCGCTACACTGGTTGCATTGTGAGGGTGACTCAGGGCAAGGAAGTGGGCATACTTGGAGAGCCGATCAACCACCACTAAGATGACATTCTTGCCTGCTGATGTTGGAAGGCCCTCAATGAAATCCATGGATAAATTTGCCCAAATTTGCTGTGGAACGGGTAGCGGTTGCAGTAGACCAGCCGGTTGTAAGCTGTCTTTTTTGTTGCGTTGACATACGACGCATGATTGGACGTACTCTCGTACATCGCGGCGAAGGTGTTCCCAAAAAAACTCTGCATGTACTCATTGGAGTGTACGTTGGTAGCCTTCATGGGTGGAATCATGACGTGTTGATAAGATGGTGGAGCGGAGGGGAGACGTCGCTGGAATAACAATTCTGGTTTTGAAGAAGATAAGGCCGTCCCGAGGATGGTTGTGGCATGAGTTTGATATCCCTCCATAAGTGCTGCATTGGTGGAGAGGACTTGGAGTTCAGCTTTGAGCTGCAAAATGAAGTGCGGTTGGGGAAAAGAAATAGCAGCAATGGACCCGGCAGCAATAGGCTTACGTGATAGAGCGTTGGCCGCTGTATTAGACTTGCCAGCTTTCTATTCAATGAGGAAGTCATATATTAACAGCTTGGAAACCCAATGGTGTTGAGGATAAGTGGTCAACCATTGTTCAAGAAGATACTTCAAGCTGTAATGATCAGCGCGGACGACAAATTGGCGGCCCCAAAGATAAGGTGTCCAGTGTTTGATAGCCTTGACGAGGCCTACTAGTTCCTTCTCATACGCCGTGAGTTTTTGCATATGGGCTGGAAATGGGCGGCTGAAATAAGTGACGGGGTGCCCATTTTGATGAAGGACAGCGCCCATACCAGTAGTGGCTGCATCGCATTCGACTACAAAAGGTTGGGAGAAGTCTGGAAGAGCGAGAGTAGGGGCTGTGGTGAGAGCGGACTTGAGTTGTTCAAAAGCAGTTGTAGCTTTTTCATCCCAACTGAAGTTGTTTTTCCGGAGCAAGCCTGTGAGAGGGGCAATAAGTACACCATAATTTTTGATAAATTTGTGGTAGTAACCTGCTAGGCCGAGGAAGCTGCGCAGTTCAGCGGTTGTGACGGGTTGAGGCCATGATGATATTGCTGAAATTTTTTGAGTATCGGTGTCGACTCCTTTGTTAGAAATGACGTGGCCCAAGTATGTGATAGTAGGGACAGCGAAAGTGCATTTGGACTCCTTGAGAAATAATTGATGCTCTCTTAAGGTTGAGAAGACGTTGTCGAGGTGGATGAGATGATCAGTTAAAGAAGGGCCGTAAATGAGGATGTCGTCAAAGAAGACCAGCACATACTTTTGCAGCATGGGGCGAAAAATGTCATTCATGAGGGCCTGGAAAGTGGATGGTGCATTGGCCAAGCCGAAAGGCATGACAAGGAACTCAAAGTGGCCGTGATGAGTACGAAAGGCGGTCTTTTCCTCATATCTTCATGCATCCAAATTTGGTATAGCCCGAACGCAGATCGAGTTTGGAATAGATGCAGGAGCCATGTAACTCGTCGAGTAGCTCATCAATGACAGGGATCGGAAATTTATCCTTGATTGTGATGGCATTCAAGGCACGGTAGTCGATGCACATTCTCCATGAGTCATCCTTCTTTTTGACAAGAAGGGCGGGCGCTGAAAACGGGGATGTACTCGGTCGAATGATGCCTTGTTGGAGTAGTTGTTGGCATTGAGCTTCAATTTCGTCCTTCTGCCGAAATGGGTATCGGTAAGGATGAACGGCCACCGGTCCTGACTGTGGTTGTAGTCGGATGCGGTGGTCCCTTGATCGAAAGGGTGGCAATCCTGTTGGCTCCTGAAACAAGCTTCCAAAAAGTATAAGAACATTTTCAACGCTGTCATGAGTTGCGAAAAGTACTGTTCTTATTGGTATGAATTGTTGTGGCTGAATTCCTTGTAGCATGATAGTGCCGTTGGGAGTGGCATATTGCAACTTCAGCTTGTCAAAGTCCCATGTGATCGGCCCCAACATTTGAAGCCATTGTACTCCAAGCACAGCATCAAACCCGCTGAGTTCGATGATGAAAAATGATGTTGTTATGGCTTTCGTTGACGAGGTGCAGAGTCGCCGTGTGGTCTCCAGGACAATGGAGGCGAGCTCCATTAGCAACTGTCACCGAGATGCCATTGCGATGATGGACAAGAAGGTGAAGATGATGCACCACTGAGGAGCTCAGGAAGTTATGTGTACTCCTTGAATCGAGGAGTACACGGATGGGTAACCCGTCAACGGTGCCGGCGATCTGCATGGTTTGAGGATGTGGGGTGCCCTGTAACGCCATGATGGACAAGGCAGGTGTCGTGTTGACCTCGGCCATGGGAATGATGTCATCATGGTTTGATAACTCCTCATTGGGCATCGACGAGCTCGGTGGTTCGGCTTCCACATCCGGTGTTATTTCCAACAGGTATAACTGGCGACAACGGTGGGTTGGATGCCACTCTTCATCACAATGGAAGCACAAGCCCTGCCGACGGCGAGCGGCAACATCTTCCTAGCTGAGCCGTCGGGTGGGGAGGCCGCGTTGGGTTCCTCTGATCAGCGGTTGGGAAACAGGGGAAGCAAGTGGATCACGGCCATGGTTTAAAATCTCGGTACCGGTACTGGTATATACCGGTACCGTACCGTACCGACACACGGTACGGACCGGTATGAAAATGCATACCGGCCGTCTTTTTTTTTTTCTTTTTTCGTGACATACCGCCCGGTATCGCCCATACCGGGCGGTAAATGGCATCATATCGCCATATACCGCCCGGTATACACAATATATCCGGTTTTTTCAAATACCGGGTATATCGTATACCGGAAACCTAAAAAACCGGTAAATATCGGACTTACCGTACCGTACCGATCGAGATTTTAAACCTTAATCACGGCTGGTAGGGGCACGTGGGGTGAAAGAGGTATTGGAACCTTGGAGTAACGACCTGGAAGATCGACGAAGCATATATGGCGTTTGAGACCACGCCACACGTTCATACAAGTGGGCGAGTCTCATGGCTTCCGTGAGGTCCACGGGGTTGAGAGCTTCGACTAGCACTTGAAGGTTGGGAGTGAGACCTTGTAAAAATAACTCGACCTCTTGTTCCGCGGATAGTGTGCCGGCACGAGCAAGGAGTCGCTGGAAGGAACGTTGATAATCGAGGACGGTTCTTGTTTGATGCAGACTGGCCAGGTCACCCAGTTTATTGCCTCAGCTTGGCGGCCCGAAGCGACGATGATAGTAGTCTTGGAAGTCCGCCCATGTGAGGTGGGGAATGTCTGACATCAGTTTTAGCACCCAAAATTGTGCATCATCGGTCATGTGGTACGCTGCAATAGCTATCTTGGATTCCTCAAGGATTTGATGGAAGAGGAAATATTGATCACAACGTGCTAACCATGGTAGGGGGTCCTCTGAGCCATCGTAGCATGGGAATTCGAAACGAGGTGATTGTTGATGCAGGTGGATGGTGCCGGTTTCTTCCGGTGGACATGGGTGGCCTTGGCGCCGAGGTACTTGGCCGAGGATGCCTTCTGTCATTGGTGGTGGGGCAAGTCGTTGAACTGTAGGCGTTTCACGACGAATGGAGGCGCTGTCATCTTCCACCGTGGCCGGAGTTCGAAGGGCCTCCATGTCCTTTGAGAGAGCTGCTACTTGGGCTAAGATCTGCCCGCGTTCAGCGCGTTCTTTCTCGCGTTCAGCGCGTTTTTTCTCGCGTTCAGCGCGGTCATGGGCTTGGGAAGCAGTTATCTCGCGCATGAAGTTCAGGACCTGATATTGGAAGGTCTCTCCCATGCCTGAATCTGATACCAACTTGTCAAGTACCTTGCTATAGGCACGAGTTCGGGGTCGAGAAGAGTTTGCAAGCTCCATGATGGAATGTGTTGCAACAAGAGAGTTGGATGAGAAGAAGACTGGGAGGGAGAGAGAGAGAGGAGGGAAGGAGAGGAAGATGAAGAGGTAGAGGGTAGAAGTAGAGAACATTGCAATTGAGAACTGCTCTATATTTCTCCTTCATTCTTTCCCATATATACATATTCTGTCCATAATTACCAGCTTTAATTCTCACTTTTAAAGCTCACTAGCAGTTACATTATTTTATTTAATGTCATTATGAGCAGTCTTCAATTCTCACTCTTAAATTATCTTCAATTCTTATCCTTGAAATAAGTGCTGCCTTTATTCTTCTTTATGCGGCGTTCATACTTGACTCTCCATCTCCCTTCATCATGTGTGTCATGTGAGTTGGATGGCTGAGGTGGCTGGCTGCCACATTGATGCTGAGGTGGCTGCCAAGTGGGTGTAACAGACTCGGTGCAGGGAGGAGATGGGCAGTGCAGGAACAAGGAGAAAAGAAAAAACTAGGGCTGCTCTAATTAGAGACGGGAGGAAACCCTAAGCTCTGATACCATGTTGAGTAGAGCCCAAAAGATATATTATTAATGAGAAAAGAGGCCTATATGTAGGCCTAGAACAGAATATGCTACACCAGAGGAATAATCTAAGTTAACATGTACTACCATACATAAATACCTATAATTATATCACTTAACAAGCTATATTGGCCCAAATCCAATATGTGAATTCCCTTGATTTAACCGAAAAAGATACTTTTATTGGCACGACTAGAACTCAGACCTTTTGTTGTGATACCATGTTAACTTTTCCAAAAGCATAAGTTGTTAGGAAGGTGTTCAACTATCCATTTATATTCTTAATACTCTCATTCATGTATTGGCATGTGAATTGAATTTAACTGGCCTAAACTCAACAAGTGAATTGACTTGACTTAATTCATACTATATTCTTTTATTTACTGGTAAATTGAAACTCATGTTAAATTTGATTACGTAACCAATTTTCCTAAACAATCTTAAGTTAGGAAAGAACTTAATGCCTGGGTCTATACATTTATACTCTTAATATCTGATTGAGGACTCTGGGGTCCGCCAATCAATATGCCAAAGAATCCAAAACAATTATGAGAATCTGAATGTGGTTTATGAAGCCTTATATTTCGAACACAATAAATTATTGATAAAAAGGATAGAATCATTATTGTATATACATCTCTCTTCAAGTTCCATTCTTTTTTGAGATCGCAAAAAGCATTGTAGTAACATATTTCACCATAACACTATGAAACAGATAAAAAATGACATGTTCTTACAATGTTTCTCTTGTAGGGTGTACCTATTGAGAATTTGGAAATATTAAGAGTGATATTTGGAATCTTCCCTACATATCGTGATAGGTAAATCACTATTTTCTGAATAGCTGATTTGGTTGCACTTATTAATATCATTGATTTTTCTTTACGCTAGTGCATTGTAATGCAGCACCAAACCAATAGGAGTGAGAGAATAGTGGAGAGAGAAGCAAGAGATTAGGGTTTCATTTCATAAACTCAAAGATCTCCCTAATGTCACAATGACTGCAATATTTAAAGACCAAAATCCTAGTAAATAAGGAAATACATATACTAGGAAAAGGAAATTGAAACTATGGATTATGGAAATAAAGTTAAGGCCTTAAATCAAGGCAACATATAAAACCTAAAAAATAGCCCTTAATTAGGGCTTAGAACAAGACGAAAGTTGAGATTCCATTAATTGAAGATTGTGACTGTATCACCTTTTTATGTTGTTTGTGCATTTGTTATGTGAAGTGTAGTTATGACATTTGCTGCTAACTTCAATCATGTCTATTGTACGTTTTTTTTTTCAACAAAAAAATATATTCTAATTATATCTATTGGGAGTTTTCATAATAATATGAAGAAGTTTAGGTCCCTGTTATATCCCAATCCCTACATCAGTATATTCTCGTGACCTTGGATTTCAGAAGTATGTTAGTTCTTCCAAATCAAACTCAACCAATGCACTGGATGTCAGTTCCAACACTTGAAAAAGAAGAGACAGAAGTTGCGATTGAATTTCTTGATTGATTTTTCCATTCAACATAGAGGCCAGAGGGATATATATATTACATATATACATGAGATATTATCTACATCTAAATTACTACTCCTATTTGCAAGACTATAATAATGAGTTTAGGCCAAGGTATCAAAATTTGTACCGTATACGGGGTATGTACCAAAAATTCACATTTTCGATATTCGGTACACCCGGTACCATATACCGCCCTTAGCGGGCGGTATTCTTATGATGTCGGGTGGTACCATATACACCCCAAACCCCCCCTTCCATCCCCACTCATCCTAAATCTTTCTCAAACTCTCTCAACTCTCAATCTCTCTCAAATTCTCTCAAACTCTTTTGAACTCTCTTTTTTCTTCATCTCCACACCGAAACACTGCTGCAATGGCGCCAAAATCTCAATTTGACGTCGCATGGCAGCACGCCTGTCGGTTGGAGAAGAAGCATCACTAGCAATGCCTCCATTATGATTTCATTTCCTGTGGTGGAGGCATCACTTGGTTGAAGCAGCATTTGGTCTGAGGATATCCCGACGTGGCCAAATGCGGCAAAGCACAGGCAAAGGTCCGAAGCTCTTCAAAGAACTGCTCAACAACAAACGAGAACAACGTGTTCGGGATGCCGAACAAAGACAAGAGTTCGATCGAAGAGCTACCAAAGACGTTCGGCAATACGAAGGTCGCCAATTTGAGGGTCGTGGTGGCGATGTCGACAAGGATCCAGAGCTTGAAGCCGCCATCCGTGCTTCATGGAGCATCAAGCCTTCGATCGAGATCAGAGGTATTATCCCCAATCTCAATTTGAGTATAACAGCAGCAGTGGCACTAGTAGCGTCGGCTCAACTTCAGCTGCAGGAGCAATGAACCGAATTGGTTCAATTCCCTTTGGTCCTCAGATTGGCCGAAGTTCTAGCATTATGGTACCTTCTCAAATCCGAAGAAGAGGCGAAGGCAGTAGAGGAGGAGGCATCCAGGGCTTCTTCTCAAACCTCGGACAAACTGGCGGTAGGAAATCTTCTGTTGATTTAACTAACCTTGATCCTAGGGCATTTGCTTCTCAATCAAACAAGCAACTGCGCATCGACGATGCTTGGAGCAAGACCAAACAGTGGGAGTTGGGGAGAGCAATCTCCAAATGGTTCAACTTCAACCGGATTCCAGCAGATACAACCAATAATCCATACTATCGATCTATGGTCCCTACAATCCAAAAGGTCAGCCCAGGTACTGCCCCTCCAACTCCCTACGAAATTTTAGGACCTTTACTTGAAATAGAGGTCGACAAGATCAAACAATGGATCGATGGATACAAAAGACAATGGGAGGATTACAACTGCACTTTGATGTGTAATAGTTGGATTGGGCCAACCCGAATGAGCATCATCAACTTTCTCATCTATTGCAATAGGAAGGTGATATATCACAAATCAGTGAACTCTTCGGATGAGCACTATGACGCAATGTACATTTCCAAACTGATGACAGACGTGCTCGAGGAGATTGGTCCACATAACGTCGTGCAAGTTGTAACCGACAATGGGGCAAACTTTAAAAGGGCATATGAGATAATTGAACAAGATTTCCTCACATTTTTGGACTCAATATGCAACACATTGTATAGATTTCATGATGAAAGATATCCGTGGTTTGCTGTTGGTGAAGTTGGCGGTTAAAAGGCGAAACAGATCATGCGATTCATTTACAATCAGACATGGGTACATGCCGCAATATACAGAAGGTAATTTTTTTTTAAAAAATATTTACTATTTCTAATTAGTTCATCATAAATAATTACTAATAATTAATTCATTTTTAGGTGAAATTATTCGACCATGAGAGACTCGTTTTACAACAAATTTCATCTCATTAAGGTCTCTCCAACAAAGAAAAGGTTGGCTTGAGGACAATGTTTACAAGCAAAGATTAGTCACACAACATACACTGTATTGCCGGCTTTCAATGTATTCTTTTTTTTGCAAATTATTTATTAAAGATAAAATCTCATTTCTAATATTCAATTTCAATGTATTGCAGTTAAATGATGGCTACAATTTGCATGCGATGCTCCAAATCGCCGTACGAATCCTCTCACAAACAACATCAGGTGGATACGAGAGGAATTGGTCAACCTTATCGCTCATACATACGAAGCCGCACAACCGCCTCTCATACGTCCGATTAGAGAAGCCGGTGTAAAAGTGAGGGAAAGAGTTTCTCGTTTGAGTCCTTATCAAAGAATAGAAACCGAGAGGGATCCATATGGTCTAATCTATAGGGTTTGACACTAGCCGTGACCCTGGCTAGATCGGGACCTTGTAATGAAAGGATATGAGTGCACGGTAAGTATGATTGTTTGGTTCATCACAATGTTCTAATTGAAACATAGACGTTACCCATGACTTATGAGAACCAAGGGTATTATGGGAATTTTACTCTAGGTGTGGAAAAGAGTTTCCGGTGATGTCAAAGGGTTGATATTATAATCTCATTACCAACTAGTGATGAACCTAGTTAGTCACACACAATAGAGCGTGTTCTAGCTGAGAATGGATTAATTCCAATTAAGGTAGTTAATTAGGAATCAATTATCTGATTCGGCTTGCAATACGATTGCAAGGATGCTAGCACATCCCGAAGACGAATCCGTCGATTAGGTGGATTCGAATGAGGAATGAGGAATGTTTATTTGGGATATAGACGGAGACTTCCTTGTTTGGAGAGCTACCATATGTAGAGGGTCTATATGTGGAAGTTTAAATCAAGGGCTTATTGGGTATTTAGGAATGTGATTCCTAATTATGGGTAAGGCTTATTTGCTAAGTAGGAAATACAAGGAAAGACATCCTTGACATCCTTTTTTGGTAGCCGACCCACCCTACTAGGAAAGAGGACAGCTGCCCCCTTCAAATAAAGAAGGGGACAACCACCCCTTCCAAGAGTGATTCCAAGAGAGAGCGAGAGAGAATCACCCCCTTCCCATGTGTTGCTGCGGCACCCCTCTTGGAGAAGAGGGACAGCAATACTTCTCTCAAGAAACAGCCCTACCAACACCACCCTTTGCACCTTGTGACCGTGGGCTTGTTGTCCGAGCGTGGGGCAACGCGAGGACGTGATTGGATCGCGAGGAGGTGCATCTCAGTTAAGAATGTGCTTGTGTGGTCAAGCTAAGGCCAGACGCTTGGACGACTACGTGATCGTGCATCAAAGATTGTGAGACGGTGCTCTCTTCATCTTCGGGGCAGCTCTACAAGAGGTATAATTTCTGAACCAATCTTGTACATTAGTTTTGCGTTGTCTAGATCCGAAACAAAGCAATACCTTGCTCATCGGATGGGATCCGTTGTGTGTTTGATTTTGTTTGCATATTATTGTTCAATAAAATTGTTTTGTTGTTCATACTTTTCTGCTGCACATTAGATCCCATTGTATTTTCCAACATATTTAGCGTCGGTTTGCCTCTTCTATTTGTGGGGACCAATGGGGGCAAACATCCCCATAGTATTTATCATTATCACATCTTGTTTTCCTTTCCAACATGATTTTATGAGGACTACTGGTCTTGATAGATTTTCAGTTCTTTGTCTGATAGATTTTCAAACTGACTGAACTGGTCTTGAAAATCATGGTTGTTTTGGTCTTCACTGCAAGCTGCTGATCCCCATGTACCCTTTTCTTGAGTCAATAGTTACACGTTCCTTAGTTTAGTTCTTATATATAATGGATGAAAGAAGTTCTTGTAGCTTGCATGTGATCCAGCATGTGATACTGCAGCTTGCATTATATATATATATATTGTTTGTTCTAGTATCCTCTGTATAATCTGATAGGTAAACCCTGAAACTTCTTTTTTTACTGACATGAAAATGGTTGATTCTTGTATTCCGTGTTAGTAAGAGATGCTAAGTTGAGCTAGCTATTGCATATTGTATAATATAACCTGAACCAACTATTTCTCTAACATCTGTAACATTCATGGTCACAGCCCACTTCCTGCAGCTTACGATCGAGTATTACAGGTATTGTCATTGTTCATCGTTGTAATTATTGTCAAAATTCTTTGTCAATTTACCATGTTGGCCAATAGTGTTATGCAGGTTGGTGATGCTAGCGGTATTCAATCACCAGTATCTTTTGGTGGCTTTGGAAGTATGACTAGGCACCTAAATCGACTATCAGCAGGTACAAATAGCTAGAAATACAGATTATGTTCATCTTGAAACCTGTCGATCTTACTTTTATTTTGCATTGATTTTTAACGGCAAAGCTGATGCTTAAGTGGAACTATATCTGACCATGTATTTTTTCTTTTTAACAATTTTCCATCATCTCAGGACTGGTTTTGTGATGTAAAATACTTCTTTACTTAACTGAATGCTGTTGCTAAGAAAATACTATCAAATTTGTCTCCATCTTTTTAGCTTCATAAGATTACATGATAGGTAACAGTATTTTATCTGTAGCAAAGAAAATGACAACAGTTTGAAATTCTTAATATTCTTCACATCTTTTCAAAATTCAGGTATACATGAAGCAGTAACAGGAAATTTCCTTGATGCATATAGTTTGAGCTTGCTAAACCCTTACATGGTTAGTATTTATCCCTCATTTTATATGTCAATTTTTCAATTAGTGGACCTGTTTTTTGACTATAAAGCATTGCAGCCCAACTTAAGTGCATCATGGCTGTTTCAAAGAGCAATGTCAGCAAGAGAACACACTTCACCAACTTTCATTAACGAGCTTTTGTATTACAACTTTGAAGCTATGCAGGTGAACTAGAGTATCTTAATTTGTATCCTGCAGAATCATTTGCATGTTTTTCAAATTTGAATTACTTAACAATGTTTTGATCATATTTTCTTAGAAGCTTGGAAACTCAGTGCTTAGGCCTTTTCTACAGGTAAGTGAAGTATGTTTTATTTCCATGATTTATCTCACTATCTTGTGCACACCTAATTGATTTGTTATACTTAATTGTAGGATGTGATACAATTTGGACCACTCGTAAAGACCTTAGTTTCTGTGATGTTGGCTCACCCCAAGATATTGCCATCAATATTTAAGCAGGTGAAAAGGCTTTTGTTTTCTTCCTGATTATGCTCTCATCCTTGCTCAATTTGTTTTTTCTCAAGTGAGATCTCATCTGCTTCCGTGAATATCTTTCTATAACATAACATATATTTGTATCAATATCAATGATGGGCCCATGAAAATTATGTGACAGTATTCTACCTACCTATAACCTATAATAGGGGAAAGAGATGTCTCAATTTGGTTGTTATTTTCTAGATTCAAATCATGTTTATAAACATATACTTTTTGTGCCCAAGAGTTTCAACCTCGTCCTCGATGATACCTTTATCATTCATTCTAACAATCAAATATATAATAGTTTTATTGAGAAATTAAGAGAGGTATAAGCATGGTTTAAAAAAAAGCATACAGGCCCATTTTTTTTTTTTTTTTTTTTTTGCTGTTAAAAATAACTCCAATAACACATAATTGATCAAGAAATACTTAAATTTAAGATTCAAATGTCAAATACATGAATATAATATTTTAAATCCGGCCCCAAACGGCTATATGCCACTGTAGCAACGGTTCTTTTTAAGAGCCGTTACGTCATACTAGGCATTACCGCCCGGTATAGGCGGTATTTGATAAATACCGCTCATACCGGGCGGTATTTACTGAGATACCCGGTATCGCCCAATACCGGGTATCTCGTATACCGGTTTTTCAAAAAAATCGGTAAGTACCGGCCGTACCGGGTGGTACGGTATGGTATTTGAAACCATGGGTGTAAGTACGATAGGCATTACAAAGTGGAACTCAAGAATTCAAGTCACTGGTGCAAAATTGCTTGGAATTGAAATTGACAAATTAGAGCATGAACCCCAAGAATTCATGATGATGATCCACTAAAAACCCTCTAATTCACCTATTGTAGGATACTAGTGTTCTTTGTTGTTGGTAGAGCTAAAGGCGCCTTTCTATTTTGAGGGAGGAAGCCTTGGTTTCTATCCTCTCTTCAGAAGAACATAGATTTAGTTGAACTACTATAAATTCTTATCTTTTTATTGACTTGTGCTTTACTGCATTAATACTTGTTACTCTTTGTTAGTTGAATTAATGGTTAACATTAATTTTTCATTCACCACTTAGTTTGAAGTAATTGTGCTTTTACTTATCCAAACAGTGCTTTTGACATCATGAGTAAGGAAGTCAAAATAACTCGTATGCATTTAGTTAAATGGGAAAGATGCAACGATTTGATTATTAGGTGAGTAATACAAATGTATATACTCTTCTAAGGTTCAAACTCTCATAACAATACCAATCTTGATAAATGACTGGTACTACCTTTGCGTACCATTCCAAAACTCGATACTTGTTTGGTGCAAATTGGATCGTACCGAGTGTACTAGTACTTTTCTTTTTTCATTTTAAACTCCAAATTCGTAGTTTAATAAGATTAACTCATTAAAATGATTAAAAAACATACATAATGCACTAATAAAGCGTAGAAACATCTCAAATTAAAGTATATTTGAAGTTAAAATGAAAGCAATACAAATTTAAACTTAAAAGACTAAGGGTTCGTTCGTTTCGCGAACAGGTTAGTACAGAACAGACTAGTGAGTACAGTATAAGATTGTACAGGACAGCATAACAAATAGTCTCATGTTCGTTTCGCATGATATTGGACATCAATTCTAGTACTGTCCTACTTTCGTTTCGTATTATCACAGCACAGGATAAGACAATTTGTCGAAAATACCCTTTGTACTATTTCTTGTTCGTTTCATTATACAAAATATACTAGACAAGATCATAACTTATTATAATAATAAAATATTTATTTTAACTAACACAAAAGTTATAATTCCAATTAATAGATGAATAAATATAATAAAACATAATATAATAGTAAATTGATAAATGTGCTCGAATATTGATAAATGTAACAAAAACATCATTCATAATATTTTTTAAAATGTCAACCAAATTATAAATCCATCAAAATAAATGTCAACCAAATTATAAATCCATCAAAACATGTCTCTAATAATAGTTAACATAATAAAATGTCTATATGATCCTAAAATCTTCCTCAGAAACATCAACCTCTGATCATCCTCCATCTCCAAGAAATATTTTTTATATTGTGGAGTATGTGCAGATTTAATAAGCACGTCTACTTCCTCCATAGGAGTGAGACCTAATTTCTTTAATTCTTGCAGTATTGGCTTAGCAGGCTCAGGCTTTGGTGCTAACTCTTTTCTAGTAGCTTCCATATTTTTGTCAAAAGCTGCAATGAATTCTCTTGCAATGTCAGGTTACGACTTCACTTGCAAGATGGACCAACAGATGCCTCATCTGAAGGGCCAGCAGTATGAGAAGTAGGTATATAGCTTGCTGATATAGGAGACTCAGGTGGATGTTCTATCTCTTCATTACTTTCAATGTTAGGTTGGGTGTCATTAATTGCATCTGCTCCCGTCTCAGCTCCATGACCAGTAGCACGATCCTTGCCGAAAATGTTTTGAAGTCTTTCAAACTCCTCGAATTCCTTATTAGCATGATTCGTAGACTTAGGATGTTTCTGTTAAATATTAGAAATGACAAACGACAATATGGTAAGTTTTAAAAAAAATATAATTCAAAACTAAAAAATATATATTGTGCATTACCTCTAGGTATTCTGCAAGAATGTGATCATTATCCACTACGACACACTTTTTTATGTCAATCCACCCAAAACCATTGGTGTTCATCATGTCCATCACTTCAGATAATTTTGAGGACCATCGTTTCATTTTGTTTATCACTTGTTGAACCGTGATAACAATTCCTGGAAGTCGTATTTTCATCCTTTTACATGCTTCTTCATGAGTTCTAGATTTAAATGACCCATTCACCCTTCATTCCTTCAACAACTAATTCTTCTAAAATGGTCAATAATATTTCATCCTCTTCTGTCGTCCAACTACGTCTACTTCTTTTTACACCATTTCCTTTTTCATTTTGTGGCACCCCGGTAGCTATATTTTCATTCTCCATATCTATAGCAAAAATAAAACAAAAGACAAGAGTTAAAACTATACAATACAATCATATCATATCCATAAACGATCAAGTACCTATTACATCAATAACAATATATTCATAATTTTAAAGTCACCATAGCTTGAGATGAAAAAACACAACACAAAAAGTTACAATATCATCATGTATTTCCAACACAAACAAAGTATCATAACTTAAAAATTCTACATCACAAACTAATAACTCCATTCATCATACATTTGTTGTGCTAAGTTATCCCTTTGGAGAGTCCATTCAGTGCTAGGCTCAACAATGCCTATTATTCAATAGGCTCTTCTCCCATTGACATTTCATCATCCAATAGTATCGTAGAGTCCAATGGATCAACCTCTATGTTCATTCGTATGAAATTATGGAGAATGCAACAAGCAATAATGATACGACATTGAATTTTCATTGGATAAAACGAGGGAGATCGAAAAATGGCCCATCTTTTCTTCAAAAGACCGAAACACCTTTCTATAACATTTCTTGCCCGAGCATGCCTATAGTTAAACATTTCTTCCCGATTTTGAGGTGCACGTCGACCAGTGGCCCACTCTTGAAGATGGTATCGTCTACCTCTATACGGTGCAAGAAACCCCTCCCCATTGGTGTATCCACCATCCACAAGATAGTATGTACCTATTGGTACAATTATGAGATTATTAAAAAAATAATATAAAACTCAAATATTGAGAACAACTGTGAATGTGCATACCAACTAGGACATTCAATGCATTTTGTCTAGTAACTGCATCACGCAACACCCTAGAATCTGAAGCAGACCCTTCCCAACCTGATAATACGTACACAAACTTTAAATCTCGTGTACATACACCTAATACATTTGTTGCAAGACTTCCTTTTCTTGTCCGGTATCTAGGCCTATCAGCTGCAGATGGTGTCTGATATGTATGTAACATCCAATGCTCCTAAACAACCCTATAAAATTAACAATACTTGACAATAAATATAATGCATATTATAAAAAAATTTAAGGGCACTCATTATATTAATGGAATATTAATTACCTTGAACCACTTCCATCTCTCGTCTATGCAATCCTGCGACACAGGTTTTGGCTTTACAAATAAAACATCTTGTAACCTTAGTATTGCATTTAATACTCGATGACAATATCTACTAATAGTATCTCCAGATCTCTTGAACCTAACTCGAATTGACCTATTTTTTGTGTGATGAGCAAGTATATTTACAAAAAAAGCAACTTGTTCCTCCACGCACACCCACCCATCACTCTTTAATCCACCTCGTACTGATAGAAGCTCACAAAGTTTTGCAAAAGCATTTCTAGACATTCTTAATTCTCATAAACAATTTGTATCAGTGCGTCTAATTATGGAATCTAGCATATCCCTACGAGTCTCAAATTGTGACATATTTCTTTCATCTAGAGTTTTTCTCTCATAATTTCTTCTACAAATGAAGTGCAGATAAAAAAATGCAGCAGCATACATAGCTAGCATGTTGATCAAATGATAACAATGTAGTTGACGTCGATCCATTATACTATAAAAAATAATTAACAATATTAGCAATTTATGCAAAAAAAATATCTAGTAATTTCTAAAAAGAATATAGAAAAATATATACCTAATACAAATTCTTGAACTCCCACCTGCAAATAATCAATCAAACATTAGCTAGCATGCATAAAAAATTAATACTATGCACAAATAAAACATTTATAGTATCCTTAGTTTGCACAGATAAAAAATTTGCAGCATCCTTAATCAATTTTATTAAAATATGCCTCAAAATTAATACTATGCATAAACATAATTAATTTGTACTATTAAAAAATAATAATCAATTATTTAAATAAAAAAATAATCTAAAAAAATAGGGCATCAACGATTGCTGATGTCGCCTGTCATCAGCAATCGCCGATGACACATGACATCAGCAATCGCTGATGTCGTAGGTGGGCATCAGTGATTGCTGATGTCCCGCCTGCGACATCAGCAATTGCTGATGTCGCGAAGTCACCAGCGATCGGGACATCAGCAATCGCGGTTGCCCGCCTGCGACATCAGCAATTGCTTATGACGGCGGGCATCAGCGATTGTTGATGTCCCGCGACATCAGCGATCGCTGATGACGCCACGGCTGATGACGAGACGCCCTGCAAGCAACGTCCACGCCGGAGAAATTTTAACGGTGGGAGAGAAAAAAAATGATCGTGATTTTTTTCTATCTTTCGTACACGCCGTTCAACTCAATGAATTTGGGTGAATAATAGGGTTTAAAATATGAAGGATAATAAAGTCATTTTAAGCCTTGTACCAAAGTAACAAGCTCTTGTTACTCAAATTTGGAGTAACTAGGAAATGAGCCCGGTGTACTGCACCGAAATAAATTTTTATCTTGTACTTAGCATATTTTTGTAAACGAACACCGGATAGCATATGTTGTTTGTGCTATACCTTAAAATATTGCAAAACAAACGGACCCTAAAGAGTATTGAGATTTGAGAGTGTTAGAGTTATTAGAGTTACTTGTAGATAATCTTTTGTTGGTGTAGGTTAACTTAAGTTATTCTTCTTGCTACTATATTCTTTTTATGTCTCTCCTTTTACATACTTGGGAGAAGACTCACTAATGGATTTATTTTTGGGAGTTTTACCCTAACTTGGTATTAGAGCGACTAGGGTTAAGGCTTCCCTAATCTTCTCTTCTCTCCTTCCCACTCTTCTCTCATCTCTCCCTTTTCTCCCTACTCTTATTGCTCTTGCTGCAACTAGGGCAGCACCACTGCCTCCTCCCAAACTGCCCTAGGGCTGCCTAAATCAGCAATTGTAGCCTACGGCTGCCCCTCTGAGCCGTCTAGGGGTGGCAATTTTATCCGCATCCGCACTGTATCCGATCCATATTCGCAAGTAAAAATGAATATGGATACGGATACGTATTTAGAAAACTTATATCCGTGTGGATACGGTGCAAATACGGATATGACTATGGATCCACACTATATCCGCACCGTGTCCGAACCGCCTATCCGCGTCTCTGAATTACTATTTTGCCCGTATAAGTTATTAATATATATAAGAGCTCTATGGTAATTTCATGTCAAGATGAATTTTGAAGTATATTATATATTTATTTTGGATCAATGAATTGATAATTTATTGACTTTTTTAATTAAATATATTATTTTAATATTTTTTTATTAAATACGGTGCGGATACGGATGCGGTGCGGATATGGATATCCATATTCACATCCGTAGCGGATACGGATGTGAGGATATGGGGTGCAGTGCGGATACGGATAATCTAGTATCCGCACCGTATCCGATCCGTTGCCAGCCCTAGAGCCGTCGACTACAAAGGGGTAGGAGCCACCCCTTTCCTCTCTCCACCAAGCTTTGCAAAACAAAGGTTGGGAATAGCGTCCTTTCCTGCCCACAAGAGCAGCAAAAAGAAGGCAGCAGCCTTCCTATTTTCAGCCACAACCGCTGCCCTAAAACTGCCCTGTGGTTTTTTGCACAAAAGATGACAACACCAAGCAATTTAGGGTTTCTTCAAATCCATCCTTCTCGGGCAGCCTCTTCTTTGAAGATTTAAAGTTTTTGTTTGGCAAAAAAAAGGGTTTCTACTCAATGTCTTTCTCTTCCTTTGTGATGGATCTGAGGACCGCCTCTCTTTGCACCTACAAATATTTCAAGAATCTACACCCTTTACTCAGAGATATTCAATTTAAAATTGGAAGGTGGATCTGTTCAGGACTTCTATGACACCTTAAAAGGAAAAGGCTGATGTTTTACTACTAATGTTTTCGTTCAGAATAGGCAACGAGAAGAATTCCTTGTAGCTGGATTCTTGTTTGCTCTACCACCTTCACATCAGCATGTGAAATCTCAGCTTATGGCAAACAATACCATTCATGATCTCAGTGGTGCTATGAGAAGGGTCCTCAAAGTTACTAAACTCACTCTCGTTGCTTCCTCTTCAACTCTTGAATATTCTGCCCTTGCTGTTGGGGAGAGAGGTCGTGGTGGTGTGAAGAATGGTGGTTGTGATCGTGGGAGGAATTCCTTTTCTTGTACTCATTGTGGTCGCACTAATCATCCTTCTGAACGCTATTGGCAGAAATTTGGTCGACCACCTCTAGCTCAGGCTACCATTTCCTCACAAGCCACTCATTCTCTGGAAAATTCTAGCACGTAGAGTATGACATTATCTAAAATTGAGTATGACAAGCTTCTACAGATAAGTTCCTCCTCTGGTACCTCTATTGCTGTCATGTCTTCCACCACTAGGGTTGCAGCCGCTGCATCTTTGGTATGTCCTGAATTCTTGCTTCTAGAACCTCTAATCACACGTCAGGTAACCAGAGGCTCTTTTCCATCCTACATTCATTCCCTCCTCTGCCACATGTTCTTCTTGCTAAAGGCTCATCATCACCTATTCATGGTCTAGGGTTTGTTAAAATCCCTAACGACCTTAATTTAATTTTCCTGTAAATCTTCTTTCTATTAATCAACTTACCAAAAATCTCAAATATTGTGTAATTTTTTACTTGCCTCACTATGTTATCCAAGATTTAAAGATGAGGAGGATGATTGGTGGGGAACTGCATCTGGAGGGATATATCTTTTCTACCTCTCTTGCTACTGCTCATGTGTCCACCACACTGTATTAGTGGCACCGTCGTCTTGGTCAACCATTGTTTAGTAAACTAAAGAGTTTTCTTCCTAAGTTTGTGTCTTCTTCTTCTTTCCAATGTGAAGCTTGTCAGTTGGGAAAATATCATCATGCATCCTTCCCAGAAAGCTCACATAGTCATAGTAAGCCTGTCTTTGTTCCTGTTCATTATTCTGACATTTGGGGTCCTAGTGTTGGGATGTGCAGCAATTGATCTGCTCAAACCCTTTTATGTTGCCAGGGGTGTGGGGGCAGAGCCCTCGGAGCTTTTTTTGGGCCCTTTGGGCTGTGGGCCTGTGTCGCCCTATATCTACTCAAATGTAATAATTCTCTTGTATTGAAAAACCCTAATAGAAAGAAGAACTTCTAAGTGCGGCCGTGGATGTAGGCAATTTTGCCGAACCACGTAAATCTTGTGTGTGTTCTCGTGTGTTTTATTTTTTTCTCTCGTTTCTTATCTCTTGCGCTAGATCTATTCTCAACAACCACACTCCTATTATCAGTCGTTTGTGATATAAATATTTTGGTAATTTCATTGATAACTACACTCGTATGACTTGGGTTTATCTAGTTAAAGTGTCGGTCAAAAGTATTTCATGTATTCCAAAACTTTTATTTTGAAATTGTATATATTCCAAAACTTTTATTTTGAAATAAAAACTCAATTTGGTGTTCTTGTTGAAATTTTGCGCACCGATAATGCTTAAGAATACTTGGAGTCAAACTTTGTCTGCTTTCATGATTCCCATACTTCTAACTGACACTTTCGTGATTCATGAAACATCATGCCCCTACCTCACAACAGAATGAGGTTGCCGAAAATAAAAATCGACATCTACTTGATGTTTCCCATACTATGATGCTTCATATCAATGTTCCACGACATTTTTGGGGTGACGCTGTTCTTATGTCCACTTATTTGATTAACAGAGTGCTCTCATATGTCCTTGGAGGAAAGCCACATTTCTTCGTTCTCCACCCTATTGTGTTGGTCATTATAAATTATCTCCTCAAGCTGTCAAATGTATTTTTATTGGATACTCTTGCACCCAGAAAGGGTACAAGTGTTATGGCCCGACTTCCAAACACCTTTCTATATCTGCAAAAGATACTTTCTTTGAGGAGACGGCTTACTTTCCATTCATGCTCCTCTTGACCGTAATACTTCTCCACCTCATCTTGTTTACCAGCGACAGAAGAATAAGGAAGCTTGACCTACCTAATGCACTTAGGAAGGGTAAGCATGCTTGTATTTCCAATCCTATTAGTGGATGTGTTTCCTTTACTCATCTATCACCTTCTTTTCATATGTTTGCTTTGTCCTTGTCCACTATTTTCATTCCTAAGACATATTAGGAGGTATTTCTTGATCCTAAATGGAAGCGGGCCATGGATGAGGAGATGTGAGCTCTCATTGCTAGACGCACATGACATCTCGTCCTTCTTCCTTCAGGGGTTCGACCAGTTGCTTGTAAACAGATTGATACTGTCAAGTATCTTCCTGATGTACTACTGATCGGTATAAGGCCCGAATGGTTGCGAAAGGATTTACTCAGGACTCAGGAGTATGAGGTTGATAACTTTGAGACATGTCCTGTGGCTCGGCTGAACTCTGTGCGGATTCTTATTGTTGTAGCAGTGAATCTAGGGCGGCAAATGCATCATGGATGTGAAGAATGCCTTCCTCTATGGTGATCTCTATGAGATGATGTACATGGAGCAACCTCTCAAGTATATTGCTCACGGGGAGAATCAAGTGTGTAAGCTAAGAAGTGCTATATATGGTCTTAAAAAAGTCCTCGAGCATGATTTGATATACTTAGTTAAATTGTACGCCATTTCCCTTGCTAGTGTAGTCATTCTTACATATCTGAGGTGAAGGCTCATTTAAAGCAGGATTTTGTGAACAAAGATTTGGGCCTCTCTAGATACTTTCTTGGCATAGAAATTACCTGCAGTTCTAATGGTGTGGCTTTATATCAAAGGAAATATGTAATGGACTTGCAATTCAGATAGGGTTGTCGGGGTGTTGAGATAGGGTTGCTGTGGTGCAAACCTGTTGAAACCCCAATATAATTTCAGTTGTCGTCTGAATTTGAAGATCAATTCTTTGATGATTGTGCCAGATGTCGCAAGCTTGTTGGTAAAGTTATTTATCTCAGGGTGACTAGATTAGACATATCAAAGGGGCAACGGACAACAGAGGGGCATTTGGTGGTTGGAGCAGGTGTTGGACTTATAGGGCAATAAACCTAAATAATACACATACCTGCAACGTGAGGACCGACAGCAATAATTGAAGGT
Source organism: Canna indica (assembly GCA_034359265.1). NCBI lineage: Eukaryota > Viridiplantae > Streptophyta > Magnoliopsida > Zingiberales > Cannaceae > Canna > Canna indica. Next base: position 27,820,766 of record CP136898.1, on the reverse strand, counting down.
AGGAGATGGTGTCTGCTTGTGGCTGTAGAGGCGAGAAGGTCATACTTCGTCAATTTGTTCCACATAGCTGCTCTAGTAGTATTTAATTCATACTAATTAGTCAAAATGGTGAAGATGCGGCAAATCATACCTAAAAGTTTTACATATTAAATCGTTCTAACTTACTAACTGCTACTGTTCTTTCTTATAATTACCTATTCTACAAAATTGCTCATGCATATCTAGGAAACTCTACTGACATGCTTATTTGATTCTCTTCTATCTTTTAGGTTGGACCCCTTGTGATACTTGACTGGTCTGTTCATTTTGTTATGCTTGGCTACTACACATTTCTTTCAAGCTACATTGATCCTGCTGTTAGGTACAATCTGATATGTTTTTGTTTCATTACATGATCCACCAGTTACTATGTTTCATGCTCCTCAAAACATCACAACTTCTTAACTTAGTTTAATATTAGTGATTTTTTTCTACAAGGCCATGGATCAATTCCCTTCCTAAAAGGAACAAATACGAATGGACTCGGCGTCTAGAGGCATGGAAATATGGATCAGGCTTAGATTACAAGCAAGGGGAGTAAATAGCTTCAGAAGCTTGAATTTGTTTGTATGCCGAGTTAACTAATTGACTTGGTCATTTTGACCATGTCACTCATTGATTCAGTGACTATATATCTCAGATTTCCAAGAAATCAAGGATTTCAGTTCATACACCCGGGGTTAATAACAGGTCATTTTGCATTCTTCATCTATACTGTCTACATGATTTGTCCGCAGACGGTCATTTCAGACTAACGTCAACACCCAACAGCTACACACATGGAGTTCAGTGGTTGCTTCTTGCAGAGCCTATATCGGAGTTTGCCATGAAGTTGAGGATAGATCATTTGAAATATTTCATGTACCCTGCAAGTATGAATTATTTAATTTACATTCATATGTAACCTACTGAAATGCTTCAGTATATATCATATTTAACATTTAGACTACACAAATGCTAATATTATTTTTTTAGAACTTTTTATGGATTTTGAATTTGTTATCACGTCGTGTGGATTTTGAATTCTTCAACAGGTTGCTTCTCTCCGTCTATTTATAAAGTTATCAACTGAAGAGGTATCATTTTGAGAAGATGTAGCATCCTCTGGATGTGCAGAGCCTCCCCTGCCATCAAATTATTCAGCTGTTTTTTTTTATAAGAATTCACCTACTACTTAGGATGTGGGTCGTTCTTCAACATCAAGTGAACTATGCCTAAGCCAATGCCTTTTTTCATTTAGTTTGCCTTGGTCTTGTTTCTAAGTCTCCGCCCTACAAATTTATGGGTAGGAGAGTGTTGAGGTAGTTAATTGGCACAATAATTCTGTGCATTCTAAGGTGTGAAAACTTCACTTACTGCTAAAAATCAACGTTGAACTGTTGGTGAAGGCTTTTAGCGACGGCCAGGACCGTCAGAAAAGATCGTGACTAATAAAGGTGTTGCTAATGACTAGCAATGGCAATAAGCGGTCGTTGTAGATAAATGTTATCAGCGATAGCCGATACAATTGTAGTTGTCACCTATTGCTGTAACGGTTGTCGCTAATTATGATTATCTACCATGGAAATAATTGTCGCTGACAACAACTATTTGCCACATGTCGAACCGTCTCTAATATGCTTATTTGCCATAGTTGCTTCCTGTCACTAAATACTTCAACGATGGTTCTTCAGACTCATTTGCGACCCACGATAAACTTTTTGTGACGATTTGATCCATCAAAGATAGGTTTTTTCTCGACAACTAGCCATTGTTAAACCATCCTAATGTTCTATGTTTTTTCTCAGTATAATTTAAATTTTCAAAAACCTGTACATACAAATTTAATTTACCTTGTTACATGAGTACAATACATTCAATAACTATATTTACACATTCAATTACATCTAACAGCATCCAAACACATTCAATCACATGAAGATAAATTCAAAAGTTGGACAGCAATGACGTCAGTTCCGAGGAAGGCAACAACAGAGGCAATGAAAGCAGCTACTCTTCAAAAGCAAAAAGAGCCGCCAGATCCCTCGGATCCGAAAGCTCTAATAGCAACCATTTCGGCGGTAGATGATTCTTCTACCTCAGGAGCAAAAGGGGATCCAGGATTAGAGAAATCTGCGAAGGATCAAATACGAGGTTCAAAGGGCAAACCAAACTCGTGGGCGGGTCTTTTTAATTTGCCAAGAAGGGAGGAAGAATGGTCGAAGTGATCGAGTCTGAAACAAAAGATCGAGAGGATCCAAGCCAATGCAAAAGGAAAGGTGTTCATCAGTGAAGGCGATCTCCAGAAAGTTACGTATGAATGCAATTTCATTTTGTATGGAAAGTTTTTTGGGAGAACTCCTCCGCTTGAACTGATTAAGAACCTGATGCCAAAAATATGGAACTTATCTGCAAATTGTATCATTATTGATCTTGCTAGGGGATTTTTTGCGTTTAAATTTGCTGATGAAGAGGACTACTGGAAGGTATTTACGGGTGGTCCGTGGTTCATCAGAGGACAAGCTCTATCATTAGTTCCTTGGAGAAATAATTTCCAACCATTGAAAGAGACAATATCAAAGGTGCCTATCTGGATTCAATTTCCAGGTTTGCCCTATGAATACATGTATAATGAAGTGCTACCTCAGATTGCAGCAGTGATTGGTGATCCAATAAAGACAGATGATTTTACGGCAGTTGGAACAAGAGCAAAATTTGCTCGAATTTGTGTTCTACTAGACATTAAAAAGCCAATTCAGCAAGGGATATGGATTGAATCTAAAGAAGGGAAGTTCTTTCAATCAGTGGCATATGAGAACCTCTCTAACATTTGCTTCAAATGTGGAAAAGTGGGGCATAGAGAAGAAAGTTGTAGACAGCAAAATGAGGAAGCAAAAACATCTGTGGAGGAAAATAGCACAATGGCTGATCAACTAAAAGCAAAGGAAAGTAATGAGGAAAATTTGCTAGGTCCTTGGATTCAGGTTCAAAGAAGGAAAAAAGGCAATTTAAGCAGAAAGGAAACAAATACTGGTAATGCAAAAAATTCTTTCAGTATATTGAACAATCCAATGTTTGAGGAGGGAAAAAGTCCAGAAGAAATGATGAAAGACACAGAACATGAGATCAGTCTGCCAAGCAAGAGCATATCCGAGCAAAAGAAAGTTCATAAACCTATTTTGGAAATAAGCAGTTCAAATCAGGAAAAGGTGAAAGAAAAGACTAGTATTAGCACTAGATGGATGCCTATTTCTAATTCTCAAATAATGAAGAAAAGTGAACCAACATCTAAAGAAGGAACAACAAGCAAAATGGAGATTGAATTCAAGGCTTCTGAAGTTGCGGAGGAAAGTAAGAAAGAGGAAGAAAAGGGAAAAACCAAAAAAGTACCATCATTGGAAGAACTATCAATGAAACTTAGTAATTATTGCAAGAAAAGGAATGAGTATAAGTAAGGGCCCGTTTGGTTCGCAAACTGCTCGTCACAGGACACCAGACAGGGACAAGGACAGGACATCAGGTGTCCTGGAACAGTAGCTATACCGTGTTTGTTTCGTCAAGAACAGGACACGATATTTCGTCCTGTCCTGCGTTTGTTTCGCTATAACAAAGTACTGTACATGATAAAATGACTAAAATACCCTTGTAAATTAGTCTTAAAACTGATTAATACGTAAAAAAATCTTAATATATAGTATCAAATATTTTTCAACTAATATATAGTTTAACTAATAAGTTTTCAACTAACCTAAAAGTGTAATAATAGGATAATACCGAAAAATATAAAAATCATACCAAACGATCTCCAATCTGAAATCTGACACCACCATCGCGTTCAGCACGTGAAAATTTACAACTTTGGTATTCACCTCGACTCGATCTGACGATTCTATGATCAACTACAAAAATACCCTAATAATTTATAATTCAATCTTATTTCATGCGATACAACTCTCTTCTTTAATTACTCAATTTATTAAATAAATACCCTCTCCCTCACTCGTCTCCCTCTCCACCCGACGCCCGCCCGAGCCCCGCCTTCGGTCAGGGGGCTGTTCTCGCTGGCGCCGCCGCATCAGGGCATCGACAGCGAGTGGGGCGCCGACGAGGAGAACGCGCTACCGTGCCGGCGTGGGCGGCATGTTTCCCGGAGCTTGCGCAGGAAGAGCGCCTGTCGCTCGGGGACGGGCACGTCGCAGGAGACACTCGATCTGCGGGGCGGCGCCGGCACCGGAGGAGGAGAGGGTGGTGCGGGAGACATGGTTGACGGTGACACTAGAGACGGAGGTCGCGCCAGCGGGGAAGGAAGTAGGCTCGGCGGCGGACCCTCACTCGTCTCCCTCTCCACCCGACGCCCGCCCGAGCCCCGCCTTCGGTCAGGGGGCTGTTCTCGCTGGCGCAGCCGCATCAGGGCATCGACGGCGAGTGGGGCACCGACGAGGAGAACGCGCTGCCGTGCCGGCGTGGGCGGCATGTTTCCTGGAGCTTTGCGACAGCCGGGTGAGAGGCGAGAGCAGCGGGCGAGGGCATTGAGGTCTTTTTGCATCAATGTCCTTCGCCCTATTTTGATGTACCGAGAATTTTCTCGGTACACCAAAAGGGTCCAAAATCCTATCCCGAACAGGAATTAAAATCCAGTCCCTCCCACTTTTTGCAAAACAAACGGGGGACAAGAGCCAAAATCCAGTCCAGTCCCCTATTTTTTAACGAAACAAACGGGCCCTAAGAATCTGATCAACATTCCAATAAGTTACAAGCAGCTGAAGCCGAAAAAGAAGAGAATTTCCTTAGACAAGAACAAAGAGATGGAAGAAGTAGACCAACAGAAATTATCAATGGAAGAGGGAATAGATAGAGGCCCAAGGAAATAAAAAAAACAGAAGGTGACAGAAACAAAAGTGAAGAAATGAAATTAATATCCTAGAACATTGGGGGTATCTTGAAGAAGGAAGCTGATGATTATCTATGGTTTTTAGCAATGAAAAACGGAGTGGATATAATAATCCTTCAGGAAACTCATATCAGTGAAGAAGTGAAAATCTACATGAAAACAAAAGAAAGAATATGGGACTACATAGCTGTAGGAAGCACTGGAAGAGCTGGGGGTATATTGCTGCTATGGAGAAAGAACAGTTTAAAAGGAAAGTTGATTTTTAAGAATAGTCAAGTAATAAATTGCATAATGGAAATGGAAAATAAAAGGGATTTTTTGCTCCCCTGTGTATATGCAAGCACAAATAGGAGGTTAAGAGGACACTTATGGAAAATTTATTTTGTACATCCAGCTCTGAAAACACTTGGTCTAACAAAAGAAAAAATGGAAAGAAAATATTAGCAAGATTAGACAGGGTATTCTACAACTCAGACTGGGTGAATATGGAATTTGATATAAGTGTGGAGCATCTAGCTATGGTAGGGTCTGACCATAGACCTTTATTAATCAGTTGTGAGGGTAATAAAGCAAAAAAGAGAAGGAAAAATGAAAGGAACTTTATGTTTGAGCATTTTTGGCTAGAACAACTAGATTTGAAAAGTTTAGTTGCAAACTTCTGGGTGAATTTGAAGGAAAAAGCAAACCAATAATGAAATGCCTGAAAAGTATAGAACCAGTTCTCAAGGAATGGAACAAGAATAGTGTAGGAAATCTGGAGAAAAGATTAGAAGACACAAGTAGAAAACTAAGGGAGCTGGAATTCAAAGAGGAAATTGGTGCTTTATCTGAAGAAGATATACTGAATATAAGAAGTTTATCAAACAAAATCTTGGCATTAACAAGGCAAATAAAGATCAAATGGTGGTCCAAGAGTAGGAAAAAATGGATAGAGGAAGAGACAAGAACACAAAATATTTCCATAGTTCAGTGATGCTAAGAAGGAAGAAGACTCAAATTGATATGTTGGTTAAGGAGGGGAAGCAGTTAACAGAAGATAAAGATATAGTAGAGGCTTTTGCACAATGGTACAAATTATTATGGAAAAGAGAGGACAATCTGACAAGCTAGGACATGATGGACAAATTAAAATGGGCAGAAATCAGTAATGAGGAAGCAAAGGAGATGGAAAAGGACTTAACAATGGAAGAGGTAAGAAGAGCTGCATTTTCTTTAGGAAAAGGAAAGAGCCCAGGTAAGGATGGTTATATCCTTGAATTCTATTTAAATAACTGGGACATTGTGGGAGAAAATTTGAAAGCTGAAATAAGTACATTCATGACTATGAAGATTCTCCCAGAAGGATGGAATGATACAGTTTTAGTAATGATACCCAAGAAAGAAAATGCAAAGGAAATAGAGGATTTCAGGCCAATTGCTCTTTGTAATAATTTGTATAAAATTTTGGCCAAAATCATTATGAACAGAATCAGGCCAGTTCTAGAGAAGATTATTAGTCCTGCATAGTCTACATTTGTCCCAAACAGATTAATTCAAGACAATATATTTGTGGTTGTTGAGATAATAAATTTTATTCAATGATCAAAAGCAAAGAAGCCCTTTATACCGGTGAAGTTAGACTTACAAAAAGCATATGATAGAGTATCATGGAAGGCTTTATATGAAGTGATGAAAAGAATGAAATTTTCTTGGAAAATTATAGAATGGGTAAAAGGATGTATTGAAGAAGCAAAAATGTGTTGCAAGGCAAATGGAATATGCTCAAACGAGTTTGTAGGGTATAAGGGCATAAGGCAGGGAGACCCCATGTCTCCCTACTTGTTCATAATCTTGGAAGAACTGCTATCAAGCATTATCAGATACTATGTGGAGAACAAAAGGATAGATCCTTTTAAACTCAATGAATTTGAGATGAGCCATATGTGTTTTGCAGATGATGTGGTTTTCACTATAAAAAGTAACTGGAAAACAATAAAAGGACTGAAGGAGGCTCTTTCAATATACTGTGACATGTCAGGCCAAAGGATAAATGTAGAAAAATCAATGATATATTTCCCTAAGGCTCTAAGTATGGACCAAAAGCATAGGATTTGCAACTTTTTGGGAATGAAAGAAGGAAGATACCCTATGCAATACCTGGGAACCTATCTTACTCCAAGGAGAATGAAGAGCAACTGTGAAAATAAAATCATAAAGAAGATCACAAAAAGAATGGATTTATGGGCCGGTAGCATGATATCCTAAGCTGGGAAAACAACTCTTCTCAACTCAGTGATATGTTCTATGCATGTGTACAGTTTGATGGCAACTAGTCTTAAAGAGAAAAGAGTGGAAAACATAGTGAAGAAAGAAATGAACTTCTTTTGGGGTAACAAAAAATCAAAAGGAGCAAAGCTTATCAAATGGGACATAGTCATTGCACCAAAAGGAATGGGTGGTTTAGTAGTAAGAGATATTTCAGTAATGAGGAAAGTTATGGTAGCCAAAAGACTGCTACCTTTACTGAATGAGGATGATAGTAACTGGAGCAAAATTTACAAAGAGAAATATGGGGCATTACATCCTTGGAGAAGCTGGGGGGAAAAGAAAAGAAAAACTGATCAAGCAAGAATGGTATCAAAATGTGTGAGTAACCTAAAAGATGGGCTGAGAATAAGCATGAAAGATGGAAAGAAGACAAGCATCTGGAAGGATCCCTGGTTGAGTAGCATTTCTATTGGTAATTGGCCAACATTCATTAATGTAATAGAACTGGAGAGGTATCAAACAGTAGTAGAATTGAGGAATGAAGAGGAATGAAAACGGGATATATTAGACAAATGCTTTGATGAATGTTTAAGAGGAAAAATTTTAGTTATTCAACTCAATAATGAAGGAAAGGAAGACATAAAGGAAGACATATGGATATGGAGAGAAACATTGGATGGTAACTTAACCATCAAAAGTGCTTATAACTTCCTCAAGAGAAAAGAACAGTCAAATTGGGAGAGTGAGTTTAACTGGAAAAAGATATGGAAGTTAAATGTGGCTGAAAAAATTAAGAACTTCATTTGGAAGGCAATGTGGGGCAAATTGGCAACCTCAGATGGTTCAATAAATTTTCAGGAATGAAAATTGACAGTTGCTTTATCTGCAAGGAAGGAACTGACAGCTAAATTCACATATTGTTTGAATGTGATTGGGTTCAAAGATACTGTCAGGAAGTTGAAAGAAGGATGAACATAGGTTTCAGCTATAAAGAAGAATGGAAGTATGGGAAGTGGTTAGATGAAGCTGAGAAGTTTGACAGCTTTTTTAGCTAATTCTCTGTGGCTTCTTTGGAAAAACAAGTGTAGGGTAAAATATGGGGAAAAAAGCAGGAGGAGGGAAACAATATACAGTAAAGCCCTAACAGACACCATTGTTTGTGCTAACATGAGTACTAGAAGTAATAAAGAAATCAGTAACAAGTCAATGAGAAATGAGAACTTGATGAAGGAGGATATACAAAGTGAACTGCTTTGTGTGGATGTAGCTTGGAGAGGAGGGTTCAAAGCAGGTTGTGGTTTCATCTTTGTAGAAAACAAAAGGTGCACCTTAAATGGATGTAATACTGAAACTGTAGATAATCCACTTCATGCAGAATTGAAATCAATATGGTTTGGGTTGGATAATGTAAAGAAAAAGGGGAAGATGAACTTTTCAATAATGTCGGATTGCCAGGTTGCAGTAAACATACTTTGCAAGAGAGCAAAAGTTCCATGGAAACTAAATGGGTTAGTAAACTCGATCTAGAAACTAGGCATGGAGTGTAAAGTAAAAAGATGGATTCACATCAGCAGGGAAAAGAATGAGGAGGCTCATGATTTAGCTAATATAGCATTTGAATGTAATAATAAATCAATACATGTAAACACTCCAGGAGAGTAAGAGTCTATTGTATCTCTATATAGGGAGAAGACTCATATAAATTGTAAGTTTGTAAGTATGACTGCTATTAAGATTGGTAATAAAATTAGCGAAATGGAAGGAGAATATATACCTATACAGGTAAGAGACGAGGAATACAAGATCAGGGATCCGCTGTACCCTCCACCCTCTACTAGTATGAGTAGTGACTCCTAATTTCCAATTTTTTTGAAAAAAAAAACACATCCAATCACATCAACACACACTAAAAACATCCAATACATCATTAAAAATACAAAATACGTGGACAATGGCTCAAATCAATAAACACACTAAAAACATCTAATACATCAATAAACACACAAAACATGTCGACAATGGCTCAAATCGATAGACACTCATCAAAACATATCGAGAATGGCTCAACAATCAAGTATCATAACAAGTATACACATGTATCAAAACAAATAATAAAACAACAAAAATATCAATATAAAGTATTCAAACATCAAGTATCAACTATCAAGTATGAATAGAACAAAAATAAGTATCGTGAACGGGCAACGGTGACAATGTGTTGAGGTGCTGAGTTGGAAATTGAGATGGCTCGGTGGAATACATAGTTGATGAGGAGGGCTCTCTCGGTTTAGGAATTTGCATGTTGTTTCGACCTGCGATTTGTGCTATATATGAACGCATATCCTCAAGTAGTCTTTGTTGGTTCTTGGTCATTCTCGTTTTCTCCTCCATGTATCATCTCTTGTCAGTAGCTCAGCCTCTAAACTGGTGACGTGATCTTGGTCTTGTCTATGGGACATGGATGGGCCTGCACCTACGATGAGAATAGCTAGCGCATGGCCTCTATTAGCAATGCCATAAATGCGACTATGATCCCAGCCACTGGCTAGTAGCGTTGTCCCAAGCTACAACATCAAATTGATCCCGCAATCTCCCATGTTGGGTGACGGTCCGCATATATGTCTCGTTTACAAATTGTGAATAGGATAAAGTAATTATATGAATTAAATTGCATATTTTAATTAAGAATATCAAATAAATTTTATTTGAACTTATGACAATTATTGCGGTCTTCTTGTCTACATAGTCGCCCTGCCACCCCAAACGAAGTGGTGAAGTGGGGCTTCTGTGGTGCCATCGTCCAATATGCGCATCTACAACAAAAAAACGTATATAACATCAAACATATATAATTTATTCAAAAAAATTTAAAATGAATTTAATGATATATACTTACCATCATTTCCATCTCAATCGTTTCTTCGATTACTTAGACAAATGACAATTTCAAGCAAATAGCGGAAGCAATAAATATGGAAATTAAACAACAAACATAATAGGCAATGCAAACACCAAGATTTATAGTGGTTCAGCCCCGCGCCTACTCCACTATCTAAGCACTCCCGCTTAGGATTTCCAACTTAGATTTACTAGATTATAATTGTTTTTTTATACTTGAAGACTTTTCTCCGGAGAGTCTTCGCTCTCAAACCGAAGGCACTTCCAGACCCGAAAGTCTCCGCCTTCACACTGAGAGCACTCTCTCACATCAAACTCTAAATGATAACAAAAACTAATCCTAGTAAACTAAGTACACCGATGGACTTATGCATCTACACCAAGGCTACCACCACACTCAACAAACCTAGCGACCTAGGTTTATGCGACTTCGGAATTCAATCAAATAAAGCACAAAATACACAAGTAAATAGAGCACAAATACAAAAAAGGAATACTTAGCTCCAAAACTAATTCTCAAGTCCTCTTGATGCCTTTGGATGATGAAACGATGAAGATCAAAGGCCAAATTAAGAAATCAATGCAAAACTAAGGTTGTTGGCCTAAGGTTTTCAACCTTGGTCGCCATCTTGATTTTGATGATAACAAACTTATCCAAATGAGTTTATCAAGTGTTTGATCTCAGGTTGGATGATCGATACGCACGCGAAGTTCGTCGAAAAATCACGTAAAAATCACGAAAATTCAAGTGTTGATGGCTTCGGAAGCAATCGAGTTGAAAGTTAGGTCTAGGCTTAGGATTTGTTGTAAAATAAATCGTAGGCCTCAAATCATCCATCTCCATGTATTTATGCAAAGCCAAAACTCAATCGAACCTGAAGTGAAAAATCAGCAAAAAATAGAAAATAGGTTCTGGTCACAGTTTCGGTCGAATGTCGGCTGATCCTCGATCGACCGACCCACCGGAAGAGTTCTAGAAGATTTCTAGAACCCATTCGGTTGACCCGTGGCTCAACCTCTATCGTCCAAGGGTCGCCCGACGATCGACCGAATTGGCTAACATATCTAAATAGATTCGTTGAACGGCTAGTTTTGCCCTCCTCTTGATATGGCCTCTATAAAAGGCCCTGAAATCAGCCTCCTAAGGGTTCCAATACTTCATTGAGTCTATCCTTGAAAGATATATTGAGCCTATTTCCCTGAGTTCTAAACCTCATTTCTCAATCTTACCCTAGTAGAGCCCTCTACTCATCTTCAAGTCTCCTTAGATTCAAAGAGTCATCTTCTTGAGGCCTTGAAGGATTAGGAGGAAGCAAGAAAGAGCTCCTACTGTGTTTGTATTTATTTTGAGCTCTTTATTATTGTCTTTAACTTGTATTTTGTTCTCATTTGTTATAAGGGTAAAGGGTCAAATTTGCCCGTCAAGTATTGAAAAAGGTGCAAATTTGCCCCTTAACTATGTTTTTGACCAAAATTGCCCTCGTCATTACATAATTGGATCAATTTTGCCCTTTTTCTTAACGGAAGTCCACATCAACAAACGAAAGTCAACGTGGCAAGTGAAGTTCGGCCACACAAGATGTCACGGTGGAAAATAACACGTGGCAATTATGTATTGACAAGGGCAATTTTGATCCAAAACATATTTAAGGGGCAAATTTGTACCTTTTTCCATACTTTAGGGGCAAATTTGCACATTTTTCAATACTTCAGGGGAAAATTTGATCATTTTCCCTTGAATTAAATCTACATGGTGCCCAGCCAACATGTTTTATGTCCATTGTACGATTTCTACAAGTTTGACTTCTACCTTAGAATTTAAACAAATACTTCAGTGAATTTCTTAAGAAATATAGATTTTAAAGATGAAATAAATATAATATTCAAAAGATATATCTTGATTACTAAAATAAAAACTTGATTAAATTTAATTATTAGTAACAGAGTGATAATGCTTGTGTTTGTAAATCATGATGGTGTTGCCTTATTTAGCTAATATCTTGGCTCTTGATATCATTTGCTATTTGTTTTTGCTTCTTTTATCTATTTATTAATTTTCCTCTTTTATGTACTTATTATAAGATTCATGAGACTTTTTATTTTTTTAGTTTATAGTTTCTTATAGTTACTATTGCAGGCTCTGTTGTATGGGTGAGCACAGGTCAGGATGTCCCGATCCGGCCCTACCTGAAAGTTCAAAAAAAATCTCGTCCCAGTTCAAAATCGAGACGGGACCGGGACAAAATCGGAATGCTTCATATTCGGACCAAAACTAGGACACATATTTGCGTCCCGACCCGAACTCACCCCTACTATGCTGGTTGGTTTCCTATTACAATGATAAGTGATTAAAGCTGATAATTCATATTTTTGAGTAAACAATTAAAAAAAATATCATTCTTACAACACAAAGTATAATTGTCAAGCTTATATTTTCTTGATTTTGGTAAATATGATATCAACATCATTCTTATAATGTTAATTAAAACCACATTAATGATAATAATATATAAAAGAAAAATTGGTTAAATTTGCCTTTGATGTATTGAAAAATATTCAAATTTTCTCCTAAAGTATTGAAAATGGTGAAAATTTGCCTCTTAAATATATTTTGGACCAAAATTGCCCCTACCAGTATATTATTGCCACGTGTCACTTTTCCACCATGGCATCTTATGTGGCCGAGCTTCATTTGCCACGTTGACTTCTGTTTGTTGACGTGGACTTCCATTAAGAAAAATGGCAAAATTAATCCAATTATATAACGTCGAGGGTAATTTTGATCAAAAACATAGTTAATGGGCAAATTTGCACATTTTCCAATACTTCAGGGGCAAATTTGGCCCTTTTCCCTTGTTATATAATTGCTTTTGTGAATAGTTGGGATAGTCTTAGTGAAAAGGCATAAGTCTACCCTTGTAATCTAGGATTATAGTGTCCTTAGGAGAGAGTGAGGTGGGAAAGTGCTCTCGATAGGAAGACGGATACTTCTGGGTGTGGAAGTGCCTTCGGGTGTAAGAGCGGAGACTTTTCGAGAAAAGTCCACATTGTAAAGAATTTCAATCTAGTGGATTATAAGTGAAATCCTAAGCGGGGTGCTTAGGTAGTAGAGTAGGCGGGGTTGCTGAACCACTATAAATTGACTTGTGTTAGCATTGCTCATTTGTGTAGATTATTGGTTACTTTCAATATTTGACATCTAACTTAGTTAATCATTTAAGAAGATATTGAATTGTAAATAGATAAAGAATTAGAGCAATTAATACACTAGGCTTATTAGACGAAAATGGCCTGAATTTTGGTCAAATTCTCAATTGTGGTCAATCCTTTGATTGGTCTCAATTGTATATAAGAACTTATATATTGGTTTCAATTATATCCCACCGTTCGTCAATCGTGAGTATCTCCGTTATTTCGCTGACGTGACGATCCAAAAATAATTTTAAAAAACTCATTCGACGTGTCAATTATATATCCACGTCTGATTGCTTTTAAATATTTTTTAAAATTGGGCCCCACCTCTCAAACACACTCTCTCTCCTTTTCTCTCTCTCCCACCGTTCTCTCCTCAGGCTCGTACGCCTTCGCTGGAGGCTATATCGAGGTGGCTTACTGGAGCTGCGCATGGAGGGAAGCTACTACCGCTTGACCGGCTATGGCCTTCGTTTGCCACGCTATCGACTCTGTTCGGAGGCGGGCGATTTAGTCCTCCAAATTGGCCCTCCGCCGTGCCACCCGCTCCACGTCCGCCTCCTTCTGACGGAGCCACAGAGCTAGCCGAGACTGACGAGCGGCGGAGGCCGGTGAAGACGAGGGGAGGCGGATGTCTACATAGCTGGGCGAGACAACTGACGAGCGGCGGAGGGGGAAGCAAGGACGAACTGGGTTGTGGTTACAGGGAGGAAAGATTAGATGAGAAGCTCTGCCGCAGCGTCGCCACCACCACGAGGACGCCAATGAAATCTTTACCTCTCTTCCTCAAATTCCGTGTCGCCGTTTCACGAAACCCATATTATGTTTACTCACTTGTTTACTTTTACCCAAGTTACTTTTAGAGCTTCTACCTTCTTTTTCTCATCCAGTTCTTCAATCATCTTCTTGATCTTTGACGACCTTTGACTTGTCATTCTGACGGCAACAATCTCTTGGAGGACATCACAGTTCATGACCCAGTCTTGGCCCCAGTGAGTTCCCTTTGCTCCGCTTAAAACTAGTATAGAGCCCGGCTCCATAGAGACTTATGGAGCCGGGCTCCGATGGTGAGACACGAATCTTAAAGTCACCAGTTATTTTTAAATTTTTAATAAAGGACTTTTCAAATTCCCATGTCACGTCATAATCAATTACACCTTACACCCGCTTCTTCCTCCACCATCCCACTTTGTTCTCCATCTCCAGCCCATCTCATCTCTCAATCTTCTTCACCAAATCGTCGACCTCCACCAACGACGCGTGCAGGTTCAGCTCCATCCCCGGCCCGTCTCATCTCTCCATCTCCTCCGGTTTAAAGATTTCTCTGTCGTCCTCCTCTCTCCACCGCCACACCATCGAGTGTCCACCAAACATCTCTCGAGGCCGAAGCAAGGTTGGAGAATTCCCCTTTCCTCGTCTCCGTCATCTCTTTCCAACTCTCTGTCATTCCCAGCGACGGAAAGCTCATTGATCTTGGGTTCTTCTTCTCAGCGGCGGACAACTTCTCCATTTGGGTATGAATCACTCTCCTCGCAATGCATGTGTTAGGGTTTGAAATCTATTTACAATATGTTTTTTTTCCTTTTGAGAAAAGACATGCAATATCAGCCTTCGTTCATAAACATAGGCTTCCAAAGACTTGGCCTGCAGGCTGCCTCTTCAATATCCCATGTCAGAACTTCAACCTCATCACATGCAATGCTTTTACTAATATCCATATGTATCAAAGGATTACAACTATTCTGAAGAAAAATGGGACTACTACTCTCCTCATTGTCCACCTCCCAAATTACAGGATTTTTGTTTAATAAGCCTATTCCAGCTAACTCATGAGCATTACTATTGTAAAGTTCCAACTAATTCCCTTGAATTCTACCGCCATCCTTTTGATTTTCCTTACTAACCATAGGTCCTACCAAGCTGCTATTAATCTTCCATTCAAAATCTTCATTGCCTTCTCACAATCAGAGTATACCTTTAACCAGTCAACACTCCTTGCAACTTGCATACCAAACAAGATTGACTTCAGTTCAGCTTGAAGAGGATTAGTAGCAATTTCCTTTTTGCATCCTGCAAATTGCCAATCATCCTTCTTGAAACATACAAAACCACTACTGGTTTCATTCGAACTCCTCCAAACAGCATCACAAAACAAATCTACCCAAATTTCATTAGCCCTCACTTCATTCTCCCCCTTCTCCTTTTGCTTCTGCTTTCATCACCTCTTATAGGTTTATCCTTACTATCATTCTTATACTCAGCAATACAAGCCAATGCATTCTGAAACATTCTCATTATACTTTTACTTTTACCATTGTACGTATTTACAATATGTTAGATTAGTTAATGAGCTGTTCCCTGCATTTTATGGTAGCCTATGAGTTCGTATATGTAGATGGTCCAAAAAAATAAATTATAACTCGGATATCTGGATATCTAAAAAAGAAAACCTGGTCAATTAATTTCAGTATGAGTTCATATGGATGATTTGGTAGAGAGTGTGTGATATAAGGCTTCAGGTGAATTGGAATGAAACGTAGAATCTATGCTTGAAATAATTAATGAGCGAATTATATAGTATATACTTATCACATGGCTGCATGGACAACCAATAACACTAATTAGTTATATGGAAAACTATAGAATCTATGTCCCTGGACATGCTATTTTTTGTGCCATACTACCACTAATTAGTGGTTTTTTGTGTCAATCTATGTCCAATAACACTAATTAGTTGTAAGGTAGAATTGAATAATGAGGTGCATTCATTTTCTCAAAATAATAGATATGGTATCGGGATATGATCTTAGATTTATCTAGTTCATATTTTTTATATTATGTTGACAACAAGCAATGCTTATATGAGTATTTAAATTTTACTATTCTTTCTTGACATTTATTTCCTTTCTTTCTTTTGGTACCTACAATAGCTTATCATATATTCCTTTCTCAAGCTACTCCAATGAAGCGACAACGACGACAATCCACTAAACCTAAACAACCAACCCAACATCGACGTGGGCCAGTCTCTTCCTCCGCCAAACCAAATATTGACAAGAATGAGCTTTGTTCTTTGCCGAGCACAGGTTTTGTGTTTTCTCCAATTAATAATTGTATATTGATTCAAAATTGTTCATTCTTATTCTGCTTATTATCGCAAACATTTACTTGATTACTTTCGTTGTCTCAAAGTCATAACTATTTGATGTTTGTATATATAGGCCAAGATGACATAGTGCAAAGTACAGAAAGAGGGATAACAACCAGATGCATCATAAGCCGTGTTCATCAGTTCTTTAAAGACAATGTTATTTTCAATGATGTTCACTTCAGTCTTCTAAAAGTGACACCATTTTTTCATTATGTAAGAGTCCCATCAATTACAAATGATGCTTCATTATTGACATATTTACTGGAGAGATGGGATGACCAAAAAATGGCCTTTTAAATTAAAGATAAATGGATTCCATTCACAGTCAAGGATGTAAGTCTTATATTAGGAATGAAAATATTTGGGAAAATAGTAAAATTTTCTAGACATGAAGACAAGAGTGTATTGCAAAAGGACTACTTTGGTGGTACACAAGTTACAAAGTTCGCATTGGAGAAAAAAAATTTAGAACTTCAAGGTGTGGAAGCGAGGAGTGAGAGACTATTAACGTTTTCATATAAATGATTATCTTATATTTGTTTGCCACAATTTTCTTTCCCCAAAAGAATTATACGGTACCACAAGGTTTGGCCAAATATGTAGAAAATATGGATTTATTGGATGATTATAATTGGGCTCAAGCTATCCATACTTTTCTTCTCAAGCAAATCAATTTTGCTTGCAAGCAAATGAGAGACTCCAAGACCTCAACAGATGTATTAATCGACGGATGCACAATTATCATCAATGTGAGTTTAGTTTTTTTTCTTTAAGAGATTCTATGTGCTTTATAGTCTTCTAAACATTATATATGACACAATAATTTTATAATTGACTTTTGTTTTATAGGTATGGTTTTATGAGCATACACGATCATTGCATGAAAAACACATTGATGAAGATTGTGATGGACCAAGATTATTCTGTTGGTGTGCAATGTCATATAAGAGAGAGAAATCACATTTAAAAGTAGTGGAAAAATTGAAAGACCACGAGGTGCTTTGCTTATCAAAAGTTAAATTTAATTTAATAACATAAATAATGTCTATTATGATTGTTGTCAATTTGTAGATATTGAAGGTACTAAATACAACTCAAGTTGAGATGCGTTTACTGGAAGAAGAAGAAAATGATTGTACAACTTCAAGCGCCACGTTATATTTCTTATTCGAAGTACTCTCCTTTGCTCCGAAGGGAGAGTAGGAATAAAACTAGTATGGAGCCCGGCTCCATAGAGACGCTTATGGAGCTGGGCTCCGATGTCTCAACGAATCTTAAAGTCACTAGTTATTTTTAAATTTTTAATACAACGACTTTTCAAATTCTCATGTCACATCATAATCAATTACACCTTACACCCGCTTCTTCCTCCACCATCCCACTCTGTTCTCCATTTCTGGCTCGTCTCATCTATCAATCTTCTTCGCCAAATCGTCGACCTCCACCAGCGACGCACGCAGGTTCCGCTCCTCCATCTCAATTTCACCCGCTTCTTCTTCTCCATCCCACGAACCCAAGTAATATTCTCCCCGCGTTCTCTACCGACACTCTTAGCTTCTTCCTCCTTCTCCATCCCACTCCATTCTTCATCTCCGACTCGTCCCATCTCTCTATCTCCTCCGCCCTCGACGTCCAGCAGCAACGCGCACAGGTTCAGCTCCATTCCTGGCCCGTCTCATCTCTCCATTTTCGCCAAACCGTCGACCTCCGTCCATCTCTCCATCTCCTCTGCCATCAACGTCCAGTAGCAACGTGCAAGCTCAGCTCCATCCCTGGCCCATCTCATTTCTCCATCTCCTCCGCCAAACTGTAGACCTCCGTCAGCAATGCACGCAGGTTTTGTTCCATCCTTGGCTTGTCTCATCTCTCCATCTCATTTTGCTTTAAAATTTTGCCATCTCCATCGTCATCCTCTTAGTAGTTTTATCCATGTTCGTGCAGGTTGGAAATGGAATATTAGATGATAGATGACAACCTAGTCGAGACTAAAATTATGGAAAAGAGATGAGTTCAACACCTGAGTATCATCAAACTTTCCAAATTGACAATAAAGAATCTTCTTCAATCCCTTTGCATGACAGGTAAATTTCATAAAATAAAAAATATATTGAACCTATGATGAAAAATGATGAACCTGAGATGAGAATGAGTGAACTTGTACTTTATTTAGTGTTATTTAATATTTTATTGAATAATACTGAACCTAGAATATAAGTGAACCTATATGTTATGATTGAACCTTAATCATTGTTATGATTGAACCTAGAATTTAGTGTTATTTAAAGATGAACCTGATATGCTAATGAGTGAACCTATATATTACTAAGCTGAACTTGGTCTTAAGTTTTATTCTAATGAAATTATTTATGTTATAAAATTTAGATTGCGACGTAAAGACAAACAAATAGAAAGTGAAGAGATTGATGAAATCCAAATTACTGATACAATATCTTTTATCATTAAACTCTTAATCATTTTGTAAGTTTCTTGATTATATAGTTTGGAATTCATATGCGTACATTCAATTTATTATTTTCACTAGGATCCAATGAAGATGATTGCCAAATTGGAATGAACTTGTCATCTTCTTTGAATGAAGAGGATTGCCAAATTGAAATGGATTTGTCATCTTCTTCAAATGAAAATATACCAAAAGTTGGAATGACATTTACTTGCGAAGATGATGCATATGAGTTCTACAATGACTATACAAAAAAAGTTGGATTCAGCATTCGCAAGTCTCATGTTAAACGTAGGAAGGATGGTAGTTTAAGAATTCGAAAATTTGTATGCAGCAATCAAGGTGAAAGAGAAGTACATCATACACATGTGACAAAGAATCCAAAACCTATAGAAAGAACCAATTGCATGGCTCATATTGAATTCAAGATAGACATCAACAATATTTGGACCGTATCAAAAGTAGAATTGAACCATAACCATGAGTTGACTAGTCCAAATAAAGTTCATATGCTTCGATCCCATCAGAATATTCTACCATTCCAGAAGAGAATGATTGATGAAATGGATAAGGCTGGACTAAAACCTTATCAAATATATAATTTCTTTGAATCTATGGTCGGTAAATTCGAACTTATTGAATTCATACGAAAAGATAGCAACAACTATATCAATCAACAAAGAAGAAAACGATTGGGAGCAAATGAAATTCAATCTTTATTGCAATATTTGAAGGATAAGCAAGCAGAGGATCCATCATTCTTTATGCTATACAAATTCATGAGTCAGGAGAAGTTTGTAATTTCTTTTGGGCTGATGGACGAGCAATTATAGATTATGCATATTTTGGTGATGTGGTTTCTTTTGATACTACATTTCAGACAAATCAATATGAAATGTCATTTGCACCTTTGCTTGGAATGAATCACCACAAATAAACTATTGTATTTGGTGCAGCATTGTTATTTGATGAAACAACTGAGTCATTTGTTTGGCTATTCGAAACATTTAAGACTGTGATGTCAAAAAAGCAACCGTGTACTATTTTTACTGATCAATCAATTGTTATCTCCAATACGATCAAGCTTGTCCTACCAGATACGTGTCATCGGTTATGCTTGTGGCATATATTTTAAAATGCTGCTACTCATCTATCACAAGTGATTCATACTCATCCGAAATTTGTACATGATTTCAAGTCATGTATATATGATTCTTCTTCTATGGAAAATTTTCTTGGTAAATGGAATAAGTTGATTGTGACTTACAACTTGTTTGATAATAGTTGGTTACAAAAAAAAATTAAGCTTAGGGAGAAATGGGCAACAATTTATCGTCGAGAATCATTTTACGCTGATATGGCTACTACGCAAAGAAGTGAGAGTATGAATGCACAGTTCAAAAGATTTTTCAAAAAGAAACTCTCTTTCAGAGTTCATTGGTCAATATCATCAAGCCCTTGAGTTATTTCGCAAAAGAGAAGTATATGAGGATTTTAAATCAAGACAAACAAAGCTAGTTGGAAGACCATGGACCTTGGCTATGCTTAAAGATGTTGTCGATGTATATACTAGAGTTATATACAAAGAATTTGAAGAGGAGTTTCATAAGCAACTTTCTTGTTTTTATGAAATTATAAGTTCAAGTGAGATAATTTCTACATTTAAAGTGTCGCCGAATGGTTTTATATCACCTGAAGGTATTGTCATATTTTCCTTGGGGGATATAACGGTTGAGTGCTCGTGCCGAAAGTTTGAATCTGAAGAAATATTATGTATGTGTGCTATAAAAGTTATTGTACATAATAATATCTTGCACTTGCCAAAGCAATATATAATGAAAAGATGGACAAAATATTCTAAAGATGGGGTTGGATCAAATGTGCAACATCCAACACTTGATAATAGTGGGAAAGAAGAAATAAGATCTTTGTATGCACGTATAGGTCAAAAAGCTTTCACATTGACTATTAAAAGTGCAAGTTGTAGAGTTGCACTTGAATATTTGGAAAGATCTTTGATAAGGCGACTGAAGAAGTGGAAGAGCTTCTGCGGAATTTCATAATTGAAGATGTTGATAGTGAGATAACTCATGAGTCTTGCACAAAAGCAACTAACACTGTGGTTGTGTATGCTGAAAATATTAGAATTAAGCCACCGCCTATTAAAAAATGATCGAAAACAAAGAGGATCAAAAGTGTGTTGGAAACAAAGAAAAGAAAATCCAAAAAGAGCAAAGATGTCAATCCAACAAGTACATAAGCATAATTTTCCAATACATTGCTCGTTTTCAAAAAGACTTTCAATAACTTATTTTCCTTTTCCTTGTAGGTCAAGATCAAGTAAGACAAAGTTTTGTTGCTGACCCTAGTTCATTGTTACAAGAATCTCAAGTATGTTTTGAGCATTTGAACCTATGTAATTGAATTAATTGTCCAATATCTAATAGTTTATAATTTTTTATTATCAGGAACCCATGCATATAATTAAAGAACCTTTCCCTACTCAAAATTCGTTTACAGGTTTGCTACAATGGGCAAGTGCAGGTCGACGATTGGATTTTGATGAAGACAAGATGTAGATAAATTTATCTAGCATATATAAGTGACATGGTTTGTTGCTCCATGAGTATACTGAACCTTTTTTGAACCTGTATTGAATCTGGGTGAATCTAGAGTGAGTCTGAGTGAACCTGTACTAAATCTTTTTTGAACTTGTATTAAATCTGGGTAAATGTACATTGAACCTTGTTGAACTTGTACATAATCTGGGTAAATGTACAATGAAGTCTTTTGAATCAACATTAAATCTGTGTGAATCTAGAGTGCATCTGTGTGAACATGTGGATAAATGTACATTGAACCTTGTTGAACCTGTACTGAATCTAGATAAATCTACATTGAAACTTGTTGAATCTGCATTGAATCTGGGTGAATGTACAATGAAGTCTTTTGAATCAGCATTGAATCTGTGTGAATCTAGAGTGCATCTGTGTGAACATGTGGATAAATGTACATTGAACCTTCTTGAACCTGTACTGAATCTAGGTAAATCTACATTGAAACTTGTTGAATCTGCATTGAATCTGGGTGAATGTACAATGGAGTCTTTTGAATCAACATTGAATCTGTGTGAACATGTGGATAAATGTACATTGAACCTTGTTGAACCTGTACTGAATCTGAAATTTTTCTTAGTGAATCTGGTTTCCTACCAATGAACCTAGAGTGACTGATCATGAATCTAGTTTGTGTAACACTGAACCTAGAAACAACAATGATGAACCTAATTTTTTTTTCTTAAAACCGAAACTAGACAAAAAGTGAACACCTCCGTATGCATGAATCTGAAATTTTTGTTAGTGAATCTGGGTTTCCTACCAATGAACCTGGAGTGACTGATAGTGAATCTAGTTTGTGTAACACTGAACCTAGAAACAACAATGATGAACCTAATATTTTTTTTCTTGAAACTGAAACTAGACAGAAGGTGAACGTACACCTTCGTATACATGAATCTGAAATTTTTGTTAGTGAATCTGGATTTCCTACCAATGAACCTGGAGTGACTGATAGTGAATCTAGTTTGTGTAACACTGAACCTAGAAACAACAATGATGAACCTAATATATTTTTTCTTGAAACCGAAACTAGACAAAAGGTGAACACCTCCGTATGCATGAATCTAAAATTTTTGTTAGTGAATCTAGGTTTTCTACCAATGAACTTGGGGTGACTGACTGTGAATCTAGTTTGTGTAACATTGAATCTACAAACAACAATGATGAACCTAATATATTTTTTTTGAAACCAAAACTAGACAGAAGGTGAACACCTCTGTATGCATGAATCTGAAGTTTTTGTTAGTGAATATGGGTTTGAATCTAGTTTTTATAACACTGAACCTAGAAACAACAATGATGAACCTAATATTTTTTTCCTTGAAATCGAAACTAGACAGAAGGTGAACACCTCCGTATGCATGAATTTGAAAGTTTTATTAGTGAATCTGGGTTTCCTACCAATGAACCTGGAGTGACTGATCGTGAATCTAGTTTGTGTAACATTGAACCTAGAAACAACAATGATGAACCTTTTTTTTTTCTTGAAACCAAAACTAGACAGAAGGTGAACACCTCCGTATGCATGAATCTGAAATTTCTCTTAGTGAATCTGGGTTTCCTATCAATGAATCTGGAGTGACTGATAGTGAATCTAGTTTGTGTAACATTGAACCTAGAAATAACAATGATGAACCTAATTTTTTTTTCTTGAAACTGAAACTAGACAGAAGGTGCACACTCTTATATGCATGAATCTAAAATTTTTATTAGTGAATTTGGGTTTCCTACCAATGAACCTGGGGTGACTGACTGTAAATCTAGTTTGTGTAACACTAAACCTAGGAACAACAATGATGAATCTAGTTTCTCATTGGTTAATTTTGGAGTTTTGATTTTAGAATGGAGTAAGGGGTTTGATGCTCGACATTTATGACTTTGAGAACGATATCTGGCTATGCCACTCGTTTAAGGGGCAATGCTACAACTTCACAGCATTTGTGAGTTGGCTTTCGTAGTCTTTCTTGTTCTTTTGGATGTCTCTCGCTTCAATAGTTTTCTCATGTTTTTGGGAGCCAGCAATTAACAGTTTGATGGAGGTTGAAGTGTTCTTGACAGAGAACCCATCCGAGATTGTGACAATTTTCATTGAGGACTATGTGCGTACTCCTAAAGGTTTGAGTAAGCTATTCGCAGATGCTGACTTGGTCAAATTCTGGTATCCAATTTTCGAAATGCCTAGAAATGGGATGGAATGGCCGAGTGCGACAGATATGGTGGCAAAGAACCATAGACTGCTAGTCTTTACCTCTGATGTTTCAAAGGAAGATAATGAAAGGTATTGCCTCTCAATTTTTATACCAGAATTAATTGACAATAATTTGATTGGCTTTTTGAACAACCAGCTATAGTCGCAAAACAATAGTAGGTTATTTATTTTTATTTTTCCTTTTTCAATCTTGCAATTAGTATATTAGATTTCCAAGCTATTAAAATAGTACTTGTGTTGTTTGAACTTTTCTCGACTATAAATTGGATACCATCCAAAAGTTTACAATTGCATCCATCCAAAAACAAAAGTACAATTTCATCAAGTCATTCATCAAAACTCCGAAATCGATCCATATTACATTGTTCATCATTGTCCCTGTTTCAATTCATTACTGTTGTGTGAAATCTGACACTAGAAGGGGGGTTGAATATTGTCTGTCCCATTTTTTTAATTCTTTTCTTTTTGCTCAATTTTTTCTTCACTTAGGTGCAAGTGTTTCTTAACAAGAGATGTGATCAAATATTAATAACAATGACAAAAGCAAGTAAGCAATGCAAACAAGAGTAATTATAGTGGTTCAACCAACTGCCTACTCCACCACCTTGGCTCTTCACCAAGGATTTCTAACCACTACTTTATAGAGTTTGTGTTTCCCTTTGAATACAATGAGGACACTCTTCTCACCACTCTGAGAACCCCTCAATCCTATTCACCTAGGCAAAACACAATCCTATAAAATTTTCCCCAAGTGTTTCCTAGCACACCTAGCAGCTATCTCAAATGAAAAATAAGTTTATAATAAACTTCAAATACAGAGGAAAGAGCTTAAGAATGTAAAAATAAACCAATGCTCCTTTCCCAAGCCTTCAAGCTCCAACTTACGGGAGGATGACTCTTTGAGTTGCACCAAGGTTGAAGAAAGCAGGGAAGCAGCGCTCAAAATGAGTTGTAGACGGAAGCAAAGGGCGCACAGCAGTTCAATCTTTTTGAAGGCTTAAAACACTTCTTTAATTGCTCAAAAAATTATGTAAGAAGAATTAAAGAAGTTAGGTATGGGTTATTTATAACCCCACACCCGAACGGACCGTTCAACGAGCGAAAAAATAAACGTTGATGTCGTTCGACCGTTTGGTCGGTCGATCGTCGATCGGCAGACTGATTGATCGCCAATGCGACCGCTGGCTTATGTGAGTGCTCGGTCGACCAACGAGTCGACCGACTATCGCAAAATTATCGATCCCACATTCGATCGACCGAATCAGTGGAGCCAGGGTCATGCGACTTGTGATCCTCAATCCGATCGACCGGTTGGTCGACCGGTGAGCATTCTACCAATTTTTTGCTTCGGTCGGTCGACCGACGCAGCCTTGCGCAGATTCCTTCACCAACTTCAGTCGACCGACAGGTCGACCGAATGGCTACTACAAGTTTTTATCGTCATTCGGTCGACCAAATAGGCTGCTTAGCATAATACTGCCTAGTTCGGTTGACCGATCGATCGACTGAACTCGGGCTGAGGCTGATTTCTCCTTGAAATTTTTACATGCCTTTTTCTTCTTCTTTTTTATGGATTTAGTTACCATGTTCTAACTTGGATAACTATACAATTAGGCTTGGGATAAGATCGTTCTAGGGGTATATTACAAGATATCTATTTGATTTATGCCCGAGCCTTTCTTTGACGTTTTCTTCTTCCATTTCTTTGACGATCTTTTCTTTCGTCTCGTTTGAACGGACTTGGAATGCTTATCACAACCTCAACCTGAACCTAAAACTTCACACTTGGATTAAATACATGTTTGTTATCATCAAAATAAAGATCGAGGCTTAAGAGAAACCCTTAAGCCAACAATTACATCAATTAATTGTACATCTATCAATTCACTTGCAACTAAACTCCGAAATCGATCCATATCACTTTGCGTAAAATTCATTTCACGTTGGCTAGATAAGTAATCAATAAATTTCATTACAAATATGGCACAATCAACGCTGCACATTAAAACTTGTGTTAATGTGAAAGTTCGATTTATATACTTGAAACAATAATAAATTTAAAACATAATCACCTAGCATTTTGTTGTGGGCATTTCACATTAAAATCAATCTTCCATTTACTAGTATCAATGTCGAGAGTAACTTTTAGATGAGCCGATAGCACTCCAACCTGACAATTAAAATAATAAGTGTAAACCAACATAATGAAAATAAGAAGTATATATAGAACCTTAATGAACTTACAAAGTCATTAGCATATGCCATTTCGATGTGACTCATTATCAAAGAGTTGTACCATAATATTTGTTGCTTCTTCAAGTTCATACACATTAAAAACCAATGGTTCTTCAAGTTCAATGGTGCTAGGATCAATTCATGATTTTGTACTATTTCTTTGTTAACATACTTTAGATATTCCAAATGTAGAAGACCTATACAAGTTCTAATATATAAAAAATTTGATTAATGCTCATGAGCAGCAAAAGAATCATACATATAAAACGAATCATAAAATAATCACCATGTAATTTGGAGAAATATAAATGAATCTTCTAAATGTGTCAGGAGAATCATTTGCTCTCTTGACTAAAAGCATTGCATATGCATCTATTATCTAAGTAGGAAATTAAAATAAAATTGTTAGTGATACCAATCATGAAAAAGAAACAAAGCAATATAATAAAGCATGATGTTAAACTTACATCATCATGCACTAAAGAGCCGAACAATAAATTATATAGGTGATCAAATTGTATAGGAAATCTTTAAGCCGGAGGAGATGGAGAGATGAGACGGGACGGAGATGGAGCGGAACCTGCGCGCGTCGCTTGTGGAGGTCGACGATTTGGTGAAGAAGATTGAGAGATGAGACGGACCAGAGATGGAGAACATAGTGGGATGGTGGACGAAGAAACGGGTGTAAGGTGTAAATGATTATGACGTGACATGGGAATTTGAAAAGTCACTGTATTAAACATTTAAAAATAATGGGTGACTTTAAGATTCGTGTCTCACCATCGTAGCCCGGCTCCATAAGCGTCTCTATGGAGCCGGGAATCCACATTCCCTTGCTCACACAAAACTCCCTCACCTTCTTCTATTGCCATTCACCTCCATCCACCTTCATTATTTATCCACGCCAAACATTAAATTAAGATCTCTTTCAAAAAAAAAACATTAAATTAAGATCCAATTAATCCCACGAAACTATAGAGGAAAGTTAAATGAAGAGCTGATATATATGAGCACCTGGTTGGCAGCGGGAGGAATGACAGCAGTGGAGAGTAATGTTCCAACCTTCTTGCAGGAGAAATTACTGACGCCGATATATCGACCTCATCAACACAAGCTTTTGGCATTCCTCCATCGCCTTCCACACTGAGGCGATGTTGATCAGCATGAGCTCCTCCTTCGCCACTGGCAGCTTGTACTTCCCTAGCTTTACGCTCACGGGCCAGTGCACAAGATAGAGATCTAGGTACTCCAGCTTAAGATTACTAAAACATACAAATATAAATACCAGGTAGTGTACTTCTATAGAACGGTTGGTGGGCATGCATGAAATGAATATGGTACCGGAGAGTGTTTTATAGAGCGGGGAGGACGCGATCTTCGTGGGTGTCACTGCACCAGAGCTTGGAGGTGATGAAGAGCTCGTCGCGGGAGTTGATGAAGCCGGCGCGGAGGACGACGAGGATGGCCTCCCCTAGGGGCTCCTCGGACTGGTATCGGGCGGCGGTGTCGAAATGGCGATAGCCAAGCTGGATGGCGCGGAGAATGGCATCGCGCATGGTTTCAGAGGAGGCAAAGCGGCAGACTGCTGTGCCCATGCCGATACGCGACCTTTGCCTCTGAGCTCAGATTTATTTCGGGGATCTTCACCACCATGTTGTTTCCTTCCTCTTCTTGTGCAGGGATGAAGCTGAAGCTGTGAACGGAAAGAATGTAAGGTGCTGTTTGGTTAGCGAAAATTATTTTCTGGTTTGGTTTTAGTGAAACTAAAAACTTGGTTTCGAAAACTTGGTTTTGGTTTCTAGTTTTCAGTTTTCTGAAAACGCGTTTGGTTAATAAAAACAACATCAGTTTTAGTTAGTTGAAACCAGTAAATATTTATTTAATTATAAAAAATAATATTAATTTTCCTTGAAAATTTTTAGTAGTAATTAAATGTTTAGTTAGTTTACAAAATTAAATATTTGTTAATATGGTTACAAAATATTTAAATGATTTAATTAATTAAGTTATTGGTAATTTAAGATTTTTTTGTTCAATTAGATATAAAAATTAATTAATAGTTATTATAAAATTTCAAAAAAAAAACAAGTCCAATGATCTAAAATTAGGTTTGATTAAATTATAAATAGACCAACTTTAAGAAAATTGAGTTATTTAAAATTTGGGTTTGAGTCAATTAGATATAAATTGGTTTAATTATTTTATAAATTTAAGATAAAAGTTTGAGTTAAAAATGATGATTTTTATTTTTATTTTTAAAAATTCGATATAGTTTGATTTATTTTTAAATTAATTAATTTTATAAAAAAATATTTATAATTACAAAGTTGTCACAGCATTTTGATAACAAAACCGACAATTTCGAAACCACAGAAAACAATATTCTGTTGTTTTCATTTTTATTAAGAAAACTGGTTTCGTTTTCATTTGGTTTCGATTCAGTTTTACGAAAACACTAAACCAAACACGTTTTCGTAAACAGTTTTGGTTTCAGTGAAACTGAAACCATGAAAACAAACTTGGTTTCGCTAACCAAACAAGCCCTAAGGAGTGGCTTTTATAGAGGAAGGCAGAGGTTGAGCTATTTTTGTCCAAAAATCCAATACACTATTCACCCCCCTCTAGCATGGATGTTTCACCCACAAGGGTTTGCTCAAACAATAGCTCAAGAAGGCTTAGCAAATGTCAAGGGATGGCTCAATGAGGTATATATTAACATGGAAGGAAGGCACTCTTGGGAGTATTTATAAAGATCCCATGGGTAGGGGTTCAAAAAGAGTCGTTCAATGGATTAATAATCGAGGATCGGCCGAGTTTCGACCGAAATGTCATCGAAAAAACCAGTGACTGTTCAGTAAATTTCCGGTCGATCGAAGATCGGCCGACATTCGGCCGATAACTTGGTAGGTTGCTGATTTTTCTCGGTTCACTAATTTCAAAGTTTTTGGGTTCCTGGTTTCTATTTTTAGGGTCCTTATGCATCACATAGAGCGTATTACAATAAATCTAGGCACCCTCAACCTAGTATCTAACTTCCGATGAATCTCGAGCGTCCTTGTTGATTTCTTCAATTTCTCCGATTTTTTCGATCCAGACATCGCGATAAATCAACTTGGAACTTGAAAATATTTATCCATGAAATCATTAGTTCCATGTTTGTTATCATCAAAATTGAGATTAAGCCCTAGGTTGAAAATCTTAGGCCAACAATCTCCCCTTTTTGATGATGACAAACATCATTAGGAAAATATTTCCAATAACGCATAAATGATATCAATCATGGGATTTCTCCCTCTATCATCATGCATATCTAAGTAAATGTACTCCCCCTATTTATATGCATGATTTTCCTATATTTTCTTCCATTTTATCCTAAATTTTTCTCTCCCTTTTGGGATCGATAAAAAATGGCAAGAAAAGTCAACCAAAAGTCAAAGTTGAGATTCAAAAGGTATTTTTCATGAAGCATGAATATCTCAGCCCACTGGATGAAAACCAAATATCGAATATGAGACTAAGTAATACATGATAGCAAGGAATGACAAATTAACTCAAAGTCTATAAACCATGTATTAACTCAAGTATGGATATTTTAAAGTATTGGTCAACATATCAAAAATTATTTTAGAAATGATTTTTCGTGACTTATAATGAGAATGATACCAATAATAGAATCACAATATCATACTTGAAGGTTCAATCATAGATTGGACGAAAATTCAAAATATCGAAAAAAAGACCATTTAAGGGAAATGATACTTCAAAGTTTTTGAAAACAAATTTCAAAAATTTATATTAAATTGTATTCTTTTTGAAAAGTTTTGAATTTTTTACACTAGAAACAATATTTTTTTATTGGAAATACAGTATTAAGAATTGGCCAAAAATCAATTTTTTGCATTTTTCTAAAAATTATTGTATTCAAGTGGCATTTTCGTAAATAGCTAAAAAGTTTCATGACATTTCTAGATTTCATTCAAACTTTCTAAATACTAAAATATGATCATGTAAAACATGTATGTCAAATTTGAAGTGAAAATAATGTCATTCAATTAAAATGTCAACTTAGCATGATTTCAACCAAAATAAGCAAGTTATCATGAAATTTGCTAAGTATCAAATCTTGGCCTTTACTCATGGTTTTTAAACTTAAACTCATAGACACCTAATATTAGTAAATCTAAATATGTTTATGTTGACTTAGGTCAAATCTACTGAAGTTTCTAAGTTTCTAAGTCAAATCTAAACATGTTTACTCATGGTTTGGACCTAATCTACTGAAGTTTAGATCTCCTAAAGTGAACTAATTATTATCTTTTCTATCTACACATGAATTTTCAACTTTAAACACATAGAATTATTTCACGTGTGTATATAAGCATGTTTAACTAATTTGGACTTAAAAAAGAAGTATCTAATGACAAATTTTAACCTAGGGCAATTACATTCAATGAAAATTGTCTTAGTATTAAAATTCTTCCTGCTCTTGAGATTTTAAGAATTTTACATTCAATTTCAATCATGAGTGTAGAGACATCATTAAAGCATATAAATATTAAGATATTATATTAGGATTTTGTGAAAATCATAATCATACCTCATACATGAATATATTGCCAAACTTGTCATTTTCATTCTAATTAGCCTTCCATTTTAAATACTCATAACTTGCAAGTGAGCTACACTAGTATTTTTAGGGAAACTATAGCTACTAGCAAGTTAACCAAACCAAATAGCAAAGAGAATGATCAAGTATCATTTTCGAAGTCCACTTTGCTAAATAGTTTGAAATATGTTTCAAATGAAATCAAGTGATACCAAAATAAATTTTAAGAGATCATAAGTGTAATATAAATGAAAATTTGATCTTCAACCCTTCATATTGGTTGAAAACCAAAAGGCCACAATTAGCCTAAGTTTAAAACTGCAAGGTCGCATAAGCCCATTATAGACTACCAAGGTCTCCGAAGAAATCGGAAGATCAAAAAATCAAAAATCATTTCATAAAAGATATCAAGAGCGGGGAAATAAACCAATATCAAGTATGTAACACAAACTCCAATTAAATGACAAGACAAGTAAGGAGTTGATACCAAGATAGTTTAGATGCCAATTTACCATACCGAAGGCATCTAGGTGACAACTTCAAGTTGCAACTTGACATGATGAATTATTTAAATCCTCAAGCAACTTCAATCATCGAATCCCTCATCCTTGAGTGGTGGCTCGCCCTATAAGAGAAGACAAAACTTTTGATACCCAAATATCTTTGGGTCCTTGGGGGTTAAAGGGCTTAGCTACCCAAAGTGTCTTAACACCACTTGGGTTAATCTTAAATACGCAATCATATATAGCATGCCCGTAAACACCACAACAAAAACAATATCCATTCAACTCTTTCTTTTCATTTTTCTTTTGAACATAAGGTTTAAAAGTGAAATGCTTAACATGGGAATTAGCATGAGTTTTCTTCAATGAAGCATTTTTCTTTTCAAATTTATTAGAGAAAGAAATATTTTTAACTTCATTTATTCTCTTGTTTAAAACCAAAACTTCATCTTTTAAAAGTTCAATTGAGCTATGCATGGCATTTTATTGTGGTTTCAAAATATTATTTTCACTCTTGATATTTGAACTTTCGATTCTCAGATTTTCATTTTGGTTTCTAAATTTTGAATTCTCATTTAACAATTCATCATTGTCCATTTCTAATTCTTCATTTATATTTTTCAAGTCCTTATTTCAAGCTTTAAATCATCATGGTAAGAATCAAATGAACTAGTATTCACTTTCTCATTTTTTAATTCATGCATATGAGAACTAAGCCTTAAATTCTCTTTCTTGATTTTTCTATTTTCTTTGTTCTTTTTCACAAGCAATTCATACATTTTTCTACATTTCTTAACTAGTTCATCATATGATATATTAGGTGAATTAGAATGGCTAGATCGAATTACTATCATGACAAGAAGCGGAAGAATTTACCTCATCCTCACGTCCCATGAGGCAAAGTTGAGAGGTGGCTTCATTGTCATCACAAGAAGGGGCTCTACATTTTTCCGAAGTGGACTTGGTTGAGCTCCTCATCTTCTTGGATTTCTTTTGCATCAAGCGATAATTTCTTTTCTTGTGTCCCATTTCTTGACAGAGGAAGCACCTAAGTGTTTTCGGTTCTTACTTATGCTCCTTTGGCTAGATGTGCTTTGGACAACAAAAACCACATTAGTAATAGGGGGATGACAATTGTCATTACCTCCCTTATCTAGAGTAAAAAGCTCCTCGATTTTCGCATAATCAAATAGCATGTTCAAACAAGCCCAACATCAAATGCGAAAGCACAATGCATGACTTTTTCGAAAACGTCATTTTGCAAATAGCAAAATATGCAATTCATGGCTTGTGCATTTAATTTAAATAACTCAATTTCATTTTGATTCCAATCACGCATTTCCTTTTTAGGTTCAACATATTGAATACTTCTAAACCTTGAATCTTTAAGTAGGTATACATCCAATTTCCAAAGACCAAACTAAGAGTTATCGAACCTAGGAAGTGTAGTAACTACCGACTCTAGCGTCATTCGAGGATTCAAGCAAAGTATAAAAGAGATGGTAAAATCTCAAGCTACGAATTCTCTCTGATACCAAATGTCGGTCGATTGACGTACACTAGATGGGGGTGAATAGTGTGTTTACTAAAAACTTTACCTAATTTTCGTTTTAATCGTTTTTTCGGTTACCTAGGCAAATGACAATTTCAAGCAAATAGCAAAAGCAATAAATATGGCAATTAAACAACAGAGATAATAGGCAATGCAAACACCGAGATATATAATGGTTAGGCCCCACGCCTACTCTACTACCTAAGCACCCCTGCTTATGATTTTCATCTTAGCTTTACTAGATTATAATTATTTTCTTACACTTGAGAATTTTTTCTCGGAGAGACTCCGCTCTCACACCGAAGGCACTTCCGCATCCAGAAGTTTCCGCCTTCACACTGAGAGCACTCTCCCACATCAAACCCTAAAGGACAATAAAAACTAATCCTAATAAACTAAGTACACCGGTAGACTAATGCATCTAATATGAGTAGATATATCTCTACTGTCAACTTGAACATATCACCAGTAGCACCAGATGTTCCTTCCCTCGTGAACCACACAAGGAGTTATCACACCACAACCTAGCTCTAATACCACTGATAGGAAATGGACCGATGGATCTCAAGATTTTATGTGAAAACCCAAATCAAGAAAAAACCATGAGATCCTTCGATCCAGATAAAACTTCCACAATATAAAGTAGGATTATAAGATTCTTTGGTTTACAACTAGATTACCAACATAACACTCTTCAGTATGAGTAGTTCTTTGGTTTACAACTAGATTCTTTGGCTCACTAACACTCTTCAGTACAGAAATCGAACCACTTACACAAGTTTGAGATTAATGGACTCAAACTTCTTCACTCTCTAAGTGGCTCTCTCTCACTCTCTGTTAAGTGGCTTCTCTCAAGTTGTTTTTTGGATTGATCTTGTCCTCACACATACTCCCCTTTTATAGTGTACATCATACAATGTATGTAGCTTTTCTATGTGTCTTTATTTCCATGTACCCCCTTTTATAGTGTACATCATACAATGTATGTAGCTTTTCTATGTGTTTTTTAGTATTTCCATGTACCCTCTGAAAGATACCCCTTAGACCATGCGTACATTAATCATGAAGTGCATGCTCTTGAAACTCTAGATATTAAGGAGGAATTGGAACACAATGAATGGTGTGTATATCACATGTAAAGCTATATAAATGTCACCTTAAGTGAATATTAATGTCAATTCAACAATTCAATCACAAATAATGTGATGTATCAATGAGCATAAATACATCAAACAATGCTAACACAAGAGATTTACATTTGTTTGACAACATTGCTTGCATCTACTATAAAACAATGTTAACACGGGATATTTATATTTGTTTGACAACCTTGTCTGCATCTACTATGTAAGCAACCCATTTAGGATTTCAATCAAATTCACTAAATAAAATTATTTTCTCTGATAAGATATTTACAATCGAGGCTTCCACCTTCAACCTCGAGGAAACCTCAACCACGTCAAGCTCCAAGGACAATAATCTTATGCTAGCAAACAATAACTTTGGCCTACAACCCTAGGTCTAATAAACAAGCTTTTAAAGAAAGGCAAACAAACTAAAATTACAAAGAATAATAAATGAGACAAACATAATGTAGTTCATTTGATTTGTCTCCTAATCCTTCAATGCCTCAATATGATGAATCTTTGAGAGGCTTCAACGGGGAAACTATAACAATCTTGTGTGATCTCTCAACAAATGGCTCAATAAATTTCAAGAATGCTATAGAATATGGCTTAATGTGTTCCACGTATATTAACGAATGCAAAACAAACTTATTTATAAAGATATATGAAAAGAAGGCTTGGGGATCACAAGAGACATTGGCTGAAAAAAAAAATATTATAGCTACTAATCCGACCAAAACTCTCATGACAGATTTTTTCAAATTCGTTTATGTTCAAATTTTTAGACTTTGAATTAGATAGTGATCATCGTTACGAAAACTCAAGGATTACAATTATACATCTAAACCCTAAACCTAAACTTCCACACATTTTGACTTTTAATAGTTATCTTTAAATTCTTCAATTTCGATCACAAACATTGCATATTTATCATCGTCAAACCTAAAATAGTTACTCACTACATACATTAGTAACTTGTTTATTATGATCAAAATAAAAATCATAACATATTGAAAACCTTGGATCAATGTTTAATTTGAAGACTAGATCAAAACCAAATTTAAAACTTATAAGAAATTTAACAAGATTTTTTCAAATTCTGAAAGCTATTTTAGTACTCGCATCAAAGTATGGAAAATTAAATTAAAAATTAATCCAAAAATAGGAGGAAGTAAAGAAAAACTAAGAGTGAATCAATTGTATTAACTCGTTAATTCCCTCCTTTCCCCCAAGCAAATAAGTCTTATTTTTCATACTAAATGCACACAGATATACAACGGACCATCACCAAAATTTGAAAATAATAATAATCAACAATGCTTCACTGAAAATTGAAATTTGCCGATAGGCATCTCCTATTTAGTTAGTTCTCAAAACTAGAAGCAACTCGTCATGCTGCAATGATATATTGTTCCCCAAAATATTTTATTCCATTTTATTTTAATGAAGGTAGGATGGAGGAAGATCAACACTTACATACATATGATATCTACCAGGTTTAAGTCACATTGTTCAGAATCCTGTCTCGGAGACTCCAGCAAAAACACATATATTACATCCCCAACAAAAACTCAAAAAAACATGACGTACATATAAACTACATATCAGATTAGGCATTTACAGTCATGCCGAATCCAACATCAATTAGGCGTTTTTGCTCCAAATGTTTTAGACAGCTCTTTAATGAGAGTCTTGTCCTTAGCTTCGCTATCCATTCCATGATGCCATTTTTTGGACATGTTCTCCACCTGCAATGTAAGACACAAGCTTAGTTTGGTAGCAAAAATCTAAATTCATAGAGTAAGATCTTATTGATCTTTGATATTAGTCTATGTTCCAAATATCCACTACAAATACAAGACCTAACTATAAAGGGACCATATTACAAATGCAAACTAACTTACCCAAATGCGAAATGGGCCCATTTGCTCCTTCATTGTATCAGCTCCTGGCTGGATTATATCTCTAACTTTAGTCTTTACTTCATCAGTCTATAAAAAGATCATGAAAATTGCT
Source organism: Canna indica (assembly GCA_034359265.1). Lineage (NCBI taxonomy): Eukaryota > Viridiplantae > Streptophyta > Magnoliopsida > Zingiberales > Cannaceae > Canna > Canna indica. Next base: position 27,785,042 of record CP136898.1, on the reverse strand, counting down.
AAGCTTGAGTTATAGACAAGCAGTTACCCATTTCAATAGATAAACAAGGTATGTTAACACGAAAACCAGACACTATAGATGCCACTGCAAGCATGATGTTCTGCATTGATATAAGTGGAAAGTCATGCATTAACTATAATAGACAGTTTATTATAATAACAGGTGATGTGTCCCCATTAGCACTTCAAAAACTAGGTATTTGCCGGCAGTTATAGAAGAGTTCCGCAAACAGCATTTGGTCAAGTTTAGCTGCATCCATGCTCCTAATACCCTCATGAGATGCATAAACGAACTTTCAGAGTGCCACATGTTCAGCTCCATAATCTCTTAGTACATTCATAAGTCCAGATTCTAGCTTTCAATAAATTACTCTGAAAATTCTCATGCACATTCTTGCATAAGAATTTCTCTTTCAAATATTTATTCTGCAATGTTTCAAGTAATTTCTTTCTTCTTAATGTCACAAAACCTAAATAGTGATTATCCTCTCAAATTTTAGCATTAAGTGGAACACTCTGCGATAACAAGTTTTCACTGCTTTAGACCCTATCTATCATTGATGGGACTCTCATAATCTTCTTGTGTTATCACATCTTAATTGGATTTGAATCAATAGAAGTTTAGATGCTTCGAGTCCAAACTATTTGCACTACAATATATGGATAATTCTGAACCACATAAATGGAGTTAGAATCATGTCCTCCATTAAACTATGTAAATCTCATTCCTATTTCTTAAGAATATAAAGGAACAGATTGGTACATGAAAACAACTTAAGTTTTGAGATAAATGGTCCTCAACAAAGTTAACATGGTATGAGATTAAGAGATAATGAGTTTGAATCCTGCTAAGTCATGTATTAGAATATATAGAAAAATTTGGGAAAATCATAAAAACTTTATGGTTTATTAGCAAAACTATAAACACTTTGTGGTATTTGTCAAAACTCAAAACCATAATCAATTTATGGTATTTGTCAAAACCATAACCTTTTTTATAATATACCCAAATTGCCCATTAGGCATTAGTAATATTCATTTACTTAATTATAGTTATATTGGCAACTAGGGACATTGATCAAAATCCTAACGGCTTATATATGCATTTTATTGCAAAGAAAATTTTAAATTTGACATGTCATTAATAGATCTAACAACTTAAAATGAGATGTTAATCGCATTTATATTGGTAACTAGGGACTTTGGTGAAAAGTCCCTAATCGCTTATTTATATATTTTACTGCATAGGAAAATTTAAATTTCATATATTTGTGACCATAACAAACTTAAAAACCTAAAAGATGATTTTAATTACAATTATATTGGCGGTTAGGGACTTTCACAAAAGTCCCTAACTACCACTATGACTATGATTAACATCTCATTTTAGGTTGTTAGGTCTACTAATTTTATAAGCATGTCAAATCTAAAATTTTCTATGCAATAAAATACATATATAGGTAGTTAGAGACTTTGATCAAAGTCCCTAAGTGACAATATAATTATAATTATGTAAATGAAAAGAATTGGGGGTAATTTGGGTATATTATAAAAAAATTTATGGTTTTGACCATGGTTTAAAATACCGTACCGTACCGGGCGGTATTTACCAATTTTTCAAAAAATCGGTATACGATACACCCGGTACCGGTCGATACCGGGTGTACCGATATATAGCGTCTGGTACTGGCGGTATTTATCAAATACCGTCATACCGGGCGGTATTTGTAAAATACCGGGCTGTTACAGCCCGATATGACAGCTCTGTGTTGTCTTTTGACGGCACGTGCTATCTTTTGACGGAATAAAAAATAAAAAATAAAAAAATACACCCGATATGCCTTTTTCGTACCTGTCCGTACCATGTGTCGGTATGGTACGGTACGGTACGGTATGGTACGGTACGGTATGGTACGGTACGGTACGGTACCGATACATACCAGTACCGGCTATTGGCCAAGATCGGTACTAGTACCGGTATTTTAAACTATGGTTTTGACAAAGACCATAAAGTATTTATGGTTTTGCCAATAAACCATAAAAGTTTTTATGTTTTCCCAAATTTCTTAAATATATATAACTTAACCCTACTTAATAAATAAATCCATACATTAGGCTTCAACCAACCTAATCTAGTCTGCGAAGCCACACAAGTGAGAATATAAAGAATGAATTGGGCCCTTCCAAATATCTTAATCTATTAAGATAAGTTGTATCCAACCAAACTAAAAATTATTGATACCCTCTTAATCTCATAAACACTGTTTAAACAGCTGAACACTTTGATCCAGCTCACAGTCAGGATTAAAGAACAGTTGGACGACCTAAAAGAAGAAGTTAAAACTTTGAAAGAAGCAGGGAAACTAGCAAAACCAGACGAACTTGCCAGTTCAATTGATTCCCTGACCAAGGACTTACAAAAACTTCAATTAGGAGAACCTTCTGCTCCTAAAATACCAAAGGTAAAAGGAAAACTTTTTGTTTTCACTAACCCTCAAGAGATCTTCAACAAAGAGAAGGAGAAGGCAAAAGCAAAATGACTTCAACAAGAACAGAAACAGTTGCTCCCAGACCTTCAATCTCAGGAAGGGAAGGGAACCTTCATCCTACAATTGAAGACCAAATTCGCGGCTACAGACTGAGCAGCCGCCTCAGACACGAAGCCCAAAGAAGACTGCCAAACAAAGGCAGGACAAACTTCAGACGAAGTTTAGAATCACAGCTTAATCCAGAAGCTGAATTATCTGTATCTCAGTACAGGCGAGCCCAACAAGTACCTGCTGAGACACTCTACCAGGCAGGATGGTCGGAAAGGCAGCACCGAGTCTACCAACACTATTCAGACGAGAGGGTGCTAGTTAGGACTTTGTAGTCGTTAATGTAATCGAACAGGTCCTTTACATTATGACATGAAAGCCTTTCCAGATCGTCATATGCCCTGTTATGTTCCTCGGTAGATCCCGTTGTTGGATCTTCTAACAAAAACATCCTTCTAATTTGAGAAAGGACATTCTGGGGGTCGTCTGCTATATTTGTCAGCTCATCGTATTCAGTGGGGAAGGCCATCCTCCATTGAATCCAAGTCTTTTTCTCTGTCTCCCCAAGTAGATTTTCTATATAGCACATTTTAGATTTGTTGTCCGTCCAGTTCTTCTCATTGATCAAATTCAGCGTTATAGATTCCCATCTGGAAATTACGTCGCTATATTGTCCTATGCTTTCTGATAGGACTAATATAGCTCCTGTGTTTGTTTGAGCTGATGGAAGATTGAACCTTTCACTATGCTGCTTAGAGTATCCTCCTGTCAAGTTATTTAGCCTTGAATGTATCGTAGGAATATCCCTTATTGGAGTTTGCCTCTGGCTTGAAGAACTAGAACCAGGGGGGTATAGTGCTGGTCCCATTACTGGTTCTTTGGGTAGCCTGGTGAATGAGGATTCAGTTGTGGAAAATGCTGACTCTGTTATTACTTTCTCCGATTTCGCTTTCTCCGTTTCTTTAGACAGTTGTCGTATCATGGGATAATCCATTTCTGCAGTGTAGGCCGTTTCAGCTTCGGCCTCATCCAGATTTTCATCAAAATTTGGGAAAAACATCCCATTTTCATCTTCTTCTGCTTCATCATCATCTGCTTCTTCTTCCTCCCTTCCCTCCTGGAAGAAAAATGGGTTTATCCCATTTTCATCGGACTCCTCGGAAGTATCCCATTTTGGGAGTGATGATGGGTCAAATTCGTCTTCCCAGTCGGGTTGTTGATTGACTGGTTGATAGTCGTCTTCAACTTGTAGGGACATGAGGTGCCTCAGGACCTCCAAGTCTTCATCTTCGTCTTCAGAATCCAGATAAAGTTCTTCTGAGTCGTCCCAATCACAAGTCATCATCATAGCCAATTCATGATCAAGTGTCTCTTCATTGTCTGATTCTTCGGCTGCTCTTGATGTGTTTGTTGTTAGCGTATAGTCGGCGAATTGGACTGCAAGAGTCCCATCCGTTCGTGACCTGATCCTTGATGTTTGAGGATTCTGTGTAGTAGCTAGGATCGCAGGTCTTATGATTCATTGTCTTCCTTGAAGACTTGCCGTGGATCTGATTTGTCCGGGTATTGCTCTTATGCCTCTGCTTGCCAGATGGTCTGCAACGTGCTGGACGTTGTACCGGAAATTGGTATGACTGCTGTTAGACAGTCTCCCAATTAATGATCTTGATAGCAGGAGGTTACTTTCTCCCCCCTGCCAGCCTTGATAGCCGTGAGTTTGTAAGACCAACTGTATATGGTCTCTGAAGTCGTGGATGCTCAAGGTCATGTCTGGTGCCGTGTAAGCTAGTTGTGTACTAGTAGTGAGATCTATTTCCATCGAACTGATGACTGCTCGATCGTCCATCCACCTAGTGTCCCTTAGTAGAACCAGGGCATTCACACCTGCACTTCTCCTGTGCAGCGTATGTAGTCTCACCATAATCATGCCGATATGAAGGTGTTGTAGGCCTTCTTGAACCAAAAGATTGTAGCTTTGGTCGGTGATAAAGGGCAGTTCTATTCAAAACCGGGCTAAGATCATGGTTAGGCATACTGAACTATGCCAGGTCCTATATACCCAACTTGGGAACCACTCTTAGGGCCGCTGTATTCCAACATAAGCCCACATGGTGACAAGCGTATTAAACAGTCCGACCAGCAGCTCTTTGAGAAGATAAAGAAGCTAGTCCAAGAGCTTCCTGAATTGGAATTACCCCCACAAGGTTCCTATATAGTTCTTGAAACCGATGGATGCATGAAAGGTTGGGGTGGCGTATGCAAATGGAAACGCAAAAAGAATGATCCCAGAAGCACTGAGAAGGTATGTGCATATGCCAGCGGAAAATTCCCAGTTCTTAAATCCACAATCGATGCAGAAATTCATGCATGTATGGAAACGATGAGGGCTCTGAAGATTCACTATCTTGACCAAAGTGAAATTACCCTCCGAACAGATTGCCAGGCAATTATAAGTTTCCATAATAAATCAGCACAAAATAAACCATCCAGGGTTAGATGGATTAATTTTGTGGATTTCATCACCGGGACAGGCATTCAAGTCAACTTTGAGCATGTAGATGGGAAGTTAAACACTCTTGCTGATTCATTATCAAGGTTAACGGCCAACCTAGTCCAAGTGTATGAACCAGAGTGTATCTACAAACACCTGAAGGACTTAGAAGGGGCACTGACAGAAGCTGAACAAGCCCCCCCAGCAATTATTCATCAGCTGAATTTAGCCATCGAAAGGATCGATAACCTGCTGACCCATGAGAACATTAAAAATAATTCGGCCCTCATGGCAGTGACCTCCTGGGACGGTGAGTGGGAGGACACTTTGGAAGATAACGCTAATGTTATTAGCGAAATCATGGAAATAGGAAGAACCTTTGAACATACGAATGAAGAGAACTCACCTCCTCTGTGGGATGAGATCCCTTATTGGGATGAATTTGAGGAAGTAGAAAATATCCTCAACCGATTGATCAAGTATGAAGAGACCGAGAATCTCATTCACAGCCCATCTAAAGAAAGGCCACAAGAAGAAAGTGTGACTGTTCAAAAGCAAGATGCTGAACCAGAGCAATTAGGCGAAAGTACCAGCAATATCTACGAGCAACCTGAATGCTCGTATGCAAGAAGCAATACTTGGAAAGATGAATGGATTGAACAATCCTTCCTCTTTGAAGAGGAAATTCTGAACGTTTCAGCTTCGGCCTCATCCAGATTTTCATCAAAATTTGGGAAAAACATCTCATTTTCGTCTTCTTCTGCTTCATCATCATCAGCTTCTTTTTCCTCCCTTCCCTCCTGGAAGAAAAATGGGTTTATCCCATTTTCATCGGACTCCTCGGAAGTATCCCATTTTGGGAGTGATGATGGGTCAAATTCGTCTTCCCAGTCGGGTTGTTGATTGACTGGTTGATAGTCGTCTTCAACTTGTAGGGACATGAGGTGCCTCAGGACCTCCAAGTCTTCATCTTCGTCTTCAGAATCCCCATAAAGTTCTTCTGAGTCGTCCCAATCACAAGTCATCATCATAGCCAATTCATGATCAAGTGTCTCTTCATTGTCTGATTCTTTGGCTGCTCTTGATGTGTTTGTTGTTAGCGTATAGTCGGCGAATTGGACTGCAAGAGTCCCATCCGTTCGTGACCTGATCCTTGATGTTTGAGGATTCTGTGTAGTAGCTAGGATCGCAGGTCTTATGATCCATTGTCTTCCTTGAAGACTTGTCGTGGATCTGATTTGTCCGGGTATTGCTCTTATGCCTCTACTTGCCAGATGGTCTGCAACGTGCTGGACGTTGTACCGGAAATTGGTATGACTGCTGTTAGACAGTCTCCCAATTAATGATCTTGATAGCAGGAGGTTACTTTCTCCCCCCTGCCAGCCTTGATAGCCGTGAGTTTGTAAGACCAACTGTATATGGTCTCTGAAGTCATGGATGCTCAAGGTCATGTCTGGTGCAGTGTCAGCCAGTTGTGTACCAGTAGTGAGATCTATTTCCATCGAACTGATGACTGCTCGATCGTCCATCCACCTGGTGTCCCTTAGTAGAACCAAGGCATTCACACCTGCACTTCTCCTATGCAGCGTATGTAGTCTCACCATAATCATGCCGATATGAAGGTGTTGTAGGCCTTCTTGAACCAAAAGATTGTAACTTTGGTCGGTGATAAAGGGCAGTTCTATTTGTGCCCCTTCAGTAACTAGCACCCTCTCGTCTGAATAGTGTTGGTAGACTCGGTGCTACCTTTCCGACCATCCTGCATGGTAGAGTGTCTCAGCAGGTACTTGTTCGGCTCGCCTGTACTGAGATACAGATAATTCAGCTTCTGGATTGAGCTGTGATTCTAAACTTCGTCTGAAGTTTGTCCTGCCTCTGTTTGGCAGTCTTCTTTGGGCTTCGTGTCTGAGGCGGCTGCTCAGTCTGTAGCCGCGAATTTGGTCTTCAATTGTAGGATGAAGGTTACCTTCCCTTCCTGAGATTGAAGGTCTAGGAGCAACTATTTCTGTTCTTGTTGAAGTCATTTTGCTTTTGCCTTCTCCTTCTCCTTGTTGAAGATCTCTTGAGGGTTTGTGAAAACAAAAAGTTTTCCTTTTACCTTTGGTACTTTAGGAGCAGAAGGTTCTCCTAATTGAAGTTTTTGTAAGTCTTTGGTTAGGGAATCAATCGAACTGGCAAGTTCGTCTGGTTTTGCTAATGTCCCTGCTTCCTTCAAAGTTTTAACCTCTTCTTTTAGGTCGTCCAACTGTTCTTTGATCCTAACTGTGAGCTGGATCTAAAGAAAGGCCACAAGAAGAAAGTGTGATTGTTCAAAAGCAAGATGTTGAACCAGAGCAATTAGGCGAAAGTACCAGCAATATCTACGAGCAACCTGAATGCTCGTATGCAAGAAGCAATACTTGGAAAGATGAATGGATTGAACAATCCTTCCTCTTTGAAGAGGAAATTCTGAAAAATCAAAGTCAAGAAGAATCTCAGCTGGATTATGAGACCCTAAGGAAGGGTAAATATCCAGCCCGCTACTAAGCAAGCAGACGCAGGAGGGAGGCGGATTTCCCAAAACATCCGCAGGTAATATAATACTATGTTAATAAGTTTGTTCATTTCGCAGATTTTTGTTAAAGATGATTTTTGACGAACTCAAAAGACTCGCGAAGATCCACCGAGACACATCACCGGCAACAAGAAAGGATATCTCAACTGCTCAATACTGGGCAGTTCTAGGAGGAGCAACAGACTTAGAAGATCTGAAGCGTTTAACGGGAAAGCTCTTGTTCAAATATCCAAGGACAACTGACAAGAGCCATAAATGGGCTCATGAAGTCTACAATATCCACCATGCCCAAACCATGAAGACTATTGAAGAGATGGAGAAACTACTGGCCATGGCTTATCTGCAAAAAGCCAGACTTGAACAAGTGGCCACCAACGACAATTGGGCATCAGACGCACTAGGACCTATAAACCATCATATCAAGAACCTGGTCCAGTGCCACGAAGCACTGAGTAGCAGTAGACAGAGCAACATCTACTAAGCAGGATAAGATCGAATCAAATGAAGCACGCCTCCAGGACAATAATTCATGGTGATGTCAGATCATGAGCTGGAAAGGTCCTAACCTAAGGACAATAATTGAGTGTTGTCAATATCATGTACATTATCGTGTGTATGAAAAGAATCTTTCCTACTGTAGATAGCCAGTAATTAGTGGACGATGGGGCCCAATGCGCACCCGCACTAAATTATTGAGCTTCACCAGGAAGTTTCTTTCCTAGCCTATATAAGGCCTCTAGTTAGAGTTGCAGAACACACTTGCCTCACAAGTAGTTCTACTTCTCTCTTGTAAGTTTGAGATTTCCACTCTGAATATAAGCTTTTAAGCTTTCCTCTTTTCATTCCCGTGTTCTTCGTAACCTGTGACTGAATTGAGAAGCACGCATTCCCCATTTTTCCTGGGGGTGTAATTATAGATCATCTCTTAATTTCTGACGCTGCTGCAACTCAAAAGTCAGAAATTATCCCACCTTTGTCAGCCATGACTCGCTCGGATAAGTCTACTCAGACTGACCCTCGCAAGAAAGCTAAATCAATATACCGCGAAGCCAAGCCGCGTGCCAGGCGAGGCAAATGTTTCATCTGCGGTGAAGAGGGGCATTTCGCAAGAGATTGCGAAAAGAAGCAGGGCTACGCCAAGAAGATCAAAGTTCCTGAAGACCGAGCACAGGAACGGAAGCCTGCAGAATCATCGAGCGGTGATGTGGCGAACCGCTAAGGACGAAATCGCCATAGTTATCTGTTTGCAGGAGCCGAAGGCCGACGGATGAGCCGACGACTCCAATAATACAAGGGACCCACAATCACATGGGATCCCTGTAGTTTTTATTCTGTATGTCGGGCAATTATTGTGTGCCAGCCCGACGTGTCTTGTAAAGATGGGCAATTATTAAAGTTTGTCTGCCCATCTGTGTCAGGTCACTTCCAACTTGTGGATAGCCATCACTTAAGTGGACGATGGGGCCCAATGAGCACCCGCACTAAGTATGAGCTTCCTCCGGAAGCAAGCGACCTTAGTCTATAAATAGAGTTGTTCTAGGAAGGTGCAGAACATCCTCGAGACCCGAGTAGTTCTACTCTTCCAATCTTGTAATCCCTCCTCCGCTTCAATATAATTTCCTCATTTCGGAAATTCTATTTCCGCTTCTTCTGCTTGGCTTCATTTCAAATCCGTGCCCTTCGCGGCCAGTTGTTTGATTTGAATGAACTTCTTCCACGATCCTCCTTCTCCTTCTTTGTTGAAGATCTCTTGAGGGTTAGTGAAAACAAAAAGTTTTCCTTTTACCTTTGGTATTTTAGGAGCAGAAGGTTCTCCTAATTGAAGTTTTTGTAAGTCCTTGGTCAGGGAATCAATTGAACTGGCAAGTTCGTCTGGTTTTGCTAGTTTTCCTGCTTCTTTCAAAGTTTTAACTTCTTCTTTTAGGTCGTCCAACTGTTCTTTAATCCTGACTGTGAGCTGGATCAAAGTGTTGTTTCTGAGAATTTTTGGGTGATAGCGTTGGGTTTGACAAATCCCTCAGCTGGTTGTCCCAAAGATTCTGTTGCTTTCAAAGCGTTCTGGTAAGTAGGAGTGGCTGTCGTTAAACGCCAATCACTCATGAAATAGGTTCTTACAGTCTAAGATTGTCTTAAACGATATACTATTCAGATGAATTAAATCAAGATTGTGACCTGTGCCTTTGTCAGGTTTTCATGCCCTATTTGAATATGCATATAGGGTTTTTTTTCTATCATAGTGAACTAATGCCATCCAAGAATCTAGAATATCTGCCAAAATAGATTGTTCTAAATAAGACCAACAATAACTAGATTAAGTACTATGGACTCAACGGGCTTCAATCAAATTCACCAAAAAAGAACTAAAGCTGAAAATAGGAGTAAAGAGCTTAGAGCAAAGTTGGAAGTTTACTAACATATTAGAATACTAAACAAATACTAATCTCTTCCATTGCAAATAAGCAAATAATTGAATATCCCGAATGAGAAACATAACAATGATAAACTTATCATGCATCCTAGATATGATGAGTATTGTTAGAAAATCAGTCTTGGACCTAACTCCACCCAAAGCTAGCTCTGATCCCGAAGGCCAACACAATAGGACCGAAATCCTGTGATGTTATCTCATGCTAATGTATCCAGAGCGTGGGCTTACTTTGAGCACTCTAATTTCTTCAAAGTAACGACACTGGAGGCATAACCCAGCCAATTAAGGCCAGGAACGCATCAGGGGCAAAAGGGACGGGACGAACGGGGCACACCGCGAGGCAGACCGACCGGCCCAACCCAAGGTCCAACTACGACCTTTTTAAATAGATTGCTTGAGGTTGTGGTCTAGATAGTCTTTAAATAGATTGGGCAATCCTCCCCCCATGAGCTAGCTTTTAGGTGGAGTTAGGTCCGAGACTGATTTTCTAACATGGTATTAGAACCAAACCTATGGTTGAAATTGGGCCACCTGTAGAACTCCACGCTCCAAATGTGGATCCTGCGCGTGAGGGGGGGTGTATTAAAGTCCCACATTGCTTGAGGTTGTAGTCTAGATAGTCTTTAAATAGATTGTGCAATCCTCCCCCCATGAGCTAGTTATTGGGTGGAGTTAGATCCGAGGCTAATTTTCTAACAAGTATGAAAAGAAATATATACAACAATGTAGTTGTTTAGTCAAAATTATCTGCACAAGATCAATAGAATGTATTGCAATTAACTGAACTTACGACTTACACTATGCAGCTGTAGCTTATTAGCTGCATATACAAACAGTGTTGTAGCGCCACCAAAAACTAGTAATGTAGCAGCAGCAAATGCCTTCCCAACTACAAAGAATGAACAATAAACTGATGAACTTCCACATGTACCACTCTAGGAACATAGACTTACTACTAATTTCTAACTGTCAATAAAGAAAGAACTAAAAAATTACAACTAATAGCTGTGGCCAATTCCAATATAAAAATTAGCTGAAAGTAACACCATATCTACACTAAGATCTACCACATTAAGATATTGTCATCTACTTAAACAACAACAGTAACTGATCCTCGTGTCTTTGCTTTATTCTATATTGCTACCACCAAGTTAAGATCTACTTTTGTGAAATTTCTTCGCAACAAGATAACAAGAACCTGATCTTCAATTGTTGAGACCTCCAGAATACTTATGCCTTTAACGATATTTAAGGTATAATAGCATGAGATGTCCCATCTGATCATTGAAATGCAATGTCCTAGATATCAAATCATGCTGGATATGCCAACATAAAATACAAAATTTAAGGGGAGAAACTAAAATGAATATAGATCTCTTTGAATCCATGAAAAATCAGGCATCAACTAACATTTCCATGGGTAGTCCTACCTTTAATAAAAAATAAAATACAATGACGATGTTGAAAATCTGACCAAAGTACAAAATATATAAACTTGAAATCATGATACACATCCACTCTTTAATGGAATACTGGTATGCATAAGGAGTAAAGAATGGCCTGTAAGATTTCACCATAACATGCAAGGCAAACATTAATCTCCACTAGGTTCACTTTTATTCCTATACAATTCATTTAATATTTTGCAACTGATAAGATACTAAATCTGTCACACCAGTGGTCTACTCGAATAATTCTGAGTGACTCTTGTTATAGTCAAACTCACTTAGATAGGGGTATTTCATTTGTCCAAGACTCCAGGTTTAGTTTCAATTCTCCTTAGTATGAACCTGGCACCACCTTGGATAATGCTAGGTTGATTTCCACTGTAAATGCTATCAAACTAAATCGGTTCCTTCTTAAATTCAACTCGAGTAGGAAAAGCTTGGAGTATGATGAAAGATGAAAATGATAAAATGTGGTTGGTAGTGCTAAGCAGGGTACATTTCCTTGCGATATGACTATTACTTTGTATCATGCAACATAAGTTTACACCCCACTATAATCTATGTGCCAAAGTTGATCAACAATTACAAAATTAGACCATATTACAATTTTATCCATTTGCATAGTCTAGCCATTCAAATACAACTTCAATTTCTTGTAGGCTGATACTACCTTGAAAGACCTAAATTTCAAACACATTTTAACATAAGGTTGATATTGAATAAAATACAAAGTCGTATATTTATCCAATAGTATTCAGCTTAAGATGTTTATGATCAGAGAAGTGAAACCCAAAAATACTTGTAATTTGAAAGTGGAATACGGGATTGACAAACTCAAATCTTGTCTTCTGCAACACAGATGGGACAGAAAACTAGAAGTACTATTCCAATTGCCATATTCTACAAGCCCCTCTTTTTTTTATTATCCTCATGAAATATCCATTAAATTTATTTATTTCACACCACCTCATCTTCTTTAAAGACTTCAAGCTCAAAATTTGAAGTATTACAGTTCACAAAACATTTGTTATCTTCTAAAGTTCTCCATATCATCATAAATATATTTATTCATCTTTCACATTTGGTATTTGTTTTATCAAAGGTGCATTACTATTATTTCTTTTAAACAAATCCAATAAACCCAAAATCTCATTATGCCCTCCATTATGCTCCAGTTCCAAATTAAAATATCACAATAATTTATTTTTTCTTTAACACCCTGTTTGGATTGGGGTTAAAGGAGGGGAACTTTCCCCCTTGTTTGGTTTTCTAATTTTAATGAAAGGGAATTATTTACCTTGGTTACCCTCCAAACCCCAATTTTCTTTCGACCCTGATTTGGGGTTGAATGGGGGTGAAAAAAAATGTAAAAGTTTGTCCAAAATAAATTTACAAAATTACCCTTATTGTTTTAATACATATATAAGATTTTATTAATCCCTAGTGGCCTCTTCTCATCTCTATTGAATACAAAGGCAAAATAGAAGAGGGAAAGAAATATTTGTAGTATCTTCTGCTTTGTAGTCGGCCAAAAAAAGTCCTAATATTTGTAGGAATAGAAATGGCAAAAAAAGAAAACATATATATAACACAAAAAGGGTATAATTGACTATTAAATAAAAGATTTCCTCATTCCCCTTTTTTCCCCCTTCTTTCCCCTTAAAAAGTACATCCAAACAAGGTTAATTTTTCCCTTCCCTTCCCTTCCCCTTATTAAACTATATCCATATAAGGTTAATTTTTCCCTCCTTTCCTCTCCCCTTCCCTCCCTTATTCTCCCTTCCCTTCCCTTTCCCTTAATGATATGTATCCAAACAGACCCTAAGAATAACTTAAATCTTACGATTTGGGAAAGTTGGTCACCCAATCAACTTTAACATGCTACTAGAGCAGGAGGTCCTAAGTTCAACCTACCTAACTGCTTAAATTTTGGGAAAAGTTAGTCACCCAATCATATTTAGCAATTTCCATCATTAGTGAAATATTATATTAAAGAATAAAGATTATGGTCCAAACAAGCAAACAATCTAGAATTTGATTTTCGTCATGTGAACAGTCTCCAAGTTCCAATCATGATCAGGAGACCACCGAGAAGAAACCCTTATGGAGTTGTGGTGGATTCAGATGAGCCTATCATATGACATATTCATAAAATAGGTAATTGGTAACTTGGTTGACTTGGCAACTTTCTTTTCTCAATATCGCAAAATCTTAAGAAACCTCAGTAAAATTAGAATAAGACATGTCAAAGGGATCAGAGAATTACTTTGTGAGTACCCTGCCAATACAGCCTTCAGCTTCTCAGGGTCAACAGGAGGAGGATACCTATCACGTCTCAACTCATTAGCTGTAGATGCTGAAATAATTGGTTGTTCATCTGGCAGTTGCCATCTGCACGAACAATTATATCACATATTACTTAAGGCTTTGAATGAAAACCTATCGAGTCTCAAAAATAGTATAAAAGTTAAAAATGAAGAAACGCCCTTCATCTAACATCATTTCGTGGCAAAACTAATAATGACAGATACAACAATCAACTAATGGTATTGATCCTATCTCGAGGAGCATCAATATGTGGGCAGAGGCAAATTGTAAACATCAGGCGCTTATCCGCTACTCACTCAACAGAATTACCCAAGAACAAACATTACCCGGAATGCAAAAATTACATCAAATCATAAGCACATGACAAACCCCTAAAACAGAGGAGATAACGAAGCGAGATGAGGATCATGCCTTTTGGGACCGAAAGTAGCCTGCGGCAAAGAAACGTATGCTCGGAGAGGATTGAGGGAGTCTGAGGAGACGGTGGAGGAAGAGGTGGAACCTCGGACGACCCATTTGGAGGAGGTGGATAGCGAGGACGCGTCAGCCACTACAGTGCCCTTGAGGGGGATGGAGTGGCGGAGGATTTCCGGGAGAACGTCGGAGGCTTCGGAGGCGGTGCTGCTAGTCCCGGTAGCTGCGGAAGCGGAGGGCGGCGCAGAAGGAGGAAGCTTCTGGGCAAGGCGGCCGACGGCGTGCTTCGATTCGTGGAGGAAATAGGCACCCTCTGTGGCAGCCAAACGGCCGGCTAAAAAACTCATTTTTTTTGTTGCTGCAGTTGATGTTTTCATTTATTTAAAGTACACGAATGGCGTCAAAAATTCCACGTCTTGGGGAGCAAGTCATTTACCCTTCATATTTTAAGATTATTTTATATAAAAAAAATGTACAAAAATATTTCTAAAAAAAATTGGATCAAAAATACCTATGATCTTATGAAATTGGGTACAAAAATATCCCTATAGGTAAACAATATTAATTGAGAGATAACAGAACTGACATGACTAATGACTAAGACTGATGACATAGACACATCGCGCGTATGCAGGCCAAGATATTTTCTTTCACGTATTAAAATATCTCTGACGTTTTCCCACGGGTATTAAAGTATCTCTAATATTTTCTTACGGATACTAAAATACCTCTAAGGTTATTGAAAATAGTACAAAAATGACATCAAACTAACTTCTGAAATGTGAGACTTAATGGAGATGTCATGGATACTAATAGAGATGTTGTCTTTACACGTGGCACACATGTAGATAGCAACTTGTCACGCAACCGTAGGGGTGAGGAAAAAAATCCAAAAATTCGATTAATCGAAAAAATAGTTCGAAACTGAACCAAAATTTTCGATTAACTGATTTGATGGTTTCAGTTTCGGTTTTTATTTTTTAAATTTCAGTTTTCGATTTCTTATGTGTCGCTTATGTGGCAAGTTGCTCTTTGCACGTGTGCCACGTGTAAAGTGAACATCTTTGTCATCATCCACGACATCTTAAGTCTCACCTAACAAAAGTTAGTATGGTGTCATTTTGTATCATTTTCAATAACCTCAGGGATATTTTAGCTCCAAAATAAATGTTAAAGTATTTTAGTACCCGTGAGAAAACGCTAGGAGCATTTTTATACCAATGAGAAAACGTTATGGGCATTTTAGTATCCTGTGAGAAAACGTCAGGAGCATTTTAGTACACCATGCACGCCACATGTTCACGTCATCAGCTTCAATCATTAGTCGTGTCAGTTTCCTTATCTCTCAATTAACATCATTTACCTATAGAGATATTTTTGCACACAATTTCATAACGTAAGGGGTATTTTTTATCCCAAAAAAATCTTAGAGATATTTTAGTACTCGTGAGAAAATATTACGAGAATTTTTGTACCTTTTCTCTTATTTTATTTATAAATTGATAGAAAAAGCTTCTACTTTGCCGGTTGCCACTTAGTACTAATGAAAAATAAAGAGGAAGTAAGGCAATCTAATTTGATTTTCTATATATTTCAAATTGGTTCATTCTTAAAAAATTTTAAAAATCATTAATTTGGTTCTATTTAAATGTTTAATTTGATTTGTTCAATACAATTTTATTTATGTTTAATTTATTTTTTAGCTCTTCGGATCATAATTGCTTTAGTATTTTATTTTATTAAAACAACATATTTAATTTATTTTGAATTATTTCACAAAAATACAATAATAAATAATGAACAATGATGAGAACTTTGGCAAATCATAAATACTTTATAGTTTATTGACAAAATAATAAATACTTTACAGTGTTTATCAAAATGATATATCTAAATTACCCTCGGGTTGCATTTGGTACATTATTCGGTAATGTTATAACATGATATTTTCCAAACCAAAATAATTTATTGAAATTTTTTCAAATCGGAATATGGATGCTAAAATTTTCAATCAACTTTTGATAATTTGCATTCTACCCTCTTTGCAAAAGTTTTTAAAACATTCAAGATTTTTGCATAAAAAATAATAAATTAAAAAAATTTGAAATATATTTTTATAATAATAATAGATTTTATGGGTCTAAAAAAATTCGACCAAAAATATTAGAGATTTTTATTTTTTTAGACCAAAATAGTTTGGGGAATATTTCAACACTTTCAACATTTGACCATGAAAAAATATTCTAAAATCTTTCAAGAAAATCATATAAAAAAATTCATTCACTAATTTAAAATTTTTGTATTTTTTAAAAAAAATTAAAATATATTTTCCTGGTCAAACTACCACTTTCAAGAGTCTCACTTGAAACTCTTGAAAGTTGTCATTTTGCCATGAAAATACAACTTAAAATCTCCAAAAATTATATATATATATATTCACTAATTTAAAAATTTTACAATTCTTTGAGAATTTTAGAATAAATTTTCATAGTCAAATGACTATTTTTTTAAAAGTTTCTCTGAAACTATTTAAATATTTCAAGAGTTTAACTTGAAATTCTTAAAAGTGATTATTTGACCATGAAAATGCATGGTAAAATATTTTTAAAAGATAATTAAAAAAATTTATTAACTAATTTAAAATTTTTATAATTTTTTGATGAATTTATGATAATTCAGAACCAACTTTTGATAATTTGCATTCTACCATCTTTGCAAAAGTTTTTAAAACATTCAAGATTTTTGCATAAAAAATAATAAATTAAAAAATTTTGAAATATATTTTTATAATAATAATAGATTTTATGGATCTAAAAAACATTCGACCAAAATTATTAGATATTTTTATTTTTTTAGACCAAAATAGTTTGGGGAATATTTCAACACTTTCAACATTTGACCATGAAAAAATATCCTAAAATCTTTCAAGAAAATCATATAAAAAAAATCATTCACTAATTTAATTTTTTTGTATTTTTAAAAAAAATTTAAAATATATTTTCCTAGTCAAACTACCACTTTCAAGAGTCTCATTTGAAACTCTTGAAAGTTGTCATTTTACCATGAAAATGCATCTTAAAATCTCCAAAAATTATATATATATATATATATACTAATTTAAAATTTGTACAATTCTTTGAGAATTTTAAAATAAATTTTCATGGTCAAATGACCATTTTTTAAAAGTTTCTCTAAAATTATTTAAATATTTCAAGAGTTTAACTTGAAATTCTTAAAAGTTATTATTTGACCATGCACAGTAAAATCTTTTTAAAAAATAATTTAAAAATTTATTAACTAATTTAAAATTTTTATAATTTTTTGATGAATTTATGATGTGTTTTCATGATCAAATGGTCGCTTTGAAACTGCATTTCACACTAGGGTAAACAAAGAAGACTTGAAAGTCGCTTTAAAATCAAAAAATCCCATGAAGAATCCTCTCTTTTTACGAATCAGCAGCAATAAGATTGTAATATCCTAGATTTTTTTCCCCTTTATTGTTTGTGTTTGTCAACCTAGTGGGCTAGTTCGAGGTCGAGCCGAGTCGACTCATGATCCGGTGTGAGCTTGCGAGCTCGGGTAAGTTGAATTTTGGTTTGTAATTATAGAGCTAATTTATTAGGATATGTTGCATATGGGTGTGCATGTGTTTGATGCTTGTATTTTTTATCGTGGAGTTAGCTTGGGTTAGCAAGTTGCGGATTCAGGTTGAGGAGAGTGCGGGTTAGGGTGTGGTTAGGTGGAAGTGAGAGATGATTATAAAATCCTCGCCATAGGGCTGGCGACTCCCCATTGGAGCCGCACCAGTCGATTGAGAGAGGAGAGGAGCCGCCGAGCAAGAGCCAAGCCGCCCCTCCCCACCTCTCTCTCTTGCAGCCGCCGAGCCAAGGAGTCCAGTCGCCTGAGCCGAGCCTTTCCTCCTCTCTTCCCTTCCCTTTGGGGCCGAGCAGAGAGGAGACTCCCAGACAAGCCGAGCCGCCGCCCTCTCTCTCTCTCTCTCTCTCTCTCTCTCTTTCCATTTCTTGAAGCCAGCGGCTTGTGTGGAGTCGAGCCACCCCCTTTTCCCCTTCTTTAAGCCGAGCCACCACCTTTTAGAGCCGGATTCGAAGGCCGTCGACCGGGAATTCTCCTCTAATCCTTCTTCCTATTCATGTGAGTGGTTTTACCCCTCATTTTTCTCGGGTTTCTTTCGTATTCTTGAGCCGTTCTTGAAGTCAAGATGTTCTTGTTGGTTTCCGTTGACTCTCGAGTTCTCGTCGTTTCTTTGTGATTGCCATGCGAGAGGAGACTCGAACCATCCCCTATGGGGCTCGGCAGCCCTAGGATGACCCTAGGGGTGCTCGGCCAAGGTGGAGAAAATGGTGCCTTCCAAGTGTTCGACAAAATGCCTAAGAGACATATTTGTTGTGTTCTTTGAAATCTAGGCTTGGATTAATCTTCTTAATTAAATTCCATTGAAGCCAATGCATGAGGTGTGTTTAGATATGAAATTTCAGTTTATAATGTGGATGCATGTTAGTTCTTGATTAGAAAATTATAGAACTTGTTTTGTATGATGGTTTAATGTTATGGATCTGTGATGACAGTAATTAAGGATTATATTCTGTAAATTTTGAATTTATTTTCATGTCATTCTGAAAAATCAATCTTGCTGGAATTTTATGCTGAATTGATGAATCTGAGCTGATTTGAAATTCTCTGTTGAGATGAGAATAGTTCTATGAACATACTCGTGTAACCTATCGTTTTGACTAGAAAATATAGTTTGAAAACATAGGACACACTATGGAATCAGATTCAGATTAGATACACCAGTTTGGGGCTCAACAGTAAACTGAGAATAAAACCCTAGAACAAAACCCTAATTTTGGTGATAATAAATTTTAATTGCATAATTAAAATGCAAGGGGCAGCATAATCTATTATGAACCAATAAATAAATATTATGCATGAAATAAAACCTCACGGGTTTATGATATTACGGGTCTAGGAGTTGGGATTGAGCATTGGGCGTTGTGGAGTTTTCCCAATACAGACATCCCTAAGACACCGTAGGAGGCACTTGACTTAGGTCATGTTGTGTCATATCTTATTGAATGACGGAGAGGCTCGGTTAAGAGCCGGATTG
This sequence comes from Canna indica, assembly GCA_034359265.1. NCBI lineage: Eukaryota > Viridiplantae > Streptophyta > Magnoliopsida > Zingiberales > Cannaceae > Canna > Canna indica. Next base: position 27,765,712 of record CP136898.1, on the reverse strand, counting down.
CGGGCTAGGCCCGGAAGGTTGGATGACTAATTCTCAACCTGTGGAACAAGTTTGGATGGGCAAATCCCGATTATTCCTACGTATCTTGTGGAACAAGTTCGGACGGGCAAATCCTAATTGTTCCCAAGATTTTATATTTAAAGGAAGAAGTTCAGATGGGTGAATCCCGATTATTCCTACATTATCATTTTGGAACAAGTACGGATGGACAAATCCCGATTGTTCCTATGTTTTCTCGTGGAACAAGTTTGGACGGGCAAATCTCAATTGTTCCCGAGTTTCTTTTAAGGAATAAGTTCGAACGGGCAAATCCCGATTATTCTTGTGATATCTTAAAGGGACAAGTTCGGACGTGCGAATCCCGATTGCTCCCGAGTTTTTTTATATTAGGATAAGTTCGGATAGACCAATCCTGATTATCCTAGTATGTTTTGTTGCCTTAATGCATGGTAGGTTTAAGTCTGTTGTACTTCACTGATGGGGTCTTGGATGCCTTCGGGCATGTGGTGGCGAGATGGCTTGATAGCTAGTCACTCGCTTGTAACCTTTCTTGCTTGAGTCGGGTGTTTTGCATTATGCTATATATATGTGTTTGGTTTCTCGTGAGGGTTGGTAGAACCACTCACTAAGTTCTTTGAACTCACATGTTATCGTTGTTTTTGTTTTGCAGAGCCTGACCGGTGAGGTGGGCTGGAGCACTTGGCGCGGCTGGAGGGCAGAACAGCTACATTGATCTCATAGCAGTCCTAGTTTGGATCGTAGTCGAGTCTGTAGTAGTTTTGTCATGCACTTGTGATTTGGTGTTTGGAGTTGTAGTCCCATGGGGACATTCATGTATTTTATTCAATTTTTATTTGCTAAAAAAACTATAGCTCTTGAATTTTTGATAAAAATTTTACTGTTTAAATGAAATCTGTTTTGGTTTCTCTTTTATAATAAAAACTATTTATTTCTTCCGCTATCTTTTTATGTGTTGGCATGTGGATGAGTTAGGCTGCGGGGTATAGGCACGTATACCCTAGCCGGTCATGTGACCCTGAGTTGGGGCGTGATAATGTGGTATCAGAGCATGTGGTTCGGTCTGACTACGACCTAGAGTTGTTACCGTATAGGGCATTGCTAGCGTGTCGGTATACGGTAGGGTTATGTTATGAGATCAATGGGCTAAGTCTGCACCTCAGCGCGACTTGTGGTTAAGTTTGTAAAATATTATGGTGAATTAAATTATCTAATCATGATATTTTCTTTCTGGTGATTCCAGATTGATGGAGGCCTTTGATGCTGCAAGGAGCGGTAGTGATAGAAACTCCACTGAGCGTCGAGGTCGAGGTCGAGGCCGAGACCGTGGCCGTGGCCGGGTTCGTGGGAGACCACCGCAAGCATGAGAGGATGTGGGATAGGATCCCATGGTTGTGCAGTTGCAGGCCTGAGTGGCTGAGCTGACAAAGGCCCTCCGCGGGGAGCAGGAACTGAGACATCAGGTGTCGACAGTACCCGCAACACTATAGGTGGTCCAGCCAGTGGCACTAGTGGTCACCCACAGCACCTTCATATGCAGATTTTGTTGCATCCAGGCCACCAGAGTATACAGGGACAAATCAGCGGGTCAAGGTCACTAGCTTCCTAGGAGATTGCTATGAGCTGTGTAGGGAGCTTGGTTGTTCGTCTGAGACGACTGCTCGACTGATCGGGTTGCAGGTGAGAGGACCAGCCAAGGATTGGCTTCACACTTGGAGGGACCGCAGAGCAGCAGATGCACCACCCCCTACCTAGGAGGAGTTTAGAGCTGCTATGGTGGAGAAGTACCTGCCGCTGAGCGTCCGGAACAGGCGGGCGAAGGAATTCGAGCTACTGTGTCAGACCGGCAGTATGTCAGTGATAGACTATGAGATGGAGTTTACTCGGCTCTCGAAGTACCATCCCACATTGATAGCCACAGAGACCGCTAGGGTCAAGAGGTTTGTCGAGGGGCTAAGGCCGCAGATCGCCAGACTTATCCATTACACAGAGGACACTTCTTTTGCTCGGGTTGTGGATGAGGCGCTCCGAAAGGAGGCACTGGTATCGATAGACAGGCATGATGGACCCCAGAAGAAAAAGTTTTAGCCCCAGCACTCGGGGGGTCAGTTAGCTCATTCTGAGGGTACTCTCAGGACAGCAGATCCACCGCAGGGCGGAGGTCATAACAGTTCCAGATGTCATATGGGCTCAGGATCAGGGGCGTCATCGGGAGGCTCGCAGCGGAGGCCTGGGCCGCAGTCGTGTAACTGATGTCACAGGAAGCACTAGGGAGCTTGCTGGGGACGTTCAGAGGTATGTTTCAACTGTGGGCAGACCGGACATTACAGAAAGGATTGTCCTGGCAAAGGCAGTCAGCAGCCTGATCAGACTAGAGGAAAGGGATCGATGTCAGTGAGTTCCGTTGCTCAAAGGGGTCAGACTCAGGGAGGAGGCCAATGAGCTGGTGATTCAGAGAGGCCCGCTGCACGGGTGTTTGCTATGAACCAAGAGGGCACTGAGGCGTCCAGGGCAGTAGTGTCAGGTAACCTTGTTGTTGGTTTTGCTATTGCTTATGTATTATTTGATCCGGGTGCTACGCATTCTTTTGTATCTACATTGTTTGCTGCTAACTTGTCAGGGAAACCCTCTATTCTTGATTTGCCTCTTGTGGTGTCTACGCCTACGGGCGTTTCTGTAGTGGCAGAGAAAGTCTTTCGGGGCTGTGAGGTGGTCATTTGTGGGCACATGTTGACTGCCGAATTGACATTCCTGCCGATGCTGGAGCATGATGTAATTTTGGGCATGGACTGGTTGGCGGACCATTTCGCCTCAGTGGATTGCAGGGCTAGGATTGTGACCTTCAATAAGCCCGGATTGCCCTAGTTTTCCTTCCACTGTGAGGGAATGGGAGATTCGTTGATGGTAATTTCAGCTCTCAATGCCCAAAAGCTGCTTCTGGGTAGGTGTCAGTCCTTCTTGGCCTTTGTGTCTATGGCGGAGGGAGGCGGAGGTGCGGCTAGTGACATCGAGGGGATGCCCGTGGTATGCGGGTTCTTTGATATATTTTCGAAGGAGTTGCCAGGGTTGCCTCTAGAGAGGGAGATTGAGTTCTGTATTGATTTGCAGTCTGGTGTGAAGTCGATCTCCATTCCGCCATATTGGATGGCACCAATTGAGTTGAGGGAGTTGAAGTCCTAGTTGCAGGAGCTGCTTGAGTTGGGCTTCATTCGCCCAAGTGTTTCGCCTTGGGATGCTCCAATGCTCTTTGTGAAAAAAAAGGACGGATCCATGCGGATGTGCATTGATTACCGGCAGCTTAACAAGGTAACGGTGAAGAATCGATACCCGTTGCCCAAGATTAATGATTTGTTTGATCAGCTTCAGGGAGCTCAGTGGTTTTCCAAGATTGACCTGCGGTCGATGTACCATCAGTTGAGGATCCGGGATAGTCACATCCCTAATACTGCTTTCAGGTTGAGGTATGGACACTTTGAGTTCCTAGTAATGTCCTTCAGGCTGACTAATGCACCAGCAGCATTTATGAATTTGATGAACCGAGTGTTCAGGGAATACTTGGATAAGTTTGTGATAGTATTTATTGATGACATCTTGATATATTGCAAGAGCAGGGAGGAGCATGCTGAGCATTTGAGAGCAGTCCTAGAGACCCTCAAGGAGCACAGATTGTATGTCAAATTCTCCAAGTGCGAGTTCTGGCTGGAGAGTGTAGGGTTCCTTGGCCATGTGGTGTCCAAGGAAGGGGTAAAGGTGGACCCCGCAAAGATAAAAGCAGTTTAGAATTAGAAGAGGTCGATTAATGTCATAGAGATTCGCAGCTTTCTGGGGTTGGCAGGTTATTACAGGAAATTTGTGGAGAATTTCTCCACGATTGCAGCACCATTCGACTGGGACAGTAAGTGCGAGAAGAGATTTCAGAAGCTAAGGAGCGGTTGACGTCGGCACCAGTTCTGGCAGTACCCTCAGGCTCGGGAGGGTTTGTGGTTTATTGTGATGCCTCCCGAGTCGGCTTGGGTTATGTGTTGATACAGAATGGCAGGGTGATAGCTCATGCCTCCAGGCAGTTAAAGGTCCACGAGAAGAATTACCCGACCCATGCTCTTGAGCTAGCAGCGATGGTGTTCGCATTGAAGTTGTAACGTCACTACCTTTATGGCGAGGAGATGGCTTGAGCTCTTGAAAGACTATGACTGCACGATCATGTACCATCTGGGGAAGGCTAATGTGGTGACTGATGCTTTGAGTAGGAAGTCTATGGACAGTCTGGCGCATTTGGCAGTCAGGAGGAGGTCATTGGCTCGGGATTTGGCCATGTGTTTGGATGGTGGGGCAGTCTTGTCAATGTCAGCTTCTGGTGCGCTGGTGGCTCACCTGAGGGTGCAGTCCACATTGGTCAACATGCTACAGGCAGCGCAGGAGGAGGATGCTTTCTGTGCACTCACTAAGGATCTAGCCAAGAGAGACAATGTCGATAATGGTTTTGGTATTGACTCGGAGGACATTCTGAGGTTTAAGAACAGGATAGTGGTGCTAGATATAGCTGAGGTTCGCAGGTAGGTGCTAGAAATGGCTATCGATCCACATACACTATGCATCTGGGAGCCACGAAATTGTACCGTGATCTAATGCAGAATTATTGGTGAAAAGGCATGAAGAGAGAGGTGGCCGAGTTCGTGTCTAAGTGCCTGGTGTGTCAGCAGGTTAAGACTGAGCATTTAAAGCCGGCAGGGTTGCTCCAGAACCTATAAGTACCAGAGTGGAAATAGAAGAAGATAACCATGGATTTTGTGACGGGGTTACCAAAGACTAGGAAGGACAATGATTCTATCTGGGTGGTGGTGGATCGCCAAACCAAGACATCACATTTCATACCAGTCAGGACGACCTTTTCAGCCGAGCAGTATGCGAGATTATTCTTGGATTGAATCGTCGCTTATCATGGTGTTCATATTATGATCATCTCAGATCGGGGTACTCAGTTCACAGCTCGATTCTGGCAGTCGTTCCAGGAGGCGTTGGGCACTCAGGTTCGGTTTAGCACTGCATTTCACCCTCAGACATTGGAGGATATGTTGAGAGCATGTGTCCTAGATTTGGAGGACAGTTGGGAGAGGCACTTACCCTTGATTGAGTTTGCCTATAATAATAGCTACCATAACAGCATCAGGATGGCCCCTTTCGAGGCATTGTATGGGCGACGATGCAGGTCGCCTGTAGGTTGGTTTGAGGCTGGGGATTCTCTTATGATGGGACCCGACATGGTTGAGGAGGCTGTAGAAAAGGTGAAGCTAATCGGGGAGAGATTGTTAGCAGCTCAGAGTCGCCAGAAGATGTATGCGGATGGAAAAGCCAAGGAGGTACAGTTTGCTAATGGGGGCATAGTGTTCCTCAAGGTATCCCCTATGAAAGGGGTGGTGAGGTTTGGCAAAAGAGGGAAGCTAAGCCCTAGGTTCATCGGATCGTTCCCTATTCTCAAGCGTAGGGGAGCTGTGGCATGTGAGTTGGCTTTACCTCCTAGTATGGACTGGGTGCATCCAGTGTTTCATGTATCTATGCTGAAGAAGTATGTTCGGGATGAGTCCCATGTGATTGAGCCTACCGCAATAGAGGTGGATTCAGCAGTCTCATATGAGGAACGACCAATTGAGGTGCTAGACCGTTAGATCAGGAAATTGAGGACCAAGGAGATTCCCTTGGTGAAGATCAAGTGGGAGCACCATTCCGGGCAGGAGGCCACCTAAGAGGTGAAGAAGGATATGAGGGAACGATATCCTTCGTTGTTTGATGATCTGGCGAGTCCTTAAGATTCTTTTTCCAAAATTCGAGAACGAATTTTCATTAAGGAGGGAGGATTGTAATATCCTAGTTTTTTTCCCTTTATTGTTCGTGTTTGCTAGCCTAGTAGGCTAGTTCGAGATCGAGCCGAGTTGACTCATGGTCCGGTGCGAGCTTGCGAGCTCGGGTAAGTTGAATTTTGGTTTGTAATTATTGAGCTAATTTATTAGGCTATGTTGCATATGGGTGTGCATGTGTTTGATGTTTGTATTTTTTATCATGGTGTTAGTTTGGGTTAGCGGGTTGTGAATTCGGGTTGAGGAGAGTGCGGGTTAGGATGTGGTTAGGTGGAAGTGGGAGAGGATTATAAAATCCTCCCCCTAGGGCTGGCGGCTCCCCATTAGAGCCGTACCAGTCGATTGAGAGAGGAGAGGAGCCGCCGAGCAAGAGCCAAACTGCCCCTCCCCGCCTCTCTCTCTTGCAGCCGCCGAGCCAAGGAGTCCAGCCGCCTGAGCCGAGCGTTTCCTCCTCTCTTCCCTTCCCTTTGGGGCCGAGCAGAGAGGAGCCTCCCAGCCAAGTCGAGCCGCCTCTCTCTCTCTCTCTCTCTCTTGAAGCCGAGGGCTTGTGTGGAGCCGAGCCACCCCCTTTTCCCCTTCTTTAAGCCGAGCTGCCACCTTTTGGAGCTGAATTCGAAGGCCGTCGACCAAAAATTCTCCTATAATCCTTCTTCCTATTCATGTGAGTGGTTTTACCCCTCCTTTTTCTCAGGTTTCTTTCGTATTCTTGAGCCGTTCATAAAGTCAAGATGTTCTTGTTGGTTTTCCGTCGACTCTCGAGTTCTCGCCGTTTCTTTGTGATTGCCATGTGAGAGGAGATCCGAACCCTCCCCTATGGGGCTCAACAGCCCTAGGATGACCCTAGGGGTGCTTGGCCAAGGTGGAGAAAAGGGTGCCCTTCAAGTGTTCGACAAAATGCCTAAGAGACATATTTGTTGTGTTCTTTGAAATCTAGGCTTGGATTAATCTTCTTAATTAAATTCCTTTGAAGCCAATGCATGAGGTGTGTTTAGATATGAAATTTCAGTTTATAAATCTAAGTTTGCATGTGAAAAGGTTAATCTTGATGCCATGAATGAATTCTTGGTTTAAAACATGAGTCTTGTTTCTATGATAATGTGGATGCATGTTAGTTCTTGATTAGAAAATTATGGAACTTGTTTTGTATGATGGATTTAATGTTATGGATCTGTGATGATAGTAATTAAGGATTATATTCTGTAAATTTTGGATTTATTTCCATGTCATGCTGAAAAATCAATCTTGTTGGAATTTTATGCTGAATTATTGAATCTTGGCTGATTTGGAATTCTCTGTTGAGATGAGAATAGTTCTTTGAACATACTCGTGTAACCTATCGTTTTGACTAGAAAACATAGTTTGGAAACATATGACATACTCTGAAAATCAGATTCGGGTTAGATACACCAGTTTGGGGCTCAACAGTAAACTGAGAATAACACCCTAATTTTGGTGATGATAAATTTAATTGCATAATTAAAATGCAAGGGGTAGCATAATCTGTTATGAACTAACAAATAAATGTTATGCATGAAATAAAACCTCACGGGTTTATGACATTACGGGTCTAGGAGTTGGGATCGGGTATTGGGCGTTGTGGAATTTTCCCAATACAAACATCCCTAAGACACTGTAGGAGACACTTGACTTAGGTCATGTTGTGTCATATCTTATTGAATGGCGAAGAGGCTCGGTTAGGAGCCGAATTGCGGGCTAGGCACGGAAGGTTGGATGGCTAATTTCCAACTTGTGGAACAAGTTCGAATGGGCAAATCTAGATTGTTCCTACGTATCTTGTGGAATAAGTTCGAACGGGCAAATCCCGATTGTTCACAAGATTTTATATTTAAAGGAAGAAGTTCGGATGGGTGAATCCCAATTATTCCTACGTTATCATTTTAGAACAAGTTCGGATGGGCAAATCCTGATTGTTCTGTGTTTTCTCGTGAAACAAGTTTGGACGGGCAAATCCCGATTGTTCCCGAGTTTTTTTTAAGGAATAAGTTCGGACGGGCAAATCCCGATTATTCCTGTGATATCTTAAAGGAACAAGTTCGGACGTGCGAATCCCAATTGCTCCCGAGTCTTTTTATATTAGGATAAGTTCGGATGGGCCAATCTTGATTATCCTAGTATGTTTTGTTGCCTTAAGGCATGGTAGGTTTAGGTTTGTTGTACTTCACCGATGGGGTGTTGGATGCCTTCGGGCATGTGGTGGTCTGATAGCTAGTCACTCCCTTGTGACCTTTACTGCTTGAATCAGGTGTTTTGCATTATGCTATATATCTGTGTTTGGTTTCTCGTGGGGGTTGGTAGAACCGCTCACTGAGTTCTTTAAACTCACCTGTTGTCGTTATTTTTATTTTGCAGAGCCTGACCGGTGAGGTGGGCTGGAGCACTTAGCGCGGCTGGAGGGCAGATGAGCTACATTGATCTCATAGCAATCCTAGTTAGGGGTCGTAGTCGAGTATGTAGTAGTTTTATCACACACTTGTGGTTTGGTGTTTGGAGTTGTAGTCCCATGGGAACTTTCATGTCTTTTATTCAGATTTTATTTGTTAAAAGAACTGTCGCTCTTTGATCATCATTTTTTTCCTTCTGCACTTGATTTTTTGATAAAAACTTTACTGTTTAAATAAAATCTGTTTTGATTTCTCTTTTATAATAAAAACCGTTTATTTCTTCCGCTATCTTTTTATGTGTTGGCATGTACATGAGTTAGGCTGCGGGGTATAAGCACGTATACCATGACCGGTCACGTGACCCTGAGTTGGGGCGTGACAAAGACTTTCAGATTTTCATGAAGAATAGTCTCAACGATGTGGAATTACCCAACGTGAAAGGGGTTTTTGAAAGAAGGGGCTTTTTTTAACTCTTGAAAATGCATCCTAAAATTTTTATATATAAAAAAAAAATTATTCACTAATTTAGAATTTTTGTGATTTTTTAAAAATTTTGAAATGCATTTTAATGATCAAATAACCATAGACTGGAGTAGCACGTTGGGTCAGGCTGGATTAGGTCTAGAAGCGCACACACTCATGACCAGACTCATGTCCAGTAAGACCATACAAGGACACTTGCATCCTCATTAATTACGATGGATTAGTCAATTATGAACCCAACATCTCCGGGGTCAGCCACGACCCATTCTAAGCACATCCCTACGAGATTACCGAAAGGCAATTATCGCTAGACATCCCTCATCCTGCACTCCCTGCCGGAGTCACAAACGCTGAAACGATGAGGAGTGACGTTATGGTACCGACCAATCTCTCACAAGAAGAATCTGAGTGCCTGATCAACGACCTTCATGTGGAGAACCAACGGTTAGCAGCCTAGGTCGAGGCGTTGAGGCAGTCCCAGGAACAGCACCCAATCGAGTTCGAGCGTCACCGCTCGAAACACAATGAAGACAACTAATTTGAGAGATATGAGAAGCCCGATCTCTATCTTCGGGGACGAAGTCTCCCACACACACAACCAGAGATAAGAGGATGACACCATGGCCACGAAAATGGCTCCTCCCTCGTCATTGACTCGGGACCTTTCGTCGAGCACATCATGGCATCCGACTCCCTAACAACTTCAAGCTACCAACCACACTACAACCCTACGATGGAACGACCAATCCAACTACTCACCTAACGGTGTTCATGTCTATGATGCTCCTCAACGGCGCAATCGATCTCATCCTTTATCGAGCCTTTCAACTTTTCTGAAAAAGGTCGCACTACTCTGCCTCAAGAGATTCAATGATGTGGCAATGAAAATCCTAAACCTCGACCCCCATGTCGAGTTATACTTCGTTAAGCACAAACTGAAGTCGGGGTATTCTACTTTTGATTAATGTGTTTTGATAAATTAAAGAATATTATAAGATGATATAATACAATATAAATAATATTATTGAAGTTGAACTACATAATTACGAGCGCATAAGTAGAGGTAAGCAAAATTTATCGATTAATTGAAAAAATGATTAACCGACCGACACGAAACCAAATTAACCGAACCAAATTTTTCGATTAATTTTCGATTTGATTAACGGTTAAAAAATTTTAAGGTTTTGGTTTTCGGTTCAGTAAATTAACCGACCATTCGATTAATTTACCGAATAATAATATATGTTACATAAAATTAAAATATATCATGTAACATTCTTTGCCTCAGCGGTTAAGAAGAGTTTTTATCGTTCCATTGATCCAGGTTTGTATACTAGTGGATAATATAATTGTTATTTTATCTTGAATATAGGATATACTATATATTAGTTAAATCTCTAATCAATAATCTGATGTGCTCAATTGGTTAACGTGATAGAAAAACAGTGTGTGACCTAGGTTTGAATCTTAGCAATTTTAAAACTATATAATTTTTTTTTGATTAATTTGGTAAGTTAATGGAACCAAACCACAAAATTCGATCAACCAAATCGAATTAACTAATTTTTTTCAATTCGGTAAACGATTAATCTTTTTTTTTTTATTTCAGTTCGGTTAATAACCGAACCGTGAGAAAAATTACAGTGGTAAATTCATTTTCAAAATTTTAAATTTGACCAGTTCGTTCATTTTTAATCTCTATTTTTAAGCACAATTCAGATCAAATCAAGTACTAGTTCGCGATTGAACCAATGCAATCGACCCAATCAAATTTGATATTTCTAGAACTGCATTTGCTGTATGTTTATAGTTATTAACCAACTATTCATAATGGAAAATGGCAGGACAAATTGAAGGTTTTCTTTAAAAGAAAGTTGTAACATGTTAGGACAAATTGAATGCAATAATCCATTTTTGCTCGACCAACAAGCAACCATTTAGGAACAGGTAATGCCTTATGTGGAACTTCGATGCCACGACTATTACTATAGAACACTAGATAAGTGGGTTTTTCATCGCAAAAAGCCTTCTAAGACACTCTAAGCAACCTCACACCATAACATCAAAAACACAAGATTAACAACAACCGTACTTACAAGCGTACAATTTATAGCAACTCACAGAAATGCAGCTGCCACTGCATACTTTTTCTTTTTATAGAAAACAGAGGAAACTGCATACATCAATGCGTGCAAATTAACAACAATTTTCTTAAGATCAACACATGCATTCCAATTTAAAGAGAGTATTAGAAGAGCAACATCTTTTTGTTTAATTGTCACAATTTCTGGGAAAGTAAACATTCTACCAAAATGGCAATGGAATTTAACAAGCTAAGACATACCATTGCCAATAAGAGTTGTTCTAAAGTAAACATTCTACCAAAATGGAAATTATTTACTGGCCTAGAACTTGAGCTTCAAGAAACAGGATGAGTGAGATTCATCAAGTGCATACCTCAAATGCAATGGAGCATCTTCAATGCTTTCATGCTGGGAAATCTTTGACATCAAGAGTGAAAGCAATTTCTTGTGTTGTGAGTGTTTCTTTCTTAGAACACGAGCATATGCATATAGCCCAAGCCAAAGCATTTCTTTTTTCTGAAGATCAAGAGACGCTCGGATACCAAAACGGTACAAAATGTCACGCATCAACTTCTTGATGTGTTTGTACATGTACCTGGCAAAACAGGAAAGAGGGTAGATAATTTAGCACACCTACTAATGAACACACTGTTAGGTAGAAGCAAAATCAGTGTGAACATAAGCTTACAAGATGCAATCTTAATGTGTTAAGATTTAACAAAATCCTGTTTCATTACTGCATGTACTGAAAGTGTAAATCAAAAAATGTGAACTTCAACCGACTCAAGACAAAGGATAAACAACCAATCCATCATCCACTTAAGCAACTCCGTTATACTGTGAAACTAACAAAATCAAGGAATACTTATATTAAAGACCACTGAGTAATTTTGTTTGTTGAGCCCTAAAGTCTCAATTACATTAATCATAGAGAAGACCTATATATAAGCCAGAGACACCATAAGCTAAGCCTAGAAATAATATAAGCTAACCTATACCAACAATAAATACAATATAAAAACTATTATCTTTAACACTCTCCCTCAAGCTGGAGCATAGATGTCAATCATGCGCAGCTTGTAACATAGTAATTTGAACCGAGTCGAGTTGAGAGCTTTAGTGAAAATATCAACAATTTGATCCTGAAAGGAGACATGAGGCGTGATAATCTTCTTGGAAAGAATAACATCCCAAATAAAATGATAGTCGACTTCAATATGTTTTGTTCTTTCGTGAAAGATCGGATTATTTGCAATATGAATAGCAGACTGGTTATCACAGTGCATCGTCATAAGCTTATCAGAAGAGAACCCTAATTCTCCTAAAAAACTTTTGACCCACATTAGTTCACATGTGGTATGAGCCATAGCCCTATACTCAGCCTCAGCACTTGAGCGAGCCACCACATTCTGTTTCTTACTCCTCCACGTGACCAAGTTTCCTCCAATATACGTGCAATACCCCAAGGTGGATCTTTTATCACAGATGGACCCAACATAATTTGCGTCAGAGTACCCCTCTATTTTAATGTGACCATTTTTCCTGAGCCACAAGCCTTTACCAAGAGAACTCTTGATATAGTGTAGAATTTTTAACAGAGCATTCCAATGAGAATATTTCGGCTGATGCATGAACTGACTAACAACACCAACAGCGTAAGAGATTTCAGGACGGGGGACAATCAGATAAATAAGTTTCTCAACTAATTTTCTAAATCTCACAAGGTCCTCGAAGTCTGTCACCTTCAAGCTCAGGAGCAGCACCTGTATCAACAGGTATACTAGCAGGTCTGCATCCAAGCATGCCTACCTCACTCAGGAGATCCATGACATATTTCTTCTGCGAAAGTACCACCCCTGTCTCATTATAGGCAAACTCAATGCTAAGAAAGTACCTCGAACGACCCAAATCCTTTGTCACAAAATGTTTTTTCAAATGAGCTTTTCCTGTCTCAATTTCATTACTATCACTGCCGGTGAGTAAGATGTCATCCACATACACCGCAAGAATAACACAACCAACAAATGTTTTTTTCATAAAAACAAAGTGATCATATTTACATTCCTTTAGCCCAATAGTAGATGCAACTTTGCTTAGTTTGTCAAACCATGCTCGAGGACTTTGTTTTAGGCCATAAATTGCTTTCTTGAGGTGACACACTAGATTCTCCCCCTGAGCAACATATCCAGAAGGCTGCTCCATAAAGACAGTCTCACTCAAGTCCCCATAAAGAAATGCATTCTTAACATCCATTTGATGCATGGACCAATTCAGATTTACGGCAAGAGAGATGAGAATCCTCACAGAATTTAACCGGACCACAGGAGAAAAAGTCTCGAAGTAGTCTACACCAAATTATTGTGTGAAACCTTTTGCCACCAAGCGAGCCTTGTACCGTTCAATGGATCCATCAAAAAGACATTTTAAGCTGAACACCCACTTACTAGCGACTAGTTTAGAGCCAGGAGGTGGAACAAGTTCCCAGGTCCATCTGGTTCAGAGCATCCATCTCCTCATCCATGGTACTCTTCCACTTAGGATGAAGCAGAGCATCCTAGTATATCCTGGGAATGGAAACAGAAGACAAGGAGAAAGCAAACTGGCGAAGCGAGGATGATAGTTGAGCAAAGGATACATGTTTGCTAATGGGATGAGCAGTACAACTCCATTTACCTTTCCGTAAAGCAATGGGAAGGTCAACACTGGACAGATGATCTTGAGAGTGATTCGAAGATGGCAAAGTAGCTTGTTTGGAGAGTTCACCTGTATCTTTATGTCTTCTTTGATAGACTAACAAGGGAGGAGCACGAGACAATGACTCATCGGAGTGATGGGTAATAATAGAAGGAAGAGGTGGAGGTGGGGGAACGGACTCCCAAGTAGGAGTTCCAAGACTCGGTGTAGAGGTGAAGTAGGGAATATCTTCAAAAAAGGAGACATCAGCAGAGATAAAGAGTTTTTTTAAAATCGGGTCATAACAACGATATCCCTTTTGAGTGCGAGAGTATCCAATGAAAACACTTCACAGCTCTAGGAGACAATTTGTCATAACCTGAACGAAGATTATGAACAAAACATATGCAGTCGAAGGTTTTTGGAGAAATTTTAAGGAGATTGTTTGGGAAACAAAGCGGAGAATGGTGACCTATCCCCTAAAACAGATGAAGGAACACGATTAATAAGATATGCAGCAGTGAGAACAGCATCCCCCCATAGATACCGAGGAATATTCATGTGAAACATAAGTGTCCTAGCCACATCTAGAAGATGACGATTTTTGCGTTCAACAACACCGTTCTACTGGGATGTGTAGGGACATGAGGTCTCATGAATAATACCATAGGAGGCACAAAATTTTACAAAATCAGACTGAAGATATTCGCGAGCATTATCAGTTCGAAGAATTTTAATGGAGGTGTTAAACTGATTTTTTATTTCAAGATAAAAGGTTTGAAAAACATGAAACACATAAGATCGATTTTTTAAAAGAAACACCCAAGCAGTGTTATTAATGGCGGATGGCGGCTCATGGCGGAAAGCCAAAAATCCGCCATACAGATATGGCGGATGGCGTTGCGGCCAATGGCGGAAGCATGGCGGCCGTGTATATATACATATAACTACAACTAAGCAGCAAGCACTAATAAGAACATCAACATTTTCAGAATTTTTTTAAAAAAAAGTTGAATGAGAAGCTCTCATTCAAATGATCAAATGAAAACTGAAATGAAAGAAACAGAATAAAAAACATAAGTAGAAAAATGAAACTGAAATGATCAAATGATCAAATGAAAGAAAAAAAACAGGAAAAAAAAACATACCCACTGAAGTAAAAAAAGAATGAAGAAAACTGCAGAAGTAAAAAAACAGAAATGAATAAATGAATAAAATTTAAAGAAAGAAACAAAAACAGAAGTATAGAATTAAAAAACAGAAGAGAAACAGGAAAAAAACAAAAGTATGAAAGAAAGAAAACGAAAGAAAAAAAAACAGACGTGAAAAAAAAGAATTGAATAGAAGTAAAAAAAACAGGAGCCGCAAATAAGAAAGAAAGAAAAAAAAAACATAAGTAAAAAAGAAAAGTAGAAAACAGAATAGAAAGAGGAAAAAAAAGAAAACAAGAAAAAAAAAAGAAAACAGAAACAAGAAAAAAGAAAAGAAAACAAAAGTAAAATCGAAAGAAATCGGAAAAAAAAATCTGCACATATGTATGGGAGAGAAAAGAGAGGAAATAACCTAAAAAACAAGAAAAAATTAATGATATGAAAAAGAGAAGTGAATGAGAGAGAAATACCTTAAAAAACATTAAAAAATGTTATTTTGCCACTGGAGCTCCTTGCCGGATTTCATCGCCGGAATGGAGCAGCCGCGGGTGGAAAATTTTTAAGTGGGAGCAGCCTCCAGCCATATGAAGAAGTTTAGGGTTTTAATTTTAACCCTTCTCAAGAAAATACACAAACACCCTTTTAAAAAAAAAATTAAAAAAAAAAGGTGAAGTAGCATCATTTCCGCCATTGGCGCCATTTCCGCCATGGGGCCATGGCAGATGGCGGGCGCCACACAGAAACCGCAACATTGCGGTTTCTGTGTGGCGGATTTAGCAAAATCCGTCATGCCATGGCGCCGCCATGGCCGCTATTTGACAACACTGCACCCAAGTCATACAAGTGTGGTCATCTACATGGTTTAAAATACCGATACCGGTCATCATCTCGGTGGATGACCGGTACCGTACCGTACCGACACACGGTACGGTCCGGTACGTAAATGGCATACCGAGCTATTTTTTTTATTTTTTTTGATTTTGTGCTAAAAATAACTCCAATAACCCATGATTGATCAAGAAATACTTAAATTTCATATCCAAATATCAAATACATGAATACAATGTTTAAAATGCGGACGAATGACGTCCATCGTACTCGTACATATCTTGGGGACATACACGACTAAGATCAACACCGTAAGTCTGCAATGCCCATATCTGAAAATGATCACATGTCATCATGTCTTGGTATCCGTTATACCACATACCCATCAGTGTTTCTTTGTTGACCGTCCAAGAACTAGTCCCTGTATCATCAGTTGAGTAGGTACTTGATACGGAGTGGGTTGATTCGGAAACTTCTTGCAAGCTACTCATCATATCATGGTGGTAATCTTGCAAAGCTGTCGGTCCACCTCCTCGACGCCGGCCTTTCTTCTCGTACACCCGAGTTGTTTGTCTGGTTCTAGCACCGTGATCCTGATCTTGGGTGGAGTGGTCGAAGTATTGCTCATTCGTCCACAGATCGGTAGGTGCCAGTGTTGATGGTACGACAGTGTCTTCTTCCCCAGCTCCATCATCATCTCCTCCGTCTTCTGTGCTGCTACTGCTACGAACCGAGGGCTCGTCTTCTTCGTCCTCTTCCGCTTCTGCAATCACGTCCAAATGATCAATTGATCGTTTCCCTTTGCCTTTGCCTTTGCCTTTTGCCTTTGAAGGTGAAGGTGAAGGTGCCTTCTTCTTTCCCTTTAATTGTGAAGGTGGAGAGTCGGACGTGGATCGTCGTCTTACTCGTCAAACTTGTTGAGAGTCCAAGGGAGCAAAGTTCATGTCTCTCTCAAGAACTTGACTGTACGTGTCTTCTGGTTGACTCTCGGACTCAATAGCATCAGATATAATTGGTGAAGGCCGAGGTGGTTCGCCTGGTTGAGGTTCATCAAGAAGAGGCGGGTCAGTCTCCATTGCACTCCACCAATCAATTATTGGGTCTGCATTGCCTTGGACGAACTCGACATCGAACGGATCTACATGTAGAATTTCTCTATCTTCGTTCCGTGACGCCCGCATTCGAAGTCGCATGTTATAATGAACATATACGAGCTTCTCTAATCGGGCGTACGAAAGGCGATTGCGCGGCTTCGTATGAATCAAGGCAAAGGTCGACCAATTCCTCTCGCATCCACTTGATGATGTGGTTTGCGAGAGGATGCGTATTGCAATCTTTTGAAGAGTTAGAGATTCGTTTCCAAATTGCAACCACCATTCGACTGCAGCAAATTTAAAATTAATATTAGTAACGGGATTTTATCTTTGATAAATAAATTGACAAAGAAAATCTATCTACTTGGATCCATAGTATCTCGGATGGAGATTGCAAATGAATCTCCGAAATTGCCAGTTGCATCGCGGAACCATTTTAATTCATTGAGAGCTTGTGCCGCTTCTTGGTTAGATCCCGACATTCGTTGTATGACCTTGCGGAGGGGATATAACAAACTATCGACCATTCCAAGATTATACCGATATTGGTATGAAGGATTTAAATAATACCCTATAAAAAATTAAGCATAATGAATAAGTAATTAAGCATAATGAATTAAATTTAAATAATTTTTTTAATATTAAATAAAAAATACCTGCGATGTGTATGTCACGGCTCATTTGATTATCCCATCTCTCGGAGATAATTTTGATGAATGGTTCATACTTGGCAGGAGAAATCATAACCCTCTTGATTTCTTCTTGTGCTTGGTGGATGTAGTGGTAAAGATGACTCATTTGAGGCGTCTTTTCCATATCCACCTGTCGTAGAACCTTGTACAAAGGTTCTACGACGACGACTATTTCTGCGATGTAATCCCAGAAATGCGTGTTGAGGATGAACTTCTCTGTTTGTTTTCCATCGGTTTTTCCAGCATATCTTGATAAAGTCCATTCCTCACTTGTAAACATGGTTCTAAGGGCCGCCTTTTTTTGTTAGAGTGACCTTAATGCGATGAAGGTGGTTGCAAAACGAGTCGCTCCCGGTCGAAGAATTTCACCTAAAATATGAAATTATCATTAGTAAATATTTATGATAAACTAATTAATAAATAAATATTAGAAATTATTTTAAAATTAATAAATTACCTTCTGTAAATTTTTTCATTAGGGCGTGTACCCATGTATGGTTGTAGATGAAGCGGGTAATTTGTTGCGCCTTCTTTACCGTCAACTTCACCATCGGTATATCACTGATATCTTTCATCATTAGGTTTACACAATGGGCTGCACATGGAGTCCAACATATATGAGGATAATCTTGTTCAATTATCTCACCTGCCTTTTTGAAATTGGCTCCGTTGTTGGTTATAACTTGAACAAGGTTCTGAGGTCCAATCTCCTCGATCACCTCCGTCATCAGCTTCGAGATGTAGTAAGCGTCATGAATTTCATCGGACGAGTTCACCGACTTGTGATAAACAACTCTCCGGTTGCAATAGACGAGGAAGTTGATGATGCTCATTCGGGTTGGCCCGGTCCAGCTATCGCACATCAAACTGCATCCGTACTCCCCCCATTGTCGCTTGATTCCATCGATCCAGGTTTTTATTTCTTCGACCTCCGCTTCTAGGTAAGGACCTGAAATTTCATAGGGAGTTGGAGGGGCAATACCTGGGCCTACCTTTTGGATGGTAGACACCATGGTTCGGTAGTATGGGTTGTTGGCTGCATTTGCGGGAATCCGGCTGAAATGGAACCATTTGGAGATGGCTCTCCCCAACTCCCACTTCTTCGACTTGCCGTACATATCGTCTATGCGTTGTTGCTTTGCCGATGGAGGAAATGCCCTGGGATCAAGATCAGAAACATTAATATTAGTTTTCCTACCACTTGCTCCGAGGTTTGTGAAGAATCCACGAAGGCCTCCTCTGCTGCTTCCTCTGCTCTGAGTTTGAGGTCCTCATGCTAGAACTCCGACCAATATAAGGACCGGAGGGAATTGGACCGCTTCGGTCCATTGCTCCGGCAGCCGAAGTTGAGCCGACGCTGCTTATGCCACCGCTGCCACTGCCGCCGTCATATTCGAATTGAGATCCGGGATAATACATCCGTTCTCGTTCGAATTCAGCATACTCCAATGAAGCTCGGATGCCGGCTTCAAGTTCCGGATCCTCGTCGTTATCGCCACCTCGAGCCTCATAATGGCCACCGCTGACATCTTGGGTAGCTCGTCGGTCGAACTCGGCTTGTTGAGCTGCATTCTTAAGACGTTGCTCCTTCTTGTTGGTGAGCATATCTTTAAACATTTGTCGGACTTCCGGCGATGCTTGGGTGCATTTGACGACGTCGCTGGATGTTCCGGCCAAGTGTGCCTTTAATCGAGTGACGCCTCCACCACGAGAAATCATATTACAGTGGATGCATTTCCAGTGGTTAGCCTTCTCCAACCGAACACCGTGTTGCCATGCAGGGTCGACTTGAGATTTCGGCGTCATTTGAGCAGAATTTCGAAGTAGAAATTAAGAAAGTAGACTAGTAGAGAGAGAGAGATTGAGAAAGATTGAGAGTTTAGAGAGTTTAGATGAGTAGAGGGGGTGAGTGAGAGTAAAAGAGGTGTTTTGGGGGCTATATATAGCCACCAAAACATCCAAAAATGACCAAAAACACCCTAAGAGCCGTTTTTGGCTGTCGGTGCTACAGTGCTGGCTGTCGGCACTGTAGCAGCCCAACGGCTCTTAAAAAGAGCCGTTGGGTTGGGACGTTGGGTGATACAGGGCGATACCGCCCGGTATCATAGCTCTTACCGCCCGGTATTTGCTAAATACCGGGCGGTATTTATCGGTATACCGGTATTCCTAAAGTATACATATTTTGCTACAGTGCAAAATATCATACCGGGCGGTATAGCCCAGTATGATAGCAAATACCGCCCGGTATTTAATAAATACCGGGCATACCGGGCGGTATTTACCGAGATACCCGGTATTTACCCATACCGGGTATCTCGTATACCGGTTTTTTCAAAAATCGGTAAATAACTGTTGAGGCAATCTGCGGCTCCAAACTATTGATCATCCATGAGAGAACCGCATAATCGTTTGCCTCCCAATCAGAATATTTTTCAATATCGGCTGAATCAGGAGGATCATCTTCAAAGTGTTTAATCTTCTTCTGAGAACCACAAAAAACACGAAAAGCACAAGACCAGAAAATATAATTTGTACCATTAAGGCATTAAGTTTGATAGAAGTACTCAGAGTTGCAGTTTTGGGATCCACCATAGAGTTTGACATTCTTTATAAAGCAGTAGCAAATGAAGCAATTGACAGAAGAAAAAAAATCCTGTGTTAGAACCAAAAACCTGGAGTGCTGCAGAAACTCGGCTTAGAAATGGCTTGAAAGCGGCTCAAAAACGGCTCAAAATCGGCTCAACTTGACTGGAGCCGGCTTAGAGCCGAGCCGACTTGGAGCCGCGCCTGGAGAAGCCGGCTTGGAGGAAAATTGGCGCTCGACAAAGGAGAGGGCGCCCGCGTCTACCTTGTCGATCGAGTCTTTCTCTGGTTCGAGAGGCGATCAGCGCGGCGCATTTGGTTCGAGGGGTTGCCGAGGCTTCTACGCCGGCGAAGGAAGAAGGAAGCGCCCTTTCTTGGCGCGTCTGGTTCAAGGAACTGCCGAGGTTTGTACGCCGGCGGAGGACGAAGAAGGAAGAGAAGATCTCGCCGTTGAGATGACGAAGACTGGATTCTACGCCGGCGGTCCGAGAGGAAGACGATGGAGAGGTGATGCTTGTTCGACTTCGCGAGCGTCTGCGCCGAGCCAAGAAGACGCAGGGAGGAGCCGCGTGGAAGGCGCAGGAGAGACGCCGAACGCAGAACAGTAACGACGCAGGAACAGTAAACGCCAAACAGTAACGGCGCAAGAACAGTAAAAAACTAGGAAAAAATTATGTGGAAAAATTCTAGGGCTGCTTTGATACCATGTTGAGCCCTAAAGCCTCAATTACATTAATCATAGAGAATACCTATATATAAGCCAGAGACACCATAAGCTAAGCCTAAGAATAATATAAGCTAACCTATACCAACAATAAATACAATATAAAAACTATTATCTTTAATAATCTATATAACTACCGATTTTGATTTTAGCTGTAGAATATGTATAACAATGCACTTATCACTTGGAAAAATCCTAGTGATGATATACAATTCCAATACGCAATACCGTGTGATGAATATCACTTATCACTTATTTATGTAACAGTGCTGCCTGGCGGTACCATTTTTGTACTGGACCATACCGTGTGTTGGTACGGTACGGTACGGTACCAGTACATACCGGTACCGAAATTGATATTTTGAAACTTGCCCCTTCCATTATTAGTAAAGGCTCCTAGTAACTAGTAGTAGTAAGATCGACTCTATGTTCACTTTATTCCAATGCTCCTCATTTTTTAAAAAATTTCATTTAAATTAGGTGATAACTAATGAGATTTTTCATTTCCATAAGTACAAGGTTGAATTGGAGCTATGGCAAGTTCAACTAGTCAAGTTAAGTATGACTAATGCCAATTGTACTCTGCATTGGCACAAGTCCATACTGGGTTCTAAATTTTGATCTAATAATTGTACTGATCTAGGCTCGAACTGGTAAGATACTAGATATTTTGTCGACATTTTATGCAGATAAAGTACAAACCATTAAAGGACTATACCCAACCAAAATAGCATTAGTTAGTGGTAGTACTAGTCCATGCTTAGGCAGCTCTGATCAGTAGGGACGGGGATCTTAATACATGGGTACCAAATACTGTACTACAAGGATTTAAGTTTCAGTCCTTGCTTGACAGTTGTGCGAGGTATTTATGGCCATATCCAGAAAAATACTTAGAACATAGATCGCATATGCACCATAACACATACTAAAAAGATTAATCTCTAAAACTATTAAACCTAGTAATCGAGATGTACATTTATGTTTGTCATGATTAACAAATGTAATTCTTGTTACCAAGAAAACCCATGTGTAATTGATGGTCAGCTCCATGATATGTAGAAGTCGTAACAGTTGAATATATTAGAAGATGCACTAGTGACAGTAGTTAGTACCTGAATGACCTTTCAATTATCTCCACCAGGTACATTGGATCCAGCTCAGTGACGTCTTTCATGCTATGCACATAGCAGTGGAATTTCATTGCAGATAAAAGAATTGCTTGATAAGCATTTAAACTCACAACAGTAAGAGAGTTGATGTTGGAATCATAAAAAATGGGGTGACACCTCAACCGCACAAAGAGAAACATTTGTCGTTTCAAATGATAAAGAGGCTTAGCATGCAGTTTGATGGTTACAGTATCTCTTATATGAATACCAAAGTACCTGTTGGAAATATTGCTACTTGAATTAGTTATCTAATCAGCAAAAACAATAGCATTGTTTCTATATGGCCAAGTAGATGCTATCATTTAGATGGCTATTTAGTATTGTTTGTAATGCTTTTAGACACTTTTTAGTTATGGGAGACGGGAGTTATTATCAATAGTTGAATTACTGAAACAACATAATAGATACCTTGTGTAATCTGCTTGAATTTCCAAAGTCTGGCAGTTGATAAGCAAGCCACTCCAGGGTAGAAATGATACACCATCTCCACCTGTGTATACCCTATTAACTAAACAACTCTTTTGTGCCATGTCAAAGTTCATGCCAAACTTTTTCTTATTCATGAAGCAGTTGTAACTGCTAAACCCCCTTCCAATTCTATTGAAAAATCTCGTTGCTTGCTCTTTTGATGTAGATATGAAAAGAAAATCATCAATAAATCTTAGTAGCAAACTCTCTTCCACAATTGAATTATCCATATCAAGTGCAACAGCATTAGCTTCTTTCGCATGATGATCATTGTTCTTTCCTATAACAGTTATTTTTGGTTGCCAAAGATATTTCACATTATCAGTTTCCATTTCTGTAGTACAATAATTACTTGCATAACTGCTTCTGGTGACCAATAGATCTTTGCTATTCCTTTCAATAAGTGGCAAAATCATTTTCTTCTCCATGTCCCCATAGTAATAGGAACAAAGAAGAGTTGACAATATACTGCCCTGGGGAATACCAACCTTCTGCAAAAAGAAATCTTGTCCAATTTGCAATATGTTGTGCTTCAAATGCTCTTTAAGAAGAAGAAGAAGTTGTCTCTTCTTCTTCCATACAACTTCGTACTGCAACAATTTTAGTAACTTAACATGTGTTAGATCTATATAAATATATTGAAAGACAGTTAAAATAGAAAAAGAAAGACTTTAAGTAGAAGAAATTTACATGATTATGAACCATGTGTATCAACATGTCTGCATAGACTATAGGTAACTGACTATAGCGAAAAGACTCTCAACTAAGCAATAATTGTATACAATCATGGTCATAATTGTGAAAAGACTCACAAGGGGAGTGGTAAGAATATAAATGAAAATAATAGGTCCTTTTCTAACAGCTTAAACTTTTGCAAGAAGTGGTAATTTAATCAACTTTAACACTCTTAAATGGAAAATATAAAATAATCGAGAAACAGAAAACTAGAACCTGATCAATGAGAATGCTGTTGGTTGGCAGTGATTGAAATGAAGGACCGAAGATGGAAGCAAAATTAGAGTTGTTGCAACCACAAGGGAGACAATGATCATAAGTGGTACCAAAATACCCCTTCCTACAAGATATCATTGCATGTCTACTGATACCATACATGTCATTCTCAAGAATATTATCCAGTATGGCAATTAACTTATCCTGGTCAATGGAATCAAATGCCTTTAGTACATCTGCAACAACAATATATATATTTGGCTTTTCTGATTGTCTAATTTTTGCTTTGGAAAGAAATTGGTGGATCTTTTGGTACACATCATTGTAATCAAAAACAGAAGATCCCAGGAGTTCTGGCTTCTCAATCTTCACTCTTCTCAAAATCGTATCTAGTTCTTTCAGAACAGAATTAACAGAAAAATATTTAACTGGTGTCCTTCCACAAGGACTACTATGTTTCCCATGAATTTCAGTCTGTCCTTTAAAACTTCTGAAGCAGCATCTTGAATCAAAACCATGCTTTGGAAATTGTACCACGGATGGTTTTCCGAGATTTGCTAAAAGTCTGAGACATGTCTCTTTTGGAAGAAATCTAACTTTTGAAAATCCAAGCCGGTGTCTGTTCCTGAAAAAACCTATGGCAGATTCTTCATCAAGTAATCTGAATTTCTCTTCTTCCAAGGAAGTAATGGTTTGTTGAACTAATTTCTTCCATACTGGCTTTGGATAATAAAATAACTCATGTTTTTTGGATTCTCTTTCTGTAACATAGAAGTTCGCACTGATTATAGATACTACCATGTCAGAAAAAAACCAATGCATCCAACTACTGAAAAGATTTCTAAGCAACACTTGGTCATTGATACTTTTGCTGACAGTTCTGATGTTCTCGCTAAGTCCAAATTTCCTGTTACCATTACAAAAGCACTGACAGGATCTAACTTTCGATAAATAAGAATAGCAAGACATCTTGATTCCATGCATGCATTGTCTCAGATTCAAGTTCTCAAATTTGTGCAATTTAACAATTTTTGAAATGTTTTTCTGCAAGGATCTCCAACAAGAAGAGTTCCCAAGCAAAGATACGGGGACTATGCTCCTGCAGACAGCCCATATGAAGGAAACCACTTGATGGTGTTTAGAATAAGATTCAATTAGTTCTAGATCTGAATGTTTAACTTCCTGAAAATACTTTGACAAACAGGAATTTTCAGCGAGCAAATGGCAAAACTTATCATGTGAATTGGCACTTGCTTTTTTCATCTTCGCTGGTGAACTTTGAGCATCAATTGTGGGATCGTTGTCAGCTTTTTTCAGTGTGGAATTCCTTCGAATATCCTACTTATCAGAAGAATCAAGAAGCAGCATGTAACAAAGTAATCACTTCTAGCAATCAGCAAATATGTCATATATGAAAACATGGAAATTTAAACAAGGTCTGTGTCGTCATGTTATCAGTATTAACTCAACCCCTCCCCTCCTATTCATATAGAGGAAAGCACGATATGAACAAATAAAATGACAAAATACTTATTTTTCTCCCTTCAATAATTCTCTTCTTCCTCTACTTTTTTTCTCCTTCTTTCATTTTCTTTCTCACTCTTTCCCCTTTACTTTCAGGCCGAAAAAAGCAAGGATAGGGATCCGGAGAAGGTAAGAGAGGCAATGAGCAAGTAGAGACCAATGGTACTGTAACATTGGGTGGCATCTAGGATTTCACTTAAAGTAGAAAATACATATAATTCCCTCTTTTGTCTCCATTTTTTTCTCAACGGAGGAATAAGGAGGAAGAAGGGAAGAGTAGAAGAGGAAGGTAAGATGAGTTGAAGAAGAGGATAAGAGATAAGTAAAAAAGACGAAATTACAGTAATACAATACTGTAAGTAATAAATTACAGTAAACATCTTTTGGAACTAGATGAACCATTTAATTAAAACCATACTGTAAGTAATACAATTGGTAGGACTTAATTGATAAATTGTTTCAAGTTTAGGGTTCGAATAAGTAATTAACTCTACATTCAATATATAGTATAAATGTGTATATACTATTTAGTAACTAATAAATCATACATATTATTATAATTCATCGAGTGCAATATGAAAGTAGTATAAAAAAATAATATTTAATCAAATTAATCAATAAACGTTCATATGCTATATTAAATATCATTAACTATAGTGTAAAGCATTAGGTAATATATAACACAAACCTTATCATACCAACAATATAATTAATATATGGGCACATTTATGATGTGACTAATAATTACATGCTAATTATAATATTATACCATAAAATTTATGATCTACAATTAAGGCAAGTTAATTTAGTTTTATAATCCTAAATTTCGAATGAAATAAACATGCATAGATATGTCAAAGATAAGTTTAACTCAGATAAGAAAATATACCTACTTCCATGAACACCTTGCCAGACGCACAAACCATGTTGCTCAACCAGCTAATTGTGTTATGAGTATAGATCATGTCTTATCTAATGGCTTAAGCTTTTCAATGGAATGACATCAATACCTCAAGATGTATAGCAAGAAGTTGGCCCTAACAGCGAGACCAGGCTTTGAAAAATTACAACCTGAGTCAAGTCCATGTGTTGATTACTTACCTTCTGCAGAAAAGAAAATAAAGTCCACACACTGGTTTGTGCCAATCATGTTTATATTGTTAAAACCATTTGATGTCAGATTATCATGTATAACTTTCTTGCACAAATTTCCAAACAGATATAGAGGGATTGCATTTTCCATATTTTAAGGTTCTGCTGCTCAAGTGACATGATATTACAGTTGTTCACAGAAGATTTAACAATTTTATCAAGGTGTATCGGAGGAAGACTCAAGCAGCAAGCACATGACCAACTAATTCACTGACAAGAGTCGCAAAAACAGCACACACTCCACAGATAGGACAAGCTCAAAGAAGAGTGAGGTGTCATCTTATGGCCACCAAATTAGTACCTTGACCTAGTTAAATACACTCAACACCCAAATTAGAGGCAACCAAAGGCAAAGAATAAGGCAATTGAGGAACTGATATTTGTGGATGTTGAGCTCAATGAGAGAGCAACATGTGAGATGGTCAATGCAAGAGCCACAAGCATCTTCATCATGGAGCATGAGGCAACATCATCATATGACTAGAGACGAGGCCTACATCCATGTTGGTGAAAATGTGTAGGCATATACCACCTGATAATAGGTTGTAAGTTTTTTTTCTCAACTCGAAAATGTGGCGTCTGGAGGAAAACCTTAAGACGATCTGTATACATCCCTAATCTCACTCCAACTATTCACATTTTTGGTTGAGATTTTACTATATCTCCATTTCAATTCATATTTGGATTATGAATATTGATATATTTTCATATAGTTTCTAGATGGAAAATTTAGAGACACTCTAAGATTCAACTAGTTGTAATCAACTTAGTTTATCAATCCTAGCTATTTTGATATTATGACTTGCATCTAAGAAGTTCTAAAGAGATCATTTGAAGGAATATTTGGTTTGGGTGTACAAACACTTCTCTTAAAAACTTCCGCAAATATATTGTTTACATAATGGTTTAAGTCTCAAACTACACATCTTACTTGGCAATAGATTTCTTCTAAAATTTCATAAGTTGCATCATATGGACCAATTAATAAAGTTAAATACGCATTCATAATTAAAGATATATAAAAAGAATGTTACTTGAGCATAAAATACTAAAAAGTAGTTGTAAGAGAAGATTTAAATGCCAAGTATGTATAAGCTTTCAAAATATGCACCTGCTTGTGGCAAATAGAAAATGATCTTTTAGGAAGTAACATGTTACAAATCATCTTAAAATTTTCATGCATGTAGTTGATTGTGACATAGTAACTGAAATCTACCAGCATTTTTATTAAAAGACAGCTCAGAATCTGAAGATAACCTGACTATGGTCTTTGGAGATTTGAATGCAATGTTTAAACAGCAACTTATTACGCTGACAACTCCTGGAATTGCGTATAAGGGACTTAAGCAAGCATAGGAGTGAATGATACCTAAAAAACCAACGGAATTATTATTAGACATAAAAATGTAAGAGAAAATAAGAGGAACAAAACTGCTAGATCTTGAGCAAATAATCAAGATCAGTCACCAATATATAGGACCTTTATGTCAAAATAAACTTCACAACTGAGTACAATTAACAGACAACTAAGCTAACGGCAGATGTTGATAATGAAAGACTCATGTAAATGGACAGAAGAGTACAAAAATGTTACAGTATCTTAGAAGATGTTTGCTCACATCAGAAGAAAAAAAATGTGGAATCAGAAATATATATATATATATATATATATATATACGTATATGACATGACAATGATGACATCATATCTTGTTAATTAATTTTTTTCAAAAAATAATGTAAAACTAAAATCTAAACATCAAGTAAAACTGCCAGAACCATCATTGACTATATGAAAAGTGTTAATGTAAATAATAGATTGGGTTCTTTCATAATAGCATAAACATTCCAGAAAATTCATCACTGAATCAAATTTAACATGGTATCTCAGCAAAAGGTTTTGAGTTGAAATCCTACCAATGTCAATAATTAAAAAATTATAAATAACCCCACTTAAATTAAATTGATTCACGTGTTGGGCTTGGGCTAAAATCCAATTCAATTGTCAACCCACACATGATGGGAATACTAAGAATATAATGAATACATTGGACTATTTCCTAACATCTTAAGCTTTTGGGAAAAATGATCATCACTAAATTTAACAAAAAGAAATTTTCTAGGTGAAAGAAGACTAAGTTTTAAACCTTTGGATCAACCATTTCTTCAGGCTTCACATACCAGAACAATGAAAAAGATGGTAAAGCATTGAAGTGCAGGTTATTAGACCATGAAAATCGCTGATGTGCATCACTTGACACAATAATAGCAATGAGCTATGGCCTATGGCTATAATAAGATGCCTCAATCCAATCATATCTAGCTTTCGGAACAGACTTATTCCCATATTTATGTTCTAGTCTACTAGAGCAAACAAATATTTGGTAAAATTCTAGCTTCATCTATGAACCAACAAATTAATAATGCCAACTTCTAGGAATATAATTATGAAATAGTAAATGAGAGAAAACAATTATATTAACTTAAACCATCACAAAATATTTAGTTAAGGAGTTACAAATACCTAGAAAATACCAAACCCTTATTTATCTCGGCACTTATCTTTGTACTTATCTCCACTTTACCACAAGTCACAACATTATTATTTATACCTTAATATTCTCAACATTCTCCCTCAAACTCAAGGTAGTAGGTAGCACGAACCCAATTGAGATTGGCAATAAAGATATAACTCGAAAAGAAATAAAATGTCTATGTTATGAACATGCAAGAATTGCAGTCCCAACTCCAGCCTGGTGAGCAAGAGAAAAGGTAGGCAAAAGATTACGTGAGAAGAAAAAGGAGTGGACCATAAGACAAATAGAAGACCCAGATAGTCATGTCAATTAAGTAATAAAGCTATAAAGAAATAAAGCTGCTATGCATTGATGAATGCATTAATGGCTGAATAACTCAGCACATGTAGTGCATAAGCAGTGATTAGTGGCTGATTAGTTCAGCACTTGTAACGCAGAAATCTGCCCTCTATTTATGCTGGAAATAAGAACAACAGTAGGCCTTATAAGAATAATTTTTCTATTACATCTATCTCTTCCTCTCTATCTCTCTTCCTTATTCTGCTCGAAAAATAAATCTGCTCCCGGCTTCTTGAAGAGTTCCGCCTTGGCCACGATCTTCATTGCAGCGATTGAGCACGGTAAGAATTTGTTGTTGAACCTCGTCTCCCATTTCTCATTCTTGCACTAATTTTGGTTGCAGCCAAGGATTGGGAGTGTGTATAAGGACGATGACTGGTTGCTACCAGAGAAGTATGATTAGTTCCGACCAAGTTCTCGGCTTCCAAGGAGGAAGAAGACCGTGTCACCTTCTACTTCCCTATTGTTGCTGCCCAAGGTTGAACTCTTCATGAAGCTGGGAGCAGATTTATTTTTGGAGCAGAATAAGGAAGAGAGATAGAGAGGAAGAGATAGATGAAATAGAAAAGTTATTATTGTAAGGCCTGCTGTCGTTCTTCTTATTTCCAGCATAAATAGAGAGCAGATGTATGTGTTACAAGTGTTTTGCCCACCTTTTCTCTTGGTCACCTGCCTGGAGTTGAGGCTGCAATTCTTGCATGTTTAGCTGTAAACAAATGGTGCAAAGTTAGACATCTACCACAGGTTACTACACCTATGTAGGTGGAAATCTGGTTACCTCGAGGAGCAAAAAATAGAATGTGATGGCTCACATAACATGTAGGGTCATGGCTCACATAACATGTGAATTGATGTTGGTCAAATACCTACTCAGAGAACTTGGCTTCGGAGACTATGGTCATGCATTGTAACAACCAGTCGACCATTCATATTGCAAACAAAGTCTTCCATGAAAGGACCAAACATTGAAATTGACTATCATTTCATTCGAGATGTTGTCCCCTTCAAGAAGATCGTCACTCCTCGTACTTCGTCATCTTCAAAAAAGCACTCAACTCAATCGTTTCAAATTTCTTTGTGACAAGATGGGCACGATTGACATCTATGCTCCAGCTTGAGGGGGAGTGTTAAATGATGTATATTGTCAGTGTTACTATATTAGTATAGGATAGCTTAGAGTGTTCCACATCCATACCACACCATGTAGATACTCTATATATATCTTTGATGAAATGAATAGAAACATACCTTGTGGCTCAATAGTCTACATAGGTTATGTAGTTCTGTTTTGTTCAATTAGAGGTCATGTGGGAAGCATGGTTTAAAAAACCGCCCGAAACGGTATATACCGGTTTTTGGGGATTCCGGTATTCGATATACCCGGTATTTGAAAATACCGGGTATATCATGTATACCGGGCGGTATATGTATTATACCGCCCGGTATTACACGATATCGGTTTTTTTTTTAGAGTTAGATATAATTCTAATAATACATAATTGATGAATAAATGCTTAAAATCAATATTCAAATGTCAAATAAATGAATACAATGTTTAAAAGTCATTTGGTACTCTATTAGGATTTTTCACAGATACAAGAGAATTACATTAGAATTAATATAGGGCGACACATGCCCACAACCCAAAGGGTCTAAAAAATTTCCGAGGGCTCCGCCCCCACACCCCCGGCAGGACCGGCTAGCGGCTAGCGGGACCGCCGAAAACTCTGTGTAGCGCAACATAAGACGTAGCGCAACATCAACTAAGATGATGAATAACATGTGTTGGTACGTCTTATTGTTGCGTACCAACACATGGTATTAATTCTAATGTAATTCTCTTGTATCTATGAAAAATCCTAATAGAGTACCAAATGACTTTTAAATATTGTATTCATGTATTTGACATTTGAATATTGATATTAAGCATTTATTCATCAATTATGTATTATTAGAGTTATCTCTAACTCCTTATAATAATTTTTTTTAAAAAAAAAAAAAAAAAAAAACGGTATGCTATTTTCCGTACCGGACCGTACCGTGTGTCTGTACGGTACGGTACCAGTACCGAGATTTTAAACCATGGTGGGAAGTGATCAGGACAATTAGAGGTCATGTAGAGGTCATGTGGGAAGTGATCAAGGAGATTTTGGAGGCAGAGGATACAAAGATCAAACCACTAGAGGGCAACTAAAATATAGTCATTGCAACCATCTGAGACATAATGAGGTACACATGAATACATGATATATATTTATGAATTTGATATAAAATGGATTTCTCTCGCTCTTTCACATGCACAGTTTCTAATATATCTCTATCTCATTCATCATGGTAGAAGCTAATACTAATAGTAGACTCAGCAAGTCAACAAATGAGTTAACTGACAAATTGCAACAGAAAAGAACCTGGCTTATAGAGATGTGGATAATCTACCCTGAAAGATAAGAATCAAGGAGCTAGACAAGATTATAAAATTTCAATTGCTATATCAACTCATGACAATGAAGTATAACGGTCATGAAAAGTTAAATTTATATAGCATTCGCCCAATCCAAGCAACTATAGTCCAGGTGGCAATAAAGAAGGAAGTAATATTGCATTGAAAAGGTAGATGACCAAAAAACTAACACTGCACATGCAATTCTCTAATAAAATAGTGGGTTTGCCCTCTATTTTATCCTAAAAAATACCAACACTGCATATACAACTATAATCGTAAAAGTAGATTATGTATAAAGCTTTACTTACAAACATTGGGATTCGATGCCACTACCATGACTACAATCAATACATGTCAGGAAGCTTTTGTCTCCATCAGGAAATCCAAAGATATGCTTCATCAGACGAATTGCATCAGAATCATTTGGCTTTAATCTATTAAGTATATCTTTATATCGTCAAAAGGTCAAGTTTTTCAACTAGAGAAATATTAGATAAACATAAAAGAAAAATGTAATGCTGGAATGAATATATTCCTAAATGTCAACTCCTTTTGTCTCTGAGGAGCCACAGGAAAATACAAGTGCCAATTCTACCATTCCTGTAACCAATATATGACTGACTGAAAAAGATTTATGATTACAAGAGAAAAGCAATGTAACCTGAAAATCATCATCAAATTGTTAATTATGTATTATAAAAGGCAAACTTTGTCCATAAATAATGGTTACAGAAGAGTCATATCTTACATACACATGAATTTGCAACATTACACAAATCCAAAGACTACATGTGCTAGGTCAAACTCAATCTTTGATTCATTCAACCTATTTCTCGAGCACCAATTTGTGTGTAGGTCTAATTAATTAAATTATGACAAATTTAAAAGCATAATCCATTTGCAATACAAAGGAAATATTAATTGATTTGCATTTTGATTATACTAGTCTTTCTAATTAAATAATTTTGAAACTCATTTTCTCATGTAAATAAATTACTTCTCATCCGTATTTTTAGAAAATGCTTATGATATATTCAAAAATAAAATGCTTAAGATGCCCACGAAAATTATTGAAATTAATTAGTTTATTGGCAATCTTTCTTTTAGAAGAAGAACAAAAGTACCTATGGAATACAAGAAACTATGATAAATAAGAATGATTAAAATGTAATAATTGTAATAAAAATAAAAATAAAAATAAGAGAAGGTTGTCAAAAGAAACTAAGTTTTTAGTTACAATAGAAATTCAAGTTTTCTTGTGAGATTCAAGATTTTTTTCTAGGTATAATTTAAACAGATTTAGCTTCAATTAGATTATTTTAGATAATGCTGAAAAAACATTAAATTTTTGAAGAATAAAAAAATCAATTTTTGTAGAGATAGGGAAGTCATTTGCTTGATCTCTCCAGGTATTGAAAACTTTTCAAATGCTGATATATTTAATTTTGATTAGAAAAGTGATACTATTGCCTTCTCTTAACACTTTGTATGCGAAGTTTTAGAAATTTCATTATTTGTTTTATTATGAAATTAAAAATGCTTCAGAAAATTTTTAAAAAAAATCAAATTCATCAAAAAAACTACATTGCTAACTTTATCATTTGCCCAATCGTTCAAGTATTTATAAAAAATTAATTTGTCAACAATATTAAATTAAAATGGATAAAAAATGCTTAAGAAAATTATTCATGGGTTAGCTTAAAGAAAATAAACCCTACTAGTCAAAAGAAAAACCACGGAAAATAAACAAATTTACTAGAAATGGTTGTAGACTTTTAAAATAGAAAAATAAACCAAAACTAGAAGCAAGCTTATCATCTCGTCGCTATCTCGTCGAGATAGCGACGAGATATCGTTGTCTCGGTCGATTTGCCTATATCGTCTGGATACAGGCAATCCCGAGATATCATATATCTCGTCGGGATCTCGTCCAATCTTGGACAAGATCACGACGAGATAGGCGGTACAAGAAAAAAAAAGCACAGGATTCGAACCCTGGCCCGCGCGGTGGACCGAGAAAGGTTCCACCGCTGGGCCAGGGGTTTTTTTGCAATTTTTTTCATCCAACTTATTGATAAGGGGTATCTAAATTATTGATTTTTTTAAAAAAAAAAACTAACTTAAACCCTCCCTGCTCGATCGGCGCCTCTCATCTTCTTCAATCTTCTTCCTCTCTCGCATCCCGGCGGCGGCTCTCTTGGAAGCTTCCTCGCATCCCGTCGGTGCCTCACTTCTCTGGCGATCTTTTCTCCACAGCTCGGCGCGTCAGCATTTCCGCCATTTCTTATTCTTGTGACATTTCCGCCCTTTCTTTTTTTTCCGACGTAGCTGCTGCAAATCAAGAACAAGCTGTTCTTGCTTAAGCTGTTCTTGCTGTACTTGTTGTTCTTGAATCAAGAACAGCTTCAAGCTGTTTAGGAATTTGATTCCGGAACAGCTTAAGCTGTTCTGGTTTGATTTCACAGAATAGCTAAGCTGTTCAGCTAAGCTGTTCAGCTAAGCTGTTCAGCTAAGCTGTTCAGCTAAGCTGTTCAGCTAAGCTGTTCAGCTAAGCTGTTCAGCTAAGCTGTTCAGCTAAGCTGTTCTGGAATCAATAACCAGAACAACTTAGCTGTTCTGTGAAATCACCCTTAGTTGTTCTGGAATCAGTTTGATTCCTTGTTTATGCTTGATAAGTTGATAGTATATTTGTATTGTCCTTGTTTAGCTATGTTCATTTTGTATTGTGTAGTAAATTTTGGAGGAAAATTCTGATGAAACGCCTTATGATCCTTCTAAAGATCCTAAACGGAAACCAAACTCGAAGGATATTGGTTGGAGATATGGATATTGGCCGGATTTAAACAAAAGACAATTAATTGCATGTTCACTTTGTGGCAACCAATTGAATGGGAATCACAAGACTTAAACAACATTTAGCAGGTGGTTATGGAGACGTGAAAAAATGTGATAAAACCACAACGCTGATAATGAGAGAAATGCATGATGCCCTTGCAGCTAAGAGGAAGACACCATTCAGTTTGGATGATGAACAAAAAGCAGTGGCACCAGTAGACCATTCTACAGCTTCCAACCCCATGCCAAGCTTGGGAACAATTTACAAAAAGAAAAAAAAAAGAGGTTGTTATCCAGTTTGCAGCAATGTCACAAGTGTCACACTCACAATCCACATCACAAACCAAGATTGGTGGATTGCTACAGACAACTCCAGAAGAAATTGTGGATGAAAGGCACTCCAAAGGTCCTAGCCAGAGGACCATTGAAAGGTCTTTGAAGACAAAAGAGGCTATTGAAAAAGTTAACATGTATGTAGCCAATTTCTTCTATGAGAATGTCATTCCTTTCAATGCGGCAAACTCAAGAAGCTATGAGTTGATGGTTGAAGACATAGCACAAATTGGATCGGGCTACAAACCACCCGCATATCATGAATTGCGGGTTCTTTTATTGAAAAAGGCAAAAGAACAAACAGAAGATTTAAAGCGCAAACATGAAGAGATTTGGGAAAGAGATGAGTGTACTCTTATGTCGGATGGGTGGACAGACAGAAGATGGAGACAATTGATAAATTTTCTTGTAAATAGTCCGCAAGGGACTATTTTTCTTAGCTATGTTGATGCTTCAAGTCAGTGTCATGATGCTTAGATGTTGGCTGACTTAGTGTCATGATGCTTAGATGTTGGCTGACTCAGTGTCATGAGACCAAGATTGAAGAAATTGGCCCAAGTAATGTTGTTCAAGTTATCACATACAATGGCGCCAACTATAAGGCCGGCGGGGAGATTGTTGGAGAAAAAGTTGCCTACACTATTTTGGACCCCTTGTGCCGCACATTGCTTGGACCTTATGTTGGAAGACGTGCGAAAAATGAAAGAATTCAAGCATACAATCGCAAGAGCAAGATCCTTTACCACATTCATTTATAGACATGGTCGCCTTCTTGATGCGATGAGGGAGCACACTAACGGACATGATCTTGTTAGACCCGGAGCTACTAGATTTGCGACTGCATTTATAACATTGTCATGTTTAAGAAAATTTAAACAATAGTTGCAGCGGTTGTTTGTTCGTCAAGATTGGTTTGATTCAAAATTGTGCAAGACCGAAACGGGAAAGAAAATTTATGACTTAATCCATGCGGTTAAATTTTGGGAGGCAGTTGAAGATCGCATTAGAGCATCACAACCTCTACTTGTGGTTTTGAGGATAGCGGATGGTGATGAAAAACCCGCTATGACAAAATTAGCCGCGGCAATGGGTGAAGCTAAGAGGAGGATCAAACAAGTCTTGGCCCACAAATCCACTTTGTGCAAGAAAGTCATTGATATCATTGAAAATCGATGGGAGCGTCAAATGAAAACACCATTATATGGTGCGGCTCTATTTCTCAATCCGGGCAAGTATTTTAACATCAAGAAAAATGATGTCGTGTACTCGGGGAAGCTACATGAAGACTTCAATGATGTACTTGAGAAATTTGTGTTGGATGATACAATGTGATTCAAAATACTTCTAGATGCCGATATGTATGATGAAGATCGAGGGACTTTTACAAGAAATATGGTGATTAGAGAGCGCTCAAATAGAATTCCTCGTAAGTATATTGTGTATTATTATTTTATTTATTAATATTTATTGTCTTTACATACTTTTGAATTTTAATATTTTATATTTTTAATGTTAGTTGAATGATGGAAATCCTTCGGTGGACGTACTCCTGATTTTTCAAAGCGCATTGTTAGTCTTTGTTGTTCGTCCTCCGAGTGTGAACGAAATTAGAGCACTTTTGAGTTTGTAAGTAACTAAGTATTTAATGCTTTCTTAGTGCTTTCTTAGTAGTTATTATTTATTATTTTTATTTAATTACTTTTCTTTTGTATAGATTCACACCAAGAAAAGAAATAGATTGTTGCACCAAAGATTGAATGATTTGGTGTATGTCCAATACAATCGAAAAATTGCCACGAGATTTTAAAAAATTCATGAATGTGGCAAAAATTATGATCGATTAGTACTTGACGATTTTGATTGGGGGACAAATGCGTGGTTCAACAATGATGATGGAGAGGATAATAGAATTCCTTTTGAGTTTGTTGATAAAGTCATGGTGCTTCAAATGCCCTTGAGGGTCGTAATTTTCCAAGGAGGCGTGGAGTTAATGAGTTTGTCACTTATAATCGACGTCATCGTGGTTCTACTTCTACTTCAAGATTGGTGGATGAAAATTCAAGTGATGAAGGAGAAGAAGAGATATTTCCAAATGATGATGAAGACATTGAAGAAGATTTCGGACTCAAAACAACTCCTCCTCCAATGGATAATACCCCTAATGAAGACATTGAAGATGATTTTGATAATCTTTTTTAGATTGGAGATTTGGTGATTGTGATGACTTTAACTTAAGGTTTAAAAAACCGCCCGAAACGGTATATACCGGCCGGTATATACCGGTTTTTGAGGATTCCGGTATTCGATATACCCGGTATTTGAAAATACCGGGTATATCATGTATATCGGGCGGTATATGGCGGTATTTCGCCATATACCGCCCGGTAAGGGCGGTATATGCATCATACCGCCCGGTATGAGCGGTATGATGAGATATCGGGGGAATATTGATTTTTTTTTTTAAGAGTTAGATATAACTCTAAACAATACATAATTGATGAATAAATGCTTAAAATCAATATTCCAATGTCAGATACATGAATATTAAAAGTCATTTTTACTGTATTAGGATTTTTCGCAGATACAAGAGCGCCGAAGACTCTGCGTAGTGCAACATAAAACGTAGTGCAACAAACTTTGGTGCCGCTCGCTATCCGGCTATTAGATATGTTGTACTACGTCTTATGTTGCACTACGTCTTATGTTGCGCTACGCAGAGTCTTCGGCGGGGGTGTGGGGGCGGAGCCCCCTCCCGAAAAAATTTTAGACCCTTTGGGCTGTGCTTATATGTAATTCTCTTGTATCTGCGAAAAATCCTAATACAGTAAAAATGACTTTTAATATTCATGTATCTGACATTGGAATATTGATTTTAAGCATTTATTCATCAATTACGTATTGTTTAGAGTTATATCTAACTCTTAAAAAAAAAAAAAAAAAAAAAATCCGGTATGCTATTCCCGTACCGGCCCGTACCGTGTGTCGGTACGGTACGATACCGGTACCGAGATTTTAAACCTTGCTTTAACTACTTGATGTTTTATGGTTCATGCTATGTGAATTGGATTTTTGTATATTCTATGTTTGCTACTTTGCTATATGGGTGGTTTGTATATTCTATGTTTGCTACTTTGCTATTTTTTATGGTTCATAACAATTATGTTTGCTAATTTGCTATGTGGAATGTCACAAGTGATGACTTTCAATACTATTATTATTTGTATATATTTTTTTTAATTTATATTTATAATTATATTATATTGTCGATATATCGTGACGCGGACAATATATCGGTCACGAAACGATATCGATATCAAGGTTCGCTACTGCGAAATTCTTTTGGTCGCGATAATAAGCTTGACTAGAAGTCATCAACTTGATCTTTCCAGGTATTGAAAACTTTTGAAATGCTGATATATTTAATTTTGATTAGAAAAGTGATACCATTGCCTTCTCTTAACACTTTGTATGCCAAGTTTTATAAATTCCATTATTTGTTTTATTATGAAATTAAAAATGCTTCGAAAAAAAAAAATCCAATTCATCAAAAAAATTATTTTGCCCAATTGCTAACTTTATCATTTGCCCAATCGATCAAATATTTATAAAAAATTAATTTGTCAACAATATTAAATTAAAATGGTTAAAATGCTTAAGAAAATTATTCATGGGCTAGCTTAAAAAAAATAAACCCTACTAGTCAAAAGAAAAACCACGGAAAATAAACAAATTTACTAGAAATGGTTGTAGACTTCTAAAATAGAAAAATAAACCAAAACTAAAAGTAAAATGTTATATAAATAATTATGAAATATTTTGATAAACCAAAATGAAATAAAATTTTAAAAATCAATTTTTGCAGGGATAGTTTTGTGGTATCTTAAAATTTTTTTATAAATTCACTCATTTTCAAGAATAAAAAATAAATCTTTCAGACTATCAGATTTTTGAGAAAGAGTTCTGCACATCCTACCGTTTGCACTCTTCTAGCCCAACTAGAAGATACAAGAACAAAATGAAAACGTAAGAGAGAATGACAAATCTAGCCATTCCATCATTCATAAATGTATTGTCATACTTTCACTACATATACAGACATATAGCGAGGTGTAAAAATGGATATACAACAAGTTCACATATACAAATAGCTAAATATATAAAATGACATGGAAATCCATATTGGTAAAAAATACAAGATAATCCTATTGAAGCATGGTACAAATTATGAGCAAACTACATCATATACAAGACAATCACATTCATGAAAAAGCTTCCACAAACATATAAAATAAAGGATACGGCTCCTTGGGAAAACTGAATAGGATGGGGATTTATTATAGAAGATATAGCTTCTTTTTATTTCAACTCCAGTTTTAACCTCTTGTGAATGGTGCATCATAAAGCAATAAAAACACATCGAACAAATCTGCTAGTAAATTTATGCCCATAATAAGAATTAGATTCAATGAGTAATGTAAGCAATAAGATGAATACATATGAACCAAAGTTCTCTTGTAATAAAGAAAATTTATAAATACCATCAAATGTCTAAATGCGACAAAGAAAAACTTCAGATATCTGCCTGATCACTCATGCCTGATCACTCACTTGTATAAACATCATGAACGTGTGCGGTGTGCCCATTCTTAGAAAGTTACAAGGCTCATTTAACATAGCATCGAAATATTTCTTTAAGCTAATTGCTTGAAACTAAAAAAGCAACATCATATATTACATGCTATCTATTTATTTGATATAAATGAAACAAGGAAGGTAACTTACCATACCTAGTTAAGTATATTTGATAAGCTAGTATACCAACAGAAAAGTATATCTATATTCTATACCATTTCATTTACAATGTTCTCTCGACTTTAAGGTAGCGTTTGGTTGGATGGAATAGATAGAGAATGAAATACTATTCCTTATGCCCCACTTATCACCTTATTTGATTACAAATTATTGACAAAGAATAGGTGGGTTATGAGGAATAGATAAAGAATACTATTCTCGATGAATAGGAAATACTATTCCTTACCTCAACCCAAGTAATAGTATTCTCTATTGATACCTTATGATACGTTTTTATATTGTCCTTCAATATTTATAATATTACATAAGAATACAGAAACTAAATTATTAAATTAATTTTAATAATTGCATATCTTGAATAGATCATTATTATTTTTTATTAAATATTATTTTAATAATTATTTTTTGTAAATTCAATTTTTATGAAAAAAATGCAGAATAGTTTTTATTATTTTAAATTAATAAATTATTTTACATTAATCCATATTTTTATTATATTGTTATTAATTAAGAAAAATATAATTAATTTATTATAATTTTAGAAGGCCATTTTAGTCATTTTCCTATATTGTCCTTCAATATTTATAATATTACAAAAGAATATAAAAATTAAATTGTTAAATTAATTTTAATAATTTCATATTTTAAATAGATAATTATTATTTTATTATAAAATAATATTTTAATAATTATTTTTTGGAGATTTAATTATTTTTATGAAAATAAAATAAATAATAGTTTTTATTATTTTACATTAATCCATTTTATTATTATGTTGTTATTAATTCGAATAAATTATAATATAATTTATTATATTTTTAGAAGAGCATTATAATCATTTTTCTTTCAATTCATTGTCTATTCATTATGCTAAGCAAACCAAGTAATACTATTCCTTGTTCATTCCATGTGTCAACCAAATAAGGTAAAACTATTCTTTGTCTATTTCATTCCTTATCTATTCCTTATGATTTCATTCCATCCAAGTTATCCAACCAAACGCTACAATATACATTAAA
Organism: Canna indica; assembly: GCA_034359265.1. Classification (NCBI taxonomy): domain Eukaryota; kingdom Viridiplantae; phylum Streptophyta; class Magnoliopsida; order Zingiberales; family Cannaceae; genus Canna; species Canna indica. The sequence continues at coordinate 27,725,547 of CP136898.1, read as the reverse complement.
GTCATATTCCTCAACATCTTCAGAAACTATCATTTCAACTTTGAAACAACAGTACAATATACTTTTGCATCTTTTTAGCTTAAGTTTACCAAAATACTAAGATTTTATTTCTTAACCAAACATTACATTTACAACACTAAAATCAAAGTTCTTGTCACCAAATAAAATATTAATATATTAAGATCCAATAGAAATGATAATGGCTGATTAGCCTGATGATGGTATTCCATATGTTGTGTGAAATTCATAATGACTAACAACAAGGAGTCCTGATGTGAGAGTAACAAAAACTAAACTTTGAATATTGTGGAAAATATTGTAGCAAGCAATGCATCTTACACTATAAAATGGCAACAAGAAAATATGATGCTAATTTAGCATCTCAAAATCGAGCATATCCTTGTTCATATGTTCATTTTCATGTCAAAATCTCCATGGAACAAAGACTTTACAAGTCATAATCCTGTTTTTAGATTTCACTATTTCGGAGAAGTTTTATTTCATGGAAACCCCATAAATACCATATCAAATAAATTGTGATACCTACCTCAGTGGAATATAGTCATTTGTGATACCTACCTCAGTGGATGCAGAGGAGGTGATTGTCCCAGATAGTTGTAAAGGCGGACAGGAATTGCACTCAGAATCAAGGAGTTCCATCTTTGATATTTCCATATCCCTTCCTCCAGATATATTTTCTTGACGTGCCTTTTTTATTCTTTGACGTTGCCACCGAAACAGTCTTCCTTGCTTTCTTAGCTTATTGCTTAAACAATCTCCTGAAGAATAACTGCAGTAATCCATACGAAGAGACCCAACATCACTATATTGATCTTTTGTGCACTGATATTTTATCTTCAACAAAGGTGTTTCTTCATAGTGTGGCTTGAGAACAGAATCAGGTACTAACCTGTCATTCAATGATGTGTTCTGAAATCTATCCTTAGACAGAAATCTCATATCGAGTTCGTCTCCATCAAGTTTCACATCTTTCTTCCTGTCAATCACTCTTTTGGGATCCTTAGAGATTCTTTGTTTCTTATTTGCCTTGCTAACAAGAGATTCAGATTCAGAGGAAACAATCATGAATAAAGTATTAGGATCTGGAACAGCGGCAGAACCCATATTTGACCTCTCATTGATGCTATCTCTCTTTCTCTTCTGTTTGTTATTCGGGAGAGCCTGCTTATTTGGGTAAACAGTAAAACATACACCATTTTGGTCTAAATCTCCGATATTATAATGTTTCTAAGCAATAGACATATCAACAGTAAAATGGTAAATAAAAATGTTATCATATTTTTGCAATAAAGATAGCAAACGGCAGATAAAATTCAAAAAAAAAAGATACTTTTTGATCTTCAGAAGTGGTGAACATGGTGTAATTAGAGAAACGTAGTTGTAATGTTGATGAAAACAGCAAGTATACCTAGTGTTGAGTAGTCTTTCACATTTTGTGCAGTAAGCAGAACTATTCTTCTAGCTATGGTAACTTAATGGTGATAAATATGTTTTAATGAAGAGGAGATTGTGGGTAGCATTCAACCAGAATACTTTCATTCAGCCAATGTAATTGTTATTGCAATTGTATTGTGTTTTACTGAAATTTTCCTTGCTTTAGTGTAAATTGTTTTATCACATACAATGCTTTTAAAGACCTTTTTTGCAGACCATCCAAACAACAGCCGGTATTGTCTGGCACGTGCCACCATAGGGACACTTGGTACAGTAGGGTACCCATACTGGTCCAGGCAGGGACCACAATGGGTCACAAGACTTTGTTTTCGCTGCTTCCGCAAGGGCCATCTCAGCTTCCAATGCAGAAGCCGTTCTCATTGTTTCAAATGTCTGGAAGTGGGACATTTGGGGTCTTCATGCAAAAGGACTTCCCCTGTTTATGGTCAGAATTCTCTGCCCAGAAGGCATATTCCCTCCAACGGGTGGAACATTAATGCCGCTCCTTCACTGCTCTCTGAACAACCTGCCCCGAATTTATTACTGTCTCCTATCTGAGTTTTCAAATACTGGCTGTTCGGCACCTCTGTCTTCTATAGCCTCCAAGTCGAACATGGCCGATCGAGTTCCATTGCTCAAGGTGTTCATGCCGAACTCAGACTCCTCCCACCAGCATTCTCAGTACCTCACTACTCGCTGTGTGATGGTCCGAGTTCGTGGAAGACTGGGGGAGAAAGCAGATTTAGCCGGATTCCTTGCTCGACGATTCAACGACTACCGTCTTCATGCTTGTCATTGGCGCCAACGCAAATTACCAGATGGTCGGTTCTTGATATCCACTGTTGATCACCCCGAATGCTACTACAAGGCCTCCTTATTACGTCTCGGAAAGGTTCAATGGGGGGACGTGTTATTGGAGATTGAAGACCGGGTGGCGGAGCCGCCGTCGACCGCCATTCCAGCTCTGGAACTGAAGGTTGGGCTCGAAATTTCAGGACTTCCATGGGCTTACTGGAATGTGGATGCTCTCACGGTGCTGGTGAGCACCTTCGGAGCTTTAGATTCCGTCGATGAAGCTTAGATATATCTAATTTGGCAAGTAACCTTACCAGTGAAGGGTTTGCTCATTGGTTAGGTCGAGTTGGGAGATTTTTGTCTAACAGATTTTCCAGACAAAAAAAAAGTGACGCTAGTTTCTCTGAAGTTAAGGGAAGACTCCTTGGTGCAATCAACTCATTATGACTCATCAGAGACAAGGGAAGTCAAAGATTGAGAAATGAGAGAAAACTCAGAAAATCTGCAAGAAATATAAGGAAGTATTTTTTTGCCATGCAAAGTGATGCATCCAGGCATTGCATAATTCTCAGCAAAGAATCAGAGTGCACTAGATTTGTCCTATAATTCATGAAGTTTCTCCAAGTTAACATAACAATATTCCCTAAAACCCTTTAAACGTCCAAAATGCACTCAATTAGTCCTACAATTCATATAAACTTGATTGAAACAATTAATGACTGACAAGGAAGTAGCTTAACTAAATTCTTCCAAAATTATAGGAACATCACAGGAGCTATCATAGCCACAAAAGCCTCAAAACCAAAAGTTAATCTAGAAAGCTATCATCAAAATTTCATTTATGATTTACCTTTAACTTCAAAAGCAGTTAAAATGTGGAAAAAAATAAAAAGCAAACTTTGGGGAAAAAATTAAGAAAATATTGTGCAGCTACAGTAGAAGTTACAACCATTTAACAAAAAGCAATAGTTTTGTTTGTTAATGTAAATTAAGTAGCAATTTTGTGCCTAGAATGTCAATTCTTGAGAGGTGGTTGTTACCATATTCTGCATGGTCTTGGAGAACGGATCATGATTGCATGACATTGATGGGGTATTTAAGATTTTTGATCCTCGAAACACTATATTCATCGGATGGCCTGTTAACTGATAGTAACTTTTTCTTTGAATAGGTATAAAAATTGATGAAAACCGTAGAAGATATATCATGAGTTCACTGCCTATCTGCAGATTCCATAGGATTCTTTTTAAGAAAAGAACTTAAAGAATTATATCAAATAGGGAATAGTAATTAATAGCTGCAAAACTCAACTCTGCGCAAAAGAAGATTCCAATTTGGAGTGTGAAGAAGTTGATCAACTGTACTGGAATGGCTTTTCTGATACAAGATGTGGCAATTCAGTAAACAGAGGCAATAACTATAAAAAAATTTACATAACCAATAATTCAATGAACATGTAGCATGCATGTTGGCATCTACAAATGGATTAAGCAAAATAACTAAACAAAAATCAGATTTTTTTCTAAACTAAGAGCAAATGCATAAAATGATCAATTTTATTTACATAGCACATGAAGATTGAAAATTGTATAACTTAATTTGCATATGAATGTTAAGAATAAAAATATACAGATTGAGCTCTTTCCTGATGATTCACATCTAAGTTTGAAAGTTCCAATCTTGGTAGTTTTAACAATTTTAAAGAACATATATACCCCTAATTAAGTCACATCAGGGCACTTGTTGTGCTTAGGCCAGTATCTAGTCCACTCACCCATGTGTGACAGGAAGTATTAAAAATATAAATATGTAGATTGGACAAATCTCCTAACAACTTAAACTGGTTGGTCTCTCAACCTGTCTTTTGTCTCCGTCGCTGTGGAAAAAATCTGAACATTTTGATCCTCCAAATTTGGACGACGTCCACTAACATAAACTAGTTGTGAAAATTGACAAAAGACACTAGAATTATCCCTTGCCTTCTCTTAGCCCTATCTGTAAGTCTATATTACAACTTAGAACTCCAACCATCATGAAGAAATGAACGAGAAACAACAAAAACCAAAACAACAACCAACAAACAAGTTCTCGGCTAGAAGAATGATTAGTCTTTAAATTTCTTTGGAAACAAGAAGCACTGCTTCACCTTCTATAATCTGTTGATTTATTTTCCCTTATAACTTTTGTCCCATTTCTTTGTCATCTGCCCACTTAGCTCGGCTTTTTTCTGTACGTTAGTCTGATGAGAAGATTTGGGAGACAACTTTGCTGTCCTAGGTTAAAAGTCAGCGAGATTTATTTATTTAAATCTCTCTATAACAGGATTTTCCCTCTATGAATATCTTTTTGACCATATATACATGTGGTGCATAGGCATTCATCTAAACAGCCTCACTAAGATGCAAAAAACAAATCGTAAGACGCGACGTATTTCAAATGCTCAGAACGAATAACCATTAGGAGAAATAATTACGCTTACCAAGGGATGTGGGATGTCACCGGTAAATAGTTTGGGCGGTGGCGGTGCATCACGGGAGACAACGCAGAAACCCCGGGTAAGGAGGATCCGATAGTCCACAGGGTCGTCTTTCTGGAGAAGGTAGGCTGACGAGCCGCAGCCAAGGCAGCCCCTCCCACAGCAGGAGCACTGGGCCGGAGAGGATGGCGAAGGGGGCAGAAGGGAAACAATTGTCACCTCTAGGGTTTGAACTGGACCTCCATACGCCCTCTGTAAGGCAATGAGGACTTGGCAATGTCGCCGACGCTTCCGGGACCTTGCCATGGGAGGAGGTGAGCATAAACTTCAAGAGGAAAAAAAACCTCTCAAGCAATGCCTGGGTACATCAAAAATACAAACCTGGGTACATCAAAAATACAAAAATGCTTTGATGTACATCATATGTTTTGAGTTTACAAGTGACTTTTACAAACGAACATTGTATTAATAATGCCATATAGACATATAAGTTCTAAAGTTCCACGCACAAAAAAGTGGACCCATTACAAAGCATCATACTATGATGAAAATACTGAACTTGAATCAATAAGAATACAGTATTGAGAGTATCATTTTTCAATAAAAAATTTGAAAACATAGGTAATATCAATTTTTTCACTCTTCAAGATATCATATGTTTCATCTCCTAAAAAGGAAGTTATCAACCTGCAGTATTAATAGTCAACTTTAACCAAATAATGATAGAGACTTGGGTAAAATAAGAATGCCATTTCTTTAAATGAGCAACATGCAGCACAATTGACTTAAGCAGAAAAAAACACATAACATATTTTTTAAAATATTCAAATCAGAAATTTGAATATGAAACTACACACTATCTCCACAACTTCACCTCTTCTGTTCAATATTATTTTATTTAATCACCTATTAAGGTTCCTAATCCTTTGGTACTGGATCCCATTTACCCCACAAAAGTTACAAATTAGATCACATAATATTTTCCCCGCCTGTAAATTGTATGAAAAAAGAGAAAGCAGGACTTATAAAAATTGTAGCAGTAACAGAAATGGAAGGAAGAAAAAAAACAAAAGGAAGCTCACTCAGTCCAAAAGGAAAACTAATCAAAGTTTAGGTACTCAAACGAAAAAGATAACAAGTGACCGGCCACTTAAAAAAAGACAGCAACTCAAAACTACAAAATGAAACCAAAGCTTGTCCGTTTCAGGTAATCCTAATCCAACTGCCACCGAAACCTAAATCCAAGACAAAACAAGCGAATAAAGATCTAAAGCAATGGGCTTTCAATTCTCAAACGAAATACAGTGCAAAAGGGAGCACAAGTAGAAGGAAATGACCTTCGATCGCGAGATCTTGGGCTGAATCTCGAGAGTCCGAACCCTAACCACTGCCGGTACGAGAGCGGAAGCCTGGGGCTTCAGCGAAGAGGATGTGAGCACCGAATGCAGGAAGAGCAAGCCTGAGGAGGGAGGGAAGAGCAAGAAGGGCGAGAGTGGTCAGTCTCCAATGGAGGATTTCAAATCGAATTTCTCTCCCTCCTTTCACGCGGTGCTTCTCTCTCCCATGCAGTGAGTTTAATGCTTTTCTTACTCCTCCCATGCAGTTGAATGCTCCACTTTTTCTCTCTCTGGTTTAACGTTTTTTTTAATACTCCTCTCCTCCCCATGCGGTTCATCTCCCATGCAACTTAATGCTTCTCTCACACTATCTCTCGAGTTAAACATCCCATCTCCTCAACTTAATAATTCTCTCTCCTCGCATGCAGTTTAATGTTTCAAATGCTTTTATTCTTCATGCAATTTAATGCTCCTTTTCTCTCTATCTCGGGTTTACCATCCAGGTCTCCTCAACTTCCTCTAACTGAGGCTGCCACAGGTTGTTGATCTCGGCTAGAAAGCTCTTGTTGAAGAGATTATTGTTAAGCAACAGTTTTTGGATCGTCTTTAGCCGCTCAATGGCCGAAGGGATGTCGCTAGAGAAGTTGGCTGAGAAGTCGATTTAAAAATGTCAATTATTGCCACATCATTGTAATACCTAAATATTTTAATAATAATATTTTATTCTTGAGTGGGAGATCGTGGGCCCTAGTTAGCACGGATTGGCGGGAAGCTTCGGGATTAGACCCGAGTAAGCATTTAATGTAGAAAATTTAAGGGAAATTTTAGTTGCCTTATCTCTGTGATTTAACTTGCTATGATGATAGAGGGTCTCGAGGTGAATTTAGCGGTGCAATCGGATCTCGAATCGGAGTTAGATCGGATGAGTTATGGGTTGTTTAAGTCGGATAGCTTAGGTAGGAGTACTTTGATCATTTGGACCCAACCAGTGTCTATAAATTAGACCCTGGGGTGTGCGGCCAAGGGTTTTAGCCGCAAGCCACCTGAGGCAAAGGAGATAGGAGAGAGAGTGCGCCGTCGAGGAGGAGGAGCCGCTGGAATCAAATTTTCGCAAGTTCGTCGGTGTCGATGGAGGGGAAGATCCTGCGCGTCTTTTCCTTCCATTTTCTCTCCGTCCGATGAGTGGATTCAGACCTTCTTTTCTCCAATTCTTGATTCATGTCGTTGTTCTCATGTCTCGGGATTTTTCGTCGATTTTTGACGCGTTTTCTCGTATCGGATCGATCGTTTCTTAATTGAACTATGTTGTTTACCCCTTTTGGGAATAAAATATTCTTTTTCTCTTTTCTCCTTTTTTTCCTTACTGTGCAGTCTGCCGATCGGCGCCGGGCGCACCTAACGGCTAGCGCCGACGTCGGTGTCGGCACCAGCGTTGCTGGCGGCCCGGCAGCGGCAGATGGAGGGGAGGAGATGAAGATGACCTAGGTGGGGAGATCAAATGAAGGGCTGAGGTTGATTTGGGTGAGATAAAGGCTGGATTGAATTGGTTGAGATGAAGGACTGGGATTTGATCTTGTGTTGATGGATGGATGAGATTGCATCTGGTTAGATGTAAGGCTGTGATTACATCATGTAGATGGAGAGCTGTGATTGCATCTAATTAAATGCATCTAATTAAATGTAAGGCTGTGATTGCATCATATAGATGAAGGGCTATGATTGCATCTGGTTAGATGTAAGACTATGATTACATCATGAGCTGTGATTGCATCTGATTAGATGTAAGGCTGTGATTGCAACATGTTAAGTAGAGGGTTGTGATTGCATCATATTAGATGGAAGGATGTGATTTGATCACTGTTTAAATGAAGGGCTGAGATTTCATTACTGATTTATTGATTGTAACACTGTTATATTTATTCGTAATAATGATTTATTAAATAAATTAAGGCGTTTCTTCCATTCTTCTAAACTAGTCGATAAACCGCGCGTTGCGCGAATATATATAAATAAATATAAAATTGATAAAATTGAATGTAATACAAAATTAATATTTTAATTTAAAAATTGTAAATAAAATTTAAATTAGATATATCACATTATTATAAATTTATTATGATATGTTAAGTGTAAAAATAGATGCTTATGAGCATTTAGGGCATGTTTGTTTTATATAATAAGATAGGATATGATAAGAGACAAATTAATATACATTATTTGTTTAGTGCATGAATTAGAATAAAATGATAACAAAAGTATATAAAATTGATATTATATTTAATGTACACCAGATTTAAAAAATTCATATGGAACTCTCTCATTTATTATCCAATTCAATTTAAATATTTGTTCATCCTCATAAATTTATTTTTATCCATAATTTCCTATTATCGTTATATTTTATATTTTACAATTTAAACTAAATCATATTGGATTAAGTTGTTATTGTTGTTATTATTATTATTATTATTATTAAACAAATACCACAAAACATTTCTAGATTGATGCAAGAGCATGATTGGAATGTAAACCAAGTTAATAGCAAGTTCATCAAGATGGAAAGAACAATTTTCAGATATTTCATTATTCTTCCAACAACCTTACAATCCACTTAGTTGATCACTAATATTAAATTAAGAAAAATGTTATATCCTCCTAATGCATGTGCCTAAAAATCTTCCTAATACTCCCATATAATAAATTGCCTATGATTATTGATGAAATTATAACTCATTTCATTGTAAGTGGTTAGGAGGATTTTAGGCTGATTTTTAGGAGGATGTAGCAACACTCTTAAATTAATTCAAGCCTCCAAATCCCAACAATTTTTTTTTATTCTCTTGATTTAAGTGTTCCTTTTTGTAAAGGCTTCATAAGCTTCATGATGGTCTAGTCACATCATCATGAATATGTATAGATTCGTGAACTGAGATGATATTTAAAATTCATCTTAGTTCATGAATATTAAGTAAAGGTGGACGGTTGTGCTTTCTTTAGTCACACACTCACACTTGGAACCCAACCCAACATTTTGCACTTGTAGAGTAGAAGGTAAGAATGAGATAACAGTTAATGTTGCTAACATCACCATTTTTATACCAAAAAGAAGTCTCACCACATCCACTCAACGCAAACAGAATACTTAAATTCTCCACCTCAAAGGGTAAAAACATGGCATAAAACAACATGATGGACAAAAGCTTAAAGTGGTGGAGGTGAAAAAAGTGGGCATCATACAAAGTGAGTCCAAATAAACTTATGTTTTCAAGAGATAGCTGGTTCTTCCTTTTTTTCTCGCATCTACCGTATAGTATTTTTGGAAGTGGGAGGAGTGGGCATACGGGTGGAGATCTTAGTTTTTTTTCTTCTTTTTCTTCTTTTTTAAAAGAAGGGAGCGCTTGAGCGCTGCTCTTTTTAATATTTGTGGACCTTATTTTTTTCTCTTTTTTTATAGTTTTTCTTTTTTATTTGTTTTACTTTGTTTTTTGTTTTAAAAATATTTTTTCTGATATGTTATTATTATTTTATTATTTTATTTTTTATATATATTTTTATATTTAATTGTTTTTTCTTTTTAAAAAAATTGTTTTTGCTTTTTTTGTTTTATATATTTTTGTTCTTATTTTATTTTACATAAAACTTTTATTCCAATTTTACTTTATTTTTTATTCTGGTAGTATTACATTATATTATTTTAACAAAAAAATTATTTTTCAATTATTTTGGCTTTTCTCTTTTTAATAGAGTTTTATTCTTCAATTTTTTTTGTTTTTTTGTTTTTTGTTTACTAAATATTTTTCATTTTCATATACGTTTTTAATCTTATTTTGTTTTATTTTGATGTTATTTTTTCTGATATTTTTAATTTTATTTTATTTTAAATTATTTCTTTGTTTTTTGTTTTTTAATTGATTTACTTTATTTATTTTTTTCTTATTTTGTTTTATATAACATTTTGATTTCACATTTTGCTTTATTTTTAGTTTTGGTAGTATTAAATTATATTATTTTAAATAAACATATAACACTATTATTATATTTTATTCATTACCTATTAAAATTTCACTTCAAAGTTTCATTAATTTATTGAGTTTTTTATTCGATTCTATTTACTGCACATTTAGAATTAAGTTTGATTGTCCGATTTTGGAGAAAATTTTTAAATTTTTAACTGAACTTATATCTCTTGCTTATATTATTATTTTTTAAATAATTATTTTTTCCAAAATTTTGATTCTTTTATTTTTTTTTTCAAGAATGATTTTATTTGATTCAACATTTTCCAACATTTATTATTTAGAAAAATTGTATGATTCAAAAAATCGATTTAATTAGATTTGATTTGAATCTAATAGAATTTTTAAATTGATTCAAATTTCTAGAAACTTTCGTAATATAATATATATTTAAAGTTAAAAAAATAGTTTCATAATTCAAATTCCTTTAAACCTTTAAAATATACATTTTTTCATTATATAAAAAATATATTACATAAATATTTACTTTTCACACTATATATATATATATATATAATATTCTTTTTTTCCTACTTTTTACTGTCTACTTTAAAATTTATTTTTCTAAATTTATATTATCATTATTTACTATCTATTATTACTGAATATAATTTTAATTTATTTTTAATTTTGGCAGTATTAGTTTATATTATCTTCTAATATATTTATTATTATATTTTATACATTTGGTTTTAAAAAATTCAATTTTTTTTATCAAGTTCATATTTATTACTGAGATATAAATCAACAACATCAGTCAAACTTTAACTCAAAACAAGTTCATTGCACAGCTTCAAATAGTACCTGCTAATATAAATAATCAATCACAAACCGAGATAAAACATAAGTCAACTTTGAGAAGGAACTCAAATACATGTAACAGAAAAGGGGGGAGGGGTACAAGTAGAGTATCGAATAATAATAACTTGGAAATAACCAAGTAAGCAAATGCATTTCTATTTAATGCTTCCCAATAGTAGTAAACATAAATAATTCTTAAAACTCTATTTTTTATTGAATGCATTCTGGTTACAACCATTTGTTATGGATACCCTTGCACTGTTGGGCTTTTCCCTATTTATCTAAAATTTCATCCTACATTGCTTATAAGAGAGGATATAGTTTTAGTATGAGTGACAAAGAACATAGTTCGACACCCATTGAATGCTTTGCATATGGATACCCTTGTTCTGTTGAAATTTTTTAATCTTAAATTACATCTTACAAAGTTACAAGAATTAATTGCTAAATATTTTTACCCAATGTTTGGCTGAAAAAGAATAAATACCTGATGCATTTCCCATATGCTTGGTATTTCTGAAGCCAAGAGCTACAGCCACACAGAGGATCATGAGCACCCAGTTCACCTCTGGAATATAGATCTGGCCATGTACCTTGTTGGAGGTGTGAACTACTCTGATCCCAGGGAAGCAGCTTGGAGATTGACTTTGGCTTATGATAGAGAACGTTTTGCTAATTATTAATTGACTACCCACAATAGAAGCTAGTATTGCTATCACCAAGATAGGCCACCTTAAAGTTCTGCATGAAACAAAGAAAGTTCCGTCGCTTAACATTGCACATGAAAATATATGCACCTTAGAACAGTTCTTGAGAAACCCTTCTAATTGAGATCTGATGTACAAGGAAAAATAAGAAAGGAATATATACCAACATAGATATAAAAACCAATCTGGTAGCTGTTGTTGATTACATCAGGAAAATATACAAGGAACAATATATGAATCCTTATGGCTTTTATCCTGATCAACATCAACATCAACATACATGCAGTACAAATATTTTGGCAAGGAGCATCTATCAAACCAGTTGCTTGTCACAACAGACATTCAGCAAGTAAGGCATGCATCTCTCACTTATGTGATTGTGCACAAATCAAAGAACCATGGAAGAATAACAAATTTTGCACAAGATACTTTAGCTAATCATATCTCAATCAGGAAAATACTACCACAGTGGATTAGTTAGATCAACCGCATAGCATGCAGCTCGATTCATGTGGCGTGCAATTAATTCATAGGGAACACATAACAATAGTCATGTGCATGTCATTCTTTAGTTTGATTTGGGATCTCCTTTAAGAAAGGATAGTTCATTTAAGCAAGTGATATGTCTGTCTGATGCACACGTCACTTAATCCCCCATTAACTTGATCCTTAACTATCAAGTTAATGGGGAAGTTATCAGGCTAGGTTGCAACAATGGATGGTCAAATGGACACAATCTCCTAAATTATGACAACCTGATGTTGTGTTCAACCAGACATCCTCTAAACTTAATAAATCAATAAGAATTTATTAAAGGAAGGAAATCCAAAAGGCAATAAAAAAATATAGGCTTGGTTAGAGAAGATAAGTTGAGCTCACATAATTAATACCTATAACTATGAAGTTTGAATTGGAAGAATGCCTATCTCAAAAATGGAGCCTTCTTTTTGTCATGTTCCATGAAATACCTGTAAAATCATTGTGTATTTCTTTAACAGATCTATAACAATAAGAATGTTATCATTTAATAGATATTTAGAAATTTTTGAAGGCAGACAAAAGTCTCCAATAACCCACCCAACAGCATTGAAGAGGCAGCTGTTATCCGAGGGAATCACTCTCCGAACAACAATCCCATCCATGTTATGAAATGCCAATCTGCATCAATACGACATGACAGAATTGTAAAACCAAACGAAACAAGATAAATGGATGAATAAAAAAACATTCAAACCCATTGAACCCAGTAATAATAACAGAACATGAAAATAAAAGGTAGCAAAACACAACAACGAAACGAAAAGAACGAAAACAGCCACAGAGGTAGAGAAACTGGTGAAGCCAATTTACTCCTAGAAACGCAAACAAAAACAATTCTTACGATAACAACCAATCCAGAAAGTGAAGTGGGGAATCAAGAATAACCTAGCTAGACAAAATCAAGCCAATTTTCTATCAAATATAATGTCTTACCCTATTCTTTTCAGCGTGACATTAATAGAATCAATTACAATTACTATTAATAGAAAAATTAAGTTTTAAAATCATCTTAAGAAACAACAGAAGAAGAAGCTGACAACATTCAATCGGCACTGAATCAACAGATCGGAGCAGTGAAGAAACCAAAATCACATATCAGAAGAAGGAAGAAATCAACATATCTCCAAAGGTGTGGCAGCGAAGGGTTTAGGGAAGTTTGTGCGGGAGGTGGCACGAGGAGAGCACTGGCGGGGGAGGTGGCACGGGGAGGTGTTGCGGGGAGAGAGGATCACAGGAATTAGGGATTGGAGGTCGGGGAGAACAAAGGGAATTTATGCTGCGAAAAAAATAATTGGTTGGCTGCGAAAAATAATTAGGGATTGGAGTTTGTCGAGGAGAACCTAGTGACAGACGAGAAGCAGCGGAGAAGACTGGCGGAGAATAGCAGCGGCAGGAGTTTGACGCGCATAGAAGAGCGGCGGCGGGCTATAAACGCTCGGAGAAAGAGGCGGCGGGAGATCGGCGCCCCGAGACGAGCAGAGGACAGGAGGTTGCGCGGAAACAGGAGAGAAATAGACGAGACGACAAGTAGTGTTTTGGCGCGGATGATTAGGGCGCGGACCAAAATTTTGGCCAATTGGAAAAAAAGTACTGAGATGATTTACGATGGAAAATACGAAAAAAATTAAGAAATTTATATATATGAAAGTTTAGTAACGATTCATAAAATTCGTTAGTAATTAGGGCGTGAATACGAGAGAGAAAAATATTTTATTTTTTCTGCGGGTGACTAGTGCACGAATACAAGAAAAAAATAATTTATATGCATGTTACTTTAAAAAGCTCCGGGGGCTCCGCCCCCACACCCGTGGACCGCCGAAAATCTCTGTATAGTGCAACATAAAAGGGGTTGAACTGATAAGTTGTCATACATCTCACCATCTAATTGAGACTTTTATTGTAGTGTTAAGAAAAAAAAAACGGGTTAATTTTTTGTTCTTGGGAAAAAAAGTTTTGTTTGTGGGTTAAGAAAAAAAAATAGATTGATTTAGTAATGACCCATAAAATTCGTTAATACAGAAGATGCTTCACTAACATATTCATGAAGTCCATTAGTAACTTTACTAATAGATGCATAATCTGTTAGCACTAATTTGCTCTACACCAACAGAAAAGCTTGTCCAGTAATATAGGGTATGACTTTCAGCAATGACCATTGTTTTCGTTTGTAAAATTTGTATCCACTAACAAATTTCTTTATCGTTAGTAATATTGTCCATTAGTAAAAGCATTTTTTTGTAGTGAAAGGAGGACAGAAAGGGGAAAAATCTAGTTTTGGGAGATTATACTTCTTATTTATCATATTGGGTAACTTGTTTGATAATGTTGTTTCATTCTCCTTTTAATTGCTTTCTTATTATTGTTGCAAATATACGAAATATACATCCTGTTAATTTCTTTAAAAGATTTAAGAGAGTTTACTCTCTTGATGATGAGGATAAGAAGCTACAAATCAACTTTATTTTCTCATCTTTTGCCTACTCTTGAGTTAAGAAAGAAAGAAAGGGAAGGATTATCATCCTCTTAATGAAGGAACTCAATGGATCAATCGTTGCAAAAATTAGTGAATGGTTTCTTTCTACGTATAAAAATAAAGGTTACCGATTTTATATGTTATGTGGTTTTCTCCTTCTAGTATGTTAGTTTAGATTTATTTTTCATATCATTCCAATGGAACTTACAAGCTTTCATGTTTGAAGGAAAAAACTTATTCATCCACTGATAATGTTTTATCAGAAGGACTACTTGAAAGTAGAATACAAAAGCTAAATAAATTTCATATGCATTTGTAGCTGAATTCAGATTAACTCTCTCAACTCTCAAGTACCTAGTGTAAATGTTGCTTGTTAGAAGTTCAAGGTAGTGTTTATTGCATGCTTGAAGTCAGATGCCCTTGTTCAATTTATTTTTTCTTTGTTTGTTAAGTGTTTTGTTGCACATGTGCACTTATATCTAGAAAGTAATGTCTACTTTCAACTCGTCTCTATATTCTCCTTCAGGGTTCATCTTTGGCAAAGATAGGCTTTATCAACTCAAGTGCTACCAACTCAAGAGGCTTCTACTTTTGGATTTGAATAGTTGGAGGTACACATATGCAGATACACTTATTTAGACATTAGTTGGGTTTTAAAATTTCTCATGATCTTGTAACTGGCCAGTTACCTATTTATGGTTTCCTTGAACTAAAGGGTTGGCCATTTATCTTTTTCAAATGCTTTATTAATTATGTTTAAAGGACTAATAAAGCATATTGCTTGACCAATCAACATAATACTTTATTAATTATTAATGTAGTTCCTTCTATTGAGTACTGAATTAACTAGCAGTCAATGGCTAATTATTCTCAATGAAAATCCAAGTCTACATAAATCATATGCTCTTAGACTCCAATCGCTAATTATTCACCGGCTATTTGGCAAACAAGTGTTGGATTAAATTCTCAACAAATCCTTTTCAGTTTCTTTAATAAGCTTCCAATATTTTTTTTAGTCGCATGTGTGAACATTTGACTTGCATTCCTCCTTAGGTGGTTCTCACTGGATCTAATAGAATCATCACAATCTCATGATGCACTAGCAAACAACTAATTATTCCTCCATTATAACACCTACCTATCAAAAATGTCCACGTCAAGTCAAATGGTTTTGCAAACATTTTGCCTCAACCATCAAATTATAAAGGGGATAAGTTACACTTTTTTTTCTCATCCTTTCTCAAGCCGTTAATTCTCAACCATAGCTACACTATTGTAATTAAATGACATTTTGGTTAAACGAGAATATGGAGAAGTCCTAGTGGATTCCTTCAGGTGGATTTTGAATCCGGAGAACTCCTAGTGGATTTTGAATCATATTTTGGCATAATTTCTCTATATATCAAATTATTTAGAAATGATGAGGATTTTTACTACTTAAAAGCTGAATGTGATATAGTTAGCTGGTCATGTAGGTTTTTCTTCAAACCTCAACTCGTTTTACATGATTACCTTGTTGAAAATGTATACTAGAAAAAATCTTGTTCCGAATGCAATTTTAAGTAGTTATAAGAGTGAAAAAATTGCCCCAGATGCAATTTGCAAACCTACAAAGCCTTCTCTCCTTAAAGAATCTGTTGCTGGTGGTAATGCTAGCAAAAATAAAGATCACAATGACAAGTCTTCATGAGGGCCGAATGGTTCACTTGCTAGCTTGGGGAACAATGCTTCAGCAAAATCAAAGGTGGCAAGTCTTGCTGCTGGTAATTAGTATTTTATTGTTGTTGAAGGCTATATGAAATTTGTGCATATAGATAGATTTATGCATTGATTTTCCCTTCTCCATTTTTTTAACGAGATATAGCTACTGCTGAAGCCCAAATTTGTGCGCAAGAAACCTTGGATGCTGCTAGTAGTGAAGATAAGGACCATACTAAAAACTTTAAGCTAGAGACAAACAACCTAAGCTCATAAAAAAGGGTCATTCTGGCTTCTTGCTGTAATTTTTTAAAAAATTATACTAATGCACAACTGAGATATATAGATGAAGTGTTCCTTTGCTTCTCCAAATAAATGGTAGTTAAAGATAATGGAAAAGATATCGCCTTTTTTTAACCTCATGAGCTACTTTTTTGACATATTAAATTTTATACCTCTTAGTTTGGTTCAATTTTGGTTTACTAGTATTTGGCCTTAACATGTTATTAATGTCATATTCCAAGTTTTGAACTATTCTTTATTGACTATTATACTTAGCGAATACTATTCTTTATTGACTAATATACTTAGCGAATATTATCTAACATTTGACAGTGTACAACTGAGATACTTAGTTGCCGGTGGGGATTCATTGTTGGGTCACATCTCAACATTCCAAAACATATTCTACTCTCCAACTTGTTCAGTTTCGATTAATGAAGCATTGCTTTATGATAATTTCTTATGATTATGTGCTAGTTGCATTACTTTTTCTTTGGAATGTTAGACAATGAGAAATATTATTATGCTTTAACATGAAGAGTTAACTATTATTAACTTTTAGTAATTTGGGTGTTTTTTTTATGATTCTTATTAATGTGCTAGGGTTAATTGACTATTGTAAATTCTGAATTATGGTGAATTAGTATGCATGCAAGGTTACTAAAAAGATAAAATGAAAATTATTAAGTAAAATTTAAGATAGAATGGCTATGATGTTTTTGTCCAGGGTTCTAACTTTTTTCTCTTCTTATATGTTGATTATTGATGATTAAACTAATGAGTATCATTTCTAACTTAGTTTGATATAGCTGATATATATATATATATATATATATAGGGATGATATAACCGATATATATACCTAACTGCAATGAGCTATCAATTACTTGTTCATATCTGTATTCATTATGTTCAACTACTGTCAATTACTTGTTCATATTCATTATATTCAGCTACTGTCAATTACTTGTTCATATCAGTATTCATTATATTCAGCTACCGAGGATGGATTTATTTATGAATTATATTCATTTGAACTGCACCGTTTGATTCTTTGATGTAATGGTTTTGATTAGTGTTCTTACTTTTTTTTTTGCAGGAGAAAAAGAAGAAATGAGGCAGACCTAGCACACCTATTGTAACATCTTTTTATTGGGGCAATGTTGTCTCGCTTTTTTTTTTGTACCTAATGTAACTTCTTTTTAATGGATATTAGATACCTTGGACTATTCTGTAGGCGGCTGGTTGTATACCAGCTAAGTTGTAAGGGTTTTATAATTAGCATGTGGATTATTATTGTCACGCCCCGACTCAGGGTACGCGTGATCGGCTAGGGTACGAGTCAGTACCCCGAAGCCTACCCTATGCACTGACCAACAACTTATAGAAAAATAACCAGAATAACATCAAGTCGTAAACAAAAGCATGAGTACCAACTTTATGAATTGTTCGAAATCAATTTAATCAAACCATGTTCTAAATCATCATGAGTTTTAAAATAAACATCCAAAGATTTTCCAAATAAAACATCTCAAAGTTTTTATAGAAATAACACAGTGCATACACCAAACTCTATTAGACATGACTACGACTAACAACTGTCAGCTATGAGATCTGCACCCAACACAGTGCTCTCCTGCGCGCCATGCCACTAAGTCGTACCTCACTGGGCGGGCTCTGCAAAACAACAATAAAGGAAATCGTGAGTTCACGAGGAACTCAGTGAGTGGTTCTTTCGAACCTCCACTTAAAACCTCGACAATAACATATATAAGGAATTAAGAGTAAGATCAGACTACACAAGTTATTTAGTTGCCAAGACAGAAGAATGGATGAACCGGCCTCTCAGGCCCTTATCCACTTCACTAGCTCGGCCACCAATGGCCTAAACTATAAATGGAAGGTTCGGTTCTTCCCTCTACACAACCAGGCCGGTCGGCCTACCCAAACCAGCCCTTAAGGGCTTCTCAAATATGATATTTCATGTCTCGGATTCGTCGACTAGGATGGCCATTAGTCTCCGAAATCCTCCGGGTTAGGGATAGCTAGTCCCACCCAACTCGGATCTACCGTCAGCGTGGCCCACTAACGAAATCTCAAGACCCTCCGCCACACGGGTCTAACACCTAGCGCCCCCGCTGGTGCAATCTCAAGACCCTATAAACCGTTGAGTCGTGTGGTAGCTGTTCGGCTAAGGATACTCCTCAGTAGACCATCAACCACAACCCGAACCAGGTTGTGCAAGTTATACTATGTTTTACTTTCCAGGCATTGCCCATATTCGACCCCTTTCCCTAGGGTCACACTATTTCCTTAGGTGTAGAGCCTAATAAGTGTCCCTTGTCTCTAGGTTAAGTGTCATCCCTAGGGAACAAAACCATTCTTTCTAGGTTGTTAGGACTTGCCGACTATAGACAAGAACCTGGCATACCATTGTCAACAACACTTACCTAAATTAATCATGATCAATCATTATTCACAAGATAGCCGAATATAAGAGGAACAATTTCATTAGTAAACTGATAAGGAACATGCAATATATATACATAGCAACGATTGAATGTAATATCTAACAATTAATGAAATCTTCCCTATAATGAGCATACCATAGCAGTCCTATCCATGAATGCATTAGCAAGAACATTTCCAAAACCATGCAATTATAGATCATTAGTTGCAATAATCTCTAACATGAACAATACTCATATGATACATGTTCAACCTATCTATGAGCATGCAATCATGAATCAAGACAACATAATCCAAAATCGAGCAAATTAATTCGAGCAGTCCACGACTTCCACCCTTGCCATTGCTCAGCCAACCCAAGCAGGGAAATCCCTGTTCGGCCGAGTCCTCAAGGATGAATGGGCATGGTTGCGACTATAACACAAGTATAATCCATAGATCTAACATATAACGAACGATAAGCGATCTACGAGCTACGAGCTACGAGACGAGCGAGGAAATTGGAGAAAATTTTGGCATGACCTTTTCCCTTTTTTCTCTACTCGTCCAGCCCACAAAAATGTAAAATAAACACAATCTAATACATAAGATCATAGGTATACACAACGATTAAAATTCTAACACGAAGAAACGCGTAGATCGGCAAGAACTCGCGAAAGAAAACCCGATTTTGAAAACTTATAGGGCCGGCCACCTGCCTCCCTTCAAAAACCACACTAATCACTCACCTTGATTGGATCTCGAGGAAGCTTCGATGAAGACGAGTTTCGATCTCCTCGAGCGTCAACGCGAACTCGATGCCGACAAGATCTCCCCTCTCTCCCTCTTGCTCAGGCTGTGTGCGGCTCCCAGATGAGCCACACGGCTCATGATGAGGGATTATATTCCCTCATCCTCTAATGACTCAAATGCCCCTCACATAACTTAGCCTCTACTCGATTCGATCCGAGTCCGATTTGGGCTCCGATTCTATCCGCACTCATGAGTCGAACTCGACTTTAATAAGACATCATATGCATACAAGGAAATAACCATTAAGCTAATTTAAACTTCATATCTTCATGGGTCGAGCTATACCTTTTACTCGAGGTGATTCCGCGGCTCGACCCGAGTAACCCCCGATCCGGTGCGCTGCACCAAAATAGGTTTTTCAATTGTGCATCAATTCTCAGTTGTGCATCAATTCCCAAGTTGTCTCTTGACCAGAACAATGCTCCCACCGAACCTTCATCAATGGAACCTCTTTAAACCTCAGTTTTTTGACTTGCCGATCTCAAGTGCTCAGCCTTAACATTTTGGCAAGTCAGACACCTAGACACGACTCGACCACTGCCCTTTTCATCCTTTTCCACTAGGTCTCTGGTCACAACACAGAATGCAGCCTCCTTCTAGCCGCCCGCAGCTTCTCCACCATGTGGACCGCGCTCACAAGTGCGCTCACTGAGATAACTGCCTCGCCATCAGGCAGGCCGCAAGTTCTCAAGCCAATGGGCTCCTCTTCGCTGCCAAGTGTGCTAGGCTGCCCATAGATTTCCTACTAAATCTCTAGTCCGAGCACAAGTACAACCCAAACAAGGTGATTATATCACCCCTTTCACGATGGTTCCAAAATGACCAAAACACGTCGATTTAACATTCACAATCTCAACAAACAAAATATGTATGCCTGCCCACCACTATCAAACTCGGGTGTAGTCGAGAGTACTCACCCGACGGCCTTAATCCCGGCCTCGAAATATTCGACCACACCAACCTATCGACCTCATTAATCATACCAACCGCCAGGTCGAAGTTTACCACATATCATTTTGACTTTCAAAAATTTTAAATAATATTACCAAGCCAAGGTCAGCCTTACCCATATCCTCAGGTGGTTGGGGTACCTTGCCAAGACCTCGGGTGCGCACATGGGCACCCTCCACTCTTGGACACTCTCATGGGTCCTAAACTCGCAAAGGTACCAGCTAATCTATCCCATCCGTAGACTCATAATCATCAGACACATTATTGCAATGACCATGCACACCTCTCATGCGCGCTCGTGCACATACCCACACCGACCGATCTCGGCCAATACTATATTCATGAATCACGCAATAGTAAGCATACAAGGATAAAAGCCGGGGATAACATTAGGAAAAACCCTCTAATGTATACACACGGCACCACCGAGTAGGGTGCTAAGAATACCCTCTAGCACGTACTCATCCATGGGATAGCCAACCTATGAAAGCCCTTTAGCGAGTCTCCTCCATTAGGAATGCCCTCTAATGGCATCACGGGCACACATCCCCTTCTTTTTTTTTGAAACAACATCGGATAAAATATAAATTTTACCATGTCGTGTACAAGTCACAACATCTAAGCAACCATCTAGTGCTACTTCGCACATCTAAACACATCGGCCAAACAGAGAGTCCTCATAAACCACAATACACAACTCGCAAGTTGCTCACTAGGCTAGCCTCCCTAGTGAACTCCCCACCTCGGATCCGCTGAGCTAGGAAGGCCCTCTAGTCTTAGTGCCCTAGATACTCGATTGGGAATATCCTTCCAACCAAATGCCACTCGGGTCAGTCGTTGACGTGACCCACCAACGAATATCTCGACCCAATATCAACTCGCTCAGTTGGGCATTAGCTTCACATATCAATGTGATTCCCAGCTCGGCCATCACAACGCAACCACAAGCACATCCAATAGTAGAAAGAAATGTATATTATAAATAGAAGGTGGTTAGCTCGGGTGGGTACGACTATGTTCACGTATATAGGGTGCATGCACAAGTGCACCCCACACGGCCTCATCTCGGGCCCAAACCCTTGGTTACCTGCTGTACCACCCACCATTACACCTACTGCAATTTACATTCCGGCTTTTTATTCAAGGAAGATATACATAGTCGGTCGTCATGCACTGAAATTTCAGCACTTTGCCGAACAAGTTCAACATGAAGCACCTCCATGCCACCATTTGCACTCAAAATCTTATTCAACAATTCAGAGAAATCCTGAACAATCTAGCATATTTCCATATCTATCCAACGACTTCAGATTTAGCATAAAAATAATAGAGATTTCAGATTTCCTAACTTGTCAACCCTTCGCTGAAAATTTCAGCCTAAGGCCGACATTTAAGCCTCACGAAAGGTGAATTCTGCACCTTGCTTATATAGTGCCTAGAACCATTTTTAGAGTACGTGACATTCTAATAGCAATGGCAAAATCAATCTATGTATATGAAATCTCAGCTACAACCAAAAGAAATTTCAGCAAGAAGAATTAAAAAATTTCAGCATACTATTTCATGAAAATTTCAGCATCTCGAACATCAATTCCAACATATAAAAGTAGGTAAATTTCAGCATGCATCTTATGAAATTTCAGCCCATTCACAGCAATACACTCAACATTTAAATGTAGGTTATAATTCATACACAAGCCGTCGGCTATCCCTAGAATTTAGGATTGCCCTCACCCGACTATATGAATCATGCATCAGTCCTCTTCAAGGGTATTCAATAATGGGGAGAAGTCAGTCATATATATATATATAAAATATAAAAGCAAGCCTTCTTTCTTCTCTACAAACCGCCTACTCCATGCTTTAGGGGTAGCCCTCCTCAAGTGTTGTCACAAGCCAAATAAAACAATAACAGAGTAAAATTTTAGATTTTTTTTTTTTGGAAGCATACTCAACCTTGATCATGGCAATAGAAAACTCAACCCAAAAGAGAGGGAGGGAAGAACCCACTCACATTGCACTATCATTTGCCTCCATTGGCATCACATAAATAATACAATAAGCACGTTTAGCACTTAAATATACAGTTAATAAATGATTATACGTATCGCCGCTGGTGCGCTCAAACTCTGTAGCTCAGTCTCGTGAAATAGGACACACTGTATCGACACACTAACAATTACTTTTACGGTACTCTATTCCCTAATGATGTAGTCTGGACCTAACCACATGCTCTGATACCACTTTGTCATGCCCCAAATCCGGGTCACGCGATCGACCAAAGTACGGACAGACACTCCGAAGCCTAAACCATACAAACTCATTTATCCATGGAATATAATCAAGTCAAGATGCCATAACATACACCTTAATCATCAAAGTAGCTACTCAATATCAATTTAAGTAAAAGCTACATAACCAGGCATCAATACTACAAGACTCAGACAAACTATATGTCTCCTAAATAAACTCAAATCTGACTCAACTCGACTACACCAATGGGTTTCACGAGACTGCCACCGGAGTCTGCCACCACCAGCCACGCCATAACTCAATGATCACGCTATGCAAAACAACATACAAAAAGAATGGCGAGTTCAAAGAACTCAGTGAGTGGTCGTCTCGACCATCACCAAGCCAAACCATGTAAATGATTAATGTAGTAATTATCTATGTGTTCAAATGATTGATATAATTGTGGTACATATCACTTTAGTAACCCGTGCGCTACGCGCATCATACAAATTGACTCGGCCCATTTAGAGTAGCCTTCTAGTTATCCGCTTGCAACTCACGGGGTGCTCGCTAGGTCGATCACCCCTAGTAAACCTCTCAACTCGGGCTCACTGAGCTAGGAATGCCCTCTAGCCTCAGTGCCCATAGCTCGGTCGGAAAGGCCTCCCGACCCATGTCACTCGGGCTCACTGAGCTAGGAAGGCCCTCTAGCCTCAGTGCCCATAACTCGGTTGGGAAAGGCCCTTCGACCCATGTTATTCGAGCTCATTGTGCTAGGAAGGCCCTCTAGTCTCAGTGCCAATAACTCGGTCGGGAAAGACCCTCCGACCCATGTCACTTGGGCTCATTGTGCTAGGAAGGCCCTCTAGCCTCAATGTCCATAACTCAGTCGTTAGACATACCACTTGGCCCAATACGGCCCACATCATCTCGTGTGCGATACACACCACTCGACCTATCCGGCTCAATGATATCTCGTGCGCGGAGCGCACCACTCAGCCCAATAAGGCCCAATATCAACTAGTGCGCGATGCACACCACTCGGCCATCACATGTACATCCACAAACACGCCCACTAAGTGGACTGAAATATATACCTTACAATATGAGGTGGATTATTTGGGTAGGTACGACCTTGTACACGTTTCTCAGTGCACACTCGATAGCACCCCCCTTGGCCACCTCTCTGCCCCATAATTGTTTACCGCCGTACTACCTACGGTTAGAACCCCTATAGTTTACTTTACAATTTTCTATCCAAAGAATTGAATATTCGTGGCAGGTCGTCGTGTAGAGAAAATGCTATCATTTTCTCGCACAACATACCTTTCCGCCACCACTATTTCTCGTTCGAAATCTCATCCGAACACCTGGAAATTTTTGGAAAATCTATTATGTTTCCATATCTACCCGAAGATTTCAGTTTCAGTATAAACAGTCATGGAAATTTGTGATTCCTAGCTCGTTTGTGTTGCGGAGAATTTCAGCCCTAAGCCAAAAATTCAACCCATTGTAGGGAAAATCCACTTGATATCTAGAGTCTATAACTCTTCTTGAGTGCAAAACAATCTAAATAATATGATAGTTTTATGAACATAAACTGATACATAATCTTAGCACACCACGAGGCAACATTTCAGCCTCACAAGTTGGAAATTTCAGCATACCGAGCATAAATTCCAACACACTTAAATATGAAAAATTCAGCACATCAAAATATGAAATTCCAACATACTAGTACTCATAAATCTTAGCATATCAAGTAGATAAATTCTGATATAATATCTCATGAATTTTCAGCATGCATATCTAAATTTCGGCATGTAAAAGTATAAAATTCAGCATGCTCTAAAAGGAATTTCAGCATACATGTAGATACATTTTCAACATTTTATTCCAGCATATATATAATGAAATTGCAGCGTATGATAAAATGGTTTTAATCTAGAAAATTTCTACATGATGTCACCCATATGTACCCTACCGATTAAGGGTCATCCGGACCACACTTAGGCTACAAACTTTAAATTCCTACTTGACTTTTAGCATGCTTTTATATAAGCGAATTTTGGAATTTAATTATTAAAAATTTCCAAATCAATTACCTACAAATTATCTTGCTGTAGTAGAAACTCTTAAAAGAAGAAATGTCACCAGAGCCAACTAAACCACGAAGACCCCATGCACAAGCAAAGAATAGTCATCAAGGTAAACTAATTAAGTAATACAAATGTGCTGCTAATTATAATCAAGTATGATATGAGCATGGATCAACATATGACAGTATGGAAATTAGTCCAATTAATTGATACAAAATCTTCATTTTTAGGGCCATCCAACCAGGGGCGTATGCAGGATTTTGAAAATGAGGGACATAAAAAAATTTAAAATCTAAATTATGATGTTCAATTACAATTTGGATATAATTGTATAAAAGTACCATTAACATGAGACAACCAAAATACATAGATCAACAAAACAAAAGAGAAGCCACCTACTACATCTCACAATTGTCCTCTACGGCTTCTCATATTTTGAAAATGACTAATGATAGCATCATTAGTAACCTTTGAATATATTTCAGCCTCTATAAAAGTTACTAGACAATCATTCAAGAGTTGATCGCTCATACTATTGCGCACTCTATTTTTCACAAAACTCATTGCTGAAAAAGCCCTTTCCACACTTGCCGTCGCCATGGGAAGAGTCAAAGCTAACTTCAAAAGCAAATAAACTTGAGAAAACACTATGTGTTTTTTTGTCTCAACAAGCTTCACGGACAATTCACTAAGCTCATTGAGTGCAGAAAATCTCTCATCACTTTGCATATCATAAATAAAGTTTTCAAGTTGAAACTCAAGAGCCAACAAATCAGTAGGTGAAAACTCGTTAGGATAAAATTTCGCAAGTTTCACTAACTTTCCCTTGTCAAAATTAGCAAATGATTCTTTAGGACTCAAGCAAGACATACCAATAAGTAACTCTGAGTTGACCTCATCAAAACGATTGTTTAGCTCTTGAAGTTGTATATCAATCACCTTTAAAAATACTTCAACTCGAAAATGGTGCAAATTTGTGACTTGTTGAATTCCCCTCTTTGTTCTCCCCCATGGAGCATATGCATCATCCATATTAGGAACTTCGATGTGATTCTTAGCACAAAAATCATACACTTTATCCATAAGAGATTCCCATCCCTCATCTCTCATTATCTGCAATCTCTTCTTAGTTGATATAACAAGTGACATAGCATTAACTATATCTTGATCTTTACGTTGTAAAGATAGATTTAGTTCATGTGTGAGACCAAAAATAGACATCATCAGTTGAGCCACAAAAATAAAGTGAAATGACTCTAAGTTATATGCAATAGATTGAGCTTTTATTCTATCACTTGAATGAGAGCAAATTTCTCCAAGTGTGTGAAGCACACTACATATCGATGAAAACATAGAATGGATGCTCAAAAGTGTCTTATAGTGGGATCCCCAAAGAGTATCACCTGGCCTCCTCAAACTAATTTCCTGATTTAAACCACTTCCACTTTCAATTTCACCAAGACATAATGCTTCTGCAACTTGTTCTGCTTGCTCTACTCGAAGCATTTCCTTCCGCTTACAAGAAACTCCAATTACATTCAACAAGTTTGTAAGTTGTTCAAAAAGCCAAACACAATCATCATTCTTTGAACAAACAACTACAAGTGTCAGTTGAAGTTGATGGGCAAAACAATGAACATAATAAGCAGATGGAGTTTCCTTCATGATCAAAGTTTTAAGACCATTGATTCCACCTTTCATGTTACTAGCTCCATCATAGCCTTGGCCTCGAATTCTAGATGGACTCAAAGAATGCTCCAGTAGTAATGAAAAGATCGAAGTTTTAAGCGACATAGCAGTAGTATCAGAGACATGCACAAGTCCAAGGAACCGCTCAGTTACCCTTCCACATCTATCAACAAAACGCAAACATATAGCCAATTGCTCCTTCTGAGATATATCACTTGACTCATCAACTAATATAGAAAAATATTCATCACCTAGATCATCAATAATGACTTTTGTTGTTTCCTTTGCACAAGCATTGATGATGTCTTGTTGTATTATAGGAGCTATCAATTGATTATTTCCTGGAGCATTCTTCAAAACAACACTATCAACATCATCACTTCGTTCAGCATACCATGACAAAAGTTCAAGAAAATTCCCTTTATTGTTTGATGTTTCACTTTCATCATGACCACGAAAAGCCAAACCTTGATGAAGAAGAAACCTCAATACATCAATTGAGGCGGTTAAACGAGTTTTATACTCACGTTTTGCTTGATCAGATTGCTTGTAACAAGCGGTTTGGATTGAACATTTTTCATTCATTAAATCCTCACACTTAATCCGAGCTTGATTATGAGCACTTCTGACTAGACCGACATGTTTATCATATCTATCTATTTTGTGCCAACTATAAAATCCTCCATTAACAAATGAATCACCACCTGCAGCATTTCCGGTTTCATTCTTGAATAAGTAACACCACAAGCAAAACACAGCATCTGCGTCGACACTATATTCCATCCAACTATAATTTTTATACCAATCTGAATTAAATCGTCGTAATGCTCCTCCAACTTTTCTGAGAGGATATTGCTTCATATGAGGCCGGCAAGGACCTCTTTGTAGATATGCCCTCCTTACTTCATCCCGAATATTCGGATGAAAATCCGCGATCTTTCTCCTTAACCCGGGATCAGATTGAAGTGAATTAATGTCAAACACACTTGGTGTATTTGATAAATAAGGCAAACTTGGAGGAGTAGTCTCATTAGCTAATGGAGGAGTAGGCTCACTTAGAATTGGAAGTGGATGAGGAAGCTCATCAGAGGTTGGAGTTGATGAAAAAGACTCTTGTCGTTGTCGTTTATGATATCGTTCAAACATATTTTTAAGCATTGTCTCAATATAGCAAGTGTCTCAAAATGAGACACTAAGCGAATTTTTGCTCCAAACTACAATAAAACTAGTGAAAGTCAGAAACTATATTATGTTAATCAAATATTCAAATACACGTAACAATCTTATCTATATTATGTTTTCTCATCTTAATCAAATATTAAGTAAAAAATACACAGAACAATCAAATATTAGAATTCCTATCTTAATCAATATTATGTTTTCTCATTTAATCAAATACACAGAACAATCTTAACAGAGACAAACAATCTAATCAAATAGTGTCTAGATAAGTCAACTTATTGTTCAAAAATGAAAATTCAAAGCAAGGCAAAATTCTCTGCATAAGGCATTGGAAAACACATTCTTCTCCCCAAATTATATATTCAATTCATTATTCACAGCGTATGTTTCATGGATCAGACATTAATGATTAATCCACTTATCAACATGAATTTAAATAGTAACAATATGTAATATGAGTTTACCTTTAATTTTTCCTGCTCGTGCAACTGTGCAAGCTTGTATAGACTTTTTGGATCTCTTTCTTCACAAATCTCTAGAGGAAGAAAAATAAGAAGGGAAAAAATGAGAAGAAGGAGAAGAGAACAAGTTACGGGAAGAAGAAATTAACTCACATATCACAATTTCACAAATTCACAGCGAAGAAGAAATCGAGGAGAAGGAGAAGAAAAATGAGAAGGGAGAAATCAAGAATAAGTTACGGACTTATAGGAAGAAGTCAAAAAGAAGAGAGAAACTCACCGGAGAAGGGGAGAATCAAAGAAGGCAGTGATTGGAGACAGGCGGGCGTTGGGCGACGGCGATCGGCGGAGATGACTCTGCCCTAGCGTCCTGGCGAAATTTCTATGGCGATCAATTTCTACGGCTCTGCAGTCTGCCCTATCTCTATGGAGTGTGGACGTCTGGACAAGTGTGGGACAGTGGAAGTGTCAAGTGTGGGGCCAACAAATAAAAATAGGATGTGAGCTGGTGTCTGGTGAGGACCGTGAGGTCATTTAATTTGTTTATTATTTTTTTTAAAAGACAAAAAATGGGGGACAAAATGTCCCCCATTTACAAACGTGTATACGCCACTGCATCCAACCCCTACGTACCTCATCTCACTATGGATACCAGCTGAATGCCACTAGTAAGGAGTTCATCTCTTTCACCAAACATCCACATGTCATCTTGTATGAATTCCATTTCTTTTTTACCAAACATCCACATGTCATATTGTAAGAATTCCATCTCTTTTTCATCAAACATCTGCATGTCATCTTTTGTGAATTCAAAGCAGAGAAGGGACATAAATTTGCAGATTTTTATATTTTTTTTTCATTCATTCAATGGCGTCCACAGAAGGGTTCCTCACCTAAGGAAACAGCCCTAAACTCTCATTCTATCCTTCCCCTAACCAGCCGACCACCTTAGGAAGACAACAAAAATCAAGAAATCGGATGTTCTCAAATTGAATCCATCAAAATCTAATTCTTGGTTAAAAATTTCCAGCATCTACATCACCGATCAAACAAGGAGATCTATAAGATTTTAGATCCCAACCACTCACCTCATGCACGGTTCAAGAGAAGAGAAGGCGACGAAGAAGCCTCGCGACGACTCAATTTTGGCGAAACTCTGATTCCCGGCCAAAGATCTCCACCGAGTCCCTTTTCTTCCTCATGCCACCTAGGGATGCGTGCGGCTCCTCCTTGGAGCCGTACGGTCCCAGGTATATATATATAAAATTAATCAAATGACAGTTTACTATTTTGCCCCTCTTCAATTAAGTCGACCCAACTCACTCAAAACAAGTCTGATTCGAGTTCCGACCGTACCCTCAGACTCGGCTCGGACCCAACTCGAACTTAACACAATAATTATCACTATAAATATGTAATTTAATTTTGAGCAAGTCTCACCTTAAATCGCTTCCATTAGCTATCAAATCTGCACGCGTCGTTATGCGTCGCGCTCATCCTGCTGAAACCAATATGTAAAATTTCATAAATTTTGTGGGTATTATAGAAACATATGCCCCAACAGACTAGCTCAGAAGAGCCAGTGCCGGTGAGTGGAGGGCATGCCTCAAAGAGACGGCACTGAGCTGGGTGGTAGTTCGGGGGCCACCTGTCTACCTACCCTATGTGGCTATGTGGGACCGACGGATCTGAGGAGCATGCATATGATTGAGGTGTTGCATCGCATGCATATGATTGTGATGTTGCATCCATCCTATTTTATTGTTGTGGATATGTTTATTGATGGATGCTTATACTTATTGCTATAGATATGAGTGGAGTGATTGATGTGTTACTGATGCTTGTTCAGTCATTTTTAAGGATATTTTATACTTGTCGACGGATGTTTATTTCATGCATGGAGTTATGGATATATTATTGATGATTTCTTTTGACGTTTTTGTTCATTATGTATCGACTATTTATATTTTTATGCATGATGAATGATTTGGTGAATTGAGGATTGATCTGCTCACTAAGTCCTAATTGGACTTACCCCTCATTACTGTTATTTTTTTGCACCTGAGCTAAATCAAAGAGATACCGGGGTGCAGTTGCGCGGCTGGTGGTGGCATGGTAGCGAGTCTCGTGACATGTCATGATCGAGGAGGATATCGAGTCCAGTCATTTTTATTTTGTTTCATGTAGACTCGGTTATTTCGTTTCCGCATTTTCCTTAGTTTGGGGTGTCATTGTTGGGACTTTAAAGTTTTGAAAAATAAATTAAACCTTCAGCATTTTCTTTTAATTAGTGGTTGGGTTGTTTTAGAATTTGATATTTTCCTTTAAGTTTTAAATGTCATACAATATTTGGGTTCATTACTTGTTTATGCATAGTTTATTTTGGGGTTAGACTTCGAGGTACATGGCGTACCCTGGCCGGTCATACTGGATTTGGGGTGTGACAATCATATAATCAATTAATTTCTTATTTGATTAATATGTATTATTAAATTTCATATAAATCTTAATTAATATATAGTCAATTAATGTCACATGATGATTTCATTAAAATTGAATCAAACAAGTTTTGTAGGTTTGAAATTAGTACATTGTCAAAATGTGAGGTCATTGACAATAACATGTCTGAATATTTTAATGGATAGATATTAAAATCAATAAATAGGCTTTTAATTGACATGTTAGAGGATATAAGATGGACCTTAATGAAAAGGATGACTGAGAAGAGTGAAATGATAATGGAATCTGATGATTCCATATGCCTTAGAATTATGAAGAAGCTAGAAGAGAACAAGGTGCTTAGTGACTTCTGCATAGCCACACATGTTGGATATAAAAAGTTTGAGATTAAACATGCATAAAGATAACTGTTATGTTGTTGAGCTGCAACAAAATAGTTGCTCATGCAGGATGTGGGAACTTACTGGCATCCCTTGCATGTCCTCATGTCATTTTATCAATTCATTGGATGAGAGAGGACCCTACAAAATATGTTCATGATTATTTTAAGAAGTTAACATATATCTAAGGATATATGAGCATCTTATTCAGCCATTAAATGGGGAAAAAAAATATGGGCAAAAGTTCAGTCTAAACCTATCTAACCTCCTATAGTTATAAAGCAAACAAGAAGACCAAAAAGGGCAAAGAACAAGGACAAGAGTGAGAAGAAACAAGGAAATCCCACAAAGATAACTAAGAGAGGGGTGGAGATGAAGTGTACAGTGTGCAATGCATATGGCCACAACAATAGGTCATGCAAAGACAAGGGTAAAACACCACTATCATCAAGTCAAGTAACTTATTTGTGCTTACCTATTTTTTACAAACACGTCAAAGTAATTCATGTTTTTTTGGGCAAAGTTTTTGCTTCACTATTAACAGATTGATTCAATACTCAACAACAAGCTATTTAGATTGATTGAAACAATAAAGAGTGGTTGAAATACCAAAACAAGAGTACCAAACATATTGTCTTCAAATACTCAACAGAGAGTGACAACAAAATACATACAACAAACTACCAAATCCTTCATGGAAGTAGTATCTTTAGGCTCTTGTCTTCATTGCCACCCCCAAATAATAAACTACAAAACACCATACATACAACAAAAAGTAGTATACACACACTGACCTTCCTCATTGGGACTTGGTTCTTAGCATTCCTTAAATGAGTTATCTCATCTTCAAGTGTTGAAATTCTTTCTTCACATATCTTTCTTTCATCTTACTCAATTTTATTCTATCTTCCATTAGCTTCAGCTGCTAGAGAAGAATTCTTTTTTTTTTTTGCAATCAAACCTCGCAAAACATCATTTGTGTGACAGTGATCCTTAGGTATTGTTTGGTTAGCGAAAATTATTTTCTGGTTTGGTTTCAATGAAACTGCAAACTTGATTTCAATTTCTAGTTTTCAATTTTCTGAAAATGCGTTTGATTAATGAAAACAACATCGGTTTTAGTTGGTTGAAACCAGTGAATATTTATTTGATTACAAAAAATAATATTAATTTTCCTTGAACAACTTTAATAGTAATTTAATTTTTGATGAAATAGTAAATTAATTCATATGAAACAGTTCATAAAAATTAATATGGTTGTAGAAGAAAGTCGCATATTTTATTTGTAGTTAGTTTACAAAATTATTGTTTGCTAATATAGTTGTAAAATATTTGTAAGATTTAATTAATTATTGGTAATTTAAATTTTTTGTTCAATTAGATATAAAATCAATTAATAAATGTTATAATTTTTTTTAAAAAAAATTAAGTTCAATGGTTTAAAATTAGTTTTGATTAAATTATAAATAGATCAACTTTTAGAAAATTTAGTTATTTTAAAATTTAGGTTTGGATCAATTAAATATAAATTGGTTTGATTAATTTGTCAATTTAAGATAATAATTTGAGTTGAAAATGATGATTTTTATTTATATAAATTAGATATAATTTAATTTATATTTAAATCAATTAATTTTTATAAAAATATTTATAATACAAAGTTGCCACTATATTTTTTATAATGAAATTGACCGTCTCGAAACCACATAAAATAACCTTTTAGCGTGTTCATTTTTATTAAGAAAAATTGGTTTCTTTGAAATATGTTTTCATTCTGATTTTGATTCAGGTTCATGAAAACGCTGAACCAAACACGTTTTCGTAAGCAGTTCTGATTTTAGTGAAATCGAAATTATGAAAATAAACTTGGTTTCGCTAACCCAATAGACCCTTTGGAGTCATACCTTTGAATATGTGCATCCTCAAAACCTTATTCCTGAATTTCTTTGGCTCCATGAGGTGAAAAGAACAACTCGAGCTTTATGGTAGCAAAGCTTCGGAGCATCACCATATATGTGAGGAATTCACTAAACATTCCTCCATTTATCTCTCGATTCCCCTTCTTGACATGAGAACTGCCTTGTGCGATTCTCTTGAATGAAATCGAGCCCTAGTCGAAAAAGTGTGCCCTAATCAGAGCAGAATTTGTATGTTGAAGCCAACGTTAGGGCAAATCACAAATTTACCCATCACCGCTTCACATAGATCTAAGGGTAAAATCGTAATACTTGCAAGGTAGGATAGTCACTTGCCATGTCTTCTTCGTTAACGTGCCACATCAGTCAAATCCATCAAAATTGACGGGGTGTGCTAAATGGCGTAACAGAACGAAAGTTTGTGCTAAAACTAAGAAAATGAGCAAAATTCATATTTTTTTTGGTATTTACTCTTTTCTAATATCAGTTACAATTAAATGCAGCAAATACAACTATTCTTATATGAAAGATGTTTTAGATAATTGAGAAATTGAAAATATCATATATAAGTACTAATAAAAAAACAAAGATAATGAAAGCAATGGCAAAAATTTAAAAGAAAACCATGTTTGTTGATTAAAAGATTTTTTGTTCGAAGAAGTAGAATCCATCTTTTTCAATCAATTACAGATATGTGATCATTCCACACTATTGAACTCTAGCAAGAGCAATGTGGAAACACATAAGAGACCAACCTATTTGTTCCAATCTGGACAGTACGGATTAAGAAAATAGATCATAGTGTCATACTTAAGTAATTGTGCATAAGCATGCATATTCTAATTTTAGTTAAGAGAGAATGAGCAACCTTCCTCTTTAAAAGATCAAAAAGTTAACTGGTTAACTTTACTAAGACATCATTATAATTCTGTATGGGACTTGCAAAATGCATCAATTCAAATAACACCAGAAGAATTAACAAATATCCATATAAATGACTGAAAGAAGCTTCACAAGAGGACATTGAAATGTTGTGCATTTTGTACCTTATATGAGACTTAATTTAAATGGCTCAAATTGAGGCATCTTAAAATTTGTAGATGAGTTTGAAGAAAAGAAAAAATTGACAGTCTCCATGCGCATATCCTATATATATATATACAAACAACATATGTAATTCAACATCAAAATATTTATAATCGGATAACTATTAGAAATGCACATCACATCGCAAGTACATAATACTCGCATAGCTTTATTTCCAAATTTATTTTATTTTATAACCATATGAGTATAAAATGCTATAACTAGGGATTTAACTCACGACCATTGCAACAAGTGGCTACTAGTGGATCAACACTTTATTAACAAATTAACACACAACTGTAATAAAGCACAAGTACACAAGCCAAATTTATTATTCCCCACCTCATCATAAGTGCTTAATATACTACTTGAAATCCAACTTCAACGACCCACCAAGATTCACAAACATATAGATATTTAAGAATATTGGACATGAAACCCTCATATATATACTAAGTTTCAAGGATACACCTCGATCAATGACCGTAGTCCAAAAGGAGTAATCTTGTAGTTTGAAAAACCTGCTTCAGTAAAGAGTTTATGCCATTCGTGCTCTTCCCGTTGCTTTGCACCTCTGACCACCACCATTAACATGTCGAAGAACAACTGTGTCTCTGTCGACTTGTCAAACCTCTCTCCATCTTTGATAACTATGTCAACAATCAGCACTTTTCCTCCCTTCGTCTTAGATGGCTCAATTGCTTCTCTGCAACGCTTCAATATCTTCACGCAGTCCTCATCATTCCAACACATTAGCACCCACTGTATTATATGTAATGTTACTTACTTAGCTCCAATATGTTAATCTAATTAATTAGCCAATTAATAATATATAAGTATATAAAAGTTGCATGAAAGTATGTACCCTGAGTAGAAGAACATCAGCTGATGGGATATGTTCAAACATGTCTCCCTCAAGAAAGTCTAAGTTCTTTGGCCTTTCGGTGCTCTTGGCAGCATCGGCCACACAGTGAGGTTGGTCTAGGATGGAGCACTTCATGTGAGGGAAGGCCTTAGCGATTGTGGCCGCCAACGCACCATACCCATGCAGGTTGCCCGTGATGTCCACCAGGGACTGCATTCCATCAAACACCTCCGGATGTCTTTTGACTAGGAACTCCCCCACCAATCGTGAGTCCTTTTCGACCGCCACGTTTGCCTTCACGGCGAAATCCCGATGCTGGCCAACATGATCGTGCATCAAATCGAAAAGTGCCCTACCATGGGTCGCTTCGAATGGCGTTGGTGCATTCCCATGGAACCACTTGCTCACTGAAAGCCATGTCTCGATCATGAGCGGGTGGAGCTCCGTCAACACAAGGGAGGGCATCCCCGTATGCTTTGAGCTCACAAGAAGCTGCGACATAGGCGTGAGGATATAGGTATCATCCTCCTCACCACTGGTTTTGTCCTTCTTGGCGAAGCAACCATTATGGAGGAGGAGGCGCATGAGACAACGGAGGGCAGAGTGCTTAGCTGGAGCGATCGAGAGGGCAGCAGCGAGCTGGGGGAGAGTGATGGCGCCACCTTCGTCGTGGATGGCATCAGCGATGCCGAGCTCCACGGCGCACTTGAGGGACATGGATGTGACGAAGTTGAAGGTCTGGTTCCACACATCGCCAAGGGCCTCAAGCTCATCCACGGTGGGAACAGTCTCTTTACCACAACCCTCCATGATACTCTCTCTCTCTCTCTGCGTTGGAAGTATCAGTTGGGCTCATATGCCTATATATAAGATATCTAAGTACCAAAAGGAGCCTCAAGTTTACATTTTTAATGCAGAAAGGCTCGTTAAAATAGTTGGAGAATTACAAAAATATTTTATACATGCAAATAAAAAGATTTAGATAAAATATTATTAAAAATGACAAAAATATAAATTGTAATGAGCTAATAAATTATTTAATAAAAATTATACTTTTATTATTATTATAACAAAGATAAAAATTCATAATACATAGGTGATTAGGATAGAATTTCAATTTTAGACCTCTAGAAAAATATTCAAAAGTTACTATCAACTGTGCTACTTATCATCAACCTATTATATTTTTTTATTACTTTACTTTATCTTTACTTTATCAACTGTGCTACTTATCATCAACCTATCATTGATTGATTGTTTTAATAAATTTTATCACCTCATTGTCACGCCACCCTAAGATAATTAATGATGTATATTATTTTATATTTTCTAAAATATAAAATGTGAATGTAATTTATCAATTATTTAATTTTATTTTTATACTTTCAAGTCTATTTTATTATAAAAATTGGATTTCTTTTGGAAATTGTTAAGTTTTTGATATATTGGATTATAACTTTGGCTTATAAAAAATGCCTACGCGTCAGGCCATGTGATTCACATGAGAGACCAGGTGGTCCCTTGCTTTTGTACGTACGGGATAAAACGAATCCATTAATTAAATATTTTGTCACTATATAAAAAAAGTAAATTAAAAAAAAAAACTCATTGACTATAGTCAATATGCGCAAAGACTACATAAACTACCAAGTATGTACAGAACCCCATGCGACTACACTTTTTGTTCAAATAATTTCCCTCAGTTAGCATGTCCGTTAGTAATTTAACGATAAAACTTCAACGTGTGCAGAACTCCTGTAAGACCCGAGAAAATTTCCTAATATAAAAAACTATTTTTGGTGCAGCACGCCGGACCCGGGGATAGTCGAGTCGAGCCTCAGGATCGTCTCGAGTGAAAAGGTATGACTCGACTAATGATGTATGAAATTTTATTGGGTGATTGACTTTCCTTTTATGCAATCATACCTTAAATCAAGTTTAAATAGACTCATGTTGTGGGTTAAGTCAGAACCCAAGTTGAGTTCGGGTTTAGTTGAATTTTCGGTATGAGTCAGGTGAGTCAAGAGCCTACATGGAAGGCTAGATGAGGGATTAAAACCCCTCATCCTTGTGCCGTGCGACTCATCCTTTGAGTCGCACAAGGTAGCCTAGGGAGAGAGGGAGAAGAGCAAGGAGAAGGAGGGACTTGGATCGATCCGGGATTTCGCATCGTCGCCGAAAGATTTAAAGTCGTCGTCATCCGATCTTTCGTTCTCTGCAATCTAGGTGAGTGGTTAGAATTTGAAAGCTTGGGGGAGGCGGGTAGCGCCCCGAACCCCTAGATGTGAAAGGATGAGTTTTCTCGCGATCTTTCCTATGGATCTTGGTTTCATCGATGTGTATTCATTGTTTTGTACGAGTTCTTATCGGATCATCTTGTTTTTTCGCCTATTCTTAAGTACTAGGGCTGCCGAGTCATGGGAAAAGAGGAAATGTCATGCCAAAATTTTTCCCAATTCCCTTGACGGAAAGAAAGTCCTTGGACGATCTCATGTTCATGAATGATGTAGTCTTAATCATCAATTTTACGTGTTATGAAGCATGTCTTCCCTAGAAACCTTTGATGTGGCCG
The DNA here is from genome assembly GCA_034359265.1 of Canna indica. Taxonomy (NCBI): domain Eukaryota; kingdom Viridiplantae; phylum Streptophyta; class Magnoliopsida; order Zingiberales; family Cannaceae; genus Canna; species Canna indica. The sequence goes on along the minus strand of CP136898.1, from coordinate 27,687,810 downwards.
AATGAACCCTACACCTCATGAAGAGGGTTCGACCAAGGGTAAAGGAAGAGGTAAAACAGTCCCCTTGATATTAAGTTATATCGGAATCGAAGAATTAAAGGCATAGTTAGAGTTCCCTTTCCGTTTTCTACCTTAAGGGCCATGGCCGAGCAAGGTTTTCCTTGCTCATGGCTCGGCCAAGACTAGGGAGGGGGAAAGATGGTAGCTTTAGATGAAAACTTTCATGGTTATAAGGTTCAACAATAGAGGTATGACGATACTTAGGAAGAACACCAATTATAGCAAGTAAATTGATTGATTATGAGATTGTAGGAATGCTAGCTTTATGACAATCCTTAGCATTAGATCTTTAATGTTGCAATCGTTTACCATGCTTAGTATTTCCTACATTTTTGAATTCATTGCTACCTTGCCATGCTAGATAATTGTTTCTTATTGAGCTTAATTCCTAAGGTAGTGTAAAGTTGTTATGCATGAATATTGTGGTTATATATAGTAGATGTTGTAACATTTGAATATTTTTCTTTAGATTATACATGCTGTCCAAAAATGTTCATGGGCGGAATTCCAAAGTCGATACAAAGAATTCCTCACCCAATATAGTGTGGAAGGTTAGATAACATGTAAGGCGTCGCGAGACGTTCATCGTACTTATATGAAAACTTAGCCAGGAGATGATATCACTTCTAGGACTTCTTGTAAACATTTGAAAACCTAGAACTCTTAGGTGTACACATTTTGAAAGGACGGCATAAATTATTGACTTTGTAGCCGATACGGGCAATGTTTTAGGGTTTCCATATGTACACATTACCACCTCCTCCTCCTCCTCCTCCTCCTCCTCCACCCACCGCCACCACCTCCACAACCACCACCACTTCCTCCTCCTCCTCCTCCTGGAGGGCAGAGGAGGAGGAGCCGACGACCTCTTCCTCTTATTGAGGAGGTGGTGGTGGTGGCAGCGTCGTCGTCGTCGTCTAGGGCAAAGGGATAGGTAGAAGAAGAAGTGATGATCATCGGATGAGATGGAGGGTGAAGATTGCTGCCACGTGGCACTGGGGGAGGGGGGTTCTGCGCACCTGAAAGTTTTACCATTAAGTTACTAACAGACATGCTAACGAAGAGAATTATTTGAACAAAAAGTGTAGTCGTGGGGGTCTGTGTACATTTGGTAGTTTATGAGTCTTTGCGCATATTGACTATAGTCAAGAGAGATTCTGTATAATTTACCCTATAAAAATGTTACGCCAATCATTTATCAGGCATCTAATGCAACTAGAAAAATACACATTTAATATATTAATTAAATGGATTGTTCCCGCAGCGCTCGTTGCCATCTAATTGGTTATTATTGATTCATCACAAAAATTTCTAAAAATAATAAAATAACATATTTATTAATATTATTTTAAAAAAATATAAAAATATTATACAGTTATAAGATATATTTATGCAATGATCGCAAAGAATCTTCAAATTTTCTACTAGCAGTATATAATTTTTAGTTTAAGTTTTTAATTCGTTATCAATGATTCATATATTACTATGTGTTAGATGCAGATACAAAATTAAGGGTGCGTTTGGTTAGCGAAAACTATTTTATGTTTTCATTTTGAAGAAAACGAAAATGATTTTTTTATTTTTATTTTTTTTAATTTTCTGTTTTGATGTTTTTATTTTTAGAAACGTGTTTGATTAACGAAAACAAAATGTATTTCCGTGAAATTGAAAACTGTGAAAACTTGTTTGGTTATTTAAAATAGTGTTGGTTTTCAGGAGTATTTTTCAGTTGAAAATTTGAAAACTTGTTTGGTTTACCAAATTAATGAGTTTATTTTAGAATAATATATGTGTATATAATTTATGAATAATATTATAAATTGGATTATAAAATAATTTTAATAAGTTATTTAAATTGATAAAATTTAAAAATAAAAAAATATTTATTATTTATGAATAATATTTAAATTATATTAAATTCTTAATAATAAAAAATCTATCGTGGATCTGATGAAGTTCAAGGTGATAGTGGATGAGTTCGAAGATGTATAAGAAGGGATGAATTGGTAGAGAACCTTGCATGGTTTTGATTCTTTCTTCATAATTCATTTTAATATTTTTATTAGCTCAATTTGATTAAGTCAAAATTTGGTTAAGACATAAATTTGATAAATCATATTTTATATTCATTCTTACAACAACCATGTATAATAGTAACACAAGAATATTTTATGACATTCAAATAAATATTCATTTATTTCATGTAATTCAAATTACAATAGTAGTCAAATAAGAGCCATAGGATGACTATATCAAAGCTTGAAATACATTCTTATAATAAAAATTAAAATTATAATTTCAAATAGTTCATCCTCTAACTACATCAAAACTTTTGCGGTAGTCTTCTTCAATTCAATTTAGTATAACATCCTCAGTCATCCATATTTGCTTGTATCTTGAAAAGATGAGGTATTTCGTCATAATAAAATGTAGGGCCATATGATGACTGCGATCCACCAAATGGTAGTCGCCTCCAATTCAAAGCCCAACAAAAAAGTTTTTGTCCATAAATTTATAAAAAATATTATTCAAAAATAAAAAAATAATTCAACAAATAGCAACATAAGACCAAACAAATCATATTTAACAGAAGCATGCAATTGCAATAACAAAAGCATGCGATAACAACACGTTGCAATATCAAAATTGAACAAAATGAATATTTTATAATATTTTCCAACAGAATGAAAATTTTGATCTTATTTTAAAAAAATGATTAAACAAATAGCAATATGAGACCAAATATCATTATATTTAACATAAGCATGCGATTGCAATAATAAAAGCATGCAATAGCAACATACTGCAATATCAAAATTGAACATAATGAATATTTTCCAACCGAATAAAAATTTTGATCTTATTTTAAAAAAATGGTTCAACAAATAGCAACAGACCAATAACAGATCATATTTAACAGAAGCATGCGATTGCAATAACAGAAGTATGCGATAACAACATGCTGCAATATCAAAATTGAACAGAATGAATATTTTCCAATATTTTCCAACAGAATGAAAATTTAGGACTGTTAGCAATATTAGAGACCAATAACAGAAGCAACAACATTATATGAAAAAAAAGTAAAGTTTATGGACAAATATTGATTTTGGGCTGTTAAAAATTGTAAAACACCATTAGATGTTCGCTTTAAATAACTAGCCCTTATAACAAACTAAAAAATCGCAACAATTCTACATAACTAGTCCAACCATCAACGATATAGAAATGAGCAATAACAGCCATTTCCTTTCTGATATGAAATCAAATAACACATGTGCAAGGAAGGAATCAAATGTCTAAGTCAAACATACATAGTATTCAAATTCAAGTCAAATATACACACTGTTCAAATCCAAGTTAAATAATATCCAGCATTCATATCTATTTATACATAAAAATTATCATAATGACAACCACTAGGACTATGCCCTTGGTGACCAAAGCTTGAAGTTTGTCTACTTTGGCCACCAACATATTTAGGTCTCTTCTTAAATAATCTAGGCCACTATTACGGTTGACTTCTTCTTCACCTTCATCTATAGGTGCGATGGGTGTTCTGACATCCGGGAGTAAACCAGCGAAAAAACCCACATCCGGAAGTGTTCTGACACACTGCATATAATCGGCCTGGATTATCTTTTGATTCACTGATCCTTACACCAGCTCGGTTGCCGCACGTACATCTTTTGTTGGCATATTTGATATATGTTCCATTAGTATTTATTGAACTCGAAGCTACCATTCTAATTTAACAAAACCGATATTTTGCATTAGAATATATATTACACAAAAACAAGTCAGGTTAATGTATATACAAGTTAGTGTATATACATGTTACACAAAAGCAAATTAATGTTACTACTATACAAGTTAGTTACATGCTCCAATCTAATTCAATGTATATGTCTATTGGCCCAAAATTGATCTGCGATCTCTTCCCGAATCGCATGCATCATATTTTGAGATGATTCACCGCCATATTATTGTGAAGATGATGAAGAAGAGTCTTGATCTTCATCGAAATTCAATTCAGCGGTGCTCCATTCATTTATCAAGGAATCTGAATTCCGATACTTGATAATGAAGTTGTGTATGACACAACATGCTATTGTCATATTATTTTGCCTTGCCAGTTTATAATTGGGCATTTTCTTTAAAATGGGGAATCGTGCCTTAAGCAAACCAAAGCATCGTTCAATCACATTTCGAATAGACGAATGCCTTTGGTTAAATAATTCTCTTTTGGTAGATGGCCCTCCCCGACCATGGAAATCCGAACGATGGTATCGTTCACCCCTATAAGGGGCTAAAAACCCACTTACGTTGGGATATCCCGCATCGACAACATAAAACTCATCTACATAAATAAGACATGCTATTATTAGTATAAATTGCTATCTATTGAGCAAGATATACACTTATCAACTATGATACCTTCATTTGGCATAGGAAAGTCTGAATCGGCTGAGTATATTGTATGGGATAAAATTCGAGAGTCATTTGCCGTTCCCTCCCAACCGGCCTTAACATGTGTAAACATCATGTTGTGTGCACATGTTGCCATCATGTTTTACGTGGTTGTACCTTTTCGACCATGATATAAAACTTGTTTATCGGTAGGGGCACATGCCGAAATATGAGTTCCATCAGTAGCCCCGATGCAATTCTAAAAAATGGGAAAATTTTATTAGTAAGGAGACCCAAATCAATTCATACCTTAACATAAGGAAACATACTAAGTTCATACCTTAAACTAAGGAAACCCACTAAATTCATACCTTAAAATAAGGAAACCAACGAGGATTCTCTTGTATCTCAGGTTGGACTTTACGGGGTTCTCGTGGCCGTATTAGTTGAGGGGCTAGACTCAAAACCACATGTAGAACTTTTTTGAACCATGTGTGCACGGTTTCAGTTGAGTGCTGGTAGTGTTTTGCCACAGTTCGCATACGTTCATTGTGGCAAATAGTGAATAAGAACATTGCTACCCCTTCTTCAATTGATATCCTTTGATTTTCCAACCCAACCCTCCTAAGCCATTGACATAGCCTTCTAAACAAGTCAGGCTCCATTCGCAAACTTTCATAGCAACAGATGCACGAGTTCATCAACTCTTGAGTATATTTCGCACCCGATAATATAGATGTGCATACATGTTCTGGTGGTGATTGAGCGACTTCAAAAAGTTCATCAAGTATAACCGCACCTGCAAGAATTATCCAAGCTCTAATAAGTGCATCTCTCACCTCATCGTTATCATCATTATAACTCATTCTGATTTTAAAGTAAACTGAAATAGCAAACTAGACAGTAGGAACAAATTAAAATAACAAACTAGACAGTACGAACAAACTAAAATAGCAAACTAGATAGTATGAACAAACTAAAATAGCAAACTGAACAGTAGGCATAAATTGAACAATAGGCATAGGATGAAATAACAAACATCAAGTTCAACAAACTGATCAGTAGGCAGAGAATGAACAGTAGGCATATGATGAAATAGCAAACATCAAGTTCAACAAGTTCAACAAGTTCAAGTTCAACAAACTAAACAGTAGGCAGAGAATGAACAGTAGGCATAGGATGAAATAATAAACATCTCAAGTTCAACAAGTTAAAGTTCAACAAACAACACTTAATGAATGAAAGCAGTAAAGTTCAAGTTAATGTTAAAGCAATCTACTGAAAGCAAACTACAAGTTCAAGTACAACCCCACATAGTTGAGCATTAAGTACAGGCCCACATTAGGAGCATTTAGTACAACCCCACATTAGGAGCATTTAGTACAACCCCACATCAGGAGCATTTCAGTTGAAAATATTTACATAAAATTGATGCTATATATTCCCATGCACCACGCTACAACACCTTCATCGTCTAAAGCTGCAAAGAAACTATGAGCATCAGGATTTTTTATTAGAAAATTTATAACATGGTTGTTAACTTGATTATCTAGGCCAAAACTCTGCAGCCTTGAAACACACGATGCGGGTGACTTGGGCACTACTTGAGGAGGACCAGCGGCACTTGTTTCCTTAACTGCGATTCCACCTAACTTATCTATTAGTGCAGTTGCAGCAGATAATGCTTGGGCTGAACATTGAGATGAATTACCTCTTTTCCTCGATCGACCATTACATGACCCCGATGGAATGTTAGGGGAGACCCTACGCAAAAGGGGTTCCGGACCACCTCTTGAATCTGTCCCCTCATTCTCATGTGCTCCCAATGGTCATTTTCCTCGACCTATATCTCTAAACTCATTCTCAACCCGACGCTCTTCGTCCGAGGTCAATGGTGCTTGAGAAGAGGAACGAGCTAAGTGGCCCAGTGCTGACTGATTATCAAATGCTAATTCCATCAGGTCATAAAACTCAGGTGGATCATTTTTGAACATTTTGAATGAATCTCCAAGAGTATGTGAACCAATAATTTTTTATTTATACATTGTCGTCATAAGACTCATAACAAGAAAAACTACTAATAAAAGACATACTGAAGACTGGTTCCAAACAGTTTCATTAGCTTCAATAATATTTGTGTCAGGATTCCAGGTTACTCCGGTATGATTAATTAGCTCTTTGAAAGATCGATAAGTTCTATGAAGACGACATTTTTTTTGTCTACACTTATCAAATCCAAATTTGCCCCCAAACTTTTCATCCAACTTATCACTAATCCCCTCCCAACTTTTCTTATCATAGTTGGTGGTACCACGTTGCCTTGTGTACTTCGCCAAAATTTTTAAAAATTCTTCAGTGACAAGGTGGGCCCACTCAACAACATTTTCTTTTGGTTTGTGGTGGCCACCCATGTTCAACTATGAAGAAAATGAGTTCTAATGACTTGTTATATCATAGAAAATAGTTTTTGAAATAAAATATCATACTAAACTCAAGAATATGAAACTGAACAAATATAATACTAAACTGAACAATATACAAACATGTTGCAATTCCATATGAGACCATACTAATAACTAGAACAAAACAACATATTCTAAAAATATGAAACAACTACCATCAATACTAAATTGATCTAAACATAGTTAACAAAAAATATAAACTGATCTAAATGATAACCTGATAACAAATATCATACTAATAGAAACATACATAGATCTGTAAAAAAAAGTTAGAATAAATAGATCAAAATGAACAAGACAGAACCTAGCATATATAAAAAATGAACAAGACATAACCTAGCATAGATAGAAAATGAACAAGACATAACCTAGCATAGATCAAAATGAACAAAACAGAATCCACCATATATCAAAATGAACAGGACAGATCATAAACTCAAGAATAAAATATGAGATCATAACAGCATATGAGATCATACAAAATAGTTTTTGAAATAAAATATCATACTAAACTCAAGAATATGAAACTGAAAAAATATAATACTAAACTGAACAACATGCAAACATGTTGCAATTCCATATGAGACCATACTAATAACTAGAACAAAACAACACATTAATATAAAAAATATGAAACAACCACCATCATACTAAATTGATCTAAACATAGATCTGTATTAACTGAAATATAGATAAAACATGAATAAGACATAACCCACCATAGAGTAAAATGAACAAGACAAAACCCATCATAGATAAAAAAAAATAAGACAGAACCTACCATAGATCAAAATGAATAAAACAGAACCGAACCGACCATATATCAAAATGAACATGACAGAACAAAAAAGAACAATACAAGAATAAAAAAAAAACAAGAACGATCAATCCTAGAACATATATAAACCCTAGATCTGTAAAAAAAAGACTGAACAATATACCCTTGAACAATAGATCTGTATTAACCGAAAGTTAGATCAAAAAATGAAACAAATAGAATAATCGATCTTGTATTAAACATAGATGTGTAAACAAAAAAGAACAAGACATAAGAAAAAAAGAACAACAAATAAACAAGAACGAAGATAAACCCTAAACCCTAGATTCGTAAGAATAAACCCTAGATTGGGTCAAGAGATGAAGAAAGCCAAGTTCGAGATTACCTACCAGGAGTTTGGCGTCGATCTCGTGAATGTAGCCTGATCCGATCGGAGTTTGTCGCGATAGAACTCTCCTACGAAGAGATCCGAGTAACCAAACGCGCCCGTTTAAACATAAACGTGTAAACAAAAAAGAACAAGACATAAGAAAAAAAGAACAAAAGAACAAGAACGAAGATAAACCCTACATTGGGTCAAGAGATGAAGAAAGCCAAGTTCAAGATTACATGACAGGAGTTTGGCGTTGATCTCATGAATGTAGCTTGATCCAGTCGGAGTTTGTCACGGCGGAACTCTCCTACGAAGAGATCTGAGTGAAGAAACCTCATATCTGAGTACATAGGATGAGAAAAACGAAGAAGAATGATGGGTATAGAGCTAGGGTTCGAGTATTGTGTGAGGAGAACTGAGGAGAACGGGGTGTGGGGCGAAAAGTTGTCACCGCGAAGGGGGTCTGTGCTAGGGGTCGAGTATTGTGTGAGAGGCGACTCGGGAGACACTCGTGGTTTTGTTCGAATACCTAAAAATGAGTTGTTTTCGAGATAATCACAAGTTTGCCACTTCTCCCGTTTTCTATTTTTGATGAAAACACAGAAAACACCGAATCAGTGTTTTCTAATTCATGTTGTAATCGTGTTTTGAAGAAAACACGTTTTGGAGAAAACACATGCCCCATTTTCTACTGTTTTGCACAACCAAATGCTTTTTCGGGCGCGTTTTCGTTTTCAACAAAAAACCAAAACCCAAAACGCGCCCGTTTTGGGTAACCAAACAACCCCTAAATTTCCCATAGTAGATAAATATCTAAAAGATACATTTTTGCTTCTAGATAACAAAGATAAAATGTCACTAACATATCAACAGAAGACTTGTTATCTTTAAATAATTTAGACACAGATATCCTTTCAAGTATAATAGAAGATCATTGATAAGGAGTTTTTATTTACAATCAAAATTATTTATTTCAAGTTGTGCTCGATAATCGAAAGTCCAATTGAAACTTATTCTCGCATGAAATCGGAGTGATGCAGGCCTCCGCATCCCATTGGTCTAGTGTGGCTCTCAATCCGATGGTGAACTGCAAAGATACTCCGATGCTCAAGTGAGAGAGAATCTCAGATGAGAGGTAGGTATGAAATTAGAATCGAGAGTATACCTGATGTGTGTTGTGTCTATTTTATGAAGCATATCATGGATGTCACACGTGTTGAACCAGACAAGGAGAGACACTGAATTGGACCAGAGTACTTCGATATTTGTCGCCCATCGTGGGGCCGAGTAAAATTTACCTTTCTCATAATGGTTGGAACCCAGAGCCAAGCAACTGCCGCCGCGCGCCAATGGCAACGACTCGATGACGACGATCGACTGCAACCTGGTAACGCTGAAAACAACGAGGAGCGATGCTTTAGCACCAAACAATCCTCCCCCTGAAGACCCCCAACATCGAATAAACGATTTGGAGGCTAAAAACCAACGGCTAATAGCATGAATCGAGATGCTATAGCGATCCCAGGGATAACTCCCGGCCGACCACGAGTGCTGCCACTCAGAACATGAAGAAAGCAACCACTCTAGAAAGAAGCAACCGATTCCCGTTCTTCACGATGAAGTCTCTAGCACTCGTCGCCCAGAAAAAGATGAAGATCTCAAAGCTAGAAAGGTTGGAACTTCCCTCCCTCTCAATGTAGGACCCTTCGCCAAGAACATCATGACAATTCGCCTCCCACTGAGAAGTGAGTTGCCTACCACCCGAACACCCTACAACGGTACAGGCGACCCCATGCTACACCTGACGGCGTTCAGGAATATGCTCTATCACGGAGCAACCGATCCTGCACTTTGTAAAGCCTTTCCAACTTTCCTAGGAAAAACCATTTTGTTATGGTTTGCCTCGCTCCCGCCGAGATCTATTCATTCCTTCAAAGACCTCTCCCGCGTCTTTCCACAATTGGTTCACCACATCGTGGGTATATCACAAGGCGGAGGCTGCCCTCCACTATGTTAGGCAAGAGAAACATAAGCCCCTAAAAGAATGCTTGAATATGTTTCAAGCCATAGCAGCCGAAATTCCCAATCTTGACCCACAGATCGAGCTCTACTCTATCAAGCTCGGGCTAAATCCCAGAATCTTTGCCGACCAGATCGCCCTAACAGAGCCTAAAGACATGACTGAGTTTCATGAGAAGGCCGCTTGCTTCATAAAGATGGAAGAACTCTGAGAAGCTAAAAAGACCGACTGGTAAAATCTCAAGGTCATTGTCGAAGATAAAAAGTCCAGAAAAGGAGACAGAAAAAGTGAAGATTGCAATTGCCACGAACAGAATAATGATAGAGGGCCGAGATTACCACATTGTCTGAATGCTCGATTTGAAAGGTATACTCCTTTTAATACTAGGAAGAAAACCATCCTTTGTGACATCTACCACTTAAGGCTCATTAGATACCCTGCTAACGCGGGAAAATAGAAGCTACCGCCGAATGCTGACATGAGCAAGAAGTGCATATTCCATGACACCTACGGTCACACCACCGAGGAGTGTGTAGTACTTGATGATCAATTGGAAGATTTAGTCTGAGCCGGACACTTGGATAAATACATCCACCCCCAAAAAGAGAGAGGTTGGAGCCAAAGCCACAACCCTATGCGACGAAGCCGGATGCCCCCAAATCCCCACTCAGGTCGTACAGAAGGCAGCCGAGCTGATTGCTCAGCAAATGAACTCCAAGGGGTTATCGACTACATCGCCGGTGGACTTACAAGGAATGGAGAGTCGAGCTCCGCTAGAAAAAGATCTTTTTATTGGTGAAATAACCACACCAGGAAAAGAGCTAATTCTAGGTTCAATTAGCTCTTTTCAATTTTAATCCATTTAAAAAGCAATTTCTAATTCACTTGATATGAATGCTTGACAAATATGTAAGAGTGATTAAAAAGCAAGTAGACAAGCAACACAAACACAATATGTATAGTAGTTCGGCCAACTCGTCTACTCCACTACCTTGGCTCATCACCAAGGATTTCTAAATTAAACCTAATGCTTTATAGAAATAGTGTTTTCCTAAGAATACAATGAGGACTCAAATCTCATCCTTTTGAGAAAGCCTTAATACCTATTCTTTTAGCAAAACAAAATTCTATAACTGTCTAAGGTGTTTCTCTAGCACACCCTACAAGCTATCTTAGAAATCTCAATCAAACAACTTAAGGAAAACAAGTTTAAGGAGCAAGAATATTAAATCAAACTTGAGAGCTCCTTTCTTGGCCTTCCATCACTTCAACTCTTCAATGTGGAGGAATTTGATGCAAGAGTTGAATCGTGAAGAATACCTTGAGAGAAGTGTGGAAGTTGAGAGCTAGGGCTTGAAAATCAACACTTGAAGGCTTGTATATGAACTCAATGGTGTAGTTAAGAGAGGTAGGTGAGGTATTATAGCTGATATTTATAAGCCAAGAAGTAAAACACTAGCTCACACCCATTGCAATAGATAAAAAACTATTCGTTATCATCCGATGGTCGATCACCTGGTCGATGGGTCGGTCAATCGCTTGAGCGATTGATCATCGACCGAAAGGCTACTGTCCATTTCAAGCCGCTAGCGGTCGACGGATCAAGCGACTGATACATTGGTTTCAGCCCAGTTTGCTAATTTTTACACTTGATGTTCGTTTTCGGGTCTAGTTTTCAGATTTTGACTTGGGATATATTACAAATAGATTTGCTTGATATCCTAGGGACATATTACAATAATTTCTAATTCTAAACCTAGGATAAGACATGATTTCCATCAGAGCCGTTTTTACTCGATTCTTTGCGGTTTTTTGGACAAACTCCGTAGGCGTATCGTTTTATCAACTTGAACTCAAAACTCAACAGATGAGTTAGATACATGTTTGTTATCATCAAAATAGAGTGAGGCCAAGGTGGTACCCTTGCACCAACACTTTTCAAATAGTAATTGTGGTCAATAACACTACTCGCCCACACTGGCCTTCCTCAAGAACCCCTGTAATTTCATTCTATGAATATGATTTTCAAGGAACTAATCAAAACCTACAAGACTCTGTCGTAATCTCTGTGATTGTAGGAAATTTTATTATCAAAAGAGTCTTAGTCGACCAAGGCAGCTCAGCTGACGTCCTTTTCTACTCTACCTTTGAGATGATGCAATTAACAGAAGCCTCACTTATCCATGCAAGAGAAATCTGCTGGGCTTCTCAGGAGAAAGAGTTGACGTCCGAGAAGCCATATGGCTAAGGACGACGTTCAACTCTCAGCCAAAGGCAAAAATAATTGATTTATAATATCTTGTCATCAATGTCCCCAACCCACACCACATGATCCTAGGACGATCATCCTTGAACAATCTGGGAGTCATCGTGTCCACTCCCCACCTGGCGTTAAAATTTTCTATCTCAGAAATAGAGGTAGGTGCGCTACATGCCGATCCGAAAGAAGCCTGATGGTGCTATAACGAATGCCTCAAGACAAAGATGACCTAATTAAAGAAAGAGCCTAGTGGCCCATAAACGCTCTCCACAAGCAAAGACAAACAACTGATCGAAGCCTCCGAGCCGAGCCCAGGACGGGACATGCGAAAGTAACCCTGACTCAACCCTTGAAAGGACTCAAGTCGTGGTCAAAAAGTACTAATAAAGCTCGGAACCGAGCACTCCTCCTGTACGCACAATTTCTTTATTAATCAATAAAGTTTCATTCCTTGCATTTTTCTCTGTGAATATTCAGGAAACCCTATGCATGAGCTCGGCCTAAACCCCTCAAACCCTATGCATTTTGTTGCTTTAACGAGTATTCTATTATTTGAAACTTGCTTGAGTCCTCACGCATGAGCTTAGCCTAAACCCCCCAAACGCGGATTTTCACCCTTAGAGCTGTGGTTTCCTGCCCAAGAGCCCAGCACTCCACTCAGCGACTAGAACTCGGTTTTCACCAGTCTTGCTCACTGGTCTCAGTTCCTATCTAGGGCTCCGACACCCTCCACGACTTCTCGACGACCTCGTCTTGAACTCCTAAGTGCAATCATTGTCTATTACACCACTACTTATAGCCTTAGAGCCCTGACTCGACTCCTCGTGCGCGGTTCCTCCTTACGCTCCTTGGCGAGCTCGGCTTGAACCCCCTAGCTCAGTCCTTGGCTATTACACCACTACTTTCGGCCTTAGAGCCCTAACTCGACTCCTCACGCGCGGTTCCTCCTTATGCATCTCGGCAAGCTCGGCTTGAACCCCTGAGCGTAGTCCTTGACTATTACGCCACTACTTTCGACCTTAGAGCCCTTACTCAACTCCTCATGCGCGGTTCCGCCTTATTCTCCTTGGCGAGGTCGGCTTGAACCCCCAGTGTAGTCCTTGGCTATTACACCACTACTTCCGACCTTAGAGCTCTTACTCGAATCTTCGCGTGCAGTTTCGCCTTACGCTCCTCGGCGAGCTCGGCATGAACTCTTGAGTGCAGTCCTTGGCTATTATGCCATTACTTTTGGCCTTAGAGCCCTTACTCGACTCCTCACGCGCGGTTCTGCCTTACGCTCCTCGACGAGCTCGAATTGAACCTTTGAACGCATTCTTTGGCTATTACGCCACTACTTTGGGCCTTAGAGCCCTTACTCGACTCCTAGCACGGTTCTTCCTTACGCTCCTTGGTAAGCTCGATCCTTGGCTATCACACCCCTTCGGGCCTCAGAGCCCCTACTTGATTCCTCGCGCATAGTCTTGCTCTCCTAATCCACGCTTCATCACCACCGCTCGATTTAGAAGCGGGCCTGGAACTACCTTGGACGCTCTTACCGAAGGATCATCCTAAAACAAGGATCTTCTTTTTAGAGGAGCCAAACAATACTGGACAACCAAATCAGAAAAATAGAGCATGCAAATCATAAGGTAAACTCGTAAAGGGTTAATAGTTAAAAGGCCCCGAGGGGCAATAATTCTTTACAAGTCGAATAAAATCAATGAAATTACTTGGCCTCAGCTGACGCACCATGAACCCACCTCTTCGAAACACCACTCTCTAGCAAATTCTCCTCAGGACAAGTAGAAGTCTCCTCCTCGGGCTATGAAACCACAAGAACACCATCCTTCACTTCCTTTAAAGGGATACCCTATGAAAAATCAACACCGGGAGTCAGAAGTCGAGCGTGCTCGATTACTTTATAAAAACCTGTATTGTATACCTTGACAGTAGCACTGTTGAAGTGGCCCACTTCGGCCTCAAGCCTCTGGGTGATAGATCGTCATTTATCTCCCTCAACTTGCAACTGCGCTTTGGCCACTTCAAATTCAGCCTGCAATTGCACTATGATTACTTCAATCTTATCCTACAAATGAGAATTCTCTGCTATAGCCACAACTAGCTCTTGATGAAGCTTAGTCGAATCTGCCTTAGTGGTTGTAGATTGGTTTTCTGCCTCTTTTACCCGCGTGTTTAAACGATCAACCTCACTGGCCTTGGATTCCAGTGCCCTCTTTAATGACTCAACCTCACCAGAACGAACAACCGACTCCTTAAGCAAAGACTTCTACACCTTCTCGGTCAAACTGAAGAGACCAGACCAAAAAGACTCCCATGGATTTACCCCCCCCCCCCCCAAAGACGCCACCTGAGCATCAGCATGAGCACTGCTGCCACCCCCTGAAGGAACGATTGACGAGGAATTTCCCATCATCTCCACAGAGCGATTGTAACCCCCCCACCCCAATTGGGCCAATTGGGAGATCTATTGATTGGGGGCTTGGACCCTCGACAGTACTTCTATTTCTTTTGCGGTGTCTCAGCGGGGAACAGGGAGGGGTAGGAGCATCCAAGAATGTCGACCGCTCAATTTTCTCTGAAGCAGGAAGTACTAAAGACGTTGAGGGTCGAGACATCATGGACCATAGCAAGCTCTCCACCAAGGGATTGTTCTCTGAGTCACTTTCCCTCATCGCCACCCACTGAGTTCGAGCACCAGGAGTCTTCCACAACAAAGACATTTTCTCTACACAAGACAAAGGCCAAACGAGTGATTAATTTTCAGATGAAGAAAAGATGCTGAACACACTACACCACAGAACCTACTTATATACTCTAAAACCAAGGACTCATAGTTATTTCTGTCAAAAATCTCCTGAGGTGAGGAACAGATGAACAATTCTTTTCTAGGAAGGCGATCAAAATTTTATCCTCGGGAGGAATACTCCCCTCCTCAAAATCCTGAATATAATGAGGATTTGGCCTTCAGGATAGAGGAAATCTCTTTGTACAATGTGGAGGATCTAGCCAGAAGGGCCAAACACCCTCTCGTGATCTAACCCTGAAGAAGCTGCTATTAAAGCCTTTGTATGAGCTCTTAAACAGAGCAAAGAGCTTCTTCCTCGGGACAACATTAAAGGATACCCATAGCCATTTTTGGGATCCCTTCACTTGGGAGAAAGAGAAGAAAACATGACGGTTCGGTTTGATCTTAAGGCATTCCATTATAATCTCAAAACACCGAACGAAAGCCCAACTGTTCGGGTGCAACTGCGTGGGAGCCATATTAACCAAATTTAGAATGTCGTGTTCAAAGTCGATAAAAGGTAGACGAATTCCTAACTCCTCGAAGAAAGTCCGGTACATGAAGACAAACTCCAAATTAGTGTTACAACACACTCGATCGACAAAAGGCTTGGAAGACACTCGTAGTCCTCCTCGGTGCCTTCACGAGCGACAGACACGCTCTCCCGAAAGGACAAAATGCTATTAAGGTTGGTTCACACTGAACCGCAAACTTCACATCCTCTTGAACCTAGGAGTAGGAATCCAAATCCTTCATCGGCGTCCCAAATTCTGATTTCACTACGTCACTTTTTCTCTCCATCGCGGAAACCCTAGAATGGGCGCAAGTTAATTCAAACCTATAGACCTAAGATGGGACATACAAAAACAACAGAGAACTCACCTGAAGAAGCGGAGGCGGCGATGATCGAGCAAACTACGAAGCTGCTGTGGAAGAAAATTCCTAGAAACACCAAGTCGAGGGAGAAGCTAGACTACGGAAGCGAGAAGAAAAAAGGCTTTATAAGCAACATGTTCGGCGAAGAACTTCGCCTCATCGAATGGTCAGTAATCTCGCTAGAGACAAATCTAGACCGTTCAAATGAAAGCGGCGGCTTCCTAGGGAATAAGGGAGAACATTTGAAAAGACCTTTTAAAGCCCTATTACAAAAAGCTGCCATATGAAGCACAAAAGCCGAAGAGGCATGAGAACAACACGATAAAAATATGTCGACTCAACTCACCTTGGGACAAGACAGGAAACTATTTTTGCTTACATGTCTAGTCCCTTCAGCTCGGCCTCCGCGGTCGTCCACTCGCTCTAAACTCGAACTTGGTCTCCACGATCGCTCCAGCTCGGCCTACCCGACCATTTCCTTCAGCTCGACCCCTGTAGTCATGGCCTTCTCAGTCACCTATTCTAGTTTGGCCTTCACGACCTCTTATTCCAGACTAGTTTCCACGGCCAATCCTTTCTACCTGGCCTTCGCGTCCGTCCACTTCAACCTGGCCTCCGTTGTCACTCACTCCAATTTCAGCTTGGCTTTAGTAGCTACCTACTTGACTTCTATAGTCAACCGCTCCAATGCAAGATTCCCCAGAGATGCCAAATGACAAAAAGCTAACTCTACTTAAGAGCTCGACACACAGTCTTTCAAACTCCAAAACACCCCAGTTGTGAACTGGGCTAGAACTTTTGGGCATCGTTGGATCAAATCCACCAACACCCCAAAACATACCTCGAGCCGAACCACACGGCCCTACCTGGGGGGCTCCACCCGGCCACACTCCTAAGCTTGACTCGAGCCAGATCAAATGGCTCCACCCGGGGACCTCACCTGATAATATACACATGGACATTCACGTCCTTTCTTATCACGAGGAATACACCATTACAAATCCGCTATCTCCGGGGTCAGTCTCGACCCATTCTGAGCAACACCCTCACGAGATTATCGGGCAGCGTCATCACCTCCAAATCGGACCAGAGTAATCCGATCCTAAATAATTAATGAAGGATGTCGATATCCTTGTTTGGCCGGGTGGAGCCCCTGAGCTAGGGCGTAGTTGATTTGATCTGAGATTGATTCATGAGTGTGGGCGCATCCGGGCTTGGTCCGATCAGGATCAAAGAACTAGTCCAGTCCATAGCCCCCGAGCTTGGCCGAAGTGCGAGGACTTTGTGCCGAGCTCTAGTAGTGTGCTGACTTCTATTCGTTTGTAGAGCTCTCTATATGTTCCGAGTGTCTGACCTTGGTTGGACTTCGGTAAGCGAGCATGTGCTGAGTTCTGCCCTTAATTGAATTGCCGAGTTTGGTGAGATCAACATATCTTGGTCTCGTCATCTAGCGACTTTTCAATTTCGGTGCACAATATGGTGGCTGCATAAAGAGGGAGTGCTTCTTTCCACGTGTCAGCCTCCTGTTATTGCCCGCTTGTTTTAGCATTTAGTTCTGTCAAGGGGTAATCATGGAGCAGAGGTTTGGTCCTTCATGCTTGAGGCGTTTGAGTTTTCGCTGTTGATGAGGCAATCAACCAAGATTCATTTTGCTATCTGAGCATAGCGGTCAGCCATTCGCTTGTTGACCAAAGAGTTCAACCCAGGCCTCATTCTTATTTGTCAAGTTTTGAGTTAATGTTGATAGAACGATACACCTACGAAGTTCGTTCAGAAAAACATGAAAAATCGAGTTGAAATGGCTTTGAAGGCAATCAAGCCAAAACCTAGGTTAAACTTTGATTGTAATATTCCCCTAGGACATCAACCAAATCCATCTCAGCTATTTCCCAAGTCAAAATGCAAGACGAGATTCGAAAACACAAATCGGCTAAAAAAATTAGCAAAAATTAGTATATTCTAATACTATTATCGGTCGAACCTTAGCCGATCCTCGTTCGATCGACAATCGCCCGAGGATCAATCAAAAGTGTTCTAGAAGATTCCCAGAACTTGTTCGACCGCCCGAGGGTCCTTCGGCGGTCGACCGAATTCACCAATTGATCTATTTAGATTCGTTGAACGATTATTTTAGCCCCCATGGTTTCATCGCTTATAAATACAAGCCTATTCCATCCTCCTAACCTCTCTTACTATTCATTAAGTTAATCCCTAAGTATTCAAGCTTTCAAAGTGTGATTCAAAGCCATAATCTTCACATTCACTCTCTCAAGTGGTGATCTTCACTCTTCAACCCTCTCAAGGCAAAGCTCTTCATCTTCTTGAGGTGTTGGAAGACTAGAAGGCTGGTGAAAGGAGCTCTACAAGTTTGTTTTTAATATTTAGCTCCTTTAACTTATTTTCATATTGTTTTGTTCGAATTTCTAAGTGTAGCTTGCAAGGTGTGCTTGAAACACCTTGGTGACTTGTACGTTATTATTTTTGCTAGAGAATAGGTGTTGAGACCCTCCTCAAGGGTTGAGGGATAAGTCCTCATTGTATTATTAGAAAAATAATTTTTCTATAAAGTGTTATGATTAGAAATCTTTCGCGAGGAGCCAAGGTAGTGGAGTAGGCGGGATTGATAGAGCCACTATATATTCACTTGTTTGTATTGCTATCTCCATTATTTGATTGCTCTCTAATTGTGTTCAGCTCCTTAGCAATTGCATTCACTCACACCTAGCTTCAAGAAAATTGAGTTAACTTGTTGAATTGCTTAAAACTCGAAAAGACTAGAATTGAATTGAAAATTTGCCTACACACTATTCAATCTCCCCTTCTAGTGTGAACATTTGATCTACACCGATGAGGAGGTTCTCGCTTCCTGGTCTTTAAATTTCTCTCCACTCCTTCATTTTCAATTTTCTTGTGTTCCACGTTCTTGCCCATTTCTTGTTCGTGCTCTCGAGATCTTCGTCGACAACGCTGCCACTCTGTTCATTGCCTTATCCATTGTCATTCATTCACGGTAAGTCTTCCTGACATAACCTTTTATTTTTGCTCTGTCAGGGTCGACCTTAAGTTGATAGGTTGTACTGACTCATCCCTCGTTCATTACAATTTCCAGTTTCGTCGGGTTGATGGGGAAGAAAGGTGTTAGCCTTGAGTTGGTAGTAAGTAAGTCGGGCGAGGCCGCAGACCCTTACTCGTGGGTCCATGATGACATAAGGCAACAGAGCTCGACGATGACCAGCAGCAGCATTGAGGCCTTCTACAAAGGCGCGCTACTTTCTCATTATGATGACGAGGATGCCTTCGAGAGCCTTCGATGTTCTCCGGAGGATAGGGTCTTTCATTCGAGGAAGGATCCTGAGTTTTTCTTTGTCTATCAAATCATGTTTGAGGATCTCGATATTTGGCTGCCCTTTACTGATTTTGAGTGCAGGGTACTGATTCAAGTGGACGTCGCCCCAATACAGCTTCACTTGAATAGCAGGGCGTTTGTCCATTACTTCAAAATTTCGACGGAGTTCCTTGGTGTCAAGCCGAGGCTCAATGTATTCATCTCTTTCTTCCAAGCCAAGGGCACGTAGAAGGGCCTGTGGATGTCCTTCAGTAGCACCACTAGGAGGAAGCTTTTTGGCATGTTCAGGAGTTCCAACAAGAACTTGAAGAGACATTTCTTCTTGGTGAGGTCAAGGTCGAGTGACTGGTAGTTCTTTCTGGATAAGGCATCGACTGCGGAGAAGATTCCATTGTTCTGGAGGTGGAATCCGATCACCATCTTGACCTTGGAGGAGGAGGCCATTCCTCCTGAGGAAAGGTTGGTGATTAGGTTTTTAGACCAGTACGGGCCTTCTACTCCTTTTTCTTGTAGAGAGTTGTTGAGGTGGGACAAGGACAAGTCCTCGTTCGAGGCATAATTAAGTCTAGGCCGTAGGACATCTATTTTGCTACCTTAGCCATTTTGAGTGTGTTAATCCCGAACTTCTCTTTGCGAGAAGATGTCCTCGAGGTTGAATAAGATGTCCCTCTAGTTCAAATTGGAGGAACTCAAAGGGAAGGCCTTGCTGATTGACAATGGTAAGGGATCAATGACCGATGTATTACCTCGTCCGCCTTCACTAAAATCGGTAAAGATTTCAAGACCCTGAGCTCAGGGGTTAGACAGACCGAGTTCCTTCACCTTCCCCGTCTCCTTCTCCCTCCCCTCCTCCCCTTAAGCGAAGGAACAGGGTCAGGGCTTCAGGGATTGTATGCCTAAAATGCTCTGGCCAGGTTTGACTCCCCATGGTCGGAGGAGTTTTATTTTGACGATTGACATCTTCTGCCAAACGTTGTGGTTGGCCTGCTCGAGGAGGTGGGCTTGGCTAAAACAATCAAGTGCATTGAGGTTCAAGGCCTCTGACTAGCTGGTCTGGTGAGGTAGTTGGAGAAAGATAGATTATCCGTGCTAGAGACAGATGAGGCATGAGCTCAGGAGATCGGATCTCTGAAGGCCAAGTTGGGAGATGTGGAGAGGACTCTCATGGCGAGGGATGATGAAATCCTGGATCTTAACAGTACTATCGTCGACGCCGTGGCTAGGGCGAGGTAGGCTTAGGAGAAGAACAACATCCTCAAAGAGAAGGCCGAAGGCCTGGAAAAGGCGCTGGTTGCCTCAGAGCTGGAGGTTAGTGCGACGACGGATAGGGGTGAAAACAGGCCAGGCCAGGCCAGACCTGTATAGTAAAAAATAGGTCTGAGCCTGGCCTGTGGCCTGTTATAGGCTATTTTTTCGGCCTGAGCCAGACCTGTTTATAAAGTCTGCTAAAACCTGAAATATATTTATAAAACCTACTTTTAAATCCCAATATAAAACTGATAACAATAAATTTAAACATAACAACAATAGTTGTTATTTTATTAAATTAAAAAATATATTTTATTATATATAATGTAAATATATAATAAATTAAATAATATTATATATTTATTATATATTATATATACTACCTTAACAGGCACAAGCCGGCCTATCAGGCTCAATAGGCCTTATAATGAGCCTGGGTCTAGCCTGATAAGAAAAACAAGCCTAGAAATAAGCTTAGGCCTGATTTTTTTTAAAAAGAGGCCAGACCACAGGCCCCTGACAGGCCGCCTGACCTATTTCCACCCCTAGCGGTGGAGGTGGAGACTAAGCTGAAAGTCGAGATCGTCACAGTTCAGGCCGAGGCTCGGAGGCTCAAGGGTAGGGGTGAGAAAAAAAACCAATTTTTCGATTAACCGAAAAATCGATCCGAAACCAAATCGGTTTTTTCGGTTAATCGAATTGGTTTTTTGATTTCGGGTTCGGTCCACGGTTTAAAAAGTCCACTGGTTTCAGTTAACCAACTGGTTCAATATAATTTATTATAATGATTCATAAATTATAAAAAAATAGAAAAACCAAATGATTTATAAATTATAAAGAACTATAAAAAACTATAATTTTTTTTAAAATTATAAAAAATTGTGAAAATTATAAAAAAATTATAAAAATATATAAAATATATAAAATATTAATTTTTGCATTACATTATCTTGGCTCAAGTGATATCACTTTTTTTTTCATTTTTTCTCAATGAAAATTCGATATTTGTTTGAATTTTTCTCTATGTGTGATTTGTATAATGTTACTATGTTTGTAGGTTAAAATTTTTTATTGGTTAACCGTAAATTATTGGTTAATCAAATCGGAAAAAACAAAACCGAAGTGACGATTAATTGAAGTTAATGGATCGATTTACGATTAATAATTTTGAAAAACCAAAATTAATGGACTGATTAATAAAATTGCTAATGGACCGGTTAACTGGTCTATGCTCACCCCTACTCAAGGGGGAAGTGCATAGACTTGAGGGCGAGGTTGGTGACTATCGGATGAGGCCGCTCTGCATTATGTTGCGAGCTTCGATAAGGCGCTAGAGGAGGCCAAATTTCTCGACCCGGAAGTCGACTTCTCAAAGGTCGGGTACTTCAAGGATATCAGGGATGGCGCCTTGGTCAACCCACTAGACGTGTGGGAGGATGAGGCTTCTGCGCCAGCGAAGGAAGCTGCGGAAGAGTCCCGATTGATTGCTTTTGAGCTGACCTCCCCTCCGATGATGGCGACCGATGTCTCTAGGGGTGATGCCCTTTCTGTTGTTGTCGATGTTCCTCCAGCCTGGCCTTAGTAAGTTTGTAATTTGAACCATTCAACTCTTGCATTGTAGCAACGTATTGCTTGGCTGTAGATTGTTGCTTTTCAGGGCTCTTAACATTCGCCCTTCCTGGGCATTTGACATTTTTACCCCCTCGTGGACTTGTGGATATATTTTTGGATGTTTTTACTTTCTATCATATTTATCGTGTATTTTTTTGATCTCTGCTTGCCGCAAGCTAAGTGTTTGGCAGGTGTCGACGCCCTTTGCTCGGTCGAATGGCAATTGCTCGGCGCTGAACGGTCGGTAGACGCTAGGGCTAAAGAGCATTCTGGCGCTTCTTTGGCTAATGTCAACTAGTCGATAGCCACTTCTTAGGGTAGCAGTCTGCCCTTAGCTCTTCAGGTTGAGATCGAGTTCTTGTTATAGGCAGATTTCGGACCGAGGTTACTTGCTTGGTAGTCATTCGTAGGCCTGCCAGCCCTCTAGATTCGCCCTTCATCGAAGTTGTTCATGTTCGGGGCTGGAAGCTAATATTGAGGCTAGGAGCCGCGATTGGATTATTAGAGGGCACTGAGGGCATCACAGTTGATCCTGCTTAGAATCGGAGGTCATGTTCTGGGCCGAGGAAGATGCTGGGGATACCAAGGTCTTTGAGGGCGCTAAAGCCACAAGTAATGGTGCTGAGGTCGGAAGTAATGACATTGGGGCAGAGGACCACACTCGGGGTTAAACCGAGCTCACGAGGAGAACGCTTGGGGTCGTGCTCATTCAAGCGTCGCCACAATTCGATCCTTGTCTTCAGCGTCACTAAGGTCGGATGTGGTGGCATTGAGGCCGAGGACCGCGCTTGGGGTCAAGCCGACCTTGAGCGGAGCATAAGCCAGGACCACGCTTGGGGTTGTGCTCGTTTATAGCGAGTCTGCAATCCAGGCCTGGTCTTCAGTGACATTGAGGCTGGAAGTGGTGGCGCTGAGGCCGAGGACCATGCTTGGTGTCAAGCCGAGCTCGCGAGGAGCGTAAGCAGAACAACGCTTGGGGTCGTGCTCGTTTAGAGCGAGGTCGCAGTCCAGGCCTAGTCTTTAGTGGCGCTAAGGCTGAAAGTGGTGGCGTTGAGGTTGAGGACCGCGCTTGGGGTCAAGCTGAGCTCACGGGGAGCATAAGGCAGGACTACGTACGCTTGGGGTCGTTCTCATTTAGAGTGAGGCTGCAATCCGGGCTTGGTCTTTAGTGGTGCTAAGGCCGGAAGTGGCGGCATTGAGGATGAGGACCGCGCTTTGGGACAAGCCGAGCTCGCAGGGAGCATAAGGTATGACCACGCTAAGGGTCATGATGGATGGAAGCGCCGCGCAGGAGAGAGGTTGCTACCGTCGTGTGGCGACGTTCCTACCGCGAGATCGTGAGGATTCCTTCGTCGTGTTATGAGATAGTTTTAAATTTCCTAGATGCACACACATAGATGTGAAGAAAGGAAATAATCTTTATTAGATGAAAGGAGTTGCTAATACATTAGATTCCCACCGAGCGAGATACTCGACCTACGCGTGGTTATGCCTCGTTAATGTTGGCATAAGATTTTCAACCTTGGTCTTACTCTTGGTTTTGATGACAACAAATATGAAACTAATAATTTCATGGAGTAATGAGCCCGACATCTTCGGGATAAATTTTGACCCATTCTGAGCATATTCTTGCGAGATTCAAGGAGACATCATTGTCGAGACATCCTGAACCTACACTATAAACAGACACGATGCACATCAGATATACTCTCGATTTTAATTCTATACCCACCATCTGTAATTCTTTCTTACTTGAGTGTCGGAATATTTTGCAAGTTCTCCCACCGGAGCAGTACCGAACTAGGACACACGTGAACTCGCATTACCCCAACTTCATGCAATAACAATTTGTCTATTAAATGTTTTAATATCATTAGTTCATTTTAATACGAGTATGCTTCACATTCCATGAATTAGAATAATGGACACGAGCAACACGCATATAAAGATTTGATACAAAGAGTTGGTAGGAGTTGGTAGTTGAAGATTCGACGTATGCATGTTTTAAAACTATTTTCTTGGATCTTAATTGGATCATCCATAATTAAATTCATAGAAAAAATTCATAAAATACTGCACTCAATCATGCTATGTTAACTAGTAAAATATTAGAACGAGTAGCACGAGCAACGGAGATATCTTAATATTGTAGTGATAGTATGTCTATTAAATGCTTTTAATATGATTAGTTCATTTTAATATGATTATGCTTCACATTCAATCTATTAAAATATTGGACATGAGTAACATGCTTATAAAGATATTACAACCAAAGTGAAGATTAGAGACAATTAAATTTATCTCTAATGCTTGTGATCCTAAAAATATTAGAGGCATATAATATGTCTCTAAATATATATTTTGAGGCAAATATATCTCTCTCTATTAATATTTAAAAGTAAATATATTATATGTCCCTAATATTTTTAGGGTCCCAAGCATTAGAGACAAATTTGATTGTTTTTAATTTTCGTTTTTGTTATAGTCACTACAACAAACCGTTTATATTTTGACGTCAAAATAAGAAAGTATTTTGACGCCAACAACAGTCAAAAATGATATATTGACGTAAAAAAAAATGACGAAAGCGAGTGCAAAATAACGAGAGCTGAAACGAACATTTCGACGTCTGCTTAGATGTCAAAATGCTCGATATATCGACGTCTATTGATAGGCGTCAGCAGGCGTCAATATCAACATAACGACGTACAATGACAGACGTCAAAATATTTTTTTTTAAAAAATAAAAGTTTGCATATCGACGCCTTAATAGGCGTCGATATGCAATTTTTTTTTTGAGCCGCCGCTGCCGCATCACCAGTGCGGCCTTGGTGGCGTGAGCATCTCCAAGCACTCCCCGCTCACGCCGTCCCCTCCCGCCGCTGCCCAGTGCAGCCTTGGTGGCGTACGCGCTGACACCGCGCCGCACCTACTCCATCCTGTTCATCACTGAGCACTCCGCGGCGACGGGAGGCGGCGCGGCGCCCTCGAACGTCTTCCTCACAAGGAGGCCCTCACTGTCTCGCTGCCGACGTCGGGCACCCAGAAGTCCCCTTCCGGCTCGCGGCCGCCCTCCGGCGTCGAGGACTGCCTCGAGCTGCTCGAGATCACCCTCAACCAGCTCAACTCCGTCCTCCACCGGCAGAAGACCGCCACCTTCCACGACTCCCACACCTGGCTCAGCGCCGTGCTCACTAACCAGGCCACCTGCTCGGAGAGCCTCGAGGCCGTCCAGACCCTCAGCAATATCAGCGCGTGAGTGCAAGTCTTGGCGGAGCACATCATCAACTTGCTGGCGCTGCACAAGAAGGTTGCGAACAAGATCGAGGAGGACGTCGTCGCTGTCGCGGGGGGAAGCGCCATCGACAACCGAAAGCTGCTGTTGGTCGACGATGGGTTCCCCGAGTGGCTGTTGGTGTGAGACCGGAGGCTCCTAGAGGCCTCGCTAGAGGAGATTTAGGCCGACGCGGTGGTGGCGCAGGACGGCAGCGGGACACACTCCACCATAAGCGAGGCGATCGCCTTCGTCTCCTTGTCGTCGAACGGCGGCGGCACGAAGGTGAAGAAGAGAAGAAGAAGAAGAAGAAGAAGAAGAAGAAGAAGAAGAAGGCGGTGAAGAAGAAATCTGCAGACATCAGCCTGCCTGGGAAATCTCCAGTGAGAAATTATTATTATTATTTTTTTAAAAAGAGCAGAGGCGGGAAATCTCCCGCCTCTTGCCTAGGCGGGCAAGCGCGCCACACGCGCTCGCCCGCTTACCCACGATCTGGCGCCAAATTTTTTCTTGGCGTCTACTGTGGCATTTCGACATCTGAGAGCAGACGTCGAAATTTTTTGACGTCTACTCTCAGGCGTCAAAATTTATAATATTAAAATATTTAATTGCTTTACTTTTTGATGCTTATTATAAGCTCCAAAAAAATTGACGTTAGAACAGGCGTCAAAACGCCACAGCAGCGAAAAAAAATTTAGATGCTGACGTCAGAACAGTCGTCGAAAGATTTTGACGTCTGTTCTCAAACGTCGAAATGCTACAGCAGACGAAATTTTTTTTGACGTCTTTAAGTTGACGTCAGAATAGACGTCGAAAAATTTCGACGCCTGTGAGAGATGTCGAAATTTATCGTATTAAAATATTTTAATTATTTTACATTTCGACGCTTATAATAAGCGTCGAAAATTTAACGTCGAT
Source organism: Canna indica (assembly GCA_034359265.1). Lineage (NCBI taxonomy): Eukaryota > Viridiplantae > Streptophyta > Magnoliopsida > Zingiberales > Cannaceae > Canna > Canna indica. The sequence continues at coordinate 27,661,386 of CP136898.1, read as the reverse complement.
ATATAAGGATTTTGTTGTAGTGAGTGAACACTACTAGAAATGTTAGAATCATCGACGACCATCACCCAGAGCCGCCCTAGCCGTCAGAATGACCCACTGTTGGTGAAATGACCACACTAGAGAGGATAAATAGTGTGTTAACTAAATATTTTCACCTAATTTTGATTTTAATCTTTTCTTAAACTACTTAGGCAAGTTATCAATTTAACTACTAAATACGAAAGCGATTAATAAGAAAGCAATACATTAACACAAACAAGAATAATAACAATGCTAACACAATGATTTATAGTGATTCGATCCCAATACCTACTCAACTACCTAAACACCCCGCTTAGAATTTACAAACTAGCTTTACTAGATTAGAGACTTAACACAAACAAGAAATTTGCACTAGGTTGAAATCATCTATTAGAGACTTAATTTTTAAGCCTACACCCAATAAACATATTTAGATACATACATGACATGATTCTAGGTGTTTAAACTTAAAAATTCATGTAGATGAACAAAGTGATAACTAATTCACTTTAGGGGTCCTAAACTTGAGAAAGTTTGACCTAAGTCAACATATTGACTTAGACACTTCATTTTAGGACCAAACTTTATAAACATGTTTATGTATATGTATGACATGTTTTCATGTATTTAGAATGAGAAATTATTATGGATATAGATAAAATGACATATATAGAGATAATTTCATGATTACATCTTTTGAACCAAGTTGACTCAAGTCAACAAATTGACTTAGATGTCTCATTTTTAATTCATATTTAAGAAATATGTTTATAGATACTCATGTTAGGTATTCATAGGTTTAAATTTGAAAACCCATGAGTAAATGATAAGATTGACACTTAGCAAGCTAGTTTTATGATAACTAGCTTAATTTTGAATGAAATCATGCTAGGTTGATATATTGATTTAAAGATATAATTTTCATCTCAAACTTGACATACACCATTTATATGATCATTATATGGTGTCATAAAAGTTTGAATGAAAACTGAGAATGTTTTGAAAAATAATTAAAAATTATGGAAATGTCATTGAAATTTTAGCATTTTCAGTTATTTCTAAAAAATTATAAAAAGATCCATTTTAACTGATTCTTGAAACTTAACCTTCATTGAAAAATCTAGTTTCTTCAGTACAAATTTCTGAAATTTTCATTAAGAATATGATTTATAATGAAATTTTGAAGTTGAATTTCAGAAATACAAAGTATCATCCTCTTGAAATATCAATTTTTTCGATACTTTAATTTTTCGTCGAAAACTTCAAATGAAAATTTATGTATACTATTTTGATTTCATTTATAATATCATTCTCACTATTCTTTGAGTGAAATCATTTCTAAAAATAATTTTAATAACTTGAGTGATATCTTGAAAATGAGTTTTTGGTTGGAATCGAGATAGGTTTAAAAATAGACTTAGAAAATTCATTTTGAGTTCAAACTTGACACATGCATTTCAAATGATCATTCAACGATAATTGGAAAGTTTGAATAAAAAATGATAAATTTTGAAAAACAAACATTAAAATTTATGAAAATACCCCTAGACTTTCAAAAATTTTATGAATTTATAGAAAATAGATCTTTGATTGATTCTTGATCCTGTATATTCATTGAAAAATCTAATTTGTCCAATCAAAGTTTCAAAAATTTTCGTCAAGAATATAATTTTATAAGGATTTAAAAGTTTAATTTTTGTAAACATGAAGTGTACTTTGACCTAATTCAACAAAGTGACTTAGAAATTTTATTTTAAGCCCAAACTTCACGGATATATTTAGATTCACTCATGTTAGATATCTAGGTACATAAATTAGAGAAAACATGAGTAGATAGTGAAATTTGATACTTAGACATTTTCATATTTTCATGCCTATTTCAAATGAAACCGTGCTAAGTTGAAATTTTGATCAAATGACATTAGTTTCACTTTAAACTTGAAATACATGCTTTACATGACCATATCTTTGTATTTTGAAAGTTTTGAATGAAATCTAAAAATATCATGAGAGATAACTGATAGTTGCGAAAATATCCAGACGCCATCTCAAGCTAGCGCTTGTATATACGGGCGCCAGAATGAGCTGACACCCATATGTACAGGAGCTAGCTTGTGCTGGCGTCCGTATATACATGCGCCAACACAAGCTAGCGTTCGTTCGTTAGGAAATTTTTGCTTGATTTAAATAAAAATTTAAAAATAATATAAACAAAATAAAAAAATTAGTCCCACATTGAAAAAAATATTTTTAAAATATTTTTAAATTATTATAAATAAAATATATTTAGTCCACATCTTTAAAAAATTCTATTATTTTAAACATTATAATTTTATTAACTAATAAATTACTAATAATAATATTAAACATTATATTAATATAATAAAGTATAAATATTTATTTATTTATATATAATACAATATAATATGTGTTTCTGCTTGAGGATCAGAGTAATATGGTCTAGTTCGGTGTCTCTCCTTGTCTGGTTCAACGCCGGGGGGGGGGGGGGGGGCGGCGGCTGCAAAAGACACTCCAACGCTTAAGTCAGTGAGACTCTAAGGAGGAGGTAATGAAATTAGAACTTAGGTTACCTGATGTGTATCATGTTTGTATTTTTTGCAGGTGGAGGTGATGATGCCGCCCGACAATCTCATTGTGAAGTCGCTCAGAATGGGTCGACACCCATCCCGGAGAAAGTAGACCTATAATGGGGTATTCCTTGTGATAAGGAAGGATGTGGATATCCATGCATGACCAGGTGGAGTCCTCGAGCGGAGCTGTTTGGCTAGAGTCCATTCCTGGGGCATGGCCCGGGCGAAGCCCCCTAGGCGGAGCCATTTGGTTCGGCTCGAGGTAAGTTGTGGGGCGCTTGTGGGTCTAATCCGACCGGGCCCAATAGCTCTAGTTCAATCTACAGTCCCCGAGCTCAGTCGAAGTGTGGAGGGCTATGTGTCAAGCTCTTAAGTAGAGTTAACTTTCTTGTCCTGGGTGTTTTTTTAGGAGCTTTCGAAAATGTTATATTGGGTGGCCAGTGAGGTTGAGCTAGAACATACGTTTGTAAATTTTTCATTGGAGCGGTTGACTGTAGAGGCTAAGTTGAAGCAGGTGGTTGCTATATGGCCAAGCCGGATTTGGGGCAATTGGCCTTGGGGGCCGAGCTAGAGTAGGTGGCCATGAAGGCCGAACTAGAATGAGTGACCGTGGAGGTCATGTCGGAGTGGATGGTTGTAGAGACAGAGCTGGAGCGAATGGTAGTGGAGGCCAAGCTGGAGTGATCGTGGAGACCAAGCTTTGATTGGCACGTAGCAATTTTGTCTTTTCCTTGAGCGAATTAAATTGTCGTATCTTTATCATGTTAGTTCTATCTTCTCGTCTTCTGTTCTTAGTATTGCGTCTTACTGGTAGGGTTTGCCTCCTCTCGTGGCATCTTTTGTTTGGCTTTGCCTTTTTGGTTCAAGTGAGTAATCGTGGTAGAAAAGTGTTCCCACGGACTCACGCGGTTTTCCAAGAAAGCCGTGAAGTGGGTTTGGTCGACTGAGATTGGCCTTGCGGTATAGCTGCTGACCATTCAATGGGGGTTTTATTGTCTTTAAAGCAAATATCTCTCCCCTCATTCTCCAACTTTTCGCGCTTTTGGTGCCTTGGTGCTTTGAGGTTTTCCCGACGGCGGGTGAGTCTTTTTGATCTTTACCTTCCTTTGTCTTCCACAGGTGATCGAGGTTCTGGCTCAGGCCAATGGTGAAAAGAAAAAGCCAGGACCATGTCGGATACAAGGCTATCAAAGAGGATTCCCAATCCCTATTCGTGGGTTTTTCACAAGATACGACAGGAGAGTTTGATGATGATTGACGTGAGAAACATTCAGGCTTTCCGAGACAAGGTAAAAATCTCCCATTGTGACGATGAGAATTCCTTTGGTTGTCTTCCATGTTCCCCCTCGGATAGGATTTTTCATCATGGAGAGTTTAGGTCCGTGTTTATGTATCAGATTTCGTTTAAAGAGCTTGAGGTTCGTCTGCCCTTCACAGACTTTGAGTGTGGGGTATTGAATCAGGCGAACGTAGCCCCTTCGCAACTGCACCTCAATAGTTGGGCGGCTATCCATTGTTTTGAGATTTCAATGTAGTGTCTCAGTCTTGAGCCGAGCCTTCGTGTATTTTTTCTCATTCTTTCAGATAAATGGTTCCCAAAGAGGAGTTCTGGTGTCACTTATTGGTGTATCAGGGAAGAGGCTCTTCAATTCTTTTCGAATTTCCCATTAGAACTTTAAATAGTGTTTCTTCAAGGTTAAATCAAAGCCATCTCTGTGTCCATTTTATCTGAACCCTATCTCCCGGAAGGAGATGTTTCCTTTGTCTTGGACTAAGGAACCCATGCCGGTTGGACATGTGAAAGAGGGAGATCTTTCTGCCAGGGAGAGCCACATCGTGGACTTTTTGATCAGGTGTGACCTTTCTGAACCTTTTTCATGTAAGGAAATGCTGAAGAGGGACCTAGAGGGGCCTCAGTTTCAGCTTATATAGGTAGGTGTCCTTTTTGAAGGGCATTCGCTAAGTAGCCCTTACCATCCTTTCTGACGAGAGCATTTTTTATTGTAGAGAAGGTGTCGTCCATGCTAGACGAAATGATTTTCCGCGGCTGCTTCAGGAGTAAAAGGTGTAGTACCCCTATCATCGGTAGAGGGAAGAACTTGTTAGTGGACGAATCTCAATCAAGATTGAGCCACCCGTCGCCATTGCTAGCCTTGGAGTTTCCAGTACTAAGGAATTCGGGGGTTCCAAGCGTAGGAGCTCTAAGCCCTCGGTTGTCGGGTGTAGTGGAGTTGTTTAGTTCTTCTAACTCAACTAGTTTTGTTCCCTTCTAACAGTCAGAGGAATAAGCTGGGAACAGAGATTCATCATCCTTTGAGGGGGTGACTTTAGTGGGGAAGAACACCCCTACGTTAAGCGTGGAGATTGCAAGATATTCTTCACTGTCGACCCGGCGACTGGCCTTGGTTCCATATACGAGTGTTTCTTTTTACTTGGGGAGCCCAGTGTCTTTGCCGGAGGGGTCAGAGATGTGGACCCAATTTTTGGCTCTGGCCGGTAGGCTAAGGCAATTTGAGTCGACTTATATGCGAGAAGTGGAGTCATTGGAGCTTGAACTGGCCAGGGTCAGGGGACTGAAGGATCGTCAGATTGAGTATTTAAATCTTACTGTTGTAGAATTGACTGCTTGGCTGAAGGTTGTGGAGGATACGTCCAGGAGGAACCTTGAAGTGTCCAAGGCGGAGAATGCTCACCTATGAGTCAAAGCAGAGGAATATAGACAGATGGAGGCGAACCGTTGGCAGGATGCTAGTTTGATTTTGTATAATGAGGGTTTCAAAAAGGCGATTGAGCAGACTCAATTTTTTTCTCCAGAAGCTAATTTTTGTGGAGTCGATGGTTTCAAGGAGATACGAGATGGGGGCTTAGTAGATCATGAGACTGAGGTGGAGGTTCCTATTCCCTTGGAGAAAGAGTCGCCATCGGTTGCTCCTGAGCCTAATGTCGTTCCCTTCGAGAGGGTTCCAGAGAAATAACCTACTATGGAGATGGTTAATGCCGAGGCCTTTCCTCCTTTAAACACATTTTAAAATTGCCCTTGTGTGGGCCACATGTTGTCTATAATGGATTATCATTTTTGGTGAAGTGTCTGGCTATTGCCCCTTTGTGGGTCTTGTTGGCCTAAGGTTTTCAACCTTGGTCACCATCTTGATTTTGATGATAACAAACTTATTCTAATGAGATTATCAAGTGTTTGAGTTCAGGTTGATGGAACAATACGCGTGCGAACTTTGTTCAGAAGAATATCAAGAAACATAAAAAATGGCTCCGACGACGATCGCGTAGATTCCTAGGATTAGAAATAATTTACCCAATGTAATATGCCTCTAGGATATCAACCCAAACTTGATTGTAATAAATTCCAAGTCGAAACTCGAAGGTGAAACCCAGAAACGAACATCGTGCGAAAAATCAACAAAGAACTATCGTTTCGAGGTTCTGGCCGATGGGCGATCGATGACTGGTCGATCGGCCCATCAGCCGGCCATCGATCGATGGAGCTCGAAAATGTCTAGAAGGCTTCGGTCGGTGGCCAGTCGCCCGGTCGATCGATCGGCCATCAGCCAGCCACCGACCGGGCGGCGCCAACGGGCAGATTTTCGCCCGTTGGGTTGGCTGTGACGTGTCCCCTCACCTTGGCTTATAAATACAAGCCTTATACTTGCTTCCTAACCTCTCTTGAACTTCATTGAGACCATCTTAAGAATCTTTGAGCCTAAGAGAGTCAAATCTTGAGCCATAATCTCTCATCACTTCATCAAGCTTGGTCTTCACTGAGAAATCCATACTCGAAGCCTTAAAGTGCTTGGAGGAGACGCGTTGGAGCTTCATCAAGTTTGTTTTACATTTAAGCTCCATTAATATTGTTTTCCTATTGTTTTGTATCGATTTTAAGGGTAGCTTGCATGGTGTGTGTGTAAACACCTTGGTGTCTTGTAGATTGTTGTTTTTGCTAGAGAATAGGTGTTGAGGCCTGCCTCTAGGGTTGAGTGATAAGTCCTCATTGTATTCTTAGAAAAACTATCAATCTATGTTTGAGGCTGTTATTAGTGCTTAGTCTCTCTTGATGGGAGGATCTTTGTTTGAGGCCGAACTTTCGGTGATAGCCCCGAGGTAGTAGTTACAACAGATATTGGTGCTTAGTTAGGTTGTAAAGTCAGGAATTGTGGCTCCAGGATCGGACCGAATTTCCTAGGATTGTGCACAAGTGAAAGTAGTGGCTCTAAGGGCAGAGGACTTTTCTTGGGGGTTTCAGTCGAACTCGTCAAGGAGTGTAAGGCAAAGCCGTGCGTGAGGAATCGAATGAGGGTTATGAGGCAGGAAATAATGGCGTCGTAGCCAAATAACCAGGCTGGTGAAAATTGAGTCCTGGTTGTGTAAGGGCTCTAAGGCTCTAAGGCCGAAAGTAATAGCTCTAGGGGCTGAGGACCGCACTCGGGGGGTTCAAGCCGAGCTGATCGAGGAGCGTAAGGTGGAACCGCGCGCGAGAAGTCGAGTAAGGGCTCTGAGGCCGGAAGTAATGGCTCTATGGGCTGAGGACCGCACTCGGGGGGTTCAAGCTGAGCTCGCTGAGGAGCGTAAGGAGGAATCACGCACGAGGAGTCAAGTAAGGGCTATGAGGTTGGATGTAATGACTCTAGGGACCGACGACGACACTCGAGGGTTCAAGCCAAGCTCACCGAGGAGTGTAAGGAGAAACCGTGCGCGAGGAGTCGAGTAAGAGCTCTGAGGTCGGAATTAACGGCTCTTGGGGCCGAGGACCAGACTCGGTGAAAACCGAGCTTGCAAGAAGCGCGCTTGGGATCATTTTGGGGCTCAGGAGCCCGTAACAGGCACTGAGGCTGGCGAGCCAAACCGATGTAAATCAAATTCTGGTCGATGAGTGGAGTATTTAGGAGCTCAAGCTTGCTGAGGAGCCTTAGGCAGAACTGCGCAGAAGGTTTTTAATAATGAGGTACTCGAGATGCATATACAGAGAGAAGATTCAAGAAATGCAATTTTATTAAGTAATAAGGGAATTATGCGTATAGAAGAGTGGCAATTTGATCGCGACTTGAGTTCTTTCAAGAATTGAGTCGGGGTTGTCTGCGTACGTCCCGCCCTGGGTTTGGCTCGAAGCCCTTCGCTAGTTGTTTGCCTTCGACTGTGGAAAATGTCTACAGGCTATTAGATTCTTTCTTTGATTTTGACCTGAGGCATTGATTGTAACACCATCAGGCTTCTTTCTGGTCGACATGGAGCATGCGTACTTCTGTTTCTGAAATAGGAAACTTTATTGCCAGGTGCGGAGTGCATACGATGGCTCCCAGATTGTTCAAGGACAGTCTCCCTAGAATCATACGATATGGAAAAGAATGTTGATGACTAGTTACTATACATCAATGGTTTTGGCACTTGGCTGAGAGCTGAACGTTGTTCGCCCTTAGCCATATGGCTCCTCGAACGTCGACCCTTTCTCCTGAGAAGCGTACCAGGTCTCCCTCGCATGGGGTGAGCGAGGCTTCTGTCAATTGCATTCTCTCAAAGATAAAGTAGAAAAGGATGTCGGCAGAGCTGCCTTGGTCGACTAGGACCTTTTTGATGACTAAATTTCTTGCAATCACAGAGATTATGACTGGGTCATGTAGGTTTTGATCAGTTTCGTGAAAATCAAATTCATAGAACAATATTACCGGGGTTGTAGAGGTAGGTTGGTACGGGTACGTGAGTGGCGCTATCGACTGCCATTATTGCCTGAAAAGATCTTTCTCTGGTCGAGCTCGATTATCTACCTCTTGTAAGTCTCCCTGCAATGTAGTTGATGACCCCTCGGGGCTCGTTTCTCGAGCGATCAGCTCAGATGTCTTCCCTATGAACTGAGTAGGGTTTCAGGGTGTTCGACTTCATCATCAAGGGTCGCGACTTCTGCTCCGACCTCTCTCTTTGGTGATGGATGTATTGGTACAAGTGTCCTACACGGACTAAATCTTCAAGTTGGTCATTGAGTACTATAGACTCCTCAGTGGTGTGACCATAAGTGTCATGAAATGTGCACTTCTTGCTCCTATCAGCGTTGGGTGGTAGCTTTTGTTTTCCCGCGTTGGCGAGGTATCTGATGAGCTTCAAGTGGTAGATGTCGCGAAGGATGATTTCTTTCCTAGTATTGAGAGGAGTATACTTTTCAAATCAGGCACTCAGATGAGATTTTTCCATTGTTCTGCTCGTGGAGGTTGCGATCTTCACTATTTTTTGTCTCCCTTTTTGGACTTTTTGTCTTTGACAGTGGCCTTGAGATTTTGCCAGTCAGTCTTTTTAGCTTCTCGGAGTTCTTCCATCTTTGTGAAGCTAGCAGCTTTCTCCTGAAACTCGGTCATGTCCTTAGGCTCTATCAGGGCGATATGGTCGACAAAGAGCCCAGGTTTTAGCTCGAGCTTGATGGAGTAGAATTTGACTCGTGGGTCGAGATTGGGAATTTTGGCCGCTGTGGCCTGGAACCTGTTCATGTATTCTTTTAGGGGCTTATGTTGCCCTTGCCTGACATAATGGAGGGTAGCCTCCATCTTGTGATAGACCCATGTTGAGGTGAACCGGTTGAGGAAGACACGGGAAAGGTCCTCGAAGGAATGAGTAGGTCCTGGCGGGAGGGAGGCAAACCACAATAGAGCGACTTTTCCCAAGAAGGCTGGAAAGGCTCTGCGGAGTAAGAGATCGGTTGCTCCATGATAGAGCATCGTAGTCCTGAACGCCGTCAGGTGTAGCATGGGGTCGACTGTACCGTCATAGAGTGTCAGGGTGGTAGGCAACTTACTTCTTGACGGGAGGCGGGTCGCCATTGTATGTTTGGCGAAGGGTCATGCGTTGAGAGGGAAGGCAGTTCTAGCCTTTTTGGCTTTGAGAACTTTGTCTTTTTCTGTGTGGCAGGTGCTGGAGACTTTGTCATGAAGGACGGGAACCGATCTCCTCCTTTCGGAGTGGTTGCTTTCTCGATGCTCTGAGCGACATCGCTCGTGGTCAATTGGGAGTTGTCCACGAGATCGTGTCAGCATTTCGATTTGGGCTGTTAGTCCTTGATTTTTAGCCTCCAAATCATTTATCCGTCATTGGGATTCTTCAGGGGGAGGATGGGCTAGTAACGGAGCATCACTCCTCGCTATTTTAACATCATCAGGCTACGATTGATCATCGCCGTCGGGTCATTACCTTTGGCGTGCGGCGGTGGTCGCTTGGCTCCAAGTTCCAATCATTGTGAAAAGATACTTCAACGCTCAAGTCAGTGGGACTCCAAGGTGGAGGTAATGAAATGGGAACTTAGGTTGCTTGAGGCGTGTCGTGTCTGTATTTATTATAGGTGGAGATAATGATGTCGCCTGACAATCTCGTAGGGATGTCGATCAGAATGGGTCGACGCCCATCTCGGAAATAGCGGGCCTGTAATGGCGTATCCCTCGTGATAAGGAAAAATGTGGATGTCCATGTATGGCCGGATGGGGTCCTTGGGTAGAGTTGTCTGGCTCGAGTCTGGTCATGGGGCTTGGCCGACGAAGCCCCCTGGGCGGAGCCGTTTGGTTTAGCTCTAGCTAAGTTGTGGGGCGCTGGTGGGTCTAATCCAACCGGGCTCAATAGCTCTAGTCCAGTCCAAAATTGTTTATATATATATATATATATATGTTTGAATACCGGTGCCCATTATAGGCGCCAATTTTTAAAAACCGACGTCTTTTGGATGCCGATTTCGTAGTTTGTTCATCCTTCATTATTGACGCTCAAACCGACCCTTTTTGGTGCACTTGAATTTTTATTTAGGCCCCCAAAAAAGAGTCAGTTTCTCAATTAAAATGGGTTGGCATTTCATTATTTTATTGTAGTGTGTAATCAAGTTTTATTCATTCATTTCATTGATAGTTTCTTTGGTTGTCTTTGTTATAGTTGCTAGACTTTTGAATGACTTTGATGCACTGGAAGAGGACATGGATTGTGACTTGGAGATTGTAGATGATTAGAATTTTCATATTTGATCGGGATTTAATTACTTTATTGTATTTGGAAGTTAATTATTTGTGTCACTTGTTTAATATAATGAAGTAATGAATTAAGTGTTATGGTTATTTTTTTCGAACGATTACTGTCATGGAACTTGTAGTTTGTATTTGAGCACCTTTTGTTATTTTAAACTATTTATATAAATCAAATCAGATGTTATGATAAGTATATAGAAGAGATTTTTTTTTACAAATTTTGTTAATGGGCAAAAAGCGGCTACTCGGTGGTACTCGTTAAATTAGTGGGAAAGGTTTGAGAGTTTCCCTTTAAAATAGTAGCGGATTTGGAAAGAATTTGAGATTGGATTTTCTTAATGGGTATGAGTATAGGATGGACTTCGTCGTCCCTAACCCTTCCTGGTCATCCCTAATTGAGGACACAATCATGTGGTGTACTCAAAGAAGCAGCCACAATCTTACCAATGTTGGCCAAGAAGCACGAAAACACCCTCCAACAGCATTGGTTATCAATCATGCGGTGTTAACCGAAAAACCAACCAAAGGATGGCAGCACCCACCAAAGCACTCAGTTCATAATCAACAAAAACACAAAGCAACCCACAAAACAATGTAATAGGAAAATAAAATGTCCAAAGGCGAATTTACAAGCCCGCAAAGGGCAACCATGTCAGGCTCCCTTAAAGGGTGAGAGTTTAAAGGGCTCAGAAGGGCGGCAATCCATAAAACACAATTACAAATTCATATATGACCCACAGGCGGGCAATCCTAAAGACACAAACTTATTGACGGGAAGCTGGAGAGGCCTCGGCAGACGCAAAAGGGACGTCGTTCCCATGAACCTCAGCCACCGATGCTAGAAGAGGGCATGACTTAGAAGCGGTCATTGAAGGTTCCCCCTCGGCCGGCGTAGGAGTCTCCTCCTCCCCCTCTGGATCAACCAGGGCACCATCTTTGACTACTTTGAACCACCCGATTCCAAGAAGTCAGTCTCTGGGGCGAGGAATTTTGCTTGCTCCATCATCTTTTCAAAACCCTCAGCGTACTGTAGGATGACTTCATCTTAGTAACCACGAACCTCGCCTTTAAGTCTTTCCACCTTCCTCCTGAACCTCTCAGTCTCTGCTTGGGCGGCCTCAACCTCAGCCTTCAATTGGGACTCCACCCCAGCAGCAACATCAATATCCTAGCGGAGCCCAAGCACTTCCCTGCTTAGTTTAGCAAACGAGTCCCAAGCTTCCCTCTCCTTGGTCGCGGATTCAAAAACAACGCCACTGAGGAACCCGATCTCATGATCCTTCGCTCGAGGGCCTTCCTCATCCATGCCAACTCGGCCTTCAGAGACTCAATCTCCCATGCCCGAGCCTTAGATGTCTCTAGCACAGACAACTTCTCTCATGCCAGCTTTTTAGCCAGACTAACCAGCCGAAAACACTCAGCCTCAATGTGCTCCGCCATGCCCATTCCCTCAAGCAAATTCGCCGCAACACCATATGGGAACACTGACCATCATGAGGAACCGCGTCGGGATACTGCTTAGCGTGGGGCCTCCTCTACCACCGCCATTGCCGACGCAGCAGCCACCGCCTCCTCAGGGGAGACGATTTCAGTAGACCTTCATCGTCTGAGGTCCCAACGCACGGACCCCTGGCCCTCTTCTTTCACTTTAGAGGAGAAGGTCTGAATCAGAAGGACATTGATAAGTCAGAGAAATTGGATATCAGGTAGCGTTCGATATCCTCGATTGGATAAATCAGAGAAATTGATAAATCGGAAGGACATTGATCATCGTGCTCGGGTTCGTCACAGAAATTTCTCGAAGCTCGATGAGTGCACCAAAGTCGCATTGGATGAGCTCAAAGATCACATGGAAAGCTCTCCAAGATGATGCTCGTTGAAAGCTGAAACCCGCAAACGAAGCGCGGAAGAAAAATGGCTAAAAAATAAAATCTAGCCTAAGTTCGATCGACCGCCCGGTCGACCAAATAGTGTAAGTATTTAGTAGTAGCCAATTCGGTTGACCGACAGAGGCCAGAATTGGGCAGTAGCCCTAGCAGTCGACTGATCGATCGACCAAATTAAAAATCACGCGACACATGATTCTAGCTTCCCTGTATCGGTCGACCGATGGGTCGACCGAATTGAGGGAACGTGATTTCGCGTCTGGGTGGTCGACCCGTCGGTCGACCACACAGAGAGAAAAAGCGGCGGTCGATGTGAGCGGTCAATCGGCCGGTCGACCGACCAATCAACCGGCGACTGCAATAGATAGTTTTCTATCCGTTGAGCTGTCGTTTCTTCGTGAGGGTATAAATATACCTCACCTATCTCATTTAATCTCTCTCTCTGATTTTTTACAGATTTTATTGAGTAATATTAAGAGAGATTTGAGCCTTCAAAGGATCGATCAATGATGCTCTGTTCTTCCACGAACATTCTCGCAAGCGCCTAGTTTTCTTCCTCAACTCGGGATTTAATTCAATCTCATCCCCTTGACGAGTTGAAGGCGTCGAAGGCTTGGAAAAGAGCTGTGGTTCATCTTTTCATTCTTGGCTCTTTTCATTGTAATCTTAACTGTTTATTTGAACTTGTTTATTTGATTTGAGTCTGTAGAAGACCTTGTGTGAAAGTGGTATCCTCAGTGTAGAAGGAGTAAAGCCACTTGTGTAAACGTAGTTTTACTAGGATTAAGTAAGTTATCCCTTAGGGTTGAGGTGGAAGAGTGCTCTCGGTAAGAAGATGGAGACTTCCGAGTGTGGAAGTGCCTTAGGTCGAGAGTGCGACTCTTTGAGTCAAAGTCCTCTGTGTAAGGGAAACCGAATTAATCTAGTAAACCTAGTTTGGAAATCCTAAGCGGGGTGCTTAGGTAGTGGAGTAGGCATTGGGGCCGAACCACTATAAATTCTCATGTTTGCATTGATTTACTGATTATTTTAAATTGCTTAATTATCTATCGCTTTCGCATCAAATCGTTCAATCATAAATTGCCTAAAAGATCTAAGAAATTGATTAAAATCGAATTTAGGCTAATCAATTTAGTAAACACACTATTCACCCCCCCTCTAGTGTTGCCATTCCGTCTTCAATTGGTATCATAGCGGGTCCATAGCTTGAGATTTCACCATCTCCTCTACACATTGTCTCGATCGTAAAATGGCACTAGAGTGTGTAGCGTCTTCACCTCCTAGGTTCAATGACTCAAACTTTGGTCTTTGGAAATATATGATGTACACTTATTTAAAGACTAAAGGTTTTGGTGTCTTTAACATATTATATTGGGAATTCATTGAACCTTATGTTGACATGCATGCTTGGAGTGAATTAGATAAGAAAATGTTTAAGTATAATGGAGATGCCATGAATTGTATTCTTTGCTTATTACCAAATGACATCCTAGATAAAGTCATGCATTGCTCTTCGGCTTATGACTTATGGGCCACTTTCAATGTTTTATATGATTATGCCAAAACCGAAGAGATTGACACTTTTGATGAAGGTGGTGATGACAATGGTCATTCACCTACTACTAATCTTGGTTTTGATGCCCATAGTTCTTCTAGTCAAAGGAGTAGCTCCAAAAGCCGAAAAAGAAAAGTAGTGTGCCATGCATGCAAAGAGAAAGGGCATGTAAGGAAGAATTGCCCTACCTTGATGAACAAAGGAAGGAAGAGGTCAAGTGCTTCCACCTCCACATCTCACTCATTCGAAGCATCCTCTACCCATGACTACGAAGCTACTTCCAAAGCGAGCCTCAAAATTGCAAATAATGAGGTGTTTTCTTCTTCATCTAGTCATGATAATGATAATGATAGTACAAGCTCTTCTAGTTCACATGATATGCGATATGATGAGTTAGTAAGCGAATATAAGATAATGTACACCTTGCTTGCAAAAAAGGATAAGGAAAATAAGATGCTAAAGAAAGAAAATGTGATGCTTAATTCTCATGTGGATGAATTAAAGTTAGAAAATGAGAAATTGAAGTCTAGTTCATTTGATTTATGCCATGATAGATTGAATTTTGAGCTTAAGGACTTAAAACTTGAAAATGAAAATTTAAAATTTGAGAATTCAAAAATCGTAAGTGAGAACAATATTTTGAAATCTCAACTATATGCCATGCATAAGTCAATTGAGGTTTTAAAAGATGAGATCTTAGTTTTGAACAAGGAAGTACATAATTTAAGAAACTCAACTTCCTTCAAGAAAATTGGAAAGAAAAATGTCTCTTTCAAAAATGCCTATGTTCATCATAAATCTCATGCTATGCATTCTAATGCAAAATCTCATGTTAGGCATTCCACATTTAAATCTCAAGTTCAAAAGAAAAATGTTTCACTTAAGAATGCTCATGTCCATCATCCCTTTCATGTCAAGTATTCTAATGATATATCTCATGCCCATGTTAAAAATGAAAAAAAAAAGTTTCATGGACATTATTTTTGTTGTGGTACATATGGCTATGCAATCTATGATTGTGCATTCAAGAAGAATTCAAGTGTTTCTAATACACTTTGGATACCTAGGCCAACTAACCCTCAAGGACCCAAAGCCATTTGGGTACCAAAGGTTTCTTGCTCTCTTGTAGGGGGAGCTACCACACAAGGATAAAGGAAAGTGATGTGTTGAGGTTGACCATGAACTTGAATGATGAATCCTCCCTTGGTTGCAACTTCAAGCTACCTTGATGCCTTAGGTAAAGTTAGCATCAAAACAATTCCGGTATCATCTTCTATATTGCATTGTTTTACCTTAGTTGAAGATTATGATACCATGTTTAATTTGAGTTGATTTTGCCTGCTCTTGATATGTTTTATGAAATGATTTTTGATTTTGATTTCCCGATATCCACGGAGACCTATGTGGCCTGTAATGAGCCTAAGCGACATTGCAGTTTTAAATCATAGGCTAATTGTGGCTTTCGGTTTTCAACAAATAGGAAGGGTTGGAGATCATTTTTTCATTTATATTATTTTTGTGATCTCTTAAAATTCATTTTGATATCACTCAATTTCATTTTGAAATGAATTTCAAACTATTTAGGAAAGTGGACTTTGAAAATGATATTTGAATCTCTTTGCTATTTGGTTTGGTTAGCTTTCTAAGTAGCTATATTTTCTCTAAAAATATTAGTGTAGCTTACTTGCAAGTCATAAGTATTTTAGGAAGGCTTATTAGAATAAAAAGAATTAGTTTGACAAATTATCATGAATAAGATATAACTTTGATAAATTCAAAATCTTAGTGTTATACCTCAATGCTTAAGCTAAAATTATGTCTCTATACTCATGATTAGGATTGCATGTTAAACCCTTGAATTTTCATGAGTAGGTAGAATTTTAGCACTTAGGCAAATTTCATTGAATGAAACTTGCTCTAGGTAAATGTCTATTATTAGAGACCTTCTTGTAAGTCCAAACTAATTTAACATGGGTAGAGATCTTATTCTTCAAATATTTCACATCTTAATATCTCTTTGATTCATTTTGATAACATGTTAATTCTTTAAAATGAATCTTTACTATCTAGCATAGGTTAAGGTTTTAAATGAAACTTTGCATTGAACCTTGCTATGTAGTAAGTTAGCTTGCTAGTTGGCATATTATTTCATTATGATACTAATGAAGTCTACTTGCAAGTTAAGAATTGGAAAGCTATGCTATCTAAAAGAAAATGAAAAAGGAAATGAAAAGTTGGGCAAATTTCTAAGACTAAGGTATGAATTTAATCTTTGCAAAAATCTTAGTATAATAATTGAATTTTCATGTTTAATGATGTCTCTATACTCATGATTGATGTTGCATGATAAATATTTGAATCTTCAGGAGAAGGAAAATTTTTGATAACTTAGCTCATTTCATGATATCATGATATTTATGAAATCGAACTAGGTTAAAATTCTTCTTTAGAGACTTCATTTTAAGTTAAAAATTTGAT
The DNA here is from genome assembly GCA_034359265.1 of Canna indica. Classification (NCBI taxonomy): domain Eukaryota; kingdom Viridiplantae; phylum Streptophyta; class Magnoliopsida; order Zingiberales; family Cannaceae; genus Canna; species Canna indica. The sequence goes on along the minus strand of CP136898.1, from coordinate 27,644,861 downwards.
GAACATGTTTAGGTGTGTTAATGATTAGTTGTCATTTGCTTAAATTTGAAAATTCATAAGATATTAAGCAAATTGAAAACTAGTTCAATTTAGAGGACTTAAACTTGAAAAAGTTTGACCCAAGTCAATAAATTGACTTGGATACTTGATTTTAAGTCCAAACTTCATAAACATATTTAGGAATAGATATGACATGTTTCTATGCACTTAGAGTGAAAAATTTATATGTATATGGATAAAATGACAATAGAGGTCAATTCATGCTTACCTCTTTTGAATAAAGTTGACCCAAGTCAAAAATTGACTTAGAGGTTTTATTTTCAATCCATATTTGGGGAACATGTTTAGATTTGCTCATGTTAGGTATCCATAGGTTTAAGTTTGAAAAATCATGAGTAAATGATAAGATTGAAACTTAGCAAGTTTCATAAAAAAAACTAGTTTAGTTTTGAATGAAACCATGCTAGGTTGATATCTTGACTTAAGGATATAATTTTTATTTCAAACTTGACATACTCTCTTTTTCATGATCACTTTAGGGTGTCATAAAAGTTTGAATGAAAACTAAGCACTCTTTGAAAATAACTAAAATTTACGGAATTGCCATTTGGCCTACATTTGGTATCAGTTATTTTTAGAGAAATATAAAAAAATTATTTTTAGATGATTCTTGAAACTGTACCCTCACTGAAAAATCTAGGTTCCTCAGTAAAAATATTGAAAAGTTTCATCAAGAATCTGATTTAAAATAAAAATTTGAAGTTAGATTACGAAAACGCAAAGTATCACTTATTTGAAATAGCAATCTTTCTGATACTTTGATCTTTCTTCAAAAACTTCAAATGAAACTTTATGCATACCATTTAGATTTCATTTCTAATGTCATTCACACAAATTTCTTGAGTAAAATCATTCCTAGAAATGATTTTGATATTTTGGATGATAGCTAGAAATATCAATTTGTTTATTAAAATCAATATAGGAGGAAAAATGAACTAAGAAAATTCATTTTGAGTTCAAAACTTGATACATGCATTCCAAATGACCATTTAATAATTGGTATCAAAAAATTTTCATCCAACAATTGGTATTTCAAAACTTGAAGTATAGTTTAACCTAAGTCAACAAAATGACTTAAAAATTTCATCTAAAGCCCAAACTTGATTCATAGACTTATATTCTCTCATGTTTGATGTCTAAATGCCTAAATATGAGAAAAACATGAGTAGATAGCAAAACTTGATACTTAGCATTTTTCATGGTTTCAAGCATACTTTGAATGAAATCATGCTAAATTCATACATACTTGAGATCATACATGTTTTTGTTTTGAATTCAAATATTTAGCTTTGAACATATCATGTATGATTTAGTTTCATGTCAAATTTTCCTTCCCTTTGGTTGAGATTTTCATGTTTAATGAAAAATAATCTTTAGAGTCTCAACTTCATGCAAAAATATTTGTTTTTCATCCCTTTGACTAAATTGACTAAATTGACATTTATTGCCCTTTTTGATTGATGTCAAAAGGGGAAGAAAACTATAGAGAAAATATAAGTCAAAAGGGGGAGAAAACCATGGAGAAGAGTATAGGTATAAAGGGGGAGAAATGTATAATAAAAAGGGGGAGAAAATATAGGAAAATATAGGAAATCCATGCATATAGATAGGTGGAGTTTATTTTCATAGATATGCATGTTGATAGGGGGAGAAATCCCTTAGTTGATATCCTCTATGCTTTAATGAATATATTTTCGTAAGGATGTTTATCATCATCAAAAAGGGGGAGATTGTTGGCTTTAGATTTTCAACCTTGGTCTTAATCTTTTAATCTCAATTTTGATGATAACAAACATGGAACAAATATTTCGGTGAGAAATCAATTTCAGGTTCCATATCAGGTAGCGTTCGATGTCCTTGATCGGATAATCAGAGAAATCGATAAATCAAAAGGACATTGATCATCGCGCTCGGGTTCGTCGAGGGAATTTCTCGAAGCTCGATGAGTGCACCAAAGTCGCATTGGATGAGCTCAAAGATCACATGGAAAGCTCTCCAAGATGATGCTCGTTGAAAGCTAGAACCCGAAAATGAATCGCGGAAGAAAAATGACTGAAAAATAAAATTCAGCCTAAGTTCGGTCGACCTGGCGGTCGACCGAATAGTGTAAGTATTTGGCAGTAGCCAATTCGATCGACCGATCGGTCAACCGAACACTGCCAAAAATTGGCAGTGGCTACTTCGGTCAACCGGTCGGTCGATCGACAAAGGCCAAAATTGGGCAGTATCCCTAGCGGTCGACCGATCGGTCGACCAGATTAAAAATCATGCGGCGTGCGATTCTAGCTTCCCTGCATCGGTCGACCGATGGGTCGATCAGATTGAGGGAACACGACTTTGTGTCTGGGCGGTCGACCTGCCGGTCGACCTCATAGAGAGAAAAAGCGGTGGTCAATGTGAGCGGTCGATCGATCGGTCGACCAACCAATCGACCGACGACTGCAATAGATAGTTTTCTATCCGTTGAGCTATCGTTTCTTCGTGAGGGTATAAATATACCTCACCTATCTTATTTAATCTCTCTCTGTTTTTTTACAGATTTTATTGATTAATATTAAGAGAGATTTGAGCCTTCAAAGGATCGATCAACGACGCTCTGTTCTTTCGCCAACATTCTCGCAAGCACCCAGTTTTCTTCCTCAACTCGGGATTTAATTCGAACTCATCCCCTTGATGAGTTGAAGGCGTCGAAGGCTTGGAAAAGAGTTTTGGTTCATCTTTTCATTCTTATCTCTTTCAATTGTAATCTTAACTGTTTATTTGATTTGAGTCTGTAGAAGACCTTGTGTTAGGTCTTGTGTGAAAGTGGTATCCTCGATGTAGAAGGAGTAAAATCACTTGTGTAAACGTAGTTTTACTAGGATTAAGTAAGTTGTCTCTTAGGGTTGAGGTTGAAGAGTGCTCTTGGTAAGAAGGCGGAGACTTCCAAGTGTGGAAGTGCCTTAGGTCGAGAGTGCGACTCTTCGAGTCAAAGTCCTCTGTGTAAGGGAAACCGAATTAATCTAGTAAATCTAGTTTGGAAATTCTAAGCGGGGTGCTTAAGTAGTGGAGTAGGCATTGGGGCCGAACCACTATAAATTCTCGTGTTTGCATTGATTTACTGATTGTTTTAAATTGCTTAATTATCTATCGCTTTCGCATCAAATCGTTCAATCGTAAATTGCCTAAACGATCTAAGAAATCGATTAAAATTGAATTTAGGCTAATCAATTTAGTAAACATACTATTCACCCCCCCTCTAGTGTTGCCATTCCGTCTTCATTTATGACACTTCTCAATTTCAATCAACAAGCGCAAGAAATAAATAAGGCAAATAAACACAAACAATCAATGCTCACACAAGTCAATTTATAGTAGTTCGGTAATCCCGCCTACTCTACCTAAGCACCCAGCTTAGGATTTCACTTATAATCCACTAGATATTGAGTTTCTTACAATGAGGACTTTACTCGAAAAAGTCTCCGTTCTCACACTGAAGGCACTTTCACACTCGGAAGTCTCAATTTTCTTACGCACTGGGAGTACTCTCCCACCTCACTCTCTCCTAAAGACACTCTAATTCTATAATCCTCGTCTGAAGGAATGCAGAATGGGGTGTGGAGGTGCACTCAAATGAGCAATGACCAGAAAAGCAATAGTTATGCAAAGCGGGCCTAGAAAATGGGGAGGCAAACAAGGTGGAGCTCACACCGGGCCCATTGGCATGACTCCAGGCAATATGTTGTTCAAAAACGTTGAATCTGGGGACTTGGAAAAATTGGGGAATGACGACATCAGCGAAATGCTTCTCCACTTTGGACTATCCAATGTCGACCCGAAAATATGCGACCTACTGAGAGGTTCGGCACTCAAGCCAATAAATGCAACATAAAGGTATGACCTAAGCACTATAAGAAATTTAGCTTTTAGTGACGAGATTTGGTGGGGGTCACGCATCGACCCTCACTAAATCCACCTATTTATGGGGGTCGCTAGTCGACCCTCATGAAAACCTGTCAGTAAAAGAACACTTTTGTTAGGGTTGAGTATGACCATCACTAAAAAGTATATATAGTGAGGAAAACACCATGACCCTCACAAAAACCCGTCAGTAAAAAATAAAACATTTTGTGAGGGTTGAATATGGCCCTCACTAAAAAATATATATTGTGAGGACAACATCTTGGCCCTCACAAAATCCTGCATTTAGTGGGGGTCTAATATGATTATCACTAAAAAATATATTTTGTGAGGACAACATCATTGACCCTCACTAAAAAGTATATTTTGTGAGGACATTGTGACCCTCACGAAATCTTGAATTTAGTGAGGGTCTAATATGACCCTCATTAAAAAGTATATATTATGAGGACAACATCTTGGCCATCACGAAATTTTGCATTTTGTGAGGGTCGAGTATGACCCTCACTAAAAAGTATATTTTGTGATGACATTGTGATCCTCATGAAATCCTGCATTTAGTGAGGGTCTAATATGACCCTCACTAAAAAGTATATTTTGTGAGGATAACATGGTGACCCTCACCAATTCCTACCTCTCACTTCTAAATATAAAAATAAATAAAAAGAAAGTGTGATGAAACTTTATGAAATGCAATTTTTTCAAAAGACATGTAATTTTTGAATTTTCAAATACTTGGAAAAACACAAATTCCTAATTGCATTCTTAAGTTTGTAAAGCTTTCTTAAGTTTGTAAAGCTTTCTTCACTTAGGGGTTTTGTGAATATATTCGCAAGTTGCTTGTCGGTGGATACAAATTCCATGGATATATTTCCCTTATCTACATTATCCCTAAGAAAGTGGTGCCTTAGATCAAAGTGCTTGGTCCTAGAGTGTAAAATTGGATTTTTTATTAAATTGATTGCACTAGTATTATCACAATGTATAAGTATACATGAATACTTAAGTCCATAATCTAGAAGGGTTTGTTTCATCCAAAGGACTTGTGCACAACAACTAGGCGCAACGATGTATTTTGCTTCGGTAGTTGAAAGTGCAACCGAGTTTTGTTTCTTTGAGAACCAAGAAACAATACTCATTCCTAGGAATTGACAACACCCACTAGTGCTTTTACTATCTACTTTACACCCGGCAAAATCGGCATTCGAAAAACCAGTTAAATCGAAAGATGCATTACATGGATACCATAATCCTAAATCAACCGTGCCTTTCAAATATCTCAATATGCGTTTGACCGCACTTAAGTGATACATCTTAGGACAAGATTGAAACCTAGCACATGCTCAAACGCTAAACATGATATCGGGTCTACTTGAGGTTAAATAGAGAAGGCTACCGATCATACCTCGATATTATTTTTCATCTACCTTTACACCATCTTCATCTTTATCAAGCTTGATGGATGTGCTCATTGGTGTAGAAGCTATCTTGATTTCATTCATTCCAAACCTTTTGATGAGCTCCTTTGTGTACTTAGCTTGATTTATGAAGATTCCTTTGGTGGTTTCCTTGATTTGGAGACCAAGCATGAAGGAAAGTTCTCCCATCATGCTCATCTCAAACTCCTCTTGCATGCACTTTGCAAACTACTCACAAAGCAATTCATTAATAGCACCAAATATTATATTATCAACATAAATTTGCACGAGTAAAATATCATTTTCATTATTTTTTATAAAAAGAGAAACATCGGCTTTTTCAATGCTAAAGCCTTGATTAATAAAAAATGTGGAAAGCCTTTCATACCAAGCCCTAGGGGCTTGTTTTAAGCCATATAAAGACTTTTGATTTGGAAACTCAAAACTTTCAAATCCGGGGGGTTGCTCAACATAAACTTCTTCATCGATAAAACTATTTAAAAAAGCACTTTTAACATCCATTTGAAAAAGTTTAAAACCTTTTCAACTAGCATAAGCCAAAAGCATGTGAATTGCCTCTAATCTAGCTACGGGAGCATAAGTTTCGTTATAGTCCATTCCATCTTCTTGATTATACCCTTGGGCCACTAAACAAGCTTTGTTTCTAATAACTAAACCTCCTTCATCTAATTTGTTTCTAAATACCCATTTAGTCCCAATTACAGTTTGTCCGCTAGGTCTAGGTACTAAGTCTCAAACTTCATTCCTAACAAATTGATTAAGTTCCTCTTGCATAGCCATTACCCAAAATTCATCTTCTATTGCTTCATTAATATTTTTTGGCTCTACCTGAGATATAAATGCTACATATTGACAAATATTCTTAAGTTTAGAGCACGTTACCACTCCCGTTGATGGTTCTCCAATGACTTAATCCATTGGATGATCTCTTATCAATCGGTACCCTTTGGGGAGAGGTGGTAGAGCTTCATCATCATCATCATCATCATCTTCTTCTTCTTCATCTTGAGGTAGAGTTGATGATGAAGGTTCTTCATGGTGAGTTTCCTCATTGTTTTCATCTTCAACTTCTTTGTCATGAAATGTAAACTCCTCAAGTTCCGCACATACATTCATAATCTTAATATTTCTAGAAGAATCATTAATTTCATCAAAAGTAACATGCATAGATTCTTCAACAATCATAGTTCTACGATTATAAACTCTATATGCCTTAGAACTATTCGAGTAACCTAGGAAAATGCCTTCATCAGATTTAGAATCAAACTTTCCTAGATGCTCCATAGTGTTTAAGATAAAACATTTACATCAAAAAATACGAAAATATCCCACACTTTGGATTTTATCATTTCAAAGCTCAAAAGGTATTTTCTTGATTTTAGGTCTTAATAAGATACGATTAAGTACATAACAAGAGGTATTTATGGCTTTGGCTAAAAAATACTTGGGTAAATTATTTTCACAAAGCATGGTCCTAGCCATCTCTTGTAAGGTTCTATTCTTCCTCTCAACCATCCCATTTTATTGTGGGGTTCGAGGAGAAGAAAATGTATGCTCAATACCTAATTCATCACAAAATTTGGAAAAAAATTTATTTTTAAATTCTCCTCCATTATCACTTCTAATTTTCAAAATTTAAATTCCTTTCTCATTTGTAACTCTCTTAGCAAATTTTTTAAAGAAATCAAAAGTTTTATTTTTCTTAATTAAGAAGAAAACCCATGTAAATCTCGAGAAATCATCAACCAAAACATAGCAATATAACTTTCCACCTAAATTAGCTACATTACAAGGACCAAAAAGATCCATGTGCACTAGTTCAAGTGTTCTAAATGTACTCACTTGATTAATGCTATGAAATAAAGACTTAACTTGTTTTTCATGCTGACATGCATCACAAAGTTTATCTTTTTCAAATTTTATTTTAGATATTCCTTTAACTAAGTCATTTTTAGGTATTTCATGGATGAGGCTCATGCTAGCATGTCCTAGCCTTCTAGGCCATAACCAAGAATCATTTTTCATGGCAACCAAGCATCTAACATGAGGATTAGGCAAAATGTTTAAAATTAGTGTGTAAACATTTTCTTGCCTATTTCCAATAAACATAATATCATTGGATGATGCACTTCTAATGATGCATTTAGATGCTTCGAAAATGACTACATATCCATTATCACACAATTGAGATATGCTAATCAAGTTATGCTATAGTAAAATATTTTTAATGCATGGGTAGGGGAGTATACTATATCACCAATGCCAACAATCTTACATTTGACATTGTCTCCAAATGTCACATGTCCACCATCCTTGCTTGATAGGGCTGCAAAGAGACTGATATCACCCGTCATGTGTTTTCAGCAACGGCTATCCAAGATCCATGTGCTTCTACTTGCTTGAGGATGCTTCTCCATCTACAGAAGGAGAATAGACAATTTTAGGTATCCAAATCTTCTTGTGTCCTTGAGTGTTAGTCATCTTAGGAACCCAAGTGAATCTAGCATAAGGGTTTCTCCTTAGTGCACAATCTCTAGTCATATGACCAAAAATACCACATGAAAAGCAACTTCCATTAAATTTTCTTGGGCTATGTGTGTGAGCATAGAAGTGTGCATAAGCATGATTGTTTGATGACTTTCTAGCATATACAACCTTAGGCATGACATTTTGTAAGGTTGTCATTTTTTCATTTAGCATGCAAAGTTCCCTTTTTAAATTTAGCATATTATCATTCAAGTGCTCTAATTGATCACTTAAGAACTTATTTTTATTCTCCAATTTTTTGTTTTTATTTTCTAAATTTTTCTTACCATCATCTAAGGCATGCTTTTCTTCCTTAAGGGTATCTACTTCTTTCCTTAATGCATTGCATAAGAGTAGCAAGTTATCATTTTCAAGCTCTAAAGATTTGTTGTCCTTTTTAAGCTCTTTAAACTTTTTCCTAATAGTATTAAATTCATCATGCATTTGATCAAATTCATTTTCTAGTTCTTCTTGAGTAAATGAAACTCGCCAAAAGTAAATCTTACCTTGTTGTCATTTTCCATGAGGCATAGATTTGCCTTTTTACTTTTGGAGTATTCTTTACTTGATAACGACTCACTTTCATCCCAAGAAGTCATCATTGCCTTATTCTTCTTTCTTGTGAGGGTTGGAGGTAGAAGCCATCTTGAGAAGTGGACAATCCTTCCTTAGATGCCCGGTTTTGTTGCAATTGAAGCATGTGTAGCCTCATTTTCCCTTTCTCATGCCTCATCTCATAAAACTCATAAATCTCCTTGCCAACATTGCCATTTCTTCAAAATCATCTGTCTCTTCCTCGGATGATGAGGGTTCTTCACCACGGTGTGATGCTTTTAAGGCAATGGTCTTGCCTTTGGGAGCATCTTCCTCCTTGTATTGCTTCATATGGGTCTCATGTGTCATGAGAGACCCAATGAGCTCAGTGATCTTTAAGGTGCTCATGTCCTTTGCTTCCATGATTGCGATGACCTTGGGCTCCCAAGCTTTTGGAAGGGAACGAAGGAGCTTCCTTACCTTCTCCTCTTCCCTTATGTCTCTACTAAGGTTAGCTAATCAATTTGTAATATTTTGAAAACAAGCATACTTGGCATCAATAGATTCATGCGATAATATTTTGAATATTTCATAATCATGCATGAGTAGGTTTATCTTAGATTCCTTAACTTGTGAAGTCCCTTCATGTGTAGTCTCTAAGACTTTCCAAAGTTCATATGCAGACTAACAAGTGGAAATCCTATTAAACTCATTAATTGATAGACCACAATATAGTGCATTGACGGCCTTTGCATTTGCATTAAAGAGTCTAATTTCTTCTTGATCTCACTCATCCATATCCTTAATTGGTTGCTTATACTCTACTTGAATCATTCTCCATACATCTTTTTCTAGTGATTGAAGGAAGCCATTCATACGTATCTTCCAATAGGCATAGTTGTTTCCATCGAACAATGGTGGAGTATGAGTAGAGGATCCTTGAGCTAGTTGGATTTCACTAGACAGTCTAAATTGTAGGGTAGATGGTTAAATCTAATCCTATGACCTTGCTCTGATACCAATTGTTGAGTGAATACCCACACTAGAAGGGGGGGGGGGTTGAATAGTGTTGGGTGACTTTTAACTTCTACTTGATTTCTTTCAAGTTTGATTTTTAATGCAATCAAATTGATCACGCAATTAAGTTGAGATGCTCGACAAGTAATAAATAGACTATAAGCACAATCAAACAAGCAATGCAAAGACAGATAGTTATAGTGGTTCGGCCAACTGCCTACTCCACTACCTTGGCTCCACACTAAGGATTTCTAACCAAATCCTTTATAGACATTGTGTTTCCCTTGAATACAACCGAGGACTCGATTCTCAATCCTTTGAGAACTCCTCAAACCTACTCACCTAGTCAAAATACAATTCTATGAAGGAAACCCTAAGTATTTACACTAGCACACCTAGCAAGCTAATAACGAAGATTACAATTTAAGAACAAAGAAGAATGACAAGAAGGAGTGAAAAGTAAAACCACAAGTGTGAGCTCCTTCCAAAGCCTTCTAAGTCTCCAACTCTTCAAGATGGTGAGCTCGAATCGTTGCCAGAGTTGAGACGAGAAGATCGCTTAAAGAGGATGAGGCTATCGGTGAAGCAAGTGAGCACAAATCAATCTTTGAGGGCTTAAATCTCTCTTTGGAGTGCACTAATGATCATTAAGGAGAGGTAAGAGAGGTTGGTGAGGGGTATTTATAACCCCTCACTCGACACAGCTCACCAACGCGCGTTTTTTTGCCCGTTGGACGCCGACCGATCGCTTGTCGATCAATCATCAATCAAAAACTTCACACATATATTAGATACATGTTTGTTATCATCAAAATAGAGATCGAAGCCTAGGGGGAACCCTTGGGCTAATAGGAGGGTCTTACCCAACCACTGGATTGTTTTCTTGGGTTCATCTCAGGGGCTCATGCTCGAGGGTGTTAGTCTTGAACTAGCCAAATGACCCCTAACCTAATCATGGTTACATTATTATCAGCATGAGGGTGATTGGCGCGGGGCACTGTCTCATGCTCGAGGGTCGCTAGCTAGTCTTGAACTAGCAAAATGACCCCTAACTTGATCATGGTTACATTACTATCAGCATGAGACTGATTGGCGTGGGGCGCCGAATTTGTTTGAATTTTATGGATGTATGGATGCATGGATTATATGCATTGGTTTACTACTTGTATCATTTAATTATAGTTATTCTGTTATGAATGTAATTAAATGATGGCTTAGGGAGGGCTCAAGGATTAGCCACTCACCGAGTTCCTCTGAACTCACCCTCGTTTTCTCTATTATTTTTGTTTCAGCTCCAAAGCAGTAGAGGTACTGTGGCACATGAGGCGCAGTTGGGTGGCGAGCTCAGGGCGTAGATCTCGTGACATGGAGTCGTACTGGTGTCTAGGACAGTTGTTCATTTTGTTCATTTTTCAGACATGATGTAGTAGAGACCAACTTTTCAGATTGTTCAGGATTTGTTATAATATCATGTTATTTTCATTTTAGTAATTGCATGGTTGTGTATCTTTATTTCCGCATCATGGTCATGTTTGGGTAGGCTTCGGGGTACGGACGTGTACTCTGGACGATCATGCGGCCTTAGGATTTTAGGGCGTGATTGTTGTTGTAAATTGCTGGAGGTGGCGTTGGCTGACTCCGGGTATCAACCATGGTGTGACATGAAATATATACTCGGCGCTACAGTGGGCGCCAAATGTTCTCACCTGAGATCAGGAATGTTGCAAGTCTTCCTAGCTCATAGCTCTTAGTTGGATGCAGCTCCAGGAGTGACCTGTAAAGACACTCCAAAGTTCAATTAAGGATGTATTCGGGGTGTGTCTTTAAATAATTAAACTCGAAAGATACCTGTAGATGCAAGGTTTGGTTTATAAGTCAGGTGTATTCAATGAGGATTTCTCCTCAATTATCGCGGGGATATTCCTTGAGTGAGTCAATTGCCGGTAATTGTGCCCCTTAATTGTGTTGTGATTATATTTGAATTCTTTGGGTATATGACAAAGATGAAAATGCCCTTGGGATGACTGGGTGGAGTTCCCAAGCCTGATTAGCTAGGACGAACTGTGCTTCGTGGGCTCACCATACGGGCTTCGAGGAATTAGTCCGATCCAAATAGTAATAGGGAAATAATTGACATTCTCATATTTACTATGCGTTATAAATATATCATGATTTGGAACAATTTTGGTTACTACCTCACTTTTAACGGGTAACAAGAAAATATTATTAATTATATAATTCAATAATAAAAGTATATAATTGCTCACATATTTTTTTGATACAATAACACTATATATTTTTAAGTAACGGGTTATGTTACTGTTTAAAAACCATATAACCAGTTCTATCCGAACTGATTAGTTCGGTTCAATTACATGTCGAATATTGGATGATTAATCGATTTCAATATTGCATATTAATTTTAAAAACCACACCGTTTCGGTTTTGATAGCGAATTCCTAAACGATTTCAATTTCAATTATTCATTAAAAATATAATTAATCGAATCGTTGTCATCCCTATTATTTCCTATGAACAATTAGCCATGCATGTTATATATTAAAAATTAGCCGACCAAGCTATATTAGACGACCAAAAGTGAGGACCTCCAAAATTAGAAATTAGAAATTAGAAATTACACTTAAACATTACGTTAAATTCAATTTAATTCTTCCTTTGTCAAAAATTAGATGACTAAGCCATGTATAAAAGGAAAGAGAAACAAGTCAGGTTATTAAGAATAAATTGATCGTCCAACAATGTGATCGATGGGTTTCACTTCATAAATGATATTATTTCAAACAACATATCACATGGAACATCACAAACTATTAAGGCCTTTTATTTTCTAATTATTAGAGATGGAAGATTAAAGGAAGCCCAAGCAATGAGGTTTGACGTTCTCATCAATCGGGGAAATCACTTGATTGGTGGTGGTTCGGGATGACGATTGGCAACCGGTGCCGGTGGCACAAAAGGAGACACCCTCTTCGGACTTTCAAAAGGATCTGCCACTGCGAATGCTAGAGGCATAAAAGGAGACTTCGGATCCGGATGACGGTTAGCTGCCGGCGCTGGTGGAGTAAAAGGAGACACTCTATTGCCTAAAACTCTACCTAAACATAAATATATTACACAAAATTAATAAGTAACTAACAACAATATTGATTCATTAATCAACAAACACATATACTAATATTAATTCAATGGAAGAGAAATTAACAAACCGATTACCTTTTGTGATGATTCCTTCGCCAGCGTGTGTTTTACGAGAACTCGTCGGCATGATCAAGGTTGAGAAGAGAAGAACTGAGATAAAAAGCATGGTGGTGATGGTCGGAGGAGGAGAAGAAGAACACAACTTAATTGTCATAATTGCCCTTGCCTTCTCTTAATTTACCCTCAAGGAAATTACTATTGTAGTCACTTTATAACTTATGTTGATCGATTATTGATGTTCTAGACGACACCTATCTCGTTGCCAAAAGTCGTGGTGCACACTTCAAGATTTGGGATGAAACGGGGCAGAGGGGAAGACAAAGTTTGCAAGGGGAGGAGAAAGAACCGAAGGAACTCCACGCCTCAATCGTCTTCACCATTGACACCTTTATATAAGCATCATCTATTGAGAACAAACATTGGAATCGTTTTCCTTATACTGCTTTATATGGAAATATGGCATTGCAAAAGCATATATGGGGAGAGATTCTTCTCGTATGCATCTGTATACACGTGTATGGTTAGAGAAATATGAATATGAACAAATCATGAAATTAATCTCCTATACATGATTAATTGATATGTGAATTGATATGTGAATTGAAAATATTTGGCATTGCAGTATTTTGTTTCCCATGCCAATTAGGAATAGTATTTGGAGGGGCAAAATAAAGGAGAATCACATAAGTTCACAAATACTATCATAGATATTGTTTTGAATATATTATTGTTCATATTTTAAATAAAATATAATTTAAAATTGATCAAAAGATATAAAGTTAATAATTACTATTAAACAAATAAATTATTCAGAAAAAATAGTTTTTGCAAGTGATCCAAAATTTAAATACCGTTTTGAAATATAAATCAATGCCTAGTTATTGAAACCTAGCTAGACCTAATTGGTTGGATCGGGAAGCTAGGGATCCAGACCAAAACACTGGAAGAAAACTAACTTTACCCATGGATGAACTACCAATGGACATGATCCGTTGGTATTAGCGACAAAATCGAGTACTAGCCCAGAGGTCCCATCAAGGCCCAAGCACTGGCCAACTTTGTCATCGAATTCACCCACTAGGAAGACATCCCTAACTAGGTCAAGATTTGGACGATGTTTGTAGACGGCGCCTCCAACGAAAAAGGAAACGGAGGAGGCATCATTTTGGTGAAAGGTTGAGGAATTTTCCTAGAGCAATCTCTTCAATTCGAATTCAAAGGTGGCAACAACCAAGCAGAATACAGAGCCTTAATCGACGAGCTAAAACTCACCCAAGACGTAAAATCCTGGAATGTGATCGGAAAAAGTGACTCATATCTTGTCGTGGGACAAGTCAATGACACTTGCCATGCAAGGGACCCCTCCCTCGAAAGGTACATCTCATATTTAATCTCTAACTTTGATAGTTGTGTGATTTAGCACATAACTCGGGATCAAAATACCCGAATCGACCTGTTATCCAAGGTCGTTAGCACCAGGAAACCTCAAAACAACAGGTCGGTCATCCAATAAGTCCTCGGACAACCAAGCATTCAGCCTACCAACACCTCGGTCGAGGTCTGAAAAGTCGAACAAAGCATAAATTGGAGGACTCCATACATAACCTACCTCTGACGAGGAGAAATTCTGGAGCACACCTCCAACCCAAGCAAATTCAGGAGGATAGCAAGCTACTAGACCCTCCTCGATGATCAACTCTACAAAAGTAGATACTCTCGACCGCTACTCAAATGCATCAGTCGACCTCAAATAGATACCGTGATGATAGAAGTCCATGATGGCATCTACAACAATCACATCAAGGGAAGATCCTCTGGGCCGAGTATTTCTGGTCGGCCATGAAGACAGATTGTAGCTCCTATGTCAAAAGGTAAAATAAATGCCAAAGATCATCCGAGGTCTTGCAACAACATCCCAAGCCACTCTGTAGCTTGGAAGTCAGTTGGTCGTTCCCCAGGTGGGGCATCGACCTCCTCGGCCTGTTCCCTCGAGCGTTGGGATAACTTAAATATTTGGAAGTAGCGATCGACTTCTTCACCTAATGGACAGATGCTAAATCCCTATCCTCAATTGTGACCGAAAATGTCCAAAGATTCCTATGGAAAAACATTATTTGTAGGTACGGCATACCCTGCAAGCTCGTCAGTGACAACAAAACGCAATTCACAAATCGACGATTATGAGAATTTTGCTCGGACATCAGCATTCGACAACTCTTTTCATCGGTAGAGCATCCACAGACAAATGGCCTGGTTGAAGTAGCCAACATGATCATTCTGGTGGGACTCTGAAAGAAACTTGAATAGGTCGAGGGACACTGGGCGGAAGAGCTGCCCGAAGTGCTCTGGAGCTACGACACAATCACTCAATCTTCTACTCTAGAACTCCTTACATGTTTGTTTATGGAGCAAATGCCATGATCTCAGTCAAGATC
This sequence comes from Canna indica, assembly GCA_034359265.1. NCBI lineage: Eukaryota > Viridiplantae > Streptophyta > Magnoliopsida > Zingiberales > Cannaceae > Canna > Canna indica. The sequence goes on along the minus strand of CP136898.1, from coordinate 27,629,731 downwards.
GTAGAGCCTAGCCTTCGCAGAACTACCTTCGAGAAGTAGAATATTTCAGAAACCCACCAAGCCGAACTCGACCTCGTTAAGGAAGAACAAAAGCTTGTCAGAATTAGAGAAGAAGCCATGAAGCTCAGAGTAGCTCAGAATTACGACAAGCATGTCAAGCTGAGGAGCTAAGCAGAAGGAGACATGATCCTATGAAAGATTGAACCTCAAAGGAAGCCAACTAGAGAAGGAAAGCTTGCCCCAAACTAGGAAGAACCCAACAGGATCACAGAGGTCCTCGAAAAAGGGGCCTACAGAATTGCTGAATATTCCGGACGAGAACTCCCATGATCGTGGAACGCGGACTCCCTACGAGCCTACTACAGCTTAGCTCCCCCCTTTAACTATAAGTGATCGGTGTACTCTTTTTCCTTCATGGAGGTTTTCTCCCACTTGGTTTTTCCCCTTGAAAGGTTTTGACGAGGTACCACCATGCAAAGGCCGAGCACAACCCTCGGTGGGGTATCATGTACTGTTACATTCATTAATAATATTACTCGCCCTTTTTCTGCATATTTCTTGTGTCCAGATTGTTTAAAGCTATTTAATAGCACATAAAAGAGGAACCTTTATGGTCTCGCAATAGCTCTTGCCCTACACATGCACGACAAACCAATCCTCCTCGGTTGCAGCCCCACACTCGGAATCCAACAACGACCAAAACTCAATTTTCATCAGTTTGGCCCGTTGGCCTCAGTGTCTATCTCGGGATCCCGCGCCCTTAGCGACCAGGACTCAATTTTTACCAACCTGGCTCGTCGGCCATAGCGCCACTACTTCCAGCCTTAGAGCCCTTAGTGCGACTAGGACTCAATTTTCAACAGCCTGGCTCGTCGGCCATAGCGCCACAACTTCTAACCTTAGAGCCTTAATTACTGCGACCAGGACTCGATTTTTACCAACTTAGCTTGTCGGCCATAGCGCCACTACTTCCTGCCCCAAAGCCCTTATGAACTCGGCTTAAGCTTCCTACTCACAACCACCAAACAGGTAACCCTAGCCTTAAACTTTGTTCTTTTGGTTTAGATATATTCAATCATACTCTAAACAAATCCACAACGATCGAGAAGCTGATCAAACTCGGCAAGGCATAACAAGAATAAAAGCGGATAAATATCCTCTTTATTCATAAAACCCCACAAAGGGGATAGTTACATTTACAAATCCACAAAGGATAGTTTATAAGCAGAAAAACAAGTCACGATGGAAAACTAGCAAAACAACTATTTGAAGAGTATTTCGGCAGGAATATCATCACCAACGACGAGTCAAGGCACGCAAATGGAAACCCCTAGCTCAGAGATCTGCTACCATGATTTAACGCCATACACAGACTTGGTCGTAGAACCTCCTGCAAATCACAATCAAAGGGAGAACAGACTAGAGGGATGAAACAGAAGCCTCGGTAGTGCAAACATACCAATGAAAAAACTAGAACCACGGAGAGGTTTTAGCCAGCCATAAATGATACATGCAAAACTGCACAACGCCTCCCACGAGCTTGGGCCAAGGGAAGCACCCCCAGCATAAGCCCGGCGGTGTGAATCCACGATAATATGTGATCCACTCGCCATCGATCCAAAGTCGGCCCACGTTGAAATGATAACCTTCGACACTTCCCATTCCATGATGGCTAATACATGCAAAACACAAAGTGCATGGGGCTATTTATATACCAGAGCAGAAATTGTCGCCCGAATGGGTGACACCACTTTATCACGGACAGAGCCTCGTGCGTCATCCCCGGGATTAGCCTTGATCCATTCCGAGCAATATCTCAACAAGATTACCAGACGACATTGTCGCCATTCCTTCCTTTTTGTGCAATATATACAGACCCGAAACACCCCAGGTTACCTAGAATTCAATTTCTATTACCTCAACCTCGAACATCTATTGACTTGAGCGTCAGGGTGTCTTTTGCAAGGCCCCCCAGCACTAGAGTTACACCTAACCAAGAGAGACACCAAATCAGACTGCACCGCTCCGACCCTCAGGCAAGAACAACTGGCAAAGTAGATCGGCTTTTGGTCTTCCCTTTCTCTCAGATTGGTACCAAACTGAGGGCTTTCTCTGAGACTGTAAGGTAGAGGAAGAATGTTTTAGGTTTGTCCCAAACTGGTGGGTTAACGAGGAAACTCTTGAGCTCCCCAAAGGCCTATTCGCAATTCTCATCCCACTAGAAGTCATGTTTCTTCCTTAAGATCTTGAAGAAAGGTAAGGCCCTGTTGGCCGATCTCGAGAGGAATCTAGACAAAGCAACAATCCTCCCTGTGAGTTGTTGCACCTCTTTTGTGTTGCGTAGGTTATACATTTCTTGGATGGCCCGACATTTCTCGGGATTGGCTTTGATACCTCGATTTGTCAGCATGAATCTGAGAAACTTACCGTCGTGGACTCCGAAGGCACATTTTTTCGGGTTTAATCTCATCCTATAACATCTGAGCTGGTTGAAGATTTCGGTGAGGTTGCTACAATGGTCTCTAGTGGCCAGTGTTTTGGCATCCACGTACACTTCCATATTTTGGCCGATCTATTGTTCAAAAACTTTGTTCATTGTGCATTGGTATGCAGCCCCTATGTTTTTCAGTTCGAAGGGCATCACTTTGTAGCAGAAGTTGGCATGCTCGGTAATGAAGGTTGTATATTCTTTATCTTTCGGATGTATTCGGATTTGGTTGTAGCCTGAGTAGGCATCCATGAAGCTCAAAACTGGTATCCCGAAGAGCTGTCAACAAGCTTGTCTATGCTCGGGAGAGGGTATAAGTCTTTCGGGTAGGCCTTGTTCAGATCAATGAAGTCGACACACATCTGCCATTTTCCCCGAGTGTTTCTTGACCATCACGACATTCATAAGCCATGTGGTAAATATGATTTGTCTGATGAAGTTTGCATTTAGCAACTTACTCCTCTCTTTAAGGGATTATTATTGGCGTTCGGCCCTAAGTTTTCTCTTCTTCTATGCGACATGCTTCACCCGAGGGTCGATGGAGAGCTTGTGGAAAATGACTCAAGGGTCTATCCACGGCATGTCGGCTGACATCCATGCGAATAGGTCAACATTTTCTATAAGTAGAGTGCCAGGTTAAGCTTTGAGCTCGACAGGCAGGCAAGCTCCAATGAAGGTCACCTACTCGGGGGAGGCCCCGATTTGTACAAGTTCCAAGTTGTCGGCGGGCTGGGGCCACTCTTGGACATCTCCTTTGGGGTCCAATTCAGATATTCTAGATTGTTGTTTTGTGTGAAAGACTGAGTGCACTGGTTGGGATGAGCTGCACGACATTTCTTCCGACTCGGTCGATTTTTGTTTTAAGTATTCATTGTAGCATAGGCGAGCTTCATTTGGGTTTGCATGGACAACTCTCACTTTTGTCTTTGAGACGGAGAATTTGATTGCCAAGTGGGGAGTCGACACAACGGCTCCCAAGCTATTAAGTGATGGTTGCCCCAGGATCATGCGATAGGGGTTGGGATAGTTGATGACTAGGTACTACACATCCGTCGAATTGGTCCTCGGTTGGGCACCAAATATCATCGTTAGCCAGACATAGCCTCGTGCGTTGACTCGTTCTCGTGAGAAGTCGTTGAGGTCTATGTGGTATAGGTGGAGTGAAGCTTTGTCAATGTGCATCTTTCTGAATGTTGAGTAGAATAGGATGTCGGCTGAGCTTCCTTGGTCCACCATGACTTTTTTGATAAGGAAAATGCCAGCAATTATGGAAATGACGACAGGGTCATATAAATATTTATCAATCCCAAGGAAATTAGATTCATAAAATGATATTACCATGATTTAGATGTGAAGCCTCTGTGGGCGGGTCACGTTGTCAATCACCATGATGGGTCAGAGCGACCTCTTTTTGGCCGAGCTCGTCTCGCCTCCTCTGGTGAATCCTCGCACCATGTGGTCAATGACCCTGCAGATCTCGATGCTCAGCTGATCAACTCTACAGTCATCGTGGTCGCCTCCCACGCTCCTCGGTGGTGGCGTCCTGCTCGAACATTAGCGCTGGGAGGCGTAATCCCTCCAGTCTCGACTATGGCTCCGTCTACGGCTGATGCAGAGGTCGAGGCGGCCTTCTCTTATTAGGTGCTCGATTTGGTCTTTGAGCATTACACACTCTTCGGTGGTGTGTCCATAGGTGCGGTGGAACTCACACTTTTTGCTTTTGTCGACATTAGGCGGGGGTTTCAATTTTCCAGCGTTGTTGGGATGCTTGACTACCTGCAAGTGATAGATCTCTCGAAGGATAGTCTCCCTTCTAACATTTAGTGAGGTGTACTCACCAAATCTGGGGCAAGGTCGGGAGGGCAACCTTATCCTTCTGCCGCTATCCTACTCACGATGATCTCGGTCTTCGCCCTTCTTGTCAGGCTTCTTGGATTTTTTTTCTTCGATGTCATCTTTGTCGGTCTGCCTGTCGGTCTTTCTGGTCTCTCGAAGTTCTTCCATCTTCATCTAGCACACGACCTTTTCTCGGAACTCTAGGATACTCCTTGGCACAATTCAACTACTAGATGCGGAAGTCATAGTAGAACAATTAACCACAAACAAATATCAATAGTAATAATTTGATTTATAGTGGTTCGGCCCCAATGCCTACTCCACTACCTAAGCAGCCCCGCTTAGGATTTTCAAACTTAATTTTACTATATTATGAATGTTTCCTTACAATGAGAATCTTTTACCCAAAGAGTCTTCGCTCTCAACCTAAGGCACTTCGACACCCGGAAGTCTTCGCCTTCTTACAGAGAGCACTCTTCCACCTCAAACTCTAAAGGACAACAATTACTAATCCTAGGAAACTAAGTTTACACCGGTGGATTTAGGCCTCAATACCAAGGCTACCACCACACTCAATAAACCTAGCAACCTAGGTTTACACAACTTGTAAATTAACAAATAAACCACAAAATAAACAAGTAATAAAGACCAAAAAATAAACAACACAAACTTAGCTCTCAAACAATGAATGCTAGCTCCTCTTGATGCATTGATGATGAATCAAATGAGACTTGAATACTATATCAAGAAATCTAGGCTCAAACTAGGGTTTCACCAAAGACGTGGCTCAATCAAAGTTTATGGGTGTTAAAGGATGTCTCATGAAGCATTAGAAGATTATTGGAAGGCTTAGAACCAAGTTATATAGGTAGATGAAGCAATGAGACGCGAGCTCAACGGGTGGAAACGACTATTTTTTTATCTGTTACAACACCCGTCGATCTGTTGGTCGATGGTTCGGTCAACCGAACAGCTACTCGATACTTCCAACAACTTTCGATCAAAGTCTGGTCGATCGAACCATTGGCCAAACCTGGGACTGAAACTGCACTAAATGCAGTTTTAGCAAGGTTTGAACTTTCAATGCTTATTTACATTTCTTAACTTTAAGTTACTAACTTTAAGTTACTAACTTTAAGTTACATTTCTTAACTTATTACATTTCTTTCTTTCAATCCTTATTTACATTTCTTAAAGTTACTAACTTTAAAACATAAATGTTAAATAAGGATCACCCCCCATTTGGATTCAATAAAAATATCTAAAAAAAATCAAAATTCTTAAGAATCAAAATCTAACTTTTGGGGTCTAGTACAAATTTACGAAAACCAAAAATTTTATAATCTCCCGGGTAAACTATGGATAGGTTAAATGTTTCAAAAAATTCCTAAAAATAGGTCTTTAACTTGTTTCCATCTAAGGAACAATTACGGGGACTTTTGGTGCCAAGAAAAAGTCTAAATCATATAGCCTTCCAAGGAGCTCCTTAAACTTTGAAAATTTTTGGGCCATTTTATGATTTTCATATTTTGGGGTTCGGGTTTTGGTTTTTGAGTTCATATGCATCAAATAGAGGATATACATAAAATTTTGACACTCTATACCTAGACTCAAATATCCCGATGAATCCCGAGCATCGACTAACGTCCTTGCCGATTTCTCCAATTTTTTCGATCGGGGATGTTGTGCGCTAACCGACTTGGAACCTAAAAATATTTTTTCATGAAAATATTAGTTCCATATTTGTTATCATCAAAACCAAGATTAAAACCTAGGTTGAAACCTTAAACCAACACAATCTCGTCGTTCAAACTTATGGTGGATCTTCTAGTATTGTTGTTTCTTCATCCAATCCATCTAATCCAATGCCCTACCACCCTGCCTCTAGTCACCATACATTCGCCTCCACCCACCATCCCCTCATCTCCGGTTATCGCTCCAACCATGGATCCTGGTCTGTCAATGTCGGCACTATCGACATCACGGTGTAGGCCATGAGGGCCTAACAGAATTCTCCCTCTACTAGGTGTGGGGCAACCGGGCAGACTGATTAGTGTGTGTGGCGATAGGTACATAATGTATTATATATTAATTATTATTTAAATATAATTCAATATATCATAATATATAGTTGTACTTTATTTTATGCAGGTTCGAGCAGGAGGACATCTCCTACAACTCGGTGTGGCTCTACATGGTCTTAGGTGCCCCGCGAGCATGTTGACATGCTCTGGCGAGAGTTATTTTGTAGGCTCGCTATACATGGGCTAATGATCAAACGCCCTTTGTAGAGAGCACGTGGGAGGCGGTTGCCCGCGCTTTCTACGACGGGTAATTGAACCAGGCCCGAAGCACATTGGAGACTCGATGACACGACCCCAAGTTGATTCCTAGACATGTGTGGGCCCATCTCATTGAGCGGTGGGCATCCGAGGAGTGGCAGGAGGTCTCCCAAACTGCAGCTAGAAACTATATGTCCGGGGTGGAGGGCTCGGGGGGTGCCACACTAGTCGCTCCGTCTCTTTTATGGTTCACGAGTGTCGTATGGTAAGTATTACCTTTTTTAATTAAATTATATATTAAGATTATAATAATGAATGTATTTATTTTCTAATTTTAGACGTGAGTCGAGGAAGATGACACCGTCCACCGCCCCTCGCCGATGGAGGTATTCAAGCGCACTCACCATCGGCGATATGGGGTGGGGGAGTACGTCGATAGGAGGGCCGCAAACATCGTGGTAAGTATACTTGGTTTATGCAATTTTTATTTATAATTTATATATGTAGTTAAAGAAATTATGAAACAAAAAAAAAACTCATGTAGGAGACATACACGTAGGGCTGTTCATTGGGTCGACCCGACCCAATTAACCTGAGAACCCGACCCGACCTATTTAGGTTGGGCCGGGTTGGGTAACCGGGTTGGGTCGGTACAATTTGACCAAACACCACCATAATCGAGCCGGGTCCCGGGTTTTAGAATTTGAAACCGGATGACCCGATTATTTATATTTTTAAAATATTTATATTAAAAAATATTTATTTTTAATTTATTTTTAATTTTTTTAAAAAATATTGTTAAAAACTCTTTTTTACCTCAATGGGTAAACCCAGCTACCCGACCCAACCCGACCCGACCCGACCCGAACTAGGTCGGGTTGGGTCGCGTCGGGTTTGAGAGGTGAAAAATTTTCAACTCAACCCGATTACACTTGGTCAGGTCGGATTGATTTTTTTCCTAAACCCGACCCGACCCAACCCGTGAACACCCCTACATACACGAGGACTATCACGAAGCGCAAAGGAACGCCGTAGAGTCATTTTGGCCCTATAGCGTGGGTCGATGCCGCAGGTGGCTGGGAGCACATGGTCATGTGCGAGCTGTGTTGGGGCCGCATGGGGTATCGACCCCTCCTATTGCTAGTGAGAGGCCCTCCACATCCTGGACGTAGGATCAGAGTCGTATAATAGCCTTAGAGTGATAGCTCGCACATAAGAGACAGATGATGCTCCTGATGCGTATTGCGGCTTACTCTAGCATTCGGATACCTCCGACGTCTGAGCCATCCACCTTGACCTAGTCGACACCGCTCCTGACCTAGCCACTTAAGACTTCGTTGCCTAAGCTCTGCAGCCTCACCGCACTCGTTACGTCTTTTTTTAGTCTATTTTGATTACATTTGATACTTGATATACTTGATACTTGATATAGTTATTTTATTTGATAAGATATACTTGATACTTGAATTTTTTGTATATAGTTTAGTTTTCATAATCGATGGCATCCATTTGAGGTTTGCTTCTTGTGTTTTGATTACTACATTTGACGATATATATAATCTTTGTGTATAAATTGATTCATATTTTGTATATGGTGTCACGCTGTAAATTTATATTTTATGTATTTGGTTTGTGTATAAATCGATGTAAACAAGAATTTTGCAATTTTTTATTTTTTTCAGGTTCAGGATAAAACATCAGCAACGACCTACCAATAGCTAGCCGTTAGTAAGCCATCGCTGAAAGCGTGTCGTAAAATGGCTGATGCCCTGCGCAACATGGGTTATCACGATTGCTGATAACCTTCAACGATAGCTTATTTTCAGCGACGCATTACCAACGGCCGCAGTGGTCGTCATATTGATGATTACATATCAGTGGCAACGCTAGCGGCCACCGCTAATAAGTTATTTGTGACAGCCTCATCGGTCATCACAAGTTATTAGCGACACACACTTTTGCGATGGATTGTTGCAATAGTATTTGTCGTCCATGATATGCATCACCAACGGTTCAGCAATGAGTTGAGTTGTCAGTGAAGCTTACATTTCCAATAGTGTTAGTTAACTACAACCCCCATGGTCCTTGAGTGCTCGTCATCTGCCTATTTGAAGTTTGTTTCACGTGATTTTGGTTCATGACTTCGCTTTGGTCGTTGGACTTGCATATATAAGAAGATAAAAATGAAAGAAAAATAAATGATCTTTTATTAAGTATTGATTATAAAATTGATAACTAATAGCTACTACATCGACGAATGAACGTGAAATTAGATTTTAAAATACAAAAAATATATTTTTTTTGCAAAGAAGAAACGCATGGAATTAATCAACCGAAATATCAGAAAAGATACAGTCGCTATCTAGGATAGAGTTGAGTTCGAGACGGCAAACGGAGGTCCAAACAGTGAACTCTTTACAAGCTCGAGCCCTATTTGCTGCCCAATGGCCATCTTTGTTTACATTGCGGGGAATATGAATAAAAGATACATTAATAAAATTATGAACAAGGGAAAAAAATATCATGAACAACTGAGGTAATCCTCCAAGGGATGGCAACAGCCTTGTTGAGAGAGTCAATCAACACCTTGTTGTCCGACTCTATCACCACCTTATCCATCAGTTTGTCAACAGCAAAATTCAAAGCATATAAAACTGCCAACCCTTCACATAATAAAATGGAGTCAGCAGGGAAATAATTATATAAAGCAAGAGAACAAGGACCCAAATGATTTCTAAAAATGCAACCTGAGCCACCTTACAAATATTTAAAAGAGCCATCACAACTTAATTTAATAAGGCCTAAGGTGGGAGGTTGCCATCGAGGAGAATTAGTAGTTAAAGGAGTATTTTCCTCAGATGAGTATCTGTTCTTATAATGATTTGAAAAAAATCATGATTCAAGCAATCACATTAGAATAGGAAGGCTTATCTTTCCCATGCATTACAGATTTTTTGAAAAACCAAAGAAACCAAAATGTATTAGCAACAATGGCTGAGGGACCAAAATTCCTTGCGGAGTTTGAGTCCTGTAGTAGCCAGCTACTAGAACACCAATTGCTTCTCATGGAAAAATCCAAATTCAGATTAGAACCCAAAAGAGACCAAATTTCGAAAGCAAAAGAGCAATCACAAAATAAATGGAAAAACGATTCATTCTCAACATTACAAAGAACACAAGCTTTTGTATCAAAAACACCTAGCTGAAATAACCGTAAACGAGTCAAAAGCCGACCATGAAAAAGCTTTCAAAGAAAATTTTTCACTTTTGGAGAAGTTCCCAAATTCCAGAGTCTATGCCAAATTTGAATATTTCCAATGGAAAATTGGTTCTGGTTTTTTAAAAACTTGTAAGCAGAAGAAGAATAGACTATTCCATTTTCCTCATTCTCCCAAACAAAAGTATCCTCATAGGGTTCCTTAGGTAACCGAGTTCCCTCAATGGCAGCCCCCAAATCATTGTTGTAAACAAAATTGATAATGAAGCCAGACCAATGAAATTGGCTGATCCAAAAAGCTCTCCTCTAGAAGAAAGAAGTGGGATGGCGTCTTCCTCCTCCCGTGGCACTCTCGCCCCTGAGGCTCCCTCTCCCTCTGCACCAGAGCCGCCTGACGAAGATCCCCCACCTCCACCGCCAAGACCTTCACCTTTCTCCCGTGGCACGCGACCACCCTCCGCCTCCAGACGGCCATCCTCTACTCCCGTCTCCTGGGCCCAAGTACTCCATGGAGATAACTCTGTCAGCCCTCAGGTGACCCCTAACCCGACCCTCTGTGGCATTCACTTGGCTTCCTCCAATAAGGTTCATTTCATGCCGCAACAACTTATGGCGTGGAGTGAACCTTGGGAGAACAGTCTCAGTGGTAAATTTTTTGGCAAATCTGCGCCGCTGCCGGTGGTGAACTCCTAGGCAATGCGTGTTTTTAATGTTGACGGTTTCATTTCTGCCCTCGATCTGAAAGAGGAGTTTTTGTCTTCCGATTTCGTGATCGTATTTCTTGCTCGAATGTCCTCACCGGAGGGCCATTTTCTTTGCGTGGGAATGTGATTCGGCTTATCCCCTGGAGGCCACTTTTTCGGCCTTGGTATGGACCTTTCTTGTTGGCCCCCATCTGGGAGCGCCTTCTCGGGTTGCCGCTGGAAATTTGGAATGTTGATTCGGTCTCCTTGTTTGCTGCCTCTCTCGGTAAAGTTCTCGCCATCGACCAAAGGTCGTTTTCCTTCGAGCGAGGTCGATACATCCGGGTCTGTATCGAAATTGATCTCTCGCTCGTCCTCAGGCAAGGCCTCTGGGTCAGGGAGCCCGAGAAGGAATTCTTCCAACCGGTTGCCTATGAGAATCTTCCTTCGATATGCTATGCTTGCTGTTGGATTGGGCATCGCGAGGTAGACTGCACCTCTCTGCCTTCATCAAACATTTCGGCTCCGAAGAGCTCTTCGTCAGCTCCACCCCCTATAACTATTTCAGGGCTCGAACCCCCCTCCTCTATGGCTGTCGACCCCCCTCCAACCCTCGCCTCTGAAGAGGTCCCCCTCCCCTCTCCTGAACCTCTGTCACACCCGACGCCAACCTATGGCCCGTGGGTGCAGGTCACCAAACGACGTCCTTCATGCCGTTCATCCTTGTCCAGAGGCCGCATTGCATTCGCGATGCGCGCTCGGGGCTATCCCCTATCACGCGCCCCTCACATGCACCCCCAAGGCCGCCCCCTGTCACGCTCATCTCAGGGGGACCCTGGTTCTAAGGATGACGTGGACACCCTGTTTGACCGTTCTGCTGCCCCTCCTACTCGTGCTTCCCATGTGCACGCTCAGGGTCACCCCTCGTCTCGCACTCCTCGCATGGGCCCTTGATCTACAATTGAGGGGACGTATCTGCCTCCTTCCCATTCTGTCGACCCTGACATCTTTGTTGACGATTTTAATGTTCCCTGGGACCCCTCATCCTCTCCTCCTTCACGTGGCACCATGCGTAGCCCGCGCGATCAAGGTCGTGCCTCCACACGTCGTTCGCACGATCGAGGTCATGCCTCCCCACGTGCTCAACATGCTCAGGTCGACGTCGCTCACCCTACTGCGCCACCAAAATCGTGCCATGTGTCCTCCCCTGCCGCCCACGCCTCCAATCCTGTCACTGTCCTGTCTCCTGCTGCCCCTTTTTAGGCGCGCTCGCATCATCATGACGCCCCCTCGCTCAGCGTGCCCTCCATCCCCATCCACCCTACGCGTGGCTCGAGTGCTGCATCACCCTTGATGGTAGCTGTCCCCTCGATAGCTGAGCCGCACCACCCCGCTCCATCTTCTTCCCATCTCGCCACTTCAACCATCACTTTGTCCTCACTTGTGCTGGCTTATGTGCCCCCCTCTCGCTCCTTGGAGCAGCTTGCCAACAACCTAGCCTTCTCCTTTGGTGCTCAAGCCACCCCGGACGCCATGGATGTCTCCTCTGCTATTGTTCCTACATCCCGACGGCCTCCAAAGCCTCCTAAGCTGCCTGAGTAGAAGCAATCAAAGCGACGTTGAGCTTCGACCAACGAATCTGAGATCCACTCTCCTTCCATAGCTACCGAATCAGCTTCTACCTCCTACGTCCTCGCAATCATTCCCAAATGAACTGCATCTCATGGAACGCAAGGAGCGCGGGGCGCCGTGATGTAAAAGAACATCTTCGTTTGTTAATTCGTAGCTTCTCCATTTTGCTAATCGCCTTGCAGGAAACTCACCTTGACGATCTTCGTGCTTCCCGCCTTATAAAAACTTTTGGCCGATTTTGGGCCGGAGCCTCACAACCCTCGGCTAGGGCCTCCGGTGGTCTGATAATTGCCTGTGACACTACTGTCCTTTCTACTCAGGTAATCTCTATACAGCCCCAATGCATCTCTGCAGTGGTAGGTATGGAAAACTTTGAGCCTTTTCTTTTCTCAAACATTTACGCTAGTACAAATCCGAATGTCCGACGGGATTTCTGGAACGGTTTTTACTCGTTTGATTTTTTGAGCTACCCGTGGATTCTCTGTGGTGATTTTAACTGTTATTTGGATGCTCATGAAAAGAAGGGTGGTCTCCCCTTTAGACTGAGCAAACGTGTTATGGATTTTCGTGAATTTGTTCACAACTTGGGTTTAATCAATTTGGGCTTTTTCGGGGTTCCTTTTATAGGGTGCAATAACATGCACCCCTTGTCTAGAATTCAAATTCGCCTTGATCATGTTTTTTGAACGCTGCTTGAGCTCATTTTTACGATACTGCCAAAATTAAACACTTAAATCGCGGCATCTCTGGCCACTGCCCTTTTCTTTGTACTTTTGGAAGCTCAAAAACCCGTTCTAAGCTTTTTTAGTTTCAATCCTTTTGGACTGAGTACCCGAAGAGTTTTGACGTTGTTTCTATGGCCTGGAATGAGGTTTTGCCAAACTTAAACTTTTTTGACAAATTTTCGATGGCTTTAAAATTCACTCGACATGCTATGTCTTCATGGAATAAAAATAATGTGGGTCGGCTTGAAATCCTGCTTGATGAGGTGACTGCTAAAATATCTAACATTGAAATGCTTGATGCCTCTGTTGGATTAAATGCCTGTGATGAATTACTACTTAAATCATGCTATAATCATGCTTCTTCCCTTAGAAGACAAATAACTACGAAATGGTGGTGCAAAGCCAAAACTAAATGGACCATTGACGGCGATGATAACTCTGCTTATTTTCATAGAATCGTTTCCATGCATCGTCGGAAAAATAGAATTAACTCTTTGATGCTTGCTAATGGTTTAATTGTTTATAATGATGATGAACTGCTTAAAGCTTTTGTTGACCATTATAAAACTTTGTGGGAAGAGGATAAAACTTGTAGCTTCAATTCCGTTAGCCTCCCCCACTTCAACTTTGTCCCTGGGCGACACTTTGACCGCCTTGTGGCCCCATTCTCCATTGAGGAGGTCTGGACTATCATTAGATCCATATCGAATGGGAAAAGCCCCAACCATGACGGTTTTACTGTAGAATTCTACAAAACCTACTGGCATATCATCTCTCCAGCCTTTATGCAGTGCCTCAATGTTTTCCATGAGAATACTCTCCTTCCCTTAGATTGGAACAAGACTATTTTGGCTTTCATCCCAAAATGTCGGTCCCCCTCATCCACTAAGGATTTTAGGCCTATATCTCTATGCAATCATAGCTATAGAATTCTCACCAAAACATTAGCTAATCGCATTCAATCCGTTCTGCCCCTCCTTATTTCGAATGAGCAGTCCGCCTTCATAAAAGGTAGAAGCATTCACGACAATATCTTGATTGCTAAGGAGGCAGCTCACACAATGTACGACTCCAAATGGATAAACCCTCTTATTATGGTCAAACTCGATCTGGACAAAGCTTTTGATAAGCTGTCGTAGAAGGCAATCATCTCCATGCTTCAGGCGTGCAACTTTCCTGAAAAATTTGTCAAATGGATCAAAACTTGCCTCTCCACATCGACATTCTCCTGCCTAGTTAACAACCAACTATCCCCTTTCTTCACGTCCATGAGGGGCATCCACCAGGGAGACCCCATCTCCCCCTACCTTTACGTTTTGGCGGCTCAGACTTTAACCAACTCGATTAACTTGGCTATCACTCAAAAGAATTAACCCCATTCCGCTTCAAAAACTCGACCACCCTCAGCCACCTTATGTTTGCTGACGACATTCTGCTCACTTTTCGCGCAAACAAGAAAAGTCTTTCCACTATTCAAAAGACTCTTGATTTATATTCCCAACTCACTGGTCAATCGGTGAACTATAATAAATCTGAGGTCTTCTTCCCTTGCAACACCTCGCGAGCTGTGATAAGAAGAGTTAATTTGCTCAGCCCTTCAAATGAAAGTGGGTTCATTCCCATTTAAATACCTTGGCGCTTTAATTGCTCCTAGGAGGTCGCCTATTAGCTCTTACAACTCTATAATTGACCATATCAAAGCCAAGCTAGGATCTTGGCACTCTACCTACCTATCCCAAGCAGGTAGAATGGTCCTGATCAACTCGGTTTTGAATTCCATTCCTCTCCACTCTATGACTGTTAGCTGGTACCCCCAAAGCTGCATTAATAAAATTGAGCAAATAACTCGTGACTTCCTCTGGTCCAGTTCGGCTGATAAGAAGCCTTTACATCACCTTAGTTGGGAAAAGGTTACCCTACCCAAATCTTCTGGTGGCTTGGGTATTCATGCCCTCGATGACACCAAATTTGCACTCCAAGAAAAAAGGGTGCAAAGCTACTTAAACAAAGCCCCAACCACTTGGTCCAAAATTGTCCTAGCCAAATACAATGACCTAAGAGCGCCTTCAACTTCTAGCTCCAAATGCTCCTGGAGCTGGCGCCTCTTTAGGGAGGCATTCAAAACATTAGCCCCTGGCTTCCTCAGGCTTGTTAACTCCGGCTCCAACACTTCCATCATGCTCGATAACTGGCTATTCGAAATCCCTATATGCCTAAAGCCTATATTCATAAACATCAACATATTCGATAACTTTGACAGTGTGGACATACTCATTAATAATCAAACATGGAACTTTGATATTTGCATTAATGCTTTTGGCTCAGTGTTGTGGGAATCCATTGGTTGGTTGAATCTGCCTATGATGCCCGATGATGATAAATACGTTTGGAAAAATACCTCGGGGGGGGGGGGGGGGGGGGGGGGGGGGGGTAGCGTTACCTCCAGTTCAGCTTACTTGTTTCTACGAAATCTTGAACCAACCCTTCACCCTCCAAACCTACTCTGGAAAATACTTTGGAAAATTCACACCGCCCCCAAGGTGCGCACTTTTTGTTGGAAACTTCTCCACAAACGACTTCCTACACACTCACGCCTCCTTTCAATTGGACTAAATACCCCTACACACTCACGCCTCCTTTCAATTGGACTAAATACCCCTGACTTCTGTCCATTCAGCCTTAACTTTCTTGAAACTAGTGACCATCTGTTCTTTGAATGTGCCTTTGTTTTACAAATTTGGAACCTTCTTCCCATTCGAACTGGTCAGGACCTTGCTCCCAGATCCTCCTGGGGGCAAGGAGATTGGCTTTCCCTCAGCCCTTCTCCATCTTCCTCCTAGACTATTGCCTTAGTTTCTAACACCTACTGGTTCATTTGGTTCGCCCGAAATGAGCTACTTTTTCAGGCTAGGTAGCCTACCCCCCCGAGCTTGGTGATCCGCATCTTTGCATTTTCTCAGAACTACTTCGAACAGATACTACCTGAGGAAAATATCATCTGCAACCCTCAACTGATAAAATGGATTCTGCCAACACAAGGCACATTGAAGATAAACTGTGATGCGTCCTTTTTGAATTTTGCAGGAGGGATGAGCTTTATTCTTCGCGATTTCGAGGGCTGCTGTCTCTCGGCTACTAGCTCCTTTCTTGAGGGCAACTCCGCACTCATACTAGAAGCCTGCGCTGTTCGTGATGCTCTCAGATATGTCGTCTTGCAAAATCTCCCTTGTTTTATCATTGAGTCTAACTCAAAAACATTGATCAATGTACTAAACAAAACTACTGATGCACCATGGACCATTTCGGCCCTGGTGGCTGACATATTTTGGCTTAGCTCAAGCTGTAATTTAGACGACTTCTCTTTTTATTTTCGAGAAGCAAACAAAGCTGCTCATTGGGCAGCAAATCGCGCAAGGCTCTGTAAGGACGAAAGGGTTTGGTCCTCAATTCGTCCTCCCGAGCTTGAGCGCCTTTTGTACGATGACCTTTTTGGGCCTGGCTCTCGCCGCCTTTAATATAGCTTTTACTTTCTGGTAAAAAAAAATGAAGCCAGACCAATGCAGATTATCCATTAAGTTATGAACATTAGTAATAGAGTTAAGCAAATTAACATTAAGGAAAGTAGGCTTAATGGCTAAAGGAAAATCAAGCATCTATTTATCATAAAGGAAAGAGGTATTAGCACCATAACCAATAATCTTATGGAAGCCAAACTTAAGAGCATTAAAGGCTCCCATGAAGAGCTTCCAAGCCCAAGAAGAAGAGCTAATAGTATAGGAAGAGAAACGAATAGGAGGATACTTAGCCTTAACTACATTGACCCAAAGAGAGTCCACATTATTGAGGTAAGCCTGAATTCTTTTATCATGCAAGACAATGCTCTTAGAATGTAAGTCTTGGATACCTAACCTACTTGGAAATTTAGGAAGGGTAACAGTATCCCAACTGAGTAAGTGCATACTATTAGAATTAGGAGAATTATTTCAAAGAAAATTCTTAATTTTATTTTCTATTTTTTTGGAGATATCCTGGTTGAACCAGGTGAGAGAGAGAGCATGAATAGGAATAGAACTAAGTACAGACGAGATAAGCACTAATATGCTAGCTTGGGAGAGCAAGCCAGATTTCCAATTACTTAACTTGGAATCTATCATAGAGATAATGTGATCATTTGAATTGGGGGGAGGTCTCCTAGGGGCAATCATAGTGCCTAGTATTTGAAAGGGAATTTACCATTTTTCATGTTAAGGCCATTAGAGATGGACATTTTAACAGTAGTTGGAATGACTTAGGGAAGAACACCTTAGACTTATTGAGGTTTACCTTCTGCCCAGTTAAAGATTCATAAATGGAAAAGATAGATTTAAAAGCATTCAAACTTTTAGAGTTGGCCTTAAAGATGAGAATTATATTATCAACAAACATAAGGTGGCTAATGACCAAATTCTTAAGTTTGAAAGGAGTAAGCTCAGAATTGTTAACAGCATTATTGATTAGATTGGAAAGGGTTTGTGCTACTAATACCTTTAGTAGCAGGAAAGAATTGGAAAACTTGAGCATTAACAAGATAAGCAAAGGATGAATTTGAAATACATTTATGTATCCAATTTATAGATTGAGGAGGAAAACCAGTTAGGGAAAGAACATTTAGGATAACATCCCACTTAAGCATATAAAAAGTCTTCTCAAGGTCGAGCTTAACAATGATGTAAGGAGTTTTACTCTTAGAGTAGAAAAAAGAATGAGAAAGCTCTTGAACCACAAGAATATTGTCATGGATGTTTCTTCCCTTAACAAATGCATACTGCTCCTTGGAGATTAAGGAGGGAAGGAAATCTTTCAACCTATTAGCTAATGACTTAGCAATGATTCCGTAGGAAATATTACAAAGAGATATGAACCTATATTCTTTCACAGTTTTGGGATTAGAGCATTTAGGGATAAAAGTTAGTAAACTATTGTTCCAACTAAAAAGCAGATTATTACCAGAATGAAAAAAAAATAAGTACATTACAGAAATCATCATTTATTATGGGTCAATAATATATGCTTATAAAATTCAATAGTGAAGTCATCGTGCCCAAGACTCTTTTCATTCCCAAGGAATTGGATGGAATCCCAAATTTTAGAAGAATTAAAATGAGCGGTTAAAAACTAGGCCAACTATTCTCAAAAGAAGTACAACAAGTAGAGGAAGCCCACGTGTTTGAATAATGTGAAACAAATTCAACAAGAATTAATTTACTATCAGTGATAGGAACATGGTCACTATATATTCAAAATAGAAGAAATATGGTCACTATATATTCAAAATAGAA
The DNA here is from genome assembly GCA_034359265.1 of Canna indica. Lineage (NCBI taxonomy): Eukaryota > Viridiplantae > Streptophyta > Magnoliopsida > Zingiberales > Cannaceae > Canna > Canna indica. The sequence goes on along the minus strand of CP136898.1, from coordinate 27,611,550 downwards.
GAAATAAAATTTGATCTACGTTGCATGATAATAGTACGATGATAGTAAACAGTATTATTTTCACATTCATTAATTCAAACAATCTTAGATTTAGATCATCATTTAAGGCAAATATATTTTTGGACGGCTAAATATTTGTTACGAAAGGCCTTGGTTTTAGGATCCATAGATGGAGGATGATTAGGGGCTTCTTCCAAAGATTTACCAGAACTCATCTCATTAATAGTATTCACTAGGTTGTCCTCTAGCTTACCTAGAATAAAAAAAAAAATTATAAAGTAATATTACATGAAGTATGGACGAAAGTTAAATTAATATCCAAATTTTTTTTTATTCATGTTAATTTAATGTTGTGAACGACATAAATTGAAATCCGCCTCAGTTAGAGCGGATCAAAAGTTTTCAATTGGCCGCGCTAACAATCTGCTCATAGAAGTTTCAATGAACCGAGTGAATATGAACTTTGATTGAATGAATATAAATAGAAAAAAAATAAATATAAATAAGCAGTCGGCTCGTATATAGAAATTTTCAATCAAAGTTCGTATCCACTAGAATATTACATGACATTAATTAGCGATGAAGGGCTGAACAACATATATGACCCCCCTTGTCAACAACTCATTCTTTTTCTGGAAAAATTGACATGCAACCGTGCCTTACACGCGAGGCGAAGAAAAAAACTCGAAACAAGATGACTCTCGCTGGCCCATCTTTTCTGTTCGCATCCAGCACGCATCATTCAACACAACAACACGAAATCAAACTATCAACGATCAACTTGACCCAAAGCCGCCACCCTTTACAGATTCCTTCTATACTAATTAACTACATATATAACATATGACTAGTAGCTATATAAAGCTTATCCTAATTAGTCTTTTTTATCGCATCATCCATGTCCTGAATAGAGCAATTAAGTAAAAGACTGAAGAGATGAGGAGGAACCACTTTGTTGTTACCTCCTCTTTATTCCTGCTCCAGCTTGCTCTTGTTCCAAACTTGGCTCTGTCTCAGATACTCTTTCAGGTTATATTACACTCGTATATATGCATCAGCGGTTGTCTTCCTCTTGGTCTTGACTAACCCTTTATTTAATTTTCAGGGCTTCAATTGGGAGTCATCCAAGCATCAAGGCGGCTGGTACAACTTATTGAAGAACAAAGTGTCTGATATCGCCGGTGCCGGAGTTACGCACGTTTGGCTGCCGCCGCCCACCCATGCCGTCAGCGAACAAGGTTTCCTGTTTTGATCTATTGATTTAATTAATTAGTTCTTGTTCTTTGAACACTTCATTTGGCCAGGTTACATGCCGGGGAGGCTGTATGATCTCAATGCTTCAAAATATGGGAATCAGGATGAGCTGAAGTCGCTTATCCATGCATTCCACGACAAAGGCATCAAGTGCCTCGCTGACGTCGTCATAAACCATCGCTGCGCCGAGAAGCAAGATGGCCGAGGCATATGGTGCATCTTTGAGGGTGGAACCGATGACAGCCGCCTCGATTGGGGCCCTCACATGATCTGCCGTGACGACACCCAGTACTCGGACGGCACCGGCAACGTCGACACCGGCGCCGACTTCAACGCCGCTCCTGACATCGACCACCTCAACACCCAGGTCCAGCAAGAGCTCTCCGACTGGCTGAACTGGCTCAAGAGCGAGATCGGCTTCGACGGATGGCGGCTCGACTTCGCCCGTGGTTATTCGTCGAGTGTCGCGAAGATTTACGTCGGCCGGGCGCGGCCGAGTTTCGTGGTGGCGGAGATTTGGAACTCGTTAGCTTATGAAAGCGACGGGAAGCCGGCGTACAATCAAGACGGGAGCCGTCAAGAGCTGGTGAATTGGGTGGATCAGGTGGGAGGCCCGGCGACGGCGTTTGATTTCACGACCAAGGGAATTCTGCAAGCTGCAGTGCAAGGAGAATTATGGAGGATGCGTGATACCCAAGGGAAGGCGCCGGGGATGGTGGGGTGGTGGCCGGAGAAGGCGGTCACATTCGTCGACAACCACGATACCGGTTCAACACAGAACGCGTGGCCTTTCCCTTCGGACAAGGTCATGCAAGGCTATGCCTACATTCTGACGCATCCGGGGATCCCCTGCATTGTAAGTTGTCGTTTACTTTCTAATTAAATTGCATGCATCAAATTTGATTATATGATCCTTGGAATCTTAATTATCGTGTGTGGTTATATATATATATAGTTCTATGATCATGTGTTTGACTGGGGATTGGAGGAGGAGATAACTCTGTTGTCTGCCATTAGAACTCGAAAAGGAATTCATCCAGGTAGCACACTAAGCATCCTAGCTTCTGATGCTGATCTCTACGTGGCGATGATTGATGGGAAGGTGATCATGAAGATTGGTCCAAGATACGACGTTGGGAATCTCGTTCCTTCCGATTTTCATATTGTGACATCTGGTAAAGATTATTGTGTTTGGGAAAAGGATTGATGGAATATCAGGAAGAGTATCTTATATGCATGCCCTTCTCTTTTCCTTAAATTTCACAAATGTATGGACTTCAATATATAGGAGGGTGCAGCCCTACTTATATGCATGCCCTTCTCTTTTCCTTAATTTTCACAAATGTATGGACTTCAATATATAGGAGGGTGCCGTAGGGCTGTTCATTAGGTCGATCCGACTCAACCCAAATAGTCGGATAATCGGGTCGGGTTGGATACAATTCGACCAAATTATCCGATCACAATTAGGTCAGATTTCGAGTTTTAGACTTTGAAACCCGATGATCCGATGATCCGATTATTTAATTTTGTTAACCATTTTAAAATATTCATATTAAAAAATATTTATTTTTAATTACTTTTAAAAAAATATTATTAAAAACTTATTTTTTATCTAAACAGGTAAATCCGACTATCCGACCTGACCCGAACTATCAGGTTGGGTTGGGTCGGGTTTGAGAGGTGAAAAAATTTCAACTCGATCCGATTACACTTGGTCGGGTTGAATCGATTTTTCTCTAAATCCGATCTGATTCGACCCGTGAACACCCATATGAGTAGCGGTATATGAGAAAGTTGTAATAACAGTGTCATCAAAGTACGCTCCATAATAGAAGACAACTTGATGAATAAAATGCAATAAGTTCGGACATGGAAATTTTGCCTCTCACATTTTGAGATGTAATTAGATAAATTGATGTCTGTTATATAGGGTTAGATTTACTTTTAGCCCCTAGAGTATGAATTAATGAATATGAACCAACCATTGATAACATTTATATAATATAATTATAAGTCGAATGATCTACACTAGAGGGGGATGAATAGTATGTTATCTAATATTTTAGTCTAAATTATAGTTGAAATGACAACACTAGAGGGGGGTGAATAGTGTGTTTACTAATTCAATTAGTCTAAATTTAATAATAAAATAATTAAGTACAACCAAATATAACAATGCAAACACAAGATTTACAGTGGTTCGGCCCCAATGCCTACTCCACTACCTAAGCACCCCGCTTAGAATTTTCAAACTAGTTTAACTAGATTAAATCGGTTTCCCTTACACAGAGGACTTTGATTCGAAGAGTCTCACTCTCGACCTAAGGCACTTCCACACCCAGAAGTCTCCGCCTTCTTATCGAGAGCACTCTTCCACCTCAACCCTAAGGGACAACTCACTTAATCCTAGCAAACTATGTTTACACAAGTGGCTTTACTCCTACACCGAGGATACCACTCACACAACAAGACCTAACACCCTAGGTCTTCACACGCACAAATCCAAAGTAAACAGATTTAAATAACAGTTAAAATTACAATCAAAAGAGCTAAAAGAGTAAACCAAGATTAAAAGCTCTTTTCCAAGCCTTGGAACCTCCAACTCGCCGAGTCGTAGAGCTCGATTCAATTCCCAAGTTGAGGCAACAGCTGGCGCTTGAGAAAATGTTCGCGAAAAGAGCAGAGCACGCTTAATCAATCTCTAGAGGGCTCAAATCTTCCTTTTAATTGCTCAATAAAATCTGTAATCGTCAAGGAAGAAGATTAGAGAGGTTAGATGAATGATATTTATAGCCTCTCAAGGAAACGATAGCTCAACGGATAAAAAACTATCCGTTGTAGACGCTTGATCGATTGGTCGGTCGACCGATCGACCGCTCGAACGACCGCTGCCTTCCTCTCTGTGTGCGGTCGACCGACGGGTCGATCGCCCAGACGCAAGACTGCGTTCCCGCAATCCGGTCGACCCATCGGTCGATCGACGCAGGGGAAGCAGAGATGCGCGATCGTGCGATCCTCAATCCGGTCGACCGATCGGTCAATCGCTTGAGGTACTGCCTCTATTTGGCCTCTGCCGGTCGACCGAAGTAGCCACTGCTAGTTTTTGGTAGTGTTCGGTCGATCGACTGGTCGACCGAATTGGCTACCGCCAATTTCTTACACTCTTCGGTCGACCGAACAAAGGCTGATATTGATTTTTCAGCCCTTTTTTTTGTGCGCTTCATTTCCGGGTTCCGACTTTCAACGAGCATCAATTTGGAGAGCTTTTCATTTGATCTTTGGACTCATCCAGTGCGACTTTGGTGCACACGTTGATCTTCGATAATTTTTCACGACGAACTCGAGCACGACGATCAATGTCCTTCTATTTTTTTGATCGAGGACATCGAATGCTAATCGATATGGAACCTGAAAGATTTCTCGACGAAATATTAGTTCCATGTTTGTTATCATCAAAACCGAGATTAAGAGATTAAGACCAAGGTTGAAAACCTAAAGGCAACATAAATGCCAATTATCAGTTTTAATTTTTTCTTAAAACTTAGACAATACACAAATCAACAACTAAAATACGGAAGCAAATAAACAAGTAATCAAACACAATAGTATATATCAATGCTAACACAATGATTTATAGTGGTTCGGCCCCAACGCCTACTCCACTATCTAAGCACCCTGCTTAGGATTTTAATTACACACAATTCACTAGAGATAAAGTTCCTTACAATGAGGACTTTACACCAGAAAATCTTCGCTCTAACACCGAAGACACTTCCACACCCGAAAATCTCCGTATTCACACCAAGAGCACTCTCCCACCTCACTATCTCCTAATGACACTCTAATCCTAGATTACAAGCACACCGGTGGACTTTTATGCCTAGCTCTATACCAAGGCAACCACCAAACCCTTTGTAACTTGAATATTTTCTAAAGAATATAAAGATGACTTATTCCTCAACCCTAGAGGATACATCAACTACTATTCTAAAGCTAAACACTCAATTACAAAGTAAACAAAGTGTATAACCTATACCTTCAAATTCAATATATATATAAAATTATTTGTGGGAAAATTTTGGGGTGACCAATAATAATTTGTCATAAAAGGTGTAATCTACGATGAAATTTGTGGCAAAATTATTTTTGTGGTTAATAGTATAAGTTCAAAAAATTTGCGACATTTTTTTTTTTAATTTTGTCATTATGTTTGCCACTAATAGTTGAGTCAATGTTCTAAATTTATAGTTTTTAAAATTTATGACAACATATTTTGCTACTAATTCAAAATATTCTACCGTGGCAAACGTTTGCGACAAAACTTTTGCCACAAGTTTGTCACGATATTCTATGGCGAGCGTTTGCGATAATATTTTTGCCATAATTTTGTCACAATATTCTGTGGCAATTGTTTGCGATAATATATTGGTCATAGATATAGAACTATTTATTATGATAAATTACGTGTGCCATATATAGATGGTAAAATAATTTAAAAAAAGATTGGCAAAAATTTTCCCTCTTTTTTTTTGGCCAACAAAAATAATTTCCCCATTTTATCTATCTTCCAACTAAAAAAACCTCGACTTATAATATCCATGACCTCCTCTTGTACCCTCGACTTATAATTTCCCCGACTTAGAGACGTGAGTGGCATCATCTCTTCCACTACAACAAGAGCTCCTACTAGAGTGAAATATTTATAAATAATTAATTATTTGTCCCTACTGTAACTTCTTTTTAATGGATATTAGATACTTTGGACTATTTCGTGTTGGTGGACAATGTTGATTTTAATGTATTTGGATTAATGTTGAACTTATTTTGAATTTGTTGATGGTTGGATATGTAGGTGGTTGGTTCATATGGTTTAAAATCTCGGTATCGGTATCGATTTCGATCATCGGCCGGTATCGGTACCGTACCGTACTGACACACGGTACGGCCCGGTATGAAAATTGCATACCAGCAATTTTTTTTTATAGAAATAACTCCAAATCTCCATACCGGACGGTATATCGCTTGGTATGCATATAATACCGCCCAAACCGGGCGGTATGAACCCGAAACAAGTGGCCTCAGCGCCGTTGGCTGGCCCAACGGTACTAAGGCCTCATATCGCCTCATACCGCCCATACCGGGCAGTATATGACAAAATACCACCATATATTGCTCGGTATACCCAATATACCTGATTTTTTCAAATATCAGATATATCATATACCGAAAATCTAAAAAATTGGTAAATACCGGGCTTACCGTACCATACCGGGCGAGATTTTAAACTATTACTTGATTGTATACTTGCTAAGTTGTAGATTTTGTAATTACCATGTGGATTATTATATTAATGAATGATTCATTATTAATTTTTATGTGTTTGTGGCAAATTTATTCATCACATATTCTTAAAGTTGTGGCAAAGTCATCACATATTGTAGCAAAATCATCGCTGGTATTATCGTAATAATCCAAATTTGAAATCGTGTTAGTGGCAAATTTATTTTAACGTTTAATGATAAAGGATCAAACATGTAGTGACAAAAAAAATTTATAGCAAATTTGATATTTAATGGCAATTTCTTTTATATTTTTGCCACGGAAAGGGTTCCAAAAAGGATAGAATAATGACAAATATTTATTAATAAGTGGCAAAATTTTTTTGCCATAAAAGATACTGTTAGCAAGCCCCGTTTGCCACAATAGGGTGGAGGTAGTTTAACTTTTTTATTTGCCACTAAAGAAATTACAATTCATGATAATCCGCTAAAGTTCATCACAAAAGCCAAAAATGACTTTTAGCGATGGACCTAATGTGGCAAATGGTTGGCGAGCACTTCTTTACCACTGAATCATCATTTTGCCACTGTATGTCACTACTGTGGCAAAAATAGCTTGCCACTAATTCTATTTTTTTTTGTAGTGCAACCAAAGCTACAATTCAATGAAAATAAGCTTAAAATACAAGTAAATGAAGCTATTAATATAACAACACAAATACTTAGGTAAAATAGTGATCTCCTAGTCCTCTTGATGCCTCAATATGATGAATTGATGAAGAATAAAGGCTCAATCAAGGTTTCAACTAAAAACTAGGGTTTGCTCAAAGATTAGCTCAAGAAAGCTTAGCAAATATGTAGGATTGCCTCAATGAAGCATTTCGTAGGTAGGAATGCAAGCTTGGGGTATATTTATAAAGATCCCAAAGGTAGAGGCTCAAAAGAGCCGTTCAACGAATCTAAATAGATTCGTTGGACAATTCGACCGACCACCGAGCAACCCTCGGTCGATCGAGGTTCCGCCGCGGGTCAACCGAATAGGTTCTGGAAATTTTCCAGAACACTTCTGATCGATCCTCGGGCGATTGTTGGTCGGCCGAGGATCGGCCTAGATTCGATCAAAACTTACAGGTTAGGCAGTTTGCTGATTTTTCTGGTTCGATGATTCTTCACAAGTCTTATTTAATATTTCTTAACTCTAACTTTAAAAGATGAATGTTAAATAAGGATTTCCCCCCATTTGGATTCAATAAAAATATCTAACAAATCAAAATTCTTAAGAATCAAAATCTAACTTTTAGGGTCTAGTACAAATTTGCGAAAACCAAAAATTTTGAAATCTCCCGGGACAAATATAGATAGGTTGAAGGTTTCCAAAAATTCCTTTAAAATATGTCTTCAACTTGTTCCTACCTAAGGAACAATTACCGGCCAAACTTTTAGTGCCAAGAAAATGTCTAAGTTATATAGCCCTCCAAGGAGCTCTCTAGGCTTGGAGAATGTATGGGCTATTTTTTTATTTTTCGGGTTTTCATATTTTGGGGTTCGAGTTTCAATTTTTGAGTTATTATGCATCAAATAGAGGATATACATAAATCTAGATACTCTAGACTTAGACTCAAACTTTCCGACGAAATTCGAGCATCGATGAACGTCCTTGCCAATTTCTCTAATTCCTCTAATTTTTTCGATCGGGGACGTCGTGCGCTAACCGACTTGAACCTGGAAATATTTCTCCATCAAAACATTAGTTCCAAGTTTATTATCATCAAAACCGAGATTAAGACCTATGTTGAATTCCTTAGGCCAACAATAATTGTGTTCTCGCCTAAGATAGGTGGTGTTGCAAGTCTCCTCTCTCGGTTCGACGGGGCTCCTGTGGCGACATGCAAAGACACTTTGACGTTCAAGTGAGAGAGAATTGTAGGTGGTGTACAACTAGATCAGTTTGTATACCTATGTGTGTTGTGTCTATTGGACCAAGCATTCCACCTAGGCCCCACTCTCTATTTTGATGATAACAAACATGTATCTAATCCATTTGGTGAGTTTTGGGTTCAGATTGATGGAATGATCCGCCTACGAAGTTCGTTTGGAAAAACGCAAAGAATCAAGTAAAAACGGCTCCGATGGCGATCAAGTTGAAACCAAGTCAGATCCTAGGTTTAGGCTTAGAATCAAGTGTAATATATCCCTAGGACATGAACCTATTCAATTACCAAGAGCTTCCAAGTCATAAACAACATTCTGGAGGGAATATTGTAACATCCCGAAATAACTGAGATGGAATGTTGGAATACCCCGAAACATCCCGAATGGACATCCCGGAATATCCTGAATCCCAAATGGATATCCCGAAATTGCCTGAAACATCCCGGATGGACATCCCGGAATAGCCCGTAGAGCACCGATAGTCTACAGATCAAATTGTTCAGAATTCTCAAAATGCTCCCAATGGCTATATTTTAAGTTTCTACCCATTGAGCTTGTTGGAAACCGAGCTCCTATCGTTGGGATCTCTATATAAGCTCTCAAACTTGCCTTCCTTCAGCCCCAACTTTTTCATTGAGCAAATCCTTAAGTGTTTGAGCCTTCAAAGAGTAATCTAAAGCCCTAGTTCTCACTTTTACACTCTCAAGTGGTGGTCTTCACTCTTCAACCCTCTCATGGCAAAGCTCTTCATCTTCTTGAGGCATTTGAAGTTTGGAAGGCCAGAGAAAGGAGCACATCAAGTTTGTTTTACATTTATTGTTCCTTTATTGTGTTTTCATCTTGTTGTGTTGATTTGATAAGCTAGCTTGCAAGGTGTGCTTGTGAAACACCTTGGTGTGATTGTAGAGATTTGTTTTGCTAGAGAATAGGTGTTGAGGTTTTGTCAAAGGGTTGAGAACTAAATCCTCATTGTATTCTTAGGAAAATATTTCATCTACAAAGTGTTAAGGTTAGAAATCCTTGGTGATGAGCCAAGGTAGTGGAGTAGGCGGGTTGTTCGAACCACTATATATTGTTCTTGTTTGCATTGATTCTTACTTGCTTAGTTACTTGCTTATTGTGCATAGCTTATCACCCATATCATTTATACTCAAAGAACTCGAGTTGTTGTATTAAGTTGCTTAAAATTGAAAAAACTAAAAGTAAAGCTAGAGTTTGATCACACACTATTAAACCCTCCCCCCCTCTAGTGTGGGTATTTGAACAACATTGTCTATTTTTGAAGAGTAAGGATCTGGGTATTCGGCGAAGATTACTCCTGGATTCTTGTTGGGATATGCTTTGAATGGGTCGACTGCCATCCCTATAAATGTGGTGTCACTATGGCTGAATCCCTACTGATGAATGTAGGATGTTAATATCCTTGTATGGTCGGGTGGAGCTACCGGATCGAGTCATGGCTGGTTCTATCTAGGTCTGGTTCACAAGCCAAGACCCTTTCGGGGCCGAGCCGACTAGGCCCAGAGTGTCGATCAAATCCAAATTAAATGATAAGTAATGATTTACTATACTTGACACAATTTGAATACAGAGGAACATCAAGATCACTTATGGATGTTATTAAGGTTCTTGCATATTTTGTGGATGTTTTGGTGCATTTTTGTCACACCCCAAACTCATTGTCCACGTGACTGACCGAAAGTACCAACCTAGCACCTTGAAGCCTGCTCGACTACCAAACATATTATGACAATTGAAAGAAAGATGCACTTTATTAATAAATAACCACGAGTTCACAAAACACGTATGAAACCTAAAGTTGAAACAAGTACATAAATACTTGAAAAAAATAGTGCATTTGAGCCAATTACATGTTGATGTGTAGGGAACTATTTTTGATTAATGAATAATATGAGGTAACTTTTCATCATATGTTGCATCTATATTTTGTATATATTAGGTTGTGATGAACCCCATGAACCCAGACAATTGATTCCAAGGCCATGATGAGATCATGCCAGTGAGACTTGGAATCCAGATGCCTCTATTCTAAATGTTCATAGTCATAGGATCACCGATTAGGGGATTGATGATTTCGGATAGACTAGTGCACTTGGTACATGCCTTTACAATAAGGGGTAGCTGATCTCACAGTTACCTATGAGCCATCATTTAATGTACAAGTGCATGTGCTTATTAGAGAATGAGTTCACTGAATGGACATACACGAGGAACACAAAATGTAATCCTTACATGATTGTCGATAGGATGTTCCTCGGGTGATAGTAGGTGCAAGTAGTCCTTGGACCTGAGGTTGTCATGGTTACCTTGTGAGTGTTGACCCATTACTTTGGACTTATCCTTACGTGGCCTTTAGTGTCATGTGCTGGATACCTCTGGGCATGGGAAAACATCCATGGAGGTGTGTGAGCAACCAATATGAAATCAATTACTCCTAGTGAGAGGAGATAATATCCTATGTGTTCCTGTAAGTGTCGACTCAAGAATCTTTGGCCAGAGTAGATATGAATGTCGGAAAAGGGTTTTTGACATGTCATTAATGAGACGATGACTTGGCAGGCAAAATACATATGAATCAGTATTAGGGTTTGACACTTCTTTCATACCCTAGCCGTATTCGGGATATTGTAACTGAGAGACTTAGTTGCACGGTAACTAATCACCGAAGGGCGTTTGATCCCTATCGATTGAACCTCACACTATCCGAGTAGTCATAACACATTTCACAACTAATTTTGACCTGTGAGTGGAGTCACACATGATTACACTAAAGGAGGTTCAGTGGGCTCATGGAATTCGAATAGACTCTCTGTTTTGACTACACATAACACATTCTATTGGATTAAACTCTCTGTTTTGCACAACTCACTGTTGGTTTAGTGCGAGACCCAATGAGTCACACATAACATGCTAACCTCGTAACATGCTTTATGGGATAGGCATGCAGCACTATATATCTACTAGCATGAACATGCTGCAACTCGATCACGGATCTCATTTACGGATAAGATAGGAAATGTGTTTTATATAAGAATGAATGTACGAGGAAGGAATTCCTCGAAAATTCTAATTTGTAAGGTACCCTCCTATTTTGTAGGGTAATCCTAAAGTCGTAGGGTTTGGCACGCGATACTATTTTATATGGTTGATTAAATCTTAATTATAAATTAAGAAATTAATTAACCATAACTTAGTGATGACGTGAAATGAACTTTCTTCTTTTTAAAACAGTGATGGACTTGTGACGGGAAATCCGACACAAGACAGTTTCATCATAGAATTTGTGACCAATTTGATCTAGAACTTTTAATAAATATCATGTGTGATAGAATAGTGATCGATTTTGTTTCCGTCACTAACCCGTCATTGAAATATTTTCTCCATGTTCGTCACGGATCCGTCATAGAGCCACCACATAACAGTGTCAAAAATATTTTTGAAATTTTTTAACCATATCATGCTTTTATTAATAAACATATAATGCATTTATTTTTTATAATCATAATATTCTATTTATGAAAAATTTTCAAAAGCTAATTTCTCACCACGAAGAATTTAAGTTATTAATATTTTATTGTCGGCGACCTAATGGCTAGTTTTCCAACTATTATAACTTGATTTTTCCTAAACCTTATCTTCTTGGTTCTATATATATGGACTGGACTACAACTATTGAGCTTAGTCGGATTAGACCCAACAGCACCCCACAACTTACCTCGAGCCAAACTAAATAGCTCTGCCCCGGGGCTCCACCCGACTACACTCCTAAACTAAACTCGAGCCAGACCAGCCAGCTCCATGCGGGGACCCCACCCGGCCATACATGGATATCCACGTCATTCCTTATTATAAGGGATATGACATTCCAAGCCTGCTATCTTTGGGATCAGCTGTGACGCATTATGAGCAACATCCCCGCGAGATTATCGGACGACGTCATCACCTCCACCTGCAATAAATACAGACACGACACGCTTCATGTAACCTAAATTCCAATTTTATTACCTCCACCTTGGAGTCCCCCTAACTTGAGCATCATATTGTCTTTTACAGGTCCCCCCATCGGCGTTGAACCAGACAAGGAGAGATACCGAACTTGACCAAAGTACTCTGATCCTTAAGCATGAACTTTTGGCGCCCACCGTGGGGCTGAGTAAAGCTTACCTATCCCACAATGGCTGGAGCCTGGAGCCAACTGACCCCCGCCGCATGCCCACGACAATGACATGATGTCGATGATCGACCGCAACCTAGTGATGTTGAAACAACGAGGAGCGACGCTCTAGTGCCAGACCATCCTCCCCTTGAAACCAGCAGCGGATAAATGATTTGGAGGCCGAAAACTAACGAATGACAGCCTATATCGAGATGCTGACATGATCCCGAGGACAACCCCCGGCTGACTACAAGCACTACCGCTCAAAGCCTAGAGAAAGCAACCACTCGGGAAAGAGGAGGCCGAATCCCGTTCCTCACGATGAAGTCTTCAGCACCACCCATCTGGAGAAGGACGAAGACCCTAAAGCTCAAAAAACCAGGACTACTCAACCTCTCGACGTGAGATCGAGCACATCATGACAACTCGCCTCCCATCGAGAAGTGAGTTGTCCACCACCTTGACACCCTACAACGATACATGTGACCCCATGCTACACCTGACGACATTTAGGACCACGATGCTCTATCACGAAGAAATCGGCCCCACACTCTGCAGAGCCATCCTAACCTTCCTGGGAAAAATTGCACTATTATGGTTTACCTCCCTCCCGCTAGGGTCTATTCATTCACCACTTCGTGGGTATATCACAAGACGGAGGCTTCCCTCCACTATCTTAGGAAAGGGCAGTATGAGCCCCTAAGAGAATACCTGAATAGGTTTCAGGCCATAGTGACCGAAATTTCCAATCTCGACCCACAAATCGAGCTTTACTCCATCAAGCTCGGGTTAAAGCTCAGACTCTTTGTCGACCAGATCGCCCTGACGGAGCCTAAGGAGTTTTAGGAGAAGACCGCTAGCTTCATAAAGATGGTAGAACTCCAAGAAGTTAAAAAGACTAAATGGAAAAATCTCAAGGCCACTGTCGAAGACAAAAAATCTAGAAAGGGAGATAGAAAAAGTGAAGATCGCAATCGCCACGAATAGAATAATGGTAGGGGATCGAGGTCACCACCTTGTCTGAGTGCCCGATTCGAAAGGTATACCCCTTTTAATACTAGGAAGATAATAATCCTTCGTGACATCTACCATCTGAAGCACATCAGATACCCAGCCAACGCGGGAAAACAAAAGCTACTGCCGAATGTTGACATGAACAAGAAGAGCGCATTTCATGACACCTACTGTCACACCACCGAGGAGTGTGTGTGTCACTGGGTGATCAATTGGAGTATTTAGTCCGAAGAGGACACTTGGATAAATACATCCACCCCTAGAAAAAGAGAGAGGTCGAAGCATAAGCCGCGACCCTAGGAGACAAAGTTGGACACCCCCAAATCCCCACTCAGGTCATATGGAAGGTAGTCAAGCTGACAGTTCAGGGGACGAACCCCAAGGGGTCATCAACTACATCGTCGGAGGACTTACAAGAAATAGAGAGTCGAGCTTTGCCAGGAAAAGATATTTTCAAATAGTAATGGCGGTCAGTAGGGCCACTCGACAACATCGGCCAACCTCCCTCAAGAACCTCGGTAATTTCGTTCTATGAATATGATTTTCATGGAACTAATCAAAATCTACACGACCCGATCATAATCTCTGTAATTGCAGAAATTTCATTATCAAAAAGCTCCGAGTCGACCAAGGCAGCTCAGTTGATATCCTTTTCTACTCTACCTTCGAGAGGATGCAATTAACAAAAGCCTCACTTACCCCGTGCAAGGGAGATCTGGTGGGTTTCTCAAGAGAAAGAGTTGACATTTTGGGAGCCATATGGCTAAGGACTGTTGGCCTAAGGTTTTCAACCTAGATCTTAATCTCGGTTCTGATGATAACAAACATGAAACTAATATTTTTATGGAGAAAGATTTTTAGGTTCCAATTCGGTTAGCGCACAACATTCGCAATCAAAAAAATTAGAGAAATCGGCAAGGACACTAGCGAGATGATTTGGATGCGCGTTGGATCGAGTCGAGCAAAACGCTGGAAGGTGCGACTTAAGGTATGACTCAGATGCGCATGTAAAGTTGTTAATTTATGTTTGATTTTGATGTTGGGTTCGAATCGAGCTCAAGCCAAGTTCGAGGGTCCAATCAGAACCCAATTTGGATGAGGATAGGTCCAATTGAGTCCAACTTAAGTCCTAAGGGCAATATAGTAATTTTGACCAAAAAAAATATGATCACCCACCTCAGCCGACCATATGACACAGCAGTCGCAAGGTGTCCAAGGCTAGTGAAGAGAGGACATGGGTGATTGGTGGTCGGAGATCGCGTGGTCGTCGGAGATTGGAGTCGCGAGGCTTCAAGAACTTCATCTCCTTCTCTTCTTCCTCTCTCTGTTAATGGTTTTAGAACTTTGTAGTGTATATTTTAGGGCCCTTGTGGCCGAACCCTATGAAGGGGTGTAAATCCGATATTTGATGCTTGTTTCTTCAATTTCTCGCATGCTTTCAATGATTAAACTCTTTGTGATGTTGTAGATCGTGTTTTCTCGAATTATTGTATGGTTTTCTTTGAGATCTAGGGCCGACCCATTGGGGATTATGTTAGGGAAGGTCATGCCAAAAATTTTCATGATCCTTAGCCTTAGATTATGTTTCTTTAGCGATTGATATGGTTTGTTGTGAGTTGGGATGTGCGGATGGTGTATTTTATTTGGGGCAGCCCTTATTCCTTAGGGCCGATTGGCCTAGGGTTAGGGAAAAGGGGTAGAAAGTCATAGTATGTATCCTTGTGTTGTTCCTCGAGCCATGGATGAGGAATCTTCCATATCGAAACTTTAAAAGTGTGGATCAACCTTAGTGTGCTCGGTTAGGGCAGCCCTAGGGTAACCCTAGACCGGAAGGGCAATAATGGTTTTCCTTAATCCTTGAGTTCGCTTTGGTAGCGATGAGGGTGAGTTGGTGGCCGGGATAGACTGAAGTTTGGAGGTTTGAGGTCATCACCATGTGGCCAAACTTTAAGGTGTAGGAAGAGGACTCTAGGATAGTGTTTCCTTGAGTTGCATTGTACTACAAATCCATTTCCTGTAACTATTTATTGAACGATAGAAACTATCATAGAAATGGATCGTAGGGGACTTTGACGAGTAGGGTTGTGAAGACCTTGAGTCGGTATATTCTATGAAGTGAGGTAGTAGACTGAAATACTACTCCTCTATACTGAGCGATCGTTTTACTTAAGCTGAATGTTAGTAAACCATGTTTGGGTGAAATATATTCATGTAGCAATAACTCTCAAGTCTTAGTGTATATCCATCCTGTATTGCTTCATATCCACTCTGCTTACTGATATTACATGTTATAACGTAGATCCACTTTGTTTGATGGTATATCCATCCAATATTACTTCATATCCACTCTATTAACTGATATTACATGTTATAATATAGATCCAGTTTGTTTGATGGTATATCTATCTAGTATTGCTTCATATATCCACTATGTTTAGTGATATTACATGTTTAATGTAGATCCAGTTTGTTCGATGGTATATCCGTCTCGTATTGCTTCATATCCACTCTGTTTACTGATATTACATGTTGTAATGTAGATCCACTATGTTTGATGGTATATCCATCCAGTATTGATTCACATACACTCTGTTAACTGTTATACATGATGAAATGTAGATTCACTTTGTTGGTGGTATATCCACCTAGTATTGCTTCATATACAAGTGATATTCATTTTCATGCATAATTCTAGATCATATATGTGCATGATGAGCTTAGATGTACATGATGGAATTTAAGGTATTCATGCCGAAGTAGAAACCCAAGTGATGGACTAGCTAGAGCCGAGAGATTTGGGCCCGAAAGAGGGTCAGTTTGGGACACGCTTGCGCGTACCTGAGTAGTCGGCAAAACGATAAGATCACCTGAGGAACTGTCTATTTATCTTTATGTGCAATAAGCATTGATTGTGGTTGTGCTTGTGTTTGGATGATGGCCGGGCCGAGAAATGTACCAGTCGGTAAGATTGGTCCCGACTCGGTGAGATTGGATACGGATCAAGAGTTACCGTCAGTGAGCCACGCTGACGATGGATCCGAGTGGCGAGTTATGGGTCAAGAGTTTCGTCAGTGAGCCACGCTGACGATGGACCTGAGTGACTTGGTTGGAGGGCTATTCCCAACCAGAGTGGGTGCCGGAACTAGAAGGCCATCCTAGTTCATTCGGCTAAGTATATATTGATTGGGCCTTATGGCCGAGTATATGTTGATTGGGCCTTATGGCTGAGTATATGTTGATTGGGCCTTATGGCAGAGTGTATTGATTTGGGCCTTATGGGCCGTGTATATGGTTTGGGCCTTGTACTATTGACGCTTAGCGCCTTGAAAACCGCTATGTGACTGTCCCCCCATAATTACTTTTTTGCCAACGATATTGACCATACATGTGGTAAGCACATGGAAAGATGCTTTCCCCCTTTCACACAACCGTCACATTCACCCATGATAAACAAAAGGTCATGCAAAAGATCCCACGATTAGCACGAGACGACGTCGTAAGCTAGCATTACTAAGAGCTCGGCACAAAGTCCTTCAGACTTCGACCGAGCTCGGAGGTTGTGGGCTGAGCCATCAGGCTTGATTCGAGTCTAGTTCAGGCCTAAAAGCACCCATACTCATGAACTAGACTCGAATCAAGCCTGATGGCTCAGCCCGGGGGCTCCATCCAGCCATACAATGATATCTACATCCTTATTTATCATGAAGGATTCACCATTATGAGCCCGTCATCTTTGGGATTAGCCTCAATCCATTCCGAGCGACATCTTAGCGAGATTATCGGGTGGCATCATTGTCATTCCTCCCTCATCCTACAATAAATACAAAGACAACACACCTTAGGTAAAAGGGAACCCAAATTTACTCTGACCACCACCTCAATCACGTACCCACTTGAGCGTCAAAGTATCTTTTGCAGGTGCCCCCCTCCAGCCGGAGTTATACTTGCCAAGAGACACACCGAATTGGACCGCACCGATACGACCCTCAGGCAGGAACATAAGCATATTTGTCGATGTTCGTTTTGATAATAATAAACTAGGAACTAATATTTGTTTAAGAAATAATTTCACACTCTATGTAGATAAGCATGCGACCTCTATAATCGAAGCGAAGCCGAAAATTCTAAAAGACATAGATGTTGATTGATGCTCGGAATCAAGAGAAGATTTGAAGATTAATATTTTAGGATTAGAGTAATGTTGAAATCCTAGGAAGTTTGATGATGAAGTGATAAACCAAACGAAGACCCTTGAAACCCGAGCCCGCAAATTGAACCAAGTCCAAAAAAATATAAACCCTATGTTATCAATTTCGATCGAAGTCCAACAGAATGTCGGTCGATTGAAGATCAATCGAATTGGGGTTAAAATTTCTAGTATGCCTTTAGCCAAAGTTCAACCAAAGGTCAATTAATTTAACTTTGATTGACCTATAACCGACAGCCCAACGACTAGTTTTCCAATTGTTATAACTTGCTTTTTCCTGAGCCTTATCTTCTTGGTTCTCTATAGATAAGCTCTACCTGCCTTCCTTGAATCTCCTTGGAAATATTGAGCCATTCTTGAAACATTTCTTGAGTTTTATTAAGCAAACCTTTGAGATTGACCTAGCTTAGCACTTTTCACTTAGGGGGCATTTGGTTGCCCGCAAGTGCAAATGCTGCAACTCTAGTTGCAGCATTTAGATAAAAAATTTGTTTGGTTGGCTGCAAAAATCTTTTGCAGTATATACTAGTTACAACTTATGTTTCTAATATCATTTACAAGTTGCATATGGAATTGCAGCCCAAAAACCCGCAATACAATATTACAGACTGCAAATGCAATAATTTAAGTATTAGAAAATAATTAATTTAGGTGACTTAGAGTCGTCGGATGGAGATATGATAAATATCAAAGTTGTAGGTTTTCACGCGCTGAACGTGACGATAGTGTTAGATTTTTTAGCTGATGTCGTTTGGTAGTTTTTTTAAAATATTTTTCAGTATTATAAAGTAATTAAAACTTATTAATTTATTTTGATAAATAATTAAATGATATAAAACATATTTTACTAAACTAAATTGTGATTTAGAGTATAAAATAATATTATTCTGGGTCGAATTGATTTTATTGTAGCCGATCAATTATTGTTTGGGGGGGGGGGGGTAAATGACATGTTTACCCATTTACCTCTATTTGACTGACATCTTCGTGCCTCCAATAGGTCGTGCTCAAGTATGCCCAGTCCTGAGCTCGGTCAAGCCCGTTGCCAATCAAGACGTGTCTGGCATAACTCAAAATATTCCTAGGGGGGCAGCCTAGCCTGGCACGGGGGTCGCCGCTTCGGGGTTGGGCCGGTCCCGGGCTGAGCTCGGCCACCCCAATGCTAAGCTAGCTAGGCATGGTCGCAGTTTAGTCGGGGCGTAGACCAACTGGTTGGTCTGCGCTAAGTTGGCCTACTGGTTATCAGGCTTTAAGGCCTGGTCAAACCTACATCCCTTGGCCCGACACAATAATGGGTGGCCAGAGCATGATTTTATCATATCGGAATATCGGACTGGGCCAAAATTACTAGACCTAGATATGATACGAAGATGCAAGTTGCAAGTGTAATTGCAACTTCCATTTGTGGCCAACCAAACACTTGCAAATAGAAGTTGCAACTCTATTTACGGGCAACCAAACAGTAGGTTGCAAATTCTATTCTCGTGCATATGTCTTTGCATGCAAATGCTTTTTGCAACATTTATACTTGTGGGCAACCAAACACACCCTTAATTGAACCTCAACCTTTCATTAATTCTTCATGAAAGGGATCAAGAAGAGCTAGGAGCTTAACACCAGAGCTAAATACTAGTATTTTTAATTATTGCTCCATTTGTTTTACAAGTTCATATTATTATTTTTGTTATATTTAAAGCTTGCTTTGTTGGCCTAGAGTGTTACATCAGTATTAGTTTGAACTTGAAAATTTATGTATTAGCTTGCCCTAACTAGTAAACTTTTTTGCATTTGCCACTACATCCTCTCCTTGTTGAATTTGGTTAGCGTTATTAATAGTCTACAACTTGCCTTCATTGACGTGTATTCAAGATGATGTTATCTTTCTTTCAATGATTATCCCTGATCCTAAGAGTCTGCAGAAAGAAACTAATCTATTTCCTCAGCCCCTAACTCACGAATTGAAAACTTTTTAGAAATAGGGAGCTATCAAATTGTCATTGGAAGAAAAATTTAACATTATTACATTAAGGGCAACACACTTGTTGAATCGATGACTTTTTGGATATTAATTGCCAACAGATACATTATTGTTAGGTGGCGTTTGATGCATTGCCAAACAGATTACCAGACAATCTATATTACTGGTAATATCACATTATAGTGTTTGGTACGTGTTGGCCGAAGGTTTTTTCCTTCGTGCTCTATTCTCTTCATGACTATTTTGATGATAACAAACCAAATCTATTTAACCAAGTTCTTGAAGCGTGAAGGTCGCAGGATCGATAAAAGACAAGCCAAGTTTTACGTCTTGCGACATCGGTCTCGATATAAATGATTCACAAGAATTTGATGCGTGCACCAGAGACGGCTTGGACGAATTGAAAGAATATATGGAAAGCATTTCAAGTTGGAGCACGCTGAAGGGCGGAACTAGAAAAAAAAGTGCGCAATGATGTAAAATATATGGAAAATTTCCAGCCCAGGTTTGATCGACCGAATGATGTAAAAAATAGGCAGTAGCCAATTCGGTCGACCGAATATGGTTAAAAATTGGCAGTAGCCAATTCGGTTGACCGAATGTGGCAAAAAATTGGCAGTAGCCAATTCGTTCGACCAGTCGGTCGACGGAAATGCGCCCAAAAGTGGCAGAATGCCACGGTCGCTTGGGCGATTGATCCATTGGTCGATCGATGATCGATCGACAACCGACCGGACATCGCCAACGAGCAAAAAAAAGCCCGTTGACAACACCCTGGTTTTGGGGGGTTATAAATACCCATTCAAAACCCTCTCCTCACATGTTTTTGATGCCTAAAAATCTAAAAGAGTGATCCTAAGCATCTTCTAAGCCCTTTCTAGATCAAATCTTCCAACCCTAGCTCTTGATCCCTCAAACTCAAGTGTTCATCTTTGGAGGGTCATTCAAGCTTGCTAGATTCAACAAGAAGAGGTGATTCTATTGTGATAAGTCCTCTCTTCTTCCTTCTTGTGATTGAAGTATTTTTGGTTTGATTTTAATTGTATAAATTGATAATGCAATAGACCTTATGTGTGGTCTAACTAGTTTGTGGTAACCTAGGTGTTTAAGGTGTAAAGCCACTTGTGTAAAACTAGATTAGGAGTTGTTCTTAGGAATTGAGGTGGGAAAGCTCACTCGATGTGAAGGTGGATACTTCCGGGTGTGAAAATAACTTCTAAGGGAGTGTAGGGTCTTTCCAATGTAAAAGTCCTCAATTGTAAGCTACTCTTAATATAGTGCATTTGTGTGTGAAATCCTAAGCACGGGTCTTAGGTAGTAGAGTAGGCGGTTAGCCGAACCACTATAAATTTTTGTGTGTTAGCATTGTTCTTCTTGCGACCGCTTAATTGCTTTATTTCATCACTTCTTTGTTTAATCATCAAATTATGATTTGCCTAAATTGTAAGAAAATGATTAAACACGAAAAACCGAAATTAGGCAAAGGATTTAGTTAACACACTATTCACCCCCCCTCTAGTGTGGCCATTTCACCAACATTTGATATCAAAGCGGGTCGTATATTGAGATTTCACCATCTCCTCTACATCTGGTTTCAATCCAAAAAATGGCACTAGAATTGGTAGCGTCAATACCACCTAGGTTTGATGAGTCAAACTTTGTGTTGGCCTAAGGTTTTCTACCTTGGTCTTAATCTCGATTTTGATGATAACAAACATGGAACTAATATTTCATTGAGAAATATTTTCAGGTTCCATATCGATTAGCACTTGATGTTCTCGATTGGAAATATCAAAGAAATCGAAAAATTGGAAGGACATTGATCGACGCGTTCGGGTTCGTCGTTGAAATCTCTCGAAGCTTGACGTGTGCACCAAAGACGTCTTGGACGAGTCTAAAGAACACATGGAAAGGTCTCTAAGTTGACGCACGCTGAAGACCGGAACCCGAAAATAAAGCACGCAAGAAAAATTCACAAGAAAATTGCCTTGCCCAGATCCGGTCCACCGACCGATCGACCAGTAGAAGAGGAAATCTGGCAGAAGACAATTCGGTCGAGCGGTCGATCAAACAAATGTGGTGAAAAATTGGTAGTAGCCAATTCGGTTGACTAGTCGGTTGACCGAAGTGTGACCAGAAACGGTAGACTATCGCAATCGCTTGGGTGGTCGATCCATCGATCGACCGATGATCGACTGGCAAGCGACCGGGCGTCGTCAACAGGTAGAAAAATGCTCGTTGACAACACCTTGAGTTTGGGGGGTTATAAATACCCACCCAAAACTCTCTCCCAGGTAGTTGTTGATGCCTCTAAGCCTCAAAGAGCCACTATTATTGAGCCGTCTTTGCAAAGAACCCTAGCTTTGAGCCTAGAAACCTTGATATTGACTTTGAGCTTGCCTTGATTTATCTTCAAGTCATCAAGAGGAGCTAGGACATCTTGTTTGAGAGCAAAGTTTACATTGTTTATTATTTGCTCTCATTATTGTTGTATTTTATTATTTATCTCATTGTATTTGAGTGTGTATAAACCTAGAGTGCTAGGTTGATTGAGTTGGTGGTTGCCTTGGTGTTAAGGCTTAAATCCACCATTGTAAACTTAGTTTACTAGGATTAGTTGAGTTGTCCCTTAGGTTGAGGTGGAAGTGCCTTCGGTTTGAGAGCTGAGATTTTCCGGTTGTAAAATCCTCTTTGTAAGGGAAACGATATAATCTAGTAAACTTAGTTTGAAATTCCTAAGCGGGGTGCTTAGGTAGTGGAGTAGGCATTGGGGCCGAACCACTATAAATAATTGTGTTAGCATTGATATATTATTTTGTGTTAATTGCTTTATATTTATTGCTTCCACTTGCTATTAATATCGTGCTTAGCCTAACTAATCAAGAAATGATTAAAATCGGAATTAGGTGATAAGATTAGTTAACACACTATTCATCTCCCCTTTAGTATGACCATTTCATCAACACTTTGGTCTTTGGAAAGGTAGAATGTACACTTTATTAAAGACTCAAGGTATATGTGTGTTTAATATGGTAAAGTCAAAATACATAGAACCTAATGAGAATATGGATGCATGGACCAAGAACAAATTAACAGGTTTGAGTTAAATGCAAAGGCAACAAATTGGATATATTGTTATTCGGAAAATAATACTTTTGAAAATATCATGCATTGTACTTCGGCATATGATATTTGGGCTACTCTGAACATGCTTTATGATTATGCTAAAACTGAAGAATTAGTTACCCTAAATGAAGGAGATGATGACAATTGTCATACTCCTATATCTAATAAAATTCTTGAAGCTAATAGTGTATCTAGCCAAAGAAGTATAAAAAGTCGAAAAAGAAAGGTGATATATCACCTATGCAATAAGAAAGGACACGTGATGAAAAATTGCCCTAGTATGAAGAACAAGGCAAAACAGAGGTCAAAAGCTTCCACTTACTCACGAGCATCAAGTGAAGCATCCTTACACCATAATCACGAAGCTAACATCATGAACATTGATGAGGAGGTATGCTCTTGTTCCAGTCATGAAAATTATAGATCTAATTCATCTAGTTCCTCAGATTTTCTATATGATGAACTAATAGACGAATGCAAATTTATGTATGCATTGATTGTTAAAAAGGACAAAGAAAATAAAAAATTAAAAGAAGAAAATTTGTCACTTAGCTCTCACTTACATGAAGTAAAATTAGAAAATGAGAAACTAAAAGTTAGTGCACTAACCCATGTCATGATCCCTTAGACATTGACACTAAGGATTTAAAAAATGAAAATGTCATTTAAAAAAAAGGAAAATAGCTTTTTACAAACTAAATTGCATGCATTGCATGAATCTATGAATGAAGTAAAAAAAAAATGTTAACTTTGAATAGAAAGATTAATGCTTCATATGATAAAAGGTCCAAAAATCAAAATGATTCATTTAGAAAACCCCAAAACAAGAATGTCTTTTCTAAGAATGCTTATGTTCATCATAACTCACATGCTAAGCATTCCAATGCTAGATTCCATGTCCATAGTATAAATAAAAGAAAATTTAATGAATATTATTTTTGTTGTGATATTTTTTATCATGTCATTAATGATTATACTTTTAAGAAAAATTCAAGTGTGATAAAGACACTTTGGGTTCCTAGGCCAACTCACCCACAAGGACCCAAAGTCATTTGGGTACCAAAAATTTCTTGCTCTTTTGTAGGGGGAGCTACCACACAAGGGTAAAGAGAAATATCCAAGAGGGTGCAACTTCAAGCTATCATGATGTAATAGGTATGGATATTGGCATCTAGATATGATTGGTATCACCTCCCTCACTTTACTTGTCATCTTAAAGTTGAAGTTATGATACTAGGTAAATTAGAGTTGTTATGATACTAGCTATCATGAGATCTCTCGATTCGCTTTGGTTTCATGATGATTCTATTTGAAATGGATCTATCACTATCTAGCTTAGGTTAAAATTCTCAAATGAAGAATTCTTGCTCATCCTTTGCTATTTAGTATGCTATCTTATTGGATATTATATCATTGAGATACTAATGATTTTTGGCTTGCAAGTTAACATTTATTGACAATGGAAGGCTATCGCAAAAAATTGGAGAAAGAAAATAAATTTATGGAATTCTTCAAGAAATGAGGTATGTGCGTTAATTTGGAAAATATTGTTGCATGGCACCTCGTTTCTCTTGGTTGAATCAATTTCAAGCCTATGAATGATCTTGCATGTTGTTTGAATAAAATAGCTCAAATAAGAAATTTAGATTAGTATGAAAATCCAAATCTTGACTGGACACATTTTGCAAATAGTTACACTTGAACAAGTATCTTGATGAATAAATATAGTTTCACATCTCAAGCATAAAATTCTAAGTGAGAAAATATAATACAAAAATTCAATATATATGATTAAAATTGCATAAAATTTCAGAAGAAATCTATATGCTCAAAAATATCATCATAAGTGATCTAGACAAGATCTGACCAGATAGGAGCATTCTACGATAGAAATCTACGATTTCGTGCAAACTCCAAATATTTATAAAAATGCCACTGTGAACTTGGGGATTTTCTAGAAAATTATAGAGAGATCCTTTTTGAGTGATTCTTGACTTTTTGGAATCCTCATGAAGTTTAGTTCATGTGAAAAAAGTTTCATAAAATTCTAATATATAGATCTCTCAAAATAATTTTTTTTGTAAGCCTAGAAAACACATTGCAGCTCGAGCGGTCGCACGACATGCGACCGCCCGATCGACCGGCGAACAAAAATTGATCTTGTCTACCCATTTGGCCGACTATTTTAATCTCAGCCCTTCAACTTAAGCTTTTAAGCCCAAAACTAGGGCTTCCTTGATCATTTCAACCGCCCGGCCACTCACCCCTTCTCCTTGGATCTTAAGGTTTCTTCTCCTCTTCTATGGTAAAAAACTCAACCTTTAGCATCAATACAAATTAGTTCATCATGTTGAGTGGATTCTTCACCTTCCCTCATCTCTATGTCTAGATTCACTCATAAAAATTATGGTTTATGTCTCTTTTTCTATGCATGGTGATTTTCATTAGTATTTTTGCTTCAAAACAAGTTCTAGGGAAGGAAAATCAAATTTCTTATGTTTCTTGTATATTTAAAAGTTTTTTTTATGAGATCTCAGTATTTTTAATCTTTTTGTTTTTCTTTGTTGTAAAAGGGAATCTTCATGTTGATTCAAATTTATCATTTTCATCTTGCCAAAACAAAAGTTTGTTTTGAAATAACTTACATTTTGTTTTAACAAAAAAAAAAAGGGATATTAATGATTTAAACTTACGTTTGCCATTTTATTTGTTAGTTTTCCTTTCGTTTGTGACCTTTATATTTTTTATTTTCTTTTGCATTCATTGAACTCATACATTGATATTTAATATTAAAATTAAAATGTTTTTTTAAAAAAGGCATAGAAAAAGGAGTCTTGTACATATTTATGTTGATATTAAAAGTGTTCATTCTCTTTGGTTTAGGAGCATACATTACTCATCAAAGCTAATTACATGCATACTATCCTAATTGTCTTGCAAAATAGCACCCAAGACAGCTTCCAAGCTTGCCCGATAATCTTTTAACTGTTATAGGCAAGACTCAAGCCCCTAGGTTTGTAGACAGAGCTGTCTTACGGTCTCGTCCAATTAACCTAGGAGACCTAGAGTAGTATGACATTAGTAGTAAACTTGTGGCCCTAGGATGGGTAGAGTATATAGGGAGGCAAGTAGCAGTATGCCCCATATTGATAAAAGCGTTCTTCTCCAACCTCGTGATAGATAAGGCTAGATTAGGTGACTAACTAGTTCTCAGATATGAAATTTTAGGTAAATCTATAGTAATCACCGAATCAGCCATTAGAGATGCATTTGGGTTTCCTCTGCTAGGAAGATCAATATATAATATGTCCACACGTCACTTTCATGAGGATTTTCCTAGTCATGAAGTTGTGTCAGCCATTTGTCCTGAGGGTTATCAGGGGATGCTTCCTACTCAAAGCATCAAATTGTCAACCACTGCTAGGATCATGCATCTTATCATTGCCGATAATATACTTTCTAGAGCAGGATATTTTGATGAGGTAACCAGTACGAGCACTAGTGTGCTCTTCTATGCTATGACCTGCAGACCTATAAACGTTCTTAACCTCATGCTTCCTACCCTATGCCTATGCTGCTGGGGTAAAATCGATTCGGTTTTGATTATCGGGTCACGGTTAATCGGTAACCGAAATCAGTTATATATCCGATTTCGGTTACCAGTTTTTTGTGGTTAATCGGTAACCGAAACCGGTTTTGTTATTAATCTTTGAATTGGTTATCTATTTACTATCGGTTTTTTACGGTTAACCGGTATCCGAAATCGGTTTTATTATTAATCTTTGAATCGGTTATCTGTTTACTACCGGTTAACCGATTAGTAAACGGATAACCGGTTCTATTCGAACCAAAAAATTCGGTTTCAGTTTCGGATATAGGCTTTTGAAACCAACCGGTTTTGGTTTTGGTTTCGGTTAGCGGGTTTGGAAAATGGTTTCGGTTTCGGTTAACCCCCAAAAATGCGATTAACTGAACCATTGCCATCCCTACATGTCCGTTCTCAATTAACGATGCTTATAAAGGTATTAATGGTGAAGACGATCAACGCGTTCAGTTCCTTCAGTTCTTTCTCCTCCCCTTGCAATACATGGGCCATGAAGTTTTCTTCTCCTCTGCCTCGTTCCATCACGAATCTTGACGTGTGCACCGAGGTTTTAGGCTGCGAGACGGGCGTCGTCTACAACGTTAGCGATTACAACCACGACATGAGAGCCGGAGATCAAGATTCGGATGCGACGACGAGTGATGAGAGAGAAACAATGCCGCGGGAGAGGGAGCAGGAGAGGAAGTACAGGAAGAGTGCGGCTAACTTTCCCCCGCCGCTCACCGTTCTCTCCGGCGAAGCAAGGCGCGGAATTGTGAGTAAGAGGGAGAACGGGCTACTGCAGCTCTTTTTCGTGAGACTGACCGTGATGGAAGCACGGAGAGAAGATGGATCCCTGAAACTTGTATTGTTATCGGGTGATGATGTTGAATTGGATAGGGAAGCTACAACAACGGAGGACACAGGGAATGGGGGGTGTAAGGAAGAAGAAGAAGGTGGCGGTGGATGTTTGATGAGGAATTCCTACGACGCCAAGAGACTGCTACAAATTGATGGAGACGCTCCCTTGGTTATCTTCAGCGGCCCTTGTTCTTTAACACAATCTGCCTTGATCTTAGGATAATTCTTAGCCTCTAATTAATTAGCTTTAAATGTAATGGTGCTTTAGTTTTGTTATATTATTTTAGGATAAATTACACTGATTTTCTCATGAGGTTTAGTGAAATTACACTTAACTCTCCTCTATTTGTAACTTTGTCTTGTAATCCTTGAGTTTTGTAAAAGATTATACAGATCTCCCTTAATAACAAAAATTGTTAATGAAATGTCTGTCATGTGCACTGCACATGTTTATAAATGATATTTTTGAAATATTTAAAATATTTGCAGTTTTTTCTTATTTTAAATGACAAATATACCCTTATGTTATTTTTATTTCTCTCAAAATTTATATTTTAAAAAATAATAATTTATTTTAAATTTATATTTTTAAAATATTTATTCAATTATTTTACGCATGTATTTTAATAATTTTTCAGCAAGTGGTATAAGAGAGGAATTACATTACTAACGGACTCCATTTAACACCGTTAGCTACAGGGGAGATAAGTGTCACCAGGACAAATAGATAGGAGGTCAGTGTAATTTTATTAAACCTCGGGAGAAATCAGTGTAATTTACCCATTATTTTATCCACATCTATATCGTCATTAATTTCTAAGTTTACAAGTTAGATGTTTGAATGTAAGCATTTGAAGTTGGATACAGAAAGACTACGGAGAGTTTGATGTTTTTGTTATGTAATTTGACTCAATTTAGAATCTATAACTACAACTAAACTGTTTAGGCAAATCTTATATATGCATGTGGCAATGTGGTAATGTGGATCATTATATAAGAATTACCGGGGAACTGTTTAGACAAATCTTATGCACGATTCTGTGTCAATGGATCATTATATATGAAATCCTTTATTCCTTCTCCCTTGGATCCTAGATACCTTTATTTGTGGAGTTGTCAGGTTTGCATGCATAATTATTTTTGCAAATCTTTTGATTTTACATTAAGATTCACTTGATCCCTCTCTGGTGCGTAGACTTGCTTCCGTCATTTGAGCGAGTAATTAGTTGACTTATAACATCATCATCCAAATAAATGTGAAGATTATTCATTAATTTCTCTTGATTTGTAATATATTCAATCTATGTTTAGCATCTAGCTAACCAATCTTTCATATATGCACACATCTCTAACTTATCAAATGTGTTTGGTTTCTTTTGTCATCTAGAATCTTGCTCCTTGTACAAAAGCTTGACTCTAATGAACTGTTGTATAGTAGATCACACATCATCAAAGAAATTATCAAATATGAATGTCCTTGTGATTTTCTCCTACATCAAAATTTAAACCCTTTTCAAAGACTAATTTATTATAATTACCGTATCATAGTGAACTTAATTTCACTACTAGAATTTAGCCAAACTACTGCGGGCTATTAGCGACGGCCGACAAAGCCGTTAGAGTCATCGCTAATTAAATACTCATCGGCGATGGCTTAGCAACGGCCGCTTAAGTCATCACTGATAACTAAACATCAACCACAACTTTTCCACAGTCGCGTCGGCCCTCGCTGATGACATATAAGGTCATCGACGATCGGCTCCCCTCATTTGCTGCCTCTTCTCTCTCACTCTCATCTTCTCTCCCTCTCTTTTCTCGTCTCTCATCGCTGGTTGATCGTCTCCATTTCCTGCCACTCTTCGAGGTAAGATATCTGATTCATAACTTTTATTAAAGGCTAAATATTAATGAGTTAGAATTAAATTAATGTTAATTGTATGATGCCATGTTATCATGCCAATTTTTATTAATTCTACGATGCCTTGTTAATTGATAAAGTATATATGATGTCATGTTTAGATTTAATTAATTAGTTTATTTTATTTTATGTTAATTGTCATTAATTAATTATTTTTTAATTAGTTGAATTAGTTAATTAACTAGGTCGACTTATAACCATAAATTGAAATTAATCATAATTAATGAGTTGGTACGTTTCATGTACGTGTCGACGAACTAGGCATGAATACCCAATATTTTAGATCCGTTCGGGGATTGTATATTCGTGTAAACGAAGTAGATAATCTTTTACACGATATATAACCCTTGAAATGTCACTAATTGAACAGTTTGGGAATATTATTATATGTATTGCACTTAGTTTTTCTTTTTAGACTATCTTCATTTGTAAATGTCGGCTAGTGAATCTCTCTTGTTCTTTAATACACACTTAGATGATATGCGTATTTCGGATAACTATATGGATATATTGAAATTTAGAATGAAGTTAACAACTAAAATGAATACTTAGTGTGATATGAATAACATGAATCTCGAATGGAATAAGACCATCTCACCTAAAAAACATTAACTAAAGATGTGATTGATTGACAAAATCATGTCGGACAAATGAAGTTGAATGTACCGACGATTTGATCATGGAGCTATAATAAATAAGTTTCGAGTAGGCATAACTTATTTCTTAAATTTCGCCTATTCGAATAGAAAATTCATTAGCCTTGATAAAATCCGATGTTTGTGCCACATTTGCTCGAACGAAATATTTTTCGATCGAGGAACTATCACAATGCATCTTGACATATATTGATACGAACGTTGTCGATTCCAGTTTGATTGCTAAGTGTACTGAACAGTTAACACATGTGCTTATTGTCGATGAAGAAGAAATGCCTCATGTCCAGTAAGTTTATCAAATAGTTCTTATCGAGGGTGTGATTCACTAATCGGTGAATTAGCAATTGCCAATTCATCAGTTATCAAGCAAACTTCATTGAAATATTGTGTAATGGTCTTCTCCCCTTTAACCAGTTTAGCAAACGAGTCATGGATGCAATCCATAGATTCTGGATTGGGATTTCTTTGAAAACTGTTGTGTGATTCTAGCCATGCATCTCTAGAGGTGGAAGAAGTAGTTGTGATGACATAAGCTATGGTTGTACCGATAGAGACCATGATAGCATGCTGAATCAAACTGTCTTGATGAACCTACAACCTCAGATCAAACTGTGTTCTTCTGGTAAGATAATTACTACTTCCAATTATTTTAATAGGGAGTTGTGCAATCAGATTGGTTTAAATAAATTGTGTTCCTGAAGCCATGGGATTTGTAACTATTGTGACTATGATAAGTATCAAGGAAGCAGCATCAACATTATAAGAAGATTCAAATAGCAGTAGCAGTATAGTTTCTTAAATACCCTCAATGTAATAAGTGACTTGATGTTAGTTAAAAGGGCAATGATGTAATTTCAAATTCTATTTTTGAAGTTTAAATACCGCGAACACTTAACTCTGTTTTTTGAGCACTTCTAATGAATAACATTGACTTAGGTAAATTTCTTTTTCCTCATCACCTCTTCGGCTCATCCATTATCAATAACACCATGATCGGGTGAATTAGAAGTATTGGACAAGGTTTGTTTGGTGGCCATTACTGAAAAATGAAGAGAAAGAAAATTAAAGAATGGAGAAAGAAATTTACAAATAAAAATTGGTGCTCGTTGCGAAGTTTCATCAGTTTGAGATGGAAATAAATAATGAATTCTTGGTTAATTCTGTATAATGTGTACATGTATATATACAACTAAGGGAGCATGTTTGTTACATGAAATAAAATTAAAAGAGATGGAAAAGATACAAAAATGTCCCTAACATTTTCTTACAAATACTAAAATGCACCTAAGGTTTTTTTGGGATAAAAAATATCTCTTACTTTATGGAATTGGATAAAAAATGCCCATATAGGTAAATGACGTTAATTGAGAGATAACGGAGTTGACGTGGCTGATAACTGAGACTGATGACGTGGACATGTGGCACGCATGCAGGCCAAGACATTTTCTCACAGGTACTAAAATATCACTAACATTTGTTTTAGAGCTAAAATACCCCTGAGGTTATTGAAAATGGTACAAAAATGACACCAAGCTAACTTCTGTTAGGTGAGACTTAACAGAGATGTTGTGGATACTGATAGAGATGTTGACTTTACACGTAGTGCACATACATAGAGCAACTTGCCACGCAATCGTAGGGTTGAGTAAAAAAATCAAAAATTTGATTAATTGGAAAACTGGTTTGAAACTGAACCAAATTTTTTGATTAACCGATTTAATGGTTTCAGTTTCGGTTTTTATTTTCTAAATTTTTTATTTTCAATTTCAATTTCTTATGTGTCGCTTATGTGGCAAGTTGCTCTCTGGACATTCGCCACGTGAAAAGTCTACATCTTTGTCAGCATCCACGACATCTCCGTTAAGTCTCACCTAACAATAGTTAGCCGGGTGTCATTTTTGTACCATTTTCAATAACCTCAGGGGTATTTTAGCTCCAAAACAAACATTAGGGATATTTTAGTACCCGTGAGAAAATATTAGGGGTATTTTTGTACCCGTGAGAAAATGTTAGGGGCATTTTAGTACCCGTGAGAAAATGTCTTGGCCTGCATGCGCGCCATATATCCACGTCATCAGTCCCAGTCATCAGTCATGTCAGTTCTGTTATCTCTCAATTAACATCGTTTACCTATAGAGGTATTTTTGTACCCAATTCCATAAAGTAAATGATATTTTTTATTCCAAAAAAATCTTAGGGGCATTTTAGTACTCGTAAAAAAATGTTAGGGGAATTTTTGTACCTTTTCCCCAAAAGAGAATAAAATAATAACACTTGTATATAGATAGGTGCCGATATTTAATAAAGGATGCCCCTATTTTAGGGCGCCAATTATTTGAATACCAACGCCCAAAAAAGGCATCGGTTCTATATTTTTCTTCATTCCTCATTCTTTATCCTAAAACCGATTCTTTTAAGAGCACCTAAATTCATATTTAGACCCCCAAAAATGATCGATTTCTCAATTAAAAAGTTGGTATTGCATTAATTTGTTGTAGTGGAGAGAGAGAGAGAGTATATGTGGAACAATGAATGAGATATTTGGGGAAATCAAGAGTTCTATTCGAGGATTTTGCCTACTTGAACAGGCATTCTTTTGTAAGAAAATGATTTTCGATGGTACAAAAGAAACATATATAAGTTGTCTGGTACCTCGGTCAATTTTTGTCCTCTCCTTGATGTATTTTGTGTATCAAATGCTGGACAAGCTAAGTTGTCTAATTCAGTGCCATGTTTAAAGTGGTATCAAAATCATTGTAATATTTATGTTCGTTGTTGTTTTCTTAACTTAGCATTCAAATCAAATTAAATATAATGTTCGTCAAAACTACAATTCAACCTCAAACAAAATGCATCACAAATGCATGGTTTGGGACTTTGACAATCAATGATCATAGTGAGTGTGCCAACCGCCAAATTAATTTAAACATCTAAACATCATCATAAGTGGGCATCGAACAAGTTTCAATTTGTGTAGACCCATCTCATCTATGCGTTAGTTTAATTTGTTATATATGTTCCCATTCCTATTTAGTGGTTTCCGGACTTGGTCTCAACACAATAATTAATGGTGGTCATTCTTTAGGGTTAAGAGTAATTTTTGTCCTCGAACTATTAAAAATAAGATAAAAATACTTCTAAACTCTTCTTTGGTTTATTTTTACCCTTAAACAAACGAAAACGGTTGAAAAATGCCCTCGAACTATTAGAAATAGGTAAAAATACTCTTAAACTTTTTTTTGATGAGTTTTTTACACTTAGACAAATAAAAATAGTTAAAAAATACCAATATTTTTACTCATATTTAAAGTTAGAAAGAGTTTTTTTCCTTAGAAATAGGTAAAAATACTAGTATTTTTTAACTTCGTTGGTCTAAGGATAAAAAAATTATCAAAAAATAAGTTTAGGAATATTTTTACTCATTTCTAATAGTTCGAGTGCATTTTTTTAACTATTTTCGTTTGTTTAAAGATAAAAATCAACCAAAGAAGAGTTTAGATGTATTTTTATCTCATTTTCATTAGTTCGAGGGCAAAAATTACCCTTAACCTCATTTTTTTACGATCATTCCAAAGAAGTGATCCATGTTTCAATAAATATTTTTTTAAATTTTTTTCAAATCATAGAAGAATAATTTTATTCAAGCACGCATACAAATTGTGGCTCCGAGACTCAGAGCTAATGACAAACTCAATTTCCATTGGCCACATATTGAATAAGTGGCTATATAATTATTCACCCGAGCATATTTAGCAGCTATATCTATTGCTTCATTAATTTCTCTAGGTACACGATATACTCTATTGTCCTCAAAGCACTTGAGGGTAGTAACACTATTTTTCACTGAAAAATTATTTTGAATTGTTATTATATAGTGAATTAGATTTTTTTTCCAAGAAAAGTGAGGCCTAGAGAAGGTCCTAATTCAAGAGGTTCGAAATGAGACGATTATAATAGACAGAGGAGATAGGGCACACTATACAGCCCTCACATTCAAGAAGGATTAAGTGGGCCAAAGCCTACAACGTTTCTTGATAGAGAGTGTATTATTTTACAAATGAGTGTACTGTTTGTTGATAGTGGCTGTTGACCCATTGAATATTTTTCAAATTTTAGCATCAAATTATAGAAAATATTCATTGTGGCTTGCTCAAAGTAGTAGATCCAATATCTTGGACTGGGTTTTGATGGCATAACTTTAGACCATATTGTTAGGGACCTTTCTAATTGCCCATGTAACGTTGAATCATGTCGGAATGCTTTCTAAGTGTTTGTATTGTATTATGTTGAGTTTATGTAGTTTTAGTTTTCTTTGAGGTTAGTAAGGGCTTTCTAAGTGTTTGTATTGTATTATGTTGAGTTTATGTAGTTTTAGTTTTCTTTGAGGTTAGTAAGGGTCTTGTAATAATTTGGTGCCCAAAAACATTATGTTTATGACAATATGCTAGCCATCAAAACCTTGGTAGAGGTGTTGTTGAGTTTCAAAGTCTTGGTAGCAGAAGACACATCTAAGGTCACTCATTTGTATGCCATGTTTTCGTAATCAATCCTTGAACAACAACAAAAGTGAGCAATTTATGCGCATTGGAATCAACGCCCTTGGGAGGCGCCGATTACAAACCGACACTTGGTACCTTAAATTGGCTATTTGGACTGTATTAGGATGCAAAGATTCATAAAGAGGTTATTTCGTTGCCTATAAATAGGCTTCCAACATTTATATTTGCTACATTTGATCAATAAAATTATTTGGTTAGCTGCATGCAATTAAGTTAGTTACAACATTTGACTTTTATATGTTGCAATTGCAATATGCAAATTGGGTTGTAGCCCAAAAAGCCTGCAAGTATGTTTCGCAGCCTGCGAAAGATAGCACATCCTCTCTCCCTGCTCACACGCGATTGTATTCGCCCGCTCGCGACAACCTTCCTCTTCCTCTCGCTCGCAACAGCCTACCTTTGCTCGCAATAGTTTTCCTCTCACCCTCGACAAATTGTATCTCGCCCACAATAACCTCTCTCTTCTCTATTTGAGGCCAATCAAATGCTTGCAAATAGAAGTTGCAAGTCTACTTACGAGCAACCAAATAGTATGATTTTTTTTAATCTAAAAGTGAGACCTCATCCCCACGCTATCATTTCAAAGATGATCGAAATGAAGAGTACAGAGAAAGAAGGGCGAAGGGATAAGGAACATGATTTGTGGGAACTTTACCTATCCAACTATGGATGTAGGTTTCCTAGAAGTTGCTACAAGATCTAATCACATGGTTAATGTCGTAACCCTTGTTTTCGAATACAATAAAATTCATGATGTGCCTAGTGCTCCAGCACCAGATGATGGCTAGGGTCGTGATATCGAGCTGTGCGATTGATCCAATCCTTGTCGCTATATGGGATTATCGGGCTCAGCTCCCTTGGACAGTGCCATGCTTGACCATCCTTCAAAGATAATAGGGCAAGTTTGAAGAAGGTGAGATAGTGATTCCTCGGCAATTTTGCAAAATTCACAAGAAGCATCTTCGATGTTCCATAGCATGACTCTTTGCAGCCGTTGTTTAAGGATAATTCATAGCATGACTCTCATCCTTAGCGGGCATCTGGCTTTCCACACTCTTTTGAATCTTGCGCGCGTAATCCCATGTTCCTTGATGTGTTTGTAAAATGAAGACATCAAGAAGATCCCTGTGTTGCTCTAACGCCACCTGATGCTATCGACCGAATCCAAGAGAGTGGGGGGTGAGCCCAAGAAAGAGGTCAGTTCACTAGCTTGATCTATTTGGACCTGTCCATTCCATGTTAGTTTCCATGATATCCGGGTGTTATCTATAGCATTGACTACTTTTATTTTCCTTCGGCGACACGTTTTGAACAGATTAGGAAAAAGCTCCGCGAGGCTTGTATTCTTATGCCACCGGTCGAGCCAAAACAGGTATCGTGGTTGCTCCTAGTTGTATCTCCATACTTAGGCGGAAGGGGCCTTTGCAAAGCAAATGCCTTTCCACACGTTAGACCAACGAGAAGTAGAGAATTGATTGTGCCAACCTTTGTGGCTAAAATATATATTACTAATGATTTAGACCCAAATGTGATTTTTATGTAGTGTCAGGTCCCACCACCAACGGCCCAGCCTAGTTGTGTTGTGGCTTCCCAAATCTAGGATCCTCCATTTCTTTGGAGACTTGTGACATCATCCCAATTTATGAGTGCTTTGGAGGAGAAGCCAACATCACACCCATTCTAGAAGAAAGTTCTTCGCTTTTTATCAATTTGGTTGATCACCCATCTTGGGGCCTTGATAACGCTATTAATCAAGATGATCTGGCCCCTTGAGAGAAGGCATCCTTTCTAACTCGCAAGGCTACGATCCATAGCCTAAATGATGGAGTACTAGTCCTCTCTTCAAAGCTAGCCCTTCTTTAGCGAGAATCCTAGGTACTTTAGGGGAAAACTTTTTGCCACACATCCGAGCTGCCTAGCCACTTCCTCAGCGCGAGTGCTATCGTCAAGGGTGTGGATCACCTCTATCTTGGAGTAGTTGACCGTGAGTCCTGTCATGAGTTGTAGGGCTCTCAATGGGATTCTTACGTTGTTGATGTCTTTGTTGCACCCTCTAGTGAAGATCATGAAGTCGTCCGCAAACTCTAGGTTTGTAATTTCCCTATTACTACTAGGATCAATGCCAGAGATGATATTGTAATTATTTGCACAATACATGAGTTTGGATAACACGCCAACAATGAGAATGAAGAGGTAAGGTGAGAGAGGGTCCCCCTAGTGTAAACCTCTTTGATGCCTGAATCGTAGGTCGTGATTGCCATTGAGCAAGACAGTTGATTTGTAGGAATGCAGTAGTTTATCTACCCAGCCCACCCATATATTCAAGAAGCCCCTCTTGCAGAGTAAGAGCAAAAGAAAATCCCAACACACTATCAAAGGCCTTGGCCATATTAAGTTTGATTAGAAGGGCCTCTGTTCTACAGTATTTGCAATGTTGGATAATCTCGTCTGCCGCCATGAAACTATTATGAGTTAATTTGCCAGGAATGCACACTGCGTATGATCCACTAATTCATCCATAAAGGGCTTCAAGCGATCGACCAGGATTTTGGTGACGATTTTTGGAATCCCGGAGATAAGGCTGATCGAGCGAAAGGATGAGATGTCTTCCGCAAATTTCTTTTTTGGTAGCAAAACTATAAAAGCTTTGTTGATTCTGCTCAAATCCACACTTCTAAACAAGAGGTTCTCCAAGACATCTTTGACATCTCTACCGATAATTTCCCAAGCAGCAAGGAATAATTCTGCTATGAGCCCATTAGGGCCCAATGATTTGTGCTTCCCTAGGGACCTGATCGATCGTAAGATTTTCTCCTCTGAGAGGGATTGTAAAAGATTGAAGAAGTTAGTGAAGGAACCCGAGTAAAGGCGGTCCCAGAAAGGTTCCATCTTTTGTATTGTGTCGGTTCCAATCAACATCCTAAAATAAGAGGTGCACAGAAGCTTTGCATCCTTGTCCTTAGCGGAAGTGGTATATCCTTTGATGTTTATGGAATGGACCCAGTTTCTTTGTTGTCGACCCGAGGCTACCTTACAGAAGAATTTACTATTTGGGTCCTCGCCTCTGAACCAACATTTTTTTGCACATTATCTCTAGTAGATATTTTCAGCATTGAGGCGGTGGTCTAGGTCCCACCTTAGTGTGCGTATGTGTTAGACGTCGTCGTCCTGTTGGTTTCCCTCTGACTTGGGGTCCAACAACTCCTCATTTCTCATTCAATATTATCGATGTGACTTCTCCTATTAGATTTAAGGCTCCTGCTCCATCCAAGTAGGTGTCCTCTTAGGGTTTTGCATTTCGCTATCTAGCAGTCCATGGGGAATCACTCGGTGTCCTTGTCTATAGAGGAATTGGCCAAGTGTCATTGACTGTGTCTAAGAAGTTGGGTTCTCGAATCCAAATTTTTTTGAACTTGAAGCGTTTCCTACCTCTATTGTTGGGTGGTGTAGGATAAGCGGCGCATGATTTGATAAGCTCGAGTTTCTAGGAAGGACCGGCCATGAAGGGCCCCAATGATATAGCGGCTCATTGATGAGAACTCTATCCCGCTTTACCCAAGCAGGCTATTGTTGGTGGTTGCACCATGTAAAGCAGTTCCTAGCAATTGGTAGATTGATGAGGTCGAAATTGACGAGGATTTGCAAAAAACGAGTCGAATCCACAAGGTTTCCCTCTACAATTGAGATGTTCTTCCTCTGATCCTGTAATGTTGAAGTCTCCCCCAATGATGGTGGGGATCTCCGAGGGAGAAAACACCACCTCCAAGTGTTCTTAAAATTGGGAACGATTCAATTACTCTGGTGAACCGTAAACGTTGAAAATCCTCAGGAGCCTAGTGGTGTGGTAGTGTCATAGGAGGCATCCCACGTGAAAAGGCACGAAAACCAAGTGAAGGCCTCCCCACCATGACATATCCCATGCTACGAGTATACCTCCATATAGGTCCATAGCATTTTCAAAACTGCAATTAAATCTTGATGAGCCCAAAATACGTTTGACCCAGACATCGTTGAAGTTATCAATCTTTGTTTCTTTGAAGCAGATGATATTGCAAATTTTATTCATAACCAACTTCCTGCACACGATTGGCTTGTTGGACCTACAGATGCCACCTAACATTCCAAAATACAATAGAGAACATACTAAGTAGTGACAACACACAACCTCCTGTAGCACAAAATCAAAAGCCGCAACCCGCATAACCTATTAGGTCAGGGGAGCCCCTCCAAGAGCCGTGTTTTCGTTCAACGACATCTCATAGGTGTGGTCGCCTGCTCTCTTGAAATCGAGGAGGTCGAATCTCCAATTCGGTTCCTCATTGTTCAATGAGGAAAGGGGATCCATCGAGTACACAACGTTCGTTGTAGGGCAGCCAGCGAGGATGGCGATTAAATTTATGGGGCTAGGATTGAGTTTCTTTGTACAGCTCATCGCTGCTTGGAGAGGTGCCTCCACATTTTTTTTCTGCATGACAGAAGGTACCCCTCTGCTTGGAGAGGTGCGATAAACATGGTACCCCTCTGAAGCTTCACTTGTCCACGTATGATTGTGGGAAGAGTAAACTCGAGTTGTTCCAGCCCTAGGGGTTCGAGCAGAAACTCTCAAGATGGGACAATCAGGAGGCATTGGGGTGGCGTCCACGATAGCACTTGTAATCCCTATCAAAGTAGAGATGGACTAGGTATCCAGGAGTAGCCTAGATCGTCGAAAAAACTAAATAAGATGCAGGTGTTTAGCATCATGATCTAATTAGCCATGTGGGGGATGCTTCTCAATAGGCTCGTGCATGGGCCAAGCATGGAGGATCTATTTCAGAAGAAACCAACCGAGTTGTTGGCGATGTGCATGACCCTAACAGCGCCGCACTTCCAGAGATCCGAACTTGGGAGGGTAAGGGGTAGTCTTGGTAACTGTGACATGGGAGGCTAGTTGGAATTCCCAGGCAAGCAAGCGATTGGCATAGGAGAGGGAGACGCGGACATCGCTCTGTTCGTCAACACCCCCGACAATGGGGAGGAATTGTCATGGAAGTACCCTCCATGGTAGTTACTAGAGGGGGCAAAGGCCCACATTAAGCAGTAGGGGATCGGGATTGGAATTGGCCTCAAAATCCCAGTCATGAAATTCCAACAATGCCGAGTGTAGATAGAGGGATCTCCAACTTATCTTAGTTTCTTTAGCCGTAGCCGACGGGCAAAGCAATAGGAGGTTGCCATTGTCGCGAGTTCCTAAGCTTTCCAAAGTGTAAGGTCTCTGTACGTCCACACCATAGAAATAGGCGAAGCCATGTCTCACCACTTGGTCGTTAGTGCAGTATGCGCCCAAAAATGAGATCAAAATGCATTTTCGAATCAGTAGATCTCGCCCTTCCAACATGACCGCCAACAGAAGGAAGAAGAATATGTCTTAGAGAGGGCGGCTGACGTCCATGGTCGGGCAGTGCGGGGGAGCACATAAAGGGTGAGGATGACATGATTTACTCACCTGTCAAGCTTCGATGCTCAATCGGAGGCGACCTCAAGTCTATGCTCTAGTTCAGCCATGAGGTGGAGTGAGCTTAGTTGTCGATTGCCAATGGAAATGGAGCACCCAGATCGATCGCCTTGCGAAAAATAGATCCGGGAGTAGGAAAAGATAGAGGGGAACAGAGAGAGGGAGAGAAGAGGGATCGAGAGAGAGATCAAGAGAGGAATTCAAATCAATAGATTTCTTATTATTTCTTCATTCTCTTTTCTCCTTTTTATACTTCACTATTATAGTTACATCATTACATTTCATAATCGCTGAGGTGGCGTGGTATCCTCCGTTCACGCTTCGTCCGTTCCTGTGGTCGCGCCATGTCGCCATAATTTGTTAACGTGCCAATGTTCGTTGATGTGCCTACGTTCATTTGAGCCAATAATGATTCCTCGTTATGGAGTAGCTGCTTCATGACATTACTCCCTGGGTCGAGCAAACCTCATCCTCGAGGTTATCTTTTGTTCCCTCGTCTGGCCTCAGGATCGGTTTGTTAAGAACCGAAGCCGACGCCAAATCTATCAAAGGCATAGATGATATTGTAATTATTTGCATAATACATGAGTTTGGATAACACGTCAACAATGAGAATGAAGAGGTAAGGTGAGAGAGGGTCCCCCTAGTGTAAACCTCTTTGATGCCTGAATCGTAGGTCGTGATTGCCATTGAGCAAGACAGTTGATTCGTAGGAATGCAGTAGTTTATCTACCCAGCCCACCCATATATCCAGGAAGCCCCTCTTGTAGAGTAAGAGCAAAAGAAAATCCCAACACACTATCAAAGGCCTTGTCCATATCAAGTTTGATTAAAAGGGCCTCTATTCTACGATATTTGCAATGTTGGATAATCTCGTCTGCCGCCATGAAGCTATTGTGAGTTTTAAGTACCAGGGCGCTGCTCAATGCATCTTTAAGTGTTTGGAAGGATGTCTGAGCCAGACTTGTCCACAAGAACGCTTCCTTCTTTAATAAATTCGTCAAAGGAGCTGCCTTCTGTGCAAAGTTCTTAATAAAACGACGATAGTATCCCGCGAGGCCAAGAAACCGTCTCAACCCTCTGACATTTCGAGGTGATGGCCAAGCTTGGATAGCTTCAATGTTACCAGCATCCATTTTTAAACCTTCCGTTGTTACTAGATGGCCCAAGTATTCAATCGTCTGGCATCCGAAGGAACACTTAGATCTTTTAGCTACCAGTTGGTGGTTGCGAAGAGTTTGCAGAATACATTTCAAATGGTCTTGATGTTCTGCTAATGTGAGACTACAAACCAACAAGTCATCAAAGAATACTAGTAAGAACTTACGGAGGAAAGGTTTGAAGATGGAATTCAAGGTAGCTTGGAAGATCGACGAGGCATTGGTGAGGCCGAAGGGCATCACCAAGAACTCGTAATGTCCCTTGTGAGTTCTGAATGCTGTCTTAGAAATATCTTATGCATGCACTCGTATCTGGTGGTAGCCGGCCAACAGGTCCAATTTTGAAAAAATGGTAGCTCCTCCCAATTCGTCAAACAGTTTGTCGACGGTGGGGATGGGGAAACGGTCTTTGGTGGTGGCCGCATTTAGGGCCCTGTAGTCCATGGAAAATCGCCACGTCCCATCCTTCTTCCGCACCAACAACATAGGCGATGAGTAAGCACTGTTACTTGGCTGAATGAGTCCTCCTTGTAGCATTTGTTGAACCTGTCTTTCGATCTCCTCTTTTTGAAAAAGAGGATATCTGTAAGGTCTGATGCTGATTGCTTGTTGCCCAGATTGTAAGAAGATCTGATGGTCAATTTTTTGAACCGGTGGTAGCCCTCGAGGTGACTCAAACACCTATGGGTATTGATTGTGCACTAGTTGTGGCTCTTTGATAGTACATTCCTTCATTGCCTTGGGTTCTTCCAACAGTTCCAAATGATACAATTCAGCCATAGCCTGTGTATCACACATCCTTCGTAACGAATGACACTCTATTTGCTTAGGTTGTCGGCTGTTCAAACTAGACCAAGAATGTTTCTGTCCATTCAAGCTGAATTCGAATGTTTGATTTGCAAAATCCATCACCACAAATCCTAATGTTGTCATCCGCGCCACTCCGAGCACCACATCAGACCCTTTAAGGGGAATGACATAGAAGTCAGTGGTGATCGTGGTGCCCTGAATGCCCAAGTCAAGCTTACGGACAACTCCCTCATTTTTTATTTTTGCTCCGCTGCCTACCATCACACCAAATGCTGGTGTTGATTCTATCTGCAATCCTAGAAATTTTGCAACTATGGTTTGCACAAAATTATGTGTGCTACCCCTGTCTAACAGTACCTGAACATTTCTTCCTCTGGTAGCACCTTGGAATCGTAATATCATGGGACAAAAAGACCCAGACATGGCATTA
Source organism: Canna indica (assembly GCA_034359265.1). NCBI lineage: Eukaryota > Viridiplantae > Streptophyta > Magnoliopsida > Zingiberales > Cannaceae > Canna > Canna indica. The sequence continues at coordinate 27,569,109 of CP136898.1, read as the reverse complement.
AGAGATATGAGAGTCGGCTCCAACTGCTCCTCTTCCTCCGTTTCTTGTAGCAATCCCTGATTCCCTACCAACTCATCTTTCCCAAGTTCATCATCCATCATAAACAGCTGAGGTGACTTGCATTTATAGCCCCAGACGAATTTTTCATCGCAATAGAAACACAGTCACTGTTCTTTGCGTTTTTGCGCCTCAACTGATGTCAATTTACGCGGCAATGTGCGTTGAAAATTTGAGTTATTCGCACCCACTAGTCGAATAGATGTTGGTGCAGAGCTCAGATGCAACCCTCGCGTCGGTGTAGGTAGCAATGTCGGGCTCTTGTTGTTTCCCCAGGCTGGCGGAAACTTCCTTGATGCAATTATCTTCGCTTTGAACCTGTTGGCCAGCAGCACCGCTTCGTGCATTGAGTCAGGTTACCTCCATTTTTATATCAGCTCTCAACCCCGATATAAAACAGCTGATAAAGAATGACTCAGGCAGGTCACTTGTCCGAAGAGCGAGCTCTTAAAATTGCCCTTCGTATTCCTCAACACCTGCCACTTGCATCAGTTTAGTCAATTGTCCCTCGGGAGGTTCTAAATTCGTCGGTTCGAAACGTCGACGAATGGCCTCAACAAGATGTCGCCATCCAGCCAATTGTTTTCAACGTTGCATCCAGCGAAACCATCGTTTCGCTAAACCCTCCATTCTGAATGAAGCCATCGTTACCCAATGCTGGTCCTCTGTAGAGTAAAACTAGAAAAAATCTTCTGCCGAGGCGATCCACTCCTCAGCATCCGATCCATTAAAGATGGGAAGCTCAATCTGAGGTGGCTTCGAAGGAAAAGGAAACTCATCTTCCTCGCCTGGTTCCCCCCAAATTATACTCTTTCCTCGATTCGCTAGCATTAATGAAGATCCGCCCGATCCTAGTGATTCTGCTTTGATTTTTTCCATTTGAACCATCTGAAAGTTCAATATGCAATCTGTGATGAAATTGTTTGCAGTAACTTTTGTTGCGACTCCATGACCTGTTGTTGATTGTCCAGATTAGTCTAGATCACCCCCAGGATTTGATCATGGCGGGTACTTGTTTCTTGGAGCATTTTCACCGACTCCGCCATCGTATGCAATCTTGTTTCCATCGCAATTTGTCGGAGCAATCATAGATCACAGTAGGAATCAATGAAAGCACCAATTGACAGGATTTACTCACCTGTCAAGCTTCGATGCTCAATCGGAGACGATCTCAACTCTCTGCTCCAGTTCAGCCATGAGGTGGAGCGAGCTTAGTTGTCGATTGCCAATGGAAATGGAGCACCTATATCGATCGCCTTGCGAAAAACATCTGGGAGTAGGAGAAGATAGAGGGGAACAGAGAGAGGGAGAGAAGAGGGATTGAGAGAGAGATTAAGAGAGGAATTCAAATCAAGAGATTTCTTATTATTTCTTCATTCTCTTTTCTCCTTTTTATACTTCGTTGTTACAATTACATCATTACATTTCATAATCGCTGAGATGGAGTGGTATCCTCCATTCACGCTTCGTCTGTTCCTGTGATCGTGCCACGTCGCCATAATTTGTTAGCGCACCACTGTTTGTTGATGTGCCTACGTTCATTTGAGCCAATGACAATTCCTCGTTATGGAGCAGCTGCTTCATGACAAAGGAGCGGGCTTTGCAAGTAAAGGGGGAGAGACATCAATACTAGGGAGAGGATGAGGCGATTCCCAAGAACGAACGAGGTTTAAATGAGTGGCGGGAATGTTGGTCGGAGCAGGTGGATCGAGGATCGGACGAAGATTTGACGAAAGGTTTGGTGCCTTGTCCTAGGATTATGCACATGATGAGACGGATTAGGTATCTTTTCGATGCGATTATCCGAGATTTCGCCTTGCGTCGAAAATAGAGACGTGGGGAGTGGCATTCACGGGCACAATGGCCCTAGTCGAAACAATGGAAACATCTACCTTCGCTTTTCAGGAAACATTTGAACTCTGGATAAGAAGCAAACGTGCGACATGTCTGGGAATGAGGAGGTTCCACCGAAGGGGAGGGTGACGTGATGAGGTGCTTGTGATATTAGCGAAGTATTTTGGCCATGATGCAACCGTCTTCTTGCACCCCAAATAGGGTACTTCACATGACTGCAAATGAGACCTTTCGAGCGTGAGGTGGCGCAGTGCAAGAATGATAGGGGGGGGGGGGGGGGGGGGGCCAGGTGCAAGTGACATGGCGAGTGGCAGGTGTTAGGTGGGGACGCTTGTGGCGCCAGATCCCCACCCACACAGGTGGGGGAAGTGAGGAATCGTGGAGCAGACCTAAGCAGGTGGCGAACGGGTGTGGGGGAGCGAGAGAGTGTCTCTAGGATGCAGACGAGAAGTCATAGGAGGACACCAAAAGGTGAGTTGGTGGCGATGGTAGCAGATGGGAAAGGAAGCCCTTCGCGATGGGAAGTGGGGTCGTGAGGATGAGGAAGATAAAGAGAGGTCGGAGCAGTAGAGTGACGGCGTTTACATGATCGAGCAAATAAGGACAAGGCTGGAAGATTTCGGAGAGGGAGCCTGCAGAGAGGCTTGTCAAGAGGATGGTGAAGAGCGAGGGGGTGAGGGGTTGAACGGCAAAGGGGGGATTTGGTTAGACTGCAAGACAGTAGAGGATGTTGAGCCAGAGGAGTGTTTCTTCTCCATTATGAATTTCGTAATCAAATAGTAAATTGCAACTCCTATTCACATGTATTTATTTTTTTTGCATGAAAATATTTTTTTATAAATATTTGTATTTGCAAGGAACAAAACACCCTCAAAAAGTCTAATATAAGAAGTTCCCTCGTGGATGAGTTAAGCCGGTGTTATTAAGAAAATCATCCGCAGCTTCAATAAAAATAGTAAATGAACATGGTGCTAAATTCCTAACATTTCAAACCCATCGAAGGGACAAAAGGTGGTCAATTTTATTTGCAGAATGGCGGTATTTTTTATTTGCTCTGATAGGGACTTGGCCAATGGTGGTCAATTTTAAATCCTCTCGACGATAATGCTCTGCATATTGCGTACACTTTTTAAAGTCAAGATAGTTTTGTTCAATAAAGGTCTTGATTTTTTAATCGTTTCGGTAGATTCAATAAAATAATCCTTAAATAATAGAAATGATGAACTACAAGTAGAAGTTAGTTTAAATGTTTTCTCAACTGAATGAAACCATACTGTATTCTTAAACCAAATATAAATTATCAGTTCAATTCAATTTAATTCGATTTCAATCACATTATTTTATGCTTTAGTTTTTTTTAAACAGTCATAAGTTAGAGAGGGTGAGAGAGTTGATAAATTGGATTTTATTGAATATTTGAATATGAAATCATAATTTCAATTCTTCAAATCTTTATCTGCTTGATAAATATGAGTTATATATATTTTTTGTTCAAATATATTGAGAAATAACTAAAATAAAGCTTGAAAACAATTGCAAGAATGAAGTGCAATTAATCCTTTTAAAAAATTTCTCTCATAATTAATAGAATATATTACTCTTGTACTGTGCATGTTATTACTCCTCAATTTAAAAAAACTAACAAAACGTCTCAAAGTAGCGTGCCGAAAATAGCTTGCTCCTTTTACCTATGACGAGATTTGGAATGTGGTGCAATCAATGCCTAACAGTAAAAGCCCAGGAATTGATGAGTTTACCGATGAGTTCCTACAAAGCTTATTGGTCCACTATTTCCTCTTCCTTCGTGATGAGTATTCAAGAATTCTATGATACTGAGAATATTCCTTTTCTTTGAAATCGTACTATCTTAACTTTTATCCCTAAGGTCAAGGCTCCTAAGAGAATTAAGGGTTATTGACTCATTTCTCTTTGCAATCTTTCGTACCGAATTCTAGCTAAAACTTTAGCTAATCGGCTCAAGCTTCTTCTTCCCAACTTGATCAGTCTGCCTTCGTCCAGAGGAGAAGCATTCATGATAATATCCTTATCGTGTACGAATTAACGCAGCCTATGTATTCTGGGAATGATAGAATTCCTTTTGTTCTTGTTAAGATTGACATGGAGAAAGCTTATGATAAACTGTCTTGGGAAAGCCATCATTACCACCTTGTAATTATCCAACTTCCCTCTTAAGTTCATAAACTGTATTATAACTTGTATTTCTTCACCTACTTTTTCATGCTTGATCAATGCTCACTTATCGCATTCTTTTCCTGCTTTCTGTGGCATCCGCCAAGGTGCCCCTTTATCACATTTTCTCTATATTCTTGTTGCTCAACATTTATCCAATATGATTAACGGTGCTATTCAAAATAAGTTAATCAACCCTTTTAGGATCCAGAATACTTTTAGTATTAGCCATTTAATGTTCGTGAATGACTCCATAATAAAATAGTTTGGGCTTTTCTTTCCTATTCTAAAAATCCTTGGATTCAGTTAGTTTAGCTCAAGTACCCTGGGTTGTGTGGTAGCTCTAACTCTACTCCTATAACCTTTTCTTGGTCTTGAAGATTGTTCATTAGTTTTAGAAAAGTGATTGGTAATGGGAATTCTACTTCTCTTTGGATGGATACTTGGTGCACTGATATTCCTCTTATGAGGAAACCTTCTTACTTTGACATGTCTCAAGTTAATGATATTGTTAATGTATCTTCCCTTATATCTAACCAGACCTAGGATGATTCCAAAGGTCTATCTCTTTTTGGTTGTATTTTATGGCAAGAAATTAAGAGGCAAATGCTCCCACCTATGATGATTTTTGAGTATGAGCCTTCGAAGCAAAGGGTAAGGCTACTACCTCTAGTGCTTTTGTATTACGGGTAGCTAGCTCATGAAAGCGAATGTTTCCTTAGGGAATATTTCCTCCAGAGCCATTGTTGTCGTATTCTTGTGGATGATATGGGTTGTGAGAAATGATAAATTGTATAAGGAGTAGTCTATACCCCTCATAAGGTGCTTATGAAAGTTTTAGCTTATGCTAATCTACTTTCCCATACCCAATTACCTGAGGACAACAACATTAACAAGCATGATGTTTCCAGATGGGTACCTCCTATAAGTAATGTTTACAAAATAAATTGTGATGACTCTTGGAGTATTGATTTTGCTGGTGTAGGTATTATTATTAGAGATCATGAGGGCCAGTGTTTGGTTGCTTCATATATTCCAGTCTTGGCAGATTCTCCATTTCATGTTGAAACCTTGGATATTTTTGAAGCTTTGAAACTTATTGGTTCCTGCCTGAGGGTCGAAGCAATGCAGTCTGATTCAGTGCGTCTCCTGGTCATGTGTAAAACCTACGAGGGGGGCATGCAAAAGACACTCCAACGCTCAAGTCAGTATGTGATCAAGGTGGTGGTAAGAGCAAATTAGACTCTAGGTTACCTGAGGCATGTTGTGTTTGTATATATTACAGGATGAGAAAAGAATGACAATGATGCTGCTCGGTAATCTTGATAGGATGTTGCTTGGAATAGGTCTAGGCTGATCCCGAAGATATCGATCTCGTGATGACGAATCCTTCATGATTAATGAGGACGTGGATGTCCTTGTTTGGCCAGGTGGAGCCTCCGGGCTAAACCGTCTGACTTATTTTGAGTTTGGTTCATGAGTGTGGGCACAGTTGGGCCTAATTCAACCGGGCTAAGAAGTTCTATTCTAGTCCACAAACCCCGAGCTTGGTCGGGGTCTTGGAGAACTTCGTGTCGAGCTCTAAGTAGTGCAGGTCTTCATCCTTGGTCTAGTGCGTAGACATTCGTTAGGAAGTGTATTACTTTGCTGAGCTGTCTCGAGTGTCAAGAGGCTGCGGAGGCCGAGCTCTAATTTTAGATGAGTCATAAGGCAGTGTATACCCGTCGTGGTCTTTATTTGGTTGAGACAGATCAGATCAACGTATCTTTGTTGTGTCATTTTATGCCTCTTTGGTTTTTGATCTTGACGTGGCAGCTGTGTAGTGGGGAATTTTTCGTTCGTGGCAGTTTATGATTGGCGTATGTCTCTTCACTCGAAGAGTAATCATGGCGGAAAGAGTGTCTGCTTGTATCTTGAGGGTTTCTAGGGAATCGTTGCTTGCTGAGCTGGTTGGCTGAGATTTGATCATTGCATGAGCGTCAACCGTCAAATGGAGGGGTTATCATTCGTGGGCATATAAAGTGGCCCTCTTTTCCTTCATTTCGAACTTTTCCTCGTGCTCTTGGCGTTCGGTGCTTGTTTTCCGAAAGTCTTTGTCGGCGATACCTTCATTGATCACTTCCTCCGTCTGTCGTTATTTTCGATGAGTCTCTCGACTTTCTGCTTTGTATTGCTGGGATTGGCCTTATGTCGATAGGTTTATACTGATTTCTCTCATTTATTAGGTTTTTGTGATCCTTGTTGTGTCGTTGATGGGGAAATGTAGTGTCGTTAAGTTGGAGTTTGGGTCGTCAAGAGAGGACCAGGACCCTTATTCATGGGTTTGCGAAGAAATAAAGCCAAAGGGTTCGGTGATGACTGTTGGCCTAAGGTTTTCTACCTTCGTCTTAATTTCAATTTTGATGATAACAAATATGGAACTAATGTTTCATTGAGAAATACTTTTGGGTCCAAGTCGGTTAGCGCTCGACGTCCGCGGTTGGAAAAATCAAAGAAATTGGTGAAATCGGCAAGGACACTCATCGACGCACTCAGATTTGTCGGGTAGTTAGAGCTTAGATTTATAGTTTCTAGAATATATATGTAATCCTCTTTTATGATGCAAAGAACTCAAAAACTAAACCCGAAATCCAAAAATGAAGAACGCGACAAGAAATCAACAAAAAAGCTAATTTCTCAAGTTCGGTCGCAGGGGCGGTCGATCGAACCAAGCCCATAATGCACAGAGTGCTCCGATTGCTCGGGCGATCGCTTGGTCAGTCAATCGACGTTCGACCAAACCAGCGACCGATAGTCGGTAACGAGCAAATTTTTGCCCGTTGAGAAGTGGTGTGTTGCCTCTTCTCTTTATAGCTTATAAATAGGAAGCCGTGAGAGCCTTCCTCCTTGATGTTGATCACTTCTAATATCCTTGAGCCATCTTTTGATCCATCCTAAGCTCTCATTGAGCCAATCTTATGAAAACCCTAGCTTTGGGTTCTTGTGTTCTGAGTTATGAGTTATGAGTTCGGTTCTTGTGTTTGGTCCGGGAGTTGGTTCGAGTTGTTGCCTTGAGTTCGGTTTGTAGGTTGATGTTTACATGCTCTACTATCAGATCAGGAGTTTACTCAGCTATATCTAGCACGTAGCGTTACTTAGGGTCAGGGCACGTGTAGAGCTTGGACCTTTCATCTCCTTGATTGAGCCTTTACTTCATTATTTCATCATCAAAGGCATTAAGGGGAAGCTAGGAATCTTGTTGTGAAGATAATTATTTTATTGTTTGATTTATTTCTCCATTTAGTGTTGTATTTTATTTGTATTTTCATTGTGTTTGAGTTTGTGTAAGACCTAGAGTTTAGGTCTTGAAGTTAGGTGGTAGCCTTGGTGTTTGAGGTTTAAATTCATCGGTGTAAATATAGTTTACTAGGATTAGTAATTGTTGTCCCTTAGGGTTGAGGTAGAAGAGTTCTCTCGGTAAGAAGACGGAGATTTCCAGGTATGAAAGTACCTTAGGTTGAGAGTGAGACTCTTCGAGAAAAGTCCTCTTTGTGTGAGAAACGATATACTCTACTAAAACTAAGTTTGGAAATCCTAAGTTGGGTGCTTAGGTAGTGGAGTAGGCATTGGGGCTGAACCACAATAAATCAAAGTGTTAGCATTCTTTCTTTTGTGTAGTGCCCAAAATCTTAATAATAATATTTCATTTGTGTTATGCCCAAAAATTCTAAAATAATATTTTATTCCTTAGCAGGGGACTGTGGGCCCGAGTTAGCGCGGATTGACATAGAGTAGCAGAGTTTAATTCGGATAAACTTTATATATGGGAATTTTTTTTAAGAAAAATATATTTATTTTATTTCTATGATTTAGCATACTAGGATGATAGAGGGTCCCGAGACTAGTTCAGCAGTTCAATTGGAACTCGAATCGGAGTTAGAATGGGTTACATACGGGCTAGTTTAGTCATATAACTTAAGTATGGACATTTTGGCCATTTGGACCAAACAGGGGTCCATAAATTAGAACCTGGAGTGTGTGGCCAGGGGTTTTTTCCACACGCCACTCGAGGCTTAGAGAGGAGGAGAGAGAGGTGCCGCCGAGAGGAGGAGAAGGAGTTCCGGTGCAGGATTTCGCAAGATTGCTGACGTTCAACATAGGAAGATCCCTAGCTTCTTCTTCCTCCCTGGTTTCTCCAAAATAGGTGAGTAGATTAGCCTTCTTCTTCCTCTTTTCTTTATCAGCCATGCCGCCCCTATGCCATGGGGTTCTTGTCATTTTCTGTTGGGTTTTTCATGAATCGAATTGGTTAATTGTGTTGAGAGTTTTACCGTGATCGCAACGATTCCATCGGATTGATTTTGGGGTGATTGGCTGCCCCTTACCTTGCTGTGCCACCCCCTTCTTCTTCAGTTCTTGATGAATTCTTTGAAGTTTCTTGATGTTTGTTGAGGGTTCTTAGTGGTTGTTTGATATCTTGATGAAAGGGGGGAGAAGGAGAGTGTTTAGGGTGTGCCACCCCCTTGTAGGGCACTTTAGGAACCCTAGGGTGGCCGGCCACCCGAAAGGTGAGATTTTTCGGGGTTCAATCTATTTCTCACACCTAGGAGATACACTATAGGGTATGTTGAACTTTTTCCTAAGGGTAGAATAAATGTAGTACCCTACACTTAGACATTTGGAAATCTAGGGAGACCTGGAGACACTAGGACCCCGGTTTAACTTTTGAGAGAGCCGACCCTAAGGACACCTAAGGGAGCCGAACCTTTCTTGCCCTTAGGGCACTCGGGTGAGGGAGGTAGGCTGGCCCTAGGGCATTCGACTAGGGTCCTTCAGGGCAGAATAAATTGTGTAGGATCGTTAAGGGGTGATGCCCTATTCCTAGGGTTTGCTGTACATGCTTTCCATGCTCTTATCCTACGCTTTTGAACGTACTATGCTATAATTCCATACTTATTGTGCATGCTGTGATGTTATGGTTTTAGTGTTAATTCCATTATTATATAATTGTGTGTGATTGTGGTGGATGACGGGAGGAGGCGGAGGTGAAGGTATGCCCTAGACATGCCTTTGTTTACCTATCATGCACATCTTGTTTATGCTCATTTATATATGTACCTGCGTGTGTGATGTTGTGGTGTGATTGTTGCATTTCCCGGATGCCTCATTGGTGAGGGGAGGGTATGCGCCAAAGAGACAGTGTTAGTCTTATTTCGAAAGTCTAGCTGGTGAGGGGAGTACATACCCCCAAAGAGACAGTCTGGAGACCTCACCGGTGAGGGGAACGTATGCCCCAAAGAGATGGATCAGAAAAGTCGTGTTGGTGAGGGGAGAGTATACCCCAAAGAGACAATACTGGTTGAGTGGTAGATCGGAGGCCGCGCCGACTACCTACCCTATATCGCGATTAGGACTGATGGGCCCAGGTGAGCATGTGCTTGAAGCATTTAGCATGTTATACTTTATACTTGGTTGTGTTTTTTCCTGCAGGCTGCTATATGAGGTCCGAGTGGATTGCTTGCTAAATAAGAAAACCAATGCTCTTGATTTATGCCTTATTATTCTTATTCTCATATATGTGATTATTTGATTATTGCATGATGATGATGATGTGGTCGAAATTGAGGATTGATCTACTCACTAAGTCCTAGTTGGACTTACCCCTCATATCTGTTGTTTTACAGTATCTGAGCTAGATCATAGAGGCACTGGGGTGCAGTAGCGTGGCTGGTGGCGGCAGGGCAGCGGGTCTCATGATATGTTGTGGTCGAGGGGGATACCCGGGTCATTTTGTTCTTTTGAGTCGTTGAGTCATGTCGACTCGGTTTATTTGTTTCCGCACTTTTATTACTTTATGTGTCTTGTTTGGTAATTAAACTTTGTAACCGATTTGAACATTTGCTATTTGTTGAGTTGGTGGTCTAGGTTTTACTTGAAAATAATTGTTTCTTTTAAAATCATTGAAATGTTATTAAATGTTCAGGTATGGTTTATGTGTATATGTGGTTTGGTTTGGGTTAGGCTTCGGGGTACGTGGCGTACCCTGGCCGATCATACCTGATTTGGGGTGTGACAATTTGTGAGCACTATTTCCATATATATATTTGTGTGTGGTTGTGATGTATGGCAGGAGTAGGTGGAGGTTGAGGTATGCCTTAGACATACCCTTATTTACCAGTTGTTAGCACATCTTAGTTTTATGCTTATATACCAATGTGCGTGATGTTGTGATGTGCTTGTTGCATTTCCAAGAAGCCTTGCTGGTGAGGGGAGGGTATGCTCCAAAGAGACAGAGTTGGCATTATTCTAGAAGTCCAGTTGGTGAGGGGAGATCATATCCCAAAGAGACAGTCCGAAGACCCGACCAGTGAGGGGAGTTTGGGAAAGGAATAAAAAACACAGCGAAAAAAGCAATTTAAAAAATTTAAACTATCCCAAAATCAGTGATCTACTTTAGCAACCTTTAAGGAATTCAATCAACGAGAAGGAAGATGAAAGAATATCTCATTGTCCTTCATGGACTCCTCCAAGAAGATGAAGGAGATGACACACCCAAGAGGAAGAGACCTTCTATTCGGCTTTACAAACCCAGGAAGGAAGAACAAGATGGTCGGCCACCCATGGAGATCAAGAGGAGCTATTTGAAGTCTTTCTCCTCAAGAAGCTTCTCAAGAATTCAAGCTCTTGCTCTTCTCCAAGATCTCCAACCAATTTGCTTAACCCCCTTGAAGGAGGTTAGACCATCTATTTATAAGGGAAGTAAGTGAACACCCACGGTAGATCCGCCCCCCTTTCAAATCCTCCCCCCGGAATTCAAAATTCTGAGATTTGCATCCAAAATAATAATTTATATTTAATGGATTTATAATTAATTTAAAATTAATTAAATCCAACTAAATATAAACTTTAATTTATCTCTATAAATTAAATTCTTATTGATTATGATTTATCATGTGCCAATCCCTACAATTTAGGGATTCCCTACAAATTAGGATTATCGAGGAACTCCTTCATCACGTATTCATTCCTATAGCAAACATCATTCCTATCATGTCCGTAAATGAGATCTGTGATCGAGTTGCAGCATGTCCATGCTAGTAGACATATAGTGCCGCATTCGAACTTTATCTCATAAGATTTGTTACGAGGTTAGCATGTTATGTGTGACCCATTGGGCCCCACACTAAGCCAACAGTGAGTTGTGCATAACGGAGAGTCGGATCCGATAGAACGACTTCTATTCTAGTCTTAGGAGCCATCACTAAACCCCTTCAGTGTGGTCGTGAGAGACTCCACTAACAAATCAAGATTGCTGTCTAGCAACGTGTCATGACTACCCGGATAGTGTGAGGTTCAATCTACAGAGACCGAATGTCCTTCGTTAATTAGTTATTGTGTCACTAAATCCCTTGGTTACAATGTCCCGAAGTTAGCTAGGGTACGAAAGAAGTGTCAAACCCTAATACCAATTCATATGTATTCCACTCGCCAATATGTTGTCTTAATAATGAAACGTCAAAAATATCTTCCTGACTTTCATATCTAGTCTGGCCAGAGATTCCCGAGTCAATACTTGTAGGGACACATAAGACATTATCTCCTCTTAATAGGAGTAACCGATTCTATATTGGTCGCTCACCTACCTCCATGAATGCTTCCCCATGCCCAGTAATACCCGACACATGACGCTTAGGGCCACGTAGGGATAGAACCAAAGCAATGGGTCGTCACTCACAAAGTAACCATCACAACCTCAGGTCCAAGGACTGCTTGCACCTACTATTACCGAGGAACATCCTATTGACACTCATGTACGAATTCCATTTTATGTCCCTCATGCTGGTCCATTCAGTTAACTCATTCCCTAATGAGCACCTGCACTTGTACATTAATGACGACTAATAGGTAACTGTGAGATCAGCTACTCCTTATCATATAGGGCATGTACCAAGTGCACTAGTCTATCCAGAATCACCAATCCCCTAATTGGTGATCCTACGACTAGGAATATTTAGAACATGGGCATATGGATTCCAAGTCTCACTGGTATGAACTTATCATGGCCTCAGAATCATTTGCCCGGGTTCATGGGGTTCATCACAATCTTTGTGAATAAAGATGCAGCATATGCTGAAAAGGTTGCCTTATTAAGTTCATTACCCTTGAATAGTCCTTAAACACATCGACATGTGATTGTCTCAAGGGCATTATTATTTTCAATCTCCCACTTGCACTTTAGCCAATCAACCTAGTATATGTATAACAAATTTCAGTGGTGATCGAATCTGCTGCTGTGGTAATCAATTTAATCTACATCATTGTCTTTCAGTCATCAGCTCTTTCCAACGACGAGGTGATACTGCCTTTTATGAGAAGCAATTATCTTCATGGGATCTTAGTTCCTTAACTTTGAGCAACAGTCCTAGTATTGTCATACATTACCGATGCTGAACTAGCAACCAAAGGAACAACTCTCACTGAATGATAAACTCCTTTATCTGGTGCTATCCTAAGCGGCAAAGTAAGTAGCAAAGCACAAAGCCTTAATCACCTTACCAGTCACAGTACCCAGCTAGGAACACTTTCTTGCTTACTGCACCACCATTAAAGGTATCCTCATACCATCATATGGTTTCATTGTCGTATAGAATGCCTCTCATCCTTCACAAGTGCCTAAGAGAGTTCTTCATTTGCTTTTCAATGTTATTCTCCAAGGTTTTGCTTGAAATCTGCTAGATACATCTAAGGTATAAGCAATATCAAGCTAACTGCAAAGCATCACATGATGGATCCCACTACCGAAGCATAATGGATCTCACACATCTTTTATCTCTTCTCAGGTGTCTTAGCAGACATCATCTTAGAAAGACTGAAGCAATCACTCTTAGGCAAGTAACCTCTTTTAGTGCCTTCTATGCTAAAACTCTTTTAGCACTGTATCAACATACATGGGTTGGGGTAAACCAGGCATCCTTTCAGATCTATCCATATAGATCCTAATGTCAAGCATACAGGAGGCCTTTCCCATATGTACCATAGAGAATCAGTATAGGAAATAACTAGAGTGTGAGAACGCTTTTCCCATTAGTATGTCATACAATATGACTACAGTCCCACTAAACACCTTGTCTACACAAGGTTCATCCACATTTTTGATAAAATCAAAATCCTTTTGACTAATTAATCAAAAACAGATGTTTCAACTCTTCGATGCTAGCTGTAGTCCATAAATGGACCTTTGCAGCTCGCAAATCTTACTTGGTCCAACCGAGGATACAAACTCCTCTGGCTATGTCATATAGAATTCTTCATAATGGAAGAGTGCAGTCTAGACACCCACTAGCCAGATCTCATATTCATAACACGCACTAATGGCTAGCAATATCCTGATGGACTTGAGCTTTGGAACTAGTGAGAATGTCTTATTACAGACAACCTATTATCTGGGTTAGATCTAATTCACAGCCAGTCTTATCTTATAGGTCCACACCTTGCCAGCAGCTTAGATCTTTCCTAAAGATCCACCTACACCCTATAGGTGTTATCCTTTTGGAGCCGGTCAACCAAAGTCCGCACTTGGTTTGCGTCCAGTATGGATTTGCATAATGCCACTACATGGTGTCAACATATTTGACCATTAAGAGATCGCAGATTGCTGAATTTTAGGTCATACCCTATGGCTAGATATCATCACTCAGGCAATCTACGTAGTCTCCTAGAAGAGTGATGGGAAGTAATAGTTACATGAATTAGTTTAACCTGTGAACTTTCCACTAGTTGTCGCGAATTTATTTGTGGTTACTGAACTTCACCAAGTTCAACATATCTTCGTCTCCTACTTTCCTTGACTAACTGCTTTTCTAGGAAAGTGGTGACAAAACTCCTTTTGTCCAATAGAGAGAACTTGATACCCAAAATACTTTTAAGGGTATTCCTCAAAATTTTGCACCTGGTCAAGTTTGTCATACGCTAGGCAACCCCAAATCACGAGATGTCTCAGACTCGGTTTTTTGCCATTCCATATCTTATATGGTGCATCATAGACAGACAAAATTATGGCCACTATAATAGCTTATCCTCTAAAAAGAGATTGGAAGTTAAGTATGGATCACATCACATCCATAAGGTGTGATTCCTCCTTTCTGACACACCATTGTGTCAGGAGGGGTCCATACAGAGATAATCTTATTATCTTCGAGATAACTCACGAACTTAGTTGATAAGTATTCTCTGTCTCGATCTAATTGAAGGCCTATAATACCTTTTCCAATATGTTTCTTAAACTTCACCTTTCATACTCCTTAAACGATTCAAAGGTATCGGATTTGTGCCAAAACTGGTGGACATAGTAGGTGTATCCTTTTTTGGCTTGAATTGTTATCGGCCTGAATACACCTATGTAGGCCAACTCTAATCAACTCAGCGAGCCTTTCGCCAGGTCTGGTGAACAGAGACTCGATCAGAATCTCCTTGAGACACACTTCTCAAGTTCTGACTGTGATTCATAATCACCCAAAGTCATAAAAGTCAAAAGTAGGAAAGGTTAATTTTATCTCTTTGTGCGTTTGTTCAAAAATATTTATCATTTACTCCAAAAACCATTAAACCAATTTAAATTGGTCCAGTTGCATGTAACTCATCGGAATGGTCCATGTGGCAACTATTGCCTATTTAACAACTTTTCACAACCTTGTTCAGAGAACAAAGGGAAAGAATGTTCTTTTATTAACACTGGAACAAATCAATATCAACAGTCTTGTCGAATAAAAGATTTATACAATAGGTTCCTATAGCTAAGGCTGCAACTCTTGTGTCATTGCCTACCCGAATGTCGTAGTTGCCTTTTGTCTAGTCTTCTACTTTTTCTCTTATCCTGCAACGTCTTGCCGATGATGATGGGTATCAAATACTCGGTAGAGAAAATGGCGAAGTATTCTTATAACGTACGCACCTCAAGCGACAGTTTCTAAAAACCATCTTCAGGTTCATCTCTACAAAATACTACTTGCAGTTGCGCTTCCAGTGGCCATGTTTACTATAATGGTAGTATCCACCACTGGGAATAACTTTTCCTTTCTTCTTGATATTAATCAAAGGTTTCACAGCTTTGTTTTTTACTTTGTTCTTAACAGAGTGCAACTTTGCCTCAAAGGCATCTCCCACTAATGAGACTATGTCCTTATCCTTCATAAGGTGGGATTCAGCAGTCTTCGGGAAGCGAGTCGTCCAGCTTGTTTATGTGGAAGTTATCATCAAACTGTGAAAACGAATCCGGGAGGGATTGGAGTGCTAAGTCCTAACTTAGCCATTAGCTAGGCTTACGCCCAATTTCTCTAACCTCTCGATCAAATCGATTAGTTTGAGGACATGGGTTTTAACAGGGGTCCCTGCCGTCATGTTGGCCTGGATGAGTTGCTTTGACTGCTCAAACATAGCAGACCGACTCTCTTCACCATACAACTCCTTGAGGTGAGAGAGGATGACCCTAGCATCCATCTTTTCATGTTGTCGCAGCAACACATCGGACATAGAGACGAGCATAATGCATTGAATAGTAGTGTTGTCATCTTGCCACTTCTTGTAAGTGGCTCTCGCATCCTCGGTAGCCCTTTGAGAAGGGGTATCCGGTGGCCTGTTATCAAGAACGTGGGAAAATCTTTCCTAGGTGAGGACAATCCTCAAATTTTGCAACCAATCGATGTAATTTATTCCAGATAATTTATTAGCATCAAGAATACAACGCAACGACGGTGAAGATGACATGTAATGAAAAGAAAGACATAAATGAACAAATATGTTATATTCATGATTATTAAGGTCTTATAATTAATCATGGCTCCCACTAATTTTCACGGTTCCCAAATGACCCTCTTGTTGGGAAGCGGGAAGCCCTCGTTGGTAGACTTCTTTAAGGGAAGATGGAAACCCACTTCTCCTACTCGCGTCTCGCATTTAACACGACAAATTCTAATAGGTCCATACGTAGGTAACTCTTTATCGATCAAATTGTTATGCGACTTCCATCAAGTTTTGCCTCTAGGGATACCATGGCATTGTGTTTGCACAACAAACCAAGGAGTCCTAGTTGAGTCGGACCCATTGTTCGTATACCCTAGCGAAAAAACAACCATCATTGAGTTTGCTCAACAAGGTAAGTCACGTTCAAGCTAGTAGTAGAGACACAAGGGCATGTGCCATATATATGAGATGCAACGTGTCTATTAGCACAAAAGGCCTTGTATTTGCACAACAAACCCGTTGTAATAATAGACACACTTGTACCTCATAACAATGGAAGCCATGACCGATAATCTTAATATCTTAGCCGTTCGAACTCAATATTATTTAAGGGTTTCTTCATGCAATTATAATTATCCAAGCTATCAACAATTGAAGCAAAAGCAATAAATAAAAAAAATAAAGTAAATAAGGATGATTATGGATGTTCTAAGGGTTCTCTACCCAAGCCACCGGGCGAACCAAGGCCATCATCCTAGGGTTTTAGAGAGCTCCGTCTCATCAAGATGCTGCCCAAAAACATCTTGTAGGTTGCTAATGACATGTTTATTTTCCATCTTTTGTTGTTTATTTTCATGCTAAATTTGAATTAAATACATCCTAAAATGTGATTATTGTTTTGTCTAACTTTTAGGCAACGAATGATGGAAAGAAATAAAAAAAATCCCTTTGCATATTTTTTGGAAGCTAGAAATTGGAAAGACAACTAGACCTGGTTCTACTGCCTTGGACGTGCCCACGCCTTAGTAGAGATGCATGTGACAGATCCAGAATTTACTATGTTAGAAGCTGAAATTTTGTTTTCAAGTTTCCATACGAATTTGGACTATCATTTTGTGTCTAAAATATTAAACCAAGATATTTGGTTGTTAGTTTATTGCCATGTAAGGTTGATTTGATTTTTATTTTCTATTCTAGTTAGGTTTGGAAATTCTCCTATAAGAGGAGAAAAGTTGTAATGAACTGGGGCGGCAGTTTTTTTAGCTTTAGCCTTCTTTTTAGTTTTGCTCTTTTCAGTTTAGAATTAAGTTTGAATTCAGCAGTGATTTTTGGAGAATGAAAATGTTTGTGTTTGCGATGTGTGGCTAATTCACTTCTTTCTAGCTAAAGGACGATTCGACATTTCGGTTCTACGAGTTATGAGATTCCTCTGTGCTTAACATCTTTGCTTTCTAGTATTCATTTATTTCCTGCAGAAATTATTCTATTGTTCCTTTTTAATTATTGGTATGTTATAATATTATTAGGACAATAGTTAATCTTCCGGTATGGTTGTTCCATGCCGGATTTAGAGACAAATTAGTCGAGGTTGCTGTTCAATTCGTACTAATGGAATTCTTGAATTAATTTGACATGTGAGATTGCTGTTCAATTCATATAGTCTATTAAATTGCTAGAAATAAAGGAACTCATCCTTTGTGTCTATGATCAATCCTATGAACCGAAATCGAGAACGTACCTTTAGCTAGACCTTCCTCTCATGGATTTCTCCTTAATTTTAATTACTATTTTTAATTATTATCTTTATTTACGTCTTCTTGCATCTAATCAAAGAAACCCCTTTTTTATTCCTTTCTTTTAATTTCTGGTTTTGAAAGAATTTAAAACTAACCCATCTCTGTGGATTCGACCCTACTTGTCACGACTACAAAATCTCAAGAAGTAGATATTTATTTTTGATGGATTCAACACTCATCAAATTTTGGCGCCATTGTCAGGGATTGGTAATAATTTGTTTTAATTCTTTTGTTAACCAGTTTTGACTGTGCAGGAAAATTCCAGACAGATTAGACGTGGGCGTGTCTTAACATTGATCAGGAGAACTCATATACGATCCTGAGATTGAGATAACTGCTAGAAGTCTTAGAAAGGTTACCCAACAGCGAGGCAAACACGTTTCAACACTCTCATCTTCAACAGCAGACGAGACGTGGGCACGCCTTAACCCTGAGACAGAAGCAAAAGCAGAAGCAGATGAAAACAACCTAACTTTGCACGAACTGGCTTCTGCACCTTTGAACCAATCATCATTATGCATCACTTACCCAGAACTAGAGGTAAACTTTGAATTAAAATCTGGACTAATACATCTCTTACCTATTTTTTGAGGACTTGAAAACGAAGACCCTCACAAGCACTTGAAGGAATTCCACGTTGTATGCTCAATAATGAAACCACATGGGATATCCGATGAGCAAATCAAACTGCGAGTCTTCCCTTTTTCCTTAGCAGATGCAGCCAAGGAGTGGTTGTTCTACCTTCCTCCTGGATCAATCAACACATGGAAAGATTTGCTAAGGCTGTTCTTGGACAAATTCTTTCCAGCTTCACGAGCCGCTGAAATTAGGAGGGAAATCTGCGGAGTTAAACAAAAAGACACGGAGACTCTACATGAATATTGGGAAAGATTCAAATTGTTATGTGCAAGTTGTCCTCAACATGATATTTCTGAACAAATACTAATCCAATATTTTTATGAAGGTTTGCTAACCATGGAAAGGAGGATGATGGATGCAGCAAGTGGTAGGGCTATAGTGAACAAAACTCCTCAAGCCGCTAGAGAATTAATCTCCATCATGGCTGCTAATTCACAACAATTAGGGTTGCGACTGGAACTTTCAAGGGGAGTAAATGAGGTAAATGTGTCCTCCCTTGAATCTAAAATTACTCATCTAACTACTATGGTTTAGAATTTAGTTACAGGAAACACATCACAGGCTAAAGTTTGCAGAATTTGTGCTCACGTTGGTCATCCTACCGATATGTCTCCTACACTCCAAGATGATCATAGTGGACGATTAACATAATTAATCTATAATTAACATATAAAATCTACAATTAACACCTAATAAATCTACAATTAACAAATAATTAATATAAAATTAATATAAAATTAATCTAAAAAATTAAAACCTAAGATTAGGGGTTAAACCCCTAATCAAATAGTAGTCGGCAGCTACTGCCGGCTACTGTTCATCTGGTTGGGGCCGAGGGATTCGGCCCCAAACTTGGCGTTGGCGTCTACACGCCAGCACCGTTCGCCACTGTCAGCGTCCGGTGTGTAGACGCCGATAGTGGTGGCGACCGGATCAAAAAGGGGCCAACGGATACCTAGCTCACAGAGAAGAAGGGGCCGACGGCGAGGGCAGCGGTGAGGCGCGGTAGCAAGACGGGCAGTGATGGCAGTGGCGATACACGGGAGCAAAGAAGAGAAGTAGAAGATGAAGGATCGGGCACAAACGCAAATAAAAAGGTTTTCACCGACGGCTCGCCAGCCGTCGAAAAATCGTGGATTCGTAATTTTAATATCACCAACGGTTCACCCTCTCTAAGTCGTTGGTGAAGAGTGTTTTATTTTCGCGTTGTGTTCGCGCCATTAATTAATAAGCGACGGCCGCTTCTACCCGTGACTAATGACTTATTCATATCACCAACGGCTCCCACGCCTCTGCTAAGCTATGGCTAATAAATTATTTTATTTCGTACCCCGTGCGTGCCATCAACTATGAGACACGGCCTTATGAGGCCGTATGCAAGCCGCGGTTGATTTGCTTACATCATCAACGGTCGCAGTGGGCATCGAAATGCCATGAATGATTCTGACGGTCGTGTCGGCCGACCGGTGATTCCTGTGGCTGATGTGGTATATTCTAGTAGTGGTCATTGTCCTTTTGGCCTCCGAGATGGTTCGAAAGTGTCCGACTTCGACTTCGAAGTCGATGGTCTCAGCTTCTACTTCGACCACGTTCTCTTCCGCAATGGATGTATTGTTGGTTTAAGGGTTCCCCCCTTAGGCTTTGAGCTTCATTTTGATGATAACAAACAAGGATTTAATATATGTGTGAAGTTTTGAGTTCAGGTTGAGGTTGCGATAAGCATGCGAACTTCGGCGAACTTCGCTCGGAGATACGAAAGAAAAGATCGTCAAGAAAGGCTCAGATGTAGGTTAAGTAGATAACTTGTAATATATCCCTATGATCTCATCCCAAGCCTATTTGTAAAGTTATCCAAGTTAAAACTTGGTAACTAAAATCATGAAAAAGCATGTAACAAAGAAAAGGTAAAAAATAGCCTCAACCTGAGTTCGGTCGATCGGTCGATCGACCGAACAAGGTAGAAAAATGGCAGTAGCGATTTCGGTCGATCGATCGATCGACCGAATAATGCTAAAAATTGGCAGTAGCTACTTCGGTCGACCGATTGATCGACTGGATAGCAGAGGAGCTAAAACATGACTCATTCAGTCGACCCTCCGATCGACCGAACAGAGTGGTGGAAGCATAAAATGCCAGCGGTCGATCGGTCGGTCGACTAACGATCGATCGGCAAGCGACCGAACGGCGTCCAACAGGCGAACAAACGCCCGTTGAGGAGCCATTTTATTGAGGGGTTATAAATACCTCTCACCTAACTTCTCTAATCTCTCTTAACAACTAACATAAGCTTTCAAAAGAGAGATTTGTGCCTTCTAGAGCTTGATTGACTTGCACTCGCTTCTCCGATCAACGACTTCTCAAGCGCTCATCTTCCCTCAACTCAGGCTTCAATTCGAGCTCAACGTCTTGACGAGTTGGAGGCTTTGAAGGCTTAGAAAAAAGCATTTGGTCTTGGTTTATCTTTAAGCTCTTTTCATTGTAATTTTAATTGTTATTTGAACTTGTTTTCATGGTTAGCTTGCTAGGTGTGCTAGTGTAAACACTTACAGTTTACTTTGTAAAATTATGTTTTGCCTAGGTGAATAGGTTTGAGGAGTTCTCAAAGGGTTGAGAATCGAGTCCTCGGTTGTATTCAAAGGGAAACACAAAATCTATAAAGTAGTTGGTTAGAAATCCTTGGTGTAGAGTCAAGGTAGTGGAGTAAGCGGTTGGCCGAACCACTATATTTCCGTATGTTAGCATTGCCTTGCGTGTTTGTCTATTATTGTGCTTCATATTCGGTAACGAACATTACTTAGTTGCTCTTGCATTTCGTTGAAGTTGAAATTAAGTAAAAGGAAAATTAAAGTATAATTGTAAAGTAATCCAACACTATTCAACCCCCCCCTGCCCTCCTTCTAGTGTGGGATTTCATTTAATAATTGATATCAGAGCTAGGTCATAGGATTAGATTTAACCATCTACCCTACAAGTTAGAATGACTAGTGAAATCCAACTAGCTCAAGGATCCTCTACTCATACTCCACCACTGTTCGATGGAAATAACTATGTCTACTAGAAGATTCATATGAATGGCTTCCTACAATCACTATGCATGGATGTATGGAGAATGATACAAGTAGAGTATAAGCAACCAACTAAGGATATGGATGAGTGGAACCAAGAAGAGATTAAACTATTTAATGCAAATGTAAAGGCCGTCAAAGCATTATATTGTGGCCTATCAATTAATGAGTTCAATAGGATTTCTACTTGTAAGTCCGCATATGAACTTTGGAAAGTCCTAGAGACTACACATGAAGGTACTTCACAAGTTAAGGAATCTAAGATAAACCTACTCATGCATGATTATGAAATGTTCAAAATATTATCTCATGAATCTATTGATGCCATGTATGCTCGATTTCAAAATATTACAAATGGATTAGCTAACCTTGGTAGAGAGATAAGGGAAGAGGAGAAGGTAAGAAAGCTCCTTCGTTCCCTTCCAAAAGCTTGGGAGCCCAAGGTCATCGCAATCATGGAAGCAAAGGATATGAGCACCTTGAAGATCACCGAGCTCATTGGGTCTCTCATGACGCATGAGACCCATATGAAGCAATACAAGGAGGAAGATGCTCCCAAAGGCAAGACCATTGCCTTAAAAGCATCACACCGGGTGAAGAATCCTCATCATCCGAGGAAGAGACGGACAATTTTGAGGAAATGGCAATGTTGGCAAGAAGATTCATGAGCTTCATGAGAGGAGGCATGAGAAAGGGAAGAGGAGGCTACACATGCTACAATTGCAACAAGACCGGGCATCTAAGGAAGGATTGCCCACTTCTCAAGATGGCTTCCACCTCCAACCCTCACAAAAGGAAAAATACAAGAAGAAGAAGAAGAAGAAGAAGGCAATGATGGCTTCGTGGGATGAAAGTGAGCCTTCATTAAGTGAGGAAGACTCCAAGAGTGAAAAGGCAAATCTTTGCTTGATGGCAAATGACAATGTGGTAAGATTTACATTTGGTGAGCTTTCATTTACGCAAGAAGAACTAGGAAATGAATTTGATCAAATGCATGATGAATTTAATGCTATTAGGAGAAAGTTTAAAGAGCTTGAAAACGATAGTTTGCTACTCTCATGCAATGCACTAAGAAAAGAAGTAGATACCCTTAAGGAAAAAAAGCATGCCCTAAATGATGCTAAAAAAAATGTAGAAAATGAAAACAAAAAATCGGAAGATGAAAACAAGTACTTAAGTGATCAAGTAGAGCACTTGAATGATAGCATGCTAACTCTAAAAAAGGAACTTTGCATGCTAAATGAAAAAATGACAACCTTACAAAATGTCATGCCTAAGGTTGTCCATGCTAAAAAGTCATCCATGCTCACACACACAATAGAAGAAAGTTTAATGGAAGCTATTTGACTAAAGATTGTGCATTAAGGAGGAACCCACATGTTAGATTTACTTGGGTTCCTAAGATGACTAATTAACACTCAAGGACCCAAGAAATTTTGGGTACCTAAAATAGTTTCTTCTCCTTTTGTAGATGGAGAATCATCCTCAAGCAAGTAGAAGCACATGGATATTGGATAGAGGTTGCTCAAAACACATGACGGGTGATATCAATCTTTTCGCAACCCTATCAAGCAAAGATGGTGGACATGTGACATTTGGAGACAATGCCAAAGGTAAGATTGTTGGCATTGGTGATATAGGTACATGCATTAAAAATGTCTAAATGCATAATTTGATTAGCATATCTCAATTGTGTGACAATGGATATGTAATCATTTTTGAAGCATCTAAATGCATCATTAGGAGTGCACCATCAAATGATATTATGTTTATTGGAAATAGGCAATAAAATATTTACACATTAGTTTTAAATGTTTTGCCTAATCCCCATGTTAGATGCTTGGTTGTCATGGAAAATAATTCTTGATTGTGGCATAGAAGGCTAGGACATGCTAGCATGAGCTTCATCCAAGAAATATCTAAGAAAGAATTAGTTAAAGGATTACCCAAGATAAAATTTGAAAAATACAAACTTTGTGGTACATGTCAACTAGGCAAGCAAGTTAAATCTTCATTTCATAGCATTAATCAAGTTAGCATATCCAGAACACTTGAACTTGTGCACATGGATCTTTTTGGTCCATGTGATGTAGCTAGTCTAGGTGGAAAACTATATTGCTATGTGCTAGTTGATGATTTCTCGAGATTTACGTGGATTTTTTTTTAGCTAAGAAAAATGAAACTTGATTTTTTCAAAAAATTTACTAGGAGAGTTACAAATGAGAAATGAATTTCAATTTTAAAATTAGAAGTGATAATGGAGGAGAATTTAAAAATGAAAAGTTTTCCGAATTTTATGATGAATTGGGTATTGAGCATACTTTTTCTTCCCCTAGGACCCCTTAACAAAATAGGATGATTGAGAGGAAGAATAGAACCTTACAAGAGATGGCTAGGACCATGCTTTTGCGAAAATAATTTGCCCAAGTATTTTTGGGCCGAAGCCATAAATACCTCTTGTTATGTGTTTAATCGTGTTTTATTAAGACCTAAAATAAAGAAAACACCTTTTGAGCTTTGGAACGATAAAATCCCAAGTGTGGGATATTTTCATATTTTTGAATGCAAATGCTTTATCTTAAACACTAAGGAGCATTTAGGAAAATTTGATTATAAATCTAATGAAGGTATTTTCCTAGGTTACTCCAATAATTCTAAGGCATATAGACTATAATCGTAGGACTATGATTGTTGAAGAATCTATGCATGTTACATTTGATGAAACTAATGATTCTTCTAGAAATGTTAAGATTGTGAATATAGGTGAGGAACTTGAGGAACTCACATTTCATGACAAAGATGTGGAGGATGAAGATAATGAGGAAACTCAACATGAAGAATTCATATCCTCAACTCTACCTCAAGATGAAGACGAAGAAGAAGAAGCTCTACCACCTCTCCCCAAAGGATATCGATTGATAAGGGATCATCCAATGGATCAAGTCATTGGAGAACCATCAACGGGAGTGGTAACACGCTCTAAACTTAAAAATATTTGTCAATATGTAGCATTCATATCTCAAGTAGAGCCAAAAAGTATTAAGGAAGCAATAGAAGATGAATTTTGGATAATAGCTATGTAAGAAGAACTCAATCAATTTGTTAAAAATGAAGTATGGGACTTGGTACCTAGACCTAGCGGACAAACCGTGATTGGGACTAAATGGATGTTTAGAAACAAGTTAGATGAAGGAGGTTTAGTCATTAGAAACAAAGCTAGGTTAGTGGCCCAAGGGTACAATCAAGAAGAATGGATAGATTATAATGAAATCTATGCTCCCGTAGCTAGATTAGAAGCAATTCGAATGCTTTTGGCTTATGCTAGTTTTAAAGGCTTTAAACTTTTTCAAATGGATGTTAAAAGTGCATTTTTAAATGGTTTTATCGATGAAGAAGTATATGTTGAACAACCCCCCGAATTTGAAAGTTTTGAGTTTTTAAATCATATTTTTAAACTTAAAAATGCTTTATATGGCTTAAAACAAGCCCCCGGGGCTTGGTATGAAAGGCTTTCCACATTTTTGATTGATCAAGGCTAACATTGGAAAAGTCGATGTCTCCATTTTTATAAAACATAATGAAAATGATATTTTACTTGTGCAAATTTATGTTGATGATATAATTTTTTGTGCTACTAATGAATTGCTTTGTGAGTGGTTTGCAAAGTGTATGCAAGAAGAGTTTGAGATGAGTATGATGGGAGAACTTTCCTTCTTGCTTGGTCTCCAAATTAAGCAAACCAACAAAGGAATCATCATAAATCAAGCCAAGTACATAAAGGAGCTCATCAAAAGGTTTGGGATGAATGAAGCCAAAGTAGCTTCTACACCAATGAGCACATCCATCAAGCTTGACAAAGATAAAGATGGTGTCAAAGTAGACGAAAAAGTATATTGATGTACGATTGGTAGTCTTCTTTATTTAACTACAAGTAGACTCGATATCATGTTTAATATTTGTGCATGTGCTAGGTTTCAATCTTGTCCTAGAATGTCTCATTTAAGTGTGGTCAAACGCATATTGAGATATTTGAATGACACGGTTGACTTAGGACTATGGTATCCATGTAATGCATCTTTTGACTTAATCGGCTTTTTAGACACGGATTTTGCCGGGTGTAAAGTGGGTGTTGTCAATTCCTATGAGTGAGTCTTGTCTCTTGATTTTCAAAGAAACAAAACTCGATTGCACTTTCAACTACCGAAGCGGAATACATCGTTGCGTCTAGTTGTTGTGCACAAGTCCTTTGGATGAAACAAACTCTTTTAGATTATGGACTTAAGTATTCTTGTATACCTATACATTGTGATATCACTAGTGCAATTAATTTAACAAAAAATCCTATTTTACACTCTAGGACTAAGCAAATTGATCTAAGGCACCATTTTCTTAGGGATAATGTAGCCAAGGGAAATATATCGGTGGAATTTGTATCCACCGACAAACAACTTACAGATATATTTACAAAACCCTTGAGTGAGGAAAGCTTTACAAACTTAAGAATGCAATTAGGAATTTGTATTTTTCCTAATGGTTAATAACTTTTCAAAACATACATGTTTTTAAAATTACATTTCATAAGGTATCATCACACTTATGTAATGTCTTGTAATGGGGCTTTGCGATTTATTGATGTTTGTCTTCTATAGGCTTACATTAATAGGAAGGACTATAGTGGTAGATGATACTTGGTTTTATGGATTTCTTAGTTTTAATAATGGAACTCATTAATTGTACCTTAGCTCTTGCCCTTTTTGATTGATGTCAAAAGGGGGAGAAAAAGTAAGGTCACATTTGTTTTATGATACATATAGATAGGGGGAGTTACAAGCAAGATATGCACATTGATAGGGGGAACATATGTTAAGTTATGTATGCCTTGTACATGCCTTATCTCAAACTCACAAATAATACTTATCATTTTCTTCAAATTCCATGATGTGTTTGTCATCATCAAAAAGGGGAAGATTATTGGCTTAAGGGTTCCCCCTTTAGGCTTCGATCTTCATTTTGATGATAACAAACAAGGATTTAATATATGTGTGAAGTTTTGAGTTCAGATTGAGGTTGCGATAAGCATGCGAACTTCGGCAAACTTTGCTCGGAGATACGAAAGAAAAGATCATCAAGAAAGGCTCGAATGTAGGTTAAGTAGCTAACTTGTAATATATCCCTAGGATCTCATCCCAAGTCTATTTGTAAAGTTATCCAAGTTAAAACTTGGTAACTAAAACCATGAAAAAGCATATAACAAAGAAAAGGTAAAAAATAGCCTCAGCCTGAGTTTGGTCGACCGAACAAGGTAGAAAAATGGCAGTAGCCATTTCAGTCAACTGGTCGGTCGATCGAACAATGCTAAAAATTGTTAGTAGCTACTTCGGTCGACCAATCGGTCAATCGAACAAGGCCAAAAACTGGCAGTGTCTACTTCGATCGATCGACCGAATAACAGAGGAGCTAAAATGCGACTCATTCGATCGACACTCCGATCGACTGAACATAGCAGCAGAAGCACAGAATGCCAGCGGTCGTTGGGCAATCGATCGGTTGATCAACCGACAAGCGACCGAAAGGCGTCCAATGGGCGAAAAAATGCCCATTGAGGAGCCGTTCTGTTGAGGGGTTATAAATACCCCTCACCTAACTTCTTTAATCTCTCTTAACAACTAACATAAGCTTTCAAAAGAGAGATTTGTGTCTTCTAGAGCTTGATTGACTTGCGCTCGTTTCTCCGATCAACGACTTCTCAAGCGCTCATCTTCCCTCAACTCGGGCTTCGATTTGAACTCAACATCTTGGCGAGTTGGAGGCTTTGAAGGCTTGGAAAAGAGCATTTGGTCTTGGTTTATTCTTTAAGCTCTTTTCATTATAATTTTAATTGTTATTTGAACTTAGTTTCATTGGTTAGCTTGCTACGTGTGCTAGTGTAAACACTTAGGGTTTACTTTGTAGAATTATATTTTGCCTGGGTGAATAGGTTTGAGGAGTTCTCAAATGGTTGAGAATCGAGTCCTCAGTTGTATTCAAAGGGAAACACAAAATCTATAAAGTAGTTGGTTAGAAATCCTTGGTGTTGAGCCAAAGTAATGGAGTAGGTTGTTGGCCGAACCACTATATTTTCGTATGTTAGCATTGCCTTGTGTGTTTGTCTATTATTGTGCTTCATATTCGCTAACGAACATTACTTAGTTGCTCTTGCATTTGGTTGAAGTTGAAATTAAATAAAAAGAAAATTGAATTATATTGGTAAAGTAACCCAACATTATTCAACCCCCCTTCTAGTGTGGGATTTCACTTAACATGTATCGGTCGAGGCGTCCTGTGGGGACCAAGTCCTCGAGTTGGTCCCCAAGCACTACACAGTCTTCTGTGGTATGCCCACAAGTGTCGTGGAAAGCGCATTTCTTGCTCATGTCAACTTTGGGTGGCAGTTTTTGATTCCTGGCATTAGCCAAATGCTTGAGGAGTTTGAGGTCGTAGATCTCATGAAGGATGGTTTCGTTTCTTGTATTGAATGGCGTGTACTTCTCGTACCGAGCGCTTGGACGGGGTGACGGCCTAGCCCTCATGTCATTTTTCTCGTTCACGGTGATTTTAGTCCTCGCCTCTTCTATCAGTCCTTTTGGATTTCTTGTCCTCGGTAGTGTCTCTAACATTCTACCTCTCGACTTTTCTAGCCTCGTGGAGCTCCTCCATTTCAATATAGCTTGTTGTTTTCTCTTGGAACTCAGCCATGTCTTTCGGCTTTGCCAAGGTAATCTGATCGGCGAAGTATCCGAGTTTTAACCCGTGTTTGACAGAAAAGAGCCCAACTCGAGGGTCAAAATTTGCCTAGCCCAAAACAGCGCACAGCCAGGCCAAGCTAGTCCGACTCGTTGCCACTCTATGTCCAACCTTGGAAAATAGCTTCCTTTCTTATAGTGAAAAGTTATCTTTAAAGATTTTTTAAGAAACCACTCTACTAAAAATGAGTATGTGCAGACGTGCAGTGAGATTCAAGAATCTTTGCTGATGGGATAATTTGGATTCTCCAACTAAATTTCATGACGTGAATAAGTGAAACTCCCTTCCCCCTCAACTTAACATCATTTCAAAGTTCAAATTGTAAAAGTTAAGTGTGTGTTGTGCAATGGCACTATACACATCACTTGTTTTTATCTTCTTAATTATTCCCGAAAGTTCCACCAAATCCAACGTTGCTTGAGCATCCACGTTAAACCCATCACCCTATCAAGCTCTAAGAAGCAAACTTATGTAAGTTTTCCATGTAAGACAAACTTGTTGTGACAATGTCTTTTTCACCTTGAGAGCTATGTTTTTAAAATTGAAAACCAAGCCAACCAGATGTTTTAGAATCATTTATTGAAATCAGGCAATATAAAAATATAAAAATTGACCAAAATTAAATTAACTTTTTGATCAAAATTCAATCAGATTCATAATCAATTACCAATTGATTAGTGTTAATCTAATTTGATTTTTAAAATGTACTTGATTTAAAGTCAATATTATCTTTGATGACTTCACCGCTATCTAGTAATAGGGGCTTGTCAACTGGGTAATCAAATTAAATCAGCTTCAGGTACTAAGGGTGCATTTGATTGGATTAAGATAATTCATAAGGAATAAGAATAGTAGACCCGACAGAAATGGGCACGACACGATAACTGCGGGCCGAGTCAGAAAATTCAACCGATAAACTTATCGGACCGGGCCGGGCCATAGTTATTGTGGGCCGACGCGAGCCAGCTCTTATCGTGTCGGGTGGCCCGTTTGTCCCGCATGTATTAAAAAAAATAAATTGATTTAATATTTTAATTTTGAAACCCTAACTCCCTAAGTGAAAAAACATTTCGCCCAAATCCAAATACCAAATACCAATCGCCCGCCTCTGCCCTCTACCACCTCACGACTCAACTCGGGAAAAAAAACTCCATCGTGCATCGCCCAATCGCCCGACGTCTCCAACCATCCATCGTTCCGCCGAAGCCACATCAGTCGTCTCAGTCCGTGAGCTCCGACCTCCGAGCTCTCCTCCGCATTCTGCCCTGCCTCCGAGGCTCTGCCTCCCCTCTGCCCGACCGCCATGAGCTCCAGCGCTGGTCAAGTCCAAAACTCCAACACCCTCTGCCTCCCCTCCGCCCATCCGTCGTGAACTCCAGACCCCAGGAGAAGCTCTCCTCTACAGACTGCGGCTCTGCCTCATGCCTCCGTCGACAGCTCCGACCTCCGGCTCTGCCTCCGACTCGAGCTCGACGACCAGCCCCTTCTGCCTCCATCCGTCAGTTTGCTAAGGTGAACTTAGCATTACAAAATTAAGTAGTTTATGTTGTTGTAGTATCAGTTTGCTAATAACTAAGTAGTATGTTGTTGTATGCTTAGATTGTTTAAAGTTTACGGCAATTTATCGATATAAACTTAGCATGTATTTATAAGAACTGCACATGTATCGGTTTAATGAACTGCATCAGTTTACAGCAAAGGCATCAAAGTGGTAAAGCAATCTGCCATGCCATTTGCTAATAACTAAGAAAGGCATACTCAATATAAAGCTTTTTGTCCCATTCTTAGATTGTTTCATTTTACAGCAATCCATGAACTTAGCATGTATTTCTTATTGTTTATATATGAGTTTGTTTATAGAAATATAAATAATATATTTGTTATTTTTGCATGCTATTCTAGTAAAGCAATCTGTCAATGGGATTTTATGCATGAGTTCTTTTTCGTTATTTGTTTATAGATGCCGAGGAGAGAAGATGATACCGTTGAGAATCTTTAGATTGGATTTTTCATCGATGATGTTGCTGTCAATGTTGACATTGAAGAAGATGTGGATGAAGTTGAAGGAGATGTGGATGCTTCTCCATTTCCAACTGTTGGCTTAAGGTTTTCAACTTTGGTCTTAATCTCGATTTTGATGATAACAAACATGGAACTAATGTTTCATTGAGAAATCTTTCAGGTTCCAAGTCGGTTAGGGCTCGACGTCCCCGATTGGAGAAATCGGCAAGGACGTTCATTGGCGCTCGGGATTCTTCGGAAAGTTAGAGTTTAAGTTTAGGGTGTCTAGCAAGTGATGTAATCCTCTTTATGATGCAAAGAACCCAAAAAATAAACTCAAACCCCAAGACATGAAAACCCAGAAACTGCCCTGAAATTCACTAAACCTAGGGAGCTCCTTGGACGATTATATGACCTAGACATTTTCTTGACACAAAAAATGACAGTAATTATTCCTTGGGTAAAAACTAGATAACGAGGTATTTTTAAAAAAAAATTGGAAGCCTTTAGCCTAACCATACTTGACCTGAAAATTAGAAAAATTTTGTTTTTCGAATATTTGTACTAGACCCCAAAAACTAGATTTTGATTCTTAAGGATTTTAATTTTTTAGATATTTTTATTGAATCCAAATGGGGGGAATCCTTATATAACATTTATGTTTTAAAGTTATTAACTTAAAGTTAAGAAATATTATATAAGAAAACTTAGCGAAGACGGAACCAACAAATGAGCAATCAAGCAAAGAAATTTGCCCAGCCCAAGTTCGGTCGACCGACCGAAGGAGAAGGCATTTGGGTCGACCAATCGGTCGATCGAACGATGCCAAAATTTGGCAGCAGCCAATTCGGTCGACCGATCAGTCGACCAAATATGGCGAAGAATTGGCAGTAGGCAATTCGGTCAATCAGTCGATCGATCGAAGCGCGCCCAAAAGAGGCAAAATGCCGCGGTCGCTTGGGCAATCGATCCATCGATCGACCGATAATCGATCGGCAAGTGATCGAGCGTCGGCAACGGGCAAAAATACGCCCGTTGATGAGCCATTTCTTTTGGGGGTTATAAATACCCATCCCAAACTCATTTCTAACCAATGATTGATGCTTCAAAGCCTCAAAAAGCCACTCCTTGCATCTCTACAAGAATTCTTGAGCCTTCTTTGCAAAGAACCCTAGCTTTGAGCCTAGAAACCTTGAGATTGAATTTGAGCTTGCCTTGATTCATCTTCAAGTCATCTAGAGGAGCTAGAACATCTTGTTTGAGAGCTAAGTGTGTATTGTTTATTATTTGCTCTCATTATTGTTGTATTTTGGTGTTTATTTCATTGTATTTAAATTTGTGTAAACCTAGAGTGCTAGGTTGATTGAGTTGGTGGTTGCCTTGGTGTTGAGGTTTAAACACACCATTGTAAACTTAGTTTACTAGGATTAGTTGAGTTGTCCCTTTGGTTGAGGTGGAAGACAACTCTCAGTAAGAAGGCGGACACTTCCGGGTGTGGAAGTGCCTTAGGTTGAGAGTGAGACTCTTCGGATCAAAGTCCTCGTTGTAAGGAAAACAAGATTAATCTAGTTAAACTAGTTTGAAAATCCTAAGTATGGTGCTTAGGTAGTGGAGTAGGCATTGGGGTCGAACCACTATAAATCATTGTGTTAGCATTGATATTTTGTTTGTCTTTATTGCTTCATATTTATTGCTTCCGCTTACTATTAATATCGTGCTTAGCTTAACTAATCAAGAAATGATTAAAATCGAAATTAGACTATAAGATTAGTTAACACACTATTCACCCCCCCTCTAGTGTGATCATTTCACCAACAATTGGTATCAGAGCGGGTCGTAGATTGAGATTTCACCATCTCCTCTACATCGTCTCTCGATTCGAAAAATGGCACTAGAGAGTTTAGCGTATTCACCTCCTAGGTTCGATGCCTCGAACTTTGGTCTTTGAAAATATAGGATGTATACATATTTAAAGACTAAGGGTTTTGGTATCCTTAACATGTTAAGACTAGAATTCATTGAACATAAGGTTAGCATGAATGCTTGGAGTGAATTGAATAATAAAATGTTTAAGTATAATGGAGAAGTCATGAATTGTATACTTTGCACATTACCAAATGGCATCCTAGATAAAGTCATGCATTGCTCTTCGGCTTATGATTTATGGGCCACTTTAATGTTTTATATGATTATGCCAAAATCGAAGAGATTGGCACTTTTGATAAAGGTGGTGATGACAATCACTACTAGAAATTAGGTCTTCAGCAACGGCTATCAGCAACGGCCGCTCAAGCCGTTGCTATTTGCAACGGCGTTCTTACGGCCGCTCGAGCCGTTGCGGATTATTTTAATTATCCGCAACGGCTTTCTGACGGAAAGGCGAGCCGTTGCTGATATTGTAATTATCAGCAACGGCTTTCTAACGGATAAGTGAGCCGTTGCTGATGATAACTTATCAGCAACGGCTTTCTAACGGGCGAGTGAGTCATTGCTGATAAGTTTATATAGGGCACCAATCGCGCCCGACCCTTCTTCCTCCCGCTGCCGCCGCCGCCGCTCCTGCTCTCGCCTCTCGCTGCCGCTGTCGCTGCTGCCGACGCTGACGACGCCTCTTCCTCCTCCCGCTGCTGCCGACTTGTTCAGGTATGCCTCGCAGGCCGGCTGTCTCTTCCCGTTGCGGCCGGCGGGAATCAATCCGACCGAAACCCTATTTCTAGGGTTTCGGCCGGCGGCGGTCGACTGATGGCTGCCGCCGGACCTTGTATAGTTGCCGGACAGTGTGTCCGGCCACTGTACGTCGGCGCCGGAGTCCACCTGACTCCGGCGCCGAAATTTATAATTTTATATATAATTTATATTGTTTTATAATTGTTAATTAATTGTTTAGATTAATTGTTTAATTTGTTAGATTAATTATTAGGGTTTAGATTAATTTCGGATGCGCGCCGGAATCGTCCACTTCGGACGCGCACCGGAATCGTCCACTTCGGACGCGCGCCGGTATCGTCCACTTCGGACGCGCGTCGGAATCGTCCACTTCGGACACACACCGGAATCGTCCACTTCGGACGCGCACCGGTATCGTCCACTTTGGACGCGCACCGGAATCGTCCAATATGGACTCGAACAGTCTCGAAACATTTAGAAAATAATCATGCATCCGACGAGTTCATATGTTTCACGTACGCATCGACGAGTCGGATATGATTTAGCAAAACCTTAGATCCGTTCGGGGATTATATGTTCGTGTAAAAGAAGTAGATGATCTTTTATACGATGTACAATTCTTGAATTGTCTCTGATTGGACAATTTGGGAATATAGTTATTTGTACTGCACTTACGTTTTTATTTTAACTGTTATCTAATTATTCTAAATTTCGGCAACATCTCTCTTGTTCTCCGATACGCGCCCAGATGATATGCGTATTCGGGGAACTATAGGGAGATGCTGCCGAAATTTAGAATAATTAGTTAACAGTTAAAATAAAAACGTAAGTGCAGTTCAAATAACATAAATCCCGAATGGAATAGGACAATCTCACTTAAAGACATTAACCAAAGAAATTGTCATTGATTGACAGAATCATGTCGGCTGATCGAAGTTGGATGTACCGACGTCTTGATCGTGGAGCTTTAACGAATGAGTTTCGATTAGGCGTAACGTACTTCCTAAATTTCGCCTATTCGAATCGGAATTTCGTTAGCATGGGTGATCAAATCCGATGTCCGTGCCGCATTTGTTCAAATGGACGATTTTTGGATCGGGAGACTGTCACTCTGCATCTATATACCAAAGGATTTGCACCAAGATATTTTCTATGGACTTATCATGGGGAGTCACGCGAAGTCGGGATGTCGAGCAATCCTGTCGTTCAGACATATGGTGAATCTTCCTCTGCTGGTGCTTCTTCATCCAGTCAATGTAATCCCTATAGAACTATGATACTTGATAGTCTTGGGGGTCAATTCCACCTGAATGATAATGTTGATCAGCCAGTTCTTCAGACATCAGTCCCACCAGATACTACAGCTGTTGATATCACAGAAGTAGGGGCTGCGGTAGAGATTGAATTACCGAAAAAAGAAGCTGCAAAATTTTACGAGATGTTGAAAGCTGCCGATGAACCTTTGTATGAGAATTGTCCTAAATACACTAGGTTTTCAGCAATGACACAGCTCTTAAACATCAAGGCCGATTGTAATATCAGCAGAGTTGTGTATGATCGGATTGTTGGATTGATTAATGGAATGCTGCCTACTGATAACAAGTTTGAGCCAACTTTTTATAAGACTAAAAAGCTAATGAGAAAATTGGGGCTTGGGTACGAAAAAATACACGCGTGCCAAAATAACTACATTTTATATTATAAAGAAAATGTGCAGTTGGATAAATGCCCTGTATGTCAACACCCTCGTTACAAGGAGAAGAAATCGGTCCGACAGAAAAATATCCCGTTTAAGGTGCTTCGGTATTTTCCACTAACACCGAGGCTTCAAAGATTATTCATGTCGGAAAAGACAGCCCCCTACATGAGTTGGCATGCAAGAATTCGTGATGATACAGTAATGACTCATCCATCTGACCTACAGCAACGGCTTAGCGACGGGGTTTTACTAACGGCGTTGCTACGGACTCAGCGGTCGTTGCTATTAATGTTATCAGCAACGGCTCTGGGTCTGTGGCAAAACCGTTGCTGATAATATTTTTAGCGACGGCCTGAGCGGCCGTTGCTGATAATGTTTTGAGCGACGGCCCGAGTGGCCGTTGCTGATCTGTTGCTAAGTTATCAGCAACGCGACTTTCTATCACGGCTCTATTGCAACGGCATGGCCGTTGCTGATGCTCTTCAGCAACGGCTCAGCAACGGCATCAACCGTTGCTGATGCCCATTTTTCTAGTAGTGAATGGTCACTCACCTACTACTAATCTCGGTTTTAATGCCCATGGTGCTTCTAGTCAAATGAGCAACTCTAAGAGTCGAAAACGAAATGTGATTTGTCATGCTTGCAAGGAAAAGGGGCATGTGAAGAAAAATTGCCCTACCACGGTGAACAAAGCAAGGAAGAGGTCAAGTGCTTCCACCTCCACATCTTACTCAAGTGAAGCATCCTCTTTTCATGACCATGAAGCCACTTCGAAAGTTTGTCTCATGGATGTTAATGATGAGGTACACTCTTCTCGTTCTAATCATGCTAATGATAATAATAATGGTAGCTCTACTAGTTCTCTTGACATATCATAGAATGAGTTAGTAAATGAATACAAGAAAATGTATGCCTTGCTTGTTAAAAAGGATAATGAAAATAAAAGATTGAAGAATGATAATATAAGGCTTAACTCTCATGCGGATGAATTAAAACTAGAAAATGAGAGAATGAAATCTAGTTCTTTTGATTCTTCCCATGATAAGTTGAAACTTGAGCTTAAGGACTTAAAGCTTGAGAATGAAAATTTGAAACTTGAGAATTCAAAAATTATAAGTCAAAATAATAATTTGAAATCTCCATCTAAAGACTTATATCAATCTCTTGATTCATTAAAAAATGAGGTTGTGTCCATAAATAAAAAAGTAAGCAAATTGAAAAATATTTTATTTCTTAAGAACACTAGAAAGGCTTATGTAAAGAATGCTAATGTTCATCATTATTCTCATGCTTTGCATTCTACCATTAGACCTCATGATCATAAGAAGAAAATTGATTTTTCTAAGAATGCCCATACTCATTATGTTTCACATGTCAAGCATTCAAATAATAGATCTAATGTCCATAGCATAAATGAAAAGAAATTCAATGGACATTGTTTTTGTTGTGGTATGTTTGGCCATGTTATTTATGATTGTGCATTCAATAAAAATCCAAGTGTTGCTAGGACACTTTGGATTCCTAAGCCCTCTAACCCCAATGGACCCAAAGTCATTTGGGTACCAAAGATATCATGCTCTTTTATAGGGGGAGCTACAACACAAAGATGAATGAGAAATGAAATATTGAATTTGACCTTGGATCCAAATGAGAAATATTCCAAGAGGTTGCAACTTCAAGCTATCATGATGTCATAGGTATGCAAATTGGCATCAAAGATTTTGGTATCATCTCCTTACCCTCTTGCTTAAATTATAGTTGGAGTTTTGATATAAGCTTAATATTAGTAGATTTTCCGTTCTTGATAAGTTTCAAAAATATTTTTGATTTTTGATTTTCGGTCTCTTCGGAGACCTATGTAGCCTATAACGGACTCATGCAACCTTGCGGTTTTAAATCGTAGGCTCATTGTAGCCTTTCGATTTTCAACCAATAGTAAGGGTTGGAGATCATGTTTTCATATTTATTATTTTTGTGATCTCTTAAAATTTGTTTTGGTATGAGTTGATTTCATTTAAAACAAATTTCGAACTATTTAGCAAAGTTGGATTTTGAATGAATCTTTGATGCTTGCTTTGCTATCTAGAATGATTAACTTGCTTGAAATAATTATGTCATTATGTTACCAATGATTTCCTCATGCAAGTTAAATGGAAGGGTAATTAGAATGAAAAAGATTAGTTTGGCTAAATCTTCAAGTATGATGTATGATTTCGATTTTCATAAAATCTTAATGTTATACCTCAATGTTTAAGCTTAAAATTATGTATCTATACTCATGATTAGAATTGCATGTTAAACCCTTGAATTCTCATGAGTAGGTAGAATTTTAGTACTTAGGTAAATTTCATTAAATGAAACTTGCTCTAGGTTGATATTCATTATTAGAGACCTTCTTTTTAAGTCCAAACTAGTTAAACATGTTTAGAGATCTTACTTTTCAAATATTTCATATTTTAAGATTACTTTGATTCATTTTGAAATCATGATAACTCCTTAAAATGAATATCTACTATCTAGCATAGGTTAAGATTTTTAAATGAAATTTTGCATTAAACATTTGCTATTTAGTAAGTTAGCTTGCTAATTGGTGTATGATTTCATTATGATACTAATGAAGCCAACTTGCAAGTTGAGAAAGTGGTAAAATTTGTAAGGCTAAAGGAAAATGGAAAGAAAGTGGAAATTTTGGAATTTTTCAAGAAATGAGGTATGAGTTTCATTTTGGTAAAATTCTAGCATAAAACCTCTATTTTCTTGGTAAAATGATTTCTCTATACTCATGAATGATTTTGCATGATAATTGATTGAAATCTCATGAGTAGATAAAATTTTGATACTTAGGCAATTTCATATCATCTAGATTGAATGAAATGTGCTCTAGGTAGAAATTCACCTTAGAGACTTCATTTTAAGTTAAAACTTGATAAACATGTTTGAGTTTACTCATGATTTGCTTCCATGTGATTAAAATTGAAAAATCATGAGAAAATGGATAAATTGATAACAAGTTCACTTTAGGAGACCTAAAGTTGAGTAGGATTGACCTAAGTCAACAAATTGACATAGAAACTTCATTTTAGGTCCAAACTTCACAAACATATTTAGATTTACTCATGTTAGGTGTCCATATATTTAAATTTAAAAAATCATGAGTAAAGGTCAAAACTTAATACTTAGCAATATCATGATAGCTTGTTTTAGAATGAAATCATGCTAAGGTAAAATTTTGACCAAATGATATTATTTTCATTTCAAACTTGATAAACATGCTTTAAATGATTAGATCTTGATATCTGAAAAGTTTGAATGAAAACTGAGAACTTTTGAAAATAGCTAATATTTACGAAAATGTCACTAGATTTCAGTTATTTTTAGAAAAATGCAAAAAATTGATTTTTCGATGATTCTTGAAACTGCATGTTCTCTGAAAAATCTAGTTTCTTCAGTAAAAAATTCAAAAAAATTCAGTAAGAATATGATTTGATATGAGTTTTTGAAATTGGATTTCAAAACTTTAAAGTATCATTCTTTCCAAATGTTCATTTTTCTGATACTTTGATTTTTGGTCCAATCTTCGAATGAGACTTCGAGTATGATATTTTGAATTCACATTTGGTATCGTTCCACTCATGTGATGAGAAAAATTATTTCTAAAATAATTTTTGACCCCTTGATCGATACACGAAAATATTAATACTTAAGCCTATACATGATTTCTAGACTTGGATTGTATTTATCATCTAATGCTATCATGTATGATTTAGTCTCATATTAGATATTTGATTTTTCATCCCTTTAGTTGAGATTTTCATGTTTCATGGAAAATAGTTTTAGAGTGTCAACTGTGACTATAGGTTGACTTTTCTTACTCTTTTTTATTGATGTCAAAAGGGGGAGAAAAATATATGTAAAAGGGAAGAAAATATGGGAAAACCAAGCATATAGATAAGGAGAGTTCTATTATATAGATATGCAAGTTGATAGGGGGAGAAATTCCATGTTTGATATCCTTTGCGCTCTAATGAATATATTATTTAAGGATGTTTGTCATCATCAAAAATGGGGAGATTGTTGGCTTAATGTTTTCAACCTTAGTCTTAATCTCAGTTTTGATGATAACAAATATGAAACTAATATTTCATTGAGAAATCTTTCAGGTTCCAAGCAGTTAGCGCTCGACGTCCCCGATCGGAGAAATCGGCAAGGACGCTCGTTGGCGCTCGGGATTCTTCGAGAAGTTAGAGTTTAGGTTAAGGGAGTCTAGCAAGTGATGTAATCCTCTTTATTATGCAAAGAACTCAAAAACTAAACCCGAACCCCAAAATATGAAAACCCAAAAATAGTCTTGAAATTCACTAAACCTAGGGAGCTCCTTGGAGGGCTATATGACCTAGACATTTTCTTGACATAAAAAATGGCGGTAATTGTTCCTTGGGTAAAAACTAGATAACGAGGTATTTTTAAGAATTTTTAGAAAGCCTTTAGCCTACCCATACTTGACCCGAAAGATTAGAAAATTTCTATTTTACAAAAATTTGTACTAGACCCCAAAAAGTAGATTTTGATTCTTAATCCTTATATAATATTTATGTTTTAAAGTTATTAACTTAGCGAAGACGGAACCAGAAAATGAGCAATCAAGCAAAGAAATTTGCCCTGCCTAGGTTCAGTCGACCGACCGAAGGAGAAGGCACCGATCGACCGAACGATGCCAGAATTTGACAGTAGCCAATTTGATCGATCGGTCGGTCAACTGAATATGTCGAAGAATTGGCAGTAACCAATTTGGTCGACCGAAGTGCGCCCAGAAGCGGCAAAATGCCGCAGTTGCTTGGGCGATCGATCCATCGATCGACCGATGATCTATCGGCAAGCGACCGGGCATCGGCAAAGGGCAAAAATACGCCCGTTGATGAGCCATTTCTTTTGGGGGTTATAAATACCCATCCCAAACTCATTTCTAGCTAATGATTGATGCTTCTAAGCCTCAAAGAGCCACTCCTTGCATCTCTACAAGAATTCTTAAGCCATCTTTGCAAAGAACCCTAGCTTTGAGCCTAGAAACCTTGAGATTGACTTTGAGATTGCCTTGATTCATCTTCAAGTCATCAAGAGGAGCTAGGACATCTTGTTTGAGAGCTAAGTGTGTATTGTTTATTATTTGCTCTCATTATTGTTGTATTTTGGTGTTTATTTCATTGTATTTGAATTTGTGTAAACCTAGAGTGCTAGGTTGATTGAGTTGGTGGTTGCCTTTGTGTTGAGGTTTAAACCCACCATTGTAAACTTAGTTTACTAGGATTAGTTGAGTTATCCCTTAGGTTGAGGTGGAAGAGTGCTCTCAATAAGAAGGCGGAGACTTCCGGGTGTGGAAGTGCCTTAGGTTGAGAGTGAGACTCTTCGGGTCAAAGTCCTCGTTGTAAGGAAAACAAGATTAATCTAGTTAAACTAGTTTGGAAATCTTAAGCGGGGTGCTTAGGTAGTGGAGTAGGCATTGGAGCCAAACCATTATAAATTATTGTGTTAGCATTGATATTTTGTTTGTCTTTATTGCTTCATATTTATTGCTTTCACTTGCTATTAATATCGTGCTTAGCCTAACTAATCAAGAAATGATTAAAACCGGAATTAGGCGATAAGATTAGTTAACACACTATTCACCCCCCCTTCTAGTGTGGCCATTTCACCAACACCAACATCGAAGTCGGGGGTAGCTGACAAGAACAAAGGAACAAAGAGGCAAAGGAGATCAAAGTGCTGACAACAGTTCACTCGACTTCCCATGGGTGAAGATGGACAAGAGATGTGTCAATGCAATATTTGTCTTGATAAGTTCACTTGCAAAGCTAGAGGGGGACTGGTCATCTCCTACGCCATATGGAGAAATGTAAGAAAAGAGACACACGTGATGTCGATCAGATGTTTTTCTCTTCTAATGCTCAGAGTAATATGACTCTATTTGATTGCTCATTTTATCTCGATAAGTTTAGAGAATTAGTTGCTTCTGTTATTGCTATGCATAATTTTCCATTTCAATTTGTTGAGTATCGAGGAATTAGAGCTTGTGTTGAATATCTACATCTGTGCAACAAGTTTCTAGGAATACTACAAAGGCTGCTATATTGAAGCTTTATGAGTTAGAAAAGAAGAAGATTAAGAACATGTTAGCAACGTGGCATAGTAGGGTCAGTTTGACGTCGTATTTGTGGACTGCAATAAATAGTAATGGCTATCTTATCGTAACTGCCCATTTCGTTAATATGGATTGGATTTTTGAGGAAGTACATCTTATGTTTGAGTTATATGCCTTCTCCTCACACTAGCGTGGCTTTGGCTGACAAAATCTATGATATTTTGAATGGTTGGGGCATCAATGAGAAGTTATCTTCGTTGGCATTGGATAATGCTTCTGCAAATGATGAGTGTGTTCAATACTTAAAGGCAAAGTTGAATAGTAGAAAAGGACT
Organism: Canna indica; assembly: GCA_034359265.1. Taxonomy (NCBI): domain Eukaryota; kingdom Viridiplantae; phylum Streptophyta; class Magnoliopsida; order Zingiberales; family Cannaceae; genus Canna; species Canna indica. The sequence continues at coordinate 27,528,170 of CP136898.1, read as the reverse complement.
TGTGTTGAATGGAGATCTCTTTCACTTGCGTTGTTGTGCACACATCTTGCACTTAATTGTATAAGAGGGATTGAAGGATGTTGATAATGTGGTAGAAGAAGTGCGGGATAGTGTGAAGTATGTTCGGGGCTCTCAATCAAGAAAGGAGAAGTTTCTTGAATGTGTTAAAAGTTTATATTTGGATGGTAAGCAAGGCTTGAGATAAGATGTTCCAACGAGATGGAATTCTACCTTTCTTATGTTGAAGAGCACTCTTTATTACAAGACTGCATTTGAACACTTGGCAATGAGTGATTCGAGTTATACGAATTGTCCTTCTATGTAGGAATGGAGCAAGGTTGAGAAATTATGCACATTTTTTTATACTTATTATAATCTGACTTGTTTATTCTCTGGAACGAAGTATCCAACTTCGAACTTGTTCTTCCCCTTGTTGGTTAGGATTTATCATAATTTGAGAATGGAATGTACAAGTGATGATGAGCCTATGAGGAGAATGGCCACTAGGATGATGGAAAATTTTGAGAAGTATTGGTCCAATTATAATGAAATATTGGCAATAGCGGTTGTTTTGGATCCACGGTTCAAATTTGAATTTGTGGAGTAGTGATATAGAAAGATTTATGGAAGCGACGCAAAACCTTATATTGAGGCGGTTCGTAGAAGGTTATTCAGTCTCTTTGATGAGTACGTTCAGCGGTCATCTTCCACTTTGGGGTCGTCTTCTGTGGCTTCTCAAAGGAATTTTGAGTCTCAAGAGTGAAGGGGAATTGCAAGCTAAAGCTAAAGACGAGATATTCTATGGGGTATGGTAAATTTTTGTGAAACATAATTTATTGAAAAAAAAATTATAAAATTTTGCAGACTCGCGGGCCGTGCTAGGCGGCCCACAAAATATTACGGGTCGGGCTAGGCCGCTAATTTCCGGCCCGCTAACTGTGGGCCAACCCGTTTTGCCACCCCTAAAGAATATATGAGGAATTGAATAGACAAGAAATAGTATTACATTATTTGGTTAACATTGTAAATATGCCAAGAATATGATTATTTTGTTTGGTTAGCATAATGAATAGACAATGAACAGAAAGTTAAATGATCAAAATATTATTCTTAGTTGAATTGAATATATTTACTTTGTTTGCTTAACATAAGGAGTAGACAATGAATTGAGAGGAAAATGATTAAAATACTCTTCCAAAAATATAATAATTTATATAATAATTTATTCTAATTAATAATAACATAATAAAAATATAGACTAGTTTAAAATAATTTATTAATTTAAAATAACAAAACTATTATTTATTTTATTTTCATAAAAAATAATTGAATCTTTAAAAATAATTATTATATATATAAGATATGAAATTATTAAAATTAATTTAACAATTTAGTTTAGGAAAATGACAATATAGGAAAATGACCAAAATGTCCTTCCAAAAATATAATAAATTATATCATAATTTATTTCAATTAATAACAACATAATAAAATATAAATTAATGTAAAATAATTTGTTGATTTAAACTAATAAAAACTAATATTTATTTTATTTTCATAAAAATCTAAATCTTCAAAAAATAATTATTAAAATAATATTTAATAATAAAATATTAATTATCTATTTAAGATATGTCATTATTAAAATTAATTTAACAAATTAATTTTTTTTATATTCTTATGTAAATTATAAATATTGAGGGACAATATAAAAAATATCATAAAAAATAGATAGAAAATATTATTCCTTTGGTTGAGGTAAGAAATAGTATTTTATATTCATGAGGAATAGTATTCTTTATCTATTCCTTATGGTTCACCTATTTCTTGTCAATAAGTTGCAACCAAATAAAGGGATAAGTGGGTAATAAGAAATAGTATTTTCTTCCTCATCTATTTCATCCAATCAAACGCTATCTAAGTGGATTGCAACTCCCAATACTAGAATAATAACCATCAGCAACGGCTTAAGCCGTTATTGAGTCGTTGCTGAAAACCATCAACAACGGCTTGCAACGGCCTGTCCCGTTGAAACGCAGCCGTGGCAGAAACACGCGTTGCTGATAACTTAGCAACGATTCGGCCACGGCTGCAGGGCCGTTGTAGATATGTACATCAGCAATGGCCCTGCGACCGTGGCAAGGTCTTTAGTGAAATCCAGTTGCTAAGCCGTTGTTGTAGGTCATCAGCAACGGCTTTGAGGTTGCGGCCCAGAAAATACGATACACTTTCAGTAACGGCTTTCCCACGGACAGCCGTGGGAAAGCCGTTGCTGATAATGTTAGCTTGTAACTGGAAAATTTTAAAATTTCTAACTTTCATTAATACATTGATACATTTAACCTGATACATAACTCACACATCCATTCACATGCACATCACAAATACACCCAGATATACATCAAAACAGTTATACTTATATTTATAATTATCCACAACCATATAAAAACTATTCAAATTCAAAACTGTCGTATCAATATCCAAACAAAACAAGTCAATCAAGTATAGTATCCAAGTAACAAAGTCAATATCTAAACAAAATAATAAATCTCACGACGACGGTGGAGGAAGGTCTGGATCATAATATGGCGGGGTCTGGAGTGCTTGGGTATACACCGGCGTAGACTGACTCGAGGACGATGGATCTGATGATGCCGAAGGGATGCCTGCTCCGGTATGACCTGAGATGTTACGTAGCATAGCATGGATCTCCGTTATCATCTGACTCTGACGCTCCATCATATCACTCTGATGCGCGATCGTCTCCTCCAGTGTCCTTATCCTGCTACTTTAATCATAACTAGTCCTAGAGATGGACGACCGCTCACCAGTGACCGAAGGGGTTGGTGCCCCAAGTGGCCCTAGCACAGCTCGCGCATGACCACTATCTGCAAAGCCATATACGCGGCCATGGTCCCAGCCACCTGCCTCGACCCACGCTCCTGCGTCAAAGTCCTTGGGGGTGCCCCCGCGTTGCATGATCGTCTGAGTGTAGGTCTCCTACTCGAGTTTGATTTTTTGTTTCATATTTTTCCTAAAACTTAAGTTATAAATAAATAATGAATAATTTAAATAAATATACTTACCATAATGATTGCAGCGCGGTTGTCAATGTACTCCCCCGTCCAATGTACTCAACGGTGAGTCCGCTCAAACACCTCCATCGGGGAGGGTCACTGGACAGTCCCGTCGTCCATCATCGTCGTCTACATTTACAAAACAAATACATTAATTAGTACACAGAGTAACAAATAAAATATATAATTAAAAGTAAGGTATAATACTTACCATACGACTCGCGTGCACTGCAAATGAAATAGAGCCGCCAGTGTGACGCTCTCCTCCCTCCGACATGCGGTTTCTAGCCACAATCCTAGAAACCTCCTGCCATTGATCCATCGACCATAATGCCATGAGCTGGTCCCATATATTCGGAGTAATCCAATCGGGGTCGTATCTCTGAGTCTCCGCGATGTTTGTGGTCCTAGCTCAGGCCATCGCCTAGGACCAGGCCTGCCCCAGTTGACCATTGTACCTCTACCAGGAAATAGCCTCCCAAGAACGGTAAATGAAGGACCTCTGGTCCTCAGCCCATGTATAGCGAACCTGCAAAATAATAATATCAGTACCAATATTAATCATCATGTATAAAAATATATATTTTCTAAATCATATCCGACTCGTCGATGCGTACGTGAAACGTATCAACTCGTCAAATGGATGATTATTTTCTAAATGTTTCGAGTCAGTTCGAGTTCATAGTGGACGATTCCGGCGCGAGTCCACTAAGAACGACTCCGGACTAATTAACATTTTAACTCATTAATATTAATCTAAACAATAATCTAAAACATAGCATTTATTTTAACTAACTAATTAACATAGCATTATATCTATACATTAATCTAAAATATAAAATTAATCTAAAACATAACATTAATCTAAACAGATTAATCTAAAAATTAATCTAAACCCTAACTAATCTAAACAAATAATGAACTAATTAAACCCTAACTAATCTAAAAATTAATCTAACAATTAATCTAAAAATTAAACACTAATTAAAATTAAACCCTATTTCTGGCGCCGGAGTTCGATGGACTCTGGCGCCAGCATCTAGTGTCCAACAAATGTCGGACACTGGACAATGCTCCGACCGCCGGCCACCGGCCATCGACCGTCGACCGAAACCCTAAATATAGGGTTTCAATCGGTTCTACAGTAAATGGAGAGTCATTACGGCGCGCGACTTACCTGGAGCAGGTGACGACGACAGGCGGCGACGGCGAATGGCTTCGGCGATCGAGGACGGCAGGCGACGACGACGGGCAGCAGGGATCGGTGGTGGCGGCAGCAGCAGGAAGAGGAAGAAGAAGGAGGAAGGGGCAAGCGCGATCCGTCGACCTATATAAACTTATCGACAACGGATCACTCATCTGATAGAAAATCATTGTTGATTAGTAACATCATCAGCAACGGCTCACTCGTCCGTTAGAACGACGTTGCTAATAAGTATTTTATTTTCGCTTCGTGAGCGCGCGATCGGCTCAAGATTGACGGGTGTCGTAGCCGTAACTAAGTCGTTGCTAATGTGATAATATATCTGCAATGGCTCAAGCGGCTGTTGCTGATAGCCGTTGCTTTAGAATATATTTCTAGTTGTGTCCTTAGTACTGATCATTTGTAAATACTTAATTTTGTATTGATATATGCTAAGGTTGGATACAACATTTGTGACGGCTTCGTCACCACTACACTGTCGTAAAAGTATATTTTATTTTTTAATAAAATTTATAAAATTAAAAAATATCTTATTTAGAATAATTTAAATTACAAAAACATGCATTTCATACACCAAAACATGAAATAACACCGAATATTCATCATATATACATTAAAATATAAAATATTTACAATGATATCAAAGTTATATACATAAAAATATTTATAATTACAAAGTTACAATTATATTTTGATACTGAAACTAATAGTCTCGAAACCACATGAAACAATCTTACGGTGTTTTTGTTTTTATTAAAAAATTCATTTTATTAAAATTCATTTTTATTTTTATTTTCATTTCGATTCAATTTAATAAAAACGTTGAATCAATTATATTTTCGTAATCAGTTTCGATTTCAATTAAATCAAAATTATAGAAAAAAAAATTGATTTTGCTATCAAACGTGCCCTCAATCTATAAAGTTTTTTTTATTTGGCAGCGAAGGAGGCTATATTGCATGAGAATCACAATGTTTATTTTCTAATGGCATGTGCAATGTCTGGAAATATAGAAATTAGCTATTTGATGGCAATTTGAGAAGTATAAATAGTATATTGTTTCAAATCATGAGATGGGATGCTTCTTTGTCTGAAAGCTCTTTAAATTTGGTATAAATGTTTGGGTATAGGGGTGGCAATTTTATCCGCATCCGCTAACTAAAAACCGCATTCACACTGTATCCGATCCATATCCGCAAGTAAAAATGGATATGAATACGGATACGAATTTAGAAAACTTATATCCGTGCGGATATGGATACGGATACGAATTTAGAAAACTTATATCCGCGCGGATAAGATGCGGATACGGATATGGCTATGGATCCGCACCGTATCCGCACCGCCTATCCGCATCTCTGAATTACTATTTTGCCCATATAAGTTATTAATATATATAAGAGCTCTATGGTAATTTCATGTCAAGATGAATTTTAAAGTATATTATATATTTATTTTGGATCAATGAATTGATAATTTATTGATTTTTTTAATTAAATATATAATTTTAATATTTTTTTATTAAATACGGTGCGGATACGGATGCGGTGCGGATATCCGTATTTGAAACGTTGCGGATATAGATATCCATATTCACTTCCATAGCGAATACGGTACGGATACGGATGGGCAAATATGGGATGCGGTGCGGATACGAATAATCCAATATCTGCACCGTATCTGCTCCGTTGCCCGTCCTATTTGAGTGTATAACAAGTATACGGGGACAGAATTCTTTATATTGGTTGTTCTTGTTTGAGATAATTATTTAACTAGAACCAAGTGGATGAATAGTTGAATACAATATTCGAAACGTGCCATCACGTGGTGGCATATTAAATATAAAATATTATACGAAATTAAATGATTGACCAATGCAATGGCCGGAATCTGTTCCCTCTCTAGTAATAATTGTTATTTATATTTATATTATACAATTCAATTATATTTTTACATTATTAAATTTTATACTAAGCTAATGTGAATCTTTTGAGAAAAAAAAATTTAGAACCCCGTGGAGGCTACGTATACTTATTTACCCTAAAATTTAATGTACCAGAATGAGTGTATGCAGGGAGATTCCGATTCAAGGTCACCACCCTCATCACTTGTTTTCATCTTCTTAATTACAGATTATTCCCTTAACTCTTGCATGGAAGCAGCTTTGACCCGACAATTGTCGGAGGCGACTTCAACCTAACAAAGAATGACTCGGAACGACTCAACTGCCATGGGTCCCCACGTGATTCTAGATCCTTCTCAAATTTCATTATAAACCACGACCGGTTGAAACTACCCCCGGTGGTTCCCCTTTCACCTAGACACACAATCAAAACCCCCTGCTTTAGCCAAATTGGATTGGATCCTCATCTCTTTTGCCCTTCTCACTCGGCTACCCTCCATCAAGGTCAAGGGGGGGTCTCGCAGATTGTCCGATCACTCTCCCCTCTTCCGTTGCTTGGAGCAACTTAGAAATCGTGGGGCAAGACCTTTTCGTATGGAAGCTTACTGGTTTTCCTTTGAGGAGTTTCCCAACATATCCAGGCTGGCCTGCCTTGGCCCAATTTTTCGACAGATTGGGTCGGTCGGGCTCTTCATTGGTGGCTCAGAAGCTTGAAACGTCTCATACGTACTCTTCGGGACTGGGACCAACTAAAAAGAAAATGGTGAAAGTTGAAACGAGTTTCTTTGGAAGATCGTATTCTAGCTTTAAGTACAACTATTGACTCGAGATTTGCGGTGCAGTCGGACTTTGATATCTTAAAATCGTCTAAGGCTGAGTTGGACAAACTTTATCATTCCGATGATGTTTTTTTGAGGAAGAGAGCAAAAAAATGATGGATTAAAGAAGGGGACCGCAACACCCGATATTTCCAACAGTGCGCCACTCTACGAAAAAATACCAATTGGATTTCATCTCTCCACTTAGACAATGGACCTGTACATTTTCAGTCGGATATTGCTAACCTCTTCAGATCACATTTCTTGCGGGTTATTGGGACTGAACGACAACCTCTACTCAAAGTTAATTGGGATTCGGTCCTAACCCCTCAGGGCAGTCTGCTTGGTGATCTTGGTGCTCCTTTTTCTGATACAGAAATTTTTAACGTCATCAAAGAGGGGAAAAACTACAGGTCTTTGGGCCCTGATGGCCTCACCTTGTATTGGTGAAATAGCCACACTAGATGGGGGGTGAATAGTATATTATCTAAATTTTTTGTCTAAATCCGATTTATCGATTTTAATCATTTTCTTAGGCAAAATACATTATGAGATAATTATGTGTGGAAGCAAATAATAAGGCAATTAAACAAACACAAGAGAGACAATGCTAACACAATGATTTATAGTGGTTCGGCCCCAATGCCTACTCCACTACCTAAGCACCCCGCTTAGGATTTCCAAACTAGTTTAACTAGATTAATTAGTTTCCCTTACAAAGAGGATTTTACACCGAAAAATCTCCGCTCTCAAACCGAATGCACTTCCACACCCGGAAGTATCCGGCCTTCCTACCGAGAGAACTCTCCCATCTCAACCTAAGGGACAACCCAACTAAACCTAGTAAACTAAGTTTACAATGATGGATTTAAGTCTTACACCAAGGCAACCATCAACTCAATCAACCTAGCACTCTATGTTTATACAAACTCAAATACAATGAAATAACAAGAAAATACAATGTTAAATGGAGCAATAAATCAAATCATAAAATACTTAGCTCCACAATAAGATTCCTAACTTTCTCTTGATACCTTTGATGGTGAAGCAATGAAGTAAAGGCTCAATCAAAGAGATGAAAGGTTCAAGCTAGGGTTTTTCACAAGATTGGCTCAATGAGGGCTTAGAATTGATCAAAAGATGGCTCAAGAAGGTTAGAAGTGATCAACATCATGGAGAAAGACTCTCATGGCTTCCTATTTATAAGACATGAAGAGAAGAGAGACCCTCCCTTCTTCTCAACGAGCGGATTTTTGCCCGTTATCAACCGCCGGTCGCAGGTCCGATCGATTGTCGGTCAACTGACTGAGCGATCGAAGCGTTCTGCCAATTTTAGGCATCATTCGATCGACCAACCGGTCGACCAAATTCCCTACTGTCCATTTTTGCCTTCGGCCGGTCGACCAGTCTGGCTGAGTTTTCTGCTTGTTTGCTCGTTTCTCGGTTTCGTCTTCACTAAGTCTACTTACATAAATGTTATATAAGGATTACCCCCCATTTGGATTCAATAAAAATATCTAAAAAATCAAAATCCTTAAGAATCAAAATCTAATTTTTGAGGTCTAGTACAAATTATCAAAAAATGAAAATTTTCTAATCTCTCGGGTCAAATATGGGTATGCTAAAGGCTTCCAAAAATTCCTTTAGAATACCTCGTTATCTAATTTTTACCCAAGGAATAATTATCATCATTTTTTGTGTCAAGAAAATGTCTAGGTCATATAGCCCTCCAATGAGCTCCTTAGGGTTAGTGAATTTCAGGACAATTTCCGAGTTTTCATGTTTTGGAGTTCGGGATTTGGTTTTTGGGTTCTTTGCATCATAAAAGAGGATTACAACACAATCTAGACACCCTAAATTTACACTCTATCTTCTCGAATAATCCCAAGCGTCGACAAGCGTCCTTGCCGATTTCTTTGATTTCTCCAATTTTTCCGATCGCGGACGTTGTGCGCTAACCGACTTGGAACCTGAAAGTATTTCTCAATGAAACATTTGTTCCTTGTTTATTATCATCAAAATCTAGATTAAGACCAAGGTTGAAAATCTTATGCCAACACCTTGGAGTTCTTCAAGCATTTTTGGGGCACCATCGGGCCGGCGGTGATACAAATTCTTAATGATCTACTTTTGCAATCGGCGGACCTCCACAAGATCAATTCGGCCCTCATCACTCTTATCCCCAAGAAGGCTGGTGCGGATTCTACTAATGATTTACACCCCATTAGTCTTGAGAATTGCATTGTTAAGATCTTTTCAAAGCTTCTAGCTAACAGACTGGCCCCTCTCATGACTTCGCTTATTGATTCTACCCAAGGAGCTTTCACCGAAGGAATAAGTACTTTGGATTGTTTTATGGCAGTGTCTAAAACGGTGTGGGCTTGTAACCTTACTGATAGAGATGACTTCGCACAGGCCTTTGACTCCATCAACTGGGACTTCATCATTGATATGATGTCTACCCGAGGTTCCCCCCCCCCACTATATCTCGTGGATTTCATATTTGCTTAAATCTGCTTCCCCTCCTCCATTTCGGTAAACGGGTCTCCAGGTGTTCCTTTCGCACACAAAAGAGGCTTACGACAAGGTAACCCTCTCTCTCTGCTTATCTTCAACCTCGTTATGGATGTTCTTTTAAGGCTTATCACCAAGGCCGTTTTAGCCTCACACATTTTGGGTGCACTTCATAATATACTTCCCCAGGGTATCTCTCATGTTCTTTATGCTGATGACCTTATTATGTTTGGCTCCGCCTCCACTGCTTCTTTTGATTGGATCCGACTTCTCTTTAAAGGTTTTGAGCTATCTTCAAGACTTCGTATTAACAAGTAGAAGACTAAGGTTATCCACATCGGGGGTGACTTGCAAGTTGCTAATAGCTTGGAAACTTTTTTGGGATGTATTGCTGGCAGTTTTCCTATCAAGTATCTCGGCCTACCTTTGAGGGTTGGCAAGCCGCATAAAGATGACTGGCGCGAGTTAATCTCTAAACATGATAAGGTTCTCACCTCTTGGCAAGGTCTTAACCTTTCGAGAGCAGGCAGACTTACTTTCATCAACAGCACTTTGAAAAGTCAGGCGTTCTACATGCTCTCGATTTTTCAGGCTCCTGGTTGGGTTACTAAAGCACTTGATCAACGCAAGAGACATTTCTTTTGGTATGGTTCAAATAGTTCTAGTTGCAGAGGCAAATCACTCATCACCTGGTCTTCTTTGCTCGCGAACCCCTTAGATGGGAGACTTGGAATTCTTGACATCCATCTACACAATTTGGCATGTTTATGCAGTTGTCTTTGGAAGAACTGGTTTAGGAAGGACCTCATGTGGACCCTTCTCATTCATATTTTCTATCCTGACTCCCTTGGTTTTGAGGAACATAATATTATTCAGACATCTTGAATTTGGAAGAGCATCCTTTCTTTGCTAGAGCTTTTCAAGTTCGCCACGGAGCTAAGGGTTGGTGAGGGTTCGAGGGTTCATTTTTTGTTAGATCGTTGGCTCCCCGGCCCTCCTCTCAAGGACAAATTCCCACACATGTTCGCCTTAGCCAGCGCACCTAATGCTCGCATTGCAGATTCACTACATAAATATTTAAAAGAATACAATGTTGTGGCTACCCAGTTCATTGGAATATTTTGTTCAATAATTTTGTACACATCTTCGATATTATGCATCTTTTGGAAGATATTCAGAACTCCCTTTATTGTTCTGGGGATGACCCGATCGAGTGAAAATGGTCTCCGACTAAGCAATTCTCAACTAAGTCACTTTATCATATTCTGAATTTTCGGGGTGTTAGAGATCTAATGGCTTCCTATATTTGGCAACCTTCTTGTCCTAGAAATATTTCAATCACGAATTGGTTCATTGTACGTGGCAAACTTAACACTCGAGACAGATTGCTCGGGCATGGAGTCCAGGTCAATCCCATTTGTGTTCTTTGCAGGACCGTCCCAGAAACACATGACCACATCTTTTTGCACTGTTCTTTCACACAGTTGGGTTGGATAAGGATGTTTAACTCCTCGTCTCTCAATCGTTTCCCTTTGTCTTTCTCCCCTTGGCTAGCACTCTGCACAGAAAATCGACCAACGAAACTTCTGAAATACAAAGCCCTCATGATCTGTCGTTAGAAAGTTTGGATTGAGAGGAACAAACATTGTTTTGAGTCTACTTCGCTACATCACTCTGAATTAGCAGTTGAAGGAGCTCTTCTCCTCTCCCTGGCCTCTCCCTCTAACTAACTCATGCTTTTCTTATTTTGTTTTGCTTTTTATTTTCTCTTCGTAGTCATATTTTTTACTTATATTTCTCAAATCTCCTAATAAATACAAGTTTCTATTTTTCAAAATATATATATATATATAGATTATTCCACAATTCCACCCAAACCATACTATGATATGAGCATCTAAATTAAAACCCCCATCACAGTAACATAATTCCTGCCTCTTGTTAGATTCCTCTACTAAACATGTCTCTATTTTTCCTAGTAAGAGAAACATAATTCTCTTTCATCTAGAAAGCAATTTTTTAAGCTAGCTAGCTATTTTTGGATCAACTGTGGAGTAAATTGAAATTTTTGAATTTTGAATCAATTGATTGAATTTATATAAAATTTGGTCAAAATTAAATTATTTTTTAGGAGTCAAAATTGAATCAAATTCATAATCAATTAACCAATTAATTAAATTATAATGTAATATGGACTTAGGAGACTAGATCAACAAATTTAGCCGATGTACCAAATAAATTACAATCCCTTAGCACTGTAGACCGTACACGGAGAGACAAAATATCACTCATAACGCATGATCCACTTGTTCTCTCCCAAATGTATATATGATACCTTGTTCTCATTGCTAAAAAAATTGCTTAATTTTTGTTATAAAGGGATTGGCATACTTAATTAATTGATTTCACACTATTTAAGGGTGTGTTTGGCACACATACTGAACATGACAGAACAAGATAGTACAAGAACCACTACAAACCAGTACAACACAAAGTTGCACCCTATATGTTTCACACAATATTGAATAAAAAAATTAGTGATGTTATACGTTTATTTATTAGAATAGTCGAGGAATGAATTTGGGGAAGCCAAAGTTTTATTCCATGGATAAGCAGGTAATCTTGCTTACTTGTCACCATTGTTATTTTTGTTGTGATGTGATTTTTTATTGTACAATAAATATATAAGTTTTGATTCCAATCATTTTTGTCATGTACCTTATGCACCAAATGCAAGACAAATCGAATTATCCTACAGTATTATATTTTTAATGATATCAAATGCACCGTAATAGCTACCATTTCGATCATTTTAAATATTTTGAAATTAGTAGATTAAAAAATGAGTCTTCTAGTGCCTGAGAGTGAGCGACGAGTGGTGACTCAGTCAACGCCAATCCTGAGGCCGAAAAAACCTTCGAATCTGATGGTTCAAATTGATTCGGGCAATCGAAGATTGGCGGGAAGCTTTTCTGCAATAGCTGGGGAGAGCTTGAAAGGGAAGATTGGTGAGTCATCCCAAGCGATTGGTAGAGAGGATAGTATGAGATCTACGAACCCTAGATTGAATGAGATGCCATCCTCTTGGGCAAACCTGTTCAGATTAGCGGATAAGGATAGCAACTGAAGAAATTCGGAGGTTTTGGCAAAGAAGATTGAGAAGATACAACAGCAAGCAAAGGGAAGAGTAAGGATTGAAAGCAAGGACCTGATGGAAGCAAGAAGGGAAAGTGGGAGGATTCTATACGGCGAGTTCTTTGGGAGGCCGCCTTCATTGGAAATGGTAAGATTTGTTCTTCCGAAGTTATGGAAATTGAAAGCTTCTGTTAATATAATTGACTTGTCGACTGGGTTCTTCGCGTTCAAATTTGAAATTGTTGAGGACTATTGGTCAGTTTTCTCTGGTGGACCTTGGTTTTTCCGCGAGCAAGCTTTGTCAGTCATCCCATGGAAGGACAATTTCTAGCCACTGAAGGAGGAGGTTAATGCCATGCCTGTGTGGGTACAATTGCCAGGGCTCCCTTTCGAATACCTGCATAGCAATATACTACCTCAGTTAGCTGCTGTAGTAGGTAAACCATTGAAGATTGATGACTATACTTTGAATGGGTCAAGAGGGAAATTTGCTAGATTTTGTGTGCTGATTGATATAACAGAGCCGATTAAGCAGGGATTCTGGATAGAGATTGATGAAGGTAGTTTTTTTCAGTCTGTTGCGTATATGCCTGTAATATGCTTTGAATGTGGAAAAATTGAGCATGTTCAGAGTGCTTGTGGTAATAGGAACGTTGTTGAAGGGAAGGAGCAGCATATGGAAATTGTAGTTGATAAGGGCAAAACTGAGGATGAAAAGCTGTTAGGACCTTGGGTCCAAGTACAGAGAAGGAAAAGAATTTTCAGACAAGTGGAAAATAAGAATGGTACTAATGCAAATTCTTTTAGCATTTTGAACAATCCAACTTTTGAAGAAGAAAAAAGGGCTGATAAGAAGGTTGAGGTAAGAGGGGAAAAGGTGGAGAGCAAAGGGAAAAGAATTATTGCAAGGGATGAAAAAATGGCTTGTGATATTGGTAAATGTTGAGAAATGGACTTTGCAAATGCTAGTCACAGGAAGTCTTGGAATGGTGAGGGGAAGTAAATAGAGAAATGACGAATAAAGAAAAAAAAAGATGGCTCCTAAAAAGAATGGTGATGTGAATATGAATGAAGCTGAGGTTTATGAGAAGTTTTGTTTCAAAACTGGTGAAGAGGGTAACAAGAAAGAGGCCTTAAAGGAGAAAGGGAAGGAGAAGATATTAGAGGGAAAATGTGACATAACTGATGTGGATGAATTGGCTGAGAATTTATCCTAGTCACTCACAAAGGTGCTGGAAAATATGAATGAAGGAAGTGGATTCCTAGAGGATGGAATTGACCCAAAAGCTTCAAGAAGTAGAATTTTGGAAGGAGATAAAGCAAGGAGACTTAAATCATAGAATGAGCTAGTAAGTATACCAGTGGAGTATAGTAGTGTGAGAAGAAAGAGGAGAAGACAGTCAAAGGAATGTTATGTGGTGGAGAATGAAGGGGATCCAAGTGGGGGAAATCAGTGTATGTGAACATTTGCGTATTTGTCTAAAAATAAAATTTATTTCATGGAACATAAGAGGTGCTAATAAAGAGGAAGCTGGTGTCTATCTTAGAAGTTTGATTAGGATTCATAATCTTGATATCGTGTTACTTCAGGAAACGCACTTGGAGAAGGAAGAAGCTACCTGTTTTATTAGAAAATTTAGAAGGCATTGGCAGGGTGAGTTTGTTGCTGGCCTTGGAAGATCTGGTGGAATAATTTTGTTATGGAAGAGTTGGTTAGAAGTCAGGATCTTTTTCAAAAATAAGCAAGTCATAAAGGGGCTGGTGAAAATGAATAACGGCAAGTGTTTTATGCTATCAGGAGTGTATGCTAGCAATTTTGATAAAGAAAGGGAAATTCTCTGGAAGATACTGAAGGGTGCAAACCTAGATGGACTTGCTTGGATAGTGATGGGTGACTTCAATTGTATAGTAGAGAGAAATAAAAAAGGAGGTGGAAGATGCTTTCAGTACACTAAAGGGGTCAAGGATTTCAAAAGGTGTATTGGGAATACTGGATTGATTGATGCTGGCTTTAATGGGCTCTTTACAATGCAGTCTGGCTGGAATGGGATTTTAAGGTGGAGGTTTTCCATTTACAAATGATTGGGTCAGATCATAGACCCTTGCTGATATCTTGTGAGAAGGAAATTAGAAGAAGAAGATTTAATAGGAGTTTTATGTTTGAACACTTTTTGCTCGAGCATGCTGAGTTTAATAAGGTTGTAGAGAAAAGTTGGGTTGACACTGGTGGGAATTTTTGGGTGACGCATGAAAAACTAGCAAAGGAGTTAAAAATATGAAATAGGGAGCATGTAGGCTTGCTCGAAAAGCAATTAGAACAGAATTTGAAAACATTGAAGGTATTGAAACTTAGGGAAGAGTGTGGCCTGAACAATGAAGAGGATGATGCTATGAAGATGGAAGTGACAAGTAAAATCAATATACTCAATAAACAAATTCAAATTAAGTGGTGATTGAAGTCTAGAAGAAAATGGATTGAGGAAGGAGAAAGAAACATTAAATATTATCATAGCCTGGTTAATTTCAGAAGAAAGAAAAATAATGTGGAGGAATTAGTTGTTGATGGCAACATTGTAACAGATTGACAGGATTTGGTAGAGTGTTTTGCAAGCTGGTATGAAGATCCGTGGAAAGAAGGAGAGGCTATCAGTAACAGGAACCAAGTGCTTAACAGTGTAGGATGGGAAGTTATTAGTGAATTGGAAGCTAAGGACTTGGAAAAAGAGTTCAGTGAAGAGGAAATTTGGGTGGCAGCTAATGGATTGGAAAGAGGGAAAGCCCCTGGAATGGATGGATTTGTGCTTGAGTTCTACCTTCATTGTTGGAAGATTGTGAGTAAGGAAATACACATGGAGTTTGCAAATATTCATAATTCAGAAATGATACCTAAAGAATGGAAAAAGAACAGCGGTGTTAATTTCGAAAAAGGACAAAGCAAAGTTAATAAGTGAATTCAGGCACATTGCTACATGTAATGTGATTTACAAGTTATTTGCTAAAGTGTTAGCTAATAGAATGAGGAATGTTCTTGAGAAATTGATTAGTCCTGAACAGAATGCATTTGTGTCTAAAAGGAACATGCATGACTGTATATGTGTGGTGAATGAGATAGTCAATTCATGTTATGGATCTAAAGCAAGGATCCCCTTTATTGTGATAAAGGTAGACCTTGAGAAAGCGTATGATAGGGCTGACTGGTATGCAATTTTGGATATCATGAGGAAAATGGGTTTTCAAAGAAAAATATTGAATTGGATAACCAGTTGTATGCAGGGTGTTGAGTTCTGTTGTAAAGTAAATGGGGAACAATCTAGATTTTTTAAGAGTCATAGAGGAATTAGGCAAGGGGATCCTCTCTCCCCTTACCTATTCATAATAATGGAGCAACTTATTTCTGGGCTAATGAATGAATATGTGAAGGAAGAAAAGATCAAAGCTTTCAAGCTGGGAGAGACTGAATTGAGTCATCTGCTATTTGCATATGACTTAATTTTCTTTGTGAAAGGAGATATTAAATCTTGTAAGAACCTTACGGAGGTGTTAGATATCTACTGCAAAGCTACAAATCAAAAGGTGAATGTACAAAAATCAGAAGTATATTTTCTAGGGAATTGTAGAGCAGAAGTTAAGCACAGAATATGCAACTTGCTGGGAATGAATGGAGGAAAGTATCCAATGAAGTACATAGGTACTTACATTTCACCAAGGTGACTTAGCAATGAGTATCAGTTAGAGCTGGCTGAGAAGGTAACAAAAAAGATAGATATGTGGGCTAAAAACTACGTTTCTCAAGCTGAAAGATGTTTGTTGATAAATTCATTAACTAATTCAATTCCAGTCCACACCTTGATGACCTCTTGGGTTAATGAGAAGGTAATCAGTAAAATCAGTAGGGTTACAAAGGATTACTTTTGGGGAAGCACGAAAGAAAGGAAATTAGCTAAGTTGATTGGATGGAAGAAGGTAACAAAATGTAAAAGAGATGGGGGTGTTGGCATTAGGGACTTGAGCACTATGAAGAAAGCCCTAGTATCAAAAAGGTTGGTTCCTTTACTGAACAATGAAAGTAATATTTGGGTGCAAATTTTTAGAGCAAAGTATGGTGATTGTCATCCATGTGAGGAGAATAATGCAAAGAAAAAGTCTTGGTTTGCTAAAGGCATATTTAATCGCCTTAATGAATTGAAAGAGGGGTTCAAGGTTAGTCTTGGTAATGGATGCAATACCATAATTCTAAATGAACCATGGATATCTGAAATTCCTTTGAGCAGGTGGCCAACATATGTAAATATTCAAGAGTTAGAGAAGCTTGAGTATGTTTCTGAGTTGTTGGATGGTGGAAGATGGAAGTTGAAAGTGATGAGGGAATGCTTCGGCCCTGAACTAATGAAACTGATTCAAAGCATAGTGAGGGAGGAGGAAAGCAATAAGAATACATGGGTATGGAGCAGTAGCAATGATGGTAGGCTAAGTGCAAAAGGAGCTTACTGGCATATGAAAAACAAAGAGGATGAAGAGGAAGGTATTAAGGTTGAGTGGGTGAAACTATGTAAATTAAAGGTCCCGAAAAGGGTTAAAATGTTCCGTTGGAAACTATGTTGGGGAAGACTGCCGACTAGTTGGTGGTTTGCTAGGTTCAGTGGAGTTGAATGTGAAAAATGTCATGTCTGTTTGAAGGAGATAGATGAAGTGGAGCATATTTTTTTCAATTGTGAAGTTGCGAAGAAATATTAGGATCTAGCACTACTAGAATTATGGTCATCAGCGGACGGTTGATACCGTGGCTGAACCATCAGTGATGAATATCATCGGACGGTATTAACCGTGGCAAACAACCATCGCTGATGTGTGCGTCTCAGATGTGTTGTGACAACCTAGCTCGACCGTCATACGTAATCATTAGTGACAGCCACGTGCGCTGTCGCTGATTTAAAAACATCAGTGATGGTTCGGAGTGTTGTCACTGATAACAACCCATCAGCCACGGCCGAGTCCCATCGATGATGTTATTAGCAACCGTGATATTTGGTGCTGCCCAGGCCATCAGCCATTTACGATAAGCTTTTAGCCACGGCGTAGTGACGGTTAATCGTGGGTAAGCCGTGGCTAAAGGTGTATCATGTAACTGAAAAAACTAAAAATTTTGTAAATTCCTGTATACAATGATATATCGACTACAAATAATTTTCAATCATATATTACAATCAGAAAACATCATACACATGTATTAGAAACCAAACTTACAAGTTTTACATAAATATCATCAATATCAGCCTCAAACTGGAGGCAAACAAATATCAAAATATCAACTCGTGCATCCAAGTTTCAAAATATAAACAAAATACAAAAATCAAAAGCTCACGGCTGGAGTCGACAACGATTGGGTCGGGAGCATCGATTGGGTCGAGGAGGACGACGGCTGCGATATCATAGGTAGAAGGCCAGACTGAGACGCAATCTAAGTGAGGAGTGTCTGCGTGTTCTGGATCATTTGTCTCAACTCGTCATTCGTCCGTCTCTGCTCCTGCATCTGCTCCTCCATCGTCAGCCTCTGCCCCTCCATCGCCTGCCTCTGCTCCTCCATCGCATGTCTCTGTTGGGTGAGCTCCGACTCCATGGCTGCTATCTGGCTCTAGTCTGGCGCTCGGGAAGACGAGGGCCGCTCACCTACAGTCGAAGGGGTCGGTGCCCCAAGTGGACCGAGCACGGCGCGTGCATGGCCACTGTCTGCAAAGCCATAAACACGGCCGTCCTCCCAGCCACCTACGGCCTCCACCCAAGCTCCTGCGTCGAACTCCTTCGGTGTCCCTCCACGCTCGATCACAGTCCTCGAGTAAGTTTCCTACACGTGTTTATATTTTAAATATATATAAACTATAAATAAAAATTCTGTAAATCAAATAAACATATATAAATACTTACCATTATGATGGACGCTCCGCTATGAACGTAGTCCCCCGCTCCTCGTCGACGACGATGGGTGCGCTCAAACACCTCCATCATCAACGGGCGTCAAACGATACCGTCCTCCGTCACGCGCGTCTTACATTAGAAAACAAATATATTAGTATCATTATACACAATATATAATTTAATTAAAAGTAAGAAAATTATACATACCATACGACTCTCATGGACCGCAAAAGAGATTGAGCCACCTGTGTGGCGCGCCCCCGTGTCGTCCCCCCCCCCGGACTTGCGATTTCTCGACACAATCTGGGAGACCTCTTGCCACTCAGGAGTGTCCCACCGCTCAACGAGCTGGTCCCACACAGGGCCAGGAATCAACTTGGGGGCGTGTCCCCGAGTCTGCCCTATCTGTGTGTCCCCTAGCCATCTCATCACGGTTTGACGGGCCTGCTGAAGCAACCCGTTATAGCGAGCACGGGCAACACACTCCCATGCAGCCTCCACAAAAGTGGTCTGATCCTCCAGCCATGTATAATGACCCTACAAAAAAAAATTTATTATTACCAATGAATATTTAACATTAACATTAATTTAATAAATATACTTACCATGAACTCTCGCCATAATAAATCCATATGCTCACGAGGCACGTGAGACCATGTAGGCCACGCCCCGTGCATAAACTTCCGGATCGTCCCCGCTATCGTGCGAGGGACATCCTCCTGCTCAAATCTGCACCAAATATAAATTTATATTATAATATTTTGAATTATAAATAAATTATAATAAATAATTAATGCATATACTTACCTACTTTCGCGCACAATAACTGCTCTAAGCAGTTGTCCCTTGGGTGGCGGAGGGAGAATTCTGTTAGGCTCTCGTGGCCTACGTCTCGATGTCGACGGGCCTAGATCAGCTGAAGGGATGGTGGCTGGAGGTGGGGGAATGATGTTCATATCAGCTGGGGAAATGGTGGATGGACCAGGTGGGGGAATGGTGGCTGGAGGTGGGGGGATGGTGGCCGGAGGTAGGGGGTGGTGGTGGAAGGCGAAGGGTCAGTGGGTATAGGTGGGGCTGGTGGTAATCGCCGGGGGGTCCTACGAGGAATGCCTCCTCAAGAACTGATATCTCGAACCATAGATGTAAAAATTTAATATAATTAGATTATATATAATAGATTAATATATATATTTAATAATTGAATATATACTTCACATTTACAATTATTCATCATCGTCATTATCATCATCCGTGTAATACTCTTCTTCTTGTTCTTCTATATCTGAATCTTGAAATTCTTCTTCGTCTCCCTCATCTTCATTTTGTCCTTCCTCAACTTCATTATCATCGTCATCAACGTATTCTATTTTCAATTGAACTAACTCTGTGTCATCATCCTCGAGTATTGGACTAACTTGTTCCACTTCGGAAGGATCTTCTTCTTGATAGAAGTCATCTGCTAGCTCATTATCTCCAACTATCGGGTCAATTTTTCCTCTAGCTTTAGTCTTACAGACTACACGCCAATCTGCCATGTCTTTCTTTCGAGACAAATACTGCATATAATATACTTGTTCAGCTTGAGATGCCAATATAAATGACTCATTTGAAGCCAATTTTGATTTGTAATTGACCTCGACTAGCTGTTTATACTTTGGATGAACTCTCATGCCCCTATCGCTTGTATTGAACCAATGACATTTAAAAAGGGCAACTGATTTACATTCGAAAAATTGTAATTCAATGACTTCTTCTAATAATCGGTAAAAGTCAACATCACATTCAGCATATGTTGTCCATTTGACGCAGACCCCGGCATTTATAGTCTTTTTTGTAGATGAATATTCAAATGTGTGAAATTTATATCCATTGACAAAATAACTATTATAACAATGTACAAGTCGTGCCGGTCCGCTAGCAAACTCAAAGATTTGGTTATCTATTTCGCCTCTGTGTTGTGTGCTGTAAGCTTGAAACCAATTAAGGAACTCACGATTCCGCATTTTTTCTAATTCCTCATCGTTGTAAATTGAGTATTTTGTCACCATCTCAATGTCAGATATTTCAATGAACTTCTCAATCTCTGGACAGTTTAGTAAAACGTACAAGTAGGTCAAATGATACTCTTCATCGTTTAAGAATCGAGACGAACGAGAACCCAAAGCACGATCGGGGTAACAAAAGATATTTAAACAACCATCTGATGGTCAAGCTCCCCCGTCTGATGGTCGAGCTCCACCGTCGTCGTTTCGTGGAAGACGATTAAGTCTTGTCTTGATGGTTGATTCAAAATAAAATGAGCATAAAGTTGAAATTTCTTGAATTATATATGCTTCTGATATGGAACCTTCAACTGCGGCGGTGTTCTTTATTTTTTTCTTCAGACGATTCATGTATCTTTCAAATAAGTACATCCACCGGTATTAAACGGGGCCACCAACTCGTGCCTCGTATGCCAAATGTATCGGTAGATGCTCCATCGAGTCAAAAAATGCAGGAGAGAAAAATTGCTCCAGCTTGCATATGATTTCAACAATATTATTTTCAAGTGCTGTCATATCCTCGACTTGAAGTACATTTGCACAAATGTTTCTGAAAAACATACTTAATTCTATCAACGGACCCCAAATATTATCATGTAGATGATCCCTGAAACGCAATCGAAAGTAATCTCTGCATGAATACATGACAATCGTGGCTCTTCATCCCCAATATTTTGCATTCATCGACATTTACACATCGAGATAAGTTTGAGGCATATCCATCGGGTAATCTGAGTTCTTTGATCCATTGATACACATCTTTCATCTGTTGTTTATTTAACACATACAGTGCCTTTGGCTTATAAAATCGTCTGTTGACCTCTTGCAACTCTAACTCAGGCCTCTTACAAAGTATTTTTACATCATGTCGGACCTTCACATTATCTTTAGGTTTTGCCGGAAATATCCATCACTGTGTTAAAAATATTATCAAATACATTTTTTTCAATGTGCATGACGTCCAAATTATGCCGAATTAGTATTGAACTCCAATACGGCAATTCCCAAAAGATACTTTTCTTCACCCAGTTATGTATTTGACCAAAGCCTGAGATTCTACATTCTGACCAAAAGCAATATTTGAAAGCAATTGAACACGTGCTAACATTTGTTCACCAGACAACATCGGTGGTGGCTCATCTCTTTCGATTCTACCTTTGATAAATTTGTCACGATTCCTTCGATACTGATGGTTAGACAGTAGGAATCGGCGATGACAATCAAAAAGGAAATTTTTTAACCATTCTCAAGACGGAAAGATTTTGAGTGTTCCATGCAATACGGGCAAGAGAGTCGACCATGCGTGCTCCAACCAGACAACATGTCATAGGCCGGGAAATCATTGATTGTCCACAATATAGCAGCTCGTAAAGTGAAGTTTTGCTTCCGGCAACAATCATAAGTGACAACCCCCTCAGCCCACAATGTTTTGAGTTCATCAATTAGGGGACGGAGAAATATGTCAATTTCTTTGCGAGGACCCCTAGGACCCAGAATAATCATCGAAAGATAGATAAATTCATCTTTCATACATATTGAGGGCGATAAATTATAAACTGTTAACAGCACTAGTCATACTGAATACGGAGTTGCCGAATTACCAAACGAATTAAAACCATTTGTGCACAATCCCAACCTGATATTTCTAGTCTCCCCAACAAATGATGGATAACACCTATCCAAATGTTTCCATGCTTCACTGTCGGATGGATGAGTCATTATTGTATCATCACGACTTCTTGCATGCCAACTCATATAGGGGGCAGTCTTTTTCGACATGAATAACCTTTGAAGCCTCGGTGTCAGTGGAAAATACCGAAGCACCTTAAAGAGAATATTTTTTCTCGGACCGATTTTTTCTCCTTGTAACGAGGATATTCACATACCGGGCATTGTTCTAACTGTGCATTTTCTTTATAATATAAAATACAGTTATTTGGGCACACGTGTATCTTTTCATACCCAAGCCCTAATTTTCTCATCAACTTTTTTATCTTATAAAAGGTTGGCTCAAACTTGTTATTTGGAGGTAGCATACCACTGATAAAGCCTACAATTCGATCAAATGCAACCCCGCTGATATTACAATCGGACTTGATGTTCAGGAGTTGTGTCATTGTCGAAAATCTTATATAATTAGGACAATTCTCATACAAAGGTTCATCGATAGCTTTCAACATCTCGTAAAATTCTCCAGCCTCCTTATTCGGCAATTCAATTTGTATATGGGGTTGTTCTTCAGTGACTTCAACTGTCATAGTATCTGGTGGCACTACCGTCTCAATAACTGACTCAATATTATTATTTAAATGGAATTGTCCTCCAAGACTATCCAGAATCATTGTTCTATAAGGATTAGGTGGATTGGAAGAAGAAACATCAGCAGAAGAAGATTCACGATGAGTTTGGACAACAGGATTGCTTGACGTCTCGACTTGATGTGACTCCCCGTGACAATTTCATACAAAATATTTTAGTGTGAATCCTTTTGTATACAGATGCAGTGTGACAGTTTTTCGATCCAAAAATCATATGTTCGAATATTTTCAGCACGGACATCGATTTTTATCACAACTAAGGAATTTTTTATTCGAGTAGGCGAAATTTAAGAAGTAAGTTACGCCTACTCGAAATTCATCTGTTATAGCTCCACGATGAATTCGTCGGTACATCCAACTTCGATCGCCCGACATGTTCTGTCAAAAAGTTTGCAATATCTTTAGGTAATGTCTTTAGGTGGGATGGTCATATTTCATTCGGAATTCATGTTATTCATATTGCACTTAGTATTTTTTTTAGTCATTAACTTCATTCTAAATTTCGGCAGCATCTCCCTATAGTTCTCCGAATACGCATATCATCTGGGCGCGTATCGGAGAACAAGGGATATACAAGCCAAAATTTAAAAATGAAGTTAATGACTAAAAAAATAAACTAAGTTCAATATAAATAACTATGCTCCCAAATTTTCCAATTAGGGACAATTCAAGGGTTGTACGTCGATAAAAGATCATTAACTTTGTTTACACGAACATACAACCCCCGAATGGATCTAAGGTTTTGCAAAATTAAAACTTGACTCATCGATCGTACGTGAAACGTATCAACTCGTCTTGATTTTTTTCTAACTTTATGGATGCCGGTGCAAGTCCATAGTGGATGATTTCGCGCGAGTCTAAATTGGACGATTCCGGCGCGAGTCCATCCATTGTGGACGATTTTGGCACGAGTCCATCCGTTGTGGACGATTCCGCACGAGTCCAAAGTGGACGATTCTGCGTGAGTCCAAAGTGGATGATTTCGCGTGAGTCCAAAGTAGATGATTTCGGCACGAGTCCATCCATTGTGGATGATTCTGGCACGCGCGAGTCCATTCATTGTGGACGATTCCGGCATGAGTCCACCATGGACAATTTGACCGCGAGTCCAAAATGGACGATTCCTGCGCGAGTCCTCAGCGGACGATTCCACGCGACTATTAATTAATATTAAACTAATACTTAACCTAATTAACAATTAATTTATAATAATTAACCATTAAATTTTAATTATTAACCATTAATTTCTAATAATTAACAATAAAAAAAATTTAAAAAACAACTAATCAAACTGTGATTAGGGTAATTAATCCATAATCAAAGTTTGATGCCTAATCTCAAGCAGTAGCCGACAGTGATGCCTCACTGCCGGCTACTGCTCATCGGCATTGGGGCCGATGGTAATCGGCCCCAATGCGACCATCGGCCCCAATGCGGCGCCGGGTTAAGGCCGACGCAAAGATGAACGCTTGATCGACGCCGGCGCAGAGAGGGCCAGCCTCGACGCCGGCGCGGAGAGGTAGCGCGGGCGGCAAGGGCGGCGCTAGGGATTTAACGGAGGAGGAGAGGAATTAAATCATACCGACGACGATTGACGGCGGCGACAAGGAAGCGACTCCGCGGCAACTCAGCAGCGATGGACGGCGGCGACAATGGCGAGTAGAGAAGGAAGAAGAAGAAAGAGGAAGGGTTGGGCGCGAACGCAAATAAAAAGGATTTTCATCGACGGCTCATCGGCCTTCGAAAAACCGTGGATCTGTAATTTTATTATCACTAACAGCTTTGCTAGCCGTCGGTTAAGAGTGTTTTATATTCGCGCTCCGTTCATGGTAAGTGACGATAGCAGCCAGTCGTAGCTAATGACTTACTCATATCACCGACGGCGTGGCGTAGCCGTCTCTACTAACCTATTTTATTTCGTGCACCTAGTTACTCTCATCACCAACGACTCCGGGGGCCCCGCTAAGCCGTGGCTACTAACCCATTTTATTTCGTGTGTCGTGCGCGTCATGATCTAAGAGCGACGGCTTTGATCGGTCGTATGCGAGCCACGACTGATTTTGTTATATCAGCCACGGCCAACGGGGATGACGCAAAGCCGTGAATGATTCTGACGGCTCTGGCGGCTGTTGCTGAACCCCGTTGCTGATGTAATATATTCTAGTAGTGTAGTGGAGCATGAACTGGGTATAAGATTTATGTGGAGAGATTACTTGAAACTTGGTGATTGGTTAAAAGAGGGGTCTGGATATGAAAAGGAATCAGCTGAGAAACTTGAGGCTCTCATTGCTATCTCTTTTTGGATGTTATGGACAAATAGAAATCAAGCTAAACATGATGATAAGAAGATGACAGTGAAAGATGCTTATATCAGAGCATGCAGATTGATGACTGAGTATACTGATAATGATTTCAGGAAGGAGTTTTAGAGGTACAAAAGCACTGGAGAATAAGAAAATAACAGAGATATCCTAAAAGGTGAATTGGCACTGTACTGTGACGCAACTTGAAGAGGTGGTCTAGAAGCTAGAGTGGGGTTTGTGATAAAGAATGGTAAAAAAGTAAGGGTGAATGGTTTTGATAAAGTGTTAGCAAGTGAGCCACTAATAGCTGAATGCAAAGCTATTTTGTATGGGCTTGATAATGCTAGGAGGAGAAATTTGAAAGTGAAGTTGGTTATATCTGACTGTAAGATTGCAATGGATGTTCTGAGAAGGAAAGAGGGGATGACTTGGAGGATCAAAGGTCTGATAAATAAGATTCTGAAGCTTAGATCAGCAATAGGTGTGAATAATTGGTTGCATGTTAAGAGGGATGCTAATAGAAGTGCACATGATTGGGCAGTGGAAGGGTTTCTAACGAAGAAAAATTATGGTGATAGATTCTGTCGAAGGGAGATGGGGGCTATTATGATGTTTTTGATGTTTTTTTGTCCAAAGTAAATAGTATTGCTTGTGGTAAGCTTGAAGGAGTGAGAAAATATAATGAAAGATGTAAAGAGTCTATTATTGCATTGAATAAGATTCAACGTTGGCAAGAAAAAATACTTCTATCCTCTTTGCTGGCGAGGGAAGCACGACCTACGAGCCCACTGCTCCCTCTACCCACAACGGGGTGGAACGTGGCCTTCCTTGAATATGGTTTTATTTTAAAAATAAAAAATGCACCTTAATAATCTTTCCAAGATATTTTTCAGTAAGGCTCGTACGATTGACCCAACTATCACATGGAGTGGCACAATAAATATTCAACCATTATAATAATTCACATACAAACTTTAGCACTTCACATTACATGATACATATCTCCATCAAAAAGTTTTGGAAACTTAAAATATCTACGTCAATGGTCTAATTGAGACATACATCTAATTGGAATATTGGAATAATTATTTTGTCACTAAACAAATTCTTAATACTTATTTCCAACTATATATACCTTTCAAGAGTGAGAAAAAAACTAGATTATGTGATGTCATAAACCCAACACTATTTATAATCTTCAAGTAAAATATCCACAATGAAGCTTTTAAGCTCTTGCAAATTGCAACCTGGCGTCTTGTGTTCCCTGATGCCCGTCCGCAGATATTTCCATCTGCATCCAAATATCAACATTGTTACCGCATATGATTCCAAAACATTATAAATCCCCAATCAATGACGAATTCCAGGTGAGCACTCAATTGACGAGCATCCGACCGTCAAAATCGTGGGCATTATCGTCATTTGAAATGTCAACGTCCCAGATTGGGCCTCAAAACGTCATCGCCTGCGCCATCCGTGGAAATTGCACGCTTTCCGCTCGATAAAATGCCCAGCCAAAGACTTCACAATTCGAGCTCTCCTCCAGTCTTTCGGGAATCAGTAGTTAGCCAACAGTATAGATGGCTCGTTTCACGGTTCTCCTCCTCCTCGCCACCTTCTTGCTCTCCTTAGCAGTAGCAGGGCGCGCTACCTTCGACGCCGACGCCGAGACGAACCCGATCCGATACGTCACGGACCGCGCTACATCGCTCGAGTCGTCCCTTCTCGCCGTCGTCGGCCGCACGCGCGACGCTCTCCGATTCGCTCGCTTCGCTCGGAGGTAACACCTCTCCCTCTCGCTATCTCTGCTCTCGCCATTTTTCGCCGTTAGTAGGGCTGATCAGACGGCGGGTTGCCGGAGCGTACTCGATCGCAGGTACGGGAAGTCATATGGCAGCGCGGAGGAGATCCGGACGCGGTTCGCGGCGTTCGCGGAGAACCTGGCACTGATCCGGTCCACCAACCGGAAGGGACTGCCGTACAGGCTCGGGATCAACCGTAAGATGGGTTTCTCTGGTAGATCTAGGCCGTCCACTTGTGGATGGGGTTGATGATTTGGCTGGGTTTTCTTGCGGCAGGCTTTGCGGACGTGAGCTGGGAGGAGTTCCGGGCGAGCCGGCTGGGCGCGGCGCAAAACTGCTCGGCTACGCTGAAGGGGAGCCATCGCATGACGGAGGAGGCTCTCCCGTTGACAGTAAGAGAACACCGTCAGTTTGTTTTTTACATTTTTTTTACTGGCTCGAGTACTAAAAAAAAATAAAAATATCCTATTGGCGGAAATGGTGGGAGTTTTTAGACATAAATGCAATAATTATTTAATTCACATCTCTTTCCCTATTACGTGTTACCTGTCTTTACAGAGTATAACACTTTGATTGGACGCAGCCGCTTTCCCATTTTAAAATGAGTTCGGCAACTGATGATGAATTAGAAATCATCCTATCAGTGTGGTAGAGGATTAGATTAGGGGCATTTTGTATGCAGTAATTTGGTAACATGATTTTTAAATTTTCATAGTCCGCACATTATCATGTTTGATTATCTCGGTAATTCACATAACGTGGATAGTCCTCGTGGAAGGTGGTTACGTCGATTACGACCAGTGTTAATCTTAAATTAATATTGTCATTTTCTTTTATACATTTTTTTCTACGTAAGATATCATCAAATTTTGACAAGTGTTTTTTGATAATTTTTCTCTAAAGTCAAAAAATACAAAATTAGATGTTGATGCCAAATGGGGTAATATTATATTATCGGTAAATTGAAGTTGATAATTGTAGATTATCATTATAATATTACCAAGCAATATATCAAATGCTATTTTAGTTCAAACTCAATTTAGTTCCATTCGAGTTTAAGTGAATGAAATTCATGTGTAATTGATAAATTAATTTATAGTATATATTTATGCAAATATTCGTGGATTCAAGCTATTTATTAGTTACAATCAAGCTAAACTTACTTTCTTACCGTTAGTTTGAAATGGTAAAAATATACAATACTTTGATATATAAATTTGTAATTTTTATTGAATGATGTTATGATAAACCATTGCAGAAAGACTGGAGGGAGGATGGGATAGTGAGCCCAGTGAAAAACCAAGGCTCCTGTGGATCTTGCTGGACTTTCAGGTAAAGTTGGATTAGCATGAATGTCTCAGAATTAGATTGAAGTTATCAAGAAGGAATTTCTCCTTGTTCTAGTTTAAATTTTCCATCAAAATTGAATTGGTAAAAGAACTAGTCAAATTGATTATCTCATTCATGAAAACTGATCAGCATAACTTAACTGATAACTCCTTTTTTTTTTAGTTTTCTGTTTTTTTTATAAAAAAAATAGATTGATTGAGCTGAGTGGCTTATTAGCCAGATCTAAGAACCGATCAATTAGTTAAAATCAATTTAGAAACAGAGATTTTTTTTCCCCTTAATATCACAAGATGACAATTATTATTAATTATGACTGACAGCACGACTGGAGCATTGGAAGCAGCCTACACTCAGGCAACAGGAAAAGGTATCTCCTTGTCGGAGCAGCAGCTGGTTGACTGTGCCTATGATTTCAATAACTTCGGTTGCAACGGAGGCTTGCCTTCCCAGGCCTTTGAGTACATCAAGTACAATGGAGGCCTGGATACAGAAGAATCTTATCCCTATCAAGGAGTTAATGGCTTCTGCAGATACAAGCCGGATAATGTTGGTGTGAAAGTTTATGACTCCGTCAACATCACCCTGGTAGCTTATCCATTTACAATTACTTTCAATCTATACATGCCACAAATAGAACCAGTCGATATCTAAATAATTTATTTTTTCAACTATCCAAAGGGTGCTGAAGATGAACTGAAGCACGCAGTGGGACTTGTTCGCCCTGTTAGTGTTGCTTTTGAGGTAGTGGGAGAGTTCAGGTTATACAAGGAAGGAGTCTTCACTAGTACTACTTGTGGCAAGACTTCCATGGTGAGCTGCTCTGATTGACTGATTTTATACCACTAGTTTTCTTTATATAATTAACAATGTGTAGTAATTCGACTAAAATTTCACTTTAGGATGTAAACCATGCTGTTCTGGCTGTTGGTTATGGGGTGGAGAATGGCATTCCATATTGGCTTGTCAAGAACTCATGGGGAGCAGATTGGGGGGTTGATGGTTACTTCAAGATGGAAATGGGGAAGAACATGTGTGGTGAGTACTTATATATATCTAAAATTAATTGAATATGATTTGATTAATCTTTGCCAGCTCTTTAATTAAAGATATAACTAATTAGATATATATTGTTCATGCAGGTATTGCAACTTGTGCTTCCTATCCTATTGTTGAAGCGTAGTTCCATCTTGATCCTCTATAGACGGATCTGGTACAAGGTCTCTGGGTCTTTACAATTCTGTCAAAATAATATGTTTGTGAATATATTAAGAACTGGGTTTATTTGAGTTGATAGCATCTGGACTCCGTTTGAGAAATAAATGATAAGGAGACCAAAAATCCACTTCATTATCCATTATATATTTTATGCTTGTATGTATTCTACCATGTTTAGATTTACAGTATACACCGTGGTTTAATTTTCTCATCTCTTGTGCTAATGGTGTTTATACATAAATAAATTCAATTATTTGGCCTATTCGCTTATGTATTTTAGCTTATGGTTTTCTCTAGAACTTTAAGACCTCTAGTCCACCTCCCTGTCTTATCTCCATTTTCATCTTCTCTTCGTTGGAGCTCCTTAACACTTTGGAATCTGAACACTTGCCATATCGACATGAATATGAGAGCAATTCTCGTGGTAATTGATGCAGAAAATCCATGCAACAATTGCCATATCGATTCTCCCACCTTGTGAAGAATGCCACAATTGAACTAAGCTTGACAACTTGTATAGGGACATGCAAAAAAAATACTTCTATGGGTAACCCACGTGAGTTTTAAACGAATAAACATGGATAATGAGTGAGTGAATATGGTTCAATAAACATGAATTAATATCCATTCATTCCGTGTCGATATTCACTGATTTTCTAGTTATGTTCACTCGTTTCATAACTATAAATTTATTTAATCATATGGTAGGTATCCTTTCCGCTTCATGCACTTGGGTAGATGGTAGGTGACATCACTTTATGGACTCTGTTAATTATGTTTGGATTGAAGTCTCCTTAACAAGAAGATAAGTGGATAAGACAAAATTACAATCAACCTTCTTACTTTATTTAAAAAGGATAATTTTAGTGCCTAGAATCTGATAGTCATATAAGATTATCCTCAGAAATATAATAAATTAATAATCTAAACTATCAACAAATCATTAAAAATGGGTTGATAAAGAGAGCATTAAGGTTGAATGCTCAGAATAAGAGCAAGCTAAGAATTAGCAAAATAGCAGAAATATCATCCAACATATAGATTGGGAGCAAATCATCGATTTTGCCGGCTAGAGATTTGGTATCTCTTTTGCTTTGCTTCCTCATCAACGAAGATATTTTGAATGAATATTCATTCCTGTAAAATGCTTTTCTCAGTGGTGATACAGATGGAGTTACCTTTTTGATGAAGTGAGTCCAGCTTACATTTCTAAAAATAAAATAAAAATAAAAATAAAGGCCTCCAGTTAATGGTAGAGTTGGCAAGAGTGGCACAAGCCCATGCAAGCTCCACCCGACGAAAATTTGGGGACGGGCTGGGCTGGGCTCGTCCCTTGCACGCCTTGGTTGTGCCCCTAGCCCCCATCCTTGACCGCGGGCAACCAGACCTTACGCTTGACACTCCTATGCCTTCCAATGCTTGGGTAGGCGAGTTGCGCATGCCGAAGCGGGGAAGGCGCAACAATGCTTGTTGAACCCTTCAGAAGGCATAGTTTTGCATGTTGTATTATGAGTTTGAATTATATATTTTCATTTATTGTTTCACCCTCGCATCAATTATATATTAAGAGAAATCAATAAAAATTTATTTTTTTATCAACTTAACCCTCTCAATAACCATTAAATGATTAATTTGTTTGATGTCAATGACACTCCCACTCATCTTTTATTTTCTTCGCCTACGAAACAATCTCCGGGCTCTTTTAAATTTCTCTAATCTCTCTTAAACTTATTCAAGTTCATTAAGGTTTCTTCTTAATTTTTAATGTCTCTCTTAATCCATTATTATTGTAACTTTTATTCTTATTTATTTACTAACGGCTAACCAAAAGATTTAGATATCTAATTTTTAAGAAGTTGCTTCCAACACATTTGACGAAATATCCACCTCCAATGAAGGAATAGAGGAATCAAATCAAACATCAATTACTATAAGAACATCAGGGAGGAAGATAAAGAAGTTTTTTTCGATAAAATTGTGGAAGCCTTAGCCGATGGCATAACAAAGAAGGCTAAATCTAACAAATGAAAAAAAAAATTCTTTCAACAATAACGATGGGAGAACCATGACACTTAGGTAACACTAGCTCCAAAATTTCTTAATTTAGTTTTTTCTAGTTAATTTGATGATATTTGCATATAATCATAAATTTCAACGTAGAGATCGATGTTGTAAAAATAATTATTCAAAGTGAATTTTCATTTAATTTTGTTTAACAACTAAGATTTTCGTATTAGATACAAAATACATTAGAATCAAAATCTGAAAAAATTACTCACAATACAATGAAAATGATACTATAAAATTATTTTTCATACAAAGAGAAAATATAATTAAGAGTTTTTAGTGTAATAAATTAAAACTTTCTTTAACATATGATGTTTAGTATGACGCAGTGCACTACTAATATATTTGTTATTGGACATTGGATTGATAAAAAGTTTTCTTTTACAAATAAGAATAGTCAATTTTTAGTCTTCTGAATATCAACATAATTCTTTTCTCCTGTTAAGACAGTTACCTCTGTGTATAAATGATAAAATTTGTTCAACTAGTTATGATAATGCTAGTAATAATAATTTTATTATTCCTCCTCTAAAACAATTATTTAATCCTATATTCGATGGTAAATTTTTTTATATTTGTTGGGTTTGTCATGTTATTAATTATGTGTTCAAGATGGTATAAAATTAGTTAATTTACATGTAGAAAAAATAAGAAAAAAATAGACATCTAAGTTCTTTAAAATCAAGAACACAATAATTTAAAAAAAATTATTAGTCTATTGGTAAACTATATATAAAAAAAAGTAAATACTCAAAAAAATACGAACTTTGGACATTTTTCCATTTTTAGCATAAACTTTTTCCGTTAGCAAGAAAATACACGAACTTTGATTTTGTTACCCCATTTAGCACACACCGTCATTTCTGACGATTTTTGCTGACATGGTTGTTAACGGCAACGACATGACAAGTTACTTCGCCAACGTGGTATATAATTTCACCGGTCGAGTAAAGATTAACACAAAATTACTAAATTATCCATCTCCGATGCTAATGTTTTTTAAAATGCAGACGGGCAAAATGGTAATTTGCCCATCGTCTCCAAATTGGGCGCGCTCGATGCCCTAGTTCTTATTTTACCTGCTCGAATACTGTGAAAAGGGGGATTGTTGTCTCCTTTGTCGCCGAATTAGGGCACGCCTTCTGGAATCTTTGTCGTCGGATTAGGGCACGAAGGGACGAGCGATGGGGACATTACGAAGCTGTGGTCCCAAAAACAACAGATATGTTTTTGGTTTCTTTCGCATGTGCCATCTTTTTATGTGAATCCATGTAATGTGGTCTGAATATTATGTGAATTCATTTTTTCATTATTTTTTCACTCTTTGTCATCTGTCGCATATGCATTTTCATGTAGGATGGCAAAGTTTGAGATTGTAGTACATCACGGTGGTCATATGATGTTTGAACCCCATGTACGCTATGTGCGGGGGTGAACTACTTTTAGTGGGAGAGGATGATATGATTTCAAATACAGATACATTGTCTGACATGAGAGTCTTGGTAGCAACATTAGGCTACTCTCGACCTAGCAAATTGTGGTACAAAGACCCTAAGAAACCCTTTTCTTCTGGACTGATAGAGATAAAGACAGAAACTAAAGTTAAGGAGATGGTTCAATTGGGGATAAGTTGTGGGTCTATATACTTCTATTCAGAAGGAGTTAGAGACTATGAACTATTGAGGAAAAAAAAGCTAGATGAAGCTCTCAAAACTCAGAACCAGGATGAGAATGTGGAGCCTGATCATGAAGGAGCCGACCCTAAAGTTATCAAAATTGAGAAACTTGATGAGGCTCATGAACATACTGATTTTGAAGGAGCTGACCCTAAAGTAGTCAAAATTGAGAAACTTGATGAGCCTCATGATGAGGCTCATGAACATACTGATTTTGATGGAAATGATGACACAAGTGATGAGGATGATGAGGAATATAGAATAGTGATGAGAAAGAAGAGAATTTTTAATTTGCAAAGTGAAGGTGAGCACAGGAAAGATGAGCAAAGTACTAGTGGTGGAGGAGATGACAAAGTTCATGTATTTTAAGGTTAAAAGTAGCAAAGTCCATATATTTTTAGGTTATAAATGGCAAAGTTCATGTATTTTTACGTTAAAAGTGGCAAAGTTCATATTTTTTTAGGTTAAAATGAAAAAGTTCATGTTTTTTCTCGCAAATACATTAACAGATTGAAACATACTAAAATATATTATCTTCAAATACACAAGAGAGGATAACATCAAAATACATAAATCAAACTACTTCATAGTAGTAGCTATAGGCTATTGTCTTTGTTCCCACCCCCAAATAACATACTAGAAAACACGATACATACAATAAAAAACACCATACACACACTGCCCTTCCTTAAATTGACTTGTTTCTTGTCATTCCTCAGTTGAGCTATCTTATCTTCAAGTGTTGTAATTCTTTCTTGAAATATCCTTTCTTTCATCTTGCTCAATTCTATCCTTTCTTCCATTAGTTTCGGTTTCTAGAGAAGAATTTTTTTTTCCTCGATCAAACCTCGCAAAATATCCTTTGTGTGGCTGTGATCCTCAGGATCATGCCACACAAAGAAGTGACAATCATTCTTCTGTCAAAAGATAGGAGTGAGTGATTACAATAAAGATAGGACTTTGGAGTGAGGTGATTATAAGAGATCATACCTTCCAATGTATACATCCCCAAAACATTCTTCTGAGATTTCTTTTGCTCCATGCGGTGAACAGAACAGCTCGCACGTTATGGCAATAGTGTGAAACAACAACCTGTGATGAATTCACTAAAGATTTCTCCATTCGTCCCACGGTTTCCCTTCCTGACATGATCGTCTCTTCGTGCCCTAATCCGGTGACAATAGCGACAGCAAGGCATGCCCTAATCCAGCGACAATGGCAATAGCAAAGGTTCCCCCTTTTCGCAGTGTTCGAGCATGTAAAATAAGAACTAGGGCATGGAGCGCGTGCGCCCAACTTGGAGACGATAGGCAAATTACCATTTTGCACATTCCCGTTTCAAAAAATATTAGCATCGGGGATGGGTAATTTCGTAATTTTATGTTAACCTTTACTCAATCGGCGAAAATATATGCCACATTGGCAAAGTAACTTGCCATGTCAGCAAAAACCGTCAAAAATGACAGTGCGTGCTAAATAGGGTAACAGAATCAAAGTTCGTGTATTTTCTTGCTAACGGAAAAAGTTTATGCTAAAAATGAGAAAATATCCAAAGTTCGTATTTTTTTTGTATTTACTCTATAAAAAATTAGTAGTTGGACTGGACTAGCACTTCGGGCCCGACCGAATTAGGCCCAGAAACGCCCATATTCATAAACCAGATTCAAATCAAACCAGATGCTACTTAGCCCGGGGGCTTCACCCAGCCATACAAAGGCACCTACGTCCTCATTAATGGCAAGGGATTCATCAATTATGAACCCAACTTCTTCGGGATTAACCTCGACACATTCTGAGCACATTCCCACGAGATTTCGGGAGGCATTATCACTAGATATTCTTCAATCATGCACTATATACAGACACGATGGACATCAGGTACATCTAGATTCCAATTTATTATTCCCATATCTGGAATTCCTTATTGCTTAAGCATCGGAGTGTCTTTGCAGGTCTCCCGTCGGAGCAACACTAGATCAGGAGATGCGCCTGACTACATTGTCCCGACTTCAGGCAAGAATATTTGGCGCATATTGTGGGGCCGAGTAAATCTTATCTGCCCCACCATGCTTGGTACCCGGAGTCGGACGAACGCTGCCGCGCTTAGGCAACACCATAGCAGCAGCATTCCCCCGCTACTTGAAAACACTAACACGATGATGACTAACACTCTAGTACCCACAGACCTTACACCAGAAGAATTGCGCCACATAATCGCTGACCTCCAAGCACACAACCAAAGCTTAATAGCCCAGATCACGACTTTGAAGCAACTAAGGGAGCAACACCCGATCGAGCGCGAGCATCGATGCTCAAAACACGATGAAGATAGCCACCTAGAGAGATCCAGGAGACAAATATCTACCTTTCAGGACAAGATCTACCACACCCATCATCAAAGAGAAGAAGAGGATACCAGGCCCACAGAGACCGCTCCTCCCCCCACCATCGACTTGGGATCCTTCGCCGCACACATCATGGCATTTCGTCTTCCTGACTAGGGTTGTCCATTCGGTTCAAACTGAACTGAACCGAACCGATCCTATTTGAACCAAACCGATTTTTTTTTCATACTGAAATTCCAACTTGAATCCGAACCGAATTGTTCCTAAACCGATCTAACCCGAACTCATTTCTTAATGATAACATTTCATCATTCAAATTTTCAATTTGTAAGAATAATGAGGCATTTTCTATTTTCAATGAGTCATTCAAATTTTGTAGATCTACATTTTTCTTTTCTAAGGAATTTTTATCGTTTTCTAGAAGTTCAACCTTCATTCTTGACTCATTACAAGAAAACAAAATATCATCATTTTCTTGTTCTAGCATTTTATTTTCCTTTTTAAGTTTCTTAAATCTTTTTCTAACAATACTAAATTCTTCATATATATGCTCAATTTCATTTTCTAATTCTACTTGAGTAAAGATATTACCACCTATAGTAATAGTGGGTACCTCATTATCCTTTGTCATGAAACAAAGGTTTGCATTCTCCCTTGAACTTTCTTCCCCACTTGAAGGTGATGATGACTTGCTTACATCCCAAGTAGCCATTAATGCTTTCTTCTTCATCCTTCTTCTTTTATCTTTCTTTGAGGATGATGAGGAGGTGAGATTGGTCTTAGGACAATCGCTCTCCAAGTGTTCGGGCTTGTTGCATTGGAAGCACATGATTCTATTTTTGCCCATCTTCTTCTTGAGAGGCTTTCCCCATCAACATCCGCCCAAGGTGAATCATATCTTCGTGGTACTCTAATTCTTCATTCTCTGATGATGATGATGATGATGATGATGATGATGATGATGATGATGATGAGGTCTGGTCACCAAATGATGCTTTTAAGGCAATGTTCTTGCCTTTGGGGGCATCTTCCTCCTTTTTTGCCTTCATATGGATCTCATGTGTCATGAGGGATCTAATGAGTTCGGTGAGCTTCATAGTGCCAATATTCTTGGCCTCCATGATAGCAACCACCTTTGGCTCTCATGCTTTGGGAAGTGATCGAAGAAGTTTCCTCACTTTTTCTTCCTCTTGTATGTCCCTTCCAAGGTTAGTTAAAGCATTCACAATATTTTGAAAATGGGCATTTTAAAGAGTTCATAGTCATGCATAAGCAAATTTATTTTGGACTCTTTAACTTGGGAAGTTCCCTCATGAGTAGTTTCTAAAATATGTCAAATATCAAAAGCAGATTTACAACATGATATTCTATATTGAACTCATTTATGGATAAACCACAATGTAATGCATTCACTTCTTTGGCATCCGAATTAAACAATTTGATCTCTTCTCGAGACCAATCATCCATGCACTTGGAGGGTAGCTCATAATTAACATGAATAATTCTCCAAGCATCTAATCCTAAGGATTGCAAGAAAATACTCATCTTAGTTTTTCAATAAGGATAATTGTTTCCATCAAAAAGAGGAGGTGCATGAGTTGAAAACCCTTGACCTAGTGTGATACTAGAATCCATAAGTGTAGGTTAGATGATTAAACCTAAGCCTACAACCTTGCTCTGATACCAAATGTTGAACAAATACCCACACTAGAAGGGGGGATTGAATAGTGTGTATCTACTTTTATGATTAATTGAATTCTTTTCGATTTTAATCAACTCAACTATCTGATTCAAGTTACTTGATTCTTAGTGCGACTAGATGCAATCACAGTTATATCAAGCATGGGTGAAAATCAAATTGAGCAATCAAGATAGCAATGCAAACACGATATACAGTGGTTCGGCCAACACCGCCTACTCCACTACCTTGGCTCCTCACCAAGGATTTCTAACCTTAACACTTTATATATTGATAGTTTTTCTAAGAATACAATGAGGACTTATCCCTCAACCCTAGAGGCGAGCCTCAACACCTATTCTCTAGCAAAAACAACAATCTACAAGACACCAAGGTGTTTATACGCACACCTTGCAAGCTACCCTAAAAATCAATACAAAGAAAGATGAAAACAATATAAATGGAGCTTAAATGAAAAACAATACTTGATGTAGCTCCAACGCGTCTCCTCCGAGCACTTCAAGGCTTCAAGTATGGATTTCTCGGTGAAGACCAAGCTTGATGAAGTGATGAGGGATTGAGAGTGTGGAAACGGATATTAGGACTTTAAATCAACTCCTTTAGGCTTGTAATCTCTAAAGATATGCTCAATGAAGTTCTCAACAGATGGGGAGGAGGTTTATGAGTGGTATTTATAACCCCTCACTTGGCTATGGCACCCAACGGGAGTTTTTCTGCCCGTTGGCGACGCCCGATCGATCGTCGGTCGATCGACCGATCGACCACTGAGCGACCAAAGGCATTCTGTCATTTTTTGTTCGGTCAACCAAATTGGCTACTGCCATTTTTTGGCTTCATTCAACCGATCGATCGGTCGACCGAACCTGGATTGAGGCTTATTTTTCTAGTCTTCTGCTTGCACGCTTCATTTTCGAGTTCCGTTACCAAGTTTGGACTTGGATAACATTACAATTTGGCTTGGGACATAATCCTAGAGTCATATTACATAAAATTTATTCCTAACTCTAGATTTTCTACTCGATCGACGACGGAGCCATTTTTGCCAATTTTTGGATTTTCTCCGAACGAAGTTCGCGCACATTTCATAACCTCAACCTAAGATCAAACACTTGATAAATTCATTAGAATAAATTTATTATCATCAAAATTAAGATGGTGACCAAGGTTGAAAATCTTAGGCCAACACCAACACTTTAGATATGATCTTATAGAACACAGTACATAAACTAATCGGACGAACTTGGGTAATGGAGGCAGCAGCATCATTCACCTTTAGGATGAGACGGATATGAGTGTGGTTGAAACTTTTAAGCATTCTTCTGCCAAAAAAGAAGCTCTGAACAGCTTTGCAGACATCCCGCTATAATATATCCTAGTAAAACTGAAAGAACTTAGCGATGAACCCATCATCTCCCGGAGCAGTACACGAATCAAGGGAAAACACAGCAAGTTTCACCTCCCCTTCTAAAACATGTTGAGTAAGGTGCCTATTGATTGTGTTAGAAACCTTTGGCCGTAGGTGCTCAAAGTGACCTAAAGGATCCGCTGGGGTACTGAAGGTAAAAATATCCTGAAAGTATTCCTCATCTTTCTCCCAATACTCTTAGTAGAAGTGCACCAACCCCCATTACCATCTTCTAATTTCCAAATTTTATTATATATGTTTCTCATCAGGAACTTAAAATGGAAAAACTTTATATTCTGATCTCCCTGGTGGAGCCACTTGACTCTTGCCTTTTCTTTTCAATAACGTTCCTCCTTCTCATAATCATCTAATAGATCTCGCTCAAGCCGTGATATTTCCTCTCTAGTGGTGCTATCCTGCCCAGTTTTAAGAACTGACAATCTTTCTTGCAATCTACTAATTTCTGCACTTGAGTTATTAGCACTACCCTTCTGCCAGGTAACTAGAGCATGTTTACAAGTCTTCAATTTTGTAAATAGTTTATACATAGGGGAACCCATGACTTCCATACTCAACACATCAGAAATGATGGTTCTAACAATCTCACTACTATACCACCGTTTTTGAAACTTAAACCGGCGTCGCCTCGGAGGAGTAATCGGATTAATGAAGTCATTAAAACCGTCAATTGAGGTATGAGGTTTCAATCGACCGCCTTCTTTTTCATCCGAAGAAGAAATGCCATTGAAATCACCTATCACCAAATAATAAGCATCAGAGTCACCCAATAAAGACAAAACACGATCATATTGTAGGTGTCTGATTCTATCCTCACTGTGTAAGTGAACTGCCATTACTTCCCAGTGAATGCCATGAATAGGGTCCATCCATTTAAAGGAGATATAAAAATCATCACTCATAGGAATGGTAATATCAGCCAACCCCTTCCACCCAAGAGCTAACCCACCAGACAAGCCTCATGGTGTTATACATAAGGAATAATCGAAACCACAATTCTTTATTCTATCAGAAATAAAAGGAGTGTTGATCTTGGTTTCACATAAAAACGGGACCTCAGGGGAATGAGATCTACAAATCCCTTTTAAACAATGAATTGTCAGGGGTTTTCCCCAAACCCTGACAATTCCAAGATATCAACCTCATGGATCCTTGGGTGCCACAATGGGGTCGGCACCCATGGCTAGGGTTGTCCACTGTTCGGTTCAAACCGAACCGAACCGAAAAACCGAACCAAAATTTTCGGTTCGGTTCGGTTTCAACCATTGTAGGTTCGGTTCTTTGACCCGAACCGAACCGAAATTTGTATTTCGGTTCGGATTCGGTTCCCGGAATTCGGGAACCGACCCGAACCGAAAACCGAATTAATTAAAAAAATATATATTTTTTAATTTTTAACTGAATTAAGTAAATAAGTATTAAATAATTATTTTTAATTTTTAATTTTTAATCAAATTAATTAAAAATTCGGTTTTCGGATTGAAAACCGAACCGAACCGAATTATTTCGGTTCGGGTTAAATCGGGTTAGGAAATGTTCGGTTCGGGTTCGGGTTCGGGTTCCGGTTTGGGTAAAGAAAATATTTCGGTTTGGGCTTGTTCGGTTCGGTTCGGTTCGGTTCGAACCGAATGGACAGCCCTACCCATGGCCACTGGACACCGTTCATTAACAAGACAAAGACGCTTTGAATTACTCCCAGCCAAGTCATCAGATAAGCTTCTTTTTTATTGTCTCACCATTTGTTTAAAATGCAACTTGTTTTTAGCAGTATTCATACCATCAATCCCCATTGCTTTCCCTCCTGAGTAACCGATCTGACCATCTCCACAGGTCAATCCTGCACCAGAATCAGCCTCAACCAACGCTGCACTGCCATAAAGCTTCGCATGACTGGTTGACTGCAGCGGACTGTCAAACTTTAAAGCTTGGTGATGCATGCTAGAATTATCGGCATGCATGGGAGCAGAAACGGCAAAACTAGCCGATGGACCCACTGCAATCTCATTTTGTAAAGGCTTCATACTGATTATAGGCTTAGGTGATTCAGCTATACCAAATGCCTGCTTAGACTGCTGATTGTCAACATCACTAAAGCATGGAGAATCTGAATGAGGAGCAGCCATAATTTCCTCCGGGAGACGAGACTTCCTTGTCCGCATTAGAGAACCAGAACCAAGTAAAGAAGCATCCAAAACTACAGTAGCTTTCCCCAAAGAGATGGACTTCCCCGGTTGTTTCAGAGAAAAGGAATCAACGACCACCTGCTTCAAAAATCCACCCGATACTATATTATCTTTTCCCAACAAAAAAGACTCGTCTCCCAACTGCAAAGGCCTCCTACCATCACCAGCCGCAGTAGAACTCTGCAGTAATTGAGCACCACATGGCGCATACCCGACAGTAACATTGTCGGCAGTGGTCTCCAGAGTCGGAGGAGGGGAAGAAGGAAATGACTTGCATGCATATAGAAAAGCATCATCATCCCTAAGTGCTTCAGGCAATGCAAAAATGGTTGCCACAACAGTAGGCTTTGACACAAAAGTATTGTCACGTTGAGAATGAGTCGAAACTAGAACACACTACAGCATCGAGGGACCCTGTCATGGTAGGAAGGGGCATGGAATCCTTATTGTGTTTCTGGGTTGCACCCTCAGAAAGACGGGCACAGCAAGTCATAGGCAACTCGGATGGAGAGTGCCGAGTATGTTTGACACCAAGAGAAACACCAGTAGGCCGGGGAGACGAAAATCTTCTCATGCACATACAACTTCGAGAAGGACTTAAGAAGGCTTACCGACGTCGGCCTCCTTTGGTCCTTAACACGAGAACTAGTACCAATGAAATGCCCAGACCCGGAGTTCTCCTCTAATCATTTGCCAAACTGAGAAGCCTGCATCCAAGGACCGCCTTTCTTAGCCTGAACAATTTCAGAAGCGGCATCGACCAAGAACTTAGGGCAAGTACATGCTTCATGCCCCAAATGGCAACAATAAAAGCAAAATACCCCAATACGCTCATACTGCAAAGAAACCTACAACTGAGGATTCCCGGCTACCAGTTTGATTGAATCGCGTAGTTCCCTTGTAACATCCAAAAGAATTTGGACTTTTACAATCCTACTTTCTTTCCCAGTCATAGCAGCAAAAACCACATCCAAGACATCACCAAGCTTTTTGCCAATCTTCCTACCCATGTCTAAAGTTTTGAAGTGCGGAGGCGGGCCCTAAAGTTGCACCCAGACCGGAACATGAATAAAATCTTCAGACTCCACCACCATGTTGGCATGCCATCGTTTCAGATTTAGAATAAAATTCTTAAACAACCAAGGTGCACCATGCACCACACAAGTGGCATCCATTTCCTGCGCAAAGAAAACTGGGAATAGATTATT
Source organism: Canna indica (assembly GCA_034359265.1). Classification (NCBI taxonomy): domain Eukaryota; kingdom Viridiplantae; phylum Streptophyta; class Magnoliopsida; order Zingiberales; family Cannaceae; genus Canna; species Canna indica. The sequence goes on along the minus strand of CP136898.1, from coordinate 27,485,975 downwards.
TCCAAGTTCAATAACCCTAAATCCCTTTGGCCTATTCCAAATCACATCAAGCGCTGCTTCTAAAGTTCCAGCACTAAAAGGTTTGTCGGCAAGAAGCCTCCCTACCAAACTTTTAGAGCAAGCAGCAATACCATCTTTTATATCATCGTCTTCCATGATGACAGTATCATCTTAAAATTTTTGAGCATCCACCAAATCTACCGACTCCATCTCCACGGATTGCAGAATCTCTCCACCCAAAGTAGCAAAAGTCACCACAAAATGCGTCAAAGAAGACACGAAACCACTCAATGCTAGAAACCCTAGCAGAGCACCAGACGACCCCAACACGGAGCACTATATTATTACCCGAGCAATGCTTTAGTTAATGAGTTAGAACATAACATTGGTATATGTCAATTTAGATGTATTTTAGTTTATTGATGCTAATGTAGATGAATTTTAGTTAATTTTGATGTTAATGTAGATGTCAATTGATTAATGGATAAATTGATGTTAATTAATGTAGATGTTAATTGATGTTAATGTAGATGATGTTAATTGATGTTAATTTATTAGTTTATTGATGTTATATAATTTTGTTAATTTTAGTTAATTGATGTTATATATAGATTAGCATCGATTTAGTCCAATACTCGAGATGATGACATTGATTTAGTTCAGTTAGAGAAAAAAATTAAAATATTTTGGATGTTGGTGCCGACGTTGGGGCCGGAACCTAAAGACTCACGTCGGCATTCACTATAGACTCACGCCGACGTCCACTATGGACTCGTGTCGACATCCACAATTTTAGAAAATAATCATGACTAACGAGTTGGTATGTTTCACGTACGCATCAATGAGTCAAAAATGATTTTGCAAAACCTCATATCCGTTCGGGGGTTGTATGTTCGTGTAAATGAAGTAGATGATCTTTTGTACGACGTACAACCCTTGAATTATCCCTAATTGGATAATTTGGGAACCTAGTTATTTGTATTGCACTTGGGTTTTTTTCTTTTAATCGTTATTCATTCGTAAATTTTGACTTCTGAATCTCGCTTGTTTTCTAATACGCACTCAGTTGCGTATTCGAAGAACTGTAGGGAGATGCTATCGAAATTTAGAGTGAATAACAACTACAAGGAATACTTAGTGCGATATGAATAACATGAATCTCGAATGGAATAGAACCATCCCACCTAAAATCATTAACTGATCAAGATATTATCATTGATTTACAAAATCATGATTGAAGTTGGATGTATTGGTGATTTGATCGTGGAGCTATAACGAATGTGTTTTGAATAGACGTAACTTATTTCTTAAATTTCACCTATTTGAATTGAAAATTCGTTAGAGGTGATCAAATCCAATGCCCATGTCGGAATTGCTCAAACGCAAGATTTTTAGATCGGGAAACTATCACAATGCATCTGGACTGGACTAAAACAATTGGGTATGGTCAAACTAAAACCAACAGCGCCCCACCATTCACTTCGAACCAAACCACGCAGCCCTGCCCAGGGTGCTCCGCACAAGCAATGCCTTTGAGCCAGACTCAAGCCAAGTCAGACAGCTCTATCCAGGGGACCCACCCAGCCAAACATGAACTCCTACGTCCTCCCTTATTAAGAGGGATATACCATTATAAACCCATCATCTCCAGGATTGGCCTCGAACCATTCTGGGCAACAATCCTAGTGAAATTACCGGACAGCATGATCACCTCCACCTGCAAAAAATACAGACACGGCGCACCCAAGTAACCCTAAGTTCCAATTTCATAGCATCCACCTTGGAGTCACCCTTACTCGGGTGTCGAAGTGTCTTTCGCGGATCCTCTCCCCACCCCCTCCCCCCGGGTGTTGAACCAAACACGAAGATACACCAAACCGGACCGGAAGACCCCGACTCTCAGGCAAGAATATTTGACGCCCATCGTGGGGCCGAATAAAGCTTACCTCTCCCATAATGATTGGAACCTAGAGCCAAGCGATCGTCGCCGCACGCTAACGGTGATGACCCAACGACGACGATCGACTACAGCGTGATGACACTGAAACAGCGAGGAACGACGCTTCAGTACCAGCTCCCCTTCCCCCTGAAGAGCCCCAACAGTGGGCAAACAAGATAGAAGCACAACATTAACAACCGACGACACAAGTCGAGATACTAGCGTAGCCAAAGTGGCAGCCCCCGACTGAACGTTAACGATGTCATTCAGAGCATTGAGAGACCAACAACTCAGAAAGAAGGAGACCAGTCTTTGTCCTTCGAGACGAAATCTCTAGCAATCCTCAATCGAAAAAAGACACGGCTCCCAAGGTTTAAGGAATCGAGGTAGTCTCTCCCCTCGACGTAGAGCCCTTCGCCAAGCATATCATGGCAACTCGCCTCCCGCCTAGAAGTGAGCTACCCACCACCTTAACACCCTACGATGGTACGGGAGACCCCGCATGCACCTAACAGTGTTTCAAGCCGCGATGTTCTATCACGGGGCGACCAACTTTATGCTCTGTTGAGCCTTTCCGATCTTCCTAGGGAAGGCTGCCCTATTATGGTTCGCATCCCTCCCGCCAAGATCAATCCACTCCTTCGACAATCGCTCCCATGTCTTCCTCCGACGATTCACTACATCCCGAGAATATCACAAGATGGGAGCAACCCTGCATTATATCGGGCAGGGGCAACATGAACCCCTAACAAAATACCTAAATAGGTACCACGACATAGCATCTGATATCTCCAACCTCGATTCACAAATTGAACTTTTCTGCATCCAACATGGGCTTAAGCCTGGACCTTTCACCGACAAAATTGCCTTGGTCGAACCCAAAGACATGGCCGAGTTCTAGGAAAAGGCAGCAGGTTTCATAAAAATGGAAGATCAAAGAGAAGCAAAGAAGATCGACTCGAAAAACCTCAAAGTTGTGATCGAGGACAAAAGGCCCAAGAAGGAAGATAGAAGGACTAAAGACCGCAGTCGGCACAAACAGGGAAATGGCATAGGGCTAAGGTCTCCACCTCGCCCGAGTGTTCGCTTCGAAAGACATACTCTCTTAAACACTAAGACAGAAACCATCCTCCGGGATATCTACCACTTGAAGCTCATCAAATACCTCGCCAACATAGGAAAACAAAATCTACCACTGAATGCTGGCCTCAACAAAAGATGTGCATTCCATGACACCTATGGAAACACAATATAGGAGTGTGTGGTGCTCGCCGATCATCTAGAAGACTTGGCCCGAGTAGGACGCCTATATAAGTACCTCCAGGAAGAGAGGAGTCGAAGCAGAAGCCGCGACCCTAGGCAACGAAGTTGGACACCCTTCGAACCTCATCCAAGTCCCAGGGATGGCAAGCACCCTAATCGCCCAGAAGGTGATTCCCGAGGAATCATTAATTACATCGCTGGTGGACTCACCACGAGCGGGGAGTCAAACTCTACCAAGAGAAAGTCTTCTCAGTCGGCAACGACGGCTAACACCGCCACTCGACCATGTAGGTTCCCTCAAGAGCCCCAATAATATCGTTCTATAACTCTGATTTCCATGGGACTAACCAGAACCTGCACGATCCAGTTGTAGTCTCTGTGGTTGTAGGAAATTTCATCATTAAAAGGATCCTAGTTGACCAAGGCAGCTCGGCCGATATCCTTTTCCACTCCACCTTTGAAAGGATGCAATTAACAGAGGCCTCACTTACCCCATGCAAGGGAAACCTCGTGGGCTTCTCAAGAGAGAAAGTTGACAAACAGAAGTAGGTGTTTTACACACCAATCAAGAAGAGGTCCAATGGTGCTATAACAAATGTCTTAAGCCGAAAAAGATCGAGCAGAGCGGCCCGAAAATGCCCTTCGCGTGTAAAACCAAACAATCAACTAAAGGGGTCATATCAAACTCAAGGCCAGGCGCGTGGAAGCAACCACGACATCATCACTAAAAAACTCAGGCTGTGACCAAAAAACATTGATAGAGCTCGAGTCAAAGCACTCTTTCTGTACGCCCCTTTACTCTATCTCTCAAATAAAATTGCATTTCTAGCATCTTTCTCTATGCATGTTCAGAATACCGCTATGATTAACTCACTGCTTTAAAACTAGTACTCAATCCCAAAGCCCGTTTGAGCCCTCACACGAGAGCTCGACCTCAGCATCTTCATACGATACCTCGAGTGCAATTCAGCCTTACTCTCCTCGATGAGCTCGGACTGAACCCCCAAGTGCGGTCTCTGGCTACCACGCCATTACACTCGGTCTCAACGCCTTCATACGACTCCTCGCGTGCGGTTTCGCCTTACGCTCCTCGATGAGCTAGGCCTAAACCCTCGATTGTGGTGTCTAGCTACCACGCCATTACATTCAACTTCAGCGCCTTCGTACGACTCCTCACTTGTGGTTCCACCTTACGCTCCTCAGCGAGCTCAACCTGAATCCCCGAGTGTAATCTCTGGCTACCATGTTGTTACATTCGGCCTCAGCGCCTTTATACGACTCCTCGTGGGAGGTCCCGCCTTACGCTCCTCGGCGAGCTCGGCTTGAAGCCCCGAGTGCGATCTCTGGCTACCACACCATTATATTCGGCCTCAGCATCCCCTACATAACTCCTCGCGTGTGGTTCCGTCTTATGCTCCTTGGCGAGCTCGACCTAAACCCCCGAGTGCAGTCTTCAATTGTCATGCCATTATTCTTGGCCTCACCGCCCCCTACATAACTCCTCACGTGCGGTTCCGCCTCACGCTCCTTGGAGAGCTCGGCCTGAACCCCCGAGTGTAGTCCTCGGCTATCATGTCATTATTCCTAGCCTCAGCACCCCCGACATAACTCCTCGCGTGTGATTCCGCATTACACTCCTTGGCGAGCTCGACCTAACCCTCGGCTATCATGTCATTATTCCTCGCCTTAGCGCCCCCTGCATAACTCCTCGCGCACGGTTCTGCCTTATGCTCCTTGGTGAGTTCGACCTGAATCCTCGAGTGCATGACTCCTTACACTGAATACTTTTGGCCATAGCCTATGCATGACTCCTGCCACACGGCTCCGACATACACCTTTTGGCAAGTTCGGCCTAAGTGCAAACGACATGGCTACCATACCACTACTTATACGTAATTTTACATTAGCAAGGTTCAACCATAAACCAGGTCTGAGATGATTCAACCATGAACCAGATCTCAGAAGGTTCAACCATAAATAGGTTCCACAAGATTCAACCTTGAATTATCATTTCGGACGATTCAACCAGGGGGTTCAATCTTAAACCAGATGGCTTAACCACGAGTTATAGCCCAAAAGATCGGGCAGGGACATTACCTTCACAAAATACCAAGCAAAGGAGATTTACGTATGACACAACACAAAATGAGCTCACGAATGAGCAATAGTTGCCATAGAGTCAACAAAATAGACCCACGCATGGGCAATCATCAAAGTCAAAAATAAAAGAAAGGGAGTAAAATAGTCGATCCCCTCAAAGAAATCCCCAAGAGTCAACGGAAGGAAATCTAAAGGAGCCGCTAAGAAGAGGCTGCAGCCGCCTTGGTGCATTCAGTAGGAATGTCCTTTTATGGAACATGGAATCCTACGGCAGAGAATGAGCATTGGCCCGGAATCGCGGCTAAAAGGTCCCCTCTGACCAACTAAGAAAACTCTTTCTCAACCTCAGGATTCACCAGGACACCATCCTTAACTTCCTTAAGGAAGTCCATCCCTGAAAGATGAGCATTGGGGCCAGAAGCTTAGCTTGCTCGAAAGCCCTCTCAAAACCTTCCATATACATGGCGAGAGCATTATCTCGAAGGCATTTCACCTACTCCTCAAGGGACTCCTTAGCCAGGTTGCACCTCACAGCCTTAGCCCTCACCTCTTCTGCCTCGACCTTCAGATGGGACTTCGCCGTCATCGCCATAAAAGCTCTAGGTAGATCATCTCTAGTTTCGCCCTGGCCTTGCTCTCCAACTCTGCTATCCGGGAGATAAACTCAAAAATGGTTGTGTTTAGACGAGCGACTTCTTCATCCTTTGCCTCCAAGGCCCTCTCCATCTCCATCATCCTAAGCCTAGAGGCCGTGAGCTCTTGGGACTACGCTTCACGCTCCCTTCGCGAGGACTCCTGCAGCTTGCCCAGCAAAAGCTGGACGTGCTCCCAAAGGTCTGTTGATGAAATGGCCACACTAGATGAGGGGTGAATAGTGTGTTAACTAATCTTATCGCTTAATTTCGGTTTTAATCGTTTCTTGATTAGTTAGGCTAAGCACGATATTAATAGCAAGCGAAAGCAATAAATATGAAGCAATTAACACAAAATAATATATCAATGCTAACATAATTATTTATAGTGGTTTGGCTCTAATACCTACTCCACTACCTAAGCACCCCGCTTAGGATTTCCAAACTAAGTTTACTAGATTAGATCGTTTCCCTTACAAAGAGGACTTTACAACAGAAAAGTCTCAGCTCTCAAAACAAATGCACTTCCACACCCAAAAGTATCTCGCCTTCCTACCGAGAGCACTCTCTCACCTCAACCTAAGGGACAACTCAACTAATCCTAGTAAACTAAGTTTACAATGATGGATTTAAACCTCAAACACCAAGGTTACCACCCAATTTCAAAATCTACACTCTAGGTCTTACACAAACTCAAATACAAAGAAATAAATAAGAAAATACAACACTAAATTGAGCAATAAATCAAACAACAAATACTTAGCTCCAAAAAAAACTCTCTAGTCCTCTTGATGCCTTGAGAAGATAAATCTATGAAGTTTGAAGGCTAAATCAACGAATGGAGATCAAAACTAGCTAGGGCTCTTTGCAAAGATGGCTCAAGAATTCTTGTAGAGATGCAAGGAGTGGCTCTTTGAGGCTTAGAAGCATCATTGAAAGCTTGGAAGAGAGTTTGGGGTGGGTATTTATAACCCCCCAAACGAAATAGCTCATCAACGAGTGTATTTTTTCCCGTTGTCGACGCTCGGTCGCTTGCCGGTCGACCGACCAAACGACCGCCAAGTGACCGAACGCAATCTATCGCTTTTGGGCCTACTTCGGTCGATCGAATTAGCTACTGCCAATTTTTTGCCACATTCGGTCGACCAAATTGCCTTCTGCCCGATTTCCTCTTCTACCGGTTGACCGAATCTAGGCAGGGCAATTTTTTTATGTGTTATTTCTTGCGCTATTCATTTCCGGGTTCCAGCTTTCAGTGTGCGTCAACTTGGAGAGCTTTCCATGTATTCTTTAGACCCGTCTAAGACATCTTTGGTGCACACGTCGAACTTCTCGAGATTTTCGTGATAAGCCCGAACGTGTCGATCAATGTCCTTCCTATTTTCCAATTTCTTTGATATTTTTGATCGAGGACATCGAGTGTTAACCGATATGGAACCTGAAAATATTTCTCAATGAAACATTAGTTCCATGTTTGTTATTATCAAAATCGAGATTAAGACCAATGTAGAAAACCTTAGGCCAACAAGGTCCAGCCTGTCTGGAAAGACCAATTGGCTCCTATAGTATCAAACACAGCGTCAAGTCGGGCTAACAAACCCTTGCCGATGTGTTGGCCACCATCGTCGCCTCTGGAAGTAGGGACTCATTCCCCTGATGGCACACATTCGACACGGCAAGCATGTTCTCCACGGAATACCGAGCCCTCTTTCAACGCCCCACCAGCGAACAAAGGGGAGTTGGGGAATCTAAAGAGGTTGGTGAACTGATCGCTTCCACCCTCACTCCTGAAACTTGTGGCATCTGAAATTGTGAAGCCCTCATAGGCCTCAACAACTCATCCACCAGTGGATTATTTCCCCTATCCTCGGCGGACCTCTCCCGCATCTTTGTCAAGTGAGAATGCATACCTCGAACATTCAAGAATAGGGTACGCATGCCTGAAAAACAAAGAGGGGCTAAATAGCTCGCGTAAAAGACAAAAGCCTAAAGTCAACGGCAACACCGGAGTTTGAGGCCGAGGAAACTTACCGATAAGAACTAGCGAATGCAGCAAGGAACTAGTTAAGGAAGACACCACTGAAACTTGTCAAAGACAAAGGCTTGGGAAATGTAGGGAAAACTCGTAAACTGGGGGACGAGGAGCCCTTTTATAGACCCCACTTCCCCATCGAACGGCTCATGTTAAAGAAGAAACTAAATCTGCACCGACCAGCTCAACGATCGGTGGCTCCCTAGAAACTCCCTCAAAGTCATGGTGAATCTTCTAGTATCATTATCATCAAAATCGATATTAAGACCAAGGTTGAATACCTTAGGCCAACAATCTTCCCCTTTTTGATGATGTCAAACACTCTTATAAAAATAATTTCAATCAATCATAAAGGGTATTAAGTATGGGATTTCTCCCCCTACATATATGCATGGCTTTCCTAAGTTTTCTCTCATTTTTTAACTTATATTATTCTTCCCCTTTTGGCATCAACTAAAAAGGACAAAAAAAGTCAACCAAGATTCAAACAGACTTGAAAACATTTTTCACGAAAATAAAGTCAATCAACTTAAGGGATGAGAAGACAATACCTAAAGTGAGACTAAATACATGTTATCAAAATATACTCAAAATTCAAATTCAAAGAACCAAGTATCAATCAAGATTTCCTAAGTACCAAAATGAGAAATGAAACATAATCTTTCATCAAAACTTAAAACACTCCCCTTTGAAATGAGAACAAGACCATGACCTCATCCATCGAGTCATGAAACCCCATTATAGTGTTGGGTGAAATAGCACACTAGAGGAGGGTGAATAGTATATTATCTAAACTTATTACCTAATTCCAATTTTAATCGTTTGTTAAATTATTTAGGCAAATCGCAATTTATCGATTAGATGCGGAAGCAAAAGTAAACCAATTAAGCACAAACAAAGAAAACAATGTTAACATAGAGATTTATAGTGGTTCGGCCCCAATGCCTACTTCACTACCTACGCACCTCACTTAGGATTTCTGAACTAAGTTTACTAGATTAAATTGATTCCCTTACACAGAGGACTTTAACTCGAAGAGTCTCACTCTCAATCTAAGACACTTCCACACACAGAAGTCTCTGTCTTCTTACCGAGAGCACTCTTCCACCTCAACCCTAAGGGACAACTCAACTAATCCTAATAAACTATGTTTACACAAGTGGTTTTACACCTTATACACCAAGGATACCACTCAATCACAAGACCTAACACTAGGTCTACTTACACGTTCAAATACAATGAAATAAATCATAAAAATACACAAGTAATAGAGCAAATAAATAATACAATAAATACTTAGCTCCAAACACGAGTCCTAGTTCCTCTTGATGCCTCAATGATGAATCATTCAAGGCTTGAAGGCAAGATCAAGGATGTATCATGAAAACTAGGGCTTATCAAAGGGATGACTCAAGAAATACTTTGAGAATGATCAAGAATGGCTCAATGGAAGCTTGGATCAATTGTTAAGAGGGGTTAATGAAGGATGGAGATGAGTATTTATAACCCCTTAACCGAACGGCAGCTCAACGGGCGAAAAACTAGCTATTTTCGTCGTTCGGTCGCTTGCCGATCGATAGTCGATCGATCGACCGATCGATCGCCAAGCGACCCTGGCTTTCTGGGCTTTAATCGCTATGTTCGGTCGACCGATAGGTCGACCAAATGATTCATGATTTTTTCATCCACAATTCGATCGACCGATCGATCGTCTGAAGCAGCTTCTGCCAATTTTTGGCCTCTGTCGGTCGACCGAAGTAGCCTTCTACCACTTTCTGGCAAACTTTGGTCGACCAAATTGGCTACTGCCTATTTTTTACACTATTTAGTCGACCGATCGGTCGATCAAAAACTGGGCAGACTGCTAGTTTGCTTGGTTTTCTTTGCTTGTTTGGGTTCCGTCTTCACTAAGTCTACTTATATAACATTTATTAACTTTAAGTTAATAATTTAAAAATTTAAATGTTATATAAGGATTATCCCCCATTTAGATTCAATAAAAATATCTAAAAAATTAAAATTCTTAAGAATCAAAATCTAGTTTTTTGGGTCTAGTACAAATTTTCTGAAAATAAAAATTTTCTAATTTTTCGAGTCAAGAATGGATAGGCTAAAGGCTTCCAAAATTTCCTAAAAAATATCTCGTTATCTAATTTTAACCCAAGGAACAATTATCACCATTTTTTATGTCAAGAAAGTATCTAGGTCATATAGCCCTCCAAGGAGCTCCCTCGATTATTTCATGACGGTTTTCGGGTTTTCATGTTTTGGGATTCGGGGATGGTTTTTGGGTTCTTATGCATCATCATGAGGATATTACAATATAAACTAGACACCCTAAATCTATACTCTATCTTCCTGACGAATCCGAGCGTGTCGACCAACGTCTTTCCGATTCCCCGATTTCCCGATTTCTTCGATATTTCTGATCGAGGACATCGTGCGCTAACCGATATGGAACCTGAAAGCATTTCTCAATTAAATCATTAGTTCCATATTTGTTATCATCAAAATTGAGATTAAGACCAAGGTTGAAAACTTTAAGCCAACATATACGGCTTAAGTACAGATGAACACAATAAAGCTCAAAATGTCAAAATCTCATTAATTTCAGAAAATTTCCTAAGTATCGATCAATTTATCAAAATCATTCTTAGATATGATTTTTCACAAATAATTACATGAATAATACCAAATATGAAATCCAAATAACATAATCTAATTCAAGTCTGAAAATATAGAAGATACGCCTAAGTATCAGAACTTGACTATGCAAATCAAAAGATACTTCAAGTCTACAAAATTCAAACTCTTAAATCCATATTAAATTGCGCCTAAGTATCAGAACTTGACTATGCAAATCAAAAGATACTTCAAGTCTACAAAATTCAAACTCTTAAATCCATATTAAATTGTATTCTTGATGAAATTATTTGACACTTTAAATGAATAAACTAGATTTTTCTTAAAAGCTACAGGTGCAAGAATCAAGAAAAGATCAAATTTTCGTAATTTTATAAAATTCTTGAAAGTCCATGAATATTTTGTAAATGGTTTTTTTCACAAATTTTAGTTATGATTCAAACTTTTCCAACATCGTTGTATGATCATGGAATGCATATATGTTAAGTTTGAATTGAAAATAAGTTCTCTAAGTTCTTTTTTTTATCTCAAAGGAAAAATTTCTTAAGAATCTCGGAAATTTCCATAGAGCATCAAGATTGATGCAAAATGATTGTTCAAGAATTCAAAAACAATGACTAAAAATCTTATATCAAGAGTGAGATGTTCATAATGAATAAATGATATTAAAGATAGTACATAAACTCAAAATTCAAGTTTAAGCATCATGTATCATTCTCAACTATTGATATTTCCACTTAGCGTTCGAAATATCAAAATCATTTATAAAAATGATTTCTCTCAACAAATAATAGAAACAATCGATAATAGTTATGAAATAGAAATATCATACTTGAACTTTCATTCGAATTTTTGACCAAAATGCAAAGTATCAAAAAAATAAGTACTTGAAGAAAATGATATTTTAAAGTTCTGAAATTAAACTTCAAAAATCTATGATAAATGAGTTTTCATGAAAAAATTTAGATTTTTACAGCGCAAACTAGATTTTTCAGTGAATATTCAATTCCAAGAATCAATCAAAAATTATTTTTATGCATTTTTCTAAAAATCACTGAATATGTTGTTTTAAAACTAAAAATTCAATTTTAATGTTCAGCAATAAACAATCAAGTTATCATTCAAATACACATCAAAAAAATTTGAAATTTTATACCCACATTAAACAATCAATCAAGATTCCACAGCTTCAAGAATCTTGATTTTTCAGTGAACATTCAATTTCAAGAATCGATCAAAAATTATTTTTTTGTATTTTTTTTAAATCACTGAATATGTTGTTTAAAATTTGAAAATTCAGTTATAATGTTCAGCAATAAACAATCAAGTTATCATTCAAATACACATTAGAAAATTTTGAAATTTTATACCCACATTAAACAATCAATCAAGATTCCACAGCTTCATGAATCACCCAAAATGATTTGTCTACAATTTTCTAAAAATATTTGAGTAACACTGATAAAATGTGAATCAAGTAACATAATTCATCATTAATTTCCTAAGTATCAATTTTGCATCTACTCATGAATTTTTGAATTTAAACCCATAAATACATTACGTTAGCAAAACTAAGCATGTACATCTATGTTTGGGTTGAAAATGATATCTCTAAATCAATTTGTTGACTTAGATCAATTTTATTTAAACAATGATATCATGAAATTGATTAAGTATCAATACTTTTATTTAATCATGAATTTTCAAATTTAACACATGAATGCATATCCTGTCCAAACCTAAGTGTATGTCAAGTTTGGACACAAAATTATGTCATTTCATTAAAATATCATCCTAGCATGATTTCACCTAAAAATACCTTATTTTTCATGAAATCGGCTAAGTATCATTTTTTTCATTTTCACATGAATTTTCAAACTTACCTAAATCAAGGCATATCATAGGTGAACCAAAGTACGTGTACCATGTTTGAACTAAAAATTAGTTTTCTAACTCAACTAGTCAACTTAGAGCAATTTCAAGAATCAAACATTATCATAAAATTGCCTAAGTGTTGGTGTTTGGCTTATGTTGTGTTGGTTATATTTGACAAAAGAATTATCAGCCAGTTCTTAATTGTGTGTATGACAATTGCAACTACTATGAAGTTTATACTGAAGCTATCAGTTGTATGCCAGTTGTTGCTACTATATTTGTCAAAAGGATGATCAATCGGTTTTCAATTGTATGTCAGTTGCAACTACTGTCGAGTTTATGCTGAAGATCTCAGTTTATACATACAGGTTACATTATATTGTCTAAATTGTTACTTGTTATGTGGTTGCTTAAGCAAAAGTATTTCAGATTATTCTTAGTTAAATGAACAGTCACAACTATGAAGAGTTCTATTTATATTGAAGACAGTTATAACTATGTGAGTACAATTTTAACTGCTCCTGCAGTCTATGTTTTTCTGGACAGGGCTGTTGCGCAAATGATAACTTTTGGTTTCCACTACTAATGATGATTCTATTTTATATCTCGGATCTTTTTAAACCATCTTTAATTACTTGTTTATTGCCTGTGGAAGAAATGAAGTAGTATTTATTGATGGGCTGACGATTATCTTAAAGCCTTTATGATCGAAGTCAATTATGAAAGAAATGAAGTGGTCTTCATTAATGGGCTGGCGGTTTTTCTTAAAGTTTTTATAACGGCGGTTTTTCTTGAAGCTTTTATGGTCGAAGTATTATGATGTGTTATGGCTGTCTTTTGATATTGAAACTGGTAAAGTTAAGATCCTTTGTTATGTGGCATTTATGGAAGTTGGTTGGCCTTCTCTATTTATGATAAAAGAGAAGGTATGGATATACAGGTCTCCTATGTCAACACAGACAAATTTAACTGCTCATTGGCTAGTCTCAACTGCTCTTGCTGCAGTGAAGTATATACTGTTGCGATGTTTATCATGTTGCATGTTGTTTGAATTATACTGAGATTATTGATAATGTGTGTGTGTGTGTGGAGGTAAATCTTGATTGATCACTTATGTTGACCTTTGGACTTGATCATTTATGGTGACTTTTGGACTTGGTCTTTTTCGATGCTTAATGTAGTTTTGGCCATCATGGAGCTACTACTTTATGGCCTTGGTCGTTCATTATGAGGGAGTTATAATCATCATGAAGCTTTATGGCATTGGACATTCATTGGTGGAGTTAATGGTCACTAATAAAGTTAATGGTTATCATGAAATTAAGAGTTTCTCTTGTTGAGTAATGACTATGTCTTTTGGGTTGTCTAATCTGCTTATAAAATGTATGAGAGAATATTTGAGAAAATTGACCATCTCTAATGGATCCACTCCAATGTGGATCCTCTCCCATTGATCTACTTCTATGGATCCACTTCTATCAACTCTTATGTTCTTAAACTGTGTTGCCAGTTATTTGAGGAGTTGAGACTGCTAAGTGCAGACAGCAACAATATATCCTTCTTATCTTCTGTGTGAAGTTTGGTTTTGGGCTGATAACTCGCTACAGAACAAGGCTGTGTAGAGAACAGAACTCTGTGACTGAGATGTCATAGAGAGGCAAGTCGGTATGTACTTGTAATAGCAAATAAGTTTTTGTTATTTCCAATTCAGTATAGTACTAGCTAGTAGTTGAATTTTGGGTGTGAAATCCAGATGACTTGTATTGTACTTATAGAGAGTAGATTGGGCATCTGTCCGGTGAGTGCCCCGCAGATTAGGTGACAGGTTTTGTCACTAAACTGCGTAAATAAACTTTTAGTGTTTGTGTGTGATTTGTGTTTTGGTTCTTACTTTGCTTCTAGTAGCAGTTGTAACTTTGTATTCAATTATCTTTAACTAAAGTTCCCTTAGAAACATATATTGTCAATTAGTATTATAGCAATCGTGTTAACCTTTACCTGCACAGATCCTTGGAGTGTCTCTTACCTTTCAGGCTCAAGATCGTAGAAATGCCTATGGGAAATTATGTCAATATTCTCCTATTTCTCATCAGGACAAACTATGTTTATTGGAAGGCTCAATTAACGAGAGCTTTCATCTAGTCATTGGATGATCGTTGCTGGAACAACATTGTGATTGGCTACTCACCTCCAACAATAGATGTGATTGAGCGCAAGCCAAAGAACCAATATACTAAAGCAAAAAATTGTTGCATCAAATTATGACAACAAGGCACCATAAAACTCAGATGCAGAAGTTGATCACTGCAAAGTTCAATGTGCTGACAATTTTCCACCTGTTTCAACTAAAGAAGCACCAGTTGAAACTCCATGTTAAGTTCTTGAGGATGAATCTACTCTAGTTCTTGTGTTTGAGAGAGTTCTAATTGAAATTGTCCCTGAAGCAGTTGAAACTACTATACCAAGTCTTGAAGCAGTCGAAACTGCTACTAGGGTTCCAGATGCTGTTGAAACTGCCACACCTGAACCTGAAATAGTTATAACTGAGTATATTTCTATAAATCAACAAGTGGCAGATGTCTTCACAAAGACCTTTGGTGGAGGGAGTATTGAGCAGTTGAGATATGCTCTGGGGTTGTGTATTTTGTGATATGTTAGGAGGAGAAAAATGGGGTTCTATTTAAAGAAAGAAGAAAGTGTAACCCCCTTTTGTTATAAATGTTTTCTCTCTATCTCTATCTCCACTAATTTTGCACATTCAGGGATTGGAGCATTAAATCCTCTCAATCAAGGCATGAAGTAGTAACCTCCTCAATCAAGGCTCGAAGCAGTAACCCCTTCTTTCAAGACTCGGAGTAGTATTCCCCTTGTTCAAAGTTTGAAGTTGTAACTGCTCTCTTGACTACTCCTCTACTTCACTTCTATTATGCATCTTCTTTCTACAAATGGAGTTGGCCATATCTCCCTCGAGTCCGCAGCGGAAAGAGTTTTTGGGAATGGTTTACAAGAAAGCTACTTCTACTCCGGATAAGGGTGTGTCATCTTCTAATCTTAAAGAAAAGGTTGTGACGTCTTCCAATTTGATGTCAAATGAATAAGCCTTTTCTCCTCCTTCTCGTGGTCACCTAATGCAAGTCAAGCTTGGCCATCGTCCTACAGATCACCTTCCAAGAAAGGGTTGAGGTTTGTAGTTTAATATACATGATTCTCTACCTAGGGTTTTTATTCATGAGGGGGAGAATTCTCATATTAAGGGAGAGATTTGTATGGCAATCATTTCCTATTCTAGCATTATTTTTCAAGCTGACTTAGTTAAAACTACCTCATTTGATGTCACTATTCATGATTCCACTCCAGTCAAGACTAGTCTTTCTCTACCTTCTACAGATTCAGTTCTTGAAGACTAGCATCAGGATCCTGCTATTGTTACATAAACAAAGGAATGTGTACCAAGTCCTTCTGCCAATATCCTCTCAGTTACAATTGTACAAGAAGCAATTGAAGCTACCTCTCTAGTTCCTGAAGTAATTTATGTTCTTATACCTCAGACTGTGAAATTGAGCCAAAAAAAATGAAACTCTCTTGGAGAGAGTGGCAGAGTTGAACAAACCTACTGTTGAAGTCCCAAAAGAGAAATAAAAAATCAATAGTACCTAAGAAGAAAATGATTTCTACCTCCAAGAAGAAGCCTCAAAAGTCAGCAAAGAAAGGAGTTAAAACTGTCATAAGAAAACAACACTCAGGTTTGCTTTCTAATAAGCTCTTTACACTATGGGAAGCTTTACATTTGAAAGGAGTTATAACTCAAAGGCCATTAGATGTTACTCATTTTAATTTGAAGTGCAAGTCTTTTATGGATATTTTTAAGGAAAGAAATCTTTCAAGTTCTTTTCAGCAAGTTACTATTTTCTCCTAGATGCATGTGGTAGAAGTTCTACTGCAATCTTTCTACAAACATTAATGATCCACAGAATGAACACTTCCATCAAGTTGGTGAACAAACAGATTGGTGTAACAGGTGAACCTACAACTAATCTCTCAACTAGAAAAGGAATTTATCTAGCTCTTTCATGATTGTTACTCCTTACTATAAATTACATATCTTGGAGTTTTACTGCAATCTTGATGAGGATATATCTGATCCTGAAAGTAGTCACCTTCGATGAGTATTTGTCTGAGGAAACACAAAGAGTGCTCTTTCAGTTCTGAGATCATTAATGAGTTTCTTGGTTTTACTCATTCTTCTTCTTCTTCAACTGATCTTACTAATGAATCCAATATTGATTTTCTGAAATCTGTTGGGCCAGAGGTATCAAATGGTAAAATTATAGAGTGGGCAGGTGGACATGATATCAAATCTTCTTCTTTGAATACTTTCTATGCAGTGTTGTTTCTAATTGCAAAGTATTTTTGGATCCCTTCATCTCGCATCACTTTTCTGAGCAGAGAAATGGTGATGCTGATGTTTAAGATAACCAATAGGATACATTTTAATCTAGGATGTTTGATTATTGAACAAATTACAACCGTTAGATCTAGATTGTATTCTAATTCTAGGATGTTTTTGACATTTCCAAACTTAATTTATGTAATTATGAAAAGGCAAGGGTTCAAATGCTCACCTGAAGAGTTTCTTAAACCAATTGGTTCATTACAAGTTTTTTGAAATGAGTGAGTACTCCTGTGAAGTCCCAACTTGGTTCCAGTTCAAACAAGAAATCCTCTGGTGCTTCAAACAATCTATTCTTGAAGAACTTTTTAATGTAAGAGAAACCATGTCTCTCCCTCAATAATAGCTTATTTCTATTGAGAAGAAAGTCATTAAGCACTTCACTACAACTTCAACAGGTCATGTTTCTCCCTCCTCTGGTAGTCTTTGAGATTTTTCAAAGCTCTGATTGATCTTGGTACTCTCACTACTTCTCCTTTAGCTTATTATGCAAAAAAGTAAGAGAAATGGTATATCCAGTTGCAACATTTTTTATCTTTCCTATTCTTTGGTTGCAACTGTGACTGTTTGTTTGTCTATGTGACTTTGCTAGTTGTAATTTTTTTTCTATGGATGTGGATGAATAGATGATTGTTGTGTTTTGCCAAATAAGCCAAATGGGGAGATTGTTAGTGTTTGGCTTATGTGTGTTGGCTATATTCTCATATTGTTCTCAATTAAACAGATAATTACAACTGCTTTTGCCTATGAGGAGTACTGTTATGTTCTCAGCTATAAAGACAGTCACAATTGCTCTGGTTGATGTGGAGTTTATGATACTGTATGTGTTGTCTATTAACTCAGTTACAACTCATCTTGCTTGACGAGCTGCTTGAATATTATGACTGTGATATACTCTGGATATTCTCTTGGCAGCTTTTGTTTTTGCCAAATAAGCCAAATGGTACTACTACAAACTTGGTCTTCAGCAACGGCTATCAGCAACGGCCGCTCAAGCCGTTGCTATTTGCAACGGCGTTCTTACGGCCGCTCGAGCCGTTGCAGATATCTGTATCTGCAATGGCGTTCTAACGGACAACCGAGCTGTTGCGGATTATTTTAATTATCAGCAACGGCTTTCGGACGGAAAGGCTAGCCGTTGCTAATTATTTAATCTTCAGCAACGGCTTACTAACGGATAAGTGAGCCGTTGCTGATGATAACTTATCAGCAACGGCGTTCTAACGGGCGAGTGAGCCGTTGCTGATAAGTTTATATAGGGCACGCTCTCGCGCCCGACCCTTCTTCCTCCCGCTTCTGCCGCCGCCGCTCCTGCCGACTCCTCTCGCCGCCGCTGCCGCTGCTGCCGACGCCGACGCCTCTCGCCGCCGCGCCGCTGTCGGTATGTTGATCGGCCGGCCTATACCGTTTCGGCCGGAGATGCTAAAATCCGACCGAAACCCTATTTCTAGGGTTTCGGCCGGCGGCGGTCGGCCTATGGCCGCCGCCGAACCTTCTACAGTGGTCGGACAGTGTGTCCGGCCACTGTACGCCGGCGCCGGAGGGTGGACTCCGGCGCCGAAATATATATATATATATATATATTGTTTTGAAATTGTTAATTAATTATTTTATAAATGTTAATTAAATGTTTAGATTAATTGTTTAATTTGTTAGATTAATTATTAGGGTTTAGATTAATTATTAGGGTTTAGATTAATTTCGGACACGCGTCGGAATCGTCCACTTCGGACGCGCGCCGGAATCGTCCAATTCGGACTCGCGTCGGAATCGTCCAATTCGGACTCGCGCCGGAATCATCCACTTCGGACGCGCGCCGGAATCGTCCAATTCAGACTCGCACCGGAATCGTCCACTTCGGACGCGCGCCAAAATTGTCCAATTCGGACTCGCGCCAGAATCGTCCACTTCGGACTCGCGCCGGAATCGTCCACTTCGGACGCGCGCCGAAATCGTCCAATATGGACTCGAACTGTCTCGAAATATTTAGAAAATAATCATCCATCCGACGAGTTGATATGTTTCACGTACGCATCGACGAATCGGATATGATTGTCATCGGAAGCAAATATTCAATTTAAAGGCCGCGGTCTTGTGGACAATCAATGATTTCCCCGCGTACGGCATGTTGTCGGGTTGGAGCACTCACGGCCGACTCTCTTGCCCGTATTGTATGGAACACTCTAAATTAATCAGTCTTCAGAACGGACGAAAAATCTCATTCTTTGATTGTCATCGTCGATTCCTACCGGTTCATCACCAGTATCGAAGGAATCGTAATAAATTTACTAAGGGCAGAGTCGAAAGAGATGGGCCACCACCGATGTTGTCTGGTGAACAAATGTTAGCACGTGTTTCAGCACTTCCAGATATAGTATTTGGTCGCAATGAAAGAGTGTCAGGTTTTGGCCAAACACACAACTGGGTGAAAAAAAGTATCTTTTGGGAATTGCCCTATTGGAGTTCATTATTGATTCGACATAATTTAGATGTCATGCACATTGAAAAAAATGTGTTTGATAATATTTTCAACACTGTGATGGATATTTCTGGAAAAACTAAAGATAATGTCAAAGCCCGACATGATCTGAAAATACTTTGTAAAAGACCAGAGTTGGAGTTACAAGAGGTCAACGGACGATATCTGAAACCGAAGGCCCTATATGTGTTAAATAAACAACAGATCAAAGATGTTTGTCAATGGGTAAAAGAACTCAGATTACCCGATGGATATGCTTCAAACTTATCTCGATGTGTGAACGTCGATGATTGCAAAATATCAGGGATGAAGAGCCATGATTGTCATGTATTCATGCAGAGATTACTTCCGATCGCATTTCGAGATCTTCTACCTGATAATATTTGGGGTCCGTTGACTGAATTAAGTATGTTTTTTAGAAGCATCTGTGCAAATGTCCTTCGAGTCGAAGATATGTCAACACTTGAAAATAATATTGTTGAAATCATATGCAAGCTAGAGCAGTTTTTCCCTCCTGCATTTTTTGACTCGATGGAGCATCTACCGATACACTTGGCATACGAGGCACAAGTTGGTGGCCCCGTTCAATATCGTTGGATGTACTTATTTGAAAGATACATGAATCGTCTGAAGAAAAAAGTAAAGAACACCGCAGCTGTTGAAGGATCAATATCTGAATCGTATATCATCCAAGAAATTTCAACATTCTGCTCATTTTACTTTGAATCGACAGTACAGACAAGATTTGATCGTCTTCCACGTAACGACGACGGGGGTGTTCGACATTCAGATGGACGTTTAAATATATTTTGTCACTCTGGTCGTGCTTTTGGTTCTCGTCCATCTCGACACTTAAGCGATGAAGAGTATCATTTGGCACACTTGTATGTATTACTCAATTGCCCAGAGATTGAACAATTCATTGAAATATTTGACATTGAGATGGTGCAAAAATACTCTATTCACAACGATCAAGAATTGGAGACATTACGGAATCGTGATTTCCCTTCTTGGATTCAGACTTACAGCAAAGATCACAGAGCTGAAATAGATGAAAAAATATTTGAGTTTGTTAGTGGACCGTCGCGACTTGTGTCGTGCTATAGCGGATATTTTGTTAACGGGTATAAATTTCACACGGTTGAATATTCATCTACAAAAAAGACGATGAATGCTGGGGTCTGCGTGAAAGGGACAACCTATGTTGAATGTGATATGGATTTCTATGGACTAGTGGAAGAAGTGATAGAGTTGCACTACTTCGGCTTGAAATCAGTGTTCCTATTTAGATGTCATTGGTTCGATACAACAGAAAGAGGCATGAAAGTTCATCAAAAATACAAACTTGTTGAGGTTAATTACAAATCGAAATTGGCAGCAAATGAGCCATTTATATTGGCATCACAAGCCGAACAAGTATATTACGCGAAGTATCCGGCTCGAAATAAAGATAGAGCAGATTGGCGTGTAGTCTGTAAGACAAAAGGTAGATGAAAAATTGATCCGATAGTAGGAGAAAATGATCCTCCTGGTTTCTATCAAGAAGATGATCTTCCTGCTGTGGATCGTATTATTCCAATACTCGAGGATGCAGACACAACGTCAATTCAATTAGAAGTTGAATATGCTGATGATGACGATCATGAAATTGAGGAAGCTGGAAATGAAGAAGATGACGAAGAGGAAGAAGAAGAAGAATTCGAAGACTATTATTCAGATGATGAGGAATAATTGTAAAGTATATATATTTTATTAAATATATCTCTACTATTTATACAATAATCTGATTATATGTCTGTTCGATAGATATGTCTGGTCGTGGTTATCGACGCAGGAGAGCTTCGGAGTCTCCGATCGGAGAGACTCCAGCACTTACTCCTGTTGCTGATCCTCATGAGGATGATACTGCCGAGGCTAGTACATCCAGACGCAGGCGGCCACGCGGGCCGAACAGGTGGCAGCCTCCACCAGCCACAGAGTCACGTAGATTGATCAGCGTGATTGGGGAGCGGTAATATATCATGAATTATGAATCATTACAAATTCATTATATCATAATATAATATTAAAATTTATTTTTGTTGTGCAGGTTCGAGCAAGAAGAAGTGTCGAGGAGCATTTCTTCTACTATTCGACGATACATGCACGGGGCATGGCCTACGTGGTCTCACGTGCCTAGCGAGCACGTCGACATGTTATGGCGCGAGTTTGAGGCACGTATTATTTTTTTTTTTACATGCATGATGATATATTAAGAATTGGTACTGATATTATTATTTTGCAGGCTCGCTATACATGGGCCGAGGACCAGAGGTCCTTCATTTACGCTGCCTGGGAGTCTATTTCCCGGGCAAGGTACAATGGGCAGCTGGGGCAGGCTCGGTCCCGAGCGATGGCCCGAGCTGGGACCACTAACATCGCGGAGACTCGGGGATACGGCCCCAGTTGGATTACTCCGGATATATGGGACCAGCTCGTGGGGATATGGTCGACGGATCGATGGCAGGAGGTTTCTCAGAATGCGGCTAGAAATCGCATGTCGGGGGGAGCAGCGCGTCACACCGGCGGCTCTGTTGCATTTGCAATGCACGCAAACCGTATGGTAAGTATATCGTTTAATTATATATTTTATTTGTTATTATGTGTACTAATTAATGTATTTGTTTTGTAAATGTAGACGACGGTGTCGGATGACGGGACTGTCCAGCGACCCTCCCCGATGGCGGTGTTTGAGCGGACTCACCGTCGAGCACATGGGATGGGGGAGTACATCGACAACCGCGCTGCATACATTGTGGTAATTATATATTTGTTTAAATTATTCATTATATATTTATAATTTAAGTTTTATGATAAATATTAAACAAAAAATCAAACTCGAGTAGGAGACGTACAGCCAGAGGGTGTTGCAGCGCGGGGGTACCCCCGAGGACTTTGACGCAGCATCGTGGGTCGAGGCCGCAGGTGGCTGGGATCATGGCCGCGTATATGGCTTCGCAGATAGTGGTCATGCGCGAGCCGTACTAGGGCCACTTGGGGCACCGACCCCTCCGGTCGCTGGTGAGCGGCCGTCCACCTCCAGATCCAGTTATGATCATAGTAATAGGATAAGGACACTAGAGGAGACGGTCGCGCGTCAGACTGAGTTGATGGAGCGCCAGAGTCAGACGATGGCGAATATAGAAGCTATGTTACGCAACTTGTCGGGTCATCCCGAAGCAGGCATCTCTTCGGCATCATCTAATCCATCATCCTCGAGTCAGTCCACGCCGGTGTACACTCAAGCACTCCAGACCCCGCCATATGATCCAGGCCATCCTCCATCGTCATCGTGAGATTTTGTTTATATTGACTTTGTTACTCAGATATTGAACTTGTTTAATTTATATTGACTATGTTATTGAGATGTTGATACTTCAATTTTACATTTGAATTGTGTTTATACTATCGTGGATAATTATGAATATAAATATAATTGTTTTGATGTATATCTTGGTGTGTTTGTGATGTGTGAATGAATGTGTATGAGATGTTTGTGATGTGTGAATGAATGTGTGTATGAGGGTATGGGTGTGTGAGTTATGTATCAGATAAATGTATCAATGTATCAATGGAAATTTGAAATTTTCAAATTTTCTGGTTGCAGGTATAGGTCATCAGCAACGGCTTTCCCACGGGCGTCCGTGGGAAAGCCGTTGCTAAAAGTGTATCGAAAGCCGTTGCTGATGACCTACAGCAACGGCTTAGCGACGGAGTTTTACTAACGGTGTTGCTACGGACTCAGCGGCCGTTGCTATTAATGGTATCAGCAACGGCTCCGGGTCTGTGGCAAAACCGTTGCTGATAATATTTTTAGCGACGGCCCAGCGGCCGTTGCTGATAATGTTTTGAGCGACGGCCCGAGCGGCCGTTGCTGAACCGTTGCTAAGTCATCAGCAACGCGACTTTCTCTCACGGCGCTATTGCAACGGCTCAGCCGTTGCTGATGCTCTTCAGCAACGGCTCGGCAACGGCATCAGCCGTTGCTGATGACCATTTTTCTAGTAGTGTGGGAAGATTGTTGGTGTTTGGCTTATGTTGTGTTGGTTATATTTAGCAAAAGAATTATCGGCCAATTCTTAATTGTGCGTATGACAGTTGCAACTACTATGAAGTTTATATTAAAGCTCTCAGTTGTATGCTAGTTGTTGCTACTATATTTGGCAAAAGGATTATCAGTCAGTTCTTAGTTGTATGTCGATTGCAACTGCTGTGAAGTTTATGCTGAAGATCTCAGTTTATACTTACAGGTTACATTATGTTGTCTATTACTTGCTCTGTGGTTGCTTAAGCAAAAGTATTTCGAGTTATTCTCAGTTAAATGAACAGTCACAACTATGAGGAGTTCTGTTTATGTTGAAGATAGTTACAACTGTGTGGGGATAATTTTAACTGCTCCTGCAATCTATGGTTTTCTGGACGAGGATGCTGTGCAAATGATGACCTTTGATTTCTAGTATTAATGATGATTCTATTTTATATCTCAGATCTTTTTAAATCATCTTTAATTACTTGTTTATTGCATGTGGAGAAAATGAAGTAGTATTCATTGATGGGCTGGCGGTTATCTTAAAGCCTTTATAACCGAAGTCAATTATGGAAGAAATGATCGAAGTGGTCTTCATTAATGGGCTGGCAGTTCTTCTTAAAGCTTTTATGGCGGCAATTTTTCTTGAAACTTTTATGACCGAAGTATTATGATGTGTTATGACTGTCTTTTGATGTTGAAACTAATAAAGTTAAGATCCTTGTTATATGGCATTTATGGAAGTTGGTTGGCATTCTCTATTTATGAAAAAAGAGAAGATATGGATATGTAGGTCTCCTATGTCAACGCAGACAATTTTAATTACTCATTGGCTAGTCTCAACTGCTCTTGTTGTAGTAAAGTATATACTGCTGCGATGTTGCTTGAATATATAAATGTGTGTGGGGGTGAGTAAATCTTGATAGGTCACCATATAGATATGTGTGGTGGGGTAAACCTTGATTGATCACTTATGGTGACCTTTGGACTTGATCATTTGTGGTAACTTTTGGACTTGGTCTTTTATGATGCTTAATGGAGTTTTGGCTATTATAGAGTTACTACTTTATGACATTGGTCATTCATTGGTGGAGTTAATAGTCATTAATGAAGTTAATAGTCGGTCATCATGGAATTAGGAGTTTCTCTTATGTAGTAATGGTTGTCTTTTGGGTTGCCTACTATGCTTATAAAAGGTATGAGAGAATATTTGAGAAGATTGACTATCTCTGATGGATCCATTCCTATCCACTCAAATACAGATCCTTTCCTATTGATTCACTGAACTGCGTAAACAAACTTTTTTGTGTTTGTGTGTGATTTGTGTTTTGGTTCTTACTTTGCTTCTAGTAGCAATTGCAATATCAGTTGCAACTTCCTATTCAACTGTCCTTAACAGAAGTTCCCTTAGAGACATATTGTCAATAAGTATTCGAGTTTGCTTTTACTCATGGTTTCAAAAATGCTCACCAACCCAACACCAGAAGAGCTATGGCGCTTGATCGATGATCTCCAATTAGCGCAAAACCAATGGTTAACAGCCCAAGTCGAGGCGTTGACCCAATCGAGGGAGCAGCCTTGGTCAAGCATGACCATCTCTGCCTGTAACATGATGAAGATAGTCATCTCGACAAAATCGGTAGGCCGACCTCTGCTTTTCGAGATAAGGTCTCACACACGCACCACTAGAGAGAAGAAGAAGGAACCTGGGCCACACAGGTTGTTCCTCCCCCCATCATCGACTCGGGACCTTTCACCGAGCACATCATGGTAGTCCAGCTCCCTAACAACTTCAAACTGTCGACCACTCTTTAACCTTACAATGACATGGGTGATCCGACCACCCACCTGACAATGTTCAAGTCGATGATTCTCCTCAACGACGCAACTAACTCCATCCTGTGTCGAGCTTTCCCCACGTTTTTGGAGAAGGCCGCACTACAATGGTTCTCCACCCTCTCACTGGGGTGAGTTCAAACCTTCGAGAAGCTCTCCAGAGCCTTCACAAACCAGTTCTCCTCGTCTCGGATCTACTCCAAGATCAAGGACTCTCTTCACTGCATCAAGCAAGGACAACATGAGCTGCTACAGGAGTACTTGAAAAGATTTCATGTCGTGACCGTGGAGATTCTCTTACTCGACCCCGATGTCGAGTTATATTTTGTCAACCACGGTTTGAAACCTAGATAGTTCGTGGACCAGACCGACTTTGTCCAAACCGAGGAGCATGGCTGAATTCTGAGAGCAAGTCGTATGCTACATGGAGATGGATGAACTTCGAGAGGCCAAAAAGGTCGACAAGCAGACCGCCAAAGACGAAGCCGAGGCCAAGAAGCCCAATAAAAAGGACGAAGATTGAGATTGCCGCGGGCAGTATAACAACAAAAGAGGAAGATCGCCCTCCCGACCTAGCCTCGGATACGATGAGTACACTCCATTGAACACCAAAAAGGAAACTATTCTGTGGGATATTTACAACTTGCAACTGCTCATGTATCACAACAACACGAGAAAGCAAAAAATACCGCCTAATGTTGACAGAAGTAAGATCAAGTGCATCTCTTGGCACACCATCGAAGAGTGTGTGATGCTAAAAGACCAAATCGAACGTCTGATACGGGAAGGCCGTTTGGATCGCTACATCAACTGCAGGAGAAATCGAAGCTGGGATCGGTAGGACTACAGCTCCCAACACCAGAGCCCGGGTAGAATGCCACCCCCGAGAAATGTTGGGGGCAACCAAGATGTTCCAACCATTATGGGGCAGGTAAGCTTTACTCGGTCCCACGGTGGGCACCAAATGTTCCTGCCTGAGGATCGAAGCAGTCTGGTATGGTTCAGTGTCTCTCTTGGTTAGGTGTAACTCTGGCAGGGGCTTACAAAAATTATATCTGACGCTCAAGCCAGTAGGTATTCGAGATGGAGGTAATGAAATTGGAACTTAGGTTACCTAAGGCGTGATGTGTCTATTTTTATTGCAGGAGCACGTGATGATGCTGCTATTGCTCGGAATGGATCAAGGCTGATTCTGGAGATGTCGGACTCCTAATGATATATCCCTCGTAGTTAGGGATGACGTGGGTGTCCTTGTATGGCCGATGGAGCCCCCGAACTGAACCACTTGATTTGGCTTAAATCGAGTTCTGGAATGTGGGGCGCTGTTGAGCCTAATCCGGCCATGCCCAAAAGTACTAGTCCAGTTCAAAGGCATTATAGGTATTTTAATTAGAAGGTATATTATATGTTTAAAAAATTTGATTTCCTTGTTATGAATTCAAGAATTGCATTCATTTTTATTATGAATTAAAAATTTGCTCCACGATATTTAGAGTTTTATATTTTATTATATTTATTTTTAGAGTTTAAAGTGAGAATACGTAATCAGCCATAAATTCTTATTTTTTTAGTCATGACTTAATTTTTTTAATTCTAAATCAAAATAAAACTTAATATTTAAAAAATATTTGCCTGACTATCAATGCTATTTCATACTATTTTTGTCACAGTTTTTGTTATTTTTCTTTTCTCCTTCACTATATAAAAAGTATTATTCTTGTATTTTCAGTGATCTACTCGGTCAGAGAAATACGTTGTCAGAAGTAGAAAAATCAAGTTCTAGAAAGTTCTTGTCATTAATTAGAAACACGAATGACCAAGAAATCTTATTCCCATCATCTCTCCACTGCACCTTCGGACTTCCCACCGATATCGTGCTCGTGAAGAACCTTTTTCTCTTAGCAATTATTCCACCGTCAAGTAGCGATACGGCCCACCCCGCGTGTCACGCATTTTGTTTTGCCAGATCCCCTCAGGGGCTTCACGCAAGCATCACTCTTAAAATAGCATCCTGCACCACCCCTGCGTGATCGCAAGGTAGTGATGAGACGTCGTCACTATACTTCTTAACTTCTTTGCCAATCGAATAGCTATTTTACAACATCCAATACACCGAATCTCCAACCTCATTTTGTTTTTTCCGACCTCAAATTTGAGTTGTGAGTTTCGCCTATCCTTACTAATTTTCTAGCTTGCATGTCTCAGTTACGCACTCACGTGCCTTGTAAGTAACGGCAGCTAGATTTGAAGACCACTGTCATCCAATCACAAGCATGGTATTTTATATGGGTAAACTCCTAGAGGATAACAAAAGCTAATTCGGCTTCTTTTTAATTTTTTCACACTTTACAGGCAAAGCAAGTCAGCAACTGATCTCCTTGCTGACCAATGTACGTCCGTATAAATAAATGTGGTATGCGATCGAGAAGATTTATTTTGCTTCTCCACGATGCGATAAATAAAGAGGCGATATGATTCGAGCTCAAACGATAGCGGTAGATCTGTTATCCTCATTATAAAGTATCTGCGAGCAGTCGGGATGGTTGTTTTCCCAAAAAGTGCACGAACAATACCTCTCACTGACGTGGCGAATCACTATAGCTATCAATTTTGTGGACATTTCCCGATATTTATTATTCTCGTTTTGCCACTCAATATCGCACATACTACATATATACCCTCTCCTGCTTTCAAAATGATATGAAGAGTTTTTGTACCAATTCAGTTCAATTTCTTTTATTCTAATATCGAACCCAATTTAATTTGTATCAATATTAACTTACAATCATAATTTTGTTCGCTAAACTATTAAAATAATAATATGATATTACACGTGTATGTTTGTGCACTTTTAATATAACATAAGATAATGAGTGCATTTGATTGTCAATTGACAATCAAAATCAAATCTTATAACGTTTGAATTTCATTTTCAATAATTACATGTTTGATTGAGATACAATAATAAAAGCTAGTTAAATATAATATAATATATATTAAAAAAAATTTATATGTGCCTAATTTTTATTCATCCAACCCGCTCATATGTTTGCAAAACTTTTATTTTTGAAAACTAATCGTTGGTAGCATAGTTGATGACAATATATTGTATGTTATCTAAAAATTTAAAGTTTAAATCCTAGTATAATCATCTATTGTGATTTTTTATCTTTGTTAAATAAAAAAACTTTTATTTTTAGAAAACTATTATTAGGAGAAAAGCATTAACATAGTGTTCTCTATTATTAGGGTATTATCTACACTCTTACGTTGCCTTGCCCCCCTCTTATTGATCATGATCAAAAAACTTGCCTTCAGCAAGATGATTTAATAAGACATGTGATCATGGGTTCAGGTGATCCAACAATTGCACCATTGGTTGCCACCGCACCAACTACAAATGCCACATGGACATGGTTAGCTCAACAATACGTCAACAAATCAGAGGACATGGTTAGCTCAACAATACGTCAACAAATCACGATCTCGCATTTATGGTATGCAAGAAATCCTTGCTCGACTCATTAAAGAAACCAAGTCTGTAGCGCAATACTCCAATGAAGTTCGAAACATTGCTTATGAACTCAGTATAGCTGATGTCCCCATCAACAACTCAACCTTAGTCATCAAAATATTGAGCGGATTGGGTCCTGATTACAACATATACTCGAGTGCCTTGGAAACAAATAACAAAATATTCATGTCGTAATTACCCTCCTGTTAGAATTAAGGGCGGGGCAGATGTTGATAGGCAGCACACACGCAAAAGGGCGCCCCTTTCGTCCCGCAAACGCCACATTAATCATATAAATTGAAAAGTTGTTGGGCGACAAAATCGACGCACACCAAGATGTCCTACTCCAACAACCTGGCTAAAGAAAGAACATGACAGACACTCATATACTGGCCCGAGGTCAGAAGCTCGACATAGACAAAGAGCCCCACATATAGAACTTGGCACACTAATAGAGCTCGACACGAAATTCTCGAACTCTGACCAAGCTCGAGGGTTATAGATTGGACTAACCCTATTGGGCCTGGCCGAATTAGGCCTGATAACGCCCACACTCATGCACTAGACTCATGTCAAGCCAATTACAACCTATAGTTCGGGGGCTCCACCTGGCTATACAAGATACTCAAATCCTTCATTAATTACTAGGAATTCGATAGTAATGAGCCCGACATCTTGGGGATAAACCTTGACCCATTCCGAGCATCTAGTGAGATTCAGGGAGACATCATCATCCCAAGATATGTCTAACTTGCACTATAAATGGGCACAACACACATCAGGTATATATACTTTCAATTCTAATTTCGTACCCATCATCTCAGATCCCTTCTTACTTGACGTTGGAGTGTCTTTGCAGGTCCGCCATAAGAGAGCGCCGGACCAAGAGACTTGTAGGTTTGCATCACCCCCGACTTCAGGCAAGAACGGTATATTTGCTAGATTTTTTTAAAATCTAGTGTATATCAAATAAAATATCAATTTTATATTCTTTCAAGGATCGATCGATGGGCAGGAAATCACGTTGGAAGTTTTACTTATTAGGAATTAGGATTTTTCTATCTTATTTGGTTGGAAGAAAGCGGAGAAATATAGGAAGTGTCATCCTTGGGAAGTGCATTTTTTTGCAAAATATATAAAATAACGTAGGTCCCAAGTAAGTTGTACGTTTAGTGTTTATTTATATAAAACATAGGTAAAAGTATATTTTTATATGACAAGTTTTTCATAATAACTATGTATTATAATCTATAATAGTTTATATAATATTATTTATTTTATAATTTTTATTATATAAAATATAATTTGTCCTTTTATAAGTGTACATGCATTTGAATAAATCTTTTAAAATGTACATTTTAATATCAATATTTTAATATTTATTTGTAGTAAGGGTTCATATTAACTAAATATATCGTCAGAAGTTAATTCATAAAGCACACGTCCTATGAGTTAATTTTTTATTAGCCAAATATTTCATTTTTTTTTGATATTTTTCACGCAATACATGTGAAAATTTAGGTCTCGTTTGGTTGACATAACTTCCTGCAGAAAGTTGTACTTCCTAGGAAGTAGTCAAAACGGTTATTGTTTGGTTGACACACTTTTTGCATTTTGCAGAAAGTACAATTTTCTCAGCAAGTGCAACTTTCTGCAAAACACAGACTTACCTAGGTAAGTTGCAATTTCTGCATTATAATTGAAAGAAAAAGTCAATATTAACCTCACATTTGTATTTAATGCAAAATTTATAATTTATATTGTCAACATTATTAGATTAAATAATATTTGAATTCTCAACATATTTATTTTATTTTAATTTATTTTTAAGTAAAATATATAATATTTCATATTAACTATAAATAAAAATTATTTTTTCTATATAATAAAATATATATTATATTAATTATATATGAAAATATTATATATATATATATTACAATATTTATTTACAAATAAAATTTATTTTTATATATATACTAACACATGTAAATTAAAATATTAATTTATTAAAAAAAGGGTATATTGGTCTTTTCATATGTTCTTCCTAAGAAGTACTCATGTCAACCAAACATATTGTACGTGAAAAATTACACTTCCTATGGATTAACTTTTTGTCAACCAAACACTTTTTAGATACTTTCCGAAAAATACACGTGGGAAGTTAATTCATGAGAATTGCAATTTTCTGTAGAAAATTACTTCTTATATCAATCAAACGAGACTTTAGTTCATGAAAAGCACAATACAATGTCCTAATTCAATATTCTATGTTTTTATTCTAGGAAACAAATGCCCTATGGTTCTTATCGTATTCTGACTAGGGATGAGCATTAGTCGGGTCGGGTCAAAACCCTATCCGAATAATCCGAACTCAAATAAGGAGGCTCCAACACCACCTGACTCTATCCGGATAAGAATTAGGGGTGAGTCCGACCCAATTAATCCTAATAAGATCGGCCTCCGCCCTAATAATCCTAATAACTTGAATTTTTTTTAAAAAAAAACTTTAAAATTGTAATTTTTTAAAAAGTATAAAATTAAAATATTAAATTTCATTTCTAATATCTCAGCCACTATGCCAATTATTACACTCTATAATTATAATATACATAATTATATATATTTCGATTCTATTCGAATTTTTTAGGTTTAATTTAACTCGAATCAACCTGAACTTAAGAAATACCAAATTTTACTATCCGATCCGAATAACCCTAATAATCCAACCCAAATATAAAATTTTAATTAATTTATTCGGATCAATTCAGATTTTGCACGTCCTAGTTCTGACCGTCCAAAAGGACATCTCTCATCTCGTCATATAGTTTGGAAAGGTGAAAAGTTGAAATCAAAAATAATTGCCTTGGTAATTATGTATCCAAGATCCAGCAAATATGTGAATAAGTCCAGCATGAAGGGGCAAATTGGGATTTTAAGTTTTCCCATAAATAGATACTTCTTAATCCTTTTTAGTCAATATAAATTGGACCAGCTCTCTCTTTTAGCAGAAGGGAGAGAATATTCGTTGTTTCCCGATCCCGCTGCACCGATTAGCGATTGAGAACCCTAACCAGCTCACCCATTCTTCTTCTCCACCCCCATTTATTAATTCTTCTTTCTCGATTGATTCCACTGGGGTCAGCTAATTTTGATCCCTCGATCCGAAGCTTTGTTCTTTGTTCACACGAATTTCCCCCCAGGTTCGTCGAAAGGAACCCATTCCTTCTTCGGATTTCCCTTTCCGCTTCCGGAAATTTGTTGGTAGCAATTGCCTGTTATTTGCGTTTTTCGTTATCTTGCTTTTTCTTCTGATTGGTGATGTAACGCGTTTTGATATTTGGGAGATGAATGTGTTTTGAATTATGCACTTTTCGTTTATTTTACTGTTCGTTGCTGTTCAGGTAAATTGGAGAACATAGTTGTCCCAGTACTCGTGTTGGTTACAAATTATATGATCAAATTTGTGGATTGCCTATTGTGAAACTTTAATTTCCTATTTTTCTGTTTTGTTTTCTCATGTTAAAGATATCTAGGCTGACTCAACAGGGCATGCTCTGGGATTTTTCCTGCAGATTTTTGTTTCATCCTTTCTACTACTGAACTTGGAATGAAGAGGAATTCAGTTTTCGCAAGTATGGATCTCAATGATGGACAGAACCTCACAAGGGAGTTCCAATTATCTCAAGATATTGGGTTGGCAATATTGTCAAAATTCAGCTCTTTAATGGATAGTTCTATATATCATTCTCGCCAAATTTGTACTTCTGGAAGTCTACCCCTACAAGAAACATTTAATTTAATGTCTAAGTTTGCTGGATCAGTTTCAGTCTGGCTGTTCTCTCGGCCAAACTTCAATCTACTTCACAAAGTTTCTGCAGATTTGTTGGGCCCAAATTCCATCAGCTCTCAATCTTTTGCTCAGATTAAATATATTCAATCTTTGAGACAAAACTTTGCTGGAATGCATTTTGTGTTTGCTCCAGATAGTGATCATGCCATAAAAGCTTATCTCACAAAACTAGCAAGTTCCACAATTAGGTTTTTATCGAAGGAGGTTCAACTTCCAAACGGTTTACCCATTCTATCACTTGCTGGAGCACTTGTACCTTCTTTCGACAATGCGTATGTTCTCTTTTCTTAGTACCTTCATAGATATAGGCGGAATATCTTCCAGCTTTCTTTAGTCACTTACAAGCTGCATCAACTATTAAGATTCAATTGAAGGTTATCCTTTTCTGATGCCTTGTATCTCTTTCTCTTTTTTTTTGCATCAGATCCTCAAAGGCACTAGCTAGTTCTATCACATTCGAAAGTGCAAGTGCAGAAATAAGTGCATGTATAGATCAGCCACATAGAGATCCTTGCTATCATGGCTGCGCTACTGTTACTCCACAAAGCATTGGCTGGAAAGGAGATGCAGTTGAGCCAAAAACAGGCATCAAATTCCCTGCATTCTTGGAGGATGGCTTTAGTTTCACTAATAAAGTCAGTAAGCACAACCTTCTGATCTATGCATTACCATGTAAAGGCATTCTTGATTTTAGGTCTAGATGCAATATTAGTTCAAAATTTTACTTATATTATCAGAATATCTTCTATATTTTATGGCTGAAGTGATGCATAATATTGCAGGAATTAGTGGATTGTTGAAGTGTACAACTTTAATTATTTGTTATTTGCTTTTCTTAGTCATTGTGCAAATGTAGGGAATTTATTTATAATGTCTTTTTACACAAACAAAATAAGGTCATTTGTCACATGCTTTTTTTAGTCAATATGCAAATGTCATCTTATAGTTTATTTAACTATACGGTTCTTGTATTCTGTAGGAAGAAAGACTTCTTTGATAATGCTTTTAGCTCCACTGAATTTTAATTGCATTGCACTAGTGATTTATTTTCCCAACATCTTTCATCAATTGACTTTACTTCTTGTAACATGTCTTATACAGAATGCATACGTTGCATATGCAGAATGATAAAATAGTGCATATACAGAAATTTTCATGTGCACCAAAGAAGGAACTTTGTAGTGTTAAATTGTGAATCCTTTTCTTTTCCTGCATGTCTCAACCCAATTGTAAAATCTGAAATGTGAACCTATATTTATCGAGTTACCTTAGTAAATAAGATTGAACTTCTAGTTATTACACACACATAATAAGTCTTTCAATCATTAATCTAGTTGTTTGTACATGAATTCTTGCTAATACAACTTTGCTGTTGCATATTATTGAATTCGATTGGTTTGCATTGATCACAAAGGCTGTATCCCTTACAAAGCATCCCAATTATACTCTTATGTTTTTAACATTCCTCACATGCGAGTGAGCAAATTGGATCAGACTCATATATATATGTACCTGGTATGTGAGTTTGGAAAGATTGGAACATAGTACTTCCTGCGATACCATATCAAATTTGACAGGGCATCACTTATTCCAAAATCTTAAGCTGTGAGGAATGATTCAATCTATACTTTTCTTATTCTTAATACACATTTTGAAGTAGCATATAATTCTCTGACAATAAGGAATCCTAAATTTCATTTCTTGTTTTGAAGGAAATGATTTACTACTACCAGCTATAAACTTTCAGTATGTTTGGAAGAGCTAAAAGTAATATTTATGCTGCACTGTTTGGTGTCCTCATACTTCTAAATTATCTATGCTTCTCATGTCTTTTATTTCACTAGACAAACCTCGGGGGTTTATAGTCTTGTTGGTAACTCTATTTTCTTTTACAGTCAAGTTTTTCAACATAAAATATACTTTCTTATTTGGGCATTTGTTTTCTGCACCAGCCCATCAAAGGAATATCATTTTATTATATTGGAATAAATCTAATGCTCACTATTATCCATTGATTGCTACCACTATATTTTCAAAATATAACTTCAATGCTTGTTGATTCTGTACTTATGCCCTGTTATATTGAACTTAGAATACAAAAGTGCTTCTGAGTAGGAGCTCAATCTATTATGGATATTCAAGATAATCATTCTTTCTCAACTTGAGGTATGTTTCAGGTGCTTGTTGGGATTGGTTCTAGAAGTATGAAGATAATAAGTTTGAAGTCTTTGAAGCTCTATGCATTTGGCTTATGTAAGTAACTCTATATATCAGTTATCTATTCTTCATCATCGGGTCATTTTGGATTTATTCTTTATTTGAAAACATGTTTTACTCTCATGATTTATTTTTTCCTTTAGATGTTCATCCTGATTCTATTTGTCAAAAGCTGGGTTCCAAGTATGCTTCAGTGCCCGTACAGGAGTTGAAAAACAATTCAGATTTTTTTGAAGACTTTCTCAGGTATATTCTATGACAAAGATGTCCTCAACAAAATTTTGCTTATTTCAAGAGATAGAACGATTCTTCTCTTTTTTTCCCTGCCATATGTAGCCCCAACAATCATTACCAGGATGGGAGGGAACAATTTTGCAATATATCTATTAGATTTTTTTCCCTGCTATTTCTTGGCACAATCTGCAGTAATCATAGATATTAGACAACTCAGTCTTTATGTGTAATCATGGTTTTGTTCTGGAGGTGATGATAATAGGATGATTTGCCTCCACCTATTTTGTTCTTTGAACTTTGAACTCTTATATACGGCTTTTTATGAATAGGTAAATTTCTTAACTATCATTTCTCTATCATGCTGATTCCCAAAAACTGTAGAAGAGAATGTAGTGAGTATTTCCCTTACTAATGATATCTATTTGGTCTAAGAAAATGGCAAGTTTGGGTCTATCTTATTATTATTTTATTTTCTGAAAAGAGAGTTCAAAATGCCCTTCAATGAAGCATATTTTGCTAACCTGATGGTTGTGGTATAGAGCAATTTGTTCTTCTTTCCATGGTGGGTCACTCCTTGCCCTTCTATATTTTTGTTCACTCTTCAATGTGACCCACAATGGCTCCTATTTTTTCAGTATTTATCTATGTTTCTATATGAGTAACATAGATTTTTGTCCTCTTTTGTGATCTCAGCTTGTGAGCTCTGAATATTAATATTATTTTAGTTGTTCCTGGATAAAGTATTATAGGCTAATAGCCTAATATGGTTTCTGTTTAACGTTTGACTGATATAATTTTCCATGTGTTTTAACTACTCCCTACAACTACAAGACAAGGTCATTTATACAATGATTAGGCTACTAGATACCAAACAGTATTTCCTGGTCCAAAGAAGCACTAGAAGCCATTAGGTAACACATATTGCTTAGTTTACCACTCTTCTCTTACCACATATTGCTTAGTTTTCTTCAATGATGAGTGGCAGTTATCCTTGGTATCTGTATCATGCTGATGCATCATCAGACAAATCTTTAGAACATTGCATGCTATGCATTGATGAATTTCTAAGGGTTTAAAATCCTTGTTTAATTGATTCCATGAGCTCCAAGCAGTGCATCCTTCATTTGTTTATGACTGTGGATAGGTGTTAATTACAAGTACTACAAATTATAAATAAGTTTTATTAAGAAGAAAATAAAGGTATGACAATGACATGAAGTTGAAATTTTAGTTGCATCTAAGTCTCAATCCTGAGGAATAATCTACTGCTATTTTGTAGAACAAATTGCATCCTGGTTTAATTGATGGACATGTACTAATTGAGAGTTGAGACCAATGTAATATGTTCTATACTTTCAATGCTCCATTTTAGAATAATGTTATTAAATAATGTTTCCATTTGAAATAACATTATTGAATAACATTTTCATTGTTAAGTAGATGTTATTAAATATTGTGATTAACTAGCTGGATCTTTTCTTTCTGAATTTTTGTTTTTCCTGGTTGGTATATGACTTGTATAATGTGATTGATGCAGGGAGGATATTCATATGACTATTAGACTTGTCGTTAACTGCAAGGGTCTCAAAATAACCACTGTGAGAGAGTATGTTTTATTGGTCTATTATAACAGCTTTCTTTTCTTGTTTCTAGAACATAGTTATGCTCTTGTGGATTATTATACTAAATCTTTAGCCATTGAAATCAATAATTCTTTTAAGTTCGAAAGACATTGATTATCCTGCATTTTATTAACCGCCAAAGTGCAAACTCGACATGTATTCTTCATAGCATAAATTTGAGATGCAACAACTGTTTTGTGAAAATCCAACTGTTTTCTAGCCAAATATGTGATTGCCACCTTGCCTACTTCAACATGCTATGTTGGGAGACAAATGGCTTGGGCATCAGTGTGCAACAGCTTCACAAAACTGCAGAGGCAGCTGGGACATTTTATCTCTTCTACTCTTTCTCTTCCTTGTACTTTCTTTTCCCCTATCGTTTTTCTTCTTAGCTGTTAGTGTCAGCACTAATTCATTTTAGTCACTTTCTGTCCCTTGCCCAAACTTCCATCTTTTAATAGCTTCTGGCCGGGCAAACCAAGACAACCCTGGCCCACCTACTGTGATCTAGGTAAACTGCTATATATCCTGTACATAATGGTTCTTAAATCCATGGAAAAGCACTGATGATTGATTATTATAGTCTACAATTAATGTAAACTTATTTACTATTATGACCCTGTTCTGAACCTTTTCAGAAGGGATGCCCAGAAGAATAACAAGCAAATATATGGCTGAACATTTGGCTATCATAGAACATTTATCCCCAGAGTAATGTTGAAGCAATCAATGAACTAGGGATGGACTAATTGGACGTAGGATCTATTTATTTTGCCGAACAGGATTATGACTTGTAGTCGGATCCTTAAACCTCCTGACCTAGTCCTGGTTAGTAAGCCATCAGCTCAGTCAGATATCCTTAATTTCTTAGAACATTGTGTGAATGAGCCAATCTTGATTAGAATTTGATCAACTTCCAGAGTTGGAACCTGGCCCATGTCTTTTCATTTCATTATAGTTTATATAGCTTCAAGCAAGTTTCAGCAAATATTGACTATCTTCCAATCTTTCCAAGAAAACTTACCCCAGTCAGTCCAATGAGGTGGTTAATAATCAGTCATTAAATCTTAACAGGATGGACTCATATTTAATATTCTTAACTTTTTTATTATCACCATTCCATCTAAAAGATTAAGACATTACATTATACACAAGGAGTTGATATATTCTTAATACTCCCTCATGTTTGGGCAGGTTATGGGGTGTCTATTCGGTTGAATATTGTACTAACTGAATTAAGTTGGTTGATAACAGTTTGTACTGAATTAGTCTACTCAATTTATACATACCGAAATTTATTTGGTCAATTCAACATTTAACCAAATCAACCAGATTCTATAATAATATTAAGTCTATTATGCAAATTTAACATTTAAATAAAACCTGAATTGTATACTTAGTTATTTATTATATAATTAATTTTGGTCAATTCAATTAATTGACTTTTAAAACTCGCTACCATTAACCTACCAAATTATCTCAAATTATATCCTTCTATACCATATACTGACTGATGTACTGATTTGGTCTACCAATTAAATCGAATTAAATTAATTCGATTAATTCGGTATCTACCAAATTATGCACACCCTATCAGGCAGTCAAGATGACTCAATCCCAACATATGGAACTTTAATTAAGCAAAGGTGCGTTTTTTTTTAATGTGTGGCTAGGGCAAGATTCGTCCTCACCACCTGCTGCTTCTACTTCTAATCTTTTCTTTTTACACTATTTCTTTTACTGAATGAATACCTAGAGTGTTCACTAAATGGAATATTCACACCTATTAGAAAGACTGTTATGAAATTAGTGGGCCTAACTCCACCCCAAGAGCTACAATTTCTTAACAAAGACTATTAATTATTTGCATCGACAATACTAACCACAAAACTTCATAATAGGATGTTGTGTATATATATCTGCTCTCTAGATTCCCCCAGGTAATAATCCTGGCTCTTCTTAAGTTGGAAAGCCAGGTATAACTTAAGATCAGCAATATCTGTGCCTTCTGAAACACTGCCACCTGATATACCATTTCCATTCTAATGGATTAGGCTTCTGTGTCTTGTGATGATACCTTCTCTCAATTGTACCTTCCTCTGCAGATTGTTATTGTTTAAAGTTTATAGGTAACAAAGCAAAAACGATTGAGTTATAGCTTATATCTTGTGCTTGACATTGGATAATAGTTGGTTTCAATGGTATTGCATTGTCTTTAAAGGCTCAACATGAACTATTCCAACACAGCATGAGTCATCATCATGACAGATTCACTGACATATAATAACTTTTGGTGCAGTGCTTTTGAGAAATCTCTTCATGCACGGTTGCAGAAGGTAAATTGTCATGGAACTATATGTAGCAAATTACTTTTGGAGTTATTCCTTTAGTTGTATTTTACTAAATCTTATATCTATCTTTCATTTAGATGAATCCTCATACAGATTATCACTGCCTGAGGGTTTTTGGATCTTATTTTACTCAAGATATTGCACTCCCCGTGGTAGGAATTCATGTCTTTGTTCATTTATGGTGCTTCTTGTACTCCGATTGATGAAACAAATACTATTTCAGGGCACAACAATTGATTTTAAACAAACAGCAGATGGTCGACTGATAACAGAAAGTGAGTAGTGGAGTTTCTTGTGCTCAGACTTTCTTAGTCATTGACTAGCTATGATTTATTTGTTAACATGGTTTTGTATGCAGTTGGGGGTAAGCAAGTTGGTGCTGTCCATAGCAAAGACCTGTGCAGTAAGTTATCTTTTTTAAAAAAATTCTTAACTCAGTTTTCCTGGCAACCTTACCAGCAAATATATTTATATTTGCACTCCTTCACTGGAATTGAGACATGTCGCACTGCTTTCCATTGTTATGCTTAATAGTTTACCTTAATTTGCAACCAAAAGTACAAGCGGTGGGGATTTTTTGATGAACTTGCATCAAATGAATACTTAAGCTTGTAATTGCAAATGCAGGAGCCTTCTTTGATATGTACATTGGTGATATTCCTGTATCAGTGCAAGCGAAAGAAGAGATCGCCGAAAATGTCGCAGGCCTCATAAGGAGATGCTGATATGAGAAAGTAGCTTCTACAACAGTCAGCTAGTTTCAAGCGGAGTCCCTATACAGATTCTTGTCACATTCTTGTCAAGCAGAAAGTCATGTATACGAAAAAAAACATGGCACCTTAACTTTTTTTTTAGGGGCCGTGATTTTCACAGGCTATAAATGAAAATATTAAAGTAGTTTATAAGTTACTATCCGCCTTTATGCTGCTCATCTGGATAAGATTGTCGCTGCTTGATGCTGCGCCAGCATGAATCATTCTCAACTCATAAATTCTTTGGTTGAATGATACAAATACCATGTATCTTGATAAAAATATGGGAGTAGAAATGTATACTTTACTCATGTACTTGTTGTAATATAAATATTTAGCATGGCTGGCCATGCAATTGGTATTATAGTGGATGATTTTAGCTTTTTTGTTTTGTAACCTTCGGTGTTCTATCAGTAAAAAAATATTTTTTTACATAATTGAATATCAGGAAAAAAAGTAAAGCTTGAAATATTTTTAGTATCATTTAGAAATGATATTTGATACTTAAGAATTAAAAAATAAAATCAACTTTGGACTCGGACCAAGTGAAATCATCGAACCATGATGAAAAATCGTGGTTGGGTCCGAAACTCTAAGCTCTAATCTAAGGCTGTTCACAGGTTGGAGCAACAAAAACTCCAAGCTTGGGTCTAGGACGATCCATGGGTTGCTTAGGGGAAAGTAGATCCAATCCGATCAAGTATATTTGGATTCGGTCGAGTTTAAAATTTTTCACCTCTCAATTTTGTCAGGTCGAGTAGTCGGGTTTACCTGTTTAGATAAAAATGAGTTTTAAAAAATAATTATTTTTTGTATGTATATATTTTTAAAGAATATAAATAATCGTGTTTCAGGTAGGGGTGAGTTCGGGCCGGGATTTGGTAAATCTTGGTCCCGTCCCGATTTTGAGTCAGGACACAAATATGCATTCCGATCCCAAATATAAAGTATCTCGATTTTGTTCCATCCTAAATTTTTTGGGACTGGACGTCCCGAATTGGTTAATATTATTTTTCTTACAAACTATAAACATTATCTACGTTAAATAATTAATAATTAATTGTATTACAATGTCCCAAAAAATTAATATTGAATAATTTATATTAGGGACTTATATTATAAATTGGGTCGGGCCGGGACAATCCCATTTTTTTATGTCATCCCGATCATGTCCCGATTTTTAATCGGGACAAACATATTTGTCATGGTCTCGTCCCGATTTTGAACCGGGACAAGATTTTTCTCGAATTTTTGAGTCGGGCCGGACTTGGACGGTCGGGACATCTCGACCCGTGCTCACCCCTAATTTCAGGTCATCGAGTTTCAACTTTTGAAATCCGAGAACTTGTCCAATTATAGTCGAATTTGTTCGGATTATAAATAGTTCTAGTCATGTTCTCAAATTCATTGGGTCGACCCAATGAACTAATATCTGTCAGACTATCACCCATATGGGTAATAAATTGAAAGATATCCCCTCTGATTATGCTATACAACTTTTGTTTTTATGCTAGGTGCGAGTCCCGTGAACCCGCACTCGCACTTCGTGACTTCCTTTCTTAATTTAATGAAATGATGGAAAGAAAAAAATATAAAATATGGTGCAAATTTAGTGGACTCTCACCAAATATAAAATGAATTGATGACCTACTTGGTCCAGACTGGTAAAGGATCTTGATTGCTTGCACCACACACAATTATTATGACCATTAATTCCTCACCCGGCAGGCAAACACTCTTCCGTTGGTAGAATCCACTCCGACGTCTCTTTCTTCCAAAAGCTTTGATTACATCTGCACATCAATTCGAATGACGAGCTGACTCAACATCATGTCCGGACAAAGATAACACTACCAAGCTTCCTTCGCCACGTGGCTTGAAAGGCTTTGCCCTGATCCCTGCATGGACTATACATGTGGCTAGACAGCTATAGGCCCAACAAATAGGTGGCAATTAATGTGATTGTGATGCTAGTATAATGTAGATAATACTTGTACGATACTCCATTTCTGGTTCTCAATCATTGATCAAATATTATATAAGCGAAAGAGAAAATACTTTGAATGGTTAATAAAAGACCCCTTTTAAAGGGAAAATACAACATGATATTACCATTAAACGACATAATAATCCGATGATATGAAATGAAAAATAGAGATCAAAGAAATGAATAGAAAAGATGAAAGATTATTGTTCATGTATAGAAGCAGAAGGTATATTTGTGTGGGCATGTATAGTAGTAATTGGTGGAATATAGGTATTATTTCAACTTTTTCGTTTTAACAACATATATTTCCCCTTCCCACATTGGTATTATTTTTACTTTTTTCCCCCAAATTTAACATGCACGAAAAGCGATTGCACGATTTTAGTTGCGGCTTCACCGGAGTTCGGAAATTTAGGGCATCTATCATCCACTTACCTCATCATTCATCCTAGGCCCCACCCTGTGGCCCCGCTGTCCTCCACTGACAACGCGGGTGGCTTAATCGGGTAATGCATTAGCGGGCAGCAAAACCATAGACTAGTTCACGTGGATTCTTTTTCGGGGCAACAGTCCAACGAGGAATCTTCCGTCGTCGACAGACGCGTCGCGGAAACCACAAGAGGACAAATCACAGGCCGTTAAATCCCTCGACTCCGCGCCGGACGTCCGTCGGATCAAGTCTCCCCTGCGTGCATAAGAATATTCCCTCCCCGAAGCCCCCCGAGCCATACACGTGGCGCCGCGGATGGAGCACATATTTTCTCACTAGAATCGTCCGCAGATGGAACAGCGCGCGACCCATCTCGGAACGTCAAAAATTTCAAGGCCATATCCCGACGGTCGATCTGATATCCGTACAGGATCACCCCCATGCTGCCTCTAGAGAAGGGTCAAAGCGACCAATCCCGTACAAGTTCGGATAAGACCCCCTGTTGAGGCGGTTCCTATCAATGTACACGTGGTAGATGAGAGACCGTTGGTTAGGAAGAGTACACACGTGGCGAAATCCAAAAGTTACTTTGTGAAACCGGGCAGGTGAGGCAGCTGTAAAGAAGTCCAAATTGTTTATAAAAGCTAAAAAATAGGGATTGGATTGTTTTAAGAATGTAATCAATGCGATAATTAAATGTTGATAACATCAAATTTAACAGATATGGTAAAGGAAAGGAAAAGATTAATTATTTTTCTATTGTTTTGATATAAATATTTGGGCATCTTTTTTGGGTGCTCATCTATCCATTTGCGAGTTGAAGGCGAGGGAAGGAGAGGGATTTCTTTCTTCGCTGAAATTGGAAAGTGGGTTGGGGCGGTGGATCGTGGCCGTCCGTGCGGAGGGAGGGTTAATCTGATCGGGGCGGATGTCGATCGCGCTGGAGAAGGGGAGCGGCATCGGAAGGTCGGGCTTCGTGCGGGGAATCGCTGCGAAGTGCTGCCCCATCTACGAGGTGGCGGCGGCCGCAGCGGAGGGGATGGGAGGGGAGGAGGACTCCAGCAACAGTTCGTCGTCCATCGGGAGAAACAGTAGCGCTGGCGGCTCCGGCGATGGGACGGGTTCGGGCGGCGAGGGTGGGACCGGGGAAGAGGAGGCGGAGGTGCAGAGCAGGTTGAAGGCCCCCCTGGAGACGTTGGACTCCCTGGAAGACTCGCTACCTTTGAGGTAGGCTAGATTGCCTTTGCGTTGAACTTTCTCTCTCTCTGGCTTTTGCATAGTTGTTTGTTCAATTTTGACTCAGGCCACTGTTCCTTGATGAATTTCGGGTGGGAGTAAACAATTTTTTTTCCCGAACTTATTTGAAGAAAAGGAATGGATCGTTGAACAATGATTTCTCATCTAATCAATCTTCCTTTTACGGAAGTTTATTTTTTAGAAAAAAATGGCCTTTTTAAGAAATTTCTCCGAGTTTTATTTTTTTACTTGAATATTTGGAGCAGATTTAAGTATGATGTTGTGAAATTTTTATACATATTCAAGTCAGTACGGGCGATACATTTCTGTGTAATTGAAAAGATTTTTTTTAATCGGACTAACCAAGGTATATTTTTATATTTAAATAATGAGAACAAAAATACTAGATAAACAACAAATATGCCTAATTATCAGTACCTCCAGCCATATTCCTCCCTGTGATGGGCAGGCGAAGTATGCAAAGGCATTATTTTCATTAATTTGTGATAAGAACATTATGCTGGTTAAGGGTCGTCAAGCCAGCCAAGCTTCTAACTTCGAGCATAGGTTCTTGAGATTGAGACGTGACAGGTTGTTGGAGGGTGGGTGGAACCTGCCATCAATGGACAGCTAAACAGCTAGATGTGAGAGGATTTGGATAAGATTTCTCTCTCTCTATTGCAAACTGGAAAAAATTCCCAATGTTAATGTACTAGAATGGTTTGCTTGTGTTAAGCATCCAGTCATGGATTACTACAACAAAAGTGAGCATTA
The DNA here is from genome assembly GCA_034359265.1 of Canna indica. Classification (NCBI taxonomy): domain Eukaryota; kingdom Viridiplantae; phylum Streptophyta; class Magnoliopsida; order Zingiberales; family Cannaceae; genus Canna; species Canna indica. Next base: position 27,441,690 of record CP136898.1, on the reverse strand, counting down.
GTGACAAACAAGTTTAGTATTAATAGTATAAATCTGTCATTAAAAGTTGTGTTGCTAAAGTCCTGTCGCAGATGATCCAGTGACAAAATTAGAGCTATTCTGTTATGAATTTCTCATAAATTCATCTCAGTTAGTAACATAATCCTTTTGCCACAGTTTTTTTGTCACTAATACCATGTAATGGATGACCTAATAGTCTGTATGTTACCATGTTGCTTGTAAGCATACTTGAGGGTTGCACAAGTCCTGCTACACTACAAGGAAAGGATTCATGAGTTTCACAAAAGATTGCAGTCGTGGAAGACATTTTGCCTAGGATTTGACATTGTAGGTTTCATATATGTTTGTAAATCTATGACTCTGTTAGTTTACTTTGCTGCTTGAGCATCTTGGTGAATGCTTTTTTTTTCTAGTGGAATGGAGGGAAAACCCACCATGAACATATTAGAAGGAATTGACAGCAAAAGAACTGTACAAGAAACCAAAAGCAATAGTAATAAGTTAATACCAACTTGTACATATAGTATATAGTGGTAAATTATAAGCATCTTGTTGAATTCTGATTTTTTTTTTTTCCATGTTGCAGAATACCTGTCTTAAATTTTACCTTAATTAGGAACATGATTGTAGGAGGAAGTCTAGAGTTGGATTGGGTTATCCTTCAACAATTATAGATCACATTGTATATAGATACATGTAACTTTGTGACCTAACTTTAGAGGTTGCAATTCTTGACCTCTGCTAAGTGGTTAGGATTCAAGCTGCCAAATTCATCCTGTATATAAATACTAGGTTTAGTGGCTAATATGTGGACATGAGGAGTCAAATGTTAGATATTTATGACTTTGAAACTAGTTGGTAATTTTCAACTTAATATTGGAATGGATAAGCTAGAAAGTGGTGAAGAAGAAAAGCAAATGAATTAGTATTTTTGAATCTAACTAGATCTTAGTTTCTAAAGCTTCTTCTAAACTTTATAAACTATTATTTTACATGTATTAATCCTTCGCAATTACATCAAACTTCAATGGACAAAAAATGTTAAAACTATAATAAATTATTAGCAATTATCAAAAAAAAATACCTGCAATTTGTTGAAACAGAAAAAAATGGGAGATGGCATAATGCAGTAAAACAATAGAATAGGTAACAAGCTATGCACTAAAAAAATTTCAACACTAATTTCATCACCTTGTTATTTGTTGGGTTTGCAGAAAGGAAAATATGTTAAAATCAAATATCTCTCTCCTTTCTATTATTAAATATTAGAACTTCACTAATACATTGAATTCTCTAGAAATATCGATAATTATGGTTGTCAAATGCCTACTATTTCAACTATATAAGTTAGTTTTGACCATGTATGACGGAATCTTGCAAAATGTTAGTTTGGCTAGGATGTTTAGAAAGATGTGCGTGGCCACATCTATCTCAATTTGACATGACATGATAGCATTTATATTTTTAGACACTTTTGGGTAGTTCTAATTGGAAATAAATCAAGGAAAAACTGTAACGAGACCTCTGGATGCAGTTGTCTGTGAGAAAGTTACAGGGGATACCTAAAAAGAATTATCAGAAACAACAACTTTTTAAATTAGTTTTTAATTTGACTAGCAGTATGTGTTGTCACAGAATTCACTAACAAAGTATCCATGTAACAAGCCTAAAGGATCTTATGGCTAGCTTGTTATTGTGTTCTAAAGATGTATGAGTTTCAGCAAATAATTTGGAAGGTTGGGAACTACATTCAACATGAAGCCTACAACTATTAGATATTCCTTTCACCACCATCATTTCTTATTTATATAGATAAGAAAAAAAGTATTTTATGTATACTTACAAGTGAAGTAGGTTATTTCGGGCATTCTTGTTTTCTTTGATGCTAGCTAAAGCTCATTTATTCTGGTATATGCTAATTATAGATATATTCAATTAACCATCATTTATTTATTGATAAAAAATTCACTAAGTATTCAGAATAGTTTGTTTAGATTTTGAATGAGTCTCAATCCAACTGGAATGTGATACACTCACTCAAGTCATAGATGTTTGCTGAATACATCAGGAATTAATGATTCTTCCTGTGTGACTTATCGTGCTCCATTGTTCATAATCCCTTGTCTCTTTCCCTCTTTTCAGGCGTGGCATCTCTAACTTCTACTGTGGGAAGTCCAAATCTTTCTCAAGCCTTTCTGATGCTTTTGCCTTATCATCTAAAGATCTCGCTAAACAAGAAAATGCCTACACCCGAAAGCGCAAGAATCTCCTTGCATTCAGCATCATGTCCAGCAAGTTTGGTAACAAAGACCAGACAAGCATGGAAGGTGGCATTTCAAAGAAACCTGCCAATTCCGGCCGGAGCATATGTACCCCTTCTGTCATAAGTGGCATTTCCGGGAGCAGGATGGGCAGTGAGAACCACCAGGGACAGGCTTGTCTCCCTCCTCGTCATCCACAGGGAAAATCTGCGGTCGGCACCCCTGCCGGTTCTCCACTCAGTTCCTCCCCACATGAGATATTCTCTGTTCCAATGAGATCTTTCTCCTTAACAGATCTGCAGTGCGTGGTTAGTGCTAGCTCTGTAAGTCAATTGAGATAAAGGCACCAAGGATAAGAAGTTCAAACTATTTTTGTGCTCGGACTTGGTCCTCGTACTGTACTGTCCCTTTCAACGATGAGTTTGCCGACCAAGTCAGTAAGGTCATGATGTACATAGTGGTTATAGTCTTATCCAGGATCCTTTTTAGCCTCTCTAGATGACTAGATTTAGTAATATGAGTAGCTCTAATTTATGAGTCATTCCATGTTACCAGTGCCATTCGCTGTTCATATTGGCATAGGATCATGCCTAACTGGCTAACTTGATGCGACATGGTGGAAAAATGCTGGTTTGTGTCATCATTGTCCTGTTAACTTATGCATGACGACACTTCTTCCATTTTGGTGTAGCGAAACATGCAGAGTTAGCAGACATTTGGATATTTTGAAACAGGTACAATGATGGTTGCTTTCGTTGGAGTTCGTAGTGTGTTCGTGTTTTCTCAAGTGTATGAATTTGTGCTGCATGTGGAAGCAAATGCTTTGTGCCAAACTTGCAGACTCCGTCGGTTATAAAGATTTTTCTCGTCTCAGTTTGCATACTTCTTTTAATGTACATAATGATTTCAATTCCTCATTGCTCGAGTGCAAAGATATTTCAATTCCTCATTGCTCGAGTGCAAAGATATAGAACACGAGACCAAGATATAGTGGGCTTGACCTAGGTCGAGGACCGCACTTGGGGTCAAGCCTAGGTCGCGTGGAGCGTAAGGCAGGACCACGTTTGGGATCGTTGAGGGCGTTGGGCTCGGTGGCGACGTCTAGGACCGAGGAGTAGTGGCGTTGAGATCGGGACCATGTTCGGGGGTCAAGAAGGATTAATGTGTCACATAAGATAGGAGTGATTGCTTGTCGAGTTGTGTATCTGTAGCGAGATCGTGAGAGTTCCTTCATTGTGTGCTATGAAATAGCTGTAGATAACCTGGACACAAAAAGATGTGGGGAAATGAGAGTAGTATTAGTGAATAACTGCCAAATAATAATACATCAAATCTCATCGAGTGATGTACTCGGCCTACGCATGGTAGTGTCTCGTTAAAATTTTTAAAATGGAAAATCTTGTGGGAAAAATCACAATGAAGGAAAAAGAGTACACCGCCCATTTGCAGTTTAAGGGAGAGTGCTTAGTTGTAGTGGGTCCATAGGGAGGCCGCGTTCCACATTTGTGGGAGTTCTCATCCAGTGAGTTTGGTGATTTTGTAAGCCCCCTTCCCGATGTCTATGATGACCCTGCATGGGCCTTTCCAATTCGAGGCAAGCTTCCCCTTCCTGGTTAGCTTTCTTTGGAGTTCAATCTTCCTTAGTACTAGATCTTTCTCTTCAAAATTTCTCGGTCTGACATGCTTATCATATCTCTGAGTTATCCTGAGCTTCATGGCCTCTTCCCTGACTTTGGTGATCTCACATTTCTCCTCGATGAGGTCGAGCCCGGCTTGTCGGTTTGCCGAATTGCTTTGGTCATCAAGGGTTGCTCATGTTAGTAGTGTGTCCTAGGCCAATGGAACAATATTGTTATTGTAGTTTTTCTTTTGAATAATTAGAAGACTTATTTTATCTTGTTATTTATTATGAGCATATTTAACTTGATAAGAGATTCCGTGAATGATTGATATCTCCTAATGGTCATCAAATACGAGACTTGATAGTAAAACTCTAAGGCAGTTGAAATCCTATTCTAAACAGTCCCTAGTCAGTCATTGTCTTGGAATGATAGTGAATGAAGACTAATATGCAGTCTAACTGACGATGATCATGTTTTACTGATCATGGATATGTGATATCAAAGTCAGATCATAAACACATATTGGAGAACATGGTGTTGGACAGACCCACTGTGAGAATACTAAGTGGATTATATTATTAGTATATCTCCAACAGTAGTGATACGTCGGTCCTCCGACCGGATATCACTATGGATTCATACATGAGGAATTTTGTGTTTTGACCTAGTCTAACATCACATTTATCCGGGTGGTAATAAGGACTACCGTTGGACATGGAATGAATCATGCAGAAGAATACGTGTAGTCGTGAACGAATTTTCCCCTCTCATATATGAGAGAGATATCTCTGGGCCCCTTGATGAGTGTAACTCAAGAAATGCATGATCGTGCTCAAATGAATTAATAGGGGTATCAATGTCATTTGTTAAGTCAGTCCACTCAGAAATCAAGAAACCAGATTGAGCAATATAAGGATGATGCAATCCATGCCTTATGCTTGATCGAGATATCACGTGACAAAAGGACAGAGTATCATACTGTGAGTTAGGTTGCTCGGATCATCGACCTCACTTGACTTGGGTAGTCATAATGTCTAGCTAGAGGCCGCTTATGACTTGTGGTTTACAAATGTGATTTGAACACACAGTCAACGTTAAGTGAATCTATAGGGTCGCACACATAGGGCGAACAAAATTAGGCTTAAGGTTATGACTTATCGGATTGGATCCACATGACCATTAACCCGCAATTCTCTCTTGTTAATTTTAGAAATTAATTTTGAATTTGTAAAGGAGTTTTCAAATCGAAATTAATTATTCTCAATTTTGAAATATGATTTCATTATCTGAATCATGTTGATCACAATTAGTATTGTATCTTTAATATTCAGTATTATAGAATACATTATAATTGGCATATTAAATTTAGGAAATTCATCCTTAATAATTGTTATTAATGATATATCTTATTCGGACATTAAAATCGTTTTGAGATTTCAGATATGACTTCGAATTAATCAACGAATGAGAAGACTCGATCAATATGATTAGCGTGTCTATGAATACCCGCCTATGGTTTAGATGAGTTTGTGATTATCTCCTAGTGGTTGCTGACCTCTTCCTCATAGGAAGCTGACCTCCTTTTGAAGGAAGTTGAGCCCCCTATGTGGCAGCCGACCTCCACCAAACACACACACACAGTGCGGAAAGGTGTTCCGTGCTCATCTAGATCGGGAGCCGCCCAGTTCATTGCGTTCATCCGTGTGCTAACCGTAGAGGGTGTTCGTTGCTTGGCAGCACCTTGGATCCGGAGCAAGATCGTGATCTTGGATTTGCGGAGCAGAAGACAGAGTTCGATCTTCAAATGTATAATTCTTAACATAATATCGATTTAACCGAGATGTATGGATCAGTTTGGGTAGAGGATCATTTTTATTTCTACTGCGTGTAAAATTTTTATTATGTAATACCCAAAATTCTAATTAAAATTTTTGTTTTGTTTAGCGGGCTGATTCGGTGACGCGCCAAGACGAGTCACGCAAATCATCGAAAAATACGATTAGAAGGTACGGCTGGATATGCATAATAAAGTTGTGAATTTTTGGAATTAAATTTTTGTCCTTGAATGGTTGGTTGCTGGGTTCATGCCGGGGTAAAATCGAGTTCGTGGGTTCGATCGGGGCTCGATTCGGATGTAAGTTGAGTCGGATAGTTTAACTTAAGTCTCGGGGGCGGTCTGGTAATTAATTAAAAATAAATTAAAATATATAAACCTACCTCAGTCGACCGTACGGCTCAAGGAGAACCGCAAGTGCACCGAAGCAGGGAGAGAGGAGAAAAGTCGACGCCGCTTTCGACCGGGATTTCTTGCTGTTGTCGAAGATCGAAGTCGAGGGGTCTTCTTCATCATCACCTTGTCTTCTTCCCCTTTTATTTGAGGTGAGTCATTGAACCTTAAAGTGTAGGGTAAGGCCCCTTGGCCGAACCTTGTAGGGTAATAATGAAATTGAGATTTTTCCGTTGTGATTCTTGCCTATTGAAGGTGTTCTTGACTTCTTGACTTGTGTATTTCGTCGGCTTCTTGATTCTTGCACTCGATGTTTGATTTCTTGTTGTTGTAGAGCCGACCGATGGGTGAGGAAACGGAGAGGTCATGCCGAAATTTTCCCCAAACCTCGAGTGTTTATATCATTGTTTGATTTACCAATGTTGTGTGTATGAACTTAAGGGAAATTATTTAAGGGTATCGAATGAATGGTTGGTTTATCCAAAATCTAAGGGCCGACCACTTGAGGGTTTTTTTCCAATTAGATGGGTCAACCGAATGAGGGAAGAGGGGGATTAAATTTAGGAAGGTTTAATTCTCTAGTTTTGGTTGACATCTAGGTTTAAGAAATTCTATAGATTTGGAGAAACAAAACCATGTTTGGTTAGGGATAGGCTATGGCCGAATACCCTACCAGTTTACTGTAGGTGATAGGACTGGCCGAGCAAGGGAACCAATGCTCGACTTTGGAAAATAAAAATACATTATATTGTTTAGATCGTGGATTTGAGAAAATAAGTTGTGATGTTGTGCTAATTAAGATCTTAATTATGTTGTGTAGATTTAATTATATGCCTAGAGGTATGTCAAATTGTTTTCCTACATGTTATTATACCTGATGTAATAACAAAACCATGTTTGGTTAGGGATAGGCTATGGCCGAATACCCTACCAGTTTACTGTAGGTGATAGGACTGGCCGAGCAAGGGAACCAAGGCTCGACTTTGGAAAATAAAAAATACATTATATTGTTTAGATCGTGGATTTGAGAAAATAAGTTGTGATGTTGTGCTAATTAAGATCTTAATTATGCTGTGTAGATTTAATTATATGCCTAGAGGTATGTCAAATTGTTTTCCTACATGTTATTATACCTGATGTAATTCAACATTTATATGATGTAATTAAATATTGAGTAAATACCCCAAAAAAATACGAACTTTGGATCATTTCTCATTTTTAGCATAAACTTTTTTCGTTAATAAGAAAATACAAAAACTATCATTTTGTTACCCAGTTTAGCACACATTGTCATTTTGACGATTTTTCCTGACCTAGACGTTAACGGCGACGACGTGGCAAATGAATTTGCCTACGAGGCATATTTTTCAACGACCGAATAAAGTTTAACCTAAAATTACCAAATTACCCATCCCCAAAGCTAATGTTTTTTTAATCGAGGACAGGCAAACTGGTATTTTGTCCGTCATCTTCAAGTTGGGCAGGCTCGATGCCCTAATATTATTTTACTTGCTCAAACACTGCGAAATGGGGAACCTTTGCTGTCACCATTGTCGTCGATTAGGGCACATCTTTTGGAGTCTTTGTTGCCGGATTAGGGCACGAAGGGACGATCATGTTAGGAAGGGAAACCGTGGGACGAATGGAGGAATCTTCAGTGAATTTCTCACAAGTTGTTGCTCCACACTGCTGTCATAACATTCGAGCTGTTCTGCTCACCGCATGGAGCCAAAGAAATCCCGAAGAAGGTTTTGGAGATGCAGATATTGGAAGGTATGATCCCTTGTAATCATCTCACTCCAAAGTTCTATTTTTATTGTAATCACTCACTCATATCTTTTGATAGGAGAATGATTGTCACTTCTTTGTATGGCATGATCCTGAGGATCACTACCACACAAAGCATATTCTGCAAGGTTTGATTGAGGAAAAAAAATTCTTCTCGAGAAGCTGAAGCTAATGGAAGAAAGGATATAATAGAGCAACATGAAAAAAATGACATTTCAAGAAAGAATTGCAACACTTGAAAATGAGATAGCTCACTTGAGGAATGACAAGAAACAAGTACTAATGAGAAAGGGCAGTGTGTGTATGGTATTTTTTATTGTATGTATCATGTTTTATAGTATGTTATTTAGGGGTGGGAACAAATATAATAGTCTAAAGCTACTACAGTCATGAAGTAGTTTGGTTTATGTATTTTGATGTTACTCTCTCTTGTGTATTTGAAGATAATATGTTTTGGCATTTCAATGACTAATGTTTCAATCAATCTGTTAGCAGTGAACTGTGCACCAAAAAATATGAACTTTCACATGAAATTTGCCATCAAAACTAAAAAAACATGAACTTTGCCGTCAAAACCTAAATAAATATTAACTTGACTTGATGATACTGGTGCTTTACCCCTGTCTTTGCATGACCTCTTGTTGTGGCCATATGCATTGCACACTATACACTTCACCTCCACCCCTCTTTTACTCATCTTTATGGGATTTTCTTGTTCCTTTTTCTTCTCACTGTTGTCCTTGTTCTTTGCCTTTTTTTGGTCTCCCTGTTTGTCTTCTCACTATGGGAGGTAAGATATGTTCAAACTAAACATTTGCACATATTTTTTCTCATTTAATGACAGAATAAGATGCTCATATGTCCTTAAGTATGTGGACTTCTTAAAATAATCATGAACATATTCTGTGGGGTCCTCTCCCAACCAATAAATTGATGAAATGACATGAGGACAAGGGATGTCAGTAAGTTCCCACATCCTGCATGAGCAACTATTTTGCTGCAACTCTACAACATAATTATTATCCATGTGTTTAACCTCAAACTTCTTATATCCAGCATGCGTTGCTATGCAAAAGCCACTAACAACCTTGTTCTCTTCTAGTTTTTTCCTAATTCTAGATCATATGGTATCACCACTTTTCATTGTTATTTCCCTCTTTTCAATCATCCCTTTCATTAATGTCCTTTTGATATCCTCTAATATGTCAATTAAAAGCCTAGTTCTTGCCTTCAAAATGTATCCAATAAAACATTCAAACATATTATCGTCAATGACCTCACATTTTGACAATGTACCGATTTTAAAACTACAGAACCTATCTGAATCAATTTTAATGAAATCATCATCTGCAATTTGAGAAAGTACTTTCATCTTATACATGCGTTCATTGAAATCAGCTTCTGTGGTGCTCTTTGCAACCTTCAAAAGGTTCTTCAAAGCATTTCCACCATGCTTCTTCTTCTTCTTCTAGTTAGCATATAAGTGTCTTGCACAGTTTCTATGTTCTGGCATTAGGCATAAAAGCCCTAATTGTATTTTGAAGCCCCTACAAGAGACAAAAGAACAAACATAAGTAAGAGTCTACAAGAGACAAAAAAACAAACATAAGTAGACAAAAAACAAGTATTATCTTCTGTTGATCACTTATAATTCTCCATCTAAAATCATCTGCACTGGCTAAGTGTTCAATTAATCTTATCAAAAACCACCTCCAGGAGTCTTCATTCTCACATTCAACAATAGTTTAACATATTGGAAACATCTGATTATTTCCATCCCTACGAACTACAGACAGTAGTTGGCCACCAACTTTTGTTTTCAAAAAGCACTCATCCAATGAAATCACAGGCCTACAATCATCTAAAAACCCTTCTTTCAGTGCATTAAACCCCAGAAACATTCTATTGAATCTGTTATGTCTCTCAATCATTGTGGAAAAAAGCTCATGTTTGTACACCTTCTTCAGTTCTGCTATATAAGATGATAACATCTTATAATGCTCAACCAATGAGTTTGATAAAGCTTTCAATGCCCTTGCTCTGACTCTATAACATCATTATTACCGACCGATATGGTAAATTTTTTGTCAATATTCCTTTGCATTTCAAGTATTTTCCAGTCTAGTTTTCCCTAAAAATTTCCATATAGTGCATTGCAAGCCATTTAGATGAAGCTTACTTGTTTCTTGCAGGTCTAGAGCATTTATGCTATGAATCATAAATCATAATCACAAATACTTCATTCATTTGTGTTAAGCTTCCATAAATCCTCCAAGGACATTTGGCACTATACCTAGCCTCTACATTTTTCTCACCAGACATGGTAAACTTAATAGTCTTTTCATTCTTCAAAGCATAGTCTTGAACAGCTTGTCTGAATTGTCCTACTGACTCAAACCTCATGTTAAGGCAAAATTCATTAGATTTTTTTCCCTTAAACCCCTTACCCTTCTGTTTTGTAAAATTTTTTACATCTTCATCATCACTATTGTTAGGTGTCTGCACTGATTTAGTTGATGTAGCATTATCACCTGAAGTATCACTTGATGAATTATCACCACTTAATGAATCATTGTTCCCGCCCTCAGCTTCCCTTTGCTCATCTTCCCTGTGCTCATCTCCTTCACCACTGGTATCTTCACTTTGCAAATTAAAACTTCTATTCTTTCTCATCACTATTTTATCATCATCATCATCATCATCATCATCATCATCATCATCACTTGTGTCATCATCTCCATCAAAATCAGTATGTTCATGAGCCTCAGCAGCATGAGTTTCGACCTCAACATGAGTCTCAGCCTCATCAAGTTTCTCAATTTTGACACCTGTAGGGTCAACTCCTTTATGATGAGGCTCTACATTCTGATCTTCAACATCTACTTCATGATGAGCCTCCTTTACATTCTCATCCTGGTTCTCAGTTTTGACAACTTCATCAGCTCTTTCATCTTGCTTCTTTTTCTTCAATAGTTCAAAGTCTCTATCTCATTCTAAATAGAAGTGTATACACCCATAATTTATCCCCAATTGAACCATCTCCTTAGCTTCAATATCTATCTTTATCTCCACCAGTCCAAAAGATAAGGGTTTCCTAGGATCTTTGTACCATAATTTCCTAGGTCGAGTGTACCTAATGTTAATACCAAGTTCCTGAGGTCACACCATGATAGTGTATTTGATATGAAATCATCCTCTCCCACTAAAATCAGTTCACCCTCCACATAGCGTACATGAGGTTCAAATATCATGTGACCACCGTGATGTACTAAAATCTCAAACTTTGCCATCTTATATGAAAATGCAAATGCGACAGAGGACAAACAATAAACAAACAGTGACAATGCATCAAAACAAAAAAATTGTGACCACAACACATAAAAAATTTGGATTCACATAATCCGATGATAAAAAGTTTGGGACCACAACACATGGATTCGCATAAAAAAATTGCATACATGCAAAAGAAATCAAAAATATACTTGCTATTTTTGGGACCACAGCTTCAGAATGTCCCCACCGCTCGTCCCTTCGTGTCATAATTCGACGACAAAGACTCCAGAAGGCGTGCCTTAATCCGACAACAATGGTGACAACAAATGTTCCCCCTTTCATAGTGTTCAAGCAGGTAAAATAACATTACGGCATCGAGCCCTCCCAACTTGAAGACAACGAGCAAATTACCAATTTGCCCGTCCCCAATTCAAAAAACATTAGCTTCGGGGATGACTAATTTGGTAATTTTATGTTAAACTTTATTCGGCCGGTGAAAAAATATGCCATGTAGGCAAAGTCACTTGCCACGTCGTCGTCTTTAACGTCCAGGTCAGCAAAAACCGTTAGAAGCGACGATGCGTGCTAAACAGGGTAACAAAATGATAGTTGGTGTATTTCCTTGCTAACGAAAAAAGTTTATGCTAAAAATGGGAAAATGTCCAAAGTTCGTATTTTTTTGGATATTTACTCTTTAAGTATTTCATATGCTGAAATTATGATACATAGGTTGTAATTAATTACTAATTGCTATAATTAATTATTTAATGTTGTATTTACGTTTTGTAAGTTGAAATAAATTATTAGATGCAGTATCTATCATGTTCATGTTGTAGATAAATATTTGAAGCTATGTTTATCACTACTAGTATAATTAAATGTATGACACGATACTTGTGAATGACGAAAATGTGTTATAAGTTAGATATTATACTTTTCCCAGTGATGTAGCATTTATAAATTTAGAAACACTAGAGGTGCTAAAGATAGCAAAGAAAAATTTTATTGTCATGATAAGTACGATTATTTGTAGTAGAGAATACCATACTATAAATCCTATGAGAATGGAATAATTGAGAAATAGAATGACGGAGCCCGAGGTAGAGCTAGGTATGGGCGCAACCCGGAATAGTATGTTATTTACTGTGGAATAAATTTGTGCATTGTGTACTATTTTTGCAGTGGCTGGGCTGAGAAGTGTCTCTAGCTGGTGCAGCTATTGCCCGACTCAACAAGTAGTTGATGGGTCTTGAGATTGCACCAATGAGCCACGTTGGTGTTAAACCTGAGTGGCAGGGGTCTTGAGATTGCATTAGTGAGCCACGCTGACGTTAGACCCGAGTGAATTTGGGTTGGATGAGATATTCCCAACCCGATTGGGGCGCCGAAAACTAGATGGTCATCCTAGTTAAAGGGCCTAGGTTATTGGATTGCTACACGCGGATGTGGTGATTGATTGATTTATTTCCTTTTGCAATTGATGTATTGCATGGGCCGGTTATGGCCGGGTAGATATACTTCTATTGGTTGGCCGATTATGGCTGAGTGGATACATACTATATGGTTGGCCGATTATGGCCTGTTTATATTGGTTGGCCGGCTTTGGCTGAGTGGTATCAAGAACCGTGTGAAGATTATCTACTGCTATAATCAAGGGATATTTGTATGCTGTAATCAAGGTATTGATTGTACACCTATAGCTAGTTGTATTTCCTTATCTAGTAGCTAGCTATATTTCGTTATCTAGTTGCTAGTTGTATATAGTTGTGTATTTCCTACCTAGTTGTAGGATTTTGTATATATATATATAGCCTCAAGGTTTGAGGGGATAATATAGAAATAAATTCTCTCTACAATCTTTATTATCTTCTCTCTATTCTCTTATTCTTCCTCACTCTTATCAACTATCATGGTATCAGAGCCTAAACTTTGTTTCTCTTTCTAAAAGTTATTGGTTCCTTAAGTCCACCTTAAGGAGTGATCGATTTCTCACATCACCTGCCCAAAGGTAGATGTGCCACCTTCTGTTCAGCCCTTCATCGGAATCCGACCATCAGATTCGCAGCGCGTCCACCGGCTAGTGTCTTTATGATTTACTACTCCAGCATCACTACCTCATTTCTGGCGAGATCGTGATTTAACCCAGTCCTTCTGTCACTCTTCAAAGATCCTCTCTGCTGGTTGTTCTTCTCAAATTTTCTTATTCTTAGAGATAAATTTCTCTTTCTCTTTTCACAATGTCAATGATTCTAGAAAGCTCAGGTTCTATCAAAACTTTATTCTCGTATAGTACTCCATCTATTATTATTGTGAAGTTAGAAGGTAGCAACAATTATGTGTCATGGGCTGCATATGTTGAACTATGGTTTCTGGGACAAGGGTATGGAGATTATTTAGAGAAAAATGATTCTGAAATTGGTGAAAAAGAAAGGGCAGTTTGGCTTAATATTGATGCTCAATTGTGTAGTCTTTTATGACATTCTTTATATGCTAAACTCATCACCCTCTTTTAGTCATTCAGTTAGGGCTGTCCACTGTTCGGTTCAAACCGAACCGAACCGAAAAACCGAACCGAAATTTTCGGTTCGGTTCGGTTTCAACCATTGTAGGTTCGGTTCTTTGACCCGAACCGAACCGAAATTTGTATTTCGGTTCGGATTCGGTTCCCGGAATTCGGGAACCGACCCGAACCGAAAACCGAATTAATTAAAAAAATATTTTTTTTTAATTTTTAACTGAATTAAGTAAATAATTATTAAATAATTATTTTTAATTTTTAATTTTTAATCAAATTAATTAAAAATTCGGTTTTCGGGTTGAAAACCGAACCGAACCGAATTATTTCGGTTCGGGTTAAATCGGGTTAGGAAATGTTCGGTTCGGGTTCGGGTTCCGGTTTGGGTAAAGAAAAAATTTCGGTTTGGGCTTGTTCGGTTCGGTTCGGTTCGGTTCGAACCGAATGGACAGCCCTACATTCAGTCATGTAAAACTTGTTATAAAGTTTGGGCAAAAACTAAAACTTTATATACTAATGATGTGCAAAGAATATATAAAGTTGTCTATGATATTGTGCATCTCCAACAAAATCAACAAGATATGACAGAGTACATGGGGAAGATAGAAACTCTAAAGGATGAATTTAACTCTCTTATGCCTTTATCTGAGAATATTGCTACACAGGAAAAACAGAGAGACAAATTATTTATGGTTCTTGCCTTATTAGGACTTAAATCTGACCTAAGTTCTGTGCGAGATCAGATTCTAACAAGTCCTGCCATCCCTTCATTGGAGGATGTTTCTGCTCAACTTTTACGAATTTCTTCAAGCACAACACAAAGTAATGAGACAAATTCATCTATTTTAGCTACCCAGTCCAGACAAGGAGGTTTTCAAAGAGGAAAATGGAGATGTTCAAAATTACACTGCTCCGATTGTGATAAAGGAGGACATACTCGAGATACTTGTTGGGCATTGCATAGTAGGCCACCACGCAACACTCATTTCAGCAATAGTCGACCTGCAGCTCATGTGGCACAAGCTCAAGGAGATGGACTGCTTCCTTTACCTGATGTAAAGGATCAACAACCAAATTTTGTTACTTTGACTAGAGCAGATTATAATGAGTTCTTGCAATTTCAAGCTACAAAATAGCATTCCTCATCTCATGGTGGTTCCAACTTTGGTAATTCCTTTGCTTGTCTCACCAAAAGTCCTTCCCTTGGTCCATGGATACTGGACTCTAGTGCATCTAACCACATCTCTGGTAATAAAACTCACTTTTCAATCCTCACCTATACTCCAAATTCTTCTAATATTACACTTGTTAATGGTTCTCAATCTCCAATTAAAGGAATAGGAGAAGTTCAACTCCTTTCTTCTGTTCCTTTAAAACATGTTTTGTTTGCTCCTGAATGTTCATATAATCTTGTTTCAATTAGCAAGCTAACAAAAAGTCTTAATTGTTCTGTTATCTTTGTGGCTGATTCTGATGTAGTGCAGGATTAGAGTACGGGGAAGATGATTGGAACATGACGTGAGTTTCAAGACCTGTATCACCTCTTCAACCAAACCTCACCAGTCGCCTTTACCTCTACCACATTTGTTGATCTTCTTCATTGTTGATTTGGTCACCCAAACCTCAACAAACCTCAAAAACTTGTTCCCGGTCTTTCTGGTTTGTCCTCCTTGGAGTGTGAACCGTGCCAACTTGGGAAACTCATAGCTCCTTTCCTAAGCGTGTCAATAATAGGGCTGCGTATTTGTTTGATATTGTTCATTCAGACATATGGGGCCCAAGTCGAGGCAATACAACTATGAGTTTTCGTTATTTTGTTACCTTTATTGATGACTTTTCCCACAGCACTTGGGTTTATTTAATGAAAGATCGTTCTGAAATATTTTCTATATTTTAAAATTTTTGTACAGAAATTCATAATCAATTCAATGTTTCCATTAAAGTATTACGAAGTGATAGTGGAAAAGAATATCTATCTTCATCCTTTTCTAATTTTCTGTCTTCATAGGGGATCACTCATCAAACTACATGTACTTACACACCTCAATAAAATGGGGTTGCTGAACGTAAAAATCGACACCTCATTGAAATAGCCTGCACCCTTCTTATTCACCATCATGTTCCACTTCGATTTTGGGGGGATACTGTCCTAACTGCATGTTATTTAATTAATCAGATGCCTTCCTCGATTTTACAACACCAAAGTCCTCATTCCATTCTCTTTCCAAACGTAGATCCTTATCACTTGCCTTTGAAAGTTTTTGGTTATACCTGCTTTGTTCACGATCATACTCTAGGGAAGAACAAACTCAAACCCAAATCCATCAAGTGTGTATTTCTAGGATACTCCCGTCTTTAAAAAGTTTATAGATGTTATAATCCAATAACAAAGAGATATTTTATTTTCGCAGATGTAACATTTTTTGAGTCGTCGCCATACTTTTCAACCAACACTGAAAACACAAACCTTATTGTTGATGTTTTGCCTATTCCTACATTTTCTCCTCCACAAGATCCTCCAATACAAGCCTCTCCTCTTCAAACCTACTCACGACGACCTAACCTCCCAATTAACAACAATAATTCTTCTTCTCTTGATACAGGTACATTGTCAATTCCTGATGACTGCAAGAACTCACATCCCGATCCACATTCACCTACTCCGGTGATGCCTGCAGGAGAAGCTGCAACTCCACCCATTGCCACCCGTAAAGGTATCCGCTCAACTCGTAATCCTTATCCTATTTACAATTTTCTAAGTTATCACCATCTTTCTCCATCATATAATGTCTTTGTTTCTACCTTATCTAACGTCTCTATACCCAAGGCTGTTGGTGAGGCAATGAACCATCCAGGTTGGAGAAATACAATGATAGAAGAAATGACTGCTCTACATAGTAATGGAACTTGGGAATTGGTTCCTTTGCCACAAGGTAAAATAGTAATCAGATGTAAATGGTGTTCACTATAAAAGTTGGACCTGATGGACAGATTGATCGCCTTAAAGCATGCTTGGTTGCCAAAGGCTACACTCAGGTTTATGGTCTTGACTACAATGATATATTTTCTCCGATGGCTAAAATTGCTTCTATTCGTCTTCTTATTTCCTTGTTAGCAATGCAACACTGGACTCTTCACCAATTGGATATTAAAAATGTCTTTCTTCATGGAGAACTAGCCGAGGAAGTATAAATAGAGCAACCTCTTGGATTTGTTGCTCAGGGGGAGTCAAGACTAGTTTGTCGATTACAACGTTCACTATATGGCCTGAAGCAGTCTCCAAGGGCATGGTTTGGACGATTTAATTTTGTTATTCAACAATTTGAGATGATTCAATGTCAATCTGATCATTCTGTGTTCTTTCGACATGATTAGGAGTGGCAATTTTATCCGCATCTGCTAACTAAAAACCGCACCCGCACCGTATCCGATCCATATCCGTAAGTAAAAATGGATATGGATACGAATACAGATTTAGAAAACTTATATCCACGCGGATATGATGCGGATACGGATATGGCTGTGGATCCGCACCGTATCCGCACCACTTATCCGCGTCTCTGAATTACTATTTTGCCCATATAAGTTATTAATATATATAAGAGCTCTATGGTAATTTCATGTCAAGATGAATTTTGAAGTATATTATATATTTATTTTCGATCAATGAATTGGTAATTTATTGATTTTTTTAATTAAATATATAATTTTAATATTTTTTTTATTAAATACGGTGCGGATACGGATGCGGTGCAGATATCCGTATTTGAAGCGGTGCGGATATGGATATCCATATTCACATCCGTAGCGGATACGGATGGGCGGATATGGAGTGCGGTGCGGATACGGATAATTCAATATCTGCACTGTATCCGCTTCGTTGCCAGCCCTAGGCATGATGATGAGAAATGTATATATTTAGTCGTCTATGTTGATGACTTTATTATTACAGGCAACGACCAGGATGAGATTTCTCAATTAAAGGAGCATTTGAGCAATCACTTTCAAACTAAAGATCTAGGAAAATTGAAGTATTTTCTTAGAATTGAGGTGGCACAATCAAAAGCAGGCATCGTTGTCTCACAAAGAAAATATGTCCTTGATTTGTTAGAAGAAATGGACATGTTGGATTGCAAGCATGTGGATACCCCAATGGATCCGAATGTTAAACTTATTCCTGGACAGGGGGAGCCATTGAAAGATCCTGGAAGATATAGGAGACTGGTTGGGAGATTAAACTATTTAACAATTACACGACCATATATTGCATTTCCATTAAGTATAGTAAGTCGATTTCTTCAAGATCCTTGTAGTGATCACTGGGATGCAATCATTCGCGTTCTTGGATACCTTAAAGGAGCTTCAACACAATGATTACTATATGAAGATAGGGGTCATTCTCGGATTGTTAGGTATTCCGATGCTGATTGGGTAGGCTCTCCCTCAGATAGGTGATCCACTTCATGATATTGTATTCTGATTGGGGGTAATTTAATTTCTTGGAAAAGCAAAATGCAAGATGTAGTTGTAAGGTCAAGTACAGAAGTAGAATATCGAGCCATGACATTAGCAACATGTGAGCTCATTTAGTTAAAACAACTTCTTCAGGAATTAAGGTGGAAAGATATCAAAAACATGAAACTGATATGTGATAATCAAGCAGCTCTTCATATTGCTTATAATCTAATTTTTCATGAGAGAACAAAATACATAGAAATTAACTGTCATTTTGTTAGACAGAAGATCGAGTCTGGATGTATTGTCACTGAGTTTGTTAATTCAAATGACCAACTGGCAGATATTCTTACCAAGTCCCTTAGAGGCCCAAGAATCAAATACATTTGTAACAAGCTTGGAACCTACGATTTGTACGCTCCAGCTTGAGGGGGAGTGTGAAGATTATCTACTGCTATAATCAAGGGATATTTGCTATAATCAAGGGATATTTGTATGCTGTAATCAAGGGATTAATTATACACCTATAGCTAGTTGTATTTTCTTATCTAGTAGCTAGCTATATTTTCTTATCTAGTTGCTAGCTGTATATAGCTGTGTATTTCCTACCTAGTTGTAGGATTTTGTATATATATATCCTCAAGGCTCGAGGGAATAATATAGAAACAAATTCTCTCTACAATCTTTATTTTCTTCTCTCTATTCTCCTCTTCTTCCTCACTCTTATCAACTATCATATTCCAAAGTTCATAAACTGCATTGATTTATTTCTTATTGTCATATATTTATGCCTGTGATTTAAGTGGAGGTCCGGTAGAATCACTCACTGAGTTCCTCATTGACTCATGATTTTAATATGTTTGTTTTGTATAGTCTGGCCAGTGAGGTATGGCTAGATCGGCATGCCGCAGCTGGGAAGGGCAAGCTCGCATCGATGATCTCGTAATAGACCAGGTCGAGTCGTAGTCGTGTAATGTCCTTTTATGTTATGCATTGCAGTTGTAGTTCTTTGTTATGAACATTTGGAGTCTGTATTCGCATTAAACTTCCTTCAATACATTTTAGTGGATTCATAGTACTTTGATTAAGTTTAATTGTCATATATCTGCATGAGTTGTGTTTGCATGAGTTAGACTTTAGGGTATATCCACATATCCTGGCCGATCACGTGGCCTTGAGATTTGGGGCATGACATATTGCTTGCCCGGTCCTCCCTAACCCAATAGCTCCGCGGAGGTTGGGCTTTGCGATCTCAACGTAGATCATGACATCTGCTCCATAGACGAGTCTGTAGGGAGTTTCTTGAGTGGATGACTGGGCAGTTGTGTTATACCCCCATAACACATCAAGCAACTCTTTGATCTAGTGCCCAGCTCTTCTTGGAAATAGATTACCTTGTCTAAAATACAAGGTGGCTTGGGTGTTGATAATGTCTATCTTCAAAGTTTATCCCTTATGCTATAAGAGTGGAAGACTGTTTAAGAAAGGATGATAATATTTGGGTTAGTCTTGTGCAAACTAAATACCCAATACTTTCTGTCTCAAAAGACAATGACTCCTACTTCCTGTTCATGGTCTTGGAGACTTTTTATTAAAGCTTTTAAGCATTTATGTTTGAGTTTTCGTAATGTGATTAGATCTAGCAATAGTACTTCATTGTTGCATGAACCTTGGGTGTTTGACTTACCTTTCAGTATTAAGCGAACTTTTATTAATATTAACTTGTGACCTTCTAATATGAATATTGAGTATCTCATTGATAATCAAGTATGGAATTATGATTTATGTGATATTTTTTCGGCTGAGATTAGAGAATTCATTTAGAAGATTAGCCTCTCTTTAACACCCCATGATGATGTTTGGGTTTGGGATGAGAGCACTATGAGAAATATTACTACTCCGTCAACGTATTCTTTTCTCTTTAAGCACACCTTAAAGTTGCATGTTTTTTACTTCAATTAGATATCTATTTGGTCTCCGTGTATTTTGAAAAAAACAAAAAAATTTCTATGGAAATTGATGCATGGTTGTTTGCTTACTAGAGTTCGGCTTCATGATCTCAATTTGGTGATGGATAAGTCTTGTATTCTTTGTCACTCTAAAGAGGAAACTTTGGAACATTTGTTTTGTTGTTGTCATTTTTCGATTAGTATCTTGAATTTGCTACAATCTATCTTACATATTGTGCTGCATAGATCATCATGGTTCCGTGGTAGCGACTTAATTATCTTGAGCAACAATTCTGTTGGTTGCTCGATAAAGAAGTTGGTTGTTGTTTCATGATGATTTATTTGGTTTAGGAGAAATGAAACACTGCACAAGGTGTGACAGCTTTCCCCCTTATACTTGCTGAGGAAGATTATATCTTATGTCGGCTTAACCAATTTTAATTTGAAATATGAAGGAAACATTAAAGAGAATATACCAATTTGTAAATGAGTTCCTCCTATACTTGGTTGTGTTAAGCTAAATTGTGATGCCTCTTATACTTAGGGATGGCAATATTACTCGTACCCACGGATACCCACGGATATTTACCCGACACGGGTCAGGTATGGTAAACATATTATACCCACGGGTACGGGTACGGGTATAAATTTTTACCCATTTAATAAACGGGTACGGGTATGGATACTATACTATCCACACCCGCGGATACCCGCTACCCGCCAATATATATGAAAAATTAAATTTATAATTTTATATATTAATATTTAATGGAAATTTTAAAAATAAATCTAAATATAATATATTTTTAGGGATATCAATTTTCAATTTTAATTGAAAGTACCTTGATTTTAAATTTAATTTTGGTTTTAAATTTAATGTTGCATAAATGATTATTGATATTTCTTAAGATAATTTTATGATTTAGAATTTAATTATTACGTAGTTTATTTTATGGATTAATGTTTCTCAACCAAGTTATTAATAGTGGTGAAATGAGAATCATTGGTGGTATACTATTATAATAAAATAAAAATTCTTGTCATATATTAAATGTGTATCCACGGATATCCGCGGGTATCAATTACCCGCGAGGGTGCGGGTGATGGATATCCATCGCGGGTGCGGGTGCGGGTACGGGAGACGGGTTTAGTAAACGGGTGCGGGTGCGGGTGTGGCACTATCCGCCCCGAACCCGCCCCGTTGACATCCCTACTTATACTCATGATATTTCTGGAATTGTTATTGTTGCTAGAGATCATTTTGGTCAAGTTTTGTATGTTGAATGTTTACTGATCAGTGTTGTGTTTATTTTGCATGCTGAAGCTCTTGCTGTGAGATAATCTTTGATTACTGTTTTGCAAAAAAAAATTGAACGTGTCATAATTGAATAAGATTCTAAGGTCATCATGGGAAGCTTGCAACAAAATAAGTGTCCAAATTGAAGAATTCAGTCTGTCTTTGGTGACATTTGTTCATTTGTTTTGGCTTGTACTTTTGTATCTTTTTGTTTTGTATATAAATAATATAATCAAGCGGTCTATTAGACTGCAAACTATGCTCGTCTTAATGAAATTTTGCGGGTTTTGTCTCTAGTTCGACTTTCCAAACTCCAGAACATTGTTATACGAGATTGTTGTGGTCCCAATTTTCTTCGTTAATGTGAAGTAGATTTTTATTTTTACACTTCTATTTATTGAAATACATATTTGTTTGCTTATTTATTTATTTTTAGTTTTAGTTAGGGTAAAAAATTTAAGTTTAGTTGAATTATTTAAGTTAATTTTAACTAATTATATTACATTATTTAATTTTTTAGATTAAACTACATAAATTAATTTTAATTTAATTATTTTATAAATTATTATTTTTTAAAATAATAATGTAAAAGAACAAAACTTGTGATATTTTTAGTTATATTAAAATTTCTAGATTATTTAAATTACATAAGTTAATTTTAATTAAATTTATTATGTTATCTTTAATTAAATTATGTTATTTTTAAGTACTATTAATTTAGATTTTTAAAAATATGGTAAGGTACTTGTGTTAATATAAGTGAGCTATTTTAGTAATGTCACAATATAATTAGTCACAAAAGACAATTATAAAAGTAATTTTTTTATATTTTATTTATTATAAAATATATTAGTTTGAATTAGTAAAATTTGATGTATATTTAAATATTATTTCATAAATTTTTAATTTAAATCATCATCTTCATATATTAGTAACAAGCACAAAAATAAAAGTTTTAATTTCATCTTAAATCAATGCAGTAAATGCTCATTGTTTATCAAATAATAAATCTCTAATGTCAAAATTCTCTCAAATCTATTTGTAAGCGAGAAAATTTGGTGGGCAAATAAGACTAAGAAATAAGTGAATTTGATTAGAAAGTAAATGTTTATAGTTAGAAAGTGAGTGAATTTGTACAATTATACTTAAACTATGACAAGAAAACTTTTGTAGCTGGGTCTTAGAAATGCATTTGATTGTTTAGAAGATTAATTACTCAATCTCATCCGCAGTAATTTTCTTTTATCAATTTTATAAATTATTCAATTGATCAATTATCGGGTTAATCAAATCATGTCAATCGATTCAAAAAAAGAAATGGTCGAGTCATAATAATAAACTAATATGGTCCAGTTTAATCAGGTTGATTCCATCTATCCGAATAACTATTATTTTGTTGGTATCAAATGAGTGATTGTGGAAAGTAAAAAGTAAAGGAAACCACCAGTACTGTTTAAGGTAAATATATCATCAAAGTATGCAAGAATTGAATTGTGAAAAGAGAAGATTTAAATGCCAATCACAACTTTACTTCCCTTTGCAGGCCAGGTGGTGGAGAATTCGAGTTAAACTTGACATGGATTAAAAGAGAAGCCTTCATTTATATTCCCGAAACACCCATCCTTGACTGTTATTTACATCACGCCCGTGGTTTCGACTACGCTTTTATCTAGCAAGGCTATTACTGTCATTTAAGATCCATGATGCCAAAAGATCATTTCGAATGCGACGATCTCGACCGCTCATATTCACACTAAAGGACGATCGATCCGCTAAGTTTGCATCGTAACCTGCAATTTGAATTTATTCAAAAACGAAAAACTTAAATCAAATATTTGGTAGAGTAAAATAATAATTTCATACAGTAATATGCGACAGGTTCTGCCGTTAGATTCAGCGGACCCAAATCACACCACCGCATTAATTGCAACGCCTTTGCCCTGCACCCGATCCAACGCCCTCCAATTAAGTGCCGAAAAGACACTATTACCCACTCGGGTTTCAGAAAACCGTAATGGCATTTCCGCAATTCAAGTTAAAAGCTGAGCGTCATTTCATTTCCTGTACGGCTTCAGTGTCCGTTATCGTGTGGCTGCAGGAAACGATTACTTGCCTCGCAGTCTCGATGACACATGGGAAACGGGGTATTTTAATAAGGGAAACGGCTCAGTGGCGTGGGAGTAGGGTTCTTCGCCGCGTATATTCGCTAAGAAAACCACTGGTCGAAGCGATCGGCCATTCTATTTCGTGATCCCACTTCGATTCCTTTTCTTTTTTTATTTTTCTAATTCTTCTTTTCGCGTTGCTTTGGCGGGAAACGAGAAGAGGGTGCTCCGCTCCTCTCGTTTTTGCGATCTCTCGCTAGGGTTTTGAGAGGAGTTTCTCGTGTTGCTTCTTCTCTCTCTCGTACCTGTCGTCGCCTGCGATTTGAAGGCTCTCTCTAGGGTTTCCTGGCGAAACCTTTTGGGGGCAGAGATGAGCTGTCGGAAGGGCTCCAAAGTCTGGATCGAAGACAAGGACTCCGCTTGGGTGGAGGCTGAAGTAGTTGATGTGAAGGATAAGCTCGTTGTTGTTGTAGTGCCAGTTCAGAGGAAGAAGGTACTTAATCTTATTCTCTGTTTTTTCCACAATCACTTTCTTGGTTTTAAAGTTAATTTCTTAAAGAAATTAAATATAAATATAAACATGTAAATGGTTGTTATAGTTTCTGTAGCTTCCTTTAAGTTTATTTTTTTAATTTCTTTTTTCATTTGATTTTTGTGGTTCTTTCATAGGTTACGGTTGCTCCAGAGAGATTATTACCTAGGGATGAGGATGTGGATCTTGGAGGGGTCGATGATATGACGAAATTGACGTATCTAAATGAGCCAGGCGTTCTGTACAATCTTTCACGAAGATATGCTCTTAATGAGATATACGTGAGTGCTTGGACTTACTCTCTTACTTGTGGAATTTGCTGGTGATTCATAGTGAATTTACAATGCCTAGATGCCTACTTACAGCTGTATTTTTCTTCTCTCGCTGCTTTTGTCATCTAGGTAGGTTATTTTAAATCTTACTTCACGACTGGTGGAATTAATTTAGCTACTGAACGTTGACAATTGTCATGATCAAATATTCTTAATCCATTTATTGTGCATACAATGGTAATTTAATTGTATCTGCTTTTTATGGGCTGATTACTTTGGAAGGTCAAAGGGGTGAAAAGTAGAACCAAAAAAGGAATGATGAAAGGCTAACTT
Organism: Canna indica; assembly: GCA_034359265.1. Taxonomy (NCBI): domain Eukaryota; kingdom Viridiplantae; phylum Streptophyta; class Magnoliopsida; order Zingiberales; family Cannaceae; genus Canna; species Canna indica. Next base: position 27,417,061 of record CP136898.1, on the reverse strand, counting down.
TTGCCATAATGGGAAAAATTTCTACTTTACTCCTAAACATTAGAAAATTTGGCTAGGAGGAATGGACAAATAAGCGTGTTGAAGGTGTGTGTTTGTAAATATATTCTAGGCACTAGGGTGTTATGTAATATATGGATAACAAAAATGGAGTAGCTGGGGAGCTAGGGGGTTTAATCCCTATTACTCACAGTATCATGGTATTTGAATTCTTCCTTTCCTCAATCCTCCTTCCATTCTTCCTCTTACGTTTCTCCGTATGCACATAGCATCCCCTGAACAAGCCTATTACAAACTGCACCTACATGGCCCTTCGGCTGGGTGCAAAAGCTGCACCAGCAACACTTCCCTTAATTCTTAGAGCTTGTGCTAGAGTTTGTGACCCTTTTCCACCCTTCTTGTGCTCATCCTCTACTCTGTCACTAGAGCCAGCCACTACTCCCTCTTGCTGCTAGAACCATATGCAGAGAGGGAGTTGCAGTAACATCTTTGACATATGACAGCAAACACACACATGCAACTTTTTTTTCTATATTATGTTTGAGTCCTAATCCTGTTACTTACAACAAACACACACAAACACTTCACAAGTGGAGAGACACAAGAGCAACAATAAGTCAAAGATTTCCAAAACCTTGAGTCTCCCAAAATAATCTCCCTAACCGAATCACCATCATCTTTAGCAGCATAAGTGCTGCTAGCCCATTCTCTTGATGCAAACCTGGACTGCAGTACTACCTTTTGATCCAAAACTGATTTCAGTGTGAGATAAGCAGTAGCAATCCAGTAACTGCTGGCTTTGTTAACTCCCTACCATTGGAAAAGCTCCTAAACAAATTAAGCACCCAAGTGTGCCTATAGATGAAGACTGTGATCTTTTTTTGCCTTTCCAATTGTATTAAAAAATGCTGGTAAGTTACCAATATCTTCAAGAACCAAGTCAAGACAGTGGGCTGCACATGGTGTCCAAAAGAGGCATTTTCTTTTCTCCATTAACTTTTTTCCCGCAGCTACAAGTGCAGAGGCACTATCAGTCATTACTTGAGCTACATTCTCTTCTCCAATTTCATCCACCATACTGTCAAGCAACTCAAACATCTTTTCAACATCTTTAATTGAACTGCTAGCATCAATAGACTTAATGAACACAGTTCCTCTTGGATTATTGACTAAAAAATTAATCAAACATCTGTTCTTTCCATCAATCCACCTATCCGACGTCAATGTACAACCTGTCTTCTTCCATTCATCCCTATAGATTTCCAATCTTGTGTTGATATCATCAACCTCTTTCTTTAAATACGTTGCTCTGACCCCATGGTAACTTGGAGGCTTTAAACCTCTTCCATATTCAGATATTGACTTCACCATTTGTGTAAATAGAGGGCTTTTCACCAAGTTGAATGGCAAAGCATTGCCATATATGCATCTACATATATCTCTAACCACTATGTCTCTGTCCTTTACCATCTCATTCAAAGTGTGCTGTCTAGGTCCACCTTTCCCCTTCATAACAAAGACATCCATTGATCCTTTGTTTTGTGAACCACCAAAAGGAGTTCCTTCCTCCTTAAAAAAATCTGTATCATCCTCCGCTTTTTCTTTCAAAATCTTCATGAATAAATTTTTCACATCCTGTGGAACTTGCGGGCATGGAGCAACTTCTTGATGAGTTCCCGCTAAATGATGCTTTATTCGAAACACACCACCCCACATAGTTTGTGGACAATAATTACATTTAACATGTAATCTATTGTTAGTAAGACTAATACAATGCTCCTAAGCAACATCTTTCTGGGCCGCTTTAGGAGTCATAAATCAATAGAACTGTAGGCTTTCTGTCTACGTTTCTGTCTATGAGTCACAAAGATAAAGAAATAGGAAATTAGAACCAAATTAGAACTGTTGGTTTATTTGCGAGATAAAACAAGGCACTGAAACATGGAAAAAGAAACAGTAAATATTAGAACTTGTCAGTTGGTTTATTTGAAGTATTTTAATATATAGTTTTGGTTTATTTGAAGTATTTATTGAAAAAATGTATAAACCAAAAGTCCATGTTTCAGTGAATACTTTAAATTAGGGGTGAGCATGGACTGGTTAACCGGTCTATTAATATCGGTTTTTCAAAATCATTAACCGTATACCGGTCCATTAACTTCGGTTAACCGTTATCTCGGTTTCGGTTTTTACGGTTCGGTTAACCAATAATTTTTGGTTAACCACTAAATTTTTTTAACATATACAAATAATAAAATTATACAAATCGCAAAGTCCATTTCAAATGTTCAAAGTACTTCAAAGTTCAAAATAAAAAATGCAAACCAAATATAATATTCATAAATAAAAAAGTTAAAAGAAGAATACCATCCCCACAAACAATTACAAAGAATTGGAAATGCTCTACATGAAATTCAAATATTTATTTAGTAAAAGTATCTACTATAATATTTTAGAGATTTGTGTATAATAATAGGTCAAATTTTAGAGAATGAAATATAATTTAAATATACTTCAATGTAGTTATATAAGTTTTATAGAGATTTTTTTTTAAAAAATCGAGGTATATAAGAGAGAGAGAGAGAGAGAGAGAGAGAGAGAGAGAGAGAGAGAGAGAGAGAGAGAGAGAGAGAGAGAGAGAGAGAGAGAGAGAGAGAGAGAGAACCAGTTAACTGTTGACTAATGGTTAACCGGTACTCAAAAACCGAAATCCAAAATCCAAAAAATAAAAACCGGAACCGGAATCGCCAGTTTGGTTAACCAAAAAATTCAGTTCGGTTTCGGACCGAATTTTCGGTTTTTTAGCTCATCCCTACTTTAAATAAACCAAAATGTATTCACTGTTAAATTAGGTAATTTCGAATAGGAAGAAGTGTCGATTGGAAATTAGAAGCCGATTGCACAGATGAATACCTAATCAACAGTGAAGAAGTGGCGCACAGGCGATTGCAACAGAGAATATCTAATCGCGTGAAGAAGTGGCGCACAAGCGATTGCAAAAGCCGCGATGCTGTCGTCTCTCGCGTGAAGTGGCAGCGTCTCCTCTCGCGTGAAGTTGCGGCGTCGGGAGAGGGAGGATTGCAGAAAGGAAGCCTCGTGTGCGTCACTCGTGCACTCGTGAAGTCGCGACAGAGGAAGCGTCGGCGCGTGAAATCGCGCTTGTGAAGGCGCCTGTGAATCGCACATACGAATCGCCTGAATTGCAGCGATTCTGAATTACAGGATTCAAACGATTCGTATACGATTCAAAGGTAAAAGCGATTCGTATATGATTTTGAATTGCTGGGATCATGAATCGAATCGAGTCGTACGATCCACGATTCGAATCGTATCGAGTCGTGCGATTCACGATTCGAATCGTAAATCACACGATTCTAACAAGAGACTAAAAATATGGATCTGACAGAGAAAATGTTCACTGGGTAAAAAATGATAATTAAGGTATTATGACGGGTTAGAATAATAGTAGTGAAGACAATTATGCAGCATAAAGGTACGTATGGATGCACAAGAGCAAGAATGTGAGAGAATGAATTGAAGACCTTTCCTCTTCTTCTCTTCTTTTTTTCTTGGTTGTGGGTGGCTGTGCTGTTAGAACAAAATTATAATCCAGGAATCATTATGAAGAACCCCAAAATTGCATTAGAAAAAGTGAGTGCTGGACTTCTGGTTGCTGTACTGCTGCAAATGACCTTATCTTATATGTAGTTTAGACTTTAGATTGCTTTAATCTTAATTCATTATCAAGTTAGTATAGATAAAAAGACTAGGTATTTGGGTTTGTACTGATATCCTCTTAATCTTGCAACTATCTTATCTACTTCAATAACTGCTCAAGTTTTATTTAATAGAATGCAAAATATGCTATTAGTATGATAGTTGTTTTTAGTTTTTTACTACCAAGTGCTTTACTTCATATTTCATAAAACAAGAATGGTTTTGACTTCTATTGGATCCTTACAGACATACACAGGAAGCATCTTGATAGCAGTTAATCCATTCACAAAACTTCCTCATCTTTATAATGAGTACATGATGGAGCAGTACAAGGGTGTGAGACTTGGAGAGTTGAGTCCTCATGTTTTTGCTGTTGCTGATGCATCTTATAGGTAGGGTACTTTAAGTAATATGGCTAGTTGTCAGTTGTTTCAAAAATTAGAATCAAATGCTATGGTGCTGGCTAACATAAGTTCTTTATTGTAGAGCTCTGATGCATGATCAATGCAGCCAGTCAATACTGGTTAGTGGGGAAAGTGGAGCAGGGAAGACTGAAACAACCAAGTTAATCATGCAGTACCTGACATATGTTGGTGGTAGGGCTGCAAATGATGATCGAACTGTTGAGCAACAAGTTCTTGAAGTATGTGATTGCTACTCTCTTTGAAATGTTTATTTGCTTCAATTTAACATCTAACGATTATTTTGTAACTTCATTACAGTCAAATCCACTTTTGGAGGCATTTGGTAATGCAAAAACAGTCAGAAATGATAATTCGAGGTGTGCTTCATGTTTTTAACAGTAATTGCATGTATTTAATTCACCTGTAATGTTGAAATCCCCCATAATTTGCTATAGTAAAATTTAGCAATATATTGCTTTTACTGGTTGACTTTTGTGTCTTAAGATTCTTGTTGAGACGACATTGGTGTATTGGTCTTTTAGGAAACACTTAGTTGCAGCAACATGGTTTTTTGGAGTGATTGACCATAACATGATGTGATTCAACCAGGTCTCTTCACTGAATTTTAAAAGTCACTGGTGAAGTTTGTTGTGATCTTGTCTATCCCATGTTGAATCAACAAACTTTGCAAAGTATCTATTATTCTATATGCAGTATAACAAAATGTTCAATAGATAGAAACTTTGTGCAGCATGTAACCTTTCCACTCCTATATGACTGAATTTAGACAAGAATAATTGATACTATAAGATTTGAATCCTTTACACATTCAAAGAGCTGAGATCATGCAAGATAGTTCTGCAATTTATTCGTTTTGTTTTATCTTTTCTAGTTGTCATTCATCAGAAGTGCTTCTAGTGTAATGCCTAATGTCTTGACATCCATATGACCATTTTGCATTATCAAGTTTCGTGAGGAAATCTCACTCTATCCATGAACATAATGTGCATTTGTTTTCTAATCTCATGTGATTTTGATGTAGTCGCTTCGGAAAATTTGTTGAGATTCAATTTGATCCAAGTGGTAGAATATCCGGTGCTGCAATTAGAACTTACCTTTTAGAAAGGTCTCGAGTTGTCAAGATCACGGATCCAGAGAGAAATTACCATTGTTTTTATCAATTATGTGATTCTGAAAAGGTATATATTTAGTTTTATAGAATCTGCCTCATGTGAATCTTTTTACTGCTCTAGAATATTTCCTAACCTTTTCATCATTTCTTGTTTATTTATGTTGACTAGTACTTTGCAATCTATAGTCATTAGTTACTGACCAAGAGTTAAAATACCCTATAGCAAGGATTTTAAACTAGAAATATCATTTTGTCCCACTTCTGCAAATTCTATATAACCTAGGGGTGGCAAAACGGGCTGGCCCGCCCGACACGATAAGGTAGCGTGCCGGCTTGGCCTGCTAACTCCGTGGGCCGGAAATTGGCGGCCCAACATGGCCCGCAATATTTTGCGGGCAGTTCAGCATGGCCCGTGAGCCCGCATAATTTTACAAAATGTGTTTTTTACAGAATTTTACAGAATTCTACTTAACATAAACCAAACCAAACATCAATACTTAACATCAAACCAAACCAAACCAAACCAATTTCTTTTGGTAGTAGACACTTAGTCTTAGGGTTTCAGAATTATTTAATTCAATTTTTTTAATACTTAGTGGGCCAAACGGGCCGGGCCGACACGTCATCGTGCCGGCCCGGCCTGATAAGCTTATGGGGCTAAATTTTCCGGCCCGGCCCACAGTTATTGTGCCGTGCCCATTTCTGCTGCCCCTAGTATGGTTTGGGCTGGTTGGATTTTGAAAAGTTTCAACCAAACTCAATTTAATTTGGGTTGACATTTTCGAACCCTATTTCAACTTAACTATGATCTCAACTCAATTCAACCCAACCCAATTACATCAGGTTGGTGTCGAGTTAGGTTGGGCTAAACCCATTTTATTTTTATCTAACTCAATAATTTATCCATCTCAATAATAACTTTATACAATCTTCATGCATCACATAATATCGATACACAATTAAAAGAGTTAGGTGCATAAAAATAATATAAAATCATTACTTCAGATAGTCTTATTTATTAATATTTAATATAAAAGAGTTAGGTGCGCAATATTAATATATTAGCCACACCTTATCTAGTGTCTAATTATAAATTAAATCTCTTATAAAATATTAATATCATATATATTATTTACACATATAATAGCTATGCATAATTATATAGATGGGTAAATTGGTTTCATGGGGGATCTTAGGGTTATCATGGGAGATAATAAGAAATGTTATTATTTGTGAATAATTAGGTGTAGTCCCTATAGATAGATATCTTATGCGGTTAGATAGGATGAATTGATTAAGGTTGATGATGCGAGAAGGGGTAGAGGAAGCCCCAAGAAAACTATACTTGAAATATTAAAGTTTGATTTAAATGCTTTTGGCATGACTGTAGATATGGGATATAGTCATGTATCATACCCTAAATAATTAAAGATTTTATAACTTTTATTGTTGTAACTATGATTGAATTTGATATAATGCTCTGGTGCAGCAATGAAGAGTTCATTTTTCATGAATTTGGAATGTTGGCTGCCTTACAAATCCCTCAATATTCTCTTTATAAGTGCTCCAAATAAACTTTAACATCTTATCTCTCTCTTACAAGCTATCAAAAGATCTAAGACATCCAATATAGCACATTTAAGTAGAATAACATAAGCTGTGGGCCCTCATAAAACAAAGGAAGACATAACCTGGTAATAAAATATGCAATGGGCTTTAAAGGGCCATTATGATTGAGTTTTTTTATATATGCTCCTCCATGCTCCTATTTCGGAGAAATCATAACAATGTTGGTGAATTTTGCATTGAATTTCATGTTCCTTGTCATTTTCTTCTTTACAGTTTCAACTCTTAGGATATGTACTTAATTTATCTCACTGGTTAGTTTGACTAGTTGATTGTTTTCTAGCTAACTGAATTTATATTTTTCTAGGATGCAGAAAAATACAAGCTTGGACATCCAAGTAGCTTCCACTATTTAAACCAAAGCAAGTCATATGAGTTAAATGGAGTAAGTAATGCAGAAGAATATTTGAAGACAAGAAGAGCAATGGATATAGTTGGAATAAGTATAGACAATCAGGTTTTTATCATGCATATATATATTTTTTGGTTATGAATTTTCTCTAGGCTTTCTTGTTGTGTTCCAAGAGGGTGGCTTTGGTGTAACGATAAAGTTACCCCACTTGTGACCTAGAGGTCATGGGTCTGAGCCATGGAAACAACAAAAAGAGCAGGGGGAAGGCTGCGTACATCAACAAAAGTGGGGTTGCACTCACCCTTTGCTTTCTTGTTGTGTTCCAATAATGATATTTATGTGTCTTTTTATCCGTCTAATTTCTAGGAAGCTATATTTCGGATACTAGCTGCTATTCTTCATCTTGGCAACATTGAGTTTTCACCGGGCAAAGAGCATGATTCTTCTACTGTGGAAGATTCAAAGTCTTGCTTTCATCTTCAAACTGCTGCTGATTTATTAATGTAAGTAACTCAAAATGTGAGTCTTGGTGCCACAGTTAGATTGCTCTGTGCAACTTCTATGCCCAGTATTCAATTCACAAAAATAGCCTCTTGTAAGGGTGAACCTCCCTTGATCTTGCACTTGTGGGATTTGTGCACTTTGCTGCCCTTTCTATGTTCTTTTTAAAAATTAAATTTTTATGCAGGCTGATCATATGTTAGGTTTGATTCAAGACAAAATTCATATGCAGGAGCCAACTATCTATTGTAACCACATATATGATATGTGATGTATTACAGGGTCACATACACCTATGTGGCTGCCACATATGAGGCATTAATGGATCAATTTTTTTGAATCCTCGGAAATGACTAACAATTTTAAAGGATTCATTTTAATTTCATCCGTTTTACTTTGGCTACTGGATTTCTCTTACATCAAACTTAGCAAATTGTGGAGTTTCCATTTAGAAAAACTGTGCTTATTACTTTAGTTATTGAGTTTAGTGGAATTGAATGGATTTACATCTGGCAGGTGCAAGTCTGACCTCCTTCTTTCAACACTATGTACACGTGGAATACAGACCCGTGAAGGAAACATAATTAAATCCCTTGATTGTGCTGCTGCTACTGCTAATCGTGATGCTCTAGCCAAAACTGTATATGCTCGGTTGTTTGACTGGCATGTTCTTCTCTCTTCCTCTATTGAACTATTTTCTTATTACAGTAGATGTTTGTTATTAGTATTTTCTTAATATTGCAGGCTCGTTGAAAATATCAACAAGTCTGTTGGGCAAGACCCAAATTCCAAGATACAAATTGGAGTCTTGGACATTTATGGCTTTGAGTGCTTCAGGAATAATAGGTGAATGGCCATTGATATTTAATTTTAACTGCAGTATATATTTAATATCATAATTCAATCAAATCTATGGTACTGCTCTTTTATAGATCTTAGTGTTATGTTCATTGTTAATTACATTTTCTTGTGTTATATTCATATATTGTATGTAGGCCACTTAGTTTCTCTAGCTTATGAGTTTGTAATCCCTGGAGTCTGTTAGAATATTTTGTTCTAATGAACTGCTTTGTTGGTGCATTTTTCACATGTTAGTATGAACTTTGAAGAGTTAATTAAGCAGTTTCTTAACCAAAAATAACATGCTCTAAACTGCTAGTGGTTTGTAGCTACAAAGTGTAGTTCTTTAAGGGTAGTTGAATAACCAAAATTTGCAAGCTGCTTGTTGATTCATGATTATAAGCATTAAAACCATCCAAAGAAGCACAGGAACTTAATCTAAATCTATTGAAGAAAAATATTATTTCCTGAAATCAGTAGTTCTCTACGAACTGGTCACTGGCTCTCATGGTGCTGTTAGGTCTGTGGCAAAGGGTTCAAGTGGAAACATTGTGTAAGGTTGGAGATGCTGTCGAGCTTATTGAAGCCTCATGGAGGCAGACTTTGCAATTTAGAAGTGGGAGAGGGTTGAGGTTATGGAGTACTGATGCTTAGCTGTGGAGACTGGAGAGTGGCAGAAGATACTTGATGAGACCAAAGTGATGAGGGGCATTGATGCTTTGCATCTATCTTCTGTATATACAAATAACAAATCTGTTTTTACAGTATCTCTACATTGAATCTATGAAAAATAGAGAAAAACACCTTAAATGACGTAGAGGATGATCCATGAACTTGTCTCTTTTCATGAAGCTGTTACAGAAAACCTAGAATTATCATATTACATGTTTAGTATTTGCATCTAGGTTTGGTGTAGCATGTACCATGTGCTTGTTTAGACTTTGCTTTCTTGTGCCATGCATGAGACATTTTCCTTCCAGTTTTGTTCATGACTGGTAGCTCCCATATACCAAGATTATATCTTATGGGTCCATTCGTTTCACAAACTGTTTAGTATGGTACTATAAGGCTGTACAAGACACAAACAATCCCTTGTTCGTTTTGCACGACATTGGATACCAAATGTAGTGCAAATGTAGTGCTATCCTACGTTTGTTTTGCATTATCACTGCACAAGATAAGATGATTTGACGAAAATACTCTCTCTACTATTTCTTCTTCGTTTCATTATACAAAGCATAATGGACAAGATCATATATCATTATAATATTATTATTATAATAAAATATTCATTTTAATTAACATAATAATTAAATAATCCAATTAATATATTATGTTACAATTATATCACAAGTAGATTAGTTAACTAACATGTTGCGGCTTTGGGATTTATGAACCAGCTCCAGCATTAATAAATATAACAACATATATTATATCTTAAAAAATAAGAAACATTGAAATTTTAATCTATAATTGAATTATTGAATCACATATATTGTTCATACTCTGGTTTAATTGAAAAATTTCAAATAGAAATTTTAATTTAGTTCTATTAAGTTGTTTTTTTTTCAAAAATTAGGATAATGGTATGGGTTTTGAACCATATTCTTAGGAAGGTCGCGACGTCAACACCAAGCTTGTCAAAGGCGCTAGACGCACTCAAGGCGCAAAGATTCCCATTTCGCATGAGGCACAAGGTGCAAAAAAAGCTTGCGTCTGACTAAAGCAAGACACACCATTTTAAAAATACTATCTATGCTATTCTCAAATAATATAAAAATATGATATGCAATATAAGAATTAGATTATACGCTAACATCAACAATTCTAACAAAGAATTAAAACATTGCATATCATGAATCTAATTAAAGAGGCAAACAACAAGATCTTTTAAAAACTAAGAGTTTTTCATAATCCATCAAACTAGGCAATTCAAATCAAACATATCATAGTCCCGACTCCCTAGAAATCATCCCCGGAGTCTTGTCACCATCCCCATCCCTTGTCACCATCCTCATCCGACTTGTATCTTTCAACATCATCAATGCGATCAATGCGAATCTGCGTCACTTTCTTCAAGTCACGCGTAGTTGAGCCTTTTGAACTACCAACACTAGGGCTTAGTTGGGATGTGTGGCGATTGATAGTTCAACCCCTTTTATGTTGCCCTATATATATTGCTTGTTTCCTAGTGAATCTAATGAGTTCTCCGGCCAAGGCGCACTTGGAACTTTAGAAAAAAAAGCCCCAGGCGCACGCCTTATGGGTGAAGTCGTTGCGCCTTGGCTTGGCCAAGCCTCATGACCAATTTGGCGCCGCACCGGGTGCATGTAAGCGCCCAGGCGCACGCCTTTGACAACACTGGTCAACATCGCATGGCTAGGAGGCTGCAGCGGCAAGGCGGCCAGGAGGTCCCGTGGTTGTGGCTAGGGAAGTCGCAGGTTGTTGACGCCCTGTAGCCAGGAGCATGGTTTAAAATACCGGTATCGGTACCGATCTCGATCAGTGACCGGTACCGTACCACAGTGTTGTCAAATTTCCGCCATGGCCCCGCCATGGCGCCATGGCGTGGCGGATTTTAGAGAAACCGCCACGCAGAAACCGCAACGCCATGGTTTTTGCATGGTGTTTTATGGCGCCCGCAATCCGCCATGGCGCCATGGCGGAAATGGCGTCAATGGCGGAAATGGCGCCTTTTACATGTTTTTTTCTTAAAGAAATGGTGTTTTTGTAATTTTCTGAAAATGGTTAAGGATAAAAAACCCTAATCCTTAAGGCCTAAAGGTTGGCGGCTGCCTCTGGACTCCAAACATAGAACCCTCCTACCTGTGGCTGCTCCGCTCCGGCGATGAACTCCGGCGACTCAAGTGAGCTAAAGAGCATAAAAGATAGCAATTTTTGTCGTTTCTTTTATGTATTTCTCTCCCATTCAATTCTCTCCCTCATTTCATTTAAGTTTTCTTGTTTTTTTAGGTATTTACACACTCAACAAAGGAATTTTTTTCTGTTTCTTTCTTTTTTTACTTGTTTTCTGTTCTATTCTTTTTTTATTTCAGCCGACAACCCCTCATATTTTTTCTATTTCTTTTTTTATTTTACTTGTGTTTTGTTTGTAGTTGTGTTTTGTTCTATTCTTTTATTTTTTAATTTCAACCGACAGTTCTAGTCATATTTTTTTTATGTTTCTTTCTTTTTTATTTTACTTTTCATTTGTTCTATAGTATATTCTTGAATTTTATTTACTTTAATTATGTTACATTTGGTGAATTTTATTTCCTATAATGTTTCTAATTTTATTGTTCCTGATATATGTTATTACTTATTAATGCTTACTGTTTAGTTGTTATATATATATATATATATATATATATATATATATATATAATATAATATAATATTTTCAGCCGCCATGCTTCCGCCATCGGCCGCAACGCCATCCGCCATATTTGTATGGCGGACTTTTAGCTTTCCGCCATGAGCCGCCATCCGCTATTAATAACACTGCCGTACCATCACATGGTACGGGCCGGTACGAAAAAGGCATACCGGCTCGTGAAAAAAAACTTTTCGGTTTTTTGTTTTTGTTTTTGCTGTTAAAAATAACTCCAATAACACATAATTGCTTGGGGTTTTTATAAAGACCCCAAACAACCTTAAATCCGGCCCCAAATGGCTATATAGCCGTTTGGGGTGCTGTCGGGTACTGTAGCAACGACTCTTAAAAAGAGCCGTTGCGTCATACCGGGCGGTATCACCCGATATGACATTAAATACCGCCCATACAGGGCGGTATTAACCGAGATACCTAGTATCGCCCAATACCGGATATCTCGTATATCGATTTTTTGAAAAATCGGTAAATAGCGGCCGTACCGGGCGGTACAGTACGGTATTTTAAACCATGGCTAGGAGGTTGCGTGGTTGCGGCCATGGAAGCCGCAGGTTGACATTGTCGTGGCTTCCTCGCCGTTGTGGCCTCGCTCGCTTTACAATGTCGACACCGCGACCTCGCGACCTCCTTGCCCGCATGTCGACGTCCATGGCACTGCATGCATGGTGAGAGGTGAGGAGATCAAAGAATATACGGAGATCTGTCGCCTTCCATTGCCACACAGCTATGGAAGTTGTCACTTGTCAAAATAGGTGTTGGAGAAATCATGTGTGTTGCTTGAATTTACTGCCTTGTACCAAAGTAACATGACCTTGTTACTCCAATTTGGACCTATTCTACTATACCGGGACATGACTTATGTCCTATATGTGGTATTTTTTCATAAACGAACTCCAATTTGGACCTATTGTACTATACTGGGACATGACTTATGCCCTATGTGTGGTATTTTTTCATAAACGAATGTACCTCGAAAACATGCGAAATGAACGGACACTATATTTGCTCCATGGTTTACTGCTTGACACTTTTATCAATTAAAAATGAAACACTAGATCAGTTTGAGGATTGGTAAGAAAATGTTTCTTTTAGTAAAAGATAATGGAAAAAATGAAGGAGAAAAGACTGAAACTAATGTATTTTATGTATATTGAGTTATTGACTGTATTCCTTAAAGAAGAAATTAGATATTACTTCAAAAGAAGTTAGATACCACTAAAACTTTTTCCTCGCATCACTTGACGAAGTTAGATATGTACATTTCACATTCTTTTGATGTTTCTTATGCCATTTATATGAGCAAATTGATATGTCTTTTCCGTTGCAATAAAAATCATTTTCTTAGACTGTGTAGTGTAGTTGGAGACTGTCGTTAAATAGGGATAATTAGAACAGTTATAATGGTGTTGCCTATCAATTATTTTGGTTCTTGGCATTCTCTCCTGCTTTACTAGTGCTCTTATATGATATGCATATTAGAATAATATGACAGCTAAATGACATGTGTATAGGTTATAGGAATGAATAATGTGGGAAGGTAAAAATCATGGAGTCAAGGGTTGGTCCAAGTTAGCAATAAACAAACTGGAGGAAAATAATATTGTTTCTTTCACTAATGTTTTACTAGATTTATGTGTTTTCTTCTCTGAGGACAAATTAATCGATGAGTATGCCAATTTTGAGTAGAATTATGTTTTCTTTTTCTTTTAGAAGAGAGATTGCCATTTAAACATTATGAGATAGTATGAAGTCTCAAAATGTGAGCTATTTATCTTTTATCTTTTTTCCCCTGAACAGAGTAGGTTATGATATTGCTTGGGATCTTCTAACCCAGGATGAAAATACTCTGTAAAGTACCAACCAAGCAATTATTTTCCTGTCTGTGCTCGTTGCAATCTGGTATCTACCAGATTGATATCAAACTGCTTTTTAAATCCCTGCTTCCAACTCCTTTAGTCATATTTCACTTTTTGATACTCCTAACTTACATTCTAAGAAATGAATATAGGATCTAGGTGCATCTTTCCATTATTAATTTTATGATGTGTTGTTAAATTTGACTTATTGATCAACTATTTCAAAAGCTTAAGCTTTTATGTAGGGGCCCAATCAACTCATATTTATTCTTCATGCTCCCCCATGTGAGTGGGCAACATGAACTAGACTGGTCTGAGCCTAGCACGTGAATTAACTTAATTTTGATGGGGGTATATTTTTTCTAATTACTAAGATTGTTGGGATTTGAATTCAAGACTTTGTGCTTTGAGAATTGATACCATGTTACTTTTGGTTGGGTGACCATTTTCTCAAAAGTTTAAACTGCTTCATTTATATTCTTAACATGCGGCATATTGTTACAGGAGAGTGAAGTCAAATAGTTTGTCCTAGGACAATTGGTGTAGATTTTAGTGAAAATGTTGCCATGGCCATGCTCTGTTATGTGTACCTTGATATTTCATTAATTGACAGTTCCCTTGAGAGTTCATGGTTCTCGATAAGTAAATTTGGCTATGCACAGTTGCTTTTTTTCCTTTTGCATGTATTCTAGAAAAGCCAGACCTTAATTAATTTTTATTCAGGTCTTCATGGCTATTATAAAAGAAAGCTCTGTTACTTTCATCTTTTATTTTTTCAATTGTTCTGTATTCTCAGCTTTTTTCTTCAGATCATGCTGATTTTATACTTCTGTCTAGCTTCGAGCAATTCTGCATCAATTTTGCAAATGAAAAGCTTCAACAACACTTTAATGAGGTGATTTGTCAGTTGTATTTTCTTAGGAATATATTGCTTCAATCTTGTTGTATGCTTAGTTTGTTATAAATGACAACTTATGTCATGTTCGACTGCAGCATGTCTTCAAAATGGAGCAAGAAGAATACAGGAATGAGGAAATTAATTGGAGCTATATCGAATTCATAGACAATCAAGATGTTTTGGATTTAATTGAGAAGGTTCTTTTCCTTCTTGACAGAATAATACTTCTCTTACATCACCTGCATTATTTTTCTTTAATTTTTTTTAATGTTGAATTTGATGAAGCTTATAGAATAATCTTGTCTTTCATGTAGATTGGCATTTGAGCTGTTGCTTTCATCTTTTATTGTCTCAAATAAAAATAAATATGTTAACATGCAAGAAAATCACCATTCACATGCTTTTTGAAGAACTATTTTCAATTTAATTTTTTTAATGAATATATAATCAATGTCCTTATAATCTAATAGAAACATATTGAAATGTCATATTTTTAGAAAACAGTTCCTTATAGTCTGTGTAATATGGTGTGGTGCTATGCCATGCTCTTCTCTGGCACTTAGAACGGTGCAAAAAATAGCAATAAGAGGCTTTACATGCTTTACTGTTTGAAAAAGAATTATGTTCATGTCATGCTTTTACCATTTGAATTATTGAATACTGATTGATACATTGGTTTCTCTCTAGCCTGATTGAGTACATGATTGAAGGTTTTCCATGTCTCATCAGTGTTTGACCAATAAGATTTGTGTAGTTTTATGAGCTGTATTCACACTTCTCAACTCAACCTCTAAAAATGAACAATCTTTATACATCCGGAAAACAAAGAACTGAGCTAGCATAAAGCAGGAAGATGCCTACCATGGTACCACCACAACTAGTGTTCTTTATGTAGATAGAAAATGTATATGCATGATCAAAATTCACACCACAGATTACTCATAACTAGTAAGAATGATTAACAACTTGTTTAAATTCTTGAATCTATGCTGCATGAATCAATTGTTATTCATTTCTTGATTACTGTCTGTGGGATGGTGTGATGATGCTTTTGTAAATTTCTTTGCAGAAACCCATTGGTATAATTTCGCTCTTGGATGAGGCTTGGTAATGGATAATCCTCTTTTTTCTTATGTAATGTACTTATCTACTTTATGAGTAGTTTGAAAGACTGAAGCTGTGAGTGCTCTTACCAGCATGTTCCCGAGGTCAACACATGAAACATTCTCTACTAAACTGTTTCAGAATTTCGGATCACATTCAAGATTGGAAAAGGAAAAATTTTCTAAAACCGATTTCACCATAACACATTATGCTGGAAAGGTAGTCTCTAAACAGTTTTATGATTGAGCAACATGCCACCTTATAGAGACTGGGCTTATTCAATTGTGGTTTTTACCCCCCTATTTATAGGTAATCTATCAAACAGAATCTTTCCTGGATAAAAATCGGGATTACATTGTTGTTGAACACTGCAATCTCTTGTGTTCTTCAAGATGTCCTTTTGTTTCTAGACTCTTTTCTTCACTACCAGAGGAGTCATCAAGATCATCATACAAATTTTCATCTGTGGCCTCTAGATTTAAGGTATAGTTGCTTCTATTAGTAAGCCAATTTGGTAAATTATAAAGTTTAGCTTATTTTTCTTCTTCTTGTGCTTGTTTGTGTTAATAAGAGTTTTTTTTTTGATAGAAAACTAGTTAGTTATCAGGTTAAACATAAACATTTGCCATTACATGACTAGCAAATGAACTCAGCAAGAAACTTAACACATTGTTCAAAATGTACTTGAACATTTCTTGATGCGAAAAGTGCCTTGTCACACACATTTTACTTTTGGTGTGTTTGTTTATCAGGATAAAGGATGATATATTTTAATTCCCTATTAATTTGGTGCCTATATTAGGAGATATGATTAGAGGATAAAATTGATGTTATATTCAATGTACAACGGGTAAAAAGATCCTATCCAATCCCTTGTCATTTCTTATCCTATCAGATTCCTCTTTACATTATATCCTCAACTCCTCTTGTCCTATCTAGTGAAACAAATGGATCCTTTCCGAATCCTAACAAAACACAAGCCAAGCTTCAGATTAGTTATACAACTTTTAATATAATCCAATTCCATTGTTTTCTTTCTGGTAATTATGTGCAGTGAGTGATGTGGAAAATTGATCTAAGCTCATGCTATATGTGGCTGGAAATTAACTAAATGCATATTTCAGATGAATTGAAAAATTTGGATTTAACCACTTTCAGATAAGTCACTTCCCAGTGCTTATTGTCAGAATCCAAATATGTGATGCCCTAGCCTTAGTTGGTTTTCTGCAAGTATCTTGGTTTCCAGGAATTAACTATAAACTTAGTGAACTTTCTAAAATTTAAATTTTTTTCTGCTCGCAATCAGTACTAGTTCTTATTACAACATGCTGCTCTTCTCTGAAAATATGCTATCTTTTTCTTTCCCTCTTATCATTGAGTTCCATGGATGGCCTTCCCAATTTAATATGACAATGTATTAACTTTTAGTACGTTATAATAATTTCCTGGCGTTTAATTTGACATCGTGTAGTGTTATTAATGGCGGATGGCGGCTCATGGCGGAAAGCCAAAAATCCGCCATACAGATATGGCAGATGGCGTTGCGGCCAATGGCGGAAGCATGGCGGCCGTGTATATATATATATATACATATAACTACAACTAAGCAGTAAGCACTAATTATAACATCAACATTTTCAGAAATTTTTTTAAAAAAAGTTGAATGAGAAGCTCTCATTCAAATGATCAAATGAAAACTGAAATGAAAGAAACAGGAAAAAAACATAAGTAGAAAAATGAAACTGAAATGATCAAATGATCAAATGAAAGAAAAAAAACAGGAGAAAAATATATACCCACTGAAGTAAAAAAAGAACAAAAACAGCAGAAGTAAAAAAACAGAAATGAAAAAATAAATAAAATGAAAGAAAGAAAAAAAACAGAAGAGTAACAGGAAAAAAACAAAAGTATGAAAGAAAGAAACGGAAAGAAAAAAAAAACAGACGTGAAAAAAAAGAATTGAATAGAAGTAAAAAAAAAACAGGAGCCGCAAATAAGAAAAGAAAGAAAAAAAAACATAAGTAAAAGAAAAGTAGAAAACAGAAGAGAAAGAGGAAAAAAAAGAAAACAAGAAAAAAAAGAAAACAGAAACAAGAAAAAAGAAAAGAAAACAGAAGTAAAATCGAAAGAAACCGGAAAAAAAAATCTGCACATATGTATGAGAGAGAAAAGAGAGGAAATAACCTAAAAAACAAGAAAAAAATTAATGATATGAAGAAGAGAAGTGAATGGGAGAGAAATACCTTGAAAAATAGTAAAAACTGCTATTTTGCCGCTGGAACTCCTTGCCGGAGCTCATCGCCGGATTTTGTCGTCGGATTTCATCGCCGGAGTGGAGCAGCCGCTGGTGGAAAATTTTTCAAGTGGGAGCAGCCGCCAGCCATATTAAGAAGTTTAGGGTTTTAATTTTAACCCTTCTAAAAAAATACACAAACACCCTTACTTTTTTTTTTTTTAAAAAAAGAAGGTGAAGTAGCGCTATTTCCGCCATGGCGCCATGGCAGATGGCGGGCGCCACACAGAAACCGCAACATTGCGGTTTCTGTGTGGCGGATTTAGCAAAATCCGCCACGCCATGGCCGCTATTTGACAACACTGCATTGTGTCCACAAACTTATAGCAAGTTGAGGTACTACCAGAAAGTGTTTGCATTCTAAGTTTTATGTTTAACTAGTAGCAACCTTTAGTTCATTATAATAATTTCCTGGCATTTAATTTGACATTGTGTTCACAGACTTCTTTTTTTTATCCATTTTAACTTTTTGCAGTCATTGTACCAATGATTGTAGTTTAAATTAATCCCTATTCCCTCTGCAAACCCTTGTTTTGTTGGTCATGCAATTTACATTTTGCTAATATATCTTTTGAAGCAACAACTTCAAGCACTTATGGAAACACTTAACTCAACGGAACCTCATTATATACGTTGTGTAAAGCCAAATTCTTTAAACCGCCCACAGAAGTTCGAGAATCCGAGCGTCCTACATCAATTGCGATGTGGAGTAAGTACCATATCAAATTTTCAATTATTTTAATTGTTAAAATTTCATGGTATTAAATGACTAAATGGTTGCAGTTTTATTTCATTTGTTCTATGTTGAGCTTTTTTTGATACTTGTATCTGGAACCAATATTTGTTGAATCCATTATTTTGCTTAGTGAAGGATTTACATGCTATTGAACATATTAGTTAGCCACATGCATAGTACTAAAAAACAACTGATATTGTTGCATACATGGTTTAAAATACTGTACCGTACCGCCTGGTACGATTGATATATTGATAGTACAAAGAGAAGGCAAATTGGCGAAGCGAGGGTGAGAGTTGAGCAAAAGATAAGTGATTGCTAATGGGATGAGTAGTACAACTTCGTTTACCTTTCCGTAGAGCACTGGGAGTTCAACGTCTGACGGAGGACAAGCTGGGTATGCTGCATGGAGATTTCACCTGTATCTTTATGCCTCCTATGATAGACCAACAAAGGAGGAACAATGGATAGGGGTTCTTCGGAGGTGGGAAGAGCAATGATGGGTGGAGGGAGAGGTGGTGATTATCGGATAGGAGTTACAGGACTTGGCATAGGACTTGGCATAGGACTTGGCATAGAGGTGAAGTAAGGAATATCCTCAAAGAAGGAGACATCGATAGAGGTAAAAAGTTTCTTTGAAACTGGGTCATAACAATGATATCCTTTTTGAGTGTGAGAGTATCCAACGAAGACACACTTCACAGCTCTAGGAGTGAGTTTGTCATGATCAGGGCCAAGACTATGAATAAAACAGATGCAACCAAAGGTTTTTGGTGGAACTTTAGATGGTGGTTGTTTAGGAAATAGGAGAGAAGGGTGACTTGTTCCCTAGAACCGAGGATGAAACACGATTAATAAGGTATGTACTAGTAAGAAATGCATCCCCCATCCTCCAAAGATACTGAGGAATGTTCATATGAAACATTAGTATCCTCGCCACATCTAGAAGATGGTGATTTTTGCGCTTGGCAACACCATTTTAATGGGATGTGTAGGGACACGAAGTCTCATGAATGATACCATGGGAGGCACAAAATTTTACAAAGTCAGAATGAAGATACTCACGAGCATTACCAGTTTGAAGGATTTTAATGGAGGTACGAATTTTAATGGATGTACGAAACGGATTTTGCATTTCACGATAGAGTGTTTGAAATACATTAAACACTTCTGACTGACATCTCAAAAGAAAAACCCAAGACATATAGGTGTGGTCATCAATAAAAGTGACAAAGTACTTGCACCCCAAACGACTCGATACAGGATTGGGACCGCAAATATCAAAATGAACAAGTTCAAAAATAGACTCTACGAGGAGCTCGATAAGATTGAGTCGATCCCGAGTAGCTCAGGAGCTGCTTGGCTCACTTGTACCCCTAGTCAAAAATCTTTGTTGACCATTGAGCATCATTGAGACCGTCAATGGCCACCATAGATCGCCAAAATTTTCTTCAACCTTGATCTCAATGCTGACATTTTCACTAGGGTTTCTCAAATTTTTATGTCAATTTAGTTGCATGAAACAGGGCCCTTGATGGTTAGACCATTGAAGTACCACACCTAACAATTTTATCCTGTCCAGAACCGACTCCTGATATGTTCAGATTCACTATTACACTTTAAAATAAGGAAAAAATACACCAACCATCTAGATACCCTAAAATAATCATAGTGGGTTAGTCCCTCTACTTATCCTTGAAAAAAAAAGCTTGAAGTTAGAAAATAAAGAAAAACAAATGTATCATGCTTTGCTTAATTATGCAATCCATAAAAGTCTATACCTCATTTAGACTTAGTTATAAGTTATAATTAAAGTATAAATTCAAATTAAACCATAAATAATTTATTTACATAGACATTGAGTTTCGAAATTTTTGATATGTATATCACAGTTTCAATATGCTTAGAAGAGGATGGATAATGTTCTTATTCTGCATGTCAAACTCATTCTTCAGATGCATGTATAATCGTCATGTATGGATTCAAGTCCTTGTATATCAAAGTGCTGATACTCAGTAAATTACAAAGCTTTCAACTACAAGTCTTGGCCTTGAGTTTATTACTTGCAATTTTTTTTACATATTGTCTATTGGTATGCAATACAGTGTTGGCTCCTAACTTTCACATCTAAATATCATACCTAACTTACTTTCACTTAAAATGCATGTCTCCTTTTGTTAGTCACGCCAAGCTATTTATCACATGTACTTCTATTCAGGGTGTTTTGGAGGCTGTTCGAATAAGTCTTGCTGGTTATCCTACTCGAAGATTTTATTCAGAATTTATAGATCGATTTGGACTTTTGGCTCCCGAGCTTTTAGACGGGAGGTAATTGTTCTTAGCTTATTCTGTTGTTGTGATGGCATACTAGGCTGCTGCCATGTTGATTTATTATACCTTTTTAAAATAATATATAAGAGTTTCTTTGTTAATCTTTGATTATTATTTTCCATCTAATAATTTGGTTGTGGCTTGCACCAGTTGTTATATGCTTTGAAAGTTTGAATGGTAGTTAAAATTACAAGTTGGGTTAACACTGGAAATATTGTTAAACTTTTGGTTCTTGTGAATAGCCTACAAAATTGATGCACTAGGAAAATTGTCATGATGGTTGGTGAAACATCAAAATATGAAGAGTGGAGAAAACTTGCTGGAACAAGCAGAGGTAGAGGGTGACTATATGGTGGTTCTTATGAACATGCATATGTTGACTATGAAATCACTATATATGACATTGAAGGCAGAGCATGTAAATTCCTTTGATGCGGTCCAGTGGTGTTTATATCTAGTTTGTTTCCATTTATTACAACTAAGGTAGACTAATTATTTTCTAATTTTGTCTCATCCTAGATACTATTAAGATCTTGTTGGAATTTCAATTTGAATATTGTATCTTGATTTGTTTGAATTGCCGAGTCTTTCAGATGAGATCTGGACCAAACAATTTGAATACTTGTGGAATTCATGGTTCACCCTCACTCCAACTAAGGTTTATTGTCTTGGACTCTTGGTATTTAGGGTTAGACCAAACTTGCTAAAATTGCGACTGGATCATAGGATAGCAGGTCCTACAATCTAGATCTATGTGGCTGTGTTGATTTGGATTCAGTTGGACTCAGGTGACTTGGGACTTGACTTAATGTCAACTCAGTAAATTTTTTGTTCAACTTAACCCTATTGAGTGGGAGAAAGAGGTGGGAGATTGTAGCAGATTGGGGAAGTTACAAATGAGGATTGGGGAAGGTAGCAGGAGAAGAGGGTACGGAGAATGCAATGATTGGAAGTTGTGAGAAGTTAGTGTGGAAGATGGGAAGGAAAATGAAGCGGAGAAGGATAAGAAAGGAAACAGCCTTTGCAGAAAGCTTCCACCACACATCTTGTTCTCACTATGTCATTGCCATGAAATGTAGAAGGATAATACTTGTTTATTCCAATATATATCGGAAATGACAACTGCGTAAGTTTTTGGTCTAGAATTTGGTATGAATCTTACAGGTTGATGGATACTTTCACGGATGTTCATTTTGCATCTTCTCTTCCCACGACTCTTGTGGATATTTGTTGTGCTTTCATCTAGCATTTCCTCTAGCAGGAACTTTCCATTAATTTTTAAGATTGTTGTTCATCTAATACTTCACTTTCTCCACTATCTTGGCCCCTCAAATCCAAGTGAATGAAATGATACCACTACCATGTACTACAGGCTCACATCTTTTTGGGGTATGTACACCCATTGGGCACCTTACCTATGGTCAATATCTTGCCTGCCAAAATTCAAGATCTTGAGCTGAACTATCATCAAAGACCATCTACATACTGTAGCATTCCTCCATAACTATAGTCTTTTACTTGATTATGTATGCGTTTTATGCAATTCTTTCCCAAGACTGCCAATCACCTGCTGTTTGAATGTGCCTACACTAGGCTATCCTAATCATATTCTCCCAAGTGCCAATCCCCCATCCTCTCTTGAGGATGAGATTACGATTGCAATATGTTCTGGTCTCAGAGGAAAAGTGTCCATAAGTGCTGTTTGGGTTGGATTTTTACTTCATTTTGAGAGAACAAAAATAACCACACAGCCTTAAGAGTTCCTTAGGATCTACTTGAGCTGATTGGAAACCTCTTGTTATATACTTTTATGTTTTGACATTTACTCCTATATAACCGTTTTCTTTCTTCTTTTGTTTGTTGCTCATGTACACTCTCCTTTTATATATACAACTAGGTTTCGTTAAAAAAAGAAACAACAAGCACATGCTGAAGTTTATGGAGGCTGTAGGCACTAGATATGCAGGTAACCAATAAAAAGGAGATGAGAAAGAGAGAGTGAGGCTTTTCTTTAGTCATATCCCCTTTCCTTTCCAATGATCACATTAAAGAATAATGCTCTAGATGAGAAAGATGAGTGCAAGAACTGTAGAGGCATTATTGTAGCGGCACTGCTGCAGCAGCTTTGTAGTGGCATGTACATTAAAGGTTGACTATTTTAGGTGGTAGTTTTCATATGTTTCTCTCTCTGAGCTCTATAACCATATTAAGTTTATGTTGACTACCATTTCACTAAAGTCTTAAGTGTTTAGATGAGATAAGATATGTTCATTTATATTGTTAGCAAGACTTATTGATTGCTTTAGAGATGCCTGGATCTACAGCTTACTATACCAGATATAATAATACTGGTTCAACCACTTGTCAAATACTATTGGCCTGGAATTTTAATTTTTTTATTCAATCATATTTGTAGTTTAAAAACTTTGATCGTGTCTTTTCTTCTATACATATGGCAGCTATGATGAAAAGGAATTGACAAGAGGAATTCTTCAGAAGTTGAAACTTGAAAACTTTCAGGTTATATTATTTTCGTTTATGAAAGTCTTTTTTATTCTACTACTTGTTTGCTCCTTTCATCAGATCTTGAGTCCATATCTTTTTAAATATACTATAACCTCTTTATACCTCCTCTTTATTGTTATTTTATGATTGAGTGATGTCAAAATTCTTGGCCATCAGATGATTTAGATCTGCATATTTCCCATGATGCATTTGGAATTAGAAGTAAATTGGCTAACAATTTGGTAATAGTTTTGAAATGGTCAAAGTTGCCAAATAGTGGACTGAAATATACTGCTCTTGGCTTGTTACTGTTTGATCTTTGCCACAAAGTGGTGGCCATGGCTAATACTGGGTAAAAATCTCCTTCCTACAAATAGGAAAAAGAAAATGGTCCATCATATTTTGTGTTGCCAAACAATTACCTAGGTCAATCATCCAGGAATTTTATGTTAATGTCTTCTTGCTGGAATTTTGTCAAAACTTGTTCTGAATTTCTGATTATTTAATATGTTGTTAACTTGTTATCATTTTTTTAAGCCACTGTCATAACGTGCAGTCCATGCCTCATGTTTCATGTTGTTTAATATTTTGTGATGACCTAATACATCTTAATCTAAATTGTGAGCATGATCTTATTAGCTTACAAAAGGAGTGCTTTCTTTCATCAGCTCGGCAAAACTAAGATTTTCCTTAGAGCTGGTCAAATAGCTATCTTAGACATATGGCGAAGTGAAGTTTTGGAAAATGCTGCTAAGCTTATTCAGGATCGCTTTAGAACATTTGTTACTCGCAGAGAGTTTGTTGTGACTAGAGTTGCTGCAATTACTCTCCAAGCATATTGCCGAGGTAATTTAGACCATTCTTTCTGTGTTATCATTAATATGAATATCAGTGCATAATTGTTTTTGGGCTATTATTGGGTCAACTTTATTCCTTTTTGTCTTTTAACTACTATGCAGTTAACATTTGATGCTCCTACTAAATAATTGCTATTCATTCCTGAATACAAACAACTGGTGTAGGGTTGTACTAGGACCTGAATGAGTCAAGTGTAATCCAGGCCCTTTAAATAAGTAGTTGTTATGATCTTGTATATGGAATGTTCACATTTTTAATGATTTCAGTTAGGTTGGTATAGGTAAGTGTTAATTGTCCCTAACAAGGCATGCATGCTTAAGTTGCCTTTGACAGTTATTGCTCCTGTTTGCAGGATGCTTGTCCCGAAGAATATTTGCAAGTAAAAGACAAATAGCAGCAGCAATTCTGATTCAGAAGTATGTTAGAAGATGGCTGTTACGCTGCAGCTTCATGCACTTCTATGAAGCTGTTCTACTAATCCAATCCAGTATTCATGGTTATCTCGGTAAGCAGAAATATATGCGAATTAGGGAGCATAGGGCTGCCACAAGCATCCAGGTTTTTTCTTCTCATCTTGCTTATTCTATTACTCTGAAGAGTTTTGACATCTTACTTTCCTGTAGTTGGTTAGTTTGCAAACAATTGGTTTTACTAACTGGTTATTTTTCCATTCATCTGCTATCATATATTTATTTGCTTGTTCAGTTCAGTATATCTGAAGTTGGTCAATCTTCAAAATAATTTGAACACATTCTTCTTGGTTAGTCTCCCATGTGTTACGAGTGTGGATGTGTTTTAGTTATTTGTATGAAGAGAGCCCATGATATATGGATCGAGTATATACTCAATCGTTCTGTCATAAAAATTGTTGGATGTTATAACAAGTAGAATATAGGTTATCCATTAAATTAAATCCAACATTCTGAGAAACATTGTTTTAGTCAGAGAACTAGATCTCCTATCTTACAAAACTTGGCTTGTATTGTCATATAACATGTGATTCTCATGAAGTACCCACCATGTTTTGTGCCTCAGACCTAGGCTCCAACAGACCTTACCAATGTATTCTTTTCTTCAGCAGTAAATTGGGTTTGAGCCTTTGATAACTTTTGCATGTTTCCACTAAATATAAAAAAATCACAATTAATTGGTGACTTGCATGGGTACATGATCCTTCAGAGTATGGGGCAATCCATTCTATTAAGCCTATTTAGTTGAAAATAAATAGGAAAGAGGAAGCAGAGTAGGAATTGGAGCATATTGAGTTCTGATCAAGAGCTCAAGCTATTGGTGTTACAATGGCCACTATATGGGAAGTTGAAAGATTATTGCTATAACAGGAGATGAAAGGGAGCCATGCTTATGAGAATATGAAACCGTGAAACACATAGAAGGGATTGGGGTAATACCATGGGATTCCTTGTGTGCATCAGCAAAGTGGAACACAATGAGGAGGCTTGGACTGCATGCCTTCTGCAACTCTCAAATGGAGCATCCTCTTAAATTAGATATTATGTTTATCAATGAATATTCATTTAATTGAAGGGAAAATTATATTTTGGTTCTTGAAGCTTGACCTTTAAATATCTCAATTTAGTATCTTAATTTGAGGATTTTGTTTCAATTTGATATGAAGTTCGAAAGGAAACTAGCATATGACTTGCACATGACTTTTTCCACGAGGTGAAAATCTGGATCTTGAATTTAATGTGAATTAATTTTAAATTGGGTTCATCTTCAAAATGATTTGGTAGGTAAGAGTGGTTCAATTTAAACATTGTTGAACTCAATTCATGTCAAAATTAGCCCTTTTTGGTATATTTTACCTCATCACTTAGTCATGTGCAATTTACATGAAAATTTTGTGTAAATTTTAGTTCGTGAGGATGTATTGCGTGAACTGGGACAAGCAGAAACAAAAATTTTCAATTAATAATTAGGTTTTTTGAAAAAAAGAGGCTACATTTTGGCACTATCTGTAATGAATCTCATGGTAATGCAGGCTTAAAATTTTAGTATTTTTTTAAAAATATGTTGATGATCACATCTATTAACTTGCATAACTAATTATAATTATTATGTTATGTATGCTATTGAATTTAACAGCCATCAAGAATCAATATGTTTAATAATTTCGTTAGTCTAGATTATTTTATCAAACATAAAAACTAAAATATAAGATGAAATTTAATATTTCGACATTATTAACCAATTTAATAAACATAGTGTACAAAATACTTTATGCATATTAGTCTTCCAATTTAGAAAGTTAATTTTGTTTGTCTAAGTCACTATAGTAATAGTTAAATTTTAAAATAAGTTTAATATACATAATATGAACGTGATATATACTGTGTATATAAATTAGTTTTAAGAGCTATTATTTACTATCTTATAGAATCTTATCATCATTCTATCTCAGTCTAGCCCAAGTCAGCCTATGTGAGAGAAAAGTATGCATAAAATACATGTTTTTGAGTGTAGCTCCTATCTGAAAATATACTTTACTAGTTAAACAAGATCAGGCTTGTTTAAACATCACCACTGTTCCAACAGATAGTACAGAAAGGAGCATCAGTACTGCAAGTAAACATCACTAGTTTTAAAGGGATGGTATAAAAAGGAACTAATGCCATTGTCAATTGTACACTATGTTTAGGAATGTACAATTGTACATGCAATCCGTTTTAAAGTAATTTGGGGTTTTGTAGTTTTTCAGGTAAGTTACTAGAGTTATCTGTTTTCTTTTTTAAAAAATCTTATGTTGTGTCTTACTTTAGCTTTACTTCAGCTAAATAACTTTTACACCTAATACTAGTCAAGGCAATTGAATTGGTGCAAGGCAAGGTACAATATAAACATACATCTGTTATACTAAGCTTCCTTTCTTCTAGATCTGTGTTATTAGTCACTGTAAAAAGAATTTGTATTGTGGCTCTAAGTTGGCTCTTTTCCTCATCTTGAGTTTTAAGGTCTTTAGTTTGGTGTAAGTAGGGTACATGACTTAATCACCTTTGCTGATCACTGAGGTGGAATAGATTGTCTATCAGGTGACAATTTTATTCCATGGGATCTGTTTAAACAATTGACCCTTTTCTTTCTAGTAATATGATGGGCTTGTGTGGTTTCCCTTGGTTTTGTAACTAATTAAAATTTTGCAACATCCTCAATTGGGTTTATCTGTCGCATGTTTTATATGTCATGATAGAGAAATATTTTGATTTTATCTTTTCTTGTGTCTTACTCTTAGATTGCTTTGTAGCATCTGGTAGAGCTGAAATTTTCTAATATCCTGTATAGGCATGGTGGAGAATGTTGAAAACACATGAAAGTTTTCAGAAATATCGATGTGCTGTCATATGCATTCAATGTGCTTGGAGATGTAAACTTGCGAAAAGGGAGCTTCGGATGCTTAAATTGGTACGTTCACTTACGGTCTAGTAATGTGGAATTGTAGATTTGACTTTCCATGGAAAATTTTGGATTCGTTGTCATGTTTCTCTAGTTTGATTATATGAACATATTTGTGTAGTCACACATCTCATGCTAGCATTGTAAGTCTAACCAAAGTGTAGGCTCAAATGCACTCAAGTCCATACATGCTTTCATAATTTAATTTCAATTATCTGGAGTGTGGTGGTTATGAGGGAAAGAATAGACGATGTGAGTAGTGCCTCTTTCAATACATATACATATACATAATAATCAAAAGGTATATTTACACATAGGTTCCTAGGAGATTATACATTTACATCTAGGTTCCTTGACACTCCTCAATCTTGGGCATAGATATTATGGAGTCCCAATTTGTCAAAAATATATTCAATGCAAAGACTTAGCTTTCACACATGTGCTAACTAATCATTAGAGTTTACAAATCACACAATAATCTCCTTTGATTGCACATTTTCTTTACAAAATGAAATTAACCTCATGGAGGATAGGATTGGAGGTGACATGTGTAGCAGTTTGATCATCACAGTATGACTTTATTTTCTTCATCTCACTGAAGCCAATATCTCCTATCAATTGTTTCAACTTTCAACCATACCTCATAGGTCCATATGTTGGCACCTAATATACCAGCCTCCTTAAACATGTTTAACACATTTTTGCTTTGCCAAATGTAGATATCTCCCTTGATTGAGGAACCTCAATGCTTAGGAAGTATCTCAAGTGTCTTTGGTCCTTGGTTTGAAATTGTTAATGACTTAATGCAAATAAGGCTTTAGCCTCAAGATCCCCTCGGTATCATCATTTGTGATAATAATATCAATCATATAAACAATCAAGAGAACCGTTCTTCCCAAGGATGCTGCGATGTGAGAATGATTTGAAACACTTCAAGTCATACCAAAATGTGACAGAAGGGCGGAATTGAATTTACAAAACCATATTCAGAGGAGATTGCTTCAAACCATACAATGATTTCCTCACTGTGTAGACTAGATTACACTTTCTCTAACAACCAATCCAAATGGTTGCTCCATCTATACCTCATCTATGATGACCATGGAGGACAACATTTTCTGATATCAAGCTGGTGTTGTAGCCATTATGGAATTATAATCAATGTGAGAAATAAATGAGCTTAAGAAATCTTGCCCACAAGACTAAGTATTCATATACTATATTATACACCATTGCATAGCCTTTAGCCACAAGTAAGCTTTTAAAAAGCTTTTGCAGGCGATATACGGTTGGGTCACAACATATTGCATATGCGATATGTGGGTGAATATGCTGCTGCATATGTGATTTATATTTAATATTTAAAATATTATATACAAAAGAGCGATAGATAGACCAACACAATAGACCTCTAGAAAGACCAAACCTAGTTGTCCATTCACATAGCTATCATTGGGATTAACATATGGCTAGGGTGAGGATTACACAGTCTTGAAGATTGTCATGCGATTTATATGTGGTCTATGTGGTATTATGTGGCTGCATATGTGGCTGAACCACATATTAGCATTGCATATAGAATATACTATGTGCTTCGACATTTCATATGCATATGTGGCTGTATTCACATTTTGAAACGATGGCCACAAGTCTGGCCTTGAGTTGTTTTTTTGAACACTGGCCACAAGTCTGGCCTTTATCTGTCTAGCGAGGTGTTCACTATGAACATGAGGAACAAACTTTCAGGTGCAGGTGCAGTTAGAGTGTAATGCCAGCATCTCATCCACTATATATAGCCTAGTCTTAACTTGGATCAAAAAGTGCTCACATCTCATCACGAACTTCTTCATGAGATAAAACAAGCATGTCCATCTGATTAAATGAATCCAGCTTTACACCGGTGAAGGCTTCAAGCTCAGCTTGTTTGTCGAATCAAACTCGAGCAGTTGAGCCTATGCCCGGCCCATTACATGTATAAGCGGAACTAAATTGAGCATTTATCAAGCCAGCTCGTCTGCACCCTATTTATGTTGTTATGGTTGCATTGTATTCTATATATTTAGATTTAGCTGCAACTAAATATTTACTTTGTTGTGCATTAATGAAGGCTGCAAATGAAGCTGGTGCTTTACGTGAAGCTAAGAGTAAGCTTGAAAGGAGTTTGGAAGACCTTACATGGCGATTGGCTTTAGAGAAAAAGCTGCGGGTAAAATCAACTCTAACAGATGTACCCCATAGTCCTTTCTTTCCTTTGTACTCATTTATTTTTCTTGCAGGATTTGAAGGCTTATTTGTTATTTTGCCTGAACTAGGTTCTGGTGATAATTTTTTTCCTTGGATGTCATACAATTATGAAATACACTCAGAAATTTATGTTACTGGATGGACTGTTATTGCAATTTATGCTGTCATGTTACCTTAATAGATCAGTTGTATGAGTCCAATCTATGTATGAAGTTGAACTTGGTACAAATTTATGAGCCCAATCCATGTTACCTTATAGATTCCTCCATTGGTGCACACAAAAAGCCATAAGTTCATTTTACTGTGGCTCAGTCTTTTTGTGTAGTTTTAATGGCTTTTAGATTCGGCAAGTGGTAAGAATGAGGTTCTTGGAAGGACAAATCTTTAGCTCCTTTTTTTGTAAATTAAAAACTGGAGTTGAGTTTTATCTGCTTAAACTGAAATTTATCTTTGAGAGTGCGGAAGCTGTAAAATCTTGTCTATTGCAAAAAGATCCAGATGGATTTTGCAATTTGAACAAATGGAACCAACTGCAAAAGTGTTCTATGGTTATAATTTACCTTGCACCTTGTAAGAAGAGATGTGCTTGACTTGCAGGGTTCTATATAGTGTTTCACCTTTATGTAACTCCATCTTTTAATAGTGTCTTCTTCAGGTAATTTATTGCTGCTATTGCTGCAAATTTACTTATTGTCATTTCCTTCTTAGATTGCAAGTGAAGATATGAAGATGGTTGAAGTTTCTAAACTTCAAAAACTATTGGAGTCAAAGAATGTTGATCTGGATGCAGCAATGTCAGCTGCTACTATGGAGCGCAAAAAGAACGCCATGCTTCAGGATCAGTTAGACAATACTCTCAAAGAAATGGAAACTATCAAGAGTAGCTTTGCTGCGATGGGAGAAATTAACAAAGAGAACTTGTTCCTGAAAGTATGAATATTTTTCTTTCATGTGATTTAATTATAATGTCTAGTTTGATTGTGTACTTTTCTTATTGTTTTTCAGAGTGTCATTTTGTTACCTTGTTTTTCAAGTGAAGGTAGCAGTTGAAGCAACATGGTTGATGACGGATAAATAACAAAGCATCGGATGCTAACCATCATCCATGTTTTTTTTTGCAATTTTATGTTGCAGTCTAGGTCATATAAATAGTTCTGCATTTGCCTATATGCATTGTGAAATTAAGCCTATACACAATATTATCATGCTTTTCACCTCTAAGTACTCATGAAAACCTTGTGTTACATATTGATAAAATGCCTATTTCTCCTCAGACTCTAGACTTGGCCCTTAGAGAAGTTCGACATCTGTGCACTGAATAGATTAACCTAATGTCAATTAGGATGCCATGCACTAGTTATTATGATGCTTGCTGCTTAATGATAAGGATCAGTACTGGTCTTATGAACCAGTGTTCATCTAAAACATGCTGAAAACAGATTGACCCAAAAGCTTTATGCTTGTTAGAGTTGTTTGAGTTATTGTGTACACTTGTGTTAGAGTAGGTTACTTAAGTTGTTCATGTTTTGTTTGTATTGTACTCTACTCGATCTCCTTTCTTATCCATTGTAATAGAGTGGAGAGAAGTGGAGAGAAGTAGAGAACATATTCTCTCACACTCTTCTCACAGTATTAGAGCAAGGTTAAGGTTAGGGATCTCCTAATCCTCTCTTCCTTCTTTCTTCCCTTGTTCTTGTCTACTTCTCCTTCCCCTGCTGGTCTCAGTCTCAGCAGCAGCTATCGCCGCTGCCTGCCAACTAGGGGAGCAACTGTTGCTGCCAAGAACCAGCCCGCCTCCATCAAAGGGCTGTTGCTGCTGCCCCCTCTTGGGCTGCAGCTGCCGCCTCCGTGAGTCTCCTATGGCTGCAGCTGCCTCCACCTTTAGGGGAAGCTGCTACTGCCCCTCCTAGTGCTGCATTAGGGACAGCTGCTGCCGCTCCGTTCTAGGGCTGCAACTGCCCCTCCTGCCCTTTCTAAGGCTGCAGCCACCAGCCCTTCTTTTGGGCAGCCTTCATATTTAATGTTGTAAGGTTCTTCGCCAAAGGGTTATTTGTTGGATATCTTCTTCTTCTTCTCCTCTTCCTCCATAGGATTTCTGTCCCAACACCCCATTGCTTGCCTACTTATTGAGATGCTTTAGGTTAAGGTTTAAAATACCGCCCGAAACGGTATATACCGGCCGGTATATACCGGTTTTTGGGGATTCCGGTATTCGATATACCCGGTATTTGAAAATACCGGGTATATCATGTATACCGGGCGGTATATGGCGGTATTTCGCCATATACGCCCGGTAAGGGCGGTATATGTATTATACCGCCCGGTATTACACGATATCGGTTTTTTTTTAGAGTTAGATATAATTCTAATAATACATAATTGATGAAGAAATGCTTAAAATCAATATTCAAATGTCAAATACATGAATACAATGTTTAAAAGCCATTTGGTACTCTATTAGGATTTCTCGATACAAGAGAATTACATTAGAATTAATATAGGGCGACATAGGCCCACAACCCGAAGACTCTGCGTAGCGCAACATAAGACGTAGCGCAACATCAACTAAGATGATGAATATCATGAGTTGGTACGTCTTATGTTGCGTACCAACACATGGTATTAATTCTAATGTTATTCTCTTGTATCTATGAAAAATCCTAATAGAGTACCAAATGGCTTTTAAACATTGAATTTATATATTTGACATTTGAATATTGATTTTAAGCATTTATTCATCAATTATGTATTATTAGAGTTATATCTAACTCTTAAAAAAAAAAAAAAAACCCGGTATGCTATTTTCCATACCGGACCGTACCGTGTGTCGGTTCGGTACGGTACGGTACGGTACCGGTTTCAGCCGGTGACCGAAATCGGTACCGGTACCGAGATTTTAAACCTTGCTTTAGGTTTCAATGTCCAACTTGGTCAGTTAGATACTGAGGTAGGATTTTTCTGTGTCCCCTAAAATTAATGTCTATTCTACAGTTGCTCTACCGAATATTTCCTATGGATAATTTTCTTTTTTAAAATGATTGTTGTATGTGGTAAAGCCTGTACTATGTTTTTAAGGTTTTTTGTGGGTTGGCTTCCTACCTTTATTGTGATAGTAGTATATTTTTGGATAATTATGCTATTTTAGTTGTTAAAATTTTCATCCTTTAGATTTGCTTTTCTTAAAGAATATATATAACTCACTGGTAGATCTTCCTATTATTGTTATTTTTTTTTCTTTTATGCAGGATTCTGTTCAGTCTCTTGCAAAAAGAAATATGGAGTTGGAAAGTGAGCTAGAAAATGCTAAAAAATATAGTGATGATACTCTGGAAAAACTGCATGACATTCAAGCAAAATGTGTGCAGCTGCAAGGAAAAGTGAACAAGTACGTACTAGATCTTAAGATGGATTTTCGACATCTATGGAAGATAGTACCTGGATTTTCACAAGCATCTTGTGTCGTTATGCTTTCTCAACATGGATGATTATTGATTGTTTGTTCCTTCATATGGTTAAATTGGTTAACTAGTAGGCTATGGTTGATCTAGTAATGCACTAATGCCCTTTCCTGCTTTCATGGTTCTGCATGTTGCAGAAGATTAACTTAAGCTGTAGAAAGAGGTTCAGCCACTGTAGGAATCCAGGGCATTGATAAATGCTTAATCAACTTGAATAAAGTACAATTATTAGTGAAATGCTCTTTTCCTCATAGAAAATCTGAAACCGCCCTTTGGATAAGATCTATTGTGGAAATATTTTTCTTAATTTATCAAGAAATGGGCACCAGAATTACCCATATGCTAACCTTAGCTGTAGAGAGAGGTTCAGGCACTGCATGAGTCAGGGTGTTCATAAATGCTTAATCAACTTAAATAAAGCACAATTATGAGTTAAGTGCTCTTTGCCTCTCAGAAATTTTAAACAACCATTTTGCTAAGATCTGTCATTGAAATATTTTTCTTAAATTATCAAGAAATGTTTATTAACTGTTAGTTCATGGCAATAATATTAGAACCAATTCTTTGTCTACTAGTATGCCTCTGTGTTATTCTAGTTATTTTTTCCATTGCACCTTTTTGCTTTAATATTATGATGGTATTTGTTTTAATTCTCAGCTTGGAGGAGAATCTTTCAAGTTTACAAGATGAGAATCTTATCCTGAGTCAACAGACAATTAGCATATCCCCCATGCACAACCTTCCTAGGCTGGTCAAATCATACTCTGAGGTCCTTCTGTTTTTGGCTTATTAATTTTTGTTTATTTTCTTTCCACATCATAATTACCATTTATTTTGCAACATTGCTAAAACTATTTACATATGTTTTTTTAATATTTTTTTTTTTGCAAAAACAGAAATATTCTAATGCACATGCACTCCCCAGCATTGACCAGATGCCTATATTTGTAAGATCAAATTGAATGTTTGATTAGGATTTTCTATCTTAGGGGCTCAAACTTAATGATCATTGTTTATTGTAGGAAACTCCACCAACAAAATATCTATTTCCTCTTCCACAAAGCTTGTCTGCATCAAGAAGAACAAGGAAAGTTGTCGAGAGGCATGAGGTAATTTTCTCTTTCTTTCTGTCCAATCAATCCATCAATTTGTTTGATCAGCAGTTCAAAGAAATTATTCTTGAGCTTTTAAAGATAATAACTTGAAAAAAGTTTTTTGAGTGAATTGCATGAATTGGAAAACACTCAGCAGTCTGATATTTATATACATAAAAAGAACAATTACATCTTCTATTTACAAGAAATAATAATTACGAACAGAGGTCTAGGTAAGTGGCTATTTAATGATCCTAATATTTCCAATACAACACTAAATACTATTTCTATTTCCAACACAGTCAGCATGCACATTCATAATCAGTGTGGGTATTCCCAGTACAACACTAAACACTAATTTTGTTTCCAACATAGTAAGCATGCAAATTCATAATCAGTGTGGGAACTCACACCATAATATGTGCTGCGAATTTCATAAAATGGCATTAGTTTTTCTTTCGATTTCATGAAAATCTCCTTTTTGTGCCAAAAATATAAGTTTCCCTTTTTTTATAGTTCACTTTATTGGTAATGCTTTGATTCTCATGTTATTTTTCTAGAGTAATTCCTCATTTTCCTTTGAATCTAAGGAAGGCATTTTCAGGAAAATTATGAATTGCTGTCAAAGTGCATTGAAGAAAATTTGGGGTTCAAGGAAGGTAAACCCGTCGCCGCTTGTACCATTTACAAATGTCTTCTCCATTGGCATGCCTTTGAGGCTGAAAGGACAGCAATTTTTGATTTTATAATTGAGGGAATCAATAATGTTCTGCAGGTTTGAACTCTATTTTAAGTTCGCATATCTTGTTTAGCTATACTATAGTTAAACTAAAAGATCGGTTGATGGATTCTTCATATGTTTCAGGTGGACTATGAGCATAGTAAATTACCTTATTGGTTATCCAACACTTCTGCACTTCTATGCCTCTTGCAGAGGAATCTGCGGTCAAATGGTTTCCTTACAACACCTTCTAGACGTTCTGGATCATTGGGTTTAAGTCGAAGAGCAGTTCAAGTTAGTTAATTTTAATACAATAAAAAATATTTTCATGCTAATGGTTGAGTTTATCTGCAGCTGGTTGTTTAGTTCCTGCTTGCTAAAATGGTTTTATTCAAGTGGAGTTTTCCTGATTGTTTTGTGGATGTTAAATTTGATTGTTTGACACTTTGACCAACTATTCCTAAAGTTTAAGTTGTTAGAAAGGGGCCCTCTCTATTCATTTATATTCTTAATAGCGACCAACTTCCAAACCTTAGTTGTTCGGGAGGTGTCCAATCTATTTTTCATTTTTTAACAGTGTACTAAAATTATTTTCTTGTTGTGAATGCATGTCTGAGATACTTACATTGTCAGGCACCTGCTTAGATAATGAGTGAGCATGCTAAAATGTACTGCTCCCAAATGTTCCTTCACTGAGATTTATTAGCTAGAGTACATCAGAAGGTGGTTTATCATAAGCTAGAAACATTTTGAATTAACTTTAACCTAGGAGTTTGAATGGGTAAAATTCCAAGCTAGGAATCCTTGGGAGTTGAAGTTGGTATCCAAGTTTCTTGTACGTCAAATATTTTTTTAACAATTTTCGCTTATTCTTCGTAGACGCGTTTCAAGTTTGGTTCAGTAATAAGTGGACTAACTGACTATAGCTTCAACTAAGGATGAAAACAGCATAGGTGGTAAAGTCATCTGATTTCCATTTAGATCTGGTTTATCCAATGCCAAACTGATTTTGTTCAAGAAATCGGACAACAATCAGTAAATGATTGGAGATTTGCTCGATTCAACCATAATTATTGATTGACTAGAAGCTGGCCTATGTCATCCAGAAATTGGAAGGTTTTTCTATGAATTATAATCTAATTGATTTCTGGCTGATCACATCCGATTTTTTGGTGGACTCGTGAAAATAAAAAAGAGAAAGACGAAGAAATGAGGGGGGGGGGAGGCATTTAATCTTACAAAAAGGTAGAGGTTTTTTTTGTCATTGCTGTAGCTGCATGGCCTTTGCCACTTGTGTTTTCATATGAGTGTTGCATGATGAGTGGAAAGGTCATAAGGTAGCGTTTGACGCATGGATAGAGACACGACAGACAAATAAGAACATATTAGCCCGTTTGGGCACATGCTATTTTGCATTTGGTTCCTATTGAATGAAACAGAGCGCATACCATGGTTCAAAAAATCGTAATGTACCACCCAAAATGTATCAGTTTTTACAAAACCAGTATCCGATTTTGGCTGTACCATCCATATCGAGCGGTACACACATTGATACTGGGCGGCATGGTTTAAAATCTCGGTACCGGTACCGTACCGTACCGACACACGGTACGGACCGCTATGAAATGCATACCGGCCGGGTTTTTTTTTTTTTTTTTTTTTTTTTAATTTTTTTTCGTGACATACCACCATATACCGCCCATATCGGGCGGTATACCGCCCATATCGGAAATCTAAAATACCGGTAAATACCGCACTTACCGTACCGTTTCGGTCGAGATTTTAAACCTTACTGGGCGGTACCACCCAACGGCTAGAAAAGGGTACCATTTCCCAACCTGTTTGGAACCGACTTTGAGGGGTTTTGGGGGCTATATAAACACCCCATATCACCTCCACACATCCTCAAACTCTCTCAAATTCTCTCAAACCCTCTCACTCTCTTTTTTCTTCATCTCCACACCTAAACGTTGCTGAAATGGTGCCAAAATTTCAATAGGATGTCACATGGCAGCATGCTCGTTAGTTGGAGAAGCACCACTAGCAATGCCTCGACTAGGAAATAATCGTGGTGGAGGCATCACTCGGTTGAAGCAGCATTTGGTCGGAGGATATCCCGACGAAGCTTCGTATGTTTGTTCATTACAACTTGTTTCGTATGCTGGCGATACAAACCAAAGAGAGAGATGATAGGGTGCAGATAGATCCTTTAGATGCTGAGTTCGTCCAAAGCGAGTTGGATGAGATGATGGACTGGTGGAGCACAATGGAAATGATCAACCTCTTCTTGACGAACCAGGCGATCCACCTTGACCTTCAACAGTCGTATTTGATGCAATCGAGTCGGAGAGCCAATAAGACACAAATAGCCAACAATTTGAGAGGGGGATGAGCCTTGCTCCCTCTCAACGAACACGTGAAGCCTCCGTCCATAGCAGTGGCAGCACACAAGATGGACAGGATAATGATGGTGATGATGATGGAACTGTTGGAGAAGACATCGTAGTACCATCAATACCAGCACCTGCAACACATGTCGATCTTTGGACGAATGAGCTCTACTTTGACTACTAGTCGGGCATTAACCAAAACCAAGAGGGAGACCAACAACCTTGCAAGATTACCATCATGATATGTTGAGTAGCTTGCAAGAGGTTTCAGATTTGTCATAGTATCTACTCACATGACTTTGCAAATAGAGGGGCTAGTTCGTGGGCTCCCACTAAAGAAACTCTCATGTCAACTTAGTATTTTGGATACCAAAATATAATGACTTGGGAAAATCTCTAGATGTGGGCATTGGAGACCTACAGAATGGACCTCAGTCGTGTTGGTCCCATAGAGATGGTTAATTTCTACGACGAACGTTATTCGTCCGCATTTTAAATTATATTTGAAACCTTGTATTCTACTTGCAAACCTTGATGTATTTGACTACTTAAGTTAAGAATTTAATGGATGTTTTTCATCATTTCTTGGTCAAGTATGATGTTTTATATTTAAACAAGGTTTTAGACTTCAAATTTGAAGATCAAAGTGAAATTTAACACTTGCTTGAGTTCAAAACTATGTTATCGAGCTTAGATATTAAAAAAAAAACAAAAAAAATAAAATCGGTACCATTGTCGGTACTACACATCGTACCGGTAACAGTATCGAGATTTTAAACCTTGGTGCATACAACAATTGCAAATATACCCATGTTTAGTTTAGTGTTTAGTTGTTAAATCTAAACATAACTGAATACTTCATTGCCTATTTATTTGTTTAATTTAATTATGTACCATATCATTTGTGATGATTACCATACATGTTTTAAAATTTAATCATTCATGGTTTCTCTTGGTAGTAGGAGAGTAAAACCGAGTTTTAGATGATGAAAAGCAAAAAAGAAGTTAATAAGTAAGAAGATTTTCATTCTATATTTTAGTTCTTTATTATTAAAAATATTTTTAAACTTTAATGAATTTCTTTAAGTTGGTTATATAATTAAATTATTTATTTATTAAATTTATGCCAGTTTAAAGGGAAAATAAAATGTTTCCATTATCTTTAACAAATATTTATTTTTCCTTGATAAGTACTGAATATATAACATTTAGGGTTCGTTTGTTGATAAGTACAACATATAGGGTTGTATGAACAATACAAGAG
This sequence comes from Canna indica, assembly GCA_034359265.1. Classification (NCBI taxonomy): domain Eukaryota; kingdom Viridiplantae; phylum Streptophyta; class Magnoliopsida; order Zingiberales; family Cannaceae; genus Canna; species Canna indica. The sequence goes on along the minus strand of CP136898.1, from coordinate 27,377,938 downwards.
TGGTCATTACAAGGAATGATCATTTGTTCGTTTCTAATAGTACTATACAACAAATTTAGTGTTGTCGCCGATTTTTCGCCCTCTTACCGTCGTAGTAAGGATGTGTGATGAGACATGTCGAGTGGAAACAAGGAGGAATTTAGGTATTGAGGTAAATCGAGGGCATTGTGGTAATTTTTAGTAGAGGTGGCAATAGGCCGGGCTCGCCCGTGGGCGGCACGGGCGTAGCCCGACTCTGGGCCGTGCTTGACCTGGTCCAACTCTGGGCTGTGCTTGACCCGACCCGAAGAATTTCAGGTCGGGCTGGGCACGGTCCACATGTGCCCAAGGTGCGGGCTGGGCTCACCCCTTGGGCATGTGGGCCGTGCTCGGCACGGGCCCGGTCAGGCCCGGCCAGGCTTGCCCCTGCATCCGCAAGCTTGTCTTGGCGCCACCTAGGCCTAGCTTGGTCTGCACCTAGGTTTACCCTAGTATTCTGTGCGGGGCATGAGAAGTAGGTATTTTACTCAGTGATATTATATATATGCATATAAAGAGCCTTGGTGTGGTGGTTAGTTCACCACAAATGAAGCTAAAGGTCGGCGGTTCGAGTCTCACCGCCGCCCTTTATACTATCTATTTTTAATATTTCGGGCCGGCCCAAGCCCAGCTCGAGCCCGAAGGGGCGGGCTCAGGCCGGGGCTGGGCCTCCCCTTTGAGGTGTCGGGCCGTGCTTGGCACGGTCCGGAGGTGGCCGGGCCGGCCCAAGCACGGCCCAGGCACGGCCCATTGCCACCTCTAATTTTTAGGCTTGTACTGTTAGACCAGGGCCTTTTACTTAAATTGGAGTAAAAAAGGTCTTACTTGTATTGTATCCGGGCATAGTTTTTGTATTGTCCATAGTATTTTTTTGCAAACGAATACTAAACAACAATTGTTGTCCTATCGTATACCTCACAATAATGCGAAATGAACGAACCCTAAGAAAATCGAACGATAAATATAAATCTACAAAATTGAATGATTTGATTGCAAAATTTACTACATTTCTGATATTTGATATATACTTGATTTTGATTTATTATTTTGATTATATGTTTTTTATTGATAAAATAATGTAACATAAACATTTATGAAGTTAAAGGACGTAAATATAAGATATAGGATATATATATTAGTGAATATTTAATATAAAAATATATAAATGTATTTCTCATTTGATAGTCTTTTTTTGAATTAACTTATAACGTAATTCTTGTTTGGAAATTTACTCGGGATTATTTTTGTTGCTTAAAAATTAGAATGATGTTTTTGTTTTGTTCGAGTCTTTTCCACCTATCTTATGAAATTGTTTGATCTAATTTTTTAACAATTTTGTTCCTTTTATTCTACTTTTTAACACTTCAAAATATTTAATTCCAATTGGATAGACTACATATGCATGGGCCACACCAAGGTTTGAATTTTCTAACTTTTGAGTTTGAGGAGCGATGTTAAGAATATAAAGGTAGAAGTAATATTGTTATGCTAAATGTGGGGATAAGTTTGGAGATAGATGAGGCTTTCTTATTTAATTTTGTGCACATTTGTAACTACTTGTCATCTATATGTTACGACTTGCTCGATGGGATAATTGGCCCATCAACTTCATAGGCCTCGACTATTGGCCTAATCAAAATCCTTAAGCTGAAGTTAACAGTCTCCCTTTTTGAGTCTTGATGTTACCGTCAAGACCCAAGTTGATTTAACACATAGCATAGAAGCACACACGTTAATCAACATGTAAGGTCTAGCCTAGTAGCCCTTTCTGACATAGGGATACTTAACCAAGTTGAGGACTAGATCATATTTTGATACCAATTATCATCCATCAACTTTATAGGCTGTAATCATTGGCCTAATGCTTTCGTTGAAGTTGATGGTACTACATATCCAATAAGTCTTTTTAATCAACATAATATCCAATATACTCCTAGGATATAATCTCCCTCACTTATGTCTTGACGTCCTCGTCGAGATTCAAATCAAGTTTAATGTATAGCCCAAAATCATACCCAAGATGACGGCATGTGAGGCCTAGTCTAATAGAAGCTCCATTTTATCTTGGGATGACTCTTTCTCACATAGGCTCTCCCATCATGCCAAGGAGAATATCTTGCTATGATAGTATTTGTTACGACCCGTTCAATGGGCTAATTGGTCGATCAAATTTCCAAGTTTGAATCATTGGCCTAATTGGCCTAATGTTTAAGCCGAAATTGATGGTAGATTGGTAGTACACCAATAAGTCTTATTAACCAACACAACATAGGATCTAATATACTCCTGAGACTAAACAAGGGTACTACAATATATTAAGAGGGAGGGTTATGTCAATACAGAGGCTATCTCTCTTTTATCATTGCACAAGATGGATGGATATTGTTATGATAAAATAAGAAATGTTATGAACAACTAGTTGTAGCCCTAATTAGGAGAAATTGAGATAAACATATTGAAGCTGTCTAAACGTGTCTGAAGATATTTGTAGATGTATTTAGATAGGGTGATTTTACTATGATGAATGAAGGTAGAGGTTCACTTATGAAAATTTTGCATGAAACACTTAAAAATGATTTAAATGCACTTCTTATAGTTGGATTTTGGCCTTACACAGCATCCAATGGTAGGAAAAGATCTATGTAGCTGACTGAAAAGTTAGACTACACCTTTTGCTTTGTCCTTAAAATGAGCAGGTTCTAGCTACTATTCTTGATTCTTCCTAATACTAACATCACTGGAAGTGCGCTTGATACTTTCTGATATTGAAAAGGGCATTTTGGCACATTGTTACATTTGTTACACCTTTTGCTTTGTCCTTAAAATGAGCAGGTTCTAGCTACTATTCTTGATTCTTCCTAATACTAACATCACTGGAAGTGCGCTTGATACTTTCTGATATTGAAAAGGGCATTTTGGCACATTGTTACATTTGTTAGAACAAAAGTATAACATAGCCAAGATTCTTACCCCAAGATAAGCTTTTTTTCTGTTGTGCACTGAAAACAACAAATAATGAATTTAACTTGGAACAGGGAATGAAGGGAAGAATTTTCTTTGGGGAAACTATAGTCAAAGCGCCCCTTTAAATACCCTAAAAAAGAAGTACCACTCTTTTTGGTTTTAACCCTCTCAACTCCTTATTAAAATAAATTTGATGCCACATTATTTACCACGTGGAGTTTAGTAATTTTTTATTAATTTGGGTTGAACCCATCCACTCATTAGCAATAATAATTTACTTTTTATGGGCACATGAATTTGTTAACGGGTTAATGGATTCATCCAGAATAAATACGAAATTAATACAATTGACATGGCATCAAAAGAACATTTTTTAAATCAACACATGCCATGTCACCATTCAAGATGGCAGGACTAGGTGGAAGTTGAGGGGTCATAGGCAATCTTGAAACTAAAAGGGTGGCATGGCTATTTTTTCCTTTTCTTTAATATATCTGTTATTCTGTTTAGATTTTGTTTTTTTGTAAATAAATGATATTTGACAGTTGGTTGTGTTTTTCTTCCCTTTTAAATGAAGAAATTAATAAGACTTATTCTTAATTTACATATACTCAGAGTTTAAAATCACCTCCAAAGCTTATTGGAGAAGATAGCCTGGCACATGTGGATGCACAGTATCCAGCTATATTATTTAAGCAGCAATTGGCTGCTTGCTTGGAAAAGATATATGGATTGATGAGGGATAACCTGAAGAAGGAGATTCTACCTCTTCTAAATTTTTGCATTCAGGTGCGAATATACTCAAAGTTTAGTTGACTATTAAGTCATTTTCTGTCTTTGAAATATTGTTCTTACTGATATTTTTATACTCCTTGAGTATACAAGTTTTTTATTCTTTCAAGAAGAATAATCAAGTTGATTTAATAAGAGATATTATCTTTTTCTTGTTAATATTTTATTCAAGGCTCCAAAGTCTACACGGGGATCTACTCTAAAGACATCAAAATCACCTGGTAGTGTTCCTCAACTACAGCCGAACATTCACTGGGAGCAAATAATCAAATTCTTGGATTCACTTATGGAGCAATTACGTGAAAATTTTGTGAGTTTTTGCATTTATTTCTTCTAGAAGTTGTTTGTTTATTTCACAGTAACGGTTTAGCATGTATGTTTTGTTCTATTTTGTTCTGGATGTTCCTTCTTTAGAAATCCTCATCCCGATGTATGGACCTTTTTTGGAAATATTGGTGTTTCCTATTCCCTGAATTTGAGCTTATTTAGATCTGTTTAATTTTTAGAAATCTGCACATGAAAGTTCTAAACATATGTCAGTATAAGATAATAACTATTGTGATAATTGCATTGGCATTGAAAAAAGTTGAACTCAAGGGCTGCTATTGCTGCTACATATGAAAAACATTGCTTTATTACTTGAATTAGATGAAGAAAAGAGTTTGTGAAAATGAAAGTTTTTTCTGGACAATATCTTATTTGCTAAAGTTTCTGTGTTATTTAATTAATACCATTTGCATTTGTGTTACCATTTTTACACAAATGTTGGCCCTATTTTAAATATTTTCATTTTTTCCCACCCTTTGAATGCCTTAAGCAGTATGCAGCATTTTGAGGAGTGTTAGTAGTATTGTGTTGATCTTTTTGCACTTTTAGGTTCTCCATGAATTATCATAATTTGTTTCAGAAATATCTAAAGCTTCTTTCAGTGAATAAAGGAGTCTGCTGAAGCATTTAGTGACTTTTGCCATCTTTGTTGATTGGATTTCTCAATGTTGAAATAATATTCTGTTTTTTATGTACATCTGCCTTGGTTTATATTTTAGCAATGTGTGGTTCCATCATCATAATCATATCTGTGCGATTACGTTTTTCATTTTTGTACTATTCTTATATGGTTCTAACTAAGGTTCCTTATATTCAATAAAGCAATCTACTGTACTTATTTGGTTCCACAGTGCAGATTGCTAGGAGTTATACAAAACTTTGCAGTATGATAATCTAAGCCAGTGAACTGCATTCATAATCATTATTGTCCCTGTTGACCTATTATGCTATAAACAAGCCTTTAAAGCACCTAATCCATTTCGCATGTTGTACTGATAACCTGTAGGTTGTCTATATTGTGCATGGTTTTAAATCTCGTACCGTACCGGGTGGTAAGCCCGGTATTTACCGGTTTTTGAAAAAACCGGTATACGAGATACCCGGTATGGGTAAATACCGGGTATCTCGGTAAATACCGCCCGGTATCCCCGGTATTTATCAAATACCGGGCGGTATTTGCTATCATACCGGGCTATACCGCCCGGTATGATATTTTGCACTGTAGCAAAATATCGATACTTTAAAAATACCGGTGTACCGATAAATACTGCCTGGTATGCTCCGGTATTTAGCAAATACCGGGCGGTAAGAGCTATGATACCGGGCGGTATCGCCCGGTATCACCCGACCCAACGGCTCTTTTTAAGAGCCGTTGGGCTGCTACAGTGCCGACAGCAAGCACTGTAGCACCGACAGCCCAAACGGCTTTAGGGTGTTTTTGGTCATTTTTGGATGTTTTGGTGGCTATATAAAGCCCCCAAAACACCTCTTTTACTCTCACTCACCCCCTCTACTCATCTAAACTCTCAATCTTTCTCAATCTCTCTCTCTCTCTACTTTCTTAATTTCTACGTCAAAATTCTGCTCAAATGGCGCCGAAATCTCAAGCCGACCCCGCATGGCAACACGGTGTTCGGTTGGAGAAGGCTAACCACTGGCAATGCATCCATTGTAATATGATTTGTCGTGGTGGAGGCGTCACTCGATTAAAGGCACACTTGGTTGGAATATCCAGCGACGTCGTCAAATGCACCAAAGCACCGCCGGAAGTCCGACAAATGTTTAAAGATATGCTCACCAATAAGGAGCAGTGTCTTAAGAATGCAACTCAACAAGCCGAGTTCGACCGACGAGCTACCCAAGAAATCGGCGGTGGCCATTACGAGGCTCGGGGTGGCGGTGACGAAGAGGATTCGGAACCTGAAGCCGACATGTAGATCCGTTCTATCGAGTTCGTCCAAGGCGATGCAGACCCAATAATTGATTGGTGGAGTGCAATGGAGACTGGACCCGCCTCTTCTTGATGAACCAGGCGGACCACCTCGGCTTACCAATTATATCTGATGCTATTGAGTCCGAGAGTCAACCAGAAGACACGGACAGTCAAGCTCTTGAGAGGGACATGATCTTTGCTCCCTTGGACTCTCAACGAGTTCGACAAGTAAGACGACGATCCACGTCCGACTCTCCATCTTCACAATTAAAGGGAAAGAAGAAGACACCTTCACCTTCACCTTCAAAGGCAAAAGGCAAAGGCAAAGGGAAACGACCAATTGATCCTTTGGACGTGATTGCAGAAGCGGAAGAGGACGAAGAAGACGAGCCCTCGGTTCATAGCAGTAACAGCACAGAAGACGGAGGAGATGATGATGGAGCTGGGGGAGAAGAGACCGTCGTACCATCAACACTGGCGCCTACCGATCTGTGGACGAATGAGCAATACTTTGACCACATCACTCAAGATCACGATCACGGTGCTAGAACCGGGCGAACAACTCGGGTGTACGAGAAGAAAGGCCGGTGTCGAGGAGGTGGACCGACAGCTTTGCAAGATTACCACCACGATATGATGAGTAGCTTGCAAGAAGTTTCTGAATCAACCTACTCTGTATCAAGTACCTACTCAACTGATGATACAGGGACTAGTTCTTGGACGGTCAACAAAGAAACACTGATGGGTATATGGTATAATGGATACCAAGACATGATGACATGGGATCATTTTCAGATATGGGCATTGGAGACTTACGGTGTTGACCTTAGTCGTGTATGTCCCCAAGATATGTACGAGTACGATGGACGTTATTCGTCCGCATTTTAAACATTGTATTCATGTATTTGACATTTGAATATGAAATTTAAGTATTTCTTGATCAATCATGGGTTATTGGAGTTATTTTAAGCAGCAAAATCAAAAAAAAAAAGAAGGCTCGGTATGCAATTTTCGTACCGGACCGTACCATGTGTCGGTACGGTATGGTATCGGTACGTACCGGTACCGTTCATCCATCGAGATGATGACTGGTATTGGTATTTTAAACCATGATATTGTGTATTGGTTAAATATCCTAAACTTGTAATTCTTGTTCAAGTGTTATTGTCATTCTAAGTGTAGTTTGACTATTATTTTGTTAAATTTACTGTACTGAACTTTGGTTGAAATTAGGTGCCTTCATTTTTTACCCGTAAGCTGATTACGCAGCTCTTCTCTTTCATTAACATCCAGCTATTTAACAGGTAAATGTTTCTTTAGTTGAATTCTGCCTATTCTTTATAAATTGCCTGACTAGTAAATTAAACATTCTTACTGTATATGGACTCAGCCTCTTACTACGCCGGGAATGTTGCTCATTTTCAAATGGTGAATATGTTAAATCCGGACTTGCATTGCTGGAAAAGTGGATTGCTGATGTCAAAGAGGAGGTGTGTATTGATATTTTGTCTTTGCATGTTGAATTTGCACCACCTAATTTCTTGTCTATTGCAGTACGCTGGAACCTCATGGCATGAACTAAACTACATCAGGCAGGCTGTTGGGTTTCTGGTAAATACAATATTTACTTGTTTCTAGATCTTCGCACTAGCTGTGGCTTTATCTTCTTTGCTAATTTTTTAATGGAAATGATAGATTATACATCAGAAGAGGAAGAAATCACTTGATGATATAATGCAGGATCTTTGCCCGGTATGATTTAAACCTTAGTTATTACTACGTAGGTTTATGTCCAGTGGAAAATGTTTATTTTGGTATGATATTTGGTCAGGATTCAAGTTTTGTTTAATTTATTTTCTTGGATTGAGCAGGCATTGAGTTTACAACAAATTTATCGCATATGTAAAATGTATTGGGATGACAAATACAGTACACAAAGTGTATCAAGCGAGGTTTGTGATGTTAACTTTTTATTTTAAATTTGAATTTTGGATTATTTCATCGTAATTGCCTTCTACTTTCTCTTTATTCATTAAAAGCGCCCACTTAGTTTCAAGTTTCATCATACACCTCCACTGTTATATATATTTATTAGGAAAAGCCAAATCTGGTAAAATAACCCTTGAATTATTTACTTGTTTTTTATGCTAAGATCCTTTTGCATATAGGTTGTTGCAACAATGAGGGAGATGGTCAACAACTCTCAGAATCTTTCATCGAATTCTTTTTTGTTGGATGATGATATACGGTATATTTTCCACAAAGAATATTATGTTCAATATATGCCCATAGGTAGGAGATTTTGATTGTGCTCTTTTTGCAGTATTCCATTCTCAACTGAAGATATATCGAAGGCCATTCCTGTTATAGACCCAACAGATATAGAACTTCCTCTATCTCTTCATCAGCTGCCATCTGCTCAGAACCTACTCCAACATTCTGAAGGTGTGACTGCCATAGTTGAAGAACAATATAAAGTTACATGTTGACAAGGATAGTGCTCTGTACATAATTATATTTGCTGCACTAAAGGTGCTCGGGGCGATATACCATACTGCACCACTAAGCACCATCAAACAGCATTGTTGGCCTAATAATGGGAAGAGACTGGCAGCAGCGATGTGAATATTTGGTTACTATTATCACAGCTTGGGCCCTGGGCAGTTCTATTTACTTGTAAATTTTAGTTGGATGTTTCAAATGTAACAAAGAATCTAATTGCCTCGTACTGTGTTAGAGCTATTGCATGACGGTCCATCCTTTTGTTCAGATGACCGACCATTTCTTTTATAGATATCAAGTGAAACAGTCCTTGTCACCAATGTCTCAATTCTCAGCATTTTGATAAAGTCAGATCTATATACACAAGGCCAATATTGAATTATTTAAGAGTATTGATTACTTCATAGTCTGAATGCTAATTCTCCTAGAGATACTATTTCTGCTCTTGATAATAAACTATTGACATTTGTTCAGCTATTGATTCACATCAACTCCAACCTTTATTTTGGCTTCAGATCTAAAACATGGGCAGTTATTTGATTCACATAACAAGTTTTTCCATGGCAAGCGATTGTTGTTATAAGGAGGTAATGCAGGACCCTGTTATATCGTTTGGTAGATCATGAATTGGAGCCACCATAATTTCTATGAAAATTTTGGGACCAATTCTTTTGGCTTTGGATACTAGCAAAGTATTTTGCTAATTTATAGTTATATTGGTTTTCATTGAATTTTATTGATTTAAGTGGTTCTGAGTTTGCTTATTTATCTTGGCTAATTTAGGAGATTTTAATTGTATTATTCATGAAATGTGATAAAAGAGATGGTAGAAATTTCTTATTTAACACCTCTATTCAATATTTTCATGGTTTCTTTTCTAGTTTGGCTTTTAAGAATTTGGGCTTTGATTGTTTTAATCGCTTTTAGTTGTAGTAATCAAGGTGTAGAAATCTAATTTAAAGTATAATGAAATCATAATTTGATTTCTAATTCTTGGGGTGTTAACACCGGTGATATTATATGAATCCTTCTGTGTTCTATCAAATTTTGATTAAACTAGTGGTATGTTTGCTTCATTGGATAGGATTGGATAATAAATGAGAGAGAATTGTATATGAATTTTTTAAATCCGGTATATATCAGATATTATATTAATTTTATATTATTTAAATTTTATATTATTTTAATCAATGCGCTAAACTAATAAAAACAAGCACTAGGGGGTTTTCTTGCTTGGAATAAAATCCGTTTAGGTTATTTGGAGGAATATTTGAATAATGTGCAAAACAAAATCAATATTTTGGAGTATTGAATAATGTGTTTCTTTAGAACTAGATGGGAAGGTTAAGCTTAATTAATTTCTCGAAAGAGCTACATAAGGAAATAATTCATATGGTGGCCAAAGTCAACTGAAATTAGATAATAATACTAAATGCTATCGTCCCTGGAGGAACCATCCAAATCGATGACGATGGAGGAAGCTTTCACCGTCGGTGATAGTGGAGGAGCCTTGGTCACCGGTAGCGAAGGAGGAGCCCTCTAAGGAGCTCTTGGTACTTCTTACGGAGACGACAACTCTACAGAGTAGGGGCCATTATCTTAATTGATTGTCTTAGTTGGCTAAGACGAATGACAAAAAATGAGAGGAGGGGCGGGCTTATAAAGTTCATCATTGTTGACGGCTCATCAACGGCTTACACCACCGCAAATGGTACAAAAGGCTGTCACAAATATATTTTCCAAATCCCATTGCTTGTTGTGCAGTTGTTCTTGTTACTTTTAGGTCACTGCAAATATAATTTTCCAGATTCTGTCGTTGATGTGCTAGCCGTAGGAGAAACTCAATCGTTGATAGAAAATCCAACCGAGAATAAATGTATTTGTGACGATCTAGACATTACCTTCATGAATGGTTATCCAATTACGACCACCGATGAAAATGCCATCGCAAATGGTGTGATGATAATACCTCTAACAAATCTTGATGAAAATCGACGTATTAGCAACGCGTCGTTACTACCGTCGGTCAATCTTCGGCTGAAGATGCACCATATGCAATTTCAACATAGCTTTGATTTCTGATTCGAGTTTTGGGTTTCAGGTTCAATTTTCTTCTTCATCATTATGGATTTCAAGGAATTTACAATTTAACTAGACCCAAAAATCTAAACTCTAACTTCTATTCATCTTCGAGCATCCATCAATGGCATTCTTGAATTTTTCGATTTTGTGTCGATCTTCCAATCGCAGACGTCGTTGCTACTCAACTTGGAACCTGAAATTATTTTTCAATGAAGCATTAGTTTCGAATTTGTAATCATCAAAACCGAGATTAAGACCAAGCTCTTAGGCCAACATAATTGTCGCTAATAGATTTCTAAAATCCATTGTGAATCTATTGACCATCATTAATTGATGGTTCAAGATATTTGTCATTGATCAGTGACGAATTCTTATTCATCACGTAGTTGTCGCTGATAGTGCTCATCACGATGTCGTTGGTAATATCATTATTAATAGTATATAGTTGAGACGAGTTTTGGGTCATCGTAGCTTGGCCTTAGGATTGGATCTACCGATCTCCTACCATCGTTGCTAGCTCTTTTAGATACAAATTTCTAGTTTGTTTGTCCACTACTAATCCATCTATGTTTGATAGTGAAATTTTGGATGTTGGAAACTTGGAATGAAAACCTTCATTAATTTTATAGATTATGAACTTTGGTATGTAATTGAAAATGATTATATATGTACAACCTAGAACATATATGCTTAGGTGGACTAAAGGACAAATGCAATGCATATTTTGAATTCCAGGGGTAATTAATTATTTCTATTGTGCATCTAATAATGAATTATATTTGTTAAGTTGACATCATCTTCCTCCACTTTTGAGATTGGAACAAATTGAATGAATTATATGTTTGCCCTCAATCAATTGAACTAAATTCAAGTTCTAAACCCACTGTAGTACAAGTGATAATAACATTATGTATATATTCAGTAAGTTTTTTTTATTTTTTTATTATACATTTACACTACACGGTTATGGTATTGAATTTATAGATTGTAGTGCAAATTTTATGTTTCTTGATGTACAACAAAAGAAATTTATATCTGACCTGTGCTAGGACCTTTGGTTGATAGTGCAGAACTACTGTATACATTGGACTAAGAATTTAAAGCTTAATTATTGTAGATTGTATGTCTTTGTTGTGTAAGTGATGCTGGAGATTGTATAGTGCAATTTCTGTTAGAATATTTTTTAAATATTTTATATTTTCATTTTTCATATATGTGGGCTACAATCAATTGTAATGTTTTGATTTGATAAAAGAGGGTTTGATCTTATGATCCATTATTGAGATGCCTGTTAGCTAATGTGATCTTGATCCATGTGATTCGAGCTTGAAACACTTAACCATGATTGGTGTGATTAATCAAGTGTAGGCCCGATAAATGAAGCCCGTGATGGACGGGCCCATATAATCAGTTATAAATAGTGGCTAGGTCCCCTCTATACACCGTGTGGACAAACCCTAGCTCATATTTGCTTTCCCCATCGAAAGCAGAGCATTTGAGGCGGTGTTGTGGAGGAAGACCTGACTTTTCTTACAGATCCAGAAGTTTATTCCGCTGCAAATATATCGTCATCAAGTAAGATCTTATCTTACTAATTTATTTATGATATTCTTATATTCATGAAATTCTTGATTAAAAATTTATCTTACAATTGGTTTCAAAACCGTTTTTTCATGAATTTAAAAATTCGTTTACGATAATTATAGGATGATTTTAATACGATGAATAATCTATTTAAATTTTAATTCATCATTTCTTGTATTAAAATCAATTTTTTCTGTTTGGATTAATTTATTATCCTCTGAATATTATATATTTTGATGAATCTGTTTTTATCCGTTAGATTTTTTCCCTGCTGCGTAATCTTATAAGGTAAATCAAATCCGCTGTGTATATGATTTTGATTATGTACCTTAGTATAAATAAATTAAAAAAAGAAAGAAAAAGGAGGATGCATCCGCTATCCTCCTTCCTCATGCTACGATTGCTGCGGGCGGCATCAAGAGCAATCTCCGTTAGACGGAGATCGTCGGCATCGCTTCGCAAGCAAACGCGACTGCTCCCGTCACATTTGGGTGTCATCAGCGGATACAACCAGCCTTCTCTTTCCCCTCATGAGGAACACGGCTCTGGCCGTGCGGAGGGCGATAGGTTCTGGTGTAGACGGCCTGCGGATCCGCATCTCCCCCGTCATCTCCGACCTTCGGATCTCCGCCCAGCGCCAGCACAGTCGTTGCCGGTGTCTCAGGGCGGGCGGCGTCGGTATTGAAGGGGAATCGGAGCAGATCGGGCGGCTGCGATCGCGGAGGGGAAGGCGGCTTCGGGTGTCTTCCGCGGCGATCTCCAACCCCCCCCGAGTCTTTTTTTTTTTTGCCGCCTACTGTCGGCGTCGGCGTTGTTGTCGCCACCGCATGAGGGCGGATGGACTTACTCCTTCTATCGCCGCCCCTCTCGCCGGCGTCTCAGAGCAGGCGGTGTCGGTGTCGGTGTCGAAGGGGAGAGATCGGCTGTCGACTGAGGTGAGAAGAGGGAGGCGGCGGCTGTGTCGTGGGAGAGGGGTTAGAGAGGAGTTAGGGTTTAAGTTAGAAGTTAGGGTTTAATAAGTTGGGTCGGATCCGGGTTAAGCAAGGATAAATATGATAAATCCGATCCATTAAAGTATTAAACCCAACCCATTATTAAAATAAAACCCAACCCAACTCGTTAGTTGAGATAAATTAAACCGGTTTAATTGGATCCGGTTTACCCCAATTGTTAGCCGATTCATCTCAATTGGACCGGTTCAATTTTTGGTTCATCCGGTTCACTTGAATTTAATTTGGTTTGGTTTAATTGATATTTGATTTATCTAGTTCGGGTCCGATTCACTCAAATTAGGGTCTGGGTCATTGAAATTAGGTCCGGTTCAGTGAAATTAGATCCGGTTCAACACTGGATTAGGTCAAATTTCACTGGTTCAACATCGGTTCATGTCAATTTAGGCTAGTTCAGTGTTCTTTTAAGCAGTTCAATAGGTTTCTTGACTGGTTCAGCTCAATTACATGTAGTTCATGATTAATTGATCCTTTTATGATTTGTTCAATTTTGATTTAATGTAATTTTGATTGATTCACTATATTTTTGACCAATTTATTTTAAAATTAGATCATAACATGAAATTTTGAATACAACGTTATTGTCTATCCACTCATGAGCCTATATGATTGTAGCATAGATTAATTTACCATGCTAATTTTGCTCATATGTTATAATTGACCTTAATATTTTATTATTGTCAATTTTGTTGTCATTGGCATGTTATATCTATTGTAGGTAGAAATGTGACTAATTGATTTATGCTATTTTTCTACCTATTGACATAATTATTTATTTTTTAATTCATGCAAATTTTATGAATGTCAATTTATTATTGTATATCATGACATATTTTGCTTCATGTGGGGGCTTGATTTATTATTGATTAATTATTTTATCATTGTATTTCATGATATGCTATATTTTACTTCATGCATAGTTGATATAATGTTGATACATGATAGAATTATTGCTCATTTTAATACATATTAGATGTATTTGGACCCAGTAATATTTGTGGGTTATTTTTCTAAATAAATATACTATTCATGAAAGTGCTTTTACAACATTTAAATTGTGTTGGAATCCTTTCTCATTGTATTTAATTTTTAGAGCCTTGTGTATTTATGAGATCAGACTTTTGATCCCAATATGTGTCATGTGATTTATCATATTAAATATCATGCTACAATTGATCACGTGATTTATTGTCGTCAATTTTATTATATTGCAGTATTTTAAATTTTTAATGTGACTGCAAAATCCTTCTTATCTTGTGTTGGAACTGAACTGGGCTATTGAATCTTGAATATGGGCTTAATGCTATTAATGGTCCTTCTTCAATTTTTCAGTCCGCTGCTTATAAAAGTTCTGGGCACAATAGATATGCTTATTTTTCTGCTTAATTTAGGCATAATGCAACATTATTATCCAGATATTATAATAATATTGCATAATTGACACAATATAGCTAATTTATTATCATAATTTTGCCAGCATGATTGATTTCATGATTTATTAATGTAAATTTTATTATCATGTTCAAATTTTGTTACATTTAACATGATGTAGAATCCATGTGATTTATTACTTACGTGATAATATTATTATTCATTTTATGTTATGTGGATTACTTAAAATATTAATTCATTATTATAAATAATGTTGCCAATTTTTTATATATATTTGAAACCTAATATAGCTACAATTAGGTGGGGATATTAGCATAATTTATAACCACATAAACATAAATAATAATTTGAAATGGTCATTGATTTAAATTCATTATTAATCATGGTACTTTATTCTTGTACCAATTTTGCAATATATATTGGATTTGAATATTTGACATGTGGGCAATTGATTCCTGATGAATTTTTTCACTAGTTATTATTTGTAATTACCACCAAAGTGGGATTACTTATAATGAGTGGTGTATTTTCTCATCATATGAGGAATACTGAAGATTAATTCATTCAATAGTTTTTTCCCAAAGGATGATTATTGGATGTTTTAATTGGAAGTTTTGTAATGGAGTTAGAAGAGTGTGCATTGGTCTAGAAATCTGTCTGCCCAAAGGTGATAGATTTTCGAAAATCAGTGTCTCATTATTTAACTCATCGAGGCTTTATTTCGTGATTGCATGTTCTGCCCAAAGGTGAATATGTAATATTTGGTTAGCCTCAATTTCAATTTTATGATATGCCCTATAATTTAATCTAACACATTCTAATTATATTGTGATGAAGTTATTAGAGTGTGCATTGGTCTAGAAATCTGTCTGCCCAAAGGTGATAGATTTTCGAAAACTAATGTAGTCTCATTGATTAACTGATTCATAAATCGATCACTTGTTGATAAGATAGCGACACTAATAAGATGTGAAGAAAATAATTGATTAATATATAAATGTGAAGGTCAGTTGGAGGAAAATATTTTTTAGCTGAATATCAAGCTACCTGACCTAAAAATATTAATATGTGACTTCACATTGTAGATCTCATTACAAGACTCCAAACATTTAGAGTTGAAATATTTGACTGTTAGAGATCTTGTAAAGAAAGGAGATATTTTAGTTGAACACATAGAGACAGATCTGATGCTCGCTGATCCCTTAACCAAGGGACTTAGACCCATAGTCTTTAAAAGACATGTTGAAAATATGGGCATTCTGAGTTCTTTTGATGTGCTTGGTTAGTGGGAGTTATTTTTCTTTTTGTTTTGAGCACTTTGAGATCATATTGTCATATTTAATATATGTGTTCAATAATTATTTAAGACTCGGTATAATTTGAATCAGAATGTCTCTTGATTGATACCATATTTAAGTCTAGAGACATCATGTTTTTTGTTTAAAGGCTCGGTGTCATGTGAATCATGTTGCCCATTGATTGATGCCAATTTTGAGTCTAGGGACTTGATGGTTTTTTAAAAAACCATACGCTTTCTCCTGCCGAAAGGTATATCTAGAAGAGAAAGTATGAGGACTGACAATGAAAATAACACTGTTCTTATCGGATCATTTTGAGTGTTATTTTCATGCTACACTCCACACCAATGACAATTGTCAGCAATGTTAGTGGTATTCGTGACCATGGAAAGTCTTATGTCCAGTATTGTCATGATGGCTGCCATGATTCGATATCATTGGTTGTTGATATGAGTCATAATAAGTGTTGCATCTTGGATCATTTTTATTTTATTTTTAATTTTTATTTTGTGACCACATTTTTTATTTTATTTTTAATTTTTATTTTGTGGCCACATTTTTTGAAATATATGATTAAACCCGAGTGTCGTTTTTTAAATTTATTTTTTCAAAAATAAAACTTTACAATTGATCTTGCCCAAGTGGGAGAATGTTAGAATATTTTTTAAATATTCTATATTTTCATTTTTCATATATGTGGGCTACAATCAATTATAATGTTTTGATTTGATAAAAGAGGGTTTGATCTTATGATCCATTATTGAGATGCCTGTTAGCTCATGTGATCTTGATCCATGTGATTCGAGCTTGAAACACTTAATCATGATTGGTGTGATTAATCAAGTGTAGGCCCGATTAATGAAGCCCGTGATGGACGGGCCCATATAATCAGTTATAAATAGTGGCTAGGTCCCCTCTATACACCGTGTGGACAAACCCTAGCTCATATTTGCTTTCCCCATCGAAAGCAGAGCATTTGAGGCGGTGTTGTGGAGGAAGACCTGGCTTTTCTTACAGATCCAGAAGTTTATTCCGCTGCAAATATATCGTCATCAAGTAAGATCTTATCTTACTAATTTATTTATGATATTCTTATATTCATGAAATTCTTGATGTAAGATTTGTCTTACAATTTCTTCATATTTTTTCCTATTGTTATTAGAAGTTTTTTCATGTAATCCCTATCTATTTCATGTGTCATCTACTGAGCTTGATAATTGATATAGTGATGTTTCCTTCCTTTAAGTAGTTCGATGAATTCAGTTTTCAGAATTTCGAATTGTAGCAGACATTACATCTTTCTTTCCTATTGTTATTAAAATTTCGGTTTGGAAAACAAACCGAACCGAAATTATTCGGTTCGGGTTTATTCGGTTTTTGATGAATTCGATTCGGGTTTGGATTGATTTTTTTTTTAAAAAAGGTTTTATATAATTCGGTTCGGTTCGATTTGAATCGAATGGATAGCCCTAAGGTCTGGGGAGGTCTGGATGGTTCGAGTCATAGCATTGTCACTTTAATGTGATTTTCCGATTTATCTGATCATGTTGATTTGCACATCCTTCCGTCTTTATCCAGTCTGGTACTTGATTTGGCAAAAAAAAATTCAAGTTCTGAAGATGGTAATAAAAATGATCATGAAACCACGTATAGACTTATTGGGACTGCTTAAAGGAGCTCAAGTACGAGTACTTCAAAGAAAAACCAAAACCACCCATTCTTTGATTGTCAAAACTTTGGATACAAAAATTGTCCACTCAAGAAGAATTCAAAGAAGAAGATCGAATCAATCCGAAGTATCTCAAAATGCAAAGATACCACTCATTTTTGCTTCAGGGGCTTGTAAATTAATAAGGTAATTTTTTTTTGATAAAAATGTCTATGATGATAATGCCACTTTTGGTTCTAATTCTTCTGAACTTTTGACTTATAAAGAACTTTTAGTATTAAGAATTTATAAAAATGTATGAATTATTAATAAAGACTACTGAGGAGAAAAAGAAGCTTAATAAGGAAATTGAATATGTGCAGAAAATTAAAAAAATTAAAAAATAATTTGAAATTTGAAATTTGAAATCAAGCATTTGAAAACTAAATATGAATATTTGAAAATTGAAAATGATAAATTATTAAATTAGATTTCCAAAATTGAAAGTGAAAATAAATTTTATTATTCTCAACTTACTGCAATAAATTCATACATAATTTTATTAAAAGATTAAATCTTGAAACTGACCGCAAAGATTTTGCAAATGATACTTTTCACCGTTAACAAAAATGATTTTCTAAAGAAAAAGCATGTTTGAAATTTTACACCTAATGCCAAACCTTTCAATGGCAATTATTTTTGTTACGTTCATAGAATACATCATTGTGTCTTCTTTAGAAGTTACAATAATATTTTAAATAAAGCTTAAACTCCTAAAACTATTTATCTTCAAGGACCCAAAATTATTTGTGTATCAAAAGTTTATTGCTCTCATGTAGCGGAAGCCACCACACAAGGATAGAAGTGTTGCATTTGAAGATTGCTTGTGCTTATCATGAAACATATCCTTAAGTCGCAACACACCTTCACCATGATGCTTTAGGTAAGTTATTGACATTAAAAGAAGCTTTGTATCACTATCTTGATCTATCAATTTTGGGTCATAGTTTGTGATATACATTCAATATGATAAACTCTGATATTTTTATCATGTATTTTTCGTTTTATTTATATTTCTTTTTCTTGGAGGCCACATATGACCTATAACGGGTCTATGTGACCTTGGTTGTGGATCATGACAAATCAATGTTGGTCATCGGTCTCTACCAAAAGAAAGAGTTTATAAGGATCTTGCATTTTGTACATATCATTGATTTGAGATTGCTTTAATACATAAAGATGAATTTAATATCATTTGACTTGTATTGATATTCTTGCAATACATGTTGAAATCATTTCTTGTTCAAACATTATACATTATTTGTTATCATTCAAACCATGATTATAACCTAGGCTGAAAACCCTAGGCAAACAACTTACCAACCACTCAATGCGTGTTGGAATTGTAGTACATTTATTATTTCATTTTAATATTTATTGAATATAATTAACGAATATGTGCCATGAATTGCAATAATTTCTTTCTGCATTATAATATAATATCTACTCAATTACACTATAGTGACATTCAAGCCATTTTCCCCTCCCATGGAATAACAAATGGTGTAAAGGATCCAAGAAGGGTCATAGTGTGTTCATAGCAATCTCATAAATGTAGGATATATTTTTTACAAAGCAAACTTGTATTTATCAGGAGTTTTGAGAAATACAAGTGAATAGAAGGGTGAGAAGATGAGGAGATAGAGAAAAAATACCACAACAAAAACCTAGCTCCTTACAAAAAAAACATCAAATTATCGAGAGGCGAGTGTCTAGAGTGAGCCCCAAGAGGATTGCATCCTCAGTAGCAATTACGAAGGGAGAGTGTTCAACTACATCAAAGCATCGGTAGTTGTGTTCGATCCAGATCTTCCAATGCCAAATCATCACCGCTCTAAAATACAAAATATTGACCTTGTGGGAACCCTTTGTCCCACGAAATCAAGGGGTATAGTTTAGCTGAAACGGTTTGAGACGAGATAGTTGTAGCATTCGCCGCCAACCTTGCTTAGTATAGGTGCACTCTCTGAATAAATGTCTGTGTGTTTTCATAGCAGATTGACAGAGTGGGCAAGTCGGGTCCACAAACATGTTTCTTACAATCAAACAGTCCTTGGTATGCAGTCAATGTTGAAACTTGATCCAATTGAAAATAGAAATGTTTTATGTGCATTCCTTGTGCCAGAAATACGTACTTTAATGTCTAAAATCTCCTAGAAATTAAGTAAGCTATAAAGTGAGCAAGTACTGAACATACCCATTTGACTCCAGTTCCAGGAAATTGTGTCAATACTCATGTTGTGAAGAATACCCCTTAGGTCCTCAGCCATGCCAATGATGTCCGTGACTTGTACAAACTTAGAGAACAACAAGTTCTAACCAATCAATGTCCCCTCTGCTCATCATAATCCTTGACTTCCACAATTCGTGCATTTGGAGAGACTGTTAGAGCAAATAGATTAGGGTATTTCTCCCACAAACTCAAATTCCCCACCCATTTATCGTGCCAAAGTTTTATCCTATGTCCATCCCCAACTGACAGTTTTGTTGAGATACTGAAAATCTCAAGCATGGAGCATATACCTTTTCAAACTTGTGAAACTTGGATTCTACCTCTGTTTCCCAATCCAAAGGTGTGTGGATAGAGTGCCAAGGTCAAACCTGGCCAAAGAAGGACTTCGTTCTACCATAACTTCTAGAGCCAACTTCCCAGTGTTGGCTTAAGATTTTCAACCTTGGTCTTAATCTCGGTTTTGATGATAACAAACATGGAACTAATGATTTTATGGAGAAATATTTTCAGGTTCCATATCGGTTAGCGCACAACGTCCCCGATCGGAAAAATTGGAGAAATCGGCAAGGACGCTCGTTGACGCTCTGAATTCTTCGGAAAGTTAAAGTTTAGGTTTAGGGTGTCTAGCATGTGATGTAATCCTCTTTATGATGTAAAAACTAAAAAACCAAACCCGAACCCCAGAACATGAAAACTCGGAAACCGCCCTGAAATTCACTAAGCATAGGGAGCTTATTGGAGGGCTATATGACCTAGACATTTTCTTGACACAAAAAATAACGATAATTGTTCATTAAGTAAAAACTAGATAACAAGGTATTTTAAAGGAATTTTTGAAAGCTTTTAGCATACCCATATTTGACCCGGGAGATTAGAAAACATAAATAACGATTATGTTTTAAAGTTATTATATAAATAGACTTAGCAAAGACAGAACCCAAACGAGCAAAAAATCCAGCCTAACCAAACTGCTCTGCCCAGGTTCGGTCGACCGATTGGTCGACTGGCGGCATTTCGGTCGATCGATTGGTCGACCGAACGTTGCCCAGGACGGGCAAAATTCTCTGGTCGCTCGGGCGATTGCTTGGTCGGTCGATCGATGATCGACCGGACAAGCGACCGACAGTCGGTAATGGGCGAAAAATCGCCCGTTGAGAAGAGGGAGCTCTCTCTTCTCTTCATGGCTTATAAATAGGAAGCCATGAGAGCCTTCCTTCAATATCTTGATCACTTCTACTATCTTTGATACATTCTTTTGATCAATCCTATGCTCTCGTTGAGCCAATCTTGTGAAAACCCTAGCTTGAACCTTTCATCTCTTTGATTGAGCCTTACCTTCATTAATGTTTCATCATCAAAGGCATCAAGAGAAAACTAGGAATCTTGTTGTGGAGCCAAGTACTTTATTGTTTGATTTATTGCTCCATTTTGTGTTGAATTTTCTTGTTATTTCATTGTATGTGAGTTTGTGTAAACCTAGAGTGCTAGGTTGATTGAGTTGGTGGTTGCCTTGGTGTTAAGGTTTAAATTCACCATTGTAAATTTAGTTTACTAGGATTAGTTGAGTTGTCCCTTAGGTTGAGGTGGGAGAGTGCTCTCCGTAGGAAGACGAGATACTTTCGAGTGTGGAAGTGCCTTCGGTTTGAGAGCGGAGACTTTTCGGTGTAAAGTCTTCTTTGTAAGGGAAACAATATAATTTAGTAAAGCTAAGTTTGGAAATCCTAAGCGGTGTGCTTAGGTAGTAGAGTAGGCATTGGGGCCGAACCACTATAAATACTTGTGTTTGCATTGATTCTGCTTGTGTTTATTTCATTATCGTATTTACTTTGCTTCCGCTTGCTACTCAACTTGTAATTTGCCTAAGTAACCAAAGAAACGATTAAAACTAAATTTAGGCAAAAATATTAGTAAATACTATTCACCCTCATCTAGTTTGGCCATTTTACTAACACCTAGCCTGGCCTTATTGTGAAGCTGTATGTCCAGTAAGCCTAGGCCACCGTCGGACTTGCCAGCCAACATTGTTTCCCAATTCACTAAGCTTTTTCCTCTGCAATTTGTATCTCGAGACCCGCACCAAAAGAAGGGTCTCCTCCTTCGTTCCAATTGTTTCAAAACCAATTTGGGTGCCTTGAAAATGGAAAGCATGTATGAAGCTTGACTCGTGAGTGTGTTGTTAATCAATGCCAATCTACTCGCTCTGGATAAACATAGACCCTGTCACGAGGCAAGCAACTTGTCATGTTTGGCAATAAACTTCAACAAGTCCTATTTCAGCAAGCGGGCATTCCTAAGAGGTAGTCCGAGGTAGTTGATAGGAAAGTTTCTTACGGAGTAGTCAAGGATATCTACCAGTCTGTTAGCAAAGGTGAGGTTCCCCCCAATGATCACTAACTTTGTTTTGTTGACAATAATTCTGACTCTAGAAGCTAGATCAAAACATTTAAACAATAATTGGATCCGTTCGAAATCTTGTGTGGAGGCTTGGCAAAACATGATGAGATTGTCTGCATAGAACATGTGAGAAATTCCATCTGATATTAGATCATGCAACGCCCCTCTTATAAAACCATCAGCTATGATAAAGTGTTAGTTATCAAATTGAAAACAAATGGTGATATTGGGTTATCCTGATGGAGTCTTGTTTTATGACAGAAATGTGCTCCTAGGGCACCATTGACAATGAGCGAGGAAGAGGACGATTTCAGCAGATGCGAGACACACAAAACCAGGTTACAGGAAAGCCTCTGGCCAATAATAATTGCTCAATGAAGTTCCAGTTGATAGAGTCAAAAGCCCACTCAAAATCTACCTTGATCAGGCAGGTGTCCCGGTCGCAACTATTAGAGGCCCAAACTATTTCCACCATTGTCAGAAAGCAGTCAAGCATGCTATGACCCTAGGTGAAGGCTCCTTGTGTGTTTGTCAATTAAGTTTTTCATTTGTGATGCTAGGCGGTTGGCCATTAGTTTGGAGAAGAGCTTGACAATGATATTTTCCAAATTGGTGGGCCTGAAGTCCTTTTGTAGGCTGCAGTAAGAGATCGTTGAAGATTCTCACCAGGTTGGGTCCTAGCAAACCCCAGTGTTGCTTGAAGAATTTCATGGGCAAACCATCCGGCCTTGTGGATTTGTGATTTTTCAGTCCCTTGATTACTTTACTAAACTTGTTATTCGAGAACTGATCGACAAGATCCTCAAGGATGTTAGGACCTGGAGTACGAGCGTTTGCCATTGAATCTAAAGCAGTTGTGTCAGTGAGGCGCCCAAAATGTCCATGTAGAAATTTTTGAAATGCTCGCGATTTCCTGTTTACCAGTGATTATCCTGTGCTCTGATTATAGAGACCCGATCCAATTGGATTTCTTCCTGATCGAGGCACACTGTTGGAAGTATCCAGTATATTGCGGTCCCCATCCTTTATCCATCTCTTCTTTGCTCTTCGTCACTAATAAGTGTCCTCAACATGATATTGTTTGTCGAGGTCTTTATCCATAGGAATTAGGGCGACTATTTCCCAACTCAATCTCATTACTGATTTCATGGATTTTCTCTTCAAGTTGTTTTTGATTCTGGTTCTAGCTCTTCCTCCTCAGTTGCTCCCAGTCCTTGATTATTCATTTGAGCTACTTCTAGGACTTGATCCATCAATGCAAAGCCCAGCATGGCCTAACATCTTTGCTATTTGTAAACTTTAACCCTTCTTTGATGATGTTAAGGAAATCAGGTGACTTAAGCAAAAAAAAACTTCCAGCCTGAACGGTTTGACCGGGTTGTCTCCATCTCCCCTGGATCTGAGTAAGAGAGGTGTGTGGTCAGATAGCCTTCTAGAGACACCCGAAACTTGCAAATTGGGTAATCTGCTCAGGAAGTTAGGGTTGGCATATATATGATCAAGCTTAGCCAAAGCCGAGGATAGTTTGATTATTGGTCCAAGTAAAAGTGACCTCACCTTGTGGTAGCTCCAAAAGGCGCTATCCGCTATAAATTTTGAGAAATATCTTGAATCTGTGACAGTTTCGTCTTTCTCCATCAGTCTTTATGAGGTTGAAGTCCCCCCTGTTAGCTGAAGGGTTCCTCCTTCATGCTTTATTCTCCTCATGATTATTTTGATGATAACAAACCCATTTAACAAGTGTTTGAAGTATGAAAATTGTAGGATCGATGAAAGATATGTCAAGCCCATTGTCTCTCGATCAATCCTCAAAATAGATCAATGCGTGCATCCAAAATGTGGTGGATAGCATGGAGAATCCTTCAAAGCTAAAACACACTGAAGAACGAAGCCGAAAATCCAAGCGCGAAATGAGGAATCAAAGATAAAAATTTTCAGCTTTGATTCGATCGATCGGACGATCGACCGAATGGTAGTATGCATTGGCAGCAGCCAATTCGGTCGATCGATCGATCAACCGAATGTCGTTGAAAAGTGGCAGTAGCCATTCGTTCGACCAGTCGATCGACCGAAGCAGGTGAAATTTTTTGGCTAACGCTGTGTTGGTCGATCGGTCGGTCGACCGACCGATGCCAAATATTGGCAAAATGCTCATCGGTCGACCGGATGGCAAAGCGCGAATCACGGATCTCGGCATCTCTGAGCCGATCGACTGATTGGTCGACCGCGCCAAATCCCACGACAATCAGTCGACCCATCGGTCGACTGAATGGCGTATAAAAGCTGGCTTCGGTCGACCGATTGGTCGACCGGATCGGAAGTAGACATTTTTCCATCAATCGGTCGACCCGTCGATTGACCGATCAAGGGAAAAACCTTACAGTAAGCCAGCGGTCGATTGGTCGGTTGACCGACGATTCGACCGGACCATCGACTGGGCATTTGTAACGGTCGAAAATAATCCCGTTGATGCCCTATTTCAACTGGGTTTATAAATACTCCATTCTAATCTTTTTTATGAATCTTCTCTCTTAGATGTTTGATGATAAAAGCTTCAAAGAGTGATTCAATTCCATCATCCAAACCTTCAAAGCGCTAAATGTTCATCAGCTGAGTCTTGATCCCTTGCTGCCAAAGGAGTTTTATTTCTAAGGGTTGATCAAGCTGGTTAAGGGTGAGAAGAAGAGGCGGTTAAGCGTGATAAGCTACTATTCCTCTTCTTGTAACAAGTTTTTATTTAATTTGTTTTCAACTCTTGTATTTGATTTGTAGGAAGACCTAGATTGTTAGGTCTTGTGTGTGGAAGTGGTTTCCTTGTTGTGATGGAGTAAAGCCACTTGTGTAAACTTAGTTTACTAGGATTAATTAAGTTGTCCCTTAGGGTTGAGGTGGAAGAGTGCTCCCGATAAGAATGCGGAGACTTCCGGGTGTGGAAGTGTCTTAGGTCGAGAGTGCGACTCTTCGAGTCAAAGTCCTCATTGTAAGGGAAACTCGAATTAATCTAGTTAATTTACTTTAGAAATCCTAAGCGTGATGCTTAGGTAGTGGAGTAGGCATTAGGGCCAAACCACTATAAATCCGTGTGTTTGCATTGATTTATCGATTGTATTAATTGCTTTATTATTTATCGCTTTCGCATCAAAATCACTCAATCGTAAATTGCCTAAACAATCTAAGTAAATGATTAAAATCAAATTAGACAAATAACATTAGAAAACATACTATTCACCCCCCTCTAGTTTGCCATTTCATACAACCCCCCCCCCCCCCCCCCCCTCACCCACACACACAGTTGATACATCTCCCTTATGAAAGTACGACTCTATATGCGATTGGGTGGGCCATACACCTCGATAAGATTAATAATCAAATCAGATTACAATGATTGTAAAGAAATAGAGATAAAAAAATTCTCCTGTAGAGGCCGAGATACATCTCGAAAGTCGAAATAGATGTATTCCAAATCAAAAGAAGGCCACCTAACAGACCCTCTTCTAATCCCCCACGATCTGCAGTGAAATGATCACTGTTGTGCAGTGAAATGATCTTCTAATCCCCCACGAAACACAAAGATTTGTTTAATGAAACGACTCGAAATTAGAGCAAGCTTAGTCTCACATAAAAAAGATTAAGTTACAAAGTTCATCCCTGATAAGTTGTTTGACTATATACCACTGGGATCGACGATCAGGGCACGAACGTTACAAAATACAACATTGATATTGAATGCATTCATAGATAACCAGTAGATAAACCACTTGAAATAGGAAATAAATAAGTAGGGGGGGGGGGGAGGGTTTACTGTCAAGCCGTGACTTCTGAGACCTCTTTGATGATATTAAGCGGATTGTCAACGCAGGAAAATCACATGTTCGCATTTGAGGAGAGCACTTCGTTATTCAGACATGTAACTATTCCAATGATGATGGAGCCATAGGTCGTCGAGTCTTCGTGGCAAGGAGGCAAAGTAGATGATGTTCCTTCTAGTTTGGCTGCCTTCCGATGTTCAGCCTGCCTAGAGGAATAGATTCCAGATTTAGTTAACAGTCGATTGCTTCTGCGGACCTTCAAAGGCGTCAATAATGTTAGTACTAGCTCATCTAGTTCATTCAATATGTCATATGAAGAACTCGTTGATGAATATCAAAAAATGTATATCTTGCTTGTTAGAAAAGATAACGAAAATAAAAGATTGAAAAAGGAAAATGTGATGCTTAATTCTCATTTGCATGAATCTAAACTAGAAAATGAAAAATTGAGATCTAGGTCATTTGATTCATGCCATGAAAATGTAGAACATGAGCTTAAGGATTTGAAGCTTAAAAATAATAATTTAGAAAATGAGAATTGCAAGTTAAAATCTCAATTGCATGCATTGCATAAATCCATAGATGATTTAAAAAATGAGATGTTGATTTTGAGTAAGAAAGTCAATACTTCCTCTTTTAACTCTAAACATCAAAATATCTCATTTAGGAAACCTCAAAAGAAAAATATTTTATCTAATAATGCTCATGCTCATCATGCCTCTCATGCCATGCATTCTACCATTAGACCTCATAATTATGAGAAGATGAATGAGGTTTCTAAGAATGCTCATACTCATCGTATTTCACATGACAAGCATTCTAAAAATAAATCCCATGTACATAACAAAAATAAAAATAAATTTAATGGACATTATTTTTGTTGTGGTATTTATGGCCATGCAATTCATGATTGTGCATTTAAAAGAAATCCAAGTGTTGCTAAGACACTTTGGATTCCTAGGCCAACTCACCCCCAAGGACCCAAACCTATTTGGGTACCAAAGATCTCATCTTCTCTTGTAGGGGGAGCAACCACACAAGGGTAAAGGAAATTGAAGAATTGAAGTTGACCTTGGATCTAAATGAGAAATCTCCAAGAGGTTGCAACTTCGAATCATCATGATGCCTATGGTAAAGTTGGCATCAAATACTCCATCTCCTATACCTCTTGTTTAAATTAGAGTTGGAGTTTGATATATGCTTAATATTAGTAGATTTCCCCGCTCTTAATATATTTCAAATAATTTTTGATTTTTTGATCTTCGGTCTCCTCGAAGACCTATGTGGCCTGTAATGGGCCTAAGCGACCTTGTGGTTCTAAATCGTAGGCACATTGTGGCCTTTCGGTTTTCAACCAATAGGAAGGGTTGGAGATCATATTTTTCATTTATTATTCTTGTGATATCTTAAAATTCGTTTTGATATCACTCGATTTCATTTTGAAATGAATTTGAAACCATTTAGCAAAGTGGTAGTTGATAATGATACTTAATGCTTCTCTTTGCTTTTTGGTTGAGTTAGCTTGCTAAGTAGCTATATTTTCTTTAAAAATATTAGTGTAGCTTACTTGAAAGTTATAAGTGTTTTAGGAAGGCTAATTAGGAAGAAAAAGATTAGTTTGACAAATTATCATGAATAAGGTATAACTTTGATAAATTCAAAATCTTAGTGTTATACCTAAATGTGTAAGCTTAAAGTATGTCTCTATACTCATGATTAGAATTACATGTTAAAATTCTTGAATTCTCATGAGTAGGTAGAACTTTAATACTTAGACAAATTTCATTGAATGAAACTTGTTCTAGGTAAATATCTATTATTAGAGACCTTCTTGTAAGTCCAAACTAGTTTAACATAAGTAGAGATCTTACTTCCCAAATAGTTCACATCTTAAGATCTCTTAGATTCATTTAGATATCATGAAAACTCATTTAAAATGAATCTTTACTATCTAGCATAGGTTAAGGTTTTAAAATAAAACTTTACATTGAACCGTGCTAGTATGTTAGCTTGCTAGTAGTCATATTATTTCATTATTATACTAATGAAGTCTACTTGCAAGTTAAGAATTGAAAAGCTATGCTATCTAAAATAAAATGAAAAAGGATATGAAAAGTTGGACAAATTTTCAAGAAAAAGGTATGAATTTGATTTTGCAAAATTTTAGTATAATTCTTGAATTATTCATGTTAAATGATATCTCTATGCTCATGATTGTTGTTGCATGACAAATCCTTGAATTTTCATGAGTAGGAAAAATCTTGATAACTTAGTTCATTTCATGATATCATAATATTTATGAAATCGAACTAGGTTAAAATTCTTCTTTCGATACTTTATTTTAAGTTAAAAATTTGATAAACATGTTTAGATACACACATGACATGAGTCTAGATATTTAAAATTTGAAAATTCATGTCTAGATGAACAAATACAATTGGTATCTCACTTTAGAGGACTCAAGATTGAGAAGGTTTGACCCAAGTCAACAAATCGACTTGGTCACTTCATTTTAAGTCCAAATCTCATAAACATATTTAGAAATAAGGATGATATGTTTCCATGCACATAGAGTAAAAAATTCATATGGATATGGATAAAATGACAATAGAGGTCAATTCTTGCTTACCTCTTTTGAACCAAGTTGACCAAAGTCAACAAGTTGACTTAAATGTCTCATTTTTAATCCATATTTGTGAAACATGTTTAGATTTACTCATGTTAAGTATCCATTGAGTTAAATTTGAAAAATCATGAGTAAATGTTAAGATTAAAACTTAGCAAGTTTCATAAAAACTAGTTTAGTTTTAAATGAAACCATGCTAGGTTGATATCTTGACTTAAGAATATAATTTTCATCTCAAACTTGACATACACTCTTTACATGACCATTATGTGGTGTCATAAAAGTTTGAATGAAAACTAAGCATTCTTTGAAAATAACTGAAAAATTATGGAATTGTCATTTGTTCAACAATTGGTATCACCAATTTCAGTTATTTCTAGGAAAATATAGAAAAATCCTTTTTAGATGATTCTTGAAACTACACATTCACTGAAAATTTTAGTTTTATCAGTAAAAAATTTAAAAAGTTTCATCATAAATCGGATTTAAAATGAATTTTTGAAGTTGGATTTCAAAACACAAAGTAACATCATTCTTGAACGTCAATCTTTCCGATACTTTGATTTTTCTTCGAAAACTTCATATAAAAACTCATGTACACCATTTGGATTCAATTTCTAATATCATTCACTCAATTTCATGAGTTAAATCATTTCTAGGAATGATTTTGATATTTTGGATGATAGCTAGGATCCATTTGTTTATTTGAAAACAATATAGGATGAAAAATGAACTTAGAAAATTCATTTTGAGTTGAAACTTGATACAATCATTCCAAATGACCATTCAATAATTGGTATCAAAATTTTTCGTCCAAACAAATTGGTTTAAAAAATATTTGTCAAAAATATGACTTTGTATAAACTTAAAAGCTTGATTTTTAAAAACTTTAAGTATAGGTTGACCTATGTCAACAAAGTGAATTAAAAATTTTATCTTAAGCCTAAACTTGAT
Organism: Canna indica; assembly: GCA_034359265.1. Classification (NCBI taxonomy): domain Eukaryota; kingdom Viridiplantae; phylum Streptophyta; class Magnoliopsida; order Zingiberales; family Cannaceae; genus Canna; species Canna indica. Next base: position 27,348,312 of record CP136898.1, on the reverse strand, counting down.
TCATAGACTTACATTATCTCATGTTTAATATATTGATGCCTAAGTTTGAGAAAACATGAGTAGATAGCAAAACATTGAGACTTAGCATTTTCATAGTTTTCATGCTTATTTCAAATGAAACCATGTGCTAAGTTTATATTTGGATCAAATGATTTCATTTTCATTTCAAACTTCTAAAACATGTTTTAAATGATTAGATCTTGGTATTTTGAAAGTTTGAATGAAATCAAAGAATTGATACTTAGTATTTTCATGTTTTTATGCATATGTCAAATGAAACCATGCTAAGTTAAACATTTGTTTTCCATCCCTTTGGTTGAGGTTTTCATGTTTCATGAAAATAATCTTTGAAGTCTCAACTTCATGAAAAAATAATTGTGTTTCATCCCTTTGATTAGATTGCCCTTTTTATTGCCCTTTTTGATTGATGTCAAAATGGGGAGAAATGTATAGTCAAAAGGGGAGAAATGTATAGTTAAAATGGGGAGAAAAGTATAGGTAAAGGGGAGAAAAATATAGGAAATCCATGCATATAGATAGGAGGAGTTTATTCTTATAGATATGCATGTTGATAGGGGGAGAAATCCCTTAGTTGATATCCTTCTATGCCTTAATGATTATATTTTCTTAAGGATGTTTGTCATCATCAAAATGGGGGAGATTGTTGGCTTTAGGTTTTCAACCTTAGCCTTAATCTCGGTTTTGATGGTTTTGATGATAATAAACATGGGACTAATGATTTCATTGAGAATATCTTTCAGGTTCCATATCAGCAGCGTTCGATGTCCTCGATCGGAAAAATCGAAGAAATCGAAAGGACATTGATCGTCGCGCTCGGGTTCATCGCGGAAACTTCTCGAAGAGCGACGCATGCACCAAAGACGTATTGGACAGTCTCAAAGATCACTTGAAAGCTCTCCAAGTCGATGGTCGTTGAAAGTCGAAACTCGAAAACGAAGCGCTGAAGAAATAGGCTGAAGAAATAAACTTCAACCTAGGTTCGGTCGACCGCCCGGTCGACCGAATGAAGGTAAAAAGTAGCAGAGCTACTTCGGTCGACCGGGCGGTCGACCGATGGAAGCCCAAAATGTGCAGTAGCTTGGGCGGTTGACCCGTCGATCGACCGACATGCTGATACCCGATGATGCAGATCTCGTCGGTCGATCGACGGGTCGATCGAAGGTCAAGATCGATAGTTTTCCGTCTGGTGGTCGACCCATCGGTCGACCAACCACAGAGAAAAGAGAAGCGGCCGAAAGACTGGTCGATCGACCATTCCACCGGCGGTCTGCAATGAATAGTTTTCTATCCATTGAGCAGTCGTTTCTTCAGCAGGGTATAAATATACCCTCATCTGATTCGTTTAATCCCTCTTCCTTAATTCTAACAGAGTTCATTGAGTATTCAAAAGGAAGATTTAGAGCCTTCCAAAAGATTTAAAGCTCGCGCTCTACTTCTCCGTCAAGTTCATTCTTCAAGCGCCAGCTGCTACCTCAACTCGAAAACCGACTCAAGCTCATTCCCTCGGCGAGTTGGAGGTTCCAAGGCTGTGAAAGGAGCTTGCAAACATTGGTTTTATTATTTATCTCTTTTGATGGTATTTTAACTGTTTGTTTAATTTGAGTTTGTAAGACCGGGTGTTAGGTCTTGAATTGGGTGAAGTGGTATTCTTGGTGTAGAAGGAGTAAAGTCACTTGTGTAAACTTAGTGTTTACTAGGATTAGTTTAGTTGTCCCTTAGGGTTGAGGTGGAAGAGGACTCTCGATAAGAAGGCGGTGACTTCCAGGTGTGGAAGTGCCTTAGGTCGAGAGTGCGTCTCTTTGGTAAAAAGTCCTCTGTGTAAGGGAAACGTAAATTAATCTAGTAAAACTAGTTTGGAAATCCTAAGCGGGGTGCTTAGGTAGTGGAGTAGGCATTGGGGCCGAACCACTATAAATCTTGTGTTTGCATTGATTTCTTATTTGCTTTAATTGCTAAATCATTTATTGCTTCCGCATATAAAATCATCGAATTGCAAATTGCCTAACTAATCAAGTAAACGATTAAAATTGAGATTTAGGCTAATTATTTGGTAAACACACTATTCACCCCCCCTCTAGTGTCGTCATTTCGTCCACATATACGTGCTTATACCCCGAAGCCTAAACCATGCACATGTCAAATCAAATAATGTAGCAGAAAGAAACAACAAGTTTTATTTTAAATAAAAAGCAAACCAATCCCAAGTATAGTTTAATAGCTCAAGAAAAATGTGGAATAACGATTAAGTTCAATAGTTCAAAAGTTCAGACAAAATAAAACCTAAAATAAATGACATAAATGCTCTCAGGGCTACAACTCCAAACAAGCTAATACAAGTGTATGACTACTACCAAAAGACTCGACTACGACCCTAACTATGACTACTATGAGATCCTGCGGCTCCTCTGCCCTCCAGCGGTGCCAAGTGCGTCCAACCCACCTCACCGGTCAGGCTCTGCAAAACAGAAATCAACGACAACGGGTGAGTTCAAAGAACTCAGCGAGCGGTTTTACCCACCCTCACAAATAAACATAGAGATAACATGAGTACATTCTATCTCTAAAAAGGCAATGTCACAAAGGTATGACTAGCTACCAGGCCAACAAGCCACCCATGCGCACGACATCTAACTCTCCAAGGAAGTGCATCAGGCTGAAGCCCACTATGCCCAAAGGCAACAACACATACTAGGATAATCGGGAAGGCCCTCCAAACTTATCCTAGTAGAAAGAAACTCGGGAGCAATCGGGAAAGGCCCTCCGAACTTGCTTGACGAGACGTGCAGGGACAATCGGAATTCGCCCATCCGAACTTGCCCCTTTAAGATATCATAGGAGTAATCGGGAAAGGCCCTCCGAACTTATTCCTTAACACCAGCTAGGGGATAATCGTGAAAGGCCCTTCGAACTTATCCCACGAAGCTGAACCATAATAATTGGGAAAGGCCCTCCAAACTTGTTCTGCAGGTTGGGAATTTAGCGTCCAACCACCCGGGTGTAGCCCGTAACCCGGCTCCAAATTGAGCCGCTCCGCCATTCTCAAGGATATGACGCATCAAGACCTAAGTCGAGATTCTCCTACGGTGTCTTAGGAGTGATCCTATTGGAAAGTGTCTCAATACTCCAAACCCGACCCTAACTCCTAGACCCGTAATGTCATGAACCCGTATAGTTTTATTTCATGCATACTTTACAAGTTGGTTCATAACAGATTATGCTCACCCTTTAACCCAATTTTAATTATAGAATTAAAATTTAGATCATCTCAATTAGAGTTTTATTTTAGGTACTGTTCTGCCCAGAACTGCTGCGTCTAACCCGATTCTAGTCTCCAAAGTGTGTCCTATGTTTCCAAACTATTTTTTCTGGTCGAAACGATAGGTTACACAACTATGTTCAGAGATCTAATCATATAAAAACAAAGTAAATAAGAATCAGCCCAGATTCAACAAACAACATATAAATTTCAGAAAAGCTGAAATTTTCAGCACACCATGAAATAAAAATCCGAATTTTACATAATTAAATCCCTAAATTACCAACATCATAGATTCATTAGGGGCGGCAAAAATGGGCACGGCACGATAACCACGGGTTGGGCCAAAAAATTCAGATCGATAAGCTTATCGGGCCAGCCCGGCCCGACCCGCAGTTATTGCAGGCCGACGCAGGCTGGCTCTTATCGTGTCGGGCCGACCCGTTTGGACCGCAAGATATTAAAAATGAAATTAATTTTATTTTACTTTTTGAAATTAAAACCCTATTACCCTAAGTGTGTGACCCGCCCACCGGCCGCACCTCACTCACGCCCGACTCGCACTCTCTCTACACTCTGCAGTTTCGCTGTCCGCCATTGTGCCATTCCGCCATTTGCCATTCCGCAATCTCCGACTCTCTAAGAGACCAAGACTCCATCGCAGTCTTCACGGATTCGCAGCCTCGTTCCACCGTCCGCCATTCCACAATCTCCAAGACTCTGTAGTTCCATCGTAGCCTCATCTTCGTCCGTTAGCTTCGACCTCCAACTCTCCTCCGTAGTCCGCCCTCTCCTCTGCAGTCCGCCCTACCTTCGAGCCCTAGGAGAAGCTCTCCTCTGCGGACTGCAGCTCTGCCTCGTGCCTTCGCCGTCGGCTCTGACCTCCGACTCTGCCTCCGACTCCGCCTCCGACTCCGCCTCCGACTCCGACCTCCGACTCTGCCTTCGACTCGAGGTCAGCACTCTATTCTTGCTTAGTATTTGATCATAGGTGTAATTTCATGCTATCTAATGTGTAATTTCATCTGGCACTATCTTGTATTTGATCACTATCTTGCTTAGTATTTGATCTAATGTGTAATCACTATCTTGCTTAATTAGTATTTGATCATAGGTGTACCCATGCATTGATTTAATCTAATGTGTAATCACAGTAATCAGTTAATCACTATCTTGCTTAGTTGTGCTCATTGAACTGATTTATCATACTTTGTAAATAGCATCCTATATTTTTGAGTCATCTTGGTTAACTATATTTCCTATTCAGTTGAGCTCATTAATTGCTTTAGTTAAACATACTTGATTTAGTTGAGCTCACTAATTGAACATTTGAACTGAGTTATACTATTATAGTAAAGCAATATGCCAATGGGATTTTATGCATGAGTTTTTTTTTGTTGTTTGTTTATAGCTGCCGAGGAGAGAAGATGATACCGATGAGAATCTTGAGATTGGATTTTTCATTGATGATGATGCAGTCAATGATGATATTGAAGAAGATGTGGATGCAAATGAAGGAGATGTGGATGCTTCTCCACTTCCAACATCGAAGTCGGGGGTACACTACTAGAAAAATGGGCATCAGCAACGGCCGAGCCATTGCAATAGAGCCGTGACAGAAAGTCGCGTTGCTGATAACTTAGCAACGGCTCAACAACGGCCGCTCGGGCCGTTGCTAAAAATATTATCAGCAACGGTTTTGCCACGGACTCAGAGCCGTTGCTGATAACATTAATAGCAACGGCCGCTGAGTCCGTAGCAACGCCGTTAGTAAAAGCCCGTCGCTAAGCCGTTGCTGTAGGTCATCAGCAACGACTTTCGATACACTTTTAGCAATGGCTTTCCCACGAACGGCCGTGGGAAAGCCGTTGCTGATGATGTGAACCTGGTAACGAAAAAATTTAAAATTCCAAATTTCCATTGATACATTGATACATAACTCACACACCCATACACTCATACACACATTCATTCACACATCACAAACACACCAAGATATACATCAAAACAATTATATTTATATTGATAATTATCCACGATAGTATAAAAATAATTCAAATGCAAAATTGAAGTATCAACATCTCAATAACATAGTCAATATAAATTAAACAAGTTCAATATCTCAGTAACAAAGTCAATATAAACAAAATCTCACGATGACGATGGAGGATGGTCTGGATCATATGGCGGGGTTTGGAGTGCTTGAGTGTACACCGGCGTGGACTGACTCGAGGATGATGGATTAGATGATGCCGAAGAGATGCCTGCTTCGGGATGACCTGACATGTTGCGTAGCATAGCTTGTATATCCACCATCATCTGACTCTGGCGCTCCATTATCTCAGTCTGACGCGCGACCGTGTCCTCTAGAGTCCTTATTCTGCTACTATGATCATAACTGGATCTAGAGGTGGACGGCCGCTCACCAGCGACCTGAGGGGTCGGTGCCCCAAGTGGCCCTAGTACGGCTCGCGCATGACCACTATCTGCGAAGCCATATACGCGGCCATGGTCCCAGCCACCTGCGGCCTCGACCCACGATGCTGCGTCAAAGTCCTCGGGGGTACCCCCGCGCTGCACCACCGTCTGGCTGTAGGTCTCCTACTCGAGTTTGATTTTTTGTTTAATATTTATCATAAAACTTAAATTATAAATATATAATGAATAATTTAAACAAATATATAATTACCATAATGTATGCAGCGCGGTTGTCGATGTACTCCCCCGTCCCATGTGCTCGACGGTGAGTCCGCTCAAACACCGCCATCGGGGAGGGTCACTGGACAGTCCCGTCATCCGACACCGTCGTCTATATTTACAAAACAAATACATTAATTAGTACACATAGTAACAAATAAAATATATAATTAAAAGATATACTTACCATACGGTTCGCGTGCACTGCAAATGCAATAGAGCCACCGGTGTGACGCGCTGCTCCCCCCAACATGCGATTTCTAGCCGCATTCCGAGAAACCTCCTGCCATCGATCCGTCGACCATATTCCCACGAGCTGGTCCCATATATCCGGAGTAATCCAACCGGGGCCGTATCCCCGAGTCTCCGCGATGTTAGTGGTCCCAGCTCGGGCCATCGCCTGGGACCGAGCCTGCCCCAGCTGCCCATTGTACCTTGCCCGGGAAATAGCCTCCCAGGCAGCGTAAATGAAGGGCCTCTGGTCCTCGGCCCATGTATAGCGAGCCTGCAAAATAATAATATCAGTACCAATATTAATATATCATCATGCATGTAAAAATAATAATAATACGTGCCTCAAACTCGCGCCATAACATGTCGACGTGCTCGCTAGGCACGTGAGACCACGTAGGCCATGCCCCGTTCATGTATCGTCGAATAGTAGAAGAAATGCTCCTCGGCACTTCTTCTTGCTCGAACCTGCACAACAAAAATAAATTTTAATAATATATTATGATATAATGAATTTTTAATGATTCATAATTCATGATATATTACCGCTCCCCAATCACGCTAATCAATCTACGTGACTCTGTGGCTGGTGGAGGCTGCCACCTGTTCGGCCCGCGTGGCCGCCTGCGTCTGGATGTACTAGCCTCGGCAGTATCATCCTCATGAGGATCAACAACAGGAGGATCAGCAGCATGAGTAAGTGCTGGAGTCTCACCGATCGGAGACTCCGAAGCTCTCCTACGTCGATAACCACGACCAGACATATCTGTCGAACAGACATATAATCAGATTATTGTATAAATAGTAGAGATATATTTAATAAAATATATACTTTACAATTATTCCTCATCATCTGAATAATAGTCTTCGAATTCTTCTTCTTCCTCCTCTTCTTCCTCTTCTTCATCTTCTTCATCTCCAGCTTCCTTAATTTCATGATCGTCATCATCAGCATATTCAACTTCTAATTGAATTGACATTGTGTCTGCATCCTCGAGTATTGGAATAATACAATCCACAGCAGGAGGATCATCTTCTTGATAAAAACCATGTGTCATATCAGGTATCAGCTCATTTTCTCCTACTATCGGATCAATTTTTCCTCTACCTTTTGTCTTACAGACTACACGCCAATCTGCTCTATCTTTATTTCGAGCCGGATACTTCGCGTAATATACTTGTTCGGCTTGTGATGCCAATATAAAAGGCTCATTTGCTGCCAATTTCGATTTGTAATTAACCTCAACAAGTTTGTATTTTGGATGAACTTTCATGCCCCTTTTTTGTTGTATCGAACCAATGACATCTAAATAGGATCACTGATTTCAAGCCGAAGTAGTGCAACTCTATCACTTCTTCCACCAGTCCATAAAAATCCATATCACATTCAACATAGGTTGTCCCTTTCACGCAGACCCCAGCATTCATCATCTTCTTTGTAAATGAATATTCAACCGTGTGAAATTTATACCCGTTAACAAAATATCCGCTATAGCACGACACAAGTCGCGACGGTCCACTAACAAACTCAAATATTCTTTCATCTATTTCAGCTCTGTGATCTTTGCTGTAAGTCTGAATCCAAGTAGGGAAATCACGATTCTGTAATCTCTCCAATTCTTGATCGTTGTGAATAGAGTATTTTTGCACCATCTCAATGTCAAATATTTCAATGAATTGTTCAATCTCTGGACAATTGAGTAATACATACAAGTGTGACAAATGGTACTCTTCATCGCTTAAGTGTCGAGATGGACGAGAACCAAAAGCACGACCAGAGTGACAAAATATATTTAAACGTCCATCTGAATGTCGAACACCCCCGTCGTCGTTACGTGGAAGACGATCAAATCTTGTCTGTACTGTCGATTCAAAGTAAAATGAGCAGAATGTTGAAATTTCTTGGATGATATACGATTCAGATATTGATCCTTCAACAGCTGCGGTGTTCTTTACTTTTTTCTTCAGATGATTCATGTATCTTTCAAATAAGTACATCCACCGATATTGAACGGGGCCACCAACTCGTGCCTCGTATGCCAAGTGTATCGGTAGATGCTCCATCGAGTCAAAAAATGCAGGAGGGAAAAACTGCTCCAGCTTGCATATGATTTCAACAATATTATTTTCAAGTGTTGACATATCTTCGACTCGAAGGACATTTGCACAGATGTTTCTAAAAAACATACTTAATTCAGTCAACGGACCCCAAATATTATCAGGTAGAAGATCTCGAAATGCGATCGGAAGTAATCTTTGCATGAATACATGACAATCATGGCTCTTCATCCCTGATATTTTGCAATCATCGACGTTCACACATCGAGATAAGTTTGAAGCATATCCATCGGGTAATCTGAGTTCTTTTACCCATTGACAAACATCTTTGATCTGTTGTTTATTTAACACATATAGGGCCTTCGGTTTCAGATATCGTCCGTTGACCTCTTGTAACTCCAACTCTGGTCTTTTACAAAGTATTTTCAGATCATGTCGGGCTTTGACATTATCTTTAGTTTTTCCAGAAATATCCATCAAAGTGTTGAAAATATTATCAAACATATTTTTTTCAATGTGCATGACATCTAAATTATGTCGAATCAATAATGAACTCCAATAGAGCAATTCCCAAAATATACTTTTTTTCACCCAGTTGTGTGTTTGGCCAAAACCTGACACTCTTTCATTGCGACCAAATACTATATCTGGAAGTGCTGAAACACGTGCTAACATTTGTTCACCAGACAACATCGGTGGTGGCCCATCTCTTTCGACTCTGCCCTTAGTAAATTTATTACGATTCCTTCGATACTGATGATTAACCGGTAGGAATCGACGATGACAATCAAAGAATGAGATTTTTCGTCCGTTCTGAAGACTGATTGATTTAGAGTGTTCCATACAATACGGACAAGAGAGTCGGCCGTGAGTGCTCCAACCCGACAACATGCCGTACGCGGGGAAATCATTGATTGTCCACAAGACCGCGGCCTTTAAATTGAAGTTTTGCTTCCGATGACAATCATAAGTGATAGCTCCCTCAGTCCACAATGTTTTCAATTCATCTATCAAGGGTCTGAGAAATATGTCAATTTCTTTTCGCGGACCCTTAGGACCCGGAATAATCATCGAAAGATAAATAAATTCATCTTTCATGCACATTGACGGTGGCAAATTATAAACTGTCAGCAGCACTGGCCAAACTGAATAAGGAGTTGCAAAATGTCCAAACGGATTAAAACCATCTGTGCATAATCCCAATATGATATTTCTAGTATCCCTAGCAAATGAAGGATAACATGTATCCAAATGTTTCCATGCTTCACTGTCAGATGGATGAGTCATTATTGTATCATCACGACTTCTTGCATGCCAACTCATGTAGGGGGCTGTCTTTTCCGACATGAATAATCTTTGAAGCCTCGGTGTTAGTGGAAAATACCGAAGCACCTTAAACGGGATATTTTTCTGTCGGATCGATTTCTTCTCCTTATAACGAGGGTGTTGACATACAGGGCATTTATCCAACTGCACATTTTCTTTATAATATAAAATGCAGTTATTTTGGCACGCGTGTATTTTTTCGTACACAAGCCCCAATTTTCTCATTAGCTTTTTAGTCTTATAAAAAGTTGGCTCAAACTTGTTATCAGTAGGCAGCATTCCATTAATCAATCCAGCAATCCGATCATACGCAACTCTGCTGATATTACAATCGGCCTTGATGTTTAAGAGCTGTGTCATTGCTGAAAACCTAGTATATTTAGGACAATTCTTATACAAAGGTTCATCGGCAGCTTTCAACATCTCGTAAAATTCTGCAACTTCTTTATTCGGTAATTCAATCTCTACCGTAGTTTGTACTTCTGTGATATCAACCGCTGTAGTATCTGGTGGGACTGATGTCTGAAGAACTGGCCGATCAACATTATCATTCAGGTGGAATTGACCCCCAAGACTATCAAGTATCATAGTTCTATAGGGATTACATTGACTGGATGAAGAAGCACCAGCAGAGGAAGATTCACCATATGTCTGAATGACAGGATTGCTCGACGTCCCGACTTCGCGTGACTCCCCATGACAAGTCCATAGAAAATATCTTGGCGCAAATCCTTTCGTATATAGATGCAGAGTGACAGTCTCCCGATCCAAAAATCGTCCATTCGAACAAATGCGGCACGGACATCGAATTTGATCACCCATGCTAACGAAATTCCGATTCGAATAGGGGAAATTTAGGAAGTACGTTACGCCTAATCGAAACTCATTCGTTAAAGCTCCACGATCAAGACGTCGGTACATCCAACTTCGATCAGCCGACATGATTCTGTCAATCAATGACAATTTCTTTGGTTAATGTCTTTAGGTGAGATTGTCCTATTCCATTCGGGATTTATGTTATTCGTACTGCACTTACGTTTTTATTTTAACTGTTAACTAATTATTCTAAATTTCGGCAGCATCTCCCTACAGTTCTCCGAATACGCATATCATCTGGGCGCGTATCGGAGAACAAGAGAGATGTTGCCGAAATTTAGAATAATTAGTTAACATTTAAAATAAAAACGTAAGTGCAGTACAAATAACTATATTCCCAAATTGTCCAATCAGGGACAATTCAAGAATTGTACGTCGTATAAAAGATCATCTACTTCTTTTACACGAACATACAATCCCCGAACGGATCTAAGATTTTGCTAAATCATATCCGACTCGTCGATGCGTACGTGAAACATATGAACTCGTCGGATGGATGATTATTTTCTAAATGTTTCGAGACAGTTCGAGTCCATATTGGACGATTCTGGCGCGCGTCCGAAGTGGACGATTCCGGCGTGCGTCCGAAGTGGACGATTCCGGCGCGCGTCCGAATTGGATAATTCCGAAATTAATCTAAACCCTAAAAATTATTCTAACAAATTAAACAATTAATCTAAATAATTAATTAACAATTAATTAACAATAAAAAAACAATAAAAAAACAATAAAAAATATTATTAAACTACAAATTCCGGCGCCGGAGTCAGGTGGACTCCGGCGCCGGCGTACAGTGGCCAGACACACTGTCCGGCCAATGTACAAGGTCCGGCGGCGACCATCGGCCGACCGCCACCGGCCGAAACCCTATTTTTAGGGTTTCAGTCTGATTTTCTACCGGCTGCAACAGGAAGAGACGGCCGGCCGGAGGGCACATATCTGACAGTGTCAGCAGCAGCGGGAGGCGTTGTTGGCGTCGTCGGCATCGGCGAGAGGCAGGAGAGGAGCAGCGGTGGCAGCAGCGGGAGGAAGAAGGGGGGCGGGCGCGATCTGCGACCTATATAAACTTATCAGCAATGGCTCACTCGCCCGTTAGAAAGCCGTTGCTGATAAGTTATCATCAGCAACGGCTCACTTGTCCGTTAGCAAGCCGTTGCTAATAAGTTATCATCTGCAATGGCTCACTCGTCCGTTAGAAATCCGTTGCTGATAATTAACATCATCAGCAACGGCTCGCATGTCCGTTAGAAAGCCGTTGCAGATACAACATATCTACAATGGCTCGAGCGGCCGTAAGAATGCCGTTGCAAATAGCAACGGCTTGAGCGGCTGTTGCTGATAGCCGTTGCTGAAGACCAAGTTTCTAGTAGTGGTAGCTGACAAGAACAAAGGAACGAAGAGGCAAAGGAGATCAAAGTGTTGGCAGCAGTTCACTCGACTTCCCATTGGTGAAGATAAAAAAGAGATGTGTCAATGTAATATTTGTCTTGATAAGTTCACTTGCAAAGCTAGGGACGGGACCGGTCATCTCCTACGCCATATGGAGAAATGTAAGAAAAGAGACACACGCGATGTCGGTCAGATGCTTTTGTCTTCTAATGCTCAGGGTAATATGACTCTATCCGATTGCTCATTTGATCCTAATAAGTTTAGGGAATTGGTTGCTTCAGCTATTGCAATGCATAATTTGCCATTTCAATTTGTTGAGTATCGGGGAATTAGGGCTTGTTTTGAATATCTACGTCCTAGTGTGCAACAAGTTTCTAGAAATACTGCAAAGGTTGATATATTGAAGCTTTATGAGTTAGAAAAGAAGAAGATTAAGAATGTGTTAGCACGTCGTATGGTAGGATTAGTTTGACGTCTGATTTGTGGACTGCAATAAATAGTGATGGCTATCTTGCCATAACTGCCCATTTTGTTAATAGAGATTGGATTTTGAGGAAGTACATATGTTTGAGTTATATGCCTTCTCCTCACACCGGTGTGGCATTGGCTAACAAAATCTATAATGTTTTGAATGATTGGGGCATCGTTGAGAAGTTATCTTCGTTGATATTGGATAATGCTTCTGCAAATGATGTGTGTGTTCAATACTTAAAGGCGAAGTTGAATAGTAGAAAAGGATTGTGTTGAATGGAGATCTCTTTCACTTGCGTTGTTGTGCACACATCTTGAACTTAATTGTACAAGAGGGATTGAAGAATGTTGATATTGTGGTAGAAAAAGTGCGGGATAGTGTGAAGTATGTTCGGGGCTCTCAATCAAGGAAGGAGAAGTTTCTTGAATGTGTTAAAAGTTTATGTTTGGATGGTAAGCAAGGCTTGAGACAAGATGTTCCAACGAGATGGAATTCTACCTTTCTTATGTTGAAGAGCGCTCTTTATTACAAGACCGCGTTTGAACACTTGACAATGAGTGATTCGAGTTATACAAATTGTCCTTCTATGTGGGAATGGAGCAAGGTTGAGAAATTATGCACATTTTTGGGTATTTATTATAATCTGACTTGTTTGTTCTCTGGAACAAAGTATCCAACTTCGAACTTGTTCTCCCCCTTAGTGGTTAAGATTTATCATAATTTGAGAATGGAGTGTACAAGTGAGGATGAGCCTATGAGGAGAATGGCCACTAGGATGATGGGGAAATTTGAGAAGTATTGGTCCAACTTTAATGAAACGTAGGCCATAACGGTTGTTTTGGATCCACGGTTCAAGTTTGAATTTGTGGAGTGGGGATATAGAAAGATTTTTGGAAGCGACGCAAAATCTTATATTGAGGCGGTTTGTAGAAGATTATTCAGTCTCTTTGATGAGTACGTTTAGCGATCATCTTTCACTTTGGGGTCATCTTCCATGACTTCTCAAATGAATTTTGAGTCTCAAGTAAGTGAAACGGAATTGCAAGCTGGAGTTGAAGACGAGACATTCTATGGGGTATGATAAATCTTTTATATAGTTTTTATTTGATTCTTCATATATCATTGATTAGTATAACTAATCGGTTTTGATGCCCAAAGCACTTCTAGCCAAAGAAGCACAAGCAAGAATCGGAAAAGAAAACATAGGTGCTTCCTTTGCCAAGAGAAGAGACACAAGAAGAAAAATTGTCCACTCTTGAAGAAGAAATCCAAAAAGAAGTGTGTTTTTTCATCCACATCTCAATCAAGTGAAGCCTCTTCTAGACATGACGGTGAAGCTACATCAAACGTTTGCCTCATGGGTCTTCGAGATGAGATATATTCTCCATCTTCTAGTCATGTTCAAAATGTTAATGATAGTGATTCTAGTAGCTCTAAATGCCTTGACATGTCTTATGAAGAACTACTAGAAGAAAGCAAGAAAATGTATGCCATCATTGTAAAAAAGAACAAGGAATATAAGAAATTGAAGAAAGAAAACTTAAATCTTAGTTCTCAATTTCATGAATGCAAATTAGAAAATGAGAAAATGAAATCTAGTTCTTTTAATTTTTGCCATGATGATATGAAACTTGAGATTAAGGATTTGAAACATAGAAATGAAGAATTAGAAATTGAGAATGATGAGTTGTTAACTAAGATTTCAAAAATTAGAAATGAGAATGAAAACACAAAAAATAATGTGAATCTCAATGGTAAGGATTGTATAAGTGATTTCAAATTTGAGCATGATATCTTGAAAAATGAAAATTGCTTGTTGAAATCTCAAATTCAAGCTTTACACAAATCCATCAATAACTTAAAAAATGAGGTTATTTTCTTGAGTAAGAAAACTAGTAACTTATCAAATGCTTCATCTCTTAGGAGTCCTAAAAATCAAAATGTCTCATTTAGAAAATCTCCAAACAAGAATGCTCATGCTCATAATATTTCACATGTTAAGCATTCTAACTTTAAACCTCATGTCCATAGCAAAAACAAAAAGAAATTTCATGGACATTGCTTTTGTTGTGGTATCTATGGGCATGCCATATATGATTGTGCTTTCAAAGTGAACCCTAGTATTGTTAAGACACTTTGGGTACCTAAGCCCATTAACCCCCAAGGACCCAAAGCTATTTGGGTACCAAAGCTATTATAGGGGGAGCTACCACACAAGGGTGAGATGAAGGTGGTTGATTAAAGTTGCTTGAGGATTCAAAAAGTGAACCATTTCAAAGTTGCAACTTCGAGTCATCTAGATGCCTATGGTAAAGTTGGCATCAAAAGCATTTTGGTATCATCTCCTTACTTTAGCTTGTTTTATTTTAGTTGAAGATTATGATACATGTCTAATTTGAGCTATTTTCCCCACTCTTGTAAAAGAGTTTTTTTTAAAATGATTTTTGAGTTTTTGATCTTCGGTCTCTTCGGAGACTTATGTGGCTTGTAATGGGCCTAAGCGACCTTGTGGTTTTAAATCGTAGGCTAATTGTGGCTTTCGGTTTTCAACCAATAGGAAGGGTTGGAGATCATGTTTTCATTTATTATTCTTGTGATCTCTTATAATTCGTTTTGATATCATTCTATTTCATTTTGAAACAAATTTGAAACTATTTAGTAAAGTAGATTTTGATATCGATAATTAATCCCTATCTTTGCTACTTAGTTTGATAACTTGCTAAGTAGATATGATTTGATTACCATTCATAAAGTATACTTGCAAGTTATTGTAATAGGAAGGCTAATTAGGAAGAAAAAGATTAGTTTGACTAAATTTTCATGAATAAGGTATATCTTTGATAAATCTAAAATCTTAGTGTTATACCTCAATGTTTAGACTTAAAACATGTCTCTATACTCATGATGGTAATTACATGTAAAATCCTTGATCTCTCATGAGTAGGTAGAATTTTAGCACTTAGGCAAATTTCATCAAAGAAACTTGCTCTAGGTTGGTATTCATTATTAGAGACCGTCTTGTAAGTCCAAACTAATTTAACATGGTTAGAGATCTTATTCTTCAAATATTTTATATATCTTAAGATCTCTTTGATTCATTTTGATAACATGATAAATCTTTAAATGAATCTTTACTATTTAGCATAGGTTGAATTTTTTTTAAATGAAACTTCGTATTGAACCTTGCTATGTAGCAAGTTAGCTTGCTAGTTGACATATTATTTCATTATGATACTAATGATATCTACTTGCAAGTTGTGAATGCTAATTGAAGGTTATGCTATCTAAAAGAAAATGAAAAAGGTTATGAAAAGTTGGGCAAATTTCCAAGAAAAAGGTATGAATCTGATTTTTGCAAAATCTTAATAAAATAATTAAATTTTCATGTTTAATGATGTCTCTATACTCATGATTGATTATGCATGATAAATATTTGAATTTTCAAGAGTATGAAAAATCTTGATAACTTAGCTCATTTCATGATATCTTGATATTTATGAAATTGAACTAGGTTAAAATTCTTCTTTAGAGACTTCATTTTAAGTTAAGAATGAAATGAACATATTTAGATACACGCATGATATGATTCTAGGTGTTCAATCTTGAAAATTCATGTGTAGTTGAAAATGTGATAACTAGATCACATTTAGAGGACTTAAGCTTAAAAAGTTTGACCCAAGTCAACAAATTGACTTGGACACTTGATTTTAAGTCCAAACTTCATAAACATATTTAGGAATAGGCATGACATGTTTTCATGCACTTAGAGTGAAAAATTCATATGGATATGGATAAAATGACAATAGATGTCAATTATTGTTTACCTCTTTTGAACAAAGTTGACCTAAAAGTTTCATTTTTAATCCATATTTGATGGGACATGTTTAGATTTACTCATGATAGGTATCCATAGGTTTAAGTTTGAAAAATCATGAGTAAATGTTAAGATTGAAACTTAGCAAGTTTCATAAAAACTAGTTTAGTTTTGAATGAAACTATGCTAGGTGTCATGAAAGTTTGAATAAAAGTTGAAACTTAAGAACATAATTTTCATTTCAAACTTAACATATACTCTTTACATGATCATCATGTGGTGTCATGAAAGTTTGAATAAAAATTGAAGAAGTTTTAAGAATAACTGAAAATTATAAAAATATCATTTCAACCTACATTTGGTAGTAATTTCAGTTATTTCTAGAAAAATATAGAAAAATTATTTTTAGATGATTCTTGAAACTACACTTTCATTGAAAAATCTAGTATGTTGTGTAAAAATTTTAAAAAGTTTCATCAAGAATCTAACAATATAGGATGAAAATGAACTTAGAAAATTCATTTTAAGTTCAAACTTGATACATTCACTTCAAATGACCATTCAATAATTTGTATCAAAAAATTTCGTCCAAACAAATTGGTTTCACAAATATTTGTCAAAAATATGACTTTGTATAAACTTAAAAGTTTGATTTTTGAAAACTTTAAGTATAGGTTGACCTAAGTCAACAAAGTGAATTAAAAATTTTATCTTAAGCCCAAACTTGATTCATAGACTTATATTATCTCATGTTTGATGTCTAGATGCCTGAGTTTAAGAAAACACGAGTAGATAACAAAATTTGATACTTAGCATTTTCATGTCTTTCATGCTTATTTCAAATAAAAATATGCTAAGTTCATATTTGGATCAAATGACATTAGTTTCACTTCAAACTTGATATACATGATTTAAATGACCATATCTTAATATTATGAAAGTTTGAATGAAATAAAAAAATGTCATGAAGAAAAAAACAATATTCATGAAAATATTCATACTTGAGTGCATACATGATTGAGTTTTGAATTGTATCTATCTTTTTTTTCATGTATGATTTAAGTTTCATATAAAATATTTGTTTTTCATCCCTTTGGTTGAAATTGTTATGTTTCATGCAAAAATACTTGTCTTTCATCCCTTTGATTAGATAGACCTTTCTTGCCCTTTTTGATTGATGTCAAAAGGGGGAGAAGAGTATAAGAAAAAAGGGAAGAAAAGTATAAGAAAATATTAGATAAAACTATAGGTAAAAGGGAGGAAAATATAGAAAATTCATGCATATAGCTAGATAGGTATAGTTTAATTATATAGATATGCATGTTGATAGGGGGAGAAATCCCTTAGTTGATATCCTTCTACGCTTTAAATGAATATATTTTCTTAAGGGTGTTTGTCATCATCAAAAAGGGGGAGATTGTTGGCTTTAGGTTTTCAACTTTGGTCTTAATCTCGGTTTTGATGATAACAAACATGGGACCAATGATTTCACTGAGTATATCTTCAGGTTCCATATCAGTAGCGTTCGATGTCCTCGATCGGAAAAATCAGAGAAATCAATAAATCAGAAGGACATTGATCGCCGCGCTTGGGTTCGTCGCGAAAACTTCTCGAAGATCGATGAGTGCACCAAAGTCGCTTGGACGAGTCCAAAGGTCACATGGAAAGCTCTCCAAGATGATGCTCGTTGAAAAGCCAGAACCGGGAAACAAAGCGCGGAAGAAATCGGCTGAAAAATACAACTCAACCTAAGTTCAGTCGACCGGGCAATCGACCGAATAGGGTAAAGTTAATGGCACCAGCCATTTCGGTCAACCGACTAGTGCCGAAATCAGGCAGTAGGCATTCGGTCAACCTGTCGGTCGACCGAACATAGGGAAGAAAGATCCGCATAACTACTTCGGTCGATCGGGCGATCAACCGATTGAAGCCCAAAATGGGCAGTAGCTCTACCGATCGACCAGCCGGTCAACCGACCTGCGGATACCCGAAGACACAGATCGCGTCGCTCGACCAATGGGTCGACCGAAGGTCGGGATCGCAATTTTTGCTTCTGGGCGGTCGACCCGTCGGTCTATCGACCACAGAGTAAATGTGGCGATCGATGTGAGCGGTCAATCGGTCGGTCAACCGACCAATCGATCGGCGATCTGCAACAGATAGTTTTCTATCCGTTGAAGCTGTCGTTTCTTTGTAAGGTATAAATATACCTCTTCTACTCATTTTTAACCATATTCCCTCACTTCTACCGATATTATTGAGAATTTAAAGGGGAGTTTAAAGTCTTCCAAGTGATTGATTGAAACGCGCCTATTCTTCTGTCGAGTTCTTCTTCAAGCGCCAGCTGCTTCCCTCAACTCTGCTGCAACACAAGATTTATCTTCCAGCAAGTTGGAGGTTCTAAGGCTTGGAAAAGAGTAGATAATTTTGTTTTACTTTAAGCACTTTTCCCTTGTAATTTTAACTATTATTTGAAACCGTTACTTTGGATTTGTGTGTGTGATAGACCTAGGCTATTAGGTCTTGATTGGAAGTGGTATCCTTGGAGTAGGAGTAAAGCCACTTGTATAAACTTAGTGCCTAGTAGGATTAGTTTAGTTGTCCCTTAGGTTGAGGTGGGAAAGTGCTTTCGGTAGGAAGGCGGGATACTTTCGGGTGTGGAAGTGCCTTCGGTTGGAGAGCGGAGACTTTCCAGTGAAAAATCCTCTGCGTAAGGGAAACATAAACTAATCTAGTAAAACTAGTTTAGAAATCCTAAGCGGGGTGCTTAGGTAGTGGAGTAGGCATTGGAGCCGAACCACTATAAATAACTGTGTTTGTATTATTTTAAATTGTTTGTGCTTAATTGCTTTATCTTGCTTCTGCATTCAATCGCATAATTGCATCTTGCTTAAATAAGTTATCAAATGATCAAAATTGAAATTTAGGCTAATTGTTTTAGTAAACACACTATTCACCCCTCTCTAGTGTCGTCATTTCACCTTCACCTATGATCATGCACTGTGACAACCAGTCAGCTATCCATATTGCCAATAATCCGATCTTCCACGAAAGAACAAAACATATTGAAGTTGACTGTCATTTCATCCGGGATGCCGTTCTTTCAAAGAAAATTATCACACCTCATGTCTCTTCTTAAGACCAACTTGCTGACATCTTCACCAAAGCTCTCAACTCAACTCGGTTCAAATTATTATATGACAAGCTGAGCATGATTGATATCTATTCTCCAGGGGGAGTGTTAAATATGTTAATATTATAGTGTTTATTTATTGTTGGTATAGATTATGTTAAGTTATCTCTCAGGGATATCATATCATGTTTTGGGCTTATATATAACCTCTTTCCTTATTAATGAAAGATAACTTTCTAGGGCTCAACATATTCGATTCAGTGAATTGATACAAATTAGTTTTTGAGATATCTTCCAATCATTTTCGCAACACATGGAGGACATTCCAACGATTATCCAGGCAAACACTGAGGACTGCAGCTTCCCGACGGAGGTCCGGGTGGCTTGGCAACAGAATCATTTTGCCTCAGATCTCGATCTAGATGCGTAGCAGCGACCACCGTCGGCTAATGAGGATGAAGACTGTTGCGCGAGGAAAATGACCCAGATTTCAATCCCATTGACGAGGATCTTGTGGAACAACGTTCTGATATATATCCAAGCGCCTATTATTGGCGAGCATCCGGGAAGGGTTGACAATGGTCAAACTTGAGGACTGACCTCTCTTCGGGATCGTGGACACCTCAAGCGTGGATCCATGGCTTCAGATACTGGTAAGTGCAACGATGTTTCTGGTGGCTTAGTCCCAGTGAACTATGTCTTCTGGTGGCTCAGGAAGCACCTCTTCGCCACTGGGGATCACCATACGCCCACTGCTCCGATTTCCACCTCTGCTCAATGGCTTTCTGCACCGATTTTTCCATTATTGGAGTTGTCTTATGCGGCATTGCAAAAGGTCTCTATGGCTTTCACTATTGCGGCACCTACACCTGTAAAGCCGAATTTCCCTCTCCTGAAGCTGAGATTCTAATGACCAGTCCGGCTACGATCTCTGCATGTTTGACTTTGTTTCCTATTTGGGAAGACGTCCACCGCATGCAGACTCTGCATGCTTCAAGGTTTACTGTCTACATAAACATCTCTCTTCTTTTGAATGCGTCTGCTTCACTGGACAATTGGAACGGGTCACTGAAGATGTCAGGTTCGGACTAGTGGGTTGAAAATTTGTCGGGGCCAGATGTGCAAGCTCCACAGTCCACACTCGGGTCTATCTCTAATCAACGAGCTCGTCGACACGTCACAATGGGTTTCACCCGCTTTCTCGGGCCCAGCTGATGGGCTTCTAGCCTACCGCTCCACTCTGGGCCTCTATCTTTGGGAGCTCTCGAGAGAGGTGCAATTTGAGGATCAACTCAGCCTTCTTCTACATGAAGAGCACGTACGGCCCCGTCCAAGACTAGACACTACTGGGAGCTCCGCTCGACGGGTCAGATCTGAATGTGAGAGGTGGAGGTGGAAGCACTTGACCTCTTCCTTGCTTTGTTCTTCGTGCTTGGGCAATTTTTCTTCACATGCCCCTTCTCTTTGCAAGCATGACAGATTACTTTTCTTTTTCGGCTCTTGGTGCTACTTCTTTGACTAGAAGAACTATGGGGATCAAAACCAAGATTAGTACTAGGTGTGTGACCATTGTCATCACCACATTCATCAAAAGTGCTAATTTCTTCGATTTTGACATAATCATATAAAACATTTAACGAGGCCCATAAATAGGTGTACATCCTTAGGTTCAATGAATTCCCAGTGTAACATGTTAAAGACTCCAAACCCTTTAGTCTTTAAATAGGTGTACATCATATATTTCCAAAGACCAAAGTTTGAGTCATCGAACCTAGGGGGTGTAGACACTACTGACTCTAGAGCCATTTCAAGATCGAGATGAATTATAGAAAGGATGGTGAAATCACAATCTACGACCCGCTCTGATACCAATTGTGGACGAAATGGCGACACTAGAGGAGGAGGGTGAATAGTGTGTTTACTAAATAATTAGCCTAAATCCTAATTTTAATCGTTTACTTGATTAGTTAGGCAATTTGCAATTCGATGATTTTATATGTGGAAGCAATAAATGATTTAGCAATTAAAGCAAATAAGAAATTAATGCAAACACAAGATTTATAGTGGTTCGACCCCAATGCCTACTCCACTACCTAAACACCCCGCTTAGGATTTCCAAACTAGTTTTACTAGATTAATTTACGTTTCCCTTACACAGAGGACTTTTCACCGAAGAGACGCACTCTCGACCTAAGGCACTTCCACACTCGGAAGTCACCGCCTTCTTATCGAGAGTCCTCTTCCACCTCAACCCTAAGGGACAACTAAACTAATCCTAGTAAACACTAAGTTTACATAAGTGGCTTTACTCCTTCTACACCAAGAATACCACTTCGCCCAATTCAAGAGCTAACACCCGATCTTACAAACTCAAATTAAACAAACAGTTAAAATAATATTTAAAATACAATCAAAAGAGCTAAATAATAAAACCAATGTTTACAACCTCCTTTCACAGCCTTGGAACCTCCAACTCGCCGAGGGAATGAGCTCGAGTCAGTTTTCGAGTTGAGGCAGCAGCTGGCGCTTGAAGAATGAACACGACGGAGAAGCAGAGCGCAAGCTTTAAATCTTTTGGAAGGCTCTAAATCTCCTTTTTGAATACTCAATGAACTCTGTTAGAATCAAGGAAGAGGGATTAAACGAATCATATGAGGGTATATTTATACCCTGCTGAAGAAACGACTGCTCAACGGATAGAAAACTATCCGTTGCAAACCGCTTCTCTTTTCTCTGTGGTCGGTCGATCGATGGGTAGACCGGCAGACGAAAAACTATCGATCCTAACCTTCGGTCGACTCGTCGGTCGACCGACGCAATCTGCGTCTTTGGGTATCAGCAGGTCGGTCGATCGACGGGTCGACTGCCCGAGCTACTGCACATTTTGGGCTTCCGTCGGTCGACCGCTCGGTCGACCGAAGTAGTTTTGCTACTTTGTACCTTCATTCGGTCGACCACCTGGTCGACCAAACCTAGGCTGAAGTTTATTTCTTCAGCCTATTTCTTCCGTGCTTCATTTTCGGGTTTCGGCTTTCAACGACCATCGACTTGGAGAGCTTTCAAGTGATCTTTGAGCCCGTCCAATACATCTTTGGTGCACGCGTTGCTCTTCGAGAAGTTTTTGCTGCTCTTCGAGAAGTTTTTGTGATGAACCCGAGCGCGACGATCAATGTCCTTCCGATTTCTGATTTCTTCGATTTTTTCGATCGACGACATCGAACGCTGTTGATATGGAACCTGGAAGATATTCTCAATCAAATCATTAGTCTCATGTTTGTTATCATCAAAACTATCAAAATCGAGATTACGGCTAAGGTTGAAAACCTAAAGCCAATAGTATACCCTAGCCGGTCACGTGACCTTGAGTTGGGGCGTGACAGCTCTAGAGGATGACGTCTTCCCCGACGGCACGGTGGTGAAGAAGGGAGCGAGGGTCATCTACTCCATATACTCCATGGCGAGGATGGAGTCGGTATCGGGGAAGGACTGCTGGGAGTTCAGGCCAAAGAGGTGGATAAAGGACGGTGTGTTCGTGACAGAGAGCCAGTTCAAGTACTCGGTGTTCAACGTCGGGCCGCGGCTCTGCATTGGGAAGAAATTCGCATATGCAAAAAGACAAGATGACTTGTCCACGTCTGCTTCACACGGGGGCAAGTCAAAGTAGTTTTTTAAAAAATTATTCATGTTTTTTTAAAAAATAATTTTTTAATCCACGTGTGCAGCATACGTAGACATCAAAAAAGTTTTGGAAAAAAATATTTTTTAAATCAATTTTGAATAAAAAATTATTTTTTTAATACACGTGTGCATGCCCCATCACAGGGTTAACGAGGTAACTGACGGAGGGATGTAATTGATACAAATGTGATAGTTGAGGATGCAATTTGGAGAAGTCAAAGTTCAGGATAGATTTGAGACAAAGTCCATAGTTCAGGATATATTCAGATAATTACCCAAGAATTTAATACAGAATTAACAAGCACAATTCAACTAGCTTGGGAAATAAAATTATTTTGTCAACTACCAATTCTCTTTTAAATGTTTTCTAAAACAAAGTCATAAAAATTAGAAGATGCTCTCCCAGGAGAAATAATTGACCCAAGATATGTGAATGGAAAATTACCACTTTTCATACTAAGAATACAACAAATATTTTGCTTAATATGAGGAGGGTATACTTAGGAAAGAAGATTTCAAATTTATCATAATTAACAGCCTGGCCTTAATTGTCATTAACCAGGCAATGCTTTGGGGAAGAAATACATGCTTTAATCTAGTTAATGAAAAGAGGAGGAAAGTTTGTATTACGAAGAACATGAACAATGGCTTCCCAATAAAGTTTATCAAAGGCCTTATCAAGATTTAATTTGACTAAGATATAAGGCTTTTGACTTTTGAAAGAATAAATGAAATGAACAATCTCCTGGACAAGCATGATATTATCTTGAATGTTTCAATATGTTAGCCACGACTTTAGCCAAAATCCTGTAAGTCAAATTGCATAAGAAAATAGGCCTAAAGTCCTTCACAGTTCTAGGATTACTAACTTTAAGAATGAAGGTAATAAGAGTTTGTTTTCAATCATGGGGAATGAAAGAGGTAGAGTGAAAATTATCCATACAGGCTAGGAAACAAGGAGAGACAAGAGGCCAATAAGATTTAAAGAATTCAACTGTGGACCATCTAAACCATGAGACTTACCATTGGGAAGCTGTTTAATCACTTCCCATACCACAGTAGGAGAAAAAGGATTAACAAGATTATTAAAATGAGAGGAGGGTAAGGTGACAAATTCAGGCCAACAAACACTAGTATTGGAATTATTGAGAGAAGGGGCCCAAAGAGTGGAATAGTGGTGAGCAGAAGTTTTGAGAATATCATTCTCATTGGTAACAATGTGCTCAGGGTGGTCAATGATAGAGAGAATATTATTAATTCTTCTCTTAGAACCACTATGAAAATAGACAGTATTTTTGTCCTCGTCATCAAGTCATTTCACATTGGTTATAGCCCACCACTTAAGGGAGCTTTGCCTTTAAATGACAATAGCTTTGTTATATAAAGACATAATGGTAAACTCTTGGTCAGAAGAGAGAGATTGGATAGAATCAAGAAACTCTAAGTGAGATATGTAACTCTGAGTAGAAGAGAGATTATTTTCAAGCAAGCCAAGAATATTCTTATTCCACTCAAAGAGGATATACCTAGTATGTTTTAGATTAAGGAAAAATTGAGTAAATGAAGTAAGGAGAGGATTAGGAAAAACTCTAGGCCAAGTATTCTGGACAATCCTATGGGACTCGAGATATTCAGATCTATACTTAACCTTTAAAATGAGAACACAAAACAAATCAAAATACAATCATCAAAATTAAGATTGAGACTAAGATTGAAAATTTTAAGTCAATTATCTCCCTCTTTTGATGATGACACAACAATCTTTAAAAAATAATTTCAATAAGCACAAAAGAGTATCAAACTTGGGATTTCTTCCCCTATCAATATGTATATCTAAATATTTTTAATCCTCCTAATTATATGCATGAATTTTTAATATTATTCTTCCCATTCACATGTATCTCTCCTTTTTGGCATCAATCGAAATGACAAGAAAAGTAAACATAAGAGTATTAAAATGAAAATCCATGAAAAAAACTTTCATCAAAACTTAAGCACTTCCCTTTGAAATGGAATCAATGCATGATCTCATCCATCCATCGAGTCGCATCATTATATAGCTCAAGTAAAGATGAACACATGAAAGCTCAAAATTTTCAAAGTTCCATTCATTTTTGAGAGAATCTTTCAATGCACCGAGGACATCCATAAATTCAAAATCATGAAACCATGGAAGTCAAAATTTCAAAAGAATGTTATATCTCACGGTAATATCAAACATTGAGACCATAAGTATTTAAATCAAGATCATGATCATGATTTATCAAATTAATATTGAAATCCTATTTTTCATATAATTTAGACACCAAAATTAATATAAAATCGAATAGCCAATGAAATTTTCTGAATTTTGATCATAGACACTTAGGGGGCGTTTGGTTGCCCGCAAGTACAAATGCTGCAACTCTAGTTGCAACATTTAGATAACAAATTTGTTTGGTTGGCTGCAAAATTATTTTGCAGCATTTACTAGTTGCAACTTGTATTTCAAATATCATTTGCGGGCCGCAAGTGGAATTGCAGCCCAAAAAGCCCGCATTACAAGATTGCGGGCTGCAAATGCAATAATTTAAGTATTGAAAAATAATTAATTTTGGCGACGTAGAGTCGTCGGATGAAGACGAGATAAATATCAAAGTTGTAGGTTTTTGCGTGCTGAACCTGATGGTAGTGTCAGATTTTACATCTGATGTCATTTGATAGATTTTTTAATATATTTTTAGTATTATACAAAAATTAAAAATTATTAATTTGTCAGACAAATCGTGTCGAGCCTAATTTTTAGCCTGGCCCGAAAAAATTTATCCCAGGCTCGACCCAAAAAATTTATGCCCGACCCGGCCCAAAAAAGTTCGTGTCCAGCCTGGCCCGAAAAAATTTGTGCCCGGCCCGGCCCGAAAAAATTCGTGTCCGTCCCGCCCCGAAAA
This sequence comes from Canna indica, assembly GCA_034359265.1. Classification (NCBI taxonomy): domain Eukaryota; kingdom Viridiplantae; phylum Streptophyta; class Magnoliopsida; order Zingiberales; family Cannaceae; genus Canna; species Canna indica. The sequence continues at coordinate 27,322,434 of CP136898.1, read as the reverse complement.
AATTTGTGTCCGACCCGACCCAAAAAATTCGTGCACTGCACGACCCGTCCCAGCCCGGCTCGGTCCGAAAAAATTTGTGCCCAACCCGACCTGAAAAATTTCGTGCCCAGCCCGACTCAAAAATTTCGTGTCTGGCCTAGCCCGAAAAAGTTTGTGCTCGGCCAGGCCCGAAAAAATTCGTGCTCAGCCTGGCTCGAAAAAATTCACTGTCGGCCCGGCCCTGCCCAAAAAAAATTCGTACCCCGGCCCGGCCCGAAAAAATTCATGCCCGACCCAAAAAATTCGTTTCCTGGCCCGGCCTGACCAGAAAAAAAATTCGTGCCCAGCCCGAAAAAAATTGTGTTCGGCCTAGCCTTGCCCGAAAAAATTCATGCACTGCCCAACCTGTCCCGGTCCGGCTCGGGCCGACTCGAAAAAATTCCTGTCTGGCCTGGCCCAAAAAGATTTGTGCACGACCCGACCCGAAAAGTTCGTGCCCGGCCCTGCCCGAAAAAGTTTGTACCCGGCCCAGATAAATTTGTGCATGCTCGGCCCGTCCCGTCCCGGCCCGGCTCAGCCCGACTTGAGAAAATTCGTGCTCGATCCGATCCGAAAAATTTCGTAAGATGCAAGTTGCACGTTGCAAGTTGCAAGTGTAATTACAACTTCCATTTGCGGCCAACCAAATGCTTGCAAATAGAAGTTGCAACTCTACTTGCGGACAACCAAACGGTAGGCTGCAAAATCTATTTGCGGGCATTTGCTTTTGCATGCAAATAGATTTTGCAGCATTTACACTTGCGGGTAACCAAATGCCCCCTTAATTCACCAAGAAATATTCAAATTTATAAATCATTCAAAAATAAGTTTTCTACATTTCATAAAAATCGTTAAATATGTAGTGACATTTTCATAAATATCGATTGTTTTTCAAAATATTTTTAGATTTCAGCCAAACTTGTACACAATCAATATATGATCAATTTAAGCATGTGTATGAAGTTTGAACAAAAAATAAAATTTCTAAGATCATTTTTCAATCTAGCACATTTTCAATCAAAATCAACTATATATCACAAAAATGCCTAAGTATCAACATTTTATTTAGTCATATATGAATTTTCAATCAAACACACTTAAATGCCTATCATGAGCATAGAACAAACATCATTGCATAAATATTAAGGTATTATAATGTGGTTTTTGCGAAAATAAATTCATTCCTTATTCTTGAGAATTTTGACAATATTTTCATTTTCTTTTGACTTAGCCTTGTTGAAGGTGATTCATATCAGGAACATGGAACAACTATGGAATTACGTGGAGTCTTACAACTCAACAATAATATGGTGCAATCCAGATTGGACAACTCAGCAATGTCATGAAGCTTCTGGAGCAGTCTAGAAGCATTTCTAGAAACCTTCGGGAATCAAATTTGTTTGTCGTGGTGTTGCTACCTGGGAGTGGATAAAATGACTTACTGCTGGCAGTAGAGGCACTTTATTTTTTTCTTCTTATCCCCTTATAAATAGGTAGATGTAATAGAGTTTTCGATATGAGTAAGTTTTCCTTTGTATGAGTTTTTATTCTGCTATAGAAGTTGCTTTTCTGGTTGTGTGTTAAGTTTCTTGCCATAACTTGTTTTCTCTATTTTGTAAGTTGATATACATTCCATGTGTAAGGGTGGGATCTTCATTTTTATATGAGAGTTTTCTTCTCCATTATTTGCTATGTTTACAAGCTCTATTTTTAGGACCATGTTTAACAACTAGTATCAGAGCCCGAGGAGTGGGAATGACTGCAAGTAATCAGCCAAATCCTACCATACCTAAGTTTGATGGCATCGAGTATGAGACTGGAGCATTATGATGCAAACCTTCTTCATATCTCAGGATATGTGGGAGCTTGTGGGAGCTTGTCTGCAACGAATACAATGAAGAAGGAATGGCCGCTGATGCACTCGGAGAAATTCAGAAAAGAGATGCAAAGGCACTCAACTTCATTCAACAAGTTATGGATACTAAGGTTTTCAAAAAAATCTCTACGGCAAGGACGGCAAAAGCAACATGGAATTCACTTCTGACAACATTTCAAGGTAGTGCAAAGGTAAAGAAAGCTAAACTTCAAACCTTGCGTAGAAGATTTGAAAGCATTTTTATGAAAGATGATGAAGAAATAGAAGAATATTTTTCAAAAGTTGTTGATCTAGCCAATCAAATGATGAGATTTGGTGAAGATGTTTCAGAACAGAAAATTGTTGAAAAGGTGTTACGCAGCCTTGCCGAGAGATATGATCATGTTGTTACTGCCATAGAGGAAGGGAACGACACTGACGTGATGACAACAGATGAACTGTTGGGTTCATTATTATCACACACTGATCGAATGAAGCACTATAGTGAGATGAAGGAAGAAAAAGCTCTGAAGACAAGTGTGAAGAATCACAAGAACTGGAACTCCGAAAACTCAAACTCTGAATACAAACCCATTTCAAAGGAAAGGAGAAACTACAGCAAGACAATGATTCAAAAGAACCTAATGATGCAGAAGACAAGGCTCAACATTAGGTTCTGGACCTTTTAAAAGATTCCAGTGTTTTTATTGTGAACGTTTCAGACATATAGAGAGGTTTAGTCATTTAAAAGCAAAACATATGAAGATTGCTAACTTAGTTGAACATAAAGAGGAAGACGAAGAAGTTGCTTTGGTGGCGGGAACAAATACATCAGAAACAAAGTCATGGTACATCGACAGCGGCTGTAGCAACCATATGTCAGCCGAAGTCGAATCTTTTGTGAAGATGGACAAGTCACATTCAGCCGAGGTTAAGTTTGGTGATGGATCAATCAGAAAAGTTAAAGGGTGAGGAGATATCAGTATCAATGGGAGCAGTGAAAAGCTTATTGTCACAAAATCGATTATGCAATCGAACTCAAGAATCAAGAATCAAAAGGTTTCTTTATTCAAGCTCTCGTTTTGGTGGAGAAAAAGAATCATCACCCAAAAACCAGAGTCAGAGCAGCCAAAAAATCCGTTCACTTTACAAAGGAAAAAATACATGACTTTATATCAGTCAGTTAAAAACTACCATTAGATAAAAGTACCAATGTGCCCTTCTATTTACTAAACAGCTCAACATTAAGTCTAGGGGCATCATTAACATTTCCTTAAGCTGATTATGATTTGAATACTCTAGTTAAGCCTTAAGCTTCAGCTTTCCTCTTCAGCTCAGTCTGCTCAACATGGTTGTCTTCTGCTCAACACACTTGAGCTCTCTACTCAAACACACCCCCCCGTAAGTTGGGAAGGTGAGAATGGGTTCTCCATTCCCAACTTGGAGATGAGCTTGAAGTGTTGTTGTGTCGGTAATGCTTTGGTGAAGACATCCGCAGGTTGCTCTTCACTTGGAATATATATTGGCTCTACAATCTTCTCTTGATACTTTTCTCTAACATAGTAACAATCCACTTCCAGGTGCTTTGTCCTATCGTGGAAGACGAGATTCGCTGCTATGTGCATAGCACTTTGGCTATCACAATACAACTGAATTGGCTTCTGACACTTTATCCCAATGTTGGATAACACATTCATTACCCAAATTAGTTTAGTAGTGGTGCTTGACAAAGCTCGCAACTCGCTTTCCGCACTAGATCGACTAACAGTCGCTTGCTTCTTGCATTTCCAATTGATTGGAGAAGAACCCAGCTTCACCAAGTAACTAGTGATGGATTTTCTTGTCATTGTGCAGCTGCCCCAGTCTGCATCAGAATATCCATTGAGTGAGGTTGATGTCTCAGCTGAATAAAAGAGACTTAAACCTGGGGTTCCTTTCAAGTATTTTAACACTCTCAATGCAGCTTTGTAATGAGACATTAAGCGTCTTTGAGTAAACTGACTGAGAATGTGAACACTATACATAATATCAGGTCGAGTGATAGTAATATATAGCATTTTTCCAAATAGTGCTCTGTATGCTGCACAATCTTCAAATAAAGAATCTTCATTTGTTACCTCATTGCTCATCTTGATGTTCATGGCCATGGGTGTACTCTTTGGTTTGCAATCTTGGAGTTTCATTTCTTTTAGCTAATCGAGTATGTACTTTCTTTGATTTATGTACAATCCCTTTCTAGTCCTGTGCACCTCTAAGCCTAGGAAATATGTCAGATTTCCTAGGTCTTTTATTTTGAACTGGCTATCCAAATGTTGTTTTAATTCTTCCATTCCATGCTCATCATTACCTGTTAGCATTATGTCATCAACATAGAGAAGTGCTATGACTAGTTTATCATTTGTTTTCCTGATGAACATGCATGAGTCATATGCACTTTGCTTGTATCCCATTTCTTTGATGCTAGCCGACAACTTGGAGAACCATTGTCTCCCGGCTTGCTTGAGGCCATACAAAGATTTGTGCAGTCTACACACTTTGTTTCTAAATTCTTTTCCATAACCTTGAGGCGTATCCATGTACACTTCTTCCTCTAGATCACCATGTAAGTAAGCATTGTTGATGTCAAGTTCGTATATAGGCCATTTCACTGATGCTGCTGCAGCTAATACAATTCTGACAGTGGCTAATTTAGATACTGGTGCATACGTATCTTGGTAATCAACCCCTTCCACTTGGGTGAAACCTTTTGCCACTAGTCTTGATTTTAGCCTTTCTATACTTTCATCTTGTTTAAATTTGGTCATATATACCCATTTACATCCTATAGATCTCTTTCCCGGTGGTAAGTCACAAATACTCCAACTCTTGTTTGCTTCTAATGCTGTTAATTCTTCCTCCATTGATTTCCTCCAGTGTGGATTTTTAACAGCTTCATGGTAATATTTCGGATCCTGACATTTATCTATGGTTATCAGAAAACTTCTGTGCTGTTTGGGCACCTTGGAAATATCCAAGAACTTTGAAATCTGATGAGGTGATTGTTTGACCTTTACTTCTTTTGATTTTTGTAAAGAAGCATATGTCATTATGTTACATACATAATCTTGTAACTTCAATGGCTTTCTAACCTATCTTTGACTCTTTCTAGGAAGAGCATTGTCTTCAATTCTAATATCATTTTGTTCTGATGACCCACTGATGCTCTTTTCAAGTGAATCTTCTCTAGAATTTGAACCGCTACTTGCTTCTTCTTGTTCAGAATCATCATTATGACTTGATGTAGAACCTGAGTTATGGTTCAAACTTTCTCTAACTGAGTCACAATTTCTTGAATCTTCATTATAACTTTTGTCTGTCTCACTGATTGGCAATGGAAACATAACCTTTTGTGTGGTCTTTGAGTCAAATGGGAATACATTTTCAGTGAATGATACATCCCTAGAAACAAAGAATCTTTAGGGTCAAATTTTGACCTTCCCTGTTGAAGTGTGTTTGCATGACATAGGCATCCAAATGCCTTGAGATGTTTTATAGATGGTTGTTCCTTATAAAGCATCTCATATGGACTCTTATTCAGTAAAAGACAGGCAGGTAATCTATTTATTAAGTAAGTGGCAATTTTGATGCACCCACCCCATAAATTTAGAGGAACTTTCGACTAAAATCTGAGACCTCTTGCCACCTCTAATAGATGTCGATGCTTCCTTTCTACCATAGCATTCTGCTGTGGTGTTTCTGCACATGAGGTTTGGTGCATTATTCCATACTCATCAAAAAAGGATTTTATGCTTGAATTGATGAACTCGGATCCATTATCAGTCCTGACCACTTTGATTTTTTCTGAGAACCGATTCTTTACCATTTTAATAAAACTGATGAGAATACTTGGCACTTGGCTTTTGAATGCAAATAAGTAGGTCCAAATAGCCCTTGAATAGTCATCCACAATTGTTAGAAAATAAGAGAAACCATCATGTGTTGCAACCTTGTGAGGTCCCCATACATCATAATGTATCAAGTCAAAAACTTTTGATGCTTTATTCAACCTATTCTGAAATGAAAGTCTACATTGTTTAGCAATGGGACATACATTGCAAGACAATTCAAAATCTTTATTCAGCTCAGGAATAATGTTTCCTAACAGTTTCATTCTAGTTATTGACATATGACCAAGCCTGATATGCCACAAAGCTTGACAGTCTAGTGTCGCAGATAGAGTTCTTGCCATCCTCACTTCATTGTTGTCTTCAGATGAAGCTTCTTCCAGTTGATATAGACCATTGACCTGCTTACCACTCCCCAGTATTTGCCTCGTAACAAGGTCCTGAATCACAAAATTATCAGAACTGAATGTGATGGAGCAGTTTAGGTTTTTGGTCAAATGGCTCACTGAAAGTAAATTGAAGTGGAAATTTGAAACTGATAAAGCATTCTTTAACTTGATGTTTTTACTTATGTTTGTAGTCCCTATGCATGAAACACTAACTTTTTCTCCATTTGGTAAAGACACTTTATCATTGTAAAGTGGCTTAGAGACATTGTCCAAATGAATCTTATTTGTCACTATGTGATCAGTGACTCCACTATCTAGGATCTACTTCTCAGCTAGATTCGAATTTTCTGAAGTGTGAAGCTTATCAGCCATGTTAACTTGAGATTTGATTGCTCCCTTGCCTTGAATTAGGTTTACCAGTGTATTATATTGTTGTTCTGTAAAACCTCCATGATCATTCTCACACTTTTCAGCATTGTTTTCATCAGTTTCAGATACAGCATTGTTGGCATGCTTGCTTGTTCCTGATGTTTGATCAGAGAACTTCTGTTTTCCTTTGAAACTTTTGTTGTTTGATGGGTATCCATGCAATTTATAGCATACATCAATTGTATGACCTGGTTTCTTACAGTAGTTGCAGAATTTTCTTGATGAAGTTTGTTCTTTTCCTTTCCATGTTTTGTCATTTTCTTCAACTTTCTGCCTTGTGCTGTTTAGAGCAACAGCATCCAAACCAGTAGTATTCTGTACTCCAACTCTCCTTTAGGATTCTTCTTGTTCAAGTAGAGAATACACTTGGTTTATACTCGGCAGTGGCTTCATCAAAAGAATTTGCCCTCTTATACTGATATAGGATTCGTTTAAACCCATAAGGAATTGTCTCAACTTGACTTTCTTCATGTTTTCTTTGTTCGCTTGACAATTACAAGCTGATTCAATGTCCACAGCTTTCATTTCATCCCATAAAGATTTGAGTTTGGTAAAGTAAGCAGAAATTGACATGTTTGCTTGCCTAATTGTGTTTATCATCACTTGTAATTCAAAAACTCTAGGCTCATTACTATACATCTCAACATGATTTAGATAAAAGTACCATTAGATAAAAGTACCAATGTGCCCTTCTATTTACTATACATCTCAACATTAAGTCGAGGGGCATCATTGACATTTCCTTAAGTTGATTATGATTCGAATGCTCTAGTTAAGCCTTAAGCTTCAGCTTTCCTCTTCATCTTAGTCTGCTCAACATGGTTGTCTTTTGCTCAACACACTTGAGCTCTCTACTCCAACACTTATAAAGAATGTTCGGTATGTACCTAATCTAGACTCCAATCTACTTAGTGTCGGACAGTTGATGAAGGATGGGTACTCGCTGGTATTTGAAGGACAAACATGTACCGTCCACATCAATAGAGACAAGTAATAAGAGCTCATAAAGGTACTTGTAGCCAAAAACAATTTATTTCAAAAACCATGATTTAGCGGCTACCGTAAAAGATCCAGATTGGTTATGACATTTCTACTTTGGACATATAAATCAAGACTATTTGAATAATCTCAAAGGTCTTGTAGATGGATTACCTGGAATTTCCATAACACTTGACTCGGTATGCGGAGGATGTACCTATGGGAAAATGCATAGAGCTACTTTTCCTAAGAAGGCAGAAACAAGAGCTGATGCATCTCTTGATCTCATCCATGTTGACATTTGCAGACCAATGCAAGTAAGTTCCAACAACGGATTTAGGTACTTCTTGATTTTTGTTGACGACCTTAGTAGATACACACGGATATACTTCCTTAAGCTGAAGAGTGAAGCTTTTGTTAAGTTTAAATAATTCATAATCAGAGTACAAACTGAATTCAAGAAAAATATTTTGGTTCTCAGAAATGACAGAGGAGGATAATTTTTATCAAATGATTTCAAGAAGTATTGTATTGAAACAAGGATCAAAAGACAATTGACTGCAGCTTATTCACCTCAGCAGAACGGGTTAGTTGAGCGAAGAAATTGAAGCACAATAGAGATGGTGAAGTGTATGTTGAAGACAAGAAGTGTGACTAAAGTTCTTTGGGTAGAAGCAGCTCAAACGGCAGTCCACTTGAAAAATGGAAGTTTTACATCAGCATTGAAGGGACATACACCAAATGAAGCACTGCATGGCCAGAAACCAGATGTGTCGAATCTGAGAATTTTTGGGTGCATAGCATATGCACTAATACCACAACAGAATAGAAAGAAACTTGATGATAACTTCTAACTTGTGTTTTTGTAGGTTACAGCCTTGAATCTAAGGCATATCGTCTGATTAATCCAAAAACGATGGCTTTAATCATTAGCCGAGATGTGACATTCGATGAAGACGATGGTTGGGACTGGGAGAATAACCACAAAGCTGACACTCATGCATGTTGCAGGTTCATCCCAAGGAAATTTTGTACCAGTTGCTAAAGATGATCAAGAATTAGGAAGCGATGAAGATGTGCTTGAACCAGTACAACAAAATGAATCATCTTCAAGCAAGGATGAAACACCTCCTTGGAAATATGGAAGCTTGCAAGAAATATATGCAAAAACTCAGGTATGCAATTCTGCACAAGTTTAAGAACATTTGACTTTTGATGAAGATGCAACTAGTCAATGCTGGATGATTGCCATGAAAGAAGAATTTGATACTATAGAAAAACATGATACATGGGAGCTGGTTAGTCCTCCCAAAGATAAGACTGTGATCGGTCTTAAGTGGATTTATAAAATCAAGTTTGATTCAACTGGTCTAGTCACCCGATACAAAGCAAGACTTGTAGCCAAAGGCTATATGCAATGTGAAGGTGTAGATTTTCAAGAAACTTTTGCACCTGTTGTTCGTCTTGAAACCATTCGAGTTATACTTGTGGCTGCAACACACAAGCATTGGATTATTTATCAAATGGATGTCAAGTCGGCCTTCTTAAATGGAGACCTTGTTGAAGAAGTATATGCATCACAACTGGAGGGATTTGTTAAGGCAGGTAATGAAGATAAAAGTTTACAAACTGAAATAATCTCTTTATGGATTAAAGCAGGCTCCAAGGACTTGGTACTCTAGAATTGATAAATTCTTTATTGACCAGGGATTTAAAAGTAGTCATGACCATACTCTTATATATGTTTTACAAGGATGCTTATGAAATTACTATAGTGTGTCTTTATGTTGATGACTTGATACTCACAGGAAGCAATAAGGAGAGTATCGAAGTACTCAAACAAAACCTGAATAGAACATTTGAGATGACAGATTTAGGTATACTAAATTATTTTCTTGGACTAGAAATCAAACAAACAGATAGAGATATTAGTCTGTGTCAAACCAGGTATGCTTTTGACATACTCAAACGTTTTGGAATGGAGCAATGTAATCCAGTTCGAACTCCTATGACTACTCATCTTAAGCTTAGTCCTACAGCTGAAGGGGAAGAAATATATGCTATATTATACAGAAGTCTAGTTGGCTGCTTGATGTATCTGACCAACTCAAGACCAGATCTAGTTCAGGCTATAGGATTGTTGTCTCATTTTATGCAGATGCCAAATTCTCAACATCTGTTAACTGCTAAACAAGTGTTAAGATACATCAAAGGAACATTGAAATTTGGTCTAATCTATTCAAGAGAATGTATTTTTGAGCTAACTAGATATTATGACTCAGACTGGGTAGGTTCTTTAGAAGACAGAAAGAGCACAAGTGGATATATGTTTCATTGTGGGACTGGAGCAATTTGCTGGTCTGCAAAGAAACAAGATTCGATTGCTTTATCTACAACCGAGGCTGAATACAATGCCATCACAACAGCTGCATACCAAGCTTCATGGCTTAAAAAAATATTTGAAGATCTTAAAATAGAGGTCAAAAGTTCCACTACTTTTTGGTGTGATAACATGTGTGCCATCTCTATGTCTAAAAATCTCGTTTTCCATTCAAGAACTCGCCATATAGAGACCAAGTATCATTTCATCAGGGAGATGATTGCTGCTGCAAATATATCTCTAGAATTTTGCATGATCAGGTGGTGGACATATTCACTAAGTCTCTACCTGCTGATAAGTTTGAATATTTTCAGACAAAGCTTGGAGTAATTGAGATATGAATCATGGGGGAGCGTTGAAGGTGATTCATATTAGGAACATGGTGCAACTATGGAATTACGTGGAGTCTTACAACTCAGCAATAATACGGTGCAATCCAGATTGGACAACTCATCAATGTCATGAAGCTTCTGAAGCAGTCTGGAAGCATTTCTAGAAACCTTCGGGAATCAAATATGTTTGTCATGGTGTTGCTACCAGGGAGTGGATAAAACGATTTACTGCTGGCAGTAGTGGTACTCCGTTTTTTTCTTCTTATCCTCTTATAAATAGGTAGTTGTTATAGTCATGCAAGAAAAACTTAACCAATTTGTTAGAAATGATGTATGAGACATAGTTCTTAGGCCTTGTGATCAAATCGTTATTGGAATCAAATGGGTCTTTAGGATAGAGGTGGCAATGGGTCGTGCTTGGGCCGGGCCGAGCGCGGCACGGCCCGAAAGTGCAGCGGGCAAGCCCAGCACGGGCCCGAAAATTAAGTTTTTAAATTTTAAATTTTTAAAAATTTAAATTTAAATTTTTAAAGGTTTAAAATTTAATTTTAAAAATTAATGATTACACGTGAGTTTTGAACTTGGACCTCTAATTTTATTTGAGATGGCTTAACTATTGTACTAAGCTTTATTAAATATTTTTTAACACATTTTTTATATGCAACATTGTAACGCAGTACAAACTAATAAAAAGATTTTTTTAAAAAATAAATTATAATTAAATTTTTATTTATTTTTAATACAAAAATATTCATCCAATGATATTTTTTTTTTAATATTATAATAGACCGCACCGTAAAAGGTTGCCTACGTACCTTCTTGTAAGACCTGAAAAAAGTTTCCTAATATATAAAAAAAATTTGTTATGGTGCAGCACGTCGGACTCGGGGGTAGTCGAGTCGAGCCTCAAGATCGCCACGAGTGAAAAGGTATGACTCGGCTAATGAATAAAATCATACCTTAAATTAAGTTAACTCGAGTCATGTTATGAGTTGGGTCGGAACCCGAGTCGAGTTCGGGTTTAGTCGAGTTTCGAGTATGACTTAAGTGAGCCTTGAAACCATCTTTGGAAATATGGTTGAGGGGATAACTCCCCCCCCCCCCCCCCCCCCCCCCTCCCCAATATGGCAGCCGTGCGACTCAACCATTGAGTCGCACAAGGCCGCAAGGGAGAAAGAGAAGAAGGAGCAAGGAGGGGGCTTGAGGCTTGGGGCTTGGATCGATCCGAAATTCACGTCGTCGCCAGAAATTCTCAAGTCGTCATCACCCGATCCTTATTTCTTGGCGATCTAAGTGAGTGGTTAAGGCTTTAACAGTTTGGGGGAGGCGGGTGGTCGGACCCTAGATGATAGGTCGAGTTCTCGCGATTTTTCCCGGCGATCCATGATTTCAACGATATGTACTCACTGTTTTATGATGTTTCTTGTTGGATGTCGCTGTTTTAATCATCGATTTGCATATTTTTGGGGCTATCGAGTCATGGAAAAAGGGGAAAGGTCATGCCGAAAATTTTCCCGATTCCCTTGACGGCCAGAAGGCCCTTAGATGCCATTATACCACTGTTTTGATGTAGTTCTTTGAACTCCTCACATAATAGGAAGCATGTCCCCTCTAAAGCCCCTTGAAGTGGCCGAATGAACCCTAAGATTCATGAAGAGGGTTCGGCCAAGGGTGAGGGGAAGGGTAAGTTGATCATTGGTATTTAAGAAGTATGTGGAATTGAAGAGACAAATTATAGCTAAAGTCTCTTCCATTTTTCTCTACCCTAAGGACCTTGGCCGAGCAAGGTTTCCCTTGCTCATGGTTCGGCCAAGGTTGGGGAGAGGAGGAGAGACTTGCCTTAGATGGAAATTTCATGATCTTAGGGATCACACATAGGGATATGACAATACTTAGGAAGAACACCAAACTTAGCAAGTAGCTTAATTGATTTGAATTGTAGAAATGCTAGATTGTAACCATACTTAGCATTTGATCCTTAAATTTGGATGCCGACAATGTTACCATATTTTATAATTCATACATGTTATTTAAATTTATTACTACCTTGTCATTCTAGATAGTTGCTCCTTATTGTGCTAATATTCCTAAGGTAGTATAAGAATTATTAGGTATGTGCATTATGATGAATGATGTAATATTTGAGCATTTTTCTTTAGATTATGCATACTGCCCTAAATGTCCTTGGATGATATTCCAAGGTTGACTCATGAAAATTCTCACCTAAGACAGTGTAGAAGGCTAGGTAACATGTAAGGTGTCACTAGATGTTCATAGCACATTTATAGAAACTTAGATATGAGACTATAACACTTCTATGACTGCTTGTATATTTTTGGAAACTTGGAGATTATAGGTGCACATATACTAAAAAGGGTGGCATGAATTGTTGGCCCGGTAGCCGGACATGCCTAGATACTGCCAAAGGCCCGAAGTATATATACATATATGGAAACCCTAGGATATTGATTGTGTAATGTGCTTCAGATGGTCCGCCGAGGAGAAAGGAGGTCGGGAATGACCAATGCTCAGCTCGGCCAGTTGGGTCTAGAGGTGCGCCAGCGGGCCCGCTAGGTGCCAGACCCCAGTTGGGTGGGACTAGCTATCCTTACCCCAGACGGTGTCCAGAGAATAGTGACCATCCTAGTCGATGGCCCGGGATTGTTTCCTTGCATCTTGAGATGATGTGGCCGATGGCCAGTATGATACTACCTGATATGGTAGGGATGGCTGTAGCTGGAATATATTGCTATGAATAGGCCCAAGGGCCGGATGCCAGAGGCGTGATAAGCCAAGGTGGCAGGTTATCATGTACAGTGGATACTGATGGATCCGTTGAGGGTCTGTAGTTGCATTTAAAACACCCTTTACCTCTTTGTACATTTCTTTATTTCCTTGTAATATATATATATATATATATATATATGCATGACCGAAGCTTATGTGGAGGTTCAATTGAGTCACTCACTGAGTCCCAAGTGGACTCACAGTTTATTTCTATTTTTGCAGAGCATGAGCAGTAGTTTGGTGTCGACATGGTGCAACTGGAGGGCAGAGGCGGTTCCATATCTCGTAGCAGCGTCCATGAGTCTTAGACTAGTCCTTAGATTTGTTGGTTTTATTTTCTGCACTGACGTTGTAAAAAAAAAAGATTGTAAAACTTGATATTTGACAATTTGGATTTGATGTTGATGTTTCATCTTGTTTTGAAAAACTTATATACATTGTGACTTGCAAACTTTTATAAAGTATGTTGAGTTTTTCTTTTTGTCGTTATATTTTGGCTTCTTGATGTCAGTGTAGACAGTAGGCTACTGGGCAGGATGTGGGCCCTAGCCGATCACACTACCCTCAGTTGGGGTGTGACAAAGTTGGTATCAGAGCACTAGGTTAGGTCTTGTCTATGACTCAGTGTTGGGTACCATATGAGGCATATGCTAGCGTGCCGACTTACAGTATAGTTATGCTACGAGATTGGGCGACCACTCCTGCACTCATCACACCATGCGGTTAGTAGTTTAAAGAGCTTGTGTTAATAATTTCTTATAAGACATGAAACTTCCTTTCTTTCTTGTGATAGTGAAATGGATGCTCAAAATGCTGCTTTGAGCGGCAGTGGTAGTAACTCGACGGAACGTCGAGGTCGGGGGCGAGGCCGAGATAGAGAACTATCTGAGGGACAGGGGCAAGAGTCAGCAGTTGTTCTACTGTAGACTCAAGTGAACCAATTGACTGAGGCGCTCCATAAGGAGCAGGAACTGAGACAACAATTGTAGCAGCAGATGCAGCAGCAGCAGTAGTCCTAGCAGTAGTCCTAGCAGCCAGTGCCCGTGGTTTTAGTGGTTCCAAAAGTGGCAGAGGTGGCAGCACATATGGTCAGAACCCCAACTTATGCATATTTTGTCACACTGAAGCCACCAGAGTTGACTGGAACAGATCGTCAGGTGGAAGTGACAGAATTTCTAGGGGATTGCTACGAGCTATGCATGGAACTGGGATGTTCATCAGAGGCAGCTGCTCGTATGGTCGGTCTTCAGATAAGGGGACCGACAAAGGTCTGGCTATAAACTTGGAAGGCCCACAGGGTAGCTGGCGCACCACCTCCCACATGGGAGGGATTTCAGACGGCTGTGGAAGAGTAGTACTTACCCATGAGTGTCCGTGACAAGCGCGCCCGTGATTTTGAGATGTTGCGCCAAGCTGGAGGCATGACAATGTCGGAATATGAGATGGAGTTTAATCATCTCTCCAAGTACCATCCCACCCTAGTGCCGACTGAGACCGCCAGGGTCAAGCGGTTCGTGGCAGGATTGAGGCCACAAATTGGCAGGCTTATTCATTACACCGAGGAATCTACACTGGCTCGGGTAGTGGATGAAGCCCCGCGGAAAGAAGCTTTGGTGCCATTCGAGAGAAATGACGAGCCAGCTAAGAAGAAGTTCCGGTCACAGGGTTCTGGTAGTCGACCTTGGCACTCTGAGGGGGCAATGCCCACAGCAGATCAGCAGCAAAGCCGGGGACAGAATGGCAATCGAGGTTGTGGGGGCCCAGGGCCCGGGTTAGTGAGGTCGATAGTGTCAGGAGGTGGTTCTCAGAGATCTGAGGCGTCGCAGTATGGCAGCTGCAGTCGGAGGCACTAGGGGTCCTGCCTTAACTGCACTAATGCTTGCTTCAAGTGCGGTCGAGTTGGACATTTCAAGAAGGACTGCCCTGAGAAAATTGGTCAGAAGCCTGAGCAGTCAAGGGGTAAAGCACCTATGTCAGTAGGGTCAGTAGCACCGAGAGGGCAAACTTAGAATAAGGGGCCGCAGACCAGTCATTCAGAGAGGCCGCCTGCGTGGGTATATGCTATGAACCGTGATGGGGCAGAGGCTTCCAAACAAGTGGTGACAGGTACTATTTTAGTATGTTTGTCTACTGCATATGTATTATTTGATCCGGGTGCCACACACTCATTTGTGTCTGCCATATTTGCTGCAAAGCTGCCAATGGCACCCTCTATGCTTGATGGGCCATTGATGGTATCAACGCCTACAGGCTATGCAATCTTAGCAACCTCAATTTATCAAGGGTGTGAAGTGCTCATATGCGGCCATGTGTTAAGTGCGGATTTGACACTCCTACCCACTCTTGAGTTTGATGTCATCCTTGGCATGGACTGGTTGGCAGAGCATACGCAATATTGGACTGTAGAGCCAAAGCAGTGATGTTTAATAAGCCTGGGCTGCCGCAATTCATCTTCCAAGGAGAGGGAGGTAGCAAGCCGATAGGGGTCATCTCAGCTCTAAAGGCTCGCAAATTGCTTAGGGGTGGCTGCCAATCTTTCTTGGACTTTGTATTTATGGCCTAGGAGGAAGGGGGTGAAGCAAAGCATGTCAGTGAAACCCCCATGGTCTGTGAATTCCCTGATGTGTTTCCCGAGGAATTGTCAGGGTTGCCGCCCAAAAGGGAGGTCGATTGTTGCATTGATCTGCAGCCCGGGGTAAAACCAATTTCCATTCCCCTTTACAGGATGGCACCGACTGAACTCAGGGAGCTAAAGGTGCAATTGCAGGAAATGCTAGACCCGGGGTTCATCCGGCCGAGTGTGTCACCCTAGGGTTCCCCGGTTCTCTTCGTGAAGAAGAAGGATGGGTCGATGCGCATGTGCATTGATTATAGGCAGCTGAACAAGGTGACTGTTAAGAATCGCTACCCACTGTCGAGGATAGACGATCTGTTTGACCAGTTGCAAGGGGATCAATGGTTCTCAAAGATAGATCTGAGGTCCGGATACCATCAGTTGAGAATCCGAGATTGCGATGTGTCAAAGACGGCCTTTAGGACTCGCTATGGTCACTATGAATTCCTAGTGATGTCTTTTGGCCTAACCAATGCACCTGCTGCCTTCATGGACCTAATGAACAGGATATTTAAGGAGTACTTGGACAGCTTTGTGATCGTCTTCATTGACGACATTTTGGTTTACTCCAAGAGTGAGGAAGAGCACTGTAAGCACCTGAGAATGGTCCTAGAAACCCTCAGAGAGCACCGCTTGTTTGCCAAATTTTCCAAGTGTGAATTTTGGTTGGAAAGTGTAGGGTTCTTGGGCCATGTAGTGTCCAAGGAAGGAATAAGGGTAGATCCTGCCAAGATTGAAGTGGTTCAAAATTGGAAGCGGCCGACTAGTGTGACCGAGGTCCGCAGTTTTCTTGGGTTGGTCGGCTATTACCGGAAGTTTGTGGAGAATTTCTCCATAATTGCAGCCTATCTATCTCGGTTGACCGAGGTCAAATTCCTTTGGGATGACCAATGCGAGGCGAGTTTTCAAAAGCTCAAGGCATGTTTAACATCTGCACCCGTGTTGGCTGTACCTTCCGGCTCAGGAGGGTTTGTGGTTTTCTGTGATGCCTCTCGGGTTGGTCTAGGCTGCGTCTTGATGCAGTATGACAGAGTGATTGCTTCTGCATCTCGCCAGTTAAAAGTTCATGAGAAGAACTATCCAACGTATGACCTAGAATTAGCAGTAGTGGTCTTTGCACTGAACCTTTGGAGGCACTACTTGTACGGGGAGACTTGCGAAATCTACACAGATCACAAGAGTCTCCAATACTTGCTTACCCAAAAGGAGCTGAACCTCAGGCAGAGGAGGTGGCTGGAGCTCCTAAAGGACTATGATTGCACCATTATGTATCATCCGAGGAAAGCAAATGTGGTAGCTGATGCGCTGGGCAGAAAATCCTTGGGTAGTTTGGCCCATTTGGAAGCTAAGCGGAGGCCTCTAGCTCGAGAGTTAGCTTTATGCCTAGATGGGGGTGCACTTATCAGTGTCAGCTTCAAGTGCCCTGATGGCCCACCTGCGGGTACAGTCCACGCTGGTGGACATGCTGCGTGCCGTGTAGGGGGAAGATGCCTTTTGTGCACTGACCAAGGCCTGGTACAAAGAGGTGATGCAGAGAACAGTTCTAGATTGGACTCAGAAGGTGTAATGAGGTTCAAAGACCGGATAGTAGTACCAGACATGGCTGAGGTGCGCAGGCAAGTCCTAGAACTAGGTCATCGTTCCACTTACATGATGCATCCGGGGGCCACCAAGATGCACCGGGACTTAAGGCAGCATTACTGGTGGAAAGGCATGAAAAGAGAAGTGGCAAAATTTGTTTTTAAATGTCTAGTCTGTCAGCAGGTGAAGGCCGAACACCTTAAGCCTACGGGGCTCCTGCAAAATCTCGAAGTGCCTGAGTGGAAGTGGGAGAAAATCACCATGGATCTAGTGACTGGATTGCCTAAGTCAAAAGACGGTTTTGATTCCATTTGGGTGGTGGTGGACTAGTTAACCAAGACCGCGCACTTCATACCAGTGAAAGCTGCCTTCTCTGCGGAGCAGTATGCCCGACTATTTTTGGATAGGATTGTGGCATATCATGGTACCCCGGTGATGATTATATCCGACCGCGGTACCCAATTCACAGCTCGATTTTGGTAGTCCTTCCAGTAAGCTTTGGTACTCAGCAGCGTTTCAGCACAGCTTTCCATCCACAGATTGACAGGCAGTCAGAGAGGATTATCCAAACTTTGGAGGACATGCTGAGAGTATGTGTCCTGGATATGGCAGATGGCTAGGAGAGGCACCTACCGTTGATCGAATTCGCCTATAACAATAGCTATCACAGTAGCATTGGCATGACTCCTTTTGAGGCCTTGTATGGGCGGCGGTGCAGGTCCCCGGTGGGCTGGTTTGAGGCAGGGGAATCACTCATGGTGGGCCTCGATCTGGTTGAGCAGGCGGTAGAAAAAGTAAAGGTCATTAAGGAAAGATTGCTGACGGCTCAGAGTCGACAGAAAATGTATGTCGATAGAAAGGGCAGGGAATTGGAATTTGCAAATGATGACTTAGTATTCCTCAAGGCCTCTCCTATGAAAGAGGTGGTCCGGTTTGGGAAGAAGGGGAAGCTGAGCCCTAGATACATTGGGTCTTTTCCCGTTCTCAAGCGGAGGGGCGAAGTGGCCTATGAGCTGACATTGCCTCCTAGCCTGAGCAAAGTGCACTTGGTCTTCCATGTATCTATATTGCGGAAGTATGTAAAAGATGATTCGCATGTGATCGAGCCCTCTTCTATCGAGGTAGATTCGGCCATCTCATTCAAGGAAAGGCCGGTAGAGATTCTTGACCACCAAATCAGGAAGCTAAGGTCCAAAGAAATTCCCCTGGTAAAGGTCAGATGGGAGCACCCTTCCGGGCAAGAGGCCACATGGGAGGTAGAGCAGGACATGAGAGAGCGCTACCCTTCCTTGTTCGAGGAGCCGGTAAGTCCTTGTTATTCAAGTAAATTCAAGGACGAATTTCCCTTAAGGGGGGAAGGTTGTAAGACATGGAAAAAGTTTCCTAATATAAAAAAAAAATCTATTTTGGTGCAGCGCGTCGGACCCGGGGGTAGTCGAGTCGAGCCTCAGGATCGCCACGATTGAAAAGGTATGACTCGGCTAATGAATCATGAAGTTTATTGGATAATTAACTTTCCTTTTATAAAAGCATACCTTAAATTAAGTTAACTCGAGTCATGTTATGGGTTGGGTCGGAACCCGAGTCGAGTTCGGGTTTAGTCGAGTTCCGAGCATGACTTAAGTGAGCCTTGAGACCATCTTTGGAAAGATGGTCGAGGGGATAAACGCCCCCCCCCCCAAGAGGAGAAGGAGCAAGGAGGGGGCTTGGATCGATCCGAAATTCGCGTCGTCGCCAGAAATTCTCAAGTCGTCGTCACCCGATCCTTATTTCTTGGCGATCTAGGTGAGTGGTTAAGGCTTTAACAGTTTGGGGGAGGTGGGTGGCCGGACCCTAGATGATAGGTCGAGTTCTCGTGATTTTTCCCGACGATCCATGATTTCAACGATATGTACTCACTGTTTTATGATGTTTCTTGTCGGATGTTGCTGTTTTAATCATCGATTTGCATATTTTTGGGGCTGTCGAGTCATGGGAAAAGGAGAAAGGTCTTGCCAACATTTTCCCCGATTTCCTTGACGGCCAGAAGGCCCTTAGATGCCATTATACCACTGTTTTGATGTAGTTCTTTGAACTCCTCACATAATAGGAAGCATGTCCCCTCTAAAGCCCCTTGAAGTGGCCGAATGAACCCTAAGATTCATGAAGAGGGTTCGGCCAAGGGTGAGGGGAAGGGTAAGTTGATCATTGGTATTTAAGAAGTATGTGGAATTGAAGAGACAAATTATAGCTAAAGTCTCTTCCATTTTTCTCTACCCTAAGGACCTTGGCCGAGCAAGGTTTCCCTTGCTCATGGTTCGGCCAAGGTTGGGGAGAGGAGGAGAGACTTGCCTTAGATGGAAATTTCATGATCTTAGGGATCACACATAGGGATATGACAATACTTAGGAAGAACACCAAACTTAGCAAGTAGCTTAATTGATTTGAATTGTAGAAATGCTAGATTGTAACCATACTTAGCATTTGATCCTTAAATTTGGATGCCGACAATGTTACCATATTTTATAATTCATACATGTTATTTAAATTTATTACTACCTTGTCATTCTAGATAGTTGCTCCTTATTGTGCTAATATTCCTAAGGTAGTATAAGAATTATTAGGTATGTGCATTATGATGAATGATGTAATATTTGAGCATTTTTCTTTAGATTATGCATGCTGCCCTAAATGTCCTTGGATGATATTCCAAGGTTGACTCATGAAAATTCTCACCTAAGACAGTGTAGAAGGCTAGGTAACATGTAAGGTGTCACTAGATGTTCATAGCACATTTATAGAAACTTAGATATGAGACTATAACACTTCTATGACTGCTTGTATATTTTTGGAAACTTGGAGATTGTAGGTGCACATATACTAAAAAGGGTGGCATGAATTGTTGGCCCGGTAGCCGGACATGCCTAGATACGGCCAGAGGCCCGAAGTATATATATATATATGGAAACCCTAGGATATTGATTATGTAATGTGCTTGAGATGGTCCGCCGAGGAGCGAGGAGGTCGGGAATGACCAATGCTCATCTCGGCCAGTTGGGTCTAGAGGTGCGCCAGCGGGCCCGCTAGGTGCCAGACCCCAGTTGGGTGGGACTAGCTATCCTTACCCTAGACGGTGTTCGGAGACTAGTGGTCATCCTAGTTGACGGCCCGGGATTGTTTGCTTGCATCTTGAGATGATGTGACCGATGACCAGTATGATACTACCTGATATGGTAGGGACGGCTGTAGCCAGAATATATTGCTATGAGTAGGCCCAAAGGCCGGATGCCAGAGGCGTGATAAGCCAAGGTGGCAGGTTATCATGTATAGTGGATACTGATGGATCCGTTGAGGATATGTAGTTGCATTTGAAACACCCTTTACCTCCTTGTACATTCCTTTATTGCCTTGTAATATATATATATATATATATATATATATGCATGACCGAGGCTTATGTGGAGGTTCAATTGTGTCACTCATTGAGTCCCAAGTGGACTCACAGTTTATTTCTATTTTTGCAGAGCATGAGCAATACCTTGGTGTCGACATGGTGCAGCTGGAGGGCTGAGGCGGTGTCATATCTCGTAGCGGCGTCCATGAGTTTTAGACTAGTCCTTAGATATGTTGGTTTTATTTTTTGCACTGACGTTGTAAAAAAAAGATTGTAAAACTTGATATTTTACCATTTGGATTTGATGTAGATGTTTCATCTTGTTTTGAAAAACTTATATAAATTGTGACTTGCAAACTTTTATAAAGTATGTTGAGTTTTCTTTCTGTCATTATATTTTGGCTTCTTGATGTCAGTGTAGACAGTAGGCTACAGGACAGGATGTGGGCCCTGGCCGGTCACACTACCCTCAGTTGGGGTGTGACACTTCTATAGCTAAATTTGTACTCCCCAATGATTAACTATAGAAGGATCAGGTATACGTAGTTATTTTTACATTTTTAATCACCCGTAGTCCCGGTGATTTAACTTGTACTTGGACCAGTAGCACCAGCTTCGCTTGTTTGAGCTTCCTCCTCTCCCGTTGATGAAGTGCCGTGTCCTCCCTTATCTTGTAATCTATCTTCAGCATCCAACTAGTCTTTTAAGCAAATGCACATTTCAACCGTTTCTTCGCTTATTTGGTTCCTTTTTTCGTCATGAATTCTATTTCCTTGCAGTAAAACAAGACTCGGAAGCTACTGTATACACATGAACAGTTAGTATATCACGTGCCATGATGGAAACAATAGGATACGCATTTTCTTTTTTTTTTCACCATGCTAAAATCTCATTATCATCTATTTCATCAGAATGATTATGATTTAGAAAAAAAAGTAATTCATTAAAATTAGTAGATTTAATTTTTTTTATCCTACGACCAAGTTGAGAATTAATACTATTTCCACTATTATCTCTTAATCTAGAAGAAGAAGATGTTGTCTTATATGTAATTGTATCACCAAATTTTGAAGCGTAAAATACAAACATAGAATTCAATAAATTCAAAATTTTAAATTTTAAATTTTTTTTCTTCAACATTATCTAATTCCATATTGTTATAATAATCATCTAACAACATATTTAAAATATCAATTTTCATTCTAGGATCTAAACATATTGCTAAACAAAATAAAGTAGGTATATCTGACCAATATTTTTTAAATTTAGATTCCATTAAAGAAATAATGTATGCAAATAAAGGATGATATATGTCTATATGAACAAAATACTTCACTAATACGAACTATATGTGAAAGAGTTAAATTACATGTAGGATAATAAACACCGGAAAGTTGTTCGGTAGCTTTATTAAAAAGCTCTAAAATTTGAGTAATATGTCCAGCAACTAATCAATCATTATCATTAATTGGATCACCAGACATATTTTCTTTATAAAACATTGTAAGGATCTCTTGATATCTTGTAGTAGACATAAATTCCATCTAGTAATAACATCATCATTAAATTTTTTAAATGGTTTATTAAAAGATTGACATAATTTTTTAAATTCTTGTGTTGTTGCTTTTGAAGAACGCATATATCTAATAACATCTTTTTTTTTTCTACATGTATATTTATTAGTTTTAAACCATCTTGTACACATAAATTAAGAACATGACAAACACAACGAAGATGAAATAATTCACCATCTAATACTGGCTTAAATAACTGTATAAGGGGAGGAATAGCATCATTATTTCTAGCATTATCAAAACTAATCAAATTTTTTTTATCATTTATATTGTAGAAAGATGTTACAAATCTAATAGCATAAAAAATGGCAATAGAAGTGTGTGGATATTCAAAAATTTTGAAACTAATTATTCTTTTTTGCAAAATAAAATTTTCATCAATCCAATGCGCAGTAACACAAATGTAAGAATTAGTAGTACGTTGACTAGACCAAATATCAGATGTTAAAGAAATTTTTGATTTATTATTTTGAAAACTAGTCATTATATTTTCTCTATATATAAAAAATAATTTTAAAGCATCACTTTTTATTGTATTTCGAGTAATTTTTTTTATATTTTGGTTGTAAAGTATTTTGAATCCAACTAGAAAATTTTGGTTGATCAATAAAACTAAAAGGAGATTCACTTTGAACAATTAATTTTGCAAGTTCTCGACGTTGAAAATCATGATCATACGAAAAAGTCGTTAAACCAGAAGAAGATAAATTAAGAATTTGTTGAGCTTGTGCAATCTTATTGTCATGACCCTTTGCATGACGTAATAGATGACAAGTTCCTCATGTTGTTGAAGTCAAAAGATTTTTTTGACATTTTTTGCACCGGGCTGTTGTTATGGTGCTATCAGCTTCAATAATTTTCTCAAAATATTCTCATACCATACTTTTTTTTCTACTTGATTGACATAAATTAATAGATGGACTTATCTCTATGTTTTGATTTTGTTGAGTGGTAGGAGTAGCAGGAGGTATTTCTTCTAACATATTTGATCTAGTTTGTGGAGTATAACCTGAAAAATCTTCATCCGCCATTAGTAAAAATTAAAAATATAAAAAGTATAAATATTATACTGATCAATGAAACAAATTTAAGAGATTAAAAAAAATTAACAGCAATCTTGAATCATTGTCTCCTTGATGAACTTAAAATGTTGTTAAGAATGATTGTAAATAAACTTAGATTGTTGAGAGTAAGAGAGTTGAAAGTTAAGAGAAAGAGTTGAAGATGAAGATAGAAGAAATGAAGAAGAATATGAGTATTTGTAGAAAAATTTAATATATTTTTTTAACGTTATCGGTCGGCTCGAGCCAAGTCGGGCTCGGGCCGACCTAGGTCTGGCGCGTGCCAGACCAGGTCTGGCCGCGCCAGGCCTACCCCGTGCTCGCCCAAAGCACGATATGCAGGTCGTGGTCGGCCCACGTGCCGTGTCGAGCACGGCCCACGTGCCTAGGAGGCGAGTCTGGCCCGTCTCCTGGGCACAGTTGTGCCGGGCCCGTGCCGCCCATGGGCGGGCTCGGCCCGTTGCCACCTCTACTTTAGGAATAAGCTAGATGAAATCGGATTAGTTATTAGAAACAAAACTAGACTAGTGGCCCAAAGTTTCAACCAAGAAGGAGGAACATATTATAATAAAATGTATGCTCTCGTAGTTAGTTAGAGGCTATTCACATGCTATTAGCTTTTGCAAGTTTTAAGTGTTTCA
Source organism: Canna indica (assembly GCA_034359265.1). Classification (NCBI taxonomy): domain Eukaryota; kingdom Viridiplantae; phylum Streptophyta; class Magnoliopsida; order Zingiberales; family Cannaceae; genus Canna; species Canna indica. The sequence goes on along the minus strand of CP136898.1, from coordinate 27,298,538 downwards.
AACTTTTTCAAATGAATGTTAAAAGTATATATTTGAATGATTTTATATGGAAAAAGTGTATGTTGAGCAACCCCTCGATTTTGAAAGTGTTGATTTTTCAAATCATATTTATAAATTGTAAAATTCATTGTATGGTTTGAAACAAGCCCCTATGGCTTGGTATGAAATACTTTCAAATTTTTCGATTGATCAAGCTTTTTGTATGGGCAAAGCCGATGTTTCGTTTTTTATTAAACATGTTGGAAATGATATTTTAATTGTTCAAATATATGTAGATATGTAGATGATATTATTTTTTGTGCATCTAATGTATCTTTTTGTGAGTGGTTTGTCAAGTGCAAGTAAGAGCAGTTTGAGATGAGCATGACATGAGAGCTTTCCTTCATGCTTGGACTCCAAATCATGCAAACCAAGAAAGAAATTTTCATCAACCAAGCTAGTACACAAGGGAGCTAATCAAAAAGTTTGGGATGACCTTATGAGGGACAAAGCACGCGTAGGCTCAGCATACCCATCACCTCTTGGTAAAAGCAAGCCCGAGTGACTCGGAGATAACCTTATGACGAGGGGCAACTCGCTGCAGCCCACTACTTCCATGGGGCAAATCTATTATGTTATTCTTCGTCAATGGAATTCTTTTTGATGGAACAAACAATAAGTAAACTTTCCTTCCCGATCGAGAAGGAAAATGCCTTTATGCACTACTGCTGTTGCCAGAGGCTACCAGTTGTGCCTCTACAACAATGTCGATAATTTCTTGTAGATCGACTTCACCTTCTTGGCCACTTGCTTCTCCTCTGTGTTCCTCCACCTTAGTAGCAAAAAGTTGAAGCCCTCCGTCGACCCCGCTGCTTGGTGGCAAGTGAGAGCTGGTCGGTGTCCTCCTTAATAACGAAGTTGGATAGGAAGACTCACACTTGGGGAAGGGGAAGTCGATGGGGATGAGCTGTCAATGAAGTCATGAGAAGAGGCGGTGACGATATCAACGGAAGAGGAGGCAGAGGATAAGAGGAGAGTGCATACAATGGAGATATGAAGGGGGGGGGGGGAGACTGAGAGGAAGGAGCTGACCCTTATAGAAGGGTTCATCAGTGGGCACAGTTGAGAGCATAAGCGCTTGGAAGGAGAAAGGGAGATGGCGAACTTGAAGTCGAAGGACAAGGATGAGGACAGGAGGGGAAGGAGGATGTCGTCATCGCACGACATTGCCTCGAACTACCATCCTTGTCTCTTGTCCTCTCTATCGCCACCATACACTTCCTTTGATCGATCAAATGCTTCCTCTGTTGATGATTCTTAGAATTAAGTACGAAAATACGATATCGTATGTGTCAACGTGACACGTTGTTACTTTATTCATTTTGAATCAATACATCGACGTGTTAATAGATTAATTTACAAACTACTAATAGAAGGATATAATTCACATCAATTTTAAATATTATATATATGATTTAGATCAATCAAATGATTGATCATAATTGTCAATCCACGTATGGTCGGTAGTTAGATATTAAGGGTATGTTTGGTTGAATGGAGTGAAGTCATAAGAAATATGAATAAACAATAAATGAAATAGATAAAGAATAATATTATCTTATTTGGTTGATATTGTAAATACATCAAGAATAAAATTACTTTGTTTGGTTAACATAAGGAATAGAAAGTTAAATGATCAAAATATCTTTTTAATAAAATACCCTACTTATAATAATATTATAATTTATTTGTGATTATTAATAATATAATAAAAATCTGAAAATTAATATAAAATAATTTTTAAAATTTATTTATTGAATATTTATACTTAGAATAATATTATATATTATAACTTATTATAATTAATAATTTATTTTAATTAATAATGATATAATATTAATATAAAATTATTTATTAAATATATTATTTAAAATAATATTATATAATATTTATTATAATTAATAAATAATAGAGTAAATGGAAAAAAGTCCCCCGAACTTTAACCTAATTAGTAAAAAAAACCCACGAATTTTAAAAACATATAAAAAACCCCACGACCTATTGAAAAACTAGCAAAAAAGACCCATGTCGTTATTAGGACTGTTCATGGGTCAAACCCGACCCAACCTGAACCAATCGGGCCGGGTCGGGTCAGGTCCGGGTTTCAATATATATTTAAAACTCGATGACTCGAGACCCGACCCGATTACCCAATTTTTTTATATTTTTTAATTATTTTTAAAATATTTATATTAAAAAATATTTATTTTTATTTTTTTTTTTATTATTTTTTTTAAAAAAAATTATTGTTAAAAACTTATTTTTTTTCTAAATGGGTAAACTCGACTACCTGATCCGACCCGACCAGACCTAGGTTGGGTTGGGTCGGGTCGGGTTTGAGAGGTGAAAATTTTTCAACCCGACTCGATTATACTTGGTCGGGTCAATCGATTTTTTTCCTAAACTCGACCCGACCCGACCCGTGAACACTCCTAGTCGTTATCTCTAAATTAACTTTTTAATAAATTTCTGTATCAGCATCACGTGTCGACACCTCATTCGTCGACGTGTAATTTTTTCTATGTCATATTTAATATAATATTTTAAAAATTAAAAAATATATAAATATTCTATTATATATATATATATATATAAAATTCTCTCTCAACTTGTAGTGCTATGCAAAAATACTCCATAAACTTTAATTGCGATGCAAAAAAACTCCATGAACTTTGATTGTGATGCAAAAAGATTCTATGAAATTTGATTGTAATGCAAAAAATTATGTTTCTAATTATAAAGTTAATAGAGAGATAACAACATTAGCCTTTTTGCTAGTTTTTTAATAGCCAGTAGAGTTTTTTTACATGTTTTTAAAGTTCGTGAGGTCTTTTGCTAATTAGGTTAAAGTTAGAGATTTTTTTTTGCTTTTTACCCTAAATAATATAAGAAAAATATTAATCGCTCGCATAGAGACGCCAGGTCTCCGGCGTTTGTGCGTCTCTGTGCGAGAGAAGCACAGGGCATCTCTGTGCAGGAGAAGCTCTCTCACATATAGACACCTTTATGCGAGAGAAGCTCTCACACAGCCTCTGTGCAAGACGCCCCTCGCACAAAGAAGCTCTCTCGCACATAGATGCCGGAGAAGCTCTCTTGTTGTCTCGCACAAAGACGTCGTCTTTGGCATCTCTCGCGCAACGGGCGATGTCGGGGCGATGTTGGGGTGTAAAAAGGCTTGTTGCGCATCTAGTAAATATTGATCATAATTAAAATTAATTTTTCAAGATTTTTTTTTGAAAAAAATTGATCATAATTAAAAATTTCTTTATAGTGGCACTGTCCATTACGAACTTGATCGGACGGTACGTCACAATCTCTTTGATCGGACGGTTCTTGGTGCGAGAGAATGACCTCGGTTATCCTCCCGCTTTCGGCATAATCTTCCTCCATTGGCCAGTGGCCACCTTTGCGTGCTTCATTCACATCGCTATCTCGCACCGCCGGTCATGGTGAGGCGCGTCCCGTACGTATTGTCACGTCCGTCTCATCCACCATTCCTCTTCTCCTCTCCATGTCAATCTAATATTTTGTCTCTGCGCCAATTTCGACCGTCTCCATGGAGCCATTCTAGGGTTTCGATGGGCTCCTCGTGGAGGATGGGAGGGATTTGTTTTTCTCCTTCTTCGAGGAGTCTCGTGCCTCCCAGTCTCTGCTCTAAGAAGGAGAGCAACGAGGTGTGTCCACGCCGCCCCCTTACTCCCTAAATGGTTACGGGAAAAGCTTTGACACCTCGATTTGGTGAACAATTAGTAATTCTAACTGTTGGTTTCCATAACAATCTCTCCCCTTAGGTGGAGACTACTCATACTGGGGATGCGAAGGAATTGTTTTCCGATTCCGATGGTAATGATTTGAGTTGGTACTTATTCTTTGGATTTTTATGCGTAAATTAAGAGTTCTGTTTATTATAGTTGGATGGGATCTTATGATTTTGTTTTCATTTCCAGAGAGAAAAAGTGAAAGCAAATGGACGAAAGCATTTTCATCCAATGAGTAATTCCATTCACTGATTTCACAGTGTTGAAGTTTTGAGATATCTATGGAATCTAAGCTTCTAATATTTGCTACGGTCTGTAGTTTGAATTTGAGTTGTAGTTTCATTTTCTGATGTTTTAGCTTTAGGATGATTGTAACTTGTCCCTGAACCAGATACATAAACTCACATCATTCACTTTGAATAAGAATTCATCAAGAGTAACCCGTCTGATGGGATAATTAGCCTGTCAATTTCATGCATGATTAAGCTGATATTAAAATGTTTAAGCTGAAGTCGATGGTAGTCAATAAATCAATACAACCGCCCAAAAACCTCCCATGTGGGTTTATCTCGGGGTGATAGAAGGCTTGTTAACTAGAATTCTTTTTATTACCTACATATTTTATTGATGTGGGACCTTTTTACTTCTTTATACCAATGCCTTTAACTTGCACATTCAGTTACCTCCCTTCCATTTTTTCCTTTTTTTTAATGCCAGCTTTTGTTGCAAGGTTTGCTTTATTACATCTTCTGTTATTTGGGGTTATGCAAATAAACCTAATTCACATTTTCCAAGATAGAGAATGCATGGAGTGTAACTAAAAGTTTCGCCTTACATGACGCTCAATGTTGGGAACCGGGAAAAGATCTATGTAGCTATTATGGCTTATAGTACATAGTTTTTGAGAAAATCTCAATTTGTTGCTTATGAATAAATCATGGAATCAATTTTTTGTGCATATTATTTGCCCTTTTCTATATGGATGGTGCTTCATACGTTATGCCTTTGGAAATTGTGTTTACTATTTTAGATATCTCATAGCTGAGTTCTGCATATACATGTTTCTAACTTTTAATTGACGGTGATATTTGTTTCGTAGGATGATGCAAAGTTTAAAGAGATATGGAGTGGCAGGAGTACTGTCATATGGGCTACTTAATACCGTATACTATCTTACAACATTTTTGTTGGTTTGGTAAGTTGAAGTTACATTTTTAATTTCTGTAACTCTTGTTAATGGAATTAACTATTTTTTTTCTATGCTATCTTCCACTTTACTAAACTTATCTGAGTTGGTCAAGGATTCTTGACATTTTTCTGTCTGCATGGGCTTCTAAAACATCCAAATTGCCAACTTCTGTCACTAATTTTGTGTCATCATATGTTTCTTTTGGTCCGCTTCTTTTTTTTTTGAAGTTCAACCAAAAACTTTCTTAACTTATAGGATAAGCCTTTCTTAACCTATAGGATAAGCCTTCGCCACTAATTAACCCTTCATTGATGCTCTATAACCTTAGGGCACATGCACTTGAGTCTTGATGTTGCATATTAAGGCTACCACAAACAATTCATCATCATCTCTTAATCTATTCAAGAAATATTTAATTTACTTTTACAGATAGGGGTCAGCAAAACCCGAACCGACCCGAAAATTCAATTCGGGTTGGGTTGGGTCTGATTTTTAGAGGGGTTTATACCCCTAATTTGGGTTGGTTCGGGTCGGGAAAAACCTTGATATACCCGACCCGAATTCCATTTTTTAAAAAAGTAAACTGTATGTAAGTCACACGTAAAAGGCTAAAACTAAAAGCCTAAAACTAAAAATTGAAAGAAATCCCTAAACTAATCGCTCCTTCCTCTCTGTCTTTCTCCTCCGCCACTAGCAAATAGCAATCTGCCTTTGTCCTTTTTTTAAAGGGAATTCGGGTTATTAGGATCAGGGTCCGACCTTATTCAGGTTAACCGGGTCAAGCCCCTAATTCTTATTTGGATATGGTCAGTCTCCTTATTCGGGTTCGGGTTATTCGGGTCGGGTCGGGTCAAATCGATGTTCACCCCTATTTACAGTTTCATGTATGATGATCTTTATCAAATGGAACAAAATATCATTTGTTTAAATATTGAACTATCAGACCTATTTCTTTCATCGGATCGATTTCAGTCATATAGGATAAGAATCGGATAGTGGTGGGTTACTCATGCGGATAAGAAAATTAATCATTCATCACACAAAAAGCTATTAATTAAAAATTTGAAAATGATCAAATATAATTTAGAAAGTTAAATTTTAAATTTCGAAAAAGTTGGGTAGCTAGATCATCCCAAATTAGCCACTTCAACCGGAATTAGTAATTTCATGAAGAAAACACAATATTCATCTTATCCTTTGGACTTAGGATATTATGATGGCAAAAACAAGAATGGGATGGTGGTGCTTGGTAATAAGGAATTAATCACGACATAATGTTGATGAGACGTTGATGATAAATTAAAGATTAATAACTTACTGAGGTTGTATAATGGAGAGATTGATAACTTCTACTTAGGAACTAGATAAAATCATATAAACTATGATGATAAAATTACTTGCTATAAATAAAAAAAATCATATAAACTAAAGTGGTCACGAACCGCGTCATCCTTTGTGGTTGTGTCCATGCACACTCCACGCACGTTATCTGCCCCAAAATCAAGCAAATTATGGTAGCATTATCTATCTCTTGCTCATGATGGCTGCCTCAAGAGCATCTGGCATCTGTGTAGCCTACGCCCACAACGACGTGGTGGAGCATGCTGCTTAAGCACTATCAAGTACTAGAGCATCTGGTGTATCTGGCACAACAAGAAGCTGGAGATGGTGTTCAAAAGTTTTTTTCATTGTTTAATCTGGGATATATTGGAACTAGGTTTGATTTAATCTTAGCCCATATTCTATTGGATGAATGAAACAACTCCATATATGACTTTAGAAAACCTATCTGACCCCCTTATCTGATGCAAGGTTGTGTTTGGATGGAGTGGTTATGAAAGTAGGGGGAAGGAAAGGGGAGAGTAGTCTCTTGTTTTTAATTTTTCAAAGTAAAAGGAAATACAAATTATTTGCCTCGATCTTCTTCTAAGTACATAGTTCCTAAACCCTATTTGAGGAATAGAGATTGTTGTTTAGTTATATAATATAGCATTTCACAATTTTCCCTTTTTAGGGTGTGTTGGGGAGTTTTTCATTGAGGGGGATAGGGAGGGGAGGGGAGGGGAGGCGAGGGGAGAGTGATGGTAGGGGATGGAATAGTGCTTCTTTTGTTTGAGAGGTATTTTATTTTATGTAAACCATGTTACCCTTTTAATTAATTAGTTAGTTTTAATATTAAAATGGTAAAATGGTAAAATGTCTTGTTACATAACTATTTAGGTGGGAGAAGATGGAGAGAAATAAATTTCCTTTCCTCCCGTCAAATGAAAACTTCCAAACAAGTGAATTGCTCTTTCTTTCCCTCTCCTTTCTTTCATATCCCTCATAATCCTCCATCCAAAGACACCTTAAGTATTAAAACTAACTAATTAGTTAAAAGGGTAGTATGACCCATATAAAAATTTAACCTTCTCTTTCCTCTCCCAAACAAGGGAAACACTTCCTCTCCCCTACCATTCTCTCCCATCTCTTTCTAGTTCCTACCCCTCTCCTTCACCCTTAATGAATAACTTTCTAACAAGACCTTATGTTAAAGGATGTTGATAAGATCCTCAAGTTGAAGGGAAAAGGTTTAGCCTTTGATCAAGGGTGAGGGGGCCAAGTTCTAGATGGAGGAGGAAGATTATGAGCGATGAGTCTGATAATGTTGATGATCATGCCACCTTTATTCCTATTGAGAGATGTATTATTTAGGTTAGTTTCGTTGGATTAGATTGCCATTTTTGTGATAATTTCGAGTTTTGATCTCTAATTGATATGCTTTTTTGCTATTACCTTGTGACTTTTGATGTTAAATGTCATGTATATTACACGTGTAAATCAGCTATCAATAATAATTGACTTTCTGAAAGTTTATTCCTCACTGCACACCTTTATCTTGTACCTTCAATCACTATAGGCTTAACTGTGTGAGTTGCTACTTTGTATCGTGAAAGAAGCCTTACTAATTTATTCATACCAAGGTAGCTTGATCCTTATTTTCAATATGCATATTACCCATTAGTCATCTGGAGTTTTGTCCAGAATAAGATAATTCTTTTGCACTCATTAGCCTTCTCCTTGAAGAATGTTGCTTCTATGTACCAGATTGCTATTTCTATAAAATACTGACAATTTGAGAAACTTACCATATAGAACTTGGCAGGTTTTATTTTGCCCCAGCACCTGGAAAAATGGGATATTCTCCGGCAGTTCAAAGGTGATTGATCATGATGACACTTCTTTTCTGTTCTTGGCATAGCCATGCTCAAATGCTAGTATTGCTTTAACCATGCTACAGATTTCTAAAAGTGTTGGCGACAGTATGGGCTGGCAGCCAAGTTACCAAGATTGTGCGAGCGGCAGGGTAAATTATACTCAAAGCCATTTTAAGTTGATTCATTTTTGTTTTTTGTAAAGCAACTCCTGCTTGCCAAACTATCAGATCTTTGAATCCAAGCCTGGATGTATTTGATTTTTCCTGCTACGTTCTATCTAGATGCTCAACAGAAACCTACCAATTTGATGAACTTTGGCTCTATGTAATGATGGATAAATTAACACCCAGTTTATTTTATATTAGATCAATTAGTTCCGAAAATTAATTTTGTTTTGCGTGCTTGCAGGGCTCTTGCATTAGCTCCTGTCGTTGACCAAGGACTATCCTGGTTTACAATTAAGTTCAAGTTTGAGTCGGAAGGAAAGGTAAGACCAAGAGTTGAATGCCTTGTAATATTTCTGGAGTTAGATTTGTAATTTTCCTGAGCTGATTTCTCTTCTTGATTTGCTTCAGGCATTTGCGGCAATTGCAGGTTTGTGCTTCGGGCTGGCCTTTCTTTTGTTCTTTGGTTTAACCTTACTTTCTGCGTAACTGACTTTTTCTTATTTCTGGGTCTTGAATTTGCAAGAGGCCAAGAATTCTTTAGTCCTTCACTCAGAAGATTGCTTGAACTTTTTCTATTTTTCTTTTATTCAAGTAGCTCAAAATATCCTGCTTGGATTTTCTTTTTTTAAAAAGAATGTATCTAACAATATACAATAAGTTCCTCTTGTTTTTTGCACTTGGAAATCTAACAATGAGAATTGTTCTTCCATCTAGCAAAGGCATTTGAAAAGGCTAGATGTCTACTAACCTAAATATAATATAACATCATTCTGACTTTTAAGAGTTCGCTGTGGTTTTGATACATATAACTATATGGATTGCATAAGTACTGGTTAGTTAAAGTAGCTAAGAATGACAATGAATCAGATATAGATAGTTTATTATCCGCATCAAATGCATCTGTATAATCACATCTGCAGCAAATGTATCCATATTTGCACTATATTTAAAATTAATTTTTTTAATAAAATCTATAAAAATTAGTTCAAAATCATATAAATATTATTAAATAAACAATATGTGAATCAATTACTTAATATTATCAAGAAAACTACGAAATTATCCAAATGTATAACATATATTGTATATATTATAACTTATTGAAGTATTATTATTATTATTATTATTATTATATATATATATATATATATATATAGTGGGGATGTGGATCAGATATACAAAACTAATGTGACTTAGATGTGATTTTTACTCAACGGATACAAATATGGATGTCAACGGGGTAAGGCAGGTACGAGGGGTGCTTCCTCGCTACCCTTCCCGTAAAAGATATATGATATTTATGATATTTATATTCGTTTAATTCTCCGTGGGTATTAGAAATGGTTATCCGTCACAGGGGGATGGATTCTCGCAAATATTTATGGGTATCCATGACACTTTGAAGATCATAAATTATAATATTTTATTATTATTCAAACTCACAATAATGAAATAAATGTCAACAACATAAGTTCTAGCAGGTATCTGCAGATATTTTATTATTATAAGGGTAGTTTTGTAATTATACTTATATTCGTGGGTAGTAAGTACCCGCTGATATAAGTACTATAATATTCGTACCCGTCCCATATAATAATGAATAAAAGAATTTACCCACAACATCTCCGTGAATAGAATATTAACCCAATACCCGTCATAAACGGGTAAATATTCACGGGTACTCGCTTAAATGGGTATTATTGTTATCCATATATACAAATAAAATTGTTGTTAGTGGGCCTAACTTCATCTCAAAAGCTAACTCAAGGGGAAGATCTGTCCAAATTATTTTAAAAGCTATCTTGGTCATATTCTTAAACAATGTGAGAGTTTAACATATTTTTCTCGCGCCCAGGGTTAGATATCTGGAGCGTGGAGTTTGCAGGACTGAGCATCTGCGAGTGGTTCAACCACAAGATAGGCTCTGATGTCATGTTAAAAAATTAGTGAGCCTAACTCTATCCAAAAGCTAGCTCAAGAGGGAGGATTGTTTAAACTATTTTAAAAGCTATCTTGACCATATCATTAAACAATGTTGGAATTAAGGACTTTTCTTGATCTAGTTGATAGCAAGATCATGAATTCAGAATTCTTCATCATCACTATCGTTTGTAAACAAATAAATAGTGATGAATTGCGTTTTAAAGAAAAATTATATGAATTATGTCGCCTATGATTTTTTTTATAAAAATTATATGAATTATGTGGCCTATGATTTATTTTAAAAAATTACTAAATCTATTATGATTTTAGTTCTCATTTGTTATTAAGTGAGATCACTAAACATTTTTTTTTTGTATATATTAGATATCTAAAAAAATGTTATTTAAGTACAGTAATTTTTATGCAAGTCATGTGATTGTTACTAGATTACTATAATAAAATAAATAAATACAAATATAAGTAGAATAAAGAAATAAAAGAATAATTGATAGTACATTTGCTTACAAATAGAATAAATAATATTTAACTAAATAACTTTTATTTTTTTATTAATTTCATTGTAGTCAAATTAAAAGTAACATGAATAGAATATTCATGCTTCTTAAGGCAATAGTCCCACGATATTATTACTATATCAAAGAAGTTTTAAAACAGAGGAAGAAGAAAAAGAGGGGAATGAGAGATATACCTACAAACTAACACTGTAGATATTCCCAAGAGTTGTTACATGTTCATATTACAAAGTTGATATCTTGTTCCTTAACGTGGAAAATTATGTCATTTTGAATGAACCACGCGCGTCAGCACCACACAATGACCAAAGATGTCAACTTGGAACTCTGATATATATATTTCTTTTCTGAAAAGGAACCTTGTATTTATCGTATAAGGGGGAAGGAGAGAAAAAAGGGCAAAAAAATTACAATATTTCTTTTTCTGAAAAGGAACCTTGTATTTATCGTATAAGGGGGAAGGAAAGAAAAAAGAACAAAAAAATTACAAAAGCGAACATCAAGTGTTCAACTATACAAATGGTGCATAGATGGAATTGAGTAGTGTGACTCCTATATTGCTAATTCAGTATATGATTTTGTATCTTGAAAACACCTTAGGGCCTGTTTGGTTAGCGAAACCAAATTTATTTTCATGGTTTCAGTTTCATTGAAATCAAAACTGCTTACGAAAACATGTTTGGTTTAGTATTTTCGTGAAACTGAATCGAAACCAGAATGAAAACGAAACCAGTTTTCTTAATAAAAATGAAAACAACAGAATGTTGTTTTCTGTGGTTTCGAGACTGTCGGTTTCGTTATCAAAATGCTGTGACAACTTTGTAATTATAAATATTTTTTTATAAAATTAATTAATTTAAAAATAAATCAAACTATATCGAATTTTTAAAAATAAAAATAAAAATCATCATTTTTAACTCAAACTTTTATCTTAAATTTATAAAATAATTAAACCAATTTATATCTAATTGACTCAAACCCAAATTTTAAATAACTCAATTTTCTTAAAGTTTGTCTATTTATAATTTAATCAAACCTAATTTTAGATTATTGGACTTATTTTTTTTTTGAAATTTTATAATAACTATTAATTAATTTTTATATCTAATTGAACAAAAAAATCTTAAATTACCAATAACTTAATTAATTAAATCATTTAAATATTTTGTAACCATATTAACAAATATTTAATTTTATAAACTAACTAAACATTTAATTACTACTAAAAATGTTCAAGGAAAATTAATATTATTTTTTATAATCAAATAAATATTTACTGGTTTCAACTAACTAAAACTGATGTTGTTTTTATTAACCAAACGCGTTTTCAGAAAACTGAAAACTAGAAATCAAAACTAAGTTTTCGAAACCAAGTTTTTAGTTTCACTGAAACCAAACCAGAAAATAATTTTTGCTAACCAAACAACACCTTAGGTTTCTTTCGTGCCAAATTTTCGTTTTCATATCATGATGATGCCTAGGCCTTCATTTTTCTTAAGGCTAATAACGTCCTACCAATTGACCAGGGCCTTAGAGGTGACCCCATTTCACATCCGCACTAGAGAAATGTACGCTGCCTCTTGTCAAGTTGTTTAAGCACCCATTTGGAGGCCTTAAAGACAATGAAGAAGTGATCAGATAGACTATTGACAACGCTGTTGATTAGGGTGATCCTCCCTCTAGAAAGCAGCCTCTTTCCAAGTAGCCGACTTGCGATCTATTGCCTGAGTAATTGGATACCGATCCTCTCATCGTAACATGCCATTCTTCAACAGTAGACCCATATATTTAAGATGAAAGATTTTTTTGTCTCGCAACCTACTTGCTTGGCGACTTCTTTTGCCATGCCGTTGTTGTCGAGGAGGTGAATCATTATTGGTTTGGCATAGTTAACCGTGAGCCCTGCTAACAACTAAAGTGCTTTTAAGAGGATTTGTAGGTTGCATATGTCCTCATGACTACCTTTGGCGAAGATTATGTAGTCATCAATGAACTCCAGATTAGTGTATTAATTATCTATTGGTACTTGCCTTGATCCCCAAGATGAGGTTCGCCTCCTTCTCTAGCCTCAAGAGTTTGGAGAAGACATCCACAACTAAGATGAAGAAATAAGGGGAGAGGAGATCTCTCCGAAGAAGGCCCCTTCTATGCTTGAACCAAGGTCATGGTTTGCCATTTAGAAGCACGACAGACTCCCAAGAGTTCATAGACTTTTTGATCCAGTGAGTCCAGGCCTCTAGGAAGCCTCTTCGGCGAAGCAAGGTTATTATGAAATCCCAGCAAATGCTATCAAACACTTTGGCCTTGTCCAATTTAATTAGGATAGCGTTTGTTTTGGAGTGTTTGCAATGGTGGATTAGCTTGTTGGCCGCCATGAAGCTGTTGTGTGTAGATCTGCCAGGTAGAAAAGCGCAGTGAGTTGAGGCAACCAAGCTTTCCATGTGTGGTTTCAATCGAGCCAATATTTTTTCTTAAAAATATAATTTAATTTGTGAAAGTTATTAATGAGAATTCAACTTTTAATGTGATATATAGAGTTTTAATCATCTAAACTAAAGAATGATTGGGCAAAGAAGCAATGAGAGTCCTATGTGCTAGTGAGACTACAACTCATCTCTACCCAACCTTGCTTGTGGTCCAATCAACATCGTGCTCTCCTCCTACCTCTCTTGATGGCGACTCGTCCTCCTTGAATGCACGCCATCTACTGTCACCCTTATCACCAATGGATCCCCCTAAGACACTTCCTTGGTTGGTTCAATTCCTAAGGCGACATTGAGGAAGTAAATTCTCAAGGGGGTGCCCTAATCACCCATGTATGATTGATCTTTTGACCCTAAACCACATCCGGTTCTCGGGTGACATGACTAGTAAATTTCTCCACCACATAGTTACAGGCATGGTGTTAGCATTGGGCTTCTAGCCTAATAAGTAAGTTTTTAGGAAGCCTCCCTCCCTTCTCCATCATCCGTCATTTGGTAGATTGATTGTGGTGTAAATCTAGTCTTCTTTCAGTTCTTGGCATCGAAGATGAGTCCCCCCCCCCCCCCCCCCCCCCTATTTTTACTGTTGAACTCGCGATGAGCAATGTCACTAGTGATCCCTAGTCTTTTAGATGAGATGTGATTTGACTCATTTTTTGGGGAAAAAAAAATCGTCCATAGTGTGAAACATTCTCTACTTCCCATATGTGGGTTTGAATTTACGGTTTGCTGCTTGAGTTGCAAAATTTTGATGTCAACTTGGAACTCCATTTTTTTTTAAAGGAACCTTGTATTTATCAAGAGTATTGAGAAATACAAGTATAAGATTTGGTGCGTAGATGAAATTGAGTAGTGTGACTCTTTCCATTGCTAATTCAGTATATGATTTTTGTATCTTCAAAACACCTTATGTTTCTTTCATGCCAAATTTTGTACTTTCATATCATGATTAGTTGGTATTTTTGTATTCTAATTTTGTTTGCTGCTAAGGTTCATAGTTGCGTGAAAATTTGGTTGTTCTAGTCTTCATTGTTGATCGGGATTACTAGGCTTGACATGCCCTTTGTGCAGCACACGGTATCCCAACCTGCTTGAATCACAGTCGTTAGTATCCCGGAAAAAAGGGATTACGACTCCTCGATACCTTTACAGAACACACGCAAGAGACATCCTCGATATGCATCCTGTAGTTGCCAATCTTGCTTTCATTAGCAGTCGTTGCTTGATAATAATCCAAGGTAGGACCTTCATCTTAAGAGGGCATCTAACTTTTCAAAGTTTATTGTATCTGTCTATGATGACACCTTTCTTCGTAAGGTGTCTATACATTGGTTCTGTGGTGTACCTGTCGGAGCTGCTCCAGCGCCACGAGTTGGTATCTTGCGCGTCAAATATAGAGGGAGTATGGCCCAAAAAGGATAGCAAAATGTTTTGTATGTTGGTTTTTGTCAATGTACGCCACATGAGGTGCCAAGTTGTTTCATTGGCTTCGAGAGCTTCTTCCACCTTTAGTTGTCTTCGGCGGCTCACCTTGAACAGGTGCGGAAAGAACTCTGCCAGGCATGCGTTGTTGTGCTAACAGTCGAGCCAAAAAAGTGTATCGCGGCCATTGCCCAAGTGCGACTCTAATCCGAGGCTAAAAGGGGACTTTTTTTGCATAGATGCCCTTCGAGACGCTGGACCAAGATGTAGAGGAGAACGTGTTTTGCCATCCTTTGCGACTAAAGTATTTGTGGCTGACGATTTGGATCCCTAAGTGTTCGTTGCGGTATCCCAACTCCCACCACCATTTGCCTAGTCTGGCAATATTATGTAATCTGAGGTAGATGATACCTAGGCCTTCATTTTTCTTAAGGCTAATAACGTCCTACCAATTGACCAGGGCCTTAGAGGCGATGCCCATTTCGCATCTGCACCATAGAAATGTACACAACCTCTTGTCTAGTTGTTTAAGCACCCATTTAGGGGCTTGAAGACGACGAAAAAGTGTTCGGATAGACTGTTGATAATGCTGTTGATTAGGGTGATCCTCCCTCCTCTAGAAAGCAGTTTGCCATCCCAAGTAGCTTGCTTGAGATTTGTTGCCTCAACAATTAGATACCAATCCTCTCTTCGTAACCTTCCATCCTTCAGCGGTCGACCCTAATATTTAAGTGGAAAGTTTTTTTGTCTCGCAACCTACTTTCCTGGCACCTTCTTCTGCCTTGGCGTTGTTATCGAGGAGGTGAATCATTGCTATTTTGGCATAGTTAACCATGAGGCCAGTTGACAACTAAAGTGTTTTTAAGAGGATCCGTAGGTTGCATATGTCCTCATGATTACCTTCGTTGAAGATTATGAAGCCATCTATGAACTCTATATTAGTGTATTGTCTATTGGTACCTGGCTTGATCCCCAAGATGAGGTTCGCCTCGTTCTTTGTCCCCATGAGCTTGGAGAAGACATCGACAACTGGGATGAAGAGGTAAGGGGGGAGGGGATCTCCCCGAAAGGCCCCTTCTATACTTGAACCAAGGTCATGGTTCACCATTTAGAAGCACGACATACTCTCAAGAGTTCAGAGATTTTTCGATCCAGCCATTCCAGGTCTCTAGGAAGCCCCTCTAGCAAAGCAAGGTTATTATGAAATCCTAGCAGACGGTATCAAATGCTTTAGCCATGTCTAATTTAATTAGGATAATGTCTATTTTAGAGTGTTTGCAATGGTGGATTATCTCGTCGGCCGCCATGAAGTTGTCTTAATCTCGATTTTGATGATAACAAACTTGAAACTAATATTTGAATGAGAAATAATTTCAAGTTTCAAGTCGGTTGGCGCACAACCTCTGCGATCGAAAAAAAATCATAGAAATCGAGAAATTAGAAGGACATTGGTTGACGCGTTCGGAAGCTCGACAAAGAGTTAGGTTTAGGTTTCTTGGGTCTAGTGATATTGTTCCTTATATTGTGTGTTGATGATGAAGAAAACCAGAACCTGAAACCAAAACCAAAAGCCGAGATTTGAATAGGAAGCAAGAAATCGGAAATGTTGATTTCAGACCATCGACCGAAGGTTCGGTCGAACCTTCGGTCTACCCATTGATCGACAGAAGATCGACCAGATTGGTCATTGGAATTCCAGTGACCACTTCGATCGAAGTTCGATCGATCGACCTTCGACCGGAGCTCGACCGGCGGGCCCAACGACTCTTTTTGTAACTATTTTAATACGTTGAGCCCGACTCCAAAAGGTTGTTCTGCCTATTAAAGCCCTTCCAAGCCTTCCTATGATCCCATTGAAGATATTGAGCCATCATTTGATCCCTCTAAGCTTTGATTGAGTCAATCTACATTAAAACCCTAGCTTGACCCAAAATTTTCTTGATTGAGTCTTGAATTCATTGTTTCATCATTAAAGGAATCAAGAGGAGCTAGGATTCTTTATTTGAGAGCTAAGTTTGTAATTGTGTAAGTTTTGCTCTCATTACTTATGAATTTAGTGGTTTATTTCATTGTTTTAAAGCTTGTGTGAAAACCTAGGTTACTAGGTTTGTGTTTGGGTGATTGTATTGGTGTAAAAGCATAAGTCCATCATTGTAAACTAGATTTTAGTGTTATTAGGGTAAGAGGTGGGAAAGTGACTTTGGGGATCAAGTCGGAGACTTTCTGGGTGAAATACTCTTTGTGTAAGAAACTTGAAATCTAGTGGATTAGAGTTTGAAATCCTACGCGAGGTGCTTAGGTACTGGAGTGGGCGGTGTGGCCGAACCACTATATATTCTTGTGTTTACAGTATCTGAATTGGTGTTTGCTTACTTGTTCATTTATTGTTAGCTTCTGCATTTATCAAGTTGAAATTGGTAATTAACCTAAGTAATCAAGTAATTGCTTAAAGTCAGAATTAGATCAAAGTATTATTGAAATACACTATTCACCTGTTCTCTAGTGTAGGTCATTCACCCAACAATTGGTATTAGAACGGGTTTGTATCTTGAGTTTTCACTATCTCTTCTACACTTTTTCCTCGATCCAAGAATGACACTAGAGTTTGTCTTCACCCTATGCGAATAGTAGCAGAGAAGAAATTAAAATGAAATTGTATTGATTGATGTGAATAGCAGGCAGCTATTTATACAAGTATTGGGGGTATCATATTGTATCAGCTCATAGGCTAGTCACACAACACGTGTAGGGTGAAGAATAAACAACAATTTTCCAAAATCGGATTTTGGGAGTGGAAAATTCCCAGATCCGAATTTTAGGAATCAAAATTTCCAAAATCGGAACCTAGTGGATTGGATACCCATTTTACCCCTGGGCCAAAGTCTCTAATCGATTAGAGACTTTGGTCAAAAATTAAACAAATAATATTAAAAAATAATTTAAATTTATAAAATATTTTTTATGATAAAAATAAGATATTAGAGTATAAAAAATATATTTTCAAACTCTCTAATGCATTAAAGACTTTTGGACAAAATCTATAAATTAAAATTAAAATTAAAAATTATGAAATATTTTGATGTAAAATATTATTTTTGGTCATAGTAGATATTTTCTATCATTAAAAAATTATTTCATGAATTTAAATATTTTTTTTAAAAAATTATGAAACTATTAAAGACTTTGCAGAAAAGTCTCTAATGAGTTAGAGACTTTTGTTTATAATAATTTTTTAATTATAAAAAATAAAATTTAATTAAAAAAAAATATATATTTGATATAAAAGATGTGCTGGAGTCTATGGAAATATTTTGGACAAAAAATAATTCAATATTTTTATTTTAAATTTAATTTTATAGACTTTGGGTGAAAATCTCTAATGTATTAGCTTTATAATTCAAAAATAATAATTTTAATTAATGAAATATCTTTTTTAAAATACAAAAGATCTGTTGTGGTTCAAAAAAATATTTTTCATCAAAATATTTCATAATTTTTAATTTAAATTTAATTTTATAGACTTTTGCAAAAGTCTCTAATGAATTAAAGAGTTTGAAAATATATATTTTAGACTTTAACACCTCAATTTTATTATAATTATTTTTTATAAATTAAAATTATTTTTTTATATTTTTAACCATAGACTTTGGCCCAGGGGTAAAATGAGTATCCAATTCACTCAATTTCGATTTTGGGAATTTCGAAACTTCAAATCCGATTTTGGAAATTTCTCCTTCACAAAATTCGGATTTGGGAAATTGCTGAAGAATAAATAGACATGAAAACAGTTTGAGTAGTGCTCCATTATACAACAGGTGGAAGTAGATAATTAAAGGTTAATAACATGGGATTAGGTTTCTTTGATTTGCTTCAATACGCCCCCTCAAGATAGGTGTTGAATCAATAACACCTATCTTGAACTGATGCGGAAGAAAGGTTGAAGAACTGGATGCCTTTGTGAGAGAATCAGGTAACTGATCGGCAGAATGAATATGACTGATATGTATAGATTTCTTCTGAACAAGCTCTCTGATGAAATGAAAGTCAATGGCAATGTGCTTCATGCAGCTGTTAAAGGCTGGATTTTGCGACAAGAAGGTTGCCCCAGCATTGTCATAGTGGATGACGAGTCGCTCATCAGCAGGAATATGTAATTCATGAAGTAAATTAGTTACCCAAACATATTCAACTGCTGCATTTGTAAGAGCTCGATACTCAGCTTCAGTTGAGGAACGAGCAACACTTCTTTGTTTCTTAGAGGACCAACTGATAGGTGAAGCACCCAAAAAAGTGATGTAGGCACTAGTTGAACAACGATCATCAAGATCGCCACCTGAATCTGAATTTGAAAATATTATCAGTTTCAGTAATTTTTATGGTTTGAG
Source organism: Canna indica (assembly GCA_034359265.1). NCBI lineage: Eukaryota > Viridiplantae > Streptophyta > Magnoliopsida > Zingiberales > Cannaceae > Canna > Canna indica. The sequence goes on along the minus strand of CP136898.1, from coordinate 27,279,442 downwards.
AAATAAGCCATATGATTGAGTGTGCTTGAGATATCGAAGTAAGCGTTTGCAGGCCTTCCAGTGAGACACCTTTGGAGCCTGCATGAACTGAGAAAGCTTATTAATAATGTAATATCCTAGGTATTTAATTTACTATTATGTTGCGTGTGTTGCCAGCCTAGCAGATTAGTTCGTGGTCGAGCCGAGTCGACTCATGGTCCGGAGTAAGCTTGCGAGCTCGGGTAAGAAAAATATAAATTTATGAAATTAGGTTTGAGTGATTGGAATTATTTTTAATTATTGTGGTGTTTGGATAAGTATGAATTATGCCTATGTGGGTGCATTTAATTAGATACTTACGATTTAATTGTGTGTTTAATCAAGCCTAAAATAATTTAATTAAGTTATCGGGTTGGTCTTGGCTTAAGTGGATGCGGGTTGGGCTTAGGTTAGAAGGGTTAGGGTTGAGGAGGAATTATAAAACCCCCTCCCCTAGGTTGTGGCTCCAAATTTTGGAGCCACACAATTGTGAGAGGAGGAGCCAGCCGATAGCCCAAGCCGCCAGCCGCCCCTCCTTTCTTCCTCTTCCTTGGAGCCGCCACCCTCAAGCCTAGCCGCCGAGCCATCCTCCCCTCTTCCCCTCTCTCTTTCCTCATCTTGGAGCATGCCGGCTTGAGGAGGAGCCGCCGCCCCTCCTTCCTTCCACTTCTTGGAGCCGTCGGCTTGAGTGGAGCCGCCGCCCCTCTTTCTCCCTTATTGAGTCGAGCCGCCCCCTTTGAGGCCAGATTTGGATATCGCCGCTTGGAAGTTCTTCTCTAAATCATTTTCCTAATTAAGGTGAGTGGTTTTATCCCTCCTATTCGGGTTTTCTTCGAATTTTCTTGAAGCCGCCTTGAAGATTCTTGATTTCGATATGTAATTTTGTGTTCTTGAGATTTTCTGGGTTTCGATGCCATGCTTAGATCTCAAATTTTGATCTCATATCATGAAATTTATGTTTAAGGGAATATCTGTGGTTTTACAATTAAATCATGTGAATCTTGGGTGTAAACCTCATCTTGGAGTTCTAGATGTTCTTGATGCCAAAGAATTAATCTAATTTCCTTGATTCTTCGTTTAGGGATTCTTGATATATATGCTAGTTTTTATTGAATAAAAATTATGAGATTGTATGCATGATTGGCTTGATGACATGAATCTGTGATGCTAGAAATTTAGGAATTTAATTCTGCAAAATTCGGATTTTATTTCATGTTGTGCTGGAAATTTCAGCTTTCTGAAATTTATGTGCTGTTTGTTGAATCTGAGCTGATTTTTGATTTCTCTGTTATTATGTGATTAGATATCTGATTATAGTCGTGTATGTTGGCTTTAGGTTTTCAACCTTAGACTTAATCTCGGTTTTGATGGTTTTGATGATAACAAACATGAGACTAATGATTTCATTGAGAATATGTTTCAGGTTCCACATCAATTAGCATTCGATGTCCTCGATCGGAAAAATTGAAGAAATCAGAAATCGGAAGGACATTGATCGTCGTACTCGGGTTTGTCGCGAAAACTTCTCGAAGAGCGACGCGTGCACCAAAGACGTATTGGACGGGCTCAAACATCACTTGAAAGCTCTCCAAGTTGATGGTCGTTGAAAGCCGGAACCCGGAAACAAAGCGCGGAAGAAATAGGCTGGAGAAATAAACTTCAGCATAGGTTCGATCGACCGAATGAAGGTAAAAAGTAGCAGAGCTACTTCGATCGACCGGGCGGTCGACCGATGGAAGCCCAAAACGGGCAGTAGCTTGGGCGGTCGACCCGTCGGTCGACCGACCTGCTGATACCCGAAGACGCAGATCGCGTCGATCGATCGATGGGTCAATCGAAGGTCGGGATCGATAGTTTTTCATCTGGCGGTCGACCCATCGGTCGACCGACCACAGAGAAAAGAGAAGCGGTCGAAAGATCGGTCCACCAGTCGATCGACCGACCATTCGATCGGCGGTCTGCAACAGATAGTTTTCTATCCGTTGACCAGCCGTTTCTTCACGAAGGCATAAATACACCATCATATACTTCATTTAACCTTCTTCCTTAATTTTTACATAATTTATTGAGCCATTAAAAGGAAGATTTGAGCCTTCCAACGATTGATCAAGCGCGCTCTGCTATTTTCACGAACACCTTCTCAAGCTCCAACTTTCTGCCTCAACTCGGAGTTGAAAGCGCCGAAGGCTTGAAAAAGAGTTGTGGTTTATCTTTTCATTCTTAGCTCTTTTTATTGTATCTTTTATTATTTATTTAAACTGATTTTTATCTGTGCGTGTGAAGATCAGGTGTTTGGTCTTGAGTGTATAAGTGGTTACCTGGTGTTAGGTGTAAAGCCACTTTTGTAAACTTAGTGTTTACTAGGATTAGTTTAGTTGTCCCTTAGGGTTGAGGTGGAAGAGGTCTCTCGATAAGAAGGCGGTGACTTCCCGGTGTGGAAGTGCCTTAGGTCGAGAGTGCGTCTCTTCAGTGAAAAGTCCTCGTGTGCAAGGGAAACGTAAATTAATCTAGTAAAACTAGTTTGGAAATCCTAAGTGGGGTGCTTAGGTAGTGGAGTAGGCATTGGGGCCGAACCACTATAAAATCTCGGTGTTTGCATTGATTCTTAATTTCGTGCTTAATCGCTTTATCATTTATCTCACTTCTGCATTCAATTGTAAATTGCCTAACTAATCTAAGAAAATAATTAAAAGTGAATTTAGGCTAATCAAATTAGTAAACACACTATTCACCCCCCTCTAGTGTCGCCATTTCGCCAACAGTGTAACCTATCGTTTTGACCAAAAAACATAGTTTGGAAACATAGGACACACTTTGAAGAGTAGAAATGGGGTATACACAGCACTTCTGGGCAGAACAAAATCCTAAAACAAAATCCTAATTGAGATGATCTAGATTTTAATTCTATAATTAAAATTGGGTCTAAGGGTGAGCATAATCTGTTATGAACCAACTTACAATGTATGCATGAAATAAAATCACACGGGTTCATGACATTGCGGGTCTAAGGGGTAAGGGTCGGGTTTGAAGTGTTGTGACGCTTCATAGTGAGGACACCCTTAGGACACCGTAGGAGAATCTTGACTTAGGTCTTGATGTGTCATATCCTTGGGAATGGCAGAGCGGTTCATTTAGAAGTCGGGTTGCGGGCTACGCCCGTGTGGTTGGATATAAATTCCCTACCTGCAGGATAAATTCAGAGGGCCTTTCCCGATTATCCTGATATGTGCGCGGTTACCTTTAGGCATGGTAGGGATTCGACCCGATGCACCTCTTGATGGTGATGTTGCCTTTGGGCATGGTAGGGATTCGACCCGATGCACCTCTTGATGGTGATGTTGCCTTTGGGCATGGTAGGGATTCGACCCGATGCACCTCTTGATGGTGATGTTGCCTTTGGGCATGGTAGGGATTCGATCCGATGCACCTCTTGACGGTGATGTTGCCTTTAGGTATGGTAGGGATTCGACCCGATGCACCTCATTGATGGTGATATTGCCTTCGGACATGGTAGGGCTTCGGCCTGATGCACCTCTTTGATGGTGATGTTGCCTTCGGGCATGATAGGGCTTTGACCTGATGCACTTTTTTTTAGGTGACGTTGCCTTCGGGCATGGTAGGGCTTCGGCCTGATGCACCTCTTTGAAGAGATAGATGTCGTGGGCATGGATGGCTTTCGGGCCTGGTAGCTAGTCACGTTTTTGTGATGTGGCCTTTTGAGAGATAGAATTTATTTATATTATCTCTGTGTTTATTTATGAGGGCGGATAAAGCCGCTCGCTGAGTTCTTTGAACTCACCCGTTGTCGTGTGATTTTTGTTTTGCAGAGCATGACTGGTGAGGTGGGTTGGATGCACTTGGCGTCGCTGGAGGGCAGAGGAGCCGTTGGATCTCATAGCAGTCCTAGTTAGGGTCGTAGTCGAGCTTTTCTTTTGGTAGTGTCATGCACTTGTATTAGCTTATTTTGGAGTTGTAGCTTGAGGGCATTTATGTTATTATTTCAGGTTTTATTTGTTGAACTGTTGAACTGTTGAACCTAATCGTATTTCCGCATTTTCTTTACTTCTGAGTTGTTAATCTAAACTTGTTATTGATTCACTTTTCCTTTAAAATAAAACTTGTTGTTTCTTTCTGCTACACTATTTGTTTTGGCATGTTAATGGGTTAGGCTTCGGGGTATAGGCACGTATACCCTGGCCAGTCACGGGACCCTGAGTTGGGGCGTGACAAATAATAAAACAGAAATATGGTATTGTGAAACTTAAGTACTGAAGTGCCCCCAATAGCTCATCTGTAATCGGTTGCATTGGTAAGAGGATTTCCATCATCAAGCTTTAATGTTGTCGTAGTTGCAATTGGAGTCTTTATCCCTTTTGCATCAGCCATATTGAATATGTGAAGTATATCTGAAATATACTGCCTTTGAGAAAGATGAATGCCTGAATTCGAGCAACAAACCTCAATGCCAAGAAAATAAGAGAGTGGTTGAATGTCTTTGAGGGAGAACTTTGATGAAATGGCTTTGTAGATGTCACGAATTTTGGAAGAAGATATTCCTGTTAAGAGAATGTCGTCCACATATAATAGCAACATTATATGAAAATTCGGTCCTTTGAGTTGAAACATAGAGCTGTCGGAGGTTGAGCTAATAAAACCAATCGAACAAATATAATTTTTGAACTCATTGAACCATGCTCAGGGGGATTGTCGAAGGCCATAAATGGCCTTTTTAAGTTTGCAAACATAGTGTGGATGGTCATTGCTGATGAAACCAGGAAGTTGAGTCATGAAAACTTCCTCTTCTAAGTGCCCTCGCAAGAATGCATTATTAACATCAAGTTGATAAACAGGCTAGTTAAGTGATACTGCAAGTGTTAAGATTATTCTGATAGTAGTGGGTTTGACAACAGGACTGAAGGTAGATGTAAGGTCTATCCCAGGCCTTTGATTAAACCCTTTAGCTACTAGCCTTCCATACTACCATCAGACTTTTTCTTGATTCTAAAAACCCATCTACATCCTATAACATTCTGATGTGGATTAGGAGGTACTAAAGTCCATGTCTGGCTTTTCATTAAGGCATCAATTTCTTCATTCATAGCAATTCGCCAATGTGAGTTTTTTAATGCTTGCTTGTAGCTCCTTGGTATCTCATTAGAATTAGTGATAACTAATAAAGCTGATTAATCAGTTGGCCGCCTGGGTTTGAATATTTTATGCTGTGACCTGGTAACCATCCTGCGTGGCTGTTCTTGATGAGTTTCATGTGAAGAACCAAAGGAATGCTCAATGCTAGTGACCTGAACATGAACATTTTCTGAGTGAACACTAGGTATGGATGTTGAAATTGTAGTAATGACAGTGGAATTTGGACTGATATGAATTGGAGAAATAGTAAGGTCTAGGACTTGGACTGGTGATGGAGAAGTATCATTATCAAGAATGTTTTCAGTTGATGGTAAGACATCAAACCAAGCCTCTTTATTGAGTGAGACTTGAGGTAAGTGCAACTGGAAATTTTTAAAGGGAAATGTATCTTCCTTGAAAACAACATGTCTGGAATATATTATTTTGGAAGATGACATGGTAAAGCATTGATAGGAGTGAAACTTGATTGAATAACCAATGAAAATTACAAGGTTCAGACTTAGGTTCTAATTTATTGCTGGTGTAAGGTTTCAACCATGAATAACAAAGACATCCAAAGGTTTTGAGGCTCTTGTAACTCGAAGCTTGCTTAAACAGTTTTTGATAAGGTGGCATGCCTTTCAAAATTGATGTTGGCATTCTATTTATAAGATATACAACAGTGGCACAAGCAAAGGGCCAAAAGTTAAGAGGTGCATTGGCCTGATGTAGAAGAGTTGTAGTTGTTTCCATGGTAGTTGTTTCCATGACATGTCTATGCCTTCTTTCTGTTGTACTAATGTGTTGAGGTGTATAAGGTGGAGAGGTAAGGTGTTGAATTCCCATTGAGGAGAGAAAATGAAACATGGCTGTATACTCACCTCCTCCACCACCCGAGTTTAGAGTTTTAATGGAAACATTGAAGAATTTCTCAACTAGTGACTTAAAGGTGATGAAAACATTTAAGACATCAGATTTGAATTTAATAGGAAATAACCAAATGTACTTAGTAAAATGATCTACGAAGATAACATAATATCTATCTCCAGTTACTGAAACAACAGGAATGGACCCCAAACATCTAAAAAAGGTAATTCAAGTGGCCTGGAGCTTTTTAATGTGGAGGTAGAGAATAGAAGTTTGTGGCTTTTATTACACAAACAGGAATTACAAAACATCTAATTTGAACTAGATAAAGGAAGTTGAAACTTCGATATAGTATACTTAAGGATCTTCAAGTGAGGATGGCCAAGTCTTCTGTGCCATAGGTTGATAGTTTGTGGAGGTGATGCAGAAATGTAGTTAGCAGATGGATGAATTTTATCAGTCCACTTATATATGTGTCCTTTATTCCGGCCTTGAGCAAGGCAAACCCCTGTTCTCCGATCCTTCACAATAAAATGGTCATGAAAGAACTCAATTGACACATTATTTTGCATACAAAACTGAGATACAAATATCAGATTTCTCTTTATAAATGGAGTGCATAGAACATTGTTTAGAGTGAATGTATGATTGGGTGAGGAAATGAAGGTATTACCCATATGAGTAATTCCAATGTTCTGTCCATTGCCAACAGTCAAACTATCCTCGCCATTATACTGGAGTGTCTAATTGTCACTTGTAACATGATGAGAAGCCCCGGAGTCCAGTACCCTGTTGTTGTTGTTTGAGTTGAAGCGGGTAGTGAAGTTTGCATGTGCTTCTTCATGATTATGAGATCAAGATCTGCAAACATTGGCAGTATGTCCAAACGTGTTGCAAAACTGACATTGAATTTTACCTATGTTAGGATTTTATGCAGGTGGTCTCCAGTTTAATTGTCAGGGGTCCTCCCGGAGAAGGAGAACGACGCTAGTTGTTTTGAGGCCAGTTTCGCCGAGTAGTATTATTATTGAAAGGACGATTAAGATTTTCAAATTTCTGATTAAAGTTTGCAGTAATCTCATGCTTAACTTGCTTGTGAAGAAGAAAAGACTCATGCCCACAAAGTTTATCAAATAGTTCCTCAAGAGATATATGAGTATCTCTTGAGCGTATTGCGGCACTGATGTCATCATAATCAGATCCTAATCCAGCAAGGATTTTGATGACAAGGGCAGAATCAGGAATGCGAGCATTGGCTATGGCCAGTTCATCTGAGATGCAACTAATTTCATTAAAGTATTCAACAATGGTTTTTGTACCTTTAGTTAATCGGGACAAGTTATCTTGAAGAGCATAGACTCGAGATTGTGATTTATTCGCATATTGATGATTGAGTTTAGTCCAAGCTACGTGAGATGTTGGAGCAATATCCACCAAACGAGCAATGGAAGTGTCAACCGACGCCATTATATATGGCATGTTTAATAAGCCCATCTTGCCTAAGCCAAATCTTTCTTCTTGGATCATTATCAGGAGGGCAAGGAAACGATCCATCAATATAAGGAATGAGATCATACCCTTGAAGCAGCAAATCAAATAGTTACTATATACTCCCGATTAGTTTGAGAGGGAGTTGAGCAGCTGGATTGATCATGATGATCTGTCCTCCTTGTGCAATCGAATCTGGCTGGATTCAGCAGAGTTGGTCGGAGCAGCAGTCTCATTGGTTGCCATTAGAAGAAGAAGAGGAAGATGGGAGAAAAGCAGTGGGAAGCAGAGATTACTCGTTAGAGCGAAAGAGCTCTGATACCATATGCGAATAGCAGCAGAGAAGAAATTAAAATGAAATTGTATTGATTGATGTGAATAGCAGGCAGCTATTTATACAAGTATTGGGGGTATCATATCGTATCAGCTCATAGGTTGGTTACACAACACGTGTAGGGTGAAGAATAAATAGACGTGAAAACAGTTTGAGTAGTGCTCCAATATACAGCAGGTGGAAGTAGATAATTAAAGGTTAGTAACATGGGATTAGGTGCTTTGATTTGCTTCAATACACCCCCTAGGTTCGATAGCTCTAACTTTGGTCTTTGGAAATCTATGATATATACCTTTTTAAAGACTCAAGATTTAGGGGTTTATGATGTGTTAAAAATCCAATACATTGAACCTAAGGTTCAAATAGATGCATGGACTCAAGAGCAAAAGAATATGTTTATGTTAAATTCAAAGTCTAAGAATTGTATATATTGTTCTTGCCAATTGAGATTCTTGAAAAAGTCATGCATTGCACACCGGCTTTCAATTTATGGGAAACCTTGAACATTTGATATAATTATGCGAAAATTGAGTAGTTAACTACGTTTGATGAGGGTTATGATGACAATGGTCATCCCCTAGTACTAATTGTTGGCCTAAGGTTTTCTACTTTGGTCTTAATCTCGGTTTTGATGACAACAAATATGGAACTAATGTTTTATTGAGAAATACTTTTAGGTTCCATATCGGTTAGCGCACGACCTCCTCGATTGGAAATATCGGAGAAATCGGAAAATCAGAAGGACGTTGGTCGTCGCGCTCGGATTTGTCAGGAAGATAGAGTCTAGGTTTAGGGTGTCTAGTTTATGTTGTAAATCCTCATGATGATGCATATGAACTCAAAAACCAAACCCGAACCCTAAAACATGAAAACCCGAAAACCGCCTTGAAATTCACTAAGCCTAGGGAGATCCTTAGAGGGCTATATGACCTAGATATTTTCTTGACACAAAAAATGGCGGTAATTTTTCCTTGGGTTAAAACTAGATAACGAAGTATTTTTAAGGAATTTTTGAAAGCTTTTAGCATACCCATATTTGACCTGGGAAATTAGAAAATTTCCGTTTTCCGAAAATTTGTACTAGACCCCAAAAACTAGATTTTGATTCTTAAGGATTTTGATTTTTTAGATATTTTTATTGAATCCAAATGGGGGGTAATCCTTATATAATATTTATATTTTAAAGTTAGTAAATATTATATAAGTAGACTTAGCAAAGACAGAACCCAAACGAGCAAAAAAAATCCAGCCTAACCAAACTGCCCTGCACAGGTTCGGTCGACCGGCGGCATTTTGGTCGATCAATCGGTCGATCGAACATTGCCCAGAACGATCAGAATGCTCCGGTCGCTCGGGCGGTCGCTTGGTCGGTCGACCGACGATCGACAAAACAAGCGACCAACGGGCTGTAAAGGGCAAAAAATCTCCTGTTGAGAAGAGAGAGCTCTCTCTTCTCTTCATGGCTCATAAATTGGAAGCCATGAGAGCCTTCATTCACACTTTTGATCACTCCTAACCTTCTTGAGCCATCTTGTGATCATTCCCAAGTTTTATTGAGCCAATTCTTGTGGAACCCCTAGCTTTGATCTCTCATCTCTTTGATTGAGCCTTACCTTCATTGTTTCATCATCAAAGGCATCAAGAGGAAGCTAGGAATCTTGTTGTGGAGCTAAGTACTTTATTGTTCGATTTATTGCTCCATTTATTTTTGTATTTTGTTGTTTATTTCATTGTAATTGAACTTGTGTAAACCTAGAGTGCTAGGTTGATTGAGTTGGTGGTTGCCTTGGTGTTAAGGCATAAATCGACCATTATAAACTTAGTTTACTAGAATTAGTTGAGTTATCCCTTAAGTTGAGGTGGGAGAGTGCTCTCGGTAGGAAGGCGGGATACTTCTGGGTTTGGAAGTGCCTTCGGTTTGAGAGCGGAGACTTTCTGGTGTAAAGTCCTCTTTGTAAGGGAAACGATATAATCTAGTAAAGCTAAGTTTGGAAATCCTAAGCGGGGTGCTTAGGTAGTGGAGTAGGCATTGGGGCCGAACCACTATAAACACTTGTGTTAGCATTATTTTTCTTTGTGTATCGAATTGCTTATCTTTATTACCCGCTTCCGCATTTAGTCGTCAATTGTGAATTGTCTAAATAACCAAAGAAACGATTAAAATCGGACTTAGGCTAATTGATTAGTTAACACACTATTCACCCCCCCTCTAGTGTGGCTATTTCACCAACAATTGGTATCAGAGCGGGTCGTAAATTGAGATTTCATCATCTCTCCTACACTTTGTTTCGATCTAGAAATGGCATTAGAGTCGGTTGTTTCCACACCTCCTAGGTTCGATGAATAAAACTTTGGTCTTTGGAAGTCTAGGGTGTACACTTACTTAAAGACTAGATGTTTGATGTTTATAACATGATTAAATTAGAATACATTGGAGTGAACTTGACAAGAAAATGTTTCAATCTAATAGCATCCTTGAAAAAGTCATGTATTCTACTTCGGCTTTTGATATTAGGGCAACTTTAAATATGCTATATGATTATGCCAAGACCGAAGAGATTGGCACTTCTAATGAAGGTGGTAATGACCATGGCCATCACCCTAGTACTAATCTTGGTTTTGATGCCCAAATCACTTCTAGCCAAAGAAGCACAAGCGAGAAACGGAAACAAAAACTTAGGTGCTTCATTTGCCAAGAGACGGGACACAAGAAGATGAATTCTCCTCTCTTAAAGAAGAAATACAAAAAGAAGTGTGCTTCTCCATCCACATCTTAATCAAGTGAAGCGTCTCCTAGACATGACGATGAAGCTACATCGAACTTTTGCCTCATGGGTCTTCGGAATGAGGTATATTTACCATCTTCTAGTCATGATAAAAATAATGATTCTAGTAGCACAAAATCCCTTAACATGTCTTATGAACAACTACTAGAAGAATGTGTAAGACCCGAAAAATTTCCTAATATAAAAATCTATTTTGGTGCAGCGCGCCGGACCCGGGGTTAGTCGAGTCGAGCCTCAGAATCGCCTCGAGTAGAAGGTATGAATCGACTAATGATGTATGAAGTTAAATTTGTTAAATGACTCTTTCCTTTTATGCATTTATACCTTAATTGGGGTTAGATTTACTCGTGTTACGGATAGAGTCGGAACCCAAGTCAAACTCGGACTGAGTCGAGTCAGTATTAAGTTGTAGGGGCAATTAAGGCATGTTAGATGAGGGAATAAAATCCCTCATCATAGATGTCGTGCGACTCATCTAGGAGCCGCACAAGGCAGCGCATAGGGAGAGGAGGAGGTGCAAGGAGGAGAGATCTTGGTCGATCCAGGATTTTCGTCGCCGTCGGAAGATTCGAGGTCGTCAACGTCCAATCCTTCAACTTCCTCAAGCAAAGTAGAGTGGTTGAATTCGGTGGAATGGGGGAGGCGGGTAGCCGAACCCCTAGAATTGCTAGGCGTCATTTTCTCATGAGTTTTCGTAGATCCTTGGAATCGGGATTGTTTATTCGCTGTTTTTCATTGACTATTGCTGGATCGTCGTGGTTTCTCGTCGATTCTTTGAGTAATAGGGCTGCCGAACCAAGGGAAAAGGGAAAAGGCCATGCCAAAATTTTTCCCAATTTCCTTGAAGGAAGTAGAGCCCTCGGATGATCTTAATTTCATGAATAGTGTGTTCATAGTTGTTGTTTGCAAGTGTTGATGGAACTCATCTTCCCTAAGGCCTATAGGTTCGGCCGAGCAACCTCAAAGTTCCATGATCAAGGCTCGGCCGAGTATAGGGGGAGGGGTAAATGGGTCAATGTGTAACTAGGATATAGTGGAGACAATGAATTAGGGTTGGGACTAATCCTCCTCTTCCCTTTCTACCCTAAGAGGCACAGCCGAGCAAGGTTCACCTTGCTCAAGGCTCGGCCGAGCCTACGGGGAGGGAGAGGGTGAGCTTTAGATGGTAAATTCCATAGTTAGAGTACTCAAACAATAGAGACATGATGACACATAGGAAAGACTCTAACTATAGAAAGCAATTTTATTGATGCATGTGATTATAGGAACGATAGTATAGCGACCATCCTTAGATCATTCCTCCTTAAATTTTTGAAATGATGTGATATTTTTACCATGCTTAATGGTACATGCCTTGTTGAATTCATTGCTATCCAACTCTGCTAGATAAGCTATTTCATATTGAATTTAATTCTAAATGCAGTATATAAATGTTTATCGTTGAATCTCGTAGTTATACATGGTAGTTGTTGCTGAATTATATTTACATTTCTTTTATTTATATATTCTATCCGTAAATGTTAATGGGTGAAATTCCAAGTAAGGTTCACAAAATTCTTCACCCAAGGTAGCGTACGACGCTAGATAACATGTAGGACATTGCAAGGTACATATTAGATATGGAAACTTAACTAGGAAATGACACAACTTCTAGGACTTCTTGTATTCATAATTGGAAACCTAGAATTATTAGGTGTACACATTTTCGGAAGGGTAACATTGAATTATTGACCCTGCAGGCCGAATTAGGGCCGGTTACGGGCCACTGCCCGAAGTGTATATAAGGAAACTCTAGGACATTTTGATTGTGTGATTTGCTTGCGATGGTTTGCCGAGAAGCATGGGCGGTCGAAAATGACCAATGCTTGACTCGGCCAGTGATTGGGTCTTGAGATGCACCAGCGGGCCCGCTAGGTGTCAGACCCCAGTTGGGTGGGACTAGCTATCCCTACCCCAGACGGTGTCCGGAGACTAGTAGACCATCCTAGTCGATGGCCCAGGATTTCTTGACTTCATCTTGATATGGTGTGGCCCGAGCGGCCAGTGTGATTCTACCTGGTATGGTAGGGCCGAGTATATTCAAAATTTCTAGACCATAAGTAAGCCCTAAGGGCCGGATGCCAAGTGTCTTAATTAGATCGTTATGGCAGGTTTCTCTCATATATGGTCTATACAGAACGACCCATGGAGTCGGTAGACATATCAAAAGTATGTTAGCTCTCTGTCTATATGTTATGTTGCCTTATATGTTTATGCATGTCTAATTGAGGATTATGTGGAGGTTCGGAAGAACCGCTCACAGAGCCCTAAGTGGACTCACGGTTGTTTCTTTTTGTTTTGCAGAGCATGATCAGTGATTTGAGGCTCGTCGTCATGTTGCAGCTGGAGGGCAAACGGTGGTGCCAAATCTCGTAGCGGCGTCCTTTAATCATAGTCCAGTTGTTGTGTTGTCGTTTTTCCTACACTGACAGTTTTTGGTTATTTTAAAAAAACTTGTAATAAACTTTGAACTTGAGATGTTCCAGTTTGTGGTGATGTTAGCTTTTCTTCTTTTATTTGAAAAACATATTTGTGAACTTTGAAAATTTGAATGAAATTGCATTGTGGTTTCTTTTATCCAATGTGTTCTGGTTTTCTTGATGGTCTATGTAGGTAGTAGGCTACAGGGTAGTATGTAGACCATGACCGGTAACACAATCCTCAGTTGGGGTGTGACAAAGTTGGTTACAGAGCCTAAGGTTAGGTCTTGACTATGACTAAGTGTTGGGTACCATATGAGACATATGCTAGTGTGTCGACATACGATATAGTCATGCTACGAGATCGGGCGACCATGACTGTACTCAGCGCACCATGCAGTTAGTAAATTTTTAAAAGCTTCTGTTAAGAATTTATTTTGTGACAGGCAATTTTTCTTTTCTGTGATAGTGCAATGGAGGCTCCTAATGCAGCACAGAGTGGCAAAGGCAGTAACTCGACAGAGCGTCGAGGCCGGGGGCGAGGTCAAGGTCGAGGCCGAGGCCGGGCCTGGGGCAGAGATAGGGAGCAATCTGAGGGTTAGGGACAAGAGTCGGTAGTTGCTCAATTGCAGGCTCAAGTAACTCAGCTAACTGAGGTGCTCCTCAGCGAGCAAGAACTGAGACAACAAATGTAGTAGCAGCAGCAACCGCAGCAGCCACCGCCGCAGCCAGTGCCCGTAGTCCCAGTGGTACCGGAGGTGGTCAAGACTATAGCACCCATGGTCAGGACTCCAGGAGCCCCAACCTATGCAAACTTCGTCACGCTGAAACAACCAGAGTTCACCGGAACAGACCGGCAGGTGGAAGTGACTGAGTTTTTGGGGGATTGCTACAAGTTATGCATGGAGCTGGGGTGCTCATCGGAGGCAGCGGCTCGTATGGTCGGACTTCAGATGAGGGGACCGGCAAAAGTCTGGCTGCACACTTAGAGGGCCCGCAGGGCAGCAGGCGCACCGCCTCCTACGTGGGAGGAATTTAGGGCGGCTGTGAAGGAGCAGTACTTACCAATGAGTGTTCGCGACAAGCGCGCCTGTGACTTTGAGATGCTGCGCCAGTATGGAGGCATGTTGGTATCAGAATATGAGATGGAGTTCAACCGTCTTTCCAAATATCATCTGACCCTAGTGGCATCTGAGACCGCCAGGGTCAAGAGGTTCGTGGCAGGTCTGAGGTCATAGATCGGCAGGCTCATCCACTACACTGAGGATTCCACTCTGGCTCGGGTAGTGGATGAAGCCCTTCGGAAAGAAGCCTTGGCGTCGTTTGAAAGGAATGGTGGGCTAGCCAAGAAGAAATTTCGGCCACAAGGATCGGGTAGTCGGCCTTGGCATTCTGAGGGGGCAGTGACCGCTACAGACCATCAGCTGAGAATTCGGGACTGCGATTTGCCTAAGACGACCTTTAGGACTCGCTATGGCCACTACGAGTTCCTAGTGATGTCCTTTGGTCTAACCAATGCACATGCTGCCTTCATGGACCTAATGAATAGGGTATTTAAGGAGTACCTAGATAGCTTTGTGATAATCTTCATTGATGACATCCTGGTATACTCCAAGAGTGAAGAGGAGCACTCCAAGCACCTGAGAATGGTCCTGGAAACCCTCAAAGAGCACCGATTGTTTGCAAAATTTTCTAAGTGTGAATTCTGGTTGGAATTGAAAGTGTAGGGTTCCTGGGCCATGTAGTGTCCAAGGAAGGGATAAGGGTAGATCCTGCAAAGGTGGAAGTGGTACAGAACTGGAGGCAGCCAACTAGCGTGACTGAAATCCGTAATTTTCTTGGTTTGGCCGGGTACTATCGGAAGTTCGTGGAGAACTTCTCTAGAATTATAGCCCCTTTGACTCGGTTGACTCAGAAAAAGGTCAGGTTCATTTGGGACGACAAGTGTGAGGCGAGTTTTCAGAAGCTCAAGGAATGTTTGACATCTGCACCCGTGTTGGTTGTACCTTTTGGCTCAGGAGGGTTTGTAGTCTACTGTGATGCATCTCGGGTTGGCCTGGGCTACGTTCTGATGCAATTTGGCAGAGTCATAGCCTATGCGTCCCGCCAGTTGAAAGTTCATAAAAGCAACTATCCAACGCACGACCTAGAGTTTGCAGCAGTGGTTTTTGCACAAAAGCTCTGGCGGCACTACTTCTATGGGGAGACTTGCGAGATCTATACGGATCACAAGAGCCTTCAGTACTTGCTTACCCAAAAGGAGCTGAACCTCGGGTAGAGGAGGTGGCTGGAGCTCCTAAAGGATTATGACTGCACCATTATGTATCATCCAGGGAAAGCAAATGTGGTAGCAGATGCACTAAGCAGAAAATCCATGGGCAGTTTGGCTCATATGGAAATTAAGCGGAGGCCTCTAGCTCTAGAGTTGGCGCTGTGCCTAGATGGGGGTATAACCTTATCAGTGTCAGCTTTAGGTGCCTTGGTGACACACCTGCGGGTACAATCCACACTCGTGGACATGTTGCGTGCCGCGCAGGGGGAGGATGCCTTTTGTGCGCTGACCAAGGATCTAGTGCAAAAAGGTGATGTAGGGAACAGATTCCGATTGGACTCAGAGGGTGTACTGAGGTTCAAGGATCGAATCGTGGTGCCAGATATGGCAGAGGTGCACAAGCAAGTCCTGGAGCTAGGTCATCGTTCCACTTATACGATGCATTCGGGGGCCACGAAGATGTACCGAGATTTATGGCAGCATTATTGGTGGAGGGGTATGAAAAGAGAGGTAGCAGAGTTTGTATCCAAATGTCTGGTGTGCCAACAGGTGAAGGCCGAACACCTGAAGCCCACGGGACTACTGCAGAACCTCGAGGTGCCCGAGTGAAAGTGGGAGAAAATCACCATGGACCTAGTGACCGGGTTGCCTAAGTCAAAAGGGGGCTTTGACTCCATTTGGGTAGTAGTGGACCGGTTAACCAAGACCGCACACATCATTCCAGTGAAGACTACCTTTTCTGCGGAACAGTACGCCAGACTATTCCTGGACAAGATTGTGGCATACTATGGTAGCCCCGTGATGATTATATCCGATCGCGGTACCTAGTTCATAGCCCGGTTTTGGCAGTCCTTCGAGGAAGCCTTGGGTACGTAGGTGCATTTCAGCACAACTTTCCATCCGCAGACTGACGGGCAATCAGAGAGGACCATTCAAACATTGGAGGACATGTTGAGGGCAAGCATCCTGGATATGGCCGATGGCTGGGAAAAACACCTACCACTAATAGAATTCGCCTACAACAATAGCTATCACAGTAGCATTGGCATGGATCCATTCGAGGCCTTGTATGGGCGGTGGTGTAGGTCTCCTGTGGGCTGGTTTGAGGCTGGAGAATCACTCATTGTGGGTCCTGATCTGATGTAGGAGATGGTAGAGAAGGTGAAAACCATAAAGGAAATATTGCTGACGGCCTAGAGTCGACAGAAAATGTATGCCAATAAGAAGGCCACAGAATTGGAATTCGTCGAGGGCGATTTAGTGTTCCTGAAGGTCTCCCCTATGAAGGGGTGGTCCGGTTTGGGAAGAAGGGAAAGTTGAGCTCTAGGTTCATTGGGCCTTTCCCTATTCTCAAGCGGAGGGGCGGGGTGGCTTATGAGCTGGCTTTGCCTCCTAGCCTGAGAAGAGTGCACCCGGTTTTCCATGTATCCATGCTTCGGAGATATGTAAAAGATGATTCGCATGTGATCGAACCTTCTTCAATTGAGGTAGATTCGGCTGTCTCATTCGAGGAAAGGCCGATAGAGATCCTCGACCGCAAAGTTAGGAAGCTAAGATCCAAAGAAATTCCCCTGGTGAAAGTTAGATGGGAGCACCATTCCGGGCAAGATGCCACTTGGGAGGTAGAGCAAGACATGAGAGAGAGCTACCCTTCCTTATTTGAAGAGCCGGTAAGTCTTTGTCATTCAATTAAATTCGAGGATGAATTTCCCTTAAGGAAGGAAGGTTGTAAGACCCGGAAAATTTCCTAATATAAAAATCTATTTTGGTGCAGCGCGCCAGACACGGGGTTAGTCGAGTCGAGCCTCGGAATCGCCTCGAGTAGAAGGTATGACTCGACTAATGATGTATGAAGTTAAATTGGTTAAATGACTCTTTCCTTTTATGCATTTATACCTTAATCGAGTTTAGATCGACTCGTGTTATGGATAGAGTCGGAACCCAAGTCGAACTCGGACTGAGTCGAGTCAGTATTAAGTTGTAGGAGCAATTAAGGCATGTTAGATGAGAGAATAAAATCTCTCATCATAGCTGTCGTGAGACTCATCTAGGAGCCGCACAAGGCAGCGCATAGGGAGAGGGGGGGAATGTGCAAGGAGGAGAGATCTTGGTCGATCTGGGATTCGCGTCGCCGCTGGAAGATTCTAGGTCGTCAACGTCCAATCCTTCATCTTCCTCAAGCAAAGGTGAGTCGTTGAATTCGGTGGATTGGGGGAGGCGGGTAGTCGAACCCCTAGAATTGCTAGTCTTTGTTTTCTCGTGAGTTTCCATCGATCCTTGGTATCGGGATTGTTTATTCGCTGTTTTTCATTGACTATTGTCGGATCATCGTGGTTTCTCGTCGATTCTTTGAGTAATAGGGCTGTAGAACCAAGGGAAAAGGAGAAAGGTCATGCCAAAATTTTCCCCAATTCCCTTGACGGAAGTAGAGCCCTCGGATGATCTTAATTTCATGAATAGTGTGTTCATAGTTGTTGTTTGCAAGTGTTGATGGAACTCATCTTCCCTAAGGCCTATAGGTTCGGCCGAGCAACCTCAAAGTTCCATGATCAAGGCTCGGCCGAGTATAGGGGGAGGGGTAAATGGGTCAATGTGTAACTAGGATATATTGGAGATAATGAATTAGGGTTGGGACTAATCCTCCTCTTCCCTTTCTACCGTAAGAGGCACAGCCGAGCAAGGTTCACCGTGCTCAAGGCTCGGTCGAGCCTAGGGGGAGGGAGAGGGTAAGCTTTAGATGGTAAATTCCATTGTTAGAGTACTCAAACAATAGAGACATGATGACACATAGGAAAGACTCTAACTATAGAAAGCTATTTTATTGATGCATGTGATTATAGGAATGATAGTATAGTGACCATCCTTAGATCATTCCTCCTTAAATTTTTGAAATGATGTGATATTTTTACCATGCTTAGTAGTACATGCCTTGTTGAATTCATTGCTATCCTACCCTACTAGATAAGTTGTTTCATATTGAATTTAATTCTAAATGCAGTATATAAATGTTTATCGTTGAATCTCGTAGTTATACATGGTAGTTGTTGCTGAATTATATTTACATTTCTTTTATATATATATGTTGTCCGTAAATGTTAATGGATGAAATTCCAAGTAAGGTTCACAAAATTCTTCACCCAAGGTAGCGTACGACGCTAGATAACATGTAGGACATTGCAAGGTACATATTAGATATGGAAACTTAACTAGGAAATGACACAACTTCTAGGACTTCTTGTATTCATAATTGGAAACCTAGAATTATTAGGTGTACACATTTTCGGAAGGGTAACATTGAATTGTTGACCCTGCAGGCCGGGGGCCAGATACGGGCAACTGTCCGAAGTGTATATAAGTAAACTCTAGGACATTTTGTTTGTGTGATGTGCTTGCGATGGTCTGCCGAGAAGCATGGGCGGTCGGAAATGACCAATGCTTGACTCGGCCAGTGATTAGGTCTTGAGATGCACCAGCGGGCCCGCTAGGTGTCAGACCCCAGTTGGGTGGGACTAACTATCCCTACCCCAGACGGTGTCCGAAGACTAGTAGACCATCCTAGTTGATGGCCCAAGATTTCTTGACTTCATCTTGATATGGTGTGGCCCGAGCGGCCAGTGTGATTCTACCTGGTATGGTAGGGCCGAGTATCTTCAAAATTTCTAGACTATAAGTAAGCCCTAACGGCCAGATGCCAAGTGGCTTAATTAGGCCTTTATGACAGGTTTCTCTCATATATGGTCTATATAGAACGACCCATGGAGTCAGTAGTCATATCATAAGTAACTTACCTCCCTGTCTATATACTATGTTGCCTTATATGTTTATGAATGTCTAATTGAGGATTATGTGGAGGTTCGGAAGAACAGCTCACTGGGTCCCAAGTGGACTCACGGTTGTTTCTTTTTGTTTTGCAGAGCATGATCAGTGATTTGAGGCTTGTCGTCATGGTGCAGCTGGAGGGCAGACGATGGTGCCAAATCTCGTACCAGCGTCCTTTAGTCATAGTCCAGTTGTTGTGTTGTCATTTTTCCTACACAAACAGTTATTGTTTTTTTTTAAAAAAACTTGTAATAAACTTTGAACTTGAGATGTTCCAGTTTGTGACGATGTTAGCTCTTCTTCTTTTTTTTGAAAAACATATTTGTGAACTTTGAAAATTTGAATAAAATTGCATTGTGGTTTCTTTTATCCAATGTGTTCTGGTTTTCTTGATGGTCAGTGTAGGTAGTAGGCTACTGGGTAGTATGTAGACCCTGGCCGGTCACACGACCCTCGGTTGGGGTGTGACAGAATGCGAAAAGATGTATGCCTTGCTTATGAAAAAGAACAAGGAAAACAGAAAACTAAAGAAAAAAAATTTAAGGCTTAGTTCTCATGAGCATGAACTTGAAAATGAAAAATTGAATACAAGTACACTTGTTTCTTGCCATGATGATTTTAAGCTTGAAATTGAGAGTTTAAAAAGTGAGGTAAAAGAATTGAAAAATGAAAATGTGGATTTGAAAGCTAGATTGAAGTTTAGGAATGATGACTTGAAAAATGATTTCAAAATTAAGAATGAAAAATTGAAAATTGAAAATAACATGTTGAAATCTCAATTGCATGCTATTCACAAATCCACGATTGATTTGAAAAATGAGGTTGTATTCTTGAATAGGAAAATCAATGATTTATCAAATGTGTCTTCCTTTAAGAACTCTAGAAATAAAAATGCTTATGTAAAGAATGTTAATGTTCATCATCATTCTCATGTCCAAAAGAAAAAGTTTCATGGAAATTGTTTTTGTTGTCGTATATATGGTCATGCTATTCATGATTATGCATTTAAAAGAAATCCAAGTGTTGCTAAGGCACTTTGGATTCTTAGGCCAACTCACCCCCAAGGACCCAAAGTCATTTGGGTACCGAAGGTTTCTTGTTCTCTTGTAGGGGGAGCTACCACACATGGTTGAAGGAAAGAGATGTGTTGAAGTTGACCATGGACTTGAATGATGAATCCTCCCTTAGTTGCAACTTCAAGCTACCTTGATGCCTTAGGTAAAGTTAGCATCAAAACTATTCTGGTATCATCTTCTAACTTACATTGTTTTACCTTAGTTGAAGATTATGATACTATGCTTAATTCTAGTTGATCTTCGTGCTCTCGATTTATTTTTTGTAATAATTTTTTATTTTTTATTTCCGGTCTCTTAGGAGACCTATGTAGCCTATAATGGGCTCATGCGACCTTGCGGTTCTAAATCATAGGCTCATTGTGACCTTTCGGTTTTCAACCAATACGAAGGGTTGGAGATCATGTTTTCATATTTATTATTTTTGTGATCTCTTAAAATTCGTTTTGGAATGATTTGATTTCATTTAAAATGGATTTCGAACTATTTAGCAAAGTTGGATTTTGAATGAAATCTTTGATGCTTACTTTGCTATCTAGAATGATTAACTTGCTTGAAATAATTATGCTATTATGTTACCAATGATTTCCTCATGCAAGTTAAATCTAACGTTAAATGGAAGGCTAATTAGAATGAAAAAGATTAGTTTGGCTAAATTTTCAAGTATAAGGTATGATTTCGATTTTCATAAAATCTTAGTGTTATACCTCAATGTTTAAGCTTAAATTATATCTCAATACTCATGATTAGAATTGCATGTTAAACCCTTGAATTCTCATGAGTAAGTAGAATTTTAGTACTTAGGCAAATTTCATTGAATGAAACTTGCTCTAGGTTGATACTTATTATTAGAGACATTCTTTTTAGTCCAAACTAGTTAAACATGTTAAAAGATCTTATTCTTCAAATATTTCATATCTTAAGATCTCTTTGATTCATTTTGATATCATGTTAACTTTTTTAAAAAATGAATCTTTACTATCTAGCATAGGTTGAGATTCTTAAATCAAACATTGCTTTCAACCTTTGCTATTTAGTAAGTTAGCTTGCTAATTGGTATATGATTTTATTATGATACTAATGAAGCCTACTTGCAAATTGAGAAAGTGGTAAATTTGGAAGGCTAAAGAAAATTGAAAAAGAAAATGAAAACTATGGAATTTCTCAAGAAATGAGATATGAGTTTCATTGTGGCAAAATTCTTGCATAACACCTCTACTTTCTTGACAAAATGATTTCTCGATGCTCATGAATGTTTTTGCATGATAATTGATTGAAATCTCATGAGTAGATAAAATTTTGATACTTAGGCAATTTCATGAAACCTTGTTTAAATGAAAAGTGCTCTAGGTAGAATTTTATCTTAGAGACTTCATCTTAAGATTGAAACTTGATAAACATGTCTGAGCTTACTCATGATCTACTTCCACATGGCTAAAATTGAAAAATCATGTATAAATGGGAAAAATGATAACTAGCTCACCTTAAGGGACTCAAACTTGAAAAAGTTTGACCTAAGTCAATAATTTGACTTGGAAATCTCATTTTGAGTCCAAACTTCACAAACATGTTTAGATTTACTCATGTAAGGTGTCTAAGTGTCTATGTTTGAAAAACTATGAATAAAGGATAAAATTTGATACTTAACAATTTCATGTTGATAATGCTTGTTTTTTAATGAAATCATGCTAAGGTGAAATTTTGACCAAATGACATCATTTTCATTTCAAACTTGATAAACATGCTTTAAATGATTATATCTTGATATCTGGAAAGTTTGATTAAAAACTGAGAACTTTTGAAAAAAGAGCTAATATTTACGAAAATGCCACTAGATTTTAGTTATTTTTAGGAAAATGTAGACTATTGATTTTTTGATGATTCTTGAAACTACATGTTCTCTGAAAAATCTAGTTTATTTAGTAAAAATTTCAAAAACTTTCAGTAAGAATATAATTTGATATGGGTTTTTGAAATTGGATTTCAAAACTTGAAATTAGTATCGTTCTTTCCAAATGTTCATTTTTTCGATACTTTGATTTTTGGTCCAATCTTCGAATGAAACTTCAAGTATGATATTTTGAATTCACATTTGGTATTGTTCCACTCATGTGATGAGAAAAATCATTTCTAAAATGAACTTTGACTCCTTGATCGATACACGAAAATATCAATACTTAAGCCTATACATGATTTCTAGACTTGGAATGTATTTATCATCTAATGCTATCATGTATGATTTAGTCTCATATTAGATATTTTATTTTTCATCCCTTTAGTTGAGATTTTCATGTTTCATGGAAAATAGTTTTAGAGTCTTAACTTTGACTATAGGTTGACTTTTCTTGCCCTTTTTGATTGATGTCAAAAGGGGGAGAAAAATATAGGTAAAACGAAAAAAAATATAGGAAAACCATGCATATAGATAGGGGGAGTTCTATTATATAGATATGCATGTTGATAGGGGGAGAAATCTCATGTTTGATATCCTTTGTGCTTAAATGATATATTTTCTTAAGGATGTTTGTCATCATCAAAAAGGGGGAGATTGTTGGCCTAAGGTTTTCTACCTTGGTCTTAATCTTGGTTTTGATGATAACAAACATGGAACTAAAGTTTCATTGAGAAATACTTTCAGGTTCCATATCGATTAGCGCACGACGTCCTCGATTAGAAATATCGGAGAAATCAAAAAAATCAAAAGGATGTTGGTCAATGCGCTCGGATTCGTCGGGAAGATAGAGTCTAGGTTTAGGGTGTCTAGTTTATGTTGTAAATCCTCATGCTGATGCATATGAACCCAAAAACCAAACCCGAACCCTAAAACATGAAAACTCGGAAACCGCCCTGAAATTCACTAAGCCTAGGGAGCTCCTTGGACGACTATATGACCTAGACATTTTCTTGACATAAAAAATAGTGGTAATTGTTCCTTGGGTTAAAACTAGATAACGATGTATTTTTAAGGAATTTTTGGAAGCCTTTAGCGCATACCCATATTTGACCCGGGAGATTAGAAAATTTCTATTTTTCAGAAATTTGTACTAGACCCCAAAAACTAGATTTTGATTCTTAAGGATTTTGATTTTTTAGATATTTTTATTGAATCCAAATGGGGGGTAATCCTTATATAACATTTATATTTTAAAGTTAATAAATGTTATATAAGTAGACTTAACAAAGACAGAACCCAAACGAGCAGAAAATCCAGCCTAACCAAACTGTCCTGCCCAGGTTCGGTCGACCGGCGGCATTTTGGTCGACCGATCGGTCGATCGAACATTGCCCATAACGGGTAGAATGCTCCGATCGCTCGGGCGGTCGCTTGGTCGATCTACCGAACAAGCGACCGGCGGGCTGTAACGGGCAAAAAATTGCCCATTGAGAAGAGAGAGCTCTCTCTTCTCTTCATGGCTCATAAATAGGAAGCAATGAGAGCCTTCCTTCACACTTTTGATCGCTCCTAACCTTCTTGAGTCATCTTGTGATCATTCCCAAGCTTTATTGAGCCAATTCTTGTGGAAACCCTAGCTTTGATCTCTCATCTCTTTGATTGAGCCTTACCTTCATTGTTTCATCATCAAAGGCATCAAGAGGAAGCTATGAACCTTGTTGTGGAGCTAAGTACTTTATTGTTTGATTTATTGCTCCATTTATTATTGTATTTTGTTGTTTATTTCATTGTAATTGAACTTGTGTAAACCTAGAGTGCAAGGTTGATTGAGTTGGTGGTTGGCTTGGTGTTAAGGCTTAAATCCACCATTGTAAACTTAGTTTACTAGAATTAGTTGAATTGTCCCTTAGGTTGAGGTGGGAGAGTGCTCTCGGTAGGAAGGCGGGATACTTCTGGGTGTGGAAGTGCTTTCGGTTTGAGAGCGGAGACTTTTCGATGTAAAGTTCTCTTTGTAAGGGAAACAACATAATCTAGTAAAGCTAAGTTTGAAAATCCTAAGCGGGGTTCTTAGGTAGTGAAGTAGGCATTGGAGCTGAACCACTATAAACACTTGTGTTAGCATTGTTTTTCTTTATGTATCGCATTTCTTGTCTTTACTACTCGCTTCCGCATTTAGTCGTCAATTGTGAATTGTCTAAATAACCAAAGAAATGATTAAAACTGTATTTAGGCTAATTGATTAGTTAACACACTATTCACCCCCCCCTCTAGTGTGGTCATTTCACCAACACTAACTTGGTTTTTGAAGCCCATAGTGTTTCTAGTCAAAGGAGCACTAGAAGTGGAAAGAGAAATGTGATTTACCACTTGTGCAAGGAAAAGTCACATGTCAAGAAAAATTATCCTTCATTAAAAACAAGGCAAAGAAGAGGACAATTGCTTCTATATCATCCTCCGATTCTCACAAAGCATCCTCTCATCATAACAATGAAGCTATTTCTCAAGCACTACAACAAATTGGACATATGGCTTTTTTTTTTCTCTTAAGGACACTCTTTTGTGTCACTAATTAACTCACAGACATCATTTACAAGCGTCTTCGATCAATATGTCCCAAAAAATATTCAAGACACAAAGTCCTAGTGTCGGTGATTTCCAATGGGGATTTTTTTAGTTGCACCTCCAATGCAACTCACGACGCTTTTATTAATGGCATCAGTGATTTTTGGCGAAAATGCTTTTTAGATGCGCCTAAGTGTGAAATAGAATCGAGCCCCTAGGCCTTGACTCAACTCGAATCAATTATATTTTACTCAAAGCTTGAGCCGAGCTGGGCCTTGGCTCAACTTACTTTGAACTCACAAGCAACTCGAGATCATGAGCTAATCTGGAAATTATTAACTTTATAAATCAAACAAGACCAGTTCAATTTAATTAAATCAAAAGTCAAAAGTATTAATTAGTTCAACTTACTAGAACCAACATGCAAGCATCCATATTTATAATCAAATGGTCAAATCTTTTTGAGAAATTTCTAATGCGGGATATATAGTTGCATCACATGCACTTGTTTAGGAGTTATACATGTGTTTTGATTTTTCTTAATTAGTACAAATAGTATTATATATATATATATATAAGTTTTTCTAAAAGAACTTAATTAATTTATATTGCCTACGTTAACAATTAATTAATCATACTTCGTCAATTAATCATGTTTTGTCAATTAATTAATCATGTTTTGTACATTAACAATAGTATTAACAATCTCTCCCTTTTTGATGATGACAAACATCCTTAAGAAAATATATTCATTAAAATATAGAGGATATCAAACATGGGATTTCTCCCCCTATCAACATGCATATCTATATAATAAAACTCTCCCTATCTATATGCATGATTTTCTTATATTTTCTTCCCTTTTTACCTATATTTTTCTCCCCCTTTTGACAACAATCAAAAAGGGCAAGAAAGGTCAACCTCTAGTCAAAGTTGAGACCTAAAAACTTATTTTAATGAAAATATATAGATCTCAACTCAAGGGATGAAAATATACATACAAGTGAGACTAATCAATACATGATATCATAGAATACTAAACATAATGTAAAACTAGAAATCATGTATCAAGCTCAAGTAATGATATTTTCATATATCGGTCAACATATCAAAAATCATTCTAGAATTAATTTTTCACGAGACAAAATGAGAATGATACCAAAAACATGAATCTAACATCATACTTGAAGTCTCATTCAAAGATTTTGACAAAAATCAAAGTATCGGAAAAATAAACATTTGGAAAGAACGATACTTTAAAGTTTTGAAATTCAATTTCAAAAATCCAAATCAAATCACATTCATACTCAAGATTTTTGAAATTTTTATGCCATAAACTGGATTTTTCGAGGAAGATGCAGGTTTAAGAATCAAGAAAAATTCATTTTTTTGCATTTTTTCTAAAATTCATTGAGTTCTAGTGGCATTTTCGTAAATAACTGGAATTTTTTTAAAGTTTTCAGTTTTCATTCAAACTTTCTAGATATCAAGATATAATCATTTAAAGCATGTTTATCAAGTTTCAAATGAAAATGATGTCATTTGGTCAAAATTTTACCTTAGCACGATTTCATTCAAAAATAAGCATGATAAGATGAAATTGCTAAGAATCAAATTTTAATATTACTCATGGTTTTTCAAATTTAAACATATGGACACCTAACAAGAGTAAATCTAAACATGTTTGTGAAGTTTGGACCTAAAATAAAATTTCTAAGTCAATTTGTTGACTTAGGTCAACTCTACTCAACTTTAGGTCTCCTAAAGTAAATTTGTTATCGATTTATCCATTATCTCATGATTTTTTAATTTTAATTACATGGAAGCAAAGCATGAGTGAACTCAAACATGTTTATCAAGTTTCAACCTAAAATAAAGTCTCTAAGATGGATTTCTACCTAGAGCATATTTCATTCAATCTAGATGACATGAAATTGCCTAAGTATCCAAATTTTATCTACTCATCAGATTTCAATCAATTATCATCTAAAATCATTCATGAGCATAGAGAAATCATTTTATCAAGAAAATAGAGGTGTGATGAAAGAATTTTACCAAAGTGAAACTCATACCTCATTTCTTGAGAAATTTTAAATTTTCTACTTTCTTTCTATTTTCCTTTAGTCTTCCAAATTTTACCACTTTCTTAACTTGCAAGTAGGCTTCATTAGTATCATAATGAAATAATATACCAACTAGCAAGCTAATTTACTAAATAGCAAAGGTTCAATGCAAAGTTTTATTTAAAAATCTTAACCTATGCTAGATAATAGAGATTCATTTTAAAATAGTTATCATGATATCAAAATGAATCAAAGAGATCTTAAAATATGAAATATTTAGAGAGTAAGATCTCTAGACATGTTTAGAGGACTTACCCCTACTTGACTCTAAAAGTTAAGAAATTGAGCAAAATGATAATTAGTTCACTTTAATTAGAAGACTTAAACTTGAAAAGTTTGACCCAAGTCAATAAATCGACTTGGACACTTCATTTTAAGTCCAAAATTCATAAACATGTTTAGGAATAGGTATGACATGTTTCCATGCACTTAGAATGAAAAAATTCATATGGATATGGATAAAATGACATAGAGACCATTTCATGATAACCTCTTTTGAACCAAGTTGACCCAAGTCAATAAATTGACTTAGAGGTCTCATTTTCAATCCATATTTGAGAAACATATTTAGATTTACTCCCAGAATCTAGCGCTAACCAACGACCCCCAAACCAATTGGTGAAAGGGAAGGGTGCACCTTTATCTTATACCGTATAGGGCCCGAGCGCCCTCGGCGTTCGAGTGTGACTCGGCCCGCCAGGCCTACACACCACGAGGCGATTGATGACTCGGTCCGCCAGGCCTACATGCCAACAATCTCCCCCTCAGCAATCGCTAGCCGAGACTCGAACCCGAGACCCAGGCTCTGTTACTAGCTCCTAGAATCCAGCGCTAACCAACGACCCCCAAACCAATTGGTGAAAGGGAAGGGCGCACCTTCATCGTATACCGTATAGGGCCCGAGCACCCTCGGCGTTCGAGTGTGACTCAGCCCGCCAGGCCTACACGCCACGAGGCGATTGATGACTCGGCCCACTAGGCCTACACGCCAACATTGTTGACAATGGTATGTCAGGTTCTTGTCTATAGTCGGCAAGTCCTAACAACCTAGAAAGAATGGTTTCGTTACCTAGGGTGACACTTAACCTAGAGACAAGGGACACTTATTAGGCTCTACACCTAAGGAAATAGTGTGACCCTAGGGAAAGGAGTCGGATATGGGCAATGCCCGAAAAGTATAACATAGTATAACTTGCACAACCTGGTCCGAGTTGTGGTTGATGGTCTATTGAGGAGTGTCCTTAGCTGAACGGCTACCACATGACTCAGTGGTTTATAGGGTCTTGAGATTGCACCAGCAGGCCCGCTAGGTGTTAGACCCGAGTGGCGGAGGGTCTTGAGATTTCGTTCGTGGGCCACGCTGACGGTAGACCCGAGTTGGGTGGGACTAGCTATCCCTAACCCGGAGAATTTCGGAGACTAGTGGCCATCCTAGTCGACGGATCTGAGACATGAAAGATCATATTTGAGAAGCCCTTAAGGGCTGGTTTGGGTAGGCCAACTGGCCTGGTTGTGTAGAGGGAAGAACCGAACCTTTCATATATAGTTTAGGCCATTGGTGGCCGAGCTAGTGAAGTGGATAAGGGTCCGAGAGGCCGGTTCATCCATTCTTCTATCTTGGCAACTGAATAACTTGTATAGTGTGATCTTACTCTTAATTCCTTATATATGTTATTGCCGAGGTTTTAAGTGGAGGTTCGAAAGAACCGCTCACTGAGTTCCTCGTGAACTCATGGTTTCCTTTATTGTTGTTTTGCAGAGCCCGACCATTGAGGTATAGCTTGGTGGCATGGCGCATAGGAGAGCAGGAATGGGTGCAGATCTCATAGCTGGCAGTTGTTAGTCGTAGTCGTGTCTAATAGAGTTTGGTATATGCACTGTGTTATTTCTGTAAAAACTTTGAGATGTTTTATTTGGAAAACCTTTGGATGTTTATTTTAAAACTTGTGATGATTTAAAACCTGGTTTGATTAAACTGATTTCGAACAGTTAATAAAGTTGGTACTCATGCTTTTGTTTACGACTTGATGTTATTCTGATTATTTTTCTATAAGTTGTTGGTCTATGCATAGGGTAGGCTTCAGGGTACTGACTCGTACCCTGGCCGGTCACGCGTACCCTGAGTCGGGGCGTGAAATGAAATTAATTCAGTAAATTCGGTTTGGATAATTCGGGTTCGGTTCAGTCGGTTTCGATTTGGTTTCGGTGAATCGGGGAATCCTGCTCACCCCTATGTGTGGTTATAAAAAGTAGAAACTGGTGGAGGAACGAAATGTAGATTGCGTTGATGATGAAACATAGCAGCCTTTTGTAGACTTACAATGAGAAATTAATAACACTTAGATCCTAAAAACTAAGTCAGCACTACTTGGCAAACACTATAAACAAAAGATGATGACCCACTAATGAGATAATGTCCCACTAATAACATGATAAAAAAACTATTAAATAATAATTAAAAATGAGATAATTAGGAAGCTTAGTCAAATATGGCTTGACAACCATAGAACATGGATAAACGTGGCTGGGTCATGGAAGTTGCACTAACTTTCAACACTCCCCCTTAGTGCAAGCTTTTGATCAACGACACCTAGAGCCTTTCGAAAGATTTCAAACTTAGTCTTTGCCAAAGCCTTAATGAATATGTCAGCCACTTGATCGTTGGTATGAATGCCTTCTAGCTCAATCTCTTGGCTAAGAACTTTTTCACGAACAAAATGATGTCAAACTTCAATGTGCTTTGTCTAAGCATGGAAGACTAGATTTGATTCAAGTTTAAAAGCACTTTCATTGTCACACTTGATTTGCACAACATAATCAACTTTGTACCACATGTCTGCAATCAACCAGATACATTCTTGTGTGGCCATGGTTGCTGCCACATACTCAGCTTCGGTGCTAGAAAGAGCAACAACAACTTGCTTCTTAGAACACCAAGAGATCACTACTAAACCAGTGTTAAAATAATAACCTGAAGTTGAACGACGATCATTGATATCTCCTGCCCAATCTGCATCACTAAATCCATTTAGCAAAAAACTATCACATCTCATGTACATAAGACCATAATTAAGAGATCCTTTCACATAACACAAGATCCTTTGCTGCATCCAAGTGAGGAGTTCTTGGATTCTGCATAAATTGAGAAACATCACCAACATAATATGAAATTTATGGTCTAGTGATCGTCAGATAAATTAAGCTTCCAACAAGCTGTTGAAACTTTTTAGCATCCTTTAACAGTTTTCGTTCATCTTTCTTCAACTAGAGACTTAACTCCATAGGAGTAGCCATTTCTTTTGAAACCTCATGCCAAAGTGCTCCAAAAGACTCTTTGCATAACTTCTTTGATAAACAAAATATCCTTGATAAGACTCTTTTCCACTTCTATACCAAGAAAATATCCAATCTCCCCTAAATTTTTCATTTCAAAATGAACAGACAAACTATTCCTCAAATTTGAAATTTTTGACTCATTATCTTCAGTTATTATCATGTCATCAACATATAATAATATCATAAGGTTCATGTTTCGTTCTAATTTTATGAACAAACTAGAATCGGAATCTGAAACTCTAAAACCACAAAAGATGAGGTATTGAGCAACTTTACCATACCATGCTTGTGGTGCTTGCTTTAGGCCATAGAGCGCTTTCTTCAAGTGGTAGACATAGTTTGGAAATTGCTTAGAGACAAAACTCTGAGGTTGCTCCATAAATACATTGCGGTCCAACTCTCCATAAAAAAATGCATTCTTTACATCAAATTGCCACAACTTTCAAATTTTAAATGCAGCAAGCAAAAAATTGATCTCACAGTTACCATTTTTGTCATCGGGCTGAAAGTCTCCTCATAATCTATTCCATAACTTTGAGAAAATCCATGAGCAACTACACAGGCTTTAAACTTGTCAATTATCCTGTTTGATTTTTTTCTTCAGGCGGTAAACCCATTTGCAAGTGGCTAGTTGACAATTTTCTCGTTTGGGTATTAACTCACATGTCTTTTTTTTTGTTTAAAGCTTTAATCTCTTATTGTATTGCTTTTCTCCAATTTGGCTAGTTGTTTGCTTTTTCATAGCTTGTTGGTTCTTCTGCAGTAGTGCTCCTTTAAAGAAACATGAGGCCATCGTGCAATGATTAAGTTCTACCTCATATTTGTAAGAAAAAATTTAATGTCATAATAATTACATGAATTTAAGAATACCAATTATAAATAGATAAAGTAAAGATCTTACTTGAAGAGATAAAAATACAGTGGAAGTAATTTTCTGGGTCTCCAGGAATAGCTAGATCTTTCTCTACATCACTTTCTCAAAAGACTCTACTTTGATGGAGAAAGCAACAATAAGCTAGGGTTTCTAATCTCTATCATCTCCCATGTGTGTAGAGGGAACCTAGCCTCTATTTATAAATGATTAAATGGACCCTCTCCATCATGGGCTTCATTAATCAGGCCTACACTTAACTAATCACACCAATCAATGTTAAGTGTTTCAAGCTCAAATCACATGGATCAAAATTAAATGAGCTAATATGCATCTCAAATAGGATCATAAGATTAACCCGTTTAAATCAAAAACCACAATTGATCGTAGCCCACAAAAAGAATATTTAAAAATAAAGAAATATATTTTTTTATTAAAAAATATTCTAACATTCTCCCACTTGGGCAAGGTCAATAGTAAAACTATAATTTGAAAATATTCATTTAAAAATGACTCTCAGGTTAATCATAAAAATGTGATCACAAGAAAAATATGATCCAAGATACAATACTTATTATGACTCATATCAACAAACCAATAATATCGTATCATAGCAGTCATCACATCATTTATTGACATAAGACTTTCCATGGTCACGAATATCATTGACATTGTTGACAATTATCATTGGTGTGGAGTGTAGCATGAAAATAGCACTCAAAATGATCCAACAATACTAATACTATTATCATTGTCAGTCCTCATACTTTCTCTTCTATATATACCTTTCGGCAAGAGAAAGCGTATGATTTCAAAAAACCATCATGTCCCTATACTCAAATATGGTGTCAATCAGTGGACAACTTGATTCATATGACACCGAGTCTCAAATATATTATGCACATATTTATAAACAAAGTCATGATGCCCTAGACTCAAATATGGTATCAATCAATGGACATCTTGATTCAAATGATACCAAGTCTCAAATATGCATATAGATAATCAAACTCATCGTGTCGCCCAGACTCAAATATGGTATCAATCAAGGGACAACTTGATTAATATGATACCGAGTCTCAAAACACATTGAACACACACATATATATATATATATATAATTTGTGACAATAGAATACAAATTATTAAGCATGCATCGAAGTGTTCAATAATTAGCATAAATAAACATAAAACTCCCACTAACCAAGCACATCAAAAGAACTCAAAAAATGCCCATATTTTCAATATGTCTTTGAAAGACTATGGGCCAGAGTCCCTTGGCAAAAGGAATATGCTAATATAAAAATTATTTACATGTGTTCAACAATGATGTCTCCTTATTTACAAGATCTCTAACTGTCAAAAATTTAATTCTAAATGTTTGAAGTCTTGTCATGAGATCTACAATATGAAGTCATATATTAATATTTTTAGGTCAGATAGCTTGATATTCAGCTAGTTACTAATAGAAAAAATATTTTCCTCCCATTGACCTTCACATATATATTAATCAATTATTTTCTTCACATCAAGTGTCACTATCTTATCAACAAGTGATCGATTTATGAAACAGTTAATCAATGAGAATACATTAGTTTTCAAGAACATGTCCCTTTAGGCAGACAGATTTTCTAGACCAGCGCACACTCTAATAAATTCATCACAATATGTTAGATTAAATTATAGGGCATGTAATATAATTGAAATCGAGGCTAACCAAATATTACATATTCACCTTTGGGCAGAACATGCAATTACGAAATAAAGCCTCGATGAGTTAAATAATGAGAATACACTGATTTTTGAAAACCTATCACCTTTGGGCAGACAGATTTCTAGACCAATGCACACTCTTATAACTCCATTACATAACTTTCAATTAAAACACCCAATAATCCTCCTTTGGGACAAACTATTGAATGAATTAATTTGAAGTATTCCTCGTATGATAAGAAAAACCACTAATCACTACAAGTAATCTCACTTTGATAGTAATTACAAGCAATAATCAGTGAAAAATGTTATACAGGAATCAATTGCCCACATGTCAAATATTCAAATCCATAATATATATTGCAAAATTGGTACAAGAATAAAGTACATCAATTAATAATGAATTTAAATGAATGACCATTTCAAATTATTATTTATGTTTATGTGGTTGTAAATTATGCCAATATTCACACCTAATTGTAGCTATATTAGGTTTCACATATAGAATGACAGCACAATTTGCAATAATGAATTAACATTTCAAGTAACCCACATAATATAAAATGAATAACAATATTATCATGTAAATAATAAATCACATAGATTCTACGTCAAATAAAATGTAGCATAATTTGAAACATGACAATAAAATTTGCAGTAAAGAATCATGAAACGAATCATGCTGGCAAAGTAATGATAAATAAATCATATTGTGTCAATTTTGCAGTATTATTATAATATCAAGATAACATTGCTGCATTAAGCCTAAATTTGGCAGAAAAACAAGTCTATTTATAATGTGCATAGCTTTTATTAGCAGCGGGCTAAAAAAGTGGAGATTAACCAATAAATAGAATTGGGCCCATGCATGAACAATATCCAATAGCCCTGTTCAATTCCGGCACAAAATAGAATAGATTATGCAGCCATATTAAAATTTAAAATCCTCCAACGAAAGTAATATAATAAAATTGACAACAATAATGTGATCAATTATGGAATGATATTTAATATACTAAATCACAAGGCTCATATTGTGATCAAAATTCTGACTCATAAATATATAGGGTCCCGAAAAATTAAATACAATGAGAAGTGACCCAATTAAAATTTAAATATTTCAACAATTATTGAGGCTACAAAAAATGCTTTCATCAATAATGAACTAAGTTGGTAGAAACGGTTTATAAGCATTATTAGGCCCAAATACACCAACATGTATTAAAATGAGCAATAATTTTATCATATAACAATGTTATATCAGCTATGAATAAAGCAAAATATAGCATAGCATGAAGTACCATGACAAAAAAAATAAATCAATATTTTATGACCCCACGTGAGGCAAAATATGTCATGATGTACAAAAATAAATTGACATTCATGAATTTGCATGAATTAAAAAAGCAAATAATTATGTCACTATGTAGAAAAATAGTATAAGTAAATTAGCCACATGAATTCTACATACACAATAGATTAAACACGACAATAAAATTGACAATAATAAAATAATGTCAATTATAGCATGTGAGCAAAATTAGCATGATAAATTAATTTATGCTATGTCCATATAGGACCATGAGTGTGTTGGCAAACAATAATGTTGTATTCAAAATTTCATACTTTAAAGTAAATTGATCAAAAATATAGTGGACCAATAAAAATTTCACTAACCCAAAATTGAACCAAACATAAATGGATCAAATAAGCATGAACCAAATGTAATTGAGTTGAACCAACCATAATTTAAATTGAACCAATCAAGAAATTTGGTGAACTAGTTGAAAATTGAATGAACTGGTGAAAATTAAGTTGAACCGATTGAGAACCAAATGAAATTATGTTGAACCAATATAACTGGATGAACTGGATTAATTTCAATAATGAACCAATTTAAATGAAATAAATCAATCAGTAAACTGGCATAGTTTGAACCAAATAAATCTAAACTGGTTTAAATAAAATTGTACTGGGCCAAAACTATATTGGGTTTGAATATTAGGCCTAGAACACAGCCCGAACAAGCATTAACTCAGCAAAAAAAAAAATTCCACGCTGGGTCGGCGCGGCAAGGCCTGGCCCGCAAGGGCTCAGTGCGGCTCAAGCACCGCGAGGCGCACACGATGTGCGCTGCACGCTATGACCGCAGACACGATCGTCGGCTCGTCGTGAGGCGGACGCGACATGCTCGCCAAGCCGCTTGCGGTAGTGATGGGAGCGCCATCGGCACTCGCACCGAGGTGAGATAGCTCACTGATGCGAGCGCCTAGGGGTCACGCACCGAGGCCAAAGGCTTTCGCGTTCTGAGGCGAAAAGCTGAGAGCAGCCGAGAAAACCGAGCAAACAACATTATTTCAACAGCAAATACAATAAAATTATTGTACATATTCGATTTAATTTGTCATCTCAAAACCACCGATGTGATGAATGAGCCGGCCATGGTATACTGACGGTGAGACATGCACACAAATTAGGGCGGACAAAATTTTGAGACGACATGCACAACACAGGTATGATTACAAAAATAGCAAGTATTTTCCTAATCATAACAGAAGATAAATTTTCGATTAAAACAGCAAAACTAAAATACACTTTGTCATAATACAGTGCACCCAATCAGATGAGAGCGTTCACAAAAAGAGATGCAAAGCATCCTGGAAGCATAATAGAAAAATCTGAAATCAAATTGCATATCTCAATTGAATTAAATATGAATCATAATCGCATCATATCATATCAAGAAAATTTGGATTCTTAATTCATATAATTTGGCTCTGATACCAATTGTAAGAAAAAATTTAATGCCATAATAATTACATGAATTTAAGAATACCAATTATAAATAGATAAAGGAAAAAATCTTACTTGAAGAGAAAAAAATACAGCGGAAGTAATTTTTTGGGTCTCCAGGAATAGCTAAATCTTCCTCTACATCACTTTCTCAAAAGACTCTGTTTTGATGGGAAAAGCAACAATGAGCTAGGGCCTCTAATCCCTATCATCTCCCATGTGTGTAGATGGGACCTAGCCTCTATTTATAAATGATTAAATGGGCCCTCTCCATCACGGGCTTCATTAATCGGGCCTACACTTGACTAATCACACCAATCAATGTTAAGTGTTTCAAGCTCAAATCACATGGATCAAAATTAAATGAGCTAATATGCATCTCAAATAGGATCATAAGATTAATCCGTTTAAATCAAAAACCACAATTGACCGTAGCCCACAAAAAGAATATTTAAAAATAAAGAAATATATATTTTAATTATAAAATATTTTAACAATATTCTCTCAAATAGTTCGACTGCCTTGTCCCTCTTTATGATCTTCTCACCTCTTGTTGCTTACCATCTTCTTCTCTTTCAATCTATCTAGGAGCTGGAGGTTCATTTTTTACTTCTTCATTATCTTCAGGAAATGAAAGCTTCAAAATGTCCTAATCAATGGGCTTTTCAGCTGCATATGGAGAGGATGCTGATCCATGCACTTCCAACCTTTTCTATAAGAGTCATAGCCAACAAATACACATTTCCTTGCTTTCGGGTAAAGTTTGGTTCTATTAGATTTAGGGATATGAACATAGCATATAGAACCAAAAACTCAAAAATAACTCACATTTGGCTTGGTACCATACAAGACTTCAAAATGATATTTTTGTGTACCTAGCCAAGCAGACATGCAATCTATTTGTCACATGGCATGCAACCACGAGAGACAAACTGAAGCAAGATAACCAAGCTTCCTCTCTGCAACTCCATTTTACTGAGGAGAATATGGGCAAGTCATTTGACGAAGAATGTCATTGTCATCCATCATTGTCACTTCGGAGACATTTTATCTTCTTCCCGAATTTTTTTTCAGCATTATTCTTGAATTCTATGAAATTGGAAAATGCTTCACTCTTCTCATTCAAAAGTTTCACCCAAGTGAACCTTGAGTGATCATCCACCAACACCATAACTTAGCGATGTCCATTGTAACTTGGTATTCTTGTTGGTACCATCAGATCTGTGTACCAACTCGAACAATGTGGATCTTCGGTTTGACAACCTTTCGAAAGGAAGACGATGAGACTTGCAATATTGGTAACCCTAATAAATCACATCTTTGCGTACATTCTTCAACGCGGGCATGCCATCAATCAACCTCTGCAATAACTGATCACCTACATGACCCAATCAAGCATATATAGAGGAAATCTACTATAATAACTAATCGCCTACCTGACCCAATCGAGCATTCCAAATTGCAGCACTTTCTATTTGGCTTGTTTTCTTTACATAGGCTTCACCTGCTGACATAGCAAATAAAGAGTCTTTCTTCTCACCGGCAAGAATAACGTCAACAGTTATAGTTTTCACATTATCAAACACATTCACATTGTTTGGACGAAACAAGACATATTTTCCAGAATCAGTAATTTGAGAAACTGAAACTAAATTTTTGGTCAAACCTGTAACATGATAAACATCATGCAACTTGATGCTTTTGGTTCTTGTATCATCAACAACATTGATCGTCGCGATACCTTCTTTTGCTACTGGATAATTTGAGTTATTTGCAATAGCAATGACTCGTTCATCATGATGTTCATGCATCTCCTAGAACAAAGTGTTATTTTCGGTTACATAGTGAGAGCAACCCGAATCAATGATCACTCCTCCTTGTTGCATAATTGACAAAAGTTGGAGGTGACTTTGCTTCAACAGTAAAACAATTCTCTAATTTCACATTATCATCTCCTTCTTTAGTACTCGCAACATTGGCTTTGGAAAGTTTCACACGGCAATTCTTCTTGATATGCCCAAGTTTCCCACACATGTGACATTTAAATGTCCTTTTACCTTGTGAATTGTTATCTTTGTCTGCATTTGAACTTTCTTTGCTTTTGTTCCCCTTCGGTGCATTCCTCTTATTGGATTTTTCTTTTGAGAAGAGAACGTCATCAGATTCAAAGTTCTTTGCCATTTGTTTCGCCAAGGCGTGCTTCTTGATTAGAAAGTAGAGAACCTTCACGTAGCCAAACTCCTCTAGACGAGTATAGATTTCCCGTCTCCCTCTTCTTTATTCGAAACAAAGGATTGAGCTCGTGGACAAAGAACGATGGCTCCGGTAATTTGAGAAAATAAAACCTCTCTCTTAGGCAATCTCTCCTAATCTAGCAGCTCTGCTACCTTATAAAACAAATAAACCGATGGAGGAATAAATTGTAGAATTTGGTGATGAAAACATAGCGCCTTTTATACGCATACAACGAGAAATTGATAACACTTAAATCCTAAAAACTACTACTCTGGCAAACACCATGAACAAAAGATGATGACCCACTAATGAGATAATGATCCATTAATAACATGATAAACAACTATTAAATAATAATTAAAAATGGGATAACTAGGGAGCTTAGTAAAATATGGCTTAACAACCGTAGAACATGGACAAACATGGTTCAATCATGGAAGTTTAACTTTCGACAGTGGTTTCAATCGAGCTGCCAAGATTTTTCTTAAATTTAATTTGTTTTAAGTAGGGGTGAGCATGGACCGATTAACCGGTCCATTAGCAAAAAAAAAAAATGGTCCATTAACTTTGGTTTTTTAAAACCATTAATCGTAAACCGGTCCATTAACTTTGGTTAACCGTTATTTCATTTTCGGTTTTTTCGGTTCGGTTCAACCGATAATTTTTGGTTAATCAATTAAAAATTTTAACCTACTAACATAATAATATTATGCAAATCATGGAGAAAAATTCAAACAAATACCGAATTCTCATTGAGAAAAAAGAAAAAGAAAAAGTGAAACCACTTGAACCAAGATAATGTTCTACAAAAATTAATTTTTTTTATTTTTATTTTTTTAATACTTTTTTGATTTTTTTATATTTTTATATATTTTTTATAATTTTATATATATTTTTATAATTTCTTATAATTTTTTTATAATTTATAAATTATTATTTAATATATATATTATTAAAAATTAATAAATTATATCGAACTGATCGGTTAACCGAAAACGGTGGACTTTTTACCTCTCGGATCGAAACTGAAATCGAAAATTGATTTTTCCAAAAATAAAAACTGAAACCGTAAAAACTGGTTCGGTTAACCGAAAAAACCAGTTCGGTTTCAGACCGGTTTTCCCGTTAGTCGAAAAATTTGGTTTTTTTTTCTCACCCCTAGTTTTAAGGGTTAATTAATGTATCTAGCTCAAACTATGACTCATTTCACAAATCTAGCACAATCTTTAATTTGTATCAATTACATCCCGAACTATCAAATTGATATCAGTTCTAGCCGAACGTCAAATGCCCGTCAATGCAACCATTAGGTGTTATTTGATTAACGAAAATTACTTTTTGGTTTCGTTTCAGTGAAACTGAGAACTTGATTTCGAAAACTTGGATTTGGTTTTTAGTTTTCAGTTTTTTGAAAACGTGTTTGGTTAATGAAAACAACATCAGTTTTAGTTAATTGAAACCAGTGAATATTTATTTGGTTATAAAAAATAATATTAATTTTCCTTAAATATTTTTAATAATAATTAAAAGTCATGCCCCAACTTAGGATCGCGCAGGCAAGGGTACCCCGAAGCCTACCACATGCACTGACCAATCATATAAAGAAACAACATTGAACCAACAAGAGAGTCAAGAAATAAAACGACGACCAAGCTTTATCAAAGTCGGAATAGCTTTAAGTTTAAACAAAACAACTCAACTTTTCAAGGAAACATTTCAAGTTTGAAAGCAGTAAATGTTTTATAAAGACCACTCAGTGCATGACCAACAACTCAAACAACATGACTACAAGATCTGTGCCACCACCTACCCTCCAACTACACCATTCCACCAGGCCGTACCTCACTGGTCAGGCTCTACAAAAAAAAATAGCAAATCGTGAGTTCACGAGGAACTCAGTGAGCGGTTCTACCAAACCTCCACTTAAATCCCCGACAAGGTACATATACAATAGAATGATACAGTTAAGGAGTTTAAGTTAACCAATTTGTCAGGTCATATAAGTAAATAAACCGGCCTCTTTGGCCCTTATCAAACTCGGTGTCATTTGGCTACTATAGGCCTTAATATATGTAAGGGGTTCGGCCATACCAGGCTCCCCTCTCTACAAAATCAGGCCAGATCAGCCCCCACAAATCTGCCCAATGAGGCATATATCATGTAAACAATCAAATCACCGGGTTCGTCGACTATAATGGCCACTAGTCTCAGGAACCCTATGAGTTAGGGATAGTTAGTCCCACCCAACTCGGGTCTACCGTCAACGTGGCCCACTAACAAAATCTCAAGACCCTCCGCCACTCGGGTCTAACACCTAGCAGGCCCGTTGGTGCAATCTCATGACCCTAATCACTAAATCACCGATGAGTCGTGTGGTAGCCGTTCGGCTAATAATACTCCTCAGTAGACCATCTCAATCACAATACACAATCAGGGTTTCTTTAATAATTCCATTTTAGCTTTCCGGGCATTACCCATACCCAACCCTTCCCTCGGGTCGCACTAGCCGAACACTAATGTCTATTATCTTTCCTTAGGTATGAAACCTAGTTTTATGCACTTTATTTCTTAAGTGTAACTACCATTCATAAGCACGGAAATACCTACTTCTTGATTCATTTCAGCATATGAAACATAGGAAAAATGTGGTCTGCAATTATCAACAATAATAACCATATGAATACCGAAATAAGAGATTAAATTCAGTAATTAATTTCTAAATTTCAATAAGGAAACAAGGAGTATAACATGGCAATGATTGGACACTAACATTAGAAAATAAATGAAACATTTCCATGATTCACATGCCATACTAAATTCTAACCACATATGTGTGTTCAAGAACATTTCCTTGTAGCATGACAATCTCAATCTACCACTACTAACAAATCATACATCGAGTGAGTAATCCATAGCATAAACAATGAAATAAAACTCTACATGTAAGCATGAACCAAGTCGAGCCCCTTTCCCCTCCTCACACCCACTGGGCCGAACCTAACCTAGGTTACTCATGCTCGGCCGAGATTAATCAGGGTGGAAGAAGAGGATTTTTGGCCATGATCAAGAATAATCAAGCCACTAATCATGAAAAGAACTCGATCCGAGAGGTTACGACCACTCTAGGAAATTGCGAGAAATTTTGGCATGACCTATCCCCTTTTTCCTTCATGCGGCCGACCCTAATCATCAAGGAAAACTTCAAGAAACTTTACAAAAATGACATACACACACACTAGAATCGAATCTCGAAAGAAAACTCGGTGAATCGACGGAGTTATTCGAGAAATCGACAAATCCCTAGTGTTGGCTTAAGGTTTTCAACCTTGGTCTTAATCCCGGTTTTGATGATAACAAACATGGAACTAATGTTTCTTTGAGAAATCTTTCAGGTTCCATATCGATTAGCGCACGACGTCCGCGATCGGAAAAATCAGAGGAATCGAGAAATCGGAAGAACGTTGGTCGACGCGCTCGAATTATTCAGGAAGTTGGAGTTTAGGTTAGGGTGTCTAGTTTATATTGTAAATCCTCTTTATGATGCAAAGAACCCTAAAACCAAACCCGAACCCCAAAGTATGAAAACCCGGAAACCGCCCTGAAACTCACTAGGCCTAGGGAGCTCCTTGGAGGGCCATAAGACCTAGATAGTTTCCTAACATAAGAAAATGGCAGTAATTGTTCCTTAGGTTAAAACTAGATAACGAGGTATTTTTTAGGAATTTTTGGAAGCCTTCAGCCTACCCATTCTTGATCCGAAAGGTTGGGAAATTTCCAATTTCCGAAAATTTGTACTAGACCCCAAAAACTAGATTTTGATTCTTAAGAATTTTGATTTTTTAGATATTTTTATTGAATCCAAATGGGGGGTAATCCTTATATAACATTTATGTTCTAAAGTTATTAACTTAAAGTTAATAAATGTTATATACCGAGGCCAAAAAAGTTTTCCGAAGATGGTGAAAAAATGGCAGAATGCTACTTAGGTCGATCGACCGAGGCCAAAAATGGGCAGTGCTTGCGTCAGTCGACCAATCGGTCGATCAAATTGCGGATCACAGAATTGCGACTCATTCGATCGACCCATCGGTCAACCGAACAGCGCAATTAAGGCACGGAAAGCCAGCGGTCGCTAGGCGGTCGATCGACCGACGATCAATCGGCCAACGATCGAACGGCAGAAACGACTAGTTTTTCGCCCATTGAGCCGGTTGTTTCGTTCCATTTCCTCTTGGCTCTATAAATACCCAAGCCTAAGCCTTCCTTAATAACTTTTGATCACTCCTACACTTTATTGAGCCATCCTTGATCAATTCCAAGCTTTCATTGAGTCAATTCTTGGAAAAACCCTAGCTTTGATATCTCATCCCTTTGATTGAGCCTTACCTTCATTGTTTCATCATCAAAGGAATCAAGAGGAAGCTAGGAATCTTATTGTGGAGCTAAGTACTTTATTGTTTGATTTATTGCTCCATTTTATGTTGTATTTTATTATTTATTTCATTGTATTTGAGCGTACAAGAAGACCTAGTGTTAGGTCTTGTGTGTAAGTGGTATCCTTGGTGTAGAAGGTGTAAAGCCACTTGTGTAAACTTAGTTTACTAGAATTAGTTGAGTTGTCCCTTAGGGTTGAGGTGGAAGAGTACTCTCGGTAAGAATGCGGAGACTTACAAGAGTGGAAGTGCCTTCGGTTTGAGAGTGAGACTCTTCGAGTCAAAGTCCTCTGTGTAAGGGAATCAATTTAATCTAGTAAACTTAGTTTGGAAATCCTAAGCGGGGTGCTTAGGTAGTGGAGTAGGCATTGGGGCCGAACCACTATAAATCATTGTGTTTGCATTGTCTCTCTTGTGTTTGCTTAATTTTCTTATTTACTACTTCTGCTTGCTATTCGAATTTGTGATTTGCCTAAGCAACCAAATAAACGATTAAAATTGGATTTAGGTGACAAGCAGACGACGACAATCAACCAGCCACTCAACAACTCGACTGGGAAGACGAATTTGACCCAACATCACTCCCAAAATGGGACACTTCCGAGGAGTCCGATGAAAATGGGATAAACCCATTTTTCTTCCAGGAGGGAAGGGAGGAAGAAAAGGAAGAAGATGAAGAGGAAGAGGAAGAAGATGATGAAAATGGGATGTTTTTCCCAAATTTTGATGAAAATCTGAATGAGGCTGAGACCGAAACGGCCTACACCACAGAAATGGATTATCCCATGATACGACAACTATCTAAAGAAGTGGAGAAAGTAAAATTGACGGAGTCAGCATTTTCCACAGCTGAATCCTCATTTACCAGGCTACCCAAAGAACCAGTAATGGGACCAGCACTATACCCCCCGGCCTCTGGCCAAAGGCAAGCTCCAGTAAGGGATATTCCTACTATACATTCAAGACTAAATAATTTGACAGGAGGATACTCCAAGCAGCATAGTGAAAGGTTCAATCTTCCATCAGCTCAGACAAACACAGGAGCTATTTTAGTCCTACCAGAAAGCATAGGACAATACAGCGATGTAATTTCCAGATGGGAATCTATAACGCTGAATTTAATCAATGAGAAGAACTGGACGGACAACAAGTCAAAGATGTGCTATATTGAGAACCTACTCGGGGAAACAGAGAAGAAAACTTGGATTCAATTGAGAATGGCCTTCCCTACTGAGTATGATGAACTTACAAACATAGCAGACGACCCCCAGAATGTTCTATCTCAAATCAGGAGGATGTTTTTGCTAGAGGATCCAACCACGGGATCTACAGAAGAGCATAACAGGGCATATGACGATCTGGAAAGACTCTCATGTCATAATGTAAAGGACCTGTTCGAGTATATTAACGACTACAAAGTACTAGCGGCGAAATCGGGAA
The DNA here is from genome assembly GCA_034359265.1 of Canna indica. Lineage (NCBI taxonomy): Eukaryota > Viridiplantae > Streptophyta > Magnoliopsida > Zingiberales > Cannaceae > Canna > Canna indica. Next base: position 27,235,799 of record CP136898.1, on the reverse strand, counting down.
GGATGTACGTATCGCCAGAATTATCCAAAAATTTTTTCAGAAAGATGCCCCCTATTATAGGGAAAGAATTGGAATCTGCTTTCGCAGAGAAGCATCCGGGGAATACTCTGGGAGTTATCCCTAGAATCCATTTTACTTATCAATACTTGGAAGAGCAATGCAAGAGGGCGGCCTTCCAACGAAGTTTGAAAGATTTAACAATCTGCGAGAAGATACCCATACCAGGGTATTATAAGAAAGAAAAGAAATACGACCTGAGAAAGGCAAAGACGTATAAGGGTAAGCCACATGATACACATGTCAGAATATTTAAGAGAAAACACTCTGACAAGGTAAGAAGATGTAAATGCTTCATATGTGGTGAAGAGGGACACTTTGCTAGAGATTGTAGGAAGAAGCAAGGTAATATTGCAAGAGCAGCGATAGTTGAAAACCTAGAACTGTCAAATAACTGGGATGTTGTCTCAGTCGAACAGGACGAGCCAGGAAAGCTCTTGTTCGAATATCCAGGAACAACTAACAAGAGCCATGAATGGGCTCATGAAGTCTACAATATCCACCATGCCCAAACCTTGAAGACTATTGAAGAGATAGAAAAACTACTGGCCATGGCTTATCTGCAAAAAGCCAGACTTGAACAGGCGGCCACCAAAGACAATTGGGCATCGGACGCATTAGGACCTGTGAACCATCATATCAAAAACTTGGTCCAGTGCCACAAAGCACTGAGCAGCAGTAGGCAGAGCAACATCTACTAAGCAAGATAAGATCGAATCAAATAATGCAAGCCTCCAAGGACAATAATTCAGGGTGATGTCAGATCAAGAGCTGGAAAGGTCCTAACTCAAGGACAATAATTGAGTGTTGTCAATATCATGTACACTAACATGTGTATTATTGCATGTATGAAAAGAATCTTTCCTACTGTAGATAGCCAGTAATTAGTGGACGATGGGGCCCAATGTGCACCCGCACTAAATTATTGAGCTTCACCAGGAAGTTTCTTTCTCGGCCTATATAAGGCCCTTAGTTAGAGTTGCAGAACACACTTGCCTCACAAGTAGTTCTACTTCTCTCTTATTTTCTTGTAAGTTTGAGATTTCCACTCTGAATATAAGCTTTTAAGCTTTCCTCTTTTCATTCCCGTGTTCTTCGTAACCTGCGACTGAATTGAGAAGCACGCATTCCGCGATTTTTCCTAGTATCATAGCTTTGTTTTTAAAGGTACTCTTACTGCTTTAAGTCTGTTTTAAGCATATGCTATTCTGTTTGTATTAAATTTAAGGTTGAACTTAGGAGACGTGTACTTAAGGAAGTAGATAAAGGAGGGGGTACACTCGAGGAAGAGGAAAAACTCCCGTAACTTCGAAACCTTAAGAAGGCACCTAGGTCACAATCTTAATTTAATTCATCTAAATGGTATACTGTTTAAGACAATCTTAGACTGTAAGAACCTATTTCATGAGTGATTGGCGTTTAACGGCAGCCACTCCTACTTACTTAGACGCTTTGAAAGCAACAGAATCTTTGGGACAACCAGCTGAGGGATTTGTAAAACCCAACGCTATCACCCAAAAATTCTCAGAAACATTGTTTAAACAACTGAACACTTTGATCCAGCTTACAGTTAGGATTAAAGAGCAGTTGGACGACCTAAAAGAAGAAGTTAAAACTCTGAAAGAAGCAGGGACAATAGCAAAACCGGACGAACTTGCTAGCTTAATAGATTCCCTGACCAAAGACTTACAGAAACTTCAATTAGGGGAACCTTCTGCCCCTAAAGTACCAAAGGTAAAAGGAAAACTTTTTGTTTTCACAAATCCTCAAGAGATTTTCAACAAGGAGAAGGAAAAGGCAAAAGCAAAATGACTTCAACAAGAACAGAAACAGTCGCTCCCAGACCTTCAATCTCTGGAAGGGAAGGTAACCTTCATCCTACAATCGAGGACCAAATTCGCGACTACAGACTAAGCAGCCGCCTCAGACACGAAGCCCAAAGACGACTGCCACACAGAAGCAGGACAAACTTCAGACGGAGTCTAGAATCTCAGCTCAACCCAGAAGCTGAATTATCTGTATCCCAGTACAGACGAGCTCAACAAGTTCCGACAGAGACACTCTACCAGGCAGGTTGGTCTGAAAGACAGCACCGAGTCTACCAACACTATTCAGACGAGAGAGTGCTAGTCACTAAAGGGGCACAAATAGAACTGCCCTTTATCACCGACCAAAGTTACAATCTTTTGGTCCAAGAAGGCCTACAACACCTTCATATTGGCATGATTATGGTGAGATTACACACGTTGCACAGGAGAAGTGCAGGTGTAAATGCCCTGGTTCTACTCAGAGACACCAGGTGGATGGACGATCGAGCAGTCATAAGTTCGATGGAAATAGATCTCACTACGGGCACACAACTAGCCTACACTGCACCAGACATGACATTGAGCATCCATGACTTCAGGGACCATATACAGTTGGTCCTACAGACTCACGGCTACCAAGGCTGGCAGGGAGGGGAAAGTAACCTCCTGCTATCAAGATCATTAATTGGGAGACTGTCTAACAGCATTCATACCAACTTCAGGTACAATGTTCAACACGTTGCTGACCATCTGGCAAGCAGAGGTATAAGAGCAATACCTGGACAAATCAAATCCACGCAAGCCTTCAAGGAAGGCAATGGATCATAAGACCTGCAGTCCTAACTACTACGCAGAACCCTCAAACAGCAAGGATCAGGTCACGAACTGATGGGACCCTTGCGGTCCAATTTACTGACTATACGTCGACAACAAACACATCAAGAGCAGCCGAAGAATCAGAAACTGAGGAGGCGCTTGATCACGAGTTAGCCATGATGATGACCTGTGATTGGGATGACTCAGAAGAGCTGCACTATGGTGATTCTGAAGACGTTGAAGATGAAGACTTAGAGGTCCTGAGGTGATCGTTTAGTAAACACACTATTCACCCCCCCCCCCCCTTCTAGTGTAGATCATTTCACCCAACACCTAGGACCTTAGGTCGGCTACCTGCCTACCCTACATAACTAGGTTCAACCACTCACCTCGACTAGAGAAGAAGATGGACGAGATGAAGACGATCCCGATTTCTCTGACGATGACACAGATCCGGCACCACCCAAGAACTCCTCTTCTTCTCTCCTCCTCACCTCGGGCTGCGTGCGGCTCAACTTGGGTGAGGGATTAATTCTCTTTTTTTTACAATAATGCCCTTCATCACTTAACCCCCCCCCCCCCCCCCTCTCTCACTCGACTCCACCTAAACCCGGATTGAGCCCCGACTCGGTCCGCGAACCCGATTTCAATCCAACTTGAGTCAACCAACACATACATTCCAAAAAAAACATTAGCCATGGTCTAAAATTTAAATTATACCTCTTACTCATGGCGATCTCACAACTCGGCCCGGTAAGTTCCCGATCCGATGGGCTGCACCAATGAAATTTTATATTAGAAAACCCTGAGTATTACAACCTTCCTCCCTTAAGGGAAATTCATCCTCGAATTTTGTTAAATTATAAGGACTTACTAGTTCTTCAAATAAGGAAGGGTAGCATTCTCTCATGTCCTGCTCCACCTCCCAAGTAGCTTCCTGCCCGAAGTAGTGCTCTCACTTGACTTTCACCAAGGGGATTTCTTTGGACCTTAACTTTCTGATTTGACGGTCAAGAACTTCTTCCGACCACTCCTCATACGAGACTGTTGAATCCACCTCAACCACAGAAGGTTCAATTACATGCGACTCATCTCTCACATACCGCCTGAGCATGGACACATGAAAAATTGGGTGAACTCTGCTCAGGCTAGGGGGCAAGGCCAGCTCATAAACCACAGCGCCTCTCCGCTTGAAAATAGAAAAAGGCCCAATGAATCTAGGGCTCAACTTTCCATTTTTCTCAAATCGAACCACCCCTTTATTTTATTAATTTCACCTTCTCTACCGCCTCCTCAACCAGATCAGGTTCTACCATGAGAGTTTCTCCTACATCAAACCAACCCACTGGTGATTTACATCTCCGCCCATACAAGGCTTCGAAAGGGGCCATACCAATGCTATTGTGATAGCTATTATTGTAGGCGAATTCAATCAACGTCGGGTATTTCTCCCTACCGCCAGCCAGGTCCAGGATTCATGCCCTCAGCATATCCTTCAGGGTCTGGATGGTTCTCTCTAACTGTCCATCCATCTGCGGATGGAAAGCTGTGATGAACCGCACCTGAGTACCCAAGGCCTCCTGAAAAGATTGCCAAAATCAGGCTGTGAACTAAATACCTCGATCTGATATGATCATCATTGGGGTACCGTGGTATGCCATAATCTTATCTAAAAATAGTCTGGTGTACTGCTCAGCAAAAAATGTCATTTTGACTGGGATGAAGTGCACGGTCTTAGTCAACCGATCCACTACCACCCAAATAGAATCAAACCCTCCTCTTGACTTAGGCAGCCCGGTCACTAGGTCCATGGTAATCTTCTCCCACTTCCACTCAGGCACCTCGAGGTTCCGAAGCAGCCCCGCGGGGTTTCAGGTGTTCGGCCTTCACTTGTTGGCAGACCAAACACTTGGATACAAACTCCGCTACCTCTCTTTTCATGCCCTTCCACCAGTAGTGCTAGCCTTAAGTCTTGGTACATTTTGGTGGCCCTCGGATGCATCATATAAGTGGAACGGTGGCCCATTTCGAAAATTTGCCTATGCACCTCAGCCATATCAAGCACCACGATTCGGTCTTTGAACCTTAGGGCACCCTCTGAGTCAACCCTAAAACCATCATTTGCGGCACCTCTCCGGACCAGATCCCTTGTCAGGGAACAAAATGCGTCCTCCTCCTGCACGGTACACAACATGTTCACTGTTGGCTTTAGGTTTTCAACCTTACTCTTAATCTCAGTTTTGATGATAACAAACATGGGACTAATGATCTCATTGAGAATATCTTTCAGGTTCCATATCAATTAGTGTTCGATGTCCCCGATCAAAAATATTGGAAGAAATTAGAAATCGGAAGGGCATTGATCGTCGCGCTAGGGTTCGTCACGAAAACTTCTCGAAGAGCGACGCGTGCACCAAAGACGTATTGGACGGGCTCAAAGATCACATAAAAGCTCTCCAAGTTGATGGTCGTTGAATGCCGAAATCCGAAAATGAAGCGCGGCAAAAAAAAGGGCTGAAAATTCAATTTAGCCTAAATTCGGTCGACCGGGTTGATGATCGAATAGGGTAAGGTATCAGGCAATAGCCTAGTCGGTCAACCAGTCAGTCGACCGAACACTGTCGCAAAGCGGCAGTGGCTACTTCGGTCGACTGACAGAGTCCTGATTTGGGCAGTAACCCTAGCGATCGACCGGATTAAAAAGGACGTGATCTCGTGTCTGGACGGTCGACCAGTCGGTCGATCAACCTGCAGATAGCCGCGGATGCAGACTTGCGTCATTCGATCGACTGGTCGACTAAATGCAGGATCGATGTTTTTGCGTCGGGCGGTCGACCCGTCGGTCAATCGACCACGGAGAGAAAGCGGCGGTCGATGTGAGCGATCAATCAGTCGGTCAACCGACCAATTTATCGGCGGCCTGCAACGAATAGAAAACTATCTGTTGAGCTGTTGTTTCTTCAGCAGGGTATAAATACACCCTCAAATACTTCTTTTAACCTTCTTCCTTGATCAATACAGATTTTTTGAGCCATTAAAAGGAAGATTTGAGTCTTCCAAAAGATTGATTGAAGCGCGCCTCTTATTCCGTCGAGTTGTTCTTCAAGCGCCAACTGCTTCCATCAACTCTGTTGCAACAAAAGATTCATCCTCCAGGGTAGTCATTCTTGTTTGAAGGATTGAAGGCCTGAAAAGAGTAGTCATTCTTGTTTTATTAAAAGCTCTTTTCATTGTATTTTTATTATTATTTGAACGATGTTAATTTGGGTTTGTGCGTGTAAGAAGACCTAGGTTGTTAGGTCTTGAATTGGGTGAAGTGATATCCTTGGTGTAGAAGGAGTAGAGCCACTTGTGTAAACTTAGTATTTTCTAGGATTAGTTTAGTTGTCCCTTAGGGCTGAGGTGGAAGAGTGCTCTCGATAAGAAGACGGTGACTTCCGGGTGTGGAAGTGCCTTAGGTCGAGAGTGTGACTCTTCGGTGAAAAGTCCTCTGTGTAAGGGAAACCTAATTAATCTAGTAAAACCTAGTTTAGAAATCCTAAGCGGGGGTGCTTAGATAGTGGAGTAGGCATTGGGGCCGAACCACTATAAATTATCGTGTTTGCATTGATTGATTGTTTGTCTTTATTACTTTATTATTTATCGCTTCCGCATATAATCATCGAATTGCAAATTGCCTAAATGAATCAAGTAAACGATTAAAATCGGAATTTAGTTAACATACTATTCACCCCCCCCCCCCCCCCCCCCCTCTAGTGTCGCCATTTCGCCAACATCCACCAAGGTGGACTGTACCCGCAGGTGTGCCACCAGGGTACTCGAATGTGATACAGACAGGACTGCTCCCCTATCCAGGCACAATGCTAGTTCCCGAGCTAGTGACCTTCTCCTAATCGCCAAATAGGCCAAGCTGCCCATGGACTTTCTGCTAAGAGCATCCGCCACTACATTGGCTTTCCCTGGGTGGTACATAATAGTCCAGTCATAGTCCTTTAGGAGCTCCAGCCACCTTCTTTGGCTTAAGTTCAATTCCTTTTGGGTGAGCAAGTACTGGAGGCTCTTGTGGTTAGTATAAATCTCCCAAGCCTCTCGTACAGATAGTGGTGCCAGAGCTTCGGTGCAAAAACCACTGCTGCTAGTTCTAGGTCATGCGTCGGGTAGTTCTTCTCATGAACCTTTAGGTAGTGGGACGCATAGGCTATGACTATACCAAACTATTTTATAACACAGCTCAGGCCAACCCGAGAGGCATCACAGTAAACCACGAATCCCCCATGGCCTAAAGGTACGACCAATACTGGTGCTGACGTCAAGCATTCTTTGAGCTTCTGAAAGCTCTCCTCGCACTTTTCATCCCAAACAAATTTAACTTTGTCCTGAGTCAACCGAGTCAGAGGAACGGCAATCCTAGATAAATTTTCTACAATTTTTTTTGTAATACCCGGCCAACCCCAATAAACTGTGGATCTCTGTCACGTTGGTCGGCTGCCTCCACCTTGGTGGGATCCACCCTTATCCCTTCCTTGGATACCATATGGCCCAAGAACCCTACACTCTCCAACTAGAATTCGCACTCGATGAATTTGGCAAACAACCGATGCTCCCTGAGGGTTTCCAGGACCATCCTCAAGTGTTCGGAGTGCTCCTCCTTACTCTTAGAGTATACCAGGATGTCGTCAATGAAGACAATCACAAAACTGTCCAAGTACTCCTTGAACATCTGGTTCATCAGATCCATAAAAGCTGCAGGTGACATCACAAGGAACTCAAAGTGGCCGTAGCGAATCCTGAAGGCAGTCTTAGGCACATTGCAGTCTCAGATTCTCAGCTGATAGTATCCGGACCTCAAACCAATCTTTGAAAACCACTGTGCCACCTATAGTTGGTCGAACAGATCATCTATCCTTGGCAGCAGGTAATGATTCTTGATTGTCACCTTGTTAAGCTACCTATAATCGATGCACATGCGCATGGACCCATCCTTTTTCACGAAGAGCACCGGAGCACCCGACGGTGATACACTCGGTCGGATGAAGCCCAAGTCCAGCAATTCTTGCAATTGTGCTTTTAACTCCTTGAGTTCGGCCGGTGCCATCCTATATGGCAGGATGGAGATCGGCTTCACCCTTGTCTGCAAATCAATGAAAAACTCGACTTTCCTTCTTGGCGACAACCCGGGCAACTCTTCGGGAAAGATGTCAGGGAACTCACGAACCACCGATGTTTCTTCGACGTTCCCTGCCGGGTTGCGATCCTCCTCGGCCACTAATACGAAGGCCAAGAAAGACTGACAGCCGCCCATGAGTAACTTACGAGCCTTCAAGGCTAAAATGACTCCCATAGGCTCACCTCTCCCATCTCCTTGGAAGATGAACTGCGGCAATCCAGGCTTATTGAAAATAACAGTCTTAGCCATACAATCCATTGACGCGAAGTGATCCGCCAGCCAATCCATGCCGAGTATGACATCTAATTTAAGCATTGGTAGAAGTGTCAACTCTGCCTTCAATGCATGACTGCATATGAGCACCTCACAGTCGCGGAAAATTATGCCGGCTATTATTGTATAGCCTGTAGGCGTAGACACAACATACGACACATCAAGCAAAGATGGTTCCACAAGTAACTTAGCACCAAACTTAGCAGATACAAATGAGTGTGTGGCACCCGGATCAAACAACACATAAGCTGCGAATGAACTGACTAAAATAGTACATATCACCACTGCCTTAGATGCCTTTGCTCCATCACGGTTCATGGCGTAGACACTGGCAAACGATCTCTCAGAGTGGCTAGCCTGCGGCCCCCTGCTCTGCATCGAACCCTTCTGAGCCACTGACCCAACTAACATCGGCGCTTTCCCCTTGACTGCTCGGTCCTCTGGCTACCTCTGTCCGGACAATCTTTTCTAAAATGTCCATCCTACCCACATCTAAAGCATGCCTCCGTGCGGCCATAACAAGTCCCCCAATGCCTTCTGTTACAGCGACCACACTGGCCATAACAAGTCCCCCAGGCACCCCCTAACTCTGCCGGTCGTGTTACCCCTACCCCTGAGCCTCCACATCCTCGGCTACTGTTGTGTCCCCGGCTCTGCTGGGATCCGTCGGTGAAACCGTCCCCTTAGAGTGCCAAGGCCGGCCCCCTGCCCCCTGAGGTCAGAACTTCTTCTTTGTGGATCTGTCATATTTCTCGAACGACAATAATGCTTCCTTCCTGAGTGCATCATCCACTACCCGAGCAAATGTGGTGTTCTCAATGTAGAAAAAATATCTCAAAAATCAAAATCCTTAAGAATCAAAATCTAGTTTTTGGGGTCTAGAAAAAATTTTCTGAAAACAAAAATTTTCTAATTTTTTGAGTCAAGAATGGATAGGCTAAAGGCTTCCAAAAAACTCTTAGAATACCTTGTTAACTAATTTTAACCCAAGGAATAATTACTGCTATTTTTTATATCAAGAAACTATCTAGGTCAAATAGCCCTCCAAGGAGCTCCCTAGGCTTAGTGAATTCAGGGTGGTTTCCGGGTTTTCATATTTTGGAGATCAGAATTAGTTTTTGGGGTTCGGGATTGGTTTTTGGGTTTCTTTGCATCATCATGAGGATTTACAATTTATCTAGACACCCTAAACCTAAACTCTAACTTCACAAAAAAATCTGAGCGCGTCGACCAACGTCCTTCCAATTTCCTGATTTCTTCAATATTTCCGATCGAGGACATTGTGCGCTAACCGATATGGAACCTGAAAGATTTCTCAATAAAATATTAGTTCCATGTTTGTTATCATCAAAACCGAGATTAAGATCAAGGTTGAAAACCTTAAGCCCACAGCCACTAGTCTCGGGAACCCTCCGGATTAGGGATAGCTAGTCCCACCCAACTCGGGTCTACCGTCTGCATGACCCACTAACAAAATCTCAAGACCCTCCACCACTCGGGTCTAACACCTAGCGGGACTGCTGGTGCAATCTCAAGACCCTAATCACCCCTGAGTCGTGTGGTAGCCGTTTGGCTAATAACACTCCTCAGTAGACCATCTCAATCACAGTATACAATCAGGGTTTCTTTAACAATTCCATTTTAGCTTTTCGGGCATTACCCATACCCGACCCTTCCCTCGGGTCGCACTAGCCGAACACTAATGTCTGCTATCTTTCCTTAGGTATGAAACCTAGTTTTATGCACTTTATTTATTAAGTATAACTATCATTCATAAGAACGGAAATACCTACTTCTTGATTCATTTCAGCATATGAAAAATGTGGTCTACAATAACCAACAATAATAACCATATGAATACCAAAATAAGAGATTAAATTCAGCAATTAATTTCTAAATTTCAGTAAGGAAACAAGGAGTATAACATGACAAGGATTGGACACTAACATTAGAAAATAAATGAAATATTTCCATGATTCACATGACATACTAAATCCTAACCATATATGTGCGTTCAAGAACATTTCTTTATAACATGACAATCTCAATCTACCACTACTAACAAATCATACATCGAGTGAGTAATCTATAGCATAAACAATGAAATAAAACTCTACATGTAAGCATGAACCAAGTCGAGCCAAATCCCTAGGACCTTGGGTCGGCTACCCGCCTACCCTACATAACTAGGTTCGACCACTCACCTCGACTACAGAAGAAGATGGACGAGATGAAGACGATCCCAATTTCTCCGACGACGACGCAGATCCGGCGCCGTCCAAGAGCTCCTCTTCTCCTCTCCTCCTCACCTTGGGTTGCGTGTGGCTCAACTTGTCTTGAGCCGCACGGCGGCTTGGGGTGAAGGATTAATTCTCCTTTTTTTTGACAATAATGCCCTTCGTCACTTAAACCCCCCCTCTCTGACTCCACCTAAACTCGAATTGAGCCCCGACTCGATCCGCGAACCTGATTTCAATCCAACTTGAGTCAATCAACACATACATTCCAAAAAAAATATTAGCCATGGGTCTAGAATTTAAATTATACCTCCTACTCATGGCGATCTCGTGATTCGGCCCGGTTAGTTCCCGATCTCATGGGCTACACCAATGAAATTTTATATTAGAAAACCCCGGATATTACATTAAATATTAGTTAGTTTACAAAATTAAATGTTTGCTAATATGGTTATAAAATATTTGTATGATTTAATTAAGTTATTGATAATTTAAGATTTTTTTTTTCATTTAGATATAAAAATTAATTAATAGTTATTATAAAATTGCTAAAAAAAGTCCAATGGTCTAAAATTAGTTTTGATTTAATTATAAATAGATTAACATTAAGAAAATTGAATTATTTGAAAATTTAGGTTTGAGTCAATTAGATATAAATTGATTTAATTAATTTGTAAATTTAAGATAATAGTTTGATTTATTTTTAAATTAATTAATTTTATTAAAAAATATTTATACTTATAAAATTATCACTACATTTTGATAACGAAACCGATAGTCTCGAAACCACAGAAAATAACATTCTGGTATTTTCATTTTTATTAAAAAAATTGATTTCATTTTTATTCTAGTTTAGATTTAGTTTCATGAAAATGTTAAACCAAACACGTTTTCGTAAGCAGTTTTAGTTTCAGTGAAATCGAAACCATGAAAATATACTTGATTTCACTAACCAAACATGCCCTTAGGTGCTGACGTGGCATCTGACTCAACATATTAAAAAATATTTTTTTAGCACTTGTGCCACGTCAGCATATAATAAAAAATATTATAATATTATATAAATATGGAAAATTGATATATCTATCCCAAACTTTGACCCTTAAAATAAATCTATCCCAACCTTCAATGTTTCTCCCTAATCTATTCCAAATTTTGAGATAGACAACAATTGTCTCATTTAAAATTGAACTGAAATTTAGATTATATTACAATTATAATCAATCCAAAAGTTTGAATTACATTTCTACCTATTTTTTTATTAAATTTGACTATTACATTGAAAAAAATTAAAACTTGAAATAAAACTCTTATCTTTTTCATATATTCTTATTATTTATTAAATGTCTAAAATTTTGAAAATAATTTTATAATTATCTGTAGGAATTGTATTTTTTAAAAAATGATTCAAATTTTAATTTTCTTATTAATTTTTTATTTAATTATATTATTGCATTTCAAAGAAAATTAAAATGTCCAAATTAAATCAATAACTTTCTATATAGTATTATTATTTACCAAAAATTTATTTTTTATTTTTTATTTTTTTATTCAATTCGGCTATAACATTTATAAAAAAATCGAAACTTCCAATCAAACAAAGACCATTTTGCTTATATTATTATTTATTAAATATTTAACATTATGATTATACTTTATTCAGTGTCTAACAAAATTTGGTATTTTAAATTTGATTTTTTTTTTTTAGTTTTGTATTGATTTTTTTATTCAATTTGATAATAGCATTTTAGAAAAAAATAAACATTTAAACCAAATCAATATATTTTACGTACTGATAGTATTATTATATATCATACATTTAATATTATTTATATTGTATTTGATTTGTTTTAGTATTTAATTTTCTTCATAGAATTTCTTTATTTTACTACAAATTTTTATTTTAAAAAAATACAAAATCTGAAATGAAATTTATATATAACGACTATAAATTAATTTGGGTGAAATTTGACGTGGGATTCTTCGATGTATTAAAAGGTTTTTCGTGTAATTTTTTTAAAGAAAAAAGAATTTGGTGAAATCGAATACAGAATTATCGGATAAAGTGAGAGTTTTGATGTATTTAAAAAAAATATTTATCTTCCAAGATTATAATTGTTGTCAATCCCAAAGTTTGGGATATATATTAGGGAGAAAGATTAAATTTTGGGATATATGTGTTACAATGACCAAAGTTTAAGATAGATACATTAATTTTCCTATTTATATAATATTATAATATTTTTTATTACATGCTTACATGGCACAAGTGATAATAAAAAATATTGATTAATTTATTGAGTCAGATGTCACGTCAGCAACTAACGGTTGCATTGACAAGCATCTGACGTCGGGTTAGAATTGATATCAATTTGATAGTTCGGGATGTAATTGATATAAATTAAAGATCGGGCTAGATTTTTAAAAATGATCATAGTTTGGGCTAGATATATTAATTAACCCTAGTTTTAATCATCTAAACTAAAGAAGGATTGGGCAAAGAAGCGATGAGAGTCCTATATGCCAGTGTGACTAAAACTCGTTTTTCCCTAACCTTGCTTATGGTCCCATCAACATCGTGCCCTCCTCCTACCTCTCCTCATGGCGACTCATCCTCCTTGACTGCATGCCATCTTCTGTTGCCCTTATCACCAGTGGACCCCCCTAGGTCTCTTCCTCGATTGGTTCAACTCCTAAGGCAACGCTGAGGAAGTAAAATCTAGAGGTGGCAACGGGCCGTGCTTGGCACGGCCCGAACAATTGGCAACCAAGCCCAGCCCGAGCACGAGCCCGCCCAGCTGGGCTCGGGCCGGGTTCAGGGCGGCCCAAAAATTAATTATTTAATTTAAATTTTAAAATTTTAAATTTTTAAAATTTTTAATTTAAATTTTTAAATTTTTAAATTTTTAAATTTTTAAATTTTTAAATTTTTAAATTTTTAAATTTTTAAATTTTTAAATTTTTAAATTTTTAAATTTTTAAATTTTTAAATTTTTAAATTTTTAAATTTTTAAATTTTTAAATTTTTAATTTAAATTTTTTAAATTTTTAAATTTAAATTTTTAAATTTTAAAATTTTAAAATTTAAATTTTTAATGGTTTAAAATTTAATTTTAAAAATTAATGATTACGGGTTAATTTTAAACTTGGACCTCTAATTTTATTAATTATTGTACTAAATTTTATTATATATTTTTTAACACATTTTTTATATGTAATGCAGTATAAATTAATAAAAATATTTTTAAAAAAATCAAATTATAATTAAATTTTTATTTATCTTTAATACAAAAATATTCATCCAATGATAAAATAATTTTTTTTAATATTATAATAGACCGCACCTTAAAAGGTTGTCTACGTACCTTCTATAGCTAAACTTGTACTCCCCAATGATTAACTATAGATGGATCAGGTCTACATAGTTCTTTTTACATTTTTAATCACTCATAGTCCCGATGATTTAACTTGTACTTGGACCAGCAGCACTAGCTTCGCTTCTTTGAGCTTCCTCCTCTCCCGATGATGAAGTGTCGTGTCCTCCCTTATCTTGTAATCTATCTTCAGCATCCAACTAGTCTTTTAAGCAAATGCACATTTCAACCATTTCTTCACTCATTCGGCTCCTTTTTTCATCAAGAATTCTATTTTCTGCACTAAAACAAGACTCGGAAGCTACTGTAGACACAAGAATAGTTAGTATATCACGTGCCATGATGGAAATAATATGATACGTATTTTCTTGTTTTTTCCACCATGCTAAAATTTCATTATCATCTATTTCTTCAGAATGATTATGATCTAGAAAAAAAAGTAATTCATTTAAATTAGTAGATTTAGTTTTTTTTATTCTACGACCAAATTGAGAATTAATACTATTTCCACCATCTTCTCTTAATATAGAAGAAGATATTGTCTTATTTGTAATTGTATCACCAAATTTTAAAGCCTAAAATACAAACATAGAATTCAATAAATTCAAAATTTTAAAAAAAAATTCTTCCACATTATCTAATTCCATATTGTTATAAAAATCATCTAACAACATATTTAAAACATCAATTTTCATTCTAGGATCTAAACATATTGCTAAACAAAATAAAGTAGGTATATCTGACCAATACTTTTTAAATTTAGATTCCATTAAAGAAATAATTTGTACAGATAAAGGATGATGTCTATATGATGAAAATACTTCACTAATACGAACTATATGTGAAAGAGTTAAATTACATGTAGGATAATAAACATCGGAAAGTTATTCGATAGTTTTATTAAAAAGTTCTAAAATTTGAGTAATATGCCCAGCAACTAACCAATCATTATTATTAATTGGATCACCATGCATATTTTGATTGTAAAACATTGTAAGGATATCTTGATATCTTATAGTAGACATAAGCATATGACATGTTGAATTCCATCTAGTAATAACATCACCATTAAATTTTTTAAATCGTTTATTAAAAGATTGACATAATTTTTTAAATTCTTGTGTTCTTGCTTTTGAAAAACGCATATATCTAATAACATCTCTTATTTTTTCTACATGTATATTTACTTGTTTTAAACCATCTTGTACACATAAATTAAGAACATGATAAACACAACAAACATGAATCAAATATGAAATAATTCACCATCTAATACCTGTTTAAATAACTGTATAAGGGGAGGAATAACAGCATCATTATTACTAGTATTATCAAAACTAATCGAAAAAAAATTATCATTTATATTATAGAAAGATGTTACAAATCTAATAGCGGAAAAAATGGCAACAAAAGTGTGTGGATATTCAAAAACTTTAAAACTAATTATTCTTTTTTGCAAAATAAAATTTTCATCAATCCAATGTGTTGTAACACAAATGTAAGAATTAGTAGTACGTTGACAAGACCAAACATCATATGTTAAAGAAATTTTTGATTTATTATTTTGAAAACTAGTCATTATATTTTCTCTATATATAAAAAGTAATTTTAAAGCATCACTTTCATCATATTTCGAGTAATTTTTTTATATTTTGGTTGTAAAGTATTTTGAATCCAACTAGAAAATCTTGGTTGATCAACAAAACTAAAAGGAGATTCGCTTTAAACAATTAATTTTGCAAGTTCTCGACGTTGAAAATCATGATCATACGAAAAAGCTGTTAAACCAGAAGAAGATAAATTAAGAATTTGTTGAGCTTGTGCAACCTTAGTGTCATGACCCTTTGCATGACGTAATAAATGACCAGTTCCTCCGGTTGTTGAAGCCGAAAGAATTTTTTGATATTTTTTGCACCGAGCTGATGTTATGGTGCCATCATGTTCAATAACTTTCTCAAAATATTTCCAAATCATACTTTTTTTTCTACCCGATGGACATAAATTAATAGATGGACTTATCTCTATGTTTTAATTTTGTTGAGTGATAGGAGTGGTAGGAGTAGCAGGAGACATTTCTTCTAACATATTTGATCCAGTTTATGGAGTATAACCTGAAAAATCTCCATCCGGCATTAGTAAAAATTAAAAATATAAAAAATATAAATATTATACTAATCAATGAAATAAATTAAAGAGATTAAAAAAAATTAACAACAATCTTGAATCCTTGTCTTCTCGATGAGCTTAAAATATTAGATTGTTGAGACTAAGAGTCTAAGAGGGTTGAGAGTTAAGGATTGAGAGAAAGAGAGTTAAGGATTAAGAGAAAGAGTTGAAGATGAAGATAGAAGAAATGAAGAAGGGGATGGGGTATTTATAGAATTTTTTATATATATAATAAAGGATTCGTCGGCCCGAGCCAGACCTGGCTCGGGCCGACCTAGGCCTGGCGCACGTCAGGCCTCCTGTGCTCGCCCAAAGCACGGGCACGCGGGTCGTGGTCGACCCGCGTCCCGTGCTCAGGCCAGCACGATGCGCGGGCCGTGCCTAGCACGGCCCGCATGGCCAGAAGGCGAGCCCGGCCCGTCTTCTGGGCACAGCCGTGCCAGGCCAGGCCC
This sequence comes from Canna indica, assembly GCA_034359265.1. Lineage (NCBI taxonomy): Eukaryota > Viridiplantae > Streptophyta > Magnoliopsida > Zingiberales > Cannaceae > Canna > Canna indica. Next base: position 27,219,449 of record CP136898.1, on the reverse strand, counting down.
TGCCCAAAATTTTTCGAGTCGGGCCAGACCCGGCCCAAAATCAGGTCGAGCCCGTGCCGCCCATGGGCTGGCCCAGCCCGTTTCCACCTCTAGTAAAATCTCAAGGAGGTGCACCCTAATCACCCATGTATGATTGATCTTTTGACCCTAAACCACATCCGGATCTCAGGTGACATTACTAGTAAATTTCTCCACCACATAGTTACATAAATGGTGTTAGCTAACACCACCACTAGGCTTCTAGCTTAATATGTATGTTTTTAGGAAACCCCCCTCGTTTCTCCCTCATCCATCATTGGGTAGATTGAGTGTGGTCTAAATCTAGTTTTCTTTTGGTTCTTGCCACTGGAGATGGATTTTTTTTGTTTTCCTTTTTCGTACCGTTGAACTCGTGATAAGCAATATCACTAGTGATCCCTAGTCTTTTTGATGAGATGTGATTTGACTCATTTCTCAAAAACCCTTTTTTTGTCCATAGTGTGAAACATTCTCTATTGCCCTTGTGTGAATTTGAATTTATGGTTTGTCACTTGAGTTGCAAAATTTTGATTGATTTCTTTGTTAGCTAATAGCTAGGTAAGGCTTCCAAATTCCATGATTGTTCCTTAGGTTTTGAACGAGGACATTATGTTCAAGTATATATTAAGATTGATCTCTTGACATCCCTTTGCTAGGGTATATGGGTTTGCGTACCTGGTAAGAAGGTCTTCCAACCTGTGATTTATAAAAATTTATCATATGTTTGTTATTCCTATGGCTTGGTTTGTCATTGCAAATTTAGATGTTCAGCAAAAGGCCCTGCAACATACTAACATACTGTGAAGTTTGTTTCTTCATATCCTTTCACTTCGTCTATTCTGAATTTGAATTGTGTTCTTTTGAACGATTCTTCTGTTGACCCTTTGATTTATGTGGCCTCACTTGAACCAATCTGTTGTCAATGAATTGAATACAACAACGACGACACTGCCAACAACATCCCACACATTTGCGCTCTACCTCAATTATAGGATCTGATGACGTGCATGGTCGACCTAAGCCACGTGACCCAAGTGAGGATGCAATGGATGAACTAATTCTTGAGATTTCATCTCTCGAACCCCCCCCCCCCCCCCCCCCTCTCTCTCTTCTGCCTCGGAATACAACACAAATCACCTATTTAATTTTGAATCTTGCTTTTACCACTTCAAATTTACAGTCATGTCTTTGTGCCTTGCAAGCCTCACACGCCTTCCAATGTCGCCTCTCTGTGGCATACTCTAACACATGTTATCGTGCTAACCTAACCACATGGCCCCAATGTTTAATTCCCCATTCTGAATAACTCGATTACACTTCAACCCATAGTGAAACTTTTTCTACTGCCCATGTGTGGGTTTGAATTTATGGTTTACTACTTGAGTTGCGAACCCCATTCTAAATAACTCAATTACACTTGAACCCAGAGTAAAACTTTCTCTGCTGCCCATGTGTGGGTTTAAATTTATGGTTTACTACTTGAGTTGTGAACCCACTCCCTCTATGCCTTCTACTTTCGTTGTAGGTTTGTAGGTGACCCCCACTCCTAAGTTCAGATCAGGTGCTTTTATGCAAACCTCAAGTAGTGCATGCTGTAGTTAAGATTGAGGACTTCAAACCCTTTCTACTTTCCACTCTTTATGCTAGTACAAAACTTATTCTAGGTTATTTGATCTTGGCTTTTTGGTCCTCTCTTTACCTAGTGTGATAACCAGGGGGGTGATCATCATATTCTCATCTTGGTTGATTGGTTTTCTCCAATGTTTGTTGTTGATCATTCTCCTATTATTATTTTTATTTTCCCAAGAAAATTAGTTAGATATACGTTGTTTAAATTTTAAAATTTCTAGGCCGAGTATCAAGTATGGATTGCACGAATAGAATATGGTGTTGATATTATATTATCTGCACACACACCACACTTCACATTTGCATATATGCATCCGCAATGGATGCCAATACACATATCCATGTTATCCCCACCACATCCACATTCACCCTGTATTTTAAATAAACTAATTTGATAAAATATAACAAACCTTTATAAAAATGATAATAAAAAAATATTAAATAAATAATATGTTGGTTTAACACTATAAAAAAACTATAAAATTACCTAAATATATAATATATATTGTATATGTAATATATCATTGGGGTATTATTGCAATTATATACGATGTCGATACTCGTACGAATATATCCCCACATCTATATTTGATTCACATCTGTCCTAGTATAAATTTTTCAAATCCATATCCACAGCTATATCCATTTTTGCAATGCAGATACAAATGGAATGTGACGCAAATGCAATTACTCAACGGATGCAAATAAAATTTCCCACCCTAATATTAAGACTCTGCCCACCGCGGATGCTTGGGATAAACCTACTGGTAATGTGGAGCCTCTCCCACTCCATTTTTTAAGACTTAGGTATACTAGATAATCTCTATCCCTATGGAATTAACAAAAGTTGGGTATCCTAGACGAAAACATGGATAAAACCAATACTGTGATTACCTCCCTTCCATTAGTCTCTCGAGGGAATAAGAATTTAACCTTAGGTCCCTTCATAAATAAATTCACTATCTTACAAAGGTATATCTCGCTTGATTGATGAGCTAAATCTAAAGATAAGTGGATTAGTTACACTATCTATTTTCATAAAATTGTGACTACTTGTTGTGAAATCAATAGAGTGACTTTCATTACCACTACCACTAGTGTTGTGCTTCTTGATGAAAAAGAGATTAGATATTTTAAATGAGTTTATGAATTTCTACTCCAACCTTTGATCTCATTATAACCCTTAGTATGTTGACCATTTGCAATGTTGTCTTCCCATGTATGAGGGCAATCCCTCATTTCAGCAGGTAATGTCACTGTTACTCTCCATGAGAGTTCTGGTTGATCTGATGTGGTAATGACGAAAGCTGTTTCGTATGGATAATTATTGTAATCAATGGCGAGCTTGGTTGATATAGCTCAGGAGATCCTTGATGTCGTGACAGGAGAGTCGCTCTAAATCTTCATAAGCACGAGTCTGTTCCTCTGTTGACCCTGTAGTGGTCTATTTACCAAACCCTCAGTGAGAATCACTACCATATTCTTACAATACTTTTTTCTAGAGCTAGCTCATGTTTGGAATACCATCAGGTCCATGGCCAATGACAAAAGCCTTGGTCATTATGGTTTGCTAAATTTTATAACTATTATTCGCATAATATTTTTAAAAGTCTTTTAAACTGTTTGGATAATTTTCATAATTTTGCCTACTTGCCTTATGAACGGAACAAGGTTATTCTCATTTTTATTTCTAAATGCAAGAATCCTAAATTGTTTATAGACTTTAGACCAATTGATTTATGTCATATGTCTTATAACTAAATGCATTTTTGCTAAGATTCTTAAAAATTTGCATGCCTTCTCTCTTCTCTCGTGAGAAATCTTCATTCGTTAAAGGTAAAAATATACATGATAATATTCTTATTGCACAAAAATTGACTCACTCTATATATGATTCTAAAGATAAATGTTCGTATATCCCGATTAAGATTGATTTAGAGAATGTTTATGATATGTTGTTTTAGGACTCCATTATTCATGTTTTACATGCTTGCCACTTATTTGTTAAATTTATAGAATGGATTGAAGTTTGTATTTCCACGGCTAGTTTTGTTGTCTTGTGAATGGTGATATTTCTAGTCTCATTAAGTCTCATCTTGGGATCTGAGAAGGGATCCTCTTTCCCCTCTTAGTACATTTTGATTGCTTAAACTTTTACAAATATGATAAATAAGATTTGAATAGTAAACTCATTTGTCCTTTTAAACTTAAAAAAACTTCGACTATTAATCATCACATATTTGCTAATAATTTTTTATATGCTTTTAGATCTACCAAAAAAAGCCTTGGAAGCATTAATATAAATTATATTCATGTTGTTGATTTCATGCTTGAACTACTACATAATCAAAATTGAAATGAAAATGTTGGTTTCCACATGTACGATCAAGTCTTGTGGACAAATATTAATGGTATATTTGCTTCATTGGATAGAATATGATATGATTGGATATGAATCTTTTAAATTCGATATACATCGGATATCATATTAATTTTATATTATTCTAATCTTATTCTTTTCTAATAAATGCACTAAACAAACAATGAATTCATATTCATATCTTATCTTATCTCCTTTAATCCTATGAAGCAAACAAGCACTAATGATATGTTTGCTTCATTGGATAGGATTGGATAATAAATGAGAGGATTTGATATGAATCTTTTAAATTTGGTGTACATCAAATATCATATTAATTTTATATCATTATAATCATATTTCTTTCTAATCAATGCACTAAATAAATAATAGATTCAAATACATATCTTATCCTATCTCCTTTAATCCTATGAAGCAAATAAGCACTAATATGATTAGATTATGGGAGAAGTGCAACGAAAGTCCTATAAGTTTCAAAATTTTTGGACTTCAGTTAAATAAGTTTCATTTCGATATTTTCATTCCTATACGTTTGCTCCGTAGCACATATTTGATCATATCTGTGACGGTCCGTTAACTCTGTCAACATGGACATACCATCGTTTACTTTTTCGTGGACGAAGAGTTAACAGACCATCACGAATATGACTAAATCTGTGCTTGGGAGCAAACATATAGGACTGAAAATTCTGAAATAAAACTTATAGGATCAAATTTGTCAATGTGTATGAATGACGTTATGTTCATGTGGACGGAGAGTTAACGGACCGTCAAGGATAAGACCAAATATGTGCTATGGAGCAAACGTATAGGACTGAAAATACCGAAATGAAACTTATAGGACTGAAGTCCAAAAAATTTAAAACTTATAGAACTTTTATTGCACTTCTCCTATTAAATTATCCTCTGATCCTAGTGATGACAAATGTATTTGAATGAATGAGATCGGTAGTGTAGTTACCACAAAGTTTGTTCCTACTAAGAAATCAAATCTTTGAACTGCCATATGGAAGCATCTTGTTCCTCCAAAGGTAAGATTGTTTATATGGAAGCTCTTGCATGGTATACTCCCTATTTGTTCAAAATATTTGAAGTTTTGATATATATATTTTTTTGCTTTTGCTAATTGTCTTTTTGGTGACTCTATTATCAATTATCATATTTTTCCATTATACTTTTAAGTCTAAAGTAGTCTGGTCTGTCTTAGTCAAAAGCTTCTTATTGATATCTCATATAGGGAGGTCCGATTGGACGGTAAGGATGGGATAGGAGCAATCACTCGTTCTTAAAATCAACGTTTTTATTATTAAAGAGTTAGACGTAGAAGGGGAGAGTGCTCTCAATGGTTCTCATGTAGCTGGAATCTCCATAACCACAAGAATTCGTGCTTGGTTCTCCTATGAGTGTAATTTCCTTGGGAATCACCAATGTAAAGCTATCATTGGTAAGACATGTTTGCTCATTTTGCTCGCTAGGAATGATAGGCTGCATAATGTTTGGTAGCTAGTCAAAAATTGTCTGTGATTAAAAGTTTAAACTTTTCTGCCAGTGATGTAAATTTTCACTTTCACTTGTCTAAAGGAAATAGAAAAACTAATCCAATTAGTGTTAAATGGATCTCCCCGAACAATGATTGGGTAAAGATAAGTTAGGATGGCCAATGGTCTATGTTAAATGGGTCCCCCAAACTCATTGGTGATTGCTTTCATGTTGAATCCAACTTTCGCGTTGCACTATACATTGTGAAGCCCTAGTTAAATTATTGAATTAATCTGGGAGATTGTTATGTTGGAATTGGTGATTGTTCACTTTTGCTTCTCAAAACCAACTTAATAATGTGATTATTGAATTATTCTTTAAGGACATATTTACTCCGTACAATAAAAAAAATAAGATAAAAAATAATTAATATTCATTATTTATTTAATACATAAATTTAAAAAAAAATATGAATAAAAATTATTTCTATTCAATATACATCGAATTTAAAAAATTCATATCCAATCCGATAACAAATAAAATCACAGGGCAAATAAACAACAGTCTTAGAAATTAGGTGTTTAACGAGTCAATATATTAATCTCTAGATTGGTTTTATTTTTCATCAATATAACCAAGTCGCCTATTGGATAGAAAATTATACTCAATTTTTTTAAAAGAGTTTAATATTTGAACCTCTATTCGATCACCAAAATTGGACTCCTTGTGAGAGATATCTTTGGTCCTAGTTATAGTAGATTAAAAGGATAACTTCTTCATTTTTGGTAAAAAATAATAAATCATCTAAACTACGATTAATCATATTTTATATTTTTTTAAAAAAAATAATTCTTAAGAACCCGTGACAGCAAGCTCGGTGCTGATTCTGACAACTTTGCCGGCGGATCCAGAAGTAGACACTTCGAACCGGCGGTCCAAACAGAAAAAACACGGTTCAAATCTAAAGACCGGTTAAAATAACCGTCGCGAATCCCGACATAGACGTATACAATCACGACTGCAAAAAGTCGCAACTCAGATCCCTCTGCCGCCCCATTTCCTCGGTGTCAGCGTTACGCCGCTTCGGCGCCCAGGCACCACAACCACAAGGAGGGTGGGCCCATCGCATCACAATCGAGCGATGGTCCCCAATCCCAAAAGAAATCTCCACTTCCCAACAAGAGAGAGAAGAAAACTCATCACAGCGCAATAACTCATCCCGTCCCAAACTTCACGAGAATCCACCATCGACAACAAGGACGCATGTCAGAGAAGGACCACCCTGACCCTCCCTCCCTCTTCAATCATCACAGCCCCTGCCCCTAATCCTGATTCCCAGTCACAGCTCAGCCCTGCCCCACCTTGCTCAGTCCATTATTTACCCTCTTCCCTGGCACAGATCACAACAAGTTACAAGTCCTTCCCTACATTTTGAGGGCACCACCATCACCTTGTTTGACATTGCCAAGAGCTATAAAACAAGGCCCACCACCCTAAACAGTTCACATGCTAACAAAACATTGCATCGTCTCTCTCTCCTCCTCTCCCTCTCCTTCTCTACATGTATTTTACACCAACACAAACAGATTATACTGAATTGTGTCTTTCTACCTCTTGTCAAAATATAATGTCAAACAATTCACTCGGAGTTCTGCGATATCACCTCGCCGAACTTGAGGAACAGCTGTGCGTCCGACGTGCTGAGCGAGGTGACGCAGGTCAAGGCGCTTGGGTTCTTGAGGTTAGCGTACTCGTCAATGTAGCTCGGCACAGATGGGTTCTGAGGCTGTGGCTGCTTTGGTGGAGGGTTAGGCTGGACGAGGCATCCGAGCACCCGGCTGACCTCGTGCATCGTCGGACGGTCGGACGGCTGCCGCTTGGTGCAGAGCAGTGCCAGCTGAAAAACCTTCTTCACATCTCCGAGATCTTTACATGTGGATGAAATATCTGGGTCGACCGTCTCCATCACCGCATTGTTTGTGGCCTTCGATAGAATCTGTGGATTCGTTAGCAAAATATCGGATCAGTTATTAAACTACCGAAACTATTAAAAGAGTTTTGCTATATCCTCCAAAAAATCGGCCTAAAAATCCTCTTAACCACTCACAATGGCATGAGTTATAATTTCATCAACACTCGGGGGCAGTTTATTGTATGAGTATTAGGAGGATTTTTAGACACGTGTTAGAAGGATATATCATTTTTCCTATTAAAAACCAAAGGCATGACTAGTGCCTATGATGCTTGACTATATAGGATTTGACAAAAAGTCAAATGAAAAATATATAAGAAAGTTTACCAGGTGATGAAGATTAGACTCGTTATCGACCGCTTTCCTACCAGTCAGGAGCTCGAGCAAGACAATACCAAAGCTGTAAACATCAGACTTCTCATTCAAACGAGAAGTTCGAGCATACTCAGGATCAATGTACCCGATGGTGCCCATGACATAGGTAGAGGTATGCGTCTTGGAGACGCATAAACTCTTGGCAATACCGAAATCTGTGAGATGAGGCTCGTAATCTTTGTCCAACAGTATGTTTGACGACTTGACATCCCTGTGAATTATGCGGGGGCTACAATCATGATGAAGATAAGCTAATCCTTGCGCGGAACCAAGTGCGATTCGAAGTCTTGCATCCCAATCAAGCTTTTTCTTCTTTGTAGGACCTTCAGCCGGAAACAAAAGCAACTTTTCATGATGTACCACTTTAAAGTTTTAAAAGCACAATATTAAGTAAAACTGTGAACGATACATGTTTTCATCCAAATGATCGACAAGAAAATATAAAGCATTTCAACCTAGCATGCAATTACTAGAAAGATCCATCTAATCAGTAATTGCTAAATTCAAGGGTTAGGCAAACATTGACAAGCTGTAAGAAAACTACCTGCCAAAATGATAATTGCTTTCATGGTTCAAGTAGTTTGATATCATATATCAAAATATCCTACAATGATCCTTCTAAAAATAAAAGATTGCATACCAGATCAATAAAGAAAGGCTTCACATCAAATATGCATGTAAAAGATCCCAAAGCACTATATAGAAATCTTTGCAGTAGTAGTTCAAACTGATATATTAAAAAATAAACATCCCTAGATACTAATCAATTCAAAGTTTCTAAATCATGCATACCATGAAGCAGATCCCATAAGCTTCCATTCTCCATGTAATCATAGAAAAGAAGATTGCCAAATGGAGACAAGGAGTAGCCTTGGAGGCTAACAAGATTCCGATGCTTGATGCTCCCAACTGTCTCCAGCTCAGTCTCGAACTCCTTGAGATTATGTGGGTATTGGGAATAAAGCCGCTTTATGGCCACCGGCTTGCAGTTCTTTAATACGCATTTGTATACAGTGCTTGACGCGCCATAACCAATGATGTACTTCTCGCTAAGATTTTCAGTCATTCGCATAATGTCTTCATACACATGAAGAGCCATATTCATATGAAGGATCACCAGCTTCGGTGAAATATTGTTGACTACAAGATTGCGGACAAGTAATTAGAAAGCAACCACAATAAGAAAATAACCAGTGACAGTAAATATTGCAATAAAATGGTTTAGACCATTACTTAGCATCTGAATAAGAAGAATTTAACACATATATATTCATATATTTAATGCCAAATTAGTATCATGCATAATATTTTCCATTTTAACAACCTGGTTTGTTTATAGAGCCATCAGGAAATGGCGGTGGTTTGTGTGGTCGACAAGCTGCCACTAGCACCATCAGAAGGATTAAGAGAGCACCCACCGCAATGCCCCAAATTGCAGCTTTTGAGAATGGAGCTGCATGCACAAAAACAAAGTACAAATATAAATTTAGTTGCACCAAAAATGGTGAAATAAATATATTGGTCCACATTAGCTGATATTGTAATCAAACAAACTATTATCTCTATATAAAGAGGTTCCAGAAGTCAACAATTCTATGGATTCTTGTGTCGTAAAAACTTCTGTGGAGCAAAATGTTAACAGTTCTCTTCAGAACCAACATACTATATAGAATCCAAACTATACCTCTCCGTGGTGGATGGGAAGCATGACATGGAGCACTTAGCCAATAGCCGCAAAGACTAGGATTTCCAATGAAGCTGTAGAAAAGTGAAAACCTAATCAGAAAAAGAAATAATAAAGAATCAACTAAGAACTGGCATAAATTGACTCACTTGTTTTGAATTAGGAGATTAAATAGTATAGTTTATTTGTTAGACATGCATTGTTTACACAGCAGAAATTATTTAGTATACGTATTAGTAATCACAACTTCCTCACCTGTCTGGAGAAAATCGAGAGAAGTTATAGGCTGTGGGAACATCACCAACTAAATTATTGTAGGAGACATTCCTGTTTGGAGTTTCAGAATCCATAAAGTTTTATATAGTCAAACATCCATTTCTGTCATTAAAACAATTGAAATGTCGTGCTCAAATTACTAAAAGGAATCCGCATTCTGATATCAACTTACAACTCTGCAAGACTAAAGCAGTTGGTTAGAGTCATTATGTCACCCGATAAATTGTTATTTTCCAACTTCCTGCATGGAGACCAACATTCAGAGGAGACTCAAACCCACATTTCCTTGTATAAAATTAAATGTTTCCCTAGTTATTTGAGATATCAACAAATTATAACACAGCCACAAAAAGGATTACAGTGTAACTAGATTTTGAAGGAGACCAAGTTCTTGAGGAATTCGATCAGAGATGTGGTTGCTTGACAAATCACTGAAATATATAAACCCGAAAATAATCAAGGTTAGCAGAGTTTACTAGAAAAAAAAATACATCATTATTTAAAAGAATCAAATGCAACGCAATCTTACATCTCCACAATACTTCTTAAATTCCCAAATTCAGCTGGTATGCTACTGACAATTTGATTGTTGCTCAAATTTCTATAGGATAAACATGAACATTAGAGAAGACAAAAACAAGTAAAAATATTTCAACAAAAGGACTTACAGTTTTAGAAGATGTTCAAGACCACCAATAGATGAAGGAATGGGACCGCTAATCTCATTGCATGATATATCGCTGCAAAAAATTGGTTAATCTTGTCATGAAATAGAATGAAGCAAAGAGTGCAAATCAAAATATATTTCAGCAATGAGTTCAACATTATAATTAAGGTTTTATGAAAGTTTAAAACTTACAGAGTGTCCAAATTACTGATCTTTGACAATTCTATGGGGATAGGTCCCTTTAATCTATTACATGAGAGATTCCTGCATAAACATATGCACATGTCAGAAACAGAGGTAATCAAGGGATAGTTGAATGACCTATAACTTAAAGGGATAGGTCCCTTTAAGTTATAGCAGTACAATTCATCAATTACAAGCTCTATAGTACACAAAATTCTTAAAGCATATTACCTGACAGTGACCTCAAGAGATATAATAAAACACTGATTAGATATTGGTATTTTAAGTTCTGGTACAGATTGCAAAAAATGCATTTGAAACTATAAGACATTGAGTTAATTGACTAAAATTAATAGGATAGACAATGTGCATGCAGCAAATCACAAAAAGTGGAATCCATAATCATCTTCTCAAATTGATAATCTGTTATTTATCTTAGTGGATGAAGTAGTCCATGCCATGAGTTAGTGATATGCACAATTGGATAAACAAAAACATTCAATTTAGACAACCTATTCATATTGAATAACTATATGCAACTGAATCAACTGATAGGCCTTGGTGAGACAACCAAGTCCAGTATATAAAGGCTGGTGAAAAAATACTGAGTAAATTTGGAAAACGTATGTGCAAGAGATAATGAACTTACAGGTATGTCATGCTTTCAAGCTTCTTAAATGCACGTGGTATGGTTCCATTTAATTTATTTCCATAGGCATTGCTGCAATTAAACAAATTAGTAAGTAGCTTCATAGTAATAGCAACTATGCATCTTAATTTGGAAAAGGCTTTTCTTACAAACTATTGATATTCACACATGAACTCAAGTTTTCTGGAATAGGGCCTTCAAGATTGTTGTTTGCTATGTTCCTGCAAAGGTTATACTGTCAATAAGTATTTACAGCACAAAAGAATCATCTGAAGCAGAAAAGGAGAATATGAAAATGGCATACAAGTCAAACAGATCTGTGAGGTTCCCAAGCTCGGGTGGGATGTGACCAGTGAGTCTATTATCATTTAACTCCCTACAAGATGATATCAGTAAGATCCTGCAATAGCATGAGCTCATCAATTCAATTAGCAAAGCCCACTTACAAATAGTGAAGCCTGGACATGTTACCAAGCTCTGGCGGGATAGGTCCAGTCAAATGATTATTTTGCAGATACCTGTAACTTACAAATGTCAATTATCAAACAAATATGAAGCCCTCCAAATTAAAAATATTTTTTTTCAAAAACAAAACTAGAAGAATTATTCTCCATTTAGTCTCAATCTCACTCAGCAATGTGTCTGGCAAACCACAAAACTTCATAAATTATACATTTTGTGCAGTCACATGTTGCAACTTACAATTTCTCAGTATATGTCAAGTTGCCCAAAATTGGAGGAATTGGCCCACTAAGAAGATTGCAACTCAGATCTCTGTACCATAAGATAAATAATGGTTAGCCATTATGCATTTATACATCAAGAAAATTGCAATTTTGAAATTAATCTTTGACAAAGAACATCTCTCAGATCAAGGGTTTCACAATAACTACACACTTAATATTCAATGAGGAAAATTATTTATGAAGCTTACAACACAGCAAGAGCTTGCATTAAGCCTATGACAGGTGGAATTGGCCCAGAGAACTTATTCCCTTGCAAAGACCTACAATACATAGGATACATTGTAAGCTCATGGTAATAATTCAAATTCAAGCAAAGTCAACTATTCTAAAAATTGAGAATTAATAGCACAAGCTAGTCCTAGTATTCTATAGAGTAATTAGATATTATTTTCACTTACAATGTAGCAACTTGCAAAAACCCAATATTAAAAGGAATTTCCCCAGTAAGTTGGTTGTATGATAGATCCCTACAATTTGACAACACTAGTCATAAAAAACCAGCCAACACCAAAATAGCTTTGTGTTGTTAACTATTTGACTTCAATACTTACAAAACTTGAAAACTGGTGCAGTTCCCAATATTGTCTGGAATATTGCCCGTCAAACTATTGTTCTTCACGTCACTGAAATAAGACATTTTTTCTCATTACAGAATTAATTAATGTCCAACAATTATTCAAGATTAACTAACACAACTTACAAGTACCACAACCCAGTTAGCTGGCACATATCCGGAGATAAATTTCCCTCTAAATTATTCCCTCGGAGCCCCCTGATAAATATCAAATAATGTTTATTAATGCAAAATTGATACAGAAAAATGATTGATGGATGCTAAGTAACCACTTGAATAACAATAGTAATGTTGAAAAGTTTCTCAACGAAATAAAGAGGATTTCTTACAAGTACTGTAACACTTCATTCCAATAAATGAGCCTGGGTATCTCTCCACTCAATTTATTTTGAGCTAGGTCCCTGTGGTATTATTCAGCATTAGAAGAACAAGCACATGTGATTTATACAGGTAAATAAAATGTCAAAAGCTCACAATATCTTCAAGTTTGGAACTTGTGACAGTGTTGAAGGAATAGGTCCTATTAACTGGTTGTTCTTCAGTATCCTGAAAGAAATTACAGTACTCATCAGTACAGTAAGCTGCTACTTATGGTTATTCTCTCTGGCAGGTGTTTCCTCAGTGCTTACAAGTTCTCCAGCTGCTTCAACTTTGATATTGAAAATGGTATGTCCCCATAGATGTTGTTGTAGGATAAGTCCCTGAATAATCATTCAGAAAAGAGAAAAAAATGTAATTCACCCTAGCTACTCCGTTACTGCAAATGTAATACATCTTAGGAAGAGATAGTGCTACTGAAGGCAAACCCAAATCCTGGCACCTCCAGTCGCATATTAAAATGAAAGTTTACTAACATTAGAAATTTGATAAAGTTACATTTGGGGCTTGTCAATAATTCTGTTGAGAGACTCACAATGTCTTTAATGAAGAACAGGCGCCAATCTCATCTGGGATCTGTCCAGACAACCGATTTGACTTCAGATCACTGTTCAGGGACACCATAGAAACAAATAAAATGAATAAAAACTATTGGGCCTAAGTTTTATAGAAGTTAATCAAAAAAGTTAATGTAGATGACAAGAGCTGTCAATGATCTTACATAGAAACAAGATCCTTCAGATCTCCAATTGCTGGAGATATCTCACCTTCAAGATTCAATCCAGATAGGTTACTGAGCTTTCACAGCACAACAAAAACAAGAAAAAGGTAAAAGGGATGAGACATCTAATGCAGTAAGCTTGATAAGAATCACATTAAAGATAAAATTCCCTATCTGAGCTCAAGTTCAGCAAAGAGGCGTTCTTACAGTGCAACAACATTGAAGGTCACATTATCGCATACGACTCCTCGCCATGAGCAGTAGTCAGAAGATGGGGCATCAGTCCAATCATACAAAATATTGTCGACATTGCGGAATGACTTCTTGATTTCGAGCAATGTTGCACCTGAAGATGAAGAAAAGCAGTAATGAAGACAACAGATCCGATGTATAATTTAAAAAATGCACAGAAGCACCATAGTTGTAACTTGTAAGAGGTTTGATCCCTAGTGAAATCATTAAAATAAGGATAAAGGCACATTTGAATAAGAAAGCTATTAGAAGATCGATGTACTTTTTCGAGTTGACTTTTCTAGAACTGAAATCATTCCTTGAACAACCAAAATGGAAATGTGAGCGAGTGTATCTCAAAAATCACTAAGGATCTACAAAATGAACAAAGTCCAGGGGAAATAAGTGAAGAGGGAAGAGCAAAGCCAAGAAAAAGAACTTCAAGTAAACAAAATTTTAAGATGCGAGTATCTTTTTCGTCACTTGTAAGAAATAATTGGTAACTCGTTGATAGCAGGTGAGAAGAACACAGTGTAGAAAAAGAGAAGAAAAGGACAATTATGGAAAAAGAATAACATCTATTTAGAGAAGAAACTTTTTGTGACTAAAACTAAAGAAGCAGAGCAAATCATATAAATCACGAGCCAAATAAGGGTAGCACACCTCACTGCTTGAACAGCGTAGAAGAGAGAAACCAAAGTGGAGGAAAGCAGTTAAAGGAGAAGGATTCTTAGCAACATAAACAATTAAGGTAGAACAAAAAAAGAGATAGAGAGAGATAGGAAGCTACAGAACCAAAAAAGAGTGTACTTCCATCCTAATAAAATATTAAGCGAAGCTAATCTATTCCTAGAACAGCTCTTTCGAATAGAAAAATGAGGAGAAGATACGCAAGGACCAGCGAGGTCGCCCTTACCCCCATTCATTCTCTCAGACATTAAAAAAATCCAAACTTTAGCCAAGTCATCGTCTTACCATCGCTTGCCTCGCCAGAGGCGGAGCTCCAAGCCGCGAGGAGAACCAAGGCGGCGAGCGCCTTCCACAGCACTTCCATGGCCACCGCCACTAAGACCTGAGTCGCGACGCCCGGAAGGGATCGGAACGCTCAACAGGGCTCATCCGCGGCCCGACAGCGCCGCGAGAGATCCAAAAATCGGATTTTTGATGCCGGGGGAGGCGACAGAGGAGGTCGGAACTTTGCGGATGGCAATGGAAGTGAGACGGAAGGGGAGGAAGATGAGCTCTTCGCGGTCTTCTTCTTCTTCTATTCCATGCTGTAGTGAAATGTTATGCGGCAGCACCAGCAGTCTTCTTCGCCCAATTACTGCAACGGAAATAAGTATGGAGAGAGAGGCCAGGAAAGGAGGGAGATTTCGTATGAGGAGATATAGAGAGAGAGAGATGGGGATCACGATGAGGTTGTTCGATGGGTCACATCACTCTGGCCTCGTCTCTAAATACAGTTCACCTCTCACCCTCTCTCTCTCTCTCTCTCTCTTTCACTCTCTGTCTTCCTCTTTTTATTTCTCTCTCTTTCACTCAGCTCCTTTGGAGAGGGAAATAGAAATAGAAGAGAGAGAGAGAGAGAGAGAGCAGCAGGAGGAGGTGGCAGAGAGTGTTTTATTTCTTCTACTTTTTGATTTTTGGGTGGTTTATTTTCTTTTGCAAATTTTCTTATAACTTTTCAAAAGGGTTATTATTATTTCATTTAGGATATGTTTTCTCCATGGACGATATATTTATTTTATAAAAAAAAAAAAAATTATAAAGAATGAATTGATATTTATTTATTTAGTGTATGAATTAAAAAATAATATAAATAAAAAATTATTTATATTCGATATATATTAAATTTAAAAACTTTATATTCAATTCTTTTTCATTTATTATTTAATCTAATTATTTTTTATTCATCGAAGCAAATATATTATTAAAGATTTTTCTTATTTTTTTCAGATTTTCTTTGACCTTTTTTATATTGTTATTATCACATAGTCTGATCCCTACTACTGTGACTGTCTTGTGGCTTTCATAGAGGCAGAGATGTCATGTGATGTGCAATCGGATCAAGACAGGATATGGGAAACTCTCTCCTAATGAAGTGGCAGAAAATCTAATAATAAAAACATGAGAAAATAAACAGTTGCTGTGACAGGGTTTTTCTTTATTTTGCTTTCACTGTGGTCCTTCCTATGCACCAGGCATTACTTGCTCAAAATTACTTTTATTTTATTTCTTAGTTATGTCAGTATTTCTCTCTTTTTTGTTTTCTATTTTTTTGAAAGTTAAGAGGATGTTTAAAGATAAAGATTTTCTTTAGGAATTTATATGAAAGTACTCTCTTATATGGTTTTTATCATTAAAAGTATTTTTTATTTTTTTATTTTATTTCTGAGATTTTTTTAGCAATATAAAAGATTTTATATTTAGTTTTTTCACATTGCAATCATTTATTTTCTAATAAAATAAATTTATAATTATTTTTTTGAAAAACTATAATTAGTTCATGCCTAAAGTGGGAATGAGGGTAGGCTTCCGCATCTCTGATCCAGCACAACTCCATTGGCAATCTACAAAAATACTTCGACGCTTAAGTGAAGAAAATCTAATATGATAGATATGGAGTTGAAATCGAGAGTATACCTTATGTGCTTTGTGTGTATTTTATGACACAAATCAAAGATATTTTTTGTGATAATATCTCTCAGGATCTCGCGAGATATACTCGAAATGGATCAAAATTTATTTCGAATATATCATGTTCATTATTATCGAAATCCTGGAGATTATTAAGGATATCGATATCCTTATTTGATTGAGTGGAGTTCCATTCGATCAGATCCAAAGAATTAGTTCAATTCATATAGTAAAATAAACATAGATTTAATCTTTTCTACAAAATCAAATTAATCAACTTGATTTAATCAACCCGCTCAATCATTTTCATTTTGATGAATATTAAAAAATGGTATCAAACACAATATCTACAACCTCCTATATGCTAAAAATAATAAATAAAAAAAATTTAATTTTGCAAGTTCGATTATCTTTTTATTAGAATGATCCGGTTCTTTTTGGCATCCCAAATGCGCGATAATTAAGTCAAACTAGAACTAGACTCATTAAATATTTAAATTTAGGCATCGTTTGATTGGCATAATTTTTTGTAAACAATTATACTTTTCAAAAAATAATTAAAACAGTTCTTGTTTGGTTGACACAATTCCTACATTGTGCAGGAAGTACAATTTTCTCAGTAAGTGCAACTTTCTGTAAAACACAGAAAATAACTTACATAAGGGGGACCTAGGTAAATTGCACTTCCTGCATTGTAATTGAAGAAAAAGTCAATATTAGCATCACATTTACATTTAATGTAAAATTTATAATTTATATTGTCAACATTATTAGATTAAATAATCTTTAAATTCTTCACGTATTTATTTTATTTTAATTCATTTTTAATAAAATATATATTTTTTCATATTAACTATAAATAAAAATATATGTATATATAATAAAATATATATTATATTAAATATATATGAAAATATTATATTATATTATATATATATATATATATATATATTACAATATTTATTTACAAATAAAATTTATTTATTTATATATATATTAACACATATAAATTAAAATATTAATTTATAAAAAGAAGAGTATATTGATCATTTCATATGTACTTCCTATGAAGTACTCATGTCAATCAAACACATTATAGGTAGAAAATGACATTTCTTATGAATTATTTTTTTGTCAATCAAATACTTTTTAGATACTTGCCGAGAAATATACATGGGAAGTTAATTCATGAGAATTATAATTGTCCGTAGAAAGTTACTTCCTATGTTAATCAAACGAGATCTTAATGTTCAAAGATTGTAGTATTCTAACTCATGATTCTAATAAATTTAAAACATTTAATATATTTAAGACTATTTTTAATTGAGCACATGTAGAAATATAAATAATATTTTGCATATTTATGAATTCATAAGCTCATATTTATACTCAATTTTGACTTAAAAATAATCAAGTTGGGTCCAACCGAAGTCAAGTAATTTAAATATTTTTGAGTTTCGATGACTTGCAAAAATACTTCGACGCTCACGTAAAGACATATTCCAGGTGTATTTGTAAGAATTTGATCTGAAGAAGATACATATAGTTGCATGATTTGACTTATAAAGTAGGTCTTTGATGAAAGATGTTTTGGTGAAGATTTCTCCTTAATTTTTGTGGAGATATGTCTTGAATAAACCCGTCGCTAACTTTTGCCCCTTGATTGTGGTGTGATCATATTTAAACCTTTGAATGTAGGCTAAATACGAAAATGTCCTCTGGGTTCTCGAACGGAGACCCCGAGCCAAACTTAGGCCAATCCGGCACAATCTGGGTCCCTAAAAGGTTGGGTCGTGTTATGCTTCATGGACCCATCAAATAGGCTCGAGTAGAGGTGTTCTCATTGGGTCGACCCGACCCAATGAACTCGAGAACCCGACCCGGACTATTTGGATTGGGTTGGGTCGGGTAATCGGGTCGGGTCGAGTACAACTCGACCAAACCCGACCATAATCAGGTCAGGTCTCGGATTTTAGAATTTGAAACTCGATGATCTAAAACCTGACTACCCGACCCGACCTAAACTAGGTCAAGTTGGGTTTGGTCGGATTTGAGATGCGAAAATTTTTCAACCTGACCTAACCCAAACTCAGATCGATTTTTTTCCTAAATTCGACCTGACCCGTAAACACCCCTAGGCCCGAGGAACTAGTCCAGTCCAATCATTTTTTCTTTGCAAAATTAAAAACGAATAGGATAAGGGATGAATTTCAGTATCTTATTTGTTTGGTACTTGAATTTAAAAAAAATAAATAATTTTTTTTTTTTAAAGTAGTGTTATATCTAATGCACATTTGATAAATTTATTTTATTAAACATTCTTATCATTTCTTTTTTTTTTTAATGTTATCATATTCAATGAAGCAAACAGACGATAAGTGTATAAGTGTAGGAGTGATGATTGACTTATAGCTGAACTAGCATGTAATTATGTTAATTTTTGGGTAATAGCAAAAGTCTCCCCTGCAATTATCCTCATGAACTTAAAATTAGACAAAAATTGATAAAAATTTATGAAACTAATAAAAACATCGTATCTATTAATTCAATATTATTTATTTAACATGATCTTATTCAAAATGACACGTGATATTTTTTCACTTGTTCAAATATTAAAAGATAAATAAAAAATTAATTAATAAATTAATTAATTAAAAATTATGAAAAATTAATTACTAGGAAAATTAATTAGAAAATAAATTTACAATTAATTTGGGTTTTTGCTATTTACCCTTATTTTTTATGTTAATAATTCAGGTTAATAAGATTAGAAAGGTTAATAATGTACAGAGGATTAAAAGGCAAGCTCCATTGTGATTTCTCACATATGTTTAATTAAATAATATTTTATTATTATTTTAAAAATATATCATCATTTTTCTTAAATAACAAAAATAAACCTACTCATATAAGTCACTTAAAATTTACTCTGGTCAGCTCATACTACTCTCTCAACTTAAAAAATATTCATATAAATTAAAAAATTAAAATTAATTAGACTATCCTAGTAGGCACATAATCAAAATAAACTGTGTCGAATGACATATCTAAAATACACCCTAAAAAGTTATAAAGTAAGTTTGTCACATCATCAATTTAATGCATAAATGAAAGAACAATTGTCCATAAATTATAGTTCCTAAAATGAAAATATACAATTGGTCAATATGTTTTTTTTAAAAAAGTGGCTTTTTTTGTTAATTGAGTGGTAGTTTGAATTATGTTTACTTTTACCAATATATACATATGAAAATTATATAAAGCACACATCATTCAAAGACAAAAGACTTCATAGTTCAAATTACATTGATTAAAACTTAGAAAATAGTAACTAATTAGCCCAACTTGTATTGGTTCATGTTATTTTACTTGTAATTCACATGGAGAATTAGAAGATGATGTCCAAAGGAAGGAAGGAATGACATTTGACAAGCAAGATGATGGAAAAGTATACCATTTTAATTTTGAACATATTGATGGTTGAAGAGACATACATGGCTGTGCAGTTAAATCTTGTGGGCTTCTGACATCCTTTTGGTATGATGGAGGCAACTTAATGCTCAGATTGGCCAATGAGAGAAAGCTATGTGGAAGTGGAATAATGCATGTCCCATTGACATTTTCTTTCCGAAGACCTCTCTTTAATATTTCACATTTACACAGGCTTTAATTACTCGATCTACCCTGTATTTTTTATTTTTTTATGAGAGTTTAGGTGCTGTCTGATTAGCCAAATTTTTTTTCTGATTTAATTTTAATAAAATTAAAAATATGATTTTGATTTTTAATTTTCAATTTTTTAAAAACGCGTTTGGTTAATAAAAATAAGTTGAAATCAGTGAATATTTATTTGATTATAAAAAAAAATTTAATTTTCTTGAATATTTTTAGTAATAATTAAATATTTAATTAGTTTATAAAATTAAATATTTACTAATATAGTTGAAAAATATTTGTATGATTTAATTAATTAGATTATTGATATTTTTTTTTTCAATTAATATAAAAATTAACTAATAGTTATTATATATTTTTTTAAAAAAATAAGTTCAATGATTTAAAATTAGTTTTAATTAAATTATAAATAGATCAATTTTAAAAAAATTAAGTTATTTTAAAATTTAGTTTTGAGTCAATTAGATATAAATTAATTTAATTAATTTATAAATTTAAGCTAATAGTTTGACTAAAAATGATGATTTTTATTTTTAAAAATTAGATATAGTTTAATTTATTTTTAAATTAATTAATTTTATAAAAAAATATTTTTAATTATAAAATTATCACGGTATTTTGATAACGAAATTGACATTCTCGAAATTACAAAAAACAACATTCTTGTATTTTTTATTTTTATTAAGAAAACTGATTTTATTTTTATTTTGGTTTTGATTCAATTTCATAAAAATAATGAACTAAACATATTTTCATAAGCAATTTTAATTTCAATAAAATCAAAATTATAAAAATATACTTAATTTCGCTAATCAAACGGATCCTAATATCTCATTTTCTATAGTTAGAATTGAGTTTTTTTTGCCTAGGTCCACCGAAATAATTATCTTTACCTTTCAGTCTTTTCATTTATATTAATGTCTCCTTCCTTTTAAAATTATCAATTTATGGGATAAATCAAGGATAAATTATTCTGGATTAAACCCTTCGATCTAAACATGCCATGTGCACCCATAATTGAGTGTGATGTCAATTGATGGATGATTAATAGTTAAAATAAGGGCTATTTATTAAAAGAAAAAAGAAACAAATCATTGTTCACTGCAGAGAACTCATGGAGGTCCTATTTTTAATTATTTAAAACAGTAAATATTTATAGTACTAACATATTTAAATATTTATTTTTTTATAAATATTGTGTTTATTTCTTGCACTACAAAGTCTATTATCTTTAAAAAATGACTACTCTCGAGAGAAAAAATTATCTTTCAAATTTGCACTGTTTTTTCGAAGAAAAAAAAAACTGAACTGAAAAATATTACCTAATTGATCAAGATTTAATTTCCCCCTACCAAATAACTGAAAAACAAAAAAAACAAATTGTTTACTAATAGACTTATACCGTGGAGTTATTTTACACGTTGTTTATTCGTGTAATACAACGTAGAATATAATTTATTAATTATAAATAATTTTTTTAAAAATATTTAGTTTTTCTTATTGTTGTAAAAATATTTAGGTTTTCTAAATATTTTTTAAATATAAACATAATATTTATCAAAAAAATATATTTAGATATTGTCTTCCACATTTATCAAGTTGTTAATACAATGTAAACATATAAACAACAGGTAAACAATTTGTTTGCAAAAAACTTATAGCATTTTGTATTAATGTTGTCTTCCAGACTTATCGATGACGTTAATACAAAATGCTATAGATTTTTTGCAACAACCAACCCTCCCATAAGCTCCCTTCAAAATTTGAACAGTCACATACACATTTATATTATATTAAAAATTAAAATTTTAAAAAATTCTTGTTTACAATTAATAAATTATACACTACATATTACATATCGCTTGAATCTAGGTCATTCTCAATGACTAGGTTTAATCTTTCAGGCGGTCTACGTAGTCTACTTGATATACGAAGAGTTGTGGGAGGAGGTGGTTCTTGGATTGGTTCAACCTGTGGACTATCCACTAGTTGGCGCGAGATTGTTTCGTGATTCTTGAACTTCATCAAGTTCAACATTTCTCTTACTTCCACTTTCCTCGATAAATTCATTTTCTATGGAAGTGGTGTGCCTACGCACAAACACATTTTGTTCAGTTGGGAAGTTTAAGTAATACCCTAAACTATCTTTGAGGTATCCCACAAACCTGCACTTGGTTGATTTTGCACTTAGCTTGTCTGATTCCAACTTTTTGACATACGCTGGGCAACCCCAAATCTTAAGATGTCTTAGACTCGATTTCTTGTCACTCCATTCTCATATGGTGTACTAGAGACAGACTTAGTGTGTGCCTTATTTAAAATGTATATGGATGTTTCAAGTGCATATCCCAAAAAGAATATCGGAAGATTGGTAAAGCATAGCATGGACCGCACCATATCTAATAGGATGCAGTTTCTCCTTTCGGACACTCCATTATGATGTGGTGTACCAGGAGGGGTCCATTCAGAGACAATTCATTTGTCCTTGAGATAATTTAGAATTTCAGTGGATAAGTATTCCCAGCCTTGATATGATCGAAGAGCCTTAATACTTTTACCTACTTATTTTCCAACTTTAGCCTTATACTATTTGAATATTTCAAAAGCATTAGATTTATGTCTGAACAAGTAGACATATCCATACCTCGACATATCGTCTGTGAATGTTATGAAGTATGAATATATGCCTCTGGCTTAAGTCTGTGTGGACCAGCTCTAACAACTCGGTTGCCCTTTCCCTACGCCCAATGAATAGAGACTTGGTCATTTTCCCTTTGAGACATGATTCACAAGTTGACATTGAATCATAATCGAATGGGTAAAAGTACCAATCTCTATACAACATATTTATCTGACTCTCATTTATATGTTTGAGCCTCAAGTGCCAGAGGTAGGTGAAGTTCACTTCATCTCTTTTCCCTGCGTGCGTTCGTTCGACATGAAATATATTATTACTAATATTTAAAACCATTAAACCATTCGGAATGCGTCCAGTAGCATATAACTCATCAGTGTGGTATATTAGACAACTATTGCCTTTTATAGTCATTTTATAATCTTGTTCAAGTAACAAAGGAACAAAAATAATATTCTTTATTAATATTGCAATACAATAACAATTATTAAGCTCAATGGTTTTTCCCATCGGCAACTCTAAACAATAGGTTCCTATGGCTATTGTTGTAGCTCTTGCGCCATTGCCAACCCGCTGGTCGTAGGCACCTTTGTCCAGCTTTCTACTTTTACTCAGCTGCTGCAACGAATTGTAAATATAAGAATGACAACCGATATCCAAAACCCATGAAGTAGAGTTAGTCAATGATAAATTTATCTCGATAACAAATACACCTGAAGAAGCGGCTTTAGAAGCCCTCTTCTACTTTACCTTTGCAATATACTCCTTGGAGTTTCCCTTCCAATGGCCTTCTTCCCCCCAATGGAAGCAGGTGCCTTTGGGAACTTCCTTCCATTTCTTCTTGATATCCTATTTCGTTTTCACCACTTTATTCTTCGCTTTGTTCTGAATAAAGCGTCTCTTTGCCTTTCTCTTAGAGGCACCTTCCACTAACAAGACTTTGCTCTTATCCTTCACAAGGTGGGACTTAGCAGTCTTCATCTTGTTAAGAAGCTCGGGGCAACGAGATATCTAACTTGTTCATGTGGAAGTTAACGATGAACTATGAGTACGATTTAGGGAGGGATTAGAGTACTAAGTCCTAACTTAGCTCCTCATCCACGGCAAAGCTTAACCTCTCTAACTCCTCAATCAAATTGATTAGTTTGAGGACATGAGCCTCGACATGAGCGCCTTCCTCCATTTTGGCACGGAAGAGTTGCTTAGACAGATCGTACTTGGCAATCCTGCTCTGCTCACTATACAACTCCTTGAGGTGGAGTAAGACAGCTTAAGCATCCATCTTTTCATGCTACCTCTGCAATCTATCACTCATAGATGCAATTAATCACTCATGGATGCAATCCATTACTCATGCCTCTGCAATCCTTCTTTACGGTGCTATCATCTTGCCACTTCTAATAAGTGAGCCTATTTTCCAGGGTGTAGTCCCCTTCTCCAAGGAGTTCCACCGGTGTCGAGTTATCAAGAATATAGGAGAGTTTTTCCTAAGTGAGGACAATCCTCATATTTTGTAACCAATCCACATAATTTAGTCTAGTTAACTTGTTAGCATCCAGTATGTTTCGTAACAACAATGATGATGATATAGTGATAGAAAAAATGCTACAATGAAAAAGAAAAAACATGTATAAGCAGATGTTCATCATGCATGATTATCGAGGTCTTTTAATTAATCATGTCTCCTACTAATTTTTGCGATTCTCAAATAACACTCCAATTGGGAAGCAGGAGTCCCTGTTGGTAGGCCTTCTTAGCAGGAAGGGTGGAACCCCAATTCCCCTACTCGGGTCTCGCATGTAACACGACAAACCCTAATAGGTCCACGAATAGTCTTTACCGATCACATCTCATGTGACTTCCATCAAATTATGCCTCTAGGGCTACGACATCCTTGTGTGTGCACATCAAATCACAAAACCTAGTTGAGTCGGACCCACCATTTCTATACCCCAACAAGAAAATGACTACCCTTGAGTGTGGCTCAACAAGGCAAACACGTTCAAGCAAGTGGCATAAACACATCTCATGTGCTATGATGAGGTGCACCGTGCCAACTTACAAAATGGGCCTTGTGTGTGCACAATAAAACCGTTGTGTTCGTAGACACTCTACCCCTTATAACGATGGAAGACATGACTAGTATTCTCTAATATCTTAGCCATTCAGACTCAATATTGTTGGAGGGTCATTATGCAATTATACTATCGTAGCTAACAACTAATTTGCAGCAAAATAGTAATTAAAATCACAAATAAAAGTAAAGATGATTATGGACGAATATAATGTTATCCACCTGAGCCACAGGGTGAACCACAACCATCAATTTTTGGAGCGCCGAATTACCAAGGTGCTGTCAAAACATTAAGGGGAGGTTGCTGGTTCTTTTAGTGCCTTCTCAATGTTTAAGTCGTCATCGTCATGGACCCGAACTCCTTCTCTTCGCAGGTACTAAAACGGAGTAACATGCCTTCTCAAGTGTACATCCCCTAAAATTATACTTTTACACACTTCAAAGAATAAGACCTCAAACAACCATTGGGGAGAGGTTTAAGGAGAGGGAGAGAAGGTTTACAACCAGAATTTTCGATGTGAAGGTAGGGGTATGCAGGCCATATTTCAAGGTTACAATGCTGGAATTGCGTAAATTTATAAGCAATCAACACAACCTCCACACAGGTCACATGCACATAGGGTTGTCCATAATCATCTTTCCATGCAACTAAATTTTGCGTTAATAGAGTTATTTTTCCATCCAAAACACGATGCATGAACTATGCTAAAATTCTAACTTTTGGGGCTATCATCTCATGAATCCAAGAGGCTCTTGAGTTCATTTTCTACCCAGAAGGACAAGAATAGTATGCTTCATCCCCGGCTCAACACTTGATCCGCGAAGCCAACGAACAACTCAACAAGCCCTCGAAAGTGCATCAATCGCATCCATGTGTTTTAAAACTGAATTTATTATTTTCTTTATTATCTTTAAAACCGATTTTAAAGATAAATTACCAAGTGTCGAACTCGATTAAAAATACCTTTTAAATTGAGAATAATTGAAGCAACCAATATTAAAATCCTATTTAAAATTGAGAATAACTAATTCCGATTTTAAAAGTCCTTTTAAAATTGAAATTAATTCTAAAGATAAATATCATGAGAGAGAATCAATCATGTTAAGTCATCTCACTCATTGAATATGGGCATATCATAAATAAGTGAACTTGAATAACTTTCGGCTCAATAAAACAAATCATATCCAATATAGCGAATACATATCTAATTCGATGGACATAACCTAGTGTTAGTAGTGTGCCCTAGGCCAACAGAATAAATTTGTCATTGTCACTTTTCTTTTCAATAAATGAAACTCTTGTTTTATCTTGTTATTTATTGTGAGCATATTTAACTTGATAAAAGGTTCTTTGAATAATTGATGTCGCCTAATGGTCATCTGCAAGACTTAATAGTAAAATCCTAAGCCAGTTGAAATACTATTCTAGATAGTCCATTGTTAAACATTATCATTGGAATGATAATGAATGAAGACCAGTATGCAATTTGACTAATGATGATCATGTTTACTGGGCATGAATATGAGATATTAAAGTCAGATCACTACATGAAATATAAGCTTCACCGATGGCTAAAACTGTTGCAACCGTTGCTGAGGCATCGATGACGACTATCACGGACGACGTGCGCTGTTGCAAACGACCATCGCTTATGTACGCATCTCTAATAACTTATGATGGTGCACGTCAACCGTCACAAGTACATATTAGTGACATCCGCTAGAGTTGTCGTTGATATTAATACATCAACGATGATCCCCTCGATTGTGGTTGATATTTAATTATCATCAACGACTCAAAGCCGTCGCTGATATCATTAGCAATCATGATAACTTTTGCTGCCCAAGCCATCAGTCAGTTACGATACGTTTTCATCGACGGCCTAGTGACGACTAATTGTTAGTAAGCCGTCGTTAATGTTATATCCTGTAACTAAACAAAGTTAAAATTTTAGAAATTCATGTATACATCAAATTTCACATGATACAATATACACAAACAACCAATTTAGAATCACAAACACAATATACAAGCAACCATGCAATTTAGGCTTCAATCTAAACCTCAAATGAAGGCTATATATACAAATATCATGGCTATAGCGGAGGTAGCGAAGGATAAGACGACAGAGTCTCGAGCAATTGTGTCGGGAGCATCGACTTGGTTGGGAGCATCGATCGATTCATGGAGGATGGCTCGGACATCTGAGGTATATGAATGCCAGAGTGAGATGCAAATCTGAGTCAGGAGCGCCTACATGTTCTCCATCATGTGTCTCTGCGCATCCATCATTCATTTTAACTCGTCATTCGTCCGTCTCTGCTCCTCCATCGTCTATCTCTACTCCTCCATCGTCTGTCTCTGTTGTAGGGACTCCAAGGCCGCTATCCGACTCTTGTCATGCGTCTGGGATATGGAGGGCTGCTCACCCACAATGGGAGGGGTTGGTGCTCCAAGTGGCTCTAACAAAGCTCGTGCATGGCCGGCAAAGCCATAAACACGACCATGATATCAGCCACCTACAACCTTGACCCATGCAATAAGGTCAAAGTCACCCTACGTCATTCCTCCGCGCTCGAGCGCGATCCTCGTGTATATCTCCTACACGCGTTTAGTTTTTTATTTATTTTTTAAGTACTATATATATATAATAAATAAAAATTGCATAAAACAAATATATATACTTACCACGATGACCAAGACCCTCCTATCGATGTACTCCCTAGCCCCATGTCGTCGACGATGAGTGCGCTCAAACATCTCAATCAGCGAGGGGCGGTGGACGATGCCATCCTCCTCCACCCGCGCCTAAAATAAATACATTAGTACAATTGTACACAACATATAATTTAGTTAAAAGTAAGAAAATTATACATACCATACGATGCTCATGCACCGCAAAAGACACGGAGCCACCAGTGTGCCCCCCCACCCCCCCGAGTCATTCCCCTCAGACATGCGGTTTCTTATCGTAGTCCTGGAGACCTCTTGCCGCTCATTCGATGCCCACCGCTGAATGAGCTGGTCCCACACATGTCTACGAATCCACTCGGGGCTGTGCCCCCGAGTCTCCGCAATGTGTGTGGCCCCCAGTTGTCTAATCACGGTGGTTTGGGCCTAGTTCAGCATCCCGTTGTAGCGAGCGCGGGCAACGGTCTCCCATGCACAATCTACAAAAGTGGTCTGTGTTGGCCTAAGATTTTCAACCTTGGTCTTAATATCAGTTTTGATAATAACAAACATGGAACTAATGGTTCCATAGAGAGTTATTTTCAGGTTCCATATCGGTTAGCGCACGACGTCCCTGATCGAAAAAATTAGAGAAATCAGATAAATTAGCAAGGACGCTCGTCGACGCTCAGGATTTTTTGAGAAGTTAGAGTTTAGGGTTTAGGGTGTCTAGCATGTGTTGTAAATCCTCATGATGATACAAAGAAATCCAAGAACCAAACCCGAACCTCAAAATATGAAAAATCGGAAAATCAAAAATGGCCTTGAAATTCACTAAGCCTATGGAGTTCCTTGTAGGGCTATATAACTTAGATTTTTTCTTGGCACCAAAAGTTCACGTAATTGTTCCTTTGGTAAAAACTAGATAACGACATATTTTAAAGAAAAATTTGAAAGTCTTTAACCGATTTCATATTTGACCCGAGAGATTATTTTTTTTTTGATTTTCGAAATTTGTACTAGACCTAACAAGTTAGATTTTGATTCTTAAGGATTTTAATTTTTTAGATATTTTTATTGAATCCAAATTGGGGGTAATCCTTATATAATATTTATGTCTTAAAGTTATTAACTTAAAATTAATACAATATTATATAATAAGACTTAGCGAAGACGAAACCCAGAAATGAACAACGTCGCGAGAAAAATCAGCAAACGAACATCTCTAAAGTTTTTCTTGAGCCATCTCCTTGCAAACCCTAATTTGATCTCTCAACTCCTTGATCTTGCCTTCAATCTTTGATCGTCATTGAGACATCAAGAGGAACTAGGACTTATGTTTGGAGCTAAGTATTTATTGTACTATTTATTTGCTCTATTTTTTGTATATTTTATTATTTATTTCGTTGTATTCTCAAGTGTGTAAACCTAGAGTGCTAGGTTGATTGAGTTGGTGGTTGTCTTGGTGTTAAGGCTTAATTCCACTGGTGTAAATATAGTTTACTAGGATTAGTGATTGTTGTCCCTTAGGGTTGAGGTGGAAGAGTGCTCTCGGTAAGAATGCGGAGACTTCCGGGTGTAGAAGTGTCTTAGGTTGAGAGCGAGACTCGTCGAGTAAAAGTCATCTTTGTAAGGGAAATGATATAATCTAGTAAAACTAGTTTGGAAATCCTAAGTGGGGTGCTTAGGTAGTGGAGTAGACATTGGGGCCGAACCACTATAGATCACCGTGTTTGCATTGCTTCTACTTGTGTTTGTTTAATTAGCGTATTTACATTGCTTCTGCTTGCTACTCAATTTGTTATTGCCTAAGTAATCAAGTAAACGATTAAAACCGAAATTAGACGAAAAAATTAGTAAACACACTATTCACCATCCCTCCAGTGTAGGCTATTTCACCAACATTTGGTATTAGAACGAGTCGTAGATTGAGACTTCACCATCTCTTCTACATCTTGCCTCGATCCAAAAAATATCACTAGAGAGTATAGCGTCTATACCTCCTAGGTTCGATGAATCGAATTTTGGTCTTTGGAAGTCTAGGATGTATACCTTCTTAAAGACTAGAGATTTTGATGTTTATAACATATTGGAATTAAAATACATGGAACCTAATGTTGATATACATGATTATAGTGAGCTTGACAAGGAAATGTTTAAATTTAATGGAGATGCCATGAATTGCATATTTTGTGCCTTACCAAATAACGTCTTTGAAAAAATCATGCATTGTTCTACGGCTTTTGATTAATGGGCTTGTTTAAATATTTTGTACGATCATGCTAAATCCGAAGAAATTGGTATATTTAATGAAGGTAGTGATGACAATGGTCATTCACCTACCCCTAATCTTGGTTTTGATGCTCATAGCTCTTCTAGTCAAAGAAGCAACTCCAAGAGCCGAAAAAGAAAGGTAATTTGCCACGCATGTAAAGAAAAAGGGCATGTGAAAAAAAATTGCCCTAACATGAAGAACAAATCAAGGAAGAGGTCAATTGCTTCCACCTCCACCTGTCACTCACTTGAAGCATCCTCTAGCCATGACTATGAAGCTACATCCAAAGTTAGTCTCATGGATGCTAATGATGAGGTACACTCTCCTTCACTTAGTCATGCTAATAATAATGACAATGCTAGCTCTACTAGTTTTCATGACATGTCATATGATGAGTTAGTAGATGAGTGTAGAAGGATGTATGCCTTGCTTGTTAGAAAAGATAAGGAAAATAAAATGCTAAAGAAAGAAAATGTGATGCTTAATTCTCATGTGCATGAATTAAAACTAGAAAATGATAAATTGAAATCTAGTTCATTTGATTTGTGTCATGATAGATTGAAACTTGAGCTTAAGAACTTAAAGCTTGAGAATGAAAATTTGAAATTTGAGAATTCAAAGATCATAAGTGAAAACAACAATTTAAAATCTCAATCTCATGTATTATATCAATCTCTTGACTCTTTGAAAAATGAGGTTGTGCTTTTGAATAAGAAAGTAAACGAATTCAAAAATATTTCTTCTCCTAAGAACACTAAAATGAAAAATACTTATGTAAAGAATGCCAACGTTCATAATCATTCTCATGTTAAGCATTCTACCATTAAATCTCATGTTCAAAAGAAAAATGTTTCCTTTAAGAATGCTCATGTTCATCATAGTTCACATGTCAAGCATTTTAGTGATACACCTAATGTTCATAGTGAAGATAAAAAATTTCATGGACATTATTTTAGTTGTGGTACATATGGTCATGCGATCTATGATTGTGCTCTTAAAAGAAATCCAAGTGTAGCTAGCTAGAACACTTTGGATACTTAGGCCAACTAACCCCCAAGGACCCAAAGCCATTTGGGTACCAAAGATCTCATGCTCTTTTGTAGGGGGAACTACCACACAATGATGAATGAGAAATGAAATATTGAAGTTGGCATTGAATTCAAATGAAAAATCTTCATGAGGTTGCAACTTCAAGTCATCTTGATGCCTTAGTAAGGTTGGCATCAAAAGTACTTTGGTATCATTCCCATCACTCTAATATTTATATTTAAGTTGGAGTTATGATACATGTTTAATTTGAGTTATTTCCCCCGCTCTTGTTAACAGTCTTTTGGAAAATGAATTTTGATTTTAATTTCCGATCTCTTTGGAGATCTACGTAGCCTATAATGGGCTCATGCGACCCTTCGATTCTAAATCGTAGGCTCATTGTGGCCTTTTGATTTTCAACCAATAGGAAGGATTGAAGATCTTAATTTTCAAATATTTCATATTTTGAGATCTCTTGATTCGTTTCGGATTCATGATTATTTATTTTGAAATGAATCTTTAACTATTTAGCAAAGTAGACTTTGATATCGATAATTGATTTTCTCTCTTTGCTACTTAGTATGATAACTTGCTTGGTGTATTTTCATTATGCTACTAATGAACATTGCTTGCAAGTTATGATAAAATTGGAAGGCTAAAGAAAATAAAAATTATGGAATTTCTCAAGATATAAGGTATGAGTTTCATTTTGGCAAAATTCTTGCATGATGTTGGGATGTGTGGCGATTGATCTACCCAAACCCTTTTATGTTGCGCTACGTAGAATTTTCGACAGTCCCGCTAGCTGGTTAGCAGCGCCTCTTGCCATGGGTGTGGGGGCGGAGCCCCCGAAGATTTTTCTGGGCCCTTTGGGCTGTGAGCCTGTGTCGCCCTATATAAACTCACATGTAATATTTGTCTTGTATGTGAGAAAACCCTAATAGTGAAGAACTTCTAGTGTGGTCGTGGAAGTAGGCAATTTCGCCGAACCACATAAATCTTGTTTGTTCTTGTGTGTGTTTTATTTGCTTCTCATTTCTTGTCTATTGCGCTAGATCTATTCCCAACAACTGGTATCAGAGCGAGGTTTGCAAAGGATTCGTGGGAGAGATGGCGTCAGAAGATGGGAAGGTGAAGATCGACAGGTTTGATGGAACATATTTCTGTTTTTGGAAGATGCAGATCGAAGATTATCTGTACTACAAGAAGTTGCACGAACCGTTATCAGGGGAGAAACCAGATAACATGAAGCAAGAAGATTGGGATCTGTTAGATCGCCACGCACTTGGAGTGATCCGATTGACGTTGACGCGGAACATTGCGTTCAATGTTATCAATGAAAAGACTACCAGGGTTTGATGAAGACATTATCGGATATGTATGAGAAGCCATCCGCTCCAAACAAGGTATATCTGATGCATCGCTTATTCAATTTGAAGATGTCTGACACTGTCTATTACAAAACATATCAACGAGTTCAATGATATCACAAATCGATTGAGCTCGGTGAAGATTGTGTTTGATGATGAAGTTAAAGCATTGATCTTGTTGTCATCACTACCTGAAAGTAAGTCAGCGACAGTGACTGCGGTGATCTTGGATGTTATATTTAATGAGAATGTAATGTACAAAGACAGACATGGACCTAGATCTAATATTGCAGGAAAACAACGAGTTGAAAGTGAGAAGGTTGAACTCGAAGAAATATCAGAGAATGATATAAGTGGATGGACTGAAGAAATACCAGATGATCTTGAAGACGTAGAGGCTGAAGATGAAATTGGGCCAGATCTGTTGGCCTAAGGTTTTCTACCTTGGTCTTAATCTCAGTTTTGATGATAATAAATATGGAACTAGTGTTTTATGAAGAATTACTTTCAGGTTCCATATTGATTAGCACTCGATGTCCTCGATCGGAAATATCGAAGAAATAGGAAAATCGGAAGGACATTGATCGACGCATTCGAGTTTGTCGCAGAAATTTCTCAAAGTTCGACGTGTGCACCAAAGACATCTTGGACGAGTCTAAAGAACACATGGAAAGCTCTCCAAGTTGACGCATGTTGAAGGCTGGAATACGAAAATGAAGCGCACAAGAAGAAGGCTAAAAAAATCAAGTTCGGCCTAGGTTCGGTCGACCGGTCAGTCGACCGAATGTGGTGAAGAATTGGCAGTAGCCAATTCAGTCGATCGGTCGATTGATCGAAGTGCGCCCAAAAGCGGCAGAATGCCGCGGTCGCTTGGGCGATCAATCCATCGGTCGACCGATGATCGACCGACAAGCAACCGAGTGTCGACAACAGGCAAAAATACGCTTGTTGATGAGCCATTTCGTTTGGGGGTTATAAATACACACCCCAAACTCTCTTCCAAGCATTTAATGATGCATTCAAGCTTCTATTAAGCCATATTTGATCATCTTTAAAGGATTTCTTGAGCCATCTCTTTGCAATCCCTAGTTTCCATGATAAAACTTTGATCTGGGCTTTGAACCTTCAAGATTCATCTTCTCAAGGCATCAAGAGGACTAGAGAGTTTCTTTTGGATCTAAGTATAGTTTTATTTATTTATTGCTCTAATTGTTATTGTATTTTCTTGGTTATTTTCATTGTATACCATTTGTGTAAACCTAGGTTGCTAGGTTTGATTGAGTTGATGGCTGCCTTGGTGTTAAGGCTTAAACCCACAATTGTAAACTCAGTTTACTAGGATTAGTTGAGTTGTCCCTTAGGTTGAGGTGTGAGAGTGGTCTCGGTAGGAAGGTGGGATACTTCTGGGTGTGGAAGTGCCTTCGGTTTGAGAGCGGAGACTTTCCGGTGTAAAGTCCTCTTTGTAAGGGAAACGATATAATCTAGTAAAACTAAGCTTGGAAATTCTAAGCGGGGTGCTTAGGTAGTGGAGTAGGCATTGGGGCTGAACTACTATAAATAATTGTGTTAGCATTATTTATCTTGTATTTCTTATTGCTTATCATTTATATCTTGCTTCCGTTTACTACTCGATTTGTGAATTGCCTAAGTAATCTAAGAAATGATTAAAATCGAATTTAGGCGATAAGTTTAGTTAACACACTATTCACCCCCCATCTAGTGTGACCATTTCACCAACAAGATCCACTTACACCAGAACCTCAGTTAAGAAGGTCTACAAGAATACCCAAGCCCGTACAAAGGTACTCTCCCTCGTTGTATTATTTGCTTTTGACTGATGTTGGGGAACCAGCATGTTTTGGTGAGGCAATGCAGGTGACAAATTCTATTAAGTGGGAGCTAGCCATGAAAGATGAGATGGAGTCCCATACAGAAGAACAATACATGGGTGCTTGCCGAGTTACCAAAAGAAAAAAGAGCATTGCAAAATAAGTGGGTGTATAGGGGGAAGGAAGAACATGATGGCAGCAGAAGATACAAAGCAAGACTAGTAGTAAAAGGTTTCTAGCAAAAATTAGGGATTGACTACATAGAGATTTTTGCTCCTGTAGTGAAGCTGACCACTACCAGATTAGTGCTGAGCATTGTAGCCGCTGAGGATTTGTATCTAGAGCAGCTAGATGTAAAAATAACTTTCTTGTATGGCGACCTCGAGGAAGATATCTACATGGTACAACCAAAAGGTTTTCAAATTGCTGGTAAAGAAAACCTCGTGTTCAAGTTGAAGAAAAGTCTATATGGACTAAAGCAGGCTCCTAGACAATGGTACATGAAATTTGATAATTTTATATGCAGCATTGGTTTCACAAGGTGTCAGATAGATCATTGATGTTATACAAGGAGGATTGGTGACCGTTATATTATTTTGCTTTTATATGTTGATGACATGGTAGTTGTAGGATCAAATTTGCAAGAGAGAGACAAATTGAAGAAAAAGTTGGTAGAGAAATTTGAGATGAAGGACCTCGGACTAGCTAAGCAGATACTTGGAATGAGAATCAGTAGAAGTAGAGCACATGGAATTCTCAAACTATATCAAGAAAAGTACATAGAGAAAGTGCTGAGCAGATACATCATTCAGGATGCAAAGCTCAGAAGCACTCCTCTGGGAAATCAATTCAATCTCAGTAAGAAATAGTTTCCAAGGATAGATAAAGAGCGTGAGCAGATGTCCAAAGTGCCTTATGCATCTGCAGTAGGAAGCCTAATGTATGCTATGATTTGTACTAGACCAGATATAGCACATGTAGTGGGAGTTGAAAGCAGGTTTATGTCTGATCCGAGAAAGGAGCATTGGGAAGTTGTAAAATGGATATTGAGACACTTGAAAGGTACATTAAGTACAACACTTCAGTTTAAAAGGAATAGTGTTACTCTATAGGGCTTTTCTGATGCAGATCTTGGTGGTGATTTGGATAGTAGGAAGAGCACTACAGGTTATCTTTTCACTATAGGAGGTACTGCTGTAAGTTGGATGTCCTGACTTCAAAAGAGTATTGCTCTCTCAACCACAAAAGTAGAATATATGGCTATCTCAGAGGTTGGAAAGGAGATGATTTAGTTGAAGGGTCTCTTGAATGAATTGGGACAAACATAGGGTAACAATGAGCTATTCAATGATAGTCAGAGTGCAATCCATCTTGCTAGAGATCTGGTATTTCATTCAAGGACTAAACGTATTCAGCTGATATATCATCATATTCACCATTTGATAGATGATGGAATGCTACAGCTAAAGAAAATTCTTAGATCAAATAACCCTGTAGATATGTTGACCAAAGTCGTCACCACTGATAAGCTGAGGTTATGTATGACCTCAATTGGCCTCCATGGTTAGTGATGAGGAGGTATTGCACTAGAATTGGATGGAGCTTGTACAAGAAGAGAAAGTTTATGTGAGCATCGTTGGTATCCCTAGATCAGTCTCCAAGTGGGAGATTGTTGGGATGTGTGATAACTGATCTGCCCAAACCGTTTTATGTTGCGCTACACAGAGTTTTCGACGGTCCCACTAGCTGGTTAGCAGCGCCCCTTGCCAAGGGTGTGGAGGCGGAGCCCCCGGAGATTTTTTTGGGCCCTTTGGGCTGTGGGTCTGTGTCGCTCTATATAAACTCACATGTAATATTGGTCTTGTATATGAGAAAACCCTAATAGTGAAGAAATTCTAGTGTGGTCGTAGAAGTAGGCAATTTCGCCGAACCACGTAAATCTTGTATGTTCTTGTGTGTGTTTTATTTTCTTCTCATTTCTTGTCTATTGCGCTAGATCTATTCCCAATAACTGGTATCAGAGCGAGGTTTGCAAAGCATTCATGGGAGAGATGTCATCAGAAGATGGGAAGGTGAAGATCGACAGGTTTGATGGAACAGATTTCAGTTTCTAGAAGATGCAGATCGAGGATTATCTGTACTAGAAGAAGTTGCACGAACTTTGACCATGATTGATTTTTCTTTTCCTTTTTGATTGATGTCAAAAGGGGGAGAAAAATATAGGTAAAAGGGAAGAAAATATTGGAAAACCATGCATATAGGTTGAGGAGTTTATTTTCATAGATATGCATGTTGATAGGGGGAGAAATCCCATGATTTATATCCTTTGTGCTTTAATGAATATATTTTCTTAAGGATGTTTGTCATCATCAAAAAGGGGGAGATTGTTGTCCTAAGGTTTTCAACATTGGTCTTAATCTCGGTTTTGATGATAACAAATATGGAACTAATGATTTTATGGAGAGTTATTTTCAGCTTCCTTATCGGTTAGCGCACGACGTCCCCAATCGAAAAAATCGAAGAAACTGGAGAAATCAATAAGGACGCTCGTCAACGCTCGGGATTCTTTGAAAAGTTAGAGTTTAGGGTTTAGGGTGTTTAACATGTGTTGTAAATCATCATGATGATGCAAAAAAATCCAAAAACCAAACTCGAACCCCAAAACATGAAAAATCGAAAAATCGGAAACGAGCCTGAAATTCACCAAGCCTAGGGAGCTCATTGGAGGGCTATATAACCTAGCCTTTTTCTTGACACCAAAAGTCCCAATAATTGTTCCTTAGGTAAAAACTAGATAACGACATATTTTAAAGGAATTTTTGGAAGCATTTAATCGATTCATATTTGACTCGGGAGATTATAAAATTTTCGATTTTCAAAAATTTATACTAGATCCCAAAAGTTAAATTTTGATTCTTAAGGATTTTGATTTTTTAGATATTTTTATTGAATCCAAATGGGGGGTAATCCTTATATAACATTTATGTTTTAAAGTTATTAACTTAAGACTTGGCGAAGACGGAACCTAGAAATGAACAACATCGCGAGAAAAATCAACAAACTGTCTTGATTTCTAGGTGCCGGTCGATGGGCGGTCGATCAACCATCAGTTGGCCATCGATCGGCCACTAACCATTTTGGACAGTGTTCTTCGGTCGATGGCCGACCGCTTGGGCGGTCGATCGGCCACCGACCGAGCGGCGCCAACGGGCAAAAATCAGCATGTTGGGTGAGCTATTTTGTCTCTCTCCTCTTGTGGCTTATAAATAACAGCCCTTGAGTGCCTTCCTCATTGATCTATGATTCTATTGAGCCATCCTTGATTATCTCTAAAGCTTAGTGTAATATCCTAGATATTAATTTTGTTTTCCATCTATGTTTGTAGTTTTCAGACTAGCGGGCTAGTCCGAGATCGAGCCGAGTCGACTCATGGTTCGGTGAGAACTTGCGGGCTCGGGTAAGTAAGAATATGAATTGTGAAATTTCTTTTTCTGCAAAGATAATTTATTTAATTATCCTATTGCGTGTGCTTGGGTTATTTCATTATGTTATTATGTTATGCATGTGATTTGTGCTTGTGATAGCATGAGATTAGAATAGGATTAATTAAGTCTAATCGGGTTAACGGGTTCAGGTTCGGCTTGAGGCGGATGCGGCTTTGATACGAGATTTAGTGGAGTTAGGGTTGAGGAGGGAGTATAAAACCGCCTCCCCTTGGCTTGCGGCTCCAATAGGGAGCCGCACAAGCCATTTGAAGAGAGGAGCAGCCGCTAACCGCCAGCCAGCCGCCCCTCTCCTCTCTTCTCTTGGAGCCGCCTAAGCCAAGCTTCTTCTTCTTCTTCCTCTTTCTTTCCCTTGGAAGCCAAGCCGTGGCTTGGGGAGGAGCCGCTGCCCTCTTCTAACTCTTCTTGGAGCCGGCGGCTTGAGGAGCCGCCGCCCCCTCTTTCTCTTGGTGGAGCTAAGCCACCTCCTCTTGGAGTTGGATTCAGAGGCCGTCGATCGAGATTTCTCCTCTAAATTTCCTTTATATTTAGGTGAGTGGTTTTACCCCTCCTTCTCGGGTTTCTTTGAATTATTGAAGCCATTCTTGAAGGCTAAGATGTTCTTGATTTGTTTTCCGACGATCTCTCAAATTATCGCCGTTCTTTTTGTTTGCCGTGTTTGAGGAGGCCCTAAACCCTCCCCTATGGGGTTCGGCAGCCCTAGGATAATCCTAGGGGTGCTCGGCCAAGGTGGAGACGAGGGTGCCCTCATGGTGTTCGGTGAAATGCCTAAGTGAGGGTTTTTGGTGCTCTTGAGACTCATGCCTTAATTTGCTTATCAATTTGAGTTCCTATATGTCCAAGCATGCCTTGTAATTGATCTGTGATTTTTGGATAGAAATCATGTTTTGCAAAATTAAGATCTTGATATTGATGCCATGAAGGTTCTTGAAGAAGGATTCTTGATCATGATGCTTGTTTCTTGTTTAAGGTGTTATTGATACTTGTTAGCCTTGTTTAATAAGTATGAAAGTTGAGAGATTTATCTCAAGATTAGTATTCTATTTTAATGATAATTAAGGATCTAATTTATGTAAATTTCAAATTTATTTTCATGCTATGCTGAAAATTCAATGTTGCTGGAATTTCATACTGAAATGATAAATTCTGTGTTGTTTTGAAATATTTGTGGTGGTGTGTGTAGTTTTTTGAGCATAGTTGTGTAACCTATCATTTTGACCAAAAAACATAGGACACACTCTGGAAACCAGATTTGGGTTAGATACATCAGTTTCGGGCATAACAGTAAGCTAAAATAAAACCCTAAAACAAAATTCTAATCTTGGTGATCTAAAATTTAATTGCATAATTAAAATTGAGCAAGGGGTCAGCATAATCTGTTATGAACCAACAAATAAAGTTATGCATGAAATAAAAACTCACAGGTTTATGACATTACAGGTCTAGGAGTTGGGGTCAGGTATTAGAGTGTTGACACGTTTCCCAACTAGGACACCCCTAAGACATCGTAGGAGAGACTTGACTTAGGTCATGTTGCTCCATAGCTTTATGAATGACGGAGAGGCTCGTTGAGAAGCCGGATGGCGGGCTAGGCTCGGAAGGTTGGATGGCTAATTCCCAACCTATGGAATAAGTTCAGATGGGCAAATCCCGATTGTTCCTAAGATTCTTTATTTAAAGGGGTAAGTTCAGATGGGTGAATCCCGATTAATCCTACGTTATTTATTGGAACAAGTTCGGATGGGCAAATCCTGATTGTTTTGGTTTGGCCTCGTGGAATAAGTTTGGAGAGCCTACCCGATTATTCCCGAGGTACTTTTAAGGAATAAGTTCAGACGGGCAAATCATGATTATTCTTGTGATATCTTAAAGGGGCAAGTTCGGATGGGCCAATCCCGATTGCTCCTGAGTTTCTTTATATTAGGATAAGTTCGGAGGGCCTACCCGATTATCCTAGTATGTTTTGTTGCCTTATGGAATGGTAGGCTTAGGCCTGTTGATCTTCACCGGTTGGGTGTTGGCTGCCTTCTGGCAGGTGGTGGCCAGATGGCCTGATAGCTAGTCACTCACTTGTGACCTTTCCTGCTTGAGTTAGGAGTTTTTCTTTATGCATCATATCTGTGTTTGGTTTTTTGTGGGGGTTGGTAGAATCGCTCATTGAGTTCTTTTGAACTCACCCGTTCTCGTTTTATTTTTGTTTGGCAAAGCCTGACCGGTGAGGTGGGTTGGAGCACTTGGCGCGGTTGGAGGGCAGATGAGCCACATGATCTCATAGTAGTCCTAGTTAGGGGTCGTAGTCGAGTTTTTTGGTAGTTAGTCATGCACTTGTATTTCAGTGTTTTAGAGTTGTAGTCCCTTGGAGACATTGATGTCTTTATTTCAGATTTCATTGTAATTGAACAGTTGAACTTGATTTACTATTTCCGCACTTTATTATTTTGTTAAACTTACTTATAATGATTTCTGATTTGGTTTTCCATTTGAAATAAAACTCGTTTATTTCTTTCTGCTATGTTTTATTGTTCAGTTGGCATGTGCATGGTTTAGGTTGTGGGGTATAGACACGTATACCCTCGCCGGTGACGTGATCCTGAGTTGGGGCGTGACACTTTTCGTGAGCCATCTCCTTGCAAACTCTAGTTTGATCTATGAACTCCTTGATCTTGCCTTCAAGCTTTGATCGATTCATCATTGAGGCATCAAAAGGAACTAGGACTCGTGTTTGGAGCTAAGTATTTGTTGTACTATTTGTTTGCTCCATTGTTTGTGTATTTTATCATTTATTTCGTTGTATTCTTAAGTGTGTAAACCTAGAGTGCTAGGTTGATTGAGTTGGTGATTGTCTTGGTGTTAAGACTTACTTCCATCGGTGTAAACGTAGTTTACTAGGATTAGTGATTGTTGCCCCTTAGGATTGAGGTGGAAGAGTGCTATCGGTAAGAAGGTGGAGACTTTCGAGTGTGGAAGTGCCTTAGGTTGAGAGCGAGACTCTTCGGGTAAAAGTTCTCTTTG
Organism: Canna indica; assembly: GCA_034359265.1. NCBI lineage: Eukaryota > Viridiplantae > Streptophyta > Magnoliopsida > Zingiberales > Cannaceae > Canna > Canna indica. Next base: position 27,178,777 of record CP136898.1, on the reverse strand, counting down.
TAAGCGAAATGATATAATCTAGTAAAACTAGTTTGGAAATCTTACGCGGGGTGCTTAGATAGTGGAGTAGGCATTGGGGTCGAACCACTATAAATCACCTTATTTGCATTGCTTCTATTTGTGTTTGTTAATTAGCTTATTTACATTGTTTCCTCTTGCTACTCGATTTGTTATTGCTTAAGTAATCAAGTAAACAATTAAAACCGGAATTAGGCAAAAAGATTAGTAAACACACTATTCACCCCCCTATAGTGTAGGCCATTTCACCAACAGTCTGATCCTCCGACCATATATAATGAGCCTGCGAAAAAAATATATATTATTATCGATCGATATTTATAATTAACATTCATTTAATAAATATACGTACATGGAACTCTCACCAAAGTATATCTACATGCTCGCGGGGCACGTGCGACCATGTAGGCCACGCCCTGTGCATGAATCGTCGGATCGTCCCCACTATCATGCGAGGGATGTCCTCCTGCTCAAACCTGCACAAAATAGAGTACAATTATATATTATGATATATTGAATTATATATAAATTATAATCAATAATTAATGTATCTACTTAACTTTTTCCGTTCACACTAACCACTATGCGCAACTCCCCCTCGACTGGCGGAGAGAGAATTCTGTTAGGCCCTCGTGGCCTACGTCATGATGTTGACGAACCTAGATCGGCGGCTGAGGCACTACTGGAGGTGATGGGATGGTGGGTGTTAGCGAAGGGACGTTGACTACAGGTGGGGGGATGGTGGGTGGAAGCGAAGGGACGATGGTTACAAGCGAGGGGAAGGTGGGTGGAGGCGAAGCCATGATGGCTAGAGGCAAGGGGATGGTGGGTGGGGGCGAAGGGATGATGGCTACAGGTGGGGGGGGGGGGATGGTGGGTGGATACGGGGCGACAGGTGGTAATCGTCGGCGATTCCTGTGAGGAAATCCTCCTCGAGCATGTTTTTCTCGAACCATAGTTGTCAAATATGAATATAATTAGATTATATATAATAAATTAATAAATATATTTAATAATTAAAGATATACTATTCATTTATTATATTATTCGACATCCTCATTATCATAATTTGTGTAATACTCTTCTTCTTGTTCTTCATCGGAATATTCAAATTCTTCTTCTTCTCCTTCATCATCATCATTTTGTCCTTCCTCAACTTTATTATCATTGTCAGCAACATATTCTACTTCCGATTGAACTAATTCTGTGTCATCATCCTCGAGTATTGGACTAACTCGTTGTACCTCAGAAGGATCTTCTTCTTGATAGAAGTCATATGTCAGCTCATTCTCTCCAACTATCGAGTCAATTTTACCTCTGGCTTTAGTCTTACAAACTACACACTAATATGCAGCTATCTTTCTTTCGAGATGGATATATGCATATAATATAGTTGTTCAGCTTGAGATGCCAATATAAATGGCTCATTTGAAGATAATTTCTATTTGTAATCGACCTTGACAAGTTTATACTTTGGATGAACTCTCATGCATCTATCGCTTGTATCGAACCAATAACATTTAAAAAGGGCAACTAATTTCCAACCGAGATATTGCAATTCTATGACTTCTTCAAACAATCCATAAAAATCGACATCACATTTAGCATACGTTGTCCCTTTGACGCGTACCCCGACATTCATAGTCTTCTTTGTAAATGAATATTCAACTGTGTGAAATTTATATCTATTAACAAAATAATCGTTATAACACGATACAAGTCACATTGGAACTCACGATTGCACAATCTCTCTAATTCCTCGTCGCTGTAAATTGAGTATTTTGTCACCATGTTGACGACAAATATTTCAATGAACTTTTCAATATCTAGACAGTTGAGTAAAATATACAAGTGTGCCAAATGGTACTCTTCATCGTTTAAGTATCGAGATGGACGAGAACCCAAAGCACGGCTAGTGTAACAAAAAAAATTTAAAGACCGTCTAATGGTTGAGCTCCCCCATCATCATTCCGTGGAAGACGATTAAATCTTGTCTAAATGGTATATGCTTTTGATATTGAACCTTCAATTTTCGCGGTGTTCTTTACTTTTTTCTTCAAACGATTCATGTAACTTTCAAATAAATATATCCTCTAGTATTGAACGGGGCCACCAACTCGTGCCTCGTATGCCAAGTGTATCGTAGATGCTACATCGAGTCAAAAAATACAGGAAGGAAAACTGCTCTGGATTGCATATGATTTCAACAATATTATTTTCAAGTGCTGACATATCTTCGACTCGAATGACATTTGCACAAATGTTTCTGAAAAACATACTAAATTCGGTCAACGGACCCCAAATTTTATCATGTAGATGATCTTGAAACACGACCAGAAGGAATCTCTGCATGAATACATGATAATCGTGGCTCTTTATCCCCGATATTTTGCATTCATCGACGTTCACACACTGAGATAAGTTTGAGGTATATCCATCAGGTAATCTGAGTTCTTTGATCCATTGATACACATCTTTTATATGTTGTTTATTTAACACATACGACATCTTCACCTTATGAAGTCGTCTGTTGACCTCTTGCAACTCTAACTCCGACCTCTTACAATATATCTTTAGATCATGTCGGGCCTTCACATTATCTTTAGTTTTCCCGAAAATATTTATCAAAGTGTTAAAAATATTATCAAACACATTTTTTGATGTGCATGACGTCCAAATTATGTTGAATAAGTAATGAACTCCAATACGATAATTCCCAAAAGATACTTTTTTCACCGAGTTATAAGTTTGACCAAAGCCTGAAATTCTATCATTCCGACCAAAAATAATCTCTGGAAGCAAGGAAACACGTGCTAACATATGTTCACTAGACAACATCAGTGGTGGCTCATCTCTTTCGACTCTACCATTGGTAAATTTGTCACGATTCCTTTGATATTGATAGTTAGATGGTAGGAACCGATGATGACAATCAAAGAAAGAAATTTTTCATCCATTCTCAAGACTGAAGGCTTTTGAGTGTTTCATAAAATACGAACAAGAAAGTCGCCCATGCGTGCTCCAACCAGACAACATGTCGTAAGCCGAAAAATCCTTAATTGTCCAAAAGACAACAACTCTTAAAGTGTACTTTTGCTTTCAGTGACAATCATATGTGACACCTCCCTCAGCCCATAATGTTTTCAGTTCATCAATTAGGGGTCAAAGAAACACATCAATTTCTTTCCGAGGGTCCCTGGGACCGGAATAATCATCGAAAGATAGATAAATTCATCTTCCATACACATTGACAATGATAAATTATAAACGATTAGCAGCACTAGCCAAACTGAATAAAGAGTTGTTGAATGACCAAACGGATTAAAATCATCTGTGCACAATCCCAATTTCATATTTCTAGTATCATTAGTAAATGAAAGATATCATCTATCCAAATATTTCCATGCTTCACTGTCGGATGGATGAGTCATCACTGTATCTTCACGACTTCTTGCATGCCAACTCATGTAGGGGCAGTCTTTTTCGACATGAATAATCTTTGAAGCATAGGTGTCAGTGGAAAATATCGAAGCACCTTAAACGAGATATTTTTTTTATTGGACCAATTTCTTCTCCTTGTAATGAGGATGTTCGCATACCGCGCATTCATCCAACTATGCATTTTCTTTATAATATAAAATGCAGTTATTTGGGATGCGTGTATCTTTTCGTACCCAAGTTCTAATTTCCTCAACTTTTTTGTCTTATAAAAGGTTAACTCAAACTTGTTATATGGAGGCAACATTCCATTGATAAAGCCTACAATCTGATCAAACGCAATCCCGCTGATATTACAATCAGACTTGATGTTCACGAGTTGTGTGATTCCCGAAAGTCTTGTATATTTAGGACAATTCTCATACATAGGTTCATCGACAACTTTCAACATCTCATAAAATTTTGCGGCCTCCGTATTCGGCAATTCAATCTTTATCGCAGGTTGTTCTTCTGTGACATCAACAGTTGTAGTATATGGTGGCACTAACGTCATAGTAACTGACTCGACATTATCATTTAAATGAAATTGACCACCAAAACTATCAAGTATCATTATTCTATAAGGATTAGGTGGATTGGACGTAGAAACAACGACACTCGAAGATTCACCATGAGTATGAACGACAAGATTGCTCGACGTCCCGACTTCACGTGACTCCCCGTTAGGGCTGTTCATTGGGTCGACCCGACCCAATGAACCCGAGAATCTGACCCGACCTAACCTATTTGGGTTGGATCAGGTCAGGTCGGGTACAATTTGACCAAATTCTACCATAATCGGGCCGGATCTCGGGTTTTAGAATTTGAAACTTGATGACCCGATTATTTACCGTTTTTAATTATTTTTAAAATATTTATATTAAAAAAATAATAATTAATTTTTAAAAAATTTTAAAAAATATTGTTAAAAACTCATTTTTACATAAACGGGTAAATCCGACTACCCAACCCGACCCGAACTAACCCAATTACACTTGGTCGGGTCAGATCGATTTTTTCCCTAAACCCGACCTGACCCGATCCGTGAACACCCATACTCCTCGTGACAAGTCCATACATAATATCTTGCTATGAATCCTTTTATTTATAGATGCATCGTGATACTTTTTCGATCCTAAAATTTTGCATTCGAGCATTTCCGACTTGAACATCGGATTTGATCACCGCTAACGAATTTTTGATTCAAATAGGTGAAATTTAAGAAGTGAATTAATTACGCCTACTTGAAATTCATTCGTTATAGCTCCACGATCAAATCGTTCGTACATCCAACTTTGATCACCCTACATGATTATGTCAATCAATGACAATATCTTCAATTAATATCTTTAGGTGGGATGGTAATATTCCATTCAGGATTCATGTTATTCATATTGCACAACGTATTTTTTTTAGGCGTTAACTTTATTCTAAATTTCGACAACATCTCGCTACGGTTATCCGAATACGCATATCATCTGGGAGCGTATCAGAGAACAAGGAAGATACAATAGCTAAAATTTACGAATGAATTAACGGTTAAAAGAAATAACATGGTCTAATACAAATAACTATTGTACCAAATTATCCAATTAGGGACTATTCAAGGATTGTACATCGTATAAAGGAGCATCTACTTCGTTTAAATGAACATTAACATAAAAATAATACTAATATTAACATAAAGCCCTAATTATCAGATTAAACTAAACTAGGGTTTAATTAACTAACTAACATTAACATAAAAATAATACTAACATTAACATAAAGTCCTAATTATGAGATTAACATTAACAGTAAACATATAAATTAACCCTAATTAATTAAATAAGATTAACAGTAAAAAAATAACACTATAACCCTAATTAATTAATATATTAACAACAAAATAAATAAATAAATAAATGCTATCGACGGGGTCCGAAACCTAGGGTTTCGACCCCAATTGGTCGGAGAGGGGGAGGGAAGGGTTACCTGATCGACGGTGAGGGAGGGAGGGTGCTGGCCCGAAGATCGGCGGTGAGGCAGAGGCGACGACGGGCCAGCGAGTGATGTAGAGAAGGAGAAGGCGTCGACAATGAGAAATCAGCGACGAGGAGAAGAGAGAGGAGAGAGCGAGAGAAAGAAGAGGGGTCGGGCGCGAACGCAAATAAATAGTTTTTTCATCGACGACGCGTCAGCCGTTGGAAAACCATGGATTGTTAATTATTACATCCTCGATTGTCGGCGTGTCCGTCTCTAAGCCGTTTGTGATTAGTTTTTTTATTTTCACGCCGCGTGTGCGCCATTGACTCATAAGCGACGGCCGCTGATAGTCGTCCCTATTAATTTATTGTATCACTGATGGCCAGAGGTGGCAATGGGCCGGGCCCGCCCATGGGCGGCACGGGCCCGACCCAGTTTTGGGCCGTGCTTGACCCGACTTGTATGTGCCCAAGTGGTGGGCTGGGCTCGCCCCCTTGGACACATGGGCCGTGCTCGGCATGGCTCGAAAGCGGGCTATGCCGAGCCCGACATGGCACGGGCGTGGCCCTGCACCCGCAGGCTAGGCCTGGCACCACCTAGGCCTAGCCTGGTCTGCACACAGTCCTAGCTTGGTTTTTTGTGCTAGACTTGAGCAATATATACTTTACTTAGTAAAATTATATAAAAATAGATAATAGGTGTTCGTGTGGTGGTTAGTTCATTAGAAAAAGAAGGGAAGGTCGGTGGTTCGAGTCTCACCACCGACTAAGTTCTTTATGTTAGGGAAGGCGGGCTCAGGCCTAGAGCCATGTGCATGCCACCGGCTTATAAGCGACGGGCTAAGGCGACTGTATGTGACGTTGCAAATGTTACATTTGCAACAGCTTGTGTAACTGTCATAAAACAATGGATATTTTCGATGACTTTGTCGACCGTTGGTCAGGGCCGTTGGTTAAAGCCACTATTCTAGTAGTGGATTATAGACACATATTGGAGAACATGGCGTTGGCAGACCCACCGTTAGGATACTATATGGATTTATATCATTGGTATATCTCACAGTAGTAGTGGTATTTCAGACCTTCGACCTGATGTCACCATGTATTCCTACATGATAAGTTTTGTGTTATGTCCTAGTCTAACATCATCTTTAATCGGATGGTAATAAATATTACAATTGGACATGAAATGAATCATGTAGTGGAATATGTGTAGTCGTGAAGAAATTTATCTATCTCATATATGAGAGAGATATCTATGGGCCCCTTGATGAGTAAGACAAAGGAAATGCATGGCCGTGCTCAAATGAATTGATAGGAGTGTCAATATCATTTGTTAATTCAGTTTGCTCATGAATCAAGAAACCTGATTGAGCAACATAAGGATGATGTACTCGATGCCTTATGCTTGATCGAGATATCGCGTGACAAAATGACAGATTATCATATTGTGAGTTAGGTATGTTCTGACCCCCGACTTTCACTTAACTTGTGTAATGATAATGTCTTGCTAGAGGTCACTTATGACTCGTAGGCCGCAAATGAAATTTGGACCTACTACCAACGTTAAGTGAGCCTACATGGTCGCATGCATAGAGCGAACTAAATTGGGCTTTAGGCCACGTTCATCGGATTAGGCATGACAAGTAACAAGTTAATTCTCTCTTTGAAATTAATTTTGAATTTAAAAAGGAGTTTTCAAATCGGAATTAATCATTCTCAATTTTAAATGAGATTTTTAAAATTGGAATTATTTTGATCACAATTTAGGTAATGTATCTTTAATATTCGTTATTAAAGGATACATTATAATCAACATCTCAAATTTAGGAAATTCATCGTTGGTAATTGTTATTAAGGATATATTTTATCGGGTATTTTTTTTTTTTTAAGATTCCAGATATGGCCCTAAATTGATCAACGATTGTGATGAAGCGTTCCAAGTTTATTGATGCATCTATAAATATCCACCTATGGTCTTCATATTATGATGATCCATCTTTGGTGGCACCTGACCTTACATTCAACGGAGCCGACCTCCTTTTTGAAGGAAGTCAACTTCCTTTAGAGGTAGCCGACCTCCACCCAAAAGAGAGAGAGGAGAGATCGGAAGGAGTTCCTTGCTCACAAAGATTGGAAGGAGTTCCGAGACAACAGAGCTAGCACTCGTCACCCTAGTTCGTTGCGTTCGTTCGTATGCTAACCGTAGAGGGTGTGTGTCATCAGCAGTATCTAGGATTTGAAGCAAGATCGAGATCTTGGATTCACAAACTAGAAAATAGAGCTCGATCCTCAATGATATAACTACTAAACCTATATTGATTTAATCGAGATGTATGGATCCGCTTGGGTAGAGGATTGTTTTTGTTTTTCGCTACGCAATTTTTTGTTGCTTGGTTGGTCCTCTTCAACCCAACACCTAGAACCTAATTCACTTCCTTCTAAGGGTGCAATCATGTAGACTCACTTAACATTGGCAGTAGCCCAAATCTCATTTATGGCCTACAAGTCATAAGCGGCATCTAGTAAGACATTATGACTACCCAAGTTAAGTGAATGTTAGTGATCCGAGTAAACCTAACTCACAGTATGATATTCTGTTATTTTGTCACATGATATCTAGATTAAGAATAAGATGCGTATAATATCATCCTTATATTGCTTAATCAGGTTTTTTGATTTCTAAGCGGACTGACTTAACAAATGACATTGATACGCATATCAATCAATACAAAAAAATTAAAATTAGTATCAAATTGTTTTTGCCCCAGCAGTGAAATACAGTGACAAAATGATGATTTAATGACAAAAAGTGCTCGCCAACCATTTGTTATGGTAGGTCCAACGCTAAAAATCATTTTTGGCTTTCGAGCGCGAGCTTTAGCAAATTGCCACAAATTATAATTTCTTTAGTGGCAAACGAAAAAGTCAATCTACCTCCAGCCTATTGTGGCAAATGGGGCTTGCTCACATCATGTACCCTTTATGGCAAAATTATTTGTCACTTATTAATATATGTTTGTCATTATGATATCCTTTTTGGAATCCTTTTCATGTCAAAAATAGAAGAAATTTGCCGCTCATACCGTGTTATATTTTGCCATTATATATCAAATTTGATATTACAAATTTTGCCACTATATGTTTGATCCTTTGTCATTAAACATTAAAATGAATTTGCCACTTAAGGTACATTTCAACATTAATCCAAATACAACGTACATTTAACCAACACCAAATAGACTTAAGGTAACGAAATACATCACAAATAACACACTCAACCTACATAAAATAGACCAAGGTATCTAATATCCAAAGACGACAAAAAAAGAAGAGAATTTGCTTAAATCAGCAACTGCTCAACATTGTTGCCCCTGCAATTGCTTAACCAAAGCTGCTCTTCATTTCTTCTTCTTTTTCTCCTACAAAAATAAGAACACAAAAATAAATCACAAATTCAATCTTGAAAATGAACATGCACAATAAGGTTTGCTGAAGAAGTAGGCTAATCAAGAATGAGTACATAGAGTGCAACAGAAGCAGGAGTAGGCGAACTGCTATTATCAAACTTAAGTACTATTCCTACTTGAGGATCAGAGTAGTACGGTCCGACACAGTGTCTGTCTAAGTCAGCTGCAATTTCGGCGTGGGGGGGGGGGGAGCTGCAAAAGACACTTCGACGCTTAAGTGAGTAGGACTCCAAGGAAAATGAAACTTAGGTTACATGAGGCATGCCATATTTGTATCTATTGTAGGTGGAGGTGATCACGCCGCCCGGCAATCTCGCGGGATGTTGCTCATGTTGATGGAAATTTGACACTAGAAGAGGGGGGGGGGGGTTGAATAGTGTCTATCCCCTTTTTCTATTTAATCAGCTTTTTTTCTTTTATACTCAAACTTAACTTAACTTAAGTGGAAGTATTTCTTAACAGTGGATGTGATCAAATATCAATAGCAATGATAGGCAAACAAGAAAGTAATACAGACAAGAATAATTATAGTGGTTCGGCCAACTGCCTACTCTACTACCTTGGCTCCTCGCCAAGGATTTCTAATCACTACTTTATAGAGTTTGTGTTTCCCTTTGAATACAATGAGGACACTCTTCTCACCACTATGAGAACCCCTCAAACCTATTCACCTAGGCAAAACACAATTCTACAAAGTTTTCCTAAGTGTTTCCCTAGCACACCTAGCAGCTATTACAGATGAAAAAACCAGTTTGAAATAAAACTTCAAATACAATGTGAAAGAGCTCAAGAATAGAAATAAAAATCAAAGTTCTTTTCCCAAGCCTTCACGCCTTCAACTCGCCAGAGAATGCATTGGAGTTGCAGTAGAGTTGAAGAAAACATGTGCTTGAAGAAGAATTTGACTAAAAATTAGGACGTAGCAGATCAATCGCTTTGAAGGCTTTTAATCACTTCTTTAATGCTCAATAATTTCACTAAGAAGCTTTTAAGAAGCTGGGTGAGGGGTATTTATAACCCCTCAGCTGAACGATGACTCAACGGGTAGAAAAATAGCCGTTATAGCCCTTTCGGTCGATCGTCGGTCGACCGCTACCCTTTCTGTGGGTTTTTAGCTCTGTTCGGTCGACCGATGGGTCGACCAAAGGAGTCGCAACTTCACCATCCTGAATTCGGTCGACCAATGCAGTGAAGTCGGGGACGCGGTTTTATGATTTTTGATCCGGTCGACCGATGACCCTTCTGCCAAATTTTGGTTTCGATCGATCGACCGACCAGTCGACCGACGCAGCCTTCTGCATTTTCTTCACCAACTTCGGTCGATCGATAGGTTGATCGAATGGCTACTGCTATTTTTTCACAATCTTCGGTCGATCGAATAGGCTGCTGCCAAAGATCTGCCTTTTTTGGTCGACCGATTGGTCGATCGAACTCAGGCTGAGGCTGACTTCTACTTGATTTTTGTTACATGCCTTTTTATGGGTTTAGTTACTAAGTTTTAACTTGGATAATTTTATAATTTGGCTTGGGATAAAATCATCCTAGGGGTATATTACACGATTTCTACTTGATCTAAGCCCGAACCTTTCTTTGACGTTTTCTACTTCCGTTTCTTTGAGAATCTCTTCTTTCGTTTCGTTTGAACGAACTTGGCATGCTTATCGCAACCTCAACCTGAAATCAAAACTTCACATATAGATTAAATACTTGTTTGTTATCATCAAATTAAAGATCGAGGCTTAAGAGAGACCCTTAAGCCAACAACTCATAATGGGTCGAGGCTGATCCCAGAGATAGCGTGCCTATAATGGCGTATCTTATGATAAGGTAGGACATGGATGTCCTTGTAAGGCCAGGTGGAGCCCCTAGGCGGAGCCATCTGGTTTGGCTTGAGTTGGGTTGAAGGGCGCTGCTGGGTCTAATCCGAGTGGATCCAATAGTACTAGTCTAGTCTATAGCCCCCGAGCTCGGTCGGAGTCTGGAGGACAACGTATCGATCTCTAAGTAGAGTTAACTTCCCCACTTCAGTTTTTTTTATGACTTTTGAGGAATTTCTGGGAATATTTATCATCCCGTGTTTAGCGATTATAAAGGCTGAGTTGTGTAAGTGGTCGTCGAAGCTGAGTTGGATCAAGCGACCATAGAGGCCAAGATGTAGTGAGAGACCGTGAGGCCGAGTTGGAGCGAGCGACTGTGGAGGCCGAGCTATAATGAGCGGTCGTAAAGGCCGAGTTGGAGCGAGCAACCGTGGAGACTGAGCTGTAGTGAGCGGCCATAAAGGCCGAGTTGGAGAGAGCAATAGTGGAGGCCGAGCTAGAGTAAGCGATCGTAGAGGTCGAGCTGTAGCGAGTAGTCGTAAAGGCCGAGCTTGGCTCTTTGGTTGGTGTGTGGAAACCTTGTCTTGACTTGGAGTGAGTCGGATTGGCATATCTTTGCCATATTGTTCTCGCATCTTCTCGACTTCCATGCTTAGCATGATAGTTTGATAGCGGGGACTTCTTTGTCCCACGTGGCAGTTTCTGATTGGTGTTTGCCTCCTTGTTTTAGAGGAGGAATCATTATGGAGAAAGTGTCCGCTGGTGTCTTTAGGGGTTTCTAGAGAACCGTCAATCGTTGAGATGACCGGCTCAGATTTAACCATGACATCATTGCTGGCCATTGGATGGAGAGGTTGTCATTCCTTGGCCTATAAAATAGCCCCTTCTTTCCTCGTTTGGAAACTTTCTTGCGCCCATGGTATTCGGCGTCTGTTCTTTGGAGGTTCTCGACGGTGACACGTTCGTTGATTACCTTCTCTGCCCGTCATTTTTTTTCCTCTAGTAAGTCTTTTGGTTCTATCCTTTAGTTTCTGTGCTGTCGATTGGGCTCTTAGGTCGGTAGGCTCGTATTGATTTGCCTTTGTTTTTTGCGATCAACACAGCTGGGCGCTCATCTACTATTTGGAGACCAAACTAGTCTATCTTGGGCTTAAGTCATTTTTTTTCATATTTTTCTCCCTCTTTTAGGCGAAGGGGAACTAGAAGGGACTATGAGTGTCTTTTAATGGCATTCCTGTGAGAAAAACACTTTAGTGTGTATAAGAACTCTGAGTGGGAAAACCTTTGGCCATTCTCCCCCTTCAAGATAGAGAAATTCCCTCTATTTTTGGAGGTCAGGGCTTCAATCGATTTTGTGTAGTCGTCTCTGCGTTGTTTGTATGTTGATCGGAATATTTCCGTTATGTAGGTGAGATGTCTTCATTGCTAAAGTTGCCAAACATTCGTGCTCAATTGGCAGAGATGCAGAAGAGTATTCCGAGTAGAAAAGGGAATAACCCACTAGTGGATAATTTTCTAAAGCCCATGAGGGCTCCAGGATCTCGAGCTCCAGGAGCCATAGGGACTCGGGTCCTGGAGACGACTAAGTTGTCGACGCCTTTAGATTCTCCAACTCCTTTTGATTCGCCTTCAAAATGCCAAAAAGGGCTAGATGTACTGGTGGATACTTGCCTCTTTGGGTAGCTACGTGTTCATCAGGGGATGAGCAACATGAGTCCATGTTGCTGGAGGCGGTGGCGAATGGTGTGTTACCAAGAATTCGACAGTCGGTTTCGACTCCTCAGGAGGGCAAACATATTTGTTCCGATGGCCAGCCGATCTTCCCTGAGGGGGTAAACCCATGAGAATTTATCTAGCTCCAAATATCGAGTCTGATGAGCAGAATGAGGGAGTCCATGTCGAGGGAATCCGAGGTCGGTTCAAGGAGTTTGAAGCATTGAAGCTCAAGTTGGTCGAAGTAGAAGAGGCATTGGAGGCGAAAATTGATGAAGTTTCGCGTTTGAATGTTGTTGTCTCTGAGTTTGTTGTTCGGATAACAGAGGTGAAAAATAAGCCCATCGCAGAACTGGAAATGCTCTACCTTAATCTTGCCACAACAGTGGCAGAAAGTTCTCGTTTGAATATTGAGGCTGAAGAAGCCAAGGCTGAGGTGAGAACGTGTGGCTTGGTGAGGCATGGCCTTGAGGATGAGACAAAATGCCTTCGGGATGCTGCCCTCGTAGTGTACATTGAGGGTTTTGAAAGAGCGGTAGAACATGCTAAGCTCTTTGCTCCCGTAGCTGATTTTTTAGGAGTCGACTTCCTTAAGGAAGTTAGGAATGGTGTCTTGGTGATCTTCGAAGCTGAGGAGGATTTTTCTTGATCTCTTGGAGAGGAATCCTCAACTGCTACTCCAAGACAATGCTCATTTTCTCCAATGGGCGATAATATTCCGGGGAAGGGTGCTCCTGCCATGTCCGCTAAGGCTGATGTAATCTCTCCTCAATAAATGTTTGAATGTTTTTGACAATATATATACTCTTAGGGTACTTCTGTAAAGGACAGTTGCGTAGGAAGTTGGAACTGCTCTAACACTAGCCTATTGTAGCAAAGTAAAAACTAAAACAAAAAGCAACGCAAACATAGGAGATTTGTTTACGCAGCTCAGTGAAAAACCAGTCACCTAATATGCAGGGCACTCACCGAACAGGCACTCAATTCACTCTCTATAAGTACAATATAAGTCTTCTGGATTTCACACCTGAAATTCGACTACTAGTACTACAGTGAATCGGAAATAACAAAAATCTATTTGCTATTACAAGTAAATACCAACTTGTCTCTCTATGACATCACATCCACAGAGTTCCATCCTCCACATAGCCTCGTGTTGTGGTGAGTTATCCGCCCGATAATCAATCTTCTCCTCAAAGATAAAAAGGTTGTTACCTCTTATGCACTCGGCAGTCTCAACTCCTCTATATATGACAACAACGTTTCTACGCAATGGAGTTGTCGACAATAGATCTCTTCTCCAGTATTTATAAGTGTCACCAGAAGATCTAAATAAATGCTGACTTCAATCATTTTTAATCACCACCGTCTTTAGTAGAAATCGCCAGCATAACTTAGACATTTTTACAAAAGATCATTTATGTAAATAAAAGATGCCTAAGGAATAAGTGAAGAGAAACTCTTCGAAACTAAACTGACCATGACGAAAAATAATGATGATTTAAATGTCCAGAATCAGTTAACAAAATTATAATTAAACCAAAAGTTCATCAGTCATCAAGATCGTATCAGACAACCCATCCAGAAATCCTTTAAGATAATAAGCAGTTAAGACTGCGTCTTCACAATTGAAACCTTCATCATTCTCAGAGTATATTCCGGTCACAGCAACTCATCAACCGAGATGAACTCTAACTGAACAAACAACATAAGTTCCAGCATAAGCTGCTCATCAACAGGAGCAGTTTGTGAAATATCTTTTTACTTGAGAATAAATCTGGAAAAAATATTTCTGCCAAATATAGCCAACATTCACAGAAGCAATACTACTAGTTTTGGTTGCCCGTGTGTGGTCAACTTGATAACTGCTTGGGGTAAATTGTTTACCTTTAAGGGCCATCTGAAATATTTGACAACTACTCATTCGTAGGCTTACGCTTATGCCTCTCGGTTTTATTTATGCATGTTTCTTTGATAACTCATAGTCTGGTTTTTCGTTGAAGAGTATTCCCCATGCCACCATTTAACTTTTTTTGAAAAGAAATTCTTTCCTTGATGTCAAGCTTTATGTAGCAGCATTTAGGGGCTATCTCAGAAGTTTCGAAAAGAAAGTCGACAAGCCAAGTTGGTGAAAACTGAGTCTTCGTCGTGTAAGGGCTTTGAGGCCAAAAGTAATGGCTCTGGGGGCCAAGGACTGCACTCGGGGGTTCAAGCCGAGCTCGTTGGGGAGTGTAAGGCGGGACCGTGTGCGAGGGGTCAAGTAAGAGCTCTGAGGCCGAAAGTAGTGGCTCAATGGTCAACGAGCCAGGCTAGTGAAACCGAGTCATCGTCGTGTAAGGGCTTTGAGGTTGGAAGTAGCGGCTCTGGGGCTGAGCACCACACTCGGGGGTTCAAGCTGAGCTTGCCGAGGAACATAAGGCAAGACTGCGCATACGGGGTCGAGTAAGGGCTCTGAGGCCGAAATTAGTGGCGCGATGGCTAACGAGCAAGGCTGGTGAAAACTGAGTCATGATCGTGTATGAGCTCTGAGGGCCGAAAGTAGTGGCTCTAGGGGTCGAGGATTACACTCGAGGGTTCAAGCTGAGCTCACCGAGGAGCGTAAGGCAGGACCAGGAGCAATTGGTCGAGTAAGGGCTCTGAGGCCCGAAGTAGTGCATGGCGCGATGGCCAACGGGCCAAGTTGGTGAAAATGAGTCCTAGTCGTGTAAGGGCTCTAAGACCTGAAGTAGCGACTCTAGGGGTCGAGAACCGCACTCGAGGGGTTCAAGTAGAGCTCGCTAAGGAGGGTAAGTACTGCACGCAAGGAGTCGAGTAAGGGCTCTGAAGCCAAAAGTAGTGGCGCGATGACCAAAGAGCGAGGCTGGTGAAATCCGAGTTCGGGTCTTGTAATGGCTCTGAGGCCGGAAGTAGTGGCTCTAGGGGCCTAGGACCGCATTTGGGGGTTCAAGCTGAGCTCGCTGAGGAGCATAAGGCAGGATCGCACGCAAGGGATCGAGTATGGGCTCTGAGCCAGGAAGTAGTGGCGCGATGGCCAATGTGCAAGGCTGGTGAAAATCGAGACTTGATCGTGTAAGTGCTCTGAGGTCGAAATTAGAGGCTCTGGGGGCCGAGGCCCGCACTCGGGTATTTAAGCCGAGTTTGTTGAGGAGCGTAAGGCAGGACCACGCACGAGGGGTCAAGTAAGGGCTATGAGGTTGGAAGTAGTTGCGCGCTAGCCAATGAGCCAAGCTCGTGAAAACCGAGTCCTGGTCGTGTAAAGGCTCTGAGGTTGGAAGTAGCGGCTATGGGGACCGAGGACCGCACTCAGGGGTTCAAGTCGAGCTCTCCGAGGAGTGTAAGGCAGGATCGTGAGCAAGGGGTCAAGTAAGCTTCGTATAGTGGAATATTCGTTATAGTGGCGAGATGGCCGTGGAAATCCTAGGCACACACATAGAAGATGCGAGAAATGCAATTTTATTGAATACTAAAAGGAAAACTAAAAGAAAAACTAAAAGGAAACTGTTCATACAAGAAAGTGCTTTTGTTTGAGCCTTATTTGTGTGTGCTGAGTCGATTTGCGCACGACTTGAGTTGTCATTTAAGCATTGGATCGGAGTCATTTTCGCATGTCTCGACCTGGGTCTTGCTCGAAAATTCATGCTGACTATTTGCCTAGGGCCGTGGAAGGTGGTTGTGGGCCGTTAGGCTCTTTCTTAGGCTCGGCCACCCTTTGCCTGAGGTACTCATTGTAACACCACCGAGCTTCTTTTTGATTGGCGTGGAGCACACCTACTTCCGTCTCTGAAATGTGAAACTTCAATGCTAGGTGGCGAGTCGATACAATAACTTCTAGATTGTTTAAGGAAGGTCGTCCCAAGATCATATGATACGAGCTGGGGATGTTGATGATGAGATACTACACATCAATCATTTTTGCCTTTGTCTAGGAGTTAAATGTTGTTCTTAGCCATATGACACCTCAGACGTCAATCCTTTCTCCCAAGAAGCCTACGGAGTCTCCTTTGCAGGGGGTAAGTGGGGCTTTGGTTAGTTGCATTTTCTCAAATGTGCAGTTAGAAAAGAATGTTGGCAGAGATGCCTTGTTCGATTCAGACCTTTTTGACGATGAAATTTCCTATAATCACAGAAATTACGACTGGTCGTGTAGGTTTTGATTAGTCCCCTGGAAATCAGATTCATAAAATAATATTATCGGGCTTTAGAGACGGGCAGGCGTGGGCGAGTAGTGCTGTCAACCGCCATGATTGCCCAAAGGGATCTCTTTCTGGCTGAGCTTGATTTGCCACCTCCTATGAATCCACCGGTGATGTAGGCGACAATTCCTCTGAGTTCATTTCTTGAGCAATCAGCTCGGTTGTTCTCCCTTTGACCCGGTAGGGGGTTTAGAGGCACTAGGTGGGATATTCCGCTTTCCCGCATTTGCTGGGTACTTGAGAAGTTTCAAGTTGTAGATTTTGAGAAGGATGATCTCCTTCCTGATATTGAGAGGGGGGGTGTACCTTTCATATCAGGCATTCGGGTGGGGTGGAGACCTCGACCCTCTGCCATTGCTCTATTCGTGGTGGTTGCGGTCTTCGCTTTTTCGGTCCGCCCTTTTGGATTATTTGTCTTCGGCAACGTCTTTGATGTTTTGCCTGTCGGCCTTCTAGCCTCACGGAGTTCTTCCATCTCTATGAAGTTGGCAGTTTTCTCTTGGAACTCGGCCATATCCTTAGATTTTGTCAGGGTGATCTAGTCAGCGAAGTGTCCGGGCTTCAACCCATATTTGATGGAGTGGAGCTCGACTCGAGGGTTGGGGTTAGGGATTTCAGCTATTATAGCTTGAAACCTGCATATGTACTCCCTTAAGGGCTCATGT
Organism: Canna indica; assembly: GCA_034359265.1. NCBI lineage: Eukaryota > Viridiplantae > Streptophyta > Magnoliopsida > Zingiberales > Cannaceae > Canna > Canna indica. The sequence continues at coordinate 27,161,460 of CP136898.1, read as the reverse complement.
TGCCCTAGTCTAATGTAGTGGAGGGCATTCTCCGTTTTGTAGAAGACCCGAAATGTGGAAAATCGGGTGAGGAAGGCGTGAGAGAGATCCGCACAAGAGTGAATAGACCTTGGTGGGAGGGAAGCAAACCACAGTAAAGCGACTTTCCTTGGGAAAGTCAAAAAAGCCCTACAGAGAGCAGAATTAGTTGCTCCATTGTAGAGCATCATGGTCTTGAACGTCGTCAGGTGTATTGTAGCATCGCTCGTACCGTCATAGGGCGTCGGAGTAGTGAGCAACTTGATCTTGGATGAGAGGCTTATTTCCATGATGTGCTCGGCGAAAGGTCTCGCGTCGATAGGGAGAGCAGTCGCAACCTCCATGACTTTGTAGTCTTTCTCTTTTTCTTGATAGAGGGTGCTGGTGATCCCATCTCGAAAGACGGAAACCGGTCTCCTCCTTTTCGAGTGGTTAGTTTTTTCTTGTTCTGAGCAGCGGTGCTCGTGATCAACCGAGAGTTGTTCCAAAGATCGTGTCAGCATATTGACCTGGGCTGTTAGCCATTGGTGCCAGAGCGTCGCTCCTTGCTGTTTCAGTGTCACTAGGTTGCAAAATGATCGTCGTCGTCAGGTCGTTGCCGTTGGTGTGCAGTGGTGGTCACTTAGCTCCGGGTTTCAATCATTGTGGGGGAGGTAAGCTTTATTCGGCTCCACGGTGGGCGCCAAATGTTCCTACATGAGGACCGGATTAGTCCGGTCCGACTTGGTATCTCTCCTGGTCAGGTGCAACTTTGGCGATGGGAGGGGCTATAAAAGATACTCCGACGCTCAAGTTAGTGAGACTCCAAGGTGGAGGTAGTAGAAAATAGAACTTAGGTTACCTGAGGCGTGCCGTGTCTGTGTTTATTGCAAGTGGAGGTGATCATGCCGCCCGGCAATCTTGCGGGATGTTACTCAGAATGGATCGAGGTTGATCCCTTATAATGGTGTATCCCTCGTGATAAGAAAAGACGTGGATGTCCTTGTATGGCCGGGTGGAGCTCCTGGGTGGAGTCGTCTGGTTTGGCTCGAGTTGGGTTGAAGGGCACTGTTAGTTCTAATCCGACTGGGCCCAAAAGTACTAGTCCAGTCCATGTACATAGAGTGCACTGAAGTTGTATAGGATTTTCCCGGGTAAATAACCAAATAAAGGTAATCATTGCCGAAAAAAAGAAAGAATGATATCCAAAAGCACAACTTAAAAGTTATTAAATCAGTATGAATTATAAAACTATTTCAGGAATAAGACAATAAGTTGCTCTATGGAGAAAAACTAAAAGTTACTACCATAGCAGCACAACCATTGCTGCAAGAACATCAGTGTAATTCAATTATCTAGAACAAAGTGCAAGGCAAGACAGTAAAACAAAATCATAATAATTAGTATCCTGTAACACAATAGACTTTTCATAGAACACAATAACAAAGTTAATTGATGTAATGTCACCCTATATTAAGAACCTAACAAGAGAATCATGCAGGTTAAAGAGACATCTTCAACTAGTTAATCCTACATGACATCTGAGGTGGTCATCTTGCTCATCTACATAATAAGTCATTCATAGCACATGTTAAACTGAACACCAGAAATTTATTAATCAACCCAACTTCTTAGGACTCTGATGCTGTATAGGAAATGAACACTAGGAAGGAAAATTGTTGAGTAAAAAATACATTAAGCTATGACATGCATTTCATATGTAGAAGATACTCATTTTCAAGAACATGAACATAATTTTCTGATCCATATCCATTAAACATTGACAATAATAAGAGAAAACTATACTCAAGGCTCTGAACTTGTATGAGATGCGGCTTGAGTTCCACTAGAAAATAAGATCCATCACCCCTAGTGTAAAATCCATGTGTCACTTGTAGAACATGACCAATTTACACCATATTATACATTAAATCAATAATCAAAGAATTAAACAGGAACTAAAAGAATATCTCCTACATGAAAGTAAAATGCATGCTCAGTTCAAGGGGGAAGTTGTTGACTTGTCCTTGTTCTAGCTTCTCTTGGTTGTTTACTTTGTAAGACATCCTCAAACGCATGGCTAGTGATCTCTGAATTGGTAGCAGACGAAGAATTAGCAATAAGTACGCTTCTGCACAAAAATAAGTACGCTTCTGCACAAAAGTTGTATTAATATATTTGATCTGCAAAGGATCTAGAATAACTTGTAAACAGCAAAAGTTGTTGAGTACGAGTACTAGTGGGTTTATCATGAGGGGAGGAGTTGCGAGGGGAGGCATTGCGAAGGGAGGCGTCGCAAGCAGCGGGTTCGTTGAGAGGGGAGATGTGGCGAGCGGCCGGTTCGTCGCGAGGGGAGGGCAAGCGGTAGGTTCGTTGCGAGGGGAGGGAGAGTAGCGGGTTCATTGTGAGGGGAGGTGGAGGGTACGAGATGGATTTGTGTGATCGGCTAAAAAAAGGGGGGAAGGGTTCATCGGCTATGAAGGGGGGCGGGGACGGGGGTAGAAAAGAAAATTTTTGGCAAGCTAGAGGAACAAACCTGAGGATATATGTTGGTCGGGTGAAAAAAAATATGGAAAAAAAATAAAATAATGAATTTATAAGTTGGTTTGTATTCATGTAGTGGAGGTAGCAGAGAGAAAGGGAGAGGTAACGGGAGAGAAGAAAATAAAAGCAAGAATAACGTGTAGAAATAGGAGAGAAAATAGTAGGGGCACGGATTCCAAGGGGCGCAAAAATATTCGCCTAAAATTTTGCCAATCCTTTTATTTTTAATATTATTTTACCATCTATGCCATACGTAATTTGCCACAATAAATAGTTCTTTGTTTATGACAAATATATTGTCGCAAATAGTTGCCACATAATATCGTGAGAAAGTTATGACAAAAATATTGTCGAAAACGCTTATCATAGAATATTATTATAAATTTGTGGTAAAAAAAATTATCGCAAACGCTTACCACAGTAGAATATTTTGAATCAGTGGCAAAACATGTTGTCAAAAATTTAAAAAACTATAAATTTTGAACTTTGACACAATTATTTGTGACAAACATAATGACAAAATTAGAAAAATCATCTCAAATTATTCGAACTAATACTTTTAACCATAAAAATAATTTTGCCACAAATTTCATTTCAGATTATACATTTTGTGGCCAATTGTTGTTGGCCACTCCAAAATTTTATCACAAAATTTTCTTTTTCTTGTAATGAATTCATTTGAGCACAACAATGCATTTCATCATTTTCACTCATCAAAGGGCACAGTGATATCTCTCTCAAATATGGGGAGAAATTCACCGCGATCACTCACATTCCACTACATAATTTATTCTATATCCAACTGTAATATTTAATACCATCCTTTGCCTCGAACTCTTGCATCCTCACCATGAATCTCTCAGCCTGCAAGCACGACCCCTTCGGAGCAGCCACATCAAGATTGTGATGGAGTTTGCCCAACTCTGCTCTCAAGCCATCACACATATCCTTGGCTTCCCTCGCATGCGTGGTGGATTCAGAAACAATGGTGTTGAGAAGACCGATCTTGTAGTTTTTCACCTCGAGGGCCTTCCTCATTCCCGCCAGCTCGGCCTTCAGCAACTCATTCTCCCTAGTCTGAGCCTCAGACATCTCTAGCACAAATGCTCTCTTTCCACCAATTCATCCACCAGTCCCATCAGATGAAGGCACTTAGCTTTGAGGAGGCTCTACTTGATTTCGAAGTGAAATTGGAGACCTTCTTCTCCGTCTTGGATTTCTTTCTCATCAAGGGATAATTTTTCTTGATATGTCCCTTCTCTTGGCAAAGGAAACACTTGACTTTTCTTTTCCTACTTTTAAGTGTGCTTCTTTGACCGAAAATGCTATAGGCATCACAAGAGACGTTAGTAGTGGATGGAAGACCATTGTCATCACCACCTTCAACATAAGTAGTAATCTCTTCGGTTTTTACAAAATCATATAGCATGTTTAATGTTGCCCAAATATCAAATGCAGAAGAACAATGCATAATATTTTTAAGTATATCATTTGAAAATATGCAATACAGAAGATGCGTTGTTTTGACATTTAATTCAAACAATTTAACTTGTTCTTGGGGTCCATGCATTCATGTTTTCCTTTGGTTCAATATATTTTGTCTTTACCATGTCAAATACACCTAAACCTTGAGTCATTAGGTAAGTATACATTCTACTCTTCCAAAGACCAAAGTTAGACTCATCGAACCTAGGAGGTATAAATGTTACACTCTCTAGTGCCATTTTTCGGATCAAGGCAAGATCTAGAGGAGATGGTGAAATCTCAATCTACGACCCGCTCTGATATCAAATGTTGGTGAAATGACCACACTAGAGGGGGGTGGGTGAATAATGTGTTAACTAATTAATTAACCTAAATTTGATTTTAAACATTTTCTTAAATTACTTAGGCAATTCACAACTTTAACGACTAAATGCGGAAGCGATTAGTGATAAAGCAATTAGCATAAATAAATTATCAATGCTAACACAATGATTTATAGTGGTTTGGCCCCAATGCCTACTTCTCTACCTAAGCACCCCGCTAAGGATTTCCAAACTAGTTTTACTAGATTATATCATTTCCTTTACAAATAGGATTTTACACCGGAAAGTCTTCACTCTCAAACCGAAGGTACTTCTACATCCGAAAATATCCTGCCTTCCTACCGAGAGCACTCTCCCACCTCAACCTAAGGGACAACTCAACTAATCCTAGTAAACTAAGTTTACAATGGTGAAATTAAGCCTTAACACCAAGGCAACCACCAACTCAATCAAACCTAGCAACCTAGGTTTACACACTTGATATACAATGAAAACAAATAACAAAATACAATAACAATTGAATCAATAAATCAAACAATAAGTACTTAGCTCCAAAAGAATCTCCCTAGTCCTCTTGATGCCTTGAGAAGATGAATCTTGAATGTTCAAAGGCAAGATCAAGCTTGTATCATGGGAGCTCTGGTTCTTTGCAAAGATAGCTCAAGAATTCTTGTAGAGATGCAAGGAGTGGCTCTTTGAAGCTTAGAGGCATCAACAACCATGAGGGAGAGAGTTTGAGGTGGGTATTTATAACCCCCCAAATAAGAGGGCTCGTCAACGGGCATATTTTTGCCCGTTGCCGACGCCCAATCGCTTGCCGGTCGATCGTCGGTCGATCGACCGAGTGACAGTCGAGCGACTGAAGGCATTTTGCACATTTCGGGCATCATTCGGTCGACTAGTTGGTCAATTGAATAGCCTTCTGTCGGTCGAGCAGTCGATCGACCAAATCTAGGTAGGGGCTGATTTATTGTGTATTTTTCTTGCGTGCTTCATTTTTGGGTTCCGACCTTCAGTGTGCGTCAACTTAGAGAGCTTTTCATATGTTCTCTAGACTCGTCCAATACGTCTTTGGTGCACACATTCAACTTCTAGAAATTTCCACAACGAACCTGGAGGCGTCGACCAATGTCCTTCCGATTTTTTGATTTCTCTGATATTTCCGATCGTGGACATCGAGTGCTAACCGATATGGAACCTAAAAATATTTCTCAATGAAATATTAGTTCCATGTTTGTTATCATCAAAACTGAGATTAAGACCAAGATTGAAAACCTTAGGCCAATGGGCGTGGGATCCTTCCTCCAAAATAACGAGAACTTCTCCGAGTTGGACTCCCTATCCATAAAAAACTGACAGATTTTCGGCGTTGATCACACCTTGAAGAAGTGTGTTTTGAAGTTCTTGATCACGCCTTAAACAAACGAAAGAGCCTCCTCACCGGAGCACTACTGAAAGACACCCATAAACCCTTTTGGGTCCCTTTTGCTTGGAAGAAAGAAAAGAACACGTCAAGGCTCGGGTCGACCCTGAGGCACTTCATCAGGATTTCAAAGCAGCGGACGAAAGCCCAGCTATTCAAATGCAACTGAGTCGGGGCAACATTCGATTGAATCAACGCCCCACACTCAAATTCAGTAAACAACGGCCGAACCCCAAGACCTTCGAACATTGTCTGATACACGAAGAAGAATTCTGGATCCCTCCTATAGTGGTAAACCTTATCCTCCAGAGATAGGGAATACAATCGAATTCTTCCTCCTCACCCCAACGAGAGATCAATATGTTGTTCTGAAATGACAAAATACAGCCCAAGTTGGTCATCATCGAACTCTACTGTCGTATTTCATCATGGACCCATGAATACGGGTCCGATGTTCTGCTTGACGGCCCTACCTCCAACTTAACTCCATCACCCTTCCTCGCCATCGACCCGATGAAGATTACAAAACCCTAATAAATGGGGACAAGTCAATACAACTTATCAACCTAAGGCCAACCCCGATAGTGCGAAAAGCTAAGAGAAAAATAAAAAAGATTCACAGAAAATGAAGCAACGACGGTCAAGCAAAATGATTGAAAGCAACGTCATCGGTGAGAACCTCCAGAACACAAACGTCGAAGAACAAGAACGTGGGGCACAAGGAGAGTTTGACGTAAGAAGAGAAGGGCGGCTTTAAAGGCCAAGAGGCAGCAGTCTCTCCATCGAACGACTAATAGTTGTACCTTAATGATAGACTAAATCTCAGCCGATCAACTCGTCAACATCAGTTCCCTAGAACGCCTTGGGGGCACGAACAGACAACTCTCTTCATCATGATTACTCTCCAGGCAAGAATTAATGCCAAAGGGGCAGACATCAATAAGCGGTCGCCACGCGGGAAGGAATGCTCCTCCACCACGCAACCACCACACCGAGTGTGGAAACTGAAAAGTCACAAAATGACACAACCAAGATATGCCAACAAAATCTACCTCAGCCACTCAAGGAAAAAAAGTGACATATACACACTCTTCAAGGCCTGCCCAGAGTTAGACCTTGGAACCTATTGCAGCTTGGTTGGCAAGCCAAAGTTGATACACTTCTAGAGCTAGGCAGATAAGCGGGAGCCAACACACTATTAGATCTCAGCATGAAGTCCTCGGACTAAGATCAAGCTTGGGGGCTGTGGACTGGACTAGTACTTTGGGCCCGGCTGGATTAAGCCCAGAAGCACCCATACTCATGAACTAGACTCAAGTCAAACCAAACGCAACCTAGCCCAAGGGCTCCACTCGGCCATACATGGACATCTGCATCCTCATTAATTACAAGGGATTCGTCAATAATAAACCTGATATTGAGTTTGACCTCCCGGGCCACCCAACACAACTTGACAAACTTATCTGAGGTGTACCCAAAAATACCCAAAAGATGAAAGGAAACTCAACTCAGAGCTCGACACGCAGCCCTTCAGACTCCGACCGAGCTCGGGGGCTGTGAATTGGACTAAAATTATTGGGCCTAGTTGGATTAAGACCCAGCAGTGCCTTACCATTCATCCCGAGCCGAACCAAATAGCTCCACCCAGGGGGCTCCGCCCAACCACACCCTTGAATTAGATCCGAGCCAGAAGAGATGGGGGGCTCTACCTAGGGATCCCACCTGGCTATACAAGGATACCTATACGTTACCTTATCAGCGAAAATACGCCATTACGAGCCCCCCATCTCTGCGATTGCCTTTGACGCATTCTGGACAATCTCACCACGAGATTTTCGGGTAGTGTCATCACCTCCACCTGTAATAAATATAGACATGACACACCTTAGGTAGCCCCAATTTTTCGATTGGCATTACCTCCACCTTGGAGTTCCACTGACTTGAGTGTCATAGTGTCTTTTGCAGGCCCCCTCGACGGCGTCGAACCAAACAAGGATAGACACCGAACCAGACCAGAATGCCCCAACTCTTAGGCAGGAACACAAATATACTATACATCATGTACATCTATATTCTAATTTCTATACCCACCACCTGGAATCCTTTCTTACTTGAGTGTTGGAGTATCTTTTGCAGGTGCCCCCGCTGGAGTCGAACCGAACCAGAAGGCGTGTAGGACCGCATCACCCCCTGCTCCAAGCAAGAACAATAATCTTTATCAAAGTAGGAGAGAAGAGGGAGAATCCTATCGAAGTTGCATAGAAATTCTCCTTTCCCGACCTTCTCCTTCTCGACCCTCATCCCCTTTCTTGAATTATAGTCGATGCCTTCTCCTTGTCTCCCAAAACCTCCAAGAACAAGCCATTGAGGCTTTAAATAGACTAGGACTCGAGGAATTTTATGAAAACACCCTTAGATAATTTGGTTTTACATTTTAAGTCGTTGAGTCTAAATTAAAATTTCAAAAAATACTAGTGGGTTGGACTAGTACTATTGGGCCCGACCAAATCAGGCCCAACACGTCCTGCACTCCTGAATCTGACTCGAGCCAGACCGAATGACTGTGCCCGTGGGCTCCACCCGGCCATACAAGGACATCCAATGTCCTCCTTAATTACGAGGGATACACCATTACGAGCCTTACATCTCCGGGATCAGTCTTGACCCATTACGAGCAATATCTCACAAGATTATTAGGTAGCGTCATCACCTCCACCTGCAATAAATACAAGCACGACACTCCTCAGGTAACCTATGTTCCAATTTCATTACCTCCTCATCGAATACCTACTGACTTGAGCATTAGAGTGTCTTTTGCAGGTCCCCCCACCAGAGTTGCACTTGACAAGGAGAGGCATCGAATCAGACCAGACCCCTCCGATCCTCAGGCAGGAACATTTGGCACCCATCGTAGGGCTGAGTAAAGATTACTTGCCCCATATTGGTTGGAACCCGGACCCAGGTGACTTCTGCCGCATGCCAATGGCAAAGCCTTGATGACGATGTTCACCCACAACCTCGTGACGCTAAAATAATGAGGAGCGATGCTCCGACACCAGCCAAACTCTCACCAGAAGCACCCCAGCATCGGATAAACGACTTGAAGGTAGAGGACCAACGGTTAGCAGCTCGGATCGAGATGCTGACACGATCCTAGGAACAACTCCAGGCTGATCACGAGTGTTGCCACTCAGAACATGAAGAAAATAATCACTTAGAGAGAAGGAGACCAATCTCTGTCCTTCAGGATGAGATCTTCAACACACCCTGCCGGGAAAGAGAAAAAGATTCCAGAGTTACAGAAGTCGCTACACCTCTTCTTGTCGACTAAGGATCTTTCGACAAACACATCATGGCGACATGCGTCCCACACAGGTTCAGGTTGCCGACCACTCTGCAGCCCTACGATGGTATGGGTGACCAAAACATACACCTAACGATGTTCAGGTCTATGATGCTCCTCAACGGAGCAACCGACCTCGTCCTCTATAGGGCTTTCACGACCTTCTTGGTGAAAGCTGATCTACCATGGTTCTCCTTCCTTCCACTGGGATCCATACACTCTTTCATAGAACTCTCCCACGCCTTCACCAGTTGATTCTCTTCATAGAAAAAAGATCTCTCAAAGCAATCATGGTGGTCGACAACACCACTCGCTCACATCAGCCCTCCTCTAAGAACCCGGTAATATCATTTTATGAATCCAGTTTCCAAGGAATTGACCAAAGCCTACACGACCCAGTTGTAATTTTTGTGATCGCATTAAACTTCATTGTGAAAAAGGTCCTCGTGGACAAAGGCAGCTCGACCGACATCCTCTTCTACTCTACCTACGAAAAAATGTTGTTCACTGAAGCCTCACTCACACCCTACAAGGGAGACTTGGTGGGCTTCTACTCTACATACGAGAAAGAGTCGACTTCCAGCCGAAAGCAAATGGTTGATGTGCAATACTTGGTCATCTACATCCCAATCCTTATCACATGATCTTGGGATGATCCTTCTTAAACAGTTTGGGAGTCGTCGTATCAACCCCCCACCTGGCACTAAAATTCCCTATTTTAGAAACGAAAGTAGGTGTAGTTCATGCCGACCAAAAAGAAGCCCGACGATGCTACAACAAATGCATCAAGCAAAGAACCACTAGGCTAAAGAAAAAACCTAACACTTCGCCTCAACAAGCACCTTTGACAATTGCAGGCAATCAACCGAGAGGAATCCCTGAGCAAAGCTCAAGCCAAGACACATGAAAATGACCCCGACCCAGCACAGCTTAAAGGCCGAGTATCAACTCAAGTCGTACGCGAACCGCCCTAATAGGCACAAATAAAGCTCGAACATAGTACTTTCATATGTTGGCCTAATGTTTTCAACCTTGATCATCATCTTGATTTTGATGATAACAGACTTATTCTAATGGGTTTATCAAGTTCTTGATCTCAGGTTAGACGATAGATACATGTGCAAAGTTCGTTGAAAAATCACGGACAAATCACGAAAATTCAAGTGTTGACGGCTTCGGAGGCGATTGAGTCGAAAGTTAGGTCTAGGATTTGAAATGATAGTAAAATCCTTCTAAGGCCTTAAGTCAACCCATTTGATGTATTTATGAAAAGCCAAAATCCAACTGAAACTCGACACTGAAACCAGCTAAAAAAATAGCAAACACACGTTGATAACTGTGTTTCGATTGAAGGTAGGGGTGAGCATTGATCGGGTCGGGTCAATACCCGACCCGATCTGATTAACCTAAACCTGAAAAAATGGGATATTTCTCAACTCGACCCTACCCTAAATTTAAATTGGGGCCCGACCCGAATAACCCGAAAAAATCGAGCCCCGACCCGAATTACCCGATTAACCCAAAAAAATACGATTGAAAAGCTCCCCTCCCTCATAGAGCTCCATCACGAGGTGGACGGCGGCATCGTCCTCGAAGGTGTCCTTAAGGCTCACAAACTCACAATGTTGGGGTGTCCAGGCAAGTGCTTCATGATCTCCACTTCCCTCCGAACATCCTCGATGTCCACGAGGGTGCACAGCTTCTTCTTGGAGAGGTAGGTGACGCCGAACTCATCGTGACTGAGCTCGTTATTGAGCTGGTATCGGTTGCTGATATCCAGGCCGGTAGGGTTCTTAAGGACGATGAGGCCAGGAGCTGGCGCACGGTTGTATTCGATCGAGAAGGGGTTCAGCCTCTTCTCCCTTGTTTTCTTCTTTGCCTTCTTCTTCTCCAGATCGGCTAGCATCACACAACAATTACCCGTTAGGATTTAGGTGATTCGCGGTAGAAAGGTCAGATCTAAAAGGGTCGGGGTTCGTAAAGGTCAGATTCGTAGTAATTACCTAGTAAAATAGGTCGAGTCGGGTTAAACAAGATTTTCACCAAAACCCGACCCGACCTGAAAAAGCATACGAAATCTAAAAAAATTCAACCAGACCCGACCCGTTATTACCCAAATAACCTGACCCGAATTGAATTTTTGGGTCGGTTCGGATTTTGCTCACCCCTAGTCAAAGGTTCAGTTGATGGGTCGGTCGATCGACCATTGATCGACGATCAATCGTGTTCGGGCCAAAAGCCACAGAAAGCTATCGGTTGATGATCGGTCGCTTGCTCGATCAACTGACCAATCAACCAAACGATCGACCGCGGATGCAACATATAGATTTCTATTTGTTGCAACAAGCTGTTAAGCTCCTCTCTTCATGGCTTATAAATAGAAGCCTAATAACAGCCTCCCATTCTCTCTTGATATTCATTGAGTCTATCCTAGAGTATTTGAGCCTAAAAGAGTTTATCTAAAGTCCCAATCTTCACTTTCACACTCTCAATCCCTCCTCACTTCATCAAGCTTTGCTCTTAACCGAGAAATCCATACTAGATGCCTTGAAGTGCTAGAAGGAGCATTGTTGGAGCTTCATCAATGTTGTTTTATATTTAAGCTCCATTAGTTTTGTTTTCCTATTGTTTTGTATTGATTTTAAGTGTAGCTTGTAAGGTGTGCGTGTAAACACCTTGGTGTTTTGTAAATTATTGTTTTTGCTAGAGAATAGGTGTTGAGGTCCACCTCTAGGGTTGAGGGATAAGTTCTCATTGTATTCTTAGAAAAATATTCAATCTATAAAGTGTCAAGGTTAAAAATCCATAGTGAAGAGCTAAGGTAGTGGGGTAGGCGGGATTGGCCGAACCACTATATATTCTGTTGTTTGCGTTGCTATCTTGATTGCTTAATTGATTCTTACTTGTGGTCAATTTAATTGTATTTGCATCTAGTTACATTTAGGACCAAGAAACTTGAATTGACTAGTTAAGTTGCTTAAGACCAAAAAGAGTTGAATTGACCTTAAAAGTAACCTACACAATATTCAACCCCCCTTCTAGTGTGGACATTCATCCAACATCCTATACGCACAATTTCCATTTTATCATTAATAAAAAATTATATTCCTCGTATTTTTGTGCATGCCCAGGAACTCTACGGCCGTCTCGTCGTCTCAGCAAATATCTTGCAACTCGAAACAAACACGACGAGGACTCGATTTTCACCAGCCAGGCTCGTCGGTCATCACGCCACTACTTCCAGCCGAGCCCTTACACGACTCCTTGTGCGGTCCTTGGTGAGCTCGACTTGACCCCCGGAGCGCGGTCCTCGGCCCTAGAGCTACTACTTCCAGCCTCCGAGGCCTTATACGACCAGGACTTAGTTTTCACCAGCCTGACTCGTCGGCCATCGTGCCACTACCTCCGTCCTTAGAGCCCTTACATGACCATAACTCGATTTTCACCAGTCTGGCTCGTCGACCACTGTGCCACTACTTCCGGTCTCAGAGCCCTTACATGACCTCTCACACGGTCCTGCCTTATGCTCATCAGCGAGCTCGACTTCAATCCCCGAGCGCGGTCCTCGGCCTCGGAGCCGCTACTTCCGGCCTCAGAGCCCTTACATGACTAGGACTAGTTTTTACCAGCTTCGCTCATCGGTCGCCGCACCACTACTTATATCAGAGCCCTTACACGATCCCTTGCGCGGTCCTACCTTACGCTCCTCAGCGAGCTCGGCTTGACCCCCTAAGCGCAGTCCTCGTCCTAGAGCTGCTATTTCTGCCTTAAGAGCCCTTATATGACCCCTCGCGCGGTCCTGCCTTACGCTCCTCGACAAGCTCGGCTTGACCCCCAGAATGTGATCCTCGGCCCTATAGCCACTACTTTCGACCTCAGAGCCCTTATACGACCATAACTCATTCTCACTAGCCTGGCTCGTCGGCCATCGTGCCACTACTTTAGGCTTTAGAGCCCTTACAGACCAGGACTCGATTCTCACCAGCCTGGCTCATCGGCCATCGCGCCACTAATTTCGGTCTTAGAGCCTTTACATGACAAGGACTAGATTTTCACCATCCTCGCTCGTCGGCCATCGCGCCACTACTTCCGACCTCAGAGCCCTTACACGACCCCTCACACGGTTCTGCCTTACGCTCCTCAGCGAGCTCAGCTTGACCCGTAGAATACGCTCCTTGTCCCTAGAGTTACTACTTTTGGCCTCAGAGCACTCACTTAGCCTTACTGATACCACCCAACCTCAAAGAGTAAATTCGGAATTCACTATTCGGAGCCTCACCTCAGACAAATACCATGGTAAAAATCGACTACAAATTATAAAGGAATGTTGTTCGCAACCACAATAAGAAATGTGCATAAATGCCCGAAGGCACAAAAATTGACCCACAAAGGGGCAATAGTTAGACACTTTAATAGTCCTTAGAGGGCGATAATTCATTACAAGCAACCAGATGGCCCACACATTGGCAATTTGAAATTTTTAACACCTAAGGGAGAGAGGACACCTCAGCCCCAACCCACGATGGAAGCTCCCCCTCAGGAACACCATCACAGACTTTACAGACTTTAGCAAACTATTCGCCAACGAATTCTTCTCCTTTTACTTTGATCCCTTCTCTGCATCTCCACCAGTCGCGCACGAGTGCCGGGAGCTTTCCATAGAGAAGACATTTTACCTGTGCAAACAAAAAAGAATCAGATAAGTATGTGTTGACTGAAGGAGGCAACAAATACCCCACGCCTCAAACCCATTATATACTCCGAAACTAAAGACTCGTCACAACTCCGTTCAAGAATCTCCTTCGGAGAGAGAGAGGGACAGGAGGGCAATTCCACTCCAAAAAGGTAACCATGTCCTTGTCCCTGGGGGGATACCTTCGTCTTCAAAATGTTGGATCGAACAGGGCTCCGACATCTAGGATAAAGGGAACCTCTCCGCGCAGAAAGGCTCATCCAAGCAAAACGACCATGCGCCCGCTCGCGACGTAACCCTGAAAAAGTAGCTCTTGAAGTTCTTGTACGAACTCTTGTACAAATTGAAGAGCTTTCTCCTAGGAATGCCACTGGACACCCACGATCCCTTTTGTGCCCCCTTTACTTGGAAGAGAGAAAAGGACACAAAAAGGCTAAGCTTGATCCCAAGACACTCCATCACAATTTCAAAACAACGATTGAAGGCCCAACTGTTCAGATGCAATTGGGTGGGAGCGTCGTTTGCCAAGTTTAGAACGTTATGCTCAAAATCAGTAAAGGGGAGACGCACCCCCAACTCATCAAAAAGAGTTCGGTACACGAAGATAAACACTGACTTAGTGCGGTGATACACTCGGTCCAAAGACGAGCATAGAAGGCATTCAATATCCTCCTCGGCACCCTCACAAGTGTTGGTTGAAATGACAACACTAGAGGGGGGGTGAATAGTGTGTTAACTAAACTAATTAGCCTCAATCTAATTTTAATCATTTCTCAAATTGTTTAGTCAAATTACAATTTTATGATTGGATGTGGAAGCAAGATAAACAATCAAGCACAAAATAGAGTATCAATGCAAACACACAAATTTATAGTGGTTCGGCCCCAATGCCTACTCCACTACCTAAGCACCCCACTTAGGATTTCTAAACTAGGTTTACTAGATTAATTCTTGTCTCCTTTACAATGAGGACTTTGACTCGAAGAGTCACACTCTCGACCTAAGGTACTTCCACACTCGGAAGTCTCCGCCTTCTTACCGAGAGCACTCTTCCACCTCAACCCTAAGGGACAACTCGACTAATCCTAGTAAGTTATGCTTACACAAGTGGTTTTACACCTTTTCACCAAGGTAACCACTTCCACACACAAGACCAAACAATCCTAGGTCTTTCACACGCACAAATCCAACAAAAAACAAGTTCAAATAATAGTTAAAATTATAATAAAAGAGCTAAAGAATAAACCAAGAGTAAATGCTCTTTTCCAAGCCTTGGAACCTCCAACTCACTGAGTCGTAGAGCTCAAATCAATTCCCTAGTTGAGGCAGAGTGTGCGCTTGAAGAAGTTGTTGGCGGAGGAACCGAGCGCAAGCACTTAATCTTTTGGAAGGCTTAAGAATCTCCTTTGAATGCTCAATTAAATCTGTAACAATGAGAGGAGAGTTGTTAAATGAGTTTAGATGAGGTATATTTATACCCTCTCAAAGAAACGACAGCTCAACGGATAGAAAACTATCTGTTGCAGACGCTCGGTCGATTGGCCGATCGACCGACCGATCGATTGGTCGATCGACCGACCGATCAATCGCTGCCTATTCTCTCTGTGCGGTCGACCAACGGGTCGGCCGCCAAATGCAAATCTTGCGTTCCCTCAATTCGGTCGACCGCCCGATCGACCGACGCAAGTTGCGGCTTCAGCTATCCGCAGTTCGATTGACCCATCGGTCGACCGACAAGGCTACTGCCCATTTTTGGCTTCAATCGGTCGATCGCCCGGTCGACCGAAGTAGCCCACTGCCTATTTTTACCCATC
The DNA here is from genome assembly GCA_034359265.1 of Canna indica. NCBI lineage: Eukaryota > Viridiplantae > Streptophyta > Magnoliopsida > Zingiberales > Cannaceae > Canna > Canna indica. The sequence continues at coordinate 27,145,838 of CP136898.1, read as the reverse complement.
TTCGGTCGACCGAGAAGCTACTGCCGATTGCGGCATTCTTCGGTCGACCGAGATGGATTCTGCCATTTTTCTAACCCTATTCGGTCGACCGACCAGTCGATCGAACATAGCCTGAAATTGATTTTTCAACCATTTTTCTTGCGCGCTTCATTTCTGGGTTCCGGCTTTCAACGAGCGTCATCTTGGAGAGTTGTCCATGTGATCTTTGAGCTCGTCCAATACGTCTTTGGTGCACACGTCGATCTTCGAGAAATTTTCAGGACGAACCCGAGCGCGATGATCAATGTCATTCTGATTTTCTGATTTCTTCCGATTTATCTGATCGAGGACATAGAACACTAACCGATATGGAACCTGAAAGATTTCTCAATGAAATATTAGTTTCATGTTTGTTATCATCAAAACCAAGATTAAGACCAAGGTTGAAAACCTTAAGCCAACAACAGACAATGGACACATTCTCCCGAAAGGATAAGATGATGTCCAAGTCGGTCATTACTGAACCTTGCAACTTTATTTCCTCTTGAACCCAGGAGTAAGAATCTGGGTCCTCCCCCAACAAACAGAACTCCGATTTCACGACAGCATCCCTCTTCATTATCGGCTCAACAAGGATTGCAAGAATCTTAAAATGAGGATAAGTCAATACAAACCTACTACCTAAGGCCAAACCTTCAAAAGTTGAAGTAAGGCATTAGAAAACTCATTGGAGAAGAAAATAGGACGGCGACGGTTGAACAAACAATCAACGAAGCAGTCGCCAAAGAAAACCTCCAAAGCGCCAAGCACCTAAAGCACAAGCAAAGTTCGAAAACGGGAAGGAAAAACTGCCTTAGCGATAAACCTCTCATCGAATGGCCAGCAATCGCACCACAAACAAATCCCGACACTCCAACCCTACCAAAATGTTTTCCTAGAAAATAGCGAGGCACGTGTAAACATTTTCTCCACCATGATTGCTCCTCAAGAAAAAAGGCAAGTGCCAATCAGAAGCCGCCACGAAGGAGGAAAAATGGAAAATTAATGAAAATATTCCAAACTATTGAGTTTTTAACAAATCTTACCCATATTTTTATTTGTAACTAATTTATACTCGAACTTTTATTTTAGTATCAATTGTATACTCCCGTCAGTTGGGTGTTAAAGTAGCTGTAATATGCTGACATGGACTGCACAGTCAGCATAAATAAATCAATTTTTTATTCAAAGTTATCTCGTCATCAAATGATTCACGTCAGCAAGACCAATGTTTTTTTAAAAAATATTAAAAAATTTCTCAATTATTTTTTCCCCTTTTTTTAAGGTATGACTGATGTGGCATTGAAGAGTTTTTTTATATATTTTTTAAACTGATCTTGTTGATGTGGGTCATTTGATGACGAGACAACTTTGAATAAAAAATTAATTTATTTATGGTGATTGTGCAGTTCACAACTACTTTAACACCCAGCTGACGGGAGTATATAATTTATACCAAAATGAAAGTTCGAGTATAAATTAGTTACAAATAAAAGTATGGTTCAAATTTGTTAAAAACTCAATAGTTCAGGATATTTTTATTAATTTTTTTGAGGAAAAACACCACAACACGACAATGATTACCGGGCAGTCTCGACCCATTCCGAGCAATATACCCGAGAGATTACCGGGCAGCGTCATCACCTCCATCCACAATAGATATAGACACGTCTCAGATACCCTAAATTTCATTTTTCATTACCTCCATCTTGGAGTCCCACTAATCTGAGTGTTATAGTGTCTTTTGTAGGTCCCTTCGGAGTTGTACCTGACCTAGAGAAATACCGAGCCGAATCGGACTACTTCGATCCTCAGACAGGAATAACCAGAAAAATTTAAAAAATAGAAAAATAATTATTCTACAATTTTCAAGCATAACAACTATTATTTATTCGATATACTGTGAAATTCATCATTATTTTTAGATATATTAATGATGAACCTTATGTCCATAACTAGTTATATTTTATTCATTTTCTATATTAATGTATGAATAGTAAATTTCATATTTACTATTGATTAAAACTTATTTTATAATTTTTTATGATCCCATCGCTAAGAGGTGGATTTTCTCTTCTTCATAATTGTATTTTTTTTTCTTAAATTATAATTATTTTTAATTTAACAAGTAGGCTGTTTTGAGTGTTTGCACTTAATTATTATTGATTTTTTCTTTTATTTTTTATTGTCGATTTTTTTGAAAAAAAATTATATCCATCTTTATTAATTATTCACTAATTTGCTTACTATATATAATAATTGAATTTTAATATTCACTAATTCCCTTAGTGAATAATTAATTTAAATATTAATTATTTACCAGGCATAGGGCTTTAGGTTTAAGATTTAGTGATTGCCTCGATGTTAGAGATATAAGTCCACTCGGTTTGTTAACTTAGGATTGATTTTTATTGTAGCTTGAGGTGTTTGATATTCACTCGGAGTTAAGGATGGTAATCTTGGTTTTTAAGTCCTTCTAGGGGAAATAATTTTAATTTAGGGGGCATTTGGTTGCCTACCAGTGCAAATACTACAAAATTTATTTGCATGCAAAAGTAAATGCCCACAAATAAATTTTGCAGCGTATCGTTTAGTTGCCCGCAAGTAGAGTTGCAACTTCTATTTGCAAGCGTTTGGTTGGTCGCAAATGGAAGTTGCAATTACACTTACAACTTGCAACTTGCATCATATGAATTTTTTTGGGTTAGGCTGGGCTGAGCCGTGTACGAATCTTTTCGGATCGGGCCGAGCCGGGCCGTGCACAAATTTATTCGGGTCAGGCCGGGCATGATTTGTTTTGGGATGATTGGGCACGAATTTTTTTCGGTCGGGCCAAGCTGGGTCGTGTACTATTTTTTTTGGGCAGGGCTAGGTCGGGCATGAATTTTTTCCGGGTCGGGCCGGGCCGAGCACGAATTTTTTCGGGCTGAGTCGGGTACAAATATTTTTCGGGCCGAATTGGGCATGAATTTTTTCGAGTCGGGCCAGGCCGTGCATGAATTTTTTCGGGTCGGGCCGAGCATGAATTTTTTTAGGTCAGGTCGGGCATGAATTTTTTCGGGCTGGGTCGGGTATGAATTTTTTTGGATCGGGCCGAGCCAGGCTGGGCTGTGCATGAATTTTTTTGAGCCAGGTCGGGCTGGGCACGAATTTTTTCGGGCCGGGTCGGGCACGAAATTTTTTGGGTTCAGCCGAGCCGGACCGTGCATGAATTTTTTCGGGCTAAGCTGGGCACAAATTTTTTCGGGTTGGGCCAAAAACTTAGGCTCGACACGATTTGCCTGATCTAGTCTGATAAACTAATAATTTTTAATTTTTATATAATACTAAAAATATATTTAAAAAATCTATCAAATGACATCAAATATAAAATCTGACACTACCATCACGTGCAACGCACGAAAACCTACGTCGCCATCCGACGACTCTACGTCGCCAAAATTAATTATTTTTCAATACTTAAATTATTATATTTGTAGTTCGTAATATTGTATTGTGGAGTTTTTGGACTACAATTTCATTTGTGGCCTGCAAATAATATTAAAAATATAAGTTGCAACTAATAAATATTGCAAAATATTTTTACAGTCAATCAAACATATTTGTTATTTAAATGCTATAACTAGAGTGATTATATTTGTACTTGCGGGCAACCAAACACCATAAAGTGAGTTTTGTATTCATTTTCTGATCGACCTAGGGGGTGAGAGGTGTAACAGCCATGTATTCGGTAAAAGATAAAAAAATAGGGTAATTAATGGACACCAGAAAACACAATGGAGCAGATTGACCTATTTATGATTTGTTTAACCCTCTCATCTAATCTATAATTAATATATTGATATTTGTGTTAATCAAGTTGTGTCATACCGTAGTAAGTAGTCTAATCTATATATTAAACATGGTAATTGATTTTTTTTACCATACTAGTCCCACATATCAAAATAAAGATATGAGCATATTTTGACCATACTTGGCAATTAAAATTTATTATTATTATTAGCAGAGAGAGAGAATTGTGGGCGGGGAAGAAAACAATTTGTGCAGGAATAAAAATTAGTTTTTTGACAATTTTGCGACGGCAACCGACGATTGCAAAAGTCAATCGTCATGCGGTCACAATCGCAATGTTGTCACACAATTGGGAACAATTTGACGTCCATCCATCGTGGTTACATAACTATCACATATGCGACTGCTAGGGGTGAGCATCGATCGGTTCGGTTAATTAACTGAACCGAATTGAAATTTTTTTGTTAATCGTTTACCGAATCAAAAAAATTCGGTTAATTCAGTTCGGTCAACAGAATTTTTTGATTCGATTAATTTATCGATTTTATCGAAATATAAATGATGAAAAAAATAAATAGTAAGATTCAAACTCTGTTCAATGATATAAAGATATAACGCTTTAACCGTCAAAGCAAAAAAGCAAATCAATAGAACTAATAATTGTAACTATCACACAATTGAGAACAATTTGACGTCCATCCATCGTGGTTACATAACTATCACATATGCGACTGCTAGGGGTGAGCATCGATCGGTTCGGTTAATTAACTGAACCGAATTGAAATTTTTTTGTTAATCGTTTACCGAATCAAAAAAATTTGGTTAATTCGATTCGGTTAACTGAATTTTTTGATTCGATTAATTTATCGAAATATAAATGATGAAAAAAATAAATAGTAAGATTCAAACTCTGTTCAATGATATAAAGATATAACGCTTTAACCGTCAAAGCAAAAAAGCAAATCAATTGAACTAATAATTGTAACTTATCAAGACTTGAACAAGGTTGCTTGGAAAAAAATTGCCCATCTTAACCACTATGACAAATAACATCATATATATATATATATAAAGCTTCGATTAATTCGGTAATTAATTAAATCGATCGATTAATTTATCGAACCGAATCGAAAATCAAAAACTTATTCGATTATTCAAATCTGCTAACCGTTAATCAAATAAAAAATTATTCAAAAAATCTGGTTCGATTAATTCAATTTCAGTTAATTGGTAATTAAATTTTGCTCACCCCTACCAACCGTAGGTTAGCAATCACAAATTCACCATTGCAAGTTACTTAATTTTTGGGTAGGGATCGATGAGTATGCAAATTTTGAAATCTCCCGTTGTGAGTTCAAAAAAATAGTAATTAACTAATAATATGTTATAATCATTTTTTTCTTAATATATTTGTAGTAATTTTTTTCTTTTTTGTTATTGGATTCTAAAATAAGTTGGATTTGAAATATTTTATCTATATATTTACCATATAAATGAAAAGGAAAAATTACAGAAATGATCATATAAGTTTGCCATTTTTTGAACATCAGTCCTATAAATTTGAAAATGCAAAAGTCAGTCATAAATTATTTGAAAATATATAACTTAAGTCAATTATGTTGCGTACCATAACAGCTCGTCACTACTGTTAGCACTTGGACCTAATGCCGTTGGGAAAATTATAGCAATGGTCCTATAAGTCTATTGTTTTTTGAACTTTAGTCATATAAGTTTGAAAATGCAAAAGACAATTCTAAATCGTTTAAAAATATACAACTTAAGTCCGTTTTATTACAGCAAGCCCAAATAATGCATAGATAATGACCATAAATGTTGCAGCAAGTTCTAAATGCAGCTACAATCACATGTTCAAAATGCATGATATATTAAGTTCTAAATACTCCAGCAAGTTTAGAAAACACCAAGGTAGTACACCGGATGGATTGACAGCGACCAGCACAAACGCCCTGTTGTCGCCACGACGATGTGGCAGCACCGACAGCGCCATAGACGCTACTGCTTGCCCGCTACGGTGGTTGCTGTCTTGCTGGTGCGAATTTGGGGCAGAAGAAGGAGGCGGCAACATAGTGCAAGAGAAGTGGAAAAAGTTACGGTCTGCAAGGCGATTTTTACTGCCACTTATATTGTATAAGTGATACACCAAGGAAGAGATACTATATAAGTGGCAGTACAACTGCCCTACATTCCATAATTTTCTTCCACTTCTGCTACACCGTGCTACAGCCTCCTTCTTCTGCCCTAGATCCACGTCGGGCGGCCCGCTTGGCCGCGGACGACTTGTTCGGCGGCGTCTCTGTCCTGCCTCGCGACCTTTGATGCCGGCAATGCAGTAGTCACCGTAGCGAGCAAGCAGCAACGACGTCTGTGACGCTGCCGCTGCTGCCACATCGTTGTGGCGGCAATAGGGCGGTTGTGGTGGCTGTTGTCGATATGTTCGATATACTGCCTTGGTGTTTTCTGAATTTGCTGAAACATCTAGAACTTGCTCCACCATTTAAACATGTGATTGGAGTTGCATTTAAGACTTGCTACAACATTTATGGTAATTATTTGTGCATTATTCGAATTTGCTATAACGGAACCGACTTAAGTTGTATATTTTTAAATTATTGAGGACAATCTTTTGCATTTTCAAACTTATAGAATTAGAGTTCAAAAATCGACAAACATATAAGATTGTTTCTATAATTTTACAATGGTGTTAGGTTCAAGTGCTAACGGCAGTGATGAGCCGTTACAGTCCGTAATGGAACATACTTAAGTTATATATTTTTAAACAATTTAGAGCTAACTTTTGCATTTTCAGATTCACAGGGCGTTAAAAAAATAACAAATTTATAGAATTATTTTTGTAATTTCTTCTAAATAAAAATGTTTTTTTTACAATTTTCAATATTTTTATAAATTAGTATGTATTCATCATACATTAAAATAATTTATAAAAATTAATGATTGATCAATTGATTTACTGGTCCGACCAGATGAACGGAAACTTGACCGAACAGATGGAACTCGGTTTTTAAAATATTGCTTCGAAATGATTTCAAAAAGACTACCAAGCAGGCAAGCAGTATAAATACGCTTCCGAAATGGTCAGCCCTACGAGGAACTTCTTTTTCCCCACCGTTAAATCATTCTCAATTTCCCATCCTCACGTAGAAGTAAATCCACACCCACCCACCCACGTGGAAATTAAGCCAACTCACTATCACACACTACCTTCTCAAAAGCGACCCACCATCCGGGTAAGAGAAGCGGGTGGCCGGAGGCAGCACTGGCGTCGGGGCCAGCTTTACGTGACGTCACGGTGCACATGAGGTGGGGCCCGCTCTTCTGACAGGGGTCCATTATTAGAAGGCGCAGAGGTGGCAGGGATGGGAGTGGAGTGGAGAGTAATAATTCTAGGTTTGGGCCTTTGGGGTGTCCATGGCAAATATCTTTTTTGCATGGCATCAGCAAGAGGTCAGAAAACTCTCTCCTGCGTTGGATTTGGATCCGAAAGCAGTGGGCAGCAGCAGCAGTACAGGGTCCTTTTCAGGATGACAACCCACTTTGAGCCCCTCAACTGGCTCACATTAATGCAGTGCCTCCTCTACTCTTTCTCTTTCTTCTTTGAGCTCTTTACTCTTTACTCTTTACAGTGTCATCTACAGTCTCTCGCCAAATTGGTTGTTTTAAAGCCCAAAAGATCAACTTCTGTCTCTCTCTCTCTCATGGTAAGTAATGCTAATGGCTAAGAGAGTGGAAGTATAAGCTTGCACTGCAGGCTTAATATTGACCCCACTTTTATTTTTGATTATTCTGCCTTCAACCCTTGATTACTATACATATTGATAGGACGAAAAAAATGTTAATTATTGGAATTAATATATATGGATTCTACACCTAACGTTTTAAAATTTGAACTAATATTAAATTCATCGACTAATTGATTCACCAATTTGACCTATTTTAATCATTATAATGATCTATCAATTAGGATTCGAATCCTAATATGATCACTTATCGTTACTTTTTATTTTTGTCAAAAAAAAAAATCACTATAATAATATATATATATTAAAAAATAGATCTTATTACTTAATAATGTATTTGCTATATCAAATATGTTTTATGTGAATTTCAACAATCTTATCATAATATTACTTGTGCATACCAAATGCTATATTTTACATTATCGATAATCTTTTCAGTGACAATCTATCTGAAAGGTAATCTAGATTGTGTGGTAATCTGAAAGGTAATTCATCAAAAACCTAAGCACCCAACTTAGGATTTCTAAATTATTTTTATTAGATTATATTATTTCCTTTACAACGAGGACATTTTCATCGGAGAGTCTTCGCTTACACATCGAAGGCACTTCCACACCCGAAAATCTCCGTCGTCCTATCAAGAGCACTCTCCCACCTCAAACCTAAGGACAACAAGAACTAATCCTAGCAAACTATGTTTACACCGGTGGAATTAAGCCTTAACACCGAGACACCCGCCAACCATTCAAGACCTAACAACCAAGGTATTTACAAACTCAAATACAATAAAAATAACACAAAAATACAATACTAAATGGAGCCATAAATCAAATAATAAAGTACTTAGCTCCACAACAAGAATCCTACCTTCCTCTTGATACCTTTGGTGGTGAAACAATGAAGGAATGAATGCAAGATCAAGATTTTCGGCTCAAGCTAGGTTTTCACAAAGGAATGGCTCAATGAGGCTTGTGATTGATCAAAATGATGTCTCAAATGTAGTAGAAGTGATCAAGATCCTCTTGGAAGGCTCTCATGACTTTGTATTTATAAGCCATGAAGAGAAAAGCCAAGAAACACCTCTCAACGGGCGTTTTTCTGCCCCTTGGATGCCGCCCAGTCGGTGGCTGGTCGAAGGTCGGTCGACTGCCCGAGCGATCGACCATTGACCGGAGCACACTATCAAAAATGGGCAATGGTCGATCGACTGCCCATCGACCGACACCCAGAAATCAAGGCAGTTTGCTGATTTTTCTCGCGACGTTGTTCGTTTCTGGGTTCCGTCTTCGCTAAGTCTTTTTATATAACATTTCTTAAATTTAACTTAATAACTTTAAAACATAAATGTTATATAAGGATTACCCCCCATTTGGATTTTAATAAAAATATCTAAAAAATCAAAATCTAACTTTTGAGGTCTAGTACAAATTTCCGAAAATTGAAAATTTTATAATCTTCCAGGTCAAATATGGGTAGACTAAAGGCTTCCAAAAATTCTTTAAAAATATGTCGTTAACTAGTTTTTACCTAAGGAATAATTTTTGAGACTTTTGGTGCCAAGAAAATGTCTAGGTCATATAGCCCTCCAAGGAGCTCCCTAGGCTTAGTGAATTTCAGGACCGTTTTTTTGATTTTCCGATTTTTCATGTTTGGAGGTTCGGGTTTCAGTTTTTGGGTTTTGCATCATAAAAGAGAATTACATATTCATTATAGACACCATAAATCTAAATTCTAACTTCCCGAAGAATTCCGAGCACGGACGAGCATCCCTGTCGTTTTTTTTAATTTTTCTGATCGGGGACGTCGAGCGATAACTGACTAAGAACCTAAAAATAATTCTCCATGAAAACATTAGTTCTATGTTTGTTATCATCAAAATTAAAATTAAGACCAAGGTTGAAAACCTTAGGCCAACAAGGGATTGGCTTTGAGGCATGAATCACTATCTTAAGTGTAATATTGCTTTCCAATTGAAAGCAATTTACCTCAGGATACACCAAAGCCTAAAATCGAGAGCACTCAAAGGAAATTGAAGGCTTACAATTGTAGGGGAGAAAAAAGGTGACAAGTCTTACTTTAAATAGAAATAAAAAGGTTCGATAGTTGAAAAAAATTCAAATTTGAACATACATGCCTTTTCAAAAATAACAAAATTCGAATAAATATAGATCTCTTGGTTGAGACACTTTGGATTCCTAGGTCATCTAACCCCCAAGGACCCAAAGTCATTTGGGTACCAAAGATCTCATCTTGTATTGTAGGGGGAGCTACCACACAAGGGTGAAAGCTTGATGATATGTTGGAGTTGACCATGGACTTGAATGATAAATCCTCCCTTGGTTGCAACTTCTAGCTACATTGATGCCTCTGGTAAAGTTGGCATCAAAACTATTCCGGTATCATCTTCTAACTTGCATTGTTTTACTTTAGTTGAAGTTTATGATACCATGTTTATTTTGAGTTGGTTTTGCCTGCTCTTGATAAAATTTCAAAAACATTTTTGATTTTTGATTTTCGGGTCTCTTCGGAGACCCCGGTGGCCTATACTAGGCCTAAGCGACCTTGCGGTTCTAAATCGTAGGCACATTATGGCCTTTCGGTTTTCAACCAATAGGAAGGGTTGGAGATCTAATTTATCAAAATATCATATTTTGAGATCTCTTAATTCGTTCTGGATTCAAGATAATTTTATTTAAAATGAATTTCAAATCATTTAGCAAAGTGATTTTTGATATTGGTAATTGATTCCTATTTTTGCTACTTAGTTTGATAGCTTGCATGTAGATTTAATTTCACTTTCTATTTATAAAGTATAGTTGCAAGTTATAAGTTTATTTTAGGAAGGCTAAATAGAATAGATTAGTTTGACAAAATTTTCAAGTATAAGGTATAACTTGGATAAATTTAAAATCATAGTGTTATACATCATTGGTTAAACTAAAACTATGTCTCTATACTCATGATGATAATTGCATGTTAAATCCTTGAATTCTTATGAGTAGGTAGTACTTTGATACTTAGACAAATTTCATTGAACGAAACTTGTTCTAGGTAAATATCTATTATTAGAGACATTTCTTTAAGTTCAAACTAGTTAAATATGTTTAGAGATCTTATTTCTCAAATAGTTCACATGATCTCTTAGATTCATTTAGATATCATGAAAATTAATTTAAAATGAATCTTTAACTATCTAGCATAGGTTAAGATTTTAAATGAAACTTTGCATTTAAAACTTGTGTTATTTAGTAAATTAGCTTGCTAGTAATCTTATTATTTCATTATGATACTAATGAAGTCTACTTGCAAGTTAAAAATTGGAAAGCTATGCTATCTAAAAGTAAATGAAAAAGTTGGACAAATTTTTAAGAAAAAAGTATTATTTTGATTTTGCAAATATCTTTAAAAAAATAATAATTAAATTTTCATATTTAATGATGTCTCTATATACTCATGATTGATGTTGCATGATATATGTTTGAATTTTCATGAGTAGAAAAAATCTTGATAATTTAGCTCATTTCATGATATCTTGATATTTATGAAATTGAACTAGGTTAAAATTATTCTTTAGAGACTTCATGTTAAGTTAAAATTTGATGAACATGTTTAGATACACATATCACATAAGTCTAGAAAATTAAAATTGAAAATTCATGTCTAGATGAACAATGTGATATTTATATCACTTTAGGGGACTTAAGCTTGAAAAGCTTGGTCCAAGTCAACAAACCACAATTGGTATCAATTGACTTGGATATTTCATTTTAAGTCCAAATCCTCATAAACATGTTTAGGAATAGATATGACATGTTTCCATGCTCTTAGTGTGAAAATTCTTATGGATATGGATAAAATGACAATTGAGGTTAATTCATGAAAACCTCTTTTGAACCTTGTTGACCTAAGTCAACAAGTTGACCTAAAGGTCTCATTTTCAATCCATATTTGAGAAATATGTCTAGGTATTCGTAGGATTAAACTTGAAAAATCATGAGTAAATATTAAGATTGAAACTTAGCAAGTTTCATTAAAACTAGTTTAGTTTTGAATGAAACCATGCTAGGTTGATATCTTGACTTAAGGACTTAATTTTCATTTTAAACTTAATATATACTCTTTACATGACCATCATGTGGTGTCATGAAAGTTTGAATGAAAATTGAAGAAGTTTTAAGAATAACTGGAAATTTCAAAAATACAATTTCAAACTTCAATTGGTATAAATTTCAATTATTTTTAGAAAAATATAGAAAAACTTTTTTTAGATGATTCTTAAAACTACACATTCACTGAAAAATCTAGTATGCTGTGTAAAAATTTCAAATCATTTAATCAAGAATCTAATTTAAAATGGAATTTTGAAGTTGGATTTCAAAAACTCAAAGTATCATCTTCTTTGAAATATCAATCTTTCCAATACTTTGATTTGTCTTCAAAAAAAAAAAAACTTCAAATGAAAACTCATGAATACCATTTGGATTCTAATTCTAATATCATTCACACATTTTCATGAGTAAAATCATTTCTAGGAATGATTTTGATATTTTGGGTGATAGCTAGGATCCATTTGTTTATTTGAAAATAATATAGGATGAAAAATGGGCTTTGACTTTTAAATCCATTTTGAGTTCAAATCTGATCCATGCATTTCAAATGTCTATTCAATAATTGATATCAAAATTTTCATCCACAATTGGTATCAAAATGAGCATTCTATATTCGGTATCAAAAATCATCATTCAAAAATTGGTACTAAATTTTTCATTGAAAATATAGTTTATGTATAAATTTAAAAGTTTGATTTTTGAAAACTTAAGGTATAAGTTGACCTAAGTCAACAAAGTAATTAAAAAAATCTCATCTTAAGTCCAAACTTGATTCATAGACTTATTTTATCTCATGTTAGATGTTCAAATGCCTAAGTTTGAGAAAACATGAGTAGATAGTAAAATCTTGAGACGTAGCATTTTTCATGCTTTCATGCTTATTTCAAATGAAATCATGCCAAGTTCATACATAATTGAGATCATACATGTTTTTGTTTTGAATTCAAATACTTAGCATTTGAACATATCATGTATGATTTTATTTTTCCTTAAATATTTGTTTTCTATCCCTTTAGTTGAGATTTTCATGTTCAATGAAAAATAATCTTTAGAGTTTCAACCTCATGTATTAATTGTGTTCCATCCCTTTGAATAAATAGACCTTTCTTGCCCTTTTTGATTGATGTAAAAAGGGGGAGAAATGTATAAGTCAAAAGGGGAAGAGAATTATGTAGAAAACCATAGAGAAAATATAGGTCAAAAGGGGAAGAAAACCATGGTGTAAAGTATAAGAAAAGGAGGGAGGAAAATATAGGATATCCATGCATATAGATAGTGGAAGTCTAATTACATAGATATGTATGTTGATAGGGGGAGAAATCCCCTAATTGATATCCTTATGTGCTTTAATGATATATTTTCTCAAGGATGTTTGTCATGATCAAAAAGGGGGAGATTGTTGGCTTTAGGTTTTCAACCTTAGCCTTAATCTCGGTTTTGATGGTTTTGATGATAACAAACATGAAACTAATGATTTCATTGAGAATATCCTTCCGGTTTCATATCGGTTAGCGCGCGACGTCTGCGATCGAAGAAATCGGATAAAACGACAAGGATGCTCGTCGGCGCTCGAGAATCTTCAAGAAAGAGAGTTTAGGTTTAGGGTGTATAGATATATTGTAATTCCTCATCATAATGCATAAGAATCCACAAATCTATCCCGATCCCCAGATCATAAAATTCCGGGACTGTCTTGAAATTCACTAAGACTAGGGAGCTCCTTGGAGAGCTATATGACTTAGATAGTTTCTTGAGATAAAAAATGACGGTAATTATTCCTTGAGTCAAAACTAGATAACGAGGTATTTTAAAAAAAAAATTAGAAGCCTCTAGCATACCCATACTTGACCCGAAAAATTAGAAAAAATTCGTTTTACACTAGATCCCAAGAACTAGATTATGATCCTTAGTAGGGGTGAGCATCGGTTCGGTTCGGTTAAAAACCGAACCGAAAATTCGGTTAACCGAACCGAACCAAAGAAAAAAATTTAACCGTTTACCGAACCGAAAAAATTTGGTTAATTCGGTTCGGTTAACCGAAAAAAAAAATAAAAAAAATTCAAAGAATGGACTCGAACTCAGCCCATTGAGAAATTAGATTTAATTTTAACCCTTCTAACCATCTCAGCAAACATTACTATCAATTTATACATAACTTACACCTATTATATATATATACCGAATGTTAAATAAATATTATTACACTTCATGGGATTCGAACCCGGGCAGCAGAAAGCCAATATCTAACACTTAACCACCAAGACAAATACCAACACCTAATATATGTTATTATATATATATATACATATACATATATATATACATATATATTCAGTTAATTCGGTAAATTAACCGAATCGTCGGTTAATTTACGATTCGGTTAATTTACCGAACCGAACCGAAAACCGAACCCAAAAATTTCTTTAACCGAAATTAATTCGGTTAATTCGGTTTCGGTTCGGTTTCGGTGAATCGGGGAAGTTTGCTCACCCCTAATCCTTAGGGATTTTGATTTTTTAGATATTTTTATTGAATTCAAATGAGGTATAATTCTTATATAACTTAAAATTAATAAATGTTATATAAGTAGATGTAGTGGTGAAAATGGAAGCATAAAACCCAAGCAAAGACCCAGTCTGCCCAGTCCAGACTAATTTCGGTCGACCGAATGGCGGCAGAAATAGGCCAGAGCTGGCGATCGACCAATCGGTCGACCGACCTGCGAGCAGCCACGACGCAAGATCGCGTCGGTCGACCGACGGGTCGACCGAAGGTCGCGGATCGCGATTCTTGCATCAAGCGGTTGACCCATCAGTCGACCGCCCACAGGGAGATGAGCAGCGGTCGAATGACCGGTCGACCGATGCTTCGACCCGCGCTTCGATCGACGGTCTGTAACAGATATTTTTCTATCCGTTGAATAGGCGTTTCTTCCTTAGGGTATAAATATATCTGTTATAACTTCTTCTCTTACTTCCTACAGTTAATCATTGAGCATCCATAAGAGAGATCAAAGCATTCCAAAAGATAAGGTGCTTGCGTTCGATTCTTCAGGCGACAACTTCTTGCGCACACTTGGTCCTCAACTCGGCTTCTACTCAAAGCATTTCTTTTGATGAGTTGGAGGCTACAAGACTTGAAAAGAGCATTCATTATTGGTTTTATCCTTAGCTCTTTTCATTGTAACTTTTGTTGTTATTTAAACTGTGTTTAATTTGTGCGTCTGTAGAAGACTGGATGTTTGGTCTTCTGTGTGAAGTGGTATCTTGGGTGAAAAGGAGTAAAACCACTTGTGTAAACTTAGCATTTACTAGGATTAGTTCTAGTTGTCCCTTAGGTTGAGGTGGGATAAGTGCTCTCGACAAGAAGCCGGAGACTTCCGGGTGTGGAAGTACATTAGGTCAAGAGTGAGACTTTCCAGTGAAAAGTCCTCGTGTATAAGGGAAACTCAAATTAATCTAGTAAAACTAGTTTGAAAATCCTAAGCGGGGTGCTTAGGTAGTGGAGTAGGCATTGAGGTCAAACAACTATAAATTACGTGTTTGCATTGCCTTATTATTTTGTGTTAATTGTTTTATCTTTATATCGCTTCCGCATTCATTCATCGAATTACAAATCGCCTAAGTTAGTCGAATTAAAGAAACGATTAAAAGATAAATTAGGCGAATCGTATAGTAAATACACTATTCACCCCCCTCTAGTGTGGCCATTTATCCTTCAATACTGTTTCCTAGGCATGAGGAATATTATTCCTTACCTAAACCTAGGAATAATATTCTTTGTCTATTTCTTATGATATTTTCCTATATTGTCATTTAATATTTATAATATTACATAATAATATAAAAAATTAAATTATTAAATTAATTTTAATAATTGTTTATCTTAAATAAATAATTATTATTTTATTATTAAATATTATTTTAATAATTACATTTTTAAGATTTAGTTTTTTATGAAAATAAATAAATAATAGTTTTTATTATTTTAAATTAATATATTATTTTACATTAATTCATATTTTTATTATGCTATTATTAGTTAAAATAAATTATAATATAAATTATAATATTTTTAAAAGGGCATTTAGGTTATTTTTTAGATTATCATTCACTATTTATAATATGAATATAAAAATTAAATTATTAAATTATTTTTAATAATTACTTATGTTAAATAGATAATTATTATTTTATTATTAAATAATATTTTAATAGTTATTTTTTGAAGATTCAATTATTTTTTATGAAAATAAAATAAATAATAATGTTTTATTATTTTAATTTAATAACTTATTTTATATTGATTCATATTTTTATTATATTGTTATTAATTAGAATAAATTAGAATATATTTATTATATTTTTAGGAGATTATTTTAGTCATTTCTTCTCAATTTATTGTATATTCTTCATGTTAAGTAAACAAAGTAAATATATTCAATTTTATTAAGAAGAATATTTTAATTATTTAATTTTTTATTCCTTGTCTATTCTTTATGCTAACCAAACAAATTAATTTTATTCTTGGCCATATTAATGTAGAAGAGAAATGAGTTGAATTTTTATTTGTGATCAATATGTTATTTGACCATGTTAAAATAAACGAACGAGAGTATTTAGGATATATTGTCAAAATTGGTTGCATATTTTGGTAAATTCTTTTTATAGTTCCAATTTTTGTCAATCTAGAACTTATAGTTTCGGGTTTGGTAAATCTATGATTATTTTTTATAGATATGATAAAAATTTTATCACTCTAATTATTTTTTATAGATGTGGTAAAAAATTTATTACTCTAATTATTTGACACATCGTATATTGATCAAATTTGGTATTTGTTTCATAATTGAATTGATTGAATCAATTTGGTCTACTTTGATTTTAAAATTAAACATTATTTATATATCTATACAACTTTATCTAACCATAAACTTGAACCTATGGGTGAGCATGGACCGGTTAACCGGTCCATTAGCCAAAAGCAAAATCGGTCCATTAACTTCGGTTTTTCAAAATCATTAATCGTAAATCGGTCCATTAACTTCGGTTAATCGCTATTTCGGTTTGATTTTTTCGGTTCGGTTAACCGATAATTTTTGATTAACCAATAAAATTTTTTAACCTACAAACATAATAATATTATGCAAATTATGGAAAAAAATTCAAATAAATACCGAATTCTCATTGAGAATAAAGAAAAAAAATGAAACTACTTGAACCAAGATGATGTTCTTAAAAAACCAATATTTTTATTTTTATTTTTTAAATATTTTTTGATTTTTAAATATTTTTTGATTTTTTTAATTTTCTATATATTTTCTATATATTTTTATATTTTTTATATTTTTTAAATAATTTTTTATAATTTTTTATAATTTTTTATAATTTTTATAATTTTTTTATAATTTTTTATAATTTATAAATCATTATTATTATTATATATATATATATATATATATATATATATATATATATATATATATTATTAAAAATTAATAAATTATATCGAACCGGTCGGTTAACCGAAACTGGTGGACTTTTTACCTCTCGGACCGAAACCGAAACCGAAACCGAAAACCGGTTTTTCAAAAAATAAAAACCGAAACCGTAAAAATCGGTTCAATTTTAGACCGATTTTTAGGTTAATCGAAAAACTATTTTTTTTTTCCTCACCCCTACTTGAACCTCTTTATGTCGGTAAGATTGAAGCACTAACTATCCTATGATGATTACACGAACGTTAGACCTAAATTGACGTTGGGACAATTTAATTAAATGTCACAAATATAATGGTCTAACTAATATCAATGCTTGCCAATTGTAGATAGTATAGTTGGTGGTAATATGTTGTATCTTTCATAGAGATCTAGGGTTTGATTCTTAGTATGATCACTTATTGTGATTTTCTATTTTTGTTAAAAAAAAACTAATACTGGACTCGAGTCCACTATGCAAAAAAACACACAAGTACGATGTGTCTTTGTTAGCAATGCTTCAGGACTCGAGTCCACTATGTATCTTTCTCTTTTCATTTCTTCTTTAAATGAAGAGAGAGAAAGTTAAATAGAGAAAGACACAAGTAGAATGTGAGTGAATTCGCACCCAGCATAGAAATCACCGCAAAAAAAATAACTTCACTCTTAAACTAATAGTCAATAAATATTCATTCCATCCATTGTATCATTTAACATATTGCATCCTTGATTTACATTAACAAGTGTCCTTCTCGCACCGACCTACATAAGAGGTCCCTCACTAGTCTTTGAGGTAACACTCCCGTATCTAATTGACAAAAGCATCCATTGAATTCGATCCACTTTCAAACTCCAACCAAAGTTCTAATGGAGTTTAATTTTTTTTTAAGCCTATCCGTTGAGGAACAGTACTGTTATAAAAGTTAAATGATAACATCAAAAAGTTCATATTATGATAAGTCCATTATATATAGTGTTTTCATTGTTGTGCACCTGTTGTTGATGCCCAAGTGAAAAAGTTACATGCATCATGCAAAGAGATTTGAAGAGTTTGGTGAAGAGTTTTGTTATTGTTGTCTCATAGCTAGCACATAAGGCCTGTGATTTGTTTTAGGGACTAAACTGTGGCTCATTGTATGAGTGCTGCTGCAAGCCAGAGAGCATCATGATGTGCAAGCAGACAAGGAATTGCCAATCCAAGCATATGATTATATATGGTTGGATGATGTGCCATCTTTTGTGTTCTTTAAAGATGTTGAATGCTATATGTGCATGAGAGAGTTGTCACCATTGGGGAATTCATGTGGGATCATCAGATCTATCTTGGCACTGCTGATCCAAGGAGGTGTTATGGGATCAGAAGAAGGCACATGCATGTAGGGGCATCCATAAATAATTGGAAACAAAATATATATAATTCCACTCAGTAAAAACCTAATATTACAATATATCATCACTTCGAAAATTATTCAAACAGTAGAAGAAATCCCAATCTATACATAATACATCCTTTTGTTTTCTCCCTACCTAAACACATGCTATATTCCTCTCTTTACAGAGGCTAGACCATAAATTAGATTGCATGATTGCACAACACATATGAAGAGGAATGATGATGGTAAAGGGTACTAGGAATTCAATGCCCAACCAAGACACAAGTTAGGAAATTGTTGCCTCCATTGTACTGCACTAAAGTTAAAAAAGGACAAAGGACCACTCAAGACTTAAACCCATACAGCAATTAATTACAAAATAATATGATTGAATTATTAATTTGTAAGAAGCAGTGTTCAAACATCAATAACAGAGGGTTAATCTAGTGATATCAATTTTATTTTAACAAATAAGGTGAAGGGTAGAATTAGGAGGTACGATACAAATATTATATTATTTATATTCGCACCGCATATTTACATTAATTCAAATGCGAATATTCGCACCGAATTAAAAAATAATATATTCATAACAATAAGTAATTTACTCAGATTTTATATGTAATTTATAATAAAATTTATCTATATAATATATATTAAGTAATTTATATATCAATAAAATGATAATTTTTCATATGCGGATATTCACATCCGAGTAGATATTTTTTTAAAAAATTCATATATGTTTTTATTTACAAATATAGATTAGATACAATGCGAATGTAATTTATAGTTAATGGATGCAAATAAAATTGCCACTCCAAGATAGAATGCACTAATTTTGTAAAATATAGAATTTGTTACCTCATCCAAATTTAGTGGGCAACGAGTATTTATGGGTGAATAATTGAGTGATGCCTGACCATTCACCAAAAAGGGCTGTTTCCATACGGAACAGGGTACACCGAAATGAGATGCTTTTCTAGTAGTGTCGGGTTGACATTTAACGTGGCATGTGGGGAATGACACAAACTAAGCTCAATCTTTTTATATGCATTATTATTATCATTGCTGCACTTGTTCACATATTTATAATAAAGAATGCATGATGGTTTTATTATTTATAGAGCTTTTGGTGGAATAGAATCTAGACTTTTCAGCTAATCATGACTCGTGTCATGTGGGCGTTGAGACGTTGAATTGCATCTAATTATATACATTGTGGAGTTTACAACCTAGGAAACATGCCATTATTTTATTATGTATATATATACCAACCTGGTGGTTAGGGCTGAAAATCGAACCGAACTAGTCGGGCTCGATTCGGATTCGGCTCGAAATCGAACGAGCGGGACTCGAATTCGAAATGGATCTGAGCCGAATCTGATCCCCCTTTAGGGTTCGATCAATTAGGCGAGTCGGATATGAATAGAAGGGTGCTCGACTCGTTTTCTCCTCAAGCTACTCGACTCCTCCCGAACTGTTCGTGAAGGTGTCGTCGCTCGAAATCGCTTGAGCTATTCGAGCAGAGATCCGATGCAATGCAATTACTACTGGCTTGATCTGTCGAACAGTACTCGGATTCGTTTCAATCGGACTGTTCGATTGTGATCCGAGTCGAGCAATTACGAACTCGAGTGCTCGAATATTCGAATCGAGCCGAATATAATTAGCAGGTCTAGGTAATGCTTCAAATTCGAATCGAATTCGAATATGTACATTTTAAAACCGAGCCGAACATGAGCAGACCAGTACTCGCTCGTGTTCGGCTCGTTTTCAGCCCTACTGGTGGTTTGGTATATGGATGGCATGACTAACTCGAGCTTCACATGCTTTATTTCTAGTTTTGATGTATATGGGCCCATGTGGGCTTGAATGGTTGTATGGGCTTCTTTTGGGCTTTTTCTTTGTTTCTGTGTAGAGAAATGCAAAATTTGATTAATATATCAGTGAATTAGAGGTAGAGTTTAAGGAAATCAAACTCAAAAATTAAGAAAATAACAAGATGAGATGACAAAAAAAAAACAGAATAGTTATAAAAAAAATAAACACCCTTCCACCATGAGAAGAAGGAAAATGCTCAGACTTCACCACATTTGACACCTCACCAAAACTAGAGCAATCCTAAGTAATTTTGGACGAAAATCGTTCTTAAATCATCATTAGTGTACCAAATAGGACCAAAGAACAAGTATATAGTAACAAATTAAATTATTGTAACATATAACTACATCAATTCCAACTCAACCTGACTCAACTTATCTTATTTGTATTATTGCAAGGATGACAACCAATATTTCTTCATTTCACAGTATAATCAAAACCAATCAAAAATTCATGCGTTACGTAATTATAATTTAAATTTAAATAATTTTAAAAATTATGACAATAAATTATTATAATCAATTTAGGTTAAATAATACTTTGATATTAAAACTTAAATAACTAAGAATAATTTTAAATATAACATATGTGAAATTTTGTAAGTATAGAGAAAAATAATAAATATTAACTTAACTTAATTTATATAATTATAAAATCAAAATATACATATCCTTTTTAAATACGATTTGCATTTTTACAAAATCAAATTTTAATCAAATACATTAATATATAATCTCTTAGGAGTCTCAACGGTTGATCTAATCAATTACATGGAAACCACCAGCAACACTTGTATTTTGTGCATTTACAAAAATCTTCTTTGGTAGTCTCGCTAATAAGAACAGTGCCCTATGTAACTATGGGGTTAAAAACCAATATAACAAATCAATATTGAACTTTAGATGCAAGTATAGAATGCCGAAATAAAATTTTAAGAATGAAATCCCGCAATTGTGTTCTTGTAAGAAGTAGCAACTTTTCAGAAGTGAATGTAATTCTTAAAATCTACATTATAGTAAGATAATTCACGAGGACCCAAAGCATTATTCCAATAATCTATTATCACAATTTTCACATTTTGTAAATTTCATTTGTTTGTTCAGATATAAGCTTATCATATTCAGTAGAGTATTGCTCCTCAAGATATTTGTGTAAATTCTGATGAAGTTTGAAGTCAACCATGAACAACTGCACAACTTAGAGACAATTGTATTGATGGATACAAAACTCCACCTCGAGATACAAAAAGAACTCAACAAATACATTATTAATTAATTAGAGGTGGAAAAACGGGCCAGTCCTGCACGATAAGGTAGCGTGCCGGCCCGGCCCGGCCCACTAACTCCGTGGGCTAAAAATTCTCGGCCTGGCCCGCGAGCCCGTTATCAACTAAAAACTTGCTAAAAACTTATAAAAAAATTAATTCAAAATATTTGAGAGACTAATTAAACACCAAATATGATATTTCAGATGAAAAACTCCATGAATTAACTTCACATTCAATTTTAAAGCACTGAACTAGACTTGAAATTAATTTTTTTAAATATTTAGCGGGCCAAACGGGCCGGGCCGACCTGATAAGAGCCGGCCTGTAGCGGCCCGCAATGTTATCATGTCGGGCCAGCCCGATAAGTTTATCAGACCAAATTTTTTGGCCTGCCCCGTAATTATCGTGTCATGCTCGTGTCGTGCCCATTTCTGCCACCCCTATAATTAATCAATAATCATCTACATAGATAGTCTCCTGCTTCAAGAGGACGCCAAATTGTCTTCTTCTATCTTCGGGTATCGCACTAAGACAAATGGAGATTAGTTTTGTGCTTTTAACATCGTAAGAAAGCTTAGGACGCGTTTGTTTACGAAAATTTAGAAGCAATTTTCGTTTCGTGAAAATTGAAATGAATTTTCGAGTTTTAAGTTTTTGGTTTCGATTTTTGTGTTTGACGAAAACATGTTTGTTTGACATATCTTGTTTTCATATTTCGCGAAACAAAAACTCGTTTGTTGTGTGTTATTTTCGATGATTGTTTTCAAGATGAAAACTAAAACTGCGTTTGTTTATCAAATATAGTATCTATTTTCAAATTTTACTTGAAATTTTTTAACTCAAACTTTAAAAATATGTTTAGTAATATTAATTATGTTTTAGTAAATAAATATTATTTTATTATTAAATAAAAATATAAAAATATAAAAATATGTTATTTTTATTTTTTTAATTTAAAAAATATTACTATACTAAAAAATAATATAAATATAAAAATATTATTATTTAATAAATAAATATTATTTTATTAATTAATATAAATATAAAAATATAAAAATATGTTCTATTGTTCTAACATGAACAATGAGATCTTGTTAACCATGTTTTTAAGCCATTTACTGTTTATTTCCTTCTGGACTAGTACACCTAATTTTCCTATTTACTTTCTATTTATGTAGGTTGAGAAGAATATATTAAGCGAAAAATTCAACGCTGTTACTGCTTATTTCACTAGTACGACTTGAGAGCAGCTGCTCCTGAAGTGCTATTTATACGTTACAGAGTTGCTTTGAAGACTTGCTGAGTTTTGTAGATTGACGTTGTTAACTACAGAGTTATTTGAGAAACTATTTACACATCCTGATATTCTTTTGAATAAAATAAGTAACCAAATAAATTTAAGGTCGACGCTTATGATATAAGTGAAAGACAATGTAAATTTTGAATTGCTTCAAATCTTCAACATAATCTTTAGGTTGCTTATACTCACCCATTGATCAATTTTAGAATTTTTTTATGTGTATAAAAATATACAAATGTACAACAAAAATTAAAAATAAACTTATGTAATGAATTTAAATACATCCAATTGAATTCTAATCCGGTGAATTCAAATATTTTTGGTAGCACAAGTAAATCTCAGCTCGCTCGAAAATAGACGGCCCGATTCCACCACCTCCAGCAGCACCGAGTTGGAGAAGAAGATGAATGATTGATATAAATGCGTATTTGACATCGGAATTATATAAATGTAGAACTATGAAGGAAAATGTGTATCACCATTAGTTGGTGACCGCCTCCAATTCATAGTCCACCAAAAATAGGTTTGCTCATTATTTAATAATCACACAATTATAAAATTAGTACAACCACACAAGAATAAAATCAGCACAATCACACAAGGATAAAATCAGCACAACCACGCAATAACATCAAAATCCTAGATCGAAAAATAAATAATATAATAATGAGCAATATTATTTTACGACTTTAGGAGGAAAGTGCGTATAACCATTAATTGGTTATCGCCTCCAATTCCTCGCCGATGAAAATAAATTAAAAAAATATAAAATAACAGCACAACAACCTATAATTACGACATCACAGTAGCAATATATCCAAAATATGATATCATCACAGCATATATACACCCAGCAGTAATATATCAAAAAACACCATCAAAATAACATTTTACTTACACAAAAATACAATAGCAATAACCATAAGTACTAGTAACCCCTTGAATCCCATATCAAGGAGCTTATCAATTTTGGCCTCTATTTGATGAAACTGTTGATGGAAGTTTTGGTTCACTTCTTCTTCCCCGTCGCGTATGGTTGATGCAATAGGAGTGATCCATTGAAAGAATCCACAACCTTTGGGGCTTGAAGAGCAAGCTGCAAATAAACGGCTAGGATTCTTTGAAGTTTCACTTATTCTACAGCTTTTATACCGCAATAACATATTCTGTTATGGTATCGCAAATATATTGTATTTTTATTTATGCGACTTGAGGAAGCTGCCATACTATTCTGTTATGATATCGCAAGTATGTTAGTATATTATTGGTACTATGCACTAACAAAACTAATAAATTCAAAGCATCATGAAAATAACATTATTGTATCTATTAACATAAAAAAATGAAAATACATCAGAGGCGATGTGCCCAAAGTTGATTAGCGATACCCTCACGAATACCATGCATTACATTTTGGCTAGAAGAAAGTTCACCTATTGATGATGTAGGTTCATTATCATCATCAATAATAACTTCTTCATTGTTTCAAATTTCTACTAATTCATCAAAAATTTTATATTTAATAATAAAGTTGTGAATTGCACAACAAGCCAATACAATACTTTCTTGTCTTGAAACCCCGTAGTTCGGCATCATCTTTTGGATCGGAAAATGTGTTTTTAAGAGTCCAAAGCATCGTTCGATAACATTCTGACAAGATGAATGCCGTTGGTTGAATAATTCTCTTTTAGACGTTGGGCCTCGACTACGATAATCTGACTGATGATATCTTTCACC
The DNA here is from genome assembly GCA_034359265.1 of Canna indica. NCBI lineage: Eukaryota > Viridiplantae > Streptophyta > Magnoliopsida > Zingiberales > Cannaceae > Canna > Canna indica. The sequence goes on along the minus strand of CP136898.1, from coordinate 27,121,106 downwards.
TCGATAAGGTGCCAAAAATCCAGGTACATTAGGATATCCGGCATCGACCAAATAATATTCATCTATCAATACAATGTATAAAATGCATTAGTAATAAAACCAATATAAGAATATGATTATGGTTCATGAATTTTACCTCCGTTTGGCATTGAAAAATCCGTGTTAGGAGAGTATATTGTATGTGCAAAAATCCGCGAGTCATTTGCGGTTCCCTCCCAACCCGCCTTCACATATATGAACTACATGTTATGGGCGCAGGCCACCATCACATTTTGTGTTGTTGTTCCCTTACGGCCACGATATAAAAATGATTTTTTGGCGGAAACGAAAGCGGAGACATGAGTCCCATCAATTGCCCCTATGCAATTCTACAAAACCATGCTTCGATTAGTAAGACCCCTTAAGGCTAAAATAATGTGCTTAAGTGTTGTACATTACCTTAAAATATGGAAACCACCGTGGATTTCCATGAATCTCCAGTTGAATTATTCGCGGTTCACGAGGTTGTATAAGTTCGGTTCCCAACCTTAGAACCGCTTTAAGTACATGAACCATTTGTGACATGTTTGAGTTGGGTGTTGGTATCGCTCTGCAACTACTCGAACTCGTTCATTGTGATAAATTGTATACATGAACATAACGACAGCTTCTTCCACATAAATATTTTTATCCTCTAAGCCTAATCTCCTAAGTTCACCACATAATCTTAGGAAGAGAGATGGCTCCATACGAAGATTTTCGTAGCATCTAATTGGACTATGTATAAACTCTTGGACGTAGTCAGCACCTGTCAACATTGAAGTGCGTACTGTTCTTCGTGGAGGAGCATTTAGTTGGTTGTCTAATGATTCCATTATATCCAACATTATTACTAATATAATATCATCACAATATTGCTCTTCATCACTATCTGATTCATGTGATGTATTTGGTGGATGATTCATTCTACGACAACATAGAGAAAGAAATCATCACACAAATATGCAATTCATCTTAAACTTAAATAAGCAAATATTCTTTTTTTCTAAACCGAAATAAGTTTCCGAAACAAATAAAGTAACAACACTGAAAAAGTATCCGAAATAAATAAAGTAACAAGACTGTATGCAAAGGTGCACATACAAGGGTGCACAAAGTGTTTAGTTCAAATTACACAAATGACAGTCCACTCACTCACTACAAAGTTTCAAAGAAGTTATTTAGTTTGTCATCTTGCAGCGTCATAATAAGTATCCGAGATTCCGCATTAGCAAGCATGAAATGGAAAGTCTTTGCATGAGTTTATGTAGATAGCCCCTGCAAATTACTAATGCGCTCAACGCAATTTGCTAGACTATATGGATTTGCGGGTGGGGGTGTAGTACACACTGATGTTGCCTCACTTCGAACACGACGAGCTGCAAAGTGTTCACTAATGAGTTCATACATCTTTTGCCTCTCTTGTTCTAGAGATGTTGTCGCTGATGATTTACCTCATTTCTTACTGCGGCTACGGCTTGAAGAAACAGATGGACGTCGAGGGATTTCATGATCATTATCCCCCGTGTCCTCCTCTTCCCCTTCCTCTTCCACAAGAGGCTCCTTACCGCATTCATTATGTCCCAATAATTCCTCATCTAACTGACGCTCCTCAGATGAATTCAAAGACGCCTGTGTAGATGACCGGGCCATCCCACCAGTTGCCGATTGATTTTGGAAAATTAATTCCAACAATGTGTAGTTGGCAAGTGGCCCATTCTTAAACTGTTTGAAACACTCTTTTTTCCCTCCTCTCTGCACACGAAATAAGCTCTATCAAAATGCTACCCAACATATATACAACCTTACTCTATTACGAAAATCCTTACCGTGCTATTCCACACCGTTTCGTCAGCCTCAATCCTCCCTATGTCGGGATTCCAGGTGACCCCGGTGTGATTAATCAACTCTTGGAAGTCTTTAAACATACGATGAAGGCGATTCTTCTTTCCCTTACACTGATCGACCCCGTATCTAGTGCCATATTTTTCTAGAAGTCTATTGCTAATTTCTTCCCATACAGGCTTGTCAAAATTCAAAGTACCTAATTCTGTTTGTTTATTATGCAATAAAAACAAAAAATCCTCCGTAGCATTTTTGGACCAGTTTTTCGACTTCTCCCTCGGATTACGATGGAGACCCATATATAATTATATCTATTAAAAAAATAACATGAATTATAATACAAGCAACAATCAATAGAAAAATAACAGTCAACAGCTTGCATGAATATTAAACATTCATGAACTATAACATGAATTATAATACAAGCAATATGAATATATACACATGCAAATAAAATTAATTCTCATTTTACCCTCGACCAAGCATGAACATGACTGATACTATTATATGAAGCAGCATGAAGCATGAATAAGAACAAGACTAATAATACAAGCAGCTTGAAGCATGAAGCATGAACAAGACTGAACAGACTGAAACAAGCAGCATGAAGCATGAACAAGACTGAACAGACTAAAACAAGCAACATGAATATAATACAAGCAACATGACTGAACATGACTAAAACAAGCAGCATTTTGGCTAGAACAAGACTGAACAGAAGTAATAATAAGCATGAAGCATTAACATGACTAAAAGAAGTAACATGAAACATGAACAAGACTGAACAGACTGAGCAACATGAAGCATGAACAAGACTGAACAGACTGCGCAACATGAAGCATGAACATGACTAATACAACCAGCATGAAGCATGAACAGAAACTGAACAGACTGAGCCAAGACTGAACATTATAATACAAGCAACATGAATATATACACATGAACTGAAACTATTATATGAAGCAGCATGAAGCATGAATAAGAACAAGACTAATAATACAAGCAGCTTGAAGCATGAAGCATGAACAAGATTGAACAGACTGAAACAAGCAGCATGAAGCATGAACAAGACTGAACAGACTAAAACAAGCAACATGAATAAAATAAGCATGAACAAGACTGAATAGACTGAACAGACTAAAACAAGCAACATGAAACTATTATATGAAGCAACATGAAGCATATATGAAGCATGAACAAGAACTAATATGTGATTCTGACTTTTCTACATCTATCATTATTGTTGACAAGCTATCGAAAGTATGTACATCAATCACTTTTAGCATTTGAATTATCTCTAGCTAGTCTTCTTATTAAAACAAACTAAAAATTTGTTTAACCAAATCTAAAAAATAATAAAAATGCAATCTTTTTCACAGAAACCTTACTCCAATTCAACCAATCATTTTCACAGTCAATTTTAATATAAAATATAACATAACCAAGAAATGTATATAAGTTCCTTCTATCAAAACGTGAAATCATTTTCACAGTCAATTTTAAGTTCCTTCTGTCGTACTCAAGAACTCGAAAGAACAAGCAAATACAAAGTGTCTGTAAACTATATTCACACTCATGAACTCGGAAGAATAAGCAAATACAAACCCTAGGTCGAACAAACCCTAGATCAAAACCCAAGGTAGTACCACAGGAAAACAAGCAAATACAAATAAACTCTAGCATCAAAACTCGAACATCACATCTCGGAAGAACATCAAAACCAGCTCGAACAAACCCTAGGACAAAACCCTAGATTAAAACCCGAACATCACAACCAAAGATCGGGGAAACTATACAACATAGATTGAAAAAATAGTATCAAATATTATAAAACATCGAAAAAATAGCATCAAAGAATATCAAAGACCGGCAACGATCAATGTGAAAACCCTATATCGGGTAGACAATAAAAAATAAAGAAAAAAAATTCAAAACCCCATATCAAACTTCAAAACCCTAGATCTAACATCAAAACCCTATATCCGAAAATCAAAACCCTAGATCGGGTTATCATTAAAACCGTAGAGCTAAAAACCGAAAACCCTAGATCGGGTAACATGACAACCATAGATCGAAAAAGATTGACTGAATGTGGAAACCCAAGATGAAATCATGAACCTGAAGGTAAGGAAAGCAAGAAACCGGCGATGTTGTAGCCGAAGGTGAAGAAAGCAAGAGGTCGGGGATCGATTTGGACCGACAACGATCAATTTCAACAGACGGCGATAAGTTTTCGCCTGTCGCCAGCAGCATCCGAAGAAGGGTGTCGAGGGGTCGAGGGGGGGGGGGAGAGAGAGAGAGAGAGAGAGATTTGAATTTTGGAGAGCATTTACTGTAAAAATTAAACCACATAGAAACTGATGGCATCGGAGAGAGAGCATTTACTCTATAGCATTAAATTGCATGAAATTATCTTTATACAAAAATTAATGATACGAAGCAACTACGAACACCATTTTTTAAAAAATAGAAATTTTCATATAATGATCAACAAATGTCATCTAATTAATTTGTGAGTAATTATTGGGATACAAAGTAATTTAAAAAATTCAAAATTATCATATAATGTGTAACAAATGTAATCTAATTAATTTGTGAGTAATTGTTGGAATACAAAGCAATTTGTACAAAAATTAATTATATAAAGCAATTATGATCAACAAATGTCATCTAATTAATTTGTGAATAATTATTGGAATACAAAGCAGATTGTACATAAATTAATTATATGAAGTAATTATGAACACCATACTTTTTAAAAAAAATAAAAATAAAATTAAAATTTTCATATAATGCCACATCAGCATAAGATATTTGAAATTGTGTCACGTGACTTCCTTGAATGTTAGTATGTGTACTACACGTGAACAGAGTGATTTCATTAAAGGGAGATTGATTAGTCATAACATTCTAGTTGCCCATGAATGTATGCACTATTTGAAAATCAAGAGATATGGTCAGCCAGACATGACGCTTAAAATTGACATGAGTAAAACCTATGACAGAGTAGAATGAGATTTTGTGTTGTTTATCATGAAGAAGATGTGTTTCTCTAAAAGATGGTTGATGTGGATAAAGGAATGCCTAGCTACTGTTTCATATTCTACGATTTTGGATGGTCAACCCTATGGGTATTTTAGACCTACTAACACTACAAGAAAACATACTTTCACCAAAGGATTTATTACCAACAGATCTATTAAGTTGGTAATATCGACAATATTACCGACAGATATTTAATCCGTTGGTAATTCAGCTTATAATTTTATGAATTTTTTATTTTTTATTTTTCCCTCTTATTTGTCAGCCGACCAAAATACTTTCCGCCCAAATCCCGGTGTGACTCCCTCCCATTTTTTCTTAACCGACAAAAACCCCGCGCGATTTCCCCCCTTTTTTTTCCTCCACCGATGAAAGCCTCGTACATATCTTCCCCCATTTTCTCAGCCGACGAAAGCCTCAAATGACTCCCTTTTTTTCTCGGCGAGTATAGCATCGTGGCTGTCACAACAAAATTGGTACTCGTCGTGTTCGGCTCCGTGGCGATCATCTCGTTGATGTTGATCATCTCATCAAATCAACATCGATCATCTTGTTGATTTGATATCGCTTTTCCTTCTCTCCTTTGAGATTGTGTGACCTAAGCATTCTTTTTGTTTAAGTAAAGGTTGGAGTTGTTTTGATCTGAATCATGTACTTCTCTTAAGAAAGGGTGGATAAAAGGGGAAAGAAGAACAACGAATAAATAGAGGCATCCATGCATTTTAATTACAGAGGTAATTATTTCCTTCTTTTATTTTTTCTTCTGTTCTTGATTTGGGTATTTTTTGCAATCCCATTCTTTCTTATGTTAATCAGATGTGTGGAGGATTAGTTATTTTTCTTTTATTCTTTATTCAAGTGGTAATTGTTTTGAACTTTTTAGGGTATTCGATGGGTTTATTTTTCCTATAAAGAACTTCAATATTTGATAGATAATGAAGCAGATTGGTAATACAGATGATGAGTGAGTATATTTTTTCCCCACGAATTAGAGCTGCTTTCCTTTTTTCCTTTCCTTCCTTTCTTCCTTCATTTGCTCTATATGATGATGGATTTTGTTTGGTACTTGTATAAGAAGGGAATAGTAACCTATGATTTGTATCATCTTCATTTTTCCCTTTTTCACTTTTCTTACCAAATTTATAAATGGATCCAGCTTGATTTGATTTATTTGAAAGTATATTCCATTTTTTTTATATTTTGATTGCATGTAGCATAATCATTCAGGCATAGAATTTTAGTCTTTTCTATACATTAGTCTTCATGAAAAAAAAAAGTTTCTTCAGACCATGTTCATTGTCGTGATCTTCCATAATCTGAGACTCCAAGAATTCTAGCATTCAACAGGTGTGCAAGAGAGGGTAAATGTTAAAGGATGCACCATTTTCATCATAAGATTTCTATCAAGTACCCTAAGCTTCTTGTCGAGTACCCTAATATTTTTGTCTATAAGTGTGGTGGATATCCTATCGCCCTTCGTGGTATGTTCTTCTTCCACCTCACCCTTTTCGTGGTGAGGTGGCGCCGAGAGATATGACAGCGAGGGTGATGGCGATGAAGTGGACGGAGTTGGGCGAGAGGATGAGGATGACTTATGGTTTGCAAAGGCAAAGACGTGGGGAGTGGGTGGCGATGGTGGCAACAGAGGACCAGATGGTTGAATAGGAGGCATGCCGACCGGTGGTGGCGTCGATGAGGGCGGTGGTGCCGGAGTGGGGGTAAGAACCACTAACCAGTACTTTGCTAGGTATTGTAGTTTGAATGTGTTGTTTTTCATTATTAAATCAATAAGCATATTAGAAGTGTAAACATAGCATCATCCCATGTAGCAGCTTCAAAGGCATGAATTAGGATCAAAGTTAGATGGAATTTGACCAAAAGCTAAATGTGAGAGAATGGATGACATAAATTTTTGAGAGAAATATTGAAGCAAATTGCATCGGTTTCTCAAATGCAGAGACTCTTACTTAAACTAGAGCATAATTGAGATCAAAATGTTTAGTTATCATTTTAATTTAGTTAATTACCTTTGAATTTAGTTTTTCTTTTGGTTCATCTCCAGAACGTTTGTTTCCTTTCTACTTCAAGTCTGTGCATAGACTATTATTATTAATTCAAGTAGCATATATAATTGTACTTCTCTGGAATGTTTTACTTGGTATCATTATGAAGTACTAGCTGACATATTAAAAACCTATGTTATAATAAAATAAGCTCACTAGATATTGAAGTTCACCTTCCATTCTATAGTTTGTTGTGGCTATATATATATATATATATATATATATATTGGTAGGACTACATGCAAGTTGTCGGTGGGAAGCAACAATGCATCTTCCTGATTCTTGAATCAAAATTAAATAGGAACTCATGAGGAGCTTCCTTGGGAGCACTTTTTCAAATTGGTGTGAGTAGTTAGTTTCAGAACGTGACTTTGAGGAGATGACTGAGGAAAAGAAGTTTTAGTGTCAGCTGAAGGACCATTACTTACTTTAGGAGACTGGAATAACCAAGGATGCCCAGTGCTATCACTGTAGCATTGTCTTAATTTAACGGAACCATCTCTGGGTTCCTCTTATGTTATTGTCTTAACATTTTCTTTCTCTATGCATTAGACTGATTCGTCGAGTTTCGTCTAGTATCATTTCTGAACTCTCTATATTGGGTGTTCGGATTGACTAGGAAGCTAAGACGAAACATATACAATCTTGGTTCCTTTTTCTTTTGTCTCTTGTAGTTAAAACAATGGATAACAGGTAAAAGTTGAAGTGAAAGATCGAGTTTTATAAAGTATGCAGATGGAATACTAGAAAACCTAAAAGATTTTCCCAATGAGTGGGGAAAGAGAAAGCAGAAAAAACGAAAGAATGGTCAAGGAGGAGTGAATATGTGGAAAAAAAGATCAATCTTTTTTGATCTACCATATTGGGAGGTAATAATATTACACACAATCTATTTTATTTTAGATTCCTAACTTATGTTCGTAATAGTAACACAACTTTTATTATATTTTCTTATAGGCATTGCCATTACGTCACAATTTGGACGTAATGCACATTGAAAAGAATTTCCGTGAAAACATCATCGGTACACTTTTAGATATAGATGGCAAATCCAAGGATGAATTGAATGCACGAAAAGACTTGGAAGAAATGGTCATTAGACCAGACTTGTATCCTGAACCACGAGGGACTAGAACATACCTTCCTCCAGCACCTCATACATTAACTAGGCTTGAGAAAAAGAAATTTTGCAAAGTCCTATATGATTTGAAGGTGCCTGATGGTTATAGCTCAAATGTTGCTAATTGTATATCTGTAGCAGATTGTAAAATTTCAGGATTGAAGTCGCATGATTGTCATGTTCTAATGCAACAGTTGTTACCCATTGCATTAAGAGGGTTGCTTCCCAAAGGTCCAAGGAATGCAATTATGAGGTTATGTTTTTTCTTCAACAAGCTATGCCAACGAGTGATAGATAAGGAGAAGTTGTTAAAGCTAGAGGATGAAGTCATAGAAATATTATGCTCGTTTGAAAGGTTTTTCCCACCTTCCTTTTTTATCATAATGACTCATTTGCCTACTCACTTGGGACGAGAAACACGACTATGTGGACCGGTCCAATTTCATTGGATGTACCCTTTTGAAAGGTTAAATTTTATCTAATATACTTATGATTTCTTTTTATTATTATTTGATTTTTCTTCATTTTACATCTTAAAATTTAATGTGTAGGCAAATGAAGATATTGAAAGAGTATGTTAGAAATCGTGCACGACCAGAAGGTTGTATTGTTGAATGCTACCTTGCAGAAGAATGTATTTCATTCTGCAATTTATTCATTGATCATCCTATTCAAGTGGATAGTCTTGGTCACAATCAAAATGTTACCAATTAGGGAAATACTGAAGGTCGTCCACTTGGAAGTGGAACATCAATCATGTTATGTGATGAAATGTTAGAATGTGCACATAGATATGTTCTATTCAATACAGCCATAGTTGAGCCCTTTTTGGAGTAAGATATTTCATTACTTGTTTATACATCAATGCAAACTTTTAGAATTTGAAATTAATTTATGTCTTATATTAGAATGCATTTGGAGGAACTAAAACAAACAAATAAAGGACTTGAAAGAAATACAAGTTTGTTATGGAAGAGACATTCAGAACAATTTACTCAATATTTACTCAAAAGGTTAGAAGCCTAAAATCTGAATTTTTTGTAAATGTCTATATATTCCAAATAAATAATTACTTACACTTTTTTTCTTTCTTATTGTTGGTAGATTCAAGCTAACTATAGTGATAGTGATGTGTCAAATACATTACGGATGCTTTCTTTTGGACCTAAAAGTAATGTTCCATCTTACAAAAAATATGTCATCAATGGCTAACAATTTTACACAAAGGATGCTGAGAATTCAACACAAAATAGTGGTGTTATGCTTGAAGCAACAATTGTGTGCAGGTCAAGCGTAATAGATAATGCTCAAGTTGTTGATGTGGTTTCGTATTATGGGGTGATAAGAGAAATAATTATTTTAGATTATTTTTTATTATTAGTTTCACTGTTTAAATGTAATTGGGCAAGTGTTCCTAATGTCATTATGGTTGAAGAAGGTTTGACACTTGTCAATTTACATGCGGGTCAAAGTCAATTTGAGAATGATCCTTTTATCTTAGCATCACAAGCAAAGCAAGTGTTTTATGCAAGAGAAAGTGAAACATCCAATTGGTATATTGTGCTTAAAGCTCCACCAAGAGGCTTCTATGACTTGGAAGTATATATTGAGAATGAAGTTACACAATTGATGCCACAACATGATAATATAGTTGAATTGGCCAATTATGACATAAATAAAGAGTCTAGGTATGTAAGAGAAAATTGTGAATGAATTTTTGTGTAATGCACCTTATAGGTATGAGGTTCTCTATCTCTTTCTTTTATGTTCTTTTATGTTCATTAATGTTCATTTATGTTCTTTTACTGCCAATACACTTAGAAGCTCATAAACAACTTCCTTTTTTATGACAGGTTGAGCTAGTAGGCTGCTTGATCAACTCTTTTACTCCATTTACACAAGGTCTGAACTTTGTAGAACCACAAAACAAGCATTTCTGGAAGTAGCTAGATTTTCATCCACAAGGTGAACCTTTTGGCATAGTTGCTGGATTTTCATCCACAATGTGAACTTTTTTACATTCTCCTTTAGTTCATCAACTTAAAATTCAGCTTCTTTATGTGGTACATCAAAATACTTGCATATTATTGATTTTCATGTCATATAGTTTAATCAAGCATTTAGTTATAGTTTGTTAATTATTTGCACGAGATGATGAGTTGGTATTATTACTATTGTTATTCATGTTATTTAATTATTTATGTACCGAATAAATGATAGGTGCATATCATATCTAGTTACAAAAATGTTGACATTTTTATTTCAAGTACATCATTTTCCAGCCTAGTGCTTAAGGGGGGACACAACACAAATTAGGTACTCATGAATATTTATGATTGGAAAAATCAACTATTCATTATTAGCTATTTAGGTTCCAACATATACCTGATACTGAATGGAAAAACCTACCACACTGTGACATATTACATTCCCTTCATTGCAAATAGCCATGCATAATATTAAAAGGCAGGCCAGGCCAATCCATGTCGGCATCACCATCTTAGGCATCACTTTCAAACTTTATCAAACAACTAAAACTAATTAGTGGACCATTATGCAAGTGTTACAGGTCTTATTGGAAAATCCAATATGGACCAAAACATACTTTATTAGTCCAGTGTGAGGTGTGCACATATTATGATGTCAAGCTGAACTAAGAATCAAATTGAACAATGCATAAATTTTTTAAAATAAGATAGAAGATAAGTAAAAGAAGTAGCATAATATTCCTATGGGCAAGAAAATTAATTATCTAAAGGTAAAAAAACTAATCAGGAAGAGGAAGAATCGAAGTTTGGCAAACATAGTTTCTTTATGAATCTGAGTTCAGCTATAGCTTGTAAAATTCTTGAATAAGAATTGCACATACCTGAGCTTAACTTGTAATTTCAGTGGTTAAAAGTATTTTCAATTGCCACCAAGTTTATGTTTAAGGCAAGTGGATGGATATGGACATAGAGTTGTTGTTCCATAATCCATATCAATGATCACAGGACTGCATGAACAGAATAAGAATGTTTCAAATTCACATTTGAAGTTCATCAGTAGCAAGTTCATCAATGATCTTTGGAAGGCTCAAAAACTCCCTTTTAATTGCTCAAAAAGGTCTGTAGAAGTCAAGGAAGTAGCTTAAAAGGAGTCAACTGAGGTATATTTATACCCTCACGAAGAAACGGCAGCTCAACAGGCTAAAATATAGTCGTTACAGCCGCTCGGCCGATTGGTCGGTCGACCTACCAATCGATCGCCAATTCGACCGCTGCCCTCTTCTCTCTGTGCGGTCGACCGACGGGTCAACCGCCAGACACAAAACTGCGTTCCCGCAATCTGGTCGACCCATCAATCGACCAACGCAAGGGAAGCAGGGGCGCGACCGCGCGATCCTCAATCCGGTCGACCGATCGGTCGACCGCTCAAGGTACTGCCTATATTTGGCTTCTGTCCGTCGACTGGATTGGCTACTGCCAATTTCTTACACTCTTCGGTCGATCGACCGATCGACCGAACATAGGTTGATATTGATTTTTTAGCCCTTTTTCTTGCGCGCTTCATTTCCGGGTTCCGACTTTCAACAAGCATCAACTTGGAGAACTTTTCATTTGATCTTTGGACTTGTCCAATGCGACTTTGGTGCACTCGTCGAGCTCAAGGTATATATTATTGGCTTCATATATATACCTTGGCTTCATATATATACCAATTTTTATTATCAGTGAAAAATCAAATTTTATTATCAAATTTTATTATCAATTGGATTTCATTTTACTAAGACTCAAGAGATCATGTATTGTGTAATGCACTTTATGTTGTTTACAGATGGCTACACGAAGATCACTTAGAATGATGTCTAAATATAATGACTTTCCCCAAGCTGCAACAAGGAAAGGAAGAACACGAAGAGATAAAGTTTTGAAGTATCCAAATGAAGATAACTTGCCACTTGTTCTTGAAGATGTTACTCCGGAAATTGAAGTTGTAGATGTACATGTTCCAAATCAAGAAAATGATTTGCCATCTGTTGGTCAATCATCAAAAAAGAAGAAAGGAAAGAGAGGTCGAAGGAAAAAGATGACTGTAGATGTACATGTGGAAGAAGTAGTGGAAAATGATGACTTGCCAGCCGTAGATGTACATTTGGAAGATGTGGAACAAGCTGACTTGCCATATGTTGATGATTTACATGTGGAAGATGATGACATGCCACCTATTGTGGAAGAAGATGTGGAAGAAGATGAGTTGCCACCTGTTGATGATTTACACTTGGAAGAACATGTGGAAGATGATGACATTCCACTTATTGAAGATTTACATGTGGAAGATGATGACTTGCCACCTCTTGATGATTTACATGTGGAAGCAGATGATGACATGCCACCTATTGAAGATTTACAAGAACAGGAAGAAGCAGCTCCGGAAGCTGTTGGTCCATCATCAAACAAGAAGAAAGGAAAGAGAGGTCCAACAATGTGCAAATCAAGTTTGATGCATCCTTATGAGAGAATTACAGTCCAATTTAATGAGATGGGACAACCCATTGGTGTTGGATCTATAAGTTTATCTTCATTTTTGGGTCCATTAGTGAGAGAGATTGTACCTTTCACATATGAAGATTGGAGGAATGTTCCTCATGGTATGAAAGATGTGCTATGGGCTGCTCTTAAGGTAATTTTTTTTTACCTAGTTTTTGTTGTTTGCTATAAAAAATATAATTGGATGATAGTTTGGTAATTGGTGTGAAATTATAGGAAAAGTACAAAGTAGATCAAGATTGGCAAAAAGATTACATATTAAAGGAAATGGGTGAACTATGGAGGGCATCCAAATCAAGATTAGTGAAGAAAGTTAGAGAGGCAAAAAGTGTGAAAGAACAGATGGAGTTGAAGCCTAAAAATATCAAGTCACCTCTTGATTGAAAATAATTTATCAAGCTCAAATCAAGTGAAAGGTTTAAGGTAAAAGTAACTTATGGTGCTGAAATTACTGTTGGATTTACATTGAATTGAAATTGTAAAGTAGTTTCCCACATGCCTCTGTTTTTTGATACTCAATTATGGTGCACTGTTTGTAAAGTATGCATATTGTATATATACCTAATTTGGATGAGTGTACACTGTGAAGTCTTCATTCTTGCTCTAACATTTATATGGTCCCACTGTTTGAATTCATGCATACTGTATATATACTTAATTTGCTATTTGTATATATACTTAATTTGCTCTAACTTCCTATATACCAACTCCATGTTATTCCTGCCTTCCCTACTGTTGTTGAGTTCATTATAGCTCATGGACCAATGACTTTTAGATGAATAGCTTTATGTCTTCTTTAAACAATGACTTTTCAATTACATGATTGCAATTAAAAGACTGATGAAAATTTGCTATTTGGCAATGATCCCACAATATGCAGTCTAAGAATAACAGGTTCAGAGAAATGAGGAGCATGCAATTTCCTCATACAACTAGTCGCAAAGGATATGCTAGATTGAAAGAAGATATGGTAAATACTTTAAATACTTTCTTTATTAATCTATTAGTTACCAGATAATTTTTTTTTCTCTTTCATTGTTCTTATATAGAAAAAAGAAAGTAGCGATCCATCTTTGGTTATAAGAAAGAAAATTTGGGTTAAAGCAGATACGAAAAAGAATGGAGAACCTGTAAACACTTCAGTTGGTGAAACAATAGTAAGTTTATTTAATTTTTGCTCTTAAATGTTGAAGAATTTATTTTCCATGTTTGCTTATACTGTCACAATTTTTCTATTTTGTTTAGGCTAAGATGAATTCAGTTGAAGAAGATGAATCAGTGGGTATTGCAACAAGCATAAAAAGTGATGCTTTGTCTAAAATACTTGGTCCTGAAAAACCTGGAAGAGTGAGAGCACTTGGAAAAGGAGTTACTCTTACCAAACTACAAATTTTATCGCAAAGTGAAGACCATTCAAATCAACTCCAAAAAAATATGAAGAATTTAGAAGATAAAGTGATGCAGCTACATCACTTGGTTGAGACTTTAATGAGAAACTAGGTAATTAATAACTTAATAAAAAATTAGCAAACCTTATATTTTTCTAATGCATTATTAGTTTAACGATATTTTGAATTCTTAGGGACAAAATCAGCAAAGCCAAGATAGTTTAAATCAACCTCTGCCTTCCCCTATGGTAAACATATATTTACTTTATCTTTTCAAGTATATGAATCTTTTCTAATGCATTTTTTTCTATTTTTTTTGTCTTTTGGAGAGTGTCAATACAAGGATATCTAGCCGTGCATGCAAACTGTTAGATTGGCTTGGTTCAAGAGAAGTAATGGTTGAAGGTCGTTGGTCTTCAAATAATCTAAAAGTCTTGGTTCATCATGTTCCTTTAGGACCAAATGCTGTGAGAATTTGGGTGGATGTAATAAAAAAGCCTGAAATATTTTTATGGAGACCTACATTCGATATGAGCTGCCTTGAAGATGTTATAGGAACTACCGTTGCATGGCCTTCAGACAAAGTTGTTATGATTGCATCACAATGGTATGTTTTTATGATTGTATGCTCTCTTCTTAGAATTTCCATTGTTTCTGCATGACTCTAAATTCAAGCCAGCACAACCCAAACATTTTACATGAATAGTTGAGTTCTAAAGCTGACACTTTTATTTATTTAGTGCAACTTCATAAAATGGATCAACCATTGCAAGATTGTAGCTTATAGAAGATAGTTCAAAAGGAGTAATTTAGCATTGTAGTAGTGGCTTATCTTGCAAATGGATCAACATGTGCATGCAATTTTCTATCAACCACCATAACAACAGCCCATAGCACAAGATAATCTTTATTTATTTAGTGCAACTTCATGAAATGGATCAACCATTGCAAGATTGATCAAACCAAGCATGCACAGTTTTCTATCAACCACCATAACAGCAGCCCATAGCACAAGACAATCTTTTAGAAGCCATTACCTATTTATTTGTTCCTCTCTTTATTGCTATCTTACCACCTTAATTAAGATTGTGTGCCCATTGTCTAATATCTATAATGATCAAACCAAGCATGCATCCAAGTTCAAGATAGTTGTATAAATTTACTAATAAAATATATATTTTTATCTTATGAAGTTCTGGAATTGGAGCTTAAAGGGTGAGAGCACTTGGAGCACATTTGTTGGATGGTTATTGTAAAAAATAAGATACTTTAGTTTTAGAAGAAAATACTTTGGTTTTATGATCTTCTGGAATTCAATGTGTTGTGGAAACATAAATGCTACTGGTTTTGGTTGGAACATATGATAACTAAACATGTTGGATAATATTATGTTTAGTTTGGATTTATATTAACTTGTGTTGATAATGGAATTCAATCTGTGTTAGTAGCTACTGTTTTATGAAATGTTCTTGATTTTAGTATATTAATATGACAGCTTTAAATAGCTCTCTCCAGTTCATGTTTTATATGATAACTAAATAATACTATTATAAAAACAAGTAATAGCAACCGAAGAATGCTATAAAAAATATATAATAACGGTTATCAAATGCTATATAAACATATATGATAACAAACTAGTAATGCTATTGTAGAGAGAAGTAATGACAGATAATAATTGCGATAAAAAACTAATAATAACATATAAAAAATGTTATGAAATAAAAGTAATGACAGGTAATGATTGCGATAAACAACTAATAATAACAGATAAAAAATGTTATAAAATAACATTCATATAACATTAATTATTGCATTTCAGAAACGCTATTGTATCCCCCCTACATAAGATAGCGTGCGATTTGACAGCGTTTTGTTTAAAGCTATAAACTATCTATGATAGTGTTGATTGTCTGCTATTAATAATGGTTATTGTAGTAGTGTTGTCTCATCCAAAAATAGAGAGAATAAATCATTGCTCTACACACGAATAAGAGTTATTTCAAACTATAATATAAACCAGAAAAAAAAGCTAGAGTTTGTAAGCAGCAAAGGAGTTTAAATGAATACACCAATCAGAGGCTAAACTAAGTTATTCATTTTTAATAAACATGTTTGATGTTGAAATTGATAGTTTTAAGTCTAACCAAAACTCAAAACCCTAACTAAGTTATTTGAAATTGATAGTTATTCATTTATTGCTGGAAAATTGATGGCACAACAAAAACATCCACAAACTTCAATTTCAGAAAGCGTAAACCAAAATACCTAAAGACACTTTAAGATCTTCAGTATTTCTCATCCCAAAGACTACAATTGTTAGGGCTTCCAAACATACTGCAAAACCCTAGAAATCCCGCCCTCACAGTTGCCGATCCATCGCAGTCGCCACAATCGGCAGATTCGGCATCCTCCCAATTGAAGCGGACGTAGCGACTGAGGGATGGGTTGTGGATGATGCCCAAGTAGAGAGAGAGAGAGAGAGAGAGAGAGAGAGAGAGAGAGAGAGAGAGAGAGAGAGAGAGATATCGACAATGCAAGCGGCGGGGGGCGGGCAGGGGGGCGGTGATCCGCGGCAGAGAGGTCGCGCGCGCGCGCGCGCACACACACACACACACACACACAGAGAGAGAGAGAGAGAGAGAGAGAGAGAGAGAGAGGGCGGGCCGTGGGGTAATCGAGCAAAGGAAGAGAAAATTAGGGTGGGCTGATCGAGCGGGGAAGAGAAAAATAAGGCGGGTAAAAATTACCCTCTGAAGGTGTTGCAACCACACAAAGCGGTCATAAAAGACGGTCGCTGAACTATCGTTGTACCATCGTGGAGGATTCACATTTGCGATGGCTACATTCGCGGTCGTAATACCGTCACCATGTCGTCGATTATGCGACCACACGACGCCAACGATCGCAGAACAGTTACTAACTGCGACGGCAGTACTGCCATCGCAAATACTCTAATTTCTAGTTGTGTTGTATAATGCCTCAATATTTATGTCATAATGACTTCTCTATGCTTATGATTGGATTGGCATGATAATTGATTGAAATCTCATAAGTAAATAAAATTTTGATACTTAGATAATTTTATGGTACCATATTTCTGAATGAAATTGTGCTAAGTTAAAAATCCTTTTAGAGACTTCATTTTAAGTACAAACTTGATGTACATGTTTAAACTTACTCATGAAATGTATCAATGTGCTTAATATCATAAATCCATGAGTAAATGAAAGAACGGATACATAGACAATTTCATGCTACTTAGTTGCCTTTTGTATGAAATTGTGCTAGGTTGATATTTTTATTAAATGACATTATTTTCAATTCAAACTTGATAAATGTTTTACACGATCATATATTAGTATGGAGAAAGTTTGAAAGAAATGTGGAAATGATATGAAAAATTGTTGATATTTACGAAAATGTCACTAAAAAATGGGGATTTTTGTAAAAAAATTAATTTTTTCGGGTCGATACTTAAAAAATATTATTCTTATTGTTGGCCTAAGATTTTCAACCTTGGTCTTAATCTTGGTTTTGATGATAACAATTATGGAACTAATGTTTTCATGAAAAAATATTTTCAGGTTCCAAGTCGGTTAGCGCAAGACATCATCGATCGAAAAAATAGGAGAAATCGGCAAGGACGCTCGTCGACACTCGAGATTCTTCGGGAAGATAAAGTTTAGGTTTAGGGTGTTTAGCAAGTGTTATAAATCATCTATTTGATGCATAAGAACTATAAAATTAGAAAACCCGAAACCCAAAACACGAAAAACTATAAAATTAGAAAACGACCCTGAAATTCACTAAGTCTAGGGAGCTCCTTGGAGGGCTATATGACCTAGACTTTTTCTTGACACCAAAAGTCCAGATAATTATTCCTTAGGTAAAAACTAGATAACGACATATTTTAAATGAATTTTTGGAAGTCTTTAGCCTACCCATATTTGACCTGGAACAAAACCTAGAAACGAACAAACGAGCAGAAAACTCAGCCAAACCAAGCTATTTTCTGGGTGTCGGCCAATGGGCGATCGACGGGCGATTGACTGGCCATCAGTCGGCCATCAACCGACCACTGCCCATTTTGGACAGTGACCTCCAGTCGATGGCCGGTCGCTCGGGCAGTCGATCGACCTTCGATTGGTCACCGATCGGGCGACGCCAATAGGCAAAAATCAGTCTGTTGGGTGAGCTATTTTGACTCTCTCCTCTTATGTCTTATAAATACCAGCCCTTGAGTGCCTTCCTTGTTGATCCATGATTATGTTGAGCCATCCTTGATCATCTCTAAAGCTTTTCTTAAGTCATATCCTTGTAAACCCTAGTTTGATCTCTCAACTCCTTGATCTTGCCTTCAAGCTTTGATCGATTCATCATTGATGCATCAAGAGGAACTAGGGCTCATGTTTGAAGCTAAGTTTTGTTGTATTATTTATTTATTCCATTGTTCGTGTATTTTCTTGTTATTTACATCGTATTTGAGTTTGTGAAGACCTAGGTTGTTAGGTCTTGAAGTTGGGTGGTAGCCCTGGTGTTTGAGATTTAAATCCACCAATGTAAACATAGTTTATTAGGATTAGTGATTGTTGTCCCTTAGGGTTGAGGTGGAAGATCGAGTGCTCTTGGTAAGAAGACGGCGACTTTCGGGTGTGAAAGTGCCTTAGGTTGAGAGCGGAGATTCTTCGGGTAAAAAGTCATCTTTGTAAGGGAAATAATATAATATAGTAAAGCTAAGTTTGAAAATTCTATGTTGGGTGCTTAGGTAGTGGGGTAGACATTGAAGCCGAACCACTATAAATTACCGTGCCTGCATTGTTTCTACTTGTGTTTGTTTAATTAGCATATTTACTTTGTTTTCTCTTGTTATTCAATTTGTTAATTGCATAAGTAATCAAGTAAACGATTAAAACCGGAATTAGATGAAAAATTTAGATAACACACTATTCACATGTATAATGAGTCTGCACAACTTACACTGTGTTTTGTGCAAACTTGTATAATGAGCATGTATAACATATGCATTGCTTTCTCAAACTTATACACGTTAACTTTTAAAAATTAATAGATATTTAATTTAAAAATTAATAAAAATGCTCCAAACATAAACATTAAAACTAAATCCCAACCGTAAATATCAAAGTTAAATATATCATACACTAATATCAAGTCCACACATAAAATTAGGGGTGACAATTTTATCCGCATCCGCTAACTAAAAACTGCATCCACATCGTATTCGATCCATATCCGCAAGTAAAAATGAATATGGATGTGGATACGAATTTAGAAAATTTATATTCACGCGGATATGATGCAGATACGGATATGATTGTGGATCCGCATCGCCTATCTGCATCTTTGAATTATTATTTTGCCTATATAAGTTATTAATATATATATAAAGGCTTTATAATAATTTCACGTCAAAATGAATTTTGAAGTATATTATATACTTGTTTTGGATCAATGGATTAGTAATTTATTGATTTTTTAATGAAATATATTATTTTTAATATTTTCTTATTAAAAATGGTGCGGATACGGATGCGGTGCGGATATCCGCATTTGAAGCAGTGCGAATATGGATATCCATATTCATATCCGTGGCGGATACGGTGCGGATACAGATAATCCAATATCTGCATCGTATTCAATCTGTTGCCAGCCCTACATAAAATACTCCAAACATAAACATCAAAATTAATTAAATTCTAACCACAAACATAAACATTAAAGTTAAATTCATCACATAACAAGCCAAAAAAATATCATATATAAATCTCCAACTACCATCTCAATCACCTTGAATTGTTTAAGTAGTTCACTAAATGATTCTGATGCTTATGTATGTCATCCATTTGAGGAAGGGCTAAACTTCTTCCCCTACAACTACTTGGTATTTTAATTAATGAAATAAATTTTAACTCATTAGTGTTTTAATTAATGAAATAACTTTTTATATACAAAAAAGGTGTTCTGGTTCAAAAAAATATTTTTCATTAAAATATTGGAAAAATTAATGAATGTCCTAAACTATAGGATTTTTAACATATCTGTCCATTATTTTAATTTGAAACAATTATATACTCTAACTTCGAATTTTGTATCAATTATATACTTCTGTTTGTTGGATGTTAATATATCTGTTATATGATGACGTGGAATGCCATATCAGCATCAAAAAGGTATTTTTTTTTTAATCCAAGTTACCACGTCATCAAAATTAATGATGTAAAGAAATCATTTTTTATTTAATCGAATTGTCATGTTAGGTCGTCACCAAACATGCCCTTGTAACAAATCTACCACATTCTTTAATTTCTCTCTAATCTATCTCAAATTTTAAAATTTGAAATAAAACTCATATCATTTCTAGATATTATTAATATTTATTAAATGCTTAAAATTTTGAAAATAATTTTATAATTATCTATTGAAATTTTATTTTTTAAAATTTGAGTCAAAATTTGAGTTTATTTATTTATTTAATTATATTAGTATTTTGTAGAAAATCGAAATGCCCAAATTAAACTAATAACTTTCTATATAATATTATTATTTACCAAAACTATTTTTTCTTAATTTACCAAAATTTAATATTTTTTAATTAATATTTTAGTTGATATGTTTATCATGTTTTAGAGAAAAATTAAAATTTTAAGCCAAACTAATATTTTTTTATCTTTTTATTTATTGCATTTATTTTTATACTTTATAAATATAGATCTAAATATAAGTATATGCTATATCAAAGTTTTTTCTTTTAACTTATTTATATCTGTTTTATTTGTAAATAAATATTTTCTTTGTATTGTATATTATTTATTTTATAAGCTTTAATTTTTTTCATTCTTGTAGTATAATTGTATATCTTCATATGACAATGATTCTTATTTATTAGTTAATAAAATAAATTTTTTGATTTTTTAAATTTTTAGCTTTTATTTTTTTTAAGGGAAAATGACCAAAATGGTCCTTGAACTATTTCGGCATTTTCACTTTGATCCCAGAACTTTTTTTCGCTCATATGAGTACCTCAATTTTTTTTCATCCCCATTTTAGTCCTTGGCGCACACCTTGCCGTTAAAAAATATCTACGTGGCTAACATTTCCACGATGTGACATCCGACTTTAGTTGATTTTGCTTATGTGTATTTACATGTGCTTATCCGTCTAATTAGATGGTTTAAACTACTTAATTTAAATAATCCCTATATTTCACCTAAATAACACTCGACGCAACTCACCACCAACTCGAAGGATGTAGTTGGTTGTATTTGTTGTAGTAGGATTGGTAAGAATAGTGTTTACCATATTAACACCTTAAATGACAAGCACACTTGTTCAACAGTAAGTTCTTGACTAGGAAGTGGGTTGCTAAGTAGATACACAAGGCAATGTCCATAAACAAGGATTTGAATTTAAGGGGAGTAATTGAGGAAGTAAGGAAAAACTATTTTGTTGATATCACTCTTTCTGAGGCTGTAAGGGCTAGGAAAATTACTAAGTTGAGGATTGAGGGTGATGCAAACAAGCAATATGAAAAGTTTTATGAGTTTTGTGCCGAGATAAGAATGACTAATCCTGGAAGTACCACAATCATAAAGACATAAGCAACAACCTCCAATGCAAGGAAAAAACACTTTTAGAGGATATATGTGTGCCTGAAAGCAGTTGTAATGGGTTTCTTAGCTTCTTGTAGACCTGTACTTGGTATAGATGGTTGTTTTTTGAAGGGGAAATATGATGGAATACTATTAGTTGCAGTTGGGAGAGATCCTAATGATCAGTATTTCCCTTTGGCTATAGCTGTGGTTGAAAGTGAAAATAATGAATCTTGGACTTGATTTGTGGAGCTTCTATTGTCTAATTTAAGAAGAGATGGTGGCTAGATAATTATTTTAGATATGCAAAAGATAACTGTCACTCAACTATTTGTAATTTTCACTTTGTATATCAACTAACTAACTTGTTATCACTGCATGGCTTGGTACCAACATTGGAAGCATATCTATGTATTGAACATAGATATTGCTTGAGGCATATCTATTCCAACCTGAAGAAATATTATGGAGGGGCTACACTACTAAGAGACAAAGTTATGGCAACAACAAAGGCTACCTATGTGGCTGAATGGCAGAAGCAAATGAAGGAGTTGCAATTTATTAATATGGATACCCATAACTGGTTGATGCAGCATGAACCAAAGAGATGGGCAAAATCCCACTTCAGTATGTGAAGCAAGTGTGACATATTGATGAACAACGTATTAGAATCCTTCAATGGCAGACTAGTAGAGGCTAGGGAGATGCAAATTGGAGAGCATCATGGGCAAGGGCATCAAAGTATGCAGTGAGGAATTTTGATAGTGTATAGTTCACAATTGATTTGGTATCTAGAGATTGCTTATGCAGGTTATGTGGATTGTCATGTCCTCATATTGTGTGTGATATCTATGCACACAATGGAGAGCCTGAAGATTTTATGAAGAATTGTTATTCAATTAACACATATGAACAGTGTTATGCACCTTCAATTAACCCTATAAATGGGGAGAACATGTGGGTTCTTATCCTTGACATGCCCACCATAATCCCTCTCATTTATTAGGTACCAATTGGAAGACCAAAAAAGCTTAGAAGAAGAGATAAGGATGAGCCAACTATCAAGAACAGATGGAAGAAGAGTTATAATCGAAGCTCAATAATTTGTGAAAATTATGAAAACTATGGACACAATAGAAGAACCTGTAAGAATCCAAGGTGTGCACCTAGCCTGTATCCAAAGCTGCAAAATAGGAAAAAAAAAAAAAGGTGAATCTTCATAAGCTGCAGCTTCACAACCTTCAACTCAATCTTCACAACCTGAAAACTCAATCTTCACAACCTGAAACTTCACAATCTGGAGATCCTGTTGTTGCAGCCTAATAACCTATTTTTACAGATAGAGTCACACTTCCAACACCAACAAAGCTTTACTTCTCACAGCCTCCACAGCCTCCACAAGTGACACCTAGGAAGAAGGGTTGTGTAGCTAAGGTCAAAGTTTCATTTCATAAGTACAGTCCCAAAAAAAAGTGACAAACTAATGTGGTCCTACAATAATGAATACTTTAACTGCATCAAATGTTGTGAACTTGTTGTTTTTAATATTTTGTGGTCCTAGTTTCTGTAAAATTGATGTTGGTTTATTGTAAACAATGATGTGGTATGTGAACCATGCATGTCTTGGCTTGTACTTGGTAGTGCTTTCTGATTTGTATAGTTGGTGGTCTAAAGTTATCAACTTAACAATGTTTTATCATGTGTTTTGTATTGTACTTGACAGTGAGTTAGTTTTATCAACTTGACAGTGTTATGTTACTTGTTTTGTACCTTTATATGATGATTGTCACTTTGGTCCCTCAACTATCTGAGAACATTCGCTTTGGTCTCTCAAACAAACAAATTGCAAAACCACACTTCATTGCATTAAAGTTCATTACAATTACTTCATTACAGTAATGGTCAAAAAAGGTAACTTCATTGCAGGGGCATCATTTATAGTAAGCTTCATAGCATTAACCTAAAACTCACACAATCAATACCACTTTAATTCCTAGCAACAATTATCACTACAATAAGCATTAAAAAAACTGTCACTCCCCACGAAATCATCATCACTAGCTTGTAAAGCCTCATGGCAGCTGTCGCCCTTTCAAGCTTCTAGAAATGGTTTTGAGTCCATTGCGGCACCGGCTCGTTAACCCATTTGAAGAACTGACACGACTAACTCTCCTAATAACACAATGAGGGAGCATTAGTTCCATGCTCCAAAATTACAGCACCGAAAAATAGGAAGGAGCTACTTACCCAAAAATTGGGACACCTATAGAACCGCCAACCCCTATTAACACCCCTCTTTGATGTGTAGGTCACAATTTGGCCACCATAATCATAATACATTTGGAGTCGAACTCCATTACACATCCCACTGGTTCACTATATGTTGTTGCTAGCTGCATCTGCAGCAAGGATCGCCATTGTTTTTTATTGAGAAACCTAGCTGCGTTTTAAATTTAGGATTTTTTCATGTATAAGTCCTCTTAATAGTAGTGATCCATGACACGTATACACTTGTAAATATACGTAAGCAAAGTCAACTAAAGCCGGATGCCACATCGTGGGAACATTAGCCACATAGATTTTTTTAAATGGCAAGGTGTGGGATAGGGACTAAAATGAGGACGAAAAAAAAATTCAGGTACTCATATGAGCGGAAAAAAAGTTCTGGACCAAAGTGAAAAAGCAAAAATAATTCAAGGATCATTTTGGTCGATCAATTCAGCTATTGCATTTTATTAAAAATTCAAAACTTCCAATGAAATTAAGACATTTTGCTTATATTATTATTTATTAAGCATTTAAGATTATGATTATATTTTATTTATTGTCTAAAAAAATTTAATATTTAATATTTGATTTTTTTTAGTTTTGTATTCAATTTGATTTTTTAGTTTTATGTTAAATTTGATTTATTGTCAATCCCAAAATTTGAGATAGATTAGGGAGAAATTAAAGATTGTGATAGATTTGTAACAATGACCAAATTTGAGATGGATTTCTTACCGGGGCCAAAGTTTGTGATACATTTATTACAATGACATATTTACTGATGTGGCAATTCGATTAAATAAAAAATAATTTTTTTCAACATCAATTTTGATGATGTGGCAACTTGGATAAAAAAAAATAGGTATCTGTAACATTATGTTTCGTATTTGAAAATTTTTACCTCTAAAATCCGAATTTGAGAATTTCCACTTCCTAAAATTTGATTTTGAGAAATTGTTCTTTTTGTAATACGGCCTAATGCTAGGGTCTCATGGTGTATTATTAATACACCATGTGAGGTACTATTTCTAATCTCTATATTAGTTACTATCTCATTTAAGATTTACCAAATGTTGTATAGTATTGTGACAATATTATACATGGTGCGTATACAGGATACCGAACGGGCCCTTTGTGCTTAAGTGGAATTATTATTTTATAAGAGAGTTTGTTATCATCAAAAAGGGGGAGATTGTTATTCTAAAGTTTTCAACCTTGGTGTTAATCTTAGTTTTGATGATAACAAACTTGACACTAATATTTCATTGAGAAATATTAGTTCCAAGTCGAGTAGTCCATGATCGGGAGATCGACGAAATCAGAAAAATTGAAAGGATGATGTTCGATGCGCTTGAAAGTCGGAGAAGAGTTAGGTTTAGGTTTTTTGGTTTATATATAATGTACTTGAGCATGATTATTTTAGGTTTGAAGTCGAGTTTCGCGAAACGTACATGATCAAAAAAATTGACGCAATATTAAAAAAAAGGATGGACATTGATTGATGTGCGAACGTCGTAGAAAAAGTTTGTATCTAGGTTTAGGGTGTCTAGAGTTGATGTGTATCCTCTAAATGATGTTAATGAACCCCAAAATTCAAAACTAAGATCTGAAATCCGAGAAAACCAAAATCGAAAAAAAAAACTATCACTGAACACGACTATCGGTCGACCAATGGTCGATCGAGATCGACCGAAATCACCAACATCTCTTTTTTGATCCCGTCGTTTGACCGGAGATCGACCAAAATCACCTAATGGCTTTTTTTGAGCTGTTAAGTGTCGTTGAATCTGACTTTTAACCCTTGTTTTTCTATATATATCTGGGTTCCTTGCCTTCAATACACTCCCTAGTGCTTCATGAGCCATTATTTGATAATCATAAGCTTTGATTGAGATTAGGCTAAATTTTAGTGTAACATATCATGTGGTGATACTTCAATTTATCGTATAGAATTTTGACCTTGATCTTAGTCATCATAATTCAATTCTATACTTGATATCATTCTTATCATTACATGTGTAAAATCATTTCAAAAATTGATTTTGATACTCCAATCAATACTTAGGAGAAGATTTTGAAAATTTAAGCTCTATCATGTTCATCTTTACTTAACCCCTATAATGGGGTTTCACGACTTTGATGAATTTTCATGACTTTGATATAGATCATGTCTTGATTTCACTTCAAAGAGGCGTGTTTAAGTTTTGATGAAAATTTACTTTTGGATTCTCGATTTGATACTTGATTACGTAGTTTTTTTGCCCTTTTTGATTGACGCCAAAAAGAGGAAATATGTTGTAGTTCAAGGCATCCTCGGGCTTGGCATAGATCCTGGACGAGGATAATTGGTTGATGAAAATCTGTGGGAGCTCCTGAAACTGTGAATTGATCCCGCTAGAAGGATGAAAAACCATAGGAGGGTGGCCTTTTATAGGAAAGTGGGGAAAGCTTAGCAGAGGAAAGGATCAGTAACGTCGTTGAGGAGCATCATAGATCTTAACATCGTCATGTGAGTGGTGGGATTGCTCGTGCCGTCATAGGGGCAGAGAGCGATCGCGAGCTTGAAGTTATCTAGGAAGCAAGCTGCCATGATATGCTCCGCGAACGGTCTTGAATTGGCAGGAGGGCGATGGGTGGCCTCTGTGGTCCTAGTTATCTCCCTTTGATGCTGCGTGTGGGAGATTTCATCTTCGCAGTGGTAGGTATTGCCTTCACGCTCTAACCGACGATGCTCCTGCTTAGTCTGGTGTTGCTCCTTAGATTGTGTCAGCGCATCAACTTGGGTCGCCAGCCTCTGGTTTTGCTCCATGAGATCGCTGATCATGCATCGTAACTCTTCCATGGTTGGTTCGGTGGTGACCGGAGCATCGTTCCTGGCCGCGTTAGGGTTGCGCGGCAAAGGGGGGACGTTGTTGCTAGGATGTCGATTGTTGGCGACGGCGTTCCCTTGACTCTAGGTATCAACCATGGTGGGGCAAGTAAGATTTACTTAGCTCCACGGTGAGTGCTAAATATTCTCGCCTGAAATTGAGGATGTTGCAAGTCTTCTTGGCTTCTAGTTGGATGCGGCTCTGGGGCGACCTGCAAAGACACTCTGATGCTCAAGTAAAGACATATTCGATGTGTGTTTGTCAAGAATTAGATTCGAGAGATACAAGTAGATGTAGGGTTTGGTTTATAAGGTATGTCTTTGAGGAAAGGTATTCAATAGGGATTTCTCTTCAATTATCGTGTGGATATGCCTTGAGTGAGTCAATTGCCGAATTGTGCCTATTAATTGAGTTGTGGTTATGTTTGGATTCTTCTGGTATAGACCAAAGATGAAAATGCCCTCAGGATGATTGGGCGGAGCCCTCGGGCCTGACTCGGGCTGGCCCCTAGGTCTCTGAATGGCTAGGTCGAGCTGTGCTTCATGGGCTCACCAGACGTGCTTCGAAGAATTAGTTTGGTCCACCATTTATATAGAAATTGTTTACCTTTAGAATTATTATCTGACGATAAAAGGTCATTAATTTAATATCATAAACAAATATCCAATTGTTTAATGATATATAGAGTGGTATAATATTCTTTTTCAAAAATTGGCTTTATAATATAATCATTACAAGACGTACAAAGACATGAGAATACATGTACAAGACACATTACAAGAAGTACATAGACGTGGAAATAAGCGCATAAAGCGATACAACCAGGGATAGAACTTATGACTTATTAACAACATAGCCAGATGTGTAATGATTAAGCTACTAGTGAGTCCACATATATAACATGTTCCTGCCTGTGAGTTGGAGCCTTTCGGTCTGATTCGGTGTCTCTCCTTGTCTGGTTTGACGCCGGTGGGGGGACCTACAAAAGACACTCCGACGCTCAAGTTAAGGGAACTTAGGTTACCTGAGGCATGCTATGTCTGTATATATTGCAAGTGAAGGTTATAACACTGCTCGATAATCTCGCTAGGATTGTTGCCTAGAATGGGTCGAGGCTAATCTCGGAGATGGCAAGTTTATGATGGTATATCCCTCGTGATGAGGAAGTACGTGGGAGTCGATGTATGGCTGGGTGGGTTCCTCGGATAGAGCCGTCTGGTCCAGCTTGAGTCTGGCTCAAGGGTGCAGTTGAGCGAAAAGAAATGGGTGACCATGGAGGAAATGTCGAGGTTTAGCAACTGTTAGGGTTGAGCTGAAAGAAATGGTCAGGGAGGCCGAGCTGGAGAAGACAGATGAGATTGATCATGATGACGAAAATGACTGTGGGAAGTCGAGCTAAGGTAAGTGACCATGCGTTGCTTCTAGTTGGTACATGGCGGTTCTTCGTGTCACTTCAGAGTAAGTCAAATCAGTATTTTTGTCGTGTTTAACATATGCATTCTCGGCTTCCACGCTCAATATGTCGGTTTTGCTAATGAAGATCTTCTCACCCTGCGTGGTGGCTGCTGATTGGCCCTTGCCCCCTCCTTTTTGGGGAAGACATCATGGTGGAAAAGGCGTTCGTTCGAGTGATGGAGGGAGTTTCTAGAAACCGTCGATCGCTGAGCTGGTTGGTGCGAATTTAGTTTCGTCATCGTCGTGGGCCGTTCGATGGGGAAGTTGAGCCTATAAAATAGTTTTTCCTTTCCCAATTTGCAAACTTTTCTTGCGTTTCTTTGGTCTTTGTCTTTAGTAGGCTTCAGTGGTGCCTTCCTCAACCGGTTCCTTTCTTCCAGCATTTGCTAGTTCTCACTAGTAAGTTTACTCAACCTCAAACCTCAGTACTGCCGTTGACTTCAGGTTTTACATTTTTTTCGCGCGAACTGTTTAGCCATTTCTTGTCTTTCAGACATGTGTACCCTATTTTTGAAAGTTCTAGTCATGCGCTCTCACTTGACAGAGATGCATGAGAGACCTACAGGAGACATGGGGAAGAACCCCCTAGTAGATGAGTTGTTGAGGCCTATGAGGGCTTCATAGTCTCGAAAGCCACGGGTTTCAGGAGCGAGAATGGAAGCGGTCGGCTCATCAGCCTCTTCGGATTCCCTTGTTCTTCTTGGCTGATTGGTAGTTCGTTGAAAAAGGGCTAGGCACTTAGGGAAGAACCTTCTCACCAAAGCGAATGTCCATCCTCAGGGGAATGAGTCCCATCTCCTAGAGGCGACGGTGGTGGCGAGCACATCAGCGGGGGTTCGTTAGTCATGCTCGGTGTTGCGTTTTTGCTCCGGCAACCAATTGGTCTTTCCCGAGGGAGTAAATCTTGGGAACACATCCATCTTTTGCTAGGCAAGTTGAAAGAGGCCTCGCGAAGGGAGTGCGAAGCGCAGTCTCAAGAGCTTGAAACATTCAGGCTTAAGATGATGGAAATTGAGAGAGCCTTGATGGCGAAGATCGAAGAGGTCATCCGCTTGAGCATAGTTGTTTATGAGTCCACCGCCCGAATAGCAGAGATGGAAGGCAAGGCCAAGGCAGAGCTGGAGATGATCTACTTGGACCTCTCTGTGGCAGTGATGACAAAGTCTCGTTTGAAGGCCGAGATTAAGGTGACCAGGGCCGAGGCTGTGAGGTGCAACTTGTCTAGGGAGTCCCTCGGGGGAAGAGGTGAAATGCCTCCGAGATAATTCTCTTGCCATGTATATGGAAGGTTTTGAGAGGACGACAGAGCAAGCTAAGCTTCTGGCTACCAACGCTGATCTTTCAGGGATGGACCTTCTTAAGAAGTCAAGGATGGTGTCCTGGTAAACCCTGAGGTAGAGGAAGACTTTTCTTGGTCACTCAGAGGGGATCCTTCGTCGCGACTCTGGGCCAATGCTCATTCTCTCCGCGAGGATTCTCTACTCCGGAGAGGGATGCTCCTGCTAAGTGCACCAAGACGAGTGAAGATCCTTCTCAGTCTTTTCTTTTGTTGGCTTTGGGAACTTCTTTGGGGGTTGATTGTTTGCCCCCCCCCCCTTTTTGGCCCTGCGTGGGTTTATTTTGTTGATCTTCTTCTCTGTGACAGTTATTGCTCCTTTGTGAGATTATTTTATTTTGTTTTGTACATATAAATCTCCTTTGTTTGATTTTTCGTGAAGGGAATGTCCATGTCTGATCCTCTAATAGGACCTTTTATTGATCGGTTGAGTCGACGAGAGCTTTCCTCACATCAAGGTAAAGGATGCTCTCATGAAGTTTTGGGATCTAGTTCAAGGTTGAATCATCTGGTTTAGGGTTGAACCATTTGAAATCTGGTTCAATGTTGAACCTTCTGAAATATAGTTCAAGGTTGAACCTTTTGAAATTTGATTTAAGGTTGAACCATTCAAAATTTGGTTCAAGGTTGAACCATCTGAAATCTGGTTCATGGTTGAACCTTCCGAAATCTGGTTCAAGGTTGAACCTTCCGAAATCTGGTTCAAGGTTGAACCTTCCGAAATCTGGTTCAAGGTTGAACCTTCCGAAATCTGGTTCAAGGTTGAACCTTCCGAAATATGGTCCAAGGTTGGATTCTTAAGGATCTGGTTTGAACCGAGCTTTGCTAATGTAAAACTTACGCATGAGTAATGGCGTGGTAGTTTAGCAATTTGTACTTGGGAGTTTTAGGCCGAGCTTGCCAAGGGGCATATGATGGGACCACACATGATGAGTCAAATAAGGTCTCTAAGGCCGAAAGTAACAACTCTAGGGGCTGAGGACTGCACTCAAGGGTTTGGGCCAAGCTCGCTAGGGAGCGTAAGGCAGAGCCGCTCGTGAGGAGTCATGTAAGGGCGTTAAGGCCGAATGTAGTAGTGTGGTAGCCAAGGACCATACTCGATGAAAATCGAGTTCGCGAGGAGTGCACTTGGGGTCGTTGAGGGCGTAAGAGCCCAGGATAGGCACTGAGGCCGGATGTTGCAACTTTAGGGGCCAAGGACTGCACTCGGGGGTTCAGGCTGAGCTCGCTGAGGAGTGTAAGGCGGAACCACATGTGATGAGTCGTGTACAGGTGTTGAGGCCAGATGTAGCGGCTCTAGGGGCCGAGGACTGCACTCGGGGGAGGTTCAGGTCGAGCTCACTAAGTAGCGTAAGGAGAAACCGTGTGCGAGGAGTCATGTAAGGGCGTTGAGGCCAGATATAGCGGCTATTGGGGCCGAGGACTGCACTCGGCAGTTCAGGCCTGAGCTCGCTGAGGAGCATAAGGCGAAACCGCATGTGAGGAGTCATGTATGGGCTCTGAGGTTGGATGTAGAGGCGTGGTAGCCAAGGACTAGACTCGGTGAAAACCGAGCTCGCGAGGAGCGCGCTTGGGGTCGTTGAGGGCATAAGAGCTCGAGATAGGCACTAATGTCAACGGGCCAAACCGATGAAGACTAGGTCATGGTATGAAGGTGTGAAGTGTTTAGGATTCTGGATCCGAATATCACGGGTCCGAAGGTGGATATTTGTTCTTAGGTGTTTGGGTCGAGTTCGTATGTGGATACTCGAGCAAGTTTCAAGTAGTTAAAGCAACGAGATTGCTTTAATGGTTTTCTGATCATAGGGAGAAATGCGAGAAATATAACTTTATTTGAGTAATAAAGAAATTGTGCGTACAGGGAAAGTGCTCTTTTCTAAGCTTTATTGTTGATCTGATCCTGTTTGGACTTCTTTTCATGAGCTGAGGCGGGGGTGCTTTCGCATGTCTCATCCTTAGCTTGGTTCGAGATTTTTGGCTAGCTGTTTGTTCTTGTCCTTAGGAAGTGCTTGCGGGCTGATAAGCGCATTCCTTGGTTCGGTCATCTTTGGTTTGAGGCATTCATTGTAGCACCATTGGGCCTCCTTCTAATCAGCATGCAACACTCCTACCTTTGTCTCTAAGACAAAAAAATTTACTACTAGATGAAGAGTAGATATGACAGCCCCCATGGTGTTTAAGCACGATCGTCCCAAAATTATATGATATGGGTTGAGAATATTGATGACAAGATATTGTACATCAATCGTCTTTGCTTTTGGCTGAGAGTCGAATGTCGTCCTTAGTCATATGGCTCCACGGACATTGACCATCTCTCCCTAGAAATCCACTAGGTCTCCTTTGCACGGTGTGAGTGAGACTTCTGTTAATTGTATTTTCTCAAATGTAAAGTAGAAAAGAATATCGGTCGAGCTCCCTTGGTCGACAAGAACTTTTTTAACGATAAAATTTCTTGTAATCACAAAAATAACGGCCAGGTCGTGTAGGTTCTGATCAATTCCTTAGAAGTCGGATTCATATAACGCTATTATCGGGTTTTGGGGATAGGTCGGCGCGGGGCGAACAGCGTTGTCTACTGTCATGGTCGCCCGAAGAGACTTTTTTCTAATCGAGCTTGACTCTATACCTCCCGCAAATCCACCGGCAATGTAGTCGATTACCCCTCAAGGTTCATTCACTTGGTTGTGCTCTTTTTGGGATCTTGGGGGTGTTCAGCTTCGCCGTCGAGGGTCGCGACTCCTACTCTGGCCTCTCTCTTTCCTGTGATGAAGATATTTATCAAGGTGTCCTGTGCGGACTAAACCTTTGGGCTGATCTCCGAGCATTACACACTCTTCGGTAGTGTGCCCGTAAGTTTCATGGTATGAACACTTCTTGCTCATATCGGCGTTGGGTGGCAACTTTTCTTTTCCTACATTGGCGGGATATTTGATAAGCTTCAAGTGATAGATATCTCGGAGGATAATTTCTTTCCTGGTGTTGAAGGGGGTGTGTCTTTCGAAACGGGCGCTTGGGCGAGGTGGTGACCTCGGTCCCCTACCATTTCTCTGCTTGTGTAGGTTGCGGTCTTCAGTTCTTTTATCTTCCTTTTTGGACCTTTTATCCTTGATCGTGGCTTTGAGATTCTTCCCGTCGATCTTCTTTGCTTCTCATTGATCTTCCATTTTTATAAAACTCATCGCTTTTTCCTAAAATTCGGCCATGTCTTTAGGCTCGATTAGGGCGATCTAGTCGGTGAAAGGCCCGGGTTTTAGCCCATGTTGGATGCAAAAAAGATCGATCTTTGAGTCGAGGTTGGGGATGTCGATCGCTATGGCCTGAAATCTGTTCAGGTATTCTCTTAAGGGCTCATGTTGCCCCTGCCTAATATAGTGTAGGGCTGCTCTTGTCTTGTGATATACTCGCTATGTGATGAATCGACTGAGGAGGACACGGGAAAGATCGTCGAAAGAGCGAATTGATCCCGGTGGGAGGGAGGCGAACCATAATAGTGTGATTTCCCCCAAAAAGGTCGGGAAGGCTTTACAAAGCGCGGAGTCGGTTGCTCCGTGAAAGAGCCTCGCAGTTCGGAACGTTGTTAGATGTAGCGTGGGGTCACCCGTACCATCGTAGGGTGTCAAGGTAGTGGGTAGCTCACTTCTCGGTGGGAGATGAGTTGTCATGACATGCTTGGCGAAGGGCCCTGCATCGAGGTGGGAAGCAGCCTCAATTCCTTGAACCTTTGGACCTTCGTCCTTTTTCGATCAAGGGGTGCTGGAGACCTCGTCTCGAAGGACATAGACCGGTCTTCTTCTTTCTGAGTGGTTGGTCGCCCCATGCTCTAAGCGGTAATGTTCACGTTCAATCGGGGGATGTCCCTGAGGCTGCGCTGGTGTCTCGACTTGTGCCGCAAGTTGTTGGTTTTGTGCTTCTAACTCATTTGCCCGCTATAGGGGCTCTTCCAGGGAAGGGGGGCTGGTACCAGAGCGTCGCTCCTCGATGTTTCAGCGTCACTAGGTTGCGGTCGATCGTCGCCGTTGGATCGTTGCAGTTGGCGTGCGGCAACGGTCACTTGGCTCTGGGTTTCAACCATTGTAGGGGTAAGCTTTACTCAGCCCTAAGGTAGGCGCCAAATATTTCTGCCTGAGAGTTAAGGCCTTTCGATCTGGTTCGGTGTCTCTCGTTATCTGGTTCGACGCTGATGGGGGGAGGGGGGGTCTGCAAAAGATACTCCAACACTTAAGTTATAGGGACTCCAAGTTAGAGGTAATGTGATTGAAACTTAGGTTACTTGAGGCGTGTCGTGTCTATATATATTGCAAGTGGAGGTGATAACGCTGCTCGACAATCTCGCTATGATTGTTGCCTAGAATGGGTTGAGGCTAATCCCGGAGATGACAGATTTGCAATGGTATATTCCCCTTAATGAGGAAGGATGTGAGAGTCCATGTATGACCGGATGGGTTCCCCGGATAGAGCCGTCTGGTCCGGCTTGAGTCTGACTCAAGGGTGCAGTTGAGCGGAGTCTCTTGGGCGGGACCGCGTGGTTTGGTTCAGAGTTGATGATGGGGCATTGCTGGGTTTAAATTGATTGGGTCAGACGGCTCTAGTCTATTCCATAACCTGCATGCAAAGTTTAATGAATGCTTTGCCAACAAAAATGTTTGAACAGGCTTTCAGTAGTCAGCTCACCCTTAATTGGGCCCACAATAAGACAGCCCAATTATGTGGCCCAGCCTCAATCTTTCCATTTCAACCTAATTCTTATATAGGAATAAGTAAATATAATATTTTTAAACTACAAATCATCAATTGTTTAATGTCCCAAATAGTCTAAATATCTCTTGGTTTAGAAAGAAAAGTAGTAACTTTGGAACTAAAGATTTTAACAAAATTCTTCATACATAAATATATAAATCATTGCACTACAAATTGTAATGCCAAGATCATTGTTTTTTAAATTGGATTGAACTGCTTGATTCAACCGTAAATTACTTTTAGATTATATTAAAACAAGTTTTTTAAAAAATAAGATTATTAAAACCTAATTGTATCAAGTAAAAATTAAAAGAACGAATCCAAATTGAGTTACTAAATATCTTTTTAAAAATTATTTGAATTAATTGAACTGATTAGACCAATCAAATCGATGATGAATCGGTGGCTCAAGTAGTTTAATTAGTTAAAACTTCATGAAAGGAATAAAGATTGGTTATCCAATTATTTTATCCGGATTTAGAAACTCTTCCTTGTACTGGAATAGACGAATTGGGTCAAGGTCTTGATTTTGTGCACAATCAAGTACCAAATTGTAAAAAACCAACAACATCGTGTGACGATTGTGATCTCCACTTGGTGAAGGAATGAATGATCTTCATTCATAGTCCTCGTTTGATTGTTGTTTTAATGGACCTCTTCATTTATTGTCTATTTTCTACCAAATCTATGAAAATCAACCAATATATATAAATTTCCTTGTTATTAAATTATTTTCGGTTGTTGGTAATCCTTTTGTCAAATTTTAGTCCAAGTCGTCAATGGATGACTAAGCACCAGTACACCACATTTGACTCAACTATCATGCATGTCTCACTTGGCTAAACAAAAATTATAAAAAACGGTACATTAGTGATGAATCAAAGCCTAATCTATTAAAACTTTCAATAAAATTAACACTAAATTTTATTTTTTAATAAATTCCACTGCTAATTAGTTCATCTTCACACTTTGGAATAACTATTTTAATAATATTCAATTGTTTTACCTTATTTTGATGTAATTCGTAAATTTCATTGTCGGATTAACGTGATAGTTACGAAAGTTTTGAATAAATAACAAGATATAAATTTATAAAAACTATTCCCACTAAGCTGAAAATAGGGCGGTAATTTCTCATTCAGTTTGGCTTACCCCATTTTGACGCACACAACTGAAAATACTGGATCGCATTAGAGTCCAACAAGATTGAAAGACTCAACTGTTCTGACCTAGGTCTGACCCAAATTGACCTCTGGTAGCCCAGTTGCGCGTAGGTATGATAGCACTATAAAAAAAAATGAGGTCAATGAAATGATTAAATGCCCCTCTAGTACAAGATAGACCCTCACCCTGCAGTGGGGACATCTTCATTTCTTTAGTCCTCTACATGCTTCTTATAAACGAGATTGGCCTATTTCTCACCTTTTTTCCTTATACATGTATGACTTCATTGTCGAAGGGTGCTCCCTATGGCCCAACACCAAGAGGGGACTTCTGCAAGTAGTCAATCGGGCTTTTCACTAACTCAACCTAGCCTAACCAGCAAATCGAGACGGCCCAACACAATTGTTGCCAAAATCGACCTCATTAGTTAGTGCTTCCATTAAGAGGCAGAACCAATTGAGCGATCATTTAGGGGACTCACTACAACACTCAAGTCAACCGGCCTATAGGGATAAAAAAATTAGAGACAAATTAGATTTTTGTTTCTAAATCTTCACATTTAGAAACTAATAATTACAAAATATATTCTAAATTTTCATATTTTAGAGTCAGATCAATTAAGTGACTTTGTTGTTATTGTTATTTCTAGAGATCTTTAGAGGCTAATTTAGAATAAATTTTGTGTATATTAGTTTCTAAATGTGAAGATTTAAAATAAAAATCTAATCTGCCTATAATTTTATGTCTCTATAGGTCGATTTTATTGTAGTTGGTCCACATAGAGGCATTTCGACCTTATTGACACTGTTGGCCTGAGGTTTTTAATCCAAGTCTTAATCTCGATTTTAATAATAACAAAAATAGAACTAATAATTTCATGGAGAAATATTTTCAGATTCCAAGTCGAGTAGCGCATGACGTCCGTGATCGAAAAAATGATAAAATTGGAAGGACGTTGGTCAATGCGCTCAGAAGTTGGGAAAAAAATTGGGGTTAGGTCTTAAGGTGTTTAGATCAAATGTATAATCCTTTAAATGTAGGTTGATGATGAAGAAATCAAAACCAAAAACCCGGACCGAAGATCAAAGCGCGCTGAAACTGCACATAGTGCAATTATGTCACACCCCAAACCCGGTATGACCGGCCAGAATACGCCACGTACCCCGAAGCCTAACCCAATTCAAACAAAACAATAATAACTTGAACAGTGGAAGATTTTTTTTTTTTTGAAAAGAATAGACATAACACCATGAACCAAACCAAACCAAAACACAATATGAACATACTGAACAAGTTATTAAAAAGGAGTTCAAATAAAAAAATAAGACTTTCTAAATAAAATAAAGTGCAGAAACCACAACCCGAGTCAACATGACTCAATAACTCAAAGAGACACTAAAATGACTCAGGTATCCTCCTCGATCACGACATGTCACGAGATCCGCTGCCCTGCCGCCACCAACCGCGCTACTGCACCCCGGTACCTCTCTGATCTAACTGAGGTGCTGAAAAATAACATAAATGAGGGGTAAGTCCAACTAGAATTTAGTGAGTAGATTAGTCCTCAATTCACCAAATCAATCATCATGCATAAAAACACAATATAACCGATATAAATAACATAACAATAGTGTCAGAAAAAATCAGCAATAATATATCCATAGCTCTATGCATGAAATTAAAATCCATCAACAAGTATAAAATATCTTTCTTTTTTTAAAAAATGACGGACAAACATCAATAACACATTCGCTACCCTACTAATATCCACAACAATAAGTATAAACATCCATCAATAGTTATAACCATATCCACAACAATAAAATAGGATGAATGCAACACCTCAATCATATGCATGCAATGCAACACCCCAATCATATGCATACTGTCCGGACCCGTCGGTCCCACATAGCCACATAGGGTAGGTAGACGGGTGGTCGCCGAACTACCACCCAGCTTAGTGTCGTCTCTTTGGGGCATGCCCTCCCCTCACCGGCACTAGCTCTTCCGAGCTGGCTTGTTGGGGTATACATTCCCCTCACCTGCTCGGGTCTCCGGACTGTCTCTTTGGGGTATGATCTCTCCTCACCAGCTGGACTTCCGAAATAAGGCCAACGTTGTCTCTTTGGGGCATACCCTCCCCTCACCAGCAAGGCTTCCAAGAATTGCAACAAGCACATCACAACACCATACACGCAAGTATATAAGTATGAACAATATGTGCCATCAACAAGTAATAAAAGGTAGGTCAAGTGCATACCTCATCCTCCACCTCCTCTGCCATACATCACAATCACATATACATATATATATATAGTGCTCATAAATCATGGATGCTCAACACAAACACACAACCATAAAATAGCATTATAGCACTATAAGGAAAGCTGCACGTGTATCATGAAGTAGTGCAAAAAGAAACTCCAACTATAAATCAATGAACTGAAACATGATAAAATAACTTGTCATAGAAATCGCTAATCTAGGATAAAGTTCACCTCATTAACTACTATATCCATGAATCATCTCAGATCGAATCACAAAAATATATAAAATATGATTTTTCAGCTTGGCACGCAAACGAGGCGACATCTGCCTACTGTTTTCAAAATCCAAAGGTCTGATGGCGAAACAGACCTCACCAATGAATCCGGAACGTCGATTAGGTGAAAATTCATATATAACTTGAATAGTTTCAATAACTTTAAGGCCTCAAATAATTATTTAAAATAATGAAGTAACTACATTAATTTATTTAATAAATCACTGTTATTAATGAATATAACGGTGTTACAATCAATAAATCAGCAATAAAATCTCAGTCCTTCATCTTAAATAGGATCACATCACAGTCTTCTATCTAATCTGATGCAATCACAGCCCTCTATCTAACCAGATGCAATCACAGCTCTCCATCTAACCTAATGCAATCTTCACCCTCCATCTACATGATGAAATCATGACCTTACATCTAATCAGATGCAATCACAGCCCTCCATCTAATCAGATGCAATCACAACTCTTCATCTACACAAGATCAAATCCTTGCCCTTCATCTCAACCACATCAATCCAACCTTTCATCTCAACCACTTCAATCCAACCCTTCATCTGACCCAAACTAATCTCAACCCTCCATTTCATCTCCTCACCTAATCTCTACATCTTCTCCTCCCCTCACCCACCGCCGCTGCCGCCCCTTCCCCGACCGCTGCCGCCTGGAATCTGGCCGGACGGGGTCCCCGCCGGGTCTCCCGCCATCCGACGATAGATCGTCGCCACTTGGC
The DNA here is from genome assembly GCA_034359265.1 of Canna indica. Taxonomy (NCBI): domain Eukaryota; kingdom Viridiplantae; phylum Streptophyta; class Magnoliopsida; order Zingiberales; family Cannaceae; genus Canna; species Canna indica. The sequence continues at coordinate 27,082,375 of CP136898.1, read as the reverse complement.
TCTCGGCGGCGTCCCCAAAGGTAGCAGCTAGGCTGGCTGCCCCAAGGGTCGGGCAGCTGCCCAACCGCTGGCCGCGCTCGGCGGCGCCGACCTGGACAGGCCAGGGCCCGACCGGTGACGCTATCACCGGCCAGGCCACGACCTGACCCTCCACTGCCTGGCAGCGGCCGCTCCTCACAGCGACCGTGCCGACGGCGGTTGCTCAAGGCGACAAGGAACTTTTTTTCCATTCTTCTTATTTTATTATTATTATTTTTAAAGGAAGAACCATGATTTTTTTTTTCCGATTCGATACAAGAAAAGCATGTCAAAAATCGACGAAAAACCCCGAAACATAAGAACAACGACATGAATCAAGAATTGGAGAAAAGAGAGCCTAAATCCACTCACCGAACGGAGAGAAAACGGAAGAAGAAGACGCACAAGATCTCCCCCGATCGACACCGACAAACTCGTGAAAATCCGGCTCCGACGGCTCCTCCTCCTCAACGGCGCCCTCTCTCTCCTCTCTCTTTGCCTCGGGTGGTGCGCGGCTCAAAACTCCTAGCTGCACACCCCAAGGTCTAATTTATAGATATCGATTGAGTCCAAATGACCAAAATACCCCTACCTAAGTTATCTGACTTAAACAGTCAATAACTCACCTGTTCTAACTCCGATTTGAGATCCGATTGCACCGCTAAATTCGCCTTGAGACCCCCTATCACTCTAGCATGCTAAATCACAGAGATACAACAAATAAAATTTCCCTTAATTTTTCTAAATTAAATGCTTACTCGGGTCTAATTCCGAAGCTTCCCACCAATCTGTGCTAACTAGGTTCCACAATTCCCTGCTCAAGGATAAAATATTACTATTAGTATTTTGGGTATTACAATTCCCTCCCTCCTTAAAAAAAAATCGTCCTCGAATTTTGAGATGAAAGAAAGAAGTTCACCTCGGCATCAAAAAGGGTACGGGTACTATACTTCTCTCTCATATTCTACTCGAACGTTCATCATTCCGACATCCATTTAAGCATGCATGCATGAAATACAAGATGCACTTCGATCAAACAACGCATGAGTAGGTAATGCATTAACTGAAATAATACCTGACACCATTGCATCTAACGCCTCCGCGTTCTCGGGAGTCAATGTGAAGACGCGAGCAGGCGGCATTCCCGGACCCGCAGAGCGCTGTTGCCCTGTCCCATGAGTTTGAGTCGTTGTGCTGCTGAAGCTATCGACATAGGGGCTCTCCCTCCGGGTGGTGCTATTGCTTGACCGCCTAAAGGGCAGTCCCTCCTGATATGACCTGGCTGGCCACACCCAAAACAGGTACTTGGACCATAGCAAACTCCTCCGTGCCTCCTCCCGCATTGTCCATACTCTGACACCTCGCCTCTTTGGCCTCCTGATACAGTGGTACTCTAAGTAGCTATCGGCAGTCCTGTCCACGCACGGTCTCTGAAACTTCCCTGTCCCTGGCTCTGCGGGCGTGTTGCCCCAGTGCCGGCACCCTCAGACTGAGTGCGCCTGTCCTCCTGGCGGTCCTGCCTGAACCTCTTCCGAGCTGGTCCATCCTGCCGGTCGATAGGTACCATGGTTTCCTTCCGCATCGCCTCGTCCACCACCTAAACAAAGGTAGTGTCCTCGATGTAGTGTATCAATCTGCCAATCTGTACCCTCAGACCCTCCACGAACCGCCTCACTCAGTCTGTCTCGGTCACCACTAAGGATGGGTGGTAACGGGACAATCGTGTGAACTCGATCTTGTACTCCGACACCGTCATGGTGCCTGTCTGGCGAAGCTACTTGAACTCTCTCGCCCGCCTCTCGCGGACATTCTTGGGTAGGTACTTTTCAATGGTAGCAGTTCGGAATTCTCTCCACGTAGGGGCCGGTGCATGAGTCCCCCTGCGTGCTCTCCATGCCTGGTGCCACTCCTTTACTGGGCATCTAAGTTGCATCCCGACTATGTTCGCCATCGCCTCTGAGGAACACTCCAAAACCGAGCATAGCTCTGAGTAGTCATTTAGGAATGTCGTCACCTCCACCACCTGATATGTACCTATGAATACTGACGACTTCAGCCCGACGAAGTCCTTGTACAACGAGCTACGTACTACCGGCTCTAATCGGCCCTCCTCCGCAAATCCAAACTGGATCGGCTCTATCGCCTCGATCGGTGCAGGTACCACTGGTGGTACAGGTGGGGTCCGCTGCTGCGCCAACTCTCGCTCCCTACGAAGCTCCTCTCGCTCCCTACGGAACTCCTCCTGTTCTTTACGGAATTCGTCTCGTTCTCTGTGAAGCTCCTCGGTCAGCTCTATCACTTGAGTCTCTAGCAGTGCAACCCTAGGATCTTGCACTGCCTCCTCCTGAGCCACCTGGCTGGTAGCACGGTCCCCGTCTTGACCGCGATCTCAGCCTCGACCTCGTCTGCCAACGGGGTTACTTCCGCTTCCACTCATCACATCATCATCATATGCTTCCATTTCTATTAATAAGAGCAAATAGTACACAATGCAAATTAGCATAAACAACTTAAATCAAAATACGTATTGCCGCTGGTGCGCAGGTTCAGCCATCGATCTCGTGACTAGGACGTACCATATGTGAACACACTAGCAATGCCTCATACGATACCTACCATCCTATTATCATATCCGCTCTGATACCAACTTTGTCACACTCCAAACCCGGTATGATCGGCCAGGATACACCACGTACCCCGAAGCCTAACCCAATTCAAACAAAACAACAATAACCTGAACAGTGGAAGATTGTTTTTTTTTTGAAAAGAATAAACATGACACCATGAACCAAACCAAACCAAAACTCAAGATGAACACACTGAACAAGTTATTAAAAAGGAGTTCAAATAAATAAACAAGACTCCCTAAATAAAGTAAAGTGCGGAAACCACAACCCGAGTCAACATGACTCAACAACTCAAAGAGACACTAAAATGACTCAAGTATCCTCCTCGATCACGACATGTCACGAGACCCGCTGCCCTGCCGCCACCAACCGCGCTACTGCACCCCGGTACCTCTCTGATCTAACCGAGGTGCTAAAAAACAACATAAATGAGGGGTAAGTCCAACTAGGACTTAGTGAGTAGATCAGTCCTCAATTCACCAAATCAATCATCATGCATAAAAACACAATATAGCCGATATAAATAACGTAACAATAACGTCAGAAGAAATCATCAATAATATATCCATAACTCTATGCATGAAATCAACATCCGTCAACAAGTATAAAATATCTTTTTTTTTAAAAAAAATGATGGACAAGCATCAATAACACATCCACTACCCTACTCATATCCACAACAATAAGTATAAGCATCCATCAATAATTATAACCATATCCACAGCAATAAAATAGGATGAAAGCAATACCTCAATCATATGCATGCAATGCAACACCCCAATCATATGCATGCTGTCCGGACCCGTCGGTCCCACATAGCTACATAGGGTAGGTAGACAGGTGGCCGCCGAACTACCACCCAGCTCAGTGCCGTCTCCTTGGGGCATGCCCTTCTCTCACCGGCACTGGCTCTTCCGAGCTAGCTTGTTGGGGCATATGTTCCCCTCACCTGCTCGGGTCTCCGGACTATCTCTTTGGGGTATAATCTCCCATCACCAGCTGGACTTCCGGAATAAGGCCAACGCTGTGTCTTTGGGGCATACCCTCCCCTCACCAACAAGGCTTTCGAAAAATGCAACAAGCACATCACAACACCACACACGCAAGTATATAAGTATGAACAATATGTGCTATCAACAAGTAATAAAAGGTATGTCAAGTGCATACCTCATCCTCCACCTCCTCCTGCCATACATCACAATCACATACAAATATATATATATATAGAAACAGTGCTTATAAATCATGAATGCTCAGCACAAACACACAACCATAAAATAGCATTATAACACTGTAAGGAAAGATGCACGTGTATCATGAAGTAGTGCAAAAAGAAACTCCAACTATAAATCAATGAACTGAAACATGATAAAATAACTCGTCATAGAAAACGCTAATCTAGGATAAATTTCACCTCATTAACTACTATATCCTGAATCAACTCAAATCGAATCATACAAATATATAAAATATGATTTTTTAACTTGGCACACAAAACGAGGCAACATCCACCTACTGTTTCCAAAATCCGAAGGTCTGATGGTGAAACATATCCCACCAATGAATCCAGAATGTCGATTAGGTGAAAATTCATATATAACTTGAATAGTTTCACTAACTTTAAGGCCTTCAAATAATTATTTAGAAAAATGAAGTAACCACATTAATTTATTTAATAAATCACTGTTATGAAGGAATATAACGGTGTTACAATCAATAAATCAGCAATGAAATCTCAACCCTTCATCTTAAACAGGATCACATCACAGCCTTCTATCTAATCTGATGCAATCACAGCCCTCTATCTAACCAACAATCACAGCTCTCCATCTAACCTAATGCAATCTCCACCCTCCATCTACATGATGAAATCATGACCTTACATCTAATCAGATGCAATCACAGCCCTCCATCTAATCAGATGCAATCACAACTCTCCATCTACACAAGATCAAATCCTTGCCCTTCATCTCAACCACTTCAATCCAACCCTTCATCTCACCCAAACTAATCTCAACCCCCCATTTTATCTCCTCACCTAATCTCTACATCTTCTCCTCCCCTCACCCACCGTCGCTGCCCGCCCCTTCCCCGGCCGCTGCCGCCGCCGCCGCACACCGCCTGGAATCTGGCCGGACGGGGTCCCCGTTGGGTCTCCCGCCATCTGACGATAGATCGCCGCCACTTGGCTCTCGGCGGCGGCCGCAAAGGTAGCAGCTAGGCCGGCTGCCCCAAGGGTCGGGCAGTTGCCCAGCCGCTGGCCGCGCTCGGCGGCGCCGACCTGGACAGGCCAGGGCCCGACCGGCGATGCTTTCGCCGGCCCGGCCAGGCCACGGCCTGACCCTCCGCTGCCTGGCAGCGGCCGTGCCGATAGCGGTTGCTCAAGGCGACAAGGAACTTTTTTTTCCTTCTTCTTATTTTATTATTATTATTTTTAAAGGAAGAACCACGATTTTTTTTTTCAGATTCGATACGAGAAAAGCGCGTCAAAAATCGACGAAAAAACCTGAAACATGAGAACATCGACATGAATCAAGAATTGGAGAAAAGAGAGCCTAAATCTACTCACCGAACAGAGAGAAAACGGAAGAAGAAGACGCACAGGATCTCCCCCGATCGACACCGACGAACTCGCGAAAATTCGACTCCGATGGCTCCTCCTCCTCGACGGCGCCCTCTCTCTCCTCTCTCTTTGCCTCGGGTGGTGCGCAGCTCAAAACCCCTGGCTGCACACCCCAGGGTCTAATTTATAGATACCGATTGAGTCCAAATGACCAAAATACCCCTACCTATGTTATTTGACTTAAACAACCCATAACTCACCCGTTCTAACTCCGATTCGAGATCCGATTGCACCGCTAAATTTTCCTCGAGACCCCCCTATCACCCTAGCATACTAAATCACAGAGATACGACAAATAAAATTTCCCTTTATTTTTCTACATTAAATGCTTACTCGGGTCTAATTCCAAAGCTTGCCGCCAATCCGTGCTAACTAGGGTCCACAATCCCCCGCTCAATGATAAAATATTACTATTAGGATTTTGGGTATTACAAGTTACCGGTCGAAGCTTCGGTCGACCATCGATCGAGCAACGATCGACCAATGAGCGATCGACAACAGTAACAACTCTCTTTATAGTTGTTTCAATCCGTTGAGCCTGAGCTTTGAAGGGTGTTCTACCTATTTAAACATCTTTTAAGCCTTCCTTTGATCCTCTGAATCTTCATTGAGCTATCATTTTCTAAGCCACAAGCTTCCATGAGCCATCTTTGTTAAAGCCCTAGCTTTCTTCTTTGTTATTCTTGAGATTGACTTTGAGCTTGTTTTGATTCATCTTTAAGTCATCAAGAGGAGCTAGAACATCTTGTTTGAGAGCTAAGTTTGTATTGTTTGTTATTTTCTCTTGTTTACTAGTGTATTTTGTGGTTTATTTTCATGGTATTGAAAGTGTGAAGACCTAGGTTATAGGTTTTGTAAGTTTGGTGGTTGCCTTGGTGTAGAGACATAAGTCCACCGATGTAAACTTATTTTGCTAGGGTTAGTTGTATAGTCCTTGGGAGAAGAGGTGTTGGAGGTAGTCTTGGGACAGGGTGACCCTCGGGGAAAAGGAGCAGAGTCTTAGCTTGTAAATCCTCTTGTGTGATCGTACGAGAAGAACCTTTCCTCACTCTAGAACATTGCACCCACTAGAACATTGTTAGTGAAATGGTCACAATAGAGGGGGAGTGAATAGTGTGTTTACTATATGATTTGCCTAAATTCGATTTTAATTGATTACTTAACTCATTTAGGCGAATTACAATTATGCGATATGGAAGCAAGATAAATGATAAAGCAATTAAGCACAATAAATGAAATCAATGCTAACACAATAATTTTATAGTGGTTCGGCCCCAATGCCTACTCCACTACCTAAGCACCCCGCTTAGGATTTTCAAACTAGTTTTACTAGATTGATCGTTTGGAAGGCTTTAAATCCCTCTTTAAATGCTCAATAATTTTTGTAACATGAAGGGAAAGAGATCAAATGAATCATACTTGGGTGTATTTATACCCAGGTGAAGAAACGACGTTCAACGGATAGAAAACTATCCGTTATAGGCTGCCGGTCGAAGCGCCGGTCAAAGCATCGGTCGACCGATCATTCGACCGCTTCTATTTATCCTATGGTCGGTCGACCGATTGGTCGACCGCCAGACGCAGATCACGCGATCCGCGATCTTCGGTCAACCCGTCGGTCGATCGACGCGGTATTGCATCGTAGATCATATGCAGGTCGGTCGACCGACGCGATCTTGCGTTGCGGGAATCAGCAGGTCGGTCAACCGACGGGTCGACCGCCCGAGCTACTGCCCGTTTTGGGCTTCCATCGATCGACCACTCGGTCGACCGAAGTAGCTCTGCTACTTTCTTTACATTCGGTCGGTCGATCGAACCTAGGCTGAATGTTATTTCTTCAGCATATTTCTTCCGCGCTTCGTTTCCAGGTTTCGGCTTTCAACGAGCATCATCTTGGAGAGATTTTGACTTGATCTTTGGACTCGTCCAAGCAACTTTGGTGCACTCGTCGATCTTCGAGAAACTTCCGCGACGAACCCGAGCACGATGATCAATGTCCTTTCGATTTTGCGATTTCTCCGATTTCTCCGATCGAGGACATCGAACGCTAGTCGATATGAAACCTGAAAGATATTCTTAATGAAATCATTAGTTCCATGTTTGTTATCATCAAAACTATCAATATCGAGATTAAGGCTAAGGTTGAAAATCTAAAGCCAACAATGTCCCCCTTTTTGATGATGACAAACATCCTTAAGAAAATATAACATTAAAGCATAAGGATATCAACATAGGGATTTCTCCCCCTATCAACATGCATATCTATAAGATAAACTCCCCTTATCTATATGCTTGTATCTTCTAAATTCTCTTTTATCATTTTGTATCTTCTATATGAATGTATTCAATTATGCTACTTCTCTTGTCAATATATTTACTCCCCATATCAATGAGCATATATCCATGTACTCTCCCCCTTTTGTCATCCATCAAAAACAAATATAACAAGCATAGCAAGATGAAAAATACATCACATAGTCAATCAAAGACAAAGTGTCAATACATCACAATACCAATACATCAAAGTGTCAATCAAAGACATGTCAATAGGATGAAAAATACCAATACATCATATGTTCTGTCAATACACCAGTACACCAAAATATCAATACTCATCCTCAGGTGGTCGAGGAGGTGGTAGATGCGACTGATAATACTGCCACATCTCATCCACTCTCCCATACATTTCATCAACTCGACGATCGTACTCATCTATTTGCTGACCATATTGGTCAACACGTTGACCATACTCGTTGATGTGTCGGCCATGGTCACCGATCATGGTGCCAAACTCGTCCATCTGTCGATCGATCGCTTGCATGTGGGCTGATGATGTGTTGTTCCATTCCATCTGATTAATCTAAAACTGTGCAAAGCGATGCTCTAGATCACTTTGACTCGCACGGGAAGGGTCGGATGATGATCCTCCACCAGTTTCGTCCTCCTCCATCTCTGTCTCATGCTCCGCCTGGTCCACAAGATCTCTTCGCGTCCTTTTGCCGCGCTGATGTTCAAGAATCTTCATGCGGCTGAGGGAGGAAGAGTCTATGGCTCTCGAATTAGGTTCTATCTCAAATCTAGATCTATCAACCTCAGCTTCATATATGAAATAAGAGATTACTGAGGCATAAGGAAGAGCTTGTTTTTTTGAGGAGTGGACTTTAGCTATGTATCTAAGCATAAGGTCAGGGACATCTATAGGTATACTAGACATGGCACAGAAGAGTACCGTAGAACTCATGGAGGTGACCTCATCGTAATGTCCTGCTCTAGGAAGAATGTTATATGCAATGATGAGGTGCACAATCCTAGCTATGGGTGAAAGCTTGATGCTTTGGGTAGGCATCACTCCCTCATAGTCCTCAGGGCATATGGCTGGTATAATTACATGAGGAGGGTACTCCTCATAAAAATGGTTGGAGGACATCTTATAAATTCGTTTTCCCATTAGGGGAAACTCAAAGACATCTCTAATGAGGGATTCTGTGATGACTATAGGTTTTTCTGAAATTTCAGACCGTAGGACTAAGCCATCACCAAGCCTTGCCTTCTCTATTACTAGATTAGAAAAAAAGGCTTTTACTAAGATGGGATAAACCGGTACTTGTTTTGCTAAAAATTCTACCTAACCCATGCTAGCAAGTTTCTCTCGGATATCAAATCTTTCTAAGTCATCTAAGTTTATTGGCCGAGTTTGCAGGATGGCTCTATCTACAAACTTAGAGGCTTGTTTCTTTCCTAATTGGGTCAAGAGATTATTAGGTAAGGATGAGAGTTTGGTTTTAGGTGTCATTCTGCAAAACAATTTTGAAGATGATGTAAGGGATTAGTCTTTAAATGAAAAATGCATGCTTTCTAATGCAAAAGAAAAAGAGCAAAAAGGTTTAAAACTCGGTAATAGGCTCATGCAACAAAGATTTCTCATTAAATCTCAAGATAAATAAAAAATAAAAGTAAAATAGAAGGGTTAATCATGAAGATCCATATAAAAAAATGTTTTGGCCAAAAATAATTTTTTTCAAGATGACCTAAACTTAAAATTGAGCCAAAAACTCTTGCAAACAAACAAGAAGATTTTGACTAACAATTTGTGATCAACATAAAATTTCATTAAAAAACAAATGATGAATCATTTTAAGAACACATGAAATCCTTGATTTTTGTTGGAAGAAAAACTCTTTTTGAGGTAAACATGCTCAAGAGAAGTTATAAAAAAAATTGTATGAATGACATTTTGTGTGTGAATAATGATGCATTGAAAGAAGAAATCATATTCTTGAAGACAACTTCATGAATGAAGGATGAAGAAAGCTTTTTACCTTAGAGAAGAAGCTTGGAGAGGAGGTAGAACCCTAAAAGATGGTAAGAGAGGACTCAAGATGGGACACCGGGTTGAATGGGCAAGGAAGCCCTAGTTTTGAGCTTAAGTAAATAGATTGGACGGCTAAGATTCAATTTGGGTGAAAAATCGGGCGATTTGGGCATTTTTTCGCCTGCCGGTCGATCAGGCGGTCGAATGCCTATCGACCGCTCGATCTGCTTTATCTTTTATTCCTAAAAAAAAATTCGAGAGGGTGTGATCATCCGAATTTTGTGAAACTTTTCCTACATAAATTAGACGCTATGAGGATTCCAAAGAATCAAGAATAATTCAAAAAGTATATCCCTACAATTTTCTAAAAATCCTACAAGATCTCAGTGGCATTTTTGTAAATATGTGTTATTTACCACCGATTTCTTATTTTGCTCAAATCTTCTAGATATCAAGATATGATCATTTAACACTTGTTTTATCAAATTTGAAGTTAAATTTAAATTAATTAGTCATGTTATGAGCTTAACACAATTTTAATCAAAATAAGCTGGAAGCCATGAAAGTGCTAATAATCAAATTTGGCTATCTACTCATGTTTTCTCTAACAATCTAGACTCATGTGATATATGCATTCAAAACATGTTTGCCAATCATAGAAAATGAGGTCTCTAATGAAGATTCTAACCTAGAGCAAATTTTATCCAATCAACATATGAAATTGCCTAAGTTATCAAACATTAACTTACTCATGAATTTTCATACATTTATCAAGCAAAAGCAATCATGAGCATAGAGACTTCATTAATCAAGAATAATTAATTATTATATAAATATTTTTGCGAAATTGAACTCATACTTCACCCTTGAGAATTTTCCAAATTTTTTATTTTCTTTTCAATTTGGCTCTACTAACTTTTCATCACATTTTTGATAACTTGCAAGCAATATTCATTAGTAACATAATGGAAATGTAACTACTAATAAGTTATCGTACTAGATAGCAAAGAGAAAACCAAGTATCGATCTCAAGATTTACTTTGCTAAATAGTTTGAAATCCGTTTCAAAATATGTTGTCATGAATCCAAAATGAATTTTCAAGAGATTATAAATATAATATCGATGGAAACATGATCTTCAACCCTTCCTATTGGTTAAAAACTAAAAGGCCATAATGAGCCTATGATTCAAAACTGCAAGGTCGCATGAGCACATTACAGGCTACCGGGGTCTCCGAAGAGATCGGGAAATCAAAAATCAAAAACGTTTTTGAAACGGACTCTTTTGCAAGAGCGGAGAAAACAATCAATTTAAAGCATGTATCATGACTCCAACTTAAATAAATCAAATCAAAATAAGGAGATGATACCAAAGAGTTTGATGCCAAATTTACCATAGGCATCTAGTGTAGATGAAGACTTTGAAGTTGCAGCCATGTAGGGATCATTCCTTCAACTCATTGGTCAACTTCAATTCTTCAATTCTCGTTACCCTTGTGTGGTGACTCCCCCTATAAGAGAAGAAATTTTTGGTACCCAAATGGCTTTGGGTCCTTGGGGGTTAGTGGGCTTAGCTACCAAAGTGTTTTCACAACACTTGGGTTCATTTTAAAGGCACACTCATGTATAGCATGCTCACAAACACCACAACAAAAATAATGCCCATTAAATTTCTTTTATTTTTATTATGGATATGAGATTTATCTTTAGAATGTTTGTCATTTGAACTAGATTGAGCATGAGCATTCTTAAAAGATACATTCTTCTTTTGAATATGAGGTTTAAATGAGAAATGCTTGACATGAGAATGATAATGAATATTAGCATTTTTATTTCTAGAGTTCTTAAAGGAAGATGCATTTGATAAATCATTTATTTTCCTATTTAAGAATACAACCTCATTTTTCAAATCACTCATGGATTTGTGAATAGCATGCAATTGAGATTTCATCATACTATTTTCATTCTTTAAATTTTCATTTTTAAGTTTCAAGTCATTAACTTCTAGAGTTAATGTATCATGGCAAGGATCAATCATGCTAGTTTTTAATTTTTCATTTTCACTCTTCAACTCATGCACATGATTTATAAGCTTCAAGTTTTCTTTCTTGATTTTTCTATTTTCTTGATTTTTTCTAACAAGCAAGGCATACATGCTTTTATATTCTTCCATTAATTCATCATAAAGAAAATTATGAGAATTAGATGAATTAGTACTACACTTTTTGTTATTATGACTAAAGGAAGAAGAGTGTAGCTTATCATTAGTATTCATGAGGCAATCTTTTGAATTTTCTTCATAGCCATGGGAAGAGAATGCTTCATTCGAGTATGATGATGATGTGGAAGCGCTTGATCTCTCTTTGCCTCGTTCTTCATGTTAGGGCAATTCTTCCTTACATGCCCTTTCTCTTGGCACACATGGTAAATCACCTTCCTTTTCTGATTTCTTGTGCTCTTATAACTAGAGACACTGTGGGCTTTAAAAACCATGTTAGTAGTGGGTGGATGACAATTGTCATCACTCCCCTCATCAAATGTTTTGAGCTTTTCGGTTTTTGCATAATTATAAAGCATATTTAAAGTAGCTCAAATATCGAAAGCGGAAGTGCAATGCATGATCTTTTCAAAATCTTATCATCCAAAGAACAAAATAAACAATTTGTAGCTTTAGCATTTAACTCAAACATGCTAATTTGTTCTTGGGTCCATGCAACCATTTTTTTCTTAGGTTCTATGTATTTTGATTTTATCATATTAAAAACACCTAAACCTTGAGTCTTTAAGAATGTATACATTCTTCCTTTCCAAAGACCAAAGTTTAACTCATCAAACCTAGGAGGTCTAGACGCTACCGACTCTAGAGCCATTTCAAGATCGAGACTAGGTGTAGGCACGATGGTGAAATTTCAAGCTACGAACCTTGCTCTGATACCAATTGTTAGCGAAATGGCCACACTAGAAGGGGGGTGAATAGTATGTTTACTATACGATTTGCCTAAATTTGATTTTAATCGATTACTTAACTCGTTTACGCGAATTACAATTATGCGATATGGAAGCAAGATAAATGATAAAGCAATTAAGCACAACAAATGAAATCAATGCTAATACAATAATTTTATAGTGGTTCGGCCCCAATGCCTACTCCACTACCTAAGCACCCCGCTTAAGATTTCCAAACTAGTTTTACTAGATTAATTTATGTTTCCCTTACACGCGAGGACTTTTCACCGAAGAGACGCACTCTCGACCTAAGTCACTTCCACACCCGGAAGTCTCCGACTTCTTATCGAGAGTCCTCTTCCACCTCAACCCTAAGGGACAACTAAACTAATCCTAGTAAACACTAAGTTTACACAAGTGGCTTTACTCTTATACCAAGATACAACTTCACAATCAACAAGACCTACACTCTAGGTCTTTACACAGACACAAATAAAAACACAGTTGAAATAACAATAAAATTACAATTGAAAGAGCTTAAGATAAAACCAATGTTTGTAAGCTCCTTTCACAGCCCTCAATGGACCTCCAACTCGTCAAGACGAACTGCTCGATTTAATTCTCGAGTTGAGGAAAAACTTGCGCTTGAAGTGGAACTCGCTGGAGAAGTAGAGCGCGCGCGATTGATCGTTTGGAAGGCTTTAAATCCCTCTTTAAATGCTCAATCATTTCTGTAACATGAAGGGAAGGAGATCAAATGAATCATACTTGGGTGTATTTATACCCAAGTGAAGAAACGGCGTTCAACGGATAGAAAACTATCCGTTACAGGCCGCCGGTCGAAGCATCGGTCGATCGGTCATTCGACCGCTTCTGTTTACCCTGTGGTAGGTCGACGGACCGGTCGACCACCAGACGCAGATCACGCGATCCGCGATCTTCGATCGACCCGTCGATCGACCGATGCGGTATTGCGTCGCAGCTCATATGCAGGTCGGTCGACCGATTGGTCGACCGCCAGCCTCGACCCGATTCTTTCACCATTCTGTCGACCCGTTGGTCGACCGACGCGATCTTGCGTCCCGGGAATCAGTAGGTCGGTCGACCGACGGGTCGATCGCCCGAGCTACTGCCCATTTTGGGCTTCCATCAGTCGACCGCTCGGTCGACCGAAGTAGCTCTGCTACTTTCTTTACCTTCGGTCGGTCGACCGACGGGTCGACCGAACCTAGGCTGAATGTTATTTCTTCAGCCTATTTCTTCCGCGCTTCATTTCCGGGTTCCGGCTTTCAGCAAGCATCATCTTGGAGAGATTTTGACTTGATCTTTGGACTCGTCCAAGCGACTTTGGTGCACTAGTCGATCTTCGAGAAACTTCCGCGACGAACCCGAGCGCGACGATCAATGTCCTTCTGATTTTGTGATTTCTCCGATTTATCTGATCGAGGACATCGAACGCTAGTCGATATGGAACCTGAAAGATATTCTTAATGAAATCATTAGTTCCATGTTTGTTATCATCAAAACTATCAATATCGAGATTAAAGCTAAGGTTGAAAACTTAAAGCCAACAAACATTTCCTCACTCTTAGATCTTATGAGAAGAACCAAGGAATTCTCACACTCTTGTGAGAAAAATTGAACACCACAGGGTTGTGCCACACGACCTTACTGTACATGCTTTCTACAAGGGTGTTCAACCCTGGTGAGACCTTCCCGGTTGGGCGCACATATCCATAAAGCTTTTATGGAAAAGTGAGAGCTTTGGAGCTTTGCTAAAGGCTTGAAAACCTTAAGAGCTCTCCATGCCTAGAGGATGGTGCATGTTCAGATGGCCCCTCTTGCCATGCCGGAGCCACACATGGCTCCGACAAAAGACCTTAACTCCCGAGGGGGACGCTTTCCTTTGTAATGCCCAACCGCCACTACGCCAAGTAACTCCCGCTATGAAGGGAACTTGGTCAAGCGAGGGCAGTGTGGGATTTGAATCCCGATCCCTACCCACCAAAGTCCCATTAAAAAGGTTGTGCGTGGAGAAAGGAAGTTCGGGTCTGAGTAGACGATGACCAGACCAAGAAGAAGAAGCGCCACATACACTTCTGATCGTCTGAGGGAGCAAGTTTGATGTGCTAAGTTGCCCTATTATAAAGATGAATCAACAAACTCTTAGCATCTCTCAAATAGTTAGCACAAGAATCTAGCTCAGACGTTTGACCCTTATTGAAAACCAAATCTCAATGAGGAATGTCGGTATTGGCGGACACAACTGCCTGAACTAGCTCGATGACTAACATTTAGATGCAATCTAATTGCTCGGATCGAAACAAAAGGGACACAGAAGCATGATGAGGTCGAGTGAGGCCGTCGCTCGACCCAAGCACTCTTCGGAAGAAAACTTTCACCACGAGAGCCAAAAGGCCTTGGGACAAGATGACTTGGACGCCTCAGTGTCCTACATAAAAATTTGTGTGGCCCGGCTAAGCCGAGAGATCATGGTGTGTGGAATAAACCATCGACAATGAAGACATTCAAGGCCCTTGTTTCTTCTCTCGACTAAGGGCACCCTACTCGATTTGATGGCCTTGTAATTCGAGGTCAACTTTCGAAGCTTTGCTACGAAGGAAACATGGAGGAGAGTAAGGCAGCATCAATGAGATATTCGAGCAATACACTCATTACCAAGATAGTCGACATGACCGGTACCCACGATGACTATAGGCAAGGACTACAACACCTGAGCGGGCAAGATCTCGATGACCGACATCTGAATGATAGCTGGCCACCCCAAACAGAGGATTCCCGATGCTCGAAACTTTGGCAACGAATCAATGTAACTTAATGTACACTTTTTACTTAATTAAATATATACATGACGTGAAAATGTAGTGCAAATAAAGGAAAAAAACTTCGATACAAAAATCATTGATGACGAATGGAATTCTACATATTACGGAACAAAATCTCATCAACAACGAATCATATTCTACAAACTGAGGAGCAAAACCTCGTTAAAAATACTAGTTGGCCCAAAATCGACTGGTGATCGACGACAAATCAAACCAAAGAACAAAACCTCAATACCAGTCAACCCAAAATCGACTGGCGATCGGTGATGAATCAAATTCAAGAAATTAATTAAGGAACGAAACATCGTTAAGAAATACAAGTCGGGCCACAATCGACTAGCGATCGATGACGAATCGAATTCTAAAAATCAAGGAGCAAAACCTCGTTAACAATACCAATCATCCCAAAATCGAATGGCAATTGATGACAAATGGAATTTATGGCAAACCACAAATGAAATTCTTATTCGTTTCTTTACTCCTATGTGTGCTTTCTTTAGGCAAGATGAGCCTACTGCTCATTCTTTCTCCTTATACACATACTGACTCGAGGGCCAAACCCCAAGAGGGCACTTGCCGATCAAGCTTTACCTCGACGGAACTCGACATAGAGGTGGAAACGGGCCATGCTCGGGCAGGGCACGGCCCGAATGTGTGGCAGCCAAGCCCAGCCCGGGCCCGGCTCGGGCCGGCCCAAAATTAATTATTTAATTTAAATTTTTAAAGGTTTAAAATTTAATTTTAAAAATTAATGGTTACGGGTGAGTTTTGAACTTGGACCTCTAATTTTATTTGAGATAGCTTAATCATTGTACTAAACTTTATTATATATTTTTTAACATATTTTTTATATGTAACATTGTATCGCAGTACAAATTAATAAAAAGATCTTTAAAAAATCAAATTATAATTAAATTTTTATTTATCTTTAATACAAAAATATTCATCCAATGATAAAATAATTTTTTTTAATATTATAATAGACCGCACCTGAAAATGTTGCCTACGTACCTTCTATAGCTAAACTTGTACTCCCCAATGATTAACTATAGAAGGATCAGGTCTTCGTAGTTCTTTTTACATTTTTAATCATCCATAGTCCCGGTGATTTAACTTGTACTTGGACCAACAGCACCAGCTTCGCTTGTTTGAGCTTCCTCCTCTCCCGATGTTGAAGTGTCGTGTCCTCCTTTATCTTGTAATCTATCTTCAGCATCCAACCAGTCTTTTAAGTAAATGCACATTTCAACTGTTTCTTCACTCATTCGGCTCCTTTTTTCGTCGAGAATTCTATTTCCTGCACTAAAACAAGACTCGGAAGCTACTGTAGACACAGGAACAGTTAGTATATCACGTGCCATGATGGAAATAATAGAATACGTATTTTCTTATTTTTTCCACCATGCTAAAATTTCATTATCATCTATTTCTTCAGAATGATTATGATCTAGAAAAAAAATTTATTAAAATTAGTAGATTTAGTTTTTTTTATTCTACGACCAAGTTGAGAATTAATACTATTTTCACCATCATCTCTTAATCTAGAAGAAGAAGATATTGTCTTATTTGTAATTGTATCACCAAATTTTGAAGCGTAAAATACAAACATATAATTCAATAAATTTGAAATTTTAATTTTTTTTTTCTTCAACATTATCTAATTTCATATTGTTATAATAATTATCTAACAACATATTTAAACCATCAATTTTCATTATAGGATATAAACATATTGCTAAACAAAATAAAGTAGGTATATCTGACCAATACTTTTTAAATTTAGATTCCATTAAAGAAATAATTTGTGTAAATAAAGGATGATGTCTACATGAAGAAAATACTTTATTAATACGAACTATATGTGAAAGAGTTAAATTACATGTAGGATAATAAACACCGGAAAATTGTTCGGTAGCTTTATTAAAAAGTTCTAAAATTTAAGTAATATGCCCAGCAACTAACCAATCATTGTTATTAATTGGATCACCAGGCATATTTTGATTGTAAAACATTGTAATGATATCTTGATATCTTATAGTAGACATAAGCATATGATATGTTGAATTTCATCTAGTAATAACATCATCGTTAAATTTTTTAACTGATTTATTAAAAGATTGACATAATTTTTTAAATTCTTGTGTTCTTGTTTTCGAAGAACGCATATATCTAATAACATCTCTTATTTTTTCTACTTATTTTAAACCATCTTGTACACATAAATTAAGAACATGACAAACACAACGAACATGAAATAATTCACCTTATAATACTGATTTAAATAACTGTATAAGGGGAGGGATAACAGCATCATTATTACTAGTATTATCAAAACTAATCGAAATTTTTTTATCATTTATATTATAGAAAGATGTTACAAATCTAATAGCAGAAAAAATGGCAACAGAAATGTGTGGATATTCAAAAACTTTAAAACTAATTATTCTTTTTTGCAAAATAAAATTTTCATCGATCTAATGTGCAGTAACACAAATGTAAGAATTAGTAGTACGTTGACTAGACCAAACATCAGATGTTAAAGAAATTTTTGATTTATTATTTTAAAAATTAGTCATTATATTTTCTCTATATATAAAAAATAATTTTAAAGTATCACTTTTCATTGTATTTCGAGTAATTGTTTTATATTTTGATTGTAAAGTATTTTGAATTTAACTAGAAAATCTTGATTGATCAACAAAACTAAAAGGAGATTCACTTTGAACAATTAATTTTGCAAGTTCTCGACGTTGAAAATCATGATCATACGAAAAAGCTGTTAAACCAGAAGAAGATAAATTAAGAATTTGTTGAGCTTGTGCAACCTTAGTGTCATGACCCTTTGCATGACGTAATAAATGACCAGTTCCTCCGGTTGTTGAAGCCGAAAGAATTTTTTGATATATTTTGCACCGGGCTTTTGTTATGGTGCCATCAGGTTCAATAATTTTCTCAAAATATTTTCAAATCATTTTTTTTTTCTACCTGATGGACATAAATTAATAGATGGATTTATCTCTATATTTTGATTTTGTTGAGTGGTAGAAGTGGTAGGAGTAGCAGGAGACATTTCTTCTAACATATTTGATCCAATTTGTGGAGTATAACCTGAAAAATCTCCATCCGCTCTTAGTAAAAATTAAAAATATAAAAAGTATAAATATTATACTAATCAATGAAACAAATTGAAGAGATTAAAAAAAATTAACAACAATCTTGAATCCTTGGCTTCTTGATGAGTTTAAAATATTGTTGATTGTTGAGAGTAAGAGAGTTGAGAGTTGAGAAATGAGAGTTGAGAGTTGAGAGTTGAGAATTGAGAGAAAGAATTGAAGATGAAGATAGAAGAAATGAAGAAGGAGATGGGATATTTATAGAAATTTTTTATATATATAAAATATTCGTCAGCCCGAGCCAGACTTGGCTCGGGCCGACCTACGTCTGGCGCACGCCAGGCCTAGGTCGCCCTACGTCTGGCGCGCGCCAGACGTAGGTCGGCGCACGCCAGGCCGCCTCCCATGCTCGCCCAGAGCACGGGCCCTCGGGACGTGGTTGGCCCGCGTGCCGTGCTCGGGCTAGCACAGTGCGCGGGCCGTGCCTAGCACGGTCCGCGTGCCCCAGAAGGTGAGCCCAGCCCGTTTTCTGAGCACAACCGTGTCGGGCCCGGCCCGGCCTGAAATTTTTCGGGCTGGGCTAGACCCGACCCAAACCCGGGTCGAGCCCGTGCCTCCCATGGACTGGCCCGGCCCGTTGTCTCCTCTAACTCAAGCAACTGCACAATAGCCCTATCCAATTATCGTGGAAACATACCTCATCACTACTGATTAAAATGTTCACCTCATCAGCCATCTCATACAATAAATTATTTTAATAATAATAATTTTATATTTTTTTTCCCGCACTCAAATTTGGCCTTCCACTACTCTTAGAATTTAGAAGACACAGCATTAACATCAGAAATGATTGCATCTAATCGTGCACATGTGATCACAGACCATCATTCACAGCACAAGTCATGCTCCACTTGTCTTTTTTGTGGAATTTATGGCAACCACAAAATCTGTACTCGGAGGACTACCTCTTTGTCTCCTGCCCACACCTTGCCTGCCTCCTGCCATCATAACTTTCATATATATTCCTTTGAAAGAGTTGTATGTTATATTCCATTCAATGGACCAGAAGAAAAAACCTCCAAAGCCAGCTGATCTTGTGAATTGAACCAACTGGTCCTTTCATAGATGGAAGGTCTTTAATTTATTATTATTATTAATTATAGGACTAATTGATTATGACGGGAAACTTCGCTTTCAATCTTTGCTAGTGATGTTAGGCAGAACATGATCACATATTATGTATAGGCTCGTGTTGTTCTTTGAAAGTGCTACTCCACCTGGTGTTTCCTTGCTCCAGTTGCTAGCTCATGATGGTGCAAATTAGGAGTGTGAATGAGTGGGATTAGTTTTTATTTTTTAAAAAATAAAATGTAATCAAATCCTCATTGTTTGAAGACAGGGTAAGAAAAGTGTGTAAATCAAATTTCAATATCAATAGTTTATTTGGATTGTGAAATAGGGAAGAATGGATTAATTATCTGTTTGATTTTTAATTTTAGAAGAAAAATGAGAAGAGTGGAGGTGTTAGAAATCCTGCAAATCCCACTAAACATTTCAAATCGGCCTCAAAATTGGTGGAATAAAAAAGGATAAAAAATTTAAAATATTTTAGTATCATCAAAAATATTATTTTTATCTTTCATAAAATTAAAAAATTTCTCTCAAAATCCCACTGAAGTTGAATCAAAAATATATTAGCTTCAGCTTCCTTGAGTTTTTTTTGTAAAATTATTTAATTTGTATAGCACAAGCACTTTGTTCAAAGAGAGCTTGTGCTATCTTTCACGGTTTTTTAATTTTTAATATTTGTTGGTAACTTTTTTAAGTTTGTCTATTAAAATTTAAGTTTTTATATAATTAATTATTTTTAATAAACTATTAAATGATATAAATAATTAATTTTTATTTTATACGTAAATGTGCGTAGAAGACTAAAAATATCATTTCATTAAAATTATTCTCCCCACCCGACCTTTTAAAATTTTTACCCAAACAAAGAGAAAAATATATTATCACATTCTTTCTCATCCATCTTTTAATTACTTTATCTAAATATGAAATTAATTATCCTTCCCCACCCCTCCTTATCTCCCCTCTCCGTACTCCTCCCCATCCCTCCCCCATTTGTATCCAAACAAAGGTTTACGGAATCTAATTACACTCTAATAGGAGATCAACAAAGGTCTTTCTCATAAAATTGAACTAGACCTAATTATATTGACTCATAGTTGAAGTGTCTTAAATTAATATCCTACACAACAACTTAGAATGATCACTATAACTATAGTTGGGTAGTTTGTTATCATCAAAATAGAAATTGTCATGTAAGACCAACAAATTGATGCAAGCAAATAAATTAAATTAAATTTGTCTTAAATATCAATAGCTCAAAATGAGCTCTACTGTCACTATGGTCCAAAGATGATTTTGATTGATCAAATCATAATTTCATTTAGATCAATTTTTATTTTGGAAAGACGGATAGGAATGTGATTTGATAGTTATGTTTTCGTCTGAGATCGGTGGTGGTGCAAGTCTCTTTGTCTCCCTGTTCGGCAAGGCTCTGGTGGTGACCTGCAAAAATACTATGACACTCATGTGAGAGAACTCTAAGTCGTGGGTATGGAATTAGAATAGAACTCATACTTGTGTGCATAGTATCTATTTTGTAGAGCAGGTTGAGGTATTCGACGAGGATGTTTCTTGGAATTCCACGGGAATACGCCATGAATAGATCGATTGTTTATCCCCTAGATTGCGGTACCATTACTGTTGAATCCTTGATGATAAATGTAGGATATTAATATCCTTGTATGCCCGGGTGGAGCCCCCGGCCGAGTCATAGCTGGTTCGGTCAAGGTTTGGTTCATGAGCTGAGTCGCTTCTGGGGCCGGTCTGATCGGGCCCAGAGAGTCGGCCCAGTCCACAGCCCCGAGCTTGGTTGAAGATCAAGGACTTCGTGCTGAGCTCTAGTAATGTTCCAACCTCCGTTTGTCCGTTGAGCATCTAACCTCGGGCCGCGATATTAGCACATGCCAATTTCTATCCCCGAGTCAAATTGCCAAGGTAGGTGAGCTCAACATATCTTAGTTTTGTCGTTTTGCACTCTTTCGATTTATGCGCGCAGTATGGAGGCTGTGGAAAGATGGGGTGCCCTTTCCATGTGCTAGTCTCCCGTTAGCTCCTGCTTCTTAAGATTTTAATTCTGGCATGGAGTACTCATGGTATGAAGATCTGGTCATTCATCTTTGAGGCGTTTAAGTTTCAGCAATTGATGGAGTGATCGGCATGCGAACGTCAACCGTTGGATGGGGAGGTTGTCACTTTCTAGGCTACAAAACTCCCTCCATCGCTCTAGTTCGACTCTTCTTGTATTCTACTATCGTTGCTCTTAGGCTCCCAATGCTGCTTGTTCTTTGCGTCCGAGACCGTCTCCGACGTTGTTCAACATATTGTTCTCTTCTCTTCCTAACCCTTTTGCCCTGTTGTTGTTGGCCCTAGGACGATAGTCAGTTCTGACTTGCCCTTGTCTGTCTAGGGTTCATGTTACATCGGGTTCATGGGGAAGAAAGATGTTAGCTATGAGTTGATAGTCAGTAAGTCAGGGATCACCGTTGACCCGTACCACTGGGTCCACGAGGATATAAAGAGAGAAATATCAAATCATGACCACCCCAAACAACTTCACAGAATTCCACAATAGCGTGATGTTGTCGCTTTCGGGTGACGAGGAGGCGTTCGAGTGCCTACCTTGCTTCACAAAGACAGGGTCTTCTACGCTAGAGAGGACCCTAAGTTCATCTTTATGTATCGAGTGATCTTCAAAGATCTTGGTGTGAGGATCCCCTTCACTAACTTTGAATGCTGCATTCTAGTCCAATTCAATGTCGCCCCCACACAGCTCTACCTGAATAGTTGGGTGTTCGTCTGCTGCTTCTAGATTGTGATGGAGTACCTTGGCATCGAGCCCAACCTCGGTGTCTTTTTTACTTTCTTCTAAGCTAAGGGAACACTGAAGGGTCAATGGATCTCCATTAGCAGCACTCTGAGGAAGAAATTGCTTGGGCTCTTCAAGAGCTCTTACAAGGTCTTCAAGAACAAGTTCTTCAGAGTCTGATCCCGCGAGAGTGACTGGTCATTCTTCTTGGAGAGGGTGTCGGCCAGTGAGAGGTTCCCTATCTATTGGAGGCTCATTTAGAGATGAACCCGATCTCATTTAGAGCTAAAGGTCGCTTTTAGGACCAAGGACCACATTTTAGGTCGAGAAGGACGCCGAGGCCGCATTTAGGGCCAAGGACCGCATTTAGAGTTGGGTGCTCGGCCTACGCATGGTCATGCCTCATTAAAACCTTTAACTGAAAAATCATATGAGAAAAAAACCTCGGTGAAGAAAAAAGAGTGCACCGACCACTTATAATTTAAGGGTGTTACTTAGTTGTAATAGGCCCCGTTGGGAGGCCATGTTCCACAAGTGTCGAAGTTCTTATCTGGAGAGTTCTACGATCTTGTAGGCTCCTTTTCATATGTCTTTGTATGAGCCCTCCCAGTTCGAGGCAAGCTTTCCTTCCTCGATCAATTTTCTCTAGAGTTCAATCTTTCTCAGTATTAGATCTCCCTTCTTGAAACTTCTCAATCTGACGTGTTTGTTGTATTTTCGAGCTATTCTGAGTTTCATGACTTATTCCCTGACTCGGACGAGCTCTTGTTCCTCTTCGACGAGGTCAAGTTTAGCTACACAGCCTTCTGAGTTATTTTGCTCACTAAAAGTTGTTCTATGGAGTCTGAGCTCCGCGATCTCTACTGGGATCATGGCTTCGGCTCTGAAGACGAGCCTGTAAGGAGTTTCCTATGTAGATCCATGGGCATACTGATCTAGTTTCTTATAAAATATATTCAGTCTGTAGAAATCTTTTTGTTGTCAGTTTAGTAGCAATTGTCATCCATCCAACCAGTAAAGAATTAAATTTTCATCCTTTAGGCAATCAAATAAGCCTATTCAATCCTACTTCTATCCCCTGCGAGCTATCCCTTAGCAAGTAAGCTATTTCCAACTATGCTTTATGAATTGAAGATTTCATGTCTATCCTAGTACCCTTTTTTACAATGCATGGATCAGTCCCTTAAAGTAGAGATCTTAGGCGGGAAAGAAACTCGCAGACTCATGTGGTTAGGAGTGCTTTTCTTCTCTTGCAACAATACTTTTTATTTTTTTAATTCTTATTCATGGATATATTCAAGAATATTGGCTTTTTTTCCTTTTAAAGCTTCTATTTTTTCTTTTCATTTTTTATAAGCAAATCCAATAATGCCTTAGATTTTTATAACATTAGTTTAGAACATCCTAGAAGGGAATGTTCTATGTGCTTCACTAGTTTATGACTTAAGAAATCTTCGGCTAAGGCAGAGTCGTCATATAAAAAAATTATTTTCTTGACAATACCATTGAATCATGAATTTATGAATAAACTACATAGCTATCGATCATTTCGGGTTTATACTTTTGAGCACCATAGTTCAATGTAGACATTAATTGATAAAAGAATTCTATTGTATGACAACTATAAACGAAAAGTTTCATCGCTCTCTTACCTTAAGTAGGCCTTTAAGGCATGTTGATAGATGTTATTTAAGATTTGTAAAAGTTTTGGATTAATGAAAATTATTTCCAAAGTTGCATGATCATATGCGTCAACTTTGCATCAGGTTGAGGGTCACACGCATTATGTGAAATGACTTTCATTGGATCAAATAATTAATTTGTAGTGTTCAAATTTATTAAAGGCATTTTAGGAATTAAGAGAATTATTTTCTATCCTAAAATAATTGTTTGATAAGATGATTGCTTATTTCTATATGCACAAACAAGGAGAGTAAAATTAAAAATATAAATTTGATTAATTCATGAAATAATTTCTCTCCATCGGGGAGGGAATAACAAGAGTCGCATCCTTTTGAAAGGAAGAGCGACATTTTTGTTAGTTCCAACATCTCAAGGAACTGTTAGCAAGAATTCTAAATGTGTTGAAGGAATTTTTTTACGTGGATACCGACAATCCTAACTTAAATTAATTTTCAAGTTCTTCTTTTCAATTAAGACTTAATTATTAGAAATTTAAATATAGCTCCATATATAGGGCATGACAAGGTCCTCATACGAAGTTTTATGCTTTTATTTACTATTTTAAAATTTAAATTTCACTACGCTGGGTATGAGATATCTTAAAACTTATAAATCTTGATTCTTTTATAGACTAACCCTCTTGTTTGATTAGGGGTTTTTGGTGAAAAGAGAAGGGTAAGTAAGTTTGATAATATCTATTATTTAATTGGAGGGAAGAATAGATGAGAGGTAATTCAAGAGATGCTAAATAACAAAAATTACTAATTTTCAAAAATAAAAGATTTTGAGAGGAGGGAAGATATCATTAAAATTTTCATAATTTTTGATCAGTTTACCTTCGACATCATTGAAACAAATATGTATTTTTCATTCCTTTCACTCTTCCTCTCCCGTCAAACAAGACTAGAAAAAAATATTCTCACATATCTTTCGTTTGTACCAAACACAAAATACTTTGATGTCCTTCTCTCAGCATGACTCGATAGTTTGGCACGGGCCTAACACGATAAAATCGTGCTTGAGCCAACCCTTATTGTGCCAGGCCACTATCAGGCTAGCCCGAATGATTATCAAGCTGTGTCGGACTAGGTGATGTAGATTCGACACAACTTGATAGCCCGATATGAGTTTTATTAAATAAATTAGTTCCAAAATTCATTACATGTGTATTATGATAGGACCGGGCCGATTTGGGCTATCATGCCAAATTAGGTCGATGTATTATGATCCAGTTTTTTTTTCTTTTCGTTATTGTGCTAACAGGCTGTATCGAACGACCCGTTTATTTTTTGTGTTGTGCTCTGAGCTCCCAAGTCCGAGCTTTTATTGGGTCAGGCCGGGCATGATTTTTGTTCTTGTGGGACCAAACTGGCCTGATAGCTCAGGCCACCACACGATTTACCCGGTCTACTCTCACCTCATATTTCATCCTTTCCTTGAAGTAAACACAAAGTAAGAGACCAAGAGACAAAAAAAAAATTACATGTACAAGGGAATTAATACATTTCTTGATTTCTCTCAATCACTTGTTCTTTCCATGATGTATAATACTCTCGTTTATATATTTCCAATGCAAGCAAAATGGCAGAAGTTTAAACTTCAATTTTTTTTAGGGATGAGCGGTAATCCTACCTTGTACATGATCGATTTTTAGATTTTGAATTCGGGTCCTATCATATTGGAATCTGAAACTAAACCATATTCGAAACCTGTGGTGTAGTACAGGTTCCGAGTACTCTGTTGGAATCTGTACCCTGAAACCTGTAAATGACTTGTTCCACCGTACAAGTTTCGGATAACCTGTACATTGGAATATCTAAATGAACAGATTTCAGGATAATTTGTACTTTGAAACCTATAAATGAATAAGTTCTAATGAATAGATTCCAATTCCGCTTTTGGATACCCGACGTGTTGGATTTAAAATCAGAACCAATTTTAATTGATTTTTAAAGTTTTGTCAGGGATCTTATCCAAAATTAATTCGGGTCTACTCAGAACCTATTCAATTTGAGTAGGTTCCTATCAATTTCAAGTCTATCCGATATCCACGCATACTCCTAAAATTTATATCTAAAAAAGAAATAAACCATGTGTTACGCACGTGTCTTGTATTTTCCCGAGTTTGCATAGCTTGTGTGGCGGTCTTCGGATCACATCCAAAGATCCCTCCCATCAAATAAGGTGCAAACGTTAGAATGATCCAACAACTCAAAGACACGTGTCATCCCCTAGTCAAAGTGGTGGTTAATCTTGTTTAGGATCGATGAAGCTTATGAATAAAAATGTCCTTATCATGCAATTTAGTTGACAACTTCAAAATAACTTTACAAGTCAACTAATGAAATACAATACAAAAATATTAAAACAAAGAGAACAAAACAATATTCGTAAAATGTCCTTATCATGCAATTTAGCAAGGTTTATGATGACACTTTTCTTTTTTATATTAATGATTCTTTCATAAATATTTTAGTTAAAAATTTTGATGAAAAATTAATGAATGACAATGCATATATCTTAAGGAATATCTTATTTTATTTTACCAAACAGCGTATTAAATTTTTATTAAATCAGAAGCTTGTGTTCCTCTCCAAATAAAACAATAGCTATTAACTAAACTCAAAATTATAGAATTCCGAAATAAAAAAAATAAATCAAAATTATAGGAAAACTTATCAAAATCAGAACTAATTTCGACGATGTATACTTAATCTCCTCGTATTGTTTTATATAAAAAAAATATTTTAATAAAATAATGTATTGAACATATTTTTTTTTTCTCTTATCTCTATTTGAATTATACTGATATTCATGTCTTGGCATCCTTCTCTTTGCCTATTTCCAACCAATCGGAGTTGAAGCTCTAAAATACTTCATCAATAATTTTCTCCCCTTTTTTTTAACCTCTATGAATTTTTAAATTTACACTCAGAATTTAATTTGTAAGAACGAGGAGAAAAATTTCTAAGGTCATACAGACGATAACAGCGGCAAAAAAAATCCCTGGCATATCTGTTTTATTTTTTCTATAATTACAATCCGGCACATATATATATAGCATATATCTATTATTTTCTTACGTACCAATGCTCTTGAAATGAACGGGCAACTGCTATGTATAGTTAACAGCTATATCTCATTTCTACTTCTATATATGCTTCATTTGGTCTTATCAATCAGGATCAGGCATGTAAATATGCAATAGATCCACAAGGATCAATATGTTAATTATCATTAACTTTATATTGAACATAAAATTAAAGTTAATAATAATAATTAGCAATAAAAAGCTATAGTTAATTATGAGTGAGAATTGCATTTACCACAATCAGAGGCTGAGATGCCTAATTTTCTTTGATAATAATAATAATAATACTACTAATAATAATATAATAATAGGTAGCAATCAAAGGCTTCAAATCTGGAATTAAACCCGGTTCATGCACTTCAAGAGTCCATACTAATAACTCGTCACCTACCGACGAAGCCGGCGACATGACACCCATGCCACTGGAAAGTCTGGAATCCACCGTCAAGGGCATTCCCGTCACGGGAAGAAAGAGAGTGGCAAATCCCGTAATTATTTCAACTTTCACGCCCGATTTCGACTTCCACCGGGGCGCCCCTCCCTAAACGCTTTCGTTAAAGCCCAGTGCTGTGCATGCCGGAACGAGCTCCGCAGCCTCCGTCGATGGCGACCGCGATTCCTCGCCGGTCCCCAAACTAGGAAGATATCGCTTTTACCACGTCTCATAACCTCAAGCCCTAACCCCTCTCTTGAGATCTTCTCGACCTCTCGTCGGTTCTATCATGGGATACCAGCCTCACTTCCACCACCACCACCACCAACAACAACACGACGACGGCGCCTCCAGCAACCACCAGCACCAGGTTGTCAACAGCCCCCGTTATACCGGATCCATGACGCGGCGAACGCACTCTTTTAAGCGCGCCGCTGGCGGGAGCGGCGAGATCGAGCTCCAGATCAACTCGCCGAGGACGGCGTCCGACGAGAACTCCGCGAGCCCCGTGGCAGAGGCGGCGGATTCTCCGTCTGCAGCGGTGGGCGAGAGGGTGCAGGGAGGCGGGGGTGCGGTTCAGCTTCATCACCATCAGAACCTGCGGTTCCGGCTCGGTGTGCCCATTCTGGGAAAAAAGCAGCACGGCGCAGCAGAGTTGGGCTTTCGGGAGAGGAAAAAGGTTGCGAATTTCTTGTTCTTGGCTTTCTGTGGTGTTTGTTTGGTGCTTGGGCTCGTAAAAATTTTTGCCGGCCGGTGGATTCCGCTGCCAACCTCTGAGAGAGAAAATACTTATCAGGTGGTTCCCCCCTTATCCCTTAAAAAACTATTGTGGTTACGGAATTAATTTTCTCCTCTTCTATTCCGAATCACTTCCGTTGTTAATGTTGGTATAAATTAAAATATCTGTACTTCATAACCATTTCTCTGCGTTCAATCACAACTACTTTTTTTTTAAAATAAAAGAAAGGATTTTGGACTCAAACTGATAGAATTAAACAATTATAGCCTTTTTCTTTTTCTTTTTTTGCAATAGCGTTCGGATGATCTTTGCAATCATATTACTTAAAGGTCGCTTCTTTTGTTTTCCTCCTAAAAGTCTAAAACATGCAGTGGCATTTGTTCGGTGCGGTACCATTACACTTAAACTTTGCCTAAACTTGACTATCAATCTGACCCACAATTTAAATTTTTTGAGGCAATTTGGTGAGATATTGAAGGGAAACTCACTGGCTATTGTTTGGGGTTCTCAACGGAGGTTGTAGTAGCATCTTGGAGATCAATGGGGGTCATTTTATCTCATGTTCCATCTGCATGTTTGTATGAATAGTTGATACTTTAATGTAAACAAAAAATTCCTCTCTTTAGCTCCATAGGATTATATCATAATGTATGAATCACTGCAACCTCTGTAGTCCATAGGCTTGATTCTTGTTCTAGCTGCTTCAATTTTTAAACATGGTCTATTGACTAGATTCTTTCTGTACTAAAGTTACAGATGTGCTGTATGATACTTATTATATAGTCTTATGGTATCCAGGATCTCTCTGGCACTCAATTTGCGGATTCAGAAATTGAGATAACTAAAGTGCATAGGAGTTTAAGTGACAGTGAGAGAACACTGATGACTATTCCATTAAGCACCAGTAGCAGTGAAAAAATTTCAGAGGTAAGTCATGTCATTACAGATCAAGAATTATGTACTTGTTCCTATAGCTCTTAGGTGATTCACTGACGGTTGTTTCTCTTACACAGCTTCCAAGTATATGGGTGAAATCAAATACTGAAAATTTCACGCAGTGTATTGACCATACAACAAAGAAGAGTAAGCTTATTTTCAATTTGCATATTGATTCGATTTTGTACTTGTATGCTTATTAATGCTTTGCCATTATTTTCTCATCATTAAGTTAGTAACGATTTAATATAATTTTCAGAGTTGGATGCAAAAACAAATGGCTACATTTTAATAAATGCAAATGGAGGTTTGAATCAGATGAGATTCGGGGTCTGATTATATTCCTACTGATTCAGTTAGCCATGTGTAAGGTTATAGTTCAGAACTCATGGGTTTGTTTTCTAGAGTGCAGATATGTGATATGGTTGCAGTTGCAAAGATAATGAAGGCAACACTTGTTCTTCCATCACTTGACCATAACTCGTACTGGGCAGATGATAGGTAAATTAGTTACTAACTGTTGCAGCTTCTTGTACCCTTACAATAGCTTCCACTACTTGTATTATGGATAAAACAATATCTTCAACTATTTCTATTATGTATATAATTCATTATTAACTTTCAATATTAAACTTTCCAGTGGGTTCAAGGATCTTTTTGATTGGAAGCATTTCATTGAGACCCTCAAGGATGAAGTGCATATAGTTGAAACATTACCAGCCACCTTTGCAAAGTTTGAACCTTTTGTGAAAACTCCAATATCTTGGTCCAAGGTCGCCTTTGTATCTGGATGTTGATTAAAGAAAATTCATTGTTCAATTTAATATTTGAAAAATATAACCAAATTATCTTATTTACACTGCTGCAGGTTAACTATTACAAAGGAGAGATTCTCCCACTTCTGAAACATCACAAAGTTATGTATTTCACTCATACAGATTCTCGACTTGCAAATAATGGACTACCAAGCACTATTCAGAAATTGAGATGTCGTGTTAACTACAGAGCTCTAAGGTATTCTTCCTCAATTCAGGAACTGGGAGCTACCTTAATTTCAAGAATGCGCCAAGGTGGAAGTCCGTATCTTGCTCTCCATTTAAGGCAAGTTTTCATATAATATTTCGTCAACATGAGTGTTAAAACTTTGAAAATTTTGGTATTGTTCTTTTTTGTCATAACTGCTATTCACTTTAACCTAATGTCTTATAGGCATAAACTTCAGCAGTTTAGTTTTCTCCATATCAATTACTTTTTGGTTTCATTTCGTTTTTGTTTTATGAGATTTTGAATATTTTGAACACAGGTTCAAAGTTTCTACCAGATCAAGTTGTGGATATTTTGAATATTTCTTGAAGTTGTATGATTCCTGTACATATGAATTGACCTGTGTTATTGCTATTTGACGTGATGATAAAGATTTTATAACATTTAATTTCCTGCTTTGTATTTCTTCTCTTTATAAAGTTTGCAGAACTATCTCGAGTTTTCTTGTTGTTGGAGGTCTTTTGGACATTTGTTTAAGTGAGTTAATCATAATCCAAGAGAAGTCTAAATTGGCATGCAGTATATATGGTAATTGAAAAAATGGATTAATAGTCAACGGTTCTTTTATTTAACGTTTGGGATGTAGTTAATTATGAATAAAAAACTATACACTGTTTGTTATCAGTGCAGTTGGTTTCTGTCTGGCAACATCAAAACCTAAGGGCATGTTTGGTTCGTGGAATGTTGAAAGATTCCCGGTCATCTTAAAGGTGGACAAGTAATATTACCATGGTTGGTTTGTTGCTGTGGTAATATATGTGGGCATTTAACTTGCTCTTGGGAATTACTTGACCATGAAACTTGATCAAGTGATTACCTCCAAAGGAGGTCATAATCTAAAAAGTTGAGAACAAACATATGTACATCATAGTTATATAAATAGTGGTAATATTGGAATTTAAGGATATCATTGTTAAATTTTCAGGACTGTGATTGACCAAACCAAGCATGGTACCATGTTAGTAATTTAACTCTGTATTCCCATGCGAATTAAACATGTCAATCTTGCATACTTGGCCATTTAATTGAAGGAAATCACATGTCTAGGAATATAAATTAATGAAGAAATCTTACAACATGCAAATGAAATGCCCCCTTAAGGTTCCAAGACTCTCAAGGCTAAATGATCAGGGTTGGCTGCATGAATCATTTGCCATCAAAATATCCATTGTCCAATATGTGGGAAAGAATGCAAACAATAGAAAAATTATATTTCTGATTAGTTATTAAGTGATAGAAAGCAAAAGCATTTATAAGATTTCTGCATTACTAAGGCTCAATTTTAACCAACTAATTTATTGGTACATGAATGATGGAATCTCCTTGGTGAATGCCAGCTTCCAATTACTTTCCCAAAGGACTAGAAACACATTGATGTATTCCAGTTATAAAAAAAGAGTTTAGTTTCTTTCTTTTTTTACTGGTTCTTTTATACAATAATCCTTTCCAGAATTCCAATACTTTCCCACAAAATTTGGATATCACTTTGCATACAGTATCTGACTACACCAACGATAAAAAAGATATTGGGTGTGGTAACAGTTAAGTAGATTGGTTTTGCTAACTAGTTACCAATAGCCAGTTACATCTTCAAAGGGTTCACCATTATCGAATAGAGTTCATAGCATTGCCAGTGTTCATAGCACTGCCAGCAGTTTACAACCAAGAAGATTCGTTTATGCAAGATCATTAGCATATTCTGTGCCGAGAAATACTTAGGACAGATCAGATAGAGGTGGAAACGACTAGCAGCGAGCGGCGGGTGGAGAACTGCAGCAGCGATTGCCGTGGAACTAATGTTTATTGGAAAAAAATAGTGACCAGCTACACTCCCTTTTAACACCACCCAACCCCACATGCACATGGTATCTTTCTTTTTCAAATATTATCATTGAATACAAACTTCATGTAAACAAATTCAGTCATGTCAAAAACAGATGCCTCGTTTACCTTGCTTGCTTGTCAGCATCTCAGCCACTGCAAACCCTACTAAGCAACACCTCCCCAATGATTTGAAGTTTCTTATCAGTTTTTCAGAAATATGATATAGTAGCAACTAGCAAATGCTATTTAGTTAGACCAGGTGCCATTAGAGGTGTGGATGAAATAGATTGATATATTTTAAAAACCATCTGCAAAATAATATATCGAAGGTTATTCTATTTAATCTGGTTGTGAGAATTCCTCGCATTCCAAATCCTCATGTTTAATTCTTAAACATTCTTGTGTAGAAAAAACTCTTAAACATTCAATTTTTAAATTCGTCTACCTGTACCTTATCCATTCATATTTCAGTTTTCAATACTTAAATTCAACTTATTCCCTCTACGAAGGACAAAAGTTGCCATTACTCAGCCAACATGAAGTCACGAGGTATGCTGCTAAAAAATACGTGTACCCATGGAATTAGTAACCATCTAGTGTCTAAAATTTCTTGTTTGTTGCTAAGTGGATGACGTGTTTCTATTATTTTTTGCACAACAAGCATTACTTAAGTTCCATGTAATCCACGTATGGTGCCAATCTGGGGTAGGTGAGGCTTATGATGTGTCAGATAAGTGCTCCACCCAGGTAGGTCAAGTGGGAGACAATTCCAAGTACTGAACATGCAATGATGATCTCTACTAATGATATACTAATCATTACGTTATGCATTGATTTGAGGCTTCCCCTTCATGCTTTTGAAAGCTAGACAAAGTCAACACAAGATTCTTTGATCTTTTAATGTAGTCCCAACTCCCAATTGTTTTCCATCTTTATTCTGTCCTGCTTGACCTGTGCAACCTACAACGAAAATGCTTTCTTTGGTAACTAATTCTTTGTGGCTATGTGTAGTATCGTACCTCAAGTTTTTCTTCTGGTCAGCAGTTGCCTTTCTGTATATCCGACTTGGTTGTCTTTACATTGCAACTTTTCACGGATTAGTTAATTAGGTAGCAAGTAATTTTTTTGATGATTTTCTTACTCAGAGATTAGAATGCATAACACAATATGATATAAACAATTTCTTGCCACTGCTTCCTAAATTTATTAATTTGATTTTGTAAATTCTATCCACTTAATTTACCGAAGCATGGATGTCTTGATCTTAGCATCTATAAAGTGAAAAGATACATTCATTTAATTTTCTAAATCATCCTTCAAAAGATGCAAAAATCCATGTGGTTTCCTTTAATATTGATGTGGGTCTCTTACCTCTTGGCAGGTATGAAAAAGACATGTTGGCATTTACGGGTTGCAGTCATAATTTGACATTTGAAGAAGGGGATGAACTTCGTCAAATGCGTTATGAAGTAAGCCATTGGAAAGAGAAGGAGATTAATGGAACAGAAAGACGGATGCTAGGTGGCTGCCCCTTAACCCCAAGAGAGACTGCCCTTCTCCTCAAAGCATTAGGATTCCCATCAAGCACAAAAATATACTTGGTTGCTGGTGAATCCTTTGGGAACGGCAGTATGCAGTATCTCATTGATGAGTTCCCAAATATTTTCTCCCATGCAACATTATTAACAGAAGAAGAAATTGCACCATTAAGATCTCACCAAAATATGCTGGCTGGTTTGGACTATGTTGTTGCCCTTGAGTGTGATGTTTTCCTTTACACCTATGATGGTAATATGGCAAAGGCTGTGCAAGGTCATAGACGTTTTGAAAATTTCAGGAAAACCATCAGCCCAGACAGGTAATGACATTTTCCTCATTTTTATTGTTTTCTTTAAACATAACTAGAATCCGTAATAATTTTTCAGTCCGTCTTAGTTGGTTTGCATTGTTTGAGCTGAAATTTAAAATTTTGTGGTTGCACATTTCCTAAGTTATAGATATCTGCGTGAATTTTTGAATTCATTGTCAGGCAACTTTCAGATGATCTTATCTTCACAAGATGGCATCTCCATTATATAGCTCTCATTAAATATAACAACATTATACAGTCCTCAAACAGCAGATTTTATTTTTATTATTCACTACATATGCGCCTTTACATATTACATTTTACTCTGTTCAAAGTTTTTATAATGACTTTTGATTGCACTCGTTGAATTTCACAAATTTAGGCATCATGTATCCATGTAATCAAACCTCCCCTCTTTTTCTATCTGCTTTTCCCCCTTTACTTTTGTTGATAAATCGGTTTCCTATATAATTTGTATGTATGTTGCAGGCTGAACTTCATAAAACTTGTAGACGAGTTTGATGAAGGAAATATTTCTTGGAAGAAGTTCAGTTCAAAGGTTAAAAAACTACATGAAAATCAAATTGGAGGTCCATCTATGAGGGAGGCCGGAGAATTACCAAAGTTGGAAGAATCCTTCTATGCTAACCCTCTACCCGGTTGTATATGTGAAAAGCATCAGAGGGTTGAATAAGAGACTGGTTTTTAGGCCACTGATTCTTTGACATATATGGGGGCAATTATTGCCTGCTCCCTAATAGCAGTTCAAGCTAGGAAAATCATCTAATTAATGCAGTTGCTGAGCTCTTACTTCACATGAAAGTCAAACTACCATTCTTTTCGACGAAACTACAGATGCGGTTGTGTTTCAAAAATCATAGTTGGGAAGTTAGTCAATTGCACAACAATGTGCTTAATATAAAAGCGAAGTAGGGTCCAAAGGAAGGTATATTGGCAGCATTAGATTGAGCATTCCCCTTCTATTTTTTGTAGATACTGCACACTTTCAGTATTTAAGATGATGCTGCACAACCTATTCTTATTCTAGTTGTTATTCTCACTATTTTTTTGGTTTATTATTTATATGAAACAGATAAAGGCAACCCTGTATCTGTAATTCTTATGACACACTGATGCATAAGGAAAGATGACTCCAATTTTTGATTTTGAAAGTTGTGCAAAGGTTTGGATGTGCACAGGTTGTCTTTTTTGTTTCGCATATAATCTTGTGGAACTAAAGTTTTGATGTTAAGCTCTACACTCCGCAAGGATATTGTACTAATGAGCTTTGTACTTTTTGTTAGAGGATAATAAAGTTCGAGAAACACAACCTGCTCATTGCTTAATTTAATTGTTCAAGTCAAGATGCGTGCTATATGTATTGGTGGGAACATTTGTTTAAATGCACCTGATAATTTTGCTAACGATGATTTGTAATATTCTGCTTCACACTATCATCTGCTGCAATTAATCTTTAACTAGGCTCGAAGAGATGAGGTTCGTTTTAATTGTTGGTGTTTCAATCATTGATGACTTTTTTTAGCTTCACTTAAATCTTCAAGACAATTACTCCTAGCCATTCCTAGAACAAATCCAAGTACATAACCTTTAATTTGGCCATGAATTATGGGCCTAAATTTGCTATTTGAATGACTCCAAGTACGGCTAGGCCGTTACATTTGTCATCATTGTAGTTTTTCCTTGTTCATCCTTATGTCACTTTTTGAGGACAAACTTTTCAATATATTTTTCTTCATTACACCCATATAGTTCAATCAATAGACAAGGCATTATGAGGTGATAACCATTGGCGATCCTGAAATTTAATCTTAAGAATGATATGAGAAGTAATTATACATGTTGAAAAGTTTTTATCTAATAATCAATGTTAAATCTCCAATATAATTATGATGTTGCTTCTTCTCACAATTTAAAATAATTTTACATTAAAGCTAATCATTTGGCCCCCTTATTTTGTTTACTGGTATGAGTGCTCCAATATAGTATTATGCTGACCTAAGTTTAGTACGTAGAACTTTACTCCATAGGATTGCGAGATTAGAGGAAGGTGCCCAAGTCCTAAGAAAAATCTATTACTTGTTCTCGAAGAATTTATCTCTCAATATGTGTCATATGATTGTTTGTCCTCCATATATAAATTTTTCATTTCAGTATTATCTTGTGTCTTTATTCCTCCTAATTAAAAGATTGTCATAATGGATCCTAAGTGGAAAGAAGCGATGATATGGAAGAGATGAAAGCTTTAGCAAAAAATAAGACATGAGAACTTATACCATTGCCTGCAAGAAAGAAATTCATTGAATGTAAATGTGTGTACACAATAAAGCAAAACTAGAAGTATCGTGGCTTGATTTAAAGCTTCCTACACTTATTTCATGTGTTGTGAACACTCGATCGATGAAAACTTCATGAGCTAGATGTAAAAAATATTTTGTTATGTGGAGACATATAAGAAGAGGTATAGTTTTCACGACACAAATATTGTTGG
Organism: Canna indica; assembly: GCA_034359265.1. NCBI lineage: Eukaryota > Viridiplantae > Streptophyta > Magnoliopsida > Zingiberales > Cannaceae > Canna > Canna indica. The sequence goes on along the minus strand of CP136898.1, from coordinate 27,045,845 downwards.
GAAGGTGTGCCGTCTACAACAATCTTTGTATGGACTCAACCAGTCACCTAGAACTTGGTTTGATAGACTTTGTCGAGCACTAGTCACCATGGGCTATAGTCAGAGCAATGCTAATCATACTCTCTTCTTCAGGCATCATCAGGAGAAGGTAACCATTCTAATTGTCTATGTGGATGGTATCATTATTATAGGAGATACAAAAAAAATCAATCATTTAAAAGATCAGTTAACACAAGTGTTTGAAGTCAAAGATTTGGGGGAACTACGATATTTCTTGGGGATCGAGGTTGCCTATTGTTCACATGACTTTTTTTATCCCAAAGAAAGTATGTGCTAAGATTTGGGGGAGCTATGATATTTTTTGGGGATCGAAGTTGCCTATTCTTGATATGATATTTTTTTATCCCAAAGAAAGTATGTGCTAGATCTATTGACTGAGTCATGAATGCTTGATTCCAAACATGCAACAACACCTATTGATTAGAATCACCCTCTCACCGCTAATATTGGTCCCCTCGCTAATATATTTTTCACACACTAGACCAAATATTGTCTTTGTTGTAAGTGTGATGAGTAGATACATGCATGATTCACAAGAACATCATATGAATATTGTGTATCAAATTTTGAGGTACCTCAAAGGTTGTCCAAGTCGTGGTATGTTATTATCTAGACATGAAAATTTGAGAGTTGGAATTGAAGGATATACACATGCAGACTGTGCAAGAGCATAAGATAATCGTTGTTTCACGTTTGGTTATTGCATATTTATTGGAGGAAATTTAGTTACATGGAGAACCAAAGAAACAGGGAGTGGTAGCTCGTTCCAGCCGAAGAATAATGTTATGCAATGGCCCAAGGGGTGTGTGAGTTAATATGGCTAAAGAATCTTCAATCTGAGCTCCTTATGTGTCTAGAAGGATCACTTCAACTATTTTGTGATAATAAGACTACAATTGAAATAACAAATAATCATGTCCAGCATGATCGAACTAAACACATCGACACAATAGGAAATCATGTGATTTCCTACTATGGGTGCCAATTTCAATATGATTCATAAAAAAAACATTTATGTCGGTATTTCTAGTTCCGTCTTAAACCGATGCAGCTGTTATCATGCATTGGAATTTTGAAAACATGTGTCACTTTTGGCACCATAATTTTGAAAATCGGCGCCACATTTGGCGTCAGTTTTTGGAAAATTGCTAAAAAATTGAATATGTCCCGTATCAAACCGTTGAAAATTTTCATCTTAATCAATATTTTATAAATAATATTTGATGTTAAACTATTTTTTAAATATGATTTGGATGAATTAATTCAAATCAAATTTGAAGTAATATTTTTTTCCTCTAATCCATCATTTAATCCCAAGCAGAAAATGTTTTATAGAAATTTTTTTATACCGGCGCCTGTTATTGACGCCAATAACAGGCGCCGAAAATTTAATACAGTGACCTAAAAAAAATTTGGATGCCGACTCCTAATTTATTCATTACCTTTCGACTTTGGTTTATTTACTTTTTGACGAGTCTAAAATTTAATTTATTCATTTAACCAGTGCCGATTTCTCAATGAAATTCGACGATGGTTTTACAATAAATTCTTGTAGCGTGAGCTTGACCAACTTTATTAAAGAGAATTTGGAGCAAGAAATAATTTGCATTTTTTTTATTCGATCTAACGATCTAATGAGCAACTTGGCTGATGTACTTACAAAATTTTAACAAAAATATATTTCTTCCGATCATTCGCAAGTATTGGCGTTAGAAGGTGTTGTAGACTTGTAGTGTAGTTATTCATAATGATGTAATTTCTTAATTAAAAATAAAAGAATATTAGGGCTAATTATGCTCTAAGTTTCCAGCCTGAAAACCAAGTAAATTTGTATTTATTTTAATCCAAAAAAGCAACTTCTCTTCTCTCGCACTCTTTATTCGATCAATTTCCAAACTGGAAAAGGGAAAAATTTCTCTTCCATACTCTCTTTAATTACTCTTGCAATGCTTCCCTGGAAGGCTGGAATACAATTATGGGATACAGCCAAGCAAAATCCAAACATCTCTATGTTGGTACGTGAATGCCCAGCTGGCATACAGAAAAGATGGCGTAGATCTTTCGTGCTCGCCAGCTCGGCCTTCCAACTCCATGCAGGCCGATGACACCGACGTGACGCTCCTCGAGAGACGCATGCTCGCGCCCGTATCTGCTGGGACAAGCAAAGCGAGCTGTTTGGCTTTGCGTAATTTTAGCAAACACCATGCATGCATGCAGCAGTTTGATAGATGGAGAGGGATGGGCGTGGCAGACATTTATGTTGGAGCAAAATTAGGAGGAGGGAGAAAGAGAGAGTTGGCGGAACGTCAGTTCGTTGCCAGACTGTCACCTCTCTTTTTCCTCTCGCCAGCATCCCTCGAATTCAACAAAGACAGATTAAAGCGGAGAAGAGAAACAGAAAGAGAGGCCCGATCGAGGAATCCTCAGGCGTCGTGGGAGGCGAAAGGACTCGTCCGAGGAAGAGCCACACAGAAGAAGAAGAAGAACAGGAAGAGGATCGAAGAGCGCGACGAGAAATCTGAATCTGAAACCTGAATCAGCTGGCACGAAGATGAGTCTTTTCGGCCTTGGAAACAGGTCCGTATCCATTGTTCATCCTTTCTTTAACTTCCCCCTTTTTCTTCAGCTCTTTTTGCTTTCTTATGAATTGGTTAATTGCTTCGAATGTTCGTCGAGCTGGTAATTTGGATTTTGTAAAAAGATGATCTAATTTTGAATGATAAAGTGTTGTTAAGCATTGGTTTATTTTTTTGGTTTGATTAATGGGAGATTAATTCTTTGAACAGGAATCAGAAGACATTTCGGCCTAAAAAGAATGCTCCATCTGGAAATAAGGTCAATAGCTCTATTCTTCTTTCATTGCCCCTTCTCATTCAAATATTCAATTCAAAGTTTTAATGTTAATCTTCATAAGGCTTGTACAATTTGATCAGTTTCTACCTTCACAAGTACTTGGTTCAAAATGTCTTTAGATTTTGCTCTTCAAATAGAGTTACTGTGGTTCTCCATTTTTTGGGAGAAACTCTTTTGTTGATTTGTTAACTTTACAATATTTGATCATAGACTGGCATTTTAATTTCATTTTACAGAACTGTATTAGACTTGTCCTAAAAAAAATACAGTTGAATGACCTACATTTGTGTTAATTGTCAGTTGTTGAGATCCTAAAGAAACAGTTGTTTTTGCATTAATTCAGATATTTAGTTAAAGATTTTCTTTGTCTTATCAAGTATATTTAACTGTCCTGCTTTTGGCCCTTTTTAATTGTGATGAGAACTATGCAGTGTTTTACACATTCTAACTCAAGGGTAATTTGAACTATAATTCTGAGTTACCTGAATAACATTTAGCTGTGTTCATAATTGTAAACTAATTCAGAAATTGTTAGTCAGTATGTCTTTAGGGTTCTCTGCATTTCTAGCTAAATTCCTCTGAGCCTTATGAAACTAAAACTCCAGGACTATGAGGTATCCATTCTTAATTTCTTGGAGGTTGTCATCCTCCTCATTTTGTAGTCACTCAACCTTTTTTCATCCCAACACCATTTTCCCTCACTCTTTAACAATGAAAGTTAGTATACTGATTTATTTTTTGTTTGTTATAAAAACATACATGTCTTGTTAAACTAGATAGATCATTATATTAATTGATAAGTAGATAATTATCTATTTAACACTGTTGTACTGGAAGTTATAAAGTTGATGACTAGCTCACATAAATCTGTCTTCGTGCAAAAAGGGTGCGCAACTCAAAAGGCACATTGATGCGACGCTGGGCAGCGGAAACCTAAGAGAAGCCGTTCGATTACCACCTGGAGAAGACATCAACGAGTGGCTTGCGGTTAATAGTAAGCTCAAACTCTTTATATACCTTCTCAGATAAGATATGGCAATACTTCTTCTGATTGCATGAAGTCTTTTCTTAACTTCAATAACCAGTAGAACCTCTTTATATTGAATTAAACACATTCTGATGTCTTGTTTTGCTCTTCTTTCAGCGGTTGACTTCTTCAACCAAGTGAACATATTGTTTGGCACTCTCACTGAATTCTGCACTCAGACGAGCTGCCCAACAATGTCAGCAGGACCAAAGTATTCTTCTTAAAAAACTTATTCTTATGAGATAAAAAATGGGAGCGATTGGACTCGATTTGCTGGACAGTTCGATTTACTGATCATATTCTTCTTGGCAGATTTGAGTACAGGTGGGCTGATGGTGTTCAGATCAAAAAGCCAATTGAGGTTTCTGCACCAAAATATGTTGATTACTTGATGGATTGGATTGAATCTCAGCTAGACAATGAATCCATATTTCCACAAAAGCTTGGTAAGTATATGTAAAGATTTGCCTTCTTCTCTTAAGTTTTGGACTATGCTTAATTATATCTGATAATCTTTTTCGTCTTCAGGAGCACCTTTTCCTCCCAATTTCCGCGACGTTGTGAAAACAATTTTTAAGCGTCTCTTTCGGGTATATGCTCATATTTATCACTCGCATTTCCAAAGAATTGTAAGCCTTCAGGAAGAAGCTCATCTTAATACCTGCTTCAAGCACTTTACCTTGTTCACATGGGTAAGTTGTTGGTGTTCATCATATCTGCCTAAAGCATGCACTTGTACATATAATTTCTGATTCTTGCCTTCATCTCAGATTGAAGAACACCATCCTCAACATATATATTTTAAAACCTTTAGCCAAAATTCAAGGAGCAAACTGAAATTTGTCCTAATGTTAACATTTGATGTCTTCTATCTGCAAACGTTTGATGCCATTATTTGCAGGAGTTTCGCCTAATCGATGAAGGAGAGCTTGCACCTCTGCGAGATCTAATTGAGTCCATTGTCCAAGTATAATAAGAATGACAAAAACTGGATCAGAGGGTGTGAATTAAGTCTAATTTATAACATATTTTTCTGGTTTTCCTCAAAGAGGGAATAAATTTTATTGTGGATGGTTTTGCAATTACTCCTTCATGTCAACTTCTTGATCGCCAAAATAACACCTGGTTTGTCATCAATTTTGTTAACGCATGAGTGCCATCAGTGTCCTTTTCATTTTAATCCAGGGTTGAAGTAATTTAACATGATATTTAATTCACTTTTTTAAGGATAATTACATAAAAGAATTCAATCATCAGTCTAAATACTAAAGTCGTGACTTTGGAAATTAATGTAATGAAAGGAGACTCAACTTCACAAGTGGTATCAACAAAGGAACTCGTTCACCTTCAATCCAAAAATCTATCAAAATATGGATGGAATCAAGTTGCATTATATATATTTCTAATAGCTAGCCATGTCAATTGTTCATGTGGCAAAAAAATTTTTTTGATAAGTAGAAATTTTGTATTTATCAAAAGATTTGAGAAATACAAATGTGAGGAGGAAAGCAAAACGCTAACCATCAAAGAAAATAATCAACCACACCTAAAGGACCCATATTGTTACGGAGTGTTGATGAGTTTGAACAAATCCGCTCCTTCAAAGCCATGTAAGGGTGAGAAGGAACCGAGAGAGAAAAGAGAGATAACTTCTCCTATGGTATTAAGGGTGAAACTCATGTGTCTATTTAAATGAGAAAATAGACACACCCCTTCATATCAAGGAGTAGGGCTCTCTCTTTAGATTAGCAAAACAATGGGTCAAGCCCATCCATTATATAGCAGACCCATATCTAATTAATTAAATTGACATCTAATTAATTCGAGTCTAACATAATAAATCTACTGATTTATGTTAGTCTATAAAAAATTTAATATTCTCCCACGTGGACCGCATAAATTAGATTTCCATTTGTATATAAAAAGTCAAAATTCCAAATTAATTCACAATATGTACATACAGTAAGATGCCAAAACCAAAAGAAGAACAAAGCCAACATTCTTAACCATAGGTCCAAAAGGAATTACAAGCATCTCATCAATGTAGAAAATCATGCTCGAATGAGCATTGATATCATACACGCAAGACACTTAATTTCCAATGACCCAACAAAATAGAATGTGTATACAAGGGAAAGCATTACAAGATGACATGTTGATATATAATTTCAGTGCAATTCCCAACAAAATTGGCCCTAAGCATCTACCCAAGATGCTATATGAGATTATCTCATATCAATAACAAAATGAGACAGGGTGCAAAATGTTTCCAAAATATGTCATTATATATATAATAAAATAATATGCAGAGAGTATATTTGTGGCAACAACAGTAATTAATATTACACAATATATCAAGACAACATAAATGAAGTTACAATAAGTTTGTAGCACAAACTCATACTAATCCAAAGCATCAAAAGATTTTACAACACCCATACGGGTTACATGGTCAACAAAAACTTTAACAGACAGATAAGCCTTTGTTTAGGGGATCTGCAACCATAAGCTCTGCAGGAATATGTTTGACATAAGTTTGAAGCTCTTGAATCTTCTCTCTAACAAACATAAAATTTGTGTCAAAATGTTTTGATCGCTTTGAATTCTTGTTATTATTATGAGAGAAACATACTACAACAGAGTTATCACGGAAAATGGTTAGAGGCCTAGAAATACTTTTCATGAGACCAAATTCAGCAACAAATTTTTTTAGTCATATTGCCTGACGTGTAGCTTCATGACAAGCTATATACTGCTTCCATAGTTGAGGTAGTTGTAAGTGTTTGTTTAACACTTTTCCAAGAAACAACTGGTCTGAAATTTGTTCAAAGTGTTAGTTGTCATAGGAATATTATCTTTAATAGTTTTGTCCTTAGTGAGCAATATTTTTTTGATTAAGCAACCAGTTTAGAATTGAAACAGATTCAGGGCAATTTGGACTCCATAAGAAGTTGGTTGAAGGATCTCGGACTCCTCGATAAGTTAGGACGCTATAGCATGAGCTAGCTAGTTGTGAACTGCCAATGCCCAATCCATTTCCAAGAAATTTATTTCTTCCCCTCTGCTGTAGAGTACATGGTTGATGTTGTGGGCAAGGGATGTGATCGTGTAGTGGGGAACTAGTTCGGTGAAGGTGATATTCCACCCCCGGATTTCACGTGGAAAATGGACCCTTTCCATGACCAATGAGAATATATTATGTAGACTAGTACTTTGGGCCCGATCGGATCAAGGCCCAGAAGCGCTCATACTCATGAACTAGACTCAAGTCAAGCCAACTATAACCTAACCTAGGGGCTCCACCTGGCCACACAAGGACACCCACGTCCTTCATTAATTATCAAGAATTTGGTAGTAATGAGACCAACATCTCTGGGATAAACCTTGACCCATTCTGAGCATATCCCCGCGAGATTCAGCTAGACATTATCACCCTGAGACATCCCAAACTTGCATAATAAATAGGCACGATGTAAATCATATATACTCTCGATTCCAATTTCATACCCACTATTTAAAATTCTTTCTTACTTTAGTGTCTTTGCAAGTCCCCCCCTCCAACTGGAGCAGCGTTGGACCAGGAGACACACAGACCCGCATCACCCCGACTTCAGACAACAACATTTGGCGCCCCTCGTGGGGTCGAGTAAATCTTACCTACCCAATCATGGTAGGTACTCGGAGTGAAGCGAACGCTACTGCACATAGGCAGCAACCTAGTGGCAGTGTTCCCTTGCTACCTAGAACCGTTAACACGACGAGGAGTGAAGCTCTGGTTCGTGGACCAAATCGCCTTGTCCAAACCAAAGACTATGATCGGGTTCCGAGAGAGAGTTTGTATGCTACATAGAGATGGAAGAACACCGAGGGGTCAAAAAGGCCGACAAGTAGACCGCCAAAGACACCACCAAGGATAAGAAGGCCAAGAAGCCCGATAGAAAAGATGAAGACCGAAATCACCGTGAGTAGGATAGCAGCAAAAGAGGAAGGTCACCCTTCTGACCTAGCCCTAGATACGACAAGTACACCCCATTGAACACCAAAATGGAAACTATCCTTTGGGAGATTTACAACATGCAACTGCTCAAGCATCTTAGCAATGCGGGAAAGATGAAACCACCGTCTAATGCTGACATAAGTAAGAAGTGCGAGTTCCATCGCACCTACGGGCACCACTGAAGAGAGCGTGATGCTCATGGACCAGATCGAGTGCCTGATATGGGAAGTCTGCCTCAATCGCTACATCAGATGCAGGAGAAGTCGTAGCCTGGATCAGTAGGACAACGGCTCCCAACATTGAAGTTTGAGTAGAACGCCACCATTTATGAGTGCAGGAGACGATCAATATAGCGTTAGAGCTGGCCAGCCAAGCACTGAGACCCACGGGGTCATCGACCACATAGTTAGAGGATTCTCCGAAGGAGGCGAGATGAGCTCGACCGAAAAGAAGTCGCCCTGAGCCATCATTTAGAAAAGAAGTGCGCTCTTCGCGAGCTCAATTTAACACCGAGTCTGGTCCTCGGCCTCAGTCGTCACTATCTCTGGGCCCCACGCACTCAACAACATGTGTCACGCTCCTCGCAAGATCGGTTTAACATCGAGTTTGGTCCTCGGCCTTAATCACCGCCATCTCCGAGCCCAGAGCACTCATTGTGATCTCGATTTAACACCGAGTTTGGTCCTCGACCTCAGTCGCCGCCATCTTCGGGCCCAGTGCCCTTAACTACCCGAAAGTGCGCTCCTCGCTAGCTCGATTCAACACCGAGTCTAGTCCTCGACCGTAGCGTCACTACTCTCACACTACTAGAATTGTCGTTATCACCGACGGCTCAGGCAGTGGCTAAACCGTCGGCGAAAACTATCACGGATCGTGGGAAAACACCGTCATTGATGTGCACGTCTCGGATAAGGTGTGACGGTCGCCCTCAACCGTCACAAGTAATCATCAGCGATAGCCGCTCGAGCTGCCGCTGATTTAAACATATCAGTGACGGCCCTAGGCGGCTATCACTAATTTAAATACATCAATCGCGGCTGGGAGTCGTCGGTGATATTATTAGCAATCGTGATATTTGGTTCTGCCCATTCTATTAGCCATTTACGATACGCTTTCTGCCACAGCGTAGTGACGGTCAGCCATGGGTAAGTCGTGGCTGAAGTTATATCCTGTAACTGAAAAAAAAATTAAAATTTTAAAAATTCCTGTATACAATGATATTTATACATTATAATCTATTTACAATCACATATTACAATCACAAAATATCATACATATATATTTTTAACCAACCATATAAGTTTTACTTAAATATCATAAATCTAAGCCTCAAATCGGAGGCAAACAAGTATCAAAATATCATGTATACAACTATAAGTATATAAACAACTATAATCCTCAAACCGGAGGCAAACAAGTATCAAAATATGAAATGTAAAGTATAAATATCTATCAAGTATCTAAGCCTCAAACGGATGCTAACAAGTATCAAAATATAAACAAAATACAGTAAACCAAAATCTCACGGCTGCGGTGGAGGCGGTGGAGTTAACAACGACTGGGTCGGGAGCGTCGACTGGGTCAAGGAGGACGATGGCTGCAACATCATCAGTAGAAAGCCCGAGTGAGATGCAATTTGAGTGAGGAGGGCCTGCATGTTCTGCATCGTCTGTCTCAACTCGTCATTCGTGCGTCTCTGCTCCTCCATTGCCTGTCTCTGCTCGTCTATCGTCGTTCTCTACTGCGTTAGCTCGGACTCCAAGGCCATTTTTCGGCTCTGGTCCAGCGTCCGCGATGTCGAGGGCCGCTCACCCGTAGCGGGAGGGGTCGGTGCTCCAAGTGGCCCTAACACGGTCCATGCATGACCACTGTCTGCAAAGCCATAAACACAGCCGTGCTCCTATCCACTGCGTCAAACTCTTCCGGCGTGCCTCCGAGCTTGATCATGGTCCTTGTGTAGGTCTCCTACACGCGTTTATATTTTAAATAATATATATATATAAACTATAAATAAAAATTGCGTAAATCAAATTGACATAAATACTTACCATGATGATTGAGGCACTACTATCGACGTAGTCCCCTGCTCCTTGTTGCCTACGGTGAGTGCGCTCAAACACTTGCATCAGCGAGGGGCGTTGGACGGTGTCATCCTCCGTAACTCGCGTCTTACATTAAAAAACAAATACATTAGTATCATTATACAAAATATATAATATTTTAATTAAAAATAAGAAAATTATACATACCATATGACGCTCATGCACTGCAAAAGACATAGAGCCACTAGTGTGGCGCACCCCCGTGCTGTCCCCCCCGAACATGCGATTTCTCGACGCTGTCTGGGAGACCTCCTGCCACTCAGGCGTGTCCGACCACTCAACAAGCTGGTCCCACACAGGTCCAGGAATCCACTCGGGGGCGTGTCCCCGAGTCTGCCCAATCTATGTGGCCCCCAACTATCTCATCACGGTCTTACAGGCCTGCTGAAGCAACTCATTGTAGCGAGCGTGGGCAACGCGCTCCCACGCACTCTCTACGAAAGGAGTGAGGTCCTCCAGCCATGTATATTGGGCCTGCAAAAAAATAAATTTATTATTACCGATCGATATTTAACATTAACATTAATTTAATAAATATACTTACCGAGAACTTTGCCATAATAAATCCATATGCTCACGGGGCACGTGAGACCATGTAGGCCCTGCCCCAAATATAGTACAATTCTATATTATGATATATTGAATTATAAATAAATTATAAGGAATAATTAATGCGTCTACTTACCTTCTACCGCGCACACTAATCGATCTGCGCGACTCTCCCTCGGTTGGCGGAAGGAGAATTCTGTTAGGCCATCGTGGTCTACGTCTCGATGTCGACGGGCCTGGATCGGCTGAAGGGATGGTGGTTGGAGGTGGGGGGATGACAACCAAATTAGTTGGGGGAATGGTGAATGAATCAGGTGGGGGAATGGTGGCCAGATCAGGTGGGGGGATGGTGGCCGGAGGTGGGGGGACGGTGGGTACAGGGGTGGCAGATGGTAATCGTCGGTGGATAGTCCTACGAGGAATGCCTCCTCGGCCATGCACTTCTTGAACCATAGCTGTCAAATATGAATATAATTAGTATATATATAATAGATTAATAGATACATTTAATAATTGAAGATATACTTCACATTTATAATTATTCGTCATCGTTAGTATCATCATCCGTGTAATACTCTTCTTCTTGTTCTTCTAGTTGTATCAGAATCTTCAAATTCTTCTTCTTCTTCTTCTTCCTCATCATCATTTTGTCCTTCTTCCTCAATATGATTATCGTCGTCATCAACATATTCTACTTCCAATTGAACTAACTCTGTGTCATCATCCTTGAGTATTGGACTAACTCTCTCCACTTCAGTAGGATCATTTTCTTGATAGAAGTCATCTGTTGACTCATTCTCTCCAACTATCGAGTCAATTTTTCCTCTGATTTTAGTCTTATAGACTACACGCCAATCTGCCCTATCTTTCTTTCGAGATGAATACTACATCTAATATACTTGTTCAGCTTGAGATGCCAATATAAATGACTCATTCGAAGCTAATTTTGATTTGTAATTGACCTCGATAAGTTTATACTTTGGATGAACTCTCATGCCCTTATTGTTTGTATCGAACCACTGACATTTAAAAAGGACAACTGATTTCCATTCAAAAAATTGCAATTTTATGACTTCTTCCAACAGTCCGTAAAAGTCAACATCACATTCAACGTACGTTGTCCCTTTGATGCAGACACCGACATTCATAGTCTTCTTTGTAGATGAATATTCAAGTATGTGAAATTTATATCCATTAACAAAATAACCGTTATAACACTCTGCAAGTCATGCCAATCCGCTAGCAAACTCAAAGATTTGGTTATCTATTTCGTCTCTGTGTTATGTACAGTAAGCTCGAAACCAAATAGGGAACTCACGATTGCATAATCTCTCTAATTTCTCATCGCTGTAAATTGAGTATTTTATCACCATCTCGACGTCAAATATTTTAATGAATTTTTCATCTCTGGACAGTTTAGTAAAACATACAAGTAGGTCAAATGGTACTCTTCGTCGTTTAAGAATCGAGACGGATGAGAACCCAAAGCACGACCAGGGTAACAAATGGTCGAGATCCCCCGTCTGATGGTTGAGCTCCCCCGTCGTCATTCTGTGGAAGACGATTACGTCTTGTATTGATGGTTGATTCAAAATAGAATGAGCAAATTAAATGTTGAAATTTCTTGAATTATATATGCTTCTAATATGGAACATTCAACTGCAGTGGTGTTCTTTACTTTTTTCTTCAGACGATTCATATATCTTTCAAATAAGTACATCCATCGATATTGAAAGGGCCGCCAACTTGTGCCTTGTATGCCAAGTGTATCAGTAGATGCTCCATCGAGTCAAAAAATGCAGGAGGAAAAAACTGCTCCAGCTTGCATATGATTTCAACAATATTATTTTTAAGTGCTGACATGTCCTAGGCCGTAAAATCATTGATTGTCTACAATATAGCAGCTCCTAAAGTGAAGTTTTGCTTTCGGTGATAATCATAAATGACAACTTCCTCGGCCCATAATGTTTTCAGTTCATCAATTAGGGGTCAGAGAAACACGTCAATTTCTTTCCGAGGACCCCTAGGACTTGGAATAATCATCGAAAGATAGATAAATTCATCTTCCATACACATTGAGGGCGGCAAATTATAAACTGTTAGCAGCACTGGCCATACTGAATATGGAGTAGCCGAATTATCAAACGGATTAAAATCATCCGTGCACGATCCCAACATGATATTTATAGTAGCCATAGCAAATGAAGCATAACATCTATCCAAATGTTTTCATGCTTTACTATCGAATGGATGAGTCATTACTGTATCATCATGACTTCTGCAGCTTACTTACTAAACAGATTTGCTACTAAGACATTGCAGGAGAAGACACCTTATGAAGCCTGGTTTGGACATAAACCAAATGTCAGTCATTTCAGAGTATTTGGCTCTCTTGCTTATTGCCATGTGCCTAAAGAAAAGAGGAAGAAACTTGACTGCAAAAGCAAAACTCTGATAATGATCGGATATAGTAGCCAAACAAAAGGATATAGACTGTTCAATCCAGAGACTAAAGAGGTATCTATCAGTCGTGATGTTCACTTTAATGAAGAAAAAATTTGGACTCAAATTGATCAGTTGGAAGGAGAGACTGATAAGATGAAGGAGAGTTTTAGAATTCAGAATGTAAACTTGGAAGAGCAAATAGAAAATGATGAAGAAGTGCCTCTAGAAGAAAACCAAAATTCAAATTCTGAGGAGATACCTGAATTGGTTCATTGTGAATCTAAATCAAGCTCTCCACCAAGAAGATACAGAAGTTTAACTGAGTTGTACAGCAGTACTCATGCTTGCAATTTTACTAAAACTGGTGAACCTACTTGTTATGAGGAAGCTAAAGGCATTAAGGTATGGGAAGAAGCTATGCAAACTGAGATTGATGCAATCCTGATGCATGATACATGGGAGTTGACCACTTTACCAGAAGGCAAGAGACCAATTGGTCTAAAGTGGATTTACAAAACTAAACTTAATGCTGATGGTAGTTTGAACAAGTATAAAGCAAGATTGGTGGTGCAAGGATTTATGCAAAGAGAAGGCCTGGATTTCAGTGAAACCTTTGCACTTGTGGCCAGATTTGACACCATTCGATTGCTTATTTCTGCAGCTGCAATTAACAAATGGAAGATATATCAACTAGATATCAAATCAGCCTTCTTAAATGGAATGCTTAAAGAAGAGGTCTTTGTGTGCCAGCCACAAGGTTATGTTGTTCATGGTAAAGAAAACTGGGTTTATAAGCTAAAGAGAGCACTGTATGGATTGAAACAAGCACCTCGTGCTTGGTATGAAAGAATTGATGATTACTTCAGCAAAGAGGGATTTACTAGAAGTAGAAATGAACATACCTTGTATACTAGAAGAGATTATCAGAATCATTAACTGATTGTTTTAATATATGTTGATGATCTTCTAGTTTGCAGTGATACAGAAGCAGTAAGCAAAGACTTCAAACTTAAAATGGCAGCAACTTTTGATATGACTGATCTAGGAGAAATGAGTTTCTTTTTGGGTTTAGAAGTTAAACAAATGAAAGAAGGTATCTTTCTTTCTCAAGCTAAATACATAGTTGATTTACTCAAGAGATTTGGAATGGAACAATGCAATGGAGTAGGAAATCCAATGACTTCAGGAACTATACTCAAAGTGGAAGATGATGACAGTCCTGTTAATGCTACCCTGTACAGAATGATACTGGGAAGTCTGATGTATGTAACAAATTCAAGACCTGACTTGTCATTTTGTGTGAGTCTCTTATCCAGGTTCATGAGCAAACCAAGTATGACACATTTGAAGGCTGCAAAGAGAGTGATTAGATATCTTAAGGGAACTCAACAATTTGGTATTTTCTACTCATGTTCAGCTAAACCAGAAATGGTGGGATACACAGACAGTGATTGGGAAGGATCAATTGAGGATCGCAAGAGCACTTCAGGATATATTTTTAAACTTGGAAGTGGAGCTATTTGTTGGAGTTCTAAAAAACAAGCAATCACTGCATTGTCATCTGCTAAAGTAGAGTACATTGCAGCCACTGCAACTAGCTGCCAAGCTGTTTGGACTCGAAGAATCTTAAGTGAATTTGGTATGAATCAGACTTCAACTACAATAATGTGTGACAATTCTTCAGCTATTTCAATTAGCAAAAATCCTGTTATGCATGGAAGAACAAGGCATATTGATATTAGATATCATTTCATTCGAGACCTTGTTAGAGATGAAGTTGTTAGTTTGGAATTTTGCAGAACTGGAGATCAGATTGCAGATATCTTTACAAAACCTCCGCCACTTGATAAGTTCACTTATTTCAGAGACCTTTTAGGTGTTCAAGCTCTTCATTAAGGGGGAATGTAATGAAGATGCTGACATTGACAGAATTGCACATTTACCTTACTGTTTCTCTTGTAGCTGATTAGTTACAAGCTTGCTGTAGCTCAATAAGCAACCTCGACTTGTGAGGTCATTTTGTAAACCTAGATCTATTTCTGTTTCATAGCTGAGTATAAATAGCTAAGCATTTTTCTCATTTGAAATCATCTTGTGCATTGTAATTGTTTTCCTAGTTTTAATCGAAGCTGAGTTCATTCCTCTTTTCATCCTCTGCTTTCTGCTTGTGTTCCTGAGTGTGAGTGAGTGAATCAAGAGTGATTCCTTCACATCTTTCTCAATCACCTTATTAACACTTGCATTTATTCCAGTAATCTCATTCCATGTTTCACACTTATACATATAATCATCCTTCACTCTGCTACATTCAGCTAAAGCTTTATATATCATTGAGCTAATTCCACTCCCATTTTTTCCAAAGCACTTTTCATTTTGGTTTTTCCACGGAAACCAATCCAGTTGCTATCACTCCTATTAATTTCTTTCTCCATTAGCACACCGTCCTCTATCCATTTTCCCTCTTTCCAAGAATCCCAGAACTCAAATATGAAATTGATGGCTTCCTCCAATTTCCTCCAGAAGCTCTTCGCAATTTTACACCGGTAAAAAATGTGGTTGATGCAATCTTCCTCTTCATTACACAAATAGCATTCATGTTTTTGAATTTTACTCATCTTGGCTAACAACTTGGTTGTAGGTAACCTTCCCAATAGTAACTTTCAGGAAAATAGTTTTATTTTTGGCAAAGTATTCATATTCCAAATCATTTCCCATTTCTTATCAAGCACCTCTACTTTTGAATCTCTTCCTTTCAAGTAATTGTATGCAATTTTATAATTTATTAGCTTCCCTTTTTCATTTTGACTCCAGACTCATTTATCATTCACTTTCCCCTTAGCAATGTACATCTGCAGTATGCTCTTCACTAAATCTTTCCCAAAACAATCTCCGAGCAGCTTCATCAGATTCCTTTCCCCTTCATTTACGAATGTTCTTACATTGATACCCTCTAAAATCTCTCTCTGTATTAACAAATGTAGGCCATCTAGATAGGGGAATGCGTACAACATATTCAAGGATCATTGAAAATATTAGTAGATTCATCATTCCCAATCTTCACTTTCAAACCCTCCCTCAGCTTTATAACAACTTTTAAAAAAACTTTTAAAAGACCATGAACAGTTCCCTTTAAATTTGTAGAACCAAGGATGAAAAATTCTATATATATCTTTTCTGTAACAAGCTTGTCCAAAGTTGCTCTTTCTTGTTTCGAAATGGCGGCACTTTTTTGGCATAAATTGAAGTCTTCATAATACTCAAGTCTCTCACTCCTAAACCTCCACTTGCTTTACTAAGAGTTAACTTATCCCAATTCACATAAAAGCCATGTTTCTTACCACATGTTCTCCACAAGAAACCCCTCCATGTGACGCTTATAATTAGGAAAAAACTACTATGGAGCCGGGCTCCATAGAAATTTTTATGGAGCCCCTAGGTTCACTAACATTGAACCTATGATCATTTATACTGAACCTGAGTAAGAGTGAACCTACGTTGCAAATGAGTGAACCTAACATTTTCACTCCAGGTTCAATGTTAGTGAACCCAGGTTCAATGTTAGGAGGGGCTCCATAGAACTTCTATGGAACCCTGCTCCATAGAAGTTTTATTACTAAGTGCCGAAAATTAAGCATGTATTTTTTTTAATAGAAATTGATGTTTTTTAAGTGTGTTAATTTTTTAATTTCTTCACTAGTGTTTTTTTACTGCTATACTAACGCTTCTATAAACGTCTAAACATGACTTTAGACTTTTTAAAAGTGCCAATTTTCTAGATAATAAGAGCTGGTTTAATATATATTTACTATGGTGCTTCCATTGTGGGAGGTAGCACAGGAGATCGTCTGAGTAGTGAGAACGGAGAGAATGAGGAAAGGCCATAAGTGTACAACTTGGTGGAGTACACTTTTCATGACTTGCAAGCAAGTATTAGACGGCCTTGTGAGCTAATTGAACCGAAATTTCAATTTATCCATTAATCGTTTACCGAATCAAAAAATTTAATTAATTCGATTCGATTCGATTAATTTACCAAATTCACCGAAAATGATGAAAAAAAATATCAATACTTCATTAAAATTCGAACTTTGGACCACTTACGTATATATCACCTCAACAACTCAAACAAACTTTATTATTTGATATAAATCTTACAATCAAAATTTATTATATTTATGATGATCAAAATAAAATAAATATTATACATAACCAAGATTTGAACTTGGGTTGGTGAAACATAATTTTAACATCTTAATCACTAAAGCAAATCACAACATATGGTATATAATAATTATTTTTTATATATTAAAATAGATTTAGGTTAATCGGTAAATATTAATATATTAACCGAATCGTTCGGTTAATTTATCGAACCGGACCGAAAACCGAATTTTCAAAAAAAAATTACCGCTAATCGAACTCAATTTTTTTCGATTAATTCGATTTCGGTTCGGTCAATTTTTTCGATGAATCGGTGAATTTCGATTGATGGCAGGTTTTGGTCACCTTTTCTTATCGTAAACCCAACACCCGCAATCTAGAAGCTTATTTTTTTATACTAACTCAACAAAGATGTATATATATAAAGCATCTATATATGAACGGAGAGAACAAATTAGTTTACTTAGATAATAGTCACCCACACAACATACATTAACCAACATTTCCACACGTGAAATACTATATATTATCCTCCATGCATGCACGAGGAAATATTTTGGTCAAGCCGAGGGGAATATCAACGTATACTAATTGACTTGAATATTAATAAGTGAAGCCACTCATTATTATGATTAATTTCAACAACACACCCAAATCGAAGAAGATTACAAGCAAAGCAAAAATAAAGTAAAATAAAAGAGACAATTCAATTGCCATGCATGCACATATAACAGAAGCGAAAAGAAAAGAGAGAAAAACATGTCCAGTTAATTCTCCATGACTTGAAACACTAGCTGATCAAACCCCACAAACTATCACGTGCTTAATTAACCGGTTCCTCCGAGCACCTTCTTGAGCTTCTTCACCTCCGCATCGTCGAGGAAGGTGACCTTCTCCACCACCGGCGACGGCAAGCTATTCGCGAATAGCGCAAACGACGTTATCTGGAGCCCCGGGTTGGAGCTGCTGAAGGTGACGATGGCCACCGCCGTCACGCCGCCGGCGTTTATCTGGAAGTGCAACAGCCCTTGCGGGAACACCATCACCTCCCCCTTCTTGAGCGTGGCGACGTAGACGTTATTGGCGGTGTCGACGAAGCCGGCGTAGATGACGCCCTGGGTGACCACGAGCAGCTCGGAGGCTCCGGGGTGCGTGTGGAGGGGGACGACGCCGCCGGGGGCGATATCGAGGCGGGCCACGGAGATGCCGAGCCCATTGACGCCGGGGAACTGCCCGACGAACGCCGGGGTCACGGCGGCCTTGATGATGTTGGAGGTGTTGCCGGCCATCGTGAGGCCGGCGAAGACGAAGTCGGCGGAGGTGACCTTGGTGACCTTCTTGCAAGGGTACCCTGCAGGCGTGTCCGCGGCGGAGAGATCAGCGACGCAGTAGTCTTGCACGGAGGCACTGGCGGAGGAAAGGAAGAGGAGGAGGAGGAGGGTGACGGTTGTTGCTGTTGCTTGAGCCATGTTTTGCTCTTGGCTGTGGTTGCTTCCTGCTACGCGTAGAGTTAGGGTTTATATAGAGGAGGAGGCAGAGTGGAGGATCACGTGTGAGTGGATGAGATTGAGATGCAGAGGATGAAGGTCTTCACGTGCATGGGGAGGGCAAGGTTTTGGGGGAAGAAGAAGACGACGACGGCTTATTGAGCTGGAAGATCGACCACGTGAAGTCCTCTGGAACCCCAGGACCGGAGGATAGAAAGGGCAAGTGGTGGCGTCTTTTTCGTATGGGAGGACAAAAGGATGACTCTTTTTCACGGTGGTTTGATGAGTTAGATTAATATGATTCGATTAATTACATTCCATTCATATTGACACGCTGTGACAGGATATTGATAGCATTTATTTTGGTGCTTTAGGAATGAAAGATTTTATTTATGAATTATATCACCTATTTATGAATTATTATCATTATTCATGGATCGTTTGTATACTTTTTTTTATTATTTATATTTTTAATTCATGAACATAACTATTACAAAGCATATATTGATCGAGCGTAGTGAAATTCATCTAATTATTATCACCTAATTTATTGATCGAGTGTCATGAAATTTAGATTTTATAACGAGCGGAGTGAAATTCATCTAATTATTATCACCTAATTTATTGATCGAGTGTCATGAAATTTAGATATTATAACATAACTATTACAAAGCATATATATGACAATATACGCAAAAGACGCGTTACGTATAAGACGTACACAGACGTGGAAAGAGGCACATAAAGCACTACAACAAAATATCGAACCCAAGACCTACGGATAATATACCCGAATGTTACTACTATATCTCTTGAGAACAAGTGGATTCACATCGAGGGTCAGGAAATTGAAACTGAGAATTTCTATGTGCATTCTAATTAAGCATAACTTTTAATATAGTTGACCATAAATTTAGTGCATTTGGTTAGAAAGTAGATAATTTTACTCTCTCATCGCTCTTTTTGTTGTATTATAGTTTTTATGTGTTGCATCATTTTTGTTATGTACCATGATATATTTTGTGCATTTAATGCCAGACAAATCAAGTTGTTTTGTTCATTACCATATCTTTAGTGGCATCAAATAAATAAATTTAATTAAAATTGATTTTTTAATGCTTTTTTTTAATTGAGATGATCAATTAAATCCATTTAGATGTATAAAATTGGTGAACCAGTGACCGAACCTGTTCAATGTTTGAAAGGACTTTAAAAACATTAGTTGCAACATTGTGCAATAATTTAAAATTTATTTAATTTTTACCTCGTGAACATATTAACCTTTGTTAATTTTATGCTTTTAATTTTTATAATATCTTAATCTAATTATCTTCCTCTAATTAATTATTTTGCTCAAGCCAATCGTGGATAGCATAATTGGTGACAATATCTTGTATGTTGCTTAGAAATTTAGAATTCAAATTCTAATATGATCGTCTATTATAATTTTCTATTTGTTGTTAAAAAAAAATAATTATTTTGCTCAAAAGAAAAATTCTAAATTTACATGAGCATAAAACTTACATCCTTGATTTTTCCCCTGAAACATGGTATTTTATGATTATTCTAGAACATGAAGAACAAAAGAATGAGAAACAAGAAAAAATACAAAGACAAATTTCCCCGGTTCAATAAATTTCTCTAATTCATGATTGCATAGAAAATATACTATTAATTTAAACTATTTATAAAAAGACTCTTATCATTTATTTAGAGTGAAGGCACATAGGGCTGATAATTTCTGACACGACACGACACGATATAGAGTTACGTGAGTTCGAGTTTGACTAGTGTGTTTTGATTAAACGAGTTCATTTAATCGTGTTAATCCGGGTTGAACTCATGTAACCCATATAAAACATGATTAAACTCATTTAATTAAATGTGTTTAATCGTGTTGCTGAACCTATTTAATCTATTTACCTATCTGTAAGGATATATATAAAATAAAAAGTAAAAAGTTACCGATATTGAGTATGTCTTGTTATTAATAATCTTTCTACTGTGTTTAATTTTTAATTTCAGTAGTTTCATTGTGTTCACTATTGAAATTGTATTTATCGTGTTGTATCGTGTAGGTGTACACATGTACACGTTTACTATAAACGGGTTAAGTGTGTCGTGTCGTGTTAACCCAGGAATAAAATGGTCGGTTTCGGGTTTGCATATTCGGACACGTTTAATAAACGAATCGGGTTCGAATTTAACCTTTTACAATACGAGACATATTTAGACACGACACGGCACGGATTGCTACCCCTAAAGGCACCTAACTATCCTTTTTAATCAAAAAAATATTTACTACAAAAAAACCATAAAAATATTTACATTCATTAATGATCCTTCAAACAAGAGCGTATACTAAAAGTCCGTTTATATAAATACTTAAATCACTGAAGTATATGTTATATCAAATATAAGTTATATAATAATAAAATCCATACCAATTTTATTGTTAATTGAAATAAATAAATAAATATAAAAGTATTTTTATTTTTATTTTAGGGAGTTCTAGACAGCGAAATGTACTATTTTGAATTTCAAATTGTTTGCAATATTCCATCGTATTAATTTTCAATTGAGTCTAGCAATGAAAATAGAAAATGAAAAACTATTTTCAGTGGTGAGTTGTCTTTAAATTTTCTTAAAATATCAAAAATATTTTCTAAAATTTTCTATTTACATTTTCAAAAAAGAAACTCATAAAATACTTTTTCAAGACTGATTTTCATGTTCACATTCAAAGAACTCCGGGGAAATGATATGACTATGCAAAAGTCTACAACTAATAAAATGTTTATGCATTGTACTATTATCATAGGTTTAATATTTGTGTTTTTGATTTAAAACTAATTTTTAAGATAGCCACATTATTTAATTAGGGTTAATATCTAACATCATGATGCTATATCAACTTCTTTTTATTGTATCCCCACCTTCGGAATTTATCAAATCTATCAAATACTATCTATTTTGTTTCAAATCCAACCAAGTTTACTTTTAACCTTTTTATTCAACACTACTAAAAAGAATTCATTGATGACAATTCGAGTCATCGCAGAGAATTTTTGTGATAAATAAAAGGATTAATTAATTAATATATTATAATTTTTATCAAAATTTTTAAATTTATTATGATTTTTATATATTTTAAATGCAGATTTCAACTCTCGATTCGTTTCAATTATAGCACACCGTCAGACTCTAATTAAATTTCCTGTTAAACTGCTGGTCCGACAACGATGACATGTCTTAATAAGTTCAATCAGTCATTAAATTAATATAAAAAAATTAAATAGCTGACGTGTATTAATAAGTACGGTCAACATTTTTTTATTTAATTTTTTAAAATAAATATATTAATTTTTTATTTAATTCTTAGTAAGTAGGTCATAAATCTATATATATATATATATATATATATATATTTAAAAAAAACATTAGCCAATGGGCCAAATTTGCAATGAGTTGTCTAACTGCATTAAAAAGCTAATCATAAAATAACCAGAAAACATGTATTTGGATAAAAGACTTGGAATTTGATATATAGGAAAGCAACAATAGTAGGTTAGCTGGAACAGTGGACCCAAACTGAAAATAAAGTTAATTGATGATACCCTTGTATCAACATCTGGTCCACGTACCTACAACATCACATGCATGCCTATAACAAGACATTTGACACCTCACATCTCTGCACAGTCAATACTTTGCCCCAGCTTTTACGTATTATTAACACCACAAGCTAGCTAAAAGATTGATCTCTTAATTAATTTCGTCCTCCGTGGATAACGGGGAGGTGATCTTCTGCCACCCAGGCAGGCCTTGAATGCTACTGCAGACAGAATCCGATGCCTCACTGCAATGAGTGGGGGAGAGAATGGAAGGTGATGGCGCCCCAAAAAACTTGCTTTAAGATGCGGGACAACTGAGATCTACGACGGATCCAGGGCGCTCCACTTGAGCTTGCATGACAATGTGAGTTTTATTCCTTACCTGCTCTCTTGGTTTCTTTTCTAGTAGAAATTCCTTGAAAAAATGTGATTGCACAAGCTTAGAAATTAGTCATGTATATTGGGAATGCTTGAAAAGAGACTACTCCCATGCCCTATTTGAGTTTCATGAACACCTATTCAAACT
Source organism: Canna indica (assembly GCA_034359265.1). Lineage (NCBI taxonomy): Eukaryota > Viridiplantae > Streptophyta > Magnoliopsida > Zingiberales > Cannaceae > Canna > Canna indica. The sequence continues at coordinate 27,023,024 of CP136898.1, read as the reverse complement.
ATAATCAAATTCGAATGCACCCCGATGATAAAAAAGACAATCTTTATCACCGAGCATGCGAACTTCTGCTATAGAGTAATATTTTTCGGGCTTAAAAATATGAGAGCCACGTACCAACGATTTATGAACAAAATTTTTAAGAAGCAAATTGGTCGCAACATGAAAGTATATATTGATGACATGTAGTTAGCTAAGACAATACCCATCAGAGATCATTGCAGTGATCTCATCGAGATCTTCAATCAGCTAAGGTACTACAACATGAGACTAAACTCGGAAAAATGCGCCTTCAGAGTAAACGGCGACAAGTTCCTCGGCTTTATGCTGACACATCGAGGGATGTTAGCCAATCCGAAGAAATCTCGGGTCATTCAAGATATGCGGAGCCCACGCAACATCACGGAGGTACAACAGCTTATAGGGAGGATGGCCGCGTTGTCCAAATTCCTTTCCAAGTCGGCCGACCGCGCCGCCCCCTTCTTCAAGATATTAAGAAAGAAACAAAATTTCCATTGGGGTGAAAAATGTGTCAGGTCTCGAAATTTTGCAGAAGGAGACTCGTCCTCCGTAAGATTGAATCACAGATAAAATCAACCGAATAAGGAAAGCTTACTCCAAATTGGGAGGGGCCATATTGGATCACAAAGGTCATCGAAAAGGGTGCTTACAGAATTTCTGAACTCTCCGGACGAGAACTCTCACGATTATGGAACACAGCCTCTCTAAATGCATACTACAGCTAAGGTTCCACCCTTAAATTACAACAAGGATGGAATGCTCTTTTTCTTGCTTGACGGTTTTTCCCACTAGGTTTTCCCAAGAAAGATTTTAACGAGGCTCCACCATATGTAGGCCGAGCTCAACTCTCGGTGGGATAAGATATATATTTATATTTCACAATGAAATTACTTTTTCTATTCCACACATTTCTTTTGTCTCTAATATCACTTGCAGTCATTGCATACCTTATAGGAGGAATTTACACGATCTCACAAGCGGCCCTTGACCCACGTGATGTGTCGTTCCTCCTTGGCCAATCTTCTCTACCCTCGGTGTTACCAAGCACCTAAGTACTTAAGACATTGTTTTCACAAGCTTAAGCTCGTTGGCCTCCGCACCTATTTAACAACTAGAACTCGGTTTTCACCGGTCTAGCTCGACGGCTTGAGTGCCTATCCTGGGTTCACTACTAGAATAGTAGTTTTTACTGGCGGGGCTCACCAACGGCCACCCAAGCCGTCAAAAATATCCATGGTTTTTCCACGGTCGCACAAGCCGTAGCTGATGTGACCCCATCAGCAACGGCTCGCATACGGCTGCCTCAGCCTGTCGCTCATAGCCAATGGCGCGCACGACGTGCAAAATGAAAAAAGTTATCAGACACGGGTTAAAGATGGCGTTGTAGGCTGTCGGTGCTATTAATTAGTCATTAGCCACGGCTAGGAGCGGTCGTCGGTGATTAAATGATGGTGCACACTCGGCGCGAAAATAAAAAACTAATCACCGATGGCTTAGAGAGGGCCGCGTCGACCGTCAGTGATATAGTTAATAATAATCCACGGTTTGTTGATGGCTGACGAGCCGTCGGTGAAAAATATTTTTATTTGCGTTCACAGCCAACCCCTCTTCTTCTCTCGCTCTTCTTTCTCCGCCGAAAAGTTGCCGTTGAAGCTTTCGTTGCCGTCGCCGAGTTTGAGTCGCTGATCGTCGCCCGTCGCCCGTGGCCGCCGTCATTAGCCCCTGCTCTTCGCTGGTCACCGCCCGTGCGCCTTCGCCACCGCCCCAATCTCCTAGCCGCCTTCTGCCTCGCTGACGACCACATGGTGCAGGTGGCATTGGACTTGTGGTTCGCTCGCATGGTGGAGCTTGTTTGGGTGCAGCCAACTTAGTTGCTCTAGGTGACTCGATTTTGGCTTTAGAAGTCCTGACGATTAAGGTTATTTTTATGTTTTTGACCTAGAGCAATTGGACCATAAATGGGCGTCAAAAATCTATTTTTTGTTTTTTGTTTTTTGTAAAAAGCAACATTGGCCGATGGACCATATTTGCAATGACTTGTCTAATTGCATTAAAAAGCTAATCATAAAATAACCGGAAAACATGTATTTGGACAAAATTATTGGATTTTGATAGGAAAGCAACAAAAGTAGCTTAGCTAGAACAGTGGACCAAACTTAAAATAAATTTAATTGATGATACCGTTATATCAACGTCTGGTCCATTATTCCCACGTACCATCACGCCTACAACAAGACATTTGACACTTCTGCACAGTCAATATGCTGTTCACGGTCATGGGTTTAGGGAAAAAAATAGACCCGAGCTAACTAAGTATAATCGGATCGAGTTCAAAAATTTTCATCTCTCAAATTTGATTCAATCCAACCCGATCTAGTTCGGATCAGGTTGAGTCAGGTTGGGTCGGGTAGTCGGGTTTATCCGATTATGTAAAAATAAATTTTTAAGAATATTTTTTAATTTTTTTTAAAACATAATTAAAAATATAAATAATCAGTTGATTGGGTTGGGTCTCAAGTCATCATGAAATACCTGTAAAATTTTCTAACTTAATATAATTTTATCTCAACGGAAAAATTTGGATGCGCGTTGGAACATGCCGAGTGAAATGCCGTAGGGCGTGAATTAAGGTATGGTCCTTACGTGCAAGTAAATTTTATAGCTTAAGTTGGGTTGGTCCTTGGATGGGTGTCAGACTTGAGTTGAGTCCGAAGGTTCGATCAGAACTTGAATCGAACACGAATCAGATGAGTATAGATTGATTTAGAATTAACTTGTCATAGGGGCAATAAGGTAATTTTGAAAATATATAACCCTTGGGGCGTATGACTCTTGATAATGTTGAATGCATCCCAAGGTTGGGCGAGTGGGCGTTTGCAGAAGAGGGGACGACGACAGCTTGCTGTGGTCGGATTCGTTGCCATCGAAGATCATCGGCACGAGGACGCGGGAGATCTTCCTCCTTCTCGTCTTCTTCTCCAAGGTGAGTGACCTTGATCCCTAGCTTTAGGATATATCTTCCTTTTCCCTTGTAGCCGCCGCCCTTTCATGTAGGTAAAATCTAGAATTTATTTGATTGCTTGGATTTCTTCATTGATTGAATGCATGTTTGTGTTTATTGATGGAGATTGAGATCCTTGAGGAGAGGAGAGGGTACGGCAGCCCCTAGAGGGAACTCTAGGCCATTAGGGCCGGCCAAATAAGGTATAGGAAGAGGGATTTTCATGTAAATCATGTGTTGGCTTGGGTGAAATTTTAATTCCGATTTTCTTATATTTTTAGATAATTGTTCAATATGAATCGTAGAGGAATTTCACCTTGCTTGGTATGAATGATGATAACGGTGGGCATCCTTGTGGTGTTCAAGATATGATAACCCGAGGGTTGTCCCTAAATCCATTAGGTTGGCCGAATCCTTGTAGGGGGATATCTTGATTGGAAATCCGGGTTTTTGTTTTCAATTTAATAGAAATTTATCTTTCTAAATTTACGTGAGTTTTAGGGCTCGTTTATGGATAGATTCATTGTAAAAGAAATGGAGTAGGGTAAGGAAGGTCCATCCAGCCAACTAAGTGTGTTTGGATGTGTTTGTGGTTGTATTTGAGATTGGATGCACAACCAAGTGGTCAGCTGGTGGTTTATAAATCGGGAAACACGTTAGTGAGCCACACTGACGACAGACCCGGAGTGGCATTGGTGGAAGGGTTTTTTCCAACCACTGGGATTACTTGAGGCTCGAGGACCTTCCTAGCTTAGGGGGCCATGGGTGAGGACTCACTAGGCGCGACCTATTGTCCGACCCCTACTCTTGTGTTTATATATGCTTATATATTTATATATGGATGGAATGGGTGCAGGTGCACTGGATTGTCAATACGATTTGGTTTACTTATCTCTTGAATTATATAGATGTATATAACTTGGATATCAAATTATTGTAATATGAATGTAGTCTCGTATGGATATCATGGATATATATCTATCTAGCTAATTAGGAACTTATACATGATTTGGATTGATGACTTAGAGAGGGCTCGGGAACGAGTCACTCACTACGTTCTTCATGAACTCACCCTTGTTTTGTGTGTGTTTTGTTTCAGCTCTTGAATAGTAGAGGTGAGGTACTGATATACCTGCGAGGCATAGTTGGGGTGGCGAGATCAAGGTGCAAATCTCATGAAAAGTCAGTCGTGGTCTAGTCCTAGAGTCGAGTTGCATTTTCCTGTACACTCATTCTGGTTGTAGAACTTTAAACATGTTCATTTGGATATTTCAGATATTGGTTTGGACTCATCTTTGATTATACTCTTTCGTAAATGCATAGTTATCAATCTTTATTTCCGCATTTGTATTCATAGTTTGGGTAGGCTTCAGAGTAATGACGTGTACTCTGGCCGGTCACGTGACCCTGGATTTTAGGATGTGACACATCGGGTCTCAAATTCTAAAACTCGAGACCCGACCCGATTATGGTCGGATTCTACCCGATCCTACCCGATTACCCGACCCAACTCAACCAAAATAGGTCGGGTTCTCGAGTTCATTGGGTTAGGTCGACCCAATGAACAACCCTACCTAGCTTTTATGTATAACACCAGAAACTAAAATATATCTTTCTTCCTCCGTGGATAATGGGGAGGTCTTCTGCCACCCAGGCAAGCCTTGAAATGCTACTACAAATAGAATCCGATGCCTCACTGAAATGAGTTGAAGAGAATGGGAGGTGATGCCTATAAAAACCTTGAGAACAAGCCCTTGTTCTGGCAGCATTTCCCTACGGTTTCCAAGTATGTATAACATCTAGGCACATATTTTGAGAATAAGGAAAATGTTGCTAGAATTTCTAACTGAAGTGAATGTTAAAATAAACATCTAGTCAGCTAAAACACCTGCGCAACATGGAAGTATATATCGATGACATGATAGCTAAAACACCTATCACTGGCTATCATTGCAATGATCTCATCGAGATCTTTAGGCAGCTCAAATACTACAACATGAGATTAAATCCAGAAAAGTGGGCATTCATAGTGCAGGGTGGCAAATTTCTCGGATTCACGTTGACACACCGGGCGATATAGGCCAATCCAAAAAAATGTCGGGCTATTCAAGAGATGCGAAGCCCGCGCAACATAAAGGAGGTATAATAACTCACTGGAAGGATGATAGCTCTCTCCAGATTCCTCTCCAGGTCGGTTGATCGAGCCGCTCCATTCTTCAAAATTTTATGAAAAAAGCAGGACTTCTAATGGGATGAAAAATGCAAGTAGGTCATCGAAGATATAAAATAATTTCTCGCCAGCCCGGCGATTTTGGACAAACCATGACAAGGAGAAACTATGTTTATTTACCTCACTGTCACGAAGAACGCCCTCAGCTCGGTCTTGGTCCGAGAGCAGGAAAAGGATCAAAAATCGATCTACATCGTTAGCAAAGTCCTCCAAGGACCAGAAATTAGGTACCAAATGCTTGAAAAGCTCGCCTTTGCCACTTCCACTGGGATTAAAAATGCAAGCAGGCTTTCGAAGATATAAAACAATTTCTCGATAGCCCGTCGATTTTGGACAAACCACGACAAGGAGAAACCATGTCTCTTTACCTCATTGTCATGGAGAACGCCCTCAGCTCGGTCCTGGTCCGGGAGTAGGAAAAGGATCAAAAATCGATCTACTTCATCAGCAAAGTCCTCTAGGGACCAAAAATTAGGTACCAAAGGCTCGAAAAGTTCGCCTTTGCCTTGATCATTTTGGCTCAGAGGCTGTGGCCATATTTACAAAGCCACCATATTCAGGTGCGCGCCGAACATCCAATAAAGCAAGTACTGACTAAACTCGAACTTGCGAGGCGAATGATATCTTGGTCGGTGAAGTTTTCAAAATTCAACATCGAGTACCAACCTAGGGGTCCCATAAAGGCCCAAGCACTAGCCGACTTTGTTATCGAGTTCACCAACCAAGGAGATACTCCTAAGCAAGAAGAAACCTGGATGTTATTTATGGATGACACATCCGATGAAAAGGGGAGTGGGGCAGGCATCATTCTGGAGAATGGTTAGGGAATCGCCTTGGAGCAATCCCTTTAATTCCAGTTTAAAGCTAGCAACAACCAGGCAGAGTATGAAGCTCTGATCGCCAGGCTAAAACTCACTCAAGAAATGAAAGCTTGAAACATCATCGTGAAAAGTGACTCACAACTTGTCGTAGGGCAAGTCAACAACACCTGCCAAGCCATGGACCCCTCCCTCAAAAGGTACCTTGCATTAGTAAAATTATACGGAGCCCCCCTATGCGGAAAATGCCCCTCCGACCCCTTTGATATAAATTAACTTTACAAGTCCCCCATGCGGAAAATGCCCCTCCGACCCCTTCGACTCTCCACCCCAGCGACATTGGCGACCATGGCGATTGAACCCTAATTGTCTAAATCAAGAGCCGAACGATGGACTTTTTAATCAGCGACGAACCCTAATCGTCCACAAAAGGAAGACGCCAAGGATCTGTTGGGGAAGATGTGAACTTTAGGCTCCACTAGTGTAGGCAGCAGCTCTGGCGGTAGCAATAGGTTGGGTATGTGTGAGGTATTGTTACTGTGGAATGATTTCTCAATTGAAGATTGCAAGCACTGACGCCAACACATGAAGGCGATTTTTTGGATATCTCACCAAATTAGTTAGTTTTTAAATCCCCAATTTTGAATAAATCTCAGTAAAATCCCTAATTTTAAATCACTACATGTATAGATTGGTGGTCCACATTGTAGTTACTTCAAATGGGTAGACCCTCCCAAGAAATGCTCAAAGTTGAAAGATCACAATGTCATATTTGAAGATCTGCTTGAAAGGAATATAATTTTAACTGAACAAAATAATGCTTTGATCGAGAAGATTGATGAGTTGCAGCAATTAGAGATAAAGAACAAAGAATTGATATTGCAGATTGAATCTGGGAAGGACAGAGAATTCAAGCTGATATCAATTATAGTTGTAGCCTTTGTTTTCATTGCTTTTTATTGTAGATTTATCTTTCAAATAAGATGTTGTAATATATGCAGTAAAACTGCACTTTATCATATATGTATTAGAAACTTTAAATTATCAGTTTGTATCAATTTGAATTATCACTTTATCAGATATGTATTAGTTTGAATTATCAGTTTGTATCAATTAGAATTATCACTTTATCATATATATATCAGTTTGTATGAGTTTGAATTACACTAATTGTTTACATTGATTCACATAATCCAATATGAACAACACTAATACATAAACACTAACTGAAACATAATCAACTATTAATATCATTCACATAATCAATTCTTAATATCATTCACACTAATTCACATAATACTATTAATATCATTCAGTATCTTATAATGTAGAACAATGCAGTATCTTAACAATGCAATAGTATCTTACAATCAGTAAACTAAACTATTTAAAATTGAAGTTAACAAGCATTAAACTGATGCAATAAACAATGGCCTAAATAATACAGTAAGCAATGCAGTAAACTATAAAAAATGCACCAGTAAAGCAATCTTGAAACAATTCAGTAAAAATTCCCTAATGTCAATGCACTAAATAATCAAAGTAAACTTATCTCAATGCCCCAAACTGGATATCTGATGTGATAATCTCAAAGCTAATCTAAAACATTAAAAAGCCCTAAAACTTACACGGTGTCGCTATTCTCCACGTTCTGCCAACTGGATCCTTGGCGTCTTCCTTCTGTGGACGATTTGGGTTCGTCGCTGATTAAAGAGTCCGATGTTTGGATCTTGATTTGGACGATTAGGGTTCAATCGCCATGGTCGCCAATGTCGCTAGGGTGGAGAGCCGAAGGGGTCAGATGGGGGTTTTTCGCACGGGGGACTTGTAAAATTAATTTATATCGAAGGGGTCGGATCGAGGGGGGGTTTGCGCATGAGTCACTTTTATCGTTAAGTGACTAATAGACGGGCTAACATATGGGGGCTATTGAAATCAAAAGTGTAGTTGAGGGGGGCTCTGTGCACACTTGGTAGTTTAGGTAGTCTTTGCGCACAATGACTATAGTCGAAGGGGGCTCTGCGTAATTTACCATACTATCTTTAATCACTAACTTGGATAGTTGCATGATTCAGCATATACCTCGGGAGGAAAACACTTGGGCCGACCTACTATCCAAACTGGCTAGCACCAAAAAGCCCCAGAACAATAGGTTGGTCATTCAGCAAGTCCTCAGACATCCAAGCATCCAATCGATCGTCACCTCGGCAGAAATTCAGACAGTCGAACAAGTCACAGATTGGAGAACTCCCTACATCAATTACCTCAAACAGGGCAAAATTTTGGAGAACATCTCCAATCCAGGTAGATTTAAAAGAATGGCAAGCTACTATACAATTTTTGATAACCAACTCTACAAAAGAGTTTCTCTCGATCGCTCCTCCAGCGTGTCGCTCAACCCTAAATAACCACCATAATGACATAGGTTCACGGCGGCATTTGTGGCAACCACATTGGAGGGAGATGCCTAGCGATCAAAATCCTCCAAGTCGACTACTTCTGGCCAAGTATGAAGATAGATTGCAGCATGTACGTCAAAAATTACGACAAATGCCAAAGGTTCTGGGAGGTCTCTCAACTAGATACCGAACCATTGCATAGCTCAGACGTCAATTGGCCGTTCCACTAATGGGGCATAGACCTCAACCATTGTAATTGATAAAGTTCAAAAATTCATTTGGAAAAATATCATCTGCAGATTTAGAGTACCACGTGAGCTTGTTAGCGACAATGGGACCCATTTCACGGATCATCTGTTCACTACTAGAATAACGAGCATCAGCATCAGCAACGGTTGCTCCCGTTGCAACATCGCCGTTGTAGAAGATCACATACCTGATAACTTAACAACAGATCTATAACGACCGCTCACACCGTTGTTAATGATATTATCAGCAATGGTTCCGCAATGGGTTATATCCGTTATTGATACATCATCAACCACAGCTAAGCAACGAGGCACGATTGTCGCTACTACTTTTATCAGCAACGGTTCCACAATGGCTCATCGACTATTGCGGATATTGCCATCAGCAACGACCGTCACGCCGTTGCAAAGCCTTTGCTGAAAGGCTATTGCTAAGCCGTTGCCATTGTTTATCAACAATGGCTTTAAGTTTGCGGCCCAGGTATTACGATACACTTGTTGGCTTAAGGGTCTCTCTTAAGCCTCGATCTTTATTTTGATGATAACAAACAAGTACTTAATCCGTATGTGAAGTTGTGAGTTCAGGTTGAGGTTGTGATAAGCATGCCAAATTCGTTCAAACGAATCGAAAGCAAAGACCGTCAAAGAAACAGAAGAAGAAAATGTGAAAGAAAGGCTCGAGCTTAGATCAAGTAGAGATCATATAATATACCTCTAGGATGAGTTTATCCCAAGCCAAATTGTAAAGTTATCCAAGTTAAAACTTGGTAACTAAACCCATAAAAAAGGCATGCAGCAAAATCAAGTAGAAGTCAGCCTCAGCCTGAGTTCGGTTGACCGATCGATCGACCGAACAAGGCAGTATCATTGGCAGCAGCCAATTCGGTCGACCTGTCGGTCGATTGAAGTTAGTAAAGGAATCGCATAAGGCTGCGTCGGTCGATCGGTTGGTCGACCGATCGAAGCCAAAAATGGGCAGAATGCTCATCGGTCGACCAATCAGTCGACAGGATCGGAGATCACAAGTCGCATGACCCTGGCTCCACTGATTCAGTCGACTAACTGGTCGACTGAATGTGGGATCGATAGATTTATGATAGTCGATCGACCTATCGGTCGATCGAACACTCACATAAGCCAGCGGTCGCATTTGTAGTCGATCAATCGATCAATCGACGATCGACCGACAAAGCGACCGAACGGCATCAATGACTATTTTTTCGCACGTTGAACGTTTCGTTCGGCTGAGGGGTTATAAATACCCCTCAACTAACTTCTTTAATCCTTCTTGGAGATTTCATTGAGCATTAAAGAAGTGATTTGAGCCTTCATAAAGATTGAATTGCTGCGCGCCGATTGCTTCCGTCGACAACACTTTGCAATCGCCTGCTTCCCTGCTTCCCTCAACTCTGCTGCAACTCCAAGAGTCATCTGCTTGTAGAATTGTAGAATTGTAGAATTGTATTTTGCCTAGGTGAATAGGATTGAGGTGTTCTCAGAGTATCCTCAGTGTATTCAAAGGGAATCATAATCTCTATAAAGTAGTGGTTAGAAATCCTTGGTGAGGAGCCAAGGTAGTGGAGTAGGCAATTGGCCGAACCATTATAATTATTCTTGTTTGCATTGCTTTCTTGTTTGCCTATCATTGTCATTAATATTTGATCACGTTTACAGTTAAGAAACACTTGCACTTAAGTTAAGTTAAAATTGAGTAAAAAAGAAAAATATAGGAAAAAGGGGACAAACACTATTCAACCCCCCTTCTAGTGTCGGGTTTCACACAACAACACTTTCGGCAACGGCTTTCACACGGATGACCGTGGAAAGGCCGTTGCTGATGATGTTAACTTGTAATTGAGAAATTTCAAAATTAGAAATTTCTTTTGATACATTTATAACCACTTACATTACTCACACACCCATAAACACGTTCATTCAAATACACATATATTCACACACACATCACTGAAAATAATTATACTTATAATTATAATTATCCATAATCGTATAAAAAATATACAAAATCAAAACTATCGTGTCAACACGATACGAATTAATATATCAAATCACAAAACAAGTAACTCTATCCAAGTAACAAGTATATAACAAGTCATTATCCAAGTCAATCATGTCATAAAACAATAAAAGCTTACTACGATGGTGGAGGAAGGTCGGGATCGGATCATACGGCGGGGTCTGGAGTACTTGAGTGTACACTGGCATGGACTGAGTGGATGATGATGGATCTGAGTGCACACAGATGGACTAACCTTGTCGTGCCCGGCCCCGGGCCCGAGACGCGATGGCGACCTGAACACCGCGCAACGGAAGGAAAAGCCACGAATCCGAATCATAAATCATAATCAAGAATATTTAATAATATATATTTACAAAACTCCAAAATCATCAACATTAAAACCAGTATAAAAAGACGACAAGGTAGGACAAAAATACAAAAGTTGTCGCCATATCAGAGCTCCAGATCTACATGATGTCTATCAACTATCTACACCTCGATATATAGATGAACAACTCACCCCTGCAAGTCTGAAGCAATAACAATAGGAGTCAGCGGATGCTAAGTAGGAGAATCACAATATGATCAACAACATGAATAAGATGTCAACTCAACAATAAACAACAATATGGCCTAAGATACAGTCAAAGGCGATAGATGTACAACAAATGCTCCACACCTACTCCTAATCAACATCGACCAAATCATCGAGCGTATGGACCGTTGGGTAAAAACCCCGCACTCTACCATCCGTAGAGTGGCATCAACCGTCCGCTCCAACGGCGACGCGACTACCCCCACCAAGCAGGTAGCCCGACGGGCGTCATATTCGACATCTGCACACCCGAAGGTGCCCAAAGTGACTAGTCAATATCCATACCCTCACCCATGTCTGGAGGGTACCGCAATAAAATGGTCCTGGACCGAAGTTCTCTCCGAGGCTGTAGCCTCTAGGTCGACAACTCAACTCCAATAATGCAACAAAGTATATCACAATGATCAATGGATAACAAATAACATCACCGGTATCAACAATATAACAACTCCGAATGATGATATAATCAAAAGAATAACACCATAAGTAACAACATAATATCATCATGATCAAATATCAACATCAATAATGTACATCACCATGATCAACAATAACACATGCAATTATCTACATGGTATGTCCAACAACAATATGCAACATGAGTTCAACGGAATTAGAAGTAATATCAAGCAGATCGAGGCAAAAGGGTAAATCCGTCATTTCACCCAGCAGTAATTCATCGGCTACAACGGGAATCAAACTCAAGCTCACACTAGCCAATTACTCCTAAATCACCCTTTAAAGTAATATAATATTTTTATATTATTTAATTATTTATCAAATTAAATTAATAAATATTAACCACCAAATAAAACTAAAATATAGAAAAGTCCTACTAAACAGACTCCGATCAAAAATCCGACACCACCATCGCGTTCAGCACGCGAAAACATGCAACTTTGGTATTCACCTCGACTCGATCCGATGACCCTACGATTAACTATAAAAATACCCCCATAAATTTACAAATCAATCCTATTTTACACAATACAGCTCTCTTCACTCATTATTATTCATATCCCCTCCTCTCTCCTCCCTACTCTCTGCCTTCGCCCGACACCCATGCCCTACACCTCCCTACCCCGCTCGACCCACGCCGGGCGGCCTTGCTGGCCGTCGGCGACCACTCGCCGGTCCACCCCCGCGGCCTTCGGCGCTGGTGGGCCGTCGGCAGCGGCAGCGTGCAGCAGCTTGCTGTCGCGGCCAGCGATCGCCAGGGCCGTGCGGCCCGCCGTCGCGGGCAGCGGCTGGGCTGCCGCGAGCATCGCCGCTCGCCGGCCGACTCCGTCGGCCTCTCTCTTTCCCTCCGTTTCCTATTGCCGCCACTGATGAACAAACAAGCTATACGACGGAATGAAAGGAGGAAGATAGGACTCCTACCTCAAGATTCCGGCTCTGGCGATGACGCCGACGATGATCCGACCTCTGATTTCTCACCCTCCGACGCCGATTCTACCTCCTCTTCTCACGCGACTGAGCCAGCTCGTATAAAAGCTGGCTATGAGGCGGTGGGGAGGTAAATTTTCAAATAACCCCCCATACCTCATTTACAACAAAGCCTTTTTTTTTTTTTTTTTTAACAGAATATAACAAACCTATCATCTGTCTCAGCATGACATACATCTCAGCCATCATCTGACTCTGATGAGTCATCATCTCACTCTGTCGTGTGACCGTCTCCTCCAGTGTCGATATCCTCTTGTTCTGATCATTAATCCTGGAGGTGGAGGGCCGCTCACCGACTGTCGGAGGGGTCGGTGCCCCAAGTGGCCCAAGCATGGCTCACGCATGGCCACTATCTGCAAAGCCATAGATGCAACCTCGACCCACGCTCCCGCGTCAAAGTTCTCGGGGGTGCCCCCGCGCTACATCACTGTTTGATTGTAGATCTCCTACATGAGTTTGGTTTTTTTTGTCTTCATATTTTTCCTAAAACTTAAATTATAAATAAATAATGCATAATTGAAACAAATATACTTACCATGATGACTATAACGCGGGTGTCAATGTACTCCCCCGCCCCATATCCTCTATGTTGAGTCCGCTCAAGCACCTCCATCGGGGAGGGTCGCTGGATAGTCTCGTCGTCCATCACCGTCATCTATATTTACAAAATAAATACATTAATTAGTACTCAGAGTAACAAATAAAATATATAATTCAAAATAAGGTATAATACATAACCATGCGTCTCGCATGCACGACAAATGAACAGAGCTGCCATTGTGATGCACTCCTCTCCCCGACATGCGATTTATAGCCGCGGTCCGTGATACCGCCTACCATCACTGGGTCGACCATATCGACACGAGCTGATCTCAAATATCTGGAGTAATCCAATCAGGGCTGTATCCCCGAGTCTCCTCTATGATTGTGGCCCCAGCTTGGGCCATCGCCTATGCCCGGGCCTGCCCCAACTAGCAGTTGTACCACTGTCGAAAAATGGCCTCCCACGCATTGTAAATGAATGGCCTCTGCTCCTTTGGCCAAGTATAATGAGCCTGCAAAACTATAATATCATTAGTAAATTTATTATGATTCCTTCGATATTGATAGTTAGATGACATGAATCGACGATGACAATCAAAGAATGACATTTTCCGTCCATTCTGAAGACTGAATGATTTAGAGTGTTCCATACAATACGGATAAGAGAGTCGGCCGAGAGTGCTCCAACCAGACAACATGCCGTAGGTCGGGAAATAATTGATTGTCCATAATACCGCGACCTTTAAATTGAAGTTTTGCTTTCGATGATAATCATAAGTGACAGCTCCCACAGTCCACAATATTTTCAATTCATCTATTAAGGGTATGAGAAACACGTCAATTTCTTTTCGCAGACCCTTTGGACCCGGAATAATCATCGAAAGATAAATAAATTCATCTTTCATACACATTAATGACGACAAATTATTAACTGTTAGCAGCACTGGCCAAACTGAATAAGGAGTTGCAGAATGACCAAACGGATTAAAATCATCCGTGCACAATCCCAATCTGATTTTTCTAGTATCCCTAGCAAATGAAGGATAACATGTATCCAAATATTTCCATGCTTCATTGTCGGATGGATGAGTCATTACTATATCATCACGACTTCTTGCATGCCAACTCATGTTGGGGGGCGTCTTTTCCGACATGAATATTCTTTGAAGGTTCGGTGTAAGTGGAAAATACCGAAGCACCTTAAACGGAATATTTTTCTATTGGACTGATTTCTTCTCCTTGTAACGAGGATGTTCACATCCAGGGCATTTATGCAACTGTGCATTTTCTTTATAATATAAAATGCAATTATTTTGATATGCGTGTATTTTTTCATACCCAAGCCCAAATTTTTTCATCAACTTTTTAGACTTATAAAAAGTTAGCTCAAACTTGTTATCAGTAGGCAACATTTCATTAATCAATCACGTAATTCGATCAAACGCAACCCCGCTGATATTACAATCGGCCTGGATGTTCAGGAGTTGCGTCATTGCCGAAAACCTAGTGTATTTAGGATAATTCTCATACAAAGGTTCATCAGCAGCTTTCAACATCTCGTAAAATTCTGTGGCTTCTTTATTCGGCAATTCAATCTCTATCGCAGGTTGTACTTCTGGTGGCAATTCTGTGACATAAACACCTATAGTATCTGGTGGCACTGACATCTCAATAACTAGCCGATCGATATTATCATTCAGTTGGAATTGACCCCCAAGACTATCAAGTATCATAGTTCTATAAGGATTAGATGAACTGGATGAAGAAACACCAGCAGAGGAAGATTCACCATGTGTCTAAACGACAGGATTGCTCGACATCCTGACTTCACGTCACTCCCCGTGACAAGTCCATATAAAATATCTTGGTGCAAATCATTTGCTATACAGATGCAGAGTGTTAGTTTCCCGATCCAAAAATCGTGTATTCAAGCAAATGTGACACAGACATCGGATTTTATCACCGGCGCTAATGAATTTCCAATTTGAATAGGCGAAATTTAAGAAGTAAGTTACGCCTAATCAAAACTCATTCGTTAAAGCTCCACGATCAAGACGTCGGTACATCCAACTTCAATCACCTGACATGTTTTTGTCAATCAATGACAATATCTTCAGTTAATGTCTTTAGGTGAGATGGTCCTATTCCATTCGGGATTCATATTATTCATATTGCACTAAGTATTTCTTTTAACCGTTAACTTCATTCTAAATTTTGGCAGCATCTCCCTACAGTTCTCCGAATATGCATATCATCTGGGCGCGTATCGAAGAACAAGAGAGATACAATAGCCAAAATTAAGAATGAGTTAACGGTTAAAAGAAAAAACTAAGTGCAATACAAATAATATATTCTCAAATTATCCAATTAGGGATAATTCAAGGATTGTACGTCGTATAAAAGATCATCTACTTCTTTTACATGAACATATAACCCTCGAACGGATCTAAGGTTTTGCTAAATCATATCCGACTCGCCGATGCGTACGTGAAACGTATCAACTCGTCAGATGGATGATTATTTTCTAAATTTTTGGATGCCGGTTCGTGTCCACAGTGGACGAATCCGGCACGAGTCCAAATTGGATGATTTCAGCGCGAGTCCAAAGTGGACGATTCCGGCGCGAGTCTAAAGTGGACGATTCTAATTAATCTAAATCTAAAGATTAATAATTAAATTAATCTAATTAATCTAAACTAAACTTAATTAACATATATAACAATAAAATTATTCTAATTAATCTAAACATGCATTAAACATTTAACCTAAAAAACATTAAATATTGATATAAACAACAATCAAATTAACATTAAAAAAATATTAAATATTAATCTAATCTACACATTAAACATTTAATCAACCTAGATTAGGGTTTAATCTAAACAGATTGAATTAGAGTAATATAAAAAATTAGGGTTTAAAAAAACCCTAACTCACTATTCTGGCATTGGAGTCCAGTGGACTCCTGTGCCGGCGTCCAGTGGACTCTGGTGCTAGCGTCTAGTGTCCGACATATGCTCCGATGGCGATGGCTAGCCGAAACCCTAAACCCTACTATAGGAGAGGGTTCGGCCGGCGATGACGGCGGGCGGAGATCGACAGGCGGCGGCATTGGTAGAAGCAAGGAAGAAGAAGAAGGTAAGGGCCGGGCGCGATCGCGATCGAGTTAAGTAAACTTATCAGCAATGGCTACGCGGCCTTTGCAACGCATTTGCTGATAAGTATTTTATTTTTATGCCATGAGCGCACGATCGGCTAAAGAGTGACAGATGCAATAGCCATAAATAAGCCACTGCTAATGTGATAATATCATTAACAACGGCCGTCGCGGCCTTTAGTAAGCCGTTGCAAATAAGTTATTTCATTTGCGTGCCGTATTCACGCCCTCCACTTGTTAGCAATGCCTCGAGTGGCAATAACGAAGTCGTTGCAGATATATCACATCTACAATGGCCCTAGCAACAGTAAGAACGCCGTTAGCCATTACAACGGCTTGAGCGGCCGTTGCTGATCACCGTTGCTCAATAACATATTTCTAGTAGTGGTTGGACTAAGGTTTTCAACCTTGGTCTTAATGTTAGTTTTGATGATAATAAACATGGAAGTAATGTTTCATTGATTAATTAATGTATCTAGCCCAAACTATGACCCTTTTCATAAATCTAACCTGAACTTTAATTTGTATCAATTACATCCTAAACTATCAAATTGATATCAAATGCAACCGTCAAACTATCAAACTTTCGAATCTAGCACGACGTCAAATGCCCGTCAAAGCAACCGTTAGGTGCTGACGTGGCATATGACTCAGTAAATTATGAAATATTTTTTTATTATCAGTTGTGTCACATCAGTATGTAATAAAAAATATTATAATTTTATATAAATATGAAAAATTAATGTATATATCCCAAACTTTAGCCCTTCTAACAAATCTATCCCAACCTTTAATATTTTTCCATAATCTATCCCTAACTGTGGGATTGACAACAATTGTCTCATTTGAAATTGAATTAAAATTTAGATTACATTACAATTATAATCAATCTAAAGGTTTGAATTATATTTCTCCCTATTTTTTTAAAATTAAATTCGATTATTACATTAAAAATATTAAAACTTGAAATAAAACTCTTAACTTTTTCATATATTCTTATTATTTATTAAATATTTAAAAATTTGAAAATCATTTTATAATTATCAATTGAAATTTTATTTTAAAAAATTTGATTTTCTTATTAATTTTTTATTTTATTATATTATTACATTTCAAAGAAAATCGAAATACCCAAATTAAACCAATAACTTTTTATATGGTATTATTATTTACCAAAATTTTACTTTTTTTTATTTTATTTTTTTGTTTAATTTGGCTATTGCATTTTATTAAAAAAATTAAAATTTCCAATCAAATCAAAACCATTTTGCTTATATTATTATTTATTAAATATTTAACATTATGATTATATTTTATTTAGTGTCTAACAAAATTTCGCATTTTAAATTTGATTTTTTTAAATTTTGTATTGATTTTCTTATTCAATTCGATTATAGTATTTAAAAAAATTAAAAATTTGAACCAAATCAATATATTTTACTAATAATATTATTATATAACATACATTTAACATTATCTATATTGTATTTAATTTGTTTTAGTATTTAATTTTTTTCATAAAATTTCTTTATTTTACTACAAATCTTTATTTTTAAATAATACAAAATATCAAATGAAATTTATATATAAGGACTATAAATTAATTTTGGTTAAATTAGACGTGGGATTCTTCGAGGTGTTAAAAGTTTTTCGTGTAATTTTTTTAAAGAAAAAAAAATTGGTGAAATCTGATAGAGAATTATCGGATAAAGTGAGAGTTTTGATGTATTTTTTTAAAAAAATTTGTCTTCAAAGATTATAATTATTGTCAATCCCAAAATTTGGGATAGATTAGGGTGAAAGATAAAATGTTGGGATAGATTTGTTACAAGGATCAAAGTTTGGGATAGATATATTAATTTTCCTATTTATATAATATTATAATTACATGCTGACGTGGCCCAAGTGATAATAAATAAATATTTTTTAATTTGTTGAGTCAGATGCCACGTCAGCACCTAACGATTACATTGACGGGCATCTAACGTCGGGCTAGAATTAAAATCAATTTGATAGTTCGGGATGTAATTGATACAAATTAAAGTTCGGGCTAGATTTGTGAAAATGATTATAGTTTGGGCTAGTTACATTAATTAACCCTAAATATTTGCAGGTTCCATATCGATTAGCACTCGATGTTCTCAATTGGAATTATCGAATAACTTATAAAATCAAAAGGACATTGGTCAATGCGTTCGGGCTCATCACAAAAATTTCTAGAAGTTCGATGTGTGCACCAAAGACATCTTGGACGAGTCTAGAGAACGTATGGAAAGCTCTCCAAGTTGACGCATGCTGAAGGCCGAAATCCAAAAATAAAGCGCGCAAAAAAATATATGCAAAAATCAACCCTGCCTAAATTCGATCGGCAGAAGGCATTTCGATCGACCGAACGATGCCCAGAATGGGCAAAATGCCTTCGGTCGCTCGGCGATTGCTTGACAAGCGACCGAGCATCGCCAACGGGCAAAAAAATGTCCCTTGACGAGCCTTGGTGTTTGTGGGATTATAAATACCGATCTCAAACTCATTCTTTAGTAGTTGTTGATGCTTCTAAGCCTCAAAGAGTTACTCCTTGCATCTCTACAAGCTTTCTTTGAGCCATCTTTGCAAGAACCCTAGTTTCAATCTCCACTCCTTGATTTAGCCTTCAAGTTTCACCGATTCATCATTTTGAGGCATCAAGAGGACTAGAGAATTTTCTTTGGAGCAAAGTATTTGTTGTATTCTTTATTTGCTCCATTGTTTGTGTATTTTGTAGTTTATTTTCATTGTATATCATTTGTATAAACCTAGGTTGCTAAATTTGATTGAGTTGGTGGTTGCCTTGGTGTTAAGGTTTAAATCCACCATTGTAAACTTAGTTTACTAGGATTAGTTGAGTTGTTCCTTAGGTTGAGGTGAGAGAGTACTCTCGGTAGGAAGGTGGATACTTCCGGGTGTGGAAGTGCCTTCGGTTTGAGAGCAGAGACTTTTTAGTGTAAAGTCATCTTTGTAAGGGAAACAATATAATCTAGTAAAGCTAGTTTGGAAATCCTAAGCGGGGTGCTTAGGGTGTGCAGTAGGCATTGGGGCCGAACCTCTATAAATTCATGTGTTAGCGTTATCTCTCTTGTGTTTGTGTTTAATTATTTTATTATTGCTTCCGCATTTAGTCGATAAATTGCAATTTGTCTAAGTAATCTAAGAAATGATAAAAATCGGAATTAGGTGAAAAGATTTAGTTAACACACTTTCACCCCCCTCTAGTGTAGGCCATTTCACTAACATTTGATATCAGAATGGGTCATAGATTGAGATTTCACCATCTCCTCTACATCGTCTCTCGATCCGGAAAATGACACTAGAGTGTTTAGCGTCTTCACCTCCTAAGTTCGATGCCTCAAACTTTGGTCTTTGGAAATATAGGATGTACACATATTTAAAGACTAAAGGTTTGGGTGTCATTAACATGTTAGCATTAGAATTCATTGAAGCTAAGGTTGACATGCATGCTTGGAGTGAATTAGATAAAAAAATATTTAAGTATAATAGAGATGCCATGAATTATATACTTTGCACATTATCAAATGGCATCCTAGAAAAAGTCATGCATTGCCCTTCGGATTGTGATTTATGGGCTACTTTAAATATTTTATATGATCATGCCAAAACCGAAGAGATTGGCACTTTTGCTGAAGGTGGTGATGACAATGGTCACTCACCTACTACTAATCTTGGTTTTGATGCTCATAGTACTTCTAGTCAAAGGAGCAATTCTAAGAGCCGAAAACAGAAATGTAACACTACTAGAATATTGGTTATCAGCCACGGGGTTCACCAACGGCCGCCTAGGCCGTTATAATTAGTCACGACTTTTTGATAACCATAGCGGTCGTGGCTGATGTAACTAAATTAGCAGCATATTGCATACGGCCGCTCAAGACCGTCGCTCATAGCTGTTGGCGCGCATGGGGCGCGAAATGAAATAATCTAGTAACGACGGCGTAGGGGGGGGGGCATAGGGCTATCGATGATATAAGTAAGTAATTAGCCACATCTAGCAGTGGTTGCCGCTTATTAATTGATGATGTGAATGTGACGCGAAAATAAAAAACACATCACCGACGGCTTAGAGAGGACTATGAGACCGTCGGTGATATTATTAGTTGTTGCCCACTGGTTATCGATGGCTGATGGGCCGTCGGTGATAAACCTTTTTATTTGCGTTCGTGCCCGACCCTTCCTCGTTTCGCCGCTCTCTTCTCTCTTTGCTGCCGACCGAGTTATTGCCGCTGCCAATTGTGTCCTCTGCACCAATTTCGCGCGCCGTCGATGTTGCCTTCTCGCCATTGAGTTTGCCGCCGAGCAGCCATCGACATAGATGCCGCCCTTGCCCTCTCCCTTACCGTTCGATCAAGCCCCAATCTCCATGCGCTGTGCATCGATCGCAATCTCCCTCGCCGCCTTCCAGGTGATCTCTTCCTCCCCTCTCCGATCGGGGCCTGCCAAAACCCTAGGGTTTCAGTCAACACCGACATTAGTTAATTTTTATTTATTTATTAGATTAATTAAATTTAATTAATTAGGGTTAATGTTAGATTAATTAGGGTTATTTGTTAATTATATTTAATTAGGGTTAATTATTTTTGTCTGTTAGATTAAATTAGATTAGATTTAATTTAAATATATTTAATTTAATTAGATTTAATTTAATTAGATTGTATATCTTAGATATTTAAATTTATTATTTTTTCTTTTATGTATATTTGCCAGCCTAGCGGACTAGTTCGTGATCGAGCAGAGTCGACTCATGGTCCGGAGCGAGCTTGCGAGCTCGGGTAAGTAGAATATAAATTATAGAATATTCTACTTATTCGAGCTCACAAGCTCGCACCGGACCATGAGTCAACTCGGCTCAATCACGAACTAGTCCGCTAGGCTGGCAAATATACATAAAAGGAAAAATAATAAATTTAAATATCTGGGATTCGACCCGATGCACTTCTTGACGGTGATGTTGCCTCTAGGCATGGTAGGGCATCGACCCGATGCACATTTTGTGGGTGATGTTACCTTCAGGCATGGTAGGGCTTCAGCCTGATGCACCTCTTTTAGAGTTAGATGCCATGGGCTTGGGTGGCCTGTTGGCCTGGTAGCTAGTCACACCTCTGTGACATTGCCTCTGTAGAGATAGATATATTCTTGTTATCTCTGTGATGTTGATTTGTGGGGGTTGGTAAAACTGCTCACTGAGTTCTTTGAACTCATCCGTTGTCGTTGTTTTGTTTTGTTTTGTAGAGCCTGACCGGTGAGGTGGGCTGGAGCACTTGGCGCAGCTGGAGGGCAGAGGAGCCACATGATCTCATAGCAGTCCTAGTTAGGGGTCATTGTCATGCACTTTTGTTTCGGTATTTGGAGTTGTCCCGTGGGGACATTCACATTTTATTCAGTTTTATTTATTAAAAGAACTGTTGCTCTTCGGTTTATTTTCGTACTTGAGATATGTATTTAAAACCTTGTTGTTTTGAAATGAAAATCTATTTTGGTTCTTTTATTATTAAAAGTTGTTATTTACTTTGTTGTTTATGATGTTTGCATGTGCATGAGTTAGGCTGCGGGGTATAGGTACGTACGTATACCCTGGCCAGTCACGTGATCCTGCTTTTGGGGATGACAAAGTTGGTATCAGAGCATGTGGTTCATTCCGACTATGACCTAGAGTTGTCACCGTATAGGGCATTGCTAGCGTGTCAGTATACGGTAGGGGTTATGCTATGAGATCAATGGGCTAAGTCTGCACCTCAGCGCGACTTGACGTTTGGTTTGCAAACAGGGGTGAATTTAGTTGCTTAATCTTGAATTATTTCTTTTCTGGTGTTTCCAGATCAATGGAGGCCTTTGATGCCGCAAGGAGCGGTAGTGATAGCAACTCCACTGAGCACCGAGGCCGAGGCTGAGGTCGGGGCCGGGGTCGAGGGAGACAACCGCAGGACTAGGAGGTGGTGGGACCAGATCCCATGGTTGTGCAGCTGTAGGGCCGAGTGGATGAGCTGACTGAGGCACTCCGCAGGGTGGAGGAATTGGGACAGTCCCAGGGTAGCACAGCTTGAGTCCGTGAATGGCCCTGTGCTAGAGAGTGCCTCATTTTGGGGGGGGGGCTACCTTTATATGAGTGCCTGAATTAGAGATCCTTGCAATAATTGCTTAGTATCTTGAATGATTCATTGGGTCTCATCATATAGTTAAATATTTATGGTGCAGTATGGTTAGGCGGCCCTAGGAATCCTAGGGGGGCCATTTGATAGAGTTTTGTAGATTGGATCTGCAGGGGTTGGCTGAGAGTAAATTTCCCCTATAGATGAAAATTTGGATTGATTGTAGGATATTTCCCTTAGATTTCATGAAATATAAATTATGGGTGTAGATCGACCTTATGCTTAAGGGCCATGATTGTGTGCGACTAGAGTTGAGCAGGACTAGAGCGGTTTTGCTCTGAGGCATGTTTTGGGTGTGTATAGGTGGGGCATTTCAGAAAGGATTGTCCTGGCAAGGGCAGTCAGCAGCCTGATCAGACCAAAGAAAAAACACGAATGTCAGTAGATTTCGTAGCTCAAAGGGGTCAGACTCGGGGAGGAGGCCAGCGAGCTGGTGGTTCAGAGAGGCCCGCTGCACAGGTGGTTGCTATGAATCAAGAGGACATTGAGGAATCCAGGGTAGTATCAGACAACCTTGTTGTTGATTTCGCAATTGCGTATGTCTTGTTTGATCCGGGTGATACACACTCTTTCGTGTCTGTTTTGTTTGCTGCTAAGTTGGTAGGGGTACCTTATGTGCTGGAGTTACCCCTTGTGGTGTCTACGCCTACGAGCGTTTCTGTGATGGCAGAGACAGTCTTTCGAGGCTGCAAGGTTGTCATTTGTGGGCATGTGCTGATGGCCGATTTGACACTCCTACCGATGTTGGAGCTTGATGTGATATTAGGCATGGACTGGTTGACGGACTATTTCACCTCAGTTGATTGCAGGGCTAAGACTGTGACTTTCAGTAAGCCTGGGATGCTCCAGTTTACCTTCCAGGGTGAGGAAAGGGGGTGAGCCATTGATGGCGATATCAGCTCTTAAGGCCCGGAAGTTGCTTTTTGGCGGGTGTTAGTCCTTTTTTTGACCTTTGTGTCGGTGGCAGAGGAAGGTGGAGGTGCGGCCAGAGACATCGGGAGGATGCCTGTAGTATGCAGGTTCTCTAATGTATTTTCGGAGTTGTCAGGGTTACCCCCAGAGAGAGAAATTGAATTCTGTATCAATTTACAGCCAGGGGTGAAGTCGATCTCCATTCCCCCATATCGGATGACACTAGCTGAGTTGAGCGAGTTGAAGTCCTAGTTGCAGGAGCTGCTTGATCTGGGTTTCATTCGCCCCAGTGTTTCGCCTTGGGGTGCTCCAGTGCTCTTTGTAAAGAAAAAGGATGGGTCCATGCGGATGTGTATTGATTACTGACAGCTTAATAAGGTAACAGTGAAGAATCGGTATCCATTGCCCAGGATTGATGATTTGTTTGACCAGCTTCAGTAAGCGTAGAGATTTTCTAAGATTGACATGCGATTATGGTACCATCAGTTGAGGATTCGGGACAGTGACGTCCCTAAGACTGCTTTCAGGTCGAGGTATGAGCACTTTGAGTTTCTAGTGATGTCCTTCGGGCTGACTAATGAACCTGTAGTATTTATGGACCTGATGAATCGAGTGTTCAAGGAATACTTGGATAAGTTTGTGATTGTGTTCATTGATGACATTTTGATTTATTCCAGGAGTAGGGAGGAGCATGCTGAGTACTTGAGGGTAGTTCTGGAAACTCTCAGGGAGCACAGGTTGTATGTCAAATTCTCCAAGTGCGAGTGCTGGCAGAAGAGCGTAGGGTTTCTTGGTCATGTGGTGTCCAAGGAAGAAATAAAGGTGGACCATGCAAAGTTAGAGGCAGTTCAGAATGGGAAGAGGCCGACCAATGTCTCGGAAATTCGCAGTTTTCTAGGGTTGGTAGGTTATTACAAGAAGTTTAGGGAGAATTTCTCTAGGATCACGACGCCATTGACCCGCATGACCCAGAAGAAGGTCAAGTTCGAATCGGACAGTAAGTGTGAGGAGAACTTTCTGAAGCTCAAAGACCGTTTAACGTCGACGCTAGTTCTAGCAGTACCCTCGGGTTCAGGAGGTTTTGTTGTTTATTGTGATGCCTCCCGAGTCGGCTTGGGTTGTGTGCTGATGCAAAATAGCAGAGAAGATGGCTTGAGCTGTTGAAGGACTATGACTGCATGATCATGTACCATTCAAGGAAGGCTAATGTAGTAGAGGATGCTCTGAGCAGGAAGTCTTTTGGCAGTCTGGCGCATTTGGTAGTTAGGAGGAGGTCGTTGGCTCAGGATTTGGCCCTATGTTGGATGGCGGAGAAGTCTTGTCAGTATCAGATTCTAGTACGTTGGTGGCTTACTTGAGAGTGCAGTCCACATTGGTTGACATGCTGCGGGCAGCACAGGAGGAGGATGCCTTTTGTGCACTTAGTAAGGATCTGGGCAAGAGAGGAGATGCAGATAATGAGTTCAATGTGGACTCGGAGGGCGTCCTGAGGTTTAAGAACCGGATTATGGTACCAGATATGGCCGAGGTTCGCAAGCAGGTGCTGGAGATGGCTCATCGATCCACCTATACTATGCATTCGGAAGCCACGAAGATGTACCAGGACCTAAGGCAGAACTATTGGTGGAAAGACAAAAAGAGAAGTGGCCGAGTTTGTGTCTAGGTGCTTAGTGTGTTAGCAGGTGAAAGCTGAGCATTTGAAGCCGGCCGGGTTACTCCAGAACTTAGGGTGCTGTTTGGTTAGCGAAAACTATTTTCTGGTTTGGTTTCAGTGAAATTGAAAACTTGGTTTCGAAAACTAGATTTTGGTTTCTAGTTTTCAGTTTTCCGAAAACGCGTTTGGTTAATGAAAACAACATAAGTTTTAGTTAGTTGAAACCAGTGAATATTTATTTGGCTATAAAAAGTAATATTAATTTTCCTTGAACATTTTTAGTAGTAATTAATATTTAGTTAGTTTACAAAATTAAATATTTGCTAATATAGTTATAAAATATTTGTAATATTTAATTAATTAAGTTATTGGTAGTTTGAGATTTTTTTGTTCAATTAGATATAAAAATTAATTAATAGTTAATATTTCAAAATAATAATAATTCTAGTGGTCTAAATTAGTTTTGATTAATTATAAATAGATTAACTTTAATAAAATTGAGTTATTTTAAAATTTGGGTTTGAGTCAATTAGATATAAATTGGTTTAATTAATTTGTAAATTTAAGATAATAGTTTGAGTTGAAAATGATGATTTTTATTTTTAGTTTTAAAAATAATATAGTTTGATTTATTTTTAAATTAATTAATTTTATAATTTTTTTTTTATAATTATAAAGTTGTCACTCCATTTTGATAACGTAATCGACAGTCTCGAAACCACAAAAAATAACATTCTGGTGTTTTCATTTTTATTAGGAAAACTGGTTTCGTTTTCATTCTGGTTTCAATTCAGTTTCATGAAAACGCTGAACCAAACATGTTTTCGTAAGCAGTTTTGGTTTCAGTGAAATCGAAATCATGAAAACAGACTTGGTTTCACTAACCAAATAGGCCCTAGGGGTACCAGAGTGGAAATGAGAGAAGATAACCATGGATTTCGTGACTGGGTTGCCAAAGTCCAGGAAAGGCAATGACTCTACTTGCGTAGTGGAGGATCGCCTAACCAAGTCATCGCACTTCATACCAGTCAGGACGACCTTTTTCAGCCGAGCAGTATCCGAGGTTGTTTTGGATCGGATCGTCACTTATCATGGAGTTCCAGTTATGATTATCTCAGATCGGGGCACTCAGTTCACGATTCGATTTTGGTGGTCATTCCAGGAGGCCTTGGGCACTCAGGTTCGGTTTAGTACCGCATTTCACCCTCAGACAGATGGTCTGTCGGAGCAAACTATTCAAGCACTGGAGGATATGCTTAGGGCATGTGTCTTAGACCTGGAGGGTAGTTGGGAGAGGCACTTACCTCAGATTGAGTTTGCTTATAATAACAGCTACCACAACAACATTGGGATGACCCCCTTTGAGGCGTTGTACGGGCGGAGATGCAGGTCACCTGTAGGCTGGTTTGAGGTAGGACATTCCCTTATGATGGGACTTGATCTGGTGGAGGAGGCTGTGGAAAAAGTGAAGCAAATCAGAGAGAGACTATTGGCAACTCAGAGTTGCCAGAAGATGTATGCAGATGGAAAGGCCAGGGAGGTAGAGTTTGCTGAGCGAGCCATGGTGTTCCTCAAGGTGTCCCTTATGAAAGGAGTAGTGAGGTTTGGTAAGAAAGGAAAGCTAAGCCCTAGGTTCATTGAGTCGTTTCCTATTCTGAGGCGCACGGGAGCCGTAGCCTATGAGTTGGCCCTATCTCCCAGTATGGACCGAGTAGATCCAGTATTCCATGTGTCTATGCTGAAGAGGTATATTCGGGATGAGTCCCATATGATCGAGCCTACCACAGTAGAGGTGGATTCAGCAGTCTCATATGAGGGAGCGTTATCCTTCATTGTTTGATGTGGTGGTGAGTCCTTATTTTCTTTTCTAAAATTCGAGGACGAATTTTCTTTAAGGAGGGAGGATTGTAATATCCTAGATATTTAAATTTATTATTTTTCCTTTTATGTATATTTGCTAGCCTAGCGGACTAGTTCGTGATCGAGCCGAGTCGACTCATGGTCTGGAGTGAGCTTGCGAGCTCGGGTAAATAGAATATAAATTTATAAATTTTTAGGCTTGGGTAGTTGAGAATATTTAATTTGGTGTTGTGTTCGCATAATTGCTAATTATGTTCATATGAGTATTTAATTAATTATTCATGATTTATTAGAATGAGATTAATTAAATTATTTAAGTCTATCGGGTTAGCGGGTTTTGGTTTTGGCTTAAGGTGGATGTGGGTTGTGAATTAAGGATTTAAGGGGTTAGGGTTAAGGAGGGTGTATAAAAACCCCCCTCAAGGCTCGTGGCTCCTATTTTGGAGCCACCTAAAAAGTTGAGAAAGGGAGCCGAGTCGCCAGATTCTTCTTCCTCTTCCACTCTTCCTTCGTTCTCTTTGGAGCTGAGCCGAGAGGAGCCGAGCCGAGCCGCTTGCTTCCTCTCCCTCTCTTCTTTCCGCTTGGAGCCATTTTTTTTGGGTTGAGCCATCGGCCTTTTGAAGCCGGATTCGAGGCCGTCGTCCGGGATTTCTTTCCTAATATTTTTCCAAATTAAGGTGAGTGGTTTACCCTCTCTCTTCGGGATTTTAATCGGATTTTTTGAAGCCGTTCGTGACGGCTTGGTATTTATGCCTTGTTCTTATATATTGACAAGACATATATTGACAAGGCATAAATACCAATCATGCATACAATCTCATAATTTTTACTAAATAAAAACTAGCATATATAAGGTATTCATGAAATAAAACCACATGGGTTCATGACATTATGGGTCTAAGGGGTAGGGGTCGGGTTTGGAGTGTTGAGACGCTTCATAATGAGGACACCCTTAGGACACCGTAGGAGAATTTTGACTTAGGTCTTGATGTGCCATATTCTTGGGGATGGCGAAGCGGCTCATTTAGGAGCCAGGTTACGGGCTACGCCCGGGTGGTTGGACGTCAAATTCTCAACCTGCAGGATAGATTCGGAAGGCTTTCCCCGATTATCCTAGTATGTGCGGTTGCCTCCAAGCATGGTAGGGATTCGACCCGATGCACCTCTTGATGGTGATGTTGCCTTTGGGCTTGGTAGGAATTCAACCCGATGCACCTCTTGATGGTGATGTTGCCTTTGGGCATGGTAGGGATTCGACCCGATGCACCTCTTGACGATGATGATGCCTCTAGGCATGGTAGGGCATCGACCCGATGCACATTTTGTGGGTGATATTGCCTTCGAGCATGGTAGGGCTTCAGCCTGATGCACCTATTTGAAAGTTAGATGCTGTGGGCATGGGTGGCCTGTTGGCCTGGTAGCTAGTCACACCTTTCTGACATTGCCTCTGTAGAGATAGATATATTCTTTTTATCTCTGTGATGTTGTTTTGTGGGGGTTGGTAAATTTGCTCACTGAGTTCTTTGAACTCACCCGTTGTCGTTGTTTTATTTTGTTTTGCAGAGCCTGACCGGTGAGGTGGGCTGGAGCACTTGGCGCAACTGGAGGGCAGAGGAGCCATATGATCTCATAGCAGTCCTAGTTAGGGGTCATAGTTGAGTCTGTAGTAGGTTGTCATGCACTTTTGTTTTGGTATTTGGAGTTGTAGTCCCGTGGGGACATTCACATTTTATTCAGTTTTATTTATTAAAAGAACTATTGCTCTTCGATTTATTTTCGTACTTGAGATATGTATTTAAAACCTTGTTGTTTTGAAATGAAAATCTATTTTGGTTCTTTTACCTTGCTGTTATTTACTTTGTTGAATTGTTTATGATATTTGCATGTGCATGAGTTAGGCTGCGGGGTAAAGGTACATATACCCTGGCTGGTCACGTGAACCTGCTTCTGGGGCATGACATAGATTTAATTAGGGTTAATTAGTTTTTTTGTTGTTGGACTAAAGTTAGGTTAGTTTTAATGTTAGGGTTAGTTAATCAAGGGTAGAATAAATGTTAGGGTTAATTTTAGTTGGGTGTAATTACAATTTAAAAATCATCCACTTTGGACTCGCTCACGCTGGAATCGTCCAATTTGGACTTGCGCCGGAATCGTCCAGTTTGGACTCGCGAGGAATTGTCTACTGTGGACTCGCACCGGCATCCACAAATTTAGAAAATAATCATGACGAGTTGATACATTTCACGTACGCATCGACGAGTCAAGTTTTAATTTTGCAAAACCTTAGATCCGTTCGTGTAAATGAACTAAATGATCTTTTATACGACGTACAACCCTTGAATTGTCCCTAATTGGACAATTTGGGAACATAGTTATTTATATGGCACTTAGTTTATTTCTTTTAGTCATTATTCATTTTTAAATTTTGTTTGTATCTCCCTTGTTCTCCGATACGTGCCCAGATGACATGCGTAGGGAGAACTGTAGGGAGATGTTGTCGAAATTTAAAATGAAGTTAATGACTAAAACAAATACTAAGTGCAATATAAATAACATGAATCCCGAATGGAATAGGACCATCCCACCTAAAGACATTACCTAAAGATATTGCCAACTTTTTGATAGAACATGTCGGGCGATTGAAGATGGATGTACCGACGAATTCATCGTGGAGCTATAACGGACGAATTTCGAGTAGGCGTAACTTACTTCTTAAATTTCGCCTACTTGAATAAAAAATTCCTTAGTGGTGATAAAATCCGATGTTCATGCCAGAAATGTTCGAACATAAGATTTTTGGATCGGGAAACTGTCACAATGCATCTGTATACAAAAGGATTCACACCAAGATATTTTGTATGGAATTGTCACGGGGAGTCACATCAAGTCGGGATGTCGAGCAATCCCGTTGTTCATACTCATGTTGAATCCTCTATTGTGGTTGTTTATTCTTCTTCAAATCCACCTAATCCTTATAGAACAAGAAGAAGAGTATTACACGGATGATGATACTGATGATGATGAATAATTGTAAATGTGAAGTATATATCTTCAATTATTAAATGTATCTATTAATCTATTATATATATACTGATTAAATTCATATTTGACAACTGTGGTTCAAGAAGTGAGTGCTTGAGGAGGCATTCCTCGTAGGACTACCCCTCGACGATTACCACCTGCCACCCTTGTACCCACCATCCCCACACTTTCGGCCACCATCCCCCCACCTGATCCGGCCACCATTCCCCCACCTAATCCAGCCACCACTCCCCCACCTGATTCATTCACCATCCCCCAACTGATCTAGCCACCATCCCCCCACCTCCAGCCACCCCTTCAGTCGATCTAGGCCCGTCGACAACGAGACGTAGGCCACGAGGGCCTAACAGAATTCTCCCTCCGTCAGCCGAGGGAGAGTCGCGCAGATTGGTTAGTGTGCGCGGTAGAAGGTAAGTAGATGCATTAATTATTCATTATAATTTATTTATAATTCCTCACAAGTATAATATAGAATTGTACTATATTTGGTGCAGGTTTGAGCATGAGGACGTCCCACGCACGATAGTGGGGACGATCCGAAAGTTTATGCACGGGGCGTGGCCTACATGGTCTCACGTGCCCCGTGAGCATAAGGATTTACTATGGCGAGAGTTCTCAGTATGTTTATTAAATTAATGTTAATGTAAAATATCGATCGGTAATAATACTTTTTTTTTGCAGGCTCATTATACATGGCCGAAGGACCAGACTCCTTTTGTGGAGAGTGCATGGGAGCACGTTGCCCGCGCTCGCTACAACGGGCTGCTTCAGTAGGCCCGTAAGACTGTGATGAGACAATTGAGGGCCACACAGATTGGGCAAACTCGGGGACACCCCCCCGAGTGGATTCGAGGACCAGCTTGTTGAGCGGTCGGATACGCTTGAGTGGCAAGTGGTCTCCCAGATAGCGTCGAGAAACTGCATCTTCGGGGGGGGGGGGGGGGGCACGGGGGGGCGCCACATTGGTGGCTCCGTATCTTTTGCGGTGCACGAGCGTCGTATGGTATGTATAATTTCTTTACTTTTAATTAAAATATTATATATTATGTATAATGATACTAATGTATTTGTTTTCTAATGTAAGATACGAGTTGCGGAGAATGGCACCGCCCAACGCCCCTCGTTGATGCAAGTGTTTGAGAGCACTCATCGTCGACGAGGAGGAGCGGGGGACTACGTCGTGTAGGGCCTCGATCATCATGGTAAGTATTTATGTCTATTTGATTTACGTAATTTTTATTTATAGTTTATATATATGTATTATTTAAAATATAAATGTGTATAGGAGACCTACACAAGGACCGTGATCGAGCGCGGAGGCACTCCAGAGGAGTTTGACGCGGGTGCATGGGTCGTGGCCGCAGGTGGCTAGGAGCACGATCATGTTTATGGCTTTGCAAACAGTGGTCATGCATGTGCCATGTTAGAGCCACTAGGGGCACCGACCCCTCCCGCTGCGGGTGAGAGGCCCTCGACATCGCGGACGCAGGACTAGAGCCGGATGGCGGCCTTGAAGTCTGATTTAACACAATAGAGAGCGATGATAGAGGAGCAGAGACAAACGACGGAGGAGCAGCGACATGCGATGGAGGAGCAGAGATGCACGAATGACGTGCTGAGACAAACGATGCAGAACATGCAGGCCCTCCTCACTCAGGCATTCTACTGATGATGTCACAGCCATTGTCCTCCTCAACCCAGTCGATGCTCCCGACCCAGTCGCTGTCGGATCCACCGCCTCCACCACAACTGTGAGATTTTGGTTTATTGTATTTTGATTATATTTTGATACTTGCTAGTCTTCGTTTGAAGGTTAGATACTTGATAGATGTTTATACTTTACATTTCATATTTTGATACTTGTTTGCCTCCGGTTTGTGGGTTAGATTGATGATATTTAAGTAAAACTTGTATGGTTGGTTGAAAATATTTGTGTATGATGTTTTGTGGATGTAATCTATGGTTGTAAATAGATTATAATGTATAAATATCATTGTATACATGAATTTTCAAATTTTTTTTTTCTAGTTACAGGATATAAATTTAGCCACGACTTACCCACGACTACCCGTCACTACGTCGTGGCTAAAAGCGTATCATAAATAGCTGATGGTCTGGGCAGCACCAAATATCACAGTTGCTAATAATATCACCGATAGCTAACAGCCGCGACTGATGTGTTTAAATCAGCGACAGCCATCGAGTGCCATCACTAATGTGTTTAAATCAGCAACAATGCACGCAGTTGCCGCTGATGATTACTTATGACTATAGAGGTCGGCAGTCACAATGTATCTGAGAAGCGCACATCAGTGACGATGTTTTGCCAAGGTCCGCACCGTCCGTGATAGTTATCACCGATGGTTCAACCACGGCCTGAGCCGTCGGTGACAACCACAATTCTAGTAGTGGTAATTTATCATACTTGCAAAGAAAAGGGGCATGTGAAGAAAAATTACTCTTCCATGAAGAACAAGGTAAAGAAGAGGTCAAATGCTTCCACATCATCTTATTCAATTGAAGCACCCTCTTGCCACGATTATGACGTCACTTCAAAAGCTTGCCTCATGGATGCTAATAATGAGGTAAAATCTTCTACTTCTGGTCATGATAAAATCTTGAAAATGATGATAATAGCTCTAATTCTTTAGGTATGACTTATGATGAGCTATTAGAAGAATCTATGAAGATGTATGCCATGCTCATGAAATGAAATAAGGAAAATAAAAAAATCAAGAAAGAAAATCTAAAGCTTGTTAGTCATTTGCACGAGTTGAAGAGTGAAAATGAGAAATTAAAATCTTGCTCTTTGATTCATGCCATGATAATTTAGAATTGAGCTTAGAGCCTTGAAAATTGAAAATGAGAATTTGAAATCAAAAATAAAACTTAGAAGTAATGAATTGAAAAATGATTTCAAAATCGAGAATGAAAAATTGAAAATTGAAAATTGAAAATTGAAAATTGAAAATGATATGTTGAAATCTCAATTACATGCATTGTATAAATCTATAAATGATTTGAAAGATGAGATATTGATTTTGAGTAGGAAAGTTAATATCTTTTAATCCTAAAAATCAAAATGTCTCATTTAGGAAACCTCAAAAGAAAAATGTTTCCTTTAAGAATGCTCATGCTCATCATAGTCCACATGTCAAGTGTTCTAATGATAAATCTCATGTCCATAGCAAAAACGAAAAGAAGTTTAATGGACATTGCTTTTGTTGTGGTATGTTTGGCCATGCTATTTATGATTGTGCATTCAAGAAAAATCCAAGTGTAGCTAGGACACTTTGGATTCCTAGGCCATCTAACCCCAAGGACCCAAAGTCATTTGGGTACCAAAGATCTCATCTTCTATTGTAGGGGGAGCTACCACATATGAGTGAGATGAAGTTGGTTGATTGAAGTTGCTTGAGGGCTTGAAGGATACATCACCTCAAAGTTTCAACTTCAAGTCATCATGATGCCTTAGGAATGAAAATTGGCATCTAAGTAAACTTGGTATCATGTCCTTTACTTTACTTGAATTCATTTGAGCTGGAGTTTTATGATACTTGATTTATTTGAGTTGATCTTATCCGCTCTTGATACGGTTTTATTAAAATGATTTTTGATTTTTGGTTTCTCGGTCTTCTCGGAGACCTTTGTAGCCTATAAAGGGATCATGCGACCTTGCGGTTCTAAATCATAGACTCATTGTGGCCTTTCGGTTTTCAACCAATAGGAAGGGTTGGAGATCATGTTTTTATTTATATTTCACTTGTGATCTCTTTAAATTCGTTTTGAAAACACTCGATTTCATTTTGAAACGAATTTGAAACTATTTAGCAAAGTAGATTTTGAAATCGATAATTGATCCCTCTCTTTGCTACTTAGTTTGAAAACTTGCTAGTAGCTACATTTTTATTATCCTACTAATGAATATTGTTTGCAAGTTATAATAAAATGGAAGACTTTAGAAATTGGAAAGAAAAAGACAAGTTTGATAAAACTTTCAAGAATGAGGTATGATTTTGGTTTTACAAAAATATTACTTTAATACTCAATATTCATGCTTTAATAATGTCTCTATACTCATGATTGAATTTGCATGATAACTTCTTAAAATCTCATGAGTAGGATGAATTTTAGTATTTAAGCTTGGAAAAATTTGACACAAGTCAATAAATCGACTTGGACACTTCATTTTAAGTTCAAACTTCATAAACATGTTTAGGAATAGGTATGACATGTTTCCATGCATTTAGAATGAAAAATTCATATGGATATGGAT
The DNA here is from genome assembly GCA_034359265.1 of Canna indica. Lineage (NCBI taxonomy): Eukaryota > Viridiplantae > Streptophyta > Magnoliopsida > Zingiberales > Cannaceae > Canna > Canna indica. Next base: position 26,988,611 of record CP136898.1, on the reverse strand, counting down.
AAAATAACATAGAGGTCATTTCATGATAACCTCTTTTGAACCAAGTTGACCCAAGTCAACAAATTGACTTAGAGGTGTTATAGGAAATCCGACACTAGAAGGGGGGGTTGAATAGTGTCTGCCCCCTTTTTGATTTACTCAATTTTTCTTTTTACTCGATTTAACTTTAATCAAATTCAAGTGTATCTTAACAATAGATGTGATCAAATATGAAGAACAATAATGAGCAAATATTGAAAGCAATGCAGACAAGATGAATTATAGTGGTTTGGCCAACTGCCTACTCCACTACCTTGGCTCCTCACCAAGGATTTCTAATCACTACTTTATAGACCTTGTGTTTCCCTTTGAATACAATTGAGGACACTCTTCTCACCTCTTTGAGAACCCCTCAAATCTATTCACCTAGGCAAAACACAACTCTACAAAGTTTCCCCTAAGTGTTTCTCTAGCACACCTAGCAGCTATTACAGATTGAAAACAAGTCTGGAATAAAACTTCAAATACAATGCAAAAGAGCTTAAGAATAAAGAGAGGAACCACAACTCTTTTCCCAAGCCTTCACGCCTTCAACTTGCGAGAAGATAGACTCGAGTTGCAGCAGAGTTGAGGGAAGCAGGTGCTTGAAGAGGATTTTGACGGAAGATTAGGGCGTAGCAATTTGATCACTTTGAAGGCTTTTAATCACTTCTTGAATGCTCGATCAATTATCTAAGAAGATTTTAAGAAGGTAGGTGAGGGGTATTTATAACCCTTCAGCTGAACGGCGATTCAACAGACCGAAAAATAGCCGTTACAGCCGTTTGGTCGATCGTCGGTCGATCGATCGATCGATCGCCACCCTTTCTGTGTGTTTTTAGCGCTGTTCGGTCGACCAGTGGGTCGATCGAAGGAGTCACAACTTCATCCATCCTGAATCCGATCGACCAAATCGGTCGACCGATGTAGGGAGGCCAGGCGCTCGATCTGCAATCTTCAATCCGATCAACTGATTGGTCGATCGATGCGCCTTCTGCCTAATTTTGGTTTCGGTCGGTCGATCGACGTAGCCTACTGCTAGATTTTCACCAACTTCGGTCGACCGAATGGCTACTGCTGTTTTGCGGCATCATTCGGTCGACCGAATAGGCTACTACCTATATTCTGCCTTATTCGATCGACCCGAGCCTTTCTACTTGATCTAAACCCGAGTCTTTCTTTGACGTTTTCTTCTTTCGTTTCTTCGACGGTCTTTTCTTTCGTTTCGTTTGAACGAACTTCGCATGCTTATCGCAACCTCAACCCGAACTCCAAACTTTACACATAGATTAAATACATATTTGTTATCATCAAAATAAAGATGGAAGCTTAAGAGGGACTCTTAAGCCAACAATCTCCCCTTTTTTGATGCTGACAAACATAACAAGGAATTTTAAGAAAGCATATGCATATTTTTTGTGAGTTTGAGTTAAGGCATTCATGAGTTAAGGTATACAGGATATAAAACTCAACATATGCATACAAATGCTTACAACTCAACATATGCTCCTCCTATCAAATTGCATATCATTTTGGTAACTCCCCCTAACTATATGCATCGTAAAAACCAAGTGTGACCTTACTTTTTCTCCCCCTATTGACATCAACCAAATATGGTAAGAATTAAGGTACAATTAATGAGTTTCATCATAAAAACCAAGAAAGTCATAAAACCACGTATCATCTACCACTATAGTCCTTCCTATTAATGTAAGCCTATAGAAGGCAAACATCAATAAGTCGCAAAGCCCCACTACATAGCATTACGTAAGTGCGATGATACTTTTATAGAATGCAAGTTTTGAAACCCATATAAGTTTTGAAGAAGAACATTTTAACTACTAGGAAAAGCACAAATTCCTAATTGCATCCTAAAATTTGTAAAGCTTTCTTCAACCAAGGGTTTTGTAAATATATCGGCAAGTTGTTTATCGGTGGATACAAATTCTACCGATATATTTCCTTAGTCACATTATCCCTAAGAAAATGGTGCCTTAAGTCAATATGCTTAGTTCTAGAGTATAAATTAGGATTCTTTGTTAAATTTATTGCACTAGTATTATCACAATGAATAGGTATGCAAGAATACTCAAGTTCATAGTCTAAAAGGGTTTGTTTCATCCAAAGAACTTGTGCACAACAACTAGCCGCAACGATGTATTTCGCTATGGTAGTTAAAAGTGTTGTAAGAATCTGCACACTAGAGGGGGGGTGAATAGTGTGTTGTCTAATACTACTTGCCTAATTCGATATTAATCAATTCTTGAATTATTTAGGCAATGTGTAATTCGACTACTAAGTGCTAAATCGATGAATGATGAAGCAATTTAAGAGCTAGCAAAATATCAAGCAAACGCACTGATTTATAGTGGTTCAGCCCCAATGCCTACTCCACTACCTAAGCACCCGCTTAGGATTTCCAAACTAAGTTTACTAGATTAATTCTTGTTTCCCTTACAATAAGGACTTTGACTCCAAGAGTCGCACTCTCGACCTAAGGCACTTCCACACCCGAAAGTCTCTGCCTTCTTATCGGGAGCACTCTTCCACCTCAACCCTAAGGGACAACTTAACTAATCATAGTAAAACTAAGTTTACACAAGTGGCTTTACTCCTTCACAACAAGGAAACCACTTCCACACACAAGACCTAACAACCTAGGTCTTCCTACAAATCAAATACAAAGAGTTTGAGGAACAAAATAGACAAAAACTTGTTACAAGAAGAGGAATAATAGCTTATCACACTTAGACGCCTCTTCTTCCCGCGCCTAACCACTTGATGAACCCTTTTGAAAGTAAACTCTTTTTGACAGCAGGGGATCAAGACTCAGTCGATGAACTTTAGCGCTTGAAAGTTTGAAGGATGCAAATGAATCACTCTTTGAAGCTTTTTATCATCCAAGAATCTGAGAGAGAGAATGATAAAAAAAGATTAGAAGGGAGATTTATAAACCCAGCTGAAACAAGGCATCAACGGGATTATTTTTGACTATTTCAAACGCCCGGTCGATTGTCCGGTCGAATCGTCGGTCAACCGACCGATCGACCACTGGCTTACTGTAAGTTTTTTCCCTTGATCGGTCGACCGACGGGTCGACCGGTTGACGGAAAAATATCTACTTCCAATCAGATCGACCAATCGGTCGAATGAAGCCAGCTATTACACGCCAATCGATCGACCGACGGGTCGATCGATTGTCGTGGGATTTGGCCATCTTGAATCCGGTCGACCAATCGGTCAACCGACTCAGTGATGTCGAGATCCCCGACTCGCGCTATGCCTTCCGATTGACCGATCGGTCGACTAATGAGCATTCTGCCAATATTTGGCATCGGTTAGTCGATCGATCGGTCGACCGATGCAGCAATAGCCAAAATTTTCTCCTACTTCGGTCGATCGGCTGGTCAACTGATTTGCTACTACCATTTTTCAACGACATTCGGTCGACTGATCGGTCGATCGAATTGGCTGCTGCCAATGCATAACACCATTCGGTCGACCGAATCAGAGCTGGAAACTTTTATCTTTGGATTTCTCTTTTCGCCCTTGGTTTTCGGCTTTGTTCTTCAGCGTGCTTTATCTTTGAAGGATTCTCCATGCCATCCAACACATTTTTGATGCACACATTTATCTGTTTTGAGGATTGATCAAGAGGCGTAAGGCTTGACGTATCTTTCATCGATCCTACAATTTTCATACTTCAAACACTTGTTAAATAGATTTGTTATCATCAAAATAATCATGAGGAGAATAAAGCATGAAGGAGGAACCCTTCAGCTAACAATCTCTCCCTTTTTGATGATCACAAACCATTGACGAATAAATATCAAGATACAAGGAAGCATCAAGGAAATGAAGCAATGTATTCAATTTGAGCCCCCTCTATCTATATGCATATATTTTCTAGTTTTCCCTTTATCATTATGTGTGATACTTGAAATGAATGTATTCATTTTGTACTCGCCCTATCGATAAGCATATATTCATATTATTCATTTTGTACTCCCTCTATCGATAATCATATATTCATATATTCTCCCCCTTTTGTCATTCATAAAAAAAAAACAAACAAACATAGCAAGCATACATGAGAAAAAAATAACACTTACATTACTAACCATCACATAGTCAAACAAATACATGTGCATAAGATGAAAATGTCAATACATCAACATCAATACATCAATACATCAAAGCATCAAAGAGGATTACTCGTCCTCAGGTGGTGGAGGAGGTGGTAGATGCGACCGATAATATTACCACATCTCATCCATTCTCCCATATATCTCCTTTATGCGCCGGCCATGGTCACTGATCATGGTACCAAACTCATCCATCTGACAGCCGAACGCGTCCATGCGCTCTGATAATATTCTGTTACATTCCATCTGACCAATCTAAAACTGAGCAAATCGATGCTCCAGATCACTTAGACTCGTACGGGAAGGGCTAGATGAGGAGCCTCCACCAGCTTTGTCCTCCTCCATCTCTGTGTCATGCTTAGCCTATTCCATAGGATCTCCTCGCGTTCTTTTGTCGCGCTGATGTTCAAGGATCTGCATGCGGCTAAGGGAGGAAGAATCTATGGCTCTAGGAATTGGCTCTATTTCAAATCTAGATCTATTTACCCCAGCTTCATACATGAAATGAGAGATCACTGAGGCATATGGTAGAGCTTGTTTTTTGGAGGAATGGACTTCAGCTATATACCTAAGCATGAGGTCAGAGACATCTATAGGAATACGGGTCATGGCAAAGAAGAGAACCCTATCACTCATAGTGGTGACCTCATCATAGTGACCTGCTCTTGGAAGAATATTATATGATACGATGAGGTGCACAATCCTAGCAATGGGTGAGAGTTTTATGCTTTGGGTAGGGATCACTCCCTCATAATCCTCAGGGCATATGACTGACACAACTTCATGAGGAGGGAAATCCTCATGAAATCGGTGTGTGGACATCTTGTAAATTTGTCTTCCCACTAGAGGAAATCCAAATGTATCTCTGATGAGGGATTTGGTGATGACTAAATCGAAGAACTAAATCATCACTAAGCCTTGCCTTTTCTATCACTAGGTTAGACAAGAAGGCTTTTACCAGGATGGGGCATACCGGTACTTATTTTTCTAGAAATTCTACCCATCCTATACTAACAAGTTTCCCTCGGATATCAAATTGTTCTAGGTCATCTAAATTAACTGGCCATGTTTGCAGGATGGCTCTATCAACAAACTTAGCAGCTTGTTTCTTGCCTAATTGGGTCAAAAGGTTATCAGGTAAGGATGGGATCTTAGTTTTGGGTGTCATTCTGCAAGACAATTATGAAGATGATGTAGATGATTAGTTTTAAATGAAAGATGCATGCTTTTAACGCAAATGAAAGAAAGCTAAAAGTTTAAAGATCGGCATAGATTCATGCATGAACAAAAAGATTTTCTCATTAAATCTCAAGATAAATAAAACTAAATCAAAATAAAAAGGAAAGATTAAACAAAGTGATCCATAAATGAAGATATCAAAAAAATTGTTTTGACTAGAGAAGAATAAGAAACATTTTCCTTTTTGACCAAACAAAAATTTTAAAGAAGGCTAAAGTTAAAGTTAAGAAAAACTCATGAAAGAAAACAAGAGAGTCTTTGACTAACAATTTTTGTTCAAAATAAAATTCTATTAAAGAGTAAATGATGAATCATTTGAAGAAAACATAGGATATTTGATTTTTGTTGAAAGAAAACTCGTTTTTGGAGTAAACAGGCTAAAGAGAAGTTATCATCCAAGAAAAATAAGCATGAATGATATTTTTATGTATGAATCCACACACATTGTGAGAGTAAAAGTGAACAAATCATGTTTTTGAGAGCAACTTCATGAATGATGGATGAAGGAAGGTTTTTTACCTTGGAGAAGAGTCTTGGGGAGGAGGTAGAACCCTAGAAGATGAAAGGAGAAGTCTTGGAATGGGGCAGCCTGTCGAATGGGCAAGGAAGCCCTAGTTTCGGTCTTAAACCAATGGTTTGAACGACCAGGATTAAATCTGGCCGAAGAAATGGGCGATCTGGATCATTTTTCGCTCGTCGGTCGATCGAGCGGTCGAATGCCGATCGACCGCTCGATCTGCCCTGGTTTTTATCCCTTAAGGAAAAAATTATTTTTGAGAGGATGTGAGCATTCAAATTTTGTGAATTTTTTTAAATACAAATTAGACTCTATGAGCATTCCAAGAAGTCAAGAATCACTTAAAAAGGTTGTCTCTACAATTTTCTAGAAATCCTATAAGATCTCAGTGGCATTTTTGTAAATATGGGTCATTTATCCACTGATTTCAGATTTTGCTCAAATTTTCTAGATATCGAGATATGATCATTTAACACTCATTTATCAAGTCTGAAGTGACATTAATATCGTTTAATCAAGATATGAGCTTTGCACGATTTTAATCAAAGTATTCTTGAACCAATGAAAATGCTAAGTATTGTATTTGGCTATCTACTCATGTTTTCTTTAACTTAGGCACTTGGACATCTAACATGAGTGAATTTTAACATGTTTGTGAAAATTTAAACTCAAAAAGAAATTTCTAAGTCAAATTGTTGACTTAGGTCAAACATTTTCAATTTGAGTCTCATAAACTAATCTAGTGATCACATTGTTCATATAGTTATGAATTTTCATGTGATACCAAGTGTAACAACCTAGATTCATGTGATGTGTGTATGTAAAACATGTTTGCCAATCCATAGAAAATGAGATCTCTAATAAAAATTTTAACCTAGAGCAAATTTCATCCAATCAAGATATGAAATTGCCTAAGTTATCAAAGATTTACTTACTCATGAACTTTCATATATTTATCAAGCAAAGGCAATCATGAGCATAGAGACTTCATTAATTATGAATAATCAATTATTATACAAGTATTTTTCAAAATTGAACTCATACGTCATTCCGGAGAATTTTTCAAACTTTTCATTTCCCTTTTTAGTTTTGCTCTATTAGTCTTCCATCACATTTTTGATAACTTACAAACAATATTCATTAGTAACATAATGGAAATGTGATTACTAACAAGTTATCGTACTAGATAGCAAAGAGGAAATCAAGTATCGATTTCAAATTTTACTTTGCTAAATAGTTTGAAATCCGTTTCAAAATATGTTGTCATAAATCCAAAAATGAATTTTTTAAGAGATCATAAATATAATATTAATGAAAACATGATCTCCAACACTTCCTATTGGTTGAAAACCGAAAGGCCACAATGAGCCTACGATTTAAAACCGTAAGGTCGCATGAGCCCATTACAGACTACTTAGGTCTCCGAAGAGACCGAAAATCAAAAATCAAAATCATTTTTGAAACTTATCAAGAGTGAAAATCTACTAATATTAAGCATAAATCAAACTCCAACTATAATTTTAGCAAGAGATTATAGGAGATGATACCGAAGATACCTAGATGCCAATTTTCATACCTATGGCATCTTCGTGGCTTGCAGTTGCAACCAAAGATGGATTCTTCATTGATGTCCATGGTCAACTTCAATTCTTCATTTTCCTTTACCCTTGTGCGGTTTCTCCCCCTACAAAAGAGCATGTGACATTTGGTACCCAAATGGCTTTGGGTCCTTGAGTGTTAGAGGACTTAGCTACCCAAAGTGTTTTAACTCCACTTGGGTTCATCTTAAATGCGCGATCATATATAGCATACCCATATACACCGCAACAAAAACAATGTCCATTAAATTTCTTCCTTTCATTATGGACATGAGATTTAATGTTGGAATATTTGACAAGAGAAAAATGATGGACATGAGCATTCTTAAGTGAAACATTTTTCTTTTTAGCTTGAGGTTTAAGTGTGGAATGTCTAACATGAGAATGATGACGAACATTGCCATTCTTTACATAAGCATTTTTTATTCTATTGTTCTTAGGAGAGAGGCATTCTTAAATTCATTTACTTTCTTACTCAAGAAAACAACTTCACTTTTCAAATCATTCATAGATTTTTGAATAGCATGTAAATGAGTTTTCAATATGCTATTTTCATTTTTGTGTTTCAATGCTTTAAGCTCAAATTCTAAGTTATCATGGCATGGATCAAGTGAGCTAGATTTTAATTTTTCATTTTCTAATTCTAGAGTATGCACATATGAACTAAGCCTAGAATTCTCATTTTTAATCCTTTTATTTTCCTTATTCTTTTTTAAGAGTAAGGCATACATGATTTTATACGCATTCATCAAATCATCAAAATCATTAGAACTAGATGAGTTAATACTATCATTTTTATTAACATGACTAGAAGGAAAGGGGAGTACCTGATCGTTACCATTCATGGGGCAAGCTTTTGAGGTAGCTTCATAATCATTGCAAGAGAATGTTTCATTTGAATGGGATGATGATGTGGAAGCACTCGACCTCTTCTTTGCCTTGTTCTTCATACTAGGGCAATTCTTTTTCACGTGCCCTTTCTCATTGCGTAGGTGACATACCACCTTTCTCTTCTGACTCATTGTACTTCTTTGACTAGAAACATTAAATGCTTCCAGAACTTCATTAGATATAGGAGCACGCATGACAATTGTTATCGTATCCTTCATTTAGATTAACGAGTTCTTCATTTAGATTAAGAGCTAGCAAAATATCAAGCAAACGCACGGATTTATAGTGGTTCGGCCCCAATGCCTGCCCCAATGCCTACTCCACCACCTAAGCATTCCGCTTAGGATTTCCAAACTAAGTTTACTAGATTAATTCTTGTCTCCCTTACAATGAGGACTTTGACTCGAAGAGTTTCACTCTCGACCTAAGGCACTTCCACACCCGGAAGTCTCTGCCTTCTTATCGGGAGCACTCTTCCACCTCAACCCTAAGGGACAACTTAACTAATCCTAGTAATACTAAGTTTACACAAGTGGATTTACTCCTTCACAACAAGGAAACCACTTCCACACACAAGACCTAACAACCAAGGTCTTCCTACAAATCAAATACAAAGAGTTTGAGGAACAAAATAGACAAAAACTTGTTACAAGAAGAGGAATAATAGTTTATCACACTTAGACGCCTCTTCTTCCCGCGCCTAATCGCTTGATGAACCCTTTTGAAAGTAAACTCTTTTTTACAGTAGGGGATCAAGACTCAGCCGATGAACTTTAGCGCTTGAAGGTTTGAAGGATGCAATTGAATAACTCTTTGAAGCTTTTTATCATCCAAGAATCTGAGAGAGAGAATGATAAAAAAAGATTAGAAGGGAGATTTATAAACCCAACTGAAACAGGGCATCAACGAGTTTATTTTTGACCATTACAAACGCCCGGTCGATGGTCCGATCGAATCAATGGTCGACCGACCGACCGACCGATCGACCGCTGGCTTACTGTAAGACTTTTCCCTTGATCGGTCGACCGGTTGACGAAAAAATGTCTACTTCCAATCCGGTCGACCAATCGGTCAACCGAAGCCAGCTATTACACGCCAATCGGTCGACCGACAGGTCGACCGATTGTCACGAGATTTGGCTATCCAGGATCCGATCGACCAATCATTTGACCGACTCAGTGATGCCGAGATCCTCGACTCGCGCTATTCCATCCGGTCGACCGATGAGCATTCTGCCAGTATTTGGCATCGGTCGGTCGACCGACGCAGCCATAGCCAAAATTTTCACCTACTTTGGTTGACTGACTGATCGATCAAATGACTACTGCCATTTTTTTGCCACATTCGGTCGACCGACCGATCGACCGAATTGGCAATGCATAACACCATTTGGTCGACCGAATCAGAGCTAGAAACTTTTATCTTTGGATTTCTCATTTCGCACTTGGTTTCCGGCTTCGTTCTTCAGCGTGCTTTATCTTTGAAGGATTCTCCATGCTATCCAACACATTTTTAATGCACGCATTGATCTATTTTGAGGATTGATCGAGAGGCGTAAGGCTTGACGTATCTTTCATCGATCCTACAATTTTCATACTTCAAACACTTGTTAAATAGGTTTGTTATTATTAAAATAATCATGAGGAGAATAAAGCATGAAGGAGTGTCACGCCCCAAAACCTAGGGTCACGTGACCGGCCAGAGTACACGTCCGTACTCCGAAGCCTACCAACCCATGCATACCAATGCGGAATAAAATGATAACCATGCAGACACCAAATGAAACAAGTAAACATATAATTCTAACAAAACGTCATGACGAGTACAACTTCAAGTCTACAACCAAAATGAAAGACAATGCATAAATAATTCATGGGACTCGACTACGACCACTTGCCACGAGACCTGCTGCCTGAGCTCGTCACCCTCAGCCGCGCCACGTAGGTATATCAATATCTCTACTGAACAGCAACTGTAAGAAAACACAAACAGAATAGAGTGTGAGTTCATAAGAACACAGTGAGTGGCTCATCCCCGAGCCCTCTCTAAGTCATCACATATAATCATAATCGGGTTATAATCCATATTAACATAACAACCCAAATAAATAATTTATCTGTAACACATACTCATGAGCAGTAGTAAATAAGCATAACCATTAGTTCACAGGTAATATGAATACCAATATGCATAACCAACCATTCCAAACAAGCCACCCGAGTCGGTCGTCAGTGGGGCGGGCTGACGAGCTTCCCAGTCCAAGGACCCATCGGTCCAATATCCAAGGACCCGTCGGTCCTACGAGTCGGTCACTGAGCACTGCTCTATCTCAGCTAGCTTCCCGCCCATGCCACTCCGGGTCGGGCGTCAGTGTGGCGGCTGACGAGCTTCCCGGTCCAGAATAATCCAGCAAGCACAACCATGCCCAAAGATAATGTAAATAGACACAACAATATATAAATAAATAACTTCTAGGACAATTAGAGTGATTGCCGACAATTCTCGGAAACGCGCACATGCGCCCTTACCCTCGGCCCTCTCTTAAGCCCCAATCTCTCGGCAGTGTACTTTGCATTTCAACCCAACCAAAATCCAGTCCTAGGAGTATTCATTGGACATAATAAAAGCCAAACATTCACATATGAAATCCCAATAACCTATGGAGTTTCAGTCTTAGGTTTCAAACCGACATCACAGTCCCTTAAGTCCACAATTTCAGTCTCTACTCAAGATATTATTTTTATGACTCTAATAGCCCATACTTTAGAGCTAAACACATTACTCACACCCATATTTTCACATCCTGAATATCCACACAATTCCAGAAAATTTCAGCACTAGATAACCCATAAGAAATGAAAAGAAACATAATGGGTCTAAGGAGAAAGTAAAAATCACCACACATGCAACTTTATTTTGTAGAGGACACAACAATTGAAGGAAATTTATTTGGTGTTCCATATGAAGAGACATGTATGAAGTGGAGCTCATAATTAATTGAAATCCATTGCTCATAGAAGTAATAGAATGGCTTATCCCACTGTGATGAGTATAGGATAGTAAAATTACATCTAGCATTTAGGAAAACATCAAAGTAGTTACCACAAGAAAATATGAACAAATAAACCAAAAAGCTTCTAGAATGTCTTCTAGTAAACTAGAATGCTTAGTGGATTTACTAGGAATATCTGGCCCTCTTGAGATGAGTTTGCAAGCGTACGTACAGCGACTATTTGACTACCATTTCATATTGAGTCCAAGTATCACAATCAACTATAAATAAATAAATAAATAAATAAAACTGTACAATATCATTGCACCTCTCGTCCAATGACGTAGAACCAGACAAATAAGATAAACATCTTATACCTTGACGAGTAATTTGACTTACTTGCATCCTAGGCATAATCTCGAAATAAAAAAAATATAAACTACCATTTTTAGTCAATGGCCCTGAATTAGACAAACAACAAAATGAATGAGCACTTCGTACCAACTCAAAGGCCGCGTTTGCTAGTATTCTATTCTTTATAAAATATCTAATCTTAATATCTATCAAGAATAAACATTTCTTTCTAAGTTAAGGACAAGGAACCTTCAATCCGGAAGATCTCACCAGCACTCCTATAACATATATATACCCAGCGTCTCAACTTTTAGTCTGCATGCCCGAAATATACTTGACCATTTAACATTCATAGTTATCGTCAACTGATGATGATGAATATGTTGTGGTGTCAACAAAAATGTCCAGTCTGATGAGCATTATGCCTGGGAGGTAGTAGCTAATAGTGGCTCACATCACCATATGCGATAAGAAAGCGGTTGACCTTCAATGTTCATAAAACATGGAACTTACAATCTTATATGCTCTCTATCTTTGTATAATTTTGGTCAAGAGTTATTTGATTGTTTCCACATTAAGTAATGGCAGCCACTACTACTTATGAACATCCACAAACACCAAAGAGGCAGCCATGAAAAGTTCAACCTTCCTTAAAGTATGTCTATAGGGTATAAATTTCAAGTGAGATCTACATATCCAATAGACTTAGCAGGTCAAACTAAAAACTTCAACCATTCCCTACTACTAGGTTCGACCGGCCCTAAGGAACAAGGGCATGCCCTAGAGCTGCCGTACCATGTTCACCACAAAGAGACACCAAATCTCATCAAAATCACACCAATCAAGAAAATAACATCATCGATTTCGTGTCGGAAAGAAATCAAATCAGAAATTAAATCCTCAACATGGAGGGGCGACTGAAATTTGGGGAGGATCTATGGGCAAGGTTTCAAGTCACTCACCTTAGGAAGAAGACAAGAGGAAGAAGAAGAGGATCACCCCAAAGCCTCGCGATGATCAGATCTCCGACAAGAAATTTCCAGGCGTCGCCCCCTTTCCCTCTCTAGGCGTTCGCGCGGCTCCTCCTTGGAGTCGCACGGTTGCCACACCAATCTTTATATATATCTTCTTCTTTTTCTTTTTTTTTTTTTCTTTTTTTTTTTATTACTTAAATACCATCATGACTTAAATTGAACTCAAGTCCACAAGTACACATCCAAATTGGGTTCCGATCAAACCCCCGGACTTGACTCGAGTCCAACCCAAACCCAACATCACAAACAACTTAATTAAAATAATTCTTCTAGCAATCGGGCCTTACCTTAAGTCGCACCCTCCAGCGATTCTCTCTGAAACCAAATATATATAAAAAAAAATCTCGCGGGTATTACAAGGAGGAACCCTTTAGCAAACAAAAAGTGCAACTGAGTTTTGTTTCTTCGAGAACCAAGAAACAAGACTCGCTCCTAAGAATTGACAACACCCACTAGTGCTTTTTCTATCTACTTTACACCCGGAAAAATCCGCGTCCGAAAAACCGATTAAACCAAATGATGTATGACATGGATACCATAGCCCTAAGTCAACCGTGCCCTTTAAATATCTCAATATGCATTTGACCGCACTTAAATGAGACATTCTAGGGCAAGATTGAAACCTAGCACATACATAGACACTAAACATGATATCGAGTCTACTTGCGGTTAAGTAAAGAAGGCTACCATTCATACCTCGATATCATTTTTCGTCAACTTTGACACCCTCTTCGTCTTTGTCAAGCTTGATGTATGTGCTCATTGCTGTAGAAGCTATCTTGGCTTCATTCATCCCAAATCTTTTGATGAGCTCCTTTGTATACTTGGCTTGATTGATGAAGATTCCTTTGTTGGTTTGCTTGATTTGGAGACCAAGCATGAAGGAAAGCTCTCCCATCAAACTCATCTTGCTTGATTTTCATGATGCTTAATAAACAGTGAAACATCGGCTTTTCCAACATTAAAACCTTGTTCTATTAAAAAGTTTGAAAGCCTTTCATACCAAGCCCTAGGGGCTTGTTTTAAACCATATAATACCTTTTTAAGTTTGAAAACATGGTTTGGAAACTCAAAACTTTCAAATCCGGGGGGTTGTTCAACATAAACTTCTTCACTAATGAAACCATTTAAAAATGCACTTTTAACATCCATTTGGAAAAGTTTAAAACCCTTAAAGCTAGCATATGCCAAAAGCATTCTAATTGCTTCTAATCTAGCTACGGGAGCATAACTTTCATTATAATTTATCCCTTCTTGTTGATTGTACACTTGTGCCACTATCCTAGCTTTGTTTCTAATGACTAATCCTTTTTCATCTAGTTTATTTCTAAAAACTCATTTAGTCCCAATTATAGTTTGTTCACTAGGTCTAGGTACTAAGTCACATACATCATTTCTAGCAAATTGGTTGAGTTCTTCTTGCATAGCTAGTACCCAAAACTCATCTTCTATTGCTTCCTTAATGTTCTTAGGCTCTACTTGAGATACAAAAGCTATATATTGACAAACATTCTTGAGTTTAGAGCGTGTTACTACTCCCGTTGATGGTTCTCCAATGACTTGATCCATTGGATGATCCCTCACCAACCGATATCCTTTAGGGAGAGGTGGTAGAGCTTCTTCTTCTTCATCTTCAACTTGAGGTAGATTCGTGGATGGTGGATCTTCATGTTGAGTTTCCTCATTATTTTCATCCTCCACCTCTTTGTCACGAAGTGTGAGATCCTCAAGTTCCTCACCTACATTTACAATCTTCACATTTCTAGAAGAATCATTAATTTCATTAAACGTAACATGCATAGATTCTTCAACAATCATGATTCTACGATTGTAAACTCTATATGCCTTGGAATTCATGGAGTAACATAGGAAAATCCCTTCATCGGATTTAGAATCAAATCTTCCTAAGTTCTCCTTAGTATTTAATATGAAACATTTGCATCCAAAAACATGAAAATATCCCACATTTGGGATTTTACCATTCCAAAGCTCAAAAGGTATTTTTTTAATTTTAGGTCTTAATAAAACTCAATTAAGAACATAGCAAGAGGTATTTATAGCTTCGGCCCAAAAATACTTAGGCAAATTATTTTCACATAGCATGGTTCTAGCCATCTCTTGTAGGGTTTTATTCTTCCTCTCAACCACCTCATTTTGTTGAGGAGTCCTAGGGGAAGAAAAGGTATGTTCAATACCCAAATCATCACAAAACTCAAAAAAAAATTCATTTTTAAACTCTCCTCCATTATCACTTCTAATTTTTAAAATTGAAACTCCTTTTTCATTTGTAACTTTCTTTGTAAACTTTTTGAAAAAGTCAAAGGTTTCATTTTTCTTGGCCAAAAAGAAAACCCATGTAAATCTAAAAAAATCATCAACTAATACATAACAATATAGCTTTCCACCTAGACTAGCTACATCACATGGACCAAAGAGATATGACATGCATCACAAAGTTTGTCTTTTTCAAATTTTATCTTGGGTAATCCTTTAACTATTCTTTCTTAGATATTTCTTGGATAAGGCTTATGCTAGCATGTCCTAGCCTTCTATGCCACAACCAAGAGTCATTCTCCATGGCAACTAAGCATCTAACATGGGGATTTGGCAAGACATTTAATTCTAAGGTGTAGATATTTTCTTGCCTATTTCCAATAAACATGAAATCATTTGAAAGTGCACTTCTAATGATACATTTAGATGCTTCAAAAATAATCATGTATCTATTGTTACATAATTGTGATATGCTAATCAAGTTATGTTTTAACCCATTAACTAATAAAATATTCTTAATGCATGGGTAAGGGAGTATACCTATGTCACCAATGCCAACAATCTTACCTTTGGCATTGTCTCCAAATGTCACATGTCCACCATCTTTGCTTGATAGGGTTGCGAAAAGATTGATATCACCCGTCATGTGTTTTGAGCAACCTCTATCCAATATCCACGTGCTTCTACTTGCTTGAGGATACTTCTCCATCTACAAAAGGAGAAGAAACTATTTTAGGTACCCAAACTTTCTTGGGTCCTTGAGTGTTAGTCATCTTAGGAACCCAAGTAAATCTAGCATGTGGGTTCCTCCTTAATGCACAATCTTTAGTCATATGGCCAAATATACCGTATGAAAAATAGCTTCCATTAAACTTTCTTCTATTGTGTGTGTGAGCATGGATGACTTTCTAGCATGGACAACCTTAGGCATGGCATTTTGTAAGGTTGTCATTTTTTCATTTAGCATGCAAAGTTCCTTTTTTAGAGTTAGCATGCTATCATTCAAGTGCTCTACTTGATCACTTAAGTACTTGCTTTCATCTTCCAATTTTTTGTTTTCATTTTCTACGTTTTTTTTAGCATCATTTAGGGCATGTTTTTCTTCCTTAAGGGTATCTACTTTTTTTCTTAGTGCATTGCATGAGAGTAGCAAACTATCATTTTCAAGCTCTAAAGATTTGTTGTCCTTTTTAAGCTCTTTAAACTTTCTCCTAATAGCATTAAATTCATCATGCATTTTATCAAATTCATTTTCTAGATCTTCTTGTGTAAATGAAAGCTCACCAAATGTAAATCTTACCACATTGTCATTTGCCATCAAGCAAAGATTTGCCTTTTCACTCTTGGAGTCTTCCTCACTTGATGAAGGCTTGCTTTCATCCCACGAAGCCGTCATTGCCTTTTTCTTCTTCTTGTATTTGTCCTTTTTGTGAGGGTTGGAGGTGGAAGCCATCTTGAGAAGTGGGCAATCCTTCCTTAGATGCCCGGTCTTGTTGCAATTGTAGCATGTGTAGCCTCCTCTTCCCTTTCTCTTGCCTCCTCTCATGAAGCTCATGAATCTTCTCGCCAACATTGCCATTTCCTCAAAATTGTCCGTCTCTTCCTCAGATGATGAGGATTCTTCACCCGGTGTGATGCTTTTAAGGCAATGGTCTTGCCTTTGGGAGCATCTTCCTCATTGTATTGCTTCATATGGGTCTCATGCGTCATGAGAGACCCAATGAGCTCGGTGATCTTCAAGGTGCTCATATCCTTTGCTTCCATGATTGTGATGACCTTGGGCTCCCAAGCTTTTGGAAGGGAACGAAAGAGCTTTCTTACCTTCTCCTCTTCCCTTATCTCTCTACCAAGGTTAGCTAATCCATTTGTAATATTTTGAAATCGAGCATACATGACATCAATAGATTCATGAGATAATATTTTGAACATTTCATAATCATGCATGAGTAGGTTTATCTTAGATTTCTTAACTTGTGAAGTACCTTCATGTGTAGTCTCTAGGACTTTCCAAAGTTCATATGCGGACTTACAAGTAGAAGTCCTATTGAACTCATTAATTGATAGGCCACAATATAATGCTTTGACGGCCTTTACATTTGCATTAAAGAGTTTAATCTCTTCTTGGTTCCACTCATCCATATCCTTAGTTGGTTGCTTATACTCTACTTGTATCATTCTCCATACATTCATGCCTAGTGATTGTAGGAAGTCATTCATACGAATCTTCTAGTAGGCATAGTTATTTCCATCGAACAGTGGTGGAGTATGAGTAGAGGACCCTTGAGCTAGTTGGATTTCACTAGTCATTCTAATTTGTAGGGTAGATGGTTAAATCTAATCCTATGACCTAGCTCTGATACCAATTGTTAAGTGAAATCCCATACTAGAAGGGGAGGTTGAATAGTGTTGGATTACTTTACCAATATACTTCAATTTTCCTTTTACTTAATTTCAACTTCAACCAAATGCAAGAGCAACTAAGTAATGTTCGTTAGCGAATATGAAGCACAATAATAGACAAACACGCAAGGCAATGCTAACATACGGAAATATAGTGGTTCGGCCAACCACCTACTCCACTACCTTGGCTCCACACCAAGGATTTCTAACCAACTACTTTATAGATTTTGTGTTTTCCTTTGAATACAACCGAGGACTCGATTCTCAACCCTTTGAGAACTCCTCAAACCTATTCACCTAGGCAAAACACAATTCTACAAAGTAAACTCTAAGTGTTTACACTAGCACACCTAGCAAGCTAACCAATGAAAACAAGTTCAAATAACAATTAAAATTACAATGAAAAGAGCTTAAAGAATAAACCGCTTTGAGGATAGGGTTGCAAATAAATTGATGTCACTCATCATGTGCTTTGAGCAACCGTTATCCAATATCCAAGTGCTTCTACTTGCTTGAGGATATTTCTCCATCAACAAAAGAAGAAGAAACCATTTTAGGTACCCAAATTCTCTTGGGTCCTTGAGTGTTAGTCATTTTGGGAACCCATGTAAATCTTGCATGTGAGTTCCTCCTCAAAGCACAATTCTTGGCCATATGGCCAAATATGCCACAAGAAAAATAATTTCCATTAAATTTTCTTCTAGTGTGTGTGTGAGCATGGGAGTGTGATGATTTTTTTTTTATGGACAACCTTAGGCATAGCATCTTGTATGGTTGTCATCTTTTCATTGAGCATGCAAAGTTCCCTCTTTAATGTTAGCATGCTATTATTCAAGTGCTCTACTTGATCACTTAAATACTTATTTTCATCTTCTAATTTTTTGTTGTCATTTTCTAAGTCCTTCTTAGCTTTCTCTAGGGTGTGTGTCTCCTCCTTAAGGGTATCTACTTCTTTTCTTAAGGCATTGCATGTGAGTAATAAACTATCATTCTCAAGCTCTAAAGATTTATTGTCATTTTTAAGGTCTCAAATTCATCATGCATTTGTTCAAATTCATTTTCTAACTCTTCTTGAGGAAAAGAAACTTCACCAAAAGTAAATCTTACCTCATCATCATTTGTCATCAAGCAAAGATTTGTCTTTTCACTCTTTGCTTCTTCTTCACTCGATGAGGCCTCGCTTTCATCCCATGTAGACATCATTGTCTTCTTCTTCTTCTTCTTCTTGTATTTTTCCTTTTTGTGAGGGTTGGAGGTGGAAGCTATCTTGAGAAGTGGGCAATCCCTCGTTAGATGCCCGATCTTGTTGCAATGGTAGCATGTATAGCCTCCTCTTCCCTTCCTCATGCCTCCCCTCATGAAACTCATAAATCTTCTTGCTAGCATCGCCATTTCTTCAACATCTCTGTCTCTTCCTCGGATGATAACGACTCTTCTGCTCGATGTGATGCTTTTAAGGTAATGATCTTGCCTTTGGGGGCATCCTCCTCCTGATATTGCTTCATGTGGGTCTCATGTGTCATGAGAGACCTAATGAGCTCGATGATGTTTAGGGTGCTCATGTCTTTTGCTTCCATGATAGCTATGACCTTGGGCTCCCAAGCTTTCGGAAGGGAACGAAGGAGCTTCCTTACCTTCTCCTCTTCCTTTATTTCTCTACCAAGGTTAGTTAATTCATTTGTAATATTTTGAAATCTAGCATACATGGCATCAATGGATTCATGCGATAACATTTTAAACATTTCATAGTCATGCATGAGTAAGTTTATTTTAGATTCCTTAACTTGTGAAGTCCCTTCATGTGTGGTCTCTAGAACTTTCCAAAGTTCATATGTGGACTTACCAATAGAGATTCTATTAAACTCATTAATTGATAGGCCATAATATAATGCATTGATAGTCTTTACATTAACATTGAAGAGTTTAATTTCCTCTTGGTCCCACTCATCCATGTTCTTATTGGGTTGCTTATACTCTACTAGAATCATCCTCCATACATCCATGCCTAGAGATTGTAGGAAGCCATTCATACGAATCTTCCAGTAGGAATAGTTGTTTCCATCGAATAGTGGTGGAGTGTGAGTAGAGGACCCTTGAGCTAGTTGGATTTCACTAGACATCTTAATTTGTAGGGAAGATGGTTAAGCCTTATCCTACGACCAAGCTCTGATACTAATTGTTGTAGGAAATCTGACACTAGAAGGGGGGTTGAATAGTGTCTATCCCCTTTTTGATTTACTCAATTTAACTTTAATCAAATGCGAATGTATCTTAACAATAGATGTGATCAAATATCAAGAATAATAATGAGCAAATAGTAAAAGCAATGCAGACAAGATATATTATAGTGGTTCGACCAACTACCTATTCCACTACCTTGTCTCCTTACCAAGGATTTCTAATCACTACTTTATAGACCTTGTGTTTCCCTTTGAATATAATTGAGGACACTCTTCTCATCTCTTTGAGAACCCCTCAAACCTATTCACCTAGGCAAAACACAACTCTACAAAGTTTCCCCTAAGTGTTTCTCTAGCACACCTAGCAGCTATTGCAGATTGAAAACGAGTCTGAAATAAAACTTCAAATACAATGCAAAAGAGCTTAAGAATAGAGAGAGGAACCACAACTCTTTTCCCAAGCCTTCACGCCTTCAGTTTGCGAGAAGATAGACTCGAGTTGCAGCAGAGTTGAGGGACACAGACGCTTGAAGAGGGTTTTGACAGAAGATTAGGGCACAGCAAATTGATCACTTTGAAGGTTTTAAATCACTTCTTGAATGCTCGATTAATTCTCTAAGAAGCTTTTAAGAAGGTAGGTGAGGGGTATTTATAACACCTCAGCTGAACGATGATTCAAAGGATAGAAAAATAGCCGTTCGGTCGATCGTCGGTCAACCGACCGATCGACAGCCACCCTTTTTGTATAATCTTCAATCCGATCAACTGATTGGACGACCGATACGCCTTCTGCCTAATTTTGGCTTCGGTCGGTCGATTGACGTAGCCTACTGCCAAGTTTTCACCAACTTCGGTCGACCGGCAGGTCGATCGAATGGCTACTACCATTTTGCGGCATCATTCGGTCGACCGAATAGGCTACTGCCTATATTCTGCCTTGTTCGGTCGACCGATTGGTCGACCGAACTCAGGCTGAGGCTAATTTTTACTTTGATTTTTTTTTCATATTTTTTTATGAGTTTAGTTACCAAGTTTTAACTTGTATAACTTTACAATTTGGCTTGGGATAAAATCATCCTAAGGGTATATTGCATGATTTCTACTTGATCTAAACCCGAGTCTTTCTTTGATGTTTTTTTCTTTCATTTCTTCGATGGTATTTTCTTTCATTTCGTTTGAATGAACTTCGCATGCTTATCGCAACCTCAACCTGAACTCCAAACTTCACATTTAGATTAACACTACTAGAAATTGAGTCTTCAGCAACGGCTATCAGCAACGGCCGCTCAAGCCGTTGCAGATATGTTGTATCTGCAATGGCTTTCTAACGGACACGCGAGCCATTGTTGATGATTTTAATTATCAACAATGGTTTGCTAACTGACAAGTAAGCCATTGCTGATGATAACTTATCAGCAACGGCTTTCTAACGGGCGAGTGAGCCGTTATTTATAAGTTTATATAGGTTGCAGATCGCGCCCGACCCTTCTTCCTCCCACTGCTGCCGCCGCCGCCTCCTCCTCCCGCCTCTCGCCGCCGCTGCCGACGCCGACAATGCCGAGCTGCCGACGCTGCCGTCCTTCCTCGACCGCCGATTTCAGGTAATCATCGCCGTCCGACCGTCTCTCCTCGTTGCGGCCGGCGGGAAATTTGACCGAAACCCGATTTTTAGGGTTTCGGCCGGCGGCGGTCGGCCGATGGCCGCCGCCGGAGCTTTTACAGTGTTCGGACTCTCTGTTAATTTGTTAGATTAATTATTAGGGTTTAGATTAATTTTTAGGGTTTATATTAATTTTGGAATTGTCCACTTCGGACGCGCGCCGAAATCGTCCACTTCGGACGCGCGCCGGAATCATCCACTTCGGACTCTTGCCGAAATCGTCGAATTTGGACTCGTGTCGGAATTGTCCAATATGGACTCGAACTGTCTCGAAACATTTAGAAAATAATCATCCATCCGATGAGTTGATATGTTTCACGTACGCATCGACGAGTCGGATATGATTTAGCAAAACCTTAGATCCGTTCGGGGATTGTATGTTCGTGTAAAAGAAGTAGATGATCTTTTATACGATGTACCATTCTTGAATTGTCCCTGATTGGACAATTTGGGAATATAGTTATTTGTACTGCACTTATGTTTTTATTTTAACTGTTAACTAATTATTCTAAATTTCGGCAACATCTCTCTTGTTCTCCGATACGCGCCCAGATGATATACGTATTCGGAGAACTGTAGGGAGATGCTGCAGAAATTTAGAATGAAGTTAGCGGTTAAAATAAGTACTTAGTGCAATATAAATAACATAAATCCCGAATGGAATAGGACAATCTCACCTAAAGACATTAACCAAAGAAATTGTCATTGATTGACAGAATCATGTCGGCTGATCGAAGTTGGATGTACCGACGTCCTGATCGTGGAGCTTTAATGAATGAGTTCCGATTAGGCATAACGTACTTCCTAAATTTTGCCTATTCGAATCGGAATTTCGTTAGCATCGGTGATCAAATCCGATGTCTGTGCCGCATTTGTTCGAATGGACCATATTTGGATCGGGAGACTGTCACTCTGCATCTATATAGCAAAGGATTTGCACCAAGATATTTTCTATGGACTTGTCGTGGGGAGTCACGCGAAGTCGGGACGTCAAGCAATCCTGTCGTTCAGACATATGGTGAATCTTCCTCTGTTGGTGCTTCTTCATCCAGTCAATCTAATCCCTATAGAACTATGATACTTGATAGTCTTGGGGGTCAATTCCACCTGAATGATAATATTGATCGGCCAGTTCTTCAGACATCAGTCCTACCAGATACTACAGTGGTTGATATCACAGAAGTACAAACTGTGGTAGAGATTGAATTACCGAATAAAGAAGCTGCAGAATTTTACGAGATGTTGAAAGCTGCCGATGAACCTTTGTATGAGAATTGTCCTAAATACACTAGGTTTTCAGCAATGACACAGCTCCTAAACATCAAGGCCGATTGTAATATCAGCGGAGTTGCGTATGATCGGATTGCAGGATTGATTAATGGAATGCTACCTACTGATAACAAGTTTGAGCCTACTTTTTATAAAACTAAAAAGCTGATGAGAAAATTGGGGCTTGGGTACGAAAAAATACACGCATGCCAAAATAACTGCATTTTATATTATAAAGAAAATGTGCAGTTGGATAAATGCCCTGTATGTCAACATCCTCGTTACAAGGAGAAGAAATCGGTCCGACAGAAAAATATCCCGTTTAAGGTGCTTCGGTAATTTCCACTAACACCGAGGCTTCAAAGATTATTCATGTCGGAAAAGATAGCCCCCTACATGAGTTGACATGCAAGAAGTCGTGATGATACAGTAATGACTCATCCATCTGACAGTGAAGCATGGAAACATTTGGATACATGTTATCCTTCATTTGCTAGGGATACTAGAAATATCAGATTGGGATTGTGCACAGATGGTTTTAATCCGTTTGGACATTCTGCAACTCCTTATTCAGTTTGGCCAATGCTGCTGACAGTTTATAATTTGCCACCGTCAATGTGTATGAAAGATGAATTTATTTATCTTTCGATGATTATTCCGGGTCCTAAGGGTCCGCGAAAAGAAATTGACATATTTCTCAGACCCTTGATAGATGAATTGAAAGCATTGTGGACTGAGGGAGCTATCACTTATGATTGTCATCGGAAGCAAAACTTCAATTTAAAGGCCGCGGTCTTGTGGACAATCAATGATTTCCCGGCGTACGGCATGTTGTCTGGTTGGAGCACTCACGGCCGACTCTCTTGTCCGTATTGTATGGAACACTCTAAATCAATCAGTCTTCAGAACGGACGAAAAATCTCATTCTTTGATTGTCATCGTCGATTCCTACCGGTTAATCATCAGTATCGAAGGAATCGTAATAAATTTACTAAGGGCAGAGTCGAAAGAGATGGGCCACCACCGATGTTGTCTGGTGAACAAATGTTAGCACGTGTTTCAGCACTTCCAGATATAGTATTTGGTCGCAATGAAAGAGTGTCAGGTTTTGGCCAAACACATAACTGGGTGAAAAAAAGTATCTTTTGGGAATTGCCCTATTGGAATTCATTATTGATTCGACATAATTTAGATGTCATGCACATTGAAAAAAATGTGTTTGATAATATTTTCAACACTTTGATGGATATTTCCGGAAAAACTAAAGATAATATCAAAGCCCGACATGATATGAAAATACTTTGTAAAAGACCAGAGTTGGAGTTACAAGAGGTCAACGGACGATATCTGAAACCGAAGACCCTATATGTGTTAAATAAACAACAGATCAAAGATGTTTGTCAATGGGTAAAAGAACTCAGATTACCCGATGGATATGCTTCAAACTTATCTTGATGTGTGAACGTCGATGATTGCAAAATATCAGGGATGAAGAGCCATGATTGTCATGTATTCATGCAGAGATTACTTCTGATCGCATTTCGAGATCTTCTACCTGATAATATTTGGGGTCCGTTGACTGAATTAAGTATGTTTTTTAGAAACATCTGTGCAAATGTCCTTCGAGTCGAAGATATGTCAACACTTGAAAATAATATTGTTGAAATCATATGCAAGCTGGAGCAGTTTTTCCCTCCTGCATTTTTTGACTCGATGGAGCATCTACCGATACACTTGACATACGAGGCACGAGTTGGTGGCCCCGTTCAATATCGGTGGATGTACTTATTTGAAAGATACATGAATCGTCTGAAGAAAAAAGTAAAGAACACCGCAGCTATTGAAGGATCAATATCTGAATCGTATATCATCCAAGAAATTTCAACATTTTGCTCATTTTACTTTGAATCGACAATACATACAAGATTTGATCGTCTTCCACGTAACGACGACGGGGGTGTTCGACATTCAGATGGACGTTTAAATATATTTTGTCACTCTGGTCGCGCTTTTGGTTCTCGTCCATCTCGACACTTAAGCGAGGAAGAGTATCATTTGGCACACTTGTATGTATTACTCAATTGTCCAGAGATTGAACAATTCATTGAAATATTTGACATTGAGATGGTGCAAAAATACTCTATTCACAACGATGAAGAATTGGAGAGATTAAGGAATCGTGATTTCCCTACTTGGATTCAGACTTACAGCAAAGATCACAGAGCTGAAATAGATGAAAGAATATTTGAGTTTGTTAGTGGACCGTCGCGACTTGTGTCGTGCTATAGCGGATATTTTGTTAATGGGTATAAATTTCACACGGTTGAATATGCATTTACAAAGAAGACGATGAATGCTGGGGTCTGTGTGAAAGGGACAACCTATGTTGAATGTGATATGGATTTTTATGGATTGGTGGAAGAAGTGATAGAGTTGCACTACTTCGGCTTGAAATCAGTTATTCTATTTAGATGTCATTGGTTCGATACAACAGAAAGGGGCATGAAAGTTCATCCAAAATACAAACTTGTTGAGGTTAATTACAAATCTAAATTGGCAGCAAATGAGCCTTTTATATTGGCATCACAAGCCGAACAAGTATATTACGCGAAGTATCCGGCTCGAAATAAAGATAGAGCGGATTGGCGTGTAGTCTGTAAGACAAAAGGTAGAGGAAAAATTGATCCGATAGTAGGAGAAAATGAGCTGATACCTGATATGACACATGGTTTCTATCAAGAAGATGAGCATCCTGCTGTAGATCGTATTATTCCAATACTCGAGGATGCAGACACAACATCAATTCAATTAGAAGTTGAATATGCTGATGATGACAATCATGAAATTGAGGAAGCTGGAGATGAAGAAGATGAAGAAGAGGAAGAATTCGAAGACTATTATTCAGATGATGAGGAATAATTGTAAAGTATATATTTTATTAAATATATCTCTACTATTTATACAATAATATGATTATATGTCTATTCGACAAATATGTCTGGTCGTGGTTATCGTCGCAGGAGAGCTTCAGAGTCTTCGATCGGTGAGACTCCTACACTTACTCATGCTGCTGATCCTCCTGTTGCTGATCCTCATGCCGATGATACTGCCGAGGCTAGTACATCCAGACGCAGGCGGCCACGCTGGCCGAACAGGTGGTAGCCTCCACCAGCCATAGAGTCACGTAGATTGATTAGCGTGATTGGGGAGCGATAATATATCATGAATTATGAATCATTACAAATTCATTATATCATAATATAATATTAAAATTTATTTTTGTTGTGCAGGTTCGAGCAAGAAGAAGTGCCGAGGAGCATTTCTTCTACTATTCGACGATACATGCACGGGGCATGGCCTACGTGGTCTCACGTGCCTAGCGAGCACGTCGACATGTTATGGCGCGAGTTTGAGGCACGTATTATTATTATTTTTACATACATGATGATTAATATTGGTACTGATATTATTATTTTGCAGACTCGCTATACATGGGCCGAGGACCAAAGGCCCTTCATTTACGCTGCCTGAGAGGCTATTTCCCGGGCAAGGTACAATGGGCAGCTGGGGCAGGCTCGGTCCCAGGCGATGGCCCGAGCTGGGACCACTAACATCGCGGAGACTCGGGGATACGGCCCCGATTGGATTACTCCAGATATATGGGACCAGCTCGTGGGAATATGGTCGATGGATCGATGGCAGGAGGTTTCTCGGAATGCGGCTAGAAATCGCATGTCGGGGGAGCAGCGCGTCACACCGGCGGCTCTGTTCCATTTGCAGTGCACGCGAACCGTATGGTAAGTATATCTTTTAATTATATATTTTATTTGTTACTATGTGTACTAATTAATGTATTTGTTTTGTAAATGTAGACGACGGTGTCGGATGACGGGACTGTCCAGCGACCCTCCCCGATGGCGGTGTTTGAGCGGACTCACCGTCGAGCACATGGGACGGGGGAGTACATCGACAACCGCGTTGCATACATTATGGTAATTATATATTTGTTTAAAATATTCATTATATATTTATAATTTAAGTTTTATGATAAATATTAAACAAAAAATCAAACTCGAGTAGGAGACCTACAGCCAGACGGTGGTGCAGCGCGGGGGTACCCCCGAGGACTTTGACGCAGCAACGTGGGTCGAGGCCGCAGGTGGCTGGGACCATGGCCGCGTATATGGCTTCGCTGATAGTGGTCATGCGCGAGCCGTACTAGGGCCACTTGGGGCACCGACCCCTCCGGTCGCTGGTGAGCGGTCGTCCACCTCTAGATCCAGTTATGATCATAGTAGCAGAATAAGGACTCTAGAGGATACGGTCGCGCGTCAGACTGAGATAATGGAGCACCAGAGTTAGATGATGGCGGATATACAAGCTATGCTACACAACATGTCAGGTCATCCCGAAGCTGGCATCTCTTCGGCATCATCTAATCCATCGTCCTCGAGTCAGTCCACACCGGTGTACACTCAAGCACTCCAGACCCCGCCATATGATCCAGTCCATCCTCCATCGTCATCGTGAGATTTTTTTTATATTGACTTTGTTACTGAGATATTGGACTTGTTTAATTTATTTTGTTTGGATATTGATACTTCAATTTTGCATTTGAATAGTTTTTATACTATCGTGGATAATTATCAATATAAATATAATTGTTTTGATGTATATCTTGGTGTATTTGTGATGTGTGAATGAATGTGTGTATGAGTGTATGGGTGTGTGAGTTATGTATCAGATAATGTATCAATGTATCAATGGAAATTTGAAATTTGAAATTATTTCGTTACCAGGTTCACATCATCAACAACGGCTTTCCCACGGCCGTCCGTGGGAAAGCCGTTGCTAAAAGTGTATCGAAAGTCATTGCTGATGACCTACAACAACGGCTTAGCGACGGGCTTTTACTAACGGCGTTGCTACGGACTCAGCGGCCGTTGCTATTAATGTTATCCGCAACGGCTCCGGGTTCATGGCAAAACCGTTGCTGATAATATTTTTAGCAACGACCCGAGCGGCCGTTGCGGATCCGTTGCTAAGTTATCAGCAACGTGATTTTCTGCCACGACTCCATTGCAACGGCTCGGCCGTTGCTGATGCTCTTCAGCAACGGCATCAGCCGTTGCTGATGCCCATTTTTCTAGTAGTGTAAATACATGTTTGTTATCATCAAAATGAAGATGGAAGCTTAAGAGAGACCCTTAAGCCAACAAGAGGTTCCATTTTCAATCCATATTTGAGGAACATATTTAGATTTACTCATGTTAGGTATCCATATATTTAAGTTTGAAAAACCATGAGTAAATGATAAGATAGATACTTAGCAAGTTTCATGATAACTAGCTTAGTTTTAAATGAAATCATGGTAGGTTGATATCTTGACTTAATGACATAACTTTCATTCTAAACTTGGCATACACTCATTACATGACCATTATGTGGTGTCATAAAAGTTTGAATGAAAACTGAGCACGTTTTGAAAAATGACTGAAAATTACAGAAATGTTATTAAAATTTTAGTATTTTTCACTCAATTTTAGAAAAATGTAGAAAACTAATTTTGCGATGATTCTTAAAACTTTACTTTCATTGAAAATTCTAGTTTGTTGTATAAAAACTTCAAATTTTTTTATCAAGAATCCGATTTATAATGGAATTTCGAAGTTGGATTTCGGAAACACAAAGTATCATTTACTTGAAATACTCATTTTTCGATACTTTGTTTTCTCGTCAAAAACTTCAAATGAAAACTCATGTATACCATTTTGATTCCTTTTCTAATATCGTTCTCACTATTATTTGAGTAAAATCATTTCTAAAAATAATTTTGATATCTTGAGTGATAACTTAAAATGAGTATTTGGTTGAAATCGAGATCGGTTGAAAAATAGATTTAGAGAATTCATTTTGAGTTCAAACTTGACACATGCATCTCAAATGATCATTCAGTGATATTTGGAAAGTTTGAATAAAAAATGACAACTTTTGAAAAAAAATACCTGAAATTTATGAAAATGCCCCTAGATTTTTAGAAATTTTATGAATTTATAGAAAACTGATTTTTGATTGATTCTTGAACCTGTAGATTTCTTGAAAAATCTAGTTTATCCGGTTAAAGTTTCAACAAAATTCGTCAAGAATATGATTTGATAGGAATTTAAGAGTTTGATTTATGTATACTTAAGTATTTTCTTTGCCCTAAGTCAACAAAGTGACTTAGAAATCTCATTTTAAGCCCAAACTTAACTCATATACTTAGATTCACTCATGTTAGATGTCCAAGTGTCTAAGCTAGAGAAAACATGAGTAGATGGCAAAATTTGGTACTTAGCATTTTAAATCGTGCTATGTTCATATTTTGATCAAATGACATTAGTTTCACTTCAAACTAAAAATACATGCCTTACATGATCATATCTTGGTATTTTGAAAATTTGATTGAAATCTAGAAGTGTCATGAAATATTCACTTATTTACGAAAATGCCACTAAAATATGACTCTTCTCAAATTGCTCATTTTTTTTCGATACTTTAAATTTTATTTAGATTTTCAAATGAGACTTGAAGTATGACATTTTAAATTCACCTATGGTATCGTTATACTCATTTGATAAGAAAAATCATTTCTAAAGTGATTTATGACTATTTGACCGATACTTGAAAATATCGATACTTAAGTTACTACATGATTCTTGGTTTTGGATTTCATTTATCATTTCACGATATCATGTATTATTTAGCCTCTTATTCGATGTTTGGTTTTCATCCCTTGAGTTGAGACTTTTGTGATTTTGAAAAATCTTTTAGAGGTTCAACTTGGACTATTGATTGACTTTTCTTATCCTTTTTTATTGATGTTAAAAGGCGAAGAAAAATATAGGTAAAAAGGGAAAAAATATAGAAAAACCATGCATATAGATAAGGAAGTTTATTTTCATAGATATGCATATTGATAGAGGGAGAAATCCCATTATTAATGTCCTTTGTGCTTTAATGAATATATTTTCTTAAGGATATTTGTCATCATCAAAAAGGGGGAGATTCTTGGCCTAAAATTTTCAACCTTGGTCTTAATCTCGGTTTTTGATGATAACAAACATGGAACTAATATTTCATTGTGAAATATTTTCAGGTTCCATATCGGTTAGCACTCGATGACCTCGATCGAAAATATCGAAGAAATAGGAAAATTTGTCGGGTTGACATAATTTAAGCTTAAACATTGAGGTATAACACTAAGATTTTGAATTTATCGAAGTTATACCTTATACTTGAAAATTTAACCAAACTAATCTTTTTCATTCTAGTTAGCCTTCTATTTAACCTTAGATTTTAACTTGCATAAGGAAATCATTGCTAACATAATGGCATAATTATTTCAAGCAAGCTAATCATTCTAAATAGCAAAGTAAGCATCAGAGATTTCATTCAAAATCCAACTTTGCTAAATAGTTCGAAATTCATTTTAAATAAAATTAAGTCATACCAAAACGAATTTTAAGAGATCACAAAAATAATAAATATGAAAACATGATCTCCAACCCTTCCTATTTTCAATCGAAATGCCACAAAGAGCCTACGATTTAGAACTGCAAGGTCGCTTAGACCCATTACAGGCCACATAGGTCTCCGAAGAGACCGGAAATTAAAAATCAAAAATATTTTCCAAAGAACTCTTTTGCAAGAGCGGGGGGGGAATAACTCAAATTAAACATGTATCACAACTCCAACTTAAATAAAACAAATCAAAGTAAGGAGATGATACAAAGTATACCTAGATGTCAATTTCTATACGTTAGGCATCATGATGATTTGAAGTTGCAACCTCTTGGAGATTTCTCATTAGGATCCAAAGTCAACTTCAATATTTCATTTTTTTTCTTTACCCTTGTGTGGTAGATCCTCCTACAATAGAGCAAGAAACCTTTGGTACCCAAATGGCTTTGGGTACGTCCTTGGGGGTTAGTTGGCCTGGGTATCTAAAGTGTCTTAGCAACACTTGGATTCTTCTTAAATGCACAATCATAGATTGCATGGTCATATGTATCACAACAAAAGCAATGTCCATTAAATTTCTTTTTGTTTTTGCTATGGACATGAGATTTATTATTAGAATGCTTGTCATGTGAAACATGATAAGTATGAGCATTCTTAAAAACATCATTCCTCTTCTTATGATCATGAGGTTTAAAAGTAGAATATTTAACATGAGATTTATCATTAGCATGAACATTTCTTTCTAAAAAATTATTTCTACTAGAATTCTTAAATGAGGAAATATTTTTTATTTCATTCATTTTCTTGTTTAGGTTTAGAACCTCATTTTTCAAATCAATCATGGAGTTATGTAAAGCATGCATTTGAGATTTCAACATATAAATTTCCTTTTTGATTTTTGAGTTTTCATTTATCAAAATCTCATTCTTAATTTTAAAACCATTATTCAAATTTTCGTTTCAAGCTTTAAGTCCTTAAGCTCAAGTTTCAATGTATCATGACTAGGATCAAATGAGCTAGATTTTAATTTCTCATTTTCTAATTCTAGATCATGCAAATGTGCACTAAGTCTAGAGTTCTCCTTTTTAATCTTCTTGTTTTCCTTATCCTTTTTCAAAAGCAAGGCATACATATTTTTATACTCATCCATCAATTCATCAAAGTCATGAGAGCTAGATGAGTTAATACTATCATTATTATTAACATAACTAGAAGGACAAGAGTGTACCTCATTGTTATCATTCATGAGGCATTCTTTTGAGATGACTTCATAGTCATGGCTAGGGGTGGAAATAGGTCAGGCGGCCTGTCAGGGGCTTGTGGCCTAGCCTATATTAGGCCTGGTCCGACTTGGCCTGTCCAAAAAAAAAATTAGGCCAAGGCTTTGAAATAAGTCTATTTTCCTTATCAGGCCAGGCCCAAGCTCAATTTAAAGCCTACTGAACCTGACAGGCCGGCTTGGGCCTGTTAAGGTGGTGTATATATAATATATAATATTATTATTTTATTACATATTTACATTAAAATAATAACTAATATTATTTTAATTTAATAAAACACATGCCATAGGCCACAGGCTGCAGGCCGCAGATCACAGGTCGCAGGCCAAACCAAAATTTTATATTGAAAGTAGGTTTTATAAATAAATTTTATATTAAAATCAAGCTTCGTAAATAGGCCACAGGCCAGACTCAGGCCAAAATTTAAGCCTATAACAGGCCACAGGCCAGGCACAGACCAATTTTTTACCATATAGGCCTGGCCTATTAAGGCGAAAGCCTAGCCTGACCTATTAAGGCGAAAGTCTGGCATGGCCTGGCCTGTTTCCACCCCTAGTCATGGCAAGAGGATGCTTCACTTGAGTGACATGAGGATTTGGAAGCATTTGGCATTTTCTTTGCCTTGTTCTTTAGAAAAGTATACATTCTACTTTTCCAAAGACCAAAGTTAGACTCATCGAACATAGGAGGTGAAAACGCTATACTCTCTAGTGCCATTTTTCGGATCGAGGAAAGATGTAGACGAGATGGTGAAATCTCAATCCACGACCCGCTCTAATACCAATTGTTGGATGAAATGACACACTAGAGGGGAGGTGAATAGTGTGTTATCTAAGACTTGTCGACTAATTCCGGTTTTAATCGTTTCTTAAATTATTTAGGCAAATCGTAATTTATCGACTAAATGCAGAAGAAAAAATAAACCAATTAAGCATAAACAAATATAACAATACTGACACAAAAATTTATAGTGGTTCGACCCCAATACCTACTCTACTACGTAAGCACCCCACTTAGGATTTTCAAACTAAGTTTAACTAGATTAATTAGTTTCCCTTACAACGAGGACTTTACACCGAAAAGTCTTCGCTCTCAAACCGAAGGCACTTTCACATCCAGAAGTATCCCGCCTTCCTACCGAGAGCACTCTCCTACCTCAACCTAAGGGACAACTCAACTAATCTTAGTAAACTAGGTTTTACAACGGTGGGTTTAAGCCTTAACACTAAGGCAACCACCAACTCAATCAAACCTAGCAACCTAGGTTTACACAAGTTCAATTACAATAAAATAAACAACAAAATATAATAACAATTGGAGCAATAAATCAAACAATAAGTACTTAGCTCCAAAAGACACTCCCTAGTCCTCTTGATGCATTGAGATGATGAATCGGTAAATCTTGAAGGCTAAATCAAGGTGTGTAGATCAAAACTAGGATTTATGCAAAAATGTCTCAATGAAGGCTTGTGGAGATGCTAGGAATGGCTCTTTGAGGCTTAGAAGCATCAATAGTTGGCTAAAGGAAGGATTGGGATGGGTATTTATAACTCCCCATAAGAAATAGTGCGTCAATGGGCGTATTTTTGCCCTTTGTCGACGCCCGATCGATGGTCCGGTCGATCATCGGTTGACCGACCTATCGATCGCCCAACGACTGCTGGCTTTCTTCGCTGCAACCGCTTTGTTCGGTAGATCGGAGGGTCGACCGACTATATCATGATTCAGCTCCTCTGCCATCCGGTCGACCGAAGTAGCCACTGCCAATTTTTGGCACACTTCGGTCAACCGAATTGGCTACTGCCTATTTTTGACACCGTTCGATCGACCGATTGATCAACCGAACCTGGACTGGGCACATTGGTTAGCTATTTTTTTTGCTCGTTTGGGTTCCGTCTTCGCTAAGTCTACTTATATAATATTTATTAACATTAAAACATAAATATTATATAAGGATTACCTCCCATTTGGATTCAATAAAAATATCTAAAAAATCAAAATCCTTAAGAATCAAAATCTAGTTTTTGGGGTCTAGTACAAGTTTTCAGAAAACGAAAATTTTCTAATCTTTCGAGTCAAGAATGAGTAGACTAAAGGTTTCCAAAAAAATCCTAAAAAATACCTTCACTACAAAAAAATAGGGTATCACCAACGGACAAAATCCGTTGGTAATACTCAAAAATCCGTTGGTAATATATTACCAACGAATTATCGGTTGGTAAATACGTCGGTGATGACCATGCTAGGTATTACCAACGGATATTATTATATTCGTTGGTAACACCAACGGTAATTAATGTCCGTTGGTAACACCAACGAAAAATATTATCCGTTGGTAACACCAACAGAAATATACTCTGTTGGTGATACCAACGGATCACTATTCGTTGGTGTCACCAACGGATCATACTCTGTTGGTATTACCAACAGAGATAATACCCGTTGGGAATACCAACAGATATCATCCTTGTTTACGCTGACATATTCAACAAAGGTATCCGTTGGTATTACCAACTGACATCCGTTGGTATTACCAACAGAAACATTTGTTGCTAATACATTTTAATTAAAATGCTCATACCCATATGAATTTTCATTTTCCTGTATACAACCTATAATAACACATCAAATTTTTTATTTACCCAATCACAAATATATACACAAGTCAAGAAAAAAAATTCATATTTCATAACCAAATAATAGTGTCATTTTCATAACCAAAACCAAACATCTACAATCGAGTATATTATCAAACAAATACAAACATTACTAAGTCAAATTTTCCCTAACATTAACCGAATTGTGTAGTGCAAAATCATAACCAAATACAAATCTTAACCAACATCATAACCCAGATGGAGGTGGAGGTGGAGGTGCAGTGGAAGCTGAAGGTGAATCTGTTGATTGGAAAGAGTTGATTGGAAAGCCGAGTTGTGTTAACATCAACCGAACTTGAGCTTCCACTTGTGCTTGTACTTGCGACTGCACTTGTGATTGTTGTGATTGCATTGATGCTTCCAATTCAGTAATATACTGTCGCATGGATGTCATCTCAGTCTGCATCGCATTCCACTCATTCATTCGACCATGGCCCGATGTACTAGATTCTGCTGAGCTAGAACTCCCCATAATGGATTTAACATCCTCTCGACATCCAAAACCGTAAACCCGATTATGAGATGGATGTCCAGAGGCATTAATCCATTCTTCTGGATCTAAAATGGGTTGTGATGCTACATATGTACCATACTTTTCTATGATCGATACCTCATAAGCCTCCTGTACAATGTTTTATAAAAATAGTTAATTACGATATTTTAAAAAGAAGCAATAAATAAAATAAATACATACCGCAACACTCTGCGATTTGTTGTCGATATAGTCACCCTCACCACTATTACGCTTATGAGTATGCTTAAACAACTCAAGATGGGTTGGGGGTCGGTTCAACTTTTCTTCCTACAAAAAATGACAAATAATATTTAATTAATAATATTTTAAAAAACATATAGGATAACAAATTCTATTAATATCATACCAATTTTCTTCGATGAGCCACAAATGAAATAGATCCACCTGTATGTCGTGTGACGTCACTATCTACCTCTTTCTTACGATTTTGACGAGCAACTTCGGATTTTCTCCTCCACTTCTCCGTGACCCAATGCTCACTAATTAGTTGATTCCACACATCTGGAGATATCCATGGAGGGCCAAATCCATTAGTTCGACTAATATCATCAGTATTGGCCTTTCTTTTCTCATAATTCCTTGCATCACACATATTGTCAGAAAAGCATCGACAAGCTGTTCTATCCCATATTTCATGAACCTCGATTGTCCTAGATGGATCCCAACGATAGACTATCTGAAAAAAGACAAATATGTTAATGAAATGATAGTTGACAACATTATAAAAAAGTACCAATTTGATGCAATTATATGATCACACAATCAATCATGGCATATGCAGGTTTCATGCAGCCAACCTTCTATTACTTCAACTAAATCTTTTTAGAGAGGAAAAGGCATATGCAGTTATGAATATTAGTATGGCTAAAACTTACTAATATTCAGTTATGGCTAAAATTGAATATTAGTATGCAGTTATGTAGTTATGAATATTTAGTATGAATATTAGTATGGCTAAAACTGAATATTTAGTATGAATATTTAGTTATGGCTAAAACTGAATATTAGTCATATGCAGTTATGGCTAAAATTTACTAAGAAGCTTTCTTGTGTACCAATAACATGATGAGTATGGGTCAAAAACTATTGTAATATGAGTAGATGTCTATCACACAACCAATCATGGCATATGCAAGTTGCAGGATAAACTTACTAAAAAGCTTTCGGTGCTCAATAACATGATGAGTATGGGTTAAAAACTGTTGAAATATGATATTCCAACAATTATATCAAATAAGCATAATGACTTCTTGTGTACTAGTATAAACTGATACTCTTTATTTTGTCTCAAAAAAGACTTATTTATGTACTATCATCTCACGAAGGATTTTTTTTTCTTCATGAGGGTAGTGGAACTGATGAGCGTATAGACATATGTAGCTCTCTTCTTGGAAATAAAAAATAAGAGAGCAAAAATATCTAATTGTGGTACTTGTTTCTCTCTTCAGTAAGTCATGTGGAGCAGTGACCCATAAGGCTATAAATTCAAGTGCTGGATTGGACATGCCGTGGATAAGCAGTAATAACTATAGATATAAATGACTTCAGGAGGCAAATCATCAACATAATGATTTCTATCTTTGAGTCTGCAATAACTAAGGAATATCTTGAGCATGAACTAAATGGAATGACCCTTGATTCCTATCAAATACTTTTTTTCTCTATTGTTGTTGTTCTCTCATGAGAGGTGATGGTTCTCTTTTAATTCCTTGTGCAAGCAATGGATAACAATATATTGTTTATAATAAACAAAGGTATTAGAACAGGCTATGGTATTAGAACAGCTTATGGGCAGCAGAACATTATTTCTTGGTCTAATGACTTTGTGCCAAAGAGAGAACATCTAGATAAGTAAAGCTAAAAAGCACCACAGGGATGAGCTAAATAAGTTGCACGTCCACTTCTATCATTTTATTTTGAGTTCTCATCATACATCTTATAAAACCCTAGTATGTTCATTCCTAAGTTTTCAATTATCCAGAAAGTTCAAGACATACTATACTTGACCTGAACACACCCCCCTATAAAGCCACATTGTTCCTTTTTTTCTATTTTCCTCCTCTAACTATTCACTTTTCAAGTTTCTACTCGTGTGTTATTTGTAAATCTCCTTTTTTCTAGGGGGTGTGTTCAGGTCAAGTATAGTATGTCTTGAACTATACTTGTTATGAGCAGGCCAAATAGATGTTAATGGTATTAGAACATGCCACATACTTGCTATTCCCTAGTTACTTTATTTTCTTAGAATTTAGACAGCTAATCATTCCTATATCAGTCATGATACTGATCAGGATAAGCTGGAGCTTCTTCCTATTCAGTATCCTGATACTGATATCCACATGAGCTTCTTCCTTCCTTCTTGATAAGCTAGTGCAACTTTATTTAAGATCGTTCTAGATGTGGTCTTTAGAGTTTAGAGTTTAGATCGTTGTAGTGCAACTTGATAAGCTAGGCTATGGTATTAGAACAGCTTAGGGGCAGCATACTTGTTATGAGCAGGCCAAATAGATGTTAATGGTATTAGAACAGGCAACATACTTGTTATTCCTTAGTTACTTTATTTTCTTAGAATTTAGACATCTAGTCATTCCTATATCAGTCATGATACTGATATCAGAATCAGGATAAGCTGGAGCTTCTTCCTATTCAGTATCCTGATACTGATATCCACAATCTGGAGCTTATCAAGTCATTCCTATCAGTGTCAAGGGTTGGTTTCATATAAAGAGGGAAATGAACAGTGATGCGCACAACCTAGCAAGGTCTGCTCTTAAGCAGAAGAAAGGAAGGGAAGAAAGTTTTATTCATTTGTTCAAACCAAGTAGTAGTAGTTCTTTGAATGAATAGATTGTGTTACCTGTAATAAATAGTGTAGTAAGCAGTAGTCCTCATGTAATAAATTGTAGTAGTTTTGTCCATGTAGATGTGGATTCTCATGTAAACAATTTGTATGAAAATAATAAAATGGTCAATACTCATGGGCATGATGCAACAACAAACTGGATATGGAAATTAGCCAAAGCTCATGCCTTTGCAAATGATGCTGGTCAACGAGCATCTATCTTCTAAAAAGAAATTCATTTTCAATCGAAATCTTTATAAGTGAATTATTCCATCATTCATTCAACTCTTCCTGAAATAACTGTATATTAAAATTTTAGGTTGAGGACATCAATGAAATTTGTGACTTACATTCAAGAAATTTGACTTGCTTTATAGGAAAATACCTTAAATTTGTCCCAAATGAATTCCTTCACATGTGATGGTACTTGAGACCAACATGGCCATGCACCCGTGAAATTTGCCTTAATTATTGATGAAATATCTCGTACTACTTCTGTCTCGGGGAAGCTGCAAAAAAGAATGTTAACAAATAAACACATTATAAATGATGTTAATAAATATCTTGTATTTACAAATGATGGTGTTTGAATATCTGACTATATATATACATTTTCTTATCAATAATTAGTAGGTGTCTATCATCTGGTGTCTCTGGCGGCTGTGAAGGCTGATTTGGTCCTCTTCCTCGACTTTGATGTGAAGTACCATCACTTTGTGTAGGAATAGATGTGTCATGTATAGACGTAGATGGTATAATAGGAACTGATGACGTCAAAGGCAAATTCACTGAAGGTTGTGAGGGTAACGATGCTACTGATGTCGACGGTGTAGGAATACTAGGAATATTAGGTGTTTCTATGGGAACAGTAATAGGTACAGGTACAGATATAGGTATCGTGGGTGCTAAAGAGTCAATCACAGGTACATGTTCAAGTATCATGGGTGCAGAAGAAATGATCACAGGTGGTACAGGTGTATCTTCAGATGATGAATGTATAGAAGTGGTAGAAGGGTATTGACTCAAAGGAGGACGCCCTCGTCCTCGTCCTCGACCTTGACCTCGACTTCGTGTATTCACCATTACTTAATAAAATAAATGAAGCATATATAAATAATTAAAGATGTATAAACATATAGTGCCATCCAAATTATGATAAAATGCCTTATAACTTGTTAAATTCCTATGCAACTGGAGACTATAGACTTGAATATGTATCAAGCTACCTCATGTCAAAACAGTGGGTGTCTGGCCATCTAATGCCATCAACTGGAGACTATAGACTTGAATAAAATACCTTATTCATTGCCATCTATTTTGAGGCAGTGGGGTCTATATATATTAATAGCCATTAATTTGGATTTTATGATTACTATCAACACTTTATGCTCTCAACCTTCATTGTCATTTATGATTCTTAGTGTCTTATCTCTAGATTAATTTAATTGCTTATTAATGGAGTTAAGTATCATTAATTGTCAAGCTACTATTGAACAAATGCCATTAATTTAATTGCTTACTAATGGAGTTAACTGTCACTAGAAATCCTTATCCTTAACTACCTAGCAAGTGTAGGAGAAGTTGTGTTTACATTTATCCTTATCTCTTCTTTATTATTTCCTTTGACATGTTTTGACTAGAGTTGTTGCTTTGAAGGAGTCATGTAGTGTGTTTTGTTGTTTTCTTTACAAGAAGATTGTGTGCTCTCTTTGATTTTAATGAGCTCACACCAGGTTGCCATCATAGGAAGAAGTCTCCGGCAGCAACCAGTTCCACCAATCTCATTGCTGGAGATCTCATTTCAGTCATCTTCCTTGAGATGCAGCGACCCATGATGAGATCTCAAAGCCAAGTCCAACATAGATTGGATAATGGGGTCAGTATTCTCTCTTAAATGCTTGATGTGCTCCTCAATCTACAAAGCTCAATTCTTAACTTAAAACTCAAACCCTAATAAAGTGCAACTCAAAGTGGTTACATGAAATTTCTACATAGCTTCTTAATAATCTTAAGGTTGGGTCAGTTTAATATTAATTATCATTACTGAACACTATATGAGCTACTTTGGTTTCATTGGGTCAGAGTGAAATAATTATCCATGTGTAAGTTATGTACCTACTGATTATATCATGCTCTAGTCAACAATAATCTCATCACTCTACTTCAACATCCTTTATTTCCAGTACTCTCAGCAAGAAGTATCAAAACTCCGTCAACATTAATTACAAAGCATAAATAGGTATATATCAATTATTAATTAATTACTACATGCAAGCATAATCATGAAATAACATATAAAGCAGCCTGTGCCTCTAAAAAACCTAGTTTACCAAGAACTTGATGGGTGAGTCTCTTGACTCCATGAGCCTAAGGGACCTTAAGCAGCTTGAGAGTAGATTGGAGAAAGGCATCAACAAAACCTAGTTACTAATTCACTATTACTGGATGCTTCAGAAGTGCTTACTGACACCATATATTGCATCCTCAAAAGTAGAATCTCAGTTCACACATCAAATTGTATAATGTTAGTTATTCAACAGAAATTTCATAGAAAAGGTTCCAACTTCTGAAAAACTGAGTAACATATTTAATATGCAATAACATATTCGCATAAAAAATAGAGTAATATGCAATAAATTTACTTAGTTGAAGAGCAAAAAAAACATTTGATGACTAACATATTCACATAAAAAACAGGAAAAGAAAATACCTCCTCTAGACTTAAAGACAGTTCATTCAGTCAATGACTTTAAAAAATGATATTGTACATGATACCTTGGTTCCCTGAGTTCTTGATACAGTTAATTCAAAGTGTTGGCAAATCCTTCAGAAGAATCTATTTAATAGAAGAATGGTTGTAGTAATTAGCAGATAATTATATTATGGATCACCTTACTTTCAGTCAATGAAGTTTAAAGTGAATGAAATGATCCCATGGGCATATTTCTAAGTGAATGAAATGATCCCCCAGCCACATTCTCTTTAGGAAAATTATAGAACACTACTATATTAATTTGATGACTGCTTTTGGACAAGATGCAAACCTTAATTAACTTGGAATTCCTCCACTTCAGCAAGACCAATTGGCAGCAACTTCCACTTCTTGTAGCTCTGCAAGGATTAATTTTAAGCAATTACAACCCAGTAACACCACCTGAACTATGTACCTTTAGAGAAAGGGGAAATTATGAAGGAACTCAAGCATCAAGCATAAAAATAATTCGAACATATTAGATAGTCAGTCATGTCTGCATTAGAAATAAATTACAAATAGTGACTCCTCAACTATAAGGCCTCAGGGCCCACTAAACACATATATTAGATAATTTGAGAAAAGTATAATAGAAGTTTAAAAAATTTCAATCATCATTCTCCTCATTTGACAAACACTCATCAACTTCAACATCTTCAGTATCTTCATCTTCAATGTCAACAGCATTTGCTTCTTCTTCATCAACTTCAACATCTTCAGTATCTTCATCTTCAGTATCTTCATCTTCAATGTCAACAGCATTTGCTTCTTCTTCATCCTCCTCAACGGCATGTGTTTGAGTTCTCAAGAAAAATTCTTCATATTGATCTACCTCATCAACTACTCCAACATTAACTAATGCATTGGATGCATCTAACTCTGTTGTAGGCATAATAGGTTGTACTGCTTCAACCTCATCCTCTTAAAAAAAATCATCGATCTGTGGAGGGATATTATCATCTATTTCTTCAATGTCTTATATCTATTTCTTGCTTTAATTTTGCATGCAACCCACCAATCACTCCTTCCTTTTTTCTTTGAGGGGTAACTCGTGTAATAAACTTGTTGAGCTTGCTCGGCTAACACAAAAGGAGCATCAATATAAAGTTTTAACTTGTGATTGATTTCAACAAGTCCATGACGAGGATGTACCCTAACTCCTTTTTCGGTATCAAACGACTCACATTTAAATAACATCACCTGATTTCCTTCACCAAAGTATTCTACCTGTACAATATCAATCAGGATGCCATAGTAATCACGATCATAATCATTGTAACAACTGCCATTAACACAAACACCACTGTTTATTGTTTTCTTTCCATGTGAATATTCCTTGGTGTGAAACTTATATCCATTAACAAAATAACCCTTCATAGATCGAACAAATCTTTGCGGGCCTTGTGCAATGGCAAGAATTCGACTATCAATCGTATCAATATTATGATTAACCTATCACAAAAAGAAGAAAAAGAACAATTTATAATATAGTCATGATTATTCATATTGAGACAAAAATTATTATATTATTCAACTTACATAGTCTCTCAACCATTTTGGAAATTCTCTATCTCGTAACTTCTCAAGCTCTGCGTCAGTCAAATGTAGTTCTCTTTGCATAACGATATTATTAAACTCACTAAAAAACAATAAAGTTTACATTAATATAAAGTAAATATACGAAATAATTAACACTACTATACGTACTCAATGAAAGGAGAGATCTCTTCACAATTCATAAGTACGTAAAGCTCAATTGTTTTATACTCATTTTCGTCGACCCTCCTATAACGCCCAACAGCCCCACAAGGTCGACCAGGATAGGTAAAGATAGATAGACGTCCCATGGTAGTTGGAACTCCACCATCATCATTTCGAGGTACTTGATTGAACCTTGTGTGTACCTTTTGGTCCAGGAATAAAATGAACAAGAAATTAATATTTCTTATATAATACATATATATATATATATATGTGTGTGTGTGTGTGTTTTTCACAAATCAATTCAACCTTGTGTGTACCTTTGGTTCGAAGTAAAAAGAACAAAAATTAGAAATTTCCTCAATGATATATGCTTCACAAATTGATCCTTCGACATATGCTCGATTTTTCACTTTTTTCTTCAATTGAAGCATATACCTGAAAATATTCTTAGAAATTAAGACGTAATTTTTTTAAAAAATTTCAATCAAGAATAAAAAGGAAGATGTGTTACCTTTCAAATCAATACATCCATCTATATTGTACCGGACCACCAATTTTAGCCTCATAAGCTAAGTGAACGGGGAGATGCTCAATAGAGTCAAAAAAACTTGGTGGAAATATTTTCTCAAGCTTGCATAGTATCTCGACAATGTTTAACTCAAGTCGTTCTACATCCTCAATTCGCAACACACTTGAACACAAGTCCCGAAAAAATAAACTCGGCTCAGTTAATGCATCCCATACTGGATCAGGTAATAAATCACGAAATGCAATTGGAATAAGCCTTTGCATGAAAACATGACAATCGTGACTTTTCATTCCATAGAATTTGCTGTCATCTATATTTACACACCGACTTATGTTTGAAACATAACCATCGGGAAATTTTAATTCTTTAACCCATTGACATACTGCTTTGATTTGTTCTTTGTTCAACACAAATGAGGCTCTCGGCTTCAACATTTTCCCATTAACATGCTCTAATTCTAATTTGGGGCGCTTGCAATACTTAGGCAAATCAGCTTTGGCCTTGACATTGTCTTTTGTTTTCCCCTTGATGTCCATCACTGTATTGAATATATTTTCAAATACATTACGTTCAATATGCATCACATCTAAGTTATGCCGAATTAAATTTGTATGCCAATACGGTAAACTCCAAAAGATACTTTTTTTAACTCAATTATGTTGTTGGCCAAATCCAGAAATTCTAGCATTAATACATTGATTTCCAAATTAAATATCAGGCAATTTATTGACACGTGCCTTTATATCATCGCCCGATAATCGTAGAGGTGGAATATCTCTTTCAATTCGGCCTTTCATAAATTTATCTCTTTGTCGTCGATATGGATGATCAAGAGGGAGAAATTGACGATGACAATCGAAAAATGATATTTTTCTCCCATTTTCGAGAACAAAAGCTTTGCTACGCTCTAAACAATAGGGACAAGCTAATCTCTCGTGTGTGCTCCATCCTGATAGCATAGCATATGCAGGGAAGTCGATGATAGTCCACATAAGTGCTGCTCTCATTTGAAAATTTTGTTTTCTAAAGACATCATATGTCAAAATTCCATCAGATCATAACATGTTCAGTTCATCTATCAATGGCCTCAAAAATATGTCAAGTTCTTTACGTGGGCTCTTTGGTCTAGGAATTATCAAACTTAAGAACATAAACTGATCCTTCAAACACATAGATGGCGGCAAATTGTATACAGTAATGAGAACGGGCCAAACTGAATAGGGAATAGAAGAATGCTCGAATGGGTTGAAACCATCGGTGCACAATCCTAATCTGACATTCCTTGGGTCAGAAGCAAATGAAGGATGGTGAGCATCAAATTGTTTCCATGCCTCACTATGTGCAGGATGTGCAACAACGTCGGAAGTACGATTCTTAGCATGCCAAATCATATGCTTTGCAGTTTTTTCAGACATAAAAAGCCTTTGAAGTCTTGGTGCTATAGGGAGATACCGTAAGACCTTATACGGTATATTTTTTCGTCTACCATTATTTAATAGTCTTGGCTTATATCGAGCATGTCCACACACTGAGCACTGCGTTAAATTTGTTGTTTCTTTACAAAATAACATGCAATTATTCTGACATGCATCTATCTTCTCGTACCCAAGTCCTAATTTCTTCATCATCTTCTTTGTTTTGTAAAAATTTTCTTTCAACTTTGCATCTTCTGGTAGCATATCTTTAATTATTAACATCAGCCGATCATAGCAAGCTTCACTCATGTTAAACTCAGATTTGCAATTAAGCAACTGTGACATGGCTGATA
Source organism: Canna indica (assembly GCA_034359265.1). Classification (NCBI taxonomy): domain Eukaryota; kingdom Viridiplantae; phylum Streptophyta; class Magnoliopsida; order Zingiberales; family Cannaceae; genus Canna; species Canna indica. The sequence continues at coordinate 26,944,470 of CP136898.1, read as the reverse complement.
GCCTACTTTGACTCTTACAACCACTCCACAATGGCTCATCTGCATAATTCAGTAATTCAATAAACTTGGCAGCTTCATCATTTGGTCTTTCTTCTCCAATACCTTCAATACCGATTGCATCCACCATCATAGTTCTATACGGATTTTGAGGAGCATCAAAGCTTTCTGATTGAGGAATGATTGAGGATTCATCAACTTCTTCACTTGTCAACTCCCCATATGCAATCCATTGTGTGTAGCCAGATATAAATCCCTTCGAACATAAGTGATATTCCACCTCATCTCGACAATGAAATTGAAGATTATTACATCGTCGACATGGGCACCTAATTTTATCACCAGAAACATATTGAGTTTTGGAGTATGCAAAATCAAGAAATCCCTTGACTCCTTCCATAAATTCATTAGTCAATGCTCCTCCAATTATCCGACTTTTCATCCAACTACGATCAATATACATTTTGATTAACTCTTTTCAACCTAGCAACAATATTAAGCACATTAATTATTAACATGCACAACATACAAAGGGAACCTTCGGTTTAAAGCAGCAGTTGAAAATGAGGTTGATGCAAAAGTGAAAGTGCTAAGAACTGATAGAGGAGAATTCACCTCTAAACCTTTTGTGGTCGTGATGAACATGGAATAAAACATCAGCTTACTGCAAGCTATACACCCCAACAGAATAGGGTTGCAGAAGGAAAAAATTGAGTTTTGGTAGAAATGACTAGATGTCTGCTAAAGGGAAGTAAGCTGCCTAAAAACTTGTGGGCAGAGGCTTTTAATACTCCAGCATATATTATAAATAGAAGCACAACCAAAGCATTGCTTGAGAAAACATCATATGAAATTTGGTGTGGAAGAAAACTAGATCTCGGTCATCTAAGAAAATTTGGGTATGTAGCTTATTGTCACATACCTAAGCATAGAAGAAAGAGGCTAGATATTTCAGGGCTGAAATTTGGTGTGGAAGAAAACTAGATCTCAGTCATCATAGAAAATTTAGCTAACAGTTCAAGTTCAGGGTTGATATGATCAAGATGAAGCTGAAATTGTGAATTCTTAAATTTTAGGGCTGAAAATTTATCAACTTAATGTAAAATCTGCATTCTTAAATGGAGAACTCAAAGAAGAGGTTTATGTAGTTCAACAGTTCAACCAAAGGGTTAAAGGAAAGGAACAAATGATCTATAGGCTAAAGAAGTCCTTATATGGCCTAAAGCAAGCTCTAATGAGCTGGTATGAAAAAATTGATAGCTACTTTGTTACTGAAAAAAAATTTAGAGAAGCAGGAATGAACACACATTATATACAAAAGAAGATGAAAATGAAGATATTCTAATTGTTCTTCTCTATGTGGATGACTTGCTTTATTGTAGTAACAATGAAAAAATGAGAGAGGAGATCAAGAACAAAATGTTCAAGACTTTTAAGATGACTAATCTGGGTGAGATGAAATTCTTCCTAGGTTTGGAAGTTCTATCTCATTTCATGAATGATCCCAGAGCAGTACACTTCAAGGCAGCAAAGAGAATCTTGAGATACTTGAAGGGGACATGTAATTATGGATTACATTTGGGAAGAGACAATGATCTGAAACTACTGGGGTATTTTGATAGTGATTGGGGAGGATAAATAGTTGACAGGAAAAGTACTACTGAATATCTATTCAAAGTTGGAGCAAGTACAGTGTGCTGGTGTTCTAAAAAGTAGAATTCAACTACATTATCTTCAGCCGAAGCTGAATATGTATCAGCTACTTCAGCAAGCTGTCAAGCAATTTGGATGAGAAAAATTTTATTAGACTTTGGGATTAATTTGACACAAGCTACATGCATATAGCTTGCAGGAGAAGATGGCAGGCATTGAAGCTCTTTCCACTTTAGTGCGGTCTTTGTCAAGGGATGCTGCAGAGAGTGGAGAAGCAGTAGGGTTGTTGTTGGCTTTGTCCGAGATCGTAAAAGTTCGACAAAGAATTGGTAGAATCCGAGGCTGTATGGTGATGCTAGTGACACTGCAAAATGGCAATGACATTGTTGCATCACAATGCGCAGAGAGGTTATTGAGTGTGTTATCAGTCAATGCACACAATGTGCTTCTTATGGCAGAGGCCGGCTACTTCGTACCATTAGTACGCTATCTAAAAGAAGGTACTTTCAAAAAAATCTTCTTAATTTCTTTCTTAAATTTAATGTACTGTGCTAACATGCATTGTTTATGATGTTTAGATTCTAATAGCATTTAGCATTTAGTTTCACAATCCTTCTGAACTGAATATAGGCAGAGTAAGTTGAACTCTAGTCAGCTAAAGATGAAACAATATCCATATTGCATTCTCTAAAACCAATCAAGAAAAAAGCTTAAAACAACACAAGCAGTAGAGTAAGTTGTAACATTCACATTTTTCTGATAAAAGCATTCTTCTTCACCCAATTAAAAGTCATACCAATGAATTTTCAATACCATAATATACTCTATTCATTACGTTCTTCAACCAAAAATTCAAGAATCAATGCTAACATCCAATATCATGTATCCACATTCAAAAATGAAAACATTTTAATCTACAATCATGTATCCACATTCAAAAATAAAAAATAAATCCTACTAACTTTCTCCATTCAATTCAAGTCTAGGGTCATCTATCTCAAAGTCTCTAAAAAAAGTTTCAATATGCATTCTACTATCTTATTATAGAGCCTTGTTATGTCTGAAATTTCTAGCACATGTAGTGTAGTATTTGTTTCTTTTGCACCATATGACTAGTGATGGATAGACTGACCTGATCCTATTTGCAAGTGTTCCGTGCTGTATCAACTAAATACTTCAAAAATAAATTCTGATTCTGATAGCTTGAATACGTACAAGCAAGTTCAAACCAAGAATGACATTTTTTTGCTGCCATTTTAAAACTGGTGGCACAACTAGTTCCTGATTTAGATTCTTTCTTTCTCCTTATAATTTCCATATAGTTAATGAGGTGTATTTTGCAATGTTTACAGGCTTCCTCACATGGGGAGGAAGGAATGACCTTATTCTATATCTGTTGTAACCCAACTTGTGGCTACAGATGGAGAGAAAGTTGATCAGTCAACTCACAAATATGATGAGCTAGACCAGTTTACAAATAATCAAACAACTCCATGCATGCCTGAGTAGTTCATACATGCATCAGGATTGACATCACTTTTCCGTCAGTAGCTTGCAGTGCTATTGTTGCTTGTGTAGCAGTACCATTTCCATTCTACATTGTCACTTGTTTTGGACATCTCATTTACTTGCTTACATCTATTTAATCTATTTTCATTAATCATAATATATACATGCCCTTTGTTTGCAACTGTTACTAAAAAGAGAAGACCTAACGCATGAAGTGTTATCAGGTTAAATTAGATCGAGGGATAGAATCTGTTTCTTAGCCAAAAGATGCCAGAATAAAAATTATCAAGCATCTCATCGTGTAAGCATCTCATCTTTATATGAGATCTTGTGATTAGTAAAAAATGTGGGTAGATGGTGAGAGTGGAGACGAGCATTAACAAAAATTTGACCTTCATTAACTAAATTTAAAAGCATCTCTAATATTTGACTAAAATCGCAACTAAAATCATCTGAACATCATGAAATCGCAACTAAAATCGAACCTCCACAATCGAATGGGAAATCGAGCGCTCGAAACCCGTAGAAGGGAAGGAATTCACTCGTCGGTCGGCTGTCTGTGACTACTTGCGCTTCCTCTGAGCGCTTCCTGCGCTTCACCACAAAGTAATAGAGGATTAGGGCACGAGGAAGGGAAGGAACCTGTAGAAGGGGAGGGAAGAAATAAAAGCTCGAATCAGCTGCGAGGGAATTAGAAGGAACCTGCGCGCGCTATCTGTGATGACTAGCTCGAACCGATAATTTTTTCGGCTGCGGGGAAGAAAACTGTGGGGAAGGAGTCTGCGGGGAGGGAATCGACGGGGAAGGAAACTGTGGGGAAAGAAGAAATGGCTTTGTCGGGGCGGCCTGGGAAGAAGGATGACGAGTGGGAGAGGGGGAAGAAAGACGAAGATGATGCTTTGTCGGCGTCGGCTGAAAAAAAAGAGGCGCGAGAAATTAATTTGACGAGTGGGAGAGGGGGAAACTAAAGTGGTCGGCTGAAATGAGAGGGGGAAAAAAATTTGGTCGGCTGAAACGAAAAAAAAATGCTAATTTACCAACGGATTATTTATCCGTTGGTAATTTTGTTGGTAATACCAACAAATTATATCCGTTGGTAAAAATTATGTTGGTGAAGCTATGTTTTCTTGTAGTGCTTGTTATCTAGTTTTAACCCAAGGAACAATTACTGTCATTTTTTATGTCAAGTAAATATCTAGGTCATATAGCCCTCCAATGAGCTCCCTAAGCTTAGTGAATGTCAAGTAAACTTGAGTCTTTAGAAAATTATACATTCTACTCTTCCAAAGACCAAAGTTAGACTCATCGAACATAGGAGGTGAAGATGCTATACTCTCTAGTGCCATTTTTCGGATCGAGAAAAGATGTAGATGAGATGGTGAAATCTCAATCCACGACCCGCTCTAATACCAATTGTTGGATGAAATGACACACTAGAGGGGGGGTGAATAGTGTGTTATCTAAGACTTGTCGACTAATTCTGATTTTAATCGTTTCTTAAATTATTTAGGCAAATCGTAATTTATCGACTAGATGCAAAAGAAAAAATAAACCAGTTAAGCATAAACAAATATGACAATACTGACACAGAAATTTATAGTGGTTCGACCCCAATGCCTACTCCACTACCTAAGCACTCCACTTAGGATTTCCAAACTAAGTTTAATTAGATTAATTAGTTTTCCTTACAACGAGGACTTTACACCGAAAAGTCTCCGCTCTCAAACCGAAGGCACTTTCACATCCAGAAGTATCCCGCCATCCTACCGAGAGCACTCTCCCACCTCAACCTAAGGGACAACTCAACTAATCTTAGTAAACTAGGTTTTACAACGGTGGGTTTAAGCCTTAACACTAAGGCAACTACCAACTCAATCAAACCTAGCAACCTAGGTTTACACAAGTTCAATTACAATAAAATAAACAACAAAATATAATAACAATTGGAGCAATAAATCAAACAATAAGTACTTAGCTCCAAAAGACACTCCCTAGTCCTCTTGATGCATTGAGATGATGAATCGGTAAATCTTGAAGGCTAAATCAAGGTGTGTAAATCAAAACTAGGATTTATGCAAAAATGTCTCAACGAAGGCTTGTGGAGATGCTAGGAATGGCTCTTTGAGGCTTAGAAGCATCAATAGTTGGCTAAAGGAAGGATTGGGATGGGTATTTATAACTCCCCATAAGAAACAGTGCGTCAACGGGCGTATTTTTGCCCGTTGCCGATGCCAGGTCGATGGTCCGGTCGATCATCGGTCGACCGACCGATCGACCGCCCAACGACTACTGGCTTTCTGCGCTGCAACCGCTTTGTTCAATCGACCGGAGGGTCGACCGACTATATCATGATTCAGCTCCTCTGCCATCCGGTCGATCGAAGTAGCCACTGCCAATTTTTGGCACACTTCGATCGACCGAATTGGCTACTGCCTATTTTTGACACCGTTCGATCGACCGACTGATCAACCGAACCTAGATTGGGCACATTGGTTAGCTATTTTTTTTGCTCGTTTGGGTTCCGTCTTCGCTAAGTCTACTTATATAATATTTATTAACTTTAAAACATAAATATTATATAAGGATTACCCCCTATTTGGATTCAATAAAAATATCTAAAAAATCAAAATCCTTAAGAATCAAAATCTAGTTTTGGGGTCTAGTACAAGTTTTCAAAAAACAAAAATTTTCTAATCTTTCGAGTCAAGAATGAGTAGACTAAAGGTTTCCAAAAATCCTAAAAAATGCCTTGTTATCTAGTTTTAACCCAAGGAATAATTACCGTCATTTTTTATGTCAAGTAAATATCTAGGTCATATAGCCCTCCAATGAGCTCCCTAGGCTTAGTGAATTTCAGGGCGATTTCTGGGTTTTCATGTTTTGAGATTCGGGGTTAGTTTTTAGAATCTTATGCATCATCATGAGAATTTACAACATAAACTAGACTCCATAAACCTAGACTCTATCTTTCCGACGAATCCGAGCGCGTCGACCAACGTCCTTCTGATTTTTTGATTTCTCCGATATTTCCGATCGAGGACGTCGAGCACTAACCGATATGGAACCTGAAAAAATTTCTCAATGAAACATTAGACCTATGTTTGTTATCATCAAAATCGAGATTAAGACCAAGGTTGAAAACCTTAAGCCAACACCCCTCTCTTCCTTCCTTTCCTTGGAAGCCAAGCCGCCTGCTTGGTTAAAGCTGCCGCCCCCTTCCTTGCTCCTTGGAGCCGCCGCAAGCCGAGCCGCCACCACCTTCTTGTTGCCGGATTCGGAGGCCACCGATTGGGAAGATATTTTTTTTCCTTCTTCCCAATCATGTGAGTGGATCTTCCTCCCCCTTTTCTTGAATTTTTTGTGTTCTTGAGCCATTGTTGGAGATTTAGAAATTTCTTGTCGAATTCTCCATTGTTCTTGAAGTTTTATCATTGGTTTCACGTGTTTCCATGAAAGAGGAGCCCGAATACCCCCCTTTGTGGTGCGGCAGTCCTAGGATTACCCTAGGGAGGCTCGGCCAAGGTGGGAGACGGGTTGCCCTCAAGGGGTTCGTTAAAATGCCTAAGAGAGATTCTTGAAGGTTTTGAGATCTAGGCTTTGAATTAATTGTTTTAATTAAATTCCTATGATGTCATTGCATGATTGATACCTAGATACAAAAATTTTAGCATAAGAATCTATATTTTGCATGTGAAAAGATTAAATCTTGATGCCATGTATATTCATGTTTGGGATTCTTGGTTTAAAGCTTGAGTCTTGATTTTAGGATGATGTGGATGCATGCTAAATCTTGATTAGGAATCATGATTTAATTTTTGTATGTTTTATCTTTGATATTATAAATCTGTTATTGTTCTAATTTAGGATTAATTACTGTGATTTTTGAATTAATTATCTTGACATGCTAAAAACTCAACTTGCTGAAATTTCATGCTGAAATTGTTAATCCAAGACTGATTATGTAATCGCTACTGTGATGCGTATGGTTTACTACGCATAGTCGTGTAACCTATTATTTTACCCAGAAAACATCGTCTGGAACCATAGGACACACTTTGAAAATCAGATTTGGCTTTGGTACACCAGTTTTGGACTCAACAGTAAATTAAAAATAAAATCCTAAAACAAAACCCTAATTTCAGCAAATCAAAATTTTAATTGTATATTTAAAATTCAAGAGACAGTATAATCTGTTAAGAACCAACAAAATAAATTATATGCATGAAATAAAATCTCATGGGTTGATGATATTACGAGTCTAGGCATCAGGATCGGGCATAGAGTGTTGCGGCATTCCTAGTAAAGACACCCCTAAGACACTGTAGGAGACATTTGACTTAGGTCTTGTTAGCGACATATTTTATGAATAACGGAGAGGCTCGGATAGGAGTCGGACTACGGGCTTGGCCCGGAAGGTTGGATGGTTAATTCTCAACCTGTGTTTAAGGAATACGCTCGGATACATGGGCGAATCCTGATTGTTCCTGCGTTATTTATAGAACAAGTTCGGATGGGCGAATCTCGATTGTTCTTGTGTTTCTTGTGGAATAAGTTCGGATTGACGAATCCTGATTGTTCCCGAGTTTTTTTATTTTAAGGAATAAGTTCGGATTGGTGAATCTCGATTATTCTTGCGCTATCTTTAATGATATGATTATAGGATAAGCTCGGATGGGTCAATCCCGATTATCCTCATAACCCTTGAGTGTGAATTGTTGCCTTAGGGCATGGGTAGGCTGAGGTCTGTTGTACTTCATTGCTGAGTGAATATGTTTGCCTTTGGGCATGCGATGGCCATATGGCCTATTAGCTAGTCATCTCACTTGATGCATTATCCCTGTATGAGACAAGGGCATTTATTCATTTATCTTTGTGGTTGGTTTTTATGGTGGGGGTTAGTAGAACCGCTCATTGAGTTCTTTTGAACTCACCCGTTGTTTATTTCTATTTTTTTTGCAGAGCCTGACCAGTGAGGTGGACTGGAGCAATTAGCGCAGCTAAAGGGCAGATGAGTCATATTGATCTCATAACAGTCCTAGTTAGGGGGTCGTAGTCAAGTCTTTGGTAGATTTGTCATGCACTTGTGTTTTAATATTTTGGAATTGTAGTCCCTTGGGGACATTCATGTCTTTCATTTAGATTTTATTTGTTAAAGCAAACTGTTAAACTTTGATTTACTTACTTCCGCACTTTAAACGTTTTGCTAAAACTTTACTTCTTAAAAAGAATCTGTTTGGTTTCTCGTTCATAATAAAATCTGATATTCTTTCCGCCATGATTTATTGTGAGTTGACATGTGCATAAGATAGGCTGCGAGGTATAGGCACGTATACTCTGGCCAGTCACGTGATCCTAAATTGAGGCATGACAATCTTTCACTGCAATATTAAAAAACTCAGAACCATTGTCTGTTCTAGCTCACTGTTTTGATGTTATTATTAAACTAATTTTCACCATTCTGATGAAACCAATTAATATCTCTGGTAACTGACTTTTGTAAGTAAACAAGCAAGTCCAGGTAGCCCTTGAGGTAGCCCTTGAATGGTCATCAACAATTGTTAGGAAATAGGTGCAATTGTCATAGGTTTTGAATTTATGTGGACCCTATACATCACAGTGAATTAGTTCAAAACAAACTGATGCTTTATTTGGAAGCTTGAGATGTTCATTAATATGTGTTGTTCCTATAGAATTTACAAGTGCAACACTACCATTAGGCAATGATATTCTATCATTCCTAGTAGATTTTACTGCATTTCTCAACTCTATGTTATCTGAAGCAACATGATCAGTTGCTCCACCGTCAAGTATCCATTTGTTTCTTCTATCAATGCTAATTGAATTGCATAGGCACTTACCGGCCATATTAACCATTGCATTGTTATTCTTACTGTTCAGCAAGTTAAGTAGAATTGCATACTGCTCTTCAGTGAATACCTTCTGAATTCCTTCCCCTTTCTTAATGTTTGAGGTCTCAGCCTTGTTTTCATATTCCTCAGCTACATCATTGTTAATCTGTTTATCATTGTACTGATTAAGGCTTGTTACCAGAAGGGTAACTATGCAATTTAAAACAGGTTTCTCTTGTATGACCTGTTCTCTTGCAGAAGTCACAATATTTCCTCCTTGAATACTGCTCACTTCCTTTACCATTCTTGGAGTTCTGATCATACTGAAACTTGGTGTTGTTCAAGGCAATACTATCTATATTGCTATTAGTTTGAGTGCACACTTTCCTCTGTGATTCCTCCTGCTCAAGGAGAGAATAAGCTTGGTTGAGATTTGGTAATGACTTTATTAGTAGTATCTGCCCTCGCACACTAACATATGTTTCATTCAATCCCATGAGGAATTGTGACAGGCGATCCTTCACCACATTGCCTCTTACCCTTCCACATTCACATTTCAAGTTGGATTCTACTGCATCCGGTTCATCCCATGGAGACTTAAGTTTGGTGAAGTATGCTGCAATTGTCAGATTTGATTGTCTCATTGTGCTAATTTGAATCTTTAAATCGAAAACCTTAGGTTCATTGCTTTTGCCAAACCTATCCTTGAGGTCTAACCACATCTCAGCAGCTGTTTTAGAGTATATGACACTTGATGTTAATTCAGGTGCCAGCGATTGCAGAATCCATGATCTAACAAGATCATTGCATCGCTTCCAAACTTTGTACTTAGGGCTATTCAATTCAGGCATGTTGATAGTTCAATCAATAAATTCAATTTTATTTTTTGCCGATAATGAAATGAGCAAAGATTCACGGCAAGGTAGATAGTTCTCATGTCCGCTTAATTTTACGAAAACTAGAAGAATACCTGGCGCATCACTCCCATTGATGATGAAGGGATCATCTTCATATTATGTGACTTCAGTAGTAGGTCTTGATTCTGCAGTATTTCCCGATTCAACTACAACAGATCGAACGGAATGGGATCTCCGATTTCTCGCCATCGATTTGGGCGAAATCAAGAACTAGCAGCGCGATCAATCAGTTCGTTTCTCCCGCTCTGATACCATGTTGAAATCTCAAATACGAGATAGAAAAGAAGATAACAATCTTATTCAATCAGCAATCAAGATCGTATCTCAAGATTTCATTACAGAAGAGGTAAAATGAAAAATGTGGAACAGATAAATTGCAGAAGTCCAAATGAAGAAGACAACTCTCTTCCTCTTTTATACTTCAGCTTTTCTAATATGCTATTTACCTAAATGCCCTTTTCCTTTACTTTATTTATTTCACTTACATGAGGGCTTTATTGTCATTCTCCTGATTGTTGTTAATTACCATTTCACCTTTAACAGCATCTCCTTCAGTAAACGGTATCCCTTTCAGCTTCTCCATGTTTCCCGATATAACTTCACCTGCTTCTCATACTTGATATGTCATCTCCTACGACCTCAAGTAATTGAAGGATAAACTATCAATTGACCGAATTGAATGTCTTTTCAAAATCTACCTTGACAAGGAATTCCCAAACATGCTCCTGGTGTCTGCTGGAATGTCTATTTGAGATTTGATGTAAGTTTACCTTTTTAATTTTTTCTTTATCTTCTTTGAGTATGTTCATAGCCGCTTGCTGCATTGAAAAATATACACCTATACTATCTTGTGACAGCATTGGAAATAAAGTGCCTGTTAATATTTGTCTTGCAGCAATGTAGCCTGTGTTGCAAGCTGATTGACTGAGATGGATCTTGCAATTCCATGTCAAACCATCAGTATGATGGATTTGCAATTGTTTTGATAACCATGTGTGTTTCTTCATCTTGCACATGCATTTTAGTAATGAAAATTTGAAAGATCAAATTGATGATATCTAAAAATATCATAGGCAAAACTGAAATTAACCGACTTTTTAAATAACACCCAATATTTCATCGATGTAAAAAACGAGCTCTTAATAATTTTTAAATTTTAAGTAAGTTTGATTCCTTTATCAAATGTATTGCCAAGTTTGCCACCGAACCAGTTCAAGTGACTCGGTTTAATTTTCAGAAAAATGCTATCATGAAAATATATTGTGTTCGATATTTCCTATATCATTATGCCTTGAATGCAACCATAGATGGTCAATCCTTACAATTTAAGACAAGTTTATCAGATATAAAATACCTCATCTGGCTTCAAGATGTCTATTACATCTCTTCCCAATAAATATTCCGTTTAATACTGAGATAATATTTATTATGCGTGCAAAAGGGAACCTACTCCAATCCCACGTCACAACCTCGACCGCCACTGCTGCTGCCCGAGGAAGGGGTAGTCTGTGTAGCCTACCACCGGGTCTTGCGTGTAGAAGGTGGCCCTCACGTACCGGTTCAGAGGAGCGTCCACCTTGAACCGCTCCACCAAATCCGGGTTCGATATGAAGAGCCGGCCGTAGGAGACCAGGTCGGCGTCGCCCTGCTCCACCGCCTCCGCGCCCAGCTCCCGCGTGAACCCGCCGCTGCACACGAAGGTGCCGTCGTAGGCCTCCCTCCACGCCCGCATTAGCCGGCTCTCCTCCTCCACGCTCCCGTGCCGCCCGGCCTCCGTCTGCCCGTAAGCCGTGTACCGCGGTTGGGTCACGTGGAGGTACGCGAGCCGCTCGCTGGCGTCGCGCTGGACCGCGTTGAGCCGGTCCACCACGGCCAGGCCCAGCCGGAGCGGGTCGGAGTCATAGGCGTCCATGTGGTCGATGGCGGGGGAGACGCGGACGCCGACACGGGACGGGCCGACGGCGGAGGCCACCGCGCGAGTCACCTCGTCCAGGAACCGGCACCGGTTTGGGAGCGAGCCGCCGTACGCGTCGGTCCGGTCGTTGATGCCGTCTTTGAGGAATTGGTCGATCAGGTAGCCGTGAGCCCCGTGGATCTCGATGCCGTCGAAGCCTAGGCAGGTTGATGAAGTGAGGTTTAGAATTCAAATTAATAGCTATTAAGCATTAAATAAAAAAGAATATTTAAGCATATAAACCGGCAGAAATCATTTAAATCTAAATCTAGAACATGAATGAGAAAAACCACGCAGATACTATATCAACAGGAATTAGAATACCTGCTTCAATTGCATTAAGAGCAGCTTGCCGATAATGCTGCACAATCTCTGGTATCTGAGATGTGGGAAGCCGCCTAGGCTTTGAATAGCTTCCGTACTTTCCATTAGGCAGCAATATCTTCCACCTGTCCGATATTGGCTTATCAGTTGAAGATATTGGGGCTGCTGTGCCTCCAGGTTGGTACACTGTCATATAATGTTTGGTTACAGACTACTGGAGATAAAAATAGATTAATACAGTAAAATCATGTGCAACTGTAAGATAAAATTAATGAGTTAGCTCAAAAGAAATGATTAGATACTCTAAATTGAATTTATTGATGTATCTTCTGCTGATATACATGAAGGTTAAATTGCGGGGAAGGATGATTAATTAGCTTCACAACATATGTGAAAGCATCGTTCGATACTCTACTGGCCTATTAGCTCAGTTGGTTAGAGCATCGTGCTAATAATTCGAAGGTCGCAGGTTCGAGACCTACATCGACCACTTTCTGAGGGTAAAATAATAGTTTTTGACCAAGGAAGAGTTCTGAGGTATAATTAAAATAATAATCGAATATTTAAAGATCGCGAGCTCTTCAGTTGTGCTGGCAGATAATATGCTACTTTAAAAAGATATCTAGCAATGTGAGTTTGGAAGCATTCTCGGTAGCGGAGGAGGACCAGGGCTTTTCTTAAAGTATGCTCTCCTAATTAATGATATTCTCCTGGGCAATGTCCCTTCGATAATTTAAAAATAAAAAAATAAAATTAATTATAGAAGTAAACTTTGTAAATATATCCCTCTATATGTGATATTGTGATTTAATTATATATCATACTAATCTAAGTTTAGTGCATATATATTTTTCCTCCAAAGCACCTAACTCTCTATATATCATTCTATTAACAAAGAAAGGCTATTCGGGGGTTCTAATTGCTTATTCCTGCTGTATAAATATATCATATTACTGTTGTCTCCTTTAATAGTTCCACAGTCCATAGATATGAGCAAGCTTCAAAATATTGTGCATCTCTCAACTTCTCTCATTCTTTGTTTTCATTCTATACGTGCTTGTAGTTGGAAACGATTGGTACTAGCACTTATTGTTTAGGACAAAAATTGATTTTCCATGTAAATTAAGGATAGAGGCACCTTAAATGTAAGGAAACCACGGTTGAGTAGAGGAGTTAATCAAGCAAAAGGAAGCCAGCATGTGAAATTCTTGGTAGTGAATCAAGATAATAGATATGTATAGGTAGAAGCTGAACCAAAAAGTGTACAAATTTTCTTTGTTATTGTTGAGTGTTTATGTTGCTTATTTGGCTACTTGTTTTTGCTTCCTACTTGCTTATATCACACAGCAGTTTAATATTATTACTAAATAATTAAGTCTTAGACACAGTATTCACTCTCTATTCTCTTATAGTGTGCTAATCCACCGAATTATTTGGGGTTTAGGTTGGGAAAAAAAATATTTTTTTGCCTTTTCTTGCAAATTCTACTTGGCTTCAGTTTGAATCCTCTTCAAAATTATTGATTTGCTTTCGGGTTTGAAATTTAAAATCAAACCAACCAGATCAACCTAATTTTTATTTTTTTATTATTTAATTTTTATAATTTTATTTTATTTAAAAATTGATTACAATAATTTATGTACTTTAGTTTGAATTTAATGAAATTAAGTTATCCCATGCTTTATCTGAGTTTTCTTTCAATATGATTACCATATATTTTGAGTTAGAAAAATTTTTAAAAGAAAAATGTTCCATTGAACCAATTTGGTTTACGTTGAACCATTTTCCAAAATTTTGAAGAATAAATCAGAATTTAAAACAGGGGAAAAGCCAGCCAATGATAAATGAAGTATATATACGTACCTTGATTAGATGCCCGACCAACATGCCATAACTGGCAAAAGATAATGCTTCCCTTGGCATGAACAGCATCCACCACCTTCTTCCAAGCATCTATTTGCTCTCTCGAATAAATTCCAGGAACATGTGGAAACCTTCAAAAACAGTAGGCTCCATATATAAATGCAAGAACTTCAATCTTTAATACATGCATATATGTGTCTGTTCTGTGTGTGTATTACTTGGATTTATCAAATGCCAAAATACTGTCCATGAATGATATAACTAGACTAACTTATATACATGCTAATTTTATTCAAATTCAAACCTAATCTGAAACCAACTCAACTTATTTAAATTACCAAAAAATCCAAGTACTCAGAAACATTTAACCCATTTTCATCTCTAATTTAGAGAACTAGCTGGCAAATTTGTCCCATCAAACATCTAATGCAGATATACTTGGTAGAGATCAATAACTGCATTATTTTCCATTTAGGATCAAGATTCCCCCATCCTTCTCAAATATAGATTCGCTAACCACAATGCGATATTTTATTCATTATGCCAGATTATTATGATTCAGGCACTCCAAGTTGCAGCAAGTGGTGGGTGGCAGCAACCAAGCAAGCACAAGTAGTTCATTATTTACTTAAACAATCAAAAATTTGCAAATGTTCAACAACTCTGCAACTCTTCAACAATTACATGAGTTCTCAATTCATAAGGTCATTGCATTTAACTACTTAATATGATTAAATATAGGGTTGTGCATTTTTTAAGCTTCTTTTCTGTTTTCTTATTTCTTGAGAGGTACCGAATGTGATAAACATGTGTAGGAGTTAATTAATTAATAGATATATTAATTTGGATCCACTACACAACAACATTGTTTAACTAATACGGACTAATAAAATAGCAATTAATATTAAAGAGACCAAATGACGAAAAATACCCTGCACCAGTGGGTGAAATCACCGTGCCTTCTGTGATGAGGAAGCCACCGTCGGTGGCTCTCTGCGTATAGTACTCGACGTGCGCAGCCCGTGGAATCCCATTCAAAGCCCGGCACCGCGTCATCGGCGCCAACACCACCCTGCGCCCGATCCAAACAACATTACAACACGTAAATATCCAATTCAGTAAACAAACGAAAAAGAAATAAACAACTCCAGCTGGAGATCGCAACCGCGGCACCACTAAACTGAACTGCATTCCAAAACCCTGAGATCAAATTATATAAGAAGCACATAGATAATGGAAATAACAAGGCGTTTCGCTAAGTATGGAGGGCAATCCGGACATATTAAAAAAATTTCAGATCAAGATCAGCGTTCGGGATCGGGAGAGAGACAAGAAAGTCCAGAAAGAGCTCGATTGAAATTTACTCAACTGGCCCCGAAAGAGTAGAACCCGTCGAGGCATATTGTGGTATTTCCACGAAGTACCGAGGGTAATATCGTCAAGCTTGAAATTTCCAGAGAGAGAAAGGTGAGCCTACCTGTGGGAGAGATGGAATCGGCCCATCTGGTAAGGGGAGAAGAGAGAGGGCCCTTGATTCGCAGCTCCCTCCATCGGATCAGGGATCCCCACGCCGGTGAATCAGAGAGAGAGAGAGAGAGAGAGAGAGAGAGAGAATGGATAGAGCTGGGGGTGAAAAAGAGCTGCAAAATAGGGGGAAGAGAAGGGGAGGAAAGACAGTAGGGCGAGGAGAAGGACTATAAATGGGGCCCCGTGGGTACGGGGAAGGAGCCGGTCACTGCCGACGGCGCGAGGTGGGGAGGCTAAATGAGCACGTGGGACTCGCGCGGCATCTCCCTCTTGGACTTTGACGCCGTGTAAATGCGCGTCGCCTTCGCTTATGCGGTGGAGGCAGAGAATGCGCGAGTGGCCCAATTTGGTGGTGGGACCGCGGCCACGTGTCTCGTCCTTCTTTTTTATTCCGCGCTTCGCCATGGATATTTATCTTCCGATCCAAAGTCGCACGCGATGCTATGTTTGAGGTGATGGACGGGAGTAGTCATAGGCTCAGTGAGTCAGTGGTGGCCGGTGGGCCGAATCAAACCCCTAAGAATTATTTGGAGACGTCTCCTATCAAATTGTTGGGACCCACGGGAGTAGCCCGATTAGTGACGTCAGCTACCCTCTCTGTTATTGGTCATTATGTTCAATCCATTTGAATATAGATTGATTTTGATTTTATTAATCAATTTCCACGTAATTAGATATGACATTTGATTGATTTGATTTTTTTTTGTTCTTAGAAATTCATGAGACTCAATATTTGGTGGTTAACTTGGCTATTTGATTACTTGCTTCAAGTGGAGTGATCAGTGAGATAATATCAATAGTGTTGTTAGAATAGTCTGCTGCTCAAGTTGAAGCCTTATTTCTTAAGCATGCTTCACAAGGCTGAACCTTTATGTGAATTTTTGACTTGAACTCTTCTTGGACTACTATTATCTTCAAGTCAATCAAGATCATAATCCTCGTGGATTTTATGATTCTTAGAATCCATATCATGCATAAAATATCAATTCTGATTCAAGCCTTCGTGTGAAATAAGCTTAAAATTTTGAATAAAGTATTGATCGGAAAAAAAATAGTGAATGAAATTAAAATTCACTAATCATAATTACAAGAATCTATACAACTAATTAATCAATCAGAAATACACACCACAATCATAATTTAAAACAGTCTAAAATTGCCCTAAATAATGAATATTTACATCTATAACCCTTAAACAATTGATAGTTTTCATCCCCTCAACTTGGAGCATAGTTGAGAGTCAATCAGCCAAACTTGAAATGAAACCTATTAAAAAGAGGAGCATATAGCTAGAGACTTGATGAAAATATTATATTTTGTTCGTTCACGAAATATTGGATTTTGAGAAATATAAATGACAATCTGATTGCCACACCAAACAGGACAGGAAGAATAGTAAGCTGAAAGTCTTGAAGTTGACAGCCACTACAATTCACAAAGAGAAGCTGCCAAAGCTTGATATTCTGCTTCAGCTGAATATCGAGGAATAATATATTTACTTTTTAGACTTTCATGAAACATCAGCAAACCCTAAGAACACACGATAATCAATAATAGATTGTTTGAAATCCCTAAAAGTAGCTCAATCTGCATCACTATAAATCTCAAGATGAGAAGAATTATTTTTTGAAAAACTAAACTAGTAGGAGACCCGTTAAAATATTTTAGAACATGAATTGTGGAAGACCGATAAGAATCTATGGGAGCATGAACAAATTGACTTAATTCTTGAACAACACACTGAAAATCGAGTAAAACCTAAATATAAAAATCTGCCTACTAGCCTTCTATATGGTTGAGGATCAAGAAGAAGAGCATCTTGATCTATTGTTATGCCAAGATGAAATGGTATAGAAGCTATAGACCAAGAAAATATTTGGCATTGCCCAAATTTTTAATAATGAACTCATTATACAAAGAAGTCTTAACCTCTTGAATAAGAGACTCGAAAGTGTCATTGATTAAAACACCATCTACATAGATCAAAAAAGCAAGAAATTTCATACTCGTAGCAAGAGTAAATAAGCAATTATCTATTTTGGATTTTTGAAAACCAAGTTTCTGCAAGTATCTAGTGAACTCAATATTCTACTTGTCTAGATGCATGCTTAAGGTCATAAAGGGATCTCTTCAATTTACAAACTTGACCATGAGCTGCTACAGTATAACCTTCAGAGGTAGCATAGATATTTCTTCATCAATATAGCCACGTATGAAGACATTATTGATGTCACATTGATGTAAAGGCCAAGATTTCGAAACTGCAATGCTACAAAACACTATGATAGTAACAATTTTAGCAACATGAGAGACTCTTTCTATAATTTCACACCTTCGATTTGATTATATAGCATGGGATTCAGTTGTTGTTCTAAAGCTTTAGAAAAAGCATAATCATCAACATCAGTAGAAGGAAAAAATTTTAAGCCATCGGTATGAGAATTTATAGGAACACTAGGAAATGAAATATCTGAAGAGCTAGGATATGTCAGATGTAGCTTGAAAGGGGAAGAGATGTACATAAAATTGAACATCTCTAGCTATCAAAAAAAAATTATTTGTTAGATTATACAATTTGTATGCCTTGATTCAACATATATAACAAAAAAATAGACATTTGAAAGATCCAGGGCAAGACTTGTCTTTGTGAGGATAAGTGTTTGTCGCATAACAAAGACAACCAAAAATTTTTAGCAAATATTAATCATGCATCTTATGAAATAATATATAGTTCATAAGGATTTTTCCATTTGAGAAGTTTAGAGGGCAAAATACAATCTCCCCATAATGATTCGGTAAATGAGCTGTGAAAAACAATGATCTAGCTAGTTGAAGAATGTGCATGTGTTTATATTCAACCATTTCATTCTGTTGTGAAGTATAAATACAAGTCTTTCGATGTAAAATACCATATTAGAGAAGTAGATTTTAGAGGACCTACCAAGAACCTCTGGACCATTATATGTTCTAAGACATTTAATGGTTGTATGAAATTGATTTTGCACCATTCTAAAGAATTGATGCAAAATAGAGTTAGTTTGACTCTTGTGATACATAGAAAAGTTCAAGTACACATGCTAAAATAATCAAGTGTAAGAAAATAGCTAGTGAGCTCCATTGAGTGAGGGTTGCCTATAAGATCCTCATATGTATGCATGTAATAACTCAAATATATTTTTGATCTTAATAAAGCTAAAAGAAAAGAGAAGTCTAGTTTGTTTGGAAAGAGGACATATATCACAATGAGGTAATGTAAGATCTGAAATTTGTGGAATAAAAGATAAATGTTGGAAAATTGAGTGAGAATGATGACCTAATCTATTCTGCCACAAAGAAATAGAAAAATCACTTTTATTCGTAGGAACAACCTTTTTTACAATGGGAAGAAACATTATAATGAAAAATAGAATTCGTAGAGATACAAGATACATTAGTATTGATCTCAAAATACTTATTAAATTGAACAACAACATCTAGAAAAAGAATTTTCATCAAACAGATACAAATACTTAACTACTTTCCTAATTATTTTCCCAATTTTTAAGATGCTCTACTCTTCAGATCCTACAAAAGGCAAAAGGAAGCATAAAAAGAGAAGCTAAAAGAGTTAGCTTTCGTGAGTTTATTAATTGAAATCAAATAGTGGTGGAAGGAAGGTAAAAAATACAAGACTTCATGAAGAATGAGATTCTCATGAATTTAGACATCACCAAATTTATCAACTTTAGTAATTGTATAGTTCGGAAGTTATATTGTAGCAAGATAAGAGATAGGTGATAATTTAAGAAAATGATTCTTATTATCACACATGTGATTTGATCCTCCTGTGTCAATAATCTAAGTATCACATGTATTATTATGTTGTGCAAGTGCAACATAAAATACCCGCAAAATCAGTAGCTTGTGCAAAGTTCACATAATCCTCACTAGTTCAACAACTTGCTTTCCCTTCA
Source organism: Canna indica (assembly GCA_034359265.1). Classification (NCBI taxonomy): domain Eukaryota; kingdom Viridiplantae; phylum Streptophyta; class Magnoliopsida; order Zingiberales; family Cannaceae; genus Canna; species Canna indica. Next base: position 26,924,924 of record CP136898.1, on the reverse strand, counting down.
TCAACTTTAAAACTTATTCCATAATGAATTCCATCATCCACTCCCGAAGCTTATTCTCAATAATATTAGTAACATCAAGTGGTGTTTCTACTATATTAGCTTGAGATTTAATAGAACCCTGGCCTCTCTTCTTCTTGTTCTTGAGATCCTTACACCAATGAGTATAATCATTGAACTTGAAACATGTCTCCTTCATATGGCCAGTGCATTTGCAATAATCACACGACTTATCCTCCTTAAATAATCTTTCTTTTTATTTGCAATTTTATTATTTCTAGTTTTATCACCATTCCAAGACTTGACCAACATAACACTTCCTTCAAGAGATTCCTCAATGTCAGCACGAGCCTTTCTAAGTTTTTCTAGTCTCAACAACATAGAATATGCCTTCACAACGGTAGCTAAAGGATCTGACATCAAAATTAGACTCACAGTCTCAAAAGAACTATTCAATCCCATAAGAAATTGCATCAACTTAATAGATGCATCCATATTAGCAAGTCTTTTAGACAAATTACAAATACATGCTCCACATTGACAATAAGGCACATGAGTTAGAGTGCTTAATTCATTCCAATGTAGTAAATAGCCAAAGAGTTATTTTCATATTCAATCAAACTTATTTCTCTTTGAATTTGGTACAAGCGTGAACCATTTATCTCTCCAAATTGTTCAATAATTCCTTCCCACAATGCCTTCGTGGTAGGACAATAAATGAAATAATCCTTGAATTCCTTTGAAATAGAATTAGGAATTCATAATTTTATCATGTAATCTACCTTCTTCCATTTTCGATATTTAGCAGTGCCCAAGTTAGCTATCTCCATATCATCTTCCGATAAAAGGAGCTGAAACCAGTTGCATCCTGGGATGATCTAAATTTCGAAGCATATTTTTGCGAGATTTAAGGAGACAACATCGCCCCGAGACATTCTCATCATGCATTATAAATAGACATGACAAATATCATATATACTCTCAATTCAAATTTCATACCTACTATCTAGAATTCTTTTTTACTTAAGCGTCGGAGTGTCTTTGTAGGTCCCTCGTCGGAGTCGCACCGACCAAGAGACGTGAAGGATCGCATCACCCCAGCTTCAGGTACGAACAACTGATATAAAACTTTTGCTAATATTATGAGTAAATTTTTGTTGATATCTCAGATTCCAAGTTGAATAACTCAAAATAAACCACTAGTATCTAAGAGCTATGGGTAGTAGGCTTGTGGTTTTACATTTCAGTCTGGCACTGGCACTTGCTTTGATTGTTAAATAGAACTAACATAAAGGTTTTATAATTTTTAAGATGGTCTTATATGATCTTCAAAATTTTGCAAATACTTTATAAAACATCTAATACATATATTGAGTATTAGCCCAAAACCAAATTAATCTCCGGTATAAATCAATTGCAACTTCTAAAATAATTCAAAGAGTTGTTGGGCAACCCAATCTCTTAATTAATTAGGTTATTTTTTACCTCTATCCTGTTAAGGCTATTGTTATATGATGCTTTGGAGAAATACCAACTTGAAGACCATTTCTGAAGACCATTTTTTAATCCACCTTCATGCTAATGGGTTATTTTTTACCTCTAGCTGGTCATTGTTATATGATGCTTTGAATACCAACTTGAAGACCATTTCTGAATCCACCTTCATGCTGAAATCTGCACCTATTCCAATAGCCTCTCACAAAAGTTTGAACTCTTTAAACCTCAAAGCCGCAGCACACAAGGATTTCACCCCCATCTCCTCTTGAGCAAGAAGTTTTGCCACCCGATCCCCTTCTTCACCCATATATGTGGAGTCTTAAAGGAGTTTGCCCCCTCTTTGAAGCATAATTAGCCCATGTAAGATTAGAAGGGAGAAAGAACATCAACTTGTTTATGGAATGCAATAAGGGCAAAAGTTCATCAATTTCCTAGAATCCTGAGGTAGCACTTCAGGAGGAATTTGTGATTGCAATTCAATAGGAGATAGAACAATGCTTGAGCTTTGACATTAATGGACAGAGGTGATAGTGTTATTATTTCAATATATTCAAACTAATTTGTTATGTACATTGTTTTGGCATAATATTATAGAAAACTCCCTTGTGCGGACGCATGATCGATAGCATGTTGGGATATGGAGAAAAAATGCAACGAAAAATATTGGAAAAAATAGATTTCAAAAATCTTAAAAGCACCCCAAAAACAATGATGACTTTAGCGACGTACGTAGAGGAATTCAATAGCGGAGCGGGAAATAATTTTATACCTTTAGCCAGAAGGGTAGGTGAGCTACTCTGATCCCAAATTGGAGATGCATACGTGCATGTCCTCCAATGATAGTCCACACCAACTACCTCGTAACACAAGGGGGCAGCAACCTTTGAAACATACTATTCATCCTCCTCTAGTGTAACCATTCATTCCATAGGTCGTGTCTATGACATTGATACAACGGCCCACTCAAGGGCATTACTGCAGCCATACAGTGCCATGCTATAAGCGTCCACCTCCAGTACTGTAAGTCCATCAACGTCATCTATGTTGGGTGGAATAGCCACACTAGAGTGGGGGTGAATAGTATGTTATTTAAAACTTGCTGCCTAATTTTGATTTTAATCGTTTCTTAGACTATTTAGGCAAATCTTAATTTATCAACTAAATGCGAAAGCAAAAGTAAACCAATTAAGTACAAACAAAGATACAATGCAAACACAAGGATTTATAGTGGTTTGGCCCCAATGCATACTCCACTACCTAAGCACCCCATTTAGGATTTTCAAACTAAACTTTACTAGATTAATCTTGTTTCCCTTACATAGAGGACTTTGACTCGAAGAGTCTCACTCTCAACCTAAGGTACTTCCACACCCGGAAATCTTCGTCTTCTTACCGAGAGCACTGTTCCACCTCAACATAAGAAATAACTCAACTAATCCTAGTAAACTATGTTTACACAAGTGAATTTATACCTTCTACACCAAGGTAACCACTTGCACACAAGACCTAACACTAGGTCTTCTTACAAGCTTAAATCCAATGAAATAAACAACAAAATACAACAATAAATGGAGCAATAAATTAATCAATGAAGTACTTAGCTCCACACAAAGTTTTCTAGGTTCCTCTTGATGCCTTTGATGGTGAATCAGTGAATTAGTCAAGGCTCAATCAAAGGGATGAGATATCAAAGCTAGGGTTTTCACAGGATTAACTCAATGAAAGCTTATAATTGATCAAAGGATGGCTCAAGGAGATTAGGAGTGATCAAAAAATTATCTAGGAAGGCTTAGGTTTGGGTATTTATAGAGCCAAGAAGAAATGGAATGGAATGGATGGCTCAACAGGCGAAAAACTAGCCGTTTTCGTCGTTCGATCGCATGTCGATCGATCATCGGTCGATCGACCGATCGACCGCCCGCGACCGCTGGCCTTTCTATGAATTAATCGCGTTGTTCGGTCGACCAACTGGTCGACCGAATGAATCGCGACTTCAGCGATCCGCAATCTGGTCGACCGAAACACCTACTGTCGCTTTGTGGCAAACTTCGGTCGACCGAATTGCCTACTGCCAGTTTTTGGCAGCATTCGGTCGATCGAATTACCATTTTGTATGTTTATTTGATAGTTAGATATACATTTTAATCCGTTAAATGTATATACATTTGATACCATTATAGATATCATTTTGATACATTTGATGTAGATACAAAATTTTGATGTATATGTCCGATGGTTATTTTTAATCCTTCATGTGTTGTTTGGTTGATAAATTATTTTTTTAAAATTTAAATAATAGTAAATAAAATATCTTAAAATTTTAAAATATAAAAAACCATAATTATATTATGCGTCACAGAAAGTATATCGAACTGCCGTATCAACGGTCACGTACTCCCGTATCACTCGTTGCAAATTGTCCTATGACTGTTGTGCGACAGTCGATGGCGGTCTCTAAGTTATCGTAAAATTTAAGTTATTTGTGATGGTTGTCTAGTCATCGCAGTTGGTTCGCGACCCACTATGCAATGCTTAGTACATGTCGTAAAGTCGATCGCAAATTAATTTGGTGACTTTTGCAATTGTTATGTTTGTCATCGTAGAGTATCTTTGACGGACTTTTGTAATTGACGGTAGTCGCGATGGTTTTGCGATCACAAAAGTCATTATAGAAGGTTGATTTTTTAGTAGCGTGCTTATATTAAAGCATTTTGTTATCTTCTCTCCTTTACCTCTTCTCTCTGCTCGAAAATTCTTACAAAGATTTATATCATAAAATATTGGTTCGGTTCATTTTTTTTCTTAATTACAAACTGAACCAAGCAGGTTTAAGCTTACCTGGAATTGGCGTAATAATACAATAATGCAAGCATAATTACCTAACTAGGTGCAGTGCTTCATTTTATGTTCTTTTGTAGGTGTACATGTTGTCACATGGTCCTAAGGAAAATTTGAAATTGTTTTGCTGTAGTAAAGCACGTCTGCGCATGGAAAACCCTATGCATAGATCTTTATTATTAGATTTTTAATTAATTGACAAATATATTGGTTTCTAATAAATATTATCTAAAATTTTATTTATAACAATTATTATGTATACAATTTCAAGATTTGGATACTTCATTCAACCATCAAACTCTTCGAAATTTTATTTCACATTTATAAAATTTTATTTATAAATTATATAAGAATTTAGGACTCACATGGCATGCTGGTATGAACAAAGAGAAGGTTAAGAATTAAAATTTGAATTTTTAAAATTCTAATAGAAACTCTTCGAAACATCGATCGAAGAGTAATCTGACTTCTAGTTAGAGTAGAAAGGGCAGACAGTAACTCCTTCAAGAAAGGGGGAAGAGGATGGGACAAAACTTATATGGTATGTGATCTCATATGTATGAGTCATGTGACAAAACTTCTACTACGGCCATCGCTACGCGATTGCAGAATACTGTCTTTTCAATAATCAACAACGACATGTTGCAGCTGCCACTAAGTTGTTTCGATTAGCTGCCACTAGTCTTTAATTAGTCCTTTGAATGGTAGAGACCTAGTTTCTTATTCTATTATCATTCACAATATATCTTATGAAAAAACATTCTAGTTATATATATATATATAATCTTTAGCCTTTGTTGTTAGTAAATCACGAACGTCTCATAGAAATGATCAGGCTTTGTTTGTACTAACTTTTTAATTAAAACCTTCTCATCAATATGGTTTGACCTTCACTTTCCTCAAGTATATCATATCACTTCCTGATGTCCTTTCTCCACTTTCATTTTTGCTTCCATAGTGGAAAAAACTCGACATTTCTTCATATCTGGGCCAAGTTGAACTCTGCTAACTCGCCATCTCACTATCTTTCATGCATCCACATGACACGGTTCCATAGCTGGACAAGTTTACTTTTTTCTGCATGCCCCTATGGTGAAATATAATTTATCATAACTTTTTATTAAATTAAAGTTACAGAACGTATTGTCCATCAATGAAAACATAAGCACATCTGTTGTTTGGTGTATAAATTTTAATTTTTGTACTTTATTTAGGATTAATTACAAAATATATCCTCATGAGTTTTCATATTTTTCCTAATCTATCCCTACTTTTCAATTTTCTCAATTATATACCTCAACGTTCGATTTGTTTCAAATTTATCCCATCATGATCTCAGCGTCAAAATTGGTGTCTGAATATTGACCTAACACTGTTGACGTGGGTCAGCAGTCCAATGAGCATTCTTACCAAGTTGGGATGGGATTCTGGGCGAGCAAGTGACAATGTGACTAAGAACGCTGGCGTTTGCCTTGCCTTGTCCCCCAACAGCCCCTTCTACACGTCGATCGCTGGCATTTCCCTCGTGTCGCCCCGTGTCCTTCTTGAACGCGGACCCCAGTCGTCACCACCGTGTTAAACATTGACGACACCACGTACCCATGAACCGACTATTTTGGTAAACGTTGATCTTAACCACTTGCGGCCAATAGTTCACCATCTTTGATAGCCCGTGGCACTCGCAAATGTACACCAGGTTTAGGATGTCCTTATGGAAGCACGAGTCGTCGAATTCTACGTTGGCGTTCAAGAACTTCGGCCCGATCTGTTGTCCTTCCCCATCGTGTACGCCACGTTTGCGCCGGTGGCCTCGCACAACGTCGATATCACGTTCACGAACGAGATCCTCTGCGCTAGGACCGCGTTTGCTACCAGCTTCGACAGCTCTACAGACCACAGGTTGGTGGTGGTGATCCTGTCCTCCGACACCCAATTGGCGTACATCGCTTTCAGTGTCTCCACAACCTTCTTCCCATTCGACATCTGACGCCCACCGATCAGCACCTGATCCGGTTTGAATAGATCCTGGATTGTCATGCCTTATGGATCGTCGTAATTAATATTAGTAATTAAAAACTTGATAAGAATGTTGATTGGGCTGCTGACCCATGTCAGCATTCAAACGACAATTTTGACGTTGGGATCGCGGTGGGATAAATTTAAAATAAATTGAAAGCTGCGTGTATATATAATTGAGAAAATTAAAAAGTGAGGATAAATTAGGGAAAAATATGAAAAATAAGAATATATTTTATAATTAGCCCTTATATATATATATATATATATATATATATATATATGAAATTTCATCTCAAGATCTTTTTTCTTATCTTTAGGTGGGAGTTACATTTCGCACGACTTACGAAATATTAAGATAAGAAACAATAAATTTTCATAGAGCCCGCGCTCCCGACCTTTTAGGCGAAAATATTCTTTTTCTCTTCTCTTCTCTTTTTCTACTCATTTTTGTTTCTTTTTTCTTTCTCTATCCTTCTTTATTTATTCTGTAAGGTATTTTTCATAATTTTTAATAATATAATAAGTAATTACTTTGGGTGGGGGGGGGGGGGGGGCACCGGACATTGGTACATCCATTGTATGTGTATATATATATTATGGATCCGTTCGATTCATATAATTTTATGGTATAGCACTGGACAACACTCGTCCCGTGTTCATTTGCAAAAATATATCATGGACAGGACAAGAGTAATATTTTGATATAGTACACCAGACTCATTTTCTTGTTAGTCCAATTTGGAGTAACAAGGTTGTAAATGACAACAATATCCTTTTTCATATATATTTTCAATATATGTAAAAAAATTTCGAGAATGTTCGATTTTTCTAAAATGAGTATATTTACATTTAAAGAGAGTATATTTGGATTAAAAGATAGTATATTTAAATAAAAAATGAGGAATATATTTGGATCAAAAGAAAGTATATTTAGATAGAAAAGAGGTATATCTATATATTTAAAGAGAATATATTTGGATCAAAAGAAAATATATTTATACATAAAAAATATATTTGAATATTTGATAGAAATGGGGTATATATATATATATATATATAGGAAGTATATTTTGGTAGAAATAATGTATATATGTGTTTAGAGAGTATATTTGGACTTAAAGAGAGTATATTTATGTAGAAATAGTTATATATGTGTTTAGATTAGATTAAAAGAGAGTATATTTAGGTAGAAATAGTTATATATGTGTTTAGATTAGATTAAAAGAGAGTATATTTGGACTTAAAGAGAGTATATTTTGATAGAAACTGAGTATATATCAATATTTAGATAGAGTATATGTGGATCAAAATTATTCTTTAGTTAAATAAAATACTATGATTATGTATACTTACTATGTAATCAGGTATACTCACTATATTAGCAGATATACTTAGTATGTGAGGCGGTGTGATCGCGTTGTCGATGACGTTAGGGCCTTCATATGTCACAACATATTAGTTAATTAATCTACTTGTGATATTATTGTAATAGATCATATTAATTGGATTTATAATCATTATGCTAATTAAGATGAATAATAATAATAATAATAATAATAATAATAATAATAATAGTTAATTAATTTACTTGTGATATTATTGTAATAGATCATATTAATTAGATTTATAATCATTATGCTAATTAAGATGAATAATAATAATAATAATAATAATAATAATAATAATAATAATAATATGATATTATCTGATATGCTTTATACGATGAAGTGAATAAAAAATAGTACAAATGGTATTTTTGTCAAATTATCTTGTCATGTGTTCTGATAATACAAAACGAACACAAGATAGTACTAAAATTGATGTTCAGTATCGTATGAAACGAATATGAGATTATTTCTTATATTATCCTATATAATTTTATATTGTACCGATTAGTCTTATTTTGTACTAGACAATTTGCGAAATGAATCATCCCTATATATATTAATATTTATTGATATTAATATGTGATTTTATATTTTTGAAATAATTTTTTAGTGGTCAGGGTTAGAAATCTGGCGACCCGGTCTTATACCTATGTTATATTGTTTGTGTCAGAAATTCTCAAGAAAGATATGCCGCGTCCCAAACCGTCGTGCAGTTAATTATTTTTTTTCCTATGAGATGCTCTGGATCACTAGCATCAGTCTTTCTCAGTTCTTGCACGGAATCATCATTGCCATTCTAAAAGGCATGTACAACTTTGATTTTTTTTGCTTAAAGCTTCAACACGCACATGCCATCTCATGATTTTATTTCATGATATTAATACTCCCTTTATGCCTAATGCTTAAAGGACAACTCCATCCTCCGCAAATGAATGATAAGCAACAGAAGATATCAACAGAATTTCCAATAATTTGCATCAAGTACTCATGACTGCATTCATGAACTGATAACATCACCACTAGCCATCGACAGATTGATCAAACTGACAAAATGATTAAGATTATTCATGCGCTGAAGAAAATATACTCAGTTAGCTTGGATACTGAATCTGATCTCTCATCCACACCTTCAGTCTTCATAGTTCAGGAAACTGGCCACTGTCTCCAGTTCCAGATCCAAATTTGCTCCAGCTGAACCAATCATCATTTCCTCAAACATCTCATCTGGACCAAAGTAATCATTGATGCACGGTGACTCGTCCCCACAAAATGAAACAAAGCTGAAGCTTGAACTGCGCATTGCTAAGTCATCGCCCGCATCCACATTCCTCAGCAAGTCCCACCAGCTCTCTTCTTGAGGAGTGAAGAAAGGCGCGTTTGAAGCTAATTCTTGTGCTTCCTCAGGCTGTACGAGCTGAGCTTTGACCGAGTTTCTCTCTGCAATATTTTTTCCCATGAAGTGATGCAAATTGGACACCATGATGGTGGAGCACATAGGATTTCTTCGAGCCGAAGGCGCCGTCATCCCTGAATTCCATCCTTCATGCTGCTTTTGGCTCTCGACTTTCTTTCTCAAGCAAGTATTCCAGTAGTTCTTGATCTCGTTGTCTGTTCGACCGGGCAATCGCCCCGCAATGAGAGACCACCTGCGAGATATTCAAGATTAGGCTTGACCTGTGAAACCTACAGCGAAGTAGTACAAGCCATTATGCACAAATCACTATTAACTCGTGACCTCGCTCTGATACATGTTAAAAATATCGTGGTGTAATAATTGATCCACAAAAGTACTCAATTTGTATTTTTATGGCCTAACGCTAACGCGACGAAAGTCCTACCTGTTGCCTATGAGCTTGTGAAGCCTGATGATGAGGTCCTCTTCTTCAACAGTAATGTTCCCTCTCTTGATATCAGGCCTCAAGTAGTTCAGCCACCGTAGACGGCAGCTCTTTCCGCACCTCTTAAGCCCTGCAAACAAATCAAATATGAAGCAAATCAGACATCTGCTTCAGCTTAATTTTGAGAGCACGAGAGTCAAGATTTGCAATTCAAGCTTCATATCTCTCACCTGCTTTCTTCGGGAGGCTTCTCCATCTTCCTTCTCCGTGGGTTTTGATGTAAGCTTTAAGGATCCTGTCCTCCTCCGAAGTCCAAGCACCTCTCTTGAGATCCCCTAGTGTGCAGCAAGGCGTCCTGCCCATACTAGCTAGGACAAGCAGGAAGTATAGAATTTCGTGGATACAAAATTGTCCCAAATTAGACATTCTCTCCGTGTGCATCTGCATTTTATAAGAGACTGTATTGGCCATGTAGTATTTTACAAAGCTATCAATGGTAGGATGCAATTCACATGCATGTGAGAGGAATATCTAAGCCTGTGGGCATGCATACGATTAGATGGATTTTGTTTGGCAGTTGCACGTGTTTACCCATCATAGTATAGTTTCATTATTTTTATTTGTAGAGGGAATAATTATAGTGCCTATATAATTGAAGCATTAGTATCCCAACTATCAGGATTAGTGGCCTAATTAATAGCCTCTTGCTAAGGCTAATAAAAAACATGTGAAAGCTTGCCTTTGTATCATTTTTCATGATGTTCTCAAAGAATTGTATATCAGTAGCCCATCATTTTCCTTTTTTCTTTCAGCAAAAAAAGAGTTTCTTTCTCTTACTTTGTGTATCTTTTGGGAAAATACTATATTTTAATGTAGAATTAGAACACCTAATCACTTCACCCACCCTTGTAAGTTCTAAGTGAGCAGTGAGTGGAAGCTACCTCTCAATTATAGACGTGAATAATTTAATTAAGGTTTAGTGAAATAAAATTGATCTCCCTTCTATTTGTTCAGGTCACACTTACCTTCTCTGTAACTAACGAGGTTAAATGTAATATGTGATTTCTCCCTTATATCCCTCGCTGATAAATCTATCAAAAGACATGCATAAAATAATTGGATAAATATTTTAAAAATAAAAATTTAAGAAATTATTTTATTATCTAATTATTTCACGAAATTAATGCTAGTTGAATATGAAAATTAAATGTTAAGTACTCATGGAATAAAAATATGAGAGAATGAGGGTTAAATAATATAAGAGTATTTTTGTCATTAGTAAGCATGTGTAGTGCACATGATTCACACTCCACTAATAATTTTCATTAGTAGGGGAGGTTTGTGTAATCTTTTACACAATTCAAAGAGGTTAAAAGATAAAATTACAAATAGAGGAGAGGTCAGTGTAATTTTACTAAATCTCATGGGAGGTCAGTGTAATTTACCCTTTAATTAATAGGATGAGATATAGGATCAGAATTGTCAAGTTATACAATGGGAAAATAACAAGCAAATACTTTTCAATTCCATTGTTCTACAAGTTGTTGGCTAATACTGAACGAGCAAGCATGCAATGGTGCTGTGGAATATAAATGATTGCTAGCTTGAAATAAAAAAATTTCTATTGAGTATTGCATAATGGGAAAATTACCCACGAACATAAAGTAGGATGTTCTTGCCTGAAGCCGGGGTGATGCAGTCTTGCGTGTCACTTAGTCAGGCGTCATTTCGACGGGAGGACCTGCAAAAGACACTCTGACGCTCAAGTAAGAAAGAATTCTAGATGGTGGGTATGGAATTGAAATCTAATCATACATGATGTGCGCCATGCCCATTTATAGTGCAGGATAAGGGATGACTCGAGCAGGGATTAGGGGTGTGCATGCAAGGTTGTTAAGATCGCTAGCAAGATCTTACAATCCTAAACCATGCTAGCGATATCGATCTTGCTAAAAGATCGAAAAACATGGGATCAGATTGATATCGCTGATAGATTTTATAGAAAGACAACATGATCTAACTGATGACATAATCAAATCATAAATAGAGCATGCATAAATCTATAAACATGTTAGATTGCGGAAGCGTAGGATCGATACTAACCTCCAGCCATTAATATTGTATTGCGCTGCTCTGATTGTGTTCCCTCCGATGTTCCTTCCTCAATAGGCATTCCAATACTCTCTTCTTGAACCCTCAATAGATGGTGTAGAAAGGTAGAAATAAGTATGGAGACCTATGAGTATATATCTCAGCCTATTTATATACGCACCTTGCCATCAAAGGTGGAAAGATAAGCTTTAATCGGGTTTAGGATAAACATGAGTAAACTGGTAAAACCATATAAGGATCGCAACGTGGAGACATGGTCCACATCTGATAATGACGTGGACCATGTCTAATTATATGCCACGTCTAACGTTATCCCACTTGGTCCATATATTAAAATACCTTGATGTTCAAAATCTCATATCTGCTTTAGATGGAATAAAACACACGAATCATAATGATAAGTCATCTTTGAGTGAGTATTATCTTCTATGTATCACGATGCATTTCAATTCAAAATAACTTTATGAACAAACCCTATATTTATTCTAGGTCCAACAGAAATTGTTATTCTCGAACTATATATGTACACCAAAAATGAGAAATAATAAAACTGAATAGGAGTTTTATTAAAGATAAAAATGTCTTTACAATAATTACATAATGGACCAAGTCCCATTCGGTCTACATAATGTTTTAAATCATTTGGTGGCATGCCCTTTGTTAAAGGATCGACGATCATTAATTCAGCATGAACGTGTTCAATGACCACTTAATTTTTATTAACGCGTTCCCTTATGGCTAAATACTTTATGTTGATGTGCTTGATTCGACTTCTACTTTTAGCCAAATGAACTGCAGCTGAATTGTCACAGTATACCTTCATGGGTCTAGTAATTGAATTCACGATTCTAAGATTCGAAATGAAGCTCCTTAACCATACACCATGTAAGGTAGCCTCAAAAACAAGATACGAACTGGGTCAAGTTATCAATTCGTCTATACATGAGCATGATATCGTTAGTACCTTAAGGTACTACATCACTTCCTTTGCAATATTTTAGTGGTCTATTCCTGGATTACTCTGAAATTTGCTTAGCATTCCAATAGCAAATGCTATGTCAAACATTGTACAAGTCTGAGCATGCATAAGGCTACTAACAGCCGAAGTATATGAAATGTTCCGCATCTATTCCCTTTCCAAAACATTTTGGGACATTAGTTAAGACTAAACTTGTCACCTTTCACAATGGGTGCTATATACGGTTAACAATCTTTAATCGAAATCTCTCTTAGACTTTATTGATATAGATCTTCTGAGATATACCTAAAATACCTCGAGGTCTGTCCCTATGGATCTTAATGTCAATGATATAAGACGCCTCACTTATATCAAAAATTCTTAGAGAGAAATTGTTTCACCTCATATAACAACATCTTTATCATTGGTTGCAAGTAAAATATTATCCACATATAGGATAAGAAAACAAAACTTATTCCCACCGTTTAAGTGATATATGCATTGATCCATGATGTTCTCGACAAAACTAGAATTGTTGTCATCACCGATGGCTCAAGCCGTGGATGAACCGTCGGTGACAATTATCACGGACGGTGTTAGCCGTGGTAAAATGCTATCACTGGTGTGCGCATCTCAGATAAGCTGTGACGGCTAAGAGACGCCATCACAAGTAATCATTAGCGACAGCTGCGGGAGCTGTCGCTGATTTAAACACATCAGTGATGATTGTAGGCGGCTGTCACTGATACCAACACATCAGCCACGACCTCAGGCCGTCGGTGATACTATTAGCAACCGTGATATTTGGTGCTGCCCAGGCCATCAGCCATTTACGATAAGCTTTCAGCCACGGCTTAGTGACGGTCACCTGTTGGTAAGCCGTAGCTACAGGTATATCCTGTAATTGAAAAAAAATGAAAATTTTATAAATTCCTGTATACAATGATATTTATAGATTACAATCCATTTTCAATCACAGATTACAACCAAAAAACATCATACACATGCATTTGAAACCGAACATACAAGTTTTACATAAATATCATCAATCTAAGCCTCAAACTAGAGGCAAACAATTATCAAAATATCATATATATACAACCATAAGTATATAAACAACTATCAATATACAAACAAGCATCAAAATATAAACAAAATACAATAAACCAAAATCTCACGACTGCGGTGGAGGCAATGGAGTCGACAATGACTGGGTCGAGAGCGTCGACTCGGTCGAGGAGGACGACAGCTGCGATATCATCGGTAGAAGACCAGAGTGAGACGCAATCTGAGTGAGAAGTGCCTACATGTTTTGCATCGTGTCTCAACTCTTCATTCATCCGTCTCTGCCCCTCCATTGCCTGTCTCTGCTGGGTGAGCTCCAACTCCAAGGCCGCTATCCAGCTCTGGTCCTGCACCCGGGATATCGAAGGCTGCTCACCCGCAGCCGGAGGGGTCGGTGCCCCAAGTGGCCCGAGCACAGCGCGTGCATGACCATTGTTTACAAAGCCATAAACACGATCGTGCTCCTAGCCACCTGCATCCTCCACCCAAGCTGCTGCGTCGAACTCCTCCGGTGTGCCTCCACGCTCGATCACAGTCCTTGTCTATGTTTCCTACACGTGTTTATATTTTAAATATATATAAACTATAAATAAATATTGTGTAAATTAAATAGACATAAATACTTACCATTATGATTGAGGCTTTGCTATCAACGTAGTCCCCCGCTCCTCGTCGACGACGGTGGGTGCGCTCAAACACCTCCATCATCGACGGACGTTGGATGATGTCGTCCTCTGCCACACGCGTCTTACATTAGAAAATAAACATATTAGTATCATTATACATAATATATAATTTAATTAAAAAAAATTAAATTATACATACCATGCGACGCGCATGAACCACAAAAGATACGGAGCCATTCGAGTAGGTGAAATTTAAGAAGTAGGTTATGTCTACTCGAAATTCGTCCGTTATAGCTCCACGATGAATTCGTCGGTACATCCAACTTTGATCGTCTGACATGTTCTGTAAAAAAATTGGCAATATCTTTAGGTAATGTCTTTAGGTGGGATGATCCTATTTCATTCGGGATTCATATTATTTATATTACACTTAGAATTTTTTTTACTCATTAACTTCATTCTAAATTTTGGCAGCATCTCCCTACAGTTCTCCGAATACGCATATCATCTGGGCGCGTATCGGAGAACAAGGGAGATACAAGCCAAAATTTAAAAATGAATAATAATTAAAAGAAATAAACTAAGTGCAATATAAATAACTATGTTCCCAAATTGTCCAATTAGGGACAATTCAAGGGTTGTACGTCGTATAAAAGATCATTTACTTCATTTACACGAACATACAACCCCCGAATAGATCTAAGGTTTTGCAAAATTAAAACTTGACTCGTCGATGCGTACGTGAAACATATCAACTAGTCTTGATTTTTTTCTAAATTTATGGATGCCGATGCGAGTCCACAGTGGACGATTACGCGCGAGTCCAAAGTACATGGATGATTCCGGCGCGAGTCCTCAGTGGACGATTCTGCGCGAGTCCAAAGTGGACGATTCCAACACGAGTCCATCCATTGTGGACGATATCGGATCGAGTCCACCATGGACAATTTGGCCGCGAGTCCAAAGTGGACGATTTGGGCCGAGTCCATAGTGGACAATTCCGGCGCGAGTCATCAGTGGATGATTCCATTAATACTAATTAATTAATATTAAACTAATTTTATTAAATAACCTAAAATAATTAAACCCTAATCAACATTAACCAAACTAATTAATTACCTAATCAACAATTAATTTCTAATAATTAAAAATTAAAAATTAAAAAAATAATAAGGTTTAATTAAACCCTAATCAAGTAATTGATTAGGGTTAATTTAACCCTAATCATCAATAGTTTCCGGTAGTGATGATGGCTATTGTTGCATTGAATTGGGGCCAATGGTAATCGGCCCCAAATCATGGCGCCGACGTGTAGACGTCGGCGCGGAGATGGGCGGATCGACGCCGACGCGTAGAGGGGGAGATGGAGGGAGATGAGGATCGAGAGGATCGGAGGAGATGCTTACCGGCATGGAGAGGGACACCGGCGGCGATTGGCGGCGCCGGCAACACGCAACGACAGACGACAACCGATAGACACAAACGACGGCGGCAACAGGCGACAGCGGCGGGAGCAGAGAAGAAAGAGGAAGAAGAGGAAGGGTCGGGCACGAACGCAAATAATAAGGATTTTCACCGACGGCTCATTAGTTGTCGAAAAATCATGGATACGTAATTTTAATATCACCGACGGTTCACCCTCTCTACGCCGTCGGTTAAGAGTGTTTTATTTTTGCACTGCATTCACGCTATTAATTAATAAGCAACGACTGCTTCTAGCCGTGGCTAATGACTTATTCATATCACCAACGGCTCCCTCGCCCCCGCTAAGCCTTGGCTAATAAATTATTTTATTTCGCGCCCCGTGCACGCCATCAACTATAAGCGACGGCCCTAGGCGGACGTATGCGAGCCGCGGCTGATTTGCTTACATTAGCCATGACTGTTGTGGTCGTCGAAGCGTCGTGAATGATTCTGACGGTCGAGACGATCATCGGTGATTCCCGTGGCTGATGTGGTATATTCTATTAGTGTACCACTGACGAAGGCTTGTTTCAATCCAGATATGTACTTCTTGAGCTTGCACACCAAGTGCTCACTATCACTAGAGGTGAATCCTTTAGATTGTTTCATATGAACCTTAATTTCTCCTCTATGTATTCATCGAGGAATTTCATTTTCATGTTCATTTGATGCAATTCCAAGTCAAATGTCATGATGTTACAGAAGGAATCTTTCATAGATACAGGAGAAAAAGATCTACGTGTAGTCGATTTCCTCCATCTAAGTGAATCCTTTGGTGTAAGACCCGAAAAATTTCCTAATATAAAAAAAATCTATTTTGGTGCAGTGCACCGGATCGGAGGTTAGTCGGGTCGAGCCGCGGAAATCGCCTCGAGTAGGAGGTATAAACCGACCTATGGAAATATGAAGTTAAATTATTTCAATGGTTATTTCCTTTCTTACTTAGGATGTCTTATTAAAGTCGAGTTCGACTCATGAGTGCGGATAGGATCGGAGTCCGAATCGGTCTCAGATCAAACCGAGTAGAAGTCAAGTCAAGTCAAGTGAGGGGCAAATGAGTCATTGGATGAGGGGAATAAAACCCCTCACCCAAACCACCCGTGCGACTCAAAGAGAGAGCCGCACGCAGCCCATCAAGAGGGAGAAAGGGAGAGAGGAGGAGATCTTGTTGGCGCCGAGTTCGCGATGACGCTCGAGGAGATCAGAATCTCGTTTCATCAAGATTTCTTCACGATCCAATTGAAGGTGAGTGGTTAGAGTAGATGTTGAGGGGAGGCGGGTGGTTGGCCCCATAGGTTTTGAGATCGTGTTTTTTCTTCGCGAGTTTTGCCGATCGAGTTGTTTCCCCATGTTAGATTTTTTAAACCATTGTACATACTGTGATTTCATGTTTGAAAATGTGTCAATTTCTCATTTTAAGGGGCTGGTCGAGTCGAGGAAAAAGGGGAAATGTCATGTCAAAATTTTCCCTAATTTCCTCGTTCATCTCGCAACTCGTGTATCGACTTGTATTAGTTTTGTTTTCAGTTTTGGATTGATGATCGAGTGGACGCTGCAGCCAAGTCCACCACCCCTATAGGGTTCGGCCGAGCATGGTCATCATCCTGCTCGAGTTGGCCGAGCAATAGAAGAGGGAAAAGTTGGGCTGTTTACATTGGATTGTTGGATCTCTTAGTTTATCGCATTAACTCGCACCTTCATGTTTAAATGTTAGATTAAATTTGAAGTTTATGTTTACTGTCTACTGGTTAAAATGCATAAATTCCAGCCCCTTCCCACATGGATGGTTCGGCTGAGCAAGGGTAAACTTGCTCAAGCTTCGACCAATCAAGGAAAAGGGAGAGGAAAAGAGCGATTTTGTGTAGTTGTTCATATCCCTCCGTTTAATGATTATTCATATTCATGTTAATGTTAATCCATCTTCATGTTGTGAATTGTTGGGGTAGATCTATATTATCATTTTGGAAATGTTCTTGCCAATGCTTATATGTTATATGTAGTCAAGAAAGGTTTCATTTAATTGCTCATATCATGTTTAATTATTGCTCAAGATTAAATTTGGTAAGTGTTGTTGGGATATTTTTACCATGCTAGATAGTATATTCCTTGTGGGAATTATTTGATATTTTACCATGCTAGATACGATGTTCTATATTGAAATTAATTCTTTATGCAATATATAAAATTTTATCGTTGAATCTCGTAGTTATGCATGGTAGTCGTTGTGAATTATAATTACATTTCTTATATATATATATATGCTGTCCGGAAATGTTAATGGGTGAAATTCCAAGTTCGATACACAAAATTCTTCACCCAAGATAGTGTATGACGCTAAATAACATGTAGGACTTTGCAAGGTTCATATTAGATATGGAAACATAACTAGGGAATGACTCAACTTCTAAGACTTCTTGTATTCATTTTTGGAAATCTAGAATTATTAGGTATACACATTTTTGGAAGGGTGACATTGAATTGTTGACCCTACAGGCCGGGTGAGGGCCGGATGCGGGTAACTGCCCGCGGTGTATATAAGGAAGCCTTAAGATATTTATCTGTGTGATGTGCTTGAGATGGTCCGCCGAGAAGCATGGAGGTCGGAAATGACCAATGCTTGGCTCGGCCAGTGATTGGGTCTTGAGATGCACCAGCGGGCCCGCTAGGTGTCAGACCCCAGTTGGGTGGGACTAGCTATCTCTACCCCAGATAGTGTACGGAGACTAGTAGACCATCCTAGTCGATGGCCCGGGATTTCTTGTTTACATCTTGATATGATGTGGCCGAACTGCCAGTGTGATTCTACCTCGTATGGTAGGACCGGTTGTAGCCAAGATTCTTATACCATAAGTAGGCCTTAAGGGCCGGATGCCAGATGGCAAAGTTAGGCCGTTATGGCAGGTTTCTCCTATATAGTCTATACAGAATGACCCATGGGGTCGGTAGTCACACTAAAAAGTAGCTTACCTCTCGGATTATATTCTATGATGTTTTATATGTTATGCATGACTAAATGTGGATTATGTGGAGGTTCGAAGGAATTGCTCACTGAGTCCCAAGTGGACTCACAGTTTGTTTCCTTTGTTTTTGCAGAGCATGAGCAGTGATTGAGGCTTGTCGGCATGGTGAAGATGGAGGGCAGGTGGTGGTGCCATATCTCGTAGCGGCGTCCTTGGGTCATAGTCTAGTGTCATGTAGTAGTGTCTTTTATTTTTCTACACTGAGGGTTAGTGTTTTGAAAAGCTTGTATTAAACTTTAAATAAAGATTGCATCGTGGTTTTCTTTTGATATGTTCTGGTTTTCTTGACGGTCAGTGTAGACAGTAGGCTTCAGGGTAGGATATAGGCCCTGATCGATCACACTATCCTCAGTTGGGATGTGACATTTGGCCACCAGTCTTAGCCTTATATCTTTCGATGTTGCCAGGGAAAGCTTTTTGATTTAAAAGGCCCATCTACAACCAATGGCCTTTAAATCTTAAGGCAACTCGACAAAATTCGAGACCCGTTTGATGTCATTGAACTTTCTCTTTCTTCATAGCATTGTACCATAACTCAGATTGATCGCAACTCATGGCTTGTGAAAAATGTCTTTAGATTATTTTCAGCCCCAAGATTATAGTTAGACTCTTGTAGATTCACTACATAGTCACTAGGAATAGCTGACTTCCTTATCCTAGTAGATTTCCTTAATGTTGTGTCATCAAGCTCTTGAGAAGCCTGTTCCACAATTGGTTACTCAATATTATTTGGTAATTGTTGAGTACTAGGATCTTTTTGGTCATTATCAACTATTTATGGATTCTCAATGATCGGTTGTTGAACACCTGGAAGAGGTGCACTGTGAATAACAACCAATCTTTCACTTGAGTCAAAAGTGGACTCCTTTAAATGATCTTTCTCAAAAATTAAATTTTGAATTAATCGCTCCCACTAATCAAGTTATTTTCAAGAAATTTTCGTCTCTTGACTCCACAAACCTAGTGGTATGAGATGGACAATAGAATTTATATCCCTCCAGACTTTTCAGTATATCCAATGAAATGCCTATAAATAGTCCTTGGGTCTAGTTTATTCTCTTGTGGATTGTAAACCCTTATTTCAGACGGACAACCTCATACACACATAGGTTACAAACTCGATTTCCAACCTTTCCATAACACGAATGACGTTTTAGGAACAACCTTGGTTGGAACTCGATTTAATATATACACAACCGTCTTAAGGACTTCAGACTACAAAGATCTAGGAAGCTTGGAGATGCTAAGCATGCTCTGCACCATGTCTATAATGTTTGGTTCGTTCTTTCTGCAACACCATTTTGATCTGAAGATCCCGACATGGTGTATTGGGCAATTATCCCATGATTTTGAAGGGACTTAACAAATGGGCCAAGGTGTTTCTCCTTCCTCAGTGTACCGTCTATAATACTCACCTCCCTTAACTGATCTCACGAACTTTATTTGCTTCTCGCACTTCTGCCTTGAAAATGTTAAAGGCATCGAGTGCTTCGTTCCTATTATGAAGCAAGTAGATACACATGTAGCGCGAGTGATCATCTATGAAGGAGATGAAATACTTCTAACCATATGAGTCTATGTATAATATCTAATATGTTCGAACTCTTATTAGCACATTTGTTTGACATGTTAGTCTACTTTCTCTTTATGTAGTCTATACACGTCTTAGAGTCAGTAAAATCCAAATCACTAAGCACTCTTTCATTTACCAACCCTTTTATCCTCTTAATGGATATAAGCCCTAATCTTTGGTGCTACAACCTAAAAGAGCTTTCATCTATAACACATCTTTTAATACCCGCATCCACTTTATTGAACATGCAATGCATTATAAGTGGAATTATCTTGCAACTAAATAAGATTTTTTTTTTAAAAAATGCAAAATAAAATCAAAACTTAAAATAATCTTGCATGTTCCAATAGCTTCCATATGTAAGCACACTCTATTTTCTGTATAGATGCAATCACTACAACAAAAATTATCATTAATAGCATGTCATCAACGCTATCATAGGTAGTGTATAGCATTAAACGAAACACTGTCAAATCGCACGCTATCTTATGTAGGGAGGTTATAATAGCGTTTTGGGGAATGCAATTATGAATGCTATATGAATATTATTTTATAATATTTTGTATTCATTATGATTAGTTCGTTATAGCATTCTGAACCTTCTATTACTTCTTTCTACAATAACAATAATATTTAGTTATCATATATATATATATATAGCTTTTTCAAATTGTTATCTATCACTAAATAGAGCATTTTAAGACTCATACAAAAGTAGGTTTAATCTCAGTTTGTTGTTGTTACTGAAATAATTTTTTTATTTTTCTAATTTATTAACAATATAATAATCAATATTTAAAGAATATTTTTATATTAAATTAAGAGTACATTACATAAATCCAAACTACTAAAACATAACATTAATCGAAATTTAGTAAAATATCAACTAATGAACTTAAACATAGATCAATATTATCTTCTAATAAGAAAAAGAAAGTAGATTAAATATTATCTTCTAAAACAAAAGTAGCTTGCTTGTACAGTCATGAAATCTTTCAACATAGCTTCTAGATATCTGACCCTTGACCAATTGAAATCTTCCAACTAGCATCAAGTTCCAGTTGAACCTTGACCACCTTGCTCCTAAGTCATGCATAACTTCAACAAATTTTTCTTTGCCATAGAGTTTCTTCATAGTTGTTCCAGCTTGAGAAAGTCTCCCTTGTACGTTGCAGAATAAAAGATGAATTATATCAACATACTTTGGCTTCATATCAACATACTTTGTCAGCATATTATGAATTATAGCAACAAGTAATTCTAATTATAGCAGCGCATACTTTATCAATTTTCAATAGTAGGATATTTCTTGATTTTTGTTCCAATTAGCTACAATCTCTCCTACCAAAATTCTCATTTATGCGACAAAGAATATAAGTATATAAGGGAAGAAAAGGAATAATGATTGTTTGCAAAAAAATAATTCCATGATTTTCTGGTACATTTGTTTAGTTTCAGGTTCTCTCGATCAACCAACACAATTCATAGTTCAATTTGTTTGGATTTTGGTTGCAATTGGATGACTAAGTGAAAATAATTCCATATCACATGGTCTCTAACAAGAATTACATTTTAATTCTAAACTACATTTTACGGTAATAAATAACTATTGTGAATAAACTAGTGTTGACTGGTACTAGCCAACTCAAAGATGCCACATCAAATTAACTGATTCAAGGCTGGTATGTCTGGTTTGGCTTCAAAAGCCATACCAAGGTTTATCTCTAAAACTGATAAGTTAATTCCATATTTTGACTCGTCAAAAAATAATATTGATGACTATAAAGTGAAACAATTTCATTAGTTAAACTGTTAAATGGTGATCAAAAGGTTTCCAAACCTCAAAATAAGTAATTTTGATATCCTGACTCGTTAAAAAATAAAACTAGATAACTGTAAAGTGAAATAATTTTATTAGTTGACCATGAGCCAAATCTCTCGTGCTCATTACCTTAGGAGCCAAAGTAGCTCTGGAGTGATCTTGTGCTTGTGCCTTCAATCTTGCAGTTCCATCCAAAATAGATGAAAGTTCACGAAGAAGAATTCTTGATCCTATAAAAACCAAAAACGGCATACATGCCTCAATATATTGGAAAACAATTGGCGGTTCGTCAAAGCAAGATTGAAGTTGTTGAGATTCCATACAGTTTCCAATAATATGATTTAGTGGTACATAATGCAAGAGTACAATTACGAGACATAGTTAAGGGCACAAAATGAATTAAAGACTGAAAGTAAATAGGATATCTAATTGTTAGTAACAAGTTAGACTTATTAACCTCCAAAAAGAGTCCGTACAGATGAGATTCATATAGCATCATTAAGAACTTGGTTGTGCCACTATTATTTCTTTGTATACATAATGTTGTCTTTGTGATTTATGGACAAAGAAACCAATAGCTTTCCAGATTATTGAGCAGCTTATGAATAAAAATTTGCATTCAGAAATTAATGTGTCAACAAGATAGAATGCAGTTTGAAGTGATGTCATGTCTAAAAGGAACTACAACTGTTAGAGTGTGTTCAAGAAAACTACAACTGTACAATAGTTATTACATCTGAATCAATAATCAATTTGTACAAGCTATGGTTCTCATGGTGGCAAGCTGGACAAGTGGGTCAATCCGTTGGACTGCAAATTAATAGGAAATATTAGAAAAATGCATCACTAAGATATTGATAATGCTCAGTTCACTTACGATCATTCTAAGTTATGCCTCAAACATAGTACAACTTAGAACTACACAAGTCATTTCAGATGTTATGATTCCAACAAGTCGTATTGCATCCTATTTTTTTCATAATTGGATATATTAATTAATGTACTTGCATGAAATAACACCGATGCTTCTCAGTCAATACAAGTTGCTTGATTACATAACAGATATAAGATATAATATAAAGGTCCTAAACAAAGAAAATTAGCATCAGATTGAGAAAAGTAAGAGAAAAAGAGATAGGACAAAAAGAGAGAAGAACAGGTAAGTGTACCTATGTTAAATAATATTGTAAGCAGTTCTGGTACCTGCAACCCAATCACAGTAAAATTTAATGTTGAAATATAAAGTTCATATGAAAAAAAAACATAATATATATAAACAGCATGATTTTGAAAATATCTAGTACCGGAAGTTGAATTTTCAGTAAAACAAGATTATTATAAACTAAAAGTGTGCCCAAGCATTGCATACGACTCCAATTAATTTAGCATATAATGTCCACAAGGCTTCCATCAATGCATGGCTTAAGGAGGCATAACTAAAGGTTTTTTTTTAGCTTGGGCTGGTTATGGTCTCTCTAGGAAGTGAGATCAATGTCATCAGACATGCTGCACAAAACTAAAAAGATGGAAAGTATATCATGATGATTTGTTTAAAACATATACCACAAGAGGCTAGAATAGTTAAGAAAGAAGCAAACTATACATATAACTTTGGAAATGTTAGATACAAACTACACATAACCCAATATAAAATGTGCAAAAGTGACTATATAAAAGAGGTCAAGAACAAAGAGACCAATTACTGCATTATAAGCAAGAAATGCATGCACTGAAATCTGAATACTTGAAACTATGTTTTCTTATTCAAATATACTGGTGGAATTAGAGCAAGAATTTGTTTTAGTTTGTCATCAGACTGGTGGAATAAAGCAAAGATTAAGTTCTACCTCTTGTAACTGTGTACCATCCATTGCATTAAATATTCTAATCAATGTTCCCTTTGTGCTTGAAGTGGCAAGAAGAAGCCCATCCAAAGTCAAAGTCATACAGGATAGCTGAGAATCATGAGCATTAATAATCTTTGTCATTTGCAAACCAAAATGTACATAAGATCTATAAGCAAATTCACCAAAGCAACGGCTTTGATGGTCTCCCAGATCATTACTTTGTTAGGTGGGTATTGCGTATTCGAGCCATCACCAACAAGAGCCAGGATATTAGAACGAAATAGCATTTCAACTATTCCAAAGCCACCACTTTTTAAATCTCTCCTAAAGGTTTCCTTGAAAGTATATATCACAGTTATATATTCGAAAACTGATGATATTTGACACTGGTTCAAGATCCAGAGAAAGAACTCTTTGGAGAGATGAACAACAAAGAGCTCGAAGCCCTAATTTTGTTATTATCAGAAAAGAATCAACTCTGTTTGAAAATATCGCGCCATATGTAGCTGCAACTACAAAGCTCAAAAATAAAAGTGAAATATCAAAAATGTCCATGTACCATTCTTTAATTACATGTCTAAAATGTTCATGTTCCATTCTTTAATTACATGTGTCAATTTATTACATCAGACAAGGCTGTATTGAACTAATATTACACAGTAAGTCAAATGAATTAAAGTTGCTAACACTTCACAGTATATGAAATATATTAGACAAGGCTGATTGCTTGATATATAAGTTGGTTCAATGATGCCTTGCTGGAATTTCTCTCTCACAAAGTAGCAGTCAATCTCAAGATGCTTGGTCCTTTCATGGAAAATCGGGTTTGAAGTAATATGCAAAGCACTCTGGTTGTCACAATAAAGACCTGCAGGAGATTTACATTGAATACCAATCTCATTTATTAGGTTTATTATCCATGTTAATTCTGCTGCCGCACTTGATAAAGCCCTAAGTTCACTTTCAGCACTTGACTTGCTGACAGTCAACTGCTTTTTACATTTTCAGCTAATTAATGATGCTCCAATCTTTACACAATAACCAGTCACTGACCTTCTAGTCAAAATACAATTCCCCTAATCAGCATCACAATATCCAGTTATTGTTGTGACTGGTTTTACTAGATAATGCAGACCCATTCCTGGCGCATTCTTAAGGTATTTTACTACTCTCAATGCTGCTCTCATGTGTGACTGGTAGGGTTGTTTGGTATGTTGACTCAGGGAATGAACACTATAAGTGATATCTGGCCTAATAATAGTCACATATAGAAGTTTTCCTATAAGTTTTTAAAACTTATATTTGTCTTCATTAGTCAGTTCTGTGCAAGTGTCATTTGAATTGAGTTTTTCTTTCACTTGCATTGGTGTTTCTTTTGGTTTACAGTCAATCAGTTTCATCTCTTGAACCTCTAATTCTAGATAATAGGTCAAATTTCCTAGGTCCCTGATTTTGAACTGACTATTGAGATAGCCTTTTAAATTCTTTATTCCTTCCTCATCATCACCCGATATGATAATGTCATCCATATACACCAATACTATCACTGATTTCCCTTTGTTTTCTTTGATGAACATACAAGAATAAGTGTAACACTATTTGTACCCGAATGCATTAATACTCATTGAAAATTTAGCAAACCATTGCCTCCTTGCTTGCTTAAGGCCATATATTGATTTTAACAATCTGCATACCCTTCTATCTCCTTTGATTCCATATCTTGGTGGCTTTGTCATATAGACTTCCTCCTTTAATTCACCACGAAGGCAAGCATTGCTTACATCCATTTGTAGTAATGACCATTCTTTTGATGTAGCAACAACTATTAAGGTCCTTACTATTGTCATCTTAGACACAGGAGCATAGGTTTCAACATAATCTACTCCCTCAATTTGATTGAAGCCTTTCGCAACAAGCCTAGATTTATGTTTTTCAATCTCTCCACTTGGCTTGAATTTTGTCCTGAAGACCCATTTACAACCTATTGCTTTTTTGCTAGGTGGTTGGTCACACATTTCTCAAGTTTTGTTTTCCTCTAATGCATTAATTTCAGCTTGCATCGATTTTAACCAGACTGGGTTCTGAGCTGCAGCTTCATAACTGCTAGGATCATCATTGACATCTAGGTAAGTTAAGAAACTTTTATGTTTTTCAGGTAGGTCATCTGGATTGTAGTATCTTGATATGGGATATAAAATTGTTTCCTTTTGATATCAGGCATAGCAGAATTGCACTGATAGTCATTTAATTTTTCTGGTTTCTTAGAAATTCTTTGACTTATCCTTAATATACAATCCTGACCTATTTTTGTTAACGGTGGTTTTTGTATTCCACTTGTTATTTCTTCTGGATTGTTCTCATCACTGGCTTGCATATCACCATCTTCAGTTAACTGTTCTGACATAACAGCTTCTGAATTCTCATGATACTGTCTGAGGTCCACTATCAGTTTGTCTAAGTCTGTTTTCCTCCTTGATTTCAGTATGTTATTCATTTTCTTTCATGTGCACGAGTTTATCCCTTTGCTCACTTGATTCAGTGACGGGGAAAATTGTTTTTTGTGTACTCTTACTATTGAAAGGCAGAATGTGTTCTACAAACTTAACATTCCTAGAAACCTTAATTGTTTTGATTTCTAAGTCATAAACTTTGTATCCCCTTTTTCAGTGTGCTTATAAACATTCCTACAAACTTTATATCCAATGAACACACCTTCATATGCCTTAGGATCAAATTTATGCCTACCTTGTTTCAGTGTGCTTGTGTAACACAAACAACCAAATACTTTTAAATGCTCTAGTGATGGTTTGCATTGATACATGACTTCATAAGGTGACTTATTTTCAATAACAGGACTAGGTATGCTATTGATTAAATATGTCGCTGTTAGTATGCATTCACCCCAAAACTCTAGAGGCAATTGAGATTGGAACTTTAAACTTCTTGCTACCTCTAATAAGTGCCTGTGTTTTCTCTCAACCATTGTATTTTGTTGAGGTGTTTCTACACAGGTACTTTGATGTGTTATGCCATACTGATTGAGTACAGAATTCATGGATTTATTGAAAAATTATGTGCCATTATCAGTCCTAATAATCTTGATGACTTTGGTATACTAATTTTGGACCATTTTAATAAAACTGGTCATTATATCAGTCACTTGACTCTTATATGCAAACAAATATGTCCAACAACTTCGACTATAATCATCTACAATTGTCAAAAAATATAAATTCTCATTATGTGTCTTGACTCTATAGGGACCCATACATCATAGTATGTTAGGTCAAAAATATTTGAAGTTTTATTCATGCTTTGCTGAAAAGGGAGTTTACATTGCTTGGCTAATGGACATAGATTGCAAAAGAAATCTAAATCTGATATGCTTCTTATTTCAGGTATATCTTTTGATAAAAGTTTCATGCGACTAGTAGAAATGTGGCCTAATCTTAAGTGTCAAAGAGAATTCAAATCAAGTGCTACTGACATTATCTTTAAGCTATCATGTTTCTTACTACTTGCCATAGGTGATATGCCCTTCATAAAGTACAGGCCTCTTTGCTCTTTACCGGTCCCCAAAGTTCTCTTCGAGAGAGGATCCTGTATTACAAATCCATTTGAGTCAAATATCACTACACAATTCAATTCTCTGGTTAATTTGCTGCCTGATATCAGATTAACTTTGAATGAAGGAACTGACAGTCCGTTGTTAAGCTGGATTTTTCTGTTCACACAAACATCACCTATTTGTGTAACTTGTGTTTTGCTACCATTGGGTAATGATACATTGTCTTCTTTGCTTGGTTCAACAAAGTTATCTAGATTAACTTTTCCTGATGCTATATGATTTGTAGCACCACTATCAACTATCCATGATTTCGATAAAGCACAGGTAAATAAGGAAATTTGATTACCTGCCATATTGACTTGTGGCTGATTTGGTAGTTTGCTTTTCATCATGTTTATGATGCTGTGCAATTGCTCTTCATTCAACTCTTCAAGTGCCTCTTCTGTTTTTGAATTGCTTCCACTAGTTGTTGTTTTGTAAGAACTGTTCACTTCATTGTTTTCCACTGCTAATGCCTTTGCATTATACCCTTTGTTTGACTGATCTTCTGCCTTTTGTTTCCCTTTGTGCCACTTGTGTCCAGGTGGAAAGCCATGTAACCATTAGCAATTTTCCTTGGTGTGTCCTGGTTTGGAACAATGATGACAATATTTTTTCTGAAACTGCTAATTTTTTCCTTTACCAGGTCTGACCCATTTCGGTTTCTGATATGTACTGTTTAAGGCTATACTCTCAATATTTGAGTTCATATTCATACCAATTTGTCTTTGGCTTTCTTCTTGCTCCAAAATTGAATAAACTTGAGCTATGTTGGGCAGTGATTTCGTCAATAAAATCTATCCTCTGATTCCTATATAGCTCTCGTTCAATCCCATTAAAAATTGTCTTAATTTTCCCTTTTCTAAGCAATCACATTGACTGTTTGCATTAACAGCTTCTAATTCATCCCACAAAGACTTCAATTTTGTGTAATAGGACGAAATTGATGTGTTACCTTGCTTAGTGGTTGTGATTTGCAGTTGTAACTCGAAGATTCTGGGTTCATTTGTTTTCTCGAATTTGTCTTCGAGGTCTGCCCACATCTTTTTTGCTATATCTGCATGCATAATTCTTGGACTGAGGTTGGATGAAATCGACTGGATGATCCATGATCTTACCATGTTGTTGAATCTCCTCCACAATCCAAATCTTGGTGATGTCTCTTCGGGGGGTTCGATCTTTCCATTCACGAACCCTAATTTGTTCTTCGCGGAAAGGGAGATCAACATAGATGTTTTCTAGGACAGGTAATTCTCGTGTCCTATTAATTGGATTGCGACCAAAGCAACACTAGGGTTGTCATTACCTTGAAGCAAGTATGGATTGTCCTCGATACCATGATGATATTTGACACTGGATCAAGAACCAGAGAAAGAACTCTTTGGAGAGATGAATAGCAAAGAGCTCGAAGCCCTAATTTTGTTATTACCAGAAAAGAATCAACTTTGTTTGAAAATATCGCGCCATATATAGTAGCAACTACAAAGCTCAAAAATTAAAGTGAAATGTCTAAAATGCCCATGTACCATTCTTTAATTACATGTGGCAATGTGGCAATTTATTACATCAGACAAGGCTGTATTGAACTAATATTACACAATAAGTCAAATGAATTAAAGTTGCTAACACTTCACAGTATATGAAATATACTACACATGTACACATATGCTAATAAAAACCATTGCTTGTCCCAACAGCAAAGCATCCATAGTCTTGATTCGAGGACACTGACAACAGCTCAGTTCAACTCAGATTTCGGAACAACCACAACATAAACAATTAAACATTACCTCGATAGCAATCACCTGAATTGCCAAACTTCAATAGAAGATAATGAAAGTACTTGTGAGCTTTAGCGATGCATCAATGCAGCAGCAATTGTGGAAGGTGAGTTGAATAATGATCCATTTTTCCTCTGAAATCAAGCACGCACCTAATTAAGTAGATCTCCCCAAAGGAGCCGCTTTACTGAGGTGGAATTTGTTACCGACGCGAGGGTCCATCCGACCACCGTGATTTCAAATAAAAACTTGACCCTGGCAAAAGAATCACCAAAGAATAAAGCAATATGAAGGGCACGCCGCCCCCGTAGTTGTTTCACCCGCGACTCGAGGCGAATCCCAGCAGATCGACAACGACTCCCATCAACACATGAGATTGGTGAGGAAATCGAGCGAGACTGCTAGTGACACAGGGGTTTCGTCGATGGGAAGAGTAAGCTCAAAGGTCGATATCACGATGGATCCTACGATGTTGTGCACGAGCGCAAAGGTTGGGAGAGGGATTAGTGTTTTTGGGCGGAGGGATATGAACCCGAAGATGAAGAGATGAACTGAGAAAGAGGGAAAAGGGAGACGAGGGAATTAGAGGTGAAAAGGGGAAGAGACATGAGGCTTCCATCGGCTGAGAAAATGGGGAAGACAAAGCTTCAAAAATGGGGTTCTCATCGGCTGAGAAAATAAGGAAGACGAAGCTTCCGTCGGCTGAGAAAATGACGAAGACGAAGCTTCGATCAACGGTGAAAAAAGGAGGAGAGTAGCACGGGGTTCTAATCGGCTGAGAAAAAAATAGAGGAGAGCCGCGCGGGGATGGGATGGAAGAGTGTTTTGCCTTAATTTTACCCTTGCCGCTTAAATTTTAGCTACGATTTAATAGCGTTCAGGTAGAACGCTAGGGTAAAAAGCTATAAAAAATCTAAAATGTTGTAGTGAATACTCACTTCCCACTGTCTTCGTGTGGTTTTGAAAGCCTTGCGAAGTATTAGAAATATGAATTGTATAATCTGAATCAATCCATCAAGTGTTATAACAAATATCAATCATACTATATTCATAACAAACCAAAAGGTTGATTGTGCACTTTCTCTCATTTCAGCAAACAAACTTTCCTTCTTCTTGTACACACATGGTCAAAATTTCATCAATTGATCATTTCTCTTTATGTGTGTTTTAATAGATTTTAAAGGCATTGTATTGCTGGTAAGGAGTTCAAAATAAAAATGCACTTGAAAGGACTCATACATATCAATATCTAGTTTTTTTAAAAAAAGTTGGGTCGTTATATTCCTCATCTGCATAATGTGTTCATGCACACCTCTAACTCTAACGAGCCTCAATAATAATAGTTTAGTCATTAAGGTGTTGGCAAGGACCTTATATGAATATTCAAACTGTTCATTTATAGTCTTCAAAAGATTCCTTACATTATTACCCAAATAGAACCACAAATACTAGCAAAAATATGTGGTTTTTTATGAACATCACTAAGGCGATGGGATTGCTTCCACTGTTCATAAGACACGACCTCAGCCGTAATGCTAGTATCTGTAGAAGCATGTGGTTCATCTTTTCTTATAGTGTAATATATGTTCTCATGCATCTTAAATGAAAGAGAATTCTCTCTCTAGATTCTATAATTATCCCTAGTTAGTTTGGGAAATCAGTGTTAAAGTCAGAGTAGTTAAAAATTTAAATTGTTGCATATTTAAATCACATATTAATGCTCATAATCTAAATAGAGGCATATAAGATTCTAGTTTTACCAATGTAAACAAGAAAAAAAAAAAAACATGGGTCAATACAATAAAAACTGCTTGTGGGCTAAATTTTTATTTTAGGACTCATGTTAGACTTTATGTGAAACTAACAAATTATATACCTTTTTCTAATACTTGTGGGATAATTATGAAAAATAGTATATTATTTTACACTAATTAACTATATAAGTATGATAAAAATTCCTGTGGGATGAGATTTATCATACTCCAAATAACTAATTACAATTTGATGTCATATATATCTATATGTGACCTAAAAAATTGTAAAATATATAATTTAACATAACTAAAGATGTTGTGGCTACTCCTTAATTAGTTAAATTATGTGGCTAATTACCTAATATATAATTTAACATAACATCATGTGGCCAATTACTTAATATATAATTCTATGGGTCATATGACATCATAATGTAACATAGATGATTACATGAAATAACACAACATTATTTATAATATGCATCATAATAAAGTACAATATGATGCAATTTAATTATTTAACTTAACAATGCACTACATGATAAAAAGGTGCAACATATATATCATGTTCATCAATGCAACAAAAATGAGACAGTAAATAATTATATTTATATAATATGATTGAACAAAATATAAATTAGAAAATTTACTGCTAATTGATTTCAAGTCAATCATAAATAGATTCAATATTAATCTTTAAATGCTTCTAGCTCATGAAATTATGTTGAACCAACCAACAATGGACCAGCTTAAATCAATGAAATAACACCAAATGAACCAAAATAAAATCAAATTAGATTTGTTTTCAATTGATTTGAACTAGACCAGAATTTCATCAAACCAAAGTGTTGGCCTAAGGTTTTCATCCATGGTCTTAATCTCGGTTTTATTGATAACAAACATGGAACTAATGTTTCATTGAGAAATACTTTCAGGTTTCAAGTCGATTAGTGCTCGACGTGCTCGACGTCCCCGATCGAAAAAATCGAAGAAATCGACAAGGATGCTCGTCGATGCTCGGGATTCTTTGAGAAGTTAGAGTTTAGGTTAGGGTGTCTAGCATGTGTTGTAATCTTCTTTCATGATGCAAAGAACCCAAAAACCAATCCCGAACCCCAAAACATGAAAACCCGAAAATTATCTTGAAATTCACTAAACCTAGGGAGCTCCTTGGAGGGCTATATAACTTAGACATATTCTTGGCACCAAAAGCCCCGATAATTGTTCCTCAGGTAAAAACTAGATGACAATGTATTTTTAAGAAATTTTTGGAAACATTTAACATTCCCATATTTGACTTGGGAGATTATAAAATTTTCGGTTTTCGAAATTTTATAGTAGACCCCAAAAGTTAGATTTTAATTCTTAAGGATTTTAATTTTTTAGATATTTTTATTGAATCCAAATGAGAGGTAATCCATATATAATATTTATATTTTAAAGTTGTAAACTTAAAGTCAATAAATGTTATATAAGTAGACTTAGCGAAGACCGAAACTAGAAACAAACAAACAAAGCAAAAAATCAGCCCTGCCTAGATTCGGTCCATCGACTAGTCGACCGACAGAAGCCAAATGAGCAGAAGGCATTTCGGTCGACCGAGCGATCGATCGATCGATGCCCAGAATGGGCAGAATGCCTTCGGTCGCTCGGTCGGTCGATCGATGATTGACCGGACCTGCGATCGACGATCGGTAACGGGCAAAAACGTGCCCATTGAGAAGAGAGGAGCTCTTTCTTCTCTTCATGGCTTATAAATAGGAAGTCACACTATTGAAAATCAAGCAATTTGCGACGGTAGAGGTTGCGGTCGGAAATGTGACGGTACTGCGACCGCTACGCATAGGGGTCGCATGGAGGACACCTTGGCGACAGCATTGCGACCGCGTTGTTGGCTGTCGCAGAGTTATTAACACTGTGATGGTTTGGTGATCACTTCCGACTGCTTGCGACTGTCGTTTTGCGACTGCTGGTTGCTGTCGCCCAAATCTTATTAAATTCCCCGCGCGAACCCTTTTTTTCCTTCCCCCGCTCTCTCGATCACTCCTCTGCTGCGTGAACCCTCGCTCGTTGTCTCTGCCGCCGCACGCTCGTTCACCCAACTCCTTCCGGCTTTGCGAGTCGCTGCCCTACTTAGTCTCGAAGCAGCAGTCCCTCTCTCTCGCTCTCTTGTTCGCCTATCCCTCCTTCCTCTTCCGCCAAGCTGAGTTCTCCCTCTCCCCCCTCTATCTTTCCCCTCTCCCACCTTCTCCCTCCTCAGTTCTTCCCGTGTCCATTGGGGTTCTTATTTGGCCGGTCGATAATTAGGGTTTCAATCTCGTTCTTTGGTCTCTCATTTCTTTTCTTCTGCATAGTAGGGTATGATTTGCTTGTGCATGTATTACTTGGCAAGGACCAATTTGTGGCTTATCAACCAGTTCTGATTTGTAGAATTTATCTCTGCTTGATAAAATAGCCTATCAAAACTTACGCTTTATTTATTGTGCTATACATTCTTTATGCGTGTGATTAGATAGGTATAGATTTCATGTTGGAACCTGTGGGTTATTATCCAGTCGATGGCTACAGAATTCATCTTAGAGTCCTGGGGCTATTGTCTTGCTATTTAAACAAACATCTGTCATGTTAATATATTGTTGTATTAGAATAAATTTTACCCAACTACTTAAATGGAGCCTCAGTTTGTATATAACAACCTCTGCTTTTCTTTAGAAGAAAATCTTTTTGATTGTCTTCTTTGCCCCTTTCTTTATGATGCGATGCCAAGTGACAAAGCCAGAAGTGGTATAGTTCCTTGTAGCCCAGATATATAGACCACAAAAAAAGACACAAATTAATCTCAGAAGTACTTTGGGATCATTTTAAGAAAATAGTTGTAGATGGAGAGGCTTTGGGTATTCGCAAGTATTTCGATGCTGCCCTTACTGCAGGTAGTTCAAATGGAACTTTCATCTATGCGTAATCACATGAATACATGTGTTGCTAGAAAAGCTTCCATCTCATTTGAGTCTTGATGAGAAGGTAAAACAAGTAGGAATTGCTGTTTAATGATATCTTCGTATATGTACTCATGTGCTTTTATGGTGATGTTTTGTGTTGAAATGTGGTCTAATTTTGGTTGAATTGGATCAGATGGAAAAGAACCAGCTTTTCTTAAGTATGCAATAGTGTTCCTTTATTGATCTAACCCGTATTTGTAGCACTAAGAATATTTTGTTAAGAATTATAATTGGCTTGGTTGTACATTCTATCTACTTCCTTTTTTTTCCTCTCCCCTTCCCTCTTCTCCCACTTGTAAACTAGATTAG
This sequence comes from Canna indica, assembly GCA_034359265.1. Lineage (NCBI taxonomy): Eukaryota > Viridiplantae > Streptophyta > Magnoliopsida > Zingiberales > Cannaceae > Canna > Canna indica. Next base: position 26,890,410 of record CP136898.1, on the reverse strand, counting down.
AGTGTAAGTCTAGAGATCCTTAAGTCAAATGAAACTAGAAAAATTCAGTTCCTCATATATTTACCAAGCTACCAATTCTTTGGATTTGTGTTTAACAATTGTTTTGGTCAATGTGAGCTTACATGTTCTGGATATAGCTAGATTTCTTAAGCAGCGTATTTAGTTTCATTCTATAACTTCTCTCCCTGTTTTTAGGATGTCAAACATTTTGAGTTCTTTGTTGATCTTTTTGTTCCTTATCATGCTCTGTTTTCGGCAAACTCTTGCATTTTGCATCGAGTTGATAAAAATTCTCAGTGTTCCCCAACATGCCAATTTTTTTTAAATCTTGCTACTCGATATAGAAAAATGTCCTTAAGTGCTGAGGAAGATAGGAGCTTCAACAGGAGAGATTTACTGCTTAAGATTCAGTTAGAGGTATGAAAAAGATGGGAAGAACATAAGGTTTTTGAGGCTAATGCTGGAGGTAAAGCTTTGAAGTAGGGAGAGAAGTTCTTTGGAAACTTCCCATACCCTTACCGGTGTGCCCAGTGTTCGTGCTTTGAGATTACCAGTGTGCCTTGTTTGACCATAACTTTTTCTCTGAAGCTATTTGGTGATTAGTCAGTAGATAACTTTGACAAGAAAAGCAAAACTAGTTTTAATAAGTGTCTATTTGCTGAAACTAACCATTTTTAGGTGAATACAACAATGATACTTTATGAATCAAGCCAGGATTTCAAATTTATTTCATCAAGGATGATTTTGGATTCCAATGTTATATCAACTTATAATAATCTTTTTTCAATTTAGAGCTTTGGTATCTTTGGAATATCACTATTGATATATTGCCTTGCATGGCTTGTATGATTCTATCTCTCCATGACTTGATCTGGAATAACATGCCGCTAAGCTTTATATACATGTCTACTTGCTAAGGAACTACAGGCTAAAGCTTACTTCACATTGTAAGATGTCGCGAGCACCACCACCACCACAATCAGCTGTGGCATCGGGACATTCGACGTCAACCACAGTGTCGCCACCACCACCACCGGCCCCGGAGCTAGGCTCGAGGTCAGAGCATGTCGGAGCATTTTTATTGTGATGACATTGTGATGACCCAGTTGTCGTGCGGTGGCCTTGCGATAGTGATCTGCCGTCATAATTATTTTTATTGTGATGACATTGCGACGGTGTGATTGCGACGGTCGTGCGACGGCTTATTGCCGTTGCAATTTTTTTTATTGCTACCGCCTTGGCTGCGGTTGCACAATTATCTGCGACCACAGCTTCGGCGACGGATTTTGCGATCGCTTGTAGCCGTCGTAGAAGAGATTCTGCGATGGCTTTGCGACTGCGTTAGTCGTCGTAGAAGAGCAGTTTTCTAGTAGTGCCATGAGAGCCTTCCTCCATGATGTTGATCACTTCTAACCTCTTTGAGTCATCTTTTGATCAATTCTAAGCCCTCATTGAGCCAATCTTGTGAAAACCCTAGCTTGAGCCAAAAACCTTGATCTTGCCTTTATTCCTTCATTGACTAACCATCAAAGGCATCAAGAGGAAGCTAGAAATCTTATTTTGGAGCTAAGTATTTTATTGTTTGATTTATTGCTCCATTTAGTGTTGTATTTTCTTGTTTATTTCTTTGTATTTGAGTTTGTGTTAGACCTAGAGTATAGGTCTTGAAATTGGGTGGTAGCCTTGGTGTTTGAGGTTTAATTCCACCGGTGTAAACGTAGTTTACTAGGATTAGTTGAGTTGTCCCTTAGGGTTGAGGTGGAAGAGTACTCTTGGTAAGAAGACGGAGACTTCCGGGTGTGGAAGTGCCTTAGGTTGAGAGCGAGACTCTTTGGGTCAAAATTCTCGTTGTAAGGGAAACAAGATAAATCTAGTAAAGTTTAGTTTGAAAATCCTAAGCGGGGTGCTTAGGTAGTGGAGTAGGCATTGGGGCCAAACCACTATAAATAATTATGTTTGCATTGCTTCTACTTGTGTTTACTTTATTTTTATATTTACTTTGCTTCCGCTTGCTACATAACTTGTGAATTGACTAAGTAGTTTAAGAAATATTTAAAATTAGAATTAGGCAAAAAGATTAGTAAACATACTATTCACCCCCCTCTAGTATAGGCTATTTCACCAACATTTGGTATCAAAGCGGATCGTAGATTGAGATTTCATCATCTCCTATACATCGTCTCTCATTCCGAAAAATGGTACTAGAGTTGGTAGCATCTTCACCTCCTAGGTTCGATGATTCGAACTTTGGTCTTTGGAAATATATGATGTACACATATTTAAAGACTAAAGGTTTTGGTGTCTTTAACATGTTACATTTAGAATTCATTGAACCTAAGGTTGATATAAATTTTTGGAGTGAATTAGATAAGAAAATATTTAAGTATAATGGAGATGCCATGAATTGGATACTTTGCACATTACTAAATGGCATCCTAGAAAAAGTTTTGCATTGCTCTTCGGCTTTTGATTTATGGGCCACTTTAAATGTTTTATATGATCATGCCAAAATCGAAAAAATTGGCACTTTTAATGAAGGTGGTGATGACAATGGTCACTCACTTACTACTAATTTTAGTTTTGATGCCCATATTGCTTATAGTCAAAGGAGAAATTCTAAGAGTCGAAAACGAAAGGTAATTTGTCATGCTTGCAAAGTAAAGGGACATGTGATGAAAAATTGTCCAAGCATGAAAAATAAATCAAAGAAGATGTCAGGTGCTTTCACCTTCACCTCTCACTCACTTGAAGCACCATCTAGCCATGACTATGAAGCCACATCTAAAGTTAGCCTTATGGATGCTATTGATGAGGTACACTCTCCTTCACCTAGTCATGCTAATGAAAATGATGATGCTAGCTCTACTAGTTCTCATAACATGCCATATGATGAGTTAGTAAATGAGTGTAGGAAAATGTACGCATTGCTTGTTAGAAAAGATAAGGAAAATAAAATGTTGAAAAAGGAAAATGCATTGCTTGGAGTGAATTAGATAAAAAAATATTTAAGTATAATGGAGATGCCATGAATTGTATACTTTGCACATAAGGAAAATAAAATGTTGAAAAAGGAAAATGCGATGGTTAATTCTCATTTGCATGAATCCAATTCAATTAGAAAATGAAAAATTAAAATCTAGGTCATTTGGTTAATGTCATGATAATGTAGAACTTGAGTTTAAGGATTTGAATTAAGCTTAAATATGATAATTTAGAAAATGAGAATTGCATGTTAAAATCTCAATTACATGCATTGCATAAATCTATGAATGAATTGAAAAATGATATGTTGATTTTAAGTAGGAAAGTTAATGCTTCTTCTTTCAATTCTAAAAATTAAAATGTCTCATTTAGAAAACCTCAAAAGAAGAATGTTACCCTTAAGAATGCTTATGCCCATCATTCTTCTTATGTCAAGCATTCTAACATTAAATCTCACGTCCATGTTAAAAATAAAAAGAAGAAGTTTCATGGACATTGTTTTTGTTGTGGTATATATGGTCATGCTATCCATGATTGTGCATTGAAGAGAAATCCAAATATGGCTAGAACACTTTGGATTCCTAGTCCAACTAACCCCCAAGGACCCAAAGTCATTTGGGTACCAAAAGGTTCATGCTCTTTTGTAGGGGGAGCTACCACACAAGGATAAGGAAAAGTGATATGTTGAAGTTGGCCAAGAATTCATTGAAAGATCCTTACATGGTTGCAACTTCAAGATTTCCACCTAGATGCTTATGGAAATGAAAGTTGGCATCAAAAAGGTTTGGTATCATCTCTTAACTCAATTGATCTATTAATAGTTCGAGTTCACGATACTTGCTTAAATTGATTATTTTTTCCCGCTCATGATATGCTTTCAAAAATGTTTTTGATTTTTGATTTCTGGTCTCTTCGGAGAACTATGTATCCTATAACGGGCTAATGCGATCTTGCGGTTCTAAATCGTAGGCTCATTGTGGCCTTTTGGTTTTTAACCAATAGGAAGGGTTGGAGATCTATCTTTTAAATATTTCATATTTTGAGATCTCTCGATTTGTTTTGAATTCACGATAATTTATTTTGAAATGGATTTCAAACTATTTAGCAAAGTGGACTTTGAAAATGATACTTGATTCTTCTCTTTGCTATTTGTTTTGGGTTGCTTGCTAGTAGCTTTATTTTCATTAAATCTACAAATGAAGTTTACTTGCAAGTTGAGAATGTTAATGGAATGCTATGCTATCATGAAGAAAAATGAAAAAAAAGGACAAGTTTGGCAAAAATTTCAAGAATGAGGTATGAGTTTGATTTTGCAAAAATCTTAGTATAATAGTTGAATATTCATGATTTAATGATGTCTCTATACTCATGATTGATTTTGCATGATAAATCTATGAAATTTTATGAGTAGGTAAAATTTCTATACTTGGGCGATTTCATGATGTTAATATTGAATGAAATCGGACTAAGTTGAAATTGTTTATTAGAGACCTCATTTTGAGTTAGTAGTTGACAAACATGTTTACATACATGATATGATTCTAGGTGTTTAAACTTGAAAATTCATGTGTAGATGAACAAGGTGATAAAAAGATCACTTTAACAAATCGACTTGGACTCACTTTAGCAAATCGACTTGGACATTTCATTTTAAGTTCAAATTTCATAAACATGTTTAGGAATAGGTATGATATGTTTCCATGCACTTAGAATGAGAAATTCATATGGATATGGATAAAATGATATAGAAGCTATTTCATGATAACATCTTTTAAACAAAATTGACCCAAGTCAACAAATTGACTTAGATGTCTCATTTTCAATCCATATTTGAGGAACATGTTTAGATTTACTTATGTTAGGTGTCCATAGGTTTACGTTTGAAAAATCATGAGTAAATGATAAGATTGAAACTTAGCAAGTTTCATGATAACTAGCTTAGTTTTGAATGAAACCATGCTAGGTTGATATCTTGACTTAAGGACATAATTTTCATCTCAAACTTGACATACACTCTTTATATGATCATTATGTGGTGTCATAAAAGTTTGAATGAAAACTGATCATGATTTGAAAAATAATAAAAAATTACGAAAATGTCATTGAAATTTTAGCATTTTCAGTTATTTTTAGAAAAATATAGAAAAATTATTTTTAACTGATTCTTGAAACTGCATATTTATTGAAAAATCTAGTTTCTTGAGTAAAAGTCTCATAAATTTTTGTTAAAAATCAAATTTATAGTGGAATTTTGAAGTTGGATTTAAAAAATGCAAAGTATCACCCTCTTGAAATATCAATCTTTTTGATACTTTGATTTTTCGTCGAAAACTTCAAATGAAACTTTGTGCATACTATTTTGATTCCATTTCTAATATCGTTCTCACTATTATTTGAGTGAAATCATTTCTAAAAATGATTTTGATATCTTGAGCGATATTCTAAAAATGAGTTTTTCGTTGAAATCAAGATAAGATGAAAAATGAACCTAGAAATTTCATTTTAAGTCCAAAGTTGAATCATAAACTTAGATTCACTCATATTTGATGTTTAGATGCCTAAGTTTGAGAAAATATGAGTAGATAGCAAAATTTGATACTTAGTCATTTTCATATTTTCGTGCCTATTTCGAATGAAACCGTGCTAAGTTCATATTTTGATCAAATGAACTTTGTCATTTTCTTTTCATTTCAAACTTGATATACATGTTTTACATGATTATATATTTGTATTTTGAAAGTTTGAATGATTTTTCGAAATGTCATAAAAATCTCATTTATTTATGAAAATACTACTAAAAGTATCACTCTTCCCAACTTGCTCATTTTTTCGATACTTTAAATTTTCATTAGATTTTTAAATGAGACTTGAGGTATGATATTTTAAATTCACTTATGGTATCGTTCTACTCATTTGATGAGAAAAATTATTTCTAAAGTGATTTTTGACTATTTGACCAATACTTGAAAATATCGATACTTAAGTTACTACATGATTCTTGGTTTTGGATTTCATTTATCATTTCACGATATCATGTATAACTTAGTTTCTTATTTGATGTTTGGTTATCATCCCTTAAGTTGAGACTTTTGCAATTTTGAAAAATCTTTTAGAGCTTCAACTTTGAATTTTGATTGACTATTCTTACTCTTTTTGAGTGATGTGAAAAGGGGAGAAAAATCTAAGTTAAAAGGGGAGAAAATATAGAAAACCATGCATATAGAAAGAGGGAGTTTATTTTCATAGATATGCATGTTGATAGGGGGAGAAATCTCATGTTTGATATCCTTTGTGCTTAAGTGATATATTTTCTTAAGGATGTTTGTCATCATCAAAAAGGGAGAGATTGTTGGCCTAAGGTTTTTAACCTTGGTCTTAATTTCGGTTTTGATGATAACAAATATGAAACTAATGTTTCATTGAGAAATACTTTCAGGTTCCAAGTCGATTAGTGCTCGACGTCGCCGATCGAAAAAATTAAAGAAATCGGCAAGGACACTCGCCGAAGCTTGGGATTCTTCGGGAAGTTAGAGTTTAGATTTAGGGTGTCTGGCATGTGTTGTAATCCTCTTTCATGATGCAAAGAATCCAAAAAACCAAACCCAAACCCCAAAACATGAAAACCCGAAAACTGTTCTGAAATTCACTAAGCCTAGGGAGCTCCTTGGAGGGCTATATAACCTAGACATTTTCTTGGTATCAAAAGTCCCGATAATTGTTCCTTAGGTGATTATAAAATTTTTAAGGAATTTGGCACCAAAACTAGATAACGAGGTATTTTAAAGGAATTTTTAGAAGCCTTTAGCATACCCATATTTGACCTGGGAGATTATAAAATTTTGGATTTTTGGAAATTTGTACTAGACCCAAAAAGTTAGATTTTGATTCTTAAGGATTTTAATTTTTTAGTTGAATCCAAACGGGAGGTAATTCTTATATAACATTTATGTTTTAAAGTTATTAATAAATGTTATATAAGTAGACTAAGTGAAGATCGAAATCAGAATAGAACAAACAAAGCAAAAAATCAGCCCTGCCTAGATTCGGTCGACCGACTGGTCGATAGACATAAGGCAAAAATGAGCAGAAGGCATTTCAGTCGACTGAGCGGTCAATCGACCGATGCCCAAAATGGGCAGAATGCCTTCGATCGCTCGGCAGTTGCTCGCATGACTTCCAACCGCCGAGTCGGGCGGTGAACAAGGGAGTCCGGACGCTGCTCCTGCCGGAGTTCGAGTTCCACACCCACTGTCTTGGCTTTGCTACTCCATGAATGTGCCCGATGCATGCACCTACTGTGTGTAAGACTCGGGAAAAATTTCTTAATATAAAAATCTATTTTGGTGCAGCGCGCCGGACCCGGGGATAGTCGAGTCGAGCCTTAGGATTGCCTCGAGTGAAAAGGTATGACTCGACTAATGATGTATGCAATTAAATTGGGCAAATGACTATTACCTTTTATGCATTTATTCTTTAATCGAGTTTAAGTCGACTCGTATTGCAGGAAGAGTCGGAACCCAAGTCGAGCTCAGGTTTAGTCGAGTCATGATTAAGAGTCTAGGGCCATTAAGGAAAGTTTGATGAGGGATTAAAACCCCTCATCCTTGTGCCGTGCGACTCATCTTTGAGTCGCACAAGGCAGCGCCTAGGAGAGAGGGGAGAAGCAGCAAGGAGGAGGGGGATTTTGGTCGATCCGGGATTTCACGCCGTCGCCAAAAAAATTCAAAGTTGTCGTCATCCGATCTTTCATCCTCCTCAATCAAGGTGAGTGGTTGGATTTGAAGAAATGGGGGAGGCGGGTTGCCGAACCCTTAGTGGTGATAGGATCGTGTTTTCTCGTGATTTTTTGACGAATCGAGTTTCCGTAGTTGTATATACATGATTCTTGTATCAATACTTGCCGGATCATTTTTGTTTTCTCGTCATTTTCTCCAATCTAGGGCTGCCGACTCATGGGGAAAGGGGATAGGTCATACCAAAATTTTCCTCAATCCCCTTGACAGAAGTAGAGCCCTTAGATGATCATAAATCTATCATTAGAGCATTCTCCGTCGTCGATTTCACGTGTTAAATAGTTTGTCTTCCCTAGAACCCCTAGGTGTGGCTGAATGAACCCTAAACCTCATGAGAAGAGTTCGGCCAAGGGTAGGGGAAGGGATAAATCAGTCCACATGAATTTAAGATATATCGGAGACGAAGAGTTAGTGTCGTAGCTAAATTCTTCTTTCCCTTTTCTACCCTAAGAGGCATGGCCGAGCAAGGTTCACCTTGCTCAAGGCTCGGCCAAGCCTAGGGGGGGGGAAGGGTGAGCTTTAGATGGAAACTTCCATGGTAAGAATGTTAAAACTATAGAGGCATGATGATACTTAGGAAGAACACCAACCATAGTAAGTAAATTAATTGATTTATGAGATTGTAGGAATGCTAGCTTAATGACCATCCTTAGCTCATTCAATCTTTAAATTTTGAAATGATGTATTAGTTTACCATGCTTAGTATCTCATGCATTATTGAATTCATTGTTACCTTGCCATGCTAGATAAATTGTTTCTTATTGAGCTTAATTCTAAAGATAGTGTATAGTTGTTATGTATGAATATTGTGGCTATATATAGTAGATGTTGTAAAGTATGCTTACTTTTCTTTAGATTACACGTGCTGTCCTAAAATGTTCATTGGCGGAATTCCAAGGTCGGTACATGGAATTCCTCACCCAAGGTAGTGTATAATGTTAGATAACATGTAGGACATTGTGTGAAGCTCAGCATATATGGAAACTTAGCTAGGAGATGATATAACTTCTAGGACTTCTAGTAAATATTTTGGAAACCTAGAACTCTTCGGATCTATACGGGACTGTTCGAATCTATACACTGGGTTTCATGTTATGTCATCTTGATCGATTCCTACTTACATGCTTAGTGTTAGATTCAAATTTTATTATGTGATTGTTGTTCATCTTAGAAATTGATAGCAACTTTAGATCTATATTCTCATAGTTATGGAAATATTCATGCTAATGCATACATGGATAGGATGGTTATGGTACCTGAATCAAAGGAAAGGTTTCATAAATTTTTAGATATTATGTTTAATTGTTGCTATGTTTATTGCACGTTCCTTATTGGTTTAGTTAATGGAATTTAACCTCTTTGATTTGGCTTTCACATGATGATTGTTGCTCATGATTATTTTTGGCAAGTGTCATTGACAATAGTAAGCTGAGTACTTATCCATAGTCGGTAAGTTCTAACAATTTTATAGAGAATGGTTTCGATACCTAGTTATGACATTTAACTTAGAGACAAGTACATTTACTAGGTTTTACACCTAGGGATGGTTAGCAGATATCAATATCCTCGTAGTGTGACCCGAAGGGAAGGGTCGGACATGGGCAACGCCTGGAAAGCAAAACACAGGAAAACTTGCACAACCTGGTTCTGGTTGTGGTTGAGATGGTCTATTGAGGAGTGATATTAGCCGAACGGCTACCACGCAACTCAGCGGTTTATAGGGTCTTGAGATTGCACTAGCGCGCCCGCTAGGTGTTAAACCCGAGTGGCGGATGGTCTTGAGATTCCGTAGTGGGCCACGCTGACGATAGACCCGAGTTGAGTGGGACTAGCTATCCCTAACTCGGAGAATTCCTGAGGCTAGTGGTCATCCTACTCGACGGATCCGAATCATGAAAGTTCATATTTGAGATGCCTTTATAGGCTGGTTTCGTGTAGGCCGACCAGCCTGGTTACGTAGAGGGAAGAACCGAACCTTCTATATATATTTTTAGGCCATTAGTGGCCGAGCTAGTGAAATGGACAAGGGCCCGAGAGGCCAGTTCATGCATTCATCTGTCTTGGCAAACTGATTAACTTCTGTGGTGTGATCTTATTTAAATTCCCTATTTATGTCATACCTTATATATGTTATCTTGCCGAGGTTTTAAGTGGAGGTTCGAAAGAATCGCTCACTGAGTTCCTCGTGAACTTATGGTTTCATTATTATTGTTTTGCAGAGCCCGACCAGTGAGGTACGACTTGTTGGCATGGTGCAATTGGAGGGCGGACGTGGGTGCAGATCTCGTAGCTGGCAGTTGTTCATCGTAGTCGTGTCTCAGTAGAGTCGTGTGTATGCACTGTGTTGTTTTGCAAAACATTGAGATGTTCTTTGAAAAACCTTTAGATGTTTATTTTAAAACTTGTGGTGTTTCGAACTTGGTTTGGTTAAACTATTTTCAAATAGCTAATACAGTTTGGTACTATTGCTTTGTTTACGATTTCAGTGTTAGTCTGGTTGTGTTTTTATGAGTTGTTGGTCAGTGCATAGTGTAGGCTTCGGGGTACCGACACATACCCTGGCCGGTCACGCGTATCCTGAGTCAGGGTGTGACAAAGTTGGTATGAGAGCGTCAGGTTAGGTCTTGACTATGACTAGGGATCGAGTACCGAACGAGGCATATGCTAGCATATCTACGTACGGTATAGTTATGCTACAAGATCAGGCAACCACGACTGCACTCAGCGCACCATGCGGTTGGTAACTTAAATTATAACTGAATGAGTTGGTTAATATTAATGGTGAAATCATTATTTTTTTATGATAGTTTGATGGAGGCCCAAAATGCTGCTCTGAGTGGTAGCGGTAGCAATTCCACCGAATGCCGGGGGTGAGGCTGAGGCCGGGGGTGAGGCCGAGGTCAGGGCCGGGGCTGTGACAGAGAGTAGTCTTAGGCAGAGGGCCATGATTCTGCAGTTGTGCAACTTCAGGCACATGTAACTCAACTAACAGAAGCGCTCCTCAAGGAGCAGGAGTTGAGATAGCAGATGCAGCAGCAACAACAACCGCCCCAGCCGGTACCCGCAGCCCCTGTGGTATCGGAGGTGGCTGAACAGGTGGCGCCGCAGGTCATGGACCCAGGAGCACCTACATACACAGACTTCATCAAGTTCAGGCCGCAAGTATTCACCGGTATAGATCGGTAAGTGGAAGTCACCAAGTTTCTGGGGGACTATTACGAGCTATGTATAGAGCTGGGGGGTTCGTCAGAGGCGGCGGCGCGCATGGTCGGCTTGCAGTTAAGAGGACCTGCCAAATACTGGTTGCATACCTGGAGGGGCCGTAGGGCAACACACGCACCACCTCCCACTTGTGAAGAATTTAGGGCAGCTGTAGAGGAGCAGTATTTGCCGATGAGTGTTCACGATAAGCGAGCATGAGATTTTGAGTTGCTGCGCCAGTCTGGGGGTATGACAATAGCAGATTATGAAATGGAGTTCACCCGGCTCTCTAGGTACCACCCAACTCTAGTGACTACTGAGACCGCCAGGGTGAAGAGGTCCGTGGAGGGTTTGAGACCTCAAATAGGCAGGCTTATCAATTACACCGAGGACTCCACATTTGCTCGGGTAGTGGATGAGGCCCTCCGGAAGGAAGCACTGGTGCCGTTCGAGAGGAAAGATGGGCCGCCCAAGAAAAAGCTTCGGTCTCAAGGGTTAGGAGGTCGGTCGTGGCATTCAGATGGAACTGTGACCACCGCAAATCACCAGTAGAGTCGTGGGCACAGTAGTAGCCGGGCCGCGGAGGCTCAGGGTCAGGGGTGGAGAGACAGGCAGAGTCAAGGGGCACTGCTTAGAAGTCAGACATGCCGCAGTGTGGTCGTTGTAACCAGAAACACTGGGGAGCTTGTTATGGCCGCACAGATGCATGCTTCAGATGTGGGCAAGTGGGAAACTTTAGGTAGGATTGCCCGGACAGAGGTGGCCGGAGAACTGAGCTATCAAGAGGAAAGGCGCCGATGTCAGTAGGGTCAGTGGCACAGAAGGATCAGATGCAGAGCAGAGGGCCGCAGGCTAGTCACTATAAGAAACCGTCTGCCCGAGTCTACGCCATGAACTGTGATGGGGCAGAGGCATCTAGAGCAGTGGTAATAGGTACTATTTTAGTATGTTCATATGCTGCTTATGTTCTGTTTGATCCGGGTGTCATGCACTAGTTTGTATCTGCCAAATTTGCTGCCGAGTTACCAATGACACCTTCTTTGCTCGACGGGCCATTTCTAGTATCAACACCTATGGGCGATGCAATCATAACCAAATCAATTTTTTAAGGCTGCGAAGTGCTCATCTGCGGCCATGCATTGAGAGCAGATTTGACACTCCTGCCCACGCTTGAAGTTGATGTCATTCTTGGCATGGATTGGCTGGCAGAGTACTTTGCGTTGCTGGATTGTAGGGCTAAGACAGTCATGTTCAGCAAGCCCGGTTTGCCACACTTCACCTTCCATGGAGAAGGAAGAAGCAAGCCGATTGGGGTCATCTCAACCCTTAAGGCCCGTAAACTGCTACAAGGGGGTTGCCAGACCTTCCTGGCCTTCGTATTTGTGGCAGAGGAAAATGGAGATGCGGCAGGGGATATCGGTGGTACTCAGGTAGTCTGCGAGTTCCCCGATGTATTTCGCGAGGAGTTGCCAGGATTTTCGCCCAGGAGAGAGGTGGATTTCTGCATTGATTTGCAGCCCGGGGTGAAGTCGATCTCCATCCCACCCTACAGGATGGTGCCGGCCGAACTCAGGGAGCTAAAAGTGCAACTGTAAGAGATGCTGGACCTGGGCTTCATCCGGCCGAGTGTGTCACCATGGGGTGCTCCGGTACTCTTCGTGAATAAGGAGGATGGGTCGATGCGCATGTGCATCGACTATAGGCAGCTGAATAAAGTGACAATCAAGAATCGTTACCCATTGCCGAGGATAGACGATTTGTTTGACCAACTGCAGGGGGCACGATGGTTTTCGAAGATAGACTTAAGGTCCGGATACCATAAGTTGAGAATCTGAGACTGCGATGTGCCTAAGACTGCTTTCAGGACTCGCTGTGGCCACTACGAGTTCCTAGTGATGTGTTTTGGTCTAACCAAAGCACATGCTGCTTTCATGGATTTGATGAACCGGGTATTTAAGGAGTACCTGGACAGTTTTATGATCGTCTTCATTGACGACATCTTGGTATACTCCAAGAGTGAGGAGGATCACTTCGAGCACTTGAGGATGGTCCTGGAAATCCTCAGAGAGCACCGGTTGTTTGCCAAATTCTCCAAGTGTGAATTCTGGTTAGAAAGTATAGGGTTCCTGGGCCATGTAGTGTCCAAGGAAGGGATACGAGTAGACCCTGCAAAGGTGGAGGCGGCCAACCAGCGTGACTGAGATCCGCAGCATTCTTGGATTGGCCGGGTACTACCGAAAGATCATAGAGAACTTCTCTAGGATTGCAGCCCCTCTGATTCGGTTGACTCAGAAAAAGGTCAGATTTGTTTGGGACGACAAGTGTGAGGCGAGCTTTTAGAAGCTCAAGGAATGCTTGACGTCGGCACCCGTGTTGGCCGTATCTTTTGGCTCAGGAGGGTTTGTGGTCTACTGTGATGCCTCTTGGGTTGGCCTATGTTGCGTTCTGATGCAGTTTGGCAAAGTCATAGCCTATGCATCCTGCCAGCTGAAGGTGCATGAAAAGAACTACTCGACGCACGAGCTCCTGAAGGACTATGATTGCACTATTATGTATCATCCGGGTAAAGCCAATGTGGTAGCGGATGCTTGAGCAGAAAATCCATGGGTAGTTTGGCACATTTGGAAATCAGAAGAAGACCCCTAGCTCGAGAGTTAGTGTTGTGCCTAGATGGGGGAGCAACCCTGACTGTGTCAGCATCGAGGAACCTAGTGGCGCACCTGTGGGTACAGTCCACCTTGGTGGACATGTTGTGTGCCGCGCAGGAGGAGGACACATTTTGTTCTCTGACAAGGGATCTGGTCTGCAGAGGTGAAGCTGATGATGGATTCAAGGTTGACTCAGAGGGTGTCCTAAGGTTTAGAGACCAGATCGTAGTGCCGACAGGTTTTGGAAATGGGTCACCGTTCCACTTATACGATGCACCTAGGAGCCACCAAAATGTACCGAGACTTAAGGCAGCATTACTAGTGGAAGGGCATGAAGAGAGAGGTAGCAGAGTTTGTATCCAAATGTCTGGTCTGCTAGCAAGTGAAGGCCGAAGATCTGAAGCCCACGGGGCTGCTGCAGAACCTCGAGGTCTCAGAGTGGAAGTGGGAGAAGATCACCATGGACCTAGTGACCGGGTTGCCTAAGTCAAGAGGAGGTTTTGATTTCATTTGGGTGGTAGTGGATTGGTTAACCAAGACCGCACACTTCATTCTAGTAAGAATGACCTTCTTTGCGGAACAGTACGCCCGACTATTTCTAGACAGGATTGTGGCTTATCACGGTACCCCAGTGATGATCATATCAGATCGAGGTACCCAGTTCACAGCCCGGTGTTGGCAGTCTTTCCAAGAAGCCTTGGGCACTCAAGTGCGTTTCAGCACGACTTTCCATTCGCAGATAGACGAACAGTCTGAGAGAACCATCCAAACCTTGGAACATATGCTGAGGGCCCGTGTTTTGGACCTAGCAGGCGGTTGGGAGAAACACTTGTCGTTGATTAAGTTCGCCTACAACAATAGCTATCACAGTAGTATTGGCATGGCTCCCTTCGAGGCATTATATGGGCGGCGGTGTAGGTCCCCTGTGGGCTGGTTTGAGAATGGTTTCGATACCTAGTTGTGACATTTAACTTAGAGACAAGTACATTTACTAGGTTTTACACCTAGGGATGGTTAGCGAATATCAATATCCTTGTAGTGTGACCCGAAGGGAAGGGTCAGACATGGGCAACGCCCGAAAAGCAAAACACAGGAAAACTTGCACAAGCTGGTTCTGGTTGTGGTTGAGATGGTCTACTGAGGAGTGATATTAGCCGAACGGCTACCACGCAACTCAGCGGTTTATAGGGTCTTGAGATTGCACCAACGGTCCCGCTAGGTGTTAGACCCGAGTGGCGGAGGGTCTTGAAATTCCGTCAGTGGGCCACGCTGACGGTAGACCCGAGTTTGGTGGGACTAACTATCCCTAATCTGGAGAATTCCTCGTGAACTCACGGTTTTATTATTATTATTTTGCAGAGCTCGCTTAGTGAGGTACGACTCGGTGGCATGGTGCGATTAGAGGGCGAACATGGGTGCAGTTCTCGTAGCTGGCAGTTGTTAGTCATAGTCGTGTCTCAGTAGAGTCGTGTGTATGCACTGTGTTGTTTTGTAAAACATTGAGATGTTCTTTGAAAAACCTTTAGATGTTTATTTTAAAACTTGTGGTGTTTCGAACTTGGTTTGGTTAAACTATTTTCAAACATCTAATACAGTTTGGTACTATTGCTTTGTTTACGATTTCATTGTCAGTCTGATTATGTTTTTATGAGTTGTTGGTCAGTGCATAGTGTAGGCTTCGGGGTACCAACACATACCCTGGCCGGTCAAGCGTACCCTGAGTCAGGGTGTGACAGAAAATATAAGACTTAATTCTCATTTGCATGAATTCAAACTAGAAAATAAAAAGTTGAAGTCTAGGTTTTTTTATTTATGCCATGATAATTTCGAACTTGAGCTTAAAGTTGTGAAATTTGAAAATGAAGATTTGAAATCTAAAATGAAATCTAGAAATAATGATTTGAAAAATGATTTCAAATTTAAGAATGAGATTTTGAAAAAAGGAAAATTGTATGATGAAATCTCAAATGCAAACCTTACAAAAATCCATAAAAGATTTGAAAAATGAGGTTGTTTTCTTGAGTAGGAAACTAGTAATTTATCAAATATTTCATCCTTTAGAAATTCTAGGAAGAAAAAGGTTTCTTTTAAGAATGCTCATGCACATTGTCCTCCGCATGGCAAGCATTCTAACGTTAGACGTCATGTTCATAAGAATGATGAAAAGAAAAAATTTAATGAACATTGCTTTTGTTGTGGTGTTTACAAGCATGCCATTTATGATTGTGCTTTTAACATGAATCCAAGTATGGTAAAGATACTTTGGGTTCCTAAGCCCTTTAACCCCCAAGGACCCAAAGCCGTTTGGGTACCAAAAGTTTTTTTTCTCTTTTGTAGGGGGAGCTACCACACAAGGGTAAAAAAAATTGAAGAATTAAAGTTGACCATGGACTTTAATGAAGAATCCATCCTTGGTTGCAACTTCAAGTCATCATGATGTCTAAGGTATGAAAAATGACTTCTTAAGTAATCCGACATCATCTCCTTACTTTGCTTTGTTTCATTCAAGTTGGAGTGTATGATACTTGTTTAATTCGAGTTGATTTTATCCGCTCTTGATATGGTTTTATCAAATGATTTTTTATTTTTGGTATCCCGATCTCTTCGGAGACCTTTCTGGTCTATAAATGGCTCATGCGACCTTGCGGTTCTAAAATCGTAGGCTAATTGTGACATTTCAATTTTCAAACAATAGGAATGGTGGGAGATATTAATTTTTAAATATTTCATATTTTGAGATCTCTTAATTTATTTTGGTATCATGGTACTTGCTTTTGAAATGAATTTTTACTATACAGCTTAGGTTGAAGCTTTTGAATGAAATCTTGCACTTAACACTTGCTATTTAGTATATATATATATTTTTTAACAAAGATAGAAAGTCACAATAGGTGACCATACTAGTGTTCGAACCCTAAATCTCTAGACAACGTTCAACATGTTGTCACCAACTGTGCTACTCACTGTTGGCTTGCTATTTAGTATATTAGCTTGCTAGTTAGTTTATGATTTCATTATGTTACTAATAAATCTTACTTGCAAGTTGAGAAAATGAAAAATGGAAGGCTATTATAAAGAAAATAGAAAAGGAAATGAAGTTTGGCTAAATTCCTATAGGTGTTGTATGTTTTTAGTTGTCGCAAATTTCTAGTCTAATACCTCAATTTTCATGTTAATTTGATTGATGTCTCTATACTCATGATTGAAAGGGACATGAAAAATGATTGAAATCTCATAAGTAGGAAAATTCTTAGCACTTAGGCAAATTTCATTGAATGAAAATTATTCTAGGTTGACATGTGCCAATAGAGACATTCTTTTAAGTCCAAACTAGTTAAACATGTTTACATATACACATGACACACTTCTAGGTGTTTAAAGTTGAAACTTCATTTTAGATTTACATGTTTAGAAACTTCATTTTAGGTTTTACAAACTTCATTTTAGGTCTGAACCTCACAAATATGTTAGATTTACTCATGTTAGGTGTCCATGTGTTTAAACTTGAAAAACCATGAGTAATTGAAAAATTTTGATACTTAGCAAATTTCATGATAACTTACCTAATTTGAATGAAATCATACTAAGTTGAAATCTTGACCAAATGACATTATTTTCATCTCAAACTTGATACACATACTTTTCATGACCATATCTTGGTATGTGGAAAGTTTGAATGAAATCTCGAAGTGTTATAAAAAAATAGCTAATATTTACGAAAATATCATTGGACATTTCAGCATGTTCAATTATTTTTAGAAAAATATAGAAAAAAAATCATTTTTGACTGATTCTTGAAACTGCATTTTGATTAAAAAAATCTTGTTTCTCTAGTAACAAATTCAAAAAATTTCAGCAAGTATATGATTTAATATGGATTTTTAAAAATTGGATTTCCAAACTTTAAAGTATTTTTCTTCCCAAATGTTCATTTTTTCCGATACTTTGATTTTTGGTTCAATCTTCGAATGAGACTTTAAGTATGATATTTTGAATTATTGGTATCGTTCTAATAATTTAGAGAAAAAAATCATTTCTTATAAAATGATTTTTGACTCCTTGACCGATACTTGAAAATATCCATACTTGAGTTAGTACATGATACGTGGTTTTGGATTTTGACTATCGTTTATCGATATCATGTATTACTTAGTCTTTCATTCGATATGTTGTTTTCGTCCCTTGGGTTGGTTGACTTTGTTTTCATGAAAAATAGTTTTCAAGTCCCAAATTTGATCATAGTTGACTTTTTTTGCCCTTTTTGATTGATGTCAAAAGGGAGAGAAAAATATAGGTAAAGGGGAAGAAATATAGGAAATCCATGCATATAGATAGGGGGAGTAATTTTATCTAGATGTGCATGTTGATAGAGGGAGAAATCTCTTGGTTGATATCCTTTATGCTTAAATGAAAATATTTTTCTTTCATCAAAAATGGGGAGATTGTTGGCCTAAGATTTTCAACCTAGGTTTTTATCTCGGTTTTGATGATAACAAACATGGAACCAATATTTTCATGGAGAAATATTTTCAGATTCCAAGTTGGTTAGCGCACGACATATACGATCGAAAATATCAAAGAAATCAGAAAATCAGAAGGACGTTAGTCGACGCACTTGGATTTGTCAGAAAGATAGAGTCTAGGTTTAGGGTGTCTAGAATGATTGTATTAATTCTCATTATGATGCAAAGATTCCTAAATAACCAAACCCGAAACTTGAAACCCAAACTGGAAGAAAGAGCCTTGCTGAATACTACATTCAGTGTAGTCTCAATCGATGGTATGATCGAATGGTCGGTCGATCGACCTTCGACCGAAGGATAGATCGACAAAACCTCAATGACTATTTTTTGAGCCATTGAGTATTGTTTGATCCGGGTATTGTTGTGGCCTTCTATAAATACAATACCCCAGCCTTCCTTCACCCATCTTGATCACCCTTTGCCTTCTTGAGCCATCTTGTGATCATTTCTAAACCTCATTGAGCCAAATTATTGTGGAAACCTAGCTTTAAGCATTGACATCCTTGATTGAGCCTTAAACCTATTGTTTCATCATCAAAGGCATCAAGAGGAAGCTAGGAAACTTTGGTTGGAGCTAAGTATCTTATTGTTTGATTTATTGCTCCACTATTGTTGTATTTTTGTTGTTATTTTCATTGTCTATCAAGTGTGCAAACCTAGGTTGCTAGGTTGTTTGATTGGGTGGTTGCCTTGGATGTAAGGCTTAAGTCCACCGATTTAGTTAGTTTACTAGGATTGAATTTGTTGTCCTTTAGGTTGTGAAGTGGGAGAGTGCTTTTGGTAGGAAGGCGGAGACTTCTGGGTGTGGAAGTGCCTTCGGGTTGAGAGTGGAGATTCTCCAGTGTAAATTTCTCAATGTAAGAAAAAAAATTAATTTAGTAAAGCTAAGTTGGAAATCCTAAGCGGGGTGCTTAGGTAGTGGAGTTTGCATTGTGGCCGAACTACTATAAATTATTGTATTAGCATTAACATATTATTTGTATTTAATTGCTTTATTACTTGCTTCCACATTTAGTGTTTGAATTAAGAATTGCCTAAGTAATCAAGAATTGATTAAACTGGATTAGGCCAAAGTTTTAGATAACACATTATTCACCCCTCTCCCCTCTTTAGTGTAGGCCATTTGACTTAGTGTCATTGGAGCATCTTCCTCTACGAAGGCTATTCTTCGCTGTATATTTCAGTAACTTGTTTATCTATTGTATATTTCCCTGTTGTCGGTCTATTGATGTATAACTCCCCTTCGTGGGCTTTATGAATATAATAGCATATTCCTATTTTCTGATGACTCTTTCTTATGTTTTTTTTCCTTTGGTTGAGTTGTTCAGTCTTCTCTTGGCCTATATATCAGACTTCGTCGATGTTAAATAGTCGATTGTCTCTATTAGAGTCAAGTTTGGATCCTTGGCCAAAATAGAGTTAAGGTTATGGTTACTTATTTGGTAGTAGTCAGCTCTCTTCGAGGATGCTCAACTTCGGGAGTAGAGGTGCAGGGGCAGAAAGTGGTGGCGCTAGGGCCGAGGGCCAGACTTGGTGAAAATTGATGATGCTCAAGTTTGTGAGGAGCACGCTTCAGGTCATTGATGGCTCTTTAGGCCATAAGTAGTGGTGTAGAGGACAAGGACTAGACTCGATGAAAATCAAGCTCGCGAGGAGCGCGCTTCGGATCATTGTGTTCATTTAGAGTGAGCCTTACTCAAAAGAGCCAGAGGCCGCATTTAGGGTCGAGGACCACGCTTGGGGTCAAGCTAAGCTCATGGGGAGCGTAAGGCAGGACTGCATCTGGGATCATGCTCATTTAGAACAAGTCGGACTCATAGGAGCCAGAGGTCGTATTTAGAGTCAAGGACCAGACTCATTATTGAACTGAGCTTGCAAGGAGCGCGCTTTGGGTCGTTGGGAGCACGAGATCTTGGTAGTGGCGACTAAGGCCTAAGGGCCGCACTCGGGTTGTTGAGGGTGCGGGGCCCAGAGATGACGACAACTGAGATCGAGGAACAGACTCGGTGAAAATTGAGCTTGCGAGGAGTGTGCTTCGGGTATTTAGGAGCATGGGAGCTCGATAGTGGCAACTAAGGCCCGATGGCCGCGCTGGAGTCATTGAGGCGCGAGGCCCTAAGATGATGGTGACTGAGGCCGAGAACCAGACTCGGTAAAAACTAAGCTCGTGAGGGGCGCACTTCGTATCGTTGGGAGTGCGAGAGCTTGATAGTTGCGACTAAGGCTTGAGGGCCGAGCTTGAGTCGTTGAGGGCCTGGGCCCGAATATGATGGTGACTGAGGCCGAGGACCAAACTCGGTGAAAATTAAGCTCACGAGGAGTGCACTTCGAGTCATTGAGATCGCGAGAGCTCGATAATGACGATTAAGGCCCGAGGACCGCACTCGGGGTTGAGAAGGATTGATGTGCCATGCAAGGTAGGAGCGATGGTCGTCTTGGGCGATGTGCCTGTTGCGATATCCTGGGAGTTCCTTCGTTGTGCTCTATGAAGATAGTTGTGGATAATCTAGACATAGAGAGATGTGAAGAAAGGGAGAGCATTGCTATTGAAGAACTATCAAATAAGATTACATTGAGTCCCACCTAGTGATGTGCTCGGCCTATACATAGTAGTGCCTCATTAAAACCTTTCGAAGGGAAAACCCTATGGGAGAAAACCGCAATGGAGGAAAAAGAGTACATTGACCATTTATAGTTTAAGGGAAAATGCTTAACTATAATAGGCCCACAAGGAGGCCGCGTTCCATGTTCGTGGAAGCTTGCATTCGGGGAGTTTGACAATTTTATAAGCCCTCTTTCCGACGTCTTTGATGACCTTGTACGAGCATTCCCAGTTTAGGGCGAGCTTTCCTTCCCTGGTTGGTTTTCTTTGGAGTTTGATCTTCCTTAGGACTAGATTTTCTTCTTTGAAGTTTCTCGGCCTGACATGCTTGTCATATTTCCAAGCTATTATGAGTTTCATGGCTTCTTCTTTGACTTTGGCGAGCTCACGCTCTTCCTCAACGAGGTTGAGCTTGGCTTGTCGAGCTTTCGAGTTGCCTTGCTCATCGAAGGTTATTCGACAGAGGATGGGCTTTGCGAACTAGACGGGGATAATGGCCTCTGCTTCATATATGAACTTGTAAGGAGTTTCCTAAGTGGATGATTGAGCAATTGTGTTGTAGCCCCATGGCACCTCGGGCAGCTCTTCGGCCCAATGCCCCTTTACTTGGTTAAGTTTCTTTTGAGTTTTGCCAGGATGACCTTGTTAGCCGCTTCGACCAGGCCATTGTTTTGCGGGTGCTCTACCGAGGAGAATAGTTGTTGGATGTTGAGGTCCAAGCAAAATTCCCTGAACCGCTTATTCTTAAACTGTGTAGCCCCAGGGCGCTTGACAAGTTCACGAGGTATACCATACCTATAGACGAATTTTTTAACTTTCTCAGTTGTAATTGAGGCTAGGAGTTTATTCTCTACCCACTTGGTGAAGTAGTTGACCACTACTACCAAATATTTGACATGTCCTGGTGTTGGAGGGAAAGGGTCAAGGAGGTCGATGCCCTACTTATGAAATGGCTAATTGACTTTCGAACTATGTAGCAGGTCAGGATGTTTTTGTGATACTTTCGAGAATCTCTGGCACTTGTCGCACCTTTTGACATACAGATAGCAGTCTGTCTTCATGATTGGCTGGAAGTATCTAGCCCAGAGGATCTTAGCTGCTAAGGATCTTCCCCCAATGTGGTTGCCACAAATTTCTTCTTGCACTTCTGCCATTACGGTGTCTATTTGTGATTGGATGATGCATTTGAGTAGTGGTAGGGAGTACCCTCTCTTGTAGAGTAGATCATTGAGGAGAGTGTAGTAACTCGCCATTCTTCTGAATTTGTTCGGATTGGAGGTGTGCTCCGACACCTCTACTTGCTCGAGGTAGATTATGTAAGGGGTCCTCTAGTCGGTAGTTTGCTCGATTGTTTGACTTCCATCGAGGTTTTGGCCGGTTGAATGCTCGATTGGCCGAGGGCTTCCTGGTGCTACCGAGCTTGGATAATAGGTCGATCGACATGAATGTTTTCTTTTCGGGGTATGTGCTGGATCACACAATCATCAAAATTAGTTATTAAAGAATGTACTAGGGACATATACCTTTCTAGGGAATGGTCTCTTGCTTGACAATTGCCGTTGATTTATCCTACGACAAGTTGTGAGTCACTTTTCACGATCACTTTTTGGGCTTTCAGATCATGAGTGAGCTTTAATCCAGCGACTAGGGCTTTGTTAGTGTTGGCTTTTGTATGTTAGCTATATTTGGCAAAAGTATTCCAGTTTGTTCTCAATTAAATGGACAGTCTTAACTATGAGGAGTTATGCTTATATTGAACACAGTTACAACTGCTCCTGTAACTATGGATTTCAGGATGGTAATGCTGCGCAGATGATGACCTTTCGTTTTAGTATTAATGATGATTTCTTTTATATCTCTAATATTTTTAATCATCTTTAATTACCTATTTATTGCCCGATTTAATTACGAGTAGTGGAATGGTCTTCATGAATGTTTCCAGGCGTTACTCCTTGAGCTTAATGATCGATGCTTTATGGTGATTTAGAGTTGACAGTTTGGTTTGAACTGATGTTGTTAATGATCAGTGTTTAAGTCAGCATTTATTCAGATTGGCCGATGTCACATATATATTATGGTGAAAAGATCTAAATGTATATCTCCAATGTGCGTACATTGTGTTGCCAGTTATATAAGGAGTTTAGACTACTGAGTGCAAAGACGACAATAATCTACATTTCTTATCTTCAAGTGAAAATAGTTGTGGGCTGCTAACTCTCTACAACACGAGGACTATGTGGAGGACATAACTCGGAGGCAGGGATGTCATAGAGAGGCAAGTTGGTATGTACTTGTAATAGCAAAAAGGTTTTTTTATTTCCAATTCATTGTAGTACTGATAGTTGGATTGGGAAATCCTGAAGCTAATATTGTACTTGTTGATAGTGGATTGGGCATCTGTCCAGTGAGAGCCTCACAAATTAGGTGACATGTTTTGTCACTGAACTGCGTAAACAAATCTTTGTGTTTGTGTGTGATTATTTGTTTTGGTTCTTAGTTTGCTACTTCAAACAGTTGCAATAACAGTTATAACTTCTTATACAACTGCTCATTAACAGAAGTTCTCTAAGAATATACTATCAATTGGTATCAGAGCGGTTGTGCTAACCTTTACCTGCACATATCCTTGGAGTGTCTCTTTTCTTACAGGATCAAGATGGAAGGAATGCCTATGGGAAATTCTGTTAATGTTCCTCCATTACTTATCAGAATAAACTATGCTTATTGGAAGGCTCGGATGAGAGCTTTCATCAAGTCTTTGGACGATCGTTGCTGGGACACTTTAGAGGTTGGCTATACTCCTCCAACAATTAATGGAACTGAGCACAAGCCAAAAAGTCAACATACTGAAGCCAAAATGGTTGCAGCAAGATATGACAATAAGTCTCTGAATGCTATCCTCAGTGGTGTTGATCCCTCTCAATTCAAACTCTTTGCCTGCACTTTGGCAAAACAAGCATGAGAGATTTTAGAAAAAATCATGAAGGAGATAAGAGGTTTTCAAGTCGAGAACAGCCTACTACAAAGAGAGGGGATAGGGTTCTCATATGCTACTATTGCAAGTGCAGAGGACACATTATAGCAAATTGCATCAAACTCTCCAACAAACCGGGGAGAAAGAATCTTGTAAAAACCCCAAGGCAAAAGGTTAAGCAAATCTGGGTAAGGAAAATCGATATTAAATGTCATGTTGCTTTTATGTCAAAGAATCTTTCTTGTCTTGGCTCTTGGTATTTCGACAACAGATGTTCTCAGCATATGACAGGGAGTCCAGACAATCTAAAAGATATTAAAAAATATGGAGGTGCAACTGTTACTTTTGAAGATGGAAAACATGGGAATGTTGTAGGAGTTGGAACTCTCAATGTTTCAAGAATTTCTAATCTAGAAAATATCCTTCTTGTAGAAGGTCTGAAGGCAAATCTTGTGAGTATAAGCTTACTGTGCAATCAAAATTTAAATGTTCAATTGACCAGAAACAATTGCAAGGTTTTTGATAAGGAGGATGACTCTATCCTAGCTTGAAGGGAACATATTACGAGATAACTGCTACACAATTATCCACTCTTCTGTTTGGCTTTTAGTTGTTTCTTCTGACATTAATCTGTGGCATTGACGGTTAGACCATGTTAATTATAGAGATATCAAGAAACTTGTAAATGGTGGAACCGTCTGAGGAATTCCTAAATTTTTTGGAGAACCTGAAGTTGTATGTGGCCCGTGTCAAGAAGGAAAACAGACAAGGCAAACTCACCAACAGTTACAATTGATTGCTACATCAAAACCTCTAGAGCTTCTTCACCTAGACCTGGTTGGTCCCATGTAGGTTGAAAGTATAGGAGGTAAAAAGTATGTTCTTGTATGTGTTGATGATTTCTCTCGCTTTACCTCGACAGAATTCCTTAAACAGAAGTCCAATGCCTTCAGCAATTTTAAATCACTATGCTTGAGACTTTAGAATGAACCAAAACTTCCTATTATGAAGGTGATCAGAATAAGGAGTGATCACGAAAGAGAATTTGAGAATATTTCTTTCACTGAATTCCGTGATGAAAATGGTATATTGCATGAATTTTCTGCTCCTAAGACTCCTCAATAGAATGGTATAGTAGAAAGAAAGAACCATACTATCCACGAAATAGCTGGTGTAATGCTCAATTCCAAGCACATTTCTGAGAGATTTTGGGCTGAAGCCATCAACAGAGCTTGCTACATCATTAGTCGAGCTTATCTCATACGAAGATCTACTAAAACTCTTTATGAATTATGAAAGAGTAGAAAATCTAACCTTACATATTTTCAAATTTTTGGTAGTAGGTGCTATGTTCTAAATGATAGGAAGTATCTTGGCAAAATGCAAAGCAAAAGTGACGAAGGCATATTCCTTGGCTATTCTACAAATAACAAGGCCTACCGAGTCTACAATAAATGCACTCAAACTATGATGGAATCATCAAATGTGAAAGTTGATGACTCTCAAATCTGCCAAACTCTGACTGCTGATGAGAAGGCAGTTTTAACTATTGATAAGATTGCCAAGAATTCCTCCAAGATCATTATCAGTCAGTTGAAACTGCTAATCCAACTGACCTTGAGACTGACACTGAACAGGATGATGAAAGTGACGACTCGAGAGCCGAAAAATCAAAAAGAACTCTCAAGAATCATCCTCTGCAAAATATGATTGGTGATGAATATGTTGGAGTTAAGATAATGAATCAATCCAAGAAAAATCATGAGGATATGATCAGATACTCTTGCTATACTTCCATAGTCAAACCCAAAAATGTCAAGGAAGCTTTGAATGATGAATTCTGGATTTTTGCTATGTAAGAAGAGCTGCAATAGTTCATCAGAAATGATGTTTGGGAACTTGTTTCAAGACTTGAAAGCGTCAATTAGGGATGTCAACGGGGCGGGGCAGGGCAGGTACAGGGGGTATCCTTTACCCATTTATTCCTCGCGGGTATAAAAAATGGGTAACCATTTAATTACCCGCGGGGGGACAGATACCACGGGTATTGGCAGGTACCCATGACACTTTAAAAAAAATGTAAATTATAATATTTTAATAACACTTTAATTCTTCAAGAATTTTGATAACAACTTCAAGTATAACAACTTCATTTTGATAAATATACAATATTTTGATAACAACATCATCATAAGGTTTCAAAATATAAAGTATATGAGTATTGAATTAGGTTAGAGTTTTTTTAGTATATGTACTGAGGGTAATATTATAATTTACTCATTCTCGCGGGTAACGGGTACCCACGGGTATGAGTACTATAATACTTGTACCTGCCTCATATAATAAACGGGTAAAAAAAATTACCCGTGAAATCCCCGCGGGTAGGAAACTACCCCTCATACTCATCATAAATGTGTAAATACCTACAGGTACCCGCCTAAATGGGTAAGATTGCCATCCCTAGAGTCAATGTAGTTGGAATAAAATGGGTTTTCAAGAACAAGACTGATGAAGCAGAGAACAACACAAGAAACAAGGTGAGACTTGTTGCTCAAGGGTTTAATCAAATTCAAGGACTGAATTATGATGAAACCTTTGCACCAGTGGCAAGATCGAAATCCATCAGATTGCTTCTAGCCTTATCCTGTTGTATAAAGTTCAAACTGTTCCAGATGGATATTAAGACTGCCTTCCTAAATGGTTTTCTGAAGATCTAGCTCATCCTGACCGTATATACAGATTGAAGAAAGCTCTATATGGGCTTAAGCAAGCTCCTAGAGCTTGGTATGAGAGACTCACCTAGTTCCTGCATTTAAAATGTTACAAAAGAGGAAGTGCATATTAGACCCTGTTCATCAAAATGAAGGAGTCTCAACTGGTAATTGCTCAAATTTATGTTGATGATATTGTTTTTGATTCAACCTCTGAAATTTATGTTAAATAATTTGTGGAAGACATGAAATCTGAGTTTGAGATGAGCATGATTGGTAAACTGAATTATTTTCTCAGTCTCCAAGTAAAGCAATCAAAAGAAGGTGTATTTATCTCTTAGAGTAAGTATGTCAGGAATCTAATTCACAAGTTCGGTCTAGACAACTCTAAGGCAGTTAGAACTCTTATCTCTACTCATGAAAAACTAAGTAAAGATGAAGAAGGAAAGAATGTTGATCCTAGTCTCTACATAAGTATGATTGGCAGTCTTTTGTATTTGACTGCTAGCAAACCTGACCTATGCTTCAGTGTTGGATTGTGTGCCAGATATCAGGCTAATCCAAAGGAGTCTCATCTTCAGGCAGTTCAAAGGATTCTGAAATATGTTAAAGGTACTGTAGATTTTGGTCTTTGGTATTCTATTGAATCTAATCCATGTCTAGTAGGGTTTACTGATGCATATTGAGCTGGTAATAATGATGACCGAAAGAGTACTACAGGTGATTATTTTTATATTGGTTCAAATCTGGTGGCTTGGTTAAGTAAAAAGTAAAATTATATTTCTCTTTCTTCAACAAAAGTAGAATATTTGACAGTAGACAGTTGTAGCACACAATTGAATTAGATGAGGAATATGCTATTAGATTATGGATTCAAACAAGAGGAAATTTTGTTACTTTTATGATAATACCAGTGCTATAAATATCTCAAAGAATCCAGTTGTGCATTCTCGCACTAAACACATTGATATTCGATTTCATTACATAAGGGAGTTAGTTGAAAGAAAGGAGTTGCAACTAGAATACATTTCTACAAATAGTCAAGTTGTAGATACTTTCACAAAGACATTGAATGGAGAAAAGTTTGAGCAATTGAGATCTACTCTAAGACTTTGCGTCATATAATGCAATTTTTTTACATAAAAAAATATATAGGGGGTGGAAAATTGAAAAGTCTTTCAGTTTTTATTTATCCATTTACCTTGTTTATTGAAAGCTGATGAATATTTCCCTCAATTTCAACACGCCTTTTGCTTATTTATTTCTCCACTTATTTTATTCATTGAAGGCCGATGAATATTCTCTTATTTTATGGCAGGAGGATCACCTTTATTACTCACCTTTTAAGAAGACCTGCACGTGTGGCCTCATTTAGTGGAATCCCTATATTTCTACCCTAATTAATTCTCCTCTCGGCGCTGCATCTTTGTTCTTGTTCTCAAGCTGTAACCGATGACTTGCTCTCCTCAACTCGACCTCTCAACTGCCTCTCATCTCTTAAATAAAGGTTTCAAAGATGGCCGGTGGAAAGCGCAAGAAGGGATTCGTGAGGAAGGTATATACATCCTCGACCAAGAAAATGTCTTCATTAAATCCAACTGATAAGACTGAATCGCCTCTTCCTGCACCGCCTCCTGAAGAATTGTTTCACCACCACCAACTTCTCAAGATCATAAGTTAAGAAAGAAATCAGGTAGAAGATCAGTAGACCAACCTCTACGAAGAAGTGGTAGAGTTATGACATCTAAACCCCCAAAATCCCCATCTAGTGTTTTTGTTATTGAGGGGGAGAAATTATCTACCGAGGGGGAGTGTAGAAATGATGTCAATGTTTCATCTAGTTCTTTTGATCATGTTTCATCTGGTTTCATCTGGTCCCACTTTGACTTCTACAGATTCTAGTTTTGATGATCAAGAAAAAGATCTTTCACCTAGATAAGAGACTGTCACCAATGTCTCTGCAACAATCCTTACTGACTGTCTACCACCCGTCTCAACTGAAGATCTTCGAGTTGAAACTGCTAGTGAAGTTCATGAGGATGAATCTACTCTTGTTCCTGTATCCGAATCAGTTCCAGTTGAGTCACTACCTAAAGAAGTTAAAACTGATGATTTTATCCTTGAAGCAGTCGAGACTGTTGCTACTATTCCATAGGCTCTTGCAACTACCTCTTCTATACCTAAAGCAAGTTCTGTCTATTCCTGAAACTGAGGACAAACATCAAGGTCCATTAGTTCAGCGATCTTTAGAAGATCCTACTACACTAAGGAAGGAACCCAGTCCAACTCATGACAAGCATGTTTCATCCTAAAGGAAGGAACCATCTACCTACCTGATAGAAAAGAAGTTCCAAGAGAAAGTTCTCTGGAAGGTCAAAAATTCAATTTGGGTAGACTGTGATCTTGGAAACAGATTCTGATAATGAGCCACTGGTGAACAGGGCTACTGAGAAAATCAAAGAAGAGGAAGCCCAATCCAGAAGTTTCTAAAGGAAAAGAAAAAGGTTTTGTACCTAAGAAGAAAGTGTCACCTGCTTCAGAAGGAAAGCCCTCAAAATTAGGCAAGAAGTTTGAGAAGAATATTGTTGTCAGCAAGCTTTACAAGGGGCTCCTTTCTTATGATCTCTATCCATTATGGAAGAGTCTTCAATCCAGAGGTATAATCTCCCAAAGATCTCTAGACTTAGATCAAAATTCTCTAAAGTGCAAACCTATTTTGGAAATACTTGAAAAGAGGAACTTATCTAGTTCATTTATGACTATCACACCATACTGCAAACTTCCTATTTTGAAGTTTTACTACAATATTTTTGAGAAAATTTCTAATTCTAAGAGCATTCATTTTCATCAAGTTTATGTTAGAGGAAAATGGTACACCTTCCGTCCTTAGAGGAAAATGGTACACCTTCGGTCCTAAAACAATTAATGAGTTTTTAGGGTTTTCTCCATTTTATTCTTCATCTGATATGCCTGGTGAGTCTAACTCAGATTTTCTGAAAGCTGTGGGAAAAGAAAGTTTCTAATGATGAAATCATCAATTGGTCAGGATGTCATGACATCAAATCCTCCTCTCTAAATACTTTTTATGATGTACTATTTTGATTGCAAGAAATTATTGGATCTCAACTCCCCACATTACTCTTCTAAGCAAAGAAATGGTGGTGTTACTCTATAAGATTACAAATGCGAATATTTTGACCTTGGCAGTTTAATCTTTGATCAGATTGTTTCACTGAGATCTAGACTATATTCTAAGTCAAGAATGTTCTTGATATTTTCTAATCTGATCTATGGTATTTTGGAAATGCAAGATTTTAAATGTTTTGCTGAGGAATTTCTTGAACCAATCACTCCTCTAAAAATCCACCATAAAATTCTGAAGAGGGTAAGCACTCCAGTGAAGTCTAGTTCATTCAAGAAAATTTATAGCGCTTCATCTGCAGTTGAAAGATCTATACTAGAGGAACTCTTTTCTGCAAGAGAGAACATGGCCCAGCTCCAACAATAGTTAATTTCTATTGAAAAAAAAATTCTTGATCACTTATCGACTGCTTCAGCAGCAGTTGCTTTTTTTTCTTCTGGTAGCATCCCTGACTCTTCCAGTTCTGACTGAAATCTTTTACCTCCTTTGGCTTATTATGCCAAAAAGAGATAGAAAAATGTCTATTGCAACTCTGTTTATTTTGTCTATTTGATAGTTGCAATTGGATCCCTCTGGTGGGTGGTAATACTTAAACTGTTTGACTGTGATGATGGTTGTATAACTGTATGTCTCATGTTGTCTGTGATGGTGGTTATGTCTATGACTGTGATTATGATGGTTATAACTATGACTCTGTGATGGCTGTATATTTTCTCTCAACTGTTAATTTATGTTTTGACAGTTATTTTGCTTCAATCAATCTACTCTCTTGTTGTCTATCATGCTGAAGTTGACTCTGATAGTTTGTGTTTTGCCAAATAAGCCAAAGGCGAATAGTGTTAATGTTGGCTTTTGTGTGTTGACTATATTTGGCAAAAGTATTCTAATTTTGTCAATTAAATGGACAATCTCAACTATGAGGAGTTGTGCTTATATTGAAGACAGTTACAACTGCTCCTGTAATTATGGATTTTAGGATGGTAATGATGCGCAGATGATGACCTTTGGTTTCTAATATTAATGATGATTTCTTTTATATCTCTGATATTTTTAATCATCTTTAATTACTTATTTATTGCCTGATTTAATTACGAGTAGTGGAATGGCCTTCATGCATGTTTCCAGGTGTTACTCCTTAAGCTTAATGATCGATGCTTTATGGTGATTTAGAGATGACTGTTCGATTTGAACTGATGTTGTTAATGATCAGTGTTTAAGTCAGCATTTATTCAGATTGGCCGGTTGTCACATATATATTCTGGTGAAAATATCTGAATGTCTATCTCCAATGTGTGTACACTCTGTTGCCAATTATATAAGGAGTTTAGACTACTTTAGTGCAAAGACAACAACAATCTACCTTTCTTATCTTCAAGCGAAGATGGTTGTGGGCTGCTAACTCGCTACAACATAAGGACTGTGTGAAGGACAGAACTCTATGGCTGAGATGTCACATTGAGACAAGTTGGTATGTACTTGTAATAGTAAAAAAGTTTTTGTTATTTTCAATTCACTGGAGTTTGATAGTTGGATTTCAGAGTGCGAAATCCTAAAGCTAATATTGTACTTGTTGATAGTGGATTGGACGTCTATCCGATGAGTGCCCCGCAGATTAGGTGATATGCTTTGTCACTAAACTGCGTAAACAAATCTTCGTGTTTGCGTGTGATTATTTGTTTTGGTTCTTAGTTTGCTACTTCAAGCAGTTGCAATAGTAGTTGTAACTTCCTATACAACTACTCATTAACTGAAGTTCCCTAAGAATATACTGTTAGGCTTCATACTCTGCATGGTTGTTGCTGGCTCTAAACTGGAATTGCAGTGACTTTTCTAGCGTGATTCCCTAGCCGTTATCCAAAATGATGCCAGCTCCGCTTCTTTTTTCGTTTGAAGCGTCGTCCACGAACATCGTCCATGTTTCGATCTGGTTGGGGTTTTCCTTCTGATTTGTAAACTCGATAATGAAGTCAGTTGGTAGCGCTTGGGCCTTGACGATATCTCTCGGCTGGTATGGAACTGAAACAAGTAAGACGAATTCATCAATTGTTTAATAACTATAACGATGATTATGATATATGCAATATTTTTAATGAGTTTATTTCGTATATTGTTGATAACATCTAGATTTTCTTGAGAATATAATAGGTTCTAAACTTTTTTAAAAGTGTGAAACTAGTAGGTTCCATACTTCTGTAAAAGTCTGGAACCGAATATCAAACCAAACTCAAGGGTATTTTGGAGATTTTTAGGAAAAAATTATGAACCCGTAAATTTCCAAATTTTTATTATGGATCCAAAAATTTCTCAGATATCCGTGGTATAATTTAGGATAATTGCTCTATACTTTTTAATATACAAAGTATATATATAAAAACTTCCCTGAAAGCTACTTTCCTCCGATTAGAGAGCAATAATGGAGCCAGATACTTGATATTTTCAAAGAATCATAACTGAATCCTCTAACTTTTTAAGGGCACATTCGAAATAAACATACACAAACGTAGGGCAACTAAAATTTGTAATTACAAAATCTCCGAGGTAAGAGAACACCAGAGAAGAGGAGCATGCAAACTGCTAATTAACCCTATCCCCCATACATGCATAGTTAAATTAGTAAGCAAGAAAATATTCATTCATCAAATTCATATATAAGAGCATCAGTACACAATATTCATCAAATTAAAGATCTTAATGCACGCAAATCCATCCTACACATGTGACTAGCATGTGATACGCATGAGCTGCATCATGAGGAATAATGACGATTCTAATTCAATCCAATTAAGAAATTAACTCTAGAGACTAGCAGTAGGCTATCTTTCTACCAATTAAATTAATTATCCTTAATTTTTCATATACTTAATTAACTGTATTATATCGATGGCTAGTAATTAGGCACTAGCGTAGCTACTTAATTATATATTTACCCAAAAGTCACATCCTTTTCCTCTAATTATTGTTTCATAAAGTGATATCATATCTACGATTCAAACATGCATGCTTATTATTTGTTTGGTATCAAATTATTCCAATACTCACTGTGATGTAATTTAGGTGATGGGTGATGTTTGGAATTACACTAGAATTAGATAGTCGCTATATATGTAATTAAATGCTATTCCGTGACAAATGTGAATGCCCATTCATTATGTCGTTGTACATCCATTGCAAGAGAATTGAACATGCCTTTGATGACAGGTTTTTCTTTATGATAATAAAAATTAAGTTTATACCAAATGGTATTAAGGATATGACATGTTTATAATTAATTATATATACATGTTATTAGATAAATTATCAAAATATGACATATAAGTTTTCCTTAAATCTTAATACATCTCTTTATTGTTTGATTAAAACTATAAGAGCAATTTACCAAAAACAGAACTATGAGTTCCAAAGTTACAAAAAATCGAACCGGTAAAAAAAATGACCAAAATCGAACTAGCTTTGATAATGTACCCTTAATGCCCTTGTACGTTGTTTTACCAAAATAGATTATTCTATATTATTCAATAATCTATTTTGGTGAAATAATACTGAACATAAAAAAAAATATTAAGCTCATTTCTCTTCTCTCATCCCTTCTTCCCCACTGCCATCAGTGCCTTGTGAGAGGACCATCGCCACCAACATTACCCCTCCTCTCTTATTTTTTGTCATCACTATTGCCTTAGGATCTTTGGAATCTCTTTCCTCCGTATAATATCCTAGATGCAATCTTAGAGATCCATGGAGGCTAGGGTTTGAAGAAGGAAGAAGGGAGATAAGAGAATAGGAGAGTAAATGAGAAAAAAAATAAATATTAAAAAAGAATTTTGGAGTTTCATTTCAACTTGGATTAGTCAGAAATCGATATAGAGGAGGAAGGAGAAGATGTTAAGCGGTGAATGTCGGCGCAGGCAAAGCAAGACGACCATTTTTTTTTTCTGTTCAGTATGTTGTTTCACCAAAATAACATATTATTCAATATTATATTCTGGTGAAACAACATACAATGACATTAAGAGTACACTGCAAAAGTTAATTTTGATTTTGGTCATTTTTTATATAGTTTTGATTTTTATCATTTTGAATTTTATAATTCCGAGTTTGGTAAAAAGTTGAAACTATAATATTATCCTTGATGGGGTGTTTGACTCTACCTACCGATTTGAGCACCCAACAAATCATGCCATGGGTCAAAGGTCCTTGCTGCCTCCTATTCCATGGAGCTCTCACTTGCTGCCTCCTATTCCTTAAAGGCCCCAAATTAATGAATCTTGAAAGTTTGAATGGCTTGAAGGGTGAAAGAACGCTCAAGAGTGGAAGAGATTGAGAGTTAGGGTTTCAATGGGCTTGGATCTCCTCCCATGACAATCTTTTTCGTTTATCTCATAAAAACACCACTATAATAAAATCTAAACCGACTAAGTCTTTCTTGGGTGCGCCCCCTCTCTTGCATAAAAAACTAGCCTTCATGATATAAGTAAAACTATAACAAAATTAAAAGTGGCTATGCACTAGGATCTATGGAAAATAAATTAGGATTTTTGTTCTTCTTTACTTGCATACTTGTAGTTGCCTTAATACTATCTCGATTTAGGGTATCAAGGTCAGGTACATGTTCATCACACAACAAACTTGGTGTAACTAGGCCTGTGCCCAATTAGTGATTGCGCACCCAAGAAAGACTTAGTCGGTTTAGATTTTATTATAGTGGTGTTTTTATGAGATAAACGAAAAAGATTATCATGAGTGGAGATCCAAGCCCATTGAAACCCTAACTCTCAATCTCTTCCACTCTTGAGCGTTCTTTCACCCTTCAAGCCATTCAAACTTAATTTCAAGATTCATCAATTTGGGGCCTTTAAGGAATAGGAGGCAGCAAGTGAGAGCTCCAATAATATTTCGATACTCTTGAGCTCTCTTTTCTATAGTTTGTATTTGTTATTGTACTCATTCTTGTATGCTAGGGTGTTTGGTATATCAAACACGCCTAGGTTATATTGTATTTGCTTTTCCATTAGAAAAGTGGTAGAGAAGTATCATCAAGTATTGAGGAATAAGTCCTTGGTATACACTTTGTGAAAAATATTTACAGTAGTGAATTCGTTAAAATACCGAGGAGCTTATGTGGTCGATATAGAATCACTCTAAAACCATTGTGATCTCAAATTGTGCATGCTTAGCATTAATTTGCTCGTGATAATTTTATCTTGCTGAGTATTTGTTTTGTTGGTGTACCTAAGCTAGTAAATTCACCTGGAAAACTTAAATTGATTGTTAAGTTGATTGACCCCCCCCCCCCCCACCCCCCAACTCGGATTTTTTAAAAGCAATAGCACATATTTTTCATGTTTGCAAGATGACATAGGGAGTTAAATTAAGCTATGCATGTTGTTAGATGGAGCATTTAAGTTATAGTTCAATGTACTAATATTCTAGTGATAATTTTGCACT
Organism: Canna indica; assembly: GCA_034359265.1. NCBI lineage: Eukaryota > Viridiplantae > Streptophyta > Magnoliopsida > Zingiberales > Cannaceae > Canna > Canna indica. The sequence continues at coordinate 26,855,392 of CP136898.1, read as the reverse complement.
TGTATCGTTATATGTATTTTGAAATATTATCATCATCAAAAGGGGAGGACGATGCTCTTTTTTTTAATGATAACAAATAAGTGGCTAACGTTTGTATCAAATTTCAATTCCAGGATTGAGTACAACATTCGTGCAATGTTCCCTTTCAAAAAAGATCAAAATGCTTTAAAATGTCAAGAATAGTGATACCAAGCAAAGGCATTTCAATAAATTAATTATAGGACTTAGTTTCATCATTGTAATCCTTGGATGCCAAATAGATTTTGCTTTGTAACTTTTCAACCCTTGCAAACTTAGTTTTGACTCAAAATGACACAAATTGCAAAAACTAGATGGTATAATTAGTTTCAATCAGACTTGGGTCGAAGGTTAGTTAACTGAAGTTCGACCGAGATTCACTTGAGCTAGTGTCCAAAATTTTCAGTAGCCTTTTAGCTGAAGGTTGGTCGGCCAAATTTCGATGAACTTTGCCCGAATTTCCAATGATACTATTTTCAGTTATTTAGTCTACTACCTCCTTTGTTGTTCAATCTCCACCCCTATTATCCAACTAAAAGCCTTGCATAAGACCTCTAAACACCTTATTGTGCTTCCATAAGTGTTCTTGAGAGAATTTGCAAGCGAGTTCCACCATTTTGCTCTCAATCTCAAGTATTTGTCATAGATTGTCTTGTTGAAGCCAATGCTATCTCAAGAATTGTCTTCCTGGTGGCAACAAAGGATTAGGAACCATATCAAGTAGCTTGTAATTAGTCCTTGTTCTTTTTTTAGATCCTTTTAGTATTATATTTGTTTTTACCTGAAATTCATGCTTGTTGTTTGTAAAGGCTTGGGTGAAGTGTTGCCCCAAGGGTTCAACCTAGGCCTCATTTTCTATTTTGATGATAACATATATGAAACTAACTCATTTGTTGAGTTTTGAGTTCAGGTTGATATAACGTACGCCTATGAAGTTCGTCTAGAAAATCACAAAAAATTGAGTTGAAACGACTCTGAAGGCAATCGAGTCAAAACCTAGGTTTATGATTAGAAATGATTGTAATATGCCCCTAGGACATCAACAAAACCCATCCCAGCTAGTTCTTGTCTTCCTTGTGGCAACAAAGGATTAGGAACCATCTCAAGCAGCTTGTAACTGGTCCTTGTTCCTTTTTTAGATCCTTTTAGTATTATATTTGTTTTTACCTAAAATTCATGCTCGTTGTTTGTAAAGGCCTAGGTGAAGTGTTGGCCCAAGGGTTCAACCTAGGCCTCATTCTCTATTTTGATAATAACAGATATGAAATTAAATCATTTGTTGAGTTTTGAGTTCAGGTTGATATAACGATACGCCTATGAAGTTCGTCTAGAAAAATCATAAAAAATCGAGTTGAAACGACTCTGAAGGCAATCGAGTCAAAACCTAGGTTTAGAATTAGAAATGATTGTAATATGCCCCTAGGGCATCAACCAAACCCATCCCAGCTAGTTCCTAAGTCAAAATCCAAGACTAGAATTGAAAATGGAAACTAGTTGGAAAAATTAGCAAAAACATACTCATATCAATGTATCGGTCGAAGGGTCGATCGATCGACCTGCGACCAACGAGCGATCGAATTTCGTTAGAAGATAACAAAGCCTATTCGGTCGACGTCTGATCGAGTGTTCGGTCGACCAAACCATCAACCAAAGGTACGATCGGCGGATGCAACAGATAGATTTCTATCCGTTGCAACGGGTTGTTACAACCTCATCTCTTCATGGCTTATAAATACAAGCACTAACTCACATTCTTTACTCTTCTACTGTTCTATTGAGTTAATTCCTAATTGATTGAGCTTTAAAGAGTGATCCAAAAGCTCTAACTCTCTCATTGAATCTCTCAAGTTGTGGTTTTCTCTCTTCAACCCTCTCAAGGAAACTCTCTTCATCACCTTGAGATGTTGGAAGGTTTGAAGGTTGGTGAAAGGAGCTTTACAAGTTTCTTTAACATTTTAGCTCCTTTTAACTTGTTTTCGTATTGTTTTTTATCGAACCACTGAGTGTAGCTTGAAAGGTGTGCGTGTAAAGACCTTGGTGTGTTATAGAATTTTGTTTTGCTATAGAATAGGTGTTGACACCCTTCTCAAGAGTTAAGAGATAAGTCCTCGTTGTATTTTTAGGAAAATATTATATCTATAAAGTGTTAAGGTTAGAAATCCTTGGTGAGTAGCCAAGGTAGTAGAGTAGGCAGGATTGGTCGAACAACTATACATTACACTTTGCATTGTTTTCTTATTGTTAGCTTGTTATTCAATTGTGCTTAGATTACTATCAGTTGCATCCACTTCAAGAAAATCAAGTTAGGTTGATAAATTTCTTCAAATGGAAAAGAATAGAATTGGACTCATAATTGACCTACACACTATTCCTGCTTAAGGATCGGAGTAGTCCAATCTAGTTCGCACTACAAAAAAACAGGGTATCACCAACGGACAAAATCCGTTGGTAATACTCAAAAATCTGTTGGTAATATATTACCAACAGATTATCGGTTGGTAAATACGTCGGTGATGACCATGCTAGGTATTACCAATGGATATTATTATATTCGTTGGTAACACCAACGGTAATTAATGTCCGTTGGTAACATCAACGAAAAATATTATCCGTTGGTAACACCAACAGAAATATACTCTGTTGGTGATACCAACGGATCACTATTCGTTGGTGTCACCAACGGATCATACTATGTTGGTATTACCAACGGAGATAATATCCGTTGGGAATACCAACAGATATCATCCTTGTTTACGCTGACATATTCAACAAAGGTATCCGTTGGTATTACCAACTGACATCCGTTGGTATTACCAACAGAAACATTTGTTGCTAATACATTTTAATTAAAATGCTCATACCCATATGAATTTTCATTTTCCTGTATACAACCTATAATCACACATCAAATTTTTTATTTACCCAATCACAAATATATATACAAGTCAAGAAAAAAAATTCATATTTCATAACCAAATAATAGTGTCATTTTCATAACCAAAACCAAACATCTACAATCGAGTATATTATCAAACAAATACAAACATTACTAAGTCAAATTTTCCCTAACATTAACCGAATTGTGTAGTGCAAAATCATAACCAAATACAAATCTTAACCAACATCATAACCCAGATGGAGGTGGAGGTGGAGTGGAAGCTGAAGGTGAATCTGTTGATTGGAAAGAGTTGATTGGAAAGCCGAGTTGTGTTAACATCAACCGAACTTGAGCTTCCACTTGTGCTTGTGCTTGCAACTGCACTTGTGATTGTTGTGATTGCATTGATGCTTCCAATTCAGTAATATACTGTCGCATGGATGTCATCTCAGTCTGCATCGCATTCCACTCATTCATTCGACCATGGCCCGATGTACTAGATTCTGCTGAGCTAGAACTCCCCATAATGGATTTAACATTCTCTCGACATCCAAAACCGTAAACTCGATTATGAGATGGATGTCCAGAGGCATTAATCCATTCTTCTGGATCTAAAATGGGTTGTGATGCTACATCTGTACCATACTTTTCTATGATCGATACCTCATAAGCCTCCTGCACAATGTTTTATAAAAATAGTTAATTACGATATTTTAAAAAGAAGCAACAAATAAAATAAATACATACCGCAACACTCTGCGATTTGTTGTCGATATAGTCACCCTCACCACTATTACGCTTATGAGTATGCTTAAACAACTCAAGATGGGTTGGGGGTCGGTTCAACTTTTCTTCCTACAAAAAATGACAAATAATATTTAATTAATAATATTTTAAAAAACATATAGGATAACAAATTCTATTAATATCATACCAATTTTCTTCGATGAGCCACAAATGAAATAGATCCACTTGTATGTCGTGTGACGTCACTATCTACCTCTTTCTTACGATTTTGACGAGCAACTTCGGATTTTCTCCTCCACTTCTCTGTGACCCAATGCTCACTAATTAGTTGATTCCACACATCTGGAGATATCCATGGAGGGCCAAATCCATTAGTTCGACTAATATCATCAGTATTGGCCTTTCTTTTCGCATAAATCCTTGCATCAGACATATTGTCAGAAAAGCGTCGACAAACTGTTCTATCCCATATTTCATGAACCTCGCTTGTGCTAGATGGATCCCAACGATAGACTGTCTGAAAAAAGACAAATATGTTAATGAAATGATAGTTGACAATATTCTAAAAAAGTACCAATTTGATGCAATTATATGATCACACAATCAATCATGGCATATGCAGGTTTCATGCAGCCAACCTTCTATTACTTCAGCTAAATCTTTTGTGTACCAATAACATGATGAGTATGGGTTTGATGCAATTATATCATCTATTAATTCAGCTAAATCTTCTATTACTTCAGCTAAATCTTCTATTACTTCAGCCAACCTTCTATTGGTACACAATCAATAATTTGATGCAATTATATGATCACACAATCAATCATGGCATATGCAGGTTTGATGCAATAATATCATCATATGCAGTTATGGCTAAAACTTACTAAGAAGCTTTCTTGTGTACCAATAACATGATGAGTATGAGTCAAAAACTATTGTAATATGAGTAGATGTCTATCACACAACCAATCACACAACCAATCAGTAAGTCATGTGGAGCAGTGACCCATAAGGCTATAAATTCAAGTGCTGGGTTGGACATGCCGTGGATAAGCAGTAATAACTATAGATATAAATGACTTCAGGAGGCAAATCATCAACATAATGATTTCTATCTTTGAGTCTGCAATAACTAAGGAATATCTTGAGCATGAACTAAATGGAATGACCCTTGATTCCTATCAAATACTTTTTTTCTCTATTGTTGTTGTTCTCTCATGAGAGGTGATGGTTCTCTTTTAATTCCTTGTGCAAACAATGGATAACAATAGATTGTTTATAATAAACAAAGGTATTAGAACAGGCCATGGTATTAGAACAGCTTATGAGCAGTAGAACATTATTTCTTGGTCTAATGACTTTGTGCCAAAGAGAAAACATCTAGATAAGTAAAGCAAAAAAGCACCACAGGGATGAGCTAAATAAGTTGCACGTCCACAGGGATGAGCTAAATACTTGCTATTCCCTAGATGTTAATGGTATTAGAACAGGCCACATACTTGTTATTTCCTAGTTACTTTATTTTCTTAGAATTTAGACAGCTAGTCATTCCTATATCAGTCATGATACTAATATCAGAATCAAGATAAGCTGGAGCTTCTTCCTATTCAGTATCCTGATACTGATATCCACATGAGCATCATACTTAGCATACCTATTCAGTATCCTATATCAGTCATGATACTGTTCAGGATAATCTATGATATTAGAATAGCTTAGGGGCAGCATACTTGTTATGAGCAGGTCAAATAGATGTTAATGGTATTAGAACATGCCACATACTTGCTATTCCCTAGTTACTTTATTTTCTTAAAATTTAGACAGCTAATCATTCCTATATCAGTCATGATACTGATCAGGATAAGCTGGAGCTTCTTCCTATTCAGTATCCTGATACTGATATCCACATGAGCAGCATACTTAGCATACCTATTCAGTATCCTATATCAGTCATGATACTGTTCAGGATAAGCTATGGTATTAGAATAGCTTAGGGGCAGCATACTTGTTATGAGCAGGCCAAATAGATGTTAATGGTATTAGAACATGCCACATATTTGCTATTCCCTAGTTACTTTATTTTCTTAGAATTTAGACAGCTAATCATTCCTATATCAGTCATGATACTGATCAGGATAAGCTGGAGCTTCTTCCTATTCAGTATCCTAATACTGATATCCACATGAGCAGCATACTTAGCATACCTATTCAGTATCCTATATCAGTCATGATATTGTTCAGGATAAGCTATGGTATTAGAATAGCTTAGGGGCAGCATACTTGTTATGGGCAGACCAAATAGATGTTAATGGTATTAGAACAGACCACATACTTGTTATTCCCTAGTTACTTTATTTTCTTAGAATTTAGACAGCTAATCATTCCTATATCAGTCATGATACTGATCAGGATAAGCTGGAGCTTCTTCCTATTCAGTATCCTGATACTGATATCCACATGAGCAACATACTTAGCATACCTATTCAGTATCCTATATCAGTCATGATACTGTTCAGGATAAGCTATGATATTAGAATAGCTTAGGGGCAGCATACTTGTTATGAGCAGGCCAAATAGATGTTAATGGTATTAGAACAAGCCACATACTTGTTATTCCCTAGTTACTTTATTTTCTTAGAATTTAGACAGCTAGTCATTCCTATATCAGTCATGATACTGATATCAGAATCAAGATAAGCTGGAGCTTCTTCCTATTCAGTATCCTGATACTGATATCCACAAGCTGGAGCTTATCAAGTCATTCCTATCAGTGTCAAGGGTTGGTTTCATATAAAGAGGGAAATGAACAGTGATGCGTACAACCTAGCAAGGTCTGCTCTGGAGCAGAAGAAAGGAAGGGAAGAAAGTTTTATTCATTTGTTCAAACCAAGTAGTAGTAGTTCTTTGAATGAATAAGCTGTGTTACCTGTAATAAATAGTATAGTAAGCAGTAGTCCTCATGTAATAAATAGTAGTAGTTTTGTCCATGTAGATGTGGATTCTCATGTAAACAATTTGTATGAAAGTAATAAAATGGTCAATACTCATGGGCATGATGCAACAACAAACTGGATATGGAAAAAATTGTATATTAAAATTTTAGGTTGAGGACATCAATGAAATTTGTGACTTACATTCAAGAAATTTGACTTGTTTTATAGGAAAATACCTTAAATTTGTCCCAAATGAATTCCTTCACATGTGATGGTACTTGAGACCAACATGGCCATGCACCCGTGAAATTTGCCTTAATTATTGATGAAATATCTCGTACTACTTCTGTCTCGGGGAAGCTGCAAAAAAGAATGTTAACAAATATCTTGTATTTACAAATGATGGTGTTTGAATATCTGACTACATATATACCTTTTCTTATCAATAATTAGTAGGCGTCTATCATCTGGTGTCTCTAGCGGTTGTGAAGGCTAATTTGGTCCTCTTCCTCGACTTTGATGTGAAGTACCATCACTTTGTGTAGGAATAGATGTGTCATGTATAGACGTAGATGGTATAATAGGAACTGATGACGTCAAAGGCAAATTCACTGAAGGTTGTGAGGGTAACGATGCTGCCGATGTCGACGGTGTAGGAATACTAGGAATATTAGGTATTTCTATGGGAACAGTAATAGGTACAGGTACAGATATAGGTATCGTGGGTGCCAAAGAGTCAATCACAGGTACAGGTTCAACTATCATGGGTGCAAAAGAAATGATCACAGGTGGTACAGGTGTATCTTCAGATGATGAATGTATAAAAGTGGTAGAAGGGTATTTACTCAAAGGAGGACGCCCTCGACCTCGACCTCGACTTCGTGTATTCACCATTACTTAATAAAATAAATGAAGCATATATAAATAATTAACGATGTATAAACATATAGTGTCATCCAAATTATGATAAAATACCTTATAACTTGTTAAATTCCTATGCAACTGGAGACTATAGACTTGAATATGTATCAAGCTACCTCATGTCAGAACAGTGGGTGTCTGGCCATCTATTGCCATCAACTAGAGACTATAGACTTGAATAAAATACCTTATCAACACTTTATGCTCTCAACCTTCATTGTCATTTATGATTCTTAGTGTCTTATCTCTAGATTAATTTAATTGCTTACTAATGGAGTTAACTATCATTAACTGTCAAGCTACTATTGAACAAATGCCATTAATTTAATTGCTTACTAATGGAGTTAACTATCATTAACTGTCAAGCTACTATTGAACAAATGCCATTAATTTAATTGCTTACTAATGGAGTTAACTGTCACTAGAAATTCTTATCCTTAACTACATTAACTGTGTGCTCTATTTGATTTTAATGAGCTCACACTAGGTTGCCATCATAGGAAGAAGTCTCCGGCAGCAACCAGTGCCACCAATCTCATTGCTGGAGATCTCATTTCAGCCATCTTCCTTGAGATGCAGCGACCCATGATGAGATCTCAAAGCCAAGTCCAACATAGAAATCCTTAATTGCTTACTAATGGAGTTAACTGTCACTAGAAATCCTTAATTGCTTACTAATGGAGTTAACTGTCACTAGAAATCCTTATCCTTAACTGCAACTCAAAGTGGTTACATGAAATTTCTACATAGCTTCTTAATAATCTTAAGGTTGGGCCAGTTTAATATTAATTATAATTACTGAACACTACATGAGCTACTTTGGTTTCATTGGGTTAGAGTGATATAATTATCCATGTGTAAGTTATGTACCTACTGATTATATCATGCTCTAGTCAACAATAATCTCATCACTCTACTTCAACATCCTCTATTTCCAGTACTCTCAGCAAGAAGTATCAAAACTCCGTCAGCAATAATTACAAAGCATAAATAGGTATATATCAGTTATTAATTAATTACTACATGCAAGCATAATCATGAAATAACATATAAAGGCAGCCTGTGACTCTAAAAAACTTAGTTTACCAAGAACTTGATGTTAGTTATTCAACAGAAATTTCATAGAAAAGGTTCCAACTTCTGAAAAACTGAGTAACATATTCATTAAGCAATAACATATTCACATAAAAAATAGAGTAATATGCAATAAATTTACTTAGTTGAAGAGCAAAATAAACATTTGATGACTAACATATTCACATAAAAAACAGGAAAAGAAAATACCTCCTCTAGACTTAAAGACATAGTTCATTCAGTCAATGACTTAAAAAAATGATATTGTGCATGATACCTTGGTTCCCTGAGTTCTTGATACAGTTAATTCAAAGTGTTGGCAAATCCTTCAGAAGAATCTGTTTAATAGAAGAATGGTTGCAGTAATTAGCAGATAATTATATTATGGATCACCTTACTTTCAGTCAATGAAGTTTAAAGTGAATGAAATGATCCCATGGGCATATTTCTAAGTGAATGAAATGATCCCCCAGCCACATTCTCTTTAGGAAAATTATAGAACACTACTATATTAATTTGATGACTGCTTTTGGACAAGATGCAAACCTTAATTAACTTGGAATTCCTCCACTTCAGCAAGACCAATTGGCAGCAACTTCCACTTCTTGTAGCTCTGCAAGGATTAATTTTAAGCAATTACAACCCAATAACACCACCTGAACTCTGTACCTTTAGAGAAAGGGGAAATTATGAAGGAACTCAAGCATCAAGCATAAAAATAATTCAAACATATTAGATAGTCAGTCATGTCTGCATTAGAAATAAATTACAAATAGTGACTCCTCAACTATAAGGCCTCGGGGCCCACTAAACACATATATTAGATAATTTGAGAAAAGTATAATAGAAGTTTAAAAAATTTCAATCATCATTCTCCTCATTTGACAAACACTCATCAACTTCAACATCTTCAGTATCTTCATCTTCAGTATCTTCATCTTCAATGTCAAAACAACATTTGCTTCTTCTTCATCAACTTCAACATCTTCAGTATCTTCATCTTCAATGTCAACAGCATTTGCTTCTTCTTCATCCTCCTCAACGATATGTGTTTGAATTCTCAAGAAAAATTCTTCATATTGATCTACCTCATCAACTACTCCAACATTAACTAATGCATTGGATGCATCTAACTCTGTTGTAGGCATAATAGGTTATACTGCTTCAACCTCATCCTCTTGAAAAAAATCATCGATATGTGGAGGGATATTATCATCTATTTCTTCAATGTCTTCATATCTATTTCTTGCTTTAATTTTGCATGCAACCCACCAATCACTCCTTCCTTTTTTCTTTGAGGGGTAACTCGTGTAATAAACTTGTTGAGCTTTCTTGGCTAACACAAAAGGAGCATCAATATTCTGTAGGCTCAATATAAAAATGAGAGAGGAGATCAAGAACAAAATGTTCAAGACTTTTAAGATGACTAATCTGGGTGAGATGAAATTCTTCCTAGGTTTGGAAGTTCTATCTCATTTCATGAATGATCCCAGAGCAGTACACTTCAAGGCAGCAAAGAGAATCTTGAGATACTTGGAGGGGACATGTAATTATGGATTACATTTGGGAAGAGACAATGATCTGAAACTACTAGGGTATTTTGATAGTGATTGGGGAGGATAAATAGTTGACAGGAAAAGTACTACTTAATATCTATTCAAAGTTGGAGCAAGTACAGTGTGCTGGTGTTCTAAAAAGCAGAATTCAAGTACATTATCTTCAGCCGAAGCTGAATATGTATCAGCTACTTCAGCAAGCTGTCAAGCAATTTGGATGAGAAGAATTTTATTGGATTTTGGGATTAATTTGACACATGCTACATGCATATAGCTTGCAGGAGAAGATGGCAGGCATTGAAGATGGCAGGCATTCACATTTTTCTGATAAAAGCATTCTTCTTCACCTAATTAAAAGCCATACCAATGAAATTCAATACCATAATATATACTCTATTCATTACGTTCTTCAACCAAAAATTCAAGAATCAATGCTAACATCCAATATCATGTATCCACTTTCAAAAATGAAAACATTTTAATCTACAATCATGTATCCACATTCAAAAATGAAAAATAAATCCTACTAACTTGTGGCTATAGATGGAGAGAAAATAAATCCTACTAAATTTAAAAGCATCTCTAATATTTGACTAAAATCGCAACTAAAATCATCTGAACATCATGAAATCGCAACTAAAATCGAACCTCCACAATCGAATGGAAAATCGAGCGCTTGAAACCCGTAGAAGGGAAGGAATTCACTCGTGGGTCGGCTGTCTGTGACTACTTGCGCTTCCTCTGAGCGCTTCCTGCGCTTCGCCACAAAGTAACAGAGGATTAGGGCACGAGGAGGGGAAGGAACCTGTACAAGGGGAGGAAAGAAATAAAAACTCGAATCAGCTGCGGGGGAATTAGAAGGAACCTGCGCGCGCTATCTGTGATGACTAGCTCGAACGGATAATTTTCTCGACTGCGGGGAAGAAAACTGTGGGGAAGGAGTCTGCGGGGAGGGAACCGGCGGGGAAGGAAACTGTGGGGAAGGAAGAAATGGCTTTGTCGGGGCGGCCTGGGAAGAAGGATGACGAGTGGGAGAGGGGGAAGAAAGACGAAGACGATGCTTTGTCGGCGTCGGCTGAAAAAAAAAGAGGCGCGAGAAATTATTTTGACGAGTGGGAGAGGGGGAAACTAAAGTGGTCGGCCGAAATGAGAGGGGGAAAAAAATTTGGTCGGCTGAAACGAAAAAAAAATGCTAATTTACCAACGGATTATTTATCCGTTGGTAATTTTGTTGGTAATACCAACAAATTATATCCGTTGGTAAAAATTCTGTTGGTGAAGCTATATTTTCTTGTAGTGTCGGTGTTTCTCATAGTCAAGTGCAACTCCGATGGAGGGGGGGCTGCAAAAGACACTCTGACGCTTGAGTTAGTGAGACTTCAAGGTGGAGGTAATGGAAAATGGAACTTAGGTTACCTGAGGCATGTCGTATCTGTACTCATTATAGGTGGAGGTGATGATGCTGCCCAGTAATCTCGCGAGGATATTGCTTAGAATGGATCGAGGCTGATCTCGAAGATAGCGGGCTTGTAATGGCCTATCCCTCGTGATAAGGAGGGATGTGGATCTCCATGTATTATCCGGTGGGGTCTCGGGGCAGAGTCGTATTGTCTAGCTCAATTCTAGTCCAGGAGTGTGGCCGAGTGGAGCCGTCTGGTATGGCTCGAGTTGTGTTGTGGGGCACTACTGGGTCTAATCCAACTGGGCTCAATAGTTCTAGTCAAGTCCACGACCCCCGAGCTCAGTCGGAGTTTGGAGGACCTATCCCAGGCATCTCTATAGCTTGAGGAGCTTCCGAAAATATTTACCAAGTTGTGTTATGTGGCCAGTGACGCCAAGCTAAAACAGATCTTTGCAAAGGTTAAATTGGAGTGGTCGGCTGTAAAGGCCAAGCTGAAGTAGGTGGCTGCTAAGGCCGAACTGGCAGTGAACGGCTGTGGTGGCCGAGTTGGAGAGAACGGTTGGTATGTAGCAATTTTTATGTCATTTTTGAGTAAGTCAAATCGATATATTTTTGTCGTGTTGTTCTTGTGTCCTTTCGACTTTCATGCTTGGCATGTCAGTTTGATAATGAAGATCTCCTCGTGTTGTATGGAAGTTGCTGATTGGTGTTTGCCTCCTCATTTTGGGATGGGGGGGGGGGGGGGGGGGGGGGGTTGGCATCATGGCGGAAAAAGAGTTCGCTCGTGTCTTGGAGGTTTCTCGTGTATCGTCGATTGCTGAGCTAGTCGACTGGGATTTAATCATGTCCTCATTTCTGGTCGTTGGATAGAGGGGCTATCATTCTTCGGCCTATAAGGTGACTCTTTGCCTCCTTGTTTCGAGCCTTTCTCAGGTTCTTAGAAGGTTCTCGTCGGTGTTCTCTTGGTTGGTTTCCTCCCTCTTTCTTCACTAACCCCCTTCGGTAAGTCTTCTTGGTGTTCTACTTTAATTTCTATACCATTGGTGTTGGCTTCAGGTTTGCCTTTTTCACGATCCATTTAGTTGTACCGTAACTTCCAAGTGCTCTTCCACTATTTTTTCGAAATGAACTATCCAGAATCTTCCGTCGTGCATGTGTGATGTTTTCATTGTAGAAGGTACCAAGCATGTGCGCTCGATTGGCGAAAATATGAGAGAGGACTTCAAACCGAAGGGGGAAGAATCCGTTAGTGGATAGTTTGATGATGCCTATGAGGGCTTCGTGATCTTGGAAACCCTGAGTTCCTAGGGCTAGGGAGGAGGCGACTAGGTCGTTGGTGTCTTCTGACTCCGGTCCTCCTTGGCTCACCTTCGAGGTGCCGAAAAAGAGCTAGGGGCTCCGACGGAAGCTTGCTTTCTCAAGAGGCTATTCGCTCACAAGGGGATGAGTTCATGTTGCCAAAGGTAGCAATGGTAGCTGGTGTGTCACCGAGAATCGGCAACCTATTTTGGCCTTACACATTTGTTCCAATAATTAATCGAGTTTTCCCAAATGGGTGGGTCCCTGGGAGTATGTCCAACTCCTGATGAGAAGGTTGAGAGAGTCTATGTATAGAGAATCCGAGGCTCAGTCTCGAGAGCTTGAAGCACTGAGGCTCAAGATGGTTTAAAGCAGAGAGTGTCTTGGCGGCGAAAAGTGATGAAGTCGTGCGCTTGAATGTCGTTGTCTCTGAGTCTGCTGCCCTGATAACGGAGGTGGAAAGCATGTCTAGGGTGGAATTTGAAATGCTTTACCTTGATATTGCCGTGGCGGTGGCAGAGAGTTCTCATTTGAAGATCGAGGCTAAGGAAGCCAAGGTTGAGGTTAGGAGGTGCAACTTGGCAAGGCAAACCTTGAGGATGTGACGAGATGCCTTCGAGATAATGCTATTTTAATGTATATAGAGGGTTTTGAATGAGCGGTAGAACATGCTAAGCTCTTTGCTCCTGGTGCCGACTTTTTTGGAGTTGACTTCCTCAAGGAAGTTAGGGATGGTGTTATGGTAAATCCTGAGGCTGTGGAGGATTTTTCTTGGTCCCTTGGAGGAGAACCTTCGGTCGCAACTCCGAGTCAGTGCCCATTTTCTCCTAGGAGGGATATTGTTCCGGGGAGGGATGCTCCGGCCATGCCTACCAAGGCTGATGTAGTCTCTCCACAATAAATGTTTGAATTTTTTGCTTGCTTGTGTGTGGGCTGGTTTTGAAAACTTTCTGGGGTTAATTATTTCCCCTTTTGTTTGACAATTGCTCCTTCGTGGGCTTATTTAAACATGTTTGTTTTTTTGTTTTGCAACATGCTCTTGTTGATTCAATGGTCTAGTTTTCGCTATCGTTAGTGCTTGGTTCCCTATGAAGGGAAAATATTCGTTTAAGGTTGAACCTTCTAAAATTTTTGTTTGAGGTTGAACCTTCTGTAACAACTATGAAGATGTTTCGAAGGTTAAGCAGTAATGGCGGGCTCTGGTATCGAGTTGGGCTGGTTGGGTATTGATGATAAATTCAGGAATAATGGCTCTAGGGCCGAGTAGTGCATTCGGGGGTCCCAGCCAAACTCGATCAGGAGCATAAGGCGGGACCGTGCGCAAGGGGTCGAGTAAGGGTTCTGAGGTCGAAAGTAGCAGCATGATAGCCAACGAGCTAAACTGGTGAAAACCGAGTCCTAGTCGTCTAAGGGCACTAAGTCTGGAAGTAGCGGCTCTGGGGGCCGAGGACCGCACTCGAGGGTTCAAGCCAAGCTCGCCGAGGAGTGTAAGGAAGGACTGCGTGCGAGGAATCGAGTAAGGGCTCTAAGGTCGGAAGTAGTGGCGTAATAGCCAACAAGCCAGGCTGGTGATCGAAAACCTAGTCCTAGCCGTGTAACGACGCTGAGGCCGGAAGTAGCAGCTCTGGGGGTCAAGGACCAGACTCGGTGAAAATTGAGCTCGTGAGGAGCGCGCTTGGGGTCATTGGGGGTGCAGCAGCTTGTAATAGGCACTGAGCCCGGAAGTAGTGGCGTGATAGCCAACGAGCCAGGCTATTGAAAATTGAGTCCTAGTTGTGTAAGAGTGCTGAGGCCGGAATTACGGCTTTGAGGGCCGAGGACTGCACTCGGGGGTTCAAGCTGAGCTTGTCGAGGAGCGTAAGGTAGGACCGCGCGCCAGGAGTCGAGTAAAGGCCCTAATGCCAGAAGTAGTGACATGATAGCCAACGAGCCAGGATGGTGAAAACTGAGTCTAGATCGTGTAAGGGTGCTAAGGCTAGAAGTGGCAACTTTAAGGGCCGAGGACAAGACTCGGTGAAAACTGAGCTCGCAAGGAGCGCACTTGGGGTCATTGGGGTAGGGGTGTAAGTGAGCCGAGCAGCTCATGAGCTACTCGAGATCGACTCGATAAAAACTCAAACTTGACTCGATCTTATCGAGCTCGAGCCGAGCTTTACATACAAGTTAGCCGAGCTCAAGCTAAGCAATACTCGGCTCGAGCGGCTTGTGAGCCTAATCAAGCTTCATATATTTATATATAATTATATAAATATTAATATTTCATATCGGGTCGAGCATAAATCGGAGTCGAGCCAAGCTTAATCGAGCTTGAATGTGCTCAATCAAGCTTGAGAAAAATAAACGAGCCTAAATGAGCTTAAATGAGCCGAGTTTGAGTCGAGCTGGAGCCCAGATATTAAAGCTCATGTTGGGATGGAAGAAGAAGCAAAGTGGAAAAACAATTTTTTTAAAAAATACAAACCATCCCAAAACCAGCGATCAACCTTAGCAATCTTTAAGGAATTCAATCTACGAGTAGAAGGAGATGATATACCTTATACCGCGGATGGTAAGGCTGCTCCTATCCCCATTTCAAGACGTCCAAGCGCACGTCCTCCAATGGAAGGTCCACACTAAACACCTCACAACCAAGGGACAGCGAATACCAAAACCTATTGTGGCTCAACGGAGAGGGGAACTCAACCCCAAAACGCACCTAGGTGAAGCCGGCCCTTCCACCAAGAACCGAGCACCAAAAGGGAGGAAGAGGGGATGAGAAAACCATGGAACGAGGAGGAAGATGAAGGAATACCTCGCTGTCCTCCTTGGACTCCTCCAAGAAGATGAAGGAGATGACACAACCAAGAGGAAGAGACCTCCAAATCGGCTTCACAAACCCGGGAAGGAAGAGCTTGATGGCCGGCCACCCATGGAGATCTAGAGGAGCTCTTTGGAGTCTTGGTCTTCAAGAAGCTTCTCAAGAATCCAAGTCTTTGCTCCTCTCCAAGATCTCTAATCAATTTGCTTAACCCCTCTCAAATGAGGTTAGGCCATCTATATATAAGGTGAGTAGGTGGCCCCCATGGTGGACCCAGCCCCCATTTTTTAAATTCCCTCCCCGAAATTCAAAATTTTGGGGTTTGCCTTTAGAACAATAATTTATATTTGATGGATTTATAATTAATTTGAAATTAATTAAATACAACTAAATATAAACATTAATTTAACCCCTCTCAAATGAGGTTAGGCCATCTATATATAAGGTGAGTAGGTGGCCCCCATGGTGGACCTAGCCCCCATTTTTTAAATTCCCTCCCTGAATTTCAAAATTTTGGGGTTTGCCTCTAGAACAATAATTTATATTTGATGGATTTATAATTAATTTGAAATTAATTAAATCCAACTAAATATAAACTTTAATTTATCTCTATAAATTAAATTCTTATTGATTAGGGATGCCCAACAAATTAGGATTAACGAGGAACTCCTTCCTCGCGTATTCGTTTCTATCGGAAACATCTTTCTTATCATGTTCGTAAATGAGATCCGTGATCGTGTTGCAGCATGTCCATGCTAGTAGACATATAGTGCCGCATTCAGACTTTATCTCATAAGGTTCGTTACGAGATTAGCCTGTTGTGTGTGATCCATTGGGCCCCACACTAAGACAGTAGTGAGTTATGCATAACGGAGAGTCGGATCCGACAGAACGACTTCTATTCGAATCTTACGAGCCACCACTAAAACCCCTTTAGTATGGTCGTGAGAGACTCCACTCATAAGTCAAGATTGACGTCTCACAACATGTCATGACTACCCGAATAGTGTGAGGTTCAATCTACGGGGATCAGACACCCTTCGATGACCAGTTACCGTGCAACTAATTCCATCGGTTACAACATCCCGAAGTCGGCTAGGGTACGGAAGAAGTGTCAAACTCTAATACTGATTCATATGTATTCCACCCGCCAAGATGTCGTCTCAATAATGAAACATCAGAAACATCTTCCTGACTTTCATGTCTACTATGGCCAGAGATTCCCGAGTCGACACTTGAAAGAACACATAGGACATTATCTCCGCTCACTAGGAGTAACTGATTCCATGTTGGTTGCTCACCTACCTCCATGAATGTTTCCCCATGCCTAGTAATACCCAGCACATGACGCTGAGGGCCATGTAGGGATAAAACCAAAGCAATAGGTTGTCACTCACAAGGTAACCATGACAACCTCAGGTCAAGGACTGCTTGCACCTACTATCACCCGAGGAATATCCTATTGAAACTCATGTAAGGATTCGATTTTGTGTTCTTCATGCAGGTCCGTTCAATGAACTCATTCCCTAATGAGCACCTGCACTTGTACATTAATGATGGCTCATAGGTAACTGTGAAATCAGCTACCCCTTATCGTATAAGGCATGTACCAAGTGCACTAGTCTATTCGGAATCATCAATCCCCTAATTGGTAATCCTACGACTAGAAACATTTACAACAAGGGCATCTGGATTCCAATTCTCACTGGCATGATCTCATCATGGCCTTAGAGTCAGTTGCTCGAGTTCATAGGGTTCATCATAATCTAATATATACAAAATATAGACACAACATATGATGAAAAGATGCCTCATATTATTCATTAACCATAAAAATTGTTCTCTACACATCAACATGTGATTGACTCAAGGGCACTATTTCTTTCAGCTCAATCGAGCTCGAGTTCGAACTCGAGCTCAACATTTCTTAAACAAGCCGAGCTCGAGAACAAGCAAGCTCTGTTGGGCTCGGCTCGATTACACCCCTACTTGGGGGCATGGGAGCCCATAATAGGCACTGAGGCCGGTGAGCCAGACTGGTGTAAATTGAATTCTGGTCATTGAATAGAATGTTGGGCTCTGGGGCCGGAAGCAATGGCTCTGATGACTAGAATCTGCAACCGAGGGGTTCAGGCCGAGCTCGTGCATAAGGATTCAAGTAGGTTTCGAATAATGGAATACTTATTAAAGTGGCGAGATGGTCATAGGGTTTCCTAGACATGCACAGAGAAAGATGCGATGAATGTAATTTTATTAAGTAATAGCCAAGAAATTGCGCGTAGTGGATAGTGCTCGGTCTGAGCTTTATTTGTGCTCGTTCTGTCGATTTGATCACGACATGGGTTGTTTCATGGATGAGCTAGGGTTGTTTTTGAATGTCATCTCCTACGTTTGGCTCAAAAACTTTTGCCGATTATTTGTCTTCGACTGTGGAAAGTGTTTGTGGGTTATTAGGCTCTTTCTTTCGTTCAACCATCTTTGGCTTGAGACATTCATTATAGCACCATCGAGCTTCTCTCTGGTCGGCGTGCAAAATGTCTACTTCCATTTCCGGAATAGGAAATTTTAATGCCATGTCGGGAGTGGATACGATCGCTCCTAGATTGTTTGAGGACGATCATCCTAAGATTATATAATATCATTTCCCGAGCGATCAGCTCGGCTGTTCTCCATATGACTCGAGTGGGGATTCGAAGGTGTTCAGCTTCATCGTCGAGGGTCGCGGCTTCTACTCTGACCTCTTTCTATTTGACGGTGGATGTATTTGTCTAGGTTCCCAGCACGAACTAAATCCTCAAGTACTACACAATCCTCGGTAGTGTGTCCATAGGTGTTGTGGAATGAAAACTTCTTGCTCATATTGGTGTTGGGTGGTAGCTTTCGCTTTCCCGTGTTGGCGGGGTATCTGATAAGCTTCAAGTGGTAGATGTCATAAACGATGGTTTCCTTCCAAGTATTGAAATGAGTGTATCTTTCGAATTGGGCACTCGAGCAAGGTAGTGACCTTGGCCCTTTGCCGTTGTTCTGCTCGTGGCGGTTGCGGTCTTCACTTTTTCTACCTACCCTTTTGGATTTTTTCTCTTCGACAGCGGCCTTGAGATATTGCATGTCGGTCTTTTTAGCTCCCCAGAGTTCTTCCAACTTTATTAAGCTAGCGGCTTTCTCCTGAAACTCGGCCATGTCCCTAAGCTCTGTCTGGGTGATCTGGTCAGCAAAGAGTCCGGACTTTAGCCCTAGTTTGATGGAGTAGAACTCGACTCGTGGGTCGAGGTTGGGAATTTCTACCGCTATGGCTTAGAACCTACTCATGTAATCCCTTAGGGGCTCATGCTGCCCCTACCTGACATAAAGGAGAGTGTCCTTCGTTTTGTGATAGACCTGCAATGTGGTGAATCGATTGAGGAAGACGTAGGAGAGGTCCTCAAAGGAATGAATAGATCTCGGCGGGAGGGAAGCAAACCACAACAAAGCGATCTTTCCCAGGAAAGTTGGAAAGGCTCTGCAGAGTGCGGGGCCAGTTGCTCCATGATAGAGCATCATGGTCTTGAACGCCGTCAGGTGTAGTGTGGGGTTGCCTATACCATCGTAGGGCACCAGGGTAGTAGGCAACTTACTTTTTGACGGGAGGCGGGTTGCCATTATATGTTCGGTGAAGGGTCTTGTGTCGATAGGAAGGGCAGTCCAGGCTTTTCTAGGCGGGTTGTCAACTTACTCTTTTTCCTTGGTACTGGAGACCTCATCGCGAAGGACGAGAACCTGTCTCCTCCTCCTGGAGCGATTGCTTTCTTCATGCTCTGAGCAACAACAGTCGTGTCTAGCGGGGAGTTGTCCACGGGACCGTGTCAACATCTCGATTTGGGTTGTTAACCATTGGCTTTTCGCCTCCTAATCGTTTATCCGCTGTTGGGGCTCTTCAGTGAGAGGATGGGTTGGTGTCAGAGCATCGCTCCTCGTTGTTTCAACGTTACTAGGCTGTAGTCAATCATCGTCGTCGTCGGGTTGTTGCCATTGGCGTGTGGCGACGGTCGCTTGGCTCCATGTCCCAACAATTATGGGGGAGGTAAGCTTCACTCGGCCCCATGGTGGATGCCAAATGTTCCTCCATGAGGATCAGAGTAGTCTGGTCTGGTTCGGTGTTTATCCTGGTTAGGTGCAACTACGACGGAGGGGGGGGTAGAGGGTCCTATAAAAGACACTCCGATGCTCAAGTTAATGGAACTCTAAGGTAGAGGTAATGGAAAATAAAATTTAGGTTACCTGGGGTGTGTCGTGTATGTATTTATTGCAGGTGGAGGTGATGACGCCGCCAAGTAATCTCGCGAGGATATTGCTTAGAATGGGTTGAGGCTGATCCCGGAGATGGCGTGCTTGTAATGGCCTATCCCTCGTGATAGGGATGGATGTGGATGTTCATGTATGATCGGGTGGGATCCTCGAGCAAAGTCGTACGGTCTGACTCAAGTCTAGTCCAAGAGTGTGGTCGGATGGAGCCCCCGGGTGGAGCCATCTGGTCTGGCTCGAGTTGTGTTGTGGGGCACTATTGGGTAGAGGTGGCAATGGGTCGTGCCTGACCCAGCCCGCCTGTGCCCAAGGGGTGGGCTGGGCTCACCCCTAGGGCACGTGGGCCATCCTCGGCATGGGCCCGGGCCCGATCAGGCTCGGCAGGCCCTACACCCACAGGCTAGTCCCGGCGCCACCCAGGCCTAGCTTGGTCTACACCTAGGTTTAGCCTAGTATTCTGTGCCGAGCATGAGCAATAGGTACTTTACTCAGTAATATTATATTTATATATAAAAAAAGTCTTGGTGTGGTGGTTAGTTCACCAAAAATAAATTTTAAAGGTTAGCGGTTTGACTCTCACCGTCGACCTTAATAATTTTATTTTTGACATTTAGGCCGGCCCAAGCCCAGCCCGGGTTTGAAGGGGCAAGCTCAGGCCTGGGCCTCCCCTTTGAGTTATCGGTCGGCCCAAGCACGACCCATTGCCACCTCTACTGTTGGGTCTAATCTGACCGGACCCAATAGTTCTAGTCCAGTCCACATACTATTCAACCCCTCCCCCTTTCTAGTGTGGATATTTGAACTAGACTTATTATGCTAGTTTGGTTCCTTCTATTTTGAGATAAAAGCATCCTCTAGTTGAAGAATAAGCTCTTGGTGTACTCTAATTTAATGTTAAACAGATATATAGTGAATTTGATTTGAAAATCCTTTGCCATTGAGCCAAGGTAGTGAATGTAGACAAGCTTGCTAGTTAGATTGCTTGTGATTTCACTATAATGAGCTGAATTTTATTGTCTCATTCTTTTAAGTTAACCCTAATTTGAGCTTATTTTCTTGGTTGAGTCTTATCAAAGGTATCGAGAGAAGCTAGGATCTTGATTTGAGCTTATTTTCTTGATTGAGTCTTATTTTCTATTTATTGCTTCATTTTGGTTATAATATTAGTTTGTTTTATTATTTTTAAATTAAGCTTGTTTGTAGACCTAAGATGTAGGATTTAGAATTATGGCCGCCTTGGTGTTAAGGCATAAATCCACTTGGTTTACTAGTTTTGGATTATTGTCCTTATAGCCATTGTCGTTATAGTACAATGTAGACAATGTACTATCATTTGACAACTATTAATAATACTGCTCTACTTTTCTGCACAATCTCATTGTGTCCAGACTGTATACAGCTACCTCATAACACACATCAAAGGAACCTCAATGATCTCGCGACACGCGTAGTGCCAGACAACGACGATAACTACTCTGCGTGGTGCATCAATCCTCGTCGGCCTCAGTGCCGCCCTCGGGCTCCCACTCTCTCAACAGGCTAATCTCGGTTTTCACTAGCCAGGTCCCCAGCCTCAGCATTGCCCTCGAGATCACGCCCTCAATGTCCCGAGATCAGTTTTCACCAATCGGATCCCGGGCCTGAGCGCCGCCCTCGGGCTCCCACGCCCTCAACGGCCAAAGCTTGGTTTTCACTAGTTGGATCCTCGTCCTTAGTTGCCACCTCGGGGTTCAACACCCTCAACGACCCCGGGTGCGGTCCTGTCTTACACTCCCCATGAGCTCGGCCTAACCCCAAGCAAGGTCCTCGATCATAAATGCGGCCTCCGGCTCTGCCCGGCTCACTCTAATTGAGCATGACCCTAGACACGTCCTACCGTATGCTCCCCAAGAGCCCGGTTTGACCCCCAGCGCGGTCCTCGGCCCTAAATGCGGCCTCAGGCTCAACCCAGCTCACTCTAAATGAGCATCTCCTCAAAGGCCCGAGCTTGGTTTTCACCAGTCGAGTCCCTGGCCTCAATGTCGCCTTCGGCCCCCACACCCTCAACAACCTAGGCTCAGTTTTCACAATCAGGTCCCCAGCCTCGGCGCTGCCCTTGGGCTCCAATGCCCTCAACTACCACATGGGTAATCCTAGCCCTAACTCTATTTTTTGGCAGGGATGCACAATCAACTTCGACAAACTCAGTTGACAACACAAACGTCGGCACCGCTCAACATACTAGCCAAGAAAAGGCCGAACAACTCAGCAAAAAACAAATAATATAGTCAAAATGAAAGCAGGAATATGTTTTTATTCATAAATCCCCGGAATTGGGAAGTATACATTTATGGGCTCACAAAGGGATGATTTACAAGCGGAGAAACATGTAACCGAAATATACAGTTGGACTAGACTAGAACTATTGGGCCCGGTCGGATTAGACACAACAGCACCCCAAAACTTACCTCGAGCCGAATCAAATGGCTCCGCCCGGGGGCTCCATCCAGCCGCACTCTGTAATATCCTAGATAATATTAGTTTCCATTTATTGTGCGTGTTTGTCAGTCTGGCGGGCTAGTTTGAGGTCGAGCCGAGTCAACTCTTGGTCTGGTGCGAGCTTGCGAGCTCGTGTAAGTAAGAATGTGAAATATGCAAAAAAAATTCTGCAATGATAAATTTATTTAATTATCCTATTGCGTGTGCTTGAGTTATTTTTCATTATGTTGTTATGATATGCATATGATTGGTGCTTGTGGTAGCATGGGATTGGAATAGGATTAATTAAGTTAAATCGAATTAGCGAGTTCGGGTTCAGCTTGAGGCGGATGCGGGTTTGATAAGGGGTATAGTGGAGTTAGGATTGATGAGGGAGTATAACCCCCCCCCCCCCCCCCCCCGGCTTGCAGCTCTCTATTGGAGCCGCACAAGCCAATTAAAGAAGAGGAGCCGCCAGCTAGCCGCCCCTCTTCTCTCTCCTCTTGGAGCCGCTGAGCCTAGTCGTCAAAGCCAAGCTTCTTCTTCTTCTTCTTCTTCTTCTTCCTCTTCCTCTCCCTTGGAAGCCAAGCCATGGCTTGAAGAGGAGCCGCTGCCCTCTTCTTGGAGCCGGCGGCTTGAGGAGGAGGAGCCGCCCCCTTCTTTCTCTTGGTGGAGCCGAGCCGCCACCTCTTGGAGCCGGATTCGGAGGCCGTCGATCGGGATTTCTCCTCTAAATTTCCTTCCTATTTAGGTGAGTGGTTTTACCATCCTTCTTTTTGGGTTTCTTCGAATTCTTGAAGCCATTCTTGGAGGCTTGGATGTTCTTGTTTTGTTTTCCGTCGATCTCTCGACTTATCGTCGTTCCATTCTTGGAGGCCCTAAACCCTCACCTATGGGGTTCGCCAGCCCTAGGATGACCCTAGGGGTGTTCGGCCAAGGTGGAGACGAGGGTGCCCTCAAGGTGTTCGGTGAAATGCCTAAGTGAGAGTTTTTGGTGTTCTTGAGATCCATGCCTTAAATTGCTTATCAAATTGAGTTCCTATATGTCCAAGTATGCCTTGTAATTAATCTGTGATTTTTGGATAAAAATCATGTTTTACAAAATTAAGATCTTGACATTGATGCCAAGAAGGTTCTTGAAGAAGAGTTCTTGACCACGATGCTTGTTTCTTGTCTAAGATGTTGTTGGTGCTTGTTAGCCATGTTTAATAAGTACAAAATTTGAGAGATCTATCTAAAAATTAGTATTATGTTTTGATGGTAATTAAGGATCTAATTTCTATAAATTTTAGATTTATTTTCATGCTATGCTGAAAATTTAAGGTGTTGTATGGTTATAGCGAAAACTATTTTCTGATTTGGTTTCAATGAAACTGAAAACTTTTGGTTTCGAAAACTTGATTTTGGTTTCTAGTTTTCAGTTTTCTGAAAACGCATTTGGTTAATGAAAATAACATTAGTTTTAGTTAGTTGAAACCAGTGAATATTTATTTGGTTATAAAAAATAATATTAATTTTCCTTGAATATTTTTACTAGTAATTAAATGTTTAGTTAGTTTACAAAATTAATGTTTGCTAATATTGCTATAAAATATTTATATGATTTAATTAATTAAGTTATTGATACTTTAAGATTTTTTTGTTCAATTAGATATAAATGTTAATTAATAGTTATTATAAAATTTCAGAAAAAATAAGTCTAATCGTCTAAAATTAGTTTTGAATAAATTATATGGTAAATACCAAAAAAAATATGAACTTTGGACCTTTTCCCATTTTTAGCACAAACTTTTTCCATTAGCAAGAAAATACATGAACTTTGATTCTGTCATCCTGTTTAGCACGCATCGTCTTTTCTGACGGTTTTTGCTGACATGGCCGTTAACGGCGACGACGTGGCAAGTTACTTTTCTAACATGGCATATAATTTCCACGGACGAGTAATGGTAACATAAAATTATGAAATTACCCACCCCCGGTGTTAATATTTTTTGAAACGGGGACGAGCAAAATGGTAATTTTCCCGTCGTCTCCAAATTGGGCGCGCTCAATGCCCTAGTTCTTATTTTACCTGCTCGCCTGCTCGAACACTGCGAAGAGGGGGATTTTTGTCGCCTTTGTCGCCGGATTAGGGCACGAAGGGACGAGCGGTAGGGACATTGCGAAGCTGTGGTCCCAAAAATAATAGGTATATTTTTGGTTTCTTTCGCATGTGTCATCTTTTATTTTAATCCATGTTCTGTGGTCCTAATATTATGTGAATCCATTTTTTTTCATTATTTTTTCACTCTATGCCATATGTCGCATATTCATTTTCATGTAGGATGGAAAAATTTGAGATTGTAGTACATCATGGTGGTCAAATGATTTTTGAACCCCATGTACGCTATGTGTGGGGTGAACTGCTCTTAGCCAGAGAAGATGATATGATTTCAAATACAGTTATATTGTCTGACATGAGACTCTTAGTAGGGACATTAGGTTACTCTCGACCTAAATTGTGGTACAAAGACCCTAAGAAGCCCTTATCTTCTGGACTGGTGGAGATAAAGACCGAAACTGAAGTTAATGAGATGTGTAAATTGGCAATAAGTTGTGGGTCTATACACTTCTATTCAGAAAGAGTTAAAAACTATGAATTGAGGAAAAAGAAACTAGAACGGGCTCTTAAAACTCAGAACCAGGATGAGAATTTGGAGCTTGATCATGAAGGAGCTGACCTGGATGAGGCTCATGAACATACTGATTTTGATGGAGATGATGGCACAAGTGATGAGGATGATGAGGAATACAAGAATAGTAAAGAGAAAGAAGAGAATTTTTAAAGATGAGCAAGGTACTAGTGGTGGAGGAGATGAGCACAGGGAGGATGAGCAAGGTATCAATGGTGGAGGAGATCAGCACAGTAAAGATGAGCAAGGTACCAGTGGTGGAGGAGATCAGCACAGTAAGATGAGCAAGGTACTAGTGGTGGAGGAGATCAGCACAGGGAAGCTGAGGGTGGGAACAATGATTCATCAAGTTCTAATGAATCACCAAGTGATACTTCAACTGAATCAGTGCAGACACTTAATAGTAGTGATGATGAAGATATAAAAAAATTTAGAAAACCAAAAGGTAAAGGATTTAGGGGCAAAGAATCTGATGAATTTTGCCTTAACATGATGTTTGAGTCAGCTGGATAGTTCAATCGAGCTATTCAAGACTATGCTTTGAAGAATGGGAAGGCTATTAAGTTTATTAGGTCTGGTGAGAAAAATATAGAGGCTAGGTGTAGTACCAAATGTCCTTAGAGGATTTATGGAAGCTTAACACAAAGAAATGAAGCATTTGTGATTAAGATACATGATTCAGAGCATAAATGCTCTAGACCAGAAAGAAACAAGCAAGCCTCATCTAAATAGCTTGCATGGCACTATATGGAAACTTTTAGGGAAAAACTAGACTGGAATGTACTTGAAATGCAAAGGGATATTGACAAAAAATTTGTCATATCAGTCACTAAGAATATATGTTATAGAGCTAGAGCAAGGGTATTGAAAGCTTTATCAGGCTCATTAGCTGATCATTATAAGATGTTGTCATCTTATGTAGCAGAACTGAAGAAGGTGTACAAACATGGGCTATTTTCCACAATGGTTGAGGGTCATAACAGATTCAAGAGAATGTTTGTTGGTTTTGATGCATTAAAAGAAGGGTTTTTGGGTGGTTTTAGGCCCGTGATTTTATTGGATGGGTGTTTTTTGAAGTTAGAAGCTGGTGGCCGACTACTGTCTGCAGTTGGTAGAGATGGAAACAATCAGATGTTTCTAGTATGTTAGGTTGTGGTTGAAGATGAGAAGAAGACTCATGGAGGTGGTTTTTGATAGATTAACTGAACACTTAGGCATTGTAGATGGTTTTGGATGGACAATTATAAGTGATCAGCAGAAGGTATAAGTGAACACTAAGACTTTGTTTTTTTATCTCATGTATACTCTACTTATGTTTGTTTGTCTCTTGTAGGGTCTTCAAAATGCAGTTAGGGTTTTTATGCCTAATGCAGAACATAAAAACTTCGCAAGGTATTTATATGCTAACTGAAAGAAGAAGCATGTGGGTTATGCTTTGAAGAACCTTTTCTGGAAGGCTTGAAAGAGCATCATAGAAGCTCAATTCAATGAACACATGTATGAGATAAAGGTACTTTCTCAAGTTGCACATGATGATTTCATTAAAATTGGTTCAAACAAGTTCAGACAAATGTGAGGTCATTGACAATAACATGTCTGAATATTTTAATGGATACATTTTGAGGGCAAGAAATAGGCTTTTGATTGACATGTTAGAGGACATTAGAAGGACAATAATGAAAAGGATGGCAGAAAAGAGGGAGATGATAATAAAAAGTGATGATACCATATGCCCTACAATTAGGGAAAAAGTAGAAGAGAACAAAGTTGTTAGTGGCTTCTGCATAGCAACACATGCTAGATATAAGAAGTTTGAGGTTAAACACATGGATAACAACTATGTTGTAGAGCTAGAACAAAATAGTTGCTCATGTAGGATGTGGGAACTTAGTGGCATCCCTTGTCCTCATATCATTTCATCAATTCATTGGTTGGTAGATGATCCCACAGAATATGTTCATGAATATTTTAAGAAGTCCACATACATAAGGGCATATGAGCATCTTATTCAACCATTAAATGGGAAAAAAAAATGGGCAAAGGTTGAGTCTGAACCTATCTTACCTCCCATTGTGAGAAGACAAGTAGAGAGACCAAAAAGAGCAAGGAACAAGGATATTAGTGAGAAGGAAAAGGAACAAGCAAGTACAACAAAGATAAGTAAGAGGGGGTGCAGATGAAATGTACATAGTGCAATACATATGGCCATAACAAACGGTCATGCAAAAATAAGGATAAAAGATCAATATCAAGTCAACCATCATCTAGTCAGGTAACTTAATATTTGTCCTTACATGTTTACTAACAAATATGTTTTTTACAATCTGTTTACTAACAAATCTGTTTTGACACAGGGGAAGAAAAGGGGGAGACCACATAAGAACCAGGGTGTGCAATCACCTACAAAGAGACCAAAGATGGCTGTTATTAAGGGACTTGTTAGTTATAAAAAGCTTGTGCACAAGGAGAGGGCTATGGTAGCAAAGGGATTTGGAGTAACAATTGGCACTGAAATAGGAAATACATATGTGCATGTAAGTTATTTAATTCCAATTATAAATTATAGGTTTCAGTTATCTAATTCTAAGTTTCATGTAGATGTATAATACAAAAGTTAGAATACTCCATGAAAGAAGATTTGGAGGAGGGCAGTTTGTCCATGAAGGCACCCAAGTGAGTCAACCCACTCAAGGCAACCAACCCACCCAAGGCACTCAATAGAGCACCACCTCAGTAAGGAGCAGGAACACCACCTCAGTAAGGAGCAACAACAAACTCAAGGAAAAAAAGAAGCCAAGCAATCAATCATCTTCAAGTGTTAGGATTGATGTGGATTGATATGGATTGTATGTGGATTGATATGTTTATAGATTGTATGTGGATCAATCATGGATTGTGTATGGATTGATATGGATTGATATGTGGATTATATGTAGTAACCATTACTTGATTTTGTATGAATTATGTGTCATTCTAAGTTTTATGTATGTGACATGTGAAATTCTAAATTTTATGTACGTGAAATGATGTGTACTAATTGAATTATGTACTATACAATAAATAGTTGTGCTATAAATGATAAAGCTCATGTATTTTATGGTTAAAAGTAACAAACTTCATGTATTGTTAGGTTAAAAGTAGCAAAGTTCATGTATTTTTACGTTAAAAGTGACAAAGTTCATATATTTTTACGTTAAAACTAGTAAAGTTCATATTTTTTTAGGCTAAAATGGAAAAGTTCAGGTATTTTCTCGCAAATATTTGAAAGTTCATATTTTTTGGTGCACAGTTCACTAACAGATTGAAACATGCTTAAATATATTGTCTTCAAATATACATAAGAGGGTAACATCAAAATACATAAACCTAACTACTTCATGGTAGTAGTTTTAGACTATTGTCTTTGCTCCCACCCCCAAATAACATACTAGAAAATATGATACATACAATAAAAAATATCATACACACACTACCCTTCCTTAAATTGACTTATTTTTTGTCATTCCTCAGTTGAACTATCTCATATTCAAGTGTTGCAATTCTTTCTTGAAATGTCATTTCTTTCATCTTGCTCAATTCTATCCTTTCTTCCATAAGCTTCAGTTTCTCGAGAAGAATTTTTTTTCCGCAATGAAACCTCGCAGAATATCCTTTGTGTGGCTGTGATCCTCAGGATCATGCCACAAAGAAGTGGCAAACATTCTCTTGTCAAAATATAGGAGTGAGTGATCACAATAAAGATAGAACTTTGGAGTGAGGTGATTACAAGAGATCATACCTTCCAATGTCTGCATCCCCGAAACCTTCTTCTGGGATTTCTTTGGTTCCATGCGGTGAATAAAATAGCTACCACGTTATGGCAGCAGTGCGAAACAACAACCTGTGATGAATTCACTGAAGATTCCTCCATTCGTCCCACGGTTTCCCTTCCTGACATGATTGTCCCTTCGTGCCCTAATTCGGTGATAAAGACTCTAGAAGGCGTGCCCTAATCCAGCGACAAAGGCGACAAAAATTCCCCTTGTCGCAGTGTTCGAGCAGGCGAGCAAGTAAAATAAGAACTAGGGCATCAAGCGCACCCAACTTGAAGACGATGGGAAAATTACCATTTTGCCCGTCCCCATTTCAAAAAACATTAGCATCGGGGGTGGGTAATTTCATAATTTTATGTTAACCTTTACTCGTTCGTTGAAATATATGCCACATTGGCAAAGTAACTTGCTACATCGTCGTCGTTAACGACCATGTCAGCAAAAACCGTCAGAAATGACGGTGCGTGCTAAACGAGGTAACAGAATCAAAGTTTGAGTATTTTCTTGCTAACGGAAAAAGTTTTTGCTAAAAATGAGAAAATGTCCAAAGTTCGTGTTTTTTTTTTATATTTAATAGATCAACTTTAAGAAAATTGTGTTATTTAAAATTTGGGTTTCCGTCAATTAGATATAAATTAGTTTAATTAATTGTAAATTTAAGATAATAATTTGAGTTAAAAATGATTATTTTTATTTTTATTTTTAAAAAATAGATATAGTTTGATTTATTTTTAAATTAATTAATTTTATAAAAAATATTTATAATTACAAAGTTGTCACTGCATTCTGATAATGAAACTGACAGTCTCGAAACCACGGAAAATAACATTCTGGTATTTTTATTTTTATTAAGAAAATTGGTTTCGTTTTCATTCTGGTTTCGATTCAGTTTTATAAAAACACTGAACCAAACACGTTTTCGTAAGCAGATTTGGTTTTAGTGAAACCTAAACCATAAAAATAGACTTGGTTTCGCTAACCAAACAAGCCCTTAATGTTGCTGGAAATTCATGTTGAGATGATGAATTTGTGTTATTTTTAGAATACTTGTTGTGGTGTGTGTGTTTCTCTGAACATAGTCATTTAACATATCGTTTCGACCAGAAAACATAGTTTGGAAACATAAGACCTACTCTGGAGATCAAATTCAGGTTAGATACATCAGTTTTGGGCATAACAGAAACCTAAAATAAAATCCTAATCTTTTTTATCTAAATTTTAATTGTCTAATTAAAATTGAGCAAGGGTTCAGCATAATCTGTTATGAACCAACAAATAAAATTATGCATGAAATAAAACCTCATGGGTTATGACATTACGATTCTAGGAGTTGGGGTCGGGTATTGGAGTGTTGAGATGCTTCCCAATTTAGACACCCCTAAGACACCGTTTGAGAAACTTGACTTAGGTCATGATGCGTCATATCTTTATGAATGACAGAGAGGCTCATTGAGGAGCTGGATTGCGGGCTAGGCCCGGAAGGTTGGATGGCTAATTCCCAACTTGTGGAACAAGTTCGGATGGGCAAATCTCGATTGTTCCTGCGTATCTTATGGAACAAGCTCGGATGGGCAAATCCTGATTATTCCCAAGATTTTATATTTAAAAGGGGTAAGTTCGGATGAGTGAATCCTGATTACTCCTACGTTATTGGAACAAGTTCGGTCGATAGGTAAATCCCGATTGTTCCGATTTGGCCTTGTGGAATAAGTTCGAATGGCCTACCCGATTATTCTCGATGTGCTTTTAAGGAATAAGTTCGGACGGGTAAATCCCGATTATTCCTGTGATATCTTAAAGGGGCAAGTTTGGATGGGCGATTCTCGATTGTTCCTACGCGTCTCGTAGAGCTCGGATGGTGCAATCCTGATTGCTCCCGAGTTTCTTTATATTAGGATAAGTTCGGAGGTCCTTCCCGATTATCCTAGTATGTTTTGTTGCCTTAGGGCATGGTAGGCTTTGGCCTATTAATCTTCACGGGTGTTGGCTGCCTTCGGGCAGGTGGTGGCCAAATGGCTTATTAGCTGGTCAATCCCTTGTGACCTTTCCTGCTTGAGTCAGGAGTTTTTGTTTTATGCTTCATATCTGTGTTTGGTTTCTCGTGGGGGTTGGTAGAATCGCTCACTGAATTCTTTTGAACTCACCCGTTGTCGTTTTGTTTTGTTTTTGCAGAGCCTGACCGGTGAGGTGGGCTGGGGCACTTGGCGCGGCTAGAGGGCAGAGGAGCCACATGATCTCATAGCAGTCCTAGTTAGGGGTCGTAGTCGAGTTTTTGGTAGTTAGTCATGCACTTATGTTTCAGTGTTTTGGAGTTGTAGTCCCTTGGGGACATTCATGTCTTTATTTCAGATTTCATTGTAATTGAACAATTGAACCGATTTATTATTTTCGCACTTTATATTGTTGCTAAACTTACTTATAATGAATTTTGTTTGATTTTCCATTTGAAATAAAACTTGTTTATTTCTTTCCGCTATGTTTTATTGTTGAGTTGGCATGTGCATAGTTTAGGCTGCGGGGTATAGGCACGTATACCCTGGCCGGTCACATGACCCTGAGTTGGGGCGTGACACACTCTTGGACTAGATCATGACTCGAGCTAGACCAGA
The DNA here is from genome assembly GCA_034359265.1 of Canna indica. Lineage (NCBI taxonomy): Eukaryota > Viridiplantae > Streptophyta > Magnoliopsida > Zingiberales > Cannaceae > Canna > Canna indica. Next base: position 26,823,936 of record CP136898.1, on the reverse strand, counting down.
CGACTCCACCCCCGGACCCCACCCGACCATAATGGACAGTCACATCCTTCCTTATCACGAGGGATACGTCATTACAAACCAGCCATCTCCGGGATCAGCCTCGACCCACTCTGAGCAATATCCTCACAAGATTATCGGGCAGCGTCATCACCTTCATATGCAACAAATTCAAACTTGAGCGTCTCAGGTAAACTAAGTTCCATATTTTGTTACCTCCACTTGGGAGTTTCACTAACCTGAGCGTCGGAGTGTCTTTTGCAGGTTCCCCCTACTGACGTTGAAACTTGACCAGGAGAGACACCAAACCGGATCATATTACTCTGATCGTCAAGCAGGAACAACAACTACTAGAGGAACATGCAATTGTGGTGTGGAGAACCATCATCGGAAGAAGGAAACTCGACGATCAGAGAAAAAAGAATATGCTCTCCTCCACAAGTCGTGTTTGACAACTTCCCGAAAGGCAGGAGTTCGAGGAGTTTAAGACGGAGGTCCTAGCCACTAGATCTGCTAGTTGAACTATGCAAGAAGTGTCGATGGTAGAGGAAAAAAAGAGAGCTGGTGACAAGGTGGAATAAGAAGATCTGCAACCTTCGGGACAAAGGCAGCGTAAGCCTAGCGGCGCGAACCTACCTGAGTCCAAATATAACAAGCACTCGCAAATATGCTGCAATACCTTTCTCTTAAGCCCAGCGATACGGCGATCTTTGATGTACTCACTACTAGCACAAGGCTGACTCTCGAAGGAACGATGATCTTTGATACCTCCCACTCCATGGCAAAATTCACACATATAGAAGACAAATATGCAAGGGGCTTTTATAGGCCCAAACAGAGTCGTTCCCCTTAATGGTTCTTCACCACCTTCTCCACTAACAAGGCCACAACCGACATTCAACAACGGACATTCGAGTGCCTCGAAAACTGTCGATCAGATCCCCAATCATAATTACCTATTGTTAGAATTAATGATTGCATAGACGGCGGGCACAAGAAAAGGCACCATTTCTCTCCGTTTAATCGTCGCATTTACTTTGAAAATCGAAGGGTCACAAAGCAATAACACCAATACTCGCTGAGGTCTCCTTATCGATCAACACATCAGTCGAAGACCCATCCGACGTCCATCTACCAACTGAGATCAAAGGCCAATGCTTTATTTTGAGCTCGACATGAAGTTCTCAGACTCCGACCAAGCTCGGGGACTGTGGACTAAACTAACACTTTGGGCCCGGTAAAATTAGGCCCAGAAGCGCCCATACACATTAACTATAGCTAGACTCAAGTCAAGCCAGACACGGCTTAGCTCAGGGGGCTCCGCCCGATCATACAAGGACACTTATGTTCTTATTAATTACGGGGGATTCGTACGTCAATTACGAACCCGACATCTCTGAGATCAACCTCGACTCATTCTGAGCACATTCCTACGAGATTATCTGGAGGCATTGTCGCTAGACATCTCTCATCATGCATTACATCTAGATTCCAATTTCTATTACCATCACCTAAAACTCTTTCTTGTTTGAGCGTCGGAGTGTCTTTTGCAGGTCCCACAACTAGTGTCGCACTTGACCAAGAGATGCACTGGACTACATCACACCCCAATTTCATGCCAGAGCAATAATAATCTCATTTTTAATTATAATTTCATATAAACTAATATACATTAGTTTCAGTAATAATTATAAATATTAATATTAACCCTAATATTAATATACTATACAAATTTTAATATATAAATTGTATTAATATACTTCATATATTAATATAATTTATATAAATTAATTATAATTTATCAAATAATTATACTAATGTGCAAAACCAAATAATTTATAAATTATATAATTGCAAATCTTGAAAACTTATTTGCAGTAAATCAAATAACCAAACAGTACATATGTGCAGAACCCAATATGATTTTATCCTTATAATATTATAGAACGCATACTATAAAATTAGTAAAGCGACCTAACAAAAATCTGCACAGGGGACCATGTGAATCCCCAACAGCTGTTTGGAATGTTTGCTAAGGTGGCACGAGTTGTTGAAAGGTTGATACGATGTGCAAGAAAAAGACACATTTAATGGTGCTCCTGCTTTCACATCAACTAGCCAACGAATTGTAACAAGTGTTGCTTTTGTGGAGGGAGACCCCACTACCATTACAATTTAAGGCTTCTTCCTCAAGTTGACAAGATTCAGAGGGTAAAAGTACATAGTACTAGAGCCATATATATATATTTAATCAAGTTCATGTGAGATATATTCACATGCTTCGAAGTAGTGTGGATCAATTTCTTTGAATGAGTTCATTGTTTGTATTTCTTCGCTTGCTATAGGACTACCTGAATTCATCATATACTAATTGTACGTAATGGTTGGTCTTCAATTATCTTTTGCCAAATTATTTATCATATAAATTAGCACTTAAAAATAATGGCTTAAATACATATGTTTCCATAAGTAGTGTAAGTAGAAACGCATGGCAATAATTGATCACAAAGCATATTTTTTCTCCTTGGCATTGCATGTTTGTTAGTTCGTTCTTGGTGTGCAATCGTCAACATGTATTTTGACATGCGATCACTGAAGCTATAGCAGGCATCAATTTAATTGTTGGACCATCGTCCTATTGATTGTGCATCGAACACATGCATGCATGCTGATATAATTAACTATATATCTTAAACTAATTCACAAGGCCTGCCACTATCTTCCATTCAACTCTGAAATGAAATATACGTAGCTAGGTAAAAAATGTGATATATCCTAATTAATTATTTGCCTCCAAATTCCCATGATATATATGCTTTATATAAAACCACATTTATAACGGCATCAATTCGGTAGATAGATCAAATATAGAATAGTTAGTGTGGCTCGTCCACTACTTTGGTAAATGCATATTAATTGTCGATTCATTCACATACATATGTATGCATGCACGCATGCATGCATGCGTCATATCATGCATTCAAGAAAACATGACATGTCTATATATATGTATATATAAGGTGGCATCGCCAGGTAATCCTCGCCATGTAAGACCCACCAACACCAAGAGCATTGCGCTTTAATGGTGTACGTTCTTCTTGGTCGATGATTTCTATGATCCTATATAAATGACTTGTATATATTAAAAAGATCGATTTGATTAATTAGCATTTAGCCACATCTAATTCCTCAATGCATGTGGTGAGAAAGTGAGCATAGCGGAGGATTTAATTAGTTAGAGAGAGATGGGGCGAAGGCCTTGCTGCTCTAAAGAGGGTCTCAATAGAGGAGCTTGGTCTGCTCGTGAAGACAAGATCCTTACTGACTACGTCACAGCTCATGGAGAAGGCAAATGGAGAGACCTCCCCAAGAGAGCAGGTAATTAAGTTATAGCTAGTTGATTAGATCACCCCTTAAATTGTTAACTTGCATTTATTTTAGGGTTGAAGAGGTGCGGCAAGAGCTGCAGACTCCGGTGGTTGAATTACCTGAGACCAGATATCAAGAGAGGCAACATCACCGAAGATGAAGAGAACCTCATCATCAAGCTCCACTCCCTTCTCGGAAACCGGTAGTCATTTCTAGCTTAGTTGGTTAAGACATGATCCTGCTTAATTTGTAACATAATTCAAGATGAACGATGAGTTCATCTTATTTTGACATTGCAATCTGTGCGGGCAGATGGTCGCTGATAGCAGGCAGATTGCCGGGGCGAACAGACAATGAAATCAAGAACTATTGGAACACAAACCTGAGCAAGAAAATAATGCCGCAGCTCTGCATCAGGAGATCGTCAAAGGGTAAGGCCGAGGCCAACAAGTTACCAGCAACAGCAGACTCCTCATCGGATCATGAAGCCGTCACCAGAGCCGCCGCCGAGCAACCTACCTTCCTTATCAAAACCAAGGCCGTGCGCTGCTCCAAGGTCTACATCCCATCACCGTCATCGCCGGCGACGCAACACGAACACTTGGCGAACAACCACCAGAGATCCGAGCTCGCTCGTTGCAACGAGAACACCCCGTCGTCGGCGTCCGAACTCCAAGTCGCCGACCCCGCCTGCTGCTTCCTCGAGGACTTCGACATGGAGGAGCTGATCTCAGGCTTCCCGGTCGACGACGCCTTCCTGCAGCTTTGCGTTGACGACGATGTAGGCCAATTCACACGACAAAATGACGTGGTCAGTACCGACGACAACGGCTCACTGTGGTTCTGCGACGATGACGCCATGCAAGACGAGTTCAGAGGGAGCGACGGTTGCACGGAGTCGCAAATAGCGGCTGAGGTTGAAACGCTGGCTTCGCTGATCGATTCAGAAGAGGAACACCGAGAATAATAAATAATGTGTGGAGATAATCAAATCAATTAATTAAATGCGAACCGGAGAACTCCATTTCCGTAAAATTTATGTATGTACTCCAGATCATGAAATAATTAATGCTCGGCATCAAGCACTGCACCATGCACACAGGAACTTTAAATGGAAGAAGAAAACGCAACTGTTCAAGGTTATATTAACGCCAGCAGTCGAACAATTGGGTATAACGTGTAAGGAGATTAAGTTTGTAGGTGGGCTGTTTGTCGGAATAAAAAGAATAGAGGACGTGATGACCGATTAATGCGTAGTACCCCATCAATTACATTCTTCACTAAATGATATCTGATATGATATAATTTCAGTACGTTTAGTTTAAGCGACTGATCGATCATATGGCTAGCCAGTAGATATATATTGTGTTTAGAGATTTTAAAGCTGTAGGTGTACGTAGGTCAAAATTAAGCTCACATCATCCCATGTACAATCGTTGGAAATTTTTAAGGACAGTTTGTTAAGTAGCAATCTATATATTATCGGTAACTTAATTTTTAAATTCTGATGACTCATACGTTATCATATTTCATTCTGATAATCCATATTATTATTTTGGTTGTGGGTATTATTGATTACCACCCAATATTAATAATAAATTTTAATATTATTCTTCTCTTTCGTACATTCTACTCTATATAAGGATCACCATATATGTCGCTACCATCATATCCGCTGCCACCAACATCCACTACAAGAAAAGGGACCCCAATGATGCAAATGTAGGAACACCTTAATTAGCGTTGCCAAATTTTTAAAACATTTATTACTGGGAGATGCTATAAAAAATATCATCTTCTCTTATGTAATTGGAGATGCATTTTTTTTAGCTTCTCAATTTTTCCAATCAGAGACTATATTACAAGCGTCTCAAAATTAGAGACGCAATTTATGTTGCGTCTAAAATTTTTCTAATTAGAGACACAATTTATATTATGTCTCAATTTTTTTCTAATTATTAGGGACACAATTTAAATTGTGCCTTTTTTTGTTTGTCTAATTATGGACGTTTTTCTAATTCATTAGGGACACAATTTATATTATGTCTAATTAATTTTTTCAATTAGAGACATAATTTATATCGTGTCTCTCATTTAGGTAATCAAGGATGCTTTTCCCGCCTCATTCCTTCTACACCCAACCCAAGCCTTTCCTTCTTCACTCGTGCCTTCCTCATTTCCTTCCTCTCTCGGTACTAGGAATATAATCGTTACCGACGGCTCAAATTACTGTTGCTGAATCGTCGGTGATGCTTATCACGGACGGCAAAAACCTTTGCAACAAGCCGTCGCAACTATAGATGTAGCTAATAACCTGTGACAGCCACGTCGACCATCACAAATAACATATCAACTACATATTTAATCATCAATGATAGCCAACGCGGTTGTCGCTAATAAGTTATGATCAACGGCCCCCAGCCATCTCTAAATGTTATCAGCAACCGTGATAACCTATGTTGCCTAAGCCATTAGTCATTTACGATATGCTTTCAGCGATGGTTTTGTGACGATCACTACTAGAATAGACCACATCAGCCACGGGAATCATCGACGACCGCCAGGGTCGTCAGAATCATTCACGGCTTTGCGTCGGCCGCAGCGACCGTGGCTGATGTAACCAATTCAGTCGCGGCTCACATACGGCCAAATAGAGCCGTCGCTCATAGTTCATGGCGCGCAAGGGGAACGAAATAAAACAAGTTATTAGCAACGACTTACCGGGGGCACTGGAGCCGTTGGTGATGTGAATAATCAAATCAGCCGCGGCGCACCTACGCCTGGATAGCCATTGCTCATAGTTGATGGCGCGCACGGGGCGCGAAATAAAATAAGTTATTAGCCACGGCTCTACTCCGCCGTTGATGATATGAAAAAGTGATTAGCCACAGTTAGATGTGGCTGTCGCTTATTAATTAATGCCACGAACACAGTGCCAATATTAAAATAGTCTTCACCGACGGCTTCTAGAGCCGTCGGTGATAATAAAACTACGTATCCACGGTGTTCCGACGGCCTGCGAGCCGTCGGTGAAATTTTTTTTTTATTTGCATTTGCGCCCGACCCTTCCTCTTTCTTCCTCTTTCTTTTCTGCTCGCCGTTGTCCCCTGTTGCCGTCGTCGTCCATCGTTGTCGGTTGCCACGGAGTCGCTGCCTATTGCCGCCGCTGTCTGTCACAGTCGATAGTCGCAGAGTCGCTGCCTGTTGTCGCCGCCGTCTGTCACTGCCGGTTGCCACCGCCGGTGAACCTCTCCCTTCCGGTATGCACTGATCCTCTCCTCACCTATTTCATTCCGCGCCTATGTGTCACCCTCTTCGCCCGCGCCGCCCTCTTCGCCTCGGCGTCGACACGGCCATCCTTCTCCGTGCTGACGTCAACCCGACCGGTGCCGCATTGGGGCCAATTACCATCAGCCCCAATGCATCGAACAGTAACCGGCAGTGATGTCGGCTACTGCTTGATTAGAGTTAATTACCCTAATCAATTACTTGATTAGGGTAATTAACCCCTAATCAAACTGTGATTAGGGTAATCATAGTTTGATTAGGGTTTAATTTTTATTTTTATTTTTTTATTGTATTTATTAGGAAATAATTATTAATTAGGTAATTAGTTTGGTTAATATTAATTAATGGTTAATGTTGATTAGGGTTTAATTAGTTTTAGATTAATTAATGAAATTAGTTTAATATTAATTAATCAGTCGTGAGGAATCGTCCATTGAGGACTCACGCCGGAATCGTCCACTGTTGACTCGTGGCCAAATCGTCCACTTTGGACTCGCGGTCAAATCGTCCATGGTGGACTTGCGTCAGAATCGTCCACAATGGATGGACTCGTGCCGGAATCGTCCACTTTGGACTTGCGTGAAATCATCCACTATGGACTCGCACCGGCATCCATAAATTTAGAAAAAAATCAAGACAAGTTGATACGTTTCACGTACGATTGACGAGTCAAGTTTTAATTTAGCAAAACCTTAGATCCGTTCGGGGGTTGTATGTTTGTGTAAACGAAGTTAATGATCTTTTATACGACATACAACCCTTGAATTGTCCCTAATTGGATAATTCGGGAATATAATTATTTATATTGCACTTAGTTTCTTCTTTTTAGTCATTATTCATTTTTAAATTTTGGCTTGTATCTCCCTTGTTCACCGATATGTGCCCAGATGATATGCGTATTCGGAGAACTGTAGGGAGATGCTACCTAAATTTAGAATGAAGTTAATGATTAAAAGAAATACTAAGTACAATATGAATAACATGAATCCCGAATGGAATAGGACCATCCCACCTAAAGTCATTACCTAAAGATATTGCAAACTTTTTGACAGAATATATCGGACTATTGAAGTTGGATGTACCGACGAATTCATCGTGGAGCTATAACGAACGAATTTCGAGTAGGCGTAACTTACTTCTTAAATTTCACCTACTCGAATGAAAAATTCTTTAGTGGTGATAAAATCCAATGTCCGTGCTGAAAATGTTCGAACATAAGATTTATGGACCGAGAAACTATCACAATGCATCTGTATACAAAAGGATTCACACCAAAATATTTTGTATGGAATTATGAGTCACGTCAAGTCGGGACGTCGAGCAATCATGTTGTCCAAACTCATGGTGAGTCTTCTTCTGCTGGTGTTTCTTCTTCCAATCCCACCTAATCCTTATAGAATAATGATTCTGGATAGTCTTGAAGGACAATTCCATTTAAATGATAATATTGAGTCAGTTATTGAGACGGTAGTGCCATCAGATACTGTGACAGTTGAAGTCACTAAAGAACAACCTGCTATATAGATTGAATTGCCAAATAAAGAGGCTGCAGAATTTTACGAGATGTTGAAAGCTGTCGATGAACATTTGTATGAGAATTGTCCTAATTATACAAGATTCTCAGCAATGACACAACTCCTGAATATCGAATCCGATTGTAATATCAGCGGGGTTTCGTTTGATCGGATTGCAGGCTTTATCAATGGTGTGCTACCTCCAAATAACAAGTTTGAGCCAACCTTTTATAAGACAAAAAAGTTGATGAGAAAATTAGGACTTGGATACGAAAAGATACACGCGTGCTCAAATAATTGCATTTTGTATTATAAAGAAAATGCATAGTTAGAGCAATGCCCGGTATGTGAACATCCTCGTTACAAGGAGAAGAAATCGGTTCGATAAAAAAATATCCCCTTTAAGGTGCTTCGGTATTTTCCACTGACACCGAGGCTTCAAAGGTTATTCATGTCGGAAAAGATTGCCCCCTATATGAGTTGGCATACAAGAAGTCGTGATGATACAATAATGACTCATCCATCCAACAGTGAAGCATGGAAACATTTGGATATGTGTTATCCTTCATTTGCTAGGGAGACTAGAAATATCATGTTGGGATTGTGCACAGATGGTTTTAATCCGTTTGGTAATTCGGCAACTCTGTATTCAGTATGGCCAGTGCTGTTAATAGTTTATAATTTGCCGCCCTCAATGTGTATGAAAGATGAATTTATCTATCTTTCGATGATTATTTCGGGTCCTACGGGTCCTCGTAAAGAATTTATCTCTCTTGCTCGTATTGCATGGAACACTCAAAATTCTTCAGTCTTGAGAATGGTCGAAAAATTTCCTTCTTTGATTATCATCGTCGGTTCCTACGGTCTAACCATCAGTATCGAAGGAAATCGGAACAAATTTATCATGGGTAGAGTCGAAAGAGATGAGCCACCACCAATATTGTCTGGTGAACAGATGTTAGCACATGTTCAATTGCTTCCAGAGATTACTTTTGGTCGGAATGTAAGTATTCCAGGCTTTGGTCAAACTGAATGAAAAAAAGTATCTTTTGGGAATTGCTGTATTGGAGTTCATTATTGATTCGGCATAATTTGGACGTCATGCACATTGAAAAAAATATATTTGATAATATTTTTAACACGATAATGGATATTTTCGGCAAAACTAAAGATAATGTGAAGGCCCGACACGATGTAAAAATACTTTGTAAGAGACGTGAGTTAGAGTTACAAGAGGTCAATGGACGACTTCATAAGCCAAAGGCGCCGTATGTGTTAAATAAATAACAGATGAAGGATATGTATCAATGGATAATTAGTGCAATATGAATAACATAAATCCCAAATGGAATAGGACCATCTCACCTAAAGGCATTAATCAAAGAAATTGTCATTGATTGACATAATCATGTCGGCTGTTCGAAGTTGGATGTACCGACATCTTGACGTGGAGCTAGCTTTAACGAATGAGTTTCGATTAGGCGTAACTTACTTCATAAATTTCGCCTATTCGAATCGGAAATTCGTTAGCGTCGGTGAAAAAATCCGATGTCCGTGCTGCATTTGCTTGAATGGATGATTTTTGGATCGGGAAACTATCAATCTGCATCTATATAGCAAAGGATTTGCACCAAGATATTTTCTATAGACTTGTCACGGGGAATCACGTCAAGTCGGGACGTCGAGCAATCCTATCGTTCAGACACATGGTGAATCTTCCTTTGCTAGTGTTTCTTCATCCAGTCAATCTAATCCTTATAGAACTATGATACTTGATAGTCTTGGGGGTCAATTCCACCTAAATGATAATGTCGATCGGCCAGTTACTGAGACGACAATCACAGAAGTACAAACTGCGGTAGAGATTGAATTACCGAATAAAGAAGCTGTAGAATTTTACGAGATGTTGAAAGCTGCCGATGAACCTTTGTATGAGAATTGTCCTAAATACACTAGGTTTTCGGCAATGACACAGCTCCTAAACATCAAGGCTGATTTTAATATCAGCGGGGTTGCATATGATCGGATTACAGGATTGATTAAAGGAATGCTACCTACTTATAACAAGTTTGAGCCAACTTTTTGTAAGACTAAAAGGTTGATGAGAAAATTAGGGCTTGGGTACGAAAAAATACACGCATGCCAAAATAACTGCATTTTATATTATAAAGAAAATATACAGTTGGATAAATGTCTTGTATGTCTACATCCTCGTTACAAGGAGAAGATATTGGTCCGACAGAAAAATATCTCGTTTAAGGTGCTTCGGTATTTTCCACTAACACCGAGGCTTCAAAAATTATTCATTTCAGAAAAGATGGCCCCCTACATGAGTCAGCATGCAAGAAGTCATGATGATACAGTAATGACTCATCCATCCGACAATGAAGCATGGAAATATTTGGATACATGTTATCCTTCATTAGCTAGGGATACTAGAAATATCAGATTGGGATTGTGCACAGATGATTTTAATCCTTTTGGACATTCTGCAACTCCTTATTCAGTTTGGCCAGTGTTGTTGACAGTTTATAATTTGCCACCGTCAATGTGTATGAAAGATGAATTTATCTATCTTTCGATGATTATTTCGGGTCCTAAGGGTCCGCGAAAAGAAATTGACGTGTTTCTCAGACCTTTGATAGATGAATTGAAAACATTGTGGACTGAGGGAGCTATCACTTATGATTGTCATCGAAAGCAAAACTTCAATTTAAAAGCTGTGTTCTTGTAGACAATCAATGATTTTCCGGCGTACGACATGTTATCTGGTTGGAGCACTCACGACCGACTCTCTTGTCCGTATTGTATGTAACACTCTAAATCAATCAATCTTCAGAATGGACGGAAAATCTCATTCTTTGATTGTCATCGTCGATTCCTACCAGCTAACCATCAATATCGAAGGAATCGTAATAAATTTACTAAGGGTAGAGTCGAAAGAGATGAGCCACGTCCACCGATGTTGTCTGGTGAACAAATGTTAGCACGTGTTTCAGCACTTCCAGAGATAGTGTTTGGTCGGAATGAAAGAGTGTCGGGCTTAGGTCAAACACATAACTGGGTGAAAAAAAGTATCTTTTGGGAATTGCCCTATTGGAGTTCATTACTGATTCGACATAATTAGGATGTCATGCACATTGAAAAAAATGTGTTTGATAATATTTTCAACACTTTGATGGATGTTTCCGGAAAAACTAAAGATAATGTCAAAGTCCGACATGATCTGAAAATACTTTGTAAGAGACCGGAGTTCGAGTTACAAGAGGTCAACAGACGATATTTCAAGCCGAAGGCCCCGTATGTGTTAAATAAACCCGTATGTGTTAAATAAATTATAGATCAAAGATGTTTGCCAATGGATAAAAGAATTCAGATTACCCGATGGACATGCTTCAAACTTATCTCGATGTGTGAACGTCGATGATTGCAAAATATCAGGGATAAAGAGCCATGATTATCATGTATTCATGCAAAGATTGCTTCCGATCGCATTCCGAGATCTTCTACCTGATAATATTTGGGGTCTGTTAACTGAATTAAGTATGTTTTTTAGAAATATTTGTGCAAATGTCCTTCGAGTCGAAGATATGTCAACACTTGAAAGTAATATTGTAAATGTGAAGTATATATTCAATTATTAAATATATCTATTAATCTATTAAGTATAATCTAATTATATTAAATTTTTACAGCTATTGTTCGAGATATCAGTTCCCGAGGAGGCATTCCACGTAGGGCCCCCCGACGATTACCACCCGCCCCACCTGTATCCACTGACCCTTCGCCTTCCACGACCATCCCCCCACCTCCAGCCACCATCCCCCCACCTGATCCGTCCACTGTTCCCTCACTTGATTTGGCCACCATCCCTTCACCTTCGGCTACCATCCCTTTGCCACCCTCCGCAGATCCAGCACCGTCATCTTCAAGACATAGGCCACGAGGGCCTAACAGAATTATCCATCCGCCACCCGAGGGAGAACTGCGCAGAGCAGTTAGTGTGCGCGGAAGACGGTAAGTATATGCATTAATTATTTCTTATAATTTATTTATAATTCCAAATATCATAATATTAATTTATATTTGGTGCAGATTTGAGCAGGAGGACGTCCCCCGCACGATAGCGGAGACGATCAGAAAGTTTATGCGCGGGGCGTGGCCTACATGGTCTCACGTGCCCTGTGAGCATATGGATTTATTGTGGTGAGAGTTCACAGTAAGTACATTTATTAAATTAATGTTATGTTAAATATTAATCGGTAATAATAATTTTTTTTTGCAGGCTCATTATACATGGCCGAAGGACCAGACCACTTTTATGGAGGCTGCATGGAAGCGTGTTCCCCGTGCTCGCTATAATGGGCTGCTTCAGCAGGCCCGTCAGACCATGGTGAGACGGCTGGGGGCCACACAGATAAGGCAGACTCAGGGACATGCCCCCAAGTGGATTCCTGTCACTGTGTGGAACCAGCTCGTTGAGCGGTGGGATACACCTGAGTGGCAGGAGGTCTCCCGAACTTCTTCGAGAAACTGTATGTCCGGGGGGACGGCACGGGCACGCGCCACACTGGTTGCTCCATCTCTTTTGCGGTTCATGAGCGTCGTATGATTTGTATAATTTAATTATTTTTAATTAAATTATATATTATGTATAATGATACTAATGTATTTGTTTTCTAATGTAAGAGGCGTGTGACGGAGAACGACACCGCGTCCAACGCCCATCGATGATGGAGGTGTTTGAGCGCACCCACCGTCGTCGACGAGGAGCGGGGGACGTTGATAGCAGAGCCTCGTATATAATGGCAAGTATTTATGTATGTCTATTTGATTTACAAAATTTTTATTTATAGTTTATATATATTTAAAATATAAACATTTGTAGGAAACTTACACAAGGACTGTGATCGAGCGTGGAGGTACACCGGAGGAGTTCGACGCGGGAGCTTGGGTGGAGGCCGCAAGTGGCTGGGAGCACGGCCATGTTCATGGGTTTGCAGACCGAGGACATGCACGCGCTGTGCTCGGGCCACTTGGGGCACCGACCCCTCCGATTGTGGGTGAACGGCTCTCGACACCCGCGGGATCAGAGCCGGATAGTGGCCATGGAGTCAGAGCTCACCCAATAGAGACAAGCGATGGAGGAGCAGAGGCAGACGATGGAGGGGCAGAGGCTGGTGATGGAAGAGCAGAGGCTGGAGATGCAGGAGTAGAGATGGGCGAAAGACGAGTTGAGACAGACGATCCAGAACATGCAGACACTCCTCACTCAGATTGCGTCTCACTTTGGCCTTCTACCGATGATGTCGCAGTCGTTGTCCTCCTCGACCTAGTCGACGCTCCCGACCCGGTCATTGTCGACTCCACCGCCTCCACCGCAGCCGTGAGATTTTGATTAATTATATTTTGTTTATATTTTGATATTTGGTTGTATATAGATGATATTTTGATAATTGTTTGCCTCCGGATTGAGGCTGAGATTGATGATATTTATGTAAAACTTGTATGTTTGGTTTCAAATACATGTGTATGATATTTTCTTATTGTAATATGTGATTGAAAATAGATTGTACTCGATACATCATTGTATACAGGAATTTACAAAATTTTCAATTTTTTCAGTTACAGGATACACCTTTAGCCACGACTTACCCACGGTTCATCGTCACTAAGCCGTGGCTGAAAGCTTATCGTAAATGGCTGATGGCCTGGACAACACCAAATATCACGGTTGCTAATAATATCACCGACGGGACTGGGCCATGGCTGATGTGTTGGTATCAGTGACAGGAGCCTAGAGCCGTCATTCATATTTTTAAATCAGCGACAGCGCACACGGCTGTCGTTGATGATTACGTGTGACGCCCGCGCTCGGCCGTCATAACCTATCTGAGACGCACGCATCAGTGATGGCATTTTGCCATGCCCATTGTCGTCCGTGATACTTATCACCGACGATTCATCCACGGATTGAGCCGTCGGTAATGACGATAATTCTAGTAGTGGGTTAACCGTTGATAAGCCGTCGTTGATGTTTTATTATAAAATTGAAAAAAAAAACAAATTAAAAACCAACTTACATCAATTTACATCAAACCACACACAAAATATGAATTAATTTATAAACAAATTATATATATCGTCAAATGTATTCAAAATACAAGAAGTAAGCCTCAAATGAAGGCCATCAAGTATAACTATATCAAGTATCAATCAAAATACACTACAGCAAAATCTCATAGCTACGATGGAGGCTGTGGATTCTCGAGAGGTTGGGTCAAGAGCAGTGTCGACTGGGTCGAGGAGGATGGCTCGGAAGTCGAAGGTACACTACAAAAAAATAGGGTATCACCAACGGACCAAATCCGTCGGTAATACCCGAAAATCTGTCGATAATACTATTACCGACGGAGTATCTGTCGGTAAAATTTGTCGGTTAATGGCTGCTTGGTAATACCGACAGATATTTCCGTTTGTTAGTATTACCAAAAAATATATATCTGTTGGTAATACCAACGGATAAATATCTGTTGGTAATACCAACAGTGACCACTGTTGTTGGTATTACCAACAATGTTCAATGTCGTTGGTATTACCAACAGATAATTTTTATTGGTATTAGTAACAGATATATTCGTCGGCAATACTCTTATCCGTCGATAATACATTTCAAATCATGATTCACCTAAAACGTATTACATTTACACACGAAACCATAAAATAAATTTTTAAAACCACATGAACTATTGTATTTCTAAATATGTATATGACATCAATGATATTCTACTTTAAAAAAGAGGATGGGTGCAATAAGAGTAAAGTAGATAGGACATCAATGTAATATACCCACAAAAAATATTTTGCTTCTATGGAGATTTATTAATCTCCATTGCTATGCCCTGAGCAGATCACTTTGCCAATGCAAATAAGGAAAAACATTACCTTAAGTGAGCAAAAAAGAAAAGGACAATCAATTTGTAACCTCTACATCACTATATGCTTGATTATCAAATTCAAATAAAGCTATACAGATATTTAAGGGGAAATAACCAGGTCTAATAGACAAGCATTTAAAATAAAGCTATACTTTTTAACATTCGTGTTTAGATGAGAAGCATGCACTACCTTGTTGATCTTCAGATATATGCAATTAAAAGGACCAAAATATTGAGGTGATATCAACAATAAATAAAAACTTATCAACTGAATGAGTCCATATGTCAATTTTGATATTGTTCCAACCAACCAGATGAAGGTCAGGATGATGCCCTATGAAAGAATATGTTCTCAATCAGTATACATCTAATTAAAAGGATTAGACTTCAAAAAATCCTCGACTCTCAATCAACATTAATTCTTTTATGAGATTTAACCTGAAAACTATATTGAAATGAGGCCATTGTCCTCTTGTCCAAGATGTATACTGCCGGTGATTCATCAGTTGGGCATCAAATTTTGGAATTAAAAATATCATTACCACACAGAAATATTGGTCCAATATTTATATTTCATGATGGTTCACTATTTTTGGATGAGGCAATAATTAAGATTAATCAGAACATAATTAATCAAAACATAGATAATCAGAACATAGTTAAACAGAACAAAGTTAAACAACATAGTTAATCAGAACATAGCTAATATAGAAGGAAAAATAAACAAACTTGTACTGCCAAAAACAGTTGCAGCTGAGTTTATCAAAACATAGTTAACCAGAGATATGCCAGGATTGCAAAAAAATATTCATGAAGCAAGGCGCCTACAGGAACATTCAAGAGTGTCTTCTGTTGCAGCAAGGTTGACAAGCAAGGATCTAAATGAAAGTTATAATATACTTAAAAAGTAAGGAAATAGTATGTTCTAATATGAAAGTTAACACTGCTAAATCAATCAACAAGAAACAAGATTAATAAAAAAAAGTTAACACTACTTCTATGCATACAGAATTTACTAAAAAAACTTGATTTAAAAGTTATACTTGCAAAGCACTCCTACTCATGAATTGCTAACAATAAATAAAACAAATAAGTATGAACAGACAGGTTGACAAGCAAGGATCTAAATGAATAACATGAATAAAACATCAGCTAAGATAGAAAAGGATCCAATAATCCATTTAAGGTATTCATGCAAGGAAAAGATGCATACAACAGCTCTTCTTAAATGCACCAAATCAAACACAAAGTAAATTCAAGATGCATACAACATACAACAACTCTCCTTAAATATATGCAGCTCTCGGTTTTGTCATTCAGCCTACCAAAGTTATCCTATGCAATTCAAAAAAACTTATAAACTAAATTAAATAAATCAATTAAGTAAATAACAAAGTAAATAAGGGACAAAACTACTAGTTACATTAAAATATATTATTGAAAAAACAACAACAAGATGATAGAACATCAAAAAAAGATATTGAAAAGTTGTATATATATGAATGAGAAGATTTGCATATAAATCTTCGGTATTAGGACAAGAGGTACCTAAAGACCTACAATAGAAGAAGTTGTATATATAACTTAATACAACCCTACTGATAACAATAGACATTAAAGAATACATGCAAGCATGGATAGTACCTGGATACATAATGCTATCAGCGTCGACAAATCCTTTTTCGCATTATCGTGGATAATACCATACATCTTGTCTACATAAGCTGTTAAATGTTGCTTAAAAAGCGAAGCAGGCTACTTTTGCTCTACTTGCCGCACAACAGATTATTCAGTCACAGCAAGCCTCAGTGAAGATGTAGAGCGAAAACACTAATGTTAAGTAATATAGATTAAGATCAACATCAAATAGAAGCATCCTTGAATATTCCAAATAAATTTTTGTACAACACAAGAAGATTGTAGAGAAAGATAAAATAATAGTTACTGCATACCTCAGTCGTGCACCCTTCCAAAGAATGAGGTTGGAGCAGAAGGTTTGTGATTTGTAGTGGCCCCAACAGCACTAGCAACCTTAGTACTTTATTGCAGAAGGTACAATAGATTAGAACCATTTGATAGCTAGTAATCAAGATGGTGATTGTCATCCTCATCCTGCATGACATATCGCAAATTTCAGATGGCAGAGGCAAAATCAGAGAGCGAGAAATAATTGGGAACAATACTTGCTATTGTGGAGAACTACAATCCATTCCTCGAGTGAGATATATGGATGCGAGCTATGAGGATAGTCTTCCTGGACATGGCAAAGATGACCAACGAGGGGGAAAAGGGAGAGGAAAAGGAACCCTAAATTTCGTGAGGTGGGGGGGGGGGACCTGGCGAGACGTAGGAGTAGCAGTCGATCTACAAGAGGAGAACATGGTGAGATGAGGAGTAGCAGTCGATCTACAAGAGGAGCAACAGCTGATCGACGAGCATGAGGAGTATGGGGTTTTCGTCGGGGGGTTTTTGGCATGAGTAGGGGAAGCTGTCCGTGGAAGCAAAACGGGGAAGAATATTTTGGTCGGCTGAAAAAAGAAAAGGAAATGCGCGGGATAGAAAAAAAAAGTGAGGGAAGAGGCTATTTCATCGACTGAAAAATAAAAAAATGAAAAGAAATGAAAGTTCATAAGTTGGTCGGCTGAATTACCAATGGATTAATAATCCGTCGGTAATTTTGACGATAAATACAACAGATACATCCGTCGATAAAAAATCCGTCGGTGAAAACATGTTTTCTTGTAGTGGTATCTGAATGTCAAAGTGAGCCACAATCTGCGTCAGGAGGCCCTGCATGTTCCTTATCATCTATCTTTGTGCATCCATCATCTGTCTCTGATGTGCAATATCTGACTCCAAGGTTGCTATCTGGCTCTATCCTACGTCCAGGATGTGGAGGGTCACTGACCAGCAACATGAGGGGTTGGTGACCCAAGTGGTCCCAACATCGCTCGCGCATGGCCACTATCACTAAAGCAATAAACGTGGTCGTGCTCCTAGTCACTTGCGGCATCGACCAACTCTACAAGGTCAAAGTCACCCTGCGACGATCTTGAAGGCGAAATGGCGACACTAGAGGGGGGCGGGGGGGTGAATAGTGTGTTTACTAATTCGATTAGCCTAAATTCAATGTTAATCATTTTCTTAGAATGTTTAGGCGCGATTCGATTATGCGATCAAATGCGGAAGCAAGATAAAAATAATTACGCACAATCAAATGTAACAATGCAAACACAAGAATTTTATAGTGGTTCGGCCCCAATGCCTACTCCACTACCTCAGCACCATGCTTAGAATTTCTAAACTAGTTTTACTAGATTACTTTAAGTTTCCCTTATACACGAGGACTTTTCACCGAAGAGACGCACTCTCGACATAAGGCACTTACACACCCGGAAGTCACCGACTTCTTATCGAGAGTCCTTTTCCACCTCAACCCTAAGGGACAACTAAACTAATCCTAGTAACAATTAATTTTACACAAGTGGCTTTACTCCCTCACAACAGGGAAACCACTTCCACACACAAGACCAAAACACTGGTCTTACAAACTCACAAATAAAACAAAATAGATCAAACAACAATTAAAATTACAATGCAAAAGAGCGTAGAATCTAACCAAACAATTCGTGCTCTTTTCACAGCCTTGGAACCTTCAACTCGTAAAGACGTGGTGCTCGAATTAAATCCCGAGTTGAGGAATCAGTTGGCGCTTGAAGAAGAACTTGCGGAAATAGCAGAGCGCGCTTTAAATCTTTTAGAAGGCTTCAAATCTTCCTCTTAGAATGCTCAATGAAGGCTATGGAAGATGAGGAAGAAGTGTTAAAAGAATCATATGAGGATATATTTATACCCTCGTAAGGAAACAGTTGTTCAATGGATAGAAAACTATCCGTTACAACCGCCGATCGAATGGTCGATCGACCGACTGTTCGACCGCCAGCATCGACCGCCACTTCTTCTCTCTGGTCGGTCAACTGACAGGTTGATCGCCAGATGCAGATCGCGCGATCCGCGATCTTCGGTCGACCCGTCGGTCGACCAACACGATCTTGCGTCGTAGCTTTTTCGCAGGTCGGTCGATCGATTGTTCTACTGCCACTCTCTGTCCATTTTAGGCCTTTGTCGGTTGACCGGTTGGTCAACCGAAGCAGCCACTGCCTATTTTAGGCAGTGTTCGGTCGATCAATCGGTCGACCAACAAGGCTACTACCTTTTACCTTACCCTATTCGGTCGACCGCTCGGTCGACCAAATTTAGGCTGAGATTGTTTTCTTCAACCATTTTCTTCCGCGCTTTGTTTTTGGTTTCCGGCTTTCAATGAGAATCATATCGGTGAGCTTTCCATGTGATATTTGAGCTCGTCCGATGCGACTTTGGTGCACTCGTCGATCTTCAAGAAGTTTCGCGACGAACCAGAGCGCGACGATCAATGTCTTTTTTATTTCTGATTTCTCCGATTTATCCAATCGAGAACATCGAATGCTAGTCAATATCGAACCTGAAAGATATTATTAATGAAATCATTAGTCTCATATTTGTTATCATCAAAACCATCAAGACCGAGATTAAGGCTAAGGTTGAAAACCTAAAACCAACAATCTCCCCCTTTTTGATGATGACAAACATCCATAAAAAAATATAGCATTAAAACATATAGGATATCAACTAAGGGATTTCTCCCCCTATCAACATGCATATCTATGAGATAAACTCTCCCTATCTATATGCATGGATTTCCTATATTTTCCTCACACTTTTCTTATACTTTTCTCTCCCTTTTTCTTATACTTTACTCCTTGGTTTTCTCCCCCTTTTGACCTATATTTTCTCTATAGTTTTCTACCTAATTCTCTCCCCCTTTTGACATATACATTTCTCCCCATTTTGACATCAATCAAAAAGGGCATGAAAGATCTATCTATTCAAAGGGATGAAAAACAAATATTTTTGCATGAAGTTGAGACTCTAAAGATTATTTTTCATTAAACATGAAAATCTCAACTAAAGGGATAGAAAACAAGTATTTAAGGAGAAATAAAATCATACATGATATGTTCAAAGACTAAGTATTTGAATTCAAAACAAAAACTTGTATGATCTCAAGTATGTATGAACTTAGCATGATTTCATTTGAAATAAGCATGAAAGCATGAAAAATGCTACGTCTCAAGATTTTGCTATCTACTCATGTTTTCTCAAACTTAGGCATTTGGACATCTAACATGAGATAAAATAAGTCTATGAATCAAGTTTGGGCTTAAGATGAGATTTTTAAGTTACTTTGTTGACTTAAGTCAACCTATACTTCTAGTTTTCAAAAATCACCCTTTTAAGTTTATTCAAAATTATATTTTTGACAAATGTTTTTGAAACCAATTTTTGGATGAAAGAAAAAATTTGATACCAAATATAGAATGCTCATTTTGATACCAATTGTGGGATGACAATTTTGATACCAATTATTGAATAGTCATTTGAAATGCATGTATCAAGATTGAACTCAAGATAAATTTTCTAAGTTTATTTTTCATCCTATATTATTTTCAAATAAAGAAATGGATCCTAGCTATCATCCAAAATATCAAAATCATTCCTAGAAATGATTTTACTCATGAAAATTGTGAATGATATTAGAAATGGAATCCAAATGGTATATGTATAAGTTTTTATTTGAAGTTTTTGAAGAGAGATCAAAGTATCGAAAGATTGATATTTCAATTTAGGATGATATTTTGTGTTTTAAAATCCAACTTCAAAAATTTATATAAATTAGATTCTTGATGAAACTTTTTGAAATTTTTATTGATAAAACTAGATTTTTCAGTGAATATGCAGTTTCAAGAATCATCTAAAAAAGATTTTTCTATATTCTCCTAGAAATAACTGAAAATTACTACCAATGTAGGTTGAAATGATATTTTTTTGTAACTTTCAGTTATTCTTAAAGCTTGTTCAATTTTCATTCAAACTTTCATGACACCATATGATGGTCATGTAAAGAGTATATGTCACGTTTGAAATGAAAATTAAGTCCTTAAGTCAAGATATTAACCTAGTATGGTTTCATTAAAAAACTAAATTAGTTTTTATGAAACTTGCCAAGTTCCAGTCCTAACATTTACTCAAGATTTTTCAAATTTAAACCTATGGATATCTAGCATGAGTAAATCTAAACATGTTCCTCAAATATGGATTAAAAATGAGACCATTAGATCAACTTGTTGACTTGGGTCAACATAGTTCAAGAGAGGTAAACATGAATTGACCTCTATTGTCATTTTATCCATATCCATATGAATTTCCATTCTAAGTGCTTGGAAACATGTCAAACCTATTTCTAAACATGTTTATGAAGTTTTGGACTTAAAATGAAATGACCAAGTCGATTTGCTGACTTGGGTCAAAGCTTTTTCAACCTTAAGTCCTCTAAAGTGATATTTAAATCACTTTTTCCATCTACACATGAATTTTTATTTTTAAACACCTAGACTCATGTGATAAGTTTATCTAAACATGTTTGTTTCATTTTTACCTTAACATGAAGTCTCTAAAGAAGAATTTTAACCTAGTTCAATTTTATAGATATCATGATATCATGAAATGAGCTAAGTTAACAATATTTTTTCTACTCATGAAAATTCAAATATTTGTCATGCAAAAACAATCATGAGTATATAGAGACATCATTAAAGCATACATATTTAATTTTTATACAAAGATTTTTGCAATAATTAAAACCATACCTTATTTTTAGAAATTTGCCAAACTTTACATATCATTTTCCATTTTTCTTTTAGATAGCATAGCTTTTCCAATTCTTAACTTGCAAGTTGACATTATTAGTATCATAATGAAATAATATGTCAACTAACAAGCTAACACATTAACTAGCAAGGGTTCATTGCAAAGTTTCATTTAAAATCTTAACCTATGCTAGATAGAGAAGATTCATTTTAATGAAGGTTTTCATGATATCTAAATGGATCTAAGAGATCTTAGAATGTGAAACATTAACGAATAAGATCCCTTCCTATGTTAAATTAGTTTTTATGAAACTTGCCAAGTTCCAGTCCTAACATTTACTCAAGATTTTTCAAATTTAAACCTATGGATATCTAGCATGAGTAAATCTAAACATGTTCCTCAAATATGGATTAAAAATGAGACCATTAGATCAACTTGTTGACTTGGGTCAACATAGTTCAAGAGAGGTAAATATGAATTGACCTCTATTGTCATTTTATCCATATCCATATGAATTTCCATTCTAAGTGCTTGGAAACATGTCAAACTTATTTCTAAACATGTTTATGAAGTTTTGGACTTAAAATGAAATGACCAAGTCGATTTGTTGACTTGGGTCAAAGCTTTTTCAACCTTAAGTCCTCTAAAGTGATATTTATATCACTTTTTCCATCTACACATGAATTTTTATTTTTAAACACCTAGACTCATGTGATAAGTTTATCTAAACATGTTTGTTTCATTTTTACCTTAACATGAAGTCTCTAAAGAAGAATTTTAACCTAGTTCAATTTTATAGATATCATGATATCATGAAATGAGCTAAGTTAACAATATTTTTTCTACTCATGAAAATTCAAATATTTGTCATGCAAAAACAATCATGAGTATATAGAGACATCATTAAAGCATACATATTTAATTTTTATACAAAGATTTTTGCAATAATTAAAACCATACCTTATTTTTAGAAATTTGCCAAACTTTACATATCATTTTCCATTTTTCTTTTAGATAGCATAGCTTTTCCAATTCTTAACTTGCAAGTTGACATTATTAGTATCATAATGAAATAATATGTCAACTAGCAAGCTAACACATTAACTAGCAAGGGTTCATTGCAAAGTTTCATTTAAAATCTTAACCTATGCTAGATAGAGAAGATTCATTTTAATGAAGGTTTTCATGATATCTAAATGGATCTAAGAGATCTTAGAATGTGAAACATTAACGAATAAGATCCCTTCCTATGTTAAACTAGTTTGGACTTAATGATAAGGTCTCTAATAATGAATACCAACCTAGAGCAAGTTTCATTTGATGAAATTTGCCTAAGTGCTAAAATTTTACCTACTCATGAGAAATCAAGGATTTTACATGTAATTACCATCATGAGTATAGAGACATAGTTTAAGCCTAAACATTGAGGTATAACACTAAAATTTTGAATTTATCTAAGTTATACCTTATTCATGAAAATTTAGCCAAACTAAACTTTTTCTTCCTAACTAGCCTTCCTTTTAACCTTATATTTAACTTGCATGAAGAAATTATTGATAGCATAATGACATAATTATTTCAAGAAAGTTAATCATCCTAGATAGCAAAGTAAGCATTAACGATTTCATTCAAAATCTAACTTTGCTAAATAGTTTCAAATTCGTTTTAAAGATGAAATCGAGTGTTCTCAAAATGAATTTAAGAGATCACAAATATAATATAAATGAAAATATGATATCCAACCATTCCTATTGGTTGAAAACCGAAAGACCACAATGTGCCTACGATTTAGAACCACAAGGTCGCTTAGGCCCATTACAGGCCACCGGGGTCTTCGAGGAGACCGGAAAATCAAAAATTAAAAAACATTTTTGAAAGATGTTAAGAGCGGGGAAAATCAATCAATTTTATACATGTATCATAACTCCAACTTTAAATAAAGCAAATGAGTATAGAAGACGATACCAAAGTAATTTTGATGCCAATCTTACTAAAGCATCAAGATGGCTTGAAGTTGCAACCAAGGAATGATTCATCCTTTAAGTCCATGGTCAACTTCAACACGTCACCTTCCCTTAACCTTGTGTGGTAGCTCCCCCTATAATAGAACAAGAAATTTTTGGTACCCAAATGGCTTTGGGTCCTTGGGGGTTAGTTGGCCTAGGTATCCAAAGTGTCTTAGCAACACTTGATTCTTTTTAAATGCACAATCATAGATTGCGTGGCCAAAAATACCACAACAAAATAATGTCCATGAAACTTTTTCTTTTCATTTTTAGCATGGACATGAGATTTAATTTTAGAATGCTTATCATGTGAAACATGATGAGTATGAGCATTCTTAAGTGAAATATTTTTCTTTTGAATTTGAGGTTTAAAAGTGGAATGCCTAACATGAGATTTTGCATTAGAATGCATAGCATGAGATTTGTGATGAACATAGGCATTTTTGAGAGAAACATTTTTCTTTCTAGTGTTCTTAGGAGATGAAGAATTTTTTAATTCATTTACTTTCTTATTCAAGAAAGTAATCTCACCTTTCAATTCATTCATGCATTTGTGCAATGTACGTAATTGAGATTTTAACATGCAATTTTCATTCTCTAAATTGTTATTTTTAAGCTTCAAATCCTTAAGCTCAAGTTCTACATTATCATGGCATGAATCAAATGACTTAGATTTCAAATTTTCATTTTCTAGTTTGGATTCATGCAAATGAGAATTGAGCATCTCATTTTCCTTTTTCAACCTTTTATTTTCCTTATCTTTTCTGACTAGCAAGGCATACATTTTTTGATATTCCTCAACTAGTTCTTCATATGGCATATTGAATGAAGTAGAAGAGCTAGTACTATCATTATCAATATTATGACTAGAAGGGAAAGAGGGTACCTCATCATTGGTAATTTTGAGGCTCACTTTGGAAGTGGTTTCATAGTCATCAATAGAGGATGCTTTGAATGAGTGAGATGTGGAGGTGGAAGCACTAGACCTCTTCCTTGCTTTGTTCATCAAGGTAGGGCAATTTTTCCTAACATGCCCTTTCTCTTTGCATGCATGACACACTACCTTCCTTTTTCGGCTCTTTGTACTTCTATGGCTAAAAACACTAAAAAATTCAAGAACTTTATTAGATATAGGAGTATGACAGTTGTCTTAGTCTCCTTCATTTAGAGTAACAAGTTCCTCAATTTTATAGTCGTTCGGCCCCAATGCCTACTCCACTACCTAAGCACCCCGCTTAGAATTTCCAAACTAGTTTTACTAGATTACTTTAAGTTTCCCTTATACACGAGGACTTTTCACCGAAGAGACGCACTCTCGACATAAGGCACTTACACACCCGGAAGTCACCGACTTCTTATCGAGAGTCCTTTTCCACCTCAACCCTAAGGGACAACTAAACTAATCCTAGTAACAACTAATTTTACACAAGTGGCTTTACTCCCTCACAACAGGGAAACCACTTCCACACACAAGACCAAAACACTGGTCTTACAAACTCACAAATAAAACAAAACAGATCAAACAACAGTTAAAATTATAATGCAAAAGAGCGTAGAATGTAACCAAACAATTCGTGCTCTTTTCACAGTCTTGGAACCTTCAACTCACAAAGACGCGGTGCTCAAATTAAATCTCGAGTTGAAGAATCAGCTGGCGCTTAAAGAAGAACTCGCGGAAGTAGCAGAGCGCGCTTTAAATCTTTTGGAAGGCTTCAAATCTTCCTCTTAGAATGCTCAATGAAGGCTGTGGAAGATGAGGAAGAAGTGTTAAAAGAATCATATCAGGGTATATTTATACCCTCGTGAGGAAATGACTATTCAACGGATAGAAAACTATCCGTTACAGCTGCCGGTCGAATGGTCGGTCGACCGGCTGTTCGACCGCCAGAATCGACCACCACTTCTTCTCTTTGGTCGATCGACCAACTGGTCGACCGCCAGATGCAGATCGCGCGATCCGTGATCTTCGGTCGACCCGTCGGTCAACCGACGCTATCTTGTGTCGTGGCTTTTTCGTAGGTCGGTTGACCGCTACTCTCTGTCCATTTCAGGCCTTTGTCGGTCGACCGAAGTAGCCATTGCCTATTTTAGGCAGTGTTCGGTCGACTGATCGGTCGACCGATAAGGCTACTGCCTTTTACCTTATCCTATTCGATCGATCGCTCGGTCGATCGAATTTAGGCTGAGATTGTTTTCTTCAGTCGTTTTCTTTCGTGCTTTGTTTCCGGGTTTTGGATTTCAACGATGAGATATTTTCATGTCTTTCAACGATGGCTTTCATGTTGGAGAGCTTTCCATGTGATCTTTGAGCTCATCCGATGTGACTTTGGTGCACTCGTCAATCTTTGGGATGTTTCACGATGAACCCGAGCGCGACGATCAATGTCTTTCCGATTTTTAATATCTCCGATTTATCCGATCGAGGACATCGAACGCTAGTCGATATGGAATCTGAAAGATATTCTTAATGAAATCATTAGTCTCATGTTTGTTATCATCAAAACCATCAAGACCGAGATTAAGGCTAAGGTTGAAAACCTAAAGCCAATAGATCCTTTGTGCTGGGTGACGGTCCCCATCTATGTCTCCTAAACGAGTTTGTTTTTTATTTCATATTTTTTTTAACTGCATATATAAATTATAAATAAAAATTATGTTAACCACGATGACCACGACCCTCCTATCAACCTACTCCCCCGCCCTATTTCGCCGACGGTGAGTGTGCTCGAATACCTAGCTCCATTGGCGAGGGGCGGTGAACGGTGCCATCCACCTCGACTCACGTCTAAAATTAGAAAATAAATAGATTAGGACAATCACAATATATAATTTAATTAAAATTAAGAAAATACTTACCATATGATGCTCGTGCACCACAAATGAGATGGAGCCACCCGTGTGATACACCCCTGAGCCCTCCACCCCTGGCATACAATTTTTGGCCATAGTCCGTAGGACCTCCTTCCACTCCTAGATCCCCACCGCTCAACAAGCCGCTCCCACACATGTCTAGGAATCCACTCGAGGTCGTGTCCTCGAGTCTCCGCAATATGTGTGGCCCCAAGCTGTCTCATCATGGTGGTTCGAGCCTGGTTCAGTTGCTCATTGTAGCGAGCGCGGACAACTGCCTCCCACGCGGTCTCTACAAAGGGTGTCTGATCCTCAGCCCATGTATAGCGAGCCTGCAAAATAAAATAATAATATTAGTACCAATATTTATAATTATCATTGATTTAAAAATATTGTATACATACCTCAACCTCTCACCAGAGCATGTCTACGTGCTCACGGGGCACGTGAGACCAAGTAGGCAACACCCCATGCATGAAGCGTCAAACTATCCCTGTTATAGTGCGGGAGACCTCCTCTTGCTCGAACCCACACAAAATAAAGTACAATAATATGTTATGATATTTAAAATTATATATGAATAATAATTAATAAATAATACATTACACACCTCTCGCCGCACACACTAATTAATCACTTTGTGCGGCTGCCCCTCGCCCGAAGGAGGGAGAATTATGTTAGGCCTTTTTGGCCTACGTCTCGATGTCGATGGACCTGGATTGATGACTGGAGGTGAGGGGATGGTGGCCGATGTCGAAGGGACGGTGTAGGCTAGAGGTAGGGGGATGGTGGTGGAGGCGAAGGGACGATGGCGGTCGGGCAACTAGGGCAACATCAGTAGAGGAGGTGGTGGCTGGGGCTACGGGTGGTAATCATCGGGGGGTTCTACGAGAATATCATCGACCCACCATAGTTGTCGAATAAGGATATAATTAGATTATATATATAGTAGTGTTAGCATTATAAATAAATAGATAATTAAAGAAATAGTGTTAGCATTTTTCTTTATAATATAAAATACAGTTGTTTGAGCATGCATGTATCTTTTCATACCCAAGCCCTAATTTTTTCATCAACTTTTTTATCTTATAAAAAGTTGGTTCTAACTTGTTATCTTTAGGTAACATTCGATGAATAAAGCCCTCAAGTCGATCAAACAAAACCCCGTTAATATTACAATTGAACTTGATGCTCGGGATTTGCGTCATTGTCGAGTGTATTCATCACAATTCTTATACAAAAGTTCATGGATAGCTTTCAATAACTCATAAAATTTTGCGACCTCTTTATTTGGTAATTCAATCTCTATCATAGGTTGTTCTTCTATGACATCAACTATTTACTATATAGCATTGACTTCTCAGTAACTGACTCGATATTATCATTCAAATGAAATTGATCGCCAACACTATCAAGTATCATTGTTCTATAAGGATTAGGTGGATTGGATGAAGAACCGACACTAGAAGATTCACCATGAGTTTGAACGACAGGATTGCTCGAGGTACTGACATCACGTGACTCCCTGTGACAAGTCTATAGATAATATCTTAGTGTGAATCCTTTTGTATATAGATGCATTGTGACAGTTTCCCGATCTAAAAGTATTATGTTCGAGCAAATTCAGCACGGATATTGGATTTGATCACCGCTGACAAACTTTCCATTCGAATAGGCAAAATTTAAGAAATAAGTTACACCTACTCGAAACTCATTCGTTATAGCTCCATGATCAAATCATCGGTACATTCAACTTCAATCACCCGACATGATTCTGTCAATCAATGATAATATCTTGATCAGTTAATGATTTTAGATGGGATGGTCCTATTCCATTAGGAATTCATTTTATTTATATTGCACTAAATATTTATTTTAGCCGTTATTTATTCTAAATTTCGGCAGCATCTCCCTACGGTTCTCTGAATATGCATATCATATGGGGGCGTATCGAAGAACAAGCCAAAATTTACGAATGAATGACGACTAAAAGTAAAACACTAAGTGCAATACAAATAACTATGTTGCCAAACTACCAAATTAGGGATAATTCAATGGTTGTACGTCGTATAAAATATCATCTACTTCATTTACACAAACATACAACCACTACTAGAAATATGTTATTCAGCAACGGCCATCAACAACGGCCACTCAAGCCGTTGCAATGACTAAAGGCTTTCTTATGACCACTCGAGCTGTTGCATATGTGATATATCTGCAACGACTTCTTTACATCCACTCGAGCCGTTGCTAACAAGTGGATAGCGCAAACACGGTGCAGAAAATGAAATAACTTATTTGGACTCGTGCCGGATTCGTCCACTGTGGAATCGAACTGGCATCCACAACTTTAAAAAATAATCATCCATTTGACGAGTAGATACGTTTCATGTACGCTTCGACGAGTCGGATATGATTTAGTAACCTTAGATCTGTTAGGGGGTTGTATGTTCGTGTAAAATAAGTAGATGATCCTTTATACGAGTACAACCCTTGAATTGTCCCCAATTGGACAATTTGGGAACATATTATTAGTATTGCACTTAGTTTTTTATTTTAATTGTTAACTCATTTTTAAATTTTGGTTATTGTATCTCTTTTGTTCTCTGATACGCGCCTAGATGATAAGCGTATTCGGAGAACTATAGGAAGATGCTGTCGAAATTTAGAATGAAGTTAACGGTTAAAAAAAGTATGTACTTAGTGCAATATGAATAATATGAATCCCGAATAGAATAGGACCATCTCACCTAAAGACATTAACTGAAGATATTATCTTTGATTGACAAAATAATGTCAGGCGATCGAAGTTGGTTGTACTAACGTCTTGATCGAGGAGCTTTAACGAATGAGTTTCGATTAGGCGTAACTTACTTCCTAAATTTGTAATATCCTAGATATTATTTATGATTCATGTTATTTGTTTTTTGTTGCCAGTCTAGCAAGCTAGTTCAAGGTCGAGCCGAGTCGACTCGTGGTCCGGTGCGAGCTTGAGAGCTCGGATAAGTTGAACCGTGGATTTTATATTTATGTGCTTGATTTATTAAATTGTATTGCATGGGTGTGAATGTGATTTGATGCTTATGTGGAGCATGGGGTTAAATTGAGTTAAGGCGGGTTGCGGGTTGGATTCAGGGGGTTTGTGAAGGGATTAGTGGATTGAGGGTTTGAGGAGGAGAGTATAACCCCTCCCTCATTGGCTAGGCGGCTCCCTATTGGAGCCGCACAAGCCATCAAGGAGAGAGGAGTCGCAGCCAAGTCGCCGCCCCTCACTACTAGAAACTTGGTCTTCAGCAACGGCTATCAGCAATGGCCGCTCAAGCCGTTGCTATTTGCAACGGCATTCTTACGGTCGCTCGAGCCGTTGCAGATATGTTGTATCTGCAACGGCTTTCTAACGGACACGCGAGCCGTTGCTGATGATTTTAATTATCAGCAACGGCTTTCTAATGGACAAGTGAGCCGTTGCAGATGATAACTTATTAGCAACGGCTTGCTAACGGACAAGTGAGCCGTTGCTGATGATAACTTATCAGCAACGGCTTTCTAACGGGTGAGTGAGCCGTTGCTGATAAGTTTATATAGGTCGCAGATCGCGCCCGCCCCCCTTCTTCCTCCCGCTGCTGCCGCCGCCGCCTCCTCTCCTGCCTCTCGCCGCCACTGCCGACGACGCCGACGACGCCTCCCGCTGCTGCCGACACTGTCAGGTATGTGCCCTCCAGCCGACCGTCTCTTCCCGTTGCGGCCGGTAGAAAATTCGATCGAAACCCTAAAAATAGGGTTTCGGCCGGCGGCGGTCGATCGATGGCCACCGCCGGACCTTGTACATTGGCCGGACACACAGTCCGGCCACTGTACACCGGTGCTGGAGTCCACCTGACTCCGGCACCAGAATTTGTAGTTTAATAATATTTTTTTATTGTTTTTTTATTGTTTTTAATTGTTAATTAATTGTTAATTAATTGTTAATTAATTGTTAATTAATTATTTAGATTAATTATTTAGATTAATTGTTTAATTTGTTAGAATAATTTTTAGGGTTTAGATTAATTTTGGAATTATCCAATTCGGACGCGTGCCGGAATCGTCCACTTCGGACGCGCGCTGGAATCGTCCAATATGGACTCGAACTGTCTTAAAACATTTAGAAAATAATCATCCATCCGATGAGTTGATATGTTTCACGTACGCATCGACGAGTCGGATATGATTTAGCAAAACCTTAGATCCGTTCGGGGATTGTATGTTCATGTAAAAGAAGTAGATGATCTTTTATACGACGTACAATTCTTGAATTGTCCCTGATTGGACAATTTGGGAATATAGTTATTTGTACTGCACTTACGTTTTTATTTTAACTGTTAACTAATTATTCTAAATTTCGACAACATCTCTCTTGTTCTCCGATACGCGCCCAGATGATATGAGTATTCGGAGAACTGTAGGGAGATGCTGCCGAAATTTAGAATAATTAGTTAACAGTTAAAATAAAAACGTAAGTGCAGTACGAATAACATAAATCCCGAATGGAATAGGACAATCTCACCTAAAGACATTAACCAAAGAAATTGTCATTAATTGACAGAATCATGTCGGCTGATCGAAGTTGGATGTACCGACGTCTTGATCGTGGAGCTTTAACGAATGACTTTCGATTAGGCGTAACATACTTCCTAAATTTCGCCTATTCGAATCGGAATTTCGTTAGCATGGGTGATCAAATCCGATGTCCGTGCCGCATTTGTTCGAATGGACGATTTTTGGATCGAGAGACTGTCACTCTGCATCTATATACCGAAGGATTTGCACCAAGATATTTTCTATGGACTTGTCACGGGGAGTCACGCGAAGTCGGGACGTCGAGCAATCCTGTCGTTCAGACATATGGTGAATCTTCCTCTGCTGGTGCTTCTTCATCCGGTCAATGTAATCCCTATAGAACTATGATACTTGATAGTCTTGGGGGTCAATTCCACCTGAATGATAATGTTGATTGGCCAGTTCTTCAGACATCAGTCCCACCAGATACTACAACGGTTGATATCACAGAAGTACACACTGCGGTAGAGATTGAATTACCGAATAAAGAAGCTGTAGAATTTTACGAGATGTTGAAAGCTGCCGATGAACCTTTGTATGAGAATTGTCCTAAATACACTAGGTTTTCGGCAATGACACAGCTCTTAAACATCAAGGCCGATTGTAATATCAGCGGAGTTGCGTATGATCGGATTGCTGGATTGATTAATGGAATGCTGCCTACTGATAACAAGTTTGAGCCAACTTTTTATAAGACTAAAAAGCTAATGAGAAAATTGGGGCTTGGGTACGAAAAAATACACGCGTGCCAAAATAACTTCATTTTATATTATAAAGAAAATGTGCAGTTGGATAAATGCCCTGTATGTCAACACCCTCGTTACAAGGAGAAGAAATCGGTCCGACAGAAAAATATCCCGTTTAAGGTGCTTCGGTATTTTCCACTAACACCGAGGTTTCAAAGATTATTCATGTCGGAAAAGACAGCCCCCTACATGAGTTGGCATGCAAGAAGTCGTGATGATACAGTAATGACTCATCCATCTGACAGTGAAGCATGGAAACATTTGGATACATGTTATCCTTCATTTGCTAGGGATACTAGAAATATCAGATTGGGATTGTGCACAGATGGTTTTAATCCGTTTGGACATTCTGCAACTCCTTATTCAGTTTGGCTAGTGCTGCTGACAGTTTATAATTTGCCACCGTCAATGTGCATGAAAGATGAATTTATTTATCTTTCGATGATTATTCCGGGTCCTAAGGGTCCGCGAAAAGAAATTGACATATTTATCAGACCCTTGATAGATGAATTGAAAACATTGTGGACTGAGGGAGCTATCACTTATGATTGTCATCGGAAGCAAAACTTCAATTTAAAGGCCTCAGTCTTGTGGACAATCAATGATTTCCCCGCGTACGGCATGTTGTCGGGTTGGAGCACTCACGGCCGACTCTCTTGTCCGTATCGTATGGAACACTCTAAATCAATCAGTCTTCAGAACGGATGAAAAATCTCATTCTTTGATTGTCATCGTCGATTCCTACCGGTTAATCATCAGTATCGAAGGAATCGTAATTAATTTACTAAGGGCAGAGTCGAAAGAGATGGGCCACCACCGATGTTGTCTGGTGAACAAATGTTAGCACGTGTTTCAGCACTTCCAGATATAGTATTTGGTCGCAATGAAAGAGTGTCAGGTTTTGGCCAAACACACAACTGGGTGAAAAAAAGTATCTTTTGGGAATTGCCCTATTGGAGTTCATTATTGATTCGACATAATTTAGATGTCATGCACATTGAAAAAAATGTGTTTGATAATATTTTCAACACTTTGATGGATATTTGTGGAAAAACTAAAGATAATGTCAAAGCCCGACATGATCTGAAAATACTTTGTAAAAGACCAGAGTTGGAGTTACAAGAGATCAATGGACGATATCTGAAACCGAAGGCCCTATATGTGTTAAATAAACAACAGATCAAAGATGTTTGTCAATGGGTAAAAGAACTCAGATTACCCGAAGGATATGCTTCAAACTTATCTCGATGTGTGAACGTCGATGATTGCAAAATATTAGGGATGAAGAGCCATGATTGTCATGTATTCATGCAGAGATTACTTCCGATCGCATTTCGAGATTTTGTACCTGATAATATTTGGGGTCCATTGACTAAATTAAGTATGTTTTTTAGAAACATCTGTGCAAATGTCCTTCGAGTCGAAGATATGTCAACACTTGAAAATAATATTGTTGAAATCATATGCAAGCTGGAGCAGTTTTTCCCTCCTGCATTTTTTGACTCGATGGAGCATCTACCGATACACTTGGCATACGAGGCATGAGTTGGTGGCCCCGTTCAATATCGGTGGATGTACTTATTTGAAAGATACATGAATCGTCTGAAGAAAAAGGTAAAGAACACCGCAGCTGTTGAAGGATCAATATCTGAATCGTATATCATCCAAGAAATTTCAACATTCTGCTCATTTTACTTTGAATCGACAGTACAGACAAGATTTGATCATCTTCCACGTAACGACGACGGGGGTGTTCGACATTCAGATGGACGTTTAAATATATTTTGTCACTCTGGTCGTGCTTTTGGTTCTCGTCCATCTCGACACTTAAGCGATGAAGAGTATCATTTGGCACACTTGTATGTATTACTCAATTGTCCAGAGATTGAACAATTCATTGAAATATTTGACATTGAGATGGTGCAAAAATACTCTATTCACAACGATCAAGAATTGGAGAGATTACGGAATCGTGATTTCCCTACTTGGATTCAGACTTACAGCAAAGATCACAGAGCTGAAATAGATGAAAGAATATTTGAGTTTGTTAGTGGACCGTCGCGACTTGTGTCGTACTTTAGCGGATATTTTGTTAACGGGTATAAATTTCACACGGTTGAATATTCATTTACAAAGAAGACGATGAATGCTGGGGTCTGCGTGAAAGGGACAACCTATGTTGAATGTGATATGGATTTTTATGGACTGGTGGAAGAAGTGATAGAGTTGCACTACTTCAGCTTGAAATCAGTGATCCTATTTAGATGTCATTGGTTCGATACAACAGAAAGGGGCATGAAAGTTCATCCAAAATACAAACTTGTTGAGGTTAATTACAAATCGAAATTGGCAGCAAATAAGCCTTTTATATTGGCATCACAAGCCGAACAAGTATATTACGCGAAGTATCCGGCTCGAAATAAAGATAGAGCAGATTGGCGTGTAGTCTGTAAGACAAAAGGTAGAGGAAAAATTGATCCGATAGTAGGAGAAAATGAGCTGATACCTGATATGACACATGGTTTCTATCAAGAAGATGATCCTCCTGCTGTGGATCGTATTATTCCAATACTCGAGGATGCAGACACAACGTCAATTCAATTAGAAGTTGAATATGCTGATGATGACGATCATGAAATTGAGGAAGCTGGAGATGAAGAAGATGAAGAAGAGGAAGAAGAGGAAGAAGAAGAAGAATTCGAAGACTATTATTCAGATGATGAGGAATAATTGTAAAGTATATATTTTATTAAATATATCTCTACTATTTATACAATAATCTGATTATATGTCTGTTCGATAGATATGTCTGGTCGTGGTTATCGACACAGGAGAGCTTCGGAGTCTCCGATCGGTGAGACTCTAGCACTTACTCATGCTGCTGATCCTCTTGTTGCTGATCCTCATGAGGATGATACTGCCGAGGCTAGTACATCCAGACGCAGGCGGCCACGTGGGCCGAACAGGTGGCAGCCTCCACCAGCCACAGAGTCACGTAGATTGATTAGCGTGATTGGGGAGCGGTAATATATCATGAATTATGAATCATTACAAATTCATTATATCATAATATAATATTAAAATTTATTTTTGTTGTGCAGGTTCGAGCAAGAAGAAGTGCCGAGGAGCATTTCTTCTACTATTCGACGATACATGCACGGGGCATTGCCTACGTGGTCTCACGTGCCTAGCGAGCACGTCGACATGTTATGGCGCGAGTTTGAGGCACGTATTATTATTATTTTTACATGCATGATGATATATTAATATTGGTACTGATATTATTATTTTGCAGGCTCGCTATACATGGGCCGAGGACCATTGGCCCTTCATTTACGCTGCCTGGGAGGCTATTTCCCAGGCAAGGTACAACGGGCAGCTGGGGCAGGCTCGGTCCCAGGCGATGGCCCGAGCTGGGACCACTAACATCGCGGAGACTCGGGGATACGGCCCCGGTTGGATTACTCCGGATATATGGGACCAGCTCGTGGGAATATGGTCGACGGATCAATGGCAGGAGGTTTCTCGGAATGCGGCTAGAAATCGCATGTCGGGGGGAGCAGCGCGTCACACCGGCGGCTCTGTTGCATTTGCGGTGCACACGAACCGTATGGTAAGTATATCTTTTAATTATATATTTTATTTGTTATTATGTGTACTAATTAATGTATTTGTTTTGTAAATGTAGACGACGGTGTCGGATGACGGGACTGTCCAGCGACCCTCCCCGATGGCGGTGTTTGAGCGGACTCACCGTCGAGCACATGGGACGGGGGAGTACATCGACAACCGCGCTGCATACATTATGGTAATTATATATTTGTTTAAATTATTCATTATATATTTATAATTTAAGTTTTATGATAAATATTAAACAAAAAATCAAACTCGAGTAGGAGACCTACAGCCAGACGGTGGTGCAGCGCGGGGGTACCCTCGAGGACTTTGACGCAGCATCGTGGGTCGAGGCCGCAGGTGGCTGGGACCATGGCCGCGTATATGGCTTCGCAGATATTGGTCATGCGCGAGCCATACTAGGGCCACTTGGGGCACCGACCCCTCCGGTCGCTAGTGAGCGGCCGTCCACCTCTAGATCCAGTTATGATCATAGTAGCAG
Organism: Canna indica; assembly: GCA_034359265.1. Taxonomy (NCBI): domain Eukaryota; kingdom Viridiplantae; phylum Streptophyta; class Magnoliopsida; order Zingiberales; family Cannaceae; genus Canna; species Canna indica. The sequence goes on along the minus strand of CP136898.1, from coordinate 26,787,762 downwards.
AATAAGGACTCTAGAGGACACGGTCGCGCATCAGACTGAGATAATGGAGCGCCAGAGTCAGATGATGGCGGATATACAAGCTATGCTACGCAACATGTCAGGTCATCCCGAAGCAGGCATCTCTTCGGCATCATCTAATCCATCGTCTGCGAGTCAGTCCACACCGGTGTACACTCAAGCACTCCAGACCCCGCCATATGATCCAGACCATCCTCCATCGTCATCGTGAGATTTTGTTTATATTGACTTTGTTACTGAGATATTGAACTTGTTTAACTTATTTTGTTTGGATATTGATACTTTAATTTTGCATTTGAATTGTTTTTATACTATCGTGGATAATTATCAATATAAATATAATTGTTTTGATGTATATCTTGGTGTGTTTGTGATGTGTGAATGAATGTGTGTATGAGTGTATGGGTGTGTGAGTTATGTATCAGATAATGTATCAATGTATCAATGGAAATTTTAAATTTTAAATTTTTTCGTTACCAGGTTCACATCATCAGCAACGGCTTTCCCACGGGCGTCCGTGGGAAAGCTGTTGCTAAAAGTGTATCGAAAGCCGTTGCTGATGACCTACAGCAACGGCTTAGCGACGGGCTTTTACTAACGGCGTTGCTACGGACTCAGCGGCCGTTGCTATTAATGTTATCAGCAATGGCTCCGAGTCCGTGGCAAAACCTTTGCTGATAATATTTTTAGCAACGGCCCGAGCGGCCGTTGCTGAGCCGTTGCTAAGTTATCAGCAACGCGACTTTCTGTCACGGCTCTATTGCAACGGCTCGGTCGTTGCTGATGCTCTTCAGCAACGGCTCAGCAACGGCATCAGCCGTTGCTGATGCCCATTTTTCTAGTAGTGCCTCTCCCCCTCTCTTGGAGTCAGCTGCCCCCTTTGGTTCTTGGAGCCGCTGCCTTTGCCCCCCCTCCCCCCCCCCCCTTGATCGATTGAGTCGAGCCACCGCACTCTTTTGAGGCCAAATTCGGAGGCCACCGCTTTGGAAATTCTTCCCTATTTCTTCATCCTAATCAAGTGAGTGATTTACCTCTCCTCGTTTGGGTTTTCTTTCATGTTTCTCGAGCCAATCTTGAAGATTAGTGCATTTCTTGTCGGGTTTTCCATCGACTCTCGAGTCTCTTGCCAAATTCTCTTATTGCCGTGAAAGAGGGGGCCGAACCCCCCCCCCCCCCCCTCCCTTGATCGATTGAGTCGAGCCGCCGCACTCTTTTGAGGCCGAATTCGGAGGCCACCGCTTTGGAAATTCTTCCATATTTCTTCTTCTTAATCAAGTGAGTCAATCACTACTAGAAATATATTATTCAACAATGGCCATCAACAATGGCCACTCAAGCCGTTGTAATGACTAAAGGCTTTCTTACGACCGCTCGAGCCATTGCAGATGTGATATATCTGCAATGACTTCTTTACGGCCGCTCGAGCCGTTGCTAACAAGTGGATAGCGTGAACGCGACACAAAAAAGGAAATAACTTATTTGGACTCGTGCCGGATTCGTCCACTGTGGAATCGATCCGACATCCACAACTTTAGAAAATAATCATCCATTTGACGAGTAGATACGTTTCATGTACGCTTCGACGAGTCGGATATGATTTAGTAACCTTAGATCCGTTAGGGGGTTGTATGTTCGTGTAAAATAAGTAGATGATCCTTTATACGAGTACAACCCTTGAATTGTCCCTAATTGGATAATTTGGGAACATATTATTAGTTTTAGATTAATTGTAGATTAATTTTAGATTAATTGTAGATTAATTTTAGATTAATTGTAGATTAATATTAGATTAATTGTAGATTAACCGTTAATTTTAGGTTAGTTTTAGATTAATTGTTAATTAAGTTTTTTTGTTGTTAGATTAAATTTAGGTTAATTTTAATGTTTGTTCACTTCTGACTCGCGCGCGCTGGAATCTACCACTTTGAACTCACGTCGGAATCGTCCACTGTTGACTCGCACTGGCATCCACAAATTTAGAAAATAATCATGACGAGTTGATACGTTTCACGTACGCATCGACAAGTCAAGTTTTAATTTTGCAAAACCTTAGATCCGTTCGGTGGTTGTATGTTCGTGTAAACAAAGTAGATGATCTTTTATACGTCGTACAACCCTTGAATTGTCCATAATTGGATAATTTGGGAACATAGTTATTTATATTGCACTTAGTTTATTTCTTTTAGTCATTGTTCATTTTTAAATTTTGGTTATTGTATCTCCCTTATTCTCCGATACGCGCCCAAATGATATGTGTATTTGGATAACAGTAGGGAGATGCTGTCGAAATTTAGAATAAAGTTAATGACTAAAAGAAATACTAAGCGCAATATAAATAACATGAATCCCGAATAGAATAGGACCATCCCACCTAAAGACATTACCTAAAGATATTGCCAACTTTTTGACAGAACATGTCGGGCGATCAAAGTTGGATGTATCGACGAATTCATCGTGGAGTTATAACGGACGAATTTCGAGTAGGCGTAATTTACTTCTTAAATTTCTTCTACTCGAATAAAAAATTCCTTAGTGGTGATAAAATCTAATGTCCGTGCCAAAAATGTTCGAACATAAGATTTTTGGATCGGGAAATTATCACAATGCATTTGTATACAAAAGGATTCACACCAAAATATTTTGTATGGAATTGTCACGGGGAGTCACATAAAGTCGGGACGTCGAGCAATCCTGTTGTCCGTACTCATGGTGAATCTTCTACTGTCGTTGTTTCTTCTTCCAATCGACCTAATCTTTATAGAACAATGACTCTGGATAGTCTTGGTGGATAATTCCATTTAAATGATAATGTTGAGTCAGTTACTGAGATGGCAGTGCCACTAGATACTATGACGGTTGAAGTCACTGAAGAACAACCTGCGATACAAATTGAATTGTTGAATAAAGAGGGTGTAGAATTTTACGAGATGTTGAAAGCTGCCGATGAACCTTTGTATGAGAATTATCCTAAATATACAAGATTTTTGGCAATGATATAACTCATAAACATCAAGTTCAATTGTAATATCGGCGAAATTGCATTTGATCGAATTGCAGGCTTTATCAATGGTATGCTACTTCCAGATAATAAGTTTGAGCCAATTTTTTATAAAACAAAAAAGTTGATCGGATTGCAGGATGTTGTCTTGTGAACAAATGCTAGCACATGTTGAATTGCTTCCAGAGATTACTTTTGGTCGAAATGTAAGAATTTTAGGCTTTGGTCAAACACATAACTGGGTGAAAAAATATCTTTTGAGAATTGTCGTACTAGAGTTTATTACTGATTCGGCATAATTTGGACGTCATGCACATTGAAAAAAATATGTTTGATAATATTTTTAACACTGTGATGGATATTTTCGGGTGGGGTCCCCGAGCAGAGCCGACGGTCTAGCTCAAGTCTAGTCCAAGAGTGTGGCTGAGTGGAGCCCCAGGACAGAGTCGTCTGGTATGGCTCGAGTTGTGTTGTGTGGCACTGTTGGGTCTAATCTGACCGGGCCCAATAGTTCTTGTCCAGTCCACACACTATTCAATCCCCCCCCCCTCTTTCTAGTGTGGATATTTGAACAATATGAAGCACCTAGACTTATTATGCTAGCTTGGTTCCTTCTATTTTGAGGTAAAAGCATCCTCTAGTTGAAGAATAAGCTCTTGGTGTACTCTAATTTGATGTTATACAGGTATATAATGAATTTGATTTGAAAATCCTTTGCATTGAGCCAAGGTAGTGAATGTAGACAAGCTTGCTAGTTAGATTGCTTGTGATTTCACTATAATGAGCTGAATTTTATTGTCTCATTCTTTTAAGTTAACCCTAATTTGAGCTTATTTTCTTGGTTGAGTCTTATCAAAGGTATCGAGAGAAGCTAGGATCTTGATTTGAGCTTATTTTCTTGATTGAGTCTTATTTTCTATTTATTGCTTCATTTTGGTTATAATATTAGTTTGTTTTATTGCTTTTAAATTAAGCTTGTTTGTAAACCAAGGATGTAGGATTTAGAATTATGGCTGCCTTGGTGTAAAGGCATATATCCACTTGGTTTACTGGTTTTAGATTATTATCCTTATAGCCATTGTCGTTATAGTACAATGTAGTCAATGTACTATCATTTGACAATTACTAATAATACTGCTCTACTTTTCTGCACAATCTCACCGTGTTCAGACTGTATACAACTATCTCATAACACACATCGCAGGGACCTCAATGATCTCACGACATGCGCACTGCCAGACAATGGTGACAACTCCTACTCTGCGCAGTGCATCAATCCTCCTCGACCTCAACGCCGCCCTCGGGCTCCCACTCTCTCAACAGCTCTAGCTCGATTTTCACCAGTCGGGTCCCCAGCCTTAGCACCGCCCTCGTTGGCACCACTCGACATACTAGCCAAGAAAAGGCCAAACAAATCAGCAAAAAACAAACAACACAGTCAAAATGAAAGCAGGAATATGTTTTTATTCATAAATCCCTAGTGCGGGGAGTATACATTTATGGGCCCAAAAGGGACTATTTACAAGCGGAGAAACATGTAATCGAAATATACAGCTGGGCTGGACTAGAACTGTTATGACCAAAAAATTTATTTATGTCACACCCCAAATCCGATATGATCGGCCAGGGTACGCCACTAACCTCGAAGCCTAACCCAAACCAAACCACTTGAACACATAAACCAGACCTGAACATTTAATAATATCTCAAGGATTTAAAAAGAAATATTTATTTTCATATAAACCTTAGACCACCAACTCAAGAAAAACAAATGTTCAAATCAGTTACTAAAATTTAATTACTAAACAAGAAACCTCAAATGACAAAAGTGCGGAATCAAATAAATAAACCGAGTCAACATGACTCAACAACTCAAAAGAAGTAAAAAATGACTCGGGTATCCCCCTCGACCACGACATGTCACGAGACCCGCTGCCCTACCACCACTAGCCACGCTTCTACACCCCAATGCCTCTCTAATCTAGCTCAGGTACTGCAAAACAATAGATATGAGGGGTAAGTCCATCTTGGACTTAGTGAGTAGACCCGTCCTCAATTTCCACCACATCATCATAATCATGCAATAATCCAAAGCATACAGGTAAGCATAAGAACATAAAGCATGATTTTATTTTGAGCATTTATTTTAGCAGCGCAATCATCTTCGTCAACATATAGTGACGTGCAAGAAAATGCCACCACATATATTATGCACAATGCAACCGACATGATCAATCGGACCCGTCGGTCCTCATCGCCACATAGGGTAGGCAATCAGCGTGGCCTCCGATCTACCACCCAGCCAGTGTCATCTCTTTGGGATATTCTCTCCCCTCACTGACACGACTCTTCCAATCCGTCTCTTTGGGGAATACGTTCTTCACCAGCGAGTAGATCAGTCTAGATTCGTCTACGGACTGTCTCTTTGGGGGTATGAACTCCCCTCACCAGCTGAACTTCTGAAATCAAGCCAACACTCTCTTTGGAGCATACCCTCCCCTCACCAGCGAGGCATCCGGGAAATGCAACAATCACACCACAACATCACACACACAGGGAATATAGACATCAAGTGTGCTAAACAATAAGTAAATAGGGGTATGTCCAGGACATACCTCAATCTCCTCCTCCTCCCACAATACATCACAACCACACAGATAAATATATATATACAATGATGCTCAAATCATGAATTCACAGCGTACACAATGAGCATGAAATTAAGGTACAACACCTCCAAACATCGTAGGAAAAACAAGCATGTATAAGATGTATACAATACAACACCTCCTACTTTCCCTACACGGTTTAAGCCCGACTTTAGCCCTCCCCTAGCCATGTACCCTAGGGCTGGCGTACCCCTCTACCCGAGTGCTCTAGGGGCATAGAGGGTTTGACCCCCTTGGGTTCCCTAAGGGTCGGCTCACTCTAAAGATGTCCTAGGGTTCTAGGGTCTCTAGGTGTTTCTAGGGCACTCAATAATTTTCCTACTTGTATGTCTCTACAATTTTCCTAAAGTGTAGAATAATTCAAGATACCCTAAAGTATGTTCCTTATGTGTAAAAAATCCTAGTTTTATTTTCCCCAAATATGTATTGGCCGGCCACCCTAGGTCTCCTAAAAGGGCCCTAAAGGGGGCGGCATACCCTAGTTCTTCCCCAAAACCATTCATTTCCTCAAGATCCCAAGCAAGAATCAAGAAACCTCAACAATCATCAAGAAGCTTCAAGAAAACATCAAGAATTTGAAGGAGAAGGGGGCGGCAGAGCAAGGTAAGGGGTGGCCAATCGCCTAAAAATCAATCCGATAGAATCGTTACGATCACGGTAAAACTCTCAACGCGATTAACAAATTCGATTCAGGAAAAACCCAACTAAAAATGACAAGAACCCCATGACATAGGGGCGGCATGGTTGATGAAGAAAAGATGAAGAAGAAGAAGGCTACGGGCGCATTTGTTTGCGAAAATATTTTTTGACTTTTCGTTTCATGAAAATCGAAATAGATTTTCAAATTTCGGAATTTTGGTTTCGATTTTTTTCTTTGGCGAAAACGTGTTTGTTTGGCATGTCCAAATTTCATGTTTCGCAAAATGAAACCAGCAAAAACTTGTTTGTTTTGTGTTGATTTCGTTGATAGTTTTCGGGACGAAAATTGAAACTGTGTTTGTTTATCAAACATAGTTTTAGTTTTAGTTTATTAAATTATACTATTTTATTATAATTTATTTAATTTGATATCATTAACTCAAATTTAAAAAATATATGAATAATATTAATTAGTTAATAAAAATATTGTGAATATTATTTAATTAGGGTATAAAAATCAATAAAATATATTTTATTATATTTTTTAATTTATAAATAATTCAAAATAAAAAAAAAATTTGTAAATAATATTAATTAGTTAATTAAAATATAAGGTAAGTATTAATATCATCATGAATTAATTATTAATTAAATATCAACTAAGTATGGGCTACGTATCAACTAAATATGAACTCGTATTTTTTACTTCTTTAACTAACCCAACTTAATAATGGATGAAATTATTAGTTTTTACTAATTTATTTAAATTATTGAATTATTTAAATTATGTTACAAATATATTTTTTCGGTTTGATAATTTTTCCTACGTGAAAGATTGTGAAGTAAAAATACTTGTTCAATACAATATTATGTGTACATGTGTGATCTTATTTGTATATATACTCGCCGATGATTATCGTCGTTTGATACAGAATGTTCAAATAAAATCGATCCCAAGTAAATTATCCCTTCATTTCAACTTGGCACAAGCAATACAGAACAACTGAGAAGAAGAATGGACTAAGCACAAACAACTCCTCGCTTTCGGTCTATTAAGATATTTATTACATACCAAAAAAAATAAATGTGAAACTCCTCATTTTCCGGTCTATTGAGACATTTATTACATGCTAAAAAAATAAATGTGAAACTCCTCATTTCCAGTCTATTGAGCTGTTTATTACAGACTAAAAACAATAAATGTGAGTAGGCAATCCCAGTTAGAATAAGATCATACAATGTAGAATCTTCAAGTATTGTCATGGAATCATCTCCTTTCATCAACCCAACACTAGCACCTTCTCCCGAAAGGACTCGGCCAACAAATCATATTATAATAATCCATGCAAAAGCACCAACAAATAAAAATAGATTAGCCAACTGTGCAAAAGAATCAAAAACATTGCTACGTTTCTTTTCTTTTTTTCATACACTCACCGATAAGCATTGCACAATAGTTACAACCCAGCAGCCAAGCACCATCAACAATACTGTTGTCAGTGAGGATCGTTGATGGAATAGGATAAAAAAATCAACTATGTTTGATTTTTTACCTTGTCCATCAACAATTCTCACGACATCAATTATGACGGTAAAAAATATAGGACAATGAAGGAAAATGCGTATCACCATTAATTGGTGATCGCCTCCAATTCATAATCCACCAAAATAAAGTTTGCCCATTATCTTAAAACAACCAAAGTATAAAGCACAACCACGCATTTATATAAGCACAACCAAACAATAAAATATATAAGCACAACCACACATTTATATAAGCACAACCAAACAATGAAATATAAGCATATCCACGCATTTATATAAGCACAACCAAACAATGAAATATAAGCACAACAATGCATTTATATAAAATCATAATTGATAAAGGGCAACATTACTTTACGGCCTTAGGAGGAAAGTGTGCATAACCATTTATTGGTTATCGCCTCCAATTCTCCGCCGATATAAAACTAAAGTTAATCAAACAATAAGATAAAGTACATCATTATTGTTATCTAACTTATTTTTAAAAAAAAACAATCGCAATGAAAACAAGTACTATCAACCCCTTGCAACCCATGTCAAGGAGCTTGTCTATTTTTGCCTCGAGTGAAAAGAGGTTCCTACTTCTTTGGATCACTTCTTCTTCATCGCGTATTGTCGTTGCAATGGGAGTGATCCATCAGAAGAATTGACAACTGGGAATGTCAATTTTGGTCCTTACCGCGGCTCGCACACCACAAAAATATTCTTTGTTTCGAATCTCAAATACGTTTCGCTTATTCGGGATGAAGAAGCTGCCATACTATTTAATGAAACTAAAATTAGTATATTATTGGTAACATACACTATCAAAAATAAATCTAGGTAGCAATTAGGTCTATTACAAGTCCAATACATAGAATTCTATTTACATATTTAAACCTAATTAAAATATGGAAGGGCAATCAGCGTCGATGTGCCCAAAGCTGATTTGCAATCCCTTCCCAAATTTCATGCATAACATTTTGAGTTGAAGAAGATTCACCTACTGATGATTCAATAAGGGGTGAAGATTGTTCTTCATCATCAATAATAACTTCTTCATCGTTCCAAATATCGATTAATTCATCTGAATTACAATATTTAATAATGAAGTTATGAATTGTACAACACGCCAATACGATATTATTTTGTCTTGCTAGTGAGTAATTCGACATCATATTTAATATTGAAAAACGTGCTTTCAATAGTCCAAAGCATCATTCGATTACGTTCCGAACGTACGGAGGAATGTCGTTGATTGAACAATTCTCTTTTTGTTGAGGGGCCTCGCCTATGATAATTTGATCTATGGTACCTTTCACCACGATAAGGTGTCAAAAATCTAGATACGTTCGGATATCCCGCATCAACCACGTAGAATTCATCTAACAAAAGGTAAGAAAGATTTCTATTAAAACCAAATCAACATTAAGAAAGTGATTACGTTGAGTTAAATTTACCTCCTATTGGCATAGGAAAATCTGAGTTGAGAGAATAAATAGTGTGGCTGAAAATACGCGCGTCATTCGCGCTTCCCTCTCAACCACTCTTTACGTAGGTGAATAACATATTGTGAGTGCATGCTGCCATTACATTTTGTGTAATGATTCCCTTACGGCCCCGATATAAACATGCCTTATTAGTGGGAACAAATGCCGATATATGTGTCTCATTTATCGCCCCTATGCAGTTCTACAAAAGGATTGTTCAAATATTAGACAAACCCTATGGGATTATACATAAGGATTGGGAAAGGATTTTACCTTAAAATAAGGGAACCACCTAGGATGCCCTTCAATTTCAAGTTGAACAGTTCGAGGTTCTCGGGGTTTGATAATTTCTGTCCCCAACCTAAGAACCGTTGCAAGTGTCAACTTAAACCACTTGTGACACGTTTGAGTGGAGTTTTGATAGCACTCCGCAACCACTCTCACTCGTTCATTATGACAAAATGTATATAAAAATATTGCAACTGCTTCCTCCACAAATATATTTTGGTCTTCTAAGCCAAGTCTCATAAGATCGGTGCATAATCTAAGGAATAGACTTGGCTCCATACGTAAGTTCTCATAGCATCGTATAGGACTATGTATTAACTCATGTACATAGTCCGCACCTCTCAAAATTGAAGTGCACACTGCTCTTCTTGGGGTTGAATTTTTTAATTCATCCAACTTATACAATATATCCAATATGAGTAATAATACCAAGTCATCGAAAATTTCTTCATCGCTATAAAATGTATGTGGAGGTTGATGACTCATTTTACGATAATTAAAAACTAAGTAAAACATAATGCATGAAAACATAAAGTAAACAAACTAGAAATAAATTGTTTAGTTCATTTCATAACCAAAGCATGAAAAAAATAAAATAAAGTATTCTTACACACATTGTTCAATCCGACATCATAAAAAATAAAATAAAGTGTCACCCATGCAAACTATGCATCCATTTCTTGAGTTGTTCGTCATTCAATGACATAACAAGTGGTCGGGCATCTGGGTGCTCAACCAAGTAAGTCATTATCTTAAACAAGTGAGCTTCAGGTAGCCATTCCACACTAGTAATGCGTCCAACATAATTTGGGACGCTTTATGAATCCGGGGGTGATGTGCACACTGAAGCTGCATCATTTCGACGGGCTGCATAGTGATTTGAAATAAGTTCATACAACTTTTCTTCTCCTGTTCTAGAGTTGATCTCACCGATGATTTACCTCTTTTATTGCCGCGTGAGAAAATAGATGGACATCTATCTACCTCCTCAACACTATCATCATCTTCCTCCACTAAGGGCTCCTTCTCACGTACATCCAGATTCAAATATTCCTTCTCTAACATACGCTCTTCATCTGAATTCATTGGGAGTTATGTTGATGATTGGACCATCCCACCAGTTGCGGATTAATTTTGAAATATCAATTCCATCAAATTATAGTGTGGTGGTGGCTCGTTCTTAAAGGGTTTGAAATAACTTTTTGTCGTTCCTTTCTGCGCACGAAAAAATAAATTCTCAAACCAACTAACTTAACCCCATTGATTAAATACAAAACAATATACCAATGAGTTTCACACTGTTTCATCAGCATCAATCTTCCCCGTGTCAGGATTCCATGTGACCCCAGTGTGGTTAATCAACTCTTGGAAATGCTTATATAAGCGAAGAAGCCATATTTTTTTTGGACTTACATTTCTCCACCTCGTAATTAGTCTCACACTTCTCTAATTTTTTACTAATATCTTCCCATACAGTTTTATCAAAATTGAGATTGCCTAATTCAGCTTGTATATTATGCAAGAGGTACAAAAATTCTTTTGTGGCATTCTTTGGCCAGAACTTCGACTTTTCCCTTGGATTTCGATGGTCACCCATATGTTCAACTTATTATATCTACTTGAAAATATATTTGTATATAGTAAGCAATATAAATGAAGTATACTAACAACATATACTAAAAATAAAGCAATATAAAAATGAAGAATATCAAGCAACAAAAGTATTGACATGAAACAGATCAGGAAACAGAACCGAACATAATAGAGCATAGAGCATAATGTATACTAACAAATATTAAACAGATATTGACAGTGAAATAGTAATAGAGCATAATGTAGCATAATGAACATAATAACCCATTCATAATGATGAACCAAAGAAGGAAAACTGTAAATTGACATGAATACTACAAACTGAACATAAATGATAACTGATCGAGCAACTAGCAGAAGAACATCCAAGCAACATGGAAAAATAGAAACACTAGATAGGGCAAAATAACCCTAGATCGAGCAAAAAACCTTATCTAAAAAATTCAGTTTTCACTAACAGTGAACAACATAGCTAATGAAACATAAATGGAAAACAAAAAATATCTGAAACCCTATATCGGGCAACATATATCAACAATAGATAAATACAAACTACAACATCAATGAATCTCTTGATAAATGCAACATAATTAAATGGAAAACAAAAAATATATGAAACCCTAGATCGAGCAATAAACAAAGCTACATCATTAATCAAATCAACTAGCAGAAGAACATCAAAGCAACATGAAAATATAGAAACCCTAGATTGGGCAAAATAATCCTAGATCGAGCAAAAAACTTTAGATGGCTAATAATAAGAGCAACATCAGAGAAGAATATTCACACAACTTTGAACCCTAGATCAAGAAGTTTGAAAATGGAAGCACATGAAATCGGAGAAAAAGGAAACCATAGATCTAGATTTGAGAAAGAGCAGCAACGAAAATGGAATCACATGGAATCGAAAGCAACAAACCATCGAAAAGAAAAAGGAAACCCTATGTCAGACGAACAGTGAACAAATGATGCATTAAAGAAGGAAAACATACCTTCAAGGTATTGTGTTCAGTATACTAGAAGGAGAAGGAGAAGTATTTAGTCGGTGAAGTGGAAAGAAAGAGATCCGTCGGCGAAGGAGAGGAAGGAATGAAGTCGGCGACAACTTGTCACCTGTTGTCATCGAAGAGAGGGGCTCAGGCGATTAGTCAGGGGGTGGGATGCCCTAACCCGACGAATTGCGGGTTTTGTTCACTTTTCACGAAATGGGTGGATACTTGGTTTTAATTACAAGTATGCCACCGCTTGTTTCAATCACTTTTCGTGAAAACCTGAATTCTACTTTGAGTAGAATTCGGCTTCATGTACAAAATAATGTTTCGCGAAAAGTCGATTTCGTGAAATAGATTTGAAATTTTGACCAGTTTTCATCAACAAATGCCATTTCGGGCGTGGGTTTCAATTTCAAATGAAATCAAAACCCGAAACGGGTGGAATCCACTCACCTTTTTGGTTAAACCGGGGAGGAAGAAGCGGAGGATCTTCCTACGTTGAACGCCGACGAAGTCGCGAAATCCCGGCTCCCCCTCCTCTTGGTGTCACCTCCTCGTCCTCTCTTTCTCTCTCTCTCTCTCTCTCTCTTGAGTGGCGTGCGGCTGGAAACAGCAGCCGTGTGCCACCCTTTGGTTATTTATGGGCCTTGGCTAGCCCAAATTACCAAAACACCATCACTTATTCACCCGACTTCTAAACTCCACAACTAATTTATTCTAACTCCAATTCGAGTTTCGATTGAACTGCTAAATTCATCTCGAGACCCTCTATCATCCTAGTATGCTAAATCACAGAAATAAAATAAATATATTTTTCCTAAAAAAAATTCCAATATATAAAGCTTACCCGAATTAAATTTTGCGACTCTACGCCAATTCGCGCTAACTCGGGCCTACGTTCCCCTACTAAGGAATAAAATATTATTTTTGGATTTATGGGCATAACAATTTAATAAAATTTCATCCTTCAGTAGGGGATCGTAGGCTCGAGCTAGTGCGGACTGGCGAAAATCTCAAGATTGGAATAGGATAATCTTTTGACGTAGGAAATTATGGAAATTTTAATTTGGATGATTCTATGATTTATCATGTTAGGATGATAGAGGACCTTGAGACAAATCTATAAGTTCAATCGGAACTCGAATCAGAGCTAGAACAAATTCGATATGGGTTCTAGAAGTCAAGTCACATAAGTGGGGGTGTTTTGGTAATTTGGGCCAACTAGGACCCATAAAATACCAATTGGGGCGTACGGCTACAGGTTTAGCCACACGCCACTAGAGAGAGAGATAGATGGAGGCAACCAGAGGTGGAGGAGCCGATTCGGAGCTGGAATTCCGCGAGTTCGTCAACGTCAATCATAGGAGGATCTTTGCATCATCTTCCCTTCCGATTTCCTTTCTTGAGGTGAGTGGATTTAGCCCTTTTCCCCCAAAATCTTCATTCATGCCCCCCCCCCCCCCCCCTATGTCATGCGGATTTCGTATGTGTTTCTCTCGTATTGAATTAGATAACCGGATTGAGGATTTTATTATGATCGTTGTGAATCCATCGGATTGATTTTTGGATGATTTGGTCACCCCCTTCCTTGTTGTGCCACCCTTCTTTTCCCTTGGTTTCTTGATGAAATATTTAGGAATCTTGTTGGTTGTTAGATAATCTTGATGCTTGGTTGGTGTCTTGATGAAAGAAGGAAGATTTGATGGATTAAGGGTATGTCACCCCCTCTTAGGTGGTTCCTTAAGAACCCTAGGATGGCCGGCCATGTTAGGGATAATTTCTAGAGTACCTAGATATAATTTCACACCTAGGGAATACATTCTTAGGGTATATTAAATTATATCTAATTCTTGTAAAATTGTAGAGACCTACAATTAGAAAATTAAGGATCCTAGGGACACCTAGAGAGACACTTGGATGAGTTGACCCTAAGGGAACCCAAGGGGGCCAAACCCTCCTTGCCATTAGGACATTCGGGCGAGGGAGGTAGGTCGGCCCTAGGGTACACGGCTAGGGTCACTAAGTCGGGTTTAAATTACGTAGGGTCTCTAAGTGGTATTACCTTGTTGTAAGGTCACTTATGCTCTTTATTTTCCTTACCTACGTGCTTATGTTATATACTTGTGGTGTTATGCATATTGTACGTGTTTAGCCGGATTGGCATGTTCATACGTTATTGGATGCGTTGTATTTCCTTTATTTATGGCTTGCTTAATTATTCATGTTGAATAATTATGAATTATGAGCTTCTTATGATATGTGTGTGTGTGTGTGTGGTTGTGATGTATGGCATGAGGATGTGGGGTTTGAGGTATGTCTTTAACATATCTCTGATTTATCTATTGAGTAGTGCATCTTTCATTATATATATACCTGCGTGTGTGATGTGCTTGTTGCATTTCCCGGAAGCCTCGCTGGTGAGAGGAGGTATGCCCCAAAGAAACAGGGTTGGCCTTATTCCGGAAGTCGATCTGACTGGTGGGGGGAGATCATACCCCAAAGAGACAGTCCGAAGACTCGATCGGTGAGGGGAACGTATGCCCCAAAGAGATAGAATGAAAGAGCCAGTGTCGGTGAGGGGAGAGCATGCCTCAAAGAGACGGCACTGAGATGAGTGGTAGTTCGGCAGCCACCCGTCTACCTACCCTATGTGGTTGTGGGACAGATGGGTCTTGAGGGGGTGCATTTGTGTGATTGATACATTGCATCAGCATTGCTTTATTCATGTGGTTATATATATTTATCTATTGGTGGTTGCTTATCATGCATATGGTGGCAGTAGACATATGATATTTATTCTCATGATTCTACTATATTCAAATGCATGTTTTATGTTGTTTTGGACTTATTCCTAGTTGGACTTATTCCTCACTGTTGTTGTTTTTCAGCACCTGAACGAGATCGGAGAGGTACCAGGGTGCAGTAGCACGATTGGTGGCGGCAGGAGCGGGTCTCGTGACATGTCGTGGTCGAGGGGGATACCGAGTTGAGTCCAATCGTCTTTTATCGGGTCGCATGAGTCATGTAGACTCGGTTTATTCGTTTCCACATTTTCCTTAGTTGAGGTGTTTTGTTTAGAAACTTAAAGTTTTGAAATAAATTAAACCTTTAGCATTTTATCGAATTGGTGGTTTGGTTTCTTTTGAAATTTAATGTCTTTCTTTTAAGTCCTGAAATGTTATTAAAATGTTCAGGTTCATTACTTGTTATGTGTGGTTTGTTTTGGGTTTAGGTTTTGGGGTACGTGGCGTACCCTGGCCGATCATACCGAATTTGGGGTGTGACATGAATAATTCGGCCCGGTCGGATTAGACCCAACAACACCCCATAACTTATCTCGAGCCGAACCAAATGGCTCCACCCGGCCACACTCCTGGACTAGGCTCAAGCTAGATCGGACGACTCCACCCAGGGACCCCACTCGGCCATACATGGACAACCACGTCCTTGCTTATCACGAGGGATACGTCATTACAAACCTGCCATCTTCGAGATCAGCCTCGACCCACTCTGAGTAATATCCTTACAAGATTACCGAGTATCGTCAACACCTCCATTTGCAATAAATACAAACACGGCACGCCTTAGGTAACCTAAGTTCCACATTCTGTTACCTCCATCTTGGAGTCCCACTAACTTGAGCGTCGAAGTATCTTTTATAGGTCCCGCTACCGATGTTGGAACTTGACCAAGAGAAACACTAAACCAGACCAGATTACTCCGATCATCAAGCTAGAACAACTGCTATTGGAAGAACATGCAATTGTGGAGAACCATCATCGGGAGAAGGAAACTCGACGATGAGAGGAAAAAAGAATATACTCTCCTCTACAGGTCGGGTTTGACAACTTCCCGGAAGGCATGAGGTCGAGGAGTTTAAGACGAAGGTCCCAACCACCAGATCTGCTAGTCGAACTATGCAGGAAGTGTCGATGGCAGAGGAAAAAAAGACAGCTGGTGACAAGGTGGAATAAGAGGATATGCAACCTTCGGGATAAAGGCAGCGTAACCCTAGCGGTGCGAACCTACCTCGGTCCAAATATAACAAGCGCTCGTAAATATGCTGCAATACCTTTCTCTTAAGTCCAGCGATGCGATCCCATGGTAATCTTTGATCTACTCACTACCAGCACATGGCTGACTCTCGAAGGAACGATGATCTTCGATACCTCCCACTCCATGGCAAAATTCACACATGAAGAAGACAAATATGCAGGGGGCTTTTATAGACCCAAACAGAGTCATTCCCCTTAATGATTCTTCGCCACCTTCTCCACTAACAAGGACACGATCGTCCTTCAACAACGCACACTCGAGTGCCTCGAAAACTATCGATCAGATCCGCAGTCATAATTACCTCTTGTTAGAATTAATGACCGCATAGGCGGCGGGCACAGAAAAAGGCACCATTTCTCTTCGTGCAACCATCGCATTTACTTCGGAAATCAAAGGGTCACAAAGCAATAACAACAATACTCGCTGAGGTCTCCTTATCAGCACATCAGCCGAAGACCCATCCGACATCCATCTACCAACTGAGATCAAAGGCCGATGCGTTATTTTTAGCTCGACATGAAGTCCACATACTCCAACCAAGCTCAGGGGCTGTAGACTGGACTAGCACTTTGGGCTCGGTCGGATTAGGCCCAGAAGCGCCCATACTCATTAACTAGCTAGACTCAAGTCAAGCTAAACACGGCTTAGCCCGGGGGCTCCACCCGACCATACAAGGACACTTACGTCCTTATTAATTACGGAGATTCGTCAATTACGAGTCCAACATCTCTGGGATCAACCTCGACTCATTCTAAGCACATCCCTACGAGATTATCGAAAGACATTATCTCTAGACATCTCTCATCCTGCACTACATCTAGATTTCAATTTCTATTACCCTCACCAAAAATTCTTTCTTGCTTGAGCATCAGAGTATCTTTTGCAGGTCCCCCGGTTGGAGTCGCACTTGACCAAGAGACACACTGGATTGCATCACCCCGATTTCAGGCAACAACAATAATAATCTCAGTTTTAATTATAATTTCATATAAATTAATATACATTAGTTTCAGTAGTAATTATAAATATTAATATTAACCCTACTATTAATATACTATACAAATTTTAATATATTAATTGTATTAATATACTTCATATATTGATATAATTCATATAAATTAATTATAATTTATCAAATAATTATACTAATTGAACCTAATTAATATTTAATTAAGAAATTAATTAATTTAATTAAACATATTAACTGAACCCTAATTATTAAAACCTAAACAGTGAAAAAAACCTAAATAAAATTAAAATAAAATTGTGACAGTACCGGACAATGATTCCCCGACCGTCAGTGTCCCAAAGGATGTTGTGAGGGTCCATTTGTTGGGTAGTGGTTGTGGCGAGGCTTCGACGAAGACACAACGATAGCAACAACGTGTTGTTGCTCTGTCGTTGGTGATAATTAATTAATTATTATCAATCACGCGGTCGTCGCTCTGCTATGGCAAATGCATACGTAATATGCGATGGTAACTCTACCGTTGCTATGCTGCCGCAGAATACATTTTGTTTTCAATTAGGAACAACTAGAGCGGTTGTCGCTAAGCTATTTCTCTTAGCTGTGATTGGCACAATTTGACTCGTGCATTCGAATACAAACATATGAGAAACTCTACCCATTTGCAATGCTAAAACAAACTATGAAGAAACTTGAAACACCAATTTAATTCAGAGATTGGAATAAATTTCAAAAAGGATTGACTAGGAAATTTGATATCTAGTTGATTAGGTTGAAGCTGAAATTCGACAAAATAATAAGAAATATGCTTGTTTAGGGGGGAGCATCGGTCGGTTCAGTAATTACCGAACAAAATTCAAATAAATATATACCGTTAAGATTCAAATCTTAGACCCCTCAATTTACTTTTGTTACACCTTAACCACTAAAGTAATAGATATTATTTGATAATAATTATTACTAAAGTATCTATATTCTAAGTATAAATATAAATTACTTGTTGAGATTTGAACCCTGGCAGCCAATATAATTGCAATCAAACATAACCAATTAAGCTAATAGCATTATATGATATATTTTTGTATTTTTTATACTTAATATATATTTCGATTAATTCAGTAATTAACCGAACCGATGGGTTAATTTACCGAACCGAACCGAAAACCGAAAACTAAATTTTTTTTAACCGTTAACCGAACCAAAAATTATTTGAAAAATTCAGTTCGATTCGATCGGTTAATCGGTTAATTCGGTTAATCGGTGAATTTTGCTCACCTCTATGCTTGTTGGCTCGAATGATTCCACCCCAACTAATTAATAAGAAATATATCAATGTAATTAGACTACCAATTAAGTCATTTTGATTATGTTCTATTGCGTTTTGTATTTCAGCAAAATTAATTAAGGACCCGTTTGATTCGCAAACTGCCCGTCACAGAACACCAGACAGGGACAAGGACAGAACATCGGGTGTCCTGGGACAACAGCTATACCATGTTTGTTTCATCAAGAATAGGACACGATATTCAGTCCCGTCGTGCGTTTGTTTCGCTATAACATAGTCTTGTACATGACAAAATGACCAAAATACTCTTGCATATTTTTTCATGACCAAATTGAATATGTTATATTTTGAATAATTTATATAATTCCGAAATATTAAAATTAGAGCAAGAATCATGAAAATGAAAACAACACTTATTGGTAAAGTATGAGAAGTTTGCAAGTTAGGATCATATAACTGTTTTCATCTTGTTTCCTGGCTTTCACTGCAATTGCTGAGCTTCTCCTTGTTGTGACTTGTGGTCTTCTTGTCTCTGATGCAAAATCATAACTTGAAATCAAAGGAATTGTCTCTTTTCCTAAGAAGATTTAATCTTTTGAGTTGGATTATGTTCACATTAACCATTCTATAGAACACCCTACTTCAAAATCTCATCTTTGCAACTACAGAAAGTAGATTCTACATTCTAGTAGATATCCAAGTTCAAATATCCAGGTCCAAGACCTTACTCGTGTCTTTGGATTTGAGTGCTTCTCTTGTTCAAGAAACAATATCTTACTTCAAAATCCAATAAGTTTATGTCTCTTTCCTTCAAAAAGACAATCTATTCAAAAGGTGTCTTCCTTGCTGCAACTACAAAAAGTAGATTCCATGTTTTTGTAAATATCCAAGCTAAAGGTCCTAAAGTTGTCTTTTGATTTTACCTAGAACTTTGAGCAAGGAAGGTTTCACCTCATCTCTGGTTTCTACCACAAGTACTGAATTGTATGCATAGAAATTTACCTTTGAGGTCTTCTTCTGAAGCCCATTAGGAACTCTCTATCCTTCATGAACATTGCCCCTCAGTTGAGCAACATCTGCTTCATCCATTCATTTTCCGTGGTGTTCCCTTACTGGTTTTATGTCTTCTCCTGAACCAACTTCTCCATCCGTATCCCAAACATGAGTATTATCTTGTCCCTGGATCAATTTTGCAAAACAAACAAAGGACACGAGCTGATGTCCTATCAAGTCCCTTATTTTTTTGCAAACCAAACGGGCCCTAAGGGGTCGTTTGGTTGCCCACAAGTGCAAATGCTGTAAAAAAATATTTGCATGCAAAATAAACTGTCGGTGAATAAATTTTGCAGTCTACCATTTGGTTGCCTGCAAGCAGAGGTGCAACTTCCATTTGCAGGTGTTTGGTTGGCCGCAAATGAAAGTTGAAAGTACACTTGCAACTTGTATCTTTAATTCATATCTAGGCCTAATAATTTTTGGCCCGGTCTGGTAGCCCAGCACGATAAAATCATGCTTGGGCCACCCGTTATCGTGTCGGATCGTTATCGGGATGGCCCGATAAAGCCCGAATAGTTATCGAGATATCTGGGGTATGGGGATGTAATCTCGGCCAAGCCCAATAGCCCGACAACTCGAGTCAAGAAATGGGTGACCCATTTAGTTTTCGTTATTTGTTTGAAACTATATATGACTAATTAAGACTTAATTATTTTATTTCGTTGTCGTGCTAATGGGTCAGGTCGTGCCAACCCATTTAGTTTTCATGTCGTGTTGGACTCGAGGTCCCAAGCCCGAATTTTTATCAGGCCGGGCCGGGACGTCACCGGATGAGCCACCCCAATGATTGACGACGTCCGAAATGCTCCTACGCAGCAGAGGAGCCCAAATCTACCACTTCAAGTGGCGGTGGCCGCTCGCATGTGTGTTTGAAATGTGTGATCCAGAATCCGTCTCAAGCACAAATTGATCCAAAATCCCCAACAATAATTCATCGACTACAACAAAATTGATTTGACACTAGAAAAATATTATTTACACTCTAAATCACCATTTAATTTAGTATAATATTATTTTAAACTATTTAATTATTTATCAAAATAAATTAATAATATTTAATTACTATATAATAGTGAAATATATAAAATTCTACCAAATGACCTCATATCTAAAATCTAACACCTGCACCGCGTTCAACACGTGGAAATCTAATACTATGATATTTATCACGTCTCCATCCGACGACTCTTAAGACGATCAAATAAATTATTTTCTAATACTTAAAATTATATAAATGTAAATCTTGAAAACTTATTTGCAGCAAACCAAATAACCAAACAGTACAGATGTGCAGAACCCAAATTGATTTTATCCTTATATTATTATATAACGCATACTATGAATTAGCAAAGCGACCTAACAAAAATCTATACAGGGGACCATGTGAATCTAGGGATGATAATTCAAATCGTTTAACCGCGGTAACCGGTTAACCGAACCGTAAAATCCGGTTTTGGATAGTGGATTTGCAGTTCGATTTCGGTTTCGGATAGTAAAAATAAAAAACCGTTTAAAACCAGTTCGATTTCGGTTATCGGGCCGCGGTTAACCGGTAATCGAAATCAATTGTATATTCGATTTCGGTTACCAATTTTTTACGATTAATCGGTATCAAACCGATTTTGTTATTAATCTTTGAACCGGTTATCTGTTTACTATCGGTTTTTTACGGTTAATAGGTATTCGTAATCGGTTTTGTTATTAATCTTCGAATCGGTTATTCGTTTACTACCGGTTAACCGATTAGTAAACGGATAAACGATTCGATTCGAACCGAAAAATTTGGTTTTCGATTATTCACGAATAATCGAAACTGGGCCGATTTCGGCTTCGGATATAGATTTTTGAAACCGACCAATTTCAATTTCGATTTCAGTTAGCAAATTTGAAAATCGATTTTAGTTTCGATTGATCTCTAAAAGTACTATTAATCAAATAGTTGTCGTCCCTACTTGAGTCCCCAACAGCTGTTTGGAATGTTTGCTAAGGTGGCACGAGTTGTTGAAAGGTTGATACGATGTGCAAGAAAAAGACACATTTAATGGTGCTCCTGCTTTCACATCAACTAGCCAACGAATTGTAACAAGTGTTGCTTTTGTGGAGGGAGACCCCACTACCATTACAATTTAAGGCTTCTTCCTCAAGTTGACAAGATTCAGAGGGTAAAAGTACATAGTACTAGAGCCATATATATATATTTAATCAAGTTCATGTGAGATATATTCACATGCTTCGAAGTAGTGTGGATCAATTTCTTTGAATGAGTTCATTGTTTGTATTTCTTCGCTTGCTATAGGACTACCTGAATTCATCATATACTAATTGTACGTAATGGTTGGTCTTCAATTATCTTTTGCCAAATTATTTATCATATAAATTAGCACTTAAAAATAATGGCTTAAATACATATGTTTCCATAAGTAGTGTAAGTAGAAACGCATGGCAATAATTGATCACAAAGCATATTTTTTCTCCTTGGCATTGCATGTTTGTTAGTTCGTTCTTGGTGTGCAATCGTCAACATGTATTTTGACATGCGATCACTGAAGCTATAGCAGGCATCAATTTAATTGTTGGACCATCGTCCTATTGATTGTGCATCGAACACATGCATGCATGCTGATATAATTAACTATATATCTTAAACTAATTCACAAGGCCTGCCACTATCTTCCATTCAACTCTGAAATGAAATATACGTAGCTAGGTAAAAAATGTGATATATCCTAATTAATTATTTGCCTCCAAATTCCCATGATATATATGCTTTATATAAAACCACATTTATAACGGCATCAATTCGGTAGATAGATCAAATATAGAATAGTTAGTGTGGCTCGTCCACTACTTTGGTAAATGCATATTAATTGTCGATTCATTCACATACATATGTATGCATGCACGCATGCATGCATGCGTCATATCATGCATTCAAGAAAACATGACATGTCTATATATATGTATATATAAGGTGGCATCGCCAGGTAATCCTCGCCATGTAAGACCCACCAACACCAAGAGCATTGCGCTTTAATGGTGTACGTTCTTCTTGGTCGATGATTTCTATGATCCTATATAAATGACTTGTATATATTAAAAAGATCGATTTGATTAATTAGCATTTAGCCACATCTAATTCCTCAATGCATGTGGTGAGAAAGTGAGCATAGCGGAGGATTTAATTAGTTAGAGAGAGATGGGGCGAAGGCCTTGCTGCTCTAAAGAGGGTCTCAATAGAGGAGCTTGGTCTGCTCGTGAAGACAAGATCCTTACTGACTACGTCACAGCTCATGGAGAAGGCAAATGGAGAGACCTCCCCAAGAGAGCAGGTAATTAAGTTATAGCTAGTTGATTAGATCACCCCTTAAATTGTTAACTTGCATTTATTTTAGGGTTGAAGAGGTGCGGCAAGAGCTGCAGACTCCGGTGGTTGAATTACCTGAGACCAGATATCAAGAGAGGCAACATCACCGAAGATGAAGAGAACCTCATCATCAAGCTCCACTCCCTTCTCGGAAACCGGTAGTCATTTCTAGCTTAGTTGGTTAAGACATGATCCTGCTTAATTTGTAACATAATTCAAGATGAACGATGAGTTCATCTTATTTTGACATTGCAATCTGTGCGGGCAGATGGTCGCTGATAGCAGGCAGATTGCCGGGGCGAACAGACAATGAAATCAAGAACTATTGGAACACAAACCTGAGCAAGAAAATAATGCCGCAGCTCTGCATCAGGAGATCGTCAAAGGGTAAGGCCGAGGCCAACAAGTTACCAGCAACAGCAGACTCCTCATCGGATCATGAAGCCGTCACCAGAGCCGCCGCCGAGCAACCTACCTTCCTTATCAAAACCAAGGCCGTGCGCTGCTCCAAGGTCTACATCCCATCACCGTCATCGCCGGCGACGCAACACGAACACTTGGCGAACAACCACCAGAGATCCGAGCTCGCTCGTTGCAACGAGAACACCCCGTCGTCGGCGTCCGAACTCCAAGTCGCCGACCCCGCCTGCTGCTTCCTCGAGGACTTCGACATGGAGGAGCTGATCTCAGGCTTCCCGGTCGACGACGCCTTCCTGCAGCTTTGCGTTGACGACGATGTAGGCCAATTCACACGACAAAATGACGTGGTCAGTACCGACGACAACGGCTCACTGTGGTTCTGCGACGATGACGCCATGCAAGACGAGTTCAGAGGGAGCGACGGTTGCACGGAGTCGCAAATAGCGGCTGAGGTTGAAACGCTGGCTTCGCTGATCGATTCAGAAGAGGAACACCGAGAATAATAAATAATGTGTGGAGATAATCAAATCAATTAATTAAATGCGAACCGGAGAACTCCATTTCCGTAAAATTTATGTATGTACTCCAGATCATGAAATAATTAATGCTCGGCATCAAGCACTGCACCATGCACACAGGAACTTTAAATGGAAGAAGAAAACGCAACTGTTCAAGGTTATATTAACGCCAGCAGTCGAACAATTGGGTATAACGTGTAAGGAGATTAAGTTTGTAGGTGGGCTGTTTGTCGGAATAAAAAGAATAGAGGACGTGATGACCGATTAATGCGTAGTACCCCATCAATTACATTCTTCACTAAATGATATCTGATATGATATAATTTCAGTACGTTTAGTTTAAGCGACTGATCGATCATATGGCTAGCCAGTAGATATATATTGTGTTTAGAGATTTTAAAGCTGTAGGTGTACGTAGGTCAAAATTAAGCTCACATCATCCCATGTACAATCGTTGGAAATTTTTAAGGACAGTTTGTTAAGTAGCAATCTATATATTATCGGTAACTTAATTTTTAAATTCTGATGACTCATACGTTATCATATTTCATTCTGATAATCCATATTATTATTTTGGTTGTGGGTATTATTGATTACCACCCAATATTAATAATAAATTTTAATATTATTCTTCTCTTTCGTACATTCTACTCTATATAAGGATCACCATATATGTCGCTACCATCATATCCGCTGCCACCAACATCCACTACAAGAAAAGGGACCCCAATGATGCAAATGTAGGAACACCTTAATTAGCGTTGCCAAATTTTTAAAACATTTATTACTGGGAGATGCTATAAAAAATATCATCTTCTCTTATGTAATTGGAGATGCATTTTTTTTAGCTTCTCAATTTTTCCAATCAGAGACTATATTACAAGCGTCTCAAAATTAGAGACGCAATTTATGTTGCGTCTAAAATTTTTTTAATTAGAGACACAATTTATATTATGTCTCAATTTTTTTCTAATTATTAGGGACACAATTTAAATTGTGCCTTTTTTTGTTTGTCTAATTATGGACGTTTTTCTAATTCATTAGGGACACAATTTATATTATGTCTAATTAATTTTTTCAATTAGAGACATAATTTATATCGTGTCTCTCATTTAGGTAATCAAGGATGCTTTTCCCGCCTCATTCCTTCTACACCCAACCCAAGCCTTTCCTTCTTCACTCGTGCCTTCCTCATTTCCTTCCTCTCTCGGTACTAGGAATATAATCGTTATTGACGGCTCAAATTACTGTTGCTGAATCGTCGGTGATGCTTATCACGGACGGCAAAAACCTTTGCAACAAGCCGTCGCAACTATAGATGTAGCTAATAACCTGTGACAGCCACGTCGACCATCACAAATAACATATCAACTACATATTTAATCATCAATGATAGCCAACGCGGTTGTCGCTAATAAGTTATGATCAACGGCCCCCAGCCATCTCTAAATGTTATCAGCAACCGTGATAACCTATGTTGCCTAAGCCATTAGTCATTTACGATATGCTTTCAGCGATGGTTTTGTGACGATCACTACTAGAATAGACCACATCAGCCACGGGAATCATCGACGACCGCCAGGGCCGTCAGAATCATTCACGGCTTTGCGTCGGCCGCAGCGACCGTGGCTGATGTAACCAATTCAGTCGCGGCTCACATACGGCCAAATAGAGCCGTCGCTCATAGTTCATGGCGCGCAAGGGGCACGAAATAAAACAAGTTATTAGCAACGACTTACCGGGGGCACTGGAGCCGTTGATGATGTGAATAATCAAATCAGCCGCGACACACCTACGCCTGGATAGCCATCGCTCATAGTTGATGGCGCGCACGGGGCGCGAAATAAAATAAGTTATTAGCCATGACTCTACTCCGTCGTTGATGATATGAATAAGTGATTAGCCACAGTTAGATGTGGCTGTCGCTTATTAATTAATGCCACGAACGCAGCGCCAATATTAAAATAGTCTTCACCGACGGCTTCTAGAGCCGTCGGTGATAATAAAACTACGTATCCACGGTGTTCCGACGACTTGCGAGCCGTCGGTGAAAATCTTTTTTTATTTGCATTTGCGCCCGACCCTTCCTCTTTCTTCCTCTTTCTTCTATGCTCGTCGTTGTCCCCTGTTGCCGTCGTCGTCCGTCGTTGTCGGTTGCCACGGAGTCGCTACCTATTGCCGCCGCTGTCTGTCACAGTCGGTAGTCGCAGAGTCGCTGCCTATTGTCGCCGCCGTCTGTCACTGCCGGTTGCCACCGCCGATGAACCTCTCCCTTCCGGTATGCACTGATCCTCTCCTCACCTATTTCATTCCGCGCCTATGTGTCACCCTCTTCGCCCGCGCCGCCCTCTCCGCCTCAGCGTCGACACGGCCATCCTTCTCCGTGCCGACGTCAACCCGACCGGTGCCGCATTGGGGCCAATTACCATCAGCCCCAATGCATCGAATAGTAACCGATAGTGATGTCGGCTACTGCTTGATTAGAGTTAATTACCCTAATCAATTACTTGATTAGGGTAATTAACCCCTAATCAAACTGTGATTAGGGTAATCATAGTTTGATTAGGGTTTAATTTTTATTTTTATTTTTTTATTGTATTTATTAGGAAATAATTATTAATTAGGTAATTAGTTTGGTTAATATTAATTAATGGTTAATGTTGATTAGGGTTTAATTAGTTTTAGATTAATTAATGAAATTAGTTTAATATTAATTAATTAGTCGTGCGGAATCGTCCATTGAGGACTCGCGCCGGAATCGTCCACTGTTGACTCGTGGCCAAATCGTCCACTTTGGACTCGCGGTCAAATCGTCCATGGTGGACTCGCGTCAGAATCGTCCACAATGGATGGACTCATGCCGGAATCGTCCACTTTGGACTTGCGTGAAATCATCCACTATGGACTCGCACCGGCATCCATAAATTTAGAAAAAAATCAAGACAAGTTGATACGTTTCACGTACGATTGACGAGTCAAGTTTTAATTTAGCAAAACCTTAGATCCGTTCGGGGGTTGTATGTTCGTGTAAACGAAGTTAATGATCTTTTATACGACATACAACCCTTGAATTGTCCCTAATTGGATAATTTGGGAATATAGTTATTTATATTGCACTTAGTTTCTTCTTTTTAGTCATTATTAATTTGAGGCCATTGATTGATGAATTGAACATGTTATGGTCTGATGGGATTATGACATATGATGTGTTTAGAAAACAAAATTTTCAAATGAGAGCAGCACTTATGTGGACTATCAGCGACTTTCCTGCATATGCTATGTTATCAGGATGGAGCACACACGGGAGGTTACCTTGTCCATATTGTTTAGAGCATAGCAAATCTTTTATTCTCGAAAATGGGAGAAAGACATCATTTTTCGATTGTCATCGTTAGTTTCTCCCTCTTGATCATCCATATCGAAGGCAAAGAGACAATTTATGAAGGGCTGAATTGAAAGAGATGTTCCACCTCCACGATTATCGGGTGATGAAATGAAGGCACGTGTTGATAAATTACCTGGTATTCAATTTGGAAATCAATGTGTTGCTAGAATTTCAGGATATGCGGAACAACACAATTGGGTTCAAAAAATTATCTTTTGGACTTTACCGTATTGGCATACAAATTTAATTCGACACAACTTAGATGTGATGCATATTGAACGAAATGTGTTTGAAAATATATTCAATACGGTAATGGACATCAAGGGGAAAACGAAAGACAATGTCAAGGCTAGAGCTGATTTGCGTAAGTATTGCAAGCGCCCCGAATTTGAATTACAGAATGTCAATGGGAAACTGTTGAAGTCGAGAGCCTCATTTGTGTTGAACAAAGAACAAATCAAAGCAGTATGTCATTGGGTCAAAGAATTGAAATTTCCTGATGGTTATGCTTTAAACATAAGTGGATGTGTAAATATAGATGATTGCAAATTTTAAGGAATGAAAAGTCATGATTGTCATGTTTTCATGCAAAGGCTTATTCCAATTGTATTTCGTGATTTGTTACCTGATCCAGTATGGGATATATTAACTGAGCTGAGTTTATTCTTTTGGGATTTGTCTTCAAGTGTGTTGCGAATTGAGGAGGTCAAAAGACTTGAGTTAAACATTGTTGAGATACTATGCAAGCTTGATAAAATATTTCCACCAAATTTTTTCGACTCTATGGAGCATCTCCCTGTTCATTTATCTTATGAGGCAAAAGTTGGTGATCCTGTACAATATAGATGGATGTATATATTCAAAAGGTAACACATATGTCTTTTGATTCTTCATTCAAATTTCTAATTTTTATAAACGTCTTAATTTATAAGAATATTTCAAGTATATGCTTCAATTGAAGAAAAAAGTGAAGAATCGAGCATATGTTGAAGGATCAATTTGTGAAGCATATATCATACAAGAAATTTCTACTTTCTGTTCTTTTTACTTTGAACCAAAGGTAAACACAAGGTTGAATCAAGTACCTCGAAATGGTGATGGTGGAGTTCCAACTACCATGGGACGCTTATCTATCTTTACCTACCCTGGTCGACCTTGTGGGGCCATTGGGCGTTATAGGATGGCTGTCGACGAAGTTGAGTATAAAGCAATGGAGCTTTACGTACTTATGAATTGTCAAGAAATCTCTCATTTCATTAAGTACGTAGTAGTATTAACATCAACTTTTCGTTAAGTACTTCATATATTCAAATTATGTTAATGTAAACCTTATTGTTTTTAGTGAGTTTAATGATATTGTTAGGCAAAGAGAACCACACTTAACTGACGTAGAGCTAAAGAAGTTACGAGACAGAGAATTTTCAAAATGGTTGAGAGATTATGTAAGCTGAACAATCATCCTTGTGTCAATGTCAATGTGAATAATCCTGATTATTTCATTTTTTTGATAGGTTAATCATAACATTCACACGATTGATAATCGAATACTTGCCATTGCACAAGGCCCATAAAGATTGGTTCGTTCCATGAAGGGTTATTTTGCGAATGGATATAAGTTTCACACCAAGGAATTTTCACATGGAAAGAAAATAATTAACAGTGGTGTTTGTGTCAAGGGTAGTTGCTACAATGACTTTGAAGCTGATTATGATGGCATTTTGATTGATATTGTGGAGGTAGAATACTTTGGTGGAAATAATATGGTGTTATTTAAATGTGAGTGGTTTGATACTGAAAAAGGAGTTAGAGTACATCCTCGCCATGGACTTGTTGAAATCAATTACAAGTTGAGACTTTATCATGATGCTCCTTTTGTGTTGGCAGAGCAAGCTCAACAAGTTTATTACACTAGTTATCCCTTAAAGAAAAAAGGAAGGAGTGATTGGTGGTCTGTATGCAAAATTAAAGCAAGAAATAGATTTGATGTATTTGAGGTTCAAGAAACAGACGATAATATCCCTCCACAGACCGATGATTTTTTTCAAGAGGATGAGGTTGAAACAATACAACCTATTATGCCTACAACTGAGTTGAATTTGTTAAATGTATTAGTTGATAACGATGGTGTAGTTGTTGAAGTAGATCAACATGAAGAATTTTTCTTAAGAACTCGAAGACAAGCCATTGAGAAGAATGAAGAAGAAGCGGACACTATAGACACGAAAGATAGTGAAGACGATGAAGTTGACGAGTATTTGTCAAATGAGGAGAATGATGATTGAAACTTTTTTTGTATAAGTTTACTTTTGATGATCACTTATAAAATCATTGTGAACATGATGACAAACTCTCATTTGTTTCTAATTGATTTTAAAAAAAAAAATCATGTGTCTTCAATTATTAACTATTCTTAATGCACTTTTAGTAAATAATGGTGTCACGAGGGCGAGGACGAGGTCGAGGGCGTCCTCCTTTGATTGAAATTCCTTTTGCGGCCTCTACACAATCATCATCATTTGAAACTATAGTTGGAGCCACGACCTCTACACCTTATACTCCTGTTATACCTGTTACCGTTCCACTTGAACCGTCTACAATTGTACCTATTACTATTCCACTAGAAACACCTTCTACTCCTACACCTTCGACGTCGTCAGCACCAGCACCAACACCCTCACCACCTTCGGTCCATTTGTATTTGATGCCATCAGCTCCTCTTGTGCCATCTACATCTGCCCCTACATACAGTGATGATACTTCATGTCGAAGAGGACCAAATCAGCCTTCACAATCGTCAGAGACACCAGATGATAGACACCTATTAATTATTGATAAGAAAAGGTAGATCATTATATTTTTAGCTTCCTCGTTTGGATTATGCATTTATAGTAACCTCGTGCTCTTTTACTTCACTATATATTTCATTTGCTATTGGCATTGAACTCTTTTACTACTCTTTCTTGATAAGCATGGATGAAAAGTAGTTTAAATAGCATGAAAATCCATATTAATAAACACATAATAGTCTGCCCATCATAAATCATTTGCACGTTAGTCTCTAGTATACAAATGAAAATTGCTTCCTAGCAGTTAAGCAATTATTGTTGATCTTCATGCATTAGTTTTTGAACTCTCAATCTCGAAACTTAAGGAACTTCTTCAACTAAACTATTCATTCTTCAACTTAAGGAACTCTCAATCATTTGCATGTTAGTCTCTAGTGAAGGCGAAATGGCAACACTAGAGGGGGGGTGAATAGTATGTTTACTAATTCGATTAGCCTAAATTTAATTTTAAACGCTTACTTAGATCGATTAGGCGATTTGCGATTCGATGAATGTATGCAAAAGCGAAATAAACAATTAAGCCCAAACAATTTAAATCGAAGCAACCACAAGATTTATAGTGGTTCGGCCCCAATGCCTACTCCACTACCTAAGCACCCCGCTTAGGATTTCCAAACTAAGTTTTACTAGATTAATTAGTTTCCCTTACAACAAGGACTTTTCACCGGAAAGACTCGCTCTCCACCCGAAGGCACTTCCACACCCGTAAGTATCCCGCCTTCCTACCGAGAGCTCTTTCCCACCTTAACCTAAGGGACAACTAGAATTAATTCTAGTAACAACTAAGCTTACTTACAAAAGTGGCTTTACACCTAACACCAGGTAACCACTTATACCCACAAGACCTAACACCAGGTCTTCACACACAAATCCAAATAAAATGTTAAAAAACAGGTAAAAATTACAATCCAAGGAGCTTAGAATAAAACCAATAGTACAAGCTCCTTAGCAAGCCTTTGGCACCTTCAAATCTTCAGGAGGTAGAACTCGATTGAAACCCGAGTTGAGCCATGCTTATGCGCTTGAAGAAGATGTTCATGGAAGAAGCAGAGCGTGCTTTAGATCTTTTGGAAGTCTTCAAATCTTCCTCTTAGAATGCTCAATGAACTCTGTTATAATTAAGGAAGAAGGTTAAAAGAAGCATATGAGGGTATATTTATACCCTCGTGAAGAAATGGTTGTTCAACGGATAAAAAACTATCCGTTACAAGCCGCCGGTCATTCGACCGCTCCATTTCTCCCTGTGGTCGGTCGACCGATGGGTCGATCGCCAGACATAGATCGCACGATCCGCGATCTTCGATCGACCGACGCGATCTCGCGTCTACGCCTTTCAGCAGGTCGGTCGACCGTTTGGTCGATTGCTGCTCTTTGTCCATTTTAGGTCTCTGTCAGTCGACCAATCGGTCGACCGAAGTAGCCACTGCCTATTTTAGGCAGTGTTCGGTCGACCGACAAGGCTACTGCCTTTTACCTGAACCTATTCGGTCGACCGCCCGGTCAACCGAACATAGGCTGAGTTTGTTTTCTCAGCCAATTTTCTTTCGTGCTTCGTTTCCGGATTCTGACTTTCAACGAGCATCATCTTGGAGAACTTTTGACTTGATCTTTGGACTCGTCCAAGCAAATTTGGTGCACTCGTCGATCTTCGAGAAATTTCCGAGACGAACACGAGCGCGATGATCAATGTCCTTTCGATTTTGCAATTTTTTCGATCTATCCGATCGAGGATATCGAACGCTAGTCGATATGGAACCTGAAAGATATTCTCAATGAAATCATTAGTCCCATGTTTGTTATCATCAAAATCATCAAAATCGAGATTAAGGCTAAGGTTGAAAACCTAAAGCCAACAATCTCCCCCTTTTTGATGATGACAAACATCCATAAGAAAATATAGCATTATAGCATATATGACATCAACTAAGGGATTTTTCCCCCTATCAGCATGCATATCTATGAGATAGACTCCCCCTATCTATATGCATGGATTTCCTATATTTTCCTCACACTTTTCTTATACTTTTCTCCCCATTTTTCTTATACTTTACTCCATGGTTTTCTCCCCTTTTTGACCTATATTTTTTTTATGGTTTTCTACATAATTCTCTCCCCCTTTTGACTTATACATTTCTCCCCCTTTTGACATCAATCAAAAAGGGCAAGAAAAGCTATCTACTCAAAGGGATGAAACACAATTAATACATGAGGTTGAAACTCTAAGGAGTATTTTTCATGAAACATGAAAACCTAAACCAAAGGAATGAAAAGCAAATATATAACATGATACCAACTTAATCATACATGATATCAAGGAATGATAGATACAATTCAAGCCTAAATCATGTATGCACTCAAGTCAGATACCAATGTTGTAGTTTATCTTTTTCATTACATTTTTATATTTCATTCAAACTTTCAAAATATCAAGATTTTAATAATTTAAAGCATGATTATCAAGTTTGAAGTGAAACTAATGTCATTTAATCAAATTTTGAACTTAGCATGTTTTCATTTGAAATAAGCATGAAAACTATGAAAGTGCTAAGCTCTAATTTTGCTATCTACTCATATTTTCTCAAACTTAGGCATTTAGACAT
This sequence comes from Canna indica, assembly GCA_034359265.1. Taxonomy (NCBI): domain Eukaryota; kingdom Viridiplantae; phylum Streptophyta; class Magnoliopsida; order Zingiberales; family Cannaceae; genus Canna; species Canna indica. The sequence goes on along the minus strand of CP136898.1, from coordinate 26,755,054 downwards.
TAAACATGAGATAATGTAAGTCTATGAATTGAGTTGGGGCTTAAGATGAAACCTTTTTAATTCACTTTGTTGACTTAAGTCAACCTATACTTCTAGTTTCAAAAATCACCCTTTTAAGTTTATTCAAAATTATATTGTTGACAAATGTTTTTGAAATCAATTTTTGGATGAAAGATTTGATACCAAATAGAATGCTCATTTTGATACCAATTGTGGGATGAAAATTTTGATACCATTTATTGAATAGTTATTTGGAATGCATGTATCAAGTTTGAACTCAAAATGAATTTTCTAAGTTCATTTTTCATCATATATTGATTTTAATGAAAACATACCAAATGTAGTTTCTAGCTATCATTCAAGAATTCAATATCATTCCAAGGAATGATTTTACTCAATCAATGGTGTGAATGATATTAGAACCATAATCAAAATGGTATATATGAGTTTTCATTTGAAGTTTTAAATTGTATTTTTGAAATTTTCAGTTATTCTGAAAATTTCTTCAATTTTCATTCAAACTTTCATGACACCACTTGATGGTCATGTAAAGAGTATATGTCAAGTTTGAAATAAAAATTTTATCCTTAAGTCAAGATATCAACCTAGTATGGTTTCATTCAAAACTAAACTAGTTTTTATTAAACTTGCTAAGTTTCAATCTTAACATTTACTAATGATTTTTCAAATTTAAACCTATGAATACCTAGCATGAGTAAATCTAAATATGTTTCTCAAATATGGATTATAAATGAGACCATTAGGTCAACTTGTTGACTTGGGTCAACTTAGTTCAAAAGAGGTATCCATGAAACTACCTCTATGTCATTTTATCCATATCCATATGAATTTTCCATTCTAAGTGCTTGGAAACATGTCAAACCTATTCCTAAACATGTTTATGAAGATTTGGACTTAAAATAAAGTATCCAAGTCAATTTGTTGACTTGGGTCAAACCTTTCAAGCTTAAGTCCCCTAAAGTGATATAGATATCACATTGTTCATCTAGACATGAATTTTCAATTTTAACTTTTTAGACTTATGTGATATGTGTATCTAAACATGTTCATTTAATTTTAACTTAACATGAAGTCTCTAAAAAATAATTTTAACCTAGTTCAATTTCACAAATATCAAGATATCATGAAATGAGCTAAGTTATCAAGATTTTTCCTACTCATGAAAATTCAAACATATATCATGCAACATCAATCATGAGTATATAGAGACATCATTAAACATGAAAATTCAATTTCTTTTTTTAAAGATTTTTGCAAAATAAAATTCATACCTTATTTTTAGAAAATTTGCCCAACTTATTCATTTCCTTTTTCATTTACTTATAGATAGCATATCTTTCCAATTCTTAACTTACAAGTAGACTTCATTAGTATCATAATGAAATAATAAGACTACTAGCAAGCTAATTTACTAAATAGCAAGGTTCAATGCAAAGTTTCATTTTAAAACCTTAACATATGCTAGATAGTATAGATTCATTTTAAAGAAAATTTTTCATGATATCAAAATGAATCATAAGGGATCTTAAGATGTGAAACCTATGAGAAATAAGGTCCTTAAACAAGTTAAACTAGTTTGGATTTAAAAGGAATGTCTCTAATGACAAGTTCTAACCTAGGGCAAGTTTCATTTAATGAAGTTTGCCTAAGTGCCATAATTCTACCTACTCATGAGAAAATAAAGATTTTACATACAATTCTAGTCATGAGTATAGAGACATGATTTTAGCTTAAACAATGAGGTATAACACTTAGATTTTGAATTTATCAAGGTTATACCATATTCATGATGATTTATCCAAACTAATATTTTTCTTCCTAATTAGCCTTCCTAACATGTTTATAACTTGCAAGTAAGCTACACTAATATTCTAGAGAAAATCTAGCTACTTAGCAAGCTAACTTGTCACACCCCGACTGAGGGTAGTGTGACCGACCAAGGTCCACATCTTGCCCTGTAGCCTACTGTCTACGTTGACATCAAGAAACCAAAACACATCGACAGAAAGAAACTTAACATACTTTATAAAACAAAGTTTGCAAGTCACAATGTATAAGTTTTTCAAAACAAGAAGAAACATCAACCTCAAATCCAAATGGACAAACATCACGTTTTTGCAATTCTTTTCAATTACAACCGTCAGTGCAGAAATAAACCAACATAACTAGGACTAGTCTAAGACTCATGGACGTCGCTACGAGATTTGGCACCGCCTCTGCCCTCCAGCTGCACCATGTCAACACAAAGCTACTGCTCATGCTCTGCAAAAATAGAAATTAATTGTGAGCCCACTTAGGACTCAGTGAGTGGCTCAATTGAACCTCCACATAAGCCTCGATCATATATATATATATATATATATATATATATATATATATATCATACAGGGCAATAAAGAAAATGTACTAGGAGGTAAAATTTATTTCTAATGCGATTACCGACCCCCAACGGGTTCGTCCGCATCAACTGAACATGATAACCTGCCATCTTGTCTTATCTAGCCTTCGGCATTCGGCCCTTGGGCCTACTCATAGAATCATATCCCGGCTACAGCCGTCCCTACCATATCCGATAGTATTACATTAGCTCTAGGCCACAACATCTCAAGATGTAAACAAACAATCTCGGGCCGTCGACTAGGATGGCCACTAGTCTCCGGACACTGTCTGGGGTAAGGATAGCTAGTCCCACCCAACTAGGGTCTGGCACCTAGCGGGCCCGCTGGCGCACCTCTAGACCCAACTGGCCGAGCTGAGCATTGGTCATTTTTTACTCCTCGCTCCTCGGCGTACCATCTCAAGAATATTACACATTCAATATCCTAGGGTTTCCATACATATAAATATACCTCGGGCCTTTTCCCGTATCTAGCCATGACCGGCTACCGGGTCAACAATTCATGCTGCCCCTTTTAGTATATGTGCACCTACAATCTCTAAGTTTCCAAAAATATACAAGTAGTTATAGAAGTATTATCGTCTCATATCTAAGTTTCCATAAATGTGCTATGAACATCTAGTGGCACCTTACATGTTAACTAGCCTTCTACACTGTCTTAGGTGAGAAATTCCATAAGTCAACCTTGGAATACCATCCCAGAACATTTAGGGCAGCATACATAATTTAAAGAAAAATGCTCAAATATTACATCATTCATCATATATAACCATAATGCACATACCTAACAATTCTTATACTACCTTAGGAATATTAGCTCAATAAGGAGCAACTATCTAGCATGGCAAGGTAGTAATAAATTTAAATAACATGTGTGAATTATAAAACATGGTAACATTGTCAACATCCAAGTTTAAGGATCAAATGCCAAGTATGGTTACAAGACTAGCATTCCTAAAGTTTCAAATCAATCAAGCTACTTGCTATGTTTGATGTTCTTCCTAAGTATTGTCATATCTCTATGTATGATCCTCATAGTCATGTAATTTCCATCTATAGCTAATCTCTTCTCCCCTCCCTAGCCTTGGCCGAACCATGAGCAAGGAAGACCTTGCTCGGCCATGGTCCTAATGGTAGGAAAAGAGGGAGGAGACTCTAGCTATTCCTCTACCTCTTCAATTCCGAATGTAACTTAAAATGCCAATTAACTAATTTACCCTTCCCTCACCCTTGGCCGAACCCTCTTCATGAGTGGTAAGGTTCATTCGGCCATTCAAGGGACTCCTAGGGAAGACATTCTTCAATATACGAAAGATATACAAATAGAACTACATCGAACATTGATCTAAGGTCATCTAAGGGCTTCCTTGCCGTCAAGGGAATTGGGGAAAATTTTGGCATGACCTTTCCCCTTTCCCCATGACTCGGCAGCCCTAAAAACTTGCAAATCGACGAAGAAACAACGAGTTTCGACAAGAAATTTCATAAAACAGTGAACACACATCATAGAAATCAAGATTTGTTAGAAAGATCGTGAAAACTCAACCTATCTCATCTAGGGTTCGGCCACCAGCCTCCCCCAAGCTTCAAAACTTAACCACTCACCTAGGTTGCGGAGAAACAAGGATCGGGTGACGACGACTTGAAATTTTTCCGACGACGACACGAATCCCGGGTCGATCCAAGCCCGAAGCTTCACCTTGCTCCTCTTCCTCTCTCCCCTTAGGCAGCCTTGTGTGGCTCAATGGATGAGCCACACGGCTGCAAGATGAGGGTTTTAATCCCTCATCTAGCTTTCCAAATGAGGCCTCTTGACTCACTTAAATAGCACTCAAACCTCGACTAAATCCGAACTCAACTTGGGTTCCGACTCAAACCATAATATGACTCGAGTTAACTTAATTTAAGGTATGATTTTATAAAAGGAAAGTTAATTATCCAAATAAACTTCATGATTCATTAGCCGAGTCATACCTTTTCACTCAAGGCGATCCTAAGGCTCGACTCGACTACCCCCGAGTCCGACGTGCTGCCCCAAAATAGATTTTTATATTAGGAAACTTTTCCGGGTCTTACATAACTCAACCAAAAAGCAAAGATAGGCATCAAGTTTCATAATCAAAGATTACTTTGCTAAATGATTTCAAATTCATTTCAAATAAAATCAAGTGATACCAAAATGAATTTAAGAGATCACAAAGATTATAAATGAAAAATATGATCTCCAACCCTTCCTATTGGTTGAAAACCGAAAGGTCACAAGTAGCCTACGATTTAGAATCGCAAGGTTGCTTAGGCCCATTACAGGCTACCGGGGTCTCCGTAGAGATCGGAAATCAAAAATCAAAAATATTTTTGAAATAACTCTTTAACAAGAGCGGAGAAAACAACTCAAATTAGACATATATCATAATCTCCAACTAAAATAAAACAAGCTAAAGTAAGGAGATGATACCAAAATGTTTGATGCCAATTTTACCTAAGGCATCTAGGTGAAAGCTTGAAGTTGCAACCAAATAGGATTCTTCATTCAACTCCTTGGTCAACTTCAACTCTTCATCAATCTTTCACCCTTGTGTGGAAGCTCCCCCTACAATAGAACATAAAATTTTTTGTACCCAAATGACTTTGGGTCCTTGGGGGTTAGTTGGCCTAGGTACCCAAAGTATTTTCACAATACTTGGGTTCATTTTAAAGGCACGCTCATGTATAGTATGCCCATAAACACCACAACAAAAATAATATCCATTAAATCTCTTCTTTATATTTTTAGCATGGACATGAGATTTAATGTTAGAATGCTTAACATAGGAGGCATGATGAACATGGGCATTCTTAGATGGAACCTTTTTGTTTTGAACATGAGGTTTAAGAGTGGAATGTTTATCATAAGATTTAACATTAGCATGAACATTCCTTTTTGAAAAATCATTTCTACTAAAATTCTTAAATGAGGAAATATCTTTCATTTCATTCATTTTATTGTTTAGGTTTTGAACCTCATTTTTTAAATCATTCATTGATTTATGAATAGCATGCAATTGAGTTTTCAACATGCTATTTTCATTCTTCAATATGTCATTTTCATTTTTCAAATCCTTAGTGTCAATACTTAAATTATCATGGCATGGATTGTTGACACTAATTCTTAGCTTCTCATTCTCTTTTTTATTATTATGACTAGAAGGGAAAGAGTGTACCTCATCATTGGTACTCATGAGGCAACCTTTTGAAATAGCTTCATAGTCATTGCTAGAGGGTGCTTCAAATGAGGTAGAGGTGGAGGTAGAAGCACTTGACCTCTTCCTTGCTTTGTTCTTCATGCTTGGGCAATTTTTCTTCACATGCCCCTTTTGTTTGCAAGCATGACAGATTACTTTTCTTTTTTGGCTCTTGATGCTACTTCTTTGACTAGAAGAGCTATGGACATCAAAACCAATATTAGTAGTAGGTGAGTGACCATTGTCATCACCACCTTCATTAAAAGTGTCAATCTCTTTGGTTTTGGCATGATCGTATAAATCATTTAAACTTGCCTATAAATCATGATCCGAAGAACAATGCATGACTTTTTCTAGTATGTCATTTGGTAATGTGCAAAGTATGCAATTCATGGCATCTCCATTAAACTTAAACATTTTTTTGTCCATTTCACTCCATGCATGCATATCAACCTTAGCTTCAATAAATTCCCAATGTAACATGTTAAATACACCAAAATCTTTGGTCTTCAAAAATGTGTACATCCTAGATTTCCATAGACCAAAGTTTGATTCATCGAACCTAGGGGGTGAAGACGCTACACTCTCTAGAGCCATTTCTAGATCGAGACTAGGTGTAGACGAGATGATGAAATCTCAAGCTACGAACCTGCTCTGATACCAATTGAAGGCGAAATGGCAACACTAGAGGGGGGTGAATAGTATGTTTACTAATTCGATTAGCCTAAATTCAATTTTAAACAATTACTTAGATCGATTAGGCGATTTGTTATTCGATGAATGTATGCGGAAGAGAAATAAACAATTAAGCGCAAACAATTTAAATCAACGCAAACACAAGATTTATAGTGGTTCGGCCCCAATGCCTACTCCACTACCTAAGCACCCCGCTTAGGATTTCCAAACTAAGTTTTACTAGATTAATTAGTTTCCCTTACAACAAGGACTTTTCACCGGAAAGACTCGCTCTCCACCCGAAGGCACTTCCACACCCAGAAGTATCCTGCCTTCCTACCGAGAGCTCTTTCCCACCTTAACCTAAGGGACAACTAGAATTAATCCTAGTAACAACTAAGTTTACTTACAAAAGTGGCTTTACACCTAACACCAAGTCTTCACACACAAATCCAAATAAAATGTTAAATAACAGGTAAAAATTACAATCCAAGGAGCTTAGAATAAAACCAATAGTACAAGCTCCTTAGCAAGCCTTTGGAACCTTCAAATCTTCAGGAGGTAGAACTCGATTGAAACCCGAGTTGAGCTAAGCTTGTGCGCTTGAAGAAGATGTTCACAGAAGAAGTAGAGCGCGCTTTAGATCTTTTGGAATGCTTCAAATCTTCCTCTTAGAATGCTCAATGAACTCTGTTATAATTAAGGAAGAAGGTTAAAAGAAGCATATGAGGGTATATTTATACCCTCGTGAAGAAACGACTATTCAACGGATAAAAAACTATCCGTTACAGGCCGCCGGTCGAAGCGCCAGTCGAAGCATCGGTCGATCGATCATTCGATCGCTCCATTTCTTCCTGTGGTCAGTCGATCGATGGGTCGACCGCCAGACGCAGATCGCGTGATCCGTGATCTTCGATCGACTAGTTGATCGACCGACGCGATCTCGTGTCTACACCTTTCAGCAAGTCGGTTGATCGATTGGTCGACCGCTGCTCTCTGTCCATTTCAGGCCTCTGTCGATCGACCAACCAGTCGACCGAAGTAGCCACTGCCTATTTTAGGCAGTGTTCGGTTGACCGATAAGGCTACTGCCTTTTACCTGAACCTATTCGGTCGACCGCCCGATCGACTGAACATAGGCTGAGTTTGTTTTCTTAGCCAATTTTCTTCCGCGCTTTATTTTCGGGTTCCGGTTTTCAACGAGCATCATCTTGGAGAGCTTTTGACTTGATCTTTGGACTCGTCCAAGCGACATTGGTGCACTCGTCGATCTTTGAGAAATTTCCGAGATGAACCCGAGCGCGACGATCAATGTCCTTCCGATTTTGCAATTTTTTCGATCAATCCGATCGAGGACATCGAGCGCTAGTCGATATGGAACCTGAAAGATATTTTCAATGAAATCATTAGTCCCATGTTTGTTATCATCAAAACTATCAAAATCGAGATTAAGGCTAACGTTGAAAACCTAAAGCCAACATCTAGTATATAAATCATTTGGCTCTCACAGTTCAAACTCTCTCACTAAACTATTCATTCTTCAACTTAAGGAACTTCTTGATCACCCCCATCATTTCACTTCCAGGGAACCTTCCCATGCAACCCCTTGGCTTGTCATGACTAGCATCATCTATAGCCTGCCATGACAGATATACAAATAGATAAAATGTATTGTTAATAATACACTATTTATAGTTCTAATTGCCAAGAAAACCTCAACAACAAAACAATCCTACATTAGCTGTCTGTTGATATTAAATGCACTGAATGAAATGTAACACTATACCCCTTTTATATCATAATAGTATTTCTACTGTTAAGCAGAGTTATAGTATTTGCTATTGGCATTGAACTCTTTTACTACTCTTTCTTGATAAGCATGGATGAAAAGCAGTTTGCAGATTGAATGATAAGCATGAATGAATATGAATAACTACTTGTCAGTTTGAATAGCAGTTTTTGAGTTCATATTTATCTATGTCTTGAGTGCATAATCAAATTTCATCATAATATTAGTGCAGTTTGAAATTGTCTGTTTGAATAGCAATTTTAATAGCAATTTGAGTTCATATTTATCTCTGTTCTTGAGTGCATAATGAAATTGTTATTGTCTCATTAGTGTGTTTAGCAGTTCACACTTATCTCTGTTCTTGCCCTCCATTTTGGTGAGGTGAAAGTTCACCACTGACCTCAAGTTAGGATAGACACCTATTTGAGTTAAGGATCTTGTGAGGGGGATGCCCCTTTCGAGGGAGGGGGATGACCTCAAGTTAAGGATCATTATAAGCTATTAGTGAATCAAAAATCACCTTTGCTAAGAAATTAAATTGTCCAAGCATTCGGGTGTTTACTATGTCCAACTCAGACCATTTCAAATTTAGATAACTCCTTAATGGCCATTTCAAATTTAGCTTACTATTATAAGCTACTAGCAACATAATGTTGATAAAGGTGGGCCATTTACTTAATGGAAACTTAGTTATCCAAGGTTCCTCTAGAATCCTGGTTTTCTTGTTAGTCTGCATTCTGTTATAAGTTCAGAAAAATATTAAGATATAAACCAAGCTCATAGATTAGCTTACCGAACATAGTGGATGGGGAAACCAATTCCCATATAAGAATTAGACCATCTGAAGAAGAAGAAGCAAACAATGCTTTAGTAGGAGATACCATCAAGCCATTTAGATATGCAACACCTTTCTTGTGCATTTCTGGTACTTGTAAAACACTTCTCCACTAAACCAACAACAACCACAAAAGTAGAAACATGTAAAGATGTGATAAAAAAAAATGAAACCAACACTAATTAAACTAAATCAGAAAAACAAAGTACTAGCTAACTATAATTGAAAGAAAAAAAAGGTAGCTAAAAGTTTAATTGAAAACAATTCCAAGTAGAAGCTATAAGATATTTAGTGTAATTGTGTGAAGGCAAATAGATGAATCAGGAACTAAGCAAAAAGTGGTCAGTTATAACCATTTTTGAAGCTATATCCCCTGTAGAGTTCTAATACATGATTCCCCCTAATCTACCCAAAAATTCAAAAGGTCTGTAACTTTTTAACAAACCACAAAGCATACTCTAGAAATTGGCTTGCAGCATAACCTGCTATGTAACAGCATTAAAAGCAATACCTTTACAAGCTCAGTCATGGGTAGAAAATGTTAGTGTAGTAATTTACAAGTTATGAATCTTTATTACTGCATGTGGTATATTCTGAGGCCTACTGCATGTGAAGGCATATCTTAATTACTTTTAGGATTGTGTGATCACACATCTCTCAAGCCATATCTTCATTTGATATATATATATATATATAGTGCTTTATACATGAATTAAATTTGGAAAAGAAAATATTGATAAAGTTCATTTTAGTAGTGTTAATTATAGACTTAGCACCATTGACCAAAAACCAAGTATTAATTGTTTGCATGACATATGTGTGTGGTTTTCTCCCCCCCAAAAAGTTAATTACAGACTTTAATTGTTTGCATGACATTTGCATGACCATAAAGTTCATTTGTGATCTAGTTTTATTATTTTTGTAGCTTCCTCGAAACAGAAGTGGTTCGAGACATTTCATCAATTGTTAAGGGAAATTTCACGGGTGTATGACCATATTGGTCTGAAGTGTCATCACATCTGAAGGAGTTACTCTGGGACAAATTTAAGGTATTTTATTTTAAAATTTTGATTATGATAATTATATGTTGCTGATATATAAACTCCTAAAATTGAAATTTTTATCTCCACTATTGTGTATTTGGGTTTTTTTAGGCAGTTTATCGTTGGGATCATTCTCAGACCAATGGAATTCGAGAAATATGGGACAGGACAGCTTGTCGACGCTTCTTTGATAATATGTGCGATGCTAGAAATTATGCAAAAAGAAAGGCTAACACCGATGGTATCCGCCGAACTAGCGATTTTGGCCCTCCGTGGATACCTCCAGATATTTGGAATCAATTTATTATTGAGCATTGGGATACAGATAAGTGGAGACGAAAATCAGAAGTCGGTCGTCTCAATCGCAAGAAGGAGGTAGATGGTGACATTACACTTCATATAGGTGGATCTATTTCATTTGTTGCTCATCGAAAAAAACTGGTATGATATTTGATAATATTATTGTCATACAAAATTTATGTTGATATTGTTAATTAAATATTATTTATCTTTTTTGTAGGATGAAAAGTTGAATCGACCACCTACACATCTTGAGTTGTTTAAACACACCTATAAGCGAAATAGTGGTGAGGGTGACTACGTCGACGACAAATCACAAAAAATTACGGTATGTATATACTTGATTTAACTAATAATTAACTAATTTTTAAAATATAATAATTAACTATTTTTTAAAAAATTGTACAGGAGACTTATGAGATATCAATCATAGAGAAGTATGACACAAATGCATCATTACACCCAAATTTTGATCCTGAAGAATGGATTAATGCCTCTGGACCCCCATCTTATAATCAGGTCTATAGTTTTAGATGTCGAGAGGGTGTTAAATCTGTTATTGGGAGTTCAAGCTCTGAAGGAAGTACATCCTCAAGTTATGGGCATCGTCAGACACATGATGAGTGGAACAATATGCAGATGGAGGTGGCATCCATGCGAGAGCACATTACCCATTTGGAGACATCGATGCAATCACAAGTGGAGGCTCAAGTCCGTTTGCTATTGACACAACTTGGTATTCCTGTCATTTCTTCGGAATCAACAAATTCTCCATCGAGTTCCACCGCACCACCTCCACCACCAAATCAAGTCCGCTGGGTTATGATCACTGGTTAGTAAATTAAACTACATTCTTAATTAATTATTCGATATTTTTTTACTAAGAGTCTTCGCACCAAATGCTCACGCCATGCCGCAAAATCACATTTCTAGATTTAACTAATACAGGATTTTTCACCCATATTTTGATGGTTGTACAGTATATACTGAAAAACAAACCATTCATGAAGGGATCCATCTTCATATTTAAGAAGAAATGGAACCCTTCTCGTCTAGTTAAAATATGAAATTGATTTGTTTGCCCGGTTGCCCATAAGGTATGCTCATTGTTTTAGTTGAGCTACCAAAGATGGTGACTGCAATGGCTGATGATGCCCAATGTTGGGCTTTGTAATAGGGAATTGAAGTGTATATTGTAACAACTTGTTAATCTATGTACTTGATTAAAGGATTGTATGACTGTTGCTGGTCCATATGTTCCTAAATTATGGTTGTTCTTGCAATTGAGGAGTTTTATCTAAGAAATATTCTTATGGTTTGGATTGGAAATTAAGTGATATAGGTAAAAAGTGTCATAATGCAAAGTTTTGTCCCAGTTGCTTTACTATCAATAAAGAGAATCCATGAGTTGAGCTAGCTGAAGGAAGACCACTCTAGTACCAAAGAAATCTATCTAGCATCAACATGGGAGGTTCTTTGGTAAATTAAACTTGCTGAGAATGAATTCTCAGCATGCTGTGAATTCATTCTCAGAATCTCAGCATGTTGAACATAGCATGTTGAGAATTCAGCATGCTGAGAATTGAACTCGGCCACTGTAGCCTTGGATACAATTCAACATGCTGCATTGTTGGGGGTATGGGCAATTTGGATATACCTACATGTTGAACATACAATTCTGGTCATACATGCATAATTATGTATCAAATGCTGCATTGTTGGTCGTATGAGCAGTTTGGATATACCTGCATAAAGGGTATGCTGCAGATAAACTTTTGCTCTATTGTTGCATACTTAAGTGGACTGTATGAACAGTTTTATCCTTTGAAATTTTAGTTTTCTTGGAAAACAGATGGGCTGAGTGTCAGGTTCTGCTTTCTTAATAAATTCATCTAGTTTTCCCTGAGGATCTACGTCAAACTTTCCCACTTTTAGCAAGTCACCATGTTCATCAGTTGCTATTGATTCATTGCATTGAATATTATCTTCTGCTTTTAGCAAGTCACCTTGTTCATTAGTCACCTTGTTTCAGTCTCATAATCATCATTTGCTGAGAATGAGATTTCTTCCTTTCTACCGGAACAACTGAACAAATAAAATGATGACTTCTTATTCTTGGGAACCTTTCTTTTAAGTTTTGGTATATACTTGACTCTAATTTCCACTTTAGGTTTTAGTATATACTTGACTCTAATTTCCACTTCAAGTTTTAGTAATTTTAAAATTGTATAAGCAGTCACCTCATCTTAGCATGTAGTTTGAGCTCCATGTGCACATTCTGCATTTCCATGATCAAGCTCCCACCAAGATCCTTTGAATTAACCTTCTGCTTCATCCAATCCAGTGAAGTTTCTAATCTACTAATAGCAATCTCCACCTTTAAATTAATAGAGCCCATTGAAATAGTTAGTTTATGAAATAAAAACAAGCATTTCAGTTAATAAAAATGAGGAAACAAAAGTAGATACTTTGCTTTCTAGAGAAGGACGAGGGTCTGTATTACTTACATCATCGTGTTTTCCATTTAGAAATTCTTCAAGTTCCTGCCAAAAATGCTTATATTGTTCTGTGAGTTCTTTATCAATATCTTTTTCTCCAAGTTCTGGCCCTTGATCTTTCTCAACCAAAATGGGCAAAGTCGTAGAGACAATTTCTTGACTCCTGTCATTTGAATGAATTCCTTCTAAGCTCTTCCTAGGGATTCTCTTTCAGATTTCTTTACTGTTGCATCTTTGCGTGACTTCTTCCCATATTCTTTCCAATTTTTTACTGTTGCAATTAGTATACTTGTTTTGATTACATAGTTGAGCATTTATAGTTAAATAGTGCTGGAAGCATAGTTGAGCATTAGATAATTTAGTTACAAACTTGGTATTCCTCGTTTCATTGCCTCATTGTTTCTACGTGATTGATTTGAGGATTGATTTAGGTACACAAAATGAGTAATTGGTAGATTCTGTTGGTAATTCCAACGGATACCAACAAAAATTATTTGTTGGTAATACCAACGCTAGTGGACATTGTTGGTATTACCGACAGATATGTATCCGTTGGTATTACCAACAGATATCTATCCGTTGGTATTACCAACAGATATGTATCTGTCGGTATTACCAACGGAAATATATCTGTAGGTATTACCAACAAATAAATGTATCTGTTGGTATTACCAACAAAAGCAAATATCTGTCGGTATTACCGATAGATTAATTAAAATCCTTCGGTATTATCGAGGAGCCTTTTACCGACGAATTTTATCTACAGATACTCCGTCGGTAACAATATTATCGACGGATTTTTGGGTATTACCAATGGATTTGGTCCGTTGGTGATATCCTATTTTCTTGTAGTGTGTTGCAACAAGTCGTCGCAACTATAGACGTAGCTAATAACCTGTGATAGCCGCATCGGTCGTCACAAATAACTTATCAACAAGATATTTAATCATTAGCGACAGCCAATGCGGTTGTCGCTAATAAGTTATGATCAATGGCCCCCAGCCATCTCTAAATATTATTAGCAACCATGATAACCTATGTTGCCTAGGCCATCAGTCATTTACGATACGTTTTCAGCAACGGTTTTGTGACGGCTAGCCATTGGTATAACGGCAAGCCGTCATTGACATTTTATCATAAAACTAAAAAAAAAATTAGAAACCTGCTTGCATCAATTTACATCAAACCATACACAAAATATGAATCAATTTATAAACAAATTATATATATCGTCAAATGTAATCAAAATACAAGAAGTAAGCCTCAAATGAAGGCCATCAAGTATTAAAAAAAAACTATATCAAGTATCAATCAAAATACACTACAACAATCTCTGTGCATCCATCATCTATCTCTGATGTGTGAGCTCTGACTCCAAGGCTGCTATCCGGCTCTATCCTACATCCGGGATGTGGAGGGTCGATCACTAGCAACAGGAGGGGTTGGTAACCCAAGTGGCCCCAACACAGCTCGCGCATGGCCACTATCTTCAAAGCCATAAATGTGATCGTTCTCCTAGTCACCGGCGGCATCGACCTACTCTACAGGGGCAAAGTCACCCTGCGGCGATCCTCCGCGATGGGTGACGATCCCCATATATGTCTCCTAAACAAGTTTGTTTTTTGTTTCATAAATTTTTTAACGTACTACATATATATATTATAAATAAAAATTGTGTTAACCATGATGACCGTGACCCTCCTATCAACATACTCCCCCGCCCCATGTCGCCAACGGTGAGTGTGCTCAAATACCTAGCTCCATCGGCGAGGGGCAGTGAACGGTGCCATCCACCTCGACTCAGGTCTAAAATTAGAAAATAAATACATTAGTACAATCATAATATATAATTTAATTAAAATTAAGAAAATACTTACCATATGATGCTCGTGCACCACAAAAGAGATGGAGCCACCCATGTGACGCGCCCCCGAGCCCTCCACCCCAGACATACAGTATGTTTCTGGCCATAGTCCGTAGGACCTCCTGCCACTCCTCGATGCTCATCACTTAACGAGATGCTCTCACGCATGTCTAGGAATCCACTCAAGGTCATATCCTCGAGTCTCTGCAATGTGTGTGGCCCCAAGCTATTTCATCACGGTGGTTCGGCCCTGGTTCAATTGCTCATTGTAGCGAGCGTAGGCAACCGCCTCCCACACGATCTATACAAAGGGTGTCTGATCCTCAGCCCATGTATAGAGAGCCTGCAAAATAAAACAATAATATTAGTATCGATATTTATAATTATCATTGATTTAAAAATATTGTATACGTACCTCAAATTCTCTCCAGAGCTTGTCTATGTGCTCACTGGGCACGTGAGACCAAGTAGGCAACACCCCGTGCATGAAGCGTCAAATCGTCCCCCGTTATAGTGCGGGAGACCTCCTCTTTCTCGAACCTGCACAAAATAAAGTACAATAATATGTTATGATATTTTGAATTATATATGAATAATAATTAACAAATAATACATTATGTACCTCTCGCCGCGCACACTAATCACTTTGTGCGGCTGGCCCTTGCCCAACAGAGGGAGAATTATATTAGGCCTCTCCAGCCTACGTCTCGATGTCGACGGATCTAGATTGACAGCTGGAGGTGAGGGGATGGTGACCGATGTCGAAGGGACGATGGCTAGAGGTGGGGGGATATATATGTGGTGGGTGGAGGTGAAGGGACGATGGCGGTCGGGGCAACTAGGGCAACATCGGTAGCGGAGGTGGTGGCTGGGGCTACGGGTGATAATCGTCGGGGAGTCCTACAAGAATATCCTTGACCCGCCATAGTTGTTGAAGAAGCATATAATTATATTATATATATAGTAGTGTTAGCATTATAAATAAATAGATAATTGAAGAAATAGTGTTAGCATTTTTTCCTTTATAATATAAAATGCAGTTGTTTGGGCATGCATGTATCTTTACATACCCAAGCCCTAATTTTTTCATCAACTTTTTTGTCTTATAAAAAGTTGGCTCTAACTTATTATCTTTAGGTAACATTCGATGAATAAAGCCCTCAAGTCGATCAAACACAATCTCACTGATATTACAATCGAACTTGATGCTCAGGATTTGCGTCATTGCCGAGTGTATTCATCATAATTCTCATATAAATGTTCATCGATAGCTTTCAATAACTCATAAAATTTTGCGGCCTCTTTATTTGTTAATTCAATCTATATCATAGGTTGTTCTTCTGTGACATCAACTCTTGTACTATATAGCACTGACTTCTCAGTAACTAACTCGACATTATCATTCAAATGAAATTGATCGTCAACACTATCAAGTATCAATGTTATATAAGGATTAGGTGGATTGGATGAAGAAACGACACTAGGAGATTCACCAAGAGTTTGAACGACAGGATTGCTCGACATCATGACATCACGTGACTCCCCGTGACAAGTCTATAGATAATATCTTGGTGTGAATCCTTTTATATATAGATGCATTGTCACAGTTTCCCGATCTAAAAATATTGTGTTCGAGCAATTTCAGCACATACATCAGATTTGATCACCGCTAACGAACTTTCCATTCGAATAGACGAAATTTAAGAAATAAGTTACGCCTACTCGAAACTCATTCGTTATAGCTCCACGATCAAATCATCGGTACATCCAACTTCAATCACTCGACATGATTCTATCAATCAATGATAATATCTTGATCAGTTAATGGTTTTAGGTGGGATGGTCCTATTTCATTCGGGATTCATGTTATTCATATCGCACTAAATATTTCTTTTAGTTGTTATTCATTCTAAACTTCGGCAGCATCTCCCTATAGTTCTCCGAATATGCATATCATATGGGGGCGTATCGGAGAACAAATGAGGTTCATAAGCCAAAATTTACGAATGAATGACGACTAAAAGAAAAAAACTAAGTGCAATACAAATAACTATATTACCAAACTATCAAATTAGGGATAACTCAATGGTTGTATGTCGTATAAAAGATCATCTATTTTATTTACACGAACATACAACCCCTGAACGTATTTAAGGTTTTGCAAAATTATGCTCGACTCGTCGATGTGTATGTGAAACGTATCAACTAGCTAGTCATGATTAATTTCGATTTAGTCATTCATCGATACGAACGACACACGTCGATATGAACGACAAACGTTGTCGATCCCAACGCTGGCGACGACATCCATGACATCAATTAATTTCAATTTAAGTTTTTATATAATTATAAATATATATAAATTTCAGTTATACATTTAATCAAACCCTAATTTAAGTTTTTCTTTAATTACACTGTAAGTTAATCAACATTAGGCATTATACAAATAATTTAATCAACATTTAATTAAAGTAAACAATCAACTAACTAATTAAACGAAAATTTAATCTACAACATTAAACAAAAAATTAAACCAATATTTAATCTACAATCAAGATTAACCTACTGTTGATCTAATCAATATTAACCGATATTTAATCTACAATCTACGTTAACCTACAATCTACAATCAACATTAACCAATATTTAATGTACAATTAATATTAATCTAAAATCAACATTAACCAACATTAACCAATACATCAAATTAATTAAACAAAAAATTAAAAAAAATCATTAACCTACTATTGGGGTCGAAACCTAAGGTTTCGACCCCAACGTTGGCACTGGTGTGCATGGTGGAAAGGGGATGTAAAACCCGAAAAAATTTCCTAATATAAAAATTTATTTTTGGTGCAGTGCGCCAGACCCGGGGGATAGTCGAGTTGAGCCTCAGGATCGCCTCGAGTGAAAAGATATGACTCGACTAATGATGCATGAAATTTTATTGGGTGATTGACTTTCCTTTTATGCAATCATACCTTAAATCAAGTTTAAATCGACTCATGTTGTGGGTTGAGTCGGAACCCAAGTTGAGTTCGAGTTTAGTCGAGTCTTGAGTATGAGTCAAGTGAGTTAAGAGCCTATATGGAAGGCTAGATGAGGGATTAAAACCCCTCATCCTTGTGCCGTGCGACTCATCCTTTGAGTCGCACAAGGCAGCCTAGGGAGAGAGGAAGAAGAGCAAGGAGAAGGGGGACTTGGATCGATCCGGGATTTCGCGTTGTCGCCGGAAGATTCAAAGTCATCGTCATCCGATCTTTCGTTCTCCGCAATCAAGGTGAGTGGTTAGAATTTAAAAGATTGGGGGAGGTGGGTAGCTGAACCCCTAGATGTGTTAGGGTGTGTTTCTCACGATCTTTCCGAAGGATCTTGGTTTCATTATTGTGTATTCACTGTTTTGTATAAATTCTTGTCGGATCATCTTGTTTCCTCGTCAATTTCTCAAGTCCTAGCGCTGCCGACTCATGGGAAAAGGGGAAAGGTCATGCCAAAATTTTCCCCAATTCCCTTGACGGAAGTAAAGCCCTTAGACGACCTCAAGTTCATGAATGATGTAATCTTCATCGTTGATTTCGCGTGTTATGAAGCATATCTTCCCTAGAACTCCTAGGTGTGGCCGAATGAACCCTACACCTCATGGAGGGGGTTCAGCCAGGGGTAAGGGAAAGGGGTAAAATAGTCCACTTGATATTAAGATATATCGGAGATGAAGAGTTAGGGTCATAGTTAAAGTCCTCTTTCCCTTTCCTACCCTAAGGGCCATAGCCGAGCAAGGTTTCCCTTGCTCAAGGCTCGGCCAAGCCTAAGGAGGGGGAAAAGGGTGGCTTTAGATGAAAACTTTCAAGGTCATAAGGTTCAACAATAGATGTATATATGACGATACTTAGGAAGAACACTAATCATAGTAAGTAAATTGATTGATTTATGAGATTGTAGGAATGCTAGCTTTATGACCATCCTTAGCTCATTAAATCTTTAAATTTTGAAATGATGTATTAGTTTACCATGCTTAGTATTTCATACATTTTTGAATTCATTGCTACCTTGCCATGCTAGATAAATTATTTCTTGTTGAGCTTAATTCTAAAGGTAGTGTAAAGTTGTTATGCATGAATATTGTGGTTATATATAATAGATGTTGTAAAGTTTGCTTACTTTTCTTTAGATTATACATGTTGTCTAAAAATGTTCATGGGCAGAATTCCAAGGTCGGTACAAGGAATTCCTCACCCAAGGTAGTATAGAAGGTTAGATAACGTGTAAGACGTCGCGAGACGTTCAGCGTATATATATGAAAACTTAGCTAGGATATTATATCACTTCTAGGACTTCTAGTAAACATTTTGGAAACCTAGAACTCTTAGGTGTGTATACATTTTAAAAGGGCGGCATAAATTTTGTTGACCCGATAGTCGGATTAGGACCAGATACGGGCAATGGCTCGAAGTGTATAAAAGGAAATCCTAGGACATTTGATTTTGTGATGTGCTTGAGATGGTCCGCCGAGGAGCGTGGAGGTCAGGAATGACCAATGCTCAGCTCGGCCAGTGTTGGGTCTTGAGGTGCGCCAGCGGGCCTGCTAGGTGCCAGACCCCAGTTGGGTGGGACTAGCTATCCTTATCCCAGACGGTGTCCGGAGACTAGTGGACCATCGATCCTAGTCGAAGGCCCGGGATTGTTGTTTACATCTTGAGATGATGTGGCCAACGGCCAGTATGATACTACCTGGTATGGTAGGGCTGACCGTAGCCGGGATATTTATTCCATAAGTAGGCCCAAGGGCCGGATGCCGGAGACTTGATGGGCCGAGATGGCAGGTTTTCACATGCATATTCAGTTTGTACAGAGTGACCCATTGGGGTCAGTAGTCACATTAGAAGTAGTTTACCTCCTTGTATATTCATTATGTTGCCTTATATGATATGCATGAATAACTGAGGATTATGTGGAGGTTCGTTAGAGCCACTCACTGAGTCCTAAGTGGACTCACAGTTTATTATTTGTTTTTGCAGAGCATGAGCAGTGATGTTGACATGTCGACATGGTGCAGCTGTTGGGCGGGAGGTGGTGCCATATCTCGTAGCGGCGTCCATGAGTCATAGACCAGTGTCTAGTCGTTGTTTTTTTTTATTTTCTGCACTGACAGTTGTATTTGGAAAGAGTTTGTAAAACTTGATACTTGAGACGTTCAGTTATTCGGATGTTGGTTTTCTTACTTGCTTTGAAAATATAAAACTATGAATTTTGAAAACTTTTAATAAAGTTATGTTGAGATTTCTATTATCGATGCGTTCTAGTTTTCTTTATGTCAGTGTAGATAGTAGGCTACAGGGCAGGATGGAGGCCATGGCCGGTCACACTACCCTCAGTTGGGGTGTGACAGGGAAGGGCCGGCGTAGTTGGGTAGCGACGGTGAGCGACGGAGATCGACAGTGGTGCAGAGATCGGCGGCGACGCGGAGAAGAAGAGAAGAGAGGAAGAGGAAGAAGAAAGGAACACACACACGAGAGGAAATAAAAAGACTTATTAGTGACGGGCGCCACAGTCGTTGCTAGGCCGTCACTGATAAGTATTTTGATTTGGCGTCGTGCCCGCACCCTCTACGTATCAACGACGGCTTCGAGCGACCGTCTCTGAACTGTCATACATGTTTGTAATATGCAACAGTTGCATAAGCTGTCACGTAATCGTCGCAAATGATATATTATTAATGATGACCTCTTGGACTGTTGGTATACCGTCGCCAACGATGATGGCCTTGTCGGTCGTCATTGATACCAGTAGCAATTGAACTATTTTTTAGTAGTGTCTGCTCATCTGCTCGGCCACACTAGAAGACAGCTCATCACTCGAGATTTTTTCGATGGCTGCGCAGCTGCAGAGGTGGATTTGGAGCTCTGGGTGCCGGCCGCCTGCGATCGAGAATCACCTCTCTCATTCAGTGCTCCATAATCCATGCTCCATAATTCGATCGCCTGGTATGTATTGCTCTTTCGTGCTCCCATATCTCCCGTTTCAGTATTTGCTCTCATCCTCCCCCTCAACCTGGTATGTATTACTCTCGTCCCCTTCCAAATCAATCTCTCTCGCCACTACCCTTTTTGATCTTTAAACCCTTCCAAATGAATCTCTATCTGTTTCAGTATTTAAACCATTTTTGATCTTTTTCAGTCGATGTCTAGGTTGCTGACGAAGGAATGGAACATGTTTTCTAGGAAGTAATTAACATATGAAGAGACAGGTTAATTAGTTTCTAGGAAATAATTAACATCTCAATTGATCTGAACTGATATATAGAACAAAGGGAAAAAGAGAAAAAGGTCTATATATCTGATCTGGTCTGATATATAGAACAAAGTAATTAACATCTCAATTGAATGGTTTAGAATTTCCACTAACTTGATATTCCTGGCTGAGTTCAGGTTTGAAGGACAATATTGTTTCAAAAGAAGTGCTGAAGTTAAGAGCCAAAGCACCGAAGATGTTGGGAATAATTTTCCAAGTGAGTGAAACATTTAGGTGATGTTTGATTAGCGAAAACTATTTTTTTGTTTGGTTTTAGTGAAACTAAAAATTTAGTTTCGAAATTTTGGTTTTAGTTTCTAGTTTTCAGTTTTCTGAAAACGTGTTTGGTTAATGAAAACAACATCAGTTTTAGTTATTTGAAAGCAATGAATATTTATTTGGTTATAAAAAACAATATTAATTTTTCTTGAATATTTTTAGTAGTAGTTAAATGTTTAGTTAGTTTACAAAATTAAATGTTTGCTAATATGGTTATAAAATATTTATATATTTAATTAATTAAGTTGTCGATAATTTAAGATTTTTTTGTTCAATTAGATATAAATATTAATTAATAGTTATTATAAAATTTCAAAAAAAAAAGTCCAATGGTCTAAAATTAGTTTTGATTAAATTATAAGTACATCAACTTTAAGAAAATTGAGTTATTTTAAAATTTGAGTTTGGGTCAATTAGATATAAATTGGTTTAATTAATTTATAAATTTAAGATAATAGTTTGAGTTAAGAATGATGATTTTTATTTTTATTTTTAAAAAATCGATATAGTATGATTTATTTTTAAATTATTTAATTTTATAAAAAATATATTTATAATTACAAAATTGCCACTACATTTTGATAACGAAATCAACAGTCTCGAAACCACGGAAAACAACATTCTAGTGTTTTCATTTTTATTAAGAAAGTTGATTTCATTTTCTTTCTAATTTCGATTCTGTTTCATAAAAACGCTGAACCAAATACGTTTTCGTAAGTAGTTTTGATTTCAGTAAAATCGAGACCATAAAAATAAACTTAGTTTCACTAACCAAACCGGCTTAGAAAATATTCTCCTCACATTTGTTGCAAGCTAGTTTATACTTTCTGGATAATGCTCCATGAGGTGCTTACAACGTAGATCGGAGACAAATTAGTATTGTCCCTGGCCTTAGTAACCGATAGAATTTCTTAATTATATTATAGAAAATACAATCTCCAGCAGTATTATGGGTAAATACTAAATACTACATAATTTTTTACTGTGGTTTGGTGATAGGGGCATACTAAATACTAAATACTACATACTAAATACTACATGTTATCAGGGTACTAAATTTGTCTATAGGAGAGAAAATAGTCAGAGTGTCGAGATGGGCACTAGTGGCAATGATGCTCAGCCATGAAACCTACGATGAAAAATTTAACATGAATTATAACCCAAGAAAATCTGTAACAAGAGCATACATGAATTCATCGTCGGAGTTTGAGAGACAAGATGTGGCCTTCTAAATCAATGCACATAATCTCAGTGTCGTATCTGAATAATGATGCCACTGAAACATGAAACAAGTGCATAATCCAAGGATCATAACCCCTCTATTTATAAGAAAAATCTAAGCTAATGGTAATTTTCAATTTCGCCCATTATAAAATCAGAAATTACTCCTAATGATATTTGCACAATAAATCTCATATTTTTGAGATGTCACGGACCCTTAAATTAAAATAATTAGATTACATCAGATCTGGACCGTTAATTTTGATGGTAACATATGCACGTCTATTAATATGCATTGGCCCATATCAAATTATTGAATAAAAAATCTAACAATCTCCCACTTGGGGCAACAAATGTATCACAATATGGTTATACATGATAACTTTATGAGCTCAACATCGCTATTATTATCAATCATCTCCAACAATCTGGTCCATCGATCATACCAATATAGAACCAAAGCGACTTTTGTCACAAGTATAGTTGATAAATTAATCAATGATCACAATGTTAATACTTTCGACGACATAGATGAAACATGGGTGCATAGTACGAAAGTTACATGCAATGTGATCTAAACATGCCTATTTCCAACTGTTGTTATTGTATTCTTAATTGAGATCAGAACAAATCATTCAAAGTCTAAAAGAACGAAACTTTATTCTGCAGAAAAACTTATCCATAAAGCACAATAACAATTTAAAGACTCCCACTAAACCAACATATCAATACATGATGTAACACCCAAATGAGCAACATGCTCATGTAAGATCATCGGTAGTAAGCCTTTAGTAAGCGTATCTGCCCTCATAGAAGTTATACCTATGTGCTCTATATATAACTGACCACTCTGTATTCTTTCTTTAATAATTAGGAACTTGATGTCGATATGCTTTGGTTTCGAAGAGCTCTTATTGTTATTGAAATATAGCACTGTCAATTTATTATCACGGAATAACTTTAGTGGTCTTTCGATGCCATCCACAATGTACAGCTCAGTGATAAAG
This sequence comes from Canna indica, assembly GCA_034359265.1. NCBI lineage: Eukaryota > Viridiplantae > Streptophyta > Magnoliopsida > Zingiberales > Cannaceae > Canna > Canna indica. The sequence goes on along the minus strand of CP136898.1, from coordinate 26,731,615 downwards.
TTTCGCGGCTGTATCCCATGATTGGATACCTCATAACAAGCTATGAACTTTGCTTCCATAGTTGAAGTTGCAGTGAGTGTCTGCTTAGCACTCCTCCAAAAAATAGCTCCGCCGGCTAGTAGATAAATATGACCATAAGTAGATATCTAATTGTCTTGGCATTTGGCAAAATCAAAATTAGAATACCCAATGAGCTCCAACTGATCTGACTTTCTATAGGTGAGCATGTAATGCTTCATTCTTTGTAGATACCGCATAACCCGTTTGACTACTTTCCAATGATCCATTTCGAGATTACTTAGATATATGCCCAACATCCCTACAATATACACAATATCCAGACACATATACACTTGAGCATACATCAGGCTCCATACAGCAGACGTATAGGGAATCTTCTGCATTTCCTTCTGTTCAAACTCATTCTTGGGCCACTGGTTGAGACTGAATTTGTCTCCTTTAGCAATAGTGGTATCACCTGCTTTACAATTCTTCATGCTGAATCTCGTGAGCACCTTTTCGATATAGCTCTTTTGTGATAATCCAAGGATACTCTGAGAGCTATCTCGATGTATCTGAATCCCTACTACAAAAGAGGCGTCCCCAAGATCTTTCATTTCAAATTATCCGATAGAAATCTCTTGGTTTCGTGCAATAAGCCTGTATCGTTACTCGCAAGCAAAATACCATCGACATACAAAACCAAGAAAATCTACTTGCAATTGCTCCCACTAAACTTATGGTATATGCATTCATCAATCATATTTATCTCAAGACCAAAGGAAATAACAACTTGATGAAATTTATGATATCAGTGACGAGAACCCTACTTTAGCCCTTATATGGGTTTCTTTAGTTTGGAAACTATCTTCTTAATTTGGGTCTCCCGACACAAAGTTTTCTGGTTGCTCCATATAAATCATGGCATCAATGTCACCATTGAGAAACATCGTCTTTACATCCATTGATGCAGCTCCAGATCAAAATGAGCCACAAGCGCCATTATAATCCTCAAAGAATCTTTCGAAGAAATCAGAGAGAAAGTCACTTTATAATCAATGTATTCCTTTGTTATAACCAAAAAATTTATTAATTTTGTTCAGTTGGCTTCGTAACAGGAAAATGAAGACTTAAGGCGGGCAAGTTAGCAAAGTCTCGAGCAATTCTTGGTAAGGCTTAAATTTTTAAAAAAAATTGGAAAAAAATTCATATATATTATTTTTGTGATCCTAGATTTCAAGGCGAACTCGGTGGTTCGATTGGGGTTCGAATCAGACTTAAATTAGACTCAATTGAACCTTTTCTAATTAATCTGAGTAGATGGGTAAAAAGGTAACTTGGCGTTAATTAAACCCCAAGTTATAAGCCGAGAGAGGTGCGACTGGGCGACAGAACGCGCGACCCAGACGTAGCGGCGCAAGGAGGAGGGGAGAGCGGATCTCAGTCGGCCGCAGCAATCTCGTCGGCGACGGCAGTCAGAGGAATCAATCTCACTCGTCCTCCCTTTTCATTTTCCCTAGATCTGTGAGTGGTTTAATCCTCCTCCTTCCTTGTTCATTGATTCAAGCTGCCGCCCCTCATTCTTGAGTCATCTTTCTCCGGATTTCTTCATATGTTCTTTATGTTTCTATGCGGATCAGACGATGATTTCTTGTTATGATATTTGAAATCGTTCGTGAGGTTTCATTATGCCATCTGTTGTTCGAGTTGACTGTTAACAGGGAGAATACAATGTTTTTGTTCATATAATTGGTGGACCGGGATTGTAGATCTGTAGTTTGTCGGTAAGATTTAATTTAATTTCTTTTTTTCATTTTGATGAAGGCTTGATCTGTTTAGTGGATTTATATTTAGAACAGTTGGTACCGATATTCAGTAAGGCAAAGACATTGCTGATGCTTGATAAGCTAAGCTATCTGATAGAATTCAATGTAATATATATTATTGTTATTACGTCAAATGCTTCTTTGTTTGGCTACAATTCTGCATGTAATTTTCTGGTGGTATAGAAACTTGGATAGATCCAAACTTGGAGTCAAATTCTGTTAGTGTGATCAATGCTACTATATCACACTATCGTAACAAGTTATACATTAGGTCCATATGACTTACTTGTAGTGACTTGGTTCTTTTATGGGGAAGATAGTGCTCAGACTCATCATTATATCATTGATATTACCAGTCATACACCAATAACTAGTTATTTCTTTTCCAATGTTCCACATTGATATTTTATTATTGAATCAGCCACACCCACACGCATAACGAATGAAGCATAATAATTTCCAGACCATTAGGATTGCCCCATTAAATGCATTTACTAGTACTTTATGTGTCCGATGAACCAATCTTGTGGTTGGTGTTACAACCTATGGGAACCCTTAGGGTCCCAAGATACTTGTACAGACATGCAAATGTACATATTTATCTCATTTTATATTTATATGCATATATTGTAGCTTGGTTGTAAATGTCTGAATGTGTATGTGGATGTGGACTGGGAAGCTCGTCAGCCGCCACACTGACGACTGACCCGGGTGGCACAGAGCGGGGAGAACGCTGAGACAAAGGTGATCAGCACCCGACTCATAGACCGACGGGTCTCTAGATGATCGAACCGACGGGTCCCTAATTGACGGGTCCTTGGATCGGGAAGCTCGTTAGTACTGCCACGTTGACGATCGACTCGGGTGGCTTGCGTGAATAGTTGAATGACTTCATTGTTGTTTATCTCATATTAGGATTATTAATATGCTCTTACTAGTTGTTGCTTAGATGGATGCATGGTTACACTGAGTATATCTGTATTTTCTTGGCGCACCTCATTCTGTTTATAAAACATTGAGTTTATAGCATACACATGTATATTTCCTAGTTTGCATTTTTGAACATGGCTGCAGGAGATTATATCACTCACTAAGTCCTAGTTGGACTTACTATTTATTTCACTATTTTGCAGCACCTGAGCGTAATTAGACAAGTACTGGAGTGCCGTAGTGCAGTTGGTGGTGTTAGGGACGGTTGATCTCGTGACACGTCGTGGTCGAGAGTTATGTTGAGTTCATAGAGTCATATTCACTCTTTTCTTTTCTTTTTTAAATGGACATTTAACACGTGTTGGTTCATTTTAAATGAGTTGAACATATGCAGTTATCAGATTTCTTATGATTTTGAGTTGGAAATTTCGATCATTTATGTTATTGTAGGAAACTAGTCTTTTATGTTGTCCAAAGTTTCGTATCTATTGGTTATGATGTTGGATTAGACTTCGGGGTACCTGTAGTACTCTGGCCGGTTACGCTTATATTTTTGGGGTGTGACATCCTTTTAAGTAAAGTTTTTTGCAACAATACGAGTATTATATCTTTTCACGTTATCCTTCGAATCCCTAAAAGATAGTTTGTAATTTTTTTATTTTGTGATAACTTTGATTTTTATTTTTTCAAACAATATTTACACTTTTAAGAGGATTTTAATTTATTTTGAACTATTTTAAAATCTATATAATCATTTCTAATATTAAATATGTATTTTTTTATTTTTATGTTTTTTCATTATTTTTTATGAGATAATATTTACCATTGAAGAGGATTTTACTTTAGTTTCAACTATTTTTATATCTATATAATATTCAATTATTTATAATTTTCAATTTGAATAATACATAATTTTTTACTTTAAATAATAATCTTTTTGTATATCTAATCTACGTAAAGATATATTTTTTTTATATAAAATATTTATAATTATAGTTTACTTAACTGTATTATAATATATTTTCATATTATATTTTGTATAAATAATTTTTGTACGTGAATTCCTTTATTTTATTTTTTTCTATGGTTGGTTTTAATTTTCTCTACAATATTATTGCCTTTTTAAGTGCGTTGCTTCCAATTTCACTATTTTTATTTTTTTTCAACTATATACACGGTAACGTGACCCAGCTCAGCAAGACACTCCCAAAAATCCCTCGGATCGCAAGAAAATCGACATCACTTAGAGCTCGACATGTAGTTCTCCAAACTTCGATCGAGTTTGCAGGGTATGGATTGAACTAGTACTATTGGTCCGGTCGGATCAGGCCCAGCAGCGCCCCCCACTCCTGAATTTGACTAGAGCCAGACCGAATGGCTCCGCCCGAGGGCTTCACCCAGCCACAAAAGGACATTCATGTCCTTCTTAATTACGAGGGATATATCATTATGAGTTCGACATCTCTGGGATCAGTCCCGACCCATTTTAAATAATACCCTCGCGAGATTATCGAGCGACATCATTACCTCCACCTGCAATAAGTACAGACACAACACGCATCGGATAACCTAAGTTCCAATTATTGTGTGAAATGTCACACTAGAGGGGGGTGAATAGTGTGTTATCTAAATCTTTCGCCTAATTCCAAGTTCAATCGTTTCTCAAATCGCTTAGGTAAATTGTAATTTTACGATTAAATGCGGAAGCAAGATTAACTAATTAAGCACAAACAAAAGATAACAATGCTAACACATAAATTTATAGTTGTTCGGCCCCAATGTCTACTCCAATACCTAAGCACCCCGCTTAGGATTTCCAAACTAACTTTACTAGATTAAATTAGTTCCCATACAAGAGGATTTTAATCTGAAGAGACACACTCTCAATCTAAGGTACTTCCACATCCGGAAGTCTCCGTCTTCTTACCGAGAGTACTCTTCCACCTCAACCCTAAGGGATACCTCAACTAATCCTAGTAAGCTATATTTACACAAGTGGCTTTACACCTCCTATAATTAGGTAACCACTTAGATCCAAGACCTGACACTAGGTCTTACACAAACTCAACTTCAATAAGTAAACACTCTCAAATAACAATAAAGATTACAATGAAAAGAGCTAAAGAATAAAATCAAAAATCAGTGCTCTTTTCCAAGCCTTCAAGCCTCCAACTCGCCAAGTTGTTGAGCTTGAATTGAAGCCGAGTTAAGGAGAAAACTGGGCGCTTGAGAAAATGTTGACGAAAGAATAGAGCGCTATCAATCGATCTTTAGAAGGCTCAAAAACTCTTTTTAATGCTCAATAAAATCTGTAAGAAGAATTAAAGGAGTTAGATGAGGGATATTTATAACCTCTCAAAGAAACGGCAGCTCAACGGGCGAAAAATGGGCGAAAAATGGGCGAAAAACTAGTCGTTACCGCCGTTCGATCACTTCTCGGTTGATTGTCGGTCGACCGACCGATCAACCGCTGGCTCAATGTCTCTGTGCGATCGACCGACGAGTCAATCGCCAGACGCGATTCCTATGATCTATAATCCTATCGACCGACGCAAGTTGCGACTTCAGCGATTCGCAGTCCGGTCGATTGATCGGTCGATCGATGCGCCTTCTGCCAAATTTTGGCACACTTCGATCAATCGACCGGTCGACCGAATTGCCTACTGCCAGTTTTTGGTAGCATTCAGTTAATCGACCGATCGACCGAACCTGGACTGGGCTGGGCAGTTCGATTCTGTTTATTCGTTTTCTGGTTCCGTCTTTACTAAGTCTACTTAGTTAATAACTTTAAAACATAAATGTTATATAAGAATTACCCCCATTTGGATTCAATAAAAATATCTAAAAAATCAAAATCCTTAAGAATCAAAATCTAGTTTTTGGGGTCTAGTACAAATTTTCCGGAAATGGAAATTTTTTTAATTTTTCGGGTCAAATAAGGGTAGGCTAAAGGCTTCCAAAAAAATCCCTAAAAATATCTCGTTATCTAGTTTTAACCCAAGGAACAATTATCGCCACTTTTTATGTCAAGAAACTATCTATGTTATATAGCCTTCCAAGGAGCTCCCTAGGTTATTTCAGGACGGTTTTCGAGTTTTCATATTTTAGGATTCGGGAATGGTTTTTGGGTTCTTATGCATCATCATGAGGATATTATAATATAAACTAGACACCCTAAACCTAGACTCTATCTTCCCGACGAATTCGAGCGCGTCGACCAACGTCCTTCCGATTTCTCGATTTCTTCGATATTTCTGTTTGAAGACGTCGAGCGCTAACCGATATGGAACCTGAAAGATTTCTCAATAAAATATTTGTTCCATGTTTGTTATCATCAAAACCGAGATTAAGACCAAGGTTGAAAATCTTAAGCCAACAATCTCCCCCTTTTTGATGATGACAAATATCCTTAAGAAAATATCTATAATTAAGCATAGAGGATATAAGACATGGGATTTCTCCCCCTATCAACATGCATATCTATGTAATAAAACTCCTACTATCTATATGCATGATTTTCCTATATTTTCTTCCACTTTAGCTATATTTTTCCCCCCTTTTGACATCAATCAAAAAGGACAAGAAAAGTCAACCTATAGTTAAAGTTGAGATTCTAAAGATAGTTTTCATGAAGCATGAAGATCTCAACTCAAGGGATGAAAAATCAAATATCTAATATGAGACTAAGTCATACATGATAGCTTTAAATGATAAATACATTCCAAGACTAGATATCATGTAGACTTAAGTATTGATATTTTCGTGTATCGATCAAGGAGTCAAAAATTATTTTGGAAATAATTTTTCTCATCACATGAGAGGGACGATACCAAATGTGAATTCAAAATATCATACTTGAAGTCTCATTTGAAAATTGGACCAAAAATCAAAGTATCGGAAAAATGAATATTTGGAAAGAACGATACTATAAAGTTTTGAAATCCAATTTCAAAAACCCATATCAAATTATATTCATACTTAGGATTTTTGAATTTTTTATGCCATAAACTAGATTTTTAAAGGAAGATGCATATTCAAGAATCGATAAAAAATTATTTTTCTGCATTTTTCTAAAATTCATTGAGTTCTAGTGGCATTTTTATAAATAATTGAAATTTTTCAAAAGATTTCAGTTATCATTCAAACTTTTCAAATATCAAGATATAATCAGTTAAAGCATGTTTATCAAGTTTGAAATAAAAATAATGTCATTTGGTCAAAATTTTACCTTAGCACGATTTCATTCAAAAATAAGCTTGATAACATGAAATTGCTAAGTATCAAGTTTTAATCTTTAGTCATGGTTTTTCAAATTTAAACACATGGGCACCTAACATGAGTAAATCTAAACATGTTTGTGAAAATTGGACCTAAAATGAAGTTTCTAAGTCAATTTATTGACTTAGGTCAACTCTACTCAACTTTAGATCTCCTAAAATGAAGTTGTTATCAATTTATCCAATTCTCATGATTTTTCAATTTTAATCACATGGAAGCAAATCATGAGTGAACTCAAACATATTTATCAAGTTTCAACTTAAAATGAAGTCTCTAAGATAAAATTCTACCTAGGTCATATTTCATTCTAACAAAGTTTCATGAAATTGCCTAAGTATTAAAAATTTTATCTATTCATGAGATTTCAATCAATTATCATGCAAAATCATTCATGAGCATAGAGAAATCATTTTATCAAGAAAATAGAGGTGTTATGCAAAAATTTTACCAAAATGAAACTCATATCTCATTTATTGAGAAATTCCAAAATTTTCACATTCTTTCTATTTTCCTTTAGCCTTCCAAATTTTACTACTTTCTCAACTTGCAAGTAGGCTTCATTAGTATCATAACGAAATAATAAACCAACTAGCAAGCTAATATACTAAATAACAAAGGGTCAATGCAAAGTTTTCATTAAAAAATCTCCACCTATGCTAGATAGTAAAGATTCATTTTAAAGACGTTGTCATGATATCAAAATGAATCAAAGAGATCATAAGATATGAAGTATTTGAAGAATAAGATCTTTAAACATGTTTAACTGATTTGGACTTGAAAGGAAGGTCTCTAATAGTGAATATCAACCTAGAGCAAGTTTCATTCAGTGAAATTTATCTAAGTACTAAAGTTCTACCTACTCATGAGAATTCAAGGATTTAACATATGATTACCATCATAAGTATAGAGATATAGTTTAATCTTAAACATTGAGGTATAAAACTAAGATTTTATGAAAATCGAAATCATACCTCATACTTGAAAATTTAGTCAAACTAATCTTTTTCATTCTAATTACCCTTCCATTAAACCATAGATTTAACTTGCATGAAGAAATCATTGGTAACATAATGACATACTTATTTCAAGCAAGTTAATCATTCTAGATAGCAAAGTAAGCATCAAAGTTTTTACTCAAAATTCAACTTTACTAAATAGTTTGAAATTCGCTTTAAATAAAATCAAGTTCTACCAAAACAAAATTTAAGAGATCACAATAATAATAAATATAAAAACATGATCTCCAACCCTTCCTATTGGTTGAAAATCGAAAGGCCACAATGAGCCTACGATTTAGAACCGCAAGGTCGCTTAGGCCCATTACATGCCACATAGGTCTCCGAAGAGACCAGGAAATCAAAATCAAAAATTATTTCATAAAACAAATCGATAACACGGAGATCAACTAGAGTTAAGCATAGTATCATAATCTTCAACTAAGGTAAAACAATACAAGTTAGAAGATGACACAGAAATAGTTTTGATGCCAATTTTACCTAAGGCATCAAGGCAGCTTGAAATTGCATCCAAGGGAGAATTCATCATTCAAGTTCATGGTCAACTTCAACATATCACTTTCCTTCAACCATGTGTGGTAGCTCCCCCTACCAGAGAACAAGAAACTTTCGGTACCCAAATGGCTTTGGGTCATTGGGGTGAGTTGGCCTAGGGATCCAAAGTGTCTTAGCAACACTTGGATTTCTTTTAAATGCACAATCATGAATGGCATGACCATATATACCATAGTAAAAATAGTTTCCATGAAACTTTATTTTTTGAACATGAGGTTTAAAGGAAGAATGCTTGACATTTGAACTAAGATGAGCATGAGCATTCTTGAGAGAAACATTTATCTTCTTATGATCTGAGGTCTATAGATAGAATACTTAACATGACAAGCATGAGATGCATGAGTGTTATCAAAAGTGTTATATCTTCTTTTTGGATTCTTAAAGGTAGAAGCTTTTGTAAATTCATTTACCTTTTTACTCAATACTAAAATCTCATTTTTCAGGTCATTCATGAATTTATATAAAGCATGCATTTGAGATTTTAACATTAGATTTTCCTTATTGATTTTTGAGTTTTCATTTTTCAAAATCTCATTCTCAATTTTGAAACCATTTTTTAAGTTTTCATTTTCAAGCTTTAAGTCCTTAAGCTCAAGTTTCAACATGTCATGACAAGGATTAAATGAGCTATATCTCAATTTCTCAATTTCTAGTTCTAGAGCATGCATGTGTGAACTAAGTCTAGAATTCTCATTTTTAATCCTTTTGTTTTCCTTATCCTTTTTCAAGAGCAAGACATAAATGTTTTTATACTCATCCATCAATTCATTAAAATCATGAGAGCTAGATGAGTTAATACTATCATTAATATTAACATGACTAGAAAGAGAGGAGAGTACCTCATTATTATCATTCATGAGGCAAGCTTTTGAAGTAGCTTCATGGTCATTGCAAGAGGATATTTCATTTGAGTGGGATGATGATGTGGAGGCATTCGACCTCTTCTTTGCCTTGTTCTTCATAGTAGGGCAATTCTTCCTTATATGCCTTTTTTCTTGGCACACATGACAAATCACCTTCCTTTTCCGATTTCTTGTGCTCTCATGACTAGAGGCACTATGGGCTTCAAAAACCATATTAGTATTGGGTGGATGACAATTGTCATCACTCCCCTCATCAAATGTATTGAGCTCTTCGATTTTTGCATAATTATAAAGCATGTTTAAAGTAGCTCAGATATCGAATGCGGAAGTACAATGCATGATCTTTTTAAAGACATTATTTTCCAAGGAACAAAATATGCAATTTGTAGCTTTAGCATTTAATTCAAACATATCAATTTGTTCTTGGGTCCATGCATTCATGTCTTCCTTAGGTTCAATATATTTAATTTTTACCATGTTAAAACTACCTAAACCTTGAGTCTTTAAGAAGGTATACATTCTAGACTTCTAAAGACCAAAATTTCACTCATCGAACCTAAGAGGTGAAGACGCTACTGACTCTGCTGCCATTTTCCGGATTGAGAGAAAGTGTAGGATAGATGGTGAAATCTCAATCTACAACCTTGCTCTGATACCAATTGTTGTGTGAAATGGCACACTAGAGGGGGGGTGAATAGTGTGTTATCTAAATCTTTCGTCTAATTCCAATTTTAATCGTTTCTCAAATCGTTTAGGCAAATTGCAATTTTACGATTAAATGCGGAAGCAAGATAAACTAATTAAGCACAAACAAAAGATAACAATGCTAACACATAAATTTATAGTAGTTCGGCTCCAATGCCTACTCCACTACCTAAGCACCCTGCTTAGGATTTCCAAACTAACTTTACTAGATTAAATTGGTTCCCTTACAAGAGGACTTTAACCTGAAGAGACACACTCTCAATCTAAGTCACTTCCACACCCGGAAGTCCCGCCTTCTTACCGAGAGTACTCTTCCACCTCAACCCTAAGGGATACCTCAACTAATCCTAGTAAGTTATGTTTACACAAGTGACTTTACACCTCCTATACTCAGGTAACCACTTAGATCCAAGACCTGACACTAGGTCTTACACAAACTCAACTTCAATAAGTAAACACGTTCAAATAACAATAAAGATTACAATGAAAAGAGCTAAAGAATAAAATCAAGAATCGGTGCTCTTTTCCAAGCCTTCAAGCCTCCAACTCGCCAAGTTATTGAGCTTGAATTGAAGCCGAGTTGAGGAGAAAACTGGGCGCTTGAGAAAATGTTGATGGAAGAACAGAACATTATTAATCAATCTTTAGAAGGCACAAAACTCTCTTTTTGATGCTCAATAAAATTTGTAAGAAGAATTAAAGGAGTTAGATGAGGGATATTTATAACCTCTCAAAGAAACGACAGCTTAACGGGCGAAAAACTAGTTGTTATCGCCGTTCGGTCGCTTCTCGGTCGATCATCGATCGACCGACTGATCGACCGCTCGAGCGACCACTGGCTCAATGTCTCTGTGCGGTTGATCGACGGGTCGACCGCCAGACGCGATTCCTGTGATCTGCAATCCGATCGACCAACGCAAGTTGCGACTTCAGCGATCCGCAGTCTGATCGTCCGATCGGTCGATCGATGCGCCCTTCGCCAAATTTTGGCACACTTCGGTTGATCGACTGGTCGACCAAATTGCCTACTGCCAGTTTTTGGCAGCATTCGGTCGATCGAACCTGGACTGGGCTGGGCAGTTGGGTTCTATTTGTTCATTTTCTGGTTTCGTCTTCACTAAGTCTACTTATATAATATTTATTAACTTTAAAACATAAATGTTATATAAGGATTACCCCCCATTTGGATTCAATAAAAATATCTAAAAAATCAAAATCCTTAAGAATCAAAATCTAGTTTTTAGGGTCTAGTATAAATTTAAATTTAGCGAAAACGGAACTTTTCTAATTTTTCAAGTCAAATAAGGGTAGGCTAAAGGCTTCCAAAATATCCCTAAAAATATCTCATTATTTAGTTTTAACCCAAGGAACAATTACCGCCATTTTTAATGTCAAGAAACTATCTAGGTTATATAGCCATCCAAGGAGTTCCCTAGGTTATTTCAGGACAGTTTCCGGGTTTTAATATTTTGGGATTCGGGGATGGTTTTTGGGTTCTTATGCTTCATCATGAGGATATTACAATATAAACTAGACACCCTAAACCTAGACTCTATCTTCCCGACGAATCCGAGCGCGTCGACCAACATCCTTCCGATTTTCCGATTTCTTCGATATTTCCGATCGAGGACGTTGAGTGCTAACCGATATGGAACCTGAAAGATTTCTCAATAAAATATTAGTTCCATGTTTGTTATTATCAAAATTGAGATTAAGACCAAGGTTGAAATCCTTAAGCCAACACCAATTTCATTATCTCCACATCGAATACCTACTTACTTGCACGAAATATATCAGTTGACCCTATTTGTTCCTTATGCTCCGCACCAACTGAATCACATGAACATCTCTTCAATGACTGCACCTATATAAGGCAAGTCTAGTTGATCATGTCAGAGTTATGCCACATCTCCATAGTCCCTCTCTACTTTCGTCCGTGGGAACCTCCATGACGGGGAATTAATTTTGACAGACACACGAAGTATCACACGATCTGGTTCTGGAGCTTTAATAATAGTTCTAGGTCCTTCATGGAAATAACCATTGAAGTGGCTACCATGATTACCATTGAAGTGGCTACCATGATTAAGCTTTGTAATTCTCTTTGGGGTCACACTCGTGTTTGCATCTCTATTTTTCTTGTACATTCTTTGGACTTTGCCCTCTTCTCCTTCTTGTATTTCTCACCTTTTATGATAAATACAAGTCTTTTTTTCTCAAAAAAAAATTGTCGAGTGTTATCATGAGAATACAAGCTTTATTCAAATAACTAAGAGGTAATGGTGCGGTGTCTCTTGCATGAATTGATCTTTGTTGATTCGAATTTGAATTCTTTGACATGTTTGAATTGATCTTTGCTAGTTTGAATTGTGAATTCCTTGCTCACTTGTGTGGTGCTTCATTGATCACTTATGTTGTTCTTGGCGAGTGTCCATCACACACTTGTGTTGTGCTTGGCGGGTGTCTATCACACACTTACTCCCGACTTTCTCAGCTTTGGGCTTATTGTTTAGATTCTTACAATTCCTCTCAACGCAAAAACCTTTTCATGGAAGCTACTTCATGGTTGACTTCCTACAAGGGTTAGACTTTCACAACTTGGTCTCACATGATGTGTGATACTACTTTGGAAACTTACGAACACCTATTTTACCTGTGTGGGTATACTACCAACATTTGCTCCTTATTAAGTCATAAATACAACTTTGATTTGATTGATTATTTGGTCGGTGGTTGTTCTTACAAGACACTTCACCATCTTCCGATTTTGTTAGAGAAATCATTGTCATAACCATTTGATTCATTTGATACGCTAGAAATGAAAAGTCGCATAAGGTTCAACAACATCCTCCACATTGTCTTATAATAAAGATTTTTTCTTTTGTCCTACCTTGACTCATTACCAATGATTCTACGGACAATCCACTAAAAGCTTTGTTCTTCTTGAAGGAGGGATACAAAGGACTTATCCCTCGTTTTAAAGGGTGCCTCTACCTCAAATACAAGGAAAATAAATTATAACAAGTAAAATGACAATGAAAATAATAACAAAAGCAAGTAAAATGAGAGAAAGATTATGCAAATGTAAATAGCAAAAACCTCCTTCTTGCTATTTCCAGGTCATTTTCAAGACTTGAGATAATTATTCTTCAAACAATATAGTCTCCAACAATAATTTATGGTCTATTTAGGATAGGATAACAAATGTCGGGGATAATTTCATAAGACTTTTTTATCCGGTATACATTGGTTATAACACCAATTTTATATTCTTGTAATCCTAATTTCTTCTAATCCAAGCACCAAACAAACAATAGATTAAAATCTATCATTTATCATATCCTCCTTTATCTTATAAAGAATACATACCTCTATGGTTCATTTGCTTTATTGAATAGGATAAGATAATAAATGAGGGAGGATCAAATAATATGTTTTTTAATCTGGTGTATATCAGATATGATATCAATATTATATTCTTCTAATGCATGCACTACAAAAATTGTAAGACCCGAAGATTCCTAATATAAAAAACTATTTTTGGTGCAGTGCACCGGATCATGGGTTAGTTGGGTCGAGCCGTGGAATCGCCTCGAGTAGAAGGTATAACTCGACTTATGAAGCTTAATTGGTTAAATGAGCATTCTTTTTTTAGCATTAGATGTCTTATTAGAATCGAATTCGAATCGTGTATGCGGATCGAATCGGACTCGGATTGAATCGAGTAGGGGCTAAGTTATGAGGAAGGACATTTAGGTAAATGGAAGATGAGGGAATAAAACCCCTCATCTATAGCCGTGTGGCTCATTCTTGAGCCGCACGTAGCCCGAGCAAGAGAGGGAGGAGGGGAGATCTTGGGTCGACGCCGAAAATCGTGTCGTCGTTAGAAGGATTGAGATCACCATCGTCCATCCCTTCTTCTTCCTTAATCAAGGTGAATGGTTAGATTTCGAATTGCATGGTGAGGCGAGTGGCCGAACCAACTAGGTGCTAGATCGAAGGATTTTTTCGTTGTTCGTGTCGATTCGTGGTATTTCTTCGATCTCTTCATTGTTTTATTCATGGATGTATTAGATTTGATTTAAATGTTCATATTTTGGTGTTCTAGGGGCCGGCTGAGTAGAGGGAAAAGGGGAAAGGTCATGCCGAAATTTTCCCCAATTCCCTCGCTTGGTTTAAACCCCCTTTAGATCGTTTAAATTTAATTTCATGTAGATTCAGGATTCAATCGACGTAGTAGTTGATCAAGATTCCTTCTCCCTAATGCCTTGAGTGCTCGGCCGAACAAGGGGAACCTTGTTCAAGGTTCGGCCGAGCCAAGATGGGGGAGAGAACTTGATCTAGAGTTTATCTATGGAAGGTCACAAGCTTAAATGCTAGGGTTCGTGGTAAAAAAAACCCCTCTTCTCCTACCCTTGTAAGCTCGGCTGAGCAAGGCATGCCTTGCTCAAGGTTCGACCGAGCCAAGTAGGGGAAAAGGTGATCGGAGGGGACTAACCTTCATACTTGGAAATATTGGAAACATTAGGGAACGAGGGTCACCTCGATCAACAAGTAGAATTAAGATGAAAAATAGGAAAGACACCAATTAAGGAAACCACCACCCTAGTGCATATATGTATACATACACTTAGAGACATTAAATGGTAGCAAATATTTCCAAGATTTTTCCTTATCAATTACTAATGCTAGTAATGAGTTGCCATGATAGATTTAATGTTACCTTGCTGGAATTTTATGATTAAATGCAGAATTTAATTATTTCATGTTATAATCATGTGGTTATTCATGGTAATAGTGGTAGATTAATGTCCTTATAACCTAAGGATTGTGACACGTATATACTTGGACATTCTACACTTATGACATGTAGCTCACACTAGCAAAAGTAGCAATTCACGCTAGATGACTAGTAGTGTGCGGATGGTAAGGCCCGAAATAAAGGGCTGAACACGGGTGGACACCCGGGATGTTAGATAAGGAAACTCTAGGACACTTTGATTGTGTGATGTGATTGTGATGGTCTGCCGAGAAGCATGGATAGTCAAAATGACTAATGCTTGACTCGGCTAGTGATTTGGGTCTTGTGGTTGCACTAGCGGGCCCGCTAGGTGTTAGACCCCAGTTGGGTGGGACTAGCTATCCCTAACCCGGTAGATGTTCGGAGACTAGCAGACCATCCTAGTCGATGGCCCGGAGATTTCTCTAATTTACTTGTGTGTTATGAAGGCCGTACGGTCAGTATGTTACTATCTTTGTGTGGTATGGCTGGTTAGGGCTGAACCACTAGATCATGAGCAGGCCCTAAGGGTCGGGTGCCATGTGGTTTAGTTGGGCTGTTATAGCTGGTTGTTTGTATATATGGTCTATACAGGACGACCCTTGAGGTCGGTTGTCATATCAAAAGCAAATTATATCCCTAACTTTATATTTTGCTGCCTTATATATATATGTGATTATTGGGAATTTACGTGGAGGTTTGGAAGAACCGTTCACTGAGTCCCATATGGACTCACGGTTTATTTTTCTTATTTTGTAGAGCCCGATCAGTGAGTTGAGGCTTGGAGTCATGGTGCTGCCGGAGGGCATGCAGTGGCATAGATCTCGTAGCAGCGCCCAGTAATCATAGTCTAGATATCTAGGACTGTTCTTTTTCATACATTGAGAGTGTCTATTTGAAAACATGTATTTGACTTTAAATTTGAGTTGTTTCATACTGGGGTTGTTGTTTCACAACTTTTCATTTTATTAAAAATTGTGAACCTTCTTTAAAAATTTGAATAAAGCTGCATCATTATTTTTATTCACCTGTTTCCGATTTCTTATTAATCAGTGTATGTAGTAGGCTTCAGGGTAGGACATAGACCATGGCCGGTCACACGACAATGAATATAAATTTGTTTCTTATCTTATCCTCTTTATCCTATGAAACAAATATGCCCTCAAAGTTCAATATGGCTCAAGAAAGTAGATTTTTAGGGCTAAAAGAAAACTATATCATGTGTCTAAGAGTGTTTAAGGGGCTAATGAAGGAGTTCATATAGAGTTTAGGGCTGAAACATCTTACATAAGTCGAGCTACAATTAATGACTAGAAAAATAGTTGTTTTAGAGTCAACCAAACTCCAACCAATATTGAAAGTTACATATACTATTGTCATATTTTAAAAAGTAGGGCTATTAGACGAAAATGATCCAAACTTTCGTGAATTTCTTAATTTTTTCTAATTCTTTGATTGGTCTCAATTGTATATAAGAAGTTTAACATTGTTTCAATAATGACCTTATATATATGTACCATCAAACACCGCACTGATATATATTTACCATCAAATATCACACTGATATATATGTACCATCAAACACCATACTCCACACTGATATATACATTACACTGCATTATACTGATATCAACAGTATCAAAAAGAAAAAGAACATTTCAATATGTTAACATCAAATACACCATCAAAAATATTCAAATATCATACTATACTAAAACATACACCATAAAAAATACAACACTATACTGGTGTTGTCGGTAAGATATATCAATTTCAAAAGATACGTTAGTTTTCTTATAGTATGATGTTATCAGTATGATATATTAGTGTGGTGTTTGATAATATGGTGTTATCAATATGATATATCAGTTTCAAAAGATACTTCATTTTTTTATGATGTTTGATAGTATTTGATGGTATTTTTGAAACTGGTGTATTTGATGTTTCAGTATTTTTTTTATGGTGTATTTGATATTATCAGATTGAAGTATTCTTTTTCTTTTTGATACTGCTGATATCAGTATAGTGCAATGTGGTATATATATTATTGTGTAGTTTGGTATTTGATGGTACATATATATTAGTGTGCAGTGTGGTGTTTGGTGGTGTATATATATATATAATGTCACTATTAGAATCAATGTTACACTTCTTATATACAATTAAAACCAATTAAATGATTGATCAAAATTGAGAAATTCACGAAAGTTTGAGTCATTTTCATCTAATAACCCTAAATAGTATGACGAGTTAAATCAAATAGAGTTAATTACTAAATATATCACAAATTTTGATGATTTTTCCTAATCTATCTCAATTTTTAATTTGTTCCAATAATACATTTCAATTATATCTCACCATAAATGTAGTGTTAAATTTGTTATTTTCGATACTGATGTGACATCGCTGACATGAATTAATATTGCCACGTCAACGTCTCTAAATGAATAAAAAAATTAAAAAAATTAAAAAATTGACACTTCATCAAATATTTTTAATATAGTTTAAAGGGTTATATCTAATATATTTAGACTTTTAAGAACTTTTTATTTTCAACCAAAAGTGGTCTTGTACTTTCAATTTTTTTCAATTATATCATACTATCAAATTATTATCAATTTTATTATTAAAATATTGAGTAGCACTGCCGATATGGATCAAAAGTTCATCCAATATCCCTAAATACATTAAAAAATAATAAAAATTATTTCAGCAAACTTTTATTTAAAAATATCTTCTTATTTTTCAAAAAATTATGAAACAATTGTGTCACCCTACATTCTCAATACTCACCCTACCACTTTGCATCACTATAGCCCAGAGGTAGAACTGTGATCACTCTCATTGACAATCGACTATATTATTTTTAATTGCATCATTCCTTAAATATCGATTGCATCATTCATGGACCCAAAAGATTTAGTGTCATGATATATTATTATTATTAGATGTATTTAGGGATGCTAACTAAAATTTTGATCCACATTACAATGCAATTTAGAACCCTAATGCCAAATTGATAATAATTTGATGATATAATATAATTGAAATAAGTCGAAAGTACGAGATCTCTTTTGGTTGAAAATAAAAAATAAGAATAGATTTGAGAAAATCCTTAAAAGTCAGAGATATATTAGATATAATTATTTAAACTTTATTTAAAAAACTTTTGATGACATAAAAAATTCTAATTTTTTTTATTAATTTAGGAATGCTGATGTGGTAATATTGATCCACATCAGCATCCAAATGATAAAGTTAACTATGTGATATAATTGAAAAAAATTAAATTATGAAGTATATTATTGGAAAAAATTAAAAGTTGGAATAGATTAGAGAAAATCATAAAAAATGATGATGTATTTAGTAATTAACCCAATCAAATATGATTATAATTTAATTTAATTATATATATATATAAACACTTTGACATAACTTCTTATAACACTTTTTAAAGAAAAATAAGTAGATGGTAATAAATCATTTCTTGCAATATACATTTGTAAAAGGAAAAGGGATAAATTTACACTAAAAATGGAAATAATAAAATATGGGAAAATTAAAAAAATACATTGTTATTATATTTTGAACAATATGTCAACCTAATAATTTAATTATAAATTTTGATATGTGCCAATCTTATAGATTTGACAATTTAATTATGAGAATCACATGTTTAGAAATGAAATACTCTCATTCTTTCATTCCACGTATCCAAAATGTAAAGGGTAGTCAATCATTTCATCATTTAAAATAAACGAATTTCTTTTGCATTGTTCCTATTATTTCTATTATTCAAAAAAGAAAATAAAAAAATTGCAAGTATTTATAAAAATTATTTACTTCTCTCTTCTAAAACCATTAATTTTCAAGCATTTTTAGAAATTATTTATTTTATTTTTTCTCTTTCCTTTTCATCTTCCTTTTATTTGAAGTATCTAACAAAAATGAGGATTGTGAAAATAAAAAATAGGTCAAACTCTTTGATATAAACCTCTCCACCCGCCGCTCTTCCGGTAGGAAATCGGCCCTAGGGTTTTGACTGTCCTCATTCTTCCTCTCTCCCGCCGCATCCCATCTCTTTCGGGTTTCGTAGACGCAGATCGTCTGCCCTGCAATCTCCGATTGCAATGGCGTTTTGGGGTGATAGTGATCTAGATTCCATGATTGCCTTCCACCATTCTAACTCTATTCTTTGACTCTTACTTGTATTTCTCTTTCTGACAGGCGTCGAGGTGAGGCCCGGCAAACCCTATACTCATGTCTACGACGCAACTCGAGGAAGGCTCCGTGTCAGCCAGGTTAATTCTCTCAGCAAAGCTCCCTCTTTCGACGTGTTGAATGGATTAGTGGTCTCTCTGTTATCGAATAGTTCTGTCTTTTTTTATTGGTATAGGCGACGCTAGGAAATGGCAAGGGCACCACAAAGAGTGTACTGCAGTGCAATGTTGGCAAAAAGAGTCCCATTTTGCTGTGCAGCTTGTTTCCTGATAAAACCGAGACGTGCCATCTGGAGTTGGAGTTTGAAGAGGATGACGAGGTTGTCTTCTCTGTGCTTGGCCAGAGGAGTGTGCACCTTTCTGGCTACTATCTTGGCTCCAGTCGTAGTGGTCGTGGCGATGGAGATGAAACGTATCCTTGTTTGAATTTCTGCAGTTATAATCTATGTTTTTTGAGTTGTTTTCTATTTGGTTTTATCCTTGACTTGTTCGAAGTGATTCATATGGTGAAGATATCGGTGAGGAGGATTCAGAGGGCTACGATAGCTTTGGAAGTGATGAAGATGAGTACGAGTCTGACTTTATTGATGATGATGTTGAAATGTTCCCTGCTTCTCCCAAGCGTAAAAGCAGTGGTAATTTCATATATAGTCGTTGTTAAGTTTCTTTGCAAGCTTGAAACAGAAGTTACATTAGTTCTTGATTGGTTCATATGTATTCTACATTATTGATATTAACCATCATTATTGTGGCATGTACCAATTCTGTCATGATAGATATCTTTCTTGCTCTGGATTCTCCCAATTTTTAATAAAGTTTTATCTTTTCTTTTGTTAATATTCACTATTTTACTTCCTTGATAAAGAGTAAAAACAGAAAATTTTAGTTGTATTTTACTATCTTCATGTGTTTTTCATAATTTGTCTTGATGTGTACTTTTCTATGATTTATGGGATGTTGATTATAGGACTGAAATTAGAGCAAACTTTGTTCAGGGAGCTATGCCTGCTCCCTATAATAGGAGTGCCCCCATCCATTAGATCATAGCTTAACCAGTATGAGCTTCATCCTGATGTCACAAATGTGATCCCGGTTGAGCTTAGATCTAGTTAGCCCTTCACCCAAATTAATAATATTAGGGCATAAACAAGTATGTTTCTTACCAAATCTATTTTGTAAATTTGAAACTGAAACTCAACTCAGCTGTATATAGCCTCAGTCAACAATTACAAAATGAAGGAAACACAGTATTTATGACAACTATGTCAAGATTGTTAAAGGGATTTATCCAATGAATGGGATTCCTATATATTTTTCTATCTTATAAATTCTCATTATCTATATGTATATTATGTTCAAAATTGCATATGGACTGCATAATTGTAGACTATAGTGTGATAACTAAGAGTAGTTGAACCTTGCTGTCATTCATGGTTTACTGATGAGTGCAGCAGATTAATCAGTGATATATCCTCATAAAATACTTCCCACTATTAACTGACCATTGCATGATCTTTGTGTTACTTGTTATTTATCTAATTCAATGCTATTTTTATGGCCTTAACATGTTATTAACTTTTCATATGACCCATCTAGTTATAATTGAGGAGATTGTAGAGGATGACAAGCCAACAAATGGGAATGGTAATCGGCGACGTTTAAAGAAGAAGAGTCAATTGATTGATTCTGATGATGAAAATGATGATTCTCAGTGTCAACTTGTTGTCAAGTCTAGTAATGCTGCAATGTTTGAAAGTGAAGATGAAGATGGGTTTCCAATATCATTTTCATTACAAAAGAAAGATGCTGATGAGAATATTGAGGGAAATAAAAAAGCTGGTAAAAAGACAGTTGACGATGACAGAAAAAGAAAGATTGATGCAATTAGTCAGTCCATTGAACCTATGAGGTTTGATTTGTAGAGTGTTACTGCTGCTTTTCCTTATATTTTATTTATTCTACTACAATTGTATGTGTCTATTTATTTGAACAGCGATGCTTGCAAGCCATCTGATTCTTCTGCAGCTTCTGATAAAGTTCCTGAGACCAAGGACACTTCGAAAAAGAAGAAAATAAAAGATGATACAACTGGAGGACTAGGAAACACTGAGCAGATCCAAGATACTGATCACAAAGATGCTGAGGCAAATGCTGAGACCCTCGATAACAATCATTTGGTAGGTGGAGCAGATGTGGTGGAAAATGAAGGGAAGCTAAAAAAGAAGAAGAAAGATAATACTAGAAAGAATAAGAAAACTGATGTAGTTGATTCTGCAATGGATGGAACAGAAGATGGGGTTAATGCCAGCAATGTAGATCAGAAGGATCATTTTGAAGCAGAGAAGTCACATACTGATATGTGAGACTTGTTACCATGTTGATTTTTATTTAGTTAATCTGCTTTTTGGAAAGTGCATCATCTTTTGTTATTTTGATTTTGTTCTATCTACAGTGATGAAAGTATAGGAGGAAAAAAGCGGAAAAATAAGAAGAAAAAAGCAAAGGATGATGCTACTCAAGAAAAAGCTGGTGCTGCAACTGAAGTAGATGAACCAGGAAGGGACAAACAAAACATGGAGAGTAAATTGGATGGGGATGCTACTAAAATAGTTGAGGAGCCACCTAAAGATGAGTAAGATCTTAAACAAATCATGATAAATGTTTCCAATTACATATATTTTTCTATTATTATTAATGTGAACATCTTGTATTATTCTATGTTATGTGAAGGGTTCCTAATGGCGATGATTTTGCACAAAAAACCAAAAAGAAGAAGACTAAGAAAGAAAAAAACTCAGAGAAAGCCCTAAATATGGAAGAACCTTTGAATATTTCAGAGGCAGAAGAAAAAGATGGATCGCATAAGACCAGAACATTTTCAAATGGTTTGACTATTGAGGAACTCTCTATGGGAAAGCCTGATGGGAAAAAAGCTGCCCCTGGGAGTAAAGTAGGTTCCTGTTGATGCAAGTTTAGTTATTCTCCTTAAGCCAGTGTTTTCTCCTTGATTTGTGTCTTTAAAGATCCCAGATGGTGTACTAATTCATCTTCCAACAGTCAGTTGGTGTATTATGTCCTTTTATTAATCACCAGCACTAGACATATTTAATAATCCAAATTGTCATACAATTCTCCTTTTGCACATGTTTTTAGCTGTTGAACAAATTCTCTATATCTTCTTCCAGGTTTCTGTTAACTATATCGGCAAGTTAAAGAATGGGAAATTTTTTGACTCCAATGTTGGCAAAAGGCCCTTTAAGTTCCGTCTTGGTGAGTTCATTAAATTAATCATTTCTTGGTTAATTACCATTTTTGACATGTTGTGTATCCCTAAGTGAGAATTTGTACGTCAATTACAGGGGTTGGACATGTTATTAAGGGATGGGATGTTGGCGTTGCTGGTATGTCTCAGAAATCTGTGCACATTACTTTGGTTTTGTCTGGAAGCTAATGATGTGTTCAATTGATCTTTAGGTATGCGAGTTGGAGACAAAAGAAGACTCGTTGTTCCACCATCAATGGGGTGTGTATTTTTTCTATTCCTGTCATTATATTTTCCCTCTAATTTCTGTTGATCTTATTTTGCATGCTTAACTTCTTTATTCAGATATGGCGATGCCAATATGGGGAAAATACCAGCGAATTCATGGCTCGTCTTTGATGTAGAGCTGGTGGATGTTAACTAAGACTCCCAAAAAATGAGAGCCCAAATTTTGGTTGGTAGAGGATGTATTTTGGATTTTGGTGCCGTTTTGCAATGCTGGTGTGGTGTCAAATTTAACATGGAGAAGATTTTGTTATTTTGTCTTTCTCTCAAGGAATTGCAACAAAAGAAGCATACAAATTTAACATGGAGAAGATTTTGTTATGTTCTCGGTCATGTGCTCAAGTGAATAGCAAGCCTGTTGTGGAAGTCATTACTATCATATTGTGAACTATTTTCAACTCATTCTGGAATAGCCAAGTTCTTGAGTAATTTGAATTGAGGTATTGAGAATTTTAAAAAGCTAAATGTTGGAATGGGTATTACATTTTTTTCATTGTTGGAATTGATAGGTGACTTGGAATCTCAGTAAAATAAAATTGAATGATTAAATTCGCCTGCACATTTGATGTGTTTTTATGTCATGCAGTTAAATTTGAAATCAGAAGAATTGGTGCTTTTGTAAATATTGAAATTACAAGCAAATTCAAAGTACTTGTATTTATATGCAAAAAGGGCCTTCCTTTTGACAGTTTATTGCGAGCTAGGATTCCGATCAGAGGCTCAAAGCCAAATTCAACATAGAACCTGTTTAATCTTTTCAACGTAAAATTTTTCTGCCAAGTTTTATTCTTATAATTGATGCTTTACATAATTCTGAGTGACCTTAACAGTTATTTTAATCCAATGGTTTATTTCTTTTGTTTTTGTATGAAATTGGTGTTGATATTTAGAATCCATTTATCTTACATTACGACGAGAGAGATCTTAAATACATGAACATATAACTAGATCTTTTAACCTGGCCGATGTGTAGGGTTTTGGTTTACTATTTAAGCCTAGTCCTCAAATTAAATTCGTATTGAACTGTTCAATCCTTCGTTCCTAAATTGACAGTGAATTTAGATATATCTAATGCATCATCTTTCAAAATTTAAATGATCACCTCTAGACTTGTCGTAGTTTATTTTATGAGCTTTTAGAAATTATTATATATTTATTAGGTACTAAATTATTGCCAACTAAGAAGCATTGTCTAAATACCCATAATAAGCAAATAGAGGCTCCATTTTTCAAAAAATATAATTTTGTCCCCCATTCTTAAACAGTGGGAGACAAGACAAATAGACCAGGCGAGGAATTGCCTTCTCGGGCCCATAAAACATAATTATTTTTTTCCTATTAATAAAATGCTTTCCCTTGAAAAAATACCTACACTTATCCAATGACTAAAGTATATGCTTGCGCGGTTGATTGTTAGACCGTAAACATTTACATTTGTTTTTTTTTTAAAAAAAAAACCAGTAAGTCACCTCGACTCACTGGCCAGGGAGAGAGAGCAGACGACCCTCGCCGTTCATCCCTCGCCAGTCATGAGCAGGAGTGTCTTCCCTGTGAGGTATCATTTTATTGAAAAAAAAAGAATCAAAGGTTTTACATGAATTAGCTTGCCAGAGTTTGCTGGAGCTTGACTTTTGAGTTTTAATTGGAAAAAGTGAATTAATTAAAAAAAATTATAAAAAAAATTACTTAAATATATTTTGAACTTTAAAATTTCTTTCATCTTAATTTAATTTTCTTCATTTATTCTAATGATATCACGTACTAATACATTTATGTGAATTGTAGCCAACTGTCTATTGTCCATCAGTCCTTTTGTTAAAATAACAATGATTTTTCTAAATCAAAATATAAAATTTAAAAATTCTCAAAATCAAAATATAATATTTGAAATTCTCAAAATCATAATCAAATTAAAAATAATACCTAAAATACTCTTGTACTAAAACTATTTAAATTGACCATTTTGATTATGAAAATTCATCTTAAAATCTTCAAAAAATCGTAATAAATCTAAATCAGTGAATATCTTTTTTTTATGATTTTTTAAAAATTTTAAAATGTATTTTATTATTAAAATAGTCACTTAAAACTCTTAAAATAGTCATTTGATCATGAAAATATATCTTAATTTTTTTAAAAAAATTATTAAAAATTTAATTCATTAATTTAGAATTATTGCAAATTTTTTTTGAAGATTTTAGGATAATGTAGTTTCATAATTAAAGTAATCACTTTGAATAGTTTTAGTACGAAAGTATTTTAAATATTTTTTAAATTTGATTCTGATTTTATGAATTTCAGATACTATATTTTGATTTTAAAAATTTTAAAATTTCATATTATGATTTAGCCGTTTAGGAAAAAACCTGTTAAAATAATAACGCGGACTAAATAATAATTTTTTATATTAAAATATTCAGAGAGCCTCCACCATCACTAACTTGATGTTTTTTATATTTAAATTTGATAAAATCTGCGCCATCAATATACAGTTATATTATGAGGATGTTTGGCAATAACTTTTTAGAGAGCCTATAATTTTTTAATGCCATTAAGAATGACTAAATGAAAAAAACTATTTTAAATATTTGGCAACTAGCTTTTTCAATTAACAATTTGAGATGAAATCGTTAATTTTGAAAAAGCTCAATAACCCAGCTTTTTCAAAAGAGTTGTTTTACATAAGATATTTATTTTAAAGAATTACACAAAATGTCTAGAATTTATTAGTAGGTGGATGAATGATGTACTGTTGAAATTAAAACTTAATATATTGATATTTTATTTGTATAAATTTAATATCTTAAGAATTTTTTTTTTAAATCTAAGTGATATTTTGATAATAATGTACGAACAGCTACTGGAATAAGTTGGTCAAATCAAATTAATATATATGATATATCAACCAATCTAGTTGAAAGTTTCGAGAACTAGTCTTTGCAGTTAACTAATCACAAGATCAATCGTCTGATCGATTAGTATGACCTAAACATGGTATCATGTCAATCGGTCTTACACAACTCAACATGTTACCTTAGATCTTATTGCATACTCTGAAATAAAATAAGAACCAATCTTGTAATTATGATGCCTCATATATCAACTCAACATTATAATGCTTGATATAGCTTGAATAATAGTGACTCAATCATTGATTCCCATCAACTCTCTCCACTTGAGAAATTTTCTCTAACATAGGACAATGTAGTTCTCACAAATTTGAATTAAGTGTCTTCATTTATATTGTTCTTAGAATTGAAGTTTGTAGAAGCCTTAGCTTGTACGTTTTGCAAAAAAGCTCACCAAATTCAAATGGCTGTAGAGAAAAAAAAGGAATAAGATTAACAAGCTCAATTCGGGTGCATGGTAGCCAAGAATAACCTCAATGGCATGAACTAGTGAAAGGTATCTAGCTACTATTCATCATCCATCACTCTCGTGGTGAAGCAGTTAGAGAATTTGAATGCAGTGTTTATCATCCTCCACAAGGTCCACATAGGGATGACAATTCAAATCGGTTAACCACGATTAACCAGTTAATCGAACCGCAAAATTCGATTTTGAATAGTGGATTTGCGGTTCAGTTTCGATTTCGGATAGTAAAAGCCAAAAACCGTTTAAAATCGATTCGATTTCGGTTATCGGGTCACGGTTAACCAGTAACCGAAACCGGTTATATATTCGGTTTTGGTTACCGATTTTTTGCGGTTAACCGGTAATCGAAACCGATTTTGTTATTAATCTTTGAACCAGTTATCCGTTTACTATCGGTTTTTTACGGTTAACTGGTATCCGAAACCGGTTTTGTTATTAATCTTTGAATCGGTTATCCGTTTACTACCGGTTAACCGATTAGTAAACGGATAACCGGTTCTATTCTAATCGAAAAATTCGGTTCCGGTTATCTGCAGACAAACAAAACCGAGCCGGTTTCGATTTCGGATATAGGCTTTTGAAACCGATCGGTTTTGGTTTCGGTTTCGGTTAGCGGGTTTGGAAAACGATTTCGATTTCGGTTTCAGATATGGGCTTTTGAAACCGATCGGTTTCGGTTTCGGTTTCGGTTAGCGGGTTTGGAAAACGGTTTCGGTTTCGGTTAATCCTCAAAAGTACGATTAACCGAACCGTTGTCATCCCTAGGTTCACAAAAAGTGACTATTCAATATATTAGCTAGCCTTCGACAAATTATGCAAGTTAATGACCTCTTTAATAAAAAGTTTTGGCTATCTTAAGGCATAGGAGGTTTTGCTATATGGTATGAATGTGTTGCTTTATGAAATTAGTCTACCACTACAAAGACAAAGGCATATGAGGACATGATAGCCCTATAACAAAATACACACTAATATCACTTCAAGGCACATGAGAAACAAGCAAAGGTGTGTACATGATGAAGTGCTTAATTAGTTTGCGATAGTGTCTAACTA
The DNA here is from genome assembly GCA_034359265.1 of Canna indica. Taxonomy (NCBI): domain Eukaryota; kingdom Viridiplantae; phylum Streptophyta; class Magnoliopsida; order Zingiberales; family Cannaceae; genus Canna; species Canna indica. The sequence continues at coordinate 26,704,467 of CP136898.1, read as the reverse complement.
TCTTAGGCATGTCTTTGGGCAATTAAGTTAGTTCAATGGGAGCTACTTACGACCAAATCACAGGTTTTGCTACTATTCCCGTGTCTTTGGGCAATTTAATTTGATGACAATGTTAAATTATTAATTACACCATAATTATATATATAAATTATAAATTATTGAGAGGATCGAAACACTAAAGGAGTTAATAGTGTGTGCAAATGTCAAGTGGTCCACAAACGAACACAAGTATAAATAATGCTAACACTATTGTCACGGACTAAATGTTTCGGCGGAAAATGTCATGTGCGGCTTCCTTGCTTCCCGTGCGAGGAATCAGCCTTAAGCCAATCTGCTTGGCCAATGTCGAAAAGTCGCGGGCTCCCACTTCGCGTGGGTTGGAATCTCTGTGTGCTTGGACGCAAAAACGTTGTTGAGCCAAATGGCCAAATGCATGAAAATGCTTGAGCGAAAGTTAGAACGAAAGACTAGAGTGTGCCCAGGCTATACCTGGGTACTATACTTATGGAGCCTAACCCCCAAGTGCCACCCCCAAGGTTCTCAAAAGCACGAGGAGCATGACAAACACTACAAGAAAATAGGGTATTACCAACGGACCAAATCCGTCGGTAATACCCAAAAATCCATCGGTAATATTGTTATCGACGGAGTGTCTGTTGGTAAAATCCATCGGTAAAAGGCTCCTCGGTAATACCGACGGATTTTAATTAATCTGTCGGTATTACCAACAACTATTTTATTTTGTTGGTAATACCAACGGATATATATCCGTTGGTATTACCAACAAAATAAAATATCTGTTGGTAATACCAACGAAAACCTATCTATTTGTAATACCAACGTATATATGTATCTGTCAGTAATATCAACAACAAAAATTATTTGTTGGTAAATCCGTTGGAATTACCAACAGAATCTACCAATTGCTTATTATTGTGTACCTGATCAATTCTCAAATAATGAAATCACATATAAGATAATTTGATCACACGAAATCTGAACAATAATTTTTGAATCACACATTATTAAAATCCACACACATAAGAAACCATTGTATACCATTAATTTCGAAATACATTGTGTTATTCAAATATTTACAAAGTTTCAAAGTTTCAAATACATAAGATAAGTTTTTCCAAAAAGCTGATCCTTGCACTTCATCCTTTTACCTGCATGTAGAAACAAAAAAAATAATGAGGCAATAAAATGAGGAATACCATGTTTGTAACTCAATGCAAAATAATAAACTAACATTCTGAAGTTGTAAATAAAATTTGTAACTCAATGAAATGAGAAATACCTAACAATGCAACATGCTGAATTGTATCAATAGCATGCTGAGAATTCACGCATGCTGAGAATTGACTCAGCATGCTGAATTCACAGCTGAGAATTGGAATTCACTCAGCATGAATTGAATTCAGCATGTTGAGATTCTAAGAATGAATTCCCAACATGTTCATTCTCAGCAAGTTTAATTTACCAAGTTTAATGTGCATAAAAGCAACAAGTTCAAGTTTAATTTTAATGCAGCATGCTGAATTGTAATAATAGCATGATGAGAATTTAACAACATGCTGAATATTCCATGCTCTCAGCATGCTGAGAGAGCTGAGATAGCATGCTGAGAATTCACTTAGCATGCTGTGAGAGTATGCTGAGAATTCCACAGCACACTCAGCATGCTGAGTGAATTCTGCTGTAAGAGCATGCTGAGAATACCAGCACACTCAGCACTCAGGCTTGGTAAAGATGGTGAGGGTTAGTGTTTTGAATGATGCTCTCAAGAGTATGTATAATGCCGAGAAGCGTGGTAAGTGGCAGGTTATGATTAGATCATCCTCTAAAGTTATAATCAAGTTCCTCATTGTGATGCAGAGCATGCTGAGAATTCACTCAGCATGCTGAGAATTGCTGAGAATTCTCAGCAAGTTCCTCATTGTGATGCAGAGCATGCTGAGAATTCACTCAGCATGTTGAGAATTGCGATGCAGAGCATGTTGAGAATTGCGATGCAGAGCATGCTGAGAATTCTATAGCATGCTGATAATTGAATTAAGAATGGAATAGTTTTATTTACTAACCTATTTCTTTACCCAGTTGATGGAGGTGGAGGTGGAGGTGGTGGAGGTGGTGCGGTGGAACTCGATGGAGAATTTGTTGATTCCGAAGGATTGATAGGAATACCAAGCTGTGTCAATAGCAAGCGCACTTGAGCCTCCACTTGTGATTGCATCGATGTCTCCAAGTGGGTAATGTTCTCTCGCATCGATGCCACCTCCATCTGCATATTGTTCCACTCATCATGTGTCCGACGATGCCCATAACTTGAGGATGTACTTCCTTGAGAGCTTGAACTCCCAATAACATATTTAACACCCCCTCGACATCCAAAACATAAACCCGATTATGAGATGGGGGTCCAGAGGCATTAATCCATTCTTCGGGATCAAAATTCGGGTGTAATGATGCATTTGTGCCATACTTCTCTATAATTGATGCCTCAGAAGTCTCCTGTACAATTTTTTTTTAAATAGTTAATTATTATATTTCAAAAATTACTTAATTATTAGTTAAATCAAGTACATACCACAACTTTTTGTGATTTGTTGTCGACATAGTCACCCTCACCACTATTTCGCTCATGGGTGTGTTTAAACAACTCAAGATGTGTAGGTGGTCGATTCAACTTTTCTTTCTACAAAAAAGATAAATAATATTTAGTTGACAGTATTAACATAAATTTTGTATGACAACAATATTATCAATATCATACCAGTTTTTTTCAATGAGCAACAAATGAAATAGATCCACCTGTATGAAGTGTAATGTCACCATCTACCTCCTTCTTGCGATTGTGACGGCCGACTTCTGATTTTTGTCTCCACTTATCTGTATCCCAATGCTCAATAATAAGTTGATTCCAAATATCTAGAGGTATCTACGGAGGGCCAAAATCGCTAGTTCGGCGAATATCATCGGTGTTAGCCTTTCTTTTTGCATAATTTCTAGCATCACACATATTATCAGAGAAGCGTCGACAAGCTGTCTTGTCCCATATTTCTCGAACCTCATCGGTCTGAGAAGGATCCCAACGATAAACTGCATTAAAAAACCCAAATACACAATAGTGGAGATAAAAATTTCAATTTTAGGGGTTTATATATCAGCAACATATAATTATCATAATCAAATTTTTAAAATAAAATACCTTAAATTTATCCCAGAGTAACTCCTTTAGATGTGATGGCACTTCAGACCAATATGACCATACACCCGTGAAATTTTCCTTAATAATTGATGAAATGTCTCTAACCACTTGTGTCTCGGGGAAGCTACAAAAATAAGAAAACTAGATCACAAATGAACTTTATGGTCAATTGTGCTAAGTCTGTAATTAACACTACTAAAATGAACTTTGCTGGAAAATTAATGCTGAAGTAACTAAGTAATATTAATGTTGAAGTAAACTAGATCACAAGTACTCAAGTCTTATTATATAGTGTGGTACAATCAGTCTATAGTTCAAATCTTTTGATTTCCATGATTTTTTTTGTTAATAGTGGACAATGGAACTCGGGAAGGCCTAGAGAAGTTCTTGAAGGCAGCAAGCAGTGATCCAGAAACTTGTTAAAATGTAATAAGAAATAGCTCAAATATTTGTCATTAATATGTAATTGTAAGATACATTACAAATAGCTTCTGTATAGGATTTAATATAAGTTGTTCACGTGTCTTTCCTTTGAAATAGAGTTCAGTACTAACTGAACTATAAATACTACATTTTGTAAACATTTGAATTCATTCGATCTGAATCTGAGATTGCAACCTTTTCCTTTTATTTGTTCTTCTTCTGTGATGGAGCTGATTATGTGCAAATCTGGGTCTGGAGTGAAATTGGATATGGCTCAGTGAAACTAGCATGAGGACTGGGTGACCTACAACTGAATACTGATCAAGGTTTAATGGTGATTAGGAAGGTACTGTTTGTACCAGACTTGGAGTCTAACTTTTTAAGCATTGGACAACTGTTGAGAGATGGATACAAGGTTGTATTCAATGAGAAATTGTGCAATATATACTCAAGTACTCAGCCTGACAAGATTGTATGCACTATGAGTATGGCTAAGAATAACTTGTTCAAGTTAAGTAGTTTTAATTTTGCATTAAGGGTTGAAAGTGGAGTTGAAACTGATTTAAGTCTATGACATAAACGCATGGGACATGTCAATGAACAATCACTTATTGATATGACCACTAAACATATGATTGAAGGTATTCCAAAGTTGAAACAGATAGGAAGCAGGATATGACCACTTATTGATTCTTACTCTGGATGTAAATATGTTGCAGTGTTTGTGGATGATTGGAGCAGGATGGTGTGGGTGTATTTCTTGAAGCATAAATCCGAAACTCTGAATTTGTTCAAGAAGTTCAAATCAGCAGTTGAGAATGAAGTTAACTCAAGGATAAAAGTCTTGAGAACAGATAGAGGTGGAGAATTCACCTCAAGGCTTTTGATGAATTCTGCACTGAGACAGGAATTAAACATCAGCTAACAGCCAGCTACACACCCCAAGAGAATGGGGTAGTTGAGAGGAAGAACAGGGTTTTAGTGGAAATGACTAGATGCTTGCTGAGGGGGAGCAATTTACCTAAGAACTTGTGGGCTGAAGCATTGAATACCTCAGCATATATCATTAACAGATGTACCACTAAAGCTTTGTCGGATAAAACACCATATGAAATGTGGTTTAACAGAAAACCTAATGTGAGTCACTTGAGGATTTTTGGCTGCATAGCTTATTGTCATACTCCAAAAACAAATCAGAAGGAAATTGGATGATACAAGCAGAAGAACTATACTTGTTGGGTACAGTTCAGAAACCAAGGGTTACAGGTTGTTTGATCCTAAAAGGCAAGAATTGATAATAAGTAGGGATGTAACCTTTGATGAAGAGCATCTTGGTATAGATGATTTTAAAGGAAAGAGTAAAGAAGACTCTACTTATTTGAGATGCAGTTCAAATCATGGTGTGCAAGTCCATGATTTAGAAGCTAAAGAAGAGAACTTATTGAGTGATGAGCCGAATGAAAACTTTGTGTCTGAACACACTATAAATGAAAATGTTCAGAGTGAGAGCAATAATGATTCTTCACCACCACCCAAAGGCTTTAGAAGTGTAGCTGACATCTTACAAGGCAAAGAAGAATGCTGATGGGGTGATTACAAATTAAGTTAAAGGTAAGACTTGTAGCCCAAGGCTATATGCAAACAATATGTTCACCAAAGGCTGATATTTACAAGGCAAGAATGCTGAACTCACTAATAAAAAGAAAGAAAATGAGCTCAATAGTACTCACTAATACAAATCTAGAATCCAGCATGGGTGAAGATTGAATAACAGGGAGAAAGAGGGAAATGGAAATGAGAATGAATAACTAGGGTTCAAGTTAGGAGAGAGCACCATCTCCTTGAACTCATTGGGGGAAGTGAGCTGAACACCTTGTAGAGAGAATGGAGGAAAGAAAATTGATTTCATTTCTTGATCCCCATCATTCGTTACATTCTCTTTTTGTAGATGTACAAGATAAAAGCAAAAGGCAACACCCTTAAGATGACTCTGGAAGATAACAATGAACAAACCATTAGACCTCATGATCTCAACTAACAATCTAAACAGCCCACTAACAACCCATTATAAAACTAATTATGAACATAAATCCTTTGATCATAATGATATGGATGATGTGGCATGTTAGGTACATATTAAGTCCCCTACCCTTGAAAAAATACTTGTTCTCAAGCACGAATGCTAGAATTGTTGAAGTAGTCCTGAGTTGCTTGAAGAAATGGGGGTGGAGATCTCTATTTATTGTACAAGTAGGTGCATACATAAGGGAGAATGTGTTGCATATAAGCTAGGTAGGTAATTGATCAGTAGTGTGTGGTCACTTCTCGTTCCATCATTGGAAAAAACAAAATTTGGCTGATCTTGAGCATGACACTTGATTCCATCACATTATCATGCTTGATCAATGTCTTGCTAATTAGCCTTAAGAGATTCATCTCCATCATAAATAAATAATATATAGTATTAGAAAAAAAGTATTAGGTATTTAATGATTTAATATGTTTAAGCAACCCAAATCATCTACGGGTAACCATGGTTTGTTAGGATTAATTATTTGGCATATATAAAAAAATGTTGTATTTAAAAGAATACATGCACTATTACATTTTGTAGAGGTAAATATTCTATTTCCAAATATATGAAACATATTGCAGAATAAGCTAGTTACCCAAATAGTAACTAAAAGAATATAATGCAAAATATAATGATCTACCTTTTCTTATCAATAATTAATAGGCGTCTTTCATCTGGTGTCTCTGACGATTGTGAAGGTTGATTTGGTCCTCTTCAACGTGAAGTATCATCACTGTGTGTAGCAACAGATGTAGATGGCACAAGAGGAGCTGATGGCATCAAATGCAAATGGACTGAAGGTGGTGAGGGTGTTGGTGTTGGTGCTAGTGCTGGTGCTGGTGCTGATGACGTCGAAGGTGTAGGAGTAGAAGGTGTTTCTAGTGGAACAATAACAGGTACAACAGGAGTACAAGGTGTAGAGATCGTGGCTCCAACTATAGCTTCAGATGATGATAAGGTCGCAAAAGGTATTTCAATCAAAGGAGGATGCCGTCGACCTCGTCCTCGCCCTCGTGACACCATTATTTACTAAAAGTTCATTAAGAATAGTTAATAATTCAAGACACATGAATTTTTTTAAAAAATCAATTACAAACAAATGAGAGTTTGTCATCATGTTCACAATGATTTTATAAGTGATCATCAAAAGTAAACTTATACAAAAAAAGTTTCAATCATCATTCTCCTCATTTGACAAATACTCGTCAACTTCATCATCTTCACTATCTTCCATGTCTATAGTGTCCGCTTCTTCTTCATCCTCCTCAATGGCTTGTCTTCGAGTTCTTAAGAAAAATTCTTCATGTTGATCTACTTCATCAACTACACCATCGTTATCAACTAATACATTTAATAAATCCAACTCGGTTGTAGGCATAATAGGTTGTATTGTTTCAACCTCATCCTCTTGAAAAAAATCATCGATCTGTGGAGGGATATTATCGTCTGCTTCAACCTCTAAAACATCAAATCTATTTCTTGCATTAATTTTGCATACAGACCATCAATCACTTCTTCCTTTTTTCTTTGAGGGATAACTAGTGTAATAAACTTGTTGAGCTTGCTCTGCCAACACAAAAGGAGCATCATGATAAAGTCTCAACTTGTGATTGATTTCAACAAGTCCGTGGCGAGGATGTACTCTAGCTCCTTTTTCGGTATCAAACCACTCACATTTAAATAACACCACATTATTTCCACCAAAGTATTCTACCTCCACAATATCAATCAAAATGCCATAGTAATCAGATTCAAAGTCATTGTAGCAACTACCCTTGACACAAACACCACTGTTAATTGTTTTCTTTCTATGTGAAAATTCTTTGGTGTGAAACTTATATCCATTCACAAAATAACCCTTCATGGAACGAACCAATCTTTGTGGGCCTTGTGCAACGGTAAGTATTCGATTATCAACCATGTCAATGTTATGATTAACCTATCAAAAAAAAGAAAAATAAAATAATCAGGATTATTCACATTGACATTGACACAAGAATAATTGTTTAACTTACATAATCTCTCAACCATTTTGGAAATCTGTCTCGTAACTTCTCTAGCTCTGCGTCAGTTAAGTGTGGTTCTCTTTGCCTAACGATATCATTAAACTCACTAAAAACAATAAGGTTTACATTAACATAATTTGAATATATGAAATAATTAACGAAAAGTTGATGTTAATACTACTACGTACTTAATAAAAGGAGAGATTTCTTGACAATTTATAAGTACGTAAAGCTCCATTGCTTTATACTCAACTTCGTCGACAACCATCCTATAACGTCCAACGGCCCCACAAGGTCGACCAGGGTAGGTAAAGATAGATAGGCGTCCCATGGTAGTTGGAACTCCACCATCATCATTTCGAGGCACTTGATTCAACCTTGTGTTTACCTTTGGTCTAAAGTAGAAAGAACAAAAAGTAGAAATTTCTTGTATGATATATGCTTCACAAATTGATCCTTCAACATATGCTCAATTCTTCACTTTTTTCTTCAATTGAAGCACATACCTAAAATATTCTTATAAATTAAGACGTTTAAAAAAATTAAAAATTTGAATGAAGAATCAAAAGGCATATGTGTTACCTTTCGAATTTGTACATCCATCTATATTGTACAGGACCACCAACTTTAGCCTCATAAGGTAAATGAACAGGGAGATGCTCTATAGAGTTGAAAAAACTTGGTGGAAATATTTTCTCAAGCTTTCATAGTATCTCAACAATGAACTCAAGTCTTTTGACCTCCTCAATTCGCAACACACTTGAACACAAGTCCCGAAAGAATAAACTTAGCTCAGTTAATGTATCCCATACTGGATCAAGTAACAAATCACGAAATGCAATTGGAATAAGCCTTTGCATGAAAATATGACAATCATGATTTTTCATTCCATAAAATTTGCAATCATCTATATTTACACATCGACTTATGTTTGAAGCATAACCATCAGAAAATTTCAATTCTTTGACCCAATGACATACTGCTTTGATTTGTTATTTGTTCAACACAAATGAGGCTCTCGGCTTCAACAGTTTTTCATTGACATTTTGTAATTCTAATTCAGGGCGCTTGCAATACTTATGCAAATCAGCTCTAGCCTTGACATTGTCTTTTGTTTTTCCCTTGGTGTCTATTACCGTATTGAATATATTTTCAAACACATTTCGTTCAATATGCATCACATCTAAGTTGTGTTGAATAAATTTGTATGCCAATACGGTAAAGTCCAAAAGATACTTTTTTTAACCCAATTGTGTTGTTGCCCAAATCCTAAAATTCTAGCAACACATTGATTTCCAAATTGAATACCAGGTAATTTATGAACACGTTCCTTCATTTCATCGCCCGATAATCGTGGAGGTGGAACATCTCTTTCAATTCGGCCATTCATAAATTTATCTCTTTGCCTTCGATATGGATGATCAAAAGGGAGAAACTGACGATGGCAATCGAAAAATGATGTCTTTCTCCCATTTTCAAGAAGAAAAGATTTGCTATGCTCTAAACAATATGGACAAGCTAACCTCCCGTGTGTGCTCCATCCTGATAACATAGCATATGCAGGGAAGTCGCTGATAGTCCACATAAGTGCTGCTCTCATTTGAAAATTTTGTTTTCTAAACACATCATATGTCATAATCCCATCAGACCATAACATGTTCAGTTTATCAATCAATGGCCTGAAAAATATGTCAAGTTCTTTACGTGGGCTCTTTGGTCCAGGAATTATCAAACTTAAGAATATAAATTGATCTTTCAAACACATTGATGGCAGCAAATTGTATACAGTAATGAGCACAAGCCAAACTGAATATGGAATAGAAGAATGCCCAAATGGATTAAAACTATCGGTGCACAATCCTAATATGACATTCCTTGGATCAAAAGCAAATGAAGGATGGTGAACATTAAATTGTTTCCATGCTTCACTATTTGCAGGATGTGCAATAACATCTGAACTACGATTCTTTGCATGCCAAATCATATACTCAGCAGTTTTTTCAAACATAAAAAGCCTTTGAAGTGTTGGTGTTATCGGAAGATACCGTAAGACCTTATACGGTATTTTTTTCTCCTACCATTATTTAATGGTGTTGGCTTATATTTAGGATGTCCACACACTGAGCACCGCATCAAATTTGTTGTTTCTTTATAAAACAACATACAATTATTCTGACATGCATCTATCTTTTCGTATCCAAGTCCTAGTTTCTTCATCATCTTCTTTGTTTTATAAAAATTTTCTTCCAACTTCGCATCTTCTGGTAACATATCTTTGATTATTGACATCAGCCGGTCATAGCAAGCTTCGCTCATGTTAAACTCAGATTTGCAATTGAGTAACTGTGACATGGCTAATAACCTACTTTGACTCTTACAACCACTCCATAATGGCTCATCTGCGTAATTCAATAATTTAAAAAATTTGGCAGCTTCTTCATTTGGTCTTTCTTCTACATTTGATGAGCCAATACCAATTGCATCCACCACCATAGTTCTACAGGGATTTTGAGTGGTGCTTTCTGATTGAGGAATGATTGAGGATTCACCAACTTCTTCACTTGTCAACTCCCCATGTGCAATCCAATGTGTGTAGCAAGGCATAAATCCCTTCGAACATAAGTGATATGCCACATCATTTTGATAATGATAATGATGATTAATACATTGTCGACATGGGCACCTAATTTTGTCACCAAAAACATATTGAGTTTTGGAGTATGCAAAATTAAGAAATCCCTTGACTCCTTGAATATATTCATCAGTCAAAACTCCTCTAATTATTCGACGTTTCATCCAACTATGATCCGTAGACATTTTGATTAACTTTTTCAACCTAGAAACAATATCAAACACATTAATTAGAACACAATTTTTTAAAAAAATCAGCTATCATGTTATTTAGATGATATTTTAAAAAATCAGCTATTAAAGTGGTACCTTGGTTTGTTTGGGAGTTGAGTTAAACAAAAGAAGGGGTGGGAAGAGAAAGGGGGACGAAGGAAAAAGATGGTTAACAAATTCCCAGTTATCTAGGTGACAAGAGTATTTAAATATCTTATAGCTTCTACTTGGAATTGTTTTCAATTAAACTTTTAACTACCTTGTTTTTCTTTCAATTATAGTTAGCTAGTACTTTATTTTTTTGATTTAGTTTAATTAGTGTTGGTTTCATATTTTTTTATCACATCTTTACATGTTTCTACTTTTGTGGTTGTTGTTGGTTTAGTGGAGAAGTGTTTTATCAGTACCAGAAATGCAGAAGAAAGGTGTTACATGTCTAAATGGCTTGATGGTATCTCCTACTAAAGCATTGTTTGCTTCTTCTTTAGATGGTCTAATTCTTATATGGGAATTGGTTTCCCCATCCACTATGTTTGACAAGAACCGGTACAGGTGCAATGAGAGACGAGGCCTTGAAAAAAGATGCATTGATAGAGAATCCTACAATATTGTATAATGAGTGAGGCAAGGTACCAATAAAAAAATGAATATATTTCAAATACTGAATACATATTTGAATTTGATGTATCAAATCAAATAAATATGTGTGAGAAAGAGGAGAGCAAGTGGGAGATGTATGTTGAGAATAAAGCAATAAGAATGTGACCCAGAGAACACAATGGAAAAGCCTGTTGAATGCAGCACTTTGAAGTAGCTGATTTCCTTTCATACAAAGGATCATACATATGAAGTAGGTTTGACAACACATTGATGACATTAATTGGGTCATTTGGAGAAGGATTGATAAATCTGGAAAGCTTAGTAAAGGTTTGGCTACTTTTAATTTAAAGAAGTTATTTTATTATCTAGAAAGCTTATGTTTCAGTCAAATGGATTAAGCTTTTCTTCTGGGCCATAAATCTCAGCAGGCCTAGGTCTACATGAGGAGGTTCAACCAATCATGGATTCTAGTACAAGATTCAGTGATGTAAAAGGTGTTGATGAGGCCAAAGCTTCAGACCATTATTCATTTCTTTCTTGTTGTTCTTGTAGAAAAGTAAGTGGTAACGCCATCAATGACTAATCAAACTTATTGGTCTTTCATACCCTCAAATTATCTTTCTAGACTTGTTAACAACTTGCTTAATCTTCTCTTTGATTCCTTCTTTGTCAAAGGTGTGTTCTTATTTTGCTTCCTAGAAGTTGACTAGAAGTTGATGTGTCTATTGTATTAGTCTTAGATCTCAGTAGGCCATGGAGGTTGTCACTGATATTCCATCTTCATCCTCAGCATCATCCAAGTTAATAGTCTCTTTGTCAACATATTGTGCATTGACCTCCACTTGCATATTTTTAACTGGATAATTATAATCTTCAACATCTTGGGAAATAGTTTTATCTTTGCCATAAATACTTTGTAATGCATCTAAGTATGGAAGCTCACATCCCAAAGATTATTAGCATCAAATTATTATACAACATAATGTTAGTAAAGAGTAAAAAATTCATAAAAGTATTGCTACATAAATTAGGTTAATTTTTACAAAGCTTCAATCAACATTTTGCACTTCATCTTTAGACTAAAAGCATTTGTTTTTTTCCCCCTCTCACACATTGTGTGGTTTCACCCATCTAAGGTATTAACACATCTCCCTATCACCAACTGATAGCCAGTACTGAAATTTACTGGACTTCATGCTCTCCTCTCTATATACATCTAATCATGCTAAAAGTATTCCTATTGTTGACTGGGAAACTTCAACTCACCCGTGATGACTTAATATTCTCTATGTTTTAGATGATTTGTTTCTGGATACATAATATTCAAATGGAACAATGAAGTGATGATAATTTTTACTGGAGCCTACATATGAAGGCCGTATATCCAATCCATTTAGTTCCATTCTAGTGTAGGTTTCAAAGGCAGAAGATGTGGATTTGAGGATCATTGCCAGGGGTACACCAAGATTCTCTGGTGCTGATCTAGCAAATTTGGTTAATGTTGCCGCAATCAAGGTTGCTATGGATGGAGCAAAAGCTATTATAGTGGATGATTTAGAGTACGCAAAGGATAAGATCATGATGGGCAGTGAACAAAAATCAGCAGTGATCTCTGAAGAATCCAGGAGGTTAACAGCTTACCATGAAGGAGGTCATGCTCTTGTTGCCATCCACACTGAGGGTGTCCATCCAGTCCATAAAGCTACTATTGTACCCCTGGGTATGGCCCTTGGCATGGTTATGCAATTGCCTGTGAAGGATGAGACTAGCGTCTCTAAGAAACAAATGTTGGCAAGACTTGATGTGTGCATGGGTGATCGTGTAGCTGAAGAGCTGATATTTGGAGAGAATGAAGTGACTTCGGGCGCTTCATCAGATATTGAACAGGCAACTAATCTTGCAAGAGCAATGGTCACAAAGTATGGAATGAGCAAGCAGGTTGGTCTTGTTTCTCACAACTATGGTGACGATGGTAATAGCATGAGCACCAAAACAAGGCTACTTATAGAGAAGGAGATGAAGTATTTTATGGAAATAGCTTATAATAATGCAAAAACTATTTTGACAACCCATAACAGAGAGCTGCATGTCCTTGCCAATGCACTTCTTGAGCATGAAACTCTCACAGGTGCACAGATCAAGAACTTGCTTGCTCAAGTAAATGGCCAGCAGGAGGAGGAGGAGGAGCAACCCCAGGTGGTTGCAGCTCCTTAGGCAAATACTCCATCGGTGCCAACAATACCTCCCTCTGCTACTGCATCTGTGGCTGTTGCAGCTGTAGCTGCCGCAACCCAAGCAGCAGCTAAAGCTAAAGGTGTTGCTCAGCCTGCAGTTGCATCTTAGACACATAGAACACTGATCTTAACTTGGTTATGCATGGTCACTGCATGCTGCAGATATGAAAGCAAAGATAGTCTGGTATCTGGAGAAGATGAATTGTATCTATTTTTATCTTCCCTGAGTTTGCAGAGGAGTAGTAGAGTATAAATTTATAAAATTATTGCAGTGGGTTTTTCTAAACTTTTGATTTTTGAATTGGCATTTATCATTATAATGCTAATAATTATGTTCTTTACTTTCCTCCACTTGAGCTGAATAAGTTTGAGAACAATTTGAGCTTCACTTATTTCATTTATATACAGCTTGAAGATAAATTAATTTTATTCTGAAGGAACTAATTAATCTCTAAGACACAACCTTTGTCTTGTATTTGGTGCTTGTTTCAGCGTTTCACCCATCTAAGGTATTAACACATCTCCCTATCACCAACTGATAGCCAGTACTGCAATTTCCTGGACTTCATGCTCTCCTCTCTATATGCATCTAATCATGCTAAAAGTATTCCTACTGAACTCACCTGTGATGACTTTTTTTTGCCTATGTTTTAGATGATTTGTTTCTAGATGCATAATATTCAAATGGAACAATGAAATGATGATAATTTTTACTGGAGCCTACATATGAAGATTGTATATCTAATCCATTTGAATACCAAATAAAACATTTTTTGAGACTTATACCAAATAAAACAAGATAAAGTAACATATTTGAGCATCAGTTTAAATTATAATCTAAACACACTATAATTTACATGCTAAGAAATCAATAACAAATCTTTAAGAAATCAGCTAACAACTCTTCAGTTTAAATTATAATTTACACACTATAAGAACATGGCGTCAGATGAAATCAATAACAACTCTCTAAGAACAAACTATGAAATCTGAAGAAATTTAAAGATTAAAGAAATTTACCTCAAATCAGTAGAAATCTGGAGAAATCGGAAGAAAGGGGCCTGCAAGAGTGTTAGATGGGGGAAGAATCGTGGGTGGCAGGGGGGAGCTTGCGGAAGAAATTAAGGGGCCTCCGTGAGAGCTTCGAGCGGGTGGCAGGGGAGATCGCGGGTGGCAGGGAAGAAGCGTCGGATGAAGAAGGATGAAGAAGTGGGTCGCGGCTGGAGAAGAATCGCACGACACAAAGGGGAGAGGGAAACTTTTGTCGCGCGAGTTTTTGTCGCTGGGGGATGAAGAAGCTTTTTGTCGGGTTGATAAGAAAAATAAGGCGTGAGTTTTTGTCGGCTGGGGGAGAGGGAAAAGATGGTCGGCTAAAAACATAAGAGGGAATGGACAAATTTAGGGTTTTCTAAATTTTACCAAGTATCTGTTGGTGATTTTGTTGGTAATACCAACAAAAAGTATCTGTTGGTAATACATCCGTCAGTGAAGCCTTATTTTCTTGTAGTGAAAATTCCTATGTTCGCACACCCCCACCGTCCATGCCACGCCTAGGCAAACGAGGCCATTTGCCTAGGTGTGAGCAAGTGCGGTTGGTGGTGCGCGGACGTGTTTTACAATGCATATTTACATGGATGCTCATGATGCAATATTTACAATGCACGGTAGGGACCGTCATGACACATACAAGACTTGACAACACGAAGGTCCCTAACATTGTCCCCCACTTACGAAGTCGACGCCCTCGTCGACTTGTTTCTTGAAGGCGCTGAAGAGCTCTTTAGTCTTGATCTTCCATTTCTTCATCTTGCGGACTGGGTACCGTCGCTCTGTGTCATTCGGCATTCGACTCCCGAAAGCGGTGGAATGTTCTTCCTGCTTGCAAGTGCCTCCAACTGCGAAGTCCGCCAACTCTGGTGGGGCCCTTCTGTATGGAAGTCGATATGGGGCTTGCTCCCCGATCCCTGCTGTGGGTTTGCGCTGTGCGCTGCATCTTATGAGTCATCTGCCCTGCGCGGGTGCCTTACGAGTCATCTGCTCTGCACAGAGATATTGCGACTTAGAGGCCATCTGTCATGCGCCCAAGCCTTGCATCTTTTAAGCCATCTGTTCTACGCATAAATATTGCGACTTAGAGGCCACCTGTCATGCGTACTCTTGCGTCTTATGAGTCATCCGCTCTGCGCAGAAATATTATGACTTAGAGGCCATCTGCCTTGCGCACAACTATTGGACTCCTTCCTTTACTTGTATGGCAGAAAGGAGTTTGTTTTGGCTTCTTGGTGCTGAACGCACTGTTGGAACGATACTAGGGTTGTCCTCCCCCATCAAACATATCGTGTCGAGGAAGGGCATGGGTACCGCCTTTGCCGATTTGAGGAACTCTATCCCTAGAATGACTTGATAGTCATCGAGGGGCACAACCATCAGGTTGATCTGCCCTTTCCATCCTCCAACTTTCAACGGAACATCTCTTGCGATGCTGTCAATCTTCCGTGTTTCAGAATTCACTGCTTTGACATGACTCGAACTTCTTCCTAGTTTGAGTCCAATTCGCTTTGCCTCCTCTCTGGCAATAAAATTATGGGTTGCTCCCGAGTCTACCATCGCTCAGGTGGTTCTACCATTCAGCTTGATATCGATGAACATCAGCTCATTCGTCGCTTCTGGATGCTTTGTCGTGGGCTTTCGCTCCCACACTTGAGTCTTGAGAGCATTGAGCAGTCGTACTGCTCCCATGTTAGCTCTTCTATTGTACTCATCTTCGCTGGAGTGGTCGCTCGATGACCCCCCACTGTGGCTCATTGAGGCAACTGCTTTTCCTTTGCCCTTATCTTTCTTCGCTGAGACATTGGACATTGTCTCCACCATGATCTCTGCTATCAGGGCGCTCAAGGCTTGTCGTTCTGGACATCCTTGGGCTGAGTGAGGCCCTTTACACAATGCATAAGTAGGCAAAACTGTTGAATGGTTCTCTCTCGGAGGGGACCCCCTTTGAGGATGTACTCTCGGGATGTATGGTCTGTGGGTATGATTCCTCCACCTTGTATCGCCTACGAATCCTTTTCCTTAAGAGTTGTCGGGCCCCCAATACCTTGGTTTGGAGGGTGTCGCTTTAGTCATATTCCCCTCTGAACTGTAGCCGTTGGAGTTGTTGGGTCCCCAAAATCTCGGCTTGTAAGGTGCCACCTTAGCCGTATTCTCCTCTGGGCTATAGTTAGAGAGTCGTTCTGCTGTGATCTTTGCTTCCGACAAACTCTGAATGTTCCTCCTGGAGAGTTCCTGTTGTGCCCATGGCTGCAGTCCTTCTAAGAAGGTAAATAGTTAATCAGTCTCGGCTATGTCTAAAATGTCCAACATGATAGTCGAGAACTTCTTCACATACTCCCGAACTGAATTGTCTTGATGGAGTTGACGTAACTTTCGTAGGGCGATAAACTCCACATTCTCGGGGAAGAATTGCGCTTTCAGTTCACGCTTGAGTTCATCCCAAGTGTCAATCTTGGCTTGCCCCTTCTAAATTTCATCATACTTGGTCCGCCACCAAAGTTTTGCATCTTCAGACAGATACATGGTTGCAACGGACACTTTCATATCATCATCAACCGTCCTCGTGACCTTGAAGTATTGCTCCAAGTTGAAAAGGAAGTTCTCCACCGCTTTGGCATCCCGGGCCCCATTGTAAGGCTTTGGTTCGGGTGCTCTGAGATGGTGTTGTGGCGCTTCGTTCTGCCGTGAACTGCCACAATCCGAGTGTATCTCTCGGATAAGAAATTTGACAGTAGCCTTTAGCTCCGCAATCTCATCTTGCAAATGTTTGACTACATCTTGAGTGTCATCATGGAGTGCCTCTAGCCTTGACTCCAAGTTTTCTTACGCGTCGGCTATCTTGCCGACTAGGGCCATGTCGGCCGTGTGAGCATCACAAATTCTCTCTAATTCTCCAACTCGTTGGACAGTCATTTTGGTCTGTCCAACTGGTTGTGTTCGCATTGGCTCTTCCACCAACGCCTCCTTCGGAATGGTCGTCATTGCATCGACGACGCCACTCATTTCACCAATTGTCTTGCGACCCATGATTGGTCACGAAAATCTCTCATGCGAGATTGCTGAGTGCCCCAACGTCGTTTGTCTCAAACGACGAAGGCATGAGTCTGTTGACGATTTGCGTCGATTGCTTGCACCAAAGCTTTGCGAGCTTGCCTCGCTCTGATACCAACTGTCACGGACTAAATGTTTGGGCGGAAATTGTCCGTGCGGCTTCCTCGCTTCCCGTGAGAGGAATTATCCTTAAGCCAATCTACTTGGCCAATGTCGAGAAGTCGCGGGCTCCCATTTCGCGTGGGTTGGAACCTCTGTGTGCTTGAACGCAAAAACGTTGTTGGGCCAAATGGCCAAATGCATGAAAATGCTTGAACGAAAGCTAGAACAAAAGACTAGAGTGTGCCCAGGCTATACCTGGGTACTATACTTGTGGAGCCTAACCCCCAAGTGCCACCCCCAAGGTTCCCAAAAGCACGAGGAGCATGACAAAATTCCTATGTTCACACACCCCCACTGTCCATGCCACGCCTAGGCAAACGAGGCAATTTGCCTAGGCGTGAGCAAGAGCGGTGGGCGGTGCGCGGACGTATTTTATAGTACATATTTACATGGATGCTCATTATGCAATATTTACAATGCACGTTAGGGACCGTCATGGCACATACAGGACTTGACAACCCGAAGGTCCCTGACACTATGGTTTTATAGTGTTTTGGCTCACCCCGACTCAACATCCACTACCTAAGCTTCCCGCTTAGGATTTTTCTCGTTTGGTGGATTGGTTTCACCGTACTATGTTTTTCTCCTTCTCCTCTGGTGAAACTAGTTTCTTTTCTTCCTTCTCTTCCAATGAAACAGATTGCTTCTTTTCTTCATTCTCCTACGGTGAAACCAGCCGCTGTTCTTCGAAGATGTAATATCTCAGATATTTAAATTTATTATTTTTCCTTTTATGTATATTTGCCAGCCTAGCGGACTAGTTCGTGGTCGAGTCGAGTCGACTCATGGTCCGGAGCGAACTTGCGAGCTCGGATAAGTAGAATATAAATTTATAAATTTATAATTTTTTAGGCTTGGGTAGTTGAGAGTATTTAATTTGGTGTTGTGTGCGCATAATTTCTAATTATGTTCATATGAGTATTTAATTAATTATTCGTGATTTATTAGAATGAGATTAATTAAATTATTTAAGTCTATTAGGTTAGCGGGTTTTGGTTTTGGCTTAAGATGGATGCGGGTTGTGAATTAAGGGTGTAAGGGCTTAGGGTTGAGGAGGGTGTATAAACGCCCCTCCCCTCTCATGGCTTGTGGCTCCTATTTTGGGTGTATAAAGCTAGCCGCCAAGCCAAGCCAAGCCGCCAGCCCCATTTCCCTTTTCTCCTTGGAGCCGCAGCCACCCAGAGCAGAGCCGAGCCACCAGATTCTTCTTCGTCTTCCTCTCTTCCTTCTTTCTCTTTGGAGCCGAGCCACCTGCTTCCTCTCCCTCTCTTCTTTCCCCTTGGAGCTATTTTTTTGGGTTGAGCCGTCAGCATTTTGAAGTCAAATTCGAGGCCGTCGGCCTTTTGAAGCCGAATTTGAGGCCGTCGTCCGGGATTTCTTTCCTAATATTTTTCCAAATTAAGGTGAGTGATTTACCCTCTCGCTTCAGGATTTTAATCGAATTTTTTGTAGCCGTTCGTGACGGCTCGGTATTTATGCCTTGTTCTTGGATTTTCTTCGAGTTCTTGCCATGTTTTCTTGATGTGCAAATCATGATTTATTCTCCCAATTTGGTTTCTTGATTTGTGGATTCCATGCTTAGGATTAAATCTGTGATTTTGGTAGAAATCATGTGATATGATTAAGATCTTGATAATGACTAATTAAGGGTTCTTGAGAAAGGATTCTTGATCTTAATGCTTGATTCTTGATTAAGGAATTATTGTTATATGTGCTAGTTTTTATTTAGTAAAAATTATGAGATTGTATGCATGATTGGCATGATGACTTGAATCTGTGATGTTAGAAATTTAGGAATTTAATTATGCAAAATTCAGATTTTATTTCATGTTGTGCTGGAAATTTTAGCTTTCTGAAATTTATGTGTTGTTTATTGAATCTGGGCTGATTTTTGATTTTTTTGTTATTATGTGATTTGATATCTGATTATAGTCGTGTAACCTATCGTTTTGACCAGAAAACATAGTTTGGAAACATAGGACACACTTTGAAGAGTAGATTCGGGGTATACACAGCACTTCTTGGCAGAACAAAACCCTAAAACAAAACTCTAAAATAAAATCCTAATTGAGATGATCTAGATTTTAATTCTATAATTAAAATTGGGTCTAAGGGTGAGCATAATCTGTTATGAATCAACTTACAAGGTATTCATAAAATAAAACCACACGGGTTCGATCATGACGTTGCGGGTCTAAGGGGTAACGGGTTTGAAGTGTTGAGACGCTTCATAGTGAGGACACCCTTAGGACACCGTAGGAGAATCTTGACTTAGGTCTTGATGCACCATATCCTTGGGAATGGCAGAGCGGCTCATTTAGGAGCTGGGTTACGGGCTATGCCTGTGTGGTTGGATGTAAATTCCCAACCTGCAGGATAAGTTCGGGGGCCCCCCGATTTTCCTGATATGTGCGCGGTTACCTTTAGGCATGGTAGGGATTCGACCCGATGCACCTCTTGATGGTGATGTTGCCTTTGGGCATGGTAGGGATTTGACCCGATGCATCTCTTGATGGTGATGTTGCCTTTGGGCATGGTAGGGATTCGACCCGATGCACCTCTTGATGGTGATGTTGCCTTTAGGTATGGTAGGGATTCAACCCGATGCACCTCATTGATGGTGATGTTTCCTTTGGGCATGGTAGGGCTTTGACCCGATGCACCTCTATGATGGTGATGTTGCCTTTGGGCATGGTCGGGCTCAACCTGATGCACATTTTTAGGTGACGTTGCCTTCGGGCATGGTAGGGCTTCGGCCTGATGCACCTCTTTGAAGAACTAGATGTAGTGGGCATGGGTGGCCTATTGGCCTAGTAGCTAGTTACACCTTTATGATATTGCCTCTGTAGAGGTAGACATATTCTGGTTATCTCTGTGATGTTGATTTGTGAGGGTTGGTAAAACTGCTCACTAAGTTCTTTGAACTCATCCATTGTCATTGTTTTGTTTTGTTTTGCAGAGCCTGACCGATGAGGTGGGCTGGAGCACTTGGCGCAGCTGGAGGGCAAAGGAGCCACATGATCTCATAGCAGTCCTAGTTAGGGGTCGTAGTCGAGTCTGTAGTAGGTTGTCATGCAGTTTTATTTTGGTATTTGGAGTTGTAGTCCCATGGGGACATTCACGTTTTATTCAGTTTTATTTATTAAAAGAACGGTTGCTCTTCGATTTATTTCCGCACTTGAGATATGTATTTAAAATCTTGTTGTTTTGAAATGAAAATTTGTTTTGGTTCTTTTATTATTAAAAGCTGTTATTTACTTGTTGTTTATGATGTTGGCATGTGCATGGGTTAGGCTTCGGGGTATAGACACGTATACCCTGGCCGATCACGTGACCCTGAGTTGGGGCGTGACAAAAGATTCCGGTGAAAATAGCCGAAGTCGAACGAGACATCGGTGGTGGCAGCGACATCGTCTTCAACTCTCTCGTCCTCCGCAACCATGACAACATACCGATCAAAAGCCTTCATCTGGCCCCGCTGCCCCGGTTGACCGCCATCGATGACCTCGACACCCCGGTCATCGCCGTACCTCATCGGCTTCCTCGGTGATGATGCAACCACTGCGGCACGAGACGTTGGGCTCGTCTGCCTGCTCTAGCCATGGGTTCTTCCAAGCCACCAACCACGACATGGATGCCACGTTCGCATGCAACACACTCAACTGCATCGACGCCTTCTATTGGCTTTAGGTTTTCAACCTTAGTCTTAATCTCAGTTTTGATGATAACAAACATGGGACTAATGATTTCGTTGAGAATATCTTTCAGGTTCTATATCAATTAGCGTTCGATGTCCCCGATCGAAAATATCAGAAAAAATCAGAAATTGGAAGGACATTGATCGTCGCGCTCGGGTTCATCACGAAAACTTCTCAAAGAGCGACGCGTGCACCAAAGACGTATTGGACAGGCTCAAAGATTACATTAAAGCTCTCCAAGTTGATGGTCATTGAAAGCCGGATATCGAAAACAAAGCGCGGAAGAAAACCAGGCTGAAAAATAAAATTCAGCCTAAATTCGGTCAATTGGGCGGTCGACCGAACAGGGTAAAAAAAAGGCCAGTAGCCTTTTCGGTTGATCGATCAGTCGACCGAACACTGCCGAAAATAGGCAGTGGCTACTTCGGTCGACCGACAGAGGCCTAAAAAGGACAGTAGCCCTAGCGGTCGATCGATCGGTCGATCGGATTAAAAATCACGCGGCGCACGATCTTGGCATCCCTACGTCGATCGACAGATGGGTCGACTGGATTGAGGGATCGCGATCTTGCGTCTGGGCGGTCGACTGACTTGCAGATAGCCGCAGACACAGACTTGCGTTGGTCGACCGATGGGTCGACCGAATGCAGGATCGAAGATCTTGCATCTGGGCGGTCGACCTGTCGGTCAACCGACCAGAGAGAAAAAGCGATGGTTGATGTGAGCGGTCGATCAGTCGGTCGACCGACCAATCGATCGGTAACCTGCAACGGATAGAAAACTATCCGTTGAGCTGCCGTTTCTTCAGCAGGGTATAAATACACCCTCATATACTTATTTTAATTTTCTTCCTTGACTCCTACAGATTTAATTGAGCACTCAAAAGGGAGATCTAAGCCTTCAAAGATCGCTTAAGCGGCGCTCTATTCTTCCGTGAGCATTCTCGCAAGCGCCCAATTTTCTTCCTCGACTCAGGATTTAATTTGAGCTCATCCCCTCGGCGAGTTGGAGGTTCTAAATGATTGAAAAGAGCTATTATTCTTGGTTTTATTCTTAGCTCTTTTGATTATAACTTTTATTGTTTATTTGAACGTATTTTCTTTGAATTTGTGTGTGTGAAGACCTAGGGCTGTTAGGTCTTGAATTTGGAAGTTGTTACCTTGTTGTGAAGGTGTAAAGCCACTTGCATAAAAACGTAGTGTTACTAGGATTAGTCGAGTTGTCCCTTAGGGTTGAGGTTGAAGAGTGCTCTCGATAAGAAGGCGGAGACTTCTGGGTGTGGAAGTACCTTAGGTTGAGAGTGAGACTCTTGGAGTCAAAGTCCTCCGTGTAAGGGAAATGAAAATTAATCTAGTAAAACTAGTTTGGAAATCCTAAGCGGGGTGCTTAGGTAGTGGAGTAGGCATTGGGGCCGAACCACTATAAATCTTGCGTTTGCATTATTATTTATTATTGCTTGTGCTTAATTGTTTATATCACTTCCGTATCAAATCGTAAGATTGCAAATTTCCTAAACAATTTAAGAAAATGATTAAAATCGAATTTAGGCTAATCAATTTAGTAAACACACTATTCACCCCCCCCCCCTCTAGTGTCGCCATTTCGCCTACATTTGATATCAGAGCGGGTTCGTAGCTTGAGATTTCACCATCTCTTCTACACCTTGTCTCAATCTTGAAATGACTCTAGAGTTAGTAGCGTCTATACCCCCTAGGTTCGATGAGTCAAACTTTGGTGTTTGGAAAGGAAGAATGTATACATTCTTAAAGACTCAAGGTTTAAGTGTTTTTAATATGGTAAAATCAAAATACATAGAACTTAAGGAAAAAATGGATGCATGGACTCAAGAACAAATTAATAGGTTTGAACTAAATGCTAAGGCAACAAATTGCTTATATTGTTCCTTAGAAAATAACATCTTTGAAAAAGTCATGCATTGTTCTTCCGCATTTGATATCTGGGCAACATTAAACATGCTATATGATTTTGAAAAAACTGAAGAGATTACTAGTTTTGATGAAGGTGGTGATGACAATGGTCACTCACCTACTACTAATCTCAATTTTGATGCCCATAGTGCTTTGAGTCAAAGAAGCAATTCTAAAAGCCGGAAGAGAAAGGTAATTTGCCACGTGTGCAAAGAAAAAGGGCATGTGAGGAAAAATTATCCTTCCATGAAGAACAAGGCAAAGAAGAGATCAAACGCTTCAACATCATCATCTTACTCAAGTGAAGCATCCTCTTACCATGACGATGAAGCCATCTCAAAAGAATGCCTCATGAATGATAACAATGAGGTACACTCCACTTCTTCTAGTCATGTTAATAATAATGATAGTATTAACTCATCTAGTTCTCATGATTTTGATGAATTGATGGATGAGTATAAAATCATGTATGCCTTGCTCTTGAAAAAGGATAAGAAAAATAAAATGCTTAGAAATGAGAATTCTAGACTTAGTTCATATGTGCATGCTCTAGAATTAGAAAATGAGAAATTAAAATCTAGCTCATTGGATCCTTGTCATGATAGATTGAATTTTAAGCTTAAGGACTTAAAGCTTGAAAATGAAAACTTGAAAAATGATTTCAAAATTGAGAATGAGATTTTGAAAAATGAAAACTCAAAAATCAAAAAAGAAAATTATATGTTGAAATCTCAAATGCAAGCTTTACACAACTCTATGATTGATTTGAAAAATGAGGTTCTAAACCTAAACAAGAAAATGAATGAAATGAACAATATTTCCCCATTTAAAATTTTTAATAGAAATGATTTTTCTAAAAGGAATGTTCATGCTAATGTTAAATCTCATGTTAAACATTCCACTCTTAAACCTCATGATCATAAGAAGAGGAATGATGTTTCCAAGAATACTCATACTCATCATGTTTCACATGACAAGCATTCTAATAATAAAGCTCATGTCCATAGCAAAAACAAAAAGAAATTTAATGGACATTGCTTTTGTTGTGGTATATATGGCCATGCCATTCATGATTGTGCATTTAAAAGAAATCCAAATGTTGCTAAGATGCTTTGGATTCCTAGGCCATCTAACCCCCAAGGACCCAAAGTCATTTGGGTACCAAAGATCTCATATTCTTTTGTAGGGGGAGCAACCACATAAGGGTAAAGGAAATTGAAGAATTGAAGTTGACATTGGATTCAAATGAGAAATCTCCAAGAGATTGCAACATCAAGCTATCATGATGCCATAGGTATTAAAATTGACATCAAAGACTTTGGTATCATCTCCTATATTCACTTGCTTAAATTATAGTTGGAGTTTTGATATATGCTCAATATTAGTAGATTTTTCGCTCTTGATAAGTTTTAAAAAAAATGGTTTTTGATTTTGATTTTCTGGTCTCCATGGAGACCTATGTGGCCTGTAATGGGCCTAAGCGACCTTGCGGTTTTAATCGTAGGCTAATTGTGGCTTTCGGTTTTCAACCAATAGGAAGGGTTGGAGATCATATTTTCATATTTATTATTTTTGTGATCTCTTAAAAATCATTTTGGTATGACTTGATTTTATTTAAAACGAATTTCAAATCATTTAGCAAAGTGAACTTTGATAATGATACTTGATGCTTCTCTTTGCTTTTTGGTTGGGTTAGCTTGCTAAGTAGCTATATTTTCTCTAAAATATTAGTGTAGCTTACTTGCAAGTTATAAGTACTTTAGGAAGGCTAATAACTAGGAAGAAAAAGATTAGTTTGGCAAATTATCATGAATAAGGTATAACTTTGATAAATTCAAAATCTATAATGTTATACCTCAATATTTAAGCTCAAACTATGTCTCTATGCTCATGATTAGAATTGCATGTTAAAACCCTTGAATTCTCATGAGTAGGTAGAATGTTAGCACTTAGGAAAATTTCATTAAATGAAGCTTGCTCTAGGTTGATACTTACTATTAGAGACATTCCTATTAAGTCCAAATTAGTTAAACATGATTAGAGATCTTATTCCTCAAATGTTCACATTTTAGGATCTCTTAGATTCATTTTGATATCATGATAAATCCTTAAAATGAATCTTAACTATCTAGCATATGTTAAGTCTCTTAAATGAAACTTTGCATTGAACCTTTGCTATTTAGTATGTTAGCTTGCTAGTTGACATATTATTTCATTATGATACTAATGATGTCTACTTGCAAGTTGTGAATGCTAATGAAAGGCATGCTATCTAAAAGAAAATGAAAAAGGATATGAAAAGTTGGGCATATTTTCAAGAAAAAGGTATGAATTTGATTTTGCAAAAAAAAAATCTTAGTTTAATAATTAAATTTCCATGTTTAATGATGTCTCTATACTCATGATTGTTTTTGCATGATAAATATTTAAATTTTCATGAGTTAAAATTCAAGATATCTATATCACCTAAGTTAAAATTGCTCTAAGTTAAAATTCATGATAGAGACCTCATTTTGAGTTATTAGTTGGTAAACATGTTTAGATACACTTATCACATAAGTCTAAGTATTTAAAATTAAAAATTCATGTCTAGATGAACAATGTGATAACTATATCACCTTAGGGGACTTAAACTTGAAAAGATTTAACCCAAGTCAACAAATCGACTTGGTCACTTGATTTTAAGTCAAAACTTCATAAACATGTTTAGGAATAGGTATGACATATTTTCATGCATTTAGAAAGAAAAATTTATATGGATATGGATAAAATGATAATAGAGGTCAATTCATGCTTACATCTTTTGAACAAAGTTGACCCAAGTCAAAAGTTGACTTCGAGATTTCATTTTCAATCCATATTTGGGGAACATGTTTAGATTTACTCATGTTAGGTATCCATAGGTTTAAGTTTGAAAAAGCATGAGTAAATGATAAGATTGACACTTAGCAAGTTTCATGATAACTAGTTTAGTTTTGAATGAAACCATGCTAAGTTGATATCTTGACTTAAGGATAAAATTTTCATTTCAAACTTGACACACACTCTTTACATGACCATTATGAAGTGTCATGAAAGTTTTGAATGAAAATTGAACAAGTTTTAAGAATAACTGAAAATTACAAAAATACCATTTCAACCTACAATTGGTATCAATTTCAGTTATTTCTAGAGAAATATAGAAAAATCATTTTTAGATGACTCTTGAAACTGCACATTCACTGAAAAATCTAGTTTTATCAGTAAAAATTTCAAAAAGTTTCATCAAGAATCGGATTTAAAGTGAATTTTTGAAGTTGGATTTCGAAAATTCAAGGTATCACTTATTTGAAATATCAATCTTTCCGATACTTTGATTTTTCGTCGAAAACTTTAAATGAAACCTTGTGTATACCATTTTGGTTATATTTCTAATATCATTCACACAATTTCTTGATTAAAATCATTCCTAGAAATGATTTTGATATCTTGGATGATAGCTAGAAATATCCATTTGTTTTATTGAAATCAATATAGGATGAAAAATGGACTTCGATTTTTAAATTCATTTTGAGTTCAAACATGATACATGCATTTCAAATAACCATTTAATAATTGGTATCAAAAATTTTTGTCCAAAAATTTGGTTTCAAAAATATTTGTCAAAAAAAAAAATGATTTTGTATAAACTTAAAAATTTGATTTTTGAAAACTAGAAGTGTACCTTGACATAAGTCAACAAAGTGACTTAAAAATTTCATCTTAAGCCCAAACTTAATTCATAGACTTACATTCTCTCATGTTAGATGTCCAAGTGCCTAAGTTTGAGAAAACATGAGTAGATAGCAAAACTTGAGACTTAGCATTTTTATGATTTCATGCTTAATTCAAAATGAAAACATGCTAAGTTAAAAGTTTGATTAAATGACATTAGTTTCACTTCAATCTTGATACACATTATTTAAATGACCATATCTTGATATGTTGAGAGTTTGAATGAAATTAAAAATGTCATGAAAAAGATATGAGTACATTCATACTTGAATGCATACATGATTTACTTTTGAATTGTATCTATCATTTTTTTATCATGTATGATTTTGTTTTTATATCAAATATTGTTTTCCATCCCTTTGGTTGAGATTTTCATATTTTATGAAAAATAATCTTTAGAGTCTCAACTTCATGAAAAATTATTTGTTTTTCATCCCTTTGACTAGATTGCCCTTTCGCCCTTTTTGATTGGTGTTAAAAGGGGGAGAAGTGTATAGGTATAAAGGGGGGGAAAAGTATAAGAAAATTGAGGAGAAAATTATAGATAAAGGGGAGGAAAATATAGGAAATTCATGCATATAGATAGGGGGAGTTTATTTCCATAAATATGCATGTTGATAGGGGGAGAAATCCCTTAATTGATATCCTTGTGCTTTAATGTATATATTTTCTTAAGGATGTTTGTCATCATCAAAAAGGGGGAGATTGTTGGCTTTAGGTTTTCAATCTTAGTCTTAATCTCGGTTTTGATGATAACAAACATGAGACTAATGATTTCATTGAGAATATCTTTCAGGTTCCATATCAATTAGCGTTCAATGTCCCCGATCGAAAATATCGGAAGAACATTGATCGTCGCGCTCGGGTTCATCACGGAAACTTCTTGAAGAGCGATGCGTGCACCAAAGACGTTTTGGACGGGCTCAAAGATCACATGAAAGCTCTCCAAGTTGATGGTCGTTGAAAGCCGGAACCCGGAAACAAAGCGCGGAAGAAAACCAGTCTGAAAAATAAAATTTGATCGACCGAGCGATCGATCGAACAGGGTAAGAAAAAGGCCAGTAGCCTTTTCAATCGACTGGTCGATCGATCGAACACTGCTGAAAATAGGCAGTGACTACTTCGGTTGACCGGTCGATCGACCGATAGAGGCCTAAAAAGGGCAGTAGCCCTAGCGGTCGACCAGATTAAAAATCATGCGGCGCGCGATCTTGGTATCCCTGCGTCAGTCGACCGATGGGTCGACCGGATTGAGGGATCACGATCTCGCATCTGGGCAGTCGACCCGTCGGTCGATCGAACTGCAGATAGCTGCGGACGCAGACTTGCATCGACCGATCGGTCGACCAGATTAAAAATCGCACAGCGCGCGATCTTGGCATCCCTGCGTCGGTCGACCGAAGGGTCGACCGGACTGAGGGATCGCGATCTCGCGTCTGGGTGGTCGACCCATCGGTCGATTGACCTGCAGATAGCCGCGGACGCAGACTTACGTCGGTCGATCGACGGGTCGACCGAATGCAGGATTGAAGATCTTGCGTCTGGGCGATCGACCCATCGGTCAATCGACCAGAGAGAAAAAGTGGTGGTCGATGTGAGCGGTCGATCAATGGCCTGCAACGAATAGAAAACTGTTCGTTGAGTTGTCGTTTCTTCAACAGGGTATAAATACACCCTCATATACTTATTTTAATTTTCTTCCTTGACTCCTACATATTTAATTGAGCACTAAAAAGGGAGATCTAAGCCTTCAAAGATCGATTAAGCAGCGCTCTATTCTTCCGCGAACATTCTCGCAAGCACCCAATTTTCTTCCTCGACTCGGGATTTAATTCGAGCTCATCCCCTCTGTGAGTTGGAGGTTCTGAATGATTGAAAAGAGTTGTTATTCTTGGTTTTATTCTTAGCTCTTTTGATTATAACTTTTATTGTTTATTTGAACGTATTTTCTTTGAATTTGTGTGTGTGAAGACCTAGGGCTGTTAGGTCTTGAATTTGGAAGTTGTTACCTTGTTGTGAAGGTGTAAAGCCACTTGCATAAAAATGTAGTGTTACTAGGATTAGTCGAGTTGTCCCTTAGGGTTGAGGTTGAAGAGTGCTCTCGATAAGAAGGCGGAGACTTCTGGGTGTGGAAGTACCTTAGGTTGAGAGTGAGACTCTTGGAGTCAATGTCCTCCGTGTAAGGGAAATGAAAATTAATCTAGTAAAACTAGTTTGGAAATCCTAAGCGGGGTACTTAGGTAGTGGAGTAGGCATTGGGGCCGAACCACTATAAATCTTGTGTTTGCATTATTATTTATTATTGCTTGTGCTTAATTGTTTATATAACTTCCGTATCAAATCGTAAGATTGCAAATTTCCTAAACAATTTAAGAAAATGATTAAAATCGAATTTAGGCTAATCAATTTAGTAAACACACTATTCACCCTCCCCCCCTCTAGTGTCGCCATTTCGCCTACATTTGATATCAGAGCGGGTTCGTAGCTTGAGATTTCACCATCTCTTCTACACCTTGTCTCAATCTTGAAATGACTCTAGAGTTAGTAGCGTCTATACCCCCTAGGTTCGATGAGTCAAACTTTGGTGTTTGGAAAGGAAGAATGTATACATTCTTAAAGACTCAAGGTTTAAGTGTTTTTAATATGGTAAAATCAAAATACATAGAACTTAAGGAAAAAATGGATGCATGGACTCAAGAACAAATTAATAGGTTTGAACTAAATGCTAAGGCAACAAATTGCTTATATTGTTCCTTAGAAAATAACATCTTTGAAAAAGTCATGCATTGTTCTTCCGCATTTGATATCTGGGCAACATTAAACATGCTATATGATTTTGAAAAAACTGAAGAGATTACTAGTTTTGATGAAGGTGGTGATGACAATGGTCACTCACCTACTACTAATCTCAATTTTGATGCCCATAGTGCTTTGAGTCAAAGAAGCAATTCTAAAAGCCGGAAGAGAAAGGTAATTTGCCACATGTGCAAAGAAAAAGGGCATGTGAGGAAAAATTATCCTTCCATGAAGAACAAGGCAAAGAAGAGGTCAAACGCTTCAACATCATCATCTTACTCAAGTGAAGCATCCTCTTACCATGACGATGAAGCCATCTCAAAAGAATGCCTCATGAATGATAACAATGAGGTACACTCCACTTCTTCTAGTCATGTTAATAATAATGATAGTATTAACTCATCTAGTTCTCATGATTTTGATGAATTGATGGATGAGTATAAAATCATGTATGCCTTGCTCTTGAAAAAGGATAAGAAAAATAAAATGCTTAGAAATGAGAATTCTAGACTTAGTTCATATGTGCATGCTCTAGAATTAGAAAATGAGAAATTAAAATCTAGCTCATTGGATCCTTGTCATGATAGATTGAATTTTGAGCTTAAGGACTTAAAGCTTGAAAATGAAAACTTGAAAAATGATTTCAAAATTGAGAATGCGATTTTGAAAAATGAAAACTCAAAAATCAAAAAAGAAAATTATATGTTGAAATCTCAAATGCATGCTTTACACAACTCTATGATTGATTTGAAAAATGAGGTTCTAAACCTAAACAAGAAAATGAATGAAATGAACAATATTTCCCCATTTAAAAATTTTAATAGAAATGATTTTTCTAAAAGGAATGTTCATGCTAATGTTAAATCTCATGTTAAACATTCCACTCTTAAACCTCATGATCATAAGAAGAGGAATGATGTTTCCAAGAATACTCATACTCATCATGTTTCACATGACAAGCATTCTAATAATAAAGCTCATGTCCATAGCAAAAACAAAAAGAAATTTAATGGACATTGCTTTTGTTGTGGTATATATGGCCATGCCATTCATGATTGTGCATTTAAAAGAAATCCAAATGTTGCTAAGATGCTTTGGATTCCTAGGCCATCTAACCCCCAAGGACCCAAAGTCATTTGGGTACCAAAGATCTCATATTCTTTTGTAGGAGGAGCAACCACATAAGGGTAAAGGAAATTGAAGAATTGAAGTTGACATTGGATTCAAATGAGAAATCTCCAAGAGATTGCAACATCAAGCTATCATGATGCCATAGGTATTAAAATTGACATCAAAGACTTTGGTATCATCTCCTATATTCACTTGCTTAAATTATAGTTGAAGTTTTGATATATGCTCAATATTAGTAGATTTTTCGCTCTTGATAAGTTTTAAAAAAAATGGTTTTTGATTTTGATTTTCTGGTTTCCATGAAGACCTATGTGGCCTGTAATGGGCCTAAGCGACCTTGCGGTTTTAATCGTAGGCTAATTGTGGCTTTCGGTTTCCAACCAATAGGAAGGGTTGGAGATCATATTTTCATATTTATTATTTTTGTGATCTCTTAAAAATCATTTTGGTATGACTTGATTTTATTTAAAACGAATTTCAAATCATTTAGCAAAGTGAACTTTGATAATGATACTTGATGCTTCTCTTTGCTTTTTGGTTGGGTTAGCTTGCTAAGTAGCTATATTTTCTCTAAAATATTAGTGTAGCTTACTTGCAAGTTATAAGTACTTCAGGAAGGCTAATAACTAGGAAGAAAAATATTAGTTTGGCAAATTATCATGAATAAGATATAACTTTGATAAATTCAAAATCTATAATGTTATACCTCAATATTTAAGCTCAAACTATGTCTCTATGCTCACGATTAGAATTGCATGTTAAAACCCTTGAATTCTCATGAGTAGGTAGAATGTTAGCACTTAGGAAAATTTCATTAAATGAAGCTTGCTCTAGGTTGATACTTACTATTAGAGACATTCCTATTAAGTCCAAATTAGTTAAACATGATTAGAGATCTTATTCCTCAAATGTTCACATTTTAGGATCTCTTAGATTCATTTTGATATCATGATAAATCCTTAAAATGAATCTTAACTATCTAGCATATGTTAAGTCTCTTAAATGAAACTTTGCATTGAACCTTTGCTATTTAGTATGTTAGCTTGCTAGTTGACATATTATTTCATTATGATACTAATGATGTCTACTTGCAAGTTGTGAATGCTAATGAAAGGCATGCTATCTAAAAGAAAATGAAAAAGGATATGAAAAGTTGGGCATATTTTCAAGAAAAAGGTATGAATTTGATTTTGCAAAAAAAAAATCTTAGTTTAATAATTAAATTTCCATGTTTAATGATGTCTCTATACTCATGATTGTTTTTGCATGATAAATATTTAAATTTTCATGAGTTAAAATTCAAGATATCTATATCACCTAAGTTAAAATTGCTCTAAGTTAAAATTCATGATAGAGACCTCATTTTGAGTTATTAGTTGGTAAACATGTTTAGATACACTTATCACATAAGTCTAAGTATTTAAAATTAAAAATTCATGTCTAGATGAACAATGTGATAACTATATCATCTTAGGGGACTTAAACTTGAAAAGATTTAACCCAAGTCAACAAATCGACTTGGTCACTTGATTTTAAGTCAAAACTTCATAAACATGTTTAGGAATAGGTATGACATATTTTCATGCATTTAGAATGAAAAATTTATATGGATATGAATAAAATGATAATAGAGGTCAATTCATGCTTACATCTTTTGAACAAAGTTGACCCAAGTCAAAAGTTGACTTCGAGATTTCATTTTCAATCCATATTTGGGGAACATGTTTAGATTTACTCATGTTAGGTATCCATAGGTTTAAGTTTGAAAAAGCATGAGTAAATGATAAGATTGACACTTAGCAAGTTTCATGATAACTAGTTTAGTTTTGAATGAAACCATGCTAAGTTGATATCTTGACTTAAGGATAAAATTTTCATTTCAAACTTGACACACACTCTTTACATGACCATTATGAAGTGTCATGAAAGTTTTGAATGAAAATTGAACAAGTTTTAAGAATAACTGAAAATTACAAAAATACCATTTCAACCTACAATTGGTATCAATTTCAGTTATTTCTAGAGAAATATAGAAAAATCATTTTTAGATGACTCTTGAAACTGCACATTCACTGAAAAATCTAGTTTTATCAGTAAAAATTTCAAAAAGTTTCATCAAGAATCGGATTTAAAGTGAATTTTTGAAGTTGGATTTCGAAAATTCAAGGTATCACTTATTTGAAATATCAATCTTTCCGATACTTTGATTTTTCGTCGAAAACTTTAAATGAAACCTTGTGTATACCATTTTGGTTATATTTCTAATATCATTCACACAATTTCTTGATTAAAATCATTCCTAGAAATGATTTTGATATCTTGGATGATAGCTAGAAATATCCATTTGTTTTATTGAAATCAATATATGATGAAAAATGGACTTCGATTTTTAAATTCATTTTGAGTTCAAACATGATACATGCATTTCAAATGACCATTTAATAATTGGTATCAAAAATTTTTGTCCAAAAATTTGGTTTCAAAAATATTTGTCAAAAAAAAAAAATGATTTTGTATAAACTTAAAAATTTGATTTTTGAAAACTAGAAGTGTACCTTGACATAAGTCAACAAAGTGACTTAAAAATTTCATCTTAAGCCCAAACTTAATTCATAGACTTACATTCTCTCATGTTAGATGTCCAAGTGCCTAAGTTTGAGAAAACATGAGTAGATAGCAAAACTTGAGACTTAGCATTTTCATGATTTCATGCTTAATTCAAAATGAAAACATGCTAAGTTAAAAGTTTGATTAAATGACATTAGTTTCACTTCAATCTTGATACACATTATTTAAATGACCATATCTTGATATGTTGAGAGTTTGAATGAAATTAAAAATGTCATGAAAAAGATATGAGTACATTCATACTTGAATGCATACATGATTTACTTTTGAATTGTATCTATCATTTTTTTATCATGTATGATTTTGTCTTCATATCAAATATTGTTTTCCATCCCTTTGGTTGAGATTTTCATATTTTATAAAAAATAATCTTTAGAGTCTCAACTTCATGAAAAATTATTTGTTTTTCATCCCTTTGACTAGATTGCCCTTTCGCCCTTTTTGATTGGTGTTAAAAGGGGGAGAAGTGTATAGGTATAAAGGGGGGGAAAAGTATAAGAAAATTGAGGAGAAAATTATAGATAAAGGGGAGGAAAATATAGGAAATTCATGCATATAGATAGGGGGAGTTTATTTCCATAAATATGCATGTTGATAGGGGGAGAAATCCCTTAATTGATATCCTTGTGCTTTAATGTATATATTTTCTTAAGGATGTTTGTCATCATCAAAAAGGGGGAGATTGTTGGCTTTAGGTTTTCAATCTTAGTCTTAATCTCGGTTTTGATGATAACAAACATGAGACTAATGATTTCATTGAGAATATCTTTCAGGTTCCATATCAATTAGCGTTCAATGTCCCCGATCGAAAATATCGGAAGAACATTGATCGTCGCGCTCGGGTTCGTCACGGAAACTTCTTGAAGAGCGATGCGTGCACCAAAGACGTTTTGGACGGGCTCAAAGATCACATGAAAGCTCTCCAAGTTGATGGTCGTTGAAAGCCGGAACCCGGAAACAAAGCGCGGAAGAAAACCAGTCTGAAAAATAAAATTTGATCGACCGGGCGATCGATCGAACAGGGTAAGAAAAAGGCCAGTAGACTTTTCAATCGATTGGTCGATCGATCGAACACTGCTGAAAATAGGCAGTGACTACTTCGGTTGACCGGTCGATCGACCGACAGAGGCCTAAAAAGGGCAGTAGCCCTAGCGGTCGACCAGATTAAAAATCATGCGGCGCGCGATCTTGGTATCCCTGCGTCAGTCGACCGATGGGTCGACCGGATTGAGGGATCACGATCTCGCATCTGGGCAGTCGACCCGTCGGTCGATTGACCTGCAGATAGCCGCGGACGCAGACTTGCATCGACCGATCGGTCGACCAGATTAAAATTCGCACGGCGCGCGATCTTGGCATCCCTGCGTCGGTCGATCGAAGGGTCGACCGGACTGAGGGATCGCGATCTCGCGTCTGGGTGGTCGACCCATCGGTCGATTGACCTGCAGATAGCCGCGGACGCAGACTTACGTCGGTCGATCGACGGGTCGACCGAATGCAGGATTGAAGATCTTGCGTCTGGGCGATCGACCCATCGGTCAATCGACCAGAGAGAAAAAGTGGTGGTCGATGTGAGCGGTCGATCAATGGCCTGCAACGAATAGAAAACTGTTCGTTGAGTTGCCGTTTCTTCAACAGGGTATAAATACACCCTCATATACTTATTTTAATTTTCTTCCTTGACTCCTACATATTTAATTGAGCACTCAAAAGGGAGATCTAAGCCTTCAAAGATCGATTAAGCAGCGCTCTATTCTTCCGCGAATATTCTCGCAAGCACCCAGTTTTCTTCCTCGACTCGGGATTTAATTCGAGCTCATCCCCTCTGTGAGTTGGAGGTTCTGAATGATTGAAAAGAGTTGTTATTCTTGGTTTTATTCTTAGCTCTTTTGATTATAACTTTTATTGTTTATTTGAACGTATTTTCTTTGAATTTGTGCGTGTGAAGACCTAGGGCTGTTAGGTCTTGAATTTGGAAGTTGTTACCTTGTTGTGAAGGTGTAAAGCCACTTGCATAAAAACGTAGTGTTACTAGGATTAGTCGAGTTGTCCCTTAGGGTTGAGGTTGAAGAGTGCTCTCGATAAGAAGGCGGAGACTTCCGGGTGTGGAAGTACCTTAGGTTGAGAGTGAGACTCTTCGAGTCAAAGTCCTCCGTGTAAGGGAAACGAAAATTAATCTAGGAAAACTAGTTTAGAAATCCTAAGCGGGGTGCTTAGGTAGTGGAGTAGGCATTGGGGCAGAACCACTATAAATCTTGTGTTTGCATTGTTATTTTTTATTGTTTGTGCTTAATTGTTTATATCGCTTCCATATCAAATCGTAAGATTGCAAATTGCCTAAACGATTTAAGAAAATAATTAAAATCGAATTTAGGCTAATCAATTTAGTAAACACACTATTCACCCCTCTCTAGTGTCGTCATTTCGCCTACACCTTCTTCGAGCTCCTATTGCGCCACAAGCTCTGTGGAAGGCGTATGCGCGACAACATGTGCAACTTTTTCGGAGCTCATGCCGACTGCTTCTCCTCCGAGCTGCCATGGAAGGAGACCCACTCCTTCAGCTACTACGAGGCTGCCACCGGGGAGCACGTCATGCTCGACTACTTCAACTCCACCTTGGGCAGAGTTTGAGCAAATGAGGTATGCACGGAAGTTATTATTATACTTAATTAAACTCCACCTCCCTCGTGAAAACAACAGATTGAATTCCGCCAAATTCAATTGGCCGCCTAATTGAATTCCCACGACGGAATTCAATTTCAATTCGAATTGGATTCCTCGGCTCCCCGACGATATTCAATTAAATTCGATAGCGAATTGATTTTTTTTTTAATTTTATATTTGTTGCATACCGGCGCTGGTACGCAACATATTTTTTTTAAAAGAAATAAGCTTACATACCAGCGCCACATATGGCGCTGGTATGTTTAAATTGGTTGTCTTCCTTTCCAACATATTTTTGTCGCTTTTGCCTGCGCCGATTTTAAAATTTTGGCTTCATAGGCGCTAGTACTAATATACCAATTACATCATTTCTTATACTAAAAGCTTATCGTTTGAAGCATGAGTCTCTTCATGTCACCTAGCACCGCTTGAGGAAGCCTTCAAGGATGATGCACTTGAGATTCAAGGTTTCTAAAGGCTAGGGTTTAAAGATAACTTAACGAGGCTCAAAATACTAGGGTTTACTCTTTTTGATCTCACAAAGATACAAGAAACCACCCAAAAATGTTTAGGGCATCAAGAAGTATCATAAGAAGGGTACGTAAATGATGAGGTATATATAAGTTTCCCAAGGAGAGGAATCAGGTAGAAGTTATTTCAATGGCTAGAAAACTAGTCGTTATAGCGTCGGTCGAACCTTTGGTTGACTGAACATCGACCGATGATCGGTCGAACAACTATTGAAAATTACCAGAGCTGATCTTATCGTTCGAAGTTCACCGGTTGAATATTTAGTTGATCGAACTTTGGCCGAAGATTGACCGAAACTCAGTAATGGCCGCTTTTTGGATTTCTCGAGTTTTAGGTTTCAAGTTTTGTTGATTCGAAGTACAAGCGTACTGAAAACCTATCCAGACAATATACATAATCCAAAAAATATATATAATAAATTAAAATAACGTCATTCTTTTTGTTATTTATTGTCGAGCTTTTAAATTTTCGATTTCTTATTGCTTTCGAGATCATCAGATGTAACCTAAAATATCATCAGTATCTTATCTGTTATTATCAAAACCTTAATGAAGATTGCCCACACACAAGAGTGAAACCTGCACATAGGTCCATGTATGATGATACGTTGCATGATAATGTATATGCCACATCATTAATTTAATACAAAATTTAACGTCAAATTAATGATTGAATAGATTTGTTGAGAAACAAAAATATTGATAAAAAATTTATTATAAAGTTAATTTTTGGATATATATTGATGTAAATAGTTTAGTATGTATGATGTAAATAATCCTAACTTCTTTTTTTTTTCAAGAAAGCAAACACTCCCACTAGTATGTCAGGTATATTTATCAATAAATTTGTGAGGCCTCGTTTGAAAATTGGTTTTTAAATGTACGCACGTCTTCCCTAAAAATGTATTCTCAAGGAATATTGTCTAAAAAAATTCCCAAATTCTTCATCATAAATCATATTTGATATCTCACTACAAGAAAATATAGAATCACCCACGAATTTATTTAATTCATACTAATCATGGAGGTTTCAGTTCCTTTAGTTTAATTTATACTTAGCAGATCTCATAATTTTCTTGGCAGCCTAGCAAGCCTGAAAATAAGCATTTTGCAAACTTCCTTTAGTTTAAGTCCCTCATGTCTTGGCATCTAGCCAACTATGTTAAGGACCAATTACTATGGTCCTTAAGTATATATGTGTTGATTTAGAAATACAACGGTTCAGGTCTAATTTCAAAATTTTATTTTATGATTTTAGTGTATAAATATGATATCATGATATATTTCAGAATTGATTTAGGTATTAGCCACTGAAATGTATTACCGATGGATAGATTATGTTTGTAATATCGATGGACATACTAATAGAGGTATATTCATTGGTAATATCAATAGAAGTATTACTGACGAATGTATCTGTTACTAATACCAACGAAAAGTATCTATTGGTAATATCAACGGCAATGGACACTGTTGGTATTATCAACAGAAATATAACCGTTGGTATTACCAATAGATAAATATATGTGTTGGTAATAGCAACGAAAGAAAAAGTCTATCGGTAATATCGATAGATTTGGTAAAATATGTCGGTATATTACCTAGTAGGCATTTACCCGACGAATAGTCCGTCGATCGATAACAATATTACCAACGGATTTAATTCATCGTTGATATGATACCCTATTTTTTTGTAGTGTCTGCTTGAAAAAATAAAAATGTTTTATATATAATTACCATATCATCCTTATTTATGCAATGAACAATTATAACATAAATTTGAACATGAAACCATTTAATCAGGATATAAATTCTACTTAACATTATTTCTCAATTTTATTAAGGGTAGAAAAGTATTTTTAATTTTTAATTACATGGGAAACTTGCAAAATCCATATATATAGATCCTTAGGGCATGTTTGCTTCGTAGGCCTTGTTTGGTTGACACCACTTTATGCAGGAAGTTGAACTTCCTAAGAAGCAGCAAAAAGAGCTCATGTTTGGTTCACACACTTTCTGTATTTTGCAGAAAGTACAATTTTCTGAGTAAGTGCAACTTTCTGCAAAATGCAGAAAATAATTTACCTAGGACCCCCTAGTTAAGTTGCACTTTTTGCATTGTATTTGAAAGGAAAAATTAATTTCACCCTCACATTTGTATTTAGTACAAAATTTATAATTTATATTTCCAACATTATAGATTTATAATCGTTGAATTCTTTACCTATTTATTTTATTTTAATTTATTTTTAATAAAAATATATAATTTTTTTATATGAACTATAAATAAAAATTAATTTTTCATATATAATAAAGTAAATATTATATTAATTATATATGCAAAAATTATATTATATTATATATATTTATATTAAAATATTAATTTATAAATAAATTTATTTTTTCATATATATATACTAATGCATATTAATTAAAATATTATTTTATAAAGAGATTAAAATATATATATATTGATCATTTGATATGTACTTTCTAGAAAATACTCATGACAACCAAATATTTTCTAGGAGAAAAGTTGCACTTCCTATGAATTAACTTCTTGTCAACCAAATATTTTTTAGATACTTTTCATAAAATACATATAGAAAGTTAATTCATGTGAATTATAATTTTATGCAGAAAATTACTTTCCATATCAACCAAATAAGACCATAGGATAAGGGAGGACATGATAGGGGATGGATTAATATCCATTATTTGTTTAATGTATAAATTATGAAAAAATATAAATAAAAAAATTATTTATATCTATGTATCAAATTTAAAAAATTCATATTCAATTATTCATATAGAAAGTTCAATGTCATAAGATGCTGAGCAGCAGCAAACAAAGCAACATCTACTCTTCAGGATAAGACTGAACACCACCAAGGACAATAATTCAAGGTGATATCAAATCATGAGCTGGAAGGATAAAACCGAGGACAATAATTGAGTCTTGTCTTAATCATGTACAGTAGCCTTTTAAATTATTGCATGTACGAAGGAATCTTTCCCACTGTAAAGCCAATAATTAGTGGACGATGGGGCCCAGAGCGCACCCGCACTACATTATTGAGCTTCTTCGGGAAGCTTCATCTTAGCCTATATAAGGTACCTAGATCAGAGTTGCAGAACACACTTGAATAACAAGGAGTTCTACTTCTCTTTCTTTGTAAGATTCCTACTACTTAAGTTCTTAAGCCTTCAGTTTCCTCTTTTCACTCCCGTGTTCTTCGTAACCTGTGATTGAATTGAGAAGCACGCCTTCCGTTTATTCTGTCTTGATTGAATTGAGAAGCACGCCTTCCGTTTATTCCTGGTATCAGAGCTTGGTTTGAGGTAATTTTTACGAGTTAAGCTTGTAACTTATGCTATTCTAATTGTTTTAAAGTAAGGTTGCATCTAGGAGACGTGTACTTAAGGAAGTAGATAAAGGCGAGGAGTTTATAAATCTCTTGATCGAGTAGAACTCACGAAAGTTCGAACCCTTAAGAAGGCACCTCGTTTTCAGCCTTAGTTTACAACATCTGAATAGTATATATTTACGATCTTATTTAGTAAGAATTCCTTTATGAGTGATTGGCGCAAGACCGCAGCCACAACTACATATCTTGAAGCCCTTAAAGCTACAGAATCTTTGGGACAACCAGCCGAAGGATTTGTCCAACCTAGTAATATAACCCAAAAATTCTCAGAAACATTATTTAAGCAGCTGAACACCTTGATTCAGCTCACTGTGAGAATCAAAGAACAGTTAGACGACTTAAGGAAGAGGTTAAGACCTTAAAGAAGTCAGGCATCTCAACAAAACCAGACGAACTTGCAAGTTCAATAGACTCACTTACAAAAGACCTCCAAAAACTTAAGTTAGGAGAACCAACTATTCCAACTATTCCAAAACAAAAGGGGAAACTCTTTGTTTTTACAAACCCTCAGGAAATCTTCAACAAGGAGAAGATAAAAGCAAAGTCACAATGACTTCCTCAAGGAGAAGGACAGAAACCGTAGCTCCAAGACCTTCAATTGCAGGACGGGAAGACCGTCATCCAACCATAGATGATCAAATCAGGGGCTACAGAGTAAGCAGCCGCCTTAGACACGAAGCACAACGAAGGTTGTCAAACAGAAACAGGACAACCTTCAGAAGAAGCTTAGAATCGCAATTAAATGCGGACGCCGAGTTATCGGTATCACAATACAGAAGAGCCCAACAAGTTCCTGCTGAAACACTCTATCAAGCAGGCTAGACAGAAAGACAACATAGAGTTTACCAGCACTATTCGGATGAAAGGGTTCTAGTTACAGAGGGAGCACAAGTAGAGCTGCCCTTTATTACAGATCAGAGCTATAATCTTTTAATCCAAGAAGGCCTACAACATCTGCATATAGGCATGATAATGGTAAGACTGCACACTCTACATAGAAGAAGTGCAGGCGTGAATGCTCTGATCCTGCTCAGAGATACAAGATGGATGGATGATAGAGTTGTCATTAGCTCTATGGAGATAGACCTTACAACAGGTACGCAGCTAGCATATACTGCGCCAGACATCACCATCAGTATTCATGATTTCCGAGACCATGTACAACTGGTCCTCCAGACTCACGGCTACCAAGGCTGGCAAGGAGGGGAAAGTAACCTCCTCCTATCAAGATCGCTAATTGGGAGGCTGTCTAACAGCAGCCATACTAATTTTCGTTACAACGTCCAGCACGTTGCCGATCACCTAGCAAGCAGAGGTATACGAGCTATACCTGGACAAGTTCGATCTACTGAAAGTCTTCAAGGAAGACAATGGATCGTGAGACCTGCTATCTTAGCCACTACCCAGAATCCTCAAACAGCCAGTATAAGAACCAGAACAGATGGATCGCTTGCAGTCCAATTCACTGACTACACTGCAACAAATACTGCTATACTAGCTGATGTATCAAATAATGAAGACCCAACTATGGATCAGGAACTAGCAATGATGATGACCTGCGACTGGGACGATTCCGATGAACTCTATGAGTCGGAAGAAGAAGAAGATGAGGATTTAGGGGTGTTACGACACCTTATGTCCCTTCAAACAGATGATAACTACCAACCAATGAAGCAACAAAGAGATTGGGCAGATGAGTTTGACCCATCATCGCTCCCTAAATGGGATACTTCTGATAATTCAGATGAAAATTTGGATAACCAAAATTTTTTTTGGGGAGGGTAAGGAAGATGAAAGAGACAACAGTGATGATGAGGAAAGAGACAACGCTAGCAGCAATGAAGAAGACGAAAATGAAGGAATTTATTTTCCTGGTAAAAATGGAACATATTATTCCTATTTTGAAGAAAATATTGACCAAATTGCAACAGAAGCAGCTTATACTGCAGAAATGGATTATCCTATGATGAAGCAACTGTTTAAGGAAGTTGAGAAGACCCAACCTGATAAAATAGCTAAACCGCGTACCAAGCCTCGTGCCAGGCATGGTAAATGCTACATTTGCGGTGAAGAGGGCCACTTCGCGAGAAATTGCGAAAAGCAGCAGGGCGACGCCAAGAAGATTAAAGTTCCAGAAGAAGACCAATCGCTGGAACGGAAGCCTGCTGAACCCTAATTTATGTGGGGACTTAAGCACTGACGCTCCATATTCTAGCCCTGTCGAGGAACACAGACATGGACAACCACTCCATGATCTGGCTCTGCCTTATTGGCTCCTACGAGGAACACAGACATGGACTACCACTCCATGTTCTGGCTCAGCTCGTATGGCTCCTAGAAGGACGCAGATATGGACCCCTCAATGATCTGGCCCTGCCTGATTGACTCCAACGGAAAAACGCAGACATGGACAACCACTTCATGTTCTGGCTCTGTCCGTATGGTCCCTGCGAAGGCCCAAACATGGACTGCCCCATGGGAAAACGGTGTAGATCAGCGACTGCCAAAGAATTTCCAGATTCTTAGCTGATCTTCTGAAGGATACAGAACATGCACCACCGGAGTCAATCAATTGGTTAAAACACAAGGCTCCGGATTGACGATGAATTGTGCGGTAGTGGTGAACTGCCAGGACAGAATCACCATAGTTATCTAATATTTTTATTAGAGTTTGTTTTGCAGGTTGCGGAGGAAACCGGAGATCCTCCTTACCATACCTATAGTGTGCGAGACTCGAGCACAGACCGGAGTTGTCGCCGGACCCGATGCCGCGAAGGAACGAGAAGCCAAAGATAAAGGGACCCACATCACATGGGCACCTCGACGATCGGCTCCGACTTCGACGTCTCTATTATTGTGTCGGGCAATTATTGCCCTAGTGTGTGTATGGTCACTTCCCACTTGTGGAAAGCCATCATTTAGTGGTCGATGGGGCCCAAAGAGCACCCGCACTAAAGATGAGCTTCCTTAGGGAGGAAGCAACCTTAGTTCAACCGTGGTTGAGTTGAGTTAAGCTTCCTTAGGGAGGAAGCAACTCTTCTCTATAAATAACCACTTAGATGAAGGTGCAGAACATCCTCGAGACCCGAGTAGTTCTACTCTTCCAGTATTGTAATCCCTCCTCCGCTTCAATATAATTTCCTCATTCAGGCAAATTCTATTTCCGCTTCTTCTGCATTGCTTCATTTCGAATCCGTGCCCTTCGGTGGCTAGTTATTTGATTTGAAATAGATCTTCCCGATCCTCACGCGCCTCTGCAATCTTCCAAAAATTTAAGGGTATAAACAGGTTTCAGCAAAGTTTAAGAGATACTCTAAGCATGCAGTTCTAGTTTTCTCAGATCGTCCTTCGACTGATCTTTTGGATCCTTCGATCTTACAGATGGGTAGATCGCCTACTTGGAATTGCACTGTATTCACCCGTTTTTGGGCTACTCGCCTTGTGTCTATTCCAAGTACACGTCTCCCAATTGTTCGATCTCAGATCTTAGAATCAGCTTCAGAACGAAGACCAAGAAAACTCTAACTACAAATCAGAGAATATAACTCAAACTAAAAAAGAATTAACCTGATTTGTAACCCTTTAAACCAATCAAGGCTCTGATACCATAAGTGGATCGGGAAGAGTATTTCATATCAAACGCTGGCCGTGGAGGGCACGGATTTGAAATGAAGCCGAGCAGAGAAGCGGAAATAGAATTTCCGAAACGAGGAAATTATATTGAAGCGGAGGAGGGATTACAATACTGGAAGAGTAGAACTACTCGGGTCTCGAGGATGTTCTGCACCTTCATCTAAGTGGTTATTTATAGAGAAGAGTTGCTTCCTCCCTAAGGAAGCTTAACTCAACTCAACCACGGTTGAACTAAGGTTGCTTCCTCCCTAAGGAAGCTCATCTTTAGTGCGGGTGCTCATTGGGCCCCATCGACCACTAAATGATGGCTTTCCACAAGTGGGAAGTGACCATACACACACTAGGGCAATAATTGCCCGACACAATAATAGAGACGTCGAAGTCGGAGCCGATCGTCGAGGTGCCCATGTGATGTGGGTCCCTTTATCTTCGGCTTCTCGTTCCTTCGCGGCATCGGGTCCGGCGACAACTCCGGTCCGTGCTCGAGTCTCGCACACTATAGGTATGGTAAGGAGGATCTCTCTTAATTTCCGACGCTTCTGTAACTCAAAAGTCAGAAATTATCTCACCTTTGTCAGCCATGACTCGCTCGGATAAGTCTACTCAGACTGACCCTCGCAAGAAAGCTAAACCGCGTACCAAGCCTCGTGCCAGGCATGGTAAATGCTACATTTGCGGTGAAGAGGGCCACTTCGCGAAAAATTGCGAAAAGCAGCAGGGCGACGCCAAGAAGATTAAAGTTCTAGAAGAAGACCGAGCGCTGGAACGGAAGCCTGCTGAACCCTGATTTATGTGGGGACTT
Organism: Canna indica; assembly: GCA_034359265.1. Classification (NCBI taxonomy): domain Eukaryota; kingdom Viridiplantae; phylum Streptophyta; class Magnoliopsida; order Zingiberales; family Cannaceae; genus Canna; species Canna indica. Next base: position 26,659,819 of record CP136898.1, on the reverse strand, counting down.
AAGCACTGACGCTCCATATTCTAGCCCTGTCGAGGAACGCAGACATGGACAACCACTCCATGATCTGGCTCTGCCTGATTGGCTCCTACGAGGAACACAGACATGGACTACCACTCCATGTTCTGGCTCAGCTCGTATGGCTCCTACGAAGGACGCAAATATGGACCCCTCAATGATCTGGCCCTGCCTGATTGACTCCAACGGAAAAACGCAGACATGGACAACCACTTCATGTTCTGGCTCTATCCGTATGGTCCCTGCGAAGGCCCATACTCAGACTGACCCTCGCAAGAAAGCTAAACCGCGTACCAAGCCTCGTGCCAGGCATGGTAAATGCTACATTTGCGGTGAAGAGGGCCACTTCGCGAGAAATTGCGAAAAGCAGCAGGGCAACGCCAAGAAGATTAAAGTTCCAGAAGAAGACCGAGCGCTGGAACGGAAGCCTGCTGAACCCTGATTTATGTGGGGACTTAAGCACTGACGCTTCATATTCTAGCCCTGTCGAGGAACGCAGACATGGACAACCACTCCATGATCTGGCTCTGCCTTATTGGCTCCTACGAGGAACACAGACATGGACTACCACTCCATGTTCTGGCTCAGCTCGTATGGCTCCTACGAAGGACGCAGATATGGACCCCTCAATGATTTGGCCCTGCCTGATTGACTCCAACGAAAAAACGCAGACATGGACAACCACTTCATGTTCTGGCTCTGTCCGTATGGTCCCTGCGAAGGCCCAGACATTGACTGCCCCATGGGGAAACGGTGCAGATCAGCGACTGCCAAAGAATTTCCAGATTCTTAGCTGATCTTCTGAAGGATGCAGAACATGCACCACCGGAGTCAATCAACTGGTTAGAACTGCATGCTTAGAATATCTAATCCATTTTTTTTATCCATCAAAGCAAATTTAACATTAGTGAATTTTACATTCCCACATACGTAGGATGAAAAAACCTATGGCATGGATTAAAAAATAAAACTCTCATACGAAATGAGGCCGAAATATACATGTGCCTCACTCGATTCATTACAAATTATAGTGATGACGTCAACTAGTTGATGGTTTTGAAGACAATAATCAAATAAAAATAAAAATAAAAGTACCAAAGTAAATTTTTACAAGTCAAGACGACCGTAATTTTTGTAATTGATCAGCGGTCAAAATCACACTTTTGAGACATGGAAATTAAGTTAAATGAAAAATGGAGTAAAATAAAATTTTCAAATTAAAATTAACATTAGTGATTAATTTCTCTAACTCAGGAGTCAAAATTACACTTTTGAAACTTAACAAGTGAGTGAAAAATGGAGTGTGCAACTGAGTTTGCATAGAGTCCTTTGTATGTAGAAGCAAAGCGCCCATTCGTTAATGGATTGATAATGTAAAGAGAGAGTTTCGGAGAAGTACCCGTAGTGGTAGATTGCAAAAAACTCATTAAAATTCTCAAAGAACTTGAAGAATCATGGGAGAGATCAAGGCTCCGATAAAGAAAATAAAGGTTTTATGATATATTTGTTTCATTGGATAGTTAGGATATGATTGAATTAGATAATAAACGAGGAATGGTTGAATATAAATTTTTTAAATCCGGTGTATATCGGATATAATATCAATTTTATATTTTTATATTATCATTTTATTTTAATTCATGCACTAAATAAATAATAAATATTAATTCATCTCTTATCTTATTCTCTTTTATCCTATGAAGCAAACACGCCCTTAGTTAATGAAGTGGAGGTATGTACATGAACTAATATAGGAAGGGATAACAACTCATAGTTTAGCTAAGCAAGCATTGAAGAAAATGTAAATAACATCTAGGGCATGCAATAATGCAGAGGAGTTGAGAGAGTTTACTCTAATGTACAAAATTTTGATTCAATTATTGTCAGAGTTGTTTTGTTTTTTTTAAAAAAAAGTGAAAATGGAGTAAAATAAAATTGTCAAATTAAAATCAATCTTCAAAGTTTTATAAGATGTAATTAAAGATGATTATATTAAGGGAGCGTTTGGTTGCCCGCAAGTGCAAATGTTGTAACTCTTAATTGCAACATTTAGATAAAAAAATTATTTGGTTGGTTATAAAAATATTTTACAATATTTAGTAATTATAACTTGTATTTCTAATATTATTTGTAGGTTGCAAATAAAATTACAGCTCAAAAGGTCTGCAATACAAGATTACGAGTTGGAAATGCAATAATTTAAGTATTATAAAATAATTAATTTGAGCGACTTAGAGTCATCGGATGGAGATGAGATAAATATCAAAGTTATAGGTTTTCTTGCGCTGAACATGATGGTAATGTCGAATTTTAGATCTGATGTCGTTTAGTATTTTTTTATATTTTTAATATTATATAATAATTAGAAATTATTAATTTATTTTAATAAATAATTAAATAATATAAACCATATTTTACTAAACTAAATGGTGATTTAGAGTATAAAATATTATTATTCTTGTCAAATTAATTCTGTTGTAGCCGATTAATTATTGTTGGGGAGTAAAATGACATATTTACACTTTTACCTCTATTTGACTGATATCTTCGTGTCTCCAATGGGTCGTGCTCGAGTCGACCCAGTCCTGAGTCCGATCATGCCCGTTGCTAGTCAAGACGTGTCTGGCATGACCCGAAATATTCCCAGAGGGGTGGCCCAGCCCGGCACGGGGATCACCATTTCGGGCTCAGGCCAACTCAGTGCTAGGCTTAGCCTGGCGCTGGCTAGGCTAGCTAGGCATAGGCGTAGTCTAGTCGGGGCGCAGACTAGCTTGGTATGCGCTAGGCTGGTCCACTGGTTATTAGGCTATAAGGCCGGGTCAGACCTACATCCCCTGGCCCAGCACGATAATGGGTGGCCCGAGCATGATTTTATCATGTCGGGCTATCAGATCGAGCCAAAATTACTAGACCTATATACGAAGTTTCAAGAGTAATTGTAACTTTCATTTACGGCAAACCAAACACTTGCAAATAGAAATTGCAACTCTACTTGCGGGCAACCAAACAGTAGGCTGAAAATTTTATTTGCGAGCATTTCTCTTTACATGCAAATATTTTTTATAGCATTTGTACTTGGAGACAATCAAACGCCCTCTAAATGTATGATTGTAGTAGGTGGGACAAGTAATCATGCTTGGCAAAGCTGGCAGAGATTATTTGAAGAAATAAATTAAAATAATATATTGAGTCATTAAAGTTTGTATGTTTATCTATAAATCAAATAAATAAATTTCTCATTTTTGGTTAATTAATGGAACTATTGATAATTAAATTTAGCGTCACCACGTACGTATATATATTACATAAATCTTTTCAGCCAACAATCCAAGAAATTAAACCCAATGGTTGATATTTAAGTGAAAACAAAACAAAACAAAACAAAACAAAGAAAGTATATATGTAAATCTTAGAGGAAATAATATATCAGAATTAATTAATGATCCATGATCCTTGATGGCCAGCCTTCCGCTTCTCTTCTCCTCTCCTCTCCTCCCTCCGATCGCCTCTCCTCCTCTCTTCTTCCACTTCCCTCTTTCCCTTCTTCACTTCCATCTTTACATGCTCCTCCCGCCTCCCTCCCTCTATCCGATCCTTCTCCCCCCGCTATCCGCCCTCCTCCTTCTATCGTTGGTGAGTGGGTAACCGTCCAACGGTGACCTCGGAACTCTCGAATCTCACTTCCTGCCATCCCCAAGTCTTCATCTGTGCTCTGGATAGGATCGGGAAGGTCTTTTATTGTTGTTCTTAAGGCGGGACGTCCTCCCACTTCTATTCATTCACCTTATGTTCTGACGCTCCCGCTTCCCCCTCCCGTCCCGTCGCCTACCACTGCCGACATTCTTTCTTCTTTGCGGGACAAAGGCCGTTGCTTTCGTTGCTTGGCGCTGGGACACCTTGCTCGTGCATGCTCTGGTCAAACACGTTGCTTTGCATGTAACGGGTCGGGCCACGTGCATGCGCAATGCCCTGCTTATAATCGTATTCCCCGTCATTCTTCCTCGCGTCACTCTCCTCAAACACTCTCTGCTCCTGCTCTTCCTACTCCCTCATATTCTTCCTCTCCACCGTCGACAGCCAACATGCAACCCCGTCATTCTCCCCGCACTTTTGCCACTCTCAGTGGCTTCTACACCGGCTCGCCTTTTTCCTGATGTTCCAGCACTTCTCCGGTCAACTCCTTCGAGGAATCTCGTCCAACGTCTTTGATCGCTTACCTCCCAACTGTTGCCCCAACGCAGACTGGGTCTCCTACCTTGAGGAACGATGTGTCGTGGTGGCGATTCATGGCCAAATGCATCAAGACATTGATATTGCTTCCTTCCTTGCTCGGAGATTTGATTCTCACCGACTCCCTTCCGATAACTGGCATAAGTGGAAATTGCTCGACAGTCGCTTTTTGATCACTTGCAGGGGACTCTCCGGGCGTCTCGTACACGAAGCGTAGGCTTCTGCAGATGGGTAAGCTTCGGTGGAATCATATCTCCCTCTTTTTCTCGGATTGGACTTGGGATGAGCCATTCTCCGGCGCCCCGTCTTTGATTTATAAGATTGGAATCGAGCTGAGGGGATTACCTTACATATTCTGGAATCTCGAATCTATTATGGCCATGGTTAGCCGACTTAGACCCTACACAAGATTTGAAGCACTGGATGGACACTCACTGAAATGGGATGAACTGTCTGCATGTCGTGTTCTCATCTGGTTTGCCTCCTTGAATTCCATTCCTTCTGTGATTCACGCTGTTGCCGAGGATGTGAAGTTTTCAGTCGAGGTCGTAATTACATGGCACGAGCGGAGATATGACCGTGCTGAGGATGGTCTCAATGCTGAGCGCCGGTCGGACAATGACAACTTTGGCCGGGATGACGAGATGGATCAGCCGCTTGATCCTGTTGAGGAAGTCCTTCCGGAGGCTCATGTTCCCGCCCCTTTGTCTCGCCCCACTCCGATTGGCCACGTCCCATCCTTCAACGACGCTTGTTCGGAGGCGGCCCCTCCTGGTTTTTTGTCACCCATCGGATAATGCTTTATCTCTGGTCGACAATATCGCCGCCGTTGTTCCCTCCTCGGGCGATCTGTCGAGGCCGGTTCCTAACTCACCGCTGCCAGATCTTACTGTCGGTGACTCTCTTGTCGCTTTCCCCATGCGTTCTCTGGCCTCCTCTACTAGCGGTCAAACTTCTTTGCTGCCGCCATCTGCCCAGCTGACTCCTGATCCTGCTGTCACTGCCATTTGCTCTCTTTTGATTGCTACTACTCCACCATCCTTTTGGCTGCGATTGGCTCTCAAAGGTTTGCAGCTCATCTCTACTTTCCTCTGGAATGAAAAATTGCTTTTGGTCTCTGGAAATAAGGGAGTGGGACTTGTATGGGCAGCCTGCCCTCCCTATGGGCGGGATGATGAGATCGCTACACGTCATCCCGCCCGAATCCCAAAGCACTATCAACCCCCCGCGTCTTCCTTCGCTCCGTCTCTGCCTCCGCCGCCTCCCCACCCTTCCGTCGCTACCTAGTGGCGCACCGTCCTCCTCGGCGCCGACACTCCGACCGCCGCTACTCCCGCGGCCGTGCCGTCACCCGCCTCGACATCCAGTATGTCATCCACGACGCCGTCAACGCACGGCGGCGCCCCATTCCCGTCAACCCCCGCGGCGGCCTCTACCTCGTCCTCACCTCCGCCGACGTCGCCGTGCAGGACTTCTGCGTGCACGAGGTAGAGGACTTCTGCATGGTGACGTCGGCGGAGGTGAGGACGAGGTAGAGGCCGCCGCGGGGGTTGACGGGGATGGGGCGGCGCCGTGCGTTGACGGCGTCATGGATGACGGACTGGATGTCGAGGCGGGTGAGGGCACGGCTGCAGGAGTAGCGGCGGTCGGAGTGCTCGACGCCGAGGAGGACGGTGGCGGAGACATTGGCGCCGGTCTGGTCGGTGTAGAGGCGGACTGTGCGCCACCAGGCGGCGACAGAAGGATGGGGGGCGGCGAAGGCGGAGACTGAGTGAAGGAAGGAGTGCTTTGAGATTCGGGCGGGATGACGTGTCGCGATCTCATCATCCCGCCCATAGGGACTTATATGGGCAGGCTGCCCATATAAGTCCCACTCGAAATAAGGCGAAGGCCTTACCTTCTTTAGCTCAGCCTTTCGGTGATTCAAATTCTCATCTGCCCGTTGCTGCTGATGGGTGGCATTTTCTAGACGCCACGTGGACGACTGATCACACTTTGGCTGTACTTGCTTCCATCTCTCTGCTGAACTCGGATTCTGGGAATGATCAACTTCCACGTCCGCTGATGTCATCCCTTGAGGGCTTTTTACCCGATTCAGAGCTGGGTGTTTGTCGGCTCCTGCAGCAGACCCGAATATGATATTTAAAGCGACCACCCCATTTCATTTGTTGCCGGATCCGGATGTACTGCCACCTGCTAGCCCTCCATCCGACATTGATCGATCAGCTCTTAGGACCTGGGCCCGAGTGGGCCGTGCACCTTCTGAGACTTGTTCCTAGGCCCATTCTCCTTGCTCCTAATTTGGGTCTTGGTTCGGTCCAACCTTCTTCCCTTGCTGATCCCTGGACTGAATCAGTGGGTGTTCTATGTGATGGTGATTTGGAACTAAAAATTTCATCTCCGACTGCTATTCATCGGAAATTTCAAAAGAAACATAAGCCTCCTTGTATTACAGCAGTTAGAAGGAGTTCACCTTTCCTTTCCAAAGATTATGTGCCAATTTCAAAAAAAACAGAGGCTAGAAAGGCTGGTATCCAGGAAACTTTGGGTGTTCGTCATTCCTCTTCTCCAACTTTGAACCCCTCCACTCTTGGCTCGTTGATTGTCTCTTTCTCAGATTGTGTCAGCCCGGATGGCATGCAATACATTAGAGAACTGGATTTTTCCTGCATGGGTAATCCCTCGGAGCTTGGTAGGGCGTTGGCGCCCCTCAGGGACTAGGGCCCCGCCTTCGCTTACAACTATTTTGGTCTTCACCGTTGATCAACTACGCAAAACTTGTCATGACTTCTACAACTATCATTAATCATTTTGATGTACCTTTTTGGAATGTTCGCGATATCAACCGTCTCTCAAAATGGTATATGGTGAAACAAGCGGTAAGAGATTTACATTGTAGTGTGCTTTTCCTTTCTGAAACCAAGCTTTCTCATGTTTCGTTTAGAACTGTTAAGCAATTAACTGGCTTTAAGTCTGGTCTCAGTCAAAACTTCATTTCTTTAGATGCTGACGGTGCTTCTAGGGGCATTCTCGCTATTTGGAATCCAAATATATGGGTGTGCACAAATTCTATTATCAACTCCTTTTCTATTCAAATCTAGTTGCATCATCTTGCTGGGAGTCAATCTTTCTGGTTTTCGGAGTTTATAGTCCCCCTAGTCGTATTGGTCGTCGTGCTTTTCTCTAGGAGCTTTATTCAATTGCAGCTGACGACTTTATTCCTTCATTCATTGGGGTCGACTTCAACATGACCACACACAACAGAGAAAGGGTTAATTGCAGGGGAAATAATAATGATTCTAGAAGATTTTCAATGCTCATTGCTGATTGTGGTTTTTTAGACCTCCCAATTTTAGGTATTTTGTATACTTGGTCAAATTATCATAATGTTCCCGCTTTATCAAAATTGGATATAATTATGATCAACTCAAAGCCCTGGGACCGCATTCCCAACATTCGAGTTTTCGACGAACCCCGCAGACTTTCGGACTATGCTCTTCTTCTACTACATTAGATCACCCCTCTTTCTGGTGCATCCAGTCCTTTCCAGCTTGAAAATGGTTGGTTCGATTCTAAGGAATTCTCTCACATCATATCTACGGGTCTTACGTCAGCTCTTTCACCTCATATTGCTTCTCATGACCTTAAAAGTTGGATTTTTGCTTGGAAAACCCTCAGACCAATTCTAAGAGATTGGAATATTTTGAGGAAAAAGTCTTGGAAGGCCAAGAGACTTTCACTAGAAGATCTTGTACACCAGATGGCTTCTAAAGCTGACTCGAGTTCTCTCTCCTGAATCACATCGTGAGTTCAGAAACCTCAAGAAGGATCTCGATGCTCTCTATCACTCAAAAGATTTGTATTGGAGACAAAGGGCAAAGCAAAGATGGATAAAAGAGGGTGGCCGTAATACTTGGTATTTCTATCAACGTGCGACTATCAGACGTAATCAAAATTGGATTACCAAGATCGCGGGACCTTCTGGACGAATTTCGGACCCCTCCCTTATTGCTGAAGAATTCAGGGCTTTCTACCTTAACCTCCTTGGGAAAGCTAAAAAGCCCCTATTGACTGTCAACTGGTCCGAACTTACCCCCCTATTACTCCCTCACTTTGACACCTTGATGACCCTTTCTCTGAAGATGAGCTCCTGAAAGTCATTAAAGAGTAAAAAAACTACAAATCCCCTGAGCCTGATGGTATTCCAATAGAATTCTTTAAGAAGCACTAGGACCTGCTAAAAGATGGTATAATGCGTATTCTGCTTGATCTACAAAATAATCATCAGGATTCAATGAAAAATAATGCTTTTATCACTCTAATCCCGAAGAAGGATGGTGCCAGTTCTACAGGTGACTATAGGCCTATTAGTCTAGAAAATTGTCTTGTTAAGATTTTCTCGAAATTACTCGCCAATCGCCCGAGAGCTTTACTTCCCAACCTAGTGGATTTCTTCCAAGGCGCCTTCCTTGTTGGACGTAGCTGTGTGGACTGTTATATGACTGTGTTTGAGACTTTATTGGCATCTTCCCAAGTTAACGATGACCTTAGGGGTGAGCGGGTTCGGGTACCCTGTATTTTTCATGATACCTGAATCCTACCCTGTATATGATTGGTTCCTAAGTTTTGGAACTGGACCCTACCCTGTTGGAACTCGGAATCACAAGTTTCGGTTCCGATTTCAGATACCCTGTTGGAACTTATTCATATACAGGTTCCATGGTACAAGCTCCGGGTACCCTGTTGGAACTTGTTCTGGAACCTGTAAATAAACAGGTTCCACAGTATAGATTTTGGGTATCGGTTCTCGTTCCAATTATGGGTACCCGATATGTTGGACCCAGAACCAGAACCGATTTTAACCGGTTCATAAATTTTTATCCCAGACCCTACCCGAATTTAATTCGGTCTACCCAGAACCTACCCAATCGGGTCGGTTCCAACTGGTTCCGGGTCTGTCCGGTACCCATGCAGACCCCTAGATGACCTATGCCTTATTAAAGTGGACTTTGAGAAGGCATTTGATTCTCTAAACTAGAATTTTATCTTGGAACTAATGGATGCTCAAAGTTTTCCCCCTCGTCGGTCTTCTTGGATTTCATCCCTCCTTAGCACCGCAATGTCTTTTATCATCATTAACGGCTCCTCTGGCCGGTATTTCTCTCACAAAAGAGGCATCCGACAAGATAATCCTTTGTCTCTATTACTTTTCAATCTAGTAACTAACATCCTTTCCAAGATTTTGAAGTGTGCGTCTAGCAGAGGTATTATCAAAGGAGCTCTTTCCAACTCTCTTCCTGATGGAATCACCCATGTTTGTTTTGCTGACGATCTCATCTTATTTACCAACAATTCTAAGGAATATCTCCATCATTTGAAGCTCCTCTTGCAATGCTTCGAGCTTTTCTCCAGTCTCAAACTGAATTGTACTAAGACTAAAGCGATACACATTTTCGGTGTTTATTCGCGAGCCTCTACTGCTGCTTCAATTCTTAACTTGTAATATTCTAGATATTTAAATTTATTATTTTTTCTCTTATGTGTGTTTGCCAGCCTAGCCGACTAATTCGTGGTCGAGTCGAGTCGACTCATGGTCCGGGTAAGTAGAATATGAATTTATGAATTTTAGGCTTGGGTAGTTAAAATTATTTAATTTGATGTTGTGTGTGCATAATTTTTAATTATGTTCATGTGAGTGTATTTAATTAATTGCTTATGATTTATTAGAATAATTTTAATTAAATTAATTAAGTCTATCGGGTTAGCAGGTTTAATTTTGGCTTAATGTGGATGCAGATTTTGGATTAAGATGTTTAAAGGGTTAGGGTTGAGAAGGGAGTATAAAACCCCCTCCCCATGGCTTGTGGCTCCTATTTTTGGAGCCACCCAAAGAATTGAGAAAGGGAGCCAGCCGCCAAGCCAAGCCAAGCTGCTATCCCCCTTTCCCTTTTCCCCTTGGAGCCGCCACCACCCAGAGCCGAGCCGAGCCACCTGCTTTCTCTTCCCCTTCCTCTCTTCCTTCCTTTCCTTTGGAGCTGAGCTGAGAGGAGCCAGCTGAAGCCAACCCCTCTCCTTCCCCTCTCTCCCTCTCTCCAAGCCAGCGGCTTGGAGTGAGCCGCCGCCCCTTTGTCCCCTTTTCTTGAGTTGAGCCGCCATCCTTTTGAAGCCGAATTCGAGGGCCGTCGTCCGGGATCTCTTCTTTAATATTTCTTCCAATTAAGGTGAGTGGTTTACCCCCCCCCCCTCTCTTCAGGTTTTGTTCAAAATCTTGGAGCCGTTCTTGGCGGCTCAGTGTTTTTGTTCGTTCTTAGATTTTTCTTCGAGTTCTTGCCATATTTTCTTGAAGTTGTGCTTGAGGAGACCCTAATCTCCCCTTTATGGGGCTCGACAGCCCTAGGACAAACCTAGGGGTGCTCGGCCAAGGGGGAAACTGGGGTCGCCCTCAATGTGTTCGATGAAAAGCTCGAATGAGGTTCTTGTTTCCCTTGATACGCAAATCTTGATCTATTCTCCTAATTTGGGATTCTTGATTGTGGATTTCTTGCTTAGAATTAAATCTGTAATTTTTGGGTAGAAATCATGTGGTAGGATTAAGATCTTAATTTTGAAGCTTTAAGGATTCTTAAGAGAGGTTCTTGATCTTAATACTTGATTCTTGATCTAAGTGTTGTGCGTTCTTGTTAATCTTGATTAAAAGCATGATTTCTATGAATTAATTATTGGGATTAGTATTCTGCCCTAATGTTAATTTAGGGGTTAATTTCTGTTAATTTTCGGATTTAATTCTATAGTATGCTGAAAATTTCATGTTGCTGGAATTGTATGCTGAGATGATGAATCTGTGCTGATTTTTGTGTGTTTATTGTGGTGTTTGTATTTATGTGAATATAGTCATGAAACCTATCATTTCGACCAGAAAACATAGTTTGGAAACATACGACATACTTTGGAGACTAGATTATGGTTAGATACATCAGTACAGGGCAGAACAGTAACCTAAAATAAAATCCTAACCTTGATGATTTAAATTTTAATTGCACAATTAAAATTGGGTTAAGGGTAATCATAATCTGTTATGAACAAATACATAAGTTTTGTATGAAATAAAACCACACGGGTTCATGACATTACAGGTCTAGGAGTTGGGGTCGGATTTTGGAGTCTTGAGACACTTTCCAATAAGATCACCCCTAAGACACCGTAAGAGAGTCAAGACTTAGGTCATGGTGCGCCATATATTTATGAATAGCGGAGAGGCTCGTAGAGGAGCCGGATTGCGGGCGGGATGGCTAATTCCCATCCTGCAAAATAAGTTCGGAGGACCTTTCCCGATTGTTCTAGTTCAGCCTCGTGGGATAAGTTCGGAGGGTCTACCCGATTATCCCCGAGGTGGTGTTAAGGAATAAGTTCAGAGGGCATTTCCCGATTATTCTTGTGATATCCTTTAGGAGTAAGTTCGGATGGCCTTTCCTGATTACTCCTATGATATCTTAAAGGGGTAAGTTCGGATGGGCGAATCCCGATTGTCCCTACGCGTCTTGTCGAGCAAGGTCAGAGGGCCTTTCCCAATAATTGCTCCTGAGTTTTTTGTACTAGGATAAGTTTGGAGGGCCTTCCCGATCCTAGTATGTGTTGTTGCCTTCGGGCATGGTAGGCTTCGACCTGATGGACTCCACTTTGGTGGGTTAGATGCCTTGGGCATGTGTGACTTGTTGGCCTTTTAGCTAGTTACACCTTCGTGACAGTGCCCTATTTAGAGATAAATTTTATTCTTGTCATCTCTGTGTTTTTATTTGTGAGGGTTGGTAAAACCGCTTGCTGAGTTCTTTGAACTAACCCGTTGTCGTTTGATTTCTGTTTTACAGAGCCTGACCGGTGAGGTGGGTCGGATGCACTTGGCGCTGCTGGAGGGCAGAGGAGCCGCATTATCTCATAGCAGTCCTAGTTAGGGTCGTAGTCGAGTTCTTTGGTAGTAGTTATGCACCTGTATTAACTTGATTTGGAGTTGTAGCCCTGAGGGCATTTTTGTCATTTATTTCAGATTTTATTATATCTAAACTTTTGAACTGCTGAACTTAAAATGTTATTCTGCACTTTTTATTTCATTTAAGCTACTTGAATTAAACTTTGTTTTGGTTCGCTTTTCATTAAAATAAAATTTGTTATTTCTTTTCGCTATATTATTTGTTGAGTTGGCATGTGTATGATTTAGGCTGCGGGGTATAGGCATGTATATTCTAGCCGATCACGTGACCTTGAGTTGGGGTGTGACATAACTGGTTGGCCGGTACTTTTCCTTTCACTTATTTGGGTCTCCCCCCGAGGTCAGGTCGACTTCTTGAGGATTGGGTCATTATTTTATCAAAGTTTGACAATACTCTGGCCTCTTGGCATGAGCTAGTCGCAACTTTCTTGGGCCGCCAGAATCACTATTATCAATAATGTTCTCTCTAGTCAAGCGGCTTACTTTTTCTCCATTTTTCGGGCTCCCTTATGAGTTATAAAGCTTCTGGAGAAGCACAGGAAATCTTTCCTTTGGACAGGAGGCAGAGGTAGCAGTCTTTAAGGCAAGTGCCTATTCAATTGGAGTAAGATCACCTCTTCAACATCTGAAGACGACCTTGGGGTTCTAAATCTACACTGTCACAACCGAGCTCGTCTTGGCAAGTGGATTTGGATGTTCACTACTAACTTCGACTGGGGTTGGAGAAATGTTTTGTGTCGGTCTCATCTTTTCGTAACTGCCCTCCTCGATTACCACAATCCGACCCTTCTTTGGTAATAAATTGAGTATTCTATTTCTTGAACTTTTCGTTGAGGCGACCTTTCCAAACTGTACTGTTGAGGCCGCTAGAGCCCCAAATGACTCTGGATCCAGTCTTGGTTGGAACCTTAGCTTCAATAATTTGATTCCTCTTGCCTCCATCAATCGTCTTTTACGTTCTATTGAGCCTTTTCTTCAGCTTGATGGGGAGGACAATATTAAGTGGAAATGGACTACCGATGGTACTTTCTCTACTAGATCCCTTTATCAGTTGCTTAACTTCGGTGGTGTTTCTGACCCTTCAGCAAAGTTTGTTTGGCATAACTCTTGTCCGGAAGGTATTTCTGTCATGAACTAGCTTGCTCTTAATCGAAGACTTCTCACCAAAGATTCTCTTTTTTTTTTCGAGGGCACCGAGTGGATCCACAATGTCTTCTATGCAAAAATGCAAATGAGATCCATCAACACCTTTTTGAAGAGAAAAATATGGCATGAAAATAAATTACGTTGTTTTGAAGGAGTCATAAAAAACTTATGTGGAGCTTGCTATTGAGGCTGTCTCTTCTAGATGGCTTATGTTCAATTTGATTTTCTCCTTGTAAATTTTTTTTTTCCTTTTTCTTTCGTACCCTTTTACTTATAACTTTGAAAACTTTTGATTAATACAAATTTTATATATCAGAATTAATTTCTAGGCCAACTATATATATACAAAAAATAGGGGCATGCATATATGCATGATGGATGGTAATGGATGATGTGATGATGATTCAGGTGGAGGGAGTTCACGAGAGGATGTGGGTCCGCACGTGCTCGAGCAACTAGATCAGCATGGAGGTAGACAACTATCAGTATTCAGTAGAATGAAACGAGTGATGCAAATGCATCAAGGGTTTTATTAATTTATTGTGGAGACTCCACCTCTCTCTCTCCCTCTTTCTCACGCGTGCAGCAAACAATGCATGCATTCTCGTGGTTATTCTTCTCATCAGATCCATTTGTTCTTCACGACCTGACTCAGTGACTCTGCTTCTTTAAGTATACAAGTGACTCAGTGACTCTGCTTCTTTAAGTATACCTTGTATCGTATATTGGCATCATCAGGAATCTCCACTCTCTCTTGTCGTCCATAACCATGCAATTTTTATTTCAAATTCAGAAAATTAAACCTAAATATTTAGCATATATATTTATATATAGAGAGGTTCCTTTCAAGGCACTGTGAAATGTGAAGTTGAGGAAAAGATATTTTCCACTGTGTTAATGTGTATATTATTATTATTATTATTATAGTTGCTTAGTCTTTATCCCAACATTTATAATCTCCTATATTATCAGCGATTGCAAACAAAAATGAAAAATGTGACACAACATAAAACAAAACGGGAAACACCATTTTAAAAAAATATAGGACACAAAAATATTAAATAAATTAATATATTTTTATGATATAAATAATTTATAGAAATACTAAAAAATATTTTCTAGTTTTAACAATCTAATATAATAAAGTAAAATATTAAACACTATTACTAAAAAATTAAAACACCGTCCCTTCATCGTTACTAATTAAATAGGTAATTACTTAAATATATTGTGAACATTGCACGTTTTCAAATATTTATCCATTTCATTTCATTTGATCAAATTGCATCATGTACTTTAATATTTGTCTCAATTCAATCATCATGTCAATTATATGTAGGCAACCTCACTAAAATGATGACCACAACTTTTCGACGTGTGGAATATATATATATATATATATACATTAAAATTTATCATCATCTATGCCATTACTTCTTTAATTTGGTCTTATTTAGGTATCTTTAATCCCGGCGAACATATCCCTAAATCCCTAAATCCTCCACCATTCTCGCCAACAACTTAGTTTGGTGCTCTGATCCTCGCTAACTAGTGCTCACGAACCACTACTTGAATAGTCATTGTCACCGACGGATCGTGTCGTTAATGAACCGTCGGTGATGACTATCACGGACGGCGCTAGCCGTTGAAACGTGTCGTCGCTTATGTGCACATCTCAAATAATTTGTGACGGCGGGGGGCACCATCCCAAGTAATTATCGATGATCATCAATAGCCGCAAGAGCTGTCGCTGCTTTAAATACATTAGTGACGGTTCGAGACGGTTGTCACTGAGATTTAATTATCAGCAACGGCCAGGAGCCGTCGTTGATATTATTAGCAATTTTGATATTTGTTGTTGCCCAAGCCATTAGCCAGTTACGATATGCTTTCGGCGACGGCCTAGTGACGGTCAACCATTGGTAAGCCGTCGTTGAGGCTATATCGTGTAACTAAAAAAATTTAAAATTTTGAAAATTTATGTATACGTCAATATTCACATGATACAATCTATTTACAACCAATTTACAACCACAAACACATCTTACACATACAAATACAACCAACCACATAATTTTTACTTAAATATCATTAGTCTAAGCCTCAAACGGATGCAAACAAGTATCAAATATCAAATATCTAAGCCTCAAATGGAGGCTATCAAGTATCAAGTATCAAAATATAATCAAAATACAATAATACAAAATCTCACGGCTACGGTGGAGGCGGTGGAGCCGATAATGACTGGGTCGAGGAGCGTCGACTGGGTGGGGAACGTTGACTAGGTCGAGGAGGATGACTCGGTCATTGTCATCATCGATATATGAATGCTGGAGTGAGGTGCAATCTGAGTTAGAAGAGTCTCTATGTTCTTCATCATTTATCTCTGCGCATCCATCATCTGTCTCTACTCCTCCATCGCTCGTCTGAACTCTTCATTCATCTGTCTCTGCTCCTCTATCGATTGTCTCAGCTGTGTAAGCTTGGACTCCAAGGCCGCTATCCGGCTCTGGTCCTGCACCCGGGATGTAGAGGGCTGCTCACCCACAACGGGAGGGGTCAGTGCCCCAAGTTGCCCTAACACAGCTCGTGCATGGCCACTATCGGCAAAACCATAAACACGACCGTGGTCCCAGCCACTTGCAGCCTTGACCCACGCTAGAGGGTCAAAGTCCTATGACGTTCCTCCGCACTGGGTGATGGTCCTCGTGTATGTCTGCTACATGAGTTTATTTTTTAAATACTACATATATATAGACTATAAATAAAAATTTCGTAAATCAAATATATATATTTACCACGATGACTGCGGCCCTCCTATTGACGTACTCCTCCGCCCCATCTCGCTGACGGTGAGTGCGCTCAAACACCTCCATCAGCGAGGGGCGGTGGACGGTGACATCCTGCTCCAACTGTGTCTAACATTAGAAAATAAATACATTAGTATAATTGTACACAATATATAATTTAATTAAAAGTAAGGAAATAATACATACCATACGACGCTCATGCACCGCAAAAGACACAAAGTCACCCGTGTGTCCGACATGAGAGTGGACGATTCCAGCATGAGTCAACAGTGGACAATTCCGGCACGAGTCAACTAAGGACGATTTCGGACTAATTAACATTTGCACTAATTAACATTAATCTAACATATAGCATTAATCTAAACATTAACCTAAAACATAACATTAATCTAAATAGATTAATCTAAACATTAATCTAAACCCTAGCTAATATAAAAATTAATCTATATAAATTAATAGATAATCAACAATTAATAAACCCTAAAATTAAACCCTAAATCTAATTAATCTAAACATTAATAGATAATTAAAAAAACAAAAACTATTGCTATTGTTGGCAGAGGTCGAAACCTAGGGTTTCGACCCCAGTCGGCCGCAGAGGGGGAGGATGAATGGCTTACCTGACCAGCGGCGAGGGAGGGAGGGCGATCGTCGGCAAGGAAGAGGCGGTGACGGGTGAGGCATGTGGTGAGGAGGCAATCGACGACGGCTTTAATTGACGGGTGAAGAAGGAAGATTTCGGCGCGAACTCGGCGATGACTTGAAGAACTGACATCGATGGATCACCGAGGGCGAGGAGACAGTATCGACGGTGATTTCGGTGAGGCAAAGAAGAGAGAAGAGAGAGTAGGAGAAAGAAAAGGGACGAGCACGAATGCAAATAAAAAGCCTTTTCATCGGCGGCCCGTCAGTCTTCGATAAATCGTGGATCATTAATTATGATATCACCAATGGCTTACATGGCCCTCTCTAGGCCGTCGCTGATGGGTTTTTTATTTTCACGCCGAGTGCGCGCCATCAACCCATAAGCGAGTGGGATGGCGCGCACTATAATGAAAGCCATTATTCTAGTAGTGGGATGTTCACTACAAGAAAAATATCATTTACTAATGACCTATTTTTGTTACTAAAAACCGTTAGTACATCATATACCAACGACATATGTGTATGTTGGTAAAAGTCGTGATAATATAGACTTGTACCAACGGATGTTGGGGTCGTTGGTATAGTGATGCACATATTCTAACGGACAATTAACACTGTTAATAGAGACCTACCATTAGTATAGAGGTCCCTATACTAATAATTATTGATCTCGTTAGAAGAACAATTGGTTAGTATAGAGTCTTATATATACTAACAAGTATTGATCTTGTTAAAAGAAAAATAAGTTAGTATAGAGGACCATATATTAACAATTATTGACATTGTTAGAAAAAACTTATTAGTATAGTTAATTGATGGTCATGTGACCATATCAAGCAAGCTATACTATGTGAGACATATATTTACTTAAACTATATTTTGGTTAATTCTGTAAATTAACCACCGAATTGTCACGGGCAAATTTTTTTGTGCGGAAGAACCCGTGAGGACCCTTGCATCCCGTGCAAGGGATAAGCCTATCATATCATATCAAATCCATCCCGAATTGGGCTTCCCAACTTAACATCGCGGGGCAAATGTTGGTCAACGTGCCAACCTCGCGCTCCATATCCGCTCCCCCAAAAGACCATGTTGGCCGAATGGTATTGAAGGCATAAAGTAAAACAACAATTACACGACTATGGAAGCAAGAAAACATAAAATCGGATGTAGGACAAGCTCCGCAATTGTCTTGGGAGAAGATCGACTAATCGCACGCCCATATGGGTCGCTCGTGCGTCTCCGCCAAAAGCAACCGCTTTGTTTGCCAATGCTCTCATACATTATACAAGAGACCCCTAACCCCCAAGTGCCACCCCTAAGGTTCCCAAAAGCACGAGGAGCATGACAAAATTATGGCCATGCGAGATGGTGATTTTCCATGGCCACGACCATGACGAATGCAAGAAAACTGCTCCGCTTAGTCGTAACGCACGCACCAAGCGTCGAATGATCTCGAAATGGATCCAACTCGTACCGTGGGCCCTCGGGGATCGCACAAAGGATTTTACAAGTACCAACTACAGTAAAAGATAAAATTACATAGACGCAAAAATATATTTACAAATATGTAGGGAATATTTTGCCATGATTCATCGTTGCTCGGGCAAATTAAAAAGTCCCTAACATCCTCCCCCACTTCAAGCTTCGACATCCTCGTTGAACTTGCCTCGCTCGTACCACCTTTCTATCATAGGCTGCAATTGCTGAAGTGGATTCTTCATAAGTAGTCGAAGGGAACACCGCCTGAGTAACGACACATCGCAGTGGGGCTGCAACATGCCGTGTTTCGTCGTGAAGTCTGTCACCAGGAAATGACTACTTGGAACATCATTGAGTTTCATCATCTCCTATTGTTGCTAGAAAGGGCTTTGAGATTCCCAAACTTGTTACTGGGCAATGAAAGTCCTAGACGTGTGGAGCAAACGAGTGTCGTTGAGCAACGTTCGCTTGAAGGGGCACCAGCGTCGTTGAGCAACTCTCGCTTGAATGGACACCGAGAAATAGCTACTGGGTTCACCAAGTCTCGATGTTGCTGGGCTATGAGGGTCCTAGACTTTGTGGGGCACACGAGCGCCGTTGAGCAACGCTCGCGTGAAGAAACCCGAGAAATAGTTATTCAATTCTCCAAGTCCCGTTTTTGCTGGGCAATGAAAAGTCTCATACTTAATGAGCATACGAGCAACGCTCATCTCGGATAATATCTGGGTGTCGTTGCACAACACCCAAGTGATGAGTAGATCAGTGGCCGCACTACAATAGAGCATTGCCTCCACCGCCGTCTTGAGCCGATCACTGCTTGCTCACTCGCCCTCCGCAGGAGTCATGACACTCTCCTTCAAGCCCATCTCAACGAGCTTCAAGTCTTACAGATCACTGCTTGCTCACTTGCCCCCCGCAGAGGTCATGGCGCCCTCCTCCGAGCCCATATCGACGAGCTTCAAGTCTTACGCTACTCCTCGAAACACGAGTTGAGGGATTTTCTTCAATCGGGTCACAACATCTGTGAACTCTCCGCACTAAGAGCATTGCTGTCACACCATAGCTGTTCTTCACTAGTTCTTAGTTCGGACCTGCCAATCTTGCGTCTTAAGAGCCATCTGCTATGCGCATAAATCTTGCGTCTTAAAGGTCATCTTGTCATGCACACCAATCTTATGACTTAGGGGACATCAGCCTTGCGCACCAACTTGGCGTCTCACGAGCAATCTGCTCTGTGCTGCGTCTTTGGGGTCATCAGCCCTGTGCACAAACTTTGGCGACTCACGAGCCATCGGCTCTGCGCTGCGTCTTAAGGGACATCGCCCTACGCACCATCCTTGGCGACTCACAAGCCATCGGCTCTACGCTGCGTCTTAAGGGACAACGCTCTGCGCACCATCCTTAGCAACTCACGAGCCATCGGCTCTGCGCTGCGTTTTATGAGAGAGTTTACTTTGCGCACCATGTGCGTCTTACTAGAGATCTGCCCCGCACACATGACTTAAGAGTCATCTGCTCTGCGTGCAAATGACTTTGCGTCTTAAGGGCCCATCCGTCCTACGCAAAAGTCACAATCTTCACATCAATCAATGCATGCTTGCCTCCCCGAGTACAACAGTCGGAAGATTTATCGACTGGGTTCACTTCATCAGCAACTCGAGCGCCACAGACGGAATGTACGTTAGCTATGTCCGAATCGAGGGCTTTCTCAATTGGAGGCTTGTAATTCTCACTATGATACCAACTCTGCTTTGATACCAACTTTGCTCTGATACCAACTGTCACGAGCCAATTGTTTTGTGCGAAAGAACCCGTGCGGCACCCTTGCTTCTCGTGAAAGGGATAAGCCTATCATATCGAATCCATCATGAATTGAACTTCCCAACTTAACATCGTGAGGCATATATTAGTCCACGTGCCAACCTTGCGCTCGATATCCGCACCCCCAAAATACCATGGTGGCCGAATGGTATTAAAGGTGTAAAGTAAAACAATAATTACAAGACTATGGACGCAAGAAAATATAAAACCAGGTGTAGGACGAGCTCCACAATTGTCTTGGGCGAAGATCGACTGGTCGCACACCCATATGGGCCGCTCGTGCGTCTCTACCCAAGGCAACCGCTTTGTTTGCCAACGCTCTCCTACATTCTACAAGAGACCCTTAACCCCCAAGTGCCACCCCCAAGGTTTCCAAAAGCACGAGGAGCATGACAAAATCGTGGCCATGCGAGATGGTAATTTTCCATGGCCACGGCCATGACTAATGCAGGATAACTGCTCCGCTTAGCCGTAACACACGCACCAAGCGTTGAATGACCTTAAAATGGATCCAACTCGTACCGTGGGCCCTCGGGGATCGCATAAAGGATTTTACAAGTACCAACTACAATAAAAGCCAAAATTACATAGACGCAAAAAGATATTTACAAATATATAGGAAACATTCCGCCATGATTCGTCGTTGCTCGGGCAAATAAAGAAATCCCTAATAGAATGGTTAATTTACCAAATTGAACTGATGAAAAAAAATCTTTTAATTTTTAATTGTTAACCGAACCGAAAATCAATTGGACAAATCGTCGATTTTGGTTTGGTCGATTAATCAATTTTTTGGTTAATTGATGAATGTTGCTCACTTCTACCGGGCTATTGGGTCAAGCTTCCCAAGCCTATTAGTAACAGACCATTCGTTAGTATAGAAGATGTATTACTAACTGATGCAACTTCATTAGCAATTTTATTAATGACCCATAAAATTCGTTAATATAGAAGATGCTTCACTAACGGATGCAACTTCATTAGCAACTTTACTAATAACCCATAAAATTCGTTAGTATAGAAGATGATTCACTAACGACCCATAAAATTCATGAGCAAGTTTAGGATGCATAATCTATTAGCATTGGTTTGCTTCTATACCAATGGCAAAGCTTGTCATTGGGTATAGGGTATGACTTTCAACAAAGACTCTTGTTTCCGTTTGTAAAAGTTACATTTACTAACTTACCGTTACAGTAGATGTCATTTATTTTATAGTGGTTGTTGTTAGACGAATGACCTACACTAGAGGGGAGTTGAATAGTGTGTTACCCTAAAATTTAGACTAATGTCGATTTTAAATGTTTCTTGTAAACATATGCAAATCACAATTTAAGCAACAAGCGAAAGCAATAACAAATGACAAGTATAGAAACACACATGATAGACAATGCAAACAATGAGAATTATAGTGGTTCGGAACCCTTCCCTACTCCACTACCTAAGCACCCCACTTAGAATTTCAAACATAACTTTACTAGATCAAATTTGTTTTCTTACACTTGAGGATTTACAAGCTAAGACACCGACCCTCTCCCGAAGGTTACTCTCTCCCCGAGGGAACCTCGAACATCTCTTCTCCTAAGGAAAACAAATACTAATCCTACATTATACTAGTGGACTTATGCCTCTACACCAAGGCAATCACCAAAACAAATCAACGAAAATAAACACCAAAGTAAAAGTAAAATAGGAGCAAAAATAACTAATAATAACAACTTAATTAGCTATCAACAATGATTTCTAGCTTCCTCTTGATACATTCGATGATGAAACTATAAGATCATGACACAATCAAAGAGTTTTCTCTCAAGATAGAGTTTTTGTGAATGATAGCTCAAAGAAGGCTCACAAAAGTTTATATGATAGATCAATATCAACAACAACCCTTAAGGAAGGCTATTAATGGCCTTTTATAGGCAGAACACAAGATAAGGCTTGGTCGACGGTCGACACAGTCATCGTTGATAAGTTTTTTAATTTGACGTGATGTCACACCCCAAATCCGGTATGATCAGCCAGGATACGCCACGTACCCCGAAACCTAACCCAACTCAAACACAACAATAATAACCTGAACAGTTGGAGATTTTTTTTTGAAAAGAACAGACATGACATCACGAACCAAATCAAACCAAAACTCAATATGAACACACTAAACAAGTTATTAAAAAGGAGTTCAAATAAATAAACAAGACTCCCCAAATAAAATAAAATGCGAAAACTATGACCCGAGTCAACATGACTCAACAACTCAAAGAGACACTAAAATGACTTAGGTATCCTCCTCGATCACGATATGTCACGAGACCCACTGCCCTACCGCCACCAGCCGCGCTACTGTACCTCGGTACCTCTTTGATCTAACTCAAGTACTGCAAAATAATAGTAATGAGGGATAAGTCCAACTAGGACTTAGTGAGCAGATCAGTCCTCAATTCACCAACTCAATCATCATGTATAAAAACACAAATAGCCAATATAAATAACGTAACAGCAACGTCAGAATAAATCAGTAATAATACATCCATAGCTCTATGCATGAAAACAACATCCGTCAACAAGTATTAAATATCTTTAAAAATGACGAAACAAACATCGGTAACACATCCACTACCCTACTCACATCCACAACAATAAATATAAGCATCCATCAATAAGTATAAACATATCCACAATAATAAAATAGGATGAATGCAACACATCAATCAAATGCATGCAATGCAACACCTCAATCATATGCATGCAATGCAACACCCCAATCATATGCATGCTCTCCAGACTCGTCGGTCCCACATAGCCACATAGGGTAGGTAGACGAGTGGCCGTCGAACTACCACCCAGCTCAGTGTCGTCTCTTTGCGGCACGCCCTCCTCTCACCGGCACTGGCTCTTTCGAGCTAGCCTATTGGGGCATACGTTCCCCTCACCTGCTCGGGTCTCCGGACTGTCTCTTTAGGGTATGATCTCCTCTCACCAGCCGGACTTTCGAAATAAGGCCAACGTTGTCTCTTTGGGGCATACCCTCCCCTCACTAGCAAGGCTTCCGAGAAATGCAACAAGCACATCACAACACCACACACACAAGTATATAAGTATGAATAATATGTGCTATCAATAAGTAATAAAGGGTATGTCAAGTGCATACCTCATCCTCCACCTCCTCCTGCTATACATCACAATCACATACATATATATATGTAGAAGTAGTGCTCATAAATCATGAATGCTTAGCACAAATAAACAACCATAAAATAGAATTATAGCACTATAAGAAAGGATGCTCGTGTATCATGAAAGCAGTGCAAAAAGAAACTCCAACTATAAATCAATGAACTGGAACTTGATAAAATGACTCATCATAAAAATCACTGATCTAGGATAAAATTCACCTCATTAACTACTATATCCATGAATCATCTCAGATCGAATCATAAAAATATATAAAATATAATTTTTTAGCCTGGCACGCAAAATGAGGCGACACTCGTCTACTGTTTTCAAAATCTGAAGGTCTGATGGCAAAATAGACCTCACCAATGAATCCAGAATGTCGATTAGGTGAAAATTTATATATAACATGAATAATTTTGCTAACTCTAAGGTCTCGAAATAATTATTTAATTAGAGTAATGAAAGAAAAACGTTAATTTATTTAATAAATCACTGTCATGCATAAATATAACATGATGCATCCATCTAACATGATGCATCCACAACCTTACATCTATCCTGATGCGATCACATCCCTCCATCTACATGATGAAATCATAGCCTTACATCTACACAAGATCAAATCTCTACCATTCATTTCAACCAATTCAATCCAGCCCTCCATCTCACCCAAATAAATCTCAGCCCTTCATTTCATATCCCCACCTAGGTCATCTACATCTCCTCCTCCCCTCCACCTGCCACCGTCGCCCCTTCCCCGGCCGCCAGAGACGCCGGCAATGATGTCGGCGCCTGCTGACGCCCCGCCGCCACCACGCGGCGGTGCCAGTGTCGCGTGCGGCTGTCACGCCCCAACTCAGGGTCCCGTGATTGGCCAGGGTATACGTGCATATATCCTGAAGCCTAACCCATACACATGCCAAAACAATTAGTGTAGCGGAAAGAAAATAACAAGTTTTATTTTAAAGGAAAAGTGAATCAATAACAAGTTTAGATTAATAACTCAGAAGTAAAGAAAATGCGAAAATACGATTAGGTTCAACAGTTCAAAAGTTCAGTCAAATAAAACCTAAAATAATAACATAAATGCTCTCAGGCTACAACGCCAAAACAAGCTAATACAAGTGCATGACACTACCAAAAGAAAAACTCGACTACGACCCTAACTAGGACTGCTATGAGATCCAACGGCTCCTCTGCCCTCCAGCGACGCCAAGTGCATCCAACTCATCTCACTGGTCAAACTCTGCAAAATAGAAATCACATGACAACGGGTGAGTTCAAAGAACTCAATGAGCGGCTTTATCCGCCCTCACAAATAAATACAAAGGTAACATAAATAAATTCTATCTCTAAAAAGGCCACGTCGCAAAAACGTGACTAGCTACCCAGCCCGAAGGCCATCCATGCCCACGATATATATCTCTTCAAAGAGGTGGATCAGGCCGAAGTCGTACTATGCCCGAAGGCAACATCATCTAAAAATGTGCATCAGGTCGAAGCCCTACCATGTCCAAAGGCACCATCACCATCACAGAGGTGCATCAGGTCGAAGCTCTACCATGCCCAAAGGCAACATCACCATCAATGAGGTGCATTGGGTCGAATCCCTACCATACCTAAAGGCAACATCATCGTTAAGAGGTGCATCGGGTCGAATCTCTACCATGCCCAAAGGCAACATCACCATCAAGAGGTGCATCGGGTCGAATCCCTACCATGCCTAAAGGTAACTGCGCACATATCAGGATAATCGGGAAAGGCCCTTCGAACTTATCCTACAGGTTGGGAATTGACATCCAACCACCTGGGCGTAGCCCGTAACCCGGCTCCTAAATGAGCCGCTCCGCCATTCCCAAAGATATGACGTATCAAGACCTAAGTCAAGATTCTCCTACGGTGTCCTAAGGGTGTCCTCACTATGAAGTGTCTCAACACTTCAAACCCGACCCTTACCCCTTAGACCCGCAACGCCATGAATCCGTGTGGTTTTATTTCATGCAAACATTGTAGGTTGGTTCATAACAGATTATGCTCACTCTTAGAACCAATTTTAATTATAGAATTAAAATCTAGATCATCTAAATTAGGATTTTATTTTAGAGTATTATTTTAGGGTTTTGTTCTGTCCAGAAATGCTGTGTATACCCCGAATCTACTCTTCAAAGTGTGTCCTATGTTTCCAAGCTGTATTTTCTGATCAAAATGATAGGTCACACGACTATAATCAGAGATCTAATCACATAATAACAGAGAAATAAAAAATCAGCCCAGATTCAATAAACAACACATAAATTTCAGAAAGCTGAAATTTTCAGCACAACATGAAATAAAATCCGAATTTTGCAGAATTAAATTCCTAAATTTCTAACATCACAGATTTTATAATTTTTATTCAATAAAAACTAGCATATATATATATATCAAGAATCCCTAAATCAAGAATCAAGGAAATTAAATTAATTATTTAGCATCAAGAACCTCTAGAACTCCAAGATGAGGTTTGCACCCAAAATTCACAATATTTAATTATAAAATCAAAGATCTTTCCTTAAACATAAATTCCATGATATGATATCAAAATTTAAGATCTAATCATGACATAGAAACCCAGAAAATCTCAAGAACATAAAAAGACATTATCAAAATCAAGAATCCTCAAGGAGGCTTCAAGAAAATTCGAAAAAAATCTGAATAGGAGGGATAAAACCACTCACCTTGATTAGGAAAATGATTTAGAGAAGAACTTCCAAGCGACGATATCCAAATCCGACCTCAAAGGGGGCGGCTCGACTCAACAAGAGGGAGAAAGAGGGGTGGCGGCTCCTTTCTCAACTTTTTAGGTCGCTCCAAAATATGAGCCACAAGCCATGAGGGGGGGTTATACACCCTCCTCAACCCTAACCCCTTAAACCACTAATTCACAATCCGCATCCACCTTAAGCCAAAATCAAAATTCGCTAACCCGATAGACTTAAATAATTTAATTAATCTCATTCTGATAAATCACAAATAATTAATTAATACTCATATGAACATAATTAGCAATTATGCACACACAACACCAAATTAAATACTCTCGGTTCGGTTTAAATGGTTGTAGGTTCGGTTCTTGACTCGAACCGAACCTAAATTTTGGGTTTCGATTCGGATTTGGTTCCCGGAATTCGGGAATCGACCCGAACCGAAAACCGAATAATTAAAAAATAATATATATTTTTTAATTTTTAAACCAGGTAATTAAATGGGTATTAGAAAATAATTTTTTATTTTTTTATTTTTAACCGAATTAATTAAAATTTTAATTTTAGGGTTGAAAACCGAACCGAACCGAATAATTTCGGTTCGGGTTAGATCGGTTTAGATATAATTTGGTTCGGGTTCGGGTTGGAATTTCGGTATCAAAAAAATTTCGATTTGATTAATTTCGGTTCGGTTCGGTTCGGGTTGAACCGAATGGAAAGCCCTAATTCTTAGCTTATTTTAGTTTAAACTAATTTATGATGTGTTAAGTTTAACTCATTTTTCTGTTAACTAAGTTTCTTAGTGTATATAATTTCAAATAAGTTAGGGACTTTTGGTTGCGTTAAATTTTACGATATATATATGAACATGTTAAGCAAGTTTTATTACATTATACTATGGATTTTTGGAAACTCCTCGATTCATGATATTAATATATATGTTGAAGGCTCCATGTTTAGTTATTTTATAAATCCTAGTAAAAAGTAAAACCAATATTGTTAACTTTGCAATTAGATATCTATAATAAATAATTTGGAGACTTTGGCCAATTAAGTAATTCCTTGTTATGACTCAATTCAAGATCCCCTATTTGGTAATTTTATATATTCAGGGAAAATGATAAACAAAATGTGTAATGCATAAATAAAATATCCAGAGTGTACAAGTTATGGACTTTTAGCCTAAGTCCCTAATTCCAATTAGTATTTGCTTAATCGGCGAGCTGTTGGTGGTTTGGGTTTAATGGGTTTTATGGGTTGGATGTATTGTAGGGATTTGCCAGAGAGGGTTATATTTTTTTTTTATTTTGAAATAGTAGTAATTTAATGGGTTTTATGGGTTGGATGTATTGTAGGGATTTGCCAGAGAGGGTTATATTTTTTTATTATTTTGAAATAGTAGTAATGGTTTTTGCAATTTTATGGTTTTGGCAAAGTTCTCATCTGATTTTAACTTGATTTCAAGTTCACCTAAATCTTAGTAACATTTCTTTAAACAAGATAGAAATAGTCATTGATCAAGTCAAGCCAAGCAAGCACCAATTTGACTTATGATTGCCTAACAACTTAGTTCTTCATTATATTTACTTTAATTGCATTTATTTTCATAATCGGGCCTTGTAGTGTTAATCTATTCACTACTAAAAAAATTATCTTCTACGACGGCAGGTAGCAGTCGCACACTTCCGTCGTAGAATCTATGGTCACAGATTCTGTACGACCGCAATAGACGCGGTCGCAATAGGGCCGTCGCACAGCGACCGTCGTAGACCTTATGCTACGGGATTTGCGGTCGCAATACCGTCGCAGTAGTATATTTTTTTAAAATAAATAAATAAATATAAATTCATGTTTATAATATTTAATTAAAATGCACGTATATCAATCAAAGAAGAGACATCAACTTGTAATATTATATACAACAAATAGATATCAAAATATTACATATATCGTATCAAAATAATAATATTTACATCACATTAAAATAAAATATCAAATAAATACATTAGTGGTAAAACGCATGATACGGCGGTGAGGACAGGAGCCACGTGGGGATCCTGCTCATTAGTCATTACTCATGTAGTGTTGGAAAACTAAAAACTACATGCTTGTGGTGGTTCAACCATGCTTTAGTTTCAGGATCTGCTCAAGTATAATTAATAAGCTAAATAAGCTACCATGACAGGATATTTACAAAGATATGGATCCTCTTCAATTTCAATGGAAATATTTTTTTTTCAATTCATAAATTTATTTTCATTCACTGCACCTTCATCTCTCATTATATATCAACATTAATGATAGTCCTTGATTATCACTACAATGATCAAGATGTTATATGAAAAAGACAATGCAACAAAGGAAGAAGCGGAGAGGATCCTAACACGCACAATTAATAGATAGCTAAGAAATGTTACCTCCTGGGTATCTGGATCCAAAGTTTCTATGCATATTTTCAACAGTTTCATCAAGAACCCAATTACTCAATGCTCTATCTCTAGTTACCTGCATAGCAATGAACAAAGGACCCTTCATTTCCATGGTGCACCCTTAGTTATAATATATTTTTTAAAGATACAATTTAAGAATTCAGCAGAAGTGCAGAACCTACTTTATGCATTGATCAATTTCACCGGCAAAAAATCTAGATATTCACTCTTGGCTCAACTACATATAAATCAAACCAACAACAATTTAAGGAATAAAAATAAAAGAGTTCTCATTGAACTCTGATTGCCATTCAGTTTTATGGCATCAACACAACCAAAATGTTTTCACATGAAAAGTAGATGGCGTGAGCCAATGAATCATCTGATCGGATGAAAAAGGCCAGCAATGAAATTGTGCCCCTACATAATCATAATTTTCTTAATTAGTCAAGGGAGCAAAGGTTCAAATCTATTCATATGTCCCAACATCTATATTCTTGAGCTGTTATACTTCAACCCGATTGCCTAGACCAACATCTATATTCTAAATTTTTTACAACAAAAAATCCAAATTTCCACCTATGAGTGAAGACATCACAATAAACAAACAAGCATTTCAATTAAGGAGGGAAGAACTTTAACCTGCAAAGTTCAATGTGGTGAGGGTCTCCTGGTATGATGGGCAGTACAAGCAACCATATACCATGGGACCTGAAACACAAGAGAATCAAAGGTACAAAATAAGAATCAAACAGAATGAATCAATTAGAAGGACAAAAGAATCAATGAGACATTGAGGGAGGACAGTACCCAAAACAAGGCCTCTTCCAACTTCATCAATGCTCATGATGCAGATCCTTCAAATTTGCTCTTCTATTTTCACCAAAACCAGGGCCTCTTATTTTCACCATAAAATAAGAAAGTGAACTTCCACACTTTTCCACACCTTTTTAGATTATAATAGAGGAAAGCAACTCTAAGATTCTTTTGACAAGAAGAAATGTCGAGGGAAGCAACTCTAGAAGCATTACCTTTAAAACAAGCTCCAATATTCGTGCGTACAAGAGAGTTCATATCTGAAATCTTTTTGTCATGAATAAGAATCAATTGATTTTCTAGTTCCTGAAACTCAAAATATTTGAGTGAAAGTTAATCAAAAATTGATTCCTATCTTAATACTGAGTAATGAGCTACAAAGAACTGTTAGACACCAATAGACTAATCAACTATGTAAACCAGTGGCTTGATAATTCCTAAGAAGCTTGAAAGTTACATCTAGTATCATTTTATCACACAAGTTAAAATTACTTTAAACATAATTTATAATTTATTGTAAAAGACTTTACAAATTTTACTTTATCCAGACAAGGGTACATGTTTAAGATCATAAAGTATCTCGGATAACTAGTGATGGCTGAAAGATGTGGGAATCACTTTCATCATTTTGGTAATATATTGCAGGAATTCTCATCCTTCAAGTCTATCAATGGCAAGTTTAGAGTTAATAAACAAACAACAAAAAGTGATTAAAAAAGTTATTATTATCAACAGAATGCATAATGCCTTCTTTAGATGTCATGCAGGTCTGTGTTAGTCTTTGAACTTATTTTTGTACCCTTCAATTGGTGGAAATTGAGTAAAATGTAAGTGTAAAATTTATGTCCTGCTGTAGAATTTTAATAAAATCTATTTTACTCGAGTAATTATGAATTGCTAAATTTCCTGCTGCAGAGTGCAGGTTTGAGAAAAGATGATAACTTTAAGCAGAAGTATTTGACAAGATTACCACTATAATTCTTCATTTTGGATAATTACTGAACATGACAAGTAATTGAATACATCAGTCAAACAACTGAAAAAAATCTGATTCTGAACAACAAGAGGCAAAGAAAGGAAAACAATAAATTTATCAACTCTACTTATCAACTGTAGTAATCAAGCTAACCAAGCTCAATTCACATTAGTATAGTGAGGATCTACTGTTCAATGAAACAACTACCACAAGTTACTCATTTTGCGCATCATCATGAAGGAAAAGAAAACATATGTATATGTACTATTTGGTATAACGATAAGAACAATCTAGAACAAAATTGTTTGAAAATGACCCAATATTTTGAGAACAGATCAATGTGCCAACCCTGAACATAGTGAAAAGCGATTTTTTAATAAAAAAGAATTCTAGTTGCACTACTAGAAACTTGATCTTCAGCAACGGCTATCAGCAACGGCCGCTCAAGCCGTTGCTATTTGCAACGGCATTCTTACGGCCGCCCGAGCCGTTGCAGATATTTGTATCTGCAACGGCGTTCTAACGGATACCCGAGCCGTTGCGGATTATTTTAATTATCAGCAACGGCTTTCTGACGGAAAGGCGAGCCGTTGCTGATTTTTTAATCTTCAGCAACGGCTTGCTAACGGATAAGTGAGCCGTTGCTGATGATAACTTATCAGCAATGGCTTTCTAACGGGCGAGTGAGCCGTTGCTTATAAGTTTATATAGGGCACGCTCTCGCGCCCGACCCTTCTTCCTCCCGCTGCTGCCGCCGCCGCTCCTGCCGACGCCTCTCGCCGCTGCTGCCGCTGCTGCCGACGCCCACGCCTCTCGCCACCGCTGCCGCTGCTGTCGGTATGTTGATCGGCCGGCCGGCTCTCACTATGTTTCGGCCGGAGTATAGGTTAAAATCCGACCGAAACCCTATTTCTAGGGTTTTGGCCGGCGGCGATCGGCCTATGGCCGCCGCCGGACCTTCTACAGTGGCCGGACAGTGTGTCCGGCCACTGTACTCCGGTGCCGGAGGGTGGACTCCGGCGCCGGAATTTATATATATATATATATATATTATTGTTTTGAAATTGTTAATTAATTATTTTATAATTACTAATTAATTGTTTAGATTAATTGTTTAATTTGTTAGATTAATTATTAGTGTTTAGATTAATTTCGGACGCGCGCCGGAATCGTCCACTTCGGACGCACGCCGGAATCGTCCAATTCGGACTCGCGCCGGAATCGTCCACTTCGGACTCGCGCCGGAATCGTCCACTTCGGACTCGCGCCGGAATCGTCCACTTCGGACGCGCGCCGAAATCGTCCAATATGGACTCGAACTGTCTCGAAACATTTAGAAAATAATCATCCATCCGACGAGTTGATATGTTTCACGTACGCATCGACGAATCGGATATGATTTAGCAAAACCTTAGATCCGTTCGGGAATTGTATGTTCGTGTAAAAGAAGTAGATGATCTTTTATACGACGTACAATTCTTGAATTGTCCCTGATTGGACAATTTGGGAATATAGTTATTTGTACTGCACTTACGTTTTTATTTTAACTGTTAACTAATTATTCTAAAATTCGGCAACATCTCTCTTGTTCTCCGATACGCGCCCAGATGATATGCGTATTCGGAGAACTGTAGGGAGATGCTGTCGAAATTTAGAATAATTAGTTAACAGTTAAAATAAAAACGTAAGTGCAGTACGAATAACATAAATCCCGAATGGAATAGGACAATCTCACCTAAAGACATTAACCAAAGAAATTGTCATTGATTGACAGAATCATGTCGGCTGATCGAAGTTGGATGTACCGACGTCTTGATCGTGGAGCTTTAACGAATGAGTTTCGATTAGGCGTAACGTACTTCCTAAATTTTGCCTATTCGAATCGGAATTTCATTAGCATGGGTGATCAAATCTAATGTCCGTGCCGCATTTGTTCAAATGGACGATTTTTGGATCGGGAGACTGTCACTCTGCATCTATATAGCAAAGGATTTGCACCAAGATATTTTCTATGGACTTGTCACGGGGAGTCACGCGAAGTCGGGACGTCGAGCAATCCTGTCGTTCAGACATATGGTGAATCTTCCTCTGCTGGTGCTTCTTCATCCGGTCAATGTAATCCCTATAGAACTATGATACTTGATAGTCTTGGGGGTCAATTCCACCTGAATGATAATGTTGATCGGCCAGTTCTTCAGACATCAGTCCCACCAGATACTACAGTGGTTGATATCACAGAAGTAGGGGCTGCGGTAGAGATTGAATTACCGAATAAAGAAGCTGCAGAATTTTACGAGATGTTGAAAGCTGTCGATGAACCTTTGTATGAGAATTGTCCTAAATACACTAGGTTTTCAGCAATGACACAGCTCTTAAACATCAAGGCCGATTGTAATATCAGCGGAGTTGCGTATGATCGAATTGCTGGATTGATTAATGGAATGGTGCCTACTGATAACAAGTTTGAGCCTACTTTTTATAAGACTAAAAAGCTAATGAGAAAATTGGGGCTTGGGTACGAAAAAATACACGCGTGCCAAAATAACTGCATTTTATATTATAAAGAAAATGTGCAGTTGGATAAATGCCCTGTATGTCAACACCCTCGTTACAAGGAGAAGAAATCGGTCCGACAGAAAAATATCCCGTTTAAGGTGCTTCGGTATTTTCCACTAACACCGAGGCTTCAAAGATTATTCATGTCGGAAAAGACAGCCCCCTACATGAGTTGGCATGCAAGAAGTCGTGATGATACAGTAATGACTCATCCATCTGACAGTGAAGCATGGAAACATTTGGATACATGTTATCCTTCATTTGCTATGGATACTAGAAATATCAGATTGGGATTGTGCACAGATGGTTTTAATCCGTTTGGACATTCTGCAACTCCTTATTCAGTTTGGCCAGTGCTGCTGACAGTTTATAATTTGCCACCGTCAATGTGCATGAAAGATGAATTTATTTATCTTTCGATGATTATTTCGGGTCCTAAGGGTCCGCGAAAAGAAATTGACATATTTCTCAGACCCTTGATAGATGAATTGAAAACATTGTGGACTGAGGGAGCTGTCACTTATGATTGTCATCGAAAGCAAAACTTCAATTTAAAGGCCGCGGTCTTGCGGACAATCAATGATTTCCCCGCGTACGGCATGTTGTCGGGTTGGAGCACTCATGGCCGACTCTCTTGCCCGTATTGTATGGAACACTCTAAATCAATCAGTCTTCAGAACGGACGAAAAATCTCATTCTTTGATTGTCATCGTCGATTCCTACCGGTTCATCACCAGTATCGAAGGAATCGTAATAAATTTACTAAGGGCAGAGTCGAAAGAGATGGGCCACCACCGATGTTGTCTGGTGAACAAATGTTAGCACGTGTTTCAGCACTTCCAGATATAGTATTTGGTCGCAATGAAAGAGTGTCAGGTTTTGGCCAAACACACAACTGGGTGAAAAAAAGTATCTTTTGGGAATTGCCCTATTGGAGTTCATTATTGATTCGACATAATTTAGATGTCATGCACATTGAAAAAAATGTGTTTGATAATATTTTCAATACTGTGATGGATATTTCTGGAAAAACTAAAGATAATGTCAAAGCCCGACATGATCTGAAAATACTTTGTAAAAGACCAGAGTTGGAGTTACAAGAGGTCAACGGACGATATCTGAAACCGAAGGCCCTATATGTGTTAAATAAACAACAGATCAAAGATGTTTGTCAATGGGTAAAAGAACTCAGATTACCCGATGGATATGCTTCAAACTTATCTCGATGTGTGAACGTCGATGATTGCAAAATATCAGGGATGAAGAGCCATGATTGTCATGTATTCATGCAGAGATTACTTCTGATCGCATTTCGAGATCTTCTACCTGATAATATTTGGGGTCCGTTGACTGAATTAAGTATGTTTTTTAGAAGCATCTATGCAAATGTCCTTCGAGTCGAAGATATGTCAACACTTGAAAATAATATTGTTGAAATCATATGCAAGCTGGAGCAGTTTTTCCCTCCTGCATTTTTTGACTCGATGGAGCATCTACCGATACACTTGGCATACGAGGCACGAGTTGGTGGCCCCGTTCAATATCGTTGGATGTACTTATTTGAAAGATACATGAATCGTCTGAAGAAAAAAGTAAAGAACACCGCAGTTGTTGAAGGATCAATATCTGAATCGTATATCATCCAAGAAATTTCAACATTCTGCTCATTTTACTTTGAATCGACAGTACAGACAAGATTTGATCGTCTTCCACGTAACGACGACGGGGGTGTTCGACATTCAGATGGAGGTTTAAATATATTTTGTCACTCTGGTCGTGCTTTTGGTTCTCGTCCATCTCGACACTTAAGCGATGAAGAGTATCATTTGGCACACTTGTATGTATTACTCAATTGTCCAGAGATTGAACAATTCATTGAAATATTTGACATTGAGATGGTGCAAAAATACTCTATTCACAACGATCAAGAATTGGAGAGATTACGGAATCGTGATTTCCCTACTTGGATTCAGACTTACAGTAAAGATCACAGAGCTGAAATAGATGAAAAAATATTTGAGTTTGTTAGTGGACCGTCGCGACTTGTGTCGTGCTATAGCGGATATTTTGTTAACGAGTATAAATTTCACACGGTTGAATATTCATTTGCAAAGAAGACGATGAATGCTGGGGTCTGCGTGAAAGGGACAACCTATGTTGAATGTGATATGGATTTTTATGGACTGGTGGAAGAAGTGATAGAGTTGCACTACTTCGGCTTGAAATCAGTGATCCTATTTAGATGTCATTGGTTCGATACAACAGAAAGGGGCATGAAAGTTCATCCAAAATACAAACTTGTTGAGGTTAATTACAAATCGAAATTGGCAGCAAATGAGCCTTTTATATTGGCATCACAAGCCGAACAAGTATATTACGCGAAGTATCCGACTCGAAATAAAGATAGAGCAGATTGGCGTGTAGTCTGTAAGACAAAAGGTAGAGGAAAAATTGATCCGATAGTAAGAGAAAATGATCCTCCTGGTTTCTATCAAGAAGATGATCTTCCTGCTGTGGATCGTATTATTCCAATAATCAAGGATGCAGACACAACGTCAATTCAATTAGAAGTTGAATATGCTGATGATGACGATCATGAAATTGAGGAAGCTGGAGATGAAGAAGATGAAGAAGAGGAAGAAGAAGAAGAATTCGAAGACTATTATTCAGATGATGAAGAATAATTGTAAAGTATATATTTTATTAAATATATCTCTACTATTTATACAATAATCTGATTATATGTCTGTTCGACAGATATGTCTGGTCGTGGTTATCGACGCAGGAGAGTTTCAGAGTCTCCGATCGATGAGACTCCAGCACTTACTCATGCTGCTGATCCTTCTGTTGCTGATCCTCATGAGGATGATACTGCCGAGGCTAGTACATCCAGACGTAGGCCGCCACGCGGGCCGAACAGGTGGCAGCCTCCACCAGCCACAGAGTCACGTAGATTGATTAGCGTGATTGGGGAGCGGTAATATATCATGAATTATGAATCATTACAAATTCATTATATCATAATATAATATTAAAATTTATTTTTGTTGTCCAGGTTCGAGCAAGAAGAAGTGTCGAGGAGCATTTCTTCTACTATTCGACGATACATGCACGGGGCATGGCCTACGTGGTCTCACGTGCCTAGCGAGCATGTCGACATGTTATGGCGCGAGTTTGAGGCACGTATTATTATTATTTTTTACATGCATGATGATATATTAATATTGGTACTGATATTATTATTTTGCAGGCTTGCTATACATGAGCCGAGGACCAGAGGCCATTCATTTACGCTGCTTGGGAGGCTATTTCCCGAGCAAGGTACAACGGGCAGCTGGGGCAGGCTTGTTCCCAAGCGATGGCCCGAGCTGGGACCACTAACATCGCGGAGACTCGGGGATACGGCCCCGGTTGGATTACTACGGATATATAGGACCAGCTCGTGGGGATATGGTCGACGGATCGATGGCAGGAGGTTTCTCGGAATGCGGCTAGAAATCGCATGTCGGGAGGAGCAGCGCGTCACACTGGCGGCTCTGTTGCATTTGCAGTGCACGCAAACCGTATGGTAAGTATATCTTTTAATTATATATTTTATTTGTTATTATGTGTACTAATTAATGTATTTGTTTTGTAAATGTAGACGACGGTGTCGGATGACGGGACTGTCCAGCGACCCTCCCCGATGGCGGTGTTTGAGCGGACTCACCGTCGAGCACATGGGACGGGAGAGTACATCCACAACTGCGCTGCATACATTATGATAATTATATATTTGTTTAAATTATTCATTATATATTTATAATTTAAGTTTTATGATAAATATTAAACAAAAAATCAAACTCGAGTAGGAGACCTACAGCCACACGGTGGTGCAGCGCGGGGGTACCCCCGAGGACTTTGACGCAGCATCGTGGGTCGAGGCCGCAGGTGGCTGGGACCATGGCCGCGTATATGGCTTCGCAGATAGTGGTCATGCGCGAGCCGTACTAGGGCCACTTGGGGCACCGACCCCTTCGGTCGCTGGTGAGCGGCCGTCCACCTCTAGATCCAGTTATGATCATAGTAATAGGATAAGGACACTAGAGGAGATGGTCGCGCGTCAGACTGAGATGATGGAGCGCCAGAGTCAGACGATGGCGAATATAGAAGCTATGCTACGCAACTTGTCAGGTCATCCCGAAGCAGTCATCTCTTCGGCATCATCTAATCCATCGTCCTCGAGTCAGTCCACGCCGGTGTACACTCAAGCGCTCCAGACCCCGCCATATAATC
The DNA here is from genome assembly GCA_034359265.1 of Canna indica. Lineage (NCBI taxonomy): Eukaryota > Viridiplantae > Streptophyta > Magnoliopsida > Zingiberales > Cannaceae > Canna > Canna indica. The sequence continues at coordinate 26,622,716 of CP136898.1, read as the reverse complement.
CAGACCATCCTCCATCGTGATCGTGAGATTTTTTGTTTGGATATTGAACTTGTTTAACTTATTTTGTTTGGATATTGATACTTCAATTTTGCATTTGAATTGTTTTTATACTATCGTGGATAATTATCAATATAAATATAATTGTTTTGATGTATATCTTGGTGTGTTTGTGATGTGTGAATGAATGTGTATGAGGTGTTTGTGATGTGTGAATGAATGTGTGTATGAGGGTATGGGTGTGTGAGTTATGTATCAGATAAATGTATCAATGTATCAATGGAAATTTGAAATTTTCAAATTTTCTGATTGCAGGTATACGTCATCAGCAACGGCTTTCCCACGGGCGTCTGTGGGAAAGCCGTTGCTAAAAGTGTATCGAAAGCCGTTGCTGATGACCTACAACAACGGCTTAGCGACGGAGTTTTACTAACGGTGTTGCTACGGACTCAGCGGCCGTTGCTATTAATCTTATCAGCAACGGCTCTGGGTCTGTGGCAAAACCGTTGCTGATAATGTTTTTAGCGACGGCCCGAGTGGCCGTTGCTGATAATGTTTTGAGCGACGGCCCGAGCGGCCGTTGCTGATCCGTTGCTAAGTCATCAGCAACGCGACTTTCTGTCACGGCTCTATTGCAACGGCTCGGCCGTTGCTGATTCTCTTCAGCAACGGCTCAGCAACGGCATCAGCCGTTGCTGATGACCATTTTTCTAGTAGTGTTGTTTCGCCAACAGAATAATAATAACAAGGAAAGCCAAAACATTTGAGAATACCTATTGGATGATTAGCTGCTTTGTTATAGGTTAATTATTTGATAGCTATAAATTGAAATGAATTCCCAATAGTTTGTTCAAGAGAACAATTAATATTTTGATGCTTTTAAAAATATACATGCACAAGTTAGACAGCCGTAACATGATTCTGTTTGAGTTGCAATTGCTCTGTCCATGTTTTGTTATCTAGTTTGCATGTATGCAGGATGGCAAGTTCAATGTTCTTCTTCCAATTTATGTGAGCAACATTAACAAAGCCATCCATGGAGGTGACATAGGGGTTAATGACAGCAATGGAGGGTACTCACTGTTCATTTTAAATAAATATCTATATATTTTAAAGTTATATGAATAAAATGGAAAAGGATGTTAGAGTTGAAATAAATACTTAGTAATTAATATGTGGCTTAATTATGTTTTTGGTCCCTCGAAATATCATGTTTTTTTTTATTTAGTCCCTCATTTTTATATACTTTCCGTTTAATTCTTCAAAAATTAGTTTCATTTCCGTTTGATCCCTCTGTTAACTTTTCGTTAATTTTTTTATGTTAAGTGCCAACATAGAATGCTGACATGGACTAAAAAGGGAACAAACAAAAAAAATAAAATATTTTAAAGGATTAGATGGAAAAAATATATATTTTAATAACATAAAACATAATTATATATTGTTGTGCTTTAGGTTATTAAAATGTATATAATTGTGTTTTAGGTTATTAAAATATATATATTTTCCATCTAGTCCCTTAAAATATTTTATTTTTTCCGTTTTGTCTCTCTTTAGTCTACGCAAGCATTCCATGTTGGCACTTAACATCAAAAGTTAATGGAGGGACCAAATGGAAACAAAGATAATTGTTGAAGGACTAAACAGAAAGTTTTTAAAAATGATGAACCAAATGAAAAAAAATATGATATTTTGGGGGACAAAAAACATAATTAAGTCTTAATATGTTTGTGAAGGCCAATTTGGAGGCGATATTTTAGAAGCACGCTAAGACAAATCCCAATGCTCTAACAAAGCAAGAGCTGGACGAGATGCTTCAAGTGAACAAAGATGGTGACGTACAAGGAGGGTGCGTTTTCATTGTTTGAACAACAAGAAGGGGGAAGAAAACAAATTTTTTACGGAAAATAAAAATCAAAAATTTATATGTAAACATTAGAAAGAAACTAAGACATCAACAAATAATCTAACTTCAAACACTGAACGGAAGAGCACAAGAAACTTACGATCTGATCTAAAGGAAAAACGAGAGACACACGAGATGGGCGGCGGCTAGGGTTTCTGGAGGCGCCAGAGAGACATACGAGAGAGAGGGAGGGAGGGAAGGAGAGGGGAATACCGGCAGCGTAGGCGCGGGCAACGGACGGTGGTGGATGGCGGTAGAGAGAACGCACACAGAGAGCACTACTAGAAACTTGGTCTTCAGCAACGGCTATCAGCAACGGCCGCTCAAGCCGTTGCTATTTGCAACGGCATTCTTACGGCCGCTCGAGCCGTTGCAGATATGTTGTATCTGCAATGGCTTTCTAACGGACATGCGAGCCGTTGCTGATGATGTTAATTATCAGCAACGGCTTTCTAACGGACAAGTGAGCCGTTGCAGATGATAACTTATTAGCAACGGCTTGCTAATGGACAAGTGAGCTGTTGCTGATGATAACTTATCAGCAACGGCTTTCTAACGGGCGAGTGAGCCATTGCTGATAAGTTTATATAGGTCGCAGATCGCGCCCGCCCCGCTTCTTCCTCCCGCTGCTGCCGCCGCCGCTCCTCTCCTGCCTCTCGCCGCCGCTGCCGACGCCGACGACGCCTCCCGCTGCTGCCGACACTGTCAGGTATGTGCCCTCCGGCCGGCCGTCTCTTCCTGTTGCGGCCGGTAGAAAATCCGACCGAAACCCTAAAAATAGGGTTTCGGCCGGCGGCAGTCGGCCGATGGCCGCCGCCGGACGTTGTACATTGGCCGGACAGTGTGTCCGGCCACTGTACGCCGGCGCCGGAGTCCACCTGACTCCGGCGCCGGAATTTGTAGTTTAATAATATTTTTTTATTGTTTTTTTATTGTTTTTTTAATTGTTAATTAATTGTTAATTAATTATTTAGATTAATTGTTTAATTTGTTAGAATAATTTTTAGGATTTAGATTAATTTTTAGGATTTAGATTAATTTCGAAATTATCCAATTCGGACGCGCGCCGAAATCGTCCACTTCGGACGCGCGCCGGAATCGTCCAATATGGACTCGAACTGTCTCGAAATATTTAGAAAATAATCATCCATCCGACGAGTTCATATGTTTCATGTACGCATCGACGAGTCGGATATGATTTAGCAAAACCTTAGATCCGTTCGAGGATTGTATGTTCGTGTAAGAGAAGTAGATGATCTTTTATACGACGTACAATTCTTGAATTGTCCCTGATTGGACAATTTGGGAATATAGTTATTTGTACTGCACTTACGTTTTTATTTTAACTGTTAACTAATTATTCTAAATTTCGGCAACATCTCTTTTGTTCTCCGATACGCGCCCAGATGATATGCGTATTCGGAGAACTGTAGGGAGATGCTATCGAAATTTAGAATAATTAGTTAATAGTTAAAATAAAAACGTAAGTGTAGTACGAATAACATAAATCCCGAATGGAATAGGACAATCTCACCTAAAGACATTAACCAAAGAAATTGTCATTGATTGACAGAATCATGTCGGCTGATCGAAGTTGGATGTACCGACGTCTTGATCGTGGAGCTTTAACGAATGAGTTTGCTGATGATGATGACGATCATGAAATTGAGGAAGCTGGAGATGAAGAAGATGAAGAAGAGGAAGAAGAGGAAGAAGAAGAAGAAGAAGAAGAATTCGAAGACTATTATTCAGATGATGAGGAATAATTGTAAAGTATATATTTTATTAAATATATCTCTACTATTTATACAATAATCTGATTATATGTCTGTTCGACAGATATGTCTGGTCGTGGTTATCGACGCAGGAGAGCTTCAGAGTCTCCGATCGGTGAGACTCCAGCACTTACTCATGCTGCTGATCCTCCTGTTGCTGATCCTCATGAGGATGATACTGCCGAGGCTAGTACATCCAGACGCAGGCGGCCACGCGGGCCGAACAGGTGGCAGCCTCCACCAGCCACAGAGTCATGTAGATTGATTAGCGTGATTGGGGAGCGGTAATATATCATGAATTATGAATCATTACAAATTCATTATATCATAATATAATATTAAAATTTATTTTTGTTGTGCAGGTTCGAGCAAGAAGAAGTGCCGAGGAGCATTTCTTCTACTATTCGACGATACATGCACGGGGCATGGCCTACGTGGTCTCACGTGCCTAGCGAGCACATCGACATGTTATGGCGCGAGTTTGAGGCACGTATTTTTATTTTTTTTACATGCATGATGATATATTAATATTGGTACTGATATTATTATTTTGCAAGCTCGCTATACATGGGCCGAGGACCAGAGGCCCTTCATTTACGCTGCCTGGGAGGCTATTTCCCAGGCGATGGCCCGAGCTGGGACCACTAACATCGGGCAGCTGGGGCAGGCTCGGTCCCAGGCGATGGCCCGATCTGGGACCACTAACATCGCGGAGACTCGGGGATACGGCCCCGGTTGGATTACTCCGGATATATGGGACCAACTCGTGGGAATATGGTCGACGGATCGATGGCAGGAGGTTTCTCGGAATGCGGCTAGAAATCGCATGTCGGGGGGAGCAGCGCGTCACACCGGCGGCTCTGTTGCATTTGCAGTGCACGCGAATCGTATGGTAAGTATATCTTTTAATTATATATTTTATTTGTTACTATGTGTACTAATTAATGTATTTGTTTTGTAAATGTAGACGACGGTGTCGGATGACGGGACTGTCCAGCGACCCTCCCCGATGGCGGTGTTTGAGCGCACTCACCGTCGAGCACATGGGACGGGGGAGTACATCGACAACCGCGCTGCATACATTATGGTAATTATATATTTGTTTAAATTATTCATTATATATTTATAATTTAAGTTTTATGATAAATATTAAACAAAAAATCAAACTCGAGTAGGAGACCTACAGCCACACGGTGGTGCAGCGCGGGGGTACCCCCGAGGACTTTGACGCAGCATCGTGGGTCGAGGCCGCAGGTGGCTGGGACCACGGCCGCGTATATGGCTTCGCAGATAGTGGTCATGCACGAGCCGTACTAGGGCCACTTGGGGCACCGACCCCTCCGGTCGCTGGTGAGCGGCCGTCCACCTCTAGATCCAGTTATGATCATAGTAGCAGAATAAGGACTCTAGAGGACACGGTCGCGCGTCAGACTGAGATAATGGAGCGCCAGAGTCAGATGATGGTGGATATACAAGCTATGCTACGCAACATGTCAGGTCATCCCGAAGCAGTCATCTCTTCGGCATCATCTAATCCATCATCCTCGAGTCAGTCCACGCTGGTGTACACTCAAGCACTCCCGACCCCGCCATATGATCCAGGCCATCCTCCATCGTCATCGTGAGATTTTGTTTATATTGACTTTGTTACTGAGATATTGAACTTGTTTAATTTATATTGACTATGTTACTGAGATGTTGATACTTCAATTTTGCATTTGAATTGTTTTTATACTATCGTGGATAATTATCAATATAAATATAATTGTTTTGATGTATATCTTGGTGTGTTTGTGATGTGTGAATGAATGTGTGTATGAGTGTATGGGTGTGTGAGTTATGTATCAGATAATGTATCAATGTATCAATGGAAATTTAAAATTTTAAATTTTTTCGTTACCAGGTTCACATCATCAGCAACGGCTTTCCCACGACCGTCTGTGGGAAAGCCGTTGCTAAAAGTGTATCGAAAGCCGTTGCTGATGACCTACAGCAACGGCTTAGCGACGGGCTTTTACTAACGGCGTTGCTACGGACTCAGCGGCCGTTGCTATTAATGTTATCAACAACGGCTCCGAGTCTGTGGCAAAACTGTTGCTGATAATATTTTTAGCAATGGCCCGAGCGGCCGTTGCTGATCCATTGCTAAGTTATCAGCAATGCGAGTTTCTGTCACGGCTCTATTGCAACGGCGCGACCGTTGCTGATGCTCTTCAGCAACGGCTCAGCAACGGCATCAGCCGTTGCTGTTGCCCATTTTTCTAGTAGTGGAGGGAGAGGTGAGCGGGGAAGAAAGAAAAAGAAAAGATCGTGCGGGATAAGAAACTCTGTGATGGTTTTGCGACGGTATCATGTGGTCGCAAACGATCGTCACCACCTGGTCGCCATACCATCGTAGAAGTTTTAAATTTGCGACGGCGTGTGCGGTGGTCGCAAACCCGTCGCAAAAGCGCAATGTCCGCGACCCCAATGGACGGTGGTCGCAGAATCGTCGCATCTGCGATCGCCTCCGATGTGGTCGCAAATATACCGTCGCAAAAAACTAAGTTGGGTTCATTCGAGTCAGATGGAATAATAGTTTTGATGTTAGCTCATTAGTCTAATTGATAGAAGATTGACAAATTAGCAATCGACCAGACATGAAAGTTTCAACTTTTTAACTTTTTCTATTAATTTAAGACTTTTGGATTAGATACTGTCTTTATAGCCCTAGACAAACCCTAGATCTATAAGCACTTAAGATTGTATTTTGAGTAATTAATGATTCTCAATAAAAATTTGAGTGATATCTCTCAACTTTGAGTCGATCGTGGTTGGCGTTGCTTAGACCATTGTGTTTTGATTTGTGAGTGGTTTTCGCGCTCTTTGTTTATTTTTGTTTAGTAATGATATTTTCAATTTACGCGTGAATAGATTGCATGCATAGTTTAATTAGCGTAGGTTTTCTATTTGATTAGCTGATCTTCATTTTGTTGTTTTTCAATGTTTTCGCCATTGAATCTATTTCAGATTTCAAGTTTGAGCATTTTGCATAATTAAGGCAATTCAAGTAGACCTCAAGCTTGGTTTGAGTTCCAAGATAAATTCAAATGAGCCAAATTCTCTCAAATTTGTTAAAATTAATGCCAGAATGTTAGGGCCTGTTTGGTTAGCGAAATCAAATTTATTTTCATAATTTCGATTTCACTGAAATCAAAACTACTTACAAAAACGTGTTTGGTTCAGTATTTTCATAAAACTGAATCGAAACCAGAATGAAAATGAAACTAGATTTCTTAATAAAAATGAAAACACCAGAATGTTATTTTCTGTGGTTTCGAGACTGTCGATTTCGTATCAAAATACAGTGACAACTTTGTAATTATAAATATTTTTTTATAAAATTAATTAATTTACAAATAGATCAAATTATATCTAATTTTTATAAATAAAAATAAAAATCATCATTTTCAACTCAAACTTTTATCTTAAATTTATAAATTAAATAAACCAATTTATATCTAATTGACTCAAATCCAAATTTTAAATAACTCAATTTTCTTAAAGTTGGTCTATTTATAATTTAATCAAACCTAATTTTAGGTCATTGGACTTATTTTTTTTGAAATTTTATAATAACTATTAATTAATTTTTATATCTAATTGAAAAAAAAAATCTTAAATTACTAATAACTTAATTAATTAAATCATATAAATATTTTGTAACTATATTAACAAACATTTAATTTTGTAAATTAACTAAATATTTAACTAATACTAAAAATGTTCAAGAAAAATTAATATTATTTTTTATAACCAAATAAATATTAACTAGTTTCAACTAACAAAAATTGATGTTATTTTCATTAACTAATTAAACGTGTTTTCAAATAATTGAAAACTAAAAATCAAAACCAAGAAACCAAACCAGAAAATAATTTTCGTTAACCAAACAACACCTTAAAGTCTCACATTGGTTAAAATATGGCCAATATAGTCTTTAAATAGTTTGAGCAATCCTCTCCCCATGAGCTAGCTTTTGGGGTGAGTTAGGCCTACTAATTTCTTAATATAGTATCAGAACATATCATGTGGTTGATATGGTGCCACCCGCAGATCTCCAGTCCTGCAAAACTCCACACTCCAGATATTCAATCCTGGGCTGTCCAATCCTGGGCGTGAGGGAGTGTATTAAAGTCTCACATTGGTTAAAATATGGTCAAGATAATCTTTAAATAGTTTGGGCAATCCTCTCCCCATGAGTTAGCTTTTGGGTGAGTTAGGCCTATTAATTTCTTAATACATAAACTTTTTGCTTGTTTAATCAAGTGATTAATTAATAACAAAACAAATCTTCCTAATAGAAACAACAAATTAAATTAATTTAAGATCCAACAAGAGAGTTAACTATTAAGTTTATATATGTTCATTAGTTTCATATATAAAGATGAGGAGCCACAGCGAACAGTACAATCACAACATGCATACATGTATATCTCCTTGTGTTCTTTTTATACGTACCAAAGAAGTAAAGAATATATGTTTCAACACTCAATACTTCCTCAAACTTGTAACTAAGCATTCATTCTCTTAATGACTGTGAACTCTCTTTTAACTATTCACTTTCTCCTCAAGCATAACAAGCCCTCCCATGTCCATATATAAATCTTGCGCTCTCTTCCGTGTAAATATGCGTCTCTTTCAAGAGGCTGCAACCATTAAAAAGATTGATAACTTATCAGATGCATGCATTTTAGAACAATTCAAAATATATGTAATAAAAAAATGATTAAAAATATATTAATTACGATGTGTAGACGCTCTTGTTCATTGTGGTTGCAGAGACAAGAGATTCGCCAGTCAAGTACAGAAGCTCTCCGTTTATTCTCCCACTAATCCTCTCATCAATTCGTTGAGCATCCAGCTCAAATGGTTGATCCGATGCCTTGAAAAGCACATTAAGAGAGTGCATCCCCGTGATTAATAATTAATCCAGATTAATCTACATTGGTTAATTAGCTAATTAACTTACCATAACCCAGCCCCATGTATCAGCAAAGGAGGGCACATGAGCAGTGTATGCAAGCACATCTGCGGCACAAAGAAATTAATCTTTTTCTCTTATATATATGTATGCAAACAGGTAGACTATATAATTAGCTTTTTGCTACAAAATTAATGAACTTACATTTAAAGACATGCTTCAAGGTGTTGTAGATGGAAGAGAAGACCTCCTTGTGGGTCAAAACCCCAGCTGGTCCAGCCTATTTAATTACAAGAAATTTACAAATTAGGTAATGTTTTATTTAATTACTGATCACACTTAAAGAGTAAACAAAATGATTAACCTGGGTGACAAAGATGCCATGAGGGTGCAGCTTGGGTTTGACAACTTGCTCGTAGAAGGACTTGGTGTAGAGCTGAAAGCATGGCCCTCCTTCCACTGGGTCAGCCAAGTCACCCACTATAATGTCATACTTCTCTTCCGTGTTCTCCAGCTCAGCCCTAATCAGTTAATTAAGAGTCTCTTTGTTAATCAATAATTGCATCAATTCATGATGCAGTGCTTTCTGTAATTAATACATATCATGTTTACTTACTTGGCGTCGTTGATGACAAGGCAAAGCTTGTCACTGGCAAATGCTTCCCGGTTGACCGTCAAGTACCTCCGGCAGAAGTCCACCACCTCCTGGCATGTTGATCATGATTTCATTTGCATGAGAATACCAGTAGATTAAATAAAAGAAGAATTGTAGTTAATTAATTAACCTCATCAATGTCGCACATGACCACCCTTTGTAGGGTTTTGTGCTTGAGAACTTCCCTTGCTGCGGACCCCTCGCCACCTCCCATAATAAACACTGTCTTAGGGCTGCCACGTAATGGATCAGAGTTAGCAACACAGCTAGCTAATATATATGGAATGATCTAATTAATTAACAATAATATGCAGAAAGAACCGACTTGGGGTGGCAAAGAAGGGAAGGATGAATCAAGCACTCGTGGTAGATGAATTCATCAATCTCTGCGCTCTGCATCTTTCCATCAATCACCAAAGCCTTCATACAATCCACATGCACACGTAATTAATTAACTAATTAAGCCGAATGAACTTATAGAGAATTATTCATCAAGAAGAAGAAATGAGATAAATATATACATATATAGCAGACGAACCTTCCCAAAATGTTTTGTGTCAATGAGAGCTATGTCTTGGTACTTGCTTGTCCCTCTGTGCAGCACGCTGAGAACAAATAACACAGGAGAGGATTGATAATATTTCAGAAGATATAGATGGGGCTTGAGATGGATCTAACCTGTTCAAGGCAAAAGACCACTTTAGATCGTCGTCAATCTCCTCTTCGTACCACTTGCATGCATCGACGCCATGGCGATGGTCAAAGGCACTTGCGGCGTACACGTCCTTCACGGCTTCACCCATACCTCTTCGATCCTCTTCCTGTAGGAGCGAGGCTATATGTGTATGTAGGAGATAGGATGCAGGGAAGGGAAATGAGAGAAATATATGGAGGTAGGAGATCTATGAGGGAGTTGAGTGAGAGTGGGGGTATATATAGAGGAAGAGACATGGAGCGTGCAGGAATTATATGGACGAGTTGGTGGAGGAAAAAGCCAAAGGCAAAAAGGATAAGAAACGGGCACACAATGGAGTGAACATGAAGTGGGATGTTGCACGCGAAGAGGGCATGAGGGGGAGTAGTGATTTAAATGCAAATAAATTTTGTAGCACTAAGGATGGGTGGAGGCCTCGAGTAGTGAGCATGGGGACCTCCGGCCAATGTTGGTTAAGTGACGCTTCTCTCAAATACGAGTTTTAAAATTGGGGTCTTGTGGAGACTCCACCTCTCTCTCTCTCTCTCTCTCTCTCTCTCACTCACTCACTCACGCGTGCAACAAAATAATGCATGCATTCTCGTGGTTATTCATCTCGTCAAATCCATTTGTGCTTCCGGCTTCCCCCTTGACTATGCTTCGTCTTGTAAAGTTGTGAGACAATGACGAACTTACGCAGTTACGCTTCCTTAATTATTTTTAAATACCTTGCATCATATATTCACATTAGAAATTTCCGGTTACTGCACACTCTCTTGTATCGTCCATAAACATGCGACTTTGATTTGAAATTGAGAAAATTAAAACATAAATATTTAGCACATATATATAGGGGTTCCTTTTGATGCACTGTGCAGTTGAGGAAAATATATTTTCCATGATGCTTTCATATGTGTATTTTTTTGTTATTTTTGGTTTTTTATATTTAGCTGCTTGAATTGGTTTTATCAATCCATATCATAACATTTATAACCTCCCATGTAGCACCAAAATGAAAATGAAAAATGTGATACCACATGAAACGAAGCAAAAAAGCGTCAATCTTATATTATATAGGACACAAAAATATTGAGAAAATGTTAAATAAAATAATAATTTTTTATATAATTAATATATATAATATAAATAACTTATATAAATACTATTTTTTTCTAAATTTAACAGTCTAATATAATAAGGTAAAATATTAAATACTATTTGGACTGGACCAGCTCTCTGAGCCCAATCGGACCGGTGACGGAAGTAACCCAACTCATGAATCAGACCCAAATCGAATCAGCTATGACTCAATCCGGGGGCTCCACCCGACCATACAAGGATATTAACATCCACTACTAGAATTGTCGTCATCACCGACGGCTCAAGCTGTGGATGAACTGTCAGTGAAAACTATCAAGGACGGCGTTAGCCGTGGCAAAATGTCGTCACGTACTGATGTGCGCGTCTCAAATAAGTTGTGACGGTCTCTCCCAGCCGTCACAACTAATTATCAGCGACAACGGCTGTCGCTGTTGCTGATTTAAACACATCAGTGATGGTTGTAGCCGGCTGTCACTGATACAAACACATCAACCACGGCTTCGGGCCGTCAGTGATACTATTAGCAACCGTGATATTTGATGCTGCTCAGACCATCACCCATTTACGATAAGCTTTCAGCCACGGCTTAGTGATCGTCCACCGTAGGTAAGCCGTGGTTGAAGGTATATCATGTAACTGAAAAAAATAAAAAATTTGTAAATTCTTGTATACAATGATATTTATTGATTACAATTTATTTTCAATCACAGATTACAACCAAAAAACATCATACACATGCATTTGAAACCAAACATACAAGTTTTATAAAAATATCATCAATCTAAGCCTCAAACTGGAGCTAAACAATTATCAAAATATCATATATATACAACCATAAGGATATAAATAACTATTTGTATACAAACAAGTATCAAAATATAAACAAAATACAATAAACCAAACTCTCACGGCTGCGGTGGAGGCGATGGAGTCGACAGCGACTGGGTCGGGAGCGTCGACTGGGTCGAGGAGGACGACGGTTGCGTCATCATCGGTAGAAGGCCAGAGTGAGACACAATCTGAGTGAGAAGTGACTGCATGTTCTGCATCGTCTATCTGGGAGAGCTCCGACTCCAAGGCCGCTTTCCGGCTCTGGTCATACGCCCGGGATGTCAAGGGCCGCTCACCCAAAGCCGGAGGGGTTGGTGCCCCAAGTGGCCCGAGCACGACGCGTGCATGGCCACTGTCTGCAAAGCCATAAACACGACTGTGCTCCCAGCCACCTGCGGCCTCCACCCAAGCTGCTGCGTCAAACTCTTCCGGTGTGCCTCCATGCTCAATCAAAATCCTCGTGTATGTTTCGTACACGTGTTTATATTTTAAATATATATAAACTATAAATAAATATTGTGTAAATCAAATAGACATAAATACTTACCATTATGATCGAGGCTCTGCTATTAACGTAGTCCCCTGCTCCTCGTCGATGACGGCCAGTGCGCTCAAACACCTCCATCATCGATGGGCGTTGGACGGTGCCATCCTCTGCCACGCGCGTCTTACATTAGAAAACAAATATATTAGTATCACTATACACAAAATATAATTTAATTAAAAATAATTAAATTATACATACCATACGACGCTCATGAACCGCAAAAGACACGAAGCCACCAGTGTGGCGCGCCCCCGTGCCGTCCCCTCTGGACATGCAGTTTCTTGATGCAGTCCGGGAGACTTCCTGCCACTCAGGCGTGACACACCGCACAACGAGCTGGTCCCACACATGGCCAGGAATCAACTCAGGGGCGTGTCACCGAGTCTACCCTATCTGTGTGGCCCCCAGCCTTCTCATTATGATCTGACGAGCCTGCTGAAGTAGCCCGTTATAGCGAGCGCGGGCAACATGCTCCCATGCAGCTTTAACAAAAGTGGTGTGGTCCTCTGGTCATGTATAATGAGCCTGCAAAAAAAAAAATTATTACCGATCAATATTTAACATTAACATTAATTTAATAAATATACTTATCAATAATTCTCGTCACAATAAATTTATATGCTCATGGGGCACGTGAGACCATGTAGGCCACGCCTCGTGTATAAACTTTCGGATCGTCCCCACTATCGTGCGGGGGACGTCCTCATGCTCAAATCTGCACCAAATATAAATTCATATTATGATATTTTGAATTATAAATAAATTATACGAAATAAATTATACGAAATATTTTGAATTCATATACTTACCGTCTTCCGCGCACACTAACTGCTCTGCGCAATTCTTCCTCGGGTGGCAGAGGGAGAATTCTGTTAGGCCCTCGTGGCCTACGTCCGTAAGATGATGGTCCTAGATCTGCGGAGGGTTGCGAAGGGATGGTAGTTGGAGGTGAGGGGATGGTGGCCACATTAGGTGGGGGAACGGTGGACAGATGAGGTGGGGGGATGGTGGCCCGAGGTGAGATGATGGTGGCCGAAGGTGAGGGGATGGTGGCTGGAGGTGAGGGGATGGTGGTGGAAGGCGAAGGGTCAGTGGGTACAGGTGGGGCGAGTGATAATTGTCGAGGGGTCCTACGAGGAATGCCTCGTCGGGAACTGATATCTCGAACTATAGCTATAAAAAATTAATATAATTAGATTATATATAATAGATTAATAATTGAATATATACTTCACATTTACAATTATTCATCATCGTCATTATCATCATCATCCGTGTAATACTCTTCTTGTTCTTCTGTATCGAAATCTTGAAATTTTCTTCTTCTCCCTCATCATCATTCCGTCCTTCCTCAACTTCATTATCGTCGTCATTAACGTATTCTATTTCTAATTGAACTAACTCTGTGTCATCATCCTTGAGTATTGGACTAACTCGTTCCACTTCGGAAGGATCCTCTTCTTGATAGACGTCATATGTTGGCTCATTCTCTCCAACTACCGAGTCAATTTTTCCTCTGGCTTTAGTCTTACAAACTACACGCCAATCTGCCCTATCTTTCTTTCGAAACAAATACTGCAAAGTTGGCAATATCTTTAGGTACATCCAACTTCGATCGCCCGACATGTTCTGTCAAAAAGTTGGCAATATCTTTAGGTAATGTCTTTAAGTGGGATGATCCTATTCCATTTGGGATACATGTTATTTATATTGCACTTAGAATTTCTTTTAGTCATTAACTTTATTCTAAATTCCAACAGCATCTCCCTACAGTTCTCTGAATCCGCATATCATCTGGGCGCGTATCCAAGAACAAGGGAGATAGAAGCCAAAATTTAAAAATGAATAATGACTAAAAGAAATAAACTAAGTGCAATATAATAACTATGTTCCCAAATTGTCCAACTAGGGACAATTCAAGGGTTGTACGTTGTACAAAAGATCATTACTTCGTTTACACGAACATACAACCCCCGAACGAATCTAAGGTATTATAAAATTAAAACTTGACTCGTCGATGCGTACGTGAAATGTATCAACTTGTCATATTTTTTTTCTAAATTTGTAGATGCCGGTGCGAGTCCACAGCGCACAGACGATTCCGCGCGAGTCCAAAGTGGACGATTCCGGCGTGAGTCCACCGTGGACGATTTGGCCACGAGTCCAAAGAAAATGATTCTGGCGCGCGTGAGTCCATTCATTGTGGACGATTCCGTCGCGAGTCCACCATGGACGATTTGGCCGCAAGTCCAAAGTGGATGATTTCAGAATTGTAATTCAATGAACTAAAATTAACCCTAACATTTATTCTACCCTAATTAAATCTAATTAACAAATAATTAACAATAATTAACAGTAATTAAATCTAATTAAAAACTAATTAATCTAATTAAAAAAATATCAGTAATTTACTAATTAAATTTAAAATTAACCCTAACATTAACTAATTACAGTAATTAACAGTAATCAACACTAATTAACAGTAAATAAATCTAATTAAATACTAATTTAAAAAATAAAAAATATTGGTCGGCGCCGGCCCGGAGAGGGGAGAGGGGATCGAACTCACTTGGTGACAGCGGAGAGGGGAAAGGGATCCGCGGCGACGATGAGGGAGCAGGCTGGCCAACGACGGTGCGGGCGAGGGAGAGGGGGCAGGGGCGCGGCGTTGGCAGAGTCTCGACGGTGACAAATCGGCAGAGAAGACATCGGCAACGATCGGCGGAGAGAGATCGAAGACAACGGCGAAAGAGGAAGGGTCGGGCGTGAACGCAAATAAAAAGGTTATTCACCGACGACCCCACAGACGTCGGTAAACTGTGGGAAACTAATAATAGTATCAGCGACGATCGCGAAGCCCTCTCTCAGCCGTCGGTGACGTGTTTTTTATTTTCGTGCCGCGTTCACGCCATCAATTAATAAGCGACGGCCGCTTCTGGCCGTGGCTAATTACTTACTTATATCATGGATGGCCCTTTGGCCTCCGCTAAGCCATCACTACTAGGTTATTTCATTTCGCGTCCCGTGCGCGCCATCACCTATGAGAGATGCCGTTGGGCGACCGTATAAGAGCTGCGGCTGATTGGGTTACATCAGCCACGACTCGTTCGGCCATCGAAAAGCCGTGAATGATTCTGACGGCCCAGGCGGCCGTCGGTGAGCCCTGTGGTTGATAGCTAATTTTCTAGTAGTGATCTTGCATTTATCATGAGAGATTCCACACTAATATTCACAATCTAGGGGCTAGCAATCGACCTATTCGAAGTGCATTTCCATAAAATTTTAGGAAATATCCTCGCCGAATACCCAGACCTACCTCATAAAACAAACACAACACACTCATGTATACTTCTTCCATTTCAATTCTATATACACCACCTAGAATTCTCTACAAGAAAAATGAGCTCAATGACGGAAACTTTGGGACGACTAAAATTCGCCACAAAATCTGACAGGTTGTGACGGATTTATGACGACGTGAAATGATCACTTTTTTTTCCAAAACAGTGACGGATTTGTGACGGAAAATCTGACACAAGACAGTTTCGTCACAAATTAGCCACATAATTTTTGACCAATTTGGCATAGAATTTTTAATAAATAACATCGACAGAATAATGACTGATTTCATTTCCGTCACTACGTCACTGAATTTTTTTCTTTATATCTGTCACAGATTTGTCACTAGGCCACCACATAACAATGATAGATCAGTGACGAAAATAGAAATTCCACACAAAATTAAACTAAATATTATTAAAACACATTTTATTATGTTTAGTCCCACATGGGTTAAAAATATTTTTTTACTTATTCTTAACCATTATAAATATAATTTTTTTAGTCCCATATGAATTAATTTTTTTCTCCTAGTTTTCTTAAATTTTATATATTGATACCTTATGGGACCAAAAAGTTTATTTCATTTCTGTCACTGATTTTTTTCTTCATATCCATCATAGATCCGTCACTGGGCCACCACATAACAGTGACAAATTAGTGACGAAAATAGAAATCCGACACAAAATTAAACTAAATATTATTAAAACACATTTTATCATATTTTGTCCCACATGGGTTAAAAATGTTGTTTACTTATTCTTAACCATTATAAATATAATTTTTTTAGTCAAACATGGATTAATTTTTTTCTCCTAGTTTTCTTAAATTTTATAAGTTGATACCTTATGAGATCAAAAAGTTTACTATCGTGCTATCTTTTATAAATTTATTAAAAATATTATAAAAGTATAAAGAATAATATAATATAATATCATTATAGATTATTATAATATAATATTATAATATAATATTATAATATAATATTATAATATAATATTATAATATAATATTATAATATATTATAATATCATTATATTATTATATTATAATAATATATAACATAATATAATTGATAGATTTTTGATTAAAAAAAATTATAATTAATATCACAATTAGTGATAGAAAATTTATTTTCGATCATTGACATTAGTGACGGATTTTGTGACAGAAATTTTTTCGTCACAGATTTTTATGACGGACACATCTGTCATAGAAGAGCAAATGGAGCATTAGCCACGAGACTTTCATCGACGAATTTTGTGACGAAAATTTCCATCACTGATACCCTTCAGTGACGGATTTTCAAGCACCAGTGATGAATTTTTTCGTCACTGATGTCTGTTTTTCTTGTGGTCCCTCTCACTTGAGCGTTGGAATATCTTTGCTGGTCGCCACCTGAGCTGCGCTGAACCAAGAGTCCATGAGACTTGTGACACCATCGATCTCAAGCGAGAACATTCACCGATCTCAAGCGAGAACATTTGGCGCCCACCGTGGGCTGAGTAAATCTTACATGCCCCCCCATGGTAGACACCTGGAGTCAAGCAAACATCGCTGGAAACCGACAATAGCCAAGCAGCAGTATTCCCCCGTTGTTGTATGATGCCAACACAGCAAGAAGCGACACTCTGGTTATCACCAACTCAACTCTAGAGGAGCTACGATGTATGATCGTTGATCTCCAGGAACAAAACCAGAGGTTGATGGCCCAAGTGATGCACTAACGCAATCCAAGGAGCAACACCAAATTGAGTGCGAGAACTGCTGTTTAGAGCGCAAAGAAGACAACCACCGTGAAAGGACTGGGAGAGCGGTCTTAGCCCTTAGAGACGAGATCTCCCATACACAATTCTAGAGAGAAGGAACAAAGGCCACGGAGGCCATTCCCCAGCGTCGTCTTGAGTCCGTTCGCGGAGCATATCATGATATTTTATCTCCCTGACAACTTCAAACTGCCAACTACCCTTCAACCGTACGACGACACGGGTGACACGACCACTCATGTAACAATGTTCCTATCAATGATTCTTTTCAACGGTGCTACCGACCCCATCTTGTGCCAAGCTTTTCCTATCTTCTTGGAAAAGGCCGCCTTACTGTGATTCTCCACCCTCGCGGCGAGTTCCGTGCACACCGTCCAGGAGCTCTCAAAGGCTTTCGTCAATCAGTTCTCCTCATCTCAAATTTACTCAAAGACCGAGGACTCCCTCCACTACATCAAGCATGGGCAAAATGAACCATTGAGGGAATACCTGAAGAGGTTCAACATCATAGCCATGGAGATCCCCAACCTCGACCCTCATGTCAAGCAGTACTCCGTCAAGCACGACCTGAAGCTCGGATAGTTCGCGGATCAGATAGCTTTACCCAGGCCAAGTTCTAGGAACAAGCAGTATGCCACATGGAGATGGAAGAGCTCAAAGAAGCTAGAAAAGCCGACAGACAGACCAATAAGGATAGTGTCGAAGATAAGAAATCAAAACGACTCGACAAGAAAGGGGAAGGGCAAGATCACCGTGGACAAGATGATGGAAAAAGAAAGAGATCGCTTCCCCGGCCTAATGCCATATACGAGGAATACACCCCGCTAAATGCCAAAAGGGAAACTATTCTCCAAGAAATATACAACCTGTAGTTGATCAAGTACCGCAACAACGTTGGGAAGCAGAAGGTCCCGCCTAATGCCGACATAAGCAAGAAGTGTGAATTCCTTCATACCTATGGACACACTACCGAGGAGTGGGTAGTAATCAAAGACCAGATCAAGTGTTTGACACGAGAAGGCCGTCTCGACCGCTATGTCAGCCACAAAAGAAGTCATAGTCGAGACCGACACAATTACGACTCCTGACGCCGGAGCCGAAGTAGAATACCCTCGAGGGACACTAGAGGTCATCGAGAGAGTGGCAGAACAGCTAGACAAACCGGACAATGAAATCTGCGGTGTCATCGACCACATAGCCGAAGTATTCATGGGAGGAGGCGAGATAAGCTCGGGTAGAAAGAGGTCTCTTCGGGACATATTCATGGCCATCGATGACACAGCTCGCCCACAGAGATCCCGCGTCAGAACCTCGATAATATCATTCTACGAATCTAATTTCCAGGGAATCGATAAAAATCTACATTACCCTGTTGTTATTTCTATAATTGATGACAACTTTATTGTCAACGGCATAGCTTGGCCGACATCTTGTTCTACTCAACGTTCAAGAAGATGCAGCTGGCCAAAACCTCTCTCAATCCCTACAACGGAGACCTTGTTGGATTCTCGAGAGAGCGAGTCAAAGTCCGAGGCTATGTTTGGCTAAGGATGATGTCTAGTTCCTAGCCAAAGACTAAGATGATTGACTTCCCCAGTACCTCGTTATCGACTTCCCCAGTCTCTACCAAATGATCCTGGCGCGACCTTCACTAATTAACAACTTGGGAGCCATTGTCTCAATGCCCCACCTGGTACTCAAATTTCCAATCTTGGAGACATAGGTGGGAGTGGTCCATGCCGACAAGAAGGAGGCGCGCCTGTGATATAATGAGTGCCTAAAGCAGAAGTCGACCAAACTAGACGGGGCACTGAGCACTTCATCCCAACAGGTACACTCAGTGTTCCATGCAGAATAGCAACTGAAGATATCAAAGCCGAACCCCAGAGGAGACATTCATGAGCGGCCTGAAATAATTTAGAACCTGTACGGATTGGGGCATCATCCAAGCAGGTAATCTTTATTGGAGCTCGCCTCCCAACGAGCTCAAAACTCAAATTGCTACTCTACTAAAAAAATAATGCTAACCTAAATGTGTGGACGCCTGCTGACATGTCGGGGATGGATCCCAAAGTTATCTACCATAAGCTCTGTTGGCTTAAGGGTCTCTCTTAAGCACCGATCTTTATTTTGATGATAAGAAACATGTATTTAATCCAAGTGTGAAGTTCTGAGTTCAGGTTGAGGTTGCGATATGCATGCACAATCCATTCAAATGAGACGAAGGAAACGATCGTCAAAGAAACGGAAGAAGAAATCGTTAAAGAAAGGCTCGGGATTAGATCAAGTAGAATTCATGTAATATACCCCTAGGTTAAGTTTATCACAAGCCAAAGTTGTAAAGTTATCTAAGTTGAAACTTGGTAACTAAATCCATGAAAAAGGCATGTAAAAATACAAGGAGAAGTCAGCCTCAGCCTGAATTCGGTTGACCAAACAAGGCAATCTCTGCCGAAGCAGCCTATTTGGTCGACCGAGTGAAGAAAAAAACGGGCAGTGGTCATTGGTCGATCGAAGTTGGCGAAGAAAAAATTATATGGCTGTGTTGGTCGACTGGTCGATCGACCGACAAAAGGCAAAAATAGGCAGAATGGTAGCGATTGACCAATCGATCGACCAGACTGGAGATAGCCTATAGCGCGACCCTGGCTCCAGTCATTCGGTCGACCGACGGGTCGACCGAATGTCAGAAGAAATTGTTTTTCGTCAGCCGGTCGACCCATCGGTCGACCGAGCTCTCACAGATTGCCAGCGGTCGCATTGGCAGTCAATCCGTCGGTCGACCGACTGATCGATCGACCAGCGACCGAATGGCTTCAACGGTCATTTTTTTACGTGTTGAACGTGTCGTTCGGCTGAGGGGTTATAAATACCCCTCACCTAACTTCTTTACAACTTCTAACAACCATTATTAAGCAATCAATGAAGTTTTATAAGCCTTCAAAGAAAAAGTTCTGTGCACGCATCTTTGCTTCCTTCGACAACGAATTCCAGGCGCTGCTGATCCTCTGCTTCTTCAACTGTGCTGCAAATCAAAGAGCAATCTTATTGCAAGTTGGAGACGTGAAGGCGGTGGAAAGAAGCCTTGGTTAATCTTTCATTCTTAAAGCTCTTTCCGTGTATTTTGAATTTTATTGTAACTTGTTTTCAAAGTTGAGATAGCTGCTAGGTGTGTTAGGAAACACATAGGGATAGCTTTATAGAATTGTGTTTTGCCTAGGTGAATAGGATTAAGGTGTTCTCCAAGTGATGAGAAGGGTGTCCTCATTGTATTCAAAGGGAAACATAAATTCTATAAAGTAGTGGTTAGAAATCCTTGGTGAGGAGTAGGCAGTTGGTCAAACCACTATAAGCATTCTTGTTTGCATTGCTTTCTTACTTGCTTTTATCGTTGTTATTGAATTTTGATCACATTAATCAGTAAGTAACAATTGCATTAAGTAAAGATAAAATTGAGTAAGAAGAAAATTAAAAAAGGGGATGGACACTATTCAACCCCCCTTCTAGTGTCGGGTTTCACACAATATTTGGTATCAGAGCAAGGTCGTAGGTTAAGATTTAACCATTTTCCCTACAAGTCAAGATGTCTAGTAAAATCCAATTAGCTCAAGGTCCTCTACTAATACTCCACCACTATTTGATGGGAACAACTATGCGTATTGGAAGATCCACGTGAATGGCTTCCTTCAATCCTTAGGCATGGATATATGGAGGATGATCCTAGTAGAGTATAAACAACCCGATAAGGATATGGATAAATGGGACCAAGAAGAAATTAGGCTTTTTAATGCAAATACCAAGGCCGTCAGTGCTCTATATTACGGCCTATAAATCAATGAATTCAATAGAATTTCAACATGCAAGTCCGCATATGAAGTATGGAAGGTCCTAGAGACCACCCATGAAGGGACTTCGCAAGTAGAGTTCAAAATTAATTTACTCATGCATGATTATGAAATATTTAAAATGCTTTCGCATGAGTCCATTGATGTCATGCATGCTAGATTTCAAAATATTACGAATGACTTAGCTAACCTTGGCAGGGAGATAAGGGAAGAGGAGAAGGTAAGGAAGCTCCTCCGCTCCCTTCCAAAATCTTGGGAGCCCAAAGTGACAGCCATCATGGAAGCCAAGGATTTGAGCTCGTTGAAGATCACCGAGCTCATTGGGTCTCTCATGACACATGAGACCCACATGAAGCAATGCCAAGAGGAAGATGCCCCCAAAGGCAAAGCCATTGCCTTAAAAGCATCACATCGAGCGGAAGAGTCGTCATCATCCGAGGAAGAGACGGATGATCTTGAAGAAATGGCGATGCTCGCAAAAAGATTCATGAGCTTCATGAGGGGAGGCATGAAGAAGGGAAGAGGTGGCTACACTTGCTACCATTGCAACAAGATCGGGCACCTAAGGAAGGATTGCCCGATTCTTAAGATGGCCACTATCTCCAACCCTCACAAGAAGGAAAAATACAAGAAGAAAAAGAATGCAATGATGGCCACGTGGGACGAAAGAGAGGCCTCATCAAGTGAAGAAGAAGCAAAGAGTGAAAAAGTAAACCTTTGCTTGATGGCAAAGGATGATGAGGTAAAATTTACTTTTAGTGAAGTTTCATTTACTCAAGAAGAGTTAGGAAATGAATTTGAGCAAATGCATGATGAATTCAATGCCATTAGGAGAAAATTTAGAGATCTCAAAAAAGACAGTAGATCTTTAGAACTTGAGAATGATAACCTAATACTTTCATACAATGCTCTAAGGAAAGAAATAGACATCCTTAAGGAAGAGAAATGCACCCTAGAAAAAGCTAAGAAGGACTTAGAGATTGACAACCAAAAATTAGAAAATGAAAACAAATATTTATGTGATCAAGTAGAGCATCTAAATGATAGCATGCTAATATTTAAAAAGGAACTTTGCATGCTTAATAAAAAATGACAACCATCCAAAATGTCATGGCAAAGGTTGTTCATAAAAGGAAATCATCATACTCCCATGCTCTCACACACACTAAAAGAAAATTCAATGGAAATTGCTTTTCTTGTGGCATATTTAGCCATATGGCCAAGGATTGTGCATTGAGAAGGAACTCACATGCAAGATTTACATGGGTTCCCAAATTGACTAACACTCAAGGACCCAAGAAAATTTGAGTACCTAAAGTGGTCTCTTCTCCTCTTGTAGGTGGAGAAGCATCCTCAAGCAAGTAGGAGCATCTGGATATTGGATAGCGATTGCTCAAAGCACATGACGGGAGACATCAATTTATTTGCAACCCCATCAAGTAAAGATGGTGGACATGTCATATTTGGGGACAATGCCAAAGGTAAGATTGTTGGCATTTGTGACATAGGTATACTCCCTTACCCATGCATTAAAAATGTGTTATTAGTTGATGGGTTAAAATATAATTTGATTAGTATACCACAATTATGCGATAATGGATACATAATAGTTTTTGAAGCATCTAAATGTATTGTTAAAAGTGCACCATCAAATGATATCATATTTATTGGAAATAGGCAAGAAAATGTATACACCTTAGAATTAAATGTCTTGCCAAATCCTCATGTTAGATGCTTAGTTGCCATGGAGAATGACTCTTGGTTGTGGAATAGAAGGCTAGGACATGCTAGCATGAGCCTCATTCAAGAGATATCTAGGAAAAAATTAGTTAAAGGCTTACCTAAGATAAAGTTTGAAAAAGACAAACTTTGTGATGCATGTCAACTAGGTAAGCAAGTCAAATCTTCATTTCATAGCATTAATCAAGTTAGTACATCTAGAATTCTTGAGCTTGTGCACATGGATCTCTTTGGTCCATGTGATGTAGCTAGTCTAGGTGGAAAGCTATATTATTATGTATTAGTTGATGATTTTTCTAGATTTACATGGGTTTTATTTTTGGGCAAGAAAAATGAAACTCTTGAGCTTTTCAAAAAGTTTGCAAAGAAAGTTTCAAATGAAAAAAGAGTTTCAATTTTGAAAATTAAAAGTGAGAATGGAGGGGAGTTTAAAAATGATTTTTTTTTTGAGTTTTGTGATAATTTAGGTATTCAACATACCTTTTCTTCCCCTAGGACCCCTTAACAAAATGGGGTGGTTGAGAGAAAGAATAGAACCTTACAAGAAATGGCTAGGACTATGCTATGCGAAAATAATTTGCCTAAGTATTTTTGGGCCGAAGCCATAAATACTTCTTGTTATGTTCTTAACCGAGTTTTGTTGAGACCAAAAATTAAGAAAACACCTTTTGAGCTTTGGAATTGTAAAATCCCAAATGTGGAATATTTTCATGTTTTTGGATGCAAATGTTTTATATTAAATACTAAGGAGAATCTAGGAAAATTTGATTCTAAATCCGATGAAGGAATTTTCCTAGGTTATTCCACTAATTCTAAGGCATATAGAGTCTATAGCCGTAGAACAATGATTGTTGAAGAATCCATGCATGTTACTTTTAATGAAACTATTGATTCTTCTAGAAATGTGAAGATTGTAAATGTAGGTGAGGAACTTGAGGATCTCACACTTCATGATAAAGAAGTGGAGGATAAAGATAAGGAGGAGACCCAACATGAAGAACCTCCACCCTCAAAACTTCCTCAAGTTGAAGTTGAAGAAGAAGAAGCTCTACCACCTCTCCCTAAAGGATATCGATTGGTAAAAGATCATCCAATGGACCAAGTCATTGGAGAGCCTTCAACGGGAGTGGTAACATGTTCTAAACTTAAGAATGTTTGTCAATATGTTGTTTTTGTATCTCATGTAGAGCCTAAGAACATTAAGGAAGTAATAGAAGATGAGTTTTGGGTACTAGCTATGCAAGAAGAACTCAACCAATTTGGTAGAAATGATGTATGGGACTTAGTGCCTAGACCTAGTGGTCAAACTATAATTGGAACTAAATGGGTGTTTAGAAATAAGCTAGATGAAGAAGGATTAGTTATTAGAAACAAAGCTAGGTTAGTGGCACAAGGGTACAACCAATAAGAAGGGATAGACTATAATGAAACATATGCTCCCGTAGCTAGATTAGAAGCAATTAGAATGCTTTTGGCATATGCTAGCTTTAAGGGTTTTAAACTTTTTCAAATGGATGTAAAAAGTGCATTTTTAAATGGTTTTATTAATGAAGAATTAAGTTTATGTTGAGCAACCCCCCGGATTTGAAAGTTTTGAGTTTCCAAACCATGTTTTCAAACTTAAAAAAGCATTATATGGTTTAAAACAAGCCCCTAGGGCTTGGTATGAAAGACTTTCAAATTTTCTAATTGAACAAGGTTTTGATGTAGGAAAAGCCGATGTTTCACTTTTCATTAAGCACCATGAAAATGACATGTTATTAGTTCAAATCTATGTTGATGATATAATTTTTGGTGCTACTAATGAAAAGCTTTGTAAGTGGTTTGCTAAATGTATGCAAGATGAGTTTGAGATGAGCATGATGGGAGAGCTCCCCTTCATGCTTGGTCTCCAAATCAAGCAAACCAACAAAGAGATCTTCATCAATCAAGCCAAGTACACAAAGGAGCTCATCAAAAGGTTTGGGATGAATGAAGCCAAGATAGCTTCTACACCTATGAGCGCATCCATCAAGCTTGACAAAGATGAAGAGGGCATTAAAGTGGACGAAAAACGATATCGAGGTATGATTGGTAGTCATCTTTTTTTAACCGCAAGTAGACCCGATATCATATTTAGTGTTTGTGTATGCGCTAGGTTTCAATCTTGCCCTAAGATGTCTCATTTAAGTGCGGTAAAACATATATTGAGATATTTAAAGGGCACGATTGACTTAGGATTATGGTATCCATGTCATGCATCATTTGATTTAATCGGTATTTCGAACGCTGATTTTGTCGGATGTAAGGTAGATAGAAAAAGCACTAGTGAGTGTTGTCAATTCTTAGGAGCGAGTTTTGTTTCTTGGTTCTCAAAAAAATAGAACTCAGTTGCGCTTTCAACTACCGAAGCGGAATACATCGCTGCGGCTAGTTGTTATGCACAAGTCCTTTGGTGAAACAAACCCTTTTAGACTATGGACTTATGTATTCTTGCATACCTATACATTGTGATAATACTAGTGCAATAAACTTAACCAAAAATCCCATTTTACACTCTAGAACTAAGCACATTGACTTGAGGCAACACTTTCTTAGGGATAATGTGGCTAAGGGAAATATATCGATAGAATTTGTATCCACCGATAAACGACTAGCCGATATATTTACAAAACCCTTGGTTGAAAAAAGTTTAACAAATTTAAGGACGCAATTAGGAATTTGTGCTTTTCCTAGTAATTAAAATGTATTTTCTTCAAAATATATATGTTTTTCATAACTTGCATTCTATAAGTATCATCACACTTATGTAATGCTCTATAGTGGGGCTTTGCGACCTATTGGTGTTTGCCTCCTATAGGCTTATATTAATGGGAAGAAATATAGTGGTAGATGATACTTGGTTTTGTGGCTTTCTTAGTTTCTTTTGGTTTTTATGATGAAACTCATTAATTGTACCTTAATTCTTATCCTTTTTGATTGATGTCAAAAGTGAGAGAAAAAGAAAGGTCACACTTGGTTTTCACGATGCATATAGTTAGTGTGTGTTTTATAGTTAAGGGGGAATTATATATAGGGGGATTAAAAATGATATGCACATTGATAGGGGGAGCATAGGTTGAGTTATAAGTAGTTGAATATGAATATGCACATTGGTAGGGGGAGCATAGGTTGAGTCATAAGTAGTTGAATACATATGCTAAGTTACATATCTTGCATGCCCCAACTCATGAATGCCTTAACTCAAACTCACAAACACTTATGCTTTCTAAAATTTTCATGTTATGTTTGTCATCATCAAAAAGGGGGAGATTGTTGGCTTAAGGGTCTCTCTTATGCCTCGATCTTTATTTTGATGATAACAAACATGTATTTAATCTAAGTGTGAAGTTCTGAGTTTAGGTTAAGGTTGCGATATGCATGCCAAATCCGTTCAAACAAGACGAAGGAAAAGATCGTCAAAGAAACAGAGGAAGAAATCGTTAAAGAAAGGCTCGGGATTAGATCAAGTAGAATTCATGTAATATACCCCTAGGTTAAGTTTATCCCAAGCCAAAGTTGTAAAGTTATCCAAGTTGAAACTTGGTAACTAAACCCATGAAAAATGCATGTAAAAATACAAGGAGAAGTCAGCCTTAGCCTGAGTTCGGTCTACCGGTCGATCGATCGAACAAGGCAGTCTCTGCCGAAGCAGCCTATTCGGTCGACCAAGTGAAGAAAAAAATGGGCAGTAGTCATTTGATCGACCAGTTGGTCGATCGAAGTTGGCGAAGAAAAAATTATATGGCTGCATCGGTCAACCGATAGAAGGCAAAATTAGGCAGAATGGCAGTGGTTAACCAACGGGTCGATCGAATGTCGGAAGAATTTTTTTTCTGTCAGCCGGTCGACCCGTCAGTCGACCGCGCTCTCACAGACTAGTAGCAGTCGCATTGGCGGTCGATCCGTCGATCGATCGGCCGAACGACCAGCCAACGATCGAACGGCTTCAACGGTCATTTTTTTACCCGTTGAACGTGTCGTTCGGTTGAGGGGTTATAAATACCCCTCACCTAACTTCTTTATAACTTCTAACAACCATTATTGAGCAATCAATGAAGTTTTCTAAGCCTTCAAAGAAAAAGTTCTGCACACGAATTCCAAGCGCTGCTGATCCTCTGCTTCTTCAACTATGCTGCAACTCAAAAGAGCAATCTTATTGCAAGTTGGAGACGTGAATGTGGTGGAAAGAAGCCTTGGTTAATCTTTCATTCTTAAAGCTCTTTCTGTGTATTTTGAATTTTATTGTAACTTGTTTTCAAAGTTGAGATAGCTGCTAGGTGTGCTAGGAAACACTTAGGGATAGCTTTATATAATTGTGTTTTGCCTAGGTGAATAGGATTGAGGTATTCTCCGAGTGGTGAGAAGGGTGTCCTCATTGTATTCAAAGGGAAAAATAAATTCTATAAAGTAGTGGTTAGAAATCCTTGGTGAGGAGCCAAGGTAGTGGAGTAGGCGGTTGGCCGAACCACTATAAGCATTCTTGTTTGCATTACTTTCTTACTTGCTTTTATCATTGTTATTGAATTTTGATTACATTAATCAGTAAGTAACAATTGCATTAAGTAAATATAAAATTGAGTAAGAAGAAAATTGAAAAATGGGACGGACACTATTCAACCCCCCCCCCTTCTAGTGTCGGGTTTCACACAACAAGCTCTCTATCAACCCTCGAGTCAAACCTGTGGCATAAAAGAAAAGTAAGCTCAGATTTGAGCGTCAATAAGCATCTCTAGAAGAGACCAAGAAGTTGTTGAAAGCGGGATTTATCAAAGAAATCAGATTCACCACATGGCTTGCAAATGTCGTGATGTTTAAGAAAAGTTTAGGAAAGTGCGGAGATGCGTGTACTTCACCCGACCTGAACAAAGCCTACCCGAAGGACTCATATCCTCTTCCGAGCATAGGCAAGCTCGTCGATGGCTCCTCAGGGTACCAGTACCTGAGTTTCATGGATGCATACTCAGGGTACAACCAGATCCAGATGCACCCCAAGGACGAGAAAAAAATGACTTTCATCGCAGAGCATGCTAACTTCTAGTATAAGATGATGCCTTTTAGACTGAAGAATGCAAGGGCCACGTACCAACGCTTGATAACAAAGGTTTCGAACAATAGATCGGCAGGAACCTGGGAGTATACGCGGACGACATGGTTGCAAAGACATCGATCATCGAAAACCACCACGACGACCTCACTGAAATCTTCAGCCAGCTCAAACACTATAACATGAGGCTCAACCTAGAAAAGTGCGCCTTCGGAGTCTATGTCATCAAGTTTCTCGGATTCATGATCACAAATCGAGGAATCGAGGCCAACCCCGAAAAAAATGCCTAGCAATACAAGAAATGTCTTGTCCTTAAAACATAATAGAGGTGCAACAGTTAATGGGGAGAGTGGCCACACTGTCGAGGTTCCTATCCAAATCGGCAAATCGAGTCGTCCCCTTCTTCAAGATCCTACGGAAGAAGCATGACTTCCAGTGGAATGAGGAGTGCGAGCAAGCATTCAAGGAACTTAAAGATTTCCTCACAAGAACCTCGGTCCTGGACAATCCCCAGTAAGGGAAAGCACTCTTCCTCTACCTCACAGTCACATAAACACTCTCAGTTCAGTGTTGGTCCGAGAATAGGGGAAAGACCAAAAGCCGTTCTATTTTGTCAGCAAAGTGCTCCAAGGCCCAAAAACAAAGTATGATAAGCTAGAGAAGCTCGCCTTCGCGCTGGTCATCTAAGTAAGAAGGCTAAGGCTGTACTTCTAGAGTCACCACATCTTGATGCGCACCGAATAATCAATCAGACAAGTCCTAGACAAGCCCGAGCTCGCCAGATGGATGATAGAGTGGTTAGTGAATCTCTCTAAATTCAGTATAGGGTATTAGTCAAGGGGCCCCATCAAGGCTCAGGCATCGGCAGACTTCGTCATCGAACTCATAGATAAAGAAGATGATGTCGACCACACCGAAACTTGGACGTTGTTTGTAGATGGCATCTCGAATGAAAAAGGGAGCAGAGCTGGCATCATCCTTGAGAATCACTAAGGAGTCTCCCTCTAGAGAAATCTCTGCAATTCCAATTCAAAGCGAGCAACAATCAGGCGAAATATGAAGCCCTAGTCGCCGGATTGAAACTCGCCGATGATGTAGGAGCACAGAAAGCTATCGTGAAAGGAGACTCACATCTTGTTACAGGGTAATTTAATGGTAGCTTCCAAACAAAGGACCCTTCTCTAGAAGGTATATGTCTTTAGTCCATTCATTAATGATTAACTTTGTTAATTATGTGGTCCAACACATCCCTCGGAACAAAAACACCCGAATTGACCTATTATCAAAGCTCGCCAACACCAAGAAGCCACAAAACAACATGTCGGTGATTTAATAAGTCATCGGCTAGCCAAACATTCAGTTGACCAACCCCTCGGCCGAGGTTTGAACGGTCTAGCAGGAGACTGACTAGAGGACCCCCTGCCACACCTATCTTAGGAAAGGAGAGATACTGGAGCACATCCTGGACCAAAAGAAATTTCGGAGGATGACAAGCTACTATACTCTGCTAGAAGATCAACTATACATAAGGGGATATTCCCAACCGTTACTCAAATGCATCAGCCAACCCCAGATTGATACTATCATAGCAGAAGTACATGAAGGCGTCTTCAGCAATCACATCGGTGGAAGACCATTGGCAGCTAAAATCCTTCGGGCCAGATACTTCTGTTCGACCATGAGGACATATTGTAGTTTGAATGTCAAATAGTGTGACAAGAGCCAGATATTCTTAGAAGTCTCGCAGAAGCATCCCGAGCCACCTACATAGCTTGGAAACCAGCTAACCATTTCACAAATGGGGGATCGACATCCTCGGCCCTTTTCCTCCAGCCCTAGAACAAGTCAAATACTTGGTAGTAGCCATCAACTACTTCACTAAGTGAGTAGAGTCTGCGCCGCTTGTTCGCCTAAGGTTTTCAACCTCGGTCTTTATCTCGGTTTTATCAACCTTGGCTACAAACATGGAACTTACATTTCATTGAGAAATAATTTTAGGTTCCAAGTCGAGTAGTGTGCGAAATCCGCAATTGGAAGATCCGTGCATAATCAGAAAAATCGAAAAGACGCTCATCGATGCGCTCGGAAGTCAGAAAAGAGTTAGGTTTAGGTTTTTTGGCTTAAATATAATGTATTTGAGCAAAAATATTTCTGGTTTGAAGTCGAGTTACGTGAGACGTCCGCGATTGGAACAACGACGAAATCGGCAAAAATCAAAAGGACACTCTTTGATGTGCTAAAATTATCTAAAAGTTAGATTATAGGTTTAGAGTGTTTAAAATTCATTTAAATCCTCTTTATGATGTAAAATAATCCGAAACCGACTTCTAAAAAATGTAAAATGCTGAAAATGCTAAAAAGGGGTGAAAAAGGCCGAAATGCTGAATTTTAGCTAAATTTGGGCTGATGTTTGGTCAACCTAGGATCAGCCCAAGGTCGATCAAAATCAACAATGACTCTTTTTTGAGCGGTTGAGTGTCGTTGAACCTGAATTTTAACCCATGTTTTCTATATATACTTGGGTTCCCTGCCATCCACACCCTCCCTAGAGTTCCTTGAGCCATCATTTGAGATTACAAAGGTATATTTGAGTCATTTTCTCTCAAACTCTAGTTTCCAACACATTGATTCTTAACTGAGCCTTGCACTTGATTGATTCATCATTTTAGCACATCCAAAGCATTCCAAATAAGACAAATGACGTACAAGCACAACAACATGAAAAAATTTATTACAACAAACCGCCCACAAGGGGTGGCAATGTCAGAAAACCCCTGAAGGGCAACAATGCAGAGGCTGAGTGTTTTTTTAAAAAATCATAAAGTTACTGAGACGAGGTGGCGGGAACATCGGCTACTGCGAGGGAAGTATCACTTCCAAATGTGTCAGCGGAAATTACGGGGACTGTAGGAGAAGTCGACTCGACAACCTTCACTTCCATGGCAAGCTGATCCACTAGGGCAACGTCCTTCACTTCCTTGAAATACTCGGCCTCTGAGAAGTTGGCCTCTGGGCTGAGGAAATTGGCTTGCTCTAGCACCTTGTCAAACCCTCACCATACTAAAGAGCAGCCTCACCTTGATAGTCGTTCACCTACCCCCGAGTCGGTGTACTTCTCCGCTAAGTCTTTGGACTTCAGCCCAGAGATTGGTGACCTCGGCCTTCAACTTTACCTCTACCTCCGTCGTAGTGCTGACTTTAAGTTTTGAGGCTGCCAACGCTGCCTTCAGGTCCTCAACGAGTACTTTGAAGGCATTGGCCTCCGCCTTGGCCTCCCTTACCTCCCCCCATAGCATAGACATGTTGTCCCTAACCTCGGCGAAAGTGTTAAGGAGATGTAAAATCTCATCATCCTTCGCCCTTAGCCTCCTCTCCCTCTCGTCCAGCTCAGGCTGATGAGATAGCTTCAGGGACTCAAACTCCTAAGTCGGGCCTCGACTGCTTCCAATATTGAAGATCTGTCCTTCTCTAGCTGCCTCACCAGGCCAACCAAATGAAGTTCTTGAACTTCAATGTATTTGATCATCTCGGTCGAGCCCACCTCCTTGAGCATATTGATAGCAACATTTGGGAGTAGTTGCTGGTCACAATAAGCATTGAAGGGAAAATCCCCGGACCACGGAGAGCCTAACCCGGCTAAAGCGTTGAAAGAATACAATCCTTGTTGGGCCTGGAGAGGATTTGCCGCATCGAGATGCCGCTGCACTTGATAATTCGCCGTCGCCACTGTCACCGTCGCCACAGTCACCACGACAGGCTTTGGGGGGATAACCTCCCGAGGGGGCAGCTCCTCTTCCTCGAATATAACGATGCCTAGAGCCCTATTCATCCTATCCTGCTAGAGATGAGGGGGAGAATGAGGGATGTTGGAGAACGTGAAGGGACCCTCGATATGTTTGAGCCCTTCTTTCCGGAGGACTGAGCCTAGGGTCATGTAATCCTTATAGGTTTTTGCAGAGGCGGGAGGGGTGAGATGTCTGTTGTCGACCACTTCCCCTTATCGATTGTTGGAGCCTTCCCCTTCATCTCTCTTAATTTTGCTTGGAGAGCCGCCAAGTTCATCTTCGGGGCCATGTTATCTGCAAGATACAACTCAGAGTCAGCATACTAAGAGGAATGGCTAAAGTGACAGGCGGATACCTTACAACCTCGGACTTACTTATATAACTTATGACCGATGACTCATCCTGGTCCCACCTCAACAGCTCCTTCCAAGAGAAAGGAGAGAAGGGCCCGCACTAGTCTAGAAACCTTATTACCAGCCTCTCCTTCAGCAGAATGGCCTCCTCCTCCAACATCAATATGGTGATCAGGTTCCAACTCCAGAGGGGAACCTTTCCAAGGGCGACACCTCATGCAAACAAAATTGCCAGTCGCTCAGCCTAGACCTCACCTTAGAAGAACTCTTTCTTGAAGTTCTTGTAAGAACTCCTGAATAAGCCGAAGAGCTTTATCCTCGAGATACTATTGAAGGACACCCACTGGCCCTTCTATGTTCCTTTGGCTTGAAAAAATGAAATGAACACACCGAGGCTCGGCTCGACACGCAGGAATTCCATTAAAATATCAAAACAGCGGACAAACTTCCAACTGTTCAGGTGAAGCTGCATCGGGGTGACGTCCACTTGGGTCAATACCCTGCATTCAAAATCAGTGAAAGGTAGCTTGACTCCGAGGTCCTCGAGCATGGTCCGCTATACAAAGATAAACTCTGTATCCCTCCTAGAGTGGAAGACCCTATCCTATGGAGAACGTGGAAGGCACTCGAAGGCGGTCTCATCGCGTGAACATGAGAGCAATATTCCTTTACAGAAGGCCGCAGTTCTGCTCGAGCTAGTCTTCACCGAGCTCTCCCGTTGTATCTCATCATTAACCCAGGAGTATGATTATGCGACCGCTCTTAGTCTATCTACTATGTTCTTCCCCTTACCAGCCATTTTTCAACCAAATTGGAACACTAATAAACGAGGGACGAGTCAGTACAATATATCAACCTAAGGCCGACCTAGACAAAGAAGAAGCAAAGAGATAGGGTCAAAAAAGACTCATCGAAAAAGGACCGAGATGAACAGGATGATGAACGAAACAATGATGTCATCGATCAAATTCTTGTGAGCAAGAAGCAAAAAGGCAGAAAATAAGCAAGAACTCAAAACGCGAGAAAAGTCTAAATGAGGGGAAAGAGGAGGTTTTAAAGCTCGGAAAGTGGAAACCTCTTCATCCAAGGTTGACGTTCGTATCCTGTTGACGGAGCAAATCTTGGCTGATCACTCCATTAGTGGCAAAGGCCCAACGCCTCAAAGATGAACGGCTAGATCTCCATACCATGACTACTCCCTGCCAAAATTAAATGCTAAACAAGTAGGCGTTAATAGGAGACAAAAACGTGGAAAAAGCACCCCATCCCTCCGCAGCCACCATACTAAGCGCAGAAACAAAAATATCGTAAAACAACAAAACCAAGATATGCTGAGCTCACCTACCTTGGCGATTTGACTGAGGACAAAACTTGGCATGTGTTCATATTCCAACCCGAGGACAAAAGCTCGGCCGAGATCGGATGCTCGACACACACAAAGAGCTTGGCAGATAGATAGAGGTTGGCCCACTACTAGAGTTCGGTACGAAGTCCTCAGATTTCAACCAAGCTTGAGGGCTGTGGAATGGACCGGCTCTTTGAGCCCGATCGAAATGGTCCCAGAAGCGACCTAGCTCATGAACCAGACCCAGATCGAATCAGCTATAACTCTGCTCGAGGGCTCCACCCGATCATACAAGGATATTAACATCCTGCATTTATCATTAGGATTTCAATAGTAATATCCACAATCTAGGGGATAGCAATCGACTTATTCAAAGTGCATTCCCGCAGAATTCCAGGAGAAATCCTCATCAAATACTTAGACTTGCCCCAAAAAACATACATGACACACATAGGTATACTTCTTCCGTTCCAATTCCATACACACCACCTAGAATTCCCTCTCACTTGAGCATCAGAGTGTCTTTGTCGGTCGCCACCGGAGCTGCGTTGAACCAGGAGACCAGGGGACTTTCGACACCACCGATCTCAAGCAAGAACATTTATCGATCTCAGGCGAGAACACTATTATTAAAAATTTTGATTTTTTCATAGTTTAAGAATTAAAATGTCCTATAAAACTATTTAAATAAAAAAAACAAAAAATTATTGACAAACAACACATGAAGCATCAAATAACTGTCGAGTATATACATCAAAATCTTGTATCTACATCAAATGTATATACATCATTGTATCAAAATGTATATTTATTTGTCAAATAAACATACAAAATAGTAAAAAAATGAATAAAACTATGGCGTGGGATCAGACGACGGATGTGATGAGACAAGAGACTAGCTAGGTAGGAAGCGTATCACTTGGCGTCGACGAAGACGATGACTGTAATGTAGATATTGTCGCTCCAAATGATGGAGGGAGTGGACCACCGAGCCAAGTCCTAAATTCAGAATCACTTGGGTCATTTGATCCCAAAGAGTTCAGATGTCGGAGTTAATGCGTGCTTGAGTAGTCTTGACATTGGCTAATCGATCCTTTATCCGATTAGATGTAGATGACGTCGATGGACCATTAGTGGAGGAGGTGGAGGCAGATGATCCCGCACTGTATGGCTACAACAATGCTTGTACATGTGCCATTGAGTCAATGCCATAGGCAAGACCGTGGTCGACACCTACCACCTGCATCCATACATCAGCATCAAGCTGATGTTGCATGAGAGAACCTCTGTGTTGGGTCACTAAATATATATAGACTTCAAAATAAATTTAATTAAATTACGTAGTAGAACATGAAATAAATTTTGAAAATAATAACTTATATATTTACTTACCAAAATGGTCTCCGGTCTCTGGCTAATAAACTCCCCCGATGAGGGCCACGCTAACATCTATGTTAAGCCTCGAAGACCCTAAGAGAGTTAGAGGGTATCAGCATCCCGTGCTCATCTCGCGTCCCCTTGTTGTGCACTAAATATTAGTTTTTAATGATATTAACAATAATAAAAGTAGCTATAAAATTACGTACTGGCAACACTCATGGCTCGTAAAGGGAATGGACATGCCGGTTTGACGAGTGAGGGATCCCTCTACATGCATCATCCTCTTCTGGTGTGTCATTCGGGAGACACCCTACCACTCTTCCAACACCTAGATGTTGATCAGTGCGTCTCATATGATTATTGTCATCCAAGCGGGCTCACATCCCTTAAATAGTAGTATCAGTGTCTCTCTATCCACGTCGATCGTAGCCCTCGCCTCTTGTCGGGCTAGGTGAGGATATCCTTGAAAAGCTTCTTTCGATAAGCTTCCCAAGTATCCTCGATCTAGACCTGAAGGCCATTTTGAATATTAATATAATTGATTAAAAAAACTATAATTTATTATACCTCAAACTCGGCCCATACATGTCTTGGTACTACTTTGGCACGTGGATCCAAGACTGCCATGGCCCTTGAAAGAATCTCTTACTGATGGCAGTAATGTCGCAGACGACATCATCCTGCTTGAACCTACAACTCAAGTATAATAACATAAGTATCAATTAATTAACATTTATAATAAATAAAATACTATACTTACTTTAAACCATTAAGCGATATCCATGGTCGTAAGTTTTTGGATGATGGTATCGTGACCCCTCTGTTAGGCCCACGAGGCCTACGACGGTCTCGAGTCTCCAGGTCCGGTGCTGTTGGTGCTGCTAGAGCCACGGTGTTGGTGGTGGTGGTAGTCATGATCTATGTGATCAAGGATGGTAGCTCAGTGCTCTCAACATCTACATTGTAATGTTGATAAGTGGGGAAAAATATATAATATAAACAATCAACGAAAAATATTTGAAAAGGAATATTACATCAATCATCGACATCATCTGAATAATAATCAATTGATTCATTTTCTTCTTCACTCGTCTCATAATCTTCAATATTGTTTTCCTCTTTCTCTTTTTCAGCAACATTTGATTCATCATCAATACTTTCTTTATAATGATCTTGTATAATGACTAAACTTTTGTCTTTAAGTGTTTGACTCACAACTTCAACTGTAGGTGGATTATCCACTTGATAGAAAACACCTTCTACAACCCTTGTAGTATCATTCTCCTCTGTCATTGGATCAACTCTTATCGTGCCTTAGTCTTACTCACTTCCCGTCACTCACATCTAACTCTTTGTTTGCTTGGATATTTTGTTTAATATACTTGTTGTGCCTGTGATGCCAAAATAAAAGGCTCGTTTGACACCAACTTAGATTTGTAATTAATGTCAACAAGTTTATAGGTTGGATGAATTTGAGTCCCATTGTGATATGTCAAACTAGTGACATTTGAACGTCACAATTTTTTTGCACCCAAAATATTGAAGCTCAAGTACTTCCTCTAGTAGATTGTAAAAATCACAATCATAATCAACCCATGTGGAGCCCTTCACACTAACACCGGCATTCATCGTCTTCTTTGTGATTGAGTACTCCTAGCTTGTATGAAATTTATATCCATTTCATGATAGTCCACATGCTAACTCGAATAGTTTGTTATCCATTTCCTGAATATATTCATTCGATCAAGCTTTGAACCAATTCAACAATTCTGTCTTACGCCTTCTTTCTAATTCTTCCTCGGCGATATTAGGTATTTGTTCACGAATCTCCTTGTCAAATTGTTGAATGAAGGGATAAACTTCTGGATAATTCATCAATACATATAATTATGCAAGATGATATTTCTCTCATTTAAATATCTTGATGAACGTGAACTCAAACCACGCCCAAGACAACAAAATATTTGCAGACAATCTGCAGAATTCACATTTCGCCAATCATCATTTCATGGAAGACAATTCAGCATTGTATGCATATTTGACTCAGAATAAAAAGACCACATATTGAATAATATAAGCTTCACATATTGAACCTTCCACCGCTATCGTATTCTTTACTTTTCCTTTTAACCTCTGCATATACCTCTCGAATAAGTACATCTAGAGATTCTAAATCGGGCTACCAACTCTTGCCTCATAGGCTAAATGAACTAGTGGATGTTCCATTGAGTCAAAAAATGCAGTTGAAATATATGCAATAGTTTGCAAAGAATTTCTATAATATTAATCTCTAACTTTTTCATGTCTTTGATACAGAGGACATTGGAATAGATATCTCTGAAGAACAGGCTATGATCGATCAAGGGATCCTAAATTTTGTATCCTAAAATATCACGAAATGCAATTGGAGTACGTAATATCTGCATGAACAATATGAACAACCAAGCCTCCCCTGTATGCTATAACGAGACTACTTAGCATATGCTGAGAAGTCACCAATTGTCCACAACAATACAATCCTCAAGTTGAAATTCCTTTTATGATGAATATCATAAGTGATGGCTCCATCGACCCATAGTTTCTTTAATTCGTCAATTAATAGTTGAATGAACACATCCAATTTTTTTCTTGGCCCCCTTGGTCCTTGGATAATCATACTAAGAAATATGAAATCATCTTTCATGCACATTGATGGCGACAAGTTGTAAACTGTAATGAAGACTGACTAAATAGAATTTGAAGTGGACAATAGACTAAATGAATTGAATCCGTCAATTTATAATCCTTGTCTGATATTTCTAGGACCACTTGCAAATGATGGATAACATTGATCAAGATGTTTTCATATTTCACTATGAGAAGGGTGTGTTGTAATAGTCAAATCACGACTTTTAGCATGTCACGTCATATGCTGAGTTGTTTTCTTAGACATAAACAGTAACTTCAATCTGGGAATTATTGGAAAATACCAAAGAACCCTAAATAGTATTTTTTCTTGCTTGTTGGAATAATATTTCTCTTTGTATCGAGGATGTTGACGAGTTGGGCACTCAATCAAGTTTGCATATTCACTATAATACGAAATCCAAGACACCTGAAATGCATGAATTTCTAATACCCTAAACCAAGCCTCTTCATCATTTTTTTGGTCTTATAAATAATGTCCACTAGTTTGTTAACTTTAGGCAATGCTTTGTAAAAAAATTCGATAAATCGATCATATGCTATCTCGATTATGTTGCAATCGGATTTAATATTTAATAATTAAGCCATTGTTGACAACTTTGAGTATTTGTTGCAAATATTGTACAATGGTTCATCTGCAGCTTTTCGTAAACTATGTTGCATCTACATTTTCTATTATATTTATTTTCAGTTGTACACCTGATTGTATATACGGCTCGCACTTTATATCCACTTATGCTTTAGTATTTGACGAATCAATCTGAGGCATTGGTAACTGTTCCTACTTGAGGATCTAAGTAGTTCGATACGGTTCATGTCTCTCCTAGTTAGGTACAACTCCGGTGAGGGGGAGGGGGGGACCTGTAAAAGTCACTCTGATGCTCAAGTTAGTAGGACTCCCACGTGGAGGTAATAAAAAATGGAACTTAGGGTACCTAAGGCGTAACGTGTTTGTATTTATTGCAGGTGGAGGTGTTGATGTCGTCCAATAATCTCGCGGAGATATTGCTCAGAATGGTTCGAGGCTAATCCCGGAGATGGCGCGCTTGTAATGGTGTATCCCTTGTGATAAGGAAGGACGTGGATGTCCTTGTATGGCCGGGTGGAGCCGTTTGGTTTGGCTCGAGTCAGGTTTAGAAATATGACCGGGTGAAGCCCCAAGTAGAGCCATTTGGTTTGCCTCGAGTTTGGTTGTGGGGCACTGTTGGGTCTAATCCGACTGGGCCCAATAGTTCTAGTCCAATCCACAGCCCCCGACCTCGGTCGGAGTCTGGAGGACTACATGCCGAGCTCTAAGTGATTTTGGCCCTTGACCTCGGCTGGTCACATATAGGTTGCACGGCTTCTTATGCTACCTTTCACTATCCAGGTCCGATGTGATATATATCTTTGTGAGAGGGGAAGGTGCTTTTCAGGATGTTTGCCATTTGTACGGTAGATATAGTTTGACATGAAAGTAATTATAAGAAAAAATCTAGTAGGTGGTTTCTGAGGCATCGGAGCGCCAGTTGTGATGGGATGTGATTCCGTCCGTGAAAGAATTGCCCACTGGTGAGGCAGTTTTTATTTTGGGTCTATAAATAGCACCTTGTGTGTTGCGTGTATTGTCAAGCATGGAGTGAGAGGTTTCAAAAATCACCATCCCTCCAGGGGTTACTTTTGTTTTGTGGGTGAATGGTTCATCGCTCGCCGTGGGTTTGTACCATCGGGCTTAAAGATGAAGGCAGGAGACAGGGTTGTGGCCATGGGTCTATACCATCGGGCTAACGACCAAGTCGTCTCCATGGTTCATGCGTCGAGGGAGGCGTCGTGCTCTTTGGCCGCTTGGGACCATGTCCATGGTCCTAGTTTTACCTAGTCGGAGCTTTCACTCTGCTCCTTCTTGCCGTTCAACTCCCGGGTTGCGAGAGATTTTATGACCAAGTCTTCGTATAACGTTATATCCTGGTAGCAGAATCCTGAGCTTGGGTTCTTGTCCGCGCATCTTGGTCGATGATGATGTTCTTGGGATGCTGTCCTAGTAGCTATTTTGTCAGTAGGCCATTTGTATTTTGTTGATGAGCTGCCCTTACGGGTTTGCAAATGTAAATATCCCTTTGTGAGTCTTTAGGAAATAAAAAGATGTCTTTTCATGTTTATCCTTGTTGTGTTCTTGCCGAGTTTGATCGACTTCTCAATTTGCTAAGGCTATGTTAGCTGCATATCTTGGTTAGAAAACTAATATTTAAATTTGGGATTACGAGTTTGGTAATTATGAGTAAGGCGCTGAGGCTGTTGAGTCTGATTGGCGAAAGTACCAAGCTCTGATTGGTGGGGGCTCTGAGGCCAGGAATAGCGACGTTGTGGCCGATGATCAGACTCGATGAAAACTGAGCTCGTGAGAAGCGTAACGCAGGACCGCACGCGAGGGGTCAAGTAAGGGCACTGAGATCGAAAGTAACGGCTTTGGGGCCGAGAACCACAATCGGGGGTTCAAGTTGAGCTCGCCAAGGAGCGTAAGGTGGAACCGCACGCGAGGGGTCGAGCAAGGGCGCTGAGACCAGAAGTAACAGCTTTGGGGGCCAAGAATCGTACTCGGGGGTTCAAGCCGAGCTTGCCAAGGAGCATAAGATGGGATCGTGCATGAGGGGTCAAGTAAGGGCTCTGAGGCCGGAAGTAGTGGCGCAGTGGCCAATGAGCTAGGCTGGTTAAAACTCGGTCTTGGTCATGTAAGGGCATTGAGGTCGGAAATAGCGGCTATGGGGGCCGAGGATCGGACTTGGTGAAAACTGAGCTCGTGAGAAGTGCGCTTGGGGCTGTGTTGCTCATTTAGAGCATGTCGGGTTTAACCGAAGGCCGCATTTAGGGTCGAGGATTAGACTCGATGAAAATTGAGCTCGCGAGAAGCACGCTTGGGGTCGTTGGGAGCGTGAGATCCCATAATAGGCAATGAGGCCAACGAGCCAGACTAATGAAAATCAAGTTTTGGTCGTTGAGTGTGGCATTGACGCCGACGAGTTTGGGCTAATGAAAATCAAGTCCCAATTGCTTATGGAGGCTTTGTAGCACCAAGAATAGGGGCTGTTGGCTGAGGAGAAATGGTGCATCATGTGGGTCAAGGGCCACTTGTGAGATCGTGTAAATTCCTCATGTAAAGTATGCATTGACTGCAAGTGATATTAGACACAAAAGAAAT
Source organism: Canna indica (assembly GCA_034359265.1). NCBI lineage: Eukaryota > Viridiplantae > Streptophyta > Magnoliopsida > Zingiberales > Cannaceae > Canna > Canna indica. The sequence goes on along the minus strand of CP136898.1, from coordinate 26,581,769 downwards.
GTGCAAAATAGGAAGAGTAATTTCATTGTGAGATATCATAATGATACATTGTGTCCCACCGAGAGTTAAACTTTGGCTTACATAGGGTGGAGCCTCGTTAAAACCTTTCATGGGGAAAACCTAGTTGGAAAAAACCGCCAAGTAGGAAAAAGAGTTCTTCAACCTTGTTATAATATAAGGGTGGAAGCTTAGCTGTAGTAGGCCCGTAGAGAGGCCCTTAAGGGTGGAAGATTGGGTTGTTGTGTTGTAACTCCAGAGGATGTCTGGTAGTTCTTTGACCCAGTGTCCCTTGACCCATTTGAGCTTCTTCGTTAATCTTGTTAGAATGACTTTGTTACCTGCTTCAACCTGGCCATTTGTATGTGGGTGCTCGACGGACGAAAATAGTTGTCGGATGCCAAGGTCCTAGCAGAACTCTCGAAATCGGTGATCCATGAAATGTGTCCCATTGTCGCTCATAAGGTCGCACGGTATTCCATACTCGCGAATGATGTTTTTTCAAATAAACTTCTGAACTTTGTCAGTCACAATTGAGGATAGGGGTTCAGCCTCTATTCATTTGGTAAAGTAGTCGATTGCTACGACCAAGAACTTGATTTTCCCCGACGCTAGGGAATGGGACTAGGAGGTCAATGCCCCACCTGTGAAATGGCCAGCTGGTGTCCGAGCTGTGTAGCGGCTTGGGGTGTAGTTGTGAGACTTCGGAGAATCTTTGACATTTGTCAGATTTTTTGACGTAGAGGCTGCAATCTACCTTCATGCTTGGCCAGAAGTAGTTGGCCTGGTGATTTTGGCGGCCAGGGACCTTCCTTTGATGTGGTTGCCACAGATGACGTCGTGGACTTCTGCCATTATGGTGGTTACCCGAGGTTTGACGACACACTTGAGGAGTGGTCAGAAGTACCCTCTTTTGTAGAGTTAATTATCAAGGAGCGTATAATAGCTTGTCATTCTTTTAAATTTACCTGGATTGGAAGTGTGTTTAAGGATCTCGCCTCGTTTGAGGTAATTTATGTAAGGGGTTTTCCAGTCTGCGCTTTGTTCGACTATTTGGACCTCGGCCGAGGTATCGATCGGTTGGATGCTCGGATCTCCGAGAACTTACTGAATGACCGACCTATTGTTTTGAGGATTTTCGATAATAGCGAGTTGGGATAGTAGGTCGGCTTGGGTATTTTCTTCATGATGTATGTGTTGAATCATGCAACTATCAAAGTTAGTGATTAAAGAATGTACCTGGGCTGGACTAGAACTATTGAGCTCGGTCGGACTAGACCCAACAGCGCCCCACCATTCATCGTGAACCAAACCGCGCGGCCCCGCCCAGGGGGGCTCTGCCCAAACAACACCTTTAAGCCATACTCAAGCTAAGTCAAGCGGCTCCATCCGAGGGATCCACTTGGCCAAATATAGACGCCTACGTCCTCCCTTATCACAAGGGATATACCATCATAAACCTGTCATCACCGGGATTGGCTTTGACCCATTTCGGGCAACAATCCTAGCGAGATTACCGGCAACATGATCACCTCCACCTACAATATATACAGATGCGGCGCACCCAGGTAATCCTAAGTTCTAATTTTCATAAACTCCACTCTTGGAGTCACCCTAACTTTGGCGTTGGAGTGTCTTTTGCAGGCCCGGAGAAAACCAAAGACCCCATAATCCAAAAGGCCCAAGCTGTTCCCACTCTTGATGCGGGGCCCTTTGCCGACCACATCATGACAACCCACCTTCCACCGAGAAGCGAGTTGCCCAACACTATGATGCCATACACCACCACGGGAGACCTCGCCATACACCCAATAGCATTCCAGACCGCAATGCTCTATAACGGAGTGAACAACTCCGCACTCTGTCGAGCCTTTCCGGCATTCTTAGGGAATAGCGCCCTGTTATGGTTTGCCTCCCCCCACCAGGCTCTATTCACTCTTTCAAAGACGTCTCCCGCGTCTTTCTCGGTTATTTCACCACGTCACGAGTATACCACAAGACGACAGCCACCCTCCGCTACATCAGACAATGGCAACATCAGCCCCTAAGGGAATACTTGAACCAGTTCTGGGCCACGACGACCGACATCTCAAACCTCGACCCAAAAATCGAGCTCTTTTGCCTCCAACTCAGTTTAAAACTCGAGCTAGCCCTTCGCCGACCAAATCGCCTTAACTAAGCGCAAGGACATGGCCGAGTTCCAATAAAAGGAGGCAGATTCTATAATAATAGAAGACCAACAAGATGCGAAGAGAGTCGACAAGCAAAACCTCAGAGCCATCATCGAAGATAAGAAATCCAGGAAGCGCGATGAGAAAAAGGCGAATCACAGTCACCACGAACAAAGTTACCACCTGATGTTGAGGTTCCCACCTCACCCAAGCAATAGATTTGAAAGGCACACACCCCTCAATACCTCATGGGAAACAATACTACAAGAAGTACATTATTTGCAACTGCTTAGGCCCTGAGATGCCCTGAGTTGCCCCGAAAGCTCAAAATATTCATACAGAGGCAGCAAGAGTAAAAGGTGTGAATTCCACCGGACCTTTGGGCAAACCGCTAAAGAATGTGTGGTCCTCCGTGACCAGATCGAACGATTGATTAGAGAAGGTCGCCTCGACCACTACATCCGATCGAGTTACCAACCACATCGGGGCCTCAGTTAGACCCCACAACTCGATGACACAGCCGACAACCGTAGCCTAGAAAGTGAATGGTCCTACCCCAACTCCCAGGGAATCATTGACTACATAAAGGGAGGATTTGCTGGAGAAGACAGTTCCAAAACACAATCGCCACAAATAGTCATGATCGTCGGCGAAACAGCTTGGTCACAAAGGCTACGCATACCCACACCGGTAATATCTTTCTACGACTCTGATTATCAAGGGATTGACAAGAACTTGCATGATCCTGTCGTTCTTTCTGTGTTTGTTGTTGGCTTCTTTATCACGAAAGTTCTGGTGGACTAGGGAAGCTCCGTCAACGTCCTCTTCTACCCAACGCTCGAAAGAATAGGCATCAACAAATCCTCGCTACATCCATACCATGGAGAGCTTGTTAGCTTCTCAGGAGATCATGTAAATGTCAAAGGCCACTTATGGATGGCCACCACATTTGGCTCCAAACCAAGAACCAGAGCAATAAACATATAGTTTCTAGTCGTCCAGTGTGTGAGACCATATAATATGATCTTGGGTCGGACCTCCTTGAATAACTTAGGGGCCATAGTATCTACTCCTCACCTCGTCCTAAAATTCTCCATTTCCGGAGACAAAGGTAGGACTCATTCATGCAGACCAAAGGGAAGCTCGTTGATGCTACAATGAGTGCCTGAAACTCAAGTCGATAGAACCCCAACCAAAGATATCAGATTTGGATCCCGGAGGAGACATCTAGGAGTGCCCCCAACTCGCTGACGACCTGGATCCCATACAGATCGAGACATTCCCCGAACAACTTACATTGGAGCACACCTCCCCAATGAGCTCAAAGTACGACTAAGAACCTTACTCAAAAATAATGCTGACCTCTTCGCATGGACACCCGCCGATATGCTAGGGATAGATCCCTAGGTCATCTGCCACCAACTAGCCATCGAACCTCGTGTCAAACCCGTCGCCCAAAAAAAGAGGACATTCGGAGCCGAGCGACAACATGCGTTACTCGAGGAGACCACGAAGCTGCTAAAAGCAAAATTCATCATGGAGATCTGCTTCGCAACGTGGCTTGCGAACGTTGTCATGGTCAAGAAACATTAGGGAAAATGATGAATGTGCGTCAACTTCACCGACCTCAACAAATCTTGCCCAAAAGATTCATACATGTTGCTTAGAATCGAGAAGCTCGTTGACGGCTCCTCAAGATATTAATACTTGAGCTTCATGAATGGCTATTCAGGCTACAACCAAATCCGGATGCACCTGAACAATGAAGAAAAAATGGCTTTCATCATTGAGCATGCAAATTTTTGCTATAAGGCGATGCCTTTCGGACTCAAAAGCATGAGCTACATACTTGCGATTAATGAACAAAGTCTTTGAGAAGCACATAGGCCGCAACATGGAGGTATATGTCGATGACATGGTGGCCAAAATGCCTGTCACAGGCAATCACTGCAACGACCTCGTCAAGATCTTCAATAAGCTCAAACACTACAACATAAGACTAAATCTAGAGAAGTGTGCCTTCGGAGTGTAGGGTGACAAGTTCCTCGGTTTCATGCTAACACACAGGGGAATAGAAGCCAATCCAAAAAAATGCCGCGCTATTCAAGAAATGAGAAGCCCGCGCAACATAAAAGAGATAAAATAGCTCACTAGAAGAATGACAACACTTTCTAGATTCCTTTCCAGGTCGGCCGATCGAGCTGCTCCTTTCTTCAAAATCTTGCAAAAAAAGCAGAACTTCCATTGGGATGAGAAATGTGAACAAGCCTTTGAAGATCTACAGCAATTCCTCGCCAACCCATCAGTTTTGGACAAATCGCGACAAGGAGAAACCCTCTTTCTCTACCTTACTGTCACAGAGAACGACCTCAGCACAGTCCTGATTTGGGAATAGGAAAAAGACCAGAAACCAAAATATTTCGTTAGCAAAGTTCTCCATGGACAAGAACTCAGATACCAAAAGCTTGAAAAACTCGCCTTTGCCCTAGTCATTTCGGCTCGAAGACTGAGATGATGTTTCCAGAGCCACCATATTAAGGTACATACTGAACAACCAATCCGACAGGTGCTGGTTAAGCCCGAACTCGTGGGGCGAATGATACCATGGTCGGTGGAGCTTTCATAATTCAACATTGAATATCAACCCAGAGGTCCCATCAAGGCCCAAGCGTTGGTCGATTTTGTTGCCGAGTTCACCAACCAAGGAGATACCCCCAACCAGCGGGAAGCCTAGACGTTGTTCGTGGATGGAGCCTCCAACGAAAAGGGAAGCGGGGCCGACATAATTCTAGAAAATGGCCAGGGAATCACGCTAGAGCAATCCCTTCAATTCAAATTTAAAGATAACAACAATCAGGCGGAGTACGAAGCTCTAATAGTTGGACTAAAACTCGCGCATGAGGTAAAAGCCCGAAGCATCGTCGTAAAAAGCGACTCGCAACTTGCCATGGGGCAAGTCAATGGCACCTGCCAGGCCAAAGATCCTTCACTCGAAAGGTACCTTACGCTAGTACAATCTTTAATCACTAATTTTGATAGATGTATAATCTAGCACATACATTGGGAAGAAAACACTCTGGCTGATTTGCTATCCAAACTTGCTAGCACCAAAAAACCACCAAACAACAGATCGATCATCCAGCAAGTCCTCGGACAATCGAGTATCCGACCGGCTAACAACACGACCAAAGTCCAAACAATTGAACAAGGCTCGGATTGGAGAACCCATTATATCAATTACCTCAGGCAAGGCAAAATCCCGGAAGGCACCCCCAACCCGGGAAGATTCAAAAGAATGGCAAGCTACTACACGCTTCTTGATAACCAACTCTACAAAAGAGGGCTTTCCCGACCACTCCTCAAGTGCGTCGCCCAACCTCGAACAACCACCATAATGGCAAAAGTCTAAGATGACATCTACAGTAACCACATCGGAGGAAGGTCGTTGACCGCCAAAATCCTTTGAGTTGGCTATTTCTGGACAACTATGAAGATGGATTACAACCTTTATGTCAAAAAATGCGACAAGTGTCAAAGGTTCTCAGAAGTTTCTCAACTACACCCTGAACCCTTGCACAGTTCAGACATCAGTTGAACCCCTAACGATGATTGCAACAGATAAAATCCAAAAGTTCATCTGGAAAAGTATCATCTACAGATTCGGAATACTATGAGAACTCATTATCGATAACGGAACTCAGTTCACGGATCGGCGATTCTGAGAGTTCTGCTCGTACCACGGCATCAAACAACTCTTCTCGTCTGTTGAGCACCTACAAACGAATGGCTTAGCTGAGGCAGCCAACAAAGTAATCCTAACCGAGTTAAAGAAAAAGCACGATCGAGTCAAGGCCTATTGGGTCGAAGAATTACCTGAAGTACTTTGGAGTTACAACACAACAACTCAGTCTTCCACCTCGAAACCCCTTATCGCCTCGTTTACTAAACAAAGGCCATGATTCCCGTCGAGATCGCAAAACTGAACCTCCGCAGAAATGCTTTCGAGGAATAGGGTAACACAGAAGCTCGGATCACCGAACTTGACCTCATTGAAAAAGAGAGAGAACTCGCCAAAATCAGAGAAGAGGCAATGAAGCTCGGGATCGCCCAGAAATACAACAAATGTGTCAGGCCAAGGAGCTTTACAGAAGGCGATATAGTCTTCAGGAAGATCGAACCATAGAGAAAACCAGCAGGAGAAGACAAGCTTGCCCCAAACTGGGAAGGCCCCAATCGGATCACTGAGGTCCTAGGAAAAGGTGCCTACAAGGTAGCAGAACTCTCCAAGTGGGAACTCCCACGATCTTGGAACGCGGCCACCTTGCGGGCCTATTACATCTAAGAATTCCCCTATAAATTACGACAAGGCTAGGGTGCTCTTTTCCTTACTCGGTAGTTTTTTCCTACTAGGTTTTCCCCATGGAAGGTTTTTAACGAAGCCCTACCTAGTGTAAGCCGAGTCCAGCTCTGGTGGGGTATGATGTATCTTCATTTCATAACAAAGTTGTTTTCTCTATTACACACATCTTTTGTGTCTAACCTCCTTCTCAGTCATTGCATACTTTGTAGGAGGAATTTATACAGTCTCACAAGCAGCCCTTGACCCACGTGACGCGTCATTCCTCCTCAGTCAATCTTCCCTACTCTCGGCATAACCAAGCGCCTAAGCAATCGAGACTTAGTTTTCGCCAGCTCAAGCTCAACCCAGCGCTTCACTCAGCGACTAGGATTCGGATTTCACTAGTCTGGCTTGCCAGCCTCAGTGCCTATCTCGGGCTCCTACACCCTCAACGACCCTAAATGCGCATGTCAAATGGACTTAGATACGGCCTTCGGCTCAGCCCGGCATGCTCCCAATGAGTAACACGACCCTAAGTGTGCCTGTTGCGAGCTCACTTTTCACAAAGTCTAGTCTTTAGCCTTACAAATGGCATCCGGCTAAGTCCGACACACTCCCAGCGAGCAACACAACCCTAACTGCGCCTATTGCAAGCTTAGTTTTCACCGAGTCTGGTCCTCAGCTCTAAATGCAACCTCCGGCCTAGCTTGATGCATTCTCAAACAAACAACACAATCCCAAGTACCTTCATCATAAAACGAAGCAACACATTCGAGATGGATGTTAAGCGAGATGAGCAAGAAACAAAGTTCTGCCTCAAACTCCTGCTCCTAGGATCCGACGGTGTGCCCAAACTGGGTCGGGGAAGCCCCTGCCACCTAGGAGTTGGAAGAACAAGCAGAAGAGGAGGTCAAAGTGACAATGGGCAAAATCTAAGAACCACTTACAAGAGTTCTAAAGCAGCATAGTGTTTCCTGAAAACTAGGGAAGCAGGCTTCGCCTTCATTGTAAGCCCGATTGTACAAACCTACGCCTAGAACTCTTTCCCCCGCTCAAATCCTCAAGCCCGATGGTATAGACCCATGACAAACGGCGAACTCCTCGGCGGCCAAATGCAAGCAACCTGCGATACGATGGTAATTTTTGACACCTCCAAATCCATGATTTCCATAACATACAAACAAGCAGGGGGCTATTTATAGACCTAGAATGCAAACTGTCACTGTAACTGACGAATTCATAGGGCATTACTCTCTGTCAAACATAATTGACGCTTTAGAAACAAATTGCATAATCTTTGATCATGATTGTTTTTTCCTCCAAAAGATATGTTTGCTAAACAAACGGCACACGCTTGAAAGAAACCTTCATAGGTGTCACATCCGACCCGGATACCAAGGCAACACATCGAAAGCCGCGCGCATAATCACCCCATGACTAACCAGAGTAATAGAGACCAACCTCACTTAGAGCTTAGCACGCAATCCTACAGACTCCAATTGAGCTTGGGAATTATGGACTAGACTAGAGCTATTGAGCCCAATCGTACTAGACCCAGCAGCGCCCCGTCGTTCACCGTGAACCAAACCATGCGGCCCTGCCCAAGGGGGCTCCACCCAAGAAACACCTTTAATCCAGACTCAAGCTAAGTCAAGTGGCTCTATCCGGGGAACCCACCTGGCCTAATATGGAAGCATGCGTCCTCCCTTATCACAAGGGACATACCATCATAAACTCGTCATCTCCAGGATTGGCCTCGACCCATTCTGGGTAGCAATATATACAGACACGACGCATCCAGGTAACCCTAAGTTCCAATTTCCATAACCTCCACCATTGGAGTCATCCTAACTTGGGCGTCAGAGTGTCTTTTGCAAGTTTCCCTCCCCCCCCCAGTGTTGAACCAAATGAGGACGTACACCAGATCTAATTGAAAGACCCCGGCTCTCAGGTAGGAATAGTACTAGTGAGACGTACCTTTCAAGGGAGGGGTCCCTTGCTTGGCAGGTATCGTCAACTTATCCTACGACAAGTTGTGAGTCACTTTTCACGACTATGCTCTGAGCCTTCACTTTCTAGGTGAGTTTTAGCCCAGCGATTAGAGCTTCATATTCTACTTGGTTGTTGCTGGCTTTGAAGTGGAATTGGATGGATTGCTCCCTGATCATTCTCAAAAATGATGTATGCCCCGCTTCCTTTTTCGTTGGAGGCGCCATCCACAAATAGCATCCAAATTTGGACATGTTTAGTAGTGTATTCTTGGTCGGTAAATTCGACAACGAAGTCAACCAAAGCCTGGGCTTTGATGGGACCCCTGGGCTGGTATTCAATGTTGAACTCTGAGAGTTCTACTGACTAGGATATCATTTGTCCCGCGAGTTCGGATTTAGTCAGTACCTGTCTAATTGACTGCTCGGTACATACTTGGATGTGATGACTTTTGAAATATGGCCTCAATCTCCAGGCCGAGATGATCAGTGCGAAGGCAAGCTTCTCTGCCTATCGTATGTGGTTTTCGATCCTTGGAGGACCTTGCTGACACAGTAGATCGACTATTGATGTTTTTCCTATTCTCGGATCAGGACTGAGCTGAGGGCACTTTCTGTGATTGTGAGGTAGCGGAAAAGGGTTTCTCCCTGTTGTGGTTTGTCGAGGATCGGTGGGGTGGTAAGGAAGTGTTTGAGTTCCTCAAAAATCTATTCACATTTTTCATCCCAATGAAAATTCTATTTCTTCCTTAGGATTTTAAAGAAGGGGGCCGCTCGGTCGGCCGACCTAGAGAGGAATTTGGATAACGTGGCCATCCTCTCAGTGAGTTGTTGTACTTCCTTGATGTTGCGCGGGCTCCGCATCTCTTGAATGACTCGAAATTTCTCCGGATTAGCTTCTACCTATCGGTACATTAGCATGAAGCAGAGGAATTTTCCACTATGAACTCCGGAGGTGTACTTTTTTGGGTTTAATCTCATGTTGTAATGCATGAGCTAGCTGAAGATCTCGATGAGATCATTGCAATGATTTTCGGTGGCCGGTGTTTTGGCAATCATGTCGTCGACATACGCTTCCATGTTGCGACCAATTTATCTCTCAAAGACTTTGTTCATCAATCGTTGATACGTGGCTCCTGCATTTTTAAGCCCGAAGCACATTACCTTGTAACAGAAGTTTGCATGTTCGATGATTAAAGCCGTATTTTCTTCATCTTTCGGGTGCATCCAGATTTGACTGTAGCCTGAATAGGCATCCATGAAGCTTAGATATTGGTATCCTGAGGAGAAGTCAACGAGTTTGTCTATGCTCGGCAACATGTAAGAATCTTTTGGGCAGGCTTTATTGAGGTCGATGAAGTCGACACACATTCGCCACTTCCCTGAGTGCTTTTTGACCATTACAACATTTACAAGCCACGTTGTAAATCAGATCTCTTTGATGAATTTTGCCTTTAGTAGTTTCTCGGTCTCATCCAGCGATGCCTGTTGTCTCTCGATTCTGAGCTTTCTTTTCTCCTGGGTTATGGGTTTGACCCGGGGGTCAATGGCCAATATGTGGAAAATAACTTGGAGATCTATCTCTAGCATGTTGGCTAGCGTCCATGCGAAGTGGTTGGCGTTGTTTCCGAGTAGAGTGTTGAGTTGAGCTTTGAGGTCATTGGGGAGGTGTGCTCCCACATAAGTTACGTGTTCGGGGGATGTCTCAATCTGCATAGGTTCTAACTCGTCGGCAGGCTAGGGCCGCTCTTGGATATCTCCACTGGGGTCTAGGTCTGAGATTCGTGGTTGGGGTTCAACCGGCCCGAGCTTCAGGCATTCATTGTAGCATGCAGAGGCTTCTCTTTGGTCTACTTGAATTACTCATACATTTTTATCCGATATAGGGAACTTGATGGCGAGGTGGGGGTCGATACGATGGCTCCCAAGTTATTCAAGAAAGGTCGGTGCAATATCATGTGGTAGGAACTTACGCAATGAATGACGAGGAACTATATGTCTATCATCCTTGTTCTTGGTGGAGAGCCGAATGTTGTGGCCAACCATTAATAGCCTTTGACGTCCACGTGGTCTCCTGAGAAACTGACAAGTTCTCCGTGGTATGGGTGTAGCGAATCTTTGCTGATACTCATCTTTACGAGTGTTGGAGAAGAGGACGTCGGCTGAACTCCCTTGGTCTACAAAGACTTTTCGGACAAGGAAACTAGCAATGATTACAAAAATAACAATGGGATCATGTAAATTCCCGTCAATTCCCCAAAAGACAATATCATAGAAAGATATTACTAGGGTGGGCGTGTATGGCCCCTGTGGTTGAGTCTCCTCGTTGGCAGTCATGACAGCGTGGGATGGTTATGTTTCAGTACTACCTTCTCCGGCAAATCCTCCTGTAGTGTAGTCGATGACTCCTCAAATATCGGGATGAGGATGCTCAGTCCCAGAGTCACCGTGGTTACCTATGTCGTCAGGTGGTGGCATTTTACTAGGACTTCAGCATCGTCGGTGGTTCCACCGGCTTCGGCTGCAACTCCGGACATTCCTGATGTAGTGGTTGAGGCCACCTTCTCTGATTAGGCATTCAGTATGATCGCGGAGGACCACACATTCTTCGATGGTATGTCCGTAGGTTCTGTGAAATTCTCACCTCTTGCTTTTGTCGCCTTTAAATAAAGGCTTTAACCTTTCGAGGCTGTTACTGGGTCTAAGCAGCTGTAGGTGGTAGACCTCTTGTACCTTTCATATCAGTTTCTCTCCTATGTTGAGAGCTGTGTACCTTTCATATCGGGCGTGCGGGCGAAGTGATGAACTTGACCCTTAGCGATTATCTTATTCATGGCGGTTACGGTCTTCGTTCTTTTTGTCCGCTCTTTTTGATGTTCTGCTTGTCGAGCTTTTTGGCCTCTCGGAGTTCTTCCATCTCTATGAAGCGGGCAAAGTCCTTGGGCTTCGTCATGACGATCTGGTCGGCAAAGTATTCGGGCTTCAGCCCGAATTTGATGGAGAAGAATTCGACTCGAAGGTCAAGATTGAGGATTTCAGCCGCTATAGCCTGAAACTTGCATATGTACTCCCTTAAGGGCTCATGCTGCCCTTGCCTAACATCATGGAGGGCATCCTCTATTTTGTAGTAGGCCTGCGATGTGGTGAATCGGTTGATAAAGACATGGGAGAGATCCTCGAAGGAATGAATAGACCTCGGCTAGAGGGAAGCAAACCACTATAAAGCGATTTTTCCCAAGAAAGTTGGAGAAGCCCTACAGAGAGCAGGTTGATTGCTCTGTTGTAGAGTATCATGATCCTGAATGGCGTCAGGTGTATTATAGGATCGCCAGTACCGTCGTAGGGCATTAATGTGGTAGGCAACTTGCTCTTCAGTGGGAGGCTTGTTGTCATCATGTGCTCGGCGAAAGGTCCCGCATCAATAGACAAGGCAGTCGCGGCCTCCCTAACTTTGGAGTCCTTCTCCTTTTCCTGACCGGGGGTGCTGGAGACCTCGTCTTGAAGGATAGAAACTGATCTCCTCCTTTCTAAGTGGTTGCTTTCTTCTTGTTCTGAGCGACGGCATTCGTGGTCAGTTGAGAGTTGTCCTCGGGACCATGTCAGCATATCGACCTGGGCTGCTAACCGTTGGTTCTTCGCCTCCAAGTCGTTCATGTAACACTGGGGTTCTTTTGGGGGAGGCTGGACTGGTGTCAGAGCATCTCTCCTTGTTGTTTCACTGTCACTAGGTTGCGAATGATCTTCGTCATCGGGTCGTCGTCGTTGGCATGCGATGGTGGTTGCTTGGCTCCAAGTTCCAACCATTGCGGGGGAGGTAAGCTTTACTCGGCCCCACGGTGGGCGTCAAATGTTCCTGCCTAAGGATCAGAGTACTCTGGTCCGACTCGGTGTCTCTCGTGGTTAGGTGCAACTCAGGCGGGAGGGAGGGGGTTGAAAAGACACTCTGACACTCAAGTTAGTGAAACTCCCGGGTGGAGGTAATAGAAAATGGAACTTAGGGTACCTGAGGCTTGTCGTGTCTATATTTATTGCATGTGGAGGTGATGATGCCACCCAAAAACCTCACGGGGATATTGCTTAGAATGGGTTGAGGCTGATCCCCGGAGATAGCGGGCTTGTAATGGAAGAGAGAGAGAGAGAGAGAGAGAGAGAGAGAGAGAGAGAGAGAGAGAGAGAGAGAGAGAGGAAATATTTGGGCGCAATCGGGATATAATATGAATTACTAACGGTGTTGCGACATCTAGCGCCGGTCGCAACGCAGTGGTCATCGTCCCGTTGTTGAGAGAGAGAGAGAGACAAATAGAGAGACATAGACAAAGACAGAGAAGGAGAGAAAAGATTTGGGCACAATCAGGATATAATATGAATTACTAATGGTGTTGCGACGGCTAGCGGCGGTCGTCATCCCATCGTTGAATTCTTTATTCCGCGATGGTTATACCAACGATCGTCGTGTCATCGCACTGTTTTATACATTGCGATGACATTTTCTAGTGACCATCGTAGACAAGTGTCGCAAATTGCAGAATTTCAAATAGTGTTGCGACCCTTCGATTTCTGGAATAAATGCGACGGTTGCCTAGGGGGAAAGGGTACCATCTCGTGTGCCTACCGCCTATGTAGTCATTAATTCTGATAGGGAGTTATTATGATCAAAGATGCTATCAGCAATTTCCATGGCATTTAAGTGTCAGTTGTAGACTGACGGACGTGTTCCTATTAGTGGGAAGGTGGCAAACACTCATTAAGGTGACGGTACTGTCCGGGCCTGTAAAAGCCCCTTGCATCTTTGTGTTCTGCATGCGTGAGTTTGCCATAGAATGGGAAGTATCAAAAATTACCTTTCCTCTAGGATTCATCCTTGGGCTGGTAGTGAGTAGATTACAGGTTGTCGTGGGTTCGGACTGCTAGTCTTAAGAGGAGAGTAGGTGGTGACACGCTGCAAGAACTGCATCATTTTTGCGGGTACTTGTTGTAGTTGGATTGAGGTGGGTTCACACCGCTAGGCTTATGCTGCCTTCTGCCGGGTTTGTGAATCTTCTTCTTCTTTCACCTCGTCGTCGGCTCTCTCCTTTCCTCCACCGTCGACGCTCCTTGCATTCTACGAGGAGTTTAGCTAGCAGATGTGGTGGTCGGGACTTCCTGTTTTGTGGCTTGTGCTTGGAGGGTTTATTTTTCTTCATTGTTGCATCTTTCTCCCCTTCCGATTCACCTATGTATGGCTGGAGTATTTCTCCTTCAATAACTATATATGTCTGCATTTTGTATATTTCAGTAATTTGTTTCTCTGCTTGTAAATTACCCTTTGTATATCTTCCCCTCAATGGGCTTTATGAAAAAATGCATTTCTGCTTTCATTTCGACTGTCTTTTGGCTTTTGGCTTTTGTTGAGTTGATCGACCATTTTTCGGCCAGTATGTTAGCGGCGTCGACATTGTGTTTGTCGACTATAGTCGATCATGCGTTCCTGCAAAAAACGAAGTTAATGCTAGGGTTACTTGTTCGGTAGCTATGGGCTCCCTTTGAAGATCTTTGAATCTAGGAGTGTAGGCACTGAGGTAGGGAGGTGTGGTGCTAAGGTCGAGGACCGGGCTCGGTGAAAATTGAGCTCGCGAGGAGCGCGCTTCAGGTTGTTGAGGGTGCGGGGCCCAAGTGTTTGATGACACTTATAAGTCAAATGGCCTACACTAGACGGGTGGGGGGGGGGGGTGAATAGTGTGTACCGCTAATTTTAGACTAAGTTCGATTCTTTAAACAAGTTGTTGATTTCAATTACAAATATATGCTTCAATGAGAATGAAATCAACTCTAAATAAATCAATGCTAACACACCAAGATTTATAGTGGTTCGGCAACACCGCCTACTCCACTACCTAAGCACTGTGCTTAGGATTTCACACACAAATCCACTAAGTTAAGAGTTTCTTACAATGAGGACTTTTCATCGGAAAGTCTCTACACTCTCTCCGAAGGCATTTCCACACCCGGAAGTTTCTGCCTTCACACTAACTCAATTATCCCACCTCAAATCCTAAAGAAAATATCTAATCTAGCTTACACAAGTGGTTTTAAGTCTCTACACCAAGACTACCACCCAAACCACAAACCTAGATCTCTAGGTTTACAGAAATACAAGTGACAAATAAATGAACAACAAAATACAAATAATATAAATGAAATACAACTTAGATCTCAACCAGCAATTCCTAGTCCCTTTCTTGATGCCTTGAAGGTGAAACAATGAAGCATAAAGACAGGGTCAAGAAATGAAGCTTTGAGGACTAGGGTTTGAGGGAAAATGACTCTATGTAGCTCAAGTATGTTTATGGGATGTCTCAAGGTGTTTCAACAATATTTAGAAGGCTGAAAATGAGGGTTTATATAGAAGAGGGAGTGAAAGGCTCAGGTTCAATGGGTAGAAAATGGCTTGAAAAAGAGCCATTGGCCTATTCGGTCGACCCATGATCACCAGAGAGTCGGCTGAATTAGTAGTCGATCAGTCAATCGAGGGACGATCCACGATCGCCCGAGGGTCGCCCGAGGAATGACCGAGGATTGACTGATAATTATTTACTAGCAACGATAACTTATTATTCGATCGATGCTCGAGGCAGGGTTAAGTTATCGAATATTGTTGGTTCTAGGCATCATTTTAGGGAAAATACATTATACCTAGACACTCTAACTCTACATTTGCTTTTTCTGTCGACGATCGCACATCGGACCACATTCTTCCAATTTCTCTTAATGACATATTGACTTTTCTGAACGAAGATGTGTCGTGAAATCGAGTCTGAACCTGAAACTGTCATGCTAAAAGACACCGTCAAAAGTAGTTTGTTATCATCAAAATAGTTTCGGGAAATACTTAGGTGCGAGGACAAAACCTCAGCCAACAACGCTGAGGCTAAGGACCAGACTCGGTGAAAACCAAGCTCATGAGGAGCGCGCTTCGGGTCGTTGAGGGCGCGGGGCCCAAATCTTCGATGGCACTAGGGACAAGGACCGCACTCGGTGAAAACTGAGCTCGCGAGGTGTGTGCTTTGGGTCATTGAGAGTGTTGCTCATTTAGAGCAAGCCGGGCTAAGCCGAAGGCTGCATTTAGGGCCGAGGACCGCGCTTGGGGACAAGCCAAGGTCGTAGGGAGCGTGCGGCAAGACCGCACCCGGGTCATTGTGAGTGTGCGAGCTCGAGGGTGGCATTGAGGCTAACGAGCCACACTAATGAAAATTGAGTTTTGCTCGCTGAGGGCGTGGGAGCCCGAGATAGGCACTGAGGCCAGTGAGCCAGATTGGTGAAAACTAAGCTCTCATTGCAAAGGGCATGTGAACCCGAGATAGGCTCTGAGGCTGGCGAGCCAGACTGGTTAAAACCGAGCTCTGGTCGTTGACGGCGTGCGAGCTTGAGATATGTGCTGATGCAAGAGAGTCAGACTGATGAAAAACGAGCTCTGCTCACTAACAGCGTGGGAGCCTGAGATAGGCACTAAGGCCGGCGAGCCAAACTTGTGAAAATCTAGCTCTGGTTGCTGAGGGCGTGGGAGCCCGAGATAGGCACTGAGGTCGGCTATCCAGACTAGTCAAAAAATCGAGCTCTGGTCGCTGAATGCGTGGGAACCCGAGATAGGCACTGAGGTCGGCGAAGATTGATGCACTACGCAGGGTAGGAGCTGTCATCGTTGTCTGCCAGTCGCCTATCGCGAGATCTTAGAGGTTCCTCTGATGCGTGCTTTGACATAGCTATAAATAGTCTGGACACAAAGAGAATGTGCAGAAAATAAGAGAAATATTATTAATAACTGACATGGTGATAGTTCATTGTGTCCCACCGAGTGATGTACTCGACTTATGCATGGTGGTGCCTCCTTAATACATTTCAAGGGGAAAACTATTGGGTTTGGTGAGTACCGAGCAAGCAACAAAAGTTTTACACACTGCGTAAGAATAAACTGATCCTCTATCCAAGCAAATCCAATGATCCATGCATCTCGGTTAAATCTATACTAGGTTTAGGAATATACCCTTGAAGGCCGAGCTCCGTCTTCTACTCCACAAAACCAAGGCTTTGAATCCCAGGTGTTGACAGAGACAAACACCCTCTACGGTTGGCACACGAGCGAACGCAATGAACTGGGCGGCTCCCGAGTGCTAGCTCGGCTCTCTCAGAACTCCTTCCGATCTGGACGAGCATAAACTCCTTCCGGGCTTCTCTCTCTCTGTCTTTCTTTAGTGGAGGTCGGCCACCACAAAGGGGTCACGGCTTCCTTCAAAAGGAGGCCAACTTCCTTTCTTGATGAGGTCGGCAGCCACCCGGAGATGATCATCGATCTATGTAAACCATAGTCAGGTATTTATTGACGCATCAATCATATTGATCGAGTCATCTCAATCGTTGATCAATTCAAAGCCATATCCAAAATCTTAAAATGATTTTAATACTCGAATAAAATATATCCTTAATAACAATTATCAATGATGAATTTCCTAAATTCAAGATGACGATTATAATGTATCCTTTAATAACAATTATTAAAGATACATTACCTAAATTGTAATCAACGTAATTCCAATTTTAAATCTCATTTAAAAATGAGAATAATTAATGCCGATTTGAAAACTCCATTTCAAGTTCAAAATTAATTTCCAAAATTAACAACAGAGATTTAGTTAGTTAATTGTCATGCAAATCCAATCCGATGAGTCATAACCTCAACCCCAATTCGGTTCATCTTATGTGTGCGACCCTATAGGTTCACTTAACATTGGCAGTAGGCTCAAAACTCATTTGCAACCCATGAGTCATAAGTGGCCTCTAGCAGGACATTATGACTACCCAAGTCAAGTGAGGTCGGTGATTCGAGCAACCTAACTCACAGTATGATACTCTGTCCTTTTGTCATGCGAAATCTGGATCGAGCATAAGGCATGGATTGCATCATCCTTATATTACTCAATCTAGTTTCTTAATACCTGAGTAGACTGACTTAACAAATGATATTGATACTCTTATCAATTCATTTGAGCACGGTCATGCATTTCCTCAGTCACACTCATTAAGGGGCCCAAGGATATTTCTCTCAGATACGAGAGGGACAAATTCCTTCACTACACATATTCCTCTGCATGATTTGTTTTATGTCCAATTGTATATATTCTTTATTATCATCCGGTTAAAGATGATGTTAGACTAGGTCAAAACACAAAATTAATCATGTAAGAATCCATGGTGACATCTGGTTAGAGGACTAACGAATCACTACTGTTGTAAGATATACTAATGATATTAATCCACATAGTATTCTCACATTGGGTCTATCCAACATCATGTTCTCCAACATGTGTCTATGATCTGACTTTAATATAATATATCCATGACCAGTAAAACATGATCATCGTTAGTCAGACTACATACTAGTCTAAATTCATTATCATTCCAATGATAATGACCGACTAGTGACTATTTAGAACATGATTTCAACTGCCTTAGGATTTTACTATCAAGTCTCCTACTTGATGACTATTAGGCGGAATCTACTATTCAAGGAGTCTATTATCAAGTTAAATTCACTCATAATAAATAACAGATAAAACAAGTGTTCCAATTATTCAAAAGGAAAGCAACAATAACAATATTATTCCATTGGCCTAGGGCACACTACTAACAAAAATACTATGGGAATAAACCATCATGATGGAAAAAAAGTATAACGACCACTTATTAAGGGAGAAAGCTTAGCTGTAGTAGGCCCGTAGGGAGGCCGCGTTCCACGATCATGGGAGTTCTTATCAGTAGAGTTCAACGATTCTGTAGGTGTATTTTTCGAGGACCTCGGTGATTCTGTGGGAGCCTTCCTAGTTAGGGGTGAGCTTCCCTTCTCTGGTTGGCTTTTTTTGGAGTTCGGTCTTCCGCAGGACTAGATCTCCCTCTTTGAAGTTTCTCGGTTTGACATGTTTGTCGTATTTTTGAGCTATTCTGAGTTTCATAGCTTCTTCCCTGATTTTGGCGAGTTCTCGTTCTTCCTCAATGAGGTCGAGTTCGGCCTGATAGGGTTCTAAATTACTTTGTTCCTCGAAGGTTATTCTGCAGAGGCTAGGCTCTGCGATCTTGACGGGGATCATGGCCTCTACACCATAGACGAGCCTGTAGGGAGTTTCCTAAGTAGAAGATTGAGCGATTGTATTATTGCTCCATAGCACTTTCGGTAGTTCTTCGGCGCAATGCCCCTTGACTTGGTCAAGTTTCTTTTTGAGTCTTGCCAGGATGATCTTATTGGCTGCTTTGGCCAGCCATTGATTTGTGGATGCTCTACCGAGGAGAAGAGCTGTCGGATGTTGAGGTCCGCGTAGAATTCTCAAAATCTTTGATCTGTAAATTATCTATCGTTGTTGCTGACTAGCTCACGAGATATGTCGTACATGCAAACGATGTTCTTCCATACGAACTTTCAGACCTTCTCAGTCGCAATTGAGGCCAGGGGGTCTAATGGTATGGCTACTTTGCCCTCTTGTTGTTGTCCCTGTCATGGTCATCTCAATCTTCGTCTTTCTTGTCGAGGTTTCTTGGACTTATTATCCTCGGTGGTGTCTTTGGCATTGTCACGTCCCGAAAATTGGGTCACGCGACTGGCCAGAGTGCAGACAGGCACCCCGAAGCCTAAACCAAATAATAATGTAATTCAAGCATCATATCTAAAAATAAAGTGCTATGGCATAAACATAAACATTCAAGTAGCAACCCAATAACAAGTCAAGAAAACTACATGACAAGTACGCTAGTGTATAAGTTTAGACGATAAATAACTACAAAATCCAAACACACTAAATGTCTTTAACAGACTTAATCTCAACACAACTCGACTCGACTACGTCAACTGGTTTCACGAGACTGCCACTAGAGTCTGCCACCATCAGTTGCTTCATACCTCATTGATCACGCTATGCAAAATAACATACACAAAAGAGGGTGAGTTCAAGAACTCAATGAATGGTCACCCGATATCACGAAGTGGAATCATGATAAATAAGTAATGCAATAGATAAATTTTGAGTTCATATAACAGAATAAAAGAATATGTAACACCACTTATTCTGATCCGACCCAATTGGAGTTTGTCCTCTAAATGTCCATTCACCACTTATGGAGTACCTACTAGGTCGACCGCCCCCAGCTAGACTCCCAACTCGGGCTGACTGATCTAGGAAGGCCCTCTAGCATCAGCGCCCAAAACTCGGTCGAGAAAGGCCCTCCGACCTGTAAACACTCGTACACTAGGCGTACAAATCGGCCCAATATGCGGCCCAATATCGTCTCGTGCACAATGCGCACCACTCGGCCTATCCGGCCTAATATCATCTCATGCGCACCACTCGGCCCATCCAGCCCAATATCATCTCGTGCGCAATGCGCACCACTCGGCCCAATAAGACCCAATAACATCTCATGCGCCATGCACACCACTCGGCCCAATAAGGCCTAATAACATCTCGTACGGCATGCGCACCACTCGGCCCAATAAGGCCCAGTAACATCTCATGTGCCATGCACACTGCTCGGCCCAATAAAGCCCAATCTTTCAACTTAGAGGACCACCAACTCCTAATTATCCTTTCTTTCTCATGTCTCGTGGGAATGTCGGTCCGCATCCGAGTTTCAACCCTACTCGAGAGCTAAGCCCTCATGTCAACTTGTAAAAGTTCAACTTTCCTACTGTTCTCAAGTTAAATTCCTAGTATTTATAGCAAGCTAGAGAATGGCGCACCGGGCTCGCAACCTAACTCGCTTAACATGTACAACAATAATTCCAGCCTACTGAAATCATCAGTTTCCTACTCGTACACTACTGTTCAGGTCACCGAAGTAATTTCTATGTTCGTAGAATATAGTGTACATAAAGATCGATAGATCATATCAGTATTTTCCACATACTAATACCTCAAACAACATAATTATCTTATCATTCATCGAACGAAATTTCAGCAAACCAAAGTAAATTTCAACATATGGTGATCAACTTTACTTAACATCTAATTTACCGAATAAAGGCAACATAATCATGAAATTAAAGCTTATCCATTTGCCCTTAAGGGTGCCCTACTCCCTTAGGGTCACTCGGCCACATTAGGCCACAATAATATTAAGTTTAGCATGATATGTTACCTACAATTCTTGGATTTAAATAGTAATAAAATCGGAATAAATAGCAAATATCAAATACGAGTTTCCCCTAATAGAGCTAGCCCTCCCTAGGGTTTAGGGGCATGCCCTAGGGCTGCCGCACCATCCTAAACCCCAAAGGAAGCCCTACAAACCACAATCTACGCAAACAACTCGCAGAATCATTAGAACTCAAAAGAAAACACAAGAATTTGCCCTCAATTTCAAGAACCCTACATGACAGCCCCAAAACATGATCTCTAAGAAATTTTGAGGATCCACTCACCTACAACCGAGATTAAGGGAAAGGGAACGAGTTGCCGAAGGCTCGCGATGAATCAAATCCGGCGAAGCTCCGAATCCAGCCACAAGAAGTCACCCGATGTCTCCTTCTCCACTCACCTCTTGGGATGAGTGCAGCTCCTCCTTGGATCCGTACGGTCCCAGGTGGCATTTTATTATATATTTTGTAGCCAAAAGACAATTTTGCCCCCCTTTACTTAGTCGATCCAAAATGCTCAAAACGAGTCTGGTTCGAGCTCTGATCGTGCTTTCGGACTCGGCTCGAACCCAACTAGATTTTAGCACATAAATAAACTCATAATTAAGGGAAATTCCAATATGCAAGGATCTCACATCAAGTTATGCGCTACTGCTGAACTCTACACGTGTCGTTATGCGCCACAATCAATCCGCTGAAATTTATACAAAAAATATATTAAATTTTTAGCGGGTATTATAGGCATTCTGCCTGTCAACTTTCCTGGCCTCTCAAAGTTCTTCCATCTCTATGTGGCATATGGTGTTTTCTCGAAACTCGATCATGTCTTTCGGTTTTGATAGAGCGATATGGTCGGTGAAGTGTTCAAGCTTCAGACCATGCTTGATGGAAAATTGGATAAGTGGGTCGAGGTTTCGGATCTCTATGGATGTGGTTTGAAATCTCTTTAGGTAGTCTCTTAGCGACTCTTGTTGCCCCTGCTTGATGTAGTGGAGAGTGTCCTTAGTCTTGGAGTAGATTCGCAACGAAGAGAACTGCTTGGTGAAGGCTAGGGAGAGCTTCCGAAATGTGTGCATGAACCCTAGTGGAAGGGTAGAGAAGCAATGTAGTGCGGCCTTCTCGAGGAAAGTTGGTAAAGCTCGGCAAAGGATGGGGTCTATTGCACCGTTGAGGAGCATCATAGACCTGAACATCATCAGGTGGGTAGTCAGATCTCCGGTGCCATCGTAGGTTGCAGCGTGGTCGGCAACTTGAAGTTGTCGGGGAGGAAGATTGTCATGATGTGCTCGGTGAAGGGTCCCGAGTCAATAGTAGGGGGAGGAGTGGTCTCTGTGACCCTGGTGTCCTCCCCTTCTCTCTGATGAAGTATGCGGGAGACCTCGCCCCAAGGGCAGAAGCTGGCCCCCTAGGTGTTTCCCAGCGGTTGTCCTCATCACATTCTACATGGTGGTGCTCATGTTCGACCGAGTGTTATTCCCGGGATCGTGTCAATGCTTCGACCTGGGATGCCAACCACTGGTTCTCTGCCTGAAGGTCGTTTATCAAGCGGTGGGATTCTTCTGGTGAGAGGTTGGCAGGTGCCAGAGCACCACTCCTCACTGTTTCAACGTCTCAAGGTAGCGGGGGAACGTTGCTACCAGGGTGTTGCCTATGTACGACGGCGTTCGCTTAACTCCGGGTACCAACCATTACGAGGCAGGTAAAATTTACTCGTCCCTACGGTGGGTGCCAAATGTGATTGCCTGAAGTCGGGGTGATGCTGTTAGGTACGACTCTTGCGCGCGCGCGGGGGGGGTGGGGGCATGATAGAACTTGGAATTTTTTTACCTGGGAAACATCGTGTCTATATATTGTGCATGATGAGAAATGTTTGGCAATGATGTCATCCGATAATCTCGTAGGAATGTGGATAGAATGGGTCGAGGAGGCTGATCCCGAAGACGTCAAGCTCGTTATTGACAAATCTCTTGTAATTAATGATGATGTGAGTGTCCTTGTATAGTCGGGTGGTGCCCCTGGGCAACTATTTTTGTATCATCATTTAAGTCCTATATCACTATAGCACCTTTTAAAATTATTAAAAAACTACTATTTGTTATAAAATGTTAGACTATAAAATTAAAGAAATTGTAAATAACTTATCATTAATATATTTACTTGGTATTTAATGAGTGTGTCAAACAATGAGGTGGAGTGTTATTCATAGACCATCATTCAAAGACCATCATTCAATAAGTATAGAATCTAGCAAATTATAAAAAGAATATTCACTCAATTATTTACCTTCATGTCAATATGTTGCACCTTCCATATTTCCAATATATGAATCTCACATTTCATAAATCAAGTAAAGGCATGGCTTATCCGTATCACAAGCTCTAATCATTTCAAATATAGGTCCAGCAAAAAAAAAAATATAATTAATTTTATCCCACCAAACATCATCTAGGAATGTTCATTTTCACAAATCTAGTCCTTTCCCAAGTCACTCTCTCTATAAGAAGACCATTGCTCATTAATAACCATTTCTTGCGAGGCACATTAATAAGTTTAATTCTTTTAAGTATAATAATAATAAATACAAAATATGTCTCTATAAGTGTAAGCAATTTCAAACAAACTAATTTATTAAAAAGAACCAACCTCATAGAGTGATTTGCAATGAAATTTTTTATTTGTATTGCATCTCCATGAAATGTAATCCAACTACACTATTGATATATTTTAATATTACTCTCAATATTTTTTAGCCGCACAATGATTCTTTATGGCAAGATTAAGAGTATGCACTACACATGGATCCAATAAATATGGAGAAACATCCCGTCAATGATTTCTCAAGCACCCTTATAATTTTTTGCATTATCAGTAAT
Organism: Canna indica; assembly: GCA_034359265.1. Classification (NCBI taxonomy): domain Eukaryota; kingdom Viridiplantae; phylum Streptophyta; class Magnoliopsida; order Zingiberales; family Cannaceae; genus Canna; species Canna indica. The sequence goes on along the minus strand of CP136898.1, from coordinate 26,558,247 downwards.
AACTTGAATCACATGCTCATATCCAACTTCATCAATTACTTCTTTCATCAATTTTGCAATAAAATATTCATCTTTTATTTTATCCTCACAATTAGCAACTTCAGTAAACGTTTAGCCCATTTCACATACTACAATGAATTTGATAAATGATCTTCTTTGTGAGTCATTTAATCCAATACTAACACCTTTCTTCCTCCGAGTCCCTTGATAAGCTCCAATAATCTCTCTACTTTAGCATTTTCTTGTTGTAGTAACGTAGTTATTAACATGTTATATCCTAGAGTTAGATAGCCCGATATAGCATTATTAACAGCAAAGACATAAGAACTCACATAATAAAGACTCTTAACAAGATTAAAAGGTAACCTCCATTGAATAGAAAATTCTAGTAATCTTTGCATGCAACATATCATGAGTTTTTAAATTAAATGCTTTAGAAATAAGATTTGAATCACTAGTTATCTTCCTTTTTCTAAATCAACATTTGAAGTCCATGAGCATTAGAAGGTAATAGGACTCTTTTGGGTGCAAAGCTTTTTTGTTTAGCTTCTTCATTTATTTATTTTTCATTATAGCTATATCGCTAAGCTTTACTTTTTTATGTACCCTCAATTCTTAGTTACTATCTTCAATAAGTTAGCTCAAACTCTAGTATAAGTGTCGCAAACTCAAACTCTAGTACAAGTGTCGCATTTCATTTCATGACAAATGTTATACTGCCAATGAAAATTTCCTTCTCATTTACTAGTTTTATCCCATAGTAACATACCACCCCAAAGGTTTTGAATCATCATTCTCATTAGATATGTGCACTGAACCACTACTACTATTAATACTACTAGAACCATAACCACTATTATTCATGTTTGAATTAATAGAAAAGAATGCAATACTCTTAATTGATAAATTTACTATACTAAATTAAACTACGCATAAAAGAAAGATGATATGAAATTAAACTAAAATTAAAATTAGATTAAATTAAATTAAAACTAAATCATAATCTATTTACATCTATATATATTTCTACTTCACGTAAATAGATAATATATAGATTTTAATCTACTCACAATTTTACATTTATTAGCTCATATAATTAAATAAAGATGAATAAAGTTATTTGGAATTATAATTTTAAAGAGTATAAATACTATTGATACGATCTATAATCTATAATGATTCTTTGTTTTATAAGTTATATTATGATCAATATTTTATTCTATAATGAATATGTAATTTAAAATTCATAATCATTATTTGAATATACAATTAACAATTTAATATTATTATGAAGCCTTTAATATATTTTAGAAACTTGTTAACTTTTGTCATAATCAATATTTTATTGGTTGTAAAATAAAAATTTATTAGAATAAATATTAATTATAATTATTTTTAATTTATGTTGGCCGAAATCTTATCATTGATATCATGCCTTCAACCACACTTGGAGGGGTATTAAATAGTGTTTGGCTAATTAAAAACTATTTAAAATTTATTGCTTTGTGTACGTAAAAATTTGACAAGATGAACTTTAGGGTTCTATTTGATTAGTGAAATCAAATTTATTTTTATGATTTTGATTTTACTGAAACTAAAACTGCTTACGAAAACGTATTTGTTTCAGCATTTTCATGAAACTAAATCGAAATTAAAATGAAAACGAAACTAATTATATCTAATTTATAATTGATAAAAATTATCTTAAATTTATAAATTAATTAAACTAATTTATATCTAATTAACTTAAACTCAAATTTTAAAAATAATTTAATTTTCTTAAAGTTGATCTATTTATAATTTAATCAAAGTAAATTTTAAATCATTGGACTTATTTTTCTAAAATTTTATAATAATTATTAATTAAATTTTACACCTAATTGAAAAAAAAAATTAAATTATCAATAACTTAATTAATTAAATCATATAAATATTTTATAGCAATATTAACAAATATTAAATTTTGTAAACTAACTAAACATTTAATTACTAGTAAAAATGTTCGAAAAAAATTAATATTATTTTTTATAATCAAATAAATATTCATTGATTTCAACTAACTAAAATTGATATTATTTGTATTAACCAAACGCGTTTTCAGAAAATTGAAAATTAGAAATCAAAACTAAATTTTCAAAACCAAGTTTTCAATTTTACTGAAATCAAATCAAAAAATAATTTTCGCTAACCAAACAACATCTTAGGGTGTGTTTATAAATATTTATATGATGTTTGATTTATTGACTGGTTGATAAAATGTATTTGTTTAATTTAAATAGTTGTAAGCATGATATTTTAAATTTTAAATTTTTATAAAAGCAAATTAAATATATATATATAAATTATTGAAAATGCATGGCTTCTACTATTTTGCAGAAGATTCAATTTTTTAATATTATTAGCCTACGAGGAAAACACCAATTTTGTGATGGATTGATGCCAATTGGGTTGACAGATGATAAACAACAATATATTCCAAAAAAAAAAAAATATTCCAAAAGTCAATTCATTAAACTATATTTAAAAGCCAATAAATATCATTCATATATGAATATCATTCATAAGTATAAAATACAATTTAAATTTTTAAACTAAAAAAAATACAATTTGAAAGAGTTTTTATGAATTGATAACATAATAATTTTACTGTGAGTTGTATTGAAAATACTTTTCTTAATAAATGTGTGACGGGATTGGCAGGCTACATTTCACAATTAGCACTGCCTATAGAACTGGGGCATAAAGTTGTGGTCATACATGGCCAGAGACACAATCATATGTGAGTAGGGTCGACGTGTGAGGATAATCGTGTGTCACGATGTGAGTACAGATTGGGCAACTCCAACAATATTGGAAAAGAGAAAATGGATGAAAAATAAAAATATAAGTATGGATTGAGTTTAATAACTTTATTTAGTAAATTTGAATTATTTTAAAAAATAAAATCTAATAATAGGAAAGAATTCTATTTAAGAGAGAAGATGAAAGAATAATCAATTGTGTGTAGCATAATTGATTATAATATATTGTATGTTGTTTAGAGATCTAGAGTTCGAACTCAAATATGATCATATATTGTAATTTTTTATTTTTGTTATAAAAAAAATGAAAGAATATTATATACAAGTGGGTGGATAATTTTGTCTTTTTTTTTTATATAATTGAAAAAATTTAAATAGGATCGGAGGGGACAATTCACAAATTAGGTTTAGTAGTTATAAATTTTTAATTATTTTAAAAATAAAAACTAATAATAGAAAAGCATCTACTTTAGACGGAGGGAATATTATATATAGGTGGGAAATTTTGTATTTTCCCCTTATTTAAGTAAATAGGTTTTTTAGTGGCAGGTGCTAACGTAGATGTTTTGCTTAATAAAAATTATTGTATGTTTTTTATAAAAAATAGTGTGAATCTTTCTTCACATCATACATAATAGATTCACTATATCAACATATTTGATCATGGCCAATCGATTTGGACAATAGCCTAATTAAAATCTTCTCTAAACTCCTAGCTAATAGACTACCCCTCCCCCCTCATGTTCGCTCTCATTGATCGAATTCAATGTGTTTTTATATCCGGGCGAAGTAGCCTCGACTGTTACAAGAAGGAATTTGATTCAGTGGATTAGGGCTTCCTTCTAGAATTATTGGAGGTTAGAGGTTTCCCATCAGTCTGGATAAACAGTTATTATTCTTTTCAACATCGTCACTAATAAATGGATCTATTGGTCAACCCTTTGGACACAAAAGAGGAGTTCAGCAGGGTAATCACCCCCCCCCCCTCCTTTTCAACCTAGTTATGGATTCCTTGTCGAAACTTCTTCTGCAAGCCAATAGAAGAGGGGCAATCACAGGAGCTTTAACAGATCAAATACTCAATGGGATCACGCATGTTTTCTTTGCTGATGACTTGGTGGTTTTCTATGAAGCATCTAACTCTTGCATTGAGACATTCAGGTTGCTAATGAATTGTTTTGAGTTGAGCTTGGGTCTTAAAATTAACACTTCCAAGATCAAACTTCTGCATATTGGGAATGATACAACCACTACCAGCCAGTTGGCCAACCTTTGGGTTGTTCAGTAAGCAACTTTTCAATTGAATATCTTGGTATACCTTTACGTCTTGGACAACTCCATAAAGACCTGAACAGAATCCTTGCCAAGTTTGACAGGGCCCTGGCATCACGGAAGGGATCATTTCTCTTGAGGGCAAGTAGGCGTACACTTATCAACAACGTCCTCACGAGCCAAGCATCTTATATTTTCTCGATTTTTGAAACACTAGCTTGGGTTATCTACCAAATAGATAAAAGGAGAATATCTTTCTTTTGGATTATAAACAAAATATCAAACATAAGGGGAAAATGCTTAGTCAACTGGCCGGAATACTTTAACAAGTAAAAAAGAAGAAGGTGGATTGGGCCTTCTCAACATTTTGGCGCATAACATATCTAGATTGAGATCTTTGCTCTAGAAGCTCTTGCAAAAGACTGGATTGAAAGGCATTTTGAAATGCCAGGATATGTTGAGAATTTCACTCACTATTCAGGTGGGAGCAGGAAACTTTACTCGCCTCCGGACCGATCCATGGCTCAATGGACAAATAGTGGCCGATGTTTACCCAAATCTATGCATGCTCGCTACCGATTCCCATATTATTATTATTCAAGACGCCAAATATTACTCAGAGCATGACTCTTCACCTAGTTGGAATATTGCCTTCTCCAATTATGCTCATCTATAGAGACTAGCTGACTTAGAAAGGACTATTGGTCCACTTCTCGACCGTATAGGAGATGATCAAATTTCATGGAAATGGACAAAACATGATCAGTTCACTAAAAGCTCCCTATATAACATTTTAACCCACGGAGGTATCACAGATCCCGCTGCACCATTTCTTTGGCACCACACTTGTCCATAATCTATCTGGATCTTCAATTGGCTGGCAAATCGTAATAGATTATCAACCAAAGACAGGCTAATTAAGCATAATCTACAAATAAATCCTGTGTGTCTTTTATGCAACGCATCCAATCAGTCACACGATCACCTTCTTCAACAATGCACATTTACAAAACAATGGTGGAAGACTATGTTGGAGCTTTGCAACCTCCATTATATCTCCCTTAAATACTGACCATGGCTCTATAATAGAGGGAGAGGCATAATGGGTCAGAGAAGAAAATACCAGGCTCTAATTATTTGAAAAGGGAAAATTTAGTTTGAGTGAAATAATCGAAGCTCCAACGACACATCAAAATCCATCCTTGAGCATGCCATTGAAGAGACTAACCTATTTAAACATCTTGTAAACATCTAAATCTTTTCTTTTGTCTTTCCCTTGTTTTTAGGTTGGTGTGTGTTGGGGTGATGCGGGCATTCGCGTCTCTTGGTCTAGTGCGGCTCCGGGGGTGACTTGCAAAGGCACTCCAACGCTCAAGTAAGAAAGAATCCTAGATGGTGGGTATAGAATTAAAATCGATAGTATACCTGATGTACGTTGTATTTGTTTTATGGGAAGGTCGGGGATGTCTCGGGCAATGATGTCTTCTTGAATCTCACGAAGATATGCTCCAAATGAGTCGAAGTGTATCCAGGAGATGTCGGACTCATTACTGTCGAATTCCTGGTAATTAATGATGGATGTCGATATCCTTGTTTGGCCGGATGGAGCCCTCGTGCTAAGTTATAGTTGGCTCGATCAGAGTTTGGTTCATGAGTGTGGGTTCAATCGGATTGTAATACCCGCGAAAAATATTTAAAAAATTTAATTTATTTATTTTGGCTTTAGCGGGAAAAATGAGATGCGCGCCGAGGCGGGCTGAGAAATTGTCGGAGGGCGCGATCAGTGATATGACCCTTATGCATGAGGAAAATTATTTTATTCGAGTCGGGATGGAAGGTTGGGTTGAGTCGAGTCCGGGGGTTCGATTGGAACTCGATTCGGATGAGTATAGATCGATATAAGTGGGTTCATGAATTCACTTAAGTTAAGGGATAAAATAGTAATTTCAAAATATGTATATATATACATATAAACCTGGGATGAGCATACGGCTCGAAGGAGGATACGCATGCCCACCCCTAGGCAAGAGGAAGAGGAGGCGCAAGCTTGGGAGGCAGGACCTTCGTCGTCGCCAGAATCGCCTCGTCGCAAGGTTGAGGATCTTCTTCCTCCTCGTTCTCCTTCTTCTCAAGGTGAGTGGCATTAAGCTTTAGGGACTTGCCCACCTCTAGGGCAGCCCCCTTGTGTAGATGATTGTAAATCGAAATCTCTTAAGTTTTTATGGATTTATGGACGATTAGTGGTCTTTCACTAGGCATTGATTGGAGTCTTGTGGTGTGTATGGTGTAGGGCAGCCCTTGAGAGGCTAGGGCTGATTGTAGAGCCCTACTTGTGGGATTTTGGGACTGTTTTGATGGTCTACTCAAAATTACAGTTTTTTCTCTTTGAGATGATGCTTGTAAATATAAATTTTAATTGGGATTGGGAGAGAAATCACATTGCCTTCCCTTGATGTAGGTGGCCCTAAGATTGGAGGGTAAACCATCTTTTGTTGGGTCATAAGAGTGGAGAATAAGGGTGGTAGTCGGGGATGGCGGGAGCTTGCATTTTATGGCGGAAATCCCCCTTATAGATGGCTTCATGAGGTGAAGCATGATGCGGCTTGAGCATGTCCACCAAGTGTTTGGTGAAATGCCACACCTACATGATTATGTTTATATCCTCATTTCTCTTTAGTAAAACTTCATATCAATATGGAGTATGTGTGCCCTAACCAATGGTAGTTGAATTGACCGACTTTAAGGGTCTGAATCCCATGTTTAAGACATTATGGAGTGGATGGCCTAAGGGCATTCAAATTTGTCCAGAAATATAAATAGGCATGTTTGACACCTAGTTCGGAGGCTTAAAAGTCGTTTGTTCGGTATAAACTCTTGGGGATAGATAGTAGGGTACTCTGATAGCTTTGACACCAAATTTTAGCGAATTCCGAGTTGGATGGACTAGGTTTATAAATTTTGTTTGAGGACAACTCAAAACCGCCAATTTCTGCACATAGCAGAATTTGTGATAAGTTGAAAGTTTGACACGATATTCGGAGATCGAATCATCGTCCTATTATAGTGAAGCTTTGGTAAATCCTTGTGGGGTATATGGACAACCATTCGAATCTGGTTTGAGGGAAAAAGAATAAGAGTTGGCTTAGTTATGAATTTTTTAAAATAGCAACTTAAACAGGAAAATCTGCTAGTGAATTGCAGAAATTCTGGGATGACATGTTCGTTATGCCATGTCGTGATCTATCCATCACCCAAATGATCTAAAACTTTGAGGATAGTTAGTGTGACACAAAAGATTGCTTATCTTGTGTTTTTGGTAGTCATTTCACTAACAACTAAGGGTTTAGCAGTGGTAGAAAAATGAACCTGATAAGATTCGAGAAGTGCCGAATTTTGGCTAAGTATGGGAGGACTGCCTTTACTCCACTTGAGGGTCGAATTACTTTGATGTTTTATGTTGTGTGCCTATGATAAATTATGATATGCACTTTTGTTATTCAACTCATGGGTGGTGACGCGTAGTGTAGCGTCAACAAATTCCAAGTTTGAGGCACTTATACTAGTGTTGAGATCTCAAACTCGTTCAGTAATAATGAGTTGCTAGAATTCCCTTCTACGATAGTTGGATAGTGAATGGTTAAGCGCATATGCACGTGGGTTGGTTTTATTTTATTTGAGTGGTGGGGTGCACGACGGTCAATCGAGGGGTTGAGGCCGGGAATAGGCCGAACTCGGTGCGGCCATGCGCGCACCCGTGATATCGACATATTGCCTAAACCACTTGAGTAATATCATCGGTGTACATTCTTGTGTATTCCTTATTCTTGTGATGGTACTTGATATTTGGGCCATTATGGGCCGAGTGAATATGGTACTTGACATTTGGGCCATTACGGGCCGAGTGAATATGGTACTTGATATTTGGGCCATTATGGGCCGAATGACTATGGTGTGTCTGAGCACGAGTTTTGTGAATGTATCTTTTACTTTGCATGCTATTACACTTTAGAAATTCTATAAGTATGATTTATGTTTGTTATGCTTGATGCTCGGGATAGCTTGGCGAGGGCTTGGTTCAAGCCAGTCATTGAGTTTATTAGAACTCGCCTCTCTTTTGTTGTTATTTTATAGATCCTGACTAATAGAGGTACGGTGGTACCCATGTAGCACGGCTGGAGTTGCAGGCTCAGGCAATAGATCTCGTGATATGTCGAGTCATAGTCGAGTAGTAGGAATTACTTATGCATATGGTCATGTGATGGTTGAAGACATGGACCTTACTCACATTCGATTGTTTATATTTTCATAATAACATTCCTTCACATGTTCATTGGTTTTCACATGTTGTATCATTTATTCCGCATTTTGGTATATATGTGTTGGTAGGCTTCGGAGTACGAATGTGTACTCTGGCCGGTCACGTGACCCTAAATTTGGGATGTGACACGGGCCTGGTTTGATCGAGCCTAATAGAGCTAGTCCAGTCCACAGCCCCCGAGCCTTGTCAGAGTCTGAGGACTTTGTGCCAAGCTCTAGTAGTGTGTCGACATCTGTTCATTTACTGAACTCTTTGTTTATGCCTAGTTTTTGACCTTGGGCTAGTATATGAGCGCCTGTTATGTTCTTCCCTTAGCCAGATTGCTGGAGTAGGAGATTGCGACTCTTCAAATTTTGTGATCAGTGTGGTGGTTGCGGGAGGAAACATGCGCCTTTTCGTATGCCCATAGCCTATCAACGCCTGCTCATCCTTTAATTATGACAATAGGGTAATTATGGTCTGTAGATCCAGCTATCTATTTCAGAGGCATTGGAGTGTATGCTGCCAATTGACGGGCCTTACTCCGTTAGATGGGTGTGACCAACGACTGTTTGATGGGGAGGCTCTTTAAAAATCTCCCTACCTCTTTCTTTTTCCCTACATCTTTAAGCTCTGGCATGGAGTGGGGAGTGCTACGAGCGAGTTTTTAGTCCTCCAAAAGTTAGCCTTGGGCTGGCCGTGAATAGATTAGGGGTTGTTATGGGTTCGTACCACCGGACTTATGAATAAGGTGGGAGGCATGGGGTCGGCCGTGGCGACCAAGAAGACCTCTGCGGGATACCTACAGTTGGTGGACTGCGGTGAGTTCGTACCGTGGGGCTTATGAAGCGGGCGTCGTTCTTACTGGGCGGTTGCCTTGCTTCTGGAAGCCTTAGCCGTGGGACCTACCCCGCTCTGATGGTTTACGCTAACGCCTCCTCATGTCTCAGATCTCGCCCTCCTCCACTTTGTCCATCACTATTTCTGGTAGTTCAGGTAGATGGAGAAATGCCAAGGGAGAAAAGTGTTTCTGCTGGTGGCTCAACTTCATTCCCCTACCCTCAATGATGTCAGATGTGGCGGGACTACAGAGATGTCATGAAAACTATTGTGACAATAGAGTGTTTTCTCTCTAAAAGTTGCTCCTTGTTGTATATCATCACCTCGCAGGCTTATGAATGTATGTCTACTCCTTGCGGGTTTTATGATTATATATGTGTGCATATTCCTTTTCTATGACGCTTCTGCTTTGATGCTTTTGCGTGATGTGTTTGGAAGTCGGTCAATGTTATCTGATCAACCATGATCTGATTGTGGTGCGGTGCTTGAGGTCGTTTGGCACTGTCTGGCCAGTAGTAGTTCGGTCCAAGGAGTGGCATCTCTTTGGTCGACATTAGCTAGTTGGCAGTCGAGGCTCATCTTTAGGTTGACATCGGATCCTTGTCAGAGGTAGAGTTAGGATTAAGGTTACCTATTCGGTAATTTATCGATCCCCCTCATAGTTGTTCGAGTCCGGGGTTGCGAGTGAAGGCGCTAAGGCCGAGAGTGATGGAGCTGAGGTCGAGGACTAGACTCGGTGTCAAACCGAGCTCACGAGGAGCGTGCTTCAGGTCATTGAGGTCTTCAAAGGCGCTAAGGCTAAGAGTAATGGCGCTGAGGCTGAGGACCGGACTTGGTGTTAAACTGAGCTCGCGAGGAGCGAGCTTTGGGGTCATTGGGTGGTGCTGAGGCCAAAGACCAGACTCGATTTAAACTGAGCTCGCAAGGTGCGTGCTTCGGGTCATTGAGTGGTGGTGCTGAGGCCGAGGACCAGACTCAGTGTTAAACTGAGCTGGCGAGGAGCTCACTTCGAGTCATTGAGGGGTGGCGCTAAGGTTGAGGACCACACTCGATGTTAAACTGAGCTCGTGAGGAGCGCGCTTCGAGTCATTGGATGATGCTGAGGGCGAGAACCGAGCTTGGGATCAAGCCAAGCTTGGGATCAAGCCGAGCTTGTGAGGAGCGTAAGGCAGGACCACACCTGGGGTCATTGAGGAGTGGTGCTGAGGCCGGAGGTGGCGGCGCTGAGACCGGGACCACACTTGGGGTCATACCGAGCTCACCGTAGCGTAAGGAAGGATCGCATTTGGGGTCGTTGAGGAGTGGCGCTCAGGCTGGAGGTGGCGGCACTGAGTCCGGAGGTGGCAATGTTGTAGCTGGGACCACACTTGGTGTCATGCCGAGCTCGCAAGGAGAATGAGGTAGGATCGTGCCTAGGGTCAAGAAGGATAGATGCGTCGTGAAGGATTGAAGTTGTTGACGTCGTTGGGTGGTGCTCATGTCGGGAGATAATTGGAGTTCCATCATTGTGTTTCTACGTGGTAGCTGTGAGTAGTTTGGACATGGAGAGATGTGAAAAAAGAGAGAGTAATATTATTGAATATTTGTCAAATAATAGTACATTGGACCCCACTGAGCATGGTGCTAGGCCCACGCATGGTGGTGCATCCTTAAAACCTTCAAAGGAAAAACCCTATGGGAGAAATCACAATGAAGAAAAAAAAATTATACCAACTATTTGCAGTTTAAGGGGGATTGCTTAACTGTTGTAGGCCCGTAGGGAAGCCGCGTTCGACATTCGTGGGAGTTCTCATCCGGAGAGTTCGACAATTTTGTAAGCTCCTATGTCTCTAGTGATTCTATATGAGCCTTTTCAGTACGGGGCGAGCTTCCCTCCCCCGATTGGCTTTCTCTGGAGTTCGATCTTTCTCAGCACCAGATATCCGTCCTTGAAGTTCCTCGATTTGACGTGTTTGTCGTATTTCCAAGCTACTCTGAGATTCATGGATTCTTCCCTGACCCTAGTGGGCTCTCGTTCTTCTTCGACGAGGTCCGAGCAGAATTCTTTGAACTGCTTATTTGTCAATTGTGTGTCATTGTCGTTGATGGATTCGCGTGGGATGCCATATATGCAGATGATCTTCTTCCACATAAACTTCTTAACCTTTTCAATTGCAATCGAGGCTAGAGTTCAGCCTCTACCCACTTGGTGAAGTAGTTGATGGCTACTTCCAAGTGTTTGACTTGCCCTAGGGTCGGAGGGAAAGGACTGAGGATGTCAATCCCCCACTTATGGAACAACCAACTGGATTCTGAGCTATGTAATGCCTCGGGGTGTTTCTGTGAGACTTCTTAGAATCTCTGTCACTTGTCGCACCTTTTGACGTACAAATTGTAGCCTATCATCATGGTTGGCCAAAAGTATCTAGCCCGGAGGATTTTAGCTGCGAGGGATCTTCATTCGTTGTGATTGCTGCAGATTCCCACATGCACTTCTGTTATCACTGTGTCTATCTGGGGTTGGCCAATGCACTTAAGTTGTGGTCGAGAGTATCCTCTTCTGTAGAGTTGGTCTTCGAGGAGGGTGTAATAACTCATCATCCTTCAAAATTTCTTTTGATTCAAGATGTGCTATGACACCTTTCCTTGCCTGAGGTAGGCTATATCGGGGGTTCTCCAGTCTGTTGTCTACTCGACTATTGGACTTCAACCGAGGTATCGATCGATTGGATGCTCTGTTAACCGAGGATTTGTTGGATGACTGGACATGTTGTTTTGAGGTTTCTTGGATTTCTTATCCTTGGCACCATCTTTGGTGGTCTGCTTGTCAACCTTCCTAGTCTCTCTGGATTCTTCCATCTCCATGTAGCATATCGCTCGTTGTCGAAACTCAACCATTCTTCTTAGTTTGGATAGGCAATCTGATCCGCGAACTGTCAAGGCTTCAGACCGTGCTTGACAGAATACAACTCAATTAGGGGTCGAGGTTAGGGATTTCCATGGCTACGACATGGAATCTTTTCAGGTACTCCCTCAACAGGTCATTTTGTCCTTGTTTGATGTAGTTGAGTGAGTCTTCGGTCTTACAATAGATCCGAGATGAGGAGAATGGTTGGTAAAGGCTCTAGAGAGCTCATGGAAGGTGTGTACTGATCCTGACAAAAGGGTGGAGAACCATAGCAGTGCGGCTTTTTCCAAGAAGGTGGGGAAAACTTGGCACAGTATGGAGTCTGAGAAGTTTGAGGAAATCACTTACTACCTTTGGCAACCCCCATACTACCAATATATTATTATTCATTTTTGCATAAAAGTACATAGAGAAATGATATATACAATTAGGTCATTAACACTCCCCCTCAAGTTGGAGCAAATATGTCATGTGAGCCCAACTTGTTACAAATATAAAATATTCTAGGACCTCTTAAAGATTTAGTTAGTATATCAGACAACTGTTCATTTGAACTTACAAATGATATGACTATTTTCTTAGACTGCACTTTCTCTCTGATAAAGTGACAATCAATTTCTATGTGCTTTGTTCTTTCATGAAAAATTAGATTAGAGGCAATATGCAAAGCAGCCTGATTATCACAAAGCAGCTTCATTGGTTCTTTATGGATGATTCTGAGTTCTCCCATTAACTGCTTTAGCCACAAGTCACAAGAGCCACAGCCCTGTATTCTGCCTCAGCACAAGATCTAGCTACCACACTTTGTTTCTTGCTTTTCCATGATATCAAGTTACTGCCAAGCATCACACAATATCCTGAAGTAGATCAGCGATCAATAGGTGAACAGCCCAATCCGCATCAGAATAGCCTATCACCTGCAGGTGACCCCTATCATAGTATAAGAGTCCCTTTCCTGGAGCTTTCTTAAGATAACGAAAGACCCTCAATGCAGCTTCCCAATGTCCCTCACAGGGTGACTCAAGGAATTAACTGAGTACACTAACAATGAAAGAGATATCAGGTCTCGTAACTGTAAGATAGTTTAACTTTCCTATCAATCTATATGGATCTGGATCAGCCAAGGATTTATCCTACTTCAGTAATAGCTTTATATTTGGCTCCATATGAGTGTCAACTGGTCGAGCTCCCAACATATCTGCCTCCTGTAGCATATCAAGTACATACTTCCTTTGAGAAATATAGATTGCTCCCCCTGATCGAGCTACTTCAATACCAAGGAAGTACTTCAAATCACCTAAGTCTTTGGTCTGAAATTGCTGATGTAAATAAGACTTTAATTTTTGTATCTCATCTGTATCATCTCCAGTTATAATAATGTCATCTACATAAACAATGAGGAGCACTCGCTTTCCAGAAGGAGAGGTGCAAAAGAAGACTGAATGGTCGGAGGTGCATCTCATCATACCAAACTAAGTGATAGCGGAGCTAAACTTGTTAAACCAGGCACGTGGAGACTGCTTCAGACCATAAAGAGACTTCTTTAGTTTGCAGACTAATGTGGACTCCCCCTGAGCAACAAATCCAGAAGGTTGCTCCATATACACCTCCTCATCAAGATCATCATGTAAAAAGGCATTTTTGATGTCAAGTTGATGAAGTTGCCAACCAGAAATTGTTGCTAGTGTGAGAAAGAGGTGAATAGAGGCAATCTTAGCTAATGGAGAGAATGTATCCAAATAATCCACTTCATATCGTTGTGTATATCCCTTGGTTACCAAACGAGCCTTGAGACTATCAATAGATCCATCAGGAGCTATTTTAATACTGAACACCCACTTGTTTTATACAGTGGATTTTCCCAAGGGAAGAGGAACAAGCTCCCACGTGTCACTAGAATGTAATGTAGTCATCTCATCAACCATGGCTTGGCGCCACCCCGGATCAGATAAGACACCTGAAATAGTCTGAGGGATAAAAACAGTGGAAAGAGAAGTGATAAAAGCAAAGTACTGGGGGGATAAAGTATCGTAAAGAGACACAATGAGAGATGGGATGAGAAGTAGAACACTTACAAATACCTTTCCTCAAGGCAATGGGAAGATCAAGGTTAGATGGTGGAGAATAATCTGAGACTGGCAAGGCGGCTTTGGGGGCAGCGGAGTCGGGCGGGGAAGCTGGCGATGTCTCAGCAAGAACACATCGAGTAAAGAACTTGTTGGGTTCTCGTTGGGGTGGCAGCGAATCATTAGTCATCCGAGAAGATGTATCCTCGAGAGTGGATAATGGAACCAGAATATGAAGGATCTAAGCAACATACTCGGGTGTAGTGGACTAACTCGAAAAGAATGGTGTGGTCTCAAAGAAGGTAACATCTGCTGAGACAAAAGCACGACCCAACTCGAATGAGTAGCAACGGTATCCTTTTTGAATGCGAGAGTAACCAAGGAAGACACATTTAATAGACTTTGGAGATAACTTATCCTTCCCGGGAGAAAGTTGATGGACAAAATAGGTACACCCAAACACATGTGGTGGAAGATTATATATAGGGTCATGTGGAAAGATAACAGTGAAGGGAATTTTGTGATGAACAGAGGAGAGCATCCTGTTAATAAGGTAATAAGTAGTGAGAATGGCATCATCCCAGTATCTCAACGGTACATTCATATGCAATAGGAGGGTACGTGCCATTTCTACAAGATGATGATTTTTTCGTTCTGCAACACCATTCTTCTGTGGTGTATGAGGACATGAAGATTGATGGAGAAGACCATGAGTGGAAAAGAAAGACTGAAAGGCAATAGAGAAATATTGTTTTGCATTATCACTTCGTAACATGCGAATGGAGACATCAAATTGAGTTTTTATTTCAGCATAGAATGTGGAGAAAATGTGAAAGAGCTCAGATCGATCCTTCATCAAGAATAACTAGGTTATACGAGAGTAGTCATCTATGAAAGTGACAAAATATCTGAACCCTAGTTTAGAAGAGACACGACTAGGACCCCAAACATCAGAATGGACAAGGGAAAAAGGTGATGAAGCACATTTATTAACACTATTTGGAAAAGAAGACCGGGAATGTTTACCAAGTTGACACGATTCACACTCAAGACTCGAAAGTGAATAAAGACTAGGACACATCTTCTTTAGATTCTGCAGGTGAGGATGCCCCAACCGGTTATGCATCTTAAGACGAATCAACCACCAAGGCAGAGGATGGCATCACCAGTTGGTACAAACCCCGAGACTCATGTCTTGTGCCAATCACCTTACCAATCTGAGGTAAATGTCACTGAGCAATGTAAATCTCGAGTGAGTTTACTAATAGAAAGTAAACTCAAGGGAAATTGAGGAATATAAAAAATATTATTAAGTGGTAAGGATGGTGCAAGCGAGGCTAGACCAATACCCTTTATTGATGAGGTGGACCCATCAGCAAGAGCGACAGTAGTGGATGAGGCAGGAGTGACCAAATTGGAGAAAGCAAAAAATGTACCAGACATATGATTAGATGCACCCAAATCTAGAATACAAGGGTGGGCACCAGAGTTATGAGTCAGACACGCAGTAGGAGTACCTCCATGAACAAAGGTAGAGACAATAGGTTGTGTCTAAGGTTGAGAGCTCTGAGTGCATCCATTGTGTCCCCCTCTAAATCCATTCATTTTTTTCATAGTGAAAAGCATAAACCCTTTGATTCGTAGTCTTATCATAGATTTCCTCGAAGCCGCAACTTTGAATCTGAGCACGAATCTAGGGAGGAACATTTCCCAACTTTGGATCTCCGAATTAGATGAAGAGAACAGGAGATGGCAGGAGCAAATGATGAACAATACTGCGCGATGAACAGTGTGGGTGAACATTGCGCGATGAACAGTAATCAGGCATAAAAAGGAGAAATTTTTTAAGGGATTTCTTCGCTCTGATACCATGAGAAGTTTGGGGAAATCATTTGTTGCCTTTGGCAGTCCTCATACTACCAATATATTATTATTCATTTTTGCATAAAAGTACATAGAGAAATTATATATACAATTAGGTCCTTAATAGAGTCGATTGCGCCATTATGGAACATTATTGACTTGAGCATCGTCAGTTTGGTGGTCGCATCAGCCATGTTGTCGTAAATGGTGAAGAGTGGTCGGTTGTTTGAAGCTGTCAAGGAGACAAACTATCATGATTTGTTTGGCGAAAGGCCCCGAGTTGACGATGGGGGGAGGAACGACCTATGTGGCACTGGTTCCTTCTTCTCTCTGGTGGTGCATGTGGGAGACCTCATCTCGGAAAGAAGTGGTGGGCCTCCCGATTCTTTCGAGATGACTATCTTCATCATGCTCTGAGTGACGATGCTCACGCTCGACCGGGTGTTTCTCCCTGGATTGTGTCAGTGCCTCGACCTCGCTGTTAATATTTGGTTTTGCGCATGGAGGTCATCGATCAAGCGTCGTAGCTCTTTTGGTGTTGGGTCGGCAGACACCAGAGCGTCACTCCTCGTCATGTTAGTGTCACTTGACAACGAGGAACACTACTGCTAGGTTGCTGCCTATCTGTAGTGGCGTTCGCCTGACTCTAGGTACATACTATGATGGGGCAGGTAAGATTTACTTGACTCCACGATGGGTGCCAAATGTTTTTCCCCTGAAGTCGGGGTGATGCGGACCTTTGTGTCTCCTAGTCCGGTGCAGCTCCGGGGGTGACCTGCAAAGTACTCCGACGCTCAAGTAAGAAAAAATCCCAGATTGTGGGTATGAAATTGAAATCGAGAGTATACATGATGTGCGTCGTGTTTATTTTATGAGCAGGTCAAGGATGTCTCGGGTGGTGATGTCTCCCTGAATCTCGTAGGGATAGGCTCGTAACGAGTCGAAGTTTATCCCGGATATGTCGAGCTCTTTATTGTCGAATCTCTGGTAATTAATGAAGGATATCAATATCATTGTTTGGCTGAGTAGAGTCCCCGGGCTAAGTTGTAGTTGGCTCGATCTGAGTTTAATTCATGAGTATGGGCGTAATCGGGCTTGATCGGTCCGGACCTAAACTATACTTTTTCTATCTCTCTCTCATTCGCTCTTGCACTTGTATTTTTCAAATCTTACGATAAATACAAGTATTTCTTATATATATATATATATATATATATCTCATGGTAAAGTGATGGATGCAAGCGTGCATACAATGGAGGTCGAAGAGTTCAGGCGAAATGGGATTCTCATGGAGTTAAGGGCCATGCATGTTCCTAACTTTCCTTCATTCCATCAGTGAATGATGCCTTGGTTCCTCATTGTTTCCCCAAATTTAGATCAGCGAAGCACGCTGTTTCCACATGGTTCTTGAAAAGCGTGGATGAACTTATAATGCATGCATCCACAACTAGTCTTAATTTTTGGGCACAAACGCTAACGCCACTCGATCATTGTGATGGCCTCCGAGCCGACACACTCGCCTGCGATTGGCCCTCAGTGTTATTGGAAATCTTTAAGCACCAAGCAACACAAACTAATCCCATCATCCCAATTTAACACCAGCACTCAATTACCCTCCACTTCACATCATGAGTGCTTCAAATACTTGTCCAAATTCAACTCTTTCTTTTCTCTAAAAAAATGTCAATTTAATTAGTTGGATCCTCTGACTCACCATCAATCGAGGTTTAGGTTCATTGATGGATGAAACAAAAGATTTAGACAATTACTCCTATATATTATTATATGATAAGACTAATCCCCAATTGCGAAAGTGGGATATGGGGCTTAATAATGTTGTGTTTTGACCCAATTTTTCACTATTTTTAGCTTCTTTTATTTTTTCCGACAAAACGTAATGGAAAAGATGTAAATCGTCTAGATTAATTAAGGATCTCTTTTACTTATCACAATTAGTTGGTGGTCAACTTTGAGAGTTATTTCAATTGATCAAATGTCATCCTGACTAGATATGGTCTGCATCTCTCACATGTATAATCTAAAATTATAATAATATATTATTGTTAAATATGATTGCTTTGTGTTTCACTTGTTGTGCTATTATTTCATTAATCATAATTGGAAATATGGTAGGCCTCTTAATTTATTTGGTGAAATTGATTCCTAAGCTATATATCTCTATTAAACTTGCAATCCTAATGATAATAATTGGATTTAAAGATGTGTCGAAAATAATGGAGTATATCATCATCTAAATCTGCTTATGAATTTCTTTATTAGGTGGGTGTTCATATCTAGATCTTCCATGGACATTTGATAAATGAGGGTTAACATTGGAAATTGGAAATTGCGCTTACTAAAATTTTAAGTCAAAAATTTCACCATCATCAACTAGTGTATTATCAAACGCCTTGCTAATATGGACATTTTGGGCAATGGAGATCTTGTTCTCTTTGTAGGGTGGATATGTATAGTTGACAATTAATCAGATTTTCTTGGTCTATGTGTACGACTTGTAATGGCTATATTATAAAGTCAATTTTTAAATTTAAAAAAAATCACTTTTGCTAGTAAACAAAATTGGGCGCTGTGTAAATGGGTTCTTATTAATTCTATTTGTAATAAGGGAAAATTGACAAATTTAACTCATACTTTGACGAAATTAACAAATCTAACATGTCTTTTTAATTTGCATCAATTATAACTCGTACTTACGAATTTACATCAATTCTAATCTCATGTCTACTTGCTATTAATCATCCCGTTAGTTGCTGACGTGACATCCTAGTCAGCAACTTGATTTATATTTTTTTAATATGAACTTGCCACGTCAACCTATTCCAAAAGAATAAAAAAAATATAAACTAAGTTGCTGACTAGGATGTCACGTCAGCAATTAACGGGACTATTAACAGCAAGTAGATAGAAGATTAGAATTGATGTAAATTCGTAAGTACGAGTTATAATTGATGCAAATTAAAAAGACATGTTAAATTTATTAATTTCGTCAAAGTATGAGTTAGATTCGTCAATTTTCTCTTATTACAAATAGAATTAATAAGAACCCATTTACACAACGCCCAATTTTGTTTACTAGCAAAAGTGATTTTTTTTTAATTTAAAAATTGACTTTATAACATAGTCATTACAAGTCGTACACATAGACCAAGGAAATCTGATTAATTGTCAACTATACATATCCACCCTACAAAGAGAACAAGATCTCCATTGCCCAAAATGTCCATATTGGCAAGGCGTTTGATAATACACTAGTTGATGATGGTGAAATTTCCGGCTTAAAATTTTAGTAAGCGCAATTTCCAATTTCCAATGTTAACCCTCATTTATCAAATGTCCATGGAAGATCTAGATATGAACCCCCACCTAATAAAGGAATTCATAAGCAAATTTAGATGATGGTATACTCCACTATTTTCGACACATCTTTAAATCCAATTATTATCATTAGGATTGCAAGTTTAATAGAGATATATAGCTTAGGAATCAATTTCACCAAATAAATTAAGAGGCCTACAATATTTCCAATTATGATTAATGAAATAATAGCACAACAAGTGAAACATTAAGGAAAGTGGTAAAAATAAAAAGATAAGTGAGATAAAAATTTGAGGGAATTGAGGAATTTAGGCGGGAATGAGCCGTTTCTTGTTTATATATATATATAAATTGGTTTTGTTTTCATTCTGATTTCGATTCAATTTCATGAAACTGCTGAACCAAACATATTTTCATAAACATGTTTGGTTATAGTGAAACTGAAATCATGGAAACAAATTTAATTTCGCTAACCAAACAGACCCTTATGAATTATTATTATTGAAACTAGAAATTGATGCAAGCAAATAAAGAATCATTCATATTACAATGATCGTTTACATCAGGTTTTATAGGCAATGGAGCATAGAATAAAAAACACACGTGGCTGATAATGGGAAATCAGGAGCATGAAGACGTGAATACGAGCTCAGATCGTGGCACAAGAAGCTTCTAATGGTTTAATTAAATTAACTCCATTAACTCCACTTATATCCCCTCGTAAGATGGGTCGTCCAACAACGCCCATCTTGTTTCGATGATCCAAAAATAGTGTTGTTGTTGTGGGTTTTGTTAAAGTGTCAGCTAGCTGCAACTTGGTAGGAATGTGGAGAACTGAGATAAGCTTTGCTTCGACTTGGTTTCTGACAAAATGGTGGTCAAGTTCAATGTGTTTCATCCTACTGTGACTGCTCAGCTGATTAGTTAAAATTGTTGCACCCAGGTTGTCACGGTATAGTATCGGAGTGGGGAGAGGGAAGTATTTGAGCTCTCAAATCAGATGAATAAGCCATGTGACCTCAGCGGCTGTATTGGCAAGGGATTTGTACTCAACTTCAGTCGAAGATCTGGAAATACTTCTATGTTTTTTGGAGCTCCAACTGATTGGAGAGTTGCCGATAAAGATTATATATGCACCTGTGGATTTTCGATCGTCATAGTCGCCTCCCTAGTCTGAATCTGAGTAAGTATCTGGGAATTCTTTTGCAACACTACCAATGTGTTGTAGAGGGATTATGCATATACTGTGAGAGCTTATTTACCGCATAGCTGATGTCAGGTCTAGTAAATGAGAGATATTGCAATGCGCCAATGACTTGGCGAAACAATTTTGGATTTGCAAACTTAGATCCATCATTCATGACCAGTTTGATAGAAGCAGATAAGGGAGTCTTCATGCTATTAGACTCATGCATATCAAATTTCTAAAGAATATCAGTCATATACTTTTGTTAAGAAAGAACAAGTTCGGAGCTTGTTCGACTCACTTCAATGCCCAAAAAATAGCTTTACGGTTGAAGCTCCTTAAGAGAAAACCGTGATGACAACTTGGAATATATATCGGCTATCCTGTCTTTGGATGAACCTGTTAATTAAGATGATATCGTCGACATATAGTTATAGAAGAGTTATAGAGTGAGGATCCTATAATACAAACAAGGATGTATCATAGACTGAATTATGAAACCCAATAGACCTTAAGTAGGTTTTTAACTCAGCGAACCATGCATGTGGAGCTTGCTTTAAGCCATAGATGGCTTTATTAAGTTTGCACACATGAGTTGGGTGTTCAGTGTTGATGAAACCCGGCGATTGTTACATGTAAACATCTTCATGTAAGGTGCTCTGTAAAAAGGCATTATTCACGTCCAACTAAAACATATCCCAATGGAGTTTAACTGCAAGACTTAGAATTAATCACATGGAAGCCTGCTTAATGACTGGACTAAAGGTGTTTTTGAAGTCAAGTCCAGGACGCTGATGGAAGCCTTTAGCAACCAGCCGTCCTTGAATCGATCGACTAAACCATCAGATTTTTGTTTAATCCCGAATATCCATCCTAAATATCCAATGACATTCTGATCTTTGCTTGTTTCCTGTTGCATTGCTTGTTTCCACTCGGGATGTTGGACAGCTTGTTTAGATGTGGTAGGAATAGGTGAATGTATGGTTGATGTAAGGAGGGCTGAGTAATCAGTAGGTACTCTGGGTTTGTATATGTTGGATTTTGACTTGGTTTGTACTATACGTGGTGGTGGTTGAGTAGTAGCGGAGGTGTGGATTGGTGGATGTATGGAAGTTGAGTTTTGTGGATTAGTGGAAGTTGCGGCAATGTTTGGTTGGTGAGTGGAAACTGAATTGATGTCCTCTGCTGCTGCCGAAGGATGATTTACCTGCAATGAAGGAGTGATTACAAGAGTGGTAATTAGGTGATATGAAGATCCTGGTGGACATATGTCAAGAAGAATATAGCTTTGAAGTGTATCAACTGTGGGAGGAATGATGGAATAGTGAGTAGGAAAAACATCTACCCAAGAGGTAACAAATGATTCTGTGATTCGAGGAGCAGATGCTGATAAATAGGTAAATCGGAATTTATGTTCAAAGAACTCAACATGTCATGATAGATAAGTTTTATTGGTGCTGGGATCAAGACAGATATAGCAAAAGTGTTTTGTGGAGTAGCCAATGAAGACACAAGGTCTTAATTTGAGATCAAATTTGTTTTGTGCGTATGGATTTAACCATGGAAAACAAAGACATCCGAAAATTTTCAGGTTAGTATAGTTTAGTGGTTCATTGTATAGGCACGGATAAGGAAACTTATTCTTCGGCGTGGGAGTTAATATGCGATTAATAAGATAAACCGCAGTTGTACATGCAAAGTGCCAGTAGTGTAGAGGTACTGAAGCTTATGATAACAGAGTTAAAGATGTCTCCATTATATGACGGTGTTTTCTTTCCACAAGACTCACTCATTGAGGAGTATAAGGAGGTGTGCATAAGTGTTGAATACCCTGATTGCTTAGATAATTATTGAGAGCAGTGTATTCACCACCTCCATCATAGTACATGCTCTTAATGGAAAGTCCAAAATAGTTTTCAACAAGCCGTTTAAAAGTGTAAAAGACATGAAGAACATCAGACTTTTGCTTCAAAGGAAACAACCATTTATACTTTGAGAAATGATCAACGAAGATAACATAATATCTATGATTATAGGGGCAGGACCCCATACATCAGAGTATAGAAGTTCCAATGGTCTAGAGCTTTTAATTGTGGATGTAAAGAAAGGTTTTCGATAGCTTTTATTACAAGAACATGCAGTGCAATGTTCTAACTGAGCAGAAAGATAAGAAGGTTTAAATGTAAATAATGTAGACCACAAATGACCAAGTCTCTGATGCCAGGTGGTAATAGTACGTGGGTCGAGGGGAAGAGGTAGAGAGTGTTGGCCTAATGCTTTCTACCTTGCTCTTAATCTCGATTTTGATGATAACAAACATAAAACTAATGTTTCATTGAGAAATATTTTCAAGTTCCATATCGGTTAGCGCTCGATGTCCTCGATCAGAAATATCGGAGAAATTAGAAAATTGGAAGGACATTGATCGACGCGTTCGGGTTTGTCGTGGAAATCTCTCGAAGTTTGACGTGTGCACCAAAGACGTCTTGGACGAGTCTAAAGAACACATGGAAAGCTCTCTAAATTGACGCACGTTGAAGGCCAAAACCTGAAAATGAAGCGCACAAGAAGAATGCTGAAAAAATCAAGTTCAGCCTAGGTTCGATCGACCGAATGTAGTGAAGAATTGGCAGTAGCCAATTCGGTCAACCAAAGTTCATCCAGAAGCAGCAAAATGCCGCAGTCGCTTGGGCAATCGATCCATCGGTTGATCGATGATCGACCGGGCATCGCCAACTGGTAGAAAAATGCCCGTTGACGAGCCTTAGTGTTTGGGGGGTTATAAATGCCCATCCCAAACTCATTCCTAGCCCAATGTTGATGCTTCCAAGTCTCAAAGAGTGATCTTTAGCATCCTCTAAGCTCCTCATTGATCAAATCCTTCAAAACTAGCTCTTGATCCCTCATCTTCAAGTGTTCTTCATTGGATGGCTCATCAATGGTGCTAGGCTCAAGAAGAAGATGTGTTCTTATTGTGATAAGTCCTCTTTACTCTTTTATTGTGATTAAAGTATTTTTATTTTATTTTGAATTGATTTATTTGAGCGTGTAAGAAGACCTAGTGTTAGGTCTTATGATTAAGTGATATCCTTGGTGTATAAGGTGTAAAGCCACTTGTGTAAACTAAGTTAGGAGTAGGTCTTAGGAATTGAGGTAGGAAAGCTCACTCGGTGGGAAGGCGGGATACTTTCGGGTGTGGAAGTGCCTTCGAGGTGAGTGTAGGATCTTTCTGGTGTAAAGTCCTGAACTGTAAGGTACTCATAATTTAGTGGATTTGGGTGTGAAATTCTAAGTACGATGCTTAGGTAGTTAAGTAGACATTGGGGCCGAACCACTATAAATCATTGTGTTAGCAATGATATCTTGTTTGTATTAATTGCTTTATCATTTATCGCTTCTGCATTTAGTCATTCAATCGTGAATTGCCTAAGTAATCTAAGAAATGTTTAAAATCGAATTTAGGCGATAAGATTTAGTTAACACACTATTCACCCCCCCTCCCTCTAGTGTGGTCATTTCACTCAACAATTGGTATCAGAGCGGGCCCGTAACTTGAGATTTTACCATCTCTTCTACACCTTGTGTCAATCCGAGAATGGCACTAGAGTTGGTAGCGTCTTCACCTCCTAGGTTCGATGAATCAAACTTTGGTCTTTGGAAGTCTAGGATGTATACCTTCTTAAAGACTAGAGGTTTTGGTGTTTATAACATGTTGAAATTTGAATACACTTATCCTAAGGTTGACATGCATGATTGGAGTGAACTAGACAAGAAAATATTTCAATTTAATAGAGAAGCCATGAATTGCATAGTTTGTCACACCCCAAATCCGATATGACCGGCCAGGATATACCACGTATCCCGAAGCCTAACACAACTCAAACACAATAACAATAACCTGAACAGTGGGAGATTTTTTTTTGAAAAGAATAGACATGACACCACGAACCAAACCAAACCAAAACTCAATATGAACACACTGAATAAGTTATTAAAAAGAGTTCAAATAAATAAACAAGACTTCCCAAATAAGATAAAATGCGGAAACCACAACCCGAGTCAAAATGACTCAACAACTCAAATAGACACTAAAATGACTCAAGTATCCTCTTCGATCATGACATGTCACGAGACCCACTTCCCTGTCGCCGCCAGCCGCGCTACCACACCTTGGCACCTCTCTGATCTAGCTCAGGTGCTGCAAAACAACAGTAATGAGGGGGTAAGTCCAACTAGGACTTAGTGAGCAGATCAGTCCTCAATTCACCAAATTAATCATCATGCATAAAAACACAAATAGTCGATATAAATAACGTAACAGCAATGTCAAAAGAAAACAACAATAATATATCCATAGCTCTATGCATGAAATCAACATTCGTCAATAAGTATAAAATATCTTTAAAAATGACGGAACAAGCATCAGTAACACATCCACTACCCTACTCATATCCACAACAATAAGTATAAGCATCGATCAATAAGTATAAATATATCCACAACAATAAAATAGGATGAATGCAACACTTCAGTCATATGCATGCAATGCAACACCTCAATCATATGCATGCTCCCCGGACCCATCGGTCCCACATAGCCACATAGGGTAGGTAGACGGGTGGCCGCCGAACTACCACCTAGCTCAGTGTCATCTCTTTGGGGTATTCCCTCCCCTCACTGACACTAGCTCTTCCGAGCTAGCTTGTTGGGGCATATGTTCCCCTCACCTGCTCAGGTCTCCGGGCTGTCTCTTTGGGGTATGATCTCCCCTCACCAGCCAGACTTTCGAAATAAGGCCAACGCTGTCTCTTTGGGGCATACCCTCCCCTCACCAACGAGGCTTTCGGGAAATGCAACAAGCACATCACAACACCACACACGCAAGTATATAAGTATAAACAAGATGTGCTATCAACAAGTAATAAAGGGTATGTCAAGTGCATACCTCATCCTCCACCTCCTCCTACCATATATCTCAATTACATACAAATATATATTTAGAAATAGTGCTCATAAATCATGAATGCTCAGTATAAACAACCATAAAATAGAATTATAGCACTGTAAGAAAGGATGCACTTGTATCATGAAAGTAGTGCAAAAGCAAACTCCAACTATAAATTAATGGACGGGAACATGATAAAATAACTCGTCATAGAAATCACTGATCTAGGATAAAATTCACCTCATTAACTACTATATCCATGAATCATCTCAGATCGAATCATAAAAATATATAGAATATGATTTTTTTAGCTTAGCACGCAAAATGAGGCGACGCCCGGCTACTATTTTCAAAATCCAAAGGTCTGATGGCGAAACAGACCTCGCCAATGAATCCAAAATATCGATTAGGTGAAAATTCATATATAACATGAATATTTTTGCTATCTTTAAAGCCTCCAAATAATATTTAGAATAATGGAAGAAATGTCTTAATTTATTTAATAAATCACTGTTATGAATAAACATAACTGTGTTATAATCAATAAATCAGTAATGAAATCTCAGTCCTTCATCTAAACAAGATCACATCACAGCCTTCTATCTAATATGATGCAATCACAGCCCTCTATTAAACATGATGCAATCTCGGCCTTACATCTAACCAGATGCAATCACCACCCTACATCTACATGATAAAATCATAATCTTACATCTAATCAGATGCAATCAAAGCCCTCCATCTAACTAGATGCAATCATAGCTCTCAATCTACATGATGCAATCACAGTCTTACATCTAACCAGATGCAATTACAGCCCTCCATCTAACCAGATGCAATCACAGTCTTACATCTAACATGATGCATCCACAGCCTTACATATATCCTGATGCAATCTCAATCTTCCATCTACATGATGCAATCTAAGCCTTACATATACAGAAGATCAAATCCCTGCCCTTCATCTTACCCAAACCAATCTCAACCCTCCATTTCATCTCATCTCCCTTAGGTCATCTTCCCCACCTCCTCCCCAAACCAACCACCGTCGGGCCGCCAGCGACGCTGGCGCCGATGCTGGCACCAATGCCGGCGCATGCCGATGCACCACTGCCACCACACGGCGGTGGCAGCACATCGCGCGGCTGCCCGCGCGTGGCAGCGACACTACGCCGAGCGCCACTACTCGCCCAACGCCGCGCCGACACTCACTGCCGTCGCGGTGCCTTGCCGGGCGCCACCTCCCAGCGCGGCCGACACCGACCAACAAGGTGAACATAAGAGGGTAGAAAGAAAGAAAAAGAAAATGGAAAAACAAAATAATATTTTATTCCAAAAGGGATAAACAACTTCGTTTAATTAAGAAATGATCAATTCGACTTCTGATCCAATACGAGAAATCGCATCAAAAATTGACGAAAAACCCCGAAACATGAGAATAGCGACATGAATCAAGAATTGGAGAAAAGAAGGCCTAAATCCACTCACCGGACGAAGATAAAATGGAAGAAAAAGATGAGCAGGATCTTCGCCCGATCGACACCGACGAACTCGCGAAAATTCAACTCCGGTGGCTCCTCCTCCTCTATGGCACCCTCTCTCTCCTCTCTCCTTTACCTCGGGTGGCGTGCGGCTAAAACCCCTAGCCGCACACCCCAAGGGTCTAATTTATAGATACTGGTTGGGTCCAAATGACCAAAATACCCCTACCTAAGCTATCCGACTTAAATAGCCCATAACTTACCCGATCTAACTCTGATTCGAGATCCGATTGCACCGCCAAATTTGCCTCAAGACCCTCTATCACCCTCTAAATCACATAGATAAGACAAATAAAATTTCCCTTAATTTTTTTACATTAAATGCTCACTCAGGTCTAATCCCGAAGCTTCCCGCCAATCCGCGCTAACTAGGGCCCACGATCCCCCACTCAAGAATAAAATATTATTATTAAGATTTTTGGGTATTACAATATTTTGTTTCATACCAAATAACATCCTTGAAAAGGTCATGCATTGTTCTACGGCTTTTGATTTATGGGTCACTTTAAATATTTTATATGATTATGCCAAGACCGAAGAGATTAGCACTTCTAATGAAGGTAGTGATGATAATGGTCATTCATCTACCCCTAATCTTGGTTTTGATGTCCATAGCTCTTCTAGTCAAAGGAGTAGCTCCAAGAGCTGAAAAAGAAAGGTAGTGTGTCATACATGCAAGGAAAAGGGGCATGTGAAGAAAAATTGTCCTTCCATGAAGAACAAGGAGAAGAAGATGTCAAATGCTTCCACATCATCATCTTATTCAAGTGAAGCATCATCTTGCCATGACTATGAAGTCATCTCAAAAGATTACCTCATGAATAATAACAATGAGGGTCATCATTCTCCTTCTAGTCGTATTAATGAAAATGATAGCACTAACTCATCTAGCTCTCATAATTTGCTTTATGATGAATTAATGGATGAGTACAAAAATATGTATGCCTCGCTAATTAAAAAGGATAAGGAAAATAAAATGTTAAAGAAAAAAAATGTGACGCTTAATTCTTGCTTGCATGAGTTCAAATTGGAAAATGAAAAATTGAAATCTAGGTCATTTGATTCATGCCATGATGATATGAAACTTGAGATTAAGGACTTGAAACATAAAAATGATAACTTAAAGAATGAAAATAGCATGTTGAAAACTCAATTGCATGTTATTCAAAAATCCATGAATGATTTGAAAAGTGAGGTTATTTTCTTGAATAAGAAAGTAAATGAATTCAAAAATGCTTCATCTACTAAGAACACTAGAATGAGAAATGCTTATGTAAAGAATGTCAATGTTTATCATCATTCACATGCTAAGCATTCTACCATTAAACCTCATGTTCAAAAGAAGAATGTTTCATTTAAGAATGCTCATGTTCATCATAGCTCACATGTCAAGCATTCTAGTGATAAATCACATGTCCATAGGGAAAATAAGAAGTTTCATGGACATTATTTTTATTGTGGTACATATGGCCATGCAATATATGATTGTGCATTTAAGAAGAATCCAAGTGTTGCTAAGACACTTTGGATACCTAGGCCAACTAACCCCCAAGGACCCAAAGCCATTTGGGTACCAAAGGTTTCTTGCTCTCTTGTAGGGGGAGCTAACACACAAGGGTAAAGAGAAGTGAAGAGTTGAAGTTGACCATAGACTTGAATGAAGTATCATTCCTTGGTTGCAACTTCAAACCATCATGATGCCATAGGTATGGAAATTGGCATTTAGGTATATTTCGTATCATCTCCTTACTTTGTTTGGTTTCATTTAAGTTTGGAGTATATGATACATGTCTTACTTGAGTTGTTTTCTCCGCTCTTGATAAGAGTCATCTAGGTATTGTTGAAAAATGATTTTTGATTTTTGATTTTTTATCTCTTCGGAGACCTATGTAGCCTATAATGGGATCATGCAACCTTGCAGTTCTAAATCGTAGGCTCATTGTGGTCTTTCGGTTTTCAACCAATAAGAAGGGTTGGAGATCATATTTTCATATTTATTATTTTTGTGATCTCTTAAAATTCGTTTTGGTATGACTTGATTTCATTTAAAACAGATTTCGAACTATTTAGCAAAGTTAGATTTTGAATGAAATCTTTGATGCTTACTTTGCTATCAAGAATGATTAACTTGCTTCAAATAATTATGTCATTATGTTATCAATGATTTCCTTATGCAATTTAAATCTAAGGTTAAATGGAAGGCTAATTTGAATGAATTAGTTTGGCTAAATTTTCAAGTATGAGGTATGATTTCGATTTTCATAAAATCTTAGTGTTATACCTCAATATTTAAGCTTAAATTATGTCTCTATACTCATGATTAGAATTACATGTTAAACCCTTGAATTCTTATGAGTAGGTAGAATTTTAGTACTTAGACAAATTTCATTAAATGAAACTTGCTCTAGGTTGATATTCACTATTAGATGTGTCTTCCATGTGATATAGTTGTTGTTGCCAGTCAATTTGATAGGGAGTTGGGCAGTTGGATTAATGGTAATGACCGATCCACCATTGGTGCTCAGATTCAAAACCTCAGCTGATTGAGAATCAACAGACGCCATGAGCTTGAGGAAGAAAATGAAGGTAGAGAAAAAAAATGGAATTAAGTCAGAAACCTTCTCGTTAGAGATAATGGCTCTGATACTATATTGAAACTAGAAATTGATGCAAGCAAATCAAGAATCATTCCTATTACAATGATCGTTGACATCAAGTTTTATAGGCAATAGAGCATAGAATAAAAAACAGACGTGGCTGATAGTGGGAAATCAGGAGCATGAAGACGTGAGTACGAGCTCAGATCGTGGCACGAGAAGCTTCTAATGGTTTAATTAAATTAACTCTATTAACTCCACTAATAATTATAACAATCATTGATGGGGGAGATCGACTCCCTTGGGCTGTCCAATGAGGCCTCGCTCTTAAAGAATCGTTGGCACGACCGAACAAAGAAAGGCAATCCCACATGAGGGATAGGCATCCCACACCAACCAAAGGCCCCAAGGCACCAAAAGAAGCTCTTGGGAGGAAGCCTCCATGTAAAATCGAGGCCACTAAACTCGACCGAGAACCTAAAGTCTCAAGCGGCCAAAGAAAGAGTCAAAATGCCCACACTTGACAAAAGCAGATGAATGCCCCTTCGCCTCGTGCCAAAACGGTCACAACCACTATCACCCTCAGCAAATATAGCTGGCTCACATGATTACAAGGGATTTCTCCTTCCCAAAATCCTAGCTTAATTGTCTGCAAGCCCTACTCTACAATGGGTGGAAGATAGCATCATGTGACCAACTCGGCATTCAACCTGACAATTTCCTATGCAAGATCCCCTAATTGCTACTACAATAGGCAATAAACAAACACATTGCATGCCAACCCGTTATCTGATTATGTTGACGCCCGAGGGACCGTCGATGGGGGGAAATTATTCACTTGGGTCCTCTACATCAAAAATCAATATATAAGGCCTACTTGCTATGGACTAACGCACCAAATTGAGCCATCTACTCTACCCGATCGGGCTTGAATCTCGCCATAGAGCAAACATTCAAAGGCACCAAACCACTCCTAGGTCTGATAAGCTTGAAAGGCCTGATACCTCGAGCCCAGGCTTAGCCCAAATCAACTACCAATAGCCCAATCAGGCCAACAGCGACAACACTCCAAAAAGACAAAAACACCCCTCTAGAAAATGACCAGTATACCCCTTCATGCCCACATAAAAGGTAGACTCCACATGATAGTTGGGGACCTCTTCAACATTTCTTTACTCCTGCACATGGCTTGCTTAGGCATGGTATACCAACCTCTCGCCCTCTTACTTTTACTCTATACTAACTTGACCATTGGAATGTGTCCAAAGGCCCAATCTCGAGGTGGCACTTTCGCAGGTGTCAATCGAGCTCTACTCTGACTCAACTTGGCCCGATATGTAGCTCCACGATGGCCCAGTTTAGTTTCTATGGAAGCAGACCTCATCAATTATATCTCAAAAAAGCATCTTGAAGGAATAATTATTAGATAGTTTGCCATAGTATCTTAGGAGCCCCAGACATTATAAATCAATAACAAATGAACTAAGATGCCTATATGAGGACTATTACACAAAAGCAGGGCTATTGCGGGTCAGTTTGACATTTTAGCTTGGGTGTAAGCTACGAGCGGCTTAGAGTAAAAACGCATATATGATTTTATTGATAGTGATCATATATAAGCCATGTTAGGCTGCTTAGAGCACTGACCCCTCGTACATTTGTTGCGGACCCTTCCACTTCTCGGATATAGGATTAAGATATGATTGCAATAATTGAAGCCAAGATCAATGACAAAAAAGGCTATTAAAGGAGATATAACAAGTTATAACCCAAATGGCAACACATAGTAGTTTTTCCAATGCCTTGTCTTGGTAACTCATTGTCCAATTGACCCTATCCATTTACTCATCCCAATTGCCATGCAAAGCTTCTAGAAGCAATTATTGCTGCCTCCTGCTTAGTATGTTTTGATATTGAACCACCACTTTTGGATTTACAACTTCATTTTTAGATATGTATGCGGATTTAATTCTATTATATTTTGATTAGATTGGATGCAAATATTATGATATGAATGTTGTCAATGTATTATGGACTAGACTAACACTTTGGGCCCAGTCGAATTAGGCCCAGAAACACCTACACTCATGTACCAGGCTCAAGTCAAGTCAGATAACTTAGCCCAGGGGCTCCACCCGACTATAAAGGATACTTACGTCCTCATTAACTACGAGAGATTCGTCAATTAAGTGCTCGATATCTCTGGGATCAACCTCGACCTATTCTGAGCACATCCCTATGAGATTACCTAGAGGCATTATCGTCAAACATCCCTTGTCCTGCACACACAATGCTCCCCAGATACGCCTAGATTCTAATTTCTATTACCCTCACCTGAAACTCTCTCTTACTTAACTGCCAGAGTGTCTTTTACAGGTTCCCCCGCCGAAGTCGCACTTGACCATGAGACATGTCGGACCGCATCACTCCGACTTCAGGCAAGATATTTGGCGCCAACTGTGGGGCCAAGTAAATCTTACATGCCCCCGCAATGGTCGGTACCTAGAGTCAGGCAAACGTCACCGCTCATAGGCAAAATCCTAGCAACAGCATTTCCTTGCTACTTGGAAATGTTGAAACATTGAGGAGTGATGCTCTGGTACCTGCCAACCCTTCACCAGAAGAATCTCATTACCTGATCAATGACCTTCGGACGGAGAACCAACGGTTAGCAGTCTAGGTCAAGGAGCTAAGGCGGTCTTGGGAATAACACCCGACCGAGCATGAGTGCCACCGCTCAGAACGTGATGAAGATAGCCACTTGGATATATCCGGGAGGCCGACTTCTATCCTTCGGGACAAGGTCTCCCGCACACATCATCAGAGAGAAGGGGAGGACACCCAGGTCATAGAGACCGATCCTCCCCACGCCATCGACTTAGGACCCTTCCTTGAGCACATCATGGCAGTTCGTCTTCCCGATGACTTTAGGTTACCGACCATGCTCCAGCCCTACGATGGCACGGGTGATCCGACTGACCACTCACCTGACAGTGTTCAGGTCTATGATGCTCCTCAACAGCGCGATCGACCCCATCATCTGCCGAGCCTTTCCAACTTTTTTAGAGAAGGTCACACTACTCTGGTTTTCCACCCTTCCACCAGGGTCCATACATACTTTTTAGGAGCTCTCCCGAGTCTTCACCAACTAATTCTATTTGTCACATATTTACTCCAAGACCGAAGATGCCCTCCATTACATCAAGCAATGGAAACATGAGTTGCTGAGAGACTACCTTAAGAGATTCAATGCAGTGGCAATGGAAGTCTTGAACCTTGACCCTCACGTCGAGCTATTCTTCATCAAGCACGAACTGAAGCCTGGGCACTTTGTAGACCAAATCGCCCTAGCAAAGCCGAAGGAGTCATCTAGTTAGTCTCAGCACTAAAGCCCTAGCATAACACCGCCACCACATAGTGCAATAGGTAATCGAGACAATCACAAAATCGATCAACCGAACACTGAAATCTGCAGAGTCATTAACTACATCACAGGAGGATTCACCGAAGGAGGCAAGATGAGCTCGACTAGAAAGAAGTCACTTCGAGGTAGCCGTAAACAATCTGGGCACACAAAAAATGTGCAGAAAATGAGAGTTGTATTATCAATAACTGTCAAATTTTAGTACATTGTATCCCACCGAGTGATGTACTCGGTTTATGCATGATGGTGCCTCATTAAAACCTTTCAAGAGGAAAACTCTGTGGGAAAAATCGCAATGAAGGAAAAACAATACATCGACCACTTATAGTTTAAGGGAGGATGCTTAGTTGTAGTAGGCCCGCAGGGAGGCCGCATTCCACGACCGTGGGAGTTCTCGTTTAGAAAGTTATATGATTTTGTAAGCGCCTTTTTCCAACGATATCAGTGATTCTGTAAGGGCATTCCCTGTTCAGGGCTAGCTTACCTTCCTCAGTTGGCTTTGTTTGGAATTTGATCTTCTGCAAAACTAGATCTCCCTCTTTGAAGCTTTTCGATTTGACATATTTGTCATATTTTTGAGCTATTATGAGTTTCATAGTTTCTTCTCTAATTCTAGCGAGCTCTTTTTCTTCCTCGATAAGGTTGAGCTCGACCTGACGGGTTTCTGAATTGTTTTGTTCCTCGAAGGCTGTCCTACGGAGGCAAGGCCTTGCGATCTCGACGGGAATCATGGCCTCTACTCCATATACGAGCCTGTAGGGAGTTTCCTAGGTGGATGATGTTGGTGAAATGGCCACACTAGAGGGGGGTGAATAGTGTGTTTACTAATCTTTTTGCCTAAATCCGATTTTAATCATTTCTTTGGTTACTTAGACAAATTACAAGTTGAGTAGCAAGCAGAAGCAAAGTAAATACGATAATGAAGTAAACACAAGTAGAAGCAATACAAACACAATTATTTATAGTGGTTCCGCCCCAATGCCTACTCCACTACCTAAGCACCCCGCTTAGAATTTCCAAACTAAATTTTACTAGATTAATCTTGTTTCTCTTACAACGAGGACTTTGACCCGAAGAGTCTCGCTCTCAACCTAAGACACTTGCACACTCGGAAGTCTATGTCTTCTTACCGAGAGCACTCTTCCACCTCAACCCTAAGGGACAACTCAACTAATTCTAGTAAACTACGTTTACACCGATGGAATTAAGCCTCAAACACAAAGGCAATCACCCAATCTATCAAACCTAGCAACCTATGTTTACACAAGTTCAAATACAATAAAATAAACACCAAAATACAAGTAATTGAGCAAAAATACAACAACACAAATACTTAGCTCCAACATAATGAATCCTAGCTCCTCTTGATGCCTTGATGATGAATCAAATGAAGCTTGAAGATAAACTCAAGAAAGAAGGTTCAAGGCTAGGGTTTTTGCAAATGATGGATCAATCAAAGCATAGATGGTGTAAGGAGTGTCTCAATAGGCTCATCAATAACTGAGGAATGCTCTCTTGGCTTCTATTTATAATCCATGAAGAGTTGGCATGAAACAGCCAACTCAACGACGGGAAAACTAGTCATTTTCGCCGTTCAGTCGCAGGTCTGATCGATCGTCGATTGACCGACCGAGCGACCGCATGCATACTTTCAATTTCTAGCAACATTTGGTCGACCAACTGGTCGATCGAAACTGGGTAGACTACTTGGTTTGGCTGATTTTTTTGCTCGTTTGTTCATTTCTAGGTTCGATCTTCGCTAGGTCCTCTTATATAACATTTCTAAACTTTAAGTTAATAAATTTAAAACATAAATGTTATATAAGGATTACCTCTCATTTGGATTTCAATAAAAATATCTAAAAAATCAAAATTCTTAAGAATCAAAATCTAATTCTTAGGGTCTAGTACAAATTTTCAAAAAACAAAAATTTTATATTCTTTCGGGTCAAGTATGGGTAGGTTAAAGGCTTCCAAAAAAAAATTTAAAATATCTCGCTATCTAGTTTTTACCTAAGGAACAATTATCGGCATTTTTGGTACCAAGAAAATGTCTAGGTTATATAGCCCTCCAAGGAGCTCTCTAGGTAGGGGTGGAAATAGGCCATGCGGCCTGTCAGTGGCCTGTGGTCTGGCCTGTATTCGGTCTGGCCTGGTCTGGCCTCTTTAAAATAAAAAAATTAGACCTAGGCTTATTTCTAGGTCTGTTTTTCTTATCAGACCAGGCTCATTATAAGGCCTATTGAACCTGATAGACCGGTCTAGGCCTATTAAGGTAGTATATATAATATATAATAAATATATAATATTATTAGTTTATTATATATTTACATTATATATAATAAAATATATTTTTTAATTTAATAAAATAACAACTATTGTCGCTATGTTTAAATATTTTTGTTATCATTTTTATATTGAAATTTAGAAGTAGATTTTAACAGACTTTATAAACAGGCCATAGGCCAGGCTCAGGCCAAAAAAATAGCCTATAACAGGCCATAGGCCAAGCTCGGCCCTATTTTTTACTATACAAGCCTAGTCTGTTAAGGTGAAGGCCTGGCCTGGTCTGTTTCCACCCCTAGATGGACCCTAGGCTTAGTGAATTTCAGGGCATTTTCTAATTTTCCAGGTCTTTGTATTTTGGGGTTCGGATTTAGTTTTTGGGTTTCTTTGCATCTTCATGAGGATTTACAAATTACCTAGACACCCTAAACCTAAACTCTATCTTCTTGAAGAAATCCAAGCGTCGACGACCGTCCTTGCCGATTTCTCATATTTCTCCAATTTTTCCGATCGAGGACGACGAGCACTAACCGACTTGAAATCTGAAAGTATTTCTCAATGAAACATTAGTTCCATGTTTGTTATCATCAAAATCAAGATTAAGAGCAGAATCTATTGTGTGTGACTAACTAGGTTCATCACTAATTGGCAATGAGATTATGATATCAACACTTTGACATCACCGAAAAACTCTTTTCCGCACCTAGGGTAAAATCCCCTAAATACTCTTGGTTCTCATAAGTCATGGGTAACGTCTAGCACAACATGTCATGACTACTCAAGTAGTGACAAATGCTTTTATTAGAACATTCTGATGAACCAAAACAATCGCACTCATATCCTTCCATTACAAGGTCTTAATCCTGCCAGGATCATGGCTAGTGTCAAACATTATATCTTAGACCATATGGATCTCTTTCGATTTCTATTCTTGATCAGAAGGACTTAAACTAGAAACCATTTTCTATTTAAGTCTCTAATAGCTTGGCCAAAGATTTCTTGATCAAGAACAATCTCATGTCCATATGACCTTATCCTTCTTTACCCAAGGTAATGAATCCCTTCTTGACTGGTCATCTATCTCCATACATAATTAACTTATTGGTGTTTGGCTTATTCAATGTTAGCTGTATTTGGCAAAAGGTATTCCAATTATTATTCAGTTATTAGTCAGTTGCAACTGCTCTTGTTGTTGTGGAGATTATGCTGCTGCAATGATGATATTATGATGATGTGATTATTGATATAGTATATATATATATATATTATTCATGTGATACATATTATATGTATGTGTATTTATCTTTAATTACTTTGTGGGCTTGGTCATTTGTGTTGGTAGAGAAGTGGTTATCATAATGATAATGGGCTAGGCATTTTCTTGTGGATTAATGGCTGACTGTTGAGATGATAAGCAGTTAAGGTTATGGAGTTATGAACTCAGTGGCATTTGTGGTTGATGCTTTGTTGTCCCTATAAAAGAAGAATAAGAAAATGTGAAATGTATCCACTCATATGCGCTGAAATAGTGTTGCTAAAATTATGAGGAGATTTCACTTTTAAGAGTGTGTGGATCGTAGGCAACTTCTACAAATCAACTTCATATCATGGTGGGATTTGGGCTGTTCAACTCACTACAACACAAAGATTGTGTGGAGGACAAAACTCTATGATTGAGTTGTCACAGAGAGACAAGTGGTAAGTACTTGTAATAGCAAGAAGTGTTTTTGTTATTTCTGATTCACTTTAGTACTGAAAGTAGGATTTTAGAATGTGAAATCCTGATACTTGTATTGTACTTTGTTGATAATGGATTGGGCATCTATCCAGTGAGGGCCCCGCAGATTAGGTGACAAGATTGTCACTGAACTACGTAAAAAAATCCTTTATTGTTTGCGTGATTTTGTGTTATTTTTATATCTGCTACTCACTCTATTTTAAACTAGTTTCAGTATCAATTGCAAATCATGTGCAACTGACTCTCAACAGAAAGTTCCCTTAAAGACAGTCCTGGCAATTGGTATCAAAACATTTATGCTAACCTCTACGAGCATAGATCCTTGGAGTGTCTCTAGTTTTTCAACATCAAAGTGGATGAAATGCCTATTGGAAACTCGGTAAACGTTCCACCTTTGCCGATATGAACAAATTATGCATATTGGAAGGCATGTGTGAGACCCTTCATCAAGTTACTGGACGATTGTTGTTGGGATACTATTAAGATTTGCTATACTCCTCCCACAAAGACATATGGAACTGAGCGCTAGCCTAAGAATGAGTACATTACAACAGAAGACATTGCCGCAAACTTTGACAACAGAGCCCTCAATGCCATCTTCAATGGAGTTGATCTCTCACAGTTCAAACTGATTTCTGCATGTACACTGGCAAAGCACGCTTGGGAAATTCTAGAAACAAATCATGAAGGATCCCTAACACTTCAAAAGTCCAAAGTTGAAATCGTGAACACTAGATTTGAGAATATAAAAATGGAAGAAGATGAAAGCATTCAAGACTTCCATGGGCGAGTCAAGGATCGTATGAACAATGCAACCAACCTAAGAGAATCCTTCTCAGAAGAAAAGGTTGTGAGAAAAGTCCTAATATCTCTGCCTTCAAAATTTGGCATCAAAGTCGCAGCTATCAGTGAGGTACATAATCCATCAGTTTGACTCTTGATACTTTGATGGGAAAGTTTGAAACATATGAGTTAGAATTGTCACAAAAATACTCACACAAAGAGAAAAAGAAACACCTTACTTTTAGTGCCACAGAAGATGAGGTTAAGTCAGAAGATTGTTCAGAAGATGAGATGGATGTCATGTTTACCTTTATGACAAAGAATTTCAAAAGGTTTTTGAAAGCTAAAAAATAAGCAAAATCAAAATTCACAGTTTCAACTATAGTTCCAACCGATTGGTTTCAACCGTTCAAAATCAAAATTCACAGTGGAAGAAAACAAAAGAGGTCAGTCGTAAAATGGTCATGTCAAAAGTGATTCCAAACAAAAATACAAAGGTGTAAAATGCTTTGAATGTGAAGGATATGGTCATGTTAGATATGAATGTTCGAATCTATAAAAAAAGCTGAAGAAATCATTTATTGTTACATGGAGTGATGACGAAGAGGAAGATGACTCGGGAGAATCTAAAAAATAGTTCGGCAATTTTATAGCTTTCACTACAAGCATCGGTGGCTCAAACAAAACTTCAAATAGTTCAGATATAGAAGATGATGAAAGTATAGTTCAAAGTATCGAAAGCCTTGAAGATGCTTACCAATTGATGTTTAACAAATAGGTAGAAGTGGCAAAGCTAAACAAATCTCTCAATGATCAAAACAAGCTTCTGACTGAAGAGAAGAGAGAGCTTGAACAAAGAAATCAATATCTTCAAGCTCATATTGCGAAAAAAGAAGATAAAGAGTTCAAGTTAATTGATGAACTTGAGAAGGTAAAAAGGGTGGTGAGAATGATGAATTTTAGTAGTACCCTTAATGAGATTTTAAGTGCATGAAAATTTTCTCCAAATCACAATGGACTGGGATACTCTGAACCATCCCAGTTAAAGCCTCAGTCACAACTGCTAGTTCAATTGAAGTATATCCACAGTGGTTCTGTAAGTAGACAACAGATTACTGCTAGAAGAAATCAGAGAGTGTCAGTATGCTATTATTGCAAATGCAAAGAGCATATAAGAGCTAACTGCTTCAAACTTTCAAATAATCTTAGAAGAAGAGATCATGTGAAACAGACAAGGCATGGAGTGAAGCAGATTTGGGTAAGGAAGGTAGACCTACAAGCAGTTGAAACTAATGATGAAACTGACACTGCGACTGATGTTGAACAAGATTAAGAAAGAAGTGGAATAGGAACAGAAAAGTCTACAAAAATTCTCAAACATCATCCCCTGCATAATGTGATTGGAAATGTAAATGGTGGAGTCAAAACCAGGAATCAATCTAGGAAGAATTATCAGGATATTATCAGATATTCTTATTATACTTCCAAAGTTGAACCAAAGAATGTAAAGGAAGCCTTGAAAGATGAATACTGGATTTTTGCCATGCAAGAATAGTTACAATAGTTCACAAGGAATGATGTATAGGAGCTTGTTCCAAGATCAGAAGGTGTAAAGGTTGTTGGAACCAAGTGGATTTTCAAGAACAAAAGTGATGATGCGGGAAACATAACCAGGAACAAAGCCACACTTGTTGCTCAGGGTTTTAATCAGATTGAAGAGCTGGATAATGATGAAATATTTGCACCAGTTTCTCGATTGGAATCAATCAGACTTCTTCTAGCTATAGCCTACTGTATGAAGTTTAAGTTATTCTAGATGGATGTTAAAACAATATTCTTGAATGGGTTCCTCAACGAAGAAGTATATGTTGAACAGCAAAAATAGTTTGAAGATCCTACGCATCCTGATCATGTATACAAACTGAAGAAAGCTCTTTATGGGCTTAAACAAGCACCTAGAGCATGGTATGAAAGACTCACTCAATTCCTTCTTTTGAAAGGATACAAAAGGAGAAGTGTTGATCAGACTTTGTTCATCAAGAGAAAGGAGTCAGAACTTGTAATTGCTCAGATATACGTAGATGACATTGTTTTTGGTTCAACCTCAGAAGCTTATGTGGAACAATTCGTGGAAGTCATGAAATCTAAGTTTGAGATTAGCATGGTTGGAAAAATGAGTTATTTCCTCAGTCTCCAAGTCAAGCAAACTAAAGAAGGGCTATTCATCTCTCAGAGTAAGTATGCTATAAACTTGATTCACAAGTTTGAAATGGACAGTTCTAAGTCAGTTAGAACTCCTATCTTAACCCATGAAAAAATTAGCAAAAATGAAGATAACAAGAATGTTGATCCTAGTCTCCATTGAAGCATGATTGGCAACCTATTGTATCTAACAGCAAGCAGACCTGATTTAAGTTTCAGTGTAGGATTATGTGCTAGATATCAAGCAAATCCAAAGGAATATCATTTTCAGGCAATCAAAAGAATTCTGAAATATTTTAAAGGTAGTGTAGCTTTTGGACTATGGTATTTTGTGGAGTCTAATCCTTGTCTTGTAGGCTTAACAGATGCATATTGGGCAAGAAACATTGATGACATAAATGTTGAGTGAATACCCACACTAGAAGGGGGGGTTGAATAGTGTTGGGTGACTTTTTACTTCTACTTTAATTTTTTTTAAATCAATTCCAACTTCAACCGAAAGTAAGTGTGACTAAATGATGTTCGTTAGCAAGTATGAAACACAATTATAAACAATCAAACAAGGCAATGCAAACACAATAGATTATAGTGGTTCAGCCAACTGCCTACTCCACTACCTTGGCTCCACACCAAGGATTTCTAACCAAATCCTTTATAGACTTTGTGTTTCCCTTTGAATACAACTGAGGACTCGGTTCTTAACCCTATGAGAACTCCTCAAATCTATTCACCTAGGCAAAACACAAATCTACAAAGTAACCCTAAGTGTTTACACTAGCACACCTAGCAAGCTAATCAATGAAGAACAAGTTCAAGTAACAAGTAAAATTACAATGAAAAGAGCTAAAGAGTAAACCACAACTAAAAGCTCTTTTTCAAGCCTTCAACGCCTCCAACACCACAAGATGTTGAGGTCGAATCGAAGCCGGGGTCGAGGGAAGATGAGCGCTTGAGAGAAATCGTCAATCGAAGAAGCAAGCGCAAGCAAATCAAGCTTAGAAGGCACAAATCTCACTTAGGAAGCTTTTATGAACAGTTAAGAAGAGTTAATGAAGGTTGGTGAGTGGTATTTATAATCCCTCACTCGAAACAGCTCTCCAATGGATATTTTTCTACCCGTTGGACGTCGATCGGTTGCTTGTTGGTCGATCATCGGTCGACCGACCGATCGACTGCCCAACGACCGCTAGGCTACTGCCCTCTCTCGGCCATATTCGGTCGACCGAATGGTCGACTGGATTGGCTACTACCAATTTCCTCTGTTATTCGATCGATCGTCCGATCGACCAAATTTGCCACTGCCAGTTTTTGGCTCTATTCAGTCGATCGATCGATCGACCGAAGTAGCTACTGCCATTTTTTTGCCTTGTTCGGTCGACTGACCAATCGACCAAACCTGGGCTGAGGCTATTTTTAACATTTGTTTTGTTACATGCTTTTTCATGAGTTTTGTTACCAAGTTTTGACTTTGATAACTTTACAAATAGGCTTGGGATGAAATCTAAGGATATATTACATAGAATCTATTCGATAATCTACGAATTCTACTTAATCTACATCCAAGTCTTTTTTGACGATTTTTGAGTTTCTCCGAGCGAAGTTCGCATGCGTATCGTAACCTCAATCTGAACTCAAAACTTCACACATATATTAAATGCATGTTTGTTATCATCAAAATAGATATCGAAGCCAAAGGGGAACCCTTGGGCCAACAAGAAATAGCACAACAAGTGGATGTTTCTATATTTGGTCAAACCTAGTGGCTTGGTTGAGCAAGAAGCAGAATTCTATCTCTCTTTCTTCTGCAGAGGCTGAATACTTAGCAGCAGACAGTTGTAGTACACGACTGATTTGGATGAAAAATGTGATGTTGGACTATGGCTTCAAACATGATGAGATGGTCTTATACTCTGACAATACAAGTGCCATCAGTATCTCAAAGAATCATGTTATGCATTCTCACACAAAACATATTGATATTCGGTTTCACTACATCAGAGAACTGGTTGAAAGCAATGAGTTACAACTGGAGTATATTTCTATAGATTGACAAGTGGCAGATATTTTCACAAAGGCCTTAGATGGGGG
This sequence comes from Canna indica, assembly GCA_034359265.1. Taxonomy (NCBI): domain Eukaryota; kingdom Viridiplantae; phylum Streptophyta; class Magnoliopsida; order Zingiberales; family Cannaceae; genus Canna; species Canna indica. Next base: position 26,516,095 of record CP136898.1, on the reverse strand, counting down.
GAGATTTGAGCAGTTGAGATCTGCTCTTGGATTGTGTATTGTATGACACAATTATATTTTTTTAAGGATAGAATTGGAAAGTTTTTTTTTAAGTTACTGTAACTTATTTTTATTTACTGCTCTCCTCTAGTTTTTCTCATTCAAGGTTAAAGGCACTAAACCATCAATCAAGGCTCGGGGCAATTAATTCTCTCAATCAAAGCTCAAGGCAAATCATCTCCTCAAGACTCAATGTTGTAACCCCCTTTCCTGAAGAGTCGAAGCAGTAAACTCATATAATTCAAGATTTGAAGTTGTAACTCTATGTGATTTGTCTATTATTTAGTTGCAACTGTATTGTGATGACTAACTCTTATGACTTGCTTGACTGGTTGCTTCTGTTGTGTCTGTTGTGACTGTTGATACTCTGGGATATTATTTGGTGTGATTGGGATATTATCTTTTTTATTGTTGACAATTTGTGTGCTTATGTTTTTATCAGATCTGTGGTTTGTTTTCTGAAATCAGCTTGTGTTTTGCCAAATAAGCCAAAGGGGGATATTGTTGAAGTTTGGCTTATTCTATGTTTGTTGTATTTGGCAAAAGGTGTTCCAGTTATTATTCAATTATTAGTCAGTTGCAACTGCTCTTGTTGTTGTGGAGATTATGTTGTTGCGATGATGATATTATGATGATGTAATTATTGATATAGTATATATATATATAATATTCTTGTGATATATATTATATGTATGTGTATTTATCTTTAATTACTTTGTGGGCTTGGTCATTTATGTTGGTAGAGAAATGGTCATCATAATGATAATGGGTTAGGAATTTTCTTGTGGATTAATGGCTGACTGTTGAGATGATAAGCAATTGAGGTTATGGAGTTATGAACTCAGTGGCATTGATGGTTGATGCTTTCCCTATAAAAGAAGAGTGTGAAAATGTGAAATATATCCACTCCTATAAGCTGAAACAGTGTTGCCAAAATTATGAGGAGATTGCACTTTCGAGTGTGTGGATCATAGGCAACTTCTACAAATCAACTTCATATCATGGTGGACTTACTACAACACGAAGATTGTGTGAATGACAGAACTCTGATTGAGTTGTCATTGAGAGGCAAGTGGTTAGTACTTGTAATAGCAATGAGTGTTTTTGTTATTTTTGATTCACTTTAGTACTGAAAGTAGGATTTTGGAGTGTGAAACCCCGATACTTGTATTGTACTTTGTTGATAATGGATTAGGCATCTGTTCGGTGAGGGCACCGCAGATTAGGTGATAAGATTGTCATTGAACTGCGTAAACAAATCTTTTGTGTGTTTGCGTGATTTTATGTTATTTTTATATCTACTACTCACTTTGTTTTAAACTAGTTCCAGTATCAGTTGCAACTCATGTGCAGCTCACTCTCATCAGAAAGTTTCCTTAGAGACAATCTTGACATAACTATAGCCACATAAAGTCGGATGCACATACAAAGCACGAGCATATAAACAGTAGCAAACCTTAGCCACCTACGCACAAGATAACCGTGCCATCTCAGGTCAAGGGATCATATACACTAATATGATCTAGATAACATTTCAGTGACATTGGTAAAAATATCATGTGAACGTTATCTATGTGTCACGTTCGACCCACTTATCTCGTAAGTGTCCACATATCTGTTTTGACATACAATGACATGTAGCATGAGAGCCACTACCCCATTCTCATTAGTATCTAATACCAATCATGGAAATGGACAGAAGTGACGATCTTCCGAAATAATAATGCCCAGTTATTATTCCTATGATCGTGAATTGTTTTAACAAATAGTACTAGAATACTCCATCACTCATATTCTCAACTCTTGAGAATGAAGTATTCTAACAAGTATGTTATGGACTTATTCGATTAAACATACACAAATTATGCTCAGAAGAATAGTAAACTATCATTTAAAGAAATTATTCAAAACATACATTGGCTCTAAGACACATAAAACTAACAAACTCGACACTCTACTTAGAGACAATATCGACCTATTCGCATGGACGTCAGCCGACATGCCAGGGATAGACCCCTGAGTCATCTGCCACAAGCTCGCCATCAACCCTCGGGTCAAGCCTGTGGCACAGAAGAAGAGAAAGCTTGGGGTCGAGCGCCAGCAAGCATCCTTTAAAGAGACTAGAAAGTTGTTAAAGGCAAATTTCATGAGAGAAATCAAATTTACCACATGGCTTGCGAATGTCGTGATGGTCAAAAAGCATTCGTGGAAATGACGGATGTGTGTCGACTTCACTGACCTTAACAAGGCATGCTCGAAAAATTCCTACCTGCTCCCGAGCATAGACAAATTTGTTTACGACTCCTCGAGCATATACAAGTACTTGAGCTTCATGGATGCCTACTCAGGCTACAACCATATCCAAATGCATCCGAAAGATGAGGAGAAAATAGCCTTCATTATCGAGCATGTCAACTTCTGCTACAAAGCAATGCCCTTTGGGCTGAAAAACGCAGGGGCTACATACCAGCGCCTAATGAACAAAGTCTTCGAGCAACAAATTGGTTGAAACATGGAAGTGTATGTAGACGACATGGTCTCCAAAACACCAGCCACCAGAGAACACTACAGCGACCTCACCAAAATCTTCAGCCAGCTCAAATGCTACAGCATGAGGTTAAACCCCGAGAAGTGCGCCTTCGGAGTCCATAGCGACAAGTTCCTTGGTTTTATGCTCGTGAACCGAGAAATCGAGGTCAACCCTAAAAAATATTGAGCTATCCAAGAGATGTGAAGCTCGTAAAACATAAAAGAAGTACAACAACTTATATGAAGAATGACGGCTTTATCAAGATTCCTTTCTTGGTCGGCTGATAGCTAGGGCCGCACCTTTCTTCAAGATCTTTAGGAAAAAACAAGACTTCTAGTGGGACGAGAAGTTCGAACAGGACTTCGGAGAGCTCAAGAGTTTCCCCACCAGCCTGCCAGTTCTGGACAGACCCCAGCATGGAGACGCTCTTCCTCTACCTTACCATCACAGAAAACGCATTTGTTACTGTTGGTGAATAGTGTGTTAACTAATCTTATCGCTTAATTCCAATTTTAATCGTTTCTTGATTAGTTAGGCTAAGCACGATATTAATAGCAAGCGGAAGCAATAAATATGAAGCAGTTAACACCAAAACAATATATCAATGCTAACATAATTATTTATAGTGGTTCGGCCCCAATGCCTACTCCACTACCTAAGCACACCGCTTAAGATTTCCAAACTAAGTTTACTAGATTATATTGTTTCCCTTACAAAGAGAACTTTACATCGAAAACTCTCCGCTCTCAAACCGAAGGCACTTCCACACCCGGAAGTATCCCGCCTTCCTACCGAGAGCACTCTCCCACCTCAACCTAAGGGATAACTCAACTAATTCTAGTAAACTAAGTTTATAATGGTGGATTTAAGCCTTAACACCAAAGCAACCACCAACTCAATCAAACCTAGCAACCTAGGTTTACACAAGCTTTAATACAATGAAATAAACACCAAAATACAACAACTAATGGAGCAATAAATCAAATAACAAATACTTAGCTCCAAAAGAAACTCTCTAGTCCTCTTGATGCCTCAAATTGATGAAGCTTGAAGGCTATGTCAAGGAGATGAGAGATCAAACTAGAGTTTTCAAGAATGGTGGCTCAATTAAGCTCAAGGATCATCAAAATATGGCTCAAAGTATGTTGGATAATGGGTGGAAGGCTTGTTAAGGCTTCTATTTATAAGCCTTGAGAAGATGGCATGAAACAGCCACCTCAATGGGCGAAAAACTAGTCGTTTCCGTCGTTCGGTCGTAGGTCTGGTCGATCGTCGGTCGACCGACCGAGCGACCGAAGGCATACTGTCATTTTCTGGCACACTTCAGTCGATCGGCTTGACTACTGCCAGTTTTTGGCAGCATTCGATCGACCGATCGATCGATCGAAACTGGGCAGGCTGCTTGGTTTGGCTCGTTTCTGGGTTTTGTCTACTTATATAACATTTACTAACTTTAAGTTAATACTTTAAAATATAAATGTTATATAAGGATTACCCTCCATTTGAATTCAATAAAAATCAAAATCCTTAAGAATCAAAATCTAGTTTTGGGGGTCTAGTACAAATTTTTTGAAAACGAAAATTTTCTAATCTCCCGGGTCAAATATGGGTATGCTAAAGGCTTTCAAAAATTCCTTTAAAATACCTCGTTATTTAGTTTTTACCCAAGGAACAATTATCGCCATTTTTTATGTCAAAAAAATGTCTAGGTCATATAGCCCTTCAAGGAGCTCCATAGGCTTAGTGAATTTCAGGGCGATTTTCGGGTTTTCTTGTTTTAGGGTTCAGGTTTGGTTTTTGGGTTCTTTGCGTCATAAAGATGATTACATCATATTCTAGATACCCTAAACCTAAACTCTAACTTTCTGAAGAATCCCGAGCGACGACGAGCGTCCTTGCTGATTTCTCCAATTTCTCCGATTTTTCCGATCGGGGACGTCGAGCGCTAACCGACTTGGAACCTGAAAGATTTCTCAATGAAACATTAGTTCCATATTTGTTATCATCAAAATCGAGATTAAGACCAAGGTAGAAAACCTTAGGCCAACAATCTCCCTCTTTTTGATAATGACAAACATCCTTAAGAAAATATATTCATTAGAGCGCAAAGAATATCAAACATGGGATTTCTCCCCCTATCAACATGCATATCTATATAATAGAACTCCCCTATCTATATGCATGGTTTTCCTATATTTTCTTCCCTTTTACCTATATTTTTCTCCCCCTTTTGACATCAATCAAAAAGGGCAAGAAAAGTTAATCTAGTCAAAGTTGAGACTCTAAAATTATTTTTCATGAAACATGAAAATCTCAACCAAATGAATGAAAAACAAATATTTGATATGAGACTAATCAATACATGATATCAAAGAATGATAGATAGAATCCAAAACTAGGAATCATGTATACACTCTAATATGGATATTTTTATAAGTATCAGTTCTTTTTCATGACATTTTTAGATTTCATTCAAACTTTCAAAATATCAACATATGGTCATGTAAATCATGTATATCAAGTTTGAAGTAAAACTAATGTCCTTTGATCAAAATATGAACTTAGCACGGTTTCATTCAAAATAGACATGAAAATATGAAAATCCTAAGTACAAATTTTACTATCTACTCATGTTTTCTCAAACTTAGGCACATAGACATCTAACATGAGTGAATCTAAGTATATAAGTCAAATTTGGGCTGAAAATAAGATTTCTAAGTCACTTTGTTGACTTACGTCAAAGTACACTTCAAGTTTACAAAAATCAAATTTTTTAATCCTTATAAAATTATATTCTTAACGAAAATTTTTGAAACTTTAACTAGACAAACTAGATTTTTCAAAGAATCTACAGGTTCAAGAATCAATCAAAAATTAGTTTTCTATAAATTCATAAAATTCCTTAAAGTCCAGGGGCATTTTCATAAATTTTAGGTATTTTTTCAACAGTTGTCAATTTTGCTTCAAACTTTCTAGACATCGCTGAATGATCATTTAAGATGTGTGTGTCAAGTTTGAGCTCAAAATGAATTCTCTATATTCATTTTTCACTCTATGTTGATTTCAATGAAAAAATCGATATTTCTAGCTTTCATTCAAGGTATCAAAATCATTCCTAGAAATGATTTTACTCAAGCAATGGTGTGAATGATATTAGAAATGTAATCAAAATGGTATACACAAACTTTCATTTGAAGTTTCCGACGAAAAATCAAAGTATCGAAAAAATTGATATTTCAGGAAGGTGATACTTTGCATTTCTGAAATCCAACTTCAAAATTCTATTATAAATCCGATTCTTGATGAAAATTTCTGAAATTTTTACTGAAGAAACTATATTTTTCAATGAAGATGCAATTTCAAGAATCAGTTAAAAATAATTTTTTTATATTTTTCTAGAAATAACTGAAAATGCTCAATTTTTAATGATATTTCCGTAATTTTCAGTAATTTTCAAAAAAAGTGCTCAGTTTTCATTCAAACTTTTATGACACTACATAATGGTCATATAAAGAGTGTATGTCAAGTTTGGAATGAAAATTGTGTCCTTAAGTCAAGATATCAACCTAGCATGGTTTCATTCAAAACTAAACTAGTTATCATGAAACTTGCTAAGTATCAATCTTATCATTTACTCATAGTTTTTCAAATTTAAACTTATGGACACCTAACATGAGTAAATCTAAACATGTTCTTCAAATATGGATTGAAAATGAGACCTCTAAGTCAATTTGTTGACTTGGGTCAACTTGGTTCAAAAGAGATTATCATGAAATGGCATATATGTCATTTTATCCATATCCATATAAATTTTTCATTCTAAGAGCATAGAAACATGTCATACCTATTCCTAAACATGTTTATGAAGTTTGGACTTAAAATAAAGTGTCCAAGTCGATTTGTTGACTTGGGTCAAACTTTTCCAAGCTTAAATCCCCTAAAGTGATTTAGTTATCACCTTGTTCATCTATACATGAATTTTCAAGTTTAAACACCTATAATCATGTGATATGTGTATCTAAACATGTTTACCAAGTATTTACTCAAAGTGAGGTCTCTAATAAGGAATTCCAACCTATTGCAAGTTTCGTTCAATCAAGATCTCATGAAATTGCCTAAGTTATCAAAATTTTACCTACTCATGAAATTTCATATATTTATCATGCAAAAATAATAATGAGTATAGAGACGTCATTATATCACAAGTATTCAAGTATTATACTAAGATTTTTGCAAAATCAAACTCATACCTCATTCTTGGAAATTTTCCTAAACTTTTCATTTTCTTTCCAAATTCAATCTACTAGCCTTCCATCACATTTTTGATAACTTGCAAGCAATATTCATTAGTAGCATAATGGAAATGTGACTACTAACAAGTTATCGTACTAGATAGCAAAGAGGGAATCAAGTATCAATTTCAAAATTTACTTTGCTAAATAGTTTGAAATCCATCTCAAAATAAATTATCGTGAATTCGAAATGAATCGAGAGATCTCAAAATATGAAATATTTGAAAGATAAGATCTCCAACCCTTCCTATTGGTTGAAAATCGAAAGGCCACAATAAGCCAACGATTTAGAACCGCAATGTCGCATGAGCCCGTTATAGGCTACATAGGTCTCCGAAGAAACCGGAAATCAAAAAATCAAAAATGTTTTTGAAAGCATATCATGATCAGGAAAATAATCAATCTAAACAAGTATCATGAACTCTAACTATTAATGGACCAATTGAAGTTAAGAGATGATACCAAAGTATTTGATGCCAACTTTACCATGGGCATCTAGTCTAGGTGAAGACTTTGAAGTTGCAACCATGTAGGGATCCTTCCTTCAACTCATTGGTCAACTTCAACTCTTCAATCTTCTTTATCCTTGTGTGGTAGCTCCCCCTACAAAAAAACATGAGACTTTTGGTACCCAAATAGCTTAGGGTCCTTGGGGGTTAGTTGGCCTAGGTATCCAAAGTGTCTTAGCCACACTTGGATTTCTTTTAAATGCGCAATCATATATGGCATGACCAAAAGTACCACAACAAAAACAATGTTCATTAAATTTCTTTTCATTTTTGCTATGGACATTAGATCTATCAATAGAATGCTTGACATGTGAAACATGATGAGTATGAGCATTCTTAGAAACATCATTCTTCTTCTTATGATCATGAGGTCTAGTAGTAGAATGCATAGCATGGGAATGATGATGAACATTGACATTCTTTACATAAGCATTTCTAATGTTCTTAAGAATTGAAACATTTTTCAATTCATTTACTTTCTTATTTAAAGACACAACCTTATTTTTCAATGAATCAAGAGAAATATATAAGGCATTAGATTGAGATTTCAAATTGTTGTTTTCACTTATAATTTTTGAATTCTCTAGTTTCAAATTTTCATTCTCAAGCTTTAAGTCCTTAAGCTCAAATTTCAACCTATCATGGGAAGAATTAAAAGAACTAGATTTCATTCTCTCATTTTCTAATTTTAATTCATCCACATAAGAGTTAAGCCTTATATTATCTTTCTTCAATCTTTTATTTTCATTATCCTTTTTAACAAGCAAGGCATATATTTTCTTGTATTCATCTACTAACTCATTATATGATATGTCGGGAGAACTAGTAGAGCTAGCATTATCATTATCATTAGCATGACTAGAATGGGAAGAGTATACCTCATCATTAGCATCCATGAGGTAAACTTTTGAAGTAGCTTCATAGTCATGAAAAGAGGATGCTTCACTTGAGTAGGATGATGTGGAAGCATTTGACCTCCTCTTTGCCTTATTTTTCATGGTAGGGCAATTCTTCTTCACATGCCCTTTTTCTTTGCGCAAGTGGCAAATTACCTTTCTCTTCCGACTTTTAGAGTTGCTTCTTTGACTAGAAGCACTATGGGCATCAAAACCGAGATTAGTAGTAGATGAGTGATTATTGTCATCACTACCTTCATCAAAAGTGCCAATCTCTTCGGTTTTGGCATAATCAAATAAAATATTTAAAGTGGCCCATAAATCATAAGCCGAAGAGCAATGTATGACTTTATCTAGGATGCCATTTGGTAATGTGCAAAGAATATAATTCATGACATCTCCATTATACTTAAACATTTTCTTATCTAATTCACTCCAAGCATGCATGTCAACCTTAGGCTCAATGAATTCTAGTCTTAACATGTTAAGGACACCAAAACCCTTAGTCTTTAAATATGTGTACATCCTAAATTTTCAAAGACCAAATTTCGAGACATCGGACCTAGGAGGTATAGACGCTACACACTCTAGTGCCATTTTCCGGATCGAAGCAAAGTGTAGAAGAGACGGTGAAATCTCAAGCTGCGAACCCGCTCTGATACCAATTGTTCGTGAAATGACCACACTAGAGGAGGGGTGAATAGTATGTTAACTAATCTTATTGCCTAATTCTGATTTTAATCATTTCTTGATTAGTTAGGCTATGCACGATATTAATAGCAAGCGGAAGCAATAAATATGAAGCAGTTAACACCAAAATAATATATTAATGCTAACACAATTATTTATAGTGATTCGGCCCCAATGCCTACTCCACTACCTAAGCAACCCCGCTTAGGATTTCCAAACTAAGTTTACTAGATTATATCATTTTCCTTACAAAGAGGACTTTACACTAAAAAGTCTTCGCTCTCAAATCGAAGGCACTTCCACACTCGGAAGTATCCCGCCTTCCTACCGAGAGCACTCTCCCACATCAACCTAAGGGACAACTCAACTAATCATAGTAAACTAAGTTTACACTAGTGGATTTAAGTCTTAACACCAAGGCAACCACCAACTCAATCAAACCTAGGAACCTAGGTTTACACAAGCTTTAATACAATGAAATAAACACCAAAATACAACAACTAATGGAGCAATAAATCAAATAACAAATACTTAGCTCCAAAAGAAACTCTCTAATCCTCTTGATGCCTCAAATTGATGAATTAATGAAGCTTGAAGGTTATGTCAAGGAGATGAGAGATCAAACTAGAGTTTTCAAGAATGGTGGCTCAATTAAGCTGAAGGATCATCAAAATATGGCTAAAAGTATGTCGGATAATGGGTGGAAGGCTTGCTAAGGCTTCTATTTATAAGCCTTGATGAGATGGCATGAAACAGCCACCTCAACGGGCGAAAAACTAGCCGTTTTCGCCGTCCGATCATAGGTCCAGTCGATCGTCGATCGATCGACCGAGCAACCGAAGGCATACTGCCATTTTCTGGCACACTTCGAACGACCATTCGGTCGATCAACTTGCCTACTGCCAGTTTTTGGCAGCATTCGATCAATCGACCGGTCGACCAAAACTGGGCAGACTGCTTGGTTTGGCTCATTTTTGGGTTCTGTCTTCACTAAGTCTACTTATATAATATTTACTAACTTTAAGTTAATACTTTAAAACATAAATGTTATATAAAAATTACCCCCATTTGAATTCAATAAAAATATCTAAAAAATCAAAATTCTTAAGAATCAAAATCTAATTTTTGGGGTCTAGTACAAATTTTCAAAAAACGGAAATTTTCTAATCTCACAGGTCAAATATGGGTATGCTAAAGGCTTCCAAAAATATCTCATTATCTAGTTTTTACCCAAGGAATAATTATCGCCATTTTTTATGTCAAGAAAATGTCTAGGTCATATAGCCCTCCAAGGAGCTCCCTAGGCTTAGTGAATTTCAGGGCAATTTTCATATTTTTATGTTTTGGGGTTCGGATTTAGTTTTTGGGTTCTTTGCATCATAAAGAGGATTACATTACATTCTAGATACCCTAAACCTAAACTCTAACTTCCCGAAGAATCCCGAGCAACGATGAGTGTCCTTGCCGATTTTTCCGATCGGGGACGTCGAGCGCTAACCGACTTGGAACCTGAAAGATTTCTCAATGAAACATTAGTTCAATATTTGTTATCATCAAAATCGAGATTAAGACCAAGGTAGAAAACCTTAGGCCAATAGTTACAACTCCGAGAGCATGGGAAAAATCAGAAATTGATCTACTTAGTCAACAAAGTCCTCCAAGGACCTGAGATGAGATACCAAAGGTTAGAAAAGCTCACATTCGCCCTAGTCATCTTGCCTATAAGATTAAGGTCATACTTCGAGAGTCACCACATCGTGGTACGCACAAAACAACTAATTAAGCAGGTCTTGGCCAAGCCCGAGCTTGCTAGACAGATGATATCGTGGTTAGTGGAGCTCTTCGAGTTCAGCATAAAATACCAGCCGAGAGGCCCTATCAAAGCCTAGACGTTGGCAGATTTCATCGCCAAATTCACGGACCAAGAAGACAACCCCAACCAGGTCGAAACATAGATGTTGCTCGTGGACAACGCCTCAAACGAAAGAGGAAACTGAGCTGGCATCTGTTGGCTTTAGGTTTTCAACCTTGGTCTTAATCTCGGTTTTTATGATAACAAACATGGAACAAATTATTTAATTAAGAAAATCTTTCAGGTTCCATATCAATTAGCGCTCGATGTCCTCGATTGAAAATATCGAAAGAAATTGCAAAGTCGGAAGGACATTGGTCAACGCATTCGGGTTTGTCGCGGAAATTTCTCAAAGATAGACGTGTGCACCAAAAACGTCTTGGATGAGTCCAAAGATCACATGAAAAGCTCTCCAAGTTGATGCTCGTTGAAAGCCGGAACCCATAAATAAAGTGCGGAAGAAGAAGGCTGAAGAAATCAAATTCAGCCTAGGTTCAGTCGACCGGGCGGTCGACCGAATAGAATTAGAAAATTGGCAGTAGCCATCTCGGTCGATCGAAGGATGCCGCAAAGCGGCAATAACTACTTCGGTCGACCGAGCGGTCGACCGATTGAAGCCAAAAATTGGCAGATGACGCATCGGTCGACCGGACTGTGGATCGCCAAAGCAGCAACCCACGTCAGTCGACCGGGCGGTCGACCGAATTGCAGGAACGCAAGAATTGTGTTTGGCGGTCGACCCGTCGGTCGACTGCACAGAGAGAGTAAGGCAGCGATCGCTTGAGCGGTCGACCGGCCAATCGACCGAGCGATTGTAACAGATAGTTTTCTATCCTCTGAGCTGTCATTTCTTTGAGAGGGTATAAATATCATTCATCTAACCTCTTAAATTCTTCCTCTCCTACTCTTACATATTTGATTGAGCCTTCTAAAGGGAGATTTGAGCCTTTAAAGGATCGATCAACAGCGCTCTGTTCTTCCATGAACATTTTCTCAAGCGCCCAGCTTTCTTCCTCAACTCGGGTTTTAATACGAGCTCTACCTCTTAACGAGTTGAAGGCGTCGAAGGCTTGGAAAAGAGTTGTGGTTCCTCTCTCATTTTTTTAGCTCTTTTGATTGTATTTTTATTGTTATTTGAACTTGTTTTTATTGGATTTGTGCGTGTGATAGACCTAGGATTGTTTGGTCTTGTGTGTGGAAGTGGTTACCTTGGTGAAAAGGTATAAAGCCACTTGTGTAAGCATAATTTACTAGGATTAGTTGAGTTATCCCTTAGAATTTAGGTGGAAGAGTGCTCTCGGTAAGAAGGCGGAGACTTTCGGGTGTAGAAGGGCCTTAGGTCGAGACTGCGACTCTTCGAGTCAAAGTCCTCATTGTAAGGGAAATAATAATTAATCTAGTAAACCTAGTTTGGAAATCCTAAGCGGGGTGCTTAGGTAGTAGAGTAGACATTGGGGCCGAACCACTATAAATTTGTGTGTTTGCATTGATACTCTATTTGTGCTTAATTATTTATCTTGCTTCCGCATCCAATCATAAAATTGCAATTTGCCTAAGTGATCTAAGTAAACGATTAAAACCGGAATTAGGCGACAATTGTTAGTAAACACACTATTCACCCCCCCCCTCTAGTGTTGTCATTTCTCCAACAGCATCATCCTGGAGAACGACCAAGGAATCGCCCTAGAGCAGTCCTTGCACTTTCACTTCAAAGCCAGCAACAACCAGGTGGAATATGATGCCCTCGTCGTCAGATTGAAACTCACCTACTACGTAAAAGCCCAAAAAGTGCTCGTGAAAAGTTACTCTCAACTCGATGTAGGACAAGTCAATGGCAACTTCCAAGCAAGGGACCCTTCCTAGAAAGGTACTTGTCCCTAGTTCATTCTCTAATGACTAACTTTGATGATTATATGATCTAGCAACCTTGGGAGGAAAACACTTGAGCCGACTTGTTGCCCAAGTTCGTCAGCACCAAGAAGCCTCAAAGCAACATGTCGGTCATCCAACAAGTCCTCGATCAATCGAGCATCCAGCCAGCTGACACCTCGGTCGAAGTCGAAATAGTTGAGCAAACTACCGACTGGAGGACCCCTTACATAACCTACCTCAAGCAATGAGAGGTGTCGGAGCACACCTCAAATCCAAACAACAGAATGATGACGAGTTACTACAATCTCCTCGACGACCAACTCCATAGAAGAGGGTACTCTCGGCCACTACTCAAATGCATCGGCCAACCCCAAACAGAAATAGTGATGGCAAGAGTGCACGAAGGCATCTGTGGCAACCAGATCAAGGGAAGATCCTTAGCAGCTAAGATCCTCCGAAGTATGATACTTCTGGCCGACCATGAGAACAGACTGCGGCGTGTACATCTAGAGGTGCGACAAGTGCCAGAGATTCTCAAAAGTATCACAGAAACATCCCGAGCCACTACATAGCTCAAAAATCAATTGGCAATTTCATAAATGGAGCATCAACCTCCTTGGTCCTTTCCCTCTAGCCCAAGACAAGTCAAATACTTGGTAGTAGCCATCGACTACTTCACCAAGTGGATAGAGGCCGAACCCCTAGCCTCGATTGCAATCGAGAAGGTTAAAAAAATCATGTGAAAGAGGATCATCTACATGTAGGGATGGAAACAGGCCACGCGGCCTGTCAGGGGCCTGTGGCCTGGCCTGGCCTGTTTAAAAAAAAAACATACCAAGGCTTCGAAATAGACATGTTTTCCTTATCAAGTCAGGCCCAGGCTCAATTTAAAGCCTATTCAGCTTGATAGGCCGGCTTAGGCCTGTTAAGGTGGTGTATATATAAATATATATAATATTATTTTATTATGTATTTACATTAAAATTATTTTAATATAATAACTAATATTATTTTAATTTAATAAAACACATGCCACAGGCCAGGTCAGGTCACAATTTTATATCGGAAGTAGGCTTCGTTAACAGGCCACAGGCCAGGCTCATACCAAAATTTAAGCCTATAACAGGCCACGGGCCAGGCCCAGGCCAATTTTCTACCATATAGCCCTGGCCTGTTAAGGCGAAAGCCTGGCCTGTTTCCACCCCTATCTACAGGTATGGCATACCTCGCAAGCTCGTCAGCGATAACGACACATAATTCACGGATAAGCGATTCATAGAGTTCTGCTCAGACCTCAACATTCAACATCTCCTCTCTTCAGTAGAGCACCTGCAAACCAATGGCCTAGCCAAAGCGGCTAATACGACAAGCATGTTAGGTCGAGGAACTTTGAAGAGGGGGATCTAATACTAAGGAAGATCGAACTCCAGAGAAAATTGACCGGGGAGGGGAAGCTTGCCCTAACTGGGAAGGCCCTTTCGTAGTCATCGCCGAACTCTCCGGGCAAGAACTACCACGAACGTGGAACGCGGCCTCCCTGCTGGGGGTCTACTATAGCTAAGCACACTCCCTTAAACTACAAATGGTTGGTGCACTTTTTTTCCTTCATTGTGGTTATTCCCACAGGGTTTTCACTCTAAAAGGTTTAACGAGGCACCACCATGTGCAGGCCGAGTACGTCACTCGGTGGGACTCGATGTACTATTATTTGACAGTTAATAATATTGCTCTTTCCTTCTTCACATTCTTCTGTGTCCAAATTATTTATAGCTATATCATAGCTCACAACAAAGGAACTCCCACGATCTCGCGATAGGTACACCGCCTGACAATGACAACCACTCCTATCATGCATAATGCAGCAATTCTTCTCGACTCCGAGCGCGGTCCTGACCTCAGCGCCACTACCTCTGGCCTCAGTATCACTACTTACGGCCCTAGCACCCTTGAAGACCTGGGCACAATGCCCTCAACGATCCCAAGCATGGTCCTTCTATACGCTCACAGTAGCTTGACCCCAGGCGTTGTCCCCGACCCTAAATGTAGCCTCCAGCTCCTATGAGATCTTGTTCACTTTAAATGAGCACAATTACCCGAAGTGCGCTCCCCGCAAGCTCGGCTAAATACCGAGTCTCGTCCTCAGTCCTAAATGTGGCCTCCGACTCCTATGAGACTGTCTCGCTCTAAATGAGCACATTGACTCGAAGCGCACTCCTCGGGAGCTCTACTTAACATCGAGTCTGGTCCTCGGCCTTAGTTGTCACCATCTCCAAGCTCAACACCCTCAACAACTCGAAGCGTGCTCCTCGTGAGCTCGACTTAACACCAGGTTTGGTTCCCGACCTCGATCGTCGCTAGCCCAAGGCTGATGCCTACCGGAAGCGGGAGGTTGAGGAGTTCAAGACAAAGGCCCTAGTCACTTGCAATACCTGATTGAATTGGCCAGGAGGTGCCGATGACGGAATAAGGGAGGCCAATGTAGAGAGGGGAAGGTGAATAGTTGCAGGAGCTCAGTCACACTTCTCGAAACTCGAGGAAAGAGTAGTGTAAGCCCAGCGATGCAGACCTACCTTAGTCCAACTCCAGTAGATACTTGCAAATCTGCACCCAACACCTGCCGCAAGCCTCCCCTTGTCTTCTTCATAAGCCTAGCGGTTAGACCCACATCATCCTCCGATCTACTCACTGTCAGCCCAAGGCTGATTCCCGAAGGAATGGAAACTTGCAACACCTCCCACTGCATGCTAGAACTCATACACACGCAGGAAAAGAAAGAGGGCAGGGGGCTTTTATAGACCCAAGAGGGGTCACACCCTTAACGATTGTTGGCCACTATCCCCCTTCATGTGAATTGTAACTTTCTACAAAAACTTACTTCCTACGTCAACCAAACGAGATCTTAGTTGAAACGTGTTTAACTTAAGCAATCAAATAGACGACTAAAACCACAATTAGGTTAATTTTTAGTATAACACATTATTCACAGGGTTTTCACTCTAAAAGGTTTAACGAGGCACCACCATGTGCAGGCCGAGTACGTCACTCGGTGGGACTCGATGTACTATTATTTGACAGTTAATAATATTGCTCTTTCCTTCTTCACATTCTTCTGTGTCCAAATTATTTATAGCTATATCATAGCTCACAACAAAGGAACTCCCACGATCTCGCGATAGGTACACCGCCTGACAATGACAACCACTCCTATCATGCATAATGCAGCAATTCTTCTCGACTCCGAGCGCGGTCCTGACCTCAGCGCCACTACCTCTGGCCTCAGTATCACTACTTACGGCCCTAGCACCCTTGAAGACCTGGGCACAATGCCCTCAACGATCCCAAGCATGGTCCTTCTATACGCTCACAGTAGCTTGACCCCAGGCGTTGTCCCCGACCCTAAATGTAGCCTCCAGCTCCTATGAGATCTTGTTCACTTTAAATGAGCACAATTACCCGAAGTGCGCTCCCCGCAAGCTCGGCTAAATACCGAGTCTCGTCCTCAGTCCTAAATGTGGCCTCCGACTCCTATGAGACTGTCTCGCTCTAAATGAGCACATTGACTCGAAGCGCACTCCTCGGGAGCTCTACTTAACATCGAGTCTGGTCCTCGGCCTTAGTTGTCACCATCTCCAAGCTCAACACCCTCAACAACTCGAAGCGTGCTCCTCGTGAGCTCGACTTAACACCAGGTTTGGTTCTCGACCTCGATCGTCGCTAGCCCAAGGCTGATGCCTACCGGAAGCGGGAGGTTGAGGAGTTCAAGACAAAGGCCCTAGTCACTTGCAATACCTGATTGAATTGGCCAGGAGGTGCCGATGACGGAATAAGGGAGGCCAATGTAGAGAGGGGAAGGTGAATAGTTGCAGGAGCTCAGTCACACTTCTCGAAACTCGAGGAAAGAGTAGTGTAAGCCCAGCGATGCAGACCTACCTTAGTCCAACTCCAGTAGATACTTGCAAATCTGCACCCAACACCTGCCGCAAGCCTCCCCTTGTCTTCTTCATAAGCCTAGCGGTTAGACCCACATCATCCTCCGATCTACTCACTGTCAGCCCAAGGCTGATTCCCGAAGGAATGGAAACTTGCAACACCTCCCACTGCATGCTAGAACTCATACACACGCAGGAAAAGAAAGAGGGCAGGGGGCTTTTATAGACCCAAGAGGGGTCACACCCTTAACGATTGTTGGCCACTATCCCCCTTCATGTGAATTGTAACTTTCTACAAAAACTTACTTCCTACGTCAACCAAACGAGATCTTAGTTGAAACGTGTTTAACTTAAGCAATCAAATAGACGACTAAAACCACAATTAGGTTAATTTTTAGTATAACACATTATTCACCCCCCCCCCCCCCCCCCCCCTCTCTAGTGTAGACCATTCGCTCAACAGTAAACTTAGCATTAATTGATTTCTATGACTGGATGGTATTCATGTAGTTGGTTACTATCAAATTCCTCTCTAACTTTGGACATGGAATTCAGGGTCATTGTTGCCAATACCATTTGGTTTAATTGGTATTTTCGTAATAGTATACTGGTCATCACTCAGCCGTGGCAGGGCTGTGGCTGGGTCGTCGCTCGACTGTGCAAATGAGAAAATGTCATGTTGGACGTTTCGCTCAGTAGTCGCTCAGCCATCCGCTCAGTCGTCGCTCGACCGCGGCAGGGCTGTGGCTGGGTCATTGCTCGACTGTGCGAAGAAATGGTGAAAACAAGCCTACCCTACTTAATGTTGTGATGCGTATACTTTTTTTTTCAAAGAAGGAATTTTTTAATTAACCAATAGCCAAAGAGTCCAGATACAAAAAAGATCTTAGTGCAGGGGGTTGAGACGAAGTCCACGCAGTGAATTCTTTACAGACCCTGGCTAGATTAGCTGCCCAATTTGCAGCTTTATTTACATCTCTAGAAACATAAGAAAAAATTACATTATTAAATTTATGAATCAAAGCTTGAATATCTTCATTCATTGCACCAATACTGTGAAAAGCCTCAGCATGACCATTAATTGAATCAATCAAAGATTTGCAATCCAACTCAATGATGAAATTATCTAAGCTTTTGTCAACTGCATAGAGAAGAACATGAATAATAGCAGCAGCCTTTGAATAAAGAGCAGACGAAGATTGAAAGTAATGGCATGAGGCAATTAAACACTCCCCTTTAGAATTTCGAAGGATGAAAACAGTCCCTCCTTCATTGTTTGAATGAGATCCATCATAGTTGAATTTAAGCCAAGGAGGAGGAGGAGGAATCTTTAATACCCACTAAATTATTTTGTGTATACTTATTTCAGTGGGTTGCGTGTGACGCGAGATGGTGCGCGCAGGCTTGAGCATTGACGCTTAGCTTGAGGTGAGACCCGGATACTCTAAAAATTTAAATGGTAAAATATTTTATGTGTCAAATAGTTAAAAAGAACTTCGAGAGGAATTCAACGGATCAATCGGATTCGAACTCGGATTTGGATTGGATGAGATAGAAAGGTTTAGTGAATCACTTAAGTTAATGACATAATTGTAATTTCAGCAGAAAATAAATAAATAAATAAATAAAGGGGCACCAAACGGCTGCTATAGCCGCACGAAACTCGGGAAAGAAAAGGGAGAGAGAGGTGAGTGAGGGTTTTGGGAGAGGAGGTGATTTTGGCCGGAGTTCGCGGAAGAAGCGGGGATCGAACGCCGCGGAAAGCGAGGATTGCATCTTCCTTTCAATCATTCTTCTCAGGTCAGTGATTGTTCCTCTCAAACTCGAGATTTTTTCCTCTCTCCATGGTCGCCCCTCACTTGAGAAAAATCTGAAATTTTCTTGCAAATTTTTGAATTCCTTCTTCAATCAGATTTTAGTCGTGTCCTTGATGCCAATTTCTCTTTGAATTTGAGATTTAATACATATACAAATCTCTGTGATTAAAAAAAAATTCAATTCCTTCGTGGCCGCCTACTGCTAGGGAAAATTCTTTTTATTGGGATTGCCATTTGGCTTGTGTGTGTGAGGCATATTTGAGAAGAAAAAGAGAAGAAAAAAAAAGATTATGCCCTGATCAATTCATCGGTACAGTAGTTAAAGGGTTACATAACATCTAATTGTTCCAAGCGACTGCACCTTTCATTTTTCTTGCAGCCGTATGGAACAGAGAAGGCACATGGGTGATAATTGAGAAATTAATACTTTGTTTAAATGGGGCTCTCAACAGTAAGCTTTTGAGATGTGAGTGAGGTGAATAAAGATTAGAAATTGATTTGAATTGGTGGCCGCATACTTCATTTGCTTGTGTTTTAATTTATTTATCTATTTTCTTGTGTGGCCAAACACCACAAGAGGATAATTAATTGGTTGATGATTATATTGTTAATTCCCTATTTGAACATGCTTAGACTATATGTTTAAGTTTATTTGGCCGCTATTGTAGTTGCTGAAAATTATGGGTTTGTAAATTCATATTCTTGTTGAAAATATAGTGCTGGAATTATGTGCTGAAATATAACTTGTTTGCTTAAAATGATTTCAATGCATGCTGAGATTGATTTGGTTGTTGGGATGCGAGTTTGCTGCGTAATATCGATGTAACCTATCGATCTTCCTATAAGCTAAGGTTTGGGAATTTAGAAACTATTTTGATGACCTGAACAGTAATATACGGGGAGTAAATAGGGAGTTACAGCAGATTGGAAATTATTAGTGTATATGTTCAATGGGCCGGATTGTAAGCCTCGTACGATATTTTCCCGGCTTACTATAAATACTATAAATTTATCCTGATATCATTAGTAAAAAATTAAACTTCTACATGTTGACACGAGGGTATAGCTTTGGGTAAGAAATGCAAAAAGGTTAATTGTGGAGAGGCTAAGGTTGGATTGCGGACTAACGTTCCGCGAGACATAGAAAAGATGGGGTACGTGTTTAGGAGTTGGTTGTTCTCTAAGTTGACATTCATTGGGCTTTATTAGGCCGAGTGGTGCGCATTGCACACGAGATGATATTGGGCCGGATGGGCCAAGTGGTGCGCATCGCGCACGGGATGGCTATGGCCCGAATGCAGGCCGAGTGGTACACACAGCATACGAGCGAGCATGGGTCGGAGGGCCTTCCCAACCAAGTGGGTACTGGTTCTAGAGGACCTTCCTAGACCAGTGACCCGAGTAGAAGATACAGTGGGTACTGGCTCTAGATGGCCTTCCTAGACCAATGACCCGAGTAGAGATACAGTGGATATTGATTCTAGAGGGCCTTCCTAGACCAGTGTACCCGAGGGGGAGAGGCAGTTGGACACTGAGTCTAGAGGGCCTTTCTAGATCAGTGAAGCTGAGAAAAGTAACTAATTGGCATTCAAAACTTAGAAAGCATTTTTCGTAAAGTCAGATGAGATTTTATTCCTTACATATATAACTTGGTATACACACTCACTTGATATATTGTATGAACTGCCATTACTGGATTACATTTCCTAAGGATTGGAAAACTATTCACTGAGTTTTATACTCACTTTTACTCTCCTATTTGTTTTGCATAGCGTGATCCTGAGGTACGGCGCAGCTGATGGGGATGGACTCCGGTAGCATTCTCGTGAGCTGGTTGGCGTAGTCGAGTCTAGTTGAGTTGAGTCCTGTTTGAGAACTAAGACATTATAGTTTTTAGAGTGTCCTGGAGTTGTTTAAATTTTTTAGTTGAATCATTTTTATGAGATATCTGGTATGTGGATTGTGTCTTTATCACTGAGTTGCTATTGATTATTCCCTAGTTATGTTATAAACATTTTGTTTTCAAGTGGTACCTATTTAAATGTTTGTGTAATGGGTTGGGCTTCGGGGTGCTTGACTGCACTCTAGCCGGTCACGTGACTAAATTTTGGGATGTGACAAAGTGGTATCAGAGCATGTGATTAGGTCTGAACTAAGTCATTAAAATATAGAGTACTATGTAGACAAGAGTCAGTGTGTCGTACATGGTGTGTTCTACTCACGAGATTGGGCTGCGGAGACGACCGTATCAGTAGCGGTACTCGTGATCACGGTAATAGTTTTAATTAAATCTGTACTTAATGTTTTTGGTTTTTTTGTTATGTTTTTGACAGTGATGGAGGCTCAGGGTGAGGCAGTAATGAGTGGGAGTGACAGTAATTCTGCGGGCCAGAGGGGCCGAGGCCGAGGTAGAGGCCGCACTAGGGGTCGGGGCCGTGGTCGCCCAGCCCAAGAGAGGGCAGAGCCAGACCCCCGAGTGGCGCAGTTAGAGGCCCAAGTGGTCGATTTACTGAGACGCTCCGCAAGGAGCGAGAAATGAGGCAACAACCGCCTCAACCCGAGCCAGTTACACCAGCAGCTCCAGTGACTGAGAAGTTAGTGCCACCTGTGATTAGGGCAGAGTATCATCATGAGGCAGCAGACCTTGAGATTCCTTATGAGAGGTTTGTTAGACTGAGGCCCCCAGAGTTCACCGGTACCGACCCGATAGCAGAGGTCACAGAATTCTTCAGTGATTATTATGTGTTCTGCTAGGTGCTAGGGTGTTCATCTGAGGTGGCAGCACGCATGGTGGGATTACAGATGAGGGGGCCAGCCAAGGAGTGGCTCCAGACCTGGGAGGCCCGTAGGGGGCACCTTACACCCCCCCCCCCCCCCCCCCCCCCCCCCCACCCCCCCCCCCTCCCCACACGTGGGACAAGTTTAAGGTCGTAGTGACAGAGCGGTACCTGCCAAGGAATGTCCGCGAGAGATGGGTAAGAGAGTTTGAACAGTTGCGTCAGACAGGCGGGATGACAGTTCAGCAGTATGAGATGGAGTTTACTAGGCTGTTCCGCTACCACCCTACTTTGGTAGCCATTGAGATGGCTAAGGTCAGACGATTTGTGGAGGGACTACGACCGCAGATTGGCCGCTTGATTCACTACACTCAGGGCACATCTTTTGCTAAGGCAGTTGATGAGGCGATGCGTAAGGAAGCTCTTGTACCTACAGAGCAACCTGAGGGGCACTCGAGGAAGAGGTCCAGATCTGACAGACCAGTGGGGCAACATGCCCATTCTGAGGGCACCGTCGCGAGGCCAGTTCCACAGTTGAGTAGAGGACAGAGTATGGTTAGAGGTCGTTCAGGGCCGAGTTCTATACAGAGGACACCTGCAGGGGATACATCTCTACCGAGGAGGTCTGAGGCACCGCCGTCTTGTGGATAGTGTGTCAAACGGCACTGGGGTGTATGCTATGGTCGTTCAGATGCCTATTTCAGATGCGGTCAGCATGGGCACTTCAAGAAGGATTGTCCAGTCAGTGGGGGTCAAGGAGCAGCCCAGTCACGAGAAAAAGCACCAGTGTTTGCAGCTTCAGTGGCTCAGAGGGGTCAGACCCAGGGCAGAGGGCAGCGACCAAGTACTTCTGGGAAGGCTCCCACTCGGGTTTTCTCACTTACACCAGACGGCGTTGAGTCATCGAACGCCGTGGTAGCAGGTACACTTTCAGTTGGTTCTGCTAGTGCATATGTTTTATTTGACCCAGGAGCTACTCATTCTTTTGTATCTACTTCATTTGCACCCTTATTATTAAGAGAAGAAATAGGGCTTGAGACATCGCTTGTGGTGTCAACGCCTACGAGCGATACGGCTGTAGCCGATTTGATATTTCATGATTGTGAAGTGTATTTTTGTGACTACCTCCTAGCAGCTAATCTGATTCTATTTCCGTCACTAGAGTTGGATGTCATTCTGAGTATGGACTGGCTAGCTGTCCATTATGCGAAGGTGGACTGTAGGGCTAAGACAGTTATATTTAGTAAGCCGGAGTTGTCGCAGCTTATCTTCCAGGGTCACGAAAAAGAGGACCCTTGTAGGGTGATTTCAGCCATGAAGGCTCGAAAGTTACTCTGTGGAGGTTGTCAGTCTTTCCTAGCTTTTGTATCTATGGTGGATGAAATCAGAGGTCTGATTATAGGGCTGAGAGAGACTTCGGTGATCTGTGAGTTCCCTGACGTGTTTCCTGAGGAACTTCTGGGGTTACCACCAGACAGGGAGATTGAGTTCTGCATTGAGTTGTAACCGGGGGTGAAACCGATATCCATTCCTCCATATCGGATGGCGTCGCTCGAGATGAGGGAGCTTAAGGGTCAACTGCAGGAGCTCATGGACTTGGGTTTCATTCGCCCAAGTGTATCTCCGTAGGGAGCTCCAGTACTCTTTGTTAAGAAGAAGGACGGGTCCATGCGAATGTGCATTGACTATAGGCAACTAAACAAAGTTACCATCAAAAACCGACACCCGTTGTCAAGGATTGATGACCTGTTCGATCAGCTTCAGGGGGCACAATGGTTCTCCAAGATTGACTTGAGGTCCAGATATCACCAGCTGAAGATCCGAGATCAGGATGTGCCTAAGACAGCTTTTCGAACGAGATACGGCCATTATGAGTTTTTAGTCATATCCTTTGGGCTGACTAATGCACTCGCCGCTTTCATGGACCTAATGAACCGTGTGTTCAAAGAGTACTTGGACAAGTTCGTGATTGTTTTTATTGATGATATTTTGATATACTCTAGAAGCAAAGAGGAGCATAGTGAGCACTTGAGGACAGTTCTAGTGACTCTCAAGGAGCACCAACTTTATGCTAAGTTCTCCAAGTACGAGTTCTGGATGGAAAATGTAGGATTCTTAGGGCATGTGGTGTCCTCAGAAGGGGTCAAGGTAGATCCCGCCAAAATTGAGACAGTGCAGAATTGGGAGAGGCCGACTAGTGTATATGAGATAAGTAGTTTCTTGGGTCTAGCAGGGTATTATCGGAAGTTCATGGAAAACTTCTCTCGGATTGCAGCCCCCCTAACCCGGTTGACTCGGAAAAAGGTTAAGTTTGCCTGGGATGATAGATGTGAGGAGAGCTTTCAAAAGCTCAAGGATTGCCTGACGTCAGCACCTATACTTGCCTTACCGTCGGGGTCTGGGGGTTTCGTCGTATACTGTGATGCCTCGAGAGTAGGCTTGGGATGTGTCCTTATGCAGTACGGCAAGGTAATTGCCTATGCGTCGCGGCAACTGAAAAATCATGAGAAGAATTACCCGACGCATTATCTGGAATTGGCAGCAGTGGTGTTTGCTTTAAAGCTCTGGCGTCATTACTTGTATGGCGAGGCCTGTGAGATCTACACAGGTCATAAGAGTCTTCAGTATCTGCTGGCGTAGAAGGAACTGAATTTGAGGCAAAGAAGATGGCTTGAGCTGCTTAAAGACTATAATTGCACCATAATGTACCACCCTGGGTAAGGCGAATGTTGTTGCTAACGCCTTGAGCAGGAAATCCATGGGTAGCCTTGCACACCTGGCGGTTGAGAGGAGATCTCTAGCCAGAGGGTTGGAGACATGCATGGATGACGGCTCCGTAATTTCAGTGTTTGACACCAGGGATATGGTGGCACATTTGCAGGTGTAGTCTATCTTAGTCGAGATGCTTTGTTCAGCCCAGAAGGAGGATGCTTTTTGCGCGATGACTAGAGACTTTGTACTGAGAGGGGATGTGGATGATGGGTTTCGAATTGATGCTGAGGATGTCTTGAGATTCAAGGACAGAATTATGGTACCCGGTATGGCTGAAGTGAAGAGGCAAGTTCTTGAGATGGGCCACCACTCTTCATACACCATGCACTCGGGAGCCACGAAGATGTACTGTGACCTGCGGCAGTATTATTGGTGGAAAGAAATGAAGCGGGAAGTGGCTGAGTATGTGTCCAAGTGCTTAACATGTCAACAGGTTAAGGCAGAGCACTTGAGACCTGCGGAGTTGCTCCAGAACTTAGATGTACCTGAGTGGAAGTGGGAGAAGATCACTATGGATCTGGTGACCGATTTGCCGAGGTCGAGAGGAGGTCATGATTTCATATGGGTCGTGGTGGATCGGCTGACCAAGTCGGCACACTTTATTTCGATCAAGACAACCTTTTCAGCGGAGCAGTATGCTAGGCTTTTCCTGGACCGAATAGTGGTGTACCACGGGATACCGGTGATGATCATTTTTGATAGGGGCACCCAATTCACCGCTCGGTTCTGGCAATCCTTCCAGGAAGCCCTGGGTACTCAGGTATGATTTAGTACAGCCTTTCACCCTTAGACTGACGGGCAATCAGAGAGGACTATCCAGACATTAGAAGATATGTTGCGGGCATGCATGTTGGATTTTGAGGATGGTTGGGAGAGGTACTTGCCGCTAGTAGAATTTGCATTTAACAACAGCCACCATAGTAGCATTGGCTCCATTTGAGGCCCTTTATGGGCGAGGTGTCGGTCTCTAGTAGGATGGTTTGAGGCGGGTGAAACTCAGGCGTTAGGGCCAGACTTGGTTCATGATGCTGTGGAGAAGGTGAAGGTGGTAAAGGACCGGTTATTGGCAGCTCAAAGTTGGCAGAAAATGTATGCTGATGGTAGATCAAGGGACTTAGAATTTACGGTGGGGGACTTGGTGTTCCTCAAGGCGTCGCCCATGAAAAGAGTGGTGAGATTTGGCAAGCGAGGGAAACTAAGTCCCAGATTCATTGGACCGTTCCCCATTCTTGGCCGGAGAGGGGTGGCGTACGAGCTTGCCTTACCGCCTAGCATGAGCAAAATTCACCCTGTGTTTCATATCTCCATGCTGAAGCGGTATGTTAGAGATGATTCTCATGTGCTGGAGCCTACTGCGATTGAAGTTGACGCAGTTGTTTCTTATGAGGAAAGGCCTGTAGAGATTTTGGACAAGCAGGTTCGGAAATTAAGATCTAAGGAGGTTTCCTTGGTAAAGGTACGATGGGAACACCATTCGGACCAGCAGGCGACCTGGGAATTGGAAAAGGATATGATGGAGAAATATCTCTAGTTGTTCATTGGAGATGGTAAGTTCTTCTTTTATTCCCTAAATTCGAGGATGAATTTTTTTTAAGGGGGGGAAGATTATAATACCCGCTAAATTATTTTATGTATACTTATTTCAGTGGGTTGCGTGTGACGCGAGATGGTGCGCGCAGGCTTGAGCATTGACGCTTAGCTTGAGGTGAGACCCGGATACTCTAAAAAATTTCTTAATTAAAAATTTAAATGGTAAAATATTTTATGTGTCACGTAGTTAAAGAGAACTTCGAGAGGAATCTAACGATTCAATCGGATTCGAATTCGGACATGGATTAGATGAGATAGAAAGGTTTAGTGAACCACTTAAGTTAAGAGCAGAATTATAATTACAGTAGAAAATAAATAAAGGGGCGTCATACGGCTGCTACAACCGCACGGAACCCGGGAAAGAAAAGGGAGAGAGAGGCGAGTGAGGGTTTTGGGAGAGGAGGCGATTTTGGTCGGAGTTCGCGGAAGAAGCAGGGATTGGACGCCGCGGAAAGCGAGGATTGCATCTTCCTTTCAATCATTCTTCTCAGGTGAGTGGTTGTTCCTCTCAAACTCGAGATTTTTCCCTCTCTCCGTGGTCGCCCCTCACTTGAGAAGAATCTGAAATTTTCTTGCAAATTTTTGAATTCCTTCTTCAATCGGATTTGAGTCGTGTCCTTGATGCTAATTTCCCTTTGAATTTGAGATTTAATACATATACAAATCTCTGTGATTAAAAAAAAATTCAATTCCTTCATGGCCGCCTACTGCTAGGGAAAATTCTTTTTTATTGGGATTGTCATTTGGCTTGTGCGAGTGTGAGGCATATTTGAGAAGAAAAAGAGAAGAAAAAAAGATTATGCTATCATCTGTGCGTGTGTAAGGCATATTTGAGAAGAAAAAGAGAAGAAAAAAAAATTATGCCCCGATCAATTCATTGGTACAGTAGTTAAAGGGTTACATAACATCAAATTGTTCCAAGCGACTGCACCTTTCATTTTTCTTGCAGCTGCATGGAACAGAGAAGGCACATGGGTGATAATTAAGAAATTAATACTTTGTTTAAATGGGGCTCTCAACAGTAAGCTTTTGAGATGTGAGTGAAGTGGGTAAAGATTAGAAATTGATTTGAATTGGTGGCCGCATGCTTAACTTGTTTGTGTTTCAATTTATTTATCTATTTTCTTGTGTGGGCCAAACACCACAAGAGGATAATTAATTGGTTGATGGTTATATTGTTAATTCCCTATTTAAACATGCTTAGACTATATGTTTAAGTTTATTTGGCCGCTATTGCAGTTGCTGAAAATTATGGATTTGTAAATTCCTATTCTTGTTGAAAATATAGTGCTGAAATTATTTGCTGAAATATAATTTGTTTGCTGAAAATTGATTTCAATGCATGCTGAGATTGATTTGGTTGTTGGGATGCGAGTTTGCTGCGTAAAATATCGATGTAACCTATCGATTTTCCTGTAATCTAAGGTTTGGGAATTTAGAAACTATTTTGATGACCTAAACAGTAATATACGGAGAGTAAACAGGGAGTTACAGCAGGTTGGAAATTATCAGTGTGTATATTCAATGGGCCGGATTGTAAGCCCCATACGATATTTTCCCGGCTTACTATAAATACTATAAATTTATCCTGATATCATTAGTAAAAAATTAAACTTCTACATGTTGACACGAGGGTATAGCTTTGGGTAAGAAATGCAAAAAGGTTAATTGTGGAGAGGCTAAGGTTGGATTGCGGACTAACGTTCCGCGAGACATAGAAAAGATGGGGTACGTGTTTAGGAGTTGGTTGTTCTCTAAGTTGACATTCATTGGGCTTTATTAGGCCGAGTGGTGCGCATCGCACACGAGATGATATTGGGTCGGATGGGCCAAGTGGTGCGCATCGCGCACGGGATGGCTATGGCCCGAATGCAGGCCGAGTGGTACACACAGCATACGAGTGAGCATGGGTCGGAGGGCCTTCCCAACCAAGTGGGTACTGGTTCTAGAGGGTCTTCCTAGACCAGTGACCCGAGTAGAAGATACAGTGGGTACTGGCTCTAGAGGACCTTCCTAGACCAGTGTACCCGAGGGGGAGAGGCAGTTGGACACTGAGTCTAGAGGGCCTTCCTAGATCAGTGAAACTGAAAAAAGTAACTAATTGGGATTCAGAACTTAGAAAGCATTTTCCGTAAAGTCAGATGAGATTTTATTCCTTATATATATAACTTGGTATCCGCACTCACTTGATATATTGTATGAACTACCATTACTGGATTTCATTTCCTAATGATTGGGAAACCATTCACTGAGTTTTATACTCACTTTTACTCTCCTATTTGTTTTGCAGAGTGTGATCCTTTGGTACGGCGCAGCTGATGGGGACGAACTCCGGTAGCGTTCTCGTGAGCTGGTTGGCGTAGTCGAGTCTAGTTGAGTCAAGTCCTGTTTGAGAACTAAGACATTATAGTCTTTAGAGTGTCCTGGGGTTGTTTAAATTTTTTAGTTGAATCATTTTTTATGAGATATCTGGTATGTGGATTGTGTCTTTATCACTGAGTTGCTATTGATTATTCCCTAGTTATGTTATAAACACTTTGTTTTCAAGTGGTACCTATTTAAATGTTTGTGTAATGGGTTGGGCTTCGGGGTGCTTGACTGCACTCTGGCAGGTCACGTGACTAAATTTTGGGGCGTGATAGAATCCAGATATGAGTATTAAATAACTTAAACATATTACCCTCGGGAGTGTAAGTATCTGTAAACTAACTTGTGAAAGCCAAAATTTTAGTCATTGCCCTACTAATGGATGGCTTTCCCTCATTATGCATTATAGAGTTCCTAAAGAACCAAATAAACCAAACAGCATTGTGATGCATATACTAGCTTACTTGGTTAAGTATAAGATTTTTAAAAATCCCGAGGGCCATTTGCCTACAAAAACTGATGCATCTAAATGGTCTCCCCCTAGTTGGATGGTCTAAGATTAATTGTGATGGTTCGTTTGAAAATAATGATGGTGGTGTTGGTATAATTTTTCGAAATTACAAAGGTGAGTATTTTTATTCATCTTCTATGTATTTTCAATATGCTTCTCCTTTATACTCGGAAGGTGCTGTCATTTTGCATGCACTCTTTGTTGCTGAATCCAAGAACATGTGTTTTATCATTTTGGAGTCGGACTGCAAGAATATTGTGGATTTTCTCAACAACAATTCCCGGTTGATGTAGTTTCGGTCATTCTTTAGTAATATTCTTGTATAGTTCAAAGAATTTGAACATCTAAAGTTGTGCTTTATAAATAGACATATAAATAAAGTTGTCCATTAGACAGCAAATGTAGCTCGGTGTCGAAAAGAGTTCATTGTTTGGGCTATTATTTTGTTGACCTAAGTACCTATTCGACCTCTAGAGCTTGAGTCTATATTGTATGATGGCTGTTATTTTGTTGACCGAAGTACCTAATAATTTCTTCTTCTTTTGTAAAAAAATGTTGTTGGTAAACTATTCTATTGTCGCAAATACTAATAGCAATACTTAAACATTATTACAACAAATCTAATGTAAATCGACAAATAAAAATTATAAATTGGTGTCGGAGTCAAAATATTGTAAACATAAGAATTGATATCAACATTTACGTACCGACGCCACTAATTGGCATCGTATATAAAAAAAATAAATATATATATAATTTTAATACTGCATATGAGTTGAGTAGCATGAACTTTTACTTTTCACTAATGTAAATCGACAAATAAAAATTATAAATTGGTGCCAAATGATGGAGTCAAAATATTGTAAACATAAAAATTAAAATCAATATTTACATACCGACGCCACTAATTGGCATCGGTATATAAAAAATTAAAAATATATATAATTTTAATACTGCATATGGGTTGTGTAGTATGAATTTTTACTTGGTTTGAAAAGTTTTGAAGAAATTGATTCAATTGAACCAAGTTTGACTTGGTCAAGTAATTTTTACTTGGTTCAATCAATTTTTTGCTAAGTTTAAATGTTCTAATATGTTATTGACCAATGTAGTTTTTGGATATGAATTGGACTGTTTTTGATGCTAGTTCCTAGTCAAACCATCCGAATTGGCTGGTCCAATATATCTTTTTAATATAAAATCAAATACTATTTAAGTAATATAAAGTTTCAAATTCATAGAAAATTGACTATATTTAGCTTATAGTAGTGAGCGAGTTGCATTTTATTTCTAAAAATCCCTTTCCTCCATTTACTTGAGAGGAAAAAGAGGAGAGAAAATTTTTATTTTTCTTTCATCTGAAACTATTACACCCAAATCAGACCGAAAAAGCAATATATGATTCTATTCATATTCTTCCTGCAAATAAAACGTGAACTTTGTTTATCTTTGCATGCTAGGCCATGAATTCAAAGAACTTGATGAGGCTATTAGAGTTGGTATTAATGCTTTGAATTAAGTCATGCATCTAGTTTGAGGGCAAGGTTGCGAAGCTCGATTATGGGTGAGGCTACCTTTATTGTTCTGATTGAAGGAGCAAAGGATAAAGTGAGCTTTGCCACTTGCTTGCCGTCTAATTTATCTTCGTTAATTCTTTTTTAGATTAATTAATGTATTTAATTCAAATTATAATATATATTAAAAATTTAGTTTGATCTTTAATTTATATTAATTATATTTTGAATTATCATATTGATATCAATTTTAATTCGACGTTAGATGTCCGTCAATGCAACCATTAGGTGATGACGTGACATCAGACTTAGCAAATTAAAAAAAAATATTTTGTATTATTACTTGTATCACGTCAGCATATAATAAAAAATATTATAATATTATATAAATAGGAAAAATTAATGTATTTATCCTAAACTTTGGCTCATGTAACAAATCTATCCTAACATTTAATATTTTCTCCTAATCTATTTCAAATTTTGGGATTGACAATAATTGTCACATTTAAATTGAACTTGAAATTTAGATTACATTACAATTATAATCAATCCAAAAGTTTGAATTATATTCTCCCTATTTTTTATTAAATTCGACTATTATATTAAAAAAATTAAATTTTGAAATAAAAATCATATATTTTTTCATATATTCTTATTATTTATTAAATTTTTAAATTTTTTGAAACTAATTTTATAATTATCTATTGCAATTGGATTTTAAAAAAATTGATTCAAGTTTTAATTTTTTTATTTAATTATATTATTGCATTTCAAAGAAAATCGAAATGCCCAATTTAAATTAATAACCTTCTATATAATATTATTATTTACCAAAAAAAAAAATATTTTTTTATTTTTTTATTCAATTCAACTATTGCATTTTATAAAAAATTTAAATCTTCCAACCAAACCAAACCAAGACATTTATACTTATATTATTATTTATTAAATATTTAATATTATGATTATATTTTATTTAGTGTCTCACCAAATTTGGCATTTTAAATTTAAATTTTTCATTTTGTATTGATTTTTTTATTTAATCGATTATAACATTTTAGAAAAAAAATTAAAAATTTGAACCAAATCAATATATTTTACTGATAATATTATTATATATCATAGATTTAATATTATTTATATTGTATTTAATTTGGTTTAATATTTAATTTTCTTCGTAATTTTTTTTTATTTTACTATAAATTTTTATTTTAAAAAAATATAAAATCTGAAATAAAATTTATATATAATGACTATAAATTAATTTTGGTGAAATTAGATGTGAGATTCTTCTATGTGTTAAAAGGTTTTTCGTGTAATTTTTTTAAAGGAAAAAGAATTTGATGAAATCAAATATGGAATTATCGGATTTAGTTAAAGTTTTGATGTATTTTAAAAAATCATTTGTCTTCAAGAATTATAATTGCTATCAATCCTAAAGTTTGTGATAGATTAGGAAGAAAAATTAAAAGTTGGGATATATTTGTTACAAGGACCAAAGTTTGTGATAGATACATTAATTTTATTTATTTATATAATATTATAATATTTTTTATTATATGCTGAAGTGACACAAGTAATAATAAAAAAATATTTTTTTATTTGTTGAGTCAGATGTCACGTCAACACCTAACGGTTGTATTGACGAATATCTGACGTCGGGCTAGAATTGATATCAATCTGATAGTTCGAGATGTAATTGATACAAATTAAAGATCGAGCTAGATTTATGAAAATGGTCATGGTTTGGGCTAGATACATTAATTAATCCTTCTCTCTTTCCCATTTCTTTCTTGATCAATTTCCAAAACTCCTGCCTCCCTTGTGCACCGATCTCTTGGCGATGGAGAAATATACACATCGACAATGACCAAAGCCTGTACATGCAGTGACGAAGTCAGACCCCGAAGTTAGGAGGTACAATATTTTTAAATTTCTCGTCAAAGTATAAATAATATACAAAGTTAATATTTTTTTCAAAAAATAATTATCGAAAGCTAAATATAGATCAAACTTTTATTATTTTAAAAAATATTTGATAATAAAAAATGCAACTTTTTCATCATAATTATCCTACAATATGTGATTGTCTGTGGTGAAGCTGTGAGTTCGAAGCCGCGACTCACGAGAAAGAGAAGCATATTTGTTGGAATTCAGACGATGACGAATGCACTGTACACGACAGTCAACACTCGAAGACGCTGGGAAGCCTCCACTCAAGGATATATTGAAGACGAGAAGAGGCGCAGGAGGATGCAGTGTGGCACTATTCGCGAGGAGCCGACTAGGCTCGAAGAACAAAAGAAGAGAGTCAATTCGAGAAGTCGCATTGTTTGTGTGATGCAGGTGTGTATGCAACGATGGTGTTGAACGAATGAGATTTTAATTTTTCAATGCCTTAATCGTCAAGTAAACATGGAGGCCTCAGAGAGAACTATGGCGTTGTTCGCGTGACAACGCGTGAATAGGTGCAAAACCGATTGAGATTAGAAACAACAACCAATCATACCGAAGACGTTGAAGAGAAAATCTCACGTGATGGCTTGATTGATATGGAAGTGCAAAGATTGATGAAGGGGTGCAATAAAATTTTTGGATCAGTGTTCTATAAATCACATATAAACATATATTAATGTAATTAAAAATTTTAGTGTATGTGGCTTCGGCATTGTGTGCATGTTTCTCAACGACATCATCAAGAAAAATAAAAAGTACAATAAAAGTGTGCGTGATCATGAAGGGTTGGGGATTCAACAACAACAATGGTGTGCATAACTAGAATTCATTAGCGTTGGACCTACATATCCTTCCGGGACTAGAGCTAATCTATATATATATATATATAAGTAAGATTCACACTTGTCATGTGACACTCTCCCAAGAAAAGTTTGCTGATATGACATTTTCTAATTTAATATTTCTCTTTTAATTAAAGCACCTCTTTAATTACATGTAAATCAATGGTGTTCTCTCATTTATTTTGATTGGTAACTGCAGCGTTCTCTCTCTTATATGCACTCTAAAGAAAGAAGTAACTGCAGTGTTCTCTCTCACACGTATTTATTTTGATTGGTAACTGTAGCGTTCTCTCTCTCTCTTATATGCATTCTAAAGAAAAAGTAATTGTAGCGTTCTCTCTCACACGTATTTATTTTGATTGGTAACTGCATCATTCTCTCTCTCTTATATGCATTTTAAAGTACATGAGCGTTCTCTCTACATTTTAAAGAAAGAATCAAAGCAATAGTCCATGTCTTCTTTGGTTCATTCTATGTAAAGCGTCTTCTTCCTTTCCCCTTGCTTATCTTCTTCCCCATATCCAACTACAAGACTTCCTCCATCGAGGACTTCCTGTCGTCGATGGCAGACAAGCTGGGCAAGAAGTGAGGGGCTGATCACGGAGCTTTGTAAGGGGTTTCGGCTGCTAATGGATCCCTAGCGTGGCCTCATAACTCGCGACAGCCTCAAGAGGAACACCGCCGCACTGGGTCTCCAAGGGTTAGGGGATGACGACCTCCTCGGGATGCTGCGAGAGGGCGACCTCAACGGGGATGGAGCGCTGGATCAGATGGAGTTCTGTGTGCTCATGGTAAGATTGAACCTGGAGTTGATGGAGAAATCAAATGATCGAGCTGATGTTATAACATTAGAATGGCATTGATTGAACCTTCTTCTTTTCATTAAGTTGACAGAGAGGAATTCGAATTCAAAAGAAAACATTAGCTTCATTTTTCCATCAACCTCCAACTGTACATCAAATTGAAGACCTTAATTAAGGAAATCATCACATGATGATGTTATTATGAGGTAATATTTTATTTTCTTAACTGCGTTATGAATTATATATGTTACTTCTTCTTACTGTATTTGCAACCATGTGTGTGATTGCGTTCTCTTTTATTCACATCTTATGTTTCGAATCTCAATTCATCCACGTGCTTTATTGCATTGTTGTTATTTCACATCCTAATATCTAAATCTCTATATACACATTTGACCTTTTGTAGATGTAGATCTCTTATTAAAAACATCATAACCATATATTGGATATTGTAATGCAAAATTAGATCCAATAGTTTATTATCAACCATATTTTAAACTATCCATTTTAAAATATTAGGGAGATCAGTGTACTAATAATTCTTCCTAAGATTACTAGAGCTAGAACATCTTCTTTCTGTTTTAGATGTGGGATATAGGTAAGCAATCTTACACCATTTGTTTTCCTTTGTTAATCTTGATGCATGGCATGTTCCATTTTTCACAGATGTTGCACAATCATTAAACCAAGCTATGAATCTTTTTTTGGAGATTGGAAGATTAAACATGACTGCAAGATACTGCAGGATAATGAGTTTTTGTTATTTTTTCTGTTTTACCCTCTATTGACTTTTAGTGGTTAGTTGTAATTATTCAAATCAAACATGTGGGAATATGAGATTTTTGGGTTCTTTGACTTGGTTGTTTGCGGGTAATGGTCTGGTATAAAAGTTAGCAGACTAGCATGACTTTCTTTACCAATCTAACGAGGGTTTAGCATTATGTACATGAATCATTCCCATCATGTCCCTATAACAGTTAATGCTAAGGTTCATAGTGATGATTGTATTTCATTCATATTTGAAGTTATAATATGAACTTAAAGAAAATATTTGCTATTTTCTTTTGCTGAGCATCTCATATCTACATCTTGCAGGAACATGGTGAAATATACGAGCAAGAACCAAAATTTAGAGAAAACTATGGATTACTTTGAGCGGGCTGCTGATCTTTTTCAAAGTGAGGAAGCGACAACTTCTGCTAATAAATGTAAACAAAAAGTTGCACAATTTGATGTACAGTTGAGGAGGTTGATGGACAATGAAGGAGGTTGATGGACAATGAAGCAGTTGTAACGATTTCCTTAATATATAATATTTTCATTGCATATATGATCAATTAATGTTGCATATGCGGCTAATAAATACTAATTCCCACTTAATTCTCATTGAATATTATTATTTTCTTTCAATTAATTCTTATTACGCATATTTCCTTTTTTATTGTAAAAAAATGTTCAATTTCTTGATTAGGGTCTTCAATTTGATGTACAGTTGAGGAGGTTGTCCAGAGGTTGATGGACAATGAAGCAGTTGTAACGATTTCCTTAATATATAATATTTTCATTGCATATATGACCAATTAATGTTGCATATGCGGCTAATAAATACTAATTCCCACTTAATTCTCATTGAATATTATTATTTTCTTTCAATTAATTCTTATTACGCATATTTCCTTTTTTATTGTAAAAAAATGTTCAATTTCATCAGTTATTGTCACATGTATCCAATTAATTTTATTTCATTAATTTATATTATTAAATTTCATATTAAAACTTAATTAAACTTTATAACTAAATTTCACATTAAATTTTATATTAAATATTATTAGAACTAACGAAGAATTACTTAGGTAGTGAAGTCAAAAGAAATTCCCTTAAAAATATTAGTATTATTCTAAATTTATATTTTACTCTTTTATGATTAATTAATTTATATCATTAAATTTAATATTAAATCTTAATTATACTTTATAACTAAATTTCACATCAAATTTCACATTAAATTTTATTAAAACTTATGAAGAATTATTTATGTAGTGAAGTCAATTTTATTTTTCTTAAAAATATTAGTATTGATTTAAAATTTATATTTTATTAATATTTTACTATTTTATGATTATAAATGGTATATTTTTATATATTTTTTTATATTTATTATTTAGACCTATATTTTTGTAATAATTATAGATATACTAAATAATTATTGAAAATATTTTTTAATATTAGAATTATTTTTTATATTAATTTTGTGCTTTAAAAATATCACTTGTTCACTTTTCAATGGAATCATGTAGTTTAGATTTTTTATTTTGGAATTAGTTTTATATGCTTATGCAATTTTAATTGGTATAATATACTTTGTATTTGTGTTATCTTTTATGTTTACTCTTAGAAATATTAATATTTTCAATTTTATTTGTATTTTTTTTTTCTATTTTTATATAGTATTATTTGTTTTGAAATAACTATTTTATACAAAAATTTATTAGTATTTAAATTCTTTTATTTAAAAAATTACTCTGAATATATACAAATTAATTTTGAATTTTTTTTTATTGTTTTTATTATTTAATTTGGAAGTAGAAGTCTGTCAATTTGACGGGTCTTTTATTTCAAATTTTTTCTCTTATCATCTTATAAAATTTTCTTACCTTTTTAGCTCTTAAACTTTATGTCTAGATTTGACAATATTCAATTGAGAAACAAATCTAATTTAAAAATCTTTGTCAATTTCACATGCATTTTTTCATGTTTTTCATATTATTTTTTCTTGAAATCTTATTTACTATCTACGATTAATTGGTTATAGAATTAATAGTTCTATTTATTCAACATATTACTGTTTAATTTGATTTCCTGTGTCTCACTTATATGTTTTAAAATAATAAATTAATAATTATATCATTATGCATGTGTACAAATTATGAATTTACTCATTTTCTTAATTTATTAAGTTATTATTAACTTTTATATTTATTGTTAATGTCTACGAAAAAATGTTATTAGAATAATAAATGATCAATGATAAATTTTTATTTGTAAAATGATTATTACTTTTGTAAATCTTTGACGTATTTATCATCAGCTCATGTTATATTATAGAGATAGTGCATGTATCCATTAGTAATAATATTCTTAATTTTTACTATAAAAATTAATAAATTTTTATATTTAATTTTAATAATAAACTTATAATACTATTATATATTTGAATAAATTATTTTATATAATTTGACTAAGTTATTAAATTTATATTAAATATATTTTATTACTCATAATTATTTAAAGAGTTTGCTATATCTTTCTTAAAATCAGCATAATAATTCTCCTAACCACTCACAATGGCATGAGTGATAATTTCACTAACAATCAAAACACTTTATTATATTTGAGTATTAAGATGATTATTAGGCATATGAGTTAGAAGAATTTAGCATTTATCTTATTTAAATAAAAATATATTTATATATTTTTGCGCAGCGCGCAAATTTATATAACATTATTATATAACAATATTATATTTACCTACCATTTAATTAACAAAAAATATTATATAAAAATTGTTCTAAATGATTTATTAAATAATACAAATTACCGCAACATAACAATAAAATTTTAGGCACCAATCATGCATATGTAAATATTAAGTTGAAAATAATATACAAGTAATATTTACTTATAAGTATATTAGTGTCATATTATCTAATAATAATGTCATTAATCTTTTGTTATAAAAAATTATAAACATATATTCATGTGCTAAAATTTTAAATAAATAAAATTTATTATTTATTATTATTTAAGTAAAATTATATTTATTTTTATATATTTGTGCAACTCGCGAATTTTTGACTAGTGTTAGAGAAAAGATCAATAGAGCTGCAATAAGAAAAAAAGGGACTGCAAGAAGAAAAAATTGTCATATAAACATTCCAATTTTCCTTCTAAAAAAATATTATTCTTTTTTTTCTTTCTAATTTTCATTTCATATTAATTCATCTCTTATTTTTTTATTTTTCATTTTATAAAATTTTGTTTCCTTTCTAGACCCTATAGTTTTATCCAAGTAAGGAAACTTCTTCAAGAGAAAATTGAATTTTTTCCTGCGTCCTATTTTCTTATTTAAAAATTTGCATGAATAATACTCTAAGCTTTTAATAAATTGTATTAATTTTTTAACAGTTTATCATTAAAAAAGTTCTTAAATAAAGTTACTTAAAAAGTTATCTAATTCAAACAATTATTACACTTTATATTTTTATAAAAATAATGGATATATACTATGTAACTAATTAAACTATATTCATATAAAAAGACAATTATTGGATACTTTATTAAAAAGTTGACATTATTAGTTAATTTCCGTGCACATTGTGCAATGACCTAGAAATTTAATTAGTTATATTATGAATATATTATTATTAACGAAATTGAGTTCATTATGAATTATAAAAAAGGAAAAAAAAATATCAAAATCACATTTTTGAAATTTAAAAATAAAAAAATATGAATAAAGACTAATGATTAATCTCCTGCAAGGCTGCAACTTTTAGAAGACAAAATATTCCAATTATTAACCCGTATTTCTAATTTCTCAATTATTTTTGTCTTTAAATAAATAGATTACCAACGATAATTATGATTAGGCAAATCAATTTTAAGACTTAGAGATAAGGTTGTAAATAAGATAACAATATAATAATTAACACAGAAACAATTGAAAAAGTATA
The DNA here is from genome assembly GCA_034359265.1 of Canna indica. Taxonomy (NCBI): domain Eukaryota; kingdom Viridiplantae; phylum Streptophyta; class Magnoliopsida; order Zingiberales; family Cannaceae; genus Canna; species Canna indica. Next base: position 26,477,804 of record CP136898.1, on the reverse strand, counting down.
AATTATTTTTAATGATTAAATTAAAAACAAAAATGAGAATTACTATATCATACAAAATAATGAATAGTTATGAACTTTTTATCATAAACACTTTATAATTTTCAATTACTATATTATAGTTTTTATCATATATAGATAAGTATAAAATTAATTTACACTATCAATTTTTTTTTAATATTAAGAATACACTACTTAAAATATTGTTATAGTCCAAATTCAAAAATCTCACATATTAACAACTATGTTATTAGCATAGACGATTTTAACTTCAAATATCTATAAAAACTTAAATATTCTAAAATGTAATGTGTTATAAAAATATTATTTTTATTTTTATTTTAAAATTATCATACTTAATAGAAAAGAATATATTAAAATAAAGTAATAAAGAAATAGAAAAACATCAAAGACTAAATATTAGTTAGCTATTTGCATAGTTTGAAGGGAAAGAATTGTCTCATTTTTATAGTATTTCTAACTTGCCAATTTTTACTCTTATATATACATAAATAATTTATTCAAAAATTTTAAATATTTTTTTTTATATTTATAATCATTTTTATACATACTAATTAATTATAGGATTTAATTTCATTAGTAGAGAGGGAATAAAATAGGATCTTAACTACAATATTAACATGTTTATTTCATAACATAAATGATAAGATATAAAAGGAAAATTTTACATTCTCATGAAATTAATATTCATTGATATTATATCTGATGTACACGGTGCAATTTTTTTTACTCCACTCATCTCATTTCTTTTTCTACCATATATGAATCTGGCCTTCTCATTTCTTTTTTACCATATATGATATGCGATAGGATGAAACAAATTAACCATTTAGGTTAATTGTGAGTAATAAATAGTGCTTATACTGTGTCCTTAGGGAAAATATTATAAAAATATTTAATTATATATAGAAATTAAAAAGAAATAATTATTCATTAAACTTAAATTTTATTTACTATTTATAATTAGAAATTACTCGTCAATTTTTCTTTTATTTATATAAATTTAGACAAGTGAGGCATAATTGCATAAATAGAGAATACCTCAGGTGCTTTGCACGTGTTAAGCATCTACATGTGCTTTTCACGTGCTTATACGTTCCTTAACGTGCCCAGCGCCGCAAAATTGCTTTCTTCGTTGTCCCTTGAAACCCTAGGTGGTCGGAGTGAGAGCAAGGAATCCCTTAGCCTTCACTGCCAAAGATGGAGGATGAATCTAGATCAGAGATCGTCTCCCATCCGACCTCCTCTATCGTCGACGATTGGAGCAAAGAGGACGACGAGCCAATCGAGGAACAGCTCCCTGCTGCCGCCGGCGAGACCGACAGTCCGCCGCCCCATGGTCTCCTTACTCTATTTACTTCTTTCATTGACTGCATATGTAATTTCTTTCTAATGTTTAGATCTGATGAATGTTTATCAGAGGAATCTTTTCTGATAAATCTCTGTCGATGGTTTGGGTAGAATCACTTCACTTAGATTCATATTTGTTTTTTAATCGGTTTTGCAACATAATAGCTCAAAAAAAGTGTAACAAGAAAGAAAGAAGCAGTTTGATCATGTTACCGACTGCGTAATTTTTTGAGTACTGCTTATCTTATCAGACTCATATAATTTTTTTCCTTCTAACTTTGCAACTTAAGACCGAAAAATTTGAGAAAAAGAACTCCATAAGGAACAATTTGATAGAATTACTGATTGTAAATATATTTTCATCTCATATATAAGTCAAGGAATCAAATTGCTTGAAGTATACAGATACCCTGTTTACTGTTGAAGTTTTCATTGAATTCTGTATTAACTTTGACATTGAGATCACAATTCTGTATCTTTGTTTTTATTTCTTAAGAACTTCCTGCTTTCCTGATATCATGTAATGTGAAAATCAGTTGTTTGAATATAAAATTTTAGTAGTTCGAGTTTGAATAATAATTGATTGAGATGGATTTTTGTGTGTCTATTTCTTCTTTGATAAGTAACAAGTTCCTGTATATTGACTGCTTGGTCCTGTTGGAACCTAATCATTGATAAACTAGGTTATCTAAATGTGGTAAGAATAGATGTTTATACTCTATAAGCCTTGTATTGTCATCCTATTGCTTTCTGATAGAAACTTTGTTTTCCTGTTCATTGCAGACCCCAAAGAAGAGATTAGTTCAAATCTTCAATCAATGCAACTAGAACCAAGAGGTACAATGACATTTTCTTGTATATGCTTCCTAAACCATGTGGGATAGGAAAATGCTTAACTGTATAAGTGAGTAGGTTATTTTTCTTCTTAATATGGCTTTGATAATCATTAACCAACTGAGAAACATTCCGTCATTTTTTCCTTCCCATTTCTGTATCCCGGATGCCTGATTTTATGCTGATTTATTAGTTCTATTTTCAATGCCACTATTTTAGTGAAGGAAAAAGAGTTGGCTGCAAATGAAGTAGTTGAGGAGCTTGTTGAGCTCGATGAGGAGACAGATAAGAAACGACACTTAAATGTTGTTTTCATTGGCCATGTTGGTACGTCAACTATTCCAGAGTTATTTTTCTCTTTGCTTCATAAGTTATATTGGTCTTATTTCTTGTGCTGATTTTTAGTAAAATTTGGTGAAGGGCATAGTTTCTTAATTACTTTGTTCAATATATTTTATTGGCATTTGCTTAACTAGATATTCCACGTCAATTGTTTACATTATTATAAATTAGTCTTGTGCTTAATTTGGTTACTTGATAATAGGAAATGATATGATTTTCTGCCTATTATGGATTCTATATTCTAGGTACAATTGAAAATATAATTAGTGCTAGAAAATGTTAATAGAATTGCAATGCAATAGATATGCAAGTTAGATTGGATTTCATCCAAGTAATTTTTGTTTTATGCAAGTTCAGACAATATGCAAACTATTGCACAAATGGATTTTTCCAATTGTTTATGATATTTTCTTATCATTGACTATAGTTGAGGGTACAGGCCCTGATCATATTGATATTCATCATTAATAAAAATTTCTTACGTCTTTTACCTCTACTTGCATCATGTGTGATGCAAATTGGCCACCTAAAATGCTCAACTCCTATTTGTTTAAGGAGTTGGACTTTGATTTCTCAAGATATAAGACACTGTCTTTTTCGTGGTCTCATACAAAAATCAACAATGGCCTCCCAGTCTAAATTAGAATTTGTTGTTTTGTCGTAAACCAAGATAATGTAACTTAGCCCAATGTGGGAGTTATTCATTTTTATTTTTGTATTTTTTTACTTGTCTAATGCTAATGTTGTTAGAAGTGAAGATATATCCTGCAATCTTGCAATCTTTTTATCAATGGCTTTTGATCTTTTAGAGACCATTACACTCTAGTCAGATGAAATTGAGCTAGAGTTAATTTGTTGGGATTCTAAAACAATTCCATAACATATTTTACTAGTTGTTGAGGACTCGCCACCAACTATCTGGGATTAGGGCTCTAATTGTCTGGGAGCTTAAAGAGGAAAGGAAAATGTGATAGCCATGTTCTATGTGACACATAATGTAGTTGGAAATGATAATGGCTTAAGCTTCATGAAATCATGCCTTGAGGATCATATCACAACCATAATGATAAATTCAATGTCTTAAAGCAAGGAGTCATGGAAGTACAATTTTTCAAGTAACCATCATTGGATGTGATGATGTTTTGTGTGTGAGATCCATCAATGTTCTCAACCATAAGTCAATTTCATGATCAAAAGCAACTGTGATGTTATCTCAACAACATCTTGCTCTAGGGACCATAATGTGGAGCACAGTGCCACTGTCGGGTGTTTCTAAGCATAACAAACACTTTGCAGTGCTATGGGATGGGACCTTTTGCTCCATAGCTTTTACTGTCAAACTAACATCACATCCGTTTATTATTTCTAATCAAATGTTATTTACATCACATCCCTTTAACATCACATGTCGTAAGTATAGTATCTCAATTTTTGCTAACCAAAACACTCATAATGCTTTTCTTTGCAATCATAGTCAGAAACAATGTCTTCACGAAACATTATGGAATTTGGAAGTTCAACACACCGTGTGAAATTCGTCAGTTCTTAGTTAAAAAGCTAGGACTTTAACTTTATCTTGATGCAGTACTATTATGTTATCTTGAATTCTTATTATTCCTCTAGAAGTATGTAGAAACATCGACACATGTCATTTGTTCATTGTTTTACTTGGAAAACCTGATAGGATTAACCATCACGAATGTGCTAAGTTACATTATATTCTGCATGATTTCCTAACCTGTTCAGCTAGATATAACTCGACTATTGCAATCATATTTAGTCATTTTCTTCATATTTTAATGATGCAGATGCCGGGAAGTCTACAATCGGAGGGCAAATTCTTTTCCTTAGTGGTCAGGTTGATGATCGAACAATTCAGAAATATGAAAAGGAAGCTAAGGATAAAAGTCGTGAAAGTTGGTAAGCTATTCAAAATTTCTGTTTTTTATTTTAGTGACATTGCTGATATTATGAATTATTGTGTAATAAATTCTAGCGTATTTTAGAATAAAAAGATAAGTATTTAGTAATCATATAGACGTGAGGACTACTAATGAATTGTATGACTGTAGGATTACGTCAACTTTGATTTTAAGTCTTTATCTTTTCATGCTGTTAATGTATGAAGTTACTAGTCATATTTAGGATGAACCCACATGGTGTATGGTATTTGCAAATGATATTGTTTTGATTGATTAAAGCATAGTTGAATTAACTTTAAACTTGAATCATAGCATCTAACTCTAGAGGCTAGGATATCTAGCTTATGTGGAACCAAGGTTTGATTTTATGAAATGAAATTTTAATAATCCTAAGAAAAAAATTATGAGTTAGTCAATATGAATTGACAAGATGTCTTTAAAATAATAGTATTCAATATCTTCAATACTCTAAACAACCAGATGTAGAGATAGATGAAGATATTGTGTATAGAATAATAGATAGATGGATGAAATGGAGATAGGCTTCAAGGGTGTCTTGTGTGATGTTCATGTTCTTTTAGATTAAAAGAAATTTATGATGATTTAGAGACTAGCTATGGTTTGTGGAACAAAATATCGGACGATTAAGAATAAACATTATACAAAAGGTTGGTGCAGTGGAAATGAGAATGTTGAGATGGATGAGTGGTATTCTAGAACAAGTAATTGTATCTTTCTGTGCAATGGTATACATTAAGTGTTATGTCTAAATAAGGATAAGATAGAGAATATATATTGCAATGGTATTGGACATGTCCAAAGGAGGTCTATAGACAAATGTTTTAAAAAGCGTAGGTTGGTGGTATACGTAGTTGAGCCACTACATATTGCATATGCGATATGTTTCTGTAATACGATTTATATTTCAAAAATATTGAAAATGTTATATTAGTAAAAGCATAATGTTATATATATTTGTTATGAACTTAAACATATTTTAAGAGATGAAAGGCAGTATATGATCATCTGTCATGATATTCAATTGTAATACAACAAATGATAATTAATGAAGATGTAAATTAAGTGAGCATAGCAAATATTTTGCATTTACAAATTAAAATTAAACTTCAAAGTTCAAACACTTACTACATATGTAGTGGTATGTGGACTATATGCTGTCGCAAATGTGTTATGTGACCCAGGTGTGGTCTCCGCATCTCCTACTGCATATTTGCACTGCATATACAGTAGTGAAGCGGTGCATGCATGTGTATATGGGGCTGATGCATCGATTTTTAAATCATCGCTATAGATCATAGTTTGAAAATTCCACAAATTCTGATCAAAATTGGCTGAATTGGATCAACTTTTGTGCTTCCCAACTCAATTTGAAGAGAAATCAAATAGGTATTGGAAAGTAGAAGAAATCATTAGAATTGCTCTAATCCATGAAAAACACGGGGAATGAATTCATTACAATTATCAAGCAGATTGGCCAATTTGAGGGATTTGGACAATTCATTACAAGTATCTAAGCTGTCCGGCAAAAATCATTAATATATCATGTGAGAGAAAAAAGGATGATTCCCTGATTTCTTCATGGGATCTTAGAAAAGGAGGAATGAGGAAGGAGCCCATTGCAGAATTCAAAATTGAAAAATAAATTCAGAGAATTTGACAAGTAAAAAAACTAACCTACAAGATTGAGATGATGACAAAGACATGACTGGGTCAAAACAAGCAAGGGCTCCAATGGAGGCACTCTCCTGATCGGCCAAGCAGTGAGAGCAAGTGAGCTTGTCCAAACACCATTACACCTTTTCCAGCAGGATACTTTGCCATGTTGTGGGCCAATTTGTTCAATTCTCTGTTGAGATAGCACCATTTATTGGCCTTCATTTCTTCCAAGTAACCAAATATCATCTATCAGCATCATCTTCACCTACCAGTTAGGCTTTTAGTGCTCAACTGCTTTGAAGCAATCAGTCATCACTACTCTTCCATCCTCTCATCTTTGCACACTTCGGTCCACATCTATTGGCTCACAATTCTGCATGGTGATCTGAGTTAAACTTCCATGCTGAACTGCAGATTCCTTCTTTCCATTCTTCCATTATGAGGTTCAGCTAACACATTTCCCAGAATTATATTCTCACTTCTACCTTTACTTCTAAACAGCATTTGGTTCATGCTCATAGGTGTCAAATTGAGGCAGCAATGACAGCAATTAAAATTTCCTTTGATTCACTTTCTAACTTCTCCCCCTTCTCCATCCATTTCATACTCATCCATTCATTTCATTATTTTCTAGCAAAAGATAAATTTTCTACCAAATTTTTTAAAGTTGCCAGTTTAACAATTTTGAAATATTTCTGGAATATTTTATCAATTCTTGGTGGCACTCATCCTGGTATTTTCTATTCAATTTATATGCTTAAGTAATCAACATGTATGAGCTGGCTATTCCAATTATCTGTACATTAATTTCAACCGTGGGCTAACCAGTTAAATTTTGAAGAGCACCTAATCATATTTTCTTATTGTGGTCAGGCCATAGGATGCAATCCTGTAGCCTGGATTGAATGTGACAAATGGACTTATGGAGCTAGGTTAGACTTGGTGGTTTGACACAATAAACTCTGCCACCTTATGCAAATAAACTTGAGTTCACTTTGTTTAAATTTGTGGTGAAACGAAGGATGCTGAGAACATAGGAGAGAATAGAGGATAGCAGAATTTGCTGTGGAAGAGTAGACTTCATTTTCCGAAACCTCTACCACACATCCTCATTGTGTCAACATGTCTCTTTGACTGCCGTTGCACATCCTTGTAGCAATTTTCATTAAACCCTAAGGATCCCTCTTGCATCTTTATCATGTCTGCCTTTAGGTGGAAACCATAACAAATATATTTCTTCTGTATGTCTTTCTTTTAACAATTTGTGATTGATCAACTCTTTCATGTCATTGTATTTATTCTAATTTTCTAGAAGCAAATGTGCATGTTTTGTCTGATTTTCCATGGCCTTTCAACTCTCTATATGTGATATGCAATCCTGTAATAGGTTCAGTTATACTGAAACAAAAATGATGCATGACCTGTTGCAATGATCTTGTAGGTACATGGCCTACATCATGGACACAAATGAGGAAGAGCGAACCAAGGTAAAATTTTCTTGATTTCTTTTCTGTAAAACTGTAATCTGTCACTAGTTTTTACTTGGATTCTTGTATACTTGTCTATAAGACTTATTTTCTCTGAATTCATGAATGAATGAATCAAGGCATTAAAAACAAGGCTACCTGATTTGCCACCAAGATACCGAGCAATAACTTACTCCATGTGGTTGACCCTGTATGCTGGTACAATTGCTACGAGACAGTGATATGAAGCTGTTAGTTGTTACCCTTACTCAAAAGTAGCAGAATGTATGTGTTGTCCAGGTGTTTGCCTAGGCATTAAGGTGAGGTGCCAGAGAGTACAAGCACCTCAGCCTAATTGAGGCAGGCGCTTCCATCCAAGCAAGTATTTTGGGGGCTTTAGAGGTCGCTTGGGTGAAGACAAGAGGTGCCAAAAGCCGTTGCCTCACTAAAGTTTTGCCTATAGTATATATATATTTTTATCTTTATTCTTATATTTTGGTGGTGATTTATTTAATCAATAAATCAATTATTGCAATAATCTGATCATAAGTTTTAGATTCAAAATAGGATATTAAGTTCAATTGTATGTGTAATGCCATATGCAAGAATCAGTATAGGGTTCTAATGTTATATGTTAGAGATAAGGAATTTAAGTTAAATATTGTAAAACTTATTTCTTATTGTTTTATACTTTTCATGTTTATATTTTTGTTATATGAAATCTTTAAGAAGTTGGTGCCTTGCTTCAGCCGGGCGAGTGCATGCAATTATAGATTTATAGGTGCGTAGTGCCTTGAGGATGGTTTTTGCTTTTGACAACCTTGCAACAAATAGGATAAACTCTTTTCGTTGTTGCTCAAAATTCATTTCTTCATCACGAGAACTTTTAGCTGATATGATGTACTTTTCTTGCGTTGTTCTATTTGTTTTTAGGGAATCACTGTGGAGGTTGGCAGAGCTCATTTTGAGACGGAAAGTACAAGGTTCACAATTTTAGATGCCCCAGTAAGTATATGTTGGAATGATTATTATATTAATTGAAAGTGTTTCCCATGATTTTACTGTTACTGTGCAAAATGATTGATGTTGTCACATTTTTTTCATCTTCATCTTGATTTCTTCAGGGAAGTCTACTTTGCACCAAAACTTGAACATTACCTGTCATATGTGGTCAAATTTAAATAGCCTTTCTGTAAATATGTGACATGAATATTGAGAATTCGGTTGCTTATATGTTTTGGATGCTAAATCTATTTAGATGTAGAAGTATTGCAAGCTCAATCCAACATTTGATATACTTGCATCTCCATATGTTCCTTATATGTTTTATTATATTCTGCTGCAGCATTTGTAGATATGATCATATGATACTGGAGTCAACATGATTAAAGTGTCCTTTTCATTTTAGAAGTAATTATATAGATATTTTTTGCATCAGGATATACCTTGGAATGCTGTATGCTAAATTGCCTTTGATTTTCGATGCTTAATAAAATATTTAAGGCTGTATTCAGATGGTTTTTTGTTTTTGCAGGGTCACAAAAGCTATGTGCCCAACATGATCAGTGGTGCATCTCAAGCTGATATTGGTGTTCTAGTATGCTTTTTCTGGAACATGTTTATCTTCAACCTTGTGTATTTATTTCCATTTTTCACATTAAAACAGAGATCTTCTATACGCTAGGTCATATCTGCTCGTAAAGGAGAGTTTGAAACTGGATTTGAGAAAGGTGGACAGACTCGTGAACATGTCCTTCTTGCTAAAACATTGGGTGTTGTTAAGCTGATTGTTGTTGTCAACAAAATGGATGATTCTACTGTTGGATGGTCAAAAGAAAGGTTGGCCATTGTAGCTTTTTTTTTTCTCCAATTGAGATGACCAAAAGGTGAAAACTTTCCTGTTGTTTATCTCATTTTAGGTTTGATGAAATAGAATCTAAGATGATTCCCTTTTTGCGGTCCTCTGGTTACAACGTGAAGAAAGGTAACAAACAAACCTTTTTGGTAGCATATTCTGTTTTCTTTCTCTATATTTGGCTTGTGGATATTGCTGTCTTACAAATTTGCTTAACTTAGAACTCCATGAAAACGAACAAAGGAGTGAATTTCAATTTGTAGAAGCTGTTGATTTCTTCTTTTTTCATCACATGTTATTTATTTTTTTAGTGAAAGGATAATTAGCCTTGAATAATTTAAAGCCTAGAATCTCTATTGGTTGTTCTATGCGCACGGTTTAAAATTTCGTACAGGTAGTATGCACTGGTTTGATAAGGACCCATTTCAAAGTGTGCCTCCCAGATTAGTTCATACACTTTGCTTCTTATATATATATATATATATATCAATTTTGGCATATGGTTTACCTGCTTGGTATACTAGCTGGTAAATTGGTGCTGTACCTGTCTAGTTCATAAATGGAATTATGGATACAAGTACCGTAAAGAGTAAAATTAAATTATTGTCTAACTACTCTCATGTTTAAGGTGCTTGTTGTTGTAGTTGGTCTATTAGAAGTCCCCACAATGAACTGATGCATGTCTAAGAGATGATTAATAATTTATTATTGTGGTTCCAAACACTTTTAGTCTACAGCCCTAGATTATGTAAGATGCTTGGGTGTGACTTAGTTACTTTTTATTTGGAAGATACTTGAAATATAACCTGGAGGATGCCTAAACTCAGTTGCTTTTTATGGGGATTGGATAGTGTTAGATTTTGATGGACATGTGGCTCATTAGATCCTGTTAGGTAGTGTTCTTTCAACGTAATATGTGGAATGTGACTTGCTGAGCAGAGGTGACTTTTTGGACAAAGCATGGCTATCAGTGACAAAAAATTATCATTGACTACACCCCTAATTGCTAAGTCATGAATGATAGAAAAAGACTATCCGTAGATCTTCAATCCTTGGTTTGGTTCTGTTTGTTATAACAAGTTATGAGATGATGTTCTGACTAGTTAAGTGTGCTTTAATGGTGTTTAGTATCTCAAGTTTACCACAAAGAAAAAAAAATATAAAATCTCGCTATTGTTGTTCCTCAAGTTTATCATATCCTTAGTAATTTCTTTGCTCACATTCATATTATCGAATTTGTTGATATTCACTACTCATTGCAAATTTGCTGTCATTAAGGTGGAATTGAACTTAGATCAACTATTTGATGAGGGCAACTTTTAAATAAGTTGAAACCAAGATGCATTTCAATAAATAATATAGATTAGAGTCATTAGACACATGATTAAGGATTCGTTTGGTTGACATGGGAAGTAAATTCTATGGAAAGTTGTAATTCCCATGAATTAACTTTCCACCTATATTTCTCGGAAAGTACCAAAAATGTGTTTGGTTGACAAAAATTACTTGATAGGATGTGTAACTTCCCACTCGTAACATGTTTGGTTGGCATGGATACTTGCTAGGAAGTATACATCAAATGACCAATATACCCTTCTTCTTATAAATTAATATTTAAATTTATATATACTAGAATATATAAAAATTAAATTTTATTTGTAAATTAATATTTTAACACATATATGTAAAATATAATATAATTTTTTCATATATAACTAATATAATATATAAAAAATTAATTTTTATTTGGAGTTAATATAAAAAAATTACATATTTTGTTCAATACTAAATTAAAATAAAATAAACAAGTCAAGAATTTATGGATTATCTAATCTCATAATGTTGAAAACATAAATTATAAATTTAGCATCGTGGATACAATTGTCATTTTCTTTCAAATACAACGCACGGAGTGCAATTTACTTGAGAAAGTTGTACTTCCGTGTGTCAACCAAACAAGATAAAAAAATACAACTTTGTGGGATTGCAAGAAGTTGTGTCAACCAAACCACACCAAAGAGTTAGCACAAAAATACCATATCAAGAAAGACACTTGTTCCTTCTTGCAAGTTTCAATTAACAACTATATAAAAATGTACTATAATCAGCATTTTGAAGTTTTAAGCTTCTTGTACCCACTTGGAGAGCAAGAGAACTATGACAATGCAAAGACACTAGAGACTTATCTGATGATTATTGACAGTAGGAAAGCAAATGTGGGACAGTGAAAATAGGTCTAAAGCCTTTATCTTCATTTCTAAATATTTCACTATACAGTGAATCTGCTACTAAATTGTAAAATAAAATCTTCAACATAAGAGAGTAGTAAATGGAATTAATGGGGTAAAAGGCAAGGAACAAAGGAAGCAGTTGGGAGGAAATTTAATGGGTAGAAGAGGGGAATAGATCTTCATTAGGAGGCTACTTGTTGATCATTCACTCTCTTTTTACTCACTAGATATCATCTCCCTATTATACTGGAGGTGGATGAGGATTATAAAAGTGAGATAACTAGTTCATCAAAGACAATCCACTCATGAGCCGTAGTACCAATCAATTTAACCTGAATATATAGCTCTGTAAAAACAAATATCTTAATGAACTACCATGTTGCCAACAGCCGTGTTATAGAATAGTCCAATAACTATGAGACTGCTGCACATTTACAGTGATAAAAAAATGTAATCAGTTTTCCGTTGCTATTATCGGTCCTCTTGCAGATGTTCAGTTTCTTCCCATATCTGGTTTACTGGGTAGCAACATGAAGACCAGAATGGAGAAAAACACTTGTAATTGGTGGGATGGTCCATGCCTGTTTGAAGTTTTCAATTCTATCGAAGTTCCACTCCGTGATCCTAAAGGCCCTTTCAGGTATCGAGAACTCATATTTCTTGAAATGACAAGTTATCTCAAATAAATATTTATTCTGCATGCATGCATTTCAATTTCATGCCATTTTTATCTATTGACAAATAATTTCTGGTGCTGGATAGGCATCTGATGCTCATGATATATATTTTTCCATATTTGTTTGATATTAAAATATATCCTTTTATCACTATCAATAACCAACTCACATCTTGATGGTCAGCTTCACAATTTTGCCTACTTCACTTGAATGGCTTAATCATTTTTTTTTATTTCGATTTCATAAAATTTTGATCTATGTTAAACTGGGTATTCTTGAATCTAGGATGCCAGTTATTGATAAATACAAGGACATGGGAATTGTAGTGATGGGAAAAGTAGAGTCTGGAAGTATCCGAGAAGGTGATAGTTTGTTGGTTATGCCTAACAGGGTAAGATAAGTTTCTATATTACAGATTATTATGGTTTTAGCTTTGAAGTTGCATGTACTTGATTGTGTTTGTTTAATGTCTGCAGGCTAGTGTTAAAGTTCTTTCTATATATTGTGATGAGGATAAAGTGAAACGTGCTGGCCCTGGTGAGAATGTCAGAGTAAGATTATCAGGGGTTGAAGAAGAGGATATACTCGCCGGTTTTGTTCTTTCAAGTGTTGGTATGATTTTTCTATGCATAAGCTTTACAAGTTTTAATTTTTTATTAGCCTATAGCTTAATGCCTGATAGATGAGTGTTCCATTCAAGGATCTTCTATTTGAGAACCCCGTTTATGTTCTATGGATGAGTAATACCTAGAAAATAAAATTAGCCTGTTTGGTTGATGGAAAACAGAAATCTATAAATTGTACGAATTATTTTCTGGAAGTACCTTCAGCTCAAAATTCCAGACCTAACTATGTGTCAAATTCAAGAACGTAAAAATTTTCTGATTTTCTATAGGAATGAAAATAAATGGTTTTCCAACTTGAAGCTTCTTACAAAATGAGACTCAAAGCAGGAAAAAATGGAAATGGAAATGTAGGGGCAACCCGACTTGTACATTTGTACCTTGTATACACCAAGTAAATGTTTGGTTGATAGGATAAGGGAGGATAGGATAAGGAGTGGATTAATATCCATTGTATGTTTAGTGCATGGATTATAAGAAAGTGGGAATAAATGAATATAAAATTGATATTATATCCTATTTACACCGGATTTAAATAATTTATATCCAATCCTACCTCATTTATTATCCAATCTTATCCTATTTTATCCTATCCAATGAAACAAACATACCACAATAGTATGTTTGCTTCATTGGATTGGATTGAATTGGATAATAAATGAAAGAGAGAATTAGATAGGATTTTATTATCTGGTGTGCACTGAATATAATATCAATTTTATAGTTTTCCAATTCTATATTCTTCTAATCCAAACACCAAACAAACAAGAGATTAAAATCCATCTCTTATCCTATCCTTTGTCCCATGAAGCAAAATTGCTCCAATTGTTTTAATCTCAAATAATTGTTTTCTATTTTCAACGAATCTATTATATGGTGTACTTGACATGTCGAAGTTGTGGCAATAGTCTTTTGCTCCTTACTGGTTGGGTTAAATGTTTTTAGCTCGTTTTTTAATTGTCTCTTCCTTCCCTACACTAGAATACTCCTATATAGGTAATATAAATTTGGTTTTTCAATTAGGGTTCTGGATGCATTTGATGTTGTGTTCTTGTTCATTCTGTGGAAGTTGAAGTATTGTCTCAACATGGACGACTTAAGTTATTCTTTTTAAACTGATCTTCCTTTTTATTAGCTACAGAGCAACATCAGTCTGGGCTAAGGCAGTAACTGCAGCTAATCTGATATTTCTATTATATATTACATAGGGATATTTAAGAACTTTCACTTGCTGTAAGTGAAATATATGCAATAAATATCATTGCGGAGTTACAAATTTCTTTGTCATGCAGCAAATCCAGTATCTGCTGTCACTGAATTTAAAGCTCAGTTGCAGATTCTTGAGTTGCTGGATAATGTAAGTGGTTTCTTTCTTAATTATAGCAAATTACTTTGTGATGCAGCAAATCCAGTATCTGAAGCTAACTGATATTAAGCTCAGTTGCACATTCTTTATAGGCTTATTTAGATTAAAAAACCAGGCCTTTCTTTTGCACAGGCTATTTTTACTGCTGGCTACAAGGCAGTCTTGCACATCCATGCAATTGTTGAAGAATGTGAAATTGTAGAGTTGATAGAAGAAATTGACATGAAGAAAAAGAAAGATGCTGATCCTAGAAAGAGGAAGCCAAAACGGAAGCCTCTTTTTGTTAAGAATGGTGCTGTTGTTGTTTGCCGCATTCAGGTATGAAACCTTTTCAAACCTGTAGAATTACAGGCACATTCATTTCCATAGCTCCTAATTGTTTATAATATTCAGGTGAATAACTTAATATGCATCGAGAATTTTTCTGACTTTGCCCAGCTTGGGAGGTTCACTCTTAGAACTGAAGGTAAGGTGAAAGCTATTTTGCTACTCATTAAATGAATCTAGGTAGAAGCAATCATTTACTGTGTGATTTCTTTCAGGGAAAACTGTCGCTGTGGGGAAAGTAGTTGAACTTCCAGCTGCAGGGAACTCTACATTTGTGTAAATGTAATTGTTTTCTGAAATATACTAATGGTGACTTTTTCTTATTCTTGGAATTTTCTTTTTCTACAAATTATTTTGTTGATAGTTCACCTGCTCTGCAACCTTTCTAATCTTTTGCTAATTTAGCAATTTGCAATTCTGTTGCAGGAGGGACTAGAATTTTTGCTCCGAGTCGAATTCCTGCTTAAACCTATTGACTAGCTAAGAATTTCTTGGAAGCAGACTTGCACTGATTATGGCTTGCATTATACGGTGAAGAGGTGCATGGGAGTTTTAAATTTTAGATTTTGCAAACATTAAATTATTTTTGAGCAGATCATGTCATTATCTTATAAGGCGCTCACTTTTTGGTGTGGCATTGTTGTATTTGTGGCAGAGGTAATATGGTCAGCATGTTTTTTAGATTTTAATTATTGCATGATGCTTATAGAGTATCCTATCAGTGACCTTACATCTGTATCTTAAGCTGAAACTAGAAATATGATCTATATGATGGTTAATTTTGGGCGGAGTGTTTCTATTTCTTTTGGTTGCGATTCTATATTGAAAGTTGATATCATTGAATGGATCAAAATTTGATATTACCGATAGCTGTCTGTAATTTTCACGTACATTTTGGAATTGAAGCTACTTAAACTTGTCATTATCGCCATTGACCTCTGTATGAATCTTTTAAGTGATTGGTGTTGTATATTATCTAATTCAACCTGCACAAAACGAGCCAATGTTTTTATTCACTTGTCTGAATTGTTCATAATATATATGCTGTATTATTATTGTTGGAAGTTTGACTTGTGTAGTTCTTTTAACGAAAATTTCAATTTAGTTGCTCTCTGTGTCGGGTTTCTACTGGTTGCATTTTTGGTTATTTTGTGCTTTATGACGCCGTTGATGAAAATTTCAATTGTTTATTGAGAGAGTAATGAACAAGTGTACAGACTCAAAATAAATGTGCATACTCAGCACACCGATTTTTTGCTAATTGGGCGTGTTTTTCGTGTCCGCTGGTTTTCTGAGGATCTATTTAACTGAAAAAAAAAAACTGAAAATTTGTGATTTGGGTATATAGCAAGAATGATCAAAGTAATGTTGCTTATCGCGGAACTAAACAGTACATTGGATTTACAAATCTACTGAAAAGTCAGCTCAGTAATGTGCTTCATTTGCGTATTGTAAATTTTGGGACAAAGCATTAGAAACTAATTTCTGAGATCAGGCCGTACTGACACAGCATGGCTATCCTTGACTGCAAGCTTATTTGCTAGGTCACATGCATGGCATAAAAAGGCTACTTATGAGATATTGGATCCTTGTAGCCTTGTACGCCTGTGGCCAGGCCTTCGGTGCTCTTTGAGTTCGTACAAATAGGCTTGCAATCACGGATGGATATGCTGTGTCAGAATGGCCTGATCAAAGATCTCAAAAATAATTTTTAGTGCTTTGTCACCTCAACTCAACAGGGTCCCACATTACAGTTATGACGTGATGTGACGAATTAGGACTAAAGCGAATTTTTTTCTGGTAAAAAAAAAGATTGTATTGTATCCCAAATCTATCAAATTCTGAAAAATATTATTTGGAATCAATGTTAACAAACCATATTCCATGGTTAATCTACGTTGAATGGACACGGGTGTCAGTCGTATTTAACTTCCAAACGAGCATTCACTTAACTTCATATTATATAAGATTTTTACATTTACATGTTTTTCTGTCCGAAGAACCTGCGTTACTTCCAATACACTTCAGAATTCCACTTGCACCCAATATTTTAAAAATAAATTATGATATTTCACTTAACGATTCCACGGGAGGTATTGGATTTATTGTTCCATCTTCTCCCGAGTCATTTTTGTGGGGAGGTTCTTCCTACGTTCACGGGGATTTAGTTTTGCTTTTGGAGGCTTTGGTGGTCCGAAAAAACCTTTTTACCATCCAACACGCACAACCAAATTTTGTAGTCGAATTAGATTCGAAAATTTTGATTTTAATATTTAACGCTGAAATATTTTTGCCATGGGAAATTGATTTAACGGTTGTTGATATTTTGAATTTGAGCTCGAGTTGTAATTGCTTGCGCCTTTTGCTTTGTTACAGAGAGAGAAAAAAATTTGCCCATTGAACAACAAATATGATTCGAATTTGTAAGAAGATTTGGTCTGGTCCACCATCCGGCCTCCGGAGATGGAGGATATTTTTTTGTCTCACTCTTTTGATGTCGGCTCTCGCTGCATTTTAATATAGTTATTTCTCGTTTCGATAAAAAAATACTTTATATTATATTTCACAAATATATAATTCAATAAAATACCGAATATTTAAAATATATTCAGAACCGAAAGCGTAATAAATTTTTTGTTTATTAACCAAAAGTGAAAAATCACTACATATAATAGATTAATTGATTTAGAAATTCATGAATATTTAAATCGAATTATCATCTGCTATCTATGTACTTATCTACTTATCTACTTATCTACTTCTACTTATATAATAATTTTTAGAAGTTAGGGAATTGTGTTATGTACGGAGGAGCTCTCAGCTCTCTCCACGACATCTTTCTTTTTGAGTTTTTTTTTTCTTTTTTTTTCCTTTGCAATTTGCATTCGGTTACGGTGCACCCACATGGAGGAAGAGGTGCGCAAACACATGCATATGGAAGTGGGGAGGTGCAATTTTAATTGAGCTCATTTTAATTTAGGGCAAAGAAAGAGTGCGCTGCTGCCCTTTTTTTTTTTTTTTTTTAATGTTTAATTGTTTAATTTGTTTTCGTTATTCAAAATATTTTATTTTTTACTTTTATATAATTTTATTTTGCTTTTTTATTTTGTTTCTTTGCTCTAAATAAAGGAGGACATTTTTCTTTAGTTTTTTTTAAAAAAATTATTTTACTTTTTTTATATCAAATTATGATTTTAAATTTCATTTTATTTTTAATTTTGATAGTATTAAATTATCTTATTTTAAATAAATAGTTAAAAATATTATTATAGTTTATGTATTACCTAACTAAATTTGAATTTTTATAATTTGATTAATTTATACATATTTTTATTCGATCAAATTATTATATTAAAAAAATTAATATTTCGAATAACCTCAAATTTAATTTGATTTTTGAAGTTTCATTTTTTATTTTACTTATTGCCAAGAAAAATTAAAAAATTCGAATCATAGTGTGATCACCTATTGTGACTTTCTATCGTTGTTAAATTTTTTTAAAAAATATCCAAAACTTCGAATCCAATTTTGATATTTTTTATATTATTATTTGTTAAATATTTATTTTTTCTTAAATTTATTATACTTCTTAGTTTTTACATGATTTTTTTTCAAAGCGTACATTTTTAACAAAAAAATTAAAATCTCAAATTGAATTAATTCATAAATTAATATATATTATATAAAATTTTAAGATATATTATATTGTCACATCCCAATCTAAGGTCACGTGATCGGCCATAATACACGTCCGTACTCCGAAGCCTACCAACACATGCATACCAATAAGGAAATAAAAGAAACTGCAACACATACTCAATATAACACACTAGAATGCTAAGTATGTTTATAAACTATCACACTCCAAACCCGGTATGATCGGCCAGGATACGCCACGTACCCCGAAGTCTAACCCAACTCAATAAAACAACAATAACCTGAACAGTGGAAGATTTTTTTTTTTTGAAAAGAATAGATATGACATCACGAATCAAACCAAAACTAAAACTCAATATGAACACACTTAACAAGTTTATTAAAAAGGAGTTCAAATAAATAAACATGACTCCCCAAATAAAAATAAAACATGAAAACCACGACCCGAGTCAGCATGACTCAACAACTCAAAGAGACACTAAAATGACTAAGGTATCCTCCTCGATCATGACATATCACGAGATCCACTACCCTGCCGTCACCAGCCGCGCTACTGCACTCCGGTACCTCTCTGATCTAGCTCAGGTGCTGCAAAACATCAGTAATGAGGGGTAAGTCCAACTAGGACTTAGTGAGCAGATCAATCCTCAATTCACCAACTCAATCATCATGCATAAAAATATAAATAACCGATATAAATAGCGTAACAGCAACGTTAGAAGAAACCAACAATAATACATCCACAACTCTATGCATGAAGTCAATATCCGTCAACAAGCATAAAATATCTATGACAATAAAATAGAAAGAATGCAACACCTCAATCATATGCATGCAATGCAACACCTCAATCATATGCATGCTCTCCGGACCCGTCGGTCCCATATAGCCACATAGGATAGGTAGACGGGTAGCCGCCGAACTACCACACAGCTCAGTGCTGTCTCTTTGGAGCATGCCCTCCCCTCACCGGCACTAGCTCTTTCGAGCTAGCCTATTGGGGCGTACGTTCCCCTCACCTGCTCGGGTTTTTGAACTATCTCTTTGGGGTATGATCTTCCCTCACCAGTTGGACTTCCGAAATAAGGCCAACGCTGTCTATTTGGGACATACTCTCCCCTCACCAGCGAGACTTTCGAGATATGCAATAAGCACATCACAACACCACACACTCAAGTATATAAGTATGAATAATATGGGCTATCAACAAGTAATAAAGGGTATGTCAAGTGCATACCTCATCCTCCACCTCCTGCTATACATCACAATCACATACATATACATATATAGAAATAATGCTCATAAATCATGAATACTCAGCACAAATAAATAATCATAAAATAAAATTATAGCACTGTAAGAAATTAAGGATGCACGTGTATCATGAAAGCAGTGCAAAAAGAAACTCCAACTATAAATCAATGAACTGGAACATGATAAAATGACTCATCATAGAAATCACTGATCTAGGAAAATTCACCTCATTAACTACTATATCCATGAATCATCTCAGATCAAATCATAAAAATATATAAAATATAATTTTTCAGCCTGACACGCAAAACGAGGCGATGCCTGACTATTATTTTCGAAATTCGAAAGTCTGATGGCGAAACAGACCTCACCAATGAATCTAGAATGTCGATTATGTGAAAATTCATATATAATATGAATAATTTTGCTAACTTTAAGAGGCTCCAAATGATTATTTAGAATAATGAAAGAAATGCATTAATTTATTGAATAAATCACATGAATAAATATAACGGTGTTATAATCAATAACTCGGTAATGAAATCTCAGCCCTTCATTTAAACAGGATCAAATCACAGCCTTCCCTCTAATATGATGCAATCACAACCCTCCACTTAATATGTTGCAATCTCAGCTTTACATCTAACCTGATGCAATCACAGCCCTCCATCTAATCAGATGCAATCACAACTCTTCATCTACATAATATAATCACAGCCTTGTATCTAACCTGATGAAATCTCATCCCTTCATCTACATGATGCAACCTAAGCCTTACATCCACAAAAGATCAAATCCTTGCCCTTCATTTCAACCAGTTCAATCCAACCCTCCATCTCACCCAAATCAATCTCAACCCTCCATTTCATCTCATCTCCTTAGGTCATCTTCCCCACCTCCTCCCCAAACCCACCGCGACCGGGCCGCCAGCAACGCTAGCGCCGACCTCAGTGCCTTCCGACACACTGCCGCCCGCGCGTGGCAGCGACGCCACACCGGGCGCCGCCTCCCCCGCAGCACCTCGTCGGCGCAGTTGTCGCCGCGGCGCTTCGCCGACGCAACTGCCGTCGGTGCCTCGCCGGGCGCGGCCAGCACCAACCAGCCGACTGCAAAAGGGAAAAAAAACCAAGAAAAGAAAAAGAATATTTTATTCCAAAAGAGGGGTAAACCACATGATTCAATTAAAAAATGACTGATCCGACTTCCGATCCGATACGAGAAAGCACGTCAAAAATCAACAAAAATTCTGAGACATGAGAACAACAACATGAATCAAGAATTGGAGAAGACAAGGTCTAAATCCACTCACCGGACGGAGAGAAAATGGAAGAAAAAGACGTGTAGGATCTTCCCCGGATCGACATCGATGGATTCGCGAAAATCCGGCTCCGACGGCTCCTCCTCCTCGACGGTGCCCTATCTCTCATCTCTCCTTTGCCTCGGGTGGTGTGCAGCTCAAAACCCCTGACTGCACACCCCAGGGTCTAATTTATAGACACCGGTTGGGTCCAAATGACCAAAATACCCCCACCTAAGTATTCGACCTAAATAGCCCATAACTCACATGTTCTAACTCCGATTCGAGATCCGATTGCACCGCTAAATTCGTCTCAAGACCCTCTATCATCCTAGCATGCTAAATCATGGAGATAAGGCAAATAAAATTTCTCTTAATTTTTCTATATTAAATACTTACTTGGGTCTAATCCTGAAGCTTCCGCCAATCCGTGCTAACTAGGGTCCACGATCCCCGCTCAAGAATAAAATTTTATTATTAAGAATGCTAAGTATGTTTATAAACAAATGACAATAATGAAGTCACAACAGTATGCAAATAAGACTCTCTATACTTGATTACGACCCGACACGTCACGAGATCCGCTGCCTGAGCCTGCAACCCCAGTCGTACTACATGAGTACCACTATACCACCAATAGTTAGAATATGTAAAAAAACCATAATAAAGTGGTGAGTTCCTAAGGAACTCAATGAGTGGCTTGAACCAAGTCCTCGCCAAGCTATCCCGAGCACAAATATAATCAAGCATAAATTATAAATGTGGGGCATGTAAAGTAAAACATCCATCCACAAAACTCAAACTCACACACCAGTCATCCGGCCCATAATGGCCCAAAACAATCAATCGGCCCGCGATGGCCCAAAACCATACACTCGGCCCATGATGACCCAAAACAATCACTAGGGTGATTTTAATATTTTTGTCGCAACCCGGGTACGCGTCCCAACTTGACCCTTTCTTGGGCCCAACATCTCGACTTTATGTTTTATCACCCAAATTATATTTCAGTCTATACCAAGTAATTCCAGCATGTATACTCATAACAACAGTAAATGACAAGTATACCATAATGGCAAAATATAAACTTCAAATAATTTGTCCCTCAAGTATGCTCAAAGCAACACCCAACACTTAGCCAAAATTCTGCACTATACATTTGTTGTTAGATTCGATTTTGCCGTCCTCATTTAAATTCTGTTTCGAGGTAAAATAGAAATGATAATTCATGGATAAGCAAGTATATAAATCTTGTCACCTATCCACAAGGTTTCAGATCAATTGAACAACCGATCGATCATGAAACATCGCGACGAACTCACCATCCCGAAATTTCTGCAACTGCAAGCAGATATTTCCAATTTTAAGTTATTGTCTTAGCAATTTCATAACTAAGCCAACTCTTACTCTTTTTCCTCCAAACCAGATTCATATGGTTGTTCATACACCCCACTATAACTTCCCAAAGTTTCGCTGTCATTGGACAAATATTTATCCTCCGAACATCGCGTCAAACTTTTAACTTATCACAAATTTTGCTATATACAGAACTTGGCAGTTTTAAGTAGCCCTCAAACTAATTTTATACACCCAGTCTCCTCAACTAGGAATTTGCTGAATTTTGGTGTCGGAGTTGTCCAGGTATTCTATAAACTAATCCCAAGAGTTTGTACTAATCGGACAACTTCTCAGCCTCCGAACTAAGTGTCAATTATGCAAGAAAATATATAATTCTGTGCCGTTATCTATTCTTGCAAACTATCTCCCTATGACCACCAAAACAATCATACATAAGGCACTAATTTATCTGATATTAAACCAACCTTAACATGCATAATTTACGGCCATAACAGGAATAAAGAAATTAGAAATAGTAGCATACTTTTCATAGCAAGACATTAGCATAACATGAGTTCCATAATCAATTATAGCAACCATATAAAATGGAGTGAAACACATGACATATTGGCAATACCAAATGTCCTCTACACATCTCCAAAATAGTCCTCTAAATCCTATGGTTGAGACATACTACAATTTCTGAGTTCTATCTTCTTTCTTTACATCAAAGTTTAGGTTCATCTTAAACTGTAAATAGAACCTTCATCTTTAGGACCATTTGGCCCTTAACCCTTAGAGTAGGGTCTCTAGCCAAGTACCCCTAATAATGAGTCTTATATCATTACCAAGTCATGCTAACCATCACACACGAATATATGTCAAAATCGTGATTTACCGAGGTCATTTCCCTATCACCAACCGCCGGTACCCTACGTCTTTAGGTACTACCCCAAAGTGCCTACATCGGCCCTTATCCATAAGGAACCCATTACTCATTCGATTAATGACAATTACACATAAACAGTTATTAAAAATAATTCATAACGAAAAATTTCAGCAAACATATGTTGCCAAACCGCCGGCCCCAAATCCCTAGGACTACCCTAATCAACTATAGACTAAGGGCTCAAGTATACAACCACTTCAATTCATAATAGTACAACAATAAAATGCATAACACTTAATTAAAAGTAACTATCATCTATTCAATATACATCTCATGAAGTATTACCCTAATTGTTAGGGTTGGCTAAATGTGAGGTTCGGCCAACCCTAGGTATCTTTTAGGGTTGCCACGTCAGCCACCTTCCCCATCATCCAAGAAGGAAAGCAAGGAGGAAAGCAATTCTAACAACAATTCAATTTACCACCACAATCTCCTTCTCACCTGCGCATGAAGCACACGACCACAAGGAGGAAAGCAACCCTAAGTTTAGGGTTTCTAATTTTACAACAAGGCATACTTTCACACATCAAATCAAAGGGAAAACCCAATTGAACATAAAATTTTTAACATCTTTACAAGAGAGGGGTGGTCAAAGAAGGGGAGAAAGATCCTACTACACAAGGGCAATCCACTCATATTGTAGAAGAAAACAAGGAGAAAAAGACGATGACGACGCCTCGCGACAACGATAATCGGCGACGACGAACTCCCGCCAAAGAAAAGTGGTGCCTCCTCTTCAAGCCTTGGGCAACGTGCGATTCTCCCTAGAGCCGTACGCCCATTGTCACACCCTAATTCCACAATAGTGTGACCGGCCAGGGTATACAAGCATACCCCGAAGCCTAACTCAAATCACAAACCACAGAGATAAATCCAACTTTTTATTTCAACTCCAACCACTAACAAAAGGTTATAAACAAAACAATTTCATCCTTTGTTAAATAAACACGAAAACATGAATGTTCAACCGAAAAAAACTTTAAAGAATGTTTGAAACAATAAATGAAATAAAGAAACATAAATGAAATAAAGAGCAATAAGTCTCGATACAGAACTCTCTTTAAACCTGACTACTACCCTAACTCTAACTTCGACTTATCACAAGGTCAGCCCTGAACCTGCCGCTCCCAGCTGCGCTACTCAGACACTCCAGTGTTACTACAGGTACTGACCTGGTGCTAAAAAAAACAACAAACAAAAAGGTAAGTCCATATTGGACTTAGTGAGTGGCTCGATCCTGAGCCTACCACAGTCCACGGTTAATAGTTATATGGAAAACATAATAATCACATAACATTTAATTTCACGATACAATGAATAATTACTTAAGTCCCGAATTAAATCATTTATCTATGTAATCTAAAGCAGTCCATATATAACCCATACAGAAAAGAAACCACATATTCACACAAGTATATTTCCAAACAATACGAGTCGGTCACTAGGACATGCCCAGTGAGCTTCCCGCCCATGATTCCTGAGCTAGGCAGAGCCTCTAGCCTCAGTAACCCCGAATGGTTAGGAAAACCCTCCAACCAGTGTCACTCTGGGTCGGTCGTCAGTGTGGCTCGCTAACGAGCTTCCCGGTCCACACCTCCTTCGCTGATCAGCCCAACCAAACTCCCATCCCATCCCCATACACAAACATGTACAATAAGAAAATAAATGCATCAACACCATAAGCATTTAATGTAAACCAGTATTACTACACCCTATGGTTCCAAGTACATGTTCTCTACCGAAGCGTAGTTTAAGGATTTCCAAACTAAATGAAACATCTAAATTTTGTAAGTAATTGCATGGCATTCTAAATCATTAAGTCTCTACGTAACTTTTCAAAGAAAATACAATAGTATGTTTAATTGCTAAACTGTATAGGTACAATAGAGCTTAAGACACAATTTTATTTTATTTTATTTTTTTTTGTCAATACAACACACCATTGTACACCACTACATCAACAGTATTTGCCAATCCAAAAGATAACATAAATGAATTGTGCTAGTCCAAAAATATAACATGAATAAATTGTGCTAATCCTCAAGATAACATAAAGATGATAAAAGATGCCTATACTATGGCTGCCGCCCACTCCCTTTTTTTTTCATCCACATCAATTCTCATTCCCCATTATTACAGTCTATTTAAATCAACACCTTACTGATTTCACCCTTCACTTGCCATTCACTATACTGTGCAGCCACAAGAAGAAATCAACACGTAAATTTCCATCTCCATAATGCGGCTACAAGGGAAATCAAACATAGATTAACTACTAAGGACTTATAGCACTTCAAATTGCAGCCACAAGAAGAACATATAGCACTTCAAAACTTCTCAGATTTCCACTTACTGATGCACCTCATATACCCATTGTTCAAGATTAATCAATTACCAAGGATGCTATTCACACAACTAAAAAAAAAAAATATATGTAAACCACACGACACCTAATGGACAATAGGCACTCACTGTGAAGAGAAAAAAAAAGTCAAAATTTCCAATGCTTGGTAATATATACAAAGAATCCCAAATTTAATACAGGAATGGATATACCAAACCACCATCAAACTCAATTTGAAGTAGGAATCAAAATCGTCAAGGAAAATTTCAAGTTCCTTCAAGATGTGGATCAGCAAAATGAAAGGAGAAACTAGGAGTCTTGGCAGAGATTTCACCACTCACCGGCAAGGGAAAGCAAGGTAGAAGACTCTCTTTACGATCCTTGCGCCGATGATCACCGGTGTTGGCAACAGATCCGATGGCAACCACCCCCGCCTCCTCACTCGTCGCCTCCCTATCACCCAGTCGAGTTCTTGGATGCGTGCGGCCTTAGCAGCCGCACGGTCCAATAACTCCTCTCTCTCTCTCTCTCTCTCTCTCTCTCTCTCTCTCTCTCTCTCTCTCTCTCTCTCTCTCTCTCTTTTCTTTTTTACGCTTTTACCCCTAACTTATCCCAACCCTGGTTTCCACTTAACTCGACCAAAACTTGTGCAAATTGGATTCCGATCGAGCCGTCGGACTCGACTAATACCCAAAACATAAAATAAAATACTATGCATGCACAATGACCTCACCTTAATTCGCAACATCCGACATTTTCTCCCGGCCCAATCCGATGCGCATCCATTTTTTTTTTCCGCTGAAACAATTTAATAAAATTTAGAAAAAATCGCGGGTATAACACCCACTGTTCACCCTCTTAATGTATTTTTTTTTTCAAATTACAATTTTGCTCCTTTTTACTTAAGTGAACAAAACCCAACCTATACTCGTCCGAATCGAGTTCTGTTTGAACCCACGGACTCGACTCAACCCAACCTTCCATCCCGACTCGAATAAAATAATTTTCCTCGTGCATAAGATTCATCACAAATTATGCCCTCCAATTATTTCTCGGCCCCTTTCCGTCGCGCATCCCGGTTTTCCCGCTGAAGCCAAAATAAATAAATTAAAATTTTATTTCTATTTTTCACGGGTACTACATATATTATATTATATTATATTATATTATATTATACATCTACATTCTCCATAAAGTTATCTAAATCTCAATTTTAATTAGATTTGATTTGAATGTAATCAAATTTTTAAATTGATTCAATTTTTTCTAAACTTTTGTTAGCAAATTAAAATAATTTCATAATTTCATCATTCCAAAATTTCCACACCTTTTACTATACATTTTTCTTTATATCAAATATATTATATAAATATACACATTTTCACATTATATATTATATATATATATATTTCATTTTTTTACTTTCTACTTCAAATTTTATTTTCTACATTTATAATAGTATTGACTATCTATTATTTCTAATAAATTTTTCATTTAATTTTTTATTTTGGTAGTATTATTCATATTATGGTTCAGTATATTTATTATTATCTTTTCTAAATTTATTTTTTTAATTTTTTTAATTTTTAATCAAGTTCATATATGATTTTTTTAAGAAAATGTCAATACTTCAAATAGTACCAATATCTTTTATCATATTATTATTATTCAAATATTTAATTTTTTCACAATTTAGTTTGATTAATAATTTTTCCATTAATTTTTGAATGTATAAATTTTGCACTCTATGATAAAAAATGTAAATCTTAAACAAATATAGTTTAGTCGATTTGAATAAATTAATTTTATAATAGGTACATATATAATACATGGAAACATAAATATTCCAACCAATTCATAAAATTTTAAATAAATTTTACTCAAATTGAATTGATTTTTTCAAATTAATTCAAGGTTTTTAAAATCTCAAATTCAAAAAAAGATGAAATTTCAAACATCTCTGAAATTTGAATATCTATTCGAATCGAGATAAATATCCAATTATATATTCAAAAAATAGAGACGCATGTGTTCCTTTTTTTAATTCATTAAAAATTGACGTCATAAATAGAGGCACCGACATTACAAATTTGATAACAGTCATTTGAGCTAAAATTGATCGATGTGGAATTACTAAATGATGTTTATTAAGAAAAAAATATTAATGATTTCAATTTTTTATTGAAATCTAACTTATGAATTAATTTCATATGGTATTATAGTTATAGAGATGTGATTATGTCCAAAAAATTGCGCTTCCAATGTGGGATTAAATGCCAGATTTTTTAATATAGCCCGGTTATTGGAAAATTGGCACCAAAATTGGCGTCGGTCTCCAAAACTCCTTCGTCAATTTTTGAATATATTGTATACAATATTTATTTATTATATTAATTATTACTACTATTATCTTATTGTGTGTTATAGTTTATTAAACATCTAATTTTTTACTTTTATTTTTTTTTAATTTTATTCAAGTTTTATAATTTTTCAGTAATTTTTTTTAGTTTGGAACGGTGTATCATATTTTTTTTCCTGAAATTCAGACTTTAAAAATATGCTAATTATATATACTTTATATTTTAAAATTTTATTCTTTTATTTTTCTTATATATTGTATATTGTATATTATTTATTATTATTATCATTATTTTAGATTTTTATTTAGTCATATATTATTTACTAAGGACATATTATTTTCAATTAATTTAATATCAATGTCATATTTTTTTTATTGATTTTTAAATTAGTTTAAGCTTTCACATTTTTTTTAAAGGAGTTTAAAAATTTGAAGCAAAATAATTATAAATTCCAAATATATATAAAAAGCTAATTGATGTGTTAATAAGATAAATGATATGTTAATCAAGTAGTATACATGAAGTCAGGACATTCTTTAGTAAATATTATCCAAATTTTGATTAATATTATATTAATTTTTATTTATATTATCTAAATATTACTTTTATTTTCATTAATTCTATTCAAGTTTTATAATTTTTCAATAATTTTTTTCTTTTGGATTGGTGTGTCATATTTTTCTTTTGAAATTCAAACTTTAAAATATGCTAATTATATATACTTATATATTTTTAAAATTTCTTCTTTCATTTTTCTTTTATATTATATATTATATATTATTTATTATTACTATCATTATTTTATATTTTATTTATTTATATATTATTTACTGAGCAAATATTATTTTCATTAACTTGATTTCATTATCAATTTTTTTTACTAATTTTCAAATTAGTTTAAGCTTTCACATTTTTTAAAGGAGTTTGAAAATTTAAAGCAAAGCAATTATAAATTCCGAATATATATAAAAAGCTAATGGATGTTTTAATAAGATAAATATATATTGATTATTTGAGACGGCCGGATATTCTTTAGTAAATATGATTCGAATTTCGATTAATATTATATTTGTTATTATTTATATTATCTATTTTATTTTATTATTTAAAAAGGTGTAGACACTCAGTTTTATTACCCTTGATTATTTAATTTTGTTCCAATTAAAAAAAAATTTAGTAGGATTTATTATTTAGTTTGATATTATATATTTTTCATAATTATATCAAAACTCTAAAACAAATTAAGTATAATTATATATTTTTAATTTTTGTTTTTGTTGTTTATTTTATAATTTCTATATTATTACTTTCTAAATTTATATTTTTGTTATTCTGCACATGAAGAAAATATTATTTGTGATTTTGTTCATTAAATTAAATTTGAATATTAAGTTTTTATTAAATTATTTAGTTTGAGCATTTACTTTTACTTCCATTTTAGATATTAAGTGAGATTAATGATATAATCAAATTATATGTGATGAATGAAATATCTTAGTCATTTTTTAAGGTTTTCCTTTTTATTTTTATACTTTTATTTTTTTAACCTTTATGATAATTGTAATTCACTATAATTTTCCTTTTTAATTTACCGAGTACATTATTTTGAGTGTTTATATTAATATTGTTTTTTTTTTATAAATGTGTGTTTATTATTGTATTTTTGTTAAAAAATTATATATACATTTATTAAATATTTGATAATTTTTATTGTGTATATTAAAATTTACTATTGTTGTTGAATTTAAATTTGATTATTGTAAAATTCATTTTTATTTTTATTTCTATTAATATGTGACCATATATTTATATTTTAATGTTTAATAATATTTTATTCATTATATATTTTACTATATAATTGATTTCATATTTTTTGATTAAAAATTATTTTATTGAAAAGTGCAATTGTCTTTTCGTTTTTGAAATTTTACTTTCGTAGTCTCTGATTTTTTTAATTAGCAAATGAATTATTTCACTTATTGATATCTTTCTTTTGATTTTGTTTTAATTTTGTATTCCATTTTTTAAAAATTGTATCCATCTTTATTATATTTTTTGATTAATTTTTATCTAAAATATTAAAAATTTGCTATTATGATTGAATTTAAGTTTACTATTGTAATATTGGTATTTATATTTAGCTCAATTAATAAATGACATTTTTTTCATATCTTAATGTATAATTATACTTTATTCATTTTATATATTAATATATAATCAATTTCATTAATATTATTATTAATTAAAAATATTTTATAAAAGTGTTGGATCCCGTAGCGCGGGACCTTTTCTAGTTTCTATAACAATCGATCTAGTATGCTTAAATGTCTCATGTTCAGTCAAGACAAAGTAAAACTAATCTAACACCTTACTATTATTATTCATCATCATATCCATTTTGAGTTGAATAGATGACCAACCACTAAATAAAAAACAGAAGATACTCGTTATTATCAATAGAAATAGCTACAGTCAAATTCTCCAAAATACGAACTGGAAACATATAGTAAATCAAACTCAAGTTCCTAATGAAGTTCCTAATCAAGGACCTCATATGATTACCTAAAAAATGAAAGCGAAACAAAAAACAAAAAGGTGAGCACTTACGAGCTAAAAGCCCAAGCAAATGATATCGGATTATTGGTTTTTCAAATAACCTATAATAACCGGCAGGTGGTAACACCTTCCATGACATTATATACTAGCCAGGGAAAAAAAGTCACATTGTGAAAAGAACTTCATCTGATTCTACGGTTTGTTCTACGCCGACATTGAATCCACTGGACTCGTGTCCCTACTTTTTCTTAAAACCACGTACTCTAGTTTTAAAAAAAATCAAAGGGCATTATGCTCATTTATATTTTCTAATTAATGTCAACTAACATGCATTGCATGCAACATGCCGCTCGTAACGTGCCTCTGCTTCCTCCTCTCCGTCGACGCCAAGGTCGATCACTCCCTGTTCGACCCCTTCAAGCCCTCGTCAGTCAACAAGCCCTCGCGGAGAAAGCTCATGCATGCACGACCTCTACGCCCACGCCCGCGCCCGCGCCGCGCTCTGGTGGCTCTACCCTCGCGGCCGCCTCTGCTGCTGCCATCCCTGGTGATGCTGACGCCTCTGGCTCTCCCCCCTTTGAGGACATCGCTTGCACGCATGTGTTGCCGTGTAGCGGCAAGGTCGGCTACAGCAGCCCTCGCATCTTCACCTACTCTGAGCTTTACATCTGAATGAACGGTTTCAGCGACAAGGAGATCCTTGGTAGCGGCAGATTCGGCCATGTCTAAGGCGGGGTGCTCCCTAGCGGCCGTCGCCGTCAAGTGCATCGCCGGTCGCGGGGAGCGGTTCCATATATAAGACCTTCGCCGTCGAGCTGGTCGCCGTCGCGCAGCTCTGCCATCGGAACCAACGTACAGGACATGGTCACCGTCGCGCAGCTCCGCCATCGGAGCGTGGCACGGGCGCGGGCGGAGAGGTCGTGCGCGAGCTTTCTCCGCGAGGGCTTGTCGACGGAGGATGGCTTGAAGGGGTCGAACAGGGAGTGATCGACCTTGGCGTCGGTGGGGAGGAGGAAGCAGAGGGGCGTTACGAGCGACATGTTGCATGCAATGCATGCTAGCTGATATTAATTAGAAAATATAAATGACTTCAATGCCCTCTGATTTTTCGAAAAAGTAGGGACATGTGGTCTATGCACAGCATGTGAGTCCAGTGGACTCAATGCCGGCATAGAAGAAACCCTGATTCTACATGTATATTCTTTATGCTTAAATGTATAGTTGGATAATAAATTCCAAAATCTCTTGGTGGGAGACTCTTATAACCCGATGATACGTTTAAATGCTAGAGTGTTGATGGATATAATTTAGAGAAATTTGACAAAATCATATATATTTTAAGAAAAAAATAGTAAAAACATAAATAAAATTGAATTTTTCATAAAATAGAAAAGGTGGCTTGACGTAATGGTAAAATTATCTATTTGTGACCTATGTCGTGAATTTGAGCCACAAAAACAATCTCTCCCTCAAAAAATAAGAGGAAGATTATGTACATCAACTCTTTCTAGAGCCACAAAAGTGAGATTACTTTGTGTACTTGATTATTCTTTTTTATATTTGGTAAAATCATAACTTTTTTTATAATTATTCAAATTATCTTAAGAACCAAATTGGTTCACCATTTAATCCATTTTTCTTGAACTGTGAAAAGTTCATAAAGGGTCTTATATTGATGGTTAAAGAATTTAATCAAAAGTCTCTTAGTAAATTATTTGCATGTTAATTTTAAGCATATTAATGTCAAAAATTAAAATGATGATAAATATATTTTCTATTGAAACTAATAAACAATATAACTATTCATCAAACACACAAAAGTCAAACTATCGTAGACGGTGGCGGATCTAGAAGGTTTTATTAATGGGTAAACTAATCCATAAATATTCAAATTCAAGATAATTTTAGTAAAAGTATATTTTTATAAGTAAAGTTTTCTTAAAAAATAAATTTGTTAAAACAAAAATACTATGATATACATTTCATGTTAATCAATAGAAAAGCTATTGTAATATTACCCACGAGGATTTTAAATTTTTTAAAATTTTCAATGGGGCCACTACCACCATTGCCTCCGCCTTGTGTTGTCTATCACTGGTCGTAGGCGCTTTGGTTCTCTATTTATTATATCGTCAGTTGGGAATTTTGATAAAAAGTCTCTAAATATTATTTTATGTATTTTAATACATAGAAAACTTCACAATTGACATATTTATAAAATTTATTGATATATTTTAGGTGTTTCAACTTCATAAACATGTGATTTTTATATACTAAGATGCATAAAAAAGCACTTAGTGGCTTTTTATGTTCATATATTTGGTGTTGATTGAATGCAATGAAAATTTTCTCGGTTATCTGAATGAAGATCTTTAGAGTAAAATGAATAGTTAACTCCTTAAGTTGGTCATTTTCAATTGTGTACGTGTTCAATTGTAGCAGATTTAAATCCTAGATTAGTCAACATGAGGAGTCATAGGGTATGTTCATTTCACATATTTTTAAGGTACAATACTAAATAATAGTTGTTGTCCAGTGTTCTTTTGCCAACAAATATATCATGAACAAGATATAAGTCATTGTCACGCTCCGAATCCGGGTCACGTGACCGGCCAGAGTGCGGACAGACACTCCGAAGCCTAAACCATACAAACACAATTATCCATGCAATATAACCAAATCAAGATGTCATAACATACACCTTAATCATCAAAGTAGCTACTCGGTATCAATTTAAGTAAAAGCTACACAATCAAGTATCAATACTACATAAGTTTAAGTAACTACAAGACTCAGACAAACTATATGTCTCTTAAGTAAACTCAAATCCGACTCAACTCGACTACACTAACGGGTTTCACGAGATCACCACCGGAGTTCGCCGCCACTATCCGCACCATAACTTAATGATCACGCTCTACAAAACAACATACAGAAAAGAATGATGAGTTCAAAGAACTCAGTGAGTGGTCATCTCGACCATCACCAAGACAAACCATGTAAATAATTAATGCATGCAGTAATTATCTCTGTGTTCAAATGATTGATATGATCATGGTACATATTACTTTAGTAACTTGTGCGCTACGCACACCACACGGACTAACTCAGCCCATTTAGAGCAGTCCTCTAGTTACCCGCCTACAACCCACGGGGGGTTCGCTAGGCCGACCACCCTCAGTAAACCTCTCAACTTGGGCTTAGTGAGCTAGGAAGGCTCTCTAGCATCAGTGCCCATAACTCGGTCGGGAAAGGCCCTCCGACCCATGATCACTCATACGCTAAGCATACCACTCGGCCCAATATGTGACCCATAGTCATCCCATGCGCTAAGTGCACTACTCGGCCTATTTGGCCCAATGTCACCTCATGCGCAGAGCGCACCACTCGGCCTACCCGACCCTATACCATCTCGTGCGCGGAGTGCATCACTAGGCCCAATAAGGTCCACTGCTAACTCGTGCGCGGGGCGCACCACTCGGCCTAATAAGGCCCAATAAATATCAATTTTAAGAACCACCAAACCCCTAAGCCTGCTTGCTTTGCCGCATCTTGCGGAACGTCAGTTCGCTTCCGAACCTCAAACCCTTTATGTTTAACTTCTCATATATTCACTCAAGGACTATACCCTCATGTCATCACGCAAAAAGCTTACTTTACTACTGATATCGAGCCAAAATTTCAAGTGTTTATAGCGTATCAGGAACGACATACCGAGTCTGCAACCCGGCTCGCTTCACATGCACATGCCAATTTTCAACCTACTGTAAGTATCTATTTTCTACCCGCACACTACTGTTCAGGCTACCAAAGTATTTTCTATATTTCCAAACTATAGTTTACACGAAGATCGATAGATTACATCGATATAATACACTACAACAGACTCGCAACACTACAACAGAATCAATCTCAGCATGTACTTAACAATTTTTCAGCAACTCAGCATGAAATTTCAGCACATGAAAAACTTTATCTTTGCACTCCCATATTCAACATACATTGGAAATGATTTCAGTACCTTCATTCAATGAAATTTCTGCACCATTATAAATCATTTACAACATCACATAATAGGTAATTTCAGCATCATTAACTAGATAATTTCAGCATATAATAATAATTCCAGCCCTTGTAATTTCAGTAATTCAGCATCATATTAAGCAATTTGGACTTTTCATTTTTAAGTATGCGACTGTAGCTATAGGAGATAACCCTAGGTTTAGGGCTTTTAATCCCACACTAGTACATGCTTATAACACTAATCCTAGGGTAAGCAATTTATATCAAAAAAATTATTTCAGAATACTTCATGGTTGTGGCCGGCTATGATAAGGAGAGGATTCATATGTCTAAGGTTCCAATTCCACAATTTACTATATCCTACCACACCCAATCTAGAGATGAATTAACCTAAAAGCCATACCACCAACCTCATTTAGGAAAAGATATATTTAACAAGAAGAAAAATAAATCTTCAAGAACCCCTCTTGGACAGTAGGTGGCCACACGGGAGCAAAATCCCTAATCCTAGGGTTTCATGCGCACAACATCAAACATCAAAAAGGAAATCGACACCATGAATAATACTTGAATTCAATTTGGAGAAGAAATTCAAAAATTATCAAAAAAATTCAGATTCTTCTCAAGTGAGGGGCGGCCATGGAGAGAGGGAAAAATCTCGAGTTTGTGAGAAACAATCACTCACCTAGGATTGGATTAAGGGTGAGGAAGACGATGAAGAAGTCCCGCGTTGAATCTGATCCGACAAGGCTCCGATCTCCGGCCGATTTCTTCTCCGAATCATCCCTCCCCCTCTCGCATCCTTGGGTAGCGTGCGGCTCCTCCTAGGAGCCGTATGCCCCAGGTGGCTCTAATTATATATTTTTGTCTGAATTACCAATTTGCCCCTCATCACTTAACTCGACCCAACTTGCTCAAAATGAGTCAGATTCGAGCTGCGATCGCACCCTCGGACTTGGCTCGAGCCCAACTCAGACTTGCACGAACTTAATTCTAATTTAAGTAATTTAGATTGAATAAGGGTCTCACCACAATTCGCGCCCAACCGTGATTAACTTTGCACGCGTCGTTATGCGTCGCGCTCATCCCGCTGAAACCAATATACAAAATTTAATAAACTTCACGGGTATTACAGTCATGTCCCGCTATAATACAAAGAGGTTATTTGTCTCTTCCTCCAAATTGGAGTAACAAGGCTATGTTACTTTCAGTGCCGAAGCCACTAACAAGATAGGGGTGTCCACTGACACCCCTAAATAGATAAGGTAATTAATTTACAGTAATTTTCCAAAATCGAATCTTGGAAGAGGAAAATTTTCAGATCCGGATTTTGGAAATCAAAATTCTCAAAATCGGAACCTAGTGGATTGGATACCTATTTTACCCTTGGGTTTTGGTCCATTTTTTTAAAAAATATATAAAAATATATAAAAATATATAAAAATATATAAAATATATAAATATATATAAATATAAAAATATAAATATATAAATATATAAACATATATAAAAAAATTAAATTTATGAAATATTTTTTATGATAAAAATAAGATATTAGAGTATAAAAATATATTTTCAAACTCTCTAAAGCATTAAAGACTTTTGCACAAAGTCTATAAATTAAAATTAAAATTAAAATTAAAAATTATGAAATATTTTTTTGGATCATAACACATCTTTTGTATCATTAAAAAATTATTTCATGAATTCAAATATTTTTTTTAAAAAATTATGAAACTATTATAGATTTTATATAAAAGTCTCTAATGAGTTAGAGACTTTTGTTTATAAAATTTTTTTAATTATAAAAAATAAAATTTAATTTATAAAAAAAATATATGTGATATAAAAGATGTGCTAGAGTCTATCAAAATATTTTGGACAAAAAATATTTTAATATTTTTATTTTAAATTTAATTTTATAGACTTTAGAGACTTTTGCCCAAAGTCTATGATAACTTTATAATTCAAAAAGTAATAATTTTAATTAATGAAATATCTTTTTTAAAATACAAAAGATGTGTTGTGCTTCAAAAAAATATTTTTCATCAAAATATTTCATAATTTTTAATTTAAATTTAGTTTTATAGACTTTGTGCAAAAGTCTCCAATGAATTAAAGAGTTTGAAAAAATATTTTTTAGATTCTAACAACTCATTTTTATTATAATTTTTTTTATAAATTAAAATTATATTTTTTAAAATTTTTATATATATTTTTAATTTTTAACTAAAGTCTCTAACTGGTTAGAGACTGTCTCAGGGGTAAAATGGGTATCAAATCTATTAGGTTCTAATTTTGAGAATTTTGACCCATAAAATATGGATTTAGGAATTTCCCTCTCCCAAAACCTAATTTTGGGAAATTCCTGATTAATTTATATCTATATTTAAAATATGCAATATAATTAGTTTATAAGAACATTTTTAATAGAAATATATTACACATGATGGTCTGACATAGGGGTGCAAGTGAGTCGAGCAACTCGTGAGCTACTTGGGATCGACTCGATGAAAACTCGAACTCGACTCGATCTTATCGAACTCAAGCCAAGCTCAAGCCAATCTTTACATATGAGTGAGCCAAGCTCGAGCTAACCAATACTCGACTCGAGCGACCCGTGAGCCTAATAAAGCTTCATATATTTGCATATAATTATATAAAATATTAATATTTCAAATCCGATTGGGCTTTTGGAATTCATAAGCCTGAGTCGAGTCGAGCTTAATCGAGCTTGAATGAACTCGGTCAAGCTCAAGAAAAATAAACGAGTCTAGAGATCGAAGCTCGATCAAGCTCGAGCTCAATATTTCTTAAAAGAGCCGAGCTCAAGCACATGCAAGCTCGGCTACACCCCTAGTTTGACACCCCCTATTTATTAAAACAAATACTTATTTATTTAGTTTTTTATTTTTAGTTAGGGTATTTATTTAGCTATAACCTTAATTTTAATTAAATTATATTACAAATTAAATTAATTATTTTTTAATGAAATGTCATAGAACAAAACTTGTGATAATTTTAGTTACATTAAATTTCTTAGATTTTTAAATTAAAAAGACCTTATGCACTGAGCAATCCCACTATTGTAATCATAAGTGGGTAACTTAACCATTACACGCCAACTGTGACTAGTACAGTTAGTGACAATATCTTATATGTTGCCTAGATGTTTGGAATTCGAACCTCAGTTAGATTTTCTTTGTATGAATTTTTCACCTTGTGTGGAACTCGCTTTTTTTTTTAAAAAAAAACTTAACCATTACACCAAAGCCATCCTTTTAGATTTTTAAATTAAATTACAAAATCTAGTTTTAACTTTTAACTAAATTTTTTATGTTAAGTTTAATTAATTTACTTATGTTAAATTATAGTTATTATTAAATCACTTAGATTTATTTTAAATACATTAAATTACTTTGATTAATATAAATGAGCCAATTTTTAGTAATTTCATTATATAATTACTCGTAAAAGATAATTATAAAACAAAATTTCATATTTTTTCATTTATTTTAAATTAGCAAATTTTGATGTGTATTTAAATCTTATTTGATAAATTTTTTATTAAAGTCATTCTCTTTGTTATTATCAATAAGAATAAAAGCAAAAACTTTTAACTACATTAAAAAATGCAATCCACATCCATTTCTGTCGAATAACAAATCTCAAATCTCAAAAATTCTTTATTTGTTTATTTCCTTTTCAGATAGATTTTTCTAAATGGGTGAGCTTGTTTAGGAAATGAGAAACTAAGAGAATTCAACCAAGAAATGAATGAACCTAATTAGAAAGTGAATGCTTATAGCTAGAAAATGATTGAATTTTGCTAGCTTGAGAGAAAAAAAAAGAAAAAAAAGACTTTCATATTTAGAAATTAACATTTGGAAAATGATGGACATGAATTGTGAATTTTGCGGGGAAAAAAAGAAAAAAGACTTTCATATTCAGAAATTAACATTTGGAAAATGATGCGCATGAATTGTAATGTTTTCTTTTATGAGCATGTATGTATTCCTGCTAGTTGGAATGAGACTTGTCTTGTTTTCATCCCTAAGGTTAAAAACTCTTTTGAAATTAAAGATTATAGGTCTATAGCTCTTTGTAATATTGTTTATAGAATTTTGGCCAAGGTTCTTGCTAATAGGATTAAGCCATTATTGAATGAGCTTATTTCTATTAATCAATCTGCTTTTATTTCGAGTAGATCTATCCATGATAATATTTAATTGCTCAAGAGGTAGCTCATTCTATCTATCATTCTAAGGGAAAGAATCCTATTGTTCTAGTTAAAATTGATTTGGAAAAGACCTATGATAGAATCTCTTGGAGTTCTATTGGTAATATGCTTAATCTTTTAAATTTTTCTGCAAAATTTACTAGATGGATTACTGCCTGTATCTCCTCTCCTGTGTTTACTTGCTCTATCAATGGGATAAATTCTTAAAAGTTTAAAAGTTCTTGTGGTATTAGGCAAGTGGACCCTCTGTCCCCGTATCTTTATATTCTTGTTAGTCATTTGTTGTCGGCTATGCTTAATCATGCTGGTAGCTATGGTAAGATCAGTTCTGTCCGTATTAAGAATTCCTTTTATATAATCATCTTATGTATGCTGATGATCTTCTTCTTTGTTTTAGAGCTAATGATCGTTCTTTAAATTCTGTTAAAAAGATCTTTGAAACTTTTGGTCAAATCACTAATAAAAAAAATAATTTTTCTAAATCTGAGGTGTTTTTTTCCTTATAAGGTTACTAGCACTGTTAAGCAAAGAATTTGTAGGGTTTTAAATATGAAATGTGGTACTTCTCCTTTTAAATATTTAGGAACCTTTATCAGTCCTAGATTTATTTATGCCTCTAGTTATAATTTTCTTATTGATAAAGTCAATAATAAACTTAGCAATTGGAAAAGAAATTCCTTATCTCAGGCTGGTAGGATTATTTTAATTCAGTATGTGCTTAATTCTGTTCCTTTATATTCCCTTTGTGTGAATTGGACTCCTAAATGTGTGCTTCACAAAATTGAATCTATTTTTAAAAAATTTCTTTGGAGCTCTGATAAGAATAAGCATGGTCTCCATTTAATTGCTTGGGAGAAAGTTTCTTTGCCTAAATGGTTAGGTGATATTGGTCTCAGATCTCTTGATAATATGAGGTTGACTCTGGTTGCCAAAAGAGTCAACCAGCTGCTTAATAATCATAATTCTCTGTGGGTTGCTACTGTTAGAGCTAAATATAATCATGTTTCTCTTTGGCATGATTATCCTGTTGGAAATTGTAGTGGTGCTTGGAGATTAATGTGTGCTGCCATGAATAAATTAAAATATGATTTTGCTAAGTTCATTTCTTCTGGTGCTGATACTCTGATGTTTTTGGATCCGTGGCTCTTTGATGTTCCTTTGTCTCATAAATCGACTTTTATTAACACTGACTTGATTGATTTCAACCTGTATGTTGATAGTTGTATTATTGATGGCTTTTGGGATATTGACTTTCTTAACTCAATGTTTGGTCCCTCGGTGGTGGATAAGATAATCAGGATTAATCTCCCTAATTACCCCTATGAGGATAGATGGATTTGGAAGCCCAATAAAAATGATCTTATTTGTACAAAATCAGCTTATAATTTTATCGTTTGGTTTGATTATACCAATCATGGTAATCTTCCCAAGTGGCCTTTAATCTGGAAAGCTAAGGTTGGTCCTAGAATTAAGAATTTTATCTAGAAGCTTTTCCATTTTAAGCTGCCTACTGCGGTTAGATTGCATGCTTTTGGTATCATTAGTTCCCCGTGTTGTGTCCTGTGCGGCAACCTTCCGGAAGATATTCAGCATATCTTTATGGAGTGTGAGGTAGCTCGAACCCTCTGGAAAATGATGGACACTCGATTTGCTGGTGTGGCTTCCTTTGCCCGAAATTTTTGTGTAAAGAAAGATGCTTCCTTTGATGATAGGGGTAACACCTCTTCTATCTTGGTTGCTCTGTGCTTTAACACTTTATATTCGATTTGGACGGCTCAAAATAAAGTTGTGTTTGAACATCTAAGATCATCTAATTATATAATATTTGCTAAGATCCTGGCCCTGACCATGGATTATGCAGATATATCCATCTGATCTGAGGGGAATTAGAAAGATAAGTATTCTGGGTTTATCTGGACTCCTCCTGGACCAAATAATTTTAAATGAAATATTGATGCTTTTATGTCTTCTGATGGTAAATTTGGATCTTATGCTGCTATTTGTAGGGACCATAACTGTGATATTATCTTTGCATGTGCTAGAGTTAATAATAATACTACTGCTGTTATTAATGAAGCTAGCTTTAGCCATTAAGCTTGCTGTTAATCAAGCAATAGCTTTTAATAGTGGTAATTTGATCATTGAATTTGATGCCAAAGAAATTGTGAACATGTGTAATGATAGTTCTGGCACTGCTTGGAATGTCTCGTTATATAATTTTTGATATTAGAATTGA
Source organism: Canna indica (assembly GCA_034359265.1). Taxonomy (NCBI): domain Eukaryota; kingdom Viridiplantae; phylum Streptophyta; class Magnoliopsida; order Zingiberales; family Cannaceae; genus Canna; species Canna indica. The sequence goes on along the minus strand of CP136898.1, from coordinate 26,436,862 downwards.
TGCAGGTAAGTTTGATAGATGATCTATTTCTTACATTGGTAGAGAAGCAAACAAGACGACTGATTGGCTAGCAAATTATGTTAGGAGAATGGAGAGAAATTTCAACTAGGATCGGGATTGGCCCCCAGATCTTGCTATAATTGTTAATAGAGACTCTAAGATGTATTCAAATTCTATTTCTTAGTTTATAATAGTGTTTTGTTTGAATAATAATATAAAAAAAGAAATTAAAATTATAAAAAGATGCAGCATAAATCAAATTTAATGAAATTTTATTTGATAAATAATATACTTTAAATGTTGCACCCCCTAATTAAGGGGTCCTGGCTTCGCCACTAGTTACTTTGGTACAAGACTATAAATTCTAATAATACCTTTAATTTCTTCAATACCTATTTTTTTCACTTAACTCTTCCCCTAACAACAATACCCTCCTCACATCTTCAATACCAAGCTATTCCTAATAATACAGTTCAAAACTCATACCATTATTCTAATTCTTGAGAAAAAAAAAAGTTATCGAGACCTAATTAAAATTTCTATTTGAAATATTCTTATTGAACATGATTGAACACAATATATATGATATATTTAAATTTCAACGTCTCTTATGTTCTATGATATAATATATGTTTTTATATTTATTAACGTGGGATGATGTTGATAAATCCTAAAGTTACAACACGTTAGTTGATTAATCACTTATGATATAATTGTAACAAAATATATTAATCAGATTATTTAATTATTATAATTAAAATATTTATGATCTTGTCCAATATGCTTTGTATGATGAAACAAAGAGGAAATAATACAAAAGATGTTTCGATCAAATCGTCTTATTCCGTGTTGTGATAATGCAAAACAAACGCAGGATAATACTATATTGATATCCAGTGTCGTGCAAAATAAAAATGAAATTATTCCTTATATTTATCTATACATGTTTATACTTTAGTGACCAATCTTATAACGTACTAGATCGTTTGTGAAACGAACCGACCTATAGATTAGATAAACATGGAATATATCCTCAATTGTTGTGCACTTTTGCTTTAAAAAGTATTCCATATGTACATTAATTAAATTTAAGATAAGTTGGAACTAATTTTGATTTGAGCTAAATTTCAATTTAAGTAAATATAAAAGTTATATGACTAATGCTAATTAATTTTTTTTAAAAATATGATAATTAATTTTAAATAGGTCATTTTTTTAAACTTTCATTTCTTTTGGTTTAACAAAAAAATATTGTCACGCCCCAACTCACGGTCACGTGGCCGGCAAGGATATACGTGCCTATACCTCGCAGCATAAACCATGTACATGCCAACTCTACAAGTAAATATAGCAAAAGAAGTAACACATTTTATTTCAAATGAAAAATGAACCAAAATATAGTTTTATTTCAAGAAGATCGATGAGAAGTAAGTGCGAAAATAACAGTTAAGTTCAACAATTTAAAAGTTCAGATATAATAAATCTTGAAATAAATGACATAAATGCCCTCAGGGCTACAACTCCAAATCAAGCTAATATAAGTGCATGACTACTACCAAAGGACTCGACTACGACCCAAACTAGGACTGTTATGAGATCCAACGGCTCCTCTGCCCTCCAGCGATGCCAAGTGCTTCGAACCCACCTCACAGGTCAGACTCTGCAAAACAGAAATCATACGACAACGGGTGAGTTCAAAGAACTCAGCGAGCGATTTTACCCACCCTCACAACCAAATATCACAGAGATAACATAAATAAGTTCTATCTCTAAAAAGAAACCACGTCACAAAAGTGTGACTAGCTACCAGACCCATAGGTCACCCATGCCCATGACATCTAACTCTCAAAGAGGTGCATCAGGCCAAAGTCCTACCATGCCCAAAGGCAACATCACCCACAAAATGTGCATTAGGTCGAAGCCCTACCATGCCGAAGGCAACAGCACATACTAGGGAAGTGCATCGGGCCAAAGCCCACCATGTCGAAGGCAATATCACATACTAGGATATTCGGGAAAGACCCTCCGAACTTATACTGCAGGTTGAGAATTTTGGCGTCCAACCAACCGGGTGTAGCCCGAACCCCGACTCCTAATCGAGTCGCTCCGCCATTCCCAAGGATATGGCGCATCATGACCCAAGTCAAGATTCTCCTACGGTGCCCTAGGGGTGTCCTCATTATGAAGCGTCTCAACACTCCAAACCCGACCCCTATCCCTTAGACCCGTAATGTCATGAACTCGTGTCGTTTTATTTCATGAATACTGTATAAGTTGGTTCACAATAGATTATGCTCACCCTTAACCTAATTTTAATTATATAATTAAAATTTAGATCATCTCAATTAGGGTTTTGTTTTAGGTTACTGTTCTGCCCAGAACTGCTGTGTCTGATCCGAATCTAGTCTCCAAAGTATGTCCTATGTTTCCAAACTATATTTTCTGGTCGAAACCATAGGTTACATGACTATATTCACACATACACACACATCAAAATAAACAAATTAAAATCAGCACAGATTCATCATCTCAGCATACAATTCCAACAAACATGCAATTTCAGTATACTTATAGAATTAAATCCGAAAATTAATAAAAATTAATCCCTAAATTACCATTAGGAAAGAATACTAATCACAAAAATTAATTCATAGAAATTATGCTTTTAATCAAGATTAACAAGAACTCATACACTTAAATCAAGAGTCAAGTATTAGGATCAAGATCGAACCCCTTTCTCAAGAACCATTAATTAGTCATTATCATGATCTTAATCTTACCACATGATTTCTATCCAAAATCACATATTTAATCCTAAGCATGCAATCCATAAATCAAGAAACCAAATTTGGAAGAATAAATCATGATTTGCACATCAAGAAAATATGGCAAGAACTCGAAGAAAATCTGAGAACAATGCATAAATACTGAGCCATCAAGAACGGCTTCAAAAATCCGATTAAAATCCCGAAGAGAGAGGAGGGTAAACCACTTACCTTAATTTGGAAAAATATTAGGAAAAAATTCCCGGACGACGTCCCTTGAATCCGGCTTCAAAAGGCCGACGGCTCAATCCAAAAAATGGCTCCAAGGGGCGGTGGCTCACTCCAAGCCGCCGGCTTGGAGAGAGGGAGAGAGGGGAAGGAGAGGGGCTGGCTCGGCTAACTCCTCTCAGCTTGGCTCCAAAGGGAAAGAAGAGAGGGAGAGGAAACATGCGGCTCGGCTCGACTCCTCTCGGCTCGGCTCCAATGAGAAAGAAGGAAGAGAGGAAGAGGAAGAGGAAGCAGGCGGCTCGGCTTGGCTCTGGATGGCTGCGGCTCCAAGGAGAAAAGGGAAAGGGGCTGGCGGCTGGCTCCATTTCTCAACTTTTTAGGTGGCTCCAAAATAGGAGCCACAAGCTATGGGGGGGGGGGGGTTTATAGACCATCCTCAATCCTAACCCCTTAAACCCTTAATTCATAACCCGCATTCATCTTAAGCCAAAACCAAATCCCGCTACCCGATAGACCTAAATAATTTAATTAATCTTATTCTAATAAATCACAAATAATTAATTAAATACCCATATGAACTTAATTAGCAATTATGCACACACAACATCAAATTAAATAATCTCAACTACCCAAGCCTAAAAATTCATAAATTCATAAATTCATATTCTACTTACCCGAGCTCGCAAGCTCACTCTGGACCATGAGTTGACTCGGCTCGACCACGAATTAGTCCACTCGACTGACAAACACACGCAATAGAAAAAGATAATAAATTAAATATCTAGGATATTATAAATATTTAATTTTATAAAATTGGTTGGTTCAATTTTTTGGTGAGTTTTAAAATACGGGTGTAACAGAGTCGAGCCGAGCTTGCCTATGCCCGAGCTTGACTCATTTAAGAATTGTCGAGCTCGAGCTCGAGTTATACTCAAACAACTCGAGCTCGGCTTGGTTAGGCTTGTTTTATTTTTCTCGAGCTTGATCGAGCTCGTTAAAGCTCGACTCGGCTCGAATTTATGCTCGACCCGAGTATTGGTTAGCTCGAGCTCGACTCGCTCATATGTAAAGCTTGGCTCGAGCTCGATAAAATCGAGTCGAGTTCAAGTTTTTATCGAGTCGATCTCGAATAGCTCACGAGCTGTTGAGTTCACTTACCATATTTTAAAAGATTGCTTTATTAGGTAGAAAAATTGATTTTTAAAAGGTGCCTTCTTTTTAGTACTTATCCTATCAAATTATATTTGCCTTCTGAGCTACGACAAAGATTAATTATCAGTAAAAAAAATTCTATATTTTTATTCTTTGAAATATAGCAAAAAAAAATAAAAGGAAAAAAAATAAAAAAATAATTATGCTATAAAAATAAAATATTACACTATATTTGGATTGAAAGTTTCGAAAAGTTTTGAAGAGATTTGAAAAAAAAAAGTTTTGGAGAATTTTAAAATATTCTGTTTGGATAACTTTTTTAAGAGATTTGGAGGGATTTCAAATCCCTCCAAAGTCTTCCTATAATTCATTTTCAAAACCTCAAAATGGAAAGTTTTGGATGAATTTAAAGAATTAATGAATTAAAAATAATTAAATTATAAAAATATTCATAAAATAAAAATATATATTATTATAAACGAGGACACAGTGATTTATCAAATCTTCAAATTCTTTCAGATCTTTTATGAAATTTAATTAAATAAAATTTTTAAAATTATTCCAAAAACTTTTAAATTTGTCTCGAAACTTTTCAAACTCTGAGAGAAAAAAAAGCTTGCTTGTAGGCAAAGCAAAATCAGGTTCGATTGACCTCCAACTTTGCCGTACATCCATTTCAAATCGAAGCCAAACCATCCAACGATCGACTTTTGTCCTTCCAATCACAGTAAACTTCACCTGATCACTCCGCCGTTGATCTCTTTAGTTTAATTAATAGGAGCTTCTCGCCTCATCCGTTGGCAGTTGGCCTGTGCCGGGATGGAGAGGACGACGGACTCCATCATGGTCTCCGCCGCACCGTCCGTCTCACGGCCTAGTGACCTATTCCGGCTCGCCTCGGCGCAAGCCTCGAACGCTTGTCTCTCCGAGCAGCATCAATCGCCTTCAGCGTACTGTTCATGTCTTCTTTTTTTGCTTTTTATTTTTTTCTCTTCAAAGTCTTATTTTTTCCTTTTTCCCGTTGGTTGGAAGAGAAATCTTTTGATTTTTCCCCTCTTTTTAATTATTTTAAGAGTCATTCAGTTACTTATCGATGAAAAATGAATTCTTCGTCTGCAGAAGACGCTTCAAATTCCCTTGGGACATAATAAGTTCAAAACCTAATGTCGATTTCTCTTTCAGTATTAGTTGATGAAATCAAACGGACAACAAGAAAAAATACTTATAAGAAATTGTCTTTAGAGACGATTAACAGATCGCAAAAAAAAATGAGGCAGTTTGAGAAGATTAACTTGTTTTTCACACCCAAAAAAGAAAAGGAGAAAGGAAAGAAAACGTTATACTCTACGATTGTGTGCATTCTTTGATCATATGCATACATCATATTCAAGATAAATGATTATACACTTCATCTGATACAATTTGTTTGTTAACATAATCAAATGCAATGTTTTGATGCTAGCATTCATATTCTGCCATGAAATTCCTGTATCTTGCAAGGTAGGTGTATTCCTTGCATAGAACTTATCATACACTTCCTTAAAATGAGTCAAACTAAAATATAGCTAATAAAGATTGAGCTCTTTGTCCAAGAATCTATATTTATTTTGTTCTCTTTCAATCTTGTGTTAACTCCCACAGCTTGATTGACCTTCATGTCCTTTATTGCCAACTTTTTTTAAGTGAAAGTGATGAAAACGTGATGATTAAAGAATCCTCTAAGATAGAAACAAAGTCAATGCCAAGATTTTGTATGACAAAAGGTAGTAAATTAAGAAAGCAAACATATTCAAACGACTACAAATTAGAGACAATGGATGGGAATATAGACTCCATGTTCTTGGAAGTATTTTCATCTAGAGAAAATTTCATAAATCATTGCAATAAGAGAACAATAAATTTATTAAGGCTGCTCATAAAGGTATATTGTGTCCTAAGATTTTTAACGCTATAACATGATTATGATACATATTTCGTTTTTTAAACGAGGAAACAAATCACTTCATTTCCTCTTTTTTAGCAATTTTTTAGGGTTATTCAGTTATTTATGGATGAAAAATGAAATCTCTGCCTGCAGAAGAAAATGTTTTGTTCGATGCATTGGTGTCCTCGAACTCCCTTGTCATATAAACGTGCACAAAACTTTATGTCACTTTTTTCCTTCAGTATTAGTTGGTGAAATCAAACATATAACAAGAAAAAGTACTTACCAAAGATTGTCTTCAGTGGCGACGGATAGATCACAAGAAAATATGAAGATGGAATTGTCAAGTTTGTGATCAGCTTGTTTTTCACACCCAAAGGGTAAGTTTTTGCTGAACTATCAAATGGAATGAAAGAAGAGAACTTGCTCTGTGGTTGAATGCATTCTTTGATCACATGTAGACAACATATTCAAGGTAGATGATCATACTTTGCATATTATTCGATTTGTTTCTTAACATGATCAAATACAATGTTTTGATGCTAACATCCATATTCTGCCATGAAACAGATGTATCTTGCAATAAAAAGGATTAATTTAGAACTCTATGGTAGGTGCATTTCTTACACAGAATTTATCATACACTTCCTCAAGGTGAGTCAAACTAAAATATCAAAATTAAAGATTGAGCTCTTTGTCTAAGAATCTATATTCATGTCCTGTGATAACTCCACAGCTTGACCTTTATGTCCCTTATTGCCAAGCTTCCTTGAAAAGAAAGTGATGCAAAAGTTGGTGATTAAAGAATCTTCTAAGATCGAAACAAGTTCAATGCCAAGAATTTGTATGGCAAAGGAAAGAAACTTAAGGAAGCAAACATTTTCAAACAACTACAAATTGGAGACAATGGATGAGAATACAGATCCATTGATCTAGGAAGTATTTTCATCTAGAGGAAATTTCATAAATCATTGGAATACGAACAAACATTTTTTTATTTGAAGTTTTCTCTATTTTGTCCTACTTATTAAGTGAGCACCTAACTATTTTTAAGAGATTGGTTAGCTTTTTTGTATTATCATGAATTCAATTGTAAAACAATGTATGCATGTATACTATTTAACTGCTTGTCTAAACAATTAGCTTTAAATCCTCTATCAAATTTCTAGCCAAGAAGAGTGAAAGTTTAAATTGCCCATGTCAGGTATATTTATTGACTTTGATATAGGATTTAAAAAAGATAGTTGCTTACACAAGTATCAACACATTGAGTTCATGATAAACAAGATGCCGTCATATACGTTTAAATGTTTTAGAGCAATCATCAAAGAATATCTCCATATGCTTCAGAAGTGGTTTTTATTTTGTAATATTAATTAGTTTTTATTTTATGAAGAACTTCTGCTTGAATAAAATGGTGCTATTAACTTTTTCTATCACTCAATAAGTTGGATAGATGGGATAGGAAAATTTCGAATATGAGGAAAATGCTTGGTAGAGAACCTATAGGATTTGTCTACATCAGATAGTTGGATCAAAGAAGTTTGATAACCAAGCACTGTAGGTATATTTAAACAACTTTGTTTAGTAACCAAAGTGATTGTTTCAACAGAATTCATTATGATTTACTGTGCTTATGAGGTCATTTTGGGATTGCAGAGATCTCTGCATCTCAGTGAATATATATCACATTGGATGGTGGAATTGGGAATAAAGGTTACCTTGTTTATACAAGTGTACATGTATAATATGATGATGCTTTAAGCCAATCAGTTGATTTCATAGAAATTTTTCTACATGTATAATCTGATGGTTAGAGCTTGGATTGTGTATATTTGGCACATTTAGATGCTGTAGTCTTGATGAATATAATGAAATTAGATTGTGCACTTTGTTTCAGTAGAAACATCTAACCTTTCTGAATACAATGTTATGTTTTACTGATTTTTCATATTTTTTCAGTTGCTACGAATTCTAGTTGTTTTACTGATAATCTTCATCTTAAATCCTTCAATTTGAAATGTTTCCTCACCCAGTCTTGGAAGCAATTTCCTTTTGACATTAATTCAAGATGTATAGAAACTAGTTCAAACAGCAATAGTTACCATTTGGTGTGTAATGTATATCACACTTGGCCTATTAACTTGTTGTGTAATAAATACTTATGTGCCCTACCACCGTCTTTGCTGACCTAACTTAATCCTTGGGTCAAAATTTGCATCATCACAGGAAGCATAATTCTTGAGCTCAAATCACATTACTCGAGCACAAAACGAAAAAGATTTGTTCTGAGCGTGGATAGCGACTCGCATACTAAATAATGTGGGCCATATCGACGTGCCTAAGATGATTCGACATTCCAACAGTGATTTTATCATCAGTGAATTGGATACATTCAAAAAGTAAATTATGATTTTGTTTTAAAAGTTAAAAACACCTTAAATGTTAATTTGACTTCAAATAAACTCCAATCCTGACTTCAATCTGAATTATGATTTCTTTTGTTTGGTTTTTTCTTCCCATTGTGCAGCTTATCATAGCCAGCGTGAGGATCACACTAGATAAACTTAGGATGAAAATTTATTGATTGTCCAATATTCGTTTATATATAGGTAATTGATTGTCTTTTCTTCACCAAACAATCTTGCTCATCCCCTTTTAAAATAGTTTAACAACTTTCTTAATTAAAGCATTCATGTGTTGCCCACTTTCTGCATCATCTGCTCTCTGAGTTGGATTATTAGATTAGGAGGAGGAAGTGGTTGAGAAGCGGCAGGCAAGCAGCGAACTCCCTCCACTTTGGACATTGACATCACAAATACTTCAATTGATTTAACCGGACCGCTCGAACCGGTCGGGTTGCCGGTTCTCCGGTTCAATTACTCCAATTAAATCAACTGATTTGAACTTTTTTAAAATATTCAAAGATCCGGTCCGGCTCAATGACGATTTACCATGCCACGTTGCCGGACAAGCCAACTAAGCCTTCAAGAATTCTGGCTCGTTAAAATACTCCCACTTCTTCTCCGCCCACTATACAACTCAACGCTTAAAGCCTCTGCCTCATCTCCTTCTCACCTTCACCTTCTTCCTGCTTTCCTCGGAGATCACTAACGAGAAAGAAGAAGAAACCAAGAGCTAAAATGGAGCGATGTGAGAGGCCGCCGCCGCTGCCCCCGCATCGGCGGAGCCGGTCCAAGAACCCTTCCTTCTCCTCCTCTCTCCTTGACGTCATTTACCGCTCCATCGACCAAGAGCAGCAACCCGAAGGAGAGAAAGCTCACCGCGGAGCACCTGACCGCTCACTCCTCATCAACAGTGAGGAGGAAGAGCAGCGGCTGCGGACGCCACGCTCCTCCTCCGTCGACCAGTGCTGCCGTCTCCCCAAACCGACGCCGAGGGCAAGCCACCGGCCGGCGTGTCCAACCAGCGTGAACGATGCGCGCCGCCGCCGCTTCGCAGGTGGCATCGCTTCTAGCTCGTCCTCCTCCTGCTCCTTCTCTTCGTCCTCTACGGCAACTACTGCTGCTGCTACCACCACCACTAGCTGCAGCAGCAACTCCACCGGTTTTTCTTCCTCCTCCGACGCCGAGTCAATTCGTCGCGTCCTTCTTCTCGACCCCCCTGGTCAGGAGAAGCAGCAGAAGAAGAAGAACTCCAAGTGCGGCTCGATCCGTAGCGGGCTCCGGGGTTTCAGAAAAGGCCGGGGTCCGATGCCCGCGGCTGCGCCGCCGGGGAACTCCCCGGCGTCACCGGGGGCGCGTCTGGCGAGCTTTCTAAACGCGCTGTTTTCCGCCGCAGGGAGCCCCAAGAAGACTAAGATCGTCACAACCACCGCTTCTTCCACGACGGCGGTGCCAAAGGTCAGCATAGGCGGGGATGAATCGGCGTGCTCGACGTCACCAGCGTCGAGCTGCAGGCGGTCGTGCCTGAGCAAGGCGCCGCCGTCGCAAACAGCGGACCGGCGGCGGATGTCGGGGGCGGAGGAGGGGAAGCGGTCGGTGCGGTTCTACCCGGTGAGCGTGATCGTCGACGAGGATTCCCGGCCATGCGGCCACAAGCGCCTCCAAGACGAAGCAGTGGCGGCGAGGATGGAGGAGCTGCTAAGAGCGGCAGAGGAAGAGGAGGAAGACGAGGAGGGAAGCGAGTCGAGCTCGGATCTGTTCGAGCTGGAGAATCTGACGGTGGTGATGGAAGGGAGAAGACGATCGTACGGCGATGAGCTCCCCGTGTACGAAACTACCGATGTTCACACTAATCTCGCCATTGCTCAAGGATTGATGATCCATTAAGGAAATATAACAAAAAAGTATTTTTATTTTCCTTTTATGGGAGAATTATATATGAATGGAGCAAATCAACTTCAAAGTGTGTCTTAGCTTTGTTCCCAAAATTATGATATATACATTGGTGTAACTGTTGTTTTTTAATTAAAATATGAAAAAATTGAAAAAGAATTTGGACATGATTAGCTCAATCTGTGATATATAAAGTATAATTTAGAGGTTGATTCGATTTGATATCTACATCAACTATCAAATAAAACATTTGTTTTTGTATTAATCTTAAAGGGGAAGAATAAAGGAAAGATTACCATCATCTGATGTGACGCCAAGGTGATAAATAATTAGGAAAGCCAGCGGAAGCACGCGCGTCCAACGCATCAGAAATAGATAACAAAATAAGAAGAGGGATAGGGGATTAGGGCCCACGAGAAGCATCCACAGCAGTACGGCACAACCTTACATGCCTTCATTTAGTCCGACAAGGGCTTGAGTTGGGTCCACTATCATCCCTGCCCTTTGGGTGTATTGGTAAATCAGAGGGAATATGGGGAATGCATTTTTGTTTTCCAATATTATTCACTGATGGGGTATCAATGTCATTTCACCTCTTCTAACCAATCAAAACGCGCCACGTTTAGCAGGTTTGGCTCTATCGCTATCGATCGAGCGTGTGGGTTAGCTTAGCTCTCTGACTATTATATCTAATAAGTGTCCTTCCTCTTTTAAGATTTACAGGAGGGCTCTTTTAGTTCAGGAAAGTTCAGGAAAGTGGTTTTAATTGTATCCTCTCAATGAGGAGGGTAAATTGGTGTGTGTATGGGGGAGGGCCAGAGGGGGGAATTGAGTATAGGTAAATGAAATTTTAAGTGGATTTTATCAAATTTAATCGCAACTTAAACTAAGTGTTGGAAATTCAAGCCTAGGTATCAAGTATATAGAGTGAATATGTCAACTCAATACTCATAGTGATGCAAAGCAAGATAATGGTACAAGAAAGAAAACTCAATAACTAATGTTTATAGAGGTTTAGCTTCTAACAAGTTCATATCCACTGCCTAAACTCATCGCTCAAGAATTTTCTCAAATCCAATATGTAAAAATGAACTGGACTAGAACTATTGGGCCCGACCGAACTAAACCCAACAATGCCCCATCATTCACCCCAAACCAAACCATGCGGCCCCGCCCAAACTACAGCATTGAGCCAAACTCATGTTAGGTCAGACAACTCCACCTAGGGAATCCACCTGGCCAGACATGGACTCTCACATTCTTCTTTATCACGAGGGATATACCATCATAAATCTGCCATCTCTGAGATTGGTCTCAACCCATTATGGGTTGCAATCCTAGCGAGATTGTCGGGCATCATGATCACCTCCACCTGCAATATATACAGACACGATACACCACAGGTAGTTTAAGTTTCAATTTCATAAACCTTCACCTTGGAGTCACCCCAACTTGGGCGTCAGAATATCTTTTGCAGGTCCGGTACACACCACAGGCAACGACCCGACGATGACAATCGACCGCAGCCTGGTGACGCTGAAAGAGTGAGGAGTGACGTTTCGGTACCAGCACCCCTTCCCCCTGAAGAGCTATGACAGTGGGTAAGTGAGCTAGAAACACAAAACCAACAACCGACAACACAAGTTGAGACACCGGTGCGACCTCAGGGACAACCCCCGATTGATCGCGAACATTGCCGCTCAGAGCATGGAGGAACCAACTACTCAAAAAGAAGAAGGTAAGTCTTTGTCCTTCGAGACGAGGTCTCCAACACCCCTCGACCAGAAAAGGACGAAGCTCCAAAGACTCAAGGAATTGAGGTCGTTTCTCACCTCGACGTAGGGCCCTTCGCCAAGTATGTCATGGCAACTTGTCTCCCACCAAGAAGTGAGCTACCCACTACCTTGACACCCTACGACGGTACGGGTGACCCCGCGCTACACCTAACAGCGTTTCGAACTGCGATGCTCTATCATGGAGCAATCGACTCCACACTCTATAGAGCCTTTCCGATCTTCCTAGGGAAAACTATCCTATTATGGTTCGCCTCCCTCCCGCCAGGATCGATTCACTCTTTCTACAACCTTTTCCGTGTCTTCCTCCGACGATTTACCACATCGCGGGTATACCATAAGACATGAGCAGCCCCACACTATATCAGGCAGGGGCAATATGAGGCCCTAAGAGAATATCTGAATAGGTTCTAGGCCATAGCGGCCGACATCCCCAACCTCAATCTAGCGATCCAACTTTTCTGCATCCAACAATGGCTGAAACCCAGGCCTTTCGCCGACTAGATCTCCTTAGTGGAGCCTAAAGTCATGATTGAGTTTCAAGAAAAAATGACGGGTTTCATAAAAATGGAAGATCAAAGAGAAGTAAAGAAGATCGACTGGAAAAATCTCAAAGCCACGATCGAAGACAAAAGGTCCAAAAAGGAAGATAGGAGAATTGAAGATCGCATCCGGCACGAGCGGTGAAATGGTAAGGGACCGAGATCGCCATCCCACCCGAGCGCCCATTTCGAGAGGCATACCCCTCTCAATGCCAAGAAGGAAACTATCATTCAGAATATCTATCACTTGAAGCTTATCAAATACCCCACTAATGTGGGAAAATAAAAGTTGCTGCCTAACGTCGACATAAGCAAGAAGTGTGCATACCATGACACTTACGGACACACTACCGAGGAGTGTGTAATGCTCGGAGATCAGCTCGAAGATCTAGTCCGCACTGGACACCTGGATAAATACCTTCATCACAAGAAAGAGAGAGGTTGGAGCAACGACTACGAAGCTGAACACCCCCAAGATTCCAAAAAAGAGCACAACCAAACTAATGAACCCCAAGGGGTAATCGACTACATCGCCGATAGATTCACGGGAGGCGAAGAATCGAGAAAAATGTCTCTTCAGACAATCATGGCAGTCGACAACGCCGTTCGCCCCGCACCGACCTATCCCAAAAATCCTAGTAATATCATTATATGAATTCGACTTTTGAGGAACTATCAGAACCTACATGACCCGATCGTTATTTTTGTGATTGCAAGAAATTTTATCATTAAAAAGGTCCTTGTCGACCAAGGGAGCTCGGTCGACATTCTTTTCTACTCCACCTTTGAGAAGATGCAATTAACATAAGCCTCACTCACACCATGCAAAGGAGACCTGGTGGGTTTCTCAGGGGAGAGGGTCGATGTCCATGGAGCCATATGGTTAATGACGACATTCGACTCTAGGCCAAAAGAAAAAATGATCTATGTATAGTATCTCGTCATCAACATACCCATTGTCCTTAAACACTCCGGGGGCTATCATATTTTCTCCTCATCTAGAATTAAAGTTTCCTATATCGAAGACAAAAGTATGAGTATTGCATGCCAATCAGAAGGAAGCCTGGTGGTGTTACAATGACGAGACATGCAGAAGCAGTCCGGGCTCGACACTTGAAAAGAGCTCCAGGCGAGATCATTTCATCAATAAAGCTCAGAAAAGAGCACTTCCCCTGTATGCACAACTTCTTTATTGCTCAAATAAAATTATATTTCTCGCATTTCTCTCTATGAATGATCAGGAAATCATTAAAGCAATCTCGCTGTTTGAAATTAGTTTGAGTCTCCACATACGAACTCGTCCTAAACTCTTAAGCAGAGATTAACGTCTTCGACCCCGTGGTATTCAACTCTAGAAACCTAAACAATGCTCACAATGACCAGGATCCGATCTGGCTCGTCGGCCTTAGTGCCCATCCCGGGTTTCTACGCCCACAATGACCCCAAGCGCGCTTCTCGCGAGCTAGATTTTTATCGAGTCTGGTCCTTGGCTTTCACGCCATTTCTTTCGGCCCTGGCGCTCCTATATTACTCCTCGTGCGCGGTTCCGCCTTATGCTCCTCGGCGAGCTCGGCCAAAAAATGAACTAAGAAGAGTCCTTATAGTATTAAGCTCATTTATAAGCATTATGAACTTCTTATTGGCCAAAAAATGAACATGACCAATTTTGAGATTTTTTTTCTAGAAGTATTAATGAGGCTACTAAATTTCATATTTGTAGTGAGTTGAATATTAAAAAAATTACTTTAAATACCTAAGAGCAATGAGTTCTTTCAAAAGAGCTCCATTGAATACCTTTGATCATCTAAGTAATCAAATAAATGCTAGATTGACAACTTGGGTAATCAATTACCTCTCAAAAGTTCGTAAGTTTTTCTTGATCAATTTTGTCTTGAATGCTATTCGTGTTCATATATTAGTTGGCTTTTTGATTTCTAGTGAATGCATTGAAAAGATAAGTAAAGTGATCCAAAATTTTCTATGGAACAAAGGGCTTGATAAGAATAATATGTATAATTTTAGTTGGGAAACCGTCACATTACCTAGGAATCAAGGTGATTAAATATTTCTGATTTGATTTGAAGATCTTATCTTTAAATTCTAAATAATTTTATTTAAATGATGATTCATTTTAGGTGTGTGCTTGTGTGCTGTTAAATCGAAGAATAACTTAGTTAAATGCTCCGACCATTCTATTCTAGCTAAATATTGTTAGGTTTGGAAATTATTTTTAAATGCTTTCTCTAAACTGAAGTTTGGTTTCTTTCAACTTATAGGATCTAGTATGAATACATCAGTTGTCAATGGTACTTGGTTGTTTGACTTGCCGTTTGCCTTGAAACCTACTATCATTAACATGAATGCTTTGAGTTATGTTTGGCAAATCTCTTATAGGACCAAAATTGAAATGATTCTAGAGGTCTTGATTTGTTCGGTTAGGTTCGGTTGGAATCCATTAAAGTGATTGGTTGTCTTCTAATCCCAAAGAGGATAAATGGATTTGAAAGAATGAGACAAAGAAAACCATAACCAAATCTGCTTATTAACCATCAACACCTCTTTTGAAAATTTTAACTATTGGACTCTTTTTGTTCCTCCCAAGGTAAGCTTATTCTTTTGGAATTCCTTTATAACCGATTTTTTACTCGTGCCAAACTCTATCATGCATTTTGGTGTTTTTTTTTTGTTTTTTTTGTTTTTGGGGGGCGGGGGTCAAAAACAGTTGAATTTTTTCAAACAGGAATCATTGGGCTAGTGGTGATTGGCTCTTCATTGGAGACAATTACCCTAAAAATTGCTTTAGCAGAGTTGTTAATGCTAATGCCCTATATATGGTTCCTATGGTATGCTAGAAATAATATTCCCTTTACAATCTTATGTTGAGAATATTGGCAAAGGTTTTCACCCTCATGCATGATGATTTCATAGGTGTTTTGATGATAATATATCAAATCTAGTGATGTTTTTTAAGCATGATGATTTCAAGTTGAATGATAAAATATGCACGTAAAATGTATCAAGAACTAAATTTCACGTATCATTCGAAGCTATATTTCGCAAATAAATTTTTATTAATTAGGTTAAATATCTTTCTAGACTTGATATAACTTGTTTGATAGGTGTTCAAGGGTAGTGCACTTTGAATCGTCAAAATTGATACCCGAATATCTCAAAAACTTCAAAAGCCGCTGAAATTGCATTTTGATCGCTCATCGACCGATCTTCCATTGACAGGACTTCCAGGACCAAGTACTGAATTTTCTAGTATGTTCTCGGTTGATGCTCAGACAATATTCGAGCAACCGAAGTTCATCTAGATTTCGACCAGCGTTGTAATGGCTAGTTTCCCAACTATTGAATTTCCACCATTCTCGAAGCCCTTTCCTTGTAACCTTATAAATACTTCAAGAAAGCCTTCAACTATTAACGATTGATGGAAAATGTTATTATTGAATTCTCATTTACACCCTTTGATCCTTTAAAAAGATAAACCCTAGTTTGAACATCTTTTGAGTATCTCTTTGATTTCTAGCTTCTTGAACCCTCAAATTTAAAGTGCACATTCCTTAGAGGGTTGTTCAAGCTTGCTACACACAAGAGAAGGAGTTGTTCTTCACGACTAAGAATTCTTGCCTATTTACTTGTCATTTAAATTATTTTTGGTTTGTTCATTGATTAACATTTGTGATTGTTAAGACCTAGGTTGGTCTTGTGATTGGTTTCTTAGTAGCCTTGGGTGATAAGACACAAATCCAAGTGTGTAAGACCACTTCGATTAGTGGATTTGTGAAAATCCTAATTGAAATGCTTGGGTAGTCTATAAGCTTGGTTAAAAGTCGAACCACTCAAAAAACTTTTGTTTAC
The DNA here is from genome assembly GCA_034359265.1 of Canna indica. Taxonomy (NCBI): domain Eukaryota; kingdom Viridiplantae; phylum Streptophyta; class Magnoliopsida; order Zingiberales; family Cannaceae; genus Canna; species Canna indica. The sequence goes on along the minus strand of CP136898.1, from coordinate 26,420,296 downwards.
ATTATGTTTATATTCTTGCTTTAGTTTCTTGCTTAGTATCATCATGACTATTTGATTGACATATATATCTAGAATTCTTTATACTCAACTTGTTGTTTAAAATTGTTAAAATCTAATTAAAGTAAAATTTAGCTATACACACTATTCACCCTCGTTCGATCCTTCTAACTATTCACCCTCGTTCGATCCTTCCATCAATTGATATGACATCCTCCCATCAATTGATATTAGAGTAGGTCATATGATTAGATTTCACACATCTACTGTATACACAACTTGTTCTTTTGGATTGTCCACTAGTAATTCACTATTAATTGTGATGTTTTAGTGTGCAATTGAGTATAACTATGAACGACCTAGATCACCTATTTCTTGTTGACTAAGAAACAAAAGAAATTGCATGTTCTAAACGCTAAGGCAATAAAATAGCTTATTTTGTGCACTTAATAATGATGTATTTGTTAAATTGACATCTTGCTCTTCCACTTATGAAATATGACAAAAATTAAATAAAACTTATGATTCTTCTCCTACTTTTGAGCTAAACTCTAGTTTTGAAGGTGATAATGACAATGATATGTTGGCCTAATATTTTCAACCTTAGTCTCAATCTTAATTTTGATGATAACAAATTAGTCTTAATCTTTGTTCCATGTTGATAAGGACGTGACATTCACTATTGAAGATCAAAGCGAAATCGAAAAATTCAAAAGGACGTTGACCGATGCTTGAACTTAAGAAAAATTTTAAAGACTAGGTTTAGGATTTTAGAATCTTCGTAAAATTCTTGGGATGTGTGATGATGAAGTGAAAAACTAAGCCCAAAACCTTAAAATTCGAACCAAAACCTGAACCATGATTTAGTGTAGTTTTAGTCAATCATTCGATCGATCGTCAATCAGCCAATGACTAGTTTTCCAAGCACTATAACTTGCTTTTAGTCGAGCCTCTCTCTCTCTCTCTCTCTCTCTCTCTCTCTCTCTCTCTCTCTCTCTCGAGTTTGCACGCCGCGTGGAGACCTTCAATTCTTCCCCAATTACGTCCCTCCTCGTGCAACTCCTAAATGCCATATTCGAGCCTCAGCGAGGACCGTTAACTTGGTCGTTGTTGCCTTCAGCGGGTTCGTCTTCACCGGCTCCGCCGATGGCACCGCCAACATATGGCGTCGGGAGCTACAGGGGAAGGGCACCAAGCACTCGCCCGTGCAGATACTCCTCAAGCTTGGTTTAGATTCTTTGAGCCTTCTTTGATATTCACCCTAGCTTGGAGTCCACTCTCTTGTTTAAGCCTTATAAGTATTGTTTTGTTATATGTATTGCTATACTATGGTTGTATTTTTGGTTTATTTTGTGTCCATTTAAAGGTTGTGTTAACCTAGGGTGTAGGTCATAGGATTTGAGTGGTTGCCTTGTGTAGAGGCATTTGAGTTTGCTAGTTCAATTAGTTGTGCTTGAAGCTTGAGGTGTTGGAGGTGCCATCAAGGAGAGGGTTGTAGCCTTAATTAGTTTGTAAATCCTCTAGGAGGAAATTATTGTTTACTAAAATTGATTGAAATCCTAAACAAATAGCTTAGGTAGTGGATGTAAGTTTGGTTACAAGTCGAACACAATAAATTAGTGTGTTGGCATTGCTATTATTAGTTGTGCGATCAACTATTTATTACTTGCTTCAACTTGAGAAATTGAATTTGTCATTTGCACTAATTCATGAATTGACAAATTGAATGTTGGCCCCAAGGGTTCATCCCTAGTTACAGTCTTAGCTTTGATATAACAAACACGACATTAATGAGTTTATCAAATTTTTATTTCACATCGAAGAATGATGCACGCGCCAAGTTCGTTGTTGAATCTCAAATTAAAAAATTCAAGGAAAATGGTCTTCAGAGCTCAAACATGTTATGGTTAAGAAGAAGAAGGGATTCGAGATAAACAACAAGCTCAAAAATGGTCTGATGAAGGGAAACATATCGACTCCCCGCCGAATTACGCCTCTGGAAGCTCAATAGAGAAAAACTCAGGGATTAGACTATTATTGTGATGAGAAGTTTACTTGGGGTCATCACTGTAAAGCTCCTCAACTTTTTATGATGGATGATGACCGAGCGGGTGAATTGGGAGAAGAAGAAAGGCTTGTCGAGAATGAAGCTGATGCAAGAGGTTAGGATACTGAAACTACAGAACCTTCTCTGATATCCTTCAATGCTTTGTCGGGTTATTCTTTTCCCAAGACTTTGCGCTTTCATGGGACTATAGAGGGTCGACCAGTTTAGGTGCTACTTGATGGACGGAGCACCCATAACTTCATTCAGACGCGAGTTGCTCGACATTTAGGACTGAGAATAGAACCCACACCTCATTTCAGTGTAATGGTGGGTAATGGGGCTCGCGTACAGAATGAAGGGGTCATTAAGTGCCTACCAATTACCATCCAAGGCACAACCATAGAGACTGACTTCTTTGTCCTCCCAATTCAAGGTTCAGAAGTGGTCTTTGGTGTTGCTTGGATGGCCACCTTGGGGCCGGTCGTCATGGATTATACCCAGTTGATATTTGAGTTCCAACTCAAAGGGGAACGACAAACGTGGAGAGGAGAACACACCAACTCAATGGAACAAATTTGGTGCAAAGCCTTGAAACGTATGTGTGGCACACATGCTGTGGCTGAATTATATCATCTCGAGCTATTGCAACCTACAAATTCTACAAGCACCCTGAAGGCAAAGGAGCTTTAGGACATGTTGGACAATTATTCAAATGTCTTCACAAAACAACAGGGGTTACCTTCGGCAAGAGAAGTCGACCATCAGATACACTTAGAGGCTAGCCGAGCACCAGTGAATGTAAAGTCGCATCGATACCCTCACTTCCAGAAGGAGGTACTCGAACGACAAATACAACAGATGTTAAGTGAAGACGTAATCCAGTGTAGCAACAATCCCTTTTCATCTTCTGTGCTCCTGGTAAAGAAGAAAGACGACACATGGCGTTTCTGTGTAGATTATAGAGCCTTGAATGCTGCAACAATTAAAGACAACCTTTGATGAGTTGGGAAAGGCAAGAATCTTCTCCAAGCTCGATTTGTTATTTGGATACCACTAGATTCGAGTCAGTGCCAAAGACATCCCAAAGATGGCCTTTCGTACTCATGAAGGCCACTATGAATTTCGTGTCATGCCGTTTGGGCTGACAAATGCACATTCGACGTTCCAAGCCACCATGAATTAGGTGTTTAAGCCACATCTCCGCAAATTTGTATTAGTGTTCTTCGATGATATTCTGGTTTATAGTGGGTCGATGGACGAACACCTCAAGCACCTGAACATCGTACTAAGCTTGCTTAGGAGAAACCAGTTGATGGCAAAGCGATCAAAATGTTATTTTGGCTGTCATACCATTGAATACCTTGGGCATTTTTTATCTGCGGGCAAACCCCAAGTTGATCCCAGGAAGGTGGAAGCCATACAAGCACGATCGGCTCCTAAAAACATTAAACAAGTCAGGGGTTTTCTCGGATTAGCAGGCTATTATAGATGCTTCATCAAAGGCTTCGCCAACATTACAGTGCCACTCTCAGACCTGCTATGGAAGGACGCGTTCTGTTGGACTGAAAATGCTCATGAAGCATTTGATAAGTTGAAAAGATTGCTCAGTCAACCTTCAATATTAGCTCTCCCCATTTTTGATCTACCTTTTAAGGTAGAAACAGATGCGTCAGACATGGGTATTGGAGCTGTCCTGACGCAACAAGGTCGACCCATAGCATTCTTCAGCCAGAAGGTATATCGCCAAGAATGCAATCGTCGTTCACTTACCAAAGGGAGATGTACATTGTGACACAGGCCATCAGCCGATGGAGGCAGTACCTATTGGGAGGAAGATCTGTGATAGTCACAGATTAGCAAGAGCTTCGAGAAATGACCAAGCAAACCATCCAAATGCCGGAGCAACAAAAATGGGTAGTGACACTGCTGGGTTATGACTTTGAAGTCAAGTATAGATCAGGCAAATTAAATTTGGTAGGAGACGCTCTCTTGCGGGAGCCCACCAATATATTTTTGGGATTGGTAAGAGCTGAATTCAAAGTTTTGGATGATATCTGTCACCTCAATCGAGAGGACAAGTCACTACAGGAATTAAGGCAAAAAATGTTAGAGGGGGACGATGGCCAAGGAAAATTGTCGGAGCAAGGAGGTATATTGTTATACAAGAACCGAATATTGATTCAGGAGGACAAGATGTTGTGAGCGGTATTGATCCGAGAGTACCATAACTCAGTAGTCGGAGGGCATTTGAGAATCAATCACACCTTATGACGACTGGCGGAAAGTTTCTACTGGAAGACTATGAGAAAGGATGTCAAAGCATATGTCAATAGATGCCAAACCTACCGGAGAATGAAGGTGGAATAGCTTTCACCAGCAGGCCTTTTGCAACCACTACCTATACTTGAGAAGGTATTTGAAGATATTGCGACAGACTTTATTGTAGGCCTGCCGATGGCGAATGGGAAGACTTTATTGTAGGCTTGAAATGTATTTACGGTGTTCTACAGCTAATTAGCCTTTAACATGGGAGAAATACTTACCATGAGCAGAGTATTGGTATAATACGGCCCACTAGGCGTTCGTCGGAATGACACCGTTCAAAGCTCTTTACGGCAAAGATTCGCCTACACTGTTAAGGTATGCTGAGGGTGCCTCGAGTAACACTGAGGTGGATATCGAGAGCTCTCAGCAAACAGGACAACATCATTAAATAGCTGAAGGAGAACATTTTAAAAGCTCAGCAACGCATGAAGGTGCAAGTAGAGCAGCCACGAAGAGAGGCGCAGTTTGAAGAGGGAGACTGGGTGTTTGTAAAGTTACAACCCTATAGGTAAATTTCCCAGAGACACCAAAAGCTCAGTCTGATGTTCATCGGGCCATTCCAATTGTTGGGAATAGATCTAGTGCAATAGACAAGAAACGAGAAAAAAATGAAACACACAGAAGAACACACAAGATTTACGTGATTCAGCGAAAATTGCCTACTTCCACGACCGCACTAGAAGTTTTCACTATTAGAGTTTTCTTCAGATACAAGACAAATAATACATGTGAGTTTATATAGGGTGACACAGGCCCACAGCCCAAAGGGCCCAAAAAATCTCTACGTAGCGCAATATAAAAGAATTTGGGCAGATCAGTCGCCACACATCCAAACAGTTGCGAAGAGAATCGGAATGGTGGCTTACAAATTGGAGTTACCTGCTTCAGCGAGGCTTCACCCGGTATTTCATGTCTCGATGATCAAGAAATGCATCAGAGACCCTCAGATGCAGGTTATACCATTCCCTCTCTTACATTTATCGAACAATCTTCTAAGCGGAGTCGAGCAGCAGCAGGAAGAAGAGGATGAAGAAGCGTACTTACCTGATAACCTTGAGGACAATGTTAGTTTCGTACAGCGGGATAATTAATGTTACAGAGAAAGGAGATGAGCATCGACGGTCGGGAAGGCGACACGTAGGCGAGGATAATAGCAGTGAGAAGGCACACGTGGTGGGCGATGATAGGGACGTGCCCATGCAGCCAACTCGGCGTTCCATTAAGAGGCCGTTGAGATATCGCGACTTCATCATGTAATGAGATCGGCATGTACTATAAATAGGAGAGTATTATGAAATAAAAGGCATCATGAATCATGAATTCAGTTAACAAACTTCACCTTCTCTTCTGCTACTCTTCCTCTTCTCTTCCCCAATCTCATTTTCTTTCTCCACTTCTCTCGGTGCGCTGCGATTGCTAGCTTTCTTCCTCATCCGATTTGATCGGACTGGACGAAAGCTTGGTTACAACTAGAAATAGATTACAAAGGTTTGATATTATTAGTTCTAATTTTTGCCATTTCTACTATATTATCCTGGATCAATGGAACATCTCTTTTTCTAGTGTGAGTACCCTACTCACATATGGTGTACCATAGCTTCCAAGATCAGTTTAGATTTCTCTTCAAAGGACTATTAGACTATGGGTAATTGGCTCCGACCTAGTCATAATTTCTCCAATTAATTCTTATCAAGCTTCGCAACACATGCTAGATTAGGGTTGTTAATTGGGGTTGGGTCAACTCAATGAACTCAAAACTTGACTCGACCCGACCCAAACTATTTGGGTTGGGTAAATAGTTCGGGTCGGATCGAGTACAATCCGACCAAACTCGACCATAATTGTGTTGGGTCTTGGGTTTCAATATTTGGAATCTGATGACCTGAGATTTGATTTGATGAACCGATTATTTATTTTTAAAATTATTTTAAAAATATTATATTAAAAAAATTATTTTAATATTTTTAAAATTGTGTTCATTTTGCACACTAAGAATACTACGCAACATGAGATTAGGCACCCACCCTTACGTGTATAGTGAATAAAAGTATATCCTTTGATTCAAGTTAATATTGCAATAATGCTAGGTCTAAGGGGACAAATCATCATACAAACATTACCACCAAAATTTTTCCCGCAATAGAGTTGCGTTAAAATGAATTATCATGGCTCTTGGTTTGAGGATTCAAGTGGTGCTAGTTTTGTTGTAGGGGTGAGCGAGTCTGGGTACCTTGTATTTTTCATGATACCCAAACCCTATCCTGTATAGGATCAGTTCCTAGATTTTAGAACCAGACCCTACCTTGTTGAAACCTAGAATCAGACCCTACTCGGAATCACAAGTTCCGATTCCGATTCCGGGTACCCTGTTGGGTTCCAGAACAGGTTCTAACAGGTTTCAAAACAAATTCCAGAACATGTTCCAGAACAAGTTCCTGAATAAGTTCTAGAACAGGTTCCAACACTGGTTCCGGTGGAACCGGAGCCGGATTTAACCGGTTCCTTGATTTGTTACCCGGACCTTACCCAAATTTTTTTGGGTCTACCCGGAACCTACCCGATCGGGTAGGTTCCAACCGGTTCCAGGTCTATCCGGTACCCATGCACACCCCTAATTTGTTGCTAAGGATTATGACGACTACTGATGATTTCATGCAGAGTCTATTTGTTGTTCTGGATATATCTTGGCTTTTTATTTTGATAACATTACAGTTTAAGCTACTTTGACCTTTGCAATTAAGCAAAAAATTTAGCAGTGTATCATTAAGATGGATTCTCACTTCTCTTTGATATCCTAATTAACAACAGGAAAATATACTCCTTGGCGATTCAATTCAGAAATTAAAATACTTGAATCCCAATATACTAATGTTAGATTTTTGTTCTACTATAAGGAAGCAAACTAAGCTGTTCATCGGACAACAAATAGAGCTAGCTAGGATCTCTCCTAACTTTTATGTTTAGACGTTGATCCGTCCTCCGGATCTAGATTCCATTTTATATACTCGGACTTTTCTGGTCCTATGATCAAGAAGATTATTAAATTGATGCTTTCACTTTTGGAAAAAAAAATCATGCTTTTCCCTCCTAATGTTGGTTAATAAGAAATCTGGACGGATCTTAATTCACACAGAAACTGGCAAAGGCCGGAGACAATAACTTCCTATTGCATTTGTTTTGTGCTTAACAAATTAAAGAGGAACACAGAATGGACCACTAATCCAACATTACCAGGTTAATGATTGTAAATGTCATGTCCTAATCCCATCTTAAAGTTTAGTTTAAGCATCACATAATTAGGGAAATTAAAGTAGTTCTGTTGCAGCTGGCCACATGGAATGTCCTCATCTTGTATTAGGTTGCATGCCAATCATACATATCACTTGGTATATATTTTAGGTTGTCTTAGTAGTGGCTTGGCAAAAGAAGAATAATGTTACATGCCAAGGACAGGCCACCCACTGATGGGGTTGACTCCTTTTTTATTCCATTATTATCCTACATATAACATATATATATATATATGCCCCACCATGGCAATATATGGATCGAGGAACCCTTTTCCTTGTCTGTGTTTTGTGATTCCTTAAAGAAAGAGCAATCTATGGGTTGGTTAATGATTATTATATGGTGGTTCTTTTTTTCTAGAAATAAAGAAAACTAAATATGCACTGCACTCCATACTTATAGTGTTCTTCTCAAAAGGGTAAGTTATAATGGCTGACTCCATTTTGAAACCTTTGCTATATATGTTTACATGATATGTTTGCTATATGACTTAATCTGTATTACATCATTGTCTCTTTTCTTAATCAAATTATGGACTCCCATCTTAAACTAAAGTACTCATTAATCATCAATCGATCATAACTTAATATTATGAAAAGTTGGAGTTTCACATCCTACTAGTTTTCTGTCGAGCTTTAACCTTCGAGTGTATCATAACAAGAGTATTTACTATATATATTCTAAGCTTTTGAAGTTTCTTTAATTGTATTCGAACATTTAATTTGTTTCAATTTATCATATACAAGAACTTAATATTTGTCTCAATTGTACTCTTTTGTCATATGCTTATCTAGTATTTTTATTAAATACTGATGTGTAGTTAAAAGCAAACACAAATTAATCAATTTTGCTACATCATTAATTTATCATAAACATTAAAAATAAAATAATATACATAATATAATCCGGTTAACCCTAAATTCCTGACTCGTGCAATTAACAGAGGATCAAGGAAAATTGAACATCAATATTTTAATAGAGAATTGAATGAACACGTGGATATAATTGAGATAAATTATTAAATTTATATATAACTGAAACAAATTAAAAATATACAAGTGAAAATACTTTATTGTGGTATGTTTGCTTTGATGGATAGGAAAAAATTAGATTGGATAATAAACGAATGAGGATTATATATAAATTTTTAAAATTTGGTGTACATCAGATATAAATAATTTTCTATTCATATTTTTTTATAATCCATGCACTAAATAAATTATGAATATTAATTCATTCCTTATCCTATGAAGCAGACATGCTCTCAAAGTTTAAGAGATATTTACTCTATGTACTCTATCAAATGGAGATGTATCTATTTAAATATATATTAAAAAGTAATGGAAAATCACATATACATATGCATGAAAATTTGAAAATAATATTTTGTCAAAGTAATTTTGCATAGTTCTCTCTAATTTTTAGGGCTAATTTTAGAGTTTTTTATTTATTTTAACATCCTGGAAATTGAGCTAGCATTCCTAAATCGTTTAAAATAATTAATTTAGATGAAATTATATATTTAATATATATAAAATTGATCTAACCTAATACTTTACATGGATTTTGCATGCTCATTATATGGGGTGGAGATCAAATTACCCAATAAAAATATTGAAATATTCAATTTTGATATATTAATTAAATAATTTTAGAAGTTAAGATGAAAGATTTTTTTTAAAAAAATATTATTAAGAGTTAAGTAACAGCAGATACAATGTCTCTTTCGGCTATTAAAGAAGATGATGAGCTCAATTATCCTCCCTTACAAAAGATTTCTCTAACCACCTTGATTGACTGACAACCCAATCAGCAAGCTTGTTATCTTTTCTGCTAATAAAGCTAAGTTTAACATCCAAAAATGACTTTATAATATAGGCCAAAAGCATTTGATCTAATTACACATATCGATAACTAGTTTGGAATATGGACCGGACTAGCTCATTAGGTCCGGTCGGACCGATCCCAGAAACGCCTCAACTCATGAACTTGAAAGGCATCAAAAGGCATCAAGGTGAGCTAGGAGATTGTAGAAGGAGCTACTATTGGAAATATAAACTTCGCCGACAGCTTAGCCCGTTGTTGAACCAATGGTGATGCATATCACGGATGGCAAACACCGCTGCAACAACCCGTCGTGAAAGAGTGTGTCGCTAATAACTTGCTACAACCGACGAGAATGTCACAAATAGCTTATCAGCAACAGCCACTAGAGCCGTCACTAAAATGTTATCATAAATGGTCGTAGTGGTCGTTGGTAATGCGTCGTTGAACAAGCCGTAGCTGAAGGTTATTAGCAAACCATGATAACCCATGTTGCCCAGGCCATCGACCATTTTACGATATGCTTTCAGCGATGGCTTACTGACGGCTAGCCGTTGGTAGGCCATCGCTGATGTTTTATCTAGAACCTGAAAAAAAATTAGAAAATTCATATTTACATCAATTTATACACAAAATATGAATTTACAACATCACACCATACACAAAATATGAATCAATTTATAAACAAAGATATATCGTCAAATGTAATCAAAATACAAGAAGCAAGCCTCAAATGGAGGTCATCAAGTATCAAAACAAAACTATATCAAGTATCAAGTTTATCAAATATCAAATGTAATCAAAATACACTAAAAAAGACATCACAGCTATGGTGCAGGCTGTGGAGGCTCAAGCAACGGAGTTTGGAGCGATTGGGTCGGGAGTGGTGTCGATTGGGCCGAGGAGGACGGCTCGGACGTTGGAGGTATATGAATGCTAGAGTGAGCCACAATATGCTTCAAGAGCGTCTGCATGTTCTCCATCATCTGTCTCTAATGTGTGAGTTCTGACACCAAGGCTGCTATCCGATTCTAATACTGCGTTCGAGATATGGAGGGCCGCTCATCAGCAACATGAGGGGTCGGTGCCACAAGTGGCCCCAACATAGCTCGCGCATGGCCACTGTCCCCAAAGCTATAAACGCGGTCGTGTTCCCATCCACCTACGACATTGGCCCACGCTACATGGTCAATGTCACCGTCCTCGTGTATGTCTCCTACACGAGTTTCGTTTTTTGTTTCATAATTTTTTTAACTACATATATAAATTATAAATGAAAATTGCATAAATCAAGTATACTTACCACATTGAACGCGGCCCTCCTATCGACATACTCCCCTGCCCCATGTCACCGACGGTGAGTACGCTCGAATACGTCCATCAGTATGGGGCGATGGACAATGCCATCCTCCTTGACTCGTGTCTAAAATCAAAAAATAAATACATTAGTACAATAACAATATACAATTTAATGAAAATTAAGGTAATACTTACCATACGATGTCCGTGCACCACAAAAGAGACAGAGCCATCAGTGTGGCATGCCCCCGAGACCTCCACCACGGACATAAGGTTTCTAGCTGCAGTCCGGGAGACCTCCTACCACACCTCGGATGCCCATCGCTCAGGGATTAACCTGGTCCCACACATGTCTAGGAATTTACTCGGGGGCATGTCCACGAGTCTACACAATGTCTATGGCCCCAAGCCATCTCATCACGGTGCTCTAAGCTTGGTTTAGTTGCTTGTTGTAGCGAGCACGAGCAACCGCCTCCCATACGCTCTCTACAGATGGCGTCTGATACTCAACCCATGTATAGTGAGCCTACAAAATGAAACAATAATGTTATTACAAATATTTATAGTAATCATTAATATAAAAATATCTTACACGTATCTCAAACTCTCGCCAGAGCATGTCAACGTGCGAGAGACATCCTCCTGCTTGAACTTGTATAAAATAAAGTACAATTATATATTATGATATATTAAATTATATATAAATAATTATTAATATATAATACATTATGTACCTCTCGCTGCGCACACTAATCAGTCTGCACAGTTGCCCCTCTCATGGCGGAGGGATAATTCTATTAGGTCCTCGTGGTGTACGTCGCAATGTCGGCGGTGCCTACGTCACGATATTGGTAGCACCGACGTCGATGAACCAGGATCGGCGACTGGAGCGACAACTGGAGGTGAGAGGATGGTGGCCGGAGGTATGGTGTGTGGAGGCAAAGGTATGGTGGCTAGAGGCGGGGGGATGGTGGGTGGAGACGAAGGGACGGTGGCGGTCGGGGCGATTGGGGCGACATCGGTAGAAGAGGTGGTGGTTGGGGCTATGGGTGGTAATCATCGGGGGTCATGCGAACGTATGCTCCTCGACCCATAGCCGTCGAATAAACATATAATTAAATTATATATATAGTAGTGTTAGCACTAAAAATAAATAGATAATTGAAGATATACTATTCATTTAAAATTCTTCCTCATCGACATTAACATCATATGAGTAATACTTTTCTTATTGTTCTTCTTCGTCTTCTTCGAATTATCCTTCTTCATCGTCATTTTGTCCTTCCTCAACTTCTTTATCGTCGTCATCAATATATTCTACTTCCAATTAAACTAACTCCGTGTCATCATCCCCGAGTATTTCACTAACTCGCTGCACTTCGAAAGGATCCTCTTATTGATATAAGTCATCTGTCACATCATGTTTCAGCTCATTCTCTCTAGCTACCGGATCAATTCTTCCCATGGCTTTAGTCTTATAGGCTACACGCAAATTTGCTATATATTCATTTCGAGACGGATACTGCGTATAGTGTACTTGTTGGGCTTGTGATGCAAATATAAAAGACTCATTTGAAGCCAATTTCGATTTGTAACTGACCTCAACAAGTTTTGTACTTTGGGTGAACTCTCAAGCCTCTATCTCTTGTATCGAACCAATGACATTTAAAATGAACAACTGATTTCTAGCCAAAAAAGTGCAATTCTATCACTTCTTCCAACAGTCAGTGAAAATTGACATCATATTCAACATATGTTGTCCCTTTCACGCAGACTCTGGTATTCATAGTCTTCTTTGTAAATGAATATTCAACCATGTGAAATTTATACCCATTATCAAAATAACCGTTATTACACGATACAAGTCGCGACGGTCCGCTAGCAAACTCAAATATTCTACCATATATTTCGGCTCTGTGCTGTAAGATTGAAGCCAAGAAGGGAAATCATGATTGCGTAATCTCTCCAATTCCTAGTCGTTATAAATGGAGTATTTTTCAACCATCTCGACGTCAAATATATGAATGAACTGTTCAATCTCTGGACAATTGAGTAATACGTACAAGTGTGTCAAATGGTACTCTTTGTCGTTTAAGTATCGAGATGGACGAGAATCCAAAGCTAGGGGTGAGCAAAATTTATCGATTAACTGAAAAAACTAATTAACCGATCGAACCGAAACTGAATTAATCGAACCAAATTTTTCGATTAATTTTTTGTTCGGTTAACAATTAAAGAAAACTTAAAATTTTGGTTTTCGGTTCGGTTCGATAAATTAACCGACGGTTCGATTAATTTATCGAATCAACCAAATTCTTCATTAAGTATAAAAAAATATAAAGTATTGCATAGTATTGTTTGCCAAACTGGTTAATTAAGTTGGACTGCTTCTATGTAGAGTGCCAAGGTTTGATTCTTTGCAAGTTTATATTTGTTGTTAAGCAATTTTTCAAAACCGGATTTTGGGAGAAAGAAATTCCCAGATCCGAATTTTGGGGATCAAAATTCTCAAAACCGAAATGTAGTGGATTCGATACCCATTTTACCCTTGGGCCAAAGTCTCTAACTAGTTAGAGACTTTGGTTAAAAATTAAAAAAGTATATAAATATATATAATTTAAATTTATAAAATATTTTTTATGACAAAAATGAGATATTAGAGTATAAAATGTATATTTTCACACTCTCTAATGCATTAAAGACTTTTGCACAAAGTCTATAAATTTAAATTTAAACTAAAAATTATGAAATATTTTGATGTAAAATATTTTTTTGGATCATAGTACATCTTTTGTATCATTAAAAATTATTTCATGAATTCAAATATTTTTTTAAAAAATTATGAAGCTATTATAGATTTTGCACAAAAGTCTTTAATGAGATAGAGACTTTTATTTATAATAATTTTTTAATTATAAAATAGAAAATTTAATTCACAAAAAATATATATATGTGATATAAAAGATGTGCTAGAGTCTATCAAAATATTTTGGACAAAAAATAATTTAATATTTTTATTTTAAATTTAACTTTATAGATTTTGGGCAAAAGTCTCAAATACATTATATTTTTTGTAAAACATTAGAGACTTTCGCCCAAAGTCTATAATAGCTTTATAATTCAAAAAAATAATTTTAATTAATGAAATATCTTTTTTAAAATACAAAAGATGTGTTATGGTTAAAAAAATATTTTCTATCAAAATATTTCATAATTTTTAATTTAAATTTATTTTTATAGACTTTGTGCAAAAATCTCTAATGAATTAAAGAGTTTGAAAAAATATTTTTTAGACTCTAGCACTTCAGTTTTATTATAATTTTTTTTATAAATTAAAATTATATATATATATATATAATTTTTAACTTTGTTAGAGACTTTGGCCCAGGGATAAAGTGGGTATCAAATCTACAAGGTTTCGATTTTGGGAATTTTGACCCCCAAAATCTAGATCTGAAAATTTTCCACTCCCAAAATCTGATTTTGGGAAATTCTTGTTTGTTGTTTTAATTTATAGTTATATATAAATATAGTAATCTTAGTAAGAAGTATTATCAAATAATATTTTCTACTAGAGTGGTTAAGGTGTTACCAAAGTATTTGAGGGGTTTATAGTTTGAGTCTAAAGATTTGTTCGATGATTTCAGTCGGTTAACCGAACCGATTTTTTTTTATTAATTCGGTCGGTTAACCGAAAATTTTGATTTGGGAAACAATATAGAAAATATAGTGATTCGGTTCGGTTAATTTACCAAACTGACTGATGCTCACCCCTACCCAAAGCACGGCCAGATATTTAAATGACCATCTGATTATTGAACTCCCCCGTCGTCGTCGCTCCCAAATAACGTATGAATGAATAACGACTAAAAGAGAAAACTAAGTGCAATACAAACAACTATGTTCCCAAACTATCCAATTAGGGATAGTTCAAGGGTTCGAGTCTTGATTGTGTATAGTTAAATAAAGTTTTGTTCGGTGATTTCAGTCGGTTAACCGAACCAGACCAATTTTTTTTCGGTTAATTCGTTTGGTTAATCGAAAATTTTGGTTCGGGAAACAATTTTTAGAAAATATAGAGATTCGGTTCAATTAATTTACCAAATCGATCGATGCTCACCCCTACCCAAAGCACGACTAGATATTTAAGGGACCGTCTGATTGTCGAACGCCCCCGTCGTTGCTCCCAAATAACGTATGAATGAATTATGACGAAAAGAAAAAACTAAGTGTAATACAAATAACTATGTTCCCAAACCGTCCAATTAGGGACAATTTAAGGGTTGTACATCGTATAAAAGATCATCTACTTCATTTACACGAACATACAATCTCCGAATAGATCTAAGATTTTGCAAAATCATGTCTGACTCGATGCACTAGTCATGATTAATTTTAACTTAATCATACATCGATACGAACGACACATGTCGATACGAACGTGACACATCGATTTCAATTAATCTAAACACCAATGAATTAATTTCAATTTAATCATACGTCAGCCCCCAACGCCGACGACAGCATCCATGACGTCAATTAATTTCAATTTAAGTTTTATATATAATTATTGATATATATAAATTTCATTTTTAAATTAATTATAGTTATAAAATTAATTTAATTAATTATAACAGGTTAATTGAACCATTCTACATTATACATTAATCAAAATTGTACATTATACCCTAATTTAATCAACATTATACATTATACAACTAATTTAATAAACATTTAATTAAATCATTCAACAAGTAACTAATTTAATCAACATTGAATCAACTAACAATTAATCAACATTTAATCAACTAACATTTAAATTAATCAACTAACTAATTTAATCAACATTTAACTAAATTGTTCAACATTTAATTAATCTAGAAACCAAATTATACATCAAATTAAACAAATGATTTAAAAAAATATTTTACATCACTACTGTTGGGACCGAAACCAACTAAGATAGGAGAGGGAAGGGGGGGAGGGGCGGCCTACTTGGGCAACGGGAACCGGTGGCGAGCGGCGGAGATCGGTGAGAACCGGTGGCGAAGATTGGCAATATATGGCGTAGAGAAGAAGAAGAAGAAGAGAGGAAGAGGAAGAGGGAAGGGGAGGGGCGTGGCCGCGGGGTGAAATAAAAAGAATGATTAGGGATGACCGCCACAGTCGTCGCAAAGCCGTCGTTGATAAGTCTTTTAGTTTGGTGTCGTGCATGCGCCCTCTACCTATCGGCAATGACTTCGAGTAGTCGTCATTAAATGATCACACATGTCTGTGTAATTAGAGACGGTTGAAGCGGTCGTCGCTCAACCATCGCAGATGTTCTATCATTAGCGACAGCCCCTGTGATTGTAGGTAAGCCGCAACCGTTAGCGGCGATTATGTCGACCGTCACTGATACCCATAGCAATTCAACTATTTTTTAGTAGTGATTGTTGTTTCATTTAGTTGCTATGCTTTGGTTGTATTTTCCTTGGTTTTTATTGTCATTTATAGCTTGTAAAGACCTAGAGTGCTAGACCTTGTGTTTAAGTGGTTGCGTTGGTGTAGGGTATAAATCCACTTGTGTACTCTAGCTTTAGAGTGTCCTTAGAGAGTGAGGTGGGAGGATATCTTCGGGGAGAAGGTTGTAGCTTCCGGTGTAAAACTTGTCATTGTAAGGAACTCCACAATTAGTGGATTTATGTCATGCCCCAAACTCCTTGGCCACGTGACTAGTCGAAAATACCAACTCGGTACTCTGAAGCCTCTACTATTGGTGAAATGGCATACACTAGAGAGGGGTGAATAATGTGTTATCTAAATTTTTCGCCTAATTTTGATTTATCAATTTTAATCATTTTCTTAAACTACTTTGACAAAACACAATATGCGTTAATTACGTACGGAAGGAAATGGTAAGCAATATACGCAAGCACGAATAATAGAGCAATGCAAACACAATGATTTATAGTGGTTCAGCCCCAATGCTTACTCCACTACCTAAGCACCCCACTTAGAATTTCCATACTAGTTTTACTAGATTATATCGTTTCCCTTACAAAGAGGACTTTTACCCGAAGAGTCTCGCTCTCAACCAAAGACACTTCCACAACCGGAAGTCTTCGCCTTCTTACCGAGAACACTCTTCCACATCAATCCTAAGGGACAACAATCACTAATCCTAGTAAACTACATTTACACCGGTGGAATTAAGCCTTAACACCAAGGCAATCACCAACTCACAAGACCACACACTAGGTCTTCTTACACACAAGTGAATCAATATAAAATAAACAAAAACAAATCTATCACAAGAAGAGAGTGAAGAGGACTTATCATAATGAAAACACCTTTTCTTCTTGAGCCTAGCATACTTGAAGAATCCTCCAATGAAGATGCACTTGAGAATGAGAGATCAAGAGCTAGGGATGAAGGATTCAGCAAGAGAGAGCTTATAGAGATGCAAGGAGTGACTCTTTTGAGTTTTTGGGCATCAACAACAACCTAGGAGAGAGTTTGGGATGGGTATTTATAACCCCCCCAACACCAAGGCCCGTCAATGGGTATTTTTCTGCCCGTTGGCGATGCCTGATCGCTGGCTCGGTCGAAGACTGATCGATTGATCGATCCACCGCCCCAGCGATCGGTGCCCTCTACCACTTCTGGGCTCCATTTGGTCGATCGGCCGATTGACCGAACCTGGGGAATCAGCTTTTTTGCAAATTTCATGTCGCGTTCTTCGTTTTCGGGATTTGGTTCTCGAAGTGCGTTAACTTGGAATCTTCCAAAGAGTTTTACATGTGCTCTCACTCTTCAAAAGCATCTTCGGTGTACTCGTCAAACTTCTAGAGATTTACGCGACGAATCCGAGCGCGTCGACCAATGTCCTTTCGATTTTTCGATTTCTCCGATATTTTCAATCGTGGATGTCGTGCACTAATCGATATGAAACCTAAACGTATTTCCAAATGAAATCATTAGTTTCATGTTTGTTATCATCAAAACTGAGATTAAGACCAAGACTGAAAACCTTAGGCCAACATCTACCACGACCAAACTATGACAAGGCAATTGAAGGAAGATGCATTTTATTTATGAAGCATCAAACGTAACAATATGCTTGACAACCAGACTTTATGCCCAAAACATGATAACTGACTTAGAGAAATAGTTCAACGTACATAAATGACTAATAGCATGCATTGGACAACATGATTAAGACATAGGGTAGGGTCCGGGGTCCAAAACCTAGGAACTAGTCATATATATGATAGGATCCGAATATCATGAAAAATACATAGTACCTTGACCCACTCACCCCTAAGAAAAATGAAGAATATTAAAAATTCTTAAAAAATTATCAAAATTAAGGTAAGAGTTTCATTTTTGAAAAATTATCTTTGTTTACCTCAAGATACTTGCTATCATGTTTAGATTTGATCATGATATGTATCCATGTATATATCAAGTTTGAAGATTTGTTTTAATTTGGCTCTCAATTTATTTATTTTTATTTAATTTATTTGTTATGTTTACAAAATGCTCGCAATATTTATCATTTCATCATTTCTCAATTGCATATGAAATACTTTTATTGTTAGAATGAAAACTAAGTAGATATTCATATATTTAATTTGAATGTAAAATATATTTGAAAAACATATCTACTTCCTTTTGTGTTTGAATATAATTTTAGTATATGATTGAGAAATAACTTAATTCTAGACATCATGATTAGCATGCATTTTGAAGACCAAAATATTAATTTAAAATAAAACTGAAAAAAAATTCAAGAGACAAATTAATAATTACTAAAGTCCGAAAGTTAATAACATCTAAAAATTTCATTGACTAAATTAAAATTCACCCATCTAACAAATGAATTTTGTTATATTCTTCAAGTTAATATATATATATATATTACAGAAAATAAACTACTTCTTATTATTAACGAACAAAATCGGGACCGCAAAAGTTCCTAACAACTATGCTTAATTTGGAGCTCCGATGGTCTCACATGAGACCAAACCAGCGAGACACCATTCAACCGAGCAAAGTTTGCAGCTCAGTGGGCTGCTTTATTACATTGTTTGAAAACAAAGCTAAAAGAGATATTATTATAAGCCAAAATAAAGGATGAGATGTCATCAAAAATAGCTTATATTCTCCAATCACTACTAGAAAAATGGTCATCAGCAACGGCCGAGCCGTTGCAATAGAGCCGTGACAGAAAGTCGCGTTGCTGATGACTTAGCAACGGATCAGCAACGGCCGCTCGGGCCGTCGCTCAAAACATTATCAGCAACGGTCGCTCGGGCCGTCGCTAAAACTATTATCAGCAACGGTTTTGCCACAGACCCGGAGCCGTTGCTGATAACATTAATAGCAACGGCCGCTGAGTCCCTAGCAACGCTGTTAGTAAAACTCCGTCGCTAAGCCGTTGCTGTAGGTCATCAGCAACGGCTTTCGATACACTTTTAGCAACGGCTTACCCACGGACGCCCGTGGGAAAGCCGTTGCTGATGACGTATACCTGCAACTAGAAAATTTGAAAATTTCAAATTTCCATTGATACATTGATACATTTATCTGATACATAACTCACACACCCATACCCTCATACACACATTCATTCACACATCACAAACACCTCATACACATTCATTCACACATCACAAACACACCAACATATATACATCAAAACAATTATATTTATATTGATAATTATCCACGATAGTATAAAAACAATTCAAATGCAAAATTGAAGTATCAATATCCAAACAAAATAAGTTAAACAAGTTCAATATCCAAACAAAAAATCTCACGATCACGATGGAGGATGGTCTGGATTATATGGCGGGGTCTGGAGCGCTTGAGTGTACACCGGCGTGGACTGACTCGAGGACGATGGATTAGATGATGCCGAAGAGATGACTGCTTCGGGATGACCTGACAAGTTGCGTAGCATAGCTTCTATATTCGCCATCGTCTGACTCTGACGCTCCATCATCTCAGTCTGACGCACGACCGTCTCCTCTAGTGTCCTTATCCTATTACTATGATCATAACTGGATCTAGAGGTGGACGGCCGCTCACCAGCGACCGGAGGGGTCGGTGCCCCAAGTGGCCCTAGTACGGCTCGCGCATGACCACTATCTGCGAAGCCATATACGCGGCCATGGTCCCAGCCACCTGCGGCCTCGACCCACGATGCTGCGTCAAAGTCCTCGGGGGTACCCCCGCGCTGCACCATCGTCTGGCTGTAGGTCTCCTACTCGAGTTTGATTTTTTGTTTAATATTTATCATAAAACTTAAATTATAAATATATAATGAATAATTTAAACAAATATATAATTACCATAATGTATGCAGCGCGGTTGTCGATGTACTCCCCCGTCCCATGTGCTCGACGGTGAGTCCGCTCAAACACCGCCATCGGGGAGGGTCGCTGGACAGTCCCGTCATCCGACACCGTCGTCTACATTTACAAAACAAATACATTAATTAGTACACATAATAACAAATAAAATATATAATTAAAAGATATACTTACCATACGGTTTGCGTGCACTGCAAATGCAACAGAGCCGCCGGTGTGACGCGCTGCTCCTCCCGACATGCGATTTCTAGTCGTATTCCGAGAAACCTCCTGCCATCGATCCGTCGACCATATCCCCACGAGCTGGTCCCATATATCCGGAGTAATCCAACCGGGGCCGTATCCCCGAGTCTCCGCGATGTTAGTGGTCCCAGCTCGGGCCATCGCTTGGGATCGAGCCTGCCCCAGCTGCCCGTTGTACCTTGCCCGGGAAATAGCCTCCCAGGCAGCGTAAATGAAGGGCCTCTGGTCCTCGGCCCATGTATAGCGAGCCTGCAAAATAATAATATCAGTACCAATATTAATATATCATCATGCATATAAAAAATAATAATAATACGTGCCTCAAACTCGCGCCATAACATGTCGACGTGCTCGCTAGGCACGTGAGACCACGTAGGCCATGCCCCGTGCATGTATCGTCGAATAGTAGAAGAAATGCTCCTCGGCACTTCTTCTTGCTCGAACCTGCACAACAAAAATAAATTTTAATATTATATTATGATATAATGAATTTGTAATGATTCATAATTCATGATATATTACCGCTCCCCAATCACGCTAATCAATCTACGTGACTCTGTGGCTGGTGGAGGCTGCCACCTGTTCGGCCCGCGTGGCCGCCTACGTCTGGATGTACTAGCCTCGGCAGTATCATCGGAATGAGGATCAGCAACATGAGTAAGTGCTGGAGTCTCACCGATCGGAGACTCCAAAACTCTCCTGCGTCGATAACCACGACCAGACATATCTGTCGAACAGACATATAATCAGATTATTGTATAAATAGTAGAGATATATTTAATAAAATATATACTTTACAATTATTCTTCATCATCTGAATAATAGTCTTCGAATTCTTCTTCTTCTTCCTCTTCTTCCTCTTCTTCCTCTTCTTCCTCTTCTTCATCTCCAGCTTCCTCAATTTCATGATCGTCATCATCAGCATATTCAACTTCTAATTGAATTGACGTTGTGTCTGCATCCTCGAGTATTGGAATAATACGATCCACAGCAGGAAGATCATCTTCTTGATAGAAACCAGGAGGATCATTTTCTCCTACTATCGGATCAATTTTTCCTCTACCTTTTGTCTTACAGACTACACGCCAATCTGCTCTATCTTTATTTCGAGCCGGATACTTCGCGTAATATACTTGTTCGGCTTGTGATGCCAATATAAAAGGCTCATTTGCTGCCAATTTTGATTTGTAATTAACCTCAACAAGTTTGTATTTTGGATGAACTTTCATGCCCCTTTCTGTTGTATCGAACCAATGACATCTAAATAGGATCACTGATTTCAAGCCGAAGTAGTGCAACTCTATCACTTCTTCCACCAGTCCATAAAAATCTATATCACATTCAACATAGGTTGTCCCTTTCACGCAGACCCCAGCATTCATCGTCTTCTTTGCAAATGAATATTCAACCGTGTGAAATTTATACCCGTTAACAAAATATCCGCTATAGCACGACACAAGTCGCGACGGTCCACTAACAAACTCAAATATTTTTTCATCTATTTCAGCTCTGTGATCTTTGCTGTAAGTCTGAATCCAAGTAGGAAAATCACGATTCCGTAATCTCTCCAATTCTTGATCGTTGTGAATAGAGTATTTTTGCACCATCTCAATGTCAAATATTTCAATGAATTGTTCAATCTCTGGACAATTGAGTAATACATACAAGTGTGCCAAATGATACTCTTCATCGCTTAAGTGTCGAGATGGACGAGAACCAAAAGCACGACCAGAGTGACAAAATATATTTAAACGTCCATCTGAATGTCGAACACCCCCGTCGTCGTTACGTGGAAGACGATCAAATCTTGTCTGTACTGTCGATTCAAAGTAAAATGAGCAGAATGTTGAAATTTCTTGAATGATATACGATTCAGATATTAATCCTTCAACAGCTGCGGTGTTCTTTACTTTTTTCTTCAGACGATTCATGTATCTTTCAAATAAGTACATCCAACGATATTGAACGGGGCCACCAACTCGTGCCTCGTATGCCAAGTGTATCGGTAGATGCTCCATCGAGTCAAAAAATGCAGGAGGGAAAAACTGCTCCAGCTTGCATATGATTTCAACAATATTATTTTCAAGTGTTGACATATCTTCGACTCGAAGGACATTTGCACAAATGCTTCTAAAAAGCATACTTAATTCAGTCAACGGACCCCAAATATTATCAGGTAGAAGATCTCGAAATGCGATCGGAAATAATCTCTGCATGAATACATGACAATCATGGCTCTTCATCCCTGATATTTTGCAATCATCGACGTTCACACTTCGAGATAAGTTTGAAGCATATCCATCGGGTAATCTGAGTTCTTTTACCCATTGACAAACATCTTTGATTTGTTGTTTATTTAACACATATAGGGCCTTCGGTTTCAGATATCGTCCGTTGACCTCTTGTAACTCCAACTCTGGTCTTTTACAAAGTATTTTCAGATCATGTCGGGCTTTGACATTATCTTTAGTGTTTCCAGAAATATCCATCACAGTGTTGAAAATATTATCAAACACATTTTTTTCAATGTGCATGACATCTAAATTATGTCGAATCAATAATGAACTCCAATAGGGCAATTCCCAAAAGATACTTTTTTTCACCCAGTTGTGTGTTTGGCCAAAACCTGACACTCTTTCATTGCGACCAAATACTATATCTGGAAGTGCTGAAACACGTGCTAACATTTGTTCACCAGACAACATCGGTGGTGGCCCATCTCTTTCGACTCTGCCCTTAGTAAATTTATTACGATTCCTTCGATACTGGTGATTAACCGGTAGGAATCGACGATGACAATCAAAGAATGAGATTTTTCGTCCGTTCTGAAGACTGATTGATTTAGAGTGTTCCATACAATACGGGCAAGAGAGTCGGCCGTGAGTGCTCCAACCCGACAACATGCCGTACGCGGGGAAATCATTGATTGTCCACAAGACCGCGGCCTTTAAATTGAAGTTTTGCTTCCGATGACAATCATAAGTGACAGCTCCCTCAGTCCACAATGTTTTCAATTCATCTATCAAGGGTTTGAGAAATATGTCAATTTCTTTTCGCGGACCCTTAGGACCCGGAATAATCATCGAAAGATAAATAAATTCATCTTTCATGCACATTGACGGTGGCAAATTATAAACTGCCAGCAGCACTGGCCAAACTGAATGAGTTGCAGAATGTCCAAACGGATTAAAACCATCTGTGCACAATCCCAATCTGATATTTCTAGTATCCATAGCAAATGAAGGATAACATGTATCCAAATGTTTCCATGCTTCACTGTCAGATGGATGAGTCATTACTGTATCATCACGACTTCTTGCATGCCAACTCATGTAGGGGGCTGTCTTTTCCGACATGAATAATCTTTGAAGCCTCGGTGTTAGTGGAAAATACCGAAGCACCTTAAACGGGATATTTTTCTGTCGGACCGATTTCTTCTCCTTGTAACGAGGGTGTTGACATACAGGGTATTTATCCAACTGTACATTTTCTTTATAATATAAAATACAGTTATTTTGGCACGCGTGTATTTTTTCGTACCCAAGCCCCAATTTTCTCATTAGCTTTTTAGTCTTATAAAAAGTAGGCTCAAACTTGTTATCAGTAGGCAGCATTCCATTAATCAATCCAGCAATCCGATCATACGCAACTCCGCTGATATTACAATCGGCCTTGATGTTTAGGAGCTGTGTCATTGCTGAAAACCTAGTGTATTTAGGATAATTCTCATACAAAGGTTCATCGGCAGCTTTCAACATCTCGTAAAATTCTGCAGCTTCTTTATTCGGTAATTCAATCTCTACCGCAGCCCCTACTTCTGTGATATCAACTGCTGTAGTATCTGGTGGGACTGATGTCTGAAGATCTGGCCGATCAACATTATCATTCAGGCGGAATTGACCCCCAAGACTATCAAGTATCATAGTTCTATAGGGATTACATTGACCAGATGAAGAAGCACCAGCAGAGGAAGATTCACCATATGTCTGAACGACAGGATTGCTCGACGTCCCGACTTTGCGTGACTCCCCGTGACAAGTCCATAGAAAATATCTTGGTGCAAATCCTTTGCTATATAGATGCAGAGTGACAGTCTCCCGATCCAAAAATCGTCCATTTGAACAAATGCGGCACGGACATCGGATTTGATCACCCATGCTAATGAAATTCCGATTCGAATAGGCGAAATTTAGGAAGTACGTTACGCCTAATCGAAACTCATTCGTTAAAGCTCCACGATCAAGACGTCGGTACATCCAACTTCGATCAGCCGACATGATTCTGTCAATCAATGACAATTTCTTTGGTTAATGTCTTTAGGTGAGATTGTCCTATTCCATTCGGGATTTATGTTATTCGTACTGCACTTACGTTTTTATTTTAACTGTTAACTAATTATTCTAAATTTCGACAGTATCTCCCTACAGTTCTCCGAATACGCATATCATCTGGGCGCGTATCGGAGAACAAGAGAGATGTTGCCGAATTTTAGAATAATTAGTTAACAGTTAAAATAAAAACGTAAGTGCAGTACAAATAACTATATTCCCAAATTGTCCAATCAGGGACAATTCAAGAATTGTACGTCGTATAAAAGATCATCTACTTCTTTTACACGAACATACAATTCCCGAACGGATCTAAGGTTTTGCTAAATCATATCCGATTCGTCGATGCGTACGTGAAACATATCAACTCGTCGGATGGATGATTATTTTCTAAATGTTTCGAGACAGTTCGAGTCCATATTGAACGATTTCGGCGCGCGTCCGAAGTGGACGATTCCGGCGCGAGTCCGAAGTGGACGATTCCGGCGCGAGTCCGAAGTGGACGATTCCGGCGCGAGTCCGAATTGGACGATTCCGGCGCGCGTCCGAAGTGGACGATTCCGGCGCGCGTCCGAAATTAATCTAAACACTAATAATTAATCTAACAAATTAAACAATTAATCTAAACAATTAATTAACAATTATAAAATAATTAATTAACAATTTCAAAATAATAATATATATATATATATATAAATTCCGGCGCCGGAGTCCACCCTCCGGCGCCGGCGTACGGTGGCCGGACACACTGTCCGGCCACTGTAGAATTTCCGGCGGCGGCCATAGGCCGACCGCCGCCGGCCGAAACCCTAGAAATAGGGTTTCGGTCGGATTTTAACCAATACTCCGGCCGATCAACATACCGGCAGCAGCGGCAGCGGCGGCGAGAGGCGTCAGCGTCGGCAGCAGCGGCGAGAAGCGTCGGCAGGAGCGGCGGCGGCAGCAGCGGGAGGAAGAAGGGTCGGGCGCGAGAGCGTGCCCTATATAAACTTATCAGCAACGGCTCACTTGCCTGTTAGAAAGCCGTTGCTGATAAGTTATCATCAGCAACGGCTCACTTATCCGTTAGCAAGCCGTTGCTGAAGATTAAAAAATCAGCAACGGCTCGCCTTTCCGTCAGAAAGCCGTTGCTGATAATTAAAATAATTCGCAACGGCTCGGTTTTCCGTTAGAACGCCGTTGCAGATACAGATATCTACAACGGCTCGGGCGGCCGTAAGAATGCCGTTGCAAATAGCAACGGCTTGAGCGGCCGTTGCTGATAGCCGTTGCTGAAGATCATGTTTCTAGTAGTGAATCCGGACAACTTCCAAGTTTCAAAGAATCCACGAGGGGTTTGGAGTTCGATTCAATAATGACATTTTGCTAATGTTCCTGCAAAATAATAATTAATGCTTGTCGAACAGCAAGGGTTTCCGCATGCAGAACAATGTTAGCATTGATCATCAAACATCTAGCATACAAGATTTTACCAAAATGATCCCGGGAAATAATTCCAACAACATATGAAGAGCTAAAAAAGGAGTCACCACAATTGATTTTTATGCAACCTAGAGGAGAGGGCATCCATTTACATATGATAGGAGTTTTAGCTTTAGCATTGCCATCAGAAATTAAATTTGAATCGAGAAAGCCCACATAAGAAATTATTATCTTCGCTAAGCAAGAGGGGGAAAACTGTCGCGCCTGATGCAGCCCCTCATTTCTCTCAAACCAAATGAACCACCATGAAACGATAATTAATCTTTTTATCGAGCAACAAATTGAATCATCACTCAAGATAAGAAGATTGCTACCAAGTATCCATGGTTGCCTATTTGGCAACATGATTCTAAAATAATTTTGTAAACAAAATAAATGCTCAGATGTTTCAACAGCCGAATGACAAAGAGAACAAGAGTCGTTTGAAGATAATTTTAAAGAATAAAGCCTGTCTTTAGTAAGTAACCTACCATGCATCAATTTCTAGAGAAAAAAACTTAATTTTTTCAAGGATCTTTAAGGATCAAATAGCCAACTAGTTAAAAGGAGGATTAGCCATTAAAACATCATGCTCAAGGAGAAATTTGTAGACGGTAGCAGTGGTAATATTTCCATTCTTACTATCAATCCAAATAAATTATCATCATGGGATGTTAAAGGAAGATCAATCATAGAAACAAATGCACCCAACTCCAGAGAGAATATGTCATTACACATAGCCTCATTCTATTGTTGATTGTTAATGAGACAGCTTACTTTTTCATTCATCATTAATTAAATGAATATTAATGAAAGTGGGTTTACTTTCAAGTTAATAATTACTTGTGCAATGGGCGAATAATAATAATAATAATAATAATAATAATAATAATAATAATAATAATAATAATAATAATAATAATAATAATAATAATAATAATAATAATAATAATAATAATAATAATAATAATAATAATAATAATAATAATAATAATCAACCTTCAGATGATACCATTTATAGTGGGAAAAAGTTGGATTTATGTATCATATATGTTACCCTTTGCCTCACAGAGTTGACATTTCCGACAAGCAATGTATGCACAAGTACAAACTGGAACGAGTGCCAGGATGAGATGAACAGGGATCTGATGATGACGGCGGGCGACAATATTTGTCGCCATTCGCCATTCGCCATTTCTATTTCTCAAGCTTTCCCCGTGGTGGGGACCCTGTCGCCGAATCATGGCGAGGCAACAACTCACTCCCCCTCAATGAGACGGCGACTCCAGCTATGGCTTTAATTTGCTCATGCCTGCCTTCCAGCGGTACGGATCGACGCCAATAGATTGCTCCGACAAGCGTGCGTCGGACTTCCACCACCACCATCACCTCCGGTGGAGCCACCGCCCGCACGTGAACGCGGCCAGAGCTGCCGGTGATGCGCTCATGACATGCATGTGTACTGTTTGCTTTAATGCTCGATCGTGGGGCAGATGATGCGTGCTTGTGCTCCCGCAGATGTCATGTCAGGTACCGGTGAAGTATTAATTTTGTTTTCAGAAATAATTACCAGTTCTAGAAATGCGATATGTTTTATTTGAAATTAAGGAACTAAATTCGATTAAACTATTATATGTGCTTCAATGGTTGATAGTATATAAAATGTCTAGCCATGATCTCCTCAAAGCTTCATCGCAATGGATGAAAACACATAAAAATTCCAAAAAAAAGAACTCGACATATATGAAATAAAATACTTTTATTATTTAATTATGAACTCATGAAATAAAATAAATGCAAAAGAAAATAAGAGTTGAGCAGTCTCACCACTTACCAGGTACCAGTAGACAATTAATTCTCTTCTCTCTTCACAAGAACACAAATATAGAAGGCCCTCCACGAAAAGGTGATGGACCCTCTATATTCAACTTCAATTCCCCCTACATCTGAAGCTATTCGAGTTGTCCATGGATCTTATACACATCAAATTCTATCACACGCTTCATACAAGAATTGGGCAGGATTAATACTATCACAAGCTTCATACAGGAATTCTAGCGGTAGGATTAATACTATAAGATCATGTTTGCTTTGCAGAATATAATTTGGATGAGATATAATTTAAGATAAATAAGAGTGGGATAAAAATTTAAAATTTTTTTTTAAAATCCTATTCTATGTTTATTTTGGCATAGGATAAAAAGCATAGATAGGATATCAAAATTCATATCCTATGAATTTGGGCCTTAAACTCACTCCCTTCCCTAGGATTTCTAAATCAGGCTAGCGGTGAATTTGGGCTAAAATAAATCCACCCAAAATCCGGCCCGATTCATATCCATTGTTGCAGCAAACAATGGATTGAATTTTAAAATCCAATCCACCTCCTTAATCCATCTAAGCAAACGAGGCCTAAAATGTCATGTCCTCAACGACAACATACAATGCTTATGTAGAGAGAATGTTCAAACAGGAGGATTAATAATACAATGCTTGTGCCTGGTCCGGCTCGAAAAAATTCGTGTTCGGCCCATCCGAAAAAATTCATGCCCAGCCTAGCTCGAAAAAATTTATGCTCGGCTCGGTCTGAAAAAATTCGTGCACGACCCATTCCGACCCGGCTCGGCCTGACCTGACTCGAAAAAATTCGTGCTCGATATAGCCCGAAAGAATTCGTGCTCGGCCCGTCCCGGTCAGAAAAAAATTCATGCCCGGCCCAACCCGACCCCAAAAAAATTCATGCCCGACCCAGCCCAAAAAAATTCGTGTCCGACCCGGCCTAAAAACACCAGCCCGACCCGATACCAAAAATAATGGGTCAGCACGACCCGACCCATTTAGCCCGATACCACTAAAAAATACTTAAAATCAAGTTTAAACTCAATAATTAACGAATTTTAAACCTACTAATACCGATCCGAAGTGTTTATCGGGCTATCAGGCCGGGCCGACCTGGGACAATAAGGGATCGGCCTTATCGGGTTGGCCAGATAACAGCCCAAACCCGATTTTTTTGTGCTGGGTTGGGTCAAGCTATCGGGCCGGGCCGAAAACTACCACCCCTATATCAAACCGTGCCAAAATTACTAGACCTATATACGAAGATTCAAGTTGCAAGTGTAATTGCAACTTTCATTTGCGGCCAACCAAACGCTTGCAAATAGAAATTACAACTCTACTTGCGGGCAACCAAACGATAGGCTGCAAAATCTATTTGTGGGCATTTGCTTTTGCATGCTAATAAATTTTGCAGCATTTGCACTTGCGAGCAACCAAACGCCCCATTAGTTACTTATATAAGAAAATAAAACAAGTATGGATTGAAGGCAATACTAAACGCCCCATTAGTTACTTATATAAGAAAATAAAACAAGTATGGATTGAAGGCAATACTGAGATAATAGTCAATTTCAATCAACACAAACAATCAAGATTTATAGTGGTTTAACAACCTTGCCCATGTCCACTACCTTAACTTACCATCAAGGTAGTGGATGTAGGCAAGGTTGTATTTTAATTTTGATTTTAATTTTTTTCAAAAGACCAAAATGCCCTCTAACTAAAGTTTAACCTATTTGATTTAATTAAGACACATCCAAATTGGGTTCCGGTTGAACTCTCAGAGTTGACTCGAGCTTGACTCGAACCCAAAAACAAGAATCAACATTCCCTATGCGCATTCGGGCCGTATTGTTGGCCCAAGGATTACCCCTATGCCTCGATCCCTATTTTGATGATAACAAATATGAAATTAATGCATTTGTGAATTTTTGATCTCAGGTTGATGGTGTGATACGCGTGTGAACTTCGGTCTGAAAAATGCCAAGAAACGTCAAAAACGGCTCCGACGACGATCGCGTAGAAATCCTAGGAGTAGAAATATAAATTATGTAATATGACTCTAGGAATACATCCTAAACCTAATTGTAATATTCTTCGAGTCAAAAATCGAAAACGGAACCCAAAAACAAACATCGTGAGAAAAAATCAGCAAAAACAGTCGATTTCCAAGGTCTGGCCGATGGGCAGTCGACGGCCGATCGACCAGCCCATTAGCCGGCCATCGACCGGTGGAGTCCCAGAATTGACAGTGGACTCCGGTCGATGGCCGATCACTCGGTCAGTCGACCGACCTTTTGCCAGCCATCGACCGGGTGCCCTGTCCGAGTAAGGGGTTAGAAATACCCCTCATAAACACTCACCTAACCTCTCTCACTATTTTACTAGGCCTTCCTAAGAGAGTTTTAAGCCTCCCTAAGTTGATTTCCATGCCCGAGCTTGAACGATCTATCTTCTACTCGGAGTGTTCTTCGCGTCTTGACTTCGGCTTCAAATCGCATCCCATGAGTTGAGGAGTTGGAGGCTTTGAAGGCTAAGAAAGGAGCACACTTGTTTGGTTTACTTCTTTGTTCCTTTAGATCTTGTTATCATAGTTGTTAAAAGAGTTTTTCGTTGATAGGTGTGCTAGGTAAACATCTTAGGGTTTTTTTTGTAGATTTGTGTTTTGCCTAAGTGAATAGGTGTTGAGGCTTTTTCAAAGGGTTGAGAAGTGAGTCCTCATTTTATTCAAAGCGAAACACCTAGTCTACAAAGAAGTTTGGTTAGAAATCCTTAGTGTAGAGCCAAGGTAGTGGAGTAGGCGGTTGGCCGAATCACTATAACTGCTTGTGTTTGTATTGCTTCGATTGCTTGTCTTTATTTAATTTTTATACTTGTCATAGCATCGTAATTAGACGAATATCGATTTGGTTGTGATCAGATTTGAATTGAACTTAGTTTTAACCACACACTATTCAACCCCCCCTTCTAGTGTGGGTATTTGAAGAACACATACCTTAAGTCGTGCCTACCGGCGATCCGTTCGACCCGCTCTGATGCGCCTCCGAATCATCCTGCTAAAACAAGAGATGAAAACTCTATTAAAATTGCGGGTATTACAATAAATATCAAGAATAGTAACACTAACAAGAGCAATGTTAATATGATAGATTTATAGTAGTTCGACAACACCGCCTACTCCACTACCTAAGCATCGCACTTAGGATTTTAACCTAATTCACTATAATTATATTGTTTCCTCCTAGAGGATTTACAAGTTGAGGCATCAACCCTCTCCCTGAGGGTTACTCTCTCCCTGAAAGTACCTCCAACACCTCTCTCACAAGGACAAAAATATAATTCCTAGTGAACTAAGTGAACTTATGCCTTAACACCAAGACAACCACCTAATTCTAAGACCTACACCCTATGTCTACATAAACACCTGAAATACAATAATAAACCAAGCAAAGTACAATTAAATGGACCAATAACAAAACTAAACTAGTACCTAGCTACAAGTAATGAATCCTAGTTCCTCTTGATGCCTTGATGATGAATCAATCTAAGCTTAAAGGCAAGATCAACTAAAAGGAAGCTCAAGCTAGGGGTTTTAAGAAGACTTGCTCAAGGCTCACAAGGTATTCAATGATGGCTCAAAAGTTTCTAGAGGTCCAAAGGAAGGCCGTGAAGGGTGTTATATAGGCATATAAAACCATATAACTCGGGCTCCATGGTTTGAAACAGCTAGAAAAAGAGTCATTGGCAATTCAATCGACCGACAGTCGAATGCTGGTTAGCCGAGATTCGACCACCATTTGACTGAACTGCTATTGAAAATTCCATTAGCTTTTCGGTTGACCTCTAGTCGAAGTTTGGTTGATCGAACTTCGGCCGAATTTTGCCTGAAACTCAGTTTTAGCTGAGTTTCACGAACTCGGGTGTCGAGTCTTGCATTTTGGGTTTCAAAATTAGGATTTCATCATCATGATTACATTTAGAGGATTTATAATCATTGTAAAAACACCATAAACCTAAACTCTACAACTTCGTGCTTTTCGAGTATCGAATGTCCTTGAGAATTTTTTGATTTTGTGTCGATCTTTCGGTCGCAGATGTCGCGTGCTAATCGACTTGGAACATGTAATTATTTTCCAATGAAATCATTAGTTCTGAGTTTGTTATCATCAAAATCGAGAATAAGACCAATGTTGAAAACCTTAGGCGAAAACCTTCTTGCCCTTCATGAGTGATGCCAAAAGCAGGGGATAAGTTGTGATCACATATGTTTTCATAAATGCATATAGGCATGGGGAGCTTAGATAGGTGTATTTTAAGTATGCATGTTGATAGGGAGTGTTGGCTTAAGGGTCTCTCTTAAGCCTCGATCTTTATTTTGATGATAACAAACATGTATTTAATCCAAGTGTGTAGTTTTGAGTTCAGGTTGAGGTTACGATACGCATGCCAAATCCGTTCGAATGGGACGACGAAAAAGATCGTTAAAGAAACAGAAGAAGAAATAGTTGAAGAATGGCTCGGGATTAAATCAAGTAGATTTAATGTAATATGTCCCTAGGATAGTTTATCCCAAGCCAAAATTGTAAGGTTATCCAAGTTGAAACTTGGTAACCAAACCCTTAGAAATAGCATGCAAAAATACAAGAAATTAATGATCCTCAGCCTGGGATCGGTCGACTGGCCGACCGAACAAGGCAATAGAATGGCGATGCAGCCCATTCGGTTAATCGACTGGTCGACCGAAGATCGCAAAAATTTGGCAGAAGACTGGTCGACCGAATGTAGCGAAGGGCAAACAACTGGGCTGTGTCGGTCGACCAACAGAGGCAAAAAATTGGCAGAAAGGTAGCGGTCGACCAATCGGTCGACCGACCTAAAGATAACCTTATTCTCGCGACTCGCTGCAGCAATTTGGTCGATCGACGGGTCGATCGAATGTTGGAAGATTTGTTGGTGATTGACTCGACGGTCGATCGACCTCTCTCAACTACGAGCGGTCGTACTGGGCGGTCGATCCGTCGGTCGACCGACAGATCGACTGGCCGCGACCGAACGGGCTCAACGGTCGACTTTTTGCCCGTTGAACGGTCCATTCGGGTGAGGGGTTATAAATACCCCTCACCAAACTTCATTAAACACTTTTTGCAATCTTACTTGAGCATTAAAAGAGTTCTTTAAAGCCTTCAAAGACCTTCACCTGCGCACGCCCTCTGCTTCCATTCTCAACAGCAAATCCAAGCACTGCTTCTTTCTGCTTCAACATGGCTGCAATCCTTAGAGTCATCATCTTGCGAGTTGAAGACAAGAAGACGTGGAAAGAAGCTTGGTTTAATCTTTGATTCCTTAGCTCTTTCCTTGTATTTAATCTTTATTGTATCTTGTTTTCTAGTTTGAGAAAGCTAGCTAAGTGTGCTAGGAAACACTTAGGGTAAACTTTGTAGAATTGTGTTTTGTCTAGGTGAATAGGATTGAGGTATTCTCCAAGTGAGGGAGAAGGGTGTCCTCAAGTGTATTCAAAGGGAAACATAAATTCTATAAAGTAGTGTTTAGAAATCCTTGGTAAGGAGCCAAGGAGCCAAGGTAGTGGAGTAGGCGGTTGGCCGAACCACTATAAATATTGTTGTTTGCATTATTTATTTACTTGCTTTTATCATTGACATTGAATTGAGATCATATCAACCATCAAAGAACAATTGCATTAAGCTAAGATAAAATTGAGCAAAAGAAAATTGAAAAAGGGAACTGACACTATTTAACCCCCCCTTCTAGTGTCGGATTTCACACAATAGGGAGAGCATATGATAACACTTGGTAAATTGGTACTCAAAATGAATGTTTAAAGTAGTGTCTTTATTGAAATGTTAGTCACCATTAGAAAATGAGAGATTGTTGGCCAAAGGATTTAACCTTGGTCCCAATCTTAATTTTGAAGATAACAAAACATGATACTAATAAATTTATCAACTTTTGGTTTCAAATCGGAGAATGATATGTGCACCAAGGCCATCTTCAAAACTTAAAGATAAAAGTTCAAGAATCTGGGACTTCGGAGCTCAAACATATCAATTTTAGGTCTAGAATTTACTTTATCATGTAATTACCCTCACTGGCCTCAAATCATTGTTTCTCACATATCTACAAGCATTTGAACCCAAACCATTGAGTGTGCCCAAAAGTGGCAGATTGTCGCGGTCGCTTGGGCGGTTGATCAGTCGGTCGACCGGCGATCGATCGGGAAGCGACCGTGCGTCGCCAACGGGCAAAAAAATGCCCATTGACGATACCTTGAGTTGGGGGGGTTATAAATACCCAGCCAAAACTCTCTCCCTGTGAGTTGTTTATGCCTCTAAGCCTCGAAGAGTCATCCTAAGCATCTTCTTAGCTCTCTCTTGATAAAATCTTCAAAACCTAGCCCTTGATCCCTCAATCTCAAGTATTCATCATTGGAGGGTCCTTCAAGTTTGCTAGGCTTAACAAGAAGAGGTGATCCTATTGTGATAAGTCCTCATTTCTCCCTTCTTGTGATTAAAGTATTTTTAGTTTCTTTTTCATTGTATTAACTTGATTGCATAATAGACCTTGTGTAAAACTAGATTAGGAGTTGTTCTTAGGAATTGAGGTGGGAAAGCTCACTCTGTGTGAATGTGGATACTTCCGGGTGCGAAAGTGTAGGGTCTTTCCGGTGTAAAGTCCTCAATTGTAAGTCACTCTTAATTTAGTGTAATTTGTGTGTGAAATCCTAAGCACGAGTCTTAGGTAGTGGAGTAAGCGGTTGGTCGAACCACTATAAATTCTTTTGTGTTAGCATTGTTACTCTTGCATTTATTTAACTACTTTATTTTATCGCTTCCATATTTAATCATCTAATTGTGGATTGCCTAAGTTGTAAGAAAATAATTAAAATCGAAAAACTAAATTAGGCAAAAAGATTTAGATAACACACTATTCACCACCCATCTAGTGTGGCCATTTCTCCAACATTTGGTATCAGAGTAGGTCGTAGATTGAGATTTCACCGTCTCCTCTACATCTATTCTCGATCCGAAAAATGGCACTAGAGTTGGTAGCGTCTGTACCACCTAGGTTTGATGAGTCAAACTTTGGTATTTGGAAAGGAAGAATGTATACATTCTTAAAGACTCAAGGTATATGTGTGTTTAATATAATAAAGTCAAAATATATAGAACCTAAGAAAAATATGGATGCATGGATCCAAGAATAAATTAATAGGTTGGAGTTAAATGCCAAGGCAACAAATTGCATATATTGTTCTCTGGAAAATAATATTTTTGAAAAAGTCATGTATTGTACTTCGGCATATGATATTTGGGCTACTTTGAACATGCTTTATGATTATGCTAAAACTGAAGAACTTGTTACCCAAAGTGAAGGAGACGATGACAATTGTCATACTCCTATATCTAATGAAATTCTTGAAGCAAATAGTGTATCTAGCCAAAAAAGTACAAAGAGTCGAAAGAGAAAGGTAATATGTCACATATGAAGCATTACCCTAGTATGAAGAATAAGGCAAAACAGAGGTCAAATGCTTCCACTCACTCACGTGCATCAGTGAAGCATTCTCATACCATGATGACAAAGCTAACATCATGAACGTCAATGAGGAGGTATTCTCTTCTTCTAGCCATGATAATCATAATCATAGATTTAATTCATTTAGTTCCTCGAATCTTCTTTATGATGGATTAATAGACGAATGTAAATTATGTATGCCTTGATCGTTAAAAAGGATAAAGAAAATTAAAAATTAAAAGAAGAAAATTTGACACTTAGTTCTCATTTACATGAAGTAAAACTAGAAAATGAGAAACTAAAAATTAGTGTCACTAATTCATTTCATGATATCCTAGACATTGACACTGAGGATTTGAAAAACACAAATGACATCTTGAAAAAGGAAAATAGCTTGTTAAAAACTCAATTGCATGCATTGCATAAATCTATGAATGATTTAAAAAATGAGATGTTGATTTTGAATAGGAAGATTAATGCTTCATCTCTTAAAAGTTTTAGAAACCGAAATGATTCATCTAGGAAACCCCAAAACAAAAATATTTCTTCTAAGAATGCTCATGTTCATCAAAACTCACATGTTAAGCATTCTAATGCTAGATCACATGTCCATAGTATAAATAAAAAGAAATTTAATGGACATTATTTTCGTTTGGTATTTTTGGTCATGCCATTAATGATTGTGCTTTAAAAAAAAATCCAAGTGTAGCTATGACAGTTTGGATTCCTAGGCCATCTAAGCCCCAACGATCCAAAGTCATTTGGGTACCAAAAGTTTCTTGTTCATTTGTTGGGGGAGTTGCCACACAAGGATGAATGACAAATGAAATATTGAAGTTGACCTTGGATTCAGATGAAAAAAATCTATATAAGGTTGCAACTTCAAGTCATCATGATGCCTTAGTAAGGTTGGCATAAATAATATATCGGTATCATTCCTATCACTTAATTCCTATATTATAGTTGGAATTTTGATACAAAAATAATTTTGGTTGATTTTCGTTCTCTCGTTATATTTCGTTATACAAATGAAATATGAACGATCTTGCATGTTGTTTGAGTAAAATAGCACAAATAAGAAATTTGGATTATAAAGAAACTACTAAATCTTGACTCTCTTTATGATTACATAATATAGATAGATTTTAAATTTGGAACCTTGTATCTTGATTGACAAACTTGTCATGAGCATAAATTGCAAACTGATTACACTTAAACAAGTATCTTGATGAATACATAAAATTTCATATTTCAAGCAAATAAAAATATGATGAGTGTATGTATTGAAAAATTGATATATATGCTTAAAATTGCATAAATTTTTTAGTAAAACTCTATATGCTCAAAAACATCATTATAAGTTACCTAGACAATATCTTATTAGATCAGGGGATCCTACAATAGAAATCTAAGGTTTTGCATAAAGTCCAAATATTTACGATTAAACTTTTCGCCACACTAGAGGGGGGGGTGGGTGGGTGGGTGAATAGTATGTTAACTAAACCTTTTGCCTAATTCCAATTTTAATCGTTTCTTAGATTACTTAGACAAATTGCAATTTATTGACTAAATACGAAAGCAATAATAAAACAATTTAAACACAAGCTAGGGTATCAATGATAACACAATTCTTTATAATGTCTACTCCACTACCTAAGCACCCCGCTTAGGATTTCCAAACTAGCTTTACTAGATTATATCTTTTCCCTTACAAAGAGGACTTTACCCCGAAAAGTCTCCGCTCTTAAACAGAAGGCGCTTCCACACCCGGAAGTATGCCGCCTTCCTACCGAGAGCATCTCCCACCTCAACCTAAGGGACAACTCAACTAATACTAGTAAACTAAGTTTACAATGATGGATTTAAGCCTTAACACCAAGACAACCACCAACTCAATCAAACCTAGCAGCCTAGGTTTACACACTTAAAAATACAATGAAATAAACAATAAAATGTAATAATAAATGGAGCAATAAATCAAACAATAAAGTACTTAGCTCCACAACAATATTCCTAGCTTCCTTTTGATGCCTCGAAGATGAATTAAAGTAAGCTCAAAGTCAATATCAAGGTTTCTAGGCTCAAAGCTAGGGTTTTTTTTACAAAGATGGCTCAAGAATTCTTATAGAGATGGAAGGAGTGGCTCTTTGAGGTCTAGAGGCATCAACATTGGGCTTGGAATGAGTTTGGGATGGGTATTTATAACCCCCCAACACTCAAGGCTCATCAACGGGCATTTTTTTGCCCGTTGCCGACGCCCGATCGCTTGTCGGTCAATCGTCCGAGCGACTGAAGGCATTCTGCCCATTCTGGGCATCGATCGGTCGACCGAAATGGCTTCTGCCCATTTTTGCCTTCTGCTGGTCTGACTGGTCGACTGAATTTGGGCATGGCTGATTTCTTGTGTATTTTTTTGATCGTTTGT
This sequence comes from Canna indica, assembly GCA_034359265.1. Taxonomy (NCBI): domain Eukaryota; kingdom Viridiplantae; phylum Streptophyta; class Magnoliopsida; order Zingiberales; family Cannaceae; genus Canna; species Canna indica. The sequence continues at coordinate 26,382,325 of CP136898.1, read as the reverse complement.
TCGTTCTGGGTTTCGTCTTCACTAAGTCTCCTTATATAATATTTATTAACTTTAAGTTAATAACTTTTAGGTTCCATGAAATACTTTCAGGTTCCATGAAACATTAGTTTCATGAAACTGAGATTAATATTTCATTGAGAAATACTTTCAGGTTCCAAGTCGATTAGCGTTCGACGTCCCCGATCGGAAAAATCAAAGAAATCGGCAAGGACGCTCATCGACACCCGGGATTCTTCGAAAAGTTAGAGTTTAGGTTTAGGGTGTCCAGCATGTGTTGTAAATCCCCATGATGAAGCAAAGAAATCCAAAAACCAAACTCGAACCCCAAAACATGAAAACTCAAAAAATTAAAAAAGGCACTGGAATTCACTAAGCCTAAGGAGCTTATTGGAGGGCTATATAACCTAGACATTTTCTTGGCACCAAAACTGTCGATAATTCTTCCTTAGGTAAAAACTAGATAACAAGATATTTTTAAGGATTTTTTGGAAGCCTTTAGCCTACCCATATTTGACCCGGGAGATTATAAAAGTTCCGATTTTCGAAAATTTGTACAAGATCCCAAAAGTTAGATTTTGATTCCTAAGGATTTTGATTTTTTAGATATTTTTATTGAATCCAAATGGGGGTAATCCATATATAATATTTATGTTTTAAAGTTATTAACTTAAAGTTAAGAAATTTTATATAAGTATACTTAGCGAAGACGGAACCCAAAACGAACAAACGAGCAGAAAAGTACACAAGAAATCAGCCCTGCCCAGATTCGGTCGACCCACTAGTGGACCGGCTGAAGGCAAAAATGGGCAGAATCCATTTCGGTCGATCGACCGATGCCCAGCATGGGCAGAATGCCTTCGATCGCTCGCTCGGTCGACCGACGATCGACCAGCAAGCGACCGGGCGTTAGCAACAAGCAGAAAAATGCCCGTTGACGAGCCTTAGAGTGTTGGGGGGTTATAAATACCCATCCCAAACTCATTCTAAGCCCAATGTTGATGCCTCTAAGCCTCAAAGAGCCACTCCTTGTATATCTACAAGAATTCTTGAGTCATCTTTGCAAAGAACCCTAGCTTTTAGCCTAGAAACCTTGATATTGACTTTGAGCTTGTTTTGATTCATCTTCAAGGCATCAAGTGGAAGCTAAGAATGTTGTTGTGGAGCTAAGTACTTTATTATTTGATTTATTGCTCCATTTATTGTTGTATTTTATTATTTATTTTATTGTATTTTCAGGTGTGTAAACCTAGGTTGCAAGGTTTGATCGAGTTGGTGGTTGCCTTGGTGTTAAGGCTTAAATCCACCATTGTAAACTTAGCTTACTAGTATTAGTTGAGTTGTCCCTTAGGTTGAGATGGGAGAGTGCTCTCGGTAGGAAGGCGGGATACTTCTGGGTGTGGAAGTACCTTCGATTTGAGAGCGAAGACTTTTCGGTGTAAAGTTCTCTTTGTAAGAGAAACGATATAATCTAGAAAAGCTAGCTTGGCAAATCCTAAGCGGGGTGCTTAGGTAGTGGAGTAGGCATTGGGGCCGAACCACTATAAAGAATTGTGTTAGCATTGATATCCTTGCTTATGTTTAAATTATTTTATTATTGCTTTCGCATTTAGTCGATAAATTACAATTTACCTAACTAATATAAGAAACGATTAAAATCAAAATTAGGCAAAAATTTAGTTAACACACTATTCACCACCCCTCTAGTGTGGCCATTTCACCAATAATTGCTATTAAGTTAATAAATCAACGACGGCCCTCGCAGCCCTCTCTAAGCCGCCGTGGATTAGTTTTTCATTTTCGCACCGCGTGTGCGCCATCGACTCATATGAGAGCCGTCGCTACTGAGTTAATAAATCAGCAACGTCCCACGAGGCCCTCTTTCAGTCGTTGTTGATTAGTGTTTCTTTTTCACACCGCGTGTGTGCTATCGTCTCATAAGAGGCAACCCCATAGCGGCCGTAAGTGACTCGTTGCAAATGTTGTTATATCTGCCACGGCCAGAGCGGCCATAAGTAAGCTATGGCTCTTATCGATTTATTTAGATTTGTTGAACGGCTAGTTAAGCCCTAATGCCTTCATCTCCTCTATAAATAAGCCCGATTTCAGCCTCTAAACTCTTCCAACTGTTCATTGAGCTAATCCCTGAGTGTTGAAGCCTACAAAGAGTGATTTCAAGCCCTAATCTTCATCCTTTCTCTCTCAAGTGTTGGTCTTCATTCTTCAACCCTCTCAAGGCAATGCTCTCCATCTTCTTGAGGTGTTGGAAGTCTAGAGGGGTTGTTGAAAGGAGTTGTTCAAGTTTGTTTTATATTTTAGGTCCTTTAAAGTTGTTTTTCTTCTCGTTTGTTTGAATTCATAAGTGTAGTTTGCAAGGTGTGGTTGGGAACACCTTGGTTTGTTGTAGAGTTTTATTTTGTTAGAGAATAGGTGTTCAGGTCTTCTCAAAGGGTTGAGAATTAAATCCTCATTGTATTCTTAGAAAAATATTATATCTATAAAGTGTTAAGGTTAGAAATCCTTAGTGAGGAGCCAATGTAGTGGAGTAGGCGGGTTGGCCGAACCACTATACTTGCTTGTTAATTGTTAATTCACTTCAAAAGAATTCAAGTTTGGGTGTTAAGTTGCTTCAAACCAAAAAGATTAGAATTTGCCTACACACTATTCAACCCCTCACCTCCCCCCACTTTTAGTGTGGATATTTGAACAACTCTTTATTTATGCCCGTTGAGACAATTTTAAGCATAACTTGAGTCATCTTTCAAGCATTGGTCGAGGTCATTTTCGCATTTCTCGACCTGGGTCTTGCTCGAAAATTCTTGTCGGTTATTCGCCTGGTCGTAGATTGACACTTCACCGTCTCTTCTACATCTAGTCTCGATCCGAAAAATGACATTAGAGTTGGTAGTGTCTGTACCACGTAGGTTTGATGAGTCAAACTTTGGTCTTTGGAAAGGAAGAATGTATACATTCTTAAAGACTCAAGGTATAGGTGTGTTTAATATGGTAAAGTCAAAATACATAGAACCTAGGAAAATATGGATGCATGGACCCAAGAACAAATTAATAGGTTTGTGTTAAATGCTAAGGCAACAAATTGCATATATTGTTCTATGAAAAATAATATTTTTGAAAAAGTCATGCATTGTACTCCGGCATATGATATTTGGGCTACTTTAAACATACTTTATGATTATGCTAAAATTGAAGAATTTGTTACTCTAAGTGAAGGAGACGATGACAATTGTTATACTTCTATATCTAATGAAGTTCTTGAAGCTAATAGTGCATCTAGCCAAAGAAATACAAAGAGTCAGAAGAGAAAGGTGATATGTCACGTATGCAATGAGAAAGAGCACGTGAAGAAGAATTGCCCTAGTATGAAGAACAAGGTAAACGGATGTCAAATGCTCCCACTCACTCACGTGCATCAAGTGAACCATCCTCACACCATGATCACAAAGCTAAGATCATGAACGTCTATGAAGAGGTATGCTCTTCTTCTAGCCATGATAATCATAATCATAGATCTAATTCATCTAGTTCTTCGGATCTTCTTTATGATGAATTATTAGACGAATGTAAAAATATGTATGCCTTGATCGTTAAAAAGGATAAAGAAAATAAAAAATTAAAAGAAGAAAATTTGACACTTTGTTCTCATTTACATGACGTAAAAATAGAAAATGAGAAACTAAAAATTAGTGTCACTAATTCATGTTATGATATCTTCGGCATTGACACTGAGGATTTGAAAAAAAAATGACATTTTGAAAAAGGAAATAGCTTGTTAAAATCTCAATTGCATGCATTACATAAATCTATGAATGATTTAAAAAATGAGATGTTGATTTGAATAGGAAGATTAATGCTTCCTCTCTTAAAAGTTCTAGAAATCTAAATGATTCATCTAGGAAAACCCAAAACAAAAATGTTTTTTCTAAGAATGCTCATGTTCATCATAACTCACATGTTAAGCATTCCAATGGTAGATCCCATGTCCATATTATAAATAAAAAGAAATTTAATGGACATTATTTTTATTGTGGTATTTTTCGTCATGCCATTAATGATTGTGCTTTCAAGAAAAATCCAAGTATAGCTAGGACAGTTTGGATTCCTAGGCCATCTAACCTCCAAGGACCCAAAGTCATTTGGGTACCAAAAGTTTCTTGTTCTTTTGTATGAGGAGTTACCACACAAGGATGAATGACAAATGAAATTATTGAAGTTGACATTGGATTCAGATGAAAAAATCTTCATGAGGTTGCAACTTCAAGTCATCATGATGCCTTAGTAAGGTTGGCATCAAAAATACATTGGTATCATTCCTATCACTTAATTCTCGTGCCATAAAAAATACATGATGCCTTAGTAAGGTTGGAATTTTGATACATAAATAACTTTGGTTGATTTCCATGCTCTCGTTATATTTCTCAAAAAACATTTTTTATTTTTTATTTCCCGATTTCTTCGGAAACCTTAGTGGCCTATAACAAGCCTAAGCGACCTTGCGATTCAAAATTATAGTGTAATTGTGGCCTTTCGGTTTTTAGCCAATAGGAAGGGTTGGAGATCATGTTTTCACTTATATTTCACTTGTGATCTCTTTAAATTCGTTTTGATATCACTCGATTTTATTTTGAAATGAATTTGAAACTATTTAGCAAAGTAGACTTTGATATCGATAATTGATCCCTCTCTTTGCTACTTAGTTTGATAACTTGCTTTTAATTACATTTTCATTAATCTACTAATGAATATTACTTGCAAGCTATTGAAAATAAAAGGCTATCATGAAGAAAATAGATAAACGTAAATAAATGTATGGAATTCTTCAAGAAATGAGGTATGAGCTTCAATTGGACTAAAATTCTTGCATGACACCTCACTTCTCTTAATTAAACGAATTCCATATGCTTATGAATGATCTTGCATGTTGTTTGAGTAAAATATCACAAGTAAGAAATTTATAATGAAAAGAAACTCCAATATCTTGACTCCCTTTATGATTACATATTATAGATAGATTTTAAATTTGGAACATTGTATCTTGATTGACAAATTCATCATGAGCATAAATTGCAAAATAATCACACTTAAACAACTATCTTGATAGATACTTAAAATTTTATATTTCAGGCAAATAAAAATGTGATGAGTGGATGTATTAAAAAATTGATATATATGATTAATTTGCATAATTTTTTTAGTAAACTCTATATGCTCAAAAATATCATTATAAGTGATCTAGACAATATCTTACCATATCGGGGGATCCTATGATAGAAATCTAAGGTTTCACATAAAGTCCAGATATTTACGAAAACACCACTATGAACTTGAGAATTTTCTAGAAAATTGTGGAGATGTCCATTTTGAGTGATTCTTGATTCTATGGAATCCTCATGAAGTCTAGTTCATGTGAAAAAAGTTTCATAAAATTCCAATATTTAGATCTCTCAAAATAATTTTCTTTGTAAGCACTAGAAAACACAGTTCAGCTCGACCGGTCGCACGACATGCGATTGCCTAGTCGACCGACGCACTAGAAAATGATCCTACCCTAACACATAAGTTAGTTCATCATGTTGAGTAGATCTTTCATCCTTCTTCATCTCTATGTCTAGGGTTACTCATAAAATCATGGTTCATGCTTCTCTACTCTAAGCATAGTGGTCTTTCTTTGTCACTTTTGACTCAAAACAAGTTTTAGGGAAGAAAAATCAACTTTCTTGTGTCTTTTGTGTGTCTAAAATCCTTCTCTTCATGAAATCTCATATTTTTCTTTTTTTTGTTTTGTTCGTTGTTGTTAAAATGGATCTTCATGATGATTCAAATTTCTCATTTCCATTTTGCCATTTTTTTTAAAAAGAAAAAAAGCCAAAACAAAAGAGTGTTCTTGTTGGTTTTATTTATTTATTTTTTAAGAAAGGAAGAAAAATAAATTTTGGACTCATACATTGATATTTAATATTAAAACTAAATGCTTATCTCTCAAGAAGAAACATAGGAAAAAGATTCATGTAAAAATTCATCTTGATCTTAAAAGTGTCCCTTCTTTTTGGTTTAGGTGCATACATTACCCATCAAAGCTAATTATATGCATATTATCCTAGTTGTCTTACAGATGGCACCCAAGACAAAGCTTCCAAGTTTGCCCGATAATCTCCTCACCTCCATAGGCAAGACTCAAGCCCCTAGGTTCGTAGACAGAACCATCTTACAAACTCGTCCAGTGAACCCGGGAGACCTAGAAAAGTATGATATTAGAAGCAGGCTTGCAGCCCTAGGATGGGTAGAATACATAGGGAGATAGGTACCAGTGTGTCCCATATTGGTAAATGCATTCTTCTCTAACCTAGTTATAGATAAGGTTAGACTAGGTGACTCACTAGTGCTTAGATCTGAAATCCTAGGTAAATCCATAATCATCACTGAAACATCAAACTATTTGTAAATCCATAGAAGATTTTCCTAGTTCTGAGGTTGGGTCAACCATTTGTCCTCAAGGTTACTAGGGGGTGCTTCCTACTCAAAGCATCAAACTATCAACTACTGCTAGGATTATGCATCTTATCATTGCTTTGCTTATAATATACTTCCTAGGATAGGACATTATGATGAGGTAACCAACACGAGCAACAGTGTGCTCTTTTATGCTATGACGCGTAGACCTATAAACGTTCTTGATCTTATGCTTCGTTACATAGCGGATGTTCATGCCTCTAGAAGGCAAGCTCCTATGTCACAATAATCTCTCATTTCATCTATGCTGCTAGGGTAAATAGGTCCAAATTTGAGATAGAGTATGTGCCCAAAGCAATAGACACCTTTACCCTAAAACGGATGTAAATACTTGAAAGCCAACACGGTAAGAGGGTACGGGGGGCACCTAAGGCGCGCAACGATGATGATGAGGATAGGGATGAGGCGGATGCTGGTGGAAGCTCGTCAACTGCTACTCATATTGAGCGTTTGGGAGAGTTGGAACATCGATTTGCTCAATTTGCCAAAAGGAGGAGAAAAAGTCATGATAGTGGTTGATATGTTCAAATTATGGCATGATGATAGGGGGAGTTAAAGATATGCATATTGATAGGGGGAGCACTAAATATAATATGTGTTGTATTCATCATCTTATAAACTCATGATTAACACTAATTGATTAATACATTACGTATAGATGTTATGTTTTTTTATCATCGATGCTTTGTCATCATCAAAAATGGGGAGATTGTTGGCCGATGATTTCTCCTTTGTGCTCTACTCTCTTCATGATTATATTGATGATAACAAACCAAGTCTACCTAACTAAGTTCTTGATGCATGAAGGTCGTAGGTTCGACAAAAGGCGGAAGCCGGTTTCAGAGTTTGCGACATTTATCTCGATACGACGTACATTTACGAAGACCTATAGAAGTTTGACGTATGCACCAAAGACGTCATGGGGGAGTTCAGAGAACACATGGCAAGCTCTTTAAATCGATGCACGTTGAAGGCAAGAACCCGAAAACGAAGCGGGCAAGAAGAAAGTTGGAAAATACAAGCTCAGCCCAGGTTCGATCGATCGGTCGATCGACCGAATATGGTCAAAAAATGGCAGTAGCCAATTCAATCGACCAAATATGGTTAAAAATTGGCAGTAGTCAATTCGCTCAATCGGGCGGTCGACCGATTGTGGTCAAAAATTGGCAGTAGCCAATTCGATCGACCAACTATTTCCAGAAAGCAGCAGTATGCCCGCAGTTGCTTGGTAGGTCTACTGACGATCGATCGGGTGTCGCCAACGGGCAGAAAAATGTCCATTGACGAGACCTTGAGTTTGGGGGGTTATAAATACCCACCTAAAACATTCTCCCACAATGTTGTTGATGTCTCTATGCCTCAAAGAGTGATCCTAAGCATCTTCTAAGCTCTCTCTTGATCATATCTTCAAAACCTAGCCCTTGATCCCTCAATCTCAAGTGTTCATCATTTGAGGGTCCTTCAAGTTTGCTAGGCTCAACAAGAAGAGGTGATCCTATTGTCATAAGTCCTCACTTCTCTCTTCTTGTGATTAAAGTATTTTTAGTTTTTTTTTCATTGTATTAACTTGATTGCATAATAGACCTTGTGTAGGGTCTAGCGAGTTTGTGGTAACCTTGGTGTTTAAGGTGTAAAGCCACTTGTGTAAAACTATATTAGGAGTTGTTCTTAGGAATTGAGGTGGGAAAGCTCACTCGGTGTGGAGGTGGATACTTTCGGGTGTGGAAGTACCTTCGAAGGGAGTGTAGGGTCTTTCCGATGTAAAGTCCTCAATTGTAAGTCACTCTTAATTTAGTGCATTTGTGTGTGAAATCCAAAGCACTGGTGTTAGGTAGTGGAGTAGGCGGTTAGCTGAGCCACTATAAATTCCTTTGTGTTAGCATTGTTTTTCTTGCATTTGCTTAACTACTTTATTTTATCGCTTTCTTATTTAATCATCTAATTGTGAATTGCCTAAGTTGTAAGAAAATGATTAAAATCGAGAAATCGGAATTAGGCAAAAAAATTTAGATAACACACTATTCATCCCCCTATAGTGTGGCCATTTCTCGAACAACGCCTACTTCTATTTCCGAAACAAGAAATTTTAGTGCTAGGTAGGGAGTAGATACAATAGCTCGTAAATTGTTCAAAGGAGGTTAGCCCAGGATCATATGATATGGGCTGGGGATGTTGATGACAAGGTACTAAACATCAATCATTTTAGCCTTTGGTTGAGAGTTGAATATCGTCTTTAGCTATATGGCACCTCGGACATCAACCATTTCTTCTAAGAATCCTAATAAGTCTCCTTTGCAGGGGATAAGTAAGGCTTCGATTAGCTGCATTTTCTCGAAGAAAAGATAGAGTAGAAAAGAACATCGGTAGAGCTGCCTTGGTCTACTATGATCTTTTTGACAATAAAGTTTCCTATAATCAACAGAAATTATGACTGAGTCGTGTAGGTTTTGATCAGTCCTTTGGAAATCGAATTCATAAAATGATATTATCAGGGTTTTAGAGACGGGCTGGCATGGGCGAGTAGTGTTGTCAACCGCCATGATTGCCCGAAGGGAACTCTTTTTGGCCGAGCTCTTTTTGCCACCTCTTGCGAATTCGCCGGTGATGTAGTCGATAACTCCTTAGAGTTCGTTTTTTGAGAGATCAACTCGGTTATTCTCCCTTTGACCTAGGTAGGGATTTTGTGGCATTCGACTTCATCATCGAGGATCGCGGCTCCTGCTCTGATCTTGTTCTCTTTAGAGATGATTATACCTATCTAGGTGTCCTTCATGAACCAAATTTTTAAGTTGATCGCCGAGTACTATAAAGTCCTCGGTTGTGTGTCCATAGGTGTCATGGAAAGCACATTTCTTTGTCATATCAACGTTAGGTGGCAGCTTCTGTTTTCCCGCGTTGGCAAGGTACTTGAGAAGTTTCAAGTTGTAGATATCACGAAGGATGATCTCCTTCCTAGTATTTAAAGGAGTATACCTTTCATATTGGGCGTTCTGGCGAGGCGATTGCACTCTTCGCTTTTTTTGTACGCCCTTTTGGATTTTCTATCTTCGATAACGGCTTTGAGGTTCTGCCTATCGGCCTTTTTGGCTTCTCAGAGTTCTTTCATCTCTATGAAGCTGACAGCTTTCTCTTGGAACTCGGCCATATCCTTGGGCTTCGTCAGGGCGATATGGTCGACAAAGTGTGCGGGCTTCAGCCCAATTTTGATGGAGGAGAATTCAACTCGAGGGTCGAGGTTGGGGATTTCGACCGCTATAGCCTGAAACCTGCATGTGTATTCCCTTAAGGGCTCATGCTGCTCTTGCCTAACATAGTGGAGGGCGTCCTCCATTTTGTAGTGGACCTGCGGTGTGGTGAATCAGTTGGGGAAGACGTGAGAGAGATCCTTGAATGAATGAATAGACTTCGACGGGTGGGAAACAAACCACATCAAAATGGTATTTCTAGTAAAATTGGAAAAGCCCTACAGAGAGCGGGGTCGGTTGCTCCATTGTAGAACATCATGGTCCTGAACATCGTCAGGTGTATTGTAGGATCTTCCGTACCGTCGTAGGGTGCCAAAGTGGTGGACAACTTGCTCTTGGATGAGAGGCTTGTTGTCATTATTTGCTCGGCGAAAGGTCCCGCGTCGATACGTAGGGTAGTCATGGCCTCCCTAGCTTTGGAGTCCTCCTTTTCCTGACAAGGGGTGCTGGAGATCTCGTCTTGAAGGATGGATACTGGTATCCTCCTTTCCGAGCGGTTGCTTTCTTCCTATTTTGAGCGGCGACGCTCGTGGTCAGCCAGGGGTTGTCCCTAAAATCGTGTCAATATCTCGACCTGGGTTGTTAATTGTTGGTGCTTCGCTTCCAAGTAATTTATTCGATGCTGGAGTTCTTCTATGGGAGGCTTAACTGGTACTGGAGCATCGCTCCTTGATGTTTTAGCATCACTAGGTTGTAGATGATCATCGTCGTTGGCGTGCGGCGGCGGTTGCTGGTGGAGGTGCACCCACTCCGACGCTCAAGTTAGTGGGACTCCAAGGTGGAGATAATAGAAAATGGAACTTAGGATACCTGAAGCGTGTCGTATTTGTATTTATTGCAGGTGGAGGTGATGATGTTGCCCGACAATCTCACGAGAATATTGCTCAAAATGTGTCGAGGCTAGTCCCGGGGATGGCGGGCTTGTAATGGCATATCCCTCTTGATAAGGAAGGACGTGGATGTCCTTGTATGGCCGGATGGAGCCCCCGGGCGGAGCCGTTTGGACTGGCTCGAGTCAGGTTTAGGAGTATAGCCGGGTGAAGCCCTTGGGCGGAGCTGTTTGGTTCGGCTCGAGTTAGGTTGTGGGGCGCTGCTGGGTCTAATTCGACCGGGTCTAATAGTACTAGTCCACTCCAGCATAGTTGTTTCTATCAAATAGAGAAGGTGCATGGGTAGAAGTCCCTTGGGCTAGTGTGAATTCGATGGCCATGATGTGTAGGTTAGATAGTTAAATCTATTCCTACAATCTTGCTTTGATACCAAATGTAAAGAGAATGTTCACACTAAAGGGGGGTAATAGTGTGTATCTTTGTAGATAAAATTAGTTTCAAGTATGCACTATATAAGTTGGTTAGTTACTTAAGAAAATGAAACAAGTATGGATTGAAGGCAGTAAGTACTAAGCTAATAGTCAATTATAATCAATGCAAACAATCAAGATTTATAATGGTTCGGTTCGAAAATCTTGCGTACATCACCAAGGATTTCAAATCCAAATTACTTAAAAATATTATTTTCCTTCCAAGAGGTCACACCAAAGACTTCCTCATCAACCCTTGAGGTTGTCTCGCCCTCTTTCCCAAAGAAAAATAATCAATCAATACAAATGAGGTATATCACCTACACCTTTCAACCAACTAGACAATTAAGATGATAAATAAATGAACAACATGGAATAAAGAGATCAACAAATTAACATACCCTTGTAGAGCTCCACAATGTTGCCTTCTAACACCTCAAGGCTTCAAAGGATGGTTTCTTGAAGGATTTGAAGGCTTGATAGAGGGAAGAAGGCTTGAGTGGTGAGTAGGGCTGTTCATGGGTCAAACCCGACCCAATGAACCCGAGAAACCGACCCGACCCGAACCAATCGGGCCGGGTCAGGTTCAAATTTTTAAAACCCGATTATAATCGGGTCGGGTATGGGTTTCAATATTTAAAACCTGATGACCTGAGACCCGACCCGATTACCCGAATTATTTATATTTTTAATTTTTAATTTTTTTAATAAAAATAAACCCGGGAAGACACGGTTCCGTGTCTTCCCGAGGATACGGGGCCCACGTGGCTGCGTCTTCACGAGAAAACGCGGCGCAGAGAGGAGGCGGCCGGAGAGGCGTGGCCACCTCCTCTCAGGAAGACGCGGCCTGCGCTGCGTGCCGCTTCTTCTCCCCGAGAAGAGGCATGGATGCCTCATCTCGGGAAGACGCGGCCACGCAGGTCGCGTAAATGAGTGGTGAGACACGCGTCTGCGTGTCTCATTTATAGGTTTTTTTAACGGGTACCCGATTACCCGACCCGACCCGATCCAATTTTGGGCGGTTTGGTTCGGGTCAGGTTAAAAAAAAATTATCTTCAAACCCGACCCTACCCGACCCGTTTGTTTCTTGATTGGGTCAGGCCGAGTTTTTCTCCAAACCCGACCCGACCCGTGAACAGCCCTAGTGGTGAGGATGAAGATTTATGGCTTGAATTCAATTCTTTAAGGCTCAAGAACACTCTAATATCACCAATGAACAATTAAAAACCGTAAGAATATTGTTTCAGGTCTTTTTGTAGAGGTGGGAAACAATTAGATGACACGGAAGGCAGCCAACAACCTACGAAAAGAAATAGTTCCATGATCTTGTCCATCGATCGTCGATTGGAGTTCAGTCCATCATCACTTGAAGTTCAATCAATCGAACTTTGGTCGAACATTGACCGAATGCTACTGGAAGTTTTAGACTATGTTCGGTTGTGGTTCGGTCGAACTTAAGTCGTCAACCAAACTTTGGCTGAACTTCGACCAAAATTGTCTCATGATCTTGAAAACTAATTTTTGACTAACGACTTGGGTTTTCAGCTACATTTTGGGTTCAATATATTGCTTGTGGATACATGAGAAACAATAATTTGAGGCCAGTGAGAGTAATTACATGGACAACTAAAGCCTAGACCTAAAATTGACACGCTTGAGCTCCGAAGTCCACGATTCTTGAATTTTTATCTTTACGTTTCGAAGATGGACTTGGCTCACGTATTGCTCTCCGATCTGAAATCAAAACTTGATAAACTTATTAGTATCATATTTGTTGTTATCAAAACTAAGATCGAGACAAAGGTTGAACCTTTAGGCCAACAAGCTGATCGTTCATGCTATCGATGATAATTTGTCAACATATATCGGTGGTACTCACAATGGTCACAAAATCGTCGTAGATGTATACCATTACTAACAACCTTACAAACATACGTCAATGGCGTCACTGATGAGCTCAACCAGCGATGACTTTCTAATAGCTTAGAAATCATCGCTAAGTAGTGACAATTATCTTATACTAGTAGCGACGACAAATCCATCCGCGATGGTTATAGCTAAGAACAAATGATAGTTAATTATCATCGTTCAATCATTGTTGATAGGTCAATTTCATCAAAATTTACTAGAGCTATTATCATCGGCGGCGACTATATGATATTATCACACACTACAACACAATTAACCTGTAGACACAAAATTAGGGATAAATTAGATTTTTATTTCTAAATCTTGACATTTAGAGACTAATAGACACAAGATTTGTTCCTAATTAGCTTCTAAAAGTCTATAGAAACAACAATAACAAAGTCACTTAATTGATTTGACTCAAAGCTATAGAAATACCAGCAATAGAGTTGTTGGCTTTAGGTTTTCAACCTTGGTCCTAATCTCAGTTTTGATGATAACAAATATGGAACTAATATTTCATTGAGAAATCTTTCAGGTTACATATCGAGTAGCGTTCGATGTCCTCGATCGGATAAATCGGAGAAATCGATAAATCAGAAGGACATTGATCGTCGTGCTCGGGTTTGTCGTGGAATTTCTCGAAGATCGACGTGTGCACTAAAGACGTATTGGACGAGTCCAAAGATCACATGGAAAGCTCTCCAAGATGACACATGTTGAAGGCCGGAACCCGAAAATGAAGCGCGTAAGAAAAAGGGCTGAAAAATCAATATCAGCCTATGTTCGGTCGACCGAAGAGTGTAAGAAAAATGACACCAGCCATTTCGGTCGACCGGTCGATCGACCGAATAGTGCCAAAATGCGGCAATAGTTACTTCGGTCGACTGACCGTGGCCAAAAATTGGCAGTAGCTTTGTTGGTCGAACGAACTGCGGATCGCTTAAGACACGACTTGCGTCGATCGACCGACCGGTCGACCAAATGGCAGATCGCTAAAATTACGTCTGGCGATCGACCCGTCGATCGATCGCACAGAGAGAATAGGCCGCGGTCGTTCCAAGCAGTCGATTGGTCGGTCGATCGGCCAATAGACCAAGCAGCTATAACGACAAGATTTTAGCCCATTGAGCTGCTATTTCTTTGAGAGGGTATAAATATCATTCATCTAACTCGTTTAATTCAACTTCTCCCACTCTTACAGATTCGATTGAGCACTCTAAAGGGAGATTTGAGCCTTCTAAAGATTGATTGAAGCACGCCCTAATCTTCCGTCAAAATCCGCTTCAAGCGCACACTCTGTCTCAACTCGGGTTCTAATACGAGCTCTACCTCTTGACGAGTTGAAGGCGTTGAAGGCTTGGAAAAGAGCTGTGGTTCCTCTCTCATTTCTTAAGCTCTTTTGATTGTATTTTAATTGCTATTTGGACATTGTTTTATTTGAATTTGAGTTTGAGTAAGACCTAGGTTGTTAGGTCCTTGTTGTGTGAGTGGTATCCTCGGTGTAGAAAGAGTAAAGCCACTTGTGTAAACTTAGTTCTACTAGGATTAGTTGAGGTATCCCTTAGGGTTGAGGTGGAAGAGTGCTCTCGGTAAGAAGGCAGTGACTTCCGGGTATGGAAGTGCCTTAAGTCGAGAGTGCGACTCTTCGAGTCAAAGTCCTCATTGTAAGGGAAACAAGAATTAATCTAGTGAACCTAGTTTGGAAATCCTAAGCAGGGTGCTTAGGTAGTGGAGTAGGCATTGGGGCCGAGCCACTATAAATTCGTATGTTTGCATTGAATAATTGATTGTGCTAATTGCTTTATTATTTCTCGCTTCCGCATCTAATCATACAATCATAAATTGCCTAAGTAGCTTAAGAAAACGATTAAAATTGGATTTAGGCAAATTAATTTAGATAATACACTATTCACCCCCCCTCTAGTGTTGCCTTTTCTACTACATATGGTATCGATCAGAGCGGGTAGTAGATTGAAATTTCACCATCTCGTCTACACCTTTCCTCGATCCGAAAAATAGCCCTAGAGTCGGTAGTGTTGTTACCTCCTAGGTTCGATGTATCTAACTTTGGTCTTTGGAAGAGTAGAATGTATAGTTTCCTAAAGACTCAAGGTTTAGGTGTTTTTAACATGGTAAAAATCCAATATATTGAACCTAAGAAAAATATGAATGCATGGACCCAAAAACAAATTAATATGTTTGAATTAAATGCTAAAGCAACAAATTGCATATATTATTATTTGGAAAATAATATATTTGAAAAGATCATGCATTGTACTTCCGCATTCGATATTTGGACTTGGTTAAATGTCTTATATGATTATGCTAAAATCGAGGAGTTAGAAACTTTTAATGATGGTAGTGATGACAATGATCATCCTTCCAATGCTAACATGGTTTTTGAAACCCAAAGTGTCTCCAGTTATAGGAGCACTAAAAGCCAGAAGAGAAATGTGATTTGCCATGTGTGCCAAGAGAAATGGCATGTAAAAAAAAAATTGCCCTACCTTGATGAACAAAGCAAGGAAGAGGTCAAGTGCTTCCACCTCCACATCTCACTCATTTGAAGCATTCTCTACCAATGACTACGAAGCTACTTCCAAAGTGAGCCTCAAAATTGCAAATAATGTGGTACTTTCTTCTTCATCTAGTCATGATAATGATAATGATAGTACTAACTCTTCTAGTTCACATGATATGCAATATGATGAGTTAGTAAGAGAATATAAGATAATGTACACCTTGCTTGCAAAAAAAGATAAGGAAAATAAGATGCTAAAGAAATAAAATATGATGCTTAATTCTCATGTGGATGAATTAAAGCTAGAAAATCAGAAATTCAAGTCTAGTTCATTTGATTTATGCCATGATAGATTGAACTTTGAGCTTAAGGACTTAAAGCTTGAAAACGAAAATTTAAAATTTGAGAATTCAAAAATCGTAAGTGAGAACAATATTTTGAAATCTCAACTATATGCCATGCATAAGTCAATTGAAGTTTTAAAAGATGAGATTTTAGTTTTGAAGAAGGAATTACATAATTTAAGAAACTCAACTTCCTTCAAGAAAATAGGAAAGAAAAATGTTTCTTTCAAAAATGTCTATGTTCATCACAAATCTCATGCTATGCATTCTAATGCAAAATATCATGTTAGGCATTCCACATTTAAATCTCAAGTTCAAAAGAAAAATGTTTCACTTAAGAATGCTCATGTCCATCATCCTTTTCATGTCAATGATTCTAATGATAAATTTCATGTCCATAGCAAAAAGAAAAAGAAGTTTAATGGACATTGCTTTTGTTGTGGTACTTTTGGGCATGCTATATATGATTGTGCATTTAAGATGAATCTAATTGGAGTTAAAATACTTTGGGTAGCTAAGCCCACTAACCGCCAAGGACCCAAAGCCATTTGTGTACCAAAAACTTCGTGCTCTATTGTAGGGAGCTACCACACAAGGGTGAGATGAAGTTGGTTGATTGAAGTTGCTTGGGGATTGAAAGATTGTACCATTTCAAAGTTGCAACTTCAAGTCATCATGATACATTGGGTAATGGAATTATTGGCATCAAACACTTTGGTATCATCTCCTATACTCACTTGCTTAAATTAGAGTTGGAGTTTTGATACATTCTTAACATTAGTAGATTTTCCGCTCTTGATATGAATTTCAAAATGTTTTTGATTTTGATTTCCCGGTCTCTTCGGAGACCTATGTGGCCTGTAATGGGCCTAAGCGACCTTGCGGTTCTAAATCGTAGGCTAATTATAGCTTTTGATTTTCAACCAATAAGAAGGGTTGGAGATCTTATTTTTCAAAATTTCATATTTTGAGATCTCTTGATTGATTTTGTTATCATGAGTGATTTATTTGAAAATGAATCTATGCTATTTAGTGAAGTTGAATTTGGAAAATGATACTTGATTTTTCTCTTCACTATTTAGTTTGATAGTTTGCATATATATTTGGTTTCATTTTTTATTAATGTAGTATACTTGCAAGTTATTGTAAATGGAAGGCTAATTAGAATAAAAAAAATTAGTTTGGCTAAATCATCATGAATAAGGTATAACTTTGATAAATTCAAATCTTAGTATTTCACCTCAATGTTTAAGCTTAAATTATGTCTCAATACTCATGATTAATATTGCATGTTAAATCTTTGAATTTTCATGAGTAGGTAGAATCTTAGCACTTAGGCAAATCTCATTAAATGAAACTTGCTCTGGGTTGATACTTACTATTAGAGATATTCTTTTAAGTCCAAACTACTTAAACATGTTTAAGGACTTTATTCCTCAAATGCTTCACATCTTAAGATCCCTTAGATTCATTTTGATATCATGATAACTCCTTAAAATGAATCTCTACTATCTAGCATAGGTTAAGGTTTTTAAATGAACCTTTGCTATTTAGTATGTTAGCTTGCTAGTTGGTTCATAATTTCATTATAATACTAATGAAGCCTACTTGCAAGTTAAGATAGTGGTAAACATAGGAAAACTATGCTATCATGAAGAAAATCGAAAAGTAAATGACAAGTTTGGCAAAATTCTATTGAAAAAGGTATGAGTTTAATTTTGCAAAAATCTTTGTATAATAATTGAATATTCACATTTAATGATGTCTCTATACTCATGATTGTTTTTGCATGATAAATGTTTGAAGTTTCATGAGTAGGCAAAATTTTGACAACTTATGCAATTTCATGATATCTTGATTGAATAAAACTTGCTCTAGGTTAAAATTCTTATTAGATACCTCATTTTGAGTAAACACCTAACATGTATGTTTAGATACACATATCACATGAGTCTAGGTATTTTAAACTTGAAAATTTATGTTTAGATGAACAAATACAATTGGCATTTCACTTTAGGAGACTTAAGCTTGAAAAGTTTGACCCAAGTCAATAAATCGACTTGGACACTTCATTTTAAGTTCAATCTTCATAAACATGTTTAGGAATAGGTATGACATGTTTTCAAGCACTTAGAGTAAAAAATTCATATGAATATAGATAAAATGACATAGAGGTCAATTCATGCTTACCACTTTTGAACCAAGTTGACCCAAGTCAACCAATTGACTTAGTGGTCTCATTTTCAATCCATATTTGGGGAACATCTTTTAGATTTACTCATGTTAGGTGTCCATAAGTTTTAATTTGAAAGACCATGAGTAAATTATAAGATTGACACTTAGCAAGTTTAATGAACATTTTCTTGGCACCAAAAGTCCCGATAATTATTCCTTAGGTAGAAACTAGTTAACGACCAATTTTTAAGAAATTTTTGGAAGTCTTTAACCTACCCATATTTGACCCGGGAGATTATAAAATTTTCGATTTTCGTAAATTTGTACTAGACCCCAAAAATTATATTTTGATTCTTAAGGATTTTGACTTTTTAGATACTTTTATTGAATCTAAATGGGGGGTAATCCTTATATAACTTTAAAACATAAATGTTATATAAGACTTAGGGAGACTAGACCTCGTTGAAACTGGGCTGAAACTGCCCTTAGGGCAGTTTCAGTCGAATGGTCGGTCGCATGGTCTGTTGACCAACCACCGATCGATAAGCGACCGGTGAGAGGCAAAAACCCATAGTGTGCATTCGGTCGATGACCAGTCGCTTGTTAAGTCGACCGACCGGTCGACCAGCGGACGCAATGGATAGTTTTCTATCCATTGCAATGAGCTATTTTAGCCCCATCCTTTTTCTCCTAATAAATACAAGCCTTCATAGCCTTCCTTAGTGGTGGTTGAGACTATTGAGACATCCCTTAAACCATCTAAGCTTTCATTGAGCCATTCTTTACAAATACCTAGCCTTGAAACTTCATTCTTGATCTTACCTTTGAATCCTTAAAGATTAACCTTATCAATGCATCAAGAGGAGCTAGGTGATTCTTGTTGGAGCTAAATATTATTATTTTGATTATTACTCCAATTGTTATTGTATTTGTTGCTTATTTCTTTGTATTTCAAAGTGTGAAGACCTAGGTTGTTAGGTCTTGAATGATTGGCGTTTGCCTTGGTCTTGAGGCTTAAATCCACCGGTGTAAACTTAGCTTGCTAAGATTAGTTGTGTTATCCCAATGGTTGAGGTGGGAGAGTGCTCTCGGTAGGAAGGCATGATACTTCCAGGTGTGGAAATGCCTTCGGTTTGAGAATGGAGACTTTCTGGTGAAAAGGTCCTCATTGTAAAAAAAATACTTTAATCTAGTAAACTAGAGTTGGAAATCTTAAGCGGGGGTGATTAGGTAGTGGAGTAGGCATTGGGGTCGAACCACTATAAATATTATTGTCTGCATTATTTACTTCGCGTTTTGATTACTTAACATATTCACTTGCTTCCGCATTTAGTCTTGAATTCAAAATTAACCTAAGTAATCAAGAAATGATTAAAATCAAATTTTAGATTTAAGTTTTTAGTGAACATACTATTCATCCCCCTTTCTAGTGTAGGCGATTTCACATTTTCACCAACAGCGTCAGGTGCCTTCCTATGCTCTTGCAAATCTCTGTCGACCTTCCTGCTCTTGCCCCTTTGCCATTTTCTGCACCTGATCTGGCAGAGAGTGCTCCTCCACTCGGCAGCATGACCTGCCTCTCCTTCCTTCCTGCCGAGGAATCTGTAGCTCGCCCGCACACTCACAGGATGTCGCCCGTCCGACGTAGTGCTAGGTTGCAATCGCTTGGTGGCCTGCTAGTTTTGGGCTCCTTCGAATGGGCTATGAAGTGTAAGGAAGCGCGACTGTCCCTTCCTGTAGTAAAGGAAGGATATTCGTCAAGCTCCGCTTCCAAACTGGTTGTCGATTTCACTGCTTGAGAACCAGGAAATTGAAGCTCGTTTGTCTAATTTGGGCTTCTGTAGCATCTCAGATTCAGACTCCATTGCAATAAAAAGGGCTGAAGAATCTAGAAGCCTTCCAAACCTTACATGATGATGATCTGTGTGGCTTTTTTTTTTGAAGGACTCGGTGCAAGTCCTTGTTTTGTGTTGGGGAAGTTAACTATGTTTTAAATGAGTGTTGTCTTTAGGAACATTAGGGGGTTGAATAGGATCAGTAAACACTCCATGCTTAAAAATATTATCTTCTCCCATAAATGGTTTGTCTTCAAGAAACAAAAATTGAGCTTTTCAATGAGTTTTGGATGAAACGTATTAGCAGTTCAACGAATTTTGACTTCACATTTAAAAACTCGGAAGGATTGTCGGGTAGTCTTGTCATTGCTTGGAATTGGGACTTGTAGTCTGGGGTGTCCTCCTTCTCATGACCGTTTTACATCGGATGTCATTTCATACACCACCCGAGTAACTCCAATATTTTGATCTGTAATGTTTACGGTCCGATCCGTAGAGAAGGCAGGGAGGAGTTTTGGCTTGAACTTGCGGGTTTATTTTCTATTACTGAGATGGCTTCCGTAATAGGCGACGACTTCAATCTGACTCGTTCAGATGCAGAACGGAAAAAATATGTGGGGAATCCACGAGACTCGGCTAAATTCTCGAGCCTGATTTCTGACTCAAACTTAATGGTTATGCCTTTATCGAGCACAAGTTATACTTGGTGAACAACGTACCACTCCTCCCCATCATCGGCTTGGCAAGACCGCATTCTTATAAATGAACTCGCGCTCAGTTTGAGACCTTCTTGGATGGTGTGGGTCGGGAGAGCTTGTTTATCGGATCATGCACCCTTGATTTTATCCTAAATTCCAACTGGGAATGGTCATATCTTCCGGTTCGAGAATTTTTGGTTGCATGAACCCTCGTTTAAGGAAGCTTGCGAGAATTGTTGGACTAGGCTGATTAAAAATGGTCACTCAGGGATCTCAATCTGGGTGGATAAGTTTCGATGGTTGAGATCATGTTTAAAAAGTGGGCAAAATATTCACCTTTAGACAAGCGAAAACACATTACCAATCTTGAAGAGCAATTAGAGCAAAAACTTAGGGATGTGGAACGTGACCCTCCGATCATCTCCAGCACGGTAGATTTGAAGGTAGTATGAGAAATGCTTGATAGATGTTATGAGGCATAGCACAAATAGTGGAAACAACATGCTAAGGTACGATAGTTGGAGGATGGGGACAGAAATACGTACAAAATTCTTTCACCGCCCGCCTTCATCTAGAAGATAGAGAAATTGGATCAGTTCCATCTCTATGGCGGGCATAATGTACGACTCTAAAGATGACATCTCCAAAAACTTCTTAAATTACTTTAAAGATTCTATTGGATCAGAAGTTTCACAACGTATTGGGCTGGATATATTGGGCGGCTTTTTACACCACTCAACAACCTGATCTAGAGAGTCTTGTAGCCAGCCGCGACCTACCGGAAATTTTACATAACATAAAATTGCTGGGAGAAGACAAATCGCCAGGCCCGGACGGCTTTACTTCTGAATTCTTCATTGCTAACTAGGATATGCTTCAGACGGATCTAAAAGCAGCCCTCGACGGCATTATGTTTGGGGGTGGCGATTGGGCTAGAGTCAACCGATCTGTTATTACACTAACACCGAAGTTTGAAGGTGCAGAGGAAGTGTCCTGGTTCCATCCTATCAGTCTAACGTCGAACATTATAAAAATTTTCTCAAAAATTATGGCTTCTCGTCTGAAGTTGTTTATGGAGGGTCTTATCGATAATACTAAATGTGACATTTTAAGTGGGAGAGGCACCCTAGATAGTTTAATGGCGGCTCATGAAGTGGTGCACCTCTGCAAACGAAGGCATGAAGATGTGTACCTCATTAAGCTAGACATGGCCAAGGCTTTGACAGTGTGGACTAGATGGTTCTCGAGAGTTTACTCAGATTCTGAGGTTTCCCCCAGATTTGGATTGGTTGGATAATATCTATGCTCCGCTCCAGTGAGTCGGCTGTAATTATAAATGGAGAGGCAGGGAAGTGGTTCAGACACAGGAAAGCTCTTCGTCATGGTGACCCACTATCGCCATATCTTTTTCTGCTGGTGGCAGACGTCTTTTATTGTATCTTGCAAAAAGCCAATTCAAATGGGCTCATTAAAGGCATCAAGATTGTAAATGATAAAGAAGTCTTAAATCTAGAATTCGCTAACGACTTTATAGTTTTCATTCGTGGAGCTGACTTTGACCTTATTAATTTGAAGCTCTTTCTATACGCGTTCGAAATGGCTTCGGGCCTGAGGGTTAATTACGATAAATTAGGAATAAGCCATATTCTAGGCGACAATGATAGGTCTGATATGGCCACACGAACTCTAGGTTGCAAGGGTAGCTGCTTTCCTATATAATACCTCAGGCTGCCCCTAAAGAATTCAAATCCAGGGAAAAACAACTGGGCAATGGTGTTAAACAAGGTGAACTCTAGATTATCGAGCTGGAAGGGGAAACTTCTATCTCGAGCAGGATGGTTGACACCCATCTGCAGAGTTCTTAGTAGCATCCCTGGTTATTTTCTTTCCATTTTAAAACTCCTTGTCTGGGTCAGAAATGAATTAGATAAAAGACGGCAGAACTTCTTGTGGACGGGTTGCTCGAAGACAAATAGATCTATGGTGTTGGTCAATTAGAACGATGTAACCAACCTCCGTCAAAACGGAGGCTTGGGAATTTTTAACCTTGGTCTCCATAACATGGCTCGACTCGGTATCTGGTGGTGGAAGTTGGCCACAAATGTGAATTTAGTTTGGGTTAAAATTTTCAAATTCAAATATTTTTGTCTCTCTGATTGGTTTGATTTTTAGCATCTTGCTAGATGGTCGGAGCTATGGAAAGGAATAGCAAAAGTGAAACACCCTTTCTCAACGGGGGTCGAATCTTTGCTGGGATGTGGTAATGAGACAAGCTTATGGAATGAAAGGTGGCTCTTAAACTGCATGCTTTTGAGTTTATCTCCCGACCTATTTTCGGCGCACTCTAACTGTAGAATATCCGTTATGTTACCCTAAGATTTTCAATCTTGGTCTTAATCTCGGTTTTAATGATAACAAACATGAAACTAATGATTTCATGGAGAATTATTTTTAGGTTCCATATCGGTTAGACAACGACGTCCTCGATCGAAAAAATCGGAGAAATCAGCAAGGACGCTCGTCGACACTCGAGATTCTTTGGGAAGTTAGATTTTAGGTTTAGGGTGTCTAGCAAGTGTTGTAAATCCTCATGATGATGCAAAGAATCCAAAATACCAAGTCCGAACCCCAAAATATGAAAAACTGGAAAATTAGAAAACAACCCTGAAATTCACTAAGCCTAGGGAGCTCCTTGGAGTGTTATATGACCTAGACATTTTTTTAGCACCAAAAGTCCCAGTAATTATTCTTTAGGTAAAAACTAGATAACGAGATATTTTTTATAAAAAATTGGAAGCCTTTAGCCTACCCATATTTGAACCGGAAGATTATAAAATTTCAATTTTTCAAAAATTTGTACTTGACCCCAAAAGTTAGATTTTGATTATTAAGGATTTTTACTTTTTAGATATTTTTATTGAATCAAAATGGGAGGTAATCCTTTTTTAACATTTATGTTTTAAAGTTATATAACATTTATATTTTAAAGTTATATAACATTTATGTTTTTTAGATTTTTTAGATATTTTGATTCTTAAGGATTTTTGTTTTGCGGTCGATCGAATGTTGCCAGAAATTGGCAGAAAGCCTTTGGTCGCTCGGTCGGTCGACCAACAAGCGATCGGTCGTGGGCAACAGGCAGAAATATGTCCGTTATGAAATCGGTCGCTCGGTTGTTTGTGCCTTTAAGCCTCAAAGAGCCATTCTTTGCATCTATACAAGAATTCTTGAGCCATCTTTGCAAAGAACCCTAGCTTCCATGATACAAGCTTGATCTTTCCTTTGAACCTTCAAGATTCATCTTCTCAAAGCATCAAGAGGACTAGAGAGTTTCTTTTGCAGCTAAGTTTTTGTTGTTTGATTTATTGCTCCATTAGTTGTTGTATTTTGGTGTTTATTTCACTGTATTTAAACTTGTGTAAACATAGGTTGCTAGGTTTGATTGAGTTCATGGTTGCCTTGGTGTTAAGACTTAAATCCACCATTGTAAACTTAGTTTACTAGGATTAGTTGAGTTGTCCCTTATGTTGAGGTGGGAGAGTGCTCTCGGTAGGAAGGCGGGATACTTCAAGGTGTGGAAGTACCTTCGATTTGAGAGCGGAGACTTTTCGATGTAAAGTCCTCTTTGTAAGGGAAATAATATAATTTAGTAAATCTAGTTTAGAAATCCTAAGCGGGGTGCTTATAAATTCATTTGTAAAGGACTGTGGCTAGAAACCGCATGTCCGGGGGAGGAGCACGTCACACTAGCAGCTCAATATCATTCGTAGTGCACGATCGTCTTATGGTAAGTATTATACCATAAATTTAATTATATATTTTATTTGTTACTCTGTGTAATAAATAATATATTTGTTTTGTAAATATAGACGACAGTGATGGATGACGGGACTGTCCAGCGACCCTCCCCGATGGAGGTGTTTAAGCGGACTCACAGTCGAGGACATAGGACGAGGGAGTACATTGACACCCACGCTGCAATCATTATGGTAAGTATATTTATTAAAATTATTTATTATTTATTTATAATTTAAGTTTTAGGAAAAATATGAAACAAAAAATCAAACTCTAGTAGGAGACCTACACTCAGATGGTGATGTAGCGCAGGGGCACTCCCGAGGACTTTGACGCAGGAGCGTGGGTCGAGGTTGCAGGTGGCTGGGACCACGGCCGCGTATATGGCTTTGCAGACAGTGGTCGTGCGCAAGCCGTGCTCGGGCCACTTGGGGCACTGACCCCTCCGGTCACTAGTGAGTGGTCGTCCACCTCCAGGACTAATTATGATCAGAGCAGCAGGATAAGGACACTAGAGGAGACTGTCGCGCGTTAGAGTGAGATGATGGAGCGCTAGAGTTAGATGTTGGTAGAGATGCATGCTATGCTACGCAACATCTCAGCTCATACCGGAGCAAGCATCCCTTCGGCATCATCAGATCCATCATCCTCGAGCCAGTCCACGCCGGTGTACACCCAAGCACTCTGGACCCCGCCATATTATGATCCAGACCTTCCTCCACCGTCGTCGTGAGGTTTATTGTTTTGTTTGGATATTGACTTTGTTACTTGGATACTATACTTGATTGACTTGTTTTGTTTGGATATTGATACGATAGTTTTGAATTTGAATAGTTTTTATATGATTGTGGATAATTATAAACATAAGTATAATTGTTTTGATGTGTATGTTATATATGGGTGTATTAATGTATTAATGGGTGTGTGAGTTATGTATCAGGTTAAATATATCAATGTATTAAGGGAAATTAAAAATTTTAAAAAAAATTAGTTACAGGTTAACATCATCAACAACAACTTTCCCACAGTTGTTCGTGGGAAAGTCGTTACTAAAAGTGTGTCATATTTACTGGGCCGCAACCTCAAAGCCGTTGTTGATGACCTACAACAACGGCTTAGCAACGGGCTTTCACTAACCGGGCCGTTACTGATGTATTTATCTACAACGACCCTGTAGCCATGGTAGAACCGTTGCTGATAATGTTATTTGCAACTGCCGGTCCGGTCATTGTTGATCTGTTGCTAACTTATCAGCAACATAATTTTCTGCCATGGCTGCATTGCAACAGGCCGGGCCATTGCACGCCGTTGCTGAAGGCTTTCAGCAACGGGTCAACAACGGTTGTAGCCATTGCTGATGCTTGTTATTCCAGTAGTATTAGGTAGTGGAGTAGGCATTGGGGCCGAACCACTATAAATCATTTTGTTAGCATTGTCTCTCTTGTGTTTGCTTAATTATTTTATTATTTGCTTCCACACGTAATTATCTCATATTGTGTTTTGCCTAAGAAAATGATTAAAATCGAAATTTAACATACTATTCACCCTCCCTCTAGTGTAGGCCATTTCACCAACAGGTTAGAGAGTTTGTTGACGACCTCACCAATATGGGCCCTGCTAGTTGGTCCGGCTACATTGAGGTATCACGGGTGATGGAACTATTAAGACTCATCGGGCATCCTTCGACAAGTTGTATTATCTAAAATACCCCCACAACACCATTAATCGTGTTCAATGAAATTCACAAGTAAAACTACTTAAAAATTAGTCATATGCAATGACTATAGTCATCACAATGCCATCACTAGTGATCCTTTGCAATTGCCATGTTCCATCACACATGTCCATTGTTGAAGACATAATCGCAGAAGATTTGCGGTGGCAAAAGCAGCAGCTATAGAAACAATTAATATTTGTGATGGCTATTGTGATTGCAACAAAGGGAGTTCGTGATCGATGATTTAACGAGAAAGAGGGAAATTTCAAGCAATAAAATGATAAATTAGGTTTAGGGCTTTTACTTGAGATGGAGAGTGAGATGATGATAATGGATGGGGTAAGCTTGAGGGGGAAGCAGGAGGAAGTTGGTTGATGACGAATTGAGCGGGTGGAAGTAGTTTAGGAGAGGGAGAAAGAATAGGCATAACTTATGTGAAGAAACTTGTCATCATTGATGACTTTATGACGACTAGTAACCATCTCGTCGTTTATTCATTCATTAGTTATGGACTACGTGGTCATTGTAAAAATGTCGCTATTTTGCGATGGTAAAATTTCATTGTCGGTTGTATTTTGCAAATGTCACTTTTTTCTTGTAGTGGAAGTTATGGTCGATTTAATATACAATGATGGTATTAATTTTTAAGAACTGCATCTTGCAATAATTATTACATTCATTTGTATAATACATATAAATATCTAAATATTTTCTTAAAATACTTTTATATGTGTGTATAGTGCAAGTTGCCTTGATTTCTATTTTTAGGGAAAACATTCGCTTAATATGAAGGTGAGAAAATTTTGCATGATACATAATAACTTATTTAATTTGGAGAGAAAATGATTGTATTCTCGAAAATTATGTATTAATGAGCTAATTAATATACAAAATGACACTATTTATCCTTTTAATAAAAGAAAAGAAGAAGTGACACAGAAGTTTAACATACCTATCAAAGAAGAAAAAGACGATATCATATCGAAAATGATATGTGATTCATTAAGGCCTTGTTTGGGTGAGGTGAAGCATGATTTAGTAATGTATAATATGGTATGATATTGTATGGTATCGTATTGTAAAAATTATTATCTTGTGTGGAAGGATAGTATGGTATGGTATGATTAAATGACAGTAGCTATGGAGGAGAACGACGTCTTAACTAAGCCGATCAAGAATGATAAATAAAAGTCTAATCTGATATAGGTATATAAAGGGCATAAGATGAATTATAAATTTTGATTGATGATATTTTAGAAATAAAATTTCATGAAACCATGAGAAACCACCAAATCCATGGTTTGAAAACTTAGCCAAAATTTATGGTTTTCAAACCATGAGATTACCATATCATACCATGACCATTTATTAGAAGTTTTCCCAAACATAAAATTAAACCATACCATACCATGATAAATCATACTCTACCATGAAACCAACAAGGCCTAAGGTGCTGTTTGGTTGGCTGCAACTAGGTATCCATGATTTATAGTTGTAATATTAACTTAAATATGTTGTTTGGTTAACCGTAATTAGAGTATTTGTAGTATTTAAATTTTTCGGGCTGCAATTAAAGGCTGCAAATGAGGCTGCAACCCAGAAAGCCCATAAATTTTATCTATAGCCTGCAAAACTTAGGGCCTGTCCTGTAAACTTAGGGCTCCTATGTCTCGTGTATACCGTGTATACACTACACTACCCCAACTTCTCCCCGACTTCCTTTCCGACAAGTTAATTGTGACGTTTGCTCCTGGTCTCGAGCTATCGCCCAACTTCCACTCGACTGTGGCCCGACACTGCCCTACGCCATAGCCCTGCTCCGCTGCCCTGTTCGACTATAGTACTTGAAGAACAAGTTGTGCTCTGCCACCCTCATTCCTTTCTGTATCATTTCGCTTCTTGCGTTCAATCCATCCCCCCTGTGTTTTCTTTTACTTCTTCTTCGTGATGTCTTCATTCTTCTGTTTAATTGCAAACATAAATTTTATATATTGGTTATTGACATATATGAGAATTGCTACTGTCGAAGAATCTACAAGAGGCGCTTGCCGAGTGTAGCTAGCTTAATTCAGTCTGGAGATCTTAATGCTAGAAGTTGGTCGAGATTAGCTGCAAAGAAAAGGCTAAGATACTTGGAGAAGAAGCGAGATTGGAGGTGTTGGACTGATGCGATTGGAGCTTATATTTGTCGATATTTCAGCCAAAATTGAGTCGAAGAAGGACCTCTTCATTGTCGAGAAAATTGGTTGAATGATGCCGTGGATTGAAGTTTGGCCGTCATGAAAAATGTTGGATTAAAGGGGCTATTGTACATCCTTCAGAGCCTCTTTCCCGTAAGGAAGATAGTGATGAGAGAGGGGCCCACATGTTGGATTTAACCGGGTATACTCTTGCTCATGTATGGGTGGCAGTGTGTTTGTGTAAATGAGTATTTCACCTGCCCCAGACCCTGATAGCTCATTAGCGGGTTTTTCCATTGGGTCATGGGACGGGTATAGCATTTTGAGGTGAAAATACTATAGGGTTTGGGAAGGGTTTAGGATTTTAGTCTAAAACCTGTCCCAAACCCGTTAAGTATAAAATTACCAAAATACCCCTCATATTATTCATGTATACAGAATAATTATGTCTTTTTAATTAGGTTTCAATATAATTTATCTTATTTTAATTAAAGCTAAGTATACAACTACACACTATTTTAATTAATTAGGGTTTAAAAGTATTTTACACCTACAGTACCTACTTCCTAACACGGTAACACCAATTCGTCAATTTATTCACCCGCCAACCATCCCCTCGATCGCCCATCCCCATCGCCCGACACGGCGATGCCCATCTACAGACCTACTACTCCCGTCACACGGCAGCCGCACCGTCGCAGACTTTCGGCTCTTCGCTCTCTGCCTCAACCTCGACTAGCACACGGTTATTCCTCCTCTCACTGGCGCCAATCTAGCACACGGTTATTTTTTTGACTGATTATTGTCATGGAACTTGTAGTTTATATTTGAGCACTTTTTGTAACTTTGAACTATTCGTATAAGTCATATTAGATGTTATGATAAGTATGTAGAATAATTTTTTTATATAAATTTTATTAACTATTCGTATAAGTCATATTATATGTTATGATAACTATGTAGAATAATTTTTTTATAAATTTTGTTAACGGACGAAAAGCGAGTACTCGTTAAATTAGTGGGGAGGGTTTGGAAATTTCCCTTCAAAATAATAACGGACTTGGGACGGATTTAGAATTGAGTCACTACAATAAAAGTTCCATATAGGGGCAATTTTTCGGAATCATTTAATTATTTGCCTCTAAATATAAGATTTAGAGGCAATGAATTTTTTTTTGCCTCTAAAGACAATCTCTAGCACCTAAGTCTCATAACTAAAAAAATATAATTATATTAAAATTAAAAAAAATAAACTCAATAATTAACTCGAATCCTCTTTTATATTTACCTCTTCTACTTCCTTGATTTTTTTTCACACAACGTGCTCGTCCCCAACCCTCATTTTCCTCTATCAAATTTCCATCCCAATCCCTCACCGCCCGTCGCCCTAAGCTCTCCTCTTTCCCCACGTCCACCCGCTTGCTTGTTCTCTCCATCGCAATGACAGAATCTCCGCCGCCGGTTGGTTCTCGGGTTTCGGAGCGAAGAAGGGGAAATGTGCTACTCTCCCAGAGATTGTCAAGGCCGAAAACCCCATCCTCCATGAGCCGACCGATGAGGTTCCTCCTCAGGAAATTGCATCGGAGAAGATCCAAAAGATCATAGAAGACATGGTCACCGCCATGAGAAAGGCTCCTGACGTCGGCCTTGCTGCTCCTCAGATCGGTGTTCCCTTAAAGGTCACATTTTTTTTATTTCACCCTACATCTTCAATCCAAATTCTTAAATTAGTTATTTTAAACCATCATGTTGTTTGAGAGCTTTAAAATAAGTTATGATGGTTGGATGCATCAGCATAAAAATTGTATTTGTTCAAATAAGTCATTAATCACTCTTGTATTTGAATAGATCATTTTCCTCATCTTTTTCCTACTGCACTGCCATAAATACAGGTTTATATTGGGTGATTTGTGTTTATTCAAAGATCATGATTTCAACTCCAACTTGTTTCTGAATTGGGAAGCTTTGTTTATGATTTGATTATGTAGTGCCATTTGCTGCAAAGAGCTTGAAGAACTATGCAAGTCAGGTTGCAGCAAAGCTACAACAACAAAAGTCGCATGAGTTGAATCTACCAATGCTTGTTCAAAATTTGTTGACTGATCAGAACATGCTGAATTAGAAGCACAAAGCTACATCAACAGAATGCTAGCAATGTCACACAATCTTCAATATACTCATCTCTCCCTGCTTTGATGGAAAGAGAGGCAGTGCAGAGATGAATTATATATAGGTGCAAAACACCTTTTTGACAATAGCATTAACTCATACATAATTGATCACTGAAACCATATGATTTGCATTAAATAATTAGCTGTCTCTCTCTTGATTAGGAGCACATGAGCAGCAACGCTAGAGTTTTGAGAATTCAACATTATTTGCTCTATGTACTCTGAAAGATGCTCAATCCTATGTACTCTGAAAGATGCTCTATGCAAGGCATCATATCTTGCTCCGGAAATGCAACATTATTTGTTGTGAGCTTAGCATTTAATTCCTCCATTTGATACAATATTTTTCTGAACCTTAAGTGTTATGCATGTAAAATAGAATCTTTGAATCTGGATATGAAAGTTCACCTAAAGTTGCTATTTTCAGCTCAGAGATGAAGTTTTTTTTTCCATTCCATATATCTAATGTGGTTAAATATCCTGTTAGCAAACATTTGTAACTCCATAATTTATTGAAGCAAGTTTGGTAAGTGATTCAGACTTATGTTTAATTTCAACTTGTTAGTACTTCTGGTAGCAAATATATGGAAGTTAATCTGTAAAGTAAAACTAGTGGTTATGCTTTGGTTTCATGCTTCAGTGGATACATCCTGCCTTAGATATTCATATGGCAGTAGTGAAAACTAATTAGTTGTCAATATACATCCTACCTTTAGTTATACCATTGTTGGTAATCTAGTCAATATATATGGCATCATTCTGCTACATATATATTTGCCTTCAAATTAATTAGTTGTCATAATTTCTCGACAGCAGTAGTGAAAGCTCCTCTGACAGTGAGAATCGTCACAAGAAGCACAAGCAAGAGAGATCTAAGAAGGTGGGTTATGCATATTGTTTTAAATTGGTATTATTACATAGATAATATATTGGATATTTATCATTATAATTGGTATCATCTAATATTGTTTTAAATTGGTATTATTACATAGATAATATATTGGATTTTTATCATTATAATTGGTATCATCTAATATATTGGATTTTTATCATTACTCCAAAGACAAATAATGGAGTAGAAAGCACAAGCATAAAAGACATAAGCATGAGATATGCTATTATGTTATTTCTTGGCTTTATTCTGGGCAAGGATATTACTTAATGTACTCGTGAAAATATTAAATACTTTTAGACTTATAGAGTACTAATTCTTGATAACTATCAATATGTTGTAAATATAAAATAAATGAGTAAATAGAGTACTGCATTATGACTACATGCATTATGACTTACATCCATTATGACTTACATACTATTGCATTATGAGTAAATATCATGCACAACAAACAATTAAATTAAGATTAGCATTATTATAACTATCAACCCTAACCTAGTTCCCCAAAAAAGCTTGATGGCTTTAAGAGAAATAAGGTATCTAGCATACACTTTTCATAGCCCTTGTTCTTTACTTCGGACAATGAGTTCTTTGTTCGATCTTCAGTTTGCTTTCACAGCATTTTGCTTATGTCAATTTTGCTAATCTTACTCTTCAATTTTGCTTATGTCAAAACTATTGATCTCAATTTGTATTTCTGTATATAGAAACTGGGTGCCCAAGCATCGATTTCTCCCTAAGAGATGCATTTAAATGAGTCAATTTTTTCTTTCATTCGCATTCCAATTTTTGCATCTAAACTGGCACATATGTAAGCGTCTAAAAGTAAGTTTAGACTTACAATAAGCGCCGGT
This sequence comes from Canna indica, assembly GCA_034359265.1. Classification (NCBI taxonomy): domain Eukaryota; kingdom Viridiplantae; phylum Streptophyta; class Magnoliopsida; order Zingiberales; family Cannaceae; genus Canna; species Canna indica. Next base: position 26,350,159 of record CP136898.1, on the reverse strand, counting down.
ATTTTTTATAATAAGAGTCGATTTTTAATTTGATTGATGTAGTGAATGTTTTGTCAATGAAGTTCGAGTATGTTTTAGATGATCAACTGGCAAAAGAGACTTTGTGATTAATTAAACCATGTGTGTAATACGTATAATAGACATTAATCAGTTCAAGTTTTAACATGTGTGTTTATTAGTTTCATTTTGGCTTTGACTGTATATTGCATAAAATAAAGCATTGCATTCCCTCTTTGATGGTTTATTAATTTTATTAGTTTCGTTTAAGCTCTGCTAGAGCTAGATAATCAAAAAATTCATTTTGATTTATATATATACACTCATGAAGAGGTTTGTTTTGTATATTTTAAAGAATTTTAAATGATTCAAGGTCAAACTTGACTTGAGTGTTGGGATGGCAAAGTAAATTCAAGCATTAGCATCCTCGTACTAATCTTCCTCGAATCCTCCATGGGATGGCAAATTAAGAGTCGGGATATAAATATCATTCATCATCCATATGAAACCCATTCTCCTTGGTGTGGGTTAAATATCATTAGCAATGTAAGTTATTTTTAGTAGTTAATTTTCTCAATTAAATAGTAATTAATTTTCTCAGTTAAATAGCAATTAATTCTCAGTATATTTTAGTGGAAAATTCTTAGTGTAATCAACATGTGAATCAACTATTTCCTTATCCATTAATGGTGTTCATTCTTCGCAAGTATATTAAAGTTTTTTCGTTTTTGTTTATTAGGATGCAATATTGAATAAGACCAGCATGGTCGATACGTCATCTCATTTGAAGCATAGGGATGAGGTGAAGCTCACAAAATCTATTAGACCTTCAAAAATAAGAAGAGAAGGGTCTCCTCCAAAGCTCTCTGATAGTATATCGTCTTCTCCAAGGTTGAAGACAAGGTTGTTGATGTTAAGCTTTATTCTATTATTTGGAAAAATTGTGATAAAATTTTGTCCAGCTGCAATCTAGATGAATTATTATGAAACTTGTAGTTTAGTCTTTTAGGATGTATTTTCTTGAAAGTGACATACTGTGTAATCAATTTTCTTATTAATTATAATATTGTTTGTAATCCTAATTAACTTTTTTTAGCAAAATATAAATTAAAGGCAAATACATATGCCTATAATAATATTTTTAGAGACAAGTATGATATATACTTCTAATAGTGTTTGTATATCAAAGGTAAAAATAAATATCTCTATTAAGATTTTTAGAGAAATATAAATGTCTCTATTAATATTTTTAGAGGCAAATAAATTATTTGTCTTTAATAGTATTTTTATATTAGAGGCAAATATATATGCCTCTATTAATATTTGTAGAGACAAATACATTATAGGTCCCTAATACTTTTAGGGACGGGAGTTCTAGAGACGAACAATTTTATTTGTCTCTAAAAGTTATAGAGGCAAATATTTAACTTTTAGAGACAAATTTGGTTGTCTCTAATTGTCACTTTTATTGTAGTGAGTTTTCTTAACGGATATGGGATAGGATTAATTTCGTCGTCCAAAATCCTCCCCAGTACCAATCTTTAGCTCATGTGATGGGTGTATGAAGGGTTGCATACTAGGCTTTAAAAAGACTAAATAGGTCATGTTTGATAAACAAAAGGCCTTCTGGCCTTTATCATGTAACAAGGGTCAAAATGGCCTATTGTTAGGCTTCAAGGCCCATGAAAGAATGGCTCGTTCTAATTAGACTTAGGTTTAATCAAATTGAAAGATTGTTTCAACTATAATTTTATCAAATCAATTTTGATTTGGGTCTAGTCAAATTCGTTGGACTCGGTTCGAACCCAATTTAAGTTAACACCTAATAGGGTTAGATCTCCACCATAGCTTGGCATTCGCTGGTATATAACTCATCATAGACTCGGCCATGTTGTTGTGTAGTATACAATCTATAGCATATTTAGTCATGTAAATTATTACTTCCTTAATTTCCAACCTAATTTTTGCTCCATAATTTTTTAAGAATGAAAGAAGATAGAACACGACATTTAAGTAAACAAAGATGCACTCGATCGAGAGTAGCTTCTTTGAAGCCATGCTTCGCCGCAATTCTCTATTTGTGAGTTACAATTTTTATTTGCGGTCAACCAAACGCTTGCAAATAGAAATTGCAAATCTACTTACGGATAATTAAATAGTACGTTGCAACTTCTATTCGCGGGCATTTGTTTTTGCATATAAATATTTTTTTGTAATATTTGCACTTGCAGACAACTAAACGCCCCTTAAGAAAAAGTTGAAAAAGTGCAACCCATGCGACCTAATAATGATTTCGACTAACAAAACCTTCTAATTTGAATGATCAAATAGATATGATATATTTTCTTGTAAAATAAAATAAAAAATTAGAAAATGTCGAGGAGGTTGAATATAGAACGTGGAAGAAGATACAGATAGTGATGAAGGTCTAGAGGGATTAATTAGTTACTAGCTACTCAAATTGATGACGAGGATTAATTCCTAATGTAATTTGATGAGGATCGATTAATTCATATGTTTGTCTCTGTTAATTAGATGGCCTGTAGTGTTTATTTGCAATCACAAGAAAAGTTGTTAATGCTTTAATTATTCGTTCATGTTGATTTCCATCTGATGCTATATATTTAGTGTTTCTTTGCTAATGATTTATATGCTATTTAGTGTTTCTTTGCTTTAATTATTCATTCATATTGATTTCCATCTGATGCAATTAAAATGACTCAATTAAGAAAAATAAAAACAAAAATAAACAAGTGATAAAGCCACATATATTCCATATTCCATGGGTGGTTGTAAAGTAGCATCACCATTATTTTTCCATATATAGCTAAAATAATTTGCCCTCATCACTGCATACTTGATATTTTTTCAGTCTATCTGATTAATTATCTTGATTTCTATAATATAATGAATTAATTAATCTTTATCTAATTAATCGTTAAGCAAATTAAAATCCATAAGGTATTATTATTATGATTACGTATACATATATGAATGTAGTGGTCCAGAAGATAACAAGTATCAGATCTATTGTGGTGATCACGATTTGCTAATTAATTAATTAAATGGTCCATATTCATTTATTACCTTAGATTTATACATGTCATATAAATTAATATTCCAACCTAGATAGTGGTTTAATTATTACTTAACTTGTTGACCCATTAGTAGCGTAGTGTTAGGGATATTTCAATACGCCCGAGCAACGATGAATCATGACGAAATATTCTCTATATGTTTATGAATATATTTTAGTGTCCTTATAATTTTAGCTTTTGTTGTAGTTCGCACTTGTAAAATTCTTTGTGCGATCTCCCAAAGCCCACGCGGTACGAGTTGAATATATTTCGAGGTCATTCAACGCTTGGTACATGCATTACGGCTAAGCGGAGCAATTTTCGTGCATTCGTCATGGTCGTGACCATGGAAAATCACCATCTCGCATTGTCATGATTTTGTCATGCTCCTCGTGTTTTTGGGGACCTTGGGGGTGGCACTTGGGGGTTAAGGGTCTCATGTATAATATAGGAGAGCGTTAGAAAACAAAACGGTTGTCTTAATCGGGCGGAGAAGAACGAGCGGCCCATATGGGCATGCGACCAGTCGATCTTTGCCCAAGACAATTACGGAGCTCGTCCTACACCCGATTTTATATTTTTTTTGCGTCCATAGTCCTGTAATGTTGTTTTACTTTACAACTTCAATATCATTCGACCAACATGGTCTTTTGGAGGCGCGGATATGGAGCGCGAGATTGACACGTGGACTAACGTATGCCTCGCAATGTTAAGTCAGGAAACCCAATTCGGGATGGATTGAGATGATACGCTTATCCCTTGCACGGGATGCAAGGGTGCCGCACGGGTTCTTCCACACAAAACAATTGGCCCGTGGCAGTTGGTATCAGAGCGAGAATTGCAAGCCTCAAAGTGAGAAAGCCCTCGATGCAGACATAGCCGACGTACATTCGATTGTGGCACTCAAGTTGTTGATGCAGTGAACCCAGTCGATGAACCTTTCGACTGTTGTATTCGGTGAGACAAGCATTCATTGATTGATGTGAAGATTGTGACTTTTGCGTAGGGTGGATGGGCCCCTAAGACGCAAAGTAGATGGCTCTTAAGTCGTGTGCGCCGAGCAGATCTCTCAAAAGACGCACAGTGGTGCGCAGAGCAGACTCTCTCATAAGACGCAAAGTCCTGCGTAGAGCAGACCTCTAGTAAGACGCACATGATGCACAAAGCAGACTCTCTTATAAGACGCGAGGATGGTGCGCAGGGCGATGTCCCTTAAGACACAGCGCAAAGTCGATAGCTCGTGAGTCGCTAAGGATGGTGCGCAGGGCGATGTTCCCTAAGATGTAGCGCAGAGCAGATGGCTCGTGAGTTGCCAAGTTTGTGCACAGGGCTGATGACCCCTAAGACGCAGTGTAGTGTAGATGGCTCGTGAGTCACCAAATTTGTGCGCAGGACTGATGACCCCTAAGACGCAGCGCAGAGCAGATTGCTCGTGAGACGCCAAGTTGGTGTGCAGGGCTGATGTCCCATATCGGTAAGGTTGGTGCGCAAGGCAAGATGGCCCCTAAGACGTAAGATTGGCATGTCCGGACCAAGTACTAGTGAAGAACAGTTATGGTGTGCCAGCAATGATCTTAGTGTAGAGAGTTCGCGGACGTTGTGACCTAGTTAGAGAAAATCCCTCAAGTTGTGATTCGAGGAGCAGCGTAAGACTTAAAGCTCGTTGAGATGGGCTCGGATGAGGGCGCCATGACCTCTACGAGGGCCAAGTGAGCAAGGAGTGATCCGTAAGAGTTGATGCTAGTTGAGATGGGCTCGGAGGAGGGTGCCATGACTCCTGCGGGGGGCGAGTGAGCAAGTAGTGATCGGCTCAAGGCGGCGGTGGAGGCAATGCTCTAGTGTGGTGTGTCTACGGATCTACTCATCACTTGAGTGGTGCACAACGACATCCAGATGTTATCCGAGACGAGCGTTGCTCGTATGCTCATTAAGTCTGGGACTTTTCATTGCAAAACAAAAACGAGACTTGGTGAATTGAGTAACCATTTCTTGGGTTTCTTCACGGGAGCGTTGCTCAACGGCGCTCGTATGCCCCACAAAGTCTGGGACCCTCATAGCCCAGCAACATTGAGACTTGGAGAACCCAGTAGCTATTTCTCGGTGTCCATTCAAGCGAGCGTTGCTCAACGGCATTGGTGCCCCTTCAAGCGAATGTTGCTCAACGACACTCGTTTGCTCCACAAGTCTGGCACTTTCATTGCCCAGCAACGAGTTTGAGAATCTCAAAGCCCTTTCTCATAACAACAGGAGATGATGAAACTCAATGATGTTACAAGTAGTCATTTCCTGGTGGTGGACTTCACACGGCGAAACTCGACATGTTGCTACCCCAATGCGGCATGTCGTTACTCAAGCAGTGTTCCCTTCGACTACTTGTGAAGAAGTCACTTCAGCAATTGTAGCCTACGTTAGAAAGGCTTTGCGGCCAAGGCGAATTTGACGAGGACGTCGAAGCTTGAAGTGGGGGATGATGTTAGGGACTTTTCGATGCGCCCAAGCAACGACGAATCATGATGGAATATTCCCTACATATTTGTAAATATATTTTCGCGTCCGTGTAATTTTGGCTTTTATTGTAGTTCGTACTCGTAAAATACTTTGTGCGATCCCCAAGGGCCCACGGTATGAGTTGGATACATTTCGACGTCATTCAACGCTTGGTGCGTGCGTTACGGCTAAGCGGAGCAGTTTTCCTACATTCGTCATAGCCGTGGCTATAGAAAATCATCATCTCGTATGGCCACGATTTTATCATGCTCCTCGTGCTTTTGGGAACGTTAGGAGTGGCACTTGGGGGTTAGGGGTCTCATGTATAATGTAGGAGAGCGTTGGCAAACAATGTGGTTGCCTAAGGCGCAGAAGAACGAGCGGCCCATATGAGCATGCGACCAGACTATCACGGGCCAATTGTTTTGTGCAGAAGAACCCGTGCGGCACCCTTGCATCTCGTGCAAGGGATAAACCTAACATCTCAATCTGTCTCGAATTGGGCTTCCCGACTTAACATCGCGGGGCATACATTGGTCTAAGTGCCAACCTCGCGCTCCATATCTGAGCCCCCAAAAGACCATGTTGGTCGAATGGTATTGAAGGTGTAAAGTAAAATAACAATTACAGAACTATGAAAGCTAGAAAAGATAAAATAGGGTGTAGGACGAGCTCCGCAATTGTCTTGGGCGAAGATCGACAGGTCGCACGCCCATATGGGCCACTTGTTCGTCTTCGCCCAAGGCAACCACTTTGTTTGCCAACGCTCTCCTACATTATACATGAGATCCTCAACCCCCAAGTGCCACCCCGAAGGTCCCCAAAAGCACGAGGAGCATGACAAAATCGTGGTCATGCGAAATGGTGATTTTCCTTAGCCACAGCCACGACGAATGAATGAAAAGTGTCCCGCTTAGTCGTAACGCACGCACCAAGCGTCAAATGACCTCGAAATGCATCCAACTCGTACCGTAGGCCCTCGCGGATCGCACAAAAGATTTTACAGTACGAACTATAATAAAAGGAAAGATTACATGGACGCGGAAATATATTTACAAACATGTATGGAATATTTCGTCATGATTCGTCGTTGCTCGGGCGCATCGAAAAGTCCCTAACATCCTCCCCCACTTCAAGCTTCGTCATCCTCGTCGAACTCGCCTCGGCCACATCGCCTTTCTGGCACAGGCTGCAATTGCAAAAGTGAATTCTTCACAAGTAGTCAAAGGGAACACCGCCTGAGTAACCACATGCCGCAGTGGGGCTACAACATTTCGAGTTTCGCTGTGTGGTGTCCGCCACCAGGAAATAACTACTTGTAACATCATTGAGTTTCATTATCTCCTGTTGCTGCGAGAAAGGGCTTTGAGATTCCCAAAATCTTTGCTGGGCAATGAAAGTCCCAGACTTATAGAGCAAACGAGTGTCGTTGAGCAATGCTCGCTTGAAGTGGCACCAACGCCGTTGAGCAACGCTCGCTTGAATGGACACCGAGAAATAGCTACTGGGTTCATCAAGTCTCGATGTTGCTGGGCTATGAGGGTCCCAGGCTTTGTGGGGGCACACAACTGCCGTTGAGCAATGCTCGCGTGAAGGAACCCGAGAAATGGTTACTCAATTCACCAAGTCCTATTTTTGTTGGGCAATGAAAAGTCCCAGACTTAATGAGCATACGAGCAACACTCGTCTCAGATAACATCTGGGTGTCATTGTGCAACACCCAAGTGATAAGTAATTCCGTGGCCTCACCACACTAGAGCATTGCCTCCACCGTCGCCTTGAGCCAATCATTGCTTGCTTACTCACCCCCTGCAGGAGTCATGGCGCCCTTCTTTGAGCCCATCTCAATAAGCTTCAAGTCTTATGGATCACTGCTTGCTCACTCGCCCCCCGCAGAGGTCATGGCGCCCTCCTCTAAGCCCATATCAATGAGCTTCAAGTCTTACGCTGCTCCTTGAAACACGACTTGAGGGATTTTCTCCAATCGGGTCACAACGTCTGCGAAGTCTCCGCACTAAGAGCATTGCTGCTACACCACAGCTGTTCTTCACTAGTGCTTGGTTTGGATTTGTCAATCTTGCGTCTTAAAGGCCATGTTGTCATGCACACCAACCTTGCAACTTAGGGGATATCAATCCTGCGCACTAACTTGGTGTCTCACGAGCAATCTGCTCTACGCTGCGTCTTATGGGTCATCAGCCCTTCACACAAACTTGGCGACTCACGAGTCATCGGCACTATGCTGCGTCTTAAGGGACATCGCCCTGCCCGCATCATCCTTGCGTCTTATGAGAGAGTCTGTTTTGCGCACCATGTGCGTCTTACTAGAGATCTTCTCTGCTCACATGACTTAAGAGCCATCTGCTCTGCGTGCAAACGACTTTGCCTCCTAGGGACCCATCCGCCCTACGCAAAAGTCATAATCTTCACATCAATCAATGAATGCTTGCCTCCCCGAATACAACAGTCGGAAGGTTCATCGACTTGGTTCACTGCATCAGCAACTCGAGTGCCACAAACGGAATGTACGTCGGCTATGTTTGCATCGAGGGCTTTCTCAGTTGTACGCTTGCAATTCTCGCTCTGATACCAACTGTCACAGACCAATTGTTTTGTGCAAAAGAACTCATGCGACACCCTTGCATCCCGTGCAAGGGATAAGCCTAACATCTCAATCCTTCTCGAATTGGGCTTCCTGACTTAACATCATGGGGCATATGTTGGTCCACGTGCCAATCTCGCTCTCCATATCCGCTCCCCCAAAAGACCATGTTGGCAGAATGGTATTGAAGGCGTAAAGTAAAACAACAATTACAGGACTATGGACACAAGAAAATATAAAACTGTGTGTAGGACGAGCTCCGCAATTATCTTAGGCGAAGATCAACATGTTGCACGCCCATATGGGCCACTCATTCGTCTCCACCCAAGGCAACTGCTTTGTTTAATTGCCAATGCTCTCCTACATTATACATGAGACCTCTAACTACCAAGTGTCACCCCCAAGGTTCCCAAAAGCACGAGGAGCATGACAAAATCGTGGCCATGCGAGATGATGATTTTCTATGGTCACGACCATGACGAATGCACGAAAAGTACTCCGCTTAGCCATAACGCATGCACCAAGCATCGAATGAACTCGAAATGCATCCAACTCGTACCATGGGCTCTCTGGGACCGCACAAAGAATTTTACAGTATGAATTATAATAAAAGGCAAAATTACATGGACGCGAAAATATATTTACAAACATATAGGGAACATTCCGTCATGATTCGTCATTGCTCGGGCGCATCGAAAATTCCCTAACAAGTCGATCTTCACCCAAGACAATTGCGGAGCTCGTCCTACACCCGATTTTATATTTTTCTTGCGTCGATGGTCCTTTAATATTCTTTTACTTTACGCATTCAATACCATTCGACCAACATAGTCTTTTGGGGGCGCGGATATGGAGCGCGAGATTGGCACATGGACCAATGTTTGCCCCGCGATATTAAGTCGGGAAGCCCAATTCGGGACGGATTGAGATGATAGGCTTATCCCTTGCATGTGATGCAAGGGTGTCGCATGGGTTCTTCCGCATAAAATAATTGGCATGTGACAGTAGTGTTTACACATCCGATTATGTTGTGAATAAATCATAAGTTCAATCTCAGGTTTAGCACTTTATATGCCTATCTCCCAAGGCCGGCCCTACCATTAGGTGAGAAAGGGAATTCCCTTGGGCTTATAAAAAGTGTAGGCCTCCCATACATAGATTCATGGTTGAATATTATACTTATTTTATTATAAATTAAAGACTCAAATGATAATTTCCTTAAGTCATTTAATCTTCTATAATCATTTTTCTCCCTCATTTTCATTAATTAGTCTACTATCACTTTATCAATTCCTCATTTTCCTATATTTTCTCTCGATCAACCCAATTTTTTACTCACTTTTTCGTAATACCCCATTACTCCCACTATCAACTAAAAAATAATCATAATTAATTTCCTTAATTAATTTTATTGAAAAAAATTCTCTTGACTAATTGAACATTAACTACCAATTAAAGCTAATTAGATAGAATAAATGCATGCACACATCTTCTTGTCAAATAAATTAAATAAATATTTAAATTTTGATATATTATTACTTTCATCAATTGACAAAAGAAAAAAAGGGCTAATAAGCAATTAGGGGTGAGTGGGTCCGAGTACCTTGTGTTTGTCATGATACTCAGATCCTATCCTGTATATGATCGATTCCTAGATTTTGGAACCATACTCTACCTTGTTAGAACCTAGAATAGGACCCTACTTGAAACCACAGGTTTTGGTTTCGATTCCAAGTACCATGTTTGAACATGTTCATTTATGGGTTCCAGGGTACAAGTTTCGGGTACTGATTCCTAGTCCAGTTTTGGATACCCGATATGTTGGATCCGAAACTGGAACCAATTTTAATTGGTTCCTTAATTTTTATCCCGTGACCCTACTCGAATTTAATTCGGATCTACCTAGAACCTACTCAATTAGGTAGATTTCAATCGGTTCTGAGTCTACCAAGTACTCATGCACATTCCTATGTGCAATTATACATGCAAATCTTCAATTAAGTGACAACTGACAATGCTTATGTCATCTTCAATTAAGACCAACAACTCAAGGGCGACCCATATTTTCATTAGACCCAAAAGGTCTCATCTTAAGATTACATCTTAGGCCACAATATTTCTTGGGCCGTCCCTCATATCTCCACATCTATGTACGCATTGTACGTATATTCTCGCATATATATATATATACACATCTTGCAATTCTCGCATTTATATATGTACTTCTCGTAATGATTATATAAAAATAAAAAAAATCTTGTGGAACTCCAAACAAAATACTTTTTCTAAGAGAAAAAAAAGTCAAATGCTTGCACTAGTTAGACATCAAGTTATCCTCTAATTCTCTTCTTCCAACTTCAACCTTCTCATTAATCATTCATTATCCAGATAAGTGAGACTTCTAATATTTTGCCGACTTCATCACATGTCAAAGTTAGGTTTTCATATGCACAGTTTAGATACCTTGAAAAAAGGAAGACTTTACATATATATCTTTCACTGATCATCCAATAATTGATCATTCATATGAAAAAGACAAATATAATATTGTGATCAACGAGGATGCATGACTTCTTTGAAACATTGAGAAGAGGAAGCAACCTTAAATTATGATTTTACAAAGTAGAGCCTCTTTCATCGCAAGCTTTTCCACCTAATTATGATTTGAAAATTTAAAATTTGACACGAAAGAAATTATTTAAGAGTGTTCGAAGGCAGCGCTAAGTCTCAATTTGAGCTCGCATTCGAGGCGGCGGTTTTGTTATCCCTTCTTCCTTAATTAATGGGGTTGTGTGTCCGCGAGGGTTTCTATCTCTCGACTTAACGTTGTTTCTTTTCTTGTCTTTTATTATTTACTTTCTATTTTTTCTTTTCTTGTATTCTCTTTACTACTTCTGAAATGAATACAAGCTTCTTCGTTTAAAAAAAAAGATTTTGCCACCATGCACATGGCTCTAGCTACCTTCTACTTCATTAATTAGCTTCTACCCCGACCATTATATGCATGAATTCATTTTATATTCAGCAACTTAATTTATAATTAATTACCTCATAAAAGGTTTGTCGTGAAATATATTTTAATTAGCAAATTAATTAATCAAGGGATATAATAAATTAATATATATGCATGAAAGTAAACATTATATATATATAATTTAAATTGTATGGCATATCCTCATTTGAAAAGTTCTTATAGTTGGAAGTTGTTCATTGATTTATTGTTACTTTTTAGTGATCCATGTTTCACTAATAGAAACTTAGCAATTTATGACGAAAATTTTGTGATGGCAAAAGTAATATCGCAAATTTAACAACATTAAGATGGCTCATTTTGCCATCTCAACATATAAATTCCTCAACAGCATAGACTGTATTATGCAATCGCAAGCCGTTGTCATAGTATCATAAAAAAATTCCTATTTTATTTCCACTTCGAACTTTTTTCTCTCATGCTCTCACTATGTTTCTCCTCTCTCCAATCAATCGAACACATCGTCTCCCTCATCTATGGTGTTTCCAGCTCTCCCCTTGTCTCTGGCTCCAACCTCTCTCACACATCTCTGACTCCCTATCGTTTTCCATTGGCTACAACACCCTCCTCCTCCTTTTCTTTGGTAGTGGTGAGGCCACGGTTGGATTGGAGGAGGGGTAGCTATAGCTCCTCTCCTTCTTCTTTAGCTACGGCAAGGTAGTAGTTGGATTGAATTGATGCCTCTCCTCCTCTCCTTCTTCTCCAATTGCAGCGAGGCCAAAGCTAGACCGAAGGGGCGATGACACCCCCAATTCGAGCGTCATTCTTTTTATTATTTTATTATTTTTTATTTTTATGTCCTTATTTTATAATTTTATAATTAGAAATATAGTAATGTTTTCTATTGTTCTTATATTATTATTATTATTATTTATGTTTGTTTTTTTATTATTTATTATTTATTTTATGAATTATGATTATAATTGCTTATACAATTAATTATATAAATAAATAAATCATTATTCCTAATTAATTGTTTCATAATTTACATTATTCTGCTTTTTTATTTTTTTTTATTTTTTTTCATTAGTATTTTTTATTTTTTATTTTAATTATTCAGTTATAATTATATAAGTATATTAATTTATACATAACCATTCACTATAACAATATGATTTATATATAATTATTAACTATATGTAAATTGTGTAAATAATATTTAATTCTTTTAGTAAAATATAATTATTTGTCTAAGAATTCCTAGTATTTAATTTTTTATGTTATTCTGCTTTTTTGATATAATTTTTTTTTTAATTTCTATTTTTAAATTGTTTGGGTATGTTTGTTTTTTAAATTATGTAGTTATAATTATTATTATATAATTATAATTGTAACTTTATTTAACTATAACTGTAGTTTAATTTTAATTATATATCTAATTTTCATTCTAATTAAATATTTTATTTATCTTTGGTGTCTATTCGTACAGCAAGTGTTCTACATCGTAGTATATATATTTGTTAATTATCAAGTTTAATAAATTATTAGATAATTAATTAAATTAATTATCATGTATAATTATCATGTTTATTTATCATATTTATTTATCAAGTTTAATTCTAACAGTAGGAATTTAATATAGGACCTGTAGACAATAAGCCTAGATGTCTAACCACCCAGCTATGACTTTAACGTACGTTTATTGATATTTAATTATCAATTCAGGTTTGATACTTATAAAAATCATGATTAATTATTTATTTGATAAATAATTCAATTAAATCATAGCATTGATGGTAGTGGTAGGGTTTCAATTTAACAACAAAAATTATAAATAGTAATTAAGCTGATACATGTCAACTGATTGATTCTTGATCCAGGATATATATTAGTACTCCAGATTCATTTGGAGATTGTATTTTATCCATAAGACGAACAAATCTTACAGATGATTTACAATATATGAATTGTCCTTAATTTGATAGTTTGGGATAAATTTATTCAAGTTGCACTTAAATTTTATTTTAACATTCACTTCTTCCAAATTTCGGTAGTATGTCTCTTATTTTTACGTGTACTTTGAGAACTATATAAAAATGTTGCTGAAACTTCGTATGAAGTTGAATATTAAAAAAAATATTTAAATATAATTTGAATAATATGATTCCGGAATAGAATACGACCACCCTACCTATGAAGAATTCGAAATAATTTTACTAATAAGTGATTGTAATGGTATTACATAATCATTAACATGAAGACTCTAGGTGGATGTACAATCGAATGTACCACAGAGGTGTACTTGAATAATTTAATATTAGTGTTTAAGAATTTTTAAATTTTGCTTGTTTGAATCTATAAGTCGTTAGTGGTAACAAAATCAGGTGTTCTTATCATTTGTGTGTTAACTTGTACTACTTAGACTAGTATACGGTGATGTTAAACCTATACGGAAATGGTTTCACATCTTGTCATTATCTATGGATTTTACATAGTGAGTCATTCATAGGGATGACGTCGTATGAGCTCGGAGGTTAGTAATATAATATTTGATCATCATTCACAAATCATACATCAGTTGAGCAGTCGTATTGAAATATGGTTCTGGATGCTCTAGGTGATAGATTTAATTATATTGATGACTATGATAATGTTAGGTCGTCAATGCCTTACGTTGATTCAACAAATACTCAAGTAGCAGTTGATATAGAATGCAAGCCACAAATACAATTAGATATTTAACCAAAAATTTAAATTGTATTTACAAATCTAAAGGTAGCGGAAGTTTTTTGAGTTAATGACAAATACTCAAAATTGTTGGTAATAGCTCAATTATTAAATTTTAAGTCCAACTATAATGTAACTGATATAGCATATGATCGGTTTGTGGAATTTTTTTCACAAAGCATTGCCTAAATATAACAAACTAAAAGACACTCTTGATAAGACCAAAAAGATGATGAAGAGGCTTGAATTAGGGTGTCGATATATTCATGCATGTCAGAACAATTATGTATTAACATTGAATATGCAGACTTGTCCTAGTTGTCATGGACTTATCTTCTTGGGTACCGGACGTCTGTGCGGCTCCCTTGCCCCCAGCACTAACACTCTAGTTCAAGCATTGTTCTCAAGCTCATTTCATATAAATGGAAAGTCGGGTGTCGGAGAGCATTGGTTATTTAGTGGACTACCTTAGTTGTTGACGTGTGGACTGCCCATATGGGTGTGTGACCACTTGATCTTCGACTATGGCAGCCCGCAGAGCTCATCCCACATCCGGTTTTCCATTTTATTGCGTTAATAGTCCTTTAAATGTTGTTTTTACTTAATGCAATCAAAGGTCATTTGGCCAACATGGTTTTTTGATTGCTCAAACGTGAGGTTGTTATGATAGTGAATGCATGCCACGTGATCTTCGGTTAGAGAGAGTGATCCTGGACGAAAGGCTTATCCCTTGCACAAGACGCAAGGGAGCCGCATGGATAATTTGGTGCCCAAATCAGTATGTTCGTGACAAAATGTTCAACTTGTCAACATTCTCGATACAAAGGAAAATCCTCCAGCATATTAAACAATATATCCTTGAAGGTTCTTCAATATTTTTCAATAATTTCAAGATTGAAACTACAGCCCAACATATGACGTGGCATACTAAAATTCGTGACTCCACCATAATAGCACATCTTTCTAATAGTGAAGCATGGAAGCACCTTGATCGATGTTATCCTTCTTTTGCAAGTGACCCTAAAAATGTCAAATTAGGGTTATGTACTGAATGATTCAATTCATTTGGTCAATCTTCTACTTGATATACTAATTTTTCGATGCTCGTCACAGTGTACAACGTGTTATCGTTGATGTGTATGAAAAATAATTATATCTTTCTTAGTATGGTTATCCTAGGACTAATGAGATCTAGAAAAGAATTGGATGTGTTCCTTCAAATGTTAATGGATGAATTGAATAAATTATGGGTTGGTGGAGTCATCACTTATGATATTCATTATAAAATGAATTTCAACTTGAGAGCTACACTGTTTTGGACAATTAGTGACTTTTCAGCATAAGGTATGTTATTTGGGTGGAGCATACACGAAAGGTCTTTGAATGAACAAAATTCTCCAGTCTTCTGAATGGATGAAAGATTTCATCTTTTGACTATCACTGCTAATTTTTGCCGCTCGATCATCCATATAGAAGAAATCAAGATAAAATCATCAAGGGTAGAGTGGAAAGAAACGGACTACCTCCACGTTTCTTTGGTAATGCTATATTATCTTAAATCTCAACATTACTGGACATCATGCTTAGTGAGATTCACAAAATTAGTTGTTTTAAAGATAGGCACAATTGGGCCAAAAAAAATATATTGTGGAAACTATCTTACTAGAGTTCCTCATTAATTCGACATACAATGCACATTAAAAAGAATGTATTCAAGAATATTTTCAATATAATGATGGATGTCACAGGCAAAATGAAGAATAATGTAAAAATAAAAATAGACTTGAATTTATATTATATAAATGTCTAAATTTAGAACTACAAGACGTGAACAGAAGGCAAGTGAAATCGAAAGCCTCTTATATCCTCAATAAATAACAAACTAAAGATGTTTGTCAATGGATGAATGAGCTTAGATTAATTGATGAGTGTGCATCAAATTAGCTCGATGTGTCAACGTGAAAGAAAGTAAAATTTTCGGCATGAAAAGTCACGATTGTCATATGTTCATGCTGAGATTGCTGTCAATTGTACTCTGTGATATTTTACTAAATAAAATTTGAGGTCCCTTAATTGAGTTTAAGTAGTATATTCTTCAAATATATATATGTCAATGTCCTCTATATCGAAGATATGACAAATTTAGAGACCAATACTGTAGAAATTCTTTGCAAATTGAAGCAAAATTTTTCACCTGTATTTTTTAACTTAATGGAGCATCTATCGATTCATTAAGCCTATAAGAAAAGAGTTGGTGGCTCAATTCAGTATTGGTGGATGTACTTTTTTGAGAAGTATATGCAGAGGTTGAAAAGGAAAGTAAATAATACAACCGTCGTGGAAGATTTAAAATGCGAAGCTTATACTATTTGGAAGATATCAACTTTATGTTCTTTTTAATATCGACTCCCAAGTTCTATTTACTAGGGGCCGCGGGCCCCAAGAAAAAAAAATCTATTTCTTGGGAGCCACGGTCCCCATGAAAAAGATTATATTTCTTGGGAGCCATGATCCCAGGAAAATTTCCTGGGGGCCGCAACCCACAAAAAAAGGTATTATTCTAGGGATCACGGCCCTCGGGAAAAATTTCTATTTCCTGGGGCCATATGACCACCAACGTTACACGCACTTGGCTGGGGTCGGAAACGCGGGTACAAGTACCTTTTTCCGGGGGTCGCTCGCTAACCTTTAGATATACTTTTACCAAAGTGTTCTTTCCTGGCGACATCTAGGGCCTCGTTGCCCTCGCTAAAAGGCTTTTACTAGGGGTTATGGACAGTTTTACTAGGGGTCATGACCCTCGAAAAATGTTACATTTCTTATAGTGTACTTACAATGTTGAATCGTCTCCCATGAAATAATAATGGCATAAATGTGAATTGTGCTGATTGTCTACTAATATTTGTTTTTCCTTATCGTGGTTTGAGTTCACGTCCATCAAGATATTTGAATGGAGAGGAGTATCATCTTCCATAATTATATGTTTTGATGAATTGTCTGAAAGTTGATCCTTCCATAATTTATATCCTTGTACAAGGGAATACTCGACCAAAAAGAAGATGATAAATGCTAATGTTTGTGTACACATGGGTCGATTGTGATTGTGATTTTTATGGCATGATAGAGAAACTAGTTGCTTCAATTTTTGTGTGAAAAAAAACTATAATGTTCAAATATCATTAGTTTGACATATCATAAATGGGAACTCAAATTCATCCAAGGTATAAGTTTGTTAACGTTAATTATAAATCAAAGTTAACATTGAACGAGCCTTTTATTTTGATGTCACAAGTCCAACAGATATATTACACAAAATATCCAAGCATACGAAAAGGTATATTTGAATGATGGGCAGTGTGTAAGAATAAAGAACAACTAAGAGTTGATCCAATGACATATTATGATGATACTATAAAGATTTTAGAAGGTGATTTTTACTTGGTGGATAATCCACCTGCAGTTGAAGTTGTGAGTCAAACACTTGAAGACAAAAATTTAGCTGTTGCACAAGGTCTTCACGAAGAAAGTGATGATGACGAATCAAATGATGCAAAAAACGAGGAAAAGGAAAACAATATTGAAGATTATGAGATTAGTGAAGAAAAAAATTTATCACTTGATTATTAGTCAGATAATATCGATGATTGATGTAATATTCTTTCTCATATGTTTTCTATTTATATTATATTATATTATATACTTATTATCTATTTATCACCATTGCAATGCAGATGTCAGGAGCTTCGAGCTACCATCCTAGATCATATAAATACACTCGACCACCTTCACCACTTACGACACCTCCATATGTGCCCCCTACTACCACGACACTGATAGTACAAGCACACTGATAGTACGAGCCATCAAACCATCGACCTCTCAAGCCACTAGTATCTATCAACATCCCAAATCTATCACACCACCACCCACCACCGCCGAGACTGTCACACCCCCCACCACCTCCCACTACAGCCGCATGCCAAGCCACTATCAGCAGCTTTTACCGCACCACCACCATTAAGCGCCACCTAGAGTTGACAATATATGGCCCGATCCGATGGCCCGAAAGAATACCCTATAGTGCTTGGGCCATTATCGGGCTAGGCTAAGCGGTGTAGGCCCAGTCTGGCCCGATAGGCCAATAAATTTTTTGTACATTATCAAAAATATCGGGCTATCGGGCCTGAATCGGCCCAATAGACCGATATGGCCCCGATAGCCCGTTTATAATGGCACGATTCGGGCCCGATAACCCGATTTTTCTTTTTTGTGTTATCCAGCTAAACGGATCATGTCGTGCCGACCCGTTATTTTTCGTGTCGGGCCATACACAAATTTTTTTGGGCCGCCGGGCCGAGCCATACACAAATTTTTTCGGGCTGGGCCGGCCCGATAACACCGACCCCACACGAATTACCACCCGTAGCGCCACCACACTAGTCTGCACCACATTAACCTTAGAGTCTCGAAGGCGATATAGGCCTCATGGGCATAGCCGAGACACGCCTATATTGTTGTCCACCGACCTACGATCGCCGGATATCATTAAATGGTTTAAGTAATTATAATATTCAATTTATTATAAATGTCAATTAATTATTATTTATGTTGTTATACTTGAGTTGTATATTTGAGCAGGACAACATTGCTCACGACATCACTAACTAGGGATGAGAACAATTCAGTTAAAAACATGTTTTGTGGATAACGAAATCAAAAGCGTTTACAAACCATTATCCGAAACCAAAATTAAAATCGACCGATTTTTAATATTGCTATATGAAACCTAAAATTGTTTAACTTTGGGATATCTGATGGTTAACCAAACCGACTTAAACGGTTGGAACATATGTGACTAACTGGTTATTAAGTAGTTAACTTAATTATTGCTAGATGGATAGAGGTTACTAAAAAATAAAAATAAAATTATATATATATATATATATATATATATATTATAATAAATCTATAACTAGTTTCAATTACCGATCCGTGAACCGATAGTCAAAATCTAACTTAATTAAACTAATTTTTTGAATTCATTAACCGAAACTTAAACCAAATTGCAAAATCACTATGCAAAATTAATTATGGTTCGATTAATCGATTAACCACAATTAATCGGTTCCAATACCCCATCCCTATCAACGACATTATTAAGATATTTTTTAGGGGGGTCGTGACAGTCAAGAACATACGTGCTAGAACGATATCGAGATATGTTGTTGATCGAATTTTAGGTATAATAATTTGTTGTCTTTTAATTAGTTATATTAATTAAATTGTCTATTAGATAACTTTTGTTTTATAGTCGAGATACACATGTGACCTTATTATTCAGGTCCAAGTATTCAAGGATATCATCCAACGGGCCCGATAGGGGGCTAAGGTGGTGGTTGGATGTGATACAGCAACGTAGATTTTTCTACTGAAGGGACATGGGCCCGCTTGGATGGCGTCTAATATCAGGAATCGATTGGTCAACATTTGAGCGTTGGAAGGGTGGCAAGGTGTCTTTCAGACGATGCACTAGCTAGAACAATATGACGTACACCAGTCTAGAAATCTCTCACTCACCAACAGGGTCCATTTCATTTACGTGGGATGTGAGATGAGTAGGACACACTAATACATGCTAAACCTCTCGATCTGGGTCATTGAGGCTATGCACATATGTCAATGTAATTCTCATTAGGGGGAGTTCATTAGCGAGCAACAATATGCCATCTTGGTAAATAATTATTTTTGTTTCAACTATAGTTTCAATATTTATTTTGAGTTACAATAATCTAATTAAATTTGTTTTCAAGATTACATATGCTAAGATGGTCATGGAGCGTGGAGGTGATCCTATGCAACATCGCCAGTTAGATGCTAATACATAGATGCAAGTGGTAGGTATCGAGCACGATCATGTGTACGATATCAGCACAATTGCCCATGCTAGGGCATTAATGTAGTCGCATAGTAGCGAGTTATCTGCCTCCATCTCCTTTGCTACAAGACCATTGATGTTAGCTATATTGGGACGATTACAAGAGCGGTTAGCTAATATCGAGATGACTCAAGCATAAATCATTGACTACTCAAGCGCAGCTTAAATTATACAAAACAACCCTACCCCCACTACAACAAATCATCTATTTTTTGACGCCAAAATAAACTAATATTTCGACGTCAACAAGCGTCAAAACGACATATTGACGCAGGTAAAAGCGTCAAAAATGAGTGGAAGAAGACCAGAGTAATAATGGACATTTCGACGTCCAAGAATGCGTAAAAATGTCAAAAATTTCGACGCCAACTTATAGACGTCAGCAGGCGTCGATATGTTCATATCGACGTCTGCTTATAAATGTCAGCAAGCGTCAATATGAATATATCGACGTCTGTTGACAGACGTCAATTTTTTTTTAATATTAAAATATTAATATCGGCGCCTGTCAGAGGCGTCGATATAAAAATTTTAAAAAAAATGCAGGCAATACGCGCTGTGCGCGGTATTCTCCAATACCGCGTGTGGATGTGCGCGGTATTCTCCAATACCGCGTGAGGCTGTGCGCGGTATTCTCCAATACCGCGTGTGGCTGTGCGCGGTATTCTCCAATACCGCGTACAGTCGCGCGTACAGCCACGCGCGGTATTGGAGAATACCGCGTGCGGCTGTACGCAGTATTAGCGGGGCGAAAATCGCCCCGCTCGATTTCCGCCACGCGGCGAAAATCGAACGGGCGCGGCGCAGCTCCGCTCGATTTCCGCCACGCGGCGGAAATCAGATCGTCGAAATCTTTTAATTAAAAAAAATATTTCGAAAAAAATTAGAAAACAATTAAATAAATACCCGTTAAAAAAATTATACTAACATTTATATAAATTTCGGAATCCAAAAATTTTCATAACCTGAAAAAAAGAAGAAGAAAAATTAGATCAAAGAAAAAATATATGAGAAGGAAAAAAAGGATAAGGAAGGAAGAAAAAAATGACAAGAAGAAAAAGAAGAGAAAGGAAGGGAGTAGAAACCATGTATTTAAAGAAAAAAAAGCAGAAAAAAAAAATTAGAGGCGGGAGAATTCCCTCCTCGATTTCACTCGGCAAAACCCTCGGCGCGTTCGCCGAGGGATGCGAGCTCGCCTCCTGCCTCGGCGAGCGTGTGCAATTGCGCGCTCGCCCGCCCGTTACCCGCCGCTTGGCGGAAATTGAGCGGCAGCGGATTCGCTGCCACTCGATTTCTGCCGCGCCCGAGCAGCAGCGAATTCGCTGCCGCTCGATTTCCGCCGCACGCGGATGAAATTTTATTTTAAAAAATTAAAAAAATATACCGACGCCTCTGACAGGCGTCGATATGTTAAAAATATTTTTTTATTAATTTTTTTTTTACGGCTGAACTAACGTCGAAACGTTAAACGTATCGACGCCTGCTAACACCTATATGCGACGTCGATACGTCAAATATTTTGACGTCTTCTCAGACGTCAAAACGAATATTTCAACGCCTGTCAGCTGTTGTCAGGCGTCGAAACATTTCGACCCCTGTTGTCAACTGTTGTGAAGCGTCGAAATATTTCGACACCTATTGTCAGGCGTCGAAATGTTTGTCAGATGTCGAAAAAATTTCGACGTCTACTAAAGACGTCGAAATTTATTGTATTAATTTTTTTATAATAATTTTACATTTCGACGTCTTCAGTAGACGTCAAAATTACGAAGTCGATATATAACGAATTTATTGTAGTGCCCTTTGTACCACTTGGGGAGCGCCAAGTTGCTGGATGAAACCTCTACGCGACATTCTGCCATATGAAAACATGCAAACATAGTGGCCCTAGCCAATGAGAACTATTCAGCACAAATCATGGCACATATTTTCATCCTTGCTTTGTGTAGCACAGTCCCAATCATGATCAGTCATGTGTTGAAACAATGTAGAATGAACGCAATGATAAATTATAACTTATTTAATTATAGAAATGCCACTATATATCACATTCAAGGAGGTCGAAATACAACTAAAACAGCACTGAGGAGATTTCTGAAGGCACAGACTCATAGGGAGCTTTTCTACGTGATATCGACATTACATGAGAAACAAGAAAAGCTCCTAATTAACATGGTGTAAACCGTACAATAAAATGGTTTTATATTTTGGTAAGTTAAATTATTTAATCACTGCTGTGAAAATTTCCAATACCATATATAAGTCAAATCCATAGAATACTAATTATTCAAGAATTAATTAATTAATTGACATATAAGTACATATATAAAGCATGCATGCAATTCAGTTTTCCCAGGCTCGTGTTACTCGTTAGTCGTTACAGCCGCTTTTTAGGAAACAAATGGAGCCAAAACAATACGAAACATCTCGGAAAAATGTTTTCAAAAAGTACATACGGGTGGATGTGGCCCAAAAATGCATCCCTATTTGTCCACATCGAAAGCCACGTGGAAAGCCAACAACTTGTCAATTCCTCGAGATCAGTAATATCAAGAATAATGAATAGTAAATATATATAAATTTATGGCGAATATTGATTATGCATGCGCTGGCCTTTGACTTTTAATGAACTCCTCAGTCCTCAAACATATAAAGGGAAGGCCGGTGCTGCATTTGTCTCCAAAATAGTGGCTGAATAGGATGTACAATTCTATATCCTCCTCAAAATTCTCATACTAATTAATTATATATGAGATATATGGGACTGTACAGAGATGTTCTAGAACAGGCAATTAAATCCCATTAAATATATATATATATATTCAAGGCCATTAATGTCACTTGAATGAATTTTGACCATAATTAATAATATCTATGCATAGGTAGAGGATTATATGTATTTTGTTCGGGTTATTTTTTTATAAAGAATGATAATTAAAATCAGTTAATTGTGATTAACAAACTATATAATCCGTTATGGATAGTAATTTTAGGGTTTGGTTTCGATTTCGATTAGTAAATTTAAAAAATAGTCTAAAATCGATTCAGTTTCAATTATCGATATACGGATAATCGAAAATGAAAATTGATTTTACTTATATATTAATGATATATATAATTTAATTAAAAAAATAAAAGCATAGGTTACGATATACTTTATTATTTGTTTCACTTTTGCCTTTAGATGTTTTTATTTAATTATCACTTCTCTACTTACACTAGAGTTTTTGTAGTTTCAATTTTTTATAATTTTTTATAAAAATAAACCATTTGATAACTTATTAATAAATGAATAACTGCATCTATCCAAACCGATTAATATAGTTGGATTAATTGTTGGAGATATGATATTTAATTGGTTTTGATTTCATATAATAATTTTAAAAACTATTCGATATTCAATTTCGATTTCAGATAGCAAATTATAAATAATTTCGGTTTTGGTTATCCTTATATATAAAGTGGTTAGTACCGTTACCACCCTTATGTTTTATGGGATTTTGCAACTGAAACTACATGACCTCTATTCTTTAATATGATTTTGCTACACAAGTTTGGAAATCCTTAGCCAATAAATTTAGATATGATTTTTCATCCAGAAGCTCATGGTCCTTTGCTAACTAGCTCTTATTGCTGGATAACGTGACTTTGAACCGTTTCTACCTATTTTGGTTGGTGGAAAAGACGAGTAATGGAATAGACAAAAAAACATGAATAAACAAAGAATAGAAATAGAGGAGGAATGAAATATTTATTCTCATGTTTCGTTAGCATCATGAATAGATCATAAATAACTATTCCCTTGTTTGGTTAGCATAAATAGGAGTGTAACAAAGCTGAGCTGAGCTGAGCTTGCTTGTGCTCGAGCTCAGCTCGTTTAAGAAATGTTTAGCTCAAATTCGAGTTCAATCAAGCTTCAATCTCTAGGCTCGAGCTCGGCTCGTTAAGCTTTTTAATATTTCTAGAGCTTGATCGAGCTCATGAACAAGCTCATGAATGAGCTCGATTAAGCTCAACTCGAGATCGAGTTGAGTGGGCTCGCCTATCGAGCTCAATTAATTGAGCTCGTAAATGAGCTCGATTAAGCTCGGGTCAACCTGAGTTTATAGGTTCTAAAAGCCTGATCTGATCTAAAATATTAATATTTATATAA
The DNA here is from genome assembly GCA_034359265.1 of Canna indica. Taxonomy (NCBI): domain Eukaryota; kingdom Viridiplantae; phylum Streptophyta; class Magnoliopsida; order Zingiberales; family Cannaceae; genus Canna; species Canna indica. The sequence continues at coordinate 26,326,210 of CP136898.1, read as the reverse complement.
TTATATATAAATATACGAAGCTCGATTAGGCTCGTGAGCCACTCGAGCCGACTATTGGTTAGCTTGGGCTCGGCTCACTCACATGTAAAGCTCGGCTCGAGCTCAACAAAATCAAGTCGAGTTCGAGTTTTCATCGAGTCGATCCTGAGTAGCTCACAAGTAGCTCGGCTCACTTGTAGCTCTAAGCATAAGGAATCGACTAGGAATAGAGACACAATGACAAAAATATTCATCTTAATAATATTAAAGATTTATACAAATTTACAATTTATTCACATATCGTATTTTATTCTAAACTATTTCACTTGCATTTCTAATGATATTTTAATTTATTCAAAAATAACAAAAGTAGAGACAAAATGACAAAAAAATAAATGATAATATATATTTTTTCCAAAAATTGGATTTACAATATAGTCATTACAATGTGCACACATACACACGCAAAATTTATACGTATAAGGCACATTTGCAAATATACATGGATTTCGTATTAAACACATCAAGCGCTATGACCACGGATCGAACACAAGATCTACAAAAAGCATACCTAGATGCCTAACCACTAAGCTACTAATGGGTCGACTAATTTATTATAGTTCATAATAATATAATAAATATATCAACCTTGTAGTTTTTTAATAGAAAAAATCGACGGTTTGAGCCCAGTCAAACTGAGCCCGGAAGCACCCTAACTCATGAACCAAACTCATATTAAACCGGCAAAAACTTAGCCCGGGGGCTCCACCCGATTAAACAAGGATACCAACGTCCTACATTTATCTCCAGAGATTCAACGCTAATAAATTCACGATCATAGGGAAAACAATCGACCTTTCAGAGCATATCCCCTCGAAATTACCGAAGACATTCTCGCCGAGTACCCAAAACTTCCTCATAAAATAGGCACGACACACAACAAGGTATACTATTTGTTCCATTCCCATGCACATCATCTGGAATCCTCTCTCACTTGAGCATCCGAGTGTCTTTACAGGTCACCACTAGAGCCGCGTTGAACTAGGAGACGCGAAGGCCTGTAGCACCCCAGACTTTAGGTGATAACATCTGGTGCCCACCATAAGGCCGCGTAAATCTTACCTACCCCACCATGGTAGACAGCCGGAGTCAAGCGAAGCTGCTGGCAACAGGCAGCAAACCTAGTAGCAGCATTCCCCCGCTGCCTAAAGATGCTAACACTGCGATGAGTAATGCTTAGTGACAACAACTCAGCTCTAGAGGAGCTACAATGCATGATCGGTGATCTCCATGCACAAAACCAAAGCCTAACAGCCCAGTCGATGCCCTAACACAGTCCAAAGAGCGGCACTCAATTGAGCGCAAGCTCTACCACTGAATACACGAAGAACATAGCCATCATGACAGAATCGGGAGACCGATCTCAGCCTTCATAGACAAGATCTCTCACACGCAACACCGGTGAGAAGAAACCAAGGCCACAGAGGTTGTTCCTTTCCCCGCCGTTGACTCAGCACCATTCGTAGAACATATCATGGCGGTTCTCCTCCTTGACAACTTCAAGCTATCGACCACTCTCTAACCTTATGAAGGCATGGGCGATTTGACTACCCGCCTGACAATGTTCCTATCGATGATGCTTCTCAATGACACTACCAACTTAATCCTGTGCAGAGCTTTTTCCACCTTCTTAGAAAAGACAGCACTATTATGGTTCTCCAGTCTCTCGTTAGATTCTGTACTGAAGGCAAAATGGCAATACTAGAGGGGGGGTGAATAGTATGTTTACTAAATCAACTAGCCTAAATTCCGGTTTTAATCGTTTCTTGATTAGTTTAGGCAATTTACGATTTAATGATTGGATGCGGAAGCGATAAATAATTAAATAATTAAAAACAAACAATAACGTAATACAAACACGTTAATTTATAGTGGTTTGGTCCCAATGCTTACTCCACTACCTAAGCACCCCGCTTAGGATTTCCAAACTAGTTTTACTAGATTAATTCTCGTTTCCCTTACACAGAGGACTTTTCTCTCGAAGAGTCGCACTCTCGACCTAAGGTACTTCCACACCCGGAAGTCTCCACATTCTTATCGAGAGCACTCTTCCACCTCAACCCTAAGGGACAACTTGACTAATCCTAGTAACAACTAATTTTACAAATGTGGCTTTACACCTAACACCAAGTAACCACTTATACCCACAAGATCTAATAGCCTAGGTCTTACAAACTCAACTTCAAAGAAACGATAAATTAACAGTTAAAAATACAAGTGAAAAGAGCTTAAGATAAAACCAAGATTATCTACTCTTTTCCAAGCCTTGTAGCCTCCAACTCGCCAGTTAATGTGCTTTGAGTCGAAGCCGAGTTGAGGAGTAGTTGGTGCTTGAAGACGAACTCGACAGAAGAACAGAGCGTGCTGCAGTCGTTCTTTGGAAGGCTTAAATCCCTTCTTAAATGCTCAATAAAATCTGTAAGATTGGAGTGAGGGAGTTAAAAGAAGTTATATGAGGTATATTTATACCCTCATCAAGAAACGACGGCTCAACGAATAGAAAACTATCCGTTGCAGGCCACCGATCGATTGGTCGATCGACCGACCGATCGACTGGTCATTCGACCGGTGCTTTTTCTCTCTGGTTGGTCAACCGACGGGTCGACCGCCCAGACACAAATCTCCTGATCCCACATTCGATCGACCGCCTCGACGCAGGTTTGCGTCTTCAGCGAACGCAGGTCGGTCAACCGGTTGGTCGACCGACAGACACTACTAAAAATTGAGTCTTCAGCAACGGTCGCTCAAGCCGTTGCTATTTGCAACGGCATTCTTACGGCCGCTCAAGCTGTTGCAAATATGATGTATCTGCAATGGTGTTCTAAAGGACATGCAAGCCGTTGCAGATATTAATTACCATAGCAATGGCTTTCTAACGGACACGTTAGCCGTTGCTAATGATAAACTTATCAGCAATGGTGTTCTAACGGTTAAGTGAGTCGTTGTTGATAAGTTTATATAGGGCACACGATCGCGCCCACCCCCTTCTTCCTCTTCCTCTGCTGCCGTCTCTCGCTGCCCTCTTACGACGCCGCCGCCCCATCTTCAACTGTCGATTCCGACCACCGATTCCCCATCTGTTCCAGGTATTTCTCGCCGCCCTGCCTTCCCCATTGATTCCTAGGTATAATTCCAGTCGAAACCCTATTTTTAGGGTTTCGATCGACGGCCAACAGCCGATGGCCACCGTCGAACCTTATACAGTGTCCGGACATTGGACGTCGGTGCCGGAGTCCACTGGACTCCGACGCTAGAAATGCCAAAATATTAATTTTTTATTTAATTATTTAATTGTTAATTAATTGTTTAGATTAATTATTTAATTAATTGTTTAATTTATTAGATTAGTTTTTAGGGTTTAGATTAATTGTTATGATTTAGATTAATTTTTAGATTAAGTGTTAGAGTTTAGATTAATTCAGTTAGATTAATATTTAATAATGGTAGATTAATTATTTAAATTAGTTAAAATATTGTAGATTAATATTAATTAATTAGTTAAAATATTAATTAGTCTGGAGTTGTCCTCAGTGGACTCGTGCCGGAATCGTCCACTTCGAACTCCCGCCGGAATGGTCTAATTTGAACTCGTATCGGAATTGTCCACTATGGACTCGAACCGACTCAAAATATTTTGAAAATAATCATCCATCCGACGAGTTCATACATTTCACGTACGCATTGACGAGTCGGATATGATTTAGCAAAACCTTAGATCCGTTCGGGGATTGTATGTTCGTGTAAAAGAAGTAGATGATCTTTTATACGACGTACAACCCTTGAATTTTCCCTGATTGGACAATTTGGGAATATAGTTATTTGTATTGCACTTATGTTTTTCTTTTAACCGTTAACTTATTCTAAATTTCGGTAGTATCTCTCTTGTTCTCCGATACGCGCCCAGATGATATGCGTATTCGAAGAACTGTAGGGAGATGTTGCCAAAATTTAGAATGAAGTTAGCGGTTAAAAGAAATACTTAGTGCAATATGAATAACATAAATCTCGAATGGAATAGGACCATCTCACCTAAAGGCATTAACCAAAGAAATTGTCATTGATTGACATAATCATGTCGGCTGGTCGAAGTTGGATGTACCGATGTCTTGATCGTGGAGCTTTAACAAATGAGTTTCGATTAGACATAACTTACTTCCTAAATTTTGCCTATTCGAATCGGAAATTTGTTGGCGCTGGTGATAAAATCCGATGTCTGTGCCGTATTTGCTTGAATGGATGATTTTTCGATCAGAAAACTATCACTCTGCATATATATAGCAAAGGATTTGCACCAAGATATTTTCTATGGACTTGTCACGGGTAGTCACGTGAGGTCGGGACGTCGAGCAATCCTATCGTTCAGACATATGGTGAATCTTCCTCTGCTAGTGTTTCTTCATCCAGTCAATCTAATCCCTATATAACTATGATACTTGATAGTATTGGGGGTCAATTTCACCTGAATGATAATATTGATCGACCAGTTACTGAGACGTTAGTCCCACCAGATACTACAGCGGTTGATATCACAGAAGTACAAACTGCGACAGAGATTAAATTTTCGAATAAAGAAGCTGCAGAATTTTACGATATGTTGAAAGCTATCGATGAACCTTTGTATGAGAATTGTCCTAAATACACTAGGTTTTGAACAATGACGCAGCTCCTAAACATCAAGGCCGATTGTAATATTAGCGGGGTTGCGTATGATCGGATTGCAGGATTGATTAATAGAATGCTGCCTACTGATAACAAGTTTGAGCCAACTTTTTATAAAACTAAAAAGCTGATGAGAAAATTGGGGCTGGGGTACAAAAAAATACACGCGTGCCAAAATAACTGCATTTTATATTATAAAAAAAATGTGCAGTTGGATAAATGCTCTGTATGTCAACATCCTCATTACAAGGAGAAGAAATCCGTTCGACAAAAAAATATCTCGTTTAAGGTGCTTCGGTATTTTCCACTAAATCCGTTGGACATTCTGCAACTCCTTATTCAGTTTGGCCAGTGCTGCTGACAGTTTATAATTTGCCACCATCAATGTGTATGAAAGATGAATTTATTTATCTTACGATGATTATTCCGGGTCCTAAGGGTCCGCGAAGAGAAATTGACATGTTTCTCAGACGCTTGATAGATGAATTGAAAACATTATGGACTGAGGGAGCTACCACTTATGATTGTCATCGGAAGCAAAACTTCAGTTTAAAGGCCGCAGTCTTGTGGACAATCAATAATTTCCCAGCATACGGCATGTTGTCTAGTTGGAGCACTCACGGCCGACTCTCTTGTCCGTATTGTATAGAACACTCTAAATCAATCAGTCTTCAGAACGGATGGAAAATCTCATTCTTTGATTGTCATCGTCGATTCCTACCGGCTAACCATCAGTATCGAAGAAATCGTAATAAATTTACTAAGGGCAAAGTCGAAAGAGATGAGCCACCACCGATGTTATCTGGTGAACAAATGTTAGCATGTGTTTCAGCACTTCCAGAAATAATATTTGGTCGGAATGAAAAAGTGTCAAGCTTTGGTCACACACATAACTGGGTGATAAAAAGTATCTTTTGAGAATTGTCCTATTGGAGTTCATTACTGATTCGATATAATTTGGATGTCATGCACATTGAAAAAAATGTGTTTGATAATATTTTCAACATTTTGATGGATGTTTCCTGAAAAACTAAAGATAATGTCAAAGCCCGACATGATCTGAAAATACTTTGTAAGAGATCGGAGTTGGAGTTACAAGAGGTCAACGAACAATATCTGAAGCCGAAGGCCCCGTATGTGTTAAATAAATAACACATCAAAGATGTTTGTTAATGGATAAAATAACTCATATTACCCGATGGATATGCCTCAAACTTATCTCGATGTGTGAACGTCGATGATTGCAAAATATCATGGATGAAGAGCCATGATTGTCATGTATTCATGCAGAGATTACTTCCGATCGCATTCCGAGATCTTCTACCTGATAATATTTGGGATCCGTTGACTGAATTAAGTATGTTTTATAGAAATATTTGTGCAAATATCCTTCGAGTCGAAGATATGTCAATACTTGAAAGTAATATTGTTGAAATTATATGCAAGCTGGAGCAGTTTTTCTCTCCTGTCTTTTTTGACTCGATGGAGCATCTACCGATACACTTGGCATACGAGGCACGAGTTGGTGGCCCCGTTCAATACCGGTGGATGTACTTATTTGAAAGATACATGAATTGTCTGAAGAAAAAAGTAAAGAACACCGCAGCCGTTGAAGGATCAATATCTGAATCGTACATCATCCAAGAAATTTCAACATTCTATTCATTTTATTTTGAATCGACAGTACAGACAAGATTTGATCGTCTTTCACATAACGACGACGGGGGAGTTCAACATTCAGATGGATGTTTAAATATATTTTGTCACTCTAGTCGTGCTTTCGGTTCTCGTCCATCTCAACACTTAAGCGAGGAAGAGTATCATTTGGCACACTTGTATGTATTACTCAATTGTCCAGAGATTGAACAATTCATTGAAATATTTGACATTGAGATGGTGCAAAAATACTCTATTCACAATGATCAAGAATTGGAGAGATTACATAATCGTGATTTCCCTACTTGGATTCAGGCTTACAGTAAAGATCACAGAGCTGAAATAGATGAAAGAATATTTGAGTTTGTTAGTGGACCGTCACGACTAGTGTCGTGTTATAGCGGATATTTTGTTAATGGGTACAAATTTCACACGGTTGAATATGCATTTACAAAGAAGACGATGAATGTCGGGGTCTGCGTGAAAGGGACAACCTATGTTGAATGTGATATGGATTTTTATGGACTGGTGGAAGAAGTGATAGAGTTGCACTACTTCGGCTTGAAATCGGTGATCCTATTTAGATGTCATTGGTTCGATGCAACAGAAAGGGGCATGAAAGTTCATCCAAAATACAAACTTGTTGAGGTTAATTACAAATCCAAATTGGCAGCAAATGAGCCTTTTATATTAGCATCACAAGCCGAACAAGTATATTACGCGAAGTATCCGGCTCGAAATAAAGATATAGCATATTGGCGTGTAGTATGTAAGACTAAAGGTAGAGAAAAAATTAATCCGATAGCAAGAGAAAATGAGCCGATACCTAATGTGACAAATGGTTTCTATCAGGAAGATGATCCTCCTGTTGTAGATAGTATTATTCCAATACTCAAGGATGCAGACACAACATCAATTCAATTAGAAGTTGAATATGCTGATGATGACGATCATGAAATTGAGGAAGCTGAAGATGAAGAAGATGAAGAAGAGGAAGAATTCGAAGACTATTACTCAGATGATGAGGAATAATTGTAAAGTATATCTTATATTAAATATATCTCTACTATATATATAATAATCTAATTATATGCCTATTCGACAGATATGTCTGGTCGTGGTTATCGTCGTAGGAGAGCTCCGGAGTCTTTGATTGGTGAGACTCCAGCACTTACTCATGTTGCTGATCCTCCTGCCGATGATACTACTGAGGTTAGTACATCCAGACGTAGGTGGCCACGCGGGTCGAACAGGTGGCAGCCTCCACCAGCCGCAGTGTCATGCAGATTCATTAGCGTGATTGGGGAGCGATAATATATCATGAATTATGAATCATTAAAATACTATCAGCAACGGTTTTGCCACAGACCCAGTTCCATTGCTGATAACAATTATTAGCAATGGCCTGCGTGTCCGTAGCAACGCCGTTAGTGAAAGACCGTTGCTGATAGTATTATTATATTATATCATAATATAATATTAAATTTTATTTTTGTTGTGCAAGTTTGAGCAAGAAGAAGTGTAAAGGAGCATTTCTTCTACCATTCGACGATACATGCACGGGGCATGGCCCACGTGGTCTCACGTGCCCAGTGAGCATGTCGACATGTTATGGCGTGAGTTTGAGGCACGTATTAAAAAAAAAAATTATACATGCATGATGATTAATATTGGTACTGATATTATTATTTTGCAGGCTCGCTATACATGGGTTGAGGACCAGAGGTCCTTCAATTATGCTGCCTAGGAGGCTATTTCCCGGGCGAGGTACAACAGGCAGCTGGGGCAGGCCCGGTCCCAGACGATGGCCCGAGTTGGGACCACTAACATCGCAGAGGCTCGAGGATACGGCCCCGATTGGATTGCGTCCGATATATGGGACTAGCTCGTGGCGATGTGGTCGATGGATCGATGGCAAGAGGTTTCTAGGACTGCGACTAGAAACCGGATGTCGGGGGGAGGAGTGTGTCACACTGGCGGCTCTGTTGCATTTGTTGTGCACGCGAACCGTATGATAAGTATACCTTAATTTTAATTTTATATTTTATTTGTTACTCTGTGTACTAATTAATGTATTTGTTTTGTAAATGTAGACGATGGTGTTGGACGACGGGACTATCCATCGACCCTCCCCGATGGCGGTGTTTGAGCAGACACACCGTCGAGTGCATGGGACGGGGGAGTACGTCGACAATCGCACTGCATTTATTATGGTAAGTATATTTGTTTAAATTATTTATTATATATTTATAATTTAAGTTTTATGAAAAATATTAAACAAAATATTAAACTCGAGTAAGAGACCTACAGTCAGACGGTGATACAGCGCGGAGGCACCCCCGAGGACTTTGACGCAGCAGCGTGGGTCGATGCTGTAGGTGGCTGGGACCATGGTCGTGTATATGCTTTTGCAGATAGTGGTCATGCGCGAGCCATGCTAGGGCCACTTGGGGCACCGACCCCTCCGCATGCTGGTGAGCGGTCGTCGACCTCCAGGTCCAGAGATGATCATAGTAGCAGGATAAGGACTCTGGAGGAGATGGTCGCGCGTCAGACTGAGTTAATCGAGCGTCAGAGTCAGATGATGGTGGATATGCAAGTTATGCTACGCAACTTGTCAGGTCATCTCGGAGCAGCATCATTTGATCCATCGTCCTCGAGTCAGTCCACGCCGGTGTACACCCAGGCACTCCAGACTTCGCCATATAATCCAGACCATCCTCCATCATCATAGTGAGATTTATTATTTTTTTATTATATTGACTTTGTTACTTCAATACTATATATATTTCAGTTTTGTTTTGTTTGGATATTAATACTTAAATTTTGCATTTGAATAGTTTTTATTCGACTGTGGATAATTAAAAATATAAGTATAATTGTTTTGATATATATCTGGGTGTATTTGTGATGTGTGAATGGATGTGTGTATGGGTGTGTGAGTTATGTATCAGATAATGTATCAATGTATTAATGGAAATTTGGAATTTTGAAGTTTTTTCGGTATCAGTATCTAGTAATCAGCAACGGCTTTCCCACGGCCGTCCGTGGGAAAGCCGTTACTAAAAGTGTATCGAAAGTCGTTGCTGAAGACCTACAGCAACGACTTAGCAACGGTCTTTCACTAACGGCATTGCTACGGACACGCATGCCGTTGCTAATAATTGTTATCAGCAATGGAACTGGGTCTGTGGCAAAACCGTTGCTGATAGTATTATTAGCAACGACCCGAGCGGTCGTTGCTGATCTGTTGCTAAATTATCAACAACACATTTTTCTTCCGCGACTCCGTTGCAACGGGCAGAGCCGTTGCATACCATTGCTGATGCCCATTATTCCAGTAATGAGAGCTACTACCCATTTTGGGCTTCGATCGGTCGACTGCCTGGTCGACCGAAGTAGCTGTTGCCTCTTTTCGGCACTGTTCGGTCGACCGATCGATCGACCGAAATGGCTGGTGCCATTTTCTGTATTCGATCGACCGCCCGATCGAACGAACTTAGGCTGAATTGAATTTTTGTCCCTTTTTTCTTCCGCGCTTCGTTTCCGGGTTCCGGCTTTCAACGAGCATCAACATGGAGAGCTTTTATGTGATCTTTGAGCCCGTCCAATGCGACTTTGGTGAACTCGTCAATCTTCGAGAAACTTCCGCGATGAACCCGAACGCGACGATCAATGTCCTTCTGATTTTCCGATTTCTTCCGATTTATCCGATCGAGGACGTCGAATGCTAATTGATATGGAACCTGAAAGCCTAAATGAGATATTAGTTCCATGTTTGTTATCATCAAAACCGAGATTAAGGCCAAGGTTGAAAGCCTAAAGCCAACAATCTCCCCTTTTTTGATGATGACAAACATCCTTAAGAAAATATATATATTAAAGCACAAGGATATCAAGTAAGGGATTTCTCCCCCTATCAACATGCATATTTATGGAAATAAATTCCCCCTATCTATATGCATGGATTTCCTATATTTCCTCCCCTTTACCGACCTATTTGACTATATTAATGATTACAAGGTCTTAGCAGCAAAATCCGGGAGGATGTATGTATCATCTGAATTATCTGAAAAATTCTTTAGGAAGATGCCCCCCATAATTGGAAAAGAATTAGAAGCAGCATTCACTCGAAAACATCCAGGGAATACGGTGGGAGTATTTCCTCGAATATATTTCACATACCAATATCTAGAAGAGACAAAACAAGCAGACTCTAGACTTATATAGGCGAGGGAAGCTTCATGAAGAAGCTTAATAATTCAGCGCGGGTGCTCATTGGGCCCCATCGTCCACTGAATTATTAGCTTTTACAGAAAGAAGATTCCTTCGTACACACTTGATAAGGTTACACAGATACATAATAGTGACACATGATAGCGATAGATGTCCTCGATCTTATCCTCCAGCTCATTGATCTGCATTATTGAGCTCTATTATTGTCCTTGTGTCAGCCAGTTTTCAGACAAAGTAGGTGTTACTTTGTCTATTTTCTCCCCCTTTTTCTTATACTTTTATCCCCCTTTTTCTTATACATTTCTCCCCCTTTTGACATCAATCAAAAAGGGCAAGAAAGATTAATCTAGTCAAAGGGATGAAGAATAAATATTTTTTCATGAAGTTGAGACTAAAGATTATTTTTCATAAAACATGAAAATCTCAACCAAAGGGATGGAAAACAAATATTTTTTCATGACATTTTTAGATTTCCTTCAAACATTCAAAATACCAAGATATGGTTATTTAAAACATGTATATCAAGATTGAAGAGAAACTAATGTCATTTAATCACACTTTTGACTTAGCATGGTTTAATTTTGAATTAAGCATGAAAACATGAAAATGCTAAGTTTCAAATTTTGCTATCTAATCATGTGTTTCTCATCTTTAGGCATCTAAACATCAAACATGAGAGAATGTAAGTCTATGAATCAAGTTTGGGCTTAAGATGAAATTTTTAAATTTCTTTGTTGACTTAGATCAACCTATACCTTAAGCTTTCAAAAGTCAAATTTTAAATCTATACAAAATTGTATTTTTGATGAAAATTTTGAAACCAGTTTTTTTTGGACGAAAATTTTGATACTAATTATTGAATGGTAATTTGAAATGCATGTATCAAGATTGAACTCAAAATGAATTTAAAAATCAAAGTCCATTTTTCATCCTATATTGATTCTAATCTAAAGCTTATTTCTAGGTATCATCCAAAATATCAAAATCATTCATAGAAATAATTTTACTCAAGAAATTGTATGAATGATATTAGAAATGGAATCCAAATAGTATACATGAGTTTTCATTTGATGTTTTGAAGAAAGATCAAAGTATCGAAAGGATTGATATCTTAAATAAGTGATACTTTGAGTTTTTGAAGTTCAACTTCAAAATTCTATTTTAAATCAGATTCTTGATGAAACTTTTTAAAATTTTTACTGATAAAACTAGATTTTTTAGTGAATGTACAGTTTCAAGAATCATTTTAAAAAATATTTTTTTATATTTTCCTAGAAATAACTGAAATTGCTACCAAATGTAGGTTGAAGTGGTATTTTTGTAATTTTCAGTTATTCTTAAAACTTGTTCAATTTTCATTCAAACTTTCATGACACCACATGATGGTCATGTAAATGGTATTTGTCAAGTTTGAAATAAAAATTATGTCCTTAAGTCAAGATATCAACCTAGCATGGTTTCATTCAAAACTAAACTAGTTTTTATGAAACTTGCTAAGTTTCAATCTTAACATTTACTTATGATTTTTTAAATTTAAACCTATGGATACCTAACATGAGTAAATCTAAACATGTTTCTCAAATATGGATCAAAAATGAAACCTTTAGGTCAACTTCCTGACTTGAGTCAACTTGGTTCAGGAGAGGTAAGCATAAAACCACCTCTATGTCATTTTATCCATATCCATATGAATTTTTTACTCTAAATGCATGGAAATATGTCATACCTATTCCTAAGCATGTTTGTGAAGTTTGGACTTAAATTCAAGTGTCCAAGTCAATTTGTTGACTTGGATCAAACTTTTCAAGTTTAAGTCCCCTAAAGTGATATAGTTATCACATTGTTCATTTAGACATGAATTTTCATTTTTAAACACCTAGACTCAAGTGATATGTATATCTAAATATGTTTGACAACCACTAACTCAAAATGAGGTCTCTGATATGAATTTTAACCTAGAGCAAATTTCATTCAATCAAGATGTCATGAAATTGTCTAAGTTATCAAACTTTTACCTACTGATGAAATTTCATATATTAATCATGCAACATCAATCATGAGTATAGAGACATCATTAAACATGAAAAATTCAAGAATTATACTAAGATTTTTGCAAAACTAAATCATACATTATTTCTGAAAATTTTCTCAAACTTTTTTGTTTCCTTTTTCATTTGCTTTTAGATAACATAGCTTTCATTGGCATTTACAACTTGCAAGTAGACTTCATTAGTAGCATAATGAAATAATATGCCTACTAGCAAGCTAACATACTAAATAACAAAGGATCAATGCAATGTTTCATTTAAAAACCTTAACCTATGCTAGATAGTAGAGATTCATTTTAAATGAGTATACCATGATATCAAAATAAATCTAAGGAGATCTTAGGATGTGAAACATTTGAGGAATAAGATCCCTAATCATGTTAAACTAGTTTGGACTTACAAGAAGGTCTCTACTAGTAAATATCAACCTAGAGCAAGTTTCATTTAATGAAATTTGCCTAAGTGCTAAGATTCTACCTATTCATGAAAATTCAAGTATTTATCATGCAATTCTAATCATGAGTATAGAGACATAATTTAAGCTTAAGTATTGAGGTATAACACTAAGATTTTGAATTTATCAAAGTTATACCTTATTCATGATAATTTGTCAAACTAATCTTTTTCTTCCTAGTTATTAGTCTTCCTAAAATACTTATAACTTGCAAGTAAGCCACACTAATATTTTTGAGAAAATATAGCTACTTAGCAAGCTAACTCAACCAAAAAGCAAAGAGAAGCATCAAGAATCATTATCAAATATCACTTTGCTAAATGGTTTCAAATTCGTTTCAAAAGATGAAATCGAGTGATATCAAAATGAATTTTAAGATATTACAAATGAAATAAAAATAAAAACATGATCTCCAACCTTTCCTATTGGTTGAAAACCGAAAGCCACAATTAGCCTACGATTTAAAACCGCAAGGTCGCTTAGGCCCATTACAGGCCACATAGGTCTCCGAGGAGATCGGAAATAAAAAAATCAAAAACGTTTTTGAAAGCATGTCATAAGCGGGAAAAACATTCAATTTAAGCAAGTATCATGAACTCCAACTATTAATGGATCAATTAAAGTTAAGAGATGATACCAAAGTGTTTGATGCCAATTTTACCATAGGCATCTAGTGTAGATGAAGGCTTTGAAGTTGCAACCATGTAGGGATCCTTCATTCAACTCATTGGTCAACTTCAATTCTTCAATCTCATTTACCCTTGTGTGGTAGCTCCCCCTACAATAGAAGAAACCTTTGGTACCCAAATGCCTTTGGGTCCCAGGGGGTTAGTGGGCTTGGGTACCCAAAGTATTTTCACAACACTTGGGTTCATTTTAAAGACACAATCATAGACGGCATGCCCAAAAATACCACAACAAAAATAATGTTCATTGAATTTCTTTTTATTTATGCTATGGACATTAGTTTTATTTTTAGAATGCTTGTCATTTGAACTAAGATGAGCATGAGCATTCTTAAAAGATATATTCTTCTTTTGAGCATGAGGTTTAGTTGTAGAATGCTTAGTATGAGAATGATGATGAACATTGGCATTCTTTACGCAAGCATTTTTCATTCTAGTGTTCTTAGTAGATGAAGTATTTTTTAATTCATTTACTTTCTTATTCAATAAATTAACCTCACTTTTCAAGTCATTCATTGATCTTTGAATAGCATGCAATTGAGTTTTTAGCATGCTATTTTCATTCTTTAAGTTTTCATTCTTATGTTTCAAGTCTTTAATTTCAAGTTTCATATCATATGGTATAAATCAAATGAACTAGATTTCAATTTCTCATTTTCTAGCTTTAGTTCATGCACATGAGAATTAAGCATCACATTTTCTTTCTTTAGCATCTTATTTTCCTTATCTTTTCTAACAAGAAAGGCATACATCTTTCTACACTCATCTACCAACTCATCATATGGCATGTCATGAGAACTAGTAGAACTAGCATTATCATTTTCATTATCATGACTAGGAGAAGGAGAGTGTACCTCATCATTAGCATCCATGAGGCTAACTTTAGATGTGACTTCATAGTCATGGATGGAGGGTGCTTCAAGTGAGTGAGAGGTGGAGGTGGAAGCACTTGACCTCTTCCTTGCTTTGTTCTAAATGCTTGGGCAATTTTTCTTCACATGCCCTTTTTCTTTGCAAGCATGACATTTTACCTTTCGTTTCGGCTTTTAGAATTGCTCCTTTGACTAGAAGCACTATGGGCATCAAAACCAAGATTAGTAGTAGGTGAGTGACCATTGTCATCACCACCTTCATTAAAGGTGCCAATTTCTTCGGTTTTGGCATGATAATATAAAACATTTAAACTAGCCCATAAATCAAAAGTCGTAGAACAATGCATGACTTTTTCAAGAATGTCATTTGGTAAGGTGCAGAGAATACAATTCATGGCATCTCCATTATACTTAAACATTTTTTTATCTAATTCACTCCAAGCATGCATGTCAACCTTAGGTTCAATGAATTCCCAATGTAACATGTTAAAGACTCCAAAACCTTTAGTCTTTAAATAATTGTACATCCTATACTTCCAAAGACCAAAGTTCGAGTCATCGAACCTAGGAGGTGAAAATGCTACACTCTCTAGAGCCATTTCTAGATCGAGACTAGATGTAGACGAGATGGTGAAATCTCAATCCACGACCTGCTCTGATACCAATTGAAGGCAAAATGGCAACACTGGAGGGGGGTGAATAGTGTGTTTACTAAATCAACTAGCCTAAATTCCAATTTTAATCGTTTCTTGATTAGTTTAGGCAATTTGCGATTTAATGATTGGATGCGAAAGCGATAAATAATTAAACAATTAAAAACAAATAATAACGCAATGCAAACACGTTAATTTATAGTGGTTCGGCCCCAATGCCTACTCCACTACCAAAGCACCCCGCTTAGGATTTCCAAACTAGTTTTACTAGATTAATTCTCGTTTCCCTTACTCAGAGGACTTTTCACTCGGAGAGTCGCACTCTCGACCTAAGGTACTTCCACATCCGGAAGTCTCCACCTTATTATCGAGATCACTCTTTCACCTCAACCCTAAGGGACAACTTGACTAATCCTAGTAACAACTAATTTTACAAATATGGCTTTACACCTAACACCAAGTAACCACTTATACCCACAAGACCTAACAGCCTAGGTATTACATACTCAACTTCAAAGAAACGATAAATTAACAGTTAAAAATACAAGTGAAAAGAGCTTAAGATAAAACCAAGATTATCTACTCTTTCCCAAGCCTTGTAGCCTCCAACTCGCCAGTGAATGTGCTTTGAGTCGAAGCCGAGTTGAGGAGCAGTTGGCGCTTGAAGATGAACTCGACAAAAGAACAGAACGCGCTGCAATCGATCTTTGGAAGGCTTAAATCCCTTCTTAAATGCTCAATAAAATCTGTAAGATTGGAGGGAGAGAGTTAAAAGAAGTTATATGAGGTATATTTATACCCTCATCAAGAAATGGCGGCTCAACGGTTAGAAAACTATATGTTGCAGGCCGCCGATCGATTGATCGGTCGACCGACCGATCGACCGGTCATTCGACTAGGGCTGTTCATGGGTACGGGTCGACCCAATGAACCCGATTACCCGACCCAACCCAATTAGTTTGGGTTGGGTTGGGTCGGGTAATCGGGTCAGTTCGGGTCAAACCCGACTAAACCCGATTTCAATTGGGTCGGGTATCGGGTTTCATGTTTTGAAACTCGATTACCCGATACCCGACCCGATTACCCGATTAAAAATAATATAAAATTATTTTTAAAATTATTTTTAATTACATATTACTTACTTTATATTTATTTACTTTATAAGTTACCCCAAATCCAATCCCGATTCCCCAGCCCTAACTTTTTTCTCCTCGACCTTCTCCCCTCGCTTCCTTCCCCGACCGCGAATCATAGTGGACAGTCGGCAGTGTGTGAGTCGGGACTCGCGGTGGACTCGGCAGGGGCTGCAGCCACCGGCGGCCATGGATTCCTTCTGGCATACTGGCGAGCGGCGGCCTTCCCTTCGCGTGAACAGCCCTAGCGGCGGCCTTCCAGTCCATGGCGAGTCCACGTCGCGCAATGCGCACTCCATTCTTCTCGCCGAGCCACTATATCAGTGTGCAGCCTTCTCCATTGTCCTCACCTAGTCGCCGAGCATCCTTCTCCATTGTCCTCGCCTAGTCGTCGAGCAACCCTGTCGCTGATTCCTCTGTTCGCACTTCACAGGTAATGTTCGCACTTCACAGGTAATTGCATACAGCATTGCAATTACATATAATTGGAGATGTCCTGATGCTTGCAAATTTATCAACATTATATGTCCAATGCAAACAACTCATCAGCTGCATGGCTTTGTAATCCAGCCCTTGATTATCCATAATTATTTTAATTGACCTAAATTATAATTACAGCTAATGTTATCATATTAAGAGGGTTTCTTCATTTCTCTATCATTTTTCTTAGAAGTATGTGTGCTTGGTGATCATGCATGTGTGGTAATATTCACCTTAAGTTTGGAGAATGGAAGCAGATTGACAGATAATGTTGTGGAATTATTGCTGTTAACTGTTCAAAGCCTAATCGGGTAACCCGACTACCCGACCCGACCCGACCCGATGCTTTTTCTCTCTGGTCGATCGATCGACGGGTCGACCGCCCAAACGCAAATCTCCCGATCCCGCATTCGGTCGACTGCCCAGTCGACCGACGCAGGTTTGCATCTTCAGCAAACGCAGGTCGGTTGATCGGTTGGTCGACCGGCAGAGCTACTGCCCATTTTGGGCTTCGATCGGTCGACCACCCGGTCGACCAAAGTAGCTGCTGCCTCTTTTCAGCACTGTTCGATCGACCGACCGGTCGACTAAAATGGCTGGTGCCATTTTCCTTACCCTATTCGGTCGACCGCCCGGTCGATCGAACTTAGGCTGAATTGAATTTTCAGCCTTTTTTTCTTCCGCGCTTCATTTTCGGGTTTTGACTTTCAACGAGCATCAACATGGAGAGCTTTTATGTGATCTTTGAGCCCATCCAATCCGGCTTTGGTGAACTCATCAATCTTCGATAAACTTATGCGATGAACCTGAGCGCGACGATCAATGTCCTTCCGATTTTCCTATTTCTTCCGATTTATCCGATCGAGGACATCGAACGCTAATTGATATGGAACCTGAAAGATATTCTCAATGAGATATTAGTTCCATATTTGTTATCATTGAAACCGAGATTAAGGCCAAGGTTGAAAACCTAAAGCCAACATGTACGCCTTCTAATAGCTCTCCAAGGCATTCGTCAAGTAGGGGCAGAATGAATCATTGAGCGAGTACCAAAAGAGATTCCACGCCATAGCCATAAAGATCCTCAACCTCAACCCTCACGTCGAGTTGTACTCTATTAAGTATAGCTTGAAGCCTAGACAGGTCGCAGACAAAATAGCCTTATCCAAGCCTAGAGCCATGGTCGAGTTCCAGGAATGAGTAGTATGCCACATGGATATGGAAGAGATCTTAGAGGCCAAAAAGGCCGACAAACAGACAAATAAATACTGCACTAAAGACAATAAAGACTGCACTAAAGACATAGCTGGGTGATTTGAGGGAGGAGGCAAGACAAGCTCGGCCAGGAAAAAGGTCTCTCTGAGCCATTATGGTAGTTGACGACACGACTCGCCCGCAAAGGTGTCATTCCAAAACCCCGGTAATATCATTCTACGAATCTGAATTCTAAGGAATCGATAAAAATTTGAATGACCCTATTGTAATTTCTGTAATCGATGGCAACTTCATTGTCATGAAATTATAGGGGAGCTCGGCCAACATCTTGTTCTATTCAACTTTCAAAAAGATGCAACTACTTGAAGTCTCACTTCACCCCTACAACGGAGACCTCAGGTTCTTGCACTACTAAAAAAATATCTTTTTGTGACGGCATAGGATGCGGTCGCAAATGCGACGGGTCTGCGATCGCCGTCCATCGGGGTCGCGAATTGGCCAGGTTTGCGACGGCATTGCGACCGCCTTGATTGCCGTCGCAAAGTAGCAACGACAGTGCGACCGTATAGAGTGTCGTTGCAATATGGCGACGGTTTGGCGACCAATTGCGATCGTCTAGTTGCGACCGAGTATTTGCGACCGTTATGGCCATCGCAACGTGTTATTAAATCCCCCGCCCAATCCTTTTTTTTCACTTTCACTGCTCGATCAACCCTCTCACTCATCCTAGATCTCTGCCGCCGCATGCTGTTCGTTGGCTGCCGCCCACCACCTGCTGCTCGTCGCCCGCTGCAAGTAGGCCACCAGTCGAACCCTAGCCGACGGTATTCTCCTCTCCTCTCTCTCTCTCTCTCTCTTTCGAAACCCTAGCTGACGGCTAGGTCATTCTTATATGATATCATAACCTAGCCAACGGCTAGGGTTTCAGACCTTTAATTTACAATTTGGCAAGACATTAACTTCATGATTTCCTTAACGATTAGTTACAAAGCATATTCTAGAAGTGTAAATTAAAATATTTTAACTGACCAAATTTGATGCTATGCACTACCATTTGATAATGACTCCAGAAGTGTAAGCTTCTAAGCTACATGAGGGTGTCTCCCCCCTTTTCATTAGTCACGAAAATCCTTTCCTATCATTATTATATCTCTAAATTCAAAGTCTCTGAAGACGCAAATCTTAGCATACTCAATTCTATTTTTCGAAATCCCTCAAACTTGGATGGAGCTTGGAGGAATGGTGAAGGTGCAGCTGGACTCATCCTATGTGATTATGTGTTCTTTTGTTTCAGGAAATGAAGTCATTGCTGATATACTAGTTGGAGTTGGGGTAGACATACTTGTTATGGTAAATCATACTTACTGTAGTTCAGTCCTCAAAAACAAACACAGCAGTTTATGCCCCCACAAGATCTCTACTGATCATTCTTTCTCCATTTCTCTTGTCATTTTCTCTAATTAAAAGTTTCTCATTATGTCTATTGCCTTTTCTTTTTGGATAATTAGTTGATACTTCTCTCTCTTCCTTTCCCTGGAATATTCTTCATTACCAAGGTTTATTTTTACTTGAAGAATTGAGAAAACAAAATATGATGAATTATCAAGTTTTAGATACTTGTCAAGGCAAGAAAGGCAAGTTCCAGGTTTTAGATACTGTTATGAACTTTTAAGCAAACCTACACTCAATATATATGGTTCCTCCAATGCATTTTGCATCATGACACAAATGTGTGGTGATTACTGACATTGCACCCTATACATCTCTATCCATGTTTGTGTCACATATCAGTGCATAGCACATTCATTGCAATGTCAGTCTTGGATAATAATTCTGATGGAGAAGGGAAGGGCATTCCATTGCATTGCTTCATTTGGTACCATTAATTCTCATTCAAATGGTCATAATATATTTTCTTTGCGTCCCACCGCCACTACGACCTTCATCACTATCTTTTCTCTTCAAATCTAAGAGAAAAAGAAATTATATTAGAGCCTAGAAATTATAATTTGATTAGTTAAACAAATATATATTCAAACATATATTGGGTTAATAATGCATGTAGCTAAGTTTTTGAGACACAAATATCGTCTTTTTTTTAGAAAAAAATGTCAAATACTCTAGTCAAATATTTATAATTTTGTTTTGTTTTATTTAGGGAAGAAATTTTATATTAGAAAGATTTGTTTGACTCCACTCAAAAGGATCATACAAGAATGCATTTTTTTCTTATCCAATCTAATATAGTAATGCATTGTTGTAGTCTTGTATATTCAGCAAGAGAGCATGATAAGGTAGGCAAAGGAAAAAAAAAAGCATCTTTTTGTTACTACATATATCATAATCAAGTATTCATTTTTAAAAAACGGAACCATAAGCATTAAAAGACTCTGAAAACATGAAACAAGTAGCATTATGAAACGTGTTGTCCTTGTACTTTGACTTTAAAATTTTTTTGCTTCTTCTTTTGGTAAAAAAAGCAGATTATTTTTTCTTAAAAAAAAGATAAACCACCATAGGCATGCATTATTTTTCTCTAGGGCATGGACCAGTGTGCATTACACTGTACCAGTTTGATGATGAACAGCAGCACCTCCTCAGGTGATGTGGGCAAAGATGTTGATGTTGAGGCCTCATAAATTGCCCTTCCATCCAAAACAGAAGAAAAATGAAAACCAAACACCAAGTAATTAACTTTGGCAGTACAAATCCAGAGGTGAAGAGTTTGCAAGGAGGAAGACTTAATTGTATGAGAATAGTTGAAAACCTAGGAAAGATTTGGTTGCTATTGAGTTGACTTCAAAGTATATATTTCCACTGAGCCTGCAGGGGAATGGTAGTTTCTGCTGGATCCCATAATAGATCTCATGTGGAGCCACATGATCTGCTTCTTAGATCACTCAAGGATCCATATATTTAATATTTATTTTGCTTAAATAATATCTTTAATAAATATCGACATTTTCTTCTTTGTTATTTTGCTTTCTGATTGTGCTATGAACCTCCACATAATCTCACGAGACAAGTGAAGATGTCGGGACCTTTCACGCCCGCCGCAGTGCCGCCGCCGCCACCACCACCACAACCACCGGCCCCGGAGGCTCGAGGTCGTTGTAGGCCTCGTGGGCCTAATCGGAGGGCTCGTGCACCTTCATCGATCGACCAGCGTCAGCGGATATCGCTGCACGGTCTAAAGTGTCAAACTTTATTTTTTATAATTATTAATTAATTAATTTCTACTTATGTTGTTATACTTGAGTTGTAGATTCGAGCAGGACAATATTGCTCGCAACATCACCTCTATTATCAAGAGTTCTTTCGGGAGCCGTGGCGTTCATGGACCTACGTGTCGCAGCATAATCGAGATTCATTGTGGTCTGAGTTCGAGGTACGTAGTTTGTTCATTATGATCCAACTTTCTTTCAGCCAATTCCTATTTCCACATATATCTTCTCTCATACCTAGTGCTCCGGCTCCTCCACCTCCCCCATCATTCGATGCGACGACATCAGCATTGGATCCATCATCATCATCGATGCCGACTGATGTGCTCCCCACGCAGCCCCTCTCCCCATCGACTGATGCACCTGATCATTGATATACTTTTTTGATATAATGTAAACATTATTGTTTTGATACGATGTAAATAATATTTTGATATCTATATATTATAATCTACTGTCTATTGTCTATATTTTAATTAAATATTGGAACATGAATTAATATATTATTAAGTTTTTTAAATATATATATATATATTTTTCTGCGACGGTTTTGCGACAGTACATGCCGTCGCAGATGCTCACCACACGGTCGCATGAATCGGTTGCAAAAAATTGTACGACGATAATTGCG
The DNA here is from genome assembly GCA_034359265.1 of Canna indica. Classification (NCBI taxonomy): domain Eukaryota; kingdom Viridiplantae; phylum Streptophyta; class Magnoliopsida; order Zingiberales; family Cannaceae; genus Canna; species Canna indica. The sequence continues at coordinate 26,304,224 of CP136898.1, read as the reverse complement.
ACCGCTGTATTCGGTCGCAAAAAACAATGCGACGGCCTTGCGACGTAGATTCACGGTCGCAATATATGCATCTTGGGCGACGATAACGTGGCGTCGCGTAGAATCTACGACGAGACTATCCGTGACAGGTTATTTACGACAGCATTTGTCGTCGCAATTGTTAGTAGTGTTCGGAGAATGACGAAGTTTTTAGTAGTGTTCGGAGAATGAGTCAACGTCCGAGGCTATGTGTGGCTAAGGACGACATTTGACTCCCAATCGAAGACTAGAATGACCTATGTGCAGTACCTAGTCATTGACATCTGTTGGCCTAAGATTTTCAACCCTGGTCATAATCTCAGTTTTGATGATAACAAACATGGAACTAATAATTTCATGGAGAGTTATTTTCACGTTCCATATCGGTTAGCGCACGACGTCCCCGATCGAAAAAATCGAAGAAATCAGAGAAATTGTCAAGGATGCTCGTTGACGCTCGGGATTCTTCGGGAAGTTAGAGTTTAGGTTTAGGGTGTGTAGCATGTGTGGTAATCGTCTTTTATAATGCAAAGAACCCAAAAACCAAACCCGAACCCCAAAACATGAAAACTCGAAAACTGCCCTGAAATTCGCTAAGTCTAGGGAGCTCCTTGGAGGGCTATATAACCTAGACATTTTATTGACACAGAAAATTACGGTAATTGTTCCTTGGGTAAAAACTAGATAACGAGGTATTTTTAATTAATTTTTGGATATCTTTAGCATACCCATATTTGACCCGGGAGATTAGAAAATTTTCATTTTCCGAAAATTTGTACTATACCCCAAAAACTAGATTTCGATTCTTAATGATTTTGATTTTTTAGATACTTTTATTGAATCCAAATGGGGGGCAATCCTTATATAAAATTTATGTTTTAAAATTATTAACTTAAAGTTAAGAAATATTATATAAGTAGACTTAGCCAAGACGGAACCCAGAAACGAGCAAATAAGTAGAAAACTCAGCCAAACCAAACTGCCTTGCCCAGGTTCGGTCGACTAGCAGACGATGAGGCATTTCGGTCCACCGAACATTGCCCAGAACTGGCAGAATACCTTCGGTCATTTGGCGGTCGATCGACGATCGGCCGGACCTGCGATCGGCGTTTGGTAACGGGCAAAAATCCGCCTGTTGAGAAGATGGGAGCTCTCTCTTCTCTTCATGGCTTATAAATAGGAAGCCATGAGAGCCTTCCTCCGTCATGTTGATCACTTCTAACCTCCTTGAGCCATCTTTTGATCAATTCTAAGCCCTCATTGAGCCAATCTTGTGAAAACCCTAGCTTGAACCTTTCATCTCTTTGATTGAGCCTTTACTTCATTGCTCCACCATCAAAGACATCAAGAGGAAGCTAGGAATCTTATTGTGGAGCTAAGTATTTTATTGTTTGATTTATTGCTCCATTTAGTGTTGTATTTTCTTGTTATTTCATTGTATTTGAGCTTGTAAAGACCTAGGTTGTTAGGTCTTGAAATTGGGTGGTTGCCTTTGTGTTTGAGGCTTAAATCCACCATTGTAAACTTAGTTTACTAGGATTAGTTGAGTTGTCCCTTAGGTTGAGGTGGGAGAGTGCTCTCGGTAGGAAGATGAGATACTTCCGGGTGTGGAAGTGCCTTCGGTTTGAGAGCAGAGACTTTCCAATGTAAAGTCTTCTTTGTAAGAGAAACGATATAATCTAATAAAAATAAATTTGGAAATCCTAAGCGGGGTTGCTTAGGTAGTGGAGTAGGCATTGGGGCCGAACCACTATAAATAATTGTGTTAGCATTGTTTACCTTGCATTTCTTATTGCTTATCATTTATATCTTGCTTTCGCTTACTACTCGATTTGTGAATTGCATAAGTAGTTTAAGAAAAGTTTAAAATCGAATTTAGGCAAATAGATTAGTTAATACACTATTCACCCTCTCTAGTGTGGCCATTTAACCAACAACATCCCCAACCCCTATCGCATGATCTTGGGGCGACCTTCACTGGACAACCTGGGGCCATCGTATCACCCGTCCACGTTGGCTTGACTCCAAGTGTGGTCCTCGGCCCTAAATGCAGCCTCCGACTCTAAATGAGATCGGCTCGCTCTAAATGAGCACAACCCCAAGCGCGATCCTACCTTATAATCCCCTTGAGCTTGGCTTGACCCCAAGTGTGGTCCTCGGTCCTAAATGCAGCTTTTGTCTATAAATGAGATCGACTCGCTCTAAATGAGCACAACCCCAAACGTGGTCCTGCCTTACACTCCCAACAAGCTCGGCTTGACCCCAAGCGCGGTCCTCGGCCTCGGCGCCCTTACTTACGATACTAGCACCCTTGAATACTTCCTCGATCCCAGGCGTGGTCTTGCCTTACACTCCCAACGAGCTCGACTTGACCCCAGGTACGTGTGGTCCTCGGCCTCAATGCCCTTACTTACGGCCTTAGCTCCCTTGCTTACGACGTCAGCATCCTTGAAAACCTCCTCGACCCTAAATGCGGTCCTCGGCCCTGATCGTGGCATTTGACTCAAAATGAGATCGACCCCAACGTCCTCAACTTCCAACTCCGTGCTCAGTCAGTTTCAGAAGAGTTCAAATCTAGAGGATCATCAATCCTACGAATAACTACCGAACGGGTAACCTAGATCCTAAATCTATCTTTGGCAAGAATTCGATTTCAGATAGTTAATGCTCAATTCAATAAGAAAAATGCGGAAGCGAATAAATGAGTAATCAAACACAATCAAGATAAGCAATTCTAAGACAATGCGATTTATAGGGGTTCAGCCCCAATGCCTACTCCACAACCTAAGCACCACGCTTAGGATTTTCAAACTAGTTTAACTAGATTAATTAGTTTCCATACAATGAGGAATTTATACCGAAAAATCTTCGCTCTTAAACCGAAGGCACTTCCACACCCGGAAGTATCCCGCCTTCCTACCGAGAGCACTCTCCCACCTCAACCCCAAGGACAACTCAACTAATCCTAGCAAACTATGTTTATACCGGTGGATTTAAACCTCAAACACCAAGGCTACCACCCAATTTTGATCAAGACCTACACTGTAGGTCTAACACAAACTCAAATACAATGAAATAAACCATAAAAATACACAAACAATGGAGCAAATAAATAATACAACAAATACTTAGCTCCAAAAGAAACTCTCTAGTCCTCTTGATGTCTCATGATGATGATTCAATGAAGTTTGAAGGCTATATCAAGGAGTTGATAGATCAAACTAGGGTTTCAAGAATGGTGGCTCAATCAAGCTCAAGGATAATAAAAATATGGCTCAAGAAATGTTAGAAGAAGTGTGGAATGCTTGCCAAGCCTTGTATTTATAAGCCAAGAGATGAAAGAGGCTAAACAGCCAACCCAACGAGTGTATTTTTGCCCGTTGGCGCCACCCGGTTGATGGTCGACTGATGGCCAGTCGATCGAACGAGCGACCGGCCACTGACCAGAGCTTACTATCCATTTTCAAGCTTTGCCGATTGGTGGCCGGCTAATGGTCGGTCAATCGGCCATTGATCGCCCATCGACCAACACCTAGAAAATAGCCTGGTTTTGGCTGAGTTTTCTGCTTGTTGTTCATTTTTGGATTTCGTCTTCGCTAAGTCTTCTTATATAACATTTATTAACTTTAAGTTAATTATTTTAAAACATAAATATTATATAAGGATTATCCTCCATTTGGATTCAATTAAAATATCTAAAAAATCAAAATCCTTAAAAATCAAAATTCTTAAGGATCAAAATCTAACTTTTCGGGTCTAATACAAATTTTCGAAAATCAAAAATTTTGTAGTCTCCCATGTCAAATATGAATAGGTTAAAGGCTTCCAGAAATTACTTAAAAATATATCGTTAACTAGTTTTTACCTAAGGAATAATTAACGGGACTTTTGGTGCCGAGAAAATGTCTAGGTTATATAGCCCTCCAAGGAGCTCCGTAGGCTTAGTGAATTTCAGGACCGTTTTTAGATTATGTTTTGGGATTCGGGTTTGGGTTTTGGGTTTTTTGCATCATAAAAGAGGATTACATATTTATTCTAGACAACCTACACCTAAACTTTATCTTCCTGAAGAATCGGGGACGTCGAGCGCTAATTGACTTGGAACTTGAAAATAATTCTCCATAAATCATTAGTTCCATGTTTGTTATCATCAAAACTGAGATTAAAACCAAAGTTGAAAACCTTGGGCCAACAAGACCGAGCACGTTAAGCGGATGATATCTTGGTCAGAAGAACTCTTAGAGTTGAACATTGAATATCAATCGGGAGGTCCCATCAAGTCCCAAATGTTGGTAGACTTTGTCATTGAATTCATGGACCAGGAAGGCACCCCCGATGTTCGTGGGTGCGCCTCCAATGAAAAAAGAAGCAGAGTTGGCATCATCTTGGAGAATGGTCAGGGAATCGCCCTAGAGAAGTCCTTGCTAGTTCCAATTCAAAGCTAGCAACAACCAGGCAAAAAATGAAGACTCGATCACCGGGCTGAAGCTCGCCCGAGATGTAAAAGCCCATAGTTATTGAAAAGTGACTCACAACTTGTCGTAGAACAAGTCAACGGTAACTACCAAGCGAGGGGCCCTCCCTAGAAAGGTATATTTTCTTAGAACATTGACTAATTTCGATAATTGTGTTGTTCAACTCATATCTCGAGAAGAAAACATTCGAGCTGACATGTTATCCATGCTCGCCATCACTAGGAAACCCCAGAACAACAGGTGGATCATACAACAAGTCCTCAGTCAGCCGAGCATTTAAGCGACCGACACCTTGGTCGAAGTCCAAATAGTCGAGCGAACTACCGAGTAGAGGACCCCATACATAATTTACCTCAAGCAAGAGGAGATACCATAGCCAACTGCGAGTAGCACAGTTGGTGGCAACATCTTGTATGTTGTCTAGAGGTCTAGGGTTCATACCCTAGTATGGTCACCTATTGTGATTTTCTATCTTTGTTATAAAAACAAAAAAGATGAGATGCCAAAGCACACCTTCAATTTGAATAAGTTCAGAAGGACGGCGAGCTACTACACCCTTCTCGATGACCAACTATATAAAAGAGGATACTCTCAACCACTGCTCAAATGCATCAGCCAACGACAAGCAAACACAGTGATGGCATAAGTACACAACGACATCTGCAACAATCACATCAAAGGAAGATCCTTAGCGGCTAAAATCCTCTAGGCCGGATATTTCTTGTCAACTATGAAAATAGACTATAGTTTATATGTCAAAAGTGTGACAAGTGACAAAGGTTCTCTGAAATTTTACAAAAGCATCCTGAGTCATTGCATAGCTCGAAAGTTAGTTGGCCATTCCACATGTGGGGCATCAACCTCCTTGGCCCATTCCCCAAGCATCGGGACAAGTCAAATATTTGATAGTAGCGATCGACTACTTCACCAAATGGATAGAGGTTGAACCCTTAGCCTCAATTGTGACCAAGAAGGTCCAAAAGTTTGTATGGAAAAACATCGTCTACAGGTATGCCATACCTCGCGAACTCATCAACGACAATGGCACATAGTTTACGAATAGGCGGTTCTCGAAAATCTGCTCGGACCTCAACATCCTAAAGCTCTTCTTCTCAGTAGAGCACCCACAAATCAATGGTCTAGACGAAGTAGCCAACAAGGTCATCCTAGCAAGACTCAGAAAAGAAGGTTGACCAAGTTAAGGGGCACTGGGCCGAAGAACTGCCTGAGGTACTTCGTAGATCGTAGAGCCCAAGGCTATAACACAACCGCCCAACTGCTCAATGATCCTCGTTGAGATCGTAGACCCCAGCCTCCACAGAACAACCTTCGACGAGAAGAAAAACTAAGAAACCCCGACGGGCCGAAATGGACATCATCGAGGAAGAACGAGAGCTCGATGGAATCAGGGAGGAAGCTATGAAACTCAAAATAGCTCGGAAATATGACAAGCATGTCATACCGAGAAACTTCAAAGAAGGAGATTTGGTACTAAGGAAGATCAAACCCCAAAAAAGCCAACAAGGGAGGGAAAGCTCACCCCAAATTGGGATGGCCCATACAGAGTCACCAAATTAAGACATCAGCAAAGGCGCTTACAAAATTGTTGAACTATCCAGACGAGAACCCCACAAACATGGAACGCGGCCTCCTTGCGGGCCTACTACATCTAAGCTTTCTCTGTAAGTTGAATATCCACACTAGAGGGGGGTGAATAGTATCTACTTTTCAATTTCGCTTGTTCAATTTTCACCTTAGGCACAATGAGAATGAATACTTAGCAAGATAGTAGAATAGCAATTGTAAATAGGCTAAGCATGCACACAATAATATCAATGCTAACAATGAGATTTATAGTGGTTTGGCAACCCTCCTACTCCACTACCTAAGCACACCGCTTAGGATTTTAAACCTAATCCACTAGATGTAGAGTTTCTTTACAATGAGGACTTTTCACCGGAGACTCTCCACTCTCGCACCGAAAGCATGCACACCCGGCTTCACACCGAAAGCACTCTCCCACCTCACTCTTCCTAAAGACACTCTAATCCTAGATTACAAAGGTGGATTTATGTCTTTTAACCGAGGCAACCACCAACACTCAAGATCTAAACACTTAAATCTCTACAAGCTTTAAATGAGAATAAAAATACAAGTAAAAATAATGATAAAGAGCACAAGTAAGAAATAAAACATGTTGGTGCTCTTCCTAGCTTGCTCCTAGTCCTTCAAGGCCTCAAGATGATGACTCTTTGGATCTAAGAAGGCTTGAAGTAGAGTTGGAGGCTCAAGCAAGGTGAGATTGAGAAATGAGGTGTAGAACTCAAAGCAAAATGGCTCAATGAATCTTTCAAGGGTTAACTCAATGAAGTGTTTGAACCCTTAGGAGGCAGGTTTCACAGCTTTTCATAGAGGCCATGTGAAGAGATGGTCGAAATTAGATGTTCAACGAATCTAAATAGATCCATTGACGATTTTGGTCGACTACCGAGGTTTGATTGGGTTTTAGCTTTGCGTAAATACATGAGGAATGGTATTTTGAGGCATTAGAAGTATTTTAAAACAAATTCTAAGCCTAGACCTAACTTTCGACCCGATCGCCTCCGAAGCCGTCGACACTTGAATTTCCATGATTTCTCTGTGATTTTGCAATGAATTTTGCGCGTGTATCGATCGCTCAACCTGAGATCAAACAATTAATAAACCCATTAGAATAAGATAGTTATCATCAAAATCAAGATGGTGCCCAAGGTTTAAAACCTTAGGCCAATATTCTCCCTTAAACTACAAATGGCTGGGCTACTCTTTTTCCTTCGTTGCGATTCTCTCTCACAGGGTTTTCCCTTCGAAAGATTTTAACAAGGCACCACCATACGTAGGCCAAGCACACCACTCAATTTGACAATAATTAATAATATTGCTCTCTTTGTGTCCAGAATTGTCCACAACTATTTCTTAGCACACAACGGAGGAGCCTCCACGATCCCCTAATAGGCACACTGCCAAACAATGGTGATAACTCTCATCCTACGTAGAGCATCTATCCCCCATAACCTCGAGTCCGATCCTCGACCTCAGCGCCAACGAAGACCTGGGCACTGCGCCCTCAATGACACGAAGCGCGCTCTTGGCGAGCTCGGTTTTCACCGAGTCTCGTCCTCGACCTCAACTACAATCTCTCTAGGCCCAGCGCCCCTCAATGACCCCAAGCAAGGTCCTGCCTTACACTCCCTGTGAGCTCGGCTTGACCCCTAGTGCGGTCCTCGGTCTTAAATGCAGACTCCGACTCCTATGTGTCAAGCTTGCTCTAAATAAGCATGACCCCAAGCGCAGTCCTGCCTTACATTCCCCGTGAGCTCGGCTTGACCCCAGGCACGGTCCTCGGCCCTAAATGTGGCCTCCATCTTCTACAAGTCCGACTCGCTCTAAATGAGCTCCCGCAATCTCAACGACCCGAAGCGCGCTCCTTGCAAGCTTGGTGTTCACCGAGTCTAGTCCTCGATCTCAATGTCATCGAAGACTTAGGCCCCGTACCCTCAGCAACCTGAAGCGCGCTCCTCGCGAGCTCGATTTTCACCGAGTCTGGTCCTCAGCCCCAGGGCCATCAAAGACTTGAGCCCAGCGCCCTCAACGACCTGAAGTATTCTCCTCCCGAGCTTGATTTTCACTGAGTTTGGTCCTCGATCTCAGAGTCATTGAAGACTTGGGCCCCACGCCCACAATGACCCGAAGTGCGGTCCTTACAAGCTCGGCTTTCTTTGAGTCTGGTCCTCTACCTCAGTGCCCCGCCTCCCAAATTCGAACACCTTCGATGGGAACTGATGATTGGCATACAGGTAACCATAGCCTTAACTTCGTTTTTGGCAAGAACTCACGATCAACTTCAATGAAATCAGTCGACAACGCTACATCGACACCACTGGACACACAGGCCAAAGAGAAGGTTGAATAATCCAGCATGACAGCAACACATTCAACATGAAAATTAGAAATGCACTCTTTATTCATAAAACCCCGCGAGGGAGGACATACACTTACAAGACCCATAAAGGGGCGGTGTACAAACAAAAAAATAAGTTACTAAAATATGCATATCAAAATGATTACTGGAGGAAAAATATCCCAACAATGCAATAGTGAAGAACCACCATCGGAAGAGCAGGCGATAGTCGAACCTTCTCCAAATGAATCCACATGACTCCCGCAAGTAGGAGGTTGAGGTCTTCAAGATGGAAGTTCCGACCACCAGATGTAGCTGAACTTCTTGCAAAATATAGGAAGTGCCAATGGTAGAAGAGGGAAAGAAGGGCCGACGTCGAGGAGGAAGAAGAAGATTCGTAAACACTCGGGTAGAAAGCACATAAGTCCCGCGGTGCGAACCTACCTCAGTCCAACTATAACAGGTACCCGCAAATATGCTGCAATACTTATTCTAAGCACATCTCTATGAGATTCTGGGAGGCATTATCGCCAGACATACAGACACGACGAACATTAAGTACATCTAGATTCCCCTTTTATATACCATATCTAGAACTCCTTCTTAGTTAGGCGTAAGAGTGTCTTTGTAGATCCTACCGTCGGAGTTGCATCGGACCAGGAGATGAACTGGACCGCATCACCCCCCGACTTTAGGCAAGATATATATATATATGCCGTCGGAGCCGCATCAGACTAGGAGACGAGTCGGACCGTATCACTCCGACTTTAGGCAAGAAATATATATATATATATATATTGGACTAGCACTTTGGATCCGGCTGGATTAGGCCCAGAAGTGCCCACATTCTTGATCCTAACTTAATTCAAGATAGACGACTTAGCTCGGGACTCCACCCGACCATACAAGGACATATATGTCCTCATAAATTACAAAGGATTCGATAATTACGAGCCCGGCATCTCTAGGATCAACCTCGACCCATTCTGACCAACATCCCTATGAGATTACCAAGAGACATTATTTTCATCCATCCCTCAACATGGAATATATACAGACACGATGGTCCCTATGTACATATAGATTCCAATTTTTATTATCTCCACCTGGAAATCATTCTTACTTGAACGTCAGAGTGTCTTTGGCATCCCCCCCCTCGCTGGAGTCGCACCGGATCAGGAGACACGCCGGACCGTATCATCATGACTTCAGGCAAGAACATTTGGCACCCACTTGGGATCATGTAAATCTTACCTGCCCCATAATGGTTGGTACCCTGAGTTAGGCGAACACTGTCACACACAAGCAACATCGAGCAGCGATGTTCCCCCGCTACTTGTAGACGCTGAAACTGTGAGGAGCGATGCTCTTGCACCAGCCAATCTCTTACCAGAAGAATCCCAGCGTCTGATCAACGACCTTCAGGTAGAGAACCGACGATTAACAGCCGAGGTCGAAGCATTGACGCGGTCCTGGGGAACAACATCCGGCCGAGCACGAGCGACACCGCTAGGAACGTGATGAAGGCAATCACTTGGAAATATTCGGGAGGCTGATTCCCGCCATTTGAGATAACGTCTTCCGCACGCATCATCCAAGAGAAGAGGAAGACACGAGGGTCACAGAGGCCACTCCTCCCTCCCCCACCCCCCCCCCCCCCCCCCCCACCACCACCACCACCCACCACCCACCATCGACTCAAATCCTTCACCGAGTGCATCATGGCAGTTCATCTTCCTGACAATTTCAAATTGCTGACCACACTCCAGCCCTACGATGGCACGAATGACTCGACTACACACCCGACGATAGGGGCAGAGCTAATGTATTGGCAGGGGGGCAATTGCTCCCCCTAAAAATATTATAAAATATTCTTTTTCCATGTAATTGCCCATATGATTTGCGGTTTTATGTTTTGCCCCCGCCCCCTCAGATAATTTCCTGGCTTCGCCACTGCCTGACAATGTTCATATCGATGATGCTCCTCAATGGCACAACTGATCTCATACTCTGTCGAGCCTTCACAACTTTTATGGAGAAGATCGCGCTACACTAGTTCTCTACCCTTCCATCAGGGTTCATATACACCTTCTAGAAGCTATCCCGAGCCTTCACCAACCAGTTCTCTTCATTGTGGATCTACTCCAAGACCGAGGACGCCCTCCACTACAAGGGCAACATGAGTCACTCAGAGATTACCTAAAGAGATTCTAAGCCACAACCATGGAAATCCCGAACCTAGCTCGACCCCGCGTTGAGTTGTTCTCTGACAAGCACAGACAAGAGCCCGGGCACTTTGCAGACCAGATCGCCCTAGCGAAGCCGAAAGACATGGTCAAGTTTTGGGAAAATGTTATATGTCATATAGAGATGGAAGAACTCCAAGAGGCTAAGAAGACCGATAAGCAGAACACCAAGGATACCCATCGGAGAGAAGAAATCCAAGAAGTCCGACAAAAAGGGCAAAGACAGTGATCGCCATGACCAAGATCACGGCAAGAGAGGGAGGTTGGCTTCCCAGCCTAGCCAAGATTCGACGAATACACTCCTCTTAACACTAGGAGAGAAACCATCCTTCAATAGATCTATCACCTGTAGTTGCTCAGACAGCCTAGCAGTACGGGGAGGCCAAAGCCTTCACCCAACGTCGACAATAGTACAAGGTGCGAATTCCATCGCACCTACGGGCACACCACTAAGGAATGTGTGGTACTCCAAGATCAAATCGAGCGCTTGATCAGAGAGGGTCGCCTTGACCACTACGTTCGTCGTAGACGACCCACATTCAGGATCGACTGGATCTTTGCCACCAGCGCCGAAGTCCCAGCAAGACGCCGCCATCGCGTGGCACAACAGGCAATTGCAACAACCGTAGGGCCGTCTAGCCGAACATAGCAATCCGCGGAGTCATTGACTACATTGCAGGAAGATTCACCGAAGAAGGCAAAACAAGCTCAACACAATCGCTCTGAGCTGTCATGACGGCTGAAGATGCAGCCCGCTTAGAGAGATCATCTGTTCGAACCCCGGTAATATCATTCTTTGAATTTGATTTCTAGGGAATTGATGAAAATCTACATGACCTTGTCGTTATCTCTATTATTGCTGGCAATTTCCTTGTCAAGAAAGTTCCAGTTTACCAGGAAAGCTCAGCAATATCCTATTCTACTCAACGATCAAGAAGATGCACATCGATGAAGTCTCTCTCCTTCCTTACCATAGAGACCACGTTGGCTTCTCAGGAGAACGAGTCAGCGCCCAAGGCTACATGTGGCTGACGACGACGTTCGACTCTCCGTTGAAAATGAAATCGATGAACGTGCAATATGGTCCGCGCCTAGCAAGTCGTCATGTCGACTCCTCACCTAGCAATCAAGTTCTGCATCTCAGAAGCAGAGGTGGGAGTGGTCCGCGCATACCAAAAGGAGGCTCATGTATGCTATAATTAATGAATGTTTAAAGCTAAGGCCGATCGAGCCGGGGGAATTGCCAAGTACCTTGTCCTAGCCGGCAGTTTCAGTTCTTCATACATAACACCAACTCAGAATTTTAGAATTAGACTCCATAGGAGATGTCCAAGAGTGGCCTCAGTCCACCAACGACCTAAAATCGTATAACTTGGATATTGACTGGGAAGACATAAAAAGTCAGAAATCAATGCAATATCAATGAGTTGTATGATACTCCTTGCAACAAAATATCTAAGCATAATAGAGGTTCACATTTTATAAAGCCCCATGTGCAAATATTTATTATTATAGAAAAAAATCAACTAATTTAAAACCTATAATTCATTAATTACCCATATGCAAATATTTGAGAAAAATAATTGACTTAATTGGGAAAAACTCACAAATTATTAGTTTATATGGGCTTTACATAAATAATCAAGAGTATTTTAAAAATAAATATTGTAAACAAATTCAACTGAGTTTTCGATTAACCAATAAATTAAAAAAAAAATCATACTTTTGATCCTCACAGTTTGCTCGAATTTTGATTTTAGTCCTTAGACTATATTTTCGTTAAGGATTTGATCATTGCCATCACATGAGCAATAAACAGAACTAACGTGGATAATATGCGTTGACTGGAAATTATTGACATGGAGTCTGCAGGGATCAACTCCTAAAAAAAAATATAGTATGGGTACTAAAACTAAAATTTTGTAAACTATAAAGACTAAAATCAAAATTCGAGTAAACTATGAGATCAAAAATATTATTTTCCTTAGAATTAATTATTGATTTATTAAATTCTGTCATAATTAAAATTTTAGTTTTTGTCCTTATAATTTATAAAATTTTGATTTTAATTCTCATACTTTATTTTCTTTTAATAGTTGGTCCCTTCCAATCATCACCTATTATCCATGTCAGCTTCATTTGTCTCATGTCACTACATGGATCAAATCCTAAACAGAGATATAACGTGGGGACTAAAATTAAAATTTGAACAAATTTTGTAGATTAAAAGTATGATTTTCCCTAAATTAAATTACAAAAATTATAAAACATACACCGATAGGATCAACATAAGTTGTAATAGTACATTATAATAATAATTCCACTAGAAGGAAAAGAATATTAATTAAAGCAAGCATTAAGCATGCATAATATTTCTATAACCAGATTGTCGAATAAATATTTTATTGACTAATTCAACATGATTTTATGATGGAGTTATTTTTTATATAGAAATGAATATTTTAATATTATAATTTCTTTTTATTAAATCTAGTTCGTATTTAAAGAGTTGAATAAAGTGGCCTAATCTTTGCTTTTTTAATGCAAGGAAAAGAAAAGGTTTGATTAATGTAACAAGTGGAATCCTACGTAGACGAATATGTAATGATAAGAATGGGGGTGTACACGTGGAATATTCTGGGCTGCGCTGTCCTTTAGCTTTGACTTCACGTGTGCGGATTCTGGTCAACGCGGATCCTCCGTCCAAAATAACGAATCAGGCGTGGCCAACCATTTGCGCCACGTTGAACAGGCCGCCGCAAAATTGTTCATGCCGATATTGCCCCTCTCCTTTTCGGAAAAAGACATTCGACTCCCAGTCACCATCGGAGTAGAACCACGTGCCTGATCGCGAAGCTACTTTTATTTTCTTCCGTCTTTATCCTGCTTTTTTAGAGCACATAATATATAACACGCTACGAGAAAACGAGCTAATTGTGTCGCACAATAAGATTCGCTGTGCGCGTCCCCACAGCATGATATGATTAGTACTTGTGCATTCGGAATTGGAATTATACGTCATTATTAATATTAAGGTGCACTTGGGATAAGGTTAAAAATTACAAGATATTTGAGTCGAGTTAAATTAATATAATTAATATTTGTAAGGAAGTAGGTTAAATTTTGAACTACACCTTGCACTAGGTTAAAATTTACCCTTATATTATGGGTAATATTTAATCTCATGAAATTTTAAGAATAGAATATATGTCTACCCAACATAAATAACAATGATTAAATTTTATGAAAATACCTTTAACCCATTTCCACACATGACTCAAAGTTAATTTCAGTTTGATCCAAAATTTTAAGATTTTGTCTATTTAATTTTATGTACTTTTAAAAAGTCAAATCAATTTGTTCAATTTTTTTTCAAAAATAACGATTTTATTTCTGGAATAAAAATTAAGAGTACAATCAAGTACATGACTAGATAAACATCCAAGATCACTTAATAACCTAAAATATAATAATATACATTTTAATAAATTAAAGCATAACAATATATAATTATTTTTTAGGTTATTAAAATATATATTTTTTTCATTTAGTCTCTTAAAATATTTTTTTTTTCATTTGGTTCCTTTTTAGTTAATGTCCGCATTTCATGTTGGCACTTTATATCAAAAGTTAACGAAAAATTAATAGATGGACCAAACGGAAACGAAAATAATTTTAAAAGAACTAAATAAAAAATTTTAAAAAATAAAGAGATCAAACGAAAAAAAATAATATTTTAGGGAATCAAAAATATAATTAAGCCAAAATAATATATAATAGGATGAAATATATTTGTCCACTCATTATACATCGATTATAGGCGTGGCATTTGTCAGACCAATCTGGCTTGGGAGATGTGAGTTGGTAAAGCATTGGTCAGTTCGTGGATATACATTTCGCATATAATTTTAGTCTTCAAAAATCATCTTGGTACATCCAATTTTTCAGCCGACTTAAGATCAACTCAAGCAAATTGGCCAATTGGTCTTTTCAATACAGCGGGTAGAAATCTATAGTGGTTCGTTTGATTTATTGAATATGATTGGATAGAATATGATATCAAATGATGAAGTATTGGATAAGATTTTTTTAAAATTTGATATACACCGGATATAATATCAAATTTATATTCTTCTAATCATATTTTCTTCTGATCCATGCACTAAACAAACAAATAATATAAATCTATCTCTAATTTTATCCATCTCTATCCTATGAAATAAACATGCCCTAGGTGTAGAGCTAGGGAGGGACCCACACTAACACTAGGGCCAAGAGGGCATTGAGCTAGGGATGACACTGGGGAGGGTTTGGGACGGCGAAGTCAATCATATCTCATACTCATTAAGAAAATTCAATCCTAAATCCATCCCAAACCCGCTACTATTTCGAAGGAAAATTCTCAAACCCAACCCACTAATTTAATAGGTACCCACTTGGTACTAGCTTTTCGTTCGTTAACAAAATTTATATATATATAAAAAATTGTTCTATATAAAAAAATTGAGAATGAATTAGAAATGCTTTCACTTGCTCTACGCCTACAATCCACGGATCATGTTACAGTGGAGGCATGGGAGAGCAGAAGGAGATAAGCAAGAAAATAAATAAAAAAACACATTTAGGGTGTAGAAAATATCCGTGTGAGAAAGGAAGGAGAGGAGCAAATTGTGCCCGTGTGAGAGAGGCGGAGAGCCGGAGATCTGCGGCGGTGGTGCGGCTGCTATCACTGTGAGAGAGACAGAGAAGTAGATTAGCGTCGGTGAGAGGAATAACCGTGTGCTAGTGGAGGTTGAGGCGGAGATTGGAGAGCCAGAAGTCTGCAACGCTGCAGCTATCGTGTGATGGGAGAAGTAGATCTGTAGATGGGCGTCGCCGCGTCGGGCGATGGGGATGGCGGCGGGTGAGTAAATTGGAGAATGGGTGTTACCGTGTTAGGGTGTATGTACTGTAGGTGTAAAATACTTTTAAACCCTAATGAATTAAAATAGTGTATAGTTGTATACTTAGCTTTAATTAAAATAAGATAAATTATATTCAACCATAATTAAAAGGACATAATTATTCTAGATACATGGATAATATAAGGGGAATTTTGATAATTTTATACTTAGTGGGTTTGGGACGGGTTTTAGAAAAAAATCCTGAACCCTTCCCAAACCCTGCAAGGTTTTCACCTCAAAATTCTATATTCGTCCCATGACCCAACGGGCAAAACCGGTTAATGACCTATGAGGATTTGGGATGGATGAAATACTCATTTACACAAACCCACCACCACCCTTATATTGTCCCTCTACTTTTTTAATAAAAAAAATAAATATTAAAGATAATTTTCATAGCTTACTGGTTAGTGCTTATATTGATCTCATAAATCTTAGATTCAAATCTTATCTATAGTTTTTTTATGTGCACTGTTTATTTTTTTATGTAACGATCAAATATAAAGTTAATTTTTTTAAAAATAATTCAAATCATTCTCTATTAATTTTTAACTTAAGTCCAAACTTTTATCAATTAATTTTTTACCTCTAAAGTGTCGGTGAAATGGTCACACTAGAGGGGGGATGAATAGTGTGTTGACTAAATTTGTCACCTAATTTTAATTTTAATTTTAATCGCTTACTTGATTACTTAGGCAATTTACGATTGAATGACTAAATGCAGAAGCGATAAATAATAAAGTAATTAAAACAAATAAAATATCAATGCTAACACAAAGATTTATAGTGGTTCGGCCCCAATGCCTACTCCACCGCCTAAGCACCCCACTTAGGATTTCCAAACTAAACTTTACTAGATTAATCTTGTTTCCTTTACAACGAGGACTTTGACCCGAAGAGTCTCGCTCTCAACCTAAGGCACTTCCACACCCGGAAGTCTCCGCCTTCTTACCGAGAGCACTCTTCCACCTCAACCTAAGTGACAACTCAACTACTCCTAGTAAACTAAGTTTACACTAGTGGAATTAAGTCTCAAACACAGAGGCAACCACCCAATTACAGGACCTAACAACCTAGGTCTTTACAAGCTCAAATACAATGAAATAAATCACAAAAATACATAAATAATGGAGCAAATAAATAATACAATATATACTTAGCTCGAAACATGAGTCCTAGTTCCTCTTGATGCCTCAATGACGAATCGCTCAAAGCTTAAAGGTAAGATCAAGGATGTATCATGGAAACTAGGGTTATCAAAGGGATGACTCAAGAAATGCTTTGAGAATGATCAAGAATGGCTCAATGGAAGCTTGGATGATGGGTGAAAGACTTGCTAAGACTTCTATTTATAAGCCTTGAGAAGATGGCATGAAACAGCCACCTCAACGGGCGGAAAACTAGTCGTTTCAGCCGTCTAGTCGCAGGTTTGGTCGATCATCGGTCGATCGGCTGAGCGACCGAATGCATACTGTTGTTTTCTATTACACTTTGGTCGATCGTTCGGTCAACCGACTTGCTTACTGCTAGTTTTTGGCAGCATTCGATCGAACGATCAGTCGACTGAAATTGGGCAGACTGCACTGCTTGGTTTTTTCTGCTTATTTGCTCGATTCTGGGTTCCGTCTTCGTTAAGTCTACTTATATAACATTTCTTAATTTTAAGTTAAAAAACTTTAAAACATAAATGTCATATAATGATTACCCCCCATTTGGATTCAATAAAAATATCTAAAAAATCAAAATCTAATTTTTGGGGTCTAGCACAAATTTTCGAAAAACGAAAATTTTCTAATCTCTTAAAATATTTTATTTTTTTTCATTTGGTTTCTTTTTAGTTCATGTCCGCATTTCATGTTGGCACTTAATATCAAAAGTTAACGGAAAATTAATGGATGGACCAAACGGAAACGAAAATAACTTTTAAAGAACTAAATAAAAAATTTTAAAAAAATAAAGAGATCAAACGAAAAAAATATTATATTTCAGGGAATCAAAAATATAATTAAGCCAAAATAATATATAATAGGATGAAATATATTTATCCACTCATTGTACATCGATTATAGGCGTGACATTTGTCAGACCAATCTGGCTTGGGAGATGTGAGTTGGTAAAGCATTGGTCACTTTGTGGATATACATTTTACATATAATTTTAGTCTTCAAAAATCATCTTGGTTCACCTAATTTTTCAGCCGACTTAAGATCAACTCAAGCAAATTGGTCAATTGGTTTTTTCAATACAACGGGTAGAAATCTATAGTGGTTCGTTTGATTTATTGAATATGATTGGATAGAATATGATATCAAATATTGAAGTATTGGATAAGATTTTTTTTAAATCCGATATACACTGGATATAATATCAAATTTATATTCTTCTAATCGTATTTTCTTCTGATCCATGCACTAAACAAACAAAGAATATAAATCTATCTCTAATCTTATCCATCTCTATCCTATGAAATAAACATGCCCTAGGTGTAGAGCTAGGGAGGGACCCACACTAACACTAGGGCCAAGAGGGCATTGAGCTAGGGATGACACTGGGGAGGGTTTGGGACGGCGAAGTCAATCATATCTCATACTCATTAAGAAAATTCAATCCTAAATCCATCCCAAACCTGCTACTATTTTGAAGGAAAATTCTCAAACTCAACCCACTAATTTAATAGGTACCCACTTGGTACTAGCTTTTCGTTCGTTAACAAAATTTATATATATATAAAAAATTGTTCTATATAAAAAAATTGAGAATGAATTAGAAATGCTTTCACTTGCTCTACGCCTCCAATCCACGAATCATGTTACAGTGGAGGCATGGGAGAGCAGAAGGAGATAAGCAAGAAAATAAATAAATAAACATATTTAGGGTGTAGAAAATATCCGTGTGAGAGAGGAAGGAGAGGAGCTAATCGTGCCCGTGTGAGAGAGGCGGAGAGCGGAGAGTCGGAGGTCTGCGGCGGCGGTGCGGCTGCTGTCACTGTGAGAGAGACAGAGAAGTAGTTTGGTGTCGGTGAGAGGAATAACCGTGTGCTAGTGGAGGTTGAGGCGGAGAGTGGAGAGCCAGAAGTCTGCGACGCTGTAGGTATCGTGTGACGGGAGAAGTAGATCTATAGATGAGCGTCACCACGTCGGGGCGATGGAGATGGGCGGCGGGTGAGTAAATTGGAGAATGGGTGTTACCATGTTAGGGTGTATGTATTGTAGGTGTAAAATACTTTTAAACCCTAATGAATTAAAATAGTGTATAGTTGTATACTTAGCTTTAATTAAAATAAGATAAATTATATTGAACCATAATTAAAAGGACATAATTATTCTGCATACATGGATAATATAAGGGGAATTTTGATAATTTTATACTTAATGGGTTTGGGACGGGTTTTAGAAAAAAATCTTGAACCTTTCCCAAATCCTGCAAGGTTTTCACCTCAAAATTCTATACCCGTCCCATGATCCAACGGGCAAAACCCACTAATGACCTATGAGGGTTTAGGATGGGTGAAATAGTCATTTACACAAACCGAGTACCAACCTTATATTGGCCCTCTACTTTTTTTATAAAAAAAATAAATATTAAAGATAATTTTCATAGCTTATTGGTTAGTGCTTATATTGATCTCATAAGTCTTAGATTCAAATCTTATCTCTAGTTTTTTACGTGCACTGTTTATTTTTTTACGTAACGGTAGAATATAAAGTTAATTTTTTTAAAAAAAAATCAAATTATTCTCTATTAATTTTTAACTTGAGTCCAAACTTTTATCTATTAATTTTTTACCTCTAAAGTGTCGGTGAAATGGCCACACTAGAGGGGGGATGAATAGTGTGTTAACTAAATTTATCATCTAATTTCAATTTTAATCGTTTACTTGATTACTTAGGCAATTTACGATTGAATGACTAAATGCGGAAGCGTTAAATAATAAAGCAATTAATATAAATAAAATATCAATGCTAACACAAAGATTTATAGTGGTTCGGCCCCAATGCCTACTCCACTACCTAAGCACCCCGCTTAGGATTTCCAAACTAAACTTTACTAGATTAATCTTATTTCCCTCATAACGAGGACTTTGATCCGAAGAGTCTCGCTCTCAACCTAAGATACTTCCACACCCGAAAGTCTCCGTCTTCTTACCGGGAGCACTCTTCCACCTCAACCTAAGAGACAACTCAACTAATCCTAGTAAACTAAGTTTACGCTAGTGGAATTAAGCCTCAAACACAAAGGCAACCACCCAATTTCAAGACCTAACAACATAGGTCTTTACAATCTCAAATACAATGAAATAAATCACAAAAATACACAAATAATGGAGCAAATAAATAATACAACATATATTTAGCTCCAAACACGAGTCCTAGTTCCTCTTGATGCCTCAATGATGAATCGTTCAAAGCTTGAAGGCAAGATCAAGGATGTATCATGGAAACTAGGATTATCAAAGGGATGACTCAAGAAATGCTTTGAGAATGATCAAGAATGGCTCAATGGAAGCTTGGATGATGGGTGGAAGGCTTGCTAAGGCTTCTATTTACAAGCCTTGGGGAGATGGCATGAAACCACCACCTCAACAGGCGGAAAACTAGTCGTTTCCGCCATCTAGTCGCATGTTTGGTCGATCATCGGTCGACCGGCTGAGCGACCGAAGGCATACTGTTGTTTTCTATTACACTTCGGTCGATCGTTCGGTCGACCGACTTGCCTACTGCCAGTTTTTGGCAGCATTCGATCGAATGATCGGTCGACCGAAACTGGACAGACTGCACTGCTTGGTTTTTTCTGCCTGTTTGCTCGATTCTGGGTTCCGTCTTCGTTAAGTCTACTTATATAACATTTCTTAATTTTAAGTTAAAAAACTTTAAAACATAAATGTCATATAAGGATTACCCCCATTTGGATTCAATAAAAATATCTAAAAAATCAAAATCTAGTTTTTGGGGTCTAGTACAAATTTTCGGAAAACCGAAATTTTCTAATCTTCCGGGTCAAATATGGGTATGTTAAAGGCTTCCAAAAATTTCTCAAAAATATATCGTTATCTATTTTTTACTCAAGGAACATTTACCACTATTTTTTGTGTCAAGAAAATATCTAGGTCATATAGCCCTCAAATGAGCTCCCTAGGCTTAGTGAATTTCAGGACGATTTTCGAGTTTTCATGTTTTGGGGTTCGGGTTTGGTTTTTGGACTCTTATGCATCATCATGAGGATTTACAATTTATCTAGACACCCTAAATCTAAACTCTATCTTCCCGAAGAATTTCGAGCGTCGACGAGTATCCTTGCCGATTTCTCCGATTTTTCCGATCGGGGACGTCGTGCGCTAATCGACTTGGAACCTAAAAGATTTCTCAATGAAATATTAGTTTCATGTTTGTTATCATCAAAACTGGGATTAAGACCAAGGTAGAAAACCTTAGTCCAATATAAAGTTCTCGTATTGATTTCATTCCTAATATATTTTTGTATGCTATCATTCATACTCATTATTAAGTTGTATAAATTTTTATAAATGAGTTATTAAATATATGATTGAATAATTAGTTTGCCGTCGAGTACTTAACAAAAAATTTTAGAAATGAATAAAATATCTATCTCATTTGAATTCTATTTTAATTGGATCTCAAATATGAAAATAATAAATTTTATTAATCATTTATACTAATTATATAATACATCTTCATGATGATAAGATTTACTTTTGTAACATGAATTATGCATTCAAGTTAGTTGCCTAGAGATCTACGATTCGATCCTTAGTATGATCACCTATTGTGACATTCTATCTTTGTTATAAAAAAAATTTAGTTTTTACTTCTGGTGCAATATCAAATATAATGCACCAAAAAATAATTATTTTTCCGTATATACTTGTAATTTCGTCAATCTCTTACTAGTTTCTTAATTTTTTTCACATAATATGCTTCATAAAGTTGGCCCTCGAGGCAAGCAAAACGACTCCCATATTATGGTATAGTGTACTTTGTGTAATTAAGATGAAAGAAAAAAAAAAATTCTTTTAAGAGTACAATCACATAATTATTTTTATTTAAAAATTTTAGCAGTATTTTTAAAATATGAACATAGATAAAAATTTTTTATTAATTATGAGTTGTGATTTTAATTAAAAAATTAAAGCTGAATAATTAAAATAATATATATTAAATTTTTTATATTTTAAATTGAATCCTCCCCATTAAAATTCTGCATTCGAAAATATAATTTAATGAAAATAATGTATTATTATTTTTAATTGGGCCCTCCTCGCTCAACACTTTGACTCACTCGTCTCGTCATAATCGACCTTGGAAACTCTCCCAATATCCACTCTAGTAGCATATCTGCCTCCTCAACTGAAAATATAATAAAAACTCTCCTTGACTTGATTTTCTAAAATTTAAACTAAATTCATTCCGAAAATCTACCAAAAACGACTAAACTCATTTCTATTAGGTTGGGTTGAATTGGTGTACCTCAGGTTTAGTAAAATAGACATCCAAAATATGCAGGTGGAATTAGATTTATTGTTAGAGCAAATGATGATACCTGTTATGGTACTATCAGCTACTCCTTGACTAGGGATTCGATATTAACTCTTGAAGCTTTAGTAATAAAACATTATTTATAATAGGTTATTATCAATCTCTTGCTCTTTTTCGGGTGGAATCGGACAAAGACTTTATTTGTTATGCTAACCTCGCATTCTCATGCTCCTTGGCCTATTTTTTACGTGGATAATTGCTTAGAATATACTATGAACTTTAAATTTTATCTCAAATATATATATTTTGAATTTTTACTTCATCAAATTGTATCCTAAACTATTAAATTTGTATTAATTGTATCCCACCGTTAAAATTCTATCACCTACTCCGTTAACAATGTGACGTGGCTTGCACACGTGGATTAAAAGATAATTTTTTATATTTTAACACTTTCTCTCTCACCATCTCGTCGAAGAAATCGCCGGATCTCACCAGAAAAACTACCGGACCTCGCTGGAGAAACTATCGGACTGCATCGAAGAAACCGTCGGACCTCGCCGGAGAAACCGTCGGACCGCACCGAAGAAACCGTCAGGCCTCGTTCGTAAACAATTCCAATATAAAAGGATTCTCCGGCGATGTCCGGCGATTTCTTCGGTGAGGTCCGGCGAGATTCGATGATTTCTCCGACAAGGTTCGACAGTTTCTCCAGCGAGGTCCGGCGAAATGGTGACGAAGAAAGTGTTAAAATATAAAAATATATATTTTAATCCACGTGTGTAAGTCACGTCACACTATTAACGGAGTAAATGACGGAATTTTAACAGAGGGATACAATTGCTACAAATTTAATAGTTCATGATACAATTTGGTAAAGTAAAAATTCAGAATATATTTGAAACAAAGTCCAAAATTCAAGATATATTTTAGATGATTGATGATTTTTGTGACATTCTTTAGTAAAAAAACACATTTTAATTATTTTTCTTCATGATTCCATTCAAAATTAAAATATTAAGAAAAAACTTTATTCTCGATTAATGGATCTTTTCAATTTGCTACTTGTGTTACATAATATATAAATATATATCAGCGGCGAAATCAGAAATTAAAATTACAGACTCAATTCAATAGATATTTTTCAAACTAAAGAAAAGTTTATCCATATATAATTCATAAAAATAAAACATAATTTACATTGTTAAACTTAAAATAAAATATTTTTATCGATGAATTTTCATACGTTGATAATATTGCATAATAATATCATTATCAATTGTATTAGAAATATCTTAACAAATATGTGGCAGGAGTTGGCAAGTTATATTGCACGACGGAGCTGCATGTGATATGAGACCGAGTTACAAGGCTATGATTGTGCATGGGCACAAGTGCAATCGCATGTGGATGGGGTCGAGGTGCAAGTACAACAATGATAGTGTGAGTGCGAGAATGAGACAATTCAAATAACATCGAAAGGGACAAAGGGAACGAGAAGTGATAGATACAGAATCAATAATCGAATTTAATAATTTTAGTTATTAAATTTTAAATATTTTTAAAATAAAAAAATATTTTAAAGAGAAAATGACATAAGAATATTATATATATGGATGAACAATTTTTTTTTAATTTTTTTTAAAATATTTATATAAGGAAAAAAGATAAAATTGTTCATGCCAACTGAAATTATATATATAAGGTACTGCACTTTGATCGTCTTGATCTTCGGTTGAGAGCCAAATATTATCCTTAGCTAATCGTATATGTTGGCCTAAAGTTTTCAACCTTGGTTTTAATCTCAGTTTTGATGATAACAAACATGTAACTAATGTTTTAATGGAGAAATATTTTCAGATTCCAAGTCGATTAGCGTTCGACGTCCCCGATCGCAAAAAATGGAGAAATCGGCAAGGAGGTTCGTCAACACTCAAGATTCGTTGAAAAGATGGATTTTAGGTTTAGAGTATCTAGAATGTGTTGTAAATCCTCATGATGATGCAAAAAAACCCAAAACCCAAACCCAAATCCCAAAATATGAAAACTCGAGAAATCAAAAAATGACCCTAAAATTCACTAAGCCTCAAGGAGGGCTATATGACATAGACATTTTCTTGGCACCAAAAGTCTCGATAATTATTCCTTAGGTAAAAATTAGTTAACGACATATTTTTAAAGAATTTTTAGAAGCCTTTAACCTATTCACATTTGACCCGGGAGATTATAAAATTTTTGATTTTTGAAAATTTGTACTAGACTCAAAAAGTTAGATTTTGATTTTCTAGATATTTTTATTGAATCCAAATAGGGGGTAATCCTTATATAATATTTATATTTTATAGTTATAAACTTTAAGAAGACTTAGCGAAGACGAAAACTAGAAACAAACAACGAGAAAAAATAAATCAGCCAAAACCAGGTTGTTTTTTGGATTCCGGTCGACGATCGATCGATCGGCCATCGACCAGTAGAGCTCAAAAATAGCCAATGAGCTCCGGTCGGTGGTCGGTCGCTCAATCGGTTGACCGGCCATAAATCGGCCACCGACCGGGCGACGTCAACGAGCAGAAAAATGTTCGTTGGGATGAGGTGTCTTGACCTCTCTCTTCATGGCTTATAAATACAAGTCATGAGAACCTTCCTTAGGGGTTGTTGAGCCTATTGAGACATCCATTGATCCTTCTTAGCCTTCATTGAGCCACACTTTGCAAAAACTCTAGCCTTGATCCATAGATTCTTGATATTGCCTTTGAGCTTCAATCAATTCATCATCAAGGCATCAAGAGGAGCTATGATTCATTGTTTGGAGCTAAGTATTTGTTGTATTATATTTAGAGCTCTATTTACTTGTATTTTCTTGTTTATTTCATTGTATTTGAAAGAGTGAAGACCTAGGTTGTTAGGTCTTGAATGGTTGGTGATTGCCTTGGTGTTAAGGCTTAAATCCACCGGTATAAACTTAGTTTACTAGGATTAGTGATTGTTGTCCCTCAGGGTTGAGGTGGAAGAGTGCTCTCGATAAGAAGGCGGAGACTTCTGGCTGTGGAAGTGCCTTAGGTTGAAAGCTGAGACTCTTCTGGTAAAAGGTCCTCTTTGTAAGGGAAATGATAGAATCTAGTAAAACTAGTTTGAAAATCCTAAGCGGGATGCATAAGTAGTGGAGTAGGCATTAGAGCCGAACCACTATAAATCACCGTGTTTGCATTGCTTTTACTTGTGTTTGTTTAATTAGCATATTTACCGTGCTTCCGCTTGCTACTCGATTTGTTATTGCCTAAGTAGTTGTAAGAAACATATATTTAAAAATGGAATTAGGTAAAAAGATTAGTAAATACACTATTCACCCCTCCTCTAGTGTAAGCCATTTCACCAATAGTATCCTCGAACATTTACTCACTATCCTAAAAATTCGACAAGATCCCAGTTATAAAGGTTGAGGGAAGCTTCGGTCAGTTGAATCTTTTTAAATGTTGTGTAGAATAGGATGTCGGCCGAGCTCCCCTGATCAACCATGACTTTCTTCACAATAAAGCTATCAGCAATTAAATAAATTACCACGGGGGTCGTGTAAATTTTGGTGTATCCATTGGAAATTAGATTCATAGAATGATACTACCGGGGTTAAGATGCGAGGCCTTTGTGGGCAAGCTGTGCCATCAACCGCCATGATGGCTGGGGAGACCTTTTCCTGGCCGAGCTCTTCACTCCTCCTCCTACTTGGCTGGTCTGTCCTCTCGTTGTCACGGTGACCACTGGTTTCCCATGGGGGTGCCCTACTCCGGCTTCGACGGAGGGAGCTACGTGACGCCGGTCCCGACTACAGCTTCTCCTCTTATGGCTAACGTAGCGGTCGAGGTTGCCCTACCGCGTCAGGCGCTCGATTTGATCCTCAAGGACTATACATTCCTTTGTAGTGTGGCCATAGGTGCAGTGGAACTTGTACCTTTTGGTTTTGTCCACATTGGTTGGGGCTTTCTAATTTCCGGCGTTAATATGATACTTTTTGCTTCCCGAAGGATAGTCTCCTTTCTGGCATCAAGTGGGATGTACTCATGGTATTTAGAATGAGGTCGGGGAGGCTATCTCTTTCTCATGTTGTCGTCCTTTACTCGGCGCTCTCACCCTTCCCTTTTTTTTCGGACTGCTTTCCTTGTTTGTCCTCAACACCGACTTTGGTGGTCATTTGTCTTTCGGCCTTCCTTGCTTCTCTGAGCTCTTCCATCTCCATATATTCTACTGCTCGCTCTCAGAATTTGGTCATAGTCTTTGGCTTGGCGATGACTATCTGATGTGCAAATTGTCCTAGCTTTAGACCGTGTTTGACCGAATATAGTTCGACATGAGGGTCGAGGTTGGGTATTTCTATGGCCACGACATTAAACCTCGTCAAATACTCTCTTATCGATTCATTATGTACCTATATGATGTAGTTTAGAGTGTCCTCAGACTTTGCATAGATCCTGGACGAGGAGAACTGATTGATGAAGGCCCGGGAGAGCTCCTAGAAATTGTGAATGGAACCCGCAGGAAGAGTGGAAAACCATAAGAGGGAGGCTTTTTCCAAGAAAGTAGGAAAAGCTCGATAGAGAAAAGGATTAGTAACACCGTTGAGGAGCATCATGGATTTGAATATCGTCACGTGGGTGGTGGGATCCCCCATGACATCATAGGGGCGGAGAGTGGTCGGCGGTTTGAAATTGTTTGGAAGACACGCCTGATGTGTTAAGCAATTGGTCCTAAGTTGACAGAAGGGTGATGGGTGGTCTTCGTGACTTTAGTTCTCTCTTTCTGATATTGTGTATGGGAGACCTCATCCTCTCCGTGATAATTGTCGCCTTCACGTTCTGATCGATGATGCTCCTTCTCAGTATAGCGTTGCTCTTTTGATTGTGTTAATGCGTCAACTTGGGTTGCCAGCCTCTGGTTTTTCTCCATGAGATCGCTAATCATAAGCTATAACTCTTCATGGTCGGGTTGGCGGCAACCGGAATGTCATTCCTAGTTGTGTTGGTGTTGCGCAGCAACGAGGGGACGTTGTTACTAGGTTACTGCTGGCTATAACTCTTCCTTGGCCATGAGTTCGACAACGAAGTCAGCCAATGCTTGAGCCTTGATGGGGCCTCGCGATTTGGCCAATATCTGTCTGATGGGTTGCTCGGTGCGTACCATGATGTGGTGACTCTGAAAGTATAACCAGCTTTCTCGCTGAAATAACAAGATCAAAGGTGAGCTTTTCTAGCTTCTGTTATCTGACCTCCGAGCCCTCGTGAGAAAGTTCTTGAGTACATTTTTTTATAACTGTAAGATAGATGAATAGTATTTCCCCTTGCTAAGACTTGGCTAGGATTGAGGGACTCGTGAGAAAGTTCTTGAGCTCATGGAATGCATGTTCACACACCTCATTCCGTCGAAAATCCTACTTCTTTCTAAGGATTTTGAAGAAAGGGAGTGCTCGGTCCGCAGACATGGATAAGAACCTTGACATTGCAACCATTATCCTTGTGAGTTGTTGTACCTCCTTCACATTTTGAGGACTGTGCATCTCCTGTATGACCCAACATTTTTCGGGATAGGCCTATATTCCTCGATTTGAGAGTATGAATCCAAGGAACTTGCTGCTGTGAACTCCGAAGTCACACTTCTTTGGTTAGAGCCTCATGTTTTACTATCTGAGCTACTTGAAAATTTCGGTGAGGTCTTCGTAGTGATTTCCATCGGCCGACATCTTTACAACTATATTGTCCACATATACCTCGAGGTTTCTTCTAATATGTTGCTCGAAAATCTTATTCATAAGGCGCTGGTATGTAGCTCCTGCATTATTCAATCCGAACAAAATCACCTTGTAACAAAAGTTGGCATATTTTGTAATGATCATCGTCTTCTTCTAGTCCTCAGGGTGCATCCAGATTTGATTGTACCCTGAATATGCATCCATGAAGCTAATGTATAGGTACCCCGAGGATCTATCGATCAGTTTATCTATGCTCGGGAGAGGGCATGAATCTTTTCGGAGAAGCCTTGTTCAGATATATGAAATCCACGCATATCTGCCATTTTCTCGAGCTTTTTCTGACCATCACAATATTTGCAAGCCATGTCGAACTTCTTTGATGAAACCTGCTTTTAACTAGTTTTTTGGTCTCTTCAAGAGATGCTCGTTGATGTTTGGCTCCGAGCTTCCTTTTCTTTTGGGCCATGGGCTTGATCCAAGGATCGATGATAAGCTTGTGACATATGACCATAGGATCTATTACGGGCATGCCGGCATGAGTCCATGCAAATAAGTTGGCATTGTTCTGAAGCAGAGCACTTAGATCGTCTTTGAGCTCAACAGGGAGGCGAGCTCCGATGAACGTCACTTGTTCAAGTGATGCTCCAATCTGCACAGGCTCTAAGTCATTTGCTGGCTAAGGTCGCTCATGGACATCCCCTCTTGTGTCTAACTCTAATATTCCAGCAATTGTTCCATGTTAAATACTGAATTTACCTACTAGGACAAGGTGCTAGACGATTCTTCTATGTTTGTCGATTTTTGTTTAAGCATTCATTATAGCACATGCGGGCTTGTTTTGGTTAGTGTGGACAACTCCTACCTCTGTCTCTGAGAGCGGAAACTTAAGAGTCATGTGAGGTGTTGAGACAGCGACTCTTAAGGTGTTCAGTGAAGGTCTCCCCGAAATTATGTGATAGGGGCTAGGGCAATCGATGATCAGGTACTGCACTTTGATCGTCTTGGTCTTCGGTTGAGAGCCAAATGTCGTCCTTAGCCAAACGTGTCCTCGAACATTTACTCGCTCTCCTGGAAATCCGACAAGGTCCTCGTTATAAGGGTTGAGGGAAGCTTCAATCAGTTGCATTTTTTTGAATGTTGAGTAGAATAGAATGTCAGTCGAGCTCTCTGGTCAACCATGACTTTCCTCACAATAAAATTACTGGCGATCACAAAAATTACCACAAGGTCATGTAAATTTTGGTGTATCCTTTATAAATTTGATTCATAGAATGATATTACCATGGTTCCGATGCGAGGCCTTTGTGGACGAGTTGTGCCATCAATCACCATGATGGCTCGGAGAGATCTTTTCTTGGCCGAGCTCGCCCCTCCTCCTCCTCCTCCTGCAAATCTTTCGACTATGTGATCACACCTCGGATTTTATTGTTCGGCTAGTATGTCCTCCTGTTGTCACGATGACTATTGGTTTCCCTTGGGGGTGTCTTGATCCGACTTTGGTGTTGGGAGCTACGATGATGCCGGTCCTGACTACTACTACAACTTCTCTTGTGCCCGACGTAGCGGTCGAGGTGGCTCTGCCGTATCAGGCGCTCAATTTGATCCATGAGGACTATGCATTCCTCTACAATATGGCCATAGATGCGGGAACTCACACTTTTTCTTTTGTCCGCATTGGCCGAGACTTTCAACTTCTCGACGTTAGGAGGATACTTTCTTCTTCTCGAAGGATAGTCTCCCTTCTGGCATTAAGTGGGGCGTACTCGTGGTATTTAGAAGAAGGTTGGGGAGGTGATCTCTTTCTCCTGCCGTCGTCCTTTCCTCGATGTTCTCGCCCTTCCCCTTTTTATCGGGCTACTTTCCTTGTTTGTCCTTAGCGCCAACTTTGGTGGTCTCTTTCCTTTCGGTCTTCCTTGCTTTTTTGAACTCTTCCATCTCGATCCATATATCCTATTGCTCGCTCTCAGAATTTGGCCATAGTCTTTGATTTGACGATAACTATATGATCTACAAATTATCCTGGCTTTGGATCGTGTTTGACCGAATATAGTTCGACACGATGGCCGTGTAAGTCGAATGGCTTACACGAGAGAGGGGGTGAATAGTGTGTTAACTAAAATTTTATTCTAAATTTGATTTTAATCGATTTTTGATTAGTTAGGCAAAATACAAAATTAATAACAAGTGGAAGCAAGATAAAATGATAAGTATGTAAGTTGCCTAGAGATCTAGGGTTCAAACCCTAGTATGGTCACCTATTGTGACTTTCTATCTTTGGTATAAAATAAAATAAAATGACAAGTAAGAAAGCACGTAATCAAGTAATAATGCTAGCACATGAATTTATAATGATTTGACCCCAATGCCCACTCCACTACCTAATCACCCAGTTTAGTATTTCACTTATAATCCACTAGATTAAAGTTTCTTACAATAAAGACTTTTCCCCGGAGAGTCTCCGCTCTCATACCGAAGGCACTTGCACATCCAGAAGTCTCCGCCTTCCTATCGCGAGCACTCTCCCACCTCACTCTCTTCTAAGAATACTCTAATCCTATATTACAATGGTGGACTTGTGCCTCAACACAAAGGCTATCACCAAACTCAAGACCTAACACCTAGGTCTTACATAGCTTTGAATAACGATGAAATAAATGATAAAATACAACGATAAATTGAGCAATAATCAAAATAATAATACTTAGCTCCAACAAGAGGCACCTAGCTCCTCTTGATGCATTGACAAGATGAATCTTTGATGGTTCAAAAGCAAGATCAAGAATATAGGCTCAAACTAAGTTTTTCACAAAGAATGGCTCAATGAAAGCTCTCAAGGGTTCATATGATGGCTCAATATCAACAACAACACTCAAGGAAGGCTGTCAAAGGGTTTATATAGGCAAAAATCAACTATAGCTTCAAGTCCAATGGGTAAAAACGGCTAGAAATAGATCTATTGGTAATTTCGATCTACCATGGGTTGACTCTCGGTCGACCGAGGTTCGATCGAGGGTTGGCCAAAAACTTACTGGACAAAATAGTGTCCAGTCAACGATCGTCGACCGGTAACCTGACTGGTTTATTGATTTTTTGGTTCATTGATTTTTAGATTTTTAGATTTTGAGTTTTCATGTTTAGGGTCCTTATACATCAAATAGAGGATATTGTAATAAATTTAGACATCCTAAACCTAGACTCTAATTTCCAATGAATCCCGAGCGTCGACGAGTGTCCTAGCCGATTTTTTTGATCGCAAACATCACGTGCAAACCGACATGGAACCTGAAAATATTTCTTGCTCAAGCATTAGTTCCATGTTTATTATCATTAAAATCGAGATTAAGACCAAGGTTGAAAACTTTAGGCCAACAGGTCGAGGTTGGGTATTTCCATGGCCACGACATTAAATCTCGTCAAATATACTCTCATCGATTCATTTTGTCCTTGTATGATGTAGTTTAGAGCGTAATTAGATATTGCATAGTTCTTGGACGAGGATAATTTATTGATGAAGGCTTGCAAGAGCTCTTGGAAATTGTGAATGGAACTTGTAGGAAGAGCGGAAAATCATAAGAGGGCAGCCTTTTCCAAGAAAGTAGGAAAAGCTCAGTAGAGAAAAGGATGGGTAGCGCCATTGAGGAGCATCATGGATCTGAACATCGTCATGTGGGTGATGGAATCCCTCGTGCCATCATATGGGCGGAGAGTGATCGACAATTTGAAATTGTTTGTGAGACAAGCCGCCATGATGTGTTTGGAAAATGGTCCTGAGTCGATAGGAGGGTGACGGGTGGTCCCGTGGGTTCTCTCTTTCTAATGCTATGTATAGGAGATCTCATCCTCTTAGTGATAACTATCGCCTTCACGATCTGATTGGCGATGCTCCTCCTTAATCCAGTGTTGCTCTTTTGATTGTGTCAATGCGTCAACTTGGGTCATCAGCCTCTGATTTTGCTCCATGAAATCGTTAATCATATGTTGTAGCTCTTCCATGGCCAAGTTGGCGGTAATCAAAACGTCGTTAATCCTGCCTGTTGGTGTCGCACGACAAGGGGGACGTCGTTACTAGGTCATTGCTGGTTGCTGGCGGCAGTGTTGGCCTGACTCCAGGTATCAATCGTGGTGGGGCAAGTAAGATTTACTCGGTCCCACTATGAGCGCCAAATGTTCTCACTTGAGATCGAATACGCTGCAAATCCTCCTGGCTGGATGCGGCTCCAGGGTGACCTACTTAGACACTGACGCTCAACGACACAAGTGAGGACGTATTCCAGATGTTTCTATCAAAAATTGGATTCAAAGAGATACCTCTAAGTGCAAGATTTGGTTTATAAGGCGGATATTTGACGAAAGATATTCGGTGAGGATTTCTCCTTAATTATCACAAAGATATACATTGAATGAATCAATCGCCGAGTTTTTTCCCTTAATTGTATTGTGATTATGCTCAAATCTTTGCGTATAAGCCAAAGATGGAAATGCCCTCGGGGCTCTCGGGCGGAGATCCCGGATCGAACTAAATTTGGCCAACCTAGGACGACTCGGGTCCCTAAACGGTCAGACTGAGTTATACTTCATGGGCCTATCAAACGGGCTCGAGGAATAGTCCGATCCAAAAGTAAATTAAGATTATTTTGAATTACATTGACACATCACCTACCCCAACATGATTGGATTAGTTAAAAGCCCGTAACCTAGAAAGCTATATATGAACAAGTTACTCTCAATCCCCATCTAGGGTTTTAATTTCTCCATGAATATGCTCTTCAAATGAGGATGAATTAAGGAGAGATAATGATTTTGTCCCGCGGACAAGTTTCATGGGACCCTACCACGAAAAGACAAAGGCCACACCACATGCATTGTTCCCTTAATCATTAGGGCACAGATTGATGCACGGTGCTTGAGGGCATCCTCATTTCCCCTCCCATTGCTTCTCCATTTTTGGGTGTTGCTCATTTTCACCATGTTAGTGATGTGAGTGACCAGCCTTTTTCATGCAAATATGCAGATGCACCCATTTGTGCCTACTTTCTTTTATCCTTTCATTGTCTCTCTCCAATTTGGATCATAAATATTTTTTAAAATATAATTTTGATTTTTAAATAATTGAAAGGGCAAACTTTTCTTTACATATTATTCATAGGAGAATAGTCATTCTTGATGTTAAACCGGTTCAATATCACTGCACACACTTGAGTGCAAAAAAATCATGTCTAATTAATTAAGTCAAAGTTAGACAGATAGGACTAATCAGCTATAATTAATAATTTTATTTACCATAGAAGGGTGGACAAAAGGCAAAATGAAAGATCTTGGATACCATTTAATAAAAGTGAGTTGTTCTTATTTTGAATAATTAGATAATAAATGAAGAAAATGACGACTAATGTTGAATTTTCATTTTGACTTTTAGATTCCGGCCTGGATTTGCTTTAGTCATGAGAAGATTTGTGTTAGATTTCTGCTTTTAACTCTTTACCACTGAGTAAGTTGATCTAAAAAGTGAAACACATGTAATATTAGTCCCGGGATAAAATATAATAGGATGAGTTAACAAAGGAGGAAAAGAGTACATCGGATATAATATCAATTTTATATGCTTTTATTTTTACCTGAAGTCGAATGATGTGGACCTTCGCATCTTCTACTTTGACGCGGCTCCGAAGATGACCTACAAAGATATTCTGACGCTCAAGTAAGAAGGAATTTCGGATGATGGGTATGGAATTGGAATCAAGTGTATACTTGATGTGCGTCGTGTTTGTTTTACGAAACATGTCAGGGATATTTTGGACTGTGATATTTTTATAATCTCGCAATGATATACCTTGAACGGGTCAAAGTTTATCTCAGAGACGCCAGACTCATTACTATCGAATCCTTGGTAATTAATGATGGATGTTGATATCCTTGTTTGGCCAGGTAAAACTTCCGAGCTAAGGTGTAGTTGATTCGATGTGAGTTTGATTATGAATGTGGGCGTATTCGGACTTGATTCGGTCGGACCTAAAGAGTTAGTCATGTCGAACTTCTAATTTTAATTTTTTTTTAATCCAAGTACCAAACTAATAAGGGACTAAAATTTATGCTTTATCTTATCGTCCTCCTCTATCTCATGCGTGAAACAAACGTGATTTTGATGTTTTAACATGCCAAATATATTATTTTATTTTAGATTAAATGATTTGGTATGATTTAGAAAATATTGATTATATCTTCCGGATGTGTGTTTTATTTTGAAATAATGAAAAGAAACCTTAGGTACTAAGGTCAACACAATTTATTTTAATAGAACATACATTACTTTAATGATCCTTAAACAAAGTAGTGATCCAAAGTAGAGTTATTTGGGTTTTTTTCTTTCAATTTATTTTTGTTTGTGAAAAATTACAAAAATATCTCTAATATTTTCTCACGGGTACTAAAATGATCCTAGAATTTTTTTGGGATAAAAAGAACTCTTATGTTATGAAATTGGGTACAAAAATAACCCTATAGGTAAACGACGTTAATGGAAGGATAATATAGCTGACGTGGTCGATGACTGAGATTGATGACGTGGACACGTGGCTCCGTGAAGAGCCATAAAAGACAGCCCTAGCGTCTGCGTCTGTTTCCGAATTAACTGAAGTGCATACAGACCAAGATATTTTCTCACGGATACTAAAATGTCTCTAACATTTTCTCTCGGGTACTAAAATGCCCCTAACATTTTCTCACGGATACTAAAATACCCCTAATATTTTCTAGTTGGTACTAAAATGATCATAACATTCTTTCACGGGTACTAAAATGCCCCTAACGATTATTTTGGAGCTAAAATACTCATAAGATTATTGAAAATAGTAGAAAAATGACATTCAAGCTAACTTATGTTAAGTGAGATTTAACAGAAATATCGTGGATGCTGACTAGGATGTTGAATTTAGACGTGGCACACATATAAAGAGTAACTTGTCACGCAAGCGACACGTAAGATACAATGTAGGCGTCAGCAAAAAAAATCAAAAATTTAATTAACCGAAAAACCATTCCGGAATCGAATCAAATTTTTTGGTTAACCGATCCGTCGATTTCAGTTTCTGTTTTTATTTTCTAAATTTTTTATTTTTGATTTCAGTTTCAATTTTTGTAAATGGGGGGATAACGACGTTAATGGAGGAATAACGAAGCTGCCCGAAACCAAAATTGAAACCAAAAACTGAAAAATTTAGAAAATAAAAACTAAAACCGAAATCGCTGGATCGCTTAACCAAAAAATTCGGTTCGGTTTTGAACTGATTTTTAGTTAACCAAATTTTCAATTTTTTTGCTCACGCTTATATTGTATCTTACGTGTCGCTTGCGTGGCAAGTTTCTCTCTGTATGTGTGCCACGTGTAAAGTCAACATCATAGTCAGCATCCACGACATCTCCATTAAGTCTTACTTAGCAGAAGTTAACTTGGGTATTATTTTTGTACAATTATCAATAACCTCAGGGGTATTTTTGCTCTAAAACAAACATTAGGGGCATTTTAGTACCACTACTAGAATATTAGCTATCAGCCACGGGGCTCACCGACAGTCGCCTGGGCCGTTAGAACCATTCACGGCTTTCCGACGGCCGAACAGGCCGTGGCTGATGTAACCCAATCAGCTGCGGCACTTATACGGCCGCCCAACGTCGTTGCTCATAGGTGATGGCGAGCACGGGGCGCAAAATTAAATAACCTAGTAGCGACGACTTAGCAAGTGCCAAAGGGCCGTCCGTGATATAAGTAAGTAATTAGTCACGGCCAGAAGCGGCCGTCGCTTATTAATTGATGGCGCGAAAATAAAAAATATGTCACCAACGGCTGAGAGAGGGCTTCACGACTGTCGTTGATACTATTATTGGTTTTCCACAGTTTACCAACGGTTGAGGGGCCGTCAGTGAAAAACCTTGTTATTAGCGTTCGCGCCCGACCCTTCTTCTTTCCCCCGTTGTTTTTTCACTCCGCCGATCGTCGCCGTCGAAACGCTGCCCTCGTCGTCGCCGCTTGCTCCCTTGCCCTCGCCGCACTGCCGCCCCCTCTCCCTTGCCCGCACCGCCGCCCCCTCTCCTCCTCTCCCTCGCCCGCACCGTCGCTGGCCGGCCTGCTCCCTCGTCGTCGCCGCCGATCCCTCTCCGCCGCCACCAAGTGAGTTCCATCCCCTCTCCCCTCTCCGGGCCGGCACCGGCCAATATTTTTTATTTTGTATTTTTTTTTAAATTAGTGTTTAATTAAGTTTATTTATTGTCAATAAGTGTTAATTACTATTAATTATTGTGATTAGTTAATGTTAGGGTTAATTTTAAATTTAATTATTAAATTACTGTTATTTTTTTTAATAAGATAAATTAGTTTTTAATTAGATTTAATTGCTGTTAATTATTATTAATTATTTGTTAATTAGATTTAATTAGGGTAGAATAAATATTAGGGTTAATTTTAGTTCATTGAAATTACAATTCTGAAATCATCCATTTTGGACTCACGGCCAAATCGTCCATGGTGGACTCACTCCAGAATCGTCCATAATAGATGGACTCGCGCGCGTCAAAATCGTCCACTTTGGATTCGTGGCCAAATCGTCCACGGTGGACTCGCGTCGGAATCGTTCACTTTGGACTCGCGCAGAATCGTCTGATGTGGACTCACACCGGCATCCGCAAATTTAGAAAAAAATCAACACGAGTTAATGATCGTTTATACGACGTACAATCCTTGAATTGTCCCTAGTTGGACAATTTGAGAACATAGTTATTTATATTGCATTTAGTTTATTTCTTTTAGTCATTATTCATTTTTAAATTTTGGCTTCTATCTCCCTTGTTCTCCGATACGCGCTTAGAAGATATGCGTATTCGGATAACTGTAGGGAGATGCTGCCAAAATTTAGAATAAAGTTAATGACTAAAAGAAATTCTAAGTGCAATATAAATAACATGAATCCCGAATGGAATAGGACCATCCCATCTAAAAACATTACCTAAAGATATTGCTAACTTTTTGGCAGAACATGTCGGGTGATCGAAGTTGAATGTACCGATGAATTCATCGTGGAGCTATAACGGACGAATTTTGAGTAGGCGTAACTTACTTCTTAAATTTCGCCTACTCGAATAAAAAATTTCTTAGTGGTGATAAAATCTGATGTCCGTGTTGGAAATATTCGAACATAAGATTTTTATGGAATTGTCACGGGGAGTTACGTCAAGTCGAGACGTCGAGCAATCTTGTTGTCCAAACTCATGGTGAATCTTCTTCAACTAGTGTTTCTTCTTCCAATCCTCATAATCCTTACAGAACAATGATTCTGGATAGTCTTGGAGGACAATTTCATTTAAATGATAATATTGTAAATGTAAATGTGAACTATATATTCAATTATTAAATATATCTTTTAATCTATTTGTGTATAATCTAATTATATTAATTTTTTACAGCTTTGGTTCGAGATATCAGTTCCCGAGGAGACATTCCTCGTAGGACCCCCCGACGATTACCACCCGCCCCACCTGTACCCACTGACCCTTCGCCTTCCACCACCATCCCCTCACCTCGGACCACCATCCCCCCACCTGATCTGGCCACTATCCCCTCACCTCCGACTACCATCCCTTCGCCACCCTCCGCAGATCCAGGACCATCGTCTTCCAAACGTAGGCCACGAGGGCCTAACAGAATTCTCCCTCCACCACCCGAGGGAGAACTGCGCAGAGCAGTTAGTGTCCATGGAAGACGGTAAGTATATGCACTAATTATTTCGTATAATTTATTTATAATTCAAAATATCATAATATAAATTTATATTTGGTGCAGCTTTGAGCAATAGGACGTCCCCCGCACGATAGCGGGGACGATCCGGAAGTTTATGCACGGGGCGTGGCCTACATGGTCTCACGTGCCCCGTGAGCATATAGATTTATTATGACGAGAGTTCTCGGTAAGTATATTTATTAAATTAATATTAATGTTAAATATTGATCGGTAATAATAATTTTTTTTTGCAGGCTCATTATATATGGCCAGAGGACCACACCACTTTTGTTGAGGCTGCATGGGAGCCTGTTGCCCACGCTCGCTATAACGGGCTGCTTCAGCAGGCCTGTCAGACCGTGATGAGACGGCTGGGCCACGCCCCCGAGTGGATTGTTGGCCCTGTGTGGGACTAGCTCGTTGAGCGGTGGGCCACGCCTAAGTGGCAGGAGGTCTCTCGGACTGCGTCGAGAAACCGCATGTCTGGGGGGCGGCACGGGGGCGCGCCACACTGGTGGCTCCGTGTCTTTTGCGGTTCATGAGCGTCGTATGGTATGTATAAATTTTTTTTAATTAAATTATATTTTGTGTATAATGATACTAATGTATTTGTTTTCTAATGTAAGACGCACATGGTGGAGGACGACACCGTCCAAAGCCTGTCGATGATGGAGGTGTTTGAGCGCACT
This sequence comes from Canna indica, assembly GCA_034359265.1. Lineage (NCBI taxonomy): Eukaryota > Viridiplantae > Streptophyta > Magnoliopsida > Zingiberales > Cannaceae > Canna > Canna indica. The sequence continues at coordinate 26,265,916 of CP136898.1, read as the reverse complement.
TACCGTCGTTGACGAGGAGCGAGGGACTACGTTGATAGCAGAGCCTCGACCATAATGATAAGTATTTATGTCTATTTGATTTACACAATATTTATTTATAGTTTATATATATTTAAAATATAAACACGTGTAGGAAACATACACGAGGATTGTGATTGAGCGTGGAGGCACACCGGAGGAGTTCGACACAGCAGCTTAGGTGGAGGCCGCAGGTGGCTGGGAGCACGGTCGTGTTTATGGCTTTGCAGATAGTGGTCATGCACGCGTCGTGCTCGGGCTACTTAGGGCACCGACCCCTCCGGTTGCGGGTGAGCGGCTCTCTATATCCCGGGCGCAGGACTAGAGCCGGATAGCGGTCTTGGAGTCGGAGCTCAACCAGCAGAGACATGCGATGGAGGAGCAGAGACAGACGAATGAAGAGTTGAGATAGATGATGCAGAACATGCAGGCACTCCTCACTCAGATTGCCTCGCACTCTGCCCTTCTACCGATGATGTCACAGCCGTCGTCCTCCTCGACCCATTCAATGCTCCCGACCCAGTCGCTGTCGACTCCACCGCCTCCACCGCAGCCATCAAATTTTGGTTTATTGTATTTTATTTATATTTTGATACTTTTTTGTATACTGATAGTTGTTTATAGAGTTATGGTTGTATATATATGATATTTTGATAATTGTTTACCTCCGGTTTGAGGCTTAGATTGATGATATTTTTGTAAAACTTGTATGCTTGGTTTCAAATGCATGTGTACGATATTTTCTGGTTGTAATTTGTGATTGAAAATAGATTGTAATATATAAATATCATTGTACAGGAATTTACAAAAAAAATATTTTTTTCAATTACAGGATGTACCTTCAGCTACGGCTTACCCACGGTCGACCGTCACTAAGCCGTGGCTGAAAGCTTATCGTAAATGGTTGATGTCCTGGGCAGCACCAAATATCATGGTTGCTAATAGTATCACTAACGGCCCGAAGCCGTGGCTGATGTGTTTGTTTCAGTGACAGCCGCCTACAACCATCACTAATGTGTTTAAATCAGCGATAGTGCCTATGGCTGTCGCTGATGATTAGTTGTGATGGATGGCAGAGACCGTCACAACTTATCTGAGACGCACACATCAATGACGGCATTTTGCCACGGCTAACACCATCTGTGATAGTTGTTATCGACGGTTCATCCACGGCTTGAGCCGTCGGTGATGACGATAATTCTAGTAGTGTACTCGTGAGAAAATATTAGGGGCATGTTAGTACATGTGAGAAAATATTGGGGGCATTTTAGTACCCATGAGGAAACGTCTTGGTATGCATGTGCGCCACGTGTCCACATCATCAACCATGTCAGCTTCGTCATCCATCTACTAACACAATTTACTTATAGGATCATTTTGTACCCAATTTCATAATATAAGGGATATTTTTTATCCAAAAAAACCTTAGAGACATTATTAGGGGTGAGCAAAACCTGAACTGACCCAAAAATTTAAATCGGGTCGGATTATTCGAGTATAACGGGTCAAGTCGGGTTGAATTTTCTTAAATTTCATATGCTTTTTTGGGTCGGGTCGGGTTCAGATGAAAATCTTGCTTAACCCGATCCGACCCGTTTAACTTAAAAACGGGTCTAATTTCTAAATATTAGACCCGCCTGCCCCCAAACTTCCAAAATCTAGACCTCTGCCAGTTTGCCCTAACTCGATCGCCCGACCCCCGACGTCTGCAAAACTCCTCTCCGCTGCGACACCTTCCTCGCGTCCGGTATCCTCCTCGCGTCCGGCATCTTCCTTGCGTCCGGCATCTTCCTTGCGTCCGACATCATCCGCGCCACATTCCTCCTCGCCTCCTCACATCCTCCTCTCCGCATAGTCCGCGCGACATTCCTCCTTGCAGATCGGCGGCACTGTCCGAGGCCCCGAGCTCCAAGAGACCACGCCTAGTCGACCACATCTCCTCCTCCTCACTTCCTCAGTCCTCACAGTTTGCCCGTCATGTCCGACGATCCTCAGTCCTCGCAGACCGTTTTATTTTAGATTGATATTTTTATTTTTGAGTTAATCAGGTAATTCGAGTCGGGGCCCAATTTTTTCGAATTAATTGGGTCGTTCGAATTAATTGGGTCGGGTGCCGAATTATATTTCGAGTAGGGTCGATTGGGATGAGAAAAACTAGGAAATTTCGGATTCGAGTTAATCGGGTTGGGACGGATTTTGATTCAATCCGACCAATGCTCATCTCTAGGCATTACAGTAATCATGAGAAAATGTTAGAAACTTTTTTTTTTACCCTTTCTATTTTTGTTTTATTAAGGTTTATAGGACTAGACTGGTATTTACATGATTGCGATGGGCATTGGCAGTCCATTCGGAGCTCAAAGCCTCAAAGTACGTTGCTACCACGAAGCTGCCATTACGCCTTTTAATTGCAAACCAAAAAACGTGTGGACGGCCGTCTGAACCCCTTTTTGACTTCCCTATTTTGCCCCTAGCCCATTCGTTATATAGGGAGGCTCCCCATCTCTCCCTCTCCTGCAGAAGACTTCCCCAACAGGAAGAAATCATATCAGCATTTTCACAAAAACAAGCAAATAAATACCAAGGAAAAAAAATCTTGCATTCCTTGCTCAAAATCATCTGTTCTTTGTCAAGAATTGTAGATTTTAGGAAGGAGAAGAAGAACTCAAGTCAACGGAAAGCTTAATTCCATGGAGATGTTGAGCTCTTCTTTGCTTCAGAGGACTCCCCTACTTCCTTACTCCAGCTCACCGCTCTACGGTGGCAGCGAGCAGAGCCGGGGGCTCTTCCTCTCCCCTGCTTCATTCTCCGTGAAGCAAAGGAGGACCTGCACGGTGGCGCGAGCGGTGAGGTCGCCGGCGGCCGCGGTGGTTCTGACAGAGAAGTTCGTGCGAGTCGAGCCAGAGGAGAAGCCGGTGAGGTTTAAGGTCCGGGCAGCGGTCACGTTGAGGAGGAAGAAAACGGAGAAAGTCCAGGAGACGATCGCCAACCAGCTCGACGCGTTCTCCGACAAGATCGGGAGGAGCGTCGTGTTGGAGCTCGTCAGCACCGAGATCGATCCAAGTAAGCATAACAATCCCTTCTCATACTTTTTCTATTGCAGTATGAGTGAATTTTGTTCCTTAAGTTAAAGTTCTTTGTTTGAAAAAGGGACGAAGAAGCCGAAGAGCAGCAACAGGGCCGAGCTGAAGGGCTGGTTCGAGAAGAAGAACATGAAGGCGCAGCGGGTGGTTTGCACGGCGGAGTTTACAGTGGACTCTGCCTTCGGCGAGCCTGGCGCCATTACGGTGCTCAACAGGCACCACATGGAATTCTTCCTGGAGAGCATCGTCGTCGAAGGCTTCGCCTGCGGTCCCGTCCACTTCCCCTGCAATTCCTGGGTCCAGCCATCCCGGATTCACCCCAACAAGCGTATCTACTTCAGCAATAAGGTCTTCGATCTGCCCTCCGCAATCCATAATTTTAATCCCCTACAGTAACTAATCGAATTTCTCTTTTCTGCAGCCTTGCTTGCCATCGCAGACGCCGCCGGGGCTGAAGGAGTTGCGGCAGCAGGAACTGAAGGAGCTGCGAGGCGACGGAAAGGGCGAGAGGAAGCTCACCGACCGAATCTACGACTACGACATCTACAACGACTTGGGACAACCCGACAAGGGGTTCGAATTCTCGCGACCGACGCTCGGCGGGGAGAAGATGCCTTATCCAAGGAGACTCCGAACAGGGAGACCCTCAACATGTTCAGGTACGGGATGCAAATCTTGGTTGGTTGGGTTGGCTTCTTCTTGTTGATAAATCATAATCAATGAACAGAGCCAGAATTACTCCTGAATCGTTCAAAGCTCACTAGCACATAGTTGAATAGTAATTGTGAAAAATTCAATTGAGTGAATCGATCTACTACCGTTAGTCAATGACGAGGTCCTGAAGCAACACGGTTTTTTCTTTGTGTCGGTGAAAAGGTGGTCTTCAAGAGAACAATTTTCTATTAGTTAGGAAGCATTCAAGATTGAATATTTTAATTAAGAGCGAAGACTAGTTAATAGGGTTGAAGGTGACCTACTACTAAAGAAACAAACAGGAATGACCTCATCTATGTCCAGTATATCTTCCTAAATTTTTTTAAAATATTAAATATTAAATATAATTTGATAATTTTTAAAAATATTTATGGTAACATTACGTTACTATTACTACTTTTAACATTTTTTTACTAATGTATTTATAGTCTAGTGGTTAGTTATTTTAATTTTTTGCTTATAGATCTTAGGTTCGAATCTCATCTCTTATCTTCTATATTCATTAATTTACCTTTTTTCGTAATGACTAAATATAAAATCCGATTTTTAAATTTATTTTTTTTAAAAAATTTCTATATTAGTTTCTCACTTAATTTTAAAATTTTCTCTATTAATTTATAAGCTATATTCAAAATTTTCTCAATTAGTTTTTTACATCTAAAATGTTGGTTTAATTTATTTCTAATATTTTTTTCTATGCTATTATTCATGCTCATACTATAAAGTTGTATGAACTTTTGAGTATGAATTATTCAATAATATGATTCAATAATTAATTTTTTTATCAAGCATTCAAGAAAATGAATAAAAATTATGTTATATTTCATCCATGATTGTGAAATTTATTTAATTGAGAATCCAAAACTAAAATACATCTATATTAATTATATAATATATCTTCACGGTGCCAAGATAGTTTTTACTTTTAATGTAATATTAAGTACTATTAAAGATAGTTTTTACTTTTAATGTAATATTAAGTACTATTAATGCAATAAAGAGTAATTATTTTTCTCTATGTATATGTAATTTTATTAATCTCTTACTAATTTTTTAATTTTCTTTATATAGCTAGTTTCATAAAGTTGGCACTCGAGATGAGTAAAGCGACGACCGCATCATAGTAGAGCTTGCTTAGGATAATTTAGATGGAAGAATTTTTACAAGATCTTTAATTATTTTTAATTTAAATATTTTAGTAAAATTTTTAAAATATAAAAATAGAAAAAAATTTGTACTATTATAAATTATAATTAAAATTAAAAAATTAAAAAATAACAAATTAAAATAATATTTATTAAATTTTTATATTCTAAATTAAATTCTTATTGAAATTTGTGTGTACCCCGCTATCCCTATCCTCGTTTAAACCAACAGGATATGTAGCTTTCTTGACTCTGTACTGAGTTGTGTTCAATTTATTGCAGATAAGAATGCAGAGACGAGGGTGGAGGCTCCAGAGCAGATATACGTGCCTCGAGACGAACGATTCGAGGAGAGGAAGAAGAAGATGCTGGACTCGGGAAACTTGAATGCGTTGCTCCATAGCATCATCCCCCTGGTGGTCGCCTCCACGTCCGCGGAGATCAACGAGTTCAAGGACTTCCATGAAGTGGACAACCTCTTCAAGGAGGGCCTCCGCTTGAGGCAGACCATGCAGGACCAGCTCATCCGCAAACTCTCCGTTGCCAGGAAGATCGAATACGTTGAGAGTTTCTTCCGATACGACACGCCCGATATCATCGCAAGTAAGTAACGGGAAATCACGTATTAATCACGTGCAACTCGGACCACAATTTTTTTCTTTATTAATTAGGTGTAAGAAAAAAGGTCTCTACTTTTTCTTCCATCCTTTTCTATCTTTTGACGCATGATTAACTCTTTGACACGCATCCAACAGAGGACAAGTTCGCCTGGCTGCGCGACGACGAGTTCGCCCGTCAAACTCTCGCGGGCATTAACCCTGTCAACATCGAACTGCTTCAGGTAAAAAAGTTACTCCTCTTTGTGTGCTAAGTTGGAATCCATACTCAAAATCACTTTAATAATTGTTTCTAATTGTGCTTTGGTTAATTTGTCGTAGGTGTTCCCTCCCATGAGCAAGCTTGACCCTGCCATTTATGGACCGCCGGAATCCGCCATCAAAGAAGAGCATATTGTTAGCCAGCTCAATGGCAGGTCGGTTCAACAGGCGTTGGAAGAGAAGAAGCTGTTCACATTGGACTATCATGATGTGTACCTCCCCTTCCTTGATCGAATCAACGCGCAAGACGGGCGAAAGGCCTATGGCACGCGCACCATCTTCTTCCTCACCGATGTCGGGACGCTTAAGCCGATCGCCATTGAACTGAGTTTGCCGCCGGTGCGGCCCGGCGACACGCGCGCGAAGCGTGTCATCACGCCGCCCACCGATGCCACCGCGATTTGGCTGTGGCAGCTAGCCAAGGCGCACGTCTGCTCCAACGATGCCGGCGTTCACCAACTCGTGAACCATTGGTGCGTTTCCAGTCCTCGTCATGCCTCGGTAGAAGTAATCGGATTCATGAAACGAGAATCTAATCATTAACATGCGAATCGCTCGTTCTCTGCAGGTTGAAGACTCATGCGTGCATCGAGCCGTTCATACTGGCAGCTCATCGGCAACTGAGCGCGATGCACCCCATCTTCAAGCTCCTGAAGCCCCACATGAGGTACACATTGGAGGTGAATGGTATGGCTCGCCAAATCCTCATCAACGGCGGCGGTGTGATCGAGTCCGGCTTCACTCCCGGGCCGATTTGCATGGAGATCAGCGCGGCGGCGTATCGCGAGCAATGGCGATTCGATCAGGAAGGACTTCCTGCTGACCTCCTCAGAAGGTAAACATCAAGTACATTACTTCATCGACGTTGTTGTGGGGGGAAACATTTCGTCGAACACATTCTGATATATATCTCTCTCTATTTGTCAACAGGGGCATGGCTGTAGAGGACCCGACTCAGCCGCACGGTCTCCGACTGGTGATCGAGGACTACCCGTACGCTACCGATGGTCTCCTCCTCTGGTCGGCGATCAAGTCATGGGTGGAAACCTACGTCGCGGCCTACTACGCGGACGCCCAGTGCGTGCAATCGGACTACGAGTTGCAGAGCTGGTACGCCGAGGCCGTCAACGTCGGGCACGCCGACAAGCGGTACGCGCCGTGGTGGCCGCGGCTGTCGAGCCCTGCCGAGCTGAGCTCCTTCCTCACCACCCTTATCTGGCTGAGCTCCGCCCAACACGCCGCCCTCAACTTCGGGCAGTACCCGTTGGGTGGCTACATCCCGAACCGGCCGCCGCTGCTCCGGCGGCTGGTCCCGGCGGAGGGTGACCCGGAGTACGAGCTCTTCAGGGCGGATCCGGCCAAGTACTTCCTATCGGCACTACCGAGCGTGCAGGATACGACAAAGTTCATGACGGTGATCGACACGCTGTCAACGCACTCGGAGGACGAGGAATACTTGGGGGAACGGCCGGATCCGTACACGTGGACGGGTGATGGCGAGATGGTGGAGGCATTCTACGAGTTCGCGGCTGAGGTGCGGCGGGCCGAGGCGGAGATTGTTCAGCGGAACGCCGACCCGGCGAGGCGGAACCGGTGCGGCGCCGGGGTGTTGCCCTACGAGTTGATGGCGCCGAGTTCAGGACCCGGGATCACGTGCCGAGGCGTGCCCAACAGCGTGACCATTTGATGCTCCACCAGTCAATTTTTTATTAAAGGGTATTCAATAATATAATATTTTATATAAAAGAGAGGGATTTTTTTTCAGAAGAAGAGTTGTATGTAATGTAAATAACAGTTGATATGTAGAAATGTAGCACCTGCTCTTTTGGCAACAAGGAGAGAGATCTGCATGGATGCTCATCCTAGATATGTAACATGGATTGGCGTATTTAATTTACCATGTTTTTTTATGTCAGAAGAGAGAGATACATCACTTTTAAATTGATGGAAGTTGTCATTGACTGAAGTCGGGCTGATGCGGTATTGTGTATTTTTTGATAACGATGTGACTCCGATGAAGGATCTACAAAGACACTTGAACGTTTAAGTAAATTTTTTTTTCAAGTGTGGGTATAAAATTGGAATCGAGTTGAAAGTATACCTGGTGACTAGACTAGATCTATTGGCGCCGATCGAATTAGACCCAGCAACGTCCCACTACTTGTCTTGGGCCGAATCAAGTGGCTTCACCTAGCCACGTCCTTGAACCAGATATGAGCCAGACCAGGCGGCTCTGCCCAGGGGGCTCCACATGGTCAGAGAAGGATATCCACGTCCTCCCTTATTGCGAGGGATATGCTATTACAAGCCCATCATCTTCATAATCAGTCTCGACCCATTATGAGCAACATCCTCACGAGATTATCAGGTGGTGTCATCACCTCCACCTGCAATAAATACAAACATGACACACCTCAAGTAATCATAAGTTTCAAATTTCAGTACTTCCACCTTGGAGTCCCCCTAACTTGAGCGTCAGAGTGTCCTTTACAGGTCACCGCACGCTGATGCGGTATTGTGTATTTTTTGATACGATGTGACTCCGATGAAGGATCTACAAAGACACTTGAACGTTTAAGTAAATTTTTTTTTCAAGTGTGGGTATAAAATTGGAATCGAGTTGAAAGTATACCTGGTGACTAGACTAGATCTATTGGCACCGATCGAATTAGACCCAGCAACGTCCCACTACTCGTCTTGGGCCGAATCAAGTGGCTTCACCTAGCCACGTCCTTGAACCAGATATGAGCCAGACCAGGCGGCTCTGCCCAGGGGTCTCCACATGGTCAGAGAAGGATATCCACGTCCTCCCTTATCGCGAGGGATATGCTATTACAAGCCCATCATCTCCATAATCAGTCTCGACCCATTATGAGCAACATCCTCACGAGATTATCAGGTGGTGTCATCACCTCCACCTGCAATAAATACAAACATGACACACCTCAAGCAATCATAAGTTTCAAATTTCAGTACTTCCACCTTGGAGTCCCCCTAACTTGAGTGTCAGAGTGTCCTTTACAGGTCACCGCACACCAACGACAATGACCCGACCGCAGCTTGGTGACGCGGAAACAGCGAGGAGCGATGCTCCGATACCAGCCCATCTTCCCCCTGAAGAGCCCCAGCAACGGATAAATGATTTGGAAGCAAAGAATCAACGGCCAGCAGCCCAAGTTAAGATGCTGACATGGTTCCAGGGAAAACCCTCGGCTGACCACGAGCACTATTGTTCCTGCATGAGAGTTGGGGCCTTCCAGTCCGGTTCAGTGTCTCTCCATGTCAGGTTCGACCCTGGCGGGGGTGGGCCCCCCCGCAAATGACACTCTGGATTCCTATTCTTGAGTTCAGGTCGGAAGATGTGAAGTTGTAGGGCTCGGTGTTGACCGACCTTGATAGCATTCTATCCTTTCGGGACAATGTGTCTATTGCCTATGAAGGCATTGAAGAGGACTACAATTGTCTTCTGTGCCTCTCGTCGGATCGAGTATATCATAATACCAACTCAGAATTTATCTTTATGTACCAGACTTTTTTTGACGAGCTGGGGATTCGTCTTCCTTTTACCGACTTCGAGCACGATATCCTGAATCTGGTTAATGTTGCTCTCACTCAGTTGCATCCAAATAGTTGGGCGTTTGTTCGGTATTTTGAGATTGTAATGGAATGTCTCATAATCAGGCCAAGCCTCTATGTGTTCTTTTCTCTTATTCAAGCAAATGGAGCATAAAAAGGATCGTGGGTATCTTTTAATGCTGTCCTCGGAAGGAAACTCTTTGCACTATTCAATAATTCATATAAGGGCTTCAAGACCCACTATCTTAGGGTTAGGTCGCGAGAGGACACTTGGCCCTTCTTTCTGGAGTCACCTTTCTAAACATAGAGGTTTGCACTATCTTGGAGGTCGGAGCCTCGCTCCGTTCAGGATTTTGATGAAGGAAGTGTTCCGCCTGAGTGTTGGATGAAATCCCACACTAGAAGGGGGGGGGGGGGGGGGGAATAGTGTATGTTTAATCAATTTCTTTTTTTTCTTAATTTCAACTTCTATCAAATGCAAATATAACGTAATGATGTTTGTTATCAAATATCAAGCACAACGATAAGTAAACAATCAAGGCAATGCTAACACGATGAAATATAGTGGTTCGGCCAATCGCCCACTCCATTACCTTGCCTCATCACCAAGGATTTCTAACTAACTACTTTATAGAACTTGTGTTTCCCTTTAAATACAAATGAGGACACAATTCTCACCTCTTTGAGAATTCCTCAAATCTATTCACCTACGTAAAACACAAATCTACAAAGCCTACCCCTAAGTGTTTCTCTAGCACACATATCAAGCTATTACAAGTGAAAATAAGTTTAAAACAACTCTTCAAATACAATGAAAAAGAACTAAGAATTGTAAGAAGAACCAATGCTCTTTTCTCAAGCCTTCAAGCCTCCAACTTGCCAGTAGATGAACTTGAATCGCAGTAGAGTTGAGGAAGAATGGGCGCTTGAAGATGAATGTTGACGGAAGAATCAGGGCGCAGCAAATCAAACTTAAGAACACTCAAATCTCTCCTTTTAATGCTCAATTAAGTGTCTTAGAAGTCTTAAAGGAGTTAGGCGAGGGGTATTTATAACCCCTCATTCGAACGGACTATCCAACGGGCGGAAAACTAGCCGTTTCCGTCGTTCGGTCACTTGTCGGTCGATTGTCGGTTGATCGACCGATCGACCGCCCGCGACCGCTGCTTTAATCGCGCTATCGGGTCGACCGAATGAGTCGCGAGTTCAGTGATCCGCAATCCGGTTGACCGAAGCACCTTCTGCCAATTTTTGGCATTGGTCGGTTCACCGACCGGTCCACTGACGTAGCCCTCTGCCATTTTTTCACCATCTTCGGTTGATCGACAGGTCGACCGAGTGGCTACTGCCGTTTTGTGGCATCATTCGGTTGACCACTACTGCAAATTTTTTTGCCTTGTTCGGCCGACCGACCGGTCGATCGAACTCTGGCTGAAGCTGATTTTTTCTTTATATTTGTTACATGCTTTTTCATAGGTTTAGTTTCCAAGTTCTAACTTGGATAACCTTACAATTAGGCTTGGGATAAGATCATTTTAGGAGTATATTACAAGATATCTACTTAGCCTATACCCGAGCCTTTCTTTGACGTTCTTTTTTTTATTGATTCTTGATGATCTTTTCTTTCGTTTCTCCGAACGAAGTTTGCATGCTTATCGCAACCTCAACCTGAACTCAAAACTTCACACATAGATTAAATATATGTTTGTTGTCATCAAAATGAAGATTGAAGTTTAAGAGAAACCCTTAAGCCAACAATCTTCCCCTTTTTTATGATGACAAATATTACATTGAATTTTAAGAAACATATGCATATTCTTTGTGAGTTTGAGTTAAGGCATACAAGATATATAACTCAACAAATACAAAAAAATATATAACTCAACATATCCTCCCCCTAACTATATGCTTCATAAAAACAAGTGTGACCTTACTTTTTCTCCCGCTTTTGACATCCATAAAAAATGGTAAGAATTAAGGTACAATTAATAAGTGTCATCATGAAAACTAAGAAAATCATAAAATCAAGTATCATCTACCACTATAGTCCTTCATATTAATGTAAGCCTATAGAAGGCAAACATCAATAAGTCGCAAAACTCCACTACAGAGCAATACATAAGTGTGATGACACTTTATAGAATACAAATGTTTGAAACCATATATATTTTGAAAAAGAACATCTTAACCACTAGGAAAAGCACAAATCCCTAATTGCATCCTTAAGTTTGTAAAACTTTCTTCAACCAAGGGTTTTGTAAATATATCGGCAAGTTATTTGTCAGTGGATATAAATTCTACTGATATATTTCCCTTAGTCAGATTATCTCTAAGAAAATGGTGCCTTAGATCAATATGTTTAGTCCTAGAGTGTAAAATAGGATTCTTTGTTAAATTTATTGCACTAGTATTGTCACAATGAATATGTATGCAAGAATACTTAAGTCCATAATCTAAAAGAGTTTGTTTCATCCATATGACTTGTGCACAACAACTAGCCGCAGCGATGTATTCCGCTTCGGTAGTTGAAAGTGCAACTGAGTTTTGTTTCTTTGAGAATCAAGAAACAAGACTCGCTCCTAAGAATTGACAACACCCACTAGTGCATTTTTTATCTACTTTACACCCGGGAAAATTCGCGTCCGAAAAACCTATTAAATCAAAAGATGTATGATATAGATACCATAATCCTAAGTCAATTGTGCCCTTCAAATATCTCAATATGCGTTTGACCGCACTTAAATGAGACATTCTAGGGCACGATTGAAACCTAGCACATGCATAAATGCTAAACATGATATCGGGTCTACTTGCGGTTAAGTAAAGAAGACTACCAATCATACCTCGATATCATTTTTCGTCGACTTTGACACCATCTTCATCTTTGTCAAGCTTGACAGATGTGCTCATTGGTGTAGAAGTTATCTTGGCTTCATTCATCCCAAACCTTTTGATGAGCTCCTTTGTGTACTTGGCTTGATTGATGAAGATTCCTTTGTTGGTTTGCTTAATTTGGAGACCAAGCATGAAGGAGAGCTCTCCCATCATACTCATCTCAAACTCATCTTGCATACACTTAGCAAATCACTTAAAAAGAGTTTCATTAGTAGCACCAAAAATTATGTCATCAACATAAATTTGAACAAATAAAATATCATTTTCATAATGTTTAATAAAAAGTGAAACATCAGCTTTTCCAACGTTAAAACCTTGTTCAATTAAAAAATTTGAAAGCCTTTCATACCAAGCCGTAGGGGCTTGTTTTAAACCATATAATATTTTTTTAAGTTTGAAAACATGGTTTGGAAACTCAAAACTTTCAAATCCGGTGGGTTGTTCAACATATACTTCTTCATTGATGAAACCATTTAATAATGCACCAAAGGCATTCGAATTGCTTCTAATCTAGCTACGAGAGCATAAGTTTCATTATAATCTATCCCTTCTTGTCGATTGTACTCTTGTGCCACTAACCTAGCTTTGTTTCTAATGACTAATCCTCCTTCATCTAACTTATTTCTAAATATCCATTTAGTCCCAATTATAGTTTGTTCGCTAGGTCTAGGTACTAAGTCCCATACATCATTTCTAGCAAATTGATCGAGTTCTTCTTGCATAGCTAGTACCAAAAACTCATCTTCTACTGCTTCCTTAATGTTCTTAGGCTCTACTTGAGATATAAATGCAACATATTGACAAATATCCTTGAGTTTAGAGCGCGTTACCACTCCAGTTAATGGTTCTCCAATGACTTGATCCATTGGATAATCCCTTATCAACCGATATCCTTTGGGGAGAGGTGGTAGAGCTTCTTTTTCCTCATCTTCAACTTGAGATAGAGTTGTGGATGATGGTTCTTCATGTTGTATTTCCTCATTATCTTCATCCTCCACCTCTTTGTCATGAAGTGTGAGGTCCTCAAGTTCCTCACCTATATTTACAATCTTCACATTTCTAGAAGAATCATTAGTTTCATTAAACGTGACATGCATAGATTCTTCAACAATCATGGTTCTACGATTGTATACTCTATATGCCTTAGAATTAATGAAGTAACCTAGGAAAATCCTTTCATCGGATTTAGAATCAAAATTTTCTAAATGCTCCTTAGTGTTTAAGATGAAACATTTGCATCCAAAAACATGAAAATATCTCACATTTAGGATTTTATCATTCCAAAGCTCAAAAGGTGTTTACTTAATTTTAGGTCTTAATAAAACGCGATTAAGCACATAACAAGAGGTATTTATGGCTTCGACCCAAAAATACTTAGGCAAATTATTTTCACATAGCATGGTCCTAGCCATCTCTTGCAAGGTTCTATTCTTCCTCTCAACCACCCCATTTTGTTGAGGTGTCCTAGGAGAGGAAAATGTATGTTCAATACCTAAATCATCATAAAATTCAGAAAATTTTTCATTTTTAAACTCTCATCCATTATCACTTCTAATTTTTAAAATTGAATCCCCTTTCTCATTTGTAACTTTCTTAGTAAACTTTTTGAAAAGCTCAAAAGTTTTATTTTTTTTAGCTAAAAAGAAAACTCATGTAAATCTAGAAAAATCATCAACTAATACATAGCAATATAGTTTTCCACCTAGACTAGCTACATCACCTAGACAAGCTCAAGAGTTTTAGATGTATTAACTTGATTAATGCTATGAAATGAGGATTTAACTTGCTTACCTAGTTGACATGCATCACAAACTTTGTCTTTTTCAAATGTTATCTTGGGCAATCCTTTAACTAATTCTTTCTTAGATATTTCTTGGATGAGGCTCATGCTAGCATATCCTAGCCTTCTATGCCACAACCAAGAATCATTTTCCATGGCAACTAAGCATCTAACATGGGGATTAGGCAAGATATTTAAATCTAATGTGTAGACATTTCCTTGCCTATTTCCAATAAACATGATGTCATTGGAAGGTTCACTCCTAATGATACATTTATATGCTTCAAAAACAATTACATATCCATTGTCACACAATTGTGATATGCTAATCAAGTTATGTTTTAACCCATCAACTAATAAAATATTCTTAATGCATGGGTAAGGAAGAATACATATATCACCAATGCCAACAATCTTACATTTGACATTGTCTCCAAATGTTACATGTCCACCATCTTTGCTTGATAGGGTTGCAAATAAGTTGATATCACCCGTTATGTGCTTTGAGCAACCACTATCCAATATCCAAGTACTTTTACTTGCTTGAGGATACTTCTCCATCTACAAAAGGAGAAGAAACTATTTTAGGTACCCAAATTTTATTGGGTCCTTGAGTGTTAGTAATTTTAGGAGCCTAAGTAAATCTAGCATGTGGGTTCCTCCCCAAAGCACAATCCTTAGCCATATGACCAAATATGCCACAAGAAAAACAATTTCCATTAAATTTCCTTCTATTGTGTGTGTGAGCATGGAAGTGTGATGATTTCTTTTTATGGACAACCTTGAGCATGACATTTTGTAGGGTTGTCATCTTTTCATTAAGCATGCAGAGTTCCTTTTTCAATGTTAGCTTGCTATCATTCAAATGTTCTACTTGATCACTTAAATACTTGTTTTCATCTTCTAATTTTTTGTTGTCACTTTCTAAGTCCTTCTTAGTCTTCTCTAGGGCATGTTTCTCTTCCTTAAGGGTATTTACTTCTTTCCTTAAAGCATTGCATGAAAGTAATAAGCTATCATTTTCTAGCTCTAAAGATTTAATGTCCTTTTTAAGCTTTTTAAATTTTCTTCTAATAGCATTAAATTCATCGTGCATTTGATCAAATTTATTTTCTAGCTCTTCTTGAGTAAAAGAAAGCTCACCAAAAGTAAATCTTACCTCATCATCATTTTCCATCAAGCAAAGATTCGCCTTTTCACTCTTTGAGTCTTCTTCACTCGATGAAGTCTTGCTTTCATCCCACGAAGCCATCATTGTCTTCTTCTTTTTCTTGTATTTTTTCTTTTTGTGACGGTTAGAGGTGGAAGCCATCTTGAGAAGTGGGCAATCCTTCCTTAGATGCCCGACCTTGTTGCAATGGTAGCATATGTAGCATGTGTAGCTTCCTCTTCCCTTTCTCATGCCTCCTCTCATGAATCTCATAAATCTCCTTGCCAACATTGCCATTTCCTCAAAGTCATCCGTCTCTTCCTCGGATGATGAGGATTCTTTTACTTGGTGTGATGCTTTTAAGGCAATGGTCTTGCCTTTGGGGATATCTTCCTCCTTGTATTGCTTCATATGGGTCTCATGTGTCATGAGAGACCCAATGAGCTCGGTGATCTTCAAGGTGCTCATGTCTTTCGCTTCCATGATTGCTATGACCTTGGGCTCATGGGAACGAAGAAGCTTCCTTACCTTCTCCTCTTCCCTTATCTCTCTGCCAAGGTTAGCTAATCCATTTGTAATATTATGAAATCTAGCGTACATGGCATCAATGGATTCATGCGATAGCATTTTAAATATTTCATAATCATGCATGAGTAGGTTTATCTTAGATCCCTTTACTTGTGAAGTCCCTTCATGTGTAGTCTCTAGGATCTTCCATAGTTCATATGCGGACTTACAAGTAGAAATCATATTAAACTCATTAATTAATAGGCCGTAATATAATGTATTAACGGTCTTTTCATTAGCATTAAATAATTTAATCTCTTCTTGGTCCCACTCATCCATGTCTTTAGTGGATTGCTTATACTCTACTTGAATCATCCTCCATACATCCATGCCTAGAGATTGTAGGAAGCCATTCATATGAATCTTCCAGTAGGCATAGTTGTTTCCATCGAATAGTGGTGGAGTATGAGTAGAGGACTCTTGAGCTAGTTGGATTTCACTCGACATCTTAATTTGTAGGGAAGATGGTTAAATCTTATCCTACAACCTAGCTATGATACCAATTGTTGGATGAAATCCCACACTATAAGGGAGGGTTGAATAGTGTGTGTCCTTTTTCTATTTAATCAATGTCCCCTTTTGCTTAATTTCAACTTCTATCAAATGCGAATATAACTTAATGATGTTTGTTATCAAATATCAAGTATAACGATAAGTACATAATCAAGACAATGCTAACACGATGAAATATAGTGGTTTGGCCAACCGCCTACTCCACTACCTTGGCTCATCACTAATGATTTCTAACTAACAACTTTAAAGAACTTGTGTTTCCCTTATACAATTGAGGACACAATTCTCACCTCTTTGAGAATTCCTCAAACCTATTCACCTAGGCAAAACACAAATCTACAAAGCCTATCCCTAAGTATTTCTCTAGCACACCTAGCAAGCTATTACATATGAAAACAAGTCTAAAACAATTCTTCAAATACAATGATAAAGAGCTAAGAATTGAAAGAAGAACCAATGCTCTTTTCCCAAGCCTTCAAGCCTCCAACTTGCCAGTAGATGAACTTGAATTGCAGTAGAGTTGAGGAAGAATGATCGCTTGAAGAAGAATGTTGACGGAAGAATCGGAGCGCAGCAAATCAAACTTAAGAAGGCTCAAATCTCTCCTTTTAATGCTCAATTAAGTGTCTTAGAAGTCTTAAAGGAGTTAGGTGAAGGGTATTTATAACCCCTCATTCTATCAGGCTATCCAACGAGCGGAAAACTAGCCATTTTCGTCGTTCAGTGATCGACCGCCCGATCGACCGTTGCTTTAATTGCGTTGTTCGGTCGATCGATGGGTCGACCGAATGAGTTGTGAGTTCAGTGATCCGCAATTCGGTCGACCGATCGGTCAACCGAAGCACCTTCTGCCAATTTGTGGCATTGGTCGGTCGACCGACCGATCGACCGATGTAGCCCTCTGCCATTTTTTCACCATCTTCGGTCGACCGACAGGTCAATCGAGTGGCTACTGCCATTTTGTGGCATCATTCGGTCGACCGACAAGGCTACTGCTAATTTTTTTGCCTTGTTCGGTCGATCGATCTGTCGACCGAACTCAGGTTGAGGCTGATTTTTTCTTTATATTTGTTACATGTTTTTTCATAGGTTTAGTTACCAAGTTCTAACTTGGATAACCTTATAATTAGGCTTGGGATAAGATCGTCCTAGGGGTATATTACAAGATATCTACTTAGTCTATACCCGAGCCTTTCTTTGATGTTCTTTTTCTATTGATTCTTGACGATCTTTTCTTTCGTTTCTCCGAACGAAGTTTGCATGCTTATCGCAACCTCAACCTGAACTCAAAACTTCACACATAGATTAAATATATGTTTGTTGTCATCAAAATGAAGATCGAAGCTTAAGAGAAACCCTTAAGCCAACACTGAGGACGAAGTTCTGGTTGCCTTTGTGTCATATAATGGTCCTTCTATTTCTCTTGCTCCGCAGGGGATATTTGATAGGAGTCATGATGAGTCTTTTGTTCTAGAATATATAAGTAGGTTTGTAGTGTGGAGTGTTCAGTGTTTTCCTTCGTTTGAAAAAGTACTTACTTGCCTTTTCATGGCTTATCCAGGAAGAATGTGAGAGTATAGGTCTCTAAGAGAACTTTTGTTAAGGACAGTTGTACAGGGAGTTGCAACTGCTATTGCAATTGCTACTAGTAGCAAAGTAAGAACCAAAACAAAAATCATACACAAACATAAAGGTTTGTTTACGCAGTCCAGTGATAAAACTTATCATCTAATCTGCGGGGCACTCACCGGACAGATGCCCAATCCACTCTCAATAAGTACAATATAATTCTTCAGTATTTCACAATCCGAAATCCAACTATTAGTACTACAGTGAATTGGAAATAACAAAAACCTATTTGCTATTACACATACATACCAACTTACCTCTCCATGACATCCCAGCCACAGAGTTCCGTCCTCCACACAGTCCTTTTGTTGTAGTGAGTTAACAGCCCAAAACCATCTTCACTTGAAGATAAGAAAAATAGATTGTTATCGTCTTGCACTCAGCAGTCTCAACTCCTCAAAATAAATAGAAACACAGTGTACACACGCGGGAGTTGATAAATTAGATCTTTTCACCAAAATTTATATCTGACAACTAATAGATTTGAATCAATGTTGATTTTACTATTGTTCAATAATATCATTAGTTCAAAAACAAACAGTCATCGGTTCAAAATAAATAGTCAACATCAAATCATAATGACCATAAAGATCAAAGGAGTAACGCTCGAAAATATTAAATAGGACCTCCTCTACTCATATTTTTTTTTTTTTAAAAAAAATTGTCTTTATAACACAGCCATTACAAAATGTAAACATGGTAATATACGCACAAGACGTACAAAGACCTGGAGAAAGCGCACAAAGCGCTACAATTAGGGGTTGAACCCAAGACCTATAGGCAACATATTCAGATGCTACTACCACTTGAGCACAAGGGGGTTCACCCTCTACTTATAAAATTAATCAGGCAATAATTAACGATGAAAAAATGTCAGAGACATTAAAGAGAATCATCATTAATAATGAAGACCAAAAGTCATCATATCTGCATAAAACAAAAGGTCCTCATTTTGTTTTGCATCCTTATCCTGAAATCCATAGATTGCAGGAGCAGTTGAAACTGTCATCACACAGTTGAAACTGTCTTCAACATAAGCAGAACTTCTCCTAGTTGTTGAAGATGAAATGACAACACTAGAGGGGGGGGGTGAATAGTGTGTTTACTAAATCAATTAGCCTAAATTTCAATTTTAGTCGTTTCTCAAATCGGTTTAGGCAATTTGCGATTGAATGATTAGATGTGGAAGCGATAAATAGTAAAGCAATAAATACACACAAAAAAATCAATGCAAACACAGGATTTATAGTGGTTCGGCCCCAATGCCTACTCCACTACCTAAGCAGTCCGCTTAGGATTTTCAAACTAGTTTTACTAGATTAATTTTTGTTTCCCTTATACAGAGGACTTTGACTCGAAGAGTCTCACTCTCGACCTAAGGTACTTCCACACCCGAAAGTCTCCGCCTTCTTATTGAGAGCACTCTTCCACCTCAACCATAAGGGACAACTAAACTAATCCTAGTAAACAGTAAGTTTACACAAGTGGCTTTACACCTAACACCTGGTCTTCGCACATACTCAAATCAAACAACACAGATTCAAATAACAATTAAAAATAATCAAAAGAGCTAAAAGATTAAACCAATGATCAATGCACCTTTGCAAGCCTTCGACGCCTTCAACTCGTCAAGGGATGAGCTCGAATTAAATCCTGAGTTGAGGAAGAAGACTGGGCGCTTGCGAGAATGTTCGCAAAAGAACAGAGCGCCACTTAATCGATCTTTGAAGGCTTAATTCTCCTTTTTGAGTCCGCAATAAAGTCTGTAAGAATCAAGGAAGAGAGTTAAATGAATTATATGAGGGTGTATTTATACCCTTCTGAAGAAACGGTAGCTCAACGGATAGTTTTCTATTAGTTGCAAGCCGCCGGTCGATTTGTCGATCGATCGACCGATCGACCGATCATTCGACCGCTGCTTTCTCTCTGTGGTCGGTCGACCGACGGGTCACCGCCCAGATGCAAATCCTTTGATCCCACATTCGGTCGACCAGTCGGTTGACCAACGCACTCTTGCATCTTCAGCAAACGCAGGTCGGTCGACCAACAGAGCTACTGCCCATTTTGAGCTTCGATCGATCGACCGCCCGATCAACCGAAGTAGCTGCTGCCTCTTTTCAGCACTGTTCGGTCGACCGAAATGGGTGGTGCCAATTTTCTTATCCTATTCGATCGACCGAACTTAGGCTGAATTGAATTTTCAGCCCTATTTTTCTTCCGCGTTTCATTTTTGGGTTCCGGTTTTCAACGAGCATCAACATTGAGAGCTTTTATGTGACCTTTGAGTCCGTCCAATGCGACTTTGGTGAACTCGTCAATCTTCGAGAAACTTTCGCGATGAACCCGAGCGCGACAATCAATATCCTTCCGATTTTCTAATTTCTTCTTATTTATCCGATCGAGGACATCGAACGCTAATTGATATGGAACCTGAAAGATATTCTCAATGAGATATTAATTCCATATTTGTTATCATCAAAACCGAGATTAAGGCCATGGTTGAAAACCTAAAGCCAACAATCTCCCCCTTTTTGATGATGACAAACATTCTTAAGAAAATATATATATTAAAGCACAAGGATATCAACTATGGGATTTCTCCCCCTATCAATATGCATATTTATGAAAATAAACTCCCCCTACCTATATGCATGGATTTCCTATATTTTCTCCCACTTTTTCCTATACTTTTCTCTCCCTTTTTCTTATACATTTCTCCCCCTTTTGACATCAATCAAAAAGGGAAAGAAAGGTTTATCTATTCAAAGGGATGAAAAACAATATATTTTTTTTATGAAGTTGAGACTCTAAAGATTTTTCGAAACATGACAATCTCAACCAAAGGGATGGAAAAAATCACGTATATGATATGAAAAAAAAATCATACATGATAGAAAAAAAAAGTGATAGATATAATTCAAAATAAAATCACGTATCCACTCAAGTATGAATATTTTCATGAATATGGTTCTCTTTCATGACATTTTTAGATTTCATTCAAACTTTTAAAATATCAAGATCTAATAATTTAAAACATGTTTGAGAAGTTTGAAATGAAAATAATATCATTTGATCCAAATATGAACTTAGCACATTTTCATTTGAAATAAGCATGAAAACTATGAAAATGCTAAGTATCAAATTTTGCTATCTACTCATGTTATCTCAAACTTAGGCACTTGGACATCTAACATGAGAAAATGTAGGTCTATGAATTAAGTTTGGGCTTAAGATGAAATTTTTAAGTTACTTTGTGGACTTAAGTCAACCTATACTTCAAGATTTGAAAAAAATCAAACTTTTAAATCTATACAACATCATATTTTTGATGAAAAACTTTGGTACCAATTTTTGGATGAAAATTTTTGATACCAAATATTGAATGGTCATTTGAAATACATGAATAAAGTTTGAACTCAAAAGAATTTTCAAAGACCATTTTTCATCCTATATTGATTTTAATCAAAAGCTTATTTTTCAGATATCGCTCAATAAATCAAAATCATTTTTAGAAATGATTTTGCTCAAGTAATAATGAGAACGAAATTAGAGATGAAATCAGAATAGCATGCACAAAGTTTCATTTAAAGTTTTTGAAGAAAATTCAAAGTATCGGAAAGATTGATATTTCAAAAAAGGATGATACTTTGCATTTTTTAAAGATCAACTTCAAAATTCCATTATAAATTAGATTCTTGATGAAATATTTTGAAATTTTTACTGAAGAAACTATATTTTTCAGTGAACGTGCAGTTTCAAGAATCATTTAAAAAATATTTTTTTATATTTTCCTAAAAATAACTGAAATTATACCAATTGTAGGTTAATAAAGTATTTTTGTAATTTTCAGTTATTCTTAAAACTTCTTCAATTTTCATTCAAACTTTCATGACACTACATGATGGTCATGTAAAGAGCATATGTCAAGTTTGAAATGAAAATTATGTCCTTAAGTCAAGATATCAACCTAGCATGGTTTCATTCAAAATTAAACTAGTTTTTATGAAACTTGCTAAGTTTCAATCTTAATATTTACTCATAATTTTTCAAATTTAAACCTATGGATACCTAACATGAGTAAATCTAAACATGTTTCTCAAATATGGATAAAAAATAAAACCTTTAGATCAACTTGTTGACTTGAGTCAACTTGGTTCAAAAGAGGTTTTCTTGAAACCACCTCTATGTCATTTTATTCATATCCATATGAATTTTTCACTCTAAGTGCTTGGAAACATGTCATACATATTCCTAAACATGTTTATGAAGTTTTGGACTTTAAAATGAAGTGTCCAAGTCAATTTGTTGACTTGGGTCAAACCTTTTTCAAGCTTAAGTCCACTAATGTGATCTAGTTATCACATTTTCATCTACACATGAATTTTCAAGATTGAACATCTAGAATCATATCATGTGTGTATCTAAATATGTTCATTGGGTGTTTACTCAAAATGAGGTCTCTAATATTAGTTTTAACCTAGAGCAAGTTTCATTCAATCAAGATATCATGAAATTGCCTAAGTTATCAAAATATTTTCCTACTCATGAAATTTCATATATTTGTCATGCAAAAATAATCATGAGTATAGAGACATCATTATAGCATGAATATTCAACTATTATGCTAAGATTTTTGTAAAATTAAATTCATATATTTTTCTTGAAAATTTGCCCAACTTTTCATATCATTTTTCATTTTCTTTTAGATAGCATAGCCTTTCATTTACATTCACAACTTGCAAGTAGACATCATTAGTATCATAATGAAATAATATGTCAACTAGCAAGCTAACATACTAAATAACACAAGTTTAATGCAAAGTTTCATTAAAAGAAAATTCAACCTATGCTAGATAGAAAAGATTCATTTCAATGAGGATATCATGATGTCAAAATGAATCTAAGGAATCTTAAGATGTGAAATATTTGAGGAATAAAGTCTCTAATCATGTTAAACTAGTTTGGACTTACAAGAAGGTCTCTACTAATGAATATCAACCTAGAGCAAGTTTCATTCAATGAAATTTGCCTAAGTACTAAGATTCTATCTACTCATGATAATTCAAGAGTTTAACATGTGATTACCATCATGAGTATAGAGACATAATTTAATCTTAAATATTGAGGTATAACCCTAAGATTTGGAATTTATCAAAGTTGTACCTTATTCATGATAATTTGCCAAACTAATCTTTTTCTTCCTAATTAGCCTTCCTAAAATACTTATAACTTGCAAGTAAGCTACACTAATATTTTAGAGAAAATATAGCTACTTAGGAAGCTAACTCAACCAAAAAGCAAAGAGAAGCATCAAGTATCATTATCAAAGTTCACTTTGCTAAATGGTTTGAAATATGTTTTAAATAAATTATCGTGAATCTGAAACGAATTAAGAGATCTCAAAATATAAAATATTTAAAAAATAGATCTCCAACCCTTCCTATTGGTTGAAAACCGAAAGCCACAATTAGCCTACGATTTAAAACCGCAAGGTCGCTTAGGCCCATTATAGGCCACATAGGTCTCCAAGGAGACCGAAGATCAAAAAATCAAAAATCATTCAAAATATATTAAGAGAGAGGAAAATTAATTAATTTTAAGCATGTATCATGAACTCCAACTATTAATGGATCAATTAAAGTTAAGAGATGATACCAAAACTTTTTATATGCCAACTTTCATTTCCATAGGCATCATGATAGCTTGAAGTTGCAACCTCTTGGTGATTTCTCATTTGGATCCAAGGTCAACTTCAATTCTTCAATTTCCTTTACCCATGTGTGGTTGCTCCCCCTAGAAAAGAAGATGAGATCTTTGGTACCCAAATGGCTTTGGATCCTTGGGGGTTAGATGGCCTAGGGATCCAAAATATCTTAGCAACACTTGGATTTCTTTTAAATGCACAATCATGAATGACATGACCATATATACCACAACAAAAGCAATGTCCATTAAATTTCTTTTTGTTTTTGCTATGGACATGGGCTTTATTATTCGAGTGCTTGTCATGTGAAACATGACGAGTATGAGCATTCTTGGAAACATCATTCCTCTTCTTATGATCATGAGGTTTAAAAGTGGAATGTTTAACATGAGATTTAACATTAGCATGAACCTTCCTTTTTGAAAAATAATTTCTATTAAAATTCTTAAATGAGGAAATATTTTTCATTTCATTCATTTTCTTGTTTAGGTTTAGAACCTCATTTTTCAAATCAATCATGGAGTTGTGTAAAGCATGCATTTGAGATTTCAACATATAATTTTCTTTTTTGATTTTTGAGTTTTCATTTTTCAAAATCTCATTCTCAATTTTGAAATCATTCTTCAAGTTTTCATTTTCAAGCTTTAAGTCCTTAAGCTCAAAATTCAATCTATCATGACAAGGATCCAATGAGCTAGATTTTAATTTCTCATTTTCTAATTTTAGAGCATGCACGTGTGAACTAAGTCTAGAATTCTCATTTCTAAGCATTTTGTTTTCCTTATCCTTTTTCAAAAGCAAGACATACATGATTTTATACTCATCCATCAATTCATCAAAATCATGAGAACTAGATGAGTTAATACTATCATTATTATTAACATGACTAGAAGAAGTGGAGTGTACCTCATTGTTATCATTCATGAGGCATTCTTTTGAGATGGCTTCAAAGTCATGAAAGGAGGATGCTTCACTTGAGTAGGATGATGTAGAAACATTTGACCTCATCTTTGCCTTGTTCTTCATGGAAGGGCAATTTTTCCTCACATGCCATTTTTCTTTGCACACATGATAAATCACCTTCATTTTCCGACTTTTAGTGCTCCTATGGCTGGAGGCATTATAGGCTTCAAAAACCATATTAGTATTGGGTGGATGACAATTGTCATCACTCCCCTCATCAAACGTTTTGAGTTCTTCGGTTTTTTGCATAATTATAAAGCATATTTAAAGTGGCCCAAATATCGAATGCGGAAGTGTAATGCATGATATTTTTAAAGACATTATTTTCTAAAGAACAAAAGATGCAGTTTGTAGCTTTAGCATTTAATTCAAACATATCAATTTGTTCTTGGGTCCATACATTCATATTTTTAATTCAAACATATGGTATTTTGACTTTACCATATTAAAAATATCTAAACATTGAGTCTTTAGGAAAGTGTACATTCTACCATTCCAAAGACAAAAGTTAGACTCATCGAACCTAGGAGGTGTAGACGCTACCAACTCTAGAGCCATTTTAAGATCGAGACTAGAATGTAGAGGAGACGGTAAAATCTCAATCTACGACCCGTTCTGATATCAATTGAAGATGAAATGGTAACACTAGAGGGGGGTGAATAGTGTGTTTACTAAATCAAATAGCCTAAATTTCAATTTTAGTCATTTCTCGAATTGGTTTAGGCAATTTGCGATTGAATGATTAGATGTGGAAGCGATAAATAGTAAAGCAATAAATACACACAAAAAAATCAATGCAAACACATGATTTATAGTGGTTCGGCCCCAATGCCTACTCCACTACCTAAGCACCATGCTTAGGATTTCCAAACTAGTTTTACTAGATTAATTTTTATTTCCCTTATACAGAGGACTTTGACTCGAAGAGTCTCACTCTCGACCTAAGGTACTTCCATACCCAAAAGTCTCCGCCTTCTTATCGAGAGCACTCTTCCACCTCAACCCTAAGGGACAACTAAACTAATCATAGTAAACACTAAGTTTACACAAGTGGCTTTACACCTAACACCAGGTAACCACTTCCAATCAAGAAGACCTAACTCCCGGTCTTCGCACACACTCAAATCAAACAACACAGATTCAAATAACAATTAAAAATAATCAAAAGAGCTAAAAGATTAAACCAAGGATCAATGCTCCTTTGCAAGCCTTCGGCGCCTTCACCTCGTCAAGGGATGAGCTCGAATTAAATCTTGAGTTGAGGAAGAAGACTGGGCACTTGCGAGAATGTTCGCTAAAGAACAAAGTGCCACTTAATCGATCTTTGAAGGTTCAATTCTTCCTTTTGAGGGCTCAATAAAGTCTGTAGGAATCAAGGAAGAGAGTTAAATGAATTATATGAGGGTGTATTTATACCCTTCTGAAGAAACGACAGCTCAACGGATAGTTTTCTATCCGTTGCAGGCCGTCGGTCGATTGGTCAGTCGACCGACCGATCGACCGGTCATTCAACCGCTGCTTTCTCTCTGTGGTCGGTCGACTGACGGGTCGACCGCCTAGACGCAAATCCTTCGATCTCGCATTCGGTCGACCGACGCGATCTTGCGTCTTCAGCAAATATAGGTCGGTCGATCGATTGGTCGACCGACAGAGCTACTGCCCATTTTGGGCTTCGATCGATCGACCGCCCAGTCGACCGAAGTAGATACTGCATCTTTTTGGCACTGTTCAGTCGACTGACCGGTCGACCGAAATGGCTGGTGCCCGGTCGATTGAACTTTGGCTGAATTGAATTTTCAGCCTTTTTTTTCTTCCGCGGTTCATTTCTGGGTTCCGTCTTTCAACGAGCATCAACATGGAGAGCTTTTATGTGATCTTTGAGCCCGTCCAATGCGACTTTGGTGAACTCGTCAATCTTCGAGAAACTTCCGCGGTGAACCCGAGCGCGACGATCAATGTCCTTCAGATTTTCTAATTTCTTCTGATTTATCCGAACGAGGACACCGAACGCTAATTGATATGGAACCTGAAAGATATTCTCAATGAGATATTAGTTCCATGTTTGTTATCATCAAAACTGAGATTAAGGCCAAGGTTGAAAACCTAAAGCCAACAGTTGTAACATGAAGTACTTTTGCCAAATATAGCCACTCATAAAAGGCCAACACTAACAATCTTCCCTTTTGGCTTATTTGGCAAAAACTATTCTGATAAAAATTATCAGCAAAACTGATAACAGGAGATAGTTTCACAGAGTCAAAATAATTGTCAAAATAAAGATCAGCAATTAAGACAATATCTAGTCATAGACATAACTATCATCACAGTTTCACAACCACCTCCATAGTTTGAGCAAAAATTTACAACCAGCCAACATCAACATCAGACATACAACCAGAATCAGTCAAACAAGATCAAGTGTCACTCAGAGAAGTTTAAACTTAAATTTAAGGCATCTTCCACCATAGAAGGCCAGTTGTAATATTCAAATTCACTCAGAGGCTGAACCTACCTTTGATCTCCCCCTTTTTTAGCCGAATAAGCCAAAGGAGAAAAAAAGATCATAGTCTCTCAGAGCTATCAAAACTGGACGAAATAGAGATCCTTCTAGAAGTCAGAGATACAGGACCTAAAGAACCAACTGTGAAATATTCAATAATCTTCTTCTCAATAGAGATTACCTGCAGGTGGAGCTGAGCAAAGGAGACCTATGTATTAAATAGGTCATCACGAATAGATCTTTCAACTATAGATGAAGGATCCGGATTGAGATCTATAGCTTTAGATACAAGAGGTGAAGTTTCAACAGCAACAAGAACATCATTTTTGATTATTTCAAGACTAGCATCAATAGTTTTAACTACTTCAGATACAGTCCCAACTGGAATTGTCTTAGTCATAAGAACCGAAGAAGACAAAGGAGGACCAATCTTCATTGGAATTGAGTCAAACTCTTCATCAACAACAACAATATTAGTATCAAATTCTACTATTTTAGAAGAATCATAATGAGAAATAGATCCAGATGGAATATTGACTTCATCCTTGCCCTCCCCCTTAGAAGATAATTTCTCCCCCTCGGGAACAAAAACCCTAGATAGGGATTTGGGGGGTTAGATGTCATACCCCTACCATTTCTTCTCAGAGGATGGTCAGCAGGTTTTCTCCCGGATTTCTTTCTCAAATTTCGACCTTGAGAAGTAGGAGGTGGAGATATTTTTTTCAGGAGGAGGTATTGGAACAGGTATTTCAAACTTCTCAAGAGGATTTGAAGACACAATTTTCTTTTCCAAAAAAGCATACATCTTCTTCACAAAACATTTCTTGCTAAATTTTTTGCCCATCTTTGAATATTTTGTTTAAATAGATGAGAAGCAGTTAAGAGGACGCTTTGATGAGCAAAAACGTCGGTTACCACTTGAGAAAATGAGCCGAGTTGCAATTCCAAGAGCTCATAAATTTGGTCATATGAGCAGGTCCTCATAAAAAGGAGCCTCTCACCAAATATTTAGGGAATCTTCATAAATTTGTCTTCAATGAGGAATAACAGAAGTAAATGTATAAAATGCCTACTGAAAATTGAGGGAAAATAAATTGAGGAAACACTTCAATGAACATGGTAAGTGAAAAAATAATTAAGCAAATCTCAACTGCTCAAAATTTTCTCCATTCAATGCCTTTGTGAAGATCTGCAACTTGTCTATCTGTAGGAATGTATTCCAGTTGCAACTCCTTTTTCTCGACTAGATCCTTGATGTAATGAAAACGAATATCAATGTGTTTAGTGCGAGAATGCAAAATAGAGTTTTTTGAGATATTTATAGCACTGGTATTATCAGAGTATAGAATTATTTCTTCCTGTTTGAAATCATAATCAAGCAACATATTCCTCATCCAAATCAGCTGTGTGCTGCAACTGACTTCTGCCGAAGAAAGAGAAATAGAATTTATTTTTTACTTAACCAGGTTATCAATATTGAAGCAACCACCTGAAGCACTTTTTCTGTCATCAATATTGTCAGCCAAGTGTGCATCTATAAATCCTACTAGACAGAGGTTTGAATGAATAGAATACCAAAGACCAAAATCTAGAGTACCTTTAACATATTTGAGAATCCGTTTAACTGCCTTAAGGTGAGATTCCTTCGGATTAGCTTAATATTTCGTATAGAATCCAACACTAAAACATAAGTCAGGTCTACTAGTTGTCAGATACAATAAACTGTCAATCATACTTCTATAGAGACTAGGATCAACGCTCTTGCCTTTATCATCTTTGTTCAGTTTTTCATGAGTAGAGATAGGAGTTCTAACTGCCTTGGAACTATGTTGACCAAACTTGTGAATAAGATTTATTGCATACTTTCTCTGAGAAATAAATATGTCATCTTTATATTGCTTTACTTGAAGACTGAGAAAATAACTCATTTCCCCAACCATGCTCATCTCAAACAATTGAGACTCTTTCTTTTAATGAACAAGGTCTGATATGCACTTCCTCTTTTGTAGCATTTCAAAAGCAGGAATTGGGTGAGTCTCTCATACCAAGCTCTAGGAGCCAGTTTAAGCCCATATAAAGCTTTCTTCAATCTGTACACATGGTGAGGATGAGCAGGATCTTCAAAGCATTTAGGTTATTCAACATAGACTTCTTCGTTGAGAAATCCATTGAGGAAGGCAGTCTTAACGTCCACCTGAAATAGTTTGAATTTCATACAACGTGTTAAGGCTAGAAGTAACCTAATGGATTCCAATCTTGCAACTTGTGCAAATGTTTCATCTTAGTCCAGACTTTCAATTTGGTTGAAGCTTTGAGCAACAAGACGAGCTTTATTTCTTGTAATGTTTCCAGCTTCATCAGTCTTGCTCTTAAACACCCATTTAGTTCCAACAACATTGACACTTTCTGGTCTTGAGATGATTTCCCAAATATCATTTTGGACGAACTGTTGCAACTCTTCTTGCATAGTAGAAATCCAAAATTCATCCTTCAAGACTTCCTTGATATTTTTAGATTCAACAATGGAAGTGTAGCAAGCTGGTGTCTTTTCTTGGATTGATTTCTGGTCTTAACTCAATCATGTACATCTCTGATTACATTTTGTACAGGATGATTATTGAGTGTTCTTGCAGATTTTTCAGCTCTGGAGTCATCCCCTTCATCTTCATGTTCACTTTCAGTCTCATGATTAGTTGAAATTGATGATTATTCAATGGTTTTGGAGGAATTCTAGGCAGTCTTATCAATAGTTGAAACTGTCTTCTCATCAGCCAACAGGGTCTGGTAGATTTGAGAGTCATCAACCTTCACGTTTTGTGACTCCATCACAGTTTGAGTGTGTTTGTTATAGACTCGATACACCTTGCTATTTTTGGAATAGCCAAGAAATATGACTTCGTCATTTTTGCTTTGCATTTTTCCAAGGTATTTCCTATCATTTAGAACATAACACCTGCTACCAAAAACATGAAACTATGTAAGGTTAGATTTTCTACCCTTGCATAATTCATAAGGAGTTTTAGTAGATCTTGGTATGAGATAAGCTCGATTTATGATGTAGCAAGTTGTGTTGATGGCTTCAGCCCAAAATCATCCAAAAATTCGCTTAGAATTAAATATAATGCAAGCCATCTCCTGGATAGTACGGTTCTTTCTTTCAACTACACCATTATGTTGAGGAGTCTTTGGAGCAAAAAATTCATGCAATATATCATTTTCATCACAAAATTCAGAGAAAGAAATGTTATCAAATTCTCTTCCATGATCACTCCTTATTCTAATCACCTTTAGAATAGGGAGTTCTACTCATTCTGAAGTCTCCTCTATTTAAAAATGCTAAAAGCATTGGACTTTTCTTTTAGGAATTTTGTCTAAGTAAAATGAGAGAAATAATCTACAGAGACATGGACATACTTTTTACCACCAATACTTTCA
Organism: Canna indica; assembly: GCA_034359265.1. Lineage (NCBI taxonomy): Eukaryota > Viridiplantae > Streptophyta > Magnoliopsida > Zingiberales > Cannaceae > Canna > Canna indica. The sequence continues at coordinate 26,235,366 of CP136898.1, read as the reverse complement.
ACCTGCATGGGACCGACAAGATCCAAGTGAAGAAGCTCAAGAGGTTTAGATATAGCTACTAGTTGTGACTGCTGATGAGATCGCCTAGTCTGCTTTCCTTCATGACAAGGACCGCAAACTAATTCAAGTTCTCCTGAAAATTTAGGAATGCCTCTGACCGCTTCAGTATTTACAAGTTTCTTCAGATCTCTATAATTAACATGACCTAATTGTCGATGCCACAGATTAATATCATAAGAAACAACTGAAAGACAAATATAAGAGTAGGCAATTTCGTAGCAATTATTTCTAGATCTATTCCCTTCAAGAATACAATCACGATCCTTATAAAAACCCTTGCAACTGTTTTTAGTAAATTGAACATTTAAATTTTGATCACACAATTGACTTATACTCATAAGATTAACCTTGAGACATTCTACCAGCAGAATATTTTCCAAATTAGGAATTTCTAGAACATTGAGAGTTCCAACTCCTATGACATTTTCATGTTCTCTATCTCTAAAAGTAACAATTGCACCTCCATATTCCTGAATATCTTTCAGATTTTCTGGACTCCCTGTCATATGCTGAGAACATCCACTGTCGAAATACCAAGATCCAAGAGAAGAAATAGTCTTTGACATAAAAGCAACATGACAGTTAAGATCAGTCTTTTTTACCCAAAAATGCTTAACCTTTTGCCTTTGGAAATTTATATGATTCTTTCTCCTCAATTTGTTGGAGAGTTTGAAGCAATTTTCTATAATGTGTCCTCTGCACCTGCAATAATAGCATATGGGCACCATATTCCCCCTCCTTGTAGTAGGCTTTTGACTACTTGAAGAGCCTCTATGAAAGTCGCTCGTTTGAGTAGGCAGAGGTTTCAACTGGTATGAACTAATGTTTTCTAGTCCCTTATAATTAGAAGGATATTTTTCTGCACTAAAATTTTTGTTAAGAGTACTAGTAGAATTCATCATTCTAACTTCCTTCTTTACCTTTTCAAGTTCGGAAATCAACTTAGACTCTTTGTCTTCCTTTTTAATAATCTGACTTGATCGCTGAGAGACTTGTTGAGTTTCGTCACTTCAACCCATTTATCAAACATCTCCTGATAGACTTCCTCAAGACTATTCGCACATTGAACTTTGCAGTGATCATCATCTGCATCAGAGTTGTTGGCAGTTTTAACTATGTCATCTATACAAGTTGTGAAATCTCTAAAGTTGCTTCATTCATGCTCTTTTGAGTCAGTTTCTTCATCATCGTCACTCCAAGTAGCAGTAAACGACTTCTTGACCTTGTTCTGAAGATTTGGGCATTCTGATCTAACATGTCCAAATCCTTCACATTCAAAGCAATGGAAACCTTCGAACTTCTGTTTGGGATCATCTTTTTGTCCTGAGGATTGACTTCTTCTATTTTCTCTAGCAAAAAGGGTTGATTTTGAACTGGCAGACGCAGGCGGTTGAAACTACTGTTTGAACTGCGAATTCGACTGAAAGTTCTGGTTTAGCTTATTCTTAGCTCTCAAAAATCTCTTGAAATTCTTTGTCATAAGAGCCAATACAACATCCATCTCATCTTCAGAACAATATTATGATTTGATCGCATCCTCAATAGCATTGAAGACAAGATTCTTCTTCTTTTCTTTATGAGAATATTTTTCAGATAATTCCAACTTATAAGTTTCAAGTTTGCCCATCAGAGTGTCAAGAGTAGTAGTAGATGGGTCATAAACTTCACTTATGGCAATAGCTTTCATGTCGAACTTGGTAGGCATGGATCTTAGAACTTTCCTTACTACATTTTCTTTAGAGAATTAATGACTTTCCAAGGTTGGTAGTATTGTTCAAAATATCTTTGATACTCCCATGAAAGTCTTGTATACTTTCATCTTCTCCCATCTTTAGATTCTCAAATCTAGTATTGAGGATTTCAACTTTGGACTTTCTAAGCGTCAGGGATCATTCATGATTCGTTTCTAAAATTTCCCATGTGTGCTTTGCCAAGGTACAAGCAGAGATTAGTTTAAACTGAGAAGGATCAACTCTACTGAAGATAGCATTAAGGGTTTTATTATCATAATTTGCTATAACAATTTGTGCTTCTGTATATTGGATTTTAGGTTTCCGCTCAATCCCATCAGGTGTTGTGGGAGGAGTGTAGCCAATCTCTATAGTGTCTCAGCAACGATCATCCAAGGACTTGATAAAAGCCCTCATCCTAGCCTTCTAATATGCATAGTTTGTTCCGATAAGTAAAGGAGGAGCATTGACAGTATTTTTCATAGGCATTCCTTTCATCTTGAGTTTTTTAAAAAAAAGACACACCAAGGATCTTGTGCAAGTAAAGGTTAGCACAATTGCTCTGATACCAATTGATAGTATAGGTCTTAAGGGAACTTCTATTAAGGACAGTTGCAGAGGGAGTTGCAATTTCTATTGCAACTGCTACTAGTAGCAAAGTAAGAATCAAAACAAAAATCATACGCAAATACAAAGGTTTGTTTACGTAGTTCAGTGACAAAGCTTGTCACCTAATCTGTGGGGCACTCACCAGGTAGATGCCCAATCCACTCTCAATAAGTACAATATAAGTCTTCAAGATTTCACACTCCGAAATTCGACTACTAGTACTACAGTGAATTGAAAATAACAAAACCTATTTGCTATTACAAGTACATACTAACTTACCTCTCTATGACATCCCAGCCACAGAATTCCGTCCTCCACACAGTCCTGTTGTTGTAGTGAGTTAATAGCCCAAAACCATATGCACTTGAAGATAAGAAAGATAGATTGTTATCGTCTTGCACTCAGCAGTCTCAACTCATCAAAATAACTGGCATTACGCACATGGGAGTTGATAAATTAGATCTTTTTACTGAAATTTATATGTGACAATTGATAGATTTGAATCAATATTGACTTAACTATTGTTCAATAATACCATTAGTTCAAAAACCAACAGTCATCGGTTCAAAACAAATAGTCAACACCAAATCATAATAACCATAAAGATCAAAGGAGTAATGCTCGAAAATATTAAATAGGACCTCCTCTACTCATAAAATTAATCGGGCAATAATTAACGATGAAAAAATACCAGAGACATCAAAGAGAATCATCATATTTGCAGGAAACAAAAGGTCTTCATTTTGCGCTGCATCCTTATCCTGAAATCAATAGATTGCAGGAGTAGTTGAAACTCTCTTCAAAATAAGCAGAACTTCTCCTAGTTGACTAAGAATTAACCTAGAGTACTTTTGCCAAATATAGCCAACTCATAAAAGACCAACACTAACAGAATGACTTCGCCGTGGAAGGCCCCAGGCGCCCGTACTCGATGGGCGAGGATAAAGAAGGATGATTCGAGCGGCAAGGAGATGAATCTCTTGGCAGAAAATTTGCTGAAATCCATGAAGTCTCGGACTTCGAGGTCTTCAATTCCTCAAATGGTTGTGCCTTCGGTGGGAGGTGTTACTACCGTGCCTGTGGAGGTGACAAGAGATAGCTCGTCGGTACCTCTGCAATAGATTGCAATTTTTGGAAGTGGTAAGAATGTTCACCTTGGTACTCAGGTGGAGTTTCTTGAAGGGGTGGATCCATGGGAATTTTATCAGTCCTATTTTTCTAGCATGAACGTGGGACTAAGGAAATTTTTGTTGAGGGTGTCGAGTTAGCCTAAGGTTTTCAACCTTGGTCTTAATCTCGGTTTTGATGATAACAAACATGAAACTAATGTTTTCATGGAGAAATATTTTCAGGTTCCAAGTTGGTTGGTGCACGACGTCTGCGATTAAAAATATCAAAAAATCGGTGAATCGAAAGGACATTGGTCGATGCACTCGAACTCTTCGGAAAGAATAGAGTTTAGTTTAGGGTGTCTAGAATGATTGTATTAATCCTCATAATAATGCAAATATCCCTAGGACATGAACCTAATCTATTACAAAGAGTTTCCAAATCATAAACAACATTACGGATAAGATGTTGTAACATCCCCGAACAACCCGGATGGATAACCTGGAACAACACAAATTGACATTCCGGAATAGCTTGGAAAGCACCAGTACTTTTCGAGTATTCCTAGAAGAATTCCCAAAATGCCCACAATGGCTCTATTTTGAATTTCTACCCGTTTAGCTTGTTGGAAATTGAGTTCCTACCCTTGGGATCTCTATATAAGACCCCAAATTTGCCTTCCAAGCTATCTAACACTTCATGAGACATCTATTGATCACCCCTAAGCTTCTTTGAGCCAATTTTTGTGGAAAACCCTAGTTTTGAGCTTCTACCTTCTTGATTGAGCCTTTAACCTTGAGTTTCATCATCAAAGGCATCAAGAGGATGCAAGGATCTTATGTTGGAGCTAAGCAGTTTAATTTATTGATTTGATTATTGCTCTATTATCATTGTATTTTCTTGTTGTTTCTTGAATAATTGTGTTTGTAAGAAGGTGTGGGTGACACACCTTGGGTTCACTTGTTTACAACTTTAGTGTTTCTTAGGTTTGAGGTGGAGGCACTCTCTAGTGTGAGAGATAAGGTCTTGGTAGACCCTCATTATAAGGAAAGGGAAAGTTAATACAAGTGGTTGTGAAATCCTTGGTAGTGAGCTAAGGTAGTGGAGTAGGCATTGCGCTGAACCACTATAAATCAAATTATTAGCATTGTTTGATTTTGTGTGATTCTCATTCACTTATATTGCTTCCACATTTAGAGTAAAATTTAAAGTGGAGATAGAATCTAGACTCACACTATTCACCCTCCCTCCCCCCCTTCTCTAGTGGCCATTCGACTTACACATCGAAGGCTCACTCTCGTGATGTTGAGCCGCTGAAGAGGGCTCTGGAATCTCTGGCTGGTGAGATTGATCATTTGAACGCTCGATTAAAGGAGGTGAAAAGCCATTCTGCAACCGCCAAGGTGGAGCTGGTTAAGCTTTATCAAGACTTGGCCAAGGCTATAGTAGAGAAGTCACATTTCCAGGCTGAGGTCGAGTCGATCAACACACGTTTGCAGGCTGAGGTTGAGTCAGTTAAAGTTGAGGAGGACAAATGGAGATCTGTGGCTTAGGGCCTTGAGACCCAAGTGAGTCACTACAATGATGCTGCCTATGAGGTCTACGAAGAAGGTTTTTATAAGGTGATCGAGCAAGCTCGACTTTTTGCTCCCAGGATTGACTTCTCGGGGGTTGATCCTTCCAAGGAGCTGAAAGGTGATGTTCTTGTGGTTCCGAAGATCGAGGAGGAAGCTCCTAATCATCTTGGTGAGGGGTCACCTTCAGCAATACCTGAATAACATCTGCTAGAGAGTGGTATTACAAAGGAGAGGGTTTCTATTACGTCGGCTAGGGCTGAATAATCTTATTGACATTGAACTACCCGTATATGGGTTATCTTGGCTGCCTATAAAGGATTATTGCCTTTCGGGGCATTTTAACGGTTGGCCCTTTGTTTGTCTACTTTGCGCCTTACATGTTTTTTCCTTTTTGAAATATGTTTTTGCTCACTATGTAGCCTAATTTTGCTGTTGGCAATGCTTGGCTCTCTTTGAAGGGGGAATCTTTGTTTGAGATTGGATTGGATTGGAACTATTGGGTCAGGTCGGACCAGACCCAAATAGCGCCCCAAAACTTGCCTCGACCCGAACCAAACGGCTCTACCTGGTCTCGCTCTTGGACAAAATTTGAGCCAGCCCACACGACTCCACCAAGGGACCCCACCCAGCCATACATGGACATCCACATCATTTCTTATCACGAGGGATACACCATTACAAGCCCGCAATATCTGGGATTAGCTTTGACCCATTTTGAGCAATATCTCCATGAGATTACCAGGCAGCGTCATTACCTCCACTTGTAATAAGTACATACATGACACGCCTCTGGTAACCTAAGTTCTATATTCTATTTCCTTTACCTTGGAGTCCCACAAACTTGAGCATGAGAGTGTCTTTTGCAGGGGGGCCCACCCCCGGTCGGCGATGAACATGATCAGGAGAAACACCGAATCAGACCAGATTACTCCGATCCTCTGGCAAGAACATTTGGAGCCCATTGTGGGGTCAATTAAAGCTTGTCTCCCCCATAATGGTTGAAACTCAGAGCCAAGCAACCGCCATTGCACGCCAACGGCAACGACCCGACGGTGACGATCGATTGTAGCCTGGTGACGTTGAAACGGTGAGGAACGATGCTCTGGTACCAACCCATCGACCCCGTGAAGAGCCTCTGCATCGAATAAATGATTTGGAAGCAAAGAACCAACGGTTGACAGCCCAAATCGAGAAGCTGACACGGTCCCGGGGATAACTCCTGGTTGACCACAAGCACTACCACTCAGAATATCAAGAAAGCAATCATTAAGATAAGAGGAGACCGGTTCTCGTCCTTCACGACGAGGTCTCCATCACCCCCCATCCGGAGAAAGTGGAAGAGTACCAAGCCAGAAAGGCCAGGGTCGCCCTTCCTATCGACGCAGGAGCCTTCGCCAAGCAAATAATGGCAACCGACCTCTTGTCAAAGCGTAAGCTACCTACTACCTTGATGCCTTACGACAGTATAAGCGATCCAACGTTACACCCGACGGCGTTCATGACAATGATGCTCTACCATAGAGCAACCTCGACCCACGAGTTGAATTCTACTCCATCAAACTCAGGCTAAAGCCCATACTCTTCGCCGACCAGATCACCCTGAAAGAGGCTAAGGACATGGTCGAGTTTTAGGAGAAAAGTCGTCGGCTTCATAAAGATGGAAGAGCTCCGAGAAGCTAAAAAGGTCGAGAGTTAGAATCTCAAAATTCCCATCGCAGATAAAAAATTCAAAAGGCGAATGGAGAAAGTACAGACCGCAACTGCCACGAGCAGAATGACAGCGGAGAGCCGAGGTCCTCACCTCGCCCGAGTGCCCAATTCAAAAGGTACACACCTATCAACACCTCGACAAAAACCATCCTACGAGAAGTATACTACCTACAGCTGCTTAGACCCCCCAGCAGCCCCAAAAGGTCCAAACTTTCATTCAAAGGCAACAAAATCAAAAAGTGCGAGTTTAATCGAACCTACGTACACACCACCGAAGAATGTGTGGTCCTCAATGACCAGATTGAACGCTTAATCAAAGAAGGTCGCCTCGCCCACTACATCCAGCATGATCGGAGTCGCAGTCATAACCGACGAAACTACCGATAGCACCGAAGTCCCACTAACACACCACCATCTAGCGATACAACCATGATAGCTCTAAGGGCAAACAATCCCACCCCAGCATGCAGGGGGTCATCGACTAGATAATAGGAGGATTCACCGGAGAAAGTAGTTATGAAGTACAACCATCCTGAACCATCATGACTGTCGACGAGGCAGCCCAGCCACAGAGGCTACACATGTTCACCCGGTAATATCCTTCCATGATACTAATTTTTAAGGAGTTAATGGGAATTTACATGATCCTATCATTATTTCTGTGATCGCTGCTGGTTTCCTTGTGAGGAAAGTTTTGGTGGACTAGGGGAGTTTCGCCGACATCCTCTTATACGCGACACTCAAAAAGATGAGCATAAGCGAAAAGCCGCTACACCAATACCACGGAGAACTTGTCAGCTTCTCGGGAGACCACGTGGATGTCAAATGCTATTTGTGGACGGCCAGAACATTCGGCTCCCCCCCAGGAACAAAGTCGATAGACGTATAGTTTCTCGTCGTCCAGTGCGCAAGTCCCTTTCGCATGAATTTGGGCCGACCCTCCTTGAATAACTTAGGAGCTGTCGTATCGACCCCTCACAACACCATCAAATTCCCTATCTTAGAGACAGAGGTAGAAGTAATTCATGCATACCAAAGGGAGGCTCGTACGTGCTACAACGAATGTCTAAAGCTCAAGCCAGTTGAGCTCCAACCAAGAATATTAGACCTAGATCCTAGGGGAGACATCCAAGAGGGACCCCAGCCCGTTGACGACTTGGACTTCGTGCAAATCGGGACATCCACCGAACAGTTAACCTATGTGGGAGCACACCTCCCCTAACGAGCTCAAAGCTCAACTCAACACTCTACTCAAAAGTAACGTCGACCTCTTCACCTGGACACCAGTCGACATGCCAGGAATAGACCCCCAAGTCATCTGCCACAGGCTGTGCATCGACCCTCGTGTAAAACCTGTAGCCCAAAAGAAGAGGAACTCGGAATTAAGCGACAACAGGCATCCCTTGGAGAAACTGGGAAGCTGCTAAAGGCAAAATTCACATGAGAAATTCAATTTACAATGTGGCTCATGAATGTTGTGATTGTAAAAAAATACTCAGGAAAATGGCGGATGTGCGTCGACTTCACCGACCTCAACAAAGCCTACCCAAAGCATTCCTACCCATTGTCGAGCATTGACAAACTTGTCGACAACTCCGCGGGATACCAATATCTGAGTTTCTTGGACGCATATTCACGCTACAATAGCTTTCATCACTGAGCATGCAAACTTCTGCTACAGAGTAATGCCCTTCGGGCTTAAAAATGCGGGAGCCACATACCAATTATTGATGAACAAAGTCTTTGAGAAGCAAATTGGTTGCAGCATGGAAATATATGTTGATGATATGGTAGCTAAAACACCAGCCACTGGAGATCATTGCAGTGATCTTATCGAGATCTTCAGCCAGCTCAGACGCTACAACATGATATTGAACTTGGAAAAGTGCACCTTCAGAGTGCATGGTGGCAAGTTCCCCGGCTTCATGCTAACACATCGAGGGATAGAAGCCAATACGGAGAAATGTCGGGCCATTCAAGAGATCTAGAGCCCGTGCAACATCAAAGAGGTACAACAGCTTACGGGGAGGATGGCCGCATTATCCAAATTCCTCTCCAGGTTGGCCAACCGCGCCGCCCCCTTCTTCATGATCTTAAGGAAGAAGCAGATTTTCCATTGGGATGAAAAATGCGAACAGGCTTTCAAAGAACTGAAGCACTTTATTGCTAGCCAATCGGTTTTAGAGAGATCGCGATAGGGAGAAACCCTCTTTCTCTACCTCACAGTCACATAACACACCCTTAGCTCGGTCCTGATCCGAGAACATGAAAAGGATCAAAAATTAATCTACTTCGTCAGCAAGGTTCTCCAACAACCAGAAATCAGATACCAGAAGCTCGAAAAGCTCACTTTCGCCCTAGTCGTCTCGGCTCAAAGACTAAGGTTGTACTTCTAAAGCCGTCACATTCAGGTGCGCACCAAGCAACCGATTACGTAGGTATTGGCTAAGCTCGAACTCGTAGGACGAATGTGTTGGCTTAAGGTTTTCAACCTTGGTCTTAATCTCGGTTTTGATGATAACAAACATGGAACTAATGATTTCATGAAGAGTTTCTTTCAGGTTCCATATCGGTTAGCGTACGACGTCCTCGATTGAAAAAATCAAAAAAATCAAAGAAATCAGCAAGGACGCTCGTCAGCGCTCAGATTCTTTGGGAAATTAGAGTTTAGGTTTAGGATGTCTAGTTTATGTTGTAAATTCTCATGATGATGCATAAGAACCCAAAAACCAATCCCGAACCCCAAATTATGAAAACCCAGAACCGCCCTGAAATTCACTAAGCCTAGGGAGCTCCTTGGAGGGTTATATGACCTAGGCATTGTCTTGACATAAAGAATGACGGTAATTGTTCCTTGGGTAGAAACTAGATAACGAGGTATTTTTAAGAATTTTAAAGAAGCCTTCAGCCTACCCATAGTTGACCCGAGAAGTTAGAAAATTTCTGTTTTCTGAAAATTTGTACTAGACCCCAAAAACTAGATTTTGATTCTTAAGGATTTTGATTTTTTAGATTTTTTTATTGAATCCAAATGGGGGTAATCCTTATATAATATTTATGTTTTAAAGTTATTAACATTTATGTTATATAAGTAGGCTTAGCGAAGACGAAACCAAAACAAACAAAGAAAACCAAGCAAACTAGCAGTCTGCCCAGTTTCCGGTCGACCGGTCGGTCGATCGAATGTTGTTAAAAATAGGCAGTAGCTACTTTGGTCAACCGATCGATCGACCGGATTGAGGATCTCTGAATCGCGTCTCTAGCTTTAGGCTTCGATCGACTGGATCGCGGATGAGAAGAATCACGTCTCGTTCGGTGGACCCATCGGTCGACCGGACAGAGCGATTAATCCACATAGAGCCAGCGGTCGCTCGAGCGGTCGATTGGTCGATCGACCGACGATCGACCGACAAGCGACCAAACGGCGGAAACGACTAGTTTTTTGCCCGTTGAGCTGCCCGTTACATTCCATTTCTTCTTGGATCTATAAATACCCAAACCCAGCCTTCCTTAAACAACTTTTGATCACTCCTAACCTTCATTGAGCCATCCTTGATCAATTCTAAGCCTTCATTGAGCGAATCTTGTGAAAAACCTAGCTTGAGCCAAAAACCTTGATCTTGCCTTCATTCCTTCGTTGATTAACCATCAAAGGCATCAAGAGGAAGCTAGGAATCTTGTTGTGGAGCTAAGTAATTTATTGTTTGATTTATAGCTCCATTTATTATTGTATTTTCTTGTTTACTTCTTTATATTTGAGTTTGTATAAGACCTAGAGTGTAGGTCTTGAAATTGGGTGGTAACCTTGGTGTTTGAGGTTTAAATCCATCGGTGTAAACGTAGTTTGCTAAGATTAGTTGAGTTGTCCCTGAGGGTTGAGGTGGAAGAGTGCTCTTGGTAAGAAGATGAAGACTTCCGGATGTTGAAGTGCTTTAGGTTGAGAGTGAGACTCTTCGAGTCAAAGTCCTCTATATAAGGGAAACTATTTAATCTAGTAAACTTAGTTTGGAAATCCTAAGCGGGGTGCTTAGGTAGTGGAGTAGACATTGGGGCCGAATCACTATAGATAATTGTGTTAGCATTGTGTTCCTTGCATTTCTTATTGCTTATCATTTATATATCTTGATTCCGCTTACTTCTCGATTCGTGAATTGCCTAAGTAGTTTAAGAAAATAATTAAAATTGAATTTAGACTAATTGTTTAGTTAACACACTATTCATCCCCCTCTAGTGTAGCTATTTCACCCAACAGAATGATATCTTTGTCAGTTGAATTCTCAGAGTTCAGCATTGAATACCAACCTAGAGGTCCCATAAAAGCCCAGGCCCTGGCTGACTTCGTCGTTGAATTCATCGACTAGGAAGATATTCCCAAATAGAAGGAAACCTGGACACTATTTGAAGATGGAGCCTCTAACGAAAGAAAGCGGGGCATGCATCATTCAGGAAAACAACCAGGGAATTCCCATGGAACAGTCCCTTCAATTCCAGTTCAAAGCCAGCAACAACCATGCAGAGTATGAAGCTTGGATCCTCGGTTTGAAACTCGCTCAGGAAGTGAAAGCTCAAAACATAGTCGTGAAAAGTGACCCACAACTTGTCGCAAGACAGGTCAACATCACTTGTCAAGCCAGGGACCATTCCCTTGAAAGGTATCTCTCACTAGTGCTTTCTTTGATCATTAACTTCGACAGTACGTTGCGTGATTCAGCACATACATTGGGAAGAAAATACTCGAGCCGTCCAGTTATCCAAGCTTGCTAGTACCAAAAAGCCCCAAAACAACAGGTCGATCATTCAGCAAATCCTCGGACATCCGAGCATCCAGTGCCTATCACGGGCTCCTACACCCTCCACGACCCCAAGTGCGCTTCTTGCAAGCTTGATTTTCACCGAGTCTGATCATCAGCCCTAAATGTGGCCTCCGGCTCAGCCTAACATGCTCTAAATGAGCAACACAACCCCAAGCGCGCTTCTCGCGAGCTTGGTTTTCACATAGTCTGGTCATCGGCCCCTAGAGCCATTACACAACTCATCAAATGCAGTCCTGCCTTAGGCTCCTCGATGAGTTTAGGCCTGAATCTTCAAGCGCAGTCCTCGGCCCCAGGGCCACCATTGTAAGTCGAATGGCCTACACTAGAGGGGGGGGGGGGTAGGGGTGAATAGTATGTTCACTAAAAATCTTAACCTAAATTTAGTTTTAATTGTTTTCTTTGATTAATTAGTGGACTGGACTAAGACTATTGGACCCGGTCAGATTAAACCAAGCACGCTTCTTGCAAGCTCTATTTTCACCGAGTCTGGTCAATGGCCCTAAATGTGGCCTCCGGCTCAGCTCGACATGCTCTAAATGAGCAACACAACCCCAAGCACACTTCTTGCGAGCTTGGTTTTCACTGAGTCTAGTCATCGGCCCTAGAGCCATTACACTGCTCCTCGCATGCAGTCTTGCCTTAGGCTCCTCGGCGAGCTTAGGCTTGAACTTTTAAGTGCAATCCTCGGCCCCAAAGCCACCAATGTAAGTCGAATGGCCTACACTAGAGGGGGGGGGGTAGGGGTGAATAGTATATTTGCTAAAAAAACTTAACGTAAATATGGTTTTAATCATTTTCTTGATTAATTAATGGACTGGACTAAGACTTTTGGGCCCTATCGGATTAAACCTAGCAACGCCCCACCACTCATTTCGGGCTAAACCGAACGACTCTACTTGGGGGGCTCCGCTCAACTACACCCCTAAATCAGATTCGAACCAGACCAAGCGGCTCTACCTTGGGACCCCATCTGGCTATACAAAGGATACTCACATCCTATCTTATCAGGAGAGATATGACATTACGAGCCTGCCATCTTTGGGATCAACCTCGACCCATTCTGGGCAATATCATCACGAGATTTTTGGGCGGCGTCGTCACCTTCACCTGCAATAAATATAGACACGACATGCCTCAGGTAATCCTAATTCCAATTTCCATTACCTCCACATTGGAGTCTCACTAACTTGAGAATCAGAGGTCTTTTCACCGAGTCTAGTCATCGGCTCTAGAGCCATTACACAGCTCCTAGCATGCAGTCTTGCCTTAGGCTCCTCGGAGAGCTTAGGCTTGAACTTTCAAGTGCAATCCTCGGCCCCAAAGCCACCAATGTAAGTCGAATGGCCTACACTAGAAGGGGGGGGGGGGTAGGGGTGAATAGTGTATTTGCTAAAAAAACTTAATGTAAATCTGGTTTTAATCGTTTTCTTGATTAATTAATGGACTGGACTAAGACTTTTGGGCCCTATCGGATTAAACCTAGCAGCTCCCCACCACTCATTTCGGGCTAAACCGAACGACTCTACTTGGGGGGCTCCGCTCAACTACACCCCTAAATCAGATCCGAACCAGACCAAGCGGCTCTACCTCGGGACCCCATCTGGCTATACAAAGGATACTCACATCCTATCTTATCAGGAGAGATATGGCATTACGAGCCCGCCATCTTTGGGATCAACCTCGACCCATTCTGGGCAATATCATCACGAGATTTTTGGGCGGCGTCGTCACCTTCACCTGCAATAAATATAGACATGGCATGCCTCAGGTAATCCTAATTCCAATTTCCATTATCTCCACATTGGAGTCTCACTAACTTGAGAATCGGAGGTCTTTTCAGCCCCCCCCCCCATCAGCATCGAACTAGATAAGGAGATACACCAAACCGGACCAGAAGGCCCCAACCCTCAGGCAGGAACATTCGACGCCCACCGTGGGGCTGAGTAAAACTTACCTCCCCCACAATGGTTAAAACCCGGAGCCAAGCGACGCTGCCACACACCAACAGCAACGACCCGACGATGACGATCGACCGCCACCTGGTGACGCTTAAACAACAAGGAGCGATGCTCTGGTATCGATCAAACATTCCCTTGAAGAGTCCCAACAGTGGATAAATGATCTGGAAGCCAAAAACCAATGGCTAATAGCCCAGATCGAGATGTTGACATGATCCCGTGGGCAGCCCCCGATCGACCACTAGCACTACCGCTCAAAGCCTCGAGAAAGTAGTTAGTCGGGAAAGAGCAGACCCGAACCTGTTCTCTACGATGAAGTCTTCAACACCCCTCATCCAGAGAAAAGCAAGGACCCTACAACCCAACAAACCAGGACTGCTCTTCCTCTCGACGTGGGACCCTTCGCCGAGCACTTTGCTGAGCCTTCCCGACTTTCCTGGGAAAAACCGCCCTATTGTGGTTTGCTTCCTTTCCGCCGGGATATATCCATTATTTCGACAACCTCTCTTGTGTCTTCCTCAGCCGATTCACCACATCGTGGGTATATCACAAAATAGGGGCGACCCTCCACTATATTTGGCAGGGGCAGCACGAGCCCCTAAGGGAGTACCTGAGCATGTTTCAAGCTGTAGCGGCCGAAGTTCCCAACCTTGACCCGTGAATTGAACTCTTCTCCATCCAGCTCGGGCTAAAGCCCAAACTCTTTGCCGACCATGTCGCCATGACAGAGCCAAAAAACATGACCGATTTTCTGGAGAAGACTGCTAGCTTCATAAAGATGGAAGAAGTTCGAGAAGCCAAAAGACTGACTGGCAAAATCTCAAAGCTATTGTCGAATACAAGAAATATAGAAAAGGAGGCAGAAGAGGCGAAGATCGTCATCTCCACGAGCAGAACAACAACCTAGCACCGAGGTCTCCACCTCGCCCGAGTGCCCGATTTGAAAGGTACATGCCCCTCAATACCTCAAGAGAAACCATTCAGCAAGAAGTATATTATTTGCAACTACTTTGGCCCCCCGGTCACCCCGAAAACATGAGATATTCATTCAAAGGCAACAAGACCAAAAGGTGTGAGTTCCATCAAACCTACGGACACACCAGCGAAGAATTTGTGGTCCTCCATGACTAGATTGAATGATTAATCAGACAAGGTTGTCTCGACCACTAATTCGGTATGATCGGAGTCGCAGCTATAGCCAACGAAGTCACCAACAACGTCGAAGTCCCAGTAGCACACCATTGCTTGGTGACGTAGACAACCACGACGACTCTAAAAGTGAGCAACCCCAACCTGACGTTCAGGGAGTCATCGACTACATAACGGGAGGATTTGCCGGAGAAGGCAGCCTTGAAAGACAACCACCCAGTCTTCTACCTCGGAAAGACCTTACCGACTTGACTATGTAGCGGATGCCATGATCCTTGTTGAGATCGCATAGCCAAGCCTCCGTGGGATTACCTTTGAAGAACAGGGCAACGCAGAGGCCCGAGTTGCCGAGCTTGATCTTATTGAAGAAGAACGAGAGCTCACCAAAATTAGAGAAGAGACAATGAAACTTAAGATTGCCTAGAAGTATGACAAACGTGGCAGGCTCAAAAACTTTGCAGAAGGAGATATTGTTCTCCAAAAGATTGAACCACAAAGCAAACCAACCGGAGAAGGCAAGCTTGCTCCAAAATGGGTAGGCCCCTACCGAATCATAGAGGTCCTCGAAAAAAGTGCTTACATAATTGCCGAGCTCTTCGGATGTGAACTCCCACGATCGTGGAATGCAGCCTCCCTACGAGCCTACTACAACTAAATGTTCCATCCTTAAATTACAATAAGGCTGAAGTACTCTTTTTCCTACTTGGTGGTTTTTCCCACTGAATTTTCCCTATAAAAGGTTTTATTGAGACTCCTCCATGTGTAAGTCGGGCCTGACTCTCGGTGGGACAAGATGTATCTTTAGATATTTCCCAAAATCATATAAAAATAAATTCTCAACAAAAAGTTTTGAAACTTTTTCCACTGAAACTAGATTTTTCAAGAAAACTGCAAATTCATGAATTTCAAAAAAAATTATTTTCTAAATTTTTCAAAAAAACTCTAAAACTATACTAACTTAAATTGGAAAGGTTCAGTTGACGATAGAAGGAGTACTTATAGGTTTGTTTTCACTTGTGGTACAAGAATTATCAGTTGGGAATCGAAAAACAAACAGCTACAGTTATATCTACACAGCTGAAGCAAAATATGCTGCCTTGAATGGAGCGGCATGTCAGGCTATGTGGTTACATAAAATTTTGAATGACTTGTGCTTCTTGCTACTGATTGTGGGTGTCCAACAATTCTTTCTGGGAAACACCACCTTGATCAGGCTATGATACTACTTGATGACTTCACTAGGTCACCTTTGGTTGCAAGAACACATAAGATCAATGAAGAAGATGCTCACGATAAGAAAACCAGAGAATGTAGAAGACAAGCTAAAGTGGAATTCACTAAGGAATATGAAGGATTACAGAGAGTACAATACGATTACACTATTGATATATAGTCTCTTATATACAACTAAGACTAACCAATTATACCTGTGGGATAACGTACAATTTGGTCCTTCAAATATAGCCGAGTTTTCATAGTGGTCCCTAAAAAAAATCTCGGTCAATGTGATCCCTCTAAAACATGACTCGGGCAAAATAGTCTAATTCAATTACTTTTTTGCCCGAGTCAACTCGACTATTTTGCTCGAGGCACTATTTTGTCCAACTCATATTTTAGAGTGACCACATTGAGCGAGTCTTTTTGTAGGGACCACTTTGAAAACTCGGTTATATTTGAGGGACCAAATTGTATGTTATCCCTATACTTGTATTAACTAGAAATAACTACTATACTTGTATTTGTTATAGCCATGTATACACGATTTTGTTATAGCCACTATACACGATTATTTAGTTGAACAGAAACAACTATAACATGGGATTGGATACAACTATATTGCATACTACTGTTTAAAGTGCAGAATGAAAAAAATTACACATCATCACAACTCTGTACATGTATGGGATTGGAATAAGCAGGAAATCGATGAAAATTATTAAACTAACTAGTATCAAGTAGTTGATACATAGGTCTATGATACTACAAAAAATACAACGCAAAAGATATTGATTCTGAAGATATAACTAAAACTAGCACTTGAAATCAAAGTATCAGTCAATAATGATATTAAGTGAAAATGGCAAAGATTCTACACCTTAGAAATATAGAAGTTTCATTGACAACTACAACCGAACACAGAGGTGCATGCAATGTTGCTCAAATAAATGTGCCAATTGTTTGATTGTGATAACCTAGAGTGCTAGGTTAGTGAATTGGGTGGTTGCCTTTGTGCTTGAGGCATAAGTCCAATGGTGTAACTTGATTTACTATGATTAGTGATTGTTTTCCTTTACACTATATTTGGATAACTTTGAGTAATGGGTTTGGAGGGGTTTGAAGGGTTTTGGAGGGGGAGGGATTTGGAGATTTTTGAAAGGATTTTAAAAATCTTGTTTGATTAGACTTCATAAGGGGTTTGTTGAGATTTGGTAGACCATTAAGCCATTGTTTATAATAATATATATTTTTGTTTTAGGGATATTTTTGTAATTTAAGTGTTTTTAATTCATTAACCTTTCAAACCCTTCCAAAACTCTTCAAAATGGGGGGTTTTGAAAATGGGTTCTAGGAGGAGTTTGGAGGGGTTTGAAACTCTCCAAACCCCTTAAAAAAAGTTATTCAAACAGAACATTTTAAACCCCTCCCCCTCCAAAACCCTCAATCCAAATATAGTGTTAGGGTAGAGGTGCAGGAGTGCTCTCGGTAGGAAGGCGGAGACTTCCGGGTGTGGAAGTTCCTTCGGTGTGAGAGCAGATACTCTTCGGGTAAAAGATCCTCATTGTAAGGAAAACATTCATAATCTTGTAAAGTTAAGTTTGAAAATCCTAAGTGAGGGTGCTTAGGTAGTAGAGTAGGCATTAAGGCCGAACCACTATAAATCGACTTATTTGCATTGCTCTTATCGTGTTTTGATTACTTGTATTATTTACTCGCTTTCGCATTCATCTAGTTGAATTGAGCTCTTGCCTAAGTAATCAAGAAACGATTAAAATCGAATTTAGACTAAAGTTTTAGTAAACACACTATTCACCTCCCCACTAGTGTAGGCCATTCGACTTACATTGGATTCAAATCCACTGAGTGTAGGTCAACTCATGAAGGACTTTACTCTTTTGTTGGAAGGTAACACCTGCATTGTGTATACTGATAACTTAAAAACAACTTAGTTGATTACAATTACTATGGCAAAGAATAACATGTTTTCTTTCAATCCTCATGATACCAATTTTGCTCTTAAAGCTCGAATTTATGATTCTGATAAATTATGGCATTGCCGATATGGTTATCTAAATATTGATTACTTAAATAAGTTGAATGGCGAATCTATGGTCATTGGCATGGAAGGCATCAAAGGAAATATGACATATATTTGTGAAAACTGTGCATATGGCAAGATGCACAAGACAACGTTTCCAAAGAAGGCAAGGTATATATCTAATGAACAACTAGAGCTGATTCATTTAGATTTATGCGGACCAATGCAGGAAGAATCTTATAGTGGTAAGGTTATCATTTTTGTTGATGGTTATAGTAGATATACATGGATTGATTTCATTAAATCAAAAGGCGAAACTCTTGAAAAGTTTAAAGAATTCAAATCAAGAATTGTAAAGAACTTGGTAAATATATCAAAATTCTAAGAACTGATAGGGGTGAGGAATATCTTTCATCAAAATTTGATGAGAATTGTAGTTTGAATGCGATCAAAAGGCAACTTACTACTGCCTATTCGCCTCTACAAAATGGAGTTGCTGAAAGACGAAATCGATGTGTCATATAAATGGTTAAATACTTGTTGAAAGGAAAACAACATCCCAAATTTTTATGGGCAGAAGCTGCTCAGGCTGTAGTGTATCTATTGAATAAGTGTTATTCATTAGCTATTAAGGATAAGACACCCTATAAAGCTCTGTATTAGTATAAGCCCAACATTGCTCATCTTAGAATTTTCTAAAGTATAGCTTAGAGAGAAACTTGATGATAATTGTACTTGTTGTATCTTAATTGGGTATAATCAACAATCAAAGCTTATCGCTTGCTTATTTGATCCGAAAACAAACAAGCTAATAATCAATTGAGATGTTCAAATAGATGAAAGCGAAGCCTGGGACTGAAATAGCAAGGATGACTCAACCATGAAGTTTCAAATTTTGAATAAAGATGATGAAGGAGGGTGCCTTGTTAATGAGGAAGCAGAAATTGAAGTTCAGGATATACCAATAGCTCTCAAAATTCACTAACTGATCCACATAGTTCATCAGATGAAAAATAAGGCTTCAGAAATATAGAAGTCTTCAAGAAAAATACGAACAGACTCAGGTATGCAACACTGCTAAAATTATTGAACTAGTAAACTTCTTCGAGGCAAGTAAAAATTTCAAGTGGCAGAAAGTCATGGATGAGGAAATAAAGTCTACTGAAAAGCATAACGCTTGGCAACTTGTTGATTTGCCGAGCGATAAAAGTGTAGTTGATCTGTAATGGATATATAAAATAAAATACAATTCTAATGGCTCTATATCTAGATATAAAGCATGTCTAGTAGCCAAGGCATTTATGTAAAATGAGACCTTTCCTTCGGTAGCTCAAGTTGAAAATATTAGAACTGTGCTTTCATATGTTGTTGTCCGAAGATGGGCAATGTATCACCTCGATGTTAAGTCATCTTTTCTCAACGGGGATCTAATTGAAGAAGTTTATGTACAATAGCTAGAAGGATTTGTAAAAGAAGAGGGAAAAATATATTTACTAAAAAAGGAACTCTTTAGATTGAAAGCTATAAAAATTCATAGCTATTTCGTTAATCATGGAAAGCTAAGAAGTTTACATGATCGAACTTCGTATTATAACATATCAAAGATTGAAGCTTGGTTATTTGCCTATATGTTGATTATTTGATCTAACTAGTAATAACTACAAGCAGCTTAATGAGTTCAAGCAGGACTTATTTCATCACTTCGAAATGACAAATCTGGGAAACTTGAGGTACTTTCTGGGACTTGATCAACATTAATCAAGGCAAAGACCGGTTAAGTATATATCAATGTAAGTATGCCAAAGATTTGTGACAATGCTTTGGTATGAATGATTGCAAACGTGTCGGTGCAAAGCTTGGAACAAGAGAAGAGGAAGAAAAAAACGTATAGAAATTGATTGGTTGTTTAATGTATTTAACTCATACTCGTCCAAACATAAAAAATTATTAGCCTAAAGTTTTCAACGTTGGTCTTAATCTGGGTTTTGATGATAACAAACATGGAAACTAATATTTGAGTAAGAAATATTTTCAGGTTCCATATCGGTTTGCGCAAGACGTCCGCGATCGAAAAAATCGAAGAAATTAGAAGGACGCTCATTGACACTGGGATTCTTTGGGAAGATAGAGTTTAGATTTAGGGTGTCTAGAATGAATGTGTAATCCTCTTTTATAATGCAAAGAACCCAAAAACTAAATCCAAAACTTAATACCCGAACCGGAGAAAGAACCATGCTGAAAATGTACTATGTGCATGTTTCGGTCGAAGGTTCGGTCGAACTTCGACCGAAAGCCACTAGAAATGTCCAGTAGTTGTTCGGTCGATCATTGGTTGAGGCTCGGTCGATCATCGGTCGAGGCTCGATCGATCGACCAACGACCGACAAATCGACCAACGGAACCTCAACGAATATTTTTTGAGCCGTTGAGTATTGTTTCATCTGGGTCCTGTTATGGCTCTCTATAAATACAAGACCCCAGCCTTCCTTCATCCTCTTTGATCACTATTAACATATTTGAGACATCCTTTGATCAATCCTAAGCCTCATTGAGCCAACTCTTGTAGAAACCCTAGCTTTGATTCCTCAGCTCTTTGAGCAAGCCTTGACTTCATTGATTCACCATCAAAGGCATCAAGAGAATGCTAGGAAACTTTGGTTGAAGCTAACTACTTTATTGTTTGATTTCTTGCTCCATTATCATTGTATTTTGTGCTTTATTTCATTGTGTTAAAGCTTGATTGTTAACCTAGTGTGTTAGGTCAAGTGTTTGGTGGTAGCCTTGGTGTAGAGGCTTAAATCCACTGGTATAAACTTAGTTTGATAGGATTAGTGATTGTTGTCATTTAGGGTTTGAGGTGGAAGAGTGCTCTTCGTAAGAAGACGGAGACTTTTGGATGTGGAAGTGTCTTAAGTGTGAGAGAAGAGACTCTTCGAGTAAAATGTCCTCATTGTAAGGGAAACATTCATAATCTAGTAAAGTTAAGTTTGAAAATTCTAAGAATGTGTGCTTAGGTAGTGGAGTAGGCATTGTGGCCTAACCACTATAAATTGAATAGTTAGCATTGCTTTCTTGGTTGTTGAATTACTTGTTAATTATCTTACTTCTGTTTGCTATTGAATTGTGAATTTGCCCAAGCAATCAAGAATTGATTAAAATAAAAAATTAGGCTTAAGTTTTTTGTTAACACACTATTTACCCTCCCTCTAGTGTAGGTTATTCGACTTACAAACATTCTTTCAAGGTTTATGCATACACCGAAAAAACATAATTTGATTGATGCTAAAAGAATTTTGAGATACATTAAAGGAACCTTAGAATATGGATTGATTTATCATCGGAATACTATGTTCAAATTACTTGACTATACTGTCTTAGATTGGGCAAGTTCAATTGACGATGGAAGGAGTACTTCTAGATTTGTTTTCACATGCATGTGGTGGCAGGTTAAGGAGTACTTCTAGATTGGGCAAGTTCAATTGACGATAGAAGGAGTACTTGACTATATTGTCTTAGATTGGGCATGTGTGTGGTTATATAAATTTTTGAAAGACTTGTGCTTCTTGCTACTGATTGTGTGTGTGGGTGTCCAACAATTCTTTCTGTGCGATGCCACTTTAATCGGGCTATGATACTACTTGATGATTTCACTGGATCACCTTTGGTTGCAAGAACACATAAGCTCAATGGAGAAGATGCTCACGATAGGAAAACAAGAGAGCGAAGAAGATAAGCTAAAGTGGAATTCACTAAGGAATATGAAGGATTACAGAGAGTACAATACGACTACTCTTTTGATAGTCTCTTATATACAACTAAGACTAATCAATTATACCTGTATTAACTAGAAATAACTATTATACTTGTATTTGTTATAGCCACGTATACACGATTTTGTTATAGCCATTATACACGATTATTTAGTACTACTGTTTAAAGTGCAGAATGAAAAAGATTACACATCATCACAACTCTGTATATGTATGGGACTAGAATAAGCAAAAAACCAATAAAAATGATTAAACTAACCAGTATCAAGTAGTTGATACGTAGGTCTATGATACTACAAAGAATGCAACGCAAAAGATTATTGATTCTAAAGATATAACTAAAGCTAGCACTTGAAATCAAAGTATCAGTCGAGAATGATATTAAGTGAAAATGGCGTAGATTTTGTATCTAAGAAATATAGAAGTTTGGTTGACAACTACAACCGAACACAGAGGTGCATGCAATGTTGCTCAAATAAATGAGCCAATTAATTTTTTAGAGGTAGCTGCAGATGACAAAATACAAATGGTTTGGCAGCAATGAAAGATGAACTAAATTCAGCTGCAAACATGCATGATACATGGGAGCTAGTCATTTTACCGGAAGGCAAAATTAAACTGCATTGATTTTAAATGGGTATTCATGATCAAACATAATCCCGATGGCTAAATTTCGAAATACAAAGAAAAACTGGTTGCTAGTGCTTTATACAAAATGAAGGGGCAGATTGTATGTTGAGAATTTTGCTTCGGTTGTTACACTCGAAACTATCCTCAATCATAGTTGTTGTTGCAAGTGAAAGCTGGCCTATACATCCAGTAGATGTTAAGTTAATGAGATTTAAAAGAAGAAGTTTACGTTTATGTATCAACCTGAGGGATTCAAGATTAAAGATCATGATCATTACACTACAGTAAATATACTAATAACCGACGCTTTATTTAGGAAAAATCGACTTTTTTTCTAGTCGAAAATAATATTTAGACTCTTCTAAAGACGCCGGTTCAAAAGTAAAGAGTAGAGGGAGATGAAAAATAAAGAACTGTCACCCTTAAGGATGCCAATTTTTTCAAAACAGGCGCCGCTCAAGGGGCGCCTGTTTTGGTGGCACATGCGCTCCTTGAGGGGCGCCAGCTACATTGAAACTGGCGCCTCTTTCAGGGGCGCCGATTTCAATTGTTTTTTATTAAAAAAATATAATTGCAAATATATTTAAATATTATATATATATATATATATAATATATTACAAGGCAAATTAACGTGAAGTACAAATATCCTTTCTGTATAGCTAACATGGGATTACAATATAGATGCAAATGACAAAAAACATTACTTCATACAAAATTGATCTGCAAACAAATAGAAATTTTTGATATCCTTATAATATTCATTGATGACGTGCAACTGCTTGACTTTAACAAGACAATCATGCATATAAGTGACAAGAGAAATGATATCCCAATTCACCATTTTTGCCAATCTTCACTTTGAGTTTCTCAAGTGCGACAGCCTCCATCAGTAATTCTTCATTAGACAACAAGCTCAGGGAGTTTGAAATCATACCTAAATTCTCAGGTGCATGACTATTTTTATCTCTTTGATCTTTTATGGCTTTTTCAATGACAAGAGATATTTTCTCTCTTCCATGCATTAAGTTTCCTGTATACAGTAAAAATGAATTTTCAAATAAAGACTACCAAAATATATATAATCATCTAAAGAACTTGAAACAACAAAAGGCTTTTGAAAAACATCATATTTGTCACATTACCTCAATGCATTTTAGAGTTATACTCTCCACCAAAGAAGGAAGCAGAGGAGAAACGAGTTCACATATTTCAATTACAGATGAACAAATCTTTGTTACAATATTTTCCATTTGCAAAACTTGCAGTGAACAATTCCATTTCCAATCAGAAGTTAATTATGAACATGTTGGGTGATACAACAGGCTACTGTGGAAAAATGCTAATTACTCATGTCACAGATATTAAAAGGTTACACACAAGTAAGGCACAATGAGTTAGAAACATTCTAACAAGACAAAAGGTAGTTGCTATAAAGAGTTAAAGACAAAGAGAGGAAGCAACTCGATTTATAATGTGGTTCTCTTGCCAAAAGAAAAGAGAAACTCAAACATATTCAGCTCACTTTTCCTTTTTGTCAAATGATCTCTTCCAGACCAAGTGTACACAAGCAATAAAGAGTAAGATAAAGGAATGAAGAAATAAAAAGTAGTTCCAGTTATTTAGCCAGAAGAATTTGCTAACATAGAATATGAATATATAAAAAACAAACAGAGGTAACTACAGTTTGATGTAGTGTATTAAACAACCAGAAGAATGAAGAAAATCAGAAGGTCTCTAGCCATGACTAACCGATATCATGCATTGCTACCACCAAACTTCTACATAACTTTAGAAGTGAACAGAGTAGCTTCCAAACATATTGAAATGTCATTTCTTTTTGTTTAGATTTTCATATCATAACTTTAGATTTTCATATCATGCCAAACTTCTATATTTGTTTCTTTTTTTTGAAGAAATGCCAAACATATTTGTTTCTATATTTGAAGAAATGCCAAACTTCTACATAACTTTAGATTTTCATATCATGCAACCTCTGCTCCCCATGTGTCATTTCTTTTTGTTTCTTCTTGTTTCTTTTTGTCTTTGTTCAAGCGAGCTCCTCAACTTTTCAAATTTCTTCTTCTTTTTCTTATTAAAATGCCTAATCTTGAAATTGATCTAGCCAGCATGCTCTCCACCTTAGCAACACTTGCAACTAGTTCTTCATTTACAATTTGCATAGTGTCTAAGATAATTTCTTCCTCCACTTGTATTGAAACAAAGTGTATATTTGCATGAGCATGTATATTTGAAAGGCAATGATGCACTAAAGTAGAAGAGACAATAAGCATCAAATAGAATGCACTAAATCAACATTAGATATTTGATAATTGCTACAAGTAGAAAATATTGGAACAAAAAATATGTATGCATCAATAATCGCCACAATTAGAGCATCCAAAATGTTATGCACTGATCCATAGATGTCTATAAACATCACTAGAAAGCTTATTACTCAGATACATACTTGAATGTTTGAACGAAGTTTCTGAAGAAGCTGAGATAGTAAAGATTGTGTTGTCTTCCTGACTTCTACTGCCCATGCCTGAATGACAGGTAACCTTCATTCCAAATATCAAATGCTAGATATCATCATGCAATCCATATCTAAAATGATTATTCTTTGGGTTATTTATAAATCAATTTTTAAAAGAAATAATCCTCAAATGACTTACTCAGCATGCATTTTCGACAATTTGTTCACGAAGGCTTCAAGGTCATGGGCCTCGTCATAATTACCATTCCTTATACATCTGGAATGCAAGAACACAAGATTACTAAGTACTTCTATCTATATGGATCCACTTAACAAAGGAACGAAAATCCAGTTAAAACTTAAAACAAGAGAATTGTTATTACAATGCATATTATAACCATATTCTCGAGTATAATATTCATTAACAACCATAAAATAATTAAATACACAAAGAAAACGGATATCAATACGGTATTAAACTTTATCAAGTTATACCAAAAGGATAAATCAGATAATGATGACATTATCCCCTTAACATAAAAACATATTGCAATGTAAGATAATGATATAGAAATGTAGCTATTTAAATAAGCTTTAAACATTACACCAAAGTAGTGGTTTAACATCATGTCTCATTGTTCACTGGTTGAAGACATTATTTATCTCTTGTGATAAGGGCACAATATTTGGAACCACAAAGGCATATATGAATTCATTCAGTTTTTAAGAAAATCAACTCTCCCAAAACATGTTCAATTTGCGAGATTTGGAAAAAAAACAAACTCATATAAGATAAGAAACAAATCAAAACGAATTTACCAAAATCAAACTGAGTGCACAAGTTCAGTTTCAATTCTTGTTCACTCAGACACCCTTAATGGTTTATTGAATGAAATATACTTTTTTTTGAAAAAACACAAGACAGCTACATACTAATTTTATAAATTAGATTTTCTGTCTACTAAACTTATCAGTTTTTAATAAAATGGTAATAGAAATTTATCTCGTTTGTAAGTATGGAACTACGACCATCATGCAACTATGCAAGATAAAAGAAAGCTTAAGAAGACACCACATACATCGTTTAACCCTTAACTGTCATTCCCTTTCTTGTTTAAGTTATACCAGCGTAATTTGGACATCTAATTCCCATATGGATCTTAATGTATAAGTACCCTATGGGAGAATGCTATAGGGTATGACTGTGTTGTGCCTCTACATAAGTCCAAAGATGAGATGGTTGTCATTAGTTATTTTGCTAATGTTTGGTCATATCCTGATAAATGTTCTTGGACATTACCATCCTCTGCTTAAGCTTCTGCCCTATTATATGAAACACTAGAAATTGGCTTTTGCATATCAGGTCTAAGTACAGTTGCAAAACACCAAAGCTAATGCATACTACATCTTTAAGTAATTTCAGGAAACATAGAACTGATGTTAAGGTATATGGTCCTAAAAGGAGTTCATCATACTCATGTAAAGAAAGCCTCCTAGTGTGTACATATGGGCTGGTTCTGAGTGATGTTCTCTTGGACTGCTTGCCCCAGTAGAAGTAGGCTACAGAGTAGCAAGTCCAGGGTTTGAGACACCTAAAACCACAGTTTGAAATGCAAATTAAGTGAAATTTCTCTCCGTGCTGGAGATGATAGACTGGTAAAATATGCACAATAGCCCCACTTTTTCTGGTGCCAACATACATGCTTTCTTTCTCATTGTACTTGGTATTTTTGATGTTTCTTCGTATCATTTCCATTTCTGGTATTTATATCTAGGAAAAATATGAAAATTAGCTAAGGCTTTGATGATGATATCATTTTGTCTGTGAACAACTAGATATAGCCTATTAAATAAAGACAACTGCTAAAAAATTGAAGCTATGTCTTCAGGTCCTTCTCATGTTAATTTGTACCACTAAAATTATTGTGGTTTTTACTCAGATCTGTTGAATATATCAACATAGAGACAGAGACAAATCCCATTGATCGGTCAGATAAATCCTACTATTCCATAGACCACCGGAGGCTGCAACTAGATCTACTGAGGATGCTATCTCACTAGAGTCTCACATGATGGTAAGACGTTTGAATGTTAACCTTGCTACATAATTTAGTTCATGTTCTAGTGTCTACTTTTTTCCCTTTTTCCTTGACAACTTTTTGATGTAAATAGGCTTGACATCTCATGAACTCACATGCTTTCTCACTGATTTCTACTTGCGGAATATAAACTAGCCAACTTTAAGAGAATTGCCAGAGCTTTGAGTATTGAAGGTGACTGAGCACTAATATTGTATATATCCAAAATGTGTATAAATGCATATCATCAAATGCGAATAAATCCAAAATCCAAAATTGAATGACTAGCAACAAAGATTGACCAATAGAAACAAACTAACCTCGACCAGCAGCAAAGATTGACCAGCAGCAATGAGGCGAGAGGAGGCCTCGACAAGTAGATCCGGGGCAGCAATGAAGCAAATGAAGAGCGAAAGAATAGGGATGAACAGCAGAGGCCTCGACAAGATGAGGAAAAGGGTTTTTGGACGCAACGGGAAAAGCATTTTAGGAAGCAGATCAGAAAGCAACGAAAAAAGATGAAGAGTTTGCTCGAGCGTGAAAGCAGATCAGAAGCAGCGAGATGACCTAGATAAGTAGATCCAAGGGTTTGCTTTAAAGAAGGACGTGAGAAGCAACGAAAAAAATATGCATACAATGACCTAGAGAGGTGACGACGTTCTTCAACAGCACGGGAAGAATGCTCCGCGAGAGAGGTGTGTTAGGACCTAATTGTAATAAAGTAGGACTTAGTTGTAAAGTGTCTAAGGACATATGTGTATATATTATAAAGATACTCTTATATATATACATATGAAAAGAGAAGTCAGAATAGGCTCTCTAATTTTCCCAAACCACATGGTATCAGAGCCTTAATTTTCTTTTCATCGTATTTTTTTTTCTCTTCCCAAACTACACGGCGTCGTCGTCTACTAACACGTCCCACGGAAGGAACACCGTCGTTTTCTAGCCGCTCATCTCATGCGTCGACTTCCTCAGCAGGGACTCCTCCATGTCGTGCATCACACGACGCCTTCTCTGCGCGACGCCTGCTCCCAGTGGCGACGCCTTCGATGCCTGCGCGCTCCTAGTGACGCCTTCTTCCCATCTCCACGAGGCTCAGCCGTCGCGGGCGACCTCCTCCCCGCCCACTCCCCAGCGCCTACAGCCACCTCCTTTACGGCAGCGCGCCTTCTGGTCCCTCCTCCCAGCCCGATTCGATCACCGCGAAGACCGTGGACTAGCTTGGCACGTCGTCGCTCGAGCTCGGCCGCCCCCTATACTCTGGGCACTGCTCTCTACTTCTTCCCATCCGCCACACCGACACGTGCTTCACAGGCACGCCAAGTGCTGCCTCCACTAGGTGCAATTGCCTCATATTTGGTATTCCAACAATTTGATGTTTGTTGCTGCAGTTAGAATCTAGAGCCATCATAATTGCTATTTGCTAAGCACTGTTCATAGTATTTATCTCTCCATAAATCGATATGTCTATACTACCATTGGGTTCTTCATCTTCTGCATCACTGTCTGGTCCAATGTTCATTACAACTGAGAAACTTAATGGGAGGAACTATAACTCCTGGGCAGCAACGGTAAAAATATGGTTTGATGGACAAAGGCAAGAAGAACATCTTACCACTAGGATCACATCTATCACTGAGGATAAGAGGGCTGCATGGGTAAAACTTGACGCCCAACCTTTAGCACTATTATGGCAGGCAATTGATCCTTCCCTGATGAGTATTTTCAGATGCCACTTCACCTGTGTTGACACTTGGGAACAAGCACGTCATTTATATATGAATGACATTTCTCGTGCTTATGACACTGTTGGGAATCTGTTTCAACTTCGGCAATCAGATTCATATATTACTACTCATATTGGCATGTTTCAAGCCTTCGCCACAAATTTTAAAGACCTTCTTCCATTATCTACTCCAGCTATACAGAATCATGTTGATCAGCTTCTTGCTATTATGTTTCTTGATACAGTTCGGCCTGAGTTAGACCCAGTTCGAACTCAGATTTTAGGTGGCACTTCACTTCCTTCTTTATCAGACACCTATATTAGGATGATACGTGCTTCTACTGCTCATATTCCTCCACCAACACATGATCGCTCTGCTATGGCCGTAGAAAGCACCCCTACATATAGAGGAGGTCGAGGTGGAGGTCACCGTGGTCGTAGTGGCGGACGAGGTGGTGGTCGTAGTGGTGGCCGTGGACGCCATCAGTGTTCCTTCGGTGGAAAATTAGGCCATAACACAGATGTTTGCTTCAGTTTACATGGCTATCCCCTAGGTCATTCGGCTCATACTCAAACTCACACTGCTCATGTTGCTCAGTCGGATTCATCTGCTCAGAGTGGACTATTAGAGACTCCATCTTCGGTGGGCACTACGCCCAATGTTACTATTTCTACCGAGGAGTATGCTCGTTTACTTCAGCTTCAGTCTACTCAGCCAACACCATCTCCTACCCATGGTGGACTATCTACTGCATGCGTGACACATACCTCTGATTCTCGCCCTTGGATCTTAGACTCTGGAGCTTCTGAACATATGTCTGGTACTGTCTCGTCCTTCTCTTCTCTCCAACCTCTACCGTATCCCACCTCTGTTACTCTTGCTGATGGTTCTCAATCATCAGTACAGGGTATTGGCACCGTTCATGTTAACTCTTCTTTACACTTATCATCTGTGTTTTATATTCCTCAGTTTCCTCTAAATTTGTTGTTTGTCAGTAAGCTCACTAAATTGCTGAATTGTTCTATCACATTCACAGCTGATATTGTTTCTCTTCGAGATTCGCGGACTGTAAGGGTGATTGGCACCGGGCATGAATCTCGCGGTCTGTACCAACTTGATGTGACACCATCCGCTTTAGTGGCTGATTCTTCTCCTCCTCTACGTCATAGCCAGTTGGGTCATCTGCATCTCCAAACTCTTCAAAAGATGGTTCCTTCTTTTTCAAACCTTAAGAGTCTTGAATGTCAATCATGTCAACTGGGAAAACACTCTAGGTCTTCGTTTCCCAGTAGTGTCAATAAACGTGCTTCGGCACCCTTTGCTTTGATTCATTCTGATATTAGGGATCCTAGTCGTGTCATATCAAAATTGGGATACAAATACTTTGTTACTTTTATTGTTGATTATTTCAGAATGACATGACTTTTCGTATTGAAAGAATATTCTGAATTGTTTACTATCTTTTCTACCTTCTTTGCTGAAATAAAAAATCAATTTGATACTTCCATCCGGGTGCTCAGAAGTGATAATGCGAAAGAATACTTCTTTAGCACCTTTCAACCCTTCTTGGCTCAACAAGGCATTTTACATCAATCCTCACGTTCTCATACTCCTCAACAAAATGGAGTCGCTGAACGTAAAAATTGCTCGTACCCTTCTTATCCATATGAATGTCCCCCTTAGATTTTGGGATGACACAGTTCTAACTGCATGTTATCTCATAAATCGAATGCCTTCAACAGTCTTACAAAATCAAGTCCCCTTTTCTATCCTCTTTCCACGTGATGAACTCTACCGTCTTCCGCTTCGCGTGTTTGGTTGTACATGTTTTGTTCATGACTTATCTCTTGGTCGAGATAAGCTCGCTCCCCGAGCCATTCGCTGTGTGTTTCTTGGGTATTGTCGTCTTCAGCGCGGGTACTGTTGTTAATCTTCTGACCTTCGTCGCTCCTTCATCTCTGCAGATGTGACATTTTTTGAAACTATAACCTTTCTTCACATGTCAGTCCACCTCTTCTGACTCTATTACTGAGGTTCTATCTTCTCCAGTCCCATTGTCCCTTTCAGTCGACCCTCCTGCTCCTCAGACTCAGACTCAGCCACTATAGGTTTATCATCGTCACTCAAGGCAGGTACATGACTCAGATTCTCCTGCCCCGTCGTCTGCCCCTACGGTCTCGGATCTCCCACCTGACCTTGATCTTTCCATTGCCTTCAGGAAGGGTACTCGTCAGTGTACTACATCACATCCTATCTCTCGTTATCTCTCTTATGTTGCTGTTTCACCACAATATTATGCATTTCTTTCTTCTTTGGCTTCTATTTCCATTCCACAGCATTTCTTAGAGGCACTTCGACATCCGAGGTGGCGTTAGGCTATGTTGGATGAAATGTCTGCTCTTCATGCTAATGACACATAGGCATTGGTTTCCCTTCCGCCAGCAAAATCCACCGTTTGTTGCAAACGGGTTTAAACTATCAAGACATTACCATATGGGTCTGTTGATCGATTTAAGGCTCACCTTGTCACCAAAGGGTACACTTAGACTTATGGTATTAATTATCTAGATATTTTCTCTCATGTGACAAAGATAACGTCCATCCGCTTGTTCTTCACGCTCGCAGCCATTCATAAGTGGCCTCTTTATCAGCTTGACATTAAAAATATCTTTCTTCATGGTGATCTGGATGAGGAAGTCTATATGGAGCAACCACCAGGGTTCGTTGCTCAGGGGGAGTCTGGCCTAGTTTGTCGCTTGAAGAAATCTCTATATGGGCTGAAGCAATCTCCTCGAGCATGGTTTGGTAAATTTAGTTCTGTCTTACTCTAATTTGGGATGACTAGAAGTATATCAGATCATTCGGTCTTCCATCTTACCTCATCCTCTGGGATGCGAATTCTCCTGATCGTATATGTCGATGATATAATTATCACAGGGGATGATAATCAAGGAATTGAATGATTGAAAGCCTACTTGCATCAGCAGTTTGAAACCAAGGACTTAGGCAGTCTAAAGTACTTTTTGGGTATTGAAATAGCTCGATCTCAGGGAGATATCTATGGTTCACAGAGGAAATATGTGTTAGATATGCTTGAGGAAGCAGGTTTGCTAGGGTCCAAACCGGTTGATACCCCGATGGATCCAAATATCAAGCTGGTACCAGGACATGGGGAGCCCTTACCTGATCCTGGAAGATATCGTAGGCTAGTGGGTAAACTCAATTGTCTTACAATTACTAGACCTGATATCTCTTTTGTTGTTAGTGTGGTCAGCCAGTTCCTTGAATCTCCCTGTGAGGATCATTGGATTGCAGCCATAAGGGTACTACGTTATCTTAAGGCTGCCCCAGGCAAAGGCCTTCTATATCACAATCAAGGTCACCTTCAGGTGACTGGGTATACTGATGCTGACTGGGCTGGAGTACCCACTGATCGTCGATCCACCTCAGGATATTGTGTTTTCTTAGGAGGCAACTTGATCTCATGGAAAAGTAAGAAACAAAGTGTGGTGGCGAGATCTAGTGCAGAGGCCGAGTGCAGAGCTATGACATTAATCACATGTGAGCTGATTTGGCTAAAATAGTTAATGACAGAACTAGGTCTTAGTCACACTGAACCTATGAAACTGTACTGTGACAATCAAGCTGCTACGCACATTGCTTCCAACCCAGATTTTCACAATAGGACAAAACATATAGAGATTGACTGTCACTTTATTAGAGAAAAAGTGCAATTTAAAGAGGTCACAGTGTCTTTTGTGAATTCTAATGATCAGTTAGCTGATATCTTCACCAAGTCTTTAAAGGGTCCAAGAATCAAGTATATATGTGACACGCTGGGACTGTGCAATATATTTGCTCCAGCTTGAGGGGGAGTGTTAGGACATAATTGTAATAAAGTAGGACATAGTTGTAAAGTGTCCAATGACACATGTGTATATAATGTAAAGATACTCTTATATATATACATATGAAAAGAGAAGTCAGATTAGGCTCTCTAATTTTCCCAAACTACAAGGTGAAATCCATGTCATGCACCGCAATGACCAACGCGAGAGGAATGCTACGCCGGAAGAAGCTTGCGAAGGTCTCCGTCTCATGGAGATGGCGAATGCGAGAAGCAGCGTAGAAGAGCAAATTAAAAAAAAAAAAAACAACGGCATTCACGGGCGCCGGTTATTAATCTAAAGTAATTATACATTACTTAGATTAATAATCGACGTCAGTGGAGGCCGCTGGTTATTTTCCGTGGCGTCCGTGGAGGCGGCCGGTTATTTTCCGCCAAAAACACTCATTTCGTTAAAGAAGGCACTTTATGGCCTTAAGCAGACACGTATAGTAAGATAAGTACACAATCAGCCATTGCATTAATAAAGAACTCAATTCAGCACTCAAGGACACGCCATATATATTAAGGCAAGGTACCATTTTATCGGTGACCTTGTTGCTGATGAGTTATCATAGTTAAACATTGCAAAAAGGAATTGAAGAGCAAACTGCACATATTTATGTTCATAAAACCACTCTCCCTTGACAAGTTTATTCATTTTCAAGACAAGCTTGGCATCAAATTAACTAATCTGGTAAGTACATGTGTAAAGCCTGTATCGATACTGTTTTCTAGTTGAGCAATTTAATTCTTGATTCCCGTTAATTCTCTTTCTCCACTCTGTTATAGCTTCCACAGTTCGTTGGCTTGTGAGTTCTTGATGATCTTGAGCTCTTGATGCTCTTGAATCGATGTAGGGAAGACCTGCAACAGTAACAGCTACTGCCAATGTTCAGCCTCTCCTCCTTTGAGGAGCAAAAGAAGGTCGGCCTTCATTTGGACCAACCCCTTCATCGCGGATCACGAACCTTTTACCCTTCTCCGAGTCCAGCACCCCGAAGAGCTCCGGCCATCCTCAAAGAAATCCATGCTGCGGCCGAAGACACGCCGCCACCACCGTGGGAGGGACGAACCAGTCCGTCCTTAGCCACCCCACCGCAGGGGGTGATGACTCCGCGCACGGCACAGCCCAAGATGGCCGAAGGCCGAGCGGAGAGCCCGCAGAAGCTGGGACTCTCCGTCGGCCGGGTCGCAGAAGCTGAACCGTCGCGAGATCCGAGACCACCTACCTCTCTTCCTTCCCTTCTCAGAATCGCCACAAGTCTAACTTTTTCGCCTCCGGGGGGCTCGCCATAGATCCACCGGCGGTGGAGTAAGGGACTGAGGCGAACCCGAGACTCACGGAGGCGATGAGGGTAGCGGCCAAATATTAATGCACCGACCGGGAAGGAACTGAAGCTCGAGGAAGCGGAGTAGGACCCCGCCAGCCGGAGGAGAGGCCGCTCGCTCGGATGAGGAAAAGAAGACCCCGGCGCCGCTTGCTCGCTCGAAGTAAAGGACGCGACCCTTTCAAGCGTCCCCTCAACCGTAACCTTTCCTGCCATATTTAAACCTATGGACGAGCCCTTCCCTCCATTCGGTCGTCCCTCTCTAACCTCGTCCCCTCCTCTCTCCACAAACAAACCACATGGACGAGCTCCGCCGATACTTCCGTGATGACGACGAAATCCTCCCTTACCTCGACTTCTCCGACCAGCAACCGCCAATAGTGTTCTCCATGATCGAAGGGCTGCCGGATGGGAGTTCGAGCAATGTTAACGAGGATGTTGACCCAGTATTCGTCCAGTTCATGCCGGGCCAGTTGGACTGCAGCCGTTGCCTCTTGTTCAGAGAACTTATCCATTCCAACGGTACGTAGTGTGTATTCAATATCGAGAGAGAGAGAGAGAGAGAGAGAGGAATTGATTGGATTATTTGTATGCTTGCAGGCTACCAGAATGTGAAGGTGCTCGTCCATGGGGAGCCTCCTCACTTCAGCCATGCGATATTTGAGATCGAACGGCCAGGCAAGACGGGACAGAAACCAACGGTGGATCACTACTTGATCAAGTAGGAATCATGTGATTTGTTTGATTGATTTAGTTTTGGATGCACTAATTAATTAATTATAAATGCATGCAGTCTAGAGTCGAAGGACGGAGGATGGGTTGCGGGATTTCTCAACATTTACACCTTGTTGTTGGATACGGATAACTCCGTTGTGATACAGGACACGGTGTCTCCTATCTACACCACCCTGTGCGGCGAAGTGGAGGATTACAGCATCGTGAATCAATGGCTGCAGATACCACCAGAAGAAGACTCAGGTTATATATACATATATATGCACGTGCATGAAGTGCTTAATTTTTTGTGTGCACGATCGATTTAGCTAAACCTACATTATTTTAGCAGATTGTCAACGTTCTGAAACCACCTCGCAGTGTACTGATGGAGAACAGTTTGATGATGACATGCCTGGCAAGAGTAGGCATGCATTGCAGGTAATTTAATTATAAATATTTAGACTTATATAAAGTCATTCGAAGGACGTTTAATTGATAATTAAAATGGAATGAAATGAACAGAGAGAGAAAACCCGGAAAATTACACTGAAGGATTTGGCAAATCATTTCCACATGCCCCTAGCAGACGCTGCGAAGAAGCTGGAGCTTTGCTCCACTGCGCTCAAGCTTGCATGCAGACGGCACGGGGTCATGCGATGGCCTTGTCGCCAGGTCTCGTCTTCTTTTCTTTTGCTCATTATAATTAGTTAATTAATTATCTTCGTTGATCTATCTTCGAGTTGTGATTAATTTATTAATATACACACAAATAATTGATAGATAAAAAGCATAGATAGGCAGATTCAGAAGTTAGAGAGACAGATGGCGAACGTCACTCGGGAAGCTCTGCGCGCAGAGACGAGGGTTGAGATTGAGCTACTCAAGCACAAGAAACGGAGATTGTATGGATTGGACAAGTAGAAATCAATGTCTAATGAGTTATTTGATCAATCATTTTTATATTTCTTTATCCATCATTTTGTCCAGATAATTAATCATAGACTAAGCAATAAATGCTGTGATTCTATGCAAACGCTGAACAATAAAAATGGCGATCTCTGCCAAACTGTACTGATTTACTGTCATAATCAACAAGCGGCTATACATTGCCATTAAGAAGTTTTTAAGCTGTTGCCAGATGTGTTCCAAAAGAATATAATAAATTAAATATAAATGCAAAATACACCCAAGGTAACCGGTAATCTCATAGCTAAATTTTTCAAGGTACAAATGATGTGATGAAGTCAAGCAACCAGAATTGATTTTGTTTCTGTGTTGAAATTTCATATTCAGGTAAGAAAAAGCCAATTGAATCGACCATTGATAACAGCACTCAAGTTCAAATTACCTAAAAGCTTAAGATTCAAATGTCTTTGCCTTCTGTTTCCTGCATTCAGGAGAGAGAAAGAATAGCTTTAGTTAAGCAATGTTTGTTGTCAAATCAAATCTTCCTGCTATTCTCAACTTGTTCTCCAGAATCTAATCCAAGATGATATAAAAGGTTTTTACCTTGACAAGAATGTCATGGGAATAATCCACTGAATCTATAGTTTTAGCTTGATTTTCTCTGACCATTTAAATATATCAGAATAAACTTGATCACCACCTAATTCCTCCCCAGTGGCTCCAGCTGCAACTCTGATGATATCCTCTATTAAAGCAAAGTTGCCCATTATATCGACATGTGCGCCACTCTGCGTACCCCGACCTTCCAAGAGATTTGCTGGAGGGGCATGGTTGTACTCCCTGACGTGAGTCTTAATACCAGAAGGATTAAACCGGGTTTTTCCACGCCATCCTTTTGCACACATGTAACCTGCACTTAACACTGGCACGGTCTCATCACCATCAGTCAAATAAACACCTCCTTGCAAGCAGTTCCCTTCATTGCCACTGTTGGCTGAAGTATCAATCTGGAATGGAATGTAGCATTCGGCGTAAGGAGATAACTTGTAAACATATGCTCTTTCTGTAGGTATTCCCACTCCATAAAGAGAATATATCTCCATATCAGGAGCATTTGGTAACCTGGTAATCAAGGACAGAATAAAATTTGTAATGCGTACAAGCATTAGAGTTCGGTCTAATCTAAAATTGAAAGAGTCTTACTTTGTCTCTAAGGGATTTGACCAATATCTATAATGCATGTACTTTGGGTCATCTAGATTATCGGCAATTCCATAGGAAAAATGTTTACTTCCACGCTGCATCATCTTTGGGGCAACAAAACGAAGAAGATCCTGGAGAGAATCAGGTGTATATACTTTATAATCAGCAACTGCTTTAATTCCTGCCCACCCCAATTCATGGTACTCTGTCCAAATTTCTCGACAAGAAGAATTTGAATGAGCAACATTGTTTCCCTTAACTGCATCCTGTAAAAATTAAAAGAGAATGAAATTTGAAACCAACAAAATGTTTTGGGGCATAAATATCACTGTAATTATCTAGCTAGCTAAGCGAGCTTGACAAGCTTGCACAAAGATTTAAATAAAATTAAACCAACTGGGTCAAATTAGTACTAAAATTTTTGAATTAATTAACTTCACTAGCAACAAGAAAAGCTCTTGCGTCATTTGTTCTGTTTGGTTTGAAATCCCTATTTCCAGCCATATATGTTCATTTGGGAAATTATGAATTGGATATGGCCATAACAAATATAACCAAATTGACAGATATCATAATTACCCAATTGATAAACAACTGAAGCATTATTAGACAAGGTGATCAAAAAGCATCGGAAGGGTTTTCCCAATGCCCAAATATATATTTCAAATTAGGTATCTTTGCTAAGTTAATCCAGAGATAGGTAATGCAGGTACATGTGAACTTTGAACCAATGATAACATGTATCAAGCAGTTATAGCATTTGTAATTACCCGAAAATCAATCCGCTCAATCTTATCTGCAGGTGACTCTGCAACATCCTTCCCAAAAGAAATAATCCTGCCATAATTGACAATTTGTGATTGAATTTCAACCATCTCTCGATCAAAATCCTTGGAAGCATGAGAATCATTATTCTTCAGTTTCTTAGGACAACACTGAGAGCCTTCTTCAGGTGACCAATCTAAACCACCCCAGATGGTATCACCACCTTTTGGAATCATGGACATAGTTGAGTCCCATGTGCGAGTCATACGCATAACATGTCGTAAGGTTTGAAATCCAAGAAAATCAGAATCCAACACACCAGGTGCAAGGGCCCTACACATAAAGTAAAGTAAGATGTATCAGAGAATGGTAGTTAAAACAAGAATGAGTGCATGTCATATTTCAACATATTTAAGATACAACGGCCTCTGAATAATATTATCTTAACCACAAGGAAAGATAAAAATTGTCCTTGGTTCTCGAGTACTCACACTGCATTAATAAGAGTATGAATCTTATTTTGCCTGGATGAAACTAAAAAATTTGGTACACTCAATAAATGTTGTTGCAAAATTGTTGGTAATCTAGATTACTACAATGGTGTCACAGCTAGATTACTGAAATATAGCCCAAAGGGTCGGGTGTTGAGGAAATTCTTTTTTTTCAGTGTTTTAAAAAGTGGTCTATGCAGCAGTGGTCTATGCAGCTACATATGCATACACAATGTCATAACTCATAATGCATAGCATATTCATATGGGGTGCTAATATGCAGTCTATTTTCCAGATCTCACATGCTGGGTATACTACTTTTATTAATATAATATTTTGAATATTAAATACAAGCATATGCATTATACTGACTGCATATACTTTTAAAACATTATGGATTATCTTGCAGAAAGTTTATGACTTATAAATGTTGGTGCAAAATTGTTGGTAATCTACCATATACTTTTGAAACATTGTTTTTGGTCATTATTTCTTTATTAGAATTACCACTGCTTAGTGGTAATCCAATCACCATCACCCAGCAAACACAATCTTACAAGATTACCTTATACCAAACTCCACCTTTGGACTGAATACATAAAGGAAGAATACATTGCAAGACGAACCTAAAAGGGGAAAGGGTGTGGGTGGGCTTTTGGGCTTTTGAGCAATCATGTCACACTTTTCAAAGACAGGGAAGCTGATGTTGGGATCATTTAGAGAAGGCCTAGGCGAAATGGATCAATGGAGCTGGTGAAGGGGGCAGGGAAAAGGATATATGTAGGATGGGTTGGTGTTGCTTGTTTGAAAACATTAACATTCCAACCCAACCCAACAAAAACCCAAAAAGAAAACTTAAAAACAATAAAAGATGAAGAAGTTTTCTGGTCAAATCAAATAGGATTAAATCCAACCAAAAGAAGAAGTGGATATATTTCTATCCTTGAGGAATACAAGTACTCTGGATTTTATATGAAAAATGTCATATAATTTGGCATTCTTGATTCAATGTGAGAAACTGGAAATAATTTGAATAAATAATATTCAAAACTAATTACCTTGCAACAGCAACATCTTTTGCTTCAGCTGAAAACAGTCCTGCAACTGCTTTTGGAACACCAAGAAAAGGTCCTCCAATGTTCATCACTGCTTTTATATGGTCAGCACACCAGGTTGGACCACCGCCACCACCCATAGGAGCAGGTGCCTCAACCCACTTCATGAAATGCAGAAAGTATAAGACTCCCATGGAATGTGGAATAACCACAACCTTCTTTCCGTTTGTAAAGACCATGAGTTCTATGTTACTTTTTATTCTGCTCAATGTATGATCACGTAACTGCACAACTCAATTTGCAAGAGAAAAAAATCATCAGACTACAATTAAGGATGGAAACACGAGTTTAAAATCAATTCGTGTCAGTTAATTGTTGATGGGGGAAAGGCGAACCTCTGTATTTTGGAATGAGATTCGCCAATCATATGCAGCCATGTACATTGTTTTCTCTTCATAACCAATGCGAGCCAAGTTGGCAATCAAAACAGCCCATACAAAGTACCCAGGAGCAAAATAATCTGCTGCAACTAGACCAGTGACTGGCCTAATTCTTATACCAGGAGGATCTAGTCCAGTTTCATTATCCAGCGACATATGCTCAACCCAGCATAAGGGTCTGAAACAGTTCATAAAATCAAATCAGAAATGATACATCAACTCAGAAATGCAAGAATCAACACTTCACTATCAGCAAATTAGAGAAATCTAGGAAATTGGACAAATCTATTATGATGAAATCAACAGGACCATCACTAAAAACAAAAAATGGGTTTTTGGAACTTTGCATATTGGATCAACTTGAGGCTCTTCACTAAAATGGGTTTTCCTCTTTAGTTGACATAAGCCCACCCTCCTATGACAATATACATGTAAGTTCATTCTTTCGTCTAATGAGTAGGAACAGACAGAAGGGTAGACATATTGTGATAACATACATCAAAAGCTTTGAGTGAAATCAATTAAATAGAAGATATTCTAAGAAATCTTTGAACTCAAGGAGTGTGTGATACTCCGAAGTCCCAAAACAGATAATCAACTTTCTAAACAGGAAAGATAAACTTGGTGAATGACTGAATTCTACATGCCTTTGCCAAGCCGTCCATATTTATGACAATACCCAGAATGGATATGGGCCCTGCAATAATTCCAAGTAGAAACAAACATTTTTTCAGAAAGGGCTTTTATAGGAAAAAAAATGTTTGGTAAATGCAAGCTAAAAGTGTTTTAGCCCCAGAATTTGCATAGCCAAAACCACTTTTTAAACACAGGTGACAGAGTGTTTTTACCAAAGTTGTGTTTCAAAGTAATTTTCAAAACCTAAAGGAATGCCCAATGGAGCCTCAATCAAACTAGTAGAAGAAGCCCTTTAAAATTCCAGACTTTATTTATTATTACCTTAAGTGATTCCTAGCTCCATTTGGCAATGCTTTAGCTTTTACAAATTTCCTTGGAAAAACACTCCCCCAAATCACTTTTGAAAGTGACTTTGAAAATATACTTTTTAGAGGTAAAGCAATTTTTTAGCATGTAATTTATCAACCACTATTGTTTCTAAATGTAGGCTATGAAATAATTCCAGCTCCGTTTGGCAATGCTTTTAGCTTTTACAAATTTCCTTTGAAAACCACTTCCCCAATCACTTTGAAAAAGTGGCTTTGAAAATATAATTTTTAGAGGTAAAGCAATTTTTTAGCATGTAATTTACCAACCACCATTCTTTCTAAATGTGGCTATGAAAAATTTAAACGTTGTAAGCAAGGAGGCTGAGTAAACCTGAGCCAAAATCCAAAACATAAACCATTATTGAGGTGACATGTATCTGCTAAACTCATAACTCAGCTAACACCCCAATTCAAAAGACTGAGAAAACCTTTTCCCAGTGAGAAATCTCTAGTTCCCGAAGGAGAAAGAAAGAAAACTCTACTTTGGAAATGAGAAAGAAAGAAAACTCTACCGTCCAAAGGACTAACGAAGTATTTTGCAGCTAAAAGAGTTTACTGAAAAAAGAAATTTGATTTCCACCATGCAAACCACTTATCATTCAAAGATCCCCAGTTTTTGCAGGGCAACCAACTAACAAATTGTGTGTCCGCAGATACGACAATTTCCACTTGTGCAAGTAATTGTTCCCTTGAGCTTGGTAAACCGCTCCTAATTCTTGAAAGTGCCAAACTTTTCAGGAGATAAAGGCAAACCTAACAGAACAGAAATAGAGGTGGAAAGGGATGGCGGCCCTACCTCTTGTACACCTCTCCGAAGGTTCCACCCCAAAGGCGCTTGCGGAATAGCCCGTCGGCGCACTGATGACCCTCCCAGAGCTCAAGCCCCCCAGTGACGATCCCGGGCACGAACACCACGGGGTGCTTCGCCTTGAGCCCCTCCTTCTGGAGCTTCACCCCCGGCGGGTCTGGCAGCGGGCCTGTGATAGCCTCCGTTACGTACTGCGGAAACGACGCTGGCATGGCGTTGAAGCAGAAAACCAACAGCCACCAGACGAAGCAGATCACACCGATGAGCCAGCAGCAGCTATCAAGGCACGACCACCGCGCCTTCCGCTCCTTTCCACCCTTCTCCGCAGACTTTGATTTCTCCTGCGGATCTTCCTTGGACGGGATGACAGTGGTGGAGGCGGAGGAGGCGTCGTCGGCCGGCTGCGGCGGCGGCGGCGTCGGAGCGCCCTTCCTCCGCCGAATCAGAGACATCGAAGCGATCCAAGGGTGGGGGTTTCGGCCAACCTTGAACTCTAGGCTTATCTGGAGTACTTACAGAAGAGCCGGTTGTGGCGGCGGGAGCGAGGTAAGAGATCGCCGGCCGGGGCAAAGCACGCAAAAAGATGGAGGAGAAATAAGAGGATTTTATTTCCAATTTCGAGTGGAGGGGGAATCCGTTAAGAGGCTAAGAGGAAGGGATCGGGTGCATCTTATCCAACACGGACTATGGAGTTCAGCCAGTAAAAACTCAGAAGGAATAATAGGTCAACTACCAGAACGGTTTTGTGGGCTCCGCATAAGTCATCTAGAAACTAGAATCCAGCGGGGCACATCGAATGGTTTCTCGTGATCAGCTGTCCCGTCACGCACATACTCGGGGAGAGAGGTTTTTGACTCGTTTTTTCACGAGAGCAGCCCTGCTGTTTCGGCCCAACCACCAAACACGTGGTAGTACCGCTAATCTCCAGTGAGCCACATTAGTAAACGAATGGAGGCACGGATTTTTATGTTTGGTAGTACATCCGTGGCAGGAGAGCCGGCTCTGTCGCACTCCTCGAAACTTCTCTCAGAACGACAAGCAGGGCAGTTCAGTAAACAACGTGGTAACAATTAATTTTTATTATTTTTCTATTACTTCTTTGAAGGTAATTATCGTAGATGATGCAGGGCGTCGTACCGATGAGTCTTTGGATTAGCTGTTTTATCTCTGACAGCAAACAGAGAAGACATGGTGGGCTTCCCCTTCGAATATTATATTTGTCGGCGAGTCGACGAGTGTCACGAGTCATAGCACGTTACCTTATATTAAGATTTAGGAAGACAAACCACTTACGCAGCACAATATACACTCCGCGGCGGTCGCTTGGGCGAGGTCATGTAACTTGGCCCACCTAGCCGAATGACTACCACCAAACATAAGGCGGGTAGCGAAAGAGATGAGGACATCTGTCACCTGATACCTCAAGCTGATGCATTGTCAGTCACTAAATCGCAGTTCCGGAATCAGATTCGAAGATTTTCTTTATTACTTCTAAATTCATTAAAATAGAAAAGTATGATTTTAAATTAGCCGACTACTATCCACCAAACATCACGATACTCTTCTTCCGAAAATAATAAAATAATTTCAATAAGCTTTTGGACGGGACCGACTCTCTCTAAGCTCAATCGGATTGATCTTAAAAATACTTTAACTCATGAATCATACCAGATTGAATCAGTTATAACTCAACCCGAAGACTCCACTCGGCCATACAAGGATATTAACATCCTTCATTTATTATCAAAAATTCGACAATAGTAAATTTATAATCTAGCGGATAGCAATCAACCTATTTAGTATATATCCTTGCAAAATTTTAGGAGACATCCTCGTCGAGTATCCATATATATATCTAACTCATAAAACAGACACAATGCACAACAAATATATTCTATGTTTCAATTACACATGCACCACCGGGAATTCTCTCTCCCTTAAATGTCAGAGTGTCTTTGTAGGTCACCAATAGAACTGCGTCGGATCGGAAACTAGGAAGACTTGCAGCACCCCCAATTTCAAGCGAGAACATTTGACACCCACCTTGAGACCGAGTAAGTCTTACATGCCCCGCCATTGTAGATACCCGGAGTCAAGTGCACACTGCCGACATCAGGCAATAGCCCAGCAGCAATATTCCCTCACTACCTCGATGTTAATACGGCAAAGAGTGATACTCTAGTGACTGCCAACTCAACTCTAGAGAAGTTACTACGAATGGTCGTTGATCTCTAGACGCAAAACCAAAGGTTGACGACCCAGGTAGACGCGCTAACTGTTGGATGAAATGGCACACTAGAGGGGGGGGTGAATAGTGTGTTAACTAAATTAATTAGACTAAATTCAGTTTTAGACGTTTCTTAGATTACTTAGGCAATTTACGAACGAATGACTAAGTGCGGAAGAGAGTAATAAAGATAAACAGATAATACACACAAATAATAATGCTAACACAATTGTTTATAGTGGTTCGGCCCCAATGCCTACTCCACTACCTAAGCAACCCGCTTTGGATTTTCAAACTAGGTTTACTAGATTAAATCGGTTTCCTTACAATAGGACTTTGACCTGAAGAGACTCACTCTTAATCTAAGGCACTTCTACACCCGGAAGTCTACGCCTTCTTATCGAAAGTTCTCTTCCACCTCAACTAATCCTAGTGAACTGAGTTTATACCGGTGGAATTAAGCCTCAAACACAAAGGCAACCACCCAATTTTAAGACCTAACAATTTTAGGTCTTCACAAGCACAAATTCAAAGAAAACAGTGTTCAAATAATAATTAAAATTATAATGAAAAGAGCTTAAAGAGTAAATTAAGATTAAATGCTCTTCTCCAAGCCTTCAAGCCTTCAACTTGCCAGTAAATGAGCTTGAGTCGTAGCAGAGTTGAGGAGCAGTTGGGGCTTGAAGAAGAACGTTGACGGAAGAACAGAGCGCGCTGCAATCGATCTTTTTGAAGACTTAAATCACTTCTTAAAATGCTCAATAATATCTCTAAGAAGCTTTTTAAAGAAGTTAGGTGAGGGGTATTTATAACCCCTCAGCTGACCGGGCGGCTCAACGGGTATAAAACTACCCGTTACCGT
The DNA here is from genome assembly GCA_034359265.1 of Canna indica. Lineage (NCBI taxonomy): Eukaryota > Viridiplantae > Streptophyta > Magnoliopsida > Zingiberales > Cannaceae > Canna > Canna indica. Next base: position 26,191,012 of record CP136898.1, on the reverse strand, counting down.
CGTTCGGTCGCATGTCAGTCGACCGACCGATCGACCGTCCCCGATCGGTGCGCCTTCTGTGTATTTTTTACGCTGTTCGATCGATCGACGGGTCGACCGAATGAGTCGCAGCTTCCTCAATCCCAGATCCAGTCGATCGATGAAGTGAAGCCAGAGGCGCAACCTTCGATTTGCATTCCGGTCGATCGATCGGTCGACCGACGCACCTTCTGCCAAATTTTAGCCTCTGTCGGTCGACCGACCAGTCGACCGAAGTAGCCTTCCGCAAATTCTTCACCAACTTCGATCGATCGACAGTTCGACCGAATGGCTACTGCCAAAATACAACACCATTCGGTCGATCGACCGGTCAACCGAACATGTTCTGGATATTTTTCTTTTGGTCTTCTCATTTTGCGCTTTGTTTTCGGGTTCCGGCATTTAACGTGCGTCAACTTGGAGAGCTATCCATGTGTTCTTTAGACTTGGCCAAGATGTCTTTGGTGCACAAGTCGAGCTTCGAGAAATTTCCACGACGAACCCGAATGCGACGCTCAATGTCTTTCTGATTTTCCGATTTCTCCTATATTTCTGATCGAAGACATCGAGCACTAATTGATATGGAATCTGAAAATATTTCTCAATGAAATATTAGTTCTATGTTTGTTGTCATTAAAACCGAGATTAAGACCAAGGTAGAAAACTTTAGGCCAACAATCTCCCCAATTTTGATGATGACAAACATCCTTAAGAAAATATCTACAATTAAGCATAGAGGATATCAACCATGGGATTTCTCCCCCTATCAACATGCATATCTATGAAAATAAACTCCCCCTATATATATGCATGGTCTTCCTATATTTTCCTCTCCTTTACCTATATTTTTCTCCCCCTTTTGACATCAATCAAAAAGGGCAAGAAAAGTCAACATATAGTCAAAGTTGAGACTCTAAAAGCTTGTTTTAATGAAAACATGTAGATCTCGACTCAAGGGATGAAAAATCAAATATCTAATAAGAGACTAAATCATATATAATATCGTGAAATGATAAATGAAATCTTTTACTTAGAATCATATATGCACTCAAATTTGGATATTTTCATAAATAAGTGAATCTTTCATGACATTTTCATAGTTCATTCAAACTTTCAAAATATCATAATATGGTCATTTAAAGTATGTATATGAAACTTTGATCAAACTTTCAAAATAATAAGAAACTAATGTCATTTGATCAAAATTTCAACTTAGTACGATTTCATTTGAAATAAGCATGAAAATATGAAAATGACTAAGTATCAAATTTTGCTATCTACTCATATTTTCCCAAACTTAGGCATCTAGACATCAAACATGAGTGAATCTAAGTATATGAGTCAAGTTTCAGCTTAAAATGAAATTTCTAAGTTACTTTGTTGCTTAGGTCTAAGTATACTTTAAGTTTACAAAAATCAAACTTTTTAATCCTTATAAAATCATATTCTTAACGAAAGTTTTTGAACCTTTAACTGGACAAACTATATTTTTCAAGGAATCTAGAGGTTTAAGAATCATTCAAAAATTAGTTTTCTATAAATTCATAAAATTCTTGAAAATCCAGGAGTATTTTTGTAAATTTCAGGTGTTTTTCCGAAAGTTATCATTTTTGCTTTAAACTTTCCAAACATCGTTGAATGATCATTTAAGATGTGTGTGTCAAGTTTGAGCTCAAAATGAAATGTCTAAGTTCATTTTTCATCCTATATTATTTTCAATGAAAAAGTGAATATTTCTAGCTATCATTCAAATTATCAAAATCATTCCTATAAATGATTTTACTCAAGCAATGATGTGAATGATATTAGACATTGAATCAAAATAATATACATGAGTTTTCATTTGAAGTTCTTGATGAGAAATCAAAGTATAAAAAAAGTGAGTATTTCAAGTAAGTGATATTTTGAGTTTTCAAAATTCAACTTCAAAATTTCATTATAAATCAGATTCTTGATGAAATTATTTGAAATTTTTACACAACATACTAGATTTTTCAATGAAAGTGTAGCTTCAAGAATCATCTCAAAATCAGATTTCTACATTTTTCTAAAATTCATTGAGTAAATTGTTTTAAAATTTAAATTTTAATAATATTTTCGTAATTTTCAGTAATTTTTCTAAAATTCATTGAGTAATTTTTCAAAATACGTTCAATTTTCATTCAAACTTTTATGACACTATAAAATGATCATGTAAAGAGTGTATGTCAAGTTTGGAATGAAAATCATGTCCTTAAGTCAAGATATCAACCTAGCATGGTTTCATTCAAAACTAAGCTAGTTATCATGAAACTTGCTAAGTGTCAATCATATCATTTACTCATGGTTTTTCAAACTTAAACCTAAGGATACCTAACATGAGTAAATTTAAATATGTTCCTCGAATATGGATTGAAAATGAGACCTCTCAGTCAATTTATTGACTTTGGTCAAATTGGTTCAAAAGAGGTTATCATGAAATGACCTCTACGTCATTTTATCTATATCCATATGAATTTTACATTCTAAGTGCATGAAAACATGTCATACCTATTTCTAAACATGTTTATGAATTTTGGACTTAAAATGAAGTGTCCAAGTCGATTTATTGACTTAGGTCAAATTTTTCAAAGTTTAAGTCCTCTAAAGTGATCTAGTTATCACTTTGTTAATCTACATATGAATTTTCAAGTTTAAATACCTAGAATCATGTTATATGTGTATCTAAATTTGTTTATCGACTACTAACTCAAAATGAGGTCTCTAATATGAATTTCAACCTAGAGCAAGTTTCATTCTATCAAGATATCATGAAATTGCCTAGATAGCAAAATTTTACCTACTTATGAAATTTTATATATTTATCATGCAAAAACAATCTTGAGTATAGAGACATCATTATAGCACAAGTATTCAAGTATTATACTAAGATTTTTGTAAAATCAAACTTATACCTCTTTCAATAGGATTTTGCCAAACTTGTCATTTACACTTCAATTTTATTCATGATAGCATAGACTTCCATTAATATTCTCAACTTGCAAGTAGACTTCATTAGTAGATTTAATGAAACTAAAGCTACTAGCAAGCAACCCAAACCAAATAACAAAGAGAAGAATCAAGTATCATTTTCAAAATCCACTTTGCAAAATAGTTTGAAATCCGTTTCAAAATATGTTATCATGAATCCGAAACGAATTTTAAGAGATCACAAATGTAATATTAATGAAAAATATGATCTCCAACCCTTCCTATTGGTTGAAAACCGAAAGGCCACAATGAGCCTACGATTTAGAACCGCAAGGTCGCATGAGCCCATTACAGGCTACATAGGTCTCCGAAGAGACCGAAAATCAAAAATCAAAAATCATTTGATAAGATCGTATTAAGAGCGGATAGGATTAGCTCAAATCTATCGAGTATCATAAAACTCCAACTTAAATGAATTCATATAAAGTAAAAGAGATGATACCAAGTTTATTTCGATGCCAATATCCATATCTATAGCTACATAGATGATGGTTAGAAGTTGCAATCAAATGGAGATTTTTCATTTGAATCCAAGGTCAACTTCAATGTTCCATTTCCCATACATATTTGTGTGGTAGCTCCCCCTACAAAAGAACAACACACTTTTGGTACCCAAATAACTTTGGGTCCTTGGGGGTGAGTTGGCTTAGGAATCCAAAGTGTCCTAGCAACACTTGGATTTCTTTTAAAAGCACACTCATGGATAGCATGGCCATATATACCACAACAAAAATAATTTCCATTGAACTTTTTGTTTTCATTTGTCTTTTGAATATGAGGCTTAAAAGTAGAATGTCTAATATGAGATTTAACATTAGCATGTACATTCCTTTCCGAAAAATCATTTCTACTAAAATTCTTAAATGAGGAAATATTTTTCATTTCATTCACTTTCTTGTTTAGGTTTAGAACCTCATTTTTCAAATCAATCATGGAGTTATGTAAAGCATGTAATTGAGTTTTCAGCATGTTCTTTTCATTCTTTAACATGTCATTTTTGCTTTTTAAATTGTTAGTGTCGATACTTAAAACATATGGAATGGACTAGAGACACTAATTTTTAGCTTCTCATTTTCTAGTTTAGCATCATGTAAATGAGAGCTAAGAGTCGAGTTTTCCTTCTTTAACTTTTTGTTTTCTTTATCCTTTTTTACCATCAAGGCATACATGATCTTGTATTCGTTTAATAATTCATCATAAAGAGGATCCGAGGAACTAGATGAATTAGATCTATGATTATGATAATCGTGACTAGAAGAAGAGCATACCTCCTCATTAACGTTCATGATGTTAATTTCGTGATCATGGTCGGAGGATGCTTCACTTGATGCACGTGAGTGAGTGGAAGCATTTGACCTCCATTTTGCCTTGTTCATCATACTAGGGCAATTCTTCTTCACGTGCCCTTTCTCATTGCATAGGTGACATATCATCTTTCTCTTCTGACTCTTTGTACTTCTTTGGCTAGATACACTAATAGTTTCAAAAACTTCATTAGATATAGGAGTATGACAATGGTCATCGTCTCCTTCACTTAGAGCAACAAGTTCTTCAATTTTAGCATAATCATAAAGCATGTTCAAAGTAGACCAAATGTCATATGCAGAGTTACAATGCATGACTTTTTCAAAAATATTATTTTCCAAATAACTATATATGCAATTTGTTGCCTTAGCATTTAACTCAAATCTCCTAATTTGTTCTTGGGTCCATGCATCCATGTTTTTCTTAGGTTCTATGTATTTTGACTTAACCATATTAAACACACCTATTCCTTGAGTCTTTAAGAATGTATTCATTTTTTCTTTCCAAATACCAAAGTTTGACTCACCGAACCTAGGAGATGAGGATGCTACCATCTCTAGTGTCATTTTTGGATCGAGGCTAGATGTAGACGAGATGGTGAAATCTCAAACTACGATCTGCTCTGATACTAATTATTGGATGAAATGACACACTAGAGGGGGGCTGAATAGTATGTTAACTAAATTAATTAGCCTAAGTTCCATTTTAGACATTTCTTAGATTACTTAGGCAATTTACGAACGACTGACTAAGTGCGGAAGCGAGTAATAAAGATAAACAGATAATACACACAAATAACAATGCTAACACAATTGTTTATAGTGATTTGGCCCCAATGCCTACTCTACTACCTAAGCATCCCGCTTAGGATTTCCAAACTAGGTTTACTTGATTAAATCGGTTCCCTTAGAAGAGGACTTTGACCTAAAGAGACTCACTCTCAATCTAAGGCACTTTCACACCCGGAAGTCTCTGCCTTCTTATCAAGAGTTCTCTTCCACCTCAACCTTAAGCGATACCTCAACTAATCCTAGCGAACTGAGTTTACACCGGTGGAATTAAGCCTCAAACACAAAGGCAACCATCCAATTTTAAGACCTAACAATCCTAGGTCTTCAAAAGCACAAATCCAAAGAAAACAGTGTTCAAATAATAATTAAAATTACAATGAAAATATCTTAAAGAGTAAATCAAGATTAAATGCTCTTTTCCAAGCATTCAAGCCTTCAACTTACCAGTAAATGAGCTTGAGTCGTAGTTGAGTTGAGGAGCAGTTGGCGCTTGAAGAGGAACGTTGATGGAAGAACAGAGCGCGCAACAATCGATCTTTTTGAAGGCTTAAATCACTTCTTAAAATGCTCAATAATATCTCTAAGAAGCTTTTTAAAGAAGTCAGGTGAGGGGTATTTATAACCCCTGAGCGGAATGGGCGGTTCAACGAGTATAAAATTAGCCATTTCCGTCGTTCGGTCGCTTATCGGTCGATCGACCAATCGACCGTCCCCGACCGCTGCGCCTTCTGTGTATTTTTTGCGCTGTTCGATCGATCGAATGAGTCGCAACATCCTCAATCCCAGATCCAATCGACCGATGTAGTGAAGGCAAAGGCACAACCTTCGATTTGCAATCCGGTCAACCGATCGGACGATCGACGCACCTTCTACCAAATTTTGGCCTCTGCGGTCGACCGAAGTAGCCTTCCGCGAATTCTTCACTAACTTCGATCAACCGACAAGTCGACCGAATGGCTACTACCATTTTTTGGCATCATTCGGTCGACCGAATTGGCTACTGCCAAAATACAACACCATTCGGTCGACCGATCGGTCGATCGAACTTGATCTAGATATTTTTCTTTTGGTATTCTCATTTCGCGCTTTGTTTCCGGGTTCCGACTTTCAACGTGTGTCAACTTGGAGAGCCATCCATGTGTTCTTTAGACTTGTCCAAGACGTCCTTGGTGCACACGTCGAGCTTCGAGAAATTTCCACGATGAACCCGAACGCGACGCTCAATTTCCTTCCGATTTTCCGATTTCTCCTATATTTCCGATCGAAGACACCGAGCACTAATTGATATGGAATCTGAAAATATTTCTCAATAAAATATTAGTTCCATATTTGTTATCATCAAAACCAAGATTAAGACCAAGGTAGAAAACCTTCGGCCAACAATCTCCCCCTTTTTGATGATGACAAACATCCTTAAGAAAATATCTACAATTAAGCATAGAGGATATCAACCATGGGATTTCTCCCCCTATCAACATACATATCTATGAAAATAAACTCCCCCTATTTATATGCATGGTATTCCTATATTTTCCTCTCATTTACCTATATTTTTCTCCCCCTTTTGACTTCAATCAAAAAATGCAAGAAAAGTCAACATATAGTCAAAGTTGAGACTCTAAAAGCTTGTTTTAATGAAAACATGTAGATATCAACTCAAGGGATGAAAACTCAAATATCTAATAAGAGACTAAATCATACATGATATCGTGAAATGATAAATGAAATCTTTTACTTAGAATCATGTATGCACTCAAGTTTGGATATTTTCATAAATAAGTAAATCTTTCATGACATTTTCATAGTTCATTCAAACTTTCAAAATATCAGAATATGGTAATTTAAAGTATGTATTTGAAACTTTAATCAAACTTTCAAAAAAATAAGAAACTAATGTCATTTGATCAAAATTTCAACTTAGTACGATTTCATTTGAAATAAGCATGAAAATATGAAAATGACGAAGTATCAAATTTTGCAATCTACTCATATTTTCTCAAACTTAGGCATCTAGACATCAAATATGAGTGAATCTAAGTATATGAGTCATGTTTCGTCTTAAAATAAAATTTCTAAGTTACTTTGTTGACTTATGTTAAAGTATACTTCAAGTTTACAAAAATCAAACTTTTTAATCCTTATAAAATCATATTTTTAACGAAAATTTTTGAAACTTTAACTGGACAAACTATATTTTTCAAGGAATCTAGAGGTTTAAGAATCATTCAAAAATCAGTTTTCTATAAATTCATAAAATTCTTGAAAGTCCAGGGGCATTTTTGTAAATTTATGGTGTGTTTTTTTTCCGAAAGTTACCATTTTTGCTTCAAACTTTCCAGACATCGTTGAATGATCGTTTAAGATGGGTGTGTCAAGTTTGAGCTCAAAATGAATTGTCTAAGTTCATTTTTCATCCTATATTGTTTTCAATAAAAAAGTGAATATTTTTAGCTATCATTCAAATTATCAAAATCATTCCTATGAATGATTTTACTCAAGCAATTGTGTGAATGATATTAGACATTGAATCAAAATAATATACATGAGTTTTCATTTGAAGTTTTTGATGAGAAATCAAAGTATAAAAAAAGTGAGTATTTCAAGTAAGTGATAGTTTGAGTTTTCGAAATTCAACTTGAAAATTCTATTATAAATTAGATTCTTGATAAAAAAATTTGAAATTTTTACACAACATACTAATTTTTTTAGTAAAAGTGTAGCTTCAAGAATCATCTCAAAATCAATTTAATTATTGAGTAAACTGTTTTAAAATTTAAATTTTAATAACATTTTCACAATTTTCAGTAATTTTTCAAAATATGTTCAATTTTCATTCAAACTTTTATGACTCCATAAAATGATCATGTAAATAGTGTATGTCAAGTTTGGAATGAAAATCATGTCCTTAAGTCAAGATATCAACCTAGCATGGTTTCATTCAAAACTAAACTAGTTATCATGAAACTTGCTAAGTGTCAATCTTATCATTTACTCATGGTTTTTCAAACTTAAACCTATGGATACCTAACATGAGTAAATCTAAATATGTTCCTCAAATATGGATTGAAAATAAGACCTCTAAGTCAATTTATTGACTTAGGTCAACTTGGTTCAAAAGAGGTTATCATGAAATGACCTCTATGTCATTTTATTCATATTCATATGAATTTTACATTCTAAGTGCATGGAAACATGTCATACCTATTCCTAAATATGTTCATGAATTTTGGACTTAAAATGAAGTATCCAAGTCGATTTATTGACTTGGGTCAAATTTTTTCAAGTTTAAGTCCCCTAAAGTGATCTAGTTATCACTTTCTTAATCTACATATGAATTTTCAAGTTTAAATACCTAAAATCATGTCATATGTGTATCTAAATATGTTTACCGACTACTAACTCAAAATGAGGTCTCTAATATGATTTTCAACCTAGAGCAAGTTTCATTCAATCAAGATATCATGAAATTGCCTAGATATCAAAGTTTTACCTATTCATAAAATTTCACATATTTATCATGCAAAAACAATCATGAGTATAGAGACATCATTATAGCACAAGTATTCAAGTATTATACTAAGATTTTTGTAAAATCAAACTCATACCTCTTTCAATAGAACTTTGCCAAACTTGTCATTTACACATCAATTTTTCTTCATGATAGCATAGCCTTCCATTAACATTCTCAACTTGCAAGTAAACTTCATTAGTAGATTTAATGAAACTAAAGCTACTAGCAAGCAACCCAAATCAAATAACAAAGAGAAGAATCAAATATCATTTTCAAAATCCACTTTGCTAAATAGTTTGAAATCCATTTCAAAATATGTTATCATGAATCCGAAACGAATTTTATGAGATCACAAATGTAATATTAATGAAAAATATGATCTCCAACCCTTCCTATTGGTTGAAAACCGAATGGCCACAATGAGCCTACGATTTAGAACCGCAAGGTCGCATGAGCTCATTACAGGCTACATAGGTCTCCGAAGAGACCGAAAATCAAAAATCAAAAATCATTTGATAAGATCGTATTAAGAGCGGATAGGATTAGCTCAAATCAATCGAGTATCATAAAACTCCAACTTAAATGAATTCAAATAAAGTAAAGGAGATGATACCAAGTTTATTTCGATGCCAATATCCATATCTATGGCATCATGATGGTTAGAAGTTGCAACCAAATGGAGATTTTTCATTTGGATCCATGGTCAACTTCAATTTTCCATTTCCCATTCATACTTGTGTGGTAGCTCCCCCTATAAAAGAACAACACACTTTTGGTACCCAAATAGCTTTGGGTCCTTGGGGGTGAGTTGGCATAGGAATCCAAAGTGTCCTAGCAATACTTGGATTTTTTTTAAAAGCACACTCATGGATAGCATGGTCATATATACCACAACAAAAATAATTTCCATTGAACTTTTTGTTTTCATTGGTCTTTTGAATATGAGGATTAAAAGTAGAATGTCTAACATGAGATTTAATATTAGCATGTACATTCCTTTTCAAAAAATCATTTCTACTAAAATTCTTAAATGAGGAAATATTTTTCATTTCATTCACTTTCTTGTTTAGGTTTAGAACCTCATTTTTCAAATCAATCATGGAGTTATATAAAGCATGTAATTGAGTTTTCAACATATTATTTTCATTCTTTAACATGTCATTTTTGCTTTTTAAGTTGTTAGTGTCGATATTTAAAACATATGGCATGGACTAGAGACACTAATCGTTAGCTTCTCATTTTCTAGTTTAGTATCATGTAAATGAGAGCTAAGAGTCAAGTTTTCCTTCTTTAATTTTTTATTTTCTTTATACTTTTTGACCATCAAGGCATACATAATCTTGTATTCGTTTAATAATTCATCATAAAGAGGATCCGAGGAACTAGATGAATTAGATCTATGATTATGATTATCGTGACTAGAAGAAGAGCATACCTCCTCATCAACGTTCATGATGTTAGCTTCGTGATCATGGTGTAAGGATGCTTCACTTGATGGACGTGAGTGAGTGGAAGTATTTGACCTCCGTTTTGCCTTGTTCCTCATATTAGGGCTATTCTTCTTCACGTGCCCTTTCTCATTGCATAAGTGACATATCACCTTTCTCTTCTGGCTCTTTATACTTCTTTGGCTAGATACACTAATAGCTTCAAAAACTTCATTAGATATAGGAGTATGATAATTGTCATCGTCTCCTTCACTTAGAGCAACAAGTTCTTCAATTTTAGCATAATCATAAAGAATGTTCAAAGTAGCCCAAATGTCATATACAGAGGTACAATGCATGACTTTTTCAAAAATATTATTTTTCAAATAACAATATATGCAATTTGTTGCCATAGCATTTAACTCAAATCTCCTAATTTGTTCTTGGGTCCATGCATCCATGTTTTTCTTAGGTTTTATGTATTTTGACTTAACCATATTAAACACACCTATTCCTTGAGTCTTTAAGAATGTATTCATTTTTTCTTTCCAAATACCAAAGTTTGACTCACCGAACCTAGGAGGTGAGGATGCTACCATCTCTAGTGCCATTTTTGGATCGAGGCTAGATGTAGACGAGATGGTGAAATCTCAAACTACGATCTGCTCTGATACTAATTATTGGATGAAATGATACACTAGAGGGGGGTGAATAGTATGTTAACTAAATTAATTAGCCTAAGTTCAATTTTAGACGTTTCTTAGATTACTTAGGCAATTTACGAACGAATGACTAAGTGTGGAAGCGGGTAATAAAGATAAACAGACAATACACACAAATAATAATGCTAACACAATTATTTATAGTGATTTGGCCCCAATGCCTACTCCACTACCTAAGCACCCCGCTTAGGATTTCCAAACTAGGTTTACTTGATTAAATCGGTTCCCTTAGAAGAGGACTTTGACCTGAAGAGACTCACTCTCAATCTAAGGCACTTCCACACCCGGAAGTCTCTGCCTTCTTATCGAGAGTTCTCTTCCACCTCAACCTTAAGGGATACCTCAACTAATCCTAGCGAACTAAGTTTACACCGATGGAATTAAGCCTCAAACACAAAGGCAACCACCCAATTTTAAGACCTAACAATCCTAGGTCTTCACAAGCACAAATCCAAAGAAAACAGTGTTCAAATAATAATTAAAAGTACAATGAAAAGAGTTTAAAGAGTAAATCAAGATTAAATGCTCTTTTCCAAGCGTTCAAGCCTTCAACTTGCCAGTAAATGAGCTTGAGTCGTAGCAGAGTTGAGGAGCAGTTGACGCTTGAAGAAGAACGTTGACGGAAGAACAGAGCGCGCTGCAATCGATCTTTTTGAAGGCTTAAATCACTTCCTAAAATGCTCAATAATATCTCTAAGAAGCTTTTTAAAGAAGTTAGGTGAGAGGTATTTATAACCCCTCAGCTGAATGGGCGGTTCAACGGGTAGAAAACTAGCTATTACCGTCGTTCGATCGCTTGTCAGTCGATCGTTAGTCGACCGATCGATCGACCGCCCGCGACCGCTGCGCCTTCTACGTATTTTTTGCGTTGTCCGATCGACCGACGGATCGACCAAATGAGTTGTAGCTTCCTCAATCCCAGATTTGGTTGACCGATGCAGTGAAGCCAAAGCCGCAACCTTCGATTTGCAATTTGGTCGACCGATCGGTCGATCGACATACCTTCTGCCAAATTTTAGCCTTTGTCGGTCAACCGAAGTAGCCTTCCATGAATTCTTCACCAACTTCGATCGACCGAATGGCTACTGCCATTTTTTGGCATCATTCGGTCGATCGTTCGGTCGACTGAATTGGCTACTGCCAAAATACAATACCATTCGGTCGACCGAACTTGATCTGGATATTTTTCTTTTGGTCTTCTCATTTTGCGCTTTATTTTAGGGTTTTGGCTTTCAACGTGCGTCATCTTTGAGAGCTATGCATGTGTTCTTTAGACTTATCGAAGACGTCTTTGGTGCACACGTCGAGCTTCGAGAAATTTCCGTGACGAACCCGAACGCGACGCTCAATGTCCTTCTAATTTCTCGATTTCTCCTATATTTCCGATCGAAGACATCGAGCACTAATTGATATGGAATCTAAAAATATTTCTCTATGAAATATTAGTTCCATGTTTGTTATCATCAAAACCGAGATTAAGACCAAGGTAGAAAACCTTAGGCCAACACTAACATAGTCCAAAGAGCATCATCCAATTGAGTGCGAGAATTGTTGCTCGGAGTACGAAGAAGACAATCATCATGAAAGGACTAGGAGATCAGTTTTAGCCTTTAGGGATGAGATCTCCCACGTGCAATAACAAAGAGAAGAAACTAGGGCTATAGAGGTCATTCCTCCTCACTCCCGTCATCAACTCAGGACCGTTTGCAGGGCATATCAAGGTGGTTCCCCTCTCGGACAATTTCAAGCTATCGACCACCCTCCAACCTTATGACGGTATGGGTGATCCGACTACCCACTTGACGATGTTCCGATCAATGATGTTTCTCAATGGCGTTACAGCCATCTTGTGTCTTCCTCCACTACATCAAACAGGGGAAAAATGAATCGTTGAGGGAGTACCTGAAGAGATTTAACGTCGTAGCCATGGAGATCTCGAACCTCGACCTCCATGTCGAGCTATACTCCATTAAATATTATTTGAAGCTTGGATAGTCCGCAGACCAAATAGCCTTGTCCAAGCTAAAAACCATGACCGAATTCCGGGAGAGAGCACTATGCCACATAGAGATGGAAGAGCTCAGAGAATCTAGAAAGGTCGATAGACGGACTAATAAAGATAGCGCTGAAGACAAGAAAGCAAAACGACCTGACAAGAAAGGGGGGGGGGGGGGGGGGCGAGATCACCGAGGACTAGACGGACGACGAAAGAAAGAGGTGCCTCCCCGACCTAATCCTAAATACGGGGAGTACACCCTGCTGAACGCCAAAAGTGAGACCATTCTTCGAGAAATCTACAACTTGCAGCTTGATCAAGTATCCCGGCAACGCTGATAAAAGGTCCCGCCTAACACCGACAAAAGCAAGAACTTTGAATTCCATCGCACCTATGTATTGGCCTAAGGTTTTCAACCTTGGTCTTAATCTCAATTTTGATGATAACAAATATGAAACTAATGGTTTCATAAAAAAATATTTTTAGGTTCTAAGTCGGTTAGCGCACGACGTCCGCGATTGTAATTAATAAAGAAATTGGAAGGACATTGGTGGACGCGCTCGAATTCATCGGGAAGATAGAGTTTAGGTTTAGGGTGTCTAAACTTCTTGTATTAATCCTCATTATGATAAAAAGCCCCCTAAAGAACCAAACCCGGAATTTGAAACCCGAATCGGAGAAAGAACCCGACTAAAACTACATTCAGAACAGTTTTAGTTGATGGTTCGATCGATTATTCGGTCGATCGAAGGGTTGACCTAACTTCGATCGAAAATTTCTAGGAATGTCCAGTAGCTATTCGGTCAAATGGCCGGTCGATCGACCTTCAACCGAAGGAGCGATCGGCGCTGTAACGGACAAAAAGTAGTTATTTCTCTCTCTTGAGCCTGATCTTTGCTTGGTGTTTTCTCTATATAAACACCTCTGCTTTCCATAAACCTTCTTACATTTCTTGAGTCATACATTGATGATCCTTGAGCTTGATTGAGTCACCATTCTTGGGAACCCTAGCTTTGAGCCTCTACTTCCACCATTGAGCCTTGTCTTCATATTTCACCATTGAAGGCATCAAGAGGAGGTTGAGATCTTGCTTTGGAGCTAAGTATTGTATTGATTGTATTATTGCTCCATTTACTTGTGTATTTTTTGTTTATTTTGTTGTTTATTTTCTTGTATTTGAGATTTTGGTTGACCTAGTGTTGTAGGTATTGTGATTGGTGGTTGCCTTGGTGTAGAGGCATAAATCCACTAGTGTAATATAGGATTAGAGTGTTCTTAGGGAGTGAGGTGGGAAAGTGCTCTTAGTAGAAAGGCGGAGACTTCCAGGTGTGGAAGTGCCTTCGATGAAAAGCCCTTATTGTAAAGGAACTCTACATCTAGTGGATTAGGTCGAAATCCTAAGCGGGGGTGCTTGGGTAGTGGAGTAGGCGGGTTTGTCAAACCACTATAAATATTTGTGTTTGCATTGCCTCTATCATTTGATTACTTGCTTTACTTGTTTTATGCATTCATCTAGTTGAATTGAACTATTGCCTAAGTAATCAAGAAATGTTTAAACCAGATTTAGGTTAAATTTTAGTAAACACACTATTCACCCCCCCTTTAGCGTATGTCATTTGACTTACTTTTGGTATCAAAGCGGATCGTAGATTGAGATTTCATCATCTCTCCTACACTTTGCCTTGATCCAAGAATGGCACTAGAGTCGGTAGCATTCACACTACCTAGGTTTAATGGTTTAAACTTTGGTTCATGGAAACTAAAGATGTATACTTTTCTGAAGACCCAAGGTTTAGATGTTTACAACATGTTGAAAAATGAATTTATCGAACATAGAGATGGCATACATTGACATGTTCAAATTAAATGCTCAAGCCATGAATTTCATATATTGTTCATTGCCTAATGAAATATGTTTTCTAACACTCAATTTTGAGCTTTCTCTTTTTCTGGGCCATAGGTTTAAAACGGGGATCAATGGGCAATCTGTGACAAATGACTTGAGGGTCTATTCCTGACATATCGACTGGCATCCATGCGAAGAGGTCGGTGTTGTCTCTAAGTATAGTGCCGAGTTGAGCTTTGAGCTCAGTAGGGAGGTGGGCTCCAATGTAGGTTACCTGCTCGGGGAAGGCCCTAACCTGTATAGATTCTAGATTGTCAACGGACTAGGGTCACCCCTGGACATCTCCTCTGGGGTTAAATTCTGAAATCTAAGGCTGGTGTTCTGTATGAAGAACCAGTACGACTAGCGAAGGCAAAGTGCCTTGTGTTTCCTCCAATTCGGCTGGCCTGAGTTTTAAACATTCATTATAACATATGTGGGCCTCTTTCTAGTCCCCATGTACCACTCCTACTTCTATCTCAGAGATGGGGAACTTGATGGTGAGGTGGGGAATCGATACCACGGCTCCAAGACTGTTCAAGGAAGGTCGGCCCAAGATCATGTAATAAGGGCTCAAACATTAGATGATGAGGAATTGTATATCTACCGTTTACGTTCTCAGTGGGGAGACGAATGTGGTTGCCAGCCATAAGTAGCCTCTGACGTCGACTCGCTTTCCCGAGAAGTCGATTAGTTCCACATGGTAAGGGCGGAGTGAATTTTCGTTGATGTACATTTTTTCAAGTGTTGGGTAGAATACGACGTCGGCTGAGCTCCTTTGGTATACCAGGACTTTCCTAACAAGAAAATCACCAGCGATTGCAGAAATAACAATAGGGTCATGCAAATTTTTATCAATCCCCTGAAAGGAAGGGAGTAGGCATGTACGGCCTCCGGAAACGAGTTGTATCGCCAACTACTATGGCGGTCTGGAGTGGTTCCACTCTAGTTGAGCTCATCTTGCCTCATCCTGCGAATTCGCCCGTGATGTATTTGATAACTCCGCGGATTTCGGCGTGGGGACGCTCGATCCCGATGTCATCGTCATTGTTTGTCATGCGGCGGGGCGGTGGTGTCCTGCTCGGATTTCGGCGTCGATGGTTGAGGTTACGTCGATCTTGACTGCGGCTTCGTTCGCGTCGGACGTAGTGGTTGAGGCGGCCTTCCCTAATCAGGTGCTCGATTTGATCTCGGAGCACAATGCACTCTTCGGTGGTGTGTCCATAAGTTCAGTGGAACTCGCACCTCTTGCTCTCGTCGACTTAGGATGAAGGTTTCGACCTTTTCTGGACCATTAGGAGGTCTGAGCAGCTGTAGATGGTAGACCTCCTGGAGAATGGTTTCTCGTCCGGTGATGAGACGGTGTACCCGCCGAACTCGAGAATAGGTGTAATACCTAAAATTTCATATGGAATTTTATTTTTATTTTAGCGGGTTGATTCTGAGGCGCGCTCGGACGGGCCGAGCAAATCGCCGAAAGGCGTGAATTAAGGTATGACCGAATGCGCGTATAAAGCTGTTAATTCTTGATTTACTTGTTGTTGAGTTAATGTCAAGTTCGAGCCGAGTTCGTGGGTTCAATCAGAACTCAATTTGGATGTGATAGGAGCCTATGGGGTTAACTTAAGTTGGGAGGGGTAATTTAGTCAAAAAATAAAATATATATTGCTACCTCAGTCGACTGTACGACTCGGGTAGAGTTGCACGCACGCCAAGGAAGCAAAGGGAAAGGAAGAGGCAATGTCACTTTCGGTCGGAGATCCATGCCGTCATCGGAGATCGAAGCCGAGGGGTCTTCTCCTTCTTCATCTTCCCTTCATTCTCTTCCCAAAGAAGTGAGTGGTTGAACCTTGTTTTGTAGGGTTAGGCCCAATGGTCGAACCATGTGTAGAGATGAGAAATTGAGATTTTTCTTGTGTTTTCCTTCTGATTTGGATGTGTTTTTTATGTGTAGAATTTACGCTATGATGGATTTCATATTTTCTTTGGTGGATGCTTGGTTTCTTGATGTATTAGGGTCGGCCAACTATGTAAAATTTGGGATAGGACAAGCCGAATTTTTCTCCAAATTTCTTGGTTAATTAGCAACTCGTATGTGTTTAATCTTGGATTGGGAATTTGTGTGGTGCACCGAGTATAGGATGTCCCTAGGTCCTTAGGGCCAGCCACCTTGGGTTTCTTCCTAATTACAATGGTCGGTAGAATGGGAGGAAAGGGAGAGGAAACCTTGTCGACAATACCCCAATTTTGGATAAACTTTAGGTAGATTTAATTTCCTGAAATATAGGTAACATGTTGTTTGTTATTGGGTAGGATGGGGGCCGACTACCCTTGGACTTTTCTAAGTACTTAGGGTCGGCCGAGTGGGGAAGCTCGAGGCTCGATTCTTAGTAGAAACCATGATTTAGTAAGACAATAATTGTTGCGATGTAAATTCATGTGCTAGAATTTATTTTATTATAGATACGTATAAATCTGAAATTTTATACTTAGGCAAGAATTTTATTTTCATGTATTGGAATTCCTCGTGTATTCATTAGTGTGCTGAAATAGAATTTATACATGCTGAAATAGTATATAAATACATGCTGGAATCTTAGGTAATTATGCTGAATTTATTGTAAAGTGCTGGAATTATTTTAAATTGTTGTAATTAATTTTGGTATGCTGAATTATTCATTTCGTACTGTATTTATCACATATATGTTGTATTTATCGTATATAGGCTGTATTTATCAAATATATGCTGTAAGTGTATTTATAGTGTCGTGTATATGCTGGAAATACTCGTCATAGGCTGAAATTTATATTTTTCATGATAGAGATGATTGTTTTGAGGTGGAATAATCTAGTAAATGCAGAAATAGTATATTATACCTTGTAATTTCTCATGTGTGTGGGAAAGTGTGAAACAAGTCGTTAGTGCCCTAGGGAGGGCCGAGTTGGGGCGCATGCATGATGTTGATGATGATAAATATGTGGAATATTCTGCGCACTGTGTAATGAGACTATTTGTATTGTGATTAAGATGGCTGGGCTAAGAAGCGTCTCTAGCTGGTACAGTTGTTGCCTGACTCAGCAAGTGGTTGACGGGTCTTAAGATTGCATTAGTGAGCCACGTTGGTGTTAGACCGAGTGGCAGGGGTCTTGAGATTGCTTCAGTGAGCAACGCTGACGTTATACCCGAGTGAATTTGGGCTGGATGAGATATTCCCAACCAGGTTGGGCGTCGAAAACTAGTTGGTCATCCTAGTTTGAAGGGCCCGGGTGAGCGGATCGCCATGTTTAGATGTTGGTGACCGACTTGGTTATTCTTGTTATTGTTATTGTTTAAAATATGCCGAATTGGGCCGAGTGTATGCATCTTTTTGCTAGTGCGGTGTGGCCGAGTGGCTACAGTGAATCCCTGTACTTATAAACTTAAATGGATGATTATATGACTCCACTTTAAACTTAGAATTGTTGGGTTTTTATATGCTTATTTTAATTGCTTGGGAATTCAGTGGAGGTTCGGTTGAGCTAGTCACTAAGTTCCTCATGGACTCATGATTTTATTTATGTTGTTTTGCAGAGCCTCTCCAGTGAGGTATGGTTATGTTGGCATGACGTGTTTGGAGGGAGCAAGCTCGCACCGTAGATCTTGTAACAAGCCGGATTGAGTCGTAGTCGTGTAGAGTGTCATTTAATTATTCTTGCATTGGAGTTGTAGTCTTACATTTTGACCCTTTGAAGTATGTAGTTCAACTTTGAACTTTCTTTATTTCGTTCATAGTGTGTTATCTAAAATTTTCGCATAATTTCGATTTTAATCAATTCTTGATTACTTAGACAAGTTATCAATTTGACGACTAAATGCAGAAGCGATAATAAAATAATTAAAGATAAACAAAGATAGCAATGCAAACACGATGATTTATAGTGATTCTGCCCCAATGCCTACTGCACTACCTAAGCAGCTCGCTTAGAATTTTCAAACTAGTGTTACTAGATTATATCGTTTCACTTACAAAGAGGACCTTTTACCCGAAGAGTCTCAGCTCTCAACCTAAGACACTTTCACACCCGGAAATCTCCGCCTTCTTACCGAGAGCACTCTTCCACCTCAACCCTAAGAGTGTGTTTGGTTGGATGGAGTGAATTCATAAGGAATAGGAATAGACAAGGAATAGAAATAGACAAAGAATGAAATAGATGAGGAGTAGTATTACCTTGTTTGGTTGACATTGTAAAATTGACCAAGAATAAAATTACTTTGTTTGGTTAGCATAAGGAATAGACAAGGAATAAAAAGTTAAATGATCAAAATATTATTCTTAATAAAATTGAATATATTTACTTTGTTTACTTAACACGAAAAATATACAATAAATTAAAAGGAAATGACTAAAATATCCTCCTAAAAATATAATAAATTATATTATAATTTATTCTAATTAATAATAATATAATAAACATATGGATCAATATAAAATAAGTTATTAACTTAAAATAATAAAATACTATTATTTATTTTATTTTCATAAAAAATAATTGAATCATCAAAAAATAATTATTAAAATATATTTAATAATAAAATAATAATTATCTATTTAAGATATGTAATTATTAAAAATAATTTAATAATTTAATTTTTATATTCATATTATAAATATTGAATGATAATATAGAAAAATGACCAAAATACCCTTCTAAAAATATAATAAATTATGTTATAATTTATTTTAACTAATAACAGTATAATAAAAATATGGATTAATGTAAAATAATATACTAATTTCAAATAATAAAAACTATTATTTATTTATTTTTATAAAAAACTAAATCTTTAAAAAATAATTATTAAAATAATATTTAATAATAAAATAATAATTATCTATTTAAGATAAATAATTATTAAAATTAATTTAATAATTTAATTTTTTATATTATTGTGTAATATTATAAATATTGAATGACAATATAAGAAAATGTAATAAGGAATAGACAAGGAATACTATTCCTTGGGTTGAGGTAAGGAATAGTATTCTCCATGCATAGAAAATAATATTTATTATCTATTCCTTATGACCCACCCTTTCCTTGTCCATGAGTTGCAATCAAACAATGGAATAAGTGGGGCATAGGGAATAGTATTCTATTCCCCCTCTATTTCATCCAACCAAACACTATCTAAGGGACAACAATTACTAATCCTAGTAAACTAAGTTTACACCGGTGGATTTAAGCCTTAACATCAAGGCAACCACCAACTTAATCAACCTAGCACTCTAGGTTTACACACTTGAGAAATACAATGAAATAAATAATAAAATACACAAGTAATAGAGCAAATAACTAATACAACTTATACTTACCTCCAAATAATGAATCCTAGCTTCTCTTAATGCCTTGATGATGAATCAAATCAAGCTTGAAGGCAAACTCAAGAAAGACAAGGTATAAAGCTAGGGTTTCAATAAAGATGGCTCAATCAAAGCTTTTGGGTGTCCAAGGATGTCTCATGAAGCATTAAAGGGTTATAGGTGTTGGGTGAAATGGTCACACTAGAGGGAGGGTGAATAGTATGTTATCTAAATCTTTTGCCTAATTTTGATTTTAATCGTTTACTTGATTACTTAGGCAAGTTGCAATTTATCAACTAAATGCGGAAGCAATAATAAAATAATTTAGCACACACAAGATACCAATGCTAACATAATGATTTATAGTGGTTCGGCCCCAATGCTTACTCCATTACCTAAGCACCCCGCTTAGGATTTTCAAACTAGTTTAACTAGATTAATTAGTTTCCTTACAATGAGGACTTTACACCAGAAAGTCTCCGCTCTCAAACCGAAGACACTTCCACACCCGGAAGTATCTCGTCTTCCTACCAAGAGCACTCTCCCACCTCAATCCTAAGGACAACTTAACTAATCCTTGCAAACTACGTTCACACAAGTGGCTTTACACCTTCTACACCAAGGATACCACTCAAACATAAGACCTAACACTAGGTCTTCTTATAAGCTCAAATACAAAGAAATAAACAACAAAATACAACAATAAATAGAGTAATAAATCAAACAATGAAGTACTTAGCTCCAAACAAAGTTTTCTAGCTTCATCTTGATGCCTTTGATGGTGAATCAATGAAGTTGAGAGATCAAAGCTAGGGATTTCAAGAATTGTGGCTCAATCAAGCTTAGAATTGATCAAGGATAGATCAATGAAGTGTAGGAGTGATCAAGAGTGTCAAAGGATGGCTTAGGCATGGGTATATATAGAGCTAAGAGGAATGCTCGGGTGAAACAACGCTCAATGGCACGAAATCTAGCTGTTTTCTGCCATTCGGTCGATTGCCGACCGATCGACCGTCGGCATTTTGCGCTTCTGCCGCTATGTTCGATCGACCAAAGGATCAACCGAATGAGTCATATTTTGGCTCCTCTACTATCCGGTCGACTGCTCAGTCGATCGAAGCAAGCACTAGCAGTTTTTGGCACACTTTGGTCGACCAAATTGGCTACTACCAATTTTCGGCACCATTCGATCGACCGAATTGGCTACTGCCAATTCTTCACTTCATTCGATCGATCGACCGGTCGACCGACCGATCGACCGAACCTAGGCTGAAATTGATTTTTTTCAGCCTTCTTCTTGCGCGCTTCGTTTTCGGGTTTCGGTCTTCAACGTGCATCAACTTGGAGAGCTATCCATGTGTTCTTTAAACTTGTCCAAGACGTCTTTGGTGCACACGTTGAACTTCGAGAAACTTTCGTGATGAACTCAAATGCGTCGACCCATGTCCTTCTGATTTTTTTATTTCTTCCGATATTTTTGATCAAGGACATTGAGTGCTAACCGATATGGAACCTAAAAATATTTCTTAATGAAACCTTAGTTCCATGTTTGTTATCATCAAAACCGAGATTAAGACCAAGGTAGAAAACCTTAGGCCAACAATAGGAAGGCTTAGAAGACCTTTAAATAAGCAAAACACCAAGTGGTAGTTGGGCACAATGGGTAAAAATGGCTATTTTTCAAGCCGTTATGCCATCGGTCTATCACCGATCGATGGCCAATCGACCGCTCGAGCGATCGGTCATCGACTCGAGGCCTTTTGTGGCCGCAAAGTACCAGTACTTTGCATATTATACGTGTACTTTCTCATTCGGTTTCAGTCGGGTTCTTTCTTCGATTCAGGTTCCGAATTACGAGTTTGGTTCTTTAGGAGTCTTTGCATCATAATGAGGATTTTATAATTTATCTAGACACCCTAAACCTAGACTTTATCTTCTCGACGAATCCGAGCACGTCGACCAACGTCCTTCCGATTTTGCGATTTCTTCGATATTTTCGATCGTGGACATCGTGCGCTAACTGATATGGAACCTGAAAATAATTTTACATAAAATCATTAGCTCCATGTTTGTTATCATCAAAACTGATAGTAAGATCAAAGTTGAAAACTTTAGGCCAACAGTCTTTTCATTCTAAGGGGATCATCACAGCAGCATGTCATCAGCCGAGTAGAGGGCACAACAGTTTCAGGGGCCGCGTGGGCACAGGGCCGGGGGTGTCTAGGCAAGCAGTATCGGGAAGTGCACAACAAAAGACTTAAATGCCGCAGTGTGATCGTTGTGGCAGGAGGCATCGGGGAGCTTGTTGGTCGTACAAACACGTGCTTCGGGTGTGGATAGGTCGGACACTTTAAGAAGGACTGCCCAGCCAGGGGTGGTCAAAGGTCAGTGTAGTCTAGGGGAAAAGCTGCAACGTCAGTTAGTTCTGTAGCACAGAGGAGTTAAATACATGATAGAGGATAGCGGACCAGTGGTTCTGAGAGACTTCTGCACGGTTTTATGCCATCGAAGGTGGTGGTGACATGTACTCTTATTGTTGGTTCTTTTGCAGCATTCGTATTGTTTGATCCGGGTACTATGCACTCTTTTGTATCTGGTGTGTTTGCATCAAAATTGAATGGGAAACCTTGCCGCCTGCTTAATACGCCTTTCGTGGTGTCGACGCCTACAGGCGATGCTATTTTAGCAGAGACAGTCCACAAGCAATGCTTAATATGCCTATGAGATGTCCATTTATGGGCATGTGTTGGTGGTCGAGTTGACGCTTCTGCCGATGTTAAAGCTGGATGTGATCCTTGGGATGGATTGGTTAGCGGACCATTATGCATCGTTGGACTGCAGGGCAAAGACTATTACCTTTAGTAAGCCCAGGCTACCACAGTTTACCTTCCAAGGAGATGGGATGAGAGACTCTGTGGGTGTCATTTCAGCTATGAAGGCTCGCAAGTTACTTTTGGGCGGTTGTCAATCCTTCTTGGCCTTTGTGTTTGTGGCAAAGGAGGATAAGGGAGTGGCCATTAAGGTTGAGGGAACGCTGGTAATTTGCGAATTCCTTGATGTTTTTTCGTGGAGCTTCCGGGGTTGCCACAAAAAAGAGAGATCGAATTTTGCGTTGACTTGTAGCCTGAGGTGAAGCTGATTTCCATTCCCCCTTATCGGATGACATCGGCTGAGCTGAGAGAATTAAAGTCGCAGTTGCAAGAACTGTTAAAGCTACGCTTTATTCGCTCGAGTGTTTCTCCGTATGGCGCTCTAGTACCCTTCATGAAGAAGAAAGACAGGTCTATGTGCATGTGCATTGATTATCGATAGCTTAACAAGGTGACGGTTAAGAATCATTATTCATTGCCTAGGATTGATGACCTGTTTGATCAACTTCAGGGAGCGTGGTGGTTCTCCAAGATTGACCTGAGATCCTGATACCATCAGTTGAGAATCTAGGACCATGATGTGCCCAATACAGCCTTTAGGACGAGATATGGTCATTTTGAGTTCCTGGTCATGTCCTTCGGGTTGACGAACACACCAACATCTTTTATGGACTTGATAAACCGAGTGTTCAAGGAGTATTTGGATAGATTCATGTTCATCTTCATTGATGATATTCTAGTTTACTCCAGTAGCAGGGAGGAGCTTTTGTGGACCTGATGAACCGAGTGTTCAAGGAGTATCTGGATAGATTCAT
Source organism: Canna indica (assembly GCA_034359265.1). Lineage (NCBI taxonomy): Eukaryota > Viridiplantae > Streptophyta > Magnoliopsida > Zingiberales > Cannaceae > Canna > Canna indica. Next base: position 26,167,321 of record CP136898.1, on the reverse strand, counting down.
GATCATCTTCATTGATGGTTCTAGAGACTCTCAGGAGGCATCAGTTGTTTGCCAAGTTCTCCAAGTGCGAGTTTTGGCTAGAGGGCGTTGGGTTTCTGGGCCATGTGGTGTCAAGAGAAGGGGTGAGAGTAGACCCCGCGAAGGTAAAGGCAGTTTAGAACTGGGAGCTGCCAACCAGTGTGACGGAGATTCATAGTTTCTTGGGGCTGGCCGGCTATTACAGGAAGTTTGTAGAAAACTTCTTCAGGATTGCTGCACCTTTGACCCATCTAACTCAGAAGAAAGTCAAGTTTGATTAAGATGACAAGTGTGAGGAGAGCTTTCAGGAGCTCAAGGACTGCTTAATGTTGGCACCAGTTTTAGTTTTACCCTCGGGTTCAAGAGGGCTTGTTATCTACTGCGATGCCTCCCGGGTTGGCTTGGGATGCGTCTTGATGCAGTACGGTAGGGTGATAGCTTATGCGTCCTGCCAGTTAAAGAACCATGAGAGGAACTACCCAACACATGACTTGGAGCTGGCGATAGTTGTTTGAGGGTGATAGCTTATGTGTCCTGCTAGTTAAAGAACCATGAGAGGAACTACCCAACACATGACTTGGAGCTGGCGGTAGTTGTTTTGGCCTTGAAGCTGTGGCGTCATTATCTGTATGGTGAGGCGTGTGAGATCTACATTGACCACAAGAGCCTCCAGTACTTACTCACCCAGAAGGAATTAAACCTCGGGCAAAGGAGATGGCTTGAGCTCCTGAAGGATTTTGACTGCAAGATCCTGTACCATCCGAGAAAGCAAATGTGGTAGCAAATGCTTTGAGTAGGAAGTCCATGGATAGTTTGGCTCATATGACGGTGAGGAGGAGGCCGCTGGAGCGAGAGCTTGTCGTGTGTTTGGACGGCAGGGCAGTTTTGTCTGTGTTGGACTCTGAACTTTTGGTGGCGCACTTGCGAGTGCAGTCCACATTAGTGAACATGTTACGGGCGACGCAGGATGAGGATGTTTTTTGCTCGTTGACTAAGGATCTGGTCGTGAGGGTTGACGCTGATGATGGGTACGAAGTGGATTTTGAGGGTGTCCTGAGATTCAATGATAAGATAGTGGTGTTTGATATGGCGGAGGTCCGCAGACATGTGCTAGAGATGGCCCACTGTTCCACTAACTATGCATCTAGGGGCCACAAAAATGTACCGAAATTTGAGGCAACATTATTGGTGGAGAGGATTGAAGAGGGAGGTGGCCGAGTTTGTATCGAAGTGTTTGGTCTGCCAGCAAGTAAAGGACGAACATTTGAACCCTGCGGGGTTACTACAGAATCTGAAGGTGTCGGAGTGGAAGTGAGAGAAGATAGGTATTGACTTTGTGACTGGGCTGCCGAGGTCGAAAAGGGGAAATGATTCTATTCGGGTTGTGGTGAATCGGTTGACCAAGTCGGCGTATTTTATACCGATCAAGATGACTTTTTCAGCCGAGCAGTATGTCAGGTTGTTTCTGGATCGGATTGTGGCATACCATGGTATCCTTGTCATGATCATCTCATATTGGGGTACCCAATTTACTGCTCGGTTTTAGCAGTCATTTTAGGAGGCCCTGGGTACTCAAGTGTGGTTTTGCACTATGTTCCACCCGCATACCGATGGGCAGTCGGAGAGGACTATCTAGACATTAGAGGATATGTTGAGGGCCCGTGTGCTGGATATGGATGATGGCTAGGAGAAGCATCTACCCTTGATAGAATTTTCTTACAATAATAGCTATCAGAGTAGTATCAGGATGGCTCCCTTTGAAGCTCTGTATGGGAGGAGGTGTAGATCACCAGTGGGATGGTTTGAGGCAGGAGAATCTCAGATGGTGGATCCCGACTTGGTTGAGGAGGCAATCGAAAAGGTGAAACTGATCAAGGAGAAATTTTTGGTAACTCAGAGTCGCTAGAAGATGTATGAGGATGGAAAGGCCAGAGAAGTGGAGTTTGCTGAGGGAGACATGGTCTTCTTGAAGGTGTCACCTATGAAGGGGGTAGTTAGATTTGGAAAAAAGGAAAATTAAGCCCCAGGTTCATTGGGCCATTCTCTATTCTCAGATGGAGGGGCATTTCGGCATATGAGCTGGCCTTGCCTCCTGGTATGTACATAGTTCACCCTGCGTTCCATATGTTCATGTTGAAGAGGTATATCCGAGATGAGTCTCATGTGATTGAACCTACCGCTGTTGAGGTTGATACGACAGTCTCGTACAAGGAGAGGCCCGTAGAGGTGCTAGATCGTCGGATTAGGAAATTGAGATCCAAGGAGGTTCCCTTGGTGAATGTCAGGTGGGGGCACCATTCAGGGCAGGAGGCTTCCTTGGAGGTAGAGCAGGATATGAGGGAAAGATACCCCTCTCTATTTGTGGAATTGGTAAGTCTCTTATTACTTTTGCTAAAATTCGAGAACAAATTTTTCTTAAGGAAGGAGGATTGTAATACCCAAAATTTCTAATGGAATTTTATCTTAATTGGTTTTAGCGGGTTGATTCTGAGGCGCTCCGGGATGGGCCGAGTAAATTGTCTGAAGTCGTGAATTAAGTTCGGAGGGGTAATTTAGTCAAAAATAAAATAAAATAAAATATGTATTGCTACCCCAGCTGATTGTACGACTCGGGTAGAGTCGCACGTACACCAAGGCAACAAAGGGAAAGGAAGAGGCGGCGTCACTTCCGGCCGGAGATCCTTGCCGTCGTCGAAGATTGGAGCCGAGGGGGCTTCTCCTTCTTCATCTTCCCTTCATTCTCTTCCTAAAGAGGAGAATGGTTGAACCTTGTTGTGTAGGGTTAGGCCCTATAGCAGAACCATGTGTAGAGATGAGAAATCGAGATTTTTCTTGTGCTTTCCTTCCGATTTGGATGTGTTTTTGATGTGTAGGATTTACACTATGATGGATTTCATATTTTCTTTGGTGGATTCTTGGTTTCTTGATGTAGTACGGTTGACCGACTATGTGAAATTTGGGATAGATCATGCCGAAATTTTCTCCAATTTTTTTGGTTAATTAGCAACTCGTATGTGTTTAATCTTGGATAGAGAATTTGTGTTGTGCGCGGGATGTCCCTAAGTCGTTCAGGTCGGTCACATTGTGTTTCTCCCTAATTTACAAAGGCCGACCAAATGGGAGGAAAGGGAGAAGAAACCTTGTCGACAATACCCTAATTTTGGATAAACTTTAGGTAGATTCAATTTCCTAAAATATGTGTAACATGTTGTTTATTATTGGGTAGGATGGGGGGCGACTACCCTAGGACTTTTCTAAGTCCGTAGGGTCGGCCGAGTGGGGAAGCTCGAGGCTCGGTTCTTACTAGAAACCATGATTTAGTAAGACAACAATTGTTGCGTTGTAAATTCATGTGCTAGAATTTATTTTGTTATAGATACGTATAAACCTGAAATTTTATACTTAGGCAAGAATTTTATTTTCATGTGTTGGAATGCCTCGTGTATTCATTAGTGTGCTGAAATGAAATTTATACATGCTGTCTTCGAATTTATACATGCTGTTTTGGGATTTATACATGCCGATTTGAGATTTATACATGCTGAAATAGTATTTAAATACATGCTGGAGTCTTAGGTAGTTATGCTGAATTTATTGTAAAGTGCTGGGATTATTTTAAATTGCTGGAATTAATTTTGGTATGCTGAATTATCCATTTCATGTTGTATTTATCACATATATGTTGTATTTATCGTATTTAGGCTGTATTTATCAAATATATGCTGAAGTGTCGTGTATATGCTGGAAATACTCGTCATAGGCTGAAATTTATATTTTTCATGATAGAGATAATTGTTTTGTGGTGGAACAATCTAGTATATGCAAAAATAGTATATTACACCTTGTAATTTCTCATGTGTGTGAGAAAGTGTGAAATAAGTCGTTAATGCCCTAGGGAGGGCCGGGTTGGAGCGCATGCATGAGGTTGATGACGACAAAATATGTGGAATATTGTGCGCACTGTTTAATGAGATTAGTTGTATTGTGATTGAGATGGCTGGGCTAAGAAGCGTCTCTAGCAGGTATAGCTATTGCTCGACCCAGCAAATGGTTGACAGGTCTTGAGATTGCATCAGTGAGCCACGCTGGTGTTAGACCTGAGTGGCAGGGGGCTTGAGATTGCGTTAGTGAGCCACATTGACGTTAGATCCAAGTGAATTTGGGTTGGATGAGATATTCTCAATCAAGTTGTGCGCCGAAAACTAGTATGCCATCCTAGTTTGAAGGGCCCGAGTGAGCGGATTGCGATGTTTAGATGTTGGTGACCGACTCGTTTATTCTTGCTATTGCTATTGTTTAAAATTGGCCGGATTGGGCCGAGTGGATGCATCTTTTTGCTAGGATGGTGTGGTTGAGTGGCTACAGTAAATCCCTGTACTTATCAACTTATATGGATGATTATATGACTCCACTTTAAACTTAGAATTGTTGGGATTTTTTGTGCTTATTTTAATTACTTGGGAATTAAGTGGAGGTTCGATTGAGTCACTCACCGAGTTCCTCATGGATTCATGGTTTTATTTATGTTGTTTTGCATAGCTTGACCAGTGAGGTACGACTATGTTGGCATGACGCGGCTGGAGGGAGCAACCTCGCACCGTAGATCTCGTAACAAGTCGGATTGAGTCGTAGTCGTGAAGAGTGTCATTTAATTATTGCATTGGAGTTGTAGTTTTACATTTTGACCTTTTGAAGTCTGTAGTTCAACTTTGAACTTTCTTTATTTCATTCATAGTGGATCAGAAGCATTTTGATTTAGTCTTGTTGATTATATCTGCATGGTTTGAGTATGCACATGGTAGGCTTCAGGGTACGACCACGTATCCTGGCCGATCACGCGACCCTGTAAATCGGGACGTGACAATAGGTTTGGAGGGTGATCTTTCTCCTCTATTCTGGCCTCGATCGCGACAATCCCTGTCTTTGCCCTTATGTGGGGCCTTATACCCTTTTTTCCTCAATGGCATGTTTGGCAGTTTGCCTATCGGCCTTTCTAGCCTCTTGGAGCTCCTCCATCTCTATGTAAATCGCAGCCTTCTCTTGGAACTCGGCCATGTCTTTCCGTTTCGCTAGAGCGATTGGGTCTACGAAGTGTCTGGGCTTCAACCCATGTTTAATAGAAAAAAGCTCGACTCAGGGGTCGAGATTTATATTCTCCACGGCCGTGGCCTGGAGTCTTTATATGTAATCCATTAGGGGCTCATATTGCCCTTGCATGATGTAATGAAGGTCATCCTCGGTTTTTAGATTCGGGATGAGGAGAATCAGCTAGCGAAGGCACGCGAGAGTTTCGCGAAGGAGTGCATGGATCTCGGCAGAAGGGAGGAGAACCATAGTAGTGTAGCTTTTTCTAGGAAGGTCGGGAAGGCTCTGCAGAGGACGAGGTTTGTTGCTCCGTTAAGGAGCATCATGGACCTGAACATCGTCAGGTGTGTAGTCAGGTTTGCCCATTCCATCATAAAGCATCAGCGTGGTCGGTAGCCTGAATCTGGGTAGAAGGCATTCCGCCATGTTGTGTTCGGCAAAGAGTCCCGAGTCGATGAGAAGAAGAGTAGTGACCTCTATGACTCTAGGGTCTTTCTCTTTTCTCAGGTGAGGCATGCTGGTGACCTCGTCTTGGAGGATGAAAACTAGCATCCTCCCATCCGAGTGATTGCTTTCTTCATGATCTAAGCGGCGACACTCGTAACGAATGGGGTGTTTATACCCGGGACCATGTCAGCATCTCGACATGGGTTGCTAACTATTGGTTCTTCGCCTCAAGGTCATTTATTGAACAATTGGATGCTTCTGGTGGGGGATTGGTTTGTGTCGGAGCATCGCCCCTCACTATTTCGGCGTCTAATGATAGCGGGGGTATTGTCGCCACTAGGGTGTTGCCTGCGTGCGGCGGTGTTCGCCTGACTTCGGGTTCCAACCATTGCAGGGCAGGTAAGACTTCCTTGGCCCCACGATGGGCACCAAATGTTCCTGCTTGAAGTTGAAGCGATAAGATTCGGTTCGGTGCGTCCCCTCGTCGTATGCAACTCCGGGGGGCGGGCTGCAAAAGACACTCTATTGCTCAAGTCAGGATATGATCAAGGTGGAGGTAATAGAAATTAGACTCTAAATCACATGAGGTGTGTCATGTTTGTATGTATTGCAGGATGAGGAAGGAATGACGATAATGTCGCCCGGTAACCTCGTAGTAAAGTTGCCCGGAATGGGTCGAGACTGATCCCGGAGATGTCAGGCTCGTGATGATGGATCCTTCATAATTAATGAGGAAATGAATATCCTTGTAAGGCCGAGTGTAGCCCTTGAGCTGGATCGTCTGGCTTGATTTGAGTTTGGTTCATGAGCATAGGCGCTTTGGGCCTAATCTGGTCTGTTGGTGTTTTGGCTTATTATGTGTTGGCTATATTTGACAAAAGGAGTATGAGTTAAGTTCTTAGTTGTAAGTCAGTTACAACTACCCTGGGTGCTGTAGAGTTTATGCTGAAATTAATGCTGCTGCGATGATGTCTCTTTGTTTGCTAAATTATTGTTGTATTCATCTTTAATCTCTTGGTTAATTATGGAAGAAAGGAAGTGGTTTGAATTAATGGGCTAGACGGTTTTCTTGAATCTTTTATGACCAATATATTATGATATATTATGGCTGTCTTTTGAGTTTGAAGTTAATGAAGTTATGTTCTTGTGTTAAATGGCTTTTATGTGAGTTGGTTGGCTTTCTAGCTATATACACGAGGAAAGAGAAAATATGGATTAGTAGGTCTCCTATGAGCTAAATCTGAGTTGCCAATTTTATGAGGAGTTGAGGCCGTTGAGTATGTACCGATGACAACAAACTATTTCAATTATCTTCAAATCAAGGTGGAGTTGGGTTGTTGAACTCACCACAACACAAAGATTGTGTGGAGGACAAAACTCTATGCTTGAGTTGTCATAGAGAGGCGAGTGGTTAGTACTTGTAATAGCAAATAGTTGGTTTATTATTTCCAATTCACTTTTGTATTGATAGTTGGATATCAGAGTGTGTTGATGTTTGACTTATTTTGTGTTGGTTGTATTTGGCAAAAAGTATTGCAGCTATTAATCAGTTGTTAGTCACTTGCAACTGCTCTTGGTGCCATGGACATTATGTTGTTGTTAGTCAGCTGTTAGTAAGTTACAACTGCTCTTGTTGCTTTGAAAATTGTCAATCGTTAGTCAATTATAACTGCTCTTGTTGTTATGGAAATTGTTAGTCGTTAGTCAGTCATAACTGCTCTTGTTGATTTGAAGTTTATGATGCTGTGATGTTGCTTGAATGTTGCTGAGGTTATTGATAATGTATATATAAATGTGGAACCAAACAAAAAAAATATGATATTTAGGGGGACCAAAAATATAATTAAGCCATTTTAATAAATATGTCGGTATCACCAACATATGTTTTCGTCCGCCGGTATTGACAGTATACGTCTTGTTAGTCTAAGGTTTTCTACCTTGGTCTTAATCTCGGTTTTGATGATAACAAACATGGAACTAATGTTTCATTGAGAAATCTTTCAGGTTTCAAGTCGGTTAGCGCACGACATCCTCGATCGGAAAAATTGGAGAAATCGGCAAGGACGCTCGGGATTCTTCGGGAAGTTAAAGTTTAGGTCTAGTGTGTCTAGTTTATATTGTAAATCATGATGATGATGCATAAGAACCCAAAAACAAAATCCGAACCCCAAAACATGAAAAATCGGAAAATTAGAAAATGACCCTGGAATTCACTAAGCCTAAGGAGCTCCTTGGAGGGCTATATGACCTAGACATTTTTTTGACACAAAAAATGCCGATAATTGTCTCTTGGGTAAAAACTAGATAACGAGGTATTTAAAAGAAATTTTTGGAAGCCTTTAGCCTACTCATATTTGACCCGGGAAATTAGAAAATTTTAGTTTTTCGAAAATTTGTACTAGACCCCAAAAACTAAATTTTGATTTTTTTAGATATTTTTATTGAAGCCAAATGGGGGGTAATCCTTATATAACACTTATGTTTTATGTAACTTAAAGTTAGTAAATATTATATAAGTAGAATTAATGAAGACGGAACCCAGAAACGAGCAAACAAGTAGAAAAACCAGCCTAAGCAGTCTGCCCTGCCTAGGTTCGGTCGACCAATCGACCGAACGTTGCCCAGAACGGGCAGAATGCTTCGGTCGCTCGGGCGGTCACTTGGTCGGTCGCTCGGGCGGTCACTTGGTCGGTCGACCGACGTTCGACCGGACCAGCGATCGGCGGTATAACGGCTTGAAAAATAGCCGTTTATACCCGTTGTGCTCGACCACCACTTGGTGGTTTGCCTATTTAAAGGTCTTCTAAGCCTTCCTTTGACCCTCTAATGCTTCATGAGACATCATTTGACACCTACAAGCTTTAATTGAGCCATCTTTGTTGAAACCCTAGCTTTCTACCTTGTTTTTCTTAAGTTTGCCTTCTAGATTGATTTGATTCATCATCAAAGCATCAAGAGGAGCTAGGATTCATTGTGTTGAAGCTAAGTATTTGTGTTGTTGTATTTTTGCTCCTACTTGTATATTTTCATTGCATTTGAACTTGTGTAAACCTAGGTTGCTAGGTTTGATTGAATTGGTGGTTGTCTTGGTGTCAAGGCTTAAATCCACCATTGTAAACTTAGTTTACTAGGATTAGTTGAGTTGTCCCTTAGGTTGAGGTGGGAGAGTGCTCTCAGTAGAAAGGCGGGATACTTCCTGGTGTGGAACTGCCTTCAGTTTGAGAGCGGAGACTTTCCAGTGTAAAGTCCTCTTTGTAAAGGAAACGATGTAATCTAAAAAAGCTAAGTTTGGAAATCCTAAGCTGGGTGCTTAGTTAGTGGAGTAGGCATTGGGGCCAAACCACTATAAATACTTGTGTTAGCATTGTCTTTTTGTGTATCGCATTGCTTATCTTTTTTACTCGCTTCCGCATTTAGTTGTTGAATTGTAAATTGCCTAAGTAATCTAAGAAACGTTTAAAATCGAATTTAGGTAAATAGATTTAGTTAACACACTATTCACCCCTCTTCTAGTGTGACCATTTCACCAACATGTCTCTAAGGGAACTTCTGTTAAGGGCAATTGGATAGGAAGTTGCAACTGCTACTAGTAGCAAAGTAAGAACAAAAAAAAAAACACGCGCAAACACAAGAGGTTTATTTGCCCAGTTCAGTGACAAAACCATTCACCTGATTTTTAGGGCACTCACCGGATAGATGTCTAATCCACTCTCTATATGTACAATTTTAGTCCTCAAGATTTCACACCCGAAATCCGACTACCAGTACTACAGTGAATTGGAAATAATAAAAGCCTATTTGCTATTACAAGTACATACCAACTTGTCTCTCTTATGACATCACAACCACAGAGTTCCGTCCTCCGCACAGCCTTCTGTTGTAGCGAGTTACCATCCCAAAACCATCTTCTCTTGAAGATAAGAAATGTTGATTGTTGTCGTTCTGCACTCATTAGTCTGAACTCCTCTCAATAACTAGCAACACAGTGTTCGTAGATGGAGAGAGTTGCAGATCAGATCTTTTCATCGAAATTTATATGAGACAACTGAAAGATCTGAATTAATGATGTTCATAGCTATTTTGTTTAATGAACCCATCAGTTTAACAACTAACAGTCATCGGTTCAAAATAAATAGACAACGCTTAACTCCTACAGACCATAAAGATCCAAAGAGTAACGCCCGAAAATATTTAACGAGGACCTCACATCTAAAAGTTATTCGGGCAAATAAAAAGTTAACGATGATTAAAAGATCTCAAAGACAACAAGGAGAATCATCATAAATAATGCAGACCAAGAGTCATCATCTCTGTAGGTAACCAAAAAGTCCTCTTTTTTTGCGTTACATCCTTGACATGAAATTCATAGGTTGCTGGAGCAGTTGAGACTGTCTTCACACAGTTGAGACTGTCCTCAATATGTGCAGAGTTCTTTATAGTTAAGACAGAGATCATATTGGAATACTTTTACCAAATATAGTCAACATACAAAGGCCAACACTAACATGTATTACCAACGAATATCTTAATCCGTTGATAATACCAATGGAGGTACATCCGTCGGTAATACCAACTTTCTCATTCATGAAAAGATGCTCTGCATTTTCACTAAGAGTGAACTAAATTGATTTTCACCGAGAGTGAACTAAATTAAAAGGACTGATTCTTGTATATATAAATTATACCAAAGAGTTATAGCTTTTACATACTACTCACAACAGTTGAGAGTTGAGACTTGTATGAGCAATATGACTACCTTAATTAAGTACTCCTTATACATTATACTACCTAAAATGCATGTCATTGTGATACTGCTAAGGGAAGTATCAACAAAGAATCATGCATTCGATAAGGTTAACCTCAACTAACAACATCATAACTACCTTATGTACATTAACAACTTCTTGTGCTATATAATCTTCAATCAATTGTCGGAGGCCTTTCAAGTCTTTGCTGCAGCAAAAGTCATTCAACTGCAGCCTTCCTCCTGCTCATCTTCTTCTACTTGATGTGTGTCAACTTATCATGCACGCACCATGGGAAACTCAAGAAATGCTACCTATTTAAAATTTCAATTTTCATTGGAGTATCCCTAGTAATCAGGGTGATACGTCACGCAGATGCTTTTGCGTACTCATCTTGTAGGAAAGATATATTATAAAGTAATAAAAAAAAAATTCCAGCATGATAATTTTAAAAATCTGCACACTTCAAAGTAGGATGATTTCAAATCACCTACCAAGACATCTATTATCATTCGAGTTTCAAAATAATAAATAATATCAAAATCATGCAACTGCAGAACCCAAATCCATATATGTAAAACGAGAAAAATTGCAATCGTCCACATAACAATAGAAAACAAGTAGAGAACATCACACGATTGCATCATTCCAACAGGATGCATGCAATAACTTATATGTGGTTTCATATTTTTATGTTTAGTACAGAAAATATCAAATGCTATATCAAATGTATTAACTCTAGCTCAAACACTTGAGGGGAGACATCAGGAGGGGAGGCGAGCATTAGTATCTACTACTTTTATTTTAAGCTTCCTTGCATTCATATATTGTTCCTACTCGAGAATCAGAGTAATTTGGTATTGTTTGATATCTCTCCTGATCAGGTTCAACGCTAGCGTGGGGGGGGGCTGCAAAAGATACTCTGATGCTTAAGTCAGTGGGACTCTAAGGTGGAGGTAATAAAATTGGAACTTAGGATTACCTGAGGCGTGTTATGTCTGTATTTATTGCAAGTGGAGGCGATGACGTCGCCCGATAATCTCGCGAGGATGTTGCTCAGAATGGGTCAAGGCTAATCCTGAAGATGGCGGGCTAGTAATGACGTATCCCTTGTTATAAGGAAGGACGTTGATATCTATGTATGGCCGGGTGGGGTCGCGGGTGGAGCCATTCGGTCTGTCTCAAATCTCGTCCGAGAGCGTGGCTGGGTGGAGCCCCAGGCGGGGGCTTACTTAGTTCGGCTTGAGGCAAATTGTGGGGTGCTACTGGGTATCGTCTGACATGACCCAGTAGTTCTAGTCTAATCCACAGCCCCCGAGCTCGGTTGGAGCCTGGAGGACTGTCTATCAAGCTCTTTAAGTAGGGTTAACTTCCTCGCTTTCGATGCCTCCGGGGCTTAAGGAACTTCTGGAAATATCTATCATGTTGTGTTATTGGGTGGCCTTGGAGGCCTTGGAAATACAATGTTTGAGTTATATTGGGTGGCCTTAGAGGCCGATCTTAGGTAGGTGACTATAGAGGTCATGTCAAAATGATTGACTGCGGAGGCCGAGCTGAAGTAGATGGTCGTGAAGGTCGAACTGGAGCAAGTGGGTATGGAAGTTGAGCTGGAGAAGGCGACCAAGGAAGTCAACCTAAAATAGTTGACCCTGAAGGTCACATCGAAGTGGACGGCTGCGTAGGCTGAGTTGGAGCAAGTGACCCTAGAAGTCGTGTTGAGGTAAGTGGCCGTGGAGACCGAGCTAGAGTAAGCAACTCCTTTTTGATTGGTGTGTAGCAACTTTTGCGTCACCTCGAGGTATGTCAAATCGATATTTTTTGCCTTGTTGTTTTCGTGTCCTCTCGGCTTTCGGGCCCGACATATCAGTTTGGTAATGGAGATCTTTTCATCCTACATGGCAGTTGTTGACTGGTATTTGCCTCCTCATTTTTGGGGGAGACATCATGGTAGAAAAAGCGCCTGCTCGTGTCTTGGGGACATCTAGAGAATCGTCGATCAATGAGCTGGTCGGTTGGGATTTAAACCCATTTTTACTGTTGGCCGTCGGATAGGGGGGCTGTCGATCTTCAGCCTATAAGGTGACTCTTTAGTTTTTCGAGATGAATTGTTCAGAATCATTCTGTTGAGCAGGTGAGATGTCTTCTTTATTGAAAGTGTCAGGCATGCGCACTCGTTTGTGGGAGAGCGCTTCAGGCAGGAGGGAGAAAGATCTGTTGGTGGATGGCTTATTGAAGCCCTATAAGGGTTTCACTATCTCGGAGCCCAGGAGTTTTTGGAGCTAGGGTGGAGGTGGTCGAGTCATCGGCCTCCTCGGATTCTCTAGTCTTCCTTGGCTCTCCAACGAGATGTCGGAAGAGAGCTAGGTGTTTAGAGGGAAATTTGCTTCCTCCGGTGGCTACTCATTCGCGGGGGACTGAGTTTGCGTTGCCAGAAATGGTGGTGGTAGCTGGTCCGTCAACATGAGTTCAATGGCCTATTCCGGTCTTGTGTTTCTTTTCCAGTAATCAATCAGTTTTTTTCGAGGAGGTTGATCCATGGGAACACGTCCAACTTCTGATCGGCAGGTTGAAGGAGTCTTCGTCGAGAGATTCTGAGGTGCAGTCTCGAGAGCTCGAGTCATTGAGGTTCAAAATGGTTGAAATGGAAAGGGACTTTGTGGCAATGGTTGATGAAGTCGTGCACCTGAATGTGGTTGTTTTTGAGTCTACTGCCTGGATAGTAGAGGTGGAGAGCAAGTATAGGGCAGAATTGGAAATGCTCTACCTCGATCTTGCCGCAGTGGTGACAGAGGGTGCTCGTTTGAAGATTGAGGTAGAGGAGGCCAAGGCCGAGGCTAGGAGGTGCAATTTGGCGAAGCAAACCCTTGAGGAAGAGGAGGGATGCCTTCGAGATCATGCTCTTGCAATGTATATGAGGGTTTCGAAAGGGCGGCAGAACAGGCTAAGCTCCTTGCTCCTAGCGTTGACCTTTCTTGGATGGATTTCTTCAAGGAAATCAAAGATGGTGTTCTAGTAAATCCTGAATCTGAGGAGGACTTCTCTTGGTCCCAAGGAGGAGAAACTTCGGCCACGACTCTTGGTCAGTGCTCATTTTCCAACGCGGGGGGATATTGTTCTGAGGAGGGATGCTCTTGTCGAGCCTACCAAGGTTGATGTGGTTTCTCCTCGGTAAACGTTTGAATTTTGTGTTTGCCTGTGTATATGCTAGTTCTGGAAACTTTTCAGGGTTGATTATTCCCCTCTTTTTCTTGGACAATTTCTCCTTTGAGGGCTTATTTTTTACTTTGCAACATGCTTTTGCTGATTCAGTGGCCTAGTTCTTCTATTGATAATGCTTGGTTCCTTATGAAGGGAAGTCTTTGTTTGACTTCTAAAATCTTTATTTGAGGTTTTAACATTCTAAAATCTATTTTTTGAGGTTGAACCATCTAAAATCTTTGTTTGAGGTTGAACGTTATGTAACAACTCTGGTTAAGCAGTGATGACGACTTTGGTGTCTAGCTAAGCTGGTTGCATTTGGATAATGAATTTAGGAATAACGGCTCCAAGGTCGAGTATTGCATCTGAGGATCCCAATTGAGCTCGTCAAGGAGCGTAAGTCAGGACCACACGCGAGGAGTCGAGTAAGGGCTATGAGGCTAGAAGTGATGGTGTGATAGTCAGCGAGCCAGGCTGGTGAAAACTGAGTCCTGGTCGTTAAGGGCGCTGAGGCCGGAAGTAGCGTCTTTGGGGGCCGAGGACTTTTATTCAGGGGTTCAAGCCGAGCTCGCAAATGAGCGTAAGGCATGACCGCGTGCGATGAGTCGAGTAAGGGTTTAAGGCCGGAAGTGATGGCGTGAAAGCCAGTGAGCTAGACTAGTGAAGACTGAGTCTTGGTCATTGAGTGAAGCACCATGCATGAAGATTCAAGTAGGTTTCGAATAATGAAATATTCGTTAAGGTGGCGAGATGGCCATAGAGTTCCCTGGGCATATACAGAGAAGAGATGCAAGAAAAAGCAATTTTATTGAATAATAAAGAAATTGTGCGTATAGGAGGAATGCTCAGTCTAAGCTTTATTTGTGTCATTGTGGTGATTTGATTATGGCTTGAGTTCCTTCAAGGGTTGAGTCAGGGTTGCATACGCATGTCCCATCCTAAGTTTGGCTCGGAGGCTTCCGCTGGTTGTTTGCCTTTGGTTGTGGAAAGCGCTTGTAGGCCATTAGGCTCTTTCTTTAGTTCGACCATCTTTGGCTTAAGGCATTCTATTGGTGAAATGACCTACACTAGGGTGCGGGGGGAGGGGGGAGGGGTGAATAGTCTTTTATCTAAACTTTTCGTCTAAATTCGATTTTAATCTTTTCTTTAAACTACTTAGGCATTTACCAAATCGAGTAGCAAGTGGATGCAAGTTAAATAAACACAAATAGAAGCAATGCAAACACGATCGATTTATAGTGGTTCAGTCCCAATGCCTACTCCACTATCTAAGCACCCATCTTAGGATTTCCAAATTAGCTTTACTAGATTAACTATTTTTCCTTACAATGAGGACTTTTACACCGGAGAGTTTCCGCTCTCAAATCGAAGGCATTTCCACACCCGAAATTATCCCACCTTCCTACCGAGAGCACTCTCCCCTCTCAACCTAAGAACAACGCAACTAATTCTAGCAAACTACATTTACACCAGTGGAAATAAGTCTTAACACCAAGGCAACCACCAACCATACAAGATCTAACAACCTAGGTCTTCAACCTTTGAAATATAATGAAATAAATAATAAAATACACAAGTAATGGAGCAAATAAACAATACAACTTATAATTAGCTCCAATTCTAGCTCCTCTTGATGCCTTGATGATGAATCAAATCAAGCTTGAAGGCAAACTCAAGAAAGATAAGGTGAAAAGCTAGGGTTTCAACAAAGATGGCTCAATCAAAGCTTGTAGGTGTCAAAGGATATCTCATGAAGCATTAGAAGGTTATAGGAAGACTTATAAGGCCTTTAAATAGGCAAACCACCAAGTGGTGGTCGGGCACAACGGGTATAAATGACTATTTTTCAAGCCATTTTACCGCCGATCGCTGGTTCGATCGAGAACGTCGGTCGACCGACCAAGCGACCGCTCGAGCGACTGGAGCACTCTGTGCATTTCGGGCTCTGTTCGGTCGACTGCCCCTACGACCGAACATGATAAATCAACCTAGTTTGCTGATTTTTTTGCTCGTTTGCTCGTTTATAGGTTCCATCTTCGTTAAGTCCTCTTATATAAGTTTAAAACATAAATGTTGTATAAGGATTACCCCCTATTTGGATTCAATAAAAATATCTAAAAAATCAAAATCTAACTTTTTGGGTCTAGTACAAATTTTCGAAAATAGGAAATTTTATAATCTTCCGGGTCAAATATGCATAGGTTAAAGACTTTCAACAAATCCTTAAAAATATGTCATTTACTAGTTTTTATCGAAGAAATAATTACTGGGACTTTTGGTGCCAAGGAAATATCTAGGTCATATTGCCCTCCAAGGAGCTCTCTGGGCTTAGTGAATTCAGGACTGTTTTCTGATTTTTCGATTTTTCATGTTTTGGGGTTCGGGTTTGGTTTTTGAGTTCTTATACATCAAATAGAGGATTTACAACACATGCTAGACACCCTAAATCTAAACTCTATCTTCCCGATGAAATCCGAGCATCGACGATCGTCCTTGCTGATTTCTTCGATTTCTTCGATTTTTTCGATCGGAGACGTCGAGCGCTAACCGATATGGAACCAAAAAATAGTTCTTCATGAAATCATTAGTTCTATGTTTGTTATCATCAAAACTGAAATTAAAACCAAGGTTGAAAATCTTAGGCTAACAATTTCTCCTTTTTTGATGATGACAAACATCCTTAGGAGAATATCTATAATTAAGCATAAAGGATATCAAACATGAGATTTCTCCCCTATCAACATGTATATCTATGAAAATAAACTCTCTTAATCTATATGCATGGTTTTTCTATATTTTCTTCGTTTTACCTATATTTTTCTCTCCCTTTTGACATCAATCAAAAAGGACGAGAAAAGTCAACCTATGGTCAAAGTTGTGACCTAAAAACTAGTTTTCATGAAAAACATGTAAATCTCAACTTAAGTGATGAAAACATATATACAAGTGGGACTAATCAATACATGATATCATAGAATGATAAACATAATCTAAAATTAGAAATCATGTACTAATTCAAGTATCAATATTACACGTATCAGTCAAAGTATCAAAAATTATTTTAGAAATGATTTTTCTCATAAAATGAGTAGAACGATACCATAAGTGAATTTACAATATCATACTTCAAGTCTTATTCGACAATCTAATGAAAATTTAAAGTATCGAAAAATGAGCAACTTGAGAAGAGTGATACTTTAGTGGAATTTTCGTAAATAAATGAATCTTTCATGACATTTCCATATTTCATTCAAACTTTCAAAATACCAAGTTATAATCATGTAAAAGCATGTATATTAAGTTTGAAGTGAAAATTCATTTGATCAAAATATGAACTTAGCACGGTTTCATTCGAAATAGGCATGAAAACATGAAAATAGCTAAGTATCAAATTTTACTATCTACTCATATTTTCTCTAGCTTGGACACTTAGACATCTAAGTATATCAATCAAGTTTGGGCTTAAAAAGAGGTTTCTAAGTCACTTTGTTGACTTAGGTCAAAGTACACATCAAGTTTATAAAAATCAAACTTTTTAATCCTTATAAAATCATATTCTTGACAAAAAAATTTGAAACTTTAACCGGACAAACTAGATTTTTCAAGGAATCTACAGGTTCAAGAATCAGTTTTCTGTAAATTCATAAAATTCTTGAAAGTCCAAGGGCATTATCGTAATATTTAGTTTTTTTTTTTTTAAGTTATCAATTTTGCTTCAACCTTTCCAGACATCGCTGAATGATCATTTAAGATGTGTGTGTCATTTTTTAGCTCAAAATGAATTTTTTGAGTTTATTTTTTATCCTATCTTGATTTCAATAAAAATTTAATATTTCTAGCTATCATTCAAGTTATCAAAAGCATTCCTAGAAATAATTTGTCACACCCCAACTGAGGGTAGTGTGATCGGCCAGGGCCTACATCCTGCCTTGTAGCCTACTGTCTACACTGACATAAGGAAAACCAAATCGTATCGATAAAAGAAATCTCAACACACTTTATTAAAAGTTTTAAAAATCACAATTTTATGTTTTCCAAAATAAGTAAGAACACCAATATCAAAATAACTGAACGTTTCAAGTAACAAGTTTTACAACTCTTTTAAATATAACTGTCAGTGCAGAAACTAAAAGCAACTACTAGAAACTGGTCTAAGACTCATGGACGCCGCTACGAGATATGGCACCGCCTCCCGCCCACCAGCTGTACCATGTCGACATGCCAAAGTCACTGCTCATGCTCTGCAAAAATAAAAAATAAATTGTGAGTCCACTTGGGACTCAGTGAGTGGCTCTAGTGAACCTTCACATAAGCCTCAGTCATGCGCGCATATATATCATATAAGGCAACAAAATGAATGAGCAAGGAGGTAAAATACTTCTAATACAGCTACCGACCCCCAATGGGTCAATCTGTACAACTGAATATGATAACCTGCCATCTCGGCCTATCAAGCCTCCAGCATCCAGCCCTTAGACCTACTTATGGAATAATATCTCGGCTACAGCCGTCCCTACCATATCAGGTATTATCATACTAGCCATCGGCCACGTCACCTCAAGGTGTAAGCAAATAATCCCGGGCCGTCGACTAGGATGGTCCACTAGTCTTCGGACACCGTCTGAGGTAAGGATAGCTAGTCTCACCCAACTGGGGTTTGGCACCTCCACGCTCCTCGGCGGACCATCTCAAACACACCACACAATCAATATCCTAGGGCTTCCATATATACCCTTCGGGCCATTGACCATATTTGTCCTTAATTCGGCTACAAGATCAACAATTTATGCCGCCCTTTCAAATTGTGTACACCTACGAGATCGAGGTTTCCAAAAATATACAATAAGTCATAGAAGTGTTATCATCTCCTAGCTAAGTTTCCATATAAGTATGATGAACGTCTAGCGACGCATTACATGTTATTAAACCTTCTACACTACCTTGGGTGAGAAATTCCTTGCGTCGACTTGGGAATTCTGCCCATGAACATTTTTGGGTAGCATGTATAATCTCAGAAAAATATTCAAGTATTTTAACGTCTACTATATAAGGTCACAATATATATATGCGTAACAACTTTACACTACCTTAGGAATTTAGCACAATAAGAAGCAATTATCTAGCATGGCAC
Organism: Canna indica; assembly: GCA_034359265.1. Classification (NCBI taxonomy): domain Eukaryota; kingdom Viridiplantae; phylum Streptophyta; class Magnoliopsida; order Zingiberales; family Cannaceae; genus Canna; species Canna indica. The sequence continues at coordinate 26,148,697 of CP136898.1, read as the reverse complement.
GGTAATAATAAATTCAAAAAAAGGTAGGAATTACTAAGCATGGTAAACAATTTCAACATTTCAAAGTTAAATATCTAATGCTAAGGATGGTCATAAGGCTAGCATTCCTACAATTCCAATTCAATCAATCTACTTGTTATGATTGGTGTTCTTCCTAAGTATTGTCATTCCTATATGTGTGAATCTCATAATCATGCAAGTTTCCATCTAAAGCTACTCTCTTCTACCCTCCCTGGTCTTGGCCGAGCCATGAGCAAGAAGAACCTTGCTCGGCCATGGCCCTTAAGGTAGGAAAGGGAAAGGAGACTCTAGCTATACCTCTAATTCTTCGATTCTGAGTATAACTTAATATTAATGGACTATTTTACCCCTTCCCTTACCCTTGGCCGAACCCTCTTCATGAGGTGTAGGGTTCATTCGGCCACATCAAGAGAGATCTAGGGAAGATATGCTTCATGACGCGTGAAACCTACGATGTGAACTACATCAATCCTGAACATGAGATCATCTAAGGGCCTTCTTGCCGTCAAGGAAATTGGGGAAAATTTTGGCATGACCTTTCCCCTTTTCCCATGACTCGGCAGCCCTAACAATTGAAAATTGACGAAGAAACAAGGTACTCCGACAAGAAATCATACAAAACAACGATTATACGTCGATAAAACCAAGATTCGATGGAAAGATCGCGAGAAACTCATCCTATCACAGCTAGGGGTTAGGCTACCCGCCTCACCCATGCTTCTAACTCTAACCACTCACCTAGATTATAGAGAACGAAAGATTGGGCGACGATGACTTGAAATTTTCCGGCGACGACGCGAAATCCCGGATCGATCCAAGTCCTCCAAGCTTTCCCTTGCGCTTCTTCCTCTCTCCCCCTAGGCAGCCTTATGCGACTCAAGGGATGAGTCGCATGGCTGCAAGATGAGGGTTCTAATCCCTCATCTAGGTTTCCAAAGATAGCTCCATGACTCACTTAACTCATACTCGAACCTCGACTAAACCCGAACTCAACTTGGGTTCTAACTCAACCCATAATATGAATCGATTTAACTTGATTTAAGGAATGAATTCATAAAAGGAAAGTTAATCACCCACATAGATTCCATGAATCGTTAGTCGAGTCATACCTTTTCACTCAAGGCGATCATGAGGCTCGACTCGACTATCCCCGGGTCCGGCGCGCTGCACCAAAATAGATTTTTATATTATGATTTTTTGTTTCCGGGTCTTACAACCTTCCCCCCTTAAGGGAAATTCATCCTCGAATTTACCTGAAAAACAAGGACTTACCGGCTCCTCGAACAACGAAGGGTAGTGCTCTCTCAAGTCCCGCTCTACCTCCCAAGTGGCCTCTTGCCCGGAATGGTGGTCTCATCTGACCTTTACCAAGGGAATTTCTTTGAACCTTAGCTTTCTGATTTGGCGGTCAAGAATCTCTACCGGCCTTTCCTCGAATGAGATGGCCGAATCTACCTCAATAGAAGAGGGCTCGATCACATGCGAATCATCTTTTACATACTTCCGCAACATGGATACATGGATGACCGGGTGCACTATGCTCAGGCTAGGAGGTAATGCCAGCTCATAGGCCACCTCGCCCCTCCGCTTGAGAACGGGAATCTAGGGCTCACAATGTATCTAGGGCTCAGCTTCCTCTTCTTCCCAAACTGGACCACCCCTTTCATAGGAGAGACCTTCAGAAAGACTAAGTCACGCTCTGTAAATTCCAATTCCCTGGCCTTCTTGTCGGCATACATTTTCTATCGAGTCTGGGCCGCCAGCAATCTTTCTTTTATGGCCTTTACATTATCTACCGCTTCCTCAACCAGATCGGGGCCCACCATGAGTGATTCCCCTGTCTCAAACCAGCCCATTGGAGACCTACACCACCGCCTAAACAAAGCCTCAAAAGGAGCCATGCCAATGCTACTGTGATAGATATTGTTGTAGGCGAACTCTATCAGCGGTAGGTGCCTCTCCCAGTCGTCGGCCATATCTAGGACGCATTCTCTCAGCATGTCCTCCAAAGTTTGGATGGTCCTCTCTGACTGCCCGTCAGTTGTTGATAAAAACGACACACTAGAGGGGTATGAATAGTGTATTTTCTAATATTATTTACCTAATTGGATCTTAATCGATTCTTGGATTATTTAGGCTATTTATAATTTGACTATTAGATGCAAAAGCAGTAAATAATTAAGCAATTTAGAACAAGCACAATATCAATGCGAACACAGATTTATAGTGGTTCGGCCCCAATGCCTACTCCACTACCTAAGCACCCCACTTAGGATTTCCAAACTAATTTTACAAGATTAATTTGAGTCTCCCTTACAATGAGGATTTTGACTCGAAGAGTCGCACTCTCGACCTAAGGCACTTCCACACCCGGAAGTCTCCGTCTTCCTATCGTGAGCACTCTTCCACCACTACACTAAGGGACAACTTAAACTAATCCAAGTAAAACTTAGTTTACACAAGTGGTTTTACTCCTTCACAACAAGAAAACCACTTTCCACGCAGGACCTATCAACCTAGGTCTTCCTACAAATCAAATACAAGAGTTGAACAACAAATTAAAGAAAACTTGTTACAAGAAGAGGAATGTAGATTATCATGCTTAACCGCCTCTTCTTCTTGCGCCTAATCGGCTTGATGAACCCTTTGAAGTAAAACACCTTTGGCAGCATGGGATCAAGACTTAGCTGACGAACACTTGGCGCTTTGAAGATTTGGATGATGCAATTTGATCACTCTTTTGAAGCTTTTATCACCAAAAATCTGAGGGAGAAGTTGAAGAGATGAATTAGAAGGGAGTATATATAGATCCGGCTTAGACAGGGCGTCAACAGGATTATTTTTGACTGTTACAAACGCTTGGTAGATGGTCCGGTCGAAGCATCAGTCGATTGGTCATTCGATCGCTGGCTCACTGTAATGTTTTTCCTCTGATCGGTTGACCAACGGGTCGATCGCTCAACGGAAAAACGTCTGCTTCAAAACCAGTCGACCAGTCGATCAACCGAAGTCAGCTTTTATAAGCATTCGGTTGACCGATGGGTCGACCGATTGTTGCGAGACTTGGCGCGGTCGACCGACTCGGTGAAGCCCTCGCGCTCTGTCATCCGGTCGACCGATGAACTTTCTGCCAATTTTTGCCAACATTCGGTCGACTGATCGATCGACCAAATTGGCTGTTGCCATTGCTTTTACTCCATTCAGTCGATCAGTCGGTCGACCGAAACAGAGCTGGAAATTTTTCTAGCTTGGAATTTTCATTTTGCACTCAATTTCCGGCTTCGTTCTTCAACATGCTTTATCTTTGAAGGATTCTCCATGCTTCCCAACACATTTTTGATGCACGCATTGACCTATTTTGAGGATTGGTCGAGATACGATAGACTTGACGAATCTTTCATCGATCCTACAATTTTCATGCTCAAACACTTGTTAAATGGGTTTGTTATCATCAATATAATCATGAGGGAAATAAAGCATGAAGGAAGAACCCTTCAGCTAACAATCTCCCCCTTTTTGATGATTTCAAACCAATGACAATTAATATCAAGATACAAGGAAGCATTAAGGAAATAAAGCAATGTTAATCAATTTAAGCTGCCCCTATCTATATGCATGTATCTTCTAATTTCTCTTTTATCATTTTGTGTGATACTTTGTCATGAGTGTATTCAATTATACTACTTCCCTTATCAATATATTTACTCCCCCTATCGATAAGCATATATCCATGTACTCTCCCCCTTTTATCATCCATCAAAAAACAAATATAGCAAGCATAGCAAAGATGAACATTACTAATCAACACAAGGTTAACTAAACACATGTTCATAAAGATGAAAGTGTCAATACATCACATAGTTAATCAAAGACATGTTCATAGGATGAAAAATACCGATACATCCAATATATCAATAATCACTAATGTCAATATTGCTACATCAAGGAGGATTATTTGTCCTCAGATGGTGGAGGAGGTGGTAGATGTGACTGATAATACTGCCACATCTCATCCACTCTCCCATATATCTCCTCTATACGCTGGCCATGGTCACCAATCATGGTGCCAAACTCGTCCATCCGACGGCCGAACGCGTCCATGCACTCTGTTGATGTTCTGTTATGTTCCATCTGACCAATTTGAAACTGAACAAATCGATGCTTTAGATCACTTAGACTCGTACGGGAAGGGCCAGATGAGGAGCCTCCACCAGCTTCATCCTCAGCCTATTCCATCGGATCTCCTCGCGTTCTTTTGCCGCGCTGATGTTCAAGGATCTTCATGCGGCTAAGGGAGGAAGAATCTATGGCTCTTGGAATAGGCTCTATCTCAAATCTAGATTTATTAACCCCAGCTTCATATATGAAATGAGAGATTACTGAGACATATGGTAGAGCTTGTTTTTTTTAGGAATGGACTTCAGCTATATATCTAAGCATGAGGCCAGGGACATCTATAGGGATACTAGACATGGCACAGAAAAGTACCCTAGAACTCATGGTGGTGACCTCATCATAGTGTCCTGCTCTAGGAAGAATGTCATGTGCAATGATGAGGTGCACAATCCTAACAATGGGTGAAAGCTTGATGCTTTGGGTAGGGATCACTCCCTCATAATCTTCAGGGAATATAGCTGATACAATTTCATGAGGAGGATACTCCTCATGAAAACGGTGGGTGGACATCTTATAAATTCGTGCTCCTAATAGAGGAAACCCAAAAGCATCTCTAATGAGGGATTTGGTTATGACTATGGATTTTCCTAAACTTTCAGATTGTAGAACTAAGTCATCACCAAGTCTTTCCTTTTCTATTACTAGGTTAGAGAAGAAGGCTTTCACTAGGATGGGGCATACCGGTATCTATTTTCCTAAGAACTCTACCCATCCCATGCTAGCAAGTTTCCCTCAGATATCAAATTGTTCTAAGTCATCTAAATTAACAGGCAGTGTTTGCAGGATGACTCTATCTACAAACTTAGATGCTTGTTTCTTTCCTAATTGGGTCAAAAGATTATCGGGTAAGGATGGGAGTTTGGTCTTGCGTGCCATTCTTCAAGACAAGTTTGAGGATGATGTAGATGATTAGTTTTAAATGAAAAACGCATGCTTTTAACGCAAAAGGATGAGAGCGAAAAAGTTTAAGGATCGACATAGTCTTATGCAAAAACAAAAGGATTTTCTCATTAAGTTTTATAAAATAAAATAAAATAAAAAGAAGGATTAACCATGAAGATCCATAAATAAAAAGAAGAAGAAAAAAAATTTGGCTAGAGAAGAATAGAAAGCATGTTTGTTTTTGACCAAAATAAGATTCTTTTAAAAAGACATAAGTTTAAAGTTGAGAAAAACTCATGAAAGCAAACAAGAAAATTCTTGACTAAAGATTTTTGATCAAAATGAAATTATATTAAAGAGCAAATGATGAATCATTTGAAGAAAACATGAAATATTTGATTTTTGTTGGAAGAAGACTTGTTTTTGAATGAAACGTGCTAACCAAAAGTTATCATTCATGTAACATAAGTATGAATCATATTTTTGTGTATGAAACAAGGTACATTGAGAGTAAAAGATGCAGAAATCATGTTTTTGACTATAATCTCATGAGTGATGGACAAAGAAAGATTTTTACCTTGAAAATGAGTCTTAGGGAGGAGGTAGAACCCTAGAAGAAGAAAAGAGAGGACTTAGGATGGGGCAACCGATCGAATGGGCAAGGAAGCCCTAGTTTTGGGCTTAAGTAAATGGATTGAACGGCTAGGATTCAATCTGGGCGAGAAATCGAGCGATCTGGGCAATTTTTCGCCTGCCAGTCGATCGGGCGATCGAATGTCGATTGACCGCTCGATCTGCCCAAGTTTTTACCCCTTAAGAAAAAATTATTTTTCGAGAGGGTGTGATCATCCAAATTTTGTGAAATGTTTTTTACAAAAATTAGACTCTATGAGGGTTCCAGAAAATCAAGAATCACTCAAAAAGAATATTCCTACAATTTTCTAAAAATTCTACAAGATCAGTGACATTTTTATAAATATGAGTTGTTTATCCACGGATTTCAGATTTTGCTCAAATTTCCTAGATATCAAGATATGATCATTTAACACATATTTATCAAGTTTGAAGTGAAATTAATATCGTTTAGTCAAGTTATGAGCTTAGCACGATTTTAATCGAAATATGCTTGAAATCATGAAAGTGCTAAGAATCAAACTTGGCTATCTACTCATGTTTTCTCTAACTTAGACACTTGGACATCTAACATGAGTGAATTCAAACATGTTTGTGAAAATTTAAACCCAAAAAGAGATTTCTAAGTCAAATTATTGATTTAGGTCAATTATTTCCAATTTGAGTCTCATTAACTAATCTAGTGATCACATTGTTTATCTAGTTATGAGTCTTCATGTGATACCAAGTGTAACAACCTAGACTCATGTGATATATGCATTCAAAACATGTTTGCCAACCATAGAAAATGAGGTCTCTAATGAAGATTCTAACCTAGAGCAAATTTCATCCAATCAACACATGAAATTGCCTAAGTTATCAAACATTAACTTACTCATGAATTTTCATATATTTATCAAGCAAAAGCAATCATGAGCATAGAGACTTCATTAATCATGAATAATCAATTATTATACAAATATTTTTGCAAAATTGAACTCATACCTCACCCTTGAGAATTTTCCAAATTTTTCATTTCCTTTTCAATTTGGCTCTACTAGCTTTCCATCACATTTTTTATAACTTACAAGCAATATTCATTAGTAACATAATGGAAATGTAACTACTAACAAGTTATCGTACTAGATAGCAAAGAGAAAACCAAGTATTGATCTCAAGATTTACTTTGCTAAATAGTTTGAAATCCGTTTCAAAATATGTTGTCATGAATCCAAAATGAATTTTCAAGAGATAATAAATATAATATCGATGAAAATATGATCTCCAACCCTTCCTATTGGTTGAAAACCGAAAGGCCACAATGAGCCTACGATTTAAAACCTCAAGGTCGCATGAGTCCATTACAGGTTACATAGGTCTCCGAAGAGACCGGAAATAAAAAATAAAAAATCATTTTAATAAGATTTATCAAGAATGAAAAATCTACTAACATTAGGCATGTATCAGAACTCCAACTATAATTTAAGCAAGTGAGTATGAGAGATGATACCAAGGATACCTAGATGCCAATTTTCATACCTATGGCATCTTCATGACTTGAAGTTGCAACCAAAGATGGATTCTTTATTGATGTCCGTGGTCAACTTCAATTCTTTATCTTCCTTTACCCTTGTTCGATTGCTCCCCCTACAAAAGAGCATGGAACCTTTGGTATCCAAATCGCTTTGGGTCCTTGAGTGTTAGATGGTTTAACTACCCAAAGTATTTTAACTCCACTTGGGTTCATCTTGAATGCACAATCATATATAGCATGCACATATACACCGCAACAAAAATATTGTCCATTAAATTTCTTCCTTTCATTATGAACATGAGATTTAATGTTGGAAGATTTGACATGAGCAAAATGATGGACATGAGCATTCTTAAGTGAAGCATTCTTTTTTAACTTGAGGTTTATGTGTAGAATGTCTAACATAAGAGTGATGATGAACATTTTCATTCTTTACATAAGCATTTTTTATTCTATTGTTCTTAGGAGATGGGGCATTCTTAAATTCATTTACTTTCCTACTCAAGGAAATGACTTCACTTTTCAAATCATTCATAGATTTTTGAATAGCATGCAATTGAGTTTTCAACATGCTATTTTCATTTTTTAAATTGTCATTTATATATTTCAAAGCTTTAAGCTCGGATTCTAAGTTATCATGGCATGGATCAAGTGAGCTAGATTTTAATTTTTCATTCTCTAATTCTAGAGTATGCACATATGAGCTAAGTCTAGAATTCTCATTTTTAATCCTTTTGTTCTATTTATCCTTTTTCAAGAGCAAGGCATACATAATTTTATACTCATCCATTAAATCATCAAAATCATGAGACTAGATGAGTTAATACTATCATTTTTATTATCATGACTAAAAGGAGAGGAGAGTACCTCATCATTTTCATTCATGGGGCAAGTTTTTGAGGTAACTTCATAATCATTGCAAGAGGACGTTTCATGGGATGATGATGTGGAAGCATTCGACCTCTTCCTTGCCTTGTTCTTCATACAAGGGCAATTCTTTTTTACATGCCCTTTCTCATTGCATAGGTGACATATCACCTTTCTCTTCCGACTCTTTGTACTTCTTTGGCTAGAAACACTAAGAGCTTCAAGAACTTCATTAGATATAGGAGCATGACAATTGTCATCATCTCCTTCATTTAGAGTAACAAGTTTTTCAGTTTTAGCATAGTCATATAGCATGTTCAAAGTATTCCAGAAATCATATGCAGAAGTACAATGCATGATTTTTTCAAGTACATTATTTTCCAAAGAGCAAAATATGCAATTTGTAGCTTTTGCATTAAACTCAAACATATTAATTTGTTCTTGGGTCTATAAATTCATATTTTCTCTAGGTTCAGTGTATTTTATCTTTACCATGTTAAACACACCTAAACCTTGAGTCTTTAGAAAAGTATACATTCTACTCTTCCAAAGACCAAAGTTAGACTCATCAAACCTAGGGGGTGAAGACGCTCTACTCTCTAGTGTCATTTTAAGATCGAGATACGGTGTACAAGAGATGGTGAAATCTCAAGCTACGGACCTGCTCTGATACTAAATGTTGATAAAAATGGCACACTAGAGGGGGGGTGAATAGTATGTTTTCTAATATTATTTGCCTAATTGGATCTTAATCGATTCTTGGTTTATTTAGGCTATTTATAATTCAACTATTAGATGCAAAAGCAATAAATAATTAAGCAATTTAGAACAAGCACAATATCAATGCGAATACACAGATTTATAGTGGTTCGGCCCCAATGCCTACTCCACTACCTAAGCACCCCGCTTAGGATTTCCAAACAAATTTTACTAGATTAATTTGAGTCTCCCTTACAACGAGGATTTTGACTCGAAGAGCCGCACTCTCGACCTAAGGCACTTCCACACCTGGAAGTCTCTGCCTTCCTATCATGAGCACTCTTCCACCTCTACCCTAAGGGATAACTTAAAATAATCCAAGTAAAACTTAGTTTACACAAGTGGTTTTACTCCTACACAACAAGGAAACCACTTTCCACACAGGACCTATCAACCTAGGTCTTCCTACAAATCAAATACAAGAGTTGAACAACAAATTAAAGAAAACTTGTTACAAGAAGAGAAATGTAGATCATCACGCTTAACCACCTCTTCTTCTTGCGCCTAATCGGCTTGATCAACCCTTTGAAGTAAAACACCTTTGGCAGCAAGGGCTCAAGACTTAGCTAACGAACACTTGGCGCTTTGAAGATTTGGATGATGCAATTTGATCACTCTTTTGAAGCTTTTATCATCAAAAATCTGAGGGAGAAGTTGAAGAGATGAATTAGAAGGGAGTATATATATATCCGGCTTAGACAGGCCATCAACGGGATTATTTTTTACCATTACAGACGCCCGGTCAATGGTTCGGTCGAAGCATCGGTTGACCGGCCATTCGACCGCTGGCTCACTGTAACATTTTTCCTTTAATCGGTCGACCGATGGGTCGACCGCTCGATGGAAAAATGTCTGCTTCAAAAATGTCTGCTTCAAAATCGGTCGACCAGTCTATCGATCGAAGCCAGCTTTTATAAGCATTCGGTCGACCGACGGGTCGACCGATTGTCGTGAGACTTGGCGTGGTCGACCAATCGATCGACCGACTCAGTGAAGCCCTCGCGCTCTGTCATCCGATCGACCAATTCGGTCGACCAATGAACTTTTTACCAATTTTTAGCAACATTCGGCCGACCGAATTGGCTGCTGCCATTGCTTTTACTCCATTCGGTCGACTGATTGGTCGATCGAAACAGAGTTGGAAATTTTTCTAGCTTGGATTTTTTATTTTGCGCTCGATTTCCGGCTTCGTTCTTCAACGTGCTTTATCTTTGAAGGAATATTCTCCATGCTTCCCAACACATTTTTGATGCACGCATTGACCTATTTTGAGGATTGATCGAGATACGATAGACTTGACGAATCTTTCATCGATCCTATAGTTTTCATGCTTAAACACTTGTTAAATGGGTTTGTTATCATCAAAATAATCATGAGGAAAATAAAGCATGAAGGAAGAACCCTTCAGCTAACATCAGTCTGCAAATGAAAAGCTGTGCTGAAATGCACCTGGGTACCCAAGGCTTCCTGGAAGGACTGCCAAAATCAGGCTATGAACTGGGTACCGCGGTCGGATATAATCATCACTGGGGTACCATGATATGCCACAATCCTATCCAAGAATAGTCGGGTGTACTGCTCCATAGAGAAGGTATTTTTCACTGGTATAAAGTGTGCGGTCTTGGTTAACCAGTCCACTACCACCCAAATGGAATCAAAACCGCCATTTGACTTAGGCAATCCGATCACTAGATCCATGGTGATTTTCTCCCACTTCCACTCGGCACCTCGAGGTTTTGCAGAAGCCCCGCAGGCTTAAGGTGTTCGACCTTCACCTGCTGGCAGACCAGACATTTGGAGACAAACTCTGCTACCTCTCTTTTCATACCTCTCCACTAGCAATGTTGCCTTAAATCTCGATGCATCTTGGTGGTCCCCGGATGCATCGTGTAAGTGGAACGATGACTTAGTTCCAGGACTTGCCTGCACACCTCAGCTATATCTGGTACTACTATCCGGTCTCTGAACCTTAGTACACCCTCTGAGTCTAATCTGAAACTATTCTCTGCATCGCCTCTTTGCACCAGATCCTTGGTCAGCGCACAAAATGCATCCTCCCCCTGCGCGGCACGCAGCATGTCCACCAGCGTGGACTGTACCCACAGGTGTGCCATCAGGGCACCTGAAGCTGACACTGATAAGGTTGCACCCCCATCTAGGCACAAAGCCAACTCTCGAGCTAGAGGCGTCCGCTTAACTTCCAAATGAGCTAAACTGTCCATGGACTTTCTGCTCAGAGCATCTGCTACCACATTTGTTTTCCCCTGATGATACATAATGGTGCAATCATAATCCTTTAGGATCTCTAGCCACCTCCTCTGCCTGAGGTTCAGCTCCTTTTGGGTAAGCAAGTATTGGAGTCTCTTGTGATCTGTGTAGATCTCGCAAGTCTCCCCGTACAGGTAGTACCGCCAAAGCTTCAGTGCAAAAACCACTGCCGCTAGTTCTAGGTCATGCGCCGGATAGTTCTTCTCATGAACTTTCAGCTGGCGGGACGCATGAGTGATGACTCTGCCAATCTGCATTAAGATGCAGCCCAAGCCAACTCGAGAGGCATCACAGAAGACTACAAACCCTCCTGAGCCAGAAGGTACAGCCAACACGGGTGTAGATGTCAAACATGCCTTGAGCTTCTGAAAGCTTGCCTCGCCTTTGTCATCCCAAACGAACCTGACCTTCTTTTGGGTCAACCGAGTCAAAGGGGCTGCAATTCTAGAGAAGTTCTCCACGAAATTTCGGTAGTACCCAGCCAAACCAAGGAAACTGCGAACCTCAGTCACGCTAGTAGGCCGTTTCCAGTTCTGCACCACTTCTATCTTGGCAAGATCTACCCTAATCCCTTCCTTGGACACTACATGGCCCAAGAATCCTATACTTTCCAACCAAAATTCACACTTGGAAAATTTTGCAAACAAGCGGTGCTCTCTGAGGGTTTCCAGAACCATTCTCAGGTGCTCAGAGTGCTCTTCCTCACTCTTGGAGTAAACCAGAATATCGTCAATGAAGACGATCACAAAGCTATCCAGGTGCTCCTTAAATACCCTGTTCATTAGGTCCATGAAGGCAACAGGTGCATTTGTTAGGCCAAAGAACATCACTAGGAATTCATAGTGACCGTAGCGAGTCCTAAAGGTCGTCTTAGGCACATCGCAGTCCCGGATCCTCAACTGATGGTACCCAAACTTTAGATCTATCTTTAAAAACCACTGTGCCCCCCTGCAGCTGGTCAAAGAGATCGTCTATCCTCGGTAGTGGGTAGCGATTCTTGACGGTCACCTTGTTCAGCTGCCTATAGTCGATGCACATGCGCATCGACCCATCCTTCTTCTTCACGAAGAGAACCGGGGCACCCCAGGGTGACACACTCAGCCGGATGAAACCTAGGTCTAGCATTTCCTACAATTGCATCTTTAACTGCCTGAGTTCGGCTGGTGCCATCCTGTAAGGTGGAATGGAAATTGGTTTCACCCGAGGCTGTAGGTCAATGCAAAAATCAACTTCCCTTCTGGGCAGTAATTCCGGCAATTCCTTGGGAAATACATCAGGGAATTCACAGACCACAGGGGTTCCGCTGACATTACCCCTTTCCTCCTCGGCCACAGATACGAAGGCCAGGAAGGATTGGCAGCCGCCCCGAAGCAACTTACGAGCCTTTAGGGCTGAGATGACCCCTATCGGCTTGCTACCTCCCTCCCCTTGGAAGATGAACTGCGGCAGCCCAGGCTTATTAAACATCACCGTTTTAGCTCTGCAATCCAACATCGCAAAGTGCTCTGCCAACCAGTCCATATCAAGGATGACATCAAGCTCAAGAGTGGGTAGGAGTGTCAAATCCGCACTCAACACATGGTCGCAGATGAGAACCTCACAGTCTTGGTATATTGAATTTGCTAAGATTGCATCGCCCGTAGGCGTTGATACTATCAATGGCCCATCGAGCATGGAGGGTGCCATTGGCAATTTCGCAGCAACTATGACAGACACAAACGAGTGTGTGGCACCCGGATCAAATAAAACATAAGCAGCGAATGAACATACTAGAATAGTACATGTTACCACTGCCTTAGACGCCTCTGCCCCATCACAGTTCATAGCAAACACCCCCTAGCAGACGTTCTCTCTAAATGGCTAGCTTGCGGCCCCCTTTGAATGCCATGGTCGACCCCCAGATCCCTGCGGCCGAAATTTCTTCTTGGTCGACCCGTCATTCCTCTCGAACGGCACCAAGGCTTCCTTCCGAAGGGCCTCATCCACCACCCGTGCAAGAGTGGAATCCTCAGAGTAGTGAATGAGCCTGCCTATCTAAGGCCTAAATCCCCCAACAAATTTCTTGACCCTGGCAGTCTCAGATGCCACTGAGGCCTGATGATATTTGGAAAATCGATGAAATTCATCTCATACTCTGACACTGACATGCCACCAAACTTGCGCAGCATCTCAAAGTCTTGTGCCCACTTATCGCAAACACTCATTAATACATGTCATGCTCATGAATGCCAAAATCACTCGGCCCATGCCGGCCCCACAGAAAACAATACATTCATACGACCCAAACCGGTCCAAACCTAGCAATCATACAAGTCAGCTGCTAGAATCTATCTAGCGAGCCTTCTACCCGGCCCTCTCTGGTTGGAATGGCCCACTCAACCAAATCCACTCAGGTCTAAGGTTAGTGTGGCTCCCCTTGGGTCTAACGTCAGCGTGGCTCACTCACGCTGTATCAAGACTCAAAATCCACTTGCCGAGTCGGGACCAACTTTCCAAGTCAGTACGCTTCTCGGCTCAGCCATCGCTCATCCACAAGCACAAACACAATCAATATCCATGCACAGTATGCACAAGTACATAAAGAATATTTTCTACAGACAACCGGGGTACGCGTCTACGCGCCCCAACTCGACCCTCTCTTGGGTCTAACCTCTTGGTTCTATGTTTCATCACCCAATTTACTGCCACTGCCGCTCAGTTCAGCATTGGGAGCCTCCATTACACTATCACAGAAAAAAAAAAAGTTTCCTGTCACATAATAAATTCTTAACAAAAACTCTTTAAACTTACTAACCGCATGGTGTGCTAAGTGCAGGAGTGGCTGCCCAATCTCGAAACATAACTATATCGTCTGTCGATACGCTAGCATATGTCTCATATGATACCCAACACTGAGTCATAGACAAGACCTAACCTAGTGCTCTGATACCAACTTTGTCACACCCCAACTGAGGGTAGTGTGACCGGCCAGGGCCTACATCCTGCCCTGTAGCCTACTGTCTACATTGACATAAGGAAAACCAAATCGTATCGATAAAAGAAATCTCAACAAGTAAGAACACCAACATCAAAACAACTAAACGTTTCAAGTAACAAGTTTTACAACTCTTTTAAATACAACTGTCAGTGCAGAACTAAAAGCAACTACTAGACATTGGTCTAAGACTCATGGACGCCGCTACGAGATATGGCACCACCTCCCGCCCACCAGCTGCACCATGTCGACATGCCAAAGTCACTGCTTATGCTCTGCAAAAATAAAAAATAAACTGTGAGTCCACTTGGGACTCAGTGAGTGGCTCTAGTGAACCTCCACATAAGCCTCAGTCATGCATATATATCATATAAGGCAACAAAATCAATGAACAAGGAGGTAAAACACTTCTAATACAGCTATCGACCCCCAATGGGTCAATCTGTACAACTAAATATGATAACCTGCCATCTCGGCCTATCAAGCCTCCGGCATCCGGCCCTTAGGCCTACTTATGGAATAATATCTCGGCTACAGTCGTTCCTACCATATCATGTAGTATCATACTGGCCATCGGCAATGTCACCTCAAGGTGTAAGAAAACAATCTCAGGCCGTCGACTAGGATGGTCCACTAGTCTTCGGACACCGTCTTGGGTAAGGATAGCTAGTCCCACCCAACTGGGGTCTGGCACCTACGGGCCCGCTGGCGCACCTCAAGATCCAATACTGGCCAAGCTAAGCATTGGTCATTCCCGGCCTCCACGCTCCTCGGTGGACCATCTCAAACACACCACACAATCAATATCCTAGGGTTTCCATATATACCCTTCGGGTCATTGCCCGTATCTGGCCTTAATTCGGCTACAAGATCAACAATTTATGCCGCCCTTTCAAATTGTGTACACCTACGAGATCGAGGTTTCAAAAAATATACAATAAGTCATAGAAGTGTTATCATCTCCTAGCTAAGTTTCCATATAAGTATGATGAACGTCTAGCGACGCATTACATGTTATCTAACCTTTTACACTACCCTGGGTGAGGAATTCCTTGCGCCGACTTGGAAATTCTGCCCATGAACATTTTTGGGCAGCATGTATAATCTCAAGAAAATATTCAAGTATTGTAACGTCTACTATATATGGTCACAATATTCAAGAATCATCGCAAAATCAGTTTTCTACATTTTTTAAAACTTGACTAAAAATGCTAAAATTTCAATCGCATTTCCGTAATTTTCAGTTATTTTTCAAAACGTGCTCAGCTTTCGTTCAAACTTTTATGACACCACATAATGGTCATGTAAAGAGTGTATGTCAAGTTTGGAATGAAAATTATGTCCTTAAGTCAAGATATCAACCTAGCATGGTTTCATTCAAAACTAAGCTAGTTATCATGAAACTTGCTAAGTATCATTCTTATCATTTACTCATGTTTTTTCAAACTTAAACCTATGGATACCTAACATGAGTAAATCTAAACATGTTCCTCAAATATGGATTGAAAATGAGATCTCTAAGTTAATTTGTTGACTTGGATCAACTTAATTGGTTCAAAAGAGGTTACCATGAAATGACCTATATGTCATTTTATCCATATCCATATGAAATTTTCATTCTAAATGCATGGAAATATGTCATACCTATTCCTAAATATATTTATGAAGTTTGGACTTAAAATAAAGTGTCCAAGTCAGATTTGTTGACTTGGGTCAAACTTTTCAAAGTTTAAGTCCCCTAAAGTGATCTAGTAATCAACTTATTCATCTACACATGAATTTTCAAGTTTAAATGCCTAGAATCATGTGATATGTGTATCTAAACATGTTTACCAACTATTAACTCAAAATGAGGTCTCTAATAAAGAATTTCAACATAGTCCAATTTCATTCAATATCAACATCATGAAATCGCCTAAGTATCGAAATTTTACCGACTCATGAAATTTCATAGATTTATCATGCAAAATCAATCATGAGAATAGAGACATCATTAAAACATGAATATTCAACTATTATACTAAGATTTTTGCAAAACCGAACTCATACCTCAATCTTGGAATTTCCCAAACTTTTCATTTCTTGACTTGCAAGTATACTTCATTAGTAGCAATCAAATCATATCTATTAACAAGTTATCGTACTAAATAGCAAAGATGAGGATCAAGTATCATTTTCAAAGACCTACTTTGCTAAGTAGTAGAGATTCATTTACAAATAAGTCAAAGTGAAACCGAAATGAATCCAAGAGATCTCAAAATGTGAAATTTTGAAAAAAATAAGATCTCCAACCCTTCCTATTGGTCGAAAATGGAAATGCCACAATGAGCCTAGGATTTAGAACCGTAAGGTTCCATGAGCCTGTTATAGGCTACATAGGTCTCCGAAGATACCAGGAAATAAAAAAAAAAACATTTCATAAAACATACCAAAAGCACGAAAATCAACTAGAATTAAGCATAGTATCATAATCTTCAACTAAGGTAAAATAATGCAAGTTAGAAGATGATACCGAAATAGTTTTGATGCCAACTTTACCTAAGACATCAAGGTAGCTTGAAGTTGCAACCAAGGGAGGATTCATCATTCAAGTCCATGGTCAAATTCAACACATCACTTTCCTTCAACCATATGTGGTAGCTCCCCCAACAAGAGAACAAGAAATCTTTGGTACCCGAATGGCTTTGGGTCCTTCGGGGTGAGTTGGTCTAGGAATCCAAAGTCTCTTAGCAACACTAGGATTTCTTTTAAATGCACAATCATGAATAGCATGTCGATATATATCACAACAAAAATAATTTCCATGAAGCTTTTCGTTTTGGACATGAGGTTTAAAGGAAGAATGCTTGTCATGAGAATGACGATGAGTATTAGCATTCTTAAATGAAGTATTTCTATTTCTAAAATTCGTAAAGGAAGAGACATTTGACAAATAATTGATTTTCCTATTTAAGAACACAACCTCATTCTTCAAATCACTCATGGATTTGTGAATGACATGCAATTGAGATTTCAACATACCATTTTTATTTTTTAAATCCATATTCTCACTTTTTAAGTCCTAAATTTCAAGCTTAAAATCATCATGACAAGAATTAACAAAAGTAGTCTTCAATTTCTCTTTCTCTAATTCATGCACATATGAGATAAGCCTTATGTAATGCTCAAAATCATAATAATAATATTTTATCATTAAGCAGGGGAACCGTGGGCCCGAGTTAGCACAGATTGGCGTAGAGCTACGGGATTGAATCCGGGTAAGCATTAAATATAGAAAAAATATTAGGAAAAAATTATTTACCTTATTTTTGTGATTTAGTATGCTAATATGATAGAGGGTCTCGATACGAGTCTATAGGTTCAAGCGGAACTAGAATCGAAATTAGAACAAATTAAATATGGGTTTTATAAGTCGAGTCGCGTAAGTGAGGGTGTTTTGGTAATTTGGACCAACCAGGGCCCATAAAATACCCCTTGGAGCGCACGGCTACAGGTTTAGCCGCACACCACCCAAGAGAGAGAGAGGTGACACCAAGGAGGTGGAGAAGGAGTCGTCGGAGCCAGAATTCTGTGAGTTGTCGACGCCGATTGAAGGAGGATCCCTAGCGTCTTCTTCCTTTTCATTTTCTCCAAAGAGATAAGTGGATTAGCCTTATTTTTCCCCCTTTTCGTCAACCATGCCGTCACCCCTATGTCATGGGGTTTTGTCAATTTTTGGTTCAATTTTGGATCAAGGAGAGAGAGAGAGAGAGAGAGAGAGAGAAGGAAGGGACGACACCAAGGAGGAGGAGGAGCTGACGGAGCCAAAATTCTGTGAGTTCGTCGACGCCGATTTAAGGAGGATCCCTAGCGATCTTCCACTAATTGTTGGGATTTTATATGCTTATTTTAATTGCTTGGGAATTAAGTGGAGGTTCGATTGAGCCACTCACTGTGTTCCTCATAGACTCATGGTTTTATTTATGTTGTTTTGCAGAGCCTAGCCGGTGAGGTACGACTATGTTGGCATGACGTGGCTGGAGGGAGCAACCTCGCACTGTAGATCTCGTAACAAGCCGAATTGAGTCATAGTCATGTAGAGTGTCATTTAATTCTTGCATTGGAGTTGTAGTTTTACATTTTGACTTTTTGAAGTATGTAGTTCAACTTTGAACTTTCTATATTTCATTCATAGTGGATCAGAAGCATTTTTCTCCTCTATTGTGGCCTCAGTCGCGACAATCCCTGTCTTTGCCCTTATGTAGGGCCTTATACCCTTTTTTTCCTCAGTGGCGTGTTTGGTAGTTTGCATGTCGGCCTTTCTAGCCTCTTGGAGCTCCTCCATCTCTATGTAACTCACAACCTTCTCTTGGAACTCGACCATGTCCTTCCGTTTCGCTAGAGTGATTGGGTCTGCGAAGTGTTCGGGCTTCAACCCATGTTTAATAGAAAAAAGCTCTACTCAGGGGTTGAGATTTATAATCTCCGCGGCCGTCGCCTACAGTCTTTATATGTAATCCATTAGAGTCTCATGTTGCCCTGGCTTGATGTAATGGAGGACATCCTCGGTTTTTAGATTCGGGATGAGGAGAATCAGCTGGCGAAGGCGCGGGAGAGTTTCACAAAGTAGTGCATGGATCTCAGCGGAAGGCATGCCGCCATGATTTGTTTGGCAAAGAGTCCCGAATCGACGGGAAGAAGAGTAGTGAGCTCTGTGACTGTTGGCTTATGGTTTTCAACCTTGGTCTTAATCTCGGTTTTGATGATAACAAACATAGAACTAATGTTTCATTGAGAAAATCTTTCAGGTTCCATATCGATGTCTGCGATTGGAAAAATTAGAGAAATTAGAAAATCGGAAGGACGTTGGTCGACGCGCTCTTCAAGAAGTTAGAGTTTAGGTTTAGGGTGTCTAGATATATTGTATATCCTCTTTATGATGCAAAGAACCCTAAAACCAAACCTGAAACCCAAACGACTAGAAAAACCCAAGCAAAATACCAATCTGCCTAGTCTACTCTAGGTTCGGTCATTCGAATGCTGCCAAAAACTAGCAGCAGGCAATTCGTTCAACCGATCGATCGACCAAAGTGGACCAAAAATTGGTAGTGTGTGCATCGATCGACCGGTCGGTCAACCGAACTACGGATGAAAAGAATCGCGAGTGCATCAGTCAATCGGATTGCAGATCGCTCATCTCATGACTCTAGCGGTCGACCCCCCAGTCGACCGATCAGTGCGATTAAAGCATAAAAAGGCCAGTGATCGCGGGCGATCGATCGGTCGATCCATCGACGATCGATCGGTAAGCGATCAAACCGTAAAAATGGCTAGTTTTCTGCCCGTTGAGCTACCGTTTCATTGAGCGGTTATAAATACTCCTCTCCATCCTTCCTTAAAACTTACACACAACTAATCCAAGCTTCCATTGAGATAATTCTTGATCATTCTAAAGCTTTTTTCTTGAGCCATCCGTTCCGTTGTTAACCATAGTTTTCAGGATAACACGTTGATTTAGCCTTCAAGATTTATCGATTCATCATCTCAAGGCATCAAGAGGACTAGGGAGTGTCTTTTGGAGCTAAGTACTCATTATTTGATTTATTGCTCCAACTGTTATTGTATTTTTCGTTTATTTCATTATATTTAAAGTTTGTGTAAACCTAGGTTGCTAGGTTTAATTTGCTTGGTGGTTGCCTTGGTGTTATGGCTTAACTCCACCATTGTAAATGTAGTTTACTACGATTAGTTCTAGTTGTCCCTAAGGTTGAGGTGGGAGAGTGCTCTCGGTAGAAAGGCGAGATACTTTCGGGTGTGGAAGTGCCTTTTGTTGGAGAGCAGAGACATTCCGATGTAAAGTCCTCATTGTAGGAAAACAAGATATAATCTAGCAAATTTAGTTTGGAAATCCTAAGCGGAGTGTTTAGGTAGTAGAGTAGGCATTGGGGCCGAACCACTATAAATCTCTATGTTAGCATTGTTATTTTTGTTCGTGCTTATTGCTTCATATTTATTGCTTTCGCTTGCTATAAATATCGTTTTTAGCCTAACAAATCAAGAAATGATTAAAATTAGAATTAGGCGAAAGATTTAGTTAACACACTATCCACCCCCCCCTCTAGTGTGTCATTTCACCCAACAATTGGTACCAAAGCGGGTCGTAGTTTGAGATTTCACCACCTTGTCTACATCTTACCTCGATCCGGAAAATGGCACTAGAGAGTATAGCATTTGCACCACTAGGTTTGATGAAAAAAAATTTGGTGTTTGGAAGAGTAGGATGTATACTTTTCTTGAAACACAAAGTTTAGATCTATGGTGCATGCTAAAGAATGAATATGTTGAGCCCACCATTGACATTAATGATTGGACTCAAGATCAAATTAGATTGTTTGAATTGAATGCTAAAACAACTCACTTTCTATTTTGCTCATTCTCAAATGATATACTTGAAAAAGTTATGCATTGTTCATCCGCATTCGATATTTGGGCTTATTTAAATATGCTTTACGATTATGCAAAAACCGAGGAGCTTATTACTTTCAATGAAGGAGGTGATGACAATTGTTATACCTCTAGTCCTAATGAAGTTTTTGATGCCCAAAGCTCATCTAGTCAAAGGAACACCAAAAATCGAAAAAGAAAATTTAGGTGCTTCCTTTGCCAAGAGAAGGGACACAAGAAGAAGAATTATCCACTCTTGAAGAAGAAATCCAAAAAGAAGAATTGTGCTTCATCATCCACATCCAAATCAAGTGAAGCCTCTTCTAGACATGACGATGAAGCTACATCAAACTTTTGCCTCATGGGTCTTCGAGATGAGGTATATTCTCCATCTTCTAGTCATGTTCAAAATATTAATGATAATGATTCTAGTAGCTCAAAATCCCTTGATATGTCGTATGAAGAACTACTAGAAGAATGTAAAAGGATGTATGACTTGCTCATGAAAAAGAATAAGGAAAATAGGAAATTAAAAATGGAAAAATTAAGGTTTAGTTCTCATGTGCATGAATTAGAAAATGAAAAATTGAATACTATCTCTTTTGATTCTTGCCATGATGCTTTAAAACTTGAAATTAAGGACTTGAAACATAGAAATGAAGAATTAGAAATTGAGAATGATGAGTTGTTAATTAAAATTTCAAAAATTAGAGATGAAAATGAAAACACAAAAAATAATGTGAATCTCAGTGGTAAGGATTGTACAAATGATTTCAAATTTGAGCATGATATTTTGAGAAATGAGAATTGCTTGTTGAAATCTCAAATACAAGCTTTACAAAAATTCATTAATGACTTAAAAAATGAGGTTGTTTTCTTGAGTAGGAAAACTAGTAATTTATCACATGCTTCATCCTTGAGAAATACTAGGAAGAAAAATATTTCATCTAAGAATGCTCATGCTCTTCATGTTCCTCATACCAAGCATTCTAACTTTAGACCTCATGCTCATAAGAATGGTAAAAAGAAAGAATTTCATGGTCATTGCTTTTGTTGTGGCATGTATGGGCATGCAATTTATGATTGTGCTTTTAAAGTGAACCCTAGTGTTGTTAAGACACTTTGGGTACCTAAGCCCACTAACCCCCAAGGACCCAAAGCCATTTGGGTATCATAACTTTCATGCTCTATTGTAGGGGGATCTACCACACAAGGGTAAAAAAAAATGGAATATTGAAGTTGACCTTGGATCCAAATGAGAAATCTCCAAGAGGTTGCAACTTCAAATCATCATGATGCCTAAGGTATGGAAATTAGCATCTAAGTATATTTTGTATCATCTCCTTACTTTGATTTCTTTTATTTAAGTTGGAGTTGTGATACATATTTGATTTGAGTTGTTTTCTCCGCTCTTGCTAAAGAGTTATTTGAAAAATATTTTTGATTTTTGATTTTTGATTTCCGATCTCTTCGGAGACCTATGTGGCTTATAATGGGCTCATGCGCCCTTGCGGTTCTATCATAGGCTAATTGTGGTCTTTTGGTTTTCAACCAATAGGAAGGGTTGAAGATCATGTTTTCATATTTATTATTTTTGTGATCTCTTAAAATTCATTTTGGTATCTCTTGATTTCATCTAAAACGAATTTCAAACTATCTAGCAAAGATGCATTTTAAAAATGATATTTAAATCTCTCTTTGCTATTTGGTTTGGGTTGATTGCTAATAGTTTTATTTTCATGAAATCTACTAATGAAGTCTACTTGCAAGTTGTGAATGTTAATGGAAGGCTATGCTATCTAAAAGAAAATGGAAAAGGAAATGAAAAGTTTGGGAAAAATTTCAGGAATGAGGTATGAGTTTGATTTTGCAAAAATCTTAGTATAATATTTGAATACTTATGCTTAAATGATTTTTCTATGCTCATGATTGTGTATGCATGATAAATATTTGATTTTTTATGAGTAAGAAAAATCTTGATAACTTAGTTCATTTCATGATATCATGATATTTATGAAATCGGACTAGGTTGAAATTTTTCTTTAGAGACTTCATCTTAAGTTGAAAATTGGATGAACATGTTTAGATACACATATCACATGAGTCTAGGTATTTAAACTTGAAAATTCATGTCTAGATGAACAATGTGATAACTATATCACTTTAGGGGATTTAATCTTGAAAAATTTGACCCAAGTCAACAAATCGACTTGGACATTTCATCTTAAGTCCAAACTTCATAAACATGTTTAGAAATAGATATGACATGTTTCCATGCACTTAGAATGAGAAATTCAAATGGATGTGGATAAAATGACATAGAGGTCATTTCATGATAATCTCTTTTGAACCAAGTTGACCCAAGTCAACAAATTGACTTAGAGGTCTCATTTTCAATTCATATTTGAGAGACATGCTTAGATTTACTCATGCTAGGTATCCTTAGGTTTAAATTTGAAAAACTATGAGTAAATGATAAAATTGACACTTAGCAAGTTTAATGATAACTAGTTTAGTTTTGAATGAAACCATGCTAGGTTGATATGTTAAGGACATAATTTTTATTTCAAACTTGACATTCACTCTTTACCTAACCATTATGTGGTGTCATAAAAGTTTGAATGAAAACTAAACACTTTTTGAAAATAACTGAAATTAATTACGGAAATACCATTGAAAATTGAGCATTTTCAATTATTTCTAAAAAAATGTAGAAAAATTATTTTTAACTGATTCTTGAAAGTGCACCTTCACTGAAAAATCTAGTTTCTTCAGTAAAAATTTCAAAAAGTTTCATCAAAAATCTGATTTATAGTAGAATTTTGAAGTTGGATTTCAAAAATGCAAAGTATATCACCTTCTTGAAATATCAATTTTTTCGATACTTTGATTTTTCGTCAAAAAATTCCAACGAAACCTTGTGCATACAATTTTGATTCATTTCTAATATCCTTCTCACTATTCTTTGAGTGAAATCATTTCTAAAAATGATTTTGATATTTTGAGCGATATTCTAAAAATTAGTTTTTTTTGTTGAAATCAAGATAGGATGAAAAATGAACGTAGACAACTCATTTTGAGCTCAAACTTGACACATACATCTTAAATGATCATTCAACAATGTTAGGAAAGTTTGAAGCAAAATTGACAACTTTTGAAAAAAAAAAAAAAAAAACCTAAAATTTACGAAAATGCCCCTGGACTTTCAAGAATTTTATGAATTTATAGGAAATTGATTTTTGACCGATTCTTGAACCTGTAGATTCTTTGAAAAATCTAGTTTATCCAGTTAAAGTTTCAAAAAATTTCATCAAAAATATGATTTTTTTATGGATTTAAAGTTTTGATTTTTGAAAACTTGAAAGTATACTTTGACCTATGTCAACAATTGACTTAGAAACCTCATTTTCAGCCCAAACTTGACTCATATACTTAGATTCACTCATGTTAGATGTCCAACTACCTAAGTTAGAGAAAACATGAGTAGATAGCAAAATTTGGTACTTAGCATTTTCATGTTTTCATGTCTATTTTAAATGAAATCGTGCTAAGTTCATATTTTGATCAAATGACATTAGTTTCACTTCAAACTTAATATACATGCTTTACATGACCATATCTTAATATCTTGAAAGTTTGAATGAAATCTAAAAATGTCATGAAAAAGAACTGATACTTACGAAAATATCCATACTTGGGTGTATACATGATTCCTAGTTTTGGATTCTATCTATCATTCTTTGATATCATGTATTAATTAGTCTCATATCAAATATTTAATTTTCATTCCTTTGGTTGAGATTTTCATGTTTCATGAAAAATAATTTTAGAGTCTCAACTTTGACTAGATTGACTTTTCTAGTCCTTTTTGATGGATGTCAAAAGGGGAAGAAAATATAAATATAAGGGAAGAAAATATAGGAAGACCATGCATATAGATAGGGGAAGTTTATTTTCATAGATATGTATGTTGATAGGGGGAGAAATCCCATGTTTGATATCCTTTGTGCTTTAATATATATATTTTCTTAAGGATATTTGTCATCATCAAAAAGGAGGAGATTGTTGGCTTAAGGTTTTCAACCTTGGTCTTAATCTCGGTTTTGATGATAACAAACATGGAACTAATGTTTCATTGAGAAAATATTTCAGGTTTCATATCGGCTAGAGCACGACGTCCGCGATCGGAAAAATCAGAGAAATTAGAAAATTGAAATGACGTTGGTCGACGCGCTCTTCAAGAAGTTAGAGTTTAGGTTTAGGGTGTCTAGATATGTTGTATATCCTCTTTATGATGCAAAGAACCCGGAACCCAAACGAGTAGAAAAACCCAAGCAAAATACCAATCTGCCCAGTCCAGTCTAGGTTCAGTCAACCGGTCGATCAACCGAAAGCTGCCAAAAACTGGTAGCAGGCAATTTGGTCGACTAGTCGATCGACCGAAGTGGGTCGAAAAGAGGCAGTGTGTGCGTCGGTCAACCGACCGGTGGATCGAACTACAGATGAAAAGAATCATGAGTGCATCAGTCGACCGATCAGTCGATCGGATTACGGATCGCTCATCTCGCGACTCTGGCGGTCGACCCTCCAGTCGATCGATCAGTGTGATTAAAGCACAGAAAGGCCAATGGTCGCGGGCGGTCGACCGACGATCGACCGACAAGCGATCGAATGGCGGAAACGGCTAGTTTTCCGCCCGTTGAGCTGTCGTTTCATTGAGGGGTTATAAATACTCCTCTCCATCCTTCCTTAAAACTTACACACAACTGATCCAAGCTTCCATTGAGCCAATTCTTGATCATTCTAAAGCTTTTCTTGAGCCATCCATTGTTAACCATAGTTTCCAGGATAACACCTTGATTTAGCCTTCAAGATTTATCGATTCATCATCTCAATGCATCAAGAGGACTAGGGAGTGTCTTTTGGAGCTAAGTACTCCTTATTTTATTTATTGCTCCAATTTTTATTGTATTTTTCTTTTATTTCATTGTATTTAAAGTTTGTGTAAACCTAGGTTGCTAGGTTTGATTTGGTTGGTGGTTGCCTTGGTGTTATGGCTTAATTCCACCGTTGTAAACGTAGTTTACTAGGATTAGTTCTAGTAGTCCCTTAGGTTGAGGTGGGAGAGTGCTCTCGGTAGGAAGGCGGGATACTTCCGGGTGTGGAAGTGCCTTCGGTTGGAGAGCGGAGACTTTCCGGTGTAAAGTCCTCATTGTAAGGGAAACAAGATATAATCTAGTAAATTTAGTTTGGAAATCCTAAGCGAGGTGCTTAGGTAGTGGCGTAGGCATTGGGGCCGAACCACTATAAATCTCTATGTTAGCATTGTTATTTTTGTTTGTGTTTATTGCTTCATATTTATTGCTTCTGCTTGCTATAAATATCGTGCTTAGCCTAACAAATCAAGAAACGATTAAAATCGGAATTAGGCAAAATATTTAGTTAACACACTATTCACCCCCCATCTAGTGTGTCATTTCACCCAACAGTGACCCTAGGGTCTTTCTCTTTTCTTAGGTGAGGCATGCTGGTGACCTCGTCTTGGAGGAAGAAAACTGGCCTCCTCCCGTACGAGTGATGCTTTATTCATGATCTGAGCGGCGACACTCGTAACCGACAGGGTGTTTATGCTCGGGACCACGTCAGCATCTCGACATGGGTTGCTAACTGTTGGTTCTCCACCTCAAGATCATTTATTGGACAATAGGATGCTTCTGGTGGGGGATTGGTTGGTGCCGGAGCATCGCCCCTCACTATTTTAGCGTTTACTGATAGCGGGGGTATGTCGCTAATAGGGTATTGCCTGCGTGCGGCGATGTTCGCCCGATTTCGGGTTCCAACCATTGCAGGGCAGATAAGATTTACATGGCCCCACGATGGGCACCAAATGTTCTTGCCTTAAGTTGAAGCGATGAGATCCGGTCGGGTGCGTCTCCTCACCATATGCAACTCCGGGGTGGGGGGGGCTGCAAAAGACACTCCGATGCTCAAGTCAGGATGTGATCGAGGTGGAGGTAATAGAAATTAAACTCTAAATCACGTGAGGCGTGTCGTGTTTGTATATATTACAAGATAAGGAAGGAATGACAATAATATCGCCCGGTAACCTCATAGTAAAGTTGCTCAGAATGGGTCGAGGATGATCTCGGAGATGTCAGGCTCGTGATGATGGATCCTTCATAATTAATGAGGATATGGATGTCCTTGTAAGGCCGAGTGGAGCCCTCGAGCTGGGCTGTCTGGCTTGATTTGAGTTTGGTTCATGAGCATATGCGCTTCTAGGCCTAATTCGGTATGTTGGTGTTTTTGCTTATTATGTGTTGGCTATATTTGACAAAAGGAATACGAGTTAAGTTCTTAGTTGTAAGTCAGTTACAACTTCTCTAGGTGCTGTAGAGTTTATGCTGAAATTAATGCTGCTGCGACGATGTCTCTTTGTTTGCTGAAATTATTAATGCTTCATGAATAGTTATTATTGATATATGTATTCATCTTTAATCTCTTGATTAATTATGGAAGAAATGAAGTGGTTTTCATTAATGGGCTAGACGATCATCTTGAAACTTTTATGACTAATATATTATGATGTATTATGGTTGTCTTTTGAGTTTGAAGTTAATGAATTTATGTTCTTGTGTTAAATGGCTTTTATGTGAGTTGGTTAGCTTTTAATATATACTAGGAAAGAGAAGATATTGATTAGTAGGTCTCCTATGAGCTAAATCTGAGTTGCAAGTTTTATGAAGAGTTGATGCCGTTGAGTGTGTATCGATGGCAACAAACTATTTCAATCATCTTCAAATCAAGGTAGAGTTGGGTTGTTGAACTCACCACAACACAGAGATTGTGTGGAGGACAAAACTCTATGATTGAGTTGTCATAGAGAGGCAAGTGGTTAGTACTTGTAATAGCAAATAGTTGGTTTGTTATTTCCAATTCACTTTTGTACTATTAGTTGGATTTTAGAGTGTGTTGATGTTTGACTTATTTTGTGTTGGTTGTATTTGGCAAAAAGTATTGCAGCTATTAATCAGTTGTTAGTCACTTGCAACTGCTCTTGGTGTCGTGGACATTATGCTGTTGTTAGTCAACTATTAGTAAGTTACAACTGCTCTTGTTGCTCTGGAAATTGTCAGTCGTTAGTCAATTATAATTGCTCCTGTTGCTATGAAAATTGTTAGTCGTTAGTCAGTCACAACTGCTCTTGCTGTTGTGAAGTTTATGCTGCTGCGATGTTGCTTGAATGTCGCTGAGCTTATTGATAATATATATAAAGATGAGGGATCAAAAGAAAAAAATATGATATTTTGGGGGATCAAAAACATAATTAAGCCATTTTAATAAATATGTCGGTATCCCCAACAGTTATTTTCGTCCATCGGATTGACGGTATATGTCTCTAAGGGAACTTCTATTAAGAGCAGTTGGATAGGAAGTTGCAATTGCTATTGCAACTGCTAATAGTAGCAAAGTAAGAACCAAAAAAAAAAAGCAAACAAAAGAGGTTTGTTTACGCAGTTTAGTGACAAAACCATTCACCTAATTTTTCGGGCACTCACCGGACAGATGCCTAATCCACTCTCTATAAGTACAATTTTAGTCCTCAAGATTTCACACCCGAAATCCGACTACCAGTACTATAGTGAATTGGAAATAACAAAAATATATTTGCTATTACAAGTACATACCAACTTGCCTCTCTTATGATATCACAACCACAGAGTTTCGTCCTCCACACAGCCTTGTGTTGTAGCCAGTTATCAGCCCAAAACCATCTTCTCTTGAAGATAAGAAATCAAATCATATCTATTAACAAGCTATCATACTAAATAGCAAAGATGAGGATCAAGTATCATTTTCAAAGACCTACTTTGCTATGTAGTAGAGATTCATTTACAAATAAGTCAAAGTGATACCGAAATGAATCCAATAGATATCAAAATGTGAAATTTTGAAAAAATAAGATCTCCAACCCTTCTTATTGGTCAAAAACGGAAAGGCCACAATGAGCCTATGATTTAGAATTGTAAGGTCGCATGAGCCCGTTATAAGCTACATAGGTCTCCAAAGAGACCGGGAAATAAAAATCAAAAATTATTTCATAAAACATATCAAGAGAACAGAAATCAACTAGAATTAAGCATAGTATCATAATCTTCAACTAAGGTAAAACAATGCAAATTAGAAGATGATACCGGAATAGTTTTGATGCCAACTTTACCTAAGGCATCAAGGTAGCTTGAAGTTGCAACCAAGGGAGGATTCATCATTCAAGTCCATGGTCAAATTCAACACATCACTTTCCTTCAACCATATGTGGTAGCTCCCCCTACAAGAGAACAAGAAACCTTTGGTACCCAAATGGCTTTGGGTCCTTCGGGGTGAGTTGATCTAGAAATCCAAAGTGTCTTAGAAACACTAGGATTTCTTTTAAATGCACAATCATGAATAGCATGTCGGTATATATCACAACGAAAACAATTTCCATGAAACTTTTTATTTTGGACATGAGGTTTAAAGGAAGAATGCTTGTCATGAGAACGACGATGAGTATTAGCATTCTTAAATGAAGTATTTCTATTTCTAAAATTCTTAAAGGAAGAGACATTTGACAAATCATTGATTTTCCTATTTAAGAATAGAACCTCATTCTTCAAATCACTCATGAATTTGTGAATGACATGCAATTGAGATTTCAACAAACCATTTTTATTTTTTAAATCTATATTCTCACTTTTTAATTTCTCAATTTCAAGCTTAAAATTATCATGGCAATAATTAACCAAACTAGTCTTCAATTTCTCTTTCTCTAATTCATGCACATGTGAGATAAGCCTTATGTAATGCCCAAAGTCCTAAGAATAATATTTTATCCTTAAGCAGGGGAACCGTGGGCCCGAGTTAGTGCGAATTGGCGTTGAGCTGCGAGATAGAATCCGGGTAAGCATTAAATATAGAAAAATATTCAGAAAAAATCATTTACCTTATTTCTGTGATTTAGCATGCTAATATGATAAAGGGTCTTGAGATGAGTCTATAAGTTCAAGCGGAACTAGAATCAGAGTTAGAACGAATTAAATATGAATTTTATAAGTCGAGTCACATAAGTGGGGACGTTTTGATAATTTGGGCCAACTAGGGCCCATAAAATACCCCTTGAGGCGCAGGGCTACAGGTTTAGCCGCACGCCACCCAAGAGAGAGAGAGGCGACACCAAGGAGGTGGAGAAGGAGTCGTCAGAGCCAGAATTCTGTGAGTTGTCGACGCCGATTGAAGGAGGATCCCTAGCGTCTTCTTCCTTTTCATTTTCTCCAAAGAGGTAAGTGGATTAACCTTATTTTCCCCCTTTTGTCATCCATGTCGTCGCCCCTATGTCATGGGGTTTAGTCGATTTTTGGTTCGATTTCATCGTATTAGATTGTGTATTTGGATTAAGGGTTTTCTTGTCGTCATTGTGATTTTGTCAGATCGATTTTTGAGCGATTTGGCCACCCCTACCGTTGCTATGCTGCTCCTCTTTTCTTCAAATTCTTGATGAATTCTTGTGGGTTTCTTGATGGTTGTTGAAGCTTCGTGATGCTTGTTTGATATCTTGAGGGAAGAAGATATTTTGGCGGAGTTTTAGGGTATGCCGCCCCACCCTTTAGGGTTCTTTAGGAACCCTAGGGTGGCCGGCCTTTACAATGTTGGATTTTTGGGTTCTAAATATATTTTTACACCTAGGGGTTTTACTTTAGGGTATGTTGAATTAATCCTTAAGAGTATAAACATTGTAGGAACCTAAACTTAGGAATTAAGGACCCTAGGGACACCTAGAGACATTAGGACCCTAGTTTGACATTCGAAAGGGCCGACCCTAAGGACACCCAAGGGAGTCGAACCCTCGTTGCCCTTAGGGCACTCGGGTGAGGGAGGTAGGCCGGCCCTAGGGTACTCGGCTAGGGTTACCAAGGCTATATGCATATGCTTTTTGTTCTCTTTACCTACGCTATTGGATGTGTTGTACCTCTTTATTATTAGTTGTGCATTCCATGTTATATTCATATATGTATGTATGGTTGTGATTTATGACATGAGGAGGTGGAGGTTGAGGTATGTCCTTAACTCATATTGTTATTTACTGTATAGCACATCTTATGTTTTATACTTATAACTGTGTGTGTGATGTGCTTGTGCATTTCCCAGCAGTCTCGCTGGTGAGGGGAGGATATGCCCCAAAGAGACAGCGTTGGCATTATTTTGGAAGTCTGGTTGGTAAGGGGAGATCATACCCCAAAGAGACAGTCCGGAGACCCGACCGATGAGGGGAACGTATGCCCCAAAGAGACGGTCCGAAAGAGCCAGTGTTGGTGAGGGGAGTGCATGCCCCAAAGAGACGGTACTGAATTGGGTGGTAGTTCGGAGGCCACACTGTCTACCTACCTTAGGTGTCTATGAGAGACCGACGGGTCCGGTGATCATTCACGTGGATGTGACATTGCATTGTGATACTTATCTATGGTAGATGTTGTTATCATGTACAGGGTAGTTGATAGCATATTATGTTATGTTGTTATTTACTGCTTTTATTATGCTTTCTTATTGTTATTGATTGCATGATGATGATGTGGTAAAAACGAGGACTGATCTACTCACTATGTTGTAGATGGACTTATCCCTCATTTTTGTTATTTTTTCAGCACCTGAGCGAGATTAGAGAGATACTGGGGTGCAGTAGCGCGATTGGTGGCGGCAGGGCAGCGGGTCTCGTGAGATGTCGTGGTCGAGGGGGATACCTGAGTCATTTTTCTTTTTCTTTGAGTTATTGAGTCATGTAAACTCGGGTTATTATTTTCGCATTTTTATTACTTTTAGGCATCTTGGTTTGTTTATTAAGCTTCTTTAATAACTTGAACACTTTTGTTTTACTGAATCTATGGTTTGGGTTGAAATCAAGTGTATTTTTATCCCTTTTAAAAGGTTATATATATTGTTCAGGTTATTTACTATGTTGTTGTTTGAGTTGGGTTAGGCTTCGGGCGTACGTGGCATACCCTGGTCGGTCATACTGGATTTGGGGTGTGACACCTTAAATACCTCATTCTGAAGACTCATGAGGCAAAAGTTCGATGTAACTTCATCGTCATGTCTAGAAGAGGCTTCACTTGATTGAGATGTGGATGGAGAAGCACACTTCTTCTTTTTAGATTTCTTCTTCAAGAGAGGATAATTCATCTTCTTGTGTCTCGTCTCTTGATAAATGAAGCACCTAAGTTTCCGTTTTTTATTCTTTCTTGTGCTTCTTTGGGTAGAAGTGCTTTGGGCATCAAAACTAAGGTTAGTACTAGGAGGATGACCATTGTCTTCACCACCTTCATCAAAAGTGCCAATCTCTTTGGTTTGGGCATAATCATAAAGCATATTTAATGTGGCCCAAATATCAAATGCGGAAGAACAATGCATAATCTTTTCAAGTATATCATTTGAAAAAGAGCAATATAGGAGATGCGTTGTTTTAGCGTTCAATTCAAGCAATTTAACTTGTTCTTGAGTCCAATCATTAATGTCAATGGTGGTCTCAACATATTCATTCTTTAGCATGCATCATAGATCTCAATTTTGTGTTTTAAGAAAGGTATACATCCCTACTCTTCCAAACACCAAAATTTACCTCATCAAATCTAGGTGCTGCAAACGCTATACTCTAAATCCACGACCTGCTCTGATACCAAATGTTAGTGAAATGGCCTACACTAGAGGGGGGACGAATAGTGTTTTATCTATACTTTTCGCCTAAATTCGGTTTTAATCTTTTCATTAAACTACTTAGGCAATTAACAAATTGAGTAGCAAGTGAAAGCAAAGTAAATATGTAAATTAAATAAACACAAGTAGAAGCAATACAAACACGATCGATTTATAGTGGTTCGGCCCCAATGCCTACTCTACTACCGAAGCACCCCACTTAGGATTTTCAAACTAGCTTTACTAGATTAATTAGTTTCCTTACAATGAGGACTTTTACACCAGAGAGTTTCCACTCTTAAACCGAATGCACTTTCACACCCGGAAGTATCCCACCTTCCTACCGAGAGCACTCTCCCACCTCAACCTAAGGACAATACAACTAATCCTAGCAAACTACGTTTACACCAGTGGAATTAAGCCTTAACACCAAGGCAACCACCAATCATATAAGACCTAACAACCTAGGTCTTCAACCTTTGAAATACAATAAAATACACAAGTAATGGAGCAAATAAATAATACAACTTATACTTAGCTCCAAATAATGAATCCTAGCTCCTCTTGATGTCTTGATGATGAATCAAATCAAACTTGAAGGCAAACTAAAGAAAGACAAGGTGGAAAGCTAGGGTTTCAACAAAGATGGCTTAATCAAAGCTTGTAGGTGTCAAAGGATGTCTCATGAAGAACTAGAAAGTTATAGGAAGGCTTAGAAGGCCTTTAAATATGCAAACCACCAAGTGGTGGTCGGGCACAACGGGTATAAACGACTATTTTTTAAGCCATTATACCGTTGGTTGGTGGTCCAGTCGAACGTCGATCGACTGGCTAATCGATCGCCCGAGCAACGGGAGCACTTTGTGCATTCCGGGCTCGATTCGATCGATCGCCCCTGCGATCGAACCAGAGAAATCAGCCTAGTTTGCTGATTTTTCTACTCGTTTGTTCGTTTTTGGGTTCCGTCTTCGCTAAGTCCTCTTATATAACTTTAAAACATAAATGTTTTATAAGGATTACCTCCCATTTGGATTCAATAAAAATATCTAAAAAATCAAAATCCTTAAGAATCAAAATCTAACTTTTGGGGTCTAGTACAAATTTCTGAAAATCGGAAATTTTATAATCTCCCGGGTCAAATATGCATAGGCTAAAGGCTTTCAAAAAATCCTTTAAAATATGTCATTTACTAGTTTTTACCTAATGAACAATTATCGGGACTTTTAGTGCTAAGAAAATGACTACGTCATATAGCCCTCAAAGGAGCTCCCTAGGTTTAGTGAATTTCATGGCCGTTTTTTTATTTTATGAGTTTTCATGTTTTGGGGTTCGGGTTTGGTTTTTGTGTTTTTATGCATCAACTAGAGGATTTACAACACATGCTAGACACCCTAAACCTAAACTCTATCTTCCCGATAAAATCCAAGCGTCGACGAGCATCCTTGTCGATTTATTTGATTTTTATTTTATTTCTCCGATCGGAAACGTTGAACCCTAACCGATATGGAACCTGAAAATAGTTCTTCATGAAATGATTAGTTCCATGTTTGTTATCATCAAAACTGAGATTACGACCAAGGTTGAAAACCTTAGGCCAACACATTCATTATAGCATCATCGGGCTTCTTTCTAGTCGGCATGCAAGACATCTACTTCCGTTTCCGAAATAGGAAACTTTAACGCCAGGTGGGGAGTGGAAACGACAGCTCCTAGATTGTTCAAAGACGATTGCCCTAGGATCATATGAATTGGGATGGGAATGTTGATGATTAAGTACTGCACATCAATTGTTTTCGTCCTTCATTGAGAGTTGAACGTCGCCCTTAGCCATATGGCTCCGCGAACGTCAACCCTTTCTCCTAGGAAGCCTACCAGGTCTCCTTTGCATGGTGTAAGTGAGGCATCTGTTAATTGCATTTTCTCAAAGGTAGAGTAAAAAAGGATGTCGGTCGTGCTACCTTGGTCGACAAGAACCTTTTTAACAATGAAGTTTCCTGCAATCACAGATATTATGATCGGGTCGTGCAGGTTTTGATCAGTTCCGCAAAAATTGGAATTATAGAATGATATTATCAGGGTTTTGCGGGTAAGCCGGCGCAGGCAAGTGGCGCTATTAACCGCCATGATTGCCCGAAGAGACCTCTTTCTAGTCGTGCTCGATTCTCTGCCTCCTGCAAATCCTCCAACAATGTAGCCGATGACTCCTCAGAGCTCATTTCTTGAGCGATCAGCTCGGAAGTTCTCCCTATGGGAATTTAGAGGTGTCCAACTTCTTCGTCAAGGGTTGCAGTCCTGCTTCGACCTCTCTCTCTCTCTTTGGTGATGGATGTATTTGTCCAAATGTCCTACGTTGACTAATTCTTCAAGTTGATCTCCAAGCATTACACAATCCTCGGTAGTGTGTCCATAAGTGTCGTGGAATGTGCTCTTTTGTTCATATTGGTGTTAGGCAGCAGCTTTTGTTTTCCCGCGTTGGCTGCGTATTTAATAAGTTTCAGGTGGTATATATCGTGAAGGATAGTTTTCTTCTTAGTGCTGAAAGGAGTGTGCCTTTCGAATCGAGCATTCGGGCGAGGTGGTGACCTCGGTCCTCTATCGTAGCTTCGCTCGTGTCGGTTGCGGTCTTCACTTTTTTTGTCTGCCTTCTTGATTTTTTTGTCTTCGACAGCGGCTTTCTGATTTTGCCAATTGGCCTTTCTGGCTTCTCGGAGTTCTTCCATATTTATGAAGCTAGCGGTCTTCTCTTGAAATTCGGCCATGTCTTTAGGCTTTGTTAGGGCGATCTGGTCGGCGAAGAGTCCGGGCTTTAACCCGAGTTTAATGGAGTATAATTCGGCTTGTAAGTCAAGGTTGGCAATATCTTAGGGGCTCATGTTTCCCCTTCCTGACATAATGGAGGGCAGCCTCCGTCTTGTAATAGACTCACGATGTGGTGAACCGGTTGAGGAAGACACGAGTGAGGTCCTTGAAAGAATGAATGGATCCCGGCGGGAGGGAGGCAAACCACAACAAAGTAGCTTTTCCCAAGAAGGTTGGAAAGGCTGCAGAGTGTGGGATTGATTGCTCCGTGGAAGAGCATCATGGTCAAGAATGCTATCAGGTGTAGTATGGGGTCGCTTGTACCATTCGTAGGGTGTTAGGGTTGTAGGCAACTGATTTCTTTGCAGGAGGCGGGTTGCCATGATGTGTTCGGTGAAGGGTCCTGCGTTGATAGGAAGGGCAGTCCTGACCTTCCTAGTTTGGAATCTTCGTCTTTTTCCGAACGGGGGGTACTGGAGACCTCATCGTGAAGGACGAACACTGGCTTCCATTTTGAGTGATTGCTCTCTTCTTGCTCTGAATGGCAGTGCTCGTGGTTAGTCGGGAGTTTCTTCCTAAACCACGTTAGCATCTCGACTTGGGCTTCTAATTATTGGTTCTTTGCTTCCAAATTGTTTATTAGACGCTAGGGCTCTTTAGGGGGAAGATGGAGTGGTGTCGGAGCGTCGCTCCTCGTTGTTTCAATGTTACTAGGCTGTGGTCGATCGTTGCCGTCGGGGCGTTGTCATTGGCGTGCGGTGGTAGTCGCTTGGCTCTGGGTTCCGACCATTGTGGGGGAGCTAAGCTTTAATCGGTCCGACAGTGGGCGCCAAATATTCCTGCCTGAGGATTCGAGTGATCTGGGTATGGTTCGGTATCTCTCCTGATCGGGTTCAACGCCGGTAGGGGGGCTGCAAAAGACTTGTAATGAAATTAGAACTTAGGGTTACCTAAGGTGTGTAGTGTCGTGCCTGACGATTGTTGGCCGAGGGTTTCACCCTTGCACTCTAATTATCTCAATAATTATTTTGATGATAACAAACTATGTCTAACGCATTTTGAGCATGCAACTCACAAGTTAAAATCGATATCATCGCACGCGGCATCGTCTCGATACGACAAGTCTCCATGTCGTTTCCTAAATCCTCAATGAGCTCTCAATTTAACTAGATGAATGCGGAAGTGAGTAAATAACAAAAGTAATCGAAACACAGTATAAGCAATGCAAACAAGATAGATTTATAGTCGTTCGGCCCAAATGCCTACTCCACTACCTAAGCACCACCGCTTAGGATTTCCAACTTAGTTTTACTAAATTATAATTGTTTCCTTACACTTGAGGACTTTTCCCCGGAGAATCTCCGCTCTCACACCAAGGCACTTCCACACCCAAAAGTCTCCGCCTTCAAAGCGAGAGCACTCTCCCACCTCAAACCGTAAAGCACAACAAGAACTAATCCTAGTAAACTAAGTACACTGGTGGACTTATGCCTCAACACCAAGGCAACCACCAAACTCAAGATCTACACACTTGAATAGCAACGAAATAAATACCAAATTACAAGTAAAAGGAGCTACAAATACAACAACAAAAATACTTAGCTTAAGAGTGATCTCCTAGTCCTCTTGATGCATTGAGAAGATGAATCTTGAAGGTTCATAGGCAAGAAAAAGATTTTATCATAGAAACTAGGGTTTGCAAAGAGATGACTCACGAAAAGCTTGCAAAGGATGTTAGAATGGCTCAATGAAGTGTTTTGGATCTTGGGAAGGCAAGTTTGGGAGCTTATATAGAGATCCCAAGGGTACGAGCTCGATTTCTAACAAGCTCAATGGGTAGAAATTCAAAATAGAGCCGTTGGGGACCTCCTAGGAATTTTGGAAAGTACATGTACACTCCGGTTTTCGGGATGTTCCGGAATGTTACAACACCCCATCCAAGCTATTTTGGAATGTTACAACATCCCATCCGGGATATTCCGAGATATTACAATATCTCATTCGGAATGTTGTTTATGACTTGAAAACTCTTGGTAATAGATTAGGTTCATGTCCTAGGGATATTTTCATCATTATGAGGATTAATACAATCATTCTAGACATCCTAAATATAAACTCTATTCTACCCGAGGAGTCCGAGAGCGTCGACCAACGTCCTTCATATTCATCGATTTTAGATATTTCCGATCGCGGACGTCGTGTAGCAACCACCTTGGAACCTAAAAATATTTCTCTATGAAAACATTAGTTTCATATTTGTTATCATCAAAATCGAGATAAGACCAAGGTTGAAAACCTTAGGCCAACAATCTCCCACTTTTTTATGATGACAAACAAACTTAAGAAAATATTTTCATATAAGCACAAAGCTAGT
This sequence comes from Canna indica, assembly GCA_034359265.1. Lineage (NCBI taxonomy): Eukaryota > Viridiplantae > Streptophyta > Magnoliopsida > Zingiberales > Cannaceae > Canna > Canna indica. The sequence continues at coordinate 26,111,284 of CP136898.1, read as the reverse complement.
CAATTATGGGATTTCTCCCTCTATAAACATGCATATCTATGAAAATGAACTCCCTCTATCTATATGTATGGTTTTCATATATTTTCTTCCCTTTTACCTATATTTTTCTCTCCCTTTTGACATCAATCAAAAAGGGTAAAAAAAAAATCAACCTATAATCAAAGTTGAGACGAAAATATTTTTCATGAAAGCATGTAGATCTCAACTCAAGAGATGAAAATCAAATATCTAATACAAGACTAAATCATTCATGATAGCAAGTAATGATAACTAAAATTTAAATCCAGAAATCAAGTATAAACTCAAGCATCAATATTTTCAAGTATCGATCAAAATATCAAAAATCATTGTACAAATTATTTTTCTCTATAAATAATTAGAACAATACTAAAATTGAATTTAAAATATCATACTTGAACTCTCATACGAAGATTGAACCAAAAATCAAAGCATCGAAAAACTAAACATTTGGGAAAAATGATATTTTAAAGTTTGGAAATCTAATTTCAAAAATTCATATTAATTCATATTCTTGCTGAAATTTTTTGAATATTTTATACAAGAAACTAAATTTTTCAGTAAACATGCAATTTCAAGAATCATTCAAAAATTAATTTTTTGTATTTCTTCTAAAAATAACTGAAATTTAGTAGTATTTTTGTAAATATTAGCTATTTTTCAAAAAAATTCTGTTTTCGTTCAAACTTTCCAAGTACCAAGATATGATCATTTATAGTATGTATATCAAGTTTGAAATGAAAAAATGTCATTTGGTCAAAATATTACCTTAGCACGATTTCATTAAAAAATAAGCATGTTAACATAAAATTGCTAAGTATCAAATTTTAACCTTTACTGTTTTTCAAATTTAATCACATGAACACCTAACATGAGTAAATCTAAATATGTTTGTGAAGTTTGGACCTAAAATGAAATTTCTAAGTCAATTTGTTGACTTAGGTCAACTCTTCTTAATTTAAGATCTCCTAAAGTGAACTTGTTATCAATTTATCCATTTTCGCATGATTTTTCAATTTTAACCACATGAAGACAAATCATGAACGAACCAAAATATGTTCATCAAGTTTCAACGTAAAATGAACTCTCTGAGATGAGTTTCAACCTAGTGCATATTCCATTCATTCAATGTGACATGAAATTGCCTAAGTGACAAATTTTTTATCTACTCATGAGATTTCAATCATTTGTCATTCATAACCAATCATGAGCACAGAGAAATTATTTTATCAAGAAAATTAAGATGTTATGTAAGAATTTTGCCAAAATAAAACTCATATCTTATTTCTTGAGAAATTCCAAAATTTCATTTTCTTTCCCAATTTTCTTTAGCCTTCCATTAAAATCAAGTTTATCTTGCAAGCAAGCATCATTAGTATCATAATGAACTTATGGCTACAAGCAAGATAACTAGACTAGATCGCAAAGAGGAAAATTCAAGTATCATTTTCAAATACCTACCTTGCTAAGTAGTAAAGATTCATTTTAAGAAGGTCAATCATGAAACCAAAATGAATCAAAGATATCTCAAAAATATGAAATTTTAAAAGGTAAGATCTTCATCTCTTCTTATTGGTTGAAAACCGAAAGGTCACAATGAGCCTACGATTTAGAACCGCAAAGTCGCATGAGCCCGTTATAGACTACATAGGTCTCCGAAGAGACCAGAAATCATAAACAAAAATCATTTTTTGAAAGACTCTTATCAAGAGCAGAGAAAATAACTCAAATTAGACATGTATCAAATACTCCAACTTTAATAACACCAAGCAAAGTAAGGAGATGATACGAAATATACCAGATGTCAGTTTCCATACCTATGACATCATAATGACTTGAAGTTGCAACCTCTTGGAGATTTTTCGTTTGAATCCATGGTCAACTTCAATATTCCATTTCTCTTTACCCTTGTGTGGTAGCTCCCCATATAAGAGAAGATGAGACTTTTAGTACCCAAATGGCTTTGCGTCATTGGGGGTTAGTCACTTTAAGAATCCAAAATATCTTACCAATGTTAGGATTCTTTTTAAATGCACAATCACTAATCATGTGACCGAATGCACAACAATAAAAATAATGACTATTGAATTTCTTTTGAGCATGCATATGATGTGTCCTAGGTCTAGAATACCTAGTGCAAGAAGCATGTGAGACATGTGCATTAAAGGAAACACTTTTCAATGCATTTACTTTTAGATGCAACATTGAGATTTCACTCTTAAGTACATGCATGCTATCATTCAATGATTTAATTTGGGAAGTCAAATTTTCATTTAGATTTCTAATTTTTGATTTATTGATTAACATATCACTATTTTCAATTTCCAACTCATTATTTCTATTTTTCAAATTCTTAATTTCAAGTTTCAAATCATCATGGCAAGAATCAAGTAAACTACTACTCAATTTTTCATTCTTTAATTCATACAAGTGAATACTAAGTCTAGAATTTTGCTTTTTCATCTTCTTATTTTCCTTATTTGTTTTTACTAGCATGACATACATTTTCTTGATTTCCTCTAATAACTCATCATAGGTCATATCGAAAGAACTAGAGCTATTAGCATCATTACTACTATCAATATTTTTAACATGACTAAAAGGAGAGAATAGTACCTCATCATGGATACCCATGAGGCAAACCTTGGATGCGCCTTCATAGTCATGATAAGACGATGCTTCACTAGATTCGATGGAGGACTTTGAAGCATTCTTCCTCTTCTTGTCATTTTTCTTAAGTGATGGGCAATTCTTCTTTATATGCCCCTTCTCCTTGCAAAAGTAGCAAATGGTCTTCCTCTTTCAACTTTTGGTGTTCATTTGACTAGAGACATTATGGGCTTCAAAAACCTCGTTAGAACTAGGAGTATGACAATTGTCATCAACTCCCTCATTTAAAGTAATAAGCTCTTCAGTTTTTGCATAGTCATATAGAATGTTTAAACAAGCCCAAATATCGAATACGAAAGTACAATGCATGACATTTTCAAAGATATCATTTTTCAAAGAATAAAATATGCAATTCATAGCTTTAGCATTTAACTCAAACATATCAATTTGTTCTTGGGTCCATGCATTTATACTCTCTACCTTATGTTTGATATAATGAAATTTCAACATTTCATAAACCCCTAAACCTTGAGTTTTCAAAAATGAATACATCTTATGTTTCCAAACTTCAAAGTTTAGTGTATCAAACCTAGGAGATGTAGATACTACCGACTCTAGTGTCATTCTAGGAACGAGACAAATTATAGAAGAGATGGTGAAATCTCAAACTACAACCCGCTCGGATACCAAATATTGGTGAAATGGCCTACACTAGAGGGGGGTGAATAGTGTATTATCTAAAATTTTAGTCTAATTTGGTTTTAATCATTTTCTTGATTACTTATGCAAGTGCTCAATTTAACTAGATGAATGCGAAAGCGAGTAAATAACACAAGTAATCAAAATATAATATAAGCAATGCAAACAAGATAAATTTATAGTGGTTTAGCCTTAATGTCTACACCACTACATAAGCACCCCCGCTTAGGATTTCCAACTTAGCTTTACTAGATTATAATTATTTCCTTACACTTGAGGACTTTTCCCAAGAGAATCTCCGCTCTCACACCAAGGCACTTCCAAATTCGGAAGTCTCCGCCTTCACACCGAAAGTACTCTCCCACCTCAAACCCTAAAGGACAACAACAACTAATCCTAGTAAACTTAGTACACCGGTGGACTTATGCCTCTACACCAAGATAACCACCAAACTCAAGATCTACGCACTAAATCTTTACACGCTTGAGTAGCAATGAAATAAACACCAAAAATATAAGTAAAAGGAGCTACAAATACAACAACAAAAATACTTAGCTTCAACAGTGATTCCCTAGTCCTCTTAATGCATTGAGAAGATGAATCTTGAAGGTTCATAGGCAAGATAAATATTTTATCATAGAAACTAGGGTTTTCAAAAAGATGGCTCACGAAAAGCTTGCAAAGGATGTTATAATGGCTCAATGAAATGTTTTGGATCTTGGGAAGGCAAGCTTGAAAGCTTATATAGAGATCCCAATGATAGGAGATCGGTTTCCAACAAGCCCAACAGGTAGAAATTTAAAATAGAGCCGTTGGGGGGAATTCTAGAAAGTACTTGTACATTCCGATTTTTGAGATATTTCGAGATATTTCGGGATGTTCCGGAATGTTACAACATCCCATCTTGGCTATTCCGAAATGTTATAATACCCCATCTGGGATATTCTAGAATGTTACAACATCTCATCCGAAATATTCTGAAATATTTCATGTCATCCGGGATATTCCAGGATGTTACAATATCTCATCCGGAATATTGTTTATGAGTTAGAAATTGTTGGTAATAGATTAGGTTCATGTCTTAGGGATATTTGCATCATTATTATGATTAATACAATCATTCTAGACATCTTAAACATAAATTCTATTCTTCCCGAAGAGTTCGAGTGTGTCGACCAACGTCCTTTCGATTCACAAATTTTTCGATATTTTTGATCGCGGACGTCGTGCGCCAGCCAACAAAGAACCTAAACATATTTCTCCATGAAAATATTAGTTCCATATTTGTTATCATCAAAATCGTGATTAAGACTAAGGTTAAAAACCTTAGGCCAATAATGTGACACGACTAGTACTTTTGGGCCTAGCGGATTAGGCTCAACAGCACCCCGCATTCCTGAACCTAACTCGAGCCAGATCGAATGGCTCCGTTCGAGGGCTCCACCCGACCATACAAGGATATCTACGTCTTTCTTAATCACGAGGGATACGCCATTACGAGCCCGCTATCTCTGGCATCAACCTCGACCCTTTCTGAGTAATATCCTCACGAGATTATCGGGCGGCGTCATCACCTCCACCTACAATAAATACAGACACGATACCCCTTAGGTAATCTAAGTTCCAATTTCATTGCCTCCGCCTCGAATACCTACTGACCTGAGCGTCGGAGTGACTTTTGCAGGTCCCCACGGCCCCCCCTCCGCTGGAGTTACACCTGACCAGGAGAAGCACAAAATCGAACCAGACTGCTCTGATCCTCAGGCAGGAACAATATGCTTCATAAAATTTGCCCTCGAGGCAAGCAAGGTGACGCCCACATTGCAGTATAGCGTGCTTTGGGTAATTGAGATGAAAGAATAGAGGTGCAAGTAAGTTGAGAAGGTCGTGAGCTAATTGGGATCGAGTTGGTGAAAATTCGAACTCAATTCAATCTTGTTGAGCTCGAGCGGCGCTCGAGCTAACCAATACTCGACTCGAGCAACTCATGAGCATAATCGACTTCATATATATATATATATATATATATATATAAAAGATAATATTTTAGATCGATTCAAGCTTTTAGAACCCATAAACCGGAGTCGAGCCGAGCTCATTCACGAGCTCAATTGAATTCGAGGCCACCAAGCTCAACTTCAAGCCGAGCTTAATCGAGCTCGTTCACGAGCTCAATTAAACTAGATAGAATTCGAGCTCACCGAGCTCGATCTCGAGCCGAGCTTAATCGAGCTCATTCACGAGCTCGGTCAAGCTCGAGAAAAATAAAGGAGCCTAATGAGCCGAGCTTGAGTACATGCAAACATGGCTCGATTACACATAGTTACGAGCCAAGTCGAGCGCCAATGCATACCTCCCAGCTGTGCCGAGCACGGCCCATGTGCTCAAGGGTGACCCCATCTCTTGGGCACTGGCGTGTCGAGCTTCGCTCGATCCAAAATTTTTCGAGACTATCGGTCTGTGCCGCTCATGAGTTGACCCACCCCATTGACACCTCTAGATCCTACTCCTCCCTTGTAGTCCCACTTGATCCAAACAAACTTAGAGCTCATTTTAGTTTAGCATAATAATAAATGGTTTCACACTTCAAATAAGAATAAAGGTTCCTGCAATCATAAGAAAATGTACAACTATACGTGTAACTTTCCAAATATAAAATCGACTCAAACAATGTGTAATGCCGATCAAACACAGGCGACAAGCCGAAGACAATCCACTGAATCTTACCTAATTAATTGATCAATTGGAGAACTAATTGAAAGACCTTAAAACAAAGGTTTAAGAGAACCTTAAAAAGAGCCAATGTCGAGCAAAGTACCTCAAATTAGGACCAGGTTCTCCACGGTACAGCGAAGAGAATCAAAAGTACGTGATGCCTGCCTGGCTTTAGGGGACTAAGAAGTCAAACAACATGATCTTGACCGCAAGCCTTGTCCTGGAACCCGCAACAGGGGAGAGGAGATAAAGAGTAATGGTGATAGATGCATTGTACATCAACGGCCCACCTCATCAAATCAAATGATTGCTCCCCCACTTTTCCATTAATAACTTTTGCTTGCAACCCGAACCGCCTCAAGTTAAATTAATATCCACTGTGACCTTAATCTATTAGAATATGCCCCACTCTTCGTGTCAGCTCTTTAAGCTCCATTATTTATTGAATTATCAGACGAATATGATTCGAACTTTCAAGAATTTTTTAATTTTAACTAATCATTTAATTAATTTTAATTGTACATAAAAAATTTAATATTGATTCCAATAATAATCCCTCTGTCAGCTAGCCGTGATCTCGTCCTTGAACTTGCCGACGTAATTATCCGAAAATAATTTTTAGATATCGCCACGTTATTAGACGAAAATGATCACACCTTTCGCGAATTTCTCAATTTTGGTCAATCCTTTGATTGGTCTCAATTGTATATAAGAAATTTAACATTGATTCCAATAATGGCCACATATATATGTAACATTGAACACCCTAATATGTATGTACCATCAAACACTACACTGATATATTTGTATCATTAAATACCACACAACATACTGATATATACACCACATTGAACTATACTAATATCAACAGTATCACAAAGAAAAAGAACACTTCAGATAACATCAAATACGTCATCAAAAATACTAAAATACCATACTATACTGAAATATACACCATAAAAAATACAGCACTATACTGGTGTTATTAGTATGATATATCAGTTTCAAAAGATACTTTATTTTTTTATAGTATAATGTTATCAGTATGATATATTAGTTTCATTAGATACTTCATTTTTTTATGGTGTTTGATAATATTTGATGGTATTTTCGAAATTTGTGTATTTGATATTTTTTTATGGAGTATTTTTCAATATAGTATGATGTTCTAGTATTTTTTATGATGTATTTGATGTTATCAAATTGAAGTGTTCTTTTTCTTTTTGATATTGCATGTTGATATCAATATAATGTAGTGTGGTATATATATCAGTGTGCAGTGTGGTATTTGATGGTACATATATATCAGTATGGTGTTTGATGGTACATATATATCTATATGCAGTATAGTATTTGATGTTACAAATATATAGAACTATTATTGAAATCAATGCTAAACTTCTTATATACAATTGAGATCAATTAAAGGATTGGTCAAAATTGAGAAATTCGTGAAAGTTAGGGTCATTTTCGTCTAATAATCCTTAAATCTGCGTGGATCCCTTCTGACGTGGTGATATTTAAAAATTATTTTCGGATTGCAACATCAGCAAGTTAATGAGTGACATCACGGCTAGCTGACGAGGGGCCACTATTGGAACCAATGTTAAATTTCTTATATACAATTGATAGCAATTAAATGATTGACCAAAATAAAGAAATTCACGAAAGTTTGAGCTATTTTTGTCTAATAACCCTTATTTATTTATTTATGCATACATCCACCTTCTCCACGGTCTTGAAGCACTTTCATCTCCCTTAATATTTAATATTGCACATAATATTCATTATTAAAATTAGAATTTATTACATCTCAAAATTATCTAATTAAACTTATAAGAATTGAAGCTAAAATCATGTCTATTTAAATATATCTCCGTATCAGTTTGCTCATCATAATCTAAGTTTAGATTTAAATTAATATTATATTTAAATGAAAACAAGTTTAGATAAATATATATATTGAAAGTGGGGTGATGCGGTTTTGCGTATCTCCTAATCTGGCACAACTCCGACTGGTGGACCTGCAAAGACACTCCGACGCTCAAGTAAGAAAGAATTCCAAGTGTGGGTGTGAAATTAGAGTCAAGAGTATACATGATGTGCATCATGTTTGTATATAGTGCATGATAAGGGATGTCTTGGGCAATGATGTCTCTCTAAATCTCACGGAGATATGCTCAAAATGGGTCGAAGATAATTCCGGAGATGTCAGGTTCATAATTGACGAATCCTAAGTAATTAATGATGATGTGGGTGTCCTTATATGGCCAGGTGGAGCCCTTGAACTAAGTAGTATCTGGCTCGACTTGAGTCTGGTTCATAAGCATGGGATCTTCTGGGTCGGGCCCAAAGTCTGAATCCAATCCACAGCCCCTGAGTTTGGTTGGGGTCCAAGGACTTCATGTCGAGCTCTAGTTGTGTGCCGACTTCTGCCTATCTGCTGAGCTCTAAGTATGTGCCAAGGTCTGACCCCGGACAGACCAGACCTTGAAGTGTGTATATGTCTCTTTCTGTTCTCTAGTGGCTGAGGTAGACTAGATCGGCATATCTTGGTTATGTCATTTTGTGACTTTTCATTTTCTGCATTCGGTGAGGCGGTGACATGGTGGAGGAGTAGTTCTTTTCATGTGGCAACCGTTCATTGCTATCGGTTGGAAAATCATGATGCGGAGGGTTGTCCATTCGTGCCTCAGGGCGTTCTAAGGAACTGGCATTGATGGGTCGATCGATGAGGTTTATTCTGTCACCAGGGTATGGATATTAGCCATTTGATTGGAGAGATTACTACCTCTTGGCCTCTAAAGCCGCCTTTCTCTCTTCATTTCAAACTCTTCCTGCGCCTCACATTCTTGCTTTTTTACACTCGTGTTCTGGAGGTTTTCGTCGATGACGTTGTTGTTCCGATCATTTCACTCAACCATCGTTGCTTCATTCTTGGTAATTAAGTCTTTTTTTATTTTGCTCTTGGCTTTTTGCACTGTGGGGGTCGGCCTTAGATTGATAGGTTGTACTGACTTGTCCATGTTCATTAGGGTTTACAATCTTCCTCAGGTCAATGATTAAGAAGGGTGATGAAGTTAAGTAGGTACGTGGTAGGACCATCAAGCGGAACCTTGAACCCGTACTCGTGGGTCCATGATGAAATATGATAGCAGAGTTCGGTAATGACCAGCTCCAGTATATTTTGTCTTTCCAGAAGAGTGTATTGATTTCTCACTCGGATGAGAAATAAGCCTTCGATTATCTCCCTTACTCTTCGGATGGTAGGGTTTATCATTATAGGAGGGGCTCTAAATTCTTCTTCATGTACTAAACCATGTTTGAAGATATCGTGGTCTGACTGCCTTTTATCGACTTTAAGTGCGAGGTGCTAATCCATCTAGATGTTGCTCCGACTCAATTGCATCCAGACAACTAGGCCTTCGTCTGTTGCTTTGAGATCGTGATGGAGTGTCTTGGGGTCGAGTCGAGCCTTAATTTGTTATTTCCTTTCTTCCAAGTGAAGGGGACCCATAAAGGCTTGTGGGTAGTAGTGCCCTAAGGAGGAGGCTTTTTGGTCTGTTCAAAAGTTCTTACAAGAACTTCAAGAGACACTTATTCAAGGTGAGGTCGAGACTAGATACCTGGCAGTTTTTCTTGGATGAGGCATTCAACTCGGAGATGTTTCCATTGTTCAGGAGGCAGAATCCAATGCCTATGTTGTCTTGGGAGGAGGTTGATATCTAGGTAGAGGACAAGTTGGTGACTAAATACTTGGACCAGTATTGCCTCTCTGTTCCCTTTTCTTGGAGGGAGTTACGGGACGAGTCCTCGATCGTGAAGTATATAAGTAAGTTTGAGGATAGTAAGGTGTTGTTACCTATTCTGAGCGCGCTGATTTGAAATTTCTTTGGTGCAGGTGGGATGTCTTCGATGCTAAATGAACCATCCATTTGTTCTAGGCTGGAGCAGTTGAAGGGGAAGATCCCCACAAGCAGCAAAGGAAAAAGGCCGATGGTGAGATCGAGTTAACTAGATTAGAGGATGTTCCGGGAGTGTTGAGGGCATGTGAGACCGAGAGCGGTGACTGAGGCCGAGGACAACGCTTGGGGTCAAGCTGAGCTCGCGGGAGGCATTAGGCAGGACCGCACTTGGGGTCGTTGAGAGTGCGAGAGCTCGATAGTGGCGCTGAGGTCGAGGACCGCACTTCGGACTGTTGAGGGTGTGTGAGCCTTAGAACGGCGACTTAGGCCAAGAATCATGCTTGGGGTAATGTCAAGCTCGTGAGGAGCGCAAGGCAAGACCGCGGTTAGGGTCGTTGAGACGCGGGAGCTCGATAGTGGTATTGAGGTTGAAGATCGCGCTTTGGAGTGTTGATGGCGTGTGAGCTAAATAGCCGACGATTGAGGTTGAGGACCGCTCTTAGGGTCAAGCCGAGCTCTCGGGGAGCGTAACGCAAAATCGCGCTTGGGGTCGTTGAGACTGCAAGAGCTCGACAGTGGCTCTGAGGCCTAGGACTATGCTTGGGAGTATTGAGAGTGTGTCAGCCTGAGAGCAGTGACTGAGGTCAAGGACTACGCTTGGGGTCAAGCCAAGCTCACAAGAAGAATAAGATAGGATCGTGTTTGGGGTGGCCGAGAGCACGGGAGCTCGATAGTGGCACTAAGGCTGAGGAACGCGCTTGGGAGTGTTGAGGGGATGAGCCTGAGAGCGGCAATAGAGGCCAAGGACCGCTATTGGGGTCAAGCCAAGCTCGCGAGGAACGTAAAGTAGGATCACGCTTGGTGTCACTAAGAGCTTGGGAGCTCGATAGCGGCATTGAGGCTGAGAATCACACTTGGGAGTGTTGAGGGAGTGGAAGCGTAAGGTATAACCACGCTTAGGGTCATTGAGACAGCATGAGCTCGATAGTGGCACTAAGTTTGAGGATCGCGCTCTGGAGTCTTGAGAGCGTGTAAGCCCGAGAGCGGCGATTGAGATCGAGGACAGCGCTTGGGGTCAGGCCAAGCTTGTGAGGAGCATAAGGTATGAGTGTGTTTGGGGTTGTTGAGAGCGTGGGAGCTCGATAGTGGCGCTGAGTTCGAGGACCGCACTTGGGAGTGTTGAGGGCATGTGAGCTCGAGAGCGGCGACTGAGATCGAGGATCGCACTTGGGGTCAAGCCGAGCTCGCAAGGAGCGTAAGGCAAGACCATGCTTAAGGTCACTGAGAGCGGGGGAGCTCGTTAGTGGCGTTGAACCGAGGACCGCACTTGGGAGTGTTGATAGGATGTGAGCCAGAGAGCGGCGATATGACCGTACTTGTGGTCAAGCTGAGCTCATGAGGAGCGTAAAGTAGGAGCATGCTTGGGGTTGTTGAGAGCGCAGGACGCCTGGAGCTCGATATTGGCGCTGAGGCTGAGGACCACGCTTGAGAGTGTTGAGGGCGTTTGAGCCCGAGGATGGCGAGGTTCCTGTCATAAGACTTTGGATGTTCTTCCACCAGCTGTTGCTTTCCTGGGTGCATACACGGAATTGTGAAATGGGGGAGTGATCTTTATTAAATGGGAAAGAAACTAGTAATAGAGTAGAGTTCTCTTGAGCAAGGTGCTTGGCTCATGCATGGTTATGCCTCACTAAGGTTTTAAAATAGGGGAAAATGAGGAACCTTGGTGACGTCCACGGGTGGCTGAAGGAGAGTGGGCTACCTCTGGCTTTGGCAAACTGTGGTTCATATCATTTGTTCGGGTGATATTTTATTCCCAAGTTGCCTCCAGGAAGGGGCCGCTTTTGAGCGTTCATGTTTGGGTTCAGCTTGGGAGTCCTCGACAGTTGTTCATCAAGGGATACTGGGCGTGTCTGATGGTCAACTCAGAATCATGTGATAGGGATTGGGGATGTCGATGACCAAGTACTGACGTTGATCATCTTTGCCTTTGGCTGAGAGTTGAACGTCGTCCGCTGCCATACATAATCTCGGACGTTGAGTTGTTCTCCCAAGAAAGCTTACTTGGTCCCCGTTATTGGGGCAGAGTTAAGCCTTGGTTAGCTGTATTTTTTTGAACGTGGAATAAGGGAGGATGTCGGCGATTACAGAAATAACGATAGGATCATGTAGGTTTTTATCAATCCCTTAGAGGTCAAATTCATAGAAGCATTTTACATGGGCTTTGATGGTGGGCCTTTGTGGGCGAGCGGTGCCGTCGATTGCCGTAATTACTTAAAGAGATCTTTTCTTGGATGAACTTGTTTCTCCTCCTCCCATGAATCCGCCGGCTAATATAGTCAATGACCCCACGAACCTCGTTGGTCGGCTGGTTAGTTTGGTCATTGTCTCGCTAAGCTCTCGGTGGCCTGGTGGTGTCCTGCTCCGGCTTCGGCATCATTGGTCGTGGTTGTTCCTATCCAGGCTATGTTTTCTTCCATGGGTTACATATCGGTCGAGTCGTGCAGCCCGGATTAGGTCTTCGATTTGATCACCAAGCACTACGCGGTCCCCGATGGTGTGCCCATAGGCGTCATGGAATGCACACCTCTTGCTCTTATCAGCGTTGGGTGGCAATTTTTATTTTCCAACATTAACAGGATGTTTGAGAAGCTTTAAATATTTCTCGGAGGATAGCCTCATTTTTCGTATTGAGCAGAGTGTACTTTTTGCAACCTGCAATTTAAAATTGCATGACTTTTGGGCTGCAGTTTGTTTTGCAACCCATATATCATTTTAATCACAGCCTGCAAATAATAGATGTTGCAACTTCTAATTGCAACCAATCAAATAAGTGTATTGGTTTGTTTGCTGCAATTAGAGTTGCAGCAAATATATTTGCAACCAACCAAACAACCACTTAGGTGAACTACTTATTGACCTCAAAATAGATTGTAACTTGTCATGTCTTAGCATTAAGCTTTGTTGGTCTAAGATTTTCAACCTCGGTCTTAATCTTGGTTTTGATGATAATAAATATGGAACTAATGTTTGAGCAAAAAATATTTTTAGGTTCCATATCGGTTTGCGCGCGACGTCCTCGATCCAAAAAATCGGAGAAATCGGAGAAATCAGAGGAATCAGCAAGGACGCTCGTTGACGCTTGGGATTCATCAAAAAGGTTGAGTCTAGGTCTAGAGTGTCTAGATTATATGTATATCCTCTATACGATTCAAAGAAACCCAAAAACCAAAACTCAAACCCCAAAATAAGAAAACTAGGAAAATCAAAAAACGGCCCAGAAATTCTCTAAGCCTAGGGATCTCCTGGGAGGGCTATATGACTTAGACATTTTCTTGGCACCAAAACTCTTGATAATTGTTCCTTAGGTAGAAACAAGTTAAAGACCTATTTTTAAGGAATTTTTGGAAACCTTTAACCTACCCATATTTGACCCGAGAGATTTCAAAATTTTCAGTTTCCGCAAATTTATACTAGACCCTAAAAGTTAGATTTTGATTCTTAAGGATTTTAATTTTTTAGATATTTTTATTGAATCCAAATGGGGGGTAACCCTTATTTAACATTTATGTTTTAAACTTAATAACTTACGATTAAGAAATGTTAAATAAAGCTTGTGAAGAATTAGGAAACAAGAAAATTCAACAAACTACCAAAACTACAGTTATCGGTCGAATCTCAACCGATCGTCGGCCTACCGACGGTCGCCCGAGGATCACTCAAGGATCCACTGAAAGGGTTCTGGAAAATTTCCAGAACCTATTCAGTTGACCCTTGGCCGAATCTCGATCGACTGAGGGTCGTCTGATGGTCGATCGAATTGTCAAATAGATCTATTTAGATCTGTTAAATGGCTCTTTTGAGCCTCTACCTTTGGAATCTTTATAAATAGATCCCCAAACTTGCCTTCCCAGCAAAAAAATACTTCATTGAGACAATCCTTCACCTTTGCTAAGCCTTCTTGAGCTATTCAATAACCCTAGTTGTGATACTAAACCTTGATTTGGTCGTTGATCTTCATTATTTCATCACCAAAAGTAGAGGTGGCAAAACAGGTCGGCCCAGCACGATAATGTAGCATGTCGGGCCAGAAATTCCCGCCCGGCCTGCAAGCCTGTTATCAAATAAAAACTTGCTAAAAACTTGTAAAAATAATAATTTAAAATATTTGAGAAACTAAATAAGCACCAAATATGATATTTCATATGAAAAGCTCCATGGATTAACTTCAACTTCAATTTTAAAGCACTAAACTAGACTTGAAATTAATTTTGTTAATACTTAGCGGTCGGGCCAAACGGGCCGACCGGGATCAAGTCGAGCCTTTATGTGTGCTTTTCCTTTTTTCAGGCGAAAGTGAACTCAAAATTTCAAAATTTTCTGATCTCTACTAATATGGCAAACTCATTGATTATAACTAAACGTGATAATTGAAATTTTAGTTTTAAACCAGTATACTCAATGAATTTTAGAAAAATGTAGAAAACTTATATTGAGATGATTCTTGAAGCTGAACCTTAATTGCAAAATCTAGTTTGTTATGTAAAACTTTCAAAAAAATTAATCAATAAACTATTTTTTAGTTGAATTTCAAAAATACAAAGTATCATTGTCTTGAAATGGTAATTTTTTGATACTTTGATTTTTCGTCTAAAACTTCAAATAAAAGTTTGTGCATGTCATTTCGATTCCACTTCTAGTATCATGCATACCATTATTTCAGTGAAATCATTTATAGAAATGATTTTGATAACTTGAATGATAACTTGAAATTAGGGTTGTTCATGGGTCAAACCTGACCCAATGAACCCAAGAAATCGACCCGACCCGAATTAATCGGGTCGGGTCGGGTTCAGTTTGTTCAAACCCGACTATAATCAGGTGGGGTCTCGGGTTTCAAGGTTTGGAACCTGATTACCCGAGACCCGACCTGATTACTCGATTTAATATATTTTTTCTTATTTTGAAAAAATATATATTAAAAAATGAAAATTTCACTCGGCAAAGACGCAGCCTAAGAAAATGCGGACACACAGCCCGCATCTTCCCAAGAAGATGCGACTACGTGGCATGTCTTCCTAGGAAGATGCGAGCCATAGGCTGCGTGGCTCGCGTCTTCCTAGGAAGACAACTGCATCTTCCCAAGAAGAAGCTTGGGAAGACGCAACAAATTTGTGAGATTTAAAAAAAAACTTTTTTTTTTTATTTAACGGGTAAACATACCACCCGATCCAACCTGACCTAACTCCTGGCGGGTCAGGTCGGGTTGGATTCAAAATTTTATACCTTAAAACCCAACCCAGCCCGACCCGATTGCTTGTTGGTTGGGTCGGGCCAATTTTTTCCCCATCTCCGACCCAACCCAACCTGACCCGTGAACAACCCTACTTGAAATATCGATTTTTGATTGAAATCAAAATGGAATGAAAAATAAACTTAGAGAATTCATTTTGAGTTCAAACTTGACACATGCATCTCAATGATCATTCAGCGATTTTTGAAAAGCTTGAATCAAAACTGATAACTTTTGAAAAAATACCTAATATTTACAAAAATGCCACTGGATTTTCAAGAATTTTATGAATTTATAGAAAAGTGATTTATGACTGATTCTTGAACCTGTACATTCCTTGAAAAATATTATTTATCCAGTTAAAGTTTCAAAAATTTTAATCAAAAATATGATGTGATAGGGATTTAAGAGTTTGATTTATTTAGACTTGAATTATCCCTTTGACCTAAGTCAACAAAGTGACTTAGAAATTTCATTTTAAGCCCAAATTTGACTCGAAAATTTTATTTTAAGCCCAAACTTGATTCAGAAATTTTATTTTAAGCCCAAACTTAACTCAGATACTAAGATTCACTCATGTTAGATGTCTAGGTGCCTAAGTTAGAGAAAACATGAGAGGATAGCAAAATTCGATACTTAGCAATTTCATGTTCCCATGCCTACTTTGATTGAAATCGTGCTAACTTGAAATTTTTATCAAATGACATTATTTTCACTTCAAACTTGATAGGCATGTTTTACATTATCATATTTTGGTATTTTAAAGTTTGAATAAATTCTGGAAATGTCATGAAAAATCTCACTTATTTACGAAAATGCCACTAATATTTAGTGATTTTTATAAAAATACAAAAAAATAATTTTTTGTTAATTTTTGAATCTGCATTTTCCTTGAAAAGTATAGTTTATGTCATAAAAATTTCAAAAATGTTGAGTATGAATATTATTTGGTATGGATTTTTGAAATTTAAAGTATCACTCTTCTCAAATGGTCATTTTTCAGATACTTTGAATTTTAGTCAAATCTTCGAACGAGACTTCAAGTATGTTGTTGTGAATTCATTTTTGGTACCGTTTTATTCTTTTATTGAGAAAAATCATTTCTAAAATGATTTTTAATATTTTGATCGATAAACAAAAATATCAATACTTAAGCATATACATGATTTCTGACTTGGAATTTATTTATCATTTCATGCTATCATGTATGACTTAGTCTCATATTCGATATTTGATTTTCATCCCTTTGGTTGAGATGTTCATGTTTCATGATAAATAGTTTTAGAGTCTTAACTTTGACTATAGGTTGACTTTTTCTTGCCCTTTTTTATTGATGCCAAAATGTGGAGAAAATATAGGTTAAAAGGGAAGAAAATATAGGAAAATCATGCATATAGATAGGGGAAATATATTTATTTAGATATGCATAATGATAGAGGGAGTATATTTATTTAGATATGCATGATGATAGGGGGAGAAATCCCATGATTGACTTCATTTATGCATTATTGAAAATATTTTCTTAAGGATGTTTGTCATCATCAAAAATGGGGAGATTATTGGCCTAAGATTATCAACCTTGGTCTTAATCTCGGTTTTGATAATAACCAAAAAGGGGGAGCGCACTTTGGGTCGTTGAGGGTGCGAGGCACGGAGGTGATTGTCCCTGATGGTCTTCGAAGGGGGTGTCATTGGAGCATCTTCCTCCCTAATGGTCGTTCTGTTGGCTTTAGATTTTTAACATTGGTCTTAATCTCGGTTTGATGATAACAAATATGGAACTAATATTTTGTTGAGAAATCCTTCAGGTTCCATATCGATTAGCGTTCAATCTCCTCGATCGGATAAATCAGAAGAAATCAGAAAATCAAAAGGACATTGATCGTCGCGCTCGGGTTCGTCGTGGAATATCTCGAAGTTTGACGTATTCACCAAAGACGTATTGGACGATCTCAAAGATCACATGGAAAGCTCTCCAAGATGATGCTCGTTGAAAGCCGAAACTCGAAAATGAAGCGCGCAAGAAAAATGGCTGAAAATTTAATTTCAGCCTATGTTCGGTCGACCGAATAGGGTTAGGAAAATGGCAGAAGCCATCTCGGTCGACCGGTCGATTGACCGAAGAATGCCACAAATCGGCAGTAGCCTCTCGGTCAACCGGTCGGTCGACCGAAGATGGGTAAAAATAGACAGTGGGCTACTTCGATCGACAGGGCAGTCGACCGACCAAAGCCAAAAATGGGCAGTAGCCTTGTCGGTCGACTAATCGGTCAACTAAACTGTGGATAGTTGAAGCCGCAACTTGCGTCGGTCAACCGAGCAGTCGACCGAATTGAGGGAATGCAAGATTTGTATCTGGCGGTCGACCCACAGAGATAATAGGCAGCGATCGCTCTAAGCGGTCGATCGGTCGGTCGATCGGCCAATCGACCGAGCGGCTGTAACGGCTAGATTTTAGCCCGTTGAGCTGTTGTTTCTTTAAGAGGGTATAAATATACCTCATATAACTCATTTAATCTCTCTCCTCTCATTGTTACATATTTAATTGAGCATTCAAAGGAGATTTTTAAGCCTTCCAAAAGATTAATCGCTTGCGCTCGGTTCTTCCGTCAAGAAATTCTTCAAGCGCACACTCTGTCTCAACTCGGAATTTGATTCGAGCTTTGCCTCTTGGCGAGTTGAAGGCGTCGAAGGCTTGGAAAAGTGCATTGATTTTTTGTTTCATTTATAAGCTCTTTTCATTGAAATTTTAACTGTTTATTTGAACTTGTTTACTTTGGATTTGTGCGTGTGAAGACCTAGGATTGTTAGGTCTTAAAATTGGGTGGTTGCCTTTGTGTTTGAGGCTTAATTCCACCGTTGTAAACGTAGTTTACTAGGATTAAGTGAGTTGTTCCTTAGGGTTGAGGTGGAAGAGTGCTCTTGATAAGAAGGCGGAGACTTCCGGGTGTGGAAGTGCCTTAGGTCGAGAGTGCAACTCTTCGAGTCAAAGTCCTCATTGTAAGGGAAACAAGAATTAATCTAGTAAACCTAGTTTGGAAATCCTCTGCGGGGTGCTTAGGTAGTGGAGTAGGCATTGGGGCCGAACCACTATAAATTTGTGTATTTGCATTGATACTCTATTTGTGCTTAATTGTTTATCTTGCTTCCGCATCCAATTGTAAAATTGCAACGTGCCTGAACGATTTGAGAAATGAATAAAATCGAATTTAGGCTAATTAATTAGATAACACACTATTCACCCCCCTCCCCTCTAGTGTTGTCATTCCGTCTACACGTTCTTTGTTGTATATTTCAGTAACTTATTTCTCCGTTGTATATTTCCTCGTTGTGGGTCTATGAATATATAGCTCCCCTTCATGGGCTTTATGATTATAAGAGCATATTCCTTTGGTTGAGGTGTCATTAGAGCATATTCCTATTTTGTAATGACTCTTTCTAGTGGCTTTTGCCTTGGTTGAGGTGTTCGGCCTTCTCTTGGCTTGTATATCGGACTTAGCTGATGTTAAATAGTCGACTATCTCTGTCGAAGTCAAGTGTGGATCCGTGCCAAAAATGGAGTTATGGTTAAGGTTACTTGTTTGGTAATAGTCGGCTCCCCTCGAAGATGTTTGAGTTCGGGAGTACAGGTGCTTGGGCCGAGAGTGGTGGCGTTGGGGCCGAGGACCAGACTTGGTGAAAACCGAGCTAAGGGGGAGCGCACTTCGGGTCATTGAGGGTGCAGAGCCCTAGTCTTCAAGGGTGAATATGTACTATGTAGTGGCCCAGAGGCCGAGGACTAGACTCGATGAAAATCAAGCTCGCGAGGAGCGCGCTTCAGGTCGTTGAGGTCACGGGGCCTGGAGGTGGCGGCGACTGAGGCCGAGGACGAGACTCAGTGAAAACTTAACACACAAGAAGCGTACTTCGGGTCGTTGAGGGCGAGAGGCCTATAGGTGGCAGCAATTAAGAGTGAGGCCAGACTTGGTGAAAATTGAGTTTGCGAAGAGCGCACTTTGGGTCATTGAGGGCGCTGAGGACCAGACTCGATGAAAATCGATCTCGCAAGGAGTGCGCTTCGGGTCATTAAGGACACGGGGCCCAGAGGTGGCGACAATGGAGGCCGAGGACCAAACTCGGTAAAAACTAAGTTCGCGAGCAACGTGCTTCGGGTCTTTATGCTCATTTAGAGCGAGCATGACTCATAAGAGTCAAATGCCATATTTAGGGACGAGGACCACGCCTGGGGTCAAGTCGAGCTCACAAGGAGTGTAAGGCAGGACCACGCCTGGGGTCATGCTAATTTAGAACATGCCGAACTCATAGGAGTCAGAGGCCGCATTTCGGGCCGAGGACTAAACTCAGTGTTGAACTGAGCTCGCGAGGAGCGCGCTTCGGGTCGTTGGCAGTGCCAAAGCTCAATAGTGACGACTAAGGCCTGAGGACCGCGCTCGAGGGTTGCGAAGGATTGATGCATCGTGCAGGATAGGAGTGGTTGCCATCATCGACTGATGTGCCTGTCGCGAGATCGTGGGAGTTCCTTCGCTGTGTGCTATGAAAATAGCTGTAGATAATTTGAATATAGAGAGGTGTGGAGAAGAGGAGAGTAGTATTGTTGAATAATTGTTATATGATAGTACATTGAGTCCCACCGAGTGATGCGCTCAACCTATGCATGATGGTGCCTCATTGAAACCTTTCATATGGAAAACCCTATGAGAGAAAACCGCAATGAAGGAAAAAAGAGTACATCGGTCATTTATAGTTTACGGAAGAGCGCTTAGCTGTAATAGGCCCGCAGGGAGGCCGTGTTTCATATTCTTGGGAGTTCGTGTCCGAAGAGTTCGGCAATTTTGTAAGTTCCCTTTCCGACACCTGATGCTGCAATGACACCCCCTCAGAAGATAGTCACATCTGATGCCTTCCCAGGAGGGGAAGTTGAGGAGTTCAAGACGAAGGCCTTAACCACCCACGGTCCTGCAATACCTGGCTGAATTGGCTGGGAAGTGTCGATGGCGGAGTGGGAGAGGCCAATGGAAAGAAAGGAGGTGGAGATTCGCGGGCGGTCGGGGAAGAGTGGCGTAAGCCCCATAGTGCGGACCTACTTCAATCCAAATACAACAGGTGCCTAACAATCTGCGCCCATCACCTGCTGCGAGCCTCCCCTCACCCTCCACATAAGCCCAGCTGTGCGAACCTACGATGATCTCTAATCTACTCACTGCCAGCCCAAGACTGATTCCCGGAGGAACAAAAACTTGTGACACCATCCACTCCATGTCAGAACTAATACACGCTAAAAATAGAAGAGGTGGGGGTGTTGGTGAAATGTTCTACACTAGAGGGAGGTGAATAGTGTGTTAACTAAATCTTTTCGCCTAATTCTGATTTTGATCTTTTCTTAAACTACTTAGGCAAATTACAATGTATCGACTGGATGCGAGTAATTAATCAATTAACACAAGCAAGATGAGCAATGCTAACACAATGCGATTCATAGTGGTTCAGCCCCAATGCCTACTACACTACTTAAGCACCCCACTTAGGATTTCCAAACTTAGCTTTACTAGATTATATCGTTTCCCTTACAAAGAGGACTTTTTAGCCGAAGAGTCTCCGCTCTCAACCTAAGGCACTTCCACTCCCGGAAGTCCTCGCTTTCTTACCGAGAGCACTCTTCCACCTCAACCCTAAGGGACAACAATTACTAATCCTAGTAAACTATATTTACACTGATGGATTTAAACCTCAAACACCAAGGCTACCACCCAACTTCAAGACCTACACTCTAGGTCTTACACAAAATCAATATACAATGAAATTAATCACAAAAATACAAGTAAATGGAGTAAATAAATAATACAACTTATACTTAGCTCCAAACATGAGTCCTAGTTCCTCTTGATGCCTCAATGATGAATCAATCAAAGCTTGAAGGCAATATCAAGGAGTTGAGAGATCAAAGATGGCTCAGTGAAGGTGAAGATCATTAAGGAAGGCACTCAAGTGTTGCTATTTATAAGCCCCAAGAAGAGAGAGCCAAAACAGCTCTCCCAACGGGAAAAAACTGCCTGTTGGCGTCGTTTGGTCGCTGGTCCGATCAAAGGCCAGTCGACCGACCCATCGACCAGAGCCCTCTGTGCTTTCTGGGCTCATTTCGGTCGACCGGCTTATCGACCGGCCGTGGAGTACCGGTACTTTCCATATTGTACTTGTACTCTACATTGAGTTTCAGCTGGTTTCTTTCTTCGATTTGGGTTTCGGATTACGGGTTAGGTATTTTGGATTCTTTGCATCATAAAAGAGGATTTTACAATTTATCTAAACACTCTAAACCTAAACTCTATCTTCTCGATGAATCTGAGCGTGTCGACTAACGTCCTTCCGATTTTTTTGATATTTCTGATCGTGGACGTCGTACGCTAACCGACTTGGAACCTGAAAGTAATTCTCCATGAAATCATTAGTTCCATATTTGTTATCATCAAAACCGAGATTAAGACCAAGGTTGAAAATCTTAGGCCAACAGGGGGCTTTTATAGACCCAAGATGGGCCCTCTAACGGACGTTGGCCAGTACTCCACTAACTGAGTCACGTCGGCCAACCGATGGCATGCACTCGAGTTCCTTGGAAACTAATAATTAGATCTCCGATCATAATTACCCTCATGTCAAAATTAAAGACGGAGCAGGCGGCGGGCACACGTAAAGATGCCCTTTTCTCTAAACGATCGTCACATTTACTGCAAAAATCGAAGAGGCGTTGAGCGATGAAACTGATGCATATCGACGTCTCCTACTCCAACACATTAGACAATGAAGGAGCCCGGTCGATGTTCATGTGTCAAACCAAGGTCGGAAGTCAGCGCACTACTTGAGCTCAGCAAGAAATCCTTAGACTCCGACTAAGCTCGGGGGCTGTGGACTAGACTAGCACTTTCGGTCCGACCGGATTAGGTCCAGGAGCGCCCACACTCATGAATCAGACTCAACTCAAGCCAGACATTGCTTAGCCTGGGGGCTCTACTCGGCCATACAAGGACACCCACGTCATCATTAAGTACCAGGGATTCAATAGTAGTGAACTTGACATCTCCGGGATTAGCCTCAACCTATTCTAAGCATATCCCCGAGAGATTAGGGGGGCATCTTCGCCCGAGTCAACCCTTATCATGCACTATAAACAAGCACGACACATATCAAGTATATAACTCGATCCCAATTGCATACCCACATCGGGAATTATTTCTTACTTGCGTGTCAAAGTTCTTTGCAGGCCCCCCCGTCGGAGTTGCACCAGGCTAGGGATGGCAATATTACTCATACTCGCGGATACCTGTGGATATTTATCCGACACGATCGGGTATGAAGAGCATATTATACCCATGGGTATGGGTGCAGGTATACATTTTTATTCATTTAATAAATGAATATGGGTACATATGCTATACTATCCACACCTGTGGATACCCGTTACCCGTCAATATATATTAATATTAAATTAATATTTTTATATATTAATATCTAATGAAAAGTTTAAAAAATAAATCTAAATAATCTATTTATAAGATTTCATCTATCTAAATATAATATATTTTTATATATTATATCAATTCTCAATTTCAACTGAAAATACTAGGGGTGAGCAAGATTCCCTGATTCACCGAAACTGAACCGAAATCGATCGAACCGAACCTGAATTAATCGAACCGAATTATTTCGGTTCGGTTTTCGGTTAATTTTTTTTGGGATTTCAGTTTTTGGTTCGGTTCGGTGAATTTACCGAAAAAAATTAGTTTTAACCAAATTTACCAAATATATATAATAAAATTTATATTATGTATTGGTATTTGCCTTGGTGGTTAAGTGTAACTTTAAGCCTTCCACATGCCTAGGTTTGAATCCTAATACATGTGTAATATTATTTATTTTATATTCGACTATATATATAATATGTGTTAGTTAGAAATACATTGGTAATGGAGTTTGCTAAGATGGTTAGAGACATATGAAGTTAAAGTCCAGTTGCCTACTTGCTTGGGTTTGAGTTTTAGCAAATGTATTTTTTTAGTTATTTTTTCAATATTTTCGATTAACCAAACCGAATTAACCAAATTTTTTTCGATTCGGTAAACGGTTAAAAGATTTCTTTTAATTCGATTCAGTACTTGATGATTCGGTTCAGTTATTAACCGAACCGAACCGATGCTCACCCCTAGAAAGTACTTTGGTTTTAAATTTTATGTTGTACGAATGAATATTGCTATTTCTTAAGATAATTTTTTGGTTTGGTATTTAATTATTATGTAGTTTGTTTTATGCTTTAGTGTTTCTCAACCAAGTTATTAATTGGGGTTGAATGGAAATTGTTGATGATATACTATTTAAAAAAAATGAACTTTTTTGTAATAACTTAAATGGGTATTCGTGGATATCCACGGGTATCAATTACCCGCGCGAGGATGGGTCACAAATACCCGTTGTGGGTGCGGGTGCGGGTACATGAGACAAGTTTAGTAAATGGGTGCGGGTACGAGGGTGGCATTATCCGCCCCGAACCTGCCCCATTAACATCCCTACACCGGACCAGGAGACGCGCATGACCACATCACCCTGGCTTCGGGGCAAGAACATAGCGATTTCTTCAGGAGGCACACATGAGCAACTTTACCATTTTCAACTAAGGCTAGTAGGACATGAATAGAAGTATGTTTAATAACAGGGGAGACAGTGTCCTTGTAACCAATACCTTCATTTTGAGACTAGTCGTGGTTTGTAAATTAATGTCACCTTCCTTTAATTTGAAGATCCACTTGCATCCTACAATTTTCTTATTTAGTGGAGGCTTCACCAATTCCCATCTTTTGTTCTTTTGCAATGAGTTGAACTCTTCTACCATGGCTTCTAACCTCTACTTCTAATTTGTCTTTCTCAAAACATCTTTGTAGGAGAATGGTTCTTCTGTGCACTAAATTTCTTCTACCACTGCAAGAGAATGTGAGATAACATTTGCGTACTTAGGGTTTGCATGAGGTACTCGCTTGGGTCGATTACGAGCAATGGAATATAGTTGTTCCTCCTAGATTGGTTGTTGGTCCTCCTCGAAATGTTATGGCTCCTCCTGGACTTGCGTATCGATCATCTCTATTTTTGATATAGTTAGTTGCTTCTTTAAGGGGACACATATTTCTTGATCAGTAGATTATGGTTGTGGCTCCTGTTCTAAAGATAGGGATGCATGTTCCTTTATTGCTTCTTTTTCTTGATCCTTCCTCTTTAGGAGTGCATGTTCATCAAAGATTACACCCATATGTAATTCAGCTTTATAATTATTAGGACACCACACTTTATATCCTTTTACCCCCATAGGATAGCCTAAGAAAATACAATGCTTAGACCAAGGCTCAATCTTCCCTTTATTAACCGTCACATATACCGTACTCTCAAAAAAATTTAGTTGTTCGTATGAGGTAGGTGACCCGATCCATTTTTCTTCAAGTGTCTTAAATTCAATTGATGATGAAGGTGATCAGTTGATTAGGTAGCAAGCAGTGGAAGCAACTTCAGCCCAAAAACTTTTAGAGAGACCAGAATTAGAGATAAGATGCCTATGAGCATCATGGCATAGGTCAAAGAAAACAAGGAGGCAAGGCCCCCCAAAGGATTGAACCAAACATGAAATTGTTCAAATTTAACTTAGTTCAATTAGGTATTGGGTACTTTTTTTTAGATTTTTCGAGTTGAGGTCGAGTTTCACATTGTTAGGGAAAATTATTTCCCTACAAGGATCCAAAAACCAAATAGCAAAAACGGTACGAGAAAATGAGTAGCAAAACTTTGAACACAGCAAGACACAGACATTTAACGTGGTTCAAAGTCGGCGATGTGTTGATCCTACATCCATGGGAAGAAGAGAGAGATAGTTCTTCTATGAATTTTGTGGAGGAGAGACGTTACAATGTAATTTAGCAAGAAATGAGAATAAAATAACCTCTGTTACTAATGACTCCAAAACTCTAGCACAAGCTTGACAAAATGAGGAAAGGACGTGTGCTTCGCCAATGCCCTTGCTCTCTCTTTCTCAACCTTCTATATTGTTAGAGATAAGATGCCTATGAGCAATTGACCATCATAGCATATGCATCTTATCCTTTTTACTACTCCATCAGACTCGCTCAATGATTGTGATGTTCATCCTTTCTGCTACTACATTTTGTTGTGGTGTGTAGGGTACTGTGTGGTGCCTTACGATTCCTTCATTCGAGCAAAATTCATTGAACTCTCCACTGTAAATTTCTAGCTCATTATCTGTCTGTAATGCATGAACGTGTCTCCATGTCTATTTTTCGATCATTGTCTTCTAGGACCAAAACTAAGAGAAAACATCAGCTTTACTTTTAATGAAATAGACCTATACATTTCTTGAGTAGTCGTCAATGAATGTGAGCATGTAACATGCTCCACCATGTGATTCTATAGGTGAGGGCTCCCAAAGATTTGAATGGATGTAGTCTAGTGTCCCTTTTGCATAGTGATGTCCTCTAGAGAAAGATTTTTTTTTATCTGCCATAAATACAGTGTTCGCAAGTATCAAGTTTAGTTAGCTTTCGTTCCCCAGAGAATCCCTTTTGTTCAAGGATTAACATGTCTCTTTCACCTAAATGTCCTAGCCTCACATGTCATAACTTAGTGTATTCTTCATCTGCGATTTGTGAAAACATGGTTGTGTTACCTATCTTTGTTGTGCCTTAGAGAACATATAGTTGATTTACCTTTACTGCTTCCATTATAGTTAGTGTGCCTTTTGTGACTCTGAAAACTCTTTCTTGACTTGAGTACTTGTACCCCAATGCATCGAGAGTCCTTGTGATTCCATCATGCATCTTGATGTTAATTGAGTCGATTCCAACTACTTTGCACGATGAATCATTCCCCTTTAAAAAATCTCCTTTATCAATCGACTAGTAGGTGGTGAATCACTCTCAATGGGGAGTCATGTGAAAGGAGCATCTTGAATCAAGTAGCAACTCTTCTTATGACCTAACATAATAAGCAGAATTAGTAAGTACCTCAAATTTTTCTTCCTATGTATCAGCGTAAGATGCTTATCCCTTTTGATTCTCTTCATGTTGCAATTTTCTTTTCAATTTGCAGCATTTATACTTTATGTGGCCCATCTTCTTGCAGTAGCAGCATTGTACGTTCTTGAATCTTGACTTTGATCTAAACTTCTTTTCCCTTTGCCTCGTGACTCGCTTTGTCCTATAGTGTTCAATGTCTATCCTCGATTTCTAGAGGACGCAATGGTGAATTGCGAGTTGACGATCTCCTTGCACACCAATATCGTAGTCACCTCGTCTAAAGAAATTATTTTCTTGCCATACGATATACTTTCATGAAAAATTTTAAAAGAAAAAATGGGAGATATAAGAAGCATAAAAGTCTTATCTTCTTCTCTAAAGATGACTCACATATCCTCGAGATCAGCAAGAGTTGAGCGAAAGACGCTGATGTGATGTTTTACAGAGGTGCCTCAGTCATACATAAGAAATAGAATTTTTGTCTAATACTTTGTTTGGATTGTGCAATAGGGAGGGGTAGGGAGGGATGAGAAAGGAATGGCTTAATTGTCCCATGTTTGATATTTTTTTATTTTTGGAGGAGAAGAGGTTTGGAGGTGTTAGAAACCCCTCTAAACGCTCTCAAATATTTATTCCACTATTTTGATAGAATATGGAGGAATAGAAAATTCAGAATATTTTAATATCATCAAAAATATCATTTTACCCTCTATGAAATCAAAAAAATCCTCTTATTTTTCAGAAAAGTATTTAATTTGTACATATTTTTTAATATATTTTATTATTTGTTGCTAATGTTTTTTAAATTTGATTATTAAAATTTATGTTTTTTTATTTTAATTAATTATTTTTAACAAAATATTAAAGGATATAAACAAATTATCTTTTATTTTATATATAAATGTGCATAGAAGGCTAAAAGTCTTTTCATTAAAATTATCGTCCGTCATCCCACCCTTTAAAATTTCTACTTATACAATAAGAGAGATATATTAACCCACCCTTCTCAACCCACCTTTTAATTATCCTATCCAAACACGAGATTAACTATATTTCCTCATCCCTCCCTTTCCCGCCCATAATATATCCTCATCCTTATATTGGTAGAAATTTTAAAGGGTGGGTGGGGGAGGATAATTTTAATGAGAATACTCTTTTGGCCTTCTATGTATTTTACATATAAAAATAATAATTTATTTATATCTTTTAATAATTTATTAAAAATAATGAATTAAAATAAAAATATATATTTTAATAACCAAACTTAAATAAACTACCAATAAATATTAAAAATAGAAAAAATAAAAACGTATACAAAATAAATAATTTTTTTTTAAAATGAGTTTTTTGATTTCACAGATGAAAAATGATATTTTTGATGACATTAAAATATTCTCAATTTTTTATCCCTCCCTATTCCACCAAAATGATGGAATAAATGTTTGAAGGGTTTGGTAGAATATGGAGGGGTTTCTAACACCTGAAAACCCCTTCCACTCCTTCTAAAATTGAAAACCAAACATGATATAATTAACCTCTCCTTTCTCGTCCCTCCCTATTCCACAATCCAAACAAAGCATAAGTGATATTTTACCGGTCAAAGTCTTGTCTTGAGAAATGACAACCAATTTGTTCCATACGTCAGCGGCAGTCCTTTTGTGATGCGACCTCTTGTAACGTTTTGTTAGAGACACTCATGAATAATGTAGTCTTTGCACTTTGGTCTACCCGATCCTTCTCTTTCTTGGTACCCTCCATCATGTATCGCTCAAGGAGTGTGTCTTGTAGATTCTCCATTGTCAAGAATGCCTTCATCTCAACGATCCACAATGAGTAATTGATGTGGTCCAATTTTTGAATCCCGAATTTTGCTCATGCCATTATGATTTGTAGGCTTTGGTACCACTTTTGATTTGGCTTTACCTAACTCAATATCAAATTTAACTAAAAATATGATTTGACTCACCCTAACCTAATTTAATCTAACTTAACCTAGTTTGACTAGAGCCACAAATATTTAGAAACTCAATTTGGCTCGATCTATTCTAATTTGATTGGATTCAAATAAATTGAAAGTCTTATTTGGCCTACTTGAGTATTAGGGCTTGTTTGGATTGCGGAATAGAGAGGGATAAGAAGGAACAGTGAAGAGAGGGGTTAATTATCTCATGTTTGGCTTTTAATTTTAAAAGGTAAAGGAATTTGGAGGTATTAGAAATCCCTTAAAATCACTCAAATCTTTATTTCACCAAAATGGTTGAATAAGAAGGGATAACAAATTTGGAATATCTTAATGTCATCAAAAATATCATTTTTCCCCTCTATGAAATCAAAAAAATTCTCATTTTTAATTATTTAATTTGTATAGTTATCTTTCACTAGAGCTAGCAATTTTTGGTTCGGGCCGACACGATAAAATCGAGCTCTGGTCGATTCTTACCGTGTCCGGGCTGACCCAAACAAAATATCGGGTCGTGCGCGGGGCCTAGCGGTGTAAGCTCGGCTCAGGCCGATAGCCCGATAAGAAATTTTGTTCATTATCGAAATATCGGGCTATCGGGCTCGAATCGGCCCGATAGCTTGATTTGGGCCGATAGTCCAATTTCGATAGCCCGATTGGGGCACGATAGCACGATTCGAGTCCAATTCTGGTCCGATAGCATGATTCGAGCCTGAATCCGGCCCGATAGCACAGTTTGGGGCCGATAGCCCAATCTTGAATTTTTGTTATCGTGCTAACAGGCCGGCCTGTTTACTATTTGTGTCGTGCGGGGCCCGTGCCCCCCTGCCTGATCTTTTATCGGGGTGGCTCGGGCATGATTTTTGTTCGGGTAGGGTCGAGCTGGCCTGATAACTCCGGCCCGACATGAATTGCTGAGTTTATCTTTCACGTTTTTTTTTAATTTTTAATATTTATTGGGTTTCTTTAAGTTTGGTTATTAAAATTTATATTTTTTGTCTTAATTAATTTTTTAAACGAATTATTAAAGAATATAAACAAATTAACTTTCATTTTATATGTAAATATGTATGGATAACTAAAATAGTCTTTTCATTAGAATTATTCTTCATCGCCCCACCATTTAAAAATTCTACCCATCGACACCCACATTTTAATTATCCTATCCAAACATAAAATTAACTATCCTTTTCTATCCCTCCCTCCCCACCCCTCTTTATCGTTCTCCTCTCCGCC
Source organism: Canna indica (assembly GCA_034359265.1). NCBI lineage: Eukaryota > Viridiplantae > Streptophyta > Magnoliopsida > Zingiberales > Cannaceae > Canna > Canna indica. Next base: position 26,081,788 of record CP136898.1, on the reverse strand, counting down.
CCTCCCCACTCCTCCCCTTTGTTTGGATAAAAGGGGAGGATGGGTGGACAGGGATGTGGAGGGAAAAGATAAAGAGATGTGGGAAAGGGAGGGATGTGGAAGGGTAGTTAATCTCATATTTAGATATGGTAGTTAAAAGGTGACTGAGGAAAGATGAATTAATATAGCCCTCTTATTGTGTAGGTAGAAATTTTAAATAGTGGGGTAGAGAAGAATAATTTTAATGAAAAGATCTTTTTAGCCATCCATACACATTTACGTATAAAATGAAAGTTAACTTGTTTATATCCTTTAATAATTTATTTAAAAATTTAATTAAAACAAAAAAACATAAATTTTAATAACCAAACTAAAAAACCAACACATATTAAAAATTGAAAAAAATAAAAAACGTGAAGATAAACCCAACAATTCGTGTTGGGCCAGAGTTATCAGACCGACCCGGCTGGCTCGAACAAAAATCGTGCCCGGCCCGATAAAAGTTCGGGCCTGAGTCCCGAGTCGGCTCGGCTCGACCCATTAGTACGATAACAAAAATTCAAAATCGAGCTATCAGACCGGATTCAAGCCTGGATCGTGCTATTAGGCCTAAATCGGACTATCGGGTCCAAATCAGGCTATCAAGCCGATTTAGGCCCGATAGCCCGATATTCCGATAATGAATAAAATTTTTATTGGGCTATTGGGTTCGACCGAGCCTACACCGCTTGACCGTTGCCCGGCCCGATACTTATTTGGGACTTATCGGGCCGGTCGGATAACAGTCTGTGCTTGATAAGAATCGACACGAGCCTGATTTAATCGTGTCGGGTCAAGGCCGGGCTGGGCTATCGGGCCTGGGCGGGCCTAGACCGCTTGGCCCCCGCCCCGCCCGATATTTGTTCGGACCTTATCGATCGGCCGGTTAACAATCTGTGCACGATAAGAACAGACCTGAGCTCGATTTTATTGTGTCGAGCCAAGGCCAGGCAGGGCCGGACTATCGAGCTGAGATAAAAATTGTCAGCTCTAATGAAAGATAACTTTTTGATTTCATGGGAGGACAAAATAATATTTTTGATGATATTAAAATATTTCAAATAATGGTTTGAGATATTTGATGAGATTTGGTGAAATTTCTAACGGCTCCAAACTCCTCTCATTCCTTCTAAAATTAAAAGTCAAACACGAGATAATTAATTCTTCCCGTCTCTATCCCTCCTTGTCCCTTCATATTAATTCTTCCCATCTCTATCCCTCCTTGTCCCTTCATATTCCATGGTCCAAACCAGCCTTTAGTTATCCAAAATTTCAACTCAAATTTGCTCGTAAGCGTAAAAGAACAATTAAAATTTCAACCTAAAACCTATCATGAATAGCTCCAGTTGAATTTTCATAAATCAGATCGATTATTAGATTTAAGTTCTAAAAACTACCAAGTGCCAACTCAAAATTTTGATGTTGGATCATGTTGAGACGAGTTTGGTGGAAATCTATCTAACCCAATTGATCCGGTCCCACCCCTAATCTACTAGAATAGAGGTTGACATTTATAAATTGCAAGCCAGTAGCGGATTGAGGTGTCCTTTTGATCCGACTCGACAAATAGAATCATATAAAACAAATTTAGTTAATTTTTTCCCAAAGAAGATTGGTTATGTTTGGAGTAAATTTTGCTATTATTATTGTCACTTCAAAATTTCTGAAAAATCTTATCAAATACTTTAATTATAAATTGATAATAAATTTGCTAGTAATTGTAAAAAGAAAAAACTTCGCTAGTAATAAATTTGAGCATCAAATCCTTCACTTGGGAAACAAATGTGTTTTGAAAAGTAAATGAGTTCGCTTCAATGAGTGGAAAACAAAATGTCTCTCGATTGGAATATCCGGCACCCAATTCACTTACTCCCACTCCGAAGCAAAGCATCCCTCCGAAAGAGATGATCTGTTACCGCCACGTGTCCTTCTGCCCTCCCCTTGTTCTTCTTCACCGGTCATCACCACCATTGCAGTTAACAGGCCGTACTGCACCCCCAGCCGGTAACCAAAAGCATCATTTATCCTATTGAATAAATAAAAGAAAATAATAAACTACAACGTAACCAGTATAACTCATTCCTCTCTCTCTCTCTCTCCCCTTTGAGCTCATTTACCACTTCCACTCTTCCAGCGAACTTGCCATTAACGACCTCGCGGTGTCTTAAAAAGCCACAATAAGAAGCGAAATCGATCTCTCTCTCTCTCTCTCTCTCTCTCTCTCTCTCTCTCTCGCATTCCAAACTATTCTCTATCCAAACGTCACTTCTTTCCGATCTCGGCGGTTCTCACTACATCGCCCAGATGCTAACGTGCATCGCCTGCTCGAAGCAGCTCGGCACCGCCGCCGCCACGGCCGGAAATGGTGGGACTGCCAGTGGATCGCCGCTCAATGACCCGGATGACGACGACATGGGAACCGGCGTCGACACGCCAAGCACTCGCCAAGCGATTAAAACTCTCACGTCGCAGGTGACCGATCGCCTCCATTTAGGGTTCCGTTTTAGGCTCCCTTCGCTCCTTTCTGCGAATCTGGTTGTTTGTTTTGGTTTTATTTTATTTTACTTCTCATTTGTTTGGATCAGATTAAGGACATGGCTTTGAAGGCGTCGGGGGCGTACCGGCACTGCAAGCCATGCGCGGGGTCGGCGGCGGGGGCTCGGCGCCGTCCCCACCACCACCACGCGGGTTATGCGGACTCGGAAGTGGGGTCGGGGTCAGAGCGGTTCCACTACGCTTACCGGCGGGCTGGCGGGAGCGCCGCGTCCACACCGCGGGCGGCAGTGATGGGGCGAGAACTGGAGGCGCGACTCAAGGCGTTTTCCAGTGGGGAGAGGACGCCCTCGGTGAGCGGGCGGACGGAGGCCTCGTCGGATGCGGCGTCGGCTTTCCTGGAGGACGGCGACGATGAGGAACCGAAGGAGTGGGTAGCCCAGGTGGAACCGGGAGTTTTGATCACCTTCCTCTCGCTCCCTCAGGGCGGCAACGACCTCAAGAGGATCCGGTTCAGGTACTCCATCTCCCCCTTCTCAACTCGTTCTTCCGTATAGATCTTGGAAACTGACGGTCTCGGCAGCGCGGTAACCGCTTCCATGGCCATCTCGCATGGACAGAGATCGGTTCTACTGATCTAGTAAACAATTCCAGTTCTCACCACAGCTACAGTGACTTGGAATGGAAGAGGGGACGTATTAATCAATTAGATTAGATTTCTATTAAGAGCCTTTCACGATTTAGCTAGATTTGATTTAGAAAAAAGCTTAAAATTCTTTTTTATTTTAATCATAACAAGCCATTATTTTTTTAATTTATAAATAGAGTTTTTCTTAGTGGGTGTTTCCATCAATAGGATTCTTTTGACGAAGCAGCTTTATTTTATGTTTCTCGATGTTCGTGCTTGAATGCTGGAAGAGATTTGTTTGGTTTTTTTTTTGAAAATTCAAATAAAAAATAACTAGACGACGTATAAGTGGGAGAAGGCATAAATAAAAGTGCGAGGGGAATTAATTTCCCTTGAAAGTTTTCGCCGGGGTGACCGGGGTCCTGGTCTCGAGAAAAGGTTTACTTTCTGGTTCCAAATTTGTTCTTTAGCTCGTTATGTCTCGTAAATTAGTCGCGAGGGCTTGGCTGGAAGTGCCAAAGGCAATCCACAATGACGACAAAAGACCCGCCTTCTCCTCCTTCGGGGTGTGAGAAAAAATAAGGCCTAAAAACTCGGATCAAATCAAGTAAACGCAAGTGGTGACTCGTTTTTCCCCTTTTATTTATAGCTGATTTGCGATCTTTGGAGCTGATGGGCCCACATTGTTTAAGATGTCTGCAACTGGAGCTGTCACTTGGCTCTGTGGTCATTTATTTAATACTTAGAATGAAGTCTGTAGGCTGTGACAGCCATTGAGTTTTGTTAATGAGCTGGAGATTCCTTATGACTTGAACCTGTTCATGAGAAAGTCACATGCACGCCCCATCTGTGGGTCTCAGTTGCCACAATACCTTCATCATGCTCTCCACCCAGTTTCAGTTTAAACGAATTGTATTGGATCAAGTTAGGAAAGGTTTACCTTTTACATTGTTGTGGGTTTGGATCAAAATCACATGACTGCTTGAAATGTAGTTCTGAGTGTAGTGAGATATTTGACCGTTTGACTATCTTTTGTTAATTGGCTGCATGAAAACACAAGCAACTTTTGCATGATAAATTTTTATATTCATGTGGACCAAATGATAAATCTGCAAATTCTGCAACTATGAGTGCAGATGTTTGAATATCTGCATTTGTTTCTGATGCTATATTTTCAAATAACTGCATCAAAGTTTTCACAAATATGCTTAGGTGCAAAAATTCGAAAGTATGATGAATTCCTTGCAATTGCTTTCAATTTGGATGTGTATTTAAGTACAACAAACATCACTGTAAACGGTACCTCTCTAAATTTCAAAGCTTGTAACCTATATGTAGAAGTTTTCTGTGAATTAAACTACATGGAGCAGGAATCAATAATTTTCAATCACGTTGTACAGCTTTGTACCATTTTTATATTAAAAGGAATGTTGCAGAAATCATTCAAGTTAAAAGAAAACAATAAGTAGCTTTGATCACATTGCAGAAGTTGGTTTCTGGATGCTATTTTCTCTAGATCACTGCTACTTTCTCTAAACTTTGTTGTGCTTGAAGTGCTGAGTAGTATCAAATTTCTCTTAATTGTTGTTGTATGATCATAATTTAGAACTAGTTCTTTTGATGGATAGCTTTGAGCTTTGAGAGCATCAGCTCTTTAACACTATATAGTTAATTATTAGTTTGTTTGGCTGTGTTATTCTATACATGCTTATATCATAATCCTTTGATATGGTAGCCGAGAGATGTTTAACAAGTGGCAAGCACAGAGGTGGTGGGCGGAAAACTATGACAAAGTTATGGAGCTTTACAACGTCCAGAGATTCAATAGGCAGGCCATGCCTCTTCCAACCCCACCGAGGTCCGAGGATGAGGTGTAACTGAAAGAAAAATACCTTATATCAATCCTTGTCCATATCATACTATGTAAAAGCTCCCTTGAAATTGTGTTTCCATTCAGTCTTTGTAATTGTTGCTTAAATCATTTTGTTAGAGCTCAAAGGAGGACAGCCCAGTGACACCACCACTTAGCAAAGAGCGGCTACCTCGCAACTTCAATAGACCATTGATGGGTGGTGGTGGGATGGGTTACTCATCATCTGATTCTCTTGAGCAACATCCAAGCCATAAAGGTAATGGCCATCACCACTCACACCACATGCGCAACTACTACGACTCTGGGGGCCTCACTTCAACTCCAAAACTTTCAAGCATTAGTGGAGCAAAGACAGAAACATCATCAATGGATGCTTCAGCAAGGACAAGCTCATCACCAGAAGATGTTGACCAATCCGGGGAGCTCTCAGCATCTGTTAGCAATGCTAGTGATCTAGAGAGGGAATGGGTGGAAGAGGATGAGCCTGGTGTGTACATCACAATTCGCGAATCACCAGGAGGTATCAGGGAACTTCGACGTGTCCGGTTCAGGTTAGCCACTTCGACAGCTAGACTGAGCTTCATTCTTAATTCCTGATATTGCATAATAGTTTCACAAATATTGTAATTAGGCACATCAATAGCATGATTATAGTTGCAGCTTCCATTGCATATTCTTAACTTTTAAGTGATACAAGGATTGAAACACATCACCCACAATTGGAGTTGGCTATATATTTTCTGAGTTTTGTACAGCCCAAGCAAATTCATACTTAACATCATGGTGAATCTGTAGTTTGGTTTCGTTACTGGGTTAAAGTTTTGATGGCCTCAAGTAACTTCATGCATTCTGTTAATAGATGAGAATCTGATAAGTAATCCAGAAGTATTCTACCCTTGATGAAGACATATTTTTGTTAAGGATCTCAATAACAAAGGTCAGACTGATAGTCTATCATTTGAGTAATAGACTAGAACTTTCGGGATTAATATAAGGCTAACTGTTGATAAATTTTATCATTAATGGAAGATATCCAGGTATACTGAGCATTTAAATTTCAATAGGTTTTCAATTTCTCAGTGCTGTTGATAAACATGAAACCTTTCTGCTCAATCTAGCTTTGAAAATTTGTTTACTCTTCATGTATACTTGTGGAGCAGTTCTTTGTAATTTAGGCTAAATCTTTGCAAAGCTTCTATAGTCTTCTGCTATTTTAGTGATCTTCTGCTCATCTATTTATTCAACAAACTTTAATTATTTGCTTGTTATTCTTTTAATACTGTGTTGAGATTATGGCCAAAGACAAGTATTTTTTTCCTTAATTCTTCAATTGACCTTGTATACTTCCGTCCTGACTAAAGGCTGTTTAGTTTCATTGATCCTTCTGCTAATGTTTTCCATCTTTGTACTACTACAACCCTTTTATTTGTAGTAGCTAAGTCTAGGGTTGACTCTAGTTTGATTGTCATTATGCTATTGGAAATTGGAGTCCCTACTTGCTGTGTGACGTTATTCCATTTGCTTTGTTTTATTTTTGCAGCCGGGAGAGATTTGGAGAGATGCATGCAAGGTTGTGGTGGGAGGAAAACCGTGGCAGGATACAGGAGCAATATCTTTGACAAAGAAGCTAGCGAACAAAAAAAGTAGTATACTTGGTGTTTTCTCTTGAACAGTGATATGTCTCTTGGATGTCTGTTTACTTCATGCTGTTCTCTGCAAAGCAGGGGTCCCCTTTCTTTGTCCCACCAGGAACTAACAATGAGACCACCTGTGGCACATTAACATCACACTGCTTACCTGACCCCAATGGCTCTGTTGAGCTATTTACTTTTACTTCAATCATTGTTGTATAAGAACATTCTACATTTAAGTTGTGTGATTAACTTCATGCGCGTGAGGATTAATGTGAGTTATACTTGGATAAATTTGTCTACACGTGGAGTGGAGGATGAATGATGTTTTAGTAGCAAGGGAAGTGTTCATACCCTCATGCTGTTTTAACAAGTGTTGCCTTCTCATAACACAGATCTGCTTTTTGATTTTGTTCTACAAAGCGTCATCACAATGTATGATTATGAAAGCTTGGTGCAGTGAAGAAGCATCTTTGCTACATGATTTGTGTGATGCAAATTTCTTGAGTTGATTCAGGATAGTAGTTCAGCAAAAGCTGTATGAAATAGCAGGAACCAAGATCCGTCCTAAAAAATAATTGTGGTTGTTGATAACTACTGTTTTACAAGAATTTTTAACAATCGAGGATATAACGGAGAAGAGAAGGGTGGAAATAGCTGAAGGTTCAATGCTGGTAATTAACCAAACTTTTTGTCAATCTTTTTTAGGCAAAGTATAGTTTGTTCACTTATTTGCTTTTAAAATTACATTATCTGTATATTAATTTCTCTGTCACTTGTGAGTTGAGTTGTAAAGCAGCCTATGACTGATCCACTTGTAATTAACATTGGTTAATGCTGCATTGGAAAATTGAAAAGCATTTGAAAATAAAAAAGAATATCAGAACTGTCTGGTTACATGGAATGAGAACAGTCGGATGAGAATATGGAGACTATATTGGTATTTGGCTAGAATGATGAAACGTAAATGAGCGAATTGAAATCAGAATATAAAAATAGGAATATCATTGTTTGTTTGACATATTCAGTCATTGGGAGCTAGAATTAATAATCATTTGGAATAAAAATGGAAATAAATAAACAATATTAAACGACCCTTGGCATGAATTACGGCAATTGCAATAATTTTATTTATAAAATATAAAATAAATATATAAATATAATTAGAAATTCAATAACTAATATAAAATTCATGATAATTAAATAATTTAAAAGCCACATATGCGTTTATAATTTAAAAATTATGTTAATTTAGAATTTCATAAGAAAATCTACCTAACAAATAGCTAAAACAATATTTGTTTCATAAAAATGTTTGCAGCAAAAATACTTTCAAAGGAAATTATTTTTTTAGAAAAGCTATATTCTTTTGTTTGGTTTGCATAACAAATTATTTCAAATTTATTTGTATTTAAAAATAAAAATATCAATATTATATTATACTATGTGTGCATGTTTTAATTTTTTAAATAAAAAATCAAATATTAATAAATTTTAAAATATGTTAAATTATTTTATATACAAACATTTCTATTTCTAAAATAATTTTCAATAATTTATATACTACTTTTATTTTAATTTAAAAATATTATAAGATTAAATTATTAAAATATTAAAATGTGTTCGTAATATAAATATATTATTTTATATACAAGGAGAAAAGCCATAATAACTAATATGTCATTCTTTGTATTTCATTCTCTTCTATATTTAATATATTCTTTTATATACAAGGAGAAAAACTATAATAACTTATATGCCACACTTTGTATTTCATTCCCTTCCGTATTTAACTCCCTCGTAAAACAATTATAATTCATTTTAAATATCCAACCTTTTACTTTTTTAGTAACCAAAAAGTCAATAGTAATAAATAAAGGATATGATTTATAACTTTTTGTGTATTTGAAGTTTAAATTCAAATCTGAATTAGAATGTCCTTCAAATTCTCATTTGAATTGATTCGTACTGCTTGATGTGGTTTTGGATTTACTCGATTGATTTTTTTTTTTTTAAATGCTCTCAAGTCAGGTCACCTCCCCACAATTGCTAGGTGGAAAGGGTATTGGACCAATGGTCGTCAACAAATTGGGCAGGATTATATTCCCATTGAGCATCCTGATCTTTATTAGAATCACTCATCAACAAACTGCTATATAGTGAACTATCGCAAGTATGAATAGCTAGGCTAAACTTCCTATTACATTTATTAGCTTCACACTCTCCAACTTCTATTCCATTGAAACCTATTACATCATCTAAATCATTCATGCATCCTTCAGAAACCCTTCAATGTATCCTTTTATTGCCAAGTTGTGAGCTTCAGAATTAAACATCTTGTTTATGTGCTCCCAACTTCCCTCCATTTGTTTGCAAACATACCAAATATCATGAACCAAGTTTTCAGGTATCATAGAGCATTTCTTTTCTTGTTTAAAATATTGATGACTTGTAAGCAATCAGTGAGGATTTTCACCTTATTTAGACCAATTCCATTTGCTTTCAGAATACCATACTAGATAGCATGCATTTCAGCAGCTAATGGAGAACCTGTCCTTAAGCTGCTGCCCTCTTCAAACAAGATTTTTTTTCTCTTTATCTACTATCTTAAAACCAATTCCAACCCTTCCATCTTTCCATGCCGCATCACATTTGATGTAGAAATCTTTATCTCTCACATAAGAACCAACCATAGTAGAAGCCTTGCCATTAGAGTCCTCAATGTTACTTTTGTCGGCCATAACTCTGCATATCAGGGTGTTCATTCCTATTCTTTTCCCCTTAAAGTAGTTGGAATTTTTATTCTTCTAGAGATGCTAGAGAGAACATGCTATTATCTCCCTTATCCGTTGATTTTTGTCATCACCTTTAACTTCCATGAGCCATTTGCCCTTATAACTCTTGACGAAATTTAAATTGAAACCCACATTCCCTCTCAAGCTTATTCCAGAAATCATTTGCAAAATTGCAATCAAAGAGTATATGCTTGATGTTATCATCCTCTTTGTCGCACACATAGCAATAACTAGGAGTAATCTTGCTTATATTGGATAGGTAGCTGGCTGTTGGCAACCTACCCCATAGTAGCTTCCAAATAAAGTTCTTTACTTTATGTATTGTTTTCAACTTCCACGTGTCTGCCAAGTTGATGTCAGTCTCAATTTTCATAAATTGATTCTCTGCTATGTAGTTGTAAGGAACTTTGCAATTTAGCTCATCAATAAAGCTCCATATCTATTTGTCTTTAATTTTCTTTCTAGGCAACTGTAGTTGGGAAATGTTAAAGAGATGATGCTCCCCAAACATCCCTAGAATTAAATCAGTATCCCAAGTGTTGTTCCTGATCAACTAATTAACTTTGCTGAATTTGGATATTTCCTCCATATTGACATATGTTGGCCACCAATTAATTGGCAGATTCAACAATCAAGGGTCTCTCCATATATTAGTATTTGTACCATTTTCAATTTTTATTCTTAGTCCATTCCTGAGTTTTTTAATTGCATTGTGAATACATTTAAATGACTAAGAGAACCTGTTGCTACTATTAGAATACCAGGGATGATAATCTTCATACTTACTCAAGAGTATATTGGACTAGAGATTTTTATCCTTATTAAGAAAAGGAAAAATTCTTTCGGTGTGAATTGAATGCCTCATGATCCCTAAATCTTTGACACCCAAGCCTCCTGAGTTCTTTCTTAGAAGAACCTTGTTCCATCCAACTAAATGAAAGCATTTCTTCTTTTCTTTAGAGCTCCAAAGGTATCCTCTTCCGAACTTTGAAACTTATCAACTACTCCTTCATTGATCCAAGTTGAAGATAATGTGTGCATTGGAAGAGAAGACATTACTAAATTAAGCAGTGTTATCTTTCTTGCTTGAGAGATTTTCTTACCAGCTCATCCATCAATTCTTGCCATTGTTTTATGAATCATAACTTCTTGGCAACTTTTGTCTAATTTCTTAGAGCTGATAGGGGCACCTAGATACTTCATAGGGAATGAGCCCTCCTTGAACTCAGTCAGGTTACAAGTAGCCTTCCTGGTACTGACTTTACAATGCTTAGGGAAGAGAATTTTTTACTTTTGCTTATTTATTTTCTGATTAGTTAGCTTGCAATAAAGATCCAAAGCCTTCATAACATTTTCACAGTTGCTCAAGTTCCCTTTGACTACTAACAACAAGTCATCAGCAAATGCCAAGTGGCTGAGTTTGATCCCCTTATGCTTGAATTCTTTAATGAAGCCATTCTCAAAGAATTCCTCCAGTATTCTAGAGAGCAACTCTTGCATGAGAATGAACACATATGGTGATAATGGATCACCCTACCTGACACCCTTTGCACTTGAAAAACTTTCAGATAAAGTGCCATTAACATTGCAATTGAACCTAGTTGAGCTTAAGCAAACAAGTATCCATCTTTTAAGTGTATCAGGGAACTTCATGAAGCTCATGACCTTTTCAACTGCTCTCCAAGATACCCTGTCAAAAGTCTTTTCAAGGTCAAGTTTCAGGATGATGTATGGTCATTTTCTTTTGGACTTATGAACCACATTCACAATTTCATTTTCAACCAGAATATTGTCCTGCATTTTCCTACCTTCTATAAATGCACACTGTTCTTTAGAAATTAAATTCCTTATTGGTCGCTTGATTCGATTGACTAAGGTTTTTGACAATATTTTGTAAATAACATTGCAGAGGGCTATTGGCCTATAGTAAGTGACTTTTGAAGGATTGTCAATCTTTGGCACAAAAATCAATGTGGTGTTGCCCCAAGAAGTAGGAATTTTTGCCTCACCTATAGAATTGTAGATAATGTTCCAATACTTAATGTAGAACTCTACATTATAATCATCTAGTCCAAGGGCTTTCCTCTACCCAAGCTATTAGCTACAGTCCAAATCTCTTGATCAGTAAAGCCTTTGCAAAGATTTATTTTTCTATTATGTGTCATCTTTTTCCATTTTAGTTTACTTGCAAACTCCCAATCCTGCAATTGGTCATCAGTCTCCTCAATAGCCCACAACTTTCTATACCAATCAGCAAATTCCTTTGCTATGCTGATAGTATCTGTTATAGAGTTATTCCCTGATTTTATTTCAGTGATAGCATTTCTACATTTTTTATACTTCACCAAATTGTGAAAGAACTTGGTGTTCTTATCATTCTCCTCCATCTATTTAGATCTTGCCTTGGACCACCATTTTAAATGAAGTTGTCTACTTAGTGCTGCCACTTTATTAGATAGACATTTCATCTTGATGATATATGCTTCAGTGCACATACCAACCTCATCTAGGATTGACTCGACTGATTGAACCGAGCAAGTTTACGAAGTTTTGGGTTGACCCAAGTTAATTTATTTGACTATAGATTTTCTAATTTCTGATGAGATTTTATTTTGGATTAGAGCATTTCATTCTACTACTCTATAAGGATGATATTCATTTAATTGGTAATGGACAATTTGTAATTAAATATATTGAACTTTTTATTATCGGCAAAGCCGAAAGTAAATATATAATTAGAAATCTATTCACGAATGTTACTTTTTATTGTCTGCAAAGCCGAACTTTTGGGCAATCTGCTCCTAATCATGCTTTGTTTTTTGATATTTCCTTGATCCCGAATGTTACTGCTCATGATATGTCTGGCTTACCTGCTGCTAATAACAATAGTGATACTATAAATGCTGGTCTTATTTCTGATGTTTCTGGTAATCCTAAGAATATTGCTCCTACTCATGATAATATGAATCTCACTACTAAACAAGTTTCTTGGACTAGTCTCTTTAGTTCTAGACCCACTGATCGTAAAACTTTTTCTTCGGTTGAAATTTTGTCTAATATAAAAGCTTCAGTGGGTGATTATGTGGAATTTGATGAGAATGAATTGCATGAAATTAGGAAACCTTGATTTTCTTCGTTAATTGATAGATTTTTTCATATAAGCCTCCTAAGCATTTTCATCTTAGAAATTGGGCTGCCTCCTTTCTTTTAATCTTGAAAATGTTATAGATTTAGAAAATGAGTTCTTTCTTTTCCACTTTAATTATGAGGAAAATGCTCTCAAAGTTCTCTTTGAGAGTCCTTGGTCTTATCAAGGAAATCTGATTAACCTTAGACCCTCGAAACTCAACTTTAAGATTTTGACTGAAACTATAGATTCTGCTCCTATATGGGTCCAATTCCCTAATTTATCTATGGAGTATTGGTCTGAGAATATTCTTTTCAAAATTGCTTATCTTATTGGCAAACCTATTAAAGTTGACGAACAATCCTTTAATTGGGAAAGGGGTAAGTTCATTCGCATTTGTATTGAAATTGGTCTTTCTAAACCCATTAAGCAAGACATTTGGATTGGTAAGCCTAACTCTGGTCTTTTCCAAGCTGTGAGATATGATAGGCTATTTGTCTTTTATTTTAAATGTGATTTTGTTGGTCATAATGCTAGTGATTTCTATTTTACTTTTGTTTCTAATGACATGGATATGCTTGTTGATAACTCTTTAAATAAAGATATTGATTCTCTGACTAAGGAAATTGATAATATTAGCATGTCTAAATCTCTCCCCCAATCTAACTCTACTTATGGCGCTTGGGTTAGAGTGATTAGAAGACCTAGGCGTAGAGGTTCTAGTTCTGATCCTAATCAAAACATTGTGATTCAGTCCAACACTGTTGAGGACTCTCAAGTGAATCTTAATAAGGATGTTAGAAATCATCTCTCTTCTGTTACCTTCAATGATAATCCCTTTAGTGGTCTAAATAGTCAGATTCAGGGGGAGAAGATTGGGCTTTCTAATAATTATTTTTTTTGGAGAAATAGTGACTCTGATTTGAAAGGAACCTCTTCTAATGTGGTTGATTTTAACTCTCTTGTATAGAAGTTGTCTAATGTTCTTGTTAAATTTAATGTTAACCCCAGCTCTACTTCTCTGGATGCTAGGAATAAAAACAAGGGCAAATGAACTAAATTTTCAAATGTTTGTGGTAAACTCTCTAAATTTGAAATAAATGATAATTTATCTAGACTAGAGAATTTACTTCATTCTAAGAAGAAGAGGATTAGGAAAGATAGTGAAAATTTTGATGGTAATTTTGTTATTCATGATTCTGATGAAAATGTTTCTGCTATGTCTGTTGCTCATTCTGCTATGGAAATTATTGGTGTTAATCCTGTTGAAAAAGCTTCTGCTGATGATAATGCTCAGGGTGCTTCCTTGGAAAATTAATTTGTGGTGTTGTTATGAATTGCATTAGTTGGAATGTTAGGGGCCTTCGTAGAAGGGCTGCCCAAGAGTATTTACGTATTAATCTGTCTAAGCATTTGGTTTGCATGTTCTTTTTACAAGAAACTCATTTATCTGATTCTAATTCTTTAGATTTTGTCAAATCTGTTGGTAAAGAGTGGGATGACATTTCAGTTAGTTCTGATGGAGCTTCTGGGGGCCTTTAATTGGCCTGGAAAATTGCTTTGATTAAGATTCATGTTGTTTCTAAGTCTGCTTGTATGATCAACTCTATTGTTCAATATTTGAATTGTCGTCCTTGATTTTTTTCGGGCATCTATGCTAATACTAATCCTATAATTAGAAATAAATTCTGGAATAATATTGGTGATCTTGATTTAAATAATATTCCTTGGCTCATGATAGATGATTTTAACTCTATAACTCATTGGTGGTTCATCTTTTATTATTAATAAAAATGTGCTTGCTCTTAGAAGTTGCATTCCTAATTTTGATTTTTGTGATTTAGGCTTTAATTGTCCAAATTATATTTGGTGCAATAATAGAAAAAGTAATCATAGAATTCTGATAAGATTAGATAGAGCTTTTGCTAATAGTTGCTTGTGTGGTTCATATGGTAATGCTAGGATTACACATCTCCCTAGATTAGCCTATGATCATTGCCCTTTATTGCTTACTGTTAGAGGCTCTAGTAATCCTAAGGCCTTTAGTTTTAAATTTCAAAATTTCTGGGTAGAGTATCATGAAGTTAGAGACATTGTCCAGACTCACTGGTTAATGGTTTTGTTTCTAATCTTGCTGTTTCTACTACTAGAAATCTTTCTATCCTTAGGAGTAAATTATCTTTTTGGAATAGAAATAAGTTTGGTAAAATTGAGGATAATATTTCTAAGGTCAATGCTCAGATTCAAGAATTGGAAATGAAAGATTGTGCTGGTTCCCTTACTAAGTGTGAGACTATTAATCTCTCTACTCTTTATAACAAAGCTCATGCTTTAAATAGGCAGCTCTTTATTAAATGGTGGACCTTAGCTAGGACTAGATGGTTAAATGAATGTGAGAAAAATATTAAGTATTATCAGAACTTGGTTAAGGCTAGGAAGAGAAAAAATATGATTGTTTCTATTCTCACTAACTTTGGTATTGTTTCTAATTACGATGACATTATGAATGCTTTTGTTGATTTTTATGCTAAGCTTTGGTGTTATAAGGGTCCAATTTTTTTTTATAGTTGTTATATTCCTTCTATTAATCAGATTGATCAGGGTGTTCATGAAACTCTAATTGCAAAATTTTTTTCTATTGAAATTGCTTCTGCTGTTAGATCCTTAGGCTCTAGGAAAAGTCCTGGGCCTAATGGTTTTATAGGAGAATTTTTCAAAGCATATTGGGATATTATCTCTGTTAATCTTCATGATGCTTTTAAATACTTTTATGATTTTGAGACTGCCGTAGGTTGGAATGATACTTGTTTAGTCTTTATTCCTAAGAATGACAATCATAAGGCTATTAGAGACTACATACCTATTGCCTTATGTAATGTCACTTATAGGATCCTTGCTAAAGTTCTTGCTAGTAGAATTAAACCTTATTTAGAGAACCTTATTTTATGTAATCAATATGTTTTTATTGCTGGGAGGTTCATTCATGATAACATCTTAATTGCTCAAGAAGTGGTTCATTCTATTCATAAATTTAAGGGGGAAAAAATCCTATTATCATTATTAAAATTGATCTTGAAATGGCTTATGATAGGATTTCGTGGAGTTCTATTATTAACATGTTGCATCTTCTTAATTTTCCTCTGAAATTTATTAGATGGATTAATGAATGCATTACTACTCCTAGCTTTACCGGTTGCATTAATGATGTTAGTTCTAACAAGTTTAAGGGCTCCTGTGGTATTAGGCAGGGTGACCCCTTGTCTCCCTACTTATATATCATAGTAAGTCATTTGCTTTCAAATATGTAGAATCATGATGGCTCCTTGGGCAAAATTAGTTCTGTTAAAATTAAGAATAAGGTCTCTGTTAATCATTTGATGTATGCTGATGACAGTCTTCTATTTTTTCGTGCTAATGATAAGTCAATCAACACTGTTTTAAATTTTTTTGAGGATTTTGGAAAAATTACAAACCAAAGAATTAATCTTAACAAATCTGAAATTTTCTTTCCCTATAATATTGTTTCTACTGTTAGGAATAGGATTTGTAGGAGTTTCAACATGAACTGTGACTCTTTTCCTTTTAAGTACTTAGGCACTATAATTGGTCCAAGAATGCTTCATGCTTGCAATAATAACTTTTTGATTGATAAAGTTAGTGTCAAACTAAATAATTGGAAAAGAAAATATCTTTTTCAAGCTGATAAAGTTGTGTTGATTAAATATGTTCTTAACTCAGTTCCTTTACATTCTATTTGTGTTACTTGGACTCTTGATTCTGTGATTCAAAAAATTAATTCCATCATTAAAAATTTTCTTTGAAGTTCTGATAGTAATAAACATAGGTTACATCTGATTACTTGGGATATGGTCACTCTTTCTAAATACAGTGGCGGCCTTGGTATTAGGAATTTGGATATGATGAAAACTGCTTTAGTTGCCAAAAGGATTATGCAATTGGTTAATAATCAGAATACTCTTTGGACTGCTATTGCAAAGGCTAAATATGATCCTTTTGACTTAAGGAGTGATAATACCAGTAAGAATTTGAGTGGTGCTTGGAAGTTAATTTGTCATGCTGTTGGTTTGCTTAAATCTGGTTTTAAGAAGTTTATTTCTTCTAGCTGTAATACTTCTGTGCTATCTGATGCTTGACTGTTTGATATTCCCATGAAGTTTAAACATACTTTTATGAATGCTGATTCTATCAATCTTGGTCTATATGTTAACTTTTTCATTAATAATCATTGTTGGAATGCTGAATTGCTTGATAATTTGTCTGGTCCCTTGGTTGCGGAGAAAATTTCCAGGATTGTGCTTACTTCTAACCCCAGTGAGGATAATTTTTTCTGGTGGTCAGATAAGCATAGTCTTATTAGTACTAAGTCTGCCTATAATTTTATCTCCCAATCTCTAAATATCAATCCTTGTAATCCTCCTATGTGGGCTCTTGTTTGGAAGGCAAAAGTTGGTCCTCGGGTTGAAAATTTTATTTGGAAAGTATTTCATCGGAAATTGCCCACTGCTGAGAGATTGCATCGTATTGGTATGATTAACTCCCCTTGCTACTTCCTTTGCAGCAGCCTTCCAGAAGACATCTCTCATTGTCTTCTGGAGTGTAAGGTAGCTAGGAACCTTTGGGAGTTAATAGATCGGCGATTTAATGAGAGTCTTCTCTTGGCTCGGATTCTGTGTGAAAATGGAGGTGCTCCATCAGAACCTAGTAATCTAGTTTTGGTGGCACTATATTTTAACACTTCCTATACGATTTGATTGGCCCAGAATAAGGCAGTCTTTGAACTATTAAGTCCATCTACTCATTCATTATTTGCTAGAGTCATTGTGTTAACAATTGACTATGCTGATAATTATACATCTGAGGGGAATAAGTCTAATAAAAATTTTGGGAACAACTGGTCTCCGCCCCCTGAGGGGACTTTTAAATAGAATGTTGATGCCTCTGTTTCTGACCTTGAAAACTTTGGATCTTACTCTGCTATTTGTCAGAATTTTAAAGGAGAAATCATTTATGCAGTTGCTAAGATTAATCATAATAATTATGTGTTAGTTAATGAAGGTCTTGCTGTTAAATTAGCCATTAATTACGCCGCTAAACTCAACACGAAACACATCATTATTGAATCAGATTCTAAACTCTTCATTGATATATGTAATAATTGTAGTCATATTGACTGGTGTGTCAAAAATATTATTAATAATATTAAATTTATTGCAGGTAAATTTGATGAGGTGATGTTTAAATTTGCTAGGAGTGAAGCAAATAAAGCTACGGACTGGCTAGCTGTTCAAGCTAGGCGATTGGAAAGGAACTTACTTTGGGAGGAAGATTGGCCTCTTGATTTACTAAAGCTTTAACTAAGGACTTGGCTATGAACGCTGTGTAATTGGACTTGTTATTTTTTCTTTTGAATATATATATAATTAGAAATTGATTATTGGAAAGGATAATTCAATTTAACCTAATCTACTTCAGAAGCTTTTCAAGAAATTAAAACTAGAATGATTGAGGCTCATATCCTTAGATTACCAAACTTTTCAAAGATCCCCTATCCATGGCACGCCAAATGGGTCGAATTCCTGCAACAATTCACTTTTGTCATTAGGCATAAAGCATGAGTTGAAAATAAAGTGGTGGATGTCTTAAGTCGAATGCATAACCTTCTTCATACCTTGAGAGTTGAAGTGGTTGGATTTGATCGATTAAAGGAAGAATATCCTTCTTGCCCCGATTTTAAGGAAATTCATGCTAAACTATCCCAATAACTTGTTATTGTCGACCCAAACTTTACCCTCCAAGATGGATATCTGTTTAAAAGAAGCATACTTTGTGTCCTTAAGACCTCAATTAGAGACTTCAGAGTTTGGGAATTATATGCGGGAGGTGCTGCAGGGCGTGCACTTCGATTGAGACAAGACATTGGCCTTAGTAGAGTATCAATTTTTTTGGCATGGTATGACTAAGGATGTAGCTCGCATTGTGAGACATTGTAGGACATGTCAATTTGCCAAACATTAGAAACAAAATACATGTCTATACATGGGTGAAACTAGAAAATTATCTCAGGGGCAAAATATAAAATATAGGGAATTACATAGGAAAAAAATATTTTCCAACAGGGCAAATATAGTAATATATTCATATATATATAGAATATTAATATACTAATATCGGGAGGGGGGGCAATTACCCCCTGCCAATGCATTGGTTCTACCCCTGTGTATGTACACACCCGTGCTTGTTCCCCATTGTCCTTGGTAAGACGTCAGTACAAATTTTGTGCTAGGCCTGTTCGAAACTCAAGCCCAAGATGACTCTATTTATATGGTAGTTGATAGATTTTCGAAAATGACTCACTTTATTCCATGCTCTAAGATTGACGATGTGTCTCACATTGTCCCACTTTTCATGTGAGAAGTTGTTTGATTGCATGGTCTCCCAAGTACCACGGTGTCTAATTGAGATATTGAATTTGTTAATTATTTTTGGAGAATCTTGTGGAGGATGTTAGGCACCAAACTTAAATTCTCTTCGGCTTTTCATCCTCGAACTGATGGACAAACTAAGGTAGTCAATAGGAGTCTTAGTGACCTATTGATATGATTAATTGGGGATCAAACATCTAGCTGGGATCAAGTGCTACCCATTGCTAAGCTAGCCTATAACTCCTCGGTTAATTTTTCTACCGATCTCATTCCATTCCAAATTATTTTTGGTTACCAACCAAAGAAACCCCTTGATCTTATTTCTTTGCCTTCTAATGTACGGCATGCAGAATCTGCATAATCATTTGCAAGACATCCATGATTTACATGTTGAAATTAAGAGAAAACTCACATTAAGCAATGAAAACTATAAGCATGTTGCATATTTTCACTGCGGGTTTCAAGAATTCAAAGAAGACAATGTGAGAATGAGAATTCGACCCGAGAGATTTTCACATAGTACAATGAAGAAACTACATGCAAGAAGCCTCGGTCTCACAATCCACAAGAAAATTAACCCCAATGCCTATGTCATCAACCTTCCTCCTGAACTAGGCATTAGCAATGTGTTTAATATAGAAGACATCCTACCATTCTATGAGCCTCTTGAGCCAACCTTCGACCATGACAACAACGCTCCATGAACACCAAACAATTCAACTCCAGTGCCTCCTATACCACGCCTTCCAGCTTCATCAACTCGACAAAACCAAATTGAGACTGATGTCCACCATGAGACCGAGTAAATCTTACTTGTCCCGCAATAGTTGGTACCCGGAGTCAGGCAAATGCCACCGCACGCAAGCAGCACCCTAGCGGCGACGTTCCCCCGCTACCTGGAGATGCTGAAATAGTGAGGAGTGATGCTCCGGTGCCAGCACTAGAAGAATCCTAGTGTTTGATAAATGATCTTCAGGTGGAGAACCAACGGTTAGAATCCCAGATCGAGATGCTGACGTGGTCCTGGGAACAACACCCGGCCGAACATGAGCGTCGCCTCTCAGAGCATGAAGAAGACAATCACTCGGAGAGAAGGAGACTAGTTTTTGTCTTTGAGAATGAGGTCTCCAGCACACCCTATGAGAGACGGAGGAAGGATACCAGGACAACATAGGCCACCCCTCCTCTTCCCATCGAATTGGGACCCTTCGCCGATCACGGCAGCATGCCTTCCACCCCGATTCAAGCTGCCGACCACACTAAAGCCATATGATGGCATGGGCGATCCAACTACACACCTGACAATGTTCAGGTATGACAGAATAGTCTCTTAGGGAACTTCTATTTATGGACAATTGCACAGGAAGTTGCTACTGCTTGTAAGTAGCAAACAAAGAACCAAAATAAAAAGCACACGCAAACGCAAAGATTTGTTTACACAGTTCAGTGACAAAGAATGTCACCTAATCTGCGGAGGCACTCACCGGATAGATGCCCAATCCACTATCAACAAGTACAATACTAGCTCCATCAAGATTGGTGAAATTAATCGCCTGAACGCCCGGGTGAAGGAGGTGGAAAGCCAATCTGCGACTGCAAAGGTGGAGTTGGTTATGCTCCATCAAGACTTGGTTGTGGCTATAGCAGAGAATTCGAATTTACAGGCTGAGTTTGAGTCGACCAAAGCACATTTGTAAGCTGAGGTTGCGTCGGCTAGAGCTGAAGTGGACAGATGGATTTCCGTAGCTAAGAGCCTCGAGACTGAAGTGAGCCGCTTCAATGATGCTGCCTACGAGGTGTATGATGCGGGTTTTTATAAGGTGATTAGTAGGCTCGACTTTTTGCTCCTGGGGTTGACTTCTCAGGGGCTGATCCTTCCAAGGAGGTGAATAAGGGCGGTATCCTTGTGGTTCTGGAGATCGAGGAAGAAACTCCTAGTTGTCTTGGTGAGAGGCCACCTTCAACAGTTCCAGGACAGCGTCTGCTTGAGAGCGGCATTTCAGAGGGGAGGGTTTCCACTACGTCGATTGGTACTGAGGGGTCCCGTGATGGTTTAGGACATTAAACTGCTCGTATGTCGGCTATCATGGTTGCTTGTAAAGAATTATTACCTTTTGGGGCATTTTAATTGTTGGCCCTTTATGGGCCTATTTTATGCTTTACATGTGATATATTTTGGCAAAAGGATCTCACTATTGGTAGTATTTAGCCTCCCTTGAAGGCAGAATATCTATTTGAGGTTGAACCTTTTACAGCGGTTCCGAGGTTGTTTCAGAGATTGAGGTTTGATATCAAGCTAGGTCCATTTTAGAATTAAGTGAATTTGTGTAATAATGGTAAAGTCATAAGTAGTGGCTCCGGGGCCAAAAACTGCACTTGGGGGGTCCAAGCCTAGCTCGCCGAGGGGCATAAGGCAAGATCGCTCGCGAAGAGTCGAGTAAGGGCTCTGGGCCGGAAGTAGTCACGTGATAGCCAATGAGCCAAACTAGTGAAGGCCAAGTCTTGGTCGTGTAAGGGTGCTGAGATCGAAAGTAGCGGCTCAAGGTCGAGGATTGTTCTTGGGGGTTTAAGCCAAGCTCGGAATGCACGGGAGGAGTCGAGTAAGGGCAATGAGGTGGAAGTAGTGGCCTTGGGGGCCAAGGACTGCTCTTAGGGTTCAAAGCGAGCTCGCCAAGGAGCGCAAGGCAGGACGTGCGCGAGGAGTCAAGTAAGGGCTTTGAGACCAAAAATAGTGACTTTGGGAGCCGAGGACTGCTCTCGGGGGTAAGGCAGGACCACGCATGAGGAGTCGAGTAAGGGCTTTGAGGCCGAAAGTAGCAGCTTTGGGGGCTGAGAACTGCTCTCGGGGGTTCAAGCCGAGCTCGCCGAGGAGCAGAAGGCAGGACTACGCGTGAGGAGTCGAGTAAGAGCTCTGAGGCCGGAAGTAGAGGCTCTAGGTGTCGAGGACTACTCTCGGGGGGTTCAAGCGGAGCTTGTCGAGGAGCGTAAGGCAAGACCGTGCGCAAGGAGTCGAGTAAGGGCTCTCAGGTCGAAAGTAGCAGCTTTGGGGATCGAGGACTGCTCTTTGGGGGTTCAAGCCGAGCTCGCCGAGGAGCGTAAGGTAGGACCGTGCACGAGGAGTCGAGTAAGGGGTCTGTGACCAGAAGTAGCGGCTATGGGGGCCGAGGACTGCTCTCGGGGGTTCAAGCTGAGCTTGTTGAGGAGCGTAAGGCAGGACCGCATGCTAGGAGTCGAGTAAGGGCTGTGAAGCCGGAAGTAGCGACTCTGGGGGTAGAGGACCAAACTCGATTGAAAATCGAGCTCGCGAGAAGTGCACTTGGGGTCGTGTTGCTCATTCGGAGTATGTCGAGCCGAGCTAGAGGACGCATTTAGGGCTGAGCTAGAGGCCGCATTTAGGGTCGACGACCAGACTCGGTGAAAATCAAGCTCGCGAGAAGCACGTTGGGGTCGTTGGGGGCGTGGGAGCCCATAATAGGCACTAAAGCTGGTGAGTCAGACTGCTGTAAACTGAATTCGAGTCGTTGAATGGAGCGTTGGGCTCTGAGGCCGAAAGTAACGACTCTGAAGGCCAAGAACCGTACTCGAGGGGTTCGGGCAGAGCTCATGCACGAGGATTCAAGTAGGTTTCGAATAATTGAATATTTGTTAAAGCAGCGAGATGACCGTAGAGTTCCTTGGGCATACACAGAGAAAGATGCGAGAAATATAATTTTATTAAGTAATAAAAAGGAATTGTGCATACGGGAAAGTGCTCGATCTGAGCTTTATTTATGCCCGTTGTGACGATTTGATCACGACTTGAGTTCTTTCAAGGATTGAGTCGGAGTTATTTTCGCATGTCTTGTCTTGGGTTTGGCTCGAAAATCCTTGTCGATTGTTTGCCTTCGGCTATGGAAAGTGCTTGTGGGCCATTAGGCTCTTTCTTTGAGTCCTCTATCCTTGGCCTAATGCATTCATTATAGCACCATCGGGCTTCTTTCTGGTCGGCGTGTAGTATGCCTACTTCCGTTTCTGAAACAAGAAATTTTAATGCTAAGTGGGGAGTGGATACGACAACTCCCAGATTATTCAAGGATGGTCATCTTAGGATCATATGATATGGGCTGGAGATGTTGATGACTAGGTACTGCACATCAATCGTCTTTGATTTTGGTTGAGAGTTGAACGTCCTCCTTAGCCATATGGCTCCTCGGATATCAACCCTTTCTCTCGAGAAGCCTACCAAGTCTCCTTTGCATAGGGTGAATGAGGTTTCTGTTAATTGCATTTTCTCAAATATGGAGTAGAAAAGGATGTCGGCAGAGCTGCCTTAGTCGACTAGGACCTTTTTGATGAAAAAGTTTCTTGCAATCATAGAGATTATGATCGGGTCGTGTAGGTTTTGATTAGTTCCGTGAAAATCAGATACATATAACGATATTACCGAGGTTTTAGAGATGGGTCGATGTGGGTGAGTGGTATTATCGACCGCCATGATTGCCCGAAGAGATCTCTTTCTGGCTGAGCTCGATTATCCACATCTTGCAAATTCACCGACGATGTAGTCGATAACTCCTAGGAGCTCGTTTCTCGAGCAATCAGCTCGGTTGTTCTCCCTATTACCTGAGTGGAGATTCAGAGGTGTTCGACTTCATCATCAAGGGTTGCAGCTCCTGCTCTGACCTCGTTCTCTTTGCAGTGGATGCATTTGTCTAGGTGTCCCACACGGACCAAATCTTCAAGTTGATTGCCGAGTACTATGCAGTCCTCGGTGGTGTGTCCATATGTGTCATGGAAGACACACTTCTTGCTCATATCGACATTGGCTGGTAGCTTTTGCTTTCCCGCATTGGCAGGGTAGCTGATAAGCTTAAGGTGGTTGATGTTGCTAAGGATGGTTTCCTTCCTAGTATTGACAGGAGTGTACCTTTCAAATTGGGTGTTCAGGCGAAGTGGTGACCTCGGCCCTCTGCCATTGTTATGCTCGTGGCGGTTGCCATCTTCGCTTTTTCTGTCCATCCTTTTGGATTTTTTATCTTCGACAGCGGCATTGAGATTCTTTCCGTCGACCTTTTTAGCTTCTCGAAATTCTTCCATCTTTATGAAGCTGGCAGCTTTCTCCTAGAACTCGGCCATGTCCTTGGGCTCCACTAGGGCAATCTAGTCGATAAAGTATCTGGGCTTTAACCCGAATTTGATAGAGTAGAATTCGATTCGAGGGTCGAGGTTAGGGATTTCGACCGCTATGGCCTAGAACCTTGATATGTATTCCCTTAGTGGCTCATATTGTCCCTGCCTAACATAGTGGAGAGCGTTCTTCATTTTGTGGTAGACCCGCGATGTGGTGAACCGGTTGAGTAAGATGAGGGAGAGGTCCTCGAAGAAATGAATAGACCTCGGTGGGAGGGAGGCAAACCACAGCAAAGCGGTTTTTTCGAGGAAAGATGGAAAAGCTCTACAAAGTGCAGGGTCGCCCGTACCATCGTAGGGTGTCAGAGTGATAGGCAACTTACTCTTCTACGGGAGGCGAGTTATCATTATGTGTTCGGCGAAAGATGTCGCATAGATAGGAAGGGTAGTTCTGGCCTTCCTGGCTTTAGAATCTTCCTCTTTTTTTGAACAGGGGTACTGGAGACCTCATCGCGAAGGACGAAAATCGATCGCCTCCTTTCTGAGTGATTGCTATCTTCGTGCTCTGAGCATTGACGTTCATGGTCAGCCGGGAGTTGTTCCCTAGACTGTGTCAACATCTCAATTTGGGCTGCTAATCGTAGGTTATTCGCTTCCAAATCATTTATCCGACACTGGGGCTCTTCAGGGGGAGGATGGGCCGGTGCTAGAGCGTCGCTCCTCGTTGTTTCAGCGTCACTAGGCTATGGTCGATCATCGCCGTTGGGTTATTGCCGTTGGCGTGCGGCGGCGATCACTTGGCTCCGGGTTCCAACCATTGTGGGGAGGTAAGCTTTACTCGTCCCCACGGTGGGCGCCAAATGTTTTTGCCTGAGGATCGAAGTAGTTTGGTCCGACTCGGTGTCTCTCCTGGTCAGGTGCAACTCGAAGGGGGAGGGGGGGGGACCTGCAAAAGATACTTTGACACTCAAGTTAGTGCTACTCTAAGGTGGAGGTAACAGAATATGGAACTTAGATTACCTGAGACATGCCGTTTATGTATTAATTGCAGGTAGAGGTGATGACGCCGCCCGGTAATCTCGCGGGGATATTGCTCAAAATGGGCCGAGACTGATTCTGGAGATGGCAGGCCTGTAATGGCGTATCCCTTGTGATAAGGAAGGACGTCTGGTTTGGCTCGAGTTGGGTTGTGGGGTGCCTCTAGGTCTAATGTGATTGGCCCAATAGTTCTAATCCAGTCCATGTGATATGCAGGCTTGACTAATTTGTGATTTCAGTAACCATATCCGTAAAGACTAAGGGTTTGGTAGACGTGGCAAAAGTGAATTGTTAACATTAGAGAAGTGCAGAAATTTGGTTAAGTGTTGGAATATTTGCCTTGATTTTACTTGAGGAATGATTTGCTTCGATGTTTATGTTTTGCAATTATGGTAGACTTGATCTACACTAATGTGATGAAAATGTTAACTAATAAATGATGTGATCTATGCGCATATCTTTATTGTGTTGTTACACCCCCATTGGGTGTGACCGGTGACTTGAGACTCCGACTGGTGACAAGAATGACCCGAAGAGACGGCTCTGAAAACCCATTCGGTGATGGGGGATGCCCGAAGAGACGACACTGGGTATACGAGGTTCTGACTAATGACAAGGAATGTCTCAAAGAGACGGGTCCAGAAGCCCATACGGTGACAGAAAAGGACCCAAAGAGACGAATTATGGCCGAGTTCTATGTCAGGAGGCCACCCTAATGATCACCCTTATAAGTGGCTTATGTCGAAGGGAGATTCTCGACCAGTGTTGGATCGCGACTAGAGGGGCAAGTGGTGGTTAGTGCGCGTATCCCGGATATAAGGTCGGAATGTGCCTGTTGGTGTTTGGCTTATGTGTTGTTGGCTATATTTGACGAAATGATTTCCAATTGTTCTCAATTGAAAGGACAGTTGCTACTGCTTTCGTCCATAAAGAGTTTTGCTTAAGTTACTCAGTTGTAAGCTAGTTACAACTGCTCTTGTAACCGTGGTTTTCATGATGAAGTTACTGCTGCGATGATGGTTGTTTGGTTTCTGTAATTAATGATGATTTGCTTTAATATCTCTATGATATTTTATTCATTTTTAATTACTTGATTATTGTCTGTTCATTTTTGGAAAGTGGAATTGGTTATTGATGAACTAGGCGTTACTCCTGGAGCTATTATGTTCAATGTTTTATAGTGTTTCAAGGATGTCTTTTGAGTTTGAAGCTGATGAAGTTAAGATCTTTTGTTAAGTGGCATTAATGGAAGTTTGTTGATTTTCTCTATATATGAGGAAAGAGAAGATATTGATCTACAAGTCTCCTATGTCAACACAGTCAGTTGCAACTGCTCTTGGTGCAGTGGAGGTTGCGCTATTGTTAGGCAGCTGTTAGTAAGTTACAACTGCTCTTGTTGCTTTGGAAATTGTCAGTCGTTAGTCAGTTATAACTGCTCTTTGTGCTCTGGAAATTATCAGTCGTTAGTCAGTTACAACTGCTCTTGTTGTTGTAAAGTTTATGCTGCTGCAATGTAAATATATATATATTTTGGTGATATATTGTATATATATATATATTTATCTAGAAATTAACTTTGTGGACTTGATCATTTATGATGACTTTTGATCTTGATCATTTATGATGACTTTTGGACTTGGTCATTTATGATGCTTAATGAAGATATGGTCATCATTAAGATAATGGGTTGAACGTTTCTATAAAATAATAGTTGACCGTTGAGTTATGGTCTATTGAATTATGATGAAGTTATGGTCTTCATTGACTTCTTTATGGTCTTGTTCATTCATTTGGTGAAGTTAATGATCATTTATGATTCTTTTGTGGAGTAATAGTTGAGCTTTGCGGTTGAGTTTTAGTGGAGTAATAGTTGTGTCTTATGGGTTGCCTACTTTATCTATAAAAGAAGTAAGAGAATGATTGAGTTGGCTGATCCACTCCTATGGATCCACTCCTATACACTCCAATACGCTGAAACATAGTTGCTAGTTATATGAGGAGTTGAGACCGCAACAAACTACTTCAATTATCTTCAAGTCAAGATGGAGTTGGGTTGTTCACTCACTACAATACAAAGAATGTGTGGAGGACAAAATTCTATGATTGAGTTGTCATAGAGAGGCAAGTTGGTTAGTACATATAATAACAAATAGTTTATTTGTTATTTCCAATTTACTATAGTACTGAGAGTTGGATTTTGGGTTGTGAAATCCCAGAATTTATATTATACTATGTTGATAGTGAATTGCATTTGTCCGGTGAGGGCCCCGTAGATTAGGTGACGAGTTTATCACTGAACTACTTAAACAATTCCTTGTGTGTTTGCGTGTTTTTGTGGTTATTTCATATTTGCTACTCACTTTGTTTTTAAAGCAATTACCATAACAGTTACAACTTCCAGTGCAACTAAGTATTAATAGAAAGATTCCTTAGAGACTATCTTGTCAATTGGTATCAGAACAATTGTACTAATCTTTACCAGCACAGGTCCTTGGAGTGTCTCTATCTTTCCAACCTCAAGATGGAAGGAATGCCTATGAGAAATTCAGTCAATGTTCCACCGTTGCTCATAGGAACAAACTATGTTTATTGGAAGGATTAGGTGAGAGCTTTCATCAAGTCTTTGGATGATCGTTATTGGGATTCTATTGAGATTGGCTACACACCACCCTCAACGACAGATGGGACTGAGCGCAAGCCTAAGAGTCGGTACACTAAAGTAGAAATCCATGCCGCAAATTTTGACAATAGAGCTCTAAATGCTATCTTCAGTGGAGTTGATCCCTCATAGTTCAAACTGCTTTCAGCATCTACTCTAGCAAAGCAGGCTTGAGAAATTCTAGAAACAAACCATGAAGGATCCCTATTGCTTAGAAAGTCAAAAGTAGAAATTATGAACACAAGATTTGAGAATCCGAAAATGGGAGAAGATGGGAGTATTCAAGACTTTCATGGACGTGTCAAAGATCTTATGAACAATGCAATCAACCTTGGAGAATCCTTCTCAGAAGAAAAAGTTGTAAAAAAAGTTATGAGAACAATGCCTACAAAATTTGACATGAAAGTTACAGCTATCAGTGAAAGTTCATGATCCATCAGTTATGACTCTTGATACTTTGATGGGAAAGCTTGAAACGTATGAGTTAGAACTGTCAGAAAAATACTCACACAAAGAGAAGAAAAAAAAAAACCTTGTTTTCAGTGCTATTGAAGATGAAGTAAGGTCTGAAGAGTGTTCAGATGATGAAATGGATGCAGTATGTACCCTTCTTAGAAAGAAATTCAAAAGGTTTCTGAAAGCTAAAAACAAGCAATTTGAACCACAGTTTCAACTGACTAGATTTAACAATTCAAAATTAAAATTCACAGTGGGGGAATACAACAGAGGTCAGTCGTCTGCATCCAGAAGTGATTCAAAACAGAAAAACAAAGGAGTAAAATGCTTTGAATGTGAAGGATTTGGTCATGTTAGATCTGAATATTTGAATATTTAAAAGAAGCTGAAGAAATCCTACACTATTACATGGAATGATGTCGATGAGGAAGATGACTTAAGAGAATCTGAAAAGCAGTCCAATAATTTTGTAGCTTTCACTGCAAGCATCAGTGGCTCAGTCGAAACTTCAGATAGTTCAAATGCTGAAGACGATAAAAGTATAGTTCAATGTGCCGAAAGCCTTGAAGATGCCTACCAGTTGATGTTTAACAAATGGGTAGATGTTGCAAAGCAAAACAAATCTCTCAATAATCAAAACAAGCTATTGACTGAAGAGAAGAGAGATCTTGAGCGAAGAATTCAATATTTTCAAACTTAGATTAATGAAATGACAATTAGAAAATATCCTCCAAATCAAAGTGGACTTGGATACACTAGATCATCCCAGTCAAAGACTCAGTTGCAACTGCCTATGCAACTGAAGTTTGTCCACAGTGGATCTACAAGCCAACAACACTCTACTGCTAAAAGAAATCTGAGAGTGCCAGTATGCTATTATTGCAAACTCAAAGGGCATATAAGGGCTAACTGCTTAAAACTGGTCGGACAAGAACGTAAAGCTATTTGCGATCCATGTCAAGAAGGAAAGCAAACAAGGTAGCTTCATCACCAGTTACAATTGGTTGCTACATCAAGACCTTTAGAGTTTCTTCATCTGGACCTGGTTGGTTCCATGCAAGTTGAAAGTATTAGAGGTATAAAATATGTACTTGTTTGTGTTGATGATTACTCATAATTTACTTGGATATATTTTTTAAGAGAAAAGTCAAGTGCTTTTAGCAACTTCAAATCATTGTGCTTAAGACTGCAAAATGAAAATGAGCTTCTAATTATGAAGGTGATCAAAATAAGGAGTGATCACGGTAGGGAGTTCGAAAATAGCTCTTTCATTGAGTTTTGTGATGAAAAGGGAGTTGCAACTGAAATCAAAACTAGTTAGAACACTACCAAGCCAACTGATTAGATAGTTGAAACTGTCGATGCAACTGACATTGAGATTGATGTTGAACAGGATGATGAAAGTGGTGAGCCTACAAAAGCTTTAAAAAATCATCTCCTGCAGAATGTGATTGAAAATATAAATGATGGAGTCAAGACCAAGAACCAATCAAGGAGGTATGAAAGACTCTCTCAGTTCCTTCTTTTGAAAGGTTACAAAAGAGGAAGTGTTGACTAGACATTGTTCATCAAAAGAAAAGAGTCAGAACCGGTGAAGCAATCTAAAGAAGGGTTATTCATCTCTCAGAGTAAGTATGCTAAAAATTTGATTCATAAATTTGGAATGGACAGTTTTAAGTCAGCTAGAACTCCTATCTCAACTCATGAAAAATTGAGTAAAGATGAAGAATGCAAGAATGTTGATCCTAGTCGTTACAGAGGCATGATTGACAGTCTATTGTATCTGACAGCTAGCAAACCTGATCTAAGTTTCAGTGTGGGATCATGTGTCAAATATCAGGCTAATTCAAAGGAGTCTCATCTTCAGGCAGTTAAAAGGATTCTGAAATATGTTAAAGGTACTCTGGACTTTGGTACTCTGTGGAATCTAAAACCTATCTTGTAGGATTTACTTATGCATATTGGACTAGAAATGTTGATGACATAAAGAGTACTACATGTGGATATTTTTATATTAGGTCAAATCTAGTGGCATGGTTGAGCAAAAAATATAATTTTATCTCTCTTACAGCAATGCAATAATAGTTACAACTGGAGTATATTTTTATAGATCGACAATTGGCAGACATTTTCACAAAGACCTTAGATGGAGGGAGACTTGAGCAGTTGAGATCTGCTATGGGGTTGTGTATTATGTGATATGTGTATTTAAAAAAAAGGGGAGAGGTTTTATTTAAAGAAGAAGATGTAACCCCCTTTTGTAATAAATGTTTTCTCTCTCTCCACTAATTTTGCACATTCGAGGATCGGAGCATTAAACCCTCTCATTCAACTTTCTTTGCTGACTTTCTACCTCCAAGAAGAAGCCTCCAAAGTCAGCAAAGAAAGCTGAAAAGAAAATTGCGACAAGCAAACTACAGTCAGGTTTGCTTTCTGATGACCTCTTTACACTGTGGGAAACTTTACCATTGAAAGGAGTTATAACTCAAAGGCCGTTAGATGTTACACATTTTAATCTGAAGTGCAAGTCCATTATGGATATTCTTGAGGAAATAAATCTTTCAATTTCTTTTCTACATGTTACTCTCTCTAAGTTGTCTATGATAGAGTTTTACTGCAATCTTTCTGCAAACATTGATGATCCACATAATGAACACTTTCATCAAGTCGATGAACAAACTGATTGGTGTAACAAATGAACCTAAAACTAATTCCTCAGTTGTAATTGCACCTCAAGTTGTAACAGATGATCCTGTAGTACCACTAGTTGTAACTGCAAACAAGACTGAGTTCCCGAAATCAGTGACAACTACTGAGCACAAAAAATCTTTGTGCGTGGGAAGTGTTGGAATTGAGGTGTCCAATGGAGATATTATAGAGTGAAATGATCAAAGCTCTTCATACTCGGCTTACCACAAAATCATGGTTGTTCTTGATTTTTCTAAATCTTATATATGGTATTCTAGAGAAGCAAGGTTTCCAAAAATCTAAAGAAGATGCAATTAAGCCCTTGGGTTACTAAAGGCAAATACTCTTGCTGCAACTCATGTTCATCCTCCACCAAGTTCTTCACGACAGCCTACTGCTACTACTGATGAGTAGAGTATTTTAGTGAAAATTTCTAATGTCAAATAGACTATTCCCAACTTACTAAGGCAGGTTGTTTCTTTGGAGCAAAGGGTCTTGGACCACTTTACCTCATCTTTTGCTCCAACGGGTGATCTATCAACTTCTTCGACTAGTTCTTCAGATTCTTCCTCTTCGGGTTAGGTCATTCCTTACCTCCTTTCACTTACTTGCCAAAATGGGGGAGAAATATTGAGACCTTGAATTTTGAATTCTATTTGATGGATACCTTTATCAGTTGCAACTGTTGTATGTGATGCCTATTAGTTTAGTTGCAACTGATGTCTACCTGCTGACTTACAGGTCACATTTTGTTATCTAACTGTTACTTGCTCTGTGGTTGCTTATTCTACATATTCTCTTGACAACTTGTGTTTTGCCAAATAAGACAAATGGAGAGATTGTTGGTGTTTGACTTATGTGGTGTTGGCTATATTTGACAAAATGATTTCTAGTTGTACTCGGTTCAAAGGACAATTGCTACTGCATTCGTCCATGAGGAGTTCTGCTTAAGTTACTCAGTTGTAAGCCAATTACAACTGCTCTTGTAATTATGGTTTTCGTGATGAAGTTACGTCTACGATGATGACGGTTTGGTTTTTGTAATAAATGATGATTTGTTTTAATATCTCTATGATATTTTATTCATCTTTAATTACTTCATCATTGTCTATTCATTTTTGTGGAGCTACATCATCAGTCATTCTGATTTGCGGTTGAGCTTTTGTGGAGTAATGGTAATGTCTTATGGGTTGTCTACTTTATCTGTAAAAGAAGTGAGAGAATGATTGAGTTGACTGATCCACTCCTATGTATCCACTATTATCTACTCCAATATGCTGAAACAGAGTTGCTAGTTATTTGAGGAGTTAAGACTATTGAGTGTATAGACGACAACAAACTACTTCAATTATATATATGTTCAAGCCAAGATGGAGTTGGATTGTTAACTCACTACAACACAATGACTGTTTGGAGGACAAAACTATATGATTGAGTTGTCATAGAGAGACAAATTGGTTAGTACTTATAACAGCAAATAATTTGTTTGTTATTTCTAATTTACTGTAGTACTGAGAGTTGTATTTTGGGTTGTGAAATCCCGGAGTTTGTATTGTACTATGTTGATAGTAAATTAGGCATCTGTCCGGTGAGAGCCCTGACAGATTAGGTGATGAGTTTGTCATTAAACTGCGTAAATAATTCCTTGTGTGTTTGTGTGTTTTTATGGTTATTTCATATTTAATACTCACTTTATTTTTAAAGCAATTACCATAACAGTTGCAACTTCCAGTGCAACTGACTATTAACAAAAAGATTCCTTAGAGACTATCATGTCAGTGCCTAATATATGTTTTGTGATGTTATGGCTCCCCGAGATACATGATGTTATACCCACATGATTAAATGATGTCATAATTTGTTGTTGAATTAATTCAATACGTATTATTGTCATTTTATTCATTTATATGATTATGTGGTTTTGTTCTTTTGAGGGTGGGTATCACCCTACAACTTATTGAGTTATATACTTGGTTTTGTCTTTTATCATATTTTGTTTGGTTCTGAGGCTTCGGGGTACGTGGGTGTATTCTCGGTTCGCCACGCTACCTTGAGTTTGGGGCGTGATAAAACTTGATATCAAAAAGATGTTAATCATGAGTGAACAAGTGTGGATCATGTATTATCAAGCAAAAAGTATCAAGTGAACACTAGATAAAGCACACTAATATACTCAAGTATCATCAAACTCCAATAATAATGAAAGTGAGGATATGTTTAGGAGTTGATATCAAAAATATCAGTCTCAAAACTTTTATACTTGTCATGAAGTTGCAATCAAAATAATTCATCTTTCTTTACTTCTTAGGCAACTTCAAGCATCATCACTTAATCAACCAAAGATGTGGCTCCCCTTATAATTAAACATGAAGGCTTTGGTACCCAAATTGCTTTGGGTCCTTGGGAGTTAGCAACTTTTGGAACCCAAAGAGATTTAGTATTGGGGTTATTTTTCAAGACACTATCCCTAATCATATGTTCATGCATGCCACAACAAAAGTAATGACCCTGAAATCTGGTGGATGCATGAGGATGGACATGAATATGTGGATGAGTATGGGAAGATACTTTAGAAAATTTTGCATGAGAGACATGAACATATATATTTTTCATTTTCCCATTTAATGAAAATAACTCATTTTCTTAATGCCAACATTTAAATTTTCAACTTGTGAGCATAGTAAGATATTTTTAATATTCAATGAGTCATTCAAATTTTGTAAATATATATTTTCTTTTCTAAGAAAATTTTATTATTTTCTAAGAGTTCAATCTTCCTTTTTAACTCATTACAAGAAAGCAAAAAATTATCATTTTCTTGTTATATCATTTTATTTTCCTTTTTAAGTTTCTTATTTTTTTTCTAACAATATTGAATTCTTCATACATATGTTCAATTTTATTTTCTAATTCTACTTGGGTAAAAATATTATCACCTAAGGTTTGCATTCTCCGTTGTGTTTTCTTCCCCACTTGAAGGTGATGATGACTCACTTTCATCCCAAGCGGTCATTAGTGCTTTCTTCTTCATTCTTCTTCTTATTTTATCTTTCTTTGAGGATGGTGAGGAGGTGATCTTGGACTTAGGACAATCGCTCTCCAAGTGTTTGGGTTTGTTGCATTAGAAGCATATGAGTCTACTTTTGCCATTTTTCTTCTTGTGAGACTATCACATTAATTCCATCAACATTCTTTCGAGATGAATCATCTCTTTAATTAGATGAATGCAGAATTGAGTAAATAAGACAAGTAATCAAAATACAAAGTAAGCAATGCAAACACTGAAATTTATGTTCAACAACCTTGCCTACTCCACTACCTAAGCACCTCACTTAGAATTTCACACTTAAACCATTGGATGAAGAGTTCCTTTACAATGATCTCTCACACTAAAGACATTTCCACACTAAGAAGTCTTTGTCTTCCTACCGAGAGCACTTTTCTACCATACTCTCTCCTAAGGACACTCTAATCTTAGATTACAAGGGGGATTTATGTCTTTTCACTAAGTCAACCACCAACTATTCACAAAAGCAATTATAACAAATGAAAATAAAATACAAGTGAAAGACAATGATAAAGAGCTCAAAATAAAACAAATACAACAAGAGCTCTTTGCTTGCTGCCCCCTAGTCCTTCAAGGCCTTAAAAGGATTATTCAAGGATGTTTGATGGCTTGAGGAAGTGGAGAGAGCTCAAAAGTGATGTTAATTGAGGTTAGAGTTTAAAAATCAAAGAAAATAGCTCAATCAATGAAGGACAGACTCAATGAAACATTAGGGTTCAAAGGAAGCCAGTTTCAGAGGTATTTATAAGGTTTATAAGGAGTGGGGATGAAAACTAGCCATTCAATAGATAGAAAATATTTATTGTGCTCGCTGGTCGAACTTCGACCGAATGTCAATCGATCGAACCTTCAGTCGGAAATCGAACAAATTCTTACTATAAATTTCAGACATAATTTGGTCGCTTGTCGGTCGCAGGTCGATCGGTCGACCATTCGGTTGAACCTTCGACCGATAATGAGTAATTGGTCGAATTCTGATTTTTCGATTCAATTTTTGTTTCGGGTTTCAATTTGGCTTTAGCTTTGAATAATTACATCAAATAGGTTGACTTGAGGCCTTAGAAGGATTTTACAATCATTTCTAACCCTAGACCTAACTTTCGACGTGGTCGTCCTTCGAAGTCGTCGCGACTAGTTTTCATGCGATTTTCCAACGAACTTCGTACGTGATCACCAAATCCTGAACACAAACACTTAATAAACCATTAGGCTAGGCCAACACATACATGATCTAATATGGACTGGACTAGCACTTTGAGCCCGATCGGATCAGGCCCAGAAGCGCCCACACTCATGAATCAAACTCGAGTCTAGCCAAACACTACTTAGCCGGGGGCTCAACCCGACCATACAAGAACACCAACATCCTCATTAATTACCCGATATTCGACAGTAATGAGTCGACACCTCCGAAATAGGTCTCGATCCATTCTATACATATCACTGCGAGATTCAAGGAGACATCACCGCCTGAAATATTCTTAATCTTGCACTATATACAGACGCGATGCACATCAGGTATACTCTCGATTCCAATTCCATATAACCCATCACTTAAAATTCTTTTTTACTTGAGCATCAGAGTGTCTTTGCAGGTCCCTCTGTTGGAGCCGCACCAGACCAGGAGACGCGCATGATCGCATTACCCCGGCTTTAACCAGAACATACTATGATTTTTCTTTAAGGGTAATTACCTAAATATATTCTGAACTATACACTTTGTCTCATTTGTGGCAAATTCCAAAATATTATTAAATTATATCCCGAACTTTGACATTTGTCTCAATTACATCCTCCCGCCAACTCTCCGTCAGCAGCACTGTTATGGTGATGACGTGGCGATCTTACTTAGATTAAAATAATATTTTTATTTAAAAAATATAAATTCACTTTAATTTATATTAAATAATATAAAATAATATTTTATATTTTATATTAAAGAATTGCTCCGACCTACGTCGGGAGTGAACATGAAATGATTTTTTAATATAAAATATAAAATATTATTTTATATTATTTTTTAAAATAAAAAAATATTTTAATCCAGATCAGAGCGCCACATCATCGCTTTAACGGTGCCGCTGACGGAGAGTTGACGAGAGGATGTAGTTGAGACAAATGTCAAAATTTGAAATACAATTTAGAAATATTTTAAAATTAACCACAAATGAGACAAAGTACATAGTTCAGAATATATTTAGGTAATTTATTTTTTTTAAAAAAATAAAAAATAACATAAACAACATCCAATATTATAAATGCCATAATTTAGTATTATTTTTTCTCCGAAAAATGGCAATTTTGTTTTACACAAATCGCAAGAAAACAAACCCTTAAGTTGAAATAATTTTTATCAAATTCCGCGTCGAAAGCTTATGCAAATCTTTACCCAATAAACCGTTAACGGCGTCAGACGGAATGACACGCACGGTAAAACGCCGCGAATTAACGGCGTCAGACGGAAGACCACCGAACTCGGCCGTCTCCCTCTCCTCTCACTTCCCCAAAATACCCCCAATATTAAACCGATTGCGACGACTCTACCAATTTTAGGGCTCCAACTCTTCTAACTCTCGCAAAACCCTCGCTTCCCCCGGTGGTCGATCTTTCGCCTCCCCGCCCTCTTCAATCTCGTTTCCTCTGTCGTTTCATGTTCTTGGAGCAATCGCGCCCGCTTAGGTTTCTTTGTAGCGGCCGCCGCGCGTGATTCTGCTCGCCTCCCGCGATGGTCTTGGGCTCGAGGACCGACGGCGGAAGTCAGGTTGTTCCCTTGCGCATGAGAAAGACTATCCAGTCCATTAAGGAGATCGTTGGTGACCACTCCGACGCGGATATTTATGCTACTCTGAAGGAGACGGACATGGATCCCAATGAAACCGCACAGAAATTGCTGTACCAAGGTCCCTCTTTATCATGTTTATTTCTTAAGATAAAGCTTGCGGACTTCACTGTTAGTCAAATTTACTTGTTCTTCATTCTGTATTTCTTATTGTTAATAGCTTCATAATTTTTGAACTGCCATAGCTGATACTTTTATACCATATGTTCTATAAGGGTTGTTGAATATGGTCAAATTTACTTGTTCTTCGTTATGTATTTCTTTCTGTTAATAGCTTCATGATTTTTGAACTGCCATAGCTGATACTTTTATACCACCATATGTTCTACAAGGGTTGTTGAATATGGTTAAAGTTGACTTGTTTATGATAAGCATTTCTTATGTGCTACGGGGACAATGCGTGCCATTCACACGTGCGATTTTTCATAATTTTTTACCGTGCCCCTGATTATAAAAAGTAAATCTTTTGATTCTTCCTGTAGTTTCTTTATTTTATCTCTATTTGAGCAATCTGTTGATGCAGGGAGTAGCATAATGAGTTGATATCTTGCATAAGATGCCAAAAATTTAGTGAGTGTACTGTGTTATGGGGGTTTGGTGGGACAAGGGTAATGAGGGGGACTTGTTCATGGTTGGGAGTAAAATTGCATCCTTTTTAATGATTATTTTAGTTATTTATGTATGGGATTGTTTATAGCTTTGTCATCGCTAATGAGAGTTCTTGCATTTAGCTATTGATGCCTAGAGGTATACTTAAATTTATCTTGAAAAATCACCTCCTTGAATGTATCTAAATTCTAGAAGTTAGACAGTAATAAATTATTGTTGAAATTTTTAGATAGGAGAAGAAAGTTGTGCATCTCTTTGTTCAATTAGAGATGAATGCAAGGGGTTTGTAGCAAGGGTTGGACCACAAGTTGCATTGCTACATAGCATCTCAAACACCTATTTTGGTACTTAAAATTTGATAGTGATTATGCACAACGTGGTGGTGGTATACCTTTCATATATTGGTAACAAACTGGTGGTTCATACTTCACCACAATATTAGAATTGGACCTATTTTAAGGTTGCTATACTATCTCATATAGGATAAGCCAGTATATGAAAGAACTTTGTGGACTGTCTATGAGGTCCATAATACAATTGAAGGAAGTAATAACAACATAATGTAAGTACACTGATTAAAAAAAATATTCAACATGGAATTGCACATGATTATGAATTTTTTGTTCTTGAAAGTTGACAATTGTGCCAGTGCTAATATATCTTTGCGTAAATTTTTATCACCCAAGTGCACAACAAAAAATTGATCTAATTTAACCATATATATTGTTTAACTTCAAATTGCCCATCTAACAAGATAAAGAGGATTTCTTTAGAAATAAGGTGGAATTTGTTGTATCCTTATGAGTTAGGATGCCAATACCCATTAGAATATGTAAAATTGTCTGTTTTCCGGTTTAATTGCAACTATCATTGTTTCCCTGTAATTTTAAGTCAAATCAGTTGGATTTTAGTTGAAACTATGAACTATCCATCAGAAAGACGAGTCACTAAGGTGGCAGAGCAAGAAATTATATATATTGAATCAGCTTAGTAGTTTGTTCACTCTTAACTAACTTGATTTGAGACATTCAGTACCTGTTTATGTGTCATGGATGTTTTATGCCTACATTTCTTATTAGCTGTGGCAGAGAATGTATCCTTTCTAGGCTGTGAAAATATAGTGATGATAGTTAATGATATTGCTAGTGTCCTTTTGATTCTCTTTGCTATCTATTAGTTGATAATTTGACTAGTTATTCCTGCACCCTTTCTTTCGCTTATTGTTTCTCTTATCTTAATAGATCCCTTTCACGAGGTTAAAAGAAAAAGAGACAGGAAGAAAGAGGTACGTCCAATTTCATATATACTAAACATTATTATATTCATAATCAGAGTTTGTGCTTTTCTTTCATTATCTCCTGCTTTTGACAGTTCTTTTGTTAAATCCCAAGATAAGTGTGGAATTGTCTACTTTTTTTTAATATATGTAGATATCAATACATAATTGACCTTCTTAGGCGTAGTCTTTTATAATTAGATCTTAGCCAAACATTCAATCTTATTCTGGTTAAGTTAGATATGTTTTATGATGTGAGAAGTAATGACTTTACTGCACTGGTTGCTGTAAGACAAACCAGACTGCTTCATTTGTGTTACCCAACTCACCGTCACCAACACCCTCCACTACCATGTCCACAAAAAACTCCCTCAACCCACTTCTTCACTCGTTCTTTTTTCCTATAACATGCAACAAGAAGGCCATGCATTTTGAATAGTGTTATATAACAGGCATGGTGTTGTAAAAAAACTGGGTCATTTAAATGTTTGGGTAGTTGTGTTAGGGGGCTCTAAGAATCATAATTTGGACTCAAAGTTGTATATGTAACCATTAAGGCGTCTAAATATAGTGCTATGACATAAACTGGACTTTCCTTTTTCATCTTTTATATATATTTTCTCTTTTACTCATTAGGAAATTTGTTGTGGCCTCAGTCTACAGTTAACAGGAGCTCAGCTGATATAAGAAGGAATGTGCAATCTAATGTACAATGGGCAAAATCTCGTACACCATTGGACCAAATTTTCCGCTCAAAAGGACATTATATGCAAAACTCAGTACCTAGTAATTCAATATCCCAGTTCTTAGCTTTGTTTTTGGTTCATAATTCTTAGAGGTTTTGAATTCTGTTGCAATTTATTTATTTTCTTGTAGTAGTTGATCACTAACTATGCTTCTGCATGTTTGCTTTCTAATTTTCATTTTCATACAAATATACCATATAATGTATGAGATCTTGGCATTCTTCTTTTGAAGAACTAGAATGGTATCATATTTTAGGTGGTCTTTTGCTTACATGATTGTTGTTGTAAATCTTATGTTCTTTTTTTGAAATTTCTGCTAACTCCAATTTCTATTAATTGATCCTTTGCATCTTCATCCTTTGCATCTTCACATGCTTGAATTGTAAAATTAGGCTTTTTACATGTGAAACTGGTTGTGCACTTGTTGTCCTTAGACTTGGCTTGCGCTTATATCTCATGTACACAGCCATGCGTACTAATCTGATACATACTATTTTAGTAATAAGTCATTTTCCAGCACCCACTCATTGATAAGGGAGCCTTGTAGTTGTCTCTTTAAGATTCTTTTTTTTGCTCCTTTTGAGTGCTGCCTTTCTACAGTGGTAGTAGTTTCTTGATAATGAACATATAATTTATGGTTTGTGTTAGATTTTTTTTCTTTTTTCAAATGAACTCTTCTTAGGCTTATGTTCTGTGGTTATGTCTCTCATTCTTTAGATTCATCCACTGATCTGTTTCCTGTTGTCTTTCTTTTGATATCGCTGAATCAGCTAACCATCCCTCTTTCCATCTGAGCACTCTATTTGGGCTATTCTTTTGATATCAGCTTTCCATCCCTCTTTTAATTTCATCTGTTTGCTATTTTGCTTATTCATACTTTATTATAAATGAAGTGAATTACAAGTAATCATTGTTTATTATCTGTCTGTTAAATAATGTTTACATAGTTTCTTATGCTTGCAAATTATTTTGTATCCTAAATAGGATCTATTTTTGTTATTCTTTACTGATATGGCTCTCTGTAAGTGTGTTCTATATGTTGTTGGGTCAATTTACCATGAATGTACAGAGAAATAAACTTTGTTAATCTTGATTTCTTCAAAAATGAGGACGTCACCTAGATTGTAGATGCCATTGCTTTCCTATAATGGCTGAAATGTATTATTTTAATACTTTTTTCTGGAAAGATGAACAAGTTCAGAAAATACTTATTTCTGTTCTAATTGTAATTTAGTAAATATGTCAAACATAACAGATGCTTATTTACCCATCTACTTCCTTGCCTCCAATTTTTGTTTGCGGCTATCCTACTGTTTTATAGTACTTGAGTTGCTGCCTCTGATTATGGTCCTAATAAGACTCTGACTAGGCTGTTGTCCAAGGTCAGTAACAATGCTACTGACCACCTTGCTTGGTGATCTTCTATTTCTGTTTAAACTTTAAAGGCCTGCGGATCCCTTATATTCCTGATCAAGCAGGAAATTGGCCATTTCAAGCCTTTTCCTAAACCTGATAGGACTGAGCACTCTATTTGGGCTAAAATTATATCCATTCCATGATGTTGGTGCAACAGCTTCTACCCTCTTCTGCTGTTAGGGCTTATTTCTGTCCCTTGCATCAAAGCAGCTTTTATGATGTTTATATTATTCTTTATCCTGAAATACATAGGTTATGGATGTGATTTTGTCAAATTTATCTTTCAAAAGATAAAAGGATTGACTATTGAGAGTAAAGATTGCTCTGATAACCAGATGACCAAAATCAGCAACATATGTTCCATTCGAAACCTTCAATTGTTGTTGCTATTCCAGATTGAATAGGAATGGACACTCTCGATATTTTTTAGTTCACATGTTTATTCTTTTTTTTTAAAGTTCAGAAAATGAATAGTATTTGTCCTTTGGAATGTAATTGTCTCTTATATGAAAGTCTTATTTATACTGTATTATTCATTGAGGGCTATCTCTAAACATGCAGAAATCAGCAAACAGTTCCGTGTTGTGAGAGACAATAGAGGAAGCCAAAATAATAACAAGAACGATGTGCGAGAAACACTTTATACTTCAACTTCTAGCATCAAGCTAGATTCATCAAGTATGCCTGAGGAGAGGTATGTTTTCCTTAATTTTAGCATTTTCATACATAATTTCATCTATTTCATCTATTTCATCATTTCATCCCTAAAGTGCATCACTATCACCAACAGCATGACCCTTGTTTTCTTTTGATGGTATTGAAGAATCTTGAAGCTTGATAATAAATGGAAGTAGCTAAATTTATAGACGTGCATTTCTCCTACTGGCTATGTGCATATTTACATATGATTTGAGTAAGTCTTGGATCATTTCCTGTGATTCCTTATTTATATGTTCTTTCTGTAGCCATGCCAGAGATGAAGATCTGTCTATGTCATCCAATTTAGACAAATACATGCTTTCAGCAGGTTCAAGCAAGTCTTCTGATGGATCTAACAATGCCAAAGATGAAGGTTTGAGCAAGGCTCAGGCTCATTCTGATGGATCTAACAATGTCAAAGAGGAAAGGTCAAGTGGTAGTCAGAGATCGTTATCACATGAAGAGGCGAAGGTGATTGTCTCCTCATCAAGGGCACAAGAGTTACATAATAGTTCTCAGGCTCATTCTAAGGCGTCATCAAGTAATTCTGCTGTTGGTGTGTACTCTTCATCTTCAGATCCAGTGCATGTTCCATCTGCTGACTCTAGATCAGCTGGAGTAGTTGGGGCTATTCGTCGTGAAGTTGGAGCTGTTGGGGCTCAGAGAAGGTCTTGTGAACATCGGGTTTCTCTACCACCTGTTTCTACCAGCTCATTTTCAATTTCTCTACTGGGAAAAGATATTTCTCCACAGACAGAACTATCTGCTAGTGCTACATTCAGGAATAATCAACTAAATCAAGTATCTGCCACTATTCCTGCTTTGGCTAGCACATCCATGAGCAGAACCATTCTTGGTAGTCAACAGAATAGTAGGCTGCACCAACAGTCTGTGGGTAACCAGAAAGGTACGTTTGCCAATTTTCATGCACTTCAGTCCTTTTTAAATTTGCTAAATTTAGTATCTGTACTTTTTTTTATTGTTGCTTTATTGCTGAGGAATTGCGAATTGCTGTGCTATTATTAATGCTGTATCAATGGTATATGTGAAACCAACTATAGAATTGTCTTATGTTCGCATGAGTGTAAGTAATTGTTACCGGTGTTGCAAGGCACTCATTGAATGTTGATCTTTTTCAATCTTGTTTTCTGTATTGCTAGAGTAATAAAATAGTTCACATAATAAATGGCATTTGTAGATGCCTTTTAACTTACTACACGGTGTAGCTCTCAGCCACTCACTTTATTACTCATCTTATACTTCTATTCTTGAACTGTTTAATTGTGATGGTTCTTTAGTAAATCTGCTGTGTTCTTTAGGTATATATCAAGATCAAAGTGTTTATTTAAACAACTAGTTTTGAAGTTTGTCTAATTATGTTCTCAAATGATTTAGCCTTTTGACAATTGGCTGATAGATAATTGCATTCTAAATTACTTTTTATCCTTCTTATCTTTTATGCAGCGGTGCAGTCTAACATGGAATGGAAACCAAAAGCTATTCAAAAATCCAACATTGTTATACCAGGTGCAGCTGGAACTGATTCAGGTGCTCCATCTTGTTCTGAGAATTTGATTAGCACAAAGCAGGTGGATGTTACTGGACTATCTGAGAAATTTTCAAAAGTTAGTACCTCAGAGAATGAACACGTGATCATACCTCAACACCTTCAAGTGCCAGAATCAGAACGTGCACATTTGACTTTTGGCAGTTTTGAGGTTGGGTTTGATTTGAAAGGATTTTCATCTGCTAACGAGCAATCTCAAAACGCAGAAGATTTTTCTGATGGACCTTCTGTGAGGTAAGGTCCCACCACTTCATCATTTCCTGAATCATATTGCAGAAGAGCATTCACTTATAACCAATTGAATATTCTATATATTCATTGTTTTCTTTTAAAATAAGCTTGGAACTCTTGTCTGCCAATATAATCATGTAGCCTTTCTTAAATTTTATTACTGTGTAGTGTGTACTTTTTTTTTGAGCAATGTGTAGTGTGTACTTGAATTACAATTACTTAATATTTCCGTTTGAAGTAGAACAACTTATTCATAAAGTTTGGTTGTTGCCAGCATATCAGCCTCATCTCCATTGGATTCTACTGAGGATGTCTTCACTTCTAACCATGGGGATAATGTTGATGTCCAAGCTAGAGCCTCTCTATCCGACTATCCTGCATCAGCTGCAGAGTCTGAGGAACCACCCATTGGGAACAATGATTCTGTAAACTCACAAATCATTGGAAGTTATGCAGATATTGGATTGGTACAAAGTGGTACTCCTTACAGTTCAGGTCAACAATTGCAAAATTCACAAGACTACTCGAGCTTCTCGGTCAGTCATCTAGCACTAACTCTGTAAAATGTGCTGTTTTGTTAATTGAGGATTTTTAGGCTAGTCATGCTATAGAAGTCCAAGACATTAGATAGGAAATATCCATTTCTCTTTTTGTGTTTGTTTCTGATCTTCTCTAGAATTCTGTGCATAATCAGGCTTATGACAATCAAAGTGGTTATGATGCCCCATTTCTGAGAACAGTATTGGAAGATAATGTACGTGGACAAGACTTAGCTTCATCATCTGAGGTTTTACTTTCTTTCCCTCTATTTGCTTGTGCCAGTCTCTTTGTGTACATCACGCAGATATATTATTAATAACGGTATATTAAGGAGAAACATCTTCAGATTTGTTGGCTTGTCATTTAACAGATTTTACAAATTTTATTATTAGATGCCTTTTTTATGAATGTAACCTTATTTACTGTCTTTTTTTTGCTCAATCTAATTTCTTACTGTATTTCACATTAAAACATTTTGTTCATTTCTGTTGCAGGCCCTGAATTCACTTGCTGCTAGCTTCAGTCCATCCTCCACGGGTATCACACAACAGCAACAATTTGTTCATCAGCCTCAGCAATCACTTCCACAAATGTATCCACAAGTTCACATCCCACATTACCCAAATTTTGTTCCTTATCGTCAGATGTTTTCTCCGGTTTATGGCCCGCCTATTGCAATGCCCAACTATTCCAGCAATGGTGCTTATCCACACCCCTCCAATGGAAACAACTATCTTCTGCTTCCAGGAGGAAGCTCACAGATGGCTAATGGTAACATGAAGTATGCCCCTGCTCAGTATAAACCTGTTCCTGCTGGTAGTCCTACTGCCTATGCAAGCTATAACAATTCAGCTTTCACTATTAGTTCCCCTGGTGCTGTTGGCAGTACAACAGGAC
Organism: Canna indica; assembly: GCA_034359265.1. Classification (NCBI taxonomy): domain Eukaryota; kingdom Viridiplantae; phylum Streptophyta; class Magnoliopsida; order Zingiberales; family Cannaceae; genus Canna; species Canna indica. The sequence goes on along the minus strand of CP136898.1, from coordinate 26,036,943 downwards.
TAGAGGACTTCAGTAGGATCAAGTACAAGGACAACAGTCTGTATGTGCCAAATCAACAGGTATGGAGTGAGTTTGCAAGTTATCAGATATTTTGATCCTTTGTTTAACTCTGAGCAGTGGAGAATAAAAATAGCAGTGTAGTCTATCAACTTTTCCATCCTTATATCACTTCTTTTTGAAATATCATATGCTTGGACATAATATTACTTATCAAGATGATATAGACAATATTATTACTTTTCTCTAGATATCTTGGTTAAGTTCTTTATGCTAATTTCTAAGAAGTTGATGGATGCTTGAAACTTTAGTCTCATTGAATAAAAACAGGAGTTTTGTGTTTACTGCAGGCTGAGGCATCAGATATATGGATTCAGACACCAAGAGATGCTCCAAGCATGCAGTCAGCAACATATTTCAACTTACCAGGGCAAGGACCACATGCAGCTTTTATGCCCACTCATGCGGGTCATGCTTCATTCAGTGCTGCAGCACAGATTCCGCATGTACAATACCCTGGTCTTTACCATCCAACTCAACCAGCCTCTATGGCAACCCCACATCAGTTGGTGCACCATCAGGTCTCACCGACCATTGGTGGAGGTGTCGGGGTGGGAGTGGCAGCAGCTCCAGGGCCTCAGGTTGGAACTTATCAGCAGCCTCAGCTTGGTCATCTGAATTGGACTGCCAACTTTTGAATATGAATTTGACTGTCTGGGTTCGGAATCAAGTTTATTAATGGTCAAAGTGCCATTATCTTTGTAGAAGCACATTTTCACTTCTAGTTAAGTGACTAGTCAAGTCTAATTAAAAATATTGTTATGTCTTATGCTTTCTTGTTTCTTGATGGAATTCGAGTATATTCTTTTTTTATTTTTTAGAATTCGAGTACAATCTAATGTCGCTTAAGATATGGCTGAAGCAAGGGGTTTCCAGAATAAAAGGGTAGACTTCATTTCAGTTTACGGGTAATGAAAATAAAATTGAAATTTGACAGATAGGAGTAAACTGATTTCATGGAATAATGATTTGGTGGAATTGCTGGTAATTACTATTAATGTATTTGTAGAAACTGCAGTGTTATGTCGAGGAATTTGAGTTAACTGAAACCATGTTCGACTCTAGATGAGTTCTGGAAAGAGAGCCTTAATTAAGGAAAAAATTGAACAGCAATAATTAGATGATAATAACATAGGAAAATAAAATTAAGGGAAAAATTGAACAACAATTTTCCAGAATCATAATATTTTTAATGAAAATTAAAGGATTTGAAATATGCATGCTTAAATTTATGATATGAACTCTATAATTTGTAATATTCATTTTAGCCCCCGAAAAGTCTTTAACACATTAGAGATTATTGCATAAAGTCTAGAATAGTTTTTTAACTCTAAAAAATAATTTTATTTCATGAAATAAATTTTATATGATATAAAATTTATGTTAGAGTCAAAAAAATTTTTTTGGGCCAGATTATTTTACCGTTTTCAATATATATTGTTAGAGACTTTAGAAAAAAATTTCTAATATATGTTAGAAGTTTTTTTCAAAATCTAAAATACATAACTTCATGTTGCCTAAGGATCGGAGTACTTTGGTCCAATTCGATGTCTCTCCTTGTCTGGTTCAACGTCAGCGACCGCGGGGGACTTGCAAAAGATACTTCGAAGCTCAAGTTAGGGGGGGGGACTCCAAGGTGGAGGTAATAAAATTGGAACCTAGGTTACCTGAGGAGTGTCGTGACTATATTTATTACAGGTAGAGGTGATGACGCGGCCTGGCAATCTCACGAGGATATTAATCAAAATGGATCGAGGCTGATCCCGGAGATAGCAGGCCAGTAATGGCATATCCCTCGTGATAAGAAAGGACGTGAATGTCCTTGTATGGCTGGGTGGAACCCTTGATCGAGCGGAGTCGTTCGGTATGGCTCGAGTCAGGTTCGGGTGGTGCACCTGGGCGGAGCTGTTTGGTCTTGGCTTGATTTGGGTTGTGGCGCGGTGCTGGGTCTAATTCGACCAGGCCCAATAGTACTAGTCTAGTCCATAGCCCCCGAGCTTGGTCGGAGTCTGGAGGACTGCGTGTCGAGCTCTAAGTAGAGTTAGCTTCCCGACTTCAGCTTTTCTGCGACTTTGAGGAATTTCTGGAAATATTTTACCGTCCCGTGTTTAGCCATCATAGATGCCGAGTTGTGTTGAATGACCATAGAGGTCGAGTTGGAGCAAGATACCGTAGAGGCGAGCTAATGTAAGAGGCTGTGATTGCCGAGTTGTGTTAAGCGACTGTAGAGGCCAAGCTGATGTGAGAGGCTGTGATGGCTGAACTATTTCGGGTAGTCGCGGAGGTCATGTTTGAGGTGGATGGCCGTGGAAGCCGTGTTGAAGTAATCAACTATATGGCTGAACTAGGGTAAAGGCCGGGCAGGTGGCTTCTAAGGCAATGTTGGAGTTGGATTGAGTAGACGATCGTAGAGGCCGAGCTGAAGGGACTAGTCGTGGAAGTCGAAATAGTTTCCTATCTTGTTCTCAGGTGAGTTGAGTTGGCGTATTTTTTGCCGTGTTGTTCTTATGCCTCTTCAGCTTTTGTGCTCCGTACGACAACTTTTCGCAATAGGGCTTTCTCTTTCTTTGTGGTGCTTTTTGATTGGCTCCTCGTTTCCTCGGTTCAAGAGGTGATCATGGCGGAAAAGGTTGTTTTCACACATTCTCCCTCATTCCCTAGGCAGTTGCCACTTTCGTTTGAACGGTCTAGGTTTGTTTCTGGTGAGATTGTTGACCGTTCGATGAGGGGGAGTCCTTCGTCTATCTTGCTGCCTATAAAAGCCTTTTTCCTTCTCGCTTCCGAAGTCTAGCTTTTCTCTCAACTTGGTGTTTCTAGGGATTTTCTTCGGTGACAACCTCGAAGTTTGCTCGATCTTCGCCGTCTCCGTTTCTTCTTCAGGTGAGTTTCCTGTTGTTCTTGTAGGTCCTATCTTAGCTCTGTAAGTTTGAACTGACTCATCCCCATTCTAGGGTTTTCGTGATGGTGAGAAAAAGTGCCATAATGAAATCAGAATTTGGGTCGCCGATGAAGGATCAAGATTCCTACTCCTGGGTTCAAGAGGATGTAAAGTTGAACAGTTTAGTGTTAATCGACCTCAATAGCATTTTGTCCTTCCGGGAGGGCGTGTCCATTGCCCGTGAAGGCACCGAGGAGGACTACGAGTGTCTTCCAAGCCTTCCGTCAGATCGAGTGTGTCGTAACACTAACTCAAAATTTGTCTTCATGTACCCGACTTTCTTCAAGGAGTTGGGAATTCGTCTACTGTTTACCGATTTTAAACATGACGTTCTAAATTTGGTTTACGTGGCTCCCACGCAGTTGCACCCGAATAGTTGAGCTTTCATTCGGTGCTTCGAGATTATAATGGAATGCCTTAAGATCAAATCGAGCCTTTATGTTTTCTTCTTTTTTTTCCAAACGAAGGGTGCCCAGAAAGGGCTATGGGTGTCCTTTAATGTTGTCCTAAGGAGGAAACTCTTTGCTCTATTTAAGAGCTCATACAATGACTTCAAGACTTGCTTCTTCAGAGTCAGATCGCGAGAGGGGGTTTGGCCCTTCTGGCTAGAGCCTCCACATGGTACAGAGAGGTTTCCTCTATCCTGGAGGCCAGATCCTCGTTCTATTCAGGATTTTGAGGAGGGGAGTATCCCTCCCGAGGATGATGCTTTGATCGCCTTCCTAGAAGAGAATTGTCCGTCTGTTCCTCTTGCTCCTTAGGAGATTTTTAATAGAACTCATGACGAGTCCTTGGTTTTGGAGTATATAAGTAGGTGTTGTGGTGTAGTGTGTTTAGCGTCTTTCCTTCGTGTAAAAATTACTCACTCGTTTGACCTTTGTCTTGTGTAGAGAAAATATCTTTGTTGTGGAGGGCTCTAGGTGCTCGAACTCGGTGGGCTGCGATGAGGGAAAGTGACTCAGAGAACAATCCATTGGCGGAGAGCTTGCTAAAGTATGTGAAGTTTCTACCCTCAAGGTCTTCAGTATCTCCTTCTCTAGAGACAATTGATCAGTTGGCATTCTCGGATGCTCCTACCTCTCCTTGTTCCCCTATGAGGCATCGCAAAGGAAATAGATGTACCATTGAGGGTCCAGGCCCTCAATCAGCATATCTTCTAGTAGGAGGGGTTACGATCGCGCTAGTGGGGATGAAGGGGAATTCCCCACCAGCTGTTCCTTCCGGGGGTGATAGTGGTGCTCAGGTGGCGTCTATGGCAGGGGTAAATCCATATATGAGTCTTTTCAGTTTGACCAAGAGGCTGCAGGAGTGTTTGCTTAACAAGTCGGCCATTCATTCTTGTGAGGTTGAGCCGTTAAAGACGGCTATGGAATGCAAGACTAGTGAGGTTGATCTTTTAAACGTCTGGGTAAAAGAGGCAGAAAACCGATTTGCAGTCACTAAGGCAGAGTCAACTAAGCTTCATCAAGAGTTGGCTGTGGCTATAATGGAGAATTTTTGTTTGCAGGCTGAGACTGAGGTAGTTAGAGCGTGGTTACAGGCTAAATTTGAAGTGGCTAAAGCGCAGTTACGAGCTGAGGGGGACAAATGGAGATTTGCCATCCAAAGGTTTGAGGCCGAATGTGGGACATTTTGTTCGGCCTATAAAGAATTATTGCCCTGGGGCCTTTTTTAACTATTAGCCATCTACGGGCTTATCATGTGATGTGCATGCTCTGTTTTCTCATTTAGTAGTATTGTTTGGCTGGCCACTCAAAGAGATTTTGTTTTAGGCTGATCCTTTGGTAGGAGTGTCCAACGTAGTTCTAGGGATATGAGCTAAGCCTACTTCTCAATCGAGCCGTGGTAATGAAGCACTAAGCAAAGGCTATGCGCGAGGAATTCAGCAGGGGCTTCGAGGCCGAAAAAGGCGTGATAGCCAAGGATTGCATTCGGGGGTTCAAGCAGAACTCTCCGAGGAGCATAAGGCGGAACCGCGCGCGAGGAGTCAAGTAAGGGCTCTGAGGTCGGGAGTAGTGGTGTAATATCCAGGGACTGCGCTCGGGGGTTCAAGCCGAGCTCGTCGAGGAGCATAAGGCGAAATCGGGCGCTAGGAGTCGAGTAAGAGCTCTAAGGCCGAAACTAGTGGTGTGATAGCCAAGGACTGTGCTCGGGGGTTCAAGCCGAGCTCGTTAAGGAGTGTAAGGCGGAACCGCGTGCGAGGAGTCGAGTTGCTCCTTTTAGAGCGCGTTGGATTGAACCAGCGGCCGCTTTTAGGGCCGATGACCTGACTCGATGAAAACTGAGCTCGTGAGAAGCATGCTTGGGGTTGTGGAGGGCGTAGGAGCCCTAGATAGGCACTGAGGCTGGCGAGCAAGAATGGAACCGAGCTCGTGAGAAGCACGCTTGGGGTTGTGGAGGGCATAGGAGCCCTAGATAGGCACAGAGGTCGGCGAGCAAGAATGGTGAAAATCGAGTTCTAGTCGTTGAGTGGAGTGCTGGGCTCTAGGGCCAGAAGTAGTGGCGTAATAGCGAGGGACTGCGCTCGGGGGTTCAAGCCAAGCTCGTCGAGGAGCATAAGGCGGAACCATGCGTGAGGATTTGAGTAAGGGCTCTTTGGCCAGAAGTAGTGGCATAATAGCCAAAGACTATGCTCGGGGGTTCAAGCCAAGCTCGCCGAGGAGCGTAAGGCGAAACTGCTGGCGAGGAGTCGAGTAAGGGCTCCGAAGCTAAAAGTAGTGGTGTAATAGCTAGGGACTGTGCTTGGGGGTTCAAGCCGAGCTCATTGAGGAGCATAAAGCGGAATCACGCGCTAGGAGTCGAGTAAGGGCTCTAAGGCCGGAACTAGTGGCGTAATAGCTAAGGACTGTGCTTGGGGGTTCAAGCCGAGCTCACTGAGGAGCGTAAGGCAGAACCGCGCACGAGGAGTCGAGTTGCTCGGTTTAGAGCGTCGGACTGAGCTGGCGGCCGCATTTAGGGCCGAGGACCTGACTCGGTGAAAATCGAGCTTGTGAGAAGCACACTTGGGGTCATGGAGGGCGTAGGAGCCCTAGATAGGCACTGAGGTCGACGAGCAAGACTGGTGAAAATCGAGTTCTAGCCGCTGAGTGGAGTGCTGAGTTCTGGGGCTGGAATCCACAGCTCTGAGGGCGAAAATCCGCGTTTGAGAGGTTTAGGCCGAGCTCATTTGTGAGGACGCAAGCAAGTTTCGGATAATATAATACTTTGTTAAAGCAACGAGGTTGCCATAGGGTTTCCTGAACGTTTGAATAGTATTGGGTTAATTTTAACTTCAATTCAATTTCTTTAAATCAATTCCAACTTCAACCCAAATTAATTTCGACTAAATGATATGCGATAGCGAGTATGAAAAACAATTATAAGCAATAAAAGCAAGGCAATGCAAAGTCGAAAGATTATAGTGGTTCGGCCAACCGCCTAGCCCACTACATTGACTCCACACTAAGGATTTCTAACCAATCCTTTATAGACAATGTGTTTCCCTTTGAATACAACCGAGGACTCGCTTCTCAACCCTTTGAGAATGCCTCAAACCTATTCACCTAGGCAAAACACAACTCTATAAAGGAAACCCTAAGGTGTTTAACCTATCACACCTAGCAAGCTTACAATGAAAATCAAGTTTAATAACTAGTAAAATTACAACAAAAGGAGATAAATAGTAGATCACAACAAAGAGCTCCTTCCAAAGCCTTCAATGCCTCCAACTCCATAAGATGGTGAGATCGAATCGAAGCCGGAGTCGAGGCGAGATGAGTGCTTGAGAGAGATCGTCGATCGGTGAAGCAAGCGCGAGCAAATCTAGCTTAGAAGACACAAATCTCACTTAGGAAGCTTTAATGACTGGTTAAGAAGAGTTAAAGGAGGTTGCTGAGGGGTATTTATAAACCCCCACTCGATAGCTCCACCCAACGAGGGTTTTTCTGCCCGTTGAGGACACCCGATTGCTTGTCGGTCAATCGTTGGTCGACCGACTGATCGATCGCCGACCGACCAAAGGTGTTATGCCACTTTCGAGCATCATTCGGTCGACCGAATTGCCTACTACCTATTTTTGACTTTATTCGGTCGACTGAACCTGGGCTGAGGCTATTTTTTCCATCTTTCTTCTTGCGCGCTTCGTTTCCGAGTTCCGTTACCGAGTTTGGACTTGGATGACATTACAATTAGGCTTGGGATATATTCCTAGAGTCATATTACATGAAATCTATTTCTAACTCTAGATTTTCTACTCAATCGATGATAGAGCCATTTTTGCTGATTTTTGGTATTTCCCCGAACGAACTTCGCGCGCATATCGTAATCTCAACCTGAACTCAAAACTTCACAAATACATTAGTTTCATATTTGTTATCATCAAAATAGAGATCGAAGCCTAGGGGCAACTCTTAGGCCAACAATCTCCACTTTTTGATGATGACAAACAAAACATGAAATTTATCAATTTAAAGTGTACATTTGTGAGTTTTTTGATGAGCCATATAGATTATTAACATAAGTTAACCTATACCTCCCCTATCAACCTGCATATCAAGCTTATAGCTCCCCCTATCTATATGCATCATAAAACAAATATGACCTTGTCTTTTCTTCGCCTTTTGACATCAATCAAAAAAGGGCAAAAATCAAGGTACTATTAATGAGTTTATCAAGAAATCCGAGAAAACCATAAAGCTAAGTATCATCTACCACTATAGTCCTTCCTACCAATGTAAGCCTATAGAAGGCAAACATCGATAAGTCGCAAAGCCCCACTACAAGGCATTACATAAGTGTGATGATGCCATATAAAATGTAATTTTTCTAAATGCATGCAAAATTTGAAAATCTGAGCATTCGGCAAAGTACAAATTCTTAATTGCATCCCTAGGTTTGTGAAACTCTCTTCATTCAAGGATTTTGTAAATATATCCACAAGTTGTTTATCGGTGGATACGAATTCTACAAATATATTACCCTTAGCTACATTATCTTTAAGAAAATGATGCCTTAGATCAATGTGTTTGGTCCTAGAGTATAAAATCGGATTTTTAGTCAAGTTGATTGCACTAGTGTTGTCACAATGTATAGGTATACTTGAATATCTAAGTCCCATAGTCTAAAAGAGTTTGCTTCATCCAAAGGACTTGTGCACAACAACTAGCCACGACGATGTATTCCGCTTAGGTAGTTGAAAGTGCAACCGAGTCTTGTTTCTTTGAAAACCAAGAAACAAGACTCATCCCTAGGAGTTGGCAACACCCACTAGTACTTTTTCTATCTACTTTACACCCGGCAAAATCGGCATCCTAAAATCCAATTAAATCGAAAGATGCATTACATGGATACCATAATCCTAATTCAACTGTGCCTTTCAAATATCTCAATATGCATTTGACCGCACTTAAGTGAGATATTTTAGGACAAGATGAAACCTAGCACATGCACAAATACTAAACATGATATCGGGTCTACTTGCAGTTAAATAAAGAAGGTTACCGATCATACCTCGATATCATTTTTCATCTACCTTTACACCATCTTCATCTTTATCAAGCTTAATGGATGTGCTCATTGGTGTAGAAGCTATCTTGGCTTCATTCATCCCAAACCTTTTGATGAGCTCCTTTGTGTACTTGGCTTAATTTATGAAGATCCCTTTGTTGGTTTGCTTGATTTGGAGACCAAGCATGAAGGAGAGTTCTCCCATCATGCTCATCTCAAACTCCTCTTGCATGCACTTTGCAAACCACTCACAAAGCAATTCATTAGTGGCACCAAATATAATGTCATATATCCACATAAATTTGCACAAGTAAAATATCATTTACATCATTTTTAATAAAGAGAGAGACATAGGTTTTTCCAATGATAAAACCTTGATCAATCAAAAAGGTGGAAAGCCTTTCATACCAAGCCCTAGGGGCTTGTTTTAAACCGTACAAGGCCTTTTTAAGTTTAAAAACATGATTTGGAAACACAAGACTTTCAAAACCGAGAGGTCGCACACTTCTTGGTATCTGGAACTTGATGCTATTTGGAAGACTTCAATTGGTCAAGGGTCAGATATTTGAAAGCTATGTTGGAAGATTTCATGACTATAACAAGCTAGCTACTTTTGTTTTAGAAGACAATACTTAATTTACTTTCATTTTATTATTAGAAGACAATATTGATCTATGTTTAAGTTCATTAGTTGATATTTTACTAAGTTTGGATTAATGTTATATTTTAGTAGTTTGGATTTATGTAATGTACTCTTGATTTAATGTAAAAATGTTCTTTAATTATTGATGCTTATATTCTTAATAAGTTAGAAAAATAAAAAAAATTATTTTAGTAACAACAACAAGCTGAGATTAAACCTACTTTTGTATGATAGTTTTAAAATCCTCTCTTTAGTGATAGATAACGGTTTGAAAAAGCTATATAAATGTATATGATAACTAAATATTATTGCTATTGTAGAATGAAGTAATAGCAGGTTCAGAATGCTATAACGAACTAATCATAACAAATATAAAATGTTATAAAATAACATTCATATAGCATTCACAATTGCATTCCTAGAAATGCTATTGTAACCTCCCTACATAAGATAACATGCGATTTGACAGCGTTTCGAATAATGTTATATACTGCCTATGATAGGGTTCAAGGCATTCTATTAAAGAGAATTATTGTTGTAGTGCTAGATCTCTTTTGCACGGTGTGAGCGAGGCTTCCGTTAATTATATTTTCTCAAAGGTAGAGTAGAAAAGGATGTTGGCCAAGCTCCCCTAGTCGACAAAAACTTTTTTAACGATGAAATTTCCTGCAATTACAGAAATTATAACCAGGCCGTGTAGGTTATGATCAGTTATTTGAAAGTCAAATTCACAAAATGATATTATAGAGTTTTGGGGGTAGGTTGGCGCAGACGAGGAACATTGCCGACTGCCATGATCGTCTGAAGAGAACTTTTCCTGGCCGAGCTCGACTCCCCACCTCCCGCAAATCCATCGGCGATGTAGTCAATGACCCCTTGGGGCTCATTTGCTTTGCTGCGCTCCCTTTGGGACCTCGGGGGTGTTCGGCTTCTTCATCGAGGGTTGCGACTTTTGCTCCGACCTCTTTCTTTCTTGTGATGAAGATATTTACCAAGGTGTCCTATGCGGACTAAATCTTCGAGTTGGTCCCCAAGCATTACACACTCCTCGGTAGTGTGTCCATAAGTGTCATGGTATACACACTTTTTGCTCATGTCAGGGTTGGGCGACAACTTTTGCTTCCCTACATTGGCAGGATACTTGATAAGCTTCAGGTGGTAGATGTCTCGGAGGATGGTTTCCTACTTGGTGTTGAAGGGGTTGTGCCTTTTGAAACAAGCACTTGGGCGAGGTGGTTGTTGGCCTAAGATTTTCAACATTGGTCTTAATCTCGATTTTGATGATAACAAAAATGGTACTAATGATTTCATGAAGAATTATTTTCAGGTTCCAAGTCGTTTAGCGCACGACATCCCCGATCAGAGAAATCGGCAAGGACGTTGGTCGACGCGCTTGGATTCTTCGGGAAGTTAGAGTCTAGGTTTAGGGTATCGAGATAAATTGTAAAATCGTCAATAAGATGCTAAGACCCCTAAAGAACCAAACTAGAAAGCTGAAATCCAAACGATAAAAGAAATCAACCCGAAAAATAGGTACCGATCGCTGGCCGATCGACTGACTGCTAGTAGCTCAAAATCGACAGTAGCTTGGCGGTCGATGATTGGTCATTCGGGCGATCTACCGGCCATCAACCGGTGATTGACCAACGCTATAACGACTCGAGAAAAAGCCATTTATTTCCGTTGAGTCTGACCACCACTTGATGTTCTGCCTATTTAAAGACCTTCTAAGCCTTCCTATGACCCCCGAATGCTTCATGAGACATCCTTTGACACCCACAAGCTTTGATTGAGCCACTTCTTTGGAGAAACCCTACCTTTGACCTTAGAAACCTTGATATTGATTTTGAGCTTGCTTTGATTCATCTTCAAGTCATCAAGAGGAGCTAGGACATCCTGTTTGAGAGCTAAGTTTATATTGTTTATTTGCTCTCATTATTGTTGTATTTTGTTGTTATTTTTAGTTATTTGATTTTAGGGTTGTTCATTGGGTCGACCCGACCCAATGAACCTGAGAAATCGACCCAACCCGACCTTTTTGGGTTGGGTCGGGTCGGGTACAATTTGACCAAACACTACTAGAAATAGGTTCTTCAGCAACGGCCGCTCAAGCCGTTGCAATTTGCAATGGCGTTCTTACGGCCTTGCCACGGCTTAGCAACAGACTTTCACTAACGGCCTTGCCACGACCGCTCGGGCCATTGCTAATAGTTTTATCAGCAACGACACCGCGTCTGTGGTAGAGCCGTTGCTGATAATATTATTAGCGATGGCCACTCGGTCGTTGCTGATCTGTTGCTAAGTTATCAGCAACGCGTGTTTCTGCCACGACTCTGTTGCAACAGGCCGGGCCGTTGCACGCCATTGCTGATGCTTATTATTCTAGTTGTTAAACCCGACCATAATCGGGTCGGGTCTCGGGTTTTAGAATTTGAAATCCGATGACCCGAGACCCGACCCGATGACCCGATTATTTATATTATTTTAATCATTTTTAAATATTTATATTATAACAATATTTATTTTAAATAATTTTTTATTTTTTTAAAAAAATATTGTTAAAAACTCTTTTTTTACCTAAACGGGCAAACCCGACTACTCGGCCCGACCCGACCCGAACTAGATCGGGTTGGGTCGGGTCGGGTTTGAAAGGTAAAATTTTTTCAACCCGACCCGATTACATTTGGTCGGGTCGGATCGATTTTTTCTCTAAACCCGACCCAACCTGATCGGACCCATGAACACCCCTATTTGAGTTTGTGTTAGACCTAGAGTTTAGGTCTTGAAATTGTGTGGTAACCTTGGTGTTTGAGGTTTAAATCCACCGGTCTAAACTTAGTTTACTAGGATTAGTTGTGTTGTCCTTAGGGTTTGAGGTGAGAGAGTGCTCTCGGTAGGAAGACGGAGACTTCCCGGTGTGGAAGTGTCTTTGGGTTGAGAGCGAAGATTCTCTGGTGTAAATTCCTCATTGTAAGAAAACAAATTAATCTAGTAAAGCTAGTTTGGATATCCTAAGCGGAATGCTTAGGTAGCGGAGTAGGCATTGGGGCCGAACCACTATAAATCTCTTGTTTGCATTGCCCATTGTGATTGTTGATTAATTGCCATATTTACTCTACTTATGCTTGCTATTCTATTTGTGTATTGCCTGAGTTGTAAGAAAAGCTTAAAACCGATAAACCGCATTTTGGCTAAAGTTTTAGATAACACACTGTTCACCCTCCCTCTTGTGTAGGTCATTTCACCAACATTTGGTATTAGAGCGGGTTAGTAGATTGAGATTTCACCATCTCTTCTACTTTAGCTCAATTCTTAAAATGGCTCTAGAGAGTATAGCGTTTGCACCACCTAGGTTTGATGAGGTAAATTTTGATGTTTGGAAGAGTAGGATGTATACATTTCTTAAAACACAAATTTTTGATCTATGGTGGATGCTAAAGAATGAATATATTGAGCCCACCATTGACATTAATGATTAGACTCAAGAACAAGTTAAGTTGTTTGAATTGAATGCTAAAACAACGCATCTTTTATATTTCTCATTTTCAAATGATATACTTGAAAATGTTATGCATTGTTCTTCCGCATTTGATATTTGGGCAACATTAAACATGCTATATGATTTTGCAAAAACCAAAGAGATTACTACTTATGTTGAAGGTGGTGATGACAATGGTCATCCATCCACTACTAACGTCTCTTGTGATGCTCATAGCATTTTCGGTCAAAGAAGCACACATAAAAGCAGGAAAAGAAAAGTCAATTGCTTCATTTGCCAAGAGAAGGGACATATCAAGAAAAATTGTCCCTTAATGAGAAAGAAATCCAAGAAGGAGAAGAAGGTCTTCAATTTCAGTTCGGAATCAAGTGGAACCTCCTTAGTGATGACAATGAAGCCACCTCACAAATGTGCCTCATGGGTCTTAACGATGAGGTAAAGTCTTCCGCTTTTTGTCATAATAGTGATTCTAGCAATTCAAGCTCATTTAACATGTCTTATGATGAGCTAGTTGATGAATGTAGAAACATGTATGAATTGCTTATGAAAAAGAACAAGGAAATAAACAAAATTAAAAAGGAGAATTCTAAGTTTACTAGTCACTTGCATGCCTTAGAAGTTGAAAGTGAAAAATTGAACACTAGTATGCTTGATACATGCCATGATGATTTGAAGGTTGAAATTAAGGACTTAAAACATAGAAATGAAGAGTTAGAGATTGAAAATGATGAATAAGACTTCCAAAATTAGAAATGAAAATGAGAGCTTGAAGAATAGTTTAAAACTTAAGGGTAATGATTCTTCAAGTGATTTCAAAATGGAAAATGAGAATTTGAAAAATAAAAATTGTTTGTTGAAATCTCAATCACATGTATTGCATAAGTCCATTAATGACTTGAAACATGACGTTGTTTTATTGAGTAGAAAAACACATAATTTATCAAATGTTTCATCCTTTAGAAATCCTAGGAAGAAAAATATTTCCTTTAAGAATGCTCATGCTCATCATGAAGAAAAATATTTTAACGGAGGGATACAATTGATACAAATTTAATAGTTCAGGATACAATTTGGTGAAGTGAAAGTTTAGACTACATTTGAGATAAAGTCTAAAGTTCAGGATATATTCAGTCAATTACTCATAAAAAATTGATACTTAGACAATTTCACGTCATCTTGATTGAATGAAATATGCACTAGGTAGAAATCCATCTTAGAGACTTCATATTGAGTTAAAACTTGATGAACACATTTGAGTTTACTCATGATTTGCTTCCATGTGATTAAAATTAAAAAATCATGTGTAACTGAGTAAAATGATAACTAGATCACTTTAGGGGACTCATTCTTGAAAAGTTTGAACTAAGTCAACCAAATGACTTAGAGATATCATTTTGAGCTCAAACTTCATAAACATATTTAGATGTACTCATGTTAGGTATCTATATGCTTAAACTTGAAAAACCATGAGTAAAAGTTAAAATTTGATACTTAGCAATTTCATGATAATATGCTTATTTTTGAATGAAATGATGTTAAGGTAAAATTTTGACCAAATGATATTATACACATGATTTTCATGACCATATTTTGGTATCTGGAAAGTTTGAATGGAATCTGGAAGTGTTTTTCAAAAATAACTGATATTTACGAAAATGTCATTGAAAATTTTAGAATGTTAAGTTATTTTTGTAAAAATGCAAAAAAATAATTTTTGACTGATTCTTGAAACTGCGTCTTCATTGAAAATTCTAGTTTCTATAGTAAAAATTTCAGAAATTTTCATGAAGCTTATGATTTATCGTAGATTTTCAAAGTTCATTTTCAGAAATCCATAGTATTGTTTCCGTCAAGAACTCATTTTTCCGATACTTTGCCCTTTATTCGAAATCTTCGAATGAGACTTCAAGTATGATGTTAGAATCATGGTTTTGGTATCGCTCTCATTTTGACTCATGAAAAATCATTTCTAAAATGATTTTTGATATCTTGACCGATAGTTGAAAATATCGATACTTGAGTTTATACATGATTTTCGAATTTGGATTTTAGTTATAATTCTATAAAATCATGTATTACTTAGTCTCATATTTGTATGTTGTTTTCATCCCTTAAGTTGATGACTTCATTTTCATGAAAAATTGTGTTTAAGTCTCAACTTTGATTTTTGGTAGACTTTTCTTGCCCTTTTTGATTGATGTCAAAAGGGGAAAAAATATAGTTAAAAGGGAAGAAAATATAGGAAAATCATGCATATAAATAGGGGGAGTAAATTTACTTAGATATGAATGATGATAGGGAGAAATCCCTTGGTTGATGTCTTTTGTGCTTTAATAAATATATTTTCTTAAGGATGTTTGTCATCATCAAAAGGGGGAGATAATAGGCCTAAGGTTTTTAACTTTGGCCTTAATCTCGGTTTTGATGATAATAACATGGAACTAATGATTTCATGGAGAATTATTTTCAGGTTCCAAGTCGTTTAGCACACGACGTCCCTAATCGGAGAAATCGGCAAGGACGTTGATCGACACACTTGGATTATTCGGGAAGTCTAGGTTTAGGGTGTATAGATAAATTGTAAAATCTTCAATAGGATGCTAAGACCCCTACAGAACCATACCCAAAAGCCGAAATCCAAACGATAAAAGAAATCAACCTGGAAAATGGGTACCGATCGTTGGTCGATCGATGGTCGATCGACCAACTATTGATCGCCGACCGACCGCCAATGGATCAAAATTGATAGTAGCCTGGCAGTCGATGATTGGTTGTTCGAGTGGTCGATCGGCCATCAGCTGGCGATTGACCGACGTTGTAACGACTCAAAAAATAGTCGTTTATTTCCGTTGAGCTCGAACACCACTTGATGTTATTCCTATTTAAAGGCCTTCTAAGCCTTCCTATGACCCCTGAATGCTTCATGAGACCTCCTTTGGCACCCACAAGCTTTGATTGAGTCACTTCTTTGGGGAAACCCTAGCTTTGAGCCTAGAAACCTTAATATTGACTTTGAGCTTGCTTTGATTCATCTTCAACTCATCAAGAGGAGCTATGACATCTTGTTTGAGAGCTAAGTTTATATTGTTTATTATTTGCTCTCATTATTGTTGTATTTTGTTGTTATTTTCATTGTATTTGAGTTTGTGTTAGACCTAGAGTGAAGGTCTTGAAATTGGGTGATAACTTTGGTGTTTGAGGTTTAAATCCACCGATATGAACTTAGTTTACTAGGTTTAGTTGTGTTGTCCTTAGGGTTTAAGGTGGGAGAGTGCTCTCGGTAGGAAGGCGGAGACTTCCGGATGTGGAAGTGCCTTTGGGTTGAGAGTGGAGATTGTCTTGTGTAAATTCCTTATTGTAAGGAAACAAATTAATCTAGTAAAGCTAGTTTTGAAATCCTAAGCTGGGTGCTTAGATAGTCGAGTAGGCATTGGGGCCGAATCACTATAAATCTCGTGTTTGCATTACCTATTATGATTGTTAATTGCCATATTTACTCTACTTCTGCTTGCTGTTCGATTTGTGTATTGCCTAAGTTGTAAGAAAAAGATTAAAACCGATAAACCACATTTAGGCTAAAGTTTCAGATAACACACTATATATTCACCTCCCCTCTAGTATAGGCCATTTCACCAAACAGTGGTAACCTTGGCCCCCTGCCGTTACCCCTCTCATGTCAGCTGTGGTCTTGTGTCTTCCTTTTTGGACCTTTTGTCTTCGACCGCAGCTTTGAGGTTCTTCTAGTCGATCTTCTTTGCTTCACGGAGTTCCTCCATCTTTATGAAACTTGCAACCTTTTCCTGGAATTTGGCCATGTCGTCTTTAGGCTCGGTCAAGGTGATCTGGTCGGCGAAAGGCCCGGGTTTTAGCCCGGGTTGGATGCATAAGAGCTCGATCTATGGGTCGAGGTTGGGAATTTTGATCGCTTTGGCCTGGATCCTATTCAGGTACTCTCTCAGGGGCTCATGTTGCCCTTGCCTAACTTAGTGGAGGGCAGCTCCTGTCTTGTGATACACTTGTTATGTAGTGAATCGGCTAAGAAAGACGTGGGAAAGGTCGTTGAAAGAGTCAATCAATCCTGGCGGGAGGGAGGCAAACCATAATAAAGCGGTTTTCCCTAGGAAGGTCGAGAAGGCTCTACAAAGTGCAGAATCGGTTGCTCCATGATAGAGCATCATGGTGTGGAACGCCGTTAGGTGTAGCATGGGGTCACCTGTTCCGTTGTATGGTGTCATGGTGGTAAGTAGCTCACTTCTCGGTGGGAGGCGAATTGCTATGATGTGTTTGGCAAAGGGTCCTACGTCAAGATGGGAGGTAGCTAGCCCCAATTTCTCGGGCCTTTGGATCTTCGCCCTTTTTCGGCTGAGGGGTGTTGGAGACCTCGTCTCGAAGGACAGAGTATGGCCTTCTTCTTTCCGAGTGGTTGTTGTCCCCATGCTCTGAGCGGTAACGCTCGGGGTTACCCGGGGGTTGTCCCTAAGACCGCATTGGTATCTCAAACCTGGGTTGTCGGTTGTTGGTTTTGCACTTCTATCTCGTCTACCCATTGTCGAGGTCTTTAGGGCGAAGGTGGGCTGGTAGCGGAGCATCGCTCCTCGTTGTTTCAGCATCACCAGGTTGCGGTCGATCATTGCCGTTGGAGTATATCTTCTAATAAGGTAGGATGTTGATATCCTTATGTGGCTAGGTGGGGTCATTGGGCAGAGCTATTTAGTCTAGCGTGGGTCTAACTCAGGGGTGTAGTTGGACGGAGCCCCCTAGATAACATCGCGCAGTTTGGTTTGGAATGAATGATGGGACGCTGTTGGGTCTAATCTGATCGTGCCTAGTAGTTTTAGTCCAGTCCAGCAACTTTATTGAGAAATAAAGAAATTATGCGTACAGGAGGAGTGCTTGATTCCGTGCTTTATTAGTGCTTTCTGAACACAACTTGAGTCCTTTCAAGGGTTGAGTCGGAGTTGCTTTCGCATGTCCCATCCTGGGCTCGGCTCAGAGGCTCTGGCCGGCTATTTGCCTTTGATTACGGAGAGCGTTTGCGGGCTACTAGGCTCTTTCTTTGATTCAGTCATCTTTGTCTTGAGGCATTCGTTATAACACCAACGGTCTTCTTTATGATCGGCATGTAGCATGCCTACCTCCATTTCCGAGACAGGAAATTTTAACGCCAGGTGGGGAGTGGACACGACGGCTCTCAGATTGTTCAAGAACGGTCGTCCTAGGATCGCGTGGTATGGGTCAGAGATACCTTGATTGAATGAAATGTGCACTTGGTAGAAATCCATCTTAGAGACTTCATTTTAAGTTGAAACTTGATGTACATGTTTGAGTTTACTCATGATTTACTTCCATGTGGTTAAAATTGAAAAATCAGGTGTAAATGGAAAAAATGATAACTAGCTCATCTTAGGAAACTCAAGCTTGAAAAAATTTGAACTAAGTCAACAAATTATTATAGAAATTTCTTTTTGAGCTCAAACTTCACAAGCATGTTTAGATTTACTTATGTTATGTGTCCACATGTTTGAATTTGAAAAACAATGAGTAAATATTGAAATTTGATACTTAGCAATTTCATGATATTATGCTTGTTTTTGAATGAAACCATGCTAAGTTGAAATATTGACCAAATGACATTATTTTCATCTCAAACTTGATAAACATGATTTTCATGACTATATCTTGATATCTGGAAAGTTTGAATGAGAACTGAATACATTTGCAAAAATAATTGATATTTACGAAAATGCCATTGGAATTTCAGCATGTTCAGTTATTTTTAAAAAAATGTAGAAAAAAATATTTTTGACTAATTCTTGAAACTGCATCTTCATTGAAAAATCTAGTTTCTCCAGTAAAAATTTCAAAAATTTTCATGAAGATTATGATTTATCGTAGATTTTCAAACTTTATTTTCAGAAATCCAAAGTATCGTTTCAGTCAAGAACTCATTTTTTCGATACTTTGCTTTTTGTTCGAAATCTTCGAATGAGACTTCAAGTATGATATTATAATTATGTTTTTGGTATCATTCTCATTCTCAGTTTGATTCGTGAAAAATCATTTCTAAAATGATTCTTGATATTTTGACTAATACTTGAAGATATGGATACTTGAGTTTATACATGATTTCCGGATTTGGATTTTAGTTATCATTCCTTGCTATCATATATGATTTAGTCTCATTTTAGAAATTTGGTTTTCATCCCTTTGGTTGAGATCTTCATGCTTTATGATAAAACTTTTAGAGTCTCAACTTTCACTATAGGTTCACTTTTTCTTGCCCTTTTTGATTGATGCCAAAAGGGGGAGAAAAATATAGGTAAAAGGGGAAAAAATATAGGAAAACCATGCATATAGATAGGGGAAGTTTATTTTCATAGATATGCATGTTGATAGGGGGAGAAATCCCACGATTGACTACCTTAATGCTTTATTGAAAATATTTTATTAATGTTTGTCATCATCAAAAAGAGGGAGATTGTTGGCCTAAGGTTTTCAACCTTGGTCTTAATCTCGGTTTTGATGATACCAATCATGGAACTAATGTTTTCATGGAGAAATATTTTTAGATTCCATATCGGTTTGCGTGCGACGTTCTCGATCGAAAATATCGAAAAATTGGTGAATCGGAAGGACGTTGATTGACGCGCTCGGATTCATCGGGACTCGGAAAGAATAGAGTTTAGGTTTAGGGTGTCTAGAATGAATGTATTAATCCTCATTATGATGCAAAGATCCCTAAAGAACCAAACCTGAAACTCGAACCAAAAGAAAGAACCTTGCTGGTTCAGTTGACTAGACTTCAATCGGAATGTACCAGTACTCTACAGTATTATCAAGAGTTTTTAAGTCATAAACAACATCCCAAAACAACCTGGATGGACAATCCAAAATAACCTGGATAGACAACCTGAAACAACCCAGATTGATATTTCAGAATAGCCTGGAAAGTACCGGTACACTATAGTATTTCCAGCAGAATTCCCAGAATGCCTTTAACGGCTCTATTTTGAATTTCTACCCATTGAGCCTGTTTGAAACTGCGCTCCTACACTTGGGACCTCTATATAAGACCTCAAACTTGCCTTCCAAGCCATCTTACACTTCTTGAGACATATTTTGATCACCATTGAGCTTGATTGAGCGATCCTTTGTGCAAACCCTAGCTTAGAGACAAAAACCCTTGATCTTGCTTTCAACCTTCAATTGTTTCATCATCAAGGCATCAAGAGGAGCTAGGACTTCTTGGTTGAGAGCTAAGTTTGTATTGTTTATTATTGCTCTTATTTGCTTGTATTTTCTTGTTGTTTTTTGATCACTTATGTTTGTAAGAAGGTGTAGGTGACACACCTTGGGTTCACTTGTTTGTAACTTTAGGGTTCCTTAGGTTTGAGGTAGAGGCACTCTCTAGTGTGAGAGATAAGGCCTTGGTAAACCCACTATAAATCCTTGATGGTGAGCCAAGGTAGTGGAGTAGGCATTGGGGCCAAACCACTATAAATCTATCTTGTTTGTGTTGCTTATATTGTGTTTTGATTACTTGTGCTATTTACTCGCTTCCCCATTCATCTAATTAACTTGAGCACTTGCCTAAGCAATCAAGAAAATGATAAAATCGATTTTAGGCTAAAGTTTAGCGAACACACTATTCACCCCCCTCTAGTGTAGGCCATTTCACTTACATTTGGTATCAGAGTGGGTCATTGCTTGAGATTTCACCATCTCTTCTACACTTTGTATCAATCCTAGAATGGCGCTAGAGTCGGTAGTCACTACACCTCCTAGGTTCGATAGCTCTAATTTTGGTTTATGGAAATCTAGGATGTATACATTTCTAAAGACTCAAGGTTTAGGAGTTTATGAGATGTTAAAAACCCAATATGTTGACCCTAAGGTAGATAGCAGTGCATGGACTCAAGAATAACATGATTTGTTTATGTTAAATGCAAAGGCTAAGAATTGCATAAGTTGTTCTTTGCAAAATGATGTTTTGGAAAAATCATGCATTGTACCTCCGCTTTTGATGTTTGGGCTTGTTTAAATATGTTGTATGTTTATGCAAAAACCGAAGACACTCTTGATGAAGGTGGTGATGACAATGGTCATCTACCTACTACTAACTTGGTTTTTGATGCCCAAAGCCTATCTAGTCAAAGGAACACAAAAAATCGAAGAAGAAAGCTAAGGTGCTTCATTTGTCAAAAAAAGGGACATAAGAAGAACAATTGTCCCTATTTCAAGAAAGATGGCAAGAAGAGGAAGAAAGCTTCAACGTCTTGTATTGACTCAAGTGAAGCCTCCTCTGATTAGGATCGAAAAGCCACTTCGAAATTATGCCTCATGGGTATCCATGATGAGGTACTATTCTCTCCTTTTAGTCGATCATGATAAAAATATTGTTTATGATAGTAATGCTAGTTCTTCAAGTTCAATTGAAATGTCATACGAAGAACTACTAGAAGAAAGTCAAAAATTGTGTGCCTTGCTTTTGAAAACGGACAAAGAAAATAAGAAGTTGAAGAAAGAAAACTTAAGTCTTAGTTCTCATTTACATGATGTCAAATTAGAAAATTAGAAGCTAAAAACTAGTTCGTTTGATCATTGCCATGATAAATTTAGTCTTGAGATTAAGGATTTGAAAAGTAGTAATGAAAATTTAGAAATTGAGAATGATGAATTGCTAATTAGTAATTTAAAATTTAGAAACGAAAATGAGAAATTGAAATTGGAAAATTTGAAAAATAAAAATAAAAATGATATTTTGAAATCTCAATTGCATGCTATCCATAAGCCCATGAATGATTTAAAAAATGAGGTTTTATTCTTGAGTAGGAGAGTTAATGAACTTACTAATGTTTACTCTCCCAAGAACTTTAGAAATAGAAATTGTTGCATCTAAGAATGCCTATGCTCATATACATGTTAGACATTCTAGCTTTAAACCTCACGTTCAAAACAAAAAAATTAATGGAAATTATTTTTGTTGTGGTATATATGGTCATGCTATTTATGATTGTGCATCTAAAAGAAATCCAAGTGCAGCTAGGATACTTTGGATTCCTAGGCCAATTAACCCCCAAGGACCCAAGCCATTTGGGTACCAAATATTTCATGCTCTTATGTAGGGGGAGCTACCACACAAGAGTAAAGAGAAGTGAATGTTGAAGTTGACCATGGAATTGAACGAAGAATCATCTCTTGGTTGCAACTTCAAGTAATCTTGATGCCTAAGTAAGGTTGGCATCAAAAGTATTTTGGTATCATTTCTATCAGTCTAATATATATATTAAAGTTAGAATTGTGATACATTATTGATTTTGGTTGATTTCCCCGCTCTTGATATATTTCATGAAATGAATTTTTTATTTTGATTTTCGGTCTCTTCGGAGACCTATGTAGCCTATAACGGGCTCATGCGACCTTGCGGTTCTAATTCGTTGGCTAATTATGGTCTTTCGGTTTTCAACCAATAGGATATTTCATATTTTGAGATCTCTCGATTCATTTTGGTTTCATGATTTTCATTCTTTAAAATGAATCTTTACTACTTAGCAAAGTAGGTGGTTGAAAATGATACTTAATTTTTTGTCTTTGCTATCTAGTCTAGTTAATCTTGCTTGTAGCCATAAGTTCATTATGATACTAATGATGCTTCCTTGCAAGATAAACTTAATTTTAATGGAAGGCTCTTGCTTGTAGCCATAAGTTCATTATGATACTAATGATGCTTCCTTGCAAGATAAACTTAATTTTAATGGAAGGCTAAAGAAATCTGGGAAAGAAAGTGAAAATTTTGAAATTTCTCAAGAAATGAGGTATGAGTTTTATGTTGGCAAAATTCTTGCATAACACCTCAATTTTCTTGATAAAATGATTTTTCTATGCTCATGAATGATTTTGCATGATAATTGATTGAAATCTTATGACTAGATAAAATTTTGATACTTAGGCAATTTCATGATATCTTGATTGAATGAAATATGCACTAGGTAGAAATCCATCTTAGAGACTTCATTTTAAGTTGAAAATTGATGAACATGTTTGAGTTTACTCATGATTTACTTCCATGTGGTTAAAATTAAAAAATCAAGTGTAAATGAGAAAAATGATAACTAGATCACCTTAGGAAACTCAAACTTGAAAATTTTTGACCTAAGTCAACAAATTATCATAGAAATTTCTTTTTGAGCTCAAACTTCACAAACACATTTAGATTTACTCATGTCAGGTGCCCATGTGTTTAGATTTGGAAAACAATGAGTAAAAGTTAAAATTTGATACTTAACAATTTCATGATATCATGCTTGTTTTTGAATAAAATCATGCTAAGTTGAAATCTTGAGCAAATGATATTATTTTCATCTCAAACTTGATAAACATGCTTTTCATGACTATATCTTGATATCTGGAAAGTTTGAATGAAAACTGAATACATTTGCAAAAATAACTGATATTTACGAAAATGTCATTGAAATTTCAACATGTTCAGTTATTTTTAGAAAAATGCAAAAAAATTATTTTTCACTGATTCTTGAAACTGCATCTTCACTAAAAAAATTAGTTTCTCCAGTAAAACTTCCAAAATTTTTCATGAATATTCTGATTTATCGTAGATTTTCGAAGTTCATTTTCAGAAATCCAAATTATCATTTCAGTCAAGAACTCATTTTTTCGATACTTTGTTTTTTGTTCAAAATCTTCGAATGAGACTTCAAGTATGATATTAGAATTATGTTTTTGGTATCATTCTCATTTTGACTCATGAAAAATCATTTCTAAAATGATTCTTGATATTTTGACTGATACTTGAAGATATCTTTACATGAGTTTATACATGATTTTCCGATTCGGCTTTTAGTCATCATTCCTTGCTATCATGTATGATTTAGGCTCATATTAGACATTTGGTTTTCATCCTTTTGGTTGAAATCTTCATACAGTATGATAAAAATTTTAGAGTCTCAACTTTGACTATAGGTTGACTTTTTTTTGCCCTTTTTGATCGATGCTAAAAGAGGGAGAAAAATATAGGTAAAAAGGAAAAAAAATAAAGGAAAACCATGCATATATATATAGGGGAAGTTTATTTTTATAGATATGCATGTTGATAGGGGGAGTAGTCCCATGATTGACTTCCTAAATGCTTTATTGAAAATATTTTATTAAGGTTGTCTATCATCATCAAAAAGGGGAAGATTGTTGGCCTAAGGTTTCCAACCTTGGTCTTAATCTCGATTTTGATGATAACAAATATGGAACTAATATTTTCATGAAGAAATATTTTCAGGTTCCATATCGGTTTGCGTGCGACATTCTCGATCAAAAATATCAAAAAATCGGTGAATCGGAAGGATGTTGATCGACGCGCTCGAATTCATTTGGAAGAATAGAGTTTAGGTTTAGGGTATGTAGAAGATTGTATTAATCTTCATTATGATGCAAAGATCCCTAAATAACTAATCCTGAAACCCAAACCAAAAGAAAGAACCTTGCTGGTTCGGTTGACTAAACTTCTATTGGAATGTATATATACCTCTACAGTATTACCAAGAATTTCTAAGTCATAAACAACATCTCGGATGGACAACCCGGAACAACCTGGATGGACAACCCGAAACAACCTGGATAGACAACCCTGATTGACATTTTGGAATAGCCTGAAAAGTACCGGTACATTGTAGTATTTCCAGCAGAATTCCCAGAAAGCCCCTAACGGCTCTATCTTGAATTTCTACCCATTGAGCTTGTTTGAAACCAAGCTCCTACACTTGGGACCTCTATATAAGACCCCACACTTGCCTTCCAAGCCATGTAACAGTTCTTGAGACATATTTTGATCACCATTGAGCTTGATTGAGCCATCATTTGTGTAAACCCTAGCTTGGAGACAAAAACCCTTGATCTTGTCTTCAATCTTCAATTGTTTCATCATCAAGGCATCAAGAGGAGCTAGGACTTCTTGGTTGAGAGCTAAGTTTGTATTGTTTATTATTTCTCTCAATTGCTGGTATTTTCTTGTTGTTTTTTGATCACTTGTGTTTGTAAGAAGGTGTGGGTGACACACCTTGGGTTCACTTGTTTGTAACTTTAGAGTTCCTTAGGTTTGAGGTAGAGGCACTGTCTAGTGTGAGACATAAGGCCTTGGTAGACCCTCATTAAAAAGAAAGGAAAGTTAATACAAGTGGTGGTGAAATCCTTGGTGGTGAGCCAAGTTAGTGGAGTAGGCATTGGGGCCGAATCACTATAAATCTATCTTGTTTGCATTGTTTATATTGTGTTTTGATTACTCGTGCTATTTACTCGCTTTCGCATTCATCTAGTTCAATTGAGCACTTGCCTAAGTAATCAAAAAAATGATAAAATCAAATTTAGGCTAAAGTTTAGCGAACATACTACTCACCCTCCCTCTCGTGTAGGTCATTTCACTTAAAGTACCACTAGCTAGGTATGTCAATGGTGCGGGGTGAGTACGGGGAATGCCTACTTGCTACCCGCCCCGCAAAATATATGGGTACCCGCTACTTGTTTAATTCTCTACGGGTATCAAAAATGGGTACCCATTTAATTACCCGTGGGTGGACGAATACCCACGGATATTGGCGGGTGTCCATGACACTTTAAAAATATAAATTATAATATTTTGATAACAACTTCAAATATAAACACACTACACAAGGTTATAAACACAAGATCTTGAAATATACATTACAAATTTTTCTCAACATCATATAAGGTTTTCAAATATAAATTACAAATATTTATCAACATCAACATAAGATTTTAAAACATAAAGTCTTCAACATAAGGTGAATTTACTTATTTTCGCGGGTAATGGGTACCCGCGCGGGTACGGGTACTATAATATACTTGTACCCACCCAATATAATAAACGGGTAAGAAAAATTACTCGCAAAATTCCCGCGGATAGGAAACTTACCCCCATACTCATCATAAATGGGTAAATACCCGCGGGTACCCGCCTAAACGAGTATTATTGTCATCCCTAACTACCACACACTCCTCGATGGTGTGACCGTAGGTGTCGTGGAACGCGCACTTCTTGCTCATGTCAGCATTCGACGATAGCTTTTATTTTCCCGCATTGGCAAGGTATTTAATGAGCTTTAGGTGATAGATATCACGAAGAATGGTTTCCTTCCTAGTATTAAAAAGAGTATACCTTTCGAATTGGGCACTCAAACAAGGTGATGACCTCGACCCTCTGTCAGTATTCTGTTCGTGGCGATTGCGACCTTCACTTTTTTTGTCTCCCATTTTGGACTTTTTGTCTTCGACAATGGCCTTGAGATTTTACTAGTCAGTCTTTTTAGCTTCTCGGAGTTCTTCCATCTTTATGAAGCTGGCAGCCTGCTCCTGAAACTCGGCCATGTCCTTAGGCTCTGTAAGGGCGATCAGGTCGACGAAGGGTCCAAGCTTTAGCCCAAGCTGGATGGAGAGGAGCTCGATCTGTGGGTCGAGATTGAGAATTTCGGCCACTATGGCCTAAAACCTATTCAGGTATTCTCTTAGGGGCTCGTGTTGCCCCTGCCTAACATAGTGGAGGGCAGCCCCCGTCTTGTGATATACTAACGATGTGGTGAACTAGTTGAGGAAGACGTTGGAGATGTCTTCGAAAGAATAAATAGACCTTGGCGGGAGAGAGACAAACCACAATAGAGCGGTTTTTCCTAGGATGGTTGGGAAAGCTCTGCAAAGCATGGGATCAGTTGCTCCGTCATAGAGCATCGTGGTCTTGAATGCTGTCAGGTGTAGCACGGGGTCGACTGTATCGTTGTAGGGTGTTGGGGTGGTAGGTAACTCACTCCTCGGCGGGAGGCTGGTTGTTATGATGTGCTCGATAACGGATCCTGCATTGAGATGGAGAGTAGTCCCGATTTTTTGAGCTTTAGGATCCTCGCCCTTCTCCGGATAGGGGGTGCTGGAGACTTCGTCGTGAGGGATAGGGTCCGGTCTCCTCTTTCCCAAGTGATTGCTTTCCCCAGGCTTTGAGCGGCATCACTCGCTGTCATCTAGGTGTTGTTCACGAGATCGTGTCAGCATCTCAATTTAGGATGTTAGCCATTGGTTTTTGACCTCCAAATCATTTATTTGCCGCTGGGACTCTTGAGGGGGAGGATGGTCTAGTACTAGAGTGTCGCACCTTGCTGTTTCAGTGTCACCAGGCTGCGGTGGATCGTCGTCGTCGGGTCATTGCCGTGGGCGTGTGGCGGCGATCGCTTGGCTCCGAGTTCCAACAATTATGGGGAGGGTAAGCTTTACTCAGCCCCACGATGGTCGCCAAATTTTCTGCCTGAGGATTGGAGTACTCTGGTCCAGTTCGTTGTCTCTCCTGATCTTATTCAATGCGAGCGGGGGGGGGGGTTGTAAAAGACACTCCAACACTCAAGTAAGGAAATACTCCAAGGTGGAGGTAATGAAATTGAAACCTAGGTTACATAAGGAGTGTCGTGTTTGTATTTATTGCAGGTGGAAGTGATGACATCGCCTGATAATCTCGTGGGGATATTGCTCAGAATGGGTCGAGGTTGATTCCGGAGATAGCGGGCCTGTAATAGCATATCCCTCATGATAAAACAGGACCTGGGTGTCTTGTATGGCTGGGTAGAGCCCCCGGGAGGAGCCGTTCGGTCTGGCTCAAGTCGGGTTCAACTGGTACCCTCGGGCGGAGCTGTCTGGTCTCGACTTGATTTGGGTTGTGGGGCATTGCTAGGTCTAATCCGATCGAGCCAAATAGTACTAGTTCAATCCACTTCATCTCTAAAAAAAATTATTCATAAAATATATTTTATATGATATCAAAGAGGTGCTAGGGTTTTTTTTAAAAAATTGGACGAAAATATTATATTGTCTTTTATTTAAATTATGTATTATAAACTTTGGGCAATTTTTTTTTAAACTTTAGAGATTTTTGCGCAATAGTAAAATGGGTATTATAAATTTTGTATTCCGGATTTAAAAAAATTAAACAATCATATTCTAAATCCAAGAGCTTTTTTTAATGATATTTCGCTTTCCGGAAAAATTGCTAAAAATTGAACATGCTATTGGAAGTATCTTTATATTTTTGGTGAGTGTAATTTATTTTCGGTTCCCTTCATTTTATATAACATTCTATTTGTTGGATACTTCGATAATGAAAATATCTAAGATTGATGTTTATGACCCACGAGAATCTAACATAATTTTTCACTAACTTAAAATATATTTTTTGAGTGAATAATCGAAGATATTTTCAATAACATATTCATTTTTTTCAATTAATTTTATTTCCCTATACTATTGTGGTTTAATTGATATTGTTATATATATGTGATATCATTTTCTTCATCTAAGTGACAGTTTCTTCAAATTAATAGACTTTTTCAACGTCAAACATTTAGCTGATAAGCTGACGAGTATTTCAATGGGATCTATGATTTTGGTGTTATATACTTCGCTACAAGCCATCTTAGCACAAAGTCAAGAAGAAGCAAGCTTTTGGAACCTACACCCATTTAGCAACGAAGACATGTGAAAATTGGGATTCCTAGGTTGCGAAGATTTCCATTCTCTCTTTTTTTAGTTTCATTAGTTTTCTTACTTTTCTTATCGTATCATATTCTTGTGACAACCCAAGTATTCCTGTGTAAGCTTGAAAGAATATTTTTATCGTGTCATTTTCTAGTAACCTATTGACTAATTCAATGGCTGATACAGGCGAAACATTAAACGATTATAGTCAAATTACTAAGATATCAACACTTGAACTAAAAGATTTATTCAAATAAATCGCCACCAACGGCTTTTACGAAGCTAGACATTTTCTTTTGTTCGAATAACAATTTTTTGGAAACTTATAAATTATGGTTAATTACAAAATATATTTTGACTTTTTGAAAGTAATTTATTTTGTTTGAATAACAATTTTTTGGAAGCATATAAATTAAAGCTATTACAGATAATCAAAATAAATCACCATTTCCTAAATCTGAATTCGCAGGTTATTATTACTATATTTGAAGCTGACAAATCTAACGATCCACCGACAGGGATCATCTTCCTCACATATTCCAGTATCCCCTTCCACTGGTGGCCGATGGCGACCTCCCCTGCTCAAACCACCCCCAGTTCTCCGGATTCCTGTGCAGCGGCGACGACGCCTCCGGCCGCGGCGTGAACGGTCCGGACGACCCCCGCCACTCCCCGACACACTTCACCACCACATCCTCAATCTTGAAAGCACCAAGGATCAATCACACACAACACCAGTAGAGACGAATGAGAATGCCAGATCTAAACTCTCGAAAGCTTCTATAAACTGAAATCAGAAAACAATCAAATACACCAAAAAACTACTTCAAAAGAAAGCAGTAAACCTATTTATAGTATCAGCGCTGAAACAGAGAGCGCCTCTGTAAAAACAAGTAACAACATACTTCTATATATTGTTTATTGCAAAAGCATGTTTAAAATAGGTCTTCTTACGTGCCACGTCATCCTGTAAGATACGGTTTTAATCAAGCTTCACATTACATATTCCAACACTCCCCCTCACCCATAGCCTCGTAAACTTTTTCTATGTACTCCCCGGGGCTCACCGTCTTCTCCCCCGTTAGCATCTCCGTCCCGACCTCCTCCCTCACGAACTTGTACACCGGATAAGTCCTGCACCTCTGTATCCTGCTCCCGACTATGAAGTCCCCTCTCCCGAACCTCTCCCTCGCCTTGGCGACCTCCTCTCTCAGTGCTATTCCGAGCTCTTCCTGGAACTTGGGGATCCGCTTGAATGCCGCCATGCCTTCTTCCGTCCCCTCGAGCGCCTTTTCCACTAACACCTCCCTGAGCTGCAGCATCAAGGCGTAGGAGGGGTTCGCTGGGTCGTCGATGTAGGAAAACACGGGCTGCCTTTCGATCACTTGGATGAGCTCTTTCTCGCAGAAGCGTGCCTCGGTTAGGCTGCGGTCCTCGTCGACGCACAGCGATTTCCTGGTTGATTGAAGCAGGACTTGCTTCACGACCTCGCGCAGGTTCTCTTCCATCTGCCTCAGGTCGATGGCTTGGCACAAAGCGATTATGTAGGTGGACATCATTAGCTTCAAGATCTCGACTGCTTCCGCGCTCTTCCGCGCCGAGATGAGGCCCAAGGAGTTGACGTCCTGGTTGTGCTGCTCCGCGCTCTGGACGTGGGTTGTCACCGGGTTGGCCAAGTACTGGAGCTCGGAGCAGTAGGCGGCCATGGCTATCTCTGCCCCCTTTAGCCCGTAGTCAAGGCTGGGGTCGGCGCCGGCGCTTAGATCGGAGGGCAAGCCATCGTTGTAGTAGTCGCAGACGAGCTCAGAGAATTGGGCGAAGACCAGCTTCCCAATGGCGGCGAGGGAGATGCGGAGGTTGTCCATGGAGACGCCGATGGGCGTTCCCTGGAAATTGCCGCCATGGAGAGCGATGTCGCGGGCCACGTCGATGAGGGGATTGTCGTTGACGGAATTGATCTCCCGCTCGATCGAGTGCGTCGCCATGCGGATCACCTCAATTTGGGGGCCAAGCCATTGCGGCGATGTCCGGAGCGCGTACCATGTAGTTTGGCCTCCTTCATGTAGTCGCTACCATCGTGCAGCGGTAGCTTGGGGATCAGGTTGTAGTTGATGAGTTTGGCCATGGCCTCGAGAAGCTCCCACCGGATGCCGGAGTAGCCCTGGATTAGAGTGTTTGTCCTCACAAGCATCGCGACCTTGGCGTACCTCGCGGAGAGGCACTCCTTGCCGATGACGCCGACGTTGAGGAAGCGGATGAGCTCGGTCTGCAGGTCGGCGGCCTTCTTGGTGCGGTGGTGCGAGGTGGCGCCGAACCCAGTGGTGAGGCGGTCGGTGTTGTCGGCTACCCAGGCAGCGCTGCGGACGACGCGCTGGCGGGCGGCGTCAGCATCAAGGATGACAGACACAGAAGGGCTGCGAGCGACGGCGACAACCTGGGCGACAGTGAGTGTGGTACCCTCGAGGTCGACGGAGGAGAGGGAGGAGAACTGGGTGACCGGTGATCATGCGGTGGACCTCGTCAAAGTAGGCGCAGGAGAAGGCCTCGGCGGCCTTCTTCCAGTGCGGGGGGGTTGGGGACGAAGGAGGTGCCGGAGATAGCGATCGGGTTGATGCCATCGGTGGGGACGGGAAGCGTTGGTGGATGGAAACACCGAATGGGATGGATGGAGGTGGTGGGTGAGACCATTGCTGCAAACTCTCAACAGTGACGAGCTCGCAATGTGTCTGTGGAAAAGATGGCTCGGATCCCTCCGATGGCAGTAGAAGGTAGTGGAGATTTATAGCAGCTGAAAGTGGCTGGAGCTGGCTGGAGGGAATTGCATTGCTTCTTTAAGCATGAAACTTAAACTTTGAATGGATCACGTACGAAATAGCACGGTGTTCGTGTCATATTGTCATGGGTGAATGGATCGAGTAGAAAGGAGAAGTATTTCTAGAGTCAAATTAGGAGATACATTTTTTCAAACAATTAATTCATATCACTGATGCGAAACAAACAAAGTTAAATTTTTGTTAACTCTCGGCAATATACTTGAATTCAAGTATAATCATCTATTATAATTTATTATCTTTTATTAAAAAAAAAAAAAAATTCATCTTCATTCCTTAAATAGATGGATCATGCTGGCGAATACCTAAGTAGAAAAAATTCAAAAAAATATACCTATAACCCAATTGACAATACTCTTTGCATTCAATTTCCACGATAATTAATGTTCTTTAACAGCATCGTTATCCATGGCCATCAAACTCACACCAACCCACTGATTATTGACTTCTCCCTTCTCGATCGTTGACCAATTCACCCATGACACGAGGACCATGCTATTTCGTACGTTGACCAATTCAAACTTTACATTTCCTGCTTCAAGAAGCGATGCAGATGTTTCTACCCGAAGCTCAAAGCAGTTAGGTCCAACTCGATGTCTCTCATGGTCAAGTAAACTTAAGGTACCTGAGACGTATCCGATTTGAAAGGTACACACCCCTTAATGACAATATATATCTCTTACAAAACTTATGTTAAGAGCAATTGAATAGAAAAGTTGCAACTGCTACTAATAGCAAAGTAAGAACCAAAACAAAAGAACACGCAAATGCAAGAGGTTTGTTTACGCGGTTAAGTGACAAAATCAGTCACCTAATCCGCGGGGTACTCACGGACAGATGCCCAATCCACTCTCTATAAGTACAATTTTAGTCCTTAAGATTTCACACCCGAAATCCGACTACCACTACTACAATGAATTGGATATACCAAAACCTATTTGCAATTAGAAGTACACAACAATGCAACTTGCCTCTCTATGAGATCTCAGTCATAGAGTTCCGTCCTCCACACAGCCTTGTATTGTAGCGAGTTATCAGCCAAAAATCATCTTCTCCAGAAGATAAGAAATGCGGATTGTTGTTGTTTTGCACTCAGCAGTCACTTAGTAGTTTTAACTCCTCATATAACTGGCAACACAGTTTACGCACATAGGAGCGGGTCCAAATGAGTAGATCAATAGGAGAGGATCAGTAGGAGATGATCAATCTTCTCAAATATTTTCTCATACCTTTTATAACCAGAGGAGGAACCCAAAAGACAACCATTACTCTACAAGAAAAACTCCTAACTCCTCGATGACCATTAACTCCACCAATGAATGACCAAGACCATAAAGTTTCATGATGTCCATAACTCCACCAAAGTGAATGATCAAGGCCATAAAGTAGTAGCTCCATGATGACCAAAACTCCATTAAGCATCATAAAAGACTAACTCCAAAAGTCAACATAAATGATCAAGTCCAAATATCACCATAAATGATCAATCAAGATTAACTCCACCATATATATATATATATATATATATATATATATATATATATATATATATATAATCTCAGCAGCATTCAAGCAATATCGCAGCATGATAAACATCGTAGCAGCATAGACTTCACTACAACAAGAGCAGTTGAAACTGACCAATGAGCAGTTGCAATTGACTGTGTTGACATAGAAGACTTACAGATCCATATAACTTCTCTTTCCTCGTAAATAGAGAAGACCAACCAACTTTCATAAATGTCACTTAACAAATGATCTTAACTTCAGCAGTTTCGAACTCAACAGGCAACCATAACACATCATAATATTTCGACCATAAAAACTTCAAGAAAAACTACCACCACAAAAGCTTTTAAGAAAAACTGTGAGTCCATTAATGAAGATCACTTCATTTCTTCCATAATCGACTTCGGTCATAAAGGCTTCAAGATAATCGTCAGTCCGCTACTTCATTTCTTCCATAAATGAATAAGGCAATAAACAAGTAATTAAAGATGATTCTGAGATATAAAATAGAATCATCATTAATACTAAAAATCAAAAGTCATTATATCTGCAACATCCTTATCCAGAAAATCATAGTCTGTAGTAGTAGTTGAAACTGTCTTCACACAGTTGTAATTGTCTTCAACATAACTCCTCATAGATGTGACTGATCATTTAAACTGAGAACAACTTGAAATACTTTTATCAAATATAGTCAACACACATAAGTCAAACACTAACACTTAACACCATAAGGGAAATTATTCGAATGGGACGGATGGAGGTGGTGGGTGAGACCATTGCTGCAAACTCTCAACAGTGACGAGCTCGCAATGTGTTTGAGGAAATGATGGCTCGAATCCCTCCGATGGCAGTGGAAGGTGGTGGAGATTTATAGTAGCTAAAAGTAGTTGGAGCCGCTTGGAGGGAATGGGATGAATTGCTTCTTGAAGAAGGAAACGTAAACTTTGAATGGGTCACGTACGAAATAGCGTGGTGTTTGTGTCATACTGTCATGGGTGAATGGGTCGAGTAGAAAGGAGAAGTATTTCTAGAATCTAATTAGGAGATACATTTTTTCAAACAATTAATTTACATCACCAATATGAAACAAACAAAGTTAATTTTTTGCCAACTCTGGGCAACATACTTGAATTCTAGTATAATCATATATTGTGACTTTCTATCTTTTACCAACTCCGGGCAACATACTTGAATTCTAGTATAATCATATATTGTGACTTTCTATCTTTTATTAAAAAAAAAAGTTAAATTTTCATCTTCATTTCTTAAATAGATGGATCATGCTGGCCAAAACCTAAGTAGAAAAAATTCAAACAAATATACCTATAACCCAATTGACACATAATTAATGTTATTTAATAGCATCGTTATCCACTACGATGAAACTCAAACACCAACCCACTAATTATTAACTTCTCCCTTCTTGATCGTTGACCCATTCACCCATGACACGAGGACCATGCTATTTCGTAAGTTGAAACATTCAAACTTTACATTTCCTGCTTCAAGAAGCAATGCATATGTTCCTACCCGAAGATCAGAGTAGTTAGGTCCAATTTGATGTCTCTCTTGGTCAAGTAAACTTAAGGTACCTGAGGCGTATCCAATTTGAAAGGTACACACCCCTTAATGACAATATATGTGTATTATAAAACTTTTGTTAAGAGCAATTGAATAGAAAGTTACAACTGCTACTAATAGCAAAGCAAGAACCAAAACAAAAGCACACACAAATGCAAGAGGTTTGTTTACGCAGTTAAGTGTCAAAATCAGTCACCTAATCTGCGTGGCACTCACCGGACAAATGTCCAATCCACTCTCTATAAGTACAATTTTAGTCCTCAAGATTTCACATCCGAAATCTGACTACCACTACTACAACGAATCGGAAATAACAAAAACTTATTTGCTATTACAAGTACACACCAATGCAACTTGCCTCTCTATGACATCTTAGCCATAGAGTTCCGTCCTCCACACAGTTTTGTGTTGTAGCGAGTTATCAGCCCAAAACCATCTTCTCCTGAAGATAAGAAATTCAGATTGTTGTTAGTTTGCACTCAGCAGTCACTCAGCAGTCTTTACTCCTTATATAACTGACAACACTATTTACGCACATAGGAGTGGGTCCAAAGGAGTACATCAATAGGAGAGGATCAGTAGGAGATGATCAATCTTCTCAAACATTCTCTCACACCTTTTATAACCAGAGTAGGAACCCAAAAGACATAGCCATTACTCTACGAGAAAAACTCCTAACTCTATGATGACCATTAACTCCACCAATGAATGACCAAGACCATAAAGTTTCATGATGTCCATAACTCCACTAAAGTGAACGATCAAGGTCATAAAGTAGTAGCTCCATGATGACCAAAACTCCATTAAGCATCATAAAAGACTAAGTCCAAAAGTCACCATAAATGATCAATCAAGATGAACTCCACCATATATATATATACATATATATAATCTCAACAACATTCAAGCAATATCGCAGCATGATAAACATCGTAGCAGCATAGACTTCACTACAACAAGAGCAGTTGAAACTGACCAAAGAGAAGTTGCAACTGACTGTGTTGACATAGAAGACTTGCAGATCCATATAACTTCTCTTTCCTCGTAAATAGAGAAGGCCAATCAACTTTCATAAACATCACTTAACAAATGATCTTAACTTCAGCAGTTTCGAACTCAAAAGGCAGCCATAACATATCATAATATTTCAACCATAAAAACTTCAAGAAAAACTACCGCCACAAAAGCTTCTAAGAAAAACTGTCAGCCCATTAATGAAGATCACTTAATTTCCTTCATAATCGACTTCGGTCATAAATGCTTCAAGATAATCGCCAGCCCAATACTTCATTTCTTCCATAAATGAATTGGCAATAAACAAGTAATTAAAGATGATTCTGAGATATAAAATAGAATCATCATTAATACTAGAAACCAAAAGTCATATATCCGCAACATCCTTATCCAAAAAATCATAGTCTGTAGTAGTAGTTGAAACTGTCTTCACATTGCCTTCAGCATAACTCCTTATAGATGTGACTGACCATTTAAACTGAGAACAACTTGGAATATTTTTACAAAATATAGCCAACACACGTAAGTCAAACACTAACACTTAACACCTCAAGGAAAATTATTCGAATGGGACGGATAGAGGTGGTGGGTGAGACCATTGCTACAAACTCTCAACAGTGACGAGCTTGCAATGTGTTACCAAATATAGCCAACACACATAAGTCAAACACTAACACTTAACACCTCAAGGGAAATTATCCTACAAGAAGTGAATTATCTAAAACTGCTCAAGCCCCCCGGGCGCCCTGAAAGCTCAAAGTCTTCTTACAGAGGCGACAAGAGCAAGAGATGTGAGTTCCACCGTGTTGGCGTGTAGGCCTGGCGGGCTGAGTCATCAATCGCCTCATGTCGTGTAGGCTTGGCGGGCCGAGTCACACTCGAACGCTGAGGGCGCTCGGTCCCTATACGGTATAAGATGAAGGTGCACCCTTCCCTTTCACCAATTGGTTTGGGGTTTGGTGGTTAGCGCCTGACTCTGGGAGCTGGCATCTGAGCCTGGGTCTCGGGTTCGAGTCTCGACTAGCGATTGCTGAGGGGGAGATTGTTGGCGTGTAGGCCTGGTGGGCCGAGTCATCAATCGCCTCGTTGCGTATAGGCCTGGCGGGCCGAGTCACACTAGAACGCCGAGGGCGCTCGGGCCCTATACGGTATAAGATGAAGGTTCACCCTTCCCTTTCACCAATTGGTTTGGGGGTCGTTTGTTAGCACCGGAGTCTCGGGGGCAGTATTGTTGGCTTATGGTTTTCAACCTTAGTCTTAATCTCGGCTTTGATGATAACAAATATGGAACTAATGATTTCGTGAAGAGTTATTTTTAGGTTCCATATCGGTTAGCGCTCGACGTCCCCGATCGGAAAAATTGGAGAAATCGGAGAGATCGGCAAGGACACTCATCAGCATTCGGGTTTTGTCAAGAAGTGAGAGTTTAGGTTTAGGATATCTAGATATATTGTATATCCTCTTTATGATGCATAAGAACCCTAAAACCTATCCCGAACCCCAAAAGATGAGAACCCAGAAATCCATTAAGCCTAGGGAGCTCCTTGGAGAGCTATATGACTTAGATATTTTCCTAACATAAAAAATGGCGGTAATTGTTCCTTGGGTAGAAATTAGATAACGAGATATTTTTTAGGATTTTTTTAAAGCCTTTAGCCTACCCATTCTTGACTCGAGAAGTTAGGAAATTTTCGTTTTCGAAAAATTTGCACTAGACCACAAGAACTAGATTTTGATTCTTAAGGATTTTGATTTTTTAGATATTTTTATTGAATCCAAATGAGGGTAATCCTTGTATAACATTTACATTTTAAAGTTATTAACTAACTGCCCTGCTGCCCTGCCCAAGTTCAGTCGACCAACTGGTCGACCGACCAAAGGAGAAGGCAGTTCGATCGACCAATCGGTTGACCGGACATTGCCAAAAATTGGCAGTTGCTGCATCGGTCGACTGAATTGCAGATCGCAAGTCGCAGCCCTGGCATCTCTACTTCGGTTGATCGATCGGTCGACCAGATCGTGGATTGATGATGTCACGACTCATTCGGTCGACCCGTTGGTTGACCGAACAGCGTGAATATCTCACAGAAGCCAACGGTCGATCATCGTCGATCGATGATCGACCGGACCATCGATCGGGCGTCGACAATGGTAAAAAATATACCCGTTGACGCCCTGTTTCAGCTGGGGGTTTATAAATACCCATCCCAATCTTTCTTCAAGCCTTCTAACGATGCTTTCAAGCCTGAAAGAGTGATCCTAAGCATTTCTACAAGCCTTCATTAAGTAATCCTTTCAAGAACCCTAGCTTTGATCTACACTCCTTGATTTAGCCCTCAAGATTTACCGATTCTTCATCTCAAGGCATCAAGAGGACTAGGGAGTGTCTTTTGGAGCTAAGTTCTTAGTGTTTGATTTATTGCTCCAATTGTTATTGTATTTTATTATTTATTTCATTGAAGTAAACCTACGTTGCTAGGTTTAATTGAGTTGATGGTTGCCTTGGTGTTAAGGCTTAAACCCACCGTTGTAATCCTAGTTTACTAGGATTAGTTCTAGTTGTCCCTTAGGTTGAGGTGGGAGAGTGCTCTCGATAGGAAGGCGGGATATTTCCAGGTGTGGAAGTGCCTTCGGTTGGAGAGCGGAGACTTTCCAGTGAGTCCTCGTTGTAAGGGAAACTCGATATAATCTAGTAAAGCTAAGTTTGGAAATCCTAAGCGGGGGT
Source organism: Canna indica (assembly GCA_034359265.1). Classification (NCBI taxonomy): domain Eukaryota; kingdom Viridiplantae; phylum Streptophyta; class Magnoliopsida; order Zingiberales; family Cannaceae; genus Canna; species Canna indica. Next base: position 25,999,128 of record CP136898.1, on the reverse strand, counting down.
GCTTAGGTAGTGGAGTAGGCATTGGGGCCGAACCACTATAAATCAGTGTGTTTGCATTGATACTTGTTTGTTTTAATTGCTTTATCATTTATCGCTTCCGCATTTAGTCGTAAAATTGCAATTTGCCTAAATAATTTAAGAAATGATTAACACCGAAATTAGACAAATAGATTTAGATAACGCACTATTCACTCCCCCTCTAGTGTTGCCATTTCAACTACACACCGGACCATTGGGCACACCACTGAAGAATGTGTGGCCCTCCATGACTAGATCGAGTGATTGATTGGTGATGTTTGCCTCAACGACTACATCTAGTGCGGTTGAAGCCATAACCAAAGCCGACAAAGTTACTAGGAGCCCCAATCAGACCCCAGCACTCGGTGACGCAAATAACAGGCGTGACCCAGAAAGTGAGCAGTCCTACCCCAGTGTCCAGGGAGTTATTGACTATATAATAGGGGGATTTTCTAGAGAAGGCAGTTCTGAAACACAGTTGTCCCAAATTGTTATGATCGTCGGCAAAGCAGCTTGGCCGCAAAGGCCACACGTATCTACCCCGATATATCTTTCTATGACTCTGATTTTTAGGGGGTTGACAGGAACTTACAGGATCCTGTCGTCATTTTTGTGTTCATTGTTGGTTTCCTTGTTAGAAAATTTTTGGTGGACCAGGGTAGCTCTGTCGACGTCCTCTTCTACCCAACACTCGAGGGAATAGGCATCGACGAATCCTTGCTGCGTCTGTACCATGGAGAGCTTGTCAGCTTCTAAGGAGATCATGTAAACATCAAAGGTTACTTACAGATAGCCACAACATTTGGCTTCACACCGAGAGCAAAAATGATAGACGTACAGTTTCTTGTCGTCCGGTGTGTGATCCCCTACTGCATGATCTTGGGTCGGCCCTCCTTGAACAACTTAGGGACCATAGTATCAATTCCCCACCTTGCCATTAAATTCCTCATCTCGTAGACAGAAGTAGGAGTCATTCATGCATGCCAAAGGGAAGCTCGTGCATGCTACAACGAATGCCTGAAGCTGAAGCCGACAGAGCCCCAACCGAGGATATCAGATTTGGATCCCAGAGGAGACATCTAGGAGCAGCCCCAGCCTGCTAACAACCTGGACCCTGTACAAATTGGGACATCCCTCGAACAAGTAACCTATATTGGAGCACACCTCCCCGATGAGCTCAAGGTCCAACTTAGCACCCTACTCAAAAGTAATGCCGACCTCTTCGCATGTACACCTGCCAACATGCCAGGAATTGACCCCTAGGTCATTTGCCACCGGCTGGCCATCGACCCTCGTGTCAAGCCTGTGGCCCAAAAAAAGAGAAAGCTTGGAGTCGAGCGACGGCAGGCATCCCTTGAGGAGACCACGAAGCTGCTAAAAGCAAAAGTCATTATGGAAATTCGTTTCACAACATTGCTTGTGAACGTTGTGATGGTCAAAAAGCATTTGAGAAAAAGGCAAATGTTCGTCGACTTCACCGACCTCAACAAAACCTGCCCAAAAGATTCCTACCTGTTGCCAAGTATCGACAAACTTGTCGACAACTCCTTAGGGTATCGGTACTCGAGTTCCATGGATGCCTATTCAGACTACAATCAGATTCAGATGCACCCTGACGATGAAGAGAAACACTACTAAAAAGTTGTCCTTTTGCGACGGTCCATTTGTGACGGCATTAGTGGCGATCGCAGATGTGATGGTTCTACGACCGCCGTCCATTGGGGTCGCGAAGACGATGAATTTGCGATAGGTTTGCGATCACCGCACATGCTGTCGAAAATTTAAAACCTCTACGATAGGATGAAGACCAAGTTGTGATGGTCTTTTGCGACCGCATGCTACCGTCGTAAAACTACATGTTCTCTCTGCTGCCGCCCATCCGCCGGTATTCCTCCCTCCCTCCCTCCCTCTCTCTCGTGTGTCTCTCTGGCGCCCCCTGAAACCCTAGCCGCCGCCCATCTCGTGTGTCTCCCTCCCTCCCTTCCCGAATCTTTTGGTCGCCCCCTCAATTAAGCCTGATTAATTGATCTCGTAGTTTCAAGATCGAAATTCTGAGAAAAGAGCAGCAGATCGTCTTCGAAGGGTTGTTTGGCCTCGTCGCCTCCATATCAGTAGTCTCATTTTTTCCTTTAGATCATATCGTAAGTTTCCAGCGCTCTTTCGTTCGGTGTTTGAAGTTAGATTATTTGTTGATGTCTTAGTTTCTTTCTAATGTTTGCATATAGATTTTTTATTTTTATTTTATGTAAAAAATTCATTTTCTTCCATTTTTCTTCTCCCTTCTTGTTGTTCAAACAATGAAAGCGCACCCTCCTTGTACGTCACCATCTTTGTTTGCCTGAAGCATCTCGTCCAACTCTTGCTTTGTTAGAGCATTGGGATTTGTCTTAGCGTGCTTCTAAAATATCGCCTCGAAATTGGCCTCCACAAACCTATTAATTAGTACGTATTCATTGCAGCTACTAACGTATTCATATAACTTTAAAATATATAGATATTTATTAAAAATGAATAGTGAGTACCCTCGATCCATTGCTGTCATAAACCCCTGTGTCACCTCCATGGATGGCTTTGTTAATGTTGCTCACATAAATTGGAAGAAGAACATTGAACTTGCCATCCTACATACATGCAAACTAGATAACAAAACATGGACAGAGCAATTGCAACTGAAACAGAATCATGTTACGGTTGTCTAATTTGTGCATGTATATTTTTAAAAGCAGCTATTGGGAATTCATTTCAATTTATAGCTATCTAATAATTAACCTATAGCAAAGTAGCTAATCATCCAATAGGTATTCTCAAATGTTTTGGCTTTCCTTATTCTTATTATTCTGTTGGCGAAACATCTAGATTTCTTTTTTATTAAAAAATCACATTTTACTATGTTCAGGGTTGGCATATTGATTTGTTCTCAAAATATTGGGTCATTTTCAAACAATTTTCTTCTAGATTGTTCTTACATATACCAAATAGTACAGATACATATGTTTTCTTTTCCTTCATGATGATGCACAAAATGAGTAACTTGTGGTAGTTGTTTCATTGAACAGTAGATCCTCACTATACTAATGTGAATTGAGCTTGGTTAGCTTGATTACTACAGTTCATAAGTAGAGTTGATAAATTTATTGTTTTCCATTCTTTGCCTCTTGTTGTTCAGAATCAGATTTTTTTTCAGTTGTTTGACATCAGTATTCAATTACTTGTCATGTTCAGTAATTATCCAAAATGAAGAATTATAGTGGTAATCTTTGTCAAATATTTTTGCTTAAAGTTATCATCTTTTCTCAAACCTACACTCTGCAGCAGAAAATTTAGCAATTCATAATTACTCAAGTAAACTGGATTTTGTTAATGTATATAGGATTGGTTGCTTTGTTCCTAATGGTTGTTAGCATACTTATTTGACTGATATCTTCAATGTCCTTATCATGTTCAGAAATCCTAAATGAAGAATTTTGTTGGCAATATTTTAGAAATCATTTTAATGTTTTGGGTCATATGAAGTATCATACCATAGTTGAACCTGAACCCAGTTCAATTAAACATGTATATAAATGAATTGTATTGCTGTTTTTGTAGATTTATTGTTCTCCAATTAATACGTTGTGTCTTTTGTCACCATATCTATGACTTATGTCTTTTGTCTCCATATAAGTTATATATTACAAAATTCCAATATCCTTTTACTGTTATAAGGACATAAATTTTACAGTTACATTTTATTCAATTTCCACCACTTGGAGGGTACAAGAATAAGTTCAAAGACTAACGCGGACCTACATGACATCTAGAGAAGGCATTAGGCATTATGTTGATAAAAATAACTTATTTAATTACTTTTTGTTGTTTGCTTATTAACTCTAAAATTGCCATTGATAGACTTGAAGGATGAGAATTCCTACAATATATTACCAACATGATGAAAGTGATTCCCGGCCACATCTTTCAGCCATCACTAGTTATCCTAGATGTTTTATGATCTTAAACATGTACCATTATGGGGACAAAGTGAAATTTGTAAAGTGTTTTACAATAAATTGTAAATTATGTTTAGAGTAATTTTAACTTGTGTTATAAAATGATATTAGATGTAACTTTCAAGCTTCTAAGTAATAATTATAGTATTCAGATAGGAATTATCAAGCAACTGGTTTACATAGCTGATTAGTCTATTGGTGTCTAGTAGTTCTTCGTAGCTCATTACTCATTACTCCAGTACTCAGTATCATTTTGCTACTGATATTTTAAAATTATTAAGCATATTTAGATTTTAGACTATACCCATATTGTCTATCTTCTAATCTAGTATGAAGTGTTCTCTAATAGGCTTTTCTCTACTGGAGGCTAACATAGCATATATTAGAAATAAGTTAATTATTGATGACTTTGTAAACTCTGTTGAAGTTATGGAATGGGAATATGGAATGTCCTTGAATGAGATAGCCGCAAATCAGGGAATTAGAATTAGAAGAAGCTATTGTACTGATCGAGTACCCTTTTGAAGGTTAAAATGAACAGGATTCTCCCAAAAATATTTTGGAGGAGATTATAGGAGACAAAGAAGTAGAAGTTGCACAGGTATTACCAACTCTTTTTTAGCATTCAACAAGAAGATTTCGTCTCTTGGCTAGATCATAATTACACATTCTCTAATTTTGTAGTTTAAACAAACAAAATCTTAGGACACTACAACACAATCGGCCTATAGAGATACATAATTAAAGATAAATTAGATTTTTGTTTCTAAATCTTCACATTTAGAGACTAATAGATACAAAATTTGCTCCTAATTAGCCTCTAAAAATAACTTTAGAGTCGGATCAATTAAGTGATTTTGTTGCTGGTTTCTGTAGCTTAGAGTCAAATTAATTAAGTGACTTTATTGTTGTTATTTCTATAGATCTTTAGAAGCTAATTAGGAATAAATTTTATGTCTATTAGTCTCTAAATGTAAAGATTTAAAAATAAAAATATAATTTATCTCTAATTTTGTGTCTCTATAGATCAATTGTATTGTAGTGGAAAATGGTAAAGAAACCTGTCGAGAGTGTTCCTCCTGTTAGAGATTTTATTGGTGCTCTAAAAGAATCCTATGACCGAACTGGTTTTCTGCTCTCATAGCTGAGGTTAAAAAAGCTTCACCAAGCGGAGAGGTGTTCTTCGTGAAAATTGTCCGGCAAAAAGGCATAAAAGTAAGTCTTGTGATGTTGACCTGCATCTAATGAATTTAAATTTTTATATGATTAAATACATGATTTTCCTTAAGTTCTTTTTTCACCATGTTATATCATTCACTGTATACACTATATATCAAGTTATATATATCAAGTTCTTATAGACATGATATATCAAGTTCTTACTGAGATGAATTTTATCTAAGTTCTTTTTTGACAGACTTTATATACACTATGTATATTGTATGATTGCATCTCACAATTAATTCTCATTAAGGGTTCTTTGACATTGGTGTAATCACTGATATATCTAATGTAAGGTTGCTTATTTAATCATTTACGTATTTATTGACTTGATTAGATAATGATGTTTATAAGAATTTTTTATATTTTATTGGGTAAATTACACTGATCTCCCCTGAGGTTTAGTGAAATTACACTGACCTCTCATCTATTTGTAATTTTATCTTATAACCCCCTTGAGTTTTGTAAAAGATTACATAAACCTCTCCCCCTATTACGAAATAAGATTACACAAACCTCCTCTGAGTTTTGTAAAATATTACACAAACCTCCCTAAAAATTACTCAAAGATTACTTAGGGGAGGTGATTGTAACCTGGACAAATAGAGGGGGGGTCAGTGTAATTTCACTAAACCTCAAGGGAGGTCAGTGTAATTTACCCTATTTTATTTTTATGGTATGCTTTTCTTTTTGTTTGGTATATATAAAAAAATGGTATGCTATTGTTAGCATCAATTGTTTTATTATACTTGTTATCATTTGCTATTGATGCCAACTAATCTGCTCCCCACAATTAATTGTTTTATGTATATACTTTTTATCATTCGGCATAAGGACATCAACATCAGATCCATCATCATCATCGATGCCGACCGATCTGCTCCACACGCAGCCCCTCTCAACGCCGCCTCCCCTGCCGCTGCCTGATGCGCCTAATCATTGATGTACTTTTTTGATATTTTATTTTGATATGATGTAAACATTATTGTTTTGATATGATGTAAATAATATTTTGATATCCATATATTATAATTAGTTGTCTCATGTTTGTTTCATATGTATTTCAATTAAATATTGGAACAGGAATTTATATTTTTTGATTTTTTTTTAAAATATACACCTCTACGACGGTTCTATGATCGCTAGAGCTGTCATAGATGCTTATCAACATGGCCGTGTGCAGTCGCAGATGCTCACGCGACCACATTCTGTGATGGCATAATACCGTCGCAGAACGGTCGCAAAAATTCTTTGCTTGCGACCGCAGCAGTGGCGGTCGCAAAGTGGCGATCGCAAACATTCTGCTACGACGTCTTTTGCTACCGACATTTGCAACCGCCCTTGGCCTTCATAGAAGGTTTTTAGTGACCGTTTTGCGACGGCCGCGTCCGTCGCAGATGACCAGGTTTTTAGTAGTGAAAATGGCTTTCATCGTCGAGCATACAAACTTTTGCTATAAGGTGATGCCTTTCAGACTAAAAAATGTAGGAGACATATATCAGCGATTGATGAGCAAGACTCCGAGGATGTCCTAAGATTCAGGGATAGAATAGTGGTGCTTGATATGACGGAGGTTCACAGACAGGTACTAGAGATGGGCCACATACATGATGCATTTGGGGGCCACAAAGATGTACCGAGATCTGAGGCAACGTTACTGGTGGAGAGGGTTGAAGAGAGAGGTAGCCGAGTTTGTATCTATGTGTTTGGTTTGCCAGCAGGTGAAGACCGAGCAGTTGAAGTCGCGCGGGGGTTGCTTCAGAACTTGGAGGTACTTGAGTGAAAATGAGAGAAGATAACTATGTGTTTTGTAATTGGGCTGTCGAGGTCCAGAAAGGGGAACGACTCTTTATGGGTTGTAGTTGATCTGTTGACTAAGATCGCACATTTCATACTGACCAAGATAACCTTTTTGGCTGAGCAGTACGCCAGATTATTTTTGAATCGGGTTGTGGCAAAATATGGTATCCCTATTATGATCATCTCAGATCGGGGTACCCAGTTCACAGCTCAGTTTTGACAGTCTTTCTAGGAGGCCCTGGGTACTCATGTGCGGTTTAGCATCGCGTTCATCCGCAAACCGATGGTCAGTCGGAGAGAACCATCCAATCATTAGGGGATATGCTGAGTGCCTGTGTGTTGGACCTAGATGATGCCTGGGAGATGCACTTACCCTGATTGAGTTCGCTTACAATTAATAACAGTTATTAGAGTAGTATCAGTATGACTCCTTTTGAGGCACTGTATGGGCGGAGGTGCAGATCGCTAGTGGGATGATTTGAGGCAGGGGAATTTCTCATGGTGGGTCCTGACTTGGTTGAGGAGGCGATTGAGAATGTGAAGCTGATCAAAGAAAGGCCGTTGGCAGCTCAGAATCGCCAGAAAATATATGCAGATGGAAAGACCAGAGAGATAGAGTTTGTTGAGGGTGACATGGTGTTCCTGAAGGTTTCTTCTATATATAAAAGGGGTGGTGCGGTTTGGGAAGAATGGGAAATTGAGCCCTAGCTTCATCGGACCGTTACCTATTCTCAAACGAAGGGGCGCCGTGGCATATGAGATGGGCTTACCTCCTAGCATGGATAGAGTTCATCCAGTTTCCACGTGTCTATGCTAAAGATATATGTACGAGATGAATCCCATGTGATTGAGCCTAGCGCAGTTGAGGTGGATACAACAGTCTCATACGAGGAGAGACCTGTAGAGGTGCTTGACCGATAAATTAGGAAATTGAGATCCAAGAAGATTCTCTTGGTGAAGGTCAGGTGGGAGCACCATACTGGGAAGGAGGCTACCTGGGAGGTGGAGCCGGACATGAGAGAGCGTTACCCCTCTTTATTTGAGGATCTGGTAAGTCCTTATGCTTTGCTAAAATTCGAGGATGAATTTTTCTTGGGGGGGGGGGGAGATTGTAATACCCGAAAATTTCAAATTTAAATTTTATTTGGTTCAACGAGTCGATTCAGGGACAGGTCGAGATGAGTCGCAAGATCGCCGCGATTAGAAGGTATGACTGGGTATTTAATAAATTGCAAGGCTTTAAATTTTGTGCAATTATAATAAAAAAAAATGGATGTTGGATTCTTATTGGGGTAGAACCGAGTTCGCGGGTTCAACTGGGGCTCGAGTCAGATGCGGGTTGAGTTGGATAAGAGAACTTAAGTTAGGAGGGCATAGTTGTCAAAATAATAATAATATAAATCCCTCTCCCCCAGCCGCCGTACGGCTCAAGAGGAGCCGAATGCGGATCGAGGTGGGTGAGAAGAGGGAGAGAGCAAGAGGGCCGCGCCGGAGCTTGGTGTCGTCGCCGGAGATCAGAATCGTCTTCATCTTATCCTTTTCCCTTCAATTCTAAGGTGAGTAGTTGAATCTTGGAGTAGAGGGGAAGGCTCTTGGCCGAACCCTTCGGCTTTTTGATGGTGTCGACTTTTCATGATGATTCTTCGTCGATTCTCGTGGTTTTTGATCTTGTATCTCCCTCAAGATGTAGATGTTTGATCTTGAGGTTTTTCCGTGATGTTTTTCTTGAATATAGGTGCCGGCCGAACAGAGGAAAAGAGGGGAGGTCATGCCGAAATTTCCCCCTAATTCCTCGTGTGCTTAAAACGTGTAGATTTGATTCTTTTTATATGTTATATGTCCATAGAAATCAAGAAAACATAGAACATGGGAGAAAGCTATTCTTCTCACCCCTAGGGGCCGGCCGCATGGTGAAAACCCTTGAGCTAGGGCTCGACCGAGTGGGGAAGGGAAGGGCTTTTAGTTTTGGAAATAGAATTATTGGATGATGACATGTGGGGCGAGATATCTCAAGAAATAGAATTTTATTTCACATTGTGAATCATTTTTCTTGCATAGATTACATGCTTATTGGGTTCCTACATTATTATGCCCTTGCTGAAATTTAATTTTATTACGCTGCAATTAAATATTTAAATGCATGAATTAAGTATCTAAATGCTGATTTATTATATATAGATTGTAATTAATTACTAATTGCTGTAGTTAATTATTTGATGCACTATTTATCTTCTAAAAGCTGAAAATAGATATTAGATGCAATGGTTATCATGTTAATGTTGTAGATAAATAGTTGAGACTATGTTTATCGCTATGAGCGTAAATAAATTGATATCATGATATATGTGAGTGATGGAAATGGATTGAAATGTAGATATTATGCTTTTATCATGAGGTAGTGTCTGTGAAATTAGAAACACTAGAGATGCTAAACTATATTCTCATGATGAGAATGGATAATTGTAGTAGAGATTGCCATACTACAGTCCTCACTAGGACGAGAAAAATTGAGAAACCTAAATTGGTGGAGCCCGGTAGGGTTGGGTACGGGCGCAAGCCCGGGATAGTATTTAATTACTGTGGGATAACTGAGTGCATTGTGTATTGTGCTTGTGATGGCTGGGCTAAGAAGCGTCTCTAGCCTGCTCGGCTATTGCCTAACTTGCAAGTGGACGAGGGGTCTTGAGATTGCACCAGTGAGCCCACGCTGGTGTTAGACTCGAGTGGCAAGGGTCTTGAGATTGCGTCAGTGGGCCACACTAACGTTAGACCCGAGTTGATTGGGTTGGATGAGATATTCCCAACCCAGTTGGGGCATCGGAAACTAGATGTGGTAACGGGCCGTGTGTGGACGAAACACGAGTTGATTGTCAAGGTGTCATGTGTGGACGAAATCCTCCAACTAGATGTGGTAATGGGCCGTGCCCGGGCCGGGCCGGGCACGACCCAAATGTGTGGCAGCCAAGCCCAACCCAGGCCCGAGCTCGCCCAGCAGAGCTCGGGCCGGGCCGAGCTTGGGCCGGACCAAAAATTAATTATTTAATTTTTTTTTTTAATTTAAATTTTTAAAGGTTTAAAATTTAATTTTAAAAATTAATGATTATAGGTGAGTTTTGAACTTGGACCTCTAATTTTATTTGAGATAGCTTAATCATTGTACTAAACTTTATTATATATTTTTTAACATATTTTTTATATGTAACATTGTAACGCGGTACAAATTAATAAAAATATTTTAAAAAAATCAAATTATAATTAAATTTTTATTTATCTTTAATACAAAAATATTTATCCAATGATAAAATATTTTTTTTTAATATTATAATACACTGCACCTTAAAAGGTTGCCTACGTACCTTCTATAGCTAAACTTATACTCCCCAATGATTAACTATAGAAGGATCAGGTCTACGTGATTCTTTTTACATTTTTAATCACCCGTAGTCCCGGTGATTTTACTTGTACTTGGACCAGCAACATCAGTTTCGCTTGTTTGAGCTTCCTCCTCTCCCGATGATGAAGTGTCATGTCCTCCCTTATCTTGTAATCTATCTTCAGCATCCAATCAGTCTTTTAAACAAATGCACATTTCAACCGTTTCTTCACTCATGGCTTCTTTTTTCGTCGAGAATTCTATTTCCTGCACTAAAACAAGACTCGGAAGTTACTGTAGACACAGGAAAGTTAGTATATCACGTGCCATGATGGAAATAATAGGATACATATTTTCATGTTTTTTCCACCATGCTAAAATTTCATTATCATCTATTTCTTCAGAATGATTATGATCTAGAAAAAAAGTAATTCATTAAAATTAATAGATATAGTTTTTTTTATTCTACGACCAAGTTGAGAATTAATACTATTTCCACCATCATCTCTTAATCTAGAAGAAGAAGATGTTGTCTTATTTGTAATTGTATCACCAAATTTTGAAGCGTAAAATACAAACATAGAATTCAATAAATTCGAAATTTTAATTTTTTTTCTTCAACATTATCTAATTCCATATTGTTATAACAATCATCTAACAACATATTTAACCCATCAATTTTCATTCTAGGATCTAAACATATTGCTAAATAAAATAAAGTAGGTAAATCTGACCAATACTTTTTAAATTTAGATTCTATTAAAGAAATAATTTGTGCGAATAAAGGATGATGTATATATGAAGAAAATACTTCACTAATACAAACTATATGTGAAAGAGTTAAATTACATGTAGGATAATAAACACCGGAAAGTTGTTTGGTAGCTTTATTAAAAAGTTTTAAAATTTGAGTAATATGTCCAGCAACTAACCAATCATTATTATTAATTGGATCATCATACATATTTTGATTGTAAAACATTGTAAGGATCTCTTGATATCTTATAGTAGACATAAGCATATGATATATTGAATTTCATCTAGTAATAACATCACCATTAAATTTTTTAAATGGTTTATTAAAAGATTGACATAATTTTTTAAATTCTTGTGTTCTTGCTTTTCAAGAACGCATATATCTAATAACATCTCTTATTTTTTCTACATATATATTTACTTGTTTTAAACCATCTTGTACACATAAATTAAGAACATGACAAACACAACGAAGATGAAATAATTCACCATCTAATACTGGCTTAAATAACTGTATAATGGGAGGAATAGCAGCATCATTATTACTAGCATTATCAAAACTAATCGAATTTTTTTTTATCATTTATATTATAGAAAGATGTTACAAATCTAATAGCAGAAAAAATGGCAACAGAAGTGTGTGGATATTCAAAAACTTTAAAAATGATTATTCTTTTTTACAAAATAAAATTTTCATCAATCCAATGTGCAGTAAAACAAATGTAAGAATTAGTAGTACGTTGACTAGACCAAACATCAGATGTTAAAGAAATTTTTGATTTATTATTTTGAAAACTAGTCATTATATTTTTTCTATATATAAAAAATAATTTTAAAGCGTCACTTTTCATTGTATTTCGAGTAATTTTTTTATATTTTGGTTGTAAAGTATTTTGAATCCAACTAGAAAATCTTGGTTGATCAACAAAACTAAAAGGAGATTCACTTTGAACAATTAATTTTGCAAGTTCTCGACGTTGAAAATCATTATCATACGAAAAAGCTGTTAAACTAGAAGAAGATAAATTAAGAATTTGTTGAGCTTGTGCAACCTTATTGTCATGACCCTTTGCATGACGTAATAAATGACCAGTTCCTCCGATTGTTGAAGCCGAAAGAATTTTTTGACATTTTTTGCACCGGGCTTTTGTTATTGTGCCATCAGGTTCAATAATTTTCTCAAAATATTCCCAAACCATACTTTTTTTTCTACCTGATGGACATAAATTAATAGATGGACTTATCTCTATATTTTGATTTTGTTGAGTGGTAGAGTGGTAGGAGTAGCAGGAGGTATTTCTTCTAACATATTTGATCCAGCTTGTGGAGTATAACCTGAAAAATCTCCATCCGCAATTAGTAAAAATTAAAAATATAAAAAGTACAAATATTATACTAATCAATGAAACAAATTGAAGAGATTAAAAAAATTAACAACAATCTTGAATCATTGTCTTCTTGATGAGCTTAAAATGTTGTTGAGAATGATTGTAAATGAACTTAGAGATTGTTAAGAGTAAAAGAGTTGAGAGTTGAGAGTTGAGAATTGAGAGTTGAGAGTTGAGGATTGAGAGAAAGAGTTGAAGATGAAGATAAAAGAAATGAAGAAAAAGAGGGGGTATTTATAGGAAAATTTTATTTTTTATTTTATAATATATTCGCCAGCCTGAGCCAAGCGTGCGTCAGGCCTCCCGTGCTCGGCCCGCGTGCCGTGCCGAGCACGATCCGACTGCAGGCCGTGCCTAGCACGGCCCGCGTGCCCAGAAGGCGAGCCCGGCCCAAAACCGAGTCGGGCCCGTGCCGCCCATGGGCTGACCCAGCCTGTTGCCACCTCTACCTACAACTGATCTCCAAGCATAACACGCTCCTCGGCAGTGTGTCCATAAGTGTCATGGTATGTGTATTTCTTGTTCATGTCGGCGTTGGGCAGTAGCTTTTGTTTTCCTGCGTTGGTGGGATATTTGATGAGCTTCAAGTGGTAGATGTCCCGGAGGATACTTTCTTTCTTAGCGTTGAAGGGAGTATGTCTTTCAAAGTGGGCACTCGAGCGAGGTGGAGACCTCGGCCCTCTGCCATTTCCTCGTTCATGTCGATTGTGGTCCTCAGTCCTTCTATCTTCCTTTTTGGGCCTTTTGTCTTCGGTCGCGGCATTGAGGTTTTCTAGTCAATCTTCTTTGCTTCTCTATGATCTTCCATCTTTATGAAACCTGCCGCCTTTTCTTGGAACTCAGCCATGTCTTTGGGTTTGACCAAGGCGATTTGGTCGACGAAAGTCCCGGGCTTCAGCTCGTGTTGGATGTAAAAAAGTTTGATTTGTTGATTGAGGTTGGGGATATCATATGCTATGGCGTGGTACCTATTCAGGTATTCTCTCAGGGGCTCATGTTGCCCCTGCCTAGTGTAGTGCAAGGTTGCTCATGTTTTGTGATATACTCACGATGTAGTGAATCGTCGAAGGAAAACATAGGAAAGGTTGTCGAAGGAGTTGATCGATCCTGGTGGGAGGGAAGAGAACCATAGTAGAGCAGCCTTCCCTAGGAAGATAGGAAAGGCTCGACAGAGCACAGAGCCAGTCACCTCGTGATAGTACATTGCGGTTCAAAACGCCGTTAGGTGCAGTGCGGGGTCACCCGTATCGTTGTAGGGTGTTAAAGTAGACGGTAACTCACTTCTACGCGGAAGACGAGTTTCCATAATATGCTTGGTGAAGGGCCCTGCGTCGAGGGGAGAGGCTACCTCGATTCTTGGGGCCGAATTAGGCGCCGTGTCTTTTTTTTCGGTCGAGGAGTGTCAAAGATTTCATCTCGAGGGACGGAGACTGGTCTCCTTCTTATTGGCCTAAGGTTTTCTACATTGGTCTTAATCTCGGATTTGATGATAACAAATATGGAACTAATGTTTCATTAAGAAATACTTTCAGGTTCCAAGTTGGTTAGCGCACGACGTCCACGATCGAAAAAATTGGAGATTTCGAAGAAATCGGCAAGGACACTCGGGATTCTTCGGGAAGTTAGAGTTTAGATTTAGAGTGTCTAGCATGTATTGTAATCCTCTTTCATGATGCAAAGAACCCAAAAACTAAATCCGAACACCAAAACATGAAAACTCGAAAACTGTCCTGAAATTCACTAAGCCTAGGGAGCTCCTTGGAGGGCCATATGACCTAAATATTTTCTTGGCACCAAAAGTGCCGGTAATTGTTCCTTAGGTAAAAATTAGATAACAAGATATTTTTAAGAATTTTTTGAAAGTCTTTAGCCTACCCATAGTTGACCCGGAAGATTATAAAATTTTCGTTTTTCAAAAATTTGTACTAGACCCCGAAAGTTAGATTTTGATTCTTAAGGATTTTTTTTTTACGTATTTTTATTGAATCCAAATGTGGGTAATCCTTATATAATATTTAAGTTTTAGAGTTATAAACTTTAAGTTAAGAAATATTATATAAGTAGACTTAGCAAAGACGGAACCCAAAAATCAGCCATGCCTAGAAAAATACACAAGAATTCAGCCCTGCCCAGATTCGGTCGACTGACTGGTCGATCGGCAGAAAGTGAAAATGGCCAAAAGGCATATCAGTCGACCGAACAAAGCCCAGAATTGGCAGAATGCTTTCGATCGCTCGATCGGTCGATCGACAATTGATCGACAAGAGACTGGGCGTCGGCAATGAGCAAAAAAATGCCCATTGATGAGCCATCTTGTTTGGGGGGTTTATACCCATCCCAAACTCTCTCCCTCATAGTTGTTGATGCCTCTAAGCCTCAAAGAGCCACTCCTTGCATCTCTACAAGAATTCTTGAGCCATCTTTGCAAAGAACTGTAGCTTTGAGCCAAGAAACCTTGATATTGACTTTGAGCTTGCTTTGATTCATCTTCAAGTCATCAAGAGGAGCTAGGGCATCTTATTTTAGAGCTATGTTTATATTGTTTATTATTTGCTCTCATTATTGTTGTATTTTATTGTTTATTTCATTGTATTAAAGCTTGAGTAAACCTAGGTTGCTATGTTTGATTGATTTGGTGGTTGCCTTGGTCTTAAGGTTTAAATCCACCATTGTAAACTTAGTTTACTAGAATTAGTTGAGTTGTCCCTTAGGTTGAGGTGGGAGAGTGCTCTCGGTAGGAAGGCGGGATACTTCCGGGTGTGGAACCCTTCAGTTTGAGAGCGAAGACTTTTCGGTGTAAAGTCATCTTTGTAAGGGAAACAAGTAATCTAGTAAAGTTTAGTTTGAAAATCCTAAGCGGGGTGCTTAGGTAGTGGAATATGCATTAGGGCTGAACCACTATAAATAATTGTGTTAGCATTATTTTCTTTGTGTATCGTATTACTTATCTTTATTACTCGCTTCCGCATTTAGTTGATAAATTGCAATTTGCCTAAGTAGTTTAAAGAAAAGATTAAAAGTAGAATTAGACAAAAAGATTTAGTTAACATACTATTCACCCCGCCCCTTCTAGTGTGCTCATTTCACCAACATTTGGTATCAGAGCGGGTCATGGATTGAGATTTCACCATCTCATCTACATCTTGCCTCGATCCGGAAAATGGCACTAGAGAGTGTAACGTCTATACCACCTAGGTTCGATGAGTCTAACTTTGGTCTTTGGAAGAGTAGAATGTATACTTTCCTAAAGACTCAAGGTTTAGGTGTATTTGACATGGTAAAGACAAAATATATTGAACCTAAGAAAAATATGGATGCATGGACCCAAGAACAAATTAATATGTTTGAATTAAATGCTAAGGCAACAAATTGCATATATTGTTCTTTGAAAAATAACATTTTTGAAAAAGTCAAGCATTGTACTTCGGCAACTTTAAACATGCTATATGATTATGCCAAGACCGAAGAGATTGACACTTCTAATGAAGGTAGTGATGATAATGGTCATTCACCTACCACTAATCTTGGTTTTGATGCCCATAGCTCTTCTAGTCGAAGGAGTAGCTCCAAGTGCTGAAAAAGGAAGGTAGTGTGTCATGCATGCAAGGAAAAGGGGCATGTGAAGAAAAATTGCCCTTCCATGAAGAACAAGGCAAAGAAGAGGTCAAACGCTTCCACATCATCATCTTATTCAAGTGAAGCATCCTCTTGCCATGACTATGAAGTCATCTCAAAAGATTGCCTCATGAATGATAACAATGAGGTACACTATTCTCCTTCTAGTCATATTAATGAAAATGATAGCATTAACTCATCTAGCTCTCATGATTTTCTTTATGATGAATTAATGGATGAGCACAAAAACATGTCTGCCTTGCTAATTAAAAGGGATAAGGAAAATAAAATGTTAAAGAAAGAAAATGTGATGATTAATTCTTGCTTGCATGAATTCAAATTGGAAAATGAAAAATTGAAATCTAGGTCATTTGATTCATGCCATGATGATATAGAATTTGAGATTAAGGACTTGAAACATAAAAATAATAATTTAAAGAATGAAAATAGCGTGTTAAAAACTCAATTGCATGTTATTCAAAAATCCATGAATGATTTGAATGCCAATATTCGTCATCATTCTCATGTTAGGCATTTCACTTTTAAACCTCATGTTCAAAAGAAGAATGTTTCTTTTAAGAATGCTCGTGTTCATCATAGCTCACATGTCAAGCATTCTAGTGATAAATCACATGTCCATAGCGAAAATAAAAAGTTTCATGGATATTATTTTTGTTGTGGTACATATGGCCATGCAATCTATGATTGTGCATTTAAGAAGAATCCAAGTATTGCTAAGACACTTTGGATACCTAGGCCAACTCACCCCCAAGGACCCAAAGCCATTTGGGTACCAAAGGTTTCTTGCTCTCTTGTAGGGGGAGCTACCACAAAAAGGTAAAGAGAAATGGAATGTTGAAGTTGACCTTGAATCCAAACGAGAAATCTCCAAGAGGTTGCAACTTCAAGTCATCATGATGCCATAGGTATGGAAATTAACATCAAAGATTTTGGTATCATCTCCTATACCCTCTTGCTTAAATTATGGTTGGAGTTTTGATATATGCTTAATATTAGTAGATTTTCCGCTCTTGATAAGTTTCAAAAACATTTCTGATTTTTGATTTTCGGTCTCTTCGGAGACCTATGTAGCCTATAAAGGGCTAATGCGACCTTGTGGTTCTAAATCGTAGGCTCATTATGGCATTTCGGTTTTCAATCAATAGGAAGGGTTGGAGATCTTAATTTTTTAAATATTTTATATTTTGATATCTCTTGATTTATTTTGGTATCATGACATTTACTCTTGAAATGAATCTTTACTATATAGCTTAGGTTGAGGCTCTTGAATGAAGCCTTGCATTTAACCTTCGTTATTTAGTATGTTGGCTTGCTAGTAAGTCTATGATTTCATCTCAACACTAATGAAACCTACTTGCAAGTTATTGAAAATGAAATGCTATTGTGAAGAAAATGGAAAAGGAAATGAAAAGTTTGGGAAGTTCCAAGAATGAGGTATGAGTTCGTTTTTGCAAAAATATTAGTATAATAGTTGAATATTCATGCTTTAACGATGTCTCTATACTCATGATTGGTTTGAGATGATAAATATATGAAAGTTCATGAGTAGGTAAAATTTTGATAACTTAGGCAATTTCATGATATCTTGATTGAATGAAACTTGCTCTAGGGTAAGATTTGTCACTAGAGACTTTGTTTTTAAGTCTACACCCAATAAACATGTTTACTTACATACATGATATGATTCTAGGTGTTTAAACTTGAAAATTTATGTGTAGATGAACAAGATGATAAAAAGATCACTTTAGGAGACTTAAGCTTCGAAAAGTTTGACTCAAGTCAACAAATCGACTTGGACACTCTATTTTAAGTTCACACTTCATAACATGTTTAGAAATAGGTTTGACATGTTTTCATGCATTTAGAATGAAAAATTCATATGGATATGGATAAAATGACATAGATGTCATTTCATAATAACCTCTTTTGAACTAAGTTAACCGAAGTCAACAAATTGACTTAAAGGTCTCATTTTTAATCCATATTTGGAGAACATATTTAGATTTACTCATGTTAGGTGTCCATAGGTTTAAATTTGAAAAATCATGAGTAAATGATAAGATTGACAATTAGCAAGTTTCATGATAATTAACTTAGTTTTGAATGAAACCATGCTAGGTTGATATCTTGACTTAAGGATATTATTTTCATCTCAAACTTGACATACACTCTTTACATGAACTTTTTGTGGTGTCATAAAAGTTTGAATGAAAACTGAACACATTTTGATCGAAAAATAACTAAAAATTACGAAAATACCATTAAAAATTTAGCATTTTCAGTTATTTCTAAAAAAATGTAGAAAAACCATTTTTAACTAATTCTTAAAACTGCATCTTCATTGAAAAATCTAGTTTCTTCAGTAAAAATTTCAGAAATTTTCATCAAGAATCAGATTTATAGTGGAATTTTGAATTTGGATTTCAGAAATGCAAAGTATCACCTTCTTGAAATATCAATTTTTCTAATACTTTGATTTTTCGTCGAAAACTTCAAATGAAACCTTGTGTATACAATTTTAATTTCATTTCTAATATCATTCTCACTATTCTTTGAGTGAAATCATTTCTAAAAATGATTTTGATAACTTGAGCGATATCTTGAAAAATTAAGTTTTTGATTGAAATTGAGATCGGTTGAAAAATGGACTTTGAAAATTCATTTTGAGTTCAAACTTGACATATGCATTTCAAATGACCATTCAACATTATATGAAAAGTTTCAATAAAAAATGATAACTTTCGGAAAAATACCTTAAATTTATGAAAATGTCCTTGGACTTTCAGGAATTTTATGATTTTTTAGAAACTCATTTTTTATTGATTCTTGAACCTGTAGATTCTTTGAAAAATCTAGTTTGTCCAGTTAAAGTATCAAAAAATTTCATCAAGAATATGATTTTATATGGATTTAAAAAGCTTAATTTTTATATACTTTGACCTACGTCAATAAAGTGACTTAGAAACCTCCTTTTAAGCCCAAACTTGATTGATATACTTAGATTCACTCATGTTAGATATCTATATAACTAAGTTAGAGAAAACATGAGTAGATATCAAAATTTGATACTTAGCCATTTCATGTTTTCATGCCTATTTCGAATGAAACCGTGCTAAGTTCATATTTTAATCAAATGACATTCTTTTCACTTCAAACTTGATATACATGTTTTACATGACCATATCTTGGTATTTTAAAAGTTTGGATGAAATTTGGAAATGTCATGAAAGATTTTGTCACGCCCCGACTCAGGGTACGCGTGATCGGTCAGGGTACGGGTCAGTACCCCGAAGCCTACCCTATGCACTGACCAACAACTCATAGAGAAAGCCAGAATAACATCAAGTCGTAAACAAAAGCAAGAGTACCAACTTTATTAACTGTTCGAAATCAATTTAATCAAACCAAGTTCTAAATCATCACAAGTTTTAAAATAGCATCTAAAGGTTTTCCAAATAAAACATCTTAATTTTTTTACAAAAATAACACAGTGCATACTCCAAACTCTATTAGACACGACTACGACTAACAACCGCCAGCTATGAGATCTGCACCCACGCCTGCTCTCCTACGCGCCATGCCACCAAGCCGTACCTCACTGGTCGGGCTTTGTAAAACAACAATAACGGAAACCGTGAGTTCACAAGGAACTCAGTGAGCGGTTCTTTTGTACCTCCACTTGAAACCTCGACAATAACATATATAAGGAATCAAGAGTAAGATCACACCACATAAGTTATTCAGTTGCCAAGACAGAAGAATGGATGAACCGGCCTCTCGGGCCCTTACCCACTTCCTAGCTCGGCCACCAATGGCCTAAACTATATATGGAAGGTTCTATTCTTTCCTCTACTTAACCAGGCCGGTCGGCCTACCCAAAACTAGCCCATAAGGGCTTCTTAACTATGATCTTTCATAACTCGGATCCATCGACTATAATGGCCACTAGTCTCAGGAATCCTCCGGGTTAGGGATAGCTAGTCACACCCAACTCGGGTCTACCGTCAGCGTGGCCCACTGACGGAATCTTAAGACCCTCCGCCACTCGGGTCTAACACCTAGCGGGCCTGCTGGTGCAATCTCAAGACCCCATAAAACCGTTGAGTAGTGTGGTAGCCGCTCGACTACTGACATTGCCCAGTAGACCATCTCAACCACAACCAAAATCAGGTTGTGCATAATTTCTCATGTTTTGCTTTCCGGACATTGCCCATATCCGACCCTACCCCCTCGGGTCACCTTATTTGGATGTTGAAATCCGTTGACTATCCCTAGGTGTAGAACCTAGCAACTATACTTGTTTCTAAGTTGAATGTCACAACAAGGTACCACAACCTTCCTTTCTAATGTTGTTAGAACGTACCAACTGTAATTGAGTATGCGGTCTACCATGAAAAACACCACTTACTAAATATATCATGTACCAACAGAATATAGGAGGATAAATTTCAATAAGTTAAATGATAAGGAACATGCAATAAACATAGTAACATTTAGGCATAATATCTGAGAATTTATAAAACCTTTCCTTAGCATTATATGCCATAACAATCATCTCCATATATACAAAAGTAAGAACATCTCCTTAATATGATAATGTAGATCTATCACCAAACAATTCATATGACAAGCGAGAAATCTCCTAGCATGAATATGAATTAACATCAAACGAGAATGTACGAACAACTAATTAAAATCACTCGGTTTCCTCTCTTACCCTTGCTCGGCCGAAGCTTGAGCAAGGTAACACCTTGCTCAGCCAAGCCTTCTAGGTGGGAAGGGGCTGGAATTTCAACAGTAACTTGCATGCATCGGTCTACGGATCTAATGTTTAACAAGAAGTAGATGATCCAAGGGTTGTAAGCCGCTCAAGGGAATTGGAGGAAATTTCGGCATTACCTTCCCCCTTTTCTCCTATTCGGCCAGCCCTTACATTCTACAAATCTCGATCATAAAATCTAAAATCACAACTACACTACACATTCGAAGTACGAACACGAGAAAACCATGTCAATCAACAAGAAAACATCGTGCAAAACTCGATCCTATATTCTTAGGGTCGGCCACCCGCCTCCCCCTTCTAAATCAACTAACCACTCACCTCGATTTGGATCAAAAGGCGAGATCGAAGAAGACGAACTCCGAGATCCCAGCGTCAACGCGAGCTCGGCACCGATCTCCCTCTCCTCTTGGGCTGCGTGCGGCTCCTTCCTTCAGCCGCACGGCTGCTAGGTTGAGGGGTTTTATTCCCCCTCATGTGACCCTATTCAACAACTTAACCTCTTCATACAACTCCACCTAACCCGGGTCGATTCTCGACTTGAACCGCGAGCCCAACTCAACCCAACTCGAGTCAACCAACATACTCATCCAACCCATACCAACATTAGACTATAACTTAAATTAATCATACCTGCTATTCGAGGCGATCTCGCGACTCGGTCTGGCTAGCTCCCGACTCGATGGGCTGCATAATGAAAATTTTATATTAGGAAACCCCAGGTATTACATATTCACTTATTTACGCAAATGCCATTAAATTAGGTATCACTCTTCTCAAGTTGCTCATTTTTCCGATACTTTAAATTTTTATTAGATTTTCAAATGAGACTTGAAGCATTATGTTTTAAATTCACTTATGGTATCGTTATACTCATTTGATGAGAAAAATCATTTCTAAAGTGACTTTTGACTATTTGACCGATACTTAAAAATATCGATACTTAAGTTACTACATGATTCTTCGTTTTGGATTTTATTTATCATTTCACGATATCATGTATGACTTAGTCTCTTATTCGATGTTTGGTTTTCATCCCTTTGTAATATCCTAGATATTTAAATTTTTATTATTTTTGTTGCGCGTGTTTGCTAGCCTAGCGAGCTTGCGAGCTCGGGTAAGTAGAATATAAATTTATGAATTTATGAAATAAGGTTTGAGTGATTGGAATTATTTTTAATTATTGTGGTGTTTGGATAATTATGAATTATACCTATGTGGGTGCATTTAATTAGATGCTTATGATTTAATTATGTGTTTAATCAAGCCTAAATTAATTTAATTAAGTTTATCGGGTTAGCGGGTTGGTCTTGGTTTAAGTGGATGCGGGTTGGGCTTAAGTTAGAAGGGTTAGGGCTGAGGAGGAATTATAAAACCCCCTCCCCTAGGTTGTGGCTCCAATTTTTGGAGCCACACAATTGTTTGAGGAGGAGGAGCCGCCCTTCCTTCCTTCCTCTTCTTGGAGCCGTCGGCTTGAGTGGAGCCGCCACCCCTCTTTCTCCCTTACTGAGTTGAGCCGTCCCCTTTGAGATCGGATTTGGATATCGCTACTTGAAAGTTCTTCTCTAAATCGTTTTTCTAATCAAGATGAGTGGTTTTATCCCTCCTATTCGGGTTTTCTTCGAATTTTCTTGAAGTCGCCCTGAGGATTCTTGATTTTGATAATGTCCTTTTGTGTTCTTGAGATTTTCTAGGTTTCTATGTCATGCTTAGATCTTAAATTTTGATCTCATATCATGGAATTTATGTTTAAGGGAAGATCTGTGATTTTATAATTAAATCTTGTGAATCTTGGGTGCAATCCTCATCTTGGAGTTTTAGATGTTCTTAATGCTAAAGAATTAATTTAATTTCCTTGATTCTTGGTTTAAGGATTCTTGATATATATGCTAGTTTTTATTGAATAAAAATTATGAGATTGTATGCATGATTGGCTTGATGACATGAATCTGTGATGTTAGAAATTTAGGAATTTAATTATGCAAAATTCGGATTTTATTTCATGTTGTGCTGAAAATTTTAGCTTTCTGAAATTTATGTGTTGTTTATTGAATCTGGGCAGATTTTTGATTTCTTTGTTATTATGTGATTAAATCTTTGATTATAGTCATGTAACCTATCATTTTGACCAGAAAATATAGTTTGGAAACATAGGACACACTTTGAAGAGTAGATTCGGGGTATACACAGCACTTCTGGGTAGAACAAAACCCTAAAACAAAACTCTAAAACAAAACCCTAATTGAGATGATCTAAATTTTAATTCTATAATTAAAATTGGGTCTAAGGGTGAGCATAATCTGCTATGAAGCAACTTACAATGTATGCATGAAATAAAACCACACGGGTTCATGACGTTGCGGGTCTAAGGGGTAACGGTCGGGTTTGAAGTGTTGAGACGCTTCATAGTGAGGACACCCTTAGGACATCGTAGGAGAATCTTGACTTAGGTCTTGATGCGCCATATCCTTGGGAATGGCAAAGCGGCTCATTTAGGAGCCGGGTTACGGGCTACGCTCGTGTGGTTGGATGTCAATTGCCAACCTGCAGGATAAGTTCGGAGAGTCTTTTTCAATATCCTGATATATGCGCGGTTACCTTTAGGCATGGTAGGGATTCGACCCGATGCACCTCTTAATGGTGATGTTGCCTTTGGGCATGGTAGGGATTTGACCTGATACACCTCATGATGGTGATATTGCCTTTTGGTAGTTAGGGTCGTAGTCGAGTTTTTCTTTTGGTAGTGTCATGCACTTGTATTAGCTTATTTTGGCATTGTAGCCTGAGGGCATTTATGTTATTATTTTAGGTTTTATTTGACTGAACTTTTGAACTGTTGAACCTAATCGTATTTCCGCATTTTCTTTACTTCTGAGTTATTAATCTAAACTTGTTATTGATTCACTTTTCCTTTAAAATAAAACTTGTTATTTTCTTTCCGCTACATTATTTGTTTTGGCATGTGCATGGGTTAGGCTTCGGGGTATAGGCACGTATATCCTGGCCGGTCACGGGACCCCGAGTTGGGGCATGACAAAGTTAGTATCATAGCATGTGGTTCGGTCCGACTACGACCTAGAGTTGTCACCGTGTAGGGCATTGCTAGCATGTCAGTATACGATAGGGGTATGCTATGAGATCAATTGGCTAAGTCTGCACCTCAACGCGACTTGTGGTTTAGTTTGCAAAATATTGGGTGAATTTAATGGCTTAATCTTGAATTATTTCTTTTCTGGTGTTTTCATATTGATGGAGGCCTTTGATGCCGCAAGAAGCAGTTGTGATAGCAACTCCACTGAGAGCCGAGGCCGAGGCCGGGACAAGGGTCGAGGGAGACCACTGCAGGCCCAGGAGGAGGTGGGACAGGATCCCATGGTTGTGTAGCTGCAAGCCCGAGTGGCTAAGGTGGTTGAGGCACTCCGCATGGAGGAGGAACTGGGAAAATCCCAGGGTAGCACAGCTTGAGGCCGTGAATGGCCCTGTGCTAGAGAGTGCACCATTTTTGAGGGGGCTACCTTTGTATGAGTGCTTGAATTAGAGATCCTTGCAATTATTGCTTAGTATCTTGAATGATTCATTGGGTCTCATCATATAGTTAAATATTTATGATGCAGTATGGTTAGGGCAGCCCTAGGGATCCTAGGGGGGCCAATTGATAGAGTTCTGCAGAAGGGATCTGCAGGGGTTGGTTGAGAGTAAATTTCCCCTATAG
Source organism: Canna indica (assembly GCA_034359265.1). Classification (NCBI taxonomy): domain Eukaryota; kingdom Viridiplantae; phylum Streptophyta; class Magnoliopsida; order Zingiberales; family Cannaceae; genus Canna; species Canna indica. Next base: position 25,974,458 of record CP136898.1, on the reverse strand, counting down.
ATGAAATTTTGGATTGATTGGAGGATCTTTCCCTTATATTTCATGAAATATAAATTATGGGTGTAGATCGACCTTATGCTTAAGGGCCATGATTGTCTGCGACCAGAGTTGAGCAGGACCAGAGCGATTTTGCTCCGAGGCATGATTTGGGTGCGGATAGGTTGGGCATTTCAGAAAGGATTGTCCTGGCAAGGGCAGTCAGCAGCCTGATCAGACCAGAGGAAAAGCACAGATGTCAGTAGGTTTCGTAGCTCAAAGGGGTTAGACTTAGGGAGGAGGCTAGTGAACTCGTGGTTCAGAGAGGCCCTCTGCATGGGTGATTGCTATGAAATAAGTGGGCATTGAGGCATCCAGGGCATTAGAGTCAGGCAACGTTGCTGTTGGTTCCGCAATTGCGTATGTCTTGTTTGATCCAGGTGCTACGCACTCTTTCGTGTCTGTTTTGTTTGCTGCTAAGTTGGTAGGGGTACCTTCTGTGCTTGAGTTACCCCTTGTGGTGTCTACGCCTACGGGTATTTCTGTGATGGCAGAGACAGTCTTTCGAGGCTGCAAGGTTATCATTTATGGGCATGTGTTAATGGTCGATTTGACACTCCTACCGATGTTGGAGCTTGATGTGATATTGGGCATGGACTGGTTGGCGGACCATTTTGCCTCAATTGATTACAGGGCTAAGACTGTGACCTTCAGTAAGTGCGGGATGCCCTAGTTTACCTTCCAGGGTGAGGGAAGGGGGTGAGCCGTTGATGGCGATATCAGCTCTTAAGGCTTGCAAGTTGCATTTTGGCGGGTGTCAGTCATTTTTTTGACCTTTATGTTAGTGACAGAGGAAGGTGGAGATGCGGCCAGAGACATCGGGAGGACGCCTATAGTATGCGGGTTCTCTGATGTATTTTCGGAGGAGTTGTCAGGGTTACCTCCAGAGAGAGAGATTGAATTCTGTTTTAATTTACAATCAGGGGTGAAGCCGATCTCCATTCCTCCTTATCAGATGACACCAGCTGAGTTGAGGGAGTTGAAGTCCCAGTTGTAGGAGCTGCTTGATCTGGGTTTCATTCGCCCCAGTGTTTGTCCATGCGGATGTGTATTGATTACCGACAACTTAATAAGGTAACAGTGAACAATTGGTACCCATTGCCCAGGATTGATGATTTGTTTGATCAGCTTCAGTAAGCGCAGTGGTTTTCTAAGATTGACTTGCGGTTAGAGTACCATCAGTTGAGGATTCGGGATAGTGACGTCCCTAAGACTGCTTTCAGGTCGAGGTATGAGCACTTTGAGTTCCTAGTGATGCCCTTCGGGCTAACTAATGCACCTGCAATATTTATGGACCTAATGAATTGAGTGTTCAAGGAATACCTGGATAAGTTTGTGATTGTGTTCATTGATGACATTTTGATTTATTCCAGGAGTGTGGAGGAGCATGCTGAGCACTTGAGGGTAGTTCTGGAAACTCTCAGTGAGCACAGGTTGTATGTCAAATTATCCAAGTGCGAGTGTTGGTTGGAGAGCGTAGGGTTTCTTGGTAATGTGGTGTCCAAGGAAGGAATAAAGGTGGACCCTGCAAAGATAGAGGCAGTTCAAAATTGGAAGAGGCCGACCAATGTCTCGGAGATTCGTAGGTTATTACAGGAAGTTTAAGGAGAATTTCTCTAGGATCACGGCGCCATTGACCCGCCTGACCCAGAAGAAGGTCAAGTTTGAATGGGACAGTAAGAGTGAGGAGAGCTTTCTAAAGCTCAAAGACCGCTTGACGTCGGCGCCATTTTAGCAGTACCCTCGGGTTCAGGAGGTTTTGTTGTTTATTGTGATGCCTCCCGAGTCAGTTTGGGTTGCGTGCTGATGCAGAATGGAAGAGTGATAGCCTATGCCTCCATTCAGTTGAAGGTTCACGAGAAGAATTACCCAACCCATGACCTTGAGCTAGCAGCGGTGGTGTTTGCATTGAAGCTGTGGCGTCACTATCTTTGTGGCGAGGCTTGTGAGATATTCACTGGTCATAATAGCCTCTAGTATTTGCTTACCCAGAAGGAGTTGAACATGAGACAGAGAAGATGGCTTGAGCTATTGAAGGACTATGACTACACGATCATGTACCATCCAGGGAAAGCTAATGTGGTGGCTAATGCCTTGAGCAGAAAGTCTATGAGCAGTTTAGCACATTTGGCGATCAGGAGGAGGCCGTTGGATCAGGAGTTGGCCTTATGCTTAGATGGAGGAGCAGTCTTGTTAGTATCAGATTCTGGTGCGCTGGTGGCCCACTTGAGAGTGCAGTCCACATTGGTGGACATGTTGCGGGCAGCACAGGAGGAGGATGCCTTTTGTGCACTCACTAAGGATCTGGCAAGGAGAGGAGATGCAGATAATGGGTTCAATGTGGACTCGGAGGGTGTCCTGAGGTTTAAGAACCGGATTGTGGTACCAGATATGGCCGAGGTTCGCAGTCAGGGGGAGAAATCCCATGTTTGATATCCTTTGTGCTTAATTATAGACATTTTCTTAAGGATGTTTGTCATCATCAAAAGGGGGGACATTATTGGCCTAAGGTTTTCTACCTTGGTCTTAATCTCGGTTTTGATGATAACAAACATGAAACTAATGTTTCATTGAGAAATACTTTCAAGTTCCAAGTCGGTTAGCGCACGACGCCGCGATCGAAGAAATCGGCAAGGACGCTCGTCGATGCTCGGGATTCTTCGGGAAGTTAGAGTTTAGGTTTAGGGTGTCTAGCGTGTGTTGTAATCCTCTTTCATGATACAAAGAACCCAAAAACTAAATCCGAACTCCAAAACATGAAACTCGAAAACTGCCCTGAAATTCACTAAGCCTAGGGAGCTCCTTGGAGGGCTATATAACCTAGATATTTTTTTGGCACCAAAAGTGTCGGTAATTGTTCCTTTGGTAAAAACTAGATAACGAAATATTTTTATGGATTTTTTGAAAGCCTTTAGGCTACCCATAGTTGACCTAGAAGATTATAAAATTTCTGATTTTCGGAAATTTATACTAGACCCCAAAAGTTAGATTTTGATTCTTAAGCATTTTGATTTTTTAGATATTTTTATTGAATCCAAATTGGGGGTAATCCTTATATAACATTTATATTTTAAAGTTATAAGCTTAAAGTTAAGAAATGTTATAAAAAAAGACGGAACCCAGAAATTAGCCCTGCCCATAAAAATACACAGGAATTCAGCCCTGGTCAGATTCGGTCGATCGGCTGGTCGACCGGCAGAAAGTGAAAATGGGCAGAAGTCATTTCGATCGACCGAATGATACCCAAAATGGGGAGAATGCCTTCGGTCCCTCGGCGGTCGCTTGGTCGGTCGATCGACGATCAATTGGCAAGCGACCGAGCGTCGGCAACGGTAAAAAACACCCGTTGATGAACCATCTTGTTTGGGGGGTTATAAATACCCACCCAAACTCTCTCCATCATAGTTGTTGATGCGTCTAAGCCTCAAAGAGCCACTCTTTGCATCTCTACAAGAATTCTTGAGCCATCTTTGTAAAGAACCCTAGCTTTGAGCCTATAAACCATATTACTGACTTTGAGCTTGCTTTGATTCATCTTCAAGTCATCGAGAAGAGCTAGTGTTGGTTGAAATGGCCACACTAGAGGGGGGTGAATAGTGTGTTAACTAATCAATTAGCCTAAATTCCGGTTTTAAACGTTTACTTGATTATTTAGGTAAGTTGCAATTTACCAACTAAATGCGGAAGCAATAATAAAGCAATTTAGCACACGCAAAGATACCAATGCTAACACAATTGTTTATAGTGGTTCGCCCCCAATGCCTACTCTACTACCTAAGCACCCCGCTTAGGATTTCCAAACTAAGTTTACTAGATTATCTTGATTCCTTTACAATAAGGACGTTTTCACCGGAGAGTCTCCGCTCTCACACCGAAGGCACTTCCACAACCGGAAGTCTCCGTCTTCCTACTGAGAGCACTCTCCCATCTCAATCCTAAGGAGAACAAGAACTAATCCTAGCAAACTACATTTACACCGGTGGATTTAAGCCTTAACACCAAGGCAACCACCAACTCAATAAAACCTAGCAACCTAGGTTTACACAAGTTCAATTACAATGAAATAAATAACAAAATACAATAACAATTGGAGCAATAAATCAAACAACAGGTACTTAGCTCCAAAAAAAACTCCCTAGTCCTCTTGATGCCTTGAGATGATGAATTGGTGAAGCTTAAAGGCTAAATCAAGGTGTGGAGATCAAAACTAGGATTCTTGAAAGGATGACTCAATGAAAGCTTGTAGAGATGTTAGGATCACACTTTTAGGCTTGGAAGCATCAAAGGTAGGCTAGAAGAAAGATTGGGATGGGTATTTATAACCCCCCATAAGAAACGGCTCATCAACGGGCGCATTTTTGCCCGTTGGTGATGCTCGGTCGATTGTCCGGTCGATCGTCGGTGGACCGGTTGATCGTCGGTCGACCGGTTGATTGACCGAAAGCAAACTACCATTTTCTAGCACATTTCGGTTGACCGACCGGTCGACCGAATTGCCTACTGCTAGTTTTTGGCAGCATTCGGTCGATCGATCGATCGACCAAAACTAGGCAGACTGCACTGCACTGCTTGGTTTGGTTGAGTTTTTCTGCTCGTTTTGGTTCCGTCTTCGCTAAGTCTATTTATATAACATTTACTAACTTTAAAACATAAATATTATATAAGGATTACCCACATTTGGATTCAATAAAAATACGTAAAAAAAAAATCCTTAAGAATCAAAATCTAACTTTCGGGGTCTAGTACAAATTTTCGAAAAACGAAAATTTTATAATCTTCCGGGTCAACTATGGGTAGGCTAAAGGCTTCCAAAAAATTCTTAAAAATACCTCGTTATCTAGTTTTAACCCAAGGAATAATTACCACTATTTTTTATGACAAGAAAATATCTAGGTCATATAACCCTCCAAGGAGCTCCCTAGGCTTAGTGAAGTTTAAGGCAATTTCCGAGTTTTTCATGTTTTGGGGTTCGGGATTAGTTTTTGGGTTCTTATGCATCATTATGAGATTTTACAATATAAACTAGACACCCTAAACCTAAACTCTAACTTCCCGAAGAATCCCGAGCGATAACGAGTGTCCTTGTCGATTTCTCCGATTTTTTTGATCGCGGACGTCGTGCGCTAACCGACTTGAAACCTGAAAGATTTCTCAATGAGATATTAGTTCATTGTTTGTTATTATCAAAATCGAGATTAAGACCAAGGTAAAAAATCTTAGGCCAACAGCTAGGACATCTTGTTTGAGAGATAAGTTTATATTGTTTATTATTTGCTCTTATTATTGTTGTACTTTATTGTTTATTTCATTGTATTAAAGCTTGAGTAAACCTAGGTTGCTATGTTTGATTGAGTTGGTGGTTGCCTTGGTGTTAAGGCTTAAATCCACCATTGTAAACTTAATTTACTAAGATTAGTTGAGTTGTCCCTTAGGTTGAGGTGGGAGAGTGCTCTCAGTAGGAATGCGAGATACTTCTAGGTGTGGAAGTGCCTTCAGTTTGAGAGTGGAGACTTTTTGGTGTAAAGTCCTCTTTGTAAGGGAAACAATTAATCTAGTAAAGTTTAGTTTGGAAATCCTAAGCGGGGTGCTTAGGTAGTGGAGTAGGCATTGGGGCCGAACCACTATAAATAATTGTGTTAGCATTATTTCCTTTGTGTATCACATTACTTATCTTTATTACTCGCTTCCGCATTTAGTTGATAAATTGCAATTTGCTTAAGTAGTTTAAAGAAAAGATTAAAACAAGAGTTAGGCAAAAAGATTTAGTTAACACACTATTCACCCCCCCTCTAGTGTGGTCATTTCACCAACACTTCTTTCTGAGTGGTTGGTCTCTGTATGCTCTGAACGGTGGGCGCCAAATGTTCCTGGTTCAACGGCGGCGGTCTTTCGGTCCGATCTGGTGTATGTTTGTGCTTGGTTCAATGCTAGTGGGGGAGGACCTGCAAAAGACACTCTGACACCCAAGTTAGGGTGACTCCAAGGTGGAGGTCACTCTGACACCCAAGTTAGGGTGACTCTAAGGTGGAGGTTATTCAAATTGGAACTTAGGTTACCTGGGTGCGCCGTGTCAGTATATATTACAAGTGGAGAAGATCATACTACCCAATAATCTAGCTAGAATTGTTGCCTAGAATGGGTCGAGGTTAATCCCGAAGATGATGGGTTTATGATGGTACATCCCTTGTGATAAGGGAGGACGTAAGAGTCCATGTTTGGTCGGGTGGGTCGCCCGAATAGAGCTCTCTGACTCGGCTTGAGTTTGGCCCAAAGGTATTGCAAGAGAGGAGCCCCCTGGGCGGGGCCATGCCAATCGGGGCCCAATACTTCTAGTCAAATCTAGAACATATTGTTTAAGTCTTCCATCCGGCAAGACCATTAGATTGTATAATTGTTATTACGTTCCTTTTTTAATAAAGAATATTATTTCTGTTCCTTTGTTACTTGAATAATATTATAAAATGTCTTTAAAGAGCAATTGTTGCCACATATATCATTATGATGAGTTATATGGAACTGGACGCATTTCATCGCATATACCACATATACCAGCACGAATACATTAATAACTCGTCCACACACGGCCTTCAATCATCGCATCAACCGAGGACACAAATGACCCTCCGATCGCGACGTTTGATAAGATTTGTCGCTGTTGAAACTACCTATCGAGAATTATTCCTCCTCATCATCCATGTGTGTGCGCCCCTCCTAAGAATGCATGTACAAGTTCAAAAACCACCTCCCTCTCATAAGACTAGGTATATATAAGTCATCACTTAAAGTTCAAAAGACCATCACGCCTCTCACTTAAGTTTGCATCCAAACTGAGCCAATGGCTCCATCGCTCCGCACCAACTCAACCCGGGACCCAACTCAACCAAGCAAGACATAAATTACTCGACTAAAATTAAGCTATCATGCACATGAGTCCTACCTCTGATTGTTATCTCTGACGATCCACCCGACTCACTCCGACGTGCATCCCGATTTCTGGCTAAAACACCAAAATTAACATATATGAACACAGGTATTATACAAGTTTGTAAAAAAAATATTTACAATCCAAAAATCAACTCAAGAGCCCCATCTAATTCTATTAGATGGGCATAAGCAAGATTGAAACCAAAAAAATAGTATGCCGTTGGATCTTTCTTTCCAAATTTTGGGTATTATGGGATAGGATGGGAGTTTACTTTTTAAAGTTGAAATTTTTGAATTATGAAGTCATCTAAATTAATAGTCCTTGATTGCTTTCTAAATTGAGTTATTTCTAAATATATCCTCAACTTGGCCGAATTCTTAATTATGACCAATCATTTGATTATTTTCGAATGTATATAAAATATTTAAAATTAGTGTCAGTTATATCCTCCTATTAGTTATTTGTGAATTCATCTGTTAACTTGATGATTCTTGCTCCAAAAATAAATAAAAAATATTGGTTGTTATGTCAACATCATATATGGCAAGCTTTAGATTAAAAATGTATTTTCTTGTGACCTTTTTGTTCGACATCATCTTCTAAAGCCCTCAACAGCGGACCCGCACCCAACTACAACCGAGTCCATGACTCTAGTGTCTTCTCCAACAATTTCTTCAACTACTACAGTGTAGGTTCTTCCATTTTTAGCTCCGACTAGAAGAGTCTTTGTGGAGACCTGCTAGGTTCTCATGGGCTTGTTAATTTCCTCTAATCGAAATCAAAAATGGAAGAACCCACAATAGTCGCTAGAGAAGTTATCGAAGGAGACGTAGGAGTGATGGGTCTCGATTGCAGTTGGGTTGAGGTCCGTTGTCTAGGGCTTCAAAAGATCGAGGAGTTTTTATTAAAGATATTTGCTTTCGAGAAAATTGCTAAAAATTGAACGTGTTATTGGAAATATATATCGTCAGTCATTCAATCAAAATAAATATATTTTCAGTCTGTGTCAAATTATTTTCGGTTACATTCATTTTACATGACATGTTATTTGCTGGATACTACGATAATGAAAACATCTAAGATTGATGTCCATAACTCACGAGATACTACAATAATGAAAATATCTAAGATTGATGTGCATGACCCACAAGAATCTAACATAATTTTTAACTAACTTAAGATAAATTTTTTGAGTGAATGACCGAAGATATTTCCAATAGCGTATTCAGTGTTTCCATTAATTTTATTTCCCTATGCTATTGTGGTCTCATGTTTGCTTTGCAGGATATGATTTAGATGAGACAAGATTAAAAATGGATAAAATGGATAAAGGTGGGATAAAAATCTAAGAGGATTTTTTGAAATCTCATCCTATGTTTGTTTTGACATAGGATAAAAAAGAATAAATAAGATATGAAATTCATATCTTGTGTTTGTTTTAGTCAAGATAAGAAAATCATATAACAACATTATTAACAAATAAATTACAAAATAATTATTTGGAAAAAAACATAACTTAAATTAAATTATTATTTACAAAAATATTCTTTACTCAATTAAGATTTGGTATTGACAAGGACTATAAGTTATAATTGTAGGTCTACATGATGAAGATAAAGTTCTCATTTTGTGTATGGAATTAGCTTTTTCTCAAAATATGATCTGAGACAAAAAAAAAAATAGCAAGTAACTCTTTCATCAAAAAATCAACAAATGAATCACCATTACATCAATAAAAAAACATATTACATTTGCTCTAATTTGCTTGAAACTGAAAAATACCATTAGGTTGAATATAAATTGCTGAAATAAGTATATTTTATACATCAATGGTAAAGGTATATATCAACTACAGAAACCACCACAATCCAGATTGCATATTGGCATATGTAATGGGTTCACGTACCTAATTTATCTATGAAACTTTCATCATCAATTGGTATTCTTCACATAGTATCTCTTTTTTGTTATCTTATTGCAAGTACCTTTATGCATAGAAAGAGAGACCAAGACAAAAAGTGCTATTTGAAATATCTCCTTCACACATGTTTTTCTTGCAAACACTCTGTTCATTCAGACAAATTGGTTACGCAGTGTCATAGGAGGTACTTTTATTCAACATAAAGATCCAAAGATGATAAGCAAGCAAATAAAGCATAACTTGAATCTCAAGAATTTATAGCTGCATAGAGAAGAGTAGTGACAGCAGTGCGAAGTTGTTGCAGTCGCGGCGAGGAGAAGAGGAGCAGTCATGGAGTTGTGAGGAGAAGCTCGAACCAAGGAAAGATGAGAGGTCGCTGTCGAGTTGCAAAGAGAATCTTGAATTGAGGGAAGAGGAGAGCTCGTTGTCAAGTTGCAAAGAGAATCTTGAATCTAGAAAGATAACAATCTGTTGATTGAGAATAAATATTTTTGCTGTATATTTAGATTCTGCATAGACTTTAAACCAAGTGGATCTAGTTGATTATCGCAATACTTTTGTTCTGTATTCAATTAAATGCTTGAAGAAACTTCAAATTCTACAATGGATTTATAATAAGTGTATACTTATTTCAAGTATCAATTTCATTTATAACACAAGACATTGACAGTTAAGACAAATTGAAGCAAGTAATCAAACTCATTCAAGCCTAAATTTTTAGACAAAACTAGTTTCTCCATATGTTGTTACAAAATAAGTGTCATTAAAATACATAACCATAAAACAAAATACTAAAAAACTAGGTACTTCGTGAATACCGTGAATCGACTTTGTGAATGAGGAAGAGAAACAGAGAAATACCGTGAATCAACTTTGTGAATCACGAAGAGAATAGCAATTTCCAAACGCTGCAAAAAACATTTGGAAAAACAATTATTCTAACAACTATCTACTTCAAAAGAGGTGAATAAATAAAAGGTTAAAATAAAATAAGGAAAGCATTAGAACAAGTTGTCTTCATGTTGAGTGAGCAAGACCTTGAATGGTGTTCTGTTGTTCTATTGAACTAGACAATAGTTCAGCAAGACCTTATCAACCTACTGCCATGTATCCATCAAATTCAATCATTATCAGCTCTATATGACTACATGCAAGAAAAATATTCAAAACTTAAAATACTATCAATTGAGGAACATATCTGAGAATATATCTGGAATACTATCTCAAGTGGGGAACATATTCAATCATAAAAGCATTTAATTCAAGTTCAAAAGCATTGTCTTGAACTACAAAGAATTATGCCATGTTTTCGATCTCACTGAACATTGTAAGCATGAGAAAAGGAAACGGTCACTAACATTTGCATGCCAGTGTTCCTCATATCCCCTTCCTAACTCCACCCAAGGAGAAGAAGTTGGAAAGAAGCAATCAAATACAGTTCAAATGACCTTTTATTGGAAGGGGTGAGAGACCAGCTCGTTGACTTCCAGGACAATTATGTTGAGTTATGCACATCTCTTTTCATCTCTAAGACGGTTCCCTCTCCTACTTTATTTAAATCCCAATTTACTCCAAAGATGGGAAGAAAACTATTATGGAGCCCAGCTCCGTGGAAAATCTTTATGGAGCCGGGCTCCGACGGTGAAATTAACACGAATCTCAAAGCAGCTTTTATTTTGCTTTAAGTTTTGTATTTCATCATCGGAGTCTGGCTCCATAAAGCTTTCCTGTGGAGCCGGGCTCCATAATAGCTTTTTTCCAAAGAGCGGGAGGAGGCCTTGTTTCTCAACATGGCATGCGGAGTACCTCCAAAAAACACAATAAAGTGTGCAAAGAAAACCCAAGAAACCATTCTTTTCATCAAGAAAGTAAAGTTTGGTATTGAACCAAAAAGTAAGTTTTCGTGCGGCCATCTTCAATATCCAACTACATCATTTCTCAAGCATAGAAAAAGAAGGAGAAGAAAAAATAGTACTCACGGAGGAGAAACAATAGAGGGAGAGCGTGGACCACAGAGGAGTAGTGGCGATAGAGTGCAGAGGAGAGGCGGTCCGCGGAGGAGAAGCAGTTGCGGAAGCCTCAACTTGCTCCTTGAGGTTGTTCGATAGGGGCGGCCTCTTAGATGATGATGAAGAAGGATTGACGATGGAGAAGGCTGAGCCTACTACAGAACCAGCATTAGAGGGTGAGTTAGGGCCAAGGAAGAGGAGCTAGAGGAATCAAGTAGAGGAGTGGTGTATACCTTTAAGCAGTCCATGAAGGAGAAGTGTAGAGCACTCCACGGAGGAGAAGTAACGGAGTCTGAGTCGTGAGAGGAAAGCAGCTGTAAGGGGAGATGGTTTCCCCCGACACCTAAACCCACCCCCTTCCCCCGTTTTAGAAATCAAGTTGTTAATGGATTTGGGCCTAAATCTATCCGGCTCATTTCCAACCTATTTCATTACTAGACCAGCAACAAACGACTTATTAGATTTTTAAAATCCAATCCGCCCCTCTTCTAGTATCATTTTCTCTATCTAAGTGACCATTTCTTCAAATTAATAGACTTGATCAATGTCAAACATTTAGCTGATAAGCTGGCGAGTATTTCAGTGACAAGATCTATGATTTTGGTGTTTTACATTTAGAAGGCGTTTGGTACGAGGCAATTCATCCAAATTGCTGATAATTTTTTCTTTAAATTACATGGACTCCACACATTACCTTGTTTGGTGTCTCACTTGTGCAGGTAATGCGGATTGTCTTGATAATCCAAATTGTCATCAAAGTGGTAATCCAGATTGCTCAATGTAGAGGTGTCTATATGGATTACCTCTGAAGTGATAATCTTGATTTAATTTTTAGGACAAAATTGCCCTACTTAAACTCTAGCTTTTTTACAAGTTCTTTGCTCCTCCCACAACTTCTCCCATGATATAATATTATAATATTATTATTATATAATAATATAATATTATTATAATATAATAATATAATAATATAATAATATAATATATTATATTATATATATTCTTTATACTATATTATATTATGTTACATTATTTTATATAATAATATAATGTTATATTATAATAATAATATTATAATAATAATATTATAATATTATATTTATAATATAATATTATATTATATATTTTATTATGTTATATAATATAATATAATATAATATAATATAATATATTATATTATATATAATATGATTAATTATAATATTATAATATATTTGTGAAAAGGGTATTTTCGAAAAGTATATCTCATTACTTTATAATGTATTTATTATACCAAACATATCTATGTGAATTCTAGCAATTTTATCATAATATTACTTATGCATACCAAATACTATATTTGACATTATCAACAATCTTTTTAGTGACAATTTATTTGAGAGATAATCTAAATTATTTAATAATCTAAAAAGTAATACACCAAATGCTACCTTAGTACAAAGAAAGAAGAAGCAAGTTTTGGAACATACACCCATCTAGCAATGAAGACAGATGTGAAAATTGGGATTCCTAAGTTGTGAAGATTTTCATTCTCTAATTCTCTTACTTTTCTTATCATATGGTCAACCCAAGTTTTCTTATCCAAGTTTGAAATAATATTTTGCCAACAGTAATATAATTGGGGATAATATTTTATATATTTTTTAAATTTTTTATTTTTATCAAAAAAAAAAACTTGAAATAATATTTTTATCGTATCGTCTTCTAGTAACCTATTGACTAATTCAATGGCTGCTATAAGGCGAAACATTAGATAATTATAGTCAAACTACTGAGATATCAACACGTGTACTAAAAGAATTATTCAAATAAAACGCCACCAACCGCTTTTACAAAACAAGACAATTTATTTTGTTTGAATAACAATTTTCTGGAAGCATATAAATAAAAGCTATTACAGATAATCAAAATAAATCAACAGCTCCTAAATCTAAATTCGCAGGTTATTATCACTATATTTGAAGCTGACAAATCTAACGATCCACCGACACGGATCATCTTCCTTACATATTCCAGTACCCCCTTCCACTGGTGGCCGATGGCGACCTCCCCTGCTCAAACCACCCCCAGTTCTCCGGATTCCTGTGCAGCGGCGACGACGCCTCCGGCCGCGGCGTGAACGGCCCGGATGATCCCCGCCACTCCCCGACACACTTCACCACCACCTCCCCAATCCTTCCCTCCCCCATCGCCTCGTAAACTTTCTCTATGTACTCCCCGGGGCTCACCTTCTTCTCCCCCGTCAGCATTTCCGTCCCGACCTCCTCCCTAACGAACTTGTATAACGGATAAGTCCTGCACCTCTGTATCCTGCTCCCAACTATGAAGTCCCCTCTCCCGAACCTCTCCCTCGCCTTGGCGACCTCCTCTCTTAGTGCGATTCCAAGCTCTTCCTGGAACTTGGGGATCCGCTTGAACGCTGCCATGCCTTCTTCCGTCCCCTCGAGCGCCTTGTCAACTAACACCTCCCTGAGCTGTAGCATCAATGCGTAGGAGGGGTTCGCTGGGTCGTCGATGTAGGAAAATACGGGCTGCCTTTCGATCACTTGGATGAGCTCTTTCTCGCAGAAGCGTGCCTCGGTTAGGCTGCCGTCCCCGGCGACGCACAGCGATTTCCTGGTTGATTGAAGCAGGACGTGCTTCACGACCTCGCGCAGGTTCTCCTCCATCTGCCTCAGGTCGATGGCTTGGCACAGAGCGATCATGTAGGTGGACATCATTAGCTTCAAGATCTCGACTGCTTCCGCGCTCTTCCGCGCCGAGATGAGGCCCAACGAGTTGACGTCCTGGTTGTGCTGCTCCGCGCTCTGGACGTGGGTCGTCACCGGGTTGGCCAAGTACTGGAGCTCGGAGCAGTAGGCGGCCATGGCTATCTCGGCCCCCTTTAGCCCGTAGTCAAGGCTGGGGTCGGCGCCGGCGCTTAGATTGGAGGGCAAGCCATCGTTGTAGTAGTCGCAGACGAGCTCAGAGAATTGGGCGAAGACCAGCTTCCCAATGGCGGCGAGGGCAATGCGGAGGTTGTCCATGGAGACGCCGATGGGCGTTCCCTGGAAATTGCCGCCATGGAGAGCGATGTCGCGGGCCACGTCGATGAGGGGGTTGTCGTTGACGGAATTGATCTCCCGCTCGATCGAGTGCGTCGCCATGCGGATCACCTCAATTTGGGGGCCAAGCCATTGCGGCGATGTCCGGAGCGCGTACCGGTCTTGTTTCGGCTTCGTCAAGGGCTCTCGCTCATGCCGCAGTTTGGCCTCCTTCATGTAGTCGCTGCCATCGAGAAGGAACTCCATAATCGCCGCTGACTCGATCTGGCCTGGATGGTGCTTCAGCTCGTGGGTCAATGGGTCGGTGAACTCTGGTTTGCCCTGCATCGCTTCGCAGAACATCGCAGATAGGATCACAGAGAGCAAGGCAAGGATGTTGGCGTCGTAGCACACAATGGCCGCCACCGCCGAGCCGACCGCGGTGCCATTGACAAGCGCAAGCCCCTCCTTCGCCTGGAGGTCGAAGGGCGAGCTGATTCCGACGCGCTTCAGCGCCTCGGTGGATGTGATCTCGTCGCCTTCGGGGGTGACCACTCTGGAGTTCTGCCGGCCGGTGAGTACGCCAGCGATGTAGGACAGCGGGACGAGGTCTCCAGAGGCAGTGATTGTGCCGCGCAGCGGTAGCTTGGGGATCAGGTTGTATTTGATGAGTTTGGCCATGGCCTCGAGAAGCTCCCACCGGATGCCGGAGTAGCCCTGCATCAGAGTGTTTGTCCTCACGAGCATCGCGGCCTTGGCGTAGCTCGCAGGGAGGCACTCCTTGCCGATGACGCCGGCGTTGAGGAAGCGGATGAGCTCGGTCTGCAGGTCGGCGGTCTTCTTGGTGCGGCGGTACGAGGTGGCGCCGAACCCAGTGGTGACGCCGTACGTATCGGTGCCACGCTCGATGTTGTCGGTGACCCAGGCAGCGCTGCGGTCGACGCGCTCGCGGGCGGTGTCGGCATCAAGGATGACGGACACAGAAGGGCAGCGAGCGACGGCGGCAACCTGGGCGACTGTGAGGGTGGTACCCGCGAGGTCGACGGAGGAGAGGGAGGAGAACTGGGTGATCATGCGGTGGACCTCGTCGAAGTAGGCGCAGGATAAGGCATCGGCGGCCTTCTTCCAGTGCGGGGGGTTGGGGATGAAGGAGGTGCCGGAGACAGCGATCGGGTTAATGCCGTCGGTGGGGACGGGGAGCGTCGGCGGGCGGAAACACCGAATGGGGCGGATGGAGCTTGTGGGTGAGACCATTGCTGCAAACTCTCAACAGTGACGAGCTCTGTTTGAGGAAATGATGGCTCTCCCTGCGATGACAGTGGAAGGAGATGGGGATTTATAGCAGCTGGAAGTGGTTGGAGGGATGCATTGCTCCTTGAAGCAGGAAACGTAAACTTTGAAGGATTCTCGAAGTCGTGGTATAAGTCGTGAGTTAAAACGTACGAACTAGCGTGGTGCTCGTGTCATGGGTGGATGGGTCAACGAGGAGGGCGAAGTCAATAATTAGTGGGTTGGTGTCGGACTTCGATGGTAGTGGATAATGATGCTATTACACGGACATTAATTATTGTGGAAAAACAGTGGAAATTCATTGCAAATAGTGTCAATTGGGTAGGTCTAATTTTTATTTTTTAATGCTTAGTTATTGGCCAGCTTGATCCATCCTTTTAAAACTCAAAATGGAAATTTAACTTACTTTGTTTCATATTAGTCATGTAAATTAATTGTTTGAGTATCTCGATCACAAACAGTTCTAAAAAATTATATCTCCTAATTCGACTCTACAAATACTAAATAAGTAATTTATACCCCCAAGATTAAATCAAATAGATTTTCTTAAACTCTTTTTAAAAGAGTTTTATTTGATAAATATATTTAAACATTTTATTAATAATTATACATGCCTACGTTGTTGTTCCTGCCTGAGAGTCGGGGTCTTCCGATCCGATTCGGTATCTCTCATATGTGCTTCAGAAGTTCTCTTCTGCCTCACTTCTACAATATACTTCTTGCAATTTCATTTTCAGTGATCATTTTTATCACAATGGAAGCAGGTGCCTTTAGGAGTAGTTTTCTCTTTCTTCTTGACATTCTTCTTAGGTTTCACAATTTTGTTCTTCGCTTTTTTCTTAACATAGTATTTTTTTTGCCTTTTTAGAGGTACTACTCACTAATAAAACTTTGTCATTTTTCTTCGGAAGGTGGAACTCAGCAGTCTTCAGCATATTAAGGAGCTCGGGTAGTGAGGAATCCAGCTTGTTCATGTGGTAGTTAACGATAAACTGTGAAAATGACCTTGAGAGGAATTGAAGTATTAAGTCATGACTTAGCCCCTTATCAACATCTTTGCCCAATATCCCTAACCTCTCTATCAAATCGATAAATTTGAGGACATGGGTTTCAATAGGGGTCCCTGCCGTCATCTTGGCCCGGAAGAATTGCTTTGACAGCTCAAACCTAGCATTTAACTTGAACATATCAGTATCATTTTGGCTCCAATCATGCATATCCTTTCTAGGTTCAACAAACTCAATTTTTAACATGTTAAAAACATTCAAACCTTGGGACTTTAGAAAAGTGTACATCCTAAGTTTCTAAGCACCAAAGTTCAAACCATCAAACATAGGTAGTGTAAATGCCACCGACTTTAGTGCCATTTTTGGATCGAAGCAAAGTGTAGAAGAGATGGTGAAATCTCAAGCTACGAATGGCCTACACAAGAGGGGGGACTGTGAATAGTGTGTTCGCTAAAACTTTAAGCCTAAATTTAATTTTAATTGATTCTTAGATACTTAGGCAAACTATCAATTCAAGACTAAATGTGGAAGCAAGTAAATGATTCGAGCAATCAAAACTCAAAGTAAGCAATGCAAATAATAAAATTTATAGTGGTTCGGCCTTAATGCTTACTCCACTACCTAAGTATCCCCGCTTAGTATTTCCAACTTAGCTAGACTAGATTATAATTGTTTCCTTACACTTGAGGACTTTTCACCGGAGAATCTCCGCTCTAATACCAAGGCACTTCTACATCCGAAAGTCTTCGCCTTCACACCGAAAGCACTTTCCCACCTCAAACACTAAAGGACAACAAAAACTAATCCTAGTAAACTAAGTTTACACAGGTGGATTTAAGCCTTACAACCAAGGCAACCACCAAATTCAACAAATCTAGTACCCTAGGTTTCCACACTTTAATAATAATGAAATAAACACAAAAATACAATAACAAATGGAGCAATAAACAAATCAAAATGTACTTAGCTCCAAAACTAATTCCCTAGTCCTCTTGATGTCTTGAGAAGATGAATCTTGAATGTCCAAAGACAATATCAAGATTTTATCATAGAAACTAGGGTTTGTAAAGAGATGGCTCAAGAAAAGCTTACAATGGATGTTAGAATGGCTCAATAAAGTATTAGTCACCATAGGAAGGTTGTAGATGAAGTATTTTTAGAGAGCCAAAAGAGTATGGCTCGGATGAAACCACACAAAGGCTCAAAATAGAGCTCTTACCTTTCGTCGATCGATTTGTCGGTCGATGGTTTGATCGATCGAACATTCGACCAGACATCGACCAAATGCCTACTTTGGGTTCCTGACTGAGTTTGGTTGCTCGCCGATCGCAGGTCGGTCGACCAACCATTCGACCGGACATTCAACCGAAACTACACTGAGGGCAGTTTCAGCAAGGTTTGATCTAATTTTTTAATCCTTATTTATATTTCTTAACTTTAAGTTATATGTCACACCTCTATCTACAAGGTCGCATGACCGGCCAGAGTACACAATCGTACTCCAAAGCCTACCAGTGAGACACATACCATGTAGATGTAATTGACACAACGGAAGTAATAATACAAAAGATCCAAAATGCATAGGTATATATAATCCAAAGTATTATAACAAACTCCAAGAGTTTCACAATATATGGAAATACAACTCCATATGCATGAAAGTAAATGACTCTACTATGACTCAACTCACCACAAGATCTACAGTACAAGCTTGCTCTCCCAGCAGCGCCATATCGACACAGTCGTACCTCACTAGTCAGGATGTGCAAAACAACATAAATAAAGTGGTGAGTTCTAAAGGAACTCAGTGAGTGAATCTACCCGTGCCCTCGCCAAGCTACCTCGAGCATAAATATAACCAGACATAAATTATAATTATGAAAGTGTTGAAATATAATAACATGTAAGGAATATGCATTCATCCGGAAACTCGTGCTCAAAAACACAATAACCACTCGGTCCATGCCAGCCCAAACATCCAAGCACAATAACCACTCGGCCCATGTCGGCCCAACATCCAAGCACTATAACCAGATGGCCCATGTCGACCCAACATCCGAGCACAATAACCACTCGGCCCATGTCGGCCCAACAACCAAGCACAATAACCACTCGGCCCATCCTAGCCCAACATCCAAGCACACAAGTCGATCGCTAGAACATCTACTTAGCGAACTTTTCGCCCGGGCCCTCTGAACTAGGATGGTCTACTAGTTCCGGTGCCCACTCCGATTGGGAATAGCCCTCCAACCAATGTCACTCAGGTCCATCGTTAGCGTGACACACTGACGGAAACTCTCGACTCGTATCCATACTCGCCCAGTCGGACCAACATGCCAAGTTAATATGCTTCTCGGCCCGACCACCGTCCATCCACAATCACAAACACAAATAATGTTTCTACATCGTACATACAGGTACATAATTATCTCTCGCGTGATTTTAATATTTTTGCCGACAACTCGGGTACGCGTCTACGCGCCCCAACTGACCCTCTCTTGGGCCTAACTCCTTGGCTTTATATTTTATCACCCAAAATTACATTTCAGCTTGTATTCAGTAAATTTTAGCTTGTACCAAGAATTTTCAGCATGTATAACTAATTCCAGCATGTAGGAATAATTTCAGCATGGATACACATAATTATAGCATGTATAAATAATTTCAGCTTGTATAAAGATTATTCCAACATGTATAAAAATAACTCCAGCCTACCTTATCGTGCTATATAAAAAAAAATCCAGATTTAAGCATACTATATTATCCTATAACATTTCAAATTTTACTATGCATAATAATACTACAAAAAATTCCATATTTTATCATCTATAATTCTATGCATCTAAGTCTAACTTTCTCTGCTACAACGATAGTTTTCTAGCGGCCATTACTTAGCTATAAAGGAAATTAATTAACCGGAGATGTTTATAATTCCTAAGGGAAGCCAACCCTAGTAGCTCTATTCCCACTCATGAGGGTTCGGCCGTATTGTTAGGGACTTTTCGATGCGCCCGAGCGACGACAAATCATGACGGAATGTTCCCTACATATTTGTAAATATATTTTCGCATCCATGTAATTTTGTCTTTTATTCTAGTTCGTACTTGTAAAATCATTTGTACGATCCCCGAGGGACCCATGGTACGAGTTGGGTGCGTTTCGAGGCCATTCGATGCTTGGTGCGTGCGTCACAGCTAAGCGGAGCAGTTTTCCTGCATTCGTCATGGCCGTGGCCATGGAAAATCACCATTTTATCATGCTCCTCGTTCTTTTGGGAATCTTGGCGGTGGCACTTGGGGGTTAGGGGTCTCTTGTATAATGTAGGAGAGCGTTGGCAAACAAAATGGTTGACTTGGGCAGAGGCGCACGAGCAGCCCATATGGGCGTGCGACCAGTCGATCTTCGTCCAAGACAATTGCGGAGCTCGTTCTACACCTGGTTTTATGTTTTCTTGCGTCCATAGTCCTATAATTGTTGTTTTACTTTACACCTATAATACCATTCGGCCAACATGGTTTTTTGGGGGCGCGGATATGGAGCGCGAGGTTTGGCACGTGGTCCAACATATGCCCCGCGATATTAAGTCGGGAAGTCCAATTCAGGACAGATTCGATATGATAGGCTTATCCCTTGCATGGGATGCAAGGGTGTCGCACGGGTTCTTTCGCACAAAATAATTGGCCCGTGACAGTTGGTATTAGAGCGAGAATTGCAAGCCTCCAACTGAGAAAGCCCTCGATGCAGACATAGTCGATGTATATTTCGTACGTGGCGCTCGAATTGTTGATATAGTGAACCTAGTCGATGAATCTTCCGACTGTTGTATTCGGGGAGGCAAGCATTCGTTGATCAATGCGAAGATCGTGACTTTTGTGCAGGGTGGATGGGCCCCTAAGATGCAAAGTCGTTTGCACGTAGAGCAGATGGCTCTTAAGTCGTGTGCGCAGAGCAGATCTCTCATAAGACGCAAAGTGGTGCGCAGAGCAGACTCTCTCATAAGACACAAAGTTCTGCGTAGAGTAGATCTCTAGTAATACGCACATTGTACGCAAAGCAGACTATCTAGTAAGTCGTAAGAATAGTGCGCAGGGCGTTGTCCCCTAAGTCGCAAGGTTGATGCGCATGGCAAGATGGCCTTTAAGATGCAAGATTTTTGCGCAGAGCAGATGGCTCTTAAGATGCAAGATTGGCAGGTCCGAATCAAGCACTAGTGAAGAACAGATGTGGTGTAGCAGCAATGCTCTTAGTGCGGAGAGTTCGCGGACGTTGTGACCTGGTTGGAGAAAATCCCTCAAGTCGTGATTCGAGGAGCAGCGTAAGACTTGAAGCTCGTTGAGATGGGCTCGGAGGAGGGCGCCATGACCTCGGCGGGGGGGCGAGTGAGCAAGCAAGCAGTGATCTGTAAGACTTGAAGCTCGTTGACATGGGCTCGGAGGAGGGCGCCATGACTCCTGCGGGGGCGAGTGAGCAAGCAGTGATCGGCTCAAAGCGGCGGTGGAGGCAATGCTCTAGTGTGGTTCGGTAACAACCTACTCATCACTTGGGTGTTGCACAACGACACCCAGATGTTATCTCAGACGAGCGTTGCTCGTATGCTCCTTAAGTCTGGGACTTTTCATTGCCCAGCAAAAATGGGACTAGGTGAATTGAGTAACTATTTCTCGGGTTCATTCACGTGAGTGTTGCTCAACGGCACTCGTGTGCCCCACAAAGTCTGGGACCCTCATAGCCCAGCAACATCGAGACTTGGTGAACCCAATAGCTATTTCTCGATGTCCATTCAAGCGAGTGTTGCTCAATGGCGCTGGTGTCCCTTCAAGGGAACATTGCTCAACGACACTCGTTTGCTCTAAAAGTCTGGGACTTTCATTGCCCAACAACAATGAGTTTGGGAATCTCAAAGCCCTTTCTCACAACAACAGGAGATGATGAAACTCAATGGTGTTCCAAGTAGTTATTTCCTGGTGGCGGACTTCACGGTGAAATTCGGCATGTTGCAGCCCCACTACGGCGTGTTGTTACTCAAGTAGTGTTCCCTTCGACTACTTATGAAGAATTTACTTCAGCAATTACAGCCTATGCCAGAAAGGCAGTGTAGCCGAGGTGAGTTCGACGAGGACGTCGAAGCTTGAAGTGGGGGAGGATGTTAGGGACTTTTCGATGCACCCGAGCGACGACGAATCATGACAGAATGTTTTCTATATATTTGTAAATATATTTTCGCGTCCATGTAATTTTGTCTTTTATTCTAGTTCATACTTGTAAAATCCTTTATGCTATCACCGAGGGGCCCACGGTATGAGTTGAATGCATTTCGAGACCATTCGACGCTTGGTGCATGCGTCACGGCTAAGAGGAGCAGTTTTCCTGCATTCGTCATGGCCGTGGCCATGGAAAATCACCATTTCGCATGGCCACGATTTTGTCATGCTCATCATGCTTTTGGGAACCTTAGGGTGGCACTTGGGGGTTAGGGGTCTCTTGTATAATGTAGGAGAGCGTTGGCAAACAAAGCGGTTGCCTTGGGCGGAGGCGCACGAGCAGCCCATATGCGCGTGTGACCAGTTGATCTTCGCCCAAGACAATTGCGGAGCTCGTCCTACACCCGGTTTTATGTTTTCTTACGTCCATAGTCCTGTAATTATTGTTTTACTTTACGCCTTCAATACCATTCGGCCAATATGGTCTTTTGGGGGCGCGGATATGGAGCGCGAGGTTTGGCACGTAGTCCAACATATGCCCCGTGATGTTAAGTCAGGAAGCTCAATTCGAGACGAATTCGATATGATAGGCTTATCCTTTGCATGGGATGCAAGGGTACCGCACGGGTTTTTTCGCACAAAACAATTGGCCCGTGACAGCATGATCCTAAATGCAATTCTCTGACTCTAGCTTTAATCAAATACCACCAACTAATTCCCTTTCCCAACTCGAGCACATAAACAATGGAACAACCCTATTTACCTAACCGGCCTAGGGTTACCCTAGGGCTGCCCTAATTGATCCAACCTCACCTAGAGCACTTGTGCACATCATGAAACTTTCGATCTCAAGAATTCAATTCTACGGCTAAGGAAAAATATAAGCAATATAAAATTTGGTCTATTCCCTTCAGCCTAACCCTACACCCGACCGGCCCTTAGAGTATAGGGGCTGCCCTAACTCAAATTCCTTCATCCGCTCATTTCAACCCAATCGTTAAAGAATCCAATTCTAAGCCAAGAGGAAGATAAAATTTTTGGCATGACTTCTTCTATTACATGCCCTAACCGGCTGACCCCTTGCTCTAAGAAAAACCCTACGATTCATCATCAAAACATGCAATACCTTGAATCATACAACTCATAAATCGGAAACGTCAAGAATTCGAAGAAACCATATAAGAAAACCCGAACTCTTACCCTACAACAAGGATCGGTCAACAAGGGCATATCCTAACTTAGAAAACTAAAAACCACTCACCTATATGAAGAAGAAGCAAAGGAGATGATGGAAATGAGGCCTCGCGACTCCGATCTCCGGTGACAACGAGAACTCCGGCCACAAGAAGCAAAAATCGCCCCTTCTCTCAAGCACCTCAGCATCCATGCGACTGCTGCAGTCGTACGGTCAGCTAGGGTTTATGTTTTAATAATAATATTATTATTTTCAAAAGACCTAAATGCCCCTCTAACTTAAGTTGGACCTAATTGACTCAAAATACTTCCAAATTGGGTTCCGGTTGGACCCTCGGGCTCGGCTCAGGGCCGAGATGTCTCATGACTTTTAGAAAACTTTAAATTGCTTATGTGGGCCGCCTGATTATTTGTACTGAGTTGTCACCCTTTGGGGTATTTGACTGCCGCCCCTTTGTGGGTCTATTTTGCGCCTTCAAATTTTATGCATGCAACTTTTCTTAGCAACCTGTAATTTGGTTTTTTGTTGAAGGGTATTTCCCCATGCTAGTAGCGCTTAGCCCTATTTCGAAAAAAAGTTCTTTTCTTGAGGTCGGGCCTCATATAGTGGCGTTTTGAGGTTGTCTTGGAGGTTTGAGTAATACCGAAAGGGCCGAGTGAGGGCTGACTATACCGACGTGATGATTGGGAGGTCGGGATGGTTTAGATCCAAGACTTTAGTCATGTAAGGGTTCTAAAGTGAGAAAAAGCGACTTTAGGTGTCGAGGACCGCACTCGGGGAATCATTCCAAGCTCGCTCAGGAGCGTAGGTCAGGACCACGCGTAGGGTGGTG
The DNA here is from genome assembly GCA_034359265.1 of Canna indica. Classification (NCBI taxonomy): domain Eukaryota; kingdom Viridiplantae; phylum Streptophyta; class Magnoliopsida; order Zingiberales; family Cannaceae; genus Canna; species Canna indica. The sequence goes on along the minus strand of CP136898.1, from coordinate 25,951,019 downwards.
TAAGGGTTATGTAGGCCGAGGTCCATGCTCAAGGGGTCAGAGCTGAGCTTACTGACGAGTATAAAGCAAGACCACGCGAGGGGCCATGTAAGGGCTCTTGAGGTCGAAAGTAGTGGCTTGAGGGCCAACGAGCCAAACTGATAAAAATCGAGTCCTAATTGTGTAATGATTGTGAGGCCGGAGGTAGCGGCTCTAGGGCTGAGGACCGCACTCGGGAAGGGTCAAGCTGAGCTCGCCGAGGAGCGTAAGGCAGGATCACACGGAGACCATGTAAGGGCTCTAGAGGCCGAGGTCCGTGCTGGGGAGGGGGGGGGGTTCAAGTCGGGCTCACCGAGGAGCATAAGGCAGGACCATGCGAGGGGGCATGTAAGGACTCTTGAGGCCAAAAGTAGTGGTGTGATGGCCAAAATTGAGTCCTGGTCGTGTAAGAGCTCTGAGACCGGAAGTAGCGGCTCTGGAGGCTAAGGATCGTGCCCGGAGGGGTCAAGTCAAGCTCATCGAGGAGCATATGGTAGGATCGCACGCGAGGGGTCATGTAAGGGCTCTGAGGCCGAAAGTAGTGGCGCGATGGCCGAGGACCGCACTTGGGGGTTCAAGCTAAGCTCACCGAGGATATAGGGGGCATGTAGGTCGTGGGATATTTCTTGGAATGGCGAGACGACCGTATAATTTCTTGGCACACGTAGGAAATGTGATAAATGTAATTTTTTATTGAATACTAAAAAAAATTGTGCGTACATGAAAGTACGCTCTATCCGATATTTATTAGTGCATGCTGGGGCAATCTGCACACGACTCAAGTTGTCATTTGGTTTTGAGCGTCGGGTCGGGGTCATTTTTGCATGTCTCGAACTGGGTCTTATTCGAGGATTCCTATCGGCTATTCGCCTATGGTTGTGAAAGGTGCTTGGTTTGGCGGGCTGTTAGGTTTTTTCTTTGGTTCAGTTATCTTTTGCATGAGGCATTCATTGTAGCACTGTCGAGCCTCTTTTTGATTGGCATGGAGCATGCCTACTTCCATTTCTAAAATGGAAAATTTCAATGCTAGATGGGGGGTTGATACAACAGCTCCCGGATTATTTAAGGAGGGTTGCCCCAGAATCATATGGTACGGACTAGGGATGTTGATGATCAAGTATTGCACATTGATCATTTTCGCTTTTGACTGGGAGTTAAATGTTGTCCTTAGCCATATGGCACCTCGGACGTTGACTCATTCTCCCGAGAAGCCTACCAAATCTCCATTGCAAGGGGTGAGTGAGGCTTCAATGAGTTGCATTTTCTCGAAAGTGGAATAGAAAAGGATGTTGCCGAAGCTACCTTGGTCTACTAGAACCTTTTTTATAATGAAATTTCCTACGATCACAAAAATTATGACTGGGTCATGCAGATTTTGATCAATTCCCTGGAAATCGGATTCATAAAATGACATTACCAGGGTTATAGAGATCGGTTGGCGTGGCCAATGGTCTTGGCTCCTGCTTCGACCATGTTCGCTTCGACGATGGATATATCTGTCGAGGTGTAATGCACGGACCAAGTCCTCAAGTTGATCTCCGAGTACTACGCAGTCCTCAGTGGTGTGCCTGTAGGTGTTGTGGAAAGCACATTTATTAATCATGTCGGCATTTAGGTGACAACTTCTGCTTGCAGTGTTGGCAGGGTGCTTGAGGAGTTTCAAGTCATAGATATCTCGAAGGATGGTTTCCTTCCTAGTATTGAAAGGAATGTACCTTTCATATCGGGCATTCGGGCGAGGTGGTGACCTCGGCCCTCTACCTTTGTTCTGTTCGCGACGGTTGCGATTTTCACTTCTTCTATCCACCATTTTGGGTTTTCTATTGTCAGCAATGTCTTTGATAATTTGGCTGTCGGCCTTTTTGGCCTCATAGAGTTGTTCCATCTCTATGAAGCTTGTGGCCTTCTTCTAGAACTCGGCCATATCTTTGGGCTTTATCGGGGTGATTTGGTCGGCGAAGTATCCGAGCTATAGCCGTATTTGATGGAGTAGAGCTCAATTCGGGGGTCGAGATTCAGGATTTCGACAGCTGTAGCTTGAAACCTGCATATGTATTCCCTTAGGGGTTCATGTTGCCCTTGCCTGACGTAGTGGGGGTGTCCTCTATTTTTTAGTAGACTAGAGATGAGTAAAATCGATTGAGGAATGCGTGGGAGAGATTCGCGAAAGGGTGTATAGATTTTGGTAGGAGGGAAGCGAACCACAGTAAAGCGGTTTTCTCCAAGAAAGTTGGAAAAACTGTGAAGAGAGTAGGGTCGGTTGCTCCATTGTAGAGCATCATGGTCTTGAACATTTTTAGGTCTATTGTAGGGTTGCACATACTGTCGTAGGGCGTCATAGTAGTTTGCAACTTGCATTTGGGTGGAAGGCTCGTTGCCATGATGTGCTCGACGAAGGGTCCCGAGTTGATAGGGAGGGTAATCGTGACTTCCATGGCCTTGGAATCTTTCTCTCTTCCTTGACGGGGTGTGCTGGAGATCTCATCTCGGAGTACGAAAATCGGTTTACTCCTTTCCGAGCAATTGCTTTCTCATGTTTTGAGCGGCGGCGCTCGTGATCGATCGTGAGCTGTTCCTGAGATCACGTCAACATTTTAACTTGAGGCTGCTAACCATTGGTTCTCAGCCTCCAGATCATTTATTCGACGCTGGGATGCTTCTAAGAGAGTTGGGTTGGTGCTAGAGCGTTGCTCCTCACTATTTCAACATCACTAGGTTGCGGATGATCATCGTCGTTGGGGCATTGCCGTTGGTGTGCGGCGGCGGTCACCTCACTCCGGGTTCCAACCATTCCGGGGATGTAAACTTGGCTCGACGCCATGGTGGGCGCCAAATGTTCCTACTTGAGGATCGAAGTAGTTTGATCCAGCTTGGTGTCTCTCTCAAGTTAGTAGGTCTCCAATGTGGAGCTAATGAAATTGAAACTTAGGTTACCTAAGGCGTGTCATGTTTGTATTTATTGTAGGTGTTTGGCAATCTCGCGGGGATATTGATCAGAATGGGCTGAGATTGATCTCGGAGATAGCATGCTTGTAATGGTGTATCCCTAGTGATAAGGAAGGACGTGGATGTCCTTGTATGACCGGGTGGAGTCCCTGGTGGAGCAATTCGATCTTGCTCAAGTCAGGTTCCGGAGTATGGTTGGGTGAAGTCCCCGAGCGGAGCCATCTAGTCTGGCTTGATTTGGGTTCAAGAGTGTAGGGTGCTACTAGGTCTAATCTAACCAAGCCCAATAGTACTTGTCTAGTCTAGTACCAATTCCCCTCAAAAACCCATGCCAAAACATGAAGAATCGAACCACCAATTCATACTTAAAAGAAATTTTTCGCGAGTATTACAACACTATTTACTCCACTCTAGTTTGTGAATCCATCCAACATGATTGTCTCGTTGAATATAGAGGACATATAGGATTTGGCAATCCTATCTATTGTATCATTTGTGCCAAGTCTTAAATTAAAAAAAGGCAAGTAAGATCAAATTCATTTCTGATTGATGCTGGATATAGATATCCCAAAGGGAGAGGGGTTAGAAAAAAATCCATGGAATTGGATGTTGTTCAAATATCCACACTAGAAAGAGGGGGAGGGGGATAGTGTGTAGCTAAAACTAGCTTCAATTAACACTTTCCAATTTTAACCCGTTTAACAACCAAAATGATATTCTTTTAAGATGGATGTTTTGACAAGTAAATATGACAATCAAAAGCGAGTAAAGAAGCAATGCAAACACAATTGTTTATAGTGGTTTGACCAAACCTCCTACTCCACTACCTTGGCTCTACACTAAGAATTTCTAACTCAAATCTTTTATAGACAAAGTGTTTCCCTAAGAATACAATGAGGATTCACTTCTCAACTCTTTGAGAAAGCCTCAACACCTATTCTTTTAGGCAAAACATAATTCTACAAAGACCCTAAGGTGTTTACCTAGCACACCCCTAAGGTGTTTAGGCAAAACTTACTCTTAAAGCTCAATGAAACAGTGGAAGCATTCTAGGTGAGGAGTTATGAGGGGTATTATAACCCCTCACCAAACAGTCACTCCAACGGACGTTTTTCTGCCCATTGGCGCCGCCTGATCGATGGCCAACTGATGGCCAGTAGATCGGCCGAGTGGCCGGCCACCGACCGGAAGTCTCTGCCCATTTTGAGGCTTCACCGGTCAGTGTTCGGCTGATGGTCGGTCGATCGGCCATCGACCGCCCATCAATCGAAATCCAAAAATTCCCCAGTTTGCTAATTTTTTAATGCGATGCTCATTTTCGGGTTTCGTCTTCGAGTTTTGACTTGGGATTTATTACAATCAGGCTTGGGTTGATATCCTAAGGGCATATTACATTAACTTCTAATTCTAATCCTAGGAAGCTATGCGATCGTCGTCGAAGTCATTTTTTTAAATATGTTTCTTTACATTTTCCTGGACGAGGTTCGGACGCGTATCGTTCTGTCAACCTGAACTTAAAACTCCACATTAAATGAGTTAGTTTCGTGTTTGTTATCATCAAAATAGAGAATGAGGCCTAGGGGCAACCCTTGGGCCAACATTGGATGTCTTAAGCCCCCGCGTGCGCTCCTACCATCGCGACATCATGATAGCGAGCAATGACGTAATCTTCTTCCCTGATCTAAGCCAGCAACCTCTCCTTTGAGTGGCAAGATAGACGATGTGATACTTCTTTTGTAAATGAAAATGACACACCATAAGGAGAGGGGGTGAATAGTGTGTATTAGCAATATTCAAACTAAATGTCAATTTTCAATTCTTAGGTAAACCAATGACAATTTTCAAAATTTAAGCAGTAAGCAATAAATATTTCAATGACCATAAACACACAAGAATCAAACAATGCGAACAAACAATTGATAGTGATTCGGTCTCTAACCAAGCCTACATCGACTACCTATGTTCTCTGCTTCGAATTTTCAACCAAGTTTACTAAATAGTATAGTTTCCTCCAAGAGGATTCACAAACTAAGGTTACAATACATTAAACTAGTAACTTGAGTGGACTTATGCCTCTACACCAAGACAACCACTAAAATCCTAAGGCATAGGTCTATAAACAAGCTTTAAATGAATATAAAAACAAACCAAAGGTTGGCGTAAGGTTTTCAACATTGGTCTTAATCTCGGTTTTGATGATAACAAACATGGAACTAATTAATGTTTTCATGGAGAAATATTTTCAGGTTCCAAGTCGGGTAGCGATCGACATCCGCGATTGAAAATATCAGAGAAATCGGAAAATCGGAAGGACATTGGTTGACACACTCGGATTCGTCGGTCAACGTCCATTCGATGGTCCGATTGACTAACCGATCGACCGATGAACGGAAACAACTAGTTTTAGAGCTGTTGAGTGGTGTTTTACCCAAGCTATTTTCATGCCTCTCTATATAAACACATACCAAGACTTCCTTATGCCCTCGAACATTCCTTGAGCCATTATATGTGATACAAAATCTTTCATTAAGCCACATCTCTTGAGAAACCCTAGCTTGGAGCCTAAACCCTTGATTCAGCCTTGTCTTCTTTGTTTCATCATCAATGGCATCAAGAGGAAGCTAGGATTCATTGTTGGAGCTAAGTATTTGTGTTGTTGTATTTATAGCTCCATTTTTATTTCATTGTACTTAAGCTTGTATGAACCTAGGTTTCTAGGTTTGTTAGATTGGGTGGTAGCCTTTGTGTTTGAGGCATAAGTCCACCGGTGTAGCTTGATTTACTAGGATTAATGATTGTTGTCCTTTAGTGTTTGAGATGAAAGAGTGCTCTCGGTAAGAAGACGGAGACTTCGAGGTGTGGAAGTGCCTTAGGTTGAGAGCGGAGACTCTTCGGATAAAAGGTTCTCATTGTAAGAAAGCATTCATAATCTAGTAAAGTTAAGTTTGGAAATCCTAAGCGAGAGTTGTTAGGTAGTGGAGTAGGCATTAGGGCTGAACAACTATAAATCGAATTGTTAGCACTGATATTTGTTTGTGGTTAATTATTTTATTATCGCTTCCGCATCTTTCTATTGAATTGTGAACTTGTCTAACCAATCAAGAATCGTTTAAAACCGAATTAGGCTTAATTTTAGTTAACACACTATTCAACCCCCCCCCCCCCCCCCCCTCTAGTGTAGGCCATTTCACCAACACCAAAATATAAATAGATGGAGCAAATAAGTAAATTACCAATACTTAGCTCCAAATAAAAGCTCCTAGCCCCCATTGATGCCTTTTAATGAATCAGGCAAGACAAAGACTCAATCAAGAATAAAGTACTTCAAAGCTAGGGTTTCTCAAGAATGGCACAATCAAAGTTCAAGAAATTTTTGAAAATATGTCAATGAGTTTTAGAGTGGTAGTGGAAGGCATGTGCCAACTATATATAGAATTCTAATTATAAAGGCTTGGGTACAAGAGATCTCAATGGCTAAAACAAGAGCTATTTGTTGGCCCACGACTTTCAACCTAGGTTACCATCTTGATTTTGATGATAACAAACTTATTCTAATGGGTTTATCAAGTGATTGATCTCAAGTTGGGCGATCAATACGCGCACGAAGTTCGTCAAAAAATCATGGAGAAATCGCAGAAATTCAAGTGTCGATAGCTTCGGAGGCGATCGAGTCGGAAGCTGGCCCTATGCTTAGAATTTATTGTAAAATACTTTTAAGGCCTTAAAATACCCCTTCTCATGTATTTACGCAAATCCAAAAACCAATCAAAACTCAAAACCAAACCAGAGTGAAAAATCAGCCAAAAAATCAGAATTAGTATTCTGATTAGGTTATCGGTCGAACCTCGAGCAATCCTCGATCGACCAGACTATCGATCAAAATGGTCTTGGATAATTTCCATAACCTGTTCGGCTGACACTCGATTGAATCTCGACCGACCGAGGGTCGGTCAGAGGTCGACCAAAATCGCCAATGGATCTGTTTAGATCCCTTGAATGGTTAGTTTCGACCATCTCATCTTTGATCCATTGACAAATATATTTCATATGTTGTTTATTTAACACATACGGGGCCTTCGGTTTTAGATATCTGTTGGCTGAGGGTTTCTCCCTTGTGCTCTACTCTCTCCATGATTATTTTGATGATAACAAACTGAGTCTTTTTAACTAAGTTCTTGAAGCATGAAAGTCGTAGGTTCAATAAAAGACGGAAGCTGATTTCATGGTTCGCGGCATCGGTCTCGATACGACGAACATTTATGATGACTCATAGAAGTTTGATGTGTGCACCAAAGATGCCATGGACGAGCCTAGAGAACATTTGGAAAGCTCTCCAAGTTGATGAACGCTGAAGGCCAGAACACAAAAGCGAAGCGCGCAAGAAAAATACACAAAAATCAGCCCTTGCCCAAATTCGATCGACCGCCTGGTCGACCGATAGAAGCCGAAAATAGGCAGAAAAATGCTAGTTGACGAACTTGTGAGTTGGGGGGTTATAAATACCCACCCAAGCTCTCTCCCTGTTGGTTGTTGATGCTTCTAAGCCTCAAAGAGTGGTCCTTAGCATCTCCTAAGCTCTTTCTTGATCAAATCCATTTAACCTAGCTCTTGATCCCTCAATCTCAAGTGTTCTTCGATCATTGGAGGGGTCATCAAGTGTGCTAGGCTCAAGAAGAATAGGTGCTCTTCTTGTGATAAGTTCTCTCCACTCTCTTCTTGTGATAGATTTGTTTTTTGATTTGTTTTACCATTGATTTACTTGAACTTGTAAGAAGACCTAGTGTTTGATCTTGTGATTAAGTGGTATCATTGGTAAAGAAGGTATAAAGTCACTTGTGTAAACTAAGTTAGGAGTAGGTCTTAGGAATTGAGGTGGGAAAGCTCACTCGGTAGGAAGGCGGTATACTTCCGGGTGTGGAAGTGCCTTCGAGGTGAGTGTAGTGTCTTTCCGGTGTAAAGTCCTCGATTTTCAGCTACTCATAATTTAGTGGATTTGGGTGTGAAATCCTAAGCGCGGTGTTTAAGTAGTGGAGTATGCATTGGGGCCGAACCATTGTGTTAGCATTGATATATTATTTCTGTTAATTATTTTATCATTAATAGCTTTCGCATTTAGTCATCAAACTGTAAATTGCCTAAGTAATCAAGTAAACGATTAAAACAATATTTAAGCTAATTGATTTAGATAACACACTATTTACCCCCCCTCTAGTGTGACCATTGCACCAACATTTAGTATCAGAGCAGGTCGTAGATTGAGATTTCACCATCTACTCTATATCTAGTCTCGATCTGGAACTAGAGTTGATACCGTCTATACCACCGAGGTTTGATGAGTCTAACTTTGGTCTTTGGAAGAGTAGAATGTATACTTTCCTAAAGACTCAAGGTTTATGTGCATTTGACATGGTAAAGACTAAATATATTGGACCCAAGAACAAATAGATAGATTTGAGTCAAATGCTAAAGCCATGAATTGTATTTTTTGTTCTTTGGAAAATGCTATTTTTGAAAAAGTCATGCATTTCACTTCCGCGTCTGATATTTGGTCATGCTTAAATATGCTCTATGACTATGCTAAAATTGAAGAACTTATTACTTTAAATGAAGGAGTTGATGACAATTGTCATACTCCTAGTTCTAATGAAGTTCTTGAAGCTCATATCTAGCCAAAGAAGTACAAAGAGTTGGAAGAGAAATGTGATTTGTCACCTATTCAATGATAAAAGGCATGTGAAGAAGAATTGCCCTACTACAAAAAAAAAAGGCAAAAAGGAGGTCAAATGCTTCCACTCACTCATGCGCATCAAGTGAAGTACCCTCTCACCATGATTATGAAGCTAGTGTCAAAAATGTCAATGAAGAGGTATACTCTTCCTCTAGTCATGATAATCGTAGCTTTAATTCATCTAGCTCCCATGATATTCTTTATGATGAATTATTAGATGAATGTAAAATCATGTATGCCTGAATTGTTAAAAAGGATAAAGAATATAAGAAGTTAAAGGAAGAAAACTTGACTCTTAGTTCTCATTTACATGAAGTAAAATTAGAAAATGAGAAACTAAAAATTAGTGTCTCTAATCCATGCCAAGATGTTCCAAGTATTGACACTATGGATTTGAAAAGTAAAAATGACATTATGAGAAAAGAAAATAGCTTATTAAAAACTCAATTGAATGCTATTCATAAATACATAAATGATTTGAAAAATGAGGTTGTCTTTCTAAATAAGAAAGTTATAAATCTTTCTAGAAATTAATCCTTTAAGAATTTTAGAAATACAAACTCATGTTCATCATGCACATCATGCTAAACATTCCAATCTCACACCTTATGTCCATATGAATAATGAAAAGAAGAAATTCAATGGACATTGTTTTTGTTGTGGAATGTTTGGGCATGCTATATATGATTGTGCTTTCAAGATGAACCCAAGTGTTACAAAGGCACTTTGGGTTCCTAAGCCCATTGACCCCCAAGGACCCAAAAGGATTTGGGTACCAAAGGTTTCATTTTATCTTGTAGGAGAAACTTCCACACAAGGATGAAGGAATGATGGAATATTGAAGTTGATCATGGACTTGAACGAAGAATTCCTCCTTGGTTACAACTTCAAGCTCCCTTGATGCCTTAGGTAAAGTTGGCATCTAAATCACTTTGGTATCATCTCTCACCTTAATTATTCAATCAATACTTAGAATCTATGATACTTGATTGAATCGGTTGATTCTCAGGTTGGTTATACTTTTATAAAAATGACATATGATTTTGATTTTCGGTCTCTTCGGAGACCTAACTAGCCTATAGCGGGCTCATGCGACCTTGCGGTTCTAAATCGTAGGCTCATTGTGACCTTTCGGTTTTCAACCAATAGGAAGCGTTGGAGATCATATTTTTCAAAATTTCACATTTTGAGATCTCTTTGATTCATTTCGGTACACTCGATTTCATTTAGAAACGAATTTGAAACTATTTAGCAAAGTAGACTTTGATATCGATAATTGATCCATCTCTTTGCTACTTAATTTGGTAACTTGCTAGTAATTACATTTTCATTATGCTACTAATGAACATTGCTTGCAAGTTATGATAAAATTGGGAGGTTAAAGAAAATTGGGAAAGAAAATGAAATGTATGAAATTCTTAAAGAAATGAGGTATGAGTTTCATTTTGGCAAAATTCTTACATAGCACCTCTTTTTCTTGATTAAATGAATTCTGTATGCTTATAAATGACTTTGCATGGTACCTGAGTGAAATAGCGTGAGTAAGAAATTTATGATGAAAAGAAACTCCAAATCTTGATTCTCTAAAATTACATGCTATACATAGATATTAAGAACCTTGTATATTGTATGACAAATTTGTCGTGAGCATAAATTGCAAAATAACATTATAATCACACTTAAGGAATTATCTTGATAGATACTTGAAATTTCATAATTCCGGTCAAATAAAAATGTGATGGGTGGATGTATTAACAAAAAAATTAGGGTAATTATCTGAATATATCCTGAACTTTGGACTTTGTCTCAAATGTATCCTGAACTTTTATTTCACCAAATTCTGTCCTGAACTATTAAATTTGTATCAATTGTATCCCTTCATTAAAATTCCCTCACCTACTTTTTTTAACAGTGTGACGTGGCTTGCACATATAGATTAAAATATATATTTTTTATATTTTAACACTTTCTCCGTCACCACCTCGCCGGAGAAACCACCGGACCCGCCGGAGAAATCGCTGGACCACGCTAGAGAAATCGTCGGACCTCACCAGAGAAATTTCCAGACCTCGCCGGAGAATCCTTTTCTATTGGAATTGTTTACGAACGAGGTCCAGCGGTTTCTCCGGCGAGGTCCGGCGGTTTCTCCGGTGAGGTCCGACGAGATGATGACGGAGAAAGTGTTAAAATATAAAAAATTATATTTTAATCCACGTGTGCAAGCCACGTCAAACTATTAACGGAGTAGGTGACGGAATTTTAACGGAGGGATACAATTGATACAAATTTAATAGTTCATGATACAAGTTGGTGAAATGAAAGTTCATGATACATTTGAGACAAAGTCCAAAGTTCAGGATATATTATATATGATTAAAATTGTGTAAAATTTTTAGTAAAATTTTACATGCTAAAAAACACTATTATAAGTGATCTAGATGATATTTTATCAAGATTTGTGGATCCTATGATAGAAATTTAAGAACCCGCACAAGATCCAAATATTTGCAGAAATGCCACTACGAACTATAGTATTTATAGAAATTCATAAAGAGGTCAATTTTGAGTGATTCTTGATTCTATGGAATCCTTATGAAGTCTACTTCATGAAAAAACTTTCATAAAATTACCATAGTAAGATCTCTCCCTATATTTTTTTTTTTGTAAGGGATGGAAAACACACCTAGCTCAGTCGATCGCACGACATGCGACCGCCCTATCATCCGGCAAGTGGAAAATGATCCAGTCCGCCCATTTGGCCGACTATTTTGATCCTAACCCTTCACCATATGTTGTTAAGCCCGAAACTAGGGCTTCTCTCCTAATTCCAACCGGCCACCTTCTCTCTTAGCTTGATTCTTGATGTCCTTCCTCCACTTCTAAGGTAAGATTTCAAACCCTAAATCTATTTCTTGAGTTAGTTCATCATGATAAGTAGACTTCTCATCTCTTTTCATCTCCACGTCAAGATCTAATCACAAAAAGCATGATTCATGATTTTCTACTTCATACACGATAATCTTTTTGTTTTTTCTTTGATTTCATGGCTTGTTCTAAGCAAGAAGGATCCGTGGTTCTCATTTTTTTTGTTTAAAAAAAAGGGGTCTTTCATGAAATCACATACGTTTGATATTTTTTTTGTTGAGATTTCTTCATCATGGTTCAAATACCTTAGTTTTTCATGGATTTTTTTGGTATTTAGGAAAATATTAAAACAAAGTATTTCTTGTTATTATTTTCTTTTGATTTTTCATTCTTTTTGTAGAAATTGGGTAAAGGTTTCCTTTTAATAGTTCGAAAAAAAGGGGGGACTTCTTTTTCTAATTTAACTTATCATGCTTACCTTTCAAGAAGAAAAATAAGAAAAAGATTCCTATAAAAATCATGTTGTTCTATTTTTTTATTGTTTTTTATATTATTGCATTCATGTTAATTTTGAAAGTTTTTTTTTGTTTAGGTGCATGCATTACCTATTATAAATTAATCATCTACGCATTGTCTTAGTTGTTTTGCAGATGACACCCAAAACAAAGCTTGTCAGTCTACTCGTAAACCTCCTAACCTCCGTAGGCAAAACCCAAGCCCCTAGGTTCGCAAATAGAACCATCTTGCAAACCCGTGCGGTAAACCTAGGAGACTTAGAAAGATATGACATTAGAAGTAGGCTTGCAGCATTAGGATGGGTAGAATACATAGGGAAACAAGTACCCGTGTGTCCCATGTTGGTAAAGGCATTTTTCTCTAATCTGGTTATAGAGAATGCTAGACTAGGAAACTCACTAGTCCTTAAGTCTGAAATCTTGGGAAAACCCATAGTCATCACAGAAATAGCCATTAGGGAGGCTTTTGGCTTTCCTCTGATAGAGACACCAGTATATAACATGTCGACACACCATTTTCATGTGGATTTTCCTAGTTCTGAGGTTGTGTCTGCTATTTGTCCTAGAGGTTACAAGGGATGCTTCCTACTCAAAGCATCAAACTGTCTACTATTACTAGGATTATGCAACTTATCATTGCTTATAACATTTTTCCTAGAGAGGGACATTATGATGAGGTCACTAGCACGAGCACTAGAGTGCTCTTTTATGTCATGACCCGTAGTCCCATAAACGTCCCTGATCTTATGCTTTGTTATATAGTGGATGTTCATGCCTCTAGGAAACAAGCCCTACCCTATGTCTCCGTGATCTCCCATTTCATCAACGTTGCTGGGGTAAACAGGTTCAGATTTGAGATAGAGCCTGTGCCCAAACCGATAGACACCTATACCCTAAACCATATGAAGATCCTTGAAAACTAGCGCGGTAAGCACGTACAGGGGGCACCTATGAAGCACAACGATGATGATAGGGATGAGGTAGATGCTGGTGGAAGCTCGTCGACTGCTACTCCATATTGACCAATTGGAATGGAACAGGGATATGACTGGCCGTCTAGATGAGTATGGTCGATGCCTCGATTAGTATGGCCAGAGAGTTGATGAGTACGATCGACGCGTTGATGAGATGTATGGACCAATGGATGAGATGTGGCAATACTATCAGACGCATCTGCCACCTTCACCACCTGAAGATGATTAGTCCCACTGTTGCTTGACGACATTTATTCTATGGACTTGTATTGATATTGTATTATGTCTAGACTATTTTGTATTTGACTCATATGGATTTGTATATAAGAATGTCTGCTTTTATGTCCATGTGGTTGATTTGAAAGAATTGAACATCTTTTTTTGGTAAAACCATTATATGGTGTTGCACTTAACAATATGGTTTACCATGAATGTGCATGACTCGTGTTAATTTTTTTTTGTTATTATAGTACCCTTTTTGATTGATGTCAAAAGGGGGAGAAGAATGTTGATCATGATAGGAGTTAACATGTTTAAAGTATGGCATGATGATAGGGGGAGAGTTAAAGATATGCATATTGATAGGGGGAGCACCAAATCTAATGTGTCTTCATCATTTTATAATGCTCTCGTATATGCACTTATAAAATCATGCTTCACACTCTAAGAATTGATTAATATGTACATATAAATTTTTATTAATACGTTACATATAAAATTTTTTCTTCGATGGTTTGTCATCATCAAAAAGGGGAAGAATGTTGGCTGAGGGTTTCTCCCTTGTGCTCTACTCTCTCCATGATTATTTTGATGATAAGAAACCAATTCATTTTAACTAAGTTCTTGAAGCAAGAAGGTTGCAGATTCGATAAAAGACAGAAGCCGATTTCGTGGTTCGCGACATCGATCTCGATACGACGAACATTTACGATGACTCATAGAAGTTTGACATGTTCACCGAAGACGCCATGGACGAGCCTAGATAATAGCTGGAAAGCTCTCCAAGTTGACGAACGTTGAAGGCCGGAACCCAAAAATGAAGCACGCAAGAAAAATACACAAAAATCAGCCCCTGCCTAGATTTGGTCGATCGGTAGAAGCCGAAAACAAGCAGTAGGCTATTCGGTCGATCGAATGATGCCAGAAATTGATAGAATGCCTTTGGTCGCTCGGTCGATCAATCGACGATCGACCGACAAGCGACCGGGCATCGGGAACGGGTAGAAAAATGACTGTTGACGAGCTTGTGAGTTGGGGGGTTATAAATACCCACCCCAATCTCTCTCCCCGTTAGTTGTTGATGCTCCTAAGCCTCAAAGAGTGATCCTTAGCTTCTCCTAAGCTCTTTCTTGATCAAATCCATTTAACCTAGTTCTTGATCCCACAATCTCAAGTGTTATTCATTGGAGGGGTCATCAAGTGTGCTAGGATCAAGAAGAAAACGTGCTCTCATTGTGATAAGTTCTCTCCACTCTCTTCTTGTGATAGATTTGTGTTTTGATTTGTTTTACCATTGATTTACTTGAACTTGTAAGATTACCCAGTGTTTGGTTTTGTGATTAAGTGGTTTCCTTGGTAAATGTAATATCTCAGATATTTAAATTTATTATTTTTTCTTTTATGTATATTTGCCAGCCTAGCGGACTAGTTCGTGGTCGAGCCGAGTCGGCTCGTGGTCCGGAGCGAGCTTGCGAACTCGGGTAAGTAGAATATAAATTTATAAAAATTATAAATTTTCAGGCTTGGGTAGTTGAGAGTATTTAATTTGGTATTGTGTGCACATAATTGCTAATTATGTTCATATGAGTATTTAATTAATTATTCGTGATTTATTAGAATGAGATTAATTAAATTATTTAAGTCTATCGGGTTAGCGGGTTTTGGTTTTGGCTTAAGGTGGATGCGGGTTATGAATTAAGGGTGTAAGGGGTTAGGGTTGAGGAGGGTGTATAAATCCCCCCCCCCCCCCTCATGGCTTGTGGCTCCTATTTTGGAGCCACCTAAAAAGTTGAGAAAGGGAGCCAGCCGCCAAGCCAAGCGAAGCCGCCAGCCCCCTTTCCCTTTTCTCCTTGGAGCCGCAACCACCCAGAGCCAAGACGAGCCGCCAGATTCTTCTTCATCTTCCTCTATTCCTTCTTTCTCTTTGGAGCTGAGCCGTCGGCCTTTTGAAGCCGGATTCGAGGTCGTCGTCCGGGATTTCTTTCCTAATATTTTTCCAAATTAAGGTGAGTGGTTTACCCTCTCTCTTCGGGATTTTAATCGGATTTTTTGAAGCCATTCTTGACGGCTCGGTATTTATGTATTGTTCTTGGATTTTCTTCGAGTTCTTACCATGTTTACTTGATGTGCAAATCATGATTTATTCTCCCAATTTGATTTCTTGATTTGTGGATTGCATTCTTAGGATTAAATTTGTGATTTTGGGTAGAAATTATATGGTAGGATTAAGATCTTGATAATGACTAATTAAGGATCTTGAGAAGGGAGTTCTTGATCTTAATGCTTGATTCTTGATTAAGGAATTCTTGTTATATATGGTAGTTTTTATTTAGTAAAAATTATGAGATTATATGCATGATTGGCATGATGACTTGAATCTGTGATGTTAGAAATTTGAGGATTTAATTCTGCAAAATTCGGATTTTATTCCTTGATGTGCTGGAAATTTCAGCTTTCTGAAATTTATATGCTATTTGTTGAATCTGGGCTGATTTTTTATTTCTCTGTTATTATGTGCTTAGATCTCTGAACATAGTCGTGCAACCTATTGTTTCGACCAGAAAATATAGTTTGCAAACATAGGACACAATTTGGAGACTAGATTCGGGTCAGACACAGCAGTTCTGGGCAAAACAGTAACCTAAAACAAAACCCTGAAACAAAACCCTAATTGAGATTATCTAAATTTTAATTTTATAATTAAATTTGGATTTAAGGGTGAGCATAATCTATTATGAACCAACTTACAAGTTATTCATGAAATAAAACCACACGGATTCATGACATTACAGGTCTAAGGGATAGGGGTCAGGTTTGGAGTGTTGAGACGCTTCATAATAAGGACACCCCTAGGACACCGTAGGGGAATCTTGACTTCGGTCTCGATGTGTCATATCCTTGGGAATGGCGTAGCGGCTCGATTAGGAGCCGGGGTTCGGGCTACTCTCGAGTGGTTGTACGCCAAAATTCCCAACTTGCATGATAAGTTCGGAAGGTCTTTCCTGATTATCCTAGTATGTGCGGTTGCCTCTAGGCATGGTAGGGATTTAACCCGATGCACCTCTTGATGGTGATGTTGCCTTTGGGCATGGTAGGGATTCGACCCGATGCACCTCTTGATGGTGATGTTGCCTTCGGGCATGGTAGGGATTCGGCCTGATACACCTCTTTGATGGTGATGTTGCCTTCGGGCATGGTAGGGCTTCGACCCGATGCACATTTTGTGGGTGATGTTGCCTTCGGGCATGGTAAGGCTTCGGCCTAATGCACCTTTTTGAGAACTAGATGTCGTGGGCATGGGTGGCATGTTGGCCTAATAGCTAGTCACACCTTTGTGACATTGCCTCTGTAGAGATAGATATATTCTTGTTATCTCTGTGGTGTTGATTTGTGGGGGTTGGTAGAACTGCTCACTGAGTTCTTTGAACTCACGTGACCCTGCTTTTGGAGCGTGACAGTAAAGAAGGTATAAAGCTACTTGTGTAAACTAAGTGAGGAGTAGGGCTTAGGAATTGAGGTAGGAAAGCACACTCAGTAGGAAGGTGGCATACTTCCGGGTGTGGAAGTGACTTCAAGGTGAGTGTAGTGTGTTGTATGAAATCCGACACTAGAATGGGAGGTTGAATAGTATCTATCCCCTTTTTTGTTTTGATCAACTTTTCTTTTTGCTCAATTTAACTTCAATCAAATACAAGTGTATCTTAACAATGGATGTGATCAAATATCAACGAACAATAATAAGCAAATATTGAAATCAATGCAAACATGATCAATTATAGTGGTTTGGCCAACCTCCTACTCCACTACCTTGGCTCCTCAACAAGGATTTCTAACCAACTACTTTATAGAACTTGTGTTTCCCTTTGAATACAACTGAGGACACTCTTCTCACCACTTTGAGAACTCCTAAAATCTATTCAGTTAGGCAAAACACAAATCTACAAAGTCTACCCTAAGTGTTTCTCTAGCACACCTAGCAGGCTATTACAGACGAAAAACAAGATTGAAATAAATTTTCAAATACAATGAAAAAGAGCTTAAGAATCATAAGAAGGAACCACTGCTCTTTTCCCAAGCCTTCAAGCCTCCAACTTGCCAGAAGATGAACTTGAGTTGTAGCAGAGTTGAGGGAAGCGGGCGCTTTAAGAAAGATGTTGACGGACGAGAAAGGTGCAACAAATCAATCTCTTTGAAGGCTCAAATCACTTCTTGAATGCTCAATTAAATTTCTAAGAAGGTTTAAAGAAGTTAGGTGAGTGGTATTTATAACCCCTCAATTGAACAGGCGATTCAACGGGTAGAAACTAGTCGTTATCGTCGTTCAGTCGCTTGTCGGTCGATCGTTGGTTGACCGACCGATCGATCGCTGGTCGATGACTGATCGATCGCTACCTTTTCTGTGCTTTACTTGCGCCATCCGGTCGACCGACGGGGCAACCGAATGGATCGCGACTTTATTGATCTGCAGTCTGATCGATCGATGTAGTGAAGCCAGAGGCGCGATTTGCGATCTGTAATCCGGTCGACCGATCGGTCGACTGATCAGTCGATCGATGCACCTTCTGCCAAATTCTCGCTTCGGTCGATCGACCGACGTAGCCTTCTGCCAATTTTTCACCAACTTCGGTCGATCGACAGATCGACCTAATGGCTACTACTGTTTTGTGGCTTCATTCGGTCGATCGACCGATCGACCGAATAGGCTACTGCCAGTATTCTGCCTTGTTCGGTCGACCGACTGGTTGACTGAACATAGGCTGAGATTGATTTTTTACTTTGAATTTGTTACATGCTTTTTCATAGGTTTAGTTACCAAGTTTGAACTTGGATAACTTTATAATTTGGCTTGGGATAAAATCATCCTAGGGGTATATTACATGATTTCTACTTGATCTAAACCCGAGCCTTTCTTTGACGTTTTCTTTCTTCCGTTTATTTGACGGTCTTTTTTTTCATTTCGTTTGAACGAACTTCGCATGTTTATCGCAACCTCAACCTGAATTCAAAACTTCACACATAGATTAAATATTTGTTTGTTATCATCAAAATGAAGATCGGGGCTTTAAGAGAAACCCTTAAACCAACAATCTCCCCCTTTTTGATGATGACAAACATAACATGAAATTTTAAGAGAACAAATGCATATTCTTGTGAGTTTGAGTTAAGGCATTCATAAGTTAAGGCATACAAGATATAAAACTCAACATATGCATACAAATGCTTATAACTCAACATATGCTCCCCCTATCAATGTGCATATTATTTTTGTAACTCCCCCTAACTATATGCATCGTAAAAACCAAGTGTGATCTTACTTTTTTTTCCCCTTTTAACATCAATCAAAAAGGGTAAGAATTAAGGTACAATTAATGAGTTTCATCATAAAAAAATAAGAAGGCCATAAAATCAAGTATCATCTACCACTATAGTCATTCCTATTAATGTAAGCCTATAGAAGGCAAACATCAATAAGTCGCAAAGCCCCACTACAGAGCATTTCATAAGTGTGATGATACTTTATAGAATGCAAGTTTTAAAAATCATATAAATTTTGGAGAAGAACATCTTAACTACTAGGAAAAGCACAAATCCCTAATTGCATCCTTAAATTTGTGAAACTTTCCTCAACCAAGGATTTTGTAAATATATCGGCAAGTTGTTTGTCGATGGATACAAATTCTACCGATATATTTCCATTAGTCACATTATCTCTAAGGAAATGGTGCCTGAAGTCAATATGCTTAGTCCTAGAGTGTAAAATAGGATTCTTTGTTAAATTTATTGCACTAGTATTATCACAATGAATAGGTATGCAAGAATACTTAAGTCCATAGTCTAAAAGGGTTTGTTTTATCCAAAGGACTTGTGCACAGCAACTAGCCGCAACGATGTATTCCGCTTCGGTAGTTGAAAGTGCAACTGAGTTTAGTTTCTTTGAGAACCAAGAAACAAGACTCCCTCCTAAGAATTGACAACATCCACTAGTGCTTTTTCTATCTACTTTACACCCGGAAAAATCCGCGTCCGAAAAACCGATTAAATCAAATGATGTATGACATGGATACCATAGTCCTAAGTCAACCGTGCCCTTTAAATATCTCAATATGCGTTTGACCGCACTGAGACATCCTAGGGCAAGATTGAAACCTAGCACATGCACAAACGCTAAACATGATATCGGGTCTACTTGCAGTTAAGTAAAGAAGACTACAAATCATACCTCGATATTGTTTTTCGTCAACTTTGACACCCTCTTCATCTTTGTCAAGCTTGATGGATGTGCTCATTGGTGTAGAAGCTATCTTGGCTTCATTCATTCCAAACCTTTTGATGAGCTCCTTTGTGTACTTGGTTGATTGATGAAGATTCCTTTGTTGGTTTGCTTGATTTGGAGACCAAGCATGAAGGAGAGCTTAATGAAGCATGAATTTCATTAATTAGTAGCACCAAAAATTAATGAAATGAAAAAAAAGACCGTCAAATAAACGGAAGACATATCATTTTCATGATGCTTAATAAAAAGTGAAACATCGGCTTTTCCAATATTAAAACCTTGTTCAATTAAAAAATTTGAAAGCCTTTCATACCAAGCCCTAGGGCTTGTCTTAAACCATATAATGTCTTTTAAGTTTGAAAACATGGTTTGGAAACTCAAAACTTTCAAATCCGGGGAGTTGTTCAACATAAACTTCTTCACTAATGAAACCATTTAAAAATGCACTTTTAACATCCATTTGAAAAAGTTTAAAACCCTTAAAGCTAGCATATGCCAAAAGCATTCTAATTGCTTCTAATCTAGCTACTGGAGCATAAGTTTCATTATAATCTATCCCTTCTTATTGATTGTACCCTTGTGCCACTAACCTAGCTTTGTTTCTAATGATTAATCCTTCTTCATCTAGCTTATTTCTAAATACTCATTTAGTCCCAATTATAGTTTGTTTACTAGGTCTAGGCACTAAGTCACATACATCATTTCTAGCAAATTGGTTGAGTTCTTCTTGCATAGTTAGTACCCAAAACCCATCTTCTATTGCTTCCTTAATGTTCTTAGGCTCTACTTGAGATATATAAAAGCTACATATTAACAAATATTCTTGAGTTTAGAGCGTGTTACCACTCCCGTTGAAGGTTCTCCAATGACTTGATCCATTGGATGATCCCTTACCAACCGATATCCTTTAGGGAGAGGCGGTAGAGCTTCTTCTTCTTTATCTTCAACTTGAGGTAGATTCGAGGATGGTGGATCTTCATGTTGAGTTTCCTCATTATCTTCATCCTCCACCTCTTTGTCATGTAGTGTGAGATCCTCAAGTTCCTCACCTATATTTACAATCTTCACATTTCTAGAAGAATCATTAGTTTCATTAAACGTGACATGCATAGATTCTTCAACAATCATGGTTCTACGATTGTAAACTCTATATGCCTTAGAATTAATGGAGTAACCTAGGAAAATTCCTTCATCGGATTTTAGAATCAAATTTTCCTAAATTCTCCTTAATATTTAATATGAAAAATTTGCATCCAAAAACATGAAAATATCCCACATTTGAGATTTTATCATTCCAAAGCTCAAAAAGTGTTTTCTTAATTTTAGGTCTTAATAAAACTCGATTAAGAACATAGCAAGAGGTATTTATGGCTTCGGCCCAAAAATACTTAGGTAAATTATTTTCACATAGCATGGTCCTAGCTATCTCTTGTAAGGTTCTATTCTTCCTCTCCACCACCCCATTTTGTTGAGGTGTCCTAGGGGAAGAAAATGTATGTTCAATACCCAAATCATCACAAAACTCAGAATTTTTTTCATTTTTAAACTCTCCTCCATTATCACTTCTAATTTTTAAAATTGAAACTCCTTTCTCATTTGTAACTTTCTTTGTAAACTTTTTGAAAAACTCAAAAATTTTATTTTTCTTAGCTAAAAAGGAAACCCATGTAAATCTAGAAAAATCATCAACTAATACATAACAATATAGCTTTCCACCTAGACTAGCTACATCACATGGACCAAAGAGATCCATGTACACAAGCTCAAGAATTCTAGATGTACTCACTTGATTAATGCTATGAAATGAGGATTTAACTTGCTTACCTAGTTGACATGCATTACAAAGTTTGTCTTTTTCAAATTTTATCTTGGGTAATCCTTTAACTAATTCTTTCTTAGATATTTCTTGGATAAGACTCATGCTAGCATGTCCTAGCCTTCTATGTCACAACCAAGAGTCATTCTCCATGACAACTAAGCATCTAACATGGGGATTTGGCAAGATATTTAATTCTAAGGTGTAGACAATTTCTTGCCTATTTCCAATAAACATGATATCATTTGAATGTGCATTTCTAATGATACACTTAGATGCTTCAAAAATAATCATGTATCCATTGTCACATAATTGTGATATGCTAATCAAGTTATGTTTTAACCCATCAACTAATAAAACATTATTAATGCATGGGTAAGGGAGTATACCTATGTCACCAATGCCAACAATCTTACCTTTGACATTGTCTCCAAATGTGACATGTCCACCATCTTTGCTTGATAGGGTTGCAAATAAGTTGATGTCACCCGTCATGTGCTTTGAGCAATCGCTATCCAATATCCAAGTGATTCTATTTGCTTGAGGATGCTTCTCCATCTACAAAAGGAGAAGAAACCATCTTAGGTACCCAAATTTTCTTGGGTCCTTGATTGTTAGTCATTTTGGGAACCCATGTAAATCTTGCACGTGGGTTCCTCCTCAAAGCACACTCCTTGGCCATATGGCCAAATATGCCACAAGAAAAGCAATTTCCATTAAATTTTCTTCTCGTATATGTGTGAGCATCGGAGTGTGGTGATTTCTTTTTATGGACAACCTTAGCATGATATTATTCAAATGCTCTACTTGATCACTTAAATACTTGTTTTCATTTTCTAATTTTTGGTCGTCAATTTCTAAGTCCTTCTTAGCTTTCTCTAGGGTGCATGTCTCTTCCTTAAGGGTGTCTACTTTTTTTCTCAAGGCATTGCATGAAAGTAATAAACTATCATTCTCAAGCTCTAAAGATTTATTTTCCTTTTTGAGGTGTTTGAATTTTCTCCTAATGGCATTAAATTCATCATGCATTTGTTCAAATTCATCTTCTAGCTCTTCTTGAGTAAAAGAAACTTCAGCAAAAATA
The DNA here is from genome assembly GCA_034359265.1 of Canna indica. Lineage (NCBI taxonomy): Eukaryota > Viridiplantae > Streptophyta > Magnoliopsida > Zingiberales > Cannaceae > Canna > Canna indica. The sequence goes on along the minus strand of CP136898.1, from coordinate 25,928,580 downwards.
AATCTTACCTCATCATCATTTGCCATCAAGCAAGGATTTGCCTTTTCGCTCTTTGCTTCTTCTTCACTCAATGATGCCTCGCTTTCATCCCACGTGGCCATCATTTCCTTCTTCTTCTTTTTGTATTTTTCCTTTTTGTGAGGGTTGGAGGTGGAAGCTATCTTGAGAAGTGGGCAATCCCTCCTTAGATGCCCGGTCTTGTTGCAATGGTAGCATGTGTAGCATCCTCTTCCCTTCCTCATGCCTCCCCTCATGAAACTCATAAATCTTCTTGCTAGCATCGCCATTTCTTCAACATAATCCGTCTCTTCATCAGATGATGATGACTCTTCTGCTCGATGTGATGCTTTTAAGGCAATGATCTTGCCTTTGGGGACATCTTCCTCTTGGTATTGCTTCATGTGGGTCTCATGTGTCATGAGAGACCCAATGAGCTCGGTGATCTTCAAGGTACTCATGTCCTTTGCTTCCATGATTGCTATGACCTTGGGCTCCCAAGATTTTGGAAGGGAACGGAGGAGCTTCCTTACCTTCTCCTATTCCTTTATTTCTCTGCCAAGGTTACCTAAGCCATTTGTAATATTTTGAAATCTAGCATACATGTCATCAATGGATTCATGTGATAACATTTTAAACATTTCATAATCATGCATGAGTAGATTTATTTTAGATTCCTTTACTTGTGAAGTTCCTTCATGTGTGGTCTGTAGGACATTCCATAATTCATAAGCGGACTTACAGGTAGAATTCCTATTAAACTCATTAATTGATAGGCCGCAATATAAAGCATTGACGGCCTTGGCATTTGCAATAAAAAGTCTAATCTCTTCTTGGTCCCAATCATCCATGTTCTTATTGGGTTGCTTATACTCTACTGAAATCATCCTCCATACATCCATGCCTAGTGATTGTAGGAAGCCATTCATACGAATCTTCCAGTGGTGGAGTATGAGTAAAAGACCCTTGAGCTAGTTGGATTTCACTAAACATCTTAAATTGTAGGGAAGATGGTTAAATCTTGATCTACGACCTTGCTCTGATACCAATTGTTGTATGAAATTCGACACTAGAATGGGAGGTTGAATAGTGTCTGTCCCTTTTTTTGTTTTAATCAACTTTTCTTTTTGCTCAATTTAACTTGAATCAAATGCAAGTGTATCTTAACAGTGGATGTGATCAAATATCAACGAACAATAATAAGTAAATATTGAAATCAATGCAAACACGATCAATTATAGTGGTTCGGCCAACTGCCTACTCCACTACTTTGGCTCCTCACCAAGAATTTCTAACCAACTATTTTATAGAACTTGTGTTTCCCTTTGAATACAACTGAGAACACTCTTCTCACCTCTTTGAGAACTCCTCAAACCTATTCACCTAGGCAAAACACAAATCTACAAAGTCTACCTTAAGTGTTTCTCTAGCACACCTGGCAGGCTATTACAGATGAAAACAAGTTTGAAATAAATTTTCAAATACAATGAAAAAGAGCTTAAGAATCATAAGAATGAACCACTGCTCTTTTCCCAAGCCTTCAAGCCTCCAATTTGCCAGAAGATGAACTTGAGTTGTAGCAGAGTTTAAGGAAGCGGGCGCTTTAAGAAAGATATTGACGGAAGAGTAGGGCGCAACAAATCAATCTCTTTGAAGGCTCAAATCACTTCTTGAATGCTCGATTAAATTTCTAAGAAGGTTTAAAGAAGTTAGGTGAGGGGTATTTATAACCCCTCAGCTGAACGGATGATTCAACGGGTAGAAAACTAGTCGTTACCACCGTTCGGTCGCTTGTCGATCGATCATCGATCGATCGACCACTACCCTTTCCATGCTTTACTCGTGCTGTCCGGTCGATCGATGCAGTGAAGCCAGAGGCGCGATCTGTGATCTGCAATCCGGTCGACCGATGCACCTTCTGCCAAATTTTTGCTTCGGTCGATCGACCGACGTAGCCTTCTGTCAATTTTTCACCAACTTCGGTCGACCGACAGGTTGACCGAATGGCTACTGCCATTTTGTGGCATCATTCGGTCGACCGAATAGGCTACTGCCAGTATTCTGCCTTGTTCGGTCGATCGAACTCAGACTGAGACTGATTTTTACATTGAATTTATTACATGCTTTTTCATGGGTTTAGTTACCAAGTTTCAACTTGGATAACTTTACAATTTGACTTGGGATATAATCATCCTAGGGGTATATTACATGATTTCTACTTGATCTAAATCCAAGCCTTTCTTTGACGTTTTCTTTCATTTCTTTGACGGTCTTTTCTTTCGTTTCGTTTGAACGAACTTCGAATGCTAATCGCAACCTCAACCTGAACTCAAAACTTCACACATAGATTAAATATTTGTTTGTTATCATCAAAATGAAGATCAAGGCTTTAAGAGAAACCCTTAAACCAACATAGTGTCTTTCCGGTGTAAAGTCATCCATTGTAACCTACTCATAATTTAGTGGATTTGAGCGTGAAATCCTAAACACGATGCTTAGGTAGTGGAGTAGGCATTGGGGCCGAACCACTATAAATCATTGTGTTAGCATTGATATATTGTTTGTGTTAATTGCTTTATCATTAATAGCTTTTGCATTTAGTCATCGAATTGTGAATTACCAAAGTAATCAAGTAAACGATTAAAATGGAATTTAGGCTAATTGATTTAGATAACACACTATCCACCCCCCCCCTATCTAGTGTGACCATTGCACCAACAATATCGTCCATTGACCTCTTGTACTCTTTTAACTCCAACTCGAGCTTTTACAAAGTATTTTCAAATGATGTCGGGCCTTGACATTATCTTTAGTTTTTCAGAAAATATCCATCAAGGTGTTAAAAATATTATCAATCATTTTTTTCTCAATGTGCATGATATTCAAATTATACCGAATCAGTAATGAACTCCAATACGACAATTCCCAAAAGATTTTTTTTTTACTCAGTTATGTGTTTTACCAAAGCCTGACACTCTATTGATCATTTCAACCAAAAGTAATCTTTGGAAGCAATGAAACTCGTGCTAACATCTGTTCACCAGACAACATTCGTGGTGGCTCATCTCTTTTGACTTTGCCCTTAGTAAATTTATTACGATTCTTTCGATACTGATGGTTAGCCGGTAGGAATCGACGATGTCAATTAAAGAATGAGATTTTCGGTCCATTATGAAGATTGAATGAATTAGAGTGTTTCATACAATACGGACAAAAGAGTCGGTCATGAGTGCTCCAACCAGACAATATGTCGTATGTTGGGAAATCATTGATTGTCCACAAGACCGCAGCTTTTAAAGTGAAGTTTTGCTTCCGGTGACAATCATAAGTGACAGCTCTCTCAGTCCATAATGTTTTCAATTCATCTATTAGGGGTATGAGAAATACGTCAATTTCTTTTCTCAGACCCTTAGGACCCGGAATAATCATCGAAAGATAAATAAATTCATCTTTCATACGCATTGACGACGTCAAATTATAAATTGTTAGCAGCATTGGCCAAATTGAATACGGAGTTGCCGAATGGCCAAACGGATTAAAATCATCTGTACACAATCTCAATCTGATATTTCTAGTATCCCTAGCAAATGAAGGATAACATCTATCCAATTTTTTTCATGCTTCACTACTTCTTGCATACCAACTCATGTAGGGGGCAGTATTTTCCGACATAAATAATCTTTGAAGTCTCGGTCTTAGTGGAAAATATTAAAGCACCTAAACGGGATATTTTTCTGTTGGACCGATTTCTTATCCTTTTAATGTGAATGTTCACATATCAGGTATTTATCCAACTGCATATTTTTTTTATAATATAAAATGCAATTATTTCGGTACGCGTGTATTTTTTCGGACCCAAGCCCTAATTTACTCATCAATTTTTTTGTCTTATAAAAAGTTGGCTCAAACTTGTTATCTGTAAGTAACATTTCATTAATCAATCCCGCAATCCGATCAAACACAACCCCGCTGATATTACAATCGGCCTTGATGTTCAGGAATTGCGTCATTGTCAAAAACCTACTGTATTTAGGACAATTCTCATACAAAGGTTCATCGACAGCTTTCAACATCTCGTAAAATTCTGTGGCTTCTTTATTCGGCAATTCAATCTCTACCGCGGGTTGTACTTCTAATGGCAATTCTGTGACATCAACAACCGTAGTATCTGGTGGCACTAACGTCTTAGTAATCGGCCGCTCGACATTATCATTCAAGTGGAATTGACCGCCAAGATTATCAAGTATCATAGTTCTATATGGATTAGATGGACTGGATGAAGAAACACCAACAGAAGAAGATTCACCATGTGTCTGAATGACAAGATTGCTCGACTTCCTGACTTCATGTGACTCCCCGTGACAAATCCATAGAAAATATCTTGGTGCAAATCCTTTGCTATACAGATGCAGAGTGATAGTTTCCCGATCCAAAAATTGCTCATTCGTACAAATACGGCACAGACATTGGATTTTATCACCGCTAACGAATTTCCTATTCGAATAGGTAAAATTTAGGAAGTAAGTTATGCCTAATTGAAACTCATTCGTTAAAGCTCCACGATCAAAACGTTGGTACATCCAACTTCGATCGCCCGATATGATTCTGTCAATCAATGACAATATCTTCAGTTAATTTTTTTAGGTGAGATGGTCCTACTCCATTCGGGATTCATGTTATTCATATTGCACTAAGTATTTCTTTTAACTATTAACTTTATTCTAAATTTTGGCAGTATCTCCCTATAGTTCTCCGAATACGCATATCATTTATGCGCGTATCAGAGAACAAGGGAGATATAGTAGCCAAAATTTATAAATGAGTATCGGTTAAAAAAATAACTAAGTACAATACAAATAACTATGTTCTCAAATTCTCCAATTAGGTACAATTCCAGAGTTGTATGTCATATAAAAAATCATCTACTTCGTTTACACGAACATACAACCCCCGAACGGATCTAAGGTTTTGCAAAGTTATAACTTGACTCGTCGATGCGTACGTGAAACGTATCAACTCGTCATGATTAATTTGTTTTCTAAATTTGTGGATGTCGGTTCGAGTTCACAGTGGACGATTCTAGCACGAGTCCAAAGTGGACAATTCCGGCGCGAGTCCATCGTGGATGATTTGGGCACGAGCCCACAGTGGACGATTCCAATGCGAGTCCCCAGTGGATGATTCTGGCGCAAGTCCACAGTGGACGGTTCTGAAGACAGTCCACAGTGGACGATTCCATTAATATTAATTAATTAACATTAAACTAATTTCATTAAACTAATCAACAATAACATTAAATAACCTAAAAATAATTAAACTGTAATTAACATTAACCATAATCACGATAATTAATTAACATTAACCAAACTATAACATTATTAACATAAAAAAACTAATTAAAAATATATAAATTAGGGTTTAATCAAACCCCAATCAAACACTGTTCCGACGCTGGAGTCTAGTGGACGCCAGCGCCGGTGTCTAGTGTCCAATGTCGAACACTAAACAAGGGTCCGACGGCCGACCCTAAGGTAATATTTGGTTGGATTGAATAGAGAGGAAATGAAATACTATTCTCTATGCCCCACTTATTCCCTTTCTTTGGTTGTAACTTATGGACAAGGAATAGGTGGGCCATAAGAAATATTATTCCCTATGCATGGGGAATACTATTCCTTATCTCAACCCAAGAAATAGTATTCTTTGTCTATTCCTTATGATATTTTTCTATATTGCATGTCCTTCAATATTTATAATATTACATAATAATATAAAAAATTAAATTATTAAATTAATTTTAATAATTATTTATCTTAAATAGATAATTATTATTTTAATAATTATTTTTTTAAGATTTATTTTTTTATGAAAATAAATAAATAATAGTTTTTATTATTTTAAATGAATATATTATTTTACATTAATCCATATTTTTATTATGATGTTATTAGTTAAAAATAAATTATAACATAATTTATTATATTTTTAGAAGATTATTTTGATCATTTTTCTATATTATCATTCAATATTTATAATATGAATATAAAAATTAAATTATTAAGTTATTTTTAATAATTACATATCTTAAATAGATCATTATTATTATTTAATTAAATAATATTTTAATTATTATTTTTTAAAATTCAATTATTTTTTATGAAAATAAAATAAATAATAGTATTTTATTATTTTAAGTTAATAAATTATTTTATATTGATCCATATTTTTATTATATTATTATTAATTAGAATAAATTAGAATATAATTTATTATATTTTTAGGATGATATTTTAGTCATTTTCTCTTAATTTATTGTATATTCTTCGTGTTAAGTAAACAAAGTAAATATATTCAATTTTATTAAGAATGATATTTTGGTCATTTAACTTTTTATTCCTTGTCTATTTCTTATGCTAACCAAACAAAGTAATTTTATTCTTGGCCTATTTTACAATTTTAACCAAACAAGATAATACTATTCCTCATCTATTCCATTCCTTGTCTATTCCTATTCTTTATGAAATCACTCAATCCAACCAAACACACCCTAATAATGGAGAAGAGAGAAGCTGAGAATAATACTTGGAGGCACACAGAGAAGCTTTGGCGTCGGAGGGCGCAACGGTGGTGTCGTCGGGCGAAGCGTCGGCAGCGGCAATAGTCGAGGGCATCGGCGGCGGCGGCAGAGAAGAAAGGAAGCAGGGAAAGGGGGCAGGCGCGATCACGGTCGAGTTAAATAAACTTATCACCAACGGCTCACTTATCCGCTGGAAAGTCGTTGGAGATAAATAATATTATCAGCAACGGTTGGCGCGGCCTCCGCAAAGCCATTGCTGATAAGTATTTTATTTTCGCGCCGCGAGCGTGCCATCGACCGACTAAAGATCGACTAAAGAGGAACATCGTGGGTCATTCCAACGGTCGGGGCGGCTGTGAGTGATGACCGTCGGTGATTCTAACATTTTTAGTAGTAAATATATCCTGTGCAAACACAGGTCTAACAACTGTCGTCTTCAATTGATTATTAAGCGATAGATGACGTGATTGATAACTAAGCACTAGACTAATCTTAATTATTGAGTTTGAACAGCACATGGATAATAATATTAAAATTCTGTCGTGATAGTTTGATATTTATATTATATAATGTATTTATGTTTCTATCGAGTCAGGGTAGGTTTGGACGAAGTCCATTTTGGTAGGCAATTGATATCTTGGACGAGGCATTGCATGGAAAGTTCTTATGAAATGGTCCCACGTGCACGTGAATTGGAAAGCAAAAATTTGTTATTAATCATGGAAGAAATTTCATCTCAGAGTTCAACCTCCTTATATTATATTTTTTAAGAATATACCTATAATTATATATATAAACCACCAAAAAATGTAAAAAATAAACCAATTACTCGATCTAACCAAATACTATCCAACTTTGATAAAATTAACCATAATGTTAGAAAGAAAATAGGTCTTCCTGCAAGGATCCAAAAATCCAAACGCTAAAAGAAAAAATACAAAAATGAATAAATCCAGAAAACACAAAGAACATCAAAATTTACGTGGTTCGACCCGATGGGATATCGGGTCTACTCTACCGGAAGAGGAGGGCACTGATTTTATTAGAGAGAAGAGGAAACACAGCCAATACAAGAGAATCTGAATACAATTGATAAATAAATTATAAAAGAAAAATATTGCATGTATTCGAATATTTTTTTGCACCACAGAATCTGGATTCCTGCTTCTGCCTGAAAACTGTGGATGCGGCGTCCTTGATCTTCTTGCTTCTGTCTGAGATGGTGTGAAGGGAAAGAGAGCCGCCGAAAAAGAAATATTGTTTGTGAAACGGAGTAGATGGGATGTCAGGATCTCGGGGATGGTCTGAATACTTTGGAATAGATCTCCTTTTATAGAAGTGGGAGCCGACTTATTCATCTAATTCGGTAGAGAAACTTTTGGCATGAAAGCTGCAGGGCCGCTGGATTTAATCTAATGATTTCTGTGAATATTTTGACCCAAAAATTCTGCATTTGAGGCGGTGCTCAATTTGAGTTCAGTGCAAAGAACTCGTTTAATAATGCATGGTCAATGATGGGTGTGAGGTGGCATTTGCCTGCGTTTAAAACCCAGCGCTTGGCGCTTGGCGCTCGGCGCCTGCGCTGCACGCAGCAGCGCACGCGATTGAGCAGCCCGCGCTAGGCGCGTGGGGAGGGGGGGGGGGCTAAGCTAGGCTCAACCCAGTAGTCTGGCCCGCCTGGGTCGGGCCGAGCCCAAAAGCTGCTACTGCCCTTTCTTTTTTTTCTTGATCCACCTTTTTAATTTGGCCCGTTTTCAAATTAGGTCAGGTTTAAAATGATTCAACCCACATAATTTCCTCATTTGATGAATTTTAAACCCGATGTAGCTTTCTCCTCTTCTCCCAAGAGCCATATAGAGCTAACCTGCGCCTTGAATCAGTCTTACCAACTTCAGGCAGTGCTCCGATTTGGCCGTTGGTAGTACTTTAGTCAACATATCTGCAGGATTGTGAGTCATGTCAATTTTCTAAAGCTTTATTTCTCCTTTTGAAAGAATGTCCCTAATGAAGTGGAATCTGACATCGATGTACTTCGTCCTTTCATGGAACATCTGATCTTTTGACAGATAAATTGCACTATGACTATCACTATGCATGACTATGTCCCTATTTTGAGAAGTTAGTTCTTTTATCAGGTTCCCAAGCCAGATTACTTATTTAATCGCTTCTGTAGTAGCCATGTACTCCGCTTTAGTGGTGGAGAGGGCGACAGTGGGTTATAGGTAGGCTTTCCAACTTACTACAGTTCCGCCTATAGTGAAGATGTAGACGGTGATCGATCTCCTCTTATCAAGGTCACCGGCATAGTTAGATCGAGTCTGAGTATTCTGAAAATGATTCATTAGTTCTACTGAAAATAAGATTGGCTTTAGAAGTACATTGTAAGTAGCGTGCAAAATCCATTTAATTGCCTCTCAATGTGCTTTTCCCAGATTTGTCGTGTATCGGCTCACAAAACTGACTACATGTGCTACGTCTGGGCGGGTACAAATCATGGCGTACATAAGACTATCAACGGCACTTGCATAGGGTACTTGTGACATATTAATTCTTTCTTTTCCATCTTTCGAGCATAGTAGTTCTGACAATTTAAAGTGAGCAGCAAGAGGTGTTTTGACGGATATTGCTTCTTGCATGCCAAAGTGTTCAACCACCTGCTTTACATAACTCTCCTATGTTAGGTACAACTTTCTTACTTTGCGGTCTCGCTTTATCTCCATCCCAAGGATTTTTCTTGCAGCCCCAAGGTCCTTCATGTCAAATTCACCTTAAGGTGTTTCTTATGCCTGTCTATTTCAGTAATATCTTTTGCTGCAATAAGCATATCATCAACATAAAAAAGCAGATAAAACATAGAACTAGCTAATTTCTTTAAATAAACACAACTGTCAAAAGATGATCTACTGAAATCAATACCAAGCATAAAGTGATCAAACCTCTTATACCATTGTTTGGGAGATTGTTTGAGGCCACATAGTGACTTCTTTAGGAGGCAGACATGATCAACTTTATTTTTCTGTTCAAACCCTTCTGGTTGTGTCATGTAGATCTATTCTTCTAAGTCACCGTGTAGGAAAGCTATCTTTACGTCAAACTGTTCTAACTTCAAGTCTTGCATGACTACTAATGCTAGAAGAACATGAATAGAGGTATGCTTAACCACAGGAGAAAAAATATCTTTGTAGTCAATACCTTCCTTTTGATTGTATCCCTTTGCCACCCGCCGAGTTTTATAGATACCGTCTTCTTTTAGTTTGTAGATCCACTTGCACCCAACAAGTTTCTTGTGCAATGGAGGCTTCACAAGTTTCCAAGTATTATTTTTCTGCAAGGACTTGAATTCTTCTGTCATAGCTTCATGCCACTTTTTTGAATCTGTCTGATTTAGGGCTTCTTTATTGGAGGCTGGTTCTTCAGTGCATGGAGTTTCTTCAGCCACTACTAGATCATATGTAGTAATATTTGCATACCTAGGATTCAGACGTAGTGCTCGCCTAGGTCGGTTGAGGGTGATGGAAAAAAGATTCTCCTCCTCAACTTGATATTGGTCCTCCTAGACCCTATGTGGCTCCTCCTGAATCCGGTATGGCTGCTCTTGGACCTGAATATGTTCTTAAGTGGCTTGTTCTAATGAAGCAGTGTCATTGGCTTCTATGGAAGGTGGTCGAGGCGCAAGTGTAGGGAACAAGAATTCTTGGGTAGTAGGCTGAGGTGGTGTTTCTTCTGGTGGCATTGTAGGTTCCTGTGAATCCTCCTCTTCTTGGTTCTTATTTTTCATTTTTAAGAGTACATGTTCATCAAAAATTACATCTCTATGGATTTATGCTTTACAATTATTTAAAAACCACACTTTATAGCCTTTCACTCCACTAAGATATCCTAAGAAAATACATTTCTTTGATCTAGGTTCTAATTTTCCTTCATTCACCCTGACATAGACAGTGCTCCCAAAAATTTTAAGATGGTCATAAGAAGCTGGCGACCCAGTCCATTTTTCCTCAGGCGTCTTGAATCCAATTGATGAAGAAGGAGATCAATTTATCAGGTAGCAAGCGGTAGATGCAGCCTCTGCCCAAAAACTTTTAGAAATATTAGCATTAGAAAGCATACATCTTACCCTTTCTATGATTGTGCGGTTCATCCTTTTTGCTACTCCATTCTATTGAGGTGTGTGGGGAACTGTGTGATGTCTTATGATCCCTTCCCTAAAGCAGAAGTCTTTAAATTCTCCACTACAAAATTCTAGGCCATTGTCGGTTCGCAGGGTCCGAACATATTTACCGGTTTGCTTCTCGATCATTGTCTTCCAAGACTAAATTTTAGAGAAGATATCATATTTATTTTTAATAAAATAAGCCCATATCTTCCTGGAGTAATTATCAATAAATATGATCATGTATCGAGCTCCACTTTGAGATTCAACCGATGATGGCCCCCATAGATCAGAGTGGATGTAGTTCAATTTTCCTTTAGCATAGTGTTGCCCTGTGGAGAATGAGACTCTTTTCTATTTGCCATAGATGCAATGTTCACATAAATCTAGCTTATCCAATTTCTATTTTCCAAGTAATCCCTTTTGTTCAAGTATTAGCATGCTCATTTCATTAATATGCTCTAATCTCATATGTCATAATTTAGCAAGATCATCATTAGAGTGTTCAGATGTTACCATAGTTGCACCACTTGTTACCATTGTGTCTTGCAGGATGTAGAGTTGGTTTACTTTTAGTGCTTTTATTACTGTTAAGGACCCTTTTTGTGACTATGAAAACTCCATCTTGGCTTGAATACTTGTATCCAAGTGCATCTAGAGAAGATAAAGAAATTAAATTTCTTTTAAGATCTGGAACGTGCCATACCTAAGTTAGAGTCCTTGTAATGTCATCGTATATTTTAATTTTTACTGAGCCAACACCTGCTACTTGACATAATGAGTCATTTCCCATTAGCAATTCTTTTCCATTAGCATGTTCATATATGGTAAACCAATCTCGGTGCGGTGTCATATGAAAAGAGCAACCTGAATCTAAAATCCATTCATCTTGAGATCTAGCATAACAAGCAAAAATAGGAGTACCTCTACTTTTTCATCTTCATCAGCATAGGATGCTTCCCCGTTCTGATTTTGTTCCTCCTATCTCCATTTCAGTTTACGACATTCTGATTTGATGTGTCCCATCTTTTTGCAATAATAGCACTGTACGTTTTTGGACATGGATTTAGATCTGAACTTACCTCGGCTTTTGTCCCGTGACTTATTTCGTCCTCTAGTGTTCAGGGCTTTTGTCCCGATAACCTCCTTGGATACTAGCATTGTTGTCACCTCATCCAGAGTAATAGTATTCTTGTCATATAATAAACTTTCACGGAAATTTTTAAAAGAAGCAAGGAGAGTAATTAGAAGTATAAAAGCCTTATTTTCTTCCCCAAATGTAACTCCCATATCCTCAAGATCAGCAAGAATAGAACGAAAAGTGCTAATATGATTTTTAACAGAAGTGCCATCAGTCATGTGTAAAAAATATAATTTCTATCTAAGTGTCATCTTACTTGTAAGAGTTTTATCCTGGTAGATTGTAGCAAGTTTTTTCCATACATCTGCAGCGGTCTTTTCTGATGCAACTTCTCGTAGTGCCTCGTAGCAGACACTCATGTACAAGGTGGCTTTAGCACTTTCATCGGCCCGTTCCTTTTCCCTTTCAATGCCTTCCATCTCGTCTCGTCCACGAATAGTGTCCTGTAGGTTCTCCATAACTAATATTGCTTTCAACTTCAAAACACATAATGAGTAGTTGACATTGTGGTCCAATTTCTGGATTTCATATTTTGCCCCTGACATTGTGGATTGTTGGCTCTGATACCACAACTGTTAGGAAGAAAATGGATCTTCCTGGAAGGATCCAAAAATTCAAACGCCAAAAGGAAAAATATCAAAATGAATAAATCCAAAAAATACAAAGAACACCAAAATTTATGTGGTTCGGCCTGGCAAGGTACTAGGCCTACTCCACGGGGAGAAGAGGGCACTGATTTTATTAGAGAGAGGAGAAAAAACGACCAATACAAGAGAATCTGAATACAACTGATAAGTAAACTGTAAAAGAAAAATATTGCATGTACTCGAATATTTTTCTGCATCCCGAAATTTGGATTCTTGCTTCTACCTGAAAACTGTGGATGCAGCGTCCTTGATCTTCTTGCTTCTGCATGAGACAATGTGAAGGGGAAGAGAACCGCCGAAAAAGGAATCTTATTTGTGAAACGGAGTAGATGAGATGTCGAGATCTCGGGGACGATCTGAATACTTTGGAATAAATCTCCTTTTATAGCAGAGGGAGCCGACTTATTCATCTAATTCGGTAGAGAAACTTTTGGCAAGAAAGTTGCAGGGCCGCTGGATTTAATCTCACGATTTCTATGAATATTTTGATCCAAAAAATCTGCATTTGAGGCGGTACTCAATTTGAGTTCGGTACAAAGAACTCGGTCAACAATGCACGGTCAATGATGGGCGTGAGGTGGCATTTGCCCGCGTGCAAAACCCAGCGCTTGGCGCTGGGTGCGTGCGAAACCCAGCGCTTAGCGCTGCACACCGTAGTGCGTGCAGTGCACGCGGGTGAGCAGCCCACGCCAGGCACGTGCGCTGCACACGCAGGGGGCGGGCTAAGCTGGGCTCGACCTAGTACTTTGGCCCACCTGGGCCGGGCCGAGCCCAGAAGGTGCTGCTACCCTTTCTTCTTCTTTTTTCTTGGCCCACCTTTGTAATTTGGCCCGTTTTCAAATTGGGTCGGGTTTAAAATGATTCAACCATTCAAGAAATTTTAACAAAATGAACTAATATAAGAATTCACAACTTTTTCTCAAGAAAATGAACTGATCTAAAGGCTTGTAAGAATTCAAAATTTATTTATTATCCTATCATATCCTCTCCTATCCCACGAATCATAAAAAATTTGAAGAATCTTAGGTATCTTTGGGAGATTTGTTTCAATATACCTTTTGAGCATTTAAAAAAATATATATTTAAGATCCAATTTGATTGTGCATATTTCAAATATTTTCTATTTTAAGAATAGAGTTATTTTTTATTCTTATGATAGAGAAAACTTGGCCAAATTTGGGCATCCCCCCCCCCTCTCAAAAGTAGTGTTCATTCCATTGAAGAAGAGATGGTAAAATCCATACAACACATAGACCAAACCGTCTAAACCACTCCAAGAAATCTGGAGTGAATTACATCTGCTTAGTTAGGTTGTGAGACTGCAGACCATAATGAAAAGGCTTGATGAAGCACTAACTCCACACAGACGTTGGATGAACGAAATTGATAATTATTTCTCGGATTCCGAAGACTCCAAAGGAGACAGGAGAGAAGCTCAATGCCACGAGTCGTACCCCAGAGGGAAGAGCGAGAGTCAAGCCACCATTGTGATATCGAAGTTTTAGAAGAGTGAGAAGGGAGCGAGGCTAAGTCTCGATCGGCTCCACACCGTACAAGATACTCTACAATGGAGGAAGATATGGAGAGCCGTTTCCAGAGCCTGAGCGCAGATCGAACATGAATTGTACGAAATAGAAATGTGTTGGTGAATGAGAGTATCCTTTAGGGGAAGACAGCCTTGAATAAGCCTCCATATGAAGACTCTTATCTTGGGAGGTACTTTTAACTTCCAGATACTATTCCAAGGAAACGCCGACAGAGCTGCAATATGGGGAGGCCTTAACGATGAGAGTTGATTCATCAGACGATATACGAAAGCCACTAAACATTGGCCAGAGTTATTGAAATGTCATGTCCATTTATCCCAGCATTCATGAATATGAAGCTTGAAAATTTCCTCCGCAACAGATGGTGGGAAAATAGCTTTTACATCCTGAACCTTCCATAGTCTCGTATCCTTACCAAAGAGCTGATCGAGACACCAAAATGGATGATGAGGCTGTAGGAGGCAAACCAAAAACTGAGAAGAAGGGAGAGATGGAAATCCAAGGCGAGCCAACTACTTCAAAAGTAGACTGGGAGCCAATTTGTAGTCACAGACCCATACGAAGGATCTCGCTCCCTTTTAGAATGCTCCTCCAACACCATAAACTATTAGACCTCACCTCAGCATTGAGAAACGAAGAAGAAGGAAAGTATTTTCCTTGGAGTGTCCTGGTCAGGAGCGAGTCGGGATGAGATAAGAGGCGCCAATCGTGTTTTGCCAATAATGCAAGATTCATGCTTCAACATTCCTTAAATCTCAGTCCACCCTCAGAGAATTCTGAATATAACTTGGACCATTGAAGCCAATGCACTCCACTCTTCTCAATATTAGAGGACCACCAGAAGATACTGCAAATTCTATTTATTTGATGGCAAAGGGAATCCAAGTTGTAAAAGCAAGTCATCGTATAGTTAGGAATGGTAGCTAAAATTGACTTGATGAGAATACCTTTACCCGCGCGAGATAAGAATTTAGTGGTCCAATTCTCCATTATATTTCAGATCCTCGATATAATTAAATCAAAGGAACTTTTCTTCGATTTGGTAATCAAGGATGGTAAACCCAGGTATTTATCCTATCCTCCAACATGCATTATATCAAGAGCATTGTTGACTTAATGCTGAGCATGGATAGGAGAATTCTTTGAGAAAAAGATGGAAGACTTATTATCATTTATCTGTTGACCGCTAAGACTTCCAAACTTTCCAATGAGCTCTTTAATACAGGAAGCATGTTTCATATTTGCTTTGCTGAAAATGATGATGTTGTCGGCAAAAAATAAAGAAGTGATATAAGGGCATTGTCGACCCAAAGAAATCCCGTGGAGCCATTAGATGAGAACATTCGCTATAACAGATAAGTGAATCCTTCCATGCAGAATAGGAAAAGCATTGGTGAGAGCGGGTCTCCTTGTCGGAGGCCACATGCGGGAAGAAAAAAAACCATATTTCAAACTTGATAATGTGACTGAATATGAAACTGTAGACATGCATTCCATAATGAGAGCAATGAAATCATTAGCAAAGCCCAAGGCCTTCATAATTGAAGAGATGTAGGGCCATTCCACATGATCATATGCACTACTCATGTCTATTTTTATCGCCATTTCCTGAGACGAATGAGAATGCCGAGTCTTCAAATGGTGCATGACTTCATGCTCCAGGAGGATATTTTCTTAGATAAGTCTGCCTTGGACAAATGCACTCTGATTTGGAGAGATTAGTTTGTCAATTAGAGGTTGAAGCCGATGGACAACAATCTTAGAGAAGACTTTATAAACGATGTTGCATAAGCTAATAGGGTGAAGCTAGGAGATGTCCTTGATTTGCACTTCTTTATGAGGGCAATATAAGTGTCATTTAAAGATCTGAGAAGTTTTTTACTTCGAAAGAAGGAGGCAATAGCATAAGTGAGATCCGATCCAACTAAAGGCACGTAATGTTGAAAGAAATCTCCTGTAAACCCATCAGGGCCCGAGGCGCTTCATAGGTTGATGGAGAAATTTACGTGTTTGTCCACCTCATGGGAGACTAACCTCACGAGCCAATAGTTGTTTGCCTGGAGACCTTCTTTAACATACCAAGAAAGTTACCGTCTATATCTGTTGGGTTTGTCAAGTTGAATCCGTGGTTAAAATGGTTAACAACAACTCCGACAACCTGATCATCTTGAGAATTCGAATAAGCCCTCTTTAACTATATTTAACTTTCTGGAGCATATACTAACAACACTGTGGAGGAGAGAAAAATATATGAACTCAAACTCCTTCGTAATTTCCTTTTTTTTGAAAATAAATCAACAAGGCCTTTATATAGAAACTAGGCACCACTCTGTCAAAAAACTGAAAAACAATAAATTCTATAAATGACCACCATCTCCTGTATCACCCGTTGGCCTTTCAGCTAAATAAAACTCCTGACCTTTTATTTCTTTAATTAACTTCTAAATTTAAAACCCACTAACTATGACATTTAATGTTTATTTCAACAAAACTCCTCCGTAAACTTAAATGCTTCTACCATCCGTCATGCCAATCATCTTCTTGCATTTGTCGAGAAGTACTTTCGGTAGCGGTTTTGTGAAGATATCTGCAGCTTGATCCTGGCTTGCTACATGCACCAATTCCACACTTCCTTCCTTCACACAATCTCGGATAAAATGAAAACGAACGTCAATATGTTTGCTTCTTTCATGGTTTACTGGGTTCTTTGCCAACTCAATTGCTGATTTGTTGTCAACTTGAATCACGGTTGCACCTAGTTGCTTTAGCTCTATCTTGCTCAACAAATTTCTAAGCCATATCGCATGACATACACACCAAGATGCTGCCACATATTCAGCTTCACACGTCGAGAGCGTCACGATCGGTTGCTTCTTTGAAAGCCAAGTAAACGCAGTATTTCCCATAAAGAACACATATCCCGAGGTGCTTTTCCGATCGTCTATGTCTCCGCACCAATCGCTGTCGGAGTAGCCAACCAGCTTATAATTTTCTGTTTTTGAGTAGAACAACCCGAGTGACACCGTTCCTTGGATGTACCGTAGGATTCGCTTCAATGCCTTCCAGTGTGAATAACCCGGCTCCTCCATGAACCGACTTACAATGCCTACACTTAATGAAAGATCCGGCCTTGTGCATGTGAGATAGCGAAGGCTTCCTATCAAACTCCGGTATTTACTCGCATCGACACGTTCTCCTCCATCAAACTTTGAGAGTTTTGCACCTGGTTCCATTGGTGTTGATACTGGATTGCAATCTACCATCTTGTACTTCTTCAAAATCTCTTTTGCATATGTTTCCTGTGATATAAAAATACCAGTCTCTACTTGTCTAACCTCCAAGCCAAGAAAAAATTTCATCAAGCCCAAATCTGTCATCTCAAATTCCCGTGTCATTGTGCCCTTAAACTCTTCTATCATCTCATCATTGTTACCCATAAAAATGAGATCATCGACATATAGAGCAATAAATAACACGTTACCTCCATTCTTCTTTGCGTAAAGGGCATGCTCGTAGGGACATTGCTTGAACCCGTTCTCCTTGAAATATGAATCAATACGTGTGTTCCATGCCCGTGGTGCTTGCTTCAACCCGTAAAGCGCTTTCTTTAATTTCAGCACCTTCTTCTCTTTTCCGATTTTCATGTAACCGGGTGGTTGTTCGATGTAGACATCTTCTTCGAGCACACCGTTCAAGAATGCCGACTTGACATCCATTTGAAATATCGGCCATTTGAATTGAGCAGCTTGTGAAATGAGTAATCGGATTGTCTCCATTCTTGCAACAGGAGCAAATACCTCGTCATAGTCGATTCCTGCCTTTTGCTTGTATCCCTTTGCAACAAGTCGCGCCTTGTACCGTTCTAATGCGCCTTGAGCATTCATCTTCTTTTTGAACACCCATTTCACACCAATAGGTTGACATCCATTCGGCAATTCTGCTAGCTCCCATGTGTTGTTGCGGTCAATCGCCTTAATTTCCTCGTTCATGGCTGTTTGCCACTTCTTGTCTCGCACCGCTTCTTCAAAGCTGATAGTTTCAGCACCTGCCAAAAGACATACAAGGTGTACCTCATTTGTCGAATCATACAAATCTTGCAAACTTCGCATTTTGGGTTGTCGTGATTCATCTTCATTTTCGGCAGTTTCAGAGTTTGTTGGTATGCTAGTTGGTGCAACGACTGATGATTCTCCAACTTCGATGTTAACCTCTGTAGAGTTGTTCCAGTCCCACTCGCTTGCTTCGTTTACTCGCACATCACGACTCACCATCACCTTCTTGCTTATCGGTTCGAGTAGCTTGTACCCTTTTGTCTTCTCATCATACCCAATGAAAATATACATTTTGCTTTTGTCTTCAAGCTTCGTTCTTCGTTGATCCGGTACGTGTGCATAAGCCACACTACCGAACACTTTGAGATGAGAAACTGTTGGTTTTTGTCCGCTCCATGCCTCTTGTGGTGTTTGATCATCTAACTTCATATGTGGACATCGATTTTGTACATAGATGGCACATTGCACAGCTTCTGCCCAGAATTCCTTTGGCATCCTCTTACTTTTGAGCATTGATCGAACCATGTCGAGAATAGTCCGGTTCTTCCTCTCGGCCACACCGTTTTGTTGAGGAGAGTATGGTGTGGTTAGAAATCTCCTTATGCCTTGCTCCTCGCAATACTCCATGAAAGCCGTCAAAGTATACTCGCCACCTCTATCGGATCGTACGGCTTTGATGTGTCTACCAGTTGCCTTCTCCACCATCACTTTGAATTTTTTGAACACCTCGAATGCCTCGGATTTTTCTTTCAAAAAATAAACCCAAGTTTTTCGTGAGAAATCATCGATAAAAGTAATGAAGTACCTTTTACCGCTGAAAGATTCGGGGGTGATTGGTCCACATATGTCGGTATGAATCAACTCGAGAGTATGTTTAGCTTGATATTTTGCCTTCTTTTGAAACGAGGTTCTCGCTTGCTTGCCAAGCACACATTCTTCACAAAATTTGTCCTCATAGTCCATGTCCGGCAGCCCGTGCACCATGTTCTTCTTTGCTAACCTTTTTAGACCATCATGATGTAGGTGACCAAAGCGGAGATGCCACAGCGAAGCCTTGTCTTCTATGTTGACTCGCAAACATTTTTCTCGCACGCTTCTCAAATTCAGTTTGTACATCCGATTTCTTCCCATCTCGACTCGAGCAACCAGACGCCCTTGCTTGTCCTTCAAGTGTAGTGCCTGGTCTTTTAAAAGTATCGAGTAACCTTTCTCCGTGAGTTGCCCCAAACTCAAAATGTTGGTCTTGAGGTCTGGTACGTAATAGACATCTTGGATTAACCCTTTCAAGCCATTCTTTTGTAAGTAACAAACCGTACCTTGGCCTTTGACCTCCACCTTTGATGCATCTCCAAACGACACATGACCATCTTCAATCTTTTGCATCTCTTTGAATAGATACTCGTGACTGCACATATGGTTGCTTGCCCCTGAGTCGAGGTACCACAGAGTGTCATCGTTGTTGTTGACTTCATTTTGAGTCATCAAGAGAAAACCTTCATTCTCTTCGTCTTCCAAAGCTAGGTTGGTTGTTTCTTCTATCTTTTTATTGGCTCGACAATCTTTTGCAAAATGCCCCACTCTACCACAATTATAACATTTGTCAGAGATGCAATCCTTCGCGTAATGACCATACTTGTAACACTTGTAGCACTCGATGTTGGAATAGTTCGACCGGCCGCCTCTTCCTTGACCGTGTCTTCTTCCACGCCAATTTGGTTGGTTCGACTGTCCCTTCTCCCTATAGTACACTTCATGATTGCTGCCTTGACCACCGCGACCATTTCCACGACTTCCACGGCCACGCCCTCTACCTCGAAAATTTTGAGAATATAGTACCTTTTCATCTTTGATTGACGCCTTGGTTTGAAGTGCTTGCTCGAGTGTCTCCTCCTTCTTTTTCTTCTTACGTTGTTCGTGTGCCTCAAGAGAACCGGCAAGCTCGTCGACTGTGAGTGTCGCAAGGTCCTTTGACTCTTCTATCGCGCACACAACATTCTCAAAATTGTCGGTTAATGATCTCAAAATCTTCTCCACAACTCGCGCATCGGTTAATGTTTCACCATTACGAATGAGTTGGTTCACCACAGCCTGTACACGTGTGATGTAGTCAGATATAATTTCTGACTCCTTCATCTTCATGCTCTCAAACTCACCACGAAGAGTTTGGAGACGCACTTGCTTGACTCGGTCGGCTCCTTTGAACACTTTTTCTAAAATGTCCCACGCTTCTTTTGAAGTAGTTGCACCGGCAATCTTCTCAAAGCCCGACTCGTCAACGGCTCGGAACAGCATGTATAGTGCCCCCTTATCCTTCGATCGCACTTCTTTCAACGCCTTGTTTTGAGCCGCCGTATATCCCGTGGTATTTGTTGGTTCTTCGAAACCTTCTTCGACCACCTCCCATGCATCTTGAGATCCGAGAAGAGCTTTCATTTGAATGCTCCAGTTCTCGTAGTTCGCCTTCGTTAGCCGTGGTAGCGGCATTTGACCCGTCACATTCGCCATCGGCTCTGATACCAATTTGAGAATTCGAATAAGCCCTCTTTAACTATATTTAACTTTCTGGAGCATATACTAACAACACTGTGGAGGAGAGAAAAATATATGAACTCAAACTCCTTCGTAATTTCCTTTTTTTTGAAAATAAATCAACAAGGCCTTTATATAGAAACTAGGCACCACTCTGTCAAAAAACTGAAAAACAATAAATTCTATAAATGACCACTATCTCCTGTATCACCCGTTGGCCTTTCAGCTAAATAAAACTCCTGACCTTTTATTTCTTTAATTAACTTCTAAATTTAAAACCCACTAACTATGACATTTAATGTTTATTTCAACACATCTCCCTCCACCCACCTCCCTTGCTCATCTTGAATTCATGAAATAGAATTACGCAGGCGGCGATTCTTGGTACAGGCATGAAAATAACTCGTATTTCTGTCACCTTCACGGAGCCATTTTATTCTCAATTTTTGCCTCCAATAGCTTTATTCATCTTGTAAAACAACAGTTAGCTCCGCTTCAAGAGTTCTTTTGGTATACCTAATCAGGATCATTGAAAGGGGAAAGAGTTTGTAGTTTACCATAAAGAGCATGTACCCTTGAACTCGAAGGCTATTATGCTTTAACCAATTGAGAATACAATACCGAACATTTTTTAGTTTAAAAAACAACTAAGATTGAGCGGTTCCTGTGACCTCCTTATTACAAGATGAAGAAATAATTTCATTGATACTAACATTCCATAGCCATCGCTTATCAAATTTAAAAGACTGATTTGCCTTATGAACATTAGAATCTCTGATAAGAAGGGGACGGTGGTCACTGCTAATGTCTTCCAAGTGAATGACGTTGAAATTCCTCCAATTGTTACATCAGCTTGAGGAGCCCAGAAGTTGATCCAACACTACTAGAAAAATGGTCATCAGCAACGGCTGATGCCGTTGCTGAAGAGCATCAGCAACGGCTGAGCCGTTGCAATAGCGCCGTGACAGAAAGTCGCGTTGCTGATGACTTCGCAACGGATCAGCAACGGCCGCTCGGGCCGTCGCTCAAAACATTATCAGCAACGGCCGCTCGGGCCGTCGCTAAAACTATTATCAGCAACGGGTTTGCAACAGACCCGGAGCCGTTGCTGATAACATTAATAGCAACGGCCGCTGAGTCCGTAGCAACGCCGTTAGTAAAACGCCGTCGCTAAGCCGTTGCTGTAGGTCATCAGCAACGGCTTTCGATACACTTTTAGCAACGGCTTTCCCACGGATACCCGTGGGAAAGCCGTTGCTGATGACCAATACCTGCAACCAGAAAATTTGAAAATTTCAAATTTCCATTGATACATTGATATATTTATCTGATACATAACTCACACACCCATACCCTCATACACACATTCATTCACACATCACAAACACCTCATACACATTCATTCACACATCACAAACACACCAACATATATACATCAAAACAATTATACTTATATTGATAATTATCCACGATAGTATAAAAACAATTCAAATGCAAAATTGAAGTATCAATATCCAAACAAAAAAAGTTAAACAAGTTTAATATCCAAACAAAAAATCTCACGATCAAGATGGAGGATGGTCTGGATTATATGGCGGGGTCTGGAGCGCTTGAGTGTACACCGGCGTAGACTGACTCGAGGACGACGGATTAGATGATGCCGAAGAGATGCCTGCTTCGGGATGACCTGACATGTTGCGTAGCATAGATTGTATATCTGCCATCATCTGACTCTGGCGCTCCATCATCTCAGTCTGACGCGCGACCGTCTCCTCTAGAGTCCTTATTCTGTTACTATGATCATAACTGGATCTAGAGGTGGACGGTCGCTCACCAGCGACCGGAGGGGTCGGTGCCCCAAGTGGCCCTAGTACGGCTTGCGCATGACCACTATCTGCGAAGCCATATACGCGGCCATGGTCCCAGCCACCTGCGGCCTCGACCCACGATGCTGCGTCAAAGTCCTCGGGGGTACCCCCGCGCTGCACCACCGTCTGGCTGTAGGTCTCCTACTCGAGTTTGATTTTTTGTTTAATATTTATCATAAAACTTAAATTATAAATATATAATGAATAATTTAAACAAATATATAATTACCATAATGTATGCAGCGCGGTTGTGGATGTACTCCCCCGTCCCATGTGCTCGACGGTGAGTCCGCTCAAACACCGCCATCGGGGAGGGTCGCTGGACACTCCCGTCATCCGACACCGTCGTCTACATTTACAAAACAAATACATTAATTAGTACACATAATAACAAATAAAATATATAATTAAAAGATATACTTACCATACGGTTTGCGTGCACTGCAAATGCAACAGAGCCGCCGGTGTGACGCGCTGCTCCTCCCGACATGCGATTTCTAGCCGCATTCCGAGAAACCTCCTGCCATCGATCCGTCGACCATATCCCCACGAGCTGGTCCCATATATCCGGAGTAATCCAACTGGGGCCGTATCCCCGAGTCTCCGCGATGTTAGTGGTCCCAGCTCGGGCCATCGCTTGGGACCGAGCCTGCCCCAGCTGCCCGTTGTACCTTGCCCGGGAAATAGCCTCCCAGGCAGCGTAAATGAAGGTCCTCTGATCCTCGGCCCATGTATAGCGAGCCTGCAAAATAATAATATCAGAACCAATATTAATATATCATCATGCATGTAAAAAATAATAATAATACGTGCCTCAAACTCGCGCCATAACATGTCGACGTGCTCGCTAGGCACGTGAGACCACGTAGGCCATGCCCCGTGCATGTATCATCGAATAGTAGAAGAAATGCTCCTCGGCACTTCTTCTTGCTCGAACCTGCACAACAAAAATAAATTTTAATATTATATTATGATATAATGAATTTGTAATGATTCATAATTCATGATATATTACCGCTCCCCAATCACGCTAATCAATCTACGTGACTCTGTGGCTGGTGGAGGCTGCCACCTGTTCGGCCCGCGTGGCCGCCTACGTCTGGATGTACTAGCCTCGGCAGTATCATCGGAATGAGGATCAGCAACAGGTGGATCAGCAGCATGAGTAAGTGCTGGAGTCTCACCGATCGGAGACTCCGAAACTCTCCTGCGTCGATAACCACGACCAGACATATCTGTCGAACAGACATATAATCAGATTATTGTATAAATAGTAGAGATATATTTAATAAAATATATACTTTACAATTATTCTTCATCATCTGAATAATAGTCTTCGAATTCTTCTTCTTCTTCCTCTTCTTCCTCTTCTTCATCTTCTTCATCTCCAGCTTCCTCAATTTTATGATCGTCATCATCAGCATATTCAACTTCTAATTGAATTGACGTTGTGTCTGCATCCTCGAGTATTGGAATAATACGATCCACAGCAGGAAGATCATCTTCTTGATAGAAACCAGGAGGATCATTTTCTCCTACTATCGGATCAATTTTTCCTCTACCTTTTGTCTTACAGACTACACGCCAATCCGCTCTATCTTTATTTCGAGCCGGATACTTCGCGTAATATACTTGTTCGGCTTGTGATGCCAATATAAAAGGCTCATTTGCTGCCAATTTCGATTTGTAATTGACCTCAACAAGTTTGTATTTTGGATGAACTTTCATGCCCCTTTCTGTTGTATCGAACCAATGACATCTAAATAAAATCACTGATTTCAAGCCGAAGTAGTGCAACTCTATCACTTCTTCCACCAGTCCATAGAAATCCATATCACATTCAACATAGGTTGTCCCTTTCACGCAGACCCCAGCATTCATCGTCTTTTTTGTAGATGAATATTCAAGTGTGTGAAATTTATACCCGTTAACAAAATATCCGCTATAGCACAACACAAGTCGCGACGGTCCACTAACAAACTCAAATATTCTTTCATCTATTTCAGCTCTGTGATCTTTGCTGTAAGTCTGAATCCAAGAAGGGAAATCACGATTCCGTAATCTCTCCAATTCTTGATCGTTGTGAATAGAGTATTTTTGCACCATCTCAATGTCAAATATTTCAATGAATTGTTCAATCTCTGGACAATTGAGTAATACATACAAGTGTGCCAAATGATACTCTTCATCGCTTAAGTGTCGAGATGGACGAGAACCAAAAGCACGACCAGAGTGACAAAATATATTTAAACGTCCATCTGAATGTCGAACACCCCCGTCGTCGTTACGTGGAAGACGATCAAATCTTGTATGTACTGTCGATTCAAAGTAAAATGAGCAAAATGTTGAAATTTCTTGGATGATATACGATTCAGATATTGATCCTTCAACAGCTGCGGTGTTCTTTACTTTTTTCTTCAGACGATTCATGTATCTTTCAAATAAGTACATCCAACGATATTGAACGGGGCCACCAACTCGTGCCTCGTATGCCAAGTTATCGGTAGATGCTCCATCGAGTCAAAAAATGCAGGAGAGAAAAACTGCTCCAGCTTGCATATGATTTCAACAATATTATTTTCAAGTGTTGACATATCTTCGACTCGAAGGACATTTGCACAGATGCTTCTAAAAAAACATACTTAATTCAGTCAACGGACCCCAAATATTATCAGGTAGAAGATCTCGAAATGCGATCGGAAGTAATCTCTGCATGAATACATGACAATCATGGCTCTTCATCCCTGATATTTTGCAATCATCGACGTTCACACATCGAGATAAGTTTGAAGCATATCCATCGGGTAATCTGAGTTCTTTTACCCATTGACAAACATCTTTGATCTGTTGTTTATTTAACACATATAGGGCCTTCGGTTTCAGATATCGTCCGTTGACCTCTTGTAACTCCAACTCTGGTCTTTTACAAAGTATTTTCAGATCATGTCGGGCTTTGACATTATCTTTAGTTTTTCCAGAAATATCCATCACAGTGTTGAAAATATTATCAAACACATTTTTTTCAATGTGCATGACATCTAAATTATATCGAATCAATAATGAACTCCAATAGGGCAATTCCCAAAAGATACTTTTTTTCACCCAGTTGTGTGTTTGGCCAAAACCTGACACTCTTTCATTGCGACCAAATACTATATCTGGAAGTGCTGAAACACGTGCTAACATTTGTTCACCAGACAACATCGGTGGTGGCCCATCTCTTTCGACTCTGCCCTTAGTAAATTTATTACGATTCCTTCGATACTGGTGATTAACTGGTAGGAATCGACGATGACAATCAAAGAATGAGATTTTTCATCCGTTCTGAAGACTGATTGATTTAGAGTGTTCCATTAAATACGGACAAGAGAGTCGGCCGTGAGTGCTCCAACCCGACAACATGCCGTACGCCGGGAAATCATTGATTGTCCACAAGACCGCGGCCTTTAAATTGAAGTTTTGCTTCCGATGACAATCATAAGTGACAGCTCCCTCAGTCCACAATGTTTTCAATTCATCTATCAAGGGTCTGAGAAATATGTCAATTTCTTTTCGCGGACCCTTAGGACCCGGAATAATCATCGAAAGATAAATAAATTCATCTTTCATGCACATTGACGGTGACAAATTATAAACTGTCAGCAACACTGGCCAAACTGAATAAGGAGTTGCAGAATGTCCAAACGGATTAAAACCATCTGTGCACAATCCCAATCTGATATTTCTAGTATCCCTAGCAAATGAAGGATAACATGTATCCAAATGTTTCCATGCTTCACTGTCAGATGGATGAGTCATTACTGTATCATCACGACTTCTTGCATGCCAACTCATGTAGGGGGCTATCTTTTCCGACATGAATAACCTTTGAAGCCTCGGTGTTAGTGGAAAATACCGAAGCACCTTAAACGGGATATTTTTCTGTCGGACCGATTTCTTCTCCTTGTAACGAGGGTGTTGACATACAGGGCATTTATCCAACTGCACATTTTCTTTATAATATAAAATGCAGTTATTTTGGCACGAGTGTATTTTTTCGTACCCAAGCCCCAATTTTCTCATTAGCTTTTTAGTCTTATAAAAAGTAGGCTCAAACTTGTTATCAGTAGGCAGCATTCCATTAATCAATCCAGCAATCCGATCATACGCAACTCCGCTGATATTACAATCGGCCTTGATGCTTAAGAGCTGTGTCATTGCTGAAAACCTAGTGTATTTAGAACAATTCTCATACAAAGGTTCATCGGCAGCTTTCAACATCTCGTAAAATTCTGCAGCTTCTTTATTCGGTAATTCAATCTCTACCGCAGCCCCTACTTCTGTGATATCAACCGCTGTAGTATCTGGTGGGACTGATGTCTGAAGATCTGGCCGATCAACATTATCATTCAGGCGGAATTGACCCCCAAGACTATCAAGTATCATAGTTCTATAGGGATTACATTGACTGGATGAAGAAGCACCAGCAGAGGAAGATTCACCATATGTCTGAACGACAGGATTGCTCGACGTCCCGACTTCGCGTGACTCCCCGTGACAAGTTCATAGAAAATATCTTGGTGCAAATCCTTTGCTATATAGATGCAGAGTGACAGTCTCCCGATCCAAAAATCGTCTATTTGAACAAATGCGGCACGGACATCGGATTTGATCACCCATGCTAACAAAATTCTGATTCGAATAGGCGAAATTTAGGAAGTACGTTACGCCTAATCGAAACTCATTCGTTAAAGCTCCACGATCAAGACGTCGGTACATCCAACTTCGATCAGCCGACATGATTCTGTCAATCAATGACAATTTCTTTGGTTAATGTCTTTAGGTGAGATTATCCTATTCCATTCGGGATTTATGTTATTCGTACTGCACTTACATTTTTATTTTAACTGTTAACTAATTATTCTAAATTTCGACAGCATCTCCCTACAGTTCTCCGAATACGCATATCATCTGGGCGCGTATCGGAGAACAAGAGAGATGTTGCCGAAATTTAGAATAATTAGTTAACAGTTAAAATAAAAACGTAAGTGCAGTACAAATAACTATATTCCCAAATTGTCCAATCAGGGACAATTTAAGAATTGTACGTCGTATAAAAGATCATCTACTTCTTTTACACGAACATACAATTCCCGAACGGATCTAAGGTTTTGCTAAATCATATCCGATCGTCGATGCGTACGTGAAACATATCAACTCGTCGGAGGATGATTATTTTCTAAATGTTTCGAGACAGTTCGAGTCCATATTGGACGATTTCGAGGCGCGTCCGAAGTGGACGATTCCGGCGCGAGTCCGAAGTGGACGACTCCGGTGCGAGTCCGAATTGCACGATTCCGACGCGCGTCCGAAATGGACGATTCCGGCGCGAGTCCGAATTGGACGATACCGGCGCGCGTCCAAAGTGGACGATTCTGGCGCGAGTCCGAATTGGACGATACCGGCGCGCGTCCGAAGTGGACGATTCCGGCGCGCGTCCGAAGTGGACGATTCCGGCGCGCGTCCGAACTGGACGATTCCGGCGCGCGTCCGAAATTAATCTAAACCGTAATAATTAATCTAACAAATTAAATAATTAATCTAAACAATTAATTAACAATTATAAAATAATTAATTAACAATTATAACATAATATAAATTATATATATAAATTATAAATTCTGGCACCGGAGTCCACCCTCCGGCGCCGGCGTACAGTGGCCGGACACACTGTCCGGCCACTGCAGAAGGTCCGGCGGCGGCCATCGGCCGACCGCCGCCGGCCGAAACCCTAGAAATAGGGTTTCGGTCGGGTGATTCCTACCGGCCGCAGGTAAGAGACGGCCGCAGGGAGGAGACATACCTGAACAAGTCGGAAGCAGCGGTCGGCGTCGTCGGCAGCGGCAGCAGCGGCGGCGAGTGGCGTCGGCAGGAGCGGCGGCGGCAGCAGCGGGAGGAAGAAGGGTCGGGCGCGAGAGCGTGCCCTATATAAACTAGCAGCAACGGCTCACTCGCCCGTTAGAACGCCGTTGCTGATAAGTTATCATCAGCAACGGCTCACTTATCCGTTAGAAAGCCGTTGCTGATAATTAAAATATCAGCAACGGCTCACCTTGCCGTCCGAAAGCCATTGCTGATAATTAAAATAATCCGCAACGGCTCGGTTTTCCGTTAGAAAGCCGTTGCAGATACAGTTTTCTGCAACGGCTCGAGCGGCCGTAAGAATGCCATTGCAAATAGCAACGGCTTGAGCGGCCGTCGCTGATAGCCGTTGCTGAAGACGAAGTTTCTAGTAGTGCAAGACTTTTTCAATTAGGTGCTGGTGTTGACGACTAGACTGGGCTAGAACTTTTGGGTCCGATCGAATTAGACCCAACAATGCCCTACAACCCAATTTGACCCAAACTAGATGGCTCTGCCCAGGGGCTCCACCCGGCTGCATTCTCAAAACCTAACTCAAGCCAAACCATATAGCTCTGCCTGGGGGCTCTACTCGGCCAAAAAAGGACATTCACGTTCTTCTTTATCACAAGGGATATGCCATTACAGGCTCTCCATCCCCGGGATCAGCTTCGACCCATTTGCTAATTGGAATTAGGGTTATATGAGATGTGTCGTGTCTATATTTATTACAGGTGGAGGTGATAATATTGCCCGATAATCTCGCTAGGATTATTGACTAGAATGGGTCGGGGCCAATCCCAGAGATGGCGAGTTTGCGGTGGTATATCCCTCGTGATAAAGAAGGATGTGGATGTCCTTGTATAGCCGGGTGGGTTTCCCGGAAAGAGCCATTTGGTTCAGCTTGAGTCTGATCCAAGGGTGTAGTTGAGCAGAGCCCCCTTGGACGGGGCTACGTAGTTTGGTTCGGAATGAATGATGGGGCACTACTTGGTCTAATCTGATCGGGCCCAATAGTTATAGTCCAGTCCAGGTGTATACCTTTCAAATCGGGTACTTGGATGAGGTAAGGACCTCGGTGTTAGGTTGTGGTTCTGCTAGGGGAAGTAGTGGTCTTTGCCTCTTCTACCTTTCTTTCCGAATCTTGTACCTCCGATAGCAGCCTCAATCTTTTGCCAGTCAATCTTTTTGGCTTTTCAAAGTTCTTCCATCTTTATGAAGTCAACGACCATCTATTGAAACTCGACCATATCTCTGGGCTCGGTAAGGTCGATTTGGTCGGCGAAGTGCCCAGGTTTTAGCTCATGTTGGATGTAGAAGAGCTCAAACTGTGGGTTGAGATTGGGAATTTCAGCCACTACGGCTTGAAACCTGTTTAGGTATTCTCTTAGGGACTCATGTTTGCCCTTGTCTGACGTAGTGGACGGCGACCGCCGTCTTGTGATATACGCGTGAAGTGGTGAAATGGATGAGGAAGACGCGGGAGAGGTCTTCGAAAGAGTGAATAGATCTAAGCGGGAGGGAAGCAAACCACAATAGGGTGGTTTCTCCAAGGAAAGTCAAAAAAGCTCTGTACGTAGAGTGTGGAGTCGACTACTCCGTGATAGAGCATTGTAGTCCGAAACGCCATTAGGTGTAGCGCGAGGTCGCCTGTACCATTGCAGGGTGTCAAGGTGATAGGTAACTCGCTCATCGGTCGGAGGCGGGTTGGCATGACGTGCTCGGCGAAAGGTCATGCGTCAAGAGGGGGACTATTCCGCCCTTTCGGGTATTGGGACCATCGTCTTTTCCCGGGTTGTGGGCGCTGAATATTTTGTCATGGAGGACGGGAATTGGCTGCTTCCTATTGGAGTGATTGCTTTCTCTATGTTCTAAGTGGCGGCACTCGCGTTGAGCTGGGGGTTGTCCATGAGATCGTGTTAGCATCTCGATCTGGGTTATTAGCCACTGATTTTTTGCCTCCCATCTATTTGTCGCTGAGGGTCTTCTGGTGGAGGATTGGCCGGTACCAGAGCGTCGCTCCTCACTGTTTCAACATTACCAGGTTGTGGTCAATCATCGTAGTCGGGTCATTGCCGTTGGCGTGCGGCGGTGGTCGCTTGGCTCCGGGATCCAACCATTGCGGGGGAGGTAAGCTTTTCTCGGCCCCACAGCAGACACCAAATGTTCCTGCTTGAGAGTTGGGGGCCTTCCGGTCCGGTTGGGTGTCTCTCCTTGTCTGATTCGATGCCAGCGTAGGGGGGGAGGGGGAGGGGGGACCTGCAAAAGATACTCTAATGCTCAAGTCAGTGGGATTCCAATGTGGTGGTAATGCAAATTGGAATTAGGGTTACCTTAGGCGTGCATGTCCATATTTATTACAGGTGAGGATGATGATGTCGCCCGAAAATCTCGTGGTGAGGTTGCTAGAATGGGTCGAGGTCGATCTCGTGGTAGGATGTACGTATCCTTGTATAACAAGGTGGGATCCCTGGGCAGTGTCGTTCAGTTTCGCTCGAGTATGATCCAAGAGTGTAGTTTGGGTGGAGCCCTTTGGATGGAGCCACGTGATTTGGCCCGTAATGAATAATGGGGTGCTGCTAGGTCTAATTCGATCGGGCCCAATAATCTTAGTCTGGTCCATATATAGCTCTAGGGTTGTTCATTGGGTCGACTCGACCCAATGAACCCGAGAACCCGACCCGACCCGACCCGACCTATTTGGGTTGGGTCGGGTCGGGTACAATTTGACCAAACCCGACCATAATCGGATTGGGTCTCAGATTTTAGAATTTAAAACCCGATGACCCGATTATTTACATTTTTTAATTATTTTAAAATATTTATATTAAAAAAACATTTATTTTTATTTTTTTTAAAAAAAAAGTATTGTTAAAAACTCATTTTTTACCTAATCGGGTAAAACCGACTACCCGACCCTACTCAAACTAGATTGGGTTGGGTTGGGTTGGGTCGGGTCGGGTTTTAGAGGTAAAAAAATTTCAACCTAACCCGACCCGACCCGATTACACTTGGTCGGGTCGGATCTATTTTTTCCCTAAACCCGACCTGACCCGACCCGTGAACACCCCTACATAGTTCATGGTCAATTCGTCCAGGTAGAACAATACAAGGAGGGGAAGGCAACCCCCACTGGTCAGGCTTCCTTGCTCTCAGTGGCATCAGATGTGGTAGGACTAGAGTGATATCATGAACATTGTTGTAATAACATAGTGTTTTCTCTCCGATAATTGTCCCTTTTTGTATGCCTCCCTTTTGTGGGATTGTGAATATATGCATATTATTTTCTCTATAATGCTTTTGTTTGATGCCTTCATATGATGTTCTGCTTGCTGTGAGCCGAGTGTTGGCAGAAGTCAACATCACTTGATCGACCAACTCCTTTGGAGCCAAGTATGGCATTTAGGGCCGTTTTGTCTCAGTCGATGCTTGTCCCAGCCAGCAATTGCTCGGGTCCAAGAGTGGTGTTTCTTTGGCCGACGCTAGTTAGTCGATAGCCGTCATGGTTGTGGATCACCTTTAAGTTGAGATAGAATTCTTGTCAAAGGAAGAGTTAGGAACGAGGTTATATTGGCCTGAAGTTTTCAACCTTGGTCTTAATCTCGGTTTTGATGATAACAAACATGAAACTAGTGATTTCATGGAGAAATATTTTCAGGTTCCATATCAGTTTGCGCGCGACGTCCGCGATCGAAAAATTAGGAGAAATAGCAAAAATCGGAAGGACACTTGTCAACCCTTGGAATTCATTGGGAAGTTAGAGTTTACGTATAGGGTGTCTAGAATGAATGTGCAATCCTCTATTTGATACTTAAGAACCTAAAAAAACAAACCTGAAACTCAAAACTCGAAACAAAACTCGAACTGCCCAAGGCTAATCGATCGATCGACCCTTCAACCGACGGTCGACCGACCTTCAATTGAAATCTCCAACAGATTTATTTTGATCCGTTGAACGACTCTTTTTGAGCCCATGCCTTTGGGATATTTATAAATAGATCCCAAATATGCCTTCCTACCTACTACAACTATTCATTAAACCATTCTAATAATATTTAGAGCATTTCTTGAGCCATTTCTCTCAAACCCAAGCTTTGACATGAACCTTCTTGAATGAAAGGATTTTACAAGTACGAACTATAATGAAAGCCAAAATTACATGGACTTGAAAATATATTTACAAACATGTAGGGAACATTCCGCCATGATTTGTCATTGCTCGGGAAAATCGAAAAGTCCCTAACATCCTCCCCCACTTCAAGCTTCGATGTCCTCGTCAGACTCACTTCGGATGCACCGCCTTTCTGCATAGGCTATAATTGCTGAAGTAAATTCTTCATAAGTAGTCAAAAGAAACACCGTCTGAGTATCGACACGCTGCAGTGGGGCCGCAACATGTCGAGTTTTGCCGTGTGAAGTCCGCCACCAGGAAATGACTACTTGTAATATCATTGAGTTTCATCATCTCCTGTTGTTGCGAGAAGGGGCTTTGAGATTCCCAAACTTGTTGTTGCTGGGCAATGAGAGTCCCAGACATGTGGAGCAAACGAGCGACGTTGAGCAACGCTCTCTTGGATGGACACCAAGAAATAGCTACTTGGTTCACCAACACTACTAGAAACTTGATCTTCAGCAACGGCTATCAGCAACGGCCGCTCAAGCCGTTGCTATTTGCAACGGCATTCTTACGGCCGCCCGAGCCGTTGCAGATATCTGTATCTGCAACGGCGTTCTAACGGAAAACCGAGCCGTTGCAGATTATTTTAACTATCAGCAACGGCTTTCATACGGAAAGGCGAGTCGTTGCTGATGTTTTAATTATCAGCAACGGCTTACTAACGGATAAGTGAGCCGTTGCTGATGATAACTTATCAGCAACGGCGTTCTAACGGGCGAGTGAGCCGTTGCTGATAAGTTTATATAGGGCACGCTCTCGCGCCCGACCCTTCTTCCTCCCGCTGCTGCCGCCGCCGCTCCTGCCGACGCCACTCGCTGCCGCTGCGGCCAACGCCGACGCCTCTCGCCGCCGCTGCCGCTGCTGCCGGTATGTTGATCGGCTGACCGGCTCTCACTATGTTTCGGCCGGAGAGGTTAAAATCCGGCCGAAACCCTATTTCTAGGGTTTTGGCCGGCGGCGGTCGGCCAATGGCCGCCGCCGGACCTTCTACAGTGGCCGGACAGTGTGTTCGGCCACTGTACGCCGGCGCCGGAGGGTGGACTCCGGCGCCGGAATATATATATATTATTGTTTTGAAATTGTTAATTAATTATTTTATAATTGTTAATTAATTGTTTAGATTAATTGTTTAATTTGTTAGATTAATTATTAGGGTTTAGATTAATTTCGGACGCGCGCCGGAATCGTCCAATTTGGACTCGTGCCGGAATCGTCCAATTCGGACACGCGCCAGAATTGTCCAATTCGGATTCGTGCCGGAATCGTCCACTTCGGACGCACGCCGGAATCGTCCAATTCGGACTCGCGCCGGAATCGTCCACTTTGGACGCGCGCCGAATTCGTCCAATTCGGACTCGCGCCGGAATCGTCCACTTCGGAGGCGCGCCGAAATCGTCCAATATGGACTCGAACTGTCTCGAAACATTTAGAAAATAATCATCCATCTGACGAGTTGATATGTTTCACGTACGCATCGACGAATCGGATATGATTTAGCAAAACCTTAGATCCGTTCGGGAATTGTATGTTCGTGTAAAAGAAGTAGATGATCTTTTATACGACGTACAATTCTTGAATTGTCCCTGATTGGACAATTTGGGAATATAGTTATTTGTACTGTACTTACGTTTTTATTTTAACTGTTAACTAATTATTCTAAAATTCGGCAACATCTCTCTTGTTCTCCGATACGCGCCCAGATGATATGCGTATTCGGAGAACTGTAGGGAGATGCTGTCGAAATTTAGAATAATTAGTTAACAGTTAAAATAAAAACGTAAGTGCAGTACGAATAACATAAATCCCGAATGGAATAGGACAATCTCACCTAAAGATATTAACCAAAGAAATTGTCATTGATTAACAGAATCATGTCGGCTGATCGAAGTTGGATGTACCGACGTCTTGATCGTGGAGCTTTAACGAATGAGTTTCGATTAGGCGTAACGTACTTCCTAAATTTCGCCTATTCGAATCAGAATTTCGTTAGCATGGGTGATCAAATCCGATGTCCGTGCCGCATTTGTTCAAATGGACGATTTTTGGATCGGGAGACTGTCACTCTGCATCTATATAGCAAAGGATTTGCACCAAGATATTTTCTATGGACTTGTCACGGGGAGTCACGCGAAGTCGGGACGTCGAGCAATCCTGTCGTTCAGACATATGGTGAATCTTCCTCTGCTGGTGCTTCTTCATCCAGTCAATGTAATCCCTATAGAACTATGATACTTGATAGTCTTGGGGGTCAATTCCGCCTGAATGATAATGTTGATCGGCCAGATCTTCAGACATCAGTCCCACCAGATACTATAGCGGTTGATATCACAGAAGTAGGGACTGCGGTAGAGATTGAATTACCGAATAAAGAAGCTGCAGAATTTTACGAGATGTTGAAAGCTGCCGATGAACCTTTGTATGAGAATTGTCCTAAATACACTAGGTTTTCAGCAATGACACAGCTCTTAAACATCAAGGCCGATTGTAATATCAGCGGAGTTGCGTATGATCGGATTGCTGGATTGATTAATGGAATGCTGCCTACTGATAACAAGTTTGAGCCTACTTTTTATAAGACTAAAAAGCTGATGAGAAAATTGGGGCTTGGGTACGAAAAAATACACGCGTGCCAAAATAACTGCATTTTATATTATAAAGAAAATGTGCAGTTGAATAAATGCCCTGTATGTCAACACCCTCGTTACAAGGAGAAGAAATCGGTCCGACAGAAAAATATCCCGTTTAAGGTGCTTCGGTATTTTCCACTAACACTGAGGCTTCAAAGATTATTCATGTCGGAAAAGACAGCCCCCTACATGAGTTGGCATGCAAGAAGTCGTGATGATACAGTAATGACTCATCCATCTGACAGTGAAGCATGGAAACATTTGGATACATGTTATCCTTCATTTGCTATGGATACTAGAAATATCAGATTGGGATTGTGCACAGATGGTTTTAATCCGTTTGGACATTTTGCAACTCCTTATTCAGTTTGGCCAGTGCTGCTGACAGTTTATAATTTGCCACCGTCAATGTGCATGAAAGATGAATTTATTTATCTTTCGATGATTATTCCGGGTCCTAAGGGTCCGCGAAAAGAAATTGACATATTTCTCAGACCCTTGATAGATGAATTGAAAACATTGTGGACTGAGGGAGCTGTCACTTATGATTGTCATCGGAAGCAAAACTTCAATTTAAAGGCCGCGGTCTTGTGGACAATCAATGATTTCCCCGCGTACGGCATGTTGTCGGGTTGGAGCACTCACGGCCGACTCTCTTGCCCGTATTGTATGGAACACTCTAAATCAATCAGTCTTCAGAACGGACGAAAAATCTCATTCTTTGATTGTCATCGTCGATTCCTACCGGTTCATCACCAGTATCGAAGGAATCGTAATAAATTTACTAAGGGCAGAGTCGAAAGAGATGGGCCACCACCGATGTTGTCTGGTGAACAAATGTTAGCACGTGTTTCAGCACTTCCAGATATAGTATTTGGTCGCAATGAAAGAGTGTCAGGTTTTGGCCAAACACACAACTGGGTGAAAAAAAGTATCTTTTGGGAATTGCCCTATTGGAGTTCATTATTGATTCGACATAATTTAGATGTCATGCACATTGAAAAAAATGTGTTTGATAATATTTTCAACACTGTGATGGATATTTCTGGAAAAACTAAAGATAATGTCAAAGCCCGACATGATCTGAAAATACTTTGTAAAAGACCAGAGTTGGAGTTACAAGAGGTCAACGGACGATATCTGAAACCGAAGGCCCTATATGTGTTAAATAAACAACAGATCAAAGATGTTTGTCAATGGGTAAAAGAACTCAGATTACCCGATGGATATGCTTCAAACTTATCTCGATGTGTGAACGTCGATGATTGCAAAATATCAGGGATGAAGAGCCATGATTGTCATGTATTCATGCAGAGATTACTTCCGATCGCATTTCGAGATCTTCTACCTGATAATATTTGGGGTCCGTTGACTGAATTAAGTATGTTTTTTTAGAAGCATCTGTGCAAATGTCCTTCGAGTCGAAGATATGTCAACACTTGAAAATAATATTGTTGAAATCATATGCAAGCTGGAGCAGTTTTTCCCTCCTGCATTTTTTGACTCGATGGATCATCTACCGATACACTTGGCATACGAGGCACGAGTTGGTGGCCCCGTTCAATATCATTGGATGTACTTATTTGAAAGATACATGAATCGTCTGAAGAAAAAAGTAAAGAACACCACAGCTGTTGAAGGATCAATATCTGAATCGTATATCATTCAAGAAATTTCAACATTCTGCTCATTTTACTTTGAATCGACAGTACAGACAAGATTTGATCGTCTTCCACGTAACGACGACAGGGGTGTTCGACATTCAGATGGACGTTTAAATATATTTTGTCACTCTGGTCGTGCTTTTGGTTCTCGTCCATCTCGACACTTAAGCGATGAAGAGTATCATTTGGCACACTTGTATGTATTACTCAATTGTCCAGAGATTGAACAATTCATTGAAATATTTGACATTAAGATGGTGCAAAAATACTCTATTCACAACGATCAAGAATTGGAGAGATTACGGAATCGTGATTTCCCTACTTGGATTCAGACTTACAGCAAAGATCACAGAGCTGAAATAGATGAAAGAATATTTGAGTTTGTTAGTGGACCGTCGCGACTTGTGTCGTGCTATAGCGGATATTTTGTTAACGGGTATAAATTTCACACGGTTGAATATTCATTTGCAAAGAAGACGATGAATGCTGGGGTCTGCGTGAAAGGGACAACCTATGTTGAATGTGATATGGATTTTTATGGACTGGTGGAAGAAGTGATAGAGTTGCACTACTTCGGCTTGAAATCAGTGATCCTATTTAGATGTCATTGGTTCGATACAACAGAAAGGGGCATGAAAGTTCATCCAAAATACAAACTTGTTGAGGTTAATTACAAATCGAAATTGGCAGCAAATGAGCCTTTTATATTGGCATCACAAGCCGAACAAGTATATTACGCGAAGTATCCGGCTCGAAATAAAGATAGAGCAGATTGGTGTGTAGTCTGTAAGACAAAAGGTAGAGGAAAAATTGATCCGATAGTAGGAGAAAATGATCCTCCTGGTTTCTATCAAGAAGATGATCTTCCTGCTGTGGATCGTATTATTCCAATACTCGAGGATGCAGACACAACGTCAATTCAATTAGAAGTTGAATATGATGATGATGACGATCATGAAATTGAGGAAGCTGGAGATGAAGAAGATGAAGAAGAGGAAGAAGAGGAAGAAGAAGAAGAATTCGAAGACTATTATTCAGATGATGAAGAATAATTGTAAAGTATATATTTTATTAAATATATCTCTACTATTTATACAATAATCTGATTATATGTCTGTTCGACAGATATGTCTGGTCGTGGTTATCGACGCAGGAGAGTTTCAGAGTCTCCGATCGGTGAGACTCCAGCACTTACTCATGCTGCTGATCCACCTGTTGCTGATCCTCATTCCGATGATACTGCCGAGGCTAGTACATCCAAACGTAGGCGGCCACGCGGGCCGAACAGGTGGCAGCCTCCACCAGCCACAGAGTCACGTAGATTGATTAGCGTGATTGGGGAGCGGTAATATATCATGAATTATGAATCATTACAAATTCATTATATCATAATATAATATTAAAATTTATTTTTGTTGTGCAGGTTCGAGCAAGAAGAAGTGTCGAGGAGCATTTCTTCTACTATTCGACGATACATGCACGGGGCATGGCCTACGTGGTCTCACGTGCCTAGCGAGCACATCGACATGTTATGGCGCGAGTTTGAGGCACGTATTATTATTATTTTTTACATGCATGATGATATATTAATATTGGTACTGATATTATTATTTTGCAGGCTCGCTATACATGGGCCGAGGACCAGAGGCCCTTCATTTACGCTGCCTGGGAGGCTATTTCCCGGGCAAGGTACAACGGGCAGCTGGGGCAGGCTCGGTCCCAAGCGATGGCCCGAGCTGGGACCACTAACATCGCGGAGACTCGGGGATACAGCCCTGGTTGGATTACTCCGGATATATGGGACCAGCTCGTGGGGATATGGTCGACGGATCGATGGCAGGAGGTTTCTCGGAATGCGGCTAGAAATCGCATGTCGGGAGGAGCAGCGCGTCACACCGGCGGCTCTGTTGCATTTGCAGTGCACGCAAACCGTATGGTAAGTATATCTTTTAATTATATATTTTATTTGTTATTATGTGTACTAATTAATGTATTTGTTTTGTAAATGTAGACGACGGTGTCGGATGACGGGAGTGTCCAGCGACCCTCCCCGATGGCGGTGTTTGAGCGGACTCACCGTCGAGCACATGGGACGGGGGAGTACATCGACAACCGCGCTGCATACATTATGGTAATTATATATTTGTTTAAATTATTCATTATATATTTATAATTTAAGTTTTATGATAAATATTAAACAAAAAATCAAACTCGAGTAGGAGACCTACAGCCAGACGGTGGTGCAGCGCGGGGGTACCCCCGAGGACTTTGACGCAGCATCGTGGGTCGAGGCCGCAGGTGGCTGGGACCATGGCCGCGTATATGGCTTCGCAGATAGTGGTCATGCGCGAGCCGTACTAGGGCCACTTGGGGCACCGACCCCTCCGGTCGCTGGTGAGCGGCCGTCCACCTCTAGATCCAGTTATGATCATAGTAATAGGATAAGGACACTAGAGGAGACGGTCGCGCGTCAGACTGAGATGATGGAGCGTCAGAGTCAGACGATGGCGAATATAGAAGCTATGCTATGCAACTTGTCAGGTCATCCCGAACCAGTCATCTCTTCGGCATCATCTAATCCATCGTCCTCGAGTCAGTCCACGCCGGTGTACACTCAAGCGCTCCAGACCCCGCCATATAATCCAGACCATCCTCCATCTTGATCGTGAGATTTTTTGTTTGGATATTGAACTTGTTTAACTTATTTTGTTTAGATATTGATACTTCAATTTTGCATTTGAATTGTTTTTATACTATCGTGGATAATTATTAATATAAGTATAATTGTTTTGATGTATATATGTTGGTGTGTTTGTGATGTGTGAATGAATGTGTATAAGGTGTTTGTAATGTGTGAATGAATGTGTGTATGAGGGTATGGGTGTGTGAGTTATGTATCAGATAAATGTATCAATGTATCAATGGAAATTTAAAATTTTCAAATTTTCTGGTTGCAGGTATTCGTCATCAGCAACGGCTTTCCCACGGGCGTCCGTGGGAAAGCCGTTGCTAAAAGTGTATCGAAAGCCGTTGCTGATGACCTACAGCAACGGCTTAGCGACGGCGTTTTACTAACGGCGTTGCTACGGACTCAGCGGCCGTTGCTATTAATGTTATCAGCAACGGCTCCGGGTCTGTGGCAAAACCATTGCTGATAATAGTTTTAGCGACGGCCCGAGCGGCCGTTGCTGATAATGTTTTGAGCGACGGCCCGAGCGGCCGTTGCTGATCCGTTGCTAAGTCATCAGCAACGCGACTTTCTGTCACGGCTCTATTGCAACGGCTCAGCCATTGCTGATGCTCTTCAGCAACGGCTCAACAACGGCATCAGCCGTTGCTGATGACCATTTTTCTAGTAGTGCAAGTCTCATTGTTGCTGTGCTATGTGGGTTCCAGACTTTGTAGGGCACACGAGCGTCGTTAAGCAATGTTCGCACGAAGGAACCCGAGAAATGGCTACTCAATTCACAAAGTCTCATTTTTGTTGGGCAATGAAAAGTCCCAGACTTGATGAGCATACAAGCAACACTCGTCTCGAATAACATCTGGGTGTCATTGTGCAACACCCAAGTGATGAGTAGTTTCGTGGCCGCACCACACTAGAGCATTGCCTCCATCGCCGCCTTGTCCGGCTCTGCCTCAGACCTTGAAACCACTTGATTCATCATCAAAAGGCATCAAGAGGACCTAGGACTTCTTGTTTGGAGCTAAGTACATGTATTTGAATTGTTGTTCCATCTACTTGTGTATTTTTTGTTCTTATTTTCATTATATATCAAGTGTGTGAAAATCTAGGGTGCTAGGTTTAAGTTTAGTGGTTGCCTTTTGTGTTGAGGCATAAGTCCACTATTGTAATCTAGGATTTAGAGTGTCCTTAGGAGAGTGAGGTGGAAAAGTGCTATCAGTGTGAAGGTGGAGACTTCCAGGTGTGGAAGTGCATTTGGTGTGAGAGCAAAGACTTTTTTCAGTTGAAAAGTCCTCATTGTAAAGGAATTCTTCATCTAGTGGATTGAATGTGAAATCCTTAGCGGGGTGCTTAGGTAGTGGAGTAGGCAAGGTTGTCGAACCACTATAAATCTCAGTGTTTTGCATTTCTTACTTTGTGTTTTTTATTACTTGTCTTATTTACCCGCTTCCGCATTCATTTAGTTTAATTGAGCATTTGCCTAAGTAATCAAGAAACGGTTAAAACCGAATTTAGGCTAAAGTTTTAGATAACACACTATTAACCCCCTCTCTAGTGTAGGTCATTCGATTTACATGTTACTTGTTCAGTATCGCTTATAAGGCTGGTGGTCTTTTACATTTGATCTCCCTCAAAGTTGTTTGAGCTCAGAGTTGTAAGTGGAGGCGTTGAGGCCGAGAGTAAGGGTGCTAGGGTTGAGGACCGCCCTTGGAGTCAAGCCGAGCTCACGGGGAGTGTAAGGGAAGATCGCGAGTCAGACTCATCTAGAGCTGAAGTCTGCATTTAGGGCCGAGGACCACGCTTGGGGTTAAGGTGAGCTTGCGAGAAGCTCGCATGGGGTCATGCTCGTTTAGAGTGAGTTGGTCCCATTTAGAGTCGAAGGCCGCATTTAGGGCTGACACTACTAGAATATACCACATCAGCAACGGGGATCAGCGACGGCTAGAAAAGCCGTCAGAATAAGTCACGGCTTTGCGTCGGCCCAGTCGATCGTGGCTGATGTAACTAAATTAGCCGCGGCTCGTATACGACCGCACAAAGATGTCGCTCATAGATCATGGCGTGCACGACGCGCGAATTAAAATGGATTAGTAGCCACGATTTAGCGGGGGCCTCGTAGCCGTTGGTGATGAGAGTAACCGGACGCGCGAAATAAAATAGGTTAGTAGCGACGGCTCCTCTACGCCGTCGGTGATATGCGAAGTCATTAGCCACGGCTGGCTGTGACCGTCACTTATTATTTAATGCCACGAACGCAGCGCGAATATATAACTCTCTTAACCGACGGCTCTGTGAGCCGTCGGTGATAATAAAGTTACATATCCACGGTGTTCCGACGGCCAATGCACCGTCGGTGAAAATCCTTTTTATTTGCGTTCGCACTCAGCCCTTCCTTTTTCTTTCTCTTCCTTCTCTACTCGCCACTGTCTCCGCAGTCCGTCGCTGCCGAGTTGCCAGGGAGTCATTGCCTGTTGCCACCGCTGTCAATCGCTGTCGGTGAACCATCTGGTATGCTCGCTTCCTCTCCTCCTCCGTTAAATCCCCACAGCGTCGCCGCTGCCCTTTCCGCCCGCGCTGCCTCTTCGCACCGGCATCGACCCGGCCGGCCCTCTTCGCGCCGGCGTCGACCCGACGTTCATCTCAGCGTTGGCCTCAATCCGACCGGTGCCGCATTGGGGCCGATTACCATCGGCCCCAATGCCGACTACTGCTTGATTAGGGTTTAATTACCCTAATCAATTACTTGATTAGGGTAATTAACCCCTAATCAAACTGTGATTAGGGTTTAATAACCCTAATCACAATTTGATTAGTTTTTTTAAATTATTTATTATTAATTTTTAGAAATTAATTATTAATAATTAGAAATTAATTGTTAATTAGCTTAATTATTAGTTTCATATTAATTAATTAGTCGTGCGGAATTGTCCACTAAGGACTCGCGCTGGAATCGTCCACTTTGGACTCGCGGTCAAATCGTCCTTGGTGGACTCGTGCCGAAATCGTCCACTTTGGACTCACGCAGAATCATCCACAATGGATGGACTCGTGCCGAAATCGTCCACTTTGGACTCGTGCGGAATTGTCCACTATGGACTCGCACCAACATCCATAAAGTTAGAAAAAAATCAAGACGAGTTGATACATTTCACGTACGATCGATGCGTCAAGTTTTAATTTTTGCAAAATCTTAGATCCGTTCGGGGGTTGTATGTTCGTGTAAACGAAGTTAATGATCTTTTATACGACGTACAACCCTTGAATTG
Source organism: Canna indica (assembly GCA_034359265.1). NCBI lineage: Eukaryota > Viridiplantae > Streptophyta > Magnoliopsida > Zingiberales > Cannaceae > Canna > Canna indica. Next base: position 25,885,769 of record CP136898.1, on the reverse strand, counting down.
TCCCTAATTGGACAATTTGGGGGCATAGTTATTTATATTGCACTTAGTTTATTTTTTTTAGTCATTAACTTCATTTTTAAATTTTGGCTTGTATCTCCCTTGTTCTCCGATACGCGCCCAGATGATATGCGTATTCGGAGACGTATAGGAAGATGCTGCCGAAATTTAGAATGAAGTTAATGAGTAAAAAAAATACTAAGTTCAATATGAATAACATGAATCCCGAATGGAATAGGACCATCCCACCTAAAGATATTACCTAAAGATATTGCAAACTTTTTGACAGAACATGTCGGGCAATTGAAGTTGGATGTACCGACGAATTCATCGTGGAGCTATAACGGACGAATTTCGAGTAGGTAACTTACTTCTTAAATTTTGCCTACTCGAATGAAAAATTCCTTAGTGGTGACAAAATCCGATGTCTGTGCCGGAAATGTTCGAACATAAGATTTTTGGACCGAGAAACTGTCATACTGCATCTGTATACAAAAGGATTTACACCAAGATATTTTGTATGGAATTGTCACGGGGAGTCATGTCAAGTCGGGACGTCGAACAATCCTATTGTCCAAACTCATGGTGAATCTTCTTCTGCTGATGTTTCTTCTTCCAATCCACCTAATCCTTGTAGAACAATAATTCTGGATAGTCTTGGAGGACAATTCCATTTAAATGATAATATTGAGTCAGTTACTAAAACGGTAGTGCCACCAGATACTATAAAAGTTGAAGTCACTGAAGAACAACCTGAGATACAGATTGAATTGCCGAATAAGGAGGCTGCAGAATTTTACGAGATGTTGAAAGCTACCGATGAAACTTTGTATGAGAATTGTCCTAATTATACAACATTTTCGGCAATGACACAACTCCTGAACATCAAGTCCGATTGTAATATCAGCGGGGTTGTGTTTGATCGGATTGCAGGCTTTATCAGTGGTATGCTACCTCCAAATAACAAGTTTGAGCCAACCTTTTATAAGACAAAAAAGTTGATGAGGAAATTAGGGCTTGGATGGGAAAAGACACACGTGTGCCCAAATAACTGCATTTTATATTATAAAGAAAATACACAATTAGAATAATGCCCGGTATGTGAACATCCTCGTTACAAGGAGAAGAATACGTTGATGAGGACGATAATGAAGTTGAGGAAGGACAGAATGAAGATGAGGGAGACAAAGAAGAATTTCAAGATTCAGATACAGAAAAATAAGAAGAAAAGTATTACACGAATGATGATAATGACGATGATGAATAATTATAAATGTGAAGTATATATTCAATTATTAAATATATCTATTATATATAATCTAATTATATTAAATTTTTACAGCTATGGTTCGAGATATCAGTTCTCGAGGAGGCATTCCTTGTAGGACCCCCCGACGATTACCACCCGCCCCACCTGTACCCATTGACCCTTCGTCTTCCACCACCATCCCCCCACCTCCGGCCACCATCCCCCTACTTGGTCCGACCACCATTCCCCCACCTGATCCATCCACTATTCCCCCAGCTGATATGGTCACCATCCCCCCACCTTCAGCCACCATCCCTTCAGCTGATCTAGGCCTGTCGACATCGAGACGTAGGCCACGAGGGCCTAACATAATTCTCCCTCCGCCACCCGAGGGACAACTGCATAGAGCAATTACTATGCATGGAAGAAGGTAAGTATATGCATTAATTATTTCTTATAATTTATTTATAATTCAAAATATCATAATATGAATTTATATATGGTGCATATTTGAGCAGGAGGACGTCCCCCGCATGATAGCGGGAATGATCCAGAAGTTTATGCACGGGGTGTGGCCTACATGGTCTCACGTGCCTCGTGAGCATATAGATTTATCATGGCGAGAGTTCACGGTAAGTATATTTATTAAATTAATGTTAATGTTAAATATTGATCAGTAATAATAATTTTTTTTTGCAGGGTCATTATACATGGCCGGAGGACCAGACCACTTTTATGGAGGCTGCATGGGAGCGTGTTGCCTGTGCTCGCTATAACGGGCTGCTTCAGCAGGCCCGTCAGACCGTGATGAGACGGTTGGGGGCCACACAGATAGGGCAGACTCGGGGATACGCCCCCGAGTGGATTCCTGGCCCTGTGTGGGACCAGCTCGTTGAGCGGTGGTGAGATACTCCTGAGTGGCGAGAGGTCTCCCAGACTGCGTCGAGAAACCGCATGTCCTTGGGGGACGACACGGGGGTGCACCACACTAGTGGCTCCATATCTTTTGCGGTGCATGAGCGTCGTATGGTATGTATAATTTCGTTACTTTAAATTAAATTATATATTGTGTATAATGATACTAATGTATTTGTTTTCTAATGTAAGACGCACGTGACGGAGGACGGCACTGTCCGACGTCCGTCGATGATGGAGGTGTTTGACCCACCGTTGTCGACGAGGAGCGGGGGACTACGTTGATAGCAGAGCCTCGTATATAATGGTAAGTATTTATATATGTCTATTTGATTTACACAATTTTTTATTTATAGTTTATATATATTTAAAATATAAACACGTGTAGGAAACTTATTCGAGGACTGTGATCGAGCGTGGAGGGACACCGGAGGAGTTCGACGCAGGAGCTTGGGTGGAGGCAGCAGGTGGCTGGGAGCACGGCCGTGTTTATGGCTTTGTAGACAGTGGCCATGCACGCGCCGTGCTCAAGCCACTTGGGGCACTGACCCCTCCGACTGCGGGTGAGCACCGACCCCTCCCGAGGCGCAGGACCAGAGCCGGATAGCGGCCATGGAGTTGGAGCTCACCCAACAGAGACAGGCGATGGAGGAGGAGAGGCACGCGATGGAGGAGAGGATGCAGGAGCAGAGGCTGACGATGGAGGAGCATATGCAGGAGCAGAGACGGTCGAATGATGAGTTGAAACAGATGATCCAGAAATTGCAGACACTCCTCACTCAGATTGCGTCTCAGTCCAGCCTTCTACCTATGATGTCGCAGCCGTCGTCCTCCTCGACCCAATCGATGCTCCCGACCCCACGTTGCTGGGAGCAACCGTGATGTTTGGAGTCAACACGGTTGCTAATAGTATCACCGACGGCTGTGAGCCGAGGCTGATGTGTTGGTATCAGTGACAACGCCCAGAGTCGTCACTGATGATTTTAAATCAGCGACAGCCCACGAGGCTATCGCTGATGATTATGTGTGACGGTCGTGCGCGGCCGTCACAAAACATCTGAGACGTGCACATCAGAGACAGTTTTTTGCCACGATTTAGGGTTGAATAACTATTTCACTCTTTTTAGGCTACATTTTAAGCTACATAGGCTATTCGGCCAATTTGATGTTTTCCTTTTTGAGAAGCTGAGACGGGGCACTGTCTCGTCTCTTTTCCCTTGCTGCGTATAGAGCAGTAGAAGTATTCCTTCTCAGGCCGACTTATTAGCTACAATCTGGCCGGACATCGTGACCCATCACTCAGCATCTTCATCCCCTGCATACTGGCCGAGAGAAACCTGTCGCACATCCTAGAATAGTGACCTTTCTTATGGCAGCTATTACTTCCAACTCGACGGATGAAAATGTCAGCCGAACAACATGAATCAAATAAGATATTTTGCACTTCTTTCGGACTGGAATAGCTGCCCTATTCTCCATCCTTGAACAGCAAATTTCGGCAATCTTGCCGCCTGTTATCTCGAAAATTTTTGTTTCCTTGAACAGCAAACTATGCCTCCCTCTCGGAATAACAAGAATGCTTTGTTGGCTACATTTTCAGATTGAGCTGAAAGTTCTTTCAAAGATTTTGGGTCCAGAATAGATGAGAAATGAAATAAATAAAAAGTAAAAATAGACCAGAAATAATAATATGAATGAAATAGTTATTCAACTATTTTGTTAGCATCAAGAATAGACTAAAAAGAGTTATTTTCTTATTTGATTAGCGTAAGGAATAGACAAAGAATAACGACAAAATGACAAAATTATGATTCTTAATAATATTAAATGTTTATACTAATTTATAATTTATCAACATAAATTAATAAGGAACAAACAAAGAATATTCCCTATGGAAGCATTCAATTGCAGCCAAAAGATCTATTCTTCTCCACCAATCTCACCCAAATTCCGGCCTCTTCCCGTATAGCAAAGACGTATTTTACAGCTCCCCTCTACTTAGCAGCTTCTTAACTGTTGTTTGGTTAACGAAAATTATTTTCTGATTTGGTTTCAGTGAAACTGAAAAGTTGGTTTTGATTTTTAGTTTTCAGTTTTCTGAAAACGCGTTTGGTTAAGAAAAATAACATCGGTTTTAGTCCGTTGAAATCAGTGAATATTTATTTGATTATAAAAAATAATATTAATTTTTCTTGAATATTTTTAGTAGTAATTAAATATTTAGTTAGTTTACAAAATTAAATGTTTGCTAATATAGTTATAAAATATTTATATAATTTAGTTAATTAAGTTATTGGTAATTCAAGATATATTTTTTCAATTAGATATAAAAATTAATTAATAGTTATTACAAATTTTTTAAAAAATAAGTCCAATGGTCTAAAATTAGTTTTGATTAAATTATAAAGAGTAAATACCAAAAAAAAAATGAACTTTGATCATTTTTCCATTTTTAGCATAAACTTTTTCCGTTAGCAAGGAAATACACGAACTATCATTTTGTTACCCCGTTTAGCATGTACCATCATTTTTGACAGTTTTGGCTGATCTGGCAGTTAACGACGACGATGTGGCAAATTTTGTCATACGTGGATTATTATTTTATTATTTTAACCAATTTTATTAGTATTTTATTATTAAAAAAGTTTTTTATCATTATTTTTTTCTGCATCTCCTCTACTTTCTCGTCACCCGCACTATCCTAAGATTCCGGCCATCACTCGTAGAACCCCATGTACGCCGGGAGGACCATCCCCCTTACTGCCCCCTTCACCTCCTCCCTCAACGTCTCATCCGCTACCACCCACTATGCCTGCACATCGCATGCCTCCTCTAGCGTCGATTTTCGCTCCCGAGAAGGACGCCCGAGCGTTCGACACCGCGACCTCTGCGCCCTCCGCGCCAAGCTCAACTTCCTCAACACCCCTCCTCTCCTTGTCCCCAGCACCGTCAGACCCCTGACCTACGTGCAGATCCAGGCAGTCGCCACACGCCATGCGGCCAACGATCCCTCCTCCCTCCCCCCGGGTGACTCGGCGGATCAACTCCCCAGCCGCGAGCTCCCCCTCAGAGGAAGAGGAGGCTAGCGAAGACGTTGACCTTTACATCGTCGCCTCCTAGTGCAATGTGTCGAATAAGAAGTTAAGGTAGGTGGATGCACTACTTTTGTAGGGGAACTTTCGCGAACTCAATCATCGGTAGGTGTTTCTCCCGACCGCTGGCCAGGTCCAGAACGCAGGCCCTCAGCATATCTTCCAAGGTTTGGATGGTTCTCTCTGACTGTTCGTCCGTCTGCAGATGGAAAGCTGTGCTGAAATGCACCTGAGTACCCAAGGCTTCCTGGAAGGACTACCAAAATCGGGCCGTGAACTGGGTACATCGATCTGATATAATCATCACTGGGGTACCATGGTATGCCATAATCTTGTCCAAGAATAGTCTGGCGTACTGCTCAGCAGAAAAGGTTGTCTTGATAGGAATAAAATGAGCGGTATTTGTCAACAGATCTACCACCACCCAAATGGAATCAAATCCGCCCCTTGACTTAGGCAGCCCTGTCACTGGATCCATAGTAATCTTTTTCCACTTCCACTCAGAAACTTCGAGGTTTTGCAGCAGCCCTGCGGGCTTCAGGTGTTCGGCCTTCACTTGCTGGCAGACCAAACACTTGGATACGAACTCTGCTACCTCCCTTTTCATGTCCATCCACCAGCAATGTTGCCTTAAATCTCGGTACATTTTGGTGGCTCCTGGATGCATCGTATAAGTAGATCGATGCCCCAGCTCCAGGACCTGCCTGCGCACCTCTGCCATATTAGGCACCACTATCCGGTCTCTAAACCTTAAGACACCCTCTAAGTCCAACCTGAAGTCATTCTCTGCATCGCCTCTCTACACTAAGTCATTAGTTAGGGCACAAAAGACGTCCTCCCCCTACATCATACGCAACATATCCACCAGTGTGGATTGTACCCGTAGATGCGCCACTAGGGCACCCGAAGCTGACACTACTAGAACTGCTCTCCCATCCAAGCACAGTGCCAATTCTCACGCTAGTGGTCTCCTCCCGGCATCCAAATGGGGTAGGCTGCCCATGGACTTCCGACTCAGCGCGTCCTCCACCACATTGGCCTTCACAGGGTGATACAAGATGGTACAATCATAATCTTTCAGAAGTTCCAGCCATCTTCTCTGCCTTAAATTGAACTCCCTTTGGGTGAGCAAGTACTAAAGGCTTTTGTGGTCAGTATAAATCTCACAAGCCTCACCGTACAAGTAATGGCGCCATAGCTTCAGTACAAATACTATCGCCGCCAGTTCCAAATCATGTGCTCGGTAATTCTTTTCATGAACTTTCAACTAGCGAGACGTATAGACGATCACTCTGCCATACTACATCAGAACACAGCCTAGGCCAGCCCGAGAGGCATCACGGTATACCACAAATCCTCTCGAGCCTGAAAGTACGATCAGAATTGGTGTTGACGTCAAACATTCTTTGAGCTTCAGGAAGCTCTCCTCACACTTTCCGTCCCAATTAAATTTGACCTTCTTTTGGGTTAATCGAGTCAGAGGAGCTGCAATCCTGGAGAAATTTTTTACAAACTTTCTGTAATACCCGACTAACCCCAAGAAATTGCGGACTTTAGTCACACTAGTCGGCCACTTCCAGTCCTTTACCGCCTCTATCTTGGCGGGATCCACACTGATTCCTTCCTTGGACACTATATGACCTAGGAATCTCACACTTTCTAATCAAAACTCACACTTGGTGAATTTGGCATACAACTGATGTTTTCTGAGGGTTTTGAGGATCATCTTCAAATGCTCGGAGTGCTCCTCCTTACTCTTGGAGTATACCAAGATGTCGTCAATGAAGATGATCACAAAACTGTCTAGGTACTATTTGAACACCCGGTTCACCAGATCCATAAAAGCCGCAAGTGCATTGGTCAGACCAAGGGACATAACTAGGAACTCAAAGTGGCCATAACGAGTCCTGAAGGCAGTCTTAGGCACATCGCAGTCCCAGATTCTCAGTTGATGGTATTCAGATCTCAAATCAATCTTAATTTGAAAACTATTTTGCCCCCGGTAACTGGTCAAACAAGTCATCTATCCTTGGCAGTGGGTAACGATTCTTGATTGTCACCTTGTTAAGCTGCCTATAGTCGATACACATGCGCATGGACCCGTCCTTCTTCTTCACGAAGAGCACTGGAGCACCCCACGATGATACGCTTAGCCGGATGAAGCCCAAGTCTAACAACTCTTGCAACTGTGCATTTAACTCCCTGAGTTTGCCGGCGCCATCCTATATGGTGGAATGGAGATCGGCTTCACCCCAGGCTGCAATTCAATGCAGAACTCTATCTCCCTTCTTGACGGCAAACTCGGTAACTCCTCGAGAAAGACGTCAGAGAACTCACAAACCACCGATGTTCTTTTGATGTTCCCCACCGTGTCTCTATCCTCCTCAGCCACTGATACTAAGGCCAAGAAAGACTAATAGCCGCCCACTAGTAACTTACGAGCCTTGAGGGCTGAAATGAATCACATAGGCTCACCTCTTCTATCTCCTTGGAAGATGAACTGCGGCAACCCGGGCTTACTGAAAATAACAGTCTTAGCCCTATAATCCACTGAAGCGAAGTGATCTGCCAGTCAATCCATGCTGAGTATGACATCTAGTTCAAGCATTAGTAGAAGTGTCAACTTTGCCCTCAATGCATGCCCGCATATAAGCACCTCGCAGTCGCAAAAAATTGTTCCAGCTATTATTGTATCGCCCGTAGGTGTAGACATCACATACGACACATTTAGCAAAGAAGGTGCTACAGGTAACTTAGCAGCAAACTTAGCATATACAAATGAGTGCGTGGCACCCGGATCAAACAATACATAGACTGCGGATGAACTAACTAAAATAGTACCTATCACTGCTGTCTTAGATGCCTTTGCTCCATCACGATTCATGGCGCAAACTCGGGCAGACGGTCTCTCAGAGTGACTAACCTGCGGCCCCCTACTCTGCATTGGACCCTTCAGAGCTACTGATCCAATTGACATCGGTGCTTATCCTTTTGACAGCATAATTCTCTGGCCACATCTGTCCAGACAATCTTTCCTAAAGTGTTCAACTTGTCCACATCTGAAACATGCATTCGTGCGTCCATAGCAAGTCCCCCAGTGCTTTCTGCTACAGCGACTACACTATGGCTTTTCTGACTTCTTAATGGCATCCTCGGACTTTGCCTGTTGCACTGCTCCTGACCTTGGGCCTCCACGGCCCCGGCTACAGTTGTGTCCCCGGCTCGGTAGGTGGTCTGCAGTGGCAACAGTCCCCTTAGAGTGCCAAGACTGGCCCCCTGAGGTTGGAACTTTTTCTTTGCGGGTCCGTCAAATTTCTCGAACGACACCAATGTTTCCTTCCTGAGTGCCTCATCCACTACCCGAGCAAATGTGGTGTCCTCGGTATAATGGATGAGCCTGCTGATCTGGAGTCTCAACCCCCCGATGAACCTCTTGACCCTGGCGGTCTTAGTAGCCACTAGGGTTGGGTGGTACTTAGAGAATCTGGTGAACTCCATCTCGTAGTCTGACACGGTCATACCACCCATCTGACGTACCATCTCAACTCCTTTGCCCACTTATCACGAACACTCAGTGGTAAGTACTGCTCCACTACGGTCGCCCTGAACTCCTCCCACGTAGGGGGTGGTGCATCTGCTGTCCTACAGTCCCTCCACGTGTGTAGTCAGTTCTTTGCCAGTCTCCTGAGCTGTAAGCTTACCATGCGAGCCGTTGACTCGGATGAGCACCCAAGCTCCACACACAGTTCGTAGCATTCACCTAGAAAATTGGTGACCTCTACCTGCCTATCTGTCCCGGTGAACACCGACGGCCTTAGCTTAACGAAATCTTAATAGGTGGGCGCCCCTGGGACTTTGACGACCGACGCTACTGGCTAAGTCACTTATGGCACTACGAATACCACTAGTACCCACTGCCGCCACTGCTGCCTCTACTCTTGCTCCCTGTGGAGCGCCTCTGTCAACTGAGCCACCTGAGTCTACAGCTAAGCAACTATGGGGTCATGTACCCCCTCCTCTGACTGCTCTCTTCCCCGCCTCTGACCTTGGCCTCATCCCCGGCCTCGGCCCTGGCATTCGGTGGAATTACTACCGCTGCACTAAACTGTTGGCTTTAGGTTATCAACCTCGGTCTTAATCTCTTAATCTCGATTTTGATGATAACAAACATGGAACTAATATTTCGTTGAGAAATCTTTCAGGTTCCATATCAATTAGTGTTCGATGTCCTCGATCGGATAAATCGGAAAATCAGAAGGTCATTGATCATCGCGCTCGGGTTCGTTGCGGAAATTTCTCGAAGCTCGATGAGTGCACCTAAGTCGCACTGGACGAGTCCAAAGATCAAATAAAAAGCTCTCCAAGTTGATGCTCGTTGAAAGCCGGAACTCAAAAACCAAGCGCAGAAGAAAAAGGCTAAAGAAACCAAATTCAGCCAATTCGACCAAATAGGGTAAGGAAATTGGCAGTAGCCAATTCGGTCGACCGAACACTACCAAAAACTAGCAGTGGTTACTTTGGTCGACCGGTCGATCGACCGACAGAGGCTAGAAATGGGCAGTAGCCCTAGCGGTCGACCGAATGGAAGATCGCGCGATCGCGCATCTCTGCTTCCCCTACGTCGGTCAACCGATGGGTCGACCAGATTGAGGGAATGCTAGTTTGCATCTAGCGGTCGACCCGTCGGTCGACCGCATAGAGAGAAGATGAGGCGGTCGCTTTGAGCGGTCGATCGGTCGGTCAACCGACTAATCGACCGAGCGTCTGCAAGATATAGTTTTCTATCCGTTGAGTTGTCGTTTCCTAGAGAGGCTATAAATATCATTCATCTAACCTCTCTAAACTCTCTCCTTGGTTCTTACAGAATTTATTGAGCACTCAAAAGGGAGAATTGAGCCTTCTAGAGATTGAATCGCGGCACCCTAATCTTCCGTCAAAATCCTCTTCAAGCGCACTTTGTCTCAACTCGGGATCTGATTCGAGTCTATCTCCTTGGCAAGTTGAAGGCGTGAAAAGAGCATTGATTTTTTATTACATTTTTAGCTCTTTTCATTGTAATTTTAACTGTTATTTAAATCTGTTTAATTTGGATTTGTGCGTGTGAAGACCTAGGATTGTTAGGTCTTGAAATTGGGTGGTAGCCTAGGTGTTTGAGGTTTATATCCACCAGTGTAAATTAAACGTAGTTTTACTAGGATTAGCTTGAGTTGTCCCTTAGGGTTGAGGTGGAAGAGTGCTCTCGATAAGAAGGCGGAGACTTCCGGGTGTGGAAGTACCTTAGGTCGAGAGTGCGACTCTTCGAGTCAAAGTCCTCTGTGTAAGGGAAACCAAATTAATCTAGTAAACCTAATTTGGAAATCCTAAGCGGGGTGCTTAGGTAGTGGAGTAGGCATTGGGGCTGAACCACTATAAATTACCGTGTTTTCATTGATTCTTTATTTATTTAATTGCTTTACCATTTATTGCTTCCGCATATAATCATTCAATCGCAAATTGCCTAAACAATCTAAGTAAATGATTAAAATTAAATTTTAGGCTAATTAATTTAGTAAACACACTATTCATCCCCCCTCTAGTGTCGTCATTTCTCCTACATTTGGTATCAGAGCGGGTTGTAGATTGTGATTTCACCATCCATTCTACAATTTGTCTCGAACTTGAAATGGCTCTAGAGTCGGTATCATCTTCACCACCTAGGTTCGATGAGTCTAACTTTGGTCTTTGGAAAGGTAGAATGTACACTTTCCTAAAGACTCAAGGTTTAGATGTTTTTAATATGGTAAAGTCAAAATACATAGAACCTAAGAAAAATATGAATGCATGGACCCAAGAACAAATTGATATGTTTGAATTAAATGCTAAAGCTACAAACTGCATCTTTTGTTCTTTGAAAAATAATGTCTTTGAAAAGATCATGCATTGTACTTCCGCATTCGATATTTGGGCTACCTTAAACATGCTTTATAATTATGCAAAAATCGAAGAGCTCAATACGTTTGATGAGGGGAGTGATGAAAATTGTCATTCACCCAATACTAATATGGTTTTTGAAGCCCATAGTGCCTCTAGTCATAGGAGCACTAAAAGTCGGAAAAGGAAGGTGATTTGCCATGTGTGCAACGAAAAAGGGCATGTGAAGAAGAATTACCCTACCACGAAAAACAAGGCAAAGAGAAGGTCAAATGCCTCCACATCATCCTACTCAAGTGAAGCATCCTCCTTTCATGACAATGAAGCCATCTCAAAAGAATGCCTCATGAATGATAGTACACTCCACTTCTTCTAGTCATGTTAATAATAATGATAGTATTAACTCATCTAGTTCTCATGATTTTGATGAATTGATGGATGAGTATAAAATCATGTATGCCTTGATGGTTAAAAAGGATAAAGAAAACAAAAAAATTAAAGAAGGAAAACTTAACTCTTAGCTCTCATTTACATGATGCTAAACTAGAAAACGAGAAGCTAAAAGTTAGTATTTCAAATTCATGCCATGATGCTTTAAGTATTAACACTAAGGATTTAATAACAAAAAATGACATCTTAAAGAATGAAAATATCATGTTGAAAACTCAATTGCATGCTATTCATAAAACCATGAATGACTTGAAAAATGAGGTTGTTTTTCTAAATAAGAAAGTTAATAATCTATCTAGTAATTCGTCCTCTAAGAATTTTAGAAATACAAATGTTTCTTTCAAGAATGCTTATGCACATCATGCTTCTCATGTCAAGCATTCTAATATTAAACCCCATGTTCGAAACAAAAATGTTTTACTTAAGAATGCTCACACTTATCATGCTTCACATGATAAGCATTCTAAAAATAGATCTAATGTCCATAGCACAAATAAAAAGAAATTCAATGGACATTGTTTTTGTTGTGGTGTTTATGGGCATGTCATCTATGATTGTGCCTTTAAAATGAACCCAAGTGTTGTGAAGACACTTTGGGTACCAAAAATTTCATGCTCTATTGTAGGGGGAGCTACCACACAAGGGTGAGATGAAGTTGGTTGATTGAAGTTGCTTGAGGATTCATAGATTGTACCATTTCAAAGTTGCAACTTCAAGTCATCATGATGCCTATGGTAAAGTTGGCATCAAAGACTTTGTATCATCTTCTAACTTGCATTGTTTTACCTTAGTTGAAGATTATGATACTATGTTTAATTTGAGTTGTTCTCCCCGCTCTTGCTAAAGAGTTCTTTTGAAAATACTTTTGAGTTTTGATTTTGATTTTCCGATCTCCTCGGAGACCTATGTAGCCTGTAATGGGCTCATGTGACCTTGCGGTTTTAAATCGTAGGCTAATTGTGGCTTTCGGTTTTCAACCAATAGGAAGGGTTGGAGATCATGTTTTCATTAATATTATTTTTGTGATCTCTCAAAATTCGTTTTGGTATAACTTGACTTTATCTAAAACGGATTTCAAATCATTTAGCAAAGTGAACTATTTGATAATGATACGTGATGCTTCTCTTTGCTTTTTGGTTGAGTTAGCTTGCTAAGTAGCTATATTTTCTCTAAAAATATTAGTGTAGCTTAATTGCAAGTTATAAGTATTTTAGGAAGGCTAATAGCTAGAAAGAAAAAGATTAGTTTGGCAAATTATCATGAATAAGGTATAACTTTGATAAATTTAAAAACTTAGGGTTATACCTCAATGCTTAAGCTTAAAAAATGTCTTAATACTCATGATTGGAATTGCATGTTAAAACCCTTGAATTTTCATGAGTAGGTAAAATCTTAGTACTTAGACAAATTTCATTGAATGAAACTTACTCTAGGTTGATACTTACTATTAGAGACATTCCTTTAAGTCCAAAATAGTTAAACATGATTAGGGACCTTATTCTTCAAATGCTTCACATCTTAAGATCCCTTAGATTCATATTGATATCATGATAACCTCCTTAAAATGAATCTTTACTATCTAGCATAGGTTGATTTTTTTAAAACGCTGCATCAAACTTGTGCTATTTAGTAAAATAGCTTGCTAGTTGGCATACTAATTTATTTTGATACTAACAAAGCCTACTTGCAAGTTAAGAAAGTGGCAAACATCGAAGGCTATGCTATCTAAAAGTAGTTGAAAAGTAAATGACAAGTTTGGCAAAAATCTCTAAAGACTAAGGTATGGATTTAATTTTGCAAAAATATTAATTTAATAATTGAGTATCCATGATTAATAATGTCTCTATACTCATGATTGATTTTGCATGAAAAATGTTTGAATTTTCATGAGTAGGCAATTTCATGATAACTAGGCAAATTTCATGATATTATTATTGAATGAAATTGGGCTAGTTTGAAATTTCTTATTAGAGACCTCATTTTGAGTAAACACCAAATGAACATGTTTAGATACACATATCACATGAGTCTAGGTATCTAAAATTGAAAATTCATGTCTAGATGAACAATGTGATAACTATATCACTTTAGGGGACTTAAACTTGGAAAAGTTTGACCCAAGTCAACAACTCGACTTGGACACTTCATTTTTAAGTTCAATCTTCATAAATATGTTTAGGAATAGGTATGACATATTTCCATGCACTTATAGTGAAAAATTCATATGGATATGAATAAAATGACATAGAGGTGGTTTCATGCTTATCTCTTTTGAACCAAGTTGACCTACGTCAACCAATTGACTTAGTGGTCTCATTATCAATCCATATTTGAGAAACATGTTTAGATTTACTCATGAGAGGTATGCATAGGTTTAAGTTTAAAAAATCATGAGTAAATGTTAAAATTGAAACTTAGCGAGTTTCATAAAAACTAGTTAGTTTTGAATGAAACCATGCTAGGTTGATATCTTAACCATAAGGATATAATTTTCATTATATTTCAAACTTGACATACACTCTTTTCATGATCATCTTATGGTGTCATAAAAGTTTGAATGAAAATTGAACATGTTTTGAAAAATTACTGAAAATTAAGAAAACGTCTTTAAAATTTTAATTTTAAAACAATTTAGTCAATGAATTTTAGAAAAATATAGAAAAATTATTTTTAACTGATTCTTGAAATTGCACATTCACTGAAAAATCTAGTTTTATCAGTAAAAATTTCGCCTACATTTGGTATAAAAAAAATCTAATATGTTATGTAAAAATTTCAAAAAGTTTCATCAAGAATATGATTTAAAATAGAATTTTGAAGTTGAATTTCGAAAACACAAAGTATCACTTATTTGAAATATAAATCTTTCTGATACTTTGATCTTTCTTCTTAAAAAACTTCAAATGAAAACTCATTCACACAATTTCTTGAGTAAAATCATTCCTAGAAATGATTTTGATATCTTGGATGATAGCTAAAAATATCCATTTGTTTATTAAAATCAATATAGGATGAAAAATGAACTTAGAAAATTCATGTTGAGTTCAAATTTGATACATGCATTTCAACTAACCATTCAATAATTAGTATCAAAATTTTTCATCCAACAATTGGTATTTCAAATCTAGAAGTATAGGTTATCTTAAGTCAACAAAGTAACTTAAGTCAACAAAGTGATTTAGAAATTTGATCTTAAGCCCAAACTTGATTCATAGACTTACATTCTCTCATGTTTGATGTCTAGATGTCTAAGTTTGAGAAAACATGAGTAGATAGCAAAAACTTGATACTTAGCATTTTCATATTTTCATGCTTATTTCAAATGAAAATGTGCTAAGTTCATATTTGGATCAAATGACATTAGTTTCACTTCAAACTTGATATACATAATTTAAATGACCATATCTTGATATTTTGAAAGTTTGAATGAAATCTAAAAATGTCATGAAAAAGATATGAGTATATTCATAATTGAGTACATACATGATTTTGTTTTGAATTCAAATATTTAGTTTTGAACATATCATGTATAATTTAATTTTCATATCAAATATTTGTTTTTCCATCCCTTTGGTTGAGATTTTCATGTTTCATAAAAATATCCTTTAGAGTCTCAACTTCATGAAAAAAAAATATTTGTTTTTCATCCCTTTGTCTAGATTGACTTTTCTTGCCCTTTTTTATTGATGTCAAAAAGGGGAGAAGAGTATAGGTATAAAGGGGGAGAAAAGTATAAGAAAATTGGGGAGAAAATTATAGATAAGGGGGGAGAAAAATATAAGAAATTCATGCATATAGATAGGGGGAGTTTATTTTCATAGATATGCATGTTGATAGGGAGAGAAATCCCTTAGTTGATATCCTATATGCTTTAATGAATATATTTTCTTAAAGATGTTTGTCATCATCAAAAAGGGGGAGATTGTTGGCTTTAGGTTTTCGACCTTGGTCTTAATCTCTTAATCTCGGTTTTGATGATAACAAATATGAAACTAATATTTCGTCGAGAAATCTTTCAAGTTCCATATCAATTAGCATCCGATGTCCTCGATCGGACAAATCAGAAAATCAGAAGGACATTGTTCGTCACGCTCGGGTTCGTCGTGGAAATTTCTCAAACCTCGACGATTGCACCAAAGTCATATTGGACGAGTCCAAAGATCAAATGAAAAGCTCTCCAAGTTGATGCTTGTTGAAAGCCGGAACCCGAAAACCAAGCGCGGAAGAAAAAGGCTGAAAAAACCAAAGAAAATATAGGAAATCCATGCATATAGATAGGGGGAGTTTATTTTCATAGATATGCATGTTGATAGGGGGAGAAATCCCTTAGTTGACATCCTATATGCTTTAACGAATATATTTTCTCAAGGATGTTTGTCATCATCAAAAGGGGGAGATTGTTGGCTTTAGGTTTTCAACCTTGGTCTTAATCTCTTAATCTCGGTTTTGATGATAACAAACATGGAACTAATATTTCATCAAGAAATCTTTTAGGTTTTATATCAATTAGCGTTCGATGTCCTCGATCGGATAAATCGGAAGAAATCAGAAAATCGAAAGGACATTGATCGTTGCGCTCGGGTTCGTTGCAAAAATTTCTCGAAGCTCGACGAGTGCACCAAAGTCGCATTGGATGAGTCCAAAGATCAAATGAAAAGCTCTCCAAGTTGATGCACGTTAAAAGCCGAAACCCGAAAACCAAGCGCGGAAGAAAAAGGCTGAAGAAACCAAATTCAGCCTAGGTTCGGTCGATCGAATAGGGTAAGAAAATTGGCAGTAGCTACTTCGGTCGAACACTGCCAAAAACTGGCAGTGGCTACTTCGGTCGACCGACAGAGGCCAGAAATGGGCAGTAGCCCTAGCGGTCGACCGAATGGAGGATCGCGCGATTGTGCGTCTTTGCTTCCCATACGTCGATTAACCGATGGGTTGACCAGATTGAGGGAACACTAGTTTGCGTCTGGCGGTCGACCCGTCGGTCAACCGCACAGAGAGAAGATGCAGCGGTCGCTGTGAGCGGTCGATCAGTCGGTCGACCGACCAATCAACCGAGCGTCTGCAATGGATAGTTTTATATCCGTTGAGTTGCTATTTCCTTGAGAGGCTATAAATATCATTCATCTAACCTCTCTAAACTCTCTCCTTGATTCTTACAGACTTTATTGAGCACTCAAAAGGGAGAATTGAGCCTTCTAGAGATTGAATCGCGATGCCCTAATCTTCCGTCAAAATCCACTTCAAGCGCACTCTGTCTCAACTCGAGATCTGATTCGAGTCTATCTCCTTGGCGAGTTGAAGGTGTGAAAAGAGCATTGTTTTTTTGTTACATTTTTAGCTCTTTTCATTGTAATTTTAACTGTAATTTTAGCTCTTTTCATTGTTTAATTTGGATTTGTGCGTGTGAAGACCTAGGATTGTTAGGTCTTGAAATTGGGTCGTAGCCTTGGTGTTTGAGGTTTAAATCCACCTGTGTAAATTAAACGTAGTTTTACTAGGATTAGCTTGAGTTGTCCCTTAGGGTTGAGGTGGAAGAGTGCTCTCGATAAGAAGGCGGAGACTTCCGGGTGTGGAAGTACCTTAGGTCGAGAGTGCGACTCTTCGAGTCAAAATCCTCTGTGTAAGGGAAACCGAATTAATGTAGTAAACCTAGTTTGGAAATCATAAGCGGGGTGCTTAGGTAGTGGAGTAGGCACTGGGTCCGAACCACTATAAATTATTACCGTGTTTGCATTGATTCTTTATTTGTTTGATTGCTTTGTCATTTATTGCTTTCGCATATAATCATTCAATCACAAATTGCCTAAACAATCTAAGTAACAATTAAAATTGGATTTTAGGCTAATTGATTTAGTAAACACATTATTCACCCCCCCCTCTCTAGTGTCGCCATTTCTCCTACATAAACCACTACACCAAAGAAAATACTGCACATCCAAGTATCATGAACAAAGACAACGACACAAATCTTTATTTTTTAAAAAATGTCAAAATAGTTTTAGTAATTTCAAATTCGAAGGAAACAACTCAAGTTTCAAAGTCTAAAGCAGATACAAGTTTTTCAAAGATAAACTACTCAGTGCATGTCTACAGCCCTATCGGCACAACTACGACTACATGACTGCCTGCTACGAGATCTGCGCCAGTGCCTACCCTCCAGACGCACCATGCCACCAAGCCGTACCTCACTGGTCGAGCTCTGCAAAAAAACAAAAGAAGAAACCGTGAGTTCACAAGGAACTCAGTGAGCGTTCCTTCCGAACCTCCACTTAAATCCCTGATATGATAACATATAAATATATACACAAGCACATAAATAAGGAATCTATGCTAGTCATATCATGGTAACCGACCAATTGGCCAACCTATGCGAATAATTATTTTGGTCATATCGGCTCCTTCAGACTAAGTATCTTTCGGCCACTATGGCCTCATCCTGCATGAATGGTTCGGCTCTGTCCGGCCTTCACCACAATATAGTACTTGCCCGCACCGACCTATACAACATACAAGGAATGTCAATAACAATCATTGGGCCCATCGACTAGGATGGTCAACCAGTCTCAGGATCCCACCGGGTTAGGGATAGCTAGTCCCACCCGACTCGGGTCTACCGTCAGCGTGGCCCACTGACGAAGTCTCAAGACCCTCCGCCACTCGGGTCTAACACCTAGCAGGCCCGTTAGTGCAATCTCAAGACCCTAATCACCGCTGAGTCGAGTAGTAGTCGTTCCGGCTATCGGTACTTCTCAGTAGACCATCTCAATCACAATACATAGTCAGAGTTTCTCAAAGAAAAACTTCCATCTAAATCCCCGGGCATCAACCTGTACCCGACCCCTTCCTCAGGTCGCACTAATCGAGTACTAATGTCCGCTATCCTTCCCTAGGTGTGAAACCTAGTCTATGCATTATATTCCTTAAGTATAACTACATTTCATAAGCATGAAAATGTCAACTTTCGGGTTCATCATAGCATATATAATATAGGAAATTCATTCTACAAGTATCCACATGAATAATCACATGATTTCCAAAAATAAGGAGATTAAATTCAGCAATAAATTTTTAAATTTCGATAAGGAAACAAGGAATATAACATGGCATTTCCACGATTAAACATGATTAAATATAAGGAGATTAAACATTTCCATGATTCACATGTCATTCTAAATCCTAACCATATATGTGTGTTCAAGAACATTTCCTTATAGCTTGATAAACTCAATCTACCACTACTAACAGATCATACATCAAATGAGAAATCTATAGCATAAACGATGAAATAAAATTCTACATGTAAGCATGAAACAAGTCGAGCCCCTTTCCCCTCCTCACACACACTCAACCGAACCTAACCTAGGTTACTCATGCTCGGCCGAGATTGATTAGGGCATCTTTGTCAAAAAAAAGGGGATAGAGTTCCCTCACTCAACTCTACCCGAGTCCAAATTTAGCCCCGACTCGACCCGCGAACCCGATTTCAACCCGACTTGAATCGATCTAGCACATAAATCATATAAACATAACTCACGAGTCAAATAAATTGAATTATACCTTCTATTCTCGTCGATTTTCGTGACTCAACCCTGTTATTCTCCGATTTCGTGCGCTGCACCAAATAAAATTTTTATATTAGGAAACCTCGGATATTACAAATTTTTCAAAATCATTAACCATAAACCGATTTATTCACTTCAGTTAATTGGTACTTCCGTTTCGGTTTTTGCGATTCAGTTAACTAATAAAAAAATTTAACATATAAAAATAATAAAATTATACAAATTGCAAAGTTCATTTCACTTGCTAAAAGTACTTCAAAATAAAAAATACAAACTAAACATAATACTCATAAATAAAAAATCAAAAGAAGAATAACTTCCTTGTAAATAATTGCAAGAATTGGATAGGTTCAACATTAAATTACCAATAATAAGACAATTGTACACACAATAATAAATAAATGAAGAAGATAATTGAAATTTTTGTTTAGTAAAAATATGTATTATAATATTTTCGAGAGTTGTGTATCATAATTGGACTGGACTAGCACCTTTGGGTCCGACTGGATTAAGTCCAGAAGCGCCCACATCCATGAACCAAACGCAAGTTAAGCTGGACGGCTTAGCCCAGGAGCTCCATCCGGCCATACAAGGATACTTACATAACCGCCTTCAAGAATTCACACAATTTCAACTTCTCATTGGATGATAATGTATAACATGCAAGAGGTAATAACACTTTACTCTTTGTCTCCACCGGATGAAGTTCTGGTCTAATGCCCAACTCCTTTAGATCTAGTCGAGAGTTTATAGTTGTCCTTGGATTTTTTTGTTTATGTTCAACAACGCGAAAACACATTATCACAAATGTTCTTCTCAATATGCATCACGTCTAGATTATGTTGCAATAATATATTTTTCCAATATGGTAAGTCAAAAAAGATGCTCTGCTTCTTCGAATTGCACCTCCAATCATCTTTTGAGATTTTCTTCCCTACTCCTCATCTTTCTATTTCTTGCTCTTATTCACACAATTGTTTCACTATATCATCTCTAGATAATTATAGAGGCTTTTCCTCCAATTCCTTCTCGCCATTAAAATTCTTCTTGTCATTCCTCCATGCATGATGTATCAGTAAAAATTGACGATGAGACATATAACACTGTTTCTTCCCATTCTTCAAATAAACCGAGGAAGTATACTTATTAAAACAAGGACAAGCCCACCTTCCTTTTGTACTCCATCCAGACAAATTGGCATATGCGGGGAAGTCATTAATAGTCCATAGCAAGGCAGCTCACATTTGAAAATTTTCTTTCCTAAAAGTATCATATGTTTCAACACCCACATTCCACAAGTCTTTTAGCTCCCCTACTAGTGGTTGCAAACAAACGTCAATTTTGTTTTCGGAAGCCTTGGGACCACGTATTAGAGTTGACAAAAAACAAAAGGTTTTTTCATGCACATCCATGAGGGTAAATTGTATGATGTTAGTAGAACTGACCATGTGCTATGAACAACACTCATTGTGCCAAAAGGGTTAAAATCATCACTTGCTAACCCTAGCCTAACATTACGAGGATCTGAATGAAATACAGGGTCCACCTCATCAAGCCTTTTCCACGCTTCAGTATTTGTCGGATGCCTTAAAGTTTCATATTTGATGCGCCCCACATAGTGCCATATAATTTCAGCGGCAGTCTTTGATGACATAAACAATCACTGAAGCCTAGATTTTAATGGAAAATATCTTATAGGTTTCACCACAATTCTTTTGGGTTTCGAAGACGACGAATCATCTTCCATTTCTATTGATACTTTCCACTAGAAGCCTCACATGATGAGCAGCGATCAATGTGCTCCTTATCACTACTAGAAATGTGTTAATCAGCAACGGCCATCAGCAATGGCCGCCCACGCTGTTGCAATGACTCACGGCTTTCTTACAGCCGCTTAGACCTTTGCAGATGTGATATATCTGCAACGACATCTTTATGGCCGCTCGAGTTGTTGTTAACAAGTGGATGGCGCGAATGCGACGCGCAAAGGAAATAACTTATCCACAATGGCTTACTGAAGGCCGCGTCAGCCGTTGCTAATAATATTATCACATTAGCAACAACTTACTTATAGTTTCTGTACTCGTTGCTCTTTAGTCGATGGCGCGCTCGCGGCGCGAAAATGAAATACTTATTAGCAACGGTGTTGCATAGAACGAGTAGTTGTTGCTGATGATATGTATTTATTATCAACGGCTTTGCAACGGATAAGTGAGTCGTTGTTGATGAGTTTATTTAACTCGCGATCGCGCCCGACCCCTTTCTTCCCCGCTTATTTCTTCCTTCTCTGTTGACGCCGTCGACGCCTACTGCCGTCGAGTCTTCGCCCACCGATGCCGCTCGCCGTGCCCTTCGACGCTGAACCATTTCCAAGTATTAGCTCCCCCCTTCTCTTCTCCTTTACTAGGGCCGATCGAAACTCTAAACATTAGTGTTTCGGTCGGCTGCTGGACCAATGTCTAGTGTCCAATGTTGGACACAGGACGCCGACGCCAAAGTCAACAGTGGATTTCAGCGCCGGAACACTGTTGGTTAGGATTTAATTAAACCTTAATCAAAAGTTTATTAGGGTTTAATGAAACCCTAATAAAATTTGATTAGAGTTTAATAATCTATGTTAATTATTTACTATTTAGATAAATTTTTCATATTTTACATTAATTTTTCATATTTTAGGTTAACTTTTCATGTTTAGATTAATCTAGGTTAAATGTTTAATGTTTAATGTTTAATGTTTAATGTTTAATGTTTAATGTTTAGATTAATTTTCATGTTTAGATTAATGTAGGTTAATGTTTAATATTTTTTTAGGTTAAATATTTAGTGTTTAATGTTTAGATCAATGTTTATATTAATGTTTAGATTAATGATTTAGATTATAATATTTAATATTTTTTTAATGTTAATTAGATTTAGATTTAGTTTTAGGTTATATCTGTTAATTAATTTTAGTTTAGATTAATTTTAATGTTAATCTTTAGATTTAGATTAATTAGAATCGTCCACTTTGGACGCGCTGAAATCGTCCACTTTGGACTCGTGCCAAAATCGTCCACTATGGACTCGAACCGACATCGAAAAATTTGAAAAATAATCATCCATCCGACGAGTTGATATGTTTCACATACGCATCGATGAGTCGGATATGATTTAGCAAAACCTTAGATCCGTTCGGGGGTTGTATGTTCGTGTAAAAGAAGTAGATGATCTTTTATACGATGTACAACCCTTGAATTGTCCCTGATTGGACAATTTGGGAACATATTATTTGTATTGCACTTAGTTTTTTTTTAACCGTTAACTAATTCTTAAATTTTGGCTATCGTATCTCTCTTGTTCTCCGATACGCGCCCATATGATATGCGTATTCGGAGAACTGTAGGAAGATGCTGTCAAAATTTAGAATGAAGTTAACAAATGAAAAAAAAACTTAGTGCAATATGAATAATATGAATCCCGAATGGAATATGACTATCTCACCTAAAGACATTAACTGAAGATATTATCATTGATTGACATAATCATATCGGGCGATCGAAGTTGGATGTACCGACGTCTTGATTGTTGAGCTTTAACGAATAAGTTTCGATTAGGCGTAACTTACTTCCTAAATTTTGTCTATTTGAATTGGAAATTCGTTAGCGTCAGTGATAAAATCTAATGTTCGTGCCGCATTTGCTTGAATGCACAATTTTTGGATCGGGAAACTATCAATCTGCATCTGTATAGCATAGGATTTGCATCAAGATATTTTATATGGACTTGTCACGGGGAGTCACGTGAAGTCGGGACGTCGAGCAATCCTGTCGTTCAGACATATGGTGAACTTCCTCTAATGGTGTTTCTTCATCCAGTCCATCTAATCCATATAGAACTATGATACTTGATAGTCTTAGGGGTCAATTCCAGCTGAATGATAATGTCAATCGGCAAGTTACTGAGACGTTAGTACCACCAGATACTATAGGTGTTGATGTCACAGAATTACTACCAGAAGTACACCTGCGATAGAGATTGAATTGCCGAATAAAGAAGTCGCAGAATTTTACGAGATGTTGAAAGCTACCGATAAACCTTTGTATGAGAATTGTCCTAAATACACTAGGTTTTCGGCAATGACGCAACTCCTGAACATCAAGGCTGATTATAATATCAGCGTGGTTGCTTTTGATCGGATTATGGGATTGATTAATGGAATGTTGCCTACAGATAATAAGTTTGAGCCAACATTTTATAAGATTAAAAAATTGATGAGAAAATTAGGGCTTGGGTACGAAAAAATACATGCGTGCTAAAATAAGTGCATTTTATATTATAAAGAAAATGCACAGTTTGATAAATGCCCTATATGTGAGCATCCTCATTACAAGGAGAAGAAATCGGCCCGACAAAGACGCCCCTACATGAGTTGACATGCAAGAAGTCGTGATGATACAGTAATGACTCATCCATCCAATAGTGAAGCATGAAAATATTTGGATACATGTTATCCTTCATTTGCTAGGGATACTAAAAATATTAGAATATTAGATTGGGATTGTGCACGGATGGTTTTAATCCATTTGGTCATTTTCCAACAACTTATTCAGTTTGGCCAGTGTGAAAGGTGTTAAGGCACACTAGATTGGGGGGGGGGGTGAATAGTATGAGTCTAAGGTGATTGACTTCAATTCTAGTTTGATCACAACTAATTCAAATTCTACTCTAGGTTTCTAAGTTATCATGAATATTTGATATTATTATGCTTGATAATGAGAATGAGAATAAGTGATGAACTAAGTAATTCAAAATATCAATGATGCAAAGCTAACAAGATATTTAGAGTGGTTCGAGAACCTTCCCTACTCTACTACCTTGGTTCACCACCAAAGATTTCACAACTAACTTGTTTTAACTTTTCTTTTCCTACAAATGAGAATTAACCAAAGGCTTATCTCTCCACAATGAGAGTGCATCTACCTCAAACCTAAGGAACTCTAAAAGTTACACACAAGTCAAACTCAAGGTGTGTCACCCACACCTTGTTACAAACCAATTTTAAGTTGAAATGAAAACAACAAAATAACAAGTAGAAAATGCAATGAGAAAAGCTTAAGTAAATCACAAACACTAGTTGAAGCTTCTCCTTGATGTCTCCTAGAACTCCAAGCCTTAGGATGATGTCCACACCAAGTTTGAGGGCTTGAGAGTGAAGGAAGACAATGAGAGATGAAAACTAGGATTTGCACTTTAGAATCACTCTTTAAGACTTAAGAGAATGTTAGATTGCTCAATTGAATAGTTAAGAACCTAAGGAGAGAGTTTTTAGTGTATTTATAGAGTTGGTAATAGGGTATGGAAAAAAAGAGCCATTCAAGTCTTGTCTAATTTGAAAAAGAGCCATTTAGGGGCATTCTGGGAATTTTTAGTAGTTTTTTAAAAAAACTGGTTGGGGACATTTTGGGAATTCTATATAGTTTGGAGATTTCTAGTCTTTCAAGCCTTAATTTTTTTGGTTAATGGTTTCGAAAAATTTGTTTAAAATATGTCTTTATTTTTTTTTTATCTAAGGAACAACTATTGGGACTTTTGATGGCCAAAAAATATCTAAATTATATAGCCCTCCAAGGAGCCCCCTATACTAAGAAATTTTAAAGATTGTTTTCTGATTTTTCTAGTTTTTAAGTTTTCAGAGTTCGGGTTTCGGTTTTTTTGGATTATGAACTCAATGAGGACATCAAACTAAAGCTTGGGAACATTTACATTAAAAGAAATTAAGTCCTGAACTAATTTTGACATGTTTGACTCCGAAGTCTCCGATTCTTGATTTTTCATGATTTTTCCGACGAACTTCGGATGCGTATCATATGTCCAACCTGAGACCAAACCTTGAAGAAACTATTAGAACCATGTTTGTTATCATTAAAACTAAGAGTGTTTCTAGGGTTGAACCCTTGGGCCAACATTCTCCCCATTTTTGATGATGACAAACATTTCATTAAAAACACTACACCAAAGGTTCATTTTAAGCATCTAATTTTTTTATTTTAATGAACTTGGTATTGAAAGCTAGTTTAAGCTCCCCCTATCAACATGCATACTATTTAAACATGAAATCCATACTCGCCCTATCTATATGCATCGTTAAAATCAAGTGTGACCAAGGCTTCTCTCCCCCTTTTGATATCAATCAAAAAGGCAAGAAAGCAAGGTTCTATTAATGATGTCATCATGAAAGTCAAAATCTCAATAAAACCGGGTATCATCAAACACTATAGTCCTTCCTACCGATTGATGTCTATAGTAGGCAAACACCAATAAGTTGCAAAGCTCCATTACAAGGCATGTACATAAGTGAGGATTATACATTGAGAATTCATTTTTGAAAGACATATGCATTTTCAAATTTCGGGGAAAGTACAAATACCTAGTTGCATTCTTAAGTTTGAAAATATTTCATCACTAAGGGGTTTTGTGAAAATATCCACAAGTTTCTTATCGGTAGGCACAAATTCGATAGAAATATTTTTCTTTAAGACGTTATATCTAAGGAAGTGATGCCCAAGATCTATAAGCTGTTTCTTGAATGTAAAATAGGATTTTTGGATAAATTGATAGCACCAGTGTTATCACAAAAGATAGAAACACAAGAATAGCTCAAATCATAGCCTAATAGTGTTTGTTACATCCAAAGTATTTGAGAACAACAACTAGCCGCAGCCATGTATTCGGCTTCGGTAGTTGAGAGTGCAACCGAGTTTTGCTTCTTTGAGTACCAAGAGACAAGACTCATACCAAGGAATTGACAACGTCCACTAGTACTTTTCCTATCAACCCTACAACCTGCAAAATTCGCATACGAAAAACCAAACAAGTCAAAATGAGAAGAAGTCGGATACCACAAACCCAAATCAATAGTGCCTTTCAAGTATCTCAAAACACGTTTTATGGCACTAAAATGAGAATTTTTTGGACATGATTGAAAACGTGCACATTGACAAATGCTAAACATTATATCCAGTCTAGTTGCGATTAAGTAAAGTAGACTACCTATCATACCTCGATACCGTTTCTCATCAATATTTTCTCCATCTTCATCTTTATCAAGCTTTGTTGACGTGCTCATTGGAGTTGGAGCAATCTTGCAATCTTGCATCCCAAACTTCTTGATCAACTCCTTGGCGTACTTTGCTTCACTTATGAAGGTACCTTCCTTGGTTTGCTTTATTTGGAGTCCAAGGATGAATGTTAACTCTCCCATCATACTCATCTTGAACTCATCTTCCATGCATGTAGCAAACCACTTGCAAAGAGATTCATTAGTAGATCCAAAAATGATGTCATCAACATAGATTTGCATAAGTAGGATCTCATTTTTATCATGCTTTATAAATAATTGCTTGATCATGCTTTATCCGCTTTACCTATACAAAAATCTTGATCAACCAAAAATTTTGATAACCTCTCATACTCTAGGAGTTTGCTTCAAACCATATAAAGCCTTCTTTAATTTAAACACATGATCAGGAAAATCAAAACTTTCACAGCTAGGTGGTTGTTCTACATAAACTTCCTCCATAATGAAATCATTTAAAAATGCACTTTTGACATCCATTTGAAAAAGTTTGAATCTTTTAAAACTTGTAAAGGCTAAATGCATTCTAATTGCTTCTAATCTAGCTACTGGTGAAAAGGTTTCATTATAATCTATTCCTTCCTCTTGATTGAACCCTTGGGCAACTAATCTAGCTTTGTTTCTAATGACTTGCTCGGATTCATCTAGTTTGTTTCTAAAGACCCATTTTGTTCCAATTATCGCTTGATCATTAGGTCTAGGTACTAGGTCTCATACATCATTTCTAACAAATTGGTTCAATTCTTCTTGCATAGCAAAAGTCCAAAATTCATCATTTGAGGCTTCATTTATGTTCTTAGGTTCTACTTGAGAAATAAAAGCAACAAATTGACAAGTATTTCTAAGAGTAGATCTTGTTACCACACCCCTTGACATGT
The DNA here is from genome assembly GCA_034359265.1 of Canna indica. NCBI lineage: Eukaryota > Viridiplantae > Streptophyta > Magnoliopsida > Zingiberales > Cannaceae > Canna > Canna indica. The sequence goes on along the minus strand of CP136898.1, from coordinate 25,858,605 downwards.
CACCAATTATTTGCTCTGTTGGATGATATCTTGAAGCGCGATAAGCTTTGGGTAGTGGTGGTAGTTCATCTTCTTGAACTTGTGAGGTAGAAGAGTAGTGCTCTTCATGTTGAGTTTCTTCATTTTCCTCTTGCACAACCTCATCCTCTCCAAGATTTAGCCTATCGAGTTCTTCCTCTACATTCACAACTTAAACTTTTCTATCCAATTTGTTAGATTCATCAAATCAACATGCATGGATTATTCTATAATTAAAGTTCTTCTATTATAAACACACTACAAGAAAATAGACTTTCACCGACGGGTATATTTTGTTGTTATTACCAACAAAATTACCAACAGATAATTAATCCGTTGGTAATTTAGCCTACAAAATTTATAAATTTATAATTTTTTTCTTTCCCTCTTGAATTTGAGCCGATCAATATTTTTTTCGCACCTCACTTAATTTCTAAATCAATTTGGCGCCCTTTCCCCAGCCGACCAACTCGCCCTTTTTCTAAACCCTTTGCAATGTACCCTTTCCCAGCCGACAACTCGCAACGCCTCTCTTCACGATCGTGGTGCTCTCCTCTTGCCAGTGCTCGCCTCCCTCTTGTGAGGTATTTTACTCTAAACCCTTCTCCTTCTCCTTCTCCTTCTCTACAACCTCATCGTCACCCATCCCACCCTCTCCTTGATAGAGTCGTGCGATTCCATGCTTCACCTAAAGCAGATCCATGCCCACCTCACCACCACCGGCCTCATGTCCCATTGCTTCCCAACCAGCCGCATCCTCGCCTTCTGCACCCTCTCCGACCCCGGTGACATGGCCCACGCTGTCGTCGTCTTCCGCCAGATTCCTCATCCTAATCCCTAATTTGGAATTAGGCAAATATGCAGGTGATATGTTTTTTGACCTGGAACCTAGAGATAGTGGTATCTATGTGCTTATGGCAAATATGTACACTACAAGAAGAGAATGGGATGATTTGAAGAAGGTGAGAAAGTTGAGGTAAAAAGGAGTAAAAAAGACTCCTGGTCACAGCTCAATAGAACTACTCGATTCATTTTACCATGATCGTCAATGTGCAAGATTCTGTCTTGGAGGCCATTGCTAGTCTGCTACAGTACCATATTTTGGTAAATTCTCATTTGTTTTGCATATGCAAACCTTTTACTGTGCCATGATTTACTGCATTAAATAATTCAAGGTGCCAATTCATATACATAGTTATGTAGTTTATATGCTTTAGGAAAAAAATAAGAGAGTCCCAAGTCGATCACAATCTCTTCTTTGTGGTAAGTCTCTATAGTCTCTATAGTTTAGCTAATGTGTGTATATACACAAATAAAATGAACTCCCTTTTTCAGGTCCAATTTTTTTCACTGATAATAACACTTGCTTCTTTTTCTTTTCATCAATTCATATTAGATTGCTTGATTCAAACGACAAAGAGCTGCACAGAGGCAAGGCTGTAGGAAATTAAAGAAAAAAAGGAGAGGCATCAGCGGTCATTGAGGGCAGAATAAAAATTTTGGGGGTTGTGGACAAAAAGGTCAGTGATCAAATATCTAGGGGAACACTGGAATATTTGTTTGAGAAACTTGAGTAAGCTCTCAAGTATGTTGTAGTTGCTTGATGATGGTCTTCTCACTAAAAAAAAAATTAGAATTACTGGCAAGCTATTTTTGCCATAATAGTGACCTACAGTGGCAAAATGATGATTCGGTGGCAAAAAGGTGCTCGTCAATCGTTTGTCGCACTAGGTCCGCCACTAAAGGTCATTTTTGGCTTTTGCGACAAACTTTAGCAGATTGCCACGAATTGTAATTTCTTTAGTGGCAAATGAAAAAGCAAACTACCACCAACTTAGGCAAACGAGGCTGGCTGACGCCACGTATCATTTATGGAAAAAAAATTTGTCACTTATTAATAAATATTTGTCATTATTCTACCCTTCTAGAACCCTTTCCGTGGCAAAAATATATGAAATTTACCACTAATATTGTGTTACATTTTGTTATTAAATATCAAATTTGCTATAAATTTTTTGTCACAGTATGTTTGATCCTTTGTCATTAATTATTAAAACGAATTTGCCACTAACACGATTTTAAATTCGGATTATTGCCACAATATTAGTGATGATTTTACCATAATATGTAATGCATTTGCCACAAACATACAAAATTTAATAATTAATCATTCATTAATATAATAATCCATCTACTAATTACAAAACCTATAACTTAGCAGGTATACAACTAACCACCTACATATCCAACCATCAACAAATCTAAAATAAGTTCAACATTAATCCAAATACATCAAAAACAACATTATCTACCAACACAAAATAGTTTAAAATATCTAATATCCATTAAAAAGAAGTTACAATAGCTACGCAAAATAGTATGTACGCAAAAAAAAACCATACAACACTGCCCCAATAAAAAAAAGTTATAGTACATCTACTAGGTCCGCCTCATTTCTCCTTCATTTTCTTCTGCAAAAGAAGGGAAGTAAGAACACCGTCTCATTAGTTCCAACAAGAAAATTACAATATATTATAACCTAATGATGTAAATATGCAAGCTTTGTGTATACTCAGAAATTGCAAACAATACACAATAATCGAATCTTATTTAGCTATTCAAGTTAATGTTAATGAACTCTTAATGTGAAACTAAATAGCATATTACAATAGTGATTATAATAAATCTATCCAAAACTAAATAGCATATTATATACTTATAAGGAATATATACAATAAGTATTAACTCTATAACAAATATATATCCAATCGTTTGAAGTAAAATATATGAATGTCTATTTAACCATTTAGTTCTCAATCGGCATTAATTGATGACTTTGTAATATGATAATAGGCTGCATGTCTTAGCCAACTCTTACTAAAATTTCAATTTCTTCCCTTTACCCGAATAGCCAGGATCAGCTTACAAATTAGTTCAAATTTAAACTACAAGTAATATATATAGTGAGCTTGAAGTTTGACTAAAAGACAGAAACATATCAGCCATGCATCGTCCACATTTGGTGATCTAGATTACATATCCTAAGAAATAGAGGAATCAAAAATTAATTAGACCCAGTTATCCAATCTTCCTACCTTGAAATTAAAATTTATGCGTAAGTTCCATCCATCCCTTATCCATCTAAACAAAGAACCATATTTTTGTTTTCTATATTGGTTTACATATTATTAAATCGTCTATTATGAAGTAACATCATGGATTAGAATTTCGCGGAGAGGAACCGCAAGATCACATTATCTAGGTTTAGGAGCATCAAATTAATGTCAATGAGAGTCCATACATGAGGATCCTTGTCAACAAAAAAATCAGTCTACAGACTTTGCACAGACCATAATCCTTAACTAGATTACAGGAACTTTATACCACTACGTCAAAAAGTTAAGTTTCCTATTATAACAAAGTCCTAAAATTCAAATTAAAGGTACGGTTTGCAAAAGCTGAGATACGAAACAAATATGTGAAGAAATTGGCAATAAGTTAGCTCTTCCAAAACATGCTTCTTCAAGATTCCATTTCAGAATTCATAAGTACCACATTCATTACTACTATACTCTGCCAAGTATCAACCAGTGCCATTATTCCCTCTCTATGTTTCCTAGTGGTACTTGACACCTAATTGTGGAATCCAACATCAATTAAAGAAAATTCAAGCATTTTTACACTAACTCATATCTTCATCAAGATAAAAATGCATGATATTTTCTTAACTCATAACTTTAAATGTGACACTAATCAATAGGGTATTTGATGTAAAGATATTATGTTAAGTCCAAGCTTGAGTTCCTTACCTAGAATTTTGGCGCCAAGAGCAAGAGACAAGCAGCGAGGTTACGAGCAGCAAGGCTACAAAAACATGGTTTGCATTAAACTCAAGAAGACATGAAGAACAAAATCAAGGTTGCATTTTTTCAACACTATCTAGACAGTTGTGATAATCCATAAGAAATCCAACAATAATAAAGCAAGGGGAGATAGTAATAGGAAGAAACCTATTGCAACCCAAGCACTGATGTTGAGAAACTAAATTTAACCATGTTCTGGTCCTCCTTAAGATTCAATGAAGCAAGTTCTTTAAACGTTGGAGTAAGTGACTGATCCTTCTTACCATTCTTGCCTTCTTGGCTTTTGGCATGTCATTTTCTTCTAGCTTTCTAGTGTTCCTGGAAGCAGGATCCATATGTTTTAAGTTGATCAATAAAATAAGTCTATAAGAGCGCAAATTCAAAAGCCAGATCATCATTCAAGGTAACAAACTGCATTCACGAATAGAGATCCGAACTACTAACATATTATCAAAACACTAAATTTTGATCCGTACAGAACATTGTAATATAATTTGGAAGTCAACCAAATGTATACTGGAAAGTGTCGAAATTCTTATTTTGAAATGACAATGTACATCAATAGTGTCTTCACGTATCCAACGAAGCGACGCAGCATAACCAGAACATTGATCCTCTCTCCCCATTTATCTTCCTTTTTTGCATGGAAGGATTCACTCACCTTCTGCAGCTACAGTTCGCTGAGAAAGGATGCAAAGGGATCTCGATAGGAAGGCACTGCCCGGAGATATCTTCCCTGTTCTTCGCCGATGACGCTCTAATATTCTGTCGAGCTGATCTCAAACATGCAGAATGCTTAAAGGAGATACTTGAGACCTTTGAGAAGAAGAGCAGACAAAAAGTGAGCACTCAAAAATCTTCCATATTTTTCTCCAAGAACTCGTCAACACAGCTCAGGTATATGATTTGAATGGTATTAAACATTCCTCACGATAACTGCCAGGAGAAGCACCTTGGGCTCCCTTTCATGATCAATAAATCAAAGAAAGCAACATTTCAGTATATTCTGAAAAGGATACATAACAAAATTGAGAGTTGGTCGGCTTGTTTTCCCTCAAGGGCAGGCAAATCAGTGCTTATCAAATCAGTTCTCTCCTCAATCCCCTCCTACACTATGTCCTGCTTCTACATATCAGATGCACTATGTCAAAGAATTAACAACATTTGCAGCAGCTTCTGGTGGTCTTCACGACAAGATCAGCGTGGTCTTCACTGGGCGAAATGGTCTCAGTTATGTACTTCGTTCTCGGAGGGAGGCATTGGCTTTAAGGAGTGCAGGAGCATGAATCTTGCACTTCTCGCAAAAGCACAGCTGGAGAATAATATCCCAACCCGAGTCCCTGCTCAGCAAAACACTAAAAGGAAAGTACTTCCACTCCTCCCCATTCATATCGGCTGAGGCGAATTCGAAACAGCTCGTGGGTTGGCGCAGCATTCTGAAGGGTCATGAGCTACTGCTCAGAGGTCTGAGACTTAGCATAGGGTCTCTCTCTACTGCTGAAACCTTCGGCTCACCATGGCTTCCTATCGAGCCATCGTTCCATATTCAAGGTCCCGCTCTAGTGGCGGCTGAAAACACACTTGTCTCCGCCTTTTTCGATAGTGAAACCAGACTTTGGAATGCACCAAAGGTAAATGAAATGTTTCCTCAAACATTGGCAAAGGAAATATTCTCACTCTATATTCATCAAGGAAGAGATCAATGGATCTGGCACTACAACAAGTCGAGGTCGTACTCTGTATCATCTGGGTATAAACTGGCATATTCATCATATCAAAACATATCCTTGCATAGCCACAACCCTCCTGGATTTCCCTAGTCAAGTATTTGGGAGTTGAAGACGCTACCAAAAATCAAATTCCTAACATGAAGACTCATGCAAGGCTGGTTACGAGTTAGAGTGGCTCTTGCTCGACGCCATATTCCTATCTCGGACATCAGCTGTCCTCTATGTCAGTCCATCCCTGAATCTAAGGAGCATGTATTTATTAAGTGTAAGGTGGCCTCGGATATTTGGAGGAGAGCGGGTCTGCTCATTCCTCCTCTCCCTGCCAACTCTTCTATCAATTGGTGGTGGACGATCGCAAGAGCCAAAAATAGATCCAAAGGAGCAATGGAACTTATCTCTTGCTTCCTCTGGAGCATATGGGACCTCCGCAACCGCCGTGTATTCCAATCCGCTGCAGTCGACCTTAACTTTGCAATCAACTAGGCATTCAACATCTGGATCTCAATTAAGATGGCAACTTGTATTAACAATGCTAATTAATTGGCCAGTTGTATTTCCATTAAGCCTGAACTTTATGTGGAGTTATGATGTAATATTCTCTTCCTTAAATGGAATGAAAACCTAATTATGGAAAAAAAAAAACACTACAACAAAATATTATAATACCGACTCGTTTTAATCGAGAAACTGACTCTTTTTTGAAACATCGGTATGCAAAAAAAAAAAAAAAAAAAAATTATTTTCTATTTTTTTAAATAATATATTATTACTTTTATTAAAATTATTAATTTATAAAATATATAACATATTATATTTAAATAAAATAAATGTTTGAATTTTAATATAATATATAAAATTATTATTGAAATATTGTTAGTTGATAAAAAATATTAAGTTCACCATTATATTTATAATGTTCAAGAAGTAGTAAAAAAAAAATTAAATAGTGCGGGACTAAAAGGTTTGTATTTATAACAATAAAAAAAAAATTACTACTTATTTTTTAGTCCCACATAAAAACCATTGAACATTATAAAAAAAATTTATATTGTTATAATGGTGATTATAGAAAGTAATGGGAAAAAACCATTGAACATTATAAACCAAAAAAATTTAGATGATGTGGGACTAAATATGTACAAATGATGTGGGAATAAATTTAGTCCCATTTTAACAATCACCACTGAACTGGCGCCCATTTTTTTATATTATTTTTTAAAATTTAAATTTAAAAATTTTAAAAACATTGAATCGGGTCATGCTAGGAGCCGGTTTTTATGTACAGGCACCCAAGCGCCGAAAAAAACCGACGCCAGACTGTGAGGCGTCGGAAAAAACCGGCGCCTCACAGCCTGGTGTCGGGTTTTTTCGGCGCCTGGGCGCCCATAAATTAAAACCGGCGCCACAGGCGCCGATTTCATACCAGCGAATGCCACAGGCGCCGGTTTCATACCACCGCCTGCCACAAGCGCCGGATTTTTTATGCCAATTTTTCAATACTTTCTTGTTGTGGAAGCAGACATGAAAATTAGGAGTACACCACGAAATATTTGCATCTTGTACTATAGTTCACTGGAGCAACCAAAGGAGTTAATCACATAATTAATAACCACACTTACATTTAATAACAAGTAATTACTTACTCAGCCACCACAATGATACAAATGTAAATAGTCCAACATATCCAAACAGCTTTTGAACATCAGCTATCTCCTTCCTCTCCAGCAAACTTTTTGAGAAGCACTGCATTGTTCATGTTGATATTTAACTTTAGTCTGGTAAAACATAGTCGGCTAGTGCTATCATAAATATAAGAATGCTGAGATGCCACGGACTAGTAAATAGACCATATGTCATTGCCGAAAGAAGACCAAAAATGTCTCCGACAAGAGACCACTTCAATTCCCATTACTACCTCACGTCGAAAATAAAGGTTTCCAAACACTTTACAGAAGATAAAAATAGTAGAATAAGGAAAGATCCGCATAACTTTTCATGGTGTCTGAATGGTCAAGTACAAGTTCACGTTCATTGATATCCAGAGCCTTATGTTGATATATAGTTGCCTGCAGAGAACAAGGACAAGATTAAATTAAAAGCTTACATAACAAATACACATCAAAAAGCTAAGTGATCTAAATCTTTTAAACTAGAAAATATTCTTCACACTTACACCTATACTAAACAATTGTAACATTATGGCACAACATTTTGGAAGATGAAGGCAAGCACATAACCATTATGTGTATAGTTATTTTACTACTAATCCAAGAGAATAGCCTATAACAAACATGGTCATAAATTGCACATCTTAAAATAGAAAAACGTTCCCAATGCTAGTACCTGATTAGAATCTCCTGTATGATATAAAACTACATGCTACTGCTACACGAAAAATGTATATTCATCATTGAAGATTCAAAAACGAAAGAAGTACATTGTATAAAAAGATTGACCTACTGTGCACGCAGGAACCAAGCTGATAATATCATATTTCTCAAAAGGGTTTGGTCTATCCATGTTATAGTTTCTAGAGACCAACTCCAATCCAACCTGTATCAGAATAATCTTGATATTACAAATTATGCCATAGTGGTTTCTAGAAATCCACTTAAAATCAAATTTTGCATATCTTTTGGCAAAGGTTTTGGAGAATCACAAACTTACACAAGTGACTAAATTCATCCCTTATCTTCCAACCAAATCTTTTCAAAAGAAATGTCTCTACCCACTTCATTTTCAGTTTATGTTCATTAGTCATGTCATTGTCACGATTTTCCATTTTTAGAGTGCCCATCAAGATGTTCAAAGTTGCAGCAATTGCTGCAGGTAAATCTGACAAGTTCTCCACAGCAGCAACCACTACTCGAAATATACGTACTTGAAAGATCGAGTTACCATCTCATGAATGCAAATTGACTGAATATGTGGAAGCTTGTCTGCAAGCTCAACCTGTTAATTTCAATAGAAAGAGGACGATATATAAGTGGATATTTTTGACATTGAATAAATTATATTGTAGGGAACTTTATATTATGATTTTTCATGCTCACCACTTGTCCTAAGGAACACATCTTAAGTCCATGTAAATGCATGAAATCAGTTAGAATTCTGCCATCAACGGGAGAAAGCTCAAGTGATGCAAAATCAGATACCTGCATAAATCAAATTTCAAAAGACATAAAACAGATAATTCAGTTCAAATATAGTCTATCATTTACCAGTTCATTAATAAATAGCTTACCAGCTTCGGAAGTGCAACGTCATCATAGAATTTATGTGCCATCTCTGTAAGCTCCTCTATTGACTGGTTTGTGATGCCAAAAAATAAAATAAAATAGAACATGAATAAGGGATGCATTAATGTTGAACAGTAATGAAGTAACTTTGAACATCAACTTTCCACGTTCTTCTACGAGGTACCAATACCCAAACTGAAGTGAAGCAATGACTTAATTATTTAATATATGTCTAAACATATTTAATATGTAGTTGATTATAACGATGCTTCTGTTGGATATATTGATTAGAATTTCTTCCTAGCTAGTTAGATTATCGCATGGAAGGGGCTAAATTAGTCACCTTCAGTCAATAACTTTGAGACTAATCTACACTTGAATGGAAAGCAAGCTAATTGATCAGAATTTACTAATGATAGCATAAAAGTAACAATTGAAAAATAAAAGATACAAGACCAAAAGAAAAAGACATCAGGAAAAATAAAAGATACAAGATCACAAGCATTCTAAGAGGAAAAATAAAATTATGAAGTTATCCTTCTATAAAAAAAAGATTAACAAGGTTATCCCAAATGAAGAAAGCTCTTTTCCCCCAGGAAAACCACCACGATTCACCAAGCAAAACATCAATAACCGCAAAAGTAATAAACCCTATCAGAGTAAGAACTGAGGCTCACCCTCACCACATCCAAGTTTGGGTCCCGTGATCCGAGTCTGGGTCCTCAAGAACTCGAGCTAGGTGGTGGAAGAGTCGACCTTGGCGAGCTCGAAGCGCTCCACATTGACGGCAAACACCAGCTTCATTGTCGAGATAGAGGGGAGGAGAACACCATCAGGTTTTGTTGCCAGGGGAGGCGTCGCGATCCATGGGTTCGTTGCAAGGGGAGGCGTTGCGAGCAGCGGCTTCGTTGCAAGGGGAAGGCGACAGGAGAGGAGAGATGGATTCGTGGTTGGCAAAAGAAAAAAAGGGGATGGAAAAGGGATGGGTTAGTCTGCTACGAAAAAATGGGGGAAGAGAGGCGGGGAAGGGCGCGGAAAATAAACTTGGAAGGGCATCGACTTTTTAAGTTTTATTATTTGATATTATTTCGGGTTAAAATTTAAAATCGAATTTTTAAGTTGTATTATTTGATATTATTTCGGGTTAAAATTTAAAATCATTTTCGGTTAAATTTTTTGTTATCCATTGTTATTTTGATGATAAAAATTATTTCAAATAAAATATATCATCGCTAAATAAAAATATATATCACTAAATAAAAATTATTTTAGATATCTGAAATAATTTTATTTCGGATATTTAAAATATTTTTAATCAATTATTATTATTTTCATATTTTTAATAATTTTATTATTATTATTGTTATTTATTTAATAATAATTTTTGTAAGTCAATAATTTTGAGGGATGAGGGGTGAGGAGTGAGAATTTTAATTATTTTATCTTTTACGTAATAATATTTTTACTTTTAAAATATATTTAATCAATTATTTAATTGTCTAAAATTATTTTATTGTTAGATTAATTTTTATTTATTTTCAAATTTAGAAGTGAGATATAGAAATTGGTGAGGGTCCTTTCTTACCATCACAAATGTAAGATTTAGTGAGAGTCATCATGTTGTCCTCACAATATATACTTTTTAGTGAGGGTTGTTATTATAAGAAAAATAAAAAATATTGGGAAAAATATTTATCTTATTATATTTGTTTCTTATATTTATATAAAAATATAACAAAAATATTTTTATATTTGTTAGTTAAATATATAATTAATTATTTTATATTAATTATTTATATCTAAAATTTTGCCTTTTTATATTTTTTAAATTATTTTATCTTCTATGGCACAGTAATTTACCACAATAAATAATTCTATGTCTACGGCAATAATATTGTCGCAAACTCTTGCCAGAATATCATGATAAAATTGTGACAAAAATTTTGTCGCAAATGCTTGCAACAGTAGAATGTTTTGAATCAGTGGCGAAACCTATTGTCATAAATTTAAAAAATTATAAATTTTGAACATTGACTCAATTATTAGTAGCAAATATAGTGGCAAAATTAGAAAACTTGTCATAAATTGTTCTAACTTATACTTTTAATCACAAAAATAATTTTGTCACAGATTTCGTCACAAATTACACCTTTTGTGGTCAATTATTGTTGGTCACTCCAAAATTTTACCATAAATTCTTCTTCTTTTTTGTAATGTCTTTCTAGAGTTCTTAAAAATTAGCTTTAATTCTTATATTTCTGTTAAAATTCTTTAAATTTTGTTTGATTTGATTATTAATTAACTTTATCTGTATAGGAAATTGATTAATTTATTTTTTTATTACATGGAGATGGTTTTTCATGTATGATTCATGATTCCAGAAAAATGTTTTGTATAAGTACGTGCAAGTTTAAGGCACTTGACCAGCAATGTGTTCCCACGAACAACTTCTGCTTCTAATTATGTCATAAGAATGCCATCGTTTTAGATTATTTATTTGATGCATCATGCCTTTAATATCCTAGTCATTGAGATTTTGCTTATCTTAATTTGTGAATATATGCTATCTATGTTTTTTAAGGGCGTGAAATTCCAATTGTTCATCGTGTAATCAAGGTGAGTTTTGTATTACCCTTCTCCCTCTTTTTTGTTAAATTCTTTTATATAGTTAATTATTATATCCAAATCCAACTTCATATAACATACTTGGTCTTATTTGCTTGACGAATAATATAATTGATGTAATTCATCTGTCTGATCAATCATGTTGTTATCAGTATCTGAGGTGGAAATTGTTTAATGTAGCCTTTTGTTTGTTGGGTTTGGTAAAAAAAAATTTCTTCAGCTGTTTCGTGGTTTTCATGCATGTAGCCTATTGACATTGAATAAGAACTAGCTATTGTCTCATCAAAGGTCTAATCCTATGTGAAAAATACTGCTAACTTCATTACACTAGGGAAGGCATCTATCATGAGATAACAACTCTGCTTGCATGGACAACTATTCATGATAAACAACAAAGATAAAATTGATCTCAAGCGTCTAGATATGGTTATCTCCAATTGAAGGAGAAATGACTTCAAATAATATAAGCTATCTGAAGAATAAAAGGTTCTTGTTAGAACAATAGAGATAGAATAACAAAAATTACTATGTTCTGGATATGTTTACATGACTATTTACAGGTTAAATATTTTTTAATTGCTATAGATCCATAAATCTTAAAATATATCTGCATACCATAATAGTTATAATGGTTACTGCTTCTGTTGAAGTATGTTATCCTTATTTGAGCAAGGTGTCACTATGGAACATGTCTGCATACCATCCTTTCACATTGAGGACATAAGGAGCTAGAGCTTAGGCACTTGCAGATCTCTAGGATCTGTTTGGTTAGCGAAACCAAGTTTGTTTTCATGATTTCAGTTTTACTGAAACCAAAACTGCTTACGAAAACGTGTTTGGTTTAGTGTTTTCGTGAAACTGAATCGAAACCAGAATGAAAACGAAACCAGTTTTCTTAATAAAAATGAAAACAACAGAATGTTGTTTTCTGTGGTTTCGAGACTGTCGGTTTCATTATCAAAATGTTGTGACAACTTTGTAATTATAAATATTTTTTTATAAAATTAATTAATTTAAAAATAAATCAAACTATATCGAATTTTTAAAAATAAAAATAAAAATCATCATTTTTAACTCAAACTTTTATCTTAAATTTATAAAATAATTAAACCAATTTATATCTAATTGACTCAAACCCAAATTTTAAATAACTCAATTTTCTTAAAGTTGGTCTATTTATAATTTAATCAAACCTAATTTTAGATCATTGGACTTGTTTTTTTAAAAAATTTTATAATAACTATTAATTAATTTTTATATCTAATTGAACAAAAAAATCTTAAATTACCAATAACTTAATTAATTAAATCATTTAAATATTTTGTAACCATATTAACAAATATTTAATTTTGTAAACTAACTAAACATTTAACTACTACTAAAAATATTCAAGGAAAATTAATATTATTTTTTATAATCAAATAAATATTTACTGGTTTCAACTACTGATGTTGTTTTTATTAACCAAACGCGTTTTCAGAAAATTGAAAACTAGAAACCAAAACCAAGTTTTCGAAACCAAGTTTTCAGTTTCACTGAAACCAAACCAGAAAATAATTTTCGCTAATCAAACAGCACCTAGTAAGATTACCCATTTCTTATAGTAGGGACTCAGGGTGCCACTAAAGTCAGCCAATATCTGATTTTATATTGAAGAAGCTCTAGTAAGATTACCCATTTCTTATAGTAGCTAAGGAAGATAGCTGGGATGATGAGAAAGGAAAGTAGCATCTGTTTCTAGTTGATGGCAGCTTCGTGAGCTCACACAGTATCATGTGACATTGGCAACACTTGTGGGATAGGAGACGAAATGAAAAAGTTTGAAACTCAAGTCTTCAAGGATTCTTAGATGGTATTTTGACAATTGAATTATTGAAGGGGTAAATTACACTACCCCTCCGAGTTTGAAAATAACATGTACCACCTCCTATATGTCATGTAGCCATTTTATATACTAAAATAATATTTTCTTTATGAAATATATGGCATGTCAGCATGACACATCTACTCACTCAACCCCACTCAACCCCACTGTGATATTAGATCTGGATTGCAAATGGAGACAAGGTTATATTGATTATTTGTTAGGACACCAGTTTAATCTAAGTGGTGAACTGGTTTTTTAGTAATCTACTTTGGTAATTGTCATGCTTATTTGTCAAGTATTTGAGGGGAAAAAAAATACTTTAGTGAAGAAAGTTGTCATACTGCTGCAACTTCTATCTGTGTTTCTGCGGTAGTCATGTGCTTCAGCTTTTCAATTATTTAGCTTCTGGCCTCTGTTCTCTTAAGCTATTATGTTCTAAATTTTTTGTTTTATTTCTGTATAGGTCCATGAACGGCAAGACACGGGAGAAGTTGATATTCTTACAAAAGGTACTTAAATGTCATATTTAATTATCTCTTGGTAATAAGTGACATGCATCCTTTCATTTAAAGTAGTTATAGAAGTTCATTAATATGTTAATTATATGTGATCATTTTACCTTTGTTACCTTCTTTAACTAATTAAGCCCACATTTCAGTAGGAAAATGGAATTAATGTATCCATTTATGCACATAATATATGGACTGCTCTCTTTTTGAAACAAGTTGCATAAAGTTGTCTAGTTTGAAATTTTTGCTAACTGAAAAAGTTGAAAATTAGTTAGGTTAAATATACACTCTGTTGTTTCCTTACAGTGTCAATGATAAAGAACGGAGAGGTAGCTGCATGGCCACAATTCTTTGCAGAACTCCAATTTATATTCCTTTCATTTTCTTGTTTCCTTTCCTTGACTTGTACCGCTTTTGGATAGAAATATGGTGGGGGTGCTTATTACTATTTCGTATTCTAATTTTTAGGGGATAATAATTTTTGTGATGATAGACTTCTATGCTCATGGTCAGCTTTGGCTTCAACAGCATCACATCATGCGGCGAGCTGTAGAGTAATACCTACTTTACTCAGCTTTAGCATATCGTACATTCATATATTTATTCGGTAGAACTGTGCTCCAATAATCAGCATAGCTAATGCTGCTAATCATCAACAGGCTTTTTTGAATGAATTCAACAATTTAATTGTGACAGGTTTTTACCATATGTTTGCTGGGTGACAATTATCATGACTGAGAAACCAATTATCAAGGTACAATTTCTACTAAATAGCTCTCCAAACATGTTAAAACCTTGATACTCAATAGGATATGGAAAAGGAAAACATAAGTGCTGTTCCATTGATTTACAAGGCTTGTTTTGGAAAATATCAAATTATGTTTCTCATAGATTTCCGTCTTTGGGATTGTTGGGGTTCAGGGAATTGGCTGTCTTTAATTTTCTGCTACCTTAGGTACCTGGGCTCTATCATAGATCTTATTCGTCATGGAAATTTGTACATAGAACTAACCTCAAAATTCTCATCTATGCCAAGCACATGATGTTGATTGATTGCACCACCTATTAGAATTTTAGCTGATCAATACTTACCAGATTCTAAAAATGAAGATAGTATAGGTACGTTTAGTGGCTGCATTTTCCAAATTATTATCAATTAGACTATGTGAGCCATCAAACACAATGCAAACTTTTCATATATCCTATCAATCAAGTTGGAGCACAATTATGGAATGGAACTTTTATGGACAACTTTTTCACAGAAAACTAAATTAGTGAACATAAACAATGGGTGAATGATCATGGATTCATTTTTTATTGCTCATGTTCACTTATTTAATGTCATGCTGATATTCACTTATCCTTGGGAGATTGTTGATACTAGTTCTTTCTCTAATAATCTTCTGCAGTTTGAAATCATCAGTGAAGAAGTCAAGCTACCTAATTTATAAACAATTTTCTGCTTCAAATTATCTTCTGCAGCATTAGTTACCTAATTTATCAGTTAGTTTTGCAGTATCGTTGTGCATCAGTTACATCTAAATTATGGCATTCGAAAGTTGAATTTGATTGCTCCCATCTGTTAAAATTTTGCATGGTTCTAAATGAAGTTACATTGTGACATGAATCCTTCGTATCATGAAAAGTTTGTGCTCATTCCTCGATATTTGTTATCATGGTCTGATTATGGTAAATGATGGTCGATGTTATTCACTTAAATGAGTTTTATTTTAGATATAAATTTTAGCTTGATTTGCAATTGTTAGCTTTTTTTTTCTTTTGGGATAAATTTTAGATATAAATTAATGAAAGCATGGTCCTATGAATGTGTTCATTGCCTCAGTGTCTACTGTGTGTTAAACTATTAAACATATTTGAGCAATTTACTTTAACAACATATAGGAAGAAAAATCTATACTTTCATTTCATTGCCTTACTGTTTCTTTTGTTTTTACATGCAGGTAAAAAGGATGAAGTGCAAGAATCTACTTCTTGAAAAAAATATCTTATATGTATTTTTGAAACAATCTCAATACATTGAAACTTTGAAATAATGTAAATATTTGACTAGCACAATGTATTTCGAAATCATTTCCTTAAGTTGTGTGTGTGTGAATTTAGAAATACAATGGTTTGTGTGATTTCAAAAATTAATTCTATGATTTTGTGTGAATTATCATTGTTTGAGGATTGATTCGGGTACACAATAATGAACAACGGATAGATTCTGTTGGTAATTCCAACGGACATACCAACAAAAATTATCTGTTGGTAATACCAACGCTAGTGGACACAATTGGTATTACCAACAGATATGTATCCGTTGGTAATACCAACAGATATTTATCCGTTGGTATCACCAACATATATATATATTTGTTGGTAATACCAACAAAAGAAAAAATCTATCGGCATTACCGACAGATTAATTAAATTCCATCGGTATTACCAAGCAGCCTTTTACCGATGAATTTTACCGACAGATACTCCATCGGTAATAGTATTACCGATGGATTTTCGGGTATTACCGACGGATTTGGTCTGTTGGTGATCCCCTGTTTTCTTGTAGTGACACGATATGATTTATAACTAGTGGAATATTCAAGAAAAAATCCTTCATCGAATTTTGAATCAAATTTTCTCAAGTAATCCTTAGTGTTTAAGATATAACATTTACAACCAAACACTCTAAAGTATCCTATATTAGGAGTTCTATCATGCCATAATTCATAAGGAGTTTTCTTTAATTTAGAGGGTATTAAGACACGATTTAAGATATAACATGAAGTATTAATGGTCTCGACCCAAAAATATTTTGGCAAATCATTTTCATTTAACATAGTTATTATCTCTTGCAAGGTTCTATTTTTTCTTTCAACCACCCCATTTTGTTGGAGGGTTCTAGGAGAAGAGAATATATAATCAATACCAAGAGAATAACAAATTTTGGAAAACTTTTCATTTATAAATTCTCCTCCATTGTCACTTCTAATTTTTGAAATAAGTATTCCTTTTTTTTTCTTTTTTTTCTTTACAAAAGGAGGAAACAAATTAACTAGTTAAAAGAAAAATTACAATCTTTCTTAGCATAACAAAGTAAATCAGGAGGCCAATCATGGTTCCATTCAAAGTGTCTTTCCATTCTATTGGCGTAGTTAGCCAGCCAATCCTCAGTTTTGTTCGCCTCACGGCCAACATATTGTAACGCAAAATCCTCAAAATTTCTTGCATACAAAATAAGGTCTTTAATGATATTCCAACCTTTCCAATTAGGAGAAAATTTTCCTTTATACATATCGACCACAGATTTAGCATCAAATTCAATAACAACATTATTGAATTTAAACTCCATAGATTTTTCCATTGCAAGTCTAATAGCCAAGGATTCACAAACAATAATAGTGGTAGAATTACAAGTATGGGCAGTAGCATAAACAAGCCTACCAGCATGATCCCTACAAACAGCAGAGATGACACCCTTATTATCAACCGAGTCTACCGAAGCATCCACATTCCATTTCAACTTATCGTAAACAGGAGGAAACCTTTTAGAGCCAGGACTCTTTAACAAAGACTTGCCCTCAGAAAGAGGATCAGTGATAGTACCGGTAACAGAGGCTAAGACTTTGCAAAGATCATTAAAATAAATGGTTTTGATTTTTCAAAAACTTCTTGGTTTCTAGTTAACCAGATGAAATAGAATATAGTAAAACATAGTGCCACTAAAATATCAGTGAGCTGAGCAGCTGAATTAAAAGTAGACACCACATTCATACAAATATTCCAAGCTAGTTCTTTAATGCCACCAAATTTACCCTCCATTAATTCCCAAAGAGTCCTAACTACCTCACACTCCAGAAACATATGATGAATATTCTCTGGAAGGCTGCCGCAAAGGATGCAACATTGGGAATTAACGATACCGCAGTAATCTATCCATGCATAGTAGGCAACTTTTTATGAAAAAAAATTCACATAAAAATTTTTATCCGGGGGCTAACCTTAGCTTTCCAAATCATATCCCACCTAGGGTGCTTACTGCAATTGATAATATTATCTTTCATAAGAAAGTTATAAACAGATTTTGAATTAGCAAAACCATTTTTTTCAGGCCACCAAATCCATGAGTCATCATCAGGCTGTCTAGGCAAAGGAATCGTGGCAATGGTTTCCGCAACACAAGGACCAAACATATCAAGCAAAATATGCATATTCCAAGCGTTACATGTAATAAAAGTAGAAACTTTCAAATCCATATCCATTAATTGCATATCAACAAAAGTAGGCTTATGTAAAAGAGGGATACCAAAAATCCAAGCATCAGTAAATACATTAGTATTTCGGCCAGAGGAAATCAGTGTAATGAAACCAATCTCAATTTTATCAACCGAGAAAGTCAACAACTTCCAAAAGCCACTATAATTTTTACCAGAATGAAAGCACCAGAAATCAAACATGTTATATTTAGTTCTAATAATGTCAGATCAAAGGGATTTGCTGTTAATAAGGAGCTGATTAATTCTTTTACCCAACAAAGCAACCCGCATGTTATCCAAGTCTCTAATACCTAACCCCCCCTCAGACCTAGATAAAATAACTGTACCCCAAGAAATAAGGTGTAAACCTTTCTTCTCAACATCAGAACTCCAAAGAAATTTCTTAAGAATGGAACTAATTTTGTTCAGAACAACAGTAGGCACCCAATTAATACAAATAGAATGCAAAGGAACAGAGTTTAAAATAGATCTAATAAGAAAAATGCGACCAGCTTGAGTTAAAATAGATCTCTTCCAACCATTCAATTTAGATTGAATTCTATCAATAAGAAAATTATAATTCTTAGCAGGAATAATCTTAGGACTGATCATGGTACCAAGATACTTAATAGGAAAACACCCAATTTTCATGCTAAATTTCCTAGCAATATTATTCCGCATGGCAGTATTAGTAGCATGGGAGAAAAAAATTCAGATTTAGTAAAATTTATCCTTTGATTAGTTAATTTCTCATAAAGATCAAAAATCTCAAGAACATTTTTAATAGATCTGTCATTGGCTCTAAAGAAAAGCATAATATCATCTGCATACATTAAGTGATTAATTTTAAAGAAATTCTTAATTTTTACAGAAGTAATTCTACCATTAAAACAAGCATTATTAAGCATCAAAGATAACCAATGGCTAACAATGATATATAGATAGGGGGAGAGTGGATCCCCCTGTCTAATACCACAAGAACCTTTAAAATTAGTCGAGGAAAAACCATTAACACAACAAGAATAGTTAATCGTAGAAATATAATTGCACACCCAATTAACAAATTTAGCAGGAAAGTTAAGCAATTCCATCATGGATTTAATAGAAGACCAAGAAATCCTATTATAAGCCTTCTCTAGATCTATTTTAATCATGATGATAGGGTTTTTACCTCTCGATTTATTGATAGAGTGGATAACTTCTTGAGCAATCAAAATATTATCATGGATAGAATGACCCAAAATAAAAGCAGACTGATTAGGAGAAATCAACTCATCTAGATAAGGCTTTATGTGATTAGCTAAAACTGTAGCAAGAATTCTGTAAGATACATTACATAAAGCAATAGGCCGGAAATCTTTAACAAACTAGGATTATCATCAAGCTTGATCAAATTAGGACAATACCAATTATCAGCACAAGTAGAATCTTGATAGGTCCAAAACTTAGCAAAACAGACAGAAATATATTCATTAGTATAAAAACAGTCATTACCATCTTTAAGACAGGAAATCAAATTCTTCCTTCTTCTAATCTTAACCAAATTTTGATAATACTTAGTATTCTTATCCCCCTCCTGAATCCACTTAGTTTTGGCCATACTCCACCATTTAATATTGAGTTGTCTATTAAGGGCCTAAGCCCTCTTATAAAGACAAGTCAACCTAGCAGTTCCATGCTTAAGACCAAAATGACATTCCTTAAGCTCAAGACTTTTGATGTGAATATTAACATCAATAATATTTTTCTCAATTTTGCCTAAAGAATGTCTATTCCAATAAGAAAGTTTGCCTCTAAGGGAAACAAGGTTATTAGAAATCAGATCTAAGGGAGAATTAACAGAATCCTTAATCCAAGTATTCACAACAATATCCTTAACTTGAAGGTACTCAATCCAAAAATTTTAAAATCTAAATTTATTTTGAGTAGGTTTAGAAGTCAAACAAATATCAGCAATAAGGGGACAATGATCAAAGGTCATTCTAGAAAGATGCTTGATGGAAGAATTACCAAAAATATGCAACCAGCTAGCATTAGCAAGAGCCTTATCAAGCCTAATAAGAATTCTACGATGATCCTTCCTATTATTGCACCAAGTAAAATTTGAACCATTAAATCCAAGATCAACAAAACCAGAATTCTACGATGATCCGCCCTCTAGCTGCACCATGCCGATAGGTTACAATCACTACTCATGCTCTGTAAAAGAAAATAAGGAAACAAACTGTGATTCCATTTGGGACTCAGTGAGCGGTTCTTGCGAACCTCCACGTAATCCTAAGTTATTCATGCATAACATATAAGACAACATAATATATATTCAGGGAGGCAAGTTACTTTCTAGTGTGACTACTGACCCTATGGGTCATTCCGTATAAACCATATATGTGAAAACTTGTCATCTCGGCCTATCAAGCCTTCGGCATCCGGCCCTTGGGCCTACTTATAGTATAAGAATCCTGTCTACAACTGGCCCTACCATACAAGGTAGAATCACACTGGCCGACCAGCCACATCATATCAAGATGTAAATAAGAAATCCCGGGCCATCGACTAGGATGGTCCACTAGTCTCTGGACACTGTCTGGCGTAGGAATAGCTAGTCCCACCCAACTGGGGTCTGACACCTAGCGGGCCCACTGGTGCATCTCAAGACCCAAACATTGGTCGAGCTAAGCATTGGTCATTTTCGACCTCCACGCTTCTCGGCGGACCATCTCAAGCACATCACACAATCAAATGCCCTAGGGTTTCCTTATATGCACTTTGGGCCCTTGCTCGTATCCGGCCTTAATTCGGGCTACAGGGTCAATAAATTAATGCCGCCCTTCCAAAATTGTGCACACCTAATAGTTCTAGGTTTCCAAAAATGCTTACTAGAAGTCCTAGAAGTTGTGTCATCTCCTAGCTAAGTTTCCATATATGCTAAGCATCTCACAACGTCCTACATGTTATCTAACTTTATACGCTACCTTGGGTGAGGAATTCTATGTACCGACCTTGGAATTCCACCCATGAACACTTTAGGACTGCTTGTATGATTTAAAGAAAAACAATAATAACTTACAACAACTACTATATATACCAACGAGATTCATCAATAATCATTTATACACTGCATTTAGAATTTATCTCAATAAGAAGCAACTTATATAGCATGGTAAGATAATCATAAATTCACAACGCATGAAATACTAAGCATGGTAAAATATTTCATCATTTCAAAAATTAAAGAGGAATGAGCTAAGGATAGTCACTATGCTATCATTCCTATAATTACATGAAACAATAAATTTACTTGCTATAGTTAGGGTTCTTCCTAAGTGTCATCATGTCTCTATTGTTTTAGCATTCTAACCATGGAAATTTCCATCTAAAGCTCTCCCTCTCCCTCCCCTAGGCTTGGCCGAGCCTTGGGCAAGGTGAACCTTGCTCGGCCATGCCTCTTAGGGTAGGAAAGGAAAAGAAGAATTAATCCCCGATCCGAATTCTTTGTCTCCGCTATATCTCAATTTCATATGGATTAGATTGCCCCTTCCCCTACACTTGGCCGAACCTTTCTCATGAAGTTTAGGGTTCATTCGGCCACATCTATGAGTTCTAGGGAAGACAAGCTCCTTAACACATGAAATCGATGATTAAGAATGCTCTACTGATGAACTTAAGATCATCTAAGGGCTCTACTTCCGTCAAGGGAATTGGAGAAAATTTTGGCATGACCTTTCCCCTTTTCCCATAATTCGGCAGCCCTAGAATTGGAGAAATCGACAAGGAAAACAAAATGATCTGACAAGGATTGATACAAAACCATGAATACACAACTACGAAACCTCGATTCGTCGGAAACTCGCGAGAAAACACGATCCTATCACCACTAGGTGTTCGACTACCCGCCTCCCCCATTACTTCAAATCTAACCACTCACCTTGATTGAGGAAGATGAAGGATCGGATGACGACAACTTTGAATCTTTCGGCGACAGCGGCGCAAAATCCCGGATCGACCAAAATCCCCTTTTCCTTGCTTCTTCTCCCCCTCTCCTATGCGCTGCCTTGTGCGACTCCAAGATAAGTCGCACGGCAACATGGATGAGGGATTTTAATCCCTCATCTAGCCTTCCATATTGGCCCTTGACTCTTACTCAAGACTCGACTAAACCCGAGCTCGACTTGGGTTCCGACTCTACCCGCAACACGAGTCAATTTAAACTCGATTAAGGTATAAATGCATAAAAGGAAAGAGTCATTTGCCCAATTAAATTGCATACATCATTAGTCGAGTCATATATTTTTACTCGAGGCGATCCCGAGACTCGACTCGACTACCCCCGGGTTCGGCGCGCTGCACCAAAATAGATTTTTTTTATATTAGGAAATTTTCCCGGGTCTTACAACCTTCCCCCCTTAAGGGAAATTCATCCTCGAATTTACTTGAATAACAAGGACTTACCGGCTCTTCAAACAAGGAAGGGTAGCGCTCTCTCATGTCATGCTCTACCTCCCAAGTGGCCTCCTGCCTGGAATTTCTTTGGACCTTAGCTTCCTGACTTGGCGATCAAGGATCTCTACCGGCCTTTCCTCGAATGAGACGACCGAATCTACCTCAATAGCAGAAGGCTCGATCACATGCGAATCATCTTTTACATATCTCCGAAGCATGGATACATGGAAGATCGACTGTACTCTGCTTAGGCTAGGAGGTAAAGCCAGCTCATAGGCCACCTCGCCCCTCCGCTTGAGAATGGAAAAAGGCCCAATGTACCTAGGGCTCAGCTTTCCCTTCTTCCCAAATCAAACCACCCCTTTCATAGGGGAGACCTTCAGAAAGACTAAATCATCCTCGACGAATTCCAATTCCCTGGCCTTCTTGTCGGCATACATTTTCTGTCGACTCTGGACCGCCAGCAATCTTTCCTTTAAGGCTTTCACCTTCTCTACCGATTCCCCAGCCTCAAACTAGCCCACCGGAGACCTACACCGCTGCCCATACAAGGCCTCAAAAGGAGTCATGCCAATGCTACTATGATAGCTATTGCTGTAGGTGAACTCTATCAGCGGTAGGTGCTTTTCCCAGTCGTCGGCCATATCTAGGACGCATGCTCTCAGCAAATCCTCCAAAGTTTGGATGGACTTCTCTGACTGCCTGTCAGTCTGCGAATGGAAGGCTGTGCTGAAGCGCATCTGGGTACCCAAGGCTTCCTGGAAGGACTGTCAAAACCGAGCGGTGATCTGGGTACCGCGATCGGATATAATCATCACCGGGGTACCATGATATGCCATAATCCTGTTCAAGAATAATCGGGCGTACTATTTCACAAAGAAGGTAGTTTTCACTGGTATGAAGTGTGCGGTCTTGGTTAACCAGTCCATTACCACCCAAATGGAATCAAAGCCGCCTTTTGACTTAGGCAACCCAGTCACTAGGTCCATGGTGATTTTCTCACACTTCCACTCGGGCACCTCGAGGTTTTGTAGTAATCCCGCAGGCTTGAGGTGTTCGGCCTTCACCTACTGGCAGACCAGACATTTGGAGACAAACTCTGCTACCTCTCTTTTCATACCCTTCCACCAGTAGTGTTGCCTTAAATCCTGGTACATTTTGGTGGCCCCCGGATGCATCGTATAAGTGGAACGATGACCAGAAAGGATTTTAATAACATTTTCCTCAGAGTCAAAACGGAAAAGGAAAAAACCATTTTCATGATCAATAACAAGCTCAAGATTAGAATGAGACCAAATACTAAAAGCTCAATTCCTCAAATTAAAGTGAACCGGGGGTTTATGCAGAAACCGACCAATTAAGAAGCAAACCAAGGTTTGCGAATCTCTCGGAGCTCAGATTCATCAAATTCGACAAAATTTGCAACAAAAGCTTTAATTTGAGAAAGCATCTCAATCGATGAAAACTCATTAGAACTAAGACTCTTAGGTTTAAACAAATTAACCCAAGAAATCGGACGAGAATCATCGATTTTGCTACTAGTAGGGATAGCAATAGTATTAGAGGTAAATGAGGAAGGATTTACCTGAGCAGTAGACAAACTCTTACTATTAGAAGAAACTGGGATAGTTGGAAGCAATTTTTGACCAACGACTTGCATACCTAGCAGATCACCAGTGCCTCTTTTAGAAGAAATACTACCCACATAAGGTTGAAGCAGATCTTTCGAACCAATAGATTCACCTGCAACTTTAGTGCAAACAAACTGATTTGGAACAAAGGAGGGATCCTTACCCTTATCCATTCTGATTAAAGGGGAAACCCCCTCTTTCTGGGTCGGTTTACCCATGTAAATCCAACACCCCAAAAGGGGGGACCACACACCCAACCAGAGAAAAAGCAGCAGATAACAACAAAAAGTCTAGGAATAAGCTAAAACCAAAAAAAACTCCCTGTGACAGATAGGTCAATACACCAGAGATGAAAGAAAATAAAGAAAACAATAAAAGGAAAGAGAGAGAGACAAACGAACCAAATCAAAGAAAACTCCAAAAAGCAGATAAGAAAATAAATAGAAGCAGATAGGGGAAAAAAGAACAAATCGATCGACTAAAAAACAACAGACGAAAAGAGAGACTACAAAGCACAAAGTCACAAAATGAAAAGAAAGAACGAGCAGACCCAGAGAAATTGGAAAAAGCAGAACAAAAGACTAAGAAACAAAGACAAAAAAGAAAGGAAAAAATCCCCCAAAAAGCCAGAAGATACAAGAGCAACGACGAGATCCAAAGATTAAAAAAAAAAACTAATCAGGAGGGGGGGAAACCCAGGAATCACCACAGATCTGAACAAGGCAAGCCCAAAAACCTAGAATCAAGCAAAAAAGGAGATAAACAAAAACAAAAAGAAATAAAAAACACTCAACAAAAGAATATCGAGACAGAGCAAAGAAAACTCAAAAGCAAGATCAATCAAGGCCGAAAAGGAAAATACCCAAAAAAATCAATCAAGGATGGTCACCGAGAATCTCCACAAAACAAATCAGAATCAAAGAAAATCAAGATCCAAACCAAAGCCACGAGACAACAGAAAACACTCCAAAAAAAAAGGAACTACCAAAAGAAAAACCAAGCAGTGAGTAAAAAGAAAGAAAAACATAGGAGAAATTTACCAAACCCTAGAGGCTCCGAGATGAAGCCGTCAGGAGCAGGAAACAAGATACGCAGCCACAAATCGAAAGAAATGACAAATACCACACCCAGCAGACGTAAAGGGAAAGCCAAAAGACGCCATCTGTAAAGCAAAAAATAAATAATAGAAGCTCACATGCGCTGCACAATCCACGCACATACCAAGCACGAGAACCAACTTTAGCAAAGGCTCAAGAAGCCCAAGCCAAATGAGAAGCCCAGGCAAAAACGAGTCCAGAGAGCGCTCACATTGAGCCGTGCGAGAGCCTTGTATAAATTCTAATTAACATATCTTTAATTAGATCCATTCCTTTTTCAATTTGAACTTTCTTTGCAAATTTTTTGAAAGAATCGAAAGTTTCATTTTTCTTAACAAGAAAGTAAACCCAAGTAAATCTAGAGAAATCATCAACCAAAACAAATACATACAATTTTCCACCTAGACTAGTAACTTCACTAGGTCCAATTAAATCAATGTGAATTAATTCTAGAGGTCTAGATGTAGTTACTTGGTTGATACTATGAAATAAAGACTTAACTTATTTTCCTTTTTGACATGCATCACATAACTTGTCCTTTTCAAATTTAATTTTAGGAATCTCTTTTACAAGGTCTTTCCTAGATATTTCTTGGATAAGACTCATGCTAGCATGACCTAATCTACAATGTTAAAGCCAAGGAATGTCATCTATCACAACAAGACATTTAATACTAGGATTAGGCAAAACATTTAGAGTCAAAGTATAGACATTTTCACTTCTACTTCCCATGAAAATAACATCATTAGTAGAAGTATCTTTAATCAAGCATTTTGAGGTACTAAATACTACAAGATACCCCTTATCACAAAGTTGTGAAATACTAAGTAAGTTATGCTTTAAACCATCCACTAATAACACATTCTCAATTAAAGGATAGGGATATATACCAATGTTTCCAATGCCAACTATTTTACCTTTGGCATTGTCTCCAAATATCACAAATCCTCCTTCCTTACTTGATAGGGTTGCAAAGAGATTGATATTGCCCGTCATGTGCTTGGAGCAACCACTATCCAACACCCATGTTGATCTAGTAGCTTGAGGAGGTGTCTCCACCTACAATAGGAGACAAAAATACTTTAGGTACCCAAACCATTTTGGGTCCTTGGGTGTTAGTAGCCTTAGGAACCCATGATACTTTGGTAGCATAAGAGTTCCTCTTAAAAGCACAATCTCTTATCATATGCCCATAAGTATCACAACAAAAACAATGTTCATGAAATCTAGTGTGTACATGAGCATGTGATGTTCTAGCAAAGTGAAATTGATTTCTAGGATTCTTAGCATGAGAAACATGAGAATTCCTAGATGGAGAACTTTCTAGTTTTTTTACTTTATCATACAAAGTAGCTAACTCCTCCTTTAATGAAAGCATGTCATTATTTAAGTGCTCAACTTGCATGCTTAAGAGTTTATTTTGTTGTTCACACAAATCATTTTCATTTTGCAAATCAACATTCTTCTTTTCTAATATGTGTTTCTCTATCTTAAGATTTACAACTTCAATTTTCATGGCATTATAAGAAATAAGCAATTTATCATCTAGGGGTTTGCTTTCATTTTCTAGCCTAACTTTCTCCTTTTTAAATTCTTTTATAGTTTTTCTAACAACCATAAATTCCTCATGCATCATGTCAAATTCATGCACAAGTTGTTCTTGTGTATAATCTTCATCATTAATAGTAAAAGTAAGAGGTACCTCATCATGCAAGGCCATGAGGCAAAGATTTGCCTCTTCACTTCCGGAGTCTTCTTCAGTTGATGAAGGCTTACTTTCATCCGAAGTGGCGACATAGGCTTTCTTCTTTTTCTTCCTCTTGTCCTTTTGGAATGATGTTGAGGTGGAGTTGGAGATCTTGAGTAGAGGATAATCCTTCGTTAGATGCCCCGGCTTCTTGCACTGGAAGCATGTCCACTCTCCCTTGTTATTCTTCTTGTGAGATGACTTTCTTGTTAGTCTGCACATTCTTTTGGCTAACATGCTCATTTCATTAGAAACTCCCACATCTTCGGAGGAGGAGGAGTAATCTTCATGATGGGAGGTCTTCAATGCTATGTTCTTCCCTTTTGAATCTTCTTTTGCTTCTTCCTCCTTGTGGCTTGTCATGTGGATTTCATGAGTTATTAAGGACCCAAGTAGCTTCGTAAGTTTCAAGGTTGAGAGATCTTTTGCTTCTTGTATTGCGATCACTTTTGGTTCCCACATTAGTGGCAAAGACCGAAGTAGCTTCTTTACCCTTTCTTCTTCCTTGATTTCTTTGCCAAGAATAAATAGACCATTAGTAATATTTTGAAATCTAGAGTACATATCATTGATGGATTCATGGCTAGACATTCTAAATAACTCATAGTCATGCATAAGTAAATTTATCTTTGATTCTTTGACTTGAGATGTACCTTCATGAGTAGTTTCAAGAACATGCCAAATTTCATATGCCGATTTATATGTAGCAATTCTATTGTACTCATTTATGGACATGGCACAATGCAAGGCATTCATAGCATTAGCATTTAAAGTAAAGAGTCTATTTTCCTCAATGGACCATTCATCTATTGGTTTGCTAGGTCTTTTATATTCAATATTAATCATTCGCCAAATCTCATTCCCTTGGGAGCTAAGAAAGATTTCCATGCGATTTTTCCAATAGCTATAGTTATTACCATCAAACAAACGTGGGCAAGTGGTGGAACTCCCTTGTGCCAAAACGATATCGGAATTCATTTTGTGTAGTTGAGATTTGTTAGACCACAAACTACAACCTTGCTCTGATATCAAACGAAAGGTGTTAAGGCACACTAGAGGCGGGGGTGAATAGTGTGAGTCTAAGGTGATTGGCTTCAATTATAGTTTGATCATAACTAATTCAAATTCTACTCTAGGTTTCTATGTTATGATGAATATTTGATATGATTATGCTTGATAATGAGAATGAGAACAAGTGATGAACTAAGTAATTCAAAATATCAATGATGCAAAGCTAACAAGATATTTAGAGTGGTTCGGGAACCTTCCCTACTCCACTACCTTGGTTCACCACCAAGGATTTCACAATTACTTGTATTAACTTTTCTTTTCCTACAAATGAGGTTAACCAAGGGCTTATCTCTCCACAATGAGAGTGCCTCTACCTCAAACCTAAGGAACTCTAAAAGATACACACAAGTCAAACTCAAGGTGTGTCACCCACACCTTGTTACAAACCGATTTTAAGTTGAAATGAAAACAACAAAACAACAAGTAGAAAATGCAAGGAGAAAAGCTTAACTAAATCACAAACACTAGTTGAAGCTTCTGCTTGATGTCTCCTAGAACTCCAAGCCTTAGGATGATGTCCACACAAAGTTTGAGGGCTTGAGAGTGAAGGAAGACAATGAGAGATGAAAACTAGGTTTTGCACTTTAGAATCACTCTTTAAGGCTCAAGAGAATGTTAGATGGCTCAATGGAATAGTTAAGAACCTTAAGAATAGAGTTTTTGGTGTATTTATAGAGTTGGTAATAGGGTATGAAAGAAAAGAGCCGTTCAAGCCTTGTCTAATTTGAAAAAGAGCCGTTTAGGGGCATTCTGGGAATTTTGGACACTTTTAAAAAAAACTGGTTGAGGGCATTTAGAGAATTCTAAATAATTTGGAGGTTTCTAGCATTTCAAGCCTTAATTTTTTAGGTTAACGGTTTCGAAAAAATTCTTTAAAATATGTCTTTAATTTGTTTTTATCTAA
The DNA here is from genome assembly GCA_034359265.1 of Canna indica. Lineage (NCBI taxonomy): Eukaryota > Viridiplantae > Streptophyta > Magnoliopsida > Zingiberales > Cannaceae > Canna > Canna indica. The sequence goes on along the minus strand of CP136898.1, from coordinate 25,829,608 downwards.
GAAACAATTATTGAGACTTTTGATGACAAGAAAATATCTAAATTTTGTAGCCCTCCAAGGAGCCCCTATACTTGGAAATTTTCAAGATCATTTTTTGATTTTTCTAATTTTTATGTTTTCAGAGTTTGGGTTTCGGTTTTTTTGGATTGTGAACTCAATGAGGACATCAAACTAAGGCTTAGGAACATTTACAATAAAAGAAATTAAGTCCTAAACTATTTTTGACATGTTCGACTTTGAAGCCTCCGATTCTTGATTTTTCATGATTTTCCCGACGAACTTCGGATGCGTATCGTATGTCCAACCTAAGACCAAATCTTGAAGAAATTATTAGAACCATGTTTGTTATCATCAAAACTAAGAGTGTTTCCAGGGTTGAACCCTTGGGCCAACACAGTGCTACTAACAGTTTATAATTTGCCGCCATCAATGTGTATGAAAGATGAATTTATTTATCTTTCGATGATTTTGTCGGGTCCTAAGGGTCCGCAAAAAGAAATTAACATGTTTCTTAGACCCCTAATAGATGAATTGAAAATATTGTAGACTAAGAGAACTGTCACTTATGATTGTCACCTAAAGCAAAACTTCAATTTAAAGGATGTAGTCTTGTGGACAATCAATGATTTCTCGGCCTACGATATGTTGTCTGGTTGGACCACTCACGTCCGACTCCCTTGTCGATATTGTATGGAACACTCTAAATCATTCAATCTTTAGAACAGACAAAAAATATAATTCTTTGATTATCATCGTCGATTCCTGTTGGCTAAACATCAGTATTGAAGGAATCGTAATAAATTTATTAAGGGCAGAGTCGAAAGAGATGAGCCACCACCGATGTTGTCTGGTGAACAAATGTTTGCATGTGTTTCAGTACTTCCAGAGATAGTGTTTGGTCGGAATGAAAGAGTGTCGGACTTTGGTGAAACACATAACTAGGTGAAAAAAAATGTCTTTAGGGAATTGTTGTATTGGAGTTCATTACTGATTAGGCATAATTTGGACGTCATGCACATTGATAAAAATGTGTTTGATAATATTTTTAACACTTTGATTGATGTTCCCGGGAAAACTAAAGATAATGTCAAGACCCGACATGATTTGGAAAAACTTTGTAAGAGGCCGGAGTTGGAGTTATAAGAGGTCAACGGACGATATCTGAAGCCGAAGACCTCGTATGTGTTAAATAAACAACATATAAAAGATGTTTGCCAATGGATCAAAGAACTCAGGTTACCCGATGGATATGCCTCAAACTTATCTCGATGTGTGAACGTCGATGATTGGAAAATATTAAGGATGAAGAGCCACGATTGCCATGTATTCATGCAAAGATTGCTTCTGATCGCATTCTGAGATCTTCTACCTAATAATATTTGGGGTACGTTGACTGAATTAAGTATGTTTGGGGGGACGAGCGCGTCACACTGGCGGCTCTATTTCATTTGTTGTGCACGCAAGACATATGGTAAGTATTATACCTTATTTTGAATTATATATTTTATTTATTACTCTGTGTACTAATTAATGTATTTATTTTGTAAATGTAGACAACGGTGATGGATGATGAGACTATCCAGCGACCCTCCCCGATGGAGGTGTTTGAGCGGACTCACCGTCAAGGACATGGGGCGGGGTAGTACATTGACACCCGCGTTGCAATCATCATGGTAAGTATATTTATTTCAATTATGCATTATTTATTTATAATTTAAGTTTTAAGAAAAAGTATGAAACAAAAACCAAACTCATGTAGGAGATCTACACTCAAACGGTGATGCAGCGTGGGGGGACCTCCGAGGACTTTGATGTGGGAGCGTGGGTTGAGGCTGCATGTGGATAGGACCACGGCCGCATCTACGGCTTTGTTGATAGTGGCCATGCGCGAGCCGTGCTTGGGCCACTTGGGGCACCGACCCCTTCGGCAGCCGATGAGCGGCCCTCTACCTCCAGGATTAATGATCAGAGCAGGAGGATATCGACAATGGAGGACACGGTCACACGATAGAGTAAGATGTTGCCTCATCAGAGTCAGATGATCGCTGAGATGCATGTCATGCTGAGACAGACGATAGGTCAGTCTAGCGGTGTACACTCAGATCCATCGTCATCGACTTATTCCACGCCGATGTATACTCAAGCATTCCAGACACCGTCGTATGATCCTGACCTTCCTCCATCGTCGTAGTGAGCTTTATTGTTTTATGACTTGATTGACTTGGATATTGACTTGTTATATACTTGTTACTTGGATATCTTAGAGATACTTATTTTGTGACTTGTTACTTGGATATATTGATTCGTGTCGTGTTGATACGATAGTTTTGATTTCGTATATTCTTTATACGATTGTGGATAATTATAATTATAAGTATAATTATTTTGATATATATTTGGGTGTATCTGTGATGTGTATGTGAATGTATGTGTATCTGAAAGGATGTGTGTATGAGTGTGTGAGTTATGTATCAGGTTATAAATATATCAATGGAAGTTTTTAATTTTGAAATTTCTTAGTTACAGGTTAACATTATCTGCAACGGCTTTCCCATGTTCATCCTGTCAAAGCCGTTGCTGAAAGTGTATCGTAATTCTTGGGCCGCAAACTCAAAGTCGTTGTTGATGTACTACAACAACGACTTAGCAACAGCCTTTCAGCAAAGGCTTTGCAACGGCATACGGGCCGTTGTTGATGACAATATTCGCAACAGTCGACGTGTCGTTGCGAAACCATTGCTGATATAAATATATATAATATCCTAGATATTAATATTTCTTTTCTATGCTTGTTCGTGATTGTCAGCCTAGAGGGCTAGTCTGAGGTCGAGCCAAGTCGACTCGCGGTCCGGTGCGATCTTGCGAGCTCGGGTAAGTTGAATTATGAATTATAATTATATAGCTAATTGATTGAATTATGTTACATGTGGATGTGCATGTTTGTTGCTTGTATTTATTTATGGGGTTAGATTGAATTATTTAAGCTTAGTCGGATTAGCGGGTTTGGATTCGGCTCGAGGCGCATGCGGGTTTGCTAAGAGGGTTAGTGGAATTAGATTTGTGGAGGGGAGTATAAACCCCCCCCCCCTTCCCTTTGGTATGCGGATCCCTATTGGAGCCGCATAAATTTCTTGAAGGGAGGAGCCAAGCCGACAGCCGCCCCTCCCCTTCCCCTCTTAGAGCCGCCAAGCCCAGCCGCCGTTGAGCCGAGCCCTTCCTCTCCTTCCTCTTCTTCCCTTTCCTTTGGAGCCGAGCAAGGAGCCGTCGCCTAAGCCAACCGCTCTCTCTCTCTCTCTCTACCTTTCCCTCTCTTCAAGCCGGCGGCTTGAAGAGGAGCCACCGCCCCCTCTCCTACATCTTCGAGTCAAGCCGCCATCTCTTGAAGCCGAATTCGAGGGCCGTTGTCCAAGATTTCTCCTTTAATCCTCTTTCCTATTCAGGTGAGTGGTTTTACCCCTCCTTCTCAGGTTTCTTCGAATTCTTAAAGCCGTTCTTGAAGGCAAAGATGTTCTTGATTTGTTTTCTGACGATCTCTTGAATTCTCGTCGTTCTTTTTGTTTGTCGTGCTTAAGGAGGCCCTAAACCCTCCCCTATGGGGCTTGGCAACCCTAGGATGATCCTAGAGGTGCTCGGCCAAGGTGGAGAAAAGGGGTGCACTCCAAGTGTTCGATGAATTCACTACAACATTTAAGGCTTTCTATAGCATTTAACGATAGCATTCTACCAAAACGCTATCGTTAACTGTGACTAAAATTTCAGCGCGCGGCAAAGTTCCTCCTTTTTTCCGTCTACAAGAAAAAACTCGCTCCCTTATTTTGTCCTTCACCCGACAAAACTCTCAACCCTCATCCCCCTTCTTTTCCTCTTTTCCTCTGGCGACAAAACCCTCAACCCGATCGCCGTTGAGAGTCCACACCTCGTCTCTCCTGCTCGTCGAGAGTCCACGCCCTGGTGCTCTGCTACCCACTGCTCCCTGCCCTAGTAAAACAATTTCTTCGTCTTCATCTCCCTGCTCAACTATCTCGGCGCCGATTTGAGTTTTTTTTAGGGTTTCCCAGTTTCTTTGTACTTGGTTGTGACCACCACCACAGGAGCAATCACTAAACCCCTACCCCAAATGATCCGTGAAAGGGAGGAGTTTGTCGACGATGGAGAAGAGGGTCGTAATGATCTTCACAGACGTGGGCTTCCTTGGCATCCTCTTGTCACACCCCAAATCCGGTATGACCGGCCAGGATACGCCTCGTATTCCGAAGCCTAACCCAACTCAAACACAACAACAATAATCTGAACAGCGGGAGATTTTTTTTTGTTTTGAAAAGAATAGACATGACATCACAAACCAAACCAAACGAAAACTCAATATGAACACACTGAACAAGTTATTAAAAAAGAGTTCAAATAAATAAGCAAAACTCCCCAAATAAAAATAAAATGCGAAAACCATGACCCGAGTCAACATGACTCAACAACCAAAGAGACACTAAAATGACTCAAGTATCCTCCTCGATCACGACATGTCACGAGACGCGCTGCCCTGCCGCCACCAGCCGCGCTACTGCACCTCGGTTCCTCTTTGATCTAACTCAGGTGCTGCAAAACAATAGTAATGAGGGGTAAGTTCAACTAGGACTTAGTGAGCAGATCAGTCCTCAATTCACCAAATCAATCATCACGCATAAAAACACAAATAGCCGATATAAATAACGTAACAGCAATGTTAGAAGAAACCAGCAATAATACATCCACAACTCTATGCATGAAGTCAACATCCGTCAACAAGCATTAAATATCTATGGCAATAAAATAGGAGCAATGCAACACCTCAATCATATGCATGCAATGCAACACCTCAATCATATGCATGCTCCCCGAACCCGTCGATCCCACATAGCCACATAGGGTAGGTAAACGAGTGGCCGCCGAACTATCACCCAGCTCAGTGTCGTCTCTTTGGGGAATGCCCTCCCCTCACTGGCACTGGCTCTTCCGAGCTAGCATGTTGGCGCATACGTTCCCCTCACCTGCTCGGGTCTTCGGACTGTCTCTTTGGGGTAAGATCTCCCCTCACCAGTCGGACTTCCGGAATAAGGCCAATGTTGTCTCTTTGGGGCATACCCTCCCCTCACCAGCGAGGCTTCCGAGAAATGCAACAAGCACATCACAACACCACACACGTAAGTATATAAGTATAAACAAGATGTGTTATTAACAAGAAATAAAGGGTATCTCAAGTGCATACCTCATCCTCCACCTCCTCCTGCCATACATCTCAATCACATACAGAGATATATGTAGAAGTAGTGCTCATAAATCATGAATGCTCAACACAAGTAAACAACCATAAAATAAAATTATAACACTGTAAGAAAGGACGCACGTGTATCATGAAAGCAGTGCAAAAAGAAACTCCAATTGTAAATCAATGGACTAGAACATGATGAAAGAACTCATCATAGACATCACTGATCTAGGATAAAATTCACCTTGTTAACTAATATATCCATGAATCATCTCAGATCGAATCACAAAAATATATAAAATATGATTTTTCAGCTTGGCACGCAAAATGAGACTATGCCCAGCTACTATTTTCAAAATCCGAAGGTCTGATTGTGATACAGACCTCACCAATGAATCTGGAACGTCGATTAGGTAAAAATTCATATATAACATGAATAATTTTACTAACTTTAAGACCTCCAAATAATTATTTAGAATAATGAAAGAAATACCATAATTTATTTAATAAATCACTGCTATGAATAAATATAACGGTGTTACAATCAATAAATCAGTAATGAAGTTTCAGCCCTTCATCTAAATAGGATCACATCACAACCTTCCATTTAATATGATGCAATCACAGCCCTCTATTCAACATGATGCAATCTCAGCCTTACATCTAACCAAATGCAATCACCACCCCACATCTACATGATGAAATCATAACCTTACATCTAATCAGATGCAATCATAGCCCTCCATCCAACCAGATGCAAGCACAGCTCTCCATCTATATGATGCAATCACAGCCTTACATCTAACTAGATGCAATCATAGCCCTCCATCTAACCAGATGTAATCGCGGCTCTCCATCTACACAAGATCAAATCCCTGCCCTTCATCTCAACCACTTCAATCCAGCCCTTCATCTCACCCAAATTAATCTCAGCCCTCCATTTTATTTCATTTCCTTAGGATATCTTCCCCACCTCCTCCCCTCACCCACCGCCGTCGCCGCCCCTTCCCCGGCCACCGCCGCCGCACACCGCCTGGAATCTAGCCGGACGGGGTCCCCGCCGGGTCCCCCATCATCCGACAATAGATCGTCGCCGCCTGGCTCTCGGTGGCGGCCCCAAAGGCAGTAGCTAGGCCGGCTGCCCCAAGGGCCCGACCGACGGCGTCGTCGCCAGCTCGGCCAAGCCATGGCCTGACCCACCATTGCTCGGCAGCGGCCGCGCAAGGCAACAAGAAATTTCTTCTTCTTCTTCTTCTTATTTTATTATTATTTTTTTCAAAAGAAAAACCACGATTTTTATTTCTGATTCGATACGAGAAAAACACGTCAAAAATCGATGAAAGACCCCGAAACATGAGAACAACGACATGAATCAAGAATTGGAGAAAAGAATGTTTAAATCCACTCACTGGACGGAGAGAAAATGGAAGGAAAAGATGCGCAGAATCTCACTACTATAATTTAGCCTTTTAGCAGTGATTGTTATGACGTCTGCTAGCAATTATAAATACTGCAAAAACTTTTACTAGCAATTAATGAATTCACACTAGATCCATTGTCATTGAAGACTTTAGAAACAATTTATACAATTGCTAGTAAAGATAAAAATAATCACCACTAAATGTATACATATATATTGAAATCTATAACTTTTTTGTATAGTTTTTAGTAATAGTTGCTAAATGATGTACCTTTAAGTTATTTAGTAGCAATTATCTTATTGTTACAAATTAATTGCCACTAAAGAAATAATCTCTTGTAGTGTCTCCCCCCGATCGACACCGACGAACTCGCGAAAATCCAGCTCGGGCGGCTCCTCCTCCTCGACGGTGCCCTCTCTCTCCTCTATCCTTTACCTCGGATGGCGCACGGCTCAAAAACCCCTGGCTGCACATCCCAGGGTCTAATTTATAGACACCGATTGGGTCCAAATGACCAAAATACCCCTAGCTAAGCTATCCGACTTAAACAACCCATAACTCATCCATTCTAACTCCGATTTGAGATCCGATTGCACCGCTAAATTCGCCTTGAGATCCTCTATCATTCTAGCATGCTAGATCATGGAGATAAGTCAAATAAAATTTCTCTTAATTTTTCTACATTAAATGCTTACTCGGGTATAATCCCGAAGCTTCCCGACAATCCGCGCTAACTATGACCCATAAAATTTTTGGGTATTACACCTCTCCGCTGCGCTCGCCTTCACCGTGGAGGCCACAAGGATCAAGGTCTTCCCCTAACCCTCGCACTTGTAGATCTTCCCCTAACCCTCGCACCTGTAGATCTTGGTTGGCGAGCAGTACCAACAAATAATCAAGACCTTGGCGAGTCTGCTCGACAAACAAAACCAGTCATTGAAAAAGTTTTCCTTACTCCCAATCCACGGTCAAATGCTGACCTCGAACAACAGGTTCTTAATAAACTTCTGTATTTTTCAATCTTAATCTAGAATCATAATGTAATGGTAGTTTCTCATAAGTTGTTTTCCTACTATACTCATTATTTCTTATTATATATAGATGTATATATTGCGGAGGGTTTCAATGGTTGTTATTCGTGCTGCGCTGAATCTGTAGCATGGTGGAGTTAAGGACTTTTATATATGCTCACTCTCTTCTAGGTTAGTCTGATGCTTCTTACTATCAATTTCATCACGTAAAAGCATTTTCAGCTTTTCAAAAATAAAAAAAGACTGTTGGAAGTTTACAGAGGAGGAAACGAGCTTTATACATTTACTATGTATTCTTTGTTGGAAAGTTTTCTGAAATCAACATTACTAACTTATCCAATTTTTGCAAGACTATTGTTTATAAAGGTCAACTGAAGCCTGTGCAACTAAAGAACTATTATTATGCTGATCTTGGCGATGAAAGGTTTACAAGTTACATGGCCCTGGTAAATATAACCTTATTCGACCTTTTTCTTTACGTACAATCTCTTCACAACAGACTGCAAGAGAAGACTCTGGTAGCGGAACTTTCTTAAGGTCAATGAGGATCTGAGGCATTAAACTTTAATTATATCTCATACTCTTCTGAATTCGGTACTACTTCAATTTGAGTACTGAATAACTTGAGTCGAAACTTAGTAAACCATGTTGCAAAATCATGATGCAGTGCTCCCCCCGGTCAGTGGGATAAGAGTTTTGATTTGGAGGTGAAAAGAATGATATTGGTGAAGGTAGCTAAGGTTCATGTGTTATTATGTATTGGCATCGAAGATCAAATAGAACATTTGGTGCTTTTAAGCACATCAATACAAGTTATATGGCAATTTTTAGTGAGACCCAAAAGTACAAGTTTAGATATATTCGATTTTAGATCATTGAGAAATATTGTTCATGTGCAGGTTCACTCTCGTTTCTCCACGAACACTTTTCCTAGTTGGGATCATGCACAATGGAGAAATCAATACATTAAGAGGAAATGTTAATTGGTATGTTTTGAACATTGTGGGTTATGGTGTTTACATGTTACTTCATTGTACACTAAAAACAAAATTAAATTTAGATTGTCATTTTAAAAAAATTATGTGCTCTATAGGATGAAAGCTCGAGAAGGTCTATTGAAGTGTAAGAAACTAGGCTTGTCAAAGAATGAGATGAAGAAGCTTCTGCCTATTGTTGATGCTAGCTCATCTGATTCAAGTAAGATATAGTTTTGTATCTATTTTCTATCCACCTATTGTATAATATGCTTGTTTAAATGTTTGTAAAGTTTCTTCTCTGTGTAGTGTGCTTTGCTTACCAGACATATACCTATATATGTATATAAGCTTGATCTGAATTAATTTGAATATCATTAGGGGCATTTGATGGTGTTCTTGAGCTTCTGGTTCATGCTGGGAGAAGTCTTCCTGAAGTTGTTATGATGATGATACTTGAGGCTTGGCAGAATGACAAGAACATGGATCCTGGCAGAAGAGTTCTATATGAATATTTCTCGACAATGGAGCCCTGGGATGGACCTGCTCTTATATCTTATGAGATTCTATACTGATGCTTTTAGAATAATACTCCACCTAGGACATTGACTCTGAAGATGCCTGCTTATTTTCTGTTATAGTTACTAACAATCGGTATCTTGGAGCAACATTGGACTGCAATGGTCTAAGACTTGGCCGTTTTTACATCACACATAATGTTTTGTTATACTTGTTACATATATGTAGACAAGTGATAAAGTTTTGTGCTTGAAAAGAATATTCCAGTTCTTCCTAATTGTTCTATGTTTGCAATCATTTGTTCTTTTCTATTATGTCATGAAAAGGTTATACGAGATCTGGCTCATGGAGGGTGGGACACTGAACGTGTTAAGCTAAAACTAGAAGTTAAAGTCAGGTAAGATTCATTTTATTCTTTGAATATCAACTCAACTTATCAAAAGTTCGACTAATATTTTCTGAAGTTTGTTTTGAGCTTCTCATGTAAAATGATACGTCATCTTGGTTCTAAAGTTTAGCAGATTTTGAGGAATAATGTTGATTTGTAGCACCAACTAATTAAAATACTTTTCTCTGGCTGTTTATGTTTTATCTACCTTATTTATTTTGCAGAACTTGTTTATATCTAACTTTGGTTAATCACAAGTTAAACTGAACAGACCAGTTTTTGTTTTTTTGCAAGGTTGTCATCTTTTACTATCAGTTTGGAATTTGTCATTTTTTATTATAACATAAAAATTATTAGATTGTTACTTTTCCAATTCCTCTTCCCAATGTTCTTTAGTCATTTATTCATTATCTAATTTGGTAGTCTATATTTAACATAGTGCTTACCTATTTAAAATTGAGAAAAATAGCAACATATGGAATTGTTCTCCAAAAGACTTGGAAATATATATATATTTCATTTCCTTTCTTTACTACCCAAATCATGCTTGACAATTGACATTACTTTTGCTCCTTGTCTTGTTGCTTTTTCCATATAAAGATAGCAAGAGTAGGTTAACAAATATTACCCTGTTCCGGTAAATTATCCTGACTCCACTGCTTTTGTTTAATACTGATTTTGGTACGTCTATCAATTTATCTTCATATAGATTGCTGCCAATGGCACATTGATGGAAATGGTAGCTGTTGATTGGCTAAAATCTGATAAGCAAGAGGATGATCTTGGTGGTCGCTCAGGGGGCATCGTACAAGTGATTAAATATTTCTATACGACTGACAAGAGATGATGGTTTATACATAGACTTAGAAGTGTGGGTAAGAAAGCATGCTTGATGGGTAGAGTTGAATTCTTTATTATTAGTAACATATATTATTTTTGCAGCATTCAATCAATTCTGATCAGTCCCACATCACTTATGATTAGTATTTCAGTACCACCTATAATTTGTGAGTAACCTTTTTTCTAGTATAGTCTGCATTAGCAAAGGCCATGTGTACTTGGACTCCCAAGTGGTTTCGTGCTAGGGGTATAATAGAATATGGAATCAAATACAACTACTTATGCATGCGCCATGATATATGCATGACTTAAAAAAAGTAGCATGACCTGGGTGAACATCTCCATGATACTACTTTGTTGATTTGAGTAAACATCTCCGTCCTTTGCCTGCTCCATGATACTACTTTGTTGATTTGAGTGAACATCTTCACTTATGCCTGCGCCATGATACTACTTTGTTGATTTGAGTGAACATCTCCATCCTTTGACTCTTTAAACAATCGTAAGCCTGGACCTGAATTTAATGCACTTTTTAGTCAAACAAAAATTAAAGTAATATGTAATTTAAGTTCAAATAACCAAGCATGGCATAAACATTATAACTTGCTGAGATTTCTTGTCTGTCATGTATGAATTTGTCACACCCCAACTAAGGATCGTGTGACCGGTCAGGGTCTACATACTACCCTGTAGCCTGCTACCTACACTGACCATTGAGAAAACCAGAACACATCAAATAAACGAAACCACAATGCAAATTTTATTTAAATTCTCAAAGCTCACAAATATATTTTTCAAAACCAAATAAGAAAAGCTAACATCGTCACAAACTGGAACATCTCAAGTTCAAAGTTTATTACAAGCTTTAAAAACCACAACTGTCAGTATAGGAAAACGACAACACAACAACTAGACTATGACTAAAGGACGCCACTACGAGATTGCCACCACTGCCTGCCCTCCAACTGCACCATGACGACAAGCCTCAACTCACTGATCATGCTCTACAAAACAAAAAGAAACAAATCGTGAGTCCACTCGGGACTCAGTGAGTGGTTCTTCCGAACCTCCACATAATCCTCAAATAGGCATGCATAAACATAAAAGACAACATAGCATATAGTCAGGGAGGTAAGTTACTTTTGATAGGACTACCGACCCCATGGGTCATTCTGTACAGTCCATATATTAGCAAAACCAGTCATAATGGCCTAATTAAGCCACTTGGCATTCGGCCCTTAGGGCCTACTTATGGTCTAGGAATTTCCAGCTATACCCGGCCCTACCATACAAGGTAGAATCACACTGGCCGCTCGGGCCACACCATATCAAGATGAAGTCAAGAAATCTTGGGCCATCGACTAGGATGGTCTACTAGTCTCTGAACACCGTCTAGGGTAGGGATAGCTAGTCCCACCCAACTAGGGTCTGGCACCTAGCGGACCCACTGGTGATATCTCAAGACCCAATCACTGGCCGAGTTATGCATCCATCATTCCGACTACTCAGGCATCTCGATAGACCATCACAAACACATCACATAAGCAAGTGTCCTAGAGCTTCCTTGTTTAAAATCCTAGGTGTCCGCCCGTGTTCAGCCCTTTATTTTCAGGTCAAAATATGTGTGCACTATTGCTCGCTAATTATTTCTTTGGTGTAAAATATAACTAGTCTACCTTTGAGTTTCCATAAATAGCACACACCTCAGATTTTTCATGTTAATTATCTAGCGTCATATACTATCCTTGCTAATGTGAAATACATGTCATAAACTTGAAAATGTACCCAATAACAAAACAGGACAACATATAAGCTATAGATGAATTACTTCACGTCACATACTATGTATAGCCATATGATTCAAAAATAAAGAATTTAAACAATTAATGAAACATTTCATGGATTAAACCAATAAGGAACATGTAATAAACATAGCAATAATTAAACATGACATCTGATATTCAATGAAACCTTTCCTTTGATACATGTACCATAACCATCATGTCCATATATGCATAGCAAGAACATTTTCATAATCGTTAGAATATAGATCTACAGTTGCTATCAATTCTCAAGATGGACAACAATCATATAATATAATTTGAACCTAACACTAAGCATGTAAGTAGGAATTCAAACGACGTAACATGAAATCCAGCGTATAGATCCGATAGCCCTGAGTTTTCCACCCCTCTTCATTGCTCGGCCGACTCAAGCAAGGTAACATCCTACTCGGCCGAGCCCTACAAGGGAGGTGAACATGTTGCGACAACAACACAAGTATCAATACAAAGGTCCAATATATAACGAACATAAAGCGATCTATAAGTTGCAAGACGAGCGAGGAAATTGGGGAAAATTTCGGCATGACCTTTCCCTTTTTTCCTCGACTCGACCAACCCATATAGAAGCAAGAAAATCACGATTTGAAAGTACGAATTCGTAGGTACACAAATCGATTAAGTTCCAATACGAAAGAACACATCGATCGGCAAAACAACTCGCGGAGAAATTCGATTTCAAGATCCATAGGGTCGGCCACCCGCCTCCCTTTAAAAACATGTTAACCACTCACCTTTGCTTGAGGAAGATGAAGGATCGGACGTTGGCGATCTCGAATCTTCCGACGACGACGCGATCTCCGGATCGACCAAGATCTCTCCTCCTTGCTCCTTCTCCCCCTCTCCCTATGCGTTGCTTTGTGTGGCTCCTAGATGAGCCGCACAACAGCTATGATGAGGGATTTTATTCCCTCATCTAACATGCCTTAATTGCCCTTACAACTTAACACTGACTCGACTCAGTCCGAGTTTGACTTGGGTTCCGACTCTATCCATAATAGGAGTCGATCTTAATTTAATTAAGGTACAAATACATAAAAGGAAACAATCATTAAACCAATTTAACTTCATACATCATTAGTCGAGTCATACCTTCTACTCGAGACGATTCTGAGGCTCGACTCGACTAACCCTGGGTCCGGCGCATTGCAAAAAAATAGATTTTTATATTAGGAAACTTTTTCGGGTCGTACATAATTGGTTTTTTTTTGCTTTTAACAGTTCTATGAATTAGAGTTTGCATACTTGACCGTATGCAATTTTTAAGTTTGAATTTGATTCGTGTCTACCAAGTGCTTTACTATAGCTAATATTTAAATCTTTTCTTAATTGAAAGCTTTGCTTTGTTGGCTCTTAGATGATTTCTATTATAAATTTTTTGGACCCAGCTTATAGGAAATGTTGATACAAACTACACGCAGCTAAGGTTTGGGAATATAATAATCCAAGTTTGGCTTATGTTTATTATTGTTTTTTGAACAAATAATGATAATAATTTAGCTTTGAAAGCCTCGAAATATGTGCTTGCCTTTCTTTCTCCGAAGTTTGATTGCTTAGTAAATCTTAGGTGTGATAGCCTAGATTTGGAAAACATATTCAGCTTTGAAAGCATTGAAAGATGTGATCACTTAGGAAACCATTGGATAGTTTCATCACACTAAATGGAAAGGAAAAATTAGTAGTTGATCACATTGACTCATTTGACATCAGAGAGATCTAGTGTGATCATAAATTGCAATACTGGCTTGGACTAATTTTCTAGTGTGATCTTAAATTTTTTTGTCATCGATTTTTATTGTCTTGTCTAAGTTTTTTTTTCCGCAAAACACTTTCATGAAGAATCACAATAAGATCTATATGGTGGCATCTATTTGATTGTGTCCATATGAGTGTGGATAGGTTTACCTTAGAACTATAGAGTAAATGAGCATTTTATCTTCATGTATTCCTCTTTGGAAACTCATGGAATTATTTTTTTGCTGCCAAAGTATGTTGTTGTCATGGAATAAGATCTATAATTCATAATATGCTGCAAAGTATGTTGATATGAAGCCAAAGTATGTTGATATAATTCATCTTTTATTCTGCAGCAAGGGATACTTTCTCAACCTGAAATATCTATGAAGAAATGCTATGGCAAAGAAAAAGTTGTTGAAGTTATGCATGGCTTAGGAGCATGGTGGTCAAGGTTCAATTGGAACTTGATGCTAGTTGGAAGATTTCAATTGGTCAAGGGTCAGATATCTAGAAGCTATGTTAGAAGATTTCATGACTATAGCAAGCTAGCTACTTTTGTTGTAGAAGACAATACTTAATCTACTTTCTTTTTATTATTAGAAGACAATATTAATCTATGTTTAAGTTTATTAGTTGATATTTTACTAAGTTTGGATTAATATTATATTTTAGTAGTTTGGATTTATGTAATGTACTCTTGATTTAATATATTGATTCTTATATTGTAAATAAATTAGAAAAAAAAAAAAAATTAGTAATAGCAACAAGCTGAGATTAAACTTACTTTTGTATGATAGTTTTAAAATGCTCTCTTTAGTGATAGATAACGGTTTGAAAAAGCTATATAAATATATATGATAACTAAATTTATTGCTATTGTAGAAAGAAGTAATAGCAGTTTCTGAATGCTATAACGAACTAATCATAACGGATACAAAATGTTATAAAATAACATTCATATAGTATTCGCAATTGTATTAATGAAACTCTATTGTAACTTTCCTACATAAGATAACGTGCGATTTGACAGCGTTTTGTATAATGCTATACACTACCTATGATAGTGTTTATGGCATGCTATTAATGACGATTATTGTTGTAGTGATTGCCTAAGTGAAGGGTGTAGATTTTTCTTGCCTTCTATGATTCAATTCGTTCATAAATCTTGATGCTTGTAATTTAAATTCATGCTTGATATTAAATCTGTGATTTTTAAAAATATATAATGTGTTTCAAATATGAGTTTGATGTTGAAGGCATGAGGGTTCTTGATTTAAATTCTTGAGCATAAATGTTGGTTCTTGGTTAAAGAGGGTTGTGATGCTTGTTGTTCCTGCTTAATAAGTATGGTTTTTATGAGATTTATTTTAATGATTATGAATCTGATGTGATGGAAATTTTGGAAGTTATATTCTGTAAATTTTCGGATTTAATTTCTTTATTATGCTGAAACTCAATTATGCTAAAAATTTCATGCTGAGTTGATGAATCATGGCTGATTTTGAAATCTTGTTTATGATGTGTATAGTTTTCTGAACGTAGTCGTATAACCTATCATTTTGACCAAAAAATATAGTTTGAAAACATAGGTCACACTCTAGAGACCAGATTCGGGTTAGATACATCAATTTCGGGCATAACAGTAAGCTAAAATAAAACCCTAAAACAAAACTATAATCTTGGTGATCTAAATTTTAATTGCATAATTAAAATTGAGCAATGGGTCAGCATAATATGTTATGATTCAACAAATAAAGTTATGCATGAAATAAAACCTCACGGGTTATGACATTACGGGTCTAGGAGTTAGGGTCGGGTATTGGAGTGTTGAGACGCTTCCCAATAAGGACACCCCTAAGACACCGTAGGAGAGACTTGACTTGGGTCATGTTGCGCCATATCTTTATGAATGGAGGAGAGGCTCGTTGAGGAGCCGGATTGCGGGCTTGGCCCGGAAGGTTGGATGGCTAATTCCCAACCTGTGAAACAAGTTCGGATGGGCAAATCTTGATTGTTCCTGCGTATCTTATGGAACAAGTTCGGACAGGCAAATCCCGATTGTTCCCTAGATTTTATATTTAAAAGGGTAAGTTCGGATGGGCGAATCTCGATTATTCCTACGTTATTTATTTGGAACAAGTTCGAACGAGCAAATCTCAATTATTCCCGAGGTGCTTTTAAGGAATAAGTTCGGATGGACAAATCTTGATTATTCTTGTGATATCTTAAAGGGGTAAGTTCGGACTAGTAAATTCCAATTATCCCTATGATATCCTAAAGGGGCAAGTTCGGATGGGCGAATCCCGATTGTCCCTATATGTCTCGTGGAGCAAGTTCGGATGGACCAATCCCGATTGCTCCCGAGTTTCTTTATATTAGGATAAGTTCGGAGGGTCGTCCCAAATATCCTAGTATGTTTTGTTGCCTTAGGGCATGGTAGGCTTAAGCCGGTTGATCTTCACCGTTTGGGTGTTGGTTGCCTTCGGGCATGTGGTGGCCAAATGGCCTGGTAGCTAGTCACTTCTTTGTGACCTTTCTTGCTTGAGTTAGGTGTTTGCATTTATGTTTTATATCTATGTTGGTTTTTCGTGGGGGTTGGTAGAACCGGTCACTGAGTTCTTTTGAACTCACCCGTTGTCGTTGTTTTTGTTCTTGTTTTGTAGAGCCTGACCGGTGAGGTGGGTTGGAGCACTTGGCGCGGCTGGAGGGCAGAGGAGTCATATTGATCTTATAGCAGTCCTAGTTAGGGGTCATAGTCGAGTTTTTGGTAGTTAATCATGCACTTGTGTTTTAGTATTTTGGAGTTGTAGTCCCTTGGGGACATTCATGTCTTTATTTCATATTTCATTGTAATTAAACGGTTGAACCTGATTTATTATTTCCGCACTTTATTATTTTGTTAAACTTACTTATAATGATTTATAGTTTGGTTTTCCATTTGAAATAAAACTCGTTTATTTCTTTCTGCTATGTTTTATTGTTCAGTTGGCATGTGCATGATTTAGGCTGCGGGGTATAGGCACGTATACCCTGGCCGATCACGTGATCCTGAGTTGGGGCGTGACAATATGGTATCAGAGCATGTGGTTCAGTCTGACTACGACCTAGAGTTGTCACCGTATAGCGCATTGCTAGCGTGTCAGTATACGATAGAGGTATGTTATGAGATCAATGGGCTAAGTCTGCACCTCAACGCGACTTATGGTTAAGTTTGCAAAATGTTAGGGTGAATTGAATTGCCTAATTATGATATTTTCTTTTCTTTCTGGTGATTCCAAATTGATGTAGGCCTTTGATGCCGCAAGGAGCGGTAGTGGCAGCAACTCCACAGAGCACTGAGGCTGAGGCCGGGGCCAGGGTCGTAGGAGACCACCGCAGGCCCAAGAGGAGGAACTGGGACAGTCCCAGGGTAGCACAGCTTGAGGCCGTGAATGGCCCTGTGCTAGAGAGTGCACCATTTTTAGGGGCTACCCTTGTATGAGTGCCTGGACTAGAGATCCTTGCAATGTTTGCTTAGTATCTTGAATGATTCATTGGTTCTCGTCATATAGTTTAAATATCTATGGTGCAGTTTGGTAAGGGCAGCCCTAGGGATCCTAAGGGGCGGTTGATAAAGTTCTACAGAAGGGATCTGTAGGGGTTGGCTGATGGTAAATTTCCCCTATAGATGAAATTTTGGATTGATTGGAGGATCTTTCCCCTGGATTTCAGGAAATATAAATTATGGGTGTAGAGCGACCATATGCTTAAGGGTCATGATTATGTGCGACTAGAGTTGAGTAGGACCCAGAGCAGTTCCGCTCTGAGGCATGTGTCGGGGTGCGGATAAACTGGGCGCTACAGAAAGGATTATCCTGGCAAGGGCGGTCAGCAGCCTGATCATACCAGAGGAAAGGCACCGATATCAGTGGGTTCGGTGGCTCAGAGGGGCCAGACTCAGGGGTGGAGGCCAGCGAGCTGGTGGTTCAGAGAGGCCCGCTGCACGGGTGTTTGGTATGAATCAAGAGGGCGCTGAGGCATCCAGGGCAGTTGTGTCAGGTAATCTTGTTATTGGTTCTGCCATTGCATATGTCTTATTTGATCCAGGTGCTACGCACTCTTTCGTATTTGCTTTGTTTGTTGCTAAGTTGTCAGGGAAACCTTCTGTGCTTGATTTGCCTCTTGTGGTGTCTACACCTACGGGCGTTTCTGTGATGACAGAGACAGTCTTTTGGGGCTACGAGGTTGTCATTTATGGGCACGTGTTGATGGCCGAATTGACACTCCTGCCGATGCTGGAGCTTGATGTGATTTTGGGCATGGACTAGTTGGCGGACCATTTCATCTCAGTGGATTGCAGGGCTAAGACTGTGATCTTCAGTAAGCCTGGATTGCCCCAGTTTACCTTCTAGGGTGAGGGAATGGGAGATTCATTGATAGCAATTTCAGCTCTCAAGGCCCGGAAGCTACTCCTGGGCGGTTGCCAGTCCTTCTTGGCTTTTGTGTCTGTGGCTGAGGGAGATGGAGGTGCGGCTAGGGACATTGGGGGGACGCTTGTGGTATGCGGGTTCTCTGATGTGTTCCCAGGGGAGTTGCTAGGGTAGCCTCCAGAGAAGGAGATCGAATTCTGTATTAATTTGCAGCCAGGGGTGAAGCCAATCTCTTTCCACTGTATCAGATGACACCAGCTGAGTTGAGGGAGTTGAAATCCCAGTTGTAGGAGCTACTCGAGTTGGGCTTCATTCACCCAAGTATTTCTCCTTGGGGTGCTTCAGTGCTCTTTGTAAAAAAGAAAGATGGGTCAGTGCAGATGTGCATTGACTACTGGCAGCTTAATAAGGTGACGGTGAAGAATCAGTACCCGTTGCCCAAGATTGATGGTTTATTTGATCAGCTTCAGGGGGCTCAGTGGTTTTCTAAAATTGACCTGCGGTCAGGGTACCATCAGTTCAGGATCCGGGACAGTGACGTCCCCAAGACTACTTTCAGGTCGAGGTATAGGCACTTTGAGTTCCTGGTGATGTCCTTCAGGCTGACTAATACACCTGCAGCATTTATGGATCTGATGAACCAAGTGGTCAGGGAATACTTGGATAAATTTGTAATTGTGATTATTGATGACATCTTGATTTATTTCAGGAGCAGGGAGGAGCATGCTGAGCACTTGAGGGTAGTTCTGGAAACTCTCAGGGAGCACAAATTGTATGCCAAATTCTCCAAGTGCGAGTTCTGGTTGGAGAGTATAGGGTTCTTTGGCCATGTGGTGTCTAGGGAAGGGGTGAAGGTGGACCCCACAAAGATAGAAGCAATTCAAAATTAAAAGAGATCGACTAATGTCGCTGAGATTCGTAGTTTTTTGGGTTTTGCAGGTTATTACAGAAAGTTTGTGGAGAATTTCTCCGGGATTGCATCGCCATTGATCCGCCTGACTCAGAAGAAGGTGAAGTTCGAATGAGACAGTAAGTAAGAGGAGAGCTTTCTAAAGCTCAAGGACCGCTTGACGTCGGCACCAGTTCTAGCAGTACCCTCGGGCTCGGGAGGATTTGTTATTTATTGTGATGCCTCTCGGGTTGGCTTGGGTTGTGTGTTGATGCAGAATGGCAGGGTAATAGCTTATGCCTCTCGGCAGTTGAAGGTCCACGAGAAGAATTACCTGACCCATGATCTTGAGCTAGCAGCGATGGTGTTCGCATTGAAGTTGTGGTGTCACTACCTTTATGGTGAGGCTTGTGAGATATACACTGATCATAAGAGCCTCCAGTATTTGCTCACCCAGAAGGAGTTGAACCTGAGGCAGAGAAGATGGCTTGAGCTATTGAAGGACTATGACGACACGATTATGTACCATCCGGGAAAGACTAACGTGGTAGCTGATGCTTTGAGCAGGAAGTCTATGGGCAGTCAAGAGGAGACCGTTGGCTCAGGATTTGGCCACATGTTTGGATGGCGGGACAGTCTTGTTAGTGTCAGCTTCTGGTGCGTTGGTGGCCCACTTGAGGGTGCGTATCTTGTGGAACAAGTCCGAACAGGCAAATCTCGATTGTTCCCTAGATTTTATATTTAAAGGGGTAAGTTCGGATGAGCGAATCTCGATTATTCCTACGGTATTTATTTGAAATAAGTTCAGATGGGCAAATCCCGATTGTTCCGGTGTGGCCTCGTGGAATAAGTTCGAACGGGCGAATCCCGATTATTCCCGAGGTGCTTTTAAGGAATAAGTTCGGACGGGCAAATCCTGATTATTCCTATGATATCTTAAAGGGGTAAGTTCGGACGGGAAAATCCCAATTATCCCTGCTATATCCTAAAGGGGCAAGTTCAGATGGGCGAATCCCGATTGTCCCTACGCGTCTCGTGGAGCAAGTTCGAATGGGCCAATCTCGATTGCTCCCGAGTTTCTTTATATTAGGATATGTTCGGAGGGTCATTCCGATTATCCTAGTATGTTTTGTTGCCTTAAGGCATGGTAGGCTTAGGCCTGTTGATCTTCACTGTTTGGGTGTTGGTTGCCTTCGAGCATGTGGTGGTCAGATGGCCTGGTAGCTAGTCACTTCTTTGTGACCTTTCTTGCTTGAGTCAAGTGTTTGCATTTATGCTTTATATCTGTGTTGGTTTTTCGTGGGGGTTGGTAGAACTGCTCACTGAGTTCTTTTGAACTCACCCGTTGTCGTTGTTTTTGTTTTACAGAGCTTGACCGGTGAGGTGGGCTGGAGCACTTGGCGCGGCTGGAGGGCAGAGGAGCCATATTGATCTCATAGCAATCCTAGTTAGGGGTCGTAGTCGTGTTTTTGATAGTTAGTCATGCACTTGTGCTTTAATGTTTTGAAGTTGTAGTTCCTTGAGGATATTCATGTCTTTATTTCAGATTTTATTGTAATTGAACAGTTGAACCTGATTTATTATTTTCGCACTTTATTATTTTGCTAAACTTACTTATAATGATTTATGGTTTAGTTTTCGATTTGAAATAAAACTCATTTATTTCTTTCTGCTATGTTTTATTGTTCAGTTGGCATGTGCATGATTTAGGTTGCGGGGTATAGGCAGGTATACCCTGGCCGGTCACGTGACCTTGAGTTGGGGCGTGACAATGTCAGCAACAACAGTGCCTCTCTGCTGAGCCGTTGATGATAATGTATCAACAACAGATATAGACCGTTGTGGAACCGTTGCTGATAATACTATTAACAACGGAGTGAGCGGCCGTTGTAGATTCATTGCTAAGTTATCAGGTAAGCGATCTTCTGCAACGGGTGCGGCCGTTGCTGATGGTCTTCAGGAACGACTCGTTATTCCAGTAGTGTATCCTTCCAATAAAGTATGCAAAAGTTCTCACAAACATCAATTTTCACATAGTCTAGACCAAGATCTCTAATGAATTTCCTAGCTTCATAATAAGAGTCATGAATACTCTTGAGTCAAAATGCCTTTTCCAAGAATTGGAGTAAGTTCAAAACTCCAATTCTTGGGGGCCGAGTTTTCTGATTCTAGGGGAGGTTTTGGCGACACATTTGGCTGTAGGTCTGCGATTGGCCCTCGGGAAATCAATGTTTTGCTGGGGGTCAACGCGCGACCTCGATTAATAACGGTCACGAAATATCACATTTCTTGTAGTGATCACTTGCTTATTTTTCGTGGTGTCATGGACAATTTTTATATGGCAGAAAAGATGTTGATCGTAGTATCTCCATTCTAAATTGGGTCATCGAAAGGAATAGGTTGCTTACTAAAGACAAGCTCTAGTTATAGAATATTCCAGCTTGTTAGCTTTGTGTTCTTTTGTGGTTCCTATAATGAGTCACACTCTCGTCTCTTCGAGAGTTGCAACTACAATATTGAGGGTTGGCACATACAACTTAAACTATCAATTTTCAAATTTTTCCTATCAGTTTCAAGCCTTGGGAACCAACTAGTCGCATGGGTAGACTAGACTAACATATTCTGATTATGTATGACTTGGAAATGGAAAATTTGTCAAGAGCAGAATCTAAGGTTCTTTGAAAACTGCAGGCGGTCATCTACAGAACTAGCAATCGAAGCGGCCTCAACTTTTTTGATACATGTTTCTTTACCTGAGCTTGATTAACAAATTGTATTAGTTTTTATTCAGAAGAAGTGCAGATTTGGTCCTATAAATTATCAATTTTTTGGACTTTGATCCTATAAGTTTCATTTTGGTATTTTCGATCCTGTAAATTTGCTCTGTAGTACAAATTTGGTCCTATCAGTGACGGTCCGTTAATTCTCCGTCAATTTGGACTAACGCCGTTCATACACGTTGACATATTTGGTCCTATAAGTTTCATTTTGAAATTTTCAGTCGTATATATTTGCCCTGTAGCAAAGATTTGGTCATATATGTTTGCCTAGTAGCATAGATTTGGTCATATATATTTGCCCCATAGCATAGTATGTTGATCATATCCATGATGGTTCGTTAACTCTTCGTCCACAAAAAAATAAATAGCATTATGTCCATATTGACAGAGTTAATGGAATGTCATGAATATGACCAAATCTATGTTACGAAGCAAACTTAAATATGTTACGGACCAAATCTATATTACGGACCAAATCTATCTGGTCTGTCATATAGATTTGGTCATATCCACGACGGTCTATTAACCCATCAACATGGGCATAACGTCGTTTATTTTTTCGTGGACGGAGAGTTAATGGACCGTCGCGGATAAGACTAAATCTGTGCTACGGGGCAAACATATAGGACCAAATCTGTTCTACTACGCAACATATAGGACTGAAAAGATCAAAATGAAACTTATAGGACCAAAGTCGAAAAAATTGAAAACTTATAGGACCAAATCTGCACTTCTTCCGTTTTTATTCTAGTTTTCTTTTCTTTTTTCTTCTTTTTCTTCCACTACCACTACTTGTATTTCTCATCTCTCTTGATAAATTTAAGTTTTCTTTCTAAAGAAAAAACTTTTTGGTTTTTATAACATGACCATTGCAAGACGTACAAAGACGCGAGAATTATACGCACAATGCGCATTTTACAAGACGTACAAAGACGTGGAAAGACGCATAAAGTACTACAATCGAGGATCAAATTTATGATTTATTGACAACATAATCAGATATATAACCACTAAGCTACTAGTAGATTCATAATTCTGGTTCAAGTTTTTTGAGTCAACCCACAAAAGGATAAAGCTCTCCCCAAAAAAAAAATTTCTAGTTAATTCCGGCTCTATTTGACCGCAAGTGAAAAGTCATAATTATGCAATTGTTTTCATTGTTCTGTAGCGTGGCTTGAAAGATTCTTTTACATGCACTGGTATCTGTTGCCTCCTTTTTATATATATATATATATATATATATAATAAGATTCACTAATGTCTGTGGGGCGTTCACATCCAAGTTTGGCTGATGTGGCAATTCTATAAATTTTGTATTTTTATGAATATTTTATAATTTTGTAAATTATTAAATCAATACTGCATTATATGTAATTTATCGTAATAGGGATTAATTTCCAATGCATGACATTATATGTAATTTATTGCAATAGGAATTAATTTCCAATGCATGCAAAATAATATAATTAAATGCTAATTGATTTAAGGGAGAAGGTATTGTTTTGTCCTTAACGTTTTTGATAAGAGAAGTTTATTTGTCCTCAATATTTTGTTTGGCTCAAAATTATCTAATTTTTTTTTAAAATCGGACTATAATATCCCTCACTTGAAATGACGTTAGTGTTGTATTAAAAGTGCTGACGTCACAATTTTTTTTAATCTCATATTCATGCATGGCTACCACGCCAATATCATGTCAACAGTACACGTGGAAATGAAGGGAACACTTTTCACTAATCTTAGTTCTAATTTGCTTCTAACGTTTGGTAAGAGGAGCTTATTTTGCCCTCCACGTAGAGGTGTTCACGGGGCGGGTCGAGTCGGGTTTAGGGAAAAAATTGATCTGACCCGACCAACTGTAAACGGGTCTGGTCGGGTCGGGTTGAAAATTTTTCACCTCCCAAACTCGACCCGACCCAACCCGACCTAGTTCGGGTCAGGTCAGGTAGTCGAGTTTATCCGTGTAGGTAAAAAATGAGTTTTTAACAATATTTTTTAAAAAGAATTAAAAAATAATTAAAAATAATACTTTTTAAATATAAATATTTTAAAAATGATTAAAAAAATATAAATAATCGGGTCATCAGGTTTCAAAGTCTAGAACCCGAGACCCGACCCGATTATGGTCGGGTTTGGTCAAATTGTACCCGACCCGACCCAACCCAAATAGGTCGGGTCGGGTCGGGTCGAGTTCTCGAG
The DNA here is from genome assembly GCA_034359265.1 of Canna indica. NCBI lineage: Eukaryota > Viridiplantae > Streptophyta > Magnoliopsida > Zingiberales > Cannaceae > Canna > Canna indica. The sequence goes on along the minus strand of CP136898.1, from coordinate 25,805,338 downwards.
TTCATTGAGTCGAGTGGATCCAATGAACAGCCCTACCTCCACGTTTTATTTAGTTCAAAATTATCCAAAAGATTTTAAAAATCGAAACTATATTGCTCATACAAACTCAAAAGTTCTGATTTTCAAAATCTTTTTGGATAATTTTAAGCTAAATAAAACGTGGAGGTAGGGTTGTCCATTAGATCGACCCGACCCAATGAACCCGAGAACCCCGACCCGATCCGACCTATTTGGGTTTGGTCGGGTCGGGTACAATTTGACCAAACCCGACTATAATCGGGTCGGGTCTCAAGTTTTAGAATTTGAAACCTGATGACCCGAGATCCGACCCGATGACCCGATTATTTATATTTTTTTAAAATATTTATATTAAAAAATATTTTTTATTTGTTTTTAATTCTTTTTAAAAAATATTGTTAAAAACTTATTTTTTACCTAAACGAGTAAACCCAACTACCTAACCCGACCCGACCCGAACTAGGTCGGGTCGAGTTTGAGAGGTGAAAAATTTTCAACCTGACCCGACCTAACCCGTTTATAGTTGGTCAGGTCGGATCGATTTTTTCTCTAAACCCGGCTCATGAACAATCCTACATGGAGGGCAAATAAGCTCCTCTTACCAAATGTTAGGGGCAAATTAGTACTAAGATTAATGGAAAGTGTTTCCTTCATTTCTACGTGTACTGTTGACATGAGATTGACGTGACAACTATGTATGAATATGTGATTAAAAAATTACCACGTCAGCACTACTGTTAACACAACACTAACATCGTTTCAAGTAAGGGGTATTATAGTCGATTTTAAAAACTTTTTACGTAATTTTGAGCCAAACAAAATGTTGAGGGTAAAATAAACTTCTCTTATCAAACGTTAGGAGCAAATCAGTACCTTCTCCGTTGATTTAATTTATGGCTGCCGATTTAAATCATTGTATAATTTCTTTTTTTGATTCAATCGATAATAGCAGCATTTATGCGTAATTGAATTTTTTATAATTTTGTAAAATATTAAATCATTGCTGCATTATATGTAATTTTTTGCAATGGAGATTAATTTCCCATGCATGGCATTATATGTAATTTATTGCAATCGAGATTAATTTTCAATGCATGCAAAATAATGTAATAAAATGCTAATTGATTTAATTTACGGCTGCCGACTTAAATCATTGTTTAATTACTTTTTTTGATTCAATCGATAATAGCAGCATTTATGCGTAATTTATTGTAATCGGCAGTGATTAATTTCCAATGCTAATTGCTAATTGCTTTAATTTATGGCTGCCGATTTAAATCATTGTTTAATTTTTTTTAATCAATCGTTAATAGTGCGTAATTTATTACAAATTAATGCTAATTGCTTTAATTTATGACTGCCTATTTAAATCATTGTTTATTTTTTTTATTCAATCGGTAATATAGCGGCCTTCAAGCAAAGTAATGTAACTGCAGCATTCATGCTAATTGCTTCAATTCATGGCTGCATAGCTGCCAATTTATTAATATGTAAATTCCAATTATATTTTTAAGTCAATTTGTATTATTTTGAATTGTAACAGTTATTAATGAAATTATATTTTAAATACTTCGTTAAATCACTTTTGCTTGAAATTTATTGCTAATGCATGCAATTTTTTTTTTAAAAAAGTTAAATTTAATTTGCAAATTTCCCAGTTGAGAAAATAAGCATTAGAAAAAAAAATTCTTCTATAGGTAATTTTTTTTTTATTTTGATTTAAATTGTAATTGAATTTAATTTTTATAGTTTTTTTTTTTATTTTGATCTAAGTTGATTTAATTATAAAATATTTGTAATTATATTTGAAAATTTTTTAAATTTTTTTATGAATATCACTTTTAATGGCTAAAAGTTATTATTGAGATATAATTTTTATAGTTGAATTTAATTTCTATGGCCGAAACTTCTACAGATTGATCTTGAAGATTGAGATGCGACAAAAAGAATAAATTTTTTTAATGTTTTTGTCAGAATTTTTAATTATTATTCTCAAATTTTTTTCTTCTAGCAATTTAAAGTTATGGTTGTTTGATATTTTTTTGTCCACGTCAATATATTTCCAAATCAGTATATCCACGCGTTAACTATTCTCATCATTTTTTTTAAGGAATGCACGGATTTTTTCTAAAAAAAATTAGTTCGAAAGTATTATTTTCTCATATTTTTTAAATATTTTTTAAGTACTATCTCATACTTAATCTTGCCCGTTTCAAAATCTATTGAAGTGAAAAATTTGGTAGTTCTTATTTTATTTTAAAAATTTAAAATATTTCATTATCAATCCTTTTTTATTTTTTATTTATTAATTATTTCTTTTCCTAATTTTTTTCAGGTACCTATTGAACGTCCAAATTTAGTATGTTCTTATTTATTTTTTAATTTTAAAATATATAAGTAATTATTTATACATATAAGATTTTTATTTTATCCGCGTCAACATATTCCTTCTCACTTTTTCTCTCTCTATCTCATTTAATGATTTCTCTCTTTCTTCCCTCCTCTCTCAATTCTACCAGAATTTTTATGAAAGCGTTTCATTTGCTTCTCTTCCATGGAAGTTTTATTTTCCCAGAATGTATTCTAATTTTTGGCCTAATTCTTCTTCTGATGACCGATTCAACATCTGATCAAAAGGATAGACCTTGGTTCTATTTCATCTCTTCAACAAGTTTAGTAATAAGCATAACAGCCCTATTGTTCTGATGGAGAGAAGAACCTATAATTAGCTTTTCAGGAAATTTCCAAACGAACAATTTCAACGAAATCTTTCAATTTCTTATTTTACTATGTTCAACTCTATGTATTCCTCTATCCGTAGAGTACATTGAATGTATAGAAATGGCTATAACAGAGTTTCTGTTATTCGTATTAACAGCTACTCTAGGAGGAATATTTTTATGTGGTGCTAACGATTTAATAACTATCTTTGTAGCTCCAGAATATTTCAGTTTATGTTCCTACCTATTATTTGGATATACCAAGAGAGATGTACGATCTAATGAGGCTACTATGAAATATTTACTCTCTGTCTCTCTCTAACGTTTAATGCATACTCTCTCTCCTCTCTCTCACAAGTTCAGTGCCTCTTATTCTCTCACTTAATTTCATCTTTTAATAATTTCTTTTTCTTATAAAATGAATTTATACAATAATATAGAAGCATTTTTAAGTATTAAGCTCAAAAAATTTTCTATTAAAAATATTAGTGTTTTTTCTAGATTTATATTTTATTAATATTTTACTTATTTATTATTATAAATTTTATTATATATATATATAATATTCTTTAAACCTATATTTTTATGGTAATAATTATCGAAAATATTTTTAAATATTAGAATTATTGTATAATTTAATAATTTTAATACTTTTAATTAGTTATCTATACTTATGCAAATTTGATTGGTATAGTTTAATTTATATTTGTGTTATACTCAATGTTTACCCTTAAAATTATTAATATTTTTCAATTTTATTTTTATATTTTTTTTCATAATTATTATTTGTTTTGAAATAATTTTTACTTTTTATTGAAAAATTAATTAGTGTTTTATTTTTTATATATTTAAAAAATGCTCTGAACCTGACAAAAATTAGAAATAATATATACTAGCAATCGGTGTCCATAATTGATTCACCCAATTAATTAAAATTTGTAATAATTTTTTATTAAAATAAAATTGACTTTTAATTCACAATAGAAAATATTTAATTCAAAACATTTTTAAAAAGATCAATTTTTCAACTAAATGCATCATAAATTAATTATCTCAAAATAATTTAAAATTAACCTCCAAGATCTTGAGAATCTTTTATTTTTGAATAATTAACTAATTTAGTGATTCATACAATAAATAAGCATTTAATTCTTCAATATGGTATTTTTTATTACCAAAATTAAAATATTGGGCATCGAAAATAAGAAAATATTATTACCAAAATTTGATCGATTAAGTTAGTTTGAGAAATTAGAGTCTCGCTTGATTACTCTACGTTGAGGAACTTAAATTCAAGTCAACGTGAGAAAAAGACACATGATATATATATTAATAATTCAATTACCAAATATTATAATTATAACATTCAAAAATAGTAATGAGTTTAATTTAGATATATTTTTACATTTTATGTATATATTGTATTTGGTTAATTTTAGTTTTTAATTTAAGGTAAAAAATACAAATCATATTATATATATATATAATTAAATTTCCTTAATTTTAATTTTTTATCATAATTTTTTAAATAATTTAAATTTAAATAATATGTACATATAATTATGCAACGCGTGAGTTTTCGACTAATACTTTTTAATGCCAAAATGAATTTACTTTCTTGCAAAGTGTTCCATCAAACATGTGTTATATGTGTTTTTCAAACTGGAGTAAGTGTTCCATGATTAAACAATTACTTGATATATATAATCTTAAGGTCGTTTTGCATAAGATTATCTATTCAAATTATATTATGCATTTTACATAATATTTTTCATGTACGTCTTGAATATTCCCTCGTTTAGGCAGCATTTTGATATAATTTGATATCTTGTATATTCTCTCGTTATGGCTTTATATTTTGATATAATTTGATATTAAATGTAAACCAACATTTTTAAAAAAAATATTATTGTAAATTGTTTTTTTAAAAAAATATATACATTTGCGACGGCTCTACGACCGTTAGCCTCGTCGCAAAAGGTATATCGAACTAGTTGCCAAAAGCAATCGCAGTTACAATTGCGATCGTTATGCGACGGCAAAGCGGTCGCAGCATCGTCGCATATATAATATTTTGTGACGGGTACAGTGGTCGCCATGCCGTCGCCGATATAATATTTGCGATGATCAAAGAATGTCGCAAATATTACGTGACCACAGTTTGCGACCGCTGTATATCGTCGCATATCGGTCGTAGAATGTTCTCATTTGCGACCGCTGCTTCTGTCGTCGTAGATTTTCTGTGATGATATCTTTTGCTACCGCTCTTTACGACCGAGTTTGGCCGTCGCAGAAGGTCTTTAGCGATCGTTTTGCGACGATATCGTCCGTCGTAGATATCCCGTTTTTTAGTAGTGTGAATTAGCACACATGCATTTTTTTCCAAAGATAGTTATCTATAATATAAGGTTCCACAACTGGAAATTATAGAGTTCAAGGTTTCCAAAGGAACCAGTAGCATCCAAAATACAATGGGATATCCCAAAAAATTAAATAACCAGATAATCACATAAATCAATCAAACTATAGACGAAAGATTGGTGTGGAGACGTCCAAACTCCTGTGCTAGAGAAAGAGAAACAGCCTAAATGTCATGATGAGAAGTGTTGACATCTTCAAAGATTTTAGCATTCCTAGCAAGCCAGATCCACCATAATATGAAGGCTAGAAGAGCCAAGTTCTCTGCACTTTGTTGACCAATCTTCAACTTCTGATACAACGCAAGCCACCACTTCCAAAAGGCATCCGCAGGTAAGCACCACTCTTGAGAAATAAATCCAACCCTTTGCCAAATCTGGAGCACATGAGGGCATAATAGAAAACAATGCTGAATGGTCTCCACCGCCCCGTCACATCTAGGACAAAAATTCATAACTTGAGGAAACCTCTCCCTTAACCTCTGGCGCACTGGTAAACCATCATGCATGAGTTTCCAAATGAAAACCTTAATTTTAGAAGGTACTTTCAACCCCCAAATTGATCTCCATAGCTCTTTAATATGCAAATTAGCATGTTGCACTCTTGGATAGGAATGAATATTCTGAAAGGCTAATTTATAACCTGATTTTACTTAGTATAACTCATTCCTTTCCAATGTCCAAATTACTTTATCAGCATGAAGAGATGGAGTAGTTTGTAAGATAGCACCAGAAACAGGAGATGTAAAGGATCCTTTGACCAAGTCAGTCATCTATGTTCTATCCTCATTTAAAAGCTGGCGAACCAAAATAAGATCTTGATTTAAACAAGCCGCCCGTGGAATGGTAAATGGGTATGAATTAAATACCCACAAGTCAGACTGAATGCGCACCGATGACCCAAACCCAATCTGCCATTTGATTCCTCTTTCAATCACCTTCCTTCCTTCTAATATACTTCTCCAAGCCCAAGAAGGGTTGCTACCTACAGTAGCCTCCATGAAGGATCCATGGCGAAAATATTTATGCATAAAGACTTTGTGAAGCAAGGAGTGATGACAAGTAAGGATCCTCCAAGCCTGCTTTGCAAGCATGGTTAAGTTAAAAGCCTTCAAATCTTTAAAGCCCATCCCACCATCCTCTTTGTCTCTACATAAGACATTCCACCATATCCAATGCATCTTTCTCTCAGATTCTTTTTGACCCCACTAGAAATTCACCATGGATTTTTGAAGTTCTTCAATCAAAGTATCAAGTAGTTTAAAGCAACCAAGGCTATAGATAGGAATAGCTGAGCCCACTGCTTTAATAAGAACCTCCTTTCCCCCATAAGATAGGAAAGAACGTTTCTAATGTTGTAGCTTCTGCGATACCTTCTCCTTGATATAATTGAAAGCATTTTTTTTTTGATCTCCCAACCAAAGATGGCAACCCAAGATATTTATCTTGAGCACCCACATTAGGAACTTGGAGGAGAGCTGCCAACTGCTCTCTAATCGGCAGTGAAGTGTTTTTATTGAAGAAAATAGTGGATTTATCTAGATTCACTTTTTGACCACTGAAGCTGCCATAAGTGTGAAGGATGTTAATCAAATTCCTACAGTGAGTTTCTGATGCCTGACAGAATAAAATGGAGTCATCAGCAAAAAGAAGATGAGTGATAGGTGGACATGTTCGACTGAGCTTGATCCCACGGACTCTATGGAGACATTCTTCATTATAAAGAAGATGTGTAAGCCCCTCAGCACAAAAAAGAAAAATATAAGGTGATAGAGGATCTCCTTAACGGAGTCCTCTAGAGGGCCTAAAACACCCATATGGTTGTCCATTAACAATACAAGAATATGAAACAGTAGAGATACACTCCTTTATCCAATTCAGCTATCTGTCACAAACCCCAACTGTTTCATTATATGCCGCACAAAACTCCATTCAACCCTGTCATAAGCCTTGCTCATGTCCAACTTGAAGGCCAAATCAGGAGGACCATGCCGCTTGTTCTTAAGAAAATGCATGCACTCATGAGCCACCAAGATGTTATCACTTATCAGTCTTCCCTTGATAAAAGCGCTCTAGTTAGAACTGATGAGACGATTCATATATTTCTGCATCCTATACACTAATACTTTAGAAACAATCTTATAAAACACTGTGCATAAGCTAATTGGTCTCACCTGAGCCATTGAAGTTGCATTTTTCACCTTTGGAATGAGACAAAGATGAGTATGGTTGAAACTCTTAAGCAGCCTTCCTCCTGAAAAGAAGCTCTGAACTGCTTTACTAACATCCTTGACTATAACCTCCTAGTAGTACTGATTAAATTTGGCTGTGAAACCATCATCACCGGAGGCAAAACACGGGTCCAAAGAAAAGACTGCGTCCTTTACTTCCCTCTCAGAAACAGGTTGAGTAAGGTTTCTATTCATGGAATTAGAAACATTTGTTCTCATATTAGCAAAACTGCTAGTAGGATCCAATGGGGAACTGGAAGTAAAAAGATCTTGAAAATAGCTCTGAGCATGCTCACCAATACTCTCAATAGTTGTACACCAACCTCCACTATCATCCTGAAGCCTCCAAATTTTGTTATGCCTATTGCGAAGCTGAAACTTAGAGTGAAAAAACTTTGTATTCTGATCACCCCAGTTAAGCCATTTGACCCTTGATTTTTCTTTCCAATAGCGTTCTTCCCTGTCATAGGCATCTACTAACTGGTGCTCAAGCTGCAATATTTCTTTTCTATTTGCATTGGCCAGATCTGCCTTCAGAAGGGATAAGCGGGCATGTAGACTACCAATCTCTCGGTGTGAATTATGAGAACTAGTTCTCTGCCAGTTGACCAAAGCATGTCTACAATTTTTCAGCTTCGAAAACAAATGATACATGGGCGAGCCAATAGTAGTCATACCCCATATAGAAGTGATTAAAGTCTTGACAGCCTCACTACTACACCATCTTTCTTGAAATTTGAATCTTCTATGTCTATTATTAGTAATCTGATTGGATATAAGCATAAGAGGCCGATGGTCTGAGCCAACGTCATCTAGATAATGAATAAGTGTCATCGGATAAAGGTGTCTCCATGGACTTATAGCAAGACCACGGTCTAGCCGCTCCTGAATGAGAGCTCCACCCATACTCTTGTTGTTTCAAGTAAACTTAGGCCCAATATAAACCAGATCAACAAGTCCAGCCATGTTAATGAAGTCAATAAATTCTGCAACTGAAGATGGAGATTTCTGACGGCCTCCTTGTTTCTCATCAAGGGAAGATATAGCATTGAAGTCCCCAATCACCAAGGAGTAAGAAGTAGAACGAGAGAGTACAAGCAATGCACGGTCATACTTTAAGTTCCTGATCCGCGCATCGCTATGAAAATGAACTGCGAGAACATCCCAATTTACTTGTTGCACTGGATCCTTCCACTGAAAAAAAAAAAAAAAAACATCATGGTCAAGGATAGAAATATCTGCATTATTATTCCAACCAACCACCAAACCACCAGCAATGCTGCGAGGATTAACACAAAAAATATTTGGCATTCCACATTTCTTAACTGCATTAGAAACAAAATTACTGTTATTCTTTGTTTCACATAAAAATAAGACATCGGGGAAATAGGATTTACATATCCTTTTCAGATTATGAATTGTCAGGGGATTTCCCATACCCCGACAATTCCAAGACAACATCTTCATGGCTCTCTAGGTACCGTTTGAAGGTCGATACCCGAGCCCTGAGCAGAAGAAGACACATTATCACAGTCATCCTGACAGGTTTCAACAACTACACCCTCTCGCATCATTCTCTTTGAACTGCGGGCCAGGTGTTTGACATATTTTCTTTTACCTAGGACATTTGCATTCATCACCTTCTTTCCCTCAGCCAAGTGAAAATTTTCAATATGGTCATGTGAGCCCCAATCAATCTGATTCAAAGGTTGGGTCTTCAATGATACTTCAGCCGGCTGACCTAACTCAGCCATCATATTCATCTTTGTGCACTCAGCACGTTGAGACCAAGTAAGAGCAGTCAAAGCTATATTAGCCTCCCCACTATGCCAAGTCAAAGGTAAATTTAAAAACAATTCATTACATTGACTTGGTAATTCAATAGACTCCGAAATAGGAGTAGCAGCCGACCGATCATGAAGGGGTGGAGAACCTGAAACATTGTTCGTCTTAGAATCAACTATAACCTCAGTATTACTCGACAGTAGCCCATCTAAGATTCCCACTTGCACTCGATCACACCCCAAATGGGAAGTAGCAGTAATTGGAACATCAGATAATTGTTGAAACCCGTCAGCTAACATAGAAGAAACTCGTCTGACTCCTTTACTAACACCACACTTCTGATTTAGGTTGACAACAGTCTGCATTCGAGAAATCCCGGCATCACTTATAGAAGTAAGTCGGCCTGATTCCAAATTATCAGCACTCGTCTGAGAGGTAAGATCAACAGTAGAGACTGGTATTGAAACATAGGAATTATCAACCGAAGTCTTACCAGTTGCCAGATTAGACTTACAAGAATGAGGTAAAAGCCCATCCGCTGAAGAAGATAGATCATGACCCTGCATTTGATACACCTCTGCTAATCCTCCTACCATCATCTGCTGCTTCATCCCTATGTTCTCGATCCCAGAAAGAATCACGGAAGAAGCTGGATTCTCATGTTCCAGAACCTGAGACGATGAACCAGATTTCTTCTTGTTGACGGAAAGAGAGTGAAAGCTACGCAAAAGGCAAACTGGGGTTTGCTTCATTTTTTCAGAATGTTCTACAGAATCAGACGAGGAAAACATAGGCTCAGAAGATGATTTCAATCGTCTCCCTACTTGATCTGCCCGTAGCCAGGAGCCTCCCTTCTCATGAGATGCAGCACCCTTCGATGAATCACCCAAGTATTGCTTGCAAAGTTGCATTTCGTGCCCCAGATGGCAACAGTAGAAACAAATAGTTCCTATGCGTTCATACCTCAATTTCACCGTCACCTGCTTATGAATCCCAGCAAGGCGCAAGGAATCCCGTAGAGGTTTGGTTACATCCAACATCACTTTGGCCTTTACAATCTGAGATTCCGGTCCATTCATAGAGGCAAAGTCAACCTTTATGACCTCACCTAACCGAGATCCGATTTTACGTCCAAGATCAAAAGTTTTATAGTGTTCAGGCAAACCCCATATTTGAATCCAAATAGGAACATGAATGAAGTCTTCAGTCACCATGTTCATATCCATTATCCACCGTTTAAGATTGAGAATATAGTTTTTGAAGAGCCAAGGTCCACCCTGTTCAACATGGACAGCATCCAGTGCACAGTCAAAGAAAAATTAAAATATATTATCCCCCAAAGGAAGCACTTGGAAACCCTTCGGATGTCCCTAGATCGATTTCAGAGCCGACTCCAAAGTTTCGGCGCTAAATGGACGATCAGATAGCAGACGACCCACAAGGCTTTTCAAACAGGGAGACACACCTTCTTTTATGTCTTCTTCCTCAACAACAATGTCATCTTCCACATCCTGTTCTGCCTCCATGAGACTAAGAAGAAAACGAAACGGACTGCAGGCAACAGCTGCACAAATCGAGCAAAAAACCACTAGTAATCTTCAACAAAGACACTCAATTGACTCCAACGCTAGAACCCTAGCAGAGCACTCCAGCAATTAGCACACATGCATTTGATTACAAAATGAAAAGACAATAAACTCAGAGAGTTCAAATTATCTCACTTGAGAGAATTCAAATTACCACTTCCACGTAGATAATGTGGATTGCCATCTTCATGCAATATTTTATTTTAAGATATAATTGCCCTCTCTAATTTTTCTCTTCACTTTCTCTTCACTTCGCCATCACCTCCTCTTCCGTCTCCTCCTCGTCCTCCTCTCTTTCTCACACACAGGCTCATCATTTCATATAAATATTTTAAAAATTAATTATATCATTATTGTTTTATCATCTACTTAATGATTTACCATTTAATTTTAAAATTTTAAATTAATTAATTAGTTACCATTATAATTTAGTATACAGTAGTGATAGTAATATTACAATTTATTATACAGTGTAAAATAGATTTTGGAAATATCTTATATGTTATTTTGAAAAGAAATATATAGGACTATTTAAGTACACCAGTGTGAAATTCCTAATAATGATACTGGTGTACTAAACATAATTTCGAGTAATTTTGCAATGATATGACTGGGTGTATCATAATTGTGATGCAAGATTAATTGGCATTTTATAAGATTAACTGTGATGCAATATTTATGTATTCATATTCGCACTATATTCAAATATAGATATCCGCATCGCATTCGTATTTTAATAAAAAAATATATTAAAATAATATATTTAACAAAAAAATAATTAATGAGATAAAATGATAATCATATAATTCATAATATAGGTGATGAAAATATTAATACATAAGTTATAATATATATTGAATAAAATGGTAATTATATATATGCGAATAATACGATGGGGATATGGATCGGATATGGTGCAGATCCATATCTACGTGGATAAGAATTTTTACATCTATATCCGCACCACATCCACGTGGATAAGAATTTTTTAAATAACTGATCCACGCGGTGCAGATGCGGATATAATTGCCGTCCCTACTCATATTCTCATTTCCTTGAAAAGAAATAAGCAAAGTGAACCGCTTAATTGCATTATATATACACTAATAACAAATATAAATATCTATACTAATAACATTTCATAATTCAATTTGACGACTTCAATAAATATATACCGTTAATAGTGGAAAAAATGCATTAAGAAACATATAACAGTGAATTAAACTAAAGACACTTGAAACAAACACTACATGCTTAAACTGGTATGTTTCAAGTGTCTTTAGTTTAATTCACTGCTATATGTTTCTTAATGCATTTTTTCCGCATCCGCTAACTAAAAATCGCATCCGCACCGTATTTGATCCATATCCGCAAATAAAAATGGATATGAGATTTAGAAAACTTATAATCGTGCGGATATGGTGCAGATACGAATATGACTGTGGATCCGCACCGTATCCGCACCGCTTATCCTCGTCTCTGAATTACTATTTTGCCCATATAAGTTATTAATATATATATAAAAGCTCTATGGTAATTTCATGTCAAGATGAAATGTTGAAGTATATTATAAATTTATTTTGGATCAATGAATTGATAATTTATTGATTTTTTAATTAAATATATTATTTTAATATTTTTTATTAAATACGGTGTGGATACGGATGCGGTGCGGATATTCGTATTTGAAGCCATGCGGATATGGATATCCATATTCACATCCGTAGCGGATACGGTGCAGATACAGATGGGAGGATATGGGGTGCGGTACGGATACAAATAATCCAGTATCTGCACCGTATCCGATCCGTTGCCAGCCCTAGTCTTTAACTGTGACCTTGTTAGGCAGTTTTGCACAAGCTCTACCGGCTACTACATCAGCTAGAATAGAAATAGATTTCTGGTGTTGGAATGTCATAAGTATTATTAGATGCTTCATTGCAGTTATGATTTGGGAATAACCCAGAAAAATTATAGGGCAAGAGAGCATATTGTACTTTATTGGTAGCTATACTGCTACTGCTGATTTTGCCTTGGCCAGAAGCTGAGCACCGTAACTTCTATAAGAAAGCTATGAAGATAAGACAACTCAGAGACAAGGGGAAGAAAAACATCTGAATACATTATCAAGAGTTGTTTATGTTGATTGATGTTAAAGTCTCACGTTGATTAAAAATATGACCAAGATAACCTTTAATAGTTTGGGCAATCCTCTCGATCCCCATGAGCTAGCTTTTGGGATGGAGTTAGGCCCACTAATTTCTTAACATGGTATCAGAGCTTATCTTGTGATTGATATTGTGCCACCCACAGATGTTCAGTCCTGCAAACTCCATGCTCCAGATGTCCAATCCTGGACGTGAGGGGAGTGTGTTAAAGTCTCACATTGGTTAAAAATATGATCAAAATAACCTTTAGTAGTTTGAGCAATCCTCTCCCCATGAGCTAGCTTCTGGGGTGGAGTTAGGTCCACTAATTTCTTAACAATTGAAATAATTACCAGGTATTAATTTATTTGAGCTATCGGCTTTCTGATCAAATGAGAACATAATATAGGATGTCATCGAAGAATGGAACATAGTGATCAATTAAAGATAGAGTATTTGATTGATGGTGGATGAGCCATAAGCACAGCTCTTTACGTTAATGCATTGAATCTATTTTTTTCTCAGACATCTAGGGCCCGTTTGGTTCGCAAACTGCTCATCACAGGACACCAGACAGGGACAAGGACAGGACATCAGATGTCCTGGAATAATAGCTATACCGTGTTTGTTTCGTCAAGAACAGGACACGATATTCCGTTCTGTCATGCGTTTGTTTCGCTATAACAAAGTATTATATATGACAAATGACTAAAATACCCTTGTAAATTAGTCTTAAAATTAATTAATATGTAAAAAAATATTAATATATAGTATCAAATACTTTAATATAATAAGAAGTTTTAGTTTAACTAATAAGTGTTCAACTAATTTTCAATTAACCTAAAAGTATAACAATAGGATAATACCGAAAAATAAAAAAATCATACCAAATGATTTCCAATCTAAAATCTGACACCACTATCGCGTTCAACACGCGAAAATTTACAACTTTGGTATTCACCTCGACTCGATCCGACGATTCTACGATCAAAGGAAGGGGTAATTTTGACAATTGCAGCCCTTGTCCTCCGCCCGATTTCGGTGTACCGAGAAATTTCTCGGTACACCAAAATGGGTGGAAATCCTGTCCCGGACAAGGAGAAGTCCTTGTCCCGAAGCTTCTTTTGCAAACCAAACGGGGGACATGGGCGGATGTCCAGTCCAGTCCCCCGTTTTTTAGCAAACCAAACGGGCCCCTATTCACATTCTATTTTATGGTAATCTATTTTTTTTCCTCAGGCATCTATTAAATTCTTAGAACAATAATTCACATGCAATTCCAAAATAAACATAACTGTCTTGGTAATGTGATATATACCTACATTATGAGCAACCATGCATGCTAAGGATCGAATATGCCCACAATTATTATACTCGGAATCTATTCATATGTGCATTTTCATATCCTCTTGAACTTTCTTAGTGCTAAGGGTCAAATTTTATTGCACAGTAAAACATTGCGAGCCCAATTTTATTTCATCCTGAACTCCAAATAATGCAATCCTCAATGGCAGATTATAGAGTAAAGGCAACCCAGTCGTATAGCTGGTGGAAGAGGCAAAGACATGGTAGCAAACTCCGTAGTATCCACAAGGAGATGCAAAGGTTTATATTTTAAATTGTCAAGTATAGACATCCATGTAACATGCCCATTTTTTCTTGCCACATGCCTAAGTATCTCAATACTTATCCAGGTAGAACTGAACACCTTAGCATTTGTCAAGGTTAACATGTTTATCAGTATATTATCCAATAATCTGCAATTACACATTGCACTATTACAGAAAAATTTGATTCGGATGCTTCATTAAGAGTACTTGATATTAGAAAGCAATTCATGCACTTCAAAGCAGTCAATAGATTTAAGACCACAAATCTTTCAAAAAGAAACAATAATTTCCACAATGATGAAATGGAATACCTCCTATTACAGGTTTGATTAGTTGAGCTGTTGGAAGGCATGTGTTTATTTGTCCTGATTGGAGAATGCTGACAACAACCAGAAAAATATTTCAAGAGTCAGTATAGGTAACCTTAATATCTCTAGGACTAACTTCGGCATTAATGAATTATGATCTTATGTACAAACCGTGCGATATATAATTAGTCATTACTGTTTCACAAGAAAATTTGTTCTAAAGATTTCTTCAGTTCATGACTCAGCATATATATGTGATCATGGCTTCATAAAATGGAGTGCATCAAGTTCCACTTCACACACTACTAAAAAAATGGTCTTTTGCGACGGCGAATTTGCGACGGCAGAGGATGCGGTCGTAGATGCGATGGGTCTGCGATCGCCATCCATTGGGGTCGTAGACTGGCAAGGGGGCGACGGAGTTTGCGACGGCACTCAAATTTGCGATGGCAGATGATGCGGTCGCATATGCGACGGGTCTGCGACCGCCGTCCATTGGGGTCGTAGATTGGTAAGGGGCCGACGGAGTTTGCGACCGCATTGAGTGCCATCGCAAAATAGCGACGAGTTTGGTGACCATTTGCGACCGTTAGTTACGACCGCTTATTTGCGACCGTTAGTGCCATCGCAAAATGTTATTAAATTCCCCGCGTGCCCAAACCCTTTTTTTTCTCTTCGATCCTCTGCTCAACCCGATCTCCCTCTTTCTCTACCGCCTCACTCGTTCTCTCTGCCGCCGCACGCCGACCGCCGCACGCCACACGCCGACCGTCGCACGTCGCACACGGACCGCCGCCCACTGCTCGTCCCCCGCCGCAAGCAGGCCTTGCCGCTGTTCGACTGTTCAACCGCCGGTATCCTCCTCCTCCTCCTCCTCTCTCTCTCTCTCTCTCTCTCTCTCTCTCTCAACCCTAGCCGGCGGCTAGGATTTATACTTGAAACCTAATTAGTCTATTTGTACATTTCTAACCTTACTTCATTACTTGATTGTGATTTCATAAGAAAAGAGCTCCCTTAAGTGCTCTTTCTATCTTATTCAATTGAATATTAATGGAATTTTGACATTGCTATTTTTTACCATAACTTCAATCAAATCCTGAACTAATTTGCAATCAAAATAGTTAGCTTTATTTTCGTCATCGTAAAAATTAAAATTCTCTTCTCTTCTCTTCTTTTCTCTCTTTTTTTTTTCGTTAGATGCAAGTTAATATTATTTTAAACCCCCCATGAACCTAGGACTTAGGATGATAAATGAGCTATGTAGGGTTGCATTTGGACGGTTCACAAGTAATCACACCCCTTTTCTTCACTTCACATTAATTATAAAGTATGATATTGCTCTCTACTTAATTGTCATCACACCAAATGCTAGCTTATCATCGAAGAGCCTATTCACATTATGGTTGAAGGCATCACATGGTGAGCATAAGGGTTTGTCCAATAAGCTTTTGACTTGAACATGAAGCATGATGAGCATTGCACACCAAAAACACATCATTGATTTTTTTTCTTCCCCTGCCCTACCGGTCTTAATATTGAGGAGTAGAACCACTTGTATTAGCTACTAGTTTACTTACCAGTTTACTTAGTTTTGCTTACTCTATTACTTTGTAAGTCTTTGTCTAGTTAATAAGCTTCTAAGACTCTGTTATGAGCTGAGTCAAATGCCATGTAATAAATGTAAAGCTGAAGGGTATGGATGTCTTTACATTTTCTGTAAAAGCCTAGGTATAAATACTTTTTACCTGCTGTAATAGTGATTAAGTGGAATAAGATTCAAACTCTATTTTTCCCCCTTTCTTCCTCTCAAACACCTGAGATTCACAGATCCCTCTGTTCATCTTTTCAATATGGTATTAGAGCAAGGGAGCTTGATTGAGCTAATTGAGAATCTATCAGGGTGCGTTTGAGAAAGCTATCTTGGTGGTGATCGAGCGATTGACATCTGGCGATTGGGCGATCTGCGTCTGGCGATCGAGTGTTCCACATCAGGTGATCGAGTAATCTGCAGCTGGATTCATCGAGTCATGGCCAGGAATCGTAGATCTGGTGCGGCAAGATCAGCCACGGCAGATTCGCAGAATGTCCAGGACAGCGGATCATCATCGGAGATGGCTGACATTGACGACAGCCCGTATGTTCTTCAAGGGAACGACAATCCAGGTATGAACTTAGTAAATTTGCAAGTTACTGGGCATGACAACTATTTGCCCTGGAAGCAATCAATGTTAATCTCCCTATCTGCCAAAAATAAAGTGAGCTTCATCGATGGAATATTGCCGGCTCCCGACAAATCATCTCACCAGTTTAGGCTATGGAAACGTTGTGACGACATGGTCAGATCATGGCTACTGCAATCAATAACTCCAAAGCTATCCACAAGCATAATGTATGCTCAATCCACTGCGCAGATGTGGAAAGATTTGGAAGGGAGGTTCGAAAGGAGCAGTGAACCAAGAATATTTGAAATTAGAATGTTGATTGGCTCAACTAGGTAGGGAAACCTATCAGTGGCAGATTACTACACCAAACTCAAAAGTTTGTGGGATGAATTAGATGCATTGGAAGTAGGAATGAGCTGCAACTGTGAGTTGGGGAGAATTAACAGAGATAGAAATAGACTCACCCAATTCATGATGGGATTAAATGAGTCATACACCAGTATAAGTGGGCAAATGTTGTTGATGTGACCATTGCCTGATTTGAATCAGGTTTACTCCATGTTGGAGCAAGAGGAAACCCAAAGACAAGTAGATGTTCAGAATGTAGACATTATGGAAAATGTGGCCCTAAACAGTGTGTATCAGAATCTTGACTCAGGAACCAAGCCAAACAAAAATAAGAATCAGCCATACCTGATAAAGTTCTGTGATTATTGCCAAAAACCTGGTCACACCCGAGATGTGTGCTACAGGATACATGGGTATCCTCCTGGGCACAGATTATATAAAGGAAAACAGAAACATAATGAGCAAAGTTCAAGTGATAAACAAGTGTACAATGCACAAGCAGTAAAGAATGATGAGAAAGACACTCAGGAGAAATCAACACCAGCCTCAGCACTCAATCTCTCAGAAGAACAGATAAGTGTTCTCATGAGTTTCCTCAACAGTAAGTGCGCAGGACAACATCAGGTCAACATGGTTGGTATGGCTACTTGCTCAATGTCTAATTGTTCATATGCTTGTTCAATGCTCAAAAATTGGATTCTTGACAGTGGTGCAACATACCACATAGCCTCTAGCCATGTCATACTTGAAAACACTCATAAACCTTTACATAGTGACAAGGTAACCTTACCAGATGGCACCTCAACCATAGTTTCACATCTAAGAACCACTTACATAATCAAAAACATCAAACTTGCCAACACTTTGTCTGTGCCATCCTTTAAATTCAATTTGATGTCAGTAAGCAAGTTAACCAAAGAACTTAACTGTTCAATCACTTTTAACCCATCCCATTTTGCAATTCAGGACCTAGCTACAAAGAAAATTCTTGGGAGTGGTAAAGAGGAAAACGGGTTGTACTTGATGACTGGAGCTTCACCCTTTTATTACAACAAAGAGCTCATATCTCCTCAAGCTTTAAACACTAGTTTAGATAAGTCTGCCTTGTGGCATCTTAGGCTTGGTCATATGTCTATAACTAGGATGAGATTGTTAGCTCATGTCATTCTTGAGTTAAATAAAGTTTCTGACTTCTTTTGTAATGTCTGCCCAAGAGCAAAACAATGTGCTTTACCTTTTCCCAAAAATGCAAATAAAAGTTATGTTTCATTTGATATGTTGCATTGTGATGTGTGGGGACCTCATAAAGTCCCAACTTATGATGGTTGTAGATACTTCTTGACTTTGGTGGATGATTGTACAAGAGCATGTTGGATTTATCTGTTTGCTAACAAAAGCCAAGTTCCCATCCTACTCACGAGCTTCATCAAAATGATACAAAACTAATTTTCAAAAACCATCAAAGCCATTCGAACTGACAATGGGAGTGAATTTTTAAATTCCACCTTAAAGGACTTCTTTTCAAACCAGGGAATCATGCATCAAACCTCTTGTGTAGAAACCCCTCAACAAAACTCAATTGTTGAAAGAAAACATAGGCACCTCCTAGAGGTGGCAAGAGGGCTGAAGTTTCAATCCAAGCTACCCCTAAGGTTTTGGGGAGATTGTATATCCACAGCCACCTATCTAATAAATAGGTTACCTAGTCCTATTATCAACAACTGCAGCCCTTATGAACTGTTATACAAAACTAAACCCAATCTCAGCCACCTTAAAACTTTTGGATGCCTATGTTATGTGAACACCCTCAAACAAGGAAGAACCATGTTTGATCCAAGGGCAAATGAATGTGTCTTCATAGGATATCCTTATGGGAAAAAGGGTTATAAGGTTTGTGATTCAAAAACTCACTCCATCATTGTTTCCAGAAACATTACCTTTGTTGAACACATCTTTCCCTTTTAACCACAAGATGCCACCAAAACCATATTTCCTCTTCCTAATGTGACAAATGATGCAAATGAAAATTGTATCATCTCAAACTTTGATTTTTCAAACCAATCCATTGACCTCAGTCCATGCTCCACCAAAGTCAGGAATCAAAATGAATATCCAAGTGATTCTTGTGACCATGAAGGAAAAGCTATTGAGTTGGGAAAAGAAGATCAGTTAGTTGTTGAGTTGCCACATGTATCAAGTAGTCAAGAGTCTAGTGAAAGTACTCCATTAGAAGTAGTTCAAACTTCATCCATACAGAGTGCATCCATTCCAAGTCCACCAAAGATAAGAAAAAGTCAGAGAGTGGTGAGAAAACCCATGAAGCTTCAAGATTATAAGTGCAACCTAGCTTCTAAAAAATACACTTCCCAAGGTTCTCTTAAAAGCATTCTATATCCTCTAGAGAAGTATTGCAACCTATACAAAATTCCAAAGAGCCATAAAGCCTTTATCACCACCATTGAAGCCCACCAAGATCCAAAAACCTATGAGACTGCTGTCAAGGATCCAGTATGGGCAAGTTCAATGCATGCTGAACTACTGGCACTAGAAAGCAACCAAACATGGAGACTGTGTGACCTACCAGCAGGGAAAAGGGCAATTGGCTGTAAATGGGTATTCCAGACTAAATTTAGGCCTGATGGGAGTGTAGAGAAGCACAAATCAAGGTTGGTTGCAAAAGGTTTCACACAAATAGAGAGAGTGGATTACCAAGAAACCTTTGCACCAGTCTCCAAATTGGCCACTGTCAGGATTTTGCTGGATGTTGCAGCAAGTTTCAAATGGCCTCTACATCAGTTAGATGTGAACAATGCTTACCTTCATGGTGACCTTGAAGAGGAGGTGTACATGCAAAAACCTCCAGGTTATTGTGATCCACAGGATAATAGAGTTTGTAGATTGTTGAAGTCCATTTATGGACTAAAACAAACAGGCCGACAGTGGTATGCCAAGCTGTCAAATAGCATAATGTCACAAGGATACATACAGTGCTCAGCTGATACATGCATGTTTGTTTAAAGAAAGGATGAGTTGATCACCATAGTTTTGGTGTATGTAGATGACATCATAGTCACTGGAACAAATCAGACTGAGATTGAGTGTTTGAAGGTTTTTCTAGATGACCAGTTTAAAATCAAAGACATGGGTGAAATGAAGAATTTTCTTGGATTGGAAATACAAAGAACCAGTGAAGGTTTGCATGTTTGTCAAAGGAAATATATAATTGATTTACTGGATGAGATGAAAATGAAGGAATGTAAGCCAAAAAACACTCCTATGCAAGCCAATGTCAAGTTCAGCAATGAACCGACCGATATTGATCCTATATTTGAGGATGCTAGTATGTACAAGAGACTGATAGGCAAACTCCTGTACATAACTGTTACCAGGCCTGATATCAGCTATAGTGTACATACACAGCCAATTCACACAAAAGCCTCTGAAATCTCATTATCAAGTTGTGTTAAGGATACTTAAATACCTAAAGAAATAACCTGGACTGGGTCTGTTCTATGCAGCTGATAATTCCTGGCAAGTGACAGGATATAGTGATGCTGACTGGGGTAGTTGTAACATGTCTAGAAGATCAATATCATGTTATCTTGTAAAGTTTGGTTCATCATTGATAACTTGGAAATGTAAAAAACAACTCACAGTCAGCAGGTCAAGTGCCGAGAGTGAGTTGAGGGCTCTTTCCAGCACCACAGCTGAGGTGATATGGGTAATGAAGTTGTTGAATGAGATAGACATAACATGCAAGAAATCCACACCCATTTACTGTGACAACCAGAGTACTCTCCACATAACAACCAACCCTATTTTTCACGAGAGAACCAAACACTTAGAAGTAGATTGCTACTTCGTGAGAGAAAAATATCAGCTGGGAATTGTTCAACCACTATACATTTCAAGTGTCAACCAACCTGCAGATATACTCACAAAAGCTTTGACAAAGAAACAACATCAAAATATTATACCCAAGTTGGGACTGGAGAATCCATTCTCCACTTCCAACTTACTGTGACAACGAGAGTGAGTTAAGGGCTCTTTCCAGCACCACAACTGAGGTGATATGGGTAATGAAGCTGTTGAATGAGATAGACATAACATGCAAGAAATCCACACCCATTTACTGTGACAACCAGAGTGCTCTCCACATAACAACCAACCCTGTTTTTCACGAGAGAACCAAACACTTAGAAGTAGATTGCTACTTCGTGAGAGAAAAATATCAGCTGGGAATTGTTCAACCACTATACATTTCAAGTGTCAACCAACCTGCGGATATACTCACAAAAGCTTTGGCAAAGAAACAACATCAAAATATTATACCCAAGTTGGGACTGGAGAATCCATTCTCCACTTCCAACTTGGGGGTGGGGGTGTATTGAGGAGTAGAACCACTTGTATTAGCTACTAGTTTACTTACCAGCTTACTTAGTTTTGCTTACTCTATCACTTTGTAAGTCTTTGTCTAGTGAATAAGCTTCTAAGACTCTGTTATGACCTGAGTCAAATGCCATGTAATAAATGTAAAGCTGAAGGGTATGGATGTCTTTACCTTTTTTGTAAAAGCCTAGGTATAAATACTTTTTACCTGCTGTAATAGTGATTAAGTGGAATAAGATTCAAACTCTATTTTTCCCCCTTTCTTCCTCTCAAGCACCTGAGATTCACAGATCCCTCTGTTCATCTTTTCAATACTTAAAAGCTCAGAATGCAACAGTGATGACAAAATGCTCTGTGTTGGGGGGAGGGTGTTGGGTCATTGCTTGTGGTCATTTTCGCCATGAATGCTTTGGCTCATGCTTATCCAAATGGGGATGGGTGATGGTTCCACCAACTCATCTATTTGGCACAACATGCCCTTTAAATTGGTCAAGAGCTTTGAAAAGATGCCTCCCTTGTTTGACCTTTAAAGGAGTGGCCACTGCATGTTGGCTGACTCACTTTCTCGAATGCCTATCAATGTTCTGTATCATTTAGAGCTTCTGGAAGAGGCTCGAGTTGCATCACAATGTGCAATAAAAGAACTACAGCAGGTCATCGAGCAATTTCCAGAAGTATTTGAGCCACCTCGCGGCTTACCCCCGTGTAGAGAGACGGATCATCATATCTTTCTTCCTCCCAGCCAATCACCTATCAACGTTAAACCATACCGCTATCCCCACTTCCAGAAGGAAGAGATTGAGCGGCAAGTGAAGAAGATGCTGGAAGAAGGTCTTATACAACCGAGTACCAGTGCATTTTCTTCTCCTGTATTGCTAGTGAGGAAGAAGGACGGTACTTGGAGATTCTGCGTGGACTACAGAGCACTTAACGCGGCAACTACAAAGGACAGGTTTCCTATACCTACAGCCGATGAACTGTTCGACGAGTTAGGGGGAGCAGCCATCTTTTCCAAGCTTGATCTCTTGGCTGGGTATCACCAGATAAGAGTGCATGTTGATGATGTTGCCAAAACCGTTCCGCACGCATGAGGGTCACTACGAGTTTTTGGTGATGCCTTTCGGCCTCACCAACGCTCCGTCAACCTTCCAAGCTACCATGAACGGTATTTTTAAGCCATTCCTTCGACAATTTCTGCTAGTTTTCTTTGATGATATAGTTGTGTACAGTCGAACACTAGCTGAACACCAGGAGCACTTGCGGCAAGTCCTGCAAACACTGAAGGATAACAAGTTGGTGGCTAAGCTATCAAAGTGTTCATTTGGGAGCACCAATATTGAATACCTGGGACATTTGGTTTCTTCCGAAGGGTTGCAGATGGATTCAACTAAAGTCGCCGCCATACAAGCATGGCAACCACCTAAAAATATTAAAGAATTGAGAGGGTTCTTGGGATTGGCGGGATACTATCATAGGTTCATCAATTGATCCATTCACAAATGCTAATTTGTTTTTAGTCGATAGCGAAATCATCATTGATCTTTTCCAAGGTAGGTAATTTTCGTACCCCTTGAGCTGGAAAGACACAAGCGACATACCAGGGTTGTCGTTTCCACGAAGAAGGTAAGGATCATCTCCGGCTTGATCATTGTTCGAGATCCTCTCATCTTGTTGCACGCTCTGTGATTCATCTACCACTGATCGAGCGAC
Organism: Canna indica; assembly: GCA_034359265.1. Taxonomy (NCBI): domain Eukaryota; kingdom Viridiplantae; phylum Streptophyta; class Magnoliopsida; order Zingiberales; family Cannaceae; genus Canna; species Canna indica. Next base: position 25,781,907 of record CP136898.1, on the reverse strand, counting down.
TGCGGAGTTTCTGCGGTTCCTCGCCATTCGCTGAAAAGGGGATCTGATCGGATTTGATCGCCGACTCGCCTCTTCGTTGGATCGACTATGGATACCATAATAAGAACTCAATCACAGCAAAGAACCATGAATCCTCTCACTATTGGTTCATTGATTCATTTATTGAATCTGGATCTTACAATGTTGGAAGAAACACAAAAGGGGAAGAACAGAGAAGACTCAAAACAGCCGAGTCTGGAAAAAAGGGGGGAAAATATTCTAAGCAGCCTAGCTACTGTTACGAAGCATTAAGTAACTAAGCTTTAGTCATAAACTGAAGTAACTGTAAAGACAATTCTACCCTCAACACTTAAATCAGCTGAGTTTATTAATCAATGTCTACTTAAGTAAAAAGAACACTCAAGTAAATGAACACTCTATTTAATAGTATTAGGTTGTACAATTTTATCATTTTACAGAACAAAGGGCAGCATCCCATAACTGTTCGAAATACAGGATGAATGATCTAAGTGATCGATCATTTACACAATCTGCTCTAAATGATCAGGTGGAAACTGACAAAACAATGACATGCAATGCCTAAACAAGAAAGCATTATTTGCTACGCATCTAGCACCTTTATTCCACCTTGCCCGTAATACAATTAAATGGAACATTGGACAAGCTGGAAATAATATGTTGAACAGCTTCAAGAGTATTGCTTATTGCCCAAGGGTCCCCTTGGATTGGAGCCATTCCATCACCGGTGGCTCCAACAGTTGCAAACGATCATGGCTGAAACGATCGTCACTTATAAGTTGCAATGGCAACGGTGGCTATTGCAACTAGACTTATAAGCAACGATCGCTAGAACCGTCACTGACAAATTATCAGCGATGATGCTATAGTTCAAACACAACAGCCTACAAACCTAGGCCCGTTACCATCACTCACATTAGCGACGACATATAGACGACTCTCCAGAGCAACTGCTATGCCCCGCTTTGGATTATCCCTGAATAGAGGATGTCACTTAGCAATCGCATAATGAGAATCCCACAAGATACACCATGGACCTAAAAGTACTTCACAGCGGAATAATTGGAATAATATTTTATACAACTATGAAATATTCACAAAGAGAAATTCATACAACACTATGGAAAATGAAACCGACGCCAGAGTACAACTTCTCTACTCTATCTAATTGGACATTCTCGGCTACTATAACTCGTACTTGCGGGTCTGAGGCAAACACAACAGAAGCTAGTGGAAAGCTGAGTAGGATATTCCAATATGTCAAAGGTAAAGATAATCAACCATTATGCTATGATGATATGGTATTCAACAATATGCACATTACCTGCTACTACTATATGCTTGTGTCAACTAATGTAATGTCAACTTTAAAGAAACACATGTGCCTATCGACCACTATGACATATGAGCATTATGAAAAAAATTGGCTTCCCCTGCACTCTTGTGCCTCAATAGTGGCACCTCAAGCCCGCTCTAACAAGGAATGTGACTACTCAAAGAGTAGCTCATTAGCATCTCACACCTCGACGCCGCACACTCTCACACCTTGCGTGTGTAATCATGATCACCAGTTTCATCGCACATACTCCCTGTGGAATAATAATATATCTACTACAATTTAACCTTTTAGCGGTAATTGTTATGATGTTTGCTAGCAATTTCAAATAGTGCAAAAGTTTTTACCAGCAATTAATGAATTCTCACTAGATCCATTGTTGTTAAAGGCTTTAAAAGTAATTTATACAATTGTTGGTAAAGATAAAAATAATCACCACTAAATGTATATATATTTAAATTTATAACTTTTTTGTAGAGTTTTTAATAATAGTTGTTAAATGATATAAAATATTTGCTCCCTCTAAGTTATTTAGCATCAATTATCTTATTACTACTAATTAATTGCCACTAAAAAAATAATCTTTTGTAGTCTATCCACAGGTCGAAGCCTCTAGTACGTTCGTATTTAACTAGCCCAATAATAGTGTCCAGAGCCACAACCCAATAACAGATCATATCATGCAACATGTACAACTAAACCGCACAATCATAATGAATAACATGTGCAAAATGCCAATATAATCCTGGTCATGATGTCAACAACAAGAATAACCAAATGCAATGCAGCACAACCAACAATTAAGATCAATAATACCACAATTAATCATATATGCAACATTAATAAACTTATATGACTAACAATATGTCATGTCCGAAAATAAAATGCAACAACAGTTCAACCGAATTTAGAAACAAAACAAACAGAAGAGACTAAAAGACATTTTCGTCATTTTACCCCTCAAGAAATCATCAACTACAATGGAATCGATCAGCAAGTCCCAACCACCCATCTAAGATCAAATTCTTTGATGAATCAAATCACAATATACATGAAAGCAACTAATATTCTTACCATTTCAAAAAATTAATTCTTCTGGCAAAGGCAACAATTAATTACATCCAAGGTTTGCCTCATGGGTATTCATGATGAGGTACAGTATTCCATTTTTAGTCATGATAAAGATATAGCATATGATAGTGATGCTAGTTTTTCACATTCACTCAAAATGTCATATGAAGAATTAGTAGAAGAATGTCAAAATATGTGTGCCATGCTTTTGAAAAAGAGTAAAGAAATGAAAAAAATTAAAAAAGATAACTCTAGGCTTACTAAGGATTTGCAAGCTCTAGAATTAGAAAATAAAAATTTAAAGACAAATCTAAGTTCCTCAAGTGTTGATTGTCATGATAGTCTTGATGCTTTGAAAACTAGTAATTCACAATTGATTATTGAAATTGAGGACTTGAAAAGTGAGAATATTGATTTGAAAAATGAAAATGATGATTTGAAAATTAAATTGAAAAATATCTCAAAAGTTGAGATTGAGAATTTAAAAGTAGAAAATATGAAAATCAAAAATGAAAATAGTATGATGAAATCTCAAATGCAAGCCTTACATAAATCAATAAATGATTTGAAAAATGAGGATATTTTCTTGAATAGGAAAACTAGTAGTTTATCATATATCTCATCTTTTAGAAATAGTAGGAAGAAAAATGTTTCATCCAAGAATGCCCATGCTCATCATGCCTCTTATGTCAAGCATTCTAACTTTAAACCTCATGTTTACAAAGAGGATAAAAAGAAAGAATTTCATGGACATTGCTTTTGTTGTGGCATATATGGGCATGTCATCCATGATTGTGCTTTTAAAATGAACCCAAGTGGTGTGAAGACACTTTGGATACCTAAGCCAACTAACCCCATAGGACCCATAGGCATTTGGGTACCAAATGTTTCTTGTTCTCTTGTAGGGGGATCTACCACACAAGGGTGAGATGAAGTTAGTTGATTGAAGTTGCTTGGGGATTCAAATATTGTACCATTTCAAAGTTGCAATTTCAAGTCATCATGATGCCTTGGTTAATGAAACTGTTGGCATCAAACACATTGGTATCATCTCCTATATCTACTTGTTTAAATTAGAGTAGGTGTTTGATATATGCTTAATATTAGTAGATTTTTCACTCTTAATAAGTTTAAAAAATGTTTTTGACTTCTGATCTTCGGTCTATTCGGAGACCTATGTAGCTTGTAATGGGCTCATGTGATCTTGCGGTTCTAAATCGTAGGCTAATTGTGGCCTTTCGGTTTTCAACCAATAGGAAGGGTTGGAGATCTTATTTTTCAAACATTTTATATTTTGAGATCTCTTAATTCGTTTCGGATTCACGATAACTCTATTTAAAATGGATTTCAAGCTATTTAGCAAAGTGAATTTTTATAATGATATTTGATTCTTCTCTTTGTTTTTTGGTTTGGTTAGCTTGCTAAGTAGCTATATTTTCACTAAAACATTAGTGTAGCTTACTTGCAAGTTATAAGTAGTTTAGGAAGGCTAATTAGAATGAAAAAGATTAGTTTGGCTAAATCATCATAAATAAGGTATAACTTCGATAAATTCAAAATCTTAGTGTTATACCTCAATGTTTAAGCTTAAATGATGTCTCAATACTCATGATTATAATTGCATGTCAAAACCATTGAATTCTCATTAGTAGGTAGGATTTTAGTACTTAGGCAAATTTCATTGAATGAAACTTGCTCTAGGTTGATATTCACTATTAGAGACATTCTTCTTAAGTCCAAACTAGTTAAACATGTTTAGAGATCTTATCCTCAAATATTTAATATCTTAAGATCTCTTTGATTCATTTTGATATCATATCAATTCATTAAAATGAATCTCTACTATTTAGCATAGGTTAAGAGTTTTAAATGAAACTGTGCATTAAACCTTTGCTGTTTAGTATGTTAGCTTGCTAGTTGGTATATAATTTTATTATGATACTAATGATGCCTACTTGCAAGTTAAAAAAGCGGTAAATATTGGAAAGCTATGGTATCATGAAGAAAAGTGAAAAGTAAATGACAAGTTTGGCAAAATTCTATTGAAAGAGGTATGAATTCTTTTTTTTTTGTAAAATCTTAGCATATTATTTGAATACCTATGCTTGAATGATTTCTCTATGCTCATGATTGATTATGCATGATAAATGTTTGAAATTTCATGAGTAGGTAAAATTTTGATAACTTAGACAATTTTGTGATATCTTGATTGAATGAAACTTGCTCTAGGTTAAAATTCTTATTAGAGATCTCATTTTGAGTAAACACCCTACAAACATGTTTAGATACACATATCACTTGAGTCTAGGTATTTAAACTTGAAAATTCATGTCTAGATGAACAAAGTGATAACTAATTCACTTTAGGGGACTTAAGCTTGAAAAGTTTGACCCAAGTCAATAAATCGACTTGGACACTTCATTTTAAGTCCAAAATTCATAAACATGTTTATGAATAGGTATGACATATTTCCATGCACTTAGAATGAAAAATTCATATGAATATGGATAAAATGACATAGAGGTGATTTCATGAAAACCTCTTTTGAATCAAGTTGACTTAAAGGTCTCACTTTCAATCCATATTTGAGAAACATATTTAGATTTACTCATGTTAGGTATCCATAGGTTTAAGTTTGAAAAATCATGAATACATGATAAGATTGAAACTTAGCAAGTTTCAAGTTAACTAGCTTAATTTTGAATGAAACCATGCTAGGTTGATATCTTGACTTAAGGACATAATTTTCATCTCAAACTTAACATACACTCTTTACATGACCATTATATAGCATCATAAAAGTTTGGATGAAAACTGAACACGTTTTGAAAATAACTGAAAATTACAAAAATATCATTTCGACCAACAATTGGTATCATTTTCAATTATTTCTAGAGAAAAATGTAGAAAAATCCTTTTTAAATGATTCTTGAAACTGCACTTTCACTGAAAAATCTAGTTTGTTGTGTAAAAATTTTAAAAATTTCATCAAGAATCTGATTTATAATGGAATTTTGAAGTTGGATTTCGAAAACTCAAAGTGTCACTTACTTAAAATACTCATTTTTCCGATACTTTGATCTTTCTTCAAAAACTTCAAATGAAAACTCATGTATACAAATTTGATTCCATTTCTAATATCATTCACACCATTGCTTGAGTAAAATCATTTATAGGAATGATTTTGATACCTTGAATGATAGCTAGAAATATCCATTTTTTTCATTGAAATCAATATAGGAAGAAAAGTGAACTTAGATAATTCATTTTGAATTCAAACTTGATACATGCATTTCAAATGACCATTCAACAATTTGTATCAGAAATTTTTATCCAACAATTGGTATGAAAAATCTTCGTTGAAAATATGATTTTGTATGGATGTAAAGGTTTATTTTTGAAATCTTGAAGTATAGTTTAACCTAAGTCAACAAAGTGACTTAGAAATTTTATTTTCAGCCCAAACTTGATTCATAGACTTAGATTCACTCATGTTTGATGTCTAGATGCTTAAGATAAAGAAAACATGAGTAGATAGCAAAACTTGATACTTACCATTTTCATATTTTCATGCTTATTTCAAATGAAAACATGCTAAGTTCATATTTGGATCAAATGACATTCTTTTCACTTCAAACTTGATATACATGTTTTTACATGACCATATCTTGATATTTTGAAAGTTTGAATGAAATCTAAAAATGTCATGAAAAAGATATGAGTACATTCATACTTGAGTGCATACATGATTTAGTTTTGAATTGTATCTATCACTCTTTTCTATCATGTATGATTTAGTTTCATATCAAATTTTCATCCCTTTGGTTGAGATTTACATGTTTTATGAAAAACAATTTTAGAGTCTCCCAGCAATTGATAATTTTAAAGTCTCAACTTTGACTAGATTAATCTTTCTTGCCCTTTTTGATTGATGTCAAAAGGGGGAGAAAATTATAGGTAAAGGGGGAGATAATTATAGGCAAAGGGGAGGAAAATATAGGAAGACCATGCATATAGATAGGGAGAGTTTATTTTCATATATATGCATGTTGATAGGGGGAGAAATCTCTTAGATGATATCCTCAATGCTTTAATATATATATTTTCTTAAGGATATTTGTCATCATCAAAAGGGGAAGATTGTTGGCTTTAGGTTTTCAACCATGGTCTTAATCTTAGTTTTGATGATAATAAACATGGAACTAATATTTCATTGAGAAATCTTTTAGGTTCCATATCGGTTAGTGTTCGATGTCCTCGATCGGATAAATCGAAAGAAATCGGAAAATTGGAAGGACATTGATCGTCGCGCTCGGGTTCGTCGCAGAAATTTCTCGAAGATCAACGTGTGCACCAAAGTCATCTTGGATTAGTCCAAATATCACGTGAAAAGCCCTCCAAGTTGTCGCACGTTGAAGGCCGAAACCCGAAAATGAAGCGCCCAAGAAAAATGGCTGAAAAATTAATATCAGCCTATGTTCGATTGACCGGTCGATCGACTGAAGGATGCCGCAAAGTGGCAGTAGCTACTTCGGTCGACCGGGCGGTGGACCGACTGAGGCCAAAAATTGGCAGTATGTTCGTCGATTTATCGATCTACGGATCGCTGAAGCCGCAACTAGCGTCGGTCGTCTGATCGATCGACCGAATTGCGGGAACGCAAGAATTGCATTTGGGGGTCAACCCGTCGGTTGACCGTACTGAGAGAATGGGGCAGCGGTCACTTGAGCGGTCAATCGGTCGGTCGACCGGCCAAACGATCGAGCGGCTGTAACGGATAGTTTTCTACCCGTCGAGTTGTCGTTTCTTTGAGAGGGTATAAATATACCTCATATAACTCATTTAACCTTTCTCTCCCACTCTTACAAATTTGATTGAGCATTTTAAAGGGAGATTTGAGCCTTCGAAGGATCGATCAACAACGCTCTGTTCTTCCGTGAACATTTTCTCAAGCGCCCAGCTTTCTTCCTCAACTCGGGTTTTAATACAAGCTCTACCTCTTGATGAGTTGAAGGCATTGAAGGCTTGGAAAAGAGCTATAGTTCCTCTCTCATTTCTTAAGCTCTTTTGATTGTATTTTAATTGTTATTTGGACATTGTTTTATTTGAATTTGAGTTTGAGTAAGACCTAGGTTGTTAGGTCTTGTTATGTGAGTGGTATCCTCGGTTTAGAAGGAGTAAAATCATTTGTGTAAATATAGTTTACTAGGATTAGTGGAGTTGTCCCTTAGGGTTGAGGTGGAAGAGTGCTCTCAGTAAGAAGGCGGTGACTTCTGGGTGTGGGAGTGACTTAGGTCGAGAGTGCGCCTCTTCGAGTCAAAGTCCTCATTGTAAGGGAAACAAGATTTAATCTAGTTAAACTAGTTTGAAAATCCTAAGCAGGGTGCTTAGGTAGTGGAGTAGGCATTGGGGCCGAACCACTATAAATTTATGTGTTAGCATTGTTATCTATTATTGGTGTGCTTAATTGTTTTATCTTGCTTCCTCATTTAATCGCATAATTGCAACTTGCCTAAACGATTTGGAAAACGATTAAAATTAGAATTAGACGAATGATTTAGTTAACACACTATTCACCCTCCCTCTAGTGTGTCATTTCATCCAACAATTGGTATCAGAGCAGGTCGTAGATTATGATTTCACCATCTCTTCTACAATTTGTCTCGATCTTAAAATGGCTCTAGAGTCGGTAGTGTCTTCATCTCCTAGGTTCGATGAATCGAACTTTGGTATTTGGAAGTCTAGAATATATACCTACTTAAAGACTAGAGGTTTTGATGTTTATAACATGATTAAATTAAAATATATTGAACCTAAGGTTGACATGCATGATTGGAGTGAACATGATAAGAAAATATTTCAATTTAATGGAGATGCTATGTATAGTATTTTTTGTACCTTACCTAATAGCATCTTTGAAAAAGTCATGCATTGCACTTCGGCTTTTGATATATGGGCAACATTAAATATGTTATATGATTATGCTAAAACCGAAGAGTTTAATACTTTCATTGAGGGTGGTGATGACAATGGTCATCCCCCTAGTACTAACCTCAGTTTTGATGATCTTAGTGCTTCTGGTCAAAGAAGCAAATCAAAAAGCCGAAAAAGATGATATGCTACTTGTGCAAGGAAAAGGGGCACATTAAGAGGAATTATCCTTTATCAAAGAAGAATGCCAAAAGGAGGACAAGTGCTTCAACATCTATCTCCAAATCACAAGAAACATCCTCTTGTCATGACTATGAAGGCACATCTAAGGTTTGCCTCATGGGTATCCATGATGACGTACAATATTCCATTTTTAGTCATGATAAAGATATAGCATATGATAGTGATGCTAGTTCTTCACATTCACTCAAAATGTCATATGAAGAATTAGTAGAAGAATGTCAAAGTATGTGTGTCATGCTTTTGAAAAAGAGTAAAGAATTGAAAAAAATTAAAAAAGATAACTCTAGGCTTACTAAGGATTTGCAAGCTCTAGAATTAGAAAATGAAAATTTAAAGGCAAATCTAAGTTCCTCAAGTGTTGATTGCCATGATAGTCTTGATGCTTTGAAAACTAGTAATTCACAATTGATAATTGAAATTGAGGACTTAAAAAGTAAGAATATTGATTTGAAAAATAAAAATGATGATTTGAAAATTGAATTGAAAAACATCTCAAAAGTTGAGATTGAGAATTTAAAAGTAGAAAATATGAAAATCAAAAATGAAAATAATATGATGAAATCTCAAATGCAAGCCTTACATAAATCAATAAATGATTCAAAAAATGAGGTTATTTTCTTGAATAGGAAAACTAGTAGTTTATCACATATCTCATCTTTTAGAAATCCTACGAATAAAAATATTTCATCCAAGAATGTCCTTGCTCATCATGCCTCTTATGCCAAGCACTCTAACTTTAAACCTCATGTTTACAAAAAGGATAAAAAGAAAAAATTTCATGAATATTGCTTTTGTTGTGGCATATATGGGCATGCCATCCATGATTGTGCTTTTAAAATGAACCCAAGTGGTGTGAAGATACTTTGGGTACCTAAGCCCACTAACCCCTTAGGACCCAAAGGCATTTGGGTACCAAAGGTTTCTTGTTCTCTTGTAGGAGGATCTACCACACAAGGGTGAGATGAAGTTAGTTAATTGAAGTTGCTTGGAGATTCAAAGATTGTACCATTTTAAAGTTGCAATTTCAAGTCATCATGATGCCTTGGTTAATGAAACTGTTGGCATCAAACACATTGGTATCATCTCCTATATCTACTTGTTTAAATTAGAGTAGGAGTTTGATATATGCTTAATATTAGTAGATTTTTCGCTCTTGATAAGTTTAAAAAATGTTTTTGACTTTTGATCTTCGGTCTCTTCGGAGACCTATGTAGCCTGTAATGAGCTCATGCGACCTTGCGGTTCTAAATCGTAGGCTAATTGTGGCCTTTCGGTTTTCAACCAATAGGAAGGGTTGAAGATCTTATTTTTCAAACATTTTATATTTTAAGATCTCTTAATTCGTTTCGGATGCACGATAACTCTATTTAAAACGGATTTCAAGCTATTTAGCAAAGTGAATTTTTATAATGATATTTGATTCTTCTCTTTGCTTTTTGGTTTGGTTAGCTTGCTAAGTAGCTATATTTTCACTAAAATATTAGTGTAGCTTACTTGCAAGTTATAAGTAGTTTATGAAGGCTAATTAGAATGAAAAAGATTAGTTTGGATAAATTATCATGAATAAGGTATAACTTCGATAAATTCAAAATCTTAGTGTTATACCTCAATGTTTAAGCTTAAATGATGTCTCAATACTCATGATTAGAATTGCATGTCAAAACCATTGAATTCTCATGAGTAGGTAGGATTTTAGTGCTTAGGCAAATTTCATTGAATGAGACTTGCTCTAGGTTGATACTATTAGAGACGTTCTTCTTAAGTCCAAACTAGTTAAACATGTTTAGAGATCTTATTCCTCAAATATTTCATATCTTAAGATCTCTTTGATTCATTTTGATATCATATCAATTCATTAAAATAAATATCTACTATTTAGCATAGGTTAAGAGTTTTAAATGAAAATGTGCATTAAACCTTTGCTATTTAGTATGTTAGTTTGCTAGTTGGTATATAATTTCATTATGATACTAATGAAGTCTACTTGCAAGTTAAGAAAGCGATAAACATTGGGAAGCTATGCTATCATGAAGAAAAGTGAAAAGTAAATGACAAGTTTGACAAAATTCTATTGAAAGAGGTATGAATTCGTTTGAGTATAGGTCTCCTACACGAATTTGTATTTTTGTTTCATAATTTTCCTAATTAAAAACTTAAATTATAAATAAATATTGCATAATTGAAACAAATATACTTACCATGATGACTGCAGCGCGAGTGTTGATGTACTCCCTCGCCCCATGTCCTCGATGGTGGGTTCGCTCGAGCACCTCCATCGAGAATGGTTGCTGGACAGACCCGTCAGGCATCAGCGTCGTCTACATTTATGAAACAAATACTTTAATTAGTGGAGCAAATACAATATATAATTGAAATTATCATCATCGATGTCTCAGTAACTGACTGCTTGACATTATCATTCAAGTGGAATTGACTGCCAAGATTATCAAGTATCGTAGTTCTATATGGATTAGATGGATTGGATGAAGAAACACCAGCAGAAGAATAGTCACCATGAGTCTGAACGACATGATTGCTCGATGTCCCTACTTCACGTGACTCGCTATGACAAGTGCATAGAAAATATCTTGGTGCAAATCGTTTGCTATATAGATGCAGTGTGATAGTTTCCTGATCCAAAAATTGTGCATTCGTGCAAATACGGCACGGACATCGAATTTTATTGTTGGCGCTAACGAATTTCCGATTTGAATAGGCAAAATTTAGAAATTAAGTTACGGTTAATCGAAACTCATTCGATAAAGCTCCACGATCAAAATGTCGGTACATCCAACTTTGATCGCCCGACATGATTCTGTTATTGATTGACAATATCTTCTGTTAATGTCTTTAGGTGAGATGGTCCTATTCCATTCGGGATTCATGTTATTCATATTGCACTAAGTATTTCTTTTAACCATTAACTTCATTCTAAATTTTGGCAGCATCTCCCTACAGGTCTCTGAATATATACACATATCATCTGGGCGCGTATCGGAGAACAATGGAGATACAATTGCCAAAATTTATGAATGAGCATCAGTTAAAAAAAAAAAATAAGTGCAATACAAATAACTATGTTCCCAAATTATCCAATTAGGGATAATTCAATGGTTGTATGTCGTATAAAAGATCATCTACTTTGTTTACACGAACATACAACCCCCGAACGGATCTAAGGTTTTGCAAATCTATAACTTGGCTCGTCGATATGTATGTGAAACGTATCAACTCGTCATGATTAATTTATTTTCTAAATTTGTGGATGCCGATTCGTGTCCAGAGTGGACGATTCTGGTGTGAGTCCAAAGTGGACGATTTCGGCGCGCGTCCAAAGTGGATGATTCTAATTAATCTAAATCTAAAGATTAACATTAAAATTAATCTAATTAATCTAAACTAAAATTAATTAACATATATGACCTAAAACTAAAACTAAATCTAATTAACATTAAAAAAACATTAAAAAAATAGATTAAACATTAACATTTAACCTAGGTTTAATTAAATATTTTACCTAGATTAATTAAACATTAATCAAAATATTAATCTAATTAACCCTAAATCAAAACATTAATCTAATTAAACATTAATCTAAATATTAATCAAAGCAATTAACCCTAAATCAAAACATTAATCTAATTAATCAAAACATTTAACCCTAAATCAAAACCCTACAACACTATTCTAGCGATAGAGTCCCGTGGACTCCGGTGCCGGTGTCCGACTGAAACCCTAAGATTTAGGGTTTTGTTCGGCCCTAGTAAGGAGAAGAAAAGGGGAGCTAAGAGAAGAATACCTGAAGGCTTTGACACGGAGGGTGTAGCGGCGGTATTGGCGGGCGAAGCTCGACAGCAGGCAACGGCGTCGGTGGCGTCAGCAGGGAAGAACACAAGTAGCAAGGAAGAAAGGGGGCGTCGAGCGCGATCGCGAGTTAAATAAACTCATCAGCAACGACTCACTTATCTGTTGCAAAGCCGTTGCAGATAAATAATATCATTAGCAACGGTCGACGCGGCCTCCGCAATGCCGTTGCTAATAAGTATTTCATTTTCACGCCACGAGCGCGCCTTTGAAGCCGTAAGTAAGTCGTTGCTAATGTGATAATATCATTAGCAATGGTTGACACGACCTTTGTAATGTTGTTGCTGATAAGTAATTTCATTTGCATGTCGCATTTGCGCCATCAACTTGTAAGCAACGGCCTGAGCAGCTGTAGATAAGCCGTTAAAGATATATCATATCTGTAATGGCCCGAGCGACCGTAGGAACGTCGTGAGTCAGTCCAACGGCGTGGGCGACCATTGCTGATGCCGGTCGCAGATTATCATATTTCTAGTAGTGTATTTGGATGAAAGAGGTAAGTGAAAATGGTAAGGCCCTGTTTGTTACACGCGTTTTCGCATTTTTGTTTCATTTAAAACCAATACCCGGGACAAAAACCCGTTTGTTGACTAAAACGGGTCCGGATTTTCGTGAAACCGAGTTTTCACGAAACCCACATTTGTACATGAACCAGAATTCTACTCGGAGTAGAATTTTGGTTTTCGCGAAAATAATCCAAAACGGGCGGTGGCAAACTTGTAAATAATTGCAAGTCTTCCGCCCGTTTCGCGAAAACGAACAAAACCCAATCACTCGGGTTAGGGCATCCCACCCCCGACTGATCGCGTAAGCCCCTCTTTTTTGTGACAACAGGCGACAAGTTGTCGTCGACTTCATTCCTTCTTCTCCTTCGCCGACGGATCTCTTTCTTTCCACTTTATCGACGGATACTTCTCCCTCTCCTTCTAGTCTACCGAACACAAGGTATGTTTTCCTTCTTTGATTCATCATTTGTTCACTGTTTGTCCGACCTAGGGTTTTCTTTTCCTTTTCCATGGTCTGTTCGCTGGTCTTTCTCAAATCTAGATCTAGGGTTTCCTTTTTCTTCTAGTTCCATGTGCTTTTATTTTCTAACTTCTTGATCTAGGTGTGAACATTCTTCTTTGATGTTGCTCTGTTTATTGTCCGGTCTAGGGTTTATTGCCCGATCTAAGGTTTTTTGCCCGATCTAGGGTTTCCATGTTTCGATGTTGCTTTGATGTTCTTTGATTACTGAGTTGATTTGTTTATTGATGTTGCTTTGTTTATTGTCCGATCTAGGGTTTTTTGCCCGATCTAGGGTTTCCATGTTTCCATGTTGCTTTGATGTTCTTTGATTACTGAGTTGCTTTGTTTATTGCCCGATCTAAGCTTTCAGATATTTTTTGTTTTCCATTTATGTTGCATTGATCAAGAGTTTCATTGGTGTTGCATTGGTCTAAGCTTCATTGAAGTCGCATTGGTCTAGGGCTTCATTAATGTTGCATTGATCTATGGCTTCATTGATGTTGCATTGATCTTGGATTTCATTAGCTATGTTGCTCATTGTCAGTGAAAGTTGAAATTTTTATTAAATCTAGGGTTTCATTAGCTATGTTACTGGTTTGATTGTGTTCATGATTGGAGGAATGGTTTTATTAAATCTTAATTCAATATCATTGACTATAAGTTTGCAATGACTATGTTTGTGAATTCAATGTTATAAAAGTTTGCATTGGTTTGTACCTATTTGTTTGTTAATTCATATATTTACTATTACTATTTGTTCTTACTAGTACCTATGGTTTTTTATTGGTTTGTAACTATGATTTGTTAATTTATTTGTTTGATTGGTTTTTAATTCATTGCTATAACAGTTTGCATATTTATAGATACTGATTATAATACTTATGTTCAGTTATGTATCAGTTATGCTCATTTTGCATATTAGTTATCAATTATGTTTATTTTGTAGTATTGGTGTCAGTTTAAGTTTTTCTTCTTTGGTTCATCATTTTGTACGTTTGTTTAGTTATGTATCAGTTTTGTTCAGTTATGTATCAGTTATGTTCAGTTCATGATGTTTTATTCATGTCTTGTCTAGACACTGATTAGTATTCATGTTATATTTTATTCATCTATTCTTCTTAGTGATTAGTATACTGTGTTGTACCTATTTGTTTGTTAATTCATATGTTTACTGTTACTATTTGTTCTTACCATATGTTCTTACCAGTACCTATGGGGTTTTTATTGGTTTGTAACTATGGTTTGTTAATTTATTTGTTTGATTGGTTTTTAATTCACCGTTATAATAGTTTGCATATTTATAGATACTGATTATAACACTTATGTTCAGTTATGTATTAGTTATGCTCAGTTTCCATATCAGTTATCAGTTATGTTCAATTTGCAGTATTCATGTCAGTTTACGTTTTCCTTCTTTGGTTCATCATTTTGTACGTATGTTCAGTTATGTTCAATTCATGATGTTTTATTCATGTCTTGTCTAGATACTGATTAGGTTTCATGTTATATTTTATTCATCTATTCTTCTTACTAGTTAGTATACTGTGTTATTTTCAAGTAGATATAATAAGTTGAACATATAGGTAGCCATCAAAATTCGAGGGAAAAGTCAGAGTTCTGGCTAAAGAATGCCACAGAAGAATTTTTGTACCTCTTGCATAATAGACAACTGAGTTAGACAATCTCAATTTTGATAAGAGTGTGTGGGAAGACATTAGTAAAAAAGTGGGGGAGAAGTATGGGACTAATTACGGGGTGGAGAAACGTAAGTCCAAAAAAATACGGTTTCTTCATTTATATAAGCATTTCCAAGAGTTGATTAACCACACTGGAGTTACATGGAATCCTGACACGGGGAAGATTGATGCCATTGAAACAGTGTGGAACTCATCGGCATGTCTTTTTGTATTTAATCAATAGGGTTGAGTTAGTTGGTTTTAGAAAAAAAAAAATTCATGTGCAGAAAGGAACGACAAAAAGTTATTTCAAACCCTTTAAGAACGGGCCACCACCACACTATAATTTGATGGAATTAATATTTCAAAATCATTCCGCAACTAGTGGGATGGTCCGATCATCAACACAGCCCCATTGAATTCGAATGAAGAGCGTATGTTAGAGAATAAATATTTGGATCCGAATGTACGTGGGAAGGAGCCCTTAGTGGAGGAAAATGATGATGCTGATAGTGTTGAGGAGGTAGATAGACGTCCATCTATTTTCTCACGCATGTCGCGCCCCAATTGTAGGGTCACGTGATCGGCCAGGGTATACGTACCTATACCCTGCAGTCTAACTCATGCACATGCCAACATCATAAACAACGAGTAAATAACAACTTTTAATAATAAAAGAACCATAACAGATTTTCATTTCATAACAACAAGGTTTTAAATACATATCTCAAGTGCGAAAATACATCGAAGAGCAACAGTTCTTTTAATAAATAAAATTGAATAAAACGTGAATGTCCCCACGGGACTACAACTCCAAATACCAAAACAAAAATGCATCACAACCTACTACAAACTCGACTACGACCCCTAACTAGGACTACTATGAGATCCAGTGGCTCCTCTACCCTCCAACGACGCCAAGTGCATCCAACCCACCTCACCGGTCAAGCTCTGCAAAACAGAAATCTAACGACAACGGGTGAGTTCAAAGAACTCAGCGAGCGGTTTTACCTACCCTCACAACCAAATATCATAGAGATAACATAAATAAGTTCTATCTCTAAAATGAAACCACGTCACAAAAGTGTGACTAGCTACCAGACCCACAGGCCACCCATGCCCATGGCATCTAACTCTCACAGGGGTGCATCAGGCCAAAGCCCTACCACGCCCAAAGGCAACATCACCCATAAAACACGCATCGGGCCATAGCCCACCATACCAAAGGCAACAGTGCATACTAGGAAAGTGCATCGGGCCAAAGCCCACCATGCCGAAGGCAACAACACATACTAGGAAAGTGCATCGAGCCAAAGCCCACCATGCCGAAGGCAACAACACATACTAGGTAAGTGCATCGGGCCAAAGCCCACCATGCCGAAAGTAACAGCACATACTAGGATATTCAGGAAAGGCCCTCCGAACTTATCCTACAGGTTGGGAATTTTGGCGTCCAACCACCCAGGCATAGCCCGAACCCCGGCTCCTAATCGAGCCGCTCTGTCATTCCCAAGGATATGGTGTATCAAGACCTAATTCAAGATTCTCCTACGGTGTCAAAGGGGTGTTCTCATTATGAAGTGTCTCAACACTCCAAACCCGACCCCTATTCCTTAGACCTGTAATGTCATGAACCCGTGTGGTTTCATTTCGTGAATACCTTGTAAGTTAGTTCATAACAGATTATGCTCACCCTTAAATCCAATTTTAATATATTATAGAATTAAAATTTAGATCATCTCAATTAGGGTTTTATTTTAGGTTACTGTTCTGCCTATAACTGCTATGTCTGTCACCAAATCTAGTCTCCAAAGTGTATCCTATGTTTCCAATCTATGTTTTCCAGTGAAAACGATAGGTTACACGACTATGTTCAGAGATCTAAGCACATAATAACAGAGAAATCAAAAATCAGCCCAAATTCAATAAACAACATATAAATTTCAGAAAGCTGAAATTTCCAGCACATCAAGGAATAAAATCGGAATTTTGCAGAATTAAATCCCCAAATTTCTAACATCACAGACTCAAGTCATCATGCCAATCATGCATAGAATCTCATAATTTTTACTAAATAAAAACTAGCATATATAACAAGAATTTCTTAATCAAGAATCAAGCATTAAGATCAAGAACCCTCTTCTCAAGAACCCTTAATTAGTCATTATCAAGATCTTAATCCTTCCACATGATTTCTACCCAAAATCATAGATTTAATCCTAAGCATGCAATTCACAAATCAAGAAACCAAATTGGGAGAATAAATCATGACTTGCACATCAAGAAAATATGGCAAGAACTCAAAAAAAATCCAAGAACAAGGCATAAATACCGAACCGTCACGAATAGCTTCAAATAAATCCGATTAAAATCCCGAAGAGAGAGTGTAAACCACTCACCTAATTAAGGAAGGGACAGAAGACGAGAATCCAATCGATGACCTCTAATTTCGGCTTTGAAATCCGGCGGCTCAACCCAAAAGAATAGAAAACAAGGTGGCCGCTCACTCCAAGTCGCCGGCTTGGAGAGAGGGAGAGAGGGGAAGAAGAGGGCGGCTCGGCTGGCTCCTCTTGGCTCGGCTCCAAAGGGAAGAAGAAAGAAGGAAGGAGAAGGAAGTAGTGGCTCGGCTCGGATCAGCTTGGCTCTGGGTGGCGACTCCAAGGAGAAAGGGAAAGGGGGTTGGCGGCTTGGCTTGGCTTGGCGACTGGCTCTCTTTCTCAACTTTTTAGGTGGCGGAGCCACAAGCCATGAGGGGGGGTTTTATATACCCTCATCAACCCTAACCCATTAAACCCTTAATTCACAACCCGCATCCACCTTAAGCTAAAACTAAAACCCGCTAATTCGATAGACTTAAATAATTTAATTAATCTCATTCTAATAAATACCCATATGAACATAATTAGCAATTATGCACACACACCACCAAATTAAATACTCTCAACTACCCAAGCCTAAAAATTCATAAACTTATATTCTACTTGCTCGAGCTCGCAAGCTCGCTCCGGACCATGAGTCGACTCAGCTCGACCACAAACTAGTCCGCTAGGCTAACAAATACACATAAAAGGAAAAAAATTAAATATCTGGGATATTACAACGCGGCAAGAAAAGAGATAAATCATCGGTGAGATCAACTGTAGAACAGGAAAAGAAAAAGTTGTATGAACTTATTTCAAATCACTATGTAGCCCGTCGAAGTGATGCAGCTTCAGTGTACACATCACCCTCCTGATCCATATAGCGTCCCAAATTATGTTGGACGCATTACTAGTGTGGAAGGACTACCCAAAGCTCACTTGTTTAAGACAATGACTTACTTGGTTGAGCATCCATATGCTTGACCACTTGTTATGTCATAGAATGACGAACAACTCAAGAAATGGATGAAAAGTTTACATGGGTGACACATTATTTTATTTTTTACGATGCCGGGTTGAACTATGTGTCTAACAATACTTTCTTCATTTTCATGCTTTATTTTCATGCTTTGGTTATGAACTGAACAATGTATTTCTATTTTGTTTACTTTCATGCATTACGTTTTACTTATTTTTTAATTATCGTAGAATGAGTCATCAATCTCCACATACATCTTATAGCGATGAAGAAATTTTTGATGACTTGGTATTATTACTCATGTTGGATATATTGGATAAGTTAGATGAATTAGAAAACCCAACCCCAAGAAGAGCAGTGCGTACTTCAATTTTGAGAGATGCAGACTATGTGCAGGAGTTAATACATAGTCCTGTACGATGCTACGAGAACTTGCGTATGGAGCCAAGTCTATTACTTAGATTATGCACTGATCTTAGGAGACTTGGCTTAGAAGACCAAAATATATATGTGGATGAAGCAGTTGCAATGTTCTTATATACACTTTGTCATAATGAACGAGTTCGGGTGGTTGCGGAGCGCTATCAACACTCAACTCAAACATGTCACAAGTGGCTCAAGTTGACACTTGCAGCGGTTCTTAGGTTGGGGATAGAAATTATCAAACCTCGAGAACCTCGAACTGTTCAACCTGAAATTGAAGGTCATCATAGGTGATTCCCTTATTTTAAGGTAAAATCCTTTCCTAGTCCTTATGTATAATTGCATAGGGGTTGTATAACATTTGAACAATCCTTTTGTAGAATTGCATAGGGGCGATAGACGAGACACATATCTCGGCATTTGTTCCCGCAAATAAGACATCTTTATATCGGGGCCGTAAGGGAACCATTACACAAAATTGGCATTCCCGGTTGTCAATTCTTCCGATGGATCACTCTCATTACAATGACAATACGCAATGAGGAAGAAGGAGTGAACCAAAGAAGTAGAGACCTCTTTGCACTTGAGGCAAAAATGGACAAGCTCCTTGACATGGGTTGCAAGGGGTTGATAGTACTTGTTTTCATTGCAATTGTTTTTTTGTTTAAATAGGTTAGATAACTTTAATGATGCAAACCTAAATATTTTATTGGACTACTAATGTAATTTGACTACTTTATCTTATTATTGGATTAACTTACTTTTATATCGGCGGGGAATTGGAGGCGATAACCAATCAATGGTTATGCGCACTTTCCTCTTAAGGTCGTAAAGTAATGTTGCCCATTATCGGTTATGGTTTTATATAAATGCGTGGTTGTGCTTATATATTTCATTGTTTGGTTGTGATTATATAAATGTATGGTTGTGCTTATATATTTCATTGTTTGGTTGTGCTTATATAAATGTGTGGTTGATTTTATACTTTGGTTGTTTTGAGATAATGGGCAAACTATGTTTTGGTGGACTATGAATTGGAGACGATCACCAACTAATGGTGATAGATATTTTCCTTCATTGTCCTACATTCATAAGATGGATTTTTTACCGTTATAATTGATGTCGTGAGGATTGTTGATGGAGAAGGGAAAAAATCGCTATTCCATCAACGGTCCTCACTGACAACAGTAATGACTGTAATGTGATATGTGATGATGTTGTGATGGTGCTGTGATAGTGGTTGGCTACTGTATTCTAAATTGGCTGTTGTAATATAGCTACTGAAGAATTGAAGAACATGTTGAAGTGTTGAATTGAACTACTGAAGTGTTGTAATATAGCTACTGTAATAATGTAATGTTGCTAAGGCTACTGTAATGTGCATATATACTTTAATGTTGCATATCTACTGAAGCTACTGTAATGTTGCTGGGTTGAATTGAACTACACACTTCATCAATAAAGTTTTTTTTGTGTGCATATCTATTGTATTGAACAAGTGTTTTTACTTCATCATCTTTCACGTAGCACAAATTATCAAATCGGAAAAATATATTTGTAACATAATTTAAATAGTTCAATAATTTAAATATATTTGTAAAAATCAATAATTTTAACCATTATTAAGTTGGGTTAGTTAAAGAAGTAAAAAAAACGAGTTCATACTTAGTTGATACATAGTTCATACTTAGTTGATATTTAATTGATAATTAGTTCATGATGATATTCATACTTAACTTATATTTTTATTAACTAATTAATATTATTTACAATTTTTTTATTTTGAATTATTTATAAATTAAAAAATATAATAATATATATTTTAATGATTTTTATACCCTAATTAAATAATATTCACAATATTTTTATTAGCTAATTAATATTATTAATATATTTTTTAAATTTGACTTAATGATATCAAATTACATCAATTATAGTAAAATAGTATAAATTAATAAACTGAAACTGAAACTATGTTTGATAAACAAACACAGTTTCAGTTTTCATTCCAAAAATTGTCATCGAAATCAACACAAAACAAATAAGTTTTCGCTGGTTTCATTTCACGAAATATGAAATTTGGACATGTCAAACAAACGCATTTTTGCCAAACAAAAAAATCGAAATCAAAACTCTGAAATTTGAAAATTCATTTCGATTTTTACGAAACGAAAAGTCGAAAAATATTTTCGCAAACAAATGCACCCTTAGCCACGTCAGCAGCGCCACGTCAACATTCTTACGGTAAAGTTAATGCTGATTAGACGATGTGATAGATTTATAACAAATCGAAAAATTGTGTGTTGAATTGAAGAAATTAAAAATTTTAAATAGATTTAAAAAACACGTCAAAATCTATATATATTTTGTAATTAATCCTATCTTATTTATAAAGTTTGACGGCACAATCCGAGCAACCCGCTCATAGAAATCTGACAGACCGCTCACAGTAGTTTTATTCGCTTATTCCTGACGAAGCCACTTCCTCAAGTAAAGCTCACATATATATCCAGATCACCCTTTTTATGTGCTAACACGCAGTAATTATAAACCCGGCTTAAAAGAAGCTACAAGTCCTCCTGCAGGACAGTGGGCAACTCGTCTTCCCCATCTTCATCTCTCTCATTCCTTTCCCTACCAGTTACTTGATGGGCAGCTTAGTAGGTCATGTTGCACCAGGGTTGGGCTTCCTGGTCATTGGATTATGGCACCTCGTCAGCCACATCAGGCTCTTCTGCATCAACCCAGACACCTACGTCGCCTCGCCATGGTTTCCTTCTTCCTTCATCCACAGGCATCTCGAGCTGATACTTATCATTTTCGGGTGCCTCGCTTCCATCTCCATGGAGCTGGTCATCGGTCCGGCCGCCCACCAGCCCTTCGACCCAGACGGCACGATCCCGGTCAACCACCTTCACAACTTCGAGCATGCCACCATCTCCCTCACCCTCCTCATCTATGCCGCCTTCGCCATCGTCTTCGACCGCGTCAAGCTGCGGCTGTGCGACGAGATGGCCATGCTCCTCGGAGCGGCCGCCTTCGCGCAGGAGCTACTCCTGTTCCACCTCCACTCCACTGATCACATGGGCGTCGAGGGGCAGTTCCACTGGCTGCTGCAGCTCGTCGTTGCGGTCTCGCTCGCCACCACGATCCTCGGCATCTGGCGGCCGCGGAGCTTTCCGGTGAGTTTCGTGCGATCGGCGAGCATCGCGTTCCAGGGGGTATGGTTCATCTACATGGGATGCGCGCTGTGGACGCCGGGGTTGATCCCCAAGGGTTGCTTCATGAACCTGGAGGTGGGGCACTACGTCGTCCGGTGCCAGACCAAGGCGGCGCTCAACCGGGCGAAGTCGCTTGTGAACCTCCAGTTCAGCTGGTGCATGGTCGCCATGGCCGTCTTCTCCGTCTCCCTGTACTTATTCCTCACCAAATTATACCCTGAGAAGCCGCAGTACGAACCGCTGGGGAAGGAGACAGTGACAGAAGAGGAAATGGAAGCGCCATTGGAGTCACAGGAGAAGACGACAGAATCTCGACTTTTGGCATGACAGAATTGGCTAGATAACTAAAGATTGAAGTACTCTAAAGAATGATTAAATTGTGCTTCGCGTGTTCTGCGTTTTGTTTGATTAATTAAATATCACAACCGCAACCCGCAAACTTTCTCTTTGTTAATGTATTATGCAATGGAAAGATGCTGTTAATAATGGAAATATTTTAGGGTTCTTTTGGAAGAAACATTGCGCTTGGAATATTGACATATCACATATATGCAAAGTAAATACTACTTGGGTTGACTGCATGACTCTTGTTACTTGTTAGTGCGCCTATAGCTATCCAGCAGTCTAGCTGTACATGAATGGTTCCAAATTCTTGTTCTATCATCGGACGCACACCATCTATCTTTGCGTAATGTGTTGCAGTTTTTATTTAGTTGTCGCCTTAAAGCATCATTTGCTGCAGTGCCTGAATAGGAATAAGTTCAAGCAGATTAATTATATAATTGGAAATGAACAACAAAACAGAGATCCGGGATGCTATTAATTAACTTATTGCGCGCAGAATATCAATATGTGCTTAAAATATCGGCATTAGCATCCGGATAAGTTGCCTACAAATCTTGGGCTCAATCCCTAGTTATAGAGTTTTGTGCGTATTTTTCACGTCTTTGTATGCCTTATTCGTATATTACCACGTCTATGCTTTGTAATGGTTGTATTATAAAGTGTTAGAAAATTTGGGATAATTTCCTGCAGAATCTACAAAATCCGAACCCGACGAGAAAAACGGAAAACCAAATCTGATAATAATAATGAAGAAAAACAAAAGACAAGGGGGTTAACGTAGTTCGGACTAGGCGGGGTGCCGATCCTACGTTCACAGGGAGAAGAGGAGACTGTTTTATTAAATCCAGAAAAGAACTTTTACAATAAGAGTGTAATAATCTAAATCCCCTTCAGAATACAACAAACTGTCTTAAATTAATTGAACCTGAAACTGGTATGGAGTAAAGGCACTGTCTCTGCAAGATCTGTCTTGAAACTAAACTCCTGTTGTTGTATGCCAGAAACTGAGAAGGAGCACTCCTTAGGAAAAAGAGTTGTAACGACACTCTTAATTTCTGGATCTCTGAAACTCTCACATGGGGGGATTTTCTCTTGATGTGGGATTATCTTAGAACTGCATATTAGACCCCTATTTATAATATAGGGGGAGAGCCGATTCATGCCTATTTTGATGGAGAAAAAATCTCCAAGGAATTTGCTGCTCCGTCTGATTTAATTGGATGACTGAAATGATTCTTTTGACCAAAAAAACTTTCAAAATGCTTGGTGGTTTCACGTGATGCCTCCACCCTTTTCTCCTTTTGACTAGTCAAAAACAATATTTGATTTCCACATCATCAATTTGAAAACTTCCGAAGTTTTCATCAATTTGAAAACTTTTACGTTTGTCGCTGCAACATTGACATGGGTATCTTGAGATGATGGTAGGCTGGGCTCCCAGGCCCATGATTATAAAATCATAGTTTATTTTAATCGAGTCTTGTTCAACATGGTTTAATCAAATTGGCAAATTGGTTCAAGCATATCTTGATCAAATCAACTCCGATTTGGCTCTGGTCGAACTCGTTGGATTCGGTTCAGACCCAATTTGAGTTAATCTCTAACAATTTATCATTTGGTGAAAATTGGGGCCAATGCAATCCTCAAAAGTCGTCCTCCTCTCCCACAAGGCCCGTATAGGGCCTACGTCGAATCAGTGTTCAAGTGGGCCGAGTCAGCTTCCTGCTTGGCCTTAGGAACCCACGTAGTCCTCCGAGTCTCCTCCTTCATTGTGTATCTCTGAGAAGGGATTTCTCTGAAAGCAAAATTTATACCTGACCCGGTGTCTGATTTTGCTGTGTTTTGCCTCGGAATCTGAACTGCTTCACGAAAGATGGATCCGTCCACCTTGTACAAATTATTCGACGTCCTTAGAGCCTTCATTACCGTCGTGGCTCCATCATGTACCTCCAAGACTCCTCCTGCAGAGGATGTTGTATAGCCCCTAGTGTCAAGAACTCCAAGAGACACTAGATTCTTTCCTAGCTTCGGGACATGACGAACATTTGCTAGGATATTTGTCGAGCCATCATGCAATTTTAATTTCATTATTCCGAATCCGACAACTTTGCAAGGAACGTTGTTGCCGACACGAACTACTCCACCATTGGTGCGCCGATAATCCACAAAGGTCATCCGGTGTGGAGTCATGTGATAGGAACACCCAGAATTCAGGAACCACTCATCAACGCTACTGGTGGTTGACTTGTTCGTCTGCTGACCTGGATTGCATGTTGCATGATCAGACATATCAGAAGAAGAGGAATTTTGACCCGAGGTGTGTTGTCGCCGACGAGACCGCCGTCGCCCACAGCGTGTCTTAGCAATGTGTGTGCCATCTGTCATGACCAGTACCTCAACTTTTTCAAAATCTGCGTAAGAGGCCTCCACATGTGCGTCTTGACCCTTATTTTGCTGTTGCAATTTTTTATTAAGACTGCGACATTCTGACTTGATGTGACCTCGTTTCTTGCAGTAATAACAAGTGACATTTGATTTGTTACCTCCTCCTGCTTCATTAGAGTAGAGAGCTTCTCCTTTCCCTCCACCAAAGGAATTTGCTGTAAGATGTGTGTCCATAAGCTCCATAGACACAAGAGCAGTGATCACCTGTCTGGAGTAATAGTAGTCTTTCCAAAAATCATAGTTTCACGAAAATTTTTAAAAGAAGTAGAAAGTGAACATAAAAGGAATAAAGCATTATCTTCCTCTTCAATTTTGAAACTCATATTCTCCAGGTCCATGATGATTGTCTGAAAAGTATTGATATGCTCTTTGACCGATGTGCCTTCTGCCATACGTAGGAAATGGAGATTCTGCTTCAAAGTCATCTTACCGGTGAGAGTTTTGTCCTGATGCAAGGATGCGAGTTTGTCCCAAATACTTTTAGCTGTCTTTTGGGATGCAATTTCTCGAAGTGCTTCATTTGACAAGCTTAGGTACATAACTGCAATTGCCTTTTTCTCCTTATATTGTTTCTTCTCCTCAACCCCCTGCATCTTATCCTTACCAAGAATAGCATTATGTATTTTCTTCATAGTTAAGATTGCTTTCATCTTCATTGACCAAAGTGCATAGTTGACATTACGATCTAACTTCTCAATATCAAATTTTGTACTCATCATGGTTGGGGAAGTAGGCTCTGATACCAACTGTTAGGAAATTTGGGATAATTTTCTGCAGGATCTACAAAACCCGAACCCGGCGAGAAAAACGAAAAACCGAATCGGATAATAATAATGCAGAAAAACAAAAGACAAAGGGGTTAACGTGGTTCAGACTCGGCAGGGTGCCGATCCTACGTCCATAGGGAGAAGAGGAGACTGCTTTATTAAATCCAGAAAAGAACTTTTACAATAAGAGTGCAATAATCTAAATCCCCTTCAGAATACAGCAAATTGTCTTAAATTAATTAAACCTGAAACTGGTATGGAGTAGAGGCACTGTCTCTGCAAGATCTGCCTTGAAACTGAACTCCTGCTGCTGTATGTCAGAAACTGAGAAGGGGCACTCCTTAGGAAAAAAGGTTGTAGCGACACTCTTAATTTCTGAATCTCTGAAACTCTCACATAGGAGGATTTTCTCTTAGTGTGAGATTATCTTAGAACTGCATATTAGACCCCTATTTATAATAGAGGGGGAGAGCTGATTCATGCCTACTTTAATGGAGAAAAAATCTCCAAGGAATTTGTTGCTCCGTCTGATTTAATCGAAAGGCTGAAATGCTTCTTTTGACCAAAGAAACTTTCAAAATGCTTGGTGGATTCCCGTGATGCCTCCACCTTTTTCTCCCTTTGACTAGTCAGAAGCAATATTTGATTTCCACATCATCAATTTGAAAACTTCTGAAATTATCATCAATTTGAAAACTTTTACGTGTGCCACTTCAACATTGACATAGGTATCTTGAGAAGATGGTGGGATGGGCTCCCAGGCCCATTATTATAAAATCATAGTTTATTTTGATCGAGTCCGGTTCAACATGGTTCAATCAAATTGACAAATTGGTTCAACCATATCTTGATCAAATCAACTCCGATTTGGATCTGGTCGAACTCGTTGGATTCGGTTCGGACCCAATTTGAGTCAATCTCTAACATAAAGTCATTTTTTTTAAAAAAAAAAACGTACCGCCGAGTACCCGTTACCCGCAATAATTAGTAAATTACAATATTGTTATCAAAATGTTGAAGACTTTATGTTTTGAAATCTTACGATATTGTTGTTATCAAAATATTGAAGGCTTTATGTTTTGAAACTTTATGATGATATTATTATCAAAATGTTGTGTATTTATCAAAATGAAATTATTATCAAAATACTTGAAGAGTTGAAGTGTTATCAGAATATTGTAATTTACATATTTTAAAGTGTCATGGGTACCCGCCAATACCTATGGGTATCCTCCATGAGTAATGGTAATTAAATATGTACCCATTTTTGATACCCGTGAGGAATAAACGAGTAGCAGATACTCATATATTTCGTGAGACGAGTAGCAAGTAGGCACTCTTGTATCCGCTCCGCCCCGTTGACTTCTCTAGTTACAGCTACTGGCCTAAAGGGAATTGGATAAGACATAATCTTTGGGGACCCACCATATCTACCTGCTCTAAGAATTTAATAATTAATTAATAATAAATTATACAATTGAAATAGCCTTTAATGTACTGATACTAAAATCTATAGCACATATTCAGTCTTGTGTACATGTTGGTTTTTAAAGAAATATCTAACATTTTGTTCATTAAATTAATGATTAATTTCAATTTAGCTTCTAAAATTTTAAAATTTTATTAATTTAATATTTATTTTAAAAAAAATTATCAATGTAGCACTCAAAGTTTATTCTTATCATATCATTGAATTATATGGCTTCACGTACGAAACGTTGCTTAATTAATGGTGCACATATGGCTCCATTAGATTGGTTGGTCAACCAGCTAACCTAACAATATTACAGGGGAGTTATTTTCATTCTTGTCACGTGATTATATAAGAATAAGGTGCAGAATTTATTCTTGGCTAGTTGATCTTATCATTTTTTACTTAAGAAAAACTGTTATTCAAATAATATATACTGGATGATGACTAGTTAAATTATATACTATACTCCGTTTCTATCAAGTGTTATCTATATTATGATCCTTGAAGAGATTTTAAATTGCACTTAATCTCCTTTTCAAGATAAACAAGAAATCATTTCTTTATTAATTAAGTTCAAGACCCGTAAGATCCTCGTAAAAGATAACTTCAATGTTGGATGGTGTAATTAATTGAGGACCTACACTTGGAACTAGAGGTGGCAATGGATCGTGCTTGGACCAGGCAAGCTCGGTCACCTCTGGGCCGTGCCTAGCACAGCCCGACTGCTCAAAGGGGCGGCCCAGCCCGAGCCTAGGCCCGCCCCTTCGGGCTCAGGCTGGGCTCGGGCCGGCCCGAATTATTATAAAGAAGAAATATGAAGGTCGGCGGTGAGACCTTCAGTATTTTTTTGAGGAACTAATCATCACACCAAGACTAATTATCTATTCTTATATAATTTTAGTAAGTATAATATATTATGCTTAAGCCTAGCATAGAAAATCAAGCCAGGCTTGGGTGCAGACCAAGCTAGGCCTGGGTGGCACCAGGCCTAGCCTGTGGACGCAAGGCTAGGCCCAACCGGGTCTTCGGCCCGGGTCAGGCATGGTCCAAAACCGGGCCGGGCGTGCCGCCCATGGGCGGGCCCGGCCCATTGCCACCTCTACTCGGAACTGCCTAAAGCTTCGAGCATAATTTGTTGTTGAATGGACAACTTTGTTACATTGTTTTTGCAACAAAAAGAAAAAGTAATATTATTACATATTGAAGCAAGATATTAATGTCTATAATTAGAAGGTGTACCATCGGTGGTGGTTGTTTCTTATTTTTCAAAACCTCGATCAAAATTTGCAAGTTTAATTGTACAATTGGTGGTGGTTGTTTGTTATTTTTCAAAACCTCGATCAAGATTTGCAAGTTTAATTGTACAATCGGTGGTGGTTGTTTATTATTCTTCAAAACTTCGATCAAGATTTGCAAGTCTAATTTAATTTCAATATTTGGAATCTGTGTATGAGAGGTAAACTTCGTGGCTTTCAGGGCAGCACACTATAAAAAATTAATTGACAATTAATCCCAAATTCTACTAAAAATCAGCGCAAGTGAGGTGTGAGGTGTCTAAATCAAAATTTAGATGCTTTAGGGAGTGAATAAATTGGAGTCGAAAGTAAATAGGGAAGAATTTCAGATACCAAGATATTCATTATTTTTATTTCATAAAAAATTGGTGCCAGAAGTAGAGAAGTAGAGGCACCGATATTAGAAATTTTAACAAATTGAATAGATTAGATTTAAACATTAATTAAGAAAAAAAATTAATTATTTATGATTTCGATTGAAATCTTAATTCCAAATTAATATCATATGTAACTATATTTATAGAAGGTTGATTAAGCTGAAAAATTTGGCTTATCGATGTGGGATTATGGACAAAACTTGTAATTTTGGAAATCCGAAATCTAGTTTGGGTGGGAAAACTTATCATAGCTATGTTACAACTGGTGCTAGCTCCGTTAGACATCAATTTGTGATATTATAAGGATTATTATCTCTTGTGATAATTGCTTCATTGTTTAAAGTGGAAGTTCATTAAATCACTTTGGTCTCTATATGCAAGCAACATGTTGTATGTTGTCTAGAGATTTAGGATTCAATTTTTAATATGATCGTCTATTGTGATTTTCTATCTTTATTTAAAATAATAATAATAATAATAATAATAA
This sequence comes from Canna indica, assembly GCA_034359265.1. Taxonomy (NCBI): domain Eukaryota; kingdom Viridiplantae; phylum Streptophyta; class Magnoliopsida; order Zingiberales; family Cannaceae; genus Canna; species Canna indica. The sequence goes on along the minus strand of CP136898.1, from coordinate 25,752,587 downwards.
TAATAATAATTATATTATATATCTCTGAAGTTCTTTTTAAAGAGAGTTTGAATGTCTTTTCTTTCCTTGGCCTATAGTGAAAAGCCCTTGAAGTTGGCGTCATAAAGTCATCCATCTAATTATCTTGGGCAAAAAAAAAAAAGAAGAAGAGAAGAGCTACTTTTTTCCAAGTGGAAATCAAATGGACTGCAAGTAGATTGGATTTGTTGGAAATGTCAACTTAACACCGTGGGTAGGCTTGGCTTTCACTAGCTCTGGCATATTTTGGTGGAACTTAAACATTATAGTAGACTTTCACTAGCTCTGGCACATTTTGGTGGAACTTAAACATTATAGTAGAATCTTTGAGGTCAATTAAGCTGAAACATGATAGAATATAAATCTAATTTTTCTTTTCAATAATTTTGCATTACTTTATAATGGAGCGAATGATTAAATTTTGTTCATTGGGTACAAAGTGGAAAGCTGTCAGACATTATGCATCTTTTCATTTCAAGAAAATCAAACAAACAAACAAGTCCTAATAATCCCGATCAGTGTTCAAATACGATTTTTTTTAACTTATTTTTTTTTCGACCCCACCAAACCTAGTTAGCAATCATTTTAAGGATTAATTACAAAATATATCACGACTTTTGACGTATTTCCCTAATCTATCCTCACTTTTTAATATTTTCAATTCAATACACCATTTTTTGATTTGTTACAAATCTATCCCACCGTCTACCAGCGTCAACTTCGCAATTTTCAACAGAGAGAAGAAATCTCTCTCATGTTGAAAATTTTCTTGTCAAAACAAAGCCTATAATGAAAAATCATATTTAACATTATCATCATTGTTGGAAAATTTTATAGTATCATATGAAATCCTACATTTAATAGTATCATCTTTGATGGGAAATTTCTAAGGTTTATACTATCCATACCAGATGGAAGGGGGAAAGATGGGCGAGCAAGTGAAAATTAATAGAGAGATACCAGAGTTGACGGGGATGACGACAAGGAGCACGAAGAGATACAGGCGACGTCAGGGATTGAGAGAAAGGCGAGCGACGAGTGGCGAGCAGGCGACAAGGTCGGGGAAGAGGCAAGTAGGCAATTTTAAAGGTGGATTTTTTTAATTAACTTGTCGTGATCTGCTGACTGGGTTTGGTGGGGCCGAAAAAAAAAGTTAAAGTTCGCGTCTGAATGTTGGCTGGGATTATTAGCCACGTCAGCATTTAGACGCACAAAGTTGATGCTGGGTAGGCGGTGGGATAAATTTGTAACAAATAGAAAAGTTGTGTACTGAATTGGGAAAATTGAAAAGTGGAGATAAATTAGGGAACACGTCAAAAGTTGGGATATATTTTGTAATTAATCATGTTGCTGACTGGGTTTGGTGGGGCCAGAAAAAAAATAAGTTAAAAAAATCATGTTTGAATGCTGACTGGGATTATTAGCCACGCCAGCAATGCCACGTCAGGATTCTGACGGCAAAATTAACACTGGGTAGACGGTGTGATAGATTTGTAACAAATCGAAAAGTTGTGTACTGAATTGGAAAAATTAGAAAGTGGAGATAGATTTAGGAAATACGTCAAAAGTAGGAATATATTTTGTAATTAACCCAATAAGATATATTAAAGAACTTTTAAAATTTTGTATACCATAACTACTATACTGGAAATACTTATATTATTAAATATTAAATATTAAATATTTCTATTTAAAATTTCATTTATACCTAAATTTTTATTTTCCTTCCAACCTCAAAAAAAATCTCAAAATCAAAATCTATTCATTTATAGATATTCAAAAAAATCTCAAAATAAAAAATTGAATAGTTATAAATGAACATATTTTGATTTTGAGATTTTTTTTGGAAGTTTGGAAGGAAAATAAAAATTTAGGTATAAATAAAAATGTAAATAGAAAATTTTGATATTTAATAATATAAGTATTTTCAGTAGAGTATTTATGGTATACAAAATTTTAAAAATTCTTTAATGCATCTCATTTATAAAGTTGCTTTGAGATTTGTGCATAATGACATGACACAATATGAGCAACCTGCTCATAGAAATCTCTATGAGCAGTTTGCTCGTAGTATTTTTATTCGAAATAAGCTCCATGTAAATTAAATTGACCTATGACAACATAATTGATTTTAGAATAACATAACAGTAATCCTTTGTAAATAGTTATTTTATCATATCCCCATTCTAGAATAAGATTTCTCCTTATTTCCAAAAGTAGATTAAGAATTTGATTCTTCCCTAAAACCGAATGGATTTCGAAAAATACCAGCGATACCCTCGCTGTCTCATAATGGAGTTAACGCAATAGTTAACCCTTGTTAACAACATTAACCCCGTTAACTCTTGTTTGTAACATAGTTAACTTGTTTCATGTCCACGCGCACCTGGGAATAAATAACGTTTCGAGTTTTCCAATTGATTTTTTCACTACCCAATCCTGTTGCGTTGAGAATGCATGCTGCACTCTCCACCATGCTCGTTCGATCTTCGGCCCTTCAAGTCGACGACGACATGGTTCTTCCTTCCTCGCTACACCAGATTTAGAGCATAGTAGCTTAGTAGATTCATTGGCCATCAATTTATATAGAGCATAGTAGGTTAGTAGATTCATTGGCCATCGATTTATATGTATGTTTTGAGATAAACTTATTATCAACGTGGTATTCATAACTTGAAGGTCCACAACTTAGAATGCATTCTAAGAGTTTCATCCAAATGCATTTTAAAGAGTTTTGATGAAACTATTTAAATGGTTTTAGATAGTATTTGAAAGATGAAATTACTTGTTTAAACAGTTTAAATGGTTTAAAAACTTGTACACCTCATTTTATGATGCAGTTTTAGGCTTAAGTGTCATATTTAAATAATTTTAGTGAAAGTGTTTAAATTACACTGAAACAGTTTAAATGATTTAAAAAATTTTAGTTTGAGACTTGTACACACTAATTCTCACTCATCCAATTAGTAGAACTCATTGCATTCTTTAAATTTAAATTTCTGTGATTTTTTGATGATTTTAGAAGACATTTTCAAGCTGGAATAGACTATTTTATGATGACAAGAAAAATGACCATCACCTATTCCTAATAACTTGAGGTTCGATATATGATCCTTATAAAATTCTACATTATGACCCTCACAAAATTCTATATTTTGTGATGATAAGAAAAAATGACTCTCACCAATTCCTAATAATCCAATATCCTAATAACCTCATCGTCCTCTATTTCCCACGGCCGCAAGGGCCTCAACTTGAAACAACCCCCACTTCTAATCTTCTTCACCCTGCCCAAGTCTCTGTAATCCTTTTCATTAACCCTCTTCCGAAACAAGCCGCACTCTCTATTCGTGAATTCCTCCTCTTCTTCTAATCTTCTTCACCTTGAATCCCTCAATATATCCCTCATCTTCTCAAGCCACACACAAGTCTCGTGCTACAAGCCACACCCTCTTCTTCTAATCTTATTCACCCTCTCAATCCCTCATCTCCGCCTCTCCTAGGGCTGTTCATTGGCTTGACCCGACCCAATGAATCCGAGAACCCGACCCGACCTATTTGGGTTGGGTTGGGTTGGGTCGGGTAATCGGATCGGGACAGGTACAATTTGACCAAACCCAACCATAATCGGGTAGGGTCTTGGGTTTTAGAATTTGAAACACGATGACCCGAGACCCAACCCGATGACCCGATTATTTATATTTTTTTAATTATTTTTAAATATTTATATTAAAAATATTTATTTTAAATAATATTTTAATTTTTTTTAAAAATATTATTAAAAACTCTTTTTTTACATAAACGGGTAAACCCGACTACCCGACCCGAACTAGGTCGGGTTGGGTCGGATCGGATCGGGTATAAGAGGTGAAATTTTTTCAACCCAACTCGATTACACCCCTAGCCTCTCCGCTTGGCTTCAAGCTCTGGCACTTCGCCTTTCCCCCTTATCTCATTCACCGTCGCCGCACCGTAGAGGTGGCAATAGGTCGGGATAGGGCCGGCCCTGGTGTTTAATCGCTGTTGTTGTAATTGACCGAAAGTTTTATGTCTTTTGTTTAAGTGGTTGCCTTGATGTAGAGGCACAAATTCACTTGTGTACACTAGGTTTAGGGTATCCTTGGAGAGTGAGGTGGAAAAGTGCCTTCGGGGAGAATGCGAAGACCATCCAGTATAAATCCTCATTGTAGGAACCTTTATATTTAGTGGATTTGGTTGGAATTCTAAGCAGGGTACCTTATTTTAGGATCAAATGATGGCTCAATGGGTTCTATAGGCTCAAAGGAAGGCATGAGAGGTGTTTAAATAGGTAGACAACACCAATGATCTCGTCCTCAATGGGTTAAAACAACTAGAAGATGTAAGTCGGATGACCTATACTATAGGGGGGATGAATAGTGTGTTTGCTAAAAACGTAACCTAAATTTCGATTTTAATCAATTCTTAGGTTACTTAAGCAAATGACAATTTAGTCAAATAGTAAAAGCAATAAATATGATAATTAAGCAACAAATACAATAGGCATTGCAAACACCGAGATTTATAGTGGTTCGGCCCTAATGCCTACTCCACTACCTAATCACCCTCGCTTAGGACTTCCAACATAATTTTACTAGATTAAAATATTTCCTTACAATGAGGAATTTACATCGGTGAGTCTCCGCTCTCACACCGAATTAAGACAATTCCACACCCAGAAGTCTCCGCCTTCCTACCAAGAGCACTCTCACTATTAAAATTGTCGTTGTCACTGACGGCTCAGGCCGTGGCTGAACCGTCGGTGATGACTATCACGGACAGTGCGAAGAGTGGCAAAACACCGTCATTGATGTGTGCATATCAGATAAGTTGTGACGGTCGACCTCTACCATCATAAGTAATCATCAGCGACAGTCGCGTGCGCTGTCGCTGATTTAAACACATTAGTGATGGCACTCGACAGCTGTCGTTGATTTAAACACATTAGCCGCAGCTGTTAGCCGTCGGTGATATTATTAGCAATTGTGATATTTGGTGCTGCCCAGGTCATCAACTATTTATGATACACTTTCAGCCACGACGTAGTGACGAGCAACCGCGGTTAAGCCGCGACTGAAGTTATATCTTGTAACTGAAAAAAATTAAAATTTTGAAAATTCCTGTATACAATGATATTTATATATTACAATCTATTTACAATCACATATTACAACCACAAAACATCATACACATACATTTTCAATCAACCATATAAGTTTTACTTAAATATCATCAATCTAAGCCTCAAACCGGAGGTAAACAAGTATCAAAATATCATATATACAACTATAAGTATATAAACAACTATAAGCCTCAAACCGGAGGTAAACAAGTATCAGAATATGAAATATAAAGTATAAACATCTGTCAAATATCTAAGCCTCAAACGAAGACTAAAAAATATCAAAATATAATCAAAATACAATAAATCAAAATCTCACGGCTGCAGTGGAGGCGGTGGAGTCGAAAATGACTGAGTCGGGAGCGTCGACTGGGTCGAGGAGGACGATGGCTGCGACATCATCGGTAGAAGGCCTGAGTGAGGAGGGCATGCATGTTCTACATCATCTGTCTCAACTCGTCATTCGTGCGTCTCTGCTCCTCCATCGCATGTTGTTGCTCCTCCATCGCCTGTCACAGCTCCTCTAATGTCGCTCTCTGTTGTGTTAGCTCAGAATACAAGGCCGTTATCTGGCTCTGGTCCCGCATCCGCGATGTCGAGGGCCTCTCACCCGCAACGGGAGGGGTCAGTGCCCCAAGTTACCCTAACACGACGCGTGTATGGCCACAGTCTGCAAAGCCATAAACACGACCGTGCTCCTAGCCACCTGTGGCCTCGACCCATGCACCCGCGCAAAATCATTCGGCGTCCCTCCGCGCTCGATCACGCTCCGCGTGTAGGTCTCCTACACGTGTTTATATTTTAAATTATATATATACACTATAAATAAAAATTATGTAAATCAAATAGACATAAATACTTACCATGATGATCGAGGCCCTACTATCGACGTAGTCCCCCGCTCCTCGTCGTCGACGATGAGTGCACTCAAACACCTGCATCCGCGAGGGGCGTTGGACGGTGCCATCCTCCGCAACTCGCATCTTATATTAGAAAATAAATACATTAGTCATTAACTTCATTCTAAATTTCGACAGCATCTCCCTACAGTTCTCCGAATACGCATATCATCTAGACGCGTATCGGAGAACAAGGGAGATACAAGCCAAAATTTAAAAATGAATAATGACTAAAAGAAATAAACTAAGTGCAATATAAATAACTATGTTTCCAAATTATCCTATTAGGGACAACTCAAGGGTTGTACGTCGTATAAAAGATCATTTACTTCGTTTACACGAACATACAACCCCTGAATGGATCTAAGGTTTTGCAAAATTAAAACTTGACTCGTCAATGCGTATGTAAAATGTATCAACTCGTCTTGAATATTTTCTAAATTTATGGATGCCGATGCGAGTCCAAAGTGGACGATTCCGTGTGAGTCCAAATTGGACGATTCTGGCGCGAGTCCATCCATTATGGACGATTCCAACATGAGTCCACTGTGGATGATTTGGCCGCGAGTCCAAAGTGGATGATTTCGGCATGTGCGAGTCCAAAGTGGACAATTTTAAAATTATAATTACACCTAACTAAAATTAACCCTAACATTTATTCTAACCTTGTTTAACTAACCCTAACATTAAAACTAACCTAAATTTAATCTAATAGCAAAAAAATGAATTAAATCTAATTAACAAATAACCCTATATATATTAGATTAATCTAATTAACAAAAAAAAATTAATCAACAAAAAAAAAACAAATTAAATTTAATCAAGAAAAAAAACTAATTAAATTTAATCTAATTAACAAAAAAAATGGTCGGCGCCGGCCGGAGAGGGGAGGAACTCACCTGGGTGAAGGGAGTGAGGGAGAAGGCGGCGATCGAGAAGAGGGGACGCTGGCGGCGAGGGCGAGGGCAGCGTCTTCGTCGATGGCGGCTCAGCGGCGAGAAGGCGACGTCGACGGCGCGAAGTCAGTGCTAGGAAAAGAACAACGGCGATGACGACAACACTGTCGGCAACGGAGAGAGAAGAGAGTAGGGGAAAGAGGAAAGGTCGGACACGAACGCAAATAAAAAGGTTTATCACCGATGGCCCATCAGATGTCGATAAACCGTGGACAACTAATAATAGTATCAGCGATGGTTGCGTAGCCCTCTCTCAGTTGTCGGTAACGTATTTTTTATTTTTACGCCGCATTCGCGCCATCAATTAATAAACGACGGCGGTTTCTAGCCATGGCTAATTACTTACTTATATCACTGATGGCCCTTTGGCCCCCACTAAGCCATCGCTACTAGGTTATTTCATTTCATGCCCCGTACGCACCATCAGCTATGAGCGATGGCCTTGGGCGGCCGTATATGAGTCGCGGCTGATTTGGTTACATCAGTCATGATCGCTATGGTCGTCAGAAAGCCGTGAATGGTTCTGACTGCCCAGGCGGTCGTCGGTGAGCCCCGTGTCTGATAGCTAATATTCTAGTAGTGTCTCCTACCTCAATCTTGAAGGACAACACAACTAATCCTAGTAAACTAATCACACTTGTGGATTTAGGCCTCTACACCACGGCTACCACCAAACTCGAGATCTACACACAACATCTTTACACACTTGAGTAACAATGAAATAAATAATAAAAATATAATAATAAATGGAGCAATAAACAAAATCATAGTACTTAGCTCCAATAAGAATCACCTAGCTCCTCTTGATGCCTTGGATGATGAAACAATGAAGTTGAAGGCTCAAATCAAGAATTTAATATCAAAGCTAGGGTTTGAATAAAGATGGCTCACTGAGAGGTTAATATTATATATAATGGCTCAATAATAGTTCAACGATGAAAGGAAGGCTCAAGGGATCAATTTATAGGGAGCCATGATGTAAGGCTTGGGTGAAGGCACCCAATGACTCAAAATAAAGCTGTTGGATCTCTGCCAGTCAATCACCAACTGATGCTTGATTGATCAATGGTCGACCGGGGGGTCTGCCGACCTGTTGTTAAGGTTAGTTGCTGATTTTCTTATCTACATTTCTTAATTTTAAGTTAATGTCTCTATTTTTATTCTTCATTAACTTTAAAACATAAATATAAATAAGGAAATACCCCCCCCCCCCCCATTTGGATTAAAAATAATCAAAATCCTTAATGATCAAAATTCAAATTTTGGGTTCTAGTACTAATTTACGAAAATTAGAAATTTTAAAGTCTCCCGGGTCAAATATATGAATAGGTTAAAGGTTTCAAAAAATTCCTTAAAATCGGTCTTTAACTTATTTCTACCCAGGGAACAATTACCAGGACTTTTGATGTCAAGAAAATATCTAAATCATATAGCCTCCAAGGAGCTCCCTAGATTGAAATTTTTTGAGCCATTTTCTGATTTTTCTGGTATTCAAGTTTTCGGGGTTCGGGTTTCAATTTTTGGATTCTATGCATCAAATATAGGATATACATATAATCTAGACACTCTAGACCTAGACTCAAACTTTTCGATGAATCCCGAGCATCGACAAGCGTCCTTGCCAATTTCATTGATTTCTCTAATTTTTTCGAACGCGGACATTGTGCGCAAACTAATATGGAACCTAAAAATATTTTTTCATAAAATCATTAGTTCCATGTTTGTTATCATCAAAACCGAGATTAAGACCAAGGTTAAAAATCCTAGGCCAATAAAAGAGTCGTTGGTTAATTCGGTCGACCGTCGATCGAATGTCGTTCGATCGAGATTCAACTGCATTTCTATCAAACTGCTAATGAAAATTCTAGTAGCTTTTCGATCGACCTCCAGTTGAAGTTCGGTCAACTGAACTTTAGCCTAAGTTCGATCGAAACTTAGTTTCAATCGAGTTTCGCAAACTCGGGTGTCGGGTCCCAGATTTTGGATTTTAGGTTAGGGTTTAATTATCATGATTATTGTTCATGCTCAAGGATCAGAGTAGTCTAGTTTGGCTTGATCTCTCTCCTGGTCAGCTGTAACTTCGGCATGGGGGGCCTGCAAAAGACACTCTGACGCTCAAGTTAGTTGGACTCCAAGGTGGAGGTAATAGAAAATAAAACTTAGGGTACCTGAGGGGTGCTGTATTTGTATTTATTGCAGGTGAAGATGATGATGCCGCTCGTCAATCTCATGGGAATATTGCTCAGAATGGGTCGAGGCTGATCTAAAAGATGGCAGGTATATAATGGTGTATCTCTTGTGATAAGAAAGGACGTGAATGTCCTTGTATATCCGGGTGGAGCTCCTTGCGGAGCCGTCTGGGCTGGCTTGAGTTAGGTTTAGGAATATGACCGGGTGAATCCCCCTGGCAGATTGTCTGGTTTGGCTCGAGTCGAGTTGTGGGGCACTGCTGGATCTAATCCGATCGAACCCAATAATTCTAGTCTAGTTCACAGCCCTCGAGCTCTGTCAGAGTCTGGAGGACCACATGCCGAGCTCTAAGTGATGTCGGCCTTCGACTTTAGCTGATCACGTGTAGGGTGCATGACTTCTTATGTGCTTCTTCGATATTTGGGTCGAATGTGATATCGGTGTGAGAGGGGAATGTGCTTTTCCAAATGTTTGCCACCTGTACGGTAGATGTAGTTTTGACAGGAAAGTAATTATAATCAAAAATCTAGTAGACTGTTTCTGAGGAGTTCAAGCGCCAATTATGACGGGACATGTTTTTGCCCGTGAAAGAACTGCCCATTGGAGAGACGGTTTTCATTTTAGGTCTATAAATAGCCCCTCGTATGTTGCGTGTATTGTCAAGCATGGAGTGGGAGGTTTCTAAGATCACTATCCATCCGGGGTTTACTTTTATTTTTTTGGCGAATGGTTCACCGCTTGTCATGGGTTTGTACCACCGGGCTTATAGATGAAAGCAGGAGGCGGGGTTCCGGTTGTTGGTCTGTACCATTGGGCTTACGGGGAAGCCATCTTCGTGGTTCAAGCATCGCGGGAGGCGTCATACTCTTTGGTTGTCTAGGACCTTGTCCATGGTCCTAGGAATTGCCTAGTCGGGGCTTTCACTCTGCTCCTTCTTGTCCTCAACTCTTAGGTTGTGGGAGATTTTACAACCAACTCTCAGGTAGTAGAACCATGAACCGGGGTTCGTGTTCGTGTAGCTTGATTAGTGACAATGTTCCTAGGATGCTTTATGAGTAGTTATTTTGCCGGCAGGCCATTTGTACTTTGTTGATGAGTTGTCTTTTATGAGTTTGTAAGTGTAAATATCCCTTTGTGGGTCTTTATGAAATAAAATAATGTTTTTTCGTGTTTATCCTTGTTGTGTTCTTGCCGAGTTTGATCAGCTTCTCAATTTATTGAGGCTCTGTTAGCTGCATATCTTGGTTAGGATAATAATATTTAAATTTTGGATTACCTATTACTAGCACGGTTTAGCACCCGTACTATATTGCAAACCCATATAGTCGACTTTGGGGATCTTGAGCAATACGACATGAGGAGCCGATTGAGTACACTAGGGTGGGTAGAGTTCTTAGGAAGATCAATTCCAGTATGCCCTATACTCATTAAAGCCTTATTTGCAAATCTTACGATTGAGCGTCCTCCTATTGATAACTGTCCAATTTTGCGTTCCGAGATCTTAGGAAAACCCATAGTGATCATTGTGTCAGCCATTATGGAAGCATTTGGTTTTCCTCTCATTGGTGCTCAAGTATACACCATGTTCACTCATGCATTTAATGAAGATCATCCTACATTTGAACTGACATCAGCTATTTTCCCAAAGGAATATTGTGGAACAATTCCAATGGAAACCATAAAACTGTCCACCGCCGCTAGGATTATGCATCTTATCATAACACAACATCCTTTCTAGAGCGGGGCATTATAATAAGGTGACTAGTACTAGTGTTAGGGTACTATTCTATGCCATGACCCGTCGAGTTATTGATGTCCCTGATCTTATGCTAAATTACATTGCTGAGGTACATGCATATCCCAAACAAGCCCTTCCCTTTGCATTCGTCATATCATTTACCTATTCGGGGTAAACAGATCAAGATTTGAGATCGAGCTTGCTCCTAAGGCAATTGATACATTGACATTCACACATGAAGATTCTAGTAGATTAACGAGGCAAACGTGCTCGAGTAGGAGATCCATCCGATCCGGAGGATGATGATTAGGAGGATGATGAAGGTGGCTACTCATCGCACCCTCCACCAAATGAACATTTTGATATGATAGAGTCTAGGTTGGCTCAGTTGCACTTTGTTCAAGTCGCATGGAACACCAACACGACTACACGCATTGATCAAATGTGGCAGTACTATTAGGCTCATCAGTCACCACCACCGCCTGAAGAGTGATGAATGTTACTCGTGTCTAGTTTCTTTTTATGGACTTGTGCTGTCATTATGGTTGTATTTTCTTTTATGCACTTTGTTTTCAGACATGATGGTTGCTTTGTAGACTTTATGGCTTATCTTTTATGGCATATGAACTGAACTTATTATCCTTATCTTCTTGCTTCGATATGCATTTTTATCTTCTTGTTTTTTTGTTTATATACCCTTTTTGATTGATGTCAAAAGGGGGAGAAGAAAATGTTGGTTATCATGCTAGCTCTTGTATTTATAACATGAAATGTATGGCATGATGATAGGGGAGAGTTAACGGTTATAGATATGCATGTTGGTAGGGGGAGCACTTGAATTATCTATCATATTCTTATCTTTCTCTCACTCATGTGTTATAAATTCATGATTCATGCTTACAAATACCTATGTTTTAAAATGCCTATCATTATTGGTTTGTCATCATCAAAAAGGGGGAGAATATTGGCCAAGGGTTTCATCCTTGCGCTCTAATTCTGTCAACAAATGTTTTGATGATAACAAACTATGTCTAACAAGTTTTAAGCATGAAAGTCACAGGTTGAAATTGATATCATCTCGTGCGGCATTCTCTCGACACGTCAAGTCTCCGTGGAATTTCCTAAATCCTCAACGAGCTCACCAAAGAGATTTAAGAAGTACATAGAATGAATGTAAAAATGCCAAACCACTATAAATCTTGGCGTGTTAGCATTGTTTCATTTAGTGTTAATTTCATTCTCTCTAAGCATATACTCTTGATCATCAACTTGTTTAAGGAATTGATCTCAGTGTAAAATTAACAGTACACACTATTCACCCCCCTCCTCTCTAGTGTAGGTCATTTCACTTACAAATGAGACATTTAAATCAATTTGTTTACCTAGGCCAACTTTGTTCAAATTAAAGAGGTTATCATGAATTGACCTTAATGTCATTTTATCCATAATCTCATGATTTTTTCACTCTAAATGCGTAGAAATATGTCATATGTATACTTAAACATGTTTATGTAGTTTTGGATTTAAAACTAAGTGTCTAAGTCGAATTGTTGACTTGGGTCAAACTTTTTCAAATTTAAGTCCCCTAAAGTGAGATAGTTATCACATTGTTCATTTACCCTTGATTTTTCAATTTTAAAATCATGGCTATGAATCATTAACATATTTAAACATGTTTATCAAATTTCAACTCAAAATGAAGCCTCTAATAAAAGATTTCAACCTAGTTTGATTTCATTCAATATCAACATCATGATCTCGCCCAAGTATCAAAACTTTTTCTACTCATGGATTTCTAAATATTTGTCATGCATAATCAATCATGAGCATAGAGAAATCATTAAACCATAATTATTGAGGTAATTAAAATAGATTTTAATAAAAATCAAAATCATACACCATTCAAAATAAATTGTCAAACTTGTCATTTTCATTTCAATTTCAATCTATTAGCCTTCCATCAAATTTTTCATAACTAATTACCAGCAACAATCATTAGTAGCATAATGGAAACATGTGACTACTAGCAAGTTAGCATATTAAATAACGAATGTTAAATACAATATTTCATTGATTTACTCAATCTAAGCTAGATAGCAAAGATTAATTTTTAAAAAAATATAAAAAATGAATCAAGAGATTTCAAAATATAAAATTTTAAAAATTAAAGATCTCCAACCCTTCCCATTGGTTGAAAACCGAAAGACTATAATTAGCTTAGGGTTTAAAACTGCAAGGTTTCACTAGCCCTTTATAGGCCACATATGTCTCCAAATAAATCGGAAATCAAAAATAAAAAACATAAACTCTAACTATCAATGGAATAATTTTAAAGTCGAGAGATATACCAAAGTATTTTGATGCCAACTATACCTAAGGCATCAAAATAGCTTGAAGTTGCAACCAAGAGCGGATTCTTCACTCAAGTCCATGGTCAACTTCAATATTCCCCCATTCTTTATCCTTGTGTGGTAGCTTCCCCTAAAAAAGACCATGAAACCTTTGGTACTCGAATAGCTTTGAGTCCTTGAGGGTGAGTTGGCCTAGGAATCCAAAGTGTCATAGCTACACTTGGATTTTTTTTAAATGCACAATCATGAATAACATGCCCATATATACCACAACAAAAGCAATTTCCATGAAACTTTTTATTTTGGACATGAGGTTTAAAGGAAAAATGCTTGACATGGGAATGATAATGAGTATTAGCATTCTTAAATGAACCATTCCTATTTCTAGAATTCTTAAAGGAAGAAACATTTGATAAATCATTAACTTTCTTATTTAAGAACACAACCTCATTTTTTTCAATTATATATTCATGGATTTTTGAATAGCATGCAATTGAGATTTAAACACACCATTTTCATTTTTAATTTCTGAATTTTTGAATTTCAAAGTCTAAATCTCAATCTTTGAAGTATTTTTCAAATTATTATTTCTAGACTTCAATTTAGCTTTCAAATCCTCATTTCAAGCTTCAAATCTTTAAGCTCAAGACTTAAGGTATCATGGCAAGGATTAATAGAAGTAGTTTTAATTTCTTTATTTTCTACTTTCAATTCATATACATAAGAACTAAGCATAGAATTTTCTATTTATTGAAGATTATTTATGAAAATTTAGATTTCTTCGATTCCGATGAATGTAGTATATGCGTATTGAAGCTTGATTTGGAGGGTGTACCTCCTTTGTTTTACTCGGCCATGAACCCTATGTTTAGGGTGGATTTTGGCTAGATATGGATTGTTTCTTGGTGAGTTGAATTCTGGCTTTTGCTTGATGGATTTCATGCAAAATGATAAAGAGTTTGACTTCCAATTATGGTTGTGAATGCTCAAATTCTCAATCTCATTTTGAGGATTGTTGTGGCCAAATTTTTCCCTATCAAAGGAAGAGTTTAAATTCTAGTTTTTATATGATTCTAATATGAGATTTCGAATGTGATTGTGAGCCGAGCTTTGATGATTTCATGCTGAAATTTCATATTGATGTATAGATTTCATGTGCCTCCTTTATGGTTCGGCTCTATAGTGTAGTAAAAGACATGTTTTGGGGTCGGATCCATGCCCTATGGAGGGATGAATTTTTAGAATTCGTCGAGTTGGTTTTCGCGAGATTTTTCGTGTGGTTGTTTTCGGATCTTCGCGGACTTTGCTGAATTTTTTTGAAATGGGTTCTTTGGACTGATTTGGTTGAGGAGTTTTGGTTAGAAACATTACTGAATTGATTTTGATTCTTAAGGGTTTAATCGAGGTAGTTTAATGGTGAAATCTAGTAGCTGTTGCTGCTTAAAATTTCAGCTAGAGATGTCTACTGTTATTGCTGAAATTTTCAGATTGAGATGGTTACGGTTATTTTTTCAGTTCGGGATGTGTACTGTTATTCCTGAAATTTTGGGGGTTGTTTTAATGGTATTGTGGCCGAACCTATTTTTGGTTTTTGAGCTAGATTAAAATATGATTGTGGCATGCTTAATTCTGCATTTGATGCAATGGTTGTAGACCTATTTTATGGCTAAAGTATGCTGAAAATTTCAAATTCTTTCATGTTAGGCTATGGCTGAAATGTGGTGAGGTTTATTGTAAGTAGGCACTATTTTTCTCGTTGATTACCATGTGATTAGTGTAAGTCGAATGACCTACACTAGAGATGGATGAATAGTATGTTTAACAAAATTTAATCCTAATTTTTGATTTTAATCAATTCTTAATTGCTTAGGCAAGTGCACAATTCAACTAGATGAATGCGGAAGTGTGTAAATAAGTCAAGTAATAAAGATGCAAAGTAAGCAATGCAAATAATAAGATTTCTAGTGGTTCAGGATCCTTCCTACTCTACTACCTAAGCACCTCCCCCACACCCCGCGCTTAGGATACCCAATTTAGATTTACTAGAGGGAAAATACCTAAATATTAATGGAAGCAGATAATAAGAAGAATGAAAAGAGAATTGATTATTAATGAGTGTTTGCATCGTTATATATAGACTGCAGATGAAGAATACAAGGTGGATAGACAATACAAGTGGAAAATAAAAAGCATTAGTGGCAGATTAGCACACGTGTCAAGCTTAGGCACGAGATCATCTGAGTGCAGACATCCTTCGGCTGATTGACTACGAGCGTCTTAATGGGTGCTCCTTACGGGTGTCAGATGTTACGTCTTTAATACATCCTCCAATATCCCCCCGAAAGATGGGCCGTTCAACAACGCCCATCTTGATCCGATGGTCCAAGAAGATAGCTGCAGTTGTGGCTTTTGTCAATGTATCGGCTAGTTGCAGAGCTGCCAGTATATGTTGAACAGAAACTAGCTTGGCCATAACTTGATTTCGAACGAAATGATAGTCCAGCTCGACATGTTTCATTCTGTTATGGCTACTTGGCTGGTTCGTCAAGATCGTGGCACCAAGATTATCACAATGAAGCTTTGGAGTGGAGAGAGGAAAGTCCAATTCCTGAAGAAGATGAGTTATCCATTGGATCTTAGTTGTTGCATTGGCGAGTGCCTTATATTCTGCTTCGGTTGAGGACCGGGATATACTCCTTTGCTTCTTTAAGCTCCAACTACCTAGAGAATTGCCAAGAAATACAATGTACGCGCCGGTTGATTTGTGATCGTCAAGATCACCGCCCCAGTCTTATCCGAGTAGGCAACCATGTTGAAGTTTGCATTAGAGTTTAGGAGGATGCCTAAGCCAGACATACCTCGCAAATACCTGAGAACGTGTTTGCAACATTGCCAGTGAGTAGATGTTGGCTGATGCATGTACTGAGACAGTTTGTTAACAACGTGGATGATGTCTGGTCTGGTGAATGTGAGATATTGTAAGGTGCCAATAACTTGCCGGTACAAGATGGAGTCTGCGGGTGTTGAACCATCATGCATGGTTAATCTTATAGAGGCAGACAGGGGTGTCTTTGTGCATTTTGCTTCATGCATATCAAATTTTTGTAAGACGTCAGCGATATATTTTTGTTGAGAAAGAACAAGACCAGAAGCTATTTTGCAGACTTCGATTCGCAGGAAATAATTGAGCGGCTGATTTCTTTGAGAGAGAACTTGGTTGATAACTTTGAGTAGACATCAGAAATCTTGTCTTTGCAGGAGCCTGTTAAAATAATATCATCAACGTATAAAAGTAGAACTGTGATACTGTGAGGATCCTTCAAAACAAAAATAAGGAAGTGTCAGACAAAGAGTTATGAAAACCAATAGAGATTAGATAGGATTTAAGTTCATTGAACCATGCTTGCGGAGTCTGTCTTAAGCCATAAATGGCCTTATGTAATTTGCACACATAAGTTGCATGAAAACGTCCTCTGTCAGTGTACCATGTAAAAAGGCGTTATTAACATATACTTGAAAAATGTCCCATTGTAACTTGGAGGCCAAGCTTAATATCAGTCGCACAGAAGTTTGTTTGATCACTGGGCTGAAGGTGGACTTGAAGTCGATACCAAGACATTGATGGAAGCCTTTGGCAACAAGCTATCCTTTGAACCGTTCGACTGATCCATCAGGCTTTTGTTTGATTCTGAAAACCCAACGACAGACAACCACATTTTGAGTTGCTTCTACAGGAACTAATGACCAAGTACCACGCTGAATTAATGCATTAATTTCTTGCTGCATCGCATGTCTCCATTCCGGGAACTTAGCAGCTTGCTAATAAGTGTTGGGGATTGGTGCAGAGCAAGCTGACGTCAACAGTGTCGAGTAATCAGTAGGCACACGTGGTTTAAAAATATTAGACTGCGACCTGGTGTGAATTCTTCGTGGAACATTATTGAGTTATGGAACAGGAGCTGGTACAGTGTTTTCAGTCGCTGCCATGGGTGCGACACTCTGAAATGAATGAGCAAGGGTTTGATGAGCTATGGTAGGATTGGAAGATGAGCTATGGAAGGAGTTTGATGGTGGACATATATTTGTCGAAGCAATTATGTTGGAGTTGGAAGTAGTGGATGTGGGAATAGACAATGTGATATTAGAATCAGTGTCCAACCACTGATTGAGAATTGTGCTCGGGACTGTATGAGAAGTTGAAGATGGAGAAGAGAAAGGAAACGTGTCCTCGACAAACTCAACATGCCGAGAAAGGAAAGACTGATTTGTTGTAGGATCAAGGCAAATGTAACAATAGTGTTTGGTGGAATATCCGAGAAAAACGCATGGCTTGGATTTGGAACCAAATGTATGCTAAGCGTATGGCTTTAGCCAAGGAAAACAAAGGCATCCGAAAAATTTTAAATTGGAATAGTTAGGATCTTCACCAAATAAACATTGAAAAGGATATTTATTTTTTAATGTAGATGTCAGCATGCGATTTATCATATACACAGCCGTCGAACAAGCAAGATGCCAAAAACGTAAAGGAACAAAAGCTTGAGAGAGTAGCGTTAGCGTTGTTTCCATGATGTGGCGATGGTTTCGTTCAGCCAGACATACACGTTGAGGAGTGTAAGGGGGACTGCATAGATGTTGAACACCATGTGCATTTAAAAAGGGAATAAGAGCAATAAATTCTCCACCGCCATCAGTGTAAAGGCTTTTAATACAAAGACCAAAGTAATTTTCAACAAGTGACTTGAACGTGGAGAAAACATCTGATTTATTTTTCAATGGAAAAAGCCATGTATACTTGGAAAAGTGATCTACGAAGATCACATAGTATTTATGGCCATCACAAGAAACAACAAGGCAGGACCCCATACATCCGAATAAAGTAATTCAAGAGGTCTACTGCTCTTAATTGTAGAAGTGAAAAAAGGCGATCTATGACTTTTATTACACGAACACGAGTTACAGTGTTCTGGATCCGTAGGAAGAAAAGGGAGTTTAAACTTATGTAAAGTGGAATGTAAGATTTTACGATGCGGATGTCCGAGACGCCGGTGCCAGGTAGTAATGGTAGGTCGAGAGGAAGAATGGAAACAAGAGCCGAAGGTGACGAATTTGCCCATTCATACAGGTCACCCCTATTCTGGCCGCGAGCTAGAAGAACACCTATAGTCAGATCCTTCACCAAGAAACAGTTAGAGAAGAATTCCACAGAAACATTATTCCGAGCACAAAACTTTGCAACTGATATTAAATTTTTTCTTATAAACGGAGCATATAAGACATCATGCATCTTGAAAGATGGAGAAAGAGAAACCATACCGAAATGAGATACTGGTATCGAGGTGCCATCGCCCAGACTTATACCTTGATGTGTGTCAACAGTAGATGCAGACTGTAGAGAGTCAAGTTCAGAGGTAATATGATGTGTCGCACCAGTATCCATTACCCAGCCAGTATTTGGTTTGCTGCGTTGCTCACAGTAGTTCATTTGAGGTTGGCAGTCCTCATTCACAAATATGTTTATGTAGACTTTCGCAGAGTGCCTGATCTTTTCACAAATCTGGCATTACTGACGAGATCTGTTGTTAAAGGGTTTTGAAAACCTATTGGAGAAATTATTTTGTGCCCTGAAGGACTGGGTTTATTCTATTGATGCTGATCTTTCCTATTCTGCCAAGGTTGTTTGGACATATTAGGAGATTGCTGTGAGTAATGAACAGTGACAGATGGTTGATCACTACGAAGTTTTAAGAAGTTTTCATGTCCCACTAACTTGTCATAAAGTTCTTCCAGGGAGACTGAACAGTTCATTGATCGTATAGCAGCACTTATGTCATTGAACTTTGGCCCAAGACCACTTAGTATTTTAATTGTGAGAGCCGAGATGTTAACGGGACAATCAACCATGGATAGTTCATCAGCAACAGATTTAATTTCAGTGAAATATTCAGAAATAGGTTTACCTCCTTTGGTTATCTTGGACAAGCGATCTTGCATATTGTAAGCACGAGATTGTGACTTGTTCGCAAACTGGTTAGACAAATGTAGCCAGGCTTGTCTAGCCGTAGAAGCATCACCGATTAAGGAGGCGATAGATTGATCAACAGACACCATCATGGCATGTCGGATCAACCCATCTTGACGATACCAATACTTGTAGCTCGGGTCTGAAATAGACGGACAAGAAGAAGTACCATCAACAAAGGTAGTAAGATCATACCCGATCAAGAGAAGATCAAGTTGCTATCGCCACATCCTATAGTTGTTGTTGCCGATCAGTTTAATGGGCATTTGGGTAGCTAGATTGATGGTGACGATGGCATTCCCACTCGCGAAGGGATTTACTACCTCCTGAGAATCATTAGTCGCCATGGCGCTGATGAAAAGGATGAAAGGAAAAAAAAGATCAACGAAGGAACCTTCTCGTTGGAGACATTGGCTCTGATACTATAATGGAAGCAGAGAATAAGAAGAATGAAAAGAGAATTGATTATTAACGAGTGTTTACATCGTTATATATAGACTGCATACGGAGAACACGAGGTGGATAATAGACAATACAAGTGGAGAATAAAAAGCATTAGTGGCAGATCAGCACACGTGTCAAGCTTAGGCACGAGATCATCTGAGTGTGGACATCCTTCGGCTGATGTGACTACGAGCGTCTTAACGGGTGCTCCTTACGGGTGTTGGATGTTACGTCTTTAATACATCCTCCAATAAATATAGCATGTACTTTGGCCTTTGTCTCAATTGTGGCCGGTACTTTTATTTGTCTCATTTGTGTATATATACTAAGACATTTGTTTCAATTGTGGCATGTCGTCAAATTTCCGCCGGGCACCCTGT
Organism: Canna indica; assembly: GCA_034359265.1. Classification (NCBI taxonomy): domain Eukaryota; kingdom Viridiplantae; phylum Streptophyta; class Magnoliopsida; order Zingiberales; family Cannaceae; genus Canna; species Canna indica. Next base: position 25,732,449 of record CP136898.1, on the reverse strand, counting down.
TAAACTGACGACATTGCATGCTGATCTGTATAAAAAAATATTTTTTAAGATTAAAATTTTATAACTTGAAAAATGTGTCGACTCCCTCTCTCTCTCTGGTGAACTATTCCAGATCGAGAGCTAGATGCTCGGCACCTAAACTCGCCTGAAAATCGACCCTTGAGTATGATCTGATCGTCTGATTTTCCAATTTGTTAAATAAAGGGTGGAAAAGAGAATTTTGGGTTGGAAAGAGAGCCTACTGCCGAGAGCAGGAAAATACTCTCTTCAATTCCATCAGCTACTCTCTTTTACCAGTTTAGCTGTCCATCGGGGATCCACGCTCTCAAGCGAAACTCAAAGAACCACGAAGACCAAGCTCTCTTCACCATTCACCAGATCCTAAAGTTATGGCTCGTCGCCGTCGGCGAGCTCCTGGCCTGTATCGAGCAAAGAATAGACGCGAAGGAGTGGACGGTAGTCGTGAGCAATTGCTGGATTCTAGATGAGTGCTTGGAAGAATGGTGAAGGGCTGGCCCAGAGGATAAGCAAATTGGGGGAGAATGAATTCTTACTCGATCTATCTAATTTCTCGAAAGAATTGGAGATGGTAGGTTGGAGATGCCAGCGAAGTGGACGATCCCAGCGAGGCGGTGGTGCTCGATGTGATTCAAAGCTGGCCTTCCTCAGCATCATAGATCACAACTAGAATATACCACATCAGCCAAGGGAATCACCGACGGCCGCCTCGGCCATCAGAATCATTCACGACTTTTCGACGGTTGTACTACTGTAACCAAATCAGTCGCGGCTCGCATACGGCCTCCTAGGGCCGTTGCTCATAGTTGATGGCACACACAGGGCACAAAATAAAATAATATATTAGCCATAGCTTTGCGGGGGCGCGAGAGCCGTTGATGAAAAGTACGTCATTAGTCATGGCTAGAAGCAGCCATCGCTTATTAATTAATGGCGTGAACGCAGCGTGAAAATAAAATACTCTTCACCGACGGCTTAGAGAGGGCCAACCGTTGGTGATATTAAAATTACGAATCCACAGTTTTCCAATGGTTGGCGAGCCGTCGGTGAAAATCCTTTTTATTTGCGTTCGCGCCCGACCCTTCCTCTTTCTTCCTCTTCTTCCTCTTTCTTCTCTACTCCCACTACTGTCGCCTATTGCTGCCGCTGTCCGTCGCTGCCGGTTGCCATTCGTCGCTGCCTGTTGCCACCGCCGGTGTCCCTCTCCCTGCCGGTAAGCATCTCCTCCTCTCTTCATCTCCCTGCCCTCTCCGCGTCGGCATCGATCCGGCCCTCTCCGTGCCGGTGTCTACACGCCAGCGCCATGATTTGGGGCCGATTACCATCGGCCCCAAGGCCCCCAATGCAACAGTAGCCGACAGTGATGTCGACTACTGTTGATGATTACGATTAAACCCTAATCAAATTGTGATTAGGGTAATCACAATTTGATCAAGGTTTAATTAAACCATATTATTATTTTTAAATTTTTTATTGTTAATTATTAGAAATTAATTGTTAATTAGGTAATTAGTTTGGTTAATGTTAATTAATGGTTGATGTTGATTAGGGTTTAATTATGTTTAGGTTATTTACAATTATTGTTGATTAGTTTAATGAAATTAGTTTAATGAAATTAATTTAATAAAATTAGTTTAATATTAATAAATTAGTATTAATGGAATCATCCACTGAGGACTCGCACCGAAATCGTCCACTGTGGACTCGCGACCAAATTGTCCATGGTGGACTCGGCCCAAATCATCCACTTTAGACTCACGGCCAAATTATCCATTGTGAAGTCGCGCCGGAATCGTCCACAATGGATGGACTCGTGCCGGAATCGTCCACTGTGGACTCGCACCGGCATCCACAAATTTAGAAAAAAATCAAGACAAGTTGATACGCTTCGCATATGCATCGACGAGTTAAGTTTTAATTTTGCAAAACCTTAGATCTGTTCGGGGGTTGTATATTCGTGTAAACAAAGTAAATGATCTTTTATACGACGTACAACCCTTGAATTGTCCCTAATTGGATAATTTGAGAACATAGTTATTTATATTACACTTAGTTTATTTCTTTTAGTCATTATTCATTTTTAAATTTTGGCTTGTATCTCCCTTGTTCTCCGATACACGCACAGATGATATGTGTATTCAGAGAACTGTAGGGAGATGCTGCCAAAATTTAGAATGAAGTTAATGACTAAAAGAAATTCTAAGTGCAATATAAATAATATCAATTCCGAATGGAATAGGACCATCCCACCTAAAGATATTGCCAACTTTTTGACAGAACATGTCGGGCGATCGAAGTTGGATGTACCGACGAATTCATCGTGGAGCTATAATCGACGAATTTCGAGTAGGCGTAACTTACTTCTTAAATTTTGCCTACTCGAATCAAAAATTCCTTAGTGGTCATAAGATCCGATGTCCGTGCCGAAAATATTCGAACATAAGATTTTTGGATCAGAAAACTATCACAATGCATTTGTATACAAAAAGATTCACACCAAGATATTTTCTATGGAATTGTCACGAGGAGTCACATCAAGTCGGGACGTCGAGCAATCCTATTATCTAAACTCATGGTGAATTTTCTTTTACTGGTGTTTCTTCTTCCAATCCACCTAATCCTTATAGAACAATGATTCTGGATAGTCTTGGAGGACAATTCCATTTAAATGATAATGTTGAGTCAGTTATTGAGACGGTAGTGTCACTAGATACTACGACAGTTGAAGTCACTAAAAAATAACCTGTGATACAGATTGAATTGCCGAATAAGGAGGCTGCAGAATTTTACGATATGTTGAAAGCTGTCGATGAACCTTTGTATGAGAATTGTCCTAATTATACAAGATTTTTGACAATGACAAAACTCCTGAACATCAAGTCCGATTGTACTATCAGCGGGGTTGTGTTTGATTGGATTGCAGGCTTTATCAATGGTATGCTACCTCCAAATAATAAGTTTGAGCCAACTTTTTTTAAGACAAAAAAGTTGATGAGGAAATTAGGGTTTGGGTACGAAAAGATACACACGTACCCAAATAACTGTATTTATATTATAAAGAAAATGCACAGTTAGAGCAATGCCCAGTATGTGAACATCCTTGTTACAAGGAGAAGAAATCGGTCCGACAAAAAAAGATCCCCTTTAAGGTGCTTCGGTATTTTCCACTGACACCAAGGCTTCAAAGGTTATTCATGTCGGAAAAGACTGCCCCCTATATGAGTTGGCATGCAAGAAGTTGTGATGATACAGTAATGACTCATCCATTCGATAGTGAAGCATGAGAATATTTTGATATGTGTTATCCTTCATTTGCTAGGGATACTAGAAATATCAGGTTGGGATTGTGCACAAATGATTTTAATCTGTTTGGTAATTCGGCAACTCCGTATTCAATATGGCCAGTGTTATTAATAGTTTATAATTTGCCACCCTCAATGTGTATGAAAGATGAATTTATCTATCTTTCGATGATTCTTCTGGGTCCTAGGGGTCCTCACAAAGAAATTGACATATTTCTTTGACCCCTAAATGATGAACTGAAAATATTGTGGGTTGAGGGAGCTGTCATTTATGATTGTCACCGGAAGCAAAACTTCACTTTATGAGCTGCTATATTGTGGACAATCAATGATTTCCTAGCCTATGACATGTTGTCTGGTTCGAGCACGCATGGGCGACTCTTGCCCGTATTGCATGGAACACTCAAAATCCTTCAGCCTTAAGAACGATCAAAAAATTTCCTTCTTTGATTGTCATCGTCGGTTCCTACCGTCTAACCATCAGTATGAAAGGAATCGTGACAAATTTACCAAGGGTAGAGTCGAAAGAGATGAGCCACCAACGATGTTGTCTAGTGAACAAATGTTAGCACGTGTTCAATTGCTTCAGAGATTACTTTTGGTCGGAATGTAAGAATTTCAAGTTTTGTTCAAACACATAACTGGGTGAAAAAAGTATCTTTTGGGAGTTGTCGTATTGGAGTTCATTATTGATTCAACATAATTTGGACGTCATGCACATTGAAAAAAATGTGTTTGATAATATTTTTAACACTGTGATGGATATTTCCGGTAAAACTAAAGATAATGTGAAGGCCCAACATGATGTGAAAATACTTTGTAAGAGGCCATGAGTTAGAGTTGCAAGTGGTCAACGGACAACTTCATAAGCCAAAGGCGTCATATGTGTTAAATAATTAACATATGAAAGATGTGTATCAATGGATCAAAGAACTCAGATTTGTTGGCTTAAGGTTTTCAACCTTGGTCTTAATCTCGGTTTTGATGATAACAAACATGGAACTAATGTTTCAATGAGATATATTTCAGGTTCCATATCGGTTAGCACACGACATCCCCGATTGGAAAAATCGAAGAAATCAGAGAAATCGGCAAGGACGCTCGTCGGCGCTCGGGAATCTTCGAGAAGGGGAGTTTAGGTTTAGGGTGTCTAGTTTATATTGTAAATCCTCTTTATGATGCATAAGAATCCAAAAACCTAACCCGAACCCCAAAATATGAAAACTTGGAACCGCCTTGAAAATCACTAAGCCTAGGGAGCTCCTTGGAGAGCTATATGACCTAGATAGTTTCTTGACTTAAAAAATGGCGGTAATTGTTCCTTGGGTTAAAATTAGATAACGAGATATATTTTAAGGAATTTTTGGAAGCCTTTAGTCTACCCTTATTTGACCCGAAAAATTAGAAAAGTTCCGTTTTTCAAAAATTTGTACTAAACCCAAAAAACTAAATTTTGATTCTTAAGGATTTTGATTTTTTAGATATTTTTATTGAATCCAAATGGGGGATAATCCTTATATAACATTTATGTTTTAAAGTTATTAACTGTTATATAAATGTTATATAAGTAGACTTAGTGAAGACGGAACCAGAAAATGAACAAACAAAACCAAACTGCCCAGTCCAGTCCAGGTTCGGTTGACCGGTCGGTCGACCGAAGTGTGTGAAAAATTGGCAGTGCGTCCGTCAGTCGATCGATCGGTCGACCGGATTGCGGATCGCTGAACTTGCAACTCATTCGGTCGACCCATCCGTCGACTGATCAGCGCATTTAAGGCGCAGAAAGCCAGTGGTCGCTCGATCGGTCGATCGATCGACCGGCAAGCGACCGAACGGTGGAAACGGCTAGTTTTCCGACCATTGAGTTGTTGTTTCATTGAGGGGTTATAAATACTCCTCTCCATCCTTCATTAACCCTTCTTAACAATTGATCCAAGCTTCCATTGAGCCAATTCTTGATCTTTCTAAAGCATTTCTTAAGACATCCCTCTGCAATCCCTAGTTTCCAGGATAACACCTTGATTTAGCCTTCAAAATTTATCGATTCATCTTCTCAAGGCATCAAGAGGACTAGGGAGTATCTTTTGGAGCTAAGTATAGTTTGATTGATTTATTGCTCCAATTGTTATTGTATTTTGTTGCTTATTTTGATTGTACATCAAGTGTGTAAACCTAGATTGCTAGGTTTGATTGAGTTGGTGGTTGCCTTGGTGTTAAGGCTTAAACCCACCATTGTAAACTTAGTTTACTAGGATTAGTTCTTGTTGTCCTTAGGATTGAGGTGGAAGAGTGCTCTCGGTAGGAAGGCGGAGACTTCCGGGTGTGGAAGTGCCTTCGGTGTGAGAGCGTAGACTCTCCAGTGAAATCGTCCTCGTTGTAAAGGAAACAAGAAAATATAGTAAAGTTAGTTTGGAAATCCTAAGGTGGGTGCTTAGGTAGTGGAGTAGGCATTAGGGCCAAACCACTATAAATTCTTGTGTTTGCATTGATATCTTATTTGTTTTTATTGCTTTATCATTTATCGCTTTCGCATTTAATCGTCGAATTATAATTTGCCTAAAGTAACCAAAGAAACGATTAAAATCGGATTTAGGCTAATTGATTAGTAAACACACTATTCACCCCCCCCCCCTCTAGCGCGGCAATTTTAACCAACAAGATTACCCGATGGATATACCTCAAACTTATCTCGATGTGTAAATGTCAATGAATGCAAAATATCGGGGATGAAGAGCCACAGTTGTCATGTATTCATGTAGAGATTTCTTCCGGTCGCGTTTCGAGATCATCTACATGATAAGATTTGGGGTCCGTTGACAAAATTAAGTATGTTTTTTAGAAATATTTATGCAAATATACTTCGAGTCGAAGATATGTCAACACTTGAAAATAATATTGTTGAAATCATATGCAAGCTGGAGCAGTTTTTTCCCTCCTGCATTTTTTGACTTGATGGAGCATCTACCGATACACTTGGCATACAAGGCACGAGTTGGTGGCCCCGTTCAATACCGGTGGATGTACTTATTTTAAAGATACATGAATCATCTGAAAAAAAAGTAAAGAACACCGCCGCAGTTGAAAGTTCCATAACAGATGCATATATAATTCAAGAAATTTCAACATTCTCCTTATTTTATTTTGAATCAACCATCAAAACAAGACTTAATCATCTTCCACAGAACGACGACGGGGGAGCTCGACCATCAGATGGTTGTTTAAATATCTGTTGTTACCCTGGTCGTGCTTTAGGTTCTCGTCCGTCTCGATTCTTAAACGACGAAGACTACCATTTGGCCTACTTGTACATTTTACTAAACTGTCCAGAGATTGAAAAGTTTATTGAAATATTTGACATTGAGATGGTGACAAAATACTCAATTTACAACGATGAGGAATTAGAAAGATTACGGAATCGTGAGTTCCCTAATTGGTTTCAAGCTTACAGCACAGAACACAAAAGCGACATAGATAACCAAATCTTTGAGTTTGCTAGCGGACCGGCATGACTTGTACAATATTATAACGGTTATTTTGTTAATGGATAAAAATTTCACACACTTGAATATTCATCTACAAAAAAGACTATGAATGCCGGGGTCTGCGTCAAAGGGACAACGTATGCTGAATGTGATGTTGACTTTTACGGACTATTGAAAGAAGTCATAGAATTATAATTTTTCGGATATAAATCAGTTGCCCTTTTTAGATGTCATTGGTTCGATACAAATGATAGGGGCATAAGATTTCATCCAAAGTATAAACAGCTGGTCGAGGTCAATTACAAATCAAAATTGGCTTCAAATGAGCCATTTATATTGGCATCTCAAGTTGAACAAGTATATTATAGGGCAGATTGGCGTGTAGTCTGTAAGACTAAAGCCAGAGAAAAAATTGATCTGATAGTTGGAGAGAATGAGCCAGCAGATGACTTCTATCAAGAAGAGAATCCTTCCGAAGTGGAACAAGTTAGTCCAATATTTGAGGATGATGACATAGAGTTTGTTCAATTGGAAATAGAATAGGTTGATGACGACGATAATGAAGTTGAGGAAGGACAGAATGATGATGAGGGAGAAGAAGAAGAATTTCAAGATTCTGATATAGAAGAACAAGAAGAAGAGTATTACACAGATGATGATAATGACGATGACGAATAATTATAAATGTGAAGTATATATTCAATTATTAAATATATCTATTAATCTATTATATATAATCTAATTATATTAAATTTTACATCTATGGTTCGAGATATCAATTCCCGAGGAGGCATTCCACGTAGGACCCCCCGACGATTACCACCCGCCTCACCTGTACCCATTCACCCTTCGCCTTCCACCACCATCCTCCCACCTGATTCGTCCACCATTCCCTCACCTGATTTGGCCACCATCCCCTCACATCCGGCTACCACTACTAGAATAGTGGTCATCAGCGACAGCTGATACCGTGGCTGAACCGTCGGTGATGCATATCACGGACGGCGTCAACCGTGGCAAAAAACTGTCTCTGATGTGCGCGTCTCATGCAGATGTTTTGTGATGGTCGCGCACGACTGTCACACATAATCATCAGCGACAGCCTCGTGGACTGTCGCTGATTTAAAATCATCAGTGACGACTTTGGGCATTGTCACTGATACCAACACGTCAGCCTCGGCGCACAGCCGTCGGTGATACTATTAGCAATCGTAATATTTGGTCCTGCCGAGGCCATCAGCCATTTACGATAGGCTTTCAGCCACGGCTTAGTGACGGTGAACCGTGGCTAAAGATGTTATCCTGTAATTGAAAAAACTAAAATTTTTGTAAATTACTGTATACAATGATATATCGACTAGAACCTATTTTCAATCACATATTACAATCAGAAAACATCATACACATGCATTTGAAACCAAACATACAAGTTTTACATAAATATCATCAATCTCAGCCTCAAACCGAAGGCAAACAATTATCAAAATATCATCTATATATCCAAGTATCAAAATATCATCTATATCAAGTATCAAAATATAAATAAAATATAATTAATCAAAATCTCACGACGACGATGGCGGCAGTGGAGGTGGTGGAGTTGACAATGACTAGGTCGGGAGCGTCGATTGGGTCGAGGAGGACGACGGTTGCGACATCATAGGTAGAAGGGCAAACTGAGATGCAATCTGAGTGAGGAGTGTCTGCATGTTCTGGATCGTCTGTCTCAACTCGTCATTCGACCGTCTCTGCTACCATGAAGCTACTACCATGAAGTAGTTTGGTTTATGTATTTTGATGTTACCCTCTCATGTATATTTGAAGACAATATATTTTAGCATGTTTCAATCTGTTAGTAAACTATGCACCAAAAAATATAAGAACTTTACCACTTTTACGAAAAAAGTACATGAACTTTGCCACTTTTAATGTAAAAATACACGAATTTTACCACTTTTAATGTAAAAATACATGAACTTTGCCACTTTTAACATAACAATACATGAACTTTGCCACTTTTAACCAAACAATACATGAACTTTGCCACTTTTAACCATAAAATACGTGAACTTTGTCATTTATAGCACAGTTATTTATTGCACAATACACAATTCAACTAGTACACATCATTTCACATACATAAAATTTAGAATTCCACATGCCACATACATAAAACTCAGAATGACACATAATTCATACAAAATCAAGTAATTGTTACTATATATAATCCACATATCAATCCATATTAATTCACATACAATCCATGACTGATCCAAATACAATCAATAAACTGATGTATCAATCCACACACAATCCATGACTGATCCACATACAATCCATAAACATATCAATCCACATATCAATCCACATACAATCCATATCAATCCTAACACTTGAAGATGACTGATTGTCTGACTTCTTTTTTTCCTTGAGTCTGTTACTGCTCCTTACTGAGGTGGAGGTGGTATTCCTACTTCTTACTGAGGTGGTGTTCCTGCTCCTTACTGAGGTGGTGCTCTGTTGAGTGCCTTGGGTGGGTTGGGTGCCTTGAGTGGGTTGGCTCACCTGGGTGCCTTCATGGACAAATTGCCCTCCTCCAAATCTTTCTTCATGCAGTATTCTAACTTTTGTATTATGCATCTACATGAAACTTAGAATTAGATAACTGAAATCTATAATTTATAACAGGAATTAAATAACTTACATGCACATATATATTTCCTGTTTCAATGTCAATTGTTACTCCAAATCCCTTTGCTGCCATAGCCCTCTCCTTGTGCACAAGCTTCTCATAACTAACAGGTCTCTTAATAACAGCCGTCTTTGGTCTCTTTGTAGGTGACTACACACCCTAGTTCTCCAAATTAATTTGCACACCTTGGTTCTTATGTGGTCTCCCCCTTTTCTTCCCCTGTTTCAAAACAGATTTGTTAGTAAATAGATTGTAAAAAATAGATTTGTTAGTAAACAGGTAATGACAAATATTAAATTACCTGACTAGATGATGGTTCACTTGGTACTGGTCTTTTATCCTTATTTTTGCATGACCTTTTGTTATGGCCATATGTACTACAATGTGTACATTTCATCTGCACCCCCTTCTTACTCATCTTTGTTGTACTTGTTTCTTCTTTCCCCTTCTCACTTTTATCCTTGTTCCTTGCTCTTTTTGGTCTCCCTATTTGTCTTTTCGCAATGGGAGGTAAGATAGGTTCAGACTCAACTTTTGCCCACATTTTTTTCCCATTTAATGGCTGAATAAGATGCTCATATGCCCTTAGGTATGTGGACTTCTTAAAATATTTATGAACATATTCTGTGGGATCCTCTCCCAACCAATGAATTGATGAAATGACATGAGGACAAGGGATGCCAGTAAGTACCCACATCTTACATGAGCAACTATTTTGTTCTAGATCTACAACATAGTTGTTATCCATGTGTTTAACCTCAAACTTCTTATATCCAGCATGTGTTGCTATGCAAAATCCACTAACAATTTTGTTCTCTTCTACTTTTTTCCTAATTTTAGGGCATATGGTATCATCACTTTTCATTATCATCTCCCTCTTTTCTGCCATCCTTTTCATTATTGTCCTTCTAATATCCTCTAACATGTCAATCAAAAGCCTATTTCTTGCCCTCAAAATGTATCCATCAAAATATTCAGACATGTTATTGTCAATGATCTCACATTTTGGCAATGTACTGATTCTAAACCTACAGAACTTGTTTGAACCAATTTTAATGAAATCATCATGTGCAACTTGAAAAAGTACCTTCATCTCATACATGTGTTCATTGAATTGAGCTTCTGTGATGCTCTTTGCAGCCTTCCAAAAAAGGTTCTTCGAAGCATAACCCATATGCTTCTTCTTTCAGTTAGCATATAAATGTCTTGCACAGTTTTTATGTTCTGCATTAGGCATAAAAGCCCTAATTGCATTTTTGAAAACCCTATAAGAGACAAACAAACATAATTAGAGTATACATACATGAGATAAAAAAAACAAAGTCTAAGTGTTCACTTATACCTTTTGCTGATCACTTATAATTGTCCATCCAAAACCATCTACAATGCCTAAGTTTTCAATTAATCTTATCAAAAACCACCTCCATGAGTCTTCATTCTCATCTTCAACCACAACCCAACATATTGGAAATATATGATTGTTTCCATCCCTACCAACTGCAGACAGTAGTTGACCACCAGCTTCTGACTTCAAAAAGCACCCATCCAATGAAATTACGGGCCCACAACCACCCAAAAACCCTTCTTTCAATGCATCAAAATCAACAAACATTCTCTTCAATTTGTTATAACCCTCAACCATTGTGGAAAATAGCCCATGTTTGTACACCTTCTTTAGTTCTGCTACATAAGATGACAACATCTTATAATGATTAGCCAATGAGCCTGATAAAGCTTTCAATGCCCTTGCTCTGGCTCTATAACATACATTCTTAATGACTGATATGGCAAATTTTTGGTCAATATCCCTTTGCATTTCAAGTACATTCTAGTCTGATTTTTCCCTAAAAGTTTCCATGTAGTGCCTTGCAAGCCATTTAGATGAGGCTTGTTTGTTTCTTGCTGGTCTAGAGCATTTATGCTCTGAATTATATCTCTTAATCACAAATGCTTCATTCCTTTGTGTTAAACTTCCATAAATCCTCCAAGAGTATTTGGCACTACACCTAGCCTCTACATTTTTCTCACTAGACCTAGTAAACTTAATAGCCTTCTCATTCTTCATAGCATAGTCTTGAACAGCTTGCCTGAACTGTCCTGCTGATTCAAACCTCATGTTAAGGCAAAATCCTTCAGATTCTTTGCCTCTAAATCCTTTACCCTTCGGTTTTCTTAATTTTTGTATATCTTCATCATCACAACTATTAGGTGTCTTCACTGATTCAGTTGAAGTATTACTTGATGATGATTCATTAGAACTTAATAAATCATTGTTCCCACCCTCAACTTCCCTGTGCTGGTCTCCTCCACCACTAGTACCTTGCTCATCTTTACTGTGTCGATCTCCTCCACCACCGATACCTTGCTCATCTTCCCTGTGCTCATCTCCTCCACCACTGGTACCTTGCTCATCTGTACTGTGCTGATCTCCTCCACCACTAATACATTGGTCATCTTCCTTGTGCTCATCTCCTCCACCACTAGTACCTTGCTCATCATTATTTTGTATTCTTTTATTTCTCTTCACTATTTTGTATTCCTCATCATCCTCATCACTTGTGCCATCATCTCCATCAAAATCAGTATGTTCATGAGCCACATCCTAGTCAGCTCCTTCATGATCAAGCTCCAAATTCTCATTTTGGTTCTGATTTTTGAGAGTCTGTTCTAGTTTCTTTTTTCTCAATGCAGTCTCTAACTCCTTCTGAATAGAAGTGTATAGACCCACAATTTATCGCCAATTTACACATCTTCTTAACTTCAGTTTCTATCTTTATCTCTACCAGTCCAGAAGATAAGGGCTTCTTAGGGTCTTTGTACCACAATTTAGTTCGAGAGTAACCTAATGTCTCTACCAAGAGTCTCATGTCAGACAATGTAACTGTATTTGAAATCATATCATCTTCTCTGACTAAGAGCAGTTCACCCCCCACACAGCGTACATGGGGTTCAAAAATCATTTGACCACCATGATGTACTACAATCTCAAATTTTTTCATCCTACATGAAAATGAATATGTGGCAGATGGCAAATAGTGAAAAAATAATGAAAAAAATGGATTCACATGTATATTAGGACCACAGCACATGAATTAAAAAAAAAATGACACATGCGAAAGAAACCAAAAATATACCTGTTGTTTTTGGGACCACAGCTTCGCAATGTCCCCACCGCTCGTCCCTTCGTGCCCTAATCCGACGACAAAGACTCCAGAAGGTGTGTGCCCTAATCCAGGGACAAAGGCGACAAAAATCTCCCTCTTCGTAGTGTTCGAGCAGGCGAGCGGGTAAAATAAGAACTAGGGCATCGAGCGCGCCCAACTTGAAGACGACGGGAAAATTATCATTTGGTCCTCCCGGTTTCAAAAAACATTAACATCGGGGGTGAGTAATTTCGTAATTTTATGTTACCCTTTACTCGTCCGTTGAAATTATATGCCACGTTGGCAAAGTAACTTGCCACGTCGTCGCCGTTAACGACCATGTCAGCAAAAACCGTCAGAAAAGACGGTGCGTGCTAAACGGGGTGACGGAATCAAAGTTCGTGTATTTTCTTGCTAACGAAAAAAGTTTATGCTAGAAATGGGAAAAGGTCCAAAGTTCGTGTTTTTTTTTGTATTTACTCTAATATATATAAAAGCTCTATGGTAATTTCATGTCAAGATAAATTTTGAAGTATATTATATATTTATTTTGGATCAATGAATTGGTAATTTATTGATTTTTTTAATTAAATATATTATTTTAATATTTTCTTTATTAAATACAGTGCGGATACGAATGCGGTGTGAATATTCACATTTGAAGCGGTAGAATATGGATATCCATATTCACATCCGTAGCGGATACGGTGCAGATACGGATGTGTGGATATGGGGTGCAGTGCACCATATTCGATCCGTTACCAGCCCTATTCAGGAAGATACAAATTTATAGTAGGATAGTCGCTACCTGAAATGACATGAGTGGCTAGATTGAACACCTCAAGAAGCTTACAAATTTTCTCAACCTTCTTCCAATCTCTTCTGATGGTGCATACTTGTAGTGTGGCTCTCTTTCCTTATAAGAGGGAAAGACAGTCTTGAACTTCAAAGCAGCAGATGGGTTTCTTGAACTTCAGACATCTTATATGTAGAATTCCACCTTGTTGGACAATCAATGATGTGTTTCTTCTCTTTCAAACGCTTTTGCTCAACAATATCACAAAATGATTTTAGCCTTGAATCATTATAGTTGATATACATGACACTCCCACGAACATTATGAATAATGTCCTTAATTCTACCATGGCCATCTTGCACCAGCAAATTCAAAATGTATGTACAACATCTGACATGAAACAAGCTACCACCAGCAGGTAATGAACTACTATCTAATATGCTATCCTTAAGAGCCCTTAGACATGAATCATTATAGGAAGCATTATCAACTGACACTGAAAACACCTTGTTTTTTATCCCCCATGCCTTCAAACATTTGAAAATAGCATTCACCACATCTATTTCACATCTCGGAGCAAGCACTTTCACAAAACCTAAAACCCTTTTTTGAAGATTCCATCCTGCATCAATGAAGTGTCCAATGATAACCATGTATTTGGCTACTTGATTACTTGATTTCCACATATCAGTAATTAAACTAATCTTGCTCATGCTTTGTAACAAGACATTCAATTGTTTCTTTTCTGCCTCATATATAGCTAAACAATCACTTCTAGTTGTTTTGCGAGAAATCTTCTGAAATTCAAAATTTGCATACTGAAAGCCCCACATCCAAACTTCATCCTCAACAATGTTAAAAGATGCTCATGTACCATGATTACAGTATCAATATCTAGCACTTGGTCACAAATGGATTAATGCTCAAACTGAAATGTTGAAATAGAATGGTGGGTTATTTCTGCTGTGAAGCAACATGCAACCTCCTTTGTAAGCAACTTTGGAATGTCTCCAGAGATGCGTAGTGCTAGCTTCCTTTCCCGAGTAAGAGAATACATGTTTGCAAAACTTGCAAACAACTTTTACCCCTTCAGAATTTTCATCTTGATTAAAATCATTTCAAATTTACGACGTTTTCTTTCTTTTCTTAATGACACTATCATCACCATCATTTTGATCATTAGTTGATTGACTTGAATATGTTGGTGTTGAGGTTGGTGTTTGTGACATTGTTTCATCATCATTTTGAGCATTAGGGGGAGCAGAAGCAGATGAAATTGTTTCACTCTCAAATGAAGATGACGTTAATTAAACCTGTAATATAAAAATAAACTACATATATAAAATAGGTTAAGATATGATATATATTTTAAACAAATGCTAAACCTGATGTCAATTGCTAAACCTGTTGCCAATTATATATGAGTAAAGATTATATATGATTAATCATTTTTCTTATTTCTTTGTAACTTAACAACATACATAATTATAGCAGAACATCATTTTCTTTTGCACTGGAGTGAATAGTAAGATTATATATATATATATATGATTAATCATTTTCTTTTGCAATGGAGTGAATAGTAAAATGAACATTTGGCAACTGAGAAATGAGTAACATCTCATGATTCTCATTTCCTCAAAAAGAAATGAGTAAATTGAACAGCTTAATTGCATAACTAACGATTTGACAACTCTATTACTAATAATAGTTTGGAGGGGAAAATGCATTAAAATATATGTAGCAATGAGCTAAACAAAAGACACTTGCATGCTTAAAGATTTGACAAGAAAGTTGCATGAACTTTTCTCCATTAGATGGAAAACAAGAGCCTCCAAGTTGTTGAAAGTTCAATCATGGGCATCCTTTAACAATTGAGCTTAACCATGAACACACAACTTTTCAAGAATTGACATATATTTATTGAAACATGGCCATCCAACAAATTACCTACCCTCCATTTCAGTCATTTGAAACAGTTAATTCTTTCTGAGATAAAAAGTGTTTTATCTTAATTGCTGAGATATGTATTACTGAAACTGTATATACATACATGTTCATTTAAATTTGTCATCTTCTTGAGCTGTATAATGCAAGAAAAAGAAACATCACAGTGAACAAACATATAGTCATCATAACAGAGATCCTAACATAGAGATCCTATTGACATCAAGATCCTAACATCATAGTGAACAAACATCACACATGCGCACTAAAAGAATGCTACGAGCCTACGACCAAACATCACAGTGAACAAACTTTGAGCAGCATATAAAATATAATGAAGTAAAATGAAGCAGTTTCGACAGACCGACTGTGACCTGGTCAACTGGGCGAAGCATTACCTAATATGCAGTTTGGGGAAGCAGCTTCGGTGGATTGGTGGATTGCAGTGACCTAGACGAAGCAGCGTTGAAGCGTCGGCGCGTGAGGGGAAGCAGAATAGGGAACCAGGCGTCGGGGCGTCGGCGTTAAGCGTTCATGGCAGTGTTCAGCGTGAGGGGAAGCAGCATCGGGCGTTGCTGTGATGTGAATCAGGCGTTCGACATCGAGTGTGATGTGAAGCAGGCGTCGGGCGTCGCCGTTGAGTTGTGTGAAGCAGGCGTCGGGCGTCAGCGAGTTGTTCTATGCAGCGTGAGTAGAGAGGCATGAGATTGAAATGGGTTGATTTAGGGCTTCTGGTATAGTTATATTTTATTAAATTAAAATATATATATTATTATATATAATATAAATATATAATAAACTAATAATATTATATATTTATCATATATTATATATAAAACCTTAACAGCCTTAGGCCAGCCTATCAGGCTCAATAGGCCTTACAGTTAGCCCGGGCCTGGCCTGATAAAAAAAACAAACCTGAAATAAGCCTGAGCCTGATTTTTTAAAAAAATAGGTCAGGCCAGGCCAAGCCGCAGGCCCCTGACTGGCTGTCTGGCCTATTTCTACCCCTATTTGCAAGTCCCCGATCGGAGCTGCACCAAACCAGGAGACGCTTCAGACTGCATCACCCCGACTTCAGGCAAGAACATTTGGCGCCCACCATGGGACCAAGTAAATCTTACCTGCCCCACCATGGTTGGTACCTGGAGTCAGGCGAAAGCCGCCGCACATAGGCGACATCCTAGCAGTAGCGTCCTCGGTACCTGAAAACGCTAACACGATGAGAGTGACACTTTGGTACCCATCGACCTCACTCCAGAAGAACTATGCTGCATAATCGCTGACCTCCAGGCACACAACCAAAGCTTAACAACCCAAATCGTGGTTCTGAATCAACTGGGGGAGCAACACCCAGCCGAGCACAAGCACCGCCCCCGGAACACAATGAAGATAGCCACCTGGAGAGATCCAAGAGCCAAACCTCCGTCTCTTGGGACGAGGTCTCCCGCACACATCATCAGAGAGAAGAAGATGAGACCATATCCACAAAGATCGCTCCTCCCCCCACCATCGACTCGGGACCCTTCGCCGAGCACATCATGATAATCCGTCTTCTTGACAACATTTAGTTGTCGACTACACTCCAACCCTTCGACAGAATAAGCGGTATGACTACTCATCTGACGATGTTCAAGTCTATGATACTCCTACGGCACAACCAATTCCATCCTCTACCGAGTCTTTCCAGCCTTCTTGGAGAAGGCCAAGAAGGCTGTGTTACTCTGGTTTTCTACCTCCTGCCAGGGTCTATACACACCTTCAATGAGCTCTCCCGAGCCTTCACTAATAAATTCTTTTCATCGTGGATCTACTCCAAGACTGAAGACTCCATTCACTATAGTAAACAGGGACAACATGAGTCATTGAGAGACTACCTAAAGAGATTCCATGTCATGACCATGGAAATTCCAAACTTCAACCCACATGTCGAGTTATATTCCATCAAACACGGTTTGAAGCCCGAGCACTTTGCTGACCAGATCGCCCTACTAGAGTATGGCCCGAGTTCCAAGAAAAGGTTGTATGTCACATAGAGATACACTACTAGAAATTAGGGTATTTGTGACAGCAATTTTGCGACCGCAGCTCAACCGTCACAAATTGCAACGATTTTGCGATAGCTAGCGTCAGGGGTCGCATGTCCCATGAAATTGCGACGGTATTGCGACCGCACATGTAGCCGTCGCAAATTGGAAACCTCCGCGACGGGCAATGACCGTTCAGCAACCGTAATTTGCGACTGCTTCGTGCGGTTGCAAAACCGTCAGAGAGTAAATTTTATTCAGCCCGCCCTTTATTTTTCTATTCCCCCGCTCACTCTCCCGATCGTTTCTCTCTCTCTCTCTCTCTCTCTCTCTCACACACACACACACACTCTAACCTCTCTGCCACCGATCGCCATCCGCCGCCTGCGACGCCGGTACTTCTCTCTCTCTCTCTCTCTGGCTGCCGAAACCCTATCCGTCGGCGGCTAGGGTTTTCTTACTTCCT
Source organism: Canna indica (assembly GCA_034359265.1). Classification (NCBI taxonomy): domain Eukaryota; kingdom Viridiplantae; phylum Streptophyta; class Magnoliopsida; order Zingiberales; family Cannaceae; genus Canna; species Canna indica. Next base: position 25,714,576 of record CP136898.1, on the reverse strand, counting down.
CCACAGCTAAACACCATGCTCAAACCTCACGTATTGCCCTCTCTCTCAGTGTCAAAGCCATCAAAAGGGCCTTGGGAAGTTTCGTCGCTCCCTCCATAGCTGAACATGCCACTTAAGGGTGGCAGTCGAACGGCGCCGCAACTCGCTACATTTGTTTATTTTTCCTCTTCGCTCACCTGAGGAACCAGCAATCAAGGTGCGCTTTTGGAGCCCCTCCTATTTTTGTTTTCGGCTCCTTGTAATCGAGTATGTGCAATTCCTTTGCATCTCTATAAAGCTGGTTGACCTGTTCTCAGGTTATAGATTAATTCCTTTTAAGATATCATCAATTTTTCATCTTGTCTTTGTTTTAGGGGCCACCTATAACTTCCACGGTGCTTTCCACTTCTCATTCCTACCAAGATAGCAAATACCTCTCAAGAATGAGTAGGTCATATTAAGGGACAAAAACCTATTGTTCCCTAATTCATATATCATCGATCATTGAGTGAGTGTAAAAGCAGATCTACTTGGATGATGTTTAATTTGGAAATCAACTTCTCAAAAATTTCCTAACTTTTAGTAACATTTCAATTCTGTAATTCCTGCATTAGGGCATATACTTAATTGGATATTAGAACTTATAGAAGGAATGCCAATCAAATAAGTTGATCTCCCAACACTGATGACATCAAATAAGCCTCCTTCAACCTTCAATATCCACATGCATCGCAGAAACGTCCAAATTGTAAGTTTGACTTCTTTCCGTGAGAGAACTAAAAGTTCCTGTTTGAATCAGAATGAAAGTGTCGCTGTCGCTGTAGCGCGTTTGGAGTTTTGATGCTGGAGCTGGTTCTCCTTTGACTTCTGAGTACAAGAAACATGTTGTTGTTTTCTCCTATTGTGCTTACATGCTTCAACCACATGATTGCTCTCACAAATGAAGAGACACAAGATAGATAGATCAAACAATACAAAGAGCTGGGACTCTCTGTTACTCTTGTCCTAATCTGGTAGGTCAAGCATGAAGGATCAGATAGGCTTCAAAGTATTCCTACCTCTTGGAAATAGCTTTGTTTCATATGTTTGTCTTCTAAAGCTTTCAATTTTATAATAGTTTCTCATTGTAATCTTTAGAGACATATATTCTACTAAATTAGCAGTACTGATATATATGATCTGTAGTAGATTGGGTCATGCTATCTTGTCACATGGAGATGACTGATGCAAATGTTCAAAGATATAAATCAGAGTTAATAAAGATAATACTGATTAGTCTAATAATACTGATTAGTCTATCTAAAAACAACACATCTTTTGCCCAATTTGTTTTAGTTGATGATCCTTTATCCAAGGATGTCTTTGCGAAGGTCTATTGTCGTGAGAAGACATTTTGTGTCCTAGAACAGGCCCTGGGAGCTTGGCAGAATCAACAACTATATATTTTAAATATTAGCATATATGTTTATTTATATAGTTTAATGTCTAATTTTTTAGACATAGGTCTTAGTCCTTTTGATTGAACTGAGATCTCTAAATACATGTTTATTAAGGAGTACTTTTATGGCATGACCTTTGCAACTTTCTATATTTCTTATTATCATTGTTGAATTATGGTCACAAGGGTCTGAATATAATTGTTAGGCTGGTTTTTACTTTCCAGTTCATATGCTTTCCCTCAGTTAATATTTGCTCATGTGTTTTTACTTCCCAATTCATATGTTTGTTTATATAGTTCAATGATGTCATAATCTTAAATTTCATTCAATTTCCTTGTTGATAATCTATATAGTTTTATTTTTTTATTTCAGGTTTAATATATAGTGTCATAATCTTACGAGACAAGTGAAGATGTCGGGACCTTCCACGCCCGCCGCAGTGCCATCGCCACCACCACCACAACCACTGGCCCCGGAGGCTCGAGGTCGTCGTAGGCCTCGTTGGCCTAATCGGGGGCTCGTGCACCTTCATCAACCGACCAACGTCAGCGGATATCGCTACACGGTCTAAAGTAAGTATCAAAGTTTATTTTTTATAATTATTAATTAATTAATTACTACTTATGTTGTTATACTTTAGTCGTAGATTCGAGCAGGATGATGTTGCTCGCAACATCACCTCTATTATCAAGAGATTCTTTTGGGAGCCGTGGCATTCATGGACCCACGTGCCGCAACATAATTAAGATTCATTATAGTCCGAGTTCGAGGTACATAGTTTATTAATTTTAGATACTGTAAGTCTGTAACTAATTAATAGGTGGACTTAATTAAATGTTATTATAGTCTAATTGAAGTTTTTTGGAATGATAGTCCAATTGAAGTTTATTGGTGAAGTTTATTACTAAAGTATTTAACTATTTATTAGTGTTCATTGATATTGTATCGGCTTTTGGAATGATACTATACTATATTAGGATAATTGTTTACTTTCTTTTGTGACCTTCACAACTTTTTCTTGGTCGCCAAGAATTTTTGAGACGTGGTAAGGCAACCCTGAAAATTTTAGAGGTGGTTTCAAATTTTTATCATAAACATCAAATTGTGCAAGGCGGATGAAGACTGTTGGCTACGGGCCTCCCATTGGGAGCGAGAGTTGCAGACAACAGCCCATGTTGAGTTATTGTCCATTTTCGCCCCGCCCCTCGGAATTGGATCTTTTAGATGATAAGCATTGATGTCAATATGTTTATTTGATATCTTTTAGATGTCTTAGGTTGCACTTGAACCATCTTATGTGTTTGCTAAAACTATTGATGTCAATTATCTATTGATAAAGAACTTAAAAGAGATGCATGTTGCATAGATATATCTAAATGTAATACACAATTGCCCATCTTCATCTATTTCTACTGACTATATCCTGGAACTCTCCTTTCACCAGAGTACACAGGTGCTTGAACTGTCTTGGAAAGGGTTATGTATGATTCATCATTTCATTAAGTGTATGTTTTCTTTCTTTTCTTCTCCACAATGCACTCGTTCATTGAACCTCTAAGAAAGATTATTTATGTATGCAACAGGTGCATTACACCTCTGGGTAATAATTTGGATGTGGTTGATAAAAATTACACCTTAGAACCTTAGGATGTGTATGTCTATGGAACTTCTAACTTCTAAGTGTAATTATTTGCACAAATGCCCCTTGCAATCTTTTCTTCATCTGGTTGACATATTGCATGAGTTACAAATTCTGCTCTAGGTTTCTAATTGAAGTATCAAACATACATTAAAGTTACATTTTTAGTTGTCTTAAGTCATGTACTGTGAAAAAATTCTAGCTTACACTTTAAACTAATCATACCCTTTATGTGCTATGCAACTTTTTAGCTACAGTTTAGAGAAAGCATACAGTAAAATATATCTAGTAGAGGCAGGATCTGTTTTAAATTTGAAAGAGGATATTATTTGATGACTACTACCTAAATGCCAATTTATGGTGAGTGAACAGAGTGGCTTTCAACGAATTCCAGCACAAGGGATGATGATGATATATAAGATAATTAAAATGTTCTAGCTGACCTCAGGCTCTCTATTGAATGGGACAATGATTCCATCCATATGTGGCGGTGGTTGTTCCATTGATCTACTTCTCCTCTTTCAAGTTTGAACACACGAAGCATTAGATTGATTAACATGAAGAACTTTTACTTCATTTTTGCATGTTTGCAGAACTTGCTTGATATATATACTGTTATATTTACTTCACAGAGAATATGCTTAATTATTTGTCACACCACACAATTTTGTTGCTTATTTACTGATGTTGTTTTCTTTTCCCTCTGACATTTTCTACCTTAGAGTGATTTAGTTCATGAATTCATGATGCATAATGTTGAGAATATCAAGTAGGAATAATGCAATAAGGAAATCAATTCAATTGGTTTTCTTCCCGTAGTTTCCTATTAGCTTTATGTTATTACTTCTCGCTTTATTTAGTCTTGCCATCAGGGATGACTCTTTATTTACTTCTTCCTTTATTTCATTTGAATTGTACATTCTCTGAATTTTGATAACTCAGGGATATATATATATATATATATATATATTTATGGACACATGTTGGTTTCATTTGAGTTGTAGCTTTTAGGATTTATGAAACAACTTTTATTAAGATATTAAACTAAGTAGTTATCATGTTTTATGTTTATAGCTGGATATAATTTTTCAAGCTAATGTTTTATTTTTGTAGGCCCGATATACCTGGGATCCCGCCATTGAGGCTCATGTGAAGGATTATTGGGAAGCTTACAATAAGAAGCTTTTCAAGGATATCCTCCATCGGGCGCGGGATGAGGCGCGCGCGAGTATTGGCGATAACAGAGATACACCTATGGATGCGCTCAAGGGACACGGACCAATCTAGATGGAGGTCGACGTATGGGATCGGCTATGCGACATCTGGGCATTAGAGGGATGGCAGGGTGCCTCCCGGACGACACACTAAAACCGAATGACGCTGGATGAGGGATCCGTCGCCCGACATACTAGTGGGTCAATCCCATTTATCAGCCACGAGCGTCGATTGGTAAGTAATTTAATAACTATTTTTATTATTCATTTATTATTATAGAAAAACTAATTATATTTATTTTATTGTAGGGGACACGAGATGAGCAGGGGACGCTAATCCTCTGAGGGTCTTCGAGGAGACACATAGATACTAGTGTGGTCCTCACCGGGGTGAGTTCATCAGCAGGAGGCCGGAGACGGTACTGGTAAGATAATATTTTAAAAAAAATATCTAGTTCTATTATGTATAATTAATTTAATTAATTAATTTTCTTTTATTTAAATACCACGTATAGTGAGTTGGTGACCCAGCGGGGAGGTGATCTTGCGCAGCATCAGCTTGATGCTGACGCATGGATGCAGGTGGCAGGCGTCGGCCACGGCCGTGTATATGGCATTGGCACAACGGCCTACACACGGGCGTTGTTGCAGCCACATGGTGCAGGGCCGTCTGCTTTCACCTCCTCCGTCACTGGTCCATCAACATCACGTGCGGATCAAGACTGATTAGCGGTCGTCGAGACTGCTCAGGCACACCTCAGCGCCAACATGGCCACTATGAGAGATACTGTGACGCACATGGCTCAGCATATATGACGCAAATGGCTCAGCATATGACGCAGTTGAACCAGTACATGGCACATATATCTTCTATCATACCTGGTGCTCCGGCTCCTCCGCCTCCCCCATCATTCGGCGTGACGACATCAGCATCAGATCCATCATCATCATCGACGCCGACTGATGTGCTCCCCACGCAACCCCTCTCTACGCCACCTCCCTTGCCGCCTGATCATTGATGTACTTTTTTGATATTTTATTTTGATATGATGTAAACATTATTGTTTTGATACGATGTAAATAATATTTTGATATCTATATATTATAATTTGGTATCTTGTCTGTATTTTAATTAAATATTGGAACAAAAATTTATATATTTTTTATTTTTAAAATATATATATATACGACGGTTTTACGACCGCCACCGCCGTCGCAGATCCTATCTACATGGTCGCATGAAGCGGTCGTAAAAAATTGTGTGACGGCCTTTTGCGATGGTGGTGTGCGGTCGCTATATCGGCCGTAAAACACTATGCGATGGCTTTTGCGATGCCAGTAGGCGGTCGCAATATATACATCTTTGGCGACGGTAACGTGGCGGTCACGTAACATCTACGATGAGCCTATCCGCGACGAAAGTTTGCGACTACTGATGTCGTCGCAATTGCTCTTCTGCGACGGCATTGCGATCACTTTAGCCATCGAGATGGCAAAGTTTTTAGTAGTGATAGAAGAACTCGGATAGGACAGAAAGACCGACAAACAGACTACCAAGCACGATGCTAAGGACAAGAAGTCCAAGAAACCCGATAAAAGAGGTGAAGACTGAGATTGCCACGATCGAGATCGCAACAAGAGAGGAAGGTCGCCATTCTGACCTAGCCCCGGATTCGATGAGTACATCCTACTAAAGCCAAGAGGGACACTATCAAGGAGATCTGCCACCTACAGCTCTGCTCAAGTCTCCCGACGGCACAAGGAGGTCGAAACCCCCGCCTAACGTCAACAAAAGTAAGAAGTGTGAGTTCCATCGCACCTCTGGGCACACCATCGAAGAGTGCGTAATACTCGGAGATCAAATCGAGTGCCTGATCTGAGAAGGCCGAACTCGATTACTACGTTAGTGGTAGACGAAGCCGCGATCGAAACCTAGGATATCACGGCTCCCAACGCCGAACTTTGAGCAGAATGCTGCCACCAAGTGGCGTGACAAACAACCACGACGACTGCAGAGCCGATCAGCCAAACACCGAGAGCCGCAGGGTCATTGACTACATAGCGGGTGGGTTCACCGGATTTGGCGAGACAAGCTCGACGAGAAAGAAGTCGCTTCGAGCCATCATGGCAGCTGAAGACACGACCTACCTGCAAAGCCCAAACTCACAAACCCCGATAATATCATTCTAAATCCGATTTTCAGGTAATTGACAAAAATCTACATAACCCTATCATCATTTCTGAAATTGTTTGTGATTTCCTTGTTACGAGAGTCCTAGTAGACCATGGAAGCTCAGCCAACATCTTGTTCTACTCAACGTTCAAAAGATACACATCAGCGAAACCTCACTCCACCCTTACCATGGAGCCCTCGTCGGCTTTTCAGAAGAGCGAGTTAGCGTCCAGGACTACATCTAGCTAACAACAACGTTCGACTCCCTACCGAAGACAAAGTCGATGTACGTGCAATACAGGATCGTCAAATGGCCCAACCTGTATCACATGATCTTTGGGCGGCCATCGTCGAATAGCTTGGGAGTTGTTGTTGACTCCCCACCTAGCAATAAAATTCCCCATCACAAAAACCGGAGAGGGGGTGGTCCACGCATAGGGGTGGAAATAGGCCAGGCCATGCCTTCTCCTTAACAAGCTAGGACTGTGGCCTATTATAGGCCAGGCCAGGCATGTTCATAGGCCAGGCCTGGCCTGTGGCCTGTTTATAAAGCATGCTAAAACATGAAACATGTTTATAAAATCTACTTCCAAATTACAAAACAAAAATGATAACAACAAATTTAAACATAACAACAATAGTTGTTGTTTTATTAAATTAAAAAATATATTTTATTATATATAATGTAAATATATAATAAACTAAATAATATTATATATTTATTATATATTATATATACTACCTTAACAGGCCTAGGCTGGCCTATTAGACTCAATAGGCCTTACAGTGAGCCTAAGCCTGGCCTGATAAGAAAAATAGACATAGAAATAAGTCTGTGGCTGATTTTTTTTTAAATAGGTCGGGCCAAGCCAGGCCGAATATAGGCCAGGCCATAGGCCCCTGACAAGCCGCCTATTTCCACCTTTATCCACGCAGACCAGAAGGAAGCTCGCTTGTGCTATAATGAGTGCCTAAAGCTGAGACCGATCGAACCGAAAGAAGTACCAAGCACCTCCTCCCCGCCAACACTCTCAATTCTTCACGCGGAACAACAACCCAGAATTTCATAATTGGACCCCAAAGGAGATGTCTAGGAGCGGCCTCAGCCCGCCTACGATCTTGAGCCTCCTTAGCCCGGCCGCCTACAATCACTGCAAATGTAGTCGTCGCAATTGTGATGGTTCTGCGACCGTTGTAGGCTATCGCAGATTAGTTTCCTACTGCGACGGCTAGTGCCGTCGTAACACCGTCGCATATAGTAATTTTTTTTTAAAAAAAAATAAAAAAATAAAAAAATAATAATAAAGAAAATCAAAAGGCCGGATTAATTGGTCTTATGCAGAAGCTAGCAACCGCCGCCTGGAAATTGATCAAATTGTTCAACTTGAGCTGATTCAGGTCTTATGTAAAAGCCACCTTTTCCAACCAAATCACCATGTCTGTTTCAACAACTCAGCTCTGTAAGAGACTTCGAAAGTATGGATGAATTATAGCAACTCGTGCCCAACAAAAAGCAATCTGAACCAAGTTCTGTATCTTATTATCCAAACAAAAAAAATCGATACAACAGTTGGATCCAGGCTACAATAGTATTTTAGGGCTCGTTCAACACTTAAAAAGCTACAAACACTTAAAATAGGAATTAATCGAAAAGAATGGAACTAAAAAAGCAAAAACAAAATAGCTAAACGTTCATAGAAATGAAAAGAGATGATACCTCATAGTCCAGGGCTGAATCGAGCCCAACAAAGTGCCTAATCTCCCTTTCCTCTCGATCGTCATCATGATCGTATTCTCCATCTCTGCCTTCTTGGTCCTCCTCATCGTCATCGGGGTCGCCTCAAACCTTCGCCGCTCGCGGTCGCTTCTGGCAGTCCTCGTACTCTTGGCAAAGCACCCGCCTTCCTCGAATGCCAAGGCACAGGGATCATCCTCGCGATTGATGACATTAGGGTTCTCTTGGTTCTAGTGGTGATTTTTGACCTCGCCGCCAGCGATCATCCTCACGATCGACACTCATCCTCCTCCTGGGTGGCATGAGGGCGTCCATGGGCGAGGGCGAGAGGGTTTCTCCATATCGAGATCGGGAGGGAAGTGAAGTGGGGGGGTCGGTGATTTGTTGGCTTGCGTTGTTGTTGTTGTGTTAGGATTGGACGAAGGAGGTTTATAAAGAGGAGATAAAACGACGTTAAGTGTTGAAAGGAGTGACGGTTTTGCGACAGCAGGTATGCCGTCACAAATAACGATCGCTAAACAGTCGCCATTCTACCGCAGGGATTCTAATTTTGTGACGGCCATGTTTCGGTCGCAGAGCCATCGCAGTTGTGCGACTCTGCGACCCAATTACCCCGGCGGTCACAGAAGCGTCGCATCTGCGTCGATCGTCGAGCCGTCGCAAAAAGGCCATCGCAAATAACCAAATTTTTAGTAGTGAATCTTGAGCTTGTACAAGTCGAGGCGTCCCCTGAACGGGTGACTTCCATGGGAGCCTGTATCCCCACCAAGCTCAAAGCTCAACCTAGCACTCTTCTTAGAGACAACACTGATCTCTTTGCATGGACGCCTACTCAGGCTACAATCAAATTTGAATGCATCCGGAAGATGAGGAAAAAACATACTTCATCACCGAGCATTGCCAACTTCTGCTACAAGGTGATACCCTTCAGGCTCAAGAATGTAGGGGCTACGTACCAACGCCTGATGAACAAGGTCTTCGAGCGGCAGATCAGTCAAAATATGAAGGTTTACATGGATGACATGGTCGCCAAAACACCAATAACCGAAGACCACTATGGTGATCTCATCGAGATCTTCAACCAACTCGGGCACTACAACATAAGATTGAACCCTGAGAAGTGCTCATTCGGAGTCCACGATAGCAAGTTCCTTGGTTTCATTCTTACGAACCAAAAAATCGAAGCTAATCCTGAGAAGTGTTTGACAATCCAGGAGATGTACAGGTCGTGCAGCATAAAGGAGGTACAACAACTTACTAGAAGGATGACTGCCTTGTCAAGATTCCTCTCCGGGTCGGCCAACAAGGCCGCACCATTCTTCAAAATCTTGAGAAAGAAATAGGATTTCTGGTGGGACGAGAAGTGCAAACAAGCGTTTGAGGAACTCAAGAGTTTTCTCGCCAGCCCGCCAGTTCTCGATAAGCCACAGTAAGGAGAGACACTCTTCCTTTACCTCACGATCACAAAAAATGTCCTCAGCTTGGTGCTAGTCCAGTAAGAGGGAAAAGATCATAAATCGATCTACTTCACCAGCAAGGTCCTCCAAGGTCTTAAAACCAGATACCAGATGCTAGAGAAGCTCGCCTTTGCCTTGATCATCTCAGTCAAAAGACTAAGACCGTACTTTCAGAGTCACCACATCCATGTATGTACAGAACAGTCGATCAGGCAAGTCCTAGCCAAGCCCAAACTCACCGGACGAATGATATCTTGGTCGGTAAAAACATTCAGAGTTCAACATTGAATACCAACCGAGAGGCCCCATCAAGGCCCGGGCATTGGTATACTTCATCATCGAATTCACATAACAGAAAGGCACCCCTAACCAGGTCGAAACGTGGACGTTGTTCGTAGACGGCACCTCTAATGAGAAAGGAAGGGGATCCGACATCATCTTAGAAAATGGCCAGGGAATCGCCCTAGAGCAGTCTATGTAGTTTCAATTCAAAGCCAATAATAACCAGGCAAAATATGAAGTTCTGATCCTCGGGCTGAAGCTCGCCTGAGACATAAAAGCCTGGAAAGTAATCATGAAAAAGGACTCACAACTTGTCATAGGACAAGTCAACGACAACTGCCAAGCTAGGGACCCCTTCTTAGAAAGGTATCTCCACCTAGTACATTTTTTAATCACTAATTTTAATAATTGTGTAATCCAGCACATACCTTAGGAAGAAAATACTCGAGCTGACTTATTATCCAAGCACACCAACACCAGGAAACCTCAAAACAATAGGTCGATCATACAATAAGTTCTTGGCCAATCGAACATCCAATCGACCGACACCTCGGTTGAGGTCCAAGTAGTCGAGCAGATTGCCGAATGGAGGACCCCATATATAATTTACCTTGGCAAGGGGAGATACAAGAGCGTACATCCAATCCAAATAAGTTCAGAAGGACGACGAGCTACTACACCCTTCTCGATGACCAACTCTACAAAAGACGAAACTCTCGACCACTGCTCAAATGCATCAGTCGACCACAAATAAACACAATGATGGCAAAAGTACACGACGACATCTGCGGCAATCACATTGGAGAAAGACCCTTAGCGATTAAAATTCTCTGGGCTGAATATTTATGGCCAACTATGAAAACAAATTGCGGTCTATATGTCAAAAAGTACGACAAGTGCCGAAGCTTCTCTGTAATCTTGCAAAAGCATCTTGAGCCGCTACATAGCTCGGAAGTCAGCTAGCCATTCCACAAGTGGGACACCGACCTCCTTGGCCCGATCACCCAGGTACTACGACAAGTCAAATATTTGGTAGTAGCAAACGACTAATTCACCAAATAAATATAGGCTAAACCCTTAGACTTAATTGCGACATGGAAGGTTAAGAAGTTTGTATGGAAAAATATCGTCTACAGGTATGGCGTACCTTGCGAACTCATCAGCGACAATGGTGCACAGTTTACAAATGGACGATTTCGAAAAGTCTGCTCGGACCTCAACCTCCAACAGATCTTCTCCTCATTAGAGCACCCACAAACCAATGGTCTGGCCGCAACAACCAACAAGGTCATCCTAGCATGACTCGTAAAGAAGCTTGACCAAGTCAAGGGGCACTAGGCCGAAGAAGTGCCCGAGGTGCTATGGGGCTACAACACAACCGCCCAGTTATCCACTCAAGAAACTCCCTACAGGCTCGTCTATGGAGCAGAGACCATGATCCCCGTCGAGATCGCAGAGCCTGGCCTCCGCAAAACAACCTTCGATGAGCAAAATAACTCAAAAACCCGACAGGCCAAACTCTTCCGACGAGAACTTCCACGAACATGAAACACGGCCTCCCTACGGGCCTACTACAACTTAAGCATTCTCCCTTAAACAACAAATTATTAGTGTGCTCTTTTTCCTTTGTTGCAGTTTTCTCACGTAGGATTTTCCCTCCGAAAGGTTTTAACGAGGCACCACCACACATAGGCCAAGTTCACCACTCGATGGGACTCGATGTATCATTGTTTCACAGTTATTTATAAGATTGCTCTCCTTTTTTATGCACATCTCTTTATGCCCAGATTGTCTATAGCTATTTCCTAGCATGACACGGAGGAACCCCCATGATCCGGCGACAGGCACACTGCAAAACAACGGCAATACCTCCTGTCATGTGCGGCACATCAATCCTCCACATCAATCTCGAGTGTGAACCTCAACCATCGGCACTACTAAACGAGCTCCCACACTCTCAATGCCGTCGTCCCTCTGGTCCTAGTGCCCTCAATGACCCCAAGTGTGGTCCTGCCTTACACTCCCTGCGAGCTCGGCTCGACTTCAAGCGTGGTCCTCGGCCTTAAATGCGACCTCCGGCTCCGATGAGCACTACTAGAAAAATGGTCATCAGCAACGGCTGATGCCGTTGCTGAAGAGCATCAGCAACGGCTGAGCCGTTGCAATAGCGCCGTGATAGAAAGTCGCGTTGTTGATGACTTCGCAACGGATCAGCAACGGCCGCTCGGGCCGTCGCTCAAAACATTATCAGCAACGGCCGCTCGGGCCGTCGCTAAAACTATTATCAGCAACGGGTTTGCAACAGACCCGGAGCCGTTGCTGATAACATTAATAGCAACGGCCGCTGAGTCCGTAGCAACGCCGTTAGTAAAACTCCGTCGCTAAGCCGTTGCTGATGACGTATACCTGCAACCAGAAAATTTGAAAATTTGAAAATTTCAAATTTCCATTGATACATTGATACATTTATCTGATACATAACTCACACACCCATACCCTCATACACACATTCATTCACACATCACAAACACACCAACATATATACATCAAAACAATTATACTTATATTGATAATTATCCACGATAGTATAAAAACAATTCAAATGCAAAATTGAAGTATCAATATCCAAACAAAATAAGTTAAACAAGTTCAATATCCAAACAAAAAATCTCACGATCAAGATGGAGGATGGTCTGGATTATATGGCGGGGTCTGGAGCGCTTGAGTGTACACCGGCGTAGACTGACTCGAGGACGACGGATTAGATGATGCCGAAGAGATGCCTGCTTCGGGATGACCTGACATGTTGCGTAGCATAGATTGTATATCTGCCATCATCTGACTCTGTCGCTCCATCATCTCAGTCTGACGCGCGACCATCTCCTCTAGAGTCCTTATTCTGTTACTATGATCATAACTGGATCTAGAGGTGGACGGCCGCTCACCAGCGACCGGAGGGGTCGGTGCCCCAAGTGGCCCTAGTACGGCTCGCGCATGACCACTATCTGCGAAGCCATATACGCGGCCATGGTCCCAGCCACCTGCGGCCTCGACCCACGATGCTGCGTCAAAGTCCTCGGGGGTACCCCCGCGCTGCACCACCGTCTGGCTGTAGGTCTCCTACTCGAGTTTGATTTTTTGTTTAATATTTATCATAAAACTTAAATTATAAATATATAATGAATAATTTAAACAAATATATAATTACCATAATGTATGCAGCGCGGTTGTGGATGTACTCCCCCGTCCCATGTGCTCGACGGTGAGTCCGCTCAAACACCGCCATCGGGGAGGGTCGCTGGACACTCCCGTCATCCGACACCGTCGTCTACATTTACAAAACAAATACATTAATTAGTACACATAATAACAAATAAAATATATAATTAAAAGATATACTTACCATACGGTTTGCGTGCACTGCAAATGCAACAGAGCCGCCGATGTGACGCGCTGCTCCTCCCGACATGTGATTTCTAGCCGCATTCCGAGAAACCTCTTGCCATCGATCCGTCGACCATATCCCCACGAGCTGGTCCTATATATCCGGAGTAATCCAACTGGGGCCGTATCCCCGAGTCTCTGTGATGTTAGTGGTCCCAGCTCGGGCCATCGCTTGGGACCGAGCCTGCCCCAGCTGCCCGTTGTACCTTGCCCGGGAAATAGCCTCCCAGGCAGCGTAAATGAAGGGCCTCTGGTCCTCGGCCCATGTATAGCGAGCCTGCAAAATAATAATATCAGAACCAATATTAATATATCATCATGCATGTAAAAAATAATAATAATACGTGCCTCAAACTCGCGCCATAACATGTCGACGTGCTCGCTAGGCACGTGAGACCACGTAGGCCATGCCCCGTGCATGTATCGTCGAATAGTAGAAGAAATGCTCCTCGGCACTTCTTCTTGCTCGAACCTGCACAACAAAAATAAATTTTAATATTATATTATGATATAATGAATTTGTAATGATTCATAATTCATGATATATTACCGCTCCCCAATCACGCTAATCAATCTACGTGACTCTGTGGCTGGTGGAGGCTGCCACCTGTTCGGCCCGCGTGGCCGCCTACGTCTGGATGTACTAGCCTCGGCAGTATCATCGGAATGAGGATCAGCAACAGGTGGATCAGCAGCATGAGTAAGTGCTGGAGTCTCACCGATCGGAGACTCCGAAACTCTCCTGCGTCGATAACCACGACCAGACATATCTGTCGAACAGACATATAATCAGATTATTGTATAAATAGTAGAGATATATTTAATAAAATATATACTTTACAATTATTCTTCATCATCTGAATAATAGTCTTCGAATTCTTCTTCTTCTTCCTCTTCTTCCTCTTCTTCATCTTCTTCATCTCCAGCTTCCTCAATTTCATGATCGTCATCATCAGCATATTCAACTTCTAATTGAATTGACGTTGTGTCTGCATCCTCGAGTATTGGAATAATACGATCCACAGCAGGAAGATCATCTTCTTGATAGAAACCAGGAGGATCATTTTCTCCTACTATCGGATCAATTTTTCCTCTACCTTTTGTCTTACAGACTACACGCCAATCCGCTCTATCTTTATTTCGAGCCGGATACTTCGCGTAATATACTTGTTCGGCTTGTGATGCCAATATAAAAGGCTCATTTGCTGCCAATTTCGATTTGTAATTGACCTCAACAAGTTTGTATTTTGGATGAACTTTCATGCCCCTTTCTGTTGTATCGAACCAATGACATCTAAATAGGATCACTGATTTCAAGCCGAAGTAGTGCAACTCTATCAATTCTTCCACCAGTCCATAGAAATCCATATCACATTCAACATAGGTTGTCCCTTTCACGCAGACCCCAGCATTCATCGTCTTTTTTGTAGATGAATATTCAAGTGTGTGAAATTTATACCCGTTAACAAAATATCCGCTATAGCACAACACAAGTCGCGATGGTCCACTAACAAACTCAAATATTCTTTCATCTATTTCAGCTCTGTGATCTTTGCTGTAAGTCTGAATCCAAGTAGGGAAATCACGATTCCGTAATCTCTCCAATTCTTGATCGTTGTGAATAGAGTATTTTTGCACCATCTCAATGTCAAATATTTCAATGAATTGTTCAATCTCTGGACAATTGAGTAATACATACAAGTGTGCCAAATGATACTCTTCATCGCTTAAGTGTCGAGATGGACGAGAACCAAAAGCACGACCAGAGTGACAAAATATATTTAAACGTCCATCTGAATGTCGAACACCCCCGTCGTCGTTACGTGGAAGACGATCAAATCTTGTATGTACTGTCGATTCAAAGTAAAATGAGCAGAATGTTGAAATTTCTTGGATGATATACGATTCAGATATTGATCCTTCAACAGCTGCGGTGTTCTTTACTTTTTTCTTCAAACGATTCATGTATCTTTCAAATAAGTACATCCAATGATATTGAACGGGGCCACCAACTCGTGCCTCGTATGCCAAGTGTATCGGTAGATGCTCCATCGAGTCAAAAAATGCAGGAGGGAAAAACTGCTCCAGCTTGCATATGATTTCAACAATATTATTTTCAAGTGTTGACATATCTTCGACTCGAAGGACATTTGCACAGATGCTTCTAAAAAACATACTTAATTCAGTCAACGGACCCCAAATATTATCAGGTAGAAGATCTCGAAATGCGATCGGAAGTAATCTCTGCATGAATACATGACAATCATGGCTCTTCATCCCTGATATTTTGCAATCATCGACGTTCACACATCGAGATAAGTTTGAAGCATATCCATCGGGTAATCTGAGTTCTTTTACCCATTGACAAACATCTTTGATCTGTTGTTTATTTAACACATATAGGGCCTTCGGTTTCAGATATCGTCCGTTGACCTCTTGTAACTCCAACTCTGGTCTTTTACAAAGTATTTTCAGATCATGTCGGGCTTTGACATTATCTTTAGTTTTTCCAGAAATATCCATCACAGTGTTGAAAATATTATCAAACACATTTTTTTCAATGTGCATGACATCTAAATTATGTCGAATCAATAATGAACTCCAATAGGGCAATTCCCAAAAGATACTTTTTTTCACCCAGTTGTGTGTTTGGCCAAAACCTGACACTCTTTCATTGCGACCAAATACTATATCTGGAAGTGCTGAAACACGTGCTAACATTTGTTCACCAGACAACATCTGTGGTGGCCCATCTCTTTCGACTCTGCCCTTAGTAAATTTATTACGATTCCTTCGATACTGGTGATTAACCGGTAGGAATCGACGATGACAATCAAAGAATGAGATTTTTCGTCCGTTCTGAAGACTGATTGATTTAGAGTGTTCCATACAATACGGACAAGAGAGTCGGCCGTGAGTGCTCCAACCCGACAACATGCCGTACGCCGGGAAATCATTGATTGTCCACAAGACCGCGGCCTTTAAATTGAAGTTTTGCTTCCGATGACAATCATAAGTGACAGCCCCCTCAGTCCACAATATTTTCAATTCATCTATCAAGGGTCTGAGAAATATGTCAATTTCTTTTCGCGGACCCTTAGGACCCGGAATAATCATCGAAAGATAAATAAATTCATCTTTCATGCACATTGACGGTGGCAAATTATAAACTGTCAGCAGCACTGGCCAAACTGAATAAGGAGTTGCAGAATGTCCAAACGGATTAAAACCATCTGTGCACAATCCCAATCTGATATTTCTAGTATCCCTAGCAAATGAAGGATAACATGTATCCAAATGTTTCCATGCTTCACTGTCAGATGGATGAGTCATTACTGTATCATCACGACTTCTTGCATGCCAACTCATGTAGGGGGCTGTCTTTTCCGACATGAATAACCTTTGAAGCCTCGGTGTTAGTGGAAAATACCGAAGCACCTTAAACGGGATATTTTTCTGTCGGACCGATTTCTTCTCCTTGTAACGAGGGTGTTGACATACAGGGCATTTATCCAACTGCACATTTTCTTTATAATATAAAATGCAGTTATTTTGGCACGCGTGTATTTTTTCGTACCCAAGCCCCAATTTTCTCATTAGCTTTTTAGTCTTATAAAAAGTAGGCTCAAACTTGTTATCAGTAGGCAGCATTCCATTAATCAATCCAGCAATCCGATCATACGCAACTCCGCTGATATTACAATCGGCCTTGATGCTTAAGAGCTGTGTCATTGCTGAAAACCTAGTGTATTTAGAACAATTCTCATACAAAGGTTCATCGGCAGCTTTCAACATCTCGTAAAATTCTGCAGCTTCTTTATTCGGTAATTCAATCTCTACCGCAGCCCCTACTTCTGTGATATCAACCGCTGTAGTATCTGGTGGGACTGATGTCTGAAGATTTGGCCGATCAACATTATCATTCAGGTGGAATTGACCCCCAAGACTATCAAGTATCATAGTTCTATAGGGATTTGACCCCCTACATTGACTGGATGAAGAAGCACCAACAGAGGAAGATTCACCATATGTCTGAACGACAGGATTGCTCGACGTCCCGACTTTGCGTGACTCCCCGTGACAAGTCCATAGAAAATATCTTGGTGCAAATCCTTTGGTATATAGATGCAGAGTGACAGTCTCCCGATCGAAAAATCATCCATTTGAACAAATGCGGCACGGACATCGGATTTGATCACCCATGCTAACGAAATTTCGATTCGAATAGGCGAAATTGAGGAAGTACGTTACGCCTAATCGAAACTCATTCGTTAAAGCTCCACGATCAAGATGTCGGTACATCCAACTTCGATCAGCCGACATGATTCTGTCAATCAATGACAATTTCTTTGGTTAATGTCTTTAGGTGAGATTGTCCTATTCCATTCGGGATTTATGTTATTCGTACTGCACTTACGTTTTTATTTTAACTGTTAACTAATTATTCTAAATTTCGACAGCATCTCCCTACAGTTCTCCGAATACGCATATCATCTGGGCGCGTATCGGAGAACAAGAGAGATGTTGCCGAAATTTAGAATAATTAGTTAACAGTTAAAATAAAAACGTAAGTGCAGTACAAATAACTATATTCCCAAATTGTCCAATCAGGGACAATTCAAGAATTGTACGTCGTATAAAAGATCATCTACTTCTTTTACACGAACATACAATTCCCGAATGGATCTAAGGTTTTGCTAAATCATATCCGATCGTCGATGCGTACGTGAAACATATCAACTCGTCGGAGGATGATTATTTTCTAAATGTTTCGAGACAGTTCGAGTCCATATTGGACGATTTCGGGGCGCGTCCGAAGTGGACGATTCCGGCGCGAGTCCGAAGTGGACGATTCCGGCGTGAGTCCGAATTGCACGATTCCGGCGCGCGTCCGAAGTGGACGATTCCGGCACGAGTCCGAATTGGATGATACCGGCGCGCGTCCGAAGTGGACGATTCTGGCGCGCGTCCGAAGTGGACGATTCCGGCGCGCGTCCGAATTGGACGATACCGGCGCGCGTCCGAAGTGGACGATTCTGACGCGCGTCCGAAGTGGACGATTCCGGCGCGCGTCCGAAGTGGACGATTCCGGCGCGCGTCCGAAATTAATCTAAACCGTAATAATTAATCTAACAAATTAAATAATTAATCTAAATAATTAATTAACAATTATAAAATAATTAATTAACAATTATAACATAATATAAATTATATGTATAAATTATAAATTCCGGCGCCGGAGTCCACCCTCTGGCGCCGGCGTACAGTGGTCGGACACACTGTCCGGCCACTGCAGAAGGTCCGGCGGCGGCCATCGGCCGACCGCCGCCGGCCGACCGCCGCCGGCCGAAACCCTAGAAATAGGGTTTCGATCGGGTGATTCCTGCCGGCCGCAGGGAAGAGACGGCCGCAGGGAGGAGACATACCTGAACAAGTCGGAAGCAGCGGTCGGCGTCGTCGGCGTCGGCGTCGGCAGCAGCGGCGACGAGTGGCGTCGGCAGGAGCGGCGGCGGCAGCAGCGGGAGGAAGAAGGGTCGGGCGCGAGAGCGTGCCCTATATAAACTTATCAGCAACGGCTCACTCGCCCATTAGAACGCCGTTGCTGATAAGTTATCATCAGCAACGGCTCACTTATCCGTTAGAAAGCCGTTGCTGATAATTAAAATATCAGCAACGGCTCACCTTTCCGTCCGAAAGCCGTTGCTGATAATTAAAATAATCAGCAACGGCTTGGTTTTCCGTTAGAAAGCCATTGCAGATACAGTTTTCTGCAACAGCTCGAGCGGCCGTAAGAATGTCGTTGCAAATAGCAACGGCTTGAGCGGCCGTCGCTGATAGCCGTTGCTGAAGACGAAGTTTCTAGTAGTGGAGTTTGGCTTGCTCTAATGAGCATGACCCCAAGCGCAATCCTACCTTATGCTACCCGCGAGCTCAGCTTGACCCCAGGCACAGTCCTTGGCCCTAAATGTAGCCTCAGGCTCCTACGAGTCTAGCTCGCTCTAAATGAGCTCCCACACTCTCAACGACCAAAATCGCATTCTTGGTCACCACGCCCACAATGACTCGA
Organism: Canna indica; assembly: GCA_034359265.1. NCBI lineage: Eukaryota > Viridiplantae > Streptophyta > Magnoliopsida > Zingiberales > Cannaceae > Canna > Canna indica. The sequence goes on along the minus strand of CP136898.1, from coordinate 25,695,147 downwards.
AGCACGCTCCTCGCGAGCTCGGTTTTCACCGAGTCTGGCCGATCCTCAGCCTCAACACCATCGAAGATCTAGGCCTCGTACCCTCAATGAGCCAAAGTGCGCTCCTCATGAGCTCGATTTTCACCGAGTCTGGTCCTCGGCTTCTGCGCTATCGAAGATTTGGGCTCTGCGCTCTCGACGACCTGAAGCATGCTCCTCGCGAGCTCAAATTTCACCAAGTCTGGTCCTTGGCCTTTGCGCCATTGAAGATTTGGGCCTCATGCCCTCAACGATCCGAAGCGCGCTCCCTACAAGTTCGATTTTGACCGAGCGTAGCCTCGGCCTCAACATCTCTTCTCCAAAATCAAACACCTTCGAGGGAACCGACAACTACCAAACAGGCAACCCTAGCCTAACTCCATTTTTAGCAGGAAATCCCCGCTCGACTTCGACGAAACTAGTCGACTATTCAACGTATGTTAGTAGTGTGCCCTAGGCCAATGGAATAATATTGTTATTGTTGTTTTCCTTTTGAATAATTGGAACACTTGCTTTATTTTGTTATTTATTGTGTGCAAATTCAACTTGATAATAGACTCCTTGAATAATTGATTCCGCATAATGGTCATCAAGTACGAGACTTGATAGTAAAACCCTAAGGTAGTTGTAACCATATTCAGTGAATACTAGTATGCAGTCTAACTTACGATGATCATGCTTTATTGGTCATGAATATTTGATATTAAAGTAAGATCATATACACATGTTGGAGAATATGGTGTTGGACAGACTCACCGTGAGAATACTACGTGGATTAATATCATTAGTATATCTCACAATAGTAGTGATACGTCAGTGCTCCGACCTGTGTTTTGACGTAGTCTAATATCACATTTAATTGGATAGTAATAAAGACTACATTTGGATATAGAATGAATCATGTTGAGGAATATGTGTAGTCTTCAAGGAATTTGTCCCTCTCGTATATGAGAGAGATATCTCTAGGTCCATTAATGAGTGTGACAAAGGAAATACATGGCTGTGCTCAAATGAATTGATAGGAGCATCAATGCCATTTATTGAGTTAGTCCACTCAGGAATCAAGAAACCAAATTAAGCAATATAAGGATGATGTAATCCATGCCTTATGCTTAATCCAGATATCGCGTGATAAAATGTCATAGTATCATATTTAACACATATAGGGCCTTCGGTTTCAGATATCGTCCGTTGACCTCTTGTAACTCCAACTCTGGTCTTTTACAAAGTATTTTCAGATCATGTCGGGCTTTGACATTATCTTTAGTTTTTCCAGAAATATCCATCACAGTGTTGAAAATATTATCAAACACATTTTTTTCAATGTGCATGACATCTAAATTATGTCGAATCAATAATGAACTCCAATAGGGCAATTCCCAAAAGATACTTTTTTTCACCCAGTTGTGTGTTTGGCCAAAACCTGACACTCTTTCATTGCGACCAAATACTATATCTGGAAGTGCTGAAACACGTGCTAACATTTGTTCACCAGACAACATCGGTGGTGGCCCATCTCTTTCGACTCTGCCCTTAGTAAATTTATTACGATTCCTTCGATACTGGTGATGAACCGGTAGGAATCGACGATGACAATCAAAGAATGAGATTTTTCGTCCGTTCTGAAGACTGATTGATTTAGAGTGTTCCATACAATACGGGCAAGAGAGTCGGCCGTGAGTGCTCCAACCCGACAACATGCCGTACGCGGGGAAATCATTGATTGTCCACAAGACCGCGGCCTTTAAATTGAAGTTTTGCTTCCGATGACAATCATAAGTGACAGCTCCCTCAGTCCACAATGTTTTCAATTCATCTATCAAGGGTCTGAGAAATATGTCAATTTCTTTTCGCGGGCCCTTAGGACCCGGAATAATCATCGAAAGATAAATAAATTCATCTTTCATGCACATTGACGGTGGCAAATTATAAACTGTCAACAGCACTGGCCAAACTGAATAAGGAGTTGCAGAATGCCCAAACGGATTAAAACCATCTGTGCACAATCCCAATCTGATATTTCTAGTATCCATAGCAAATGAAGGATAACATGTATCCAAATGTTTCCATGCTTCACTGTCAGATGGATGAGTCATTACTGTATCATCACGACTTCTTGCATGCCAACTCATGTAGGGGGCTGTCTTTTCCGACATGAATAATCTTTGAAGCCTCGGTGTTAGTGGAAAATACCGAAGCACCTTAAACGGGATATTTTTCTGTCGGACCGATTTCTTCTCCTTGTAACGAGGGTGTTGACATACAGGGCATTTATCCAACTGCACATTTTCTTTATAATATAAAATGCAGTTATTTTGGCACGCGTGTATTTTTTCGTACCCAAGCCCCAATTTTCTCATTAGCTTTTTAGTCTTATAAAAAGTAGGCTCAAACTTGTTATCAGTAGGCAGCATTCCATTAATCAATCCAGCAATCCGATCATACGCAACTCCGCTGATATTACAATCGGCCTTGATGTTTAAGAGCTGTGTCATTGCTGAAAACCTAGTGTATTTAGGACAATTCTCATACAAAGGTTCATCGGCAGCTTTCAACATCTCGTAAAATTCTGCAGCTTCTTTATTCGGTAATTCAATCTCTACCGCAGCCCCTACTTCTGTGATATCAACCGCTGTAGTATCTGGTGGGACTGATGTCTGAAGAACTGGCCGATCAACATTATCATTCAGGTGGAATTGACCCCCAAGACTATCAAGTATCATAGTTCTATAAGGATTACATTGACCGGATGAAGAAGCACCAGCAGAGGAAGATTCACCATATGTCTGAACGACAGGATTGCTCGACGTCCCGACTTCGCGTGACTCCCCGTGACAAGTCCATAGAAAATATCTTGGTGTAAATCCTTTGGTATATAGATGCAGAGTGACAGTCTCCCGATCCAAAAATCGGCCATTCGAACAAATGCGGCACGGACATCGGATTTGATCACCCATGCTAACGAAATTCCGATTCGAATAGGCGAAATTTAGGAAGTACGTTACGCCTAATCGAAACTCATTCGTTAAAGCTCCATGATCAAAACGTCGGTACATCCAACTTCGATCAGCCGACATGATTCTGTCAATCAATGACAATTTCTTTGGTTAATGTCTTTAGGTGAGATGGTCCTATTCCATTCGGGATTTATGTTATTCGTACTGCACTTACGTTTTTATTTTAACTGTTAACTAATTATTCTAAATTTCGACAGCATCTCCCTACAGTTCTCCGAATACGCATATCATCTGGGCGCGTATCGGAGAACAAGAGAGATGTTGCCGAAATTTAGAATAATTAGTTAACAGTTAAAATAAAAACGTAAGTGCAGTACAAATAACTATATTCCCAAATTATCCAATCAGGGACAATTCAAGAATTGTACGTCGTATAAAAGATCATCTACTTCTTTTACACGAACATACAATCCCCGAACGGATCTAAGGTTTTGCTAAATCATATCCGACTGATCGATGCGTACGTGAAACATATCAACTCGTCGGATGGATGATTATTTTCTAAATGTTTTGAGACAGTTCGAGTCCATATTGGACGATTTCGGCGCGCGTCCGAAGTGGACGATTCCGGCGCGAGTCCGAATTGGACGATTCCGGCGCGCGTCCGAAGTGGACGATTCCGGCGCGCGTCCGAATTGGACGATTCCGGCGCGCGTCCGAAGTGGACGATTCCGGCGCGAGTCCGAATTGGACGATTCCGGCGCGAGTCTGAATTGGACGATTCCGGCGCGTGTCCGAAATTAATCTAAACCCTAATAATTAATCTAACAAATTAAACAATTAATCTAAACAATTAATTAACATTTATAAAATAATTAATTAACAATTTCAAAAACAATATATATATATATATATTCCGGCGCCGGAGTCCACCCTCCGGCGCCGGCGTACAGTGGCCGGACACACTGTCCGGCCACTGTAGAAGGTCCGGCGGCGGCCATAGGCCGACCGCCGCCGGCCGAAACCCTAGAAATAGGGTTTCGGTCGGATTTTAACATCTCCGGCCGAAACCGTATAGGCCGGCCGATCAACATACCGGCAGCAGCGGCAGCGGCGCGTCGGCGAGAGGCGTCGGCGAGAGGCGTCGGCGTCGGCAGCAACGGCAGCAGCGGCGAAGTTCTCGGCAGGAGGCGGCGGCGGCAGCAGCGGGAGGAAGAAGGGTCGGGCGCGAGAGCGTGCCCTATATAAACTTATCAGCAACGGCTCACTCTCCCGTTAGAAAGCCGTTGCTGATAAGTTATCATCAGCAACGGCTCACTTATCCGTTAGAAAGCCGTTGCTGAAAATTAAAAAATCAGCAACGGCTAGCCTTTCCGTCCGAAAGCCGTTGCTGATAATTAAAATAATCAGCAACGGCTCGGTTTTTCGTTAGAACGCCGTTGCAGATACAGATATCTGCAACGGCTCGGGCGGCCGTAAGAATGCCGTTGCAAATAGCAACGGCTTGAGCGGCCGTTGCTGATAGCCGTTGCTGAAGTCCAAGTTTCTAGTAGTGCATATTGTGAGTTAGGTTGCTCGGATCACTGATCTCACTTGACTTGGAGAGTCATAATGTCTTGCTAAAGGCCGTTTATGACTTGTGGGTTGCAAATGATATTTGAACCCACTGCCAGCGTTAAGTGAGCCTATAGTGTCGCACACATAGATTGGATTCGCATGACAATTAACTGACAAAATCTCTCTTAATAATCTTGAAAATTAATTTCAAATTTGAAAAGGAGTTTTCAAATTAGAATTAATTATTCTCAATTTTAAATGAGATTAAAAATCGAATTACATTGGTTATAATTTAGGTATTGTATCTTTAATAATCGTTATTAAAGGATACATTATAATCGTCATCTTGAATTTAGGAAATTCATCATTGATAATTGTTATTAAGGATATATTTTATTCAAGTATAAAAATTATTTTAAAGATTCTGAATATGGACTGAATTAATCAACGGATGAGAAGACTCGATCAATATGATTGATGCATCTATAAATACGTACCCAACTATGTTTTAGATCGGTAGATGATCTACTTTTGGTGGCAGCTGACCTCTTCAAGATATGAAGTCAATCACCCCAAAAACCGTTAGTACATCCTACATATACCAAGGGCATATGCATTTAGGGTCGTTGGTATAGTGATGCATATGTTCTAATAGATTATTAACACTATTAGTAGAGACCTACCGTTAGTATAGAGGTCCCTATACTAACAATTATTGACCTCGTTAGAAAAAAAAATTAATATAATTAATTGATGGTCATATGACTATACCATAATTTGAACTTTGGTTGGTGGGAGGAAAAAATTTTATTTTAACCACTTAAGCAAATTATAACATGTGATATATATTTTTATTTTTATTTACTTAAATTATATTTCTGTTAATTCAGATCAAATCAAAAATTTAAAAAATTTAAATTTTTAATTGTTAACTGAATCGAAAATCAATTGGACAAATCGATTTCAGTTCAGTTAGTTAATCGATTTTTTGGTCAATTGATGAATTTTTCTCACCCCCTACCGGGCTATTGGGACAGGCTGAAATTTGTCTACCTATTAGTAACGGTTCATTCGTTAGTATAGAAGATGTTTCGCCAACGGATGCAACTTCGTTAGCACATTTACTAAACGGCCCATAAAATTCGTTAGTACAGAAGATATTTTACTAATGACCCATAAAATTTGTTAGAAACTTTACTAACATATACATAATCTGTTAGCATTAGTTTGCTCTATACCAACGATAAAGCTTGTCCGTTGGTATAGGGTGTGACTTTCAGCAACGACTGTTTTTTCCGTTTGTACAAGTTACACTTACTAACAAATTTTCTTACCGTTAGTTATATTATCTGTTAGTAGATGTCATTTATTTTGTAGTGAGAGAGAGAAAGAGGATAGCACAAAAGGAGTTCCACACTAAACCATATCATAAGGAGTTCCAAGACAACCGAGCTAGCACTCGAAACTGCCCAATTCGTTGCATTCGCTTGTGTGCTAACCATAGAGGGTGTTCGTCACTGGCAACACCTTGGATCCGAAGCAAGAACATGATCTTGGATCTGCGGAGCAGAAGACGAAGTTCGATCTTCAAAGATATAATCGCCAAACCTAAATTGATTTAACCGAGATACATGGATCCGCTTAGGTAGAGGATCGTTTTATTTTTTCACTATGTAAATTTTTGTTGCTTGCTCGGCCCTCAATCGCTGACCCAACAACGTCGACAGCGCTCAACATACAAGCCAAAAAAATAAGTTACAGACTAGGAAGCACGGACACTCTGTGGAACTATCGTGTCCGCATGTCCGACACGCTGCGGTGTCCGACACACGAAGACACTCGTCCGACACACGTGTCCAAGGTGTCTTGACCAAATTTCTTTTTGCCGTGTCTGATATGGCTCGAAAGGTTCCAAACACGACCATACATGCTAATTTAGGAATTTTTTGGAAGATGTCAATAGATATTGTGTCCCATACTTTTAAAATGGGCTTAGAAATAGTAAGTATTGACATAAAAAAATTATCTAAAATATTTCATATATTTTGAAAGAGACTTAGAAACTGAAAATTGGTAGTTTGACATCAATGAAAATATCATGATATTATTATAAATCTTGAACTATATATATATAAATTATGGATTTTTTTAAAATATATATATATATATATATATATATGCCGTGTTCGTGTTCTGTAAATTTTTGAAGTTGGAGTATCCCCGTGTCCGTGTCTGTCTCGTGTCCTGTGTCCGTGTCTGTGTCAGTGCTTCATAGGTTATAGAGATACGCAGTACAAAACAACTACTGAAGTAAAAACCTTCCAATAATACAATAACAAAGAATCAGCGATGAAGGCAAAATACTCTTATATATGGACACTGACTTCTCGGACAAAAAGTTGACGAACCACAAGCAGATGTCGGTGTCATCACCGGAAGAGGGCGAGGTCGATGACTAAGGTCTTCCATACCATTGCCATCAGCTCTGGCATCACTAATAGTAGGCCCAACCCGAGAGGGTGGCCTGAAACTATTGTTGACAGAGAGGAGTAGGCATTCAACGACTGAGATCTCCAAGAGACGCAACACCCCTCTCAAGTTCGCGGTGAAGGAGGCTATCACGACGTAAACCTTGAGATACAAACCTATACCACAGTTCGTCGGCCATGTCGGGTCTCCGGTCATCTCGGTTACCACAACTGACCCCTTGCCTCCTACTCTCCTCTTAAGCCCGACGGTACGAACCCACGATAATTTCTAATCTACTCACTACCAGCCCAATGCTGCTTCCTAGAGGAACAAAAAATTTCGATACCTCTCACTCCATGCCAAAAACTCACACCCCGTAGAAGATGAAGGTACAAGGGGCTTTGTCAGACCGGGCCAGTAGAGGTTGTCCCCCTTAACGAGTGTTCGCCACCTTAATACTAATAGGGCCACAACAGCCGGTTAACATCAATTGAAAACTATAAACGTTGTTAAATATTTAAATAAATTACATTTTCCTCATTAAAATTCCATGTCAGATTAATTAATGGCAATGAAGTAATAATAGCTTAATTAGTGGTAGAGATATATTCTTCATTGCAACAGACATGGGTGGAGATATATTTTATCATAGCAATAATGTTCCAGTATATATGGTCAAATCATCTATCTTTTATATATTAACTCTTGATGTACTTGATTTAAAAACACTATTTTAAATGTTAAAAATAGGTTTACTTTTCTGCCTCAACATAATGGTAAAACTACAGAAAAAAATGTTAAAATTCAATGGTAGGCCAACTTATGCGAACTGTGAATGTTAACAAATGACAATAAAATTATGACCCATAGGTCTTATTTAGTTATTAAGCTATAGATGAAGACAAACAATATTCAGATGTATAACCCATTCTAACTAATTATTAGGTTTAATTTATATTTCACACCATATATAGATGGCGCCATAACATAATTATACATACTCTATATCTAATACTAAACCTAGCTAGCTATATGCGTAAAAGCAACCAGATTCATAGGCTCAAATAGGGGTGTAATCGAGCCGAGCCGAGCCGAGCTTGCATGTGCTCAAGCTTGGCTCGTTTAAGAAATGTCGAGCTCGAGCTCGCACTCGAGCTGGATCGAGCTTCAATATCCAAGCTCGAGATCGGCTCGAGCTAGACTCAAGTAACTCGAGCTCGGCTCGTTTAAGCTCGTATAGGATCGTTTATTTTTCTCAAGCGTGACCGAGCTCATTCAAGCTTGATTAAGCTCGGTTCGACTTGGGTTTATGCTCAACCCCATATGAAATATTAATATTTATATAATTATATATAAATATATGAAGCTCGATTAGGCTCGCGAGCCTCTCGAGTCGAGTATTAGTTAGGTCGAGCTCGAGTTTTCATCGAGTCGATCTCGAGTAGCTCACGAGCTGCTCGGCTCACTTACACCCCTAGGCTCAAATATCAAACTCCTAAAACTACTAATTAACTAGAAGGATAAAGTAGCAATGGACACCTACACCGAGGCCATCAGATAACTACTTCTCGCGGTTAAAAAAGGAAAGACAGTGAGAGTGACGCTTTTCGGAGAGCTGCAAAAAGTAGGCTACAACGGAGAGAGAGATTTCACTCTCAAACATTAATCAGCAATTCACCATATTCGAATTTTAAAAATTAAAAAATTTTAAGATCGAATTTTAAATTTTAAATTTCTCTAAATCAAAATTTAGTGAATCGAATACTCATTTTATTCCTGAGTCAAAATCTCTAACCTAATTGATTAAAAATTAAAAATATATATATAAATAAATAATTTTAATTTATATAAAAAATTATAATAAAAATGAGATGTTAAATTCTAAAAAATAAATTTTTAAACTCTGTAACTCATTAGAGAATTTGCACAAAGTTTATAAATCTAAGTTTAAATTAAAAATTGTGAAATATTTTAATGAAAAATATTTTTTTGAACCACAGCGCATCTTTTATATTTAAAAAAATATATTAATTTTTATTTTATTATAAAACTATTATAGACTTTGGGCAAAACTACTATAGGCTTTAATTATAAAATTATTATAGACTTTAATTATAAAATTATTATAGAATTAAATTTTAATTTTTATAATTATAAAATTATTATAAATAAAAGTCTCTAACTCATTAAAGAATCTTGTGCAAAGTCTATAATAACTTTATAATTTTTTTTTTAAAAAATAAATTCATGAAATAATTTTTTAATGACACAAAAGATGTACTATGATCCAAAAAAATATTTTATATCAAAATATTTTATAATTTTTAATTTAAAATTAAATTTATAGACTTTTGCAAAAGTCTTTAATACGTTAGAGTATTTGAAATTATATATTTTTTATTCTCTAATATTTTATTTTGATCCTAAAAAATATTTTATAAATTAAAATTATTTTTTAATATTTTTGACCAAAATCTTTAATTGATTAAAGATGAACTTTGGCCAAAAATAATATAAATATCTGATTCATCAAATTTTAATTAGGAGAATTTTGAATCGAATTTGATTTTGAGAATCTTTTATTCCCAGAATCCCCGGATTGGTAAATGGCTGAACATTAATCACATTGCTTTTAGATTAGAGGATTCGGTTACCTGTTTCCATAATAATTTGTCTCTGTCCTCTAACTATTTGGCGCACTCAGTACTATACCTAGAAGGCTAGAAATAAATAATTACGCTCGAAAGATGGTCCTTCGACCTACTGCTTGTACTGTTGCTTCTTTTCATTTTCGGTACTATATAGTAGAGAAATTAATTAAGCTACAGAGGTACTTGTTTGAGCTATAAATATTTATTATCCGTATCATTCTATACGTATATAGACTAATATAATATACATATATTTAATGAGCAACAAAAAATAACTTATTATAATTATTTCATCCATCCTAGCTAACATTTGGCCCAAAAAATTAAACCCTAACTAGTTCTATTCCTGTCAGTAACAGTTGGTGCACAGTAGAAAACATCTTTTAATCATGCATGTGTTAGAGAAAGCAGCACCTCCCAGGACCACCCACAGCATCACTGCGGAGAGAGATGATGAAATAAGTGCATCATGTTCCCCCAGTTGATCCCCACTTGACTGATGAAACAAAGAGAAAGAATTACAATAAGGCAATCCCAGTACGGTAAAGAAAACTAAAGGAAAAGGAGTAAAGTTAATAAGCAGGATCAGTGCGCTGCAGTAACAACAGATGCATGTGTATTTAGTACTTGCATGTTTGAGTTGCCAGGAGCCCCGCATGTCATCATCCTTTGTCAGCCCTAGTTAGCACAACTCACAACATAAAGCTTGATTAATTTCAATTTACTTCCCTCTTTTCAGCCATAAACTACCAAATTAAGGAGTGAAGCAACATATATTACCAATGTAACGAGGACCAAGTCCTTCCTTTTCTTCCCAGCTATTCACCGCCCTCCCAAGTCTGAGCCATTTCTTCGCCTCATATATCTTCCTACTGTAGCCATGAACGAGCAAGAAATGCCATCTCAAGAGAAAGTTCGCCTCTTCGGCGTCAACTTCTCGACGGAAGAATATCAAGTCGTCTGCCCAAGCGTCAAGAGCAACGGCGAAAGCGCGAGAAAGTTCGAGTGCCACTTCTGCTTCCGCAAGTTTCCGACGTCCCAGGCCCTCGGCGGGCACCAGAACGCGCACAAGCGCGAGCGCCAGCACGCCAAGCGGGCCGCCATGGCCGCACACCACTACTATCAATCCCCCAGCTTTGCTCCCTTCGGCCATCTCCCCTCGGCCGCCCGATTCGACCACCACCTATCGCCTCCTGCACGGCATTACCCGTCGGCGGCAGCTCGCTTCCAAGGCGGTCTCTGTTTCGCGCCGCCGCGGCCGATAAATAGTAGTTTGCTTCCTGGGGTGTGGCGGTTGCCGGTGCATGCAGGTACAGCGAGCTTCCAAAATGGAGAATGTCGTCCATCGTCGCGGCTTTTGTTTATAGAGAGGGATTCGGGTGAAGTGGCGGTGGAAGGAGACTGCGGTGTTGCGTCTTCTTCTTCCTCTAATTGTTGCTCCTTGCCTTCCCCAAAGGAGCACAGTAGATTTAGTTCAGGCTCCAAGAATAGCTTAAGTTTGGATTTGCACTTGTGATTGTTTTAAGTCAAAGTTGGATATATAACTAATTATTAACAAGAGAATTTAATTCTCTCTTAATTAATTCTCCCATCATATATAATATATATAATCTTTATTTATATTTATTTGGCTGCTTATTACATCTCTTGTTCGTTTAGATATATAATTCTTAGTTGTTAATTCTTATAAAAATCTGGAGTTTTTTGTTTCCAAGTTTTGAATCATGATTTAGCTGAATCCAAGATAAGAGTAGACAAACTGGAACATGCATGTGGTAATCGTATTTGTTCAGAAATTGTCTCCTTGAAGTGGTCCCAATTATAAATGGGAACTCTTTTAACAGATGCACTATAAGTAGTTTAGAGATTATAAATCTGTGTACCAAATTTATCAAGATGCTAATCATGCAGACATTCTCATAAGTCTTGAGAACATATATCTAAGTGAATGCCATGGCATGCTTTGCATTATTGCACTATATATTGATCTCTTTGTTGATCCAACACATAACATACTTCATGCATGTTTGCTTCCTAGGATGCAAACATAGGATAAAAAAAGGTACGATAAAGGATAGATTAATATTCATTATTTATTTAGTGCATGGATTAGAAAAAAATGAGTATAAAATTAATATTATATTCAGTGTATATCGAATTTTAAAAATTTATATCCAATCTATCCTCATTTATTATCCAATCATATCCTATCATATCCAATGAAGCAAACATACCGTTCATAGGATAAAGATGAATAGGATTAGAGATATATTTATATTTTTTGTTTGTTTAGTGCATGAATTAGAAAAATATAAATTTGATATTATATCCGGTGTATACCGGATAAAAAAATTCTTATCCAATACTCCTTCATTTGATATCATATTCTATCCAATCCTATCCACTAAAGCAAATGAACCATTATATCTAGTTAGCTAGTTAGCTAGATTTTGTGCACCTTCAATGTGCATCTATAGTTTTTAATAGATCGGAGGCTTCTCTAAAATTGTGGGCTGTGATTGCTAGCTAGCAATCCCTTATGTGCTGAATGAATTTGTACTACTATTGCGTTTTTAAACCTATAGGTTTAAAGTCATGTAATTTGCCGGATATGATTTTGATAGGATAAGATTTGAAAAGGATAAGGATATGATAGAAATCCAAGAGGATTTCTTGAAATCATATCCTATGCTTATTTTTGACATTGGATAAAAGGCTTGGAAAATATATGAAATTCAAATCTTGTGTTTGTTTTGGCTAGGATAACGAAACCGATATATAACAACATTATTAACAAATAAATTACAAAATAATAATTTGGAGAAAGCATAACTTAAATTAAATTATTGTAACCTCTTCCTAGATAACAAGAAGAATTCAACTTGATTCTAGTTGAACTTGTTTATGGGTGTATTTTATATACATAGGTAAAATTACGTCAAGCTTTCTACAAAAGGAATGAAAAGCTAGCTTGAAGCAAAGTTAAATTTGAAAAAGCAATTATTCTAACAATTATCAACTTGAGAAAGAGGTGAATAAATAAAAAGTTGATCTTCTTTGTATATTTTGGACCTAATTATAATATTTAGTTATAAGAGGATCTTTATGTAAAACTGCTAATTACTGTTATTAATAGCTAATTAGGACAGATTATGCCCTAACCCTTTTTTTCTTCTCTCGACATCTTTTCCTACTTGGTATCAGAACGCAGGTACTGTCGCCGCCTCCCTCCTTCCGCCGACATCTTCCCTGCCCCATCGCCAGCCATCCCACTTCCCAGTCGCTGTCGTTCCACCTTCACAGTCGCCGACCGCCAGGCGGACGGCAGCCACCCGCCTCATCACGCAGGCGGCCGACATCTCAGCAGGCGACCCCGCCTACATTCCAGCCGCAGGTCGCCAGCCTGAGGCAGTAGCGAACATCACCCCTACCACCAGGCGCTGGGAGCAGCCAGCTCCGTCGGTAATGCCAGCAACGTCGGAGGCACTGCCAGCGACGCCATCGCGCTATCCACAGTCCCGACGTAGATCTTCAGATCCGATCAGTTCCGGACCCCTTTGTTTGTAACGTCCACATGCACTTCTAGATATGTTCAGATAATTAATTTTATGTCAAGTTTTTTCTTTTGTGTTAAAACAAAATGATGACGGGAGATGTGAGAGATGATAGTGAGCTTGCTTCAAAGGAGGTGATCCAATCTTCAAATATTAAGTCAAAAATCTCAATGGAGAATCCATCTTTGCAGATCAGTCATGTTCGACTTGATGGACCATCCTCCTATCTTATGTGGTCTCGTAGCGCACGATTATTTATTCGGGCTTGCAATTTGGAGGGGTATCTCATCGGGGCTAAAGTTAAATCGATAGATGGAGACCCAACTCAGATGTTATGAATTTCTAAGAATTCTTTAGTCACGTGTTGGCTACTACACTCAATGACACCTACAGTCAGTCAAGGTTTTTCCTTCTTTGAAACAGCTAGCGAAATTTGGGAGGCAGCTACTCAGACTTTCTCTCAAAAAGAAAATTCTGCTCAGGCATATGAAATCCAGTGCCAGATACATTGTGTTCGTCAAGGTGACATGTTTGTGATAACTTATGTTGCAGAACTTCGACAATTGTGGGCTGAACTAGACTTCTATTGTCCGTTTAAAACAGTTCACACAGAGGATGCTGCTATTCACAAGAAATATATTGAGGAGGAACGTTTGTTCAACTTCCTTGCTGGACTTAATCCAGAGTTTGACTCCATACGGGTGTAGATTCTCGTATGAGGAGATACACTATCATCTCTACAGCAAGCGTTCTCGATTGCACAAAGTGAAGAAACTCGAAGACGAGTTATGGTTGATACCGGCGATACTTCTCGATATGCACTTATAGTCCAACCATGCCCTAAAAGAACAATTGCAGTATGATTATTGTCACAAGACTAGTCATATCAAGGATACATGATGGTAGCTTCATGGCAGACCTACTAGGGGTGGAGGACGTGGTAACCAGCGTGGAGGCGGTAGAGGTAGCGATCGAGGATTTCCAGCAGGGCAGGCTCACTACTCTGATCATAATTTAGATGTGCAATCTATCACTCCTGCCTCATCCAATGATGCATCAGTAGAGGTACTTCAAACAATCAAGCAATTGATGGAAAAGCTTGAGTCTTCTTCCATTGGAGATTCTTGACCCACTGCAGGACCCTCTGGCCAATCTATCACTCAACATTCTAAATTTGCTCAGTTAGGTATCTCTTACTATTCACTAAATGCATTACACAGTAAGCATACTCTTATCTCTTCTTGGGTCATAGACTCGAGAGCCTCTAATCACATGACCGGGTCATCAAACTCCTTTGTGTCTTATTTTTCAAGCTCGGGTAAAGATAAGGTTTTCATTGCTGATGGTTCCTTTACGTTCGTCTCCGGTAAAGGTGTTGTTAGCATTTCACCTTCCCTTTGCCTCTCATCTGTGCTTCATGTTCCTAGCTTTCTCATGAATCTTCTCTCTATTAGCTCTATCACTAAGTCTCTCAACTATAAAGTGATCGACTTTCTTTTCAACTCATTGTCTTCTTCAGGAGCTATCGACAGGGAAGACGATTGGAGCTGGTAGAATGCATGATGGTCTTTATCACCTTGAGAGCACGGTGACTCCAAATAATAGCATAGGATTGGTAGCTTCCTTTTCAAATAAAGCAATAGATGAACTACAATTGCAACATTGAAGACTTGGTCATTTGTCTTTTTCTGTCCTAGCAAAATTATTTCCTTCTCTTTATCGCATGTGTACTAAAGAGCAACTGAACTGTGATGCATATGATTTTGCAAAACATACTCACAATGTTTATCCTTATTCTGGTAATAAAAGTACTAAGCCTTTTCTAATAGTTCATAGTGATGTTTGGGGGCCTTGTCGTACTACTGCCATTTCTGACCACCGATGGTTTGTTATCTTTATTGATTTTTTCAGTCGTACAACTTGGATATATCTTCTTAAATAGAAAATGAAGTCTTTCGGTGCTTCCAAGAGTTTCATAAGATGATTAGTACCCAGTTCAATACTCAGGTTAAGATTCTTCGCTCATACAATGGTACTGAATACACCCACAGGGAGTTTTGGGCCTACTTGGTGGAGCATGGTATTCTTCATCAAACAACATGTGTTAATACACCAGCCCAAAATGGGGTAGCTGAAAGAAAGAATCGTCATCTACTAGAGGTCACTCGATCACTTCTGTTTTCAATGAATGTGCCAAAGCATTTATGGGGTGAAGCGGTTCTGACAGCCTGTCATCTGATTAATTGAATGCTACTTCGCACCTTAGATTACAAGTCTCCCTTGGAGTGTCTCATCGAAGCCGCTGAGTTTATTGTGCCTCCAAAGGTCGACTTTAGATGTGTATATTTTGTGTGGGATCACAATCCTTCTCTTGACAAATTGGATCCCCGCTCTTTCAAGTGCATATTTGTCGGCTATTCAGCCACACAAAGGGATACAAGTGTTACTAACCGCCCGAGCAGAATTTTTTTGTCAGTATGGATGTAACCTTCCGAGAGCACGAAGCTTACTATTTCTCACCTTCATTGGATTCCATATCTACCTCAGAGCTTGATGACTTTCTTCTCTCTCAAATTCCTAGTTGGATTCCATATCTACCAAAAAGATGAAGAAGAGGAAGAAGAGGAAGAATTCGAAGACTATTATTCAGATGATGAGGAATAATTATAAAGTATATATTTTATTAAATATATCTCTACTATTTATACAATAATCTGATTATATGTCTGTTCGACAGATATGTCTGGTCGTGGTTATCGACGCAGGAGAGCTTCGGAGTCTCCGATCGGTGAGACTCCAGCACTTACTCATGCTGCTGATCCTCCTGTTGCTGATCCTCATGCCGATGATACTGCCGAGGCTAGTACATCCAGATGCAGGCGGCCACGCGGGCCGAACAGGTGGCAGCCTCCACCAGCCGCAGAGTCACGTAGATTGATTAGCATGATTGGGGAGCGGTAATATATCATGAATTATGAATCATTACAAATTCATTATATCATAATATAATATTAAAATTTATTTTTGTTGTGCAGGTTCGAGCAAGAAGAAGTGCCGAGGAGCATTTCTTCTACTATTCGACGATACATGCACGGGGCATGGCCTACGTGGTCTCACGTGCCTAGCGAGCACGTCGACATGTTATGGCGCGAGTTTGAGGCACGTATTATTATTTTTTTTACATGCATGATGATTAATATTGGTACTAATATTATTATTTTGCAGGCTCGCTATACATGGGTCGAGGACCAAAGGCCCTTCATTTACGTTGCCTTGGAGGCTATTTCCCAGGCAAGGTACAACGGGCAGCTGGGGCAGGCTCGGTCCCAGGCGATGGCCCGAGCTGGGACCACTAACATCGCGGAGACTCGGGGATACGACCCCGATTGGATTACTCCGGATATATGGGACTAGCTCGTGGGAATATGGTCGACGGATCGATGGCAGGAGGTTTCTCAGAATGCGGCTAGAAATCGCATGTCGGGGGGAGCAGCGCGTCACACCGGCGGCTCTGTTGCATTTGTAGTGCACGCGAACCGTATGGTAAGTATATCTTTTAATTATATATTTTATTTGTTACTATGTGTACTAATTAATGTATTTGTTTTGTAAATGGAGACGACGGTGTCAGATGACGGGACTGTCCAGCAACCCTCCCCGATGGCGGTGTTTGAGCGGACTCACCGTCGAGCACATGGGACGGGGGAGTACATCGACAACCACGTTGCATACATTATGGTAACTATATATTTGTTTAAATTATTCATTATATATTTATAATTTAAGTTTTATGATCAATATTAAACAAAAAATCAAACTCGAGTAGGAGACCTACAGCCAGACGGTGGTGCAGCGCGGGGGTACCCCCGAGGACTTTGACGCAGCAACGTGGGTCGAGGCCGCAGGTGGCTGGTACCATGGCCGCGTATATGGCTTCACAAATAGTGGTCATGCGAGAGCCGTACTAGGGCCACTTGGGGCACCGACCCCTCCGATCGCTGGTGAGCGGCCGTCCACCTCTAGATCCAGTTATGATCATAGTAACATAATAAGGACTCTAGAGGACACGGTCGTGCGTCAGACTGAGATAATGGAGCGCCAGAGTCAGATGATGACGGATATACAAGCTATGCTACGCAACATGTCAGGTCATCCCGAAGCAGGCATCTCTTCGGCATCATCTAATCCATCGTCCTCGAGTCAGTCCACGCCGGTGTACACTCAAGCACTCCAGACCCCGCCATATGATCCAGGCCATTCTCCATCGTCATCGTGAGATTTTTTTTATATTGACTTTGTTACTGAGTTATTGGACTTGTTTAATTTATTTTGTTTGGATATTGATACTTCAATTTTGCATTTGAATAGTTTTTATACTATCATGGATAATTATCGATATAAATATAATTATTTTGATGTATATCTTGGTGTATTTGTGATGTGTGAATGAATGTGTGTATGAGTGTATGGGTGTGTGAGTTATGTATCAGATAATGTATCAATGTATCAATGAAAATTTGAAATTTGAAATTTTTTCGTTACCAGGTTCACATCATCAGCAACGGCTTTCCCACTGTCGTCCGTGGGAAAGCTGTTGCTAAAAGTGTATTGAAAGCCGTTGCTGATGACCTACAGCAACGGCTTAGCGACGGGATTTTACTAACGGCGTTGCTACGGACTCAGCGGCCGTTGCTATTAATGTTATCAGCAACGGCTCCGGGTCCATGGCAAAACCGTTGCTGATAATATTGTTAGCAACGGCCCGAGCGGCCGTTGCGGATCCGTTGCTAAGTTATCAGCAACGCGATTTTCTACCACGGCTCCATTGCAACGGCTCGGCCGTTGCTGATGCCCATTTTTCTAGTAGTGAACACTAGAGCCAAAAATTCCTAATGGGACATTGCAAGGTTCTAATGGGACATGTCATGAGCAAGAGGAGGAACACTACTAGAATATACCACATCAGCCACGGGGATCACCGACGGCCGTTAGGGCCGTCAGAAAAAATCACGGCTTTGCGTTGGCCACAACGGCCGTGGCTGATGTGACCAAATCAGCCGCCCCTCGCATATGGCCAGACAGAGTCGTCGCTCGTAGTTCATGGCGTGCAGGGCGCGCGAAATAAAAAAAGTTATTAGCCACGGCTTAGCAGGGGCTCTAAAGCCGTTGGTGATGTGAGTAACCAAATCAATTACTTGATTAGGGTAACTAACCAAATACCATCGGCCCCAATACTTCGACGAGCAGTAGTCGACAGTGATATCGGCTACTGCTTGATTAGGGTTAATTACCTTAATCAATTACTTGATTAGGGTAATTAACCCCTTATCAAACTGTGATTAGGGTAATCACAGTTTGATTAGTTTGTTTTAAAAAAAATTATTGTTAATTATTAGAAATTAATTGTTAATTAGGTTAATTATTAGTTTAATATTAATTAATTAGTCACGCGGAATAGTCCACTGAGGACCCGCGCCGGAATCGTCCACTGTGAACTCGTGGCCAAATCGTCCACTTTGGACTCGCAGTCAAATCGTCTATGATGGTCTCGCACCGAAATCGTCCACAATGAATGGACTCGCACGTGCCGGAATCATCCATAATGGATGGACTCGTGCCGGAATCATCCACAATGGATGGACTCGTGCCGGAATCATCCACTTTGGACTCGCACCGGCATCCATAAATTTAGGAAAAAAATCAAGACGAGTTGATACGTTTCACGTACGATCGACGAGTCAAGTTTTAATTTTGCAAAACCTTAGATCCGTTCGGGGGTTGTATGTTCGTGTAAACGAAGTTAATGATCTTTTATATGACGTACAACCCTTGAATTATCCCTAATTGGACAATTTGAGAACATAGTTATTTATATTGCATTTAGTTTATGTTTTTTGGTCATTATTCATTTTTAAATTTTGGCTTGTATCTCCCTTGTTCTCCGATACGCGTCCAGATGATATGCGTATTCGGAGAACTGTAGGGAGATACTGCCGAAATTTAGAATGAAGTTAATGACTAAAAGAAATACTAAGTGCAATATGAATAACATGAATCCCGAATGGAATAGGACCATCCCACCTAAAGACATTACCTAAAGATATTGCAAACTTTTTGACAGAACATGTTGAGCGATCGAAGTTGGATGTACCGACGAATTCATCATGGAGCTATAACGGACGAATTTCGAGTTGGCGTAATTTACTTCTTAAATTTCGCCTACTCGAATGAAAAATTCCTTAGTGGTGATAAAATCCAATGTTCGTGCCGGAAATGTTTGAACATAAGATTTTTGAATCAAGAAACTGTCACACTGTATCTATATACAAAAGGATTCACACCAAGATATTTTGTATGGAATTGTCATGGGGAGTCACGTCAAGTCGGGACGTCGAGCAATCCTATTGTCCAAACTCATGGTGAATCTTCTTCTGCCGGTGTTTCTTCTTCCAATCCACCTAATCCTTATAGAACAATGATTCTGGATAGTCTTGGAGGATAATTCCATTTAAATGATAATATTGAGTCAGTTACTGAGACGGTAGTGCCACTAGATACTACGACAGTTGTGTTGGATTAAGGTTTTCTATCTTGGCTTAATCTCGGTTTTGATGATAACAAACATGGAACTAATGTTTCATTTAGAAATACTTTCAGGTTCTATATCGGTTAGCGCACGACGTCCCCGATTGGAAAAATTAAAGAAATCAGAGAAATCGGCAAGTACACTCGTAAGCGCTCGGATTCGTCGGGAAGTTAAAGTTTAGGTCTAGAGTGTCTAGTTTATAATGTAATCCTCTTTATGATGCAAAGAACCCAAAAACCATCCCCGAATCCCAAAACATGAAAACCCGGAACCGCCCTGAATTCACTAAGCCTAGGGAGCTCCTTGGAGGGCTATATGTCCTAGACATTTACTTGACATAAAAAATGGCGGTAATTACTCCTTGGGTTAAAACTAGATAACGAGGTATTTTAAAGAAATTTTTGGAAGCCTTTAGCATACCCATATTTGACCAGGGAGATTAGGAAATTTTCGTTTTCGGAAAATTTGTACTAGACCCCAAAAACTAGATTTTGATTCTTAAGGATTTTGTTTTTTTAGTTATTTTTATTGAATCCAAATGGGGGATAATCCTTATATAATATTTATATTTTAAAGTTATTGACTTAAAGTTAATAAATATTATATAAGTAGACTTAGTGAAGACGGAACCCAAATGAGTAAAAAACCCAAGCAAAATACCAATCTGCCTAGTCCAGTCTAGGTTCGATCAACCGAATGCTACCAAAATTTGACAGCAGGCAATTCAGTCGATCGGTTGGTCGACCGAAGTGTGTGAAAAAGTGGTAGTGCATCCATCGATCGACCGATCGATCGACCGAATTAAGGATCGCTGAATCGCGTCTCTGGCTTTAGGCTTCGGTCGACCGATCGATCGACCGAATCATGGATGAGAAGAATCGCGTCTGATTCGGTTGACCCATTGGTCGACCGAACAGAGCGATTTAAGCCCAGAAAGGCCAGCGGTCGATCGATCGATGATCGACCGACATGCGATCGAACGGCGGAAACGGCTAGTTTTTCGCCCGTTGATGCACCGTTTCTTATGGGGGTTATAAATACCCAAGCTTAAGCCTTCCTTAAACAACTTTTTGATCACTCCTAACCTCCTTGAGCCATCCTTTGATCAATTCTAAGCTTTCATTGAGTTAATCCTACGAAAACCCTAGCTTTAATATCTCATCCCTTTGATTGAGCCTTGACTTCATTGATTCACCATCAAAGCAATCAAGAGGAAGCTAGGAAACTTTGTGTGGAGCTAAGTACTTCATTGTTTGATTTATTGCTCTATTTATTGTTGTATTTTCTTGTTTATTTCTTTGTACCTGAGTTTATAAGAAGACCTAGTGTTAGGTCTTGTGTGTAAGTGGTTACCTTAGTATAGAAGGTGTAAAGCCACTTGTGTAAACATAATTTACTATGATTAATTGAGTTATCCCTTAGGGTTGAGGTGGAAGAGTGCTCTCGGTAAGAAGGCGGAGACTTCCGGGTGTGGAAGTGCCTTAGGTTGAGAGTGAGACTCTTCGAGTCAAAGTCCGCATTGTTAGGGAAAACATGATATAATCTTGTAAATTTAGTTTGGAAATCCTAAGCACTGTGCTTAGGTAGTGGAGTAGGCATTGGGGCCGAACCACTATAAATCTCTGTGTTAGCATTGTTATTTTTGTTCGTGTTTATTACTTCATATTTATTGCTTCTGCTTGCTATAAATATCGTGCTTAGCCTAACTAATCAAAAAACGATTAAAATCAGAATTAGGCGAAAGATTTAGTTAACACGCTATTCACACTCCTCTAGTGTGCCATTTCGTCCAACAAGTCGAAGTCACTGAAGAACAACTTGCGATACAGATTGAATTGCCGAATAAGGATGCAGCAGAATTTTACGAGATATTGAAAGCTGCCGATGAACCGTTGTATGAGAATTGTCCTAATTATACAAGATTTTCGGCAATGACACAACTCCTGAACATCAAGTCCGATTGTAATATCAGCGGGGTTGTGTTTGATCGGTTTGCAGGCTTTATCAATGGTATGCTACCTTCAAATAACAAGTTTGAGCCAACCTTTTATAAGACAAAAAATTTGGAGGAAATTAGGGCTTGGGTACGAAAAGATACACGCGTGCCCAAATAACTGCATTTTATATTATAAAGAAAATGCACAGTTAGAGCAATGCTCGGTATGTGAACATCCTCGTTATAAGGAGAAGAAATCGGCCCGACAAAAAAAATTCCCCTTTAAGGTGCTTCGGTATTTTCCACTGACACCGAGGCTTCAAAGGTTATTCATGTCAGAAAAGACTGCCCCCTATATGAGTTGGCATGCAAGAAGTCATGATGATACAATAATGACTCATCCATCCGACAGTGAAGCATGAAAATATTTGGATAGGTGTTATCCTTCATTTGCTGGGGAGACTAGAAATATCAGGTTGGGATTGTGCACAGATGGTTTTAATCTGTTTGGTAATTTGGCAACTCCATATTCAGTATGGCCAGTGCTGTTAACAGTTTATAATTTATCGCCCTCAATGTGTATGAAAGATGAATTTATCTATCTTTCGATGATTATTCCGGGTCCTAGGGGTCCTCGCAAAGAAATTAACGTGTTTCTCTGCCCCCTAATTGATGAACTCAAAACATTGTGGGCTGAGGGAGTTATCACTTATGATTGTCACCGGAAGCAAAACTTCACTTTACGAGCTGCTATATTGTGGACAATCAATGATTTTCCGGCCTATGGCATGTTGTCTGGTTGGAGCATGCATGGGCGACTCTCGTGCCCGTATTGAATGGAATACTCAAAATCCTTCAGTCTTGAGAATGGTCGAAAAATTTTCTTCTTTGATTGTCATCGCCAGTTCCTACCGTCTAACCATCAGTATCGAAGGAATCGTGACAAATTAATCAATGGTAGAGTCGAAAGAGATGAGCCACCGCCGATGTTGTCTGGTGAACAGATGTTAGCATGTGTTCAATTGCTTCCAGATATTACTTTTGGTCGAAATATAAGAATTTCAAGCTTTGGTCAAACACATAACTGGGTGAAAAAAGTATCTTTTGGGAATTGCCGTATTGGAGTTCATTACTAAAGATTCGGCATAATTTGGTCGTCATGCACATTGAAAAAAATATGTTTGATAATATTTTTAACATAGTGATGGATATTTCCGGCGAAACTAAAGATAATGTGAAGGTCCGACATGATGTGAAAATACTTTGTAAGAGACCTGAGTTAGAGTTGCAAGAGGTCAACGAACGACTTCATAAGCCAAAGGCACCATATGTGTTAAATAAACAACAGATGAAAGATGTGTATCAATGGATAAAAAAACTCAGATTACCCGATGGATATGCCACAAACTTATTTCGATGTGTAAACGTCAATGAGTGCAAAATATCGGGGATAAAGAGCCACGATTATCATGTATTCATGCAGAGATTGCTTCCGATCGCGTTTCGAGATCATCTACATGATAAGATTTGGGGTCCGTTGATAAAATTAAGTATGTTTTTCAGAAACATTTGTGCAAATGTACTTCGAGTCGAAGATATGTCAACACTTGAAAATAATATTGTTGAAATCATATGCAAGCTAGAGCAGTTTTTCCCTCCTGCATTTTTTGACTCGATGGAGCATCTACAGATACACTTAGCATACGAGGCACGAGTTGGTGGCCCCGTTCAATACCTGTGGATGTACTTATTTGAAAGATACATGAATCGTCTGAAGAAAAAAGTAAAGAACACCGCTGCAATTGAAGGTTCCATATCAGAAGCATATATAATTCAAGAAATTTCAACATTCTACTCATTTTATTTTGAATCAATCGTCAAGACAAGACTTAATCGTCTTCCACGAAACGACGACGGGGGAGCTCGACCATCAGATGATTGTTTAAATATCTTTTGTTACCCTGGTCGTGCTTTGGGTTCTCGTCCGTCTCGATTCTTAAATGATGAAAAGTACCACTTGGCCTACTTGTACGTTTTACTAAACTGTCCAGAGATTGAGAAGTTCATTGAAATATTTGACATTGAGATGGTGACAAAATACTCAATTTACAGCGATGAGGAATTAGAAAGATTACGAAATTGTGAGTTCCCTAATTGGTTTCAAGCTTACAGCACAGAACATAGAGGCGAAATCGATAACCAAATCTTTGAGTTTGCTAGTGGACTGGCACGACTTGTACAGTATTATAATGGTTATTTTGTCAATGGATATAAATTTCACACACTTGAATATTCATCTACAAAAAAGACTATGAATGCCGGGGTATGCGTCAAAGGGACAACGTATGCTGAATGTGATGTTGACTTTTACGGGCTATTGGAAGAAGTCATTGAATTACAATTTTTCGGATGTAAATCAGTTACCCTTTTTAAATGTCATTGGTTCGATACAAGCGATAGGGACATGAGAGTTCATCCAAAGTATAAACAGCTGGTCGAGGTCAATTACAAATCAAAATTGGCTTCAAATGAGCCATTTATATTGGCATCTCAAGCTGAACAAGTATATTATATGTAGTATCCGTCTCGAAAAAAAGATATGGCAGATTAGCGTGTAGTCTGTAAGACTAAAGTCAGAGGAAAAATTGACCCGACAGTTGGAGAGAATGAGCCAGCATATGACTTCTATCAAGAAGAAGATCCTTCCGAAGTGGAACGAGTTAGTCCAATACTCGATGATGATGACACGGAGTTAGTTCAATTGGAAATAGAATATGTTGATGACGACGATAATGAAGTTGAGGAAGGACGGAATGATGATGAGGGAGACGAAGAAGAATTTCAAGATTTCTATACAGAAGAACAAGAAGAAGAGTATTACACTGATGATGATAATGACGATGACGAATAATTGTAAATGTGAAGTATATATTCAATTTTAAATATATCTATTAATCTATTATATATAATCTAAGGGTAAATTACACTGACCTCCCCTGAGGTTTAGTGAAATTACACTGACGTCCCCTCTATTTGTAATTTTATCTTGTAACCCCCCTGAGTTTTGTAAAAGATTACACAAATCTCCCATATTACGAAATAAGATTACACAACCTCCCCTGAGTTTTGTAAAATATTACACAAATCTCCCCTAAAAAGATTACTCATGGGAGGTGATTGTAACGGACAAATAGAGGGGGGGGGGGTCAGTGTAATTTACCCTAATTATATTAAATTTTTACAACTATGGTTCGACATATCAGTTCTCGATGAGGCATTCCTCGTAGGACCCCCCGACGATTACCACCCACCCCACCTGTACCCACTGACCCTTCATTTTCCACCACCATCCCCCCACCTGGTCCGACCACCATTCCCCCAACTGATATGGTCACCATCCCCCCACCTCCACCCACCATCCTTTCAACCGATCTAGGCCCGTCGACATCGAGACGTAGGCCACAAGGGTCTAACAGAATTCTCCCTCCGCCACCCGAGGGAGAACTGTGCATAACAGTTAGTGTGCGCGGAAGAAGGTAAGTATATGCATGAATTATTTCTTATAATTTATTTATAATTCAAAATATCATAATATAAATTTATATTTGGTGTAGATTTGAGCAGAAGGATGTCCCCTGCACGATAGCGGGGACGATCCGGAAGTTTATGCACAGGGCGTGGCCTACATAGTCTCACGTGCCCCGTGAGCATATGGATTTATTGTGGCGAGAGTTCATGGTAAGTATATTTATTAAATTAATGTTAATGTTAAATATTCATCGGTAATAATATATTTTTTCTACAGGGTCATTATACAACGCCAGAGGACCAGACCACTTTTGTGGAGGCTGCATGAGAGCGTGTTGCCCGCGCTCACTATAACGGGCTGCTTCAACAGGCCCGTCAAACCGTGATGAGACGGCTGGGGGCTACACAGATAGGGCAGACTCGGGGTCACACCCCCGAGTGGATTCCTGGCCCTGTGTGGGACCAACTCATTGAGCGGTGGTCCACACCTGAGTGGCAGGAGGTCTTCCGGACTACGTCGAGAAACTGCATGTCCGGGGGGGGACGACACGGGCGCGCGCCACATAGGTGGCTCCATCTCTTTTGCAGTTCATGAGCGTCGTATGGTATGTATAATTTAATTATTTTAAATTATATTATATATTATGTATAATGATACTAATGTATTTGTTTTCTAATGTAAGACGCGCGTGACGGAGGACGGCACCGTCCGACGCCCATCGATGATGTTGGTGTTTGAGCACACCCACCGTCGTCGACGAGGAGCGGGGGACTATGTTGATAGCAGAGCCTTGTATATAATGGTAAATATTTATATATGTCTATTTGATTTACACAATTTTTATTTATAGTTTATATATATTTAAAATATAAACATGTGTAGGAAACTTACACGAGGACTGTGATTGAGCGTGGACGCGCACCAGAGGAGTTCGACGCATGAGTTTGGGTGGAGGCCGCAGGTGGTTGGGAGCACGATCATATTTATGGCTTTGCAGATAGTGGTCATGCACGCGCCATGCTCGAGCCACTTGGGGCACCGACCCATCCGACTGCGGGTGAGCGGCCCTCGACATCCCAAGCGTAGGACCAGAGCCGGATAGCGGCCATGGAGTCAGAGCTCACCCAACAGAGACATGCGATGGAGGAGCAGAGGCAGGCGAT
The DNA here is from genome assembly GCA_034359265.1 of Canna indica. NCBI lineage: Eukaryota > Viridiplantae > Streptophyta > Magnoliopsida > Zingiberales > Cannaceae > Canna > Canna indica. The sequence goes on along the minus strand of CP136898.1, from coordinate 25,668,727 downwards.
TGAGGGGCAGAGGCTGGCGATAGAGGAGCAAATGCAGGAGCAGAGACGGTCGAATGATGAGTTGAGACAGATGATCCAGAACAAGCAGACACTCCTCACTCAGATTGTGTCTCAGTCTGGCCTTCTACCGATGATGTTGCAGCCGTCATCCTCTTCGACCCAATCGACGCTCCTGACCCAGTCGTTGTCGACTCCACCGCCTCCACCGCAGCCGTGAGCTTTTGATTAATTGTATTTTATTTATATTTTGATACTTGGATGCACGAGTTGATATTTTGATAATTGTTTGCCTCCGGTTTGAGGCTGATATTGATGATATTTATGTAAACTTGTATGTTTGGCTTCTAATGCATGTGTATGATGTTTCCTGATTATAATATGTGATTGAAAATAGTTTGTAGTTGATATATCATTGTATACAAGAATTTATAAAATTTTTAGTTTTTTCAGTTACAGGATACACTTTTAGCCACGGCTTACCCACGGTTAATTGTCACTATGTCGTGGCTGAAAGCTTATCATAAATGGCTGATGGCCCGGGCAGCACCAAATATCACGATTGCTAATAATATCACCGACGGGAAGGGGCTGTGGTTGATGGGTTAGTATCAGTGACAGCGCCCCGAGCCGTCACTGATGTTTTTTAATCAGCGACAGCACACGAGGCTGTCGCTGATGAATACGTGTGACGGCCGCTCGGCCGTCACAACTTATCTGAGACGCACTCATCACTGACGACTGTTTGCCATGGTCGACGTCGTCCGTGATATCTATCACCAACGATTCAGCCACGGATTTAGCCGTCGCTGATGACCGCAATTCTAGTAGTGGAAAATCTAACTCAATAGGAGGAAGAATCAACTCAACGAGAGGAACTTAGTTTCTCACCTAGTGATATTGAGACCATTATTCATTCTCCCATAATCCTAGAGTCTTCTCCTGTTGCTTCTTCAGATACGTCTAACGGTAACATTCCTCCTACTTCTTCTACTTTAGACCTTCCTATTGCTCTTCGAAAGGGTACTCGTTCTTCTATACTTCCATGTCGTTACCGTTATGATATTTCTCAATATGTTTCCTATGATCATGTTTCCTCTACCTATAAATGCTTTATTTCAGCTCTATCTTCTGTCTCTATTCCCTCTAATTGGAAGGTTGCCATGGCGGACTCTAAGTGGAAAGAAGCAATGATGGAAGAGATGAAAGCCTTAGCAAAAAATAACACATGGGAAATTGTACCTCTGCCTGAAGGAAAGAAACATGTCGTGACGGTCGGATGTAAATGGGTGTACACAGTAAAGCGCGCAAACCCCTAAAGGCAAAATTGATCGATTTAAAGCTCGGTTGGTGGCAAAAGGCTATACTCAAACATATGATATTGATTATGATGAGACTTTTGCACCCGTGGCGAAGATGAACTCCATTCGCACACTTATCTCATGTGTCGTGAATTGTGGGTGGAAACTTCATTAATTAGATGTGAAGAATGTGTTTCTCCATGGAGATCTACAGGAAGAGGTGTACATGGAAATACCACATGGTTTTCAAAGTACTGATACAACTTGTATGGTGTGTCATCTGCGATGATCTGTATATGAATTGAAACAGTCACCCAGAGCTTGGTTTGATAGATTTTGCAGAGCAGTGGTATCAATGGGTTATACTTAGTGTAATGCTGGTCATATCTTATTTTTCAAGCATCATCAAGGGAAAGTAGCCATTCTGATAGCCTATGTTGATGATATCATTGTCACAGGAGATGATACAGAAGAGACTGAACGTGTAAAGGGCAAACTAGCACAGGTGTTTGAAGTGAAAGATTTAGGAGAACTTCGATATTTTTTAGGAATTGAAGTTGCCTATTCATCACATGGTATTTTTTTATCTCAGCGAAAGTATGTACTAGACTTGTTGTCAGAGTCAGGGATGCTTGGTTGCGAACCAGTAACAACTCCTATTGATCAGATTCGCCATTTGGCTAATGATGCTAGTCCCTCAGTTAATTGTGAAAGATATCAAAAACTAGTTAGGAAGTTAATCTATCTCTCTCACACAAGACCTGATATTATCTTTGTTGTAAGTGTGGTGAGTAGATACATGCATGATCCTCGTGAGCATCACATGGATGTTGCGTATCGAATTCTAATATATCTCGAGGGGTGTCCTGGATGTGGCCTACTTTTCTCTAAGCATGATAACTTAAAAATCAATAGATATACATATGCTGATTGGACAAGATCAATAGAAGATCGTCGTTCCACATCTGGTTATTGCACTTATTATGTTGGTGGAAACTTAGTTTTATGGAGAAGTAAAAAATAAGGTGTTGTGGCTCGTCAAGTGCTGAAGTGGAATATCGTGCTATGGCTCAAGGGATATGTGAGGTATTGTGGTTGAAAAATCTCCTATCCGAATTGCATCTATATCTAGAGGGACCTATTCAGTTATTCTGTGATAACAAAACTGCGATCGAAATTACAAATAATTCAGTTCAGCATGATAGAACTAAACACATTGAACTCGATCGTCATTTCATCAAAAAAAAATTGGAGCAGTGAGTAATTTGTATTCCATTTGTTCGATCATCAGAACAACTTGCCGATGTTCTTACCAAAGGTCTTAGCAGTAGTTTATTTCTTTCATATATTCACAAGATGAGTTCATATGATATATATATACACCATCTTGAGGGGGAGTCTTGGTATATTTTGGACCTAATTGTAATATTTAGTTATAAAAGGATCTTTATGTAAAACTACTAATTACTGTTATTAATAGCTAATTATGGTAGATTATGTCCTAACCATTTTTTTCTTCTCCCGACATCTTTTCCTACGATATAAAAGAAGGGAAGCATTAGAACGGGATGTCTTCATGCTCAAACATTAGAAAGCAGCTCAACAAGGCCGGACTAGACCCCTTTAATCAAATTCAATTGCTTATACGATGAAACATTGCTCTCCTTGATTAAGATGCAAACTGAGTTACTTTCTCTATTATATAAGGTCATGAACATGGAAACCTTGTCTTCAGCTATTGATTCATCCTCCTTAAATTAATACACACTCTTTGAATCTAATATCTAAATCTTTATCTATTTTCAAATGAGTTGTTTATATATAAAATTACCAAATAGATAAGATATATGCATCTTATAGAGTGGATATTTGACTTTCTTCGGAAAAAAAATAGAGTGGATCGCTCAACGTGGCTTCTCTTTTTTAGCTAACTAACTACAACAGACTTTGTGAAATTAAAAGGAAAGGATATCTATGTATTACATCTCAATATGAATACTCATTACTCTAACCACCTTTGCTGGTGGCAGCTACAGTGTTGAATTAAGCTTCTTTAGAATGATATGTGGCAACTACAGTCTAGTTGAATATTTGGAAGAGGTATAGACTAGAAATGTGTTCAAAGATTATAATTTGTTAGAACATGGAGAAAGATAACCAAATTAGCTTGAGAAGACATTTAGCATAGTAAGCTCTCTCGTAGTGAACATAAGAACTGTATTGAAGTGCATTCTACACTAAAAAAAATAGAATCAGTAATAAATTATTTTTGCCATAGCAATGATATGCAATGGCAAAATGATGATTCATTGGCAAAAAATTGTTCGCCAACTATTTGCCACATTAGGTCCATCGCTGAAAGTCATTTTTGGCTTTCGCGACTAACTTCAGCAAATTGTCACGAATTGCAATTTCTTTAGTGGCAAATAAAAAAAGTCAAACTACCTCCACTCTATTGTGGCAAACGAGGCTTGTTGATGTCACGTATGTTTTACAGCAAAATTCCTTACCACTTATTAATAATGTTTGTGATTATTCTATCATTTTTGGAACTTTTTTCGTGGTAAAAATATATGACATTTATCGCTAATATCGTGTTACATTTTGTCATTACATATCAAATTTGGTATAAATTTTTTTGCCACTACATGTTTGATTCTTTGTCATTAAACGTTAAAATGAATTTGCCACTAACACGATTTCAAATTTGGATGATTTTGCCACAATAAGTGATGATTTTATCACAACTCTGAGAATTTGTGATGAATAAATTTGTCACAAACACACAAAATTTGACAATTAATCATTCATTATTATAATAATTCACCTGCTAATTAATTACAAACTCTACAACTTAACAGATATACAACACCAACCACCTACAAATCCAACCATCAAGAAATCCAAAATAATGTCAACATTAGTCCAAATACATAAAAAAATAACATTGTCCACCAACACAAAATAGTCCTACGTATCTAATATCCATTAAAAAAAATTACAGTAGATACACAAAATAGTCTGTACGCAAAAAAAAAAAAAAATAACACTGCCCCAATAAAAAGAAGTTATGGTAGGTCTGCTATTTCCGCCTCATTTCTTCTTCTTTTTCTCCTACAAAAAAAGAAAAGTAAAAACACAAGTCAAAATCATTACATCAAAGAATCAAACTAATTTAGAAATGGTACTCACTAATTTATATCAGCTATATCAACCACAAGTCAATCAAAGAATCAAACTAATTTAGAAATGGTACTCACTAATTTATATCAGCTATATCAAACTAAGTTAGAAATGGTACTCACTTATTTGGTGGAAATAAAACATTGACTAATAGGTTAAGCAACACAAGTATACTTAAGAAATATTTTTGATCTATAACTACATGAAAATTGAGCAAACATGCTATTATGATTGAGTTTCAATTTGAGAACCAAAAGTTTTGATACTTGTTGTACATACGCTGCATTCATGTGATATGTTGCATTCATGATATGTTGCATATATTCATGTATATTTGAAAACCAAAAAGTTTGGATACTTGAAACTGTGCGCCATGTATATGTTGCTCTCACATGATGTGATAATCCAAGCATGTGATCTATCACCATGAATCTATTTCTATCTTCACCAAATAAAAAGTATGTGTCATTAAAGCATTGGATTTAAGAGAATGCAGGAGCATTCTGTCTTTACTGTTAATTTAATTCGATCCTAGTTAATTTGATTTGTTTGAAACCAACTGGGAATTTATTTCTCATGACCCAAGTTCACGTTATGTCAGCTACAAGTTAATGTATTTCTATTTACAAATGGAAATATAATAATCATAGTTAAAAAGTATTACAACAAATTTAATGATGCAAGCTTGAACTTTAACAGACTGCAAGCTTCTAAACAAGACAATATTGACATGATGCCAGCAAAATAGGTAATTCAGCATTGGTAATTCAGATTTCAATTTGTAAGCACTACTAAGGCTATATTTGGTGAAGATGCAACACTTTAATCAAATTATTTCAAATACTTAAAGAACATGCTATAATAAGAACATCAAATATTATGCTATTTTATACTCTTTCCATAAAATAGCAGGTTTTGCAGTTGATCATATCTGAAAAGAGCAAAGAAGTAACCAGCACATCTAAGAGTCAAAACAATAGTGTTTGTACAGGTTTAAATGATTCCTTACCAATCCTGCTACTAAATGGAAGCAAGAAGTGTTAAGCAAGAGGAAAGTGTTTTCACTTGTTTTACTCTATGACAATGACTTGTTTCCTAACACATGGAAATAACAACAAAAGACTAAGAAGATTTTAGATCTTGGTGAACTGATGTTAATTCCTTAAGAAAGGAATGAAAGTAATCCAACTTGAGTTACCAATTCTGCTACTACGTTTTCCATCTCTCTTTGTCTATGCCTCTGTACTGATACATTTCAAAACTCTTGAAATGAATTGAATGGTGTGGCTCTGCCTCACTTGCTTTCAAAAAAAACTTGAATTACCCATTGTATGAGATTGTGCTACATTTGCAGCTAAATCTATAGGACAGGGTTCGCTCTGCCCCCAAAGGATCCTTAATTAATGGAAATATAATCATTATATTTAACTGAAGATTTGCAAGGACTAGATTTAGAGAGCTATAACAATTTTTAAAGTTATAATATGAGTTTTACATGATAAAGGAGGATAAATTACTCCATTGAAATTTCACCCGATTGTAAATCTATCTAAGGTTCTATATAATTCTCTTCTCGTGCCATTTTTTCGACTCTCTCACTATGGATCCCTCTTCATCGTACAAACATACTATTCCCGCATTTCCCACTTAGATTAGTTTGGGTCCAATTGGAGTGGATAGAAGACAACGTCGATTAAAAAATAAACAAATCATGCATGCTTAAGTTGGGAAAAGAAGATTGGACAAACTTGACCTTAATTAGATTGAGAAGCTTGATCAACCCAACTTAACTAGAGCTCATCTGGTCAAACCCTATCGTTGGTTCTCAATTGGACCGAAACTAATCTAACCCAAGTTAAATTATTGTTACTATATTAGGTTTAATGGGTATTAGGTTAACAATAAGTTGGGGTACTTTTAATCCCTACATGATGCAGCAATGGCTGAGTTAAAGTATAAAAAACATGAAATGCTTCAATTGCATCTATCATTTATGTTCCTATTGTCCTACCACTGCCACAAATTATTCTCATGCTATTCTAGAGCAGTTTGAAACTAGTGGGTGTTCTTGCGGATGAGGATATTTTTCTAAGTTGGGAGGTTATGCTATTTCTGATATTGTAACTCCCAGATGATGCCAAGAAACAATTATCATCACATAAAATTTTATATGAAGCAAGTTGGAACTCTTTAACCAGATAAGGCCATTTATCTAGCCTTACGACTCTTCTTGTCGGGGTTGATACTCATTGATGCTCATTCCTATATTTGTGTTCATCGTCATGTATCCACTAAATTTAAGGGTTATTATTTTTGTTGTGGCATGTATGGACATATGATTAGAAATATTTGTGCCTTGAAAAAGGAACCCCAATGCTATATTTTTTTGGGTTCCAAAAGTTTCTAACCCGCAAGCTTTGTGTACCAAAGCTTTCATGCTCAAATGTAGGGGGAGACACTTCACTTGGATGAAGACACATTGATTGCTTGAAGTTGCTTGGTAAACAAAGGAAGAAAGATTATGTGGTTGCAACTTCATCACAAATTTCGGTATCAACTCCTAACATTATCCTTGCTTTCGTCAGTATTTGAGTTAGACGAGTGTCTTTTCATCAAGTACTCACTTGATATTTAATTCTTATCCGTGACACATGATTTATGCTTGTTTACTTTTGATTAACATCTTTGTGGTATCAAGTTTTGATTTCAATTTTTCATGTTATTTTTTATCTCTTTGGAGGTCATTTGTGACCTATAATGAGTCTTTGCAACCTAAACTTAGGCTAATTGTAGTCATTTTGGTTTTCAACCAATAGAAAGAGTTTGAGATCTTGATTTTAATGTTTTCACCTCTTGAGATCTCCTTGATTCATTTTGATTTCACTTTTGATTGATTTTTGTAAAATGAATTCCTACTATTTAGCAAAGTTGACTTTTGAAAAATGAACATTTTTTTCTTTGCTATCTAATTTATGAACTTGCTAGCGATAAGATATTCATTATGCTATCTATGATTAAACTACTTGCAAGTTGAATTCATGTTAGGTGGCAATTTTTTAAAATCTCAAGAATACATGCTATAACTGAAAAATCTATCAAAATGAGGTATAAGTTTCACTTTTGCACTACCTAGTATAATACCTCATAAAGCAGGTGGAAATTCTTATTCCTTGTTCATGATAAGTACTTAGTTGTGTTTATGTGTTACTTTATGAGTATATTTGGAAAAATGACATGTAAATAATTTCTTGATATATCATGATTGAATCTTGATCGAAATTGTGCCAAGTCTTTTAAGTAGTCTTTGGAAGTCCATATGTTGATTCAAACTTAGTATACTTGCCTAGAATGTTCATATCTTAGTCATATATAAGTTTGATCAAAATTTGAAATTATTTTAGAAAATGAGTATTTTTCAATAAAGCATGAAATTTAGAAATTTCAGCAATTTCTTGAAAAGTACAGTAAATAAATTTATGGGTCTTGGTTCTACACCTTTCTTGAAAAATCTAGTTTCCGTGAATAAAATTTCAAAAATATCAATTGAGAATACAATTTTATATGATATTTGGTTCATGTTTATCAAAAATCGAAAACTTGATCTTTATCGATCATAATATTTGACTTAGCTCAAAACTGGTGTCGTTCGGGTGTCTATAACCCCTAGTTTCATGAATATAACCATCTTGACATATCTTGACACTTTTGGTCTCTTTGTGATCATACTTCTAAAGTGCTCTTGATAACATGTGTGGTTTAATAATTGACTTGCTTAACTTAGGGGGTGTCTAAGAAATGCTTAACTTAGGCCCTTTTTTACTGATGTCAAAAGGGGGAGAATTTAGATATGTATATAGATAAGGAGAGTCTATTCTAAGATATGCATGATAATAGGGGAATCATTGTATGTGCAGTTGATAAAATGGCATGCTTATTGAGATATCCTTTTATATATTTATTGAGAAGTTTGTCATAATAAAAAATGTGGAGATTGTTGGTCTAAGGTTTTCAACCTTAGTCACCATCTTAATTTTGATAATAACAAACTTGTTCTAATGGATTTATCAAGTGTTTCATTTCATGTTGGGTGATTGATACGTGTGCGAAGTTCATCGAAAAAATCGCTGAAATTCAAGTGTGGACGACTTCGGAGGTAATCAAGTCGAAAGTTAGGTTTATGCTTAGAATTTGTTGTAAAATACTTCTTAGTCCTCAAATCATTTGTTCATGCCTGAGTGTTGGGGCCTTCCAGTCCAGTTCGGTGTCTCTCCTTGTTTGGTTCGACGCTAGCAGGGGGGTATGCAAAAGACACCCCGACACTCAAGTCAGTAGGACTCCAAGGTGGGGGTAATGCAAATTGGAATTAGGGTTACCTGAGGTGCATCGTGTCTATATTTATTGCAGGTGAAGATGGTGATGCCTCCCAAACATCTCGTGGTGATGTTACCCACAATGGGTCAGGGTCGATCTCGAATATGGCGGGCTTGTAATGGCATATCTCTCCCGATAAGGTAGGACGTGGATGTCCTTATATAGCCGGGTGGAGCCCCCAAGCACAGCCATTTGGTCTAGCTCGATTCGGGTTGTAGGGTGTTGTTAGGTCTAATTCGATCGGGCCCAATAGTTCTAGTTTATTCCACAGCCCCTGAGGTTGGTCGGGGTCTGGAGGACTGCGTGCCGAGCTCTTGAGTTGAGTGAGCCTTTTTCTTTTGGGGTATTCTTTGGGGAGACCTCAGATAAGTTTGGTCAAGTCGTGCTGGGTGGCCAGGGAGGTCGAATTTAGTTATCGCGTTAGAGCAGTTGGCTTGTAGTAATCAAGCAGGTGGTTGCTAGAGCTGGACTAGGATTTGGAGCTAGTGTCCTATGGGAGTCATGCTGCAATGGTCGATCGTGAGGGCTGGATAGGAAGGTCTGGGGAGCTGATCGAGAATGAATGTTTGTAAAGGTCGAACCATAATTGGTGACTGGGAGGTCGCATCGAGGTGGGCGTCTACAGAGGTTGAGCTAAAGGAAATGATTGGGGAGGCCGAGCTGGAGAAGACGATCGAGATGGCCGAGATAGTGTAAGCGGCTGTTGAAGTTGGGCTCGGGTGGGTGGCCGTGCATCGTTTTTAGTTGGTACGTGGCGGCTCTTCATGTCACTTCGATGCGAGTCAAATCGGCATTTTTTACCGTGTTAAACATATGTCGTCTCGGATTCCACGCTCAGTATGTCAGTTTGATAATGAAGATCTTCTCATTTTGCGTGGTGGCTGATGATTGGCCCTTGTTCCCTCGTTTTGGGGGAAGATATCATGGCGAAAAAGGCATTCGTTCGTGCCATGGAGGGAGTTTCTAGGGAGACGTCGATCACTGAGCTGGCCGGTGAAGATTTAATTTCGTCTTCGCTGTGGGACGTTCGATGGGGAAGTTGAGCCAAAATGACTTTTTCCTTCCTTGCTTACGAGTTCTCCTTGCGTTCTTTGTCCTTCGTCTCTAGCAGGCTCTGTTGGTGCTTTCCTCAACTGATTCCTTTCTTCCTGTGTTTGTCGGTTCTCGTTGATAAGTGTTTTAGCCTCAAGCTTCAGTGTTGTTATTGGTTTTAGGTTTTATGATCCTCCCCACAGATTATTTGGCCTTTTCTTATCTTACAGGCGGGATGTCCTCACTTTTGAACGTACCGGGTATGCGCGCTCGCTTGGCAAAAATGCGGGAGAAACCTACAGGAGGCAGGGGGAGGAGCCCATTAGTGGATGGGTTGTTGAGGCCTATGAGGACTGCACAATCTCGGAAGCCGAGGGTTTCTAGGGCGAGGACAAAGGTAGTTGACTCATCGGCTTCTTCGGACTCTCCAATTTTCCTTGGCTCGTTGGCAAGACGTTGAAAAAGGGCTAGGCATTCATAGGAGAATCTTCCTGTCGGAACAACTGTCCGTCCACTGGAGAATGAGTCCCATCCTCCATAGGTGGCTATGGTAGCCAGCACATCAGTAGGGGTTCGTTAGCCAAGTTTGTTGCGACGTCTTCACTCCAGCAACCAGTTGGGTTTTCATGAGAGGGTAGATCCTTAGGAACACGTCCAGCTTTTACTAGGTAAGTTAAAGGAGTTTTCGTCGAGAGAGTGCGAAGCACAGTCTCGAGAGCTTGAAGCCTTCAGGCTTAAGGTTATTGAGATGGAAAGAGCTTTGGTAGCGAAGGTCGACAAAGTCGCTCGTTTGAGTGTGGTTGTTTCTGAGTTCGCAGCCCGGATAGCAAAGATGGAAGGCAAGGCCAGGACAGAGCTGGAAATGGTTTACTTGGACCTCTCCATGGCGGTGGCAAAAAAATCTCGTCTGAAGGCCGAGATTGAGGAGGCTAGGGCCGAGGCTATGAGGTGTAACCTAGATACGAAAACCCTTGAGGAAGAGGAGAAATGCCTTCGAGATTGTGCTCTTGCCATGTATATGTAAGGCTTTGAGAGGGCGATAGAGCAAGCTAAGCCTCTGGCTCCTGACGTTGACCTTTCGGGGATGGACCTCCTTAATGAAGTCAAGGATGGCGCTCTGGTAAGCCTTGAGGCTAAGGAAGACTTTTCTTGGTCGCTCGGAGGAGACCCTTCGACTGCGACTCCGGGCCAATGCTCATTTTCTCCACGAGGGGCTCCTGCTCTGGAGAGCTATGTTCCTGCTGAGTGCACCAAGACGGGTGCCCCCCCCCCCCCCCCCCCTTTTTCTTGGTTGACTATTGCTCTTGCATGAGCTTATTTTGATGACCCCTCTATGACAATTATTGCTCCTTTGTGAGCTTATTTTGTTTTTCTTCGTGCTTATAATTCTTTTTTGCTTGATTCTTCATGAAGGGAATGTCCTTGTCCACTTTTTCGGGATCTTTGTTTAAGGATGAACCATCTGAAATCTAGTTTGAACCTTATGAAATCTGATTTGAGGTTGAACATTCTAAAATCTGGTTCGAGCATAAACCTTCTGAAATATGGTTCGAGGTTGAACCTTCTAAAATTTGGTTCGAGGTTGAACCTTCTAAAATCTCGTTCGAGGTTGAACCTTCTAAAGTTTGGTTCGAGGTTGAACGTTCTGAAATCTTGTTCGAGGTTGGACCTTCTGAAATCTAGTTTTGAGATTGGACCTTCTAAGATCTGGTTTTGAGGTTGAACCTTCTGAAATCTGGTTCGAGGTTGAACCTTTTGAAATCTGGTTTGAGGTTGAACCTTCATGTTCGAGGGACTGAACTGAGCTATGCTTAGGTAAAATTACGCGTGAGTAATCAAGTGGAGGTCCTAAGTCCGGGAGTAATGGGGTGGTAGTTAGAAGTTCATACTCGCGAGTTCGAACCAAGCTTCGCCAAGTCAGAACCGCACGCGAAAATTCAAGCAAACATTCTAAGGCCGAAAGTAGTGGCGTGATGGCCAAGAACTGCACTCGGGAGTTCAGGCCAAGCTCGTCGAGGAGCGTAAGGAGGAACCACTTGCGAGGAGTTTGGATAAGGGCTCTAAGGCCAGAAGTAGTATTGTAGTAGCCAAAGACCACACTCGGGGGTTCAGACCGAGCTCGCCAAGGAGCGTAAGGTGGAATCATGAGTGAGGAGTTTGGATAAGGGATCTAAGGACGAGAGTAATGGTGTAGTAGCCAAAGACTGCACTCGGGGGTTTCAGGTCGAGTTCGCCGAGGAGCATAAGGTGGAACCACGCGCGAGGAGTCATGTAAGGGCTTTAGGGCCGGAAGTACTGGCGTGGTAGCCAAAGACCGCACTCGGGGGTTCAGGACGAGCTCGTTGAAGAGCGTAAGGCGGAACCGCACGCGAGGAGTCATGTAAGGGCTCTTGGGCCGGAAGTAGTTGCGCGGTAGCCAAAGACCGCACTCAGTGGTTCAGGCTGAGCTCGCTGAGGAGCGTATGGCAGAATCGTGCTCGATGAGTCATGTAAGGGCTCTAGGACCGAAAGTAGTTGCGTGGTAGCCAAAGACCACACTCACCGAGCTCACCGAGGAGCATAAGGCGAAACCACGTGCGAGGAGTAATGTTAGGGCTATGGGACCGAAAGTAGTGACGTGGTAGCCAAAGACCGTACTCGGGGGGGTTCAAGCTGAGCTCGCCAAGGAGCGTAAGGCGAAATCGCGCGCGAGGAGTCATGTTGCTTATTTTAGAGATCGCTAGGCTGAGCTGGAGGCCGTATTTAGGTTCGAGGACTAGACTCGGTGAAAATCGAGCTCGCGAGAAGCGCGCTTGGGGTCGTTGGGGCGTGATAACCCAAAATAGACACTAAGGTCGGCGAGCTAGACTGGTGAAAACCGAATTGTCAAAGGAAAGGACACATTACAAAGAATTGTCACAAACGAATCAATGATGAGAAGTACAGAAAGGACCAGCATGGTGAAACTGCACTATTGGAAGACCTGCAATGCTAAATTGGAGATGTGTTGATGATCAGTGACAATGATGACAAGTCTGAGAGGTGGATTCTCAATTCTGGATATACCAAACACTCAACACCTCATAGGGAATGGTTTGTTGATTTCAAGATGTTTGAAGGGGCAGTGATCATGTAGGATTATAGCTCTCAAAGTGTAGAAGGGATTGGTAGTATACCTATCAGAATGCATGATGGTGTGGTGAGACTGGTAAGTGGAGTCAGGTATGTCCCAGGTCTCCGGAGAAACTTGTTGTCAGTGAGCATGTTTGATGACATGGGAATAATATCATCATTCATAGAGGGAAGAAAGCAGTGGTTAAAGAAGGCAAGGTAGTGGTCAGTGCATTAAATGAGAGAGGCCTCTACTATGTGGAAGGAGAGACTGCTTCTAATATCGTTGTGGAAGAGTCTATGGTGACTCAATGTACTAAAGAGATTCTAAGGTGGCATCACAGACTTGAGCATGTTGGCAACAATGGCTTGATGCAACTACAAAAGCAGGGCTTGCTTGGAATTAAGGAGGTGTTACCTATATCACATTGTGAGGGTTGCATAATGGGAAAGCATAGCATGAATGTTTTTCATAAATCTACTTATAGAGCCAAGTCACAACTTGAATCAGTGCATAGTGACTTATGAGGGCCAGCTCCGGTGGAAACCTATGGAGGGTGCAGATACTTCTTGAGTATTATTGAAGAACAAGAGTGGTGCTTTTGAGGAGTTTAAGACTTGGAAAACTCAAGCTGTAACTACCAATATAGTGTCTCCTGTAACTCAAGCTGAAGAAGATTCAAGTCCTAGTGTGGGAGAAATCAGTCCAGAAGTGATACCAGACACATCAGAATTAGAAGATGGTGACATGATGTCTAATACTAAAGTAGTTGAAGCTGAACAGAATCATGTTTGTGAAAGAACAACCAACTTAGGAGGTGATAATAATGTTGAAGACATGTCTGAATATCAGCTAACTAGAGACAGACAACCAAGGGTCAGAATTCCAAATAGGAAGTATGATTTTACAAACCTCACTGAGTGTTGTTGCTATGTTTCTAAACATGTGATATTTGTTGTGCATGAGACTTTCAAAGAAGCCATCAGTAGAGATGACTCAGAAAAGTGGATGAGATCAATGAGGTTTGAGTATGACTCATTGATGAAAAATTAGACTTGGGAACTGGTGCCTAAGCCAAAGAAATGTAGACTAATAGAGTGCAAGTGGTTATACAAGTTAAAGGAGGGCTTGAAGGAAGGTGATCCACCAATTTACAAAGCCAGACTTGTAGCTAAAGGCTTTAGGCAGAAGGCAAAAGTGGATTATAATGAAGTATTTGTTGGGATGGGAATAATAAACGCAGCGGATATAGCAATTTAAAAAATTCAAAATATCGATCTACTTTAACAATAATTAAGGATTTCAATCTACGAGTAGAAGGAGAAGATATACCTCAACTCGCGGTTGGTATGACTGCTCCTATCCCCGTTTTGAGACACACACACGCACATCCTCCAACGTAAGTCCACACCAAGCACCTCACAACAAAAGGGACAGCGAACACTAGGGCTCGTTGTGGCTCAACGGAGAAGCTTTTTCAGTCCTGAAATCTACCAAGGCAAGGCCGGCCCTTCCACCAAGAATCGGGCACCAATAAGGGAAGGGGAGAGGATGACAAAATAACGGAACGAGAAGGTAAATGAAAGAATACCTCGTTGTCCTTATTGGACTCCTCCAAGAAGATAAAGTGGGTGGCACTCCCAAGAAGATGACACCTTCGATTTGGCTTCACAAAAACCGAGGAAGGAGGATGTAGATGGCTGACCACCAATGGAGAGGAGGAGGAGTTCTTTGGGGCCTTTCTCTTCAAGAAACCTCTAAAGAATCAAGTTCTTAATCTTCTCCAAGAAGATGAAGAACCAATTAACCAACCCGTCCTATGGGGTGTTTGGCCATAATTTATAGAGAGAGTAGGGCGACTACAAAAGTAGACCCGGCTCCCCTAAAACTCTTTTCCTAGAATTCAAAATTTAGGGGTTTGCCTCCAAAAATAATTTATATTTTAATAGCTTCATAATTAATTCGAAATTAACTAAATTCATTAAAAAATAAACTTTAATTTATCTCCATAAATTAATTAAGAGCGTATAAACAAGAATGATAATTATCTAAATAAATCAATCCCCAAAATAATAGGAAAGAGATTTATCTAAATAATTTAATTTCTTATTAATTAATAGAATTATGATTTATCCTCATAAATCATATATCTATTAATTTTATAACTTATCTTCATAAATCAAATTCTTATTAATTATGATTTATCCAAATAAATTAATTCTCAATTAATCGATTAGACTCATGGTTAGAAACTAACTTTGCCACCATGTATATATATTTGATTCAAAATCAAATTATATTTAATTCATAATTAAATATATTCTTGGTCAAGTAGTTAATTAAATATTTAATTCATAATTAAATTTAATCAACTACATGAAATATTATCATGTGTCAATCCCTATAATTTAGGGATGCCCTATAAATTAGGGTTACCGAGAAACTCCTTCCTCGCGCATTCGTTCCTATAGAAAACAAATTTCCTATCATGTCCGTAAATGAGATCCGTGATCGAGTTGCAGCATATCTATGCTAGTAGACATGTAGGGCCGCATTCGGATTTTATATCATAAGGTCTGCTACGATGTTAGCCTGTTGTGTGTGACCCATTGGGCCCCACACTAAGCCGACAGTGAGTTGTGCATAACGGATAGTCGGATCCGATAAAATGACTTCTATTCGAATCTTACGAGTCTCCATTAAACTCCTTTAGTGTGGTCGTGAGACTTCACTCACAAGTCAAAATTGACATCTAGCAACGTGTCATGACTACCCGAGGATAGTATGAGGTTCAATCTACATGGATTGAACGCCCTTCGGTGATTAGTTACCATGCAACTAAATCCCCCGGTTACAATGTCCCGAAGTCGACTAGGATACGAAAGAAGTGTCAAACCCTAATACCGATTCATATGTATTCCATCCGCCAAGATGTCATCTAAATAAGGAAACGTCAGGAATATCCTCCTAATTTTCATGTCTACTCTGGTCAGAGATTCCCGAGTCAACACTTGTAGGGACACATAGGACATTATCTCTTCTCACTAGAAGTAACCAATTTCATGTTGGTTTCTCACCTATCTCCATGAATGCTTTCTTATGCCCAATAATACCCAACACATGATGCTGAGGGCCACGTAGGGATATAACCAAAGCAATGGGTTGTCACTCACAAGGTAACCATGACAACCTCAGGTCCAAGGACTGCTTGCACCTACTATCACACAATGAACATCCTATTGACACTCATGTAAGGATTTCATTTTGTGTTCCTCTTGCAGGTCCGTCTAGTGAATTCATTCCCTAATGAGCACCTGCACTTGTACATTAATGACGGCTCATAGGTAACTATGAGATCAGCTACCCCTTATCGTATAGGGCATGTACCAAGTGCACAAGTCTATCCAGAATCACTGATCCCCTAATTGGTGATCCTACGACTATGAACATTTAGAACATGAGCATCTGAATTCCAAGTCTCACCGGTATGATCTCATCATGGCCTCGGAATCATTTGCCCGGATTCATAGGGTTCATCACAATCTTTATAAATAAAGATGCAGCATATGATGAAAAGTTATCTCATTAAGTTGATTACCCTTAAATAGTCCCCAAACACATCGATATGTGATTAGCTCAAGGGCACTATTCCTTTTAGTATTTGCTCTAATTTTGAAGTTCAAGACAATTAGAGTGATGATGGTTCTTGTTGCCATATATGACTGGGAGATAGATCAAATGGATGAAAGACGGCCTTCTTGTATGGGAGTTTAGAGGAGAGAATATACATGACTCAGCCCGAGGGATTTGTTAACAAAGAGATGCCTTATGGTGTTTGTTTGTTGAGAAGATCCTTGTATGGCTTTAACAATCACCAAGTCAATGGAACAAGAAGTTCAATGCCTGTGTGATTGAGATGGGATTCAAACGAAGCAGTATGACTCATGCTTGTACTTTAAAGGGACTAGAATTGATGAGATCATCCTATTGTTGGTGTATGTTGATGACCTGCTAGTGATAAGCAAGGAAAGGAGAAAAGTGGATCAAGTAAAGACTACCCTCAAGACTCATTTCGAAATGAAAGATCTTGGACCAGCCAAGAAAGTGTTAGGGATCTACATTTAGAGAGATATGCAACATAAGTCTCCATGGTTGCATCAGAAGATTTATGTGTTGAAGCTACTAAGACAGTTCAACATGTCTGAAGCCAAACTTACTATGGTTCCCTTGACTTAGAGCTTCAATCTAACTAAGGAGATATGTCCTAAAGATGCAGAAGAGAAGAAAATCATGGCAGACATACCATACGACGTTAGAGTGGGTTCAATAATATTTACCATGATTTGTTCTAGACTTGATATTGCATTTGGAATCAGTGTTTTGAGCCACTACATGACCAACCTTGTAGAGCAACATTGGGAGGCTTTGAAGTACTTGATGAGATACCTAAATGGATCAGTTGATATTGGATTGCATTACACTAAACATTCACAGAAGATGGACTTGATTGGCTACTCAGATTCTAACTATGCTGGGAATCCTGACTCTCGTAAGTCAGTCTCATCCTACTATTTTACTTTGGCAGGCAATTACATCAATCGAAAAACTCAGCAACAACAAGTAGTGGCATTATCTTCAATAGAAGTTGAATTCATTGCAGCTACTGAGGCAGTGAAAGAAGGGTTATGGTTAAGTGGAATGCTAAGAGAAATTGGCTTTGATATTGGTCCTGTGGTGCTCAAAATGGACAGCCAGAGTGCGCTACATCTATGTCGTGATCCTATGTACCATGACAGGACAAAACATATAGATGTCAAGCTACATTTTGTGAGGGACAAGGTAGAGTCTGGATTGGTGAAGTTAGAGAAGATGAAGGGGACAAAAAATCCTGCCATCTATGGAACGAAGCAACTGTCAAATTCTAGCTTTGCTTATTGCAAGGATTACCTGCATATAAGCAAGCTCCCTGAGTGAACATTAATAAGGACTTACGAGCTTGAGTGCTAAAATAGGCATGGGTGGCCTAGATTGGAGTTTGCAGCAAACGTAAATCAAAGGAGGGATTGTTGGTTTAATTCACATTTGATTAAAGTGTTTTGTTTGTTGTTATAAAGACTCAATGCAAGTAGTTAAATTAAGGGTTATTAGATGAAAATAGCCCAAACATTCATGAATTTCTCAATTTTGGTCAATCCTTTGATTGTATATAAGAACTTTAACATTTGTTTCAATAATGGCCTTCTGTCTGCAAACCGTGATGTCGCCCGTTAACTTGTTGACGTGACGATCTAAAAATTATTTTAAAAACTTATTGATACACGTAGTATTATTTTTTAAATATTTTTTTAATTGAGTCCCACACCTCTCTCTCCTCATCCTCCATCTTCTTCCCACTACTGCCATCCATCTCCGGCGAGCTCCAGCCACCGCGTTCACCGACGACAATTGGAATATCTTCGGCGAGCTCCGGCCACCGCGTTCACCAACGACAACTGGAATCGTAGCACCATGGTCAGCATTTGTGAGTTCTCGCCGTACACCCGCCACCACAGCTTCACCGCGCCATCGGTGGAGGCGGTGAAGAGGCAGTCGTCGAGCTGGTTGACGAGCATATGGCGCTCACTTGCCCCTCTTGCACCATGAACGAGTCGACCAAGCTTTCTCACTCAGCCACCATGCGTTCACCATCCGATCCCACAAGCTGGTGTAGGCGAGATTGTCGGTCTCGTGGTTAGGCACCACAATCTCCAGGACCATCCTCAACAAGCTGCTAGACTTCACCACAAAGAAGAACATCCACTTGATCTCGGACGAGATCTACTCCAGCTCCATCTTCTCCTCCGGTGAGTTCGTGAGCATGGTCGAGATCATCGAAGCTTGAGAGCACCGCCGCTGCGAGAGAGTCCACATCGTGTATAACCTCTCCAAGGATCTCGGCCTTCTCGATCGGATTCAGAGTCGACTCCATGTACTCTTACGATGATGCGGCGGTGACGACGACAAGGCGGATGTCCAGCTTTACGTTGGTCTCATCCTAGAAGCAGAATATGTTGGCGACAAAGTTGGGGAATAGAGAGTTCACCGAGGAGTACCTCACGAGGAATTATGAAAGGTTGAAGAAGAGGTATGAGTTGATAGTCGAAGGGCTCAAGAAAGCAGGGATCAAGTGCTTGTAGAGGAACACTGGGCTCTTCTGTTGATGAACTTAAAGCCATTACTCACAGAGCCAACAAGAGATGGGGAGCTCGAGCAATGGAAGTCGATCTTGCATGAGGTGAAGCTTAACATATCTCCAGGGTCTTCATGTCACTACACGGAAGCAAGAAGTTGCACTGAGGAGAATAAAGGACTTCATGTAGAAGACGAAAGCTTATTAATTTTTTGATACATGTGTAATTGCTTAATTAGCTTATTCTTATTCATCATTAAAATATATATCTCCTGCATCGCGTTGCACCATGGCGACGGTCTCACCTACACCGGCTTGTGGGACCATACGGTGAAGGCGTGGCGGTTGAGCGAGAAAGCTTGTGTTGACTCATTCATGGCGCACGAGGGGCATGTTAGCGCCATATGCTCGTCAACCTCAGCTCAACGGCTGCCTCTTCACCGCCTCCACCAACGACGCGGTGAAGCTGTGGCGACGGGTGTACGAAGACAACTCACACACACTGACCATGGTGCTACGGTTCCAGTTGTCGTCGGTGAACGCGGTGGCCGAAGCTCGTCGGAGATATCATTGTTCGCCGAAGATGGATGGTAGCAGTGGGACTGAAGATGGAGGAGGATGAGGAGAGAGAGGTGTGGGACTCAATTAAAAAGATATATTTAAATAATAATAATACGTGTACCAAGTTGATATGAGGAATAGGTTTTTTTAATAATTTTTGGATCGCCATGTCGGCAGGTTAATGGACGACATCACGGTTTGCAGACGGAGGGCCATTATTGAAACCAATGTTAAAGTTCTTATATACAATTGAGATTAATCAAAGGATTGGTCAAAATTGAGATATTCGCGGAAGTTGAGGCTATTTTCGTCTAATAACTCTTAAATTAACTGGTAAGCAATTTGGGTTTGTGGAGATCATGCAATTAGATTAGGTATTCCTATGCAAGTTATAATTGGGGTATATAGAGAGAAAATTAAAAGCAACCTAGACTGATATAGTGAGAGGGAGATCAATATTATCCTTGGGTCGTGTTTCTCTTGGGTAGTGATGATCAAACACTATAAGGTGAGAGATTGATGAGTGTGATCTATGTAATTGTAACTCCAGCTTGTAATTCTTGATATAGTGGATTACCTGAGCCTCAAGCTCGTCTTGGATGTAGGATATTTTACTCTGAACCAAGTAATTCTCCATGTTCTTATTTTTTAGTTTGATCTAACTTAGCTTTGCTTAATTACTGAATAATTGTTAATCAAGCTAAATTAACATTAACGTTACATCTACTTGTGTTTTTACTCACTAATACATTATTTACTTTATCATTGTAATATTTACATTGTCATATATATTCATTTAACGAACCAAAATTGGCATTTAGCCTTACTACTATGATACACATTATTCACCCTCTCCCTTTAAATTAAACCACTAACAAAAAGTGTCTTAATCATCATTATCTATTTCCTTAGTTCGTTTTTTTCTTGTCTTCTTCGTATTATGCTCCTAATGAAGGGGATTCGTTATTACACTCGTCTTCATTTTCATCTTCAAGCACTAGGCTTAGTCTACTATATGAGGATCATCACATTGATAGAAGTCACTTGTAGACTCATGTGCAATATTGTTTTGTCCAAAGTTTAGATAAATTCTTCCTCTTACTTTAGTTTTACAAACTACGCGTCAATCTAATCAATTATTTTTTCGAGACAAATACTAAGTGTAATAAGTTTCACTATAACATAATTTACCTATAGAGACACAAAATTAGAGATAAATTATATTTTTATTTCTAAATCTTCAGATTTAGAGACTAATAGACACAATTTATTCCTAATTAGCCTCTAAAGATCTATAGGAACAACAACAACAGAGTCACTTAATTGATTTGACTCTAAGTTATAGAAACAACATCAATAGAGTCACTTAATTGATCTGACTCTAAAGCTATTTTTAGAAACTAATTAGGAATAAATTTTATATTTATTAATCTCTAAATGTGAAAATTTATAAATAAAAATTTAATTTATCTCTAATTATGCGTCTCTATAGGTTGGTTGTGTTGTAGTGTTTGTTAGGCTTGTGCTACCTAAATCAAAATCACATTTGAAGCCAACTTTGAGTTGCAATTCACCCCAACAAACTTATACTTAAAATAAACTTTCATACCCTTCTCACTTGTGTCGAACTAATGACATTTAAAAACTTCAACTATCTTGGACCCAAAAAGTACAATTTTATTACTTTCTCCAATAAACTATAAAAAATAATCTTATAGTCAACATATGTTGTCCTTTTAACGCATACCCTCGCATTCACAATTTTTTCATAAATGAATACTAAAGAATGTGAAATTTATATCCATTTATAAAATATTCATTATAATATGTTACAAGTCATGAGAATCCACTGTAACTTCAAATATTCTTCATCGGTATTTGCCTGGTGTTTCGTAGTATATTATCAAAAAGCTAATTAGTGAAGTTATTGTTGCGTAATCTCTCTAATTGCTCTTCGATGATATAAGGCGTTTGTTCAATCATTTCTAAGCCAAATGTCTGAAATAACGTATCAATTTCTTGATAATTCATTAACACATACAAATGTGTCAAATGATACTTCTAATTGTTTAAGTGTCTTGATGTATAGGAACTCAAACCACGATCCAAATAATAAAATATATCTAAATAACCATCTGACTCTCGAATTCTCCCATTGTCGTTTCATACAAGATTATTTAACTTTGTATGAACACTTAATTTAAAATAAAAACAATAGAATGCTAATAATACTATAATAATATATGCTTCACATATTAAGTCATCAATTGCAGCAGTGTTTCTTACTTTTCTTTCAAATGATTCACATACCTCTTAAATAAGGACATCCACCGATATTGAACTGAGCCACCAACTCATGTCACATATATATGCTAAGTGTATCGGTAAATATATGCTCCATTGAATCGAAAAAAGTTGGGAAAAAAATTACTCTAGCTTACGTATAATCTCAACAATATTTCTCTCAATTATTGACATATCTTTAACTTGAAAAAACATTTACATAAATGTCTCTAAAGAATATACTTAATTTAGTTAATGGACCACAAATCTTATCAACGAAAAGATTACAAAATACAATTAAAAACAATCACTGCATGAATACATGACAATTGTGACTCTTTATTCCTAAAACTTTACAATCATCTATATTAACACAAAGAGGTGAATTTGAGGCATACATGACAAATCTCTTTTAATTTTAACTTTGGCATTTGGCAGTATATTTTCACATTTTGCCTAGCTTTGATATTATCTTTAGTTTTTCTTGGAATATTCATAACATCATTAAAAATATTCTCAAACACATTTTTCTCAATTTGCATTACATCCAAATTATGACAAATTAACAATGAACTCCACTAAAATAATTCTCAAAATAAACTTGTTTTAACCCAATTATGTGAATCAAAGCCTACAACTGTGTTATTCTAGCGGTGTGCATACGTACTGGATAGACCTAGGACCAGTTGGAGTTTCAAGTAGATCTCAATTAAATTTGGATAGGGTTCGGATAAGAAATTAAGAAATCAGTTATATCTAGTTCCAGTTTCGGTTCCAACATACATGGTACCTAGAACTAGAACCAGAACATGTATCCAAAACCGATTATGTGTTATTATATACTAATGTATTTGTTATATTCTATTTGACTATCTCTTTTAATATATTTATATCAAAAAATAATAATTTTTAGTCTTATTTATTTATTGAATTATGATATATGAAAAAAGGAAAAAAAATTAATCAGTTTCAACAGGATACCCGAAACCTGTGGTATAGTACAAGTTTCGAATATGGTCTGGTTCTAGGTCCCAATAAGGTAGGGTCCGGATCCAAAACCTATGAACTAATCAGTCTTATACATGATAGAATCTGAGTATCATGAAAAATATATGGTACCCATACCCACTCACCCCTATGTCATTCTAACCAAACATAGAAACACAAACAAACTTCTAATCCTTAGACAACCTCGGAGATGGCTCATCTCTTTCTATTTTGCTCATTATAAATTTATGTGATTCCTCCGATCCTCAATGATGACAATGAAAGAATTTTTTTTTACTTTTATCAAGATTGGATGCTTTTGTCTATTCTTTACAATATAGACAAGAAAATCATCCATGTTTCTCCAACCAAATAACATACCAAAAGTTGAATAGTCATATTGTCCACAAAACTACAACCCTTAATATGAAATTGTGCTTCTAGTGGTCATAATAAATTGTAGCTCCATGATTTGACAAAGTTTTCAATTCATTAATTATAGATCAAACACATCAATTTCTTTCCACATACACCTAGGTTCAAGGATAATCATTATAAGGAAGATAAAATCATATCTTGTACATTAAATGACGAAAAGTTGTGGACGGTCATTAACACTGACCAAGCTGAATAAATAGTCAACAAATGCTCAAATGGATTAAAACCATCAGTGCAAAAGTCTAATATGATATTTCTAAGATTTCTTGCAAATAAAAGATAACACGTAGTTAAATATTTTCACACTTTATTATCAGGTATATTTATAACTATATCATCATGAGTTCTTGCATGCCAACTTGTTGGGTCGGTGAGCACTGGGCGAGCAACAAAAATAGCACAGCGAAAAAATAAAAAACTGATCCTCTACCCAAGTAAATTCATGCATCTTGGTTAAATCAATACAAGTTTAGAAATTATACCTTCGTAGACTGTGTTCCATCTTCGTATCTGCAAGTCCAAGATGTCGATCCTCTTTCGAATCCTAGGTGATCCCAACGAACACCCTCTACAGATAGCACACGAACAAATGGGAAGAACAGGGCGGCGGTCGAGTGCTAGATCGATAGGTCTCGGAACTCTTTCTGATCTTGGTGAGCATGAAACTCTTTATGAGCTCTCTCTCTCTCTCTCTCTCTCTCTCTCCTTTGGGTGGAGGTCAACTTCCTTCAAAAGGATGTCAGCTCCCTTCAAAAAGAGGTCAGTTGTCTTCGAAAGGATCATCTGAATATGAACATCTTAGGTGGATACTTCTAACACATCAAGAAATATAGATTGCGTCATCAAAATCATTGATCGATTTAGGGCCATATTTAAAATTATAAAACACTTTTAATAGTCGAATTAATATATCCTTAATAATAATTATCAAGAATAAATTACCTTAATATGAGATGTTGGTTTTAATATATCCTTTAATAACGATTATTAAATATACATTACCTAAATTGTGGTTGACATAATTCCAATTTTAAAATCTCATTTAAAAATAAGAATAATTAATTTTGATTTAAAAACTCCTTTTTTAAATTCAAAATTAATTCTAAAGGTATTAATTGGGTTACTAAAGCCCAATTCTGTTCGATCTAGAATGCGATCCTGTAGGCTCACTTAACGTTGGCAGTAGTCCCAAATCTCACTTACGGCTCACAAGTCATAAGTGACCTCTAGAAACACATTATGACTATCTAATTTAAGTGAAAGTCGATGATCCGAATATACCTAGCTCACAATATGATATTCTCCATTTTGTCATGTGATATTTGGATCAAGCATAAGGCATGTATTACATCATCCTTATATTGCTCAATTTGATTTCTTGATTCCTAAACAAACTCAATTAACAAATGACATTGATACTCCTATCAATTCATTTGAGCACGATCATGCATTTCCTCAATCTCACTCATCAATGGGCCGAGAGATATCTCTCTCAAATATGAGAGGAACAAATTCCTTCACGACTACTCACATAGGTGTTCATCTATCTGAACCGAAGACACACTTCTTAGATTAGTGATGACCTCTCCAATGAAGTTGGGCATCGGGGCCCCGGATGCACTAGTTATCGGCACATTAGGGAGCCCGAGTTTCTCAGCCTAGTATCCTGAACGTCGCATTCATGATATCTACAGTTTTCATTGCGTGATTATTATATGTCCAACTGTAATCTTTATTACCATCCGATTAAAGACGATGTTAGACTATGTCAAAACACATAATTCATCATGTAGGAATCCATGGTGACATCAAGTCGAAAGACTGAAATATCACTACTGCTCTAAGATATACTAATGATATTAATCCATGTAGTATCCTCACGGTGGGTCTGTCCAACAGCATGTTCTCCAACATGTGTCTATGATCTAACTTGATATCTTATATTCATGATCAGTAAAACATGATCATCAGTCAGACTACATACTAGATAATGACCAACTAGGGATTGTTTATAATAGTATTTCAACTGTCTTGGGATTTTACTATCAAGTCTCGTACTTGATGACCATTAGGCAGAATCATTAATTCAATGAATCTTTTATCAAGTTAAATATACTTACAATAAATAACAAGATAAATAAAGCTTTCCTTTTATTAAAAGGAATATAACAATCACATATTGTTGACGATATTCCATATTGTTGACGAAATTCATTTTTTGTTGAGAGATTGTAATTGTGTGGGCTTCTTTTTTTTGTTTTAGAGAAGGGAACAAAGTTGCCCATTGGGTAATAAATAGGACTCGAAATGAGGATAATTTTGTAGTTTGATCGTCTATTCGTCCCCCTGAATTAGATCGAGGATATTTTGTTCGACAATTTTTTTGTATCGGCTTCAGCCAAGTAAGATTTCTTAAATATATTATCTTTGGGAAGAAAAAAAAGGATGACATGTCTATTTTTTCCTAAGATTAAATATGTCTATTTTTTTGGTATTGAGCTCAGCAAAGTTGAATGGAGATGCTACAGACTAACACACCAAAATATCTACAATTTGTCGTTTAATATGCTGCCAACAACAAATTCAGGTTATATAATGCTTGATTTTGAGGGGAGGGGGGGGGGAGATTAAATTAAATCAAAGTACGGAAATGAAATTAATTAACAATAAATTGAACAATCTACTTATATTTATAGCAACATTTTTAGAGTAATAAATAAAAGTTCCTAGATACCTCGTAAGGGGAAAAAACCGATCACCTGCTCTGTCCTATGAATTAATCTGCCGTTAAACGTTTCCACGGCAATCTGGCAGATGAGTCAAGTGTAAATTTGCTTGTCTGCATTTAGTTGGAGGCACATGAAAACTTGATGACATATTGACCGCCGCTGATTAGCACGTATTCTTGATGACAAAAAAACAACGCATCACTTCCAACTTTTTCGTTTTTCTTCATCTTTTGGGCCTGACAAATTAAGCGCACTGCTCTCATGATATACAAGTTAATTTGCAAGACTTTGCACCCATATGCAAACAGTGGAGAGTGGACAAACATGTGAACCCATCATTTCATAAAATTAATAGATGCAACAGTACTCAGTTTATTTATGTTTCTTTTACCTGT
This sequence comes from Canna indica, assembly GCA_034359265.1. Classification (NCBI taxonomy): domain Eukaryota; kingdom Viridiplantae; phylum Streptophyta; class Magnoliopsida; order Zingiberales; family Cannaceae; genus Canna; species Canna indica. The sequence continues at coordinate 25,642,190 of CP136898.1, read as the reverse complement.
CTGTTCTTCTATGGACTTGGAATCTCCAATGAATTGATGTTGTTGTAGTTAGCGTTTTTAAAAGAGGTCAGTTCAGTGGATTCAATCTTGAACTGATCTCAGATTCATGAGTAACTATTTTACAGTATTTTAATGATTTTATATATTAGTTTTATTTTGATATCATTAACCATGAAAACCAATCATTATACACAAACAATTAAATTAATATCCTCATTATATATAAGACCACTTTAGTAAGACTTCGCCAACCTGATTACGACCCAAGCAAATCTTTAACGCTCGACTGAGATAAGCTGGATGGCAAAGGAGAAAGCTGCCTTCCAAAGATCTGAATCATTTTGTCTTGTCTTGCATTCATGGCATGTAGATTCCAGTGCAAGGAAGCAGACATTCATAACAAGCAATGATCAGCATTATTTTCAGTCAGATAATAATAATTGCAAGTAATCAGCAAGACAGAAGGAATAGTTTGGTTGCAATGAGTGAGCAGTTTGGTGAAAAGAGAAGCAAGCCTATTCAAAAGATTCCCACCGTATCCAACCTACGCAACTTTTCTGTAGGCACGTGGGGGATTATATTTGGAAGGGGGATGTGGGTGGAGTACGGCGTTGTGGGATTTAAAATTGCGTCAAGGACTGGATTCCAGCTGTGCTTGTCCTTTGGTTGTTTAATGCTTGGTACTGTGAGATTTTATGTGTTTGTCCCATAGTTCAAGTCAATAGTCAAATACATGGTACATGGCACAGCTTTAAAGCTTATGTTGTGTTGTGTGTATGCACCGAAGTCTAGGTCAACATGTGTTACGGTGGATAGGGTTTGATATGAATTTGTAATATGATTAATTATGAAATATATTTTAATTTTTGATGTGTTTTTTTATCTATCCTAACTTTTTAATTTTTTTAATTCAGCACATTAATTTTTGATTTATTACAAATTTATCACACCGTCTACTCAGCGTTAATTTTGTCGTCTGAATGCTGATGTAGCGTTGGTGACGTGGCTAATAATCCCAATAAGCATTCAGACGCGATTTTTTTTAATTTATTTTTTTTCAGCCCCACCAAACCTAGTCAATAATAGGATTAATTACAAAATATATCTCAACTTTTGACGTATTTTTCTAATCTATCCTCACTTTTTAATTTTTCTAATTCAGTACACCACCTTTCAATTTGTTATAAATATATCTCACCGTCTATCCAGTGTCAACTTCGTCGTTTGAATGCTAACATGGCTAATAATCTCAGTCAGCATTCAGATGTGAACTTTAACTTTTTCTTTTTCGGCCCCACCAAACCCAATCAGCAGATCACGACAAGTTAATTAAAAAAAAATCCACCTTTCAAATCTCTTGCTCGCCTCTTCCTCAACCTTGTCACCTGCTCGTCACTCGTCTTTTTCTCAATCCCTGATATCGTCTGCATCTCTTCGTGCTCCCTGTCTTCATCCTCGTCGACTTTGGTACGATATGCCTCTATTAATTTTTACCTGCTCGCTCGCCTTCCCTTCTTCTGTCTAGTTTGGTTAGTATAAATCCTAAAAAAATTTCATCAATGATGATATTGTTAAATGTAGGATTTCATATGATACTGTAAAATTTTCCAGTAGTGATGATATTGTTAAATATGATTTGTCGTTGTAGGCTTTATTTTAACAAAAAAAATTCAACATAAGAGAGGGATTTCTTCTCTCTGCTGAAAATTGCGAAGTTGACGCTGGGTAGACGGTGTGATAGATTGGTAACAAATCAAAAAGTGGTGTACTGAATTAGAAAAATTAAAAAGTGAGGATAGATTAGGGAAATACGTCAAAAGTCGGGATATATTTTATAATTAACCCTTAAATGGTTGCTGACTGAATTTGGTGGGGCCGAAAAAAAAAAAAGTTAAAAAATAAAATTCGCGTCTGAATGCTGACAGGAATTATTAGCCATGTCAACATTCAGGGCAAAGTTGACACTGGGTAGACGGTGGGATATATTTGTAACAAATCAAAAAGTGGTGTACTTGATTGAGAAACTTGGAAAGTGGTGATAGATTAGGGAAACACATCAAAAGTAAAGATATATTTTATAATTAACCCTATAAAATATGCATTTTCTTGATACCAAAAGTCTCGGTAATTATTTCTTGAATATAAATAGCTAAAGACCGATTCTTAATAAATTTTTGAAAATATTTAACTCATCCGTTTTTAACCCAAAAGATTTTAATATTATCAATTTTCGCAAATTTGTACTAGTACCCAAATGTTGGATTTTGATCCTTAAGAATTTTGATTTTTAAAATATTTTTATTGAATTCAATTGGGAGGTATTTCCTTATTTATATTTATATTTTAAAATTAATAAAGAGTAAAAATAAATAGGAACATTAACTTAATTATCTAGTCTCCTCGTACATTCATCTTAATTAAAGGGTATTATGGTACATTCATCTTAATTAGCCTAGTCTTCTTTAAACTCTCGTCATCACCTACCTATGTTTTTCACGACCCCTTTCCAGCCACCCCCTCCCCATTCGGTTGTGCTCTTCACTCCTCCCCGATTCACCTACGTCCCATCGCCATCTCAACGCTATTGCTCACGTACCACCACGTTTGAGGCGCTCTTGTCACCTGTGGAGGTGAGTTTGGGTGCTTCGAATGAGGGTTCTCGTTTCCTGCCAAAACCCAACCACTCTTCTCCTTTTTTGGCTTCCAAAGGTACTCTCATCGCTCACCCATCTTCATATTTCTGAGTTAGGTTAAACTTCAACTTAGATGTCGGATGTGATGAGTTGTTGTATGAATTTAGGGTTTAAATTGGGATATTGTGACCTAAAAATAATTTGATGTTAAGCATTGGTCCTGATGTTAATTAATGCTTGGTTAATGATGTTGTGGTACTAGCTACTCTGAGGGTTATATCATTGGTTTCGTGGCACCGTAGACTTGGAGCTCCTTCTCTTTGACGGCGTATTGTGAGTGGATAGCATATCTATGGCATATTCTTTAGTTCATATGTTCCTATATACATATACTTGGATATTGGATATATCATGTTTTTAATTGCATGACAAAAATTTGATCTATCATATTTTATCATATGTTATTTAAATTTCGGCAAGAACAAGTATGCTATTTTCCATTATGTAATGCTATATTTCTGGGACAAGCACCTAGAATTAAACCCCCTTCACTACAACACAATCGTCTTATAGAGACTAAATTAAAGACAAATTAGATTTTTATTTATAGATCTTTACATTTATAAACTAATAGACACAAAAATTTATTCCATATTAGCCCCTAAAGATCTATAAAAATAACAACAACAAAGTCACTAATTAATTGATTTGACTCTAAAGCTTTTAGGAACAAATAATTGACTTATAGAGAAATATAACACGGTCTCAATAGGTCATTTGTGTTGTAGTACTTTACCTTAAATTAATATGATTGGAAAAAGAAAAAAATATAATTTTGGATAATTACATAGTGATTTGAATCTCTGCGCATCTAAACTGTGGTTATTTTGATCATTGCCTATGAATTGGGAATTTATGTTATTTTGAGCTCTGATATTGTGATAAGCTGGAGCTAGTGATATTCTGAAACTATGATAAGACTATTTTTATCTTCCTTAGGAGGAATCTTTGAACTATAGCTAACATTAGTAAACATTAGCTGTGGTGCACCATGGTTCGACCCTAGGTAGTAGGGGTGTTGCTAGCCTGATGTGTTGGCCCACGTGTTCGGATTGGTTTGATTACTCTAATTCTGATTATGATTATGGATTTGAGACCTCCCACTCTAACATTCTATTATATTATTTTTGGTAATTGTATATTATGTTTGAAGGGATATACGATATTTACTTATTTTCTTCTTCACTTTAAAAGCATTTCTTTTTAAGTGTTATGTGATGAAAAACTTGTGCTTGAGCTTGTCCCATTCTTGATATAAATATACAATCTCTCATTGGGTTCGTGTGACTCACTTCATTACTCTTCATGTTTGCAAATTCGTGTTCGGGTCCTCCAGCCCAATAAAGACTTAGATCATTTTGGTGAGCCCATCACACGTTTGTATGGGCCTTTTTGATGTGTACTATGCTTTTGATGTATTTTGATGTCTGGCTATGTAATCCTTAGTTATGTTCTTGCCTGAAGTCGAAGCAGTGCGGTCTACTGCGTTACCTGGTCTAGTGCAACTCCGACAAGGGGGACCTGCAAAAGATACTCCGACGCTCAAGTAAGAATGTGTTCAAGGTGAAGGTAATAGAAATTGAAATGTAGGGTACCTGAGGTATTTCGTGTCTGTATATAGTGCAGGATGAGGGATGTTTGTCGGTGATGCCGCTTGGTAATCTTGTAGGGATGTTGCTCATAATGGGTCGAGGCTGATTCCGGAGATGTCAGGCTCATAATGGCTAATCCATCGTAATTAATAAGGACGTGGGTGTCCTTGTATGGACGGGTGGAGCCCCCAGGCTACCATCTAGCTTGATTCGAGTTCGGTTTTGAACGTGGGCGCTTCTGGGCCTAATCTAGTCATGCCCAAAGGTGTTAGTCCAGTCCACAGCCCTCAAGCTTGGTTAGAGTCTTGAGGACTTCGTGTCGAGCTCTAAGTGGCGGTAGCTTCTAATCTCAGCATGATGGATAGGCATCGGCTGAATCATTGTGTTGATTAGGAGACCTCGATGAGAATTAGGGTTTCTGGAGTGAATGTGTACGGTTGAGTGAGGGAAAGAGTGCATTTTCATGTACCGCAGTAGGATTAATTATTACCAAAGATCCGATCGGTAGTTTCCAAAGCTCTTAAGTGTCAGTTATTGACTGACTGACGTGGCCCCGTTAGTGGGTAGGTGGAGAATGGTCGTGATAGTTCTACCCGTGTCTATAAATAGCCCCCTGCATTTTGCACTCTACATATATGAGTTTGTCATGAAGTGAGAGGCGTTAAAGATGACCATTCCTCTAGGAGTTGTGAGCAGATCAAGGGTCGTCGTGGATTCGCACCATTGGGCTTAAGAGGAAGGTGAGAGGCGCGAGGTTGGCCTTGACGGCGGAGGTGGCTAAAGACTTGTTTTCAGCTAACCGTGGTGAGTTCGCACCGCTGGGCTTATGCAACGGAGATGATTCTCTCTGGTCGGACGACCTTTGTGGTCCGTGACCAGCGCCGACATATGCTTGTGGTCGATCATCAATGTGGCTATGGAGAAGAGCACTTCATTTTCCTTTTCCCTCTTGTCTCCGACAACTACATCAGAATGTTTTTCTTTCAGTAATTATTATTATTGAAATATCCACACTAGAAGGGGGGTTGAATAGTGTGTAGCTAAAACTAGGTTCAATTACAATCTTTTTTATTCAAACCTGTTCACAACCAAATCGATGTTCTTTTAAGTATGATGCTTAGACAAGTAAATATATCAAATGAAAGCAAGTAACAAGGCAATGCAAAATCAATTGGCCAAACCGCCTACTCCATTATCTTGACTCCACTCCAAGGATTTCTAACAAATCCTCTTTATAGACTAAGTGTTTCCCTTTGAATACAATGAGGACTCACTTCTCAACCCTTTGAGAAAGTCTCAACACCTATTCACTTAGGCAAAATACAAATCTACAAAGAACCCTAAGATGTTTACCTAGCACACCTTACAATAATGATGGAAAACAAGAACAAACAGAGCAAGGAAGTAAACCAAGCTAGTGTGCTCCTTTCTTAGCCTTCCAAGTCTCCAACTCGTCAACTCGAATGGTGAAGATTAAAGTTGGAGTCGAGTCGTGAAGAACACTCCGAGTAGAAGATGAATTGTCGAAGCTCGGGCGTGGAAATCAACTTTAGAGGGCTTAAAAATCTCTCTTGAAGGCTCAATCAACCATAGAAGAGATTAGGTGAGTATTTTTTAGGGGTATTTATAACCCCTCACCCGGAAAGGTGACCCAACGAGCATTTTTTTGCCCGTTGGCGTCACTCAATCAGTGGTCGGCCGATGGCCAATCGATTGGCCGAGTGACTGACCATCGACCGGAGCCCTCTGCCCGATTTTGGGCTTCACCAGTCGATGGCCGGCTGATGGGCTGGTGGACCGCCCATCGGTTGGACCCTAGAAATCCTGAACTTTGTTGATTTTCGCTGATTTGTCACGCGAAATTTGTTTCTAGTTTTTGTCTTCGAGTTTTGACTTGGAAATTATTACAATTAGGTTTGGGTTGATATCCTAGAGGTATATTACATTAATTTCTATTTCTAATCCAAGGATTCTACGTGATCATCGTCTGAGCCGTTTTTGACGTTTCTTGGCATTTTTTCGAATGAAGTTCGCACACGTATAGTACCATCTACTTGAACTCAAAACTTCACAAATGTATTAGTTTAATGTTTATTATCATCAAAGTAGAGATCGAGGCATAGGAGCAACCCTTGGGCCAACAATTGTGTATGTTGGCATTTTTGTATATTTCTGCAACTTGTATTTCTACTTGTAGATCACCCATCGCGGGTTTGTAAGTGTAAATCTCCCATTTATTGGGCTTCATGAATAAGGAGAATCTCTTTCTATCATTCTTTGGTTGCTCCTTGTTATTTGCCGAGTTGTCTGGCCATTTTTCGGCCAATATGTCGAGCGACGTCGACGTTGTTGCTGACTAGTGTCGATTGTATGTTCTTGCCTAAAAACAAAGTATAAGGCTAAAGTTACCTGTTCGGTTGTTGTGGCTTTCTTCGAAGATGTTCGAATCTTGGGAGTTGGGCCGCTAAGGCCGATAGTTGTGGTGCCAAGGTCGAGGACAAGACTCAGTGAAAACCGAGCTTGCGAGGAGCACGCTTCGAGTCGTTGTAAGGACTCTGAGGCTAGAAGTAATGTGAGGCCAACGAGCCAGGCTCGGTGAAAATCGAGCTCGTGAGGAGCGCGCTTTAGGTCGTTAAGGGATTTGAGACCGAAAGTAATGGTGCTGAGGCCGAGGACCAGACTCGGTGAAAATTGAGCTCGCAAGGAGCACGCTTTGGGTCGTTGTAAGGGCTCTGAGGGAGAAGTAATGGTGTTGAGGTAGACGAGCCAAACTGATAAAAATCGAGTCCCGATTATTGTAAGAGCTTTGAGACTAGAAATAATGGCACTGAGATCGACGAGCCAAGCTTGTGGAAATCGAGCTCGTGAGGAGCGTGCTTCGGATCGTTGTAAGGGCTTTGAGGCCAAAAGTAATGGCATTGAGACCGAAGAGCCAGGCTGGTGAAAAACCGAGTCTTGGTCAGTGAGGGCGTGGAAGCTCGAGATAGGCACTGAGGCCGTTGAGCCAGACTAGTGAAAATCGAGTTCTGGTCACTCTAGAAGTCCGACAGAGGCGCTCGAGGTCGAGGAGGATAGGTGCACCGCGCAGGGTAGAAGCTAACGCGAGACCGTAGGAGATCCTCCTATGTGAGTCATGAGACAGCAGTGAATAATATAGACACAAAGAAAATATGCAAAAAAGAAGAATATTATTATTAATAACTATCATGATAAAAGTACATCGTGTCCCACTGAGTGATGTGCTCGACCTATGCATGATGGTGCCTCGTTAAAACCTTTCAAGGGGAAAAACCAGTGGGTGAAAACCACTATGAAGGAAAAAGAGTACACCGACCACATATAATCTAAGGGAGAAAGCTTAGCTGTAATAGGCTCGTAGGGAGGCCACGTTCCACGATCGTGGGAGTTCTTGTCCGGAGAATTCTGTGATTTTGTAGGCGCCTTTACCGAGGACCTCGGTGATTATTGTTGGTGAAATGACCTACACTAGAGGGGGGTGAATAGTATGTTTACTAATCTTTTTACCTAATTTCGATTTTAATCGTTTACTTGATTACTTAGGCAATTAACAAATTGAGTAGCAAGCGAAAGCAAAGTAAATATGCTAATTAAACAAACACAAGTAGAAGCAATGCAAACACAGTGATTTATAGTGGTTCGGCCCCAATGTCTACTCCACTACCTAAGCACCCCACTTAGGATTTTCAAACTAGCTTTACTAGATTAATTTGTTTCCTTACAATGCAGACGTTTTCACCGGAGAGTCTCCGCTCTCAAACTGAAGGCACTTCCACACCCAGAAGTATCTCGCCTTCCTACCGAGAGCATTCTCCCACCTCAACCCTAAGGACAACTCAATTAATCCTAACAAACTACATTTACACCGGTGGATTTAAATCTTAAACACCAAGGCTACCACCCAATTTCAAGACCTAACAACCTAGGCATTCACAAGTTCAAATACAATGAAATAAACAAGAAAATATACAAGTATTGGAGCAAAAATATAACAACACAAATACTTAGCTCGAACACAAGATGGCCTAGCTCCTCTTGATGCCTTGATGATGAATCAAATGAAGCTTGAAGGCAAACTCAAGAAAGACAAGGTAGAAAGCTAGGGTTTCAACAAAGATGGCTCAATCAGGGCATGTGGGTGTCAAAGGATGTCTCATGAAGCATTAAAGGGTCATAGGAAGGTTTAGAAGGCATTTAAATAGGTAGAACACCAAGTGGTGATCAGGCACAACGAGTATAAACAGCTATTTTTCGAGCCATTATGTCGTCGGTCGGATGATGGTCGATCGATCGCCCGAGCGACCGATCATCGATCGGAGTCCTTCTGTGTCTTTAGAACCCCTAGCAGTCGATCGTCGGTCAACCAGCCACAAAGTAGCAGTACTTTGCATATTGTAATTGTACTTTCTCATTCAATTTCAGCTAGGTTCTTTCTTCGATTCGGGTTTCGAATTATGGGTTTGGTTCTTTAGGGGTCTTTGTATCATAATGAGGATTTTACACTTTATCTAGACACCCTAAACCTAGACTCTATCTTCCCTACGAATCTGAGCGTGTCGACCAACGTCTTTTCGATTTTCCGATTTCTCCAATATTTTCGATCATGGACGTCGTGCATTAACCGATATAGAACCTAAAAATAATTCTTCATGAAATCATTAGTTCTATATTTGTTATTATCAAAACCGAGATTAAGACCAAGGTTGAAAACCTTAGGCCAACAATTATGTATGGGTCTTCCCAATTCGGGGCGAGCTTTCCTTCTCTGATTGGCTTCCTATGGAGTTCAATCTTTCGGAGGACTAGGTATCCTTCTATAAAGCTTCTGGGTTTGACATGTTTGTTGTATTTTCGAGCTATTTTGAGTTTCATAGTTTCTTCTTTGATTATGACGAGTTCTCGCTCTTCCTCGATGAGGTCAAGCTCAGCTTGACGAGTTAATGAATTATTTTGCTCCTCGGAGGTCGTTCTATGTAGGTTGGGCTCTGCGATCTCAACTAGGATCATGACCTCTGCTCCATAGATGAGCCTGTAGGGAGTTTCCTGAGTGGAAGATTGAGCGGTTGTATAGTAGCTCCATAGCACTTTGGGAAATTCTTCAACCTAGTGTCTCTTGATGTGATCAAGCTTCTTTTTGAGTCCTGCTAGGAAGATCTTATTGGTTGCTTCGTCTAGGCCATTGGTTTGCAAATGTTCCACTGATGAGAAGAGTTGTCAAATACCGAGGTTCGAGCAGAATTCTCGGAGCTGTCGATCTGTAAATTGCATTTCGTTGTCACTGACGAGCTCGTGAGGTATCTCGTACCTACAAATAATGTTCTTCCATACGAAATTTTAAACCTTCTCGATCGCAATTCAGGATAGAGGTTCGGCTACTATCCATTTTGTGAAGTAGTCCCAATGCTTGAGGGAAATGGCCAAGAAGGTCGATGCCCCACTTGTGGAACAATGAGTTGACTTCTAAGCTATGCAACGGCTCAGGATGTTGTTGTGAGACTTCAGAGAATATCTAATACTTGTCACACCTTTTGACATTTAGGCTGCAGTCTGCCTTCATGGTTGACTAGAAATATTCGGTCCAGAGGATCTTGGTTGTCAAGGATCTGCCTCCAATCTGATTGTCGTAGATGGCATCAGGTACCTCTACCATTACCGTATCGATTTGAGGTCGGGTAATGTGGACTAGACTAGAACTATTGGGCCTAGTCGGATTAGACCCAACAGCGCCCCACAACCCAACTCAAGCCAAACCAGATGGCCCCGCCCTGGGGCTCCACCCTGCCAAACACGGACATCCACATCCTTCCTTAACACGAGGGATACACCATTACAAGTCTGCCATCTCCACGATCAGCCTCGATCCATTCTAAGCAATATCCCCATGAGATTACTGGGTGGCGTCATCACCTCCACCTACAATAATTACAGAGACGGCACGCCTCAGGTAACCTAAGTTTCATATTCTGTTACCTCCACCTTGGAGTCCCACTAAATTGAGCGTCAGAGGAATATTTGGCCACCACCGTGGGCCAGTGTAAAATATACCTCCCCCACAATAGTTGGAACCTGGAGCCAAGCGACCGTCGCCGCACGACAACAGCAACGACCCAACGGCGACGATCAACCACAGCATAGTGATGTTGAAACAACAAGGAGCGACGTTCCAGCACCAGCCCCCCATCCTCCCCCTGAAGAGCCCCAGTGTTAGATAAACGATTTCCAACGATTAGCAGCCCAAGTTGAGATGCTGACAAGGTCCCGGGGACAACTCCCGGCTGACCACGAGCATTGTCGCTCAGAGCATGAAGAAAGCAATCACTCAAAAAGGAGGATACTGGTTTACGTCCTTCGTGACGAAGTCTCTAGTAACCCCCCCCCCCCCCGTCCAGAAAAAGAGGAATATGGCCAGGACTACCCTTGCTATCAATGCAGGACCTTTAGCCGAACACATAATGGCAACTCACCTCCCGTCAAAGAGTAAGTTGTCTTCCACTCTAACGCCCTACGATGGTACGGGCAACCCTACACTACATCTAACAATGTTCAGGACCATGATGCTCTACCATGGAGCAACAGACCCCGCACTCTGCAGAGCTTTTCCAACTTTTCTAGGAAAAACAACTTTGTTGTGGTTTGCTTCCCTCCCACCAAGGTCTATTCATTCCTTTAAGGATCTCTCCCGCGTCTTCCTCAACCAATTCACCACATTGTGGATCTACCACAAAATGAAAGATGTCCTCCACTATGTCAGGCAGGGGCAACATCAGCCCATAAGGGAATACATGTGCAAGTTCCAGGCCATAGCAATCAAAATCCCCAACCTCGACCCTTGAGTCAAATTCTACTCCATCAAACTCTAGCTAAAGCCCGGATAATTTGCTGACCAGATCGCCTTGACGGAGCCCAAAGACATGGCTGAGTTCTAGGAGAAAGCTGCTAGTTTCATAAAGATAGAAGAGCTCTGAGAAGCTAGAAAGGCCGACATGCAGAATCTCAAGACCGCCGTTGAAGATAAAAAAATCCAAAAGGGTGGATAGAAAAAGCGAAGACAACAACCGACACGAGCAAAACAGTGGCAGAGGGCCAAGGTCACTACCTCGCTCGAGGGCCTGATTCAAAAGGTACACTCCTTTCAATTCTAGGAAGAAAACATCCTTCGTGACACCTACCACCTGGAGCTTATCAGGTACCACGCCAACGCGGGAAAGCAAAAGCTACCACTCAATGTTGATATGAGCAAGAAGTGTATATTCCACGACACCTATGGACACATTACCGAGGAATGTGTAGTACTCGGGGACCAACTTGAAGATTTAGTCCGTGCATGACACCTAGACAAATACATCCACCGCCAAAGAGAATGAGGTCGGAGCAGGAGCCGCGACCCTCGACAACGAAGCTGAACACCTCCGAATCCCCACTCAGGTGATAGGGAGAATAACAAAGCTGATCGCTCAAGAAACGAGTCCCAAGGTGTTATCAACTACATCGACGATAGATTTGCAGGAGGCGGAGAGTCGAGCTCGAAAGAAAGAGATTTAGTAGGCTTCACTCATCACATGCAAAAACAATTAACAGAAGCTTCACTCACCCCATGCAAAAGAGACTTGGTAGCCTTCTCAAGTTCTCAGGAGAAAGGGTTGACGTCCGAGGAGCCATATGGCTAAGGATGATGTTCAACTCTCAACCAAAGGCAAAGACGATTGACGTACAATACCTAGTCATCAACATCTCCAACCCATATCATATGATCCTAGGACGACTGTCCATGAACAATCTGGGAGCTATCATATCCACTCCCCACGTGGCATTAAAATTTCCTATTTCAGAAACGGAAGTAGGCATGCTACACATCGACCATAAAGAAGCCCAATGGTGCTATAATGAATGCCTCAAGCCAAGGATGGCCGAATCAAAGAAAGAGCCTAATTGTCCACAAGCACTTTCCACAGTCGAAAGCAAACGGTCGGCAAAGGTTTTCGAGCCAAACCCAGGATAGGACATGCGAAAATAACCTCAACTCAATCATTGAAAGAACTCAAACCATGATCAAATCGTCACAACGAGCACAAATAAAGCTCAGACTGAGCCCTTCCTATACGCACAATTTCTTTTTACTACTTAATAAAACTGCATTCATCGCATCTTTCTCTATGTATGCCTAGGAAACTCTATGGTCATCTCGCAGCTTTAACAAATATTTCATTATTCAAAACCTACTTGAATCCCCGCGCACGAGATCAGCCTGAAACCCCCAAGTGCGGTTTTTCACCTTTAGAGTCGTCACTTCCGGCCCCAAAGCTCGGCGTTCCACTCAGCAACTAGAATTTGGTTTACATCAGTTTGGCTCCTCGACCTCAGTGCCTATTACGGACTCCCACGGCCCCAACAACCCCAAGCGTGCTTCTCGCAAGCTCGGTTTTCACCGAGTCTGGTCCTCGACCCCCATAGCCGCTACTTCCGGCCTAAGTGCCCTTACACGACCATGACTCGATTTTCACCAGCCTAGCTCGTTGGCTATCACACCACTACTTCCAACCTCAGAGCCATTACTAGAGTCCTCGTGCGTGGTCCAGCCTTACGCTCCTCAACGAGCTTGACTTGAACCCCTGAGTGTAGTCCTCGTCCCCTCGAGCTGCTACTTCCGGCCTCAATGCCCTTACACGACCAGGACCCGATTTTCACCAGTTTGGCTCATTGGCTATCACGCCACTACTTCCGATGTCAGAGCCCTTACTCAACTCCTCGAGCACGGTCCTGCCTTACACTCCTCGGCGAGATTGACTTAAACCCCCTATTGCAGTCCTCGACCCCTAGAGCCACTACTTCCGACCTCAACGCCCTTACACGACCAAGACTCGATTTTCACCAGCCAGGCTCATTGGTTATCACGCAACTACTTCTGGCTTCAGAGCCCTTACTCGATTCCTCATGGGCAGTGGTGCCCTACGCTCCTCGGTGAGCTCGGCTTGAATCGTCGAATGCAGTCCTCGCACTACAAGAAAAATGAGCATCAGTGATGGAAATTTTGTGACAACTAAAATTCGTCACAAACTGTGACAGATTTGTGATGGCTTGAAATGAACTTTCTTTTTTCGAAAATAGAGATAGATTTGTGACGGAAAATCCGACACAAGACGATTCCGTCATAAATCAGTCACATAAAATTTGATCTATTTGGCCTAAATTTTTTAATAAATAGCATAGTGACAGAACAATCACCAATTTTATTTTCGTCACTAATATTCTGACACTAATCCGTCATTGAATTTTTTTCTTCATATTCGTCACAGACTCGTCACTGAGCCACCGCATAACAGTGACAGATTGGTGACAGAAATAGAAATCTGATACAAAATTAAAATAAATATTATTAAAATAAATTTTATCATGTTTAGTCCCACATGGGTTAAAAATGTTTTTTTTCTTATTCTTAACCATTTTAAATATAATTTTTTTAGTCTCATATGAATTTATTTTTTTTCTCCTAATTTTCTTGAATATTATAGATTGATACCTCATGAGATCAAAAAGTTTACTATCATATTATCTTTTATAAATTTATTAAAAATATTATAAAAATATAAATAATAATATAATTATTTTATATTATATATTATTATAATGTAATATTATTATATATTATTATATTATTATATTAAAATATAAAATAATTGATAATTTTTTATTAATAAGAAATTATAATTATAATTAGTGATGGAAAAATTATTTTCGATTATCGACATTGATGGATTTTGTGGTGAAAAAATTTTCGTCACAAAAGAGCAAATTGAGCATTAGCCACGAGACTTTCAGCGACGAATTTTGTGACAAAAATTTTCGTCACTGATACCCTTTGAGTGGCAGATTTTCAAGCATCAATGACGGATTTTTCTATCATTGATACCTATTTTTCTTTTGGTTTCGGCCTCCAGAGCTGCTACTTTTGGCCTTAGTGCCCTTATACGACCAGGACTCGGTTTTCACTAGCCTAGCTTGTTAGCTATCACGCCACTACTTTCGGTCTTAGAGCACTTACTTGGTCGCGCACGGTCCTACCTTAGCTCCTCGGCAAGCTCGACATGAACCCCCAAGTATAGTTTTCGACCCCCAAAGCCACTACTTATGACTTTACCATCATTATACAAATCTGATCAATTCTAAGATGGATCTAGCTCGATACCGAATCTCGATCCCCGAAACAACCTTGGAACCGTTGCAAAAGGTTAGCCTCAAACAAAGATTCTCCCTTCGAGGGAGGCTAAATACTACCAAGAGCGAGATCCTATTGTCAAAATATATCACATGCAAAGCATAAAGTAGGCCCACAATGGGCCAACGATTAAAATGCCCCGAAAGGCAATAATGCTTTACAGGCAACCAAGGCAGCCCACACGCTGGCAGTTTAATATCCTAAACCATCACGGGACCCCTTAGTAGTGGAAGCCCTCCCGTTTGAAATGCCACTCTCGAGCAGACGCTGTCCAGGAACTGCTGAAGGTGACCTCTCACCAAGACAACTAGGAGTTTCTTCCTCGATCTCCGGAACTACAAGGATACTGCCCTTCACCTCCATGGAAGGATAAGCCCTTTAGAAGTCAACGCCGGGTGCAAAAAGTCAAGCCTGCTTGATCGCCTTATAAAAACCTACATTGTACACCTCGAAGGCAGCATCACTGAAGCGGTCCAATTCGGCCTCGAGGCTCTAAGCTACGGACCTCCATCTGGACACAACCTCAGCCTGCAAATGTGCTTTGGTCGATTCAAACTCGGCCAGCAAATGCGAATTCTCCACTATGGCCACAACTAAGTCTTGATGAAGCTTAACCAACCCCGCCTTTGCAATCGCATATTGGTTTTCCACCTCCTTCACCCAGGCATTTTGGCAATCAATCTCACCAGTCTTAGATTCCAAAGCCTTCTTCAGTGGCTCAACCTTGTGAGAATGGGACACCGACGCCCTCAACAAAAAATCCCTTAGCTCCTCAGTCAGACTGAAGAAACGGGACCGATAAGTTTTCCATGGATCTACCCCATCAAAAAATGCCATTTGAGTACTGAGGTGAACATCACTACCACCTCTAGAATGTACGACTGTTTGCAAAGATGCCGATGGGGAATCTCCCGCTGGCACGATAGCGACACCTCCCATAGGAAGTTTGATCGTTTGGAGGCTCGGGCCCTCATCAGTACTCCTAACTCTTTTGCGATGTCTCAGAGGAGAACTAGGAGGAGTAGGAGCATCTGAGGGTATAAATCGCCCAATCGTCTCTAGAGCAAGAGGCACTGAAAGGCCTCGAAGGCCGAGACTTCATGGATTTCAACAAACTTTATGGTAAGGGATCTTTCTCCTTACCGCTCGAATCACCCCCCTTTATCCTCGCCCACCGAGTACAAGCGTCAGGAGCCTTCCACAGTGAAGACATTTTTTTTGTGCAAACGAAGGAAAAGCAAGTGAGGAATTTTCAAACAAAGAAAAGCACTGAACACTCTGCACCACAACCTACTTATGTATTCCAAGACCAAGGACCCTTTGTGACTTCTATCGAATATCTCTTGCGAAGCGAGAGGAACATAAGGACAATTTTGTGAAAAAAAGGCAACCAGAATTTTGTCCTTATGAGGCACACTTCCTTCCAATCAAAATCCTGAACAGAACGAGGCTCCGACCTCCAGGATAAAAGGAATCTCTCTGTGCAGTAAGGAGACTCCAGAAAAAAGGACCAATACCCTCTCGCCACTTAACCCTAAAGAAGTGGGGTTTGAAGCCCTTATACAAACTCTTAAATATAGCAAAGAGTTTTCTCCTTGGGACGGCATTAAAAGACACTCATAGGCCTTTCTGGGCTCATTTTGCTTGAAAAAGAGAAAAGAACACATGGAGGCTTGGCCTAATTCCGAGACACTCCATCACAATCTCAAAACACTGAATGAACGCTCAACTATTTAGGTGCAGCTGAGAGGGAGCTACATTAACCAAATTCAGAACATCGTGTTAGAAATCGATAAACGGAAGACGGGCCCCAGCTCATTGAAAAAAGTCTGGTACCTAAAGATGAACTTTGAGTGGGTATCATGATATACTCGATCTGACGATAGACATAGAAGACACTCATAGTCCTCCTCAACGCCTTCACGAGCAATGGACACACCATCCCGAAGGGCTAAAATGCTATCAAGATCTGTTAACACCGAGCCATGCAACTTCACATCCTCTTGAACCCAAGAATAGGAATGCAGATCCCTCACTGGCATCCCAAATTCTGACTACACAACGACACTCTTCTTCGCCATTGTAGAAACCCTAGAATGGGGATGAGTCAGTTCAAACCTACTGACCTAAGGCGGGTTAGACAAGCATCAGAAAACTCATCGGAGGAGGGAACGAAAGCAGCGGCAATCAGATAAATGATCATGAAGCTGTCGCTAAAGGAAACCTCTGAAGCACCAAGATTGTTGAAAGCCTGACTAAGAGTCGAAAACAAGAAGAGGAAAAATGCCTTATAAACAATACGATGGATGAAAACCCCCTCATCAAACGATCGACGATCTCACCAAAGACAAATCTAGACCGTCCAAGCAAATGCCAAAATGACGGCCTCCTAGAAAATGGTGAGGAACATGTGAGCATTTTTTCTACCATAATCACCTCCTAAACTGAAGAAGCAAAGATCCAATCAAGAGGTGCCATGAAGAAAGAGAAAACCCTACCAACTAAGTCATCATACAAAGCACAAAAGTCGAAGAAGCACAAAAATAACACGATAAAGATTTGTCACCCGATCTCCACAGATTATATTCCCCAGCTCGGCTCCTACAGTCGCTCATTCCAATTCGACCTCACTGCCCACTTAATTCAACTCTGCCTTGCAAAAGCTAAACACAACATGTTAAATATTTCGAGAAGTTCCTCAAACCACAGAGACACCAGGGGTAGAAAAATTAACCCTACTTAAGAGCTCAGCGCGTAGTCCTCCAAACTCCGACCAAGCTTGGGGAATGTGGACTAGACTAGAACTATTGGGCCCGATCGAATTAGATCCAACAACGCCCTACAACCCAACTCGAGCCAAACCAGACTGCTCCGCCAAGGGACTCCACCCGATCATACATGGATATCCATATCCTTCCTTATCACGAGGGATACGTCATTACAAGTATGTCATCTCTGAGTTCAGCCTCGACCCATTATGAGCAATATCGACCCATTACTGTGTGACGTCATCACCTCCACCTATAATAAATACAGACAGGACACGCCTTAGGTAATCTAAGTTCCATATTCTATCACCTCCACCTTGGAGTCCTACTAACTTGAATGTTGGAGTGTCTTTTGCAGGTTCCCCCCACGAGAGTTGCACCTGACCAGGAAGACACCGAGCCAGACCAGACTACTCCGATCCTCAAGCAGGAACATAATGCATTTGAGTAGTGGCTGAGAATATTCTATTTCGTGTTGATCGTCGAGAAGGGTGTGGTAGCTTGCTATCCTTCTAAATTTATTTAGATTGGAGGTTTGCTCTGATATCTCCCCTTGTCTGGGGTAGGTTATGTATGGGGTCCTCCGGTTGATTGTCTGTTCGACCGCTTGAACCTTAGGCGAGGTGTTGGCTGTTTGGATGCTCGGTTGGCCGAGAACTTATTGTATGACCGACCTATTATTTTTGGGGTTTCCTAGTTCTGGCGAGTTGGAAAGTAGGTCGGCTCGAGTATTTTCTTCCCGATGTATGTGTTGAATCACGCAACTGCCAAAGTTGGTGATTAAAGAATGTACTAGTGAGAGGTACCTTTCAAGGGAGGTGGGAGGTGTCCCTTTCATGGCAGGCGCCGTTGACTTGTCCTACGACAAGTTGTGAGTTGCTTTTAACGATCATGTTTCGGGCTTTCACGACTTGGGCGAGCTTCAACCCGACGATCAGGGCTTCGTACTTCGCCTGATTGTTGATAGCTTTGAACTAGAACTAAAGGGATTGCTCTAAGGTGATTCCCTGGCCATTCTCCAAAATGATATCTGCTCTACTTCCTTTTTAATGGAGGCATCATCTATGAACAACGTCCAAGTTTTGACCTGGTTGCGAATGTCGTCCTAGTTGGTAAATTCGACGATGAAGTCGGTTAGCATTTGGGCCTTGATGAGACCTTGGGGTGGTATTCGATGCTGAATTTCGAGAGCTCTACTGACTAGGATATCATCCATCTGACTAGCTCGGGCTTGGTCGAGACCTGCTTGATTGGATGTTTTGTGTGTATCTAGATGTGGTGACTTTGGAAATATGATCTT
Organism: Canna indica; assembly: GCA_034359265.1. Classification (NCBI taxonomy): domain Eukaryota; kingdom Viridiplantae; phylum Streptophyta; class Magnoliopsida; order Zingiberales; family Cannaceae; genus Canna; species Canna indica. The sequence continues at coordinate 25,623,606 of CP136898.1, read as the reverse complement.
AACCTTCTAGTCGAAATGAGCAGGGTGAAGGCAAGCTTCTCTAGCCTCTAGTATCTGGTTTCGGGCCCCTGGAGGACCTTGCTCACAAAGTAGATTGGTTTTTTATTTTTTTCCCTGCTCTCGAACTAGCATTGAGCTGAGGGTGTTTTTCGTGACTATGAGGTAGAGGAAAAGTGTCTCTCCCAGTTGTGGTTTATCTAGGATCAATGGGCTGGTGAGAAAGTGCTTGAGGTCCTCGAAGGCTTGTTCGCATTTCTCATCCTAGTTGAAGTCATGTCTCTTTCTCAGGATCTTGAAGAAGGGTGCGGCCCTAACGGTCTACCTGGAGAGGAATCTTGACAAAGAGACCATCCTCCTCATTAGTTATTGTACTTCTTTAATGTTGTGTGGGCTGTGCATCTCTTGGATAGCTTAGATTTTTTTTTGAATTTGCCTCGATTCATCGATTCGTAAGCATAGAATCGAGGAATTTATTATCATGGACTCCGAAGACACACTTCTCCGGATTTAATCTCATATTGTAACATTTGAGCTGGCTAAAGATCACGATGAGATCGCTGCAATGGTCTCCAGTGGCTGGTGTTTTGGCGACTATGTCGGCAACGTACACTTCCATATTTCGATCGATATGTTGCTCGAATACCTTGTTCATTAAGCGCTGGTATATAGCTTCTGCGCATTTTTGAGCCCGAAGGGCATCACTTTGTAGCAAAAGTTGGCGTGATTGATGATGAAAATAGTCTTCTATTCATCCTTTGGGTGTATCTGGATCTGGTTATAGCCTGAATAGATGTCCATAAAACTCAGGTATTGGTATCCCGAGGAGCTATTGACAAGCTTGTTTATGTTCGACAGCGCGTAGGAGTCTTTCAAACATGCTTTGTTGAAGTCGGTGAAGTCGACACACATCCTTCCTTGAATGTTTCTTGACCATCACGACATTCGTGAGCCATGTGGTGAACCTAATTTCTCTAATTATCTTGCTTTTAATAGCTTTTTGGTTTCTTCGAGGGATGTTCCCCGGCACTTGGCCCCGAGTTTTCTTTCTTCTGGGCCACGGGCTTGACCCGGGTGTCGATGGCTAGTCTGTGGCAAATGACTTGGGGATCTAACCCCATCATGTCGGCTACCACCCATGCAAAAAGGTCCATGTTGTCTCTGAGTATTGTGTCGAGTTGAGCTTTAAGCTCGGAGGGGAGGTGTGCTCCCATGTATTTAGGGGAAGCCCCAACTTGTACAGTGCTCCAGATCATTGGCGGGCTGGGGCCACTCTTGGTTATCTCATCTAGTGTCCAATTCTAAAACCTGAGGCGGGTGTTCTGTATGAAGAGTTGAAACCACTAGTGAGGACGGGGTGTCCGGTGTCTCCTTTGGCTTGGCTGGCTTGAGCTTTAAGCATTCATTATAGCACACACAAGCTTCCTTCTGCTCTACATGTATCACCCCTACTTCTATCTCAGAGATAGAGAATTTAATAGCAAGATGGGGAGTCGATACAACGGCTCCCAAATTGTTCAGCGATGGTCGAATCAAGATCATGTGGTAAGGGTTGGAGCATTGGACGACGAGGTATCGTACGTCCATCGACTTCATCCTCGGAGGGGAGCCGAACATCGTTGTCAGCCATAAATAGCCTCTAACATTGACTCGCTCTCTTGATAAGCCGATGAGATCCCCATGGTAAGGGTGGAGTGAGGTTTCACTGACGCATATCTTTTCGAGTATTGGATAGACCACGACATCAGCTAAGCTCCCATGTTCTACTAGGGATTATAGTATTAACAATAGTATCAAGCAAAATTTTGTCAATCCCCTAAAAATCAGTTTCATAGAAAGATATTATAACGCGGTAGGCGCGTTTGGCCTTTGTGGATGAGTTACATCGTCGATTGCCATGATGGCTTGGAGCGGTTCCTTTTTGGTCAAGCTCGTCTCGCCTCCTCCAGTGAATCATCCCGCTATATAGTCGATGACTCTATGGATTTCGGTATTCGGCTGCTCGACTCTGCGATCACTGTGATTGCTTGTTATGTTGCGGGGCAGCGGTGTCCTATTCGGACTTCGGCGCTGGTGGCCATAATTCTACCGATCTTGGTTGCGGCTCCGTTTGTGGCGAACATAGTAGTCGAGACGGCCTCTTTGATCAAGCGCTTGATTCGATCCCGAGCACCACACACTCCTCGGTGGTGTGTTTGTAGGTTCGGTGGAACTCGCACCTTTGGCTTTTGTCGATGTTAGACAAGGGTTTCGGCTTCTCGCGCTTCTAGGAGGTCTAAGCAACTATAGGTGGTATATTTCCCAAAGGATGGTCTCTCGCCTGGTGTTGAGAGGAGTGTATTCGTCGAACCTGGGGATAGGTTGGGAGGGCGACCTCTCTCTCTTGTCGTGATCCTGGTCACAACGATCTTTGTCTTCGCCCTTTTTATCGGCCTTTCTGGTTTCTCGGAGTTCTTCGATCTCTATATGGTTCATGGCCTTCTCCCGAAACTCAGTCATGTCCTTTGGCTTCGCCAGGATGATTTGGTCTGTGAAGTGCCCGGGCTTTAAACCATGCTTGATAGAATATAACTTGACACGCAGGTTGAGGTTTGGGATTTCCATGATGGTGGCTTGGAATCTCTTTATGTGGTCTCTTAATGACTCATGTTGCCCCTATTTAATGTAGTAGAGGAAATTCTCGATCTTGTTGTAGATCCGCGACAAGGGGAATCAGTTGGTGAAGGCGCAGGAGAGCTCTTCGAAGATGTGTATGGACCCTAGTGAAAGGGTAGAGAACCAAAGTAGTGCAGCCTTCTCCAAAAAGGTTGGAAAAACTTGGCAAATGATGGGATCGATTTTTCGTTGAGGAGCATCATGGACCTGAACATCGTTAGGTGTGTTGTTGGGTCACCCGTGTCATCGTAGGGCTGGAGTGTAGTCGGCATACTAAAATTAGGGGGGAGATAGACTGCCATGATGCGCTCGATGAAAGGTCCTGAGTCGACAAGGAGAGGAGGGGTGGCCACTGTGACACTGGTGTCCTTTTCTTCTCTGTGATGATGTGTGCGGGAAACCTCGTCCTGAAGGACAGAAATTTATCTCCTTTTCGAGTGGATATCCTCATTGCACTATGAGCGGTGGCGCTTGTTGGGTCAGGGAAGACCGGGCAAGTAATAAAACTATTGGGTCAAGGAGGACCGAGCAAGTAACAAAAAATTTTACACTCAACGAAAATAAGAAATCGATCCTCTACCCAGTCAGATCCATGCATCTCGGTTAAATCAATACTATGTTAAAGATTATTCCTTTGAAGTCCGAACTAAGTTTTCTACTCCATGAGTCCAAGATCACAATCTTGCTCCGCGTCCAAGGTGCTGCCAAGCGATGAACACCCTCTATGGTTAGCACACGAACGAACGCAACCCGGCTTCCGAGTACTAGCTTGGCTCTGACGGAATTCCTTTCGATTTGGACGAGTACGAGACACCTTTCTCTCTCTCTCTCTCTCTCTCTCTCTCTCTCTCTCTCTTCGTGTGTGTGTGTGGTGGAGGTCGGGTGCCTAAAAGGGAGCTCGGCTTCCTTTAAAAGAAGGTTGGTTTCCTTTTAGGAAAAGGTCGGCAACCACCAGGCAATGATCCTGTACCCGTCTAAATCATAGACGGGTATTTATAGACACGTCAATCATATTGAACGAGTCATCACAATCGTTGATCAATTCAAAGTCATATCTGAAATATTTAAAATGATTTTAATGTTTGAATAAAATATATCCTTAATAACAATTATCAAGGATGAATTTCATAAATTCAATATGCCAATTATAATGTATCCTTTAATATTGAATATTAAAGCTACATTACCAATTGTGATCAACGTGATTCCAATAATGAAATCGCATTTGAAAATTGAAAATAATTAATTTTGATTTGAAAACTCCTTTTTTCAAATTCGAAATTAATTCCCAAAATTACCAAGAGAGAATTACAAGTTAATGGTCATGTGGATCGAATTCGATTAGTCATAACCCTGAGCCCAAATCGATTTGCCCTATGTGTGCGACCCTGTAGGTTCACTTAACATTGGCAATGAGTTCAAATCACATTTGTAACCCATAAGTCATAAACGGCCTCTAGCAAGACATTATAACTACCCAAGTCAAGTGAAGGTCGGTGATCCGAGCAACCTAACTCATAATATTTGTAACTCATAGTATGATACTCTGTCCTTTTATCACGCGATATCTGGATCGACAATAAGGCATGGATTGCATCATCCTTATATTGCTTAATCTGGTTTTTTGATTCCTGAGTAGACTGGCTTAACAACTGACATTGATACCCTTATCAATTCATTTGAGCACGACCATGCATTTCCTCAGTCACACTCAACAAGGGGCGCAGAGATATCTCTCTCATATACAAGAGGGATAAATTCTTTCTCGACTACACTTATTCCTCTGCATGATTCATTACATGTCCAAATGTAGTCCTTATTACCACTCGGTTAAAGGTGATGTTAGACTAGGTCAAAAAATAAAATTCCTCATGTAGGAATCCATGGTGACATTAGGTCAGAGGATTGACGTATCACTACTGTTATGAGATTCTAATGATATAATCCACATAGAATTCTCACGGTGGGTTTGTCCGACACCATGTTCTCAACATGTGTCTATGATCTGACTTTGATATCACATATCCATGACCGGTAAAATATGATCATCATCGGTTAGACTCCATACTAGTCTTCATTCATTATCGCTTCAAGCTAATGACCAACTAGGGACTGTTTAGAATAGGATTCTAACTGCCTCAGGGTTTTACTATCAAGTCTCGTACTTGATGACCAATGGGTAGAATCAACCATTCAAGGAATCTCTTATCAAGTTAAATGCGCTTATAGTAAATAACAAGATAAAATAAATGTTCCATCTAATGAAAAGAAAAAACTACAATGATAATATTGTTCCATTGGCCTAGGGCACACTACTAACAGCGCTTGTGTTTGGTCGGGGGTTGTTCCCGGGGCCGCATCAGCATCTCAACTTGGGCTGTTAACCATTGGTTCTCCGCCTGAATGTCATTTATCAAACGTTGAGATTCTTTTGGTGAGGGGTTGGCTGGTGCTGGAGCGTCACTCCTCACTGTTACAGCATCTCCAGGTAGCGGGGGGACATTGTTGCTAGGGTGTTGTTTGCGTGTGGCGGCGTTCGCCTAACTCCGGGCACCAACTATTTTGGGGTAGATAAGATTTATTTGGCCCCGCGATGGGCGCAAAATGTTCTTGCCTAAAGTCAGAGTGGTGCGGTTAATTTAGTAATGTGTTCAAGGTTGAGGTAATATAAATTAGAATCTAGGGTACCTGAGGTGTGTCGTGTCTGTATATAGTGCAGGATGACGGATGTTTGGGGATGATGCCACCCGATAATCTCATAGGGATGTTGCTCATAATGGATCGAGATTGATCCGGAGATGTCAAACTCTTAATGGTGAATCCCTCGTAATTAATTAGGACGTGGGTGTCCGTGTATGGCCGGGTGGAGCCCTCGGGCTAAGCCGTCTGGCTTGATTCAAATATGGTTCACGAACGTGGGCGCTTCTGAGCTTAATTTGGTCGGGCCCAAAAGTACTACTCTAGTCCAAGTTATGCTCTTTTAGCTACAAGCAATATCTTGCTTCCATGTATTAAACAAATACCCAACCTAGAAGAGGGGGGGTGAATAGTATTGGGTTAAAACTACGTCAAGTTCGATTTCATTTTAATTCGACTCAGAATGCAACCAATCCCTTATAGACAATGTGTTTCCCTTTGAATACAACCGATGACTCGCTTCTCAACCCTTTGAGAATGCCTCAAATCTATTCACCAAGGCAAAACATAATTCTACAAAGGAAATCCTAAGGTGTTTAACCTAGCACACCTAACAAGCTTACAATGAAGAATCAAGTTCAAATAACAAGTAAAATCACAATGAAAGGAGCTAAAGAGTAAACCATAACTAAGAGCTCCTTTCCAAGCTTTCAACGCCTCCAACTCCACAAGATGTTGAGGTTGAATCGAAGCCGGAATCGAGGGAAGATGAGCGCTTGAGAGAAATCGTCGATTGGAGAAGCAAGCGCGAGCAAATCAACTTTTGAATGCTCAAATCACACTTAGAAAACTTTTAAGAGTTGTTAAGAGGGGTTAAGAGAGGTTGGTGAGGGGTATTTATAACCTCTCACACGACAGTTCACCTCAATGGGTATTTTTCTACCCATTGGGCGCCATCTGATCGCTTGTCGATCGATCGTCAATCGATCGACTAATCGACCGCCTAGCGATCGTAGGCCTACTGCCACTTTTCGGTCGACCGGGCGATCGACCAAATACCCTATTGTTCTTTTCTGGCTTCGGGCAATCGACCAATCGATCGATCGAATACTGAGCTGCTACTTATTGTTAGTTTTTTGCTTTCGCCAATCGACCAGGCGGTCGACCGAATCTGGGCTGAGGCTGGATTTTGAAGTTTGCTTCTTGCGCGCTTCGTTTTCGGGTTCCGTTATCAAGTCCTGACTTGGATATCATTACAATTAGGCTTGGAATGAATTCCTAGAGTCATATTACATAAAATCTAATCCTAACTCTAGATTTTCTACATGCTCATTTTCAAAGCCATTTTTGCCGATTTTTGTATTTCTCCTACTGAACTTCATACACGTATCGTAACATCAACCTGAACTCAAAAGTTCACAAATACATTAGTTTCATATTTGTTATCATCAAAATAGAGATCGAAGCCTAGGAGCAACCCTTGGGCCAACACCATGCCCACTCTGTTACTATGTTACTTATGTCTTGTTTGTGCGTATTGAGAACATTTTGGATATTTAGACTAGATTTTTTGGTGTAGAACTGTTTGCAGGAAATTATGTATACCTTACATTGTCCAGTTTTAGGGGAAACTCTACATGGTTTTATATTTGAGTCATGGTTAGACTTGCTATGTGGCTAGTTCATCCAATGCGCCAGTCATGGTCCCGAGTGTGGGTCGTGACACATTCCATATCAAATCATATCATACAACATTTTATACCATTAACAAAGAAATACTTTAGATTATGAATGTCATGCTCCAAACTCAGGGTCACGTGATCGGCCAGGGTATACGTGCTTATACCCCGTAGCCTAACTCATGCACATGCCAACACATAAAAGATAGTTAAAGAAATAACAGTTTTTATTAAAAAGAGAAACCAAAACAAAATTCATTTAAACAGTAAAGTTTTAGCAAAAAGTTCAAGTGCGAAAATAAATGAATCAAAGTCTAACAGTTCATTTTAACAAATAAAATCTGAAATGAAAGACATGAACGTCCCTAAGGGACTACAACTCCAAATCACCAACACAGATGCATGACAACTACCAAAGACTCGACTACGACCCCTAACTAGGACTGCTATGAGATCAATATGGCTCCTCTGCCCTCCAATCGCGCCAAGTGCTCCAGCCCACCTCACCGGTCAGGCTCTACAAAAAAAAATGACAACGGATGAGTTCAAAGAACTCAATGAGCGGTTCTACCAACCCCCACGAGAAACCAATCACAGAAATATAGCATATGATAAAACACATGTCTCAAACAGGAATAAGGTCACAAGGGGTGTGGCTAGCTATCAGGCCATCTGACCACCACATGCCCAAAGGCAACCAACACTCTAGCAGTGAAGTACAATAGGCTTAAGCCTACCATTTCCTAAGGCAACAAATCATACTCAAGGGTTACTATGATAATCAGGATTGGCCCGTCCGAGCTTATCCTATAATAAAGAAACTCGGGAACAATCGGGATTTGCCCGCCCGAACTTGCTCCATGAGACACGAAGGAACAATCGGGATTCGCCCATCCGAACTTATCCCTTTAAGATATCACAAGAATAATCGGGATTTCTCCGTCCGAACTTATTTCTTAAAAGAAATTTGGGAACAATCAGAATTTGCCCATCCGAACTTATTCCACGAGGAAACACAGGAACAATCGGGATTTGCCCATCCGAACTTGTTCCAAAGAGATAATGTAGGAATAATTGAGATTCACTCATCCGAATTTATTTCTTTAAACACAGGTTGGGAATTAACCATCCAACCTTCTGGGCCAAGCCCGTAATTCGGCTCCTAGCCGAGCCTCTTCGCCATTTATAAAGATATGACGCAATATGACCTAAGTCAAGTGTCTCCTACGGTGTCTTAGGGGTGTCTTTACTGGGAAGCGCCGCAACACTCTATGCCTGATCCCAACACCTAGACCCATAATACCACCAACCTATGCGGTTTTATTTCGTGCATAAATTTGTTTGTTGGTTCATAACAAATTATGTTGCCCATTGAATTTTAATTATGAAATTAAAATTATAATCATCAAGATTAGGATTTTATTTTAGGGTTTTATTTTCAATTTACTGTTGAGCCCGAACTGGTGTACCCAAGTCGAATCTAACTTTCAAAGTATGACCTATAGATCCAAACTATTTTTATGGTCGAAATGATAGGTTGCACGACTACGTACAGTAAATTATACACATCACAACAACGTTTTTAAAATCAGCTCAGAATCAACAACTCAGCATAAAATTTCGGCAAGATTAAGTTTTTAGCATACCATGGTAATTAATCTGAAATTCACTGAAATTAAATCTTTAATTACCATCAAAGCGAAATTATAAAATTTGAGATAAATCTCACAACATATATATTTATTAAAGAAGACTAGAAAGAACTAATATCATCTTTAAACAAGAATCAAGCTTCATGATCAAGAACCCACATCAAGAACACACATGGCATTAAGATCAAACCCTATCTTTGTAAAACACGATTACTATCCAAAAATCACAGATTAATTACAAAACATGCATTAACATATAGAAACCTAAATCGACGGGAAACGATCAAGAACGACACAACACCCAAACTGGCTCAAGAACACGAGAGAAAACCCGAGAAAATGAGGGGTAAAACCACTCACATGATTAGGAAGAAGAAATAGAGAAAGACTTCCAAGCGGCGGCCTCCGAATCCGACCTCAAAGGTGTGGTGGCTCTAAGAATCAATAAGAGGGGGGGGGGGGGGGGGGGGGGGGGGCTCCACTTCAAGCCGGTTGCCCAAGAGAGGGGAAGAGGGAGAGGGGCAGCTCGGCGGCTGGCTCCTCTCTTCCTCCAAGGCTCGGCTCCAAGAGAGGGGAAGGAGAGGGGTGGCGCGGCTTGGCGACTGCCTCCTCTCTTCCTCAATCGACTGGTGCGGCTCCAATAGGGAGCCGCCTAGCCAATGAGGGGGGGTTTTATACTCCTCTCCTCAATCCCTAAATCCACTAACCTCCTAACAAACCCGCATCCCCCTCGAGCCCAAATCCAACCAGCAAACCCGCTCACTCAAAATAACCTCATGCTAATTACAAGCATCAATCACATACACACACAAACAACATAATTTAATAACTCAAGCACACACAATAGAATAATTAAACAAATTTATCTACGTAGGAAATGAAATCGCAAAATTCATATTCCTACTTACCCCGAGCTCGCGAGCTCGCACCGGACCATGAGTCGACTCGGTTCGACCTCGAACTAGCTCGCTAGGCTGACAATCACAAACAATAATAGAAAAAATATATTAATATCTAGGATATTACAATGAATTTTATGATTTCAGGTAAAATACATTTTAATATTAGTTAGTTGATTTATTGCGAATCCAATGTAGGGAATTTGTGGTCAACTTAATTTAATAAGCTCAAAATTACCACTCAAACAACATTAATGATAATAGTAAATTCATATGTCTTATTAAGATTTAATAATTTTGTTATTAATCATTTTTATTTAGTAGGAAAAATGTACTAAAATGTCCTTGACGTTTTCACCAAAGTACTAAAATGCCTCTATCATTTATTTTGGAGCTAAAATGCCCATGAGATTATTGAAAATGATACAAAAATGACACCTAAGCTAACTTCTATTAACTAAGACTTAACAGAGATGACATAGATGCTGACTGGGATGTTGATTTTTCATGTGACATACATGTAGAGGACAACTTGTCACGTAAGCGCGCAACACGTAAGCCTGAGTCCCACTACTAATAATATTATTGTTTTTATTTCTTCTCAACGATATTAAATCCTAACTCATAAGACGACACGTAAGATGTCATGTAAGCCACGTAGTTGTGTCATCTTACTACACGACAACTTAGGGTAGCATCCGATTTCATGTCCCAACAAGGTAGCATCCAGATTCAAAATCTAAGAACCGGTCCTATATAGGGTAGGATCCGAATATCACGAAAAATATAGGGTACTCGGACCCGCTCACCCCTAATTATGTTTCAATAGTGACATGGACGAAAATTTTATGGGCCTATGTGGTTGTGGAAATAGACAAGAAATACAATATATTCATCATCTATTTTTATCATCTTGTTTGGTTGAGTTTTAAAGACAATGAATAGCTAATTCCATTCCGTATATATTCCTTATGGATGGGGAAGCTATTTCTTGTGGCAATGAATAATCATGCATTGTCTATTCTTGATAATATTTTCATTTTTGCTCATTGTAATTAATCTTAATTACATAATAATATTACTTTTTTAATTAGAAATTTAATAGGACGTTGAATACTTGCAATATAAACATATAGGACATGTTTGTTTCACACAATAGAAAAGAGATAGGATAAATGATTGATTTATATCTTTTATTGTTTAGTGCATGGAATAGAAAAAAAGATTAGAGGAATATAAATTTGATATTATATCTAGCGTATACCGAATTAATTTTTTTTTATCCAAAATATATATGTTCATACAATATTTTTGACAAATGTGAATTATATAAATAATTTCAATTATTTTTTAAAAAAATATCCTTTCTTACTATTTCTAATAAATCACGAGGTCATTGGTCCTCTCATACAAAAGAACATTGTATTTCCGTAGCTTTTTTAGCTATCCAATGTGCAACCTTATTATTATCTCTTTCAATAAATTAAAAATTTGCTTGATTGATATTTCTCGCAAATAATTTAATATTGGAAATTAAATTTCTAATACACCAATAAGGCAAGGCTCAAGTTCATTATTACACGTATCAATAACTAACTTTGAATCAGATTCAACAATAAAGCACCGAAATTGTTTAATAAGGGCCTGTTTGGTACAATATATAGTACTAGTCTGTATAATATTAGTTTGTATTGTACTATTATTATACTATGTTTGGTGCACACATGTACTAGTATATATAGTACTAGTCTGTATGGACTAGTCTATATTGACTAACATATATAATATAATATAATATAATATAATATATTTTATCATTAAAAATATTTCATAAATTAAAATCAATTTTAAATATATTTTTATTATTTTTTAATTTTTGGCCGAGGATAAAATGAATATCCAAAATATTGAAGGTTCTAGTGCAAGCTAATGAAGAGCTTTGGGAGTGTGTTACTAATAGAACTTATGATAGCTTATGGGGTACTAGTTTTAGTGCATGTAATAGTTAATACTTTTTTCAAACATTGTATAGTAATATCCTAATACTATACACGAGGCTTATACATGGTACCAAATGAGCCCTAACAATATAATCAATAACAAGTTTGGCAGCAAGATCCTTGTTAAATAATTGAAGAACCATGCTCCAAAAATTTTGCATTAACATCAATACAATGGCTAGTCCAATTGTGACAAATAAAACCAATAACACCTAATTTTTTTCGACTATCAAATGCACCATCAATATTAAACTTAAAGTAATTTTCGATAGGTGGAGACCAGTTAACCACAGAATTAATTTTAAGATTATCTTCCTCAAACAATTTTTCGTATGCATACTTAGTGGTAAGAGCTATAACTTTGGCAAATAAAAAAGAGATAAATAGCTTAATTAACTCAAATACAACTTGATTCTAAGCATGCATTATATTCAAGTAGAGAGTAGTTTTCATATCGAAATTTTCAACCAATTTGTCCCAAAGCACACTACATGAATACAAGTCACCCATATCCGAACTAACACATGAAACTGAGCCTCGATATGTTCCCAGAATGCCTTGGCTACCTCACAATCCTAAATAATATGGTGGATATTTTCAAACTGCCTTGCACATAAGGCACAACTGAAAGAACTAGCAATACCATGCTTATTAAGCAGATCAAAAGTAGACAACTTATTATGGAGCATTTTTCAAGAAAAATATTTTATTTGAGGGCCCACAAGTAGATGCCACATATATAGTTGCCCATTTGAGACCGCTTATTTGGCTAGTATTATGATTATCAATAATAAATTTATAAGCCGATTTAGAATTAACTAAGCCACTATTCTCGTGTCGCCAAATCCAATAATAATTTCAGGGATCTAATTAAGGTTAACTTAATCCATTAAATGGTTGATTCCAACACATAACCAAATAGTTAAACAACCAAATCATAATTTCAACAATTGTCAATAATCAAGTAATCCACCCAAGAGACAATATTCATTTTTTCCATATTAACAAACATATTATGTTCATTGTAGTTAACTTTTTATGTTTAAATACATCAATTGGTGAGAATTTCTGCTGATGCTCCAAGATTAGGGGCTCCAAGAATCAAGATTCTTGGGCCTTGGTGCTCTCTGGGCTTTGGCGGGCTCACCCGTGCAACTGAGCGCGTGGTAGATGATGGTTGATACAACTGATACGTGGCGTGAATTCGGCGAGCGTGCGACGTTGCTTATAAGGGCTTGGGGTGGAGTTTTTTCGCCCAGGGTTTTCTTGGGGCTGCGGCGTCGTCCAAATGGTGCGGTGGGGGGTCTCCCTCTCGGCGGCGTTCCGAGATGGGAAACCCTAAGGTGAAGATGAAACACCTTGAGTCAACCATGGATCAAGGTAAGTGTGCCTCCCCTGTTGCTGCTAATTTGGGTGTTGTCTCATTGGCTAAGCACAGTAAGTTTCTCCACTGATTTCGTCGACTCCTTGTTTTGATCTTACTCTTTACCCGAAAGATTCCTCTATGGCGTTGAATCAAGTTATAGTTAGTTCTGAGATTTCTACTTCACCTTTAAGAACTGTGCATGTTTCCTCTACTAATGCTATTTTGGATGCGAGATCTATGAATACTACTGTTTCTACCCCGCTGGTTTCGGGTGAAATGATTCATCAAGAAGAGATAGGGTTAACCATGCTAAAGGTAAGGCTCCTCTTAACTCTGTAGATCCTGCTAATAATGATCCTGTCCGAAACATGAATTTGTCTAGCAGTCCTAAAATCTTTCTTGGAAATACTTCTTGGGCCAATCTATTTAAATCTAGTTCTTCCGATTCTCAATCGTTTTCTTCGTTCGAAGTTTTATCGAATATTAAATCATCGACGTCTGATTTTGTGGAGTTTAAAGAGTCAGAACTTAAAGATTTGCATAAACCTTGATTTTCTTCATTAATAGGTCGTTTTATTCGTAAATCGCCAGCGCATTTCCAAGTCAGGGATTGGGCTTTTGCGATCTGGTCTCTTTACAATCTTTCGAATGTTATCGATCTTGAGAATGATCGACTTCTTTTTATTTCAATTTTCTTCTGAGGAGGATGCGGTCAAGCTAGGTTCTTACTAATGGACCATGGTCATTTCGAGGTGATCTTATAAACCTCAAACCATGGAAACTAGATTTTAAGGCCTTGACCGAGGAAATATCCTCTGTCCCTGTTTGGATCCAATTGTCGGACCTCCCTATGGAGTACTAGCAGGACTCGAGCCTTTTTCGTATTGCTTCTTTAATCGGTAGACCCATAAAAGTTGATGAACAATATTTTAGTTGGCTTCGTGGTAAATTTCTTCGCATTTGTATGGTGTTGGATTTTAGTAAATCTTTGAAACAAGATTTGTGGATCGGGAAATCGGGTATTGGCATCTTCCAGGCTATCAAGTATGAACGTCTCCCAGTGTTCTATTTTAAATGTGGCATTATTGATCTAATATTAAAGAATGTATTTCGGATAATTCTGCTAGTAAAATTGCTCATGTTAATGATTCTAAGAATGGTACTAATGTTGTTGGTGATACTGTGATGAATTCCATGAATGCTGATGCTAGTAGTCTTGAGACTAATCTCAACAATAAGCCTAGCAATTTGAATAAAAATAATACCATCTATGGTCCTTGGATTAAGGTTACTAGAAAAGGTAGGAATTTAAATAAACCTAGAGGCTTCAATTTAGGTGTAAACTCTAGATTGGAGCCCTTCCCTCCTGGTAGTGATTTGTCTTCTAGTCACATAGCTAGTCCTAAGATAGATCTTAATGATGAGGATATGGAAGCAAAGAATTTCAGTTGGATGACATGGAAAAAGACTATAACCATCTTAATGAGTCTAGGGTTGATAACATTTTATTCTCTAATAGTGATCAACCTAGATTTGATGACTCTTCCTTAATGAATATTTCCATTAAGGAAGTTGTTATCAGTGTCAAGAATAATCCTAGTGATCTTAATCTTGAGTGTGAAACTAGGCTACCTAAGTTTGATAAGGTGGATACTAACAGTGAAAATGTTAACTCTTCCTTTTCTAGCTTGGTTAACTTGGTCTCTTCTAATCTAAGGAGTGTTGATATCAATACTAGTAACCCTTCTGTTCCTGCTCATAAGGGTGTTAGCAAATTTAAGACTCAGGCTAAGAAAGGTAGATTTGTTAAGGTTGAGATTTCTAAAAACCTTGCTAAGATTGATAATGTAATGCACACTAAGAAGAAAAAGAAGGCTAAAAAGACAATATTCATCTTAAAAATGAATTTGACAATATTTTTAATTCCATTCCCGTTAAGTTTTCTTCTTCTATGATGGATGCCGATTGCCCTAGTTTAAGTATGGGTTCTGGGTCCTCTATAGTTGGTACTTCAAATACTGTTATTCATGAAGATTCTTAATTGGAACGGTAGAAATCTTAGAAGAAGACCTGTTAAAGACTTTATCAGATCTTATGTGAAGCTTAATTATGTTAATCTCATTTTCCTGCAAGAAACTCATGTTCAAGAGGAAGTTGCTCTTAGATTTATCTCTTGTCTTGGTAAATATTGGTCTGGCTCAGCTGTTAGCTCTGTGGGGGCCTCAGGGGGTCTCTTATTGGTCTGGAATAATTCTGTAATCAAAGCTTAGGTGGTCTCCAAATCCTTAAATCTTGTGATTATTATTGTTCAATTTAAAGATTTGAAACCTTGGATCTTTTCTGGATTGTATGCTGATACTAACCCTATTAATAGGAATTTTTTATGAAGTTATTTAGAGAATTTACAATTTGATAACATGTCTTGGCTTTTAATTGGTGGTTTCAATTGTGTTGTTAGCTCTATGGATAAACTTGGAGGCTTTGAATTTCATGTGAATAATAATGTTCTTATGTTGAGAAAATATATTGAGGACTATGATTTTACTGATCTTGATTTTTCTGGTTCAAAATATACTTTGTGCAATAATAGAAAGAACTTACATAGGATTCTTGTTAGACTTGATAGAGCTTATGCAAACTCTGCTTGGCTTTCTTTGTTTCATAAATCTTATGTTACACACTTGAATAGGTCTATTTCTGACCATTGTCCATTGTTCTTAATGTTGTTTCCTCTTGTTTTTCTGGCCTAAATAGGTTTAGGTTTTTGAACTTTTGGATCCAGTACCCTCAGGTTACTAAGATTATTGAAAATAATTGGAACTTGAGCATTGCTACCAATAATCTGCTAGATTCCATTCCTAAAGTTCTTGCTATCCTTAGAAGGAAAATTTCTTTTTGGAATAAATATCATTTAGGTGAGTTAGAGTCTAGCCTTAGTATTGTTAATGCACACATAAATAAGTTAGAATCTAAGAAAGACCTGACCCCTCTTAATGATCCTGAGATTTTGATCTTAACTAGTATGTATAACAAATCTACGGCCATTAGAAGACAGACTAATCTTAAATGGTGGGCAATGTCTAAGGAGAAATGGTTTAGGGAATGTGACCTCAATACTAGGTTTTATCGTAGAGCTGTTATAAAAAATAATAGGAAAAAATGGATTTTTTCTATTAATAATAATAATTCATGTATCTCTAACTCTGTTGGGATTTGTAAATGTTTTGATGAATACTATTCATCTTTATGGTCATATGATGATAATGTGTTTCTAAATGCTATTACTCCTCGTGATATGCTCATTATTTTTGATAACATGATTTCATCCTTAACTGCTCCTTTTTCATTCGATGAGATCTCTGCTGCTGTGAAGTATTTAGGTAAGGGGAAAAGCCCTGACCCTGATGGCTATACAGGAGAATTTTATCAAGCTTATTGGAGTTTTATCTCTGATTCATTTGTTCATGCTTTCTCTGAATTCTATGAAAATTCTGTTCTCCCTGTTGGTTGGAATGAAATTGACTTAGTATTCATCCCTAAATCAAGTAGCTCTAATTGTATCAAGGACTATAGACCTATTTCTTTATGCAATGTCAGCTATAAAATTTTATCTAAAGTTTTAGCTGGTAGAATGAAACCTTTATTGAATGATTTAATTTTCTTTAACCAAACTGCTTTTATTAGTGGTAGATCAATTCGTGATAATATCGTTGTTGCACAAGAAATCATTCATTCTATTTACAATCCCAAATGAAAAAATCCATATGTGATTGTTAAAATTGATTTAGAAAAAACTTATGATAGGGTTTCTTGGAATGTTATTCTTGGTATGCTTAGTCATTTAGGTTTTCCTGATAAATTTATAAGTTGGATTAAATGATGTATTACTTCAGCTTCTTTTAACTGTTGCATTAATGATTATTGCTCTGATTCTTTTCGGGCTCATTGTGGTGTTAGACAAGGGGATCCTATATCCCCTTATGTATATATGGTTGTTAGTCAACTCTTGTTTGTTATGTTGAATCATGATATGGATTCTGATTTAATTACTCCCATTAAAATTAAAAGTGCTTTTAATATCTGTCGTTTGATGTATGCTGATGATATCTTGCTCTTTTTCAGAGCAAATGATAAATCAATTAAGAATATTAAAAAGACTTTTGAAAAATATGGTAAAGCTACAAATCAGATTATGAATTTAAGTAAGTCTGAAATTTATTTTCCTAAGAATGTTGACTTATCGGTTAAGAATAAAATTGCTAGGGCTTTTAATATGCGCATTGGAATGTTTCCTTTAAAATACTTAGGTGCAAAGATTTCTTCTAGATGTTTAAAAGTGAATGATTGTAATGACATCATTGATAAGTTTTTCAGTAGATTAAATAATTGGAATAGAGGCAATTATCTCAAGCTGGCAGACTTGTGTTGATAAATTTTGTTTCCCTTCATGCTCTTAGGTAGTGTTTGGTTGATGGGAATATAAGGGGAATGGAATAGTATTCCATTCTCCCTCTTTATTCATTTGTTTGGTTACACCCACTTAAGTTAGGATAAATGGGACCCCCAGAATTGATGGGGAATAGTATTACTGATGGAGAGGGAATACTATTCCCGGGGTCAAGGCAATGAATGTTATTAATTGTCTATTCCGGATGCCTTTTGACTATTTTACTCATCTTCTTTCCTCCATCGTTCTTTTCTTTTCTCGTTGGCTGGGTTTTCTCCGTCGCCCCATGATTACGCCGCTGTTTCCTCATTTGTCGGATAGAGGTCCGCTCGACCTCTCTCTAGCGCAGAGAGAGGTCGAGCGGACTCTTTGTGCCGAACGAGAGAGGCGATCTCTCTCTGGCGCAAAGAGGTCGAGCGACCTCTCTTAAATTAATTATAATAAATATAATATAAAATATTATTTTCAATAAATATATTAAATAAATAATTTTATATTAATTTCATATTTTAAAGATTATTTTATATTATTTTTAAATTTTTTATTATTTTAAAGTAAATATATCAAATTTTATTAAGAATGATATTTTGGTAATTTATCTTTATATTCCTTATCTATTCCTTATGCTAACCAAACAAAGTAATTCTATTCTTGGCCCATTTATAATGTCAATCAAATAAGATAATACTATTCATTGTCTATTCTTATTCCTTATGAATTTACTCCATCCAACCAAACGCACCCTTAGTGTAACTTGGTTTCCTGAGAAAATTATGAGTAAAATTGCTGCTTTGATTAAAATCTTTCTATGGTCTTCAAAAAATGATGATAAAGATCTTCATTTGATCTCTTGGAGTGATGTTACTTTGTCTAAAAGTTGTGGTGGCCTTGGCATTAAAGACCTAAGCATCATGCACATGTCTCTAAATGCTAAAAGGGTTTCTCAGCTTGTTATTGGTTCTGAAAGTATCTTTACTTTGGTGATTAAAGCTAAGTATGTTTTTTCTTTATGAAATCCTTGTAACAAATTTGCTAGGAGTAATTCTTGGAAATTGATTTGCTCTGCTTTCGATGCACTGAAAACAGGTTTTAAGAAATTGATTGGTAACAGTATTCATACATCTATTCTGTTTGATAGTTGGATATTTGATGTTCCCCTATTTTTGGAAGCCTTCTTTTGTTAATGTATGTTTGTTTGACATGAATCTTAATGTGGATTTCTTGATTAATAATGGCGTGTGGAATGTCTCTATGCTCTATGATTTCTTTGGTGTGACCTTGGTGGATGCTATTTTCAGTATTATGCTGTCTGGGAAGCCCTGTGATGATAATTGGGTTGATGGCCTGACAATAAGGGGGTTATCACTTCTAAGTCAGCCTATTCCTTTATTATTAAAAATATACATCTCAACCTATCTAGCCTCCCTAAGTGGAAATTCCTTTGGAATACCCCAGTTGCCCCTAGAGTTAAAATTTTTGTTTGAAAAGCAAAGCATAATCGACTCCCTACTTCTGAGAGGCTATTTAGATTTGGGATGATCAATTCCCAATGTTGTGCCATTTGCGGCAATCATCAGGAAACTAGTCCACACCTGTTTCTTAATTGTGAGGTAGCTAAAGCCCTTTGAGAATTGATTAAGAAAAAGTTTGTCGAAATTAAATCAGTTCTGAGTTTAGTTGGCTTAAATGGAATCTCCAACTCAGGAGGAGGTAAGTATAATTCTTCTGCTTTGGCGTTCTGTTTTAATGCTATATATTCTATGTGGATGATTAAGAATAGTACTATCTTTAAGAATGCTAACTCTCATATTGAATCTCTATTCTCAAGTACTCTGCCCTGACGGCTCACTATGTTGAGAATTCTTGTAATAATAAATCTGAGGGCAGCAACAGTAATAACTCTTTCCAGGAGTGTGTTAGCTGAAAATTGCCTCCTCTAGGTTGGGTAAAATATAACACTGATGATGCTTCAAACAGTAATCTGAATGTTGGATCTTATGCTTTTATTGGTAGGAATGATATGAATATATGTTTTATTGCTGCTGATTTCTTTAACCTTAATTGTTCTATCCTTATAAATGAAGTCTTAGCAATCAAGGAAGCTTTAGATCATGCTTGAAAGCAAAATTATGAGAAAGTTGTCATTGAAAGTGATTCTAGCTCTGTGGTTGATATGTGTAATAAGCAATCAGCTATTTTTTGAAAGATTAAATATGCAATTTTTGATATTAGGAATCTTACAGGTAAGTTTATGGATGTTAAGTTCCAGTTCATCAAGCGTGACTACAACTGTGCAGCTAATTGGTTGGCCAAATATTCAAAGCTCAAGCAGCAAAATTTTATTTGGACCAAAGAATTATCCTCTGATATGATTTTCCTAATTTAATCAGCTTCGGCTGAACAACTTTTTTTTTCTTTGTTCTTGTTAAAAAAACAAAACAAACATATTATGTTATAACACATAGTTTCAATTAATTTTAAATATACCATGTTATAATAAAATATCATATTCATTTTAAAATTATATAATTAACTAATATATATTTGTCATATTTTGACTTATTATTATATATTTAAAATTTGACTAAAATTTTATATTTTTATGAATAAAAATAAATTATAATATCATGGGTGAACCAAACTATATTTTCATATTTGAAAATCATTCTCGATGAAACAAATACAACATCAAAGAAATTAAAAGACTATTAACTTCTCTTTATACAAAGGTAACATTGCAATCTTAGTGGTTAAACGAAAATTCTGGTGGTAGCTAGTTGGAACAACGAACCTAATATAAATCCGTACAAACACGACCTAACATGGTCGTATTTTTAAAACTATTATTATTATTTGATTTTTAACATTTTAGATTTAGGTCGAATTTTGAGTATTTACTAAAAAATTTGTTGGAACTTGAAAAATCCAGACACAATCTTAAAAGATTGGCTTGAACTAAAATTAATTAAAAAATTAAAAAAATTAATTGAAAAACCTCATTTATTCAACTCTACCAAAAATTATTTGAAAAATCTAATTTAATATGACCTAGCCCTAAAAAATTAATATATAAATTTTTTTTTGACAAATCTAACTCATACTTTGACGAAATTAACAAATCTAATCTGTCTTTTGATTTGCATCAATTATAATCCGTACTAACGAATTTACATCAATTCTAACCTCTCGTCTACTTGCTGTTAATCGTCTCGTTAGTTGCTGATGTAGCATCCTAGTCAGTAACTTGATTTATATTTTTTTAATCTTAACTTGTCACGTCAGCCTATTTCAAAAGATTAAAAAAAAATATAAATTAAGTTAATTTTTTTTGAAAAAAATTGACAAATCTAACATATACTTTAACGAAATTAACAAATTTAATCCACCTTTTAATTTGCATCAATTATAACCCGTACTTACGAATTTACATCAATTCTAACCTCCTGTCTACTTGTTGTTAATCGTTAGTTATTGACGTGACATCCTAATCAACAACTTAGTTTATATTTTTTTAACCTGAACTTTTTACGTTATTTAAAGAATAAAAAAATATAAACTAAGTTAATTTTTTTTAATCCGAACTTGCCACGTCAGCCTATTGGTGCGTGGCCAGAGCCACCAGCATCATGACCACCCCCAGCAGTGCGCCGGGGCACTTTCACTTCCCGGCGCTGAAGGGCAAGATCTTGAAGTCAAGCCCGTGGCTTATTTTCACACTCTGCCACTCGCCTTCACCCTCCGTTGGCAGCAGGTGCAGCTCCGGTCAGAACTCATTGATGTTGGTGTTGCGCGTGTAGGGTGAAGGCGACATCGACGAGTTCCAACCAGAGCGGCACTTGCTGTCGACGGAGGGTGAAAGTGAGTAGCAGAGAGTGGAAATAAGCCACAGGCCTGGCTTTAAGATCTTGCCCTTCAGCGCCGAAAAGCGAAAGTGCCCTGACGCACTGCTGGGGGTGGTCATGGTGCTGGTGGCTCTGGCCACGCACCAATAGACTGACGTGACAAGTTCGGATTAAATTTTTTTAACTTAGTTTATATTTTTTTAATTCATTTTGAAATAGGCTGACGTGGTAAGTTCAGGTTAAAAAAATATAAACTAAGTTGCTGATTAGGATGCCACGTCAATAACTAACAGCGCGATTAACAGCAAGTAGATGAGAAGTTAGAATTGATGTAAATTCATAAGTACGGATTATAATTGATGCAAATTAAAAGATGGATTAGATTTGTTAATTTCGTCAAAATATGGATTAAATTTATCAATTTTAAAATCAACTTAGTTTATATAATTGATTTAAATTCGTAAGTACGAATTATAATTGATGCAAATTAAAAGATGAGTTAAATTTGTTAATTTCGTCACGTATGAGTTAAATTTGTCAATTTTTTCTAAAATAAATTATTTGATTTCACCTTACTAGAAGCTTAGTTAATTAAATCTTGCTTACTAATATTTTTACCAAACTTAAATTGGATTTTTATAATCGAGATCCAAATTCAAGTTCTGGATTAAAAAATACAATCTAAAAATTCTAAATTGAGTTGAATATGTTACAGGTTCCACCCCTATATGATTTTTTTATACAGAAGGTAGCAATAAATCCTCGTTTTTAGGTACACTTTGACTAATACGATACAGCAAATTCAGCAAAGCATATCAGAAAACAAGTATATCAATAGAAGCTAAAAGCACGTAGTTAGCCTATAAACAAATATTAGCACGTGGATATTCCCCCAAAAGAATATTTTTGTTAAAAATCTCTACAAATCTTATATTTTCGCTCGGTTAATTGATCTGGGTGTTGGAGCAAATGAATGTATAATTGCATTATAGATAGTGGCGGAGCCAAAAAATCGGATGGGAGGAGGACAAATTTTTAAATGAATAAATACTAAAATACCAACGATATTATATATAAAAAAATAAATATTTTTTATAAAAAATAATTCATCCCATCATATATAAAAATTATTATAGACATATCTAATAAATAAAAATTAATTCTCCATATATACTAAATAAAAATTAATTAAAATCAAACAATAAAATCAACTCAAATAATCAAATAAAAATTAATCAAACAATTAAATAAAAATTGCTCCTTATTTATTTGTTAAGTTTGAAGTCTAAATAAAATGAAATCAAGCAATGAAACATAAAAATTATGGAATCAATTTAAAATTAAACATGAAACAGTAAAATGAAACAGTGGAATTAAAACAATCAATCAATATGGAATCAAACTAATTAATTAAATAAAATCAGTCGAGGCGAGTGGGAGAACGCGGACGACAACTGGCAGGAGATCGTCGGATAGATAGAATGATTGCCTGGACGCCGGAGCACACGGCCGAGCGGCAGGCAGTCGGCACGACAGGTTATTAGAGAGCGATCAGCGACAAGGAGATGAGAAGGGTTAGGTATCGAGAAAGAAAAAAAGAAAAATAAAGGTAATTTAGGATGAAAAAATAATTTTTAAAATAGAGGAAAATAAAATCGTCAAAATATATATATATAAAAGATTAAAAAATAAAAATTGAAAGGCGGCAGCTGCCCCTATCTCTCTGCAGTAGCTCCGCCAGTGATTATAGGACAGACATCTATGGCTATGCTACGCAATACGAGAAGCTTCTAAATTATATATATTATCTAATACAATTTGATTTATTTATGTTACTTATAAATGACTAGCTCAGAAAGTACCGTCACGTCGAAACCCAACGTAGCATCAGCAGCCCTTCCACAATAATTATTGTCGAACAAGAAATACTATTTGATTGCTGGCATGTTTCCATCATCACGGATATTTAATTAATACTTACACGTTTAAAGCAAAACTAAAAGTCTAAATTGTAGCAATTAACATTAAAGAAAAAAACTGTGAATTGTAAGCAATCTTTTTTAAGCCAATTTTTTTTGCAAAGCAGACTTATCAACCACCGAAAGATTACTTGCTTCATCAGCTCACTCATTATCATCGTCTCCCTCCCTCTTCTCTGCAATGCACACAACACATAAAGAGTAAGAAGTAGCTCAATAGGTGAAAGAAAGACGGCTAAACAAAGACAAGGAAACCAACCAACATTTTGCTGTAGGAGAACGACGCGTTTCAGCGCAGGCTGTTGCCCTGATCCTCACTTTCCCCACGTCGCGCGCCCGTCGTTACACGCGCCACGCGGTTACGCCCACTTCCCTCTTCTCCCACCTCCTGCGGATTTGTTGAGCTTATCCTCCTCCGACTACGTGTTGTGCGAATCATCCGTCTTTATTGTGAGGAGCAGTTTAAGCAACGACGTGGGCGCCGGCGCACGGAAAGAAGCAGGAAGAGGACGACCCCAGTAACAGCGCGAATGCGCGATGCCGTGCGGGTAGGATGCGCACCCTAAGAACATCCACGCGTTGTAAGATGATTGGTTCATGTTGCCCCGTACCCCTCCGATGCCCTACCCAGCGGCACGGGCGGCATGTGAGGCTGCCCCCATGATTTCCTTTCTCCCCCTCCCCTTCCGCATGAAAGTTTCTACGCGACAGCCTGAATCGGCCGTCCAATGCGAGAAGTGGACCGTCTTGCGGGGAAGATTTTCATCCGCATGGAGGGTGGTACTAGAGGTGTTTGTTGCGTGAACTCGCCCGTTACCACGAGCTTCCATGTAGCTCTTCTGCCTCGTTGCGTCTGTCTGGAATAAAAATCGAGAGATCGAGTAGTGGGAGAAAGAAGGAAACCTTTTCCTTTTCTTTTTCTTTTATATGATTCGCTCTTTACTTCCACCGTCTTTCCCCATCTATTTCGCTCGAGTTGTGTCGCTTGCAAGGCAAGAAGAAAACCCCTGAATCTGCTCGCATTCTCCGCCCAAATCTTCTCTACCTTCACTGCCTCTCTAACGACCCCTTCTGGGTTTTCGACCAATGCTGCTCCAATTCGAGCTCAGGGAACTCTCAGATTGGCATTCCTCTGGTTGGTGATCTCTTGGGCGTGGGGTTTGGGTTTTTTGGCGGCGGATCGACCTCGCTATGGCATCGCTGACTGATTCGAGGCAGAGGAGAGCAGCGCCGGTGTCGTCCAAGCCAGTCAATTCCCCGACCTCGTCCACGACTTCCTCCTCCATGCAGGTGCCTGAGCCCTCTGTCGACGGGCAGAGTTCGCCAGTCTCATCAACGTTGAGAGGCAAGTCGCAGTACTTCTCCACGGATAGTGTCGAACTCGATGCGGAGGGATCGAAGGAGAATGTGACGGTCACGGTTCGGTTCCGGCCTCTCAGGTCGCGATCAGATCTACACACTTCCTCTGCCTCAACCATTGCTTGGAGGTGTCGAAATTTGGCTTAATTTGGTTTTTGGCGTGCAGCCCACGCGAGATTCGTCAAGGGGAGGAAATTGCGTGGTACGCTGATGGGGATACGATTGTCCGGAGTGAGCATAATCCGTCTCTTGCATATGCTTATGGTACGTGGTATGTATGGCGCTTGATTTATGCTGCATTTTGCTGTATGCTATTGCTATCTTTTAAGCATTCTGGCTTTGGGTTTTATGCAATTGGCCAAATTAGCTGGCCAGATGAAACATAGTGCACGCGTACTGTTTCGTTATCGAATTCCATTTTTAGGACATTCTTTCGCTGTTGTTAAAAGGCAAAATAATTCTGTATTGTGATCATCATACGGTCATGTTGGAAATAATGTCGTTTGTCAAAAGTTGATATTCTCCTAAAGCACCAAAAACAAAACCATTGTATAAATCCTAATATTGTAGTCGCCTAATTACCAATATGACAAATTTCAATTTCCAGTTCAAAAAAATGTTTGAAATTCATTTAATTAAAATCTACTTTACCTAATGTATATTAGAATCTTTTTTTTTTCTTTTATTATTCTCAGAGGTCTTCTTAACTGTTTTGTATAGTTAACTGTATGTTACAACCATTTTAGAGGCGTGCCTGTAATGTAAGTAACTCTTTTTCCTCTATTATTTCTCACTATTGGTTAATGTTAAATTGTTACTCTGAGCTAATATGACAATCCAAGTAGCTTATGCGATAATATAGTGGCATCATGACGAGTACTCCTTGAATTGTTTAGGGACTATGAAGCATTTCTGCTTATCAATGCTAGCTAGGTTTATTAAAATTAATTAATTTGACCTTCCCTCTATGTCCACATGCAACCTCCCCCCCTCCCACCCAAACACACACCAAAACATTTTGAATGTTATTAATCAAAGGACATATAGCTCCCTTGAAGTGAATCGTTTTGGTTAAATGTATTAAACTACCAAAACAATTTTTAAATTTATTCTAAATGTAATGTCTTGAACCATTAGCAATTGAACCATGGTGGAAAATGTTTACCATTTTATAATATGTCAACTAGGTATTTGCCTATTGTATGGTGTCTTCTTCTCATTGGAGGATTTCTAAGTTTGAACATGCAGGGTTAGTTCCCTAGTAAAGTAGTAATTGTCTAGGTGGGGGATCGCATAAGAAGGAAAATAAGAAATCTAACTAAATGTCAAAATGGGTGACTAAATTATGCACATCCACGATAAGTAATGAATGTCCTTTGTGTTTCTTTAAATCATGATCTTGTATCAATTTCTCCAAAGATTAACAAAATTATCTTGTCGGATATGACAAGAAAGCTAATTTATCTTGTGAAGATCAGAGACCACAGTGAAAATCCTACTCCTTCCCTATTATCCACTTCTGTCTTGGTTTATTTGTTAGTTTATATAATTGCGTAGTGTTGTCATTATGTGTTGATGACATGATCAGTTCTAGCCTCAATATTTAATTTGAATCCTAGTGGCACTTAATCCTTCAAATGATAAAGGATTTTGATGACTAAGCAGTGGTTTTCAGGGTGTAGTTTATTTTAAGTCTGTACAAGGACTATAATGCTATTCCATTATTTTGTTAAATCTCTGTGAAAGTTCACATTTCTTGCATCAGGGTAGTTTCTCATAGTTTTTAAAAAAACTCTTTCTAAGTTTTATTTATTTTGTTAGTTTGTGACAAATTCTGTTTTCTCTCAACTTCTCATTATTATCTATAATGGTCGCACATGCACTATGGTTGATAAGTCCAACTTTCTTGAATATGCAATAGGTATTGAAATTCAACTTTTTGAGATATAACACTCATATGTAGGTTAAGTTAGACAGGAGAAAAAGGTATAGAAGGATTCCGAAAATGTAAAACTATAAGTGTCTTTTCTGGGTTCTTAAAACCATCCTGGGTCAGTTGACTTTTAATGTGACATCTGCATTATCTTTGGTCCAATCAAAATGAGCGGACACTTGTTTCATTTTAATTTACCCTTCGACCAGTATGTTTATTGGGGATGACACATTGCTGGATAAAATGATTGATATTAGTTATAATAAATGTATGTGCCAGTCGAAATACCAACCTAGGGAGTTGGGACTATGACTGAGTCAGTACATGTTTTATTGACTGTTGAATATGACATGGTACCCTGAGTGAAGGGTGTGTGACTTGTGTCTAGGTTGGCATAGTGCCATGACAAACTGCTTTTTCTTGTGTACTGAGCTATGCAGACTACTATGTTGGGATGTTTCTCACCAAAGATTATTGGCTTGAGCTTCGCGTAAAATCGGAAACTTTCTTATTGAGGAATACTGAATTGTTCCTTACATCCTAATTTTGAATGTGTACAGCAGTGACTGTTGCATGTATGCACAGAAAAAATCACGAAGAGCAAGAAAAAAGTACCTAATTTGGCTTTATAGATTATACTGAGAAATGAAAATGATTGTAATTTTCCTTGAATATAATATTTATATTATGTGCTTTATTGTTCTTAACGTGTGTTTCTGTACGGTTTTTGACTATTATGTATATAGATCTACGTGCCTCTTTGGTGAATAGAGAAATCTGAGCTTCACTAACTGCTTTAACCTGAACTCTAGATCGAGTTTTTGGACCTACAACAACAACACGCCATGTATATGATGTGGCTGCTCAGCATGTTATTAGTGGCGCTATGGAGGGTATAAATGGTAAGTAGCATCTTATATTTTTGTTTCTTCCTATTTCATTTGACATTAGTCTTGAAGAATGGGGATCTAAATTAATGAATACCAGGAGATCATTGGTGCTCTTAGACATTCCCTTCAAATGAATGCATATGCATGCAAGGGTATTGTTCTCGAGATGATCAAGCTTGTGCTTGAAACATTTCAGTTCATCTAAAATTAGAGTAATCATGAGTCTTGGATCAAATGTACAAAAAAGTATGCATATACTCTTCAAATTTGCATTGATGCCAGTCTAATTGTCTTAATCACTTCTTACCCATTATATTACTACAACCTCATTATAAATGTTGTGGATAAATTTTGATTAGAATTTAGGAATTTTTTTTCTATGTTATTGAGGAATTATAAACATAATGACTAACATATTCAGATAGACCCTTCTTCCTTGTCAGATAGTCATTTGTCATGCCGATTTTGAATTTTTGTGCCCATTTCAACAAGCATTAATGCATTTAGCCTGCCATGCTATGCCAAGACTTCGCATATTTGGCATTGCCACCAACATGTTGTCATGCACAACCTTTTTTATCTGCTGACATAACAACATTTTATCCTCATTTGCTAGAGTAATCATTTTAGTCAAAGAATTCATAATTAAAATGCTCTTTCCAATTATCTGTCATTTTATTAACATTAATAACATTCTTTTTGTTGTGTCAATATTAAGTTTCTGAAGAATATGACTTATCAGCTCAGCTGCTACACAAAGAAATCTTAACTATAACCATATTATCATTTTTATGTTACTTTAAAATTCCCACTTGTCACAAATTAGCTTTGATCTATACAAATAGATATTCAACATAGCTTATTTCTGTTAGTGTTGTCTGGTTTTGGTTAAGTTTAGTTGAATTGAAACTAATAGGTTTTGGTTTATTTTAGTGAATTGAGCCTTCTAAGTTCTGACTGTGAAAGGATTTTCTCTATTGGAAGGAAAAATACAAATCTGCCACTCGTGATAATTTTCTATCCAGTTATTTTTCTCAGCTTGCTGAACTATAGAGTTCACTTGGAATCTTGGTTGATAAAACATAAAAAAGGGATCTGTTCTTAAGTTCATGTGTTAAATCTGATTGGATGACCAACTTTTTCAAAAGCTTAAGCTATTAGGAAGAGACCAATTTATGCATTTATATTGTTAACAACTCCCCTCATGTGTGGACAGATAAATTTGAAGAGACAACCTAAGCCCAACACGTGGATGACTTAACTGAAGTGGGGTTATTTTTTATTTTTTTTAATGTTAATGCTAGGAGGTTTGGAATCAGAACCTCCTACTATGATACCATCTTATATTTGATTGGATGATCAACTTTCCAAAAAGTTTAAGCTGTTAGGAAAGAGACCAATCTATGCTTTTAAATTCTTAACAATGCATAAAGATTGGTAGTTGATTTGTATGGTTCCTTTCCGGTAGTGAATAAAAAAACTGATTGATTTTCTGCCAGTTATTCTTCTCAGGAACTATAGAGTTCACTTCCAATCTTGGTTGATAAAACATATTATAGGGATCAATTCTTAAGTTCATGCAGAAAGATTGTTAGTTGGTTTCTAGGATTCCTTTCTGGTATTGAATTAGGAAAATAGTTTTTTTCTTATAAAAAATTCCTACTCTTTTGTAACATAAATAATTGGTTTGGTTCCTGGGACACTGAAATTTATCCTCATCAACAAAATGGAAGTGACCTTTCATTCATACTTCTATTTCCATACAAAATCACATCCTATGAAAGAACAACGTTGGTGTGTTCATATGGTTCTCATTAATTTATTATTGAGTTCATGATGCATCATGGCAAGTTATATATATATATATACTCGTTATGGCTATCAAATTTATAGGAAGATGTGAGACCTAAAAGAATTTAACTAAACTTCAACAATTACTTCATCATAAGAACCATTTAACTTATTTTTTTCTAATGTTAAACTTATCATGCATTTGAATGTTCCATGAGATTTATGCTGCATTGTACTTTTGGTTTTATGTACCCTTATGCATGGTTTAAAATCTCGGTACCGGTACCGATTTCAGTCACCGGCCGGTACCGGTACCGTACTGTACCGACATACGGTACGGTCCGGTATGAAAATTGCATACTGGCGGGTTTTTTTTTTTTTAAAAAAAGAAATAACTCCAAATCTCCATACCGGGCGGTATACTGCCCAAACCGGGTGGTATGAACCCGAAACAAGTGGCCTCAGTGCCGTTGGCTGGCCCAACGGTACTAAGGCCTCATACCGCCTCATACCGGGCGGTATGAGGCATATACCACCCATACCGGGCGGTATATGACAAAATACTGCCATATACCGCCCGGTATTACCCAATATACCTGGTTTTTTCAAATACCGGGTATATTGTATACCGGAAACCTAAAAAACCGGTAAATACTGGGCTTACCATACCGTACCGGGTGAGATTTTAAACCATGCCCTTATGTGGGTATAAACTTAATGAAACAAATAAAAAATAGTATTATCAACTGTCAAGAACATCAATAAGTTCAACAAAATGAAGATTGAAAATTGGTAGGGATGTGTATTTGCCATTGTTGATACTGATGCAATCAGACACTTACAAGGTAATGTACCGAGTGGAACTGCAAAATTTGAGTTCTAAATAGGATAATAAACTATTGAATGGTGCTAAATAAGTTTCTTTAACTGGAAAAGTCCTTTCTTTTCTGATTGAAATTTATAGCTTTGATACATATTATACAGATTGTGGAGATAATCACCAAGTCTAAAGAATCTTAAACAAGCTTGATCAAAGATGAAATATAAATCTGCTTGAAAAATCAATAAGTCACAGGTAATTCATATGACATGAAATGCCAGAGACTGGATTGACTTGAGATGCAGGTTATCCAAATGAGGCTTGTTGATTTTTCCCTTTGTGTTGTCTAATTGTTAAGACTGGAGTCAGTTCAATAAGGAGCGGTAGAGGACAGCCTGGATGCATTAGGCCTGATGTTGTTTACTTATCTGATATCTGTATTCATAAAATTTTAAAGGAATCTGAAAGTTGCTTAGTGTGACTTATTAGTGGCAATTGCATGCACTATATGTTTAGCCATGTACGCATGAAATGAAAGGCTGCATGCATCAAATGCAAAAGGGCTATGCATCAGCATTTGAAAAACCATTGTGGATAAATAAGCTTTTATACAAGTTGTCAACTATATAAGAAAGAACAAAAGACAGTAGAACCTATATAACATTTTACAATAACACAAAGTTATGAAATACTTACAAAACCATGCATGTGCTTTAAATGTGGAGATAATTGCATCTTTGTTGCCTAAAAGTAGACAATTTGAATCTTAATTGATCTAATTGGTTGTGATGAATGATTACATTGAAGAATGTACATCTCTTTTGTTACAATACTTGACATCCACACCAGCTAACAATTTGATACTGATTTAGCAAAAGGTCGTTTAGTTTTGATTTAACCTTACTTTATTCTCTTTGTGCAGGCACAATTTTCGCTTATGGAGTTACAAGTAGTGGCAAAACACATACAATGCATGTAAGGGTCCCAAATTTTGTATATACATCATGTTCACACTTCACACATTTTATTTTCTGATGCAATGTGCAGACCATCAAATTTATTGCTGATTTCATATTCAATTGCGCTTTTTATTTCATGCTATAAATCAGTTTAATATAATATATTTTTAATTTGCTTTTAATCATTTTGCTTAATATTTATATATTCAACTTAGATCTAGATGATATTGTGTCAATCTGTGCCCAACTACTTGTAACCATGATTTTAATTTCAGCTGAGCCGAAGATGAAAACCAATGCCTTTTTTTCTTCCAATTTTACACTGAAACTGAGCTCATTTCCTAATACTATATTTTGGCCAAAATCAGCTGAAACTATTATGGTTCATGGATTCAAATACCAAACTTTGGTGAATCCAAGTGGTTTTAAGTTTTAACACTACAATCCAACCACTAAGTAGACTTGACGGCACCAATGCATTGACAATCTATAAGGTAGCACTGACATGATGTTCTGGTTTGATCAGTACTACCCTGTATTAAAATCCTTATTCTTAGATCTTTGAAACAAGTTCAAATTTACATGTTGGTACCTTATTGTAAAGTTGATCACTTATCCCAAAAGCTTAAGCCTTTAATGAATTGCTCAATTATACTGTTTTATTCTTAGCTCTCCCCCTCCACATGTGAGAAAACACACTACCTCTTTAAACCTCTGATGAGAAAGTCATGGGACTTTCACCCATATGAATTAAAAATGAAAAAATCCTACTTATCCATTTCAACTAGTAGTGAAGTGACTATCTCCTAGTATCCTTTGCCAATAAAGAAGAAGCAATCTACCTAACTCTTTTACCTTAACTACTTAAAATTAAATGTTTAACAATATTGCTTTTCTTTCTGTTACTTCGAAACTTGCAGCTTCAGCTTCAGCCTGAACTAGTGCAACTAGTGCAATGAATGTATATGTTACTTACCCATGAGTGAAAAAGGACATATGAAGACAGACTTGAAAGGCAATGGCTTGACTGATCCCTGTGTGATCTATCTCGGGATAGAAGAAAGGCCCCACCCAACTTCACTCAAAGTAGGAACTATGTGGGTGGGTAGAAGATGCTCAAACTTGTCTTCACTGGACTAACATGGCTAAAGCCCAACACATGGACCAAGTTAACTTAAGTGGTGGTATATTTTAGTATGTGACTTTGATATGATTAGAACATAGGATCTCTCACTTGGATTAGGTGATTACTTATTCCAAAAATTTAAATTGTTGAGGAAAAATGCCCATTCTATACTTTTATATTCATAAGTTTCATAAAAAAATTATTTATTTTGTTTCCAATCTAAACATTTTCCTTATCACAATTGGAATAAAGGTTTTTTCTCAAAATATTTGGTTTTTCATAGTTATTATGTTTCGACCATAATACAAAGAAATGGAGTTGTCTAATTCTACATATTTATAGGGACATCAAATACAATGCACAACTTGGAGCAGTATGCATCATTGTTATTATATTAACTAATGTATAACTAAGTTCGAATTGGGGTTTCTACATCTCCTTGTTGCTTGAGTAATTCGTTTGAATGATTGAACAAGGAGTTGGTTGAATTGGTCTAATTTGGGTTTTCCACATGCCTCTATTTTAAAGCAAATATGCTTTCATATGAGTGGAAATAATTGTTAAGATAAAATTATAGGCTGGGCTCATTCCCAATAGCTTTAGCTTTTGGGATAAGTGATCACCTAATCAAACTTAATGTGGCATGATTTTGTGTTCAAGTTCTAGGGAAGTTATGCTACATAAATAATGGTCTCTTTTATTCTTTATTCTTATTCTTTTTTTTGCAGAAGGCAAGATAATTTTTTTATTATAAAACGAATGGTATATACATGAAGGTTTATTATCCTAGGAAAAACAACCATAAAGCTCACCTTCGGCATGTTGTTCAAAACCCAAGATTGGTGGCGGTATCATAGAGAAGATAGAAACTTCGCACAACTCGGGATAGGCATTTAAATATAGGAACAAAAGTACTATCATATTAACACCTAGGCAATAGTTAGGTCCATCTCCCACTACTTTGATAATATAGTAGTTCAATAGTTGATTTGGGTTCAGCAGTTAAGCAAACAAATTGCCAAGATTCTTTTAGGGCTTAAATGGTGAATGGACCTCCTTTCATATCATAGAGTTTGACTAGTTTTATGCTGGTTGTCGACCTATTGCAACCCTCCCCTTTTATCCAGGCTTGGGACCAGCTATGCTCGCATACGCTCACATAGGCGTAGTTTGACTATCACATCTTATGCATGATAAATTTACGACATAAGCTATATTTCTACTGAGGCACTTGATGGATATCTATAAAGAGAAGAGGAAAGATCTCCATACGGTTTTCATCGACCTAGAGAAAGCATATGATAGAGTGTCGAGAAAAGTGCTTTGGTTGACATTGGAGAATAAAGGTATTCGTATTAAATATATGAATGTTACTAAGGATATGTACAAAGGAGTAGTTACAAGTGCGCAAGCAGGAGTTTTCTATAATAGTGGGTTTACACCCGGGTTCGGCCTTTAGTTCATACTTGTTTACTTTGGTAATGGATGAATTGACTAGTAGTATACAAGATGATATCTCATTGTGTATGTTGTTTGCGGATGACATTGTGTTAGTTGATGAGACAAGAGACGAAGTTAACCATAAGTTAGAGGTGTGGAGAAACATCCTTGAAGGGAAAGGTTTTAGGTTAAGTAGAAGCAAAACAGAATAATATGCATTGTAATTTTAGTCTAAGTAAGAGGGGGAGAGGAAGTGAGTTTAGGTGGTGCAGTAGTGCCTAGTTGTAGTCATTTTAAATGTCTGGGCTTTATTTTTCATTTTTCAAAATGAAGGGATGATAGATGAAGATGTAACCAAAGAATCAAATCAGGATGGTTGAAATGGAGAAGTACCACAAGGAAGTTTTATAGAACATCGGTTAGATCAGCCATACTATACGAGAGCGAGTGTTGGGCATTTAAAGTTCAACATATACATAGGTTGAATGTGGCAGAAATGTGGATGTTAAGATGGAAGAGTGGCTATACAAGATTGGACAAGATTAGGGTGTAAGTGAGCCGAGCAGCTCATGAGCTACTCGAGATCGACTTGATGAAAACTCGAACTCGACGCGATCTTATCGAGCTTGAGCCGGGCTTTACATACGAGCTGCTCGAGCGACTAATCGAGCTTCATATATTTATATATAATTATATAAATATTAATGTTTCATATCGGATCGACAATAAACGCCAGTTGAGCCGAGCTTAATTGAGCTTGAACGAGCTCGGTCAAGTTTGAGAAAAATAAACGAGCCTAAATGAGCTTAAACAAGCCGAGCTCGAGCCCATATATTGAAGCTCGATTGAGCTCGAGCAACTCGAGCTCGACATTTCTTAAACGAGCCGAGCTCAAGCACAAGCAAGCTCGGCTTGGCTCGGCTTGTGCTCGAGCTCGGCTCGGCTCGATTACACCCCTGGACAAGATTAGAAATGAATATCTCACAAAAGGTGCATGTAGCATGTATCGTATACAAATTAAGAGAAGGTCGTTAAAGATGGTTTGGACGTGTGCTACGGAGACCCCAGCTACCTCGGTTCGAAAATGTGATAGTTTAGTAGTAGAAGGTAGGAAGAAGGGTACAGGTAGGCCTAAGATCACGTGGAGAGAAATAATGTTTAAGGATCTATAGGTACTAGATATTGAGGCGGATCTAGCCTTCGACAAAGAGATTAGAATCCATATAGCAGACCCCATCTAGCGTGGGATTAAGGCTTAGTTGTTGTTGTTGGGCCTCCTTTTTGGTTTTTCGTCAAATTAGAAACTGCTTTGGTCCCTGCTTCTCCGCCAAGTATGCACAAAGCCACAGGAAGAGACATGCATAATGTGATTCTATTCTTCTCTTTCCGTATAATTTACTTTTCCATTGGCACCCATGTTGAAATTCTGGAAGCTTGGTTCATATTAAGTGACCTGTCCACTAGAAGATTGAGATTGTGTTCCTTGTTTGTTCATATTGTTTTGTTGACAATGTTTGATCAATTTATGGAAGGAAATCTGTCAACCTCTAGTCAAACCTGGTCTTTTAGAAGTTCTTCTATCTGTATTTGAAAATACTGAACTTAATTGTGACTTCTCCTGCAAACTTTCTTGGTAAAGTTAGGAATTAAGACATTAATACAATTATTAGGCTAATATAATATGGTATTTGCAGTAGAATTCTCATATTTATTTTCTTTATGATGAACTACTGTCAGGGAGATCAAAGATCCCCAGGAATCATACCGTTGGCTGTAAAAGATGCATTTAGTATCATACAGGAGGTAGTTTGGACAGATTCTCTATCCTTGACATGCTTTTATTTCGGTTAAAAAATTCTCTTTAAAAATCATCTGAGCACATCTTTTGATTCCAGACTCCAAGCCGTGAATTTCTTCTTCGTGTATCATACCTGGAAATCTATAATGAGGTTTGTTTCCTTGACAAATGCATCAAATGCTTGTTTGCTTTAGTTTTTCAGAGAGACATGAAATTTGTTTTCCATTTGTTCTATATTTTTATCTTTTTTTGCTTGGCATTCTGTATATCCAATTATTTTGAGTATTTGATGTAATAGCAAAAAAATATTGTTTGACATACTTGATTTCTCATTATTTTCTGAAGTTCATAATCAATCCACATTATGCTAGCATATGCGAAATACTTTGTATTTGACAAATACCATTTGTTCTTAGGAATTATTGGGTGTGTTTGGTTGGATGAAATGAAATCACAAGAAATGAATAGGAATAGACTAGGAATAAGAATAAATAATGAATGAAATAGACAAGAAATACTATTACCTTGTTGACAAGGAATTGAAAGGAAATTGACTAAAATACCATTCTACAAATATAATAAATTATATTGTTATTTATTTTAAATAATAACATAATAAAAATATGCATTAGTGTAAAAGAATTTATTAATTTTAAAATAACAAAAAATATTATTTATTTTACTTTCATAAAAAGTAATTGAATCTATATAAAATAATAATTAAAATTATATTTAATAATAAAATAATAATTATCTATATAAGATAATTAATTATTAAAATTATTTAATAATTTAATTTTTATATTCTGATTTAATATAATAAATATTGAAGGATAATATTGGAAAATGTCAACGAGAAATAATATTCCTTGGTTGAGGTAAGGTTTAAAATCTCGGTCGGTACGGTACGGTACGATAAGTCCGGTATTTACCGGTTTTTTAGGTTTCCGGTATACGATATACCCGGTATTTGAAAAAATCGGGTATATTGTGTATACCGGGCGGTATATGGCGGTATGTCACGAAAAAAAAAAAAAAAACGGCCGGGTATGCATTTTCATACCGGTCCGTATGTGTGTCGGTACGGTACGGTACCGGTATATACCGGTACCGGTACCGAGATTTTAAACCATGGGTTGAGGTGGAATAGTATTCTC
Organism: Canna indica; assembly: GCA_034359265.1. NCBI lineage: Eukaryota > Viridiplantae > Streptophyta > Magnoliopsida > Zingiberales > Cannaceae > Canna > Canna indica. The sequence continues at coordinate 25,587,180 of CP136898.1, read as the reverse complement.
CATTTAGGATGAGGAATAGTATTATTATCTATTATTATGTCCCACCTATTCCTTGTCAACAAGTTGCAACCAAACAATAAGAAATAATATTCTATTCCTCATCTTTTTGATCCAGCCAAACACCTCCTAATAAGAAGCTCTTAAATCACGATAAATCTCAATTTCTCATTTATGATAAGTTATAGGAAATAAATGCATTTAGAACAGAAACATGGATGAGAACAAATGAAGAGATTATTACAATAGATCGAGAAGATGCAAAAAAAGTGTTACCATAATGTAGCATCATGAAATGGCAGATGACTCAATTATTTCTTCAGGTTTATTTGGAAATTTATTTCACATGTTAGTTATTAGTTTGATTTAATGGTTTTGAGTTTTTTTTGGTATCCTAAGGACCTAATGATTTGGCTCTGGTTCACTATGTCTTGACCCTCCAATTGGCTGTCAGGTTCAGATAAGAATTTTATGAGTGGTTGACATGAACCATAAGTTTAGATAGGCTATCCTAAGCCATGTATTTTAGTCCCTTGTGAAGCTATAAATGTTAATGAAGCTTCAAAAAACTGAGAACTAAAACCCTAAGTTTATCCCCAGCCAAGAGCAGAAGTGGGAAGTCATTAAATATTGTGTCATCAAAAAAGTGCATGATAGGAGTACTCAACTCCCTTTTGCTGTTTCATGCAGACTTTTGGTAAAAATATAAAGCTAGAGGAGAGCAATACTGTGTGGATTTCTTGAGTTAAGCATTGCATTTGTATGCTTTTCTTTTTTGGAATTTTTTTATTATTCATATATTGTTTGACCATGTTCGTATCAATGTTCAAGGTCAGAATCTAGGAGTCAATCCAAAGCGCACAAGCATATGAACCTTCAAACTAGTTATATGGGTAAAGATTTGTTGCAACAAGTTCTAGGATAGTGTATCTATTCTATAATTTTGATGAATTAAGAAAGCAAACCTCCAAATGTGTGGTTCTGCAATCTCACTTACATGTGAAAGCAGCATATCAACTGTAGGTCACTTAGCAATTTGCAATTGTTAGAACGTAATCAGAAGCAACTGCCTCTATTGTAGATCTCCAATTGCATATTGTAAAGCTGGTTTCTTCTGTTCTTTCCCTAAACATGTGGCAACCATTTCATCAGTCGTTTAACTTGTGTTTTAGATTATACACAATTATACATTAGCTTCTTTCTTTGCAGTTCACATTGTTTCACTGTTTTTCTTATATTAGTCCTGTAGAACTTGTAGATCCACAAAATAAGAACAGACTAAGTTCTGGTGTGTAAAGCCTCTCCACCCTCTGAAAAAAATTATTATTTTGTTTTGCTTTGTTCTAGTGCCACACACTTAATAATGATTCTCTGTTCGGTATATACAGTTTGTAATCATGGTATACTGTTTGTTCATGTTGATGAATTTCACGAGTTAACAATTTGTGATCCAAATATTAGTATTTTGCCTTCATGAACTAATTAAATATTATGTAATAACTTGTCTTAATAATAGATGTGTGTGATATTACTTAGCAAAACTTTTGATCCAGGTTGTCAATGATTTGCTTAATCCAGCTGGACAAAACTTGCGAATCAGGGAGGATTCTCAGGTGCTAGTTAATAACCCATGTCACTTAAAAAATTATGCTTATATCCTAATTTAATTTACTGGTATATCTCTTAATGCATATTTTGATACATGTCTATAGCTGTTTGGTACAAGCAATTATACATGAGTTGGCATATATATGTTTATGGGTTCTTATCAAGACAAATTAAGGAAAGACAGTCTGATTCAATTATTTAAGTTTCAACAAATATATCTGTGTTTTCTTTTATCAAAGTTAAGGAAAGGTACTTAAGTGTGCATCTAGAGCAATCCTATCCATATTTGTCTTAAGGAGAGGTACTTAAGATTTATCTATTTACACTGCAATTATGCATGCATTATCACAAATATGTCTTCTATCAGGTTCCAAGTTATAAACATTTTAATATCCTGAGAATTAGGATGGCATCCAGGATGTTGTCCATAGGTGGGGGATAGCTATGATGCTGCAAATTGGAGGCGCATAGTTTAACTTGTGAATCTTAGCAAGTTACTGCCTTCATAAAATAAGTACAATGCTCGGATTGATATTGTATGTCTTGCACGCCATGTTGTCCCACAATGTCTTGGCTTGAGTCTGTTACATTATACAACATGCTAACCTAACCTATGAAAATTTACCTGCATGTGTAACATGACATTCTGTCATTGTACATTCTTGCTGCCTTGCTGGTATATACGGGAAAGGTCAGTATAAAAATATATAATTTTAGTATAAAAATGTAAATGTCTTATTATTTCCTTAGGGAAGGCTCACATGACCTTTCAAGATGTTGGCTAAGTAATACAGATAGGTCATAATCTAACATTCATCTAAAAGCTGGGATTCAAATGGGTGATTTCCATGTCACTGAAAATAATTTCATATTGTTGATACCTTCTTGCTTCAAAATATCACTTAATTTTTCTTTACGTTTTACTTGTTACCTGGAGCCCGTATAACAATCATACTCCTTTGGTTATCTTTTGGAGATAACGTGCTTTTACAACTAGAAGAGTTCTTTGGTGCACTTGGATTTATAATGCTTTATATGTAAAATACTATAATGCACATCATACTATAACAATCTTTAGATTCTTAATTTACTATGTTGTATGTTGAGTGTATAATAATTATTACAATCAACCATGGTTTAAAATCTCTCTGTCTTGGTACCGATCTTGATCCGAGGCCGTTATTGGTACGTAACGTTACCGATCTTTACTGAGTGTTCAATGCATGATCGACATGTCTCGAGTTTTTTTTTATTATCTAGAAAATATAGTTTTAAGCCAAAATACATAATCTACTAATAAATGAGTTTGGGGGATTTATATAGCCTCAAAACCGCCGTTGGGATGGACTTGGTATTCTTGGTACTGGGGTGTACCCATATCGTTTTTTTTCAAAAGTCAATAAATACCGACCGTATTGCTCGATACGGTACAATATATTAAACTATGCAAACCAACTAGATCAAGAAGATGTCATTTGGAAGAAAAAAAATGAAACACATGAAAGGGGCTAAGTTGTCACGTAAACAATACATGCTCAAAGTTTTGAACAAAGGTGAGCTGCAAGCCTAAAACAAAAAGGTGAATAAATTTAGCATCACCAGACTCATAAAGGGTTACTCCATGACCAAGGTTCAAATTCTCGTTAGCGTACTGGTATCGGTGTTTGACAGGTATCGATATGTACGAGTACTTGGTACGGTACGACAAGGTTTAAAATTTCGGTATCGGTACCGATATCGGTGCTTCCCCGGTACCGTACCGTACGGACACTCAATACGACTCAGTATCGAAAATGGGTATCGAGTGATTTTTTTTGTTGTTAAATACCACTAGAATACATCTCAATTGACCAAGAAATGCTTAAAAATATCCATAAAATTAAGAACTTAAATGTCAAATACATGAATACAATGTTTAAAATGTGGACGAATGATGTTCGTCGTAAAAAGTAGCCATCTCTTGGGGACCAACACGACTAAGGTCGATACCGTAGGTCTCCATTGCCCATATTTGAAAATTATCTCATGTCATAATGGTTTGGTATTCAAAATACCACATTGACGAGAGATTCTTTGGTGGGAGCCCAAGAACTAGTCCCTATATCTGCAAAGTCAGTTGAGTAGGTACTCGATACATAGTAGGTTGATTTAGAAACCTCTTGCAAGCTACTCATCATATTGTGAGGGTAATCTTGCAAGGTTGTCGATCCACCTCGTTTTGGTTGACGGCGATCTTTTCTCTCTTCTCGTACACCCTAGTTGTTCCTCCTTGTCTACCACTGTGATCGGTATCTTGGGTGCAGTGGTCGAAGTAGAGCTCATTCATCCAAAGATTGATAGGTGCTAGTGTTGATGCGGTGTCTTCTCCACTAGCTCCATCATCATCACCATCTTCTCCATCTTCTGTGTTGCTATTGCTATGAACGGAGGCTGCTTCTTCTTCATCTTCTTTTGCTTTTGCATCCAAAGGATCCACTACTTGTCGGTTTTCTTTGCCTTTTGCTTTTGATGGTGAAGGTGCGACCTTCTTTCCCTTTGATTGGGAAGATGGAGAGTCGGACTCAGATCGTCGTCTTGCTTGACGCGTTCATTGAGAGTGAGCAAGGCTCATGTCCCTCTCAAAAGCCTGGTTGTCTGTCTCTTGTTGGCTCTCTGACGCAATTGCATCAAATACAATCGGTAAGGCCGAGGTGGATCGCTTGGTTCGTCAAGAAGAGGTTGACCTCTTTCCATTGCGCTCCACCAATCCATCATCGGGTCTACCTTGCTTTGAACGAACTCCGCATCGAATGGATCTACATGTGCCTCGTCTTTATCTTCATTTTGTAACGCCCAAAGTAGAAGTCGCATGTTGTAATGAACATAGACCGGCTTCTCTAATCGGGCATATGAGAGTCGGTTACGCGGCTTCGTATGAATGAAGGAGAAGGTTGACCAATTCCTCTCGCATCCACTTGATGATGTTGTTTGCGAGAGGATTCGTACGACAATCTTTCGAAGATTTGGAGCGTCGCATGTAAATTGCAACCACCATTCGAGTGCATTACATTGTAAATGAATATTAGAAATGAAATTTTATCTTTAATAAATAACTTGGAAAAAATTGATTTTTATTTACTTGGATCCATTTTGTCTTGGCAAGAAACTGTAAATGAATCACTAAAGTTGCCACTTTCATCTCGGAAATATCTTGATTCTGAAATAGCTTGTGCAACTTCTAAGTTAGATGTCGACATACTTTGTATCACCTTGCGGGGAGGATATAACAAACTATCTTTTGTTCCAAGATCGTATTTGTACTAATATGCAGGATTTAAATAATTTCATAATATTGAAGAAAAATTACTTGCGACGTGGATGTCACGGGGCATTTGATTATCCCATCTCTTGGAGATAACGTCAATGAAGACCTTATATTTGCTTGGAGAAATCATAACCTTCTTGATTTCTTCTTGTGCTTGGTGGATGTAATGGTAGATATGACCCATTTGAGACGTCTTTTCCATGTCCAACTGTCGTAGAACCTTGCACAAAGGTTCTACCGCGATGATGATTTCCATCCAGAAGCGCGAGTTCAACACTCTCTTCTCGGTTTCCTTTCCATCCTGTCTTGAGGCATATCTTGATGAAGACCTTTCTTTGTTGAAGTGACCTTAATGCGATGAAATTGGTTGCAAAATGAGTCACTCCTAGGGATGGCAATATTACCGTTTAGGCGGGTACCCGTGGGTATTTACCCGTTTATGACGGGTATGGGGGGTAGTTTCCTACCCGCGGGGATTTTGCGGGTAATTTTTCTTACTCGTTTATTATATGGGGCGGGTACGGATATAATAGTACCCGTACTCGCGGGCATCCGTTACTCGTGAGAATTAGTAAATTACAATATTACCCTCGGTACATATACTAAAAAATCCTAAGCTAATTCAATACACATATTTTATGTTTTGAAATCTTATGATGATGTTATCAAAATGTTGTGTGTTTATCAAAATGAAGTTATCAAAATGCTTGAAGAGTTGAAGTGTTATTAAAATATTATAATTTACTTTGTTTTAAAGTGTCATGGGTGCCCGCCAATACCCGTGGTAGCCGTCTCCCTGCAGGTAATTGAATGGGTACTCATTTTTGATACCCGCGGGAAATAAACGGGTTGCGGGTACTCGTTTATTTTGCAGAGCGGGTAGCGGATAGGCACCCTCCGTCCAGTTGGCATCCCTAGTCATTCTCGGTCGAAGAATTTCACCTAAAAACAAATTTATCATTAGTAATTATTTATAATGAACTAATTAATAAATACTAAACACTAGATAATTTTTTTAAAATAAAGTACCTTCTGTAAATTTTTTCATATGGGCATGTACTCATGTGTGATTGTAGATGAACCGCATAATTTGTTGCGCCTTCACCATTGACAGATCACCGATATCTTTCATCATTAGATCTATACAATAGGCTGCACATGGAGTCCAACAAATGTGAGGATAATCTTATTCAATTATCTCACTTGTCCTTTTGAAATTTGGCCCGAAGTCGGTTACAATTTGCATGACGTTATGGGGACCAATTTCCTCGAGCACTTATGTCATCAGCTTTGCGATGTAGATTGCATCATGATCATCTGACGAGTTCAGTGACTTGTGATAGACCACCTTTCTATTGCAATAAATTAGAAAGTTGAAGGTTTGAATACAAGGTTTCAAACATAATTTAAAATGCGCACAAATGACGTCCATCATAAAAATTGATCATTTCTTTGGGACCATCATGACTAAGGTCGATTACATAGGTCTTCAATGTCCACATTTGGAAATTTTCCCAAGTCATTATATTTAGTGGGAGCCCAAGCACTAGTCTCTCTATCCCCAAAGTCATGTGAGTGTGTATTAGAGACGGCGTAGGTTGAGTCTCAAACCTCTTGCAAGCTACTGAATATATTGTGATGATAATTTTACAAGGTTGTTGGTCCCCCTCATGGTTTTGGTTGATGGCGATCTTTGACTCTCTTCTCATAAACCTTGGTTATTCTTGCCCTCTAACCACCGCGAGCGGTATCTTGTGTGCAGTGGTCGAAGTAGAGCTCATTCGTTCAAAGTTCGACAGGTGCTGATGTTGATGGTACAATAGTGTCTTCTGCACTAGCTCCATCATCATCATCACCTCCATCTTGTGTGTTGCTACTGCTATGTACGGGGTCTTCTTCTTCAATTGCATCCAAAGGATCCACCACCGGTTGTTTTTCTTTGCCTTTTCCATCGGGAAGCTGATTGTGATTAGGAAAACGAGGAGTCAAACTTGGATCGTCGTCTTGATTGCGAATGCATTCGTTGAGAGGGAGCAAGGCTCATGCCCCTCTCAAATTGTTGGCTATCGATGTCTTGTTGGCTCCCCGATTCGAGGTGAAGGTCGAGGTGGATTCGAGGGGAGCAAGGCTCATGCCCCTCTCAATATGATCGGTGAAGGTCGAGGTGGATTGCTTGGTTCGTCAAGAAAAGGCTAGTCTTTCTCCATTGCGCTTCACGAACTCAGCATCGAAAGGATTTATCTATGTAGTATCACCTGGCGGAAACAATGTATTTTTTGTTCTAAGGGCGTATTTATACTGGTCTGCGGGATTTAAATAATAACCTATAAAAAATCAAGAACTCAATGGGTATAATGATTTAAAATTAAATAATTATAGAATATTTAAAATAAATAAAATAAATACCTGCTAAATGTTTATCACGCCCCATTTGATTATCCCATCTCTCGGAGATGATATCAATACAGGGCTTATATTTGTTTGGAGTAATCAAAAGCCTCTTTATTTCTTCTTGTGTTTGGGGAATGTCATGGTAGATATGACCCATTCATAGCGTCTTTTCCATGTCCACCTGTCATAGAACCTTGTACAATGTTTCTACGATGATGGTTCTCGGTTTCCTTTTCATCTGGTCTCGTGGCATATACGGATGATGACCAATCTTAGCTTGTAAACGTTGTCCTCAAGCCAACTTTTTTTTGTTGGAGCGACCTTAATTTGATGAAATTTGTTGCAAATTAAGTCGATCATGTTTGAAGAATTTCACCTAAAAATGAATTTAATTATTAGTGATTATTTATGATGAATTTATTAGTAAATAGTAAAAATAAATTAAAAAAATAAATCTATCTTCTGTAAATTGCTTCATATGGGCATGTACCCATGTGTGATTGTAAATAAATCGTGTGATTTGTTGCACCTTTTTAACTGTCAATTTCATCAATGGTAGATCACAAATATCTTTCATCATAAGATCTATACAATGTGCTGCACATGAAGTCCAAAAAATGTAAGGATAATCTTCGATTATCTCACCTGCCCTTTTAAAGTTTGCACCATTGTCGATTACAACTTGCATGACGTTATGTGGACCGGTCTCCTTGAGCATGTCTGTCATCACCTTGGAAATGTAGATTGCATCATGGTGCTCATTCGAACAGTTCGTTGATTTGTGATATACCTCATTCCTATTACAATTACAATAGATGAGGAAGTTGATGATGCTCATCCAGGTTGGCTAGTCCAACTATCACACTTCAAACTGCGTCGTAATCCTCCCACATCAAATTTCGTAGGGAGTTGGAGGGGCAATACTTGAGCCGATCTTTTGGATTTATATACCATAGATCAGTAGTAGGGATTATTTGTTGCATTTGATGTAATCTGGTTGAAGTGGAACTAGTTGGAGATTGCTCTCTCCAACTTTCACTTCTTGGTGTTGCTTCAAGCATCGTCAATGTGCAGTTGCTTGGATGACTGAGAAGGAAATGCCCTGGATCAAGGTCAGTTGAAGACTTCCTACCGCCAGTTTGTGTGAGGTTTGAGAAGAAGCCCCGGATGCCTCTGCCTCTGCTTTGGGTTGTAGGTACCCTCGTGCTGGAACTCTGGCCAATATGAGGACCGGAGGGAGTTGAACCATTTCGGTTCATTGCTCCCGCAGTCAAAGTTGAGCCAATGCTGCTGGTGCCACCGTTGCCACTGTCGTTGCCTTACTCAAATTTAGATCCCAGATAATACCTATGATCTCGATTGAATGCTTGTTGCTCCAATGAGGCACAGATGGCGGCTACAAGTAGGGTTGTCCACTATTCAATGCACATCGAACCAAATCGAAAAATCGAACCGAATAATTCGATTCAGTTTCAATAGTAATAGGTTTAGTTCTTTACCCGAATCGAAATCGAATAGTGGTATTCGGTTCGGAGTCGGTTCCCAAAATTTGGGAATCGACCCGAACCGAAAACCGAAAAAAAAAATTTATTTTTTTTATTTTTCTATTCTACGTTTCGGGATTTAGGGTTCCAACTTCCCAATCTATTCGATCGCTCTTTCTTCTCCCTTCGGTTTTCCTCCACAATTCGATTTTCGGTTTGGAAACTGAACCGAACCGAATTTGGTCGGTTCGGGTTGATTCGGTTTATGATGTATTCGGTTCGGTTTTCGAGTTGAATTTTGAGTGAGAAAAAAATTTGGTTCAATTCGGTTTAGTTCGATTCAGCTTGAACCGAATGGACAACCCTAGCTACAAGCTCCAATCCTCGTCAACATCGTCATAACGACCCTCATATTGGGGACCCTCGTATTGGCGCACGTCTTCGGTAACTTTTCGGTCGAACTCTTGTCTTTGTTCGGCATCCCAACGGTATAAGGTAAATACCGGGTGTACCCAATACCGAAAAGTTGAAATTCTGGTACATATTGCCCATACCGGACGGGTACGGTATGAAATCTAAACACATGCCATGACTTCAATATGTTCTCATGTCTGTGATAGTGTTCCTCCAAATGCTTTTTCAAGTCTACTGTAGGCCTTTGCAATCGTGCAGCCAACTGAGGCTGTGGCATGCAACACCTAATGAATATACAACATGCTTTATTCTAAGTAATAATTTTCTTACAAAACATGATTCTTATTTTGTAGTCTGATAATTTTGTATTTGATCTTTTCAGGGAACTTTTGTTGAGGGTATTAAGGAGGAGGTTGTCTTATCTCCTGCACACGCACTCTCCCTTATTGCGGCGGGAGAAGGTAAAATTTGAAATTTCATATCATTATCAACAACCATTGTCCTTTATGTTAATTCTTGCTTGCTTATGGATAGTTCAATGTTTTGAGAGACATTTGAAGCATGATATCAAATACCGTACCGTACCGGGCGGTACGGCCGGTATTTACCGGTTTTTGAAAAAAACGGTATATGAGATACCCGGTATTGGGCGATATCGGATATCTCGGTAAATACCGCCCATACCGGGCGGTATTTGATGTCATACCGGGCGATACCGCCCGGTATTAGGGTTTTTCACAGATACAAGAGAATCATTACATTGGAGTTATGACAACATAAGAGGGTTAGGGCAAATTAGTCGCCACATATCCCAACATACGGTGTTGACCTTAGTCGTGTATGTCTTCAAGATATGTACGAGTACGACGGACGTCATTCGTCCGCATTTTAAACATTGTATTAATGTATTGACATTTGAATATTAAATTTAAGTATTTCTTGATCAATTATGTGTTATTGGAGGTATTTTTAACAGCAAAATCAAAAAAAGAAGTCTGGTATGCATTTTTCGTACCGGACCGTACCGTGTGTTGGTATCGGTACCGGTATTTAAACCATGATTTGAAGTCTGATCTATAACTAGTCTCCGAAGCTCACATTTGAAATTTGTCCCATGTCATAATGTTTTGGCATGCGGATACCACATCATCATTATACTTTCTTTGGTGGAGTAGTTTCAAAATCATTCTACTCATTGTACTTTGCTCCATAGTGTGCATGAGATCCACTAGAATATGAGCTACTATGAGTATTGGACTCGACCTCGTGAAGGCTATTAATCATGTCATGACATTGTTGTCCAGAGAGTGTTTGAACGCCTTTGGGCATTTGGATAAGTCGGAGTATCCTTCAACCAAATGTTGGCGTCACGTCAAGTGAGTGATCCCTCCACAAGAAGTGGATGCATTGCTCTTCTCCAATTGACGGCAGTGCTGCCGCGTGGGGTCGTTTTGACTTTTTGGCAGTATTTTGATAGAGTTTCAGGATAAAAATGAGAAAATGAGAGTTTTGAAAGAGATTTGAGAGCGATTTGAGAGAATGAGAGAGTTTTGAGTGACATTTGAGAGAATGAGTGACGAGTAGTGTATAGAAGAGACGAGAAGAGAATGAGCTTGAATAAAGCGTAGTCGTTGGGTTTGTACTGCCCAATATAAACCTTGTATCAGGTAGTATTTTGCCATTATGGCCTTGTACCGGTACTGGTTTTTGAGGTTTTCGCAAAAACCAGTAGGTATCCGCCGTACTTCTCGCAATGGTATGAGATTTGAAACTATGGTTTGCCTTGAGATGATTCTCAAAAATGAAATGGCCTACACTTTCTTTCTTCCTCGCTTGGTATCTATCTTTGTTAACATTCAAAAGTCAAATATGCTTGCATTAGTGTTCGGTTTGCAATTGTTAAAGCCATATGAATGGTGTTATATGCATGGTTTAAAATCTCGGTTTCAGTACCGATTTCGGTACCGTACCGACACTCGGTATGGTCCGGTACGGAAAACACCATACCGGTTTTTGTTTTTTTAATTTTAGAAATAGGTCCAAATCTTCAATAACATCATAATTGATAAAGAAATGCGTAAAATTAATATTCAAATGTCAATTACATGAATACAATATTTAAAATGCGGACGAATGACGTCCGTCATACCCATACGAGCCATACATATCTTGGCCTTCGGGACATACACGACTAAGGTCAACACCGTAGGTCTCTAATGCCCATATTTGGAACTTTTCCCATGACATAATGTCTCGGTATCCATTATACCACATTGACATTAGCGTTTTTTTGTTGGGATTCCAAAAACTAGATCATGCATCATCAGTTGAGTAGGTACTGGATACAGAGTAGGTAGATTCAGAAACCTCTTGCAAACTACTCATCATATCGTGATGGTAATCTTGCAAAGCTGTCGGACCACCTCCCCGACGCGGGCCTCTTTTCTTGTACACCTGAGTTGTTTGTCCGGTTCTATCACCATGGTCATCATCTTGGGTGGCGTGATCGAAGTATTGCTCATTTGTCCATAGATCATCAGGTGGCAGTGTTGATGGCACGACGGTGTCTTCTCCACCAGCTCCATCATCATCATCATCATCATCTCCTCCGTCTTCTGTGCTGCTACTGCTATGAATGGAGGGTTTGTCTTCTTCGTCCTCTTCTGCTTCTGCAATCGCATCCAAAGGATCAATTGATCGTTTACCTTTGGCTTTGCCTTTAGCCTTTTGCCTTTGAAGATGTTGCCTTCTTTTTTCCCTTTGATTGGGAAGATGGAGAGTCTAATTTCGATCGGCGTTTTGCTTGCCGAATTCGTTGAGAGTCCAAGGGAGTAATGGCCATGTCTTCTGGTTGGCTCTCAGACCCAAGTGCATCAGATATAATTGGTGAAGGCCGGTCGCCTGGTTCATCAAGAAGAGACTGGTCGCTCTCCATTGCACTCCACCAATCAATTATCGGGTCCGCATCGCCTTGGACGAACTCGACATCGAATGGATCTACATGTTGAATATCTACGTTTTCTAATGTCCGCATTCGAAGCCGCATGTTGTAATGAACGTATACTAGCTTCTCTAATCGGGCATATGAAAGCCAGTTGCGCGGCTTGGTATGAATCAAGGAGAAGGTCGACCAATTTCTCTCACATCCACTTGATGATGTGGTTTGCGAGAGGATACGTGTTGCAATCTTCCGAAGAGTTGGAGCTTCGGTTCTAAATTGCAACCACCATTCAAGTGCAATAAATTTAAATTTGATATTAGTAACGACTAACGAGATTACCAATATTATCATTAATAAATAAATTGAGAAAAAAATTATATCTACCTGGATCCATAGAATCTCGGCACGATATTGCAAATGGATCTCCGAAAGTGCCACTTGAATCTCGGAAATATTTTGATTCATTTAGAGCTTGTGCCGCTTCATTGATTGATGTCGTCATTCGTTGTATGACCTTGCGAAATGGATATAACAAACTATCCGTCGTTCCAAGATCATATCGATACTGGTATGCGGGATTTAAATAATACGCTACAAAAAATTATAAATCTAATAAGTAATTTAACATAATGAATTAAAATTAAATAAATTTCAGAAAATTAAATAAAAAATTACCCGCGGTGTATGTCACGACCCATTTGATCCTTCCACCTCTAGGAGTGTCAATGAAGGGTTAATACTTGGTTGGAGAAATCATAACCCTCTTGATTTCTTCTTGTGCTCGGTGAATGTAGTGATAGATATGAGCCATTTGAGGCGTCTTTTCCATATCCACCTGTCGTAGAACCTTGTACAATGGTTCTACGGCGACGACTATCTCCGCAACGCAATCCCAGAAGCGCGTGTTGAGCATGTACTTCTCGGTTTGCTTTCCATCATTAGTTCTAGCATATCTTGATGTAGACCATTCCTCACTTGTAAACATTGATCGAAGGCCCGCCTTACGCTGTTGGAGCGACCTTAATGCGATGAAATTGGTTGCAAAACGAGTCACTCCTGGTCGAAGAATTTCACCTAAAATATGGAATTATTATTAGTAATTATATCCTAAACTAATTAATAAATAAATACTATAAATTATTTTTAAAAAATACCTTTTGTAAATTTTTTCATAAGGGCGTGTACCCATGTGTGGTTGTATATGAAGCGCGTAATTTGTTGCACCTTCTTTACATTCGTCTTTACCATCGGTATATCACTGATATCTTTCATCATTAGGTCTATACAATGGGCTGCACATGGAGTCCAACATATGTGAGAATAAACCAGTTCAATTATCTCACCTGCCCTTTTGAAATTGGCTCCGTTGTCGGTTATAATTTGAACAAAGTTCTGGGGTCTATTTGTCTCGATCACCTCCTTCATCAGCTTCGAGATGTAGAGAGCGGTATGGACTTCATCGGACGCGTTCACCGACTTGTGATAGATAACCCTCCTGTTGCAATAGATGAGGAAGTTGATGATGCTCTTTCGGGTTGGTCCGGTCCAACTATCGCACATCAAACTGCATTGTAATCGCCCCATTGCCGCTTGACGTCGTCGATCCATTCATTTATTTCCTTGACCTCATGTTTAAGCAAAGGTCCTGAAATTTCATACGTAGTTGGAGGGGTAATACCTGGGCCTACCTTTTGGATGGTAGACACCATAGTTCGGTAGTACGGGTTGTTGGCTGCATTTGCGGGAATCCGGCTGAAGTGGAACCATTTGGAGATGGCTTTCCCCAACTCTCACTTCTTCGGCTTGCCGTACATATCGTCTATGCGTTGTTGCTTTGCTGATGAAGGAGGAAATGCCCTGGGATCAATATCAGAAATATTAACATTAGTTTTCCTACCACTTGCTCCGAGGTTTGAGAAGAATCCACGAAAGCTTCCTCTACTCCTCCTCTGCTATGAGTTTGAGGTGCTCTCATGCTAGAACTCCGGCCAATTTGAGGACCGGAGGGAATTGGACCGCTTCGGTCCATTGCTCCGGCAACCGAAGTTGAGCCGACGCTGGTTATGCCACCACTGCCACTGCCGCCGCCATATTCGAATTGAGATCCGGGATAATACATCTGTTCTCGTTCGTAATGTTGATGCTCCAATGAAGCTCGGATGCCGGCTTCAAATTCCGCATCCTCGTCGTAATCGCCACCTCAAGCCTCATATTGGTCACCGCTGACATTTTGGGTAGCTCGTCGGTCGAACTCGGCTTGTTGAGTTGCATTCTTAAGACGTTCCTTCTTGTTGTTGTTGAGTTGCGCTTTGAACATCTTTCGGACTTCGGACGGTACTTTGGAGCAATTGACGACGTCGGGATATCCTCCGGCCAAGTGTTGCTTCAATCGAGTGATGCCTCCACCACGTGAAATCATATCACAGTGGAGGCATTGCCAGTGATGAGCCTTCTCCAACCGACGACCGTGCTGCCATGCGGGGTCGGCTTGAGATTTCGGCGCCATTTCGATAGAATTTCGACGTAGAACTTAATAAAAAAAGATGTGTGAGAGAGATTGATGGATAGAGGGGTAAGTGAGTGAAAAGAGTGTTTTGGGGGCTTTATATAGCCCCCAAAACACCCCAAACCCTGCCCCAAACGGCTAGAGAGCCGTTTGGGGTCACTGTTTATCATACCGGGCGGTATACCGGTATACCGCCTGGTATGATTAAATACCACCCGGTTTGGGCGGTATATATCAAATACCGCCCGATATCGGGCGGTACAAGCCGACAATGTGCCCGACAGCCCGACAGGGCTGTCGGCCACCCGTTGCCAACGGCGCTCAGCGCCGTTGCCAACGCCAACGTTAACAAACCATCATACCGCCCTTACCGGGCGATATATAGCGAAATACCGTCATATACCGCCCGGTATACCATATATACCCGGTATTTTCAAATATCGGGTATATCGAATACCGCTAACCCCAAAAACCGGTAAATACCGGGCTTACCGTACCGTTTCGGCCGATTTTTTAAACCATGGTTATATGTTTTTTATGGAGTGTGACAGTAGGTTATAAATGTTTATGAGACAATAAAATTTCACATGAGATAGGAACATGGTCTAGTTATGACCCTGGGTCAACACTAAGACTGCATGGAAAAATGTTTCTCCAGTATATGAATGCTTGTTAGATTGCTAAAGGTATAGCATGAATCTTTTTGATGTCTTATACTACTGATGATTCTTTATTTAAGCTAATGATGATGTTTTCTTAATTGATAACAGAGCATAGACATGTTGGATCCAATAACTTCAATTTGTTAAGCAGTCGAAGTCATACAATTTTTACACTGGTAATTGTGCTTCACCTGAATACTGGTTAGAAATTTCAATAGTGAGATTTATTTTGATTTCTTAGTTATCTTTGTGACAAACATATATAATTTTTGTGCTCTGCCAACTAAGTGGATAAGATCATCTAGGTAAACTTATTTTTATTGGCATGAAATTCTGATGTTAAATCTAGTTTAGTTGAGTGTCTACCATTCAACATTCGTGGAGATTATCTACATTCATGGCCCTTTGCTAGATGTCTGGTTTAAAGCAGTTTTACTTTGGTTGTTAGTTGGCATCATGTGTAAAGCATTTCAGTAGTACTAAAGTCTTCTGAATATTAGTCATAGTTTAAATCCTGTAACACTCAAGTTTACTCCCATATTGGAGGTACGTGGGAAGTTGTGTTGATTAATAAGACTTAACACATGTACTATCATCAACTTAAGCATTTTAATTGGCGATTGTAACAATTGGTGTTTGAACGGATCTAGTCTTAGGCATGATGGGGGATCATATGTGAGAAAGGTTGTTTTTGATGGGGTGGAGCCATTACTAGGGCAGGCCTGAGATGCTACTACCGAAGAGGGCATGATTGGCGATGCATTTGACTTGATTTTGGTCTTGACGAGGATGTCCAAGTTTGTAATATCTTAGTCTAGTTCCACATGGGAATACGTGGGAAATTGTGTTTATTAATAAGGTTTTCTGGATGTACTATCATCTTCAACTTAGGCATCTTAATTAGACAGAAGCTGATAGCCAATTACTTCATCAGGCAAGTCATAACAAATTTCTATTCTGTATCATGCCTATTTAGATATGAACCAAGTACCATGAATAATTTTTTTTTCAAGTATTTCCCATCCTCTCAATGCTAGTTTATTAAAGTTATGGTGCTTCACTATTCCCCCAAAAGTAGTGACTTTACAGCATGTTGTGGTGTTTCACTAATCAAAATCCATCATGTCCTATGTGCTTCTAAGTTGTCCAATCTTTAGCAGGGATGCTTTAGTAACAAAAATGTACTTGTTCACTTCAGCAAGATGTTCCCAAATAGAATTTGGTTTGATCAGTGTTCACAATATGCTGAACTTGCTATTGCATGCATAAGCAACAGATATATAAAACAGGTCCCTTGCATTATTAAGGGGAAGGGAGTTGGAAGCAAGATATTAGAAAAGAAAGACGAGAGAAAGAGGGGTCAGAGAAGTTGTGATAACAAAAACAAATCCAGTGGGCAACACATTTAAAGGATCTAATCTTATTTTTAGAAAAGGATCTAATCTGTACTTATTATTAAGACTCCCCCGCATGTGTGGATCGGCAAATTGGAATGATCATTGGCCTAAGTGTAACATGTGGATTGACATAAACTAATTGGGAGTTATTAATGGGTTAATTGATGGATATAGACAAATCTTTCATTGTTTTAACAAATCTTGCTCCAATTTCAAAAAGTAACAAATATATACTGTTATATACATCATCTTTAAACTTTGTAACATAACTAGCCTCTTGTCAGCCTCCCTCCCTCTACTTTCCTCGTTAAGCTGCTGACTTGGTCTTTCACGTCAATTTTTTAAATACTTTTATATCCTAACATAGCCAAATCACTTAAGTTTTTTTAAGAAAAACTCTTATATATTACTAAACCCTACCCTTTTTGATATTAATAAATGCTTTCCTAGGTAACGTACAAACCTCAGCTGAACCCTAAACTAAACCCCCTTGAATGTATAAGTTTTTTTGTGTAAAAAATAATTAATTTGCCCATGTTGAAAAGCAGAGCTCATGGCCTAGAGAATCTATAAGGACATTTGAACTAGACTGGCTCTATTAGAATCACCTATTGCAACGTCTAAAAATATAATCAAAATTGTGAAACTACTTGTTCTTATTAGTGACTTGATGCTTTAGTTGTCCTGTAATTATTGCAAGGAAAATGTGGATCAATAATAGATTGATTTGTTAAGTTTGATTGGGTGACAACTTTTTCCAAAGTGCAAGTTGTTAGAAAAGTATCTTATCTCTACAATATTTTTAAGACTCCGCTCATGAGTAGGTGGACAAATTGGAGAGGCCTAAGCAAACATATCGGTTGTCTTAATTAGATTGCGAGTAAATTTTTTTATTACATAACTGAGTATATATTTTTAATTATTGAAGTTGCAGAATTTCAGCATAGGATCTCTTGCTCTAGTAGCATGTTAGATTTTATTTGATGATTGCTTCTCCTAGAAGCTTAAGCTGCTAAGCAAGGGTCCAATTTATAATTTGTATTCAACATGATTAATTTGGGAGATTCCCATATCCTTGGTTGCAGTATAGATCTTCTCAACAATTTATCTTCTTTTTTGGTGCTTGATATAGTGGATTTTAATAGAACTTGGCATAAGATTACATGATTAATTTTGGAGATTTCCATATCCTTAGTTGTTCTGTAGATCTTGTCAACATTACATTGGAAATGTTGTTTGGCCTCAGACTCTTTCCAAATGAACAAATATTCACAATCCTTTTAAATGCCTATAAAATCTAATTACTTCACAAATTAATATTTGACATTACTTTTTGCCTTCTTGACAGACGATAGAGAGTAGCCCTTTTGATGATTGTGGTGAAGGCGGAGCAGTTAATTTTTCCCAGCTTGTAAGTTTGATTCAGCCACTGCTTGATCTTCGTCTTTTTTGGTTTCACACCTCATATTGTTTTAGCATATGGGAATTTTAACTATAGGCTTAATTTCCAACTCACATGTTGGAATTGCTGGAAATGGTTGTATGTCTTTACTGGTAACTAGTTCATTGTGCAACAATATTTGGGTTGCTTATGTACTTCTCTTTCACTCATAAATGCAGAACCTCATCGATCTGGCAGGTTCAGAGAGCTCAAGAGCTGAAACTACTGGAGTGCGTCGAAAAGAGGGATCTTACATTAATAAAAGCCTGTTAACTCTTGGAACTGTGAGATTTTAAAACCAGTGCTCCCATATAATATCTGATATATTTTTTTGCTAGAAAACTTTCATGTTCGTCACATCTATGATTTGTTTCCCTATTCTATTGGAAATTTTAATCTGATGAATGCATTGTCACAGCATGGAGCTTTCTGGTTAGAGAAGGCCAAGGAACACGACTTTAAGATAGTACAACAAACTTTCTATGAGTGAACAACTAGATGTAGCTCTAGTAGAGTAGAAAACAAATGAAACCTGTTAAGATTGTATTTTTTTCAAAGAAACATGCATGCTGTAGTTACATGGTGTGAATCAAGTATGATTAATGTGAGGAGAGGTAGAGGGAGATGGAAGAAATAATAAAAGAGAACTGGCTGCCCCCAGTTTAACTAAGAAACTGCCTTATACAAAGATTAATGACGGAAAATTATTCATGTAACCACTCCCAAAAAGTTGGGATGATAATTAAATAAACATGTATACGTTACTGCAATTGAACTATTCTGAGATTTGTTATCTCATTGTTTCAATTTTATGTTAATCAAAATCCTTTTCTTCATTTATCCAACTCTCCAGTGAATATCTGTACTGCTACACTTTGCAGGTTATTGCAAAGTTAACTGATGGAAAAGCTACACATATTCCATATAGAGATTCTAAATTAACTCGACTCCTTCAATCATCTTTAAGTGGTCAGGGGCGTGTATCTGTAAGTTAAGATCACTTGTGCAAATTTGTATGAGATCAACTACTTAAAAGAAAGATTGTTTGAAAATAGTTTCATTTCCTTTCATCTTTTTTCTGTTATGTAGCTCATCTGTACAGTTACTCCATCATCAAGCAATACTGAAGAGACACATAATACACTGAAGTTTGCCCATCGTGCAAAATGCATAGAGATCCTAGCTTCACAAAATAAAGTATGTCTTCTTCTGAGCAATGGATATTTGAATAGGTTAAGGATAATTGTCTTAAATCTAAAAGAATGGAGTTCAACTTTAAGGAAATATTGTTCATTGTATATCTACTCTATGATTTCCCATTTTCGGCTGCTGTCATTGATTTACTTGCTTTATGGGTTGCAGATTATAGATGAAAAGTCTCTAATAAAGAAATACCAAAATGAGATCCGATGCTTAAAGCAAGAGCTGGAACAATTAAAGAGAGGCATTGTGACAGTTACTCCACAGAAAGATATGGGAGTAGATGATATTTTTCTCTTAAAACAAAAGGTAGGTCATCACTGCATCCTTTTCCACCTTATGGTTGGTAGTTTTCACGTTGCTTATTATGTTAAGTGTTTGCATTTTATTCAGCGGGTGCATTTTATTATCCTTATAATGCATGATTGACATTGGATGGGGCTATTAAACCTTAATTCAACTGACTTTATTAGATTTGGCATTATAGTTTCAAGGTACTCACTAATTCCAATTCTGTATATCCAATTGGTACATCAGTACATGTAATGATGTAATCTGAAGCTGATTGGAGTTGCTGGAATTGGTTTGGATCAATTTGATTCAACCAATATTGATCCCAATTTTAGGTTAATTGATGGCCCAAAGGAAAAAAAAGGAGGTGGAGTTGGAGGGGAAGTTTAGATGTAGGAAACACATACGCTTCCATACATGCACACATACAACCCCAAATGAAAGAAACAATAAACGAACTGGAAAACAGAGTATAACAAGTTGCTAATATTGTGTTTCTAACCATCATGTTTGTTGGTCATCATTAATCACTGGTGTTGTAGACTTGTAGTGTTTGTCATCTGTTATATACAGAGAAGTGTTTCAAGGAGAGGAAATGGGAATCAATGGACTGTTAAGAATATAAATGAATGGACCCCTTCCTAGCAACTCCAGCTTTGCGCTTTGCCAATACTAGCCCTAAAGCACTAGGTTGCCTATTCTGTCTGCTTTCTCGCCATTCGCTTCCCCTCTCTAGCCTGCTACCTTCATTTGGGCACCCTAACCTTAAGCCAGAGGTGGCCGCATCTCTACTCTTTCTTGCCATCCACCCCCACTCCGCAATCCTTGAGGACAGCAACAAGGGAAAAGGACAGCGGTCTTTGTAGGGAGATTTTTTCCTCCCTGCCTATTTTTCTCCTTTGGATTTGAAGGGACCAAATCTATTCATTTATATTCTCTATAAGGACAACTAAAGTAGCTTTTAATAAAATAACCATTGTTACACCCCGCCCAGGCTTATCCCTATATAAGGGACCTTACCCAGGAGAAGTGCAACTAGCAACCAAATCAACAATAACAAGTGGACAAAATTTAAATTACAACCAGATTCCAAAACAAATGTCCAACGAGATAACAATTAATGAAAGTTCAACCGTCCATATAGGAATAGAGGAATTAAACTTTAGTCCAAAAGTCTAAACAAGTCCAAATATAACATGAATGAACAGTCCAACTAATAAAATAGGAAACTAAGATAGTATGCGGAAGACGTCTCCTCCAAAACTCTAGCTACCCCATAAGGAAATGCCGTCATACCTGAGGATTTGAGGCAAAAACAACAAACATCAGCAGAAGGCTGAGTAAGATTGCAACAAGATGCTATGATGCCATGTATACACCGGAAGATATGATTCAACAGTTTATTTAATGCTCCTACACCAACAACTACGTCAACTATTCTCTACGTGAATATCTGGTCATAGACCCAATCAAGAGCGTAGTGGACATTGGGTTTCCCCCGCACTCTCGCACCCTGAGAGTGACACCTCAAGCTTGCTCCAGCTAGAGATGTGACTATCCAAAAATGCTAGTCCGCCGACGTCTAACACCTCGACGCCGCACACACACCTGTGTGGTAAATAGGTGATCACCTGTGTCACTTGCCTTACACCTTGGGCAATATATCAACAGTGTGCAGGGCTATCGCCCAACAAAAGATCAACTATGCATCATGTCAACAACTACAATACTACAACTCAACTAATATAATGCTAGTAGTCATGTCATCATGTATGAATTAAATATATAATCAACAGCATAAAGCATGCAACATCTATACTAGCATCCTCAACTAATATGCATATAAAAACATCGTGCTGGCAACATGTTTCAACAAATATGCATAAAGAGTTTCAACAGCAATAGACATCAATTTTCAATGGAAATAGAACAACAAGATATATTTCGACGTAGGGTAACACTCGATCTAGGATGAGATTCACCTTGACAACAACTACAACAACAGAACAACTCGAGTAGAAACCACAAAAACGAATAAAATAATATTTTTCGATTCGGCATGCAAAACGAGACGAAAGCACCCACTGATTTCAACATCTGAAAGCCAAACGGAGAAACTGGACCCACCAATGAATTTGAGGCGCTGAGTAGGTACAAATTCATATATAATAAGACTTATTTGACCAACTATAATGCCTCCAAATAATTATTTAAAGCAATAGAAAATAACTTAGATAGCTACTCAATGAATCGCTGTTACGAACTCATGTAACAGTGCTACAACTTATGTGTCATTGCTACAATCGTAGTGCTACAAACAACTTATATATCATCCCATATACCACTGTCATATTACTAAAAACAATAATCAACTTAAACAACAACATAACACCGATATATAGAATATAACACTCTACAAGAAGATATCACTGAAATAAACTCTTAATTATATTACATCTGGTTATAAACTTAACCCATTCATCTACCCTAACCTAGGGTTCACCAGCGTTGCTTCCACTCCCCTACCGCCGCCTCTACCCGATGCCGCCGCCTACCGCCTTCGACCGAACGAGATACCCGTCGGGATTCTCGACGTCCGACGACGACTCGCCGCCACCTCCATCCCATCGCTACCGCCGCCGCCGCCGCCGCCTGAACCGTGCGAGCAGCGAGATGGGAGCTGTGACATTGCCGACCGGCGACGATGACTCACCGATCGACGCCGCCGACTTGATCCAACCAGACGAGGCCCTCGCCGGACTCTCACCGTCAGGCAGCGACCCGTCGTCGCCTATCGCATGGCGACGACTCGCAGCGGCAAAGCTTGGCTGCCCCTTGGGTCCGGGGCGACCACATGCCGCCGATCTCGCGGCACTTCGACGGCATGACTCCTCTGTCCTGCCGAGTGCCGCGTCCGACAACATCCTCGCCGATCTATGCAGCCGCGACTCGGCCCGACAGCACACGCCTAGTAGTGGTCGCCCCTGGCAGCGGCTGCGATTGGCAACGGCAGAGCGCTGCCAGACCACCGGACAGGGGTGATCTCGCCCCGTCGCTCCTGACAGCGTCGATCGGAGCCCCTCCCGGCTATCATCTTGCCGACGATCCAGACTGCCGTCGCACGATCCGACGACGAGAAAACACAACGAGAAAACACGAAGAAAAACACATAACATAAAATCTCGGAAACATCGCGAAATCATAGATCGACGACAAAAATCTTGGAATCTCATCCTAAGAACAGCGTACCCTACGCGAAGGAAAAAGGATAGGATGAGAATCCTACCTAACAACTCCTCCGAACTCCGATTCACCGGAGTCTTCTTACTGCCGCCGCACGTCATGCTCCTCCGTCACCGCTGCTACAGTATTCGAGAGAGCGAGAGAAAAAAATTAGCGAGGGGATTTGGGCTAATTAAATAGGATTATGCACTTTTGTAAAAAGATCCCTCCAAGAAAAATATTTACAATAATGCCCTCAATTTTTCAGGTCATAACATCCATTCTGTTGTAGAGAAGGGAGATATGACATTCCTGCTCTCCTCAGATTAATTTCTCATGCTTTTATTTATCTTTTACTTATCCTGTGGTTCATGCACTTAAGTTGAGAATCATTAGGTCCAGAGTGTGCTCTTCGAAGCTACAAATATCTAAGGTTTTATCTTTTATGTGGAATATATAGTTATCTTTATACTGTATAAATAAGCCATAGTCATATCTGGCAGCTTAAAGCTACACCAAAATAAAAAAATTTCCTCGGGATATTTAACCATGATGCGCTTCCAATGAGAACTAAATTATCGGAGCGTGGTATTCCAATCCAAAATATATGTTGTCCGGGATGCATGAATTCCCCATAAACTTCCACACATCTTTTCTTCGGTTGCTATTTTGCACGTCAATATGGTGGAGCTCACCTTTTAAACAGATACAGATGAACTCCGTAGCAACCTATCTCGATCCAATATGAAGTTATTCGTCTAGCTTATGAAATGTGGAACAACTCAATGTAACTATTTATTTTGTCTCTCTATCCTTCCGTTGGGAAGTGATGTTGGATGGATTGTTTTCATCCCTTTGGATTTTGTGTATGCTTCATACTAGAAATGACATATTAGTTATCTTTGGAAAAAAAAAGCCATAGTCATATCTTAAGTGAATTAATTCCCTTAGGGCATGTTTGCGGAGGATAAGATAAGGGATTAGAAGAAAATGTGAATAGAAGAATATAAAATTGATATTATATCCGATGTACACCGGATTTAAAAAATTCATATCCAATCCTATCGTATCCAATGAAGCAAGCATACCATTATACTTTTATGTCTGTTAGAAAAGCTGAATCCTTCTTTTTATTTTCATAAATTTTAATTGTTTTTTTGGTGTTTAGATATAGTTATGACATTTTAATTGTTGAATTTTCAAATTACCAAATTAATATTTCATATAGAGTATTATAAAATTAAGTTAAAAATAGTTATTGAAAGTTATTGAAGTTTCTAATGCACATATCACCATTTTAATCCAGAATATGAACAACCACACTGTTATGCTTACTGTTTTTTGAAACCTGGCCCTGTATAACTAATGATAGTGTTTTTCTAATATTATAATACTTGAAGTTTCTTTGCTGTTTAGCGCCAATTTGATTAGTGCAAATGTTTAACATGAAAAGCTAGAAGATGGTCATGTCAAGCTACAATCAAGACTGGAACAGGAAGAAGAAGCTAAAGCTGCTTTACTAGGAAGGATACAACGTCTAACCAAATTAATTTTGGTGTCTACGAAAGCAAACCAGTCTACAAGATTTCCTCAGCGCCCTGGTCCAAGGCGAAGACATTCTTTTGGAGAGGAGGAGGTTTGATGCCTTATTAATCAATATGGTTTCTTTAATAGATATTCTGCCATGAATTTCTTACTATTGTGTTCTAAATCTTTGTGGAATTTTTTTTGCAACGATTCTCATATATTCTAATGCAATCATATGATCTGCAGCTTGCTTATCTTCCATATCGAAGGCGAGATATGATATTAGATAATGAAAATGGTGTCTATTATGCTCCACTGGAAGGATTTGGTGAAACCAATGATGATGCTTTGAAGGAGGAGAAAAAAAATCGAAAACATGGGCTCCTAAACTGGTTCAAACTACGGGTATGAATAGACATGTAGATGCTCATTACTAGGAATCATTATTGGTAGTAAAATTATTTTACTTGGGATTTTTGTAAATTTGCAATACCTTACTTTCAAAAACCTGTTGCACCATTTTATTAAGTGATAAGAAAATGTATTTATATGAAAAAAAACATCAATGTTAAAGAATCAGCAACATCTAATTAAGATACAGTCTTATTGTATGTATATGTGCCATATGAACATTTTTGTTGTGAATTTCTATAGTTCACCATTAAGCATTTAGGACTAATTGAACTTGATAACTTTACATCTGTGGGATCAAAAAACTGATATATCCTCGGGATATACACCATACTTGATTTTCCATATGGACAAAATTTACTGCTTACTATGTGAAAAAAAGAAAAGAAAATCACGTTTCATATTTTTTACTATTTCAGCAATTAAAATGAAGGCTTTTTGTGGTGGCAATCCCCAAACCCCATAGACATGCCAGTTGGGATGGGTATTATGTTGCACGACCAAATAATTTTGTTGCATCTATTTTCTTAGCATTATATTCAGTCAATATGTCATCATTATGCAAATATTGCTGGTACCTTGTCTTTTGTGTTCAATTGATGATCCATATTACTAAGAAAGACAACATTGCTTAACATGATGGGTTACTTTCTTTCAACAAAAACTATCATAGTATACCACCTTTGCAGTATAGACTAAGCATAACACTTCAGGAAATCATTCAACACAATTTAACACTTCTTTTATTGTTATTATCATTTATACTCTTTGTAAGTTTTTGTAGCCTAAGTGTTACTAAGCATGGTTCCCATGAGTTAGCAGTATAACATGATAAATAAATAAATTCAAATATGCTTAGAAGCATTATGTTAATTGTGGTCACAGCTTGACATTCATTTACATTATCTAAATAGGTAACATACAAATTATAATGAATAATGACAAGCAATTGTCAAGCATCCATCTTATACACCTATTCATCCTGAAAGAATCTTTGCTCAATAACATACTCAAAAAGTACAAAGAAGATAACAAGAACTTAAATGACGGAAGCAAAAATGGATCACTATATTAATTTTATAAATCGTAAAATGCATTACCATTTGGGTACAAGTATTCAAACCCATATCTGGTTGTGCTAATTGGTGCTGGCATATTGTTACTATCAGTATACTGGTTACTACCATCATATTTCCACTGGAAGAGAAAAATAGAAAACTTGACCTGATAATGAATTATTGAAGAAAGCAAAATGTACTCTGCTCAAACATTGCCAAGCCTAATTTTCCTCTTCTTTTTCTCTTTTTCTTGAATTCCATTTGCAGTCACCCTATGAGTCTGAACAATGAAATCATCTATTAAAAAATTTAAAAGACAGATTAGAACATATCTGATCAGTTTTTTTACTGAAGCCATTGAAATCTGACCAAATCATCACCTTGTAGACAACATGTTATACCAAAGTCACATCATCAATAGAACTTTGCATCATTTGTTGTGTTGGATATAAAACATCAACATTTAAGAAAAATGTCCTTCCAAAATGTATGTGCAAACCCTTTGTAAGCCATTTAGAATTATCTGATTTAGCACTTATATTAAAACTAGGTTATCCAATAATAGCTTGGAAGAATGTATGTTAAACATATATGTGGTAGGCTTATGACAGGGCATTTAGAGATATTCTTGCCTTATAGCTCTGATATTTCTCAGGTTCTTGTCTCTTTCAGTGTTTGCTGCATAATCTTTCTACTATAAATTCTATCATTGCATGTTTAATTTTATCTTTTGTCCAGAAACGAGATAGTGGTTTGACAAGTTCAGATGGTGACAAATCCAGTGGAACAAAGTCATACACTACACCGTCGACTCCACAGGCAGAAAGTGTTAACTTCCCTTCAGAGCCTTTAATATCAAATTCCTTAATTCCGGATAGTAATCCTGCAGATAATCTATTGGAAGTAGTACATGACAGAGAACTTCCTCCTGATGATCTCTCTTCCCAAGAGACACCTCTGGTATGAAATTAAAGAAATTATAAGATTCCTATAAAATTTGCTTCTAAACCTAAATCATATTTTATTTTATCTATGGTGGTTGTAAATTCCATCTACTTAAAATTATTTATCCAACTTTGAATAATTTATTAATTTGTGCCCTAATTATTCTTATGCTGAGGATCATCAATTACCAACTCCACATATTAGTCATGACCTTCTATTTACTTTTACATTTGTGCTTATTTACTGATGCTAGTATCCAGTAATTCATAGAAACTTCTAAATATTGTCAATTGGTGATCTACAAAAAATGTCAGCAATTTGAATCGAGTTGAGTTGAGAGCTTTTTTGAGAGGAGACATAAGGCGTGATAATTTTCGTGGAAAGCACGACATCTTGAATAAAATGACAATCGACTTCAATATTTTTTATTCTTTCATGGAAGATCGTTATCACAGTGCATGACCATAGGCCTATTAGAAAAGAACCCAAGTTCTCCTAGGAGACTTTTGACCCATATTAGTTCGCATGTGGTATGAGTCATAACCTTATACTCAGCTCCGACACTTGAGCGGGCTACCACATTTTGTTTCTTACTCCTCCAAGTGACCAAGTTTCCTCCTATATAAATGCAGTACCCTGAGGTAGATCTTCTATCACAAACCCGGCATAATCTGCATCAGAGTACTCCCTCTGTTTTAATATGGTCGTTTTTCCTCAGCCACAGGCCTTTACCAGGAGAACTTGATATAGTTTAGGGATTTTTAATAGAGCATTCCAATGAGAATATTTCGGTTGATGCATGAATTGACTAACAACACCAACTACGTAGGAGATGTTAGGTCGGGCTCATAAATAAGCTTCCCAACCAACTTACGAAATCTCGCAAGGTCCTCGAAGTCCACCTTCAGGCTCAGGTATAACACCAGTATCAACAGGTATACTAGCAGGTTTGCATCCGAGCATGCCTACCTCACTCAAGAGATCCATAACATATTTCCTATGTGAAAGAACCACCCTAGTCTCATTATATGCAAACTCTATTCCAAGAAAGTACCTCGGCCAACCCAAATCATTTGTCACAGAATGATTTTTCAGGTGAGCTTTGACTGCCTCAATTTCATCACTATCACTGCTAGTGAGTAAGATGTCATCGACATATACTACAAGAACCACAAATCCAGTAGATGTTTTTTTTTTATAAACACGGAATGATCAAATTTGCATTATGTTAGCCCAATAGTAGATGTGATTTTGCTTAGTTTGTCGAACAATGTCCGGGGACTTTGTTTTAGGCCATATATTGCTTTCTTAAAGTGACATACTAGATTCTCCCCCTGAGCAACATACCCAAGAGGTTGCTCCATAAAGATAGTCTCAGTTAAGTCCCAATAAAGGAAGACATTCTTAACATCCATTTGATGCATGTGCCAATTTAGATTTATGGCAAGAGAGATGATAACCCTCCTAGAGTTGAGCTGAGCCACAGGAGAAAGTCTTGAAGTAATCTACTCCAAATTGTTGTGTAAAATCTTTTGCAACCAATGCCTTGTACCGTTCAATGGATCTATCAGGAAGATATTTCAAGCTGAACACCCACTTACATGCGACTGGTTTAGAGCCAGGAGGAGGTGGAACAAGCTCCCAAGTTCGTCTGGATATGAGAGCATCCATCTCTTGGCACTCTTCCACTTAGGATCAAGTAGAGCGTCCTGGTATGTCTTAGGAATGGAAACAAAAGACAAGGAGAAAGCAAACTGGCGAAGCGAGGGTGAGAGCTGAGCAAAAGATAAATGATTGCTAATGGGATGGGCAGTACAACTTCGTTTACCTTTTCGTAAAGCAATGGGAAGTTCAACATCGGATCGAGGATCTTGAGATTGAGTCAGAGCTCACAGGGTAGCCTGTTTGGAGGGTTCACCTGGATCTTTATGTCTTCTTTGATAAACTAACAATGGAGGAGTAGGAGACAAGGACTCGTCGGAGTGATGGGCAGTGTTGTCAAATAGCGGACATGGCGTGGCGGATTTTGCTAAATCTGCCACACAGAAACCGCAATGTTGCAGTTTCTGTGTGGCACTGTGTGGCGCCCGCCATCCGCCATGGCGGAAATGGCGCTACTTCACCCTCTTTTTAAATTTTTTTTTAAAAGTAAGGGTATTTGTGTAATTTTTTTAGAAGGGTTAAAATTAAAACCCTAAACTTCTTCATATGGCTGGCGGCTGCTCCCACTTAAAAATTTTCCACCAGCGGCTGCTCCACTCCGGCGACGAAATCCGGCAACAAAATCCGGCGATGAGCTCCGGCAAGGAGTTCCGATGGCAAAATAATAGTTTTTAATATTTTTTAAGGTATTTCTCTCCCATTCACTTCTCTTCTTCATATCATTAATTTTTTCTTGTTTTTTAGGTTATTTTCTCTCTCTTTTCTCTCCCATACATATGTGCAGATTTTTTTTTTTCGGTTTCTTTCGATTTTACTTTTGTTTTCTTTTCTTTTTTTCTTGTTTCTGTTTTCTTTTTTTTTCTTGTTTTCTTTTTTTTCCTCTCTCTTCTGTTTTCTACTTTTCTTTTTTACTTATGTTTTTTTTTTCTTTCTTTCTTATTTGCGGCTCTTGTTTTTTTACTTCTGGTCAATTCTTTTTTTTCACGTCTGTTTTTTTTTTCACGTCTGTTTTTTTTTTCTTTCTGTTTTTTTCTTTCTGTTTTTTTCTTTCATACTTTTGTTTTTTTCATGTTTCTCTTTTGTTTTTTAGTTCTATACTTTTGTTTTTGTTTCTTTCTTTCATTTTTTCATTTCTGTTTTTTTACTTCTGCAGTTTTGTTCATTCTTTTTTTACTGCAGTGGGTATATTTTTTTCTCCTATTTTTTTTCTTTCATTTGATCATTTGATCATTTCAGTTTCATTTTTCTACTTATGTTTTTTATTCTGTTTCTTTCATTTCAGTTTTCATTTGATCATTTGAATGAGAGCTTCTCATTCAACTTTTTTTTAAAAAAAATCTGAAAATGTTGATGTTCTTATTAGTGCTTACTGCTTAATTGTAGTTATATGTATATGTATATATATATACACACACACGGCCACCATGCTTCCGCCATTGGCCGCAACGCCATCCGCCATATCTGTATGGTGGATTTTTGGCTTTCCGCCATTAATAACACTGGTGATGGGTAATAGGAGGAGGTGAAGGAAGAGGTAGTGATTCTCAAATAGGAGTTCCAGGACTCGGCGTAGAGGTGAAGTAGGAAATATCTTCAAAGAAAGAAATTTCAGCAGAGGTAAAGAGTTTTTTTTTGAAATCGTATCATAACAATGATATCTTTTTGAGTGCGAGAGTATCCAATGAAGACACTTCACAGCTCTATGAGACAGTTTCCATAACCGGGACCAAGACTGAATAAAGCATATGCAGTCGAAGGTTTTTGGTTGAATTTTAAATGGAGATTGTTTGGGAAACAGAACGAAGAATGATGACCTATTCCCCAGAACCGATGAGAAAACACGATTAACAAGATACACAGTAGTGAGAACAACATCCCTCCAAGATACCAAGGAATATTCATGTGAAACATAAGTGTCCTTGCCACATCCAAAAGATGACGATTTTTGCGTTCTGCAACACTGTTCTGCTGGGATGTGTAGGGACAAGAAGTCTCATAAAGAATACCAAAGGAGGCACAAAATTTTTCAAAATTTGATGGAAGATATTCACGAACATTATTAGTTTAAAGAATTTTAATAGAGGTACCAAATTGATTTTTTATTTCAAAATAAATTTTTTTAAAGACATGAAACACTTTAGACCGACTTTTCAAAAGAAAAACCCAAGTCATACGAGTGTGATCATCTATAAAAGTGACAAAATACTTGTACTCCGAACGATTCACTATATGACTAGGACCCTAAATATTAGAATGAATAAGTTCAAAAATAGACTCCCTACGAGGACTTAAGCTTTGTCGAAAGGGCACTCGATGGTGTTTGTTTAACTCACAAGCTTCACATTTAAAAGGAGAACAGGAACACAGACTCAGGGATAGACGACTTAATCTTTTTAATAGAGGGATGACCTAACCGACAGTGCTATTGGAATTTAGTGATGGGATGGTGGGCGATAGGAACGCATGTAGATAACAGGTAAATTCCTTCAGTTTTAGCTCCCCCACCAATCTTCCTCCTCGTCTCTAGATCATGTGATACACATAATGAGAAGGAAAAAAAGTTACAGAACAATTGTGACTTTTGGTAAGCTGACTATGGAGAGTAAATTCACATAAAATTTTGGAAGATGAAAAACTCTAACTAACTTTAGGTTGCTAGAGACAGTGATTGTGCCAAGGCCATGTATAGAAGTGGAGCCATTGGCAATGCGGACATGCGGTGGGTTAGACTCAGGGTTATTAATTAGAGAAAAGATTCCTATCACCTGACATATGTTTAGAAGCACCCGAGTCAAGAATTCAAGACATTCCAGAAGAAGCAATAGCTGCAGTCCCAAAGGAGGAAGCCATGGCTGAGGAAATGACTGCTTGCATGATCTTTTCATATTCAAATTTGGAGACACTAATAGTCTCCTTTTTTTGATTTTCATCGATACTACTAGAAAGAGCTTGAGTAGAGATAGCGGCCTTGGCATGAGGGGGTCTCCCAAACTTATCGGGAGGATGGTTGGTTCTTCCACAATGTATGCAAGGAGGAAAGGAATTTCTGCCTTTCCCTCTTCCTCTGGTTCTGCCACCACCACGACCTTGGTGGCCTCTACCTCCAGCAATGGGTGCTGAGTTATCTCCTATAGGGAAAGAGGCAGGAGTCAGATTGAGTTCAGTATTCTGAGTATTCTGGCCATAGCACTTCTGAGATCAGGAATGATACTATCTGCCATGAGCCGGGACTGGGACTGACTTGATGGAGTGACGGTGGTAGGGCGGAAAGAAACTTCGCAACGAGAAATTCCTCTCTTTGCTTTCTTTCTATTGAAACATCAGAGGTGAAGGGATGATATTCTGTTAGTTCATTGGTCTTTCCCTTCAAGATGGCATAAAAGTCACGAATTGATGCACCCTCCTCAAGTTTCATATTAAAAATATCTGAGTACAATGTGTAAACCCTGGAGATGTTTGCATCTTGAAAGTATATTCTTTTGAGAGAATCCCACATGCTTTTGGCAGTGTCAAGAAAAATAACAATTGAGGCAATTTGCGGCTCCAGATTATTGATCATCCATGAGAGAACAACATAATCGTTTGCCTCCCAATCAGAATATTTTTCAATATCAGCTGGGTCAGGAGGACCATCTTCAAGGTGTTTAATTTTCTTTTGAGAACCACAGAAAATACGGAAAGCACTAGACCAGAGAATATAATTGGTGCTATTAAGTTTGATAGAAGTATTCGGAGTTGCAGTTTTGGGATCCACCGTAGAATTTGAAATACTTTAAAATAGGGTTAATTAATGTATCTAGCCCAAACTATGATCCTTTTCACAAATCTAGCACAATCTTTAATTTGTATCAATTACATCCCAAACTATCAAATTGATATCAATTCTAGCCTGACGTCAAATGCCCGTCAATACAACCGTTAGGTGCTGACGTGGCATCTAACTCAGCAAATTAAAAAATATTTTTTATTATCATTTCTGCGATAGCATGTAATAAAAAACATTATAATATTATATAAATAGGAAAAAATAATGCATCTATCCCAAAATTTAGCAATTCTAACAAATCTATCCCAAACTTTGAGAATGATAACGATTGTCTCATTTGAAATTGAACTGAAATTTAAATTACATTACAATTAATTGAATTACATTTCTTCCTATTGAATTACATTACTATTATTTAAAAAAAATAAAACTCTTATGTTTTTCATATATTCTTATTATTTATTAAATGTTTAAAATTTTGAAAATAATTTTATAACTATCTATTGAAATTGTATTTTTAAAAATTGATTCAAAATTTGATTTTCTTATTAATTTTTTATTTAATTATATTATTGCATTAAACCAATAACTTTCTATATAATATTATTATTTACCAAAATTTTATTTTTTATTTTTTTATTCAATTTGGCTATTGTATTTTATAAAAAAAAATCAAAATTTTCAATCAAACCAAGACAGTTTTGCTTATATTATTATTTATTAAATATTTAACATTATGATTATATTTTATTTAGTGTCTAACAAAATTTGGCATTTTAAATTTGATTTTTTAAGTTTTGTATAGAGTTTTTTATTCAATTCGATTATAGCATTTTAGGAAAAAAAAATTAAAAATTTGAACTAAATCAATATATTTTACTGATAATATTATTATATATCATACATTTAACATTATTTATATTGTATTTAATTTGTTTTAGTATTTAATTTTCTTCATAAAATTTCTTTATTTTACTACAAATTTTTATTTAAAAAAAATACAAAATCTGAAATGAAATTTATATAACGACTATAAATTAATTTTGGTAAAACTAGACGTAGAATTCTTCAAGGTGTTAAAAGGTTTTTTGTGTAATCTTTTTAAAGGAAAAAGAATTTGGTGAAATCAGATACGGAATTATAAGATAAAGTGAGTTTTGATGTATTAAAAAAAAACATTTGTTTTCAAGGATTATAATTGTTGTCAATCCCAAAGTTTGGGATAGATTTGTTACAATGATCAAAGTTTGGGATAGATACATTAATTTTCCTATTTATATAATATTATAATTTTTTTATTACATGCTGACGTGGCACAAGCGGTAATAAAAAAATATTTTTTAATTTGCCGAGTCAGATCCCATGTCAGCACTTAACGATTGCATTGACGGGCATTTGACGTCGGGCTAGAATTGATATCAATTTGATAGTTTGGGATGTAATTGATTCAAATTAAAAATCGGGCTAGATTTGTGAAAAGTGTTATAGTTTTGGCTAGATACATTATTTAACTCTTTAAAATAAAGCAATATCAAATGGAATAATAGAGAAAAAAAAATTCTGAGTTGGAACCAAAAACTTGAGTGCTAAAAAAACTCTCCGAAAAGTGACGAAAAACACCTGTAGAAACCCACGTGAGTCGGTTGTAGAAACTTGTTAAAGGATTAGGCTCGACTTGAAAAAAATGTCTCGGCTTGTAAAATGGTTCGGTTGGGAGAGCCGGCGGCTGAGTTGAGTCGTCTGGGAGGGAGCTTCTTGTTCTTTTTTCTTTTTATAGAGTACGAGGTGTTTACTCTGCCTTGAAAAGAGGATGCAGGCTTTGATACACGTGCAGAAAAGAGATGCCTTGAAAAGAGAATGCAGGAGACGCTTTGATACGCATGCAGAAAAGAAATTCAATGCCTTGAAAAAAGGTGATTCTTCCTGCACGTGTCTGAAAAGAAGATGCAATGTCTTGAAACGCGTGCCCAGAGGAGAACATGTGCACAGACGCGCAAACGTGTCTTGAAGAGATGCACAGCGCATCCCAATCACCGAACAGAACCCGTCCCGGGGAGACGCTTTCCTCGGAAAGTGCACGGAGCATGAACCGAACAATCGGAGGCGGTGCAAAGAAGGGGAAGAGAAAAAAGTGGAGAAAAAATAACCTAGGGCTCTGTTACCATGTTGAGCCCCAAAGTATATTTCATTAAGAAGAGAAATTTGCTATATATAAGCTGAACATGATATAATAAACCTGAGGGACAACATAAGTTATCCCGAACCAACAATAAATATAAAACTAATATATTTAACAGAAGTAATAAAGTTGATACCCTTACATGCATGCTTTCTGTTGCTATTGCTTGTCTATTTTTATGTGCACAAAAGATGTTTCTACTTCAGAAATAATATGTAATTTGTCGTATATTATGTGTGTTATCAGACGAGCATCAAAACCATAGACCATGTTGAGTTGCTTAAAGAGCAACTAAAGATTCTTGCTGGCGAAGTTGCACTTAATTCAAGTGTTTTGAAAAGACTTTCAGATGAATCTGCTAAGAGCCCAAAGAATGAACGAATTCAAGTAATTTCTTCTCTCATTCATCACCTTACACAAGATTATTTGGAACATTTTATCTTATGTGGTAATTATCGAAATGAAGATGGAGATGAGGAAGGTGAATGAAGAGATAAGAGCCAAGAACCTGCAAATAGCTTCTTTGGAAAAGCAGATGGTCAACTCAGTGGCTCAAAATAGGATGGGCAATTCTGGTGTTTCACCAGTAAAAATCTAGTTTCACATAACTTTCTATTTCATCTTTCTTGACTTCCTTGCATGATTAATTTTCCTTTTGTAGTCATATGCAGAACTTCTAGAACAACTACATGAGAAGACTCTTGAACTGGAGGTACTCAATTATTTTATTGGGCTCTCTTTCAAGTAGATCAGCAGATAAATTCATCTTCTGGAACCTGCATTTATTGAATCATATAGAATATTCTTATTTATCTTGTTAAGCTCACATTCAAGATAATTTTTCAGGTTAAGACTGCAGATAACAGTATTATACAAGATCAGCTGCATCAAAAGGTTAGTTCTAAACGCGGATTATTAGTTCTAAACGCTCATTTTTCTATGATGATTGATTATTAGCTGCTGTACATTATAACAGAAATATATTTCTTTATCAGATATCTGAATGTGAGGAAATGCAAGAAACTATTACTTCCTTGAAACAACAACTTGCACAAGCACTCAAAATGAAGGATGACTCTTCTGTGAGTGTTAATTCACAGTACTATTGTGAAGAAACATTCTTTCAGGAGCAAACTACAAAAACTGATGATGCATCATCGAGAGAGTCGCTACGTCAAGCACATTTGGTCGGTATCACTGATTGCTCATTCAATTAATGCTAATAGTTACTTTTCATATTCCACAAACAACCACTGTTCTGGATGTTTGCTTCATAGAGAAAGATTCCAGCTAGAATTGCACCAACAGTTCATTACTTTTACTAAATTTTTTGAAGTTGCAAATAGCATATGATATTATCAGTCTATTTGAAATCAAATTGTTGGTTTATCATGTTAATTGTTTTAGTGTAAAAATTCAGTCATTTTCCACGTGAACATAGTGATTTATTCATGTCTATTGTTTCTTTTTCAACAACTACAAAACTAAAGTTCTTTTAGCCTGGTATACTGGTTTCTGAAATGAGTTTATTCTAGATATCAAGACAGTCACCAAAAGTGTGGACACCTTTGTTTCAAGATGCTTCTCTACACTATATTTTGCTTCAGATGATTCTGTCCCACTGTGTGTAAAGTTGAGCATCATCTGATTATTTTTTTGGGGGGGTTACTTGATGAAATGTTGTAGGTAACTGAAGTTCAAGAACTAAAACAGAAGGTGTCCGAGTTAACTGAAGCAAAAAGTCAACTAGAAGCCCGAAATCAAAAATTGGCAGAGGAGAGTGCATATGCAAAAAGACTAGCATCAGCTGCAGGAGTGGAGTTGAAGGCATTATCTGAGGAAGTCACAAAACTAATGAACCACAATGAGAGATTGGCTTCTGAATTGGCCTCCGTGAGAAGCTCTACTCAGAGGAGAGTGAGCAATGGACCAAAGAATACCAAAAGAGATAGCCACTTGAAGCGCCATGAACCAACTACAAAGAGAGAAGTAGCTGCTAGTTACGAAAGAGAACTAGAATCTGCACTTGTGGAAAAGGAGCAACGGGAAGCAGAGCTTCAAAAGAAGTTGGAGGAATCAAAACAAAAGGAAGCCTTTCTTGAGAATGAACTGGCAAACATGTGGGTTTTGGTAGCTAAGCTGAAGAATGATCAAGGAAATGAGACTGAAGTTTTAGATTAATTGAGAGTGGGATTCATGAAAAAGAGAAATGAAATATTTGATGGTTGTTTAGTGTTCTATAGGGCCAATAGCTTTGTGTTGTAAAGAAAATATTGTAAAAATTGTGCTTTGTTTGTAATGTGAATTTAGTTTTATTGATTGTTTCCATGTCTTATCATTTTTAAAATAGTTTGTGGCCATGAAAGGATGGAATGTACTGGCTATACAAAAAAATAAAAATTTCAATTTATGTATTGTGTTGGAATGTTGATGGAAAATGCAAAGCCAATAGATGACTGATTAGGAGCCAATCAAGTCACATTCAACTCCACTTGATGGATGATAAAGGTGAAGTAGAAAGAGGTGTATCCATAAGTACAATTGTCTCTTCGTTTTAGCGTCTTAAGCAAAATATGCAAACTCTTATGTAAGTTTTATTGCAGAGCTTTAGGGATTTTATGACATGTTTATTTCTATGGGGATATGTTCAAGCCTACTATTCAATGAAACAAACTTGGCGTACAAAAAGATGTATTCATATATATAGAGGATCAATAGAATGAACACCTTTGTTTATTATGATAAGTATTAAAATTTAGTTATTGACTACATATATCAATGGTTTTTTATGTCTATAATTATGAAGTGTTTTGACACACTAGAAGGGGTGGATCCGCTTGGGTAGAGGATTGTTTTTTATTTTTCCACTGCACAATTTTTGTTGTTTGTTCGGTTCTTGCCGGCCCAACAACTGAAAGTTGTATGTTTAACCTCGTCGATGGAGAGGGGGAGGGTAAGCCAATTATTCATTATGTGGTTCAGCTTATTTGGCATCCCTCGGAGAGATTTTGCAATGTCGGGAGGGTTGGATGATTTGAATAAATCGATAAAATATGAAGTTGCCACCTAAGTTGCCACCTTCGCCACCTCGTCATTGCCTTCTCCCCAACCAAAACCCTAGGTTTCGACCCCCTCTCTCAATTTGTGTTGGAATCTCTCTCTCTCTCTCTCTCTCTCTCTCTCTCTCGGTGAAAGTCGGCTTCCTTCAAAAGGAGGTTAGCTTCCTATTTTGAAGACGTCGACCGCTAGGGGTGAGTATCAGTCCGATCGAACTGAATAACTCGAACCCAAATAAAGAGGCTCCTACACCACCCAACCCTAACTGAGTAAGATTTCATGGCCTGGCCCGATTAACCCAAATAAAATCAGGTCCCGACCCGATTATCCCAAATTACTCGAATTACCTTTAAAGAATAAAAATCAAAAATCAAAATTATGAAAAAGCAAGAATTCTAAAATAATGAAAATAGTGAAAAAAGAAGTGAAAAATAGTATTAAAAATACTAGGAGTTGCACTTACGACCTCATAGTTTTTATTTTAATCACTCTAACCACCCGGCCAACAAAATCTTTTATATGTATAATATACACAATATATATATAAAACATATATTTTGGGTCGGGTCGGGGTACATCAAGGTTTTCACCCGACCCGGCCCGACTTACCCGAATTAAATTTTTGAGTCATTTTTTCAGGTTATTCGGGTCGGTTCGGGTTTTGTTCACCCCTATCAGCAGCCACCAAAAGGTTGATCATATACCTATGTAAACCATAGATGGGTATTTATAGACACATCAATAATATTGATCGAGTCTTCTCATCCATTAATTGATTCAAGCCATATTAGGAATATTGAAATACTTCTAATACTCGAATATTATATATATCATTAATAACAATTATCAAGGACGAATTATCATAATTTGATATTCCAATTTTAATGTATCATTTAATAACGATAATTAAAGATACATTTCCTAAATCAAGATCAACATTATTCCAATTTTAAATCTCATTTAAAATTCAAAATAATTAATTCCAAATTCAAAACTCCTCTTCGAATTCGAAATTAATTCTTACCAAGAGAGATTCAGTCGGTTAATTGTCATGCGGATCCAATTCGATGAGTCATAACCTTAAGCCCAATTTAGTTTGCGCTATGTGTGCAACCATGTAGGTTGACTTAACGTTGGTACATAGTAGGTTCAAATCTCATTTGCAACCCACAAGTCATAAGCGGCATCTAGCAAGACATTATGACTACCCATAAGTGAAGACGGTGATCCGAACAACCTAACACAGTATGATATTCTGTTGTCATGTGATATCTAGATCGAGCATAAGGCATGTATTACACCATCCTTATATTGCAAAATCTGATTTCTTGATTCCTGAGCAAACTGACTTAACAAATGACATTGATACTCCTATCAATTCATTTGAGCATGGTCATGCATTTCCCAATCTCAGTCATCATGGGGGCCAGAGATATTTCTCTCATACATGAGAGCGATAAATTCCTTCACGACTACACATATTCCACTGCATGATTCATTTCATATCCAACTGTAGTCTTTATTACCATCCGGTTTAGGTCAGACACACAAAAATTCATGATATAGGAATCCATGGTGACATCATGTTAGAGGACTGACATATCAATACCGATGTGAGATATATTAATGATATAAATCCATGCAGTATTCTTACGGTGGGTCTGTCCATCACCATGTTCTCGAACATGTGTCTATGATATGACTTTAAAACATGATCATCATCAGTCAGACTGCAGACTAGTCTTCATTCATTATTGTTCCATTAATAATGACCGACTAGGGATTGTTTAGAATAGTATTCCAATTGTCTTTAGATTTTATTATCAAGTCTCGTACTTGATGACCATTAGGCAGAATTAACTATTCAAAGAGTTTATTATCAAGTTAAATACGCTCATAATAAATAACAAGATAAAGCAAACTCTCCATATATATAATAAAAAGGAAAGTAACAATATTCATATTATTCTATTGGCCTAGGGCACACTACTAACAGTAGTGACATCCTTCTTTCGCTCGAAGCGAATGTTGCATAACATAAACCATACTACCATTGACGTAATCCCTAAATGCCCTAAATGTTGAGAGCATGCAACAATTTTGCCCCATAAGTCTATGCAATTATATATACAAAATATTCTCCTAGGTCATCATGCGACTACAACCCATCATGGACTCCATCATTTCCCAGAATCAGAGTGCTTTTATAAAGGACATGCTCATCTCCAACAATATCATGTTGGCACACGAAGTAATGCACCACCTGAAAAATAAACAAAAGGCATCAACCCATGAAATGGCCCTCAAACTTGATGTGAGCAAGTCCTATGACCGAATCGAATGGTTAATGTTTCTTTAGTTTACCATGAAATCGCTCGGATTAGGATTCAATAATGACTTCATCGAGCCAATCATGCAATGTATCAAGACGGTGTTTGGGAGCAGCCATGGGTAAGTTAGACCGCGGAGAGGGCTACGTCAAGGGGACCCCCTCTCTCCCTTCCTCTTTATTATTTGCATGGAAGGACTCAACTTCATGAAACTGGACAAGGTTTCATGTGTGGCAAGAGTGGCCGTCACTGCCCCCATCTCCTCCCTCTTGATGATGTGATTCTGTTTTGCAAAGCAAACCGATGACATATGGAATTAATCAATGAAGTGCTTACACGTTATATGAAGCAAGCAACTGTGAGCAAATAAATAAAGATAAATCCGCCATCTTCTTCTCCAAGAACACACCCCACAAGTTGAGAAACCATCTGGCGGCAGACCAGGCCTAAACATCAAACATATAGGTACTCGGGATAAATATTGGGGTCTTATAGAGTATTTATTCACACTAAAAGGGGTGTTGAATATTGTGTAGACAAATTTTAAGTTCAATTCTAGTTTTTTTGGGTTTAAAGCAAATTCAACAAGCTACCTCAATTTTTTTGAAACTAAGTGTGAGTGGATGCAATTGCTAATGAGCTAAGCACAATTGAACAACAAGCAAATAATCAAGATAACAATGCAAACAAGTGAATGTATAGTGGTTCGGCCAATCACGCATATTCCATTACATTGGCTCCTCACCAAGGATTTCTAACCTTAACACTAAGGATTTCTAACATTAACACTAAGGTGATTACTTGGGAACTCATTGAGGACATCAATCTAAGGCTTTTAGGAACATTTGCAATAAACGAAACTAAGTCCTAAACCAATTTTGACACGCTCAACTTTGAAGCCTCTAATTCTTGATTTTTTACGATTTCTCCGACGAACTACGGACGTGTATTATATGTCCAACCTGAGACCAAAACTTGATAAAACTATTAGAACCATGTTTATTATCATCAAAACTAAGAGTCCTACCAAGGTTGAACTCTTGGGCCAACAAGTCTCTCGTCCACTATTTAGAGATCAAAAAGATCCACCTTCGAATTCCTCCTCTCTCGAATCAAAACTAAATTGGAAGGGTGCCAATTTAAACTACTCTCATGTGCAGGTAAGATGGTTCTCATTAAGTCGGTCTTGTCGGCAATTCCAACACATGTAATGTCTTATTTTCTTTTACTAGACGTTGTCTTCGACAAGATTAACATACTATGTTGAGACTTCTGGTGGAAATCTAATCCGCGGCACAAAGACATCACCTGATTCAACTGGAAAATTCTTTGTTGAGACAAGAATGTCGGGGGCCTTGGATTTAAGGGTTGCAAGGTCATTAACCTTGCATATCTTGCTAGTTGCTAAACAAGGATGGTGACTACTAACTAGGCAAGCTTCACTTCTTAGCCAAGTACTTAAAGGCAAGCATTTCCTTTTTTCTTCATTCCTAGACGCTGGCTTGGGCAACAATCCTTCTTGGGGTGGCACAACTTAAGTTGTGAACTCCTTCTACATGATTTTCGCTAGAAAATTAGCTCGAAGCCACTTAAACCCGTCTTCAGGTCCCAATGGCTCCTGTTCAAACCTTACTTCAGTTTGGCATACATTAATACTTGCCCATCCAAACAATGGGATACACAAGTAGTTCAAAACTTCTTCCCTTCCATGGTAGCTAATGCAATCCTTAATCTAGAGATTGATAAAGGTCACAACTCCCCGTTGTGGCACTTCAATGACACTTGCAACTATTGCATTTCCTTCGGCTACTACGTTGCTAGAGATTTACACCTAGTTAATTGTCCTATCAGGATAGCTCATCCAACTTTCCTATGGAATAGTATACATAAGTTAAAAGCTCCTCCAAATTACAACTATTCTTATGGCGACTGATCCATGATGCACCACCGGTTAAATAAGCGTTCATACATAGGAGAGTACCCTGCCTAGGGGTGAGCATGGACCGGTTGTCCATTAACAATTTTTTAAACTGGTCTATTAACATCAATTTTTCAAAATCATTAACCATAAATCGCTCCATTAACTTTGGTTAACTGGTACTTTGATTTCGGTTTTACCGGTTCGGTTAACCAATAATTTTCAATTAACCAATAAAAATTTTAACATATAAAAATAATAAAATTATACAAATTGCAAAGTCTATTTCAATTGCATGTTGAAAATACTTCAAAATAAAAAAAAATACAAATTGTTCTTGCCTAAAGTCAGAGCGATGTGGTCCAATGTGTCTCCTGGTCTAGTGCAACTCTGGCGGCGGGGGGACTTGCAAAAGACACTCCGACGGTCAACTAAGAATGAATTCCAAGTGAGGTAATAAAATTTGGAATCTAGGATACCTGAGGAGCGTTGTGTCTGTATATAATGCAGGATGAGGGATGTTGCTCAAAATGGGTCGAGGTTAATTCCGAAGATGTCAAGCTCGTGAATGACAAATCCCTCGTAATTAGTGTGGATAGGAGTATCCATGTATGGCCGGGTGGAGCCCCCGAGCTAAACCATTCGGCTTGACTTGAGTCTGGTTCAAGAATGTGGGCGCTTCTGGGCCTAATTCGATCGACCCAAAGGTGCTAGTCCGATCCACAACCACTGAGCTTGGTCGGAGTCCGAGGACTTTGTGCCGAGCTCAAAGTAGCGTGTCGGCCTCTGATCTCGGTCCTATAGAGAGACGTTGTCCAGATTTTGGGAGTATATCAACTTTTCGCCGAGTCATTCCGGGTGTCGAGCTGTTGCGGGTGCTGGGAGGGATCCAATTTGAGGATAAAAATAGAATTTGGCCGAGCTTGGGCATCATGGGCCAAGGAGGCGATGTTGGGGCTTGAGACAAAGGTGCAACGCCTCGAGGGCGAGGTTGAGCATTATCTGGATGAAGCTGTTGATTACTATGCCAATGGCTTTTAAAGGACGATGGTACAAGCTCGTTTCCTTGCTCCATGGGCCAATTATGATGAGGTTGGGTGGTTCAAAGTAGTTAAGAACAATATTTTGGTGGACCCCAGAGTGGAGGAGGAGGCCCCTGTTCCCGCGAAGAGGGAGTCTTCAGTCGTCGTCTCCGTGTCAAATCCTCCCGCTATGAAAGTAGTGGAGACTTCAGTGGATGATGCTTGTGCCAGCCGAGG
Organism: Canna indica; assembly: GCA_034359265.1. Lineage (NCBI taxonomy): Eukaryota > Viridiplantae > Streptophyta > Magnoliopsida > Zingiberales > Cannaceae > Canna > Canna indica. Next base: position 25,544,210 of record CP136898.1, on the reverse strand, counting down.
TAGATTCAGCTCTTCATCAATGAGTTATGATATTTGAAATTTCCTATCTGTGGGCTGTATAGATGATTGTCTGTAATGAATTGTTGCCCCGTAGGGGCCTTGAGACTTTTGCTTATTAAGGATGCTTAACAGTTGCCCTTTCGAGGGTTTGTATTTATGCCTTCAGGCGTTTGATTTTTTGTTGTGTTGTTTTTGGTTTGTACTTCTATTGGTTGTATGTTGTATGTCCCGGTGGATGTGTCGGGTTTTACTTTGCCAAGGCAAGAGATCATCCTGACGCTTCCTAGCTGTGGTCGTTGAATGACCGCGGAAATCGAATCCAAGGTGACTGAGAGTGTGAGGCGAAGCACCTGTGCATTGAGAGCATGGGAGCTTGATAGTGGCGACTGGGGCCAAGGATTACAGTTGGGATCATATTCCTACTGTAAATAAAATTACTTTTGAGAGTACCTTCATGATGGTAGTTTGGCAGTTGTGACTGCCAAAGTGCAGCAGTTGCGATTGTAAGGCCAAGCTTCTATTAGGAGTGTAAGAATTCGGGAGTGGCGACTAAGGCCGAGGATTGTGTTTGAGAGTTGAGGGCATGGGTGCCTGGGTCTTCAAGGGCGCTGAGGTCGGAAGTGGTGGTGCTGAAGCCGAGGACCATGCTTGGGTTCAAGCTGAGCTCGCCGAGGAGCGTAAGGTAGGACCGCGCTCAAGGTTGTTAAGGGCTTTGAGGCTAGAAGTAGTAAGGGTTCTGATGTCGGAAGTAGTAAGGGCTCTGAGGCTAGAAGTAGTGGCACTGAGGTCAAGGACTGTGCTTGAGGTCGTTAAGTGCTCTGAGGTCGGAAGTGGTAAGGGCTCTGAAGCCGAAAGTAGTGGTGCTGAGGTCGAGGACCGTGCTTGGGGTCAAGCCGAGCTCACCGAGGAGCATAAGGCAGGACCGCGCTCGGGGTCATTAAGAGCTTTGAGGTTGAAAGTAGTGGCGTTGAGCCGAGGACTGCGCTTGGGGTCAAGCCAAGTTCGTTGAGGAGTGTAAGACAAGACAGCGCTCAGGGTCGTTAAGGGCTCTGAGGCATGAAGTAGTGGCGTTGAGGTTAAGGACCACGCTTGGGGTGAAGCCGAGTTCACCGATGAGCGTAAGGTAGGACTGCGCTCAGGGTCTTTAAGGGCTTTGAGGCCGGAAGTAGTAATATATTTTTATGAATTGATATAATTTAAACTAATATTTGATTAACTAAAATTAGTTAAGTATATATTTTAATTAATTATATATTTATGAAATTATATATAATATAGTAAATACCCAAAAAAATACGAACTTTGGACATTTTCTCATTTTCAACATAAACTTTTCCGTTAGCACGGAAATACACAAATTTTCATTTTGTTACCCTATTTAGCATGCACTGTCATTTTTGACAGATTTGGCTGACCTGACACATTAACGGCGACTACATGGCAAATTTTGTCCGACGTGGATTATTATTTTATTATTATAAAAGTTATTTTATTATTTTATTATTAAAAAAGTTTACATCTTTCATTCCATCCCCTCGAAGACGCTTGTCTTCTGGAATGCCGCTCTCTTGGCTCTCGCGATGCACGACCACGGTGCGCTCGCCCTCAGCCTTTTCAATCTGAGATGCTTCCCTCGTACATTGCCCATGCCGCTTTCACCTACCTCGCCATCCTCTGCTGCTGCGTCCATGTCGGCCTCGTTGAGAATGGCCTTGTTGAGATTTATAGTGACAGCTCAAACCAGTAAATCACGTTATAGATCTGCCATTAAAGGTCAAAGTCAAGAAATGTAGACGGAATCAAAAAGGAACTTCCAGAAAACACATTCCCCATTACAAGATAAGGAGATAGAAGGATTTGATAGAAAGATTTGGAGTCTTTATTGCTACAAACACAATGAACAAAGTTGCTCTCCAAAATCATGGGAGAGAGCTAAGAGAATCTATTCGCACACAAATTCAATCTACAGAGACTCATCCATGGCAACTGCTATTATTTCTCTCATCCTTCTCCAATGTGATTTGACTTTCGCTTTGCCATCTCAGATAGATGGTTGCAGTTACTCCCTAAAGAGCCTCAGCATGTCGGCGAAGGTCGCGATCCCCATGAAGTCGTAGTCTTCCTCGTCGACTACCCACACATAGCTCACCCAGTGCGTTAGGGCCTGCACCATCGCGGCCACTAGCGAGCTCCTCGGGTGGTAGACTTCCGGCTCCTCCACCCGCCTTCCGATGGAGAAGCACTCGACCTCAGCCACCTTAGATTTTTTTTTCCCTGCCCAACTCGTCGTCGGGGGATGAGGAGGATGAGTTGGATAATGAGGACAGCTCATCTTCCATTAGCTCAAGCATCTCCAGCAATCCCTTCTTTTTCAGCTCGGTTTTAATGGCGCGGACAAGGGTGTCCGATGGAGAACCATAGTAGTCGATGAAGGATATGAGGTCGCCAGTTGTGAGGGTGGCGTGCCGGTGGCCACCGCCATCGTCTCATCGCAGGTAAAAAGGAAGTGGGGGAGATCTCGTCCAGCAGTCGGCCATCCTCGATGACGACGGCGACCGTTGTCTGGTCGGTGAGGGCTCGATGGATGAGGGGAAGAAGAGCGAGGTCGGGTTCATCATGGCGAATGGTGAGGGCGTCAGCGGAGCGAACGAGGCTGAGGGCGTCGATGGAGAGGGCAAGGATGGGGAAAAACACAGTAATGGGGTTGAACATCTTCCACAGACTAACGCATGACTGGTTCCCATCTTGAACATCTTCCACGGACTAACGTGCCTCGTCTTCCATGGCATGTCGGTCTTCTCCATGGTCCTATGTAGTTTCATGGCGTGCCACCGACCCTTTGATGGCAGCGCCGAGACCTTCCATGTGCCAGGAAGGTAGTGTTGGCTTTAGGATTTTAACCTTAGCCTTAATCTCGATCTTAATGGTTTTGATGATAACAAACATGAAACTAATGATTTCATTGAGAATATCTTTCAGGTTCCATATCGATTAGCGTTCGATGTCCTCGATCGAATAAATCGGAGAAATTGCAAAATCAAAAGGACATTGATCGTCGTGCTCGGGTTCGTCGCGGAAGTTTCCCGAAGATCGACGAGTGCACCAAAGTTGCTTGGACGAGTCCAAAGATCAAGTCAAAAGCTCTCCAAGATGATGCTCGTTGAAAGCCGGAACCCAGAAATGAAGCGCTGAAGAAATAACATTTAGCTTAGGTTCGGTCGATCGGTAGGTCGACCGACCGAAGGTAAAGAAAGTAGCAGAGCTACTTCAGTCCACCGAGCAGTCGACCGATGGAAGCCCAAAATGGGCAGTAGCTCGGGCAGTCGACCTGTTGATTCTCGCGATGCAAGATCGCATCGGTCGGCCGACGGGTCGACCGAATGGTGAAAGAATCGGGTCGTGGCTGGCCGACCGACCTGCATATGAGCCGCGATGCAATATCGCGTCGGTCGACCGACGGGTCAACCGAAGATCGTGGATCGCTCGATCTACGTCTGGCGGTCGACTAGTCGATCGACCGACCATAGGGTAAACAGAAGCGGTCGAATGACCGATCGACCGATGCTTTGATCGACACTTCGATCGGCGGCCTGTAACGGATAGTTTTCTATCCGTTGAACACCATTTCTTCACCTGGGTATAAATACACCCAGGTATGATTCATTTGATCTTCTTCCTTCTCCATTACAGATTTTATTGAGCTATTAAAAGGAAGATCAAAGCCTTCCAAAGATTGATCAAGCGCGCTCTGCTACTTCCACGAGTTCTTCTTCAAGTGTCGTTTGCTTCCTCATCGGGATTTTGTTCAAGCTCAACGACTTGACGAGTTGGAGGTTTTGAAGGCCTGAAAAGAGTAGTTAATATTGTATTTATCATTTAGCTCTTTTCATTGTGTATTTTACCGTTATTTGAACGTTTATTTGTTTTAGGTTTGTATAAGACCTTGTGATTAGGTCTTGGTTGTGTAAAGTGGTTACCTGGTGTTATGTGTAAAGTCACTTATGTAAACTGAGTTGTTACTAGGATTAGTTTAGTTGTTCCTTAGGGTTGAGGTGGGATAAGTGCTCTCGACAAGAAGGCGGAGACTTCCGGGTGTGGAAGTACCTTAGGTCGAGAGTGAGACTTTTCGGTGAAAAGTCCTCGTGTATAAGGGAAACTCAAATTAATATAGTAAATCTAATTTGGAAATCCTAAGCGGAGTGTTTAGGTAGTGGAGTAGGCATTGGGGCCAAACCACTATAAATATCGTGTTTGAATTGCTTGATTATTTTTATTGTTTTATCTTCTTATCGCTTCTGCATTTAGTAATTGAATCACAAATTGCCTAAACTAATCTAAAAATTGATCAAAAGTGGATTTAGGCCAATCGAATTAGTAAACATACTATTCACCCCCCCTCTAGTGTAGGCCATTTCATCCACAATTGGTATCAGAGCGGGTTCGTAGATTGTGGTTTCACCATCTCATCTATAATTCGTCTCGATCTTGAAATGACTCTAGAGTCGGTAGTGTCTTCACCCCCTAGGTTCGATAACTCAAACTTTGTTCTTTGGAAATATAGAATGTACACCTATTTAAAGACTAAAGGGTTTGGAGTCCTTAACATGTTACATTGGGAATTCATTGAACCTAAGGATGATATGCATGCTTGGAGTGAAATGGATAAGAAAATATTTAAGTATAATGGAGATGCCATGAATTGTATTCTTTGCACATTACCAAAAGACATCTTAGAAAAAGTCATGCATTGTTCTTCGGCTTTTGATTTATGGGCCTCGTTAAATGTTTTATATGATTATGCCAAAATCGAAAAAATTGACACTTTTGATGAAGGTGGTGATGACAATGGTCACACACCTACTACTAATCTTGGTTTTGATGCCCAGAGCTCTTCTAGTCAAAGAAGTAGCACCAAGAGCCGAAAGAGAAAAGTAATCTGTCATGCTTGCAAAGAAAAGGGGCATGTGAAGAAAAATTGCCCAAGCATGAAGATCAAAGCAAGGAAGAAGTCAAGTGCTTCCACCTCCACCTCTCATACATTTGAAGCACCCTCTAGCAATGACTATGAAGCTACTTCAAAAATTTGCCTCATAAGTACCAAAGATGAGGTACACTCTTCTCCTTCTAGTCACAATAATAATAATGTTAGGACTAGCTCATCTAGTTCATTTAATATGTCATATGAAGAACTAGTTGAGGAATGTCAAAAAATGCATGCCTTGCTTGTTAGAAAAGATGAAGAAAATAAAAAGTTGAAAAAAGAAAATGAAATGCTTAATTCTCATTTGCATGAATCCAAACTAGAAAATGAAAAATTAAAATCTAGGTCATTTGATTCATGCCATGAAAATGTAGAACTTGAGCTTAAGGACTTGAAGCTCAAGAATAGCAATTTAGAAAAAGAGAATTGCATGTTAAAATCTCAATTACATGCATTAAATAAATCAATGAATGATTTAAAAAATGAGGTTGTTTTTCTAAACAAGAAGGTTAGTAATGTATCTAGTAATTCTTCATTTAAGAATTCTAGTAAAAAGAATGCTCATGCTAATGTTAAATCATATGTTAAGCATTCTACCATTAAATCTCATACTCAAAAGAAAAATATTTTATCTAAAAATGCTCACGCTCATCATGCCTCTCATGCCATGCATTCCACTCTTAAACCTCATGATCATAAAAAGAGGAATGATATCTCTAAGAATGCTCATACTCATCATGTTTCACATGATAAGCATTCTAAAATTAAAATTCATGTCCATGCTAAGAAAAAGTTTCATGGATATTGCTTTTGTTGTGATATATATAGGCATGCTATATTTGATTGTGCTTTTAAAATGAACCCTAGTGTTGTTAAGACACTTTGGGTACCTAAGCCCACTAACCCCCAAGGACCCAAAGCCATTTGAGTACCAAAAATTTCAAGCTCTTTTGTAGGGGGAGGTACCACACAAGGGTGAGATGAAGGTGGTTGATTGAAGTTGTTTGAGGATTCAAAGATTGAACCATTTCAAAGTTGCAACTTCAAGTCATCTAGATGCTTATGGTAAAGTTGGCATCAAACACATTGGTATCATCTCCTATATCACATTGCTTAAAATTATAGTTGGAGTTTGATATGTACCTAATATTAGTTGATTTCCCCGCTCTTAACATCTTTCAAAAACGTCTTTGATTTTTGATTTCCGGTCTCTACGGCTCTACGGAGACCCCGGTAGCCTGTAATAGGCTCAAGCGACCTTCCGGTTCTAAATCGTAGGCACATTATGGCCTTTCGGTTTTCAACCAATAGAAAGGGTTGGAGATTATATTTTTCATTTATTATCTTTGTGATCTCTTAAATTCGTTTTGGTATCACTTGATTTTATTTGAAACCATTTAGCAAAATAATCTTTGATAATGAAACTTGATGCCTATCTTTGCTTTTTGGTTTGGATAGCTTGCTAAGTAGCTATGTTTTCACTAAATCATTAGAGTATCTCACTTGCAAGTTATAAGAATTTTAGGAAGGCTAATGACTAGGAATAAAAAGATTAGTTTGGCTAAATCATCATGATTAAGGTTCAAAATCTTAGTGTTATACCGAAATGTTTAAGCTTAAACTATGTCTCTATACTCATGATAGTAATTGCATGTTAAAATTCTTGATTTCTCATGAGTAAGTAGAATTATGACACTTAGGCAAACTTCATTAAATGAAACTTGCTCTAAGTTAGAACTTGTCATTAGAGACATTCCTTTTAAGTCCAAACTAGTTTAATATAGGTAGAGATCTTATTTTTTAAATATTTCACATCTTAAGATCTCTTAGATTCATTTAAATATCAAGAAAACTTTCTCAAAAATCAATCCTATCTATCTAGCATAGGTTAAGGTTTTAAATGAAACTTTGCATTGAAACCTTTGCTATTTAGTATGTTATCTTGCTAAGTTGGCATATTATTTAATCATGCTACTAATGATGTCCACTTGCAAGTTAAGAAAAAGGTAAACATTGAAAGCTATGCTATCTAGAAGAAAATGAAAAAGTAAATGAAAAAGATGGGCAAATTTCTAAAAATAATGTATGATTTTATTTTGCAAAAATCTTTTAAATAATAATAATAATAATAATAATAATAATTGAATTTTCATGTTTAATGATATCTCTATGCTCATGATTGATTATGCATGATGAATATTTGATCTTTCATGAGTAGAAAATAATTTGATAACTTAGGCAAATTTCATGATAATCTTGATTAAATGAAACTTGCTCTAGGTTAAAATTCTTGTTAGATACCTCATTTTAAGTTAAAATTTGATGAACATGTTTAGATACACATATCACATAAGTCTAGAAAGTTAAAATTTAAAATTCTTGTCTAGATGAACAATGTGATATCTATATCACTTTAGGGGACTTAAGCTTGGAAAGCTTGGTCCAAGTCAACAAACCACAATTGGTATCAATTGACTTGGTCATTTCATTTTAAGTCCAAATCTTCATAAACATGTTTAGGAATAGGTATGACATGTTTCCATGCACTTAGAATGAAAATTCTTATGGATATGGATAAAATAACAATTGAGGTTAATTCATGAAAACCTCTTTTGAACCTTGTTGACCCAAGTCAACAAGTTGACTTAAATGTCTCATTCATGATTCATATTTGAGAAACATGTTTAGATTTACTCATGTTAGGTATCCATAGGGTTAAATTTGAAAAACCATGAGTAAATATTAAGATTGAAACTTAGCAAGTTTCATTAAAACTAGTTGAGTTTTGAATGAAACCATGCTAGGTTGATATCTTGACTTAATGACTTAATTTTTATTTCAAACTTGACATATACTCTTTACATGACCATCATATGGTATCATGAAAATTGAAGAAGTTTTAAGAATAACTGGAAATTTTAAAAATACAATTTCAAACTTCAATTGGTATAAATTTCAATTATTTCTAGAAAAATATAGAAAAACCTTTTTTAGATGATTCTTGAGACTACATATTCACTGAAAAATCTAGTATGCTGTGTAAAAATTTCAAATCATTTCATCAAGAATCTAATTTAAAATGGAATTTTGAAGTTGGATTTCAAAAACTCAAAGTATCATCTTCTTTGAAGTATCAATCTTTTTGATACTTTGATTTTTTTTCAAAAAAACTTCAAAAGAAAACTCATGAATACTATTTGGATTCTAATTCTAATATCATTCACATAATTTCATGAGTAAAATCATTCCTATAAATGATTTTGATATCTTGGATGATAGATAAAAAAATCCATTTGTTTCATTGGAATCAATATAGGATGAAAAATGGACTTCGATTTTTAAATTCATTTTAAGCTCAAATTTGATACATGCATCTCAAATGACTATTTAATAATTTGGTATCAAAATTTTCATTCCACAATTGGTATCAAAATGAGAATTCTATAATTGAAATAAAAAAAATTTCATCCAAAAATTTGGTTTCAAAAATATTTGTTAAAGATATGATTTTGATTAGATCTAAAAGTTTGATTTTTTTGGTTGACCTAAGTCAACAAAAAAACTTAAAAATCTTATCTTAAGCCCCAACTTAATTCATAGTCTTACATTATCTCATGTTTAATGTCTAGATGCCTAAATATGAGAAAACATGAGTAGATAGCAAATCTTGAGACTTAGCACTTTCATTGTTTTCATGCTTATTTCAAATGAAAACGTGCCAAGTTCCAATTTAGATCAAATGACATTAGTTTCAGTTCAAACTTGATATACATGATTTAAATGACCATATCTTGATATATTGAAAAGTTTGAATGAAAACAAAAATGTCATGAAAAAGATGAACTACAACATTGGTATCAATTGAGTGCATACATGATTTAGACTTGAATTGTATATATCATTTCTTTCATATCATGTATGATTTAATTTTCCTATTAAGTAGGTGTTTTCCATCCCTTAGTTGAGATTTTCATGCTTCATGAAAAATAATTTTAGAAGTCTCAACTTCATGATAAAAATGTGTTCTTCATCCCTTTGATTAGATAGACCTTTCTTGCCCTTTTTGATTGATGTCAAAATGGGGAGAAATGTATAAGAAAATAGGGGAGAAATGTATAAGTCAAAAGGGAGAAAATTAGTATAGGTATAAAGGGGAGGAAAATATAGGAAATTCATGCATATAGATAGATGGAGTTTATCTTATAGATATGCATGTTGATAAGGGGAGAAATCTCTTAGTTGATATCCTTATATTTTAATGATATATTTTCTTAAGGATGTTTGTCATCATCAAAAAGGGGGAGATTGTTGGCTTTAGGTTTTCAACCTTAACCTTAATCTCGATCTTGATGGTTTTGATGATAACAAACATGGAACTAATGATTTCATTGAGAATATCTTTCAGGTTCCATATCGACTAGCGTTCGATGTCCTCGATCGGATAAATAGGAGAAATCAAGAATTCGGAAGGACATTGGTCGTCGCGCTCGGGTTAATCGCGGAAGTTTCCCGAAGATCGATGAGTGCACCAAAATCGCTTGGACGAGTCCAAAGATCAAGTCAAAAGCTCTCCAAGATGATGCTCATTGAAAGCAGGAACCCGAAAACGAAGAGTGGAAGAAATAGGCTGAAGAAATAACATTCAGCCTAGGTTCGGTCGACCGACCGAAGGTAAAGAAAGTAGCAGAGCTACTTCGGTCGATCGATGGAAGCCCAAAACGGGCAGTAGCTCGGGCGGTCGACCCATTGGTCGACCGACCTACTGATTCTCGCGATTCAAGATCGCGTCGGTCGACCGACGGGTCGACCGAATGGTGAAAGAATCGGGCTGCGGCTGGTGGTCGACCAATCGGTCGACCGACCTGCATATGAGCCGCAATGCAATACCACATTGGTCGACCGACGGGTCGAACGAAGATCGCGGATCGCACGATCTGCGTCTGGCGGTCGACCAGTCGATCGACCGACCACAGGGTAAACAAAAGCGGTCGAATGACCGGTCGACCGATATTTCAACCGGCGCTTCGACCGACGGCCTGTAACAGATAGTTTTCTATCTGTTGAACGTCGTTTCTTCACCTGGGTATAAATACACCCAGGTATGATTCATTTGATCTTCTTCCTTCTCCATTACAGATTTTATTGAGCTATTAAAAGGAAGATCAAAGACTTCCAAAGATTGATCAAGCACGCTCTGCTACTTCCACGAGTTCTTCTTCAAGCGTCGTTTGCTTCCTCAACTCGGGATTTTGTTCAAGCTCAACAACTTGATGAGTTGGAGGTTTTGAAGGCCTAAAAAGAGTAGTTAATATTGTATTTATCATTTAGCTCTTTTCATTGTGTATTTTATCGTTATTTGAACGTTTATTTGTTTTAGGTTTGTAGAAGACTTTGTGATTAGGTCTTGGTTCTGTAAAGTGGTTACCTGGTGTTAGGTGTAAAGCCACTTGTGTAAACTGAGTTGTTACTATGATTAGTTTAGTTGTCCCTTAGGGTTGAGGTGGGATAAGTGCTCTCGACAAGAAGGCGGAGACTTCCGGGTGTGGAAGTACCTTAGGTCGAGAGTGAGACTTTCCGGTGAAAAGTCCTCGTGTATAAGGGAAACTCAAATTAATCTAGTAAAACTAGTTTGGAAATCCTAAGTGGGGTGCTTAGGTAGTGGAGTAGGCATTGGGGCCGAACCACTATAAATATCGTGTTTTCATTGCTTAATTATTTTTATTGTTTTATCTTCTTATCGCTTCTGCATTTAGTAATTGAATCGCAAATTGCCTAAACTAATCTAAAAATCGATCAAAAGTGGATTTAGGCTAATCGAATTAGTAAACATACTATTCACCCCACCCCTCTAGTGTAGGCCATTTCGTCCACAGACAGGCACAGTGAGAACTGTTAATTTGAAAGATGAGCTAATTACAAATTTATACATTTATAAATTTATAAATTTACAAATTTATCCTTCACCGCTTCACATAGATCTAAGGGTAAAATCATAAAATTTTCCATGTAGGATAATCATTTGCCACGTAGTCATTGTTAACGTGCTAGGTCAGTCAAATCCGTCAAAAATTACGGTACATGCTAAACGGGATAACGAAATGAAAGTTGGTGTATTTTCGTGCTAACGGAAAAAGTTTATGTTAAAAATGGGAAAATGTCCTAAGTTCGTACTTTTTTTGAGTATGTACTCTATATAATATGAATAATTAAATATTTATATTTTGGAATTTATACATATAGTTATATAACTAAATTACAAAACATATAGGTGAAAAGATAAGTCAAATTAAATATAATTTAATTTTAGGTGCATAACAAGTTAAAGAGCTCACACATTACTTTAATTATAGATTATCGGTTGAATTTTGCTTAAATTATATGAATGATATGTCGATGTGTCTCGTTCGTATCGACGTGTCATATTCACATCAACGTGTTATGTTTGTATCGACGTATGACTAAATTAAAATTAATCATGACGAGCGAGTTGATATGTGTTACGTACGTATCGACGAGTTGTGTATGATTACACAATACGTTAGATCCGTTCGGGGGTTATACATTCGTGTAAACGAAGTAGATGATTTTTTACACAAAGTACAACTCTTGAATTATCCATAATTAGACAGTTTGATAACGTAGTTATAATTTGTATTGCACTTTTTTTTTCTTTTAGCTTTTCTTCATTCGTAAATTTCGGCTAGTGAATCTCTCTTATTCTCCGATTCGTGTCCAGATGATATGCATATTTGGAGAACTATAGGGAGATACTACCGAAATTTAGAATGAAGTTAACAATTAAATGGAGTTTTTCCATCATGCCTTTTTGACTCGATGAAGCATTTACTGATACACTTGACATATGTGACACGAGTTGGTGGCCCAGTTCAATATTGGTAGATGTACCTATTGAGAGACACATGAATCGTCTTAAGAAAAAAGTAAATAAGACTGTGGCTTGATGAAGGATCAATACATGAAGCGTATATCATTCAAGAAATTTCAACATTCTACTCATTTTATTTTGAATCGATCGTTCAGACAAGATTTAATCATCTTCTAAAGAACAACGATGGGAGAGTTTGACAATTGGTGAATGTTTTAATATCTTTTGTTATCTTGGTCATACTGTGGGTTCTCGTCAATCTCGATACTTAGGCGACAAAAAGTACCATTTGACATACTTGTACGTATTACTCTATTGACCAAAGATTGAACAGTTCATTCAAATATTTGATGTACATGTGGTGGAACAATACTCCATTTGTAGCGACCATGAAATAGAGAGATTACACAATCATGATTTTGAGCTTGCAAGCAGATCGTCTTGACTTGTATCATGTTATAATGGTTATTTTGTTAATGAGTATAAATTTCGCACGGTTGAGTATTCGTTCATAAAGAAGACAATGAATGTCGGGGTTAGCGTGGAAGTGACAATGTATGCTTATTGTGATGTCGATTTCTAAGGACTGTTAGAAGAATTGTCAGAATTGCACTTCTTTGACTACAAATTAGTTGTCATTTTTAAATATCATTGGTTCGATACAAGCGATAGAGACATGAGAGTTCACCCAAAGTATAAACTTGTCGATGTCAACTACAAATCGAAATTGGCTTCGAACGAGCCTTTTATACTTCGTATCTGTCTCGAAAGAAAGATAGAGCAGATTGGCGCATAGTTTGTAAGACTAGAGCAATATGAAGAATTGATCTGGTATTTGGAGAAAATGAGTCGATACATGATTTTACGGAAGTCTTATCAAGAAGATGATCCTCTGAAGTGCGTCGAGTTAGTCTGATACTCGAAGATGATGACAACAGCATAGATCGAGGAGGAGGACACTGTCCACCGTCCCTCACTGATGGAGAATGACACAGGATGAGGTATTACATCAACAGGAGGGCCACCGTCATTGTGGTACATATAGTTTGTTTTTATGCATTTTATTTATAATTTGTATTAGTAAATAAAAAATTATGAAATGAAAAATAAACTTGTGTAGAAATTTTACATGAGGACAGTGACCTAGTGCGGAGGGTCGCTGCAAGGTGACTTTGACCTTGTAGGATGGGTCGATGGGTCGATGGCGCGGGTGGTTGGAGCATGGTCGCATATATGGCTCCAGTGATAGTGGCCCTACACAAGCTGTCTTGGGACTAATGGGGGCACCGACCCCCCTGTTTCTAGTATGCGACCCTCTACGTCTCGTGCGAAGGACCATGGGAAATTATATTAACATCCTTAGAGGCGGAGTTGGCGCAGCAAAGAGCCATTATTAAGGATCATGCAGACGCTCCTAATGCACCCGCTGACTCGCTTTGGCATTCCAATACTTGGACCTCTCTGATCTATCATCCTCCTCGACCCAATCGACACCACTCCCGACCCAGCTGCTCCAGATCCGCAGCCTCCACCTTAGCCGTGATAATATTTTTTGTTAGTAGTGTGCCATATGCCAATAATATAATATTGTCATTGTTATTTTCCTTTTAATAAATGAAATATTTGCTTTATCTTGTTATTTACCATGAGTATATTTAACTTGATAATTGATTCATTGAATGGTTGATTCCGCCTAGTGGTCATCAAGTGCTAGAGTTGATAGTAAAACCCTGAGACAGTTGGAATCTAATTCTAAATAGTCCCTAGTCAATCATTGTCTTGGAACGATAATGAATGAAGACTAGTATGCAGTCTGACTAATGATGATAATATTTTACTGGTCATAGATATGTGATATCAAAGTTAGATCATAGACACATGTTGGAGAACATGGTGTCCGACAGACCCACCATGAGAATACTACATGGATTAATATCATTAGTATCTCATAACAGTAGTGATATGTCAGTCCTCCGACCCGATGTTATCATAGATTCCTACATGAGGAATTCTGTGTTTTGACCTAGTCTAATATCACCTTTAATCGAGTGGTAATAAGGATTACCATTGGACATAGAATGAATCATGTAGAGGAATATGTGTAGTCGTGAAGGAATTTGTCCCTCTCGTATATGAGAGAGATATCCCTGGGCCCCTTAATAAGTGTGACTGAAGAAAGGTATCAATGTCATTTGTTAAGCCAGTCTACCCAGGAATCAAGAAACCAGATTGAACAATATAAGGATGATCTAATCCATGCCTTATGTTTAATCCAGATATCGTGTGACAAAATGACAGATGACCATACTGTGAGTTAGGTTGCTCGGATAATCGACCTTTACTTGATATGGGTAGTCATAATGTTTTGCTAGAGGCCGCTTATGACTTGTGGGTTGCAAATGAGTTTTGGACCCACTGCGAACGTTAAGTAAATCCACAGGGTCACACACATAGGGTGAACCGAATTGAGCTTACGGTTAAGATTTTCGAATTGGATCCGCGTAACTATTAACCCACTATTTCTCTCTTGATAATTTTGAAGATTAATCCTGAATTTGAAAATGAGTTTTCAAAATTGGAATTAATAATTCCAAATTTAAATATGATTTAAAATTAGAATTGTGTTGATTATAATTTAGGTAATGTATATTTGATAATCGTTATTAAAGGATACATTATTTTTGACATCTTGAATTTAGAAAATTCATGTTTGATAATTGTTATTAAGGATATATTTTATATGAACATTAATTTTTTTTTAAAGATTCTGGATATGACTTTGAATTAATCAACGATTGTGATGACACGTTCAATGTGATTGACACATCTATAAATATTCGTATGAGGTTTAGATGGGGTATGCAATCATCTCCTGAAAGGCTGCCAACTTCTTCTTAGGAAGCCGATCCCCTTTTGAAGGAAGCTAAGCTCCCTTTTGTGGCAGCCGACCTCCACCAAACAGAGAGAGAGGGAGAGAAGAGTGTGGAAGGTGTTCGGTAGAGCCAAGCTTGCACTCGGGAGCCGCCCATTCATCGCGTTCGTCTATGTGCTTACCGTAGAGGGTGTTGATCGCTTGGCAGCACCTTGGATCCAAAGCAAGATCGTGATCTTTGACCCACAGAGCAGAAGACAGAATTTAGTCTTCAAAGGTATAACTCTTGACATAGTATCGATTTAGCCGTGAAGCATGGATCCGATTGGGTAGAGGATCGTTCTTTTCTTATTTCCGCTGCGTGTAAATAAATTTTGTTATTTGCCCGGTCTTCCATGACCCAACATTTTTAGTATTTTGTATTTGATACTTGATACTTGTATTTTGATTATGTTTGACGATGTATACATTTGTGTATAAATCGATTCATAATTTTTTCGTATTTTTGTAATGATTGATGTCTGCTTTTGTGATTTTTGTTGTGTTTATTGTAAATTGAAATCATTGTAAATATAAATTTTAGATTTTTTAATTTTTTAGGTGTATGAAAATTCATTAAAGACTACTTACCAATGGTTAATCATCGCTAATATTGTATCAGCAATGGCCTGCTTTCAGTAAGTTGTCGCTGAAAGCCTATCGTAAATGTTGATGGTTTAGATAACATTGCGTACCACCACCATTGCCGATGTTTTCAGCAACAGCTTAGCGACGACTTTGTTGTTGGAGGCCCATTGTTGGGTCGTCGCTAATGTGTTTAGTTGTAATGGGCCTCCATTTGCAAGCTATTTATGAATGTTTGAATTATCACCGACTGCCCGAGCAGCTGCCGCTAATAATATTATCAATGACAGCCCATTCGACTGTCGCTGATAACATTAGTTCCAACAGTAGCTGTTGGAACTTATTAGCAACGGAAGCTTCAGTCACTGTATATTGCGAAGGTTGTAGCCGTCGGTGATGCTTATATTTCTACTATGAGATATATGATATACAATAATCTATTTGTATTATCAATAATGTGAATTTTAAATTCCTAGGGCCATACCATGTTTGTTCAGACATTTTATTGGTAATCCAGATTATCTCAGTAATCCATATTACTACTCCACCACTCCACCAAAGTGGTAATGTGTATAGTAGAAATGTGCATGAGTACCATATAGACCTGAAATCATAGAGTAATGTGTGGGCCACCACTACTGACTATTGAGTAGATTATGTGTAGACCCAAATTAAAGTATGGTAGGATCCGGGTAAAAAATTAAGAAATATGTTAAATCCGATTTCGATGTAGGTTTCATCATCTAGAGTATTGGGAATCGAAACCGGAATCGGAACAGAATTAGATTATAAATACTTATTTACTTAACCAGGATCCGATATACATATCCAAAAACCCATATACACTAACCCTAGCCCTATTCTTTCCCTCTCCCTCTCACCTCACGCACGATTTCCTTTCCCCCATCCAATCCCTCTCCACTCTCCCGTCTCCACTGGATCCCGGCGGTGTTCTGCATCCGGCGGCTTACATCTCACGATCCCCTTTCCCCTCCTTACTCCTTCCGCGCCCAATCCGGCTCGCATCTCACGGTGTTGACTGGCAGCGATCCGCATCTTGGCGTGGCGGCAATCTCTCCCAGCCTCCCCTACCCAATCCGGCAACCGACGCTCCCTCCTCCCCACATCAAGCTTGCGGACCGGCGTTCCCTCCTCCCCACAGCCGTTGACGACGCAAAATAACTCCTCTTCGTTTCTCTCGTCCGCATCGTGTCATTCGGTCTAGAGGTATTTTTTCTAATCTTTCCCACCTATTTCTTCAGCGGTTCCCTCGCTCAGTTGATCTTTTTTTCTCTTTTTTCTCCGATACTTAATCTCGCTTGTGTCGTAGTTGTATCCCTCGAGCCTTGGTTTCGGTTTACTTATTTTCGGTGCAGATGATCTTAGGATAAAATTGAGAACAGATTGATCTAGATTGTTGTCTACCTGTTTGTGGAGTTGGATCTTAGTATTTTTTAAAGATTCTTCATATATAACTTGTTTTTGTTATTTTTGGCTGGACTAGTTATCACTTGAGTCTAAAATTGACGTTGTTAAATTGAGGGCTCTTACGATCTTGTTATAGTTGAAAAAAATTGATCTTTTGACAGCTTAAGGTTCTATCTGTTGAGAGTTTAGCGTAATTTTTACCTGACTATAATTGAAACATGTAGTGTTTCTATATTTGAAGGAGTTATACTTTCTTGGCTATTAGTTGATTTTAGTACCTCACAATCATCAGTGACTTTTTGTTCTTGACACTGTTCTTACATGAACTTCAAAAAATGAGTTAAAAGGTCCTAGGTCGATCCTTCTTTCTCAGTCAACTGTTTTACTTCGTTTGTTCTGTTATCCAGAATGGAACTGTATGTATCTGTTGAAAACCTAACTACAGTTCTGCAGTTACCTTATAGTGCCTGATGACCTATAGGTCGATGAAGAAGCTGTAAAAGAAAGCTGTGAATGATCTAATGTTTATGAATCATAAATATTTTAATAAATGATTTTCATGGCTCCAAACTGCCTGCAACATTTGGTATTCACTGTTTCTGGAAATGCCAGAGATCCATATTGGGTAATATATGAAAGTGTCCTCGTACTAGGTAGTATAGTGCTTGTACCAGATGTACTGGACAAGTACAACTCGGTACAGATCTTTTATTGTCGGTACATGCCCAACATCTATTTTTTCAACCATTGGATTTTTCCCCATTTTCCGTTGATTGGAGCTAGTTTTGAGATGTTTTCAGCCTATATAAAGGTCCCAAGCTTCTTAAAACTTTATGTATTCTAATGCACACTACTCTTCTGCTTGCTAGACTTCAATTTGTATCTTTTCATTTCTAACTTAAAAGTGTATTTTAGTTTGTTGTTGAACTATTGCTTCATTAATCATTATGCATGTTTCAAGCATTTTAATGATTAAAAATTCTGTATGAAAAAATTGAGTTTAGAATATGACAAAGAAAAATTACTCCATATGATTGAATTTGTAATGGGTTGTACCAAGCATCTGTACACAAATAGTTCATATTGGTATTGACAATTCACTGAGATTGGTTCCAATATGATATTTGAAACCTTGATTATTTTATTTGGAAACTACCTTTTTAAAGCTTTCATGTGCCATACATCTTTGTGGATTAGTTATAGATTATTTACTTATATTCTATTTTTCACACTTGTTTTCTATGGTCTTATAGTATTTGCTCTTCTGATCTGACTGTCAGATAATGGAAAACTTCTAAAAATGCACAGGTACTACTTTAATGGAGCCATCCTCAGTTACATCCTCACCTGATAAATCAGATCTGAAGCCATCATTTAGAAAACTCACAAGCGATTCAGCTAATAGAAAGTATCGTCGTCATTCACCTGGTAGTAGATCAGATTCATCTTTGTCTGGTGGTTAGTAATCCAACTTATCTACTGGTTGCAAGATTTTTTTTCTCAATCGTCAAAAATGCTGTAAATTAAGATAAACATCGTCAATATGCATTATCTTTGTGTACTGTTTTTTTACCTTTATGAATCTTTTGAATAAGACATAGGTAAGTCTAAGTGAATGGTGAAAGGGGTTGAATTTCTAGTTGGAACAAGTTTATGAGTTGTTTGATTGTGCTTTTCCAACTGATTGGATCAGGTGTTTTCCATTTTATAGAACTTAGGAATTCATTATGTTTCTCCATCATGATTCATTGATACCAACTAATCATAAAGTCTCAAATATCTGGGGTTGGCTACATGGAATTTTTCTTTCCATTTGGCTTTGCATAAACAAAAGATGCATATAATCTAAGGATAATAACATAAACCCGACTATTTAGTTCTATTGTGCTCTATTATTTTCATATGCACTTTTTGTCTGCTTGAAGTTATTAAATTTATAAAATGTATTTACTACATTGCTAAATTGCTATATAGTGGTCAGAAAAACTGTTTTAGTCCTATATAAAGGCTGGATTAGCCTAACAAAACCTTTGGACATCTCTACAGTCTAGCTACTAACGTAAAATGATTCTTCTATACTATTAAAAGTTGTTTGAGATAGTTTTGTAGGGATTTGGCTATATTTTCTAATGGGACACTAATATGGGATATATAAAGTAGGGTGATTTAGTATGCTTGCCTTTCTTCTATAAATATTTATGTACCCTCATCAATATGTCTTGTTCGCCACACCTCTCGACTTCAGTTACCATTCAGATGTAAACTCTACCATTTTTAGAATATTAGAAGCATGACCTACTTAAAAACATTTGGATGCTAAGGTAGTAAGGAAAATATCATAATAGATACTTAGTATGTCATAAGGTTTGCGGTCTTTAAACAAGCAGTTTCCAAATCTACTCTAGGATTTTCACCTCTGGTAAGACTGCATGTACCCTAGGATTTTCATCTCTAGCTGATTAATTATGCATTGCATGTAACACTGGGTTCAAACTTATGAGTTCAAACTTAAGGTGTTGTTTGGTTAGCGAAAACTATTTTCTAGTTTGGTTTCATTAAAACTGAAAACTTGGTTTCGAAAACTTGGTTTTGGTTTTTAGTTTTTAGTTTTATGAAAATGCGTTTGGTTAATGAAAACAACATTCAGTTTTAGTTGATTGGAATCAGTGAATATTTATTTGGTTATAAAATAATATTAATTTTTCTTGAAGAGTTCTAGTAGTAATTTGATTTTTGATTAAATAGTAAACTAATTCATATGAAACAATTCATAAAACTTAATATGGTTGTAGAACAAAGTCGCATATTGTATTTGTAGTTAGTTTACAAAATTAAATGTTTGCTAATATGATTATAAAATATTTATAAGATTTAATTAATTAAGTTATTGGTAATTTAAGATTTTTTTGTTCAAATAGATATAAAATTAGTTAATAAATATTATAAAATTTCAAAAAAAAAGTCCAATGGTCTAAAATTAATTTTGATTAAATTATAAATAGATGGCTTTAAAAAAATTGAGTTATTTTAAATTTTAGGTTTGAGTCAATTAGATATAAATTGGTTTAATTAATTTGTCAATTTAAGATAATAGTTTGAGTTGAAAATGATGATTTTCATTTTTATTTTTATAAATTAGATATAGTTTGATTTATTTTTAAATTAATTAATTTTATGAAAAGTATTTATAATTACAAAATTGTCATTGGATTTTGATAACGAAACCGATAGTCTCGAAACCACAAAAGGTTGGGTGTTTTCATTTTTATTAAGAAAACCGAAACCTATTTTCACTCTGGTTTCGATTCAATTTCATGAAAATGCTGAACCAAACACATTTTCGCAAGCAATTTTGGTTTATGTGAAATCGAAACCATGAAAATAAATTTAGTTTCGCTAACCAAACAGGCCCTAAGATTCTATTTGTATCAAAATCCTATTCTGGAACACATTCAGCCTAGTCAAATCATTTAAAGAAGTTAATATGAACTGACTCAGATTTAACTTGCGAAATTATTGGTTAAATTTTCTAAACTCATAGCAAGCAACTCAAGTTTATTGAATTGCATTTTTTCTTTTTGTTACTCAGAAGTTTTCTTGATTATTTCTGCTATATAAGCACCAGCCACATTCACAACTCTTTTGCCTTTTCTTTTATTTTTACCTTTTAATTTTTCCTATTACTATTTGTTTTCTTATTCCCAAGTTGATATTTTCTCCAATTTCTTGTATTTCATTTCATCTTTCTTTTTCAAGCTTAAGAATTCTTGATTTGGTATGCCATATGGGAGTACATTAGTGTTATATAAGTGCACATTTATGTAGGTTTAGGGCTAATTAAGTCCATGTTCTTCAATCTGTGATTTGAAAAGCATTCCATATAAAATTGGCACACTAAAGTAACTAGATGAATATCATTTGAATCATCTTATGAAAAATGTTTTCATATTTTAGCGATCTCGGATAAAATTCAAGGTTCTAGTGTGTCTAGGCATTTGAGAGGCCATATTGTTTTTAACTTGAATTGGACATAGCTATGTCCCATCGCAAGATCTTTAACAGCACGAGTATAAGTTACATGATATTTAGGCATTTGAAGCTAATATTATTTGTAATTTATTTTAGTGATCTTGATAAAAGTTCAAGGTTTTAGCTTATCTAAGCATTTGACAGGCTATGTTATTTGCAACTTGAAATTTGAAAAAAGCTATATTGTTTGTAACTTGAAACTGAAGATGCACATGTCATGATACATAGGGTATTAACAATGTCAATAGTACCTCCAAATATGCACAGATCATATAACAATGTTCATTATTGTTCATTTCATCATATACAGCATACCGGACAAGATCATATATCATTATAATAATTATTCATTTTAATTAACATAAAAATTATAAATACAATTAATATACTCTATTACAATTATATATTTATATCATAAGTAGATTAATTAACTAATGCTGCGACTTTAGGGTTTATCAACTTACTCCGATATTAATAAATATGAGAACATATTATATCATAGAAAATAAGAAACAATAAATGATTAAATGTGCTCCAATAACAATAAATCTAAGAAAAACATATTCTAAAATGTTAATCAAACATTATTCTTATCCGTCCATGGTATATTTTTGCAAATGAACACGGGACAAGAGGTGTTGCTCGTGCTCTACCTTAAAATTATGTGAAATGAACGGACTGTTAATGTCTTGTTGGCAGGATTGGCTCCTGGTTCTCAAGGCGTTATTTTTTTTTTGAAGTGTGCTGATAGACATTAATTGGTGCTTCGTGACATTTGTGTCATTTACATTTCTGCTAGTACTGTGTATAGCCCAATATTCTTGCAGTATCATGATTATCTTAGGGAAGTGGCATTGGTTGAAAGGTTTATTTTAATTCTAGTCCTCGTAGTTTTTCTTTCTAATGAGGCTTCGACGCTTCGTTTCTCTCATTCTTAAAGATCTGACCTTACTATAGGGTGTGAGACTGTGAGCTTAGATATTTTTCTTTAGAATAAGAAAAATCTTTGCTGTTGCCTGTTGGATTTCCTAACTATTACGTACAGGATGTTTTAAGCTGTTAGTTGGTGAGGATTTTTTTTTAAGAATTTGGTTTGCATTATTAAGACATCATTTATACTTTATTTATAACCTGCAACTTTACAGCCTTCTTTGACTTATTTTTATTTTAGAATTCTCCGTAACAATTTTCTATCTTTATATTGTGACCAGACATTGAGATTATCTTTTTTCATTGATAGGCAGTCCAAGACGTGAGCGGAGCCATAGTCCGCTCCATCCTAGGGAAGATCATATCAGGACCTCTAGTGACCAGCGAAGAAGGGACATTGGAAGAGAATCAGAAAGGGATTCTAGTCATAACAAGTCTAGTAGAGGCTATGATTCGCAGAAGTATTCGGATAGGTATCCATATGGGAATTCACATGATTATAGGAGGCATGAAGATCACAGCAGGCATCACAGGCATGCTGATGAGGATAACAGGAATTATCAGAGGTCAGTGAAATCTGGTCGAGAATCAAGGAATGATAGTCGTTCTGATTATACAAAAAACGAGAAAACATCTGATAGATACCGAGATAATTGGCGAACTGTGGACAACCATTTTAAAGACAAGTTTGAGATTTCTGAGCATAAGAGCAAGAATAAGGATAGAGAATCCACTAAAGATTATGATAGAGCTGATACTGGAAGTAAGCAAGTCGGCTTTAGCAAAGATTATGATGATATTTCAGAGCAGGATCAACGAAGAGAAAGAGAACTTCGGTACAACAAAAGAGATTACCGGAGGAGCCCTAGAAGTCATAGAAACTATCAGGATGAGGAATATAGGGGTGTAGGTAGAGATTCAATTTATGAAAGAGATACTGGTGTCACTCAACGAAGGGAGAATGAAAAAAGTAGTAAGAAAGATGTTCATGTGCAGGAGGATCCGGTCCTAAAGCGTAAACATACAGAAAGAGAAGGTGAGAAACACAGGGAGAAATATGCGAGGGAACAAGAAGAATTTCAGAATGAGAGAAAGAGTTTGTTTAGCAACCAAGTGAAAGATGAGAGGAATGGAGTAGACAAAGCCTCTGACTCAGTAGGCAGAGAATATTCTTCATCAACAGAGCCTAAAGCTAGTCATTTAGAACATAGTGAGTAATGTCTTTCTTATTTGTATATATATATATACTCATCCATTTGTTAGGCTCCTGATCCTTATCTTTTAATTTCGGGAAGTTCTGAAGATGGTTCGTAATTGACAGGTTCAAGACAGGTTAAGGACACACATGAGAAGGTAAATTCTGAGACTATAATCTCAGCCACAATCAATGCTGGAGACACTAGTAATGTTAATACAGCAAAAGTTGCTGCTCTGAAAGCTGCTGAACTAGGTGAGTTTTTAATTTGTTCTTTAACACTATGCTCGGTCTTTGTTTTTTTGTTAACCTCTTGTCTTTCTGATCATTTTGGTAATTAAGTTTTCTTTTGGAACTATTCTATTTATGTAATATAGAACTGGATTTTCTTTTTTATGTGAGACATTGTGAGTTAAATGAGTTATGAGATTGATTTTAAGGTAGTTTTATCCAAATAAATCAGTGATGATCTTCTTTTAAGAAAATCTCAAGTTTGTTTTCTATGCGAAAGGGGTTTGGATCAGACATGGAGGGAACCAAGGTGGTAGGAGTGGACCTGTGCACCATTTGTTTGTTACCCCGTTGACCTTTGATGAGTTCTAGAGCACGCTTGGGAAACTCCAGAAGGATTTTGATTTCATGAACATGGATGAGCTTTTGAGAGGAGAGTGAAACCATGACAGGCGATGGGGAGGCCTTGTGGGAATTAGAGAAGCAGAAGGGGTCAATTAGAAATTTCACTAGATGAGTTTTCCTTTTGTTAGTTTCGTTTTTTAATATTTTTTTAAGAATGAGTCATGTTGGCTCAGTGGCAGATAATGTGGCGCCACATCTTATGTTCCATCAGGTTCTATTAAGAAAATTGATGGTGGTGTGGATATGGTGCATATTGGAAAACTGGGTACAGATATGATTAAAATTTTTGTTTTAAGAGCCCATTTAAAACTTTGATGAAAATTAATGTATCATTGGTGCCTTTTAAAAATCTATCTGAACTTGAAATGGTCTCCATTTTGTTTAGATACTGAAAGGTTGGAAGCAAAAGAACAAAATTGCACATATACAAATTTTAAAAGTTAACAGAGGAATCATGATATCTGGACTATTACAGTACGAGTATGTTGGTTGTATATAGGTTGCAGAACATAAAAATGGATAAAGAAGAATATATATAATAGGTAGACTTAGGTAACAATCATATGATACCATATTGCTTGATACAGGTGGTAGACTTAGGTATCTATCATATGGTCTCTATGGACCACGTATGGAACTTAGAATTTAATTCATGATCTTACTTGTCATTAGAATGTCAATGACTCACTTCACAGATGCTAGGGGCTTCTTTGCTGATAATTTGTCCTATTTAATTCATACAACTAGTGCCATAATGGAAATATTAAATTAATGCTTCCAACACCTTTTGTACAAGTAAAAAGAAGGAAGAAATAGCTCCTGCCAATATGGTATACAGGAGAGTCAATCTTAAACATCCTTACCCTTTTGTAGAAAATAGGTTGTTTCAATAACTCAAGGTAGTGGTATCCTAGTAGCAACCTTACTGTTGCAAAAAGACTTGCCCTCTTTCTTTTTTGAATAAATTTAACATATTTAACTTCTATGTATGAAAATGGCTCTGATAATTCTGTTTGATATTCAGCTATTAACTTCAAAAGTTGCTTATTGCATGTATAGCTAGATGTAAAATTTGAGCTCGAATATTCTCATAGGCAATATTTTTATGTGGTTCCATTTTAGTTCATCACGACAAATATTTATGAGTATTCCTTTTCCTGGGAAAAGCAAGTAGGGCAAACCTTCTCACAATAGTTAGCTCCTTTGCAAGCATGCCAGATATGAAAACCTCTTCATGCCATAATCCTCAAGATAGTGTCAGCATGATCCATTGGCAATGGTTTCACCCTTATTTCTTTACTATGCATCAGAACCCAAATTCTCAATGGAGCCATAGCTGCAGCTGATGAGTTACCACCAGATTAGCTGTAAATCATACATGTGCACCTTATTTAAGTTGTTGGGTGTTCAAGCATGAGAGGTCATGTTCTTTTTAATGTGTGACAGAATTCATGATTTCCTCACAACCCTACATTTATTGTTCAATACTAAAATGGTTCGTTTCCCACTTGTTGTCATTGCCCACTTAAATATTCCTGCCAAACTCTACTACCATTGCCATCGCCCACTTTTATCTCAGGGCCTTACTGTCTGCCAAACTCCACTACCACTTGTCTAACCATCTACCCCCAATTTTTTTTACCTTGTCCCTCTTTCTTGGTACTCCACCAGCTTATCATTTTTAAAATCCGTGGTTGAACTTATCCCCTGTCTCATTGAAACTATTCTTTTGACTAGTATATCATGGAATGGGAGTAAGCAAATGGGTGATCGGTGACCTCTACACTAATGTTTTTTTTAAGATGAATAAAAAAGGATATTCTATGTGGTTCATGATGCTTACTGTTCTATCATACTCATTCTGTTATGGTAAGTTGCTTGAAGCCTACCTACGCCCATTGGCTCTTTTGTTGTTAGGAAGCAGTGATCTGTAATAGTAGTAATTTATTACCTTTTAATCCCATTTATTTTGTAATGGCAACTCATTTAAATTAGATACATAATCTGGTACAGAAAACTAATAAAAAAACTATGAATCATTTGTTACAAGCTGTTTGCTTTTTTATATACAAAACGATCTGCCTGTATTGGCACTGCAAATGATACTTGAACAATGAAGCAAGCCCTACACTATTACCATTTTGCTCATTGCACCATTGGATTCTAATCTAAACTTTGATGTCAGCATTGTTGTCATGCTCATTTCCAGAATGCTTCGGTCATGGAATAAATGGTAGGGTCAAAAATCAGAATTTCATGAATTTTGGTAAATTTGGTGAAAGGGCAGGAGGGTTTCAAGATATCTATCGGTAAACAATAATCACTACGGGGTCTGAAACTCTAGAACTATATGGAAGAGTAAGTTGGAACATACTAAAGAATAACATTGAGATAAGAAGCAGACAGTTTCAGTTAATTGTATCCTGTTTGACCATCGTAAATAATTCCAATTCTATTATCACTTGGAAGTTGGAACAACTCTGTTATCATGCTTACCATTGCCTCTGCAGTGAATAGGAACCTTGTAGGGTTTGGAGGGGTTGGATGCTTGTCTACCGACCAAAAGAAAAAGCTTCTTTGGGGTAACAAAAAGAACAGTCCTACTGAAGAGGTAAACATGCCATTTTGGATGCATTGGGAAATTGTTTACAAAGATGTGTTGTCATTATGCTTATTATTTCATTATCCAACTTTCAGTCCTCCAGTCGTTGGGACTTGCATATGTTTCCAGACCGGGAGCGTCAGGAAAAGTTCAACCGTCTCATGGTAATTTCTGATCTTTGTGCAATCATGTTACAATTTAGTTTATGACTATCTCAGATCGCATGAATGTTCCAACAACGACTTTATTAGAATGTCAACCCCTACTAACACTTTTTCAGAGTCTGAGGTTGCCTTTGTGGCTATGGCCAATTGTAGGGTGTGAAGGGCAATGTGGTCTCGGAGGTCATACCGGTGAACAAGGATGGGAACTTCCAAGCAAAGAAACAGGAGGAGCTCGACACAGATCTGGAGAAGCAATACACTGCTGGTCTTCGGCGAAGAGATGGTCGAACAGTTGGTCTGGGCTTGTAAGCATGTCAGTGTTGAAAAGCTTCACAAACTTGTATACTGAAAAGCATTGCAGACTTGCTTTTCCTAGTGGAAAAAATAGTTTCATGTCATCTTTTCAACTACTGGAAACATCTTCAGTTCAGCTATTACTTGTTAATGGTAGATTGAACCTTCCTGCTATTTTATTGTTAGGTGGTCTATGTGTGATTGCTTATTCTATGAATGATGTTGAATGCCTACAAATTGATTGCATCAAAGTGGCTGCAGTAAAAAAGAGAGAATAGTTGTTATCCATTGACTTCTTGAATTGGATTCCAACTCCTTGTCACCATTGTATTTTAGATGCCTTGGCATGAGAAGGCTTAGGAGATGGGAAAACGCAGAACTGAGCTGTCAATTAGGTCCTTCACCTACTTAACAGTTTGATTGCTGCAAGGGACGGATAATTGGAGCTTGTGATGATTTGGTGTGGAAT
Source organism: Canna indica (assembly GCA_034359265.1). Lineage (NCBI taxonomy): Eukaryota > Viridiplantae > Streptophyta > Magnoliopsida > Zingiberales > Cannaceae > Canna > Canna indica. Next base: position 25,517,100 of record CP136898.1, on the reverse strand, counting down.
CCATGTTAGCTAAAATTATTTTTTGATTTGGTTTTAGAGAAAATAAAAATTTGGTTTCGAAAATAATTTTGTTTTAGTTTCTAATTTTTAGTTTTTTTAAAATATATTTGATTAATGAAAATAATATTAATTGTAGTTGGTTGAAACCAATAAATGCTTATGGTTATAGAAAATAATATTAATTTTTATTGAGTAGTTTTTAGTAGTAATTTGATTTTAATTAAATAGTAAATTAATTCATATGAAGTTGTTTATAAAATTTTAATATAATTGTAAAAGAAAGTCACATCGTTTAAAGTAAGAAGAATTATAATTTGGACTACAAATAATTAAAAAAAATTATTGAAAATTAAAATATAAATTTTTGTATATTTTTAAAAAGAAAATGAAATTTAATCAATTAAAAAAAATAATTTTAGTGCTCAATATTATTAGCTTTTCAGCATAATTATTTATTTTATTTTATTATTAAACCATTATAAAGATAAAAAATAGAGCTTTACACGATTATAAAATATTAATTATGTATTTGTAGTTAGTTTATAAAATCACTATTTGCTAATATAGTTTTAAAATATTTATAAGATTTAATTTAGTTATTGGTAATTTATGATTTTTTATGAGTTCAATTAAATATAAAATAAATTAATAAAAATTTAAAAGTTTTTTAAAAATAAGTTTAATGATCTAAAATTAGTTTTGATTAAATTATAAATAGATCAATTTTAATAAAATTGAGTTATTTTAAAAATTAAGTTTGACTCAATTAGATATAAATTAGTTTAATTAATATGTCAATTTAAACTAATAATTTGAGTTGAAAATGATTATTTTATTTTTATAAATTAGATATAGTTTGATTTATTTGAAAATTAATTGATTTTATTATAAAAAATAATATAATTACAAGTTTGCCATGGTATCTTAATATTGAAACTGATAGTCCCGAAATCACAGAAAATAACCTTATGACATTAACATTTCTATTCATTGAAATATATTTTTATTCCAATTTTGATTCAGTGTCATGAAGGTGGAGGTACTTGGGTCTATGGACAAGGATAATTATTGGGTGAATGACCTACACTATTGGAGGGATGAATAGTATGTTATCAATTTTTAAAGCCTAAATGAAAATTATCGATTTATTGAAACTTTAGACAATTCACAATTCAATCAAACTGAATTAATGTAGAAGCGATAATAAACAAGTAAGCGCACAAACATATGACAATGCTAATAAGATGATTTATAGTTGTTCAACTCCCCCCGCCCACTCTACTATCCAAGCACCCTGCTTAGAATTTTAAACTATAGTTTACTAGTTTAAAGTATATCACACAAGAAGATTTATAAGCTAATACTCCAACCCTCTCCCCCAAGGGTCACATCTCCCTGAGTGTAGCTCCAACATCTCTTCTCCCAAGGACTACACAAGTAACTTTAGCAAACTAAGTTTACATAGGTGGACTTATGACTTACATCAAGCCAACCACCAAATTTTTTACCTAACACACTAGGTCAATCACACTTTAGAAATCAACAAATAAACCACAAAATATAATGTAAAAGGAGTTATAGAGACATCAAACAAATACTTAGCTACAAGAGATGTAACCTAGTCCTTTTAGTGTCTTTTTATGATGAAAGTTTGAAGGGCAAAGACAAAGATCAAGTTTCCCAGGTCAACTAGGTCAAAAATCAAAGAATGACTCTTTCAAGGCTCACACAAGATCAAATGATGGCTCAATAATGCCTAGGGAGTTCAAGGAAGGCATGCAACCTCTTTTTATAGGCAAAAAACAAGGTAAGACTCGAGTCCAACGGATTGAAACGACTAAAAAAAGAGCTATTGGACTTTTCGATCGATCGTCGGTCGAACTTCGATCGATAACTATGTTCATGCTGATTTTTCAGCTTTCGAGTTTTCAAGTTTTGGATTCGGTTTTTAGGGTTCTTTTGCATCATGTAGAAGATGTACAACATATATTAGACACTCTAAACACATACTCTAACTTCTCGAAGAAAATCTAGCGTCGATGAGCGTCCTTCCAATTTTGACGATTTCGTCATTTTACCGATCGCGGACGTCGTGCGCTACTCGACTTGGAATCTAAAAATATTTCTCTGTGAAACTATTAGTTCTATGTTTATTATCATCAAAATCGAGATTAGGATTAATGTTTAAAATCTTAGGCCAATAATATCCACGTATACAAACATGGGAGGCCATGGGATGGGATGGGAGGATGTAGTGTCATGAATGTGGAGTGTCTTGGGTCTAGGGACAAGGATATATATCCTCAAATACAAACATGAATGAGGGGCATGGGATGGTGTAAAGAACACCATACCATTGAAAAGATACTTGGAGGAGTTTGATGATCTGAACACCATACCATTGAAGAGATACGGGGAGGAGTTTGATGATCTCATGATTTAGTGTGATATTTTCATAAACATAAAATCTATCCCATTACCTAACGGTTATCATAAGAGATTATTATTATTATTATTATTATTTGGATGAGACTAGAACTACTGGCCTGGTCGGAACAGACCCAGCATCACCCCATCATTCCGAACCAAACCCCATGGCCTCGTCTAGGGGGCTCTGCTCAACTACACATTTGGATCATACTCAAGCGGTCAAGCCGGACTAGGCAACTCTTTTTGGGGAATCCACCCGACCATACATGGACATCCACATTTTTCCTTATCATGAGGGATTTGCCATCACAAATCCGCCATCTCCAGGATTGGCCCCGACCCATTCTGGGCAACGATCGTAGTGAGATTGCCAGGCAATATTATCACCTCCACCTGCAATAAATGCAAACATGACACGCCTTAAGTTTAACCCTAATTTCCAATTAGCATTACCTCCACCTTTGAATCCCATTGACTTGAGCGTCGGAGTGTCTTTTGTAGCCCCCCTATTGGCATTGAATCAGACAAGGAGAGACACTGAACTAGACCGAAAGGCCCCCAATTCTCAGGTAGGAACATTTGGCGCCCACCGTGCGACCGAGTAAAGCTTACCTCCCCCATAATGATTGAAACCTGGAGCCAAGCGATCGCCGTCGCAGATTAATGGCAATGACTTGACGATGATGATCGACCGCAACTTGCTAACGCTTACACAACGAGGAGCGACACTCCGATATCAGCCAACCTCCTCCCCCCCCCCCCCCCCCCCGAAGATCGTTATCGACGAATAGATAATTTGGAGGCTAAAAACCAATAGCTAATGACTCAAGTCGAGATGCTGACGCGATCCCATGGACAACCTTCGGTTGACCACAAATGTTGTCGCTCTATAATACTCATGAAAATTTACGATCTTGTATATTGGTTTCAGCGGGGTGAGCGCGACATGCTTGGCGCGCGCGAAATTGATCGCGAATGGATGTGATTCGAGGTGATACCTTTGCTTAATTTAAATTACCTATTTATAGTGATAATTATTGTGTTAAGTTCGAGTTGGGGTTTGAGCCGAGTCCGAGGGTGCGATTGGAGCTCAAATTGGACTCGTTTTGAGCGAGTTGGGTCAACTTAAGTGAGGAGGGGCAAAAAGAGTAATTTGCTATTTAATTAATAAAAAAATATAAATTAGGCCTACTTGGGACCGTACAGCTCCAAGGAGGAGCCGCACACATCCCTAGGAGGCAAGAGGGAGAGGGTGAACTCGGTGGAGATTTTGGTCGGGAAATCGGTCCTTCGCCAGAATTGGTTTGTCGCGAGGCTTCAACATCGCCTTCTCTTCCCTTAAATCCGGTACTAGGTGAGTGGTTCTTCCCTAAAGATTCCATAGATTTGCTATTTGGGGTTGCCGATCTATGTGGAGAGTTTTGGATGTGATTCCAAGTCATTTTCTTGTGAGTAGATTAACCTTCATGCTTGTATGTTGCGAGTAGAGGGCTGAAATTCCGGCTACGGACCGAGTTTCCGCGAGACTTCGGAAAGCAAGAAAATTGAGGACTTTAGGATGTTTCACTAAATTTGAAAACCCTTGGACATATGTGGTATTCTTTTTCATTGTTCGGGAATTTCCGAAGTTCGGATGAGACTTCGAATGATGTGTTTTGTGGCGGGAAGGTACGTCGTGTGAAAACTGCTTGATAAGACATAGTGTTTCGCTACCACAGATGTTAGGTTCCCGAATAGGAAATTGATAAGGCAAATTATTGAGGGGATAGTGGAGGGTAACACGGCAGAGAATAATTTAATTGGGTCGAGTGGAGGCCGAGCGGGTGCTACCTATTGTGCACCGAGAGAGGTGAACTAAGCCGTATTTACTCGAGTAATTCACCTCATTGTGAGTGTCCAGTTTATTCCCTTAACGAACATGGTTTTGGATGTACATGTGATGGCTGAGTGGTGCACATCACGCACAAGTTGATATTGGGCTAGACTGGGCTAAGTGGTGTGCATCGCGCACGAGTTTATATTGGGTCGGATTGGGCCGCGTGGTGCACATCACACACGAGTTAATATTGGACCGGATTGTGCCGAGTGGTGCGCATCACACACAAGTTGATTTTGGGTCGAGACATACATTGGTGAGCCACGCCGACGACTGACCCGAGTGGTATGGGTCAGAGGGCTTTTCCCAACCGAGTTATGGGCACTGATACTAGAGGGCCTTCCTAGTCCAGTGAGGTCGAGATGGGAAGTTCGCTAGGATGGCCAGTCTTGCGAGCAATCTGCGAGTTATAGGCGGGTAACTTGAAATGGTTTCCAATTGGGTCGGATCAAGCTGTACGGTGCGCATAGCGCACGAGATTATCGATGCAAATTGTTATCATAACTTATATATGTTATTTGAATACATAGTTAATTATTGTATTTATATGGCTTGACTTGGTGATGGTCGAGACGACTACTCACTAAGTTCTTTGAACTCACCATTCTTTTCTGGATATTGTTTTGCAGAGCGTGATCATTGAGGTATGGTGCGACTGGTGGCGGCGGGCTCCGATGGCGATCTCGTGAATTCCGTTGGTGTAGTTGAGTCGAGTTTAGTTTGAATATATTTCTAAGACATGTAGTAGGTCGGTGACATGTAGTTCTTTTGACATGTGAACTTATAAAATTATGTAGTATTGATATTAGTACTTGGATATGCACCGTATACTTGCGTTGGTACTGAGCTCCTACTTTTATAAATAAATGTGTGTTATGGTATCCTGAGTTGTATATATTGTATGGTTGATGTGGTTGCATGGTATAGGCTTCGGAGTGTCTATTCGCACTCTGGCCGATCGCGTGACCAGATTTTGGGGCGTGACAAAGTGATATCAAAGCATGTGATTAGGTTCGGACTACATCATTAGGGCAAAGAGTATCGTATAGGCATGTGTTAGTATGTCGGTATACAGTGTGTCATATTTCACGAGATCGAGTTACAGAGTCTGTGTGCACCAGTGATGGTATGTATGATCATTGCATATAATTAAAATTGTGTTTAATACAATTTTTATGTTTTCCTTATAGCGATGGAGGCACATGATGAGGCAGCGATGAGTTGTAGCGGTAGTAATTTTGTAGGCCAGAAGGGCCGAGGCCGAGGCCGAGGTAGGGGTCGCACTAGGGGTCGGGGCCGTAGGCGCCCAGCCCAGGAGGTGGCAGAGCAGGACCCCCGAGTGGCCGCAGCACACATGGTGAGACTGCAGCTGAGAGGACCGGCAAAGGAGTGGCTCCATGCCTGAAGGGCCCGTAGGGGGGTTACTATACCATCCCCTACATGGGACGAGTTTAAGGTCGCAGTGACAGAGCGATATCTGCCTAGGAGAGTCTGCAAGAGGCGGGCAAGGGAGTTTGAGGAGCTCCGCTAGATGGGTAGCATGACAATCCAACAGTATGAGATGGAGTTCACTCGACTATCCCGCTACCACCCTACACTGGTGGTTACAGAGACGGCCAGGATTAGGAGGTTTGTCTAGGGATTACGGTCGCAAATTGACTGTTTGATTCACTATACTATGGGCACATCATTTGCTGAGGCTGTTGATGAGGCTATGCGGAAGGAAGTTCTAGTACCTTTAGAGCGACATGAGGGGCACTCAATGAAGAGGTCCAAATCTTACGGACCATGAGAGCGACATGCCTATTATGAGGGTGTTATCGTAAGGACGGGCCAGCAGGCGAGCAGAGGGTAGAGCTTGGTCAGGGGCCACACAAAGACACACAGGGTCGAGTCCAGCACATAGGGCAGTGATAGGGGTCACATCTGTGCAGAAGAAATCTGAGGCACCGTCGTCATGTGGACAATGTGGCAGACGATATTGGGGTGTGTGTTATGGTTGTACGGATGTCTGCTTCGAATGCGGCCAGCTTGGGCATTTCAAGAAGGACTGTCCGACCAATGGAGGTTAGAGGGCAGCCCAGTCTCAGGGGAAGGCACTAGTGTCAGCAGTTTCTGTGGCTTAGAGGGGTTAGGCATAGGGCAGGGGGCAGCGGCCGAGTGGTTCTAGGGAGGTTCCTACCTGAGCTTTCTCTCTTACACCAGCCAGCGCTGAGATGTCGAATGTTATGGCAGCATGTACACTTTCAGTTTGTTCTGCTAGTGCTTATGTTCTATTTGATCCGTGAGCCACCCATTCTTTTGTATCAGCTTCTTTTGCACCTCGCTTGCGGAAAGAGAAAGAGTTACTAGAGTCACCTATAATGGTGTCAACAACGCCTATGGATGATGTGGTCGTGCCTGAGTCAGTATTTTTAGACTTTAATAGTTCTGTTTGGCCTTATGCTTTTGTTTGTTTTGTTAGTTGTGCATGGCTTCTCTTGTTTTGAACTTTGCTCAAAATTTTTAAGTGAGAGTGGGGAATGACAGGCGAAAACTGCGCGGGGGTGTAGGCTGAGCTCACTGGAGAGCGTAAGGTGGAACCGCTCGCAAGGAGTCATGTAAGGGTTATGAGGCCGGAAGTAATGGCTCTAAGGGCTGAGGACTGCACTCCGGGGTTCAGGTCGAGCTTGCTGGGGAGGGTAAGGTGGAACCGCTCGCAAGGAGTCATGTAAGGGTTATGAGGCCGAAAGTAACGGCTCTAAGGGCTGAGGACTGCACTCCGGGGTTCAGGCCGAGCTCGCTGGGGGAGCGTAAGGCGGAACCACACGCTGGGGAGCGTAAAGCGGAACCACTTGCGAGGAGTCATGTAATAGCTCTGAGGTTGGAAGTAACGACTCTAGGGGCCGAGGACCGCACTCGGGGTTTTAAGTCGAGCTCGCTGGGGAACATAAGGTGTAACCACTCGCGAGGAGTCATGTAAGGGCTCTGAGGCTGGGGAGTTAGGTTGATGTAAACTGAGTTTGATCGTTGAGTAGGACATTCATGCTTCGGGACCAAATGTGACAACTTTATTAGACAAGAAGTGTGCACTAGAGTTTGGGCTTCGCCGATGGGCATTTGGTAGGATCGATCGTGAGGTCTTTCAAACAACAAGATGCTTGCTAAAGCGGTGAGAGTGTCGCTAAGTTTCCTGGGCATATATGCAAAGAGATGTAATTTTATTAAGTAACATGGGAATTCTGCGTAGGGAAAGGGTGGTGATTTGATTGTGTGTTGGATTCTTCGAGAAGTTGGGCTAGGTTTTGTTTGTGCATGCCCCGCCTTGGGCTTGGCTCAGAGCTATTTACCGTCTACTTGCCTTTGATGGTTGGGGATGTCTGTGGCCTCTAGAGTCTTTCCTCAGTTTTGGCCCGATGCATTGTTTATAGCCTGGTCGGGTTTCCTTTTGCTCGGCATGAAGTACACCCACTTCCGTCTTTGAGATGAGAAATTTTATTATCTAATGGTGAGTGGATATAACTGTTCCTAGTTTGTTCAGAGATGACCATCCTAGGATCATGTGATACAGGTTGGCAACGTTGATGACTAGGTATCATTTTCGCCCTTGGTCGGGAGTTGAATGTTGTCCTTACCCTCATGGCTCCTCAGACATCAACTTCCTTTCCGGAGAAGCCCACTTGGCTTCCTTCGCATGAGGTAAGTGAAGTTTCTGTTAATTGCATCCTCTCGAAGGTAGAGTGAAAGAGGGTATCGGCTGAGCTGCCTTGGACAATTAGGACCCTTGTAATGATAAAATTTCCAACAACTACAGTGATTATGACTGAATCGTAGAGGTTTTGATTAGTTCCATGAAAAATAGATTCATAGAATGATATTATCGGGGTTCTTGAGGAAAGCCGATGTGGTTGGGTGGCGCTATTGACTGCCATTACTATATGAGAAAATCTTTTCCAGTGAAGCTTGATTCTCCGTCCCTTGTAAGTCCACCAGTGATGTAGTTGATGACCCCTCGGGGTTCTCCTTCTAAGCAATCCGCTCACTTGTCGTTTCTATGGCCTGAATGGGGATCAGGGGGCGTTCGACTTCGTTGCCCAGGATCGTGGCTTCTGCTTTGACCTCTCTCTTTTTGGTGGTGGATGTATTGGTTCAGGCGTCCTGCATGGGCCAAATCTTCTAGTTGATCACTAAGCACTATGCACTCCTCAGTAGTGTGACCGTAGGTGTCATGAAACATGCACCTCTTGCTCCTGTCAACGTTGGGTGGTACCTTTTGTTTCCCGCATTGGCAGAGTATTTGATAAGCTTCAAGTGGTAGATGTCACGAAGGATGATTTCCTTCTTAGTACTCAGAGGAGTATATGTTTCGAATCGGGCTTTTACTCAAGGTGGTGACATCGGCCTTTAGTCGTTGTTCTGTTCGGGGCGACTACGATCCTCACTTTTCCCGCCTTACTTCATGAATTTTTTGTATTCGACGATGGCCTTATGATTTTGCCAATCGATCTTTTTGGCCTCTCGGAGGTCTTCCATCCTTATAAAGCTGGCGGTTTTCTCCTAAAATTCGATCATATCTTTAGGTTCCGTGACGGTGATCTAATCAGCAAAGAGTCTAGGTTTTAACCCGAGTTGAATGCAGAAAAGCTCGATCTGAGGGTCGAGGTTGGGGATATCGACCACTATGGCCTGAAACCTATTCAAGTATTTTCTTAGGGGCTCATGTTGCCCTTGTTTGATGTAGTGGAGGATGGCTGCCATTTTGTGCTATACTCGTGACGTGGTGAAACAACCGAGGAAGACGCGGGAGAGGTCTTCGAAAGAGTGAATAGAGCCTGGTGTGAGGGAGGCAAACCATAGTAGGACGGTTTTCCCTAGAAATGCCGAAAAAACTCGATGGAGTGTAGAGTCGGTTGCATTGCAGTCTAAAACACCGTCAGGTGCAGTATAAGGTCGCCCGTGCTAGTGTAGGGTGTCAGGGTGGTAGGTAACTCGCTCCTCGACGGGAGGTAAGTTGTTATGATATACTCGGCGAAGGGCCCTGCATCAAGAGCGGGAGCAGCCCCGGTCTTGCTGATTTTGGGATCTTCACCTTTCTCCAGATGGGGGTTGTTGGAGACTTCATCGCGAGGAGCTGGATCGAGTCTCCTTTTTTCTAAGTGGACGTTGTCTTCGGTTGTGAGCGGAAACATTCGTGATCAGCCGAGGGCTGTCCATGGGATCATGTCAGTATCTCGATTTGGGTCATTAGCTATAGATTTTTGGCCTCCAAATCATCTATTCGTCGATAAGGATCTTCAAGGGGAGGATTGGCCGGTAATGGAGCGTTGCTCCTCGTTGTTTCAGCGTTACTAGGTTGTGGTCGATCGTCACCGTTAGGTCGTGGCCGTTGGTGTGCGGCGGTGATCGCTTGGCACCGGGTTCCAACCATTGTGACAATAGTCTTTAAGGGAACTTCTGTTAACAAACAGTTGCACGTGAAGTTGCAACTACTATTGCAACTTCTTTAGAGTAGCAAACTAAGAACCAAAACAAAAACACACACAAACACAAATATTTATTTATGCAGTTTAGTGACAAATCATGTCACCTAATCTACGGGGCACTCACCGGATAGATACCCAATCCACTATCTATAAGTACAATATCAGCTTCAGGATTTCACACTCTGAAATCCAGCTATCCGTACTACGGTGAACTAGAAATAACAAAAATCTATTGCTATTACAAGTACATATTGACTTGCCTCTTTATGATATCCCAACCATAGAGTTCTGTCTTCCACACAATTCTTGTGTTGTAGTGAGTTAGCAGCCTACAATCATCTTAGCTTGAAGATATGAAATGTAGATTGTTGCCGTCTTTGCACTTATAGTCTCAACTTCTCAAATAAAAGGTATTCAGTGATGAGGACTTTATGTCATGACCTCCAGACCAATTTAAGATATCTCCATTTGAAACTTCTTTTCCCACAACTTTCAGAAATTCTAAATTAGATTCATCAACCATATCAGATGAAGAAGAGAATAAAGAAAAAATTATAAACTCATTGATTGTGTCTAGACTGAAATTGTACCATTTTTCTGTAAGATACACTTTATGAAAATGACTGCTATCTGATTCAGAAATGTCTTCAGTAATGTTGCAGTAAAATTCCAGAATAGGTTGTTTGCAAAAAAGTGTGACAGTCATAAAAGATCCATGGATCACCACAATTCAGAATTCACTCCAAATTAAAAGCTATATGAAATGCAACTCTCTCATGGCTGAAGAGAAATAAATTAAATTCAGCAAGTCAAGTGACTGTACTACAACAACTGCTCCTATCTATTTCGAACCAGAATGATCAGGCCACCATTAACCTTCGTCAACAAATGCAAGCAGACTTATGTAAAGCAATTCAGGATGAAGAGGTTATTTGGAGACAAAAATCTTGAGTTAAATGGCTTCAAGAAGGAGATAGAAATACCTCCTTCTTTCATGCTTGCATTCGCACAAGGAGAAGACAAAACTCCATTCAACGATTAAAAAACCAAGCTAGGGAATGGGTGGAAGGTGTTGAAGCTGTAGTTGATGTTGCACAACATTATTTCGAGTCCTTATTCAGTTCTTCAAATCCACTGGTTCTCACCTATGATCTACAATATCCATACAAAAGAGTCACTCACCGTGGCAACAACTGGCTTCTTCGACTGATAACTGAGCATGAAACCAAGATGGTCGCTTTCTCTCTTAACACGGATAGTGCTCCTGGTCCGGATGGCTTCACAAGTCACTTCTTCCAGCATCACTGGCATGCAATTGGCCCGGACATCACCAAGGCTGCAGCCACTTTTTTCAGAAGCCGAAAGCTCCTTAAAAGCTTCAATCATACCTTCATAGCTTTAATTCCCAAACAAAAGGTAGTCCAGGAAATGAACTAATTTCGGCTGATCAGTCTCAACAACTTCATGTACAAAATTTTCTAAAAAATCAATGTCAATTGACTAAGCCACTTATGGTCAACGTCATTTCTGATAACCAGTGTGCTTTCATCAAGAACATGCTGATATTCGACAACATACTATTAGCTCATGAGATCACACATATCTAAAGACATGGCATCTCACAAAAACTCATGAGATGATCATTAAACTTGACATGAGTAAAACCTTTGATCTCTTGGAATGGCCTTTTATTACCGCCACTCTCAATGCAATGAGCTTCCACCCTCATTTCATCGAACTGATACAACAATGTATTGAGACAGTTTCTTATTCAGTCATTGTAGGAGGACGGCTACATGGATATTTTAAGCCAACTCGCAACATCAGAGAAGGAGACCCGTAGAAGCAGATGAGCATCATGCGAATACTCTACAAAAGCTTATAGGAAGGTATGAAAACATAAGTGGTCAGCAAATAAACAATAGGAAATCGACACTACTATTCTCCAAACACAGCTCGAAGCAGACTAAGCTTTGCATCAGTTCTATTCTTCCTGTCACAAGACTTTTAAGAGAAATATCTTGGCATGCTTGCAATTATAAACCGGTCTAAGAACAGTTCATTTGAATTTGTCATCACAAAGCTCAAATATAAAATTCAATCATGGTCTTTCAAATTCCTCTCCATTGCAGACCGATCGATCTTGGTCAAAGCTATTCTTAAGTCTCTCCCATCATACACTATGTCATGCTTCTACTTATCGGATGCTAAATGCGATCGTATAAGCCGTGTCTGCTCCAAATTTTGGTGATCAAGACTTGGAAAGAGATGCATACAATGGATAAAATGGTAGCAAATTTGTCAAAGCTTTTCCTCGGGTGGTTTGGGCTTCAAAGACTGTAGAGCACAAAACTACTTGCAAAACAAAGCTGGCGAATTCTAAGTTGCCCTCAATCTCTTCTCAGTCACACTTTAAAGGACAGATACTTTCCTTACAATAGATTCATGGAGATAGAAACATGCAACAATCCCTCATGGGGATGGCGGAGCATCCTCAAAGGAAGAGAACTTTTAAAGGCTGGCTTTCGTTGGAATAATAGTGCAAGAACAACACGAAATTTGTAAGTATTTGACTTTCATATGTTGGCTATATTTGGTAAAAGTGTTCAAGGTTAAATCTCAGTTTTTGCACAGTCACACTATGAGGAGCTCTGCCTATATAATGACAGTTTAAACTGTGTGAGAACAGTTTTAACCGCGTCTACAGTTTGTGATTTTTTGGATAAGAATGTTGTGAATGAGTTGACTGTTGGACTTCTTTATTAATGATGATTCTCTTGATTATCTCTGAGATCTTTTAATCATCGTTAATTATTCCCCCGATTAACTTTTAGAGGTGAGGTACTCTTTAATACTTTCAGGCGTTACTTATTTGATCTTTATGGTCTCTATGAGTTATGCGTTGACTATTTGTTTTGAACTGATGAGTGTTGGTTGTTAAATTGGTGGTTTTATTAAACAAATAGTTATGACAACATTGATTTAGATCTTTCAGTTGTCACTTATAAATTCTGATGAAAAGATCTGATCTACAACTCTCTCGAAGTGCAAACATTGTGTTGCCAGTTATTCAGAGGAGTTAGGACTGTTGAGTGCAAATTGCTGAGTGCAAGACTGCTGAGTGGAGGACGAAACAATCTATCCTTCTTATCTTCAAGTGAAGTTGGTTTTGGGCCGATAACTCGCTACAACACAAGGACTGTGTGGAGGACGAAACTCTGTGGCTGGGATGTCATAAGGAGACAAGTTGGTATGTACTTGTAATAACAAATAGAATTTTATTATTTCCAATTCACTGTAGTACTGATAGTTGAATTTCAGGTGTAAAATCCTGATGACTTATATTGTACTTATAGAGAGTTAATTGAGCATTTATCTGGTGTGTGCCCCACAGATTAGGTGACAAGTTTGGTCACTGAACTGCAACTTCCTATTCAACTGTCATTAACAGAAGATCCCTTAGAGACCTATATTGTCAAAATTTATATGGTCAGCCATGGCTACCTTGTGAACCTTACTTCAGTATCAACGGTCCTCAATTAAACCCACTCCAGCCAATACTGATATCGGACTTCTTCGACAAAGAAACTTATATGTGGGATACTCAGCTGGTTCGTTCCACCTTCCCCAACATAGTGCCAGACTTAATCTTATCGTGATGGAAATACATTTGGGCGACGATCAACCTTGTTGGCACCTCTCCTCCCATGGTTCTTATACTGTTGCTTCAGGCTACAAGCTTGCTCTTTCTTATATGCAGCCAGCAGCCCCCCTCCTCGAGCTTTCCCATGGAATAATATTTGGAAGCTTAAGCTTCCCCCGAAGCTCAAAATCTTCGTCGGGAGATTACTGCAAGAGTCTTTGATAGGTTCCAGCAATTGAAATTGAAGATAAACTTCATTTAACAACTGAAGATCAAATATTACTTCGACTGAAGTATGAAATTGGAAAACAAAACAAGTCCACTAGTCTTCGAGGGACTAGCACCTCCAAAACAGACATAACATTTTAAAGATGATTCTAACTACATATCACCGGTACCTATTTATTAAAAATAAAATCTAAACACCCTTTCATGAACACTTGTTCATATGTCTTCTCCATTTTGGGCTTGCATCTCTACTTGGGCCTACGTTTATAGACAAAACGTATAGGGGGGCCTATCATTACTCCCATCCAAAAGAGCCACATTGTCCTCAAGGTGGAAAGTTGGAAACTGTCCATCAATATCATCGAATGACTCTCAAAAGCTTTCAAACTGAGGTAATTCTGTCCATTTAATTAAAACCTGCTGGGATCCATTGGGCATAGTTCTGGCGTTGAGGACAACTTCAGGTGTGAGAAGGAGCTTTAGCTCATCAGATATGCACGAAGGGCCGGAGCTTGTTAGGAGTTAGCTGAGTACCTTCAACCTTTTTCAATTGAGAAACATGAAACATCAGATGGATAGTTGAGTATTTTGGTAGTTGCAGCTTATAGGCAACCTCACCAATTTTCTCCAGGATCTGAAAAGGCCCATAGAAACGCGGTGACAATTTCTCATTGAGTCGTCTTCCCAATCTACGTTGTTTGTAGGGTTGTAGACACAGATATACATAATCTCCCACAGAAAAATGCACTTCCCTGCGATTAGAATCTGCTTGTTGTTTCATCCTATTTTGAGCCTGAGCCAAATTATTTTTCAACTCATCCAAAATAGCATTGCGAGTTTCTAGCAACTGAGTAACTTCTTCCACTATTGAAGGCTCCTCCGCGACTCTAAAAATGATGGGAGGAGGACGACCATAGAGTAGGGGTGAGCTCAGGATAGGACGGGCCGAGATTTGGTATGTCCCGGTCCCGTCCCATCCCGGTTTTGATTCGGGACGCAAATATGCGTCCCGGTCCTGGTCCCGAATATGAAGCATTCCGATTTTGTCCCGCCTCAAAAAATTTAGGATGAGACCGGGACCGGACCGGGACGTCCCGAATTTATTGATATTGATTTTATATAAAATAAAAATAATATATCCATTAAAATAATTAATATTTTTTCCCGAAAAAAATATATTATATATTTAATATTACTTATATTATAAACCGGGCTGGGACGGGACAATCCCGACAAGGGTAGTCATGTAGTCTAACAATTCACTTAATGAAAACAACGATGACATCTTTGGCAGTGAAGAGATGTCTCAGAGGAAGAAAATGAACATACTTGATAAGTCGGTCGACAACAACAAAAATTATGTTGTACCCTTTAGATTTTGGCAGCCCCCCAATAAAGTCCATAGATATGTTCTCCCAACTTTTAGTAGGTATGGGAAGTGGTTGAAGTAGACATGAAGGTGAAACAACAACGTATTTGTTCTATTGACAAATTTGGCATTAAGCCACAATAGTCTTGATATCATTTTTCAATCCTTCCCAACAGAATATACCCATCAACCGATTGTAAGTTCAAAAGAACTCAGAATGTCCCCTTGTTGGTGATGCATGAATTTCCTGAAGCAATTTTGGAATAAGTACAAACCCCTTCGGAATGACCAGCCTGCCCTTATAGAAAAATAACCCCTTTCGGACAATATAATCAGGATGAGATGCATGTCATAACATCAATTCTTGGATTATTGTGCCCAGCTTGGGATCATGATGCAATTCATTTTCAAAATCTTCTAACTCTACAACTTGACTTACTAAAAAAGATGCTATCAATGAGTCTTCGTCACATCGGGAAAGGGCATCTGCCACGTTGTTACTTGCCCCTGGTTTGTACTGGATCTCAAATTGGAAGCCCAATAGTTTAGAGATCCATTTTTGTTGCTCTTCACCCATGGTCCGCTGTTCCAACAAGTATTTTAAACTACGCTAATTTGTCCTGATGATGAAATGACTTCCCAAGAGGTAATGTCGCCACTTGGTGACAACGAAGACAATGACAAGAAACTCTCTTTCATAAACTGATTTTAAGCGTGCTGAGGGTGAAAAAGCCTTGCTAATGAATGCAATAGGGCACCCTTCCTGCATCAAGACTGCCCCTATGTTCGAGCTCGAAGCATCCATCTCAACAATAAACTATTTGTTGAAATTAGGTAGTGCCAACACAGGTATGGATGTCAAATGCAGCCATAGACTCTTGGCTCAAGTGATAATTGTCTCTCTGTAGCAACAGAGTGAGTGGTCTTGCTATACACCCATAACCTCTAACAAACCTTCGATAATAGCTTGTCATTTCGAGGAACCTTCTAAGTTGTTTTTGGTGGTTAGGAATAAGATACTAGACCATTGAAGCAATCTTCTTTGGATCAGCTTGTACCCCTGCTCCTGAAATAATGTGGCCCAAATATTCAAGTTGGAGTTGCCCGAATACACATTTCTTCCTGTTGATGCATAAGTTATTTTGTTGCATTACACTAAAAGCAGTTTGCAAGTGTTGGAGGTGAGTATTCATATCGGGGTTGTAGACCAGAATGTCGTC
The DNA here is from genome assembly GCA_034359265.1 of Canna indica. Lineage (NCBI taxonomy): Eukaryota > Viridiplantae > Streptophyta > Magnoliopsida > Zingiberales > Cannaceae > Canna > Canna indica. The sequence goes on along the minus strand of CP136898.1, from coordinate 25,500,872 downwards.
AAAGAAGACCAAAATGAACCTCCATAAATAAGGCTTGTAGATGTTGTTAATTAGTGACTGAAATGTAGATGGTGCATTGGATAATTCGAGAGGCATTACTAAAAACTCATAATGCCCTTCATGTGTCTGAAAAGCGGTCTTCTCTTTATACCCTACCCTTACTCTTATTTGGTGGTAATTCGATTTAAGGTCCAACTTGGAAAACACTTGTGCACCCGCCAATTCATCTAGGAGTTCATCAATTATTCAGATGGGGAACTTGTCGGGTATAGTAGACTTGTTTAATGCTCTATAATCCACGCACATACGCCCGCCACCCCCCGTCCTTCTTCCTAACCATCAAAAGCAAACTTGAGTAGGGTTTGTTACTAGGTAAGATAATGCCAGCCTCTAACATCTCCTTTATCATCTTTTCTATCTCAACTTTTTGATAATGGGGATACAGATATGGTCGAATATTCGGAGGCTGAGCCCCCTCCTTGAGGCGTATGACATGATCTTCTGGTCGAGCGGGTGGTAGTTGACTTGGAGTTTCAAATAGGATTGTATATTCTTCCAATAATTTTTGTACTCTAGCTTCTACCACATACACCTTCTTACTTTCCTCCATATCTACCAACAACATCCAGAACTCCTCTATTACTTATGAAAAAGCCTTGGTTAATTATTTGAGAGCGATCAAGATTCTCCACAAAGCCATATCTCCAGTTAACACAATCGACCTCCCCTCATGAAAGTATTCTAAGGTCAAACTTTAAAATTAGCTCTTATATCTCCCAATTTTTCAAGCCATTCAATTCCCAGGATGAGGTCAACCCCCTTTAATTCAAATGGATAGAAGTATTCTACAATTTCAACCCTTTGCATTTTTCGTTTGAGTTGACGACAAACACCCGTTCTTCTCACTCTATGTCCATCACCAACTTTAACCACAAAACTCCTCATTTCATCAATAATCAATTTTAGTTCAACCACCATACTATCATAAATAAAATTGTGAGAAGCAGCAGAGTCTATCAGAATTGTCACCTCTCGGTTATCGAGCTCCCCTTTTAATTTCATAGTCCTCTTGGTGGCAATCCCTGCCATTGATAGTAAGAAAAGTTCAGTTTCTATCATTTCCTCCCCAACCTAATCATTTAAGATCTCTACTTTGAAGTTTTCAGATTTGGTTTCCTCAATCCCTTTTGCAATGTCAAACTCTTCTTCTAGTGCCATTAGTAGGATGTTGAGGTTATGAAATTTGCAGTGGTGACCCAGGCTGAAGTTCTCTCCACATATGAAGCAAAGCCCTTTTTCACGCCTTCTTTGTTATTCTTTTGGAGACAACCTCCGATATCGTCCTCCTTGCCATGGGATTCGTGGCTTAGGAGGTTGAATCTTCTCATGCTCAACAGTACGACTACCGCTTAGGGATGATTGGCCACTACTATTGGACCTAGGGTAAGTCCTTGGTCCATGATTAAAATGTGAACTCAGCCTGAAGGTACTCCTGGACTCCTGGAAGGTCCAAAAGACCCCACTAATTGTGTCTTATTGCTGGAGCCGATAATGCCATTCTTGAATTGAGATAGGAGAACATTTTTTCCTCAATTCTTTGGGCCAACATCATGAGTGTCTCTAAGTCTTCATAGATGCATAATCGAAGCTTCATCTTGATATCCCATCTAATGCCATTAATGAAAGCTCCCTTTAAATAATCCTCCTCCACATGGTGAAGAGGTGATGACAACAACTCAAATCTGGCTCGATACTCTGCAGCAAAACCTTCTTGTCTTAAGGCCATCAATGTCTCATACACATTTCCTTCACCAGGAGCCTTGAACCTTCGAACAACATCCTTTTCGAAATCAGTCCAACTTAAATTGGGTTTCCTTCCTTCAAACCATTGAAACCAGTTTAATGTCTCCTCTTCCAAACATACTGCCACAACATTCATTCTCTCCTCATTTTTTATGTGATTGTAGGGAAAGTACCTTTCAATACGGAACATCCACCCAAAAGGGTCTTTGCCCATAAAGATTGGTATCTCCAACTTCTGCATGTGCCACTCAACATATAAAGTTTGCCCGTGCACTTCCTCAGTTTCACACTCTCCTTTTCGTTCCATTTTCCTACTGCCTTCTCCCATAGATAGTTCAGTAACCCCTTCTGCGATTGTTACTTCCGGTGCTTTGAGTTTTTGCTCCATTAAACTATCTCTCTCATCTCTTCTCTGCATCATCTCAAACATCTCAAGCAAATTTTCCTTCAGCATATCAACGTCATCTGCTAGTGCTCCAACCACCTTCTCCAACGTCTCAACTTTCGCATCCATTCTTGTCTTTACCATCCGCCGCCAACAATGGAAGATGGGGAAGTAGTAGTACCCAAAAGAGCAAGCCAAAAGTTGATAAATCAAGTCACAGTGGAGAAGGGAAAGCTAGGAACTGGTGAATAGGAACTCGACGGTACAGAATGAAATCAAATGACAGAAAGAGAGCACCTGGATTGGCAGCAGTAAGATCGCCAAGGAGGATCGCGCTGAATGGATTTGGGGAAGATGAGTCGCTGGGGATGCGATTGTATTTCCCGCGATGGCAGGCGAGCAGGATTACAGGATCGAGTGAGTCGTGCCTCACGCGATTGGTTCTGATCGCACGAATCAACGAATGCTTGCTTCGATGGAGAGGAAGATAAATTGATGATTGAAGATTGGTGATGAAGTGGCGATCACAAGACGCGATCGGAAGGCGAGCCATGTGAATCGCGTCGCACGCGATTGGCTCCAGGCGGCACTCGCATCTCACGCAAGTGACTCTTGATTGAAATTGGATGGGCGGCGATGAAATTGGAACGGGTGGCTGTGTTGTGGAACTGGCGATGGCGGGGAATCTAGCGAGTGGTTAAGGAATTGGCGGCGGTTTAATTGGCGGATGGTGAGGAGTTTGGTGGAAGATGAAATGGCGTGTGATGAGTCTAGTGATCGAGCACTCCGACGGCACAGGAACTTGCTCTGATATCAGTTGATAGGTTCTAGCATTTGAAATTGAAGATAAATTTCATTTAACAACTGAAGATTAAATATTACTTGGACTGGAGTATGAAATTGGAAAACAAAACAAGTCTACTAGTCTTCGAGGGACTAGCACCTCCAAAATAGACACAACATTTTAAATATGATTCTAACTACATATCATCAGCACTTATTTATTCAAAATAAAACCTAAACACCCATTCATGGACACCTGTTCATATACCCTTGTCTTCTCCACTTTGGGCCTACATCTCTACCCGGGCCTACGTTTATAGGCAAAACGTATAGGAGGCCTATCATGTTGGCGAAATGACGACACTAGAGGGGGGTGAATAGTGATTTACTAAACGATTCGCCTAAATTCAATTTTAATCGTTTACTTAACTCGATTAGGCAAGATGCAATTATGTGATGGAATGCGGAAGCAAGATATAACAATTAAGCACACACAATTTAAAACAATGCAAACACGATATTTATAGTGGTTCGGCCCCAATGCCTACTCCACTACCTAAGCACCCCGCTTAGGATTTTCAAACTAGATTTTACTAGATTAATTAGTTTCCCTTACAACGAGGACTTTTCCCCGGAAAGACTTCGCTCTCCGACCGAAGGCACTTCCACACCCGAAAGTATCCCGCCTTCCTACCGAGAGCTCTTTCCCACCTCAACCTAAGGGACAACTAAAATTAATCCTAGTAAGCGCTAAGTTTACACAAGTGGCTTTACTCTTTTTCACCAAGGATACCACTTCACACAACAAGAACTAACACCCAGGTCTTCACAAACACAAATTTAAGAAACAATTAACAATTAAAAATACAACGGAAAGAGCTAAAAGTGAAACTAAGTGTTTGTGCTCTTTTCCAAGCCTTGAATCCTCCAACTTGTCAAGTCGTGAAGCTTGAACAATTTCCGAGTTGAGGCAACAGCAGGTAGCGCTTGAAGAAGAACTTGACAAAGGAATAGGGCGCGCTGCAATCACTTTTTGGAAGGCTCGAATCTTTCTTTTAGATGCTCAATAATCACTGTAGGAATCAAGAAAGAAGTGTTAAAACAATCATATGAGGGTATATTTATACCCTCGTTAAGCAACGACTGTTCAATAGATAAAAAACTATCTGTTACAGTCGCCGGTCGAAGCGTCGATCGAAGCATCGATCGATCGGTCCTTCGATCGCTCGAATTACTCTTTGGTCGGTTGACCGATGGGTCGATCGCCAAACGCAGATCGCGCCATCCGCGATCTTGGTTGACCCGTCGGTCGACCGACGCGATCATGCGTCACGCTTATATGCAGGTAGATCGATCGATATCGCCAGCTTCTGGTAGATTCTGACGGGTTGACTGACACGATCTTTTATTGCGGGTATCATCAGGTCGGTCGACCGACGGGTCGACCACCCGAGCTACTGCCCATTTTGGGCTTCCATCGGTCGACCGCTCGGTCGATCGAAGTAGCTCTGCTACTTTGTTTACCTTCGGTCGGTTGACCGATCGGTCGATCGAACCTAGGCTGAATGTTATTTCTTTAGCTTATTTCTTCCACGCTTCGTTTTCGGATTCTGGCTTTCAACAATCATCATCTTGGAGAGCTTTTGCCTTGATCTTTGGACTCGTCCAAGCGACTTTGGTGCACTCGTCGATCTTTGGGAAACTTCTGCGACGAACCCGAGCGCGACGATCAATGTCCTTCCGATTTTGCGATTTCTCCGATTTATCCGATCGAGGACATCGAACGCTAGTCGATATGGAACCTGAAAGATATTCTCAATGAAATCATTAGTTCCATGTTTGTTATCATCAAAACCATCAAGATCGAGATTAAGGCTAAGGTTGAAAACCTAAAGCCAACAATCTCCCAATTTTTTATGATGACAAACATCTTTAAGAAAATATATCATTAAAGCATAATAATATTAACTAAGGGATTTCTCCCCCGATCAACATGCAAATCTATAAGATAAACTCCACCTATCTATATGCATGGATTTTCTATATTTTTTTCCCCTTTTTCTTATACACTTATCCCTCTTTTGACTTATACTCTTCTCCCCCTTTATCCATACTCTTCTCCCCCTTTTGACATCAATCAAAAAGGGCAAGAGAGATTATCTACTCAAAGGGATGAAACACAATTAATACATGAGGTTGAGACTCTAACGATTATTTTTATGAAACATGGGTATCTCAACCAAAGGGATGGAGAAACAATTTGATATGATCACGCAATCATACAATGAAAACAAATTAACATGTATGCACTCAAGTATGAATGTACTCATATATTTTTCATGATATTTTTAAATTTCATTCAAACTTTCAAAATACTAGGATATAATCATTTAAAGCATGTATATCAAGTTTGAATTGAAACTAATGTCATTTGATCTAAATACGAACTTAGCATGTTTTCATTTGAAATAAGCATGAAAACTATGAAAATACTAAGCCTCAAGTTTTGCTATCGACTCAAGTTTTCTCAAACATAGATATCTAAACATCAAACATGAGATAGTGTAAGACTATGAATTAAGTTTGGGCTTAAAATGAAATTTTTAACTTACTTTGTTGACTTAAATCAACCTATACTTCTAGTTTTCAAAAATCACTCTTTTAAGTTTATTCAAAATCATATTTTTGATAAATGTTTTTGAAACTAATTTTTGGATGAAAGTTTTGATACCAAATATAGAATACTCATTTTAATACCAATTGTGGGATAAAAATTTTGATACCAATTATTGAATAGACATTTGAAATGCATGTATCAAATTTGAACTCAAAATGAATTTAAAAATCAATGTCCATTTTTCATCCTATATTATTTTCAAATAAACAAATGGATCATAGCTATCACCCAAAATATCAAAATCATTCTTAGAAATGATTTTACTCATGAAAATATTTGAATGATATTAGAATTAGAATTCAAATGGTGTACATGAGTTTTTATTGAAATTTTTGAAGAAAAATCAAGGTATAGAAGATTGATATTTCAATTAAGGATGATACTTTGCATTTTGAAATTCAACTTTAAAAAATTCATTATAAATTAGATTCTTGATGAAATGTTTCGAATTTTTTTTTTAAGAAACTAGATTTTTCAATGAATGTGTGATTTCAAGAATCATCTAAAAATAATTTTTCCTATAATTTTCTAAAAATAACTGAAATTTATACCAATTAAAGTTTGAAATTGTATTTTTGAATTTTTTAGTTATTCTTAAAACTTCTTCAATTTTCATTCAAACTTTCATGACACCACATGATGGTCATGTCAAGAGTATATGTCAAGTTTGAAATGAAAATTTTGTCCTTAAGTCAAGATATCAACCTAGCATGGTTTCATTCAAAACTAGACTAGTTTTCATGAAACTTGCTAAGTTTTAATCTTAACATTTACTTATGATTTTTTAAGTTTAAACCTATGAATACCTAATATGAGTAAATCTAAACATGTTTCTTAAATATGAATTGAAAATGAGACATTTAAGTCAACTTGTTGATTTGGGTCAACATAGTTCAAGAGAGATAAGCAAGACTTAACCTCTATTGTCATTTTATCTATATCCATATGAATTTTGTCATCTTAAGAGCATCGAAATATGTCATACTTATTTCTAAACATGTTTATGAAGATTTGGACTTAAAATCAAATGTCCAAATCAATTGATACCAATTGTGGTTTGATGACTTGGACCAAATTTTTCAAGTTTAAGTCTCCTAAAGTGATATAGATATCACATATTCATCTACACATGAATTTTCAAGATTAAACACCTAGAATCATATCATGTGTGTATTTAAACATGTTTATTTCATTTTTATCTTAACATGAAGTCTCTAAAAAAAAAATTATCTTTTTCTATCGGGACTGCTCTAAGAAGACATGTTGTCATTCCAACAACTTTCCTATTTGTAAGCACAACCCTAAAGATAGACTCGTATCTTTTTCAACTGCCCGCTTGCACATCGAGTCTAGAAGATCTCAATGCTCCCCATTCCCAATCGGCAAGCAACAACCTCTCTAGCTTCGTGGTGGCTCGATGTAGGGGTGTAATCGAGCCGAGCCGAGCCGAGCTTGCATGTGCTCAAGCTTGGCTCGTTTAAGAAATGTCGAGCTCGAGCTCGCACTCGAGCTGGATCGAGCTTCAATATCCAAGCTCGAGATCGGCTCGAGCTTGACTCAAGTAACTCGAGCTCGGCTCGTTTAAGCTCGTATAGGATCGTTTATTTTTCTCAAGCGTGACCGAGCTCATTCAAGCTCGATTAAGCTCGGTTCGACTTGGGTTTATGCTCAACCCCATATGAAATATTAATATTTATATAATTATATATAAAAATATGAAGCTCGATTAGGCTCGCGAGCCTCTCGAGTCGAGTATTAGTTAGGTCGAGCTCGAGTTTTCATCGAGTCGATCTCGAGTAGCTCACGAGCTGCTCGGCTCACTTACACCCCTAGCTCGATGCACTGCAGATCCTTCAACCGATTCCCGAGGGTCTCAGACGCCGCAGTGCATTGCTGTGGAGCTTATGGAATGCAAGAAACAAATGCATTTTTGATGGGCAGATCCCTGATCCGCATATTACAATAAACACTGCTCTTATTATGCTTTAATGTAGCTGTGTTTCCTTTTGTTTAAATTATTTAGCTGGTCAATTGTCAACCTTGTGACATCATCATGTCATTATATTTTCATTCAATGAATGAAACTGCTATCTGAGAAAGAAATTCATATATATATATATACACCGACGTGTGTGTGACGGCTGATGTGGCCTAAAATAATGGATCTTTATCATAAAATGTGTCATGACTGAAATAAGGGTACAGTGGAAATTGAGGGATCAAGGAATTTTTAAAAAAAGACTATTCCCTTTTTGAAAAATAAATACATGTAAAGGAAACGTGTATTATGCATAAATTTTTGAAAAAAAGACTATCCCCCTTTTGAAAAATATATGTATTTAAAATGAGGGTGTTTACGTCATTACGCTTTGAAAATTAGGGTTTGTGCTCTTCTCCAATCCTAGTATAAGATCAAACCAGCCCCAAAGGCCGAAGCATGTTTGCTCTTCCCTACTTTCCCCCATCTCCCATTTGACACCCATGTAAGTGAATGCGCCGAATCTTCGTGTTTTTAACGTTTCCTTCTTTTCGATTGGCCGCCGAGGATGCTAAAGTATTGTCCGTACCATCTGAGATCTGGCAATCTAGCCGCTTCCTCTGATGTTTTCCTGCTATATTTTTCTGAGGCTGCGATCCATCATTCCTTCTCTGGCAATCTATCTATTATTCCTTTATTTGTTCTTTTAATCGTCTTCGTTTTTGTGCATGGGCGAAGTTTTCCATCAGTTTAGAGAAAGGCAACAAATTAGAGTCTCTGATGCGCTTCTCCTATAGCGTCGTCAGTGCTGTACGTTGCCGAGATCGAATCCGAGCTGAGATTCTGGCATCTGCCGTCTTCTTCATCTGGCCTATGCATTCAGATGTTCGGACATCTACTCTTTACCATGTTTGCTATACTTGTTCATAGATGATTTTTTGCCATGTGTTTTCTTTCCTGCCAAACCCTCTGATAGTATGTTTTTTTCAAAAATATCATTTGAAATTTATCCTACTTTTCTTTTTAATTTGTTTTTTAGAATTACTTGATCCCAAATTCTTGTTTAAATTTTCATATTACCGTCCCAAAAAAATCTATTTTTATTTCAACATCTTGTTAAGTTTTAAACGTTAATCTATAATCCACGTCTGAGTTCCAATATAATATTTAGATAAGTTTCATTATAATATTATGAAAAAAAGTTTTATTATTAGCAACTCATCGACTAAGGTATACAATTTTTTATGCTCATTGATGTTTTAACAAATTAATTTCATCATTAAGCCTCATTATCATACGTTTTGGAGATTCTTAATTTATTCTTAAGAAGTTAATGTATAATAAGATAAAATAAAATAAAAATATTGCATTATTTAGTGGTGTGCAGGGGTATCTCATAAATTCGAAATTAGCTGAACCTACTGGATAGAGTAGGGTTTGGATAAGATATTAAAGAATTGGTAAATTTTATTCTTTTCATTTCATAATCATAAGTGACTTTTTAGATTTGGCACATAATTAAAAAAATTATTTAATAATTTAATTTCTAGTAATTTCTTCTTCTTTTTACTATTTAATAATTTAATTTCTAGTAATTTTTTTTTTACTAAATTACTTAGTGTGTGATCTTTAAATTTTATGCTTTTATTATTGTATTTCATTGATGGAAGAAATTTTTATTAGAGGTTAAAATTAGTAAAAAAAATTAATACTACATTGAAAGTCTAAAGTGTCATTTAATATAAAATTTTAAAAAATTTAAAAAGTTATTTATTATGGAACGGAAAGCATATTTTGATTCTTCCGTAAAGGTGAATCAAAATTGAAATATTTATAATGCATATATATTTATATAATTTAAAATATATCTAAGCCAAACATACATTTATAACAAGAAATGTTAGGCCGTGCAACATAAAAGTGGTACAACAATTTATAGTGCAAATGATTGTCTTGTTAAGGTTTATCTCTGAGTTGGTTGATATGGTCAGATTTTTCTTTAAAATTTTGAGAAAACATAAAACATCCAATGTGATAAGAAGTACAAATAAGAATTTTAGGAGTTCAAGAATTTTCTCGCCAACTCACTAATTTTGAATAAGGTATAGTTAGAAGAAATACTCTTCCTATTTTGTACTATCATGGACTAATTATTTTGGGTAAAAAATATTCGTGTGACTCCCTTGTTTCTCATGCAAAGAATCAATCATAAGCTAGTTTATTTTACTAATATTGAAAGATGTGGGCTCTCACTTTGTGTGGTTAAAAGCCTTTGGGTGCTTAAACATAAAAATATTTAGACCAAATGATCGATTGCATGAAAATATTAGTAAATGTTTGAACGAAATTTAGAGCGAATGAACTAGAGCGCTTAGGCGATTCCTGGGTACTATACTTGTGGAGTTTAACCCAAGTGCAGCCCCTAAGGTACCCAAAAACACGAGAAGTATGACAAAATTTTTATGTTCGCACACCTCCATCGGTCATGTCATGCCTAGGCAAATGAGGGTTGTTTGCCTAGGCGAGAGCGGTGGGCGGTGCATGAGCGTTTTTACAATATATATTTACATGAATGCTCATGATGCAATATTCATAATGCAAGTTAAGGACCGTCATGACACATACTAGACTTAACAACCTAGAGGGTCCCTATTCCTCACTTACAAAGTCGACGCCCTTGTTGACTTGTTCTTGAACGCATTGGTGATGTCTTGTTCTTTGATCTTCCACCTCTTCAACTTGCGGACTGGGTATCATCGCTTTGTATCGTTTAGCTTTTGACTATTGTAAGTGGTGGAATGTTCTTCCTGAATGACAATGCCTCCAATTGTGAAGTCCGCTAACTCATGTGGTGTTCTTCGATAAGGAGGTCGATATGAGACTTGTTCCTTGGTTCCTCCTGCGGGTTCACATAGCGCACTGCGTCTTATGAGTCATCTGCCGTGCGCATGCATCTTATGAGCCATCTGCTTTGCGTACAACCATTGCGACTCAGGAGTCATATGCTCTACGCACAAACTTTGCGTCTTATGAGTCATTTGCTATGCACACAAACTTTATTTCATATGAGTCATCTATTTTGCGCACAAACATTGCGAGTTAGGGGTCATCTGTCATGCGTGCACTTGCATCTAATGAGCCATTTGCTCTGTGCAATCATGATGTTCTTCTACTTTTATTACAGCCACCTTTGTGAATTCGCCTTGTCAGACTCCTTCCTTCACTTGTATGACGGAAAGGAATTTATTCTGGCTTCTTGGTGTTGAATGCATTTTTGTAACAATGTCGGGGTTGTTCTCCCCCATCAAGCATATTGTGTCGAGGAAGGGCATGGGTACCGCCTTTGTCGATTTGAGGAACTCTATAATTATAATGACCTGATAGTCATCGAGAGGCACGATCATCAGGTTGATTTGTCCTTTCCATCCTCCGACCTTCAATGGAAAGTCTCTTGTGATGCCGTCGATTTTTCGTGTTTTGAAATTCATTACTTTGACTTGACTCGAACTTTTCCATAGTTTGAGTCCAAGTCGCTTTGCCTCTTCTCTGGCAATAAAGTTATGAAATGCTCCCTAGTCTATCATCGCTTGGGTGGTTCTATCGTTCAACTTGATGTCGATGAACATCAGCTCATGTGTCGCTTCTGGACATTTCACCGTGGGGTTTCGCTCCCCCACTTGAGTCTTGAGAGCATTGAGCAGTCATATTGCTCCCATGTTGGTTCTCCTAGTGTACTCGTCGTCGCTGGAGTGGTCCCTCGATGACCTCTGCCGTGACTCGATGATCCAATTGTCTTCCCTTTGCCCCTATCTTTCTTAGTAGAGATGTTGGACATTGTCTCCACCACGATTTCTGTTATCAGGGCGCTCAAGGCTTATCGTTCTGGACATCCTTGGGCTGTGTTAGGACCTTTACACAATGCGCAAGTAGGCGAAATTGTCGAATGATCCCTCTCGGAGGAGACCCCTTTGAGGATGCTCTCTCGGGGTGTATGCTCTGTGGGTGTGATTTCTTCACATTTTATCACCTACGATTTTTTTGCCCTTAGAGTTGTCAGGCCCCCAAAATCTCGATGTGAAGGGCATCGCCTTAGCCGTATTCACCTCTGAGCTATAACCATTGGAGTTGTTGGCCCCCCAAAATCTTGGCTTGGGGACCTTAGCCGTATTCTCCTCTGGGTTATAGTCGGTGAGTCATTTCGCTGCGATCTTTGCTTCCTACAAATTCTTAATGTTCTTCTTAGAGAGTTCCTGTTGTGCGTACGGCTTCAGGCCTTGCATGAAGGTAAACACTTGATCAGTCTTGGCCATGTCTGATATGTCCAATATGATAGTCGACAACTTTTTCACATACTCCCGATCTGAATTGTCCTAACGGAGTTGTCGCAACTTCCATTGGGCGATGAACTCCATATTCTCGGGGAAGAATTGCACTTTTCAGTTTGCGCTTGAGTTCATCCCAAGTGTCAATCTTGGCTTGCCCCTTTTGAATTTCGTTATACTTGGTCCGCCACCAAAGTTTTGCATCCTCAAACAGATACGTGGTTGCAACATACAGTGTCATATCATCATCAACTGTCCTCGTGACCTTGAAGTATCGCTCCAAGTCAAAGAGAAAGTTTTCCACCGCTTTGGAATCCCAGGCCCCATTGTAAGGCTTTGGTTCGGGTGCTCTGAGGTGGTGTTGTGGCTTCTCGCTCTGCCGTGAACTGCCATCGCCTGAGTGGATCTCTCGGGTTAGAAATCTGAGTACAACCCTTAGCTCTATAATCTCATCTCATAGCTGTTTGACTACTTCATGAGTGTCGTCATTGAGTCCCTCTAGCCTTGACTCCAAAATTTGTTGTGCGTCGGCCATCTTGCCGACTTGGGCCATGCCGGCCTCGAGCTCGTTGATTGCCACGTTGTGGACGACAAACATTGTTTCCAACTCTCCAAGTCGTTGGGCAGTCGGTCCTCCATGCTGAACTTGCTGAGCTAGCGTTGGTTCTTCCAGCAACGTTTCATCCGGAATGATCATCGTCGCAACGATGACGCCACTCGTTTAACCAATTGTCTTGCGACCCATGATTGGTCAAGAAAATCTCTCCTGCGAGATTGTTGAGTGCCCCAACGCCGTTCATCTCCAATGATGAAGGCACGAGTTTGTTGACGGTTTGGGTCGATTGCTAGCACCAAAGCTTTGCGAGCTTGACCTCGCTTTGATACCAACTGCCACAGACTAACTATTTTGGGTGAAAAATATACTTGTGGTTCCCTTGCTTCCCATGCAAGGGATCAGCCTTAAGCAAATTTACTTTGCCAATGTCGAAAGTCGCAAGCTCCCACTTCACGTGGTTAGAAGCCTCTGGGTGCTTGAACATAAAAACATTTGGGCCAAATGGTCGATTGAATGAAAATCCTAGCAAATGCTCGAACGAAACCTAGAGCGAATGAACTAGAGTGTGCTTAAGCGATTCCTGGGTACTATACTTGTGGAGCCTAACCCCCAAGTGCCATCCCCAAGATTTCTAAAAGCACGAGGAGCATGATAAAATTCCTATGTTCGCACACCCCCACCGGCCATGCCATGCCTAGGCAAACGATGGTCATTTGCCTAGGCGTGAGCGAGAGCGGTGCACAAATGCTTTTACAATGCATATTTACATGGATGGTCATGATGCAATATTTACAATACAAGTTATGGACCGTCATGACAAATATATGACTTGAAAACCCCGAGAGTCCCTAACAGTACGATCACGAAAACACCCTTAGCTCTGTGCTAATTTGGGATCAAGGAAAAGATCAAAAGTCGATCTACTTTGTTAGCAATGTCCTTCAAGGATTCGAAATTAGATATCATAGGCTAGAGAAGCTTTCATTTGCCCTGGTCATCTCAGCCAGAAGACTAAGGTCGTATTTTTAGAATCACCACATCCAGTTACGTTATTATTATTTTGCAGGCTCGCTATACTTGGCTAGAGGAGCAGAGGCCATTCATTTACAATGCATGGGAGGTCATTTCCCGATAGAGGTACAACTGCCAGCTGGGGCAAGCCTGAGCATAGGAGATGGCCCGAGCTGGGGCCACAAACATAGCAGAGACTCGGGGATACGGCCCGGATTGGATTACTCCAAATATTTGGGATCAGCTCGAGTCTATATGGTCGATCGAGCAGTGGCAGGAGGTATCTAGGACTGCGGCTAGAAACTATATGTCGAGGGGAGGAACGCGTCATACTAGCGGCTCTGTTTCATTTGTCATGCACGCGAGATGCATGGTAAGTATTATATATTATTTTGAATTATATATTTTATTTGTACTCTGTGTACTAATTAATGTATTTCTTTTATAAATGTAGACGACGATGATGGATGACATGACTATCCAGCGACCCTCCCCGATGGAAGTGTTTGAGCGAACTCACCGTAGAGGATTTGGGGCGGGGGAGTACATCGACGCCCCCGCTGCAATCATCATGGTAAATATATTTGTTTCAATTGTGCATTATTTATTTATAATTAAGTTTTAGGAAAAATATAAAACAAAAACCAAACTTGTGTAGGAGACCTACACTTAGACGGTGACGCAACGCGGGGGCACCCCCGAGGACTTTGACGCTGGAGCGTGGGTCGAGGCTGCAAGTGGCTGGTGTTAGCTTAAGGTTTTCAACCTTGGTCTTAATCTCAGTTTTGATGATAACAAACATGGAACTAATGATTTCATGAAGAGTTTCCTTCAGGTTCCATATCGGTTAGCGCACGACGTTCCCGATTGGAAAAATCGACAAGGACGCTCGTCGGCGCTCGGATTCTTAGGGAAATTAGAATTTAGGTTTAGGGTGTCTAGTTTATGTTGTACATCCTCATGATGATGCATAAGAACCCAAAAACTAATCCCGAACCCCAAATCATGAAAACCCGGAACCGCCCTAAAATTCACTAAGCCTAGGGAGCTCCTTGGAGGGCTATATGACCTAGACATTATCTTGACATAAAAAATGACGGTAATTGTTCCTTGGGTAGAAACTAGATAACGAGGTATTTTTAAGAATTTTTTTGGAAGCCTTTAGCCTACCCATACTTGACCTGGGAAGTTAGAAAAATTTTGTTTTCTGAAAATTTGTACTAGACCTCAAAAACTAGATTTTGATCCTTAAGGATTTTGATTTTTTAGATATTTTTATTGAATCCAAATGGGGGATAATCTGTGTGTAACATTTATGTTTTAAAGTTATTAACTTAAAGTTAATAAATGTTATATAAGTAGGCTTAGTGAAGACGGAACCAAAACAAATAAAGAAAACCAAGCAAACTAGCAGTCTGCCCAGTTTTTGGTCGACCGGTCGGTCGACCGAATGTTGTTAAAAGTAGGCAGTAGCTGCTTCGGTCGACCGAATTGAGGATCGTTGAATCGCATCTTTGGCTTTAGGCTTCGGTCGATCGGATCGCGGATGAGAAGAATCGCGTCTCATTCGATCGACTGGACAGAGCGATTAATCAACAGAAAGCCAGCGGTCGATCGGTCGATCAACCGACGATCGATCGACAAGTGATTGAACGGCGGAAACGACTAGTTTTCCGCCCTTTGAGCCACCCGTTACATTCCATTTCTTCTTGGCTCTATAAATACCCAAACCCAGCCTTCGTTAAACAATTTTTTTGATCACTCCTAACCTTCATTGAGCCATCCTTGATCAATTCTAAGCCTTCATTGAGCGAATCTTGTGAAAAACCTTGCTTGAGCCAAAAACCTTGATCTTGCCTTCATTCCTTCGTTGATTAACCATCAGAGGCATCAAGAGGAAGCTAGGAATCTTATTGTGGAGCTAAGTAATTTATTGTTTGATTTATAGCTCCATTTATTGTTGTATTTTCTTATTTACTTCTTTATATTTGAGTTTGTATAAGACCTAGAGTGTAGGTCTTGAAATTGGGTGGTAACATTGGTGTTTGAGGTTTAAATCCACCGGTGTAAACGTAGTTTGCTAGGATTAGTTGAGTTATCCCTTAGGTTGAGGTGGAAGAGTGCTCTCGGTAAGAAGACGTAGACTTCCGGGTGTGAAAGTGCCTTAGGTCGAGAGTGAGACTCTTCGAGTCAAAGTCCTTTGTGTAAGGGAAACATCATTAATCTATTAAAACTAACTTTGGAAATTCTAAGCGGGATGCTTAGGTAGTGGAGTAGGCATTGGGACCGAACGACTATAAATTATCATTTTTGCATTGCTCCTATTTGCGTTTGCTTAAAGGACAAATTTACTTTGCTTCCGCTTGTTATTCGATTTGTTAATTGCCTAAGTAATAAACCAAATGATTAAAATCGAAATTAGGCGAAAAGATTAGTAAACACACTATTCACCCCCTTTAGTGTAGGTCATTTCCTCAGCAGCTGGGACCATGGCCGCGTCTATGGCTTTGGTGATAGTGGCCATGCGCGAACCGTGCTCGGGCCACTTGGGGCACCGACCCTTCTAGCAGCCGGTGAGCGGTCCTCCACCTTCGGGGTTAATGATCTGAACATGAGGATATCGACATTGGAGGAGACAATCGCACGACAGAGTGAGATGATGACTCATCAGAGTCAGATGATGGCAGAGATGCATGCCATGCTGAGACAGATGACAGGTTAGTGCAACGGTATACACTTAGATCCATCATCATCGACTCAGTCCACGCCGGTGTAAACTCAAGCACTCTAGACCCTGCCGTATGATCCCGACCTTCCTTCACCGTCATAGTGAGCTTTTATTATTTTATGACTTGATTTACTTAGATATTGACTTATTATATACTTATTTTTTATACAAATATGGATAATTATAATTATAAGTATAATTATTTTGATGTGTATTAGGGTGTATCTGTGATGTGTGTGTGAATGTGTGTGTATCTGAATGGATGTGTGAGTTATGTATCGGGTTATAAATGTATCAATGGAAATTTTTAATTATAGGTTAACATCATCGGCAACGACCTTTCCACGGTCATCCGTATCAAAGCCGTTGCTGAAAGTGTATCGTAATTCCTGGGCTGCAAACTCAAAGTCGTTGTTGATGGACTACAGTAACGGCTTAGCAACAGCATTTCAACAAAGGCTTTGCAACGGCTAGCGGGCCGTTGCTGATGGCAACATCCGCAACAGTCGATGCGCTATTGCGGTACCGTTGTTGATAAAAGTAGCAGCAATATCAACGCCTCGTTGCTAAGTCGTGGATGCTAACTTATCAACAACGGATGTCACTACAACATAATATAATATAACATAATATAATACAATACAATATAATATAATATAATACAATATAATATAATATAATTTTTTTTTGTCAAAGAAAGCGAGTTTATTTGAAGAATGAGAATGATATTACAAACCAGACAAGGTGGAAAATCCACACAAAGAGAATCTTACTGGGGTTCGAATCCCAGACCTCTAGGCAACTTATAAGATGTTGCCAATATAATATAATATAATATAATACAATACAATACAGTATAATATAATATAATATAATATAATACAGTACAGTATAATATAATATAATATAATATAATATAATATAATATAATATAATATAATACAATATAATATAATACAATATAATATAATATAATATAATATAATATAATAATATTATTTATACTTTTACAATGTTTTAAGAAATTTATAAAATATATTATGATAATAACTTTTTTGGTATCACCATGTATCAATTTATAAAAATAAGAAAGTTAGGACAAAAAAAATTAAGGATAAATTAATGAATATATCTCGATATTTACCGAAATTCTCAAATCTATTACGACTTTTCATTTGTTTCAAATGCATGCATCAACTCCTAATTCATTTCAATTATATCACATCGTCAGAATTGGGTTAACTATCTCGTTAAAATGCTGATGTGGCATAGATGATGTGTCATCAGCTATTTATTTAATATAAAAAATAAAGACTAACTGACATGGCATCGATGACATGTCATCAGCTATTTTTTTCAAATAACTTCCACGATCCACTCGGCACTCGTCTCTCGACCTTCTCCCCTCGCCTCCCGACTACTTGGCACTCGCCTCTCGACCTTCGCCCCTCGCCATTCTCGCCCTCGCCACTGTCGAATCTGACCACTTTCTCCCCTCGCCATCGCTGGAGCTGGAGCATTTTTTCGGGAGTCGAGTTGAAGTCATCTTCACCATCGTTGCCGTCGCGGATTCACGGATGCCAACCTCGATTTCGACCGTCAACTGTTGTCGTCTCCATTAACGACGAAGATGAAATGAAGGTTAGTGTTACTTGTTTGAGTTCTACTCATTTATTTCTATAAACTGAAAACCTAGATGTAATCTATTGTGAAATCTAGGGTTTTCAGTTCATTGTGAACACAGGGGTTTGGTTTAATCAATTCGGTTATCTAGGATTTTCAGTTCCTTAAAGGTCATGTTTTTATCAGTTAGGTTTAATATATAGTCATGTTTTCAGTACATTGTGAACACAGAGGTCTTGCCTTTAATAATATTTTTAGTTCCCTAAAGGTCATGCTTCTATCAGTTTCTTGCTTTTATAGTCATGTCTTTATCAATTTCTTGCATGTATAGTGAATCTCCATATTACATGTATATCCGAAATTATATAGATTTGGTCAAAACCTTCGATGATCAACTCGATGTCGGACTACGGTTATACCAAGACCTCCAGATCCATCAATCTTAGCACCGGTAAGTAGACATAGTTTTTCATTGTCATATAACATATATAATGATGTCTGGTTGAATTCCAACATGATCATCTTAATTTGATGTAGGTTAATATCAGCAGTGAAGATGAAAATGATGTGCTAGACATCCAATTTGCTGAAGCTTGTGATGATGTTGAACATACAATTGAAGAGGATGCAGTTAGGGCAGATGTTGAAGTAAGAACAAGAATATTTTAGCAAAGTGATACTGAAACTAGTGAAGATGAAGAGTATCGACCAGTTGGCGAAAATGATCATGATATTTTGTCTACTGAATTTGAAGAATCAAGTGATGATGAATATTTGACTATTAGAGCATTAAAGAAGAAATTTAAGAAGAAGAAGGGCATTAATGAAGTTGTTCCGGTTATTGTTGAAGGCACAAGTAATGCAAACTTTAATGTAGAGGTGCCAATCACAGTCCATCCTACAAATCTTGTTGAAGGTGAACCTACAACATTTGAAGCACCTAATGATGAATATATCAGTCAATACGAAGCTAGTGAGGATGAAATAGTTACTCCCGAGACTAGTCAAGAGGGTATAGAAGTGCCAATTGAGGAAGGACACAAGAGGAAAAAATTTCGCAGCAAAGTGTATAATCCCAAATGTGATGTAAACAATGTTAAATTAGAACTTATGATGAAATTTGAGTCCAATCCTAAGTTCAAGGAAGCTGTTCAAAGCTATTGCATTGCAAATGGTTACAATATCAGATGGACCAGAATATGTAAAAGAATGATGGAAGCACAATGTGCTATAGGTTGTCCTTGGAGAATTTTTGCAAGTTGGATGAAGAGGGACATGACGTTCATGATTAAAAGCTATAACATCGAACACAAATATTCTCGAAATATGAGGAATAGGCAAACAACTATGAGTTGGATAGCAAATTATTATCTTGAGATATTCAGAAGGAATCATAATTGGAGTGTCCAAGAGATGGAAAAAGATTTTCAGGCCAAATTTTATATCAGTATCGGTAGAATGAAAGCATATAGATCTAAGTGGGAGGCATTATGAAGGCTACGTGGCTCGGTTGAGGATCACTATGCAATGCTTGGTTCCTACTTAGCACAACTTCGAATTGTGAATACAACGAACATGTTCAACATTGTTTGTACCCGGGATTTTATGGGTGCACCTCCTGTGTTCCAACGGTTGCATATTGGATTTGATGCATTAAGAAAGGGATTCCTTCAAGGTTGTAGACCTATCATTGGATTTGATAGGTGTTTCCTAAAGACATTTCTTGGCGGTCACTTACTTTCCGCCGTTGGCAGAGATGGGAACAATCAGATGTTCCCAATAGCATGGGCAGTGGTTAAGGGAGAGAACTATGAATCATGGAGTTGGTTCTTGAGATTGTTATTTGATGACTTGGGTATCGCTCAAGGATATGGCCTAACTCTTATTAGTGACCAATAGAAAGTATGTTCTCAATCTCTTCTAAATATTAACTCTTGTTATTTGATGTCTTTTATTTACTAAATATTAATTCTTACTAAATGTTTCAGGGTTTTAAATATGCTATAAAACAGAGGGTGTCAGCTGCTGAACATCGAAATTGTGCTAGACACATTTATGCAAACTAGAAGAAGAAACATCCTGGGCATGTATTGAAATCATTGTTTTGGATAGCTGTTAGATGCACCATTGAGTCCGACTTCAAGAAAACAATGTCTGAACTGCAAGGTACTTCAGATAGGGCACACCAAGATTTTCTTGCAGTTGGAGTTACAAAATTTTGCCAAACTTATATCAGTGTGGGTTGCAAAAGTGATGTTGTGAGCAATAATCTAAGTGAGACCTTTAATGGTTACATCCTGAAGGCAAGAGGAAAACTAATTATTGATATGCTTGAAGACATTCGACGCATGTTGATGGCGAGAATGTATGAGAAGAGGGAGTTGATGCTAAAAAACAATGATACAATATGCCCCAGCATACGAAAGAAACTTGAAGAAAATAATGAGGAAACAAGATATTGCCATGTGACGCCCGCGGGAAATATGAAATATGAGGTTCAAGAATTAGACAAATCAAGTGTTGTTAATTTGATGAATAGGACTTGTTCTTGCCGAAAATGAGATTTATGTGGCATACCATGCAATCATGCAATCTCATGCATCAATTGGCTAAAAGATGACCCGGACAAATATGTCGACGATTATTACAAGAGAGACACATACTTGAAGACATATGACCTCATGTTGCAACCTTTGATCGGGAAGGATACATGGCCTGAAGTTGATGGACCTCATGTGTTTCCACCTCCCATTAAGAAGATGCCCAGTAGGCCAAAGAAAAAAAGAAGAAGAGATGTGCACGAAGATGAAACTGGAACAAGGTTATCTAGAGGAGGCTTAGTTATCACTTGTCAGATATGCTTTCAAGATGATCATAATAGAAGAAGTTGTCCACTTAGGGGACACCCATCTTCAACTCAGTCTCAGGTAGCTAATTATCAATAATTATTTGTCTTAATAAGTGACCTAACTAATTATCGTTATGTTATATAGGGAGGGGACAATGAACCAAGAATGAGTGATCAACGTACCAGCAAGCAAGGGGCCAAGCAGGGGAGGTTCAACATCAAGGAGTGGTAGGAGTAGCTCTGATAGAGGAGGTAGAGGAGGCACTACATCTAACATGGGAGGTTCAACATCAAGGAGTGGTATGAGTAACTCTGGTAGAGGAGGTAGAGGAGGGGGGACTACATCTAACAGGGGAGGTTCAACGTCAACGGTAAGATTTTGTATATTTAAAATTATAGTAATATTTTGTCTAATTGTTCTGTATATTTTGTTTAATAGATCTTACATAGAGAAAGACCAATGGCTTCTCATGGATATGGTGTTTTCATTGGGGAAGAAACATGCAACATATATTTTAGGGTAACTTTTATTATATTTTAATTTCTTTTTATTAGATGGTTATAACTAAGTTTAATTACTTTGGTCTTTTTATTAGATGCATCCATCTAGCTTGTCAATATGCTCCTCTCGGGGGGAATGGAGTGGATCTATGATTCGAGAACATGATAGAAGGGTCAATATGCTCCAAGTACAAGGATCTCAAACTTCACCAATTATTCAAGAGGGTCACAATGATGTAGAAGGAGGGTCACAGTAAATGGATATATGTTTTGATTTTTTGGTCATGATACATGTATATGACAGATGATGGTTTTTTGGTCATGATACCTGTATACTACAGGTTTTGGTTTTTGGTCATGGATATATGTATATGTTAATACTAATATGATGATTATATATGATAGTACAAAGAAGTATGTATACTTGATGATTGTTTGATGACAGTATCAGTATATGATAATACCGGTATATGATAATACCTGTATATTGCAGTTTGATTTATATGATAGTTTTTGGTTTATTATATGATGACAATGTGTATGCAGTATTGTATGCAATGCAGTTCCAGATTCAACTTATAATGATGAATCAGTATGCATATTGTTTGGTTTATTTATTAGTGAAGTTTTAATTTCAGTTTCAGTTTCAGATTAATATTGAAATTGATGCTGAAACTTTAGTTTTAGTTTATACTGATATCAGTTTTATGATGTTTCAGTTTAGATTCAAGTTACTTCCATGCACAGAAATTTGAGTTTGGATGATATAATGCATGTTGATATCAATTTGGTTTATAATGATGATTTATTTTGTGTTTGCAATTTGAGTTTGGATGCATACTAATAATGATGTGTATGCAGTTTGGTTTGGTTTATTTGGATGATAAGTTGCATACACATTGTCATCATATAATGATGGTTTTTTTTTGTATGCAGTTTGGTTTGGTTTATTTATTAGTGAAGTTTCAGTGTATGATACTACATACTGATGGTTTATACACTGCATATTGATATTAGTGTATGATACTTGCAGTTTCAGTATCATCCATGCAATCTAAAATTGATGCACTGCAGTTTCATATTGAAATTGATGATACACTGCAAACTGCAGTTTCAGTATAATTTGGATGATATACTACAGTTTCATATTGAAATTGATGCAAACTGATGATACACTGCAAATTGTAGTTTTAGTATAATATGAAATTGATGATACACTGCAGTTTCATGCAAATTGATGATACACTGCAAACTGCAATTTCAGTATAATCTAAAATTGATGATACACTGCAAACTGTAGTTTCAGTATAATTTGGATGATACACTGCAGTTTCATATTAAAATTGATGCAATCTGATACTGAAACTGAGAAGGATAAAATTTGATAAGCTGATAATGATGTGTATGTAGTTTGGTTTGGTTTATTTGGATGATAAGCTGCATACACACTATCATCATATAATTTGGATGATACACTACAGTTTCAGGTTCAGTTTCAAGTTCAGTTTCAAGTTCAGTTTCAGATTCACTTTATGAAGTTTCAGTTTAGATTCAATTTATATCAGTTTAGATTCAATTTCATGTTCACGTTTCACTTGATACATTGTAGTCTGATATTGAAATTGATGCAATCTGATACTAAAACTGAGAAGGATAAAATCTGATATTGAAACTGAAACTTATTTATACACTGATATCACTGCAAAAGCACAATACTATTTATGAAACATTTATATCATTGATACATCAAAAGCACAATACTGATACATTGAAACAGTATCAAGTCTTCTTACACTGATACATAAACACTTACACACTAAAACATAAACACTTATACTGCTATACACTTAAACCATGAACCTAAACACTGAAACTGAACAAATGATCTTGATACAACAAGCACTTCATTGAATTGGAAACTCCATATTGAACCTGCAATGAAACACTGTTTGCATATCAATTTGCATATCAAGTTTGCAATCATACTGATACAGTTAAACTGAACATATGCAAACCATAAACACTGATACTGATACACTAAAACATAAAGGGTCACTGATATACTGATACTTAAACACTGATATCCTCATTAATAGTTTACCTATTCAAGTTTATCATTATACTGATACATAAACACTGATATCCATCACTGATGCATAAACATTGATATATGTTTATCACTATGAAGTTCTATTACAACCAGCTCATTAACCATCCAACTAATTAACCATTAAACCAAGTAGCCATGGACACAACACTCAAAGCACCAAATAATACCAAAATATAAGTCTTTATTTTTTATTTTTTCACTTTCATGACTTTTTCCTCTAACTTATTCTTCTTCTTCTCCTACAATTTTAACTTCTCAATTAGCTTATCATTCTTATGTTGGAGTAGCATTATCTGATGTTTGAGATTGTCCTTTTCGCTTGTCAATTTTTGTAACATTTCTTTCGTGTGACCAGAATACTCGGGGTCATGCTATTCGAAAAACCCGCAATCGACTTCCCGTTCCTATGTAAATTGAATAGTTAGTTCTCATTTTAAATAGTTGAAATATAAAATAAAAAAATATAATATAATTACCTTCCAATGGTTGCATCTCCAGAATCTTCTACTAGGATTTTTTCTAGTATTTGATGTTAACAAACAAGCTACTATGTTGTGAGAACAATAAGGAGGAGAAATTGATGAGGTTATACATACTTCATCAACCTCAGTTCGAATTGATATTGTTGCCATTATATGCTGCAAAAAAGCATATGAGCCAATATCAAAAAAAAATTACGGACAATGAACAGTGATGAACTTATACGTATCAACAAATTGGGGACAATGAATAATGATGAACTAAAAACCCAAAGCTTTATTGAAAACCCTAGATTTCGGTAAAAGCATGAAATTGAAATAAAGGAATAACAATCAAATTTTTGACTAACCTTGAAATTAATGGAGAGGGACGACAGCCGACTTCTTATGATTCGGTGGATCGTCCTCAACTAGAGCGACCTCAAAGTCGGTGAAGCCGCCTCCTGTGCAGGGCAAGAGACGAGAATAGCGAGAGGTTTAGAACTGAAGGCGATAGTGCTGAAGGTCGGCAGGCGATAGGGGCGAAGGTCGGCAGGCGACAGGGGCGAAGGTCGGGAGGCAAGTGTCAAGTGGTTTAGGGCTTCTGCGGATTAAGTTGACATGTGAGGATCGCTGGAATTATTTGAAAAAAAATGGCTGAAATATACACGTCAGCTAGTATTTATTTTTTATATTAAATAAATAGCTGATGACACATCATTGATGTCACATCAGCATTTTAACGGGACAGTTAACCCAATTCTGACGGTGTGATATAATTGAAATGAATTAGGAGTTGATGTCTGCATTTGAAATAAATAAAAAGTCGTGATAGATTTGGGAATTTCGGTAAAAAATCGTGATATATTCATTAATTTACCCAAAAATTAATCCATATGAGACTATAAAATTATTTTTACTGGTTAAGAATAAATGAAAAATAATTTTAATCCATGTGAGATTAAATAAAATAATGATAAATTTTATTTTAATAATATTTAGTTTAATTTTGTGTCGAATTTCTACTTTCGTCATTGGTCTGTCATTGTTATGTGATGGCTTAATGACGGACATAGAGAAAAAAATTTAATGACAGATTAATATTAAAATATTAGTGTCAAAAATGAAATCGGTTACTATTCTATCACTCGTGCTATTTATTAAAAAAATTAGACTAAAATGGTCAAATAATTTGTGACAAAATCGTCTTGTGCCGGATATTCCGTTACTGTTTTGAAAAAAAAAATTCATTTCACGCTATCACAAATTCATAACAGTTTACGACATATTTGAGCCGTCACAAAATTTCCACGACTGATACTTGTTTTTCTTATAGTGCAAGTTAAAGATCGAGTGAAATGAGATGAGTAAAGATTTAGTTTTACTTAGATATGTCAATATAGATATATTGGGTTATTAGGTTAAAGCTAAAAGTAATATATATATATATATATATATATATATATATATATATATATATATATATATATATATCTATCGACTGACGTGGGCTTAAATAATGAATTTTTTATGCCATGACTGAAATAAGGGGTAGTGGAAATTGAGGGATCAAAGGGATTTTTTGGAAGGAGGAGGTGTGATAGGTGTACCTTTTTTCAATTATTTATGCATAATACATATTTCCTTTATATGTATTTTTTTATATTTATCAATTTAAAATAAGGGTGGGCCGTGCAGAGCTTGTTCTCGGCCTATCAACAGACTAACAGTTTTGCAACTGAGGCTGTTTACGTCATTACGCTTTGAAAATTAGGGTTTGTGCTCTTCTCCTATTCCAATATAAGATCAAACCAACCCCATAGGCCAAAGCAAGTACGCTCTTCCTACTTTCCCCCATCTCCCATTTGACACCCATGTAACTGAATGCGCCGATCCAGGTTTGCCCTTCACTAATGGCCGAATCTTCGTAGTTTTAACGTTTTTCTTTGCGATGGGCCGCCGAGGATGCTAAAGTATTGTCCGTACCATCTGAGATCCGGCAATCAAGCCGCCTCCTCTGATGTCTTCAAGCTATATCTTTCTGAGGCCGCGATCCATCATTCCTTCTCTGACAATCTATCTATTGTTCCTTTCGTTTAATTTGTTCTTTTAATCGTCTTCGTTTTTGTGCATGGGCAAAGTTTTCCATCAGTTTAGAGAAAGGCAACAAATTAGAGTCTCTGATGCGCTTCTCCTATAGCGTCGTCAGTGCTGTACGTTGCCGAGATCGAATCCGAGCTGAGATTCTGGCATCGGCCGTCTTCTTCATATATATGGCCTATGCATTCAGATGTTCGGACAACTACTCTTCACCATGTTTCCTATACTTGTTTATCCGCCATACCTTTCTTAATTGCTGATCTTTTGCTATATGCTTTCCGTCCTGCCAAACTCTGATATTATGTTTTATATCTAAAAATGTCATTTGAAATTTTTCTTTTTTTTTTCTTGAAAAAAATTATCTTCTTGGAATTACTTGATCCCATATTCTTGTTTGAATTTCCATATTGCCGTCCCAAAAAAATCTATTTTTATTTCAATATCTTGTTTATTTTTTTACAAATCGACCTTTAATATTTTATTATACCCTCTTTTTTTAAATTTCATCTTGCATTATTCTTGGTATTTTAATTCTATATAATCATGTAATTTGGTAAACATTGTTATTTAATCGAACATCGTATATATCTTTATAGTACATTCAACGTTAATCAAGAATCCACCTTCTGAATTCCAATATAATATTTAGATAAATTTTCATTGTAAAATTTATGAAAAAAAAACGTTGTATTAGCAACTCATCTACAAACTTAAATAATTGTTTATATTTAAAGTTTTCATTGATGTTCGTTGATATTTTAAGAAATTAATTTCATCATTAAGCGTCAATTATTGTACCTTTGGAGATTTTTAATTTATCTTTAACGAAGTATATAATGTAATAATATAATAATAAAATAAGATTAGTTAATAAGTGATAATTTTTTTATAAAATTATTTTTTTGCCGAATGTAACATTAATTTTATATTTTTTATTTAAGTATCAAAGGAACAAGAGATTAGCATTCTTTTTTTTTGCATGAAAATAGAAATTACTTAACCTAGGAATAGTGGCTCAAATTAAAGAGTCTCTTTGGGCTCTACCATAATTTAATGAATTACATATGTTCTTAAATAGTTCACGGTGTGCCAAGAGGAGCTTATCCGTATTATCAACTTGCATTCAAACATGCAATCAAATTTCACAATTATTTCATTCCAATACTTTTGACCTGCAATCAAACATTCACTATGAAGAGCAGAGAAGCAAGTAGATATCACGATCCAAAAGACACTCAAAATTTCTTGTAATGATTTTAGCATCACCTTCCATGAATCGTCACAATTCAGCTTGAACTAATTTGGAGGGGTAATCCATTTCGTAACATTAATATTGCAGGAGATAAGTTGCCTTTAGACATACACACAGAAGAGTATTGTCGTGTAAAGTGTAAACTCTAGGATTTCATTCACAAAGGCTATGGTACGTTGTTGGTCTCTTGTCATGCTTGATACTATGGTCTCGTTTGATTGATATGGGAAGTAAATTCTTATGAAAAATTATAATTTTCATAAATTAATTTTCTACCTATATTTCTTGGAAAGTATTAAAATATGTTTGGTTGATAAAAAATTTCTTATGATGTGTAACTTTTCATCAATAATATGTTTGGTTGACATGAGTACTTCCTAGGAAATATTCATCAAATGACCAATATACTTTTTTTTTACAAATTAAAATATATAAAAAAATTATTGGTAAATAAAATATATATTAGAATATATGAAAAAAATTAAAATTTATTTGTAAATTATTATTTTAACACATATATATAATAAAATATATTTTTTAATATATAACTAATATAATATATAATTTATTGTATATAAAAAATTAATTTTTATTTGAAGTTAATATAAAAAATTACATATTTTGTTCAAATATAAATTAAAATAGAATAAATAGGTCAAAAATTTATAAATTATCTAATTTCATAATGTTGAAAACATAAATTAACTCTATCATTAAATACAGATGTGAGGATATAATTGTTTTTTTCTTTTAAATACAATAACAACTTACTTAGGTTTTCCTAGATAAGTTATTTCTTGCATTTTGCAGGAAGTTACACTTTCTAAGAAAATTGTACTTCCTACAAAATGCAAGAAGTGTATCAATCAAACAAGATCAAAAAATATAATTTTCTAAAAAGTACAATTTTCTGCAAAAGATTATGTTAATCAAACGACACCTATTTCTCAAATACTAGAGAAACCAAATGATTAGCATCAAAGACCAAACATGAGTTGGGCTGTGTTGACAAAGTAATGTTCTTGATGGACTCCACAATAAGGGGTAGGACATAGTTGTTTCAATGCAGTAAATCCAATTCTGATTCATCATAATGTGTTTGAAGTGTTTCAAATCCTTTCTAAAATTTAGAGATTTTGAAGGATTTGAGGGTTAATAAATATAAAAATAATAAAAAAGTTAAATTACTAAAATATCGCAAAAGTTTTATAATAATAATAATAATAATAATAATAATAATAATAATAATAATAATAATAATAATAATAATAATAATAATAATAATAATAAATATAAATATAATTATAAATTGGGGCACAATGGTCCAATTATAAAAATTGATGAACTATCTATTTATTATCAAATCCCTCCAAATTTTTTTGAAGTCTAATTTAATAAAAAATTTAAAATCATTTCAAAAACTTTTGAACTTCTCTTCAAATACTTTATTCAAATTTATCCAAACACAATGTAGAACTTAAAATAATGTTATCCGCAAATATTAGATGATTGAGTGGAAGAGAATTGTTGAATTTGAAAGGGTCAACTTGTTATTAGAAACAATGAGCCCAATCATATTTTTGAGCATGAGTCACAAGAACATAAAAGAAGGGAGAAATAAGATCTCTCTGCTCAGGATTTGAAAAAAGTAGAGAGATTAGAGTTCACTTGGAGAATTTCTGGAGAATTGTGATTATGAGCCCACAAGGAGGAATTGTGATTAACAAATTCCTGGAGAATTTCAGAGTCATCATATAAAGTTTATTGTTGATTAGAGAGGATGAAAGTGATATGACGTCGCATGATAATCATACAATGGAAGAAAGTTGTATTATTATCCCCATCTCGAATCCAATTTTGTTTTGATTTTGACCACAATTTAATAAAAATCTAGCATTGAAGAACAAAGGGCTTTATTGTGGAGGCCTCTTTTATTTTGTTCATTTTGTGTGTGAAAATTTAGATCAAACTCCACATACTCTAGAAGAGCAATATCATTCAAAGTGGAATCCATAAGCTGTTCAAGCATACCAAGGCCAGTTTCGTTCTAGTGTGATAGGGCCTTTTTGGCAAACTTAATCTTATCTGAGAAGACACTATCAGGAGGTCAAATCCTAGTGAGGGGCATTTGAGGTCTGAGCAACAATGTCAGTGCTTTCAGGGCAGTAAGTCCAAAATGCTTGGAATTTAAAGAGTTTGTTTCTACGTTGCTTTTGGTAAGAAATAGTAAGCATTAAGGGTTTGTGATTAGAAGTTAACCTAGCAAGATGTGTAACCGCAACATGACCAAAAAAGTGAATCTAAGCATTATTAGCAAACATATGATCAAGCCTAATAAGAATCTTAGCTAAACCAACTCTATTATTTTTCCAAGTAAAGTTATTACTCCTAAAGCCAAGGTCAGAAGTCCATAGTGACAAACACAATTTCTAAATTCTTGTATTGGTTTGGACACTTTAAAGGGGAGACCATTTATCTTCTTTATTCAGTATACAATTAAAATAATCCATAAGTAACTATGAATAAGCATTAAAATCATAATCAATAAGAGAGTTCCATAAGTCATTGCGAACACATGGATCAGTATGAGCATACAGAGTGGACATTAAAAAAAAGTTCACAGTAAAAATAACTTGAGAAGAGATATAGAGGACACGAGATTCAACAAAATTCTTATTCTAAGCTAAGATAATACTTTCCGAATAACGACAACATTGGGCATCTCCGATCCGGGCAATCCTAATGTTCTAGTTGATGATGTTCATTAGGAATTGGATAAGTGGAACCATTCGAAGGGGTAGGGGTAGTCTCCACTAAAGGGGGAGAAGCAGTCAAAGGAACAGACTGGGGCAGCTTAAGCTTACTAGGCTTGAAGGAAGGATTGTGTTGAAAATGGAGACCTTAGGAGGTCGATGATTTCTCCTACTAGAAGTCCAAGAAGACACTGGTTCTGTAGGCCAATTGAGGAGGCTTGAAAGACTACTAGTTTAAGTTTATCCTACAAGAGGATTTACAAGCTAAGACTCCGACCCTCACACTCGAGGGTTACTCTCACACACCGAGAGTATCTCCAACTCCTCTTCTCCTAAGGACTACACAACTAACCCTAGGAATCTAAGTTTACATTGGTTGACTTATGCCTCTAGCTACAACAAGACTACCACCATACACTTGACCTAACACATTAGGTTAACAAACAAGCTTTAACATAATGAAATAAAGCATAAAATACATTGATAACAGAGCAACAATTCAAATAATAAAGTACTTAGCTCCAACCAAAGTTTCTAGCTTCATCTTGATGCATTTGATGATGAAACAATAGGTCCAAGACTCGAAGACAAATAAGGTGTTTATATAGATTATAGAGAAAACATGAAGGGAAGCTCGAGTCCAATAGTTTGAAACAACTACAAAAAGAGCTGTTCGGCCAACCGATCGTAGGTCGGTTGATCGAACATGCGATCAATACTACATAGTGTGCAGTTTCAGCGTGACTTGATCGCCAGTCCGGGTTTTGGGTTTGATTTTTGGAGTGCTTTGCATCATAATGAGGATTATTACAATTAATATAGACACCATAAATCTAAACTCTATCTTCTCGATTAATCTCGAGCATCGACGAGCGTCATATCGATTTTTGCGATTTCTCCGATCATGGACGTCGTCTTCTACTCGACTTGGAACCTGAAAATATTTCTCAATGAAATCATTAGTTCAATATTTGTTATCATCAAAATCGAGATAAAAACCTAGGTTGAAAACCTTTGGCCAACACGAGCTCCTTAAGGGTTTTAGATGGGAGAGAAAGAGGAGTGAGAAGCTTATCAAGGAGGGGGAATGAGGGAGATCAATGGAGGTATCCATAGGAGAAGGTTCAAGGGGAGCGATTGGAAAAGGAAGAGCAGAGGGAGGGAGGAGAAGGCCGCGAAGAAACCAAGGAACATAGAGAGGAAGAGGGCGGAGAGGGAACAAGGTTAGGGTTCGGGTTTGGGCTGGGCATAGAAGTGTGTTGGGCAGGAGCGAAGAAGGTATAGGAAGTGGGTTCGGGCAGGGAGGTGGATTCAAGCAGGAAGGTGGGTTCGAGTTGGGATGTGGCTTGGAATTGGGGCTAGAACGAGTAGAAGCCAAAGGGCACGAATTTGAACGATGGTGCGGGTTTGACGAAGGGTGCAAACCCGTGGGGTTAGGTTCTCGAGCAGTAATAATGATAGGATCCAAAACGAGATACGAAGAGATATCACATGCAGGGGAGGAGAGGCGTCAAGGTGCACTTCACCCTCCTCGAGCTCTGAACTGCACGAGATAGCCAATCAGCGGTCACATGACATAGGACGTGAATGGGCACTGCACGAGACAGCCAATCGGCGATCACGTGACATGGGATATGAATGGGCACGACCCTCCCTAGAAGTGTCGCATATGTGTCACGCCCCAACTCATGGTACGCGTGACCGGCCAGGGTACGTGTCGGTACCCCGAAGCCTACCATATGCACTGACCAACAACTCATAAAACACAACCAGACTGACATCGAAATCATAACAAAAGCAATAGTACCAAACTATATTAGCTGTTTGAAAATAGTTTAACGAAACCAAGTTCGAAAACATCACAAGTTTTAAAATAAACATCTAAAGGTTTTCAAAGAAACATCTCAATGCTTTACAGAACCAACACAGTACATACATACGACTCTACTCAAACACGACTACGACTATAATGCTGCCAGCTACGAGGTTTGCACCCACGTCCGCCCTCCAATCGCACCATGCCACCAAGCCATACCTCACTGGTCGGGCTCTGCAAAAAAACAATAATGAAACCGTGAGTTCGTGAGGAACTCAGTGAGTGGTTCTTTCGGACCTCCTCTTAAAACCTCGGCAAGATAACATATACAAAGTATGATGCAGATAAGGAATTAAAATATGATCACAACACAGAAGTTAACCAGTTTGCCAAAACAGAAGAATGAATGAACCGGCCTCTCGGGCCCTTATCCATTTCATTACAGCTCTGCCACTAATGGCCTAAAAATATATATGGAAGGTTTGGTTCTTCCCTCTACACAACCAGGCCGGTCGGTCACCAAAAACCAGCCCTTATGGGCACTTCATCCTAAACATTTGTGTTACGAATCTGTCGGCTAGGATGGCCACTAGCCTCAGATATCCTCCGGGTTAGGGATAGCTAGTCCCACCCAACTCGGGTCTACCGTCAGCGTGGCCCACTGACAGAATCTCAAGACCCTCCGCCACTCAGGTCTAACAGCTAGCGGGCCCGCTGGTGCAATCTGAAGACCACCGCTGAGTCGTGTGGTAGCCACTCAGCTAATGACACTCCTCAGTAGACCATCTTAACCACAACCGAAACCAAATTGTGCAAATTCCCCTATGTTTTGCTTTCCGGGCATTGCCCATATCCGACCCTACCTCCTCGGGTCGCACTAGAAGGATATTGATGTCCGCTAACTACCCCTAGGTGTAGAACCTAGCAAGGGTACTTTGTCTCTAAGTTAGATGTCACAACTAGGTACCGAATATAGATGAGTACACAGTCTACCATTATCAACAACACTTGCCAAAAATACTCATCAGAACAATTATCATGTCAAAACCGAATTAAAGAGGATAATTTCTACTAAATAAACCGATAAGTAACATGCAACATACATAGCAACGATTGAACATAATATCTGAAAATTTATGAAATCTTTCCTTTGATTCATATGCGATAACAATCCTATCCATGTTTGCATTAGCAAGAACATTTCCATAAACATGAGAATATATATCTATAGTTACTAACAATTCCTAGGACCAAAGACATTCATATAACATAACTAAAATCTAACACTAGCATATAAGTATGAATCAAGACAACACAACATGAAACCTGGCATAATAATTCAAACAGTCTAAAAATTTCCGCCCTTGCCCTTGCTCGGCCGACTCAAGCAAGGTAATACCTTGCTCGGCCGAGCCCTCTAGGGAAAGGTGGGCATGTTTGCGACAATTACGTAAGCATCAAGCCAAAGATCTACATTTAACCAACATAAATTCACGAGTTGAAAGACGATCGAGGAAATTAGGGAAAATTTTAGCATGACCTTTTGCCTTTTTCCTCCATTTGGCCAACCCATAAAATACAAAATAAATACGATTTAAAACATAAGATCACAGGTACACAAATCGTTTAGAGTTCCAACACGAGAAAACACGTCGATCGATAAGAAACTCGCGAAAGAAACCTGATTCCAAAGACTTCTAGGGTCGGCTACCCGCCCCCCTTCACAATCACCCTAACCACTCACCTTGATTGGATCACAAGGTAACCTCGATGAAGACGAGCTCCGATTTCCTCGAGCGTCGACGCGGACTCGGCGCTGAACAAAATCCCTCTCGCTCCCCCTTCCTCTTGGGCTACGTGCGGCTCTCCCCTTGAGCCGCACGGCAGGCTTGGGTGAGGGGTTTTATTCCCCTCATCTATTGACTTAAATGCCCCCAATCACTTACTTACCTCCTAATCCGACTCGAACTAACCCGGACCGAGTCCCGACTCGATACGCGAACCCAATCTCAACCCAACTTGAGTCAACCAATATACTCATTGACCCAATTATCAACATTAGGCTATAACTTAAATTAATTATACATGCTATTCGTGGCAATCTCACGACTCGGCCCGGCTAGCTCACGACTCGATGGGCTGCACCACGAAAAATTTTATATTAGGAAACCCCGGGTATTACAGTATGTTGACTCCGAACCTGAAATAATCATGCTATAATTGAAGATATCGTTAAATGTGGTTTGTTACCATCAAAACAATTTCGGAGGGTACTTGAGTGTGAGGGGAAACCTTGGCCAACATTCTCCCCCTTTCTTTTTGATGATGACAAACCCTTATCATAATTAATCAAAAGAAATGAATAATAAGCATGAATTGAGTCTATCGAGATGCATGTATTGAGAGCGAAGAAAGAAAGCGATCTACGTATGTCTCTCCTTATCAACATGCATATCTAATGATTCGTCAAATAAGGTATAAATCATTATAGCCCCCCCTATCAATATGCATATCTATGTAATTCTTAAAAAAATGATACATGCATATCTATCATTCTTATGATATCAACGATAAGTTTGCCAAAAGTAAGCACTGAGGGGAACGAAATGACGCTCGTCAACGCTATTCGTCGAGAAGATAAAGTTTAAGTTTAGAGTATCTAGATTAAATGTATAATCCTCTTCATGATTTAAAAGAATCCAAAAACCCGAAACCAAGACTCGAAACCCGAAAAATCAGAAACTGAAAAAAATCAACCAAATACCAACAGTCGATCTTTGGTCGACCGACAGTCTACCAGAGATCGACCAAAGTATTATTGGTTTTTCAGTAACAATTTAGTCAAAGCTCAACTGATCCTTGGTTGATCAAGATTCAACCAGTGATCGATCGAAATATCCAATAGATCTATTTTGATCCGTTGAACGACTCTTTTTGAGTCCATGCCTTTGGGATCTTTATATATAGACCCCAAACCTTCCTTCCTACCCACCCAATGCTTCATTGAGTCATTCCATCATATTTTACTAAGCCTTCTTGCGCACCCTAGTTCTTGAGTTGTAACTTTGATTTGGCCTTTGGACTTAATCATCATCAAGGCATGAAGAGGAAATTTGACTTCATTGTTATGAGCTAAGTTGTGTTCGTTTTTATATTTTCTCTCACTTACATGTATATTTTGTGATTTATTTGTTTGCATTAAAAGTGTGTAAAGACCTAAGTGTTAAGTTTGTAGTTTGGTGGTAGCCTTGGTGTAGAGGCATAAGTCCAACGGTGTACCTTATATTACTAGGATTAGTTTTTGAGGTGGGAGAGTGCTCTCGGTGTGAAGGCGAAGACTTTGGAAAGTCTCCAAGACTTTCCGAGGTGCTTAGGTAGTGGAGTAGGGAAATGTCCTGAACCACTATAAATTATCGTGTTTGCATTATATATTGCGTTTGATTAGTTTGTCATTCATATATGCTTTCGCTTTTATTGACGTTAATTGTGATTTTCCTAAGTAAACAAGAAACTGATTAAAATCAAAATTTGGCTAAATTTTGTATAACACACTATTCGCTCCCCTCAAGTGTAGGTCATTCACCCAACAATAATCATCAGAATAAAACATGATGTTGTTTTCTTAAAATATGTTATGTAATTGAAGCTATACCATGACGTGATGATATGTCTTAATAATTTGAATTTAATTTTGGTTTTATAAGATGGAGCATTAAAGTTCAAAGCAATCAAAATACTTAAAGCAAGAAGACTCGAGATAGATGTGTTTGGACTAAAATAGAAGAGGATTTGGTTAATGTTGGTGGAAAAGTGATAACAAATTTAGGCCTCACATGTATGCATGTTGAGATTAATGGGTGACATATGGAGGCTGCGTGTCCAGGATGTGGGATTCGACCTACACCTCATATTGAATCAAAATTTAAAAATATAAAAAATAACAATATAATATTATCTATGACATGCTAAATTATTCGGGCTTTGGATGAGATTTTGAGCGTAATTGTGTCACAACTGAAGATAGTGTTTGGGAAGAGTATCTAAATGTATGTTTTAGTTGTATTTAATATTTTTCATTTATAATTATAGAATTTAACCATGTGTGAATTATTTTTCTACAAAAATATAATGATGCTAAACTGATGAAAAACAAGTCTTTTCCTCGTTATATGAATTATCCATGATCTTTGGAAATAATCAAGTGACTGGTGGGAATGCCGAGACACAAGCTGATATTCTTAAAATCAAATGACGAGGAAACAAACAAAACAAATGAGGCACACAAAACAAATGACATCGAGGTATATATCATCTCCTCACATAATTGTCGATGAAAGGACTAGTAGTAATCAGAGTCGCGAAGGACGAAAGAGAAAGGATCATGGAGATAGTAAAATGATATCAGAGATTGCTAAAATTGGAGAGGGAGAGTACATCGGTGCATTAGCTTCCAAATCGAGGATATAGTAGATGTTCTTACCTGAAGTTGGAGCGGTGCGGTCCAGTGCATCCTCTGATCAAGTGCAACTTCGGCAGGTGGGGGAGGGGGGGGGGCAGCAAAAAACACTCAGACGCTCAAGAAAGAATGAGTTCCAAGTAGAGGTAATAGAATTTGTGTGTATATAGTACGGGATGAGGGATGTTTGTCGATGATGCCACCCAGTAATATCGTAGGGATGTTGCTTAGAATGGGTTGAGGTTGATCCTAGCGATGTTTGGCTCGTAATGGCGAATCCCTCGTAATTAATGAGGATGCGAGTGTCCTTGTGTGGCCAAGTGGATGCCCCAGGCTAAATCATTTGGCCTGACTTGAATTTGGTTCATGAGTGTGGGCGTTTCTGGGCTTAATCAGGTCATGCCCAAAGGTAAGTCCACAACCCACGAGCTTGGTCGTAGTCCGAGGGCTTTTTGCCAAGCTCTTAGTAGTGCGCCGACCTCTAATCTTGGTTTGACAGGGAGACATCTTCTGAATCTATATGCTGATTAGGAGACCTTGAGAATTAGGATTTTTGAAGCCAATGCGACGGTTGAGCGGGGGAAAGGATGCATTTTTCATATGCTGGCACTTGTATAATCATTAATCGTGACAAGGAGTAATTATTACCAAAGATCTGATCGATAGTTTCCAAGGTGCCTCAAATGCTGGTTGTTGACTAACAGACATGACCCAGTTAGTTGGTGGGTGGCAAACGACCGTTAAGCTGACGATTCCTCTCGGGCCTATAAATAGCCCCCAGTATTTTGCATCCTACATGCTTGAGTTTACTATGGAGTTGGAAGTATCTGAGATTACCGTTCCTCTGGTAGCCAGCTTTAGGTTGGTAGTGAGTAGATCACATATTGCCGTGGGTTTGTACCACTGGGTTTAAAAGGAGGTAGGAGGCGAGGGGCCATTTGTGAGTTCGCACCGCAGGGCTTACGCAACGGGTGCCTCCTTCACTAGTTTTAGGGAGGCGCTCTACTACCTTTTGTCTGGAAGTCTCAATTAGCAAGAGCTTCATCTGCATTTCCGTGTCTGCTCGCGATCTGGCATGACCATTGGTGGTACCCGAGCCGATGGCACTACCATGAGAGACCCTAATCGCAGGGATCGTTCTTTTGGTGTTGCCGACATCTGCTTGTGGTCCGGCATCGATGTGGCATCGGAGATGAGTGCATCCTTCTTTTCCCTCCTATGGTCTTCAGGAGCTGGATTGGTTGAATGTTTTTCCTCCGGTAATTGTTGGTGTTGGTCATTTGTAACAAGGGATGACAATATTGAAGTCGAAATGGCGACACTAGAGAGAGGATGAATAGTATGTTTACTAAATTAATTAGCCTAAATTCTAATTTAATCGTTTCTTGAATTACTTAGGCAATTTGTAATTTTACGATTCGATACGGAAGCAAGATAAATAATTAAGCACAAAGAAAGATCAATGCAAATACAAGTAATTTATAGTGGTTCGGTCCCAATGCCTACTCCACTACCTAAGCACCCCGCTTAGGATTTTCAAATTATTTTTACTAGATTAATTTTCATTTCCCTTACATAGAGGACTTTTCACTCGAAGAGTCTCACTCTCAACCTAAGGTACTTCCACACCCGGAGGTCTCCGCCTTCTTATCGAGAGCACTCTTCCACCTCAACCCTAAGGGACAACTCCACTTAATCCTAGCAAAACTATGTTTAATTATACTGGTGGATTTAAACCTCAAACACCAAGGCTACCACCCAATTTCAAGACCTAACAATCCTAGGTCTTCACACGCACAAATCCAAAAATAGTTCAAATAACAGTTAAAATTACAATTGAAAAGAGCTTAAAATAAAACCAAGGAATCGTGCTGTTTTCAAGCCTTGGAGCCTCCAACTCGCCAGAAGATAGATCTCAAATCAATTCCCGAGTTGAGCCCAGCGTGTGCGCTTGAAGAAGATGTCCGCGGAAAGAAACAGAGCGCAAGCAGTTGATCTTTTGGAAGGCTCAAATCTCTCTTAATATTACTCAATAAAATCTGTAAAAAATCAGAGAGAGTGTTAAATGAATTATATGAGGGTGTATTTATACCCTTCTGAGAAATAGCAGCTCAATGGATAGTTTTCTATCCGTTGCAGGCCGCCGATCGATTGGTCGGTCGACCGATCGATCGACCGCTCATTCGACCACCGTTTTTTCTCTTTGGTCGGTCGACCGATGGGTCGACCGCCCAGACGTGAGATCGCGCAATCCCATATTCGGTCGACCGATGTGAACTACGTCTTCGGCTATCCGCAGGTCGGTCGACCGGTTGGTCGACCGACAGAGCCACTGCCCATTTTGGGCTTCGATCGGTCGACCGCCCGGTTGACCGAACCTAAGCTGAATTTTATTTCTTGAGCCGATTTTCTTCCGCGCTTTGTCTTCGGGTTTCGGCTTTCAATGACCATCAACTTGGAGAGCTCTCCATGTGATCTTTGGTCTCGTCCAAGACGACTTTGGTGCACACGTTGATCTTCGAGAAATTTCGCAACGAACCCGAGCGCGACGATCAATGTCCTTCCGATTTTCCGATTTCTTCCAATTTATCTGATCGAGGACATCGAATGCTAATTGATATAGAACCTGAAAGATATTCTCAATGAAATAATTAGTCTCATGTTTGTTATCATCAAACCGAGATTAAGAGATTAATACCACGGTTGAAAATCTAAAGCTAACAATCTCCCCCTTTTTGACGATGACAAACATCCTTAAGAAAATATATTCATTATAGCACAAGGATATCAACTAAGGGATTTTTTCCCCTATCAACATGTATATCTATGAAAATAAACTCCCCCTATCTCTATGCATGGATTTCCTATATTTTCTTCCTTAAGAAAATATATTCATTAAAGCATGGAGGATATCAACTAAGAGATTTCCCCCCTATCAACATGCATATCTATGAAATTAAATTCCCCATATCTATATGCATGGATCTCCTATACTTTTCTCCCCTTTACCTATACTTTTCTCCACCTGCCCTATTCTTTTCTCCCCCTTTATACCTATACTCTTCTCCCTCTTTTGACATCAATAAAAAAAGAGCAAAAAAGGTCAATCTTGCTAAAGGGATGAAACACAAGTAACTTTTCAGGAAGTTGAGACTCTAAAGGATATTTTTCATGAAACATAAAAATCTCAACCAAAGGGATGAAAAATAATATTTGATATGAAACAAAATCATACATGATAGAGAAGAGTGGTAGATACAATTCAAAACTCAATCATGTATGCACTCAAGTATGAATATTTTCATGAATATTGTTTCTTTTTCATGACATTTTTTATTTCATTCAAACTTTCAAAGTACAAAGATATAGTCATTTGAAGCATCTATATCGAGTTTGAAAAAAACAAATGTCATATAATCAAATATGAACTTAGTGCGTTTTCATTTGAAATAAGCATGAAAATATGAAAATGACTAAGAATCAAGTTTTGCTATCTACTCATGTTTTCTCAAACTTAGGCATCTTAGACATTAAACATGAGAGAATGTAAGTCTATGAATTAAGTTTGGGCTTAAGTTACTTTGTTGACTTAGGTCAATCTATACCTCAAGATTTAAAAAAAATCAAACTTTTAAATCTATACAAAATAGTATTTTCGATGAAAATCTTTGGTATATCTTTGGATGAAAATTTTGATACCAAATATTGAATGGTCATTTGAAATGCATGTATAAAGTTTGAACTCAAAAGAATTTTCAAAGACCATTTTTTCATCATATATTGATTTTAATGAAAAAACTAAATATTTCTAGTTATCATTCAAGAATTCAAAATCATTCATAGAAATGATTTTACTCAATGAATGGTGTGAATGATTTTAGAAACATAATCAAAATAGTATACACAAACTTTCATTTGAAGTTTCCGAAAAATGAAAGTATTGAAAAAAATTGATATTTCAAAAAGATGATACTTTGCATTTTGAAAATTCAACTTTAAAATTTTACTATAAATTAGATTCTTGATGAAACTTTTTGAAACTTTTACTGATAAAACTAGATTTTTCAGTGAATGTGCAGTTTCAAGAATCATCTTAAAATGATTTTTCTATATTTCTCTAGAAATAACTGAAATTATTACCAATTGTAGGTTGAAATGATATTTTTGTAATTTTCAGTTATTCTTAAAACTTCTTCAATTTTCATTCAAACTTTCATGACACCACATGATGGTCATGTAAAGAGTATATGTCAAGTTTGAAATAAAAATTATGTCCTTAAGTCAAGATATCAACCTAGCATGGTTTCATTTAAAACTAAATTAGTTTTTATGAGACTTGCTAAGTTTCACTCTTAACATTTACTCATGATTTTTCAAAATTAAATCTATGGATACCTAACATGAGTAAATCTAAACATGTTTCCCAAATATGGATTGAAAATGAAATCTCTAAGTCAATTTTTGACTTGGGTCAACTTTGGTTCAAGAGAGGCTTTCATGAAACCACCTTTATGTCATTTTTTTTCAATATCCATATGAATTTTTCATTCTAAGTGCATGGAAACATGTCATACCTATTCCTAAACATGTTTTTGAAGTTTTGGATTTAAAATGAAATGTCCAAGTCGATTTGTTGACTTGGGTCAAACTTCTCAAGCTTAAGTCATCTACATTGACTTAGTTTTCAATTTGCTCAATCTGTTATGAATTTTTAATTTTAAGCAAATGACAACTAATCATTAACACACATAAACATGTTCATCAAATTTTCAACTTAAGATGAAGTCTCTAAAGAAAAGTTTTAACCTAGAACAAGTTTCATTCAATCAAGATATCATGAAATTGCCTATGTTATCCAAATTTTTCTTACTCGTGAAAATTCA
The DNA here is from genome assembly GCA_034359265.1 of Canna indica. Classification (NCBI taxonomy): domain Eukaryota; kingdom Viridiplantae; phylum Streptophyta; class Magnoliopsida; order Zingiberales; family Cannaceae; genus Canna; species Canna indica. The sequence goes on along the minus strand of CP136898.1, from coordinate 25,459,829 downwards.
AACATTTATCATGCAAAATCAATCATGAGTATATAGAGACATCATTAAAGCATGAATATTCAAGTATTATATTAAGATTTTTGTAAAATCAAATTTATACCTTAGTCTTTAGAAATTTGCCCAACTTTTCATTTCCTTTTTCATTTTCTTTTAGATAGGATAGCTTTTCATTAACATTCTTATCTTACAAGTAGGCTTCATTAGTATCATAATGAAGTAATAAACCAACTAGAAAGCTAATATACTAAATAACAAAGGTTCAATCCAAAGTTTTATTTAAACACCTTAACCTATGCTAGATAGTAAAGATTCATTTTAAGGAATCATCATGATATCAAAATGAATCTAAGGAGATCTTAGGATGTGAAACATTTGAGGAATAAGATTTCTAACCATGTTAAACTAGTTTGGACTTATAAGAGGGTCTCTAATAATAGATGTTTACTTAGTGCAAGCTTCATTCAATAAAATTTGCCTAAGTACTAAAATTCTACCTACTCATGAGAATTCAAGGGTTTAGCATGCAATTCTAATCATGAGTATAGAGACATAACTTAAGCTTAATCATTGAGGTATAACACTAAGAGTTTGAATTTTTCAAAGTTATACCTTATTCATGATAATTTGCCAAACTAATCTTTTTCTTCCTAATTAGCCTTCCTAAAAACTTATAACTTGCAAGTGTACTTTATAAATGGAAAATGAAACCAAATCTACATGCAAGCTATCAAATTAAATAGCGAAGTGAAAAACCAAGTATCATTTTCAAAATTCAACTTCACTAAATAGCATGGATTCATTTTCATATAAATCATTCATGATAACAAAATGAATCAAGAGATCTCAAAATGTGAAATTTTTGAAAAATAAGATCTCCAACCCTTCCTATTGGTTGAAAACCGAAAGCCATAATTAGCATACGATTTAAAATCGCAAGGTCGCTTAGGCCCATTACAGGCCACATAGGTCTCCGAAGAGACCGAAAACCAAAAATCAAAACCATTTTTTTTGAAAGCATATCATGAGCGAAAAATCTACTAATGTTAAGCATGTATCAAAACTCCAACTCTAATTTAAGCAAGTGAGTATAGGAGATGATACCAAAGTGTTTGATGCCAATTTTACCTAAGGCATCTAGGTGAAAGCTTGAAGTTGCAACCATAAAAGGATTCTTCATTCAACTCTTTGGTCAACTTCAACTCTTCACTTCTCTTTACCCTTGTGTGGTGACTCCCCCTAGAAGAGAAGAAATTTTTGGTACCCAAATGACTTTGGGTCCTTGGGGGGTAGTGGGCTTAGGTACCCAAAGTGTCTTAACAACACTAGAGTTCATTTTAATGGCACACTCATAGATGGCATGCCCATAAACACCATAACAAAAACAATGACCATGAAATTCTTTATTTTCATTTTTCTTAACATGAGGTTTAAAGTTAGAATGCTTGACATGAGGAGGATGATGAACATGAGCATTCTTAGATGAAGTATTTTTCTTCCTAGAAATTCTAAAGGATGAAACATGTGGTACACTACTGGTTTTCTTACTCAAGAAAATAACCTCATTTTTCAAGTCATTAATGGATTTGTGTAAAGCATGACATTGAGATCTCAACAAATAATTTTCATTTTTCAAAATCTTATTTTCCATTTTGAAATCATTTGAAGAATCATTATCCTTAAGTTTTAATCTATTTTTCTAGTTCTCATTTTCATTTCTAATTTTGGATGTCTTGTTTAATAATTCATCATTTTCAATTTCTAATTCTTCATTTCTATGTTTCAAGTCCTTAATTTCAAGTATCAATTGTGAATTTCTAGTTTTTAAAGCATCAAGACTATCATGGCAATCAATACTTGAGGAACTTAGATTTGCCTTTAAATTTTCATTTTCTAATTCTAGAGCTTGCAAATCCTTAGTAAGCTTAGAGTTATCCTTTTTAATTTTTTTCATTTCTTTACTCTTTTTTCAAAAGCATGGCACACATACTTTGACATTCTTGTACTAATTCTTCATATGACATTTTGATTGAATGTGAAGAACTAGCATCACTATCATATGCTATATCTTTATCATGACTAAAAGTGGAATATTGTACCTCATCATGGATACCCATGAGGCAATCCTTGGACGTGCCTTCATAGTCATGACAAGAGGATGCTTCTTGAGATTTGGAGGTGAATGTTGAAGCACTTGTCCTTCTTTTGGCATTCTTCTTTGATAAAGGACAATTACTCTTAATGTGCCCCTTTTCCTTGCACAACTAGCATATCACTTTTCTTTTTTGGCTTTTTGATTTGCTTCTTTGACTAGAAGCACTAAAATCATCAAAACCGAGGTTAGTACTAGGGGATGATCATTATCATCACCACCCTCAACAAAAGTGTTAAGCTCTTCGATTTTCGCATAATCAAATAACATATTTAAGTAAGCCCAAATATCGAATGCGGAAGAACAATGCATAACTTTTTCAAGTATATCATTAGAGAATGAGCAATAAAGAAAATGCGTTGTCTTAGCATTCAATTCAAATAATCTAATTTGATCTTGAGTCCAATCATTAATGTCAATGGTGGGCTCAACATATTCATTTTTTAGCATGCACGATAGATCTAAACATTGTGTTTTAAGAAAAGTATACATCCTACTTTTACAAACACCAAAATTTTTCTCATCAAACCTAGGTGGTGCAAATGCTATACTCTCTAGAGCCATTTTAGGATCGAAATAAGGTGTAGAAGAGATGGTGAAATCTCAAGCTACCGACCCTCTCTGATACCAATTAAAGTCGAAATGGCGACACTAGAGGGGGGGGTGAATAGTGTGTTTACTAAATTAATTAACCTAAATTACAATTTAATCGTTTCTTGAATGACTTAGGCAATTTGCAATTTTACGATTCGATGCGGAAGCAAGATAAACAATTAAGCACAAAGAAAGATCAATGCAAACACAAGTAATTTATAGTGGTTCGGCCCTAATGCCTACTCCACTACCTAAGCACCTCGTTTAGGATTTCCAAACTAATTTTACTAGATTAATTTTCATTTCTCTTACACAGAGAACTTTTCACTTGAAGAGTCTCACTCTCAACCTAAGGTACTTCCACACCCAGAAGTCTCCGCCTTCTTATCGAGAGCCCTTTTCCACCTCAACCCTAAGGGACAACTCCACTTAATCCTAACAAAACTACATTTAATTACACCGGTGGATTTAAACCTCAAACACCAAGGCTACCACCCAATTTCAAGACCTAACAATCCTAGGTCTTCACACACACAAATCCAAAAATAGTTCAAATAACAGTTAAAATTATAATTGAAAAGAGCTTAAAATAAAACCAAGGAATCATGCTCTTTTCAAGCCTTGGAGCCTCCAACTCGCCAGAAGATAGATCACGAATCAATTCCCGAGTTAAGCACAACGTGTGCGCTTGAAGAAGATGTCTGCGGAAAGAAACAGAGCGCAAGTAGTTGATCTTTTGGAAGGCTCAAATCTCTCTTAATATTACTCAATAACATCTGTAAAAAATTAGAGAGAGTGTTAAATGAATTATATGAGGGTGTATTTATACCCTTCTGAAGAAATAACAGCTCAACGGATAGTTTTCTATCCATTGCAGGCCGCCGGTCGATTGGTCGGTCGACCGACCGATCGATCGCTCATTCGACCGCCATTTTTCCTCTCTGGTCAGTCGATCGACCGGTCGACTGCACAGTCGTGAGATTGCACGATCCCACATTCGGTCGACCAGGCGGTCGATCGTTGTGATCTGCGTCTTCGGCTATGCGTAGGTCGGTCGATCGATTGGTCGACCGACAGAGCCACTGCCCATTTTGGGCTTCGATCGATCGATCGCTCGTTCGACCGAAGTTGCTCTGCTACTTTTTAGCTTCTTCGGTCGATGACCCGGTCGACCGAACCTAAGCTGAATTTTATTTCTTCAGTCGATTTTCTTCCGTGCTTTGTTTCCAATTTTCGGCTTTCAACGACCATCAACTTGGAGAGCTCTCCATGTGATCTTTGGTCTCGTCCAAGAAGACTTTGGTGTACACGTAGATCTTCGAGAGATTTCGCGACGAACCCGAGCGCGACGATCAATGTCCTTTTGATTTTCCAATTTCTTCCGATTTATCCGATCGAGGACATCGAACGCTAATTGATATGGAACCTGAAAGATATTCTCAATGAAATAATTAGTTCCATGTTTGTTATCATCAAAACTGAGATCAAGAGATTAAGACCAAGGTTGAAAACCTAAAGCCAAATACCCGTAGATATTTACCCAACACGGGTGTGGTATGTGGAGCATATTATACCCACGGGTATGAGTAGGAGTATAAATTTTTACCCATTTAATAAATGGGTACGGGTATGAAAACTATTCTATCCACACCCGTTGATACCCGCTACCCGCCAATATATATGAAAAATTAAATTTATAATTTTATATATTAATATCTAATGAAAAGTTTAAAAATAAATCTAAATTATCTATTCATTAGATTTCATTTATCTAAAATTCTAAATATAATATATTTTTATATATTATATCAATTCTCAATTTTAGTTGAAATACTTTGGTTTTAATTTTAATTTTGGTTTAATATTATATAAATGGTTTTTGCTATTTCTTAAGACAAATTTATGATATAAAATTTAATTGTTACGTAATTTATTTTATATATTAATATTTCTCAATCAAGTTATTAATAGTGGTAAAACGTGAATCGTTAATGGTATACTATTAAAATGAAATTAATTTTTTTGTCATATATTAAATGGGTATCCGCGGATACCCGCGAGAGAATGGATGACAGATACTCATCACAGGTGTGTGTGTGTGTGGGGGGGGGGGGGGGGTCAGTAAACGGGTGCGGGTGTGGGTGTAGCACTATCCGCCCCGAACTCGCCCTGTTGACATCCCTATTTGTAACTTGTTTGTTTGCTTGTAAATCGCCCTTCGCGGGTTTGTAAATGTAAATCTCCCCTTGTGAATAAAGAAAATGTCCTTTCTATTTTCCTCTCTATTGTGTTCTCCGTTTCTATTGTGTTAAGTTTAATCGATAATTTTTCGACCACAACGTCAAGCGATGTCGACGTTTTGCGATGTTTGTTTTGACCCTTCAAGGGGTGTGGCCCAAGAAGAGACATTTAAAGGGGGTTCGTCCCTTCAAGCAAGGTGTGGCCCAAGTAGAAAGAAAGAATGACAAGAAACGACAACAAGAAATAAAGGATACAACCATTGGACGGCTCCAAAGGGGAAAGATGTCTTCTTCTCCCCGCTGTCTTTCTCAAAGGTGGAAGAGAGAAGACGAAGAGGAGGTCAAGGACTCCAAGAGGGAGAAGCCGATCACCATAAAACTTGAGAGAAGCTGCTCCTATTGTTCCTTAAAGGTGGCGGCTCCTAGAAGAATCAAGGCCCCCTTCTTAATTCTTGGGAAGGCACTTGAGTTATTTCTCTAGAGGAGGGGCGGCAACTCTTAATGAAAAATCATCATTAATTCGGAATTAATTTGTTGCCCCATAATATAACTCAAGCTGAGATCATTATCTCAACATAATTCAAGTTGAGATCATTATCTCAAATGGCACAAGTTGAGATCATTATTTCAACACGGGCCGACCACTTTTAGGAGGGAATTCAAAATTCTCCTTTAATTTAGCCCACCAATCAAGGAGATAATTCTCCAAATAAATATTGATGAGAAGACTCATCATTTCAAGGAGATGATCTATTCCTTTAAAATATGAATTTTGAACAAGGAACCATTCCTCATTTATCTTTAGCCTATTTGAATTTAAATCTTATTTAAATTTAAATTCAAAAGGAACACTTCTTTTTCAAAAAATACATAGACTCAAAATTTATCCAATAAATTTCGTTACGAGAAATCATGTATGTGTGTGACCCATTGTGCTCCACTCTAAACCAACTGCAAGTCGTGCATAAGCGAATATTCTTAATTCGATAGAAGGCCTTCTATTCGTATTTTTACGATCCTCCATTAAACTCGTTTAATGTGATCGCACCATCTCGTGATCGTGCAATCATCTTATGATCATAACTCAACTCAGAAGTCAACATTGACGTCTAGCAACATGTCATGACTACCCGAATATAGTATGAGGTTCAATCTCTAGGGACCGAACAACATTTGGTGATTAGTTCACATGCAATCAAATTCTTCGGTTAATAATGTCTCGAATGCGGCTAGAGTATGGAAGTTATGTCAAATCCTAGTACTGATTCATATGTATTCCACTCTCTCAAGTTGTCGTCTCAGCAATGAATAGTCGGAAACCGCTTTTCAACTTTCATATCTATTCTAACTAGAGATTTTCCGAGACGACACTCGCTGAAGAACATAGGACATTCTCTCATATTACTAGGAGTAACTGATTTCATGTTGGTTGCTCACCCACCTCCATGAAAATCTCACTATGCCCAGAGTATCTGACACACGTCTCTACGATCATGCTAGGGAATACACCAAAGCGGTGGGTCGTCAATCACAAGGTGATCGTGACAACCTCAGGTCCAAGGATTACTTGCACATACTATCACTTGAGGAACAACCTATTGACACTCAAGTAAGGATTTCATTTGACGTTCCTCGAGTGGGTCCGTTCAGTGGACTCATTCTCTAATAAGCACCTACACTTGTACATTAATAACACCTCATAGGTATTTGTTAAGATCAGCTACCCCTTATGATAGGGCATGTATCAAGTGCACTTGTCTTTCGGGAGTCATTGATCCCCTACTTGATGATCCTACGACTAGAAACGTTGAGAACTGGAGCCTCAAGATTCTAGGTCTCACTGGCATTATCTCATCATGACCCTAGAATCATAGCCTTGTTTCATGGGGTTCATCATAATCGATCAACTATAGATGCAACATGCGATTAAAAGTTATTTCATTTTATTCATTACCCTTGAATAATCCCTCAATACATCTCCATTTGATTGGCTTTGAAATTTTTGATGGTGAGCCAAGGTAGTGTGCTGAGTGGATGTAGACAATGTGCTGAACCACTACAGATCTTGATTGTTTGCATTGATTTGAATTGCCTTCTTGTTTAATAGTGCTTTTAATTCACACTTGTTTTAATTTTGCACGAAACTAAGCATCCTAGTGAATTCTCGATGCTTACTCCATTCAGAGTGCCAAACTTTAGAATTGAATTTTAAAAAGTATAGATACAAACTATTAACCCCCTAAGTGTGAACATTCGCTCCGAAAATAGTATGAGTGAGCTTCAATAACAAGTGTCCATTGAGTCACATCAAATAAAGGGTAAACTCAAAGTTCATAATTAAAAAGTGCTTTAGCTCCATGGCGTTACTAATGAAGGTGCAACACTGGAATGAGGAGCGTATAATGACTAGGTGACCATACTAGGGATCGAACTCTAGATCTCTAGGCAATATACAATAACTTGCCACCAATTGTGCTACCCACAATTGGTATGAGAGATAAAATATTTTAATTATATTTGATTTAGTAATGATATAATTAATTATACAAATATCATAATTTTATAATAACTCTCGAATTCTTTTTATGAACCCAGCCACTTGTAGGTTGTAGCACAAGTGATATATAGTAGATCTTGTACCTCAGTAGATTTAAGATCATTGATTTATAATATTGATTTGTTCATCCTTCTATTTGTAGAAGTAATGTACTAATTTTTTCCTTAGATGATATACTATATGTAAGATTGTTAGAACTCCTTTTAACAACCTATGTATTCTGTTATCATTTTTAATTGGACGATCCATTAATTTAATTGGAGGATGTTTTTAAATGGATAAATATTAAATCTCTTCATTTTAGAATAATCAATTTTTATTATTTCATTTCAATTTCGTTCCATTCATTTTTTTCAAAATCAAATCATAAGTATTATCAGATTTTATCTCTTCCTGACCTCGTCTCCCTTATCCAACCAAACGTAGTATAATTGCATTTTTTTGAGCAAATACCCAAAACCATATCTTAAACCTCACTTTTTCCCAAAATCATAACATGAATCCGGATATTTCCGGATCCATAAGTTAAGGCCAAATTTTCTGATTTTGCTCTCACAAGTCATGGGCGGATTGGTTTGGACGCTGGTCGATCGGTTCAATAAAAAATGAACCAGTTCAACAGGGTTTTGTGGTTCAACCTCAAAACATTTAAACCCAATTAATAAAATATACCATTCATTTTACTTTATACCGCCCTTTTTACCCTATACTGCCACTGTTCTGCATGTACTTGGTGTTGGAGCTTGGAGCACGTATCTTCTTCTTCATCTTCTATTGCTCTTCTTCCCTAGCCGGCATTAGAGCTTATGGAGACTCAAGGTTTTCTTAGCACCTTGCTTTGTTGACGTCGAATTATTTGCCTTCCCCGTGCTCGACAGTACGTAGTTCGACCTTGTTGCTACTAGCTGCTTCCTTTTTTGACGCCGAGGATTTCTTGCTTTGTTGACGCCAATGATTTCTTGCTTTGTTGATGCCAAGTATTTCTTGCTTTGTTGACGCCGAGGTTTTCTATTCATTCCTCTAGGACCTCGACTAATACCTTGGCAATTATATACTTTCAGCAAACTCCAAAATTAGCCGTCACGGGTTTGTACCTACTGTTTCACTGGTTTTTTTATTTATTATGTAGACACATTTCATATTAGTGAACAAATCTCCAACGGTATCCTCTTTTTGCTTGATTCCATACTTTTATGATAGTATCTAATGCCCTAGTTTTTGGATACTTAGCGGCATTTCATACAGTTTCAGTAGCAAAGTTTCTTGATTATTACCCACTTTAAACAAGAATGGTTATTACACTGTATGTAACAGGAACCCTAGTTATAACTTGGGAGTGGTTTCAAGACTTGCAAAAGTCTATAAGTATATCCGTCCAGGTTTGTATCATCAATGTCCTTGGTTTTTTGTTTTATTAAGTAGAAAAAATTCTATATTAGTAATGATAAAAATGATGATATTATCTTTTTGATTTAGCCACAGTATTTATTTATAGGTGTATCTGTGATGGCTAATGCACATAGTTTTGTGGTGCAAGATTCTGATGTTGACAATATCCTGTGAGTTATTGAAATATATGTCATTCCTCCTCACTTATTATTAACTACGGAGAAACAAATAATGATCAACTTATATCATTGCAGGTCGCAACATCTTGACGATGATGACTTTATTATGTTTGATACATATGCCAATGTACAAACTTCTATACAACAAGCGTCAAACCAGATTGAAACTATAGCTGCCACTGACATTGTAGCTCAAGAGGCTCAAGAAAATACAAGTTAGCCATGTTTAGATCTGAACTTCCCTTTGACATTTGATGATGATGAGTATGACTACATTGAGGATTTCCCTGTTCAATTTTTACTTCTAGTGATGTAATTGAAAGATATTTTCCATTGGAGGAACATATGTACAAGAATAATGAAGCAGCTGAGGGTGTGGAGAATATCCACACAAGTGATGAAGAGGCTAAAATATATGTGAACAATGATGAAGATGTCATTCCTCCAGAATCCTATGATGTCTTCACTTCTAAAGATGCCAATTGCATTTATTTTAACTTCACTGACGGTCAGTATGACGACATAGGGGATCATGATTTTCAAGTCGAAGAAGAGGATGACACCCTGGTAAACTCCATGAATGTTTATCCAATTGATGATGATTCACAAACTTCAGAATTGTATCTACATCAGGTAATTCATTTGAAAATAATCCTAACAGTATAAGGTGTTCCATACTTTTCTGAAAGTATTGAACTAGAGCAAATACTAGTTTTGTTGTATGTAGTGTATTCTTGTATATGTTACCCTATGTAAAACTACAATAATCATACTAGTATAAGTCATTCCATACTTTGGTGAAAGTATAGAATTGAAGAAAATACCAGCCCAAGTATCATTTTTTGGATACCAGTCTAATAGATACCATTTGTAATGATTATATTTGAATTCTGTATGAGTCCATATAATAGTCATATTCGTTGATAGACATTTCATACTTTTGTGAAAGAATGGAATTAGAGAAAATATTAGTCCAGTTATCATTTCTTGGATACCAATCTAATAGATACCATTTTATATTTGAATTCTATATGAGTTTATATAATAGTCATACCATATAAAGACATTTCATACTTTTGTGAAAGTATAGAATTAGAGAACATACCAGTCCAGTTATTATTTCTTGGATATCAGTCAAATAGATACCATTTTTAATGATTATATTTGAATTCTGTATGAGTCTATATAATAGTCATACAATATATAAGCATTACATAGTTTTTCGCTATGCAATGACTATTAGTCTCTGTTAGTTTATGATTTGATATTATACCCTGTGCAAAATTACAATAATCATAGCATGTAAAGGGCATTCCATACTTTTGTAAAATGAGAACAGGTTATTGTTGAACTCCGAAATTACTATTTTTATCTGTTAGTTTATGAGTTGATATGAGACCGTATTAATTTCAGGTATTTTCTAATAGAGATAGTTTCAAGAGAGTTCTTACCAATTATTGCATCAAGCGAAATTTTGAATTGAAACACATCCAAAACAATAGTCACTATATCAAAGTCCGATGCAAATAGCCAATTGTTGTTGGACGTTGTCAGCAACCGACAGGGGTAAATTTCAAATAGTGACGTTTGTCAATGAGCATAATTATACTGTTGCAAGGCTGAACTTGGACCATCGACAATGCACTGCCACTTTTGTTGCGAATCATATAAAGGAGCATCTTTCGGGCAATGAGAAAATCACTAGTAGTTTCGGTATATCTGAGATAAGAAAGGTATTTGTAGTGTGTATATCTTATAAGAAAGCGTACAATGCACTCCAAATTGATCTCGTTTTCATTCGTGGTGACTATGATCAATGCTACAAAGATTTGCCAGCATATCTTAGGGAATTAAGGATTCATGACTTTGAATCACAAGTTAAATTGATGAGTTGTTCATCGACCCACCATTTTCGACGTGTCTTCTGGGTTTTCGGAGCAAGCTTGCGTGAATTTAGAGAATATATGCGGCCTATATTATGTATTGATGCAACACATCTGAGAGGTAAATATCCAAGGGTTTTTATGATTGCAACTTCTATTGATGCAGAAAATAGGCTTTTTCTCATGACATTTGCTATGATTGAAATTGAAAAAATAGAAATATGGGAGTGGTTTTTGGATGAACTTTTGGGATGTATCTCCGGTTATTGGGGATTAAGTATTATGAGTGATCGGAACCCAAGCATTATAGCTGCTGTGAGAAATATCTTTCCGGATGCCGCGCATGGATATTGTATGGTTCATCTTGCAAAAAATTTAGTACATGATGTTTGTTCATAAGATGTTGTGCCCTTGTTTTGGGCAGCTACAAGATCAACCATGAAACATTCATTTAATGAGTGTATGCAAAAGATATATTGGTTATTCATGAGCAAAGTTATCAATGGATATCTCAATTGGAGAAGGAGAAATGAGCTAATTTTTTTTTCCCCGGTAGGATGTATGATATCATAACAACTAATTTTGTGGAATGCTTGAATACATTATTTAGGGAAGTCCGTGGGTTGCCAATCACAACATTGATTGAGATGACAAGACGTGTCAGAGTGATTCTTCAAGAGATGTAAAATTTCTCCTACATTAACTACTACTTTGACTAGAAAAATAGAAACAGTTTTAGTAGAGAATCGCCACAAATGTCGTTGGCATGCTGTGCATCCACATTGAGACCATTGCTACCAGGTACAAATATCATATCAAATAATTATTGTTGATTTAGCTAGCTAATAGATCATGCTCTTGCAGGAAGTTTCAACTTTATGGTATTCCTTGCTCACATGTCATGGCTGTTATCGATTATTGTAGTCTTTACCCTTATTAATTAGTATTGTAAGCATTATTTCACTGTTGAGACTTATAAAAATATATATGATGATAAAATTCATCTGACAAGAAGCAAGCAATATTGGCATAGAGAACATTATGATACTCAAGTGAAATCATCCCAATCTTTAGCACAACCTGGTAGAAAAAGAAAAAATAGAAGAGAGTCAAGACATAGCGGCAGACTTCAAATGAAGTGCTCAAGATGCAAGCAAGTAGGGCACAACAAGCGTTCATGCAGATCTCCCAACTGACAACACACTTTATTTTTTAAATAACATTTTTGTTGGATAAAATTTTGAGGGTATATATCATTTTTTTGATACCATCTGATGTATAGCTATAATTTATTGGATTGCGTAATGACTATGAGTATAGTCATTATATCTGTAATGACTAAATTTGAATTTTGTTAATGAGTTGATATCATATTATGTTTTTTTCACACTTTGGTGAAAGTATGGAACTGGTGAAAATACAAGTTTTTCACTATGTAGCACAATTACTATATGTTAATATATGATTGGATATCATTTCTAATAACTATAATTTGAATTTTATATGAGTTAAACTCAGTAGAAGTCATTCCATACTTTTGTGAAAGTATGGAACTAGAATAAATACTAGTTTTTTACTGTCATGCCTATTAATTAGTATCTGTTAATGTATGATTGTATTATCTATGAGTATAGTTAATATATCTGTATTGACTAAATTTGAATTATGTTAATGAGTTGATATCATATTATGCTTTTTCCACACTTTGGTGAAAATATGGAACCGGTGAAAATACTAATTTTTCACTTTGTAGCACAATTACTATCTGTTAAAATATGATTGGATATCATTTCTAATGATTATAATTTGAATTTTGTATGAGTTAAACTCAGTAGAAGTCATTCCATACTTTTGTGAAAGTATGTAACTAGAATAAATACTAGTTTTTGACTGTCATGCCTATTAGTATCTGTTAATGTATGATTGTATTATCTATGACTATAGTCAATATATCTATAATGACTAAATTTGAATTCTGTTAATGAGTTGATATCATATTATGTTTTTTTCACACTTTGGTGAAAGTATGGAACTAGTGAAAATACTAGTTTTTCACTCTGTAGCACAGTTACTATTTGTTAATATTTGATTGGATATCCTTTCTAATGACTATAATTTGAATTTTGTATGAGTTAAACTCAGTAGAAGTCATTCCATACTTTGGTGAAAGTATGAAATTGGATAAAATATAGAATCATCTTACTAGAATAGAGCTTCTATACTTTCCTGAAAGGCCATTCCATAATTTCCAAAACTACAATAATCATACCAGAATCATCTTACAAGAATAGAGCTTCTATACTTTTGTGAAAGTATAGAATTGGATAAAATACATACATACAACTAGCCAAATTAAACCCTGTACAATAATATGCTTACACTGTGATAATCCTCTATCAAATAGGGGATCATAAATAGTTTGGCGTACAACATTTTCAGTATCACTATAACTTGACATTTGAATATGTGTCATTGAAGAAAGTAATTGCAAGCTGCAGCTGAAACCTTTTCATGTTGTGTTGATTCCATTCCATTGGTTTTGATTCGATCAAATATTCAATGTACTTCATCAAAAAGATACGACAGTCAACACTGAAATCTTGTTGAGGATATTCATAAATTTCTTTCCATCAACCTTCTGATTTGATGTGGGTGCTAAGGTTGGGGTATATTGCATCCAGATGCTCATATGGCATTATTTGAAGCATTAAAACCTGCATGTCACATATGTATTTAGGGCTGAGCAACAGGCGGGTCGAGTCAATACCCGACCCGACCCGACCGAGTATAACCCGAAAAATGTCAAAAAATTTATACATGACCCTACCCAATTTTTTAATCGGGGCCCGACCCGAATAACCCCAAAAAATTGGGCCCCGACCCGATTAACCCGATTAACTCCCCTAATAGAATCGCCCACCCGCCCACCACATCTCACACCAGCTTCGTTCGCCCCCTCTCAGTAAGCCAGAGTCGAAATCTGTCCCTTAAATCCCGACGATCAACCGCGCGCGAGGCCTACTAGCAATCCGATATGGGAGAAGAAAACCCTAATTGCCAAGAAAGGATATTGGTTGGTTGCGCTGAGTAGGGGAAGGAGAAGGAAGATGGCACTGCCGCAAGCTAGCACCGGATCGCAGGTGAAGGAGGTGTGGAGCTCGAGGCTTCGGGCTCCGATAGTGTCGTCGGGCGTCGGTGAGGCAGGAGGCGACCTCGTAGTCGGCGATATGCAACGAAGATGCCGACTACAATGAGTAGAGAGGGATCGAGTGAGTCGTGCGATTGGGGTTTGGCTCGTGGCCTTGGGCTCAGGCAGCGTCTTCGGATGCTGGTGACTGTGAGGCAAGAGGAGGTGACTTTGGCGGAGAGTCAGCTTACTCGGCTATTGAGTTAGGGCAGACAGTCGAGGAGCAGAGCAGCGGGCGATCGAGGTCTGTGATGTAGAGAGGAGGAGGTGTGATCTGCAATGCCGGACGCGAGGAGGACGTCGTACGCTCGACAGTCGGTAGGAGGAGGACGCGAAGGGGAGGATTGCAAGGAATGCATGCATCGGCTGTCATTTTTTTAGGGTAGACGGCAATCGAGCTCGGTAGTCGGGAGTGAGGACTAAGGAGGAATGGATTGGGAGTGAGGAGGAATGGGGCGGACGAGCGGGTCTACCAGTCTAATATCTAAATATTAGATCCGGTTTTAATTAAAATGGGTCGGGTCGGGTTAAACAAGGTTTTTACCCGAACCTGAGCCGACCTGAAAAAGCATACAAAATTTTCAAAAATAAGACCCGACCCGACCCGTTATACCCGAATACACTACTAAAAAACTAGCTTTTTGCGGCGGCCCATTTGCGACGGCACCGGATGTGATCGAAGATGTGATGGTTCTACGATCGCCATCCATTGGGGTCGCAGAGTAGCTGCTTGGCGACGACACTGCGACCGTACCAAGTACCATCGCAAATCGGCCGTCGGACTGCGATTACTTTTACTTCGAACCCACCCAAATATCTGCCCCGTGTCCTCGATCTCTATCTCTCTTTTTGATCTCTCTCTCGCGTTGACGCCGACGTCTGAAGCCCCCCGATAACCCTCGTCTCTTTCGATAACTCTCTCTCTCTCTCTAGCTCTCTCTCTCTCTCTCCAGCCAAAGCCTTATAGCTACGATTTCGATCAGGATTAAAGGGGAGGGTTGCATCCCTCCACTTTAATTTGATTAGCATTTTGTCCTGAAAATGCTAAACCCTAAATCCATGTTCTCCTCCTCTTTATACATTGAGGCTACTTATGGTTGTCACATGAAAACATTCACATGCACATGAAAATATGCACCGCAACTGTATTTTTTTTTGCATTACTTCTCACCACAACATTGTTCTTCCCTTTGCGTCTTGGTGCGCGCCATTTACAATTATGCTTAGTTCATTGGTAGATATAAGCTATGAATCAATATCCTGTTTAGGTTAAAGAAAAATCTCAACATACATGGTTCATTAAAATCAATGTTTTGACTCAATCTGATCTTTTCATTATATGCTACGTAAAGCCAACAATTCCTTTGTTCCTCCTTCTACCAAAGTAATATTAGTATTATGAACAGATACATGCCATAGAGATACATGGAATCTTGTGCACTATTATCTTGCATACTGAAAATGAGTTCTTCAGGTTCTGTGCACTCTGTAGAACCAGTATATGATAGGGATTTGGTGTCTTGTCACATGATGATGAGTTGGCATCATAATTCATTTGATTTGGTATGCCCCTTCTATGATTGTCTTATTCTCTTAATTCTTTAAGTTAAAATATTAAATAAGAGAAGGCTGCTTTAGCTGTCTCCAGTAGCTTTTGATTTATACCTCATCATCCAGCTGGCACCTCACCTCACATATTCCATGATTACAATTTGTAGGTGCTTATTTGTAACTGTTCAGTAGTGTGTAACTTATTCTCTATATACTAATTCTTCAGTAACCATTTATATTCATAGTATTAATTTATCATCTGGACCTTTTGTAACTGGATAATTATTTGGTTAAAGTAAAGAAATAGAGTGTTTTGTGTGAGTTCATTTTCTATTAAGAAACAGAAATATAGCAAAAAGAATGCAAAATGCCACCTTTTCAATTTGACATTTCTCTTCTTGTTTGGTTTTTACAACATGCTTTAATGCTTTAATTATTATAAGTTATGTTTGGAATCATAAATTACCATATACTTTCTCTTGTTCGTACCATATACTTTTTCTTGTTCTTTAAATAATATATACTTTCTTCATGCAGACTCTCTTTTTGTTTCTCTTTCTTTACTCTTTATGAGGAGATCAATACTGAACTTTCTTATCTTGTGCCAATTAAAAGATGAGGAAGTATAGAATTTAGCATCCAGGCATGTTTCTCATGTTAATATATATTGAATAAAGGAATCACATAGGTAGCAGAAGAGGCTGATTGCAAATAAAAGGACAAGTGTACAATTTTGAAACATAGAAGGGGTGTCCCTGAAATTAATCCATCATACTTTTAAATAAATATATTAATTGCTAAATTCAATCTATTTCTGCCTTTATTCTATCAAATCAGGGAAGAAAGGAATCTTCTTTTGCCAAAGGCTAATCACAAGTTTGTTTTTGCACAAAAGCCCATTCTTAATCCTGTATATAAGGTAAAACAAAAGGAGCAAGCAATTCCAGGAATCTTCTTTGCTTCCAGTTGCAAGAAAACCAACCTCCAGCATACCTGAACATTCTACAAGACTAAGCAATCCTAATTGTCTTCTCATAGCTCAGTCCCTCGCTGAGAATTGCCATGACTGCCGGTCAGTGCTGCGGTGGGGACAGTCATGTATCGTCCATTGGCACGAACACTGGAGCTTCGATGCTCATTCAGCGGCACCTACCGCCGGCGAGCCACTGCTGCTGTGTGAGTATATATGTCAATAACAACATCAAGATGTGCTAAAAGATTAGGAAGATGAGTGCTAAAAGACATGGTAAGTAATGTAGGCATTATGAGGTGATGTTTAATTGTCATCAAGATGTGGCTTCTTCATCACTGAACATAAGAACTCATGGAACTATTGGGAAGGTGCATGTCCTTGTCATGTGATAGTAGATGAATATTAGCAATCAATTAATGAAAAAACTGTAGTGTTCTAAGACATCTTTGAGAATTGAGACTTTAAAATACAAGAAGCATAATTAGTAGGTTTGGATTCTTGCAACTTAAAAAATTTAGACACACTAGCATACCAGACAACTTAATTTAGTAGCATACTAGCATAATTTAATTGTTAATTGTTTGATTCTGATAGGTCCTTCTTCTAATTATTAATTATGAATTACTATAATATCTTTAATTATTAATTATACAATATTTTCTGAAATATCTCAGTCATTATAGCTGTATCATTGACCAGCTCATACCAAATCTCGTCCTAACAACGATCATACCGAAGAAGCAATAAGATAGAGGTATGCATCTTGTTTAGTTTGCCATTGTTTAGTATAACAATGTCTTATGTTCCATTTTAAGAAATTTTTGTTCTTTAAGAGATCTTTGTTTAATTGATGTAAGCAATCAATTTTTATTTTGAATTGATGGTAGTATTTAGATGTCTATGTACTTTGAATAGGGTTATGAAAGCATCTATTTATTAGAACCATGCATCCATTTAGATGTCTATGTACTAACTGACGGTAGTATTTAGATGTCTATGTTTTTGTGTTATATACCTGTGTAGATTTATTTGAATGTCACGCAATGAATGTCCATAATCCAATGTTTTATAGATATGTGGAGTATATATGACTTTAGAACTTCTTAAGGTGTGTGGACAATAATAATCTTAAACTTCATTCCTTAAGTTATTTCATTTCATTTTTCTTACATGTCAAACTCTCCAACAAAATGTCAGAAATAATAAGTATGAGACATTCTCTTCACAACCTAGCCTTGTTTAATTTGGAATCAATGTGAATAACAGGATTTCAGCATTGAGAGTGGTAGCACTAAGCTTTTCTTTCCTAGAATTAGCATTCCTCTAAAATCTCATAAATAAGGCTTCTTCATTTAATACACACGCATATCCAATTGAAACTTCTTCAAGTAAACAGTCGTATTCAGTTTCTGATATGACTGAAGTTTTGTAGAAGCTTTTGATGATATATGCTTTAATTTTCAAGTGGGTTTCTTGACAATCATTTTCCTTATATGCCTGCTGAACAATTGCATCATTTATTTTTAAATATACAAAATATTTAAAGTTATGATATATGCTTTTGGTAATAACGATTGGCTATAATATGCCTTTCAGCCAATCCGTCTTTATTCACCTTATATCCATCGCAAGGCACTTGGACCTGTTGTCTGAAATCCGACACTAGAAGGGGGGTTGTATAGTGTTTGTCCCTTATTTCTGTTTTATCAATTTTCTTTTTGCTTAGTTTCAACTTCAAGTGAATGCAAATGTAACTTAGCAATGTGTGTTATCAATTATCAAGAATAATAATGAGCAAACATTCAAAACAATGCAAACACGATGAAATATAGTGTTCGGCCAACCGCCTACTCCACTACTTTGGCTCATCACCAAGGATTTCTAACCAACTACTTTATAGAATTTATATTTTTCTTTCAATACAACTTATGACACAATTCTCACCTCTTTGATAATTCCTCAAACCTATTCATCTAGGCAAAAAATAAATCTACAAAGTCTAACCCTAAGGGCCCGTTTGGTTCGCAAACTGTCCGTCACAGGACACCAGACATGGACAAGAACAGGACACCAGGTGTCTTGGGACAGCGATTATACCATGTTTGTTTCGTCAAGAACAGAACACGATATCTAGTCTCATCTTGCATTTGTTTCGCTATAACACAGTACTGCATAGGATAAAATAACAAAAATACCCATGTATATATTTTTTTCATTCGTAGATAATGTCTTCCTCAGAGGTAGTTTTATAAGCAAATATTTTGCATACAAGTAGAAATCATACAACATAGTATAATTAGTTTAAAAGCAAGATAAAAGTTGCAATTAACTCCATAAGATGATATTCGATTTTAGAGTTGGATTGCTCTATTCTTCAGCAAGGAACTACGGCAAATTTGTTTCATATTATTAGTAGCTAAAATTTGCCTTCAAAGTTGACAAATTCCCCAACTAAACTAAGCTGCAATCTTCTTTAATTAGCTGTTGATGAAAAACTAGTTCTCTCATAATCTGAATGTGCATCCCCAACTAAAGCAGTAGAAGTAGAGAATCTAAAAACATGGTGAATATATAGAAAATCAGTGATAACATTATCAGCATGTACAATAAGCAGAACTGTCCACATTTCCATTATCGTGCAACAAAATAAATGTTCAAAGATCAAGAAAACAAATATTCAAAGATCAAGAAAAGAACCAAAAAAATCACCATTATGTTCAAGTATCAAACATCACTACGATAAACTAGATGGGTAGATTTCATCTAATGGTTTCAAGCTATTCATAAAGAATAAATAAATTATTATACTATATTCTAGAAACCCGCAATGTTATTACTGTTAGTACTATCATTCCACTCTCAACAATTAGAATTGGAATGGGTGACATGAAAATATCGATCATGCCAAGATCGAAATCAAATTGGACCTCCAGAGTGGCAGCAGTCATAAGATAGTTCTAATAATTCACCACTGATGTATAGTGCAAGAATTTATATCACTAAGTTCTAAATCAAATGTATGACAAAACTTTTGCAGTAGTCAAGAAGAAGAAGTGACGAAATTGGATGTCATATTTCATGTATCCGCCACATTTGGCCTAATCCATGGAAATCCACCATCCCGAGCAGCAATAACATATGCAAAAGAAACTGGGAACTTTCCCTTGCTATCAGACCACTGCCAGATCTTGGACACAAACAAGCTCTCGTCTCTGCTCTCGTACCCCAATCTCTTCCCCTTCAACACCTCATTTATCACAGCATTTTCATGGTTTGTTCTTCCTTCATTAATGGTGAAACCACTTAGAGCCACTTGCAGATTAGCATCCTCAACCACATACTGATAAGAGCCCATGAGACGCACCACCTCGCATCCAGATTGCTACTGCTCATCTCCCCCAATTTTCTAATTGCATTTCCTCCTCCTCCCCCCTTGAGTCGTCCAACGCAAACACTAGGTTTTCGATCACCAACCCTTGCACAACAATAACCCCGCGGCAGAGCGGGCAGGTGGAGTTGGAGAACAGCCATGTGTTAATGCAGCCAAGGTGGAAGGCGTGGTTGTAGCCCAGGCGGAAGGTGTGGCCGTAGCCCAGGTGGAAGGCTTGGCCGCAGACCGGCAAAAGCTAGAGTTTGTCGTTGGGGGCGAATTCGCAGAGGCAAATGACACAATCGAATGGCTCCTTAGAGCCGAGGATCTCGTTGTAGAGGAAGAGGGGCAACGCGTTGATGAATTCTTGGTCGAGGCACGAAAAAATCAACAGGCAAAGAGAGGATGCAGGCAGCGCCGCCTGCACTTCTTCGTGCCAAGAAATAGAGGATGCAAGCGGCGGCGCCTGGACTTCTTTATGTCGAATGCAGGGGTCGCCGCTTGCAATACTTCGCGCCGATAGGAGAATGTAAGAGAGAGGAGATCACAAGAGACGGAGGAGAAGGAGATAGCTTACCTAGGGGAAGAGAGGACAGGAGATGCGAAGAGACGAGAGAGCCGCAAGCGAGGGAGACCCAGGTTCTTTCGAGGGTAATTTTGTCTTTTTCCACCCGTGTCCTCCACCCCATTTTGGTGTACCGAGAAATTATCCTGTCCTGAACTTGGATGGTGTCTTGTTCGGGGGCTTATTTTACAAAACAAGCAGGGGACAAGAGCCGGTGTCCTGTCCAGTCCCCTATTTTTTTGCAAACCAAACGGACCTTAAGTGTTTCTCTAGCACACCTAGCAAGCTATTACAGGTGAAAACAAGTTTTAAAAACAACTTCAAATATGATGAAAAAGAGCTAGGAATTTGAGAGAAGAACCATTAATGCTCTTTTCCCAAGCCTTCGAGCCTTCAAATTGAGGGGATGAGCTTGAATCGTAGCAGAGTTGAGGAAAAGTGGGCGCTTGAAGAAGAACGTTGACGGAAGTGCATGGCGCGCAGCAATCGATCTCTTTGAAGGCTTAAATCACTTCTTAAATGCTCAATAATATTTCTAAGAGTTCTTAAGGAGTTAGGTGAGGGGTATTTATAACCCCTCAGCCGAACGGGCTGCTCAACGGGTAGAAAACTAGCTGTTAAAGCCGTACGGTTGCTTGTCGGTCGATCGTCGGTCGATCGACCGATCGACCGCTAGCCTTTAATCGCAATGTTCGGTTGTCGACAGGTCGACCGAATGATCGCGACTTCAGCGATCCTCAATTCGGTCGACCGAAGCACCTTCTACCAATTTTTGGCATCAGTCGGTCGACCGACGTAGCCTTGAGCCGACTTCTTTACCTTCTTCGGTCGACCAACAGGTCGACCGACAAGGCTACTGCCAATATTCTGCCTTGTTCGGTCGATCGACCAGTCGACCGAACTCAGGCTGAGGCTGATTTTTTTCCTTCATATTTGTTACATGCTTTTTCATAGGTTTAGTTTCCAAGTTCTAACTTGGATAACCTTACAATTCGGCTTGGGATGGGATCCTAAGGCTATATTATAAGATATCTACCTAATCGATGCCCAAGCCTTTTCTTTGACGATCTTTTCTTTCGTTTCAACGATCTCTTTTTCCTTCATTTTTTCAAACGAAGTTCACATGCTTATCGCAACCTCAACCTGAACTCAAAACTTCACACATAGATTAAATATATGTTTGTTATCATCAAAATGGAGATCGAAGCTTAAGAGAAACCCTTAAGCCAACAATCTCCCCCTTTTTGATGATGACAAACATAACATTGAATTTTGAAGAAACATATGCATGTTCTTTGTGAGTTCGAGTTAAGACATACAAGATATATAACTCAATATATGCATACCAATATTTATAACTCAACCTATGCTCCCGCTATTAATGTGCATGTCATTTTTGTAACTCCCCCTAACTATATGCATCATAAAAACAAGTGTGACCTTACTTTTTTTTCCCCTTTTGACATCCATCAAAAAGGGTAAGAATTAAGGTGCAATTAATGAGTGTCATCATGAAAACCAAGAAAGCCACCAAACCAAGTATCATCTACCACTATAGTCCTTTCTATTAATGTAAGCCTATAGAAGACAAACATCAATAAGTTGCAAAGCCCCATTACAGAGCAATACATAAGTGCGATGATACTTTATATAATGCAAATTTTTGAAACCATATTTGTTTTGAAAAAGAACATCTTAACCACTAGGAAAAGCACAAATCCCTAATTGCATCCTTAGGTTTGTAAAGCTTTCTTCAACCAAGGGTTTTGTAAATACATCGGCAAGTTATTTATCGATGGACACAAATTCTACCGATATATTTCCCTTAGTCACATTATCTCTAAGAAAATGGTGCCTTAGATCAATATGTTTAGTCCTAGAGTGTAAAATAGGATTCTTTGTTAAATTTATTGCACTAGTATTGTCACAATGAATAGGTATGCAAGAATACTTAAGTCCATAATCTAAAAGAATTTGTTTCATCCATAGGACTTGTGCACAACAACAAGCCGCAGTGATGTATTCCGCTTCGGTAGTTGAAAATGCAACTGAGTTTTGTTTCTTTGAGAACCAAGAAACAAGACTCGCTCCTAAGAATTGACAACACCCACTAGTGCTTTTTCTATCTACTTTACACCTGGCAAAATCTGCGTCCGAAAAACCGATTAAATCAAAAGATGTATGACATGGATACCATAATCCTAAGTCAACCGTGCCCTTTAAATATCTCAATATGAGTTTGAACGCACTTAAATGAGACATTCTAGGGCAAGATTGAAACCTAGCAGATGCACAAATGCTAAACATGATATCGGGTCTACTTGCGGTTAAGTAAAGAAGACTACCAATCATACCTCGATATCATTTTTTGTCGACTTTGACACCATCTTCATCTTTGTCAAGCTTGATAGATGTGCTCATTGGTGTAGAAGATATCTTGGCTTCATTCATCCCAAACCTTTTGATGAGCTCCTTTGTGTACTTGGCTTGATTGATGAATATACCTTTGTTGGTTTGCTTGATTTGAAGACCAAGCATGAACGAGAGCTCTCCCATCATGCTCATCTCAAACTCATCTTGCATACACTTAGAAAACCACTTACAAAGAGTTTTATTAGTAGCACCAAAAATTATGTCATCAACATAAATTTGAACTAATAAAATATCATTTTCATGATGTTTAATAAAAAGTGAAACATCAGCTTTTCTAACATTAAAATCTTGTTCAATTAAAAAATTTGAAAGCCTTTCATACCAAGCCCTAAGGGCTTGTTTTAAACCATATAATGTCTTTTTAAGTTTGAAAACATGGTTTGAAAACTCAAAACTTTTAAATCCGGGGGATTGTTCAACATATACTTCTTCATTAATGAAACAATTAAAAAACACACTTTTAACATTCATTTGGAAAAGTTTAAAACTTTTAAAGCTAGCATATGCCAAAAGCATTCTAATTGCTTATAATCTAGCCACGGGAGCATAAGTTTCATTATAATCTATCCCTTCTTGTTGATTGTACCCTTGTGCCACTAACCTAGCTTTGTTTCTAATGACTAATCCTCCTTCATCTAACTTATTTCTAAATATCCATTTAGTCCCAATTATAGATTGTTCGCTAGGTCTAGGTACTAAGTCTCATACATCATTTCTTGCAAATTGGTTAAGTTCTTCTTGCATAGCTAGTACCAAAAACTCATCTTCTATTGCTTCCTTAATGTTCTTAGGCTCTACTTGAGATATAAATACTACATATTGACAAATATCCTTGAGTTTAAAGTGCGTTACCACTCCAGTTGATGGTTCTCCAATGTCTTAATCCATTGGATGATCCCTTATCAACCGATATCCTTTGGGGAGAGGTGGTAGAGCTTCTTCTTCCTCATCTTCAACTTGAGGTAGAGTTGTGGATGATGGTTCTTCATGTTGTATTTTCTTATTATTTTTATCCTCCACTTCTTTGTCATAAAGTGTGAGGTTCTCAAGTTCCTCACCTATATTTACAATCTTCACATTTCTAGAAGAATCATTAGTTTCATTAAACGTGACATGCATAGATTCTTCAACAATTAATCATGGTTCTACGATTGTATACTCTATATGCCTTAGAATTAATAGAGTAACCTAGGAAAATCTCTTCATCGGATTTAGAATTAAATTTTCCTAAATGCTCCTTAGTGTTTAAGATGAAATATTTGCATCCAAAAATATGAAAATGCATGTCCCACATTTGGGGTTTTACTATTCCACAGCTCAAAAGGTATTTTCTTAATTTTAGGTCTTAATAAAACACGATTAAGAACATAACAAGAGGTATTTATGGCTTCGGCCCAAAAATACTTAGACAAATTATTTTCACATAGCATGATCCTAGCCATCTCTTGTAAAGTTCTATTCTTCCTCTCAACCACCCCATTTTGTTGAGGGGTCCTAGGGGAAGAAAATGTATGTTCAATACATAAATCATTACAAAATTCAGAAAAAATTTTATTTTTAAACTCTCCTCCATTATCGCTTCTAATTTTTAAAATTGAAACTCCTTTATCATTTGTAGCTTTCTTAGTAAACTTTTTGAAAAACTCAAAAGTTTTATTTTTCTTGGCTAAAAAAAAGCCATGTAAATCTAGAAAAGTCATCAACTAACATATAGCAATATAGCTTTCCACCTAGACTAGCTACATCACATTGACCAAAAAGATCCATGTGCACAAGCTCAAGAATTCTCGATGTACTAACTTGATTAATGCTATGAAATGAAGATTTAACTTGCTTACTTAGTTGACATGCATCACAAAGTTTGTCTTTTTCAAATTTTATCTTGGATAATCCTCTAACTAATTCTTTCTTAGATATTTCTTGGATAAGGCTCATGCTAGTATGTCCTAGCCTTCTATGCCACAACCAAGAGTCATTCTCCATGACAACTAAGCATCTAACATGGGGATTAGGCAAGACATTTAAATCTAATGTGTAGATAATTTCTTGCCTATTTCCAATAAACATGATATCATTAGATGGTGCACTCCTAATGATACATTTAGATGCTTTAAATATAATTATGTATCCATTGTCACACAATTGTGATATGCTAATCAAGTTATGTTTTAACCCATTAACTAGTAAAACATTCTTAATGCATGGGTAAGGAAGTATACCTATATCACCAATGCCAACAATCTTACCTTTGGCATTATCTCCAAATGTGACATGTCCACCATCTTTGCTTGATAGGGTTGCAAATAAATTGATGTCACTCGTCATGTGCTTTGAGCAACCACTATCCAATATCCAAGTGCTTCTACTTGCTTGAGAATGCTTCTCCATCTATAAAAGGAGATAAAACTATTTTAGGTATCCAAATTTTCTTGGGTCCTTGAGTGTTAGTCATTTTAGGAACTCATGTAAATCTTGCATATGTGTTCCTCCTCAAAGCACGATCTTTGGCCATATGGCCAAATATGCCACAAGAAAAACAATTTCCAATAAACTCCCTTCTATTGTGTGTGTGACCATGGAAGTGTGATGATTTCTTTTTATGGACAACTTTAGGCATGACATTTTGTAGGGTTGTCATCTTTTCATTAAGCATGCAAATTTCCTTTTTTAATGTTAGCATGCTATCATTCGAGTGCTCTACTTGATCACTTAAATACTTGTTTTCATCTTCTAATTTTTTGTTGTCATTTTCTAAGTCCTTCCTTGCTTTCTCTAGGGGGTGTTTCTCTTCCTTAAGGGTATCTACTTCTTTCCTTAAATCATTGCATGAAAGTAATAAGCTATCATTTTCTAGCTCTAAAGATTTATTGTCTTTTTTAAGCTCTTTAAATTTTCTCCTAATAGCATTAAATTCATCATGCATTTATTCAAATTCATTTTCAAGCTCTTCTTGAGTAAAAGAAAGTTCACCAAAAATAAATCTTACCTCATCATCATTTGCCATTAAGCAAAGGTTTGCCTTTTCACTCTTTGTGTCTTCTTCACTCGATCAAGCCTCGCTTTCATCCCACGAAGCCATCATTGTCTTCTTCTTCTTCTTCTTCTTCTTCTTCTTCTTCTTCTTCTTCTTCTTCTTCTTCTTCTTCTTCTTGTATTTGTCCTTTTTGTGAGGGTTAGAGGTGGAATCCATTTTGAGAAGTGGGGCAGTCCTTCCTTAGATGCCCGGCTTTGTTGCAATTGTAGCATGTGTAGCTCCCTCTACCCTTTCTCATGCCTCATCTCATAAATCTCATAAACCTCCTTGCTAACATTGCCATTTCCTCAAGGTCATCAGTCTTTTCCTTGGATGACGAGGATTCCACTACTCGGTGTGAAGCTTTTAAGGCAATGGCCTTGCCTTTGGGGGCATCTTCCTCCATATATTGCTTCATATAGGTCTCATGTGTCATGAGAGACCCAATGAGCTCGATGATCTTTAAGGTGCTCATGTCCTTTGCTTCCATGATTGCAATGATCTTGGGCTCCCAAGTTTTTGGAAGGGAATGAAGGAGCTTCCTTACCTTCTCCTCTTCCTTTATCTCTCTACCAAGGTTAGCTAATCCATTTGTAATATTTTGAAATCTAGCATACATAGCATCAATGGATTCATGCGATAACATTTTAAACATTTCATAATCATGCATGAGTAGGTTTATTTTGGATTCCTTTACTTGTGAAGTCCCTTCATGTGTGGCCTGTAAGACCTTCCATAGTTCATATACGGACTTACAGGTAGAAATCCTATTGAACTCATTATTTGATAGGCCGCAATATAATGCATTGACGGCCTTTGCATTCACATTAAACAGTTTAGTTTCTTCTTGGTCCCACTCATCCATGTCCTTAGTGGATTGCTTATACTCTACTTGAATCATCCTCCATACATCCATACCTAGAGATTGTAAGAAGTCATTTATACGAATCTTCCAGTAGGCATAGTTGTTTCCATCGAATAGTGGTGGAGTATGAGTAGAGGACCCTCGAGCTAGTTGGATTTCACTCGACATCTTAATTTGTATGGAAGATGGTTAAATCTTATCCTATGACCTTGCTCTGATACCAATTGTTGTTTGAAATTCGACACTAGAAGGGGGTGTTGAATAGTATCTGTCCCTTGTTTCTGTTTTATCAATTTTCTTTTTGCTTAGTTTCAACTTCAAGTGAATGCAAATGTAACTTAGCAATGTGTGTTATCAATTATCAAGAACAATAATGAGCAAACATTCAAAGCAATACAAACACGATGAAATATAATGGTTCGGCCAACCGCCTACTCCACTACCTTGGCTCCTCACTAAGGATTTCTAACCAACTACTTTATAGAACTTGTGTTTTCCTTTGAATACAATTGAGGACAGAATTCTCACCTCTTTGAGAATTCATCAAACCTATTCACCTAGGCAAAACACAAATCTACAAAGCCTAACCCTAAGTGTTTCTCTAGCAAGCTATTACAGGTGAAAACAAGTTTTAAAAATAACTTCAAATACGATGAAAAAGAGCTAGGAATTTGAGAGAAGAACCATTAATGCTCTTTACCCAAGCCTTCGAGCCTTCAACTTGCCAGAGGATGAGCTTGAATCGTAGCAGAGTTGAGAAAAAGTGGGCGCTTGAAGAAGAACGTCGACGAAAGTGCAGGGCGCGCAGCAATCGATCTCTTTGAAGGCTTAAATCACTTCTTAAATGCTCAATAATATTTCTAAGAGTTCTTAAAGGAGTTAGGGGAGGGGTATTTATAACCCCTCAGCCGAACGGGCTATTCAACGGGCGGAAAACTAACCGTTACTGTCGTTCGATCGCTTGCCGATCGATCGTCGGTCGACCGACCGATCGACCGCTAGCCTTTAGTCGCACTGTTCGGTCGACCAAATGATCGCGACTTCAGCGATCCTCAATTCGGTCGAGCGAAGCACCTTCTACCAATTTTTGGCATCGGTCGGTCGACCGACGTAGCCTTGAGCCGACTTCTTTACCATCTTCGGTCGACCAACAGGTCGATCGATTGGCTACTGCCATTTTGCAGCATCATTCGATCGATCGATCGATCGACCGACAAGGCTACTGCCAATATTCTGCCTTGTTCGATCGACCGAACTCAGGCTGAGGCTGATTTTTTTCTTCATATTTGTTACATGCTTTTTCGTAGGTTTAGTTTCTAAGTTCTAACTTGGATAACCTTATAATTAGGCTTGGGATGACATCCTAGGGGTACATTACAAGATATCTACCTAATCGATGCCCAAGCCTTTTCTTTGACGATCTTTTTTTTCGTTTCGACGATATATTTTTTCTTTTATTTTTCCGAACGAAGTTCGCATGCTTATCGCAATCTCAACCTGAACTCAAAATTTCACACATAAATTAAATACATGTTTGTTATCATCAAAATGAAGATCGAAGCTTAAGAGAAACCCTTAAGCCAATAGGACCTACTTCCTTTAGCTCTCTATATGGTCTCCCTTCAGTAGTTGACAATAATATGTTAATGATACACAATAGGTATAATGTCCTTTCTTCTACATGTCTTTAAACTAGTTTATTCATCAATTGTTCTCCATAAGTTGAGTCTCTATATATCCTTGTAGTTGAATTGCTTAAGATGGGCTTCTGGATATGTTCAATGATTAGTGCTAATGTGGTGTTGTATCCAGAACATGATAAGTTCATTCTTTCTAGAAAAAAGGACATTATACCAAAGAATCAGTTTATATATGCTTCCAGAATAGGTATAATGTTGCTTACCAAAGAATCATAACAGTTATGATTCTACCAATCATAACTGTTGTTCTTTTGTCTGCCTTCTTTGGCAAAAATTCTTGCAAACTAAAAGTTATTGCTCGTATCTAAGTTCTGTTTGAACTTCAAAGGCTAATATTAAAAAAAATTCATTTTTTTCTAACAAGAATTTCCAAGTTCTGTTATGATGATGATTGTATTTAATTTCTAACAAGCTCCTGCCTGCATCATATTCATGGTTTCTTCATAACAAGAATTTGTGTGGCTGAATCATCAAAGGTAGGTTTGCCTCCATGTGTTACATTTACTACAACAAAAGATGGAGAGAAACATCTATTAATGTTGCTTCCATTAATTATCTTCTTATTTCAAAGCACTTAAGTCCTAATGAACATAGTGACTGGTGTATAGTAGTATACATGCTTTCCATCTCTAGATGTCCTCTATAATTCTTGTCTTGTTTTAATTTGGAGATTATATATTTGCTAGTACTGGACAATAATTAGGTTGAAAATTAAAGCTAGTCTTATCAAGGAAGCTAGACTTGCATCTATCTATCTACTGTAGCTATATGAATTGTCATTCACGTGTTGATGCTTCCCATTCTAGCTCTTTAATTTTCAAGTACAAACAAAATCCAAGGCCAATAAGAGATGACCAACCTAGCTACAGGGTTCAAGTAGCCATTTTAGGGTTTAAGTGCAAAATTCTAATATGAAATTTCTAATTCAATGACCAATTGCTTTATAACATGCAGAATTTTTTGAGTTGTTTAGGCTAACATCAACTTCTAACAAATTGAGATGTATTACTTGCAGGATATTTTTTATGTTTAATTTCATTGAGAGGTATTATTCTCCAGTATTACTCTTTTATATTTACTTTGTCCAAACTGAAATGTCTTCAAGTACTTGATGATTTATGAAATAATTATAACATAAATATTTTGGATAGTTCAATCATCTTTGACTGAATAGCTGAGAAGTAAACATTCATGTGATCTTCTGTATAACATGAACATTTTGAATTATAACAATTAATTCAAAACGGCTGAGAAGTAAATGTTCACGCTGAATTAGCTTGAGCAAACTGTGTCAATTATAAATCTACAATTGACTTATTAAACACACTCAAATATAAATAGCTAGTGGCAATAGATTGACCCACTATAGGATCATTAAGGTCCAATGCTACCATGGACTATCTAAATAATTAGATCAATAGGGACAATTCAAATAGCTAATAAGGAAGAGGAGAAATAAAACCAAAATGAACAACATAAATAAAACCAAGATCTTAAATCTTGTTTTGGATTTTCAGCAATAATGAATCAATAACCTAAACTCATCCACTTCTCCCATAGAAAATGAGCACGAAAATTCAAAACCAGCATTTTTTTTGTACTTGGTGCTAAACAGATCCAGGCTCAGAGTGTTTACAACAACGAACTAGAATCATATTCATGCTTCTTCAAATTGGTAAGAAAAAGAAGCTCATCCATTTTAGGCACAGTGCGCTCAAGCTTACTATTATATCTCAAGGCTCCATTTCGCTGTGATGTTACTCATTGCTGTGATTTTAAGGCAAATTTCCAATTGATCGAATAGTTTATTAGTTTTGTATTTCTGTATCCCTACTTTCCTAGGCAATTAAAGTTTACTATTATAATGATTATTGTCTGTATAATTTTAGGATTAAATTGAAAAAATAATATTATGATTCGCGAGTTGATAAAGTGACACGAACTTATCGACCATTGGATCATAAATTTTTTTACAATACCTTAGATCCGTTCGGAGATTGTATCGTTGTCTATAAAAAGTACAAAACTTATAGATTCTTTACAATTTCTGAATTGTCCTTGATCGGACAGTTTGAGATCAAAATTATTCTACTTGCAGTTAAATATATTTTTTTAATATTCATTTCAATTTAAAATTCTAGCAGATATCCCTTATTCTCCAAGTATGCGCTCAGATATGCATACTTGGAGAACTGTAGAAAAATACTATCGAAATTTTGACTAAAATTGAATGTTAATGGTATGAATTTAAGCTGAAATGCTGCCCAAAAGCATATATGCTCAGCTTTGGCCTCTGGGGGGACGGCCAAGCCAGATCCGATGGCCGGCCCAAAAGCATATATGTTTCTTATTTTCTCATGCTAAGTTAATTTCTAGCTGATGAGAGCACGAAGTTGCTCATTCAAATTACTCTTTTTTTTCTATTATTTCGAAAGTATATGAAAAGTCAGCTTGTTGTATGTTTTTATAGGGGGAAATTAAAGTTGATCCTTGAGTTCCTTCTTATAGCTAGATGCTTGGCTGTTTTCTTCGTATAGCTACAAAAGTATATTTATTTATTTATTGAAAGAAAGCTACAAAAGTATATGAAATTAAAGTATATTTTCTTATTAAAAGATCAGGAGTTAAAATAGTAACAACAGAGTGGGTCCTAAAGTTCTTCGCTCTTATTTGTTTCTCTTCAGATTTTTAAAGTGTTAGTTAAGCAAGTTAACTTTCATGTATTAGGAGTACTATATGAACTTGCAACTCTGTTTATTTTCATGTAGGAAAATATAGGTGTAGGTATAGGTGTGCCTTCGACTTCTTGATCTGCTGCTCAATGTCATTGAAAGGGACTGACTCTATTAATATAAAAATGGGCATGCAATTGATGTTAGCTGGCTAACCATTCATTAACAACGACTTAATTTGTCACTTTCATTCCATGCTCTAATATGTATCTTTAAAAAAAAGTAAATTTCATTTGAATGAATTGGAGAGATAAAACGGGATGAATGGGATAATTTGTAGGGAGTTTAGTAATAGTTGCAAAACAATTATGTTTTTTAATATATGTTTTGCTTTGGGGTCATCATGAGGGGGCATTTAATGTATTCTTTTAGTCAATCCTGTATTTGTGTTGAATTTAGTTTGTATGGGACTAATGATCACCGATACAAAATAAGAATTAAGTTCGCATTTGTGTTGAACTTAGTTTGTATTCTTTTGTATTCCGTATGTTCTGCTCCATCAGAATATGTTTTGTTACAGTAGAAAAATTTAAAATGATTGTATTAATTTTTTTTTGTAGGCCCGATACACATGGGATCCCGCCATTCAGGCTCAGGTGGAGAATGCTTGGGAAGCTTACAATAAGAAGCTTTTCAAGGATATCCTCCACCGTGCGTGGGATAAGGCACGGGCAAATGTAGGCGGTAATCGAGATACGCCTATGGATACGCTGAAGGGAAATGAGCTCAACTGGATAACGGGCCACGTATGGGATCAACTATGCGATATTTGGGCATCCGAGGAGTGGCAGGGTGCCTCCCGAACGGCGCACCGAAACCGTATAACGCTAGTTGAGGGATCCGTAGCCCGACATACCGGTGGGTCCATCCCATTTACTAGTCACGAGCGTCGCATGGTAAGTAATTTAATAATAGTTTTTATTATTTATTATTATTATAGAAAAACTAATTATATTTATTTTATTGCAGGGGACGCGAGACGAGCAGGGGACGCTCATTCCGGCTGATCCTTTGAGGGTCTTCGAGGAGACACATAGATATAGACATGGTCCTCGCCGGGGTGAGTTCATCAGCGGGAGGCCGGAGATGTTCTGGTAAGTTAATATTTAATAAAGTTTACATTTAAAAAAAAATTATATTACTTCAATTATGTATAATTAATTTAATTAATCAATCTTTAAATGTCACGTATACTGAGTTGATGACCCAGCGGGGAGGTGATCCTGCGCAGCATCAGCTTGATGTTGATGCATGGATGCAGGTGACAGGAGTCGACCACGGTCGTGTATATGGCATTGGCACAATGGTCCATACACGGACGTTGTTGCAGCCACATGGTGCAGGGTCGTCTGCCTTCACCTCTTCCACCCTTGGTCCATCAACATCACATACGGGCCAGGATCGATTTACAGCCTTAGAGGCTTCGCACGCAGAATTACAGTCTTCTCATGTAGCCTTAGAGGCTTCTCATGCACGCCTCATCCGTGAGGTGGCCTCTATGAGGGAGTACATGGCACATGTTGCTTCTTCCATGCCTGGTGCTCCGGCCCCTCCGCCTCCCTCGTCATTCGACGCGACGTCAGTTGATGCCCTCCCGACACAACCACTCTCCTCGCCGCCACATGATGCACTTCATGATTGATGTATACTTTATTTTCTATTTTGATCAAATATGTTTTGATACGATATAAATATTATATTTTGATATAAATATGTATAAACATTATAACCTGATGTCTTGTATATTCCCTCATTGTGGCAGCATTTTGATATAATTTGATGTCTTGTATATTCCCTCGTTGTGGTATTATATTTTGATATAATTTGATGTCAAATATTATAAACCGGTATTTTTTTAAAAAATATTATTATAAAATATTATTTTTTAAAAAAAAATAGACATTTGCGACGGTTGTGCGACCGCTCGTCGTCACAAAAGGTATATTGAACTAGTCGCCAAAAGCGATCGCAATTGTAATTACGATCGTGATGCGACGGCTATCGCGATCGCAGAATCGTCGCAGATATAACATTTGCGACGGGGGACCGCGGTCGCAATGCCGTCGCAGCTTTAGTAGTTGCGACGGCCAAAGAAGGTAGCAGATGTTACGCGACCACATTCTGCGACTGCTTTATACCATCGCATAACGGTCGCATAATCTTTTTATTTGCGATCGCTGCTGTTGCCGTCGTACATTTTCCGCGACAAGTGCTTTTGCTATCGCCCTTTGCGACCGCGTCCTGCCGTCGCAGAAGGTCTTTAACGTCTGTTTTGCGACGATAGTGTCCGTCGCAGATATCTAGTTTTTTAGTAGTGATAACTCGACCCAAATTGAATTTTTGAGTCAGTTTTTTTGAGGTTTTCGGGTCGGTTCGGGTTTTGCTCACCCCTATATGTATTGGTTGGAAGCAGTTATCATAGAAGTTTAAAGTTGAACTATAACATGTACAAAACACTCACATTGTCGCCGAAATCTTGCAATGAGCCATGGTAGGACAGCATTGAATTTAGATGCAAGAATAACTTTTGCTCCACGTCCACGACAAGAAGATGCCAATATTGGCTTTAGGTTTTGATGATAACAAATATGGAACTAATATTTCATCGAGAAATCTTTCAGGTTACATATCGATTAGCGTTCGATGTCCTCGATCGGTAAATCAGAAGGACATTGATCGTCGCACTCGGGTTCATCGTGAAATATCTCAAAGATCGACGTATGCACCAAAGACGTATTGGACGAGCTCAAAGATCACATGGAAAGCTCTCCAAGTTGATGCTCATTGAAAGCCGGAACCCGTAAACGAAGCGTGGAAGAAAAAAGCTAAAGAAATTAATATCAGCCTATGTTTGGTCGACCGAATAGGGTTAGAAAAATGGCAGTAGTCATCTCGGTCGATCTGTCGGTCGACCGATGGATGCCAAAAAGCAGCAGTAGCTACTTCGGTCGACCGGGCGGTTGACCGACTGAGGCCAGAAAATGGCAGTAACTTCGTCGGTCGACCGGGCTGCGTTCGCTGACGCAACAAACTTACGTCGGTCGACCGACGGGTCAACCGAATGGAGGATCGCAGGTTTTGCATCTAGCGGTCGACCCGTTGGTCGACCACACACAGAGAGGAAGGCAGCGGTTGTTCGGGCGGTCGATCGGTCGGTCGACCGACCAATCGATCGAGCGTCTACAACATATAGTTTTCTATCCGTTGAGCTGCCGTTTCTTTGAGAGGGTATAAATATATCTCATATAACTCATTTAACCCTCTCCTCCCACTATTACAGATTTAATTGAGCATTCAAAGGAGATCTTTAAGCCTTATAAAAGATTAAGTGTTTGTGCTCGGTTCTTCCGCCGACAACTTCTTCAAGCGCACACTCTGCTCCTCAACTCGGGATTTGATTCGAGCTCGATGACTCGGCGAGTTAGAGGTTCCAAGGCTTGGAAAAGAGCATTTACTCTTGATTTATTCTTTAGCTCTTTTCATTGTAATCTTTATTGTTGTTTGAACTTGTTTTTGTTGGATTTGTGCGTGTGGAAGACCTAGGCTGTTAGGTCTTGTGTGGAAGTGGTATCCTCGGTGTAGAAGGAGTAAAGCCACTTGTGTAAACGTAGTTTACTAGGATTAGTCGAGTTGTCCCTTAGGGTTGAGGTGGAAGAGTGCTCTCGGTAAGAAGGCGGTGACTTTCAGGTGTGGAAGTGCCTTAGGTCGAGAGTGCGACTCTTCGAGTCAAAGTCCTATCACTACTAGAAACTTGGTCTTCAGCAACGGCTATCAGCAACGGCCGCTCAAGCCGTTGCTATTTGCAACGGCATTCTTACGGCCGCCCTAGCCGTTGCAGATATCTGTATCTGCAACGGCGTTCTAACGGAAAACCGAGCCGTTGCTGATTATTTTAATTATCAGCAACGGCTTTCGGACGGAAAGGCTAGCCGTTGCTGATTTTTTAATTTTCAGCAACGGCTTGCTAACGGATAAGTGAGCCGTTGCTGATGATAACTTATCAGCAACGGCTTTCTAACGGGCGAGTGAGCCGTTGCTGATAAGTTTATATAGGGCACGCTCTCGCGCCCGACCCTTCTTCCTCCCGCTGCTGCCGCCGCCGCCTCCTGCCGACGCCACTCGCCGCCGCTGCCGCTGCTGCCGACGCCGACGCCTCTCGCCGACGCCTCTCGCCGACGCCTCTCGCCGCCGCGCCGCTGCCGCTGCTGCCGGTATGTTGATCGGCCGGCCTATACGGTTTCGGCCGGAGATATTAAAATCCGACCGAAACCCTATTTCTAGGGTTTCGGCCGGCGGCGGTCGGCCTATGGCCGCCGCCGGACCTTCTACAGTGGCCGGACAGTGTGTCCGGCCACTGTACGCCGGCGCCGGAGGGTGGACTCCGGCGCCGGAATATATATATATATATATATATATATATATTGTTTTTGAAATTGTTAATTAATTATTTTATAAATGTTAATTAATTGTTTAGATTAATTGTTTAATTTGTTAGATTAATTATTAGGGTTTAGATTAATTTCGGACGCGCGCCGGAATCGTCCACTTCGGACGCGCGCCGGAATCATCCAATTCGGACTCGCGCCGGAATCGTCCAATTCGGACTCGCACCGGAATCGTCCACTTCGGACGCGCGCCGGAATCGTCCAATTCGGACTCGCGCCGGAATCGTCCACTTCGGACGCGCGCCGGAATCGTCCAATTCGGACTCGCGCCGGAATCGTCCACTTCGGACGCGCGCCGAAATCGTCCAATATGGACTCGAACTGTCTCAAAACATTTAGAAAATAATCATCCATCCGACGAGTTGATATGTTTCACGTACGCATCGATCAGTCGGATATGATTTAGCAAAACCTTAGATCCGTTCGGGGATTGTATGTTCGTGTAAAAGAAGTAGATGATCTTTTATACGACGTACAATTCTTGAATTGTCCCTGATTGGACAATTTGGGAATATAGTTATTTGTACTGCACTTACGTTTTTATTTTAACTGTTAACTAATTATTCTAAATTTCGGCAACATCTCTCTTGTTCTCCGATACGCGCCCAGATGATATGCGTATTCGGAGAACTGTAGGGAGATGCTGTCGAAATTTAGAATAATTAGTTAACAGCTAAAATAAAAACGTAAGTGCAGTACGAATAACATAAATCCCGAATGGAATAGGACCATCTCACCTAAAGACATTAACCAAAGAAATTGTCATTGATTGACAGAATCATGTCGGCTGATCGAAGTTGGATGTACCGACGTTTTGATCATGGAGCTTTAACGAATGAGTTTCGATTAGGCGTAACGTACTTCCTAAATTTCGCCTATTCGAATCGGAATTTCGTTAGCATGGGTGATCAAATCCGATGTCCGTGCCGCATTTGTTCGAATGGCCGATTTTTGGATCGGGAGACTGTCACTCTGCATCTATATACCAAAGGATTTACACCAAGATATTTTCTATGGACTTGTCACGGGGAGTCACGCGAAGTCGGGACGTCGAGCAATCCTGTCGTTCAGACATATGGTGAATCTTCCTCTGCTGGTGCTTCTTCATCCGGTCAATGTAATCCTTATAGAACTATGATACTTGATAGTCTTGGGGGTCAATTCCACCTGAATGATAATGTTGATCGGCCAGTTCTTCAGACATCAGTCCCACCAGATACTACAGCGGTTGATATCACAGAAGTAGGGGCTGCGGTAGAGATTGAATTACCGAATAAAGAAGCTGCAGAATTTTACGAGATGTTGAAAGCTGCCGATGAACCTTTGTATGAGAATTGTCCTAAATACACTAGGTTTTCAGCAATGACACAGCTCTTAAACATCAAGGCCGATTGTAATATCAGCGGAGTTGCGTATGATCGGATTGCTGGATTGATTAATGGAATGCTGCCTACTGATAACAAGTTTGAGCCTACTTTTTATAAGACTAAAAAGCTAATGAGAAAATTGGGGCTTGGGTACGAAAAAATACACGCGTGCCAAAATAACTGCATTTTATATTATAAAGAAAATGTGCAGTTGGATAAATGCCCTGTATGTCAACACCCTCGTTACAAGGAGAAGAAATCGGTCCGACAGAAAAATATCCCGTTTAAGGTGCTTCGGTATTTTCCACTAACACCGAGGCTTCAAAGATTATTCATGTCGGAAAAGACAGCCCCCTACATGAGTTGGCATGCAAGAAGTCGTGATGATACAGTAATGACTCATCCATCTGACAGTGAAGCATGGAAACATTTGGATACATGTTATCCTTCATTTGCTATGGATACTAGAAATATCAGATTGGGATTGTGCACAGATGGTTTTAATCCGTTTGGGCATTCTGCAACTCCTTATTCAGTTTGGCCAGTGCTGTTGACAGTTTATAATTTGCCACCGTCAATGTGCATGAAAGATGAATTTATTTATCTTTCGATGATTATTCCGGGTCCTAAGGGCCCGCGAAAAGAAATTGACATATTTCTCAGACCCTTGATAGATGAATTGAAAACATTGTGGACTGAGGGAGCTGTCACTTATGATTGTCATCGGAAGCAAAACTTCAATTTAAGGGCCGCGGTCTTGTGGACAATCAATGATTTCCCCGCGTACGGCATGTTGTCGGGTTGGAGCACTCACGGCCGACTCTCTTGCCCGTATTGTATGGAACACTCTAAATCAATCAGTCTTCAGAACGGACGAAAAATCTCATTCTTTGATTGTCATCGTCGATTCCTACCGGTTCATCACCAGTATCGAAGGAATCGTAATAAATTTACTAAGGGCAGAGTCGAAAGAGATGGGCCACCACCGATGTTGTCTGGTGAACAAATGTTAGCACGTGTTTCAGCACTTCCAGATATAGTATTCGGTCGCAATGAAAGAGTGTCAGGTTTTGGCCAAACACACAACTGGGTGAAAAAAAGTATCTTTTGGGAATTGCCCTATTGGAGTTCATTATTGATTCGACATAATTTAGATGTCATGCACATTGAAAAAAATGTGTTTGATAATATTTTCAACACTGTGATGGATATTTCTGGAAAAACTAAAGATAATGTCAAAGCCCGACATGATCTGAAAATACTTTGTAAAAGACCAGAGTTGGAGTTACAAGAGGTCAACGGACGATATCTGAAACCGAAGGCCCTATATGTGTTAAATAAACAACAGATCAAAGATGTTTGTCAATGGGTAAAAGAACTCAGATTACCCGATGGATATGCTTCAAACTTATCTCGATGTGTGAACGTCGATGATTGCAAAATATCAGGGATGAAGAGCCATGATTGTCATGTATTCATGCAGAGATTACTTCCGATCGCATTTCGAGATCTTCTACCTGATAATATTTGGGGTCCGTTGACTGAATTAAGTATGTTTTTTAGAAGCATCTGTGCAAATGTCCTTCGAGTCGAAGATATGTCAACACTTGAAAATAATATTGTTGAAATCATATGCAAGCTGGAGCAGTTTTTCCCTCCTGCATTTTTTGACTCGATGGAGCATCTACCGATACACTTGGCATACGAGGCACGAGTTGGTGGCCCCGGTCATGCGCGAGCCGTACTAGGGCCACTTGGGGCACCGACCCCTCCGGTCGCTGGTGAGCGGCCGTCCACCTCTAGATCCAGTTATGATCATAGTAACAGAATAAGGACTCTAGAGGAGACGGTCGCGCGTCAGACTGAGATGATGGAGCACCAGAGTCAGACGATGGCGCGTCAGAGTCAGACGATGGCGAATATAGAAGCTATGCTACGCAACTTGTCGGGTCATCCCGAAGCAGGCATCTCTTCGGCATCATCTAATCCGTCGTCCTCGAGTCAGTCCACGCCGGTGTACACTCAAGCACTCCAGACCCCGCCATATGATCCAGGCCATCCTCCATCGTCATCGTGAGATTTTGTTTATATTGACTTTGTTACTCAGATATTGAACTTGTTTAATTTATATTGACTATGTTACTCAGATGTTGATACTTCAATTTTACATTTGAATTGTGTTTATACTATCGTGGATAATTATGAATATAAATATAATTGTTTTGATGTATATCTTGGTGTGTTTGTGATGTGTGAATGAATGTGTATGAGATGTTTGTGATGTGTGTATGAGGGTATGGGTGTGTGAGTTATGTATCAGATAAATGTATCAATGTATCAACGGAAATTAGAAATTTGAAATATTTCTGTTTGCAGGTATGGGTCATCAGCAACGGCTTTCCCACGGCCGTCCGTGGGAAAGCCGTTGCTAAAAGTGTATCGACAACCGTTGCTGATGACCTACAGCAACGGCTTAGCGACGGGTTTTTACTAACGGCTTTGCTACGGACTCGAGGCCGTTGCTATTAATGTTATCAGCAACGGCTCCGGGTCTGTTGCAAACCCGTTGCTGATAATAGTTTTAGCGACGGCCCGAGCGGCCGTTGCTGATAATGTTTTGAGCGACGGCCCGAGCGGCCGTTGCTGATCCGTTGCGAAGTCATCAGCAACGCGACTTTCTGTCACGGCGCTATTGCAACGGCTCAGCCGTTGCTGATGCTCTTCAGCAACGGCTCAGCAACGGCATCAGCCGTTGCTGATGACCATTTTTCTAGTAGTGTATGTGTAAGGAAAACTGATTTAATCTAGTTAAACTAGTTTAGAAATCCTAAGCGGGGTGCTTAGGTAGTGGAGTAGGCATTGGGGCCGAACCACTATAAATTTGTGTGTTTGCATTGATTATCTATTGTGTGCTTAATTGCTTATCTTGCTTCCGCATCCAATCGTAAAATTGCAAATTGTCTAAATATTTTAAGAAATAATTAAAATCAAATTTATGCTAATTAATTTAGTAAACACACTATTCACCCCCCTCTAGTGGTGCCATTTCGACTACAGCCAATGCCCTCCGATATCTTTTGCTTTATTTGAATGGCTGAGGTGGTTACTATTAATGGGCATAAAAATATATTTGGGATTAGACACGACTGATGACCTTTCAATACCATTCAATGCGGTCACTCTATGACTTCTATAATATCTCTAGAAAAAAAAACAACTTTGTTTACTGTGGAAGTGCAAAATTAATGAATCCATACTTTATCAAAACTCTAGAATTTCATTAAATAAACCATTAAACAAATTTCATACTTTGAGAAAACTATAGAATATCATAAATACACAAAAGAAGCCAACTTCCATACTCTGAAAGTGCAAAATTAATGAATCTATACTTTATCAAAATTTTGAAATTTCATGAAATAAATCATTAATCAAATTCTATACTTTGAGATAACCGTAGAATGTCATAAATACACAAAAGAAGTCAACTTCAATACTCTAGAAGTGCAGAATTAATGAATTCATACTTTATCAAAACTCTGAAATTTTATAAAATAAACCATTAATCAAATTTCATCTTTGAGTTAACTGTAGAATGTCATAAATACACAAAAGAAACCAACTTCCATACTCTGGAAGTGCAAAATTAATGAATTCATACTTTATCAAAACTCTGGAATTTTATAAAATAAATCATTAACCAAATTCTATACTTTCGCAGAACTCTGGAATTTCATAAAAAAATAACAATATATTACCATCAACTAGTTTTTGAAAATTTACCTCGAAAATTATGCCCAAATATATATGATTAGTTGGGCTGTTACGAGCATTCATTAATAAGATTGAAGCGTATCCATCAATCGTGTCGTTGTCGATGAGCGCATCAAAGTCTAGTATATTCCAAAACTATCCAAATTTAAATAGTAGTGCCCACATCTCCAAATATATTCATTGTTCAACCTAAAATAAATCA
Organism: Canna indica; assembly: GCA_034359265.1. Taxonomy (NCBI): domain Eukaryota; kingdom Viridiplantae; phylum Streptophyta; class Magnoliopsida; order Zingiberales; family Cannaceae; genus Canna; species Canna indica. Next base: position 25,418,661 of record CP136898.1, on the reverse strand, counting down.
AAAATACTAATAAGTATTCAATCTACTACACCATTCCAGCATATTCAATCCATTCACTCTAACACAAATATATTATCTCACAAATACAATTATTGTCCCGCAATAAAAAAAAATTAAATTATAATAACACTCACTCTAATTTATTCAAAGATAGAAGTAAATTGGCAATGCCATCGTCCACATATTTGAATTTAGTTCTTATCTGCATAAAAAATAAGAAGAGAATTATTGTCATTATAGTTATTTATATTTTTTATATAACTAAAATAAATTAAAAAGAGAGTTTTTACCTTTCGAAGAATTTTTCCTTTTTTGGCTGCATGCTTTTTAATGATAACTTCAGCTTTCTCATCTTTTTTCTTATGATCTTCATCATCCATACTTAAATTCAATGGAAAAATTATTGTGGTATCTTTTTTCTCATGTTTTGTGACCTCTTACAGTATCTCTTTGCAACATCATTTTTTTTCTTTTCGTTAGCTCCGGGCTTGTAACAATAGTTTTGGTTGGTTCCAAGCTGGGAACAATAAATTCTTCAACCTTCTTCTGAAATTTTTTGACTTTTTTGTCATCTATCTTCTGTCATCAATGCCCTCCTAACAATATTCCTATAAACAATACTTGGTGTCAGAGGGCATACATCAGGGGTGAATCTCTTTTTCTGCCTTCTTTTTTCCCTCATTTGCCTTCGCAAATATCTATTGATATGCTGTTGGCAGTATTCTGTTACAAAATCAATCAAGAGATCTTCCGTCGTTTGAAAAAAATTACAAAAGAATAAGTCATTCCATAGTTTGGTGAAAGTATGGAATTAGAGAAAATACTATTTTTGAACTCAATTTATTGGATACAAGTACATGTATCATTTTTGGATGCCATTTCTAAAGACTACTAAATTCTGATATCAACTTGATATCAGAATAAATCATTTCATACTTTGGTGAAAGTATTGAACTAGAATAAATATGTAACTTCAATATGTAACTTCATACCCTAGTGCGTGGCCGGAATAGAAGTTGTTCTTTGGGTAAAAGAATAAGATTTTTAACAACTCCATCATGGATCACAGACTCCCATTTGGAATCGAGAGTCCTTGTTTGCCAATTTATAGTAACTCATATCCACAATCTGGCCTCATCTGGTATGACTCTTGGTACCAAAATGGGAACATGTTCAAAACAGGTTATTAACCATATAAAACAAAATATTGACAAAAAAAATACCATACTAACCAGCAAAAGAATAACACAGCCACGCATGTAGGTGGCAACTGGGTTGGCCTGTTGTTGTTCAACTACTAATCTAATTTTTTCCTCAATGGGGGGGGATTTGTTTGACTACAAATGAATATATACAATTGGATCAATTATACTTACTAATGTCTTTCAAGTTATCACAACTAGAATATACCACATCAGCCATGGGGATCATCGACGGCCGCCAGGGCCGTCAGAAAAATTCACGACTTTGCGTCGGCCGCAACGGCCGTGGTTGATGTGACCAAATCAGGCGCGGCTCACATACGGCCAAACAGAGCCGTCGCTCGTAGTTCATGGCTCGCAGGGCGTGCAAAATAAAATAAGTTATTAGTCAATGCTTAACGGGGGCTCTGAAGTCGTTGGTGATGTGAGTAACCAAATCAGCCGCAGCTCGCATACAGCCGTCGCTCATGGTTGATGGTGCGCATGGGGGCGCGAAATAAAATAAGTTAGTAGCGACGGTTGGAGGCGGCCATCGCTTATTGTTTAATGCCACGAATGCATCGTGAATATTAAAACACTCTTAACCGACAGCTCGTATAGCCGTCGATGATAATAAAATTATAGATCCACGGTTTTTCGACGGCCCTCGAGCCGTCGGTGAAAATCCTTTTTTATTTGCATTCATGCCCGACCATTCCTCTTTCTTCTCTGCTCGCCGCTGTCGCCGCCAAGTTGTCGCGACTCCGCTGCCTGTTGCCGCCGCCATCAATCGCCGCCGGTGAACCTCCCCCTTCCGGTATGCTACCTCTCCTCCTCCTTTCATTCCCCTGTGCGCCGCCCTCTATCTTCGCCTGTGCCGCCCTCTCCACGCCGGCGTCGACCCGAGCATTCATCTCCGCGCCGACCTCAACCCGGCCGGCGCCGCATTGGGGCCGATTACCATCAGCCCCAATGATTCGACGAGTAGTAGCTGGTAGTGACGCCGGCTACTGCCTTATTAGGGTTAATTACCCTAATCATTTACTTGATTAGGGTAATTAACCCCCTAATCAAACTGTGATTAAGATAAACACATTTTGATTAGGTTTTTTTATTTAAATTTTTTTTATTAATTATTAGAAATTAATTATTAATTAGGTTAATTATTAGTTTAATATTAATTAATTAGTCGCACGGCGTCCACTAAGAACTCGCGCCGAAATCGTCCACTGTGGACTCGTGGCCAAATCGTCCACTTTGGACTCGCGGTCAAATCGTCCATGGTGGACTCGCGCCGAAATCGTCCACAATGAATGGACTCGCGCGTGCCGGAATCGTCTACAATGGATGGACTCGTGCCAGAATCGTCCACTTTGGACTCGCACCGGCATCCATAAATTTAGAAAAAAATCAAGACGAGTTGATACGTTTCACGTACGATCGACAAGTCAAGTTTTAATTTTGCAAAACCTTAGATTCATTCGGGGGTTGTATGTTCATGTAAACGAAGTTAATGATCTTTTATACGACGTACAACCCTTGAATTGTTCCTAATTGGACAATTTGATAACATAGTTATTTATATTGCACTTAGATTATTTTTTTAGTCATTATTCATTTTTAAATTGTGGTTTGTATCTCCCATGTTCTTCAATACGCGTCTAGATGATATGCGTATTCGGAGAACTGTAGTGAGATGCTGCCGAAATTTAAAATGAAGTTAATAACTAAAAGAAATACTAAGTGCAATATGATTAACATGAATCCTGAATGGAATAAGACCATCTCACCTAAAGACATTACCTAAAGATATTGCAAACTTTTTGACAAAACATGTCAAGCGATCGAAGTTGGATGTACCGACGAATTCATCGTGGAACTATAACGCACGAATTTCGAGTAGGCATAACTTACTTCTTAAATTTCGCCTACTCGAATGAAAAATTCCTTAGTGGTGATAAAATCCGATGTCCGTGCCGAAAATGTTCGAACATATGATTTTTGGACCGAGAAACTATCACAGTGCATCTGTATACAAAAGGATTCACACCAAGATATTTTGTATGGAATTATCACGGGGAGTCACGTCAAGTCGGGGCATCGAGCAATCAAAATGTAAGAATTTTAGGCTTTGGTCAAACACATAACTGGGTGAAAAAAGTATCTTTTGGGAATTGCCGTATTGGAGTTCATTACTGATTCGACATAATTTGGACGTTATGCACATTGAAAAAAATATGTTTGATAATATTTTTAACACAATTATGGATATTTCCGGTAAAACTAAAAATAATGTGAAGGCCCGACATGATGTAAAAATACTTTGTAAGAGACCTGGGTTAGAGTTGCAAGAGGTCAACAGACGACTTCATAAGCCAAAGTCACCGTATGTGTTAAATAAACAACAGATGAAAGATGTGTATCAATGGATCAAAGAACTCAGATTACCCGATGGATATGCCTCAAACTTATCTCGATGTGTAAACGTCGATGAATGCAAAATATTAGGGATGAAGTGCTATGATTGCCATGTATTCATGCAGAGATTGCTTCCGGTCGCGTTTTGAGATCATCTACATGATAAGATTTGGGGTCCGTTGACAGAATTAAGTATATTTTTCAAAAACATTTGTGCAAATGTGCTCTGAGTCGAAGATATGTCAGCACTTGAAAATAATATTGTTGAAATCATATGCAAGCTGGAGTAGTTTTTCCCTCCTGCTTTTTTTGACTCGATGGAGCATCTACCGATACACTTGGAATACGAGGCACGAGTTGGTGGCCCCGTTCAATACCGGTGGATGTACTTATTTGAAATATACATGAATCGTCTGAAGAAAAAAGTAAAGAACACCGCCGCAATTGAAGGTTCCATATCAGAAGCATATATAATTCAAGAAATTTCAACATTCTGCTCATTTTATTTTGAATCAACCATCAAGACAAGACTTAATCGTCTTCCACGGAACGACGACGGGGGAGCTCGACCATCAGATGGTTGTTTAAATATCTTTGGTTACCCCGGTCGTGCTTTGGGTTCTCGTCCGTCTCGATTCTTAAACGATGAAGAGTACCATTTGGCCTACTTGTACGTTTTACTAAACTGTCCAAAGATTGAGAAGTTCATTGAAATATTTGACATTGAGATAGTGACAAAATACTCAATTTACAGCGATGAGGAATTAGAAAGATTACGTAATCGTGAGTTTCCTAATTGGTTTCAAGCTTACAACACATAACACAGTTGCGAAATAGATAACCAAATATTTGAATTTGCTAGTGGACCGACACGACTTGTACAGTGTTATAATGGTTATTTTGTTAATGGATATAAATTTCGCACACTTGAAAATTCATCTATAAAAAAAATTATGAATGTCGGGGTCTGCGTCAAAGGGATATTATATGCTGAATGTGATGTTGACTTTTACGGACTATTGGAAGAAGTCATTAAATTGAAATTTTTCGGATGTAAATCAGTTGCCCTTTTTAAATGTCATTGGTTCGATACAAGCGATAGGGGCATGGGAGTTCATCCAAAGTATAAATTTGGCAGTATATTATATGCAGTATCTGTCTCAAAAGAAAGATGGGGCAGATTGGCGTGTAGTCTATAAGACTAAAGCCAGAGAAAAAATTGATCCGATAGTTGGAGAGAATGAGCCAGCAGATGACTTCTATCAAGAAGAAGATCCTTCCGAAGTAGAACGAGTTAGTCCAATACTCGAAGATGATGACACAGAGTTAGTTCAATTGTAAATAGAATACGTTGATGACGACGATAACGAAGTTGAGGAAGGACAGAATGATGATGAGGGAGACGAAGAAGAATTTCAAGATTCCGATACAGAAGAACAAGAAGAAGAGAATTACACGAATGATGATAATTACGATGACGAATAATTGTAAATATGAAGTATATATTCAATTAATAAATATATCTATTAATCTATTATATATAATCTAATTATATTAATTTTTTATAGCTATGGTTCGAGATATCAGTTCTCAAGGAGGCATTCCTTGTAGGACCCTCCGACGATTACCACCCGCCCCACCTGTACCCACTGACCCTTCGCCTTCCACCATCATCCCCCCACCTGATTCGCTCACCGTTCCCTCACCTGATTTGGCCACCATCCCATCACCTTCGGCTACCATCCCTCTGCCACCCTCCGCAGATCCATGACTGTCGTCTTCAAGACGTAGGCCACGAGGGCCTAACATAATTCTCCCTCCGCCACCCGAGGGAGCACTGCACAGAGCAGTTAGTGTGCGCGGAAGACGGTAAGTATATGCATCAATTATTTCTTATAATTTATTTATTTCAAAATATCATATTATGAATTTATATTTTGTGCAGATTTGAGCAGGAGGACGTCCCTCGCACGATAGCGGGGACGATCCGTAAGTTTATGCGCGGGGCATAGCCTACATGGTCTCACGTGCCCCGTAAGCATATGGATTTATTATGGCGAGAGTTCACGGTAAGTATATTTATTAAATTAATGTTAATGTTAAATATTCATCGGTAATAATAAAATTTTTTTCAGGCTCATTATACATGGCCGGAGGATCAGACCACTTTTGTGGAGGCTGCATGGGAGCGTGTTGTCCGCGCTCGCTATAACGGGCTGCTTCAACAGGCTCGCCAGACTATAATGAGACGACTGGGGGCCACATAGATACGGCAGGCTCGGGGACACGCCCCCGAGTGGATTCCTGGCCATGTGTGGGACCAGCTCGTTGAGTGGTGGGTCACACTTGAGTGGCAGGAGGTCTCCCGGACTGCATTGAGAAATCGCATGTCCGGGGGGTACGGCACGGGCGTGCGCCACACAGGTGGCTCCATCTCTTTTGCGGTTTATGAGCGTCGTATGATATGTATAATTTAATTATTTTTAATTAAATTATACATTGTGTATAATTCTACTAATGTATTTGTTTTCTAATGTAAGACGCGCGTGATGGAGAACGGCACCGTCCAACGCCCGTCGATGATGGAGGTGTTTGAGCGCACCCACCGTCATTGACGAGGAGCGGGGGACTATGTTGATAGCAGAGCCTCCATCATAATGGTAAGTATTTATATATGTCTATTTGATTTACAAAAATTTTATTTATAGTTTATATATATTTAAAATATAAACACGTGTAGGAAACTTACACGAGGACTGTGATCGAGCGTGGAGGGACACCGGAGGAGTTCGACGCAGGAGCTTGGGTGGAGGCCGCAGGTGGCTGGGAGCACGGTCGTGTTTATGGCTTTATAGACAGTGGCCATGCACTCGCCGTGCTCGGGCCACTTGGGGCACCGACCCCTTCGACTGCGGGTGAGCGGTCCTCAACATCCCGAACGCAGGACTAGAGCCGGATAATGGCCATGGAGTCGGAGCTCACCCAGCAGAGGCTGGAGATGCAGGAGCAAAGGCGAGCGAATGATGAGCTCATCCTCCTCGACCCAGTCGACGCTCCTCACTCACATTGTGTCTCACGCTGGGCTTCTACCGATGATGTCACAGCCGTCGTCCTCCTCGACCCAGTCGACGCTCCCGACCCAGTCGTTGTCGCCTCCACCGCAGCCATGAGATTTTGATTAATTGTATTTTGTTTATATTTTGATATTTGGTTGTATATAGATAATATTTTGATAATTGTTTGCCTCCGGTTTGAGGCTGATATTGATGATATTTATGTAAAACTTGTATGTTTGATTTCAAATGCATGTGTATGATATTTTCTGATTATAATATGTGATTGAAAATAGTTTGTAGTCGATATATTATTGTACACAGGAATTTACAAAATTTTTAGTTTTTTCAGTTATAGGATACACCTTTAGCCACGGCTTACCCACGGTTCACTGTCACTAAGCCGTGGCTGAAAGCTTATCGTAAATGGCGAATGGTATGGGCAACACCAAATATCACGGTTGCTAATAGTATCACTGACGGGACTGGGCCGTGGATGATGGTTAGTATCAGTGACAGCTCCTGGAGCTGTCACTGATATTTTTTAATCAGCGACAGCGCACGCGACTGTCGCTGATGATTACGTATGACTGCCGCGCTCGGCCGTCACAACTTATCTGAGATGCGCTCGTCAATGACAACTTTTTGCCATGGTTTGCGCCGTCCGTGATATCAATCACCGACGGTTCAGCCACGGTTTGAGCCGTCGGTGATGACGACAATTCTAGTAGTGTATCTACATAACCCAACAAATAACTCGATACACGATATCCGGGCGTACAAAACAATATACAAGAAAATACATTTAAAATTTACAAACGACAGAAATCCTCGATATCTTTAGGGTTGTTAGAATCATGCACTTGAATCATCAGGTCTTCAATTTGGGTCCGAGTAGGTGCTACTCCATCAGGAAAAACTTTGTCCTTCATATAACCCTTGGAAGTGGCTTCACTTGCCTCCTCTGAAATTTGAATTATTTCTCCTTGATTAGGTAGGCCTAAGAGGAGAGCCACATCTCATTCTAAGAATCTCACTTCCTTTCCTTTAAAGTTGAAAAATACTTCTTTCACTCACTGCTTCATAATTAATAAGAGCGAATTCCTGAACATTGGGAATTCTTCTATGTTCAGGAATATTCCAAATTGGGTGGTCTATATGAGAGCTTTCTCCTGTGGACTTATGTGAATGCTTTGGAGGTTACCCCAATTGTGCTCGGAACCTAATCTGAGGAACCTTCTGAATCTATCAACGTAGCAAGTCCATTGAAGGACATGTGCATGTCCTTTTATTACTCTTGAGGGTGGTGCATAAGAGGTTTCTGCTTGCTGTGTTGGACGACATTCATCTTGCTTAGTTGGAGCTTGCTCAGATCTATCTTCAATTGGTTTTGCAACATAAATAGTTTATTGTTTTAAAAAATAAAGAAGATCTAATTGTTAATAAACAAAGAAAACAACAGACTCATACCTGCAAACCTACATTGCGAGTGCTTTGTCGGGTCCTCATATTCCAAATGTAATTCTAAAAAATTAAGCACCACATGGATTTCATTGAAAATAAATGAATCATTTTATAAATGATATATATAAGTCTATATAAGCCTTAATGTTTCAATATTGGACTAATTTATGACCAATATATGACCATGTCATACTTTTGCGAAAGTATGAAAGTGCACTAACTTTATAATATTTAATAAACTTATCAAAAACCATGTAAAAGAAGAGTATGAAAATATACATCAAGATTATGTAATAAGCTTTTGTAATCAAGATTGATCTAATTTATGACTATTCCAGTGAACTGAATTTATAATATTTCAAAAAAAATTTAATAAATTTGCCAAGAAAAGATATATACAAGTCAACATAAAGCTAATTAATGCAATATTACCCTAATTTATGATAATTTCATACTTTTGCAAAATCCGATTTTTTTGCTAGAGATGAGCGAAAAAAAATATACGATTTTTTGCTAAAATCCGGTTGAACCGGTTCATTTTTTATTGAATCGGTCGACCAGCGTCCAAACCAACGTACCCGCCCATGACTTTTGAGGGCAAAATTGGAAAATTTGACTTTAACTTATGGATTCGAAAATATCCGGATTCATATTATGATTTTTTTTAAAAAATGAGGCTTAAGATGTGATTTTGGATATTTGATTTTTTTTTTTTTACTTTCCGTCGGCCTGCCCATTATACGCGGCAAATACAGACTAAATTCTCTGCTAGATTAGAGCACCACATGTCTCTACGTGCGAGCTATTTTTATCTGCAAACTTGCACATGTCTCTACGTTGCAACCAATAACTGCACGTTAATCACGAGGACAATTGGACAAAGCCACTATTGTGGAATAAGCAAACGCCGTATAAGTCGACCCGTGATCAGGATCGGAATTAACCTCAATATCTAATTTGATCAGAAATTAATTAAAAATGTATTCAAACCCAATAACATCCAGACTCGATCGCCAACCCTAGTTTGTAATTTTCTATTCCAATGAATTAAAATAGTGACATCCTCCTCACGTGATTTCTTCTTTAATAGAATGCAACTCGATCCTCCTGCTTTCCTGCAATTAATTTTAGCTCGAAACATCAGAACCACATGATCAGCTTTTTTTATTCTGCTCGTATACAGTCGATCGAGAATTATATAATGATATGATGTTTATCGCTTATGTGGCTGCCAGCGAGGATTTCTCTCATCCCTTTGACCACGAATCAACGCGTTCGTCCGCCACCGCCACCGGCGACAAATTTGTAACATTGCTTCAAGTATATATATTATATTTTTAAAGAAGAATGATCTCCGGGAATAAATTAAATTGAAATTATTGGTCAAACTTGGAAAAAATAAGTCATTAATTCCCCATTAGAGTTGTAAGATTAAGTCTAAAGAAATCCGCATGGGGTTTTTTACATGCTGAGAAGTTTCCTGGAATCATAAGAATCAATGAAATGGCTGCACAAGATCAATCTAACCTCTCTATAAAAGGCCACCACCTTCTTCTTCCTTCTCATTCCTCATATATCACACCGTTTCAGACAGACACCGATCTCTTCTTTTCTCCCATCATACTTCATTGATTCTACCTCTTTAATTAGTTTAATTCAAGCATATATATAAAGCAATAAAGGATGACCTTGGAAGACTGGAGCGAGATTCTCATCAAAGCAAGCTTGTTCGTTCTAGTCCAGGCTCTGGTGTACTTCATCCTCTCCAATTCTTCCACCATCTTTTCCTCCGAGAAGATGAGAACGTACAGCTTCAGAACCGCGAGATCTGCAAGCTTCCGCCGCATGCTCACTTGGGTCTCCGACCTGCCTTCCGGCGGTGAGCCCTCGCCCAGGCCATCTGAGCTCAAGAACTGTTTTTGATCCGCTCCCCCCCCTACAGTTTTTTTGTCTCAAGGAAATGTTAAGAGGTTAAATATTCTTTCAATTGTTTTTCTTGATGTATTAATGACACTATTGATTTATGAGTGAATTTGCATTTGCACTGCGCGTTCTATATATTCTGCATATATATCTTGATTTTTTATATAATTAATTGTTGTGAACATTTTATTAATTTAATTATTTGCATAATAAACATATCAACATTATAAATTAATAAATACCAGATAAACTGAAAAATACATAATTAAGCGGTAATGTTGGGGTTCGAACCCCAAAACAACTATATATAATATATAATGTTATTACCACTTGTGCTATAATGAATTCACAATTTATTGCATTAATTGATTTAAATAATTTATTATATTTATATTAGTTGCTTGTATTAAAAATGTTTTGGTAAATTAACTATTAACTATTTAGTTGTTAACTATTTGAATGCCTAAAATAATAAATAAGGATATGAATATATTTTTAATAATGATTTTAGATATTATATATTTATTTTAAAAAATAAAGGAATCAATATTTAATATTTAATAGGATCATTTAGAAGTTAATTTCTATTTTTAAGATATTAAATTTCTATAAATAGAAATATCAATGATTTAAGACATTAAATTTTAATTTCAACATTATATCATTTATCCACCTATGAATTAATTAGAGAAAATCATTGATAATAAATGCATTCAAATACTAAAAGTTTTTTTTTTTTTGCATATAATATGAAAAATATTAATCCAATGAAGTTAAAGGACTTAAAGGTCGTTGAAGAACAAAATTCTTCTAAAACGCTTACTTGATTAGCTAAATTAGCAATTTTGGATGAATTTGCTATTTTGAAAAACTCTTTAACATTCAAAATGGCTTTTACACGGTCGGATCTCCCAAACTATACTATTCAAAAAGTCCTTTACTAAATATTAGTGGCAGAGCCGGTAATCAAAGTTCGGGGGCAAACTTAAATCAATAGATAATCAATATATATTTTTCGAAAGATAATTCATTATATTATGTATAAAAATCAATAAATATCATCCATACATATAATTTATAAGCAAAAATTATATCTTAGTTTTTTTTAAAAAAAATAATGATAATAATAATTCTTGACAAGTTTTATGCGTTGATAACATTGCATAATGATCTCTTTTGTTAATTGTATTGAAAAATATTTCTTTCCATAAATATGTGTTAGGGGACGATGGGTTACGCGTCGAACTGGTGCACGTACATGACCATGACCATGCGTGAGCAAGGATTGTAGTCGTTTGTGAGTGGAGTCTAGGTGCGAGGATAAAAATGTGTGGCGGTGTGAGCGCAAGGCTGAGACATGCCACACGTCGAGAAAGAGAAAAATAACAAAATAAGGATAAAAATATAATGGACTTAGCAGCTAGATCAAACAATCAGCATTACAAAACAAGTCCAACTTAGGTGGAGCTAGTGGAAGTTCAGATGTTGGTCTTTTGTCCTAGCAATATTTGCGACTCAATAGGTTGCTTTGTTACACCATCTAATAGCAAAAATAACTCTGGTATCAATACAAGATGCAATCATATATTTCAAATTATAGAGTAAATTTGTACTAGGGTTTAATTATAGAGTATATTTCATATTTTGATTAGGGTTTAATTAAATCCTAATTAAACCCAAATCACAATAACAAACAACAATCGGCTACGGTTCCATTAATGGGGCTTCGGCTCCCAAATTCAATGTTAGAGGTCGAAACCCTAGTGTTTTGGTCCCAACAAGAAATAAACACAGCCGTTGAAGGAGGGTGGAGACCCGGAGGAGGAGGGACTGAGGAATACCTAGAGATGGAGAAGAGACGAAAATCGAGAGGAGGGGTGGAGACTAGTGGCAGCGGGGAGAAGGCGTGGCAGCAGGGAGAAGGCGCGGCAGCAAAGAGGAGAAAGAAGAAAGAAGAAAAAAGGGGCATTTTGTTGCCTGCAAGTGTAAATATTGCAAAAAGCATTTGCATGAAAAAGTAAAGTTGCTACTTCTATTTGCAAGCATTTGGTTGGCAGCATGTGCAGCCTACTATTTGGTTGCTCACAAGTAGAGTTGCTACTTCTATTTGCAAGCGTTTGGTTGGCCGCAAATGGAATGTACAATTATACTTGCAACTTGCAAATGGAAGGTCTAGCAATTTTGACCCGGCCTGATAGTCCGATACAATAAAATCATGCTCTGGCCGCTAGTTATCGTGTCGGACCAAGGGATGTAGGCTCAACTCGACCTGATAGCCTGATAACTAGAGTCAAGAAAGGTTCGATCCATGTACTTTTTCGTAATCGTGCTAACCGGGCCGGGCCGTGACAACCCGTTTAGTTTTCGTGTCATGCCGAGCCTGGATTCTCAGACCCAAATTTTTATCGGATCATAACAGGATGTAATCGGATGAGCTACCCCAAGGACTGATGGTGCCCAAAATACTCCAAGGATGTAATCGGATGTAAGGAGCCTAGATTTGTCGCTTTAAGTGGCGGCGGTCGCCTACATGAATGTTTGAAAGGTACGATCAAGAATTGTTGTCTCGAGCACAAATCGATCCACAAATCACCAAAGGAGCAAGCAAGGGCCGATGAGCGTCAAAGAAACTTGTGATTTAACTGGAAAAAATGCCAAAAAAATTGCTCGAAATCGATCCAACAATAATACGCAATGAGAGTTCAACGGAATTTAGAAGCAACAACAAGTAAATAGAGACAAAAGGGTAAATTATCATTTTACCTCAATAATAATTCATCGGCTATAACAAAATCCATCCAACCCAAAATAATATTATTTTATACTCTAAATTACCATTTAGTTTAGTACAATATTATTTTATATTATTTAATTATTTATCAAAATGAATTAATAATTTTTAATTATTATATAATACTGAAAAATATAAAAATTCTACCAAATGACATCGTATATAAAATTTGACCCTATCATCGTATTCACCACGCGAAAACTTACAACTTTGGTATTTGTCCCGTCTCCATCCGACAACTCTGAGTCACCTAAATTAATTATTTTTTAATACTTAGATTATTGCATTTACATCTTACAATCTTGTATTGCTTTTGGGGTTGCAATTTCTTTTGCAGCTTGCAAATAATATTAGAAACATAACCTGTAAATACCAAATGTTGTAATAAATTTTTGCAGCCAACGAAACAAATTTATTAGTCTATTTTCTGCAACTAGAGTTGCAGCATTCGCACTTGCGGGCAATCAAACACTCATAGATACAATGTGTTTCCAAATTACCTATTTAAGATAATTTAGATTGAGGAAGTGTGTGTTGGTTGTTAGAGTGCCTACGAGCATTAAAAATGTGCACACTTGTTCGAGGAAGAAAAATATTTGAGGTGTCAGGCAATGAAGATGATTCTTAGGTGGTTTAAGAAGCACACAAAAATAGGAGAAAACTCTCTTTTATACTTGGTATTAGAATTAAGAACCAGAAGTCTCTTAGAGGATTTTGACAAAATCATAAATATTTTATCGTTTATTAAAAACACCATTAAAATTTTATGACTTTTGTCAAAATCATAACTATTTTGTGAAAAATCCAAATTGCTCTCCAATTTTGTTCATTAAATTAATCAGTTCTTGGATCAAAATGGTGTGTGTGTTAATTATAGTTATATTTACAATAGAGATGTTGATGAAAAATTCATAACTATTTATATATATATTTTACTAAATGGAAAAAAATTTCCAAAAAAAATATTATTAGTCAAATTGAGAAGGTACAAGGTCCTAATTAGTACAAGAAAGAAAATCTGGTGGGGAATCTTCCTGCCACATAAAGTTTCTCTGTATTTTCCTAGCATAAGGAGCTAGCTTGTCAGCAATCTAGTTCTTATTCCCCATAGGTGGAGGAAACAAATAAAAGCATAAGAACTCTTATTAGTTAAACTATCAACAAAGTCGTCGATATTATATTTGGTATACCCCAAAGGTGGAGGAAACCAAGAGTGTTCAGACATTTTCCTCCCAAACAGTTAGTCCGTGATAGTTGGTATCAGAACGAGGCAAGCTCGTAAAGCTTTGGTGCAAGCAATCAACGCAAATCATCAACAGACTCGTGCCTTCGTCATTGAAGATAAACGATGTTGGGGCACTCAACAATCTCACACGAGAGATTTTCGTGACCAATCATGGGTCGCAAGACAATCGGTGAATCGAGTGGCATCGTCGACGCGATGACGACCGTTTCGAAGGAAGCGTTGGTGGAGGAGCCAACGCGAACACAACCAGTCGGGCAGACTAGAACGACCGTCCAACGACTTGGAGAATTGGAGAGAATTTGTGATGCTCACACGGCCAGCATGGCCCTAGTCGGCAAGACAACCGAAGCGCAAGAAAACTTGGAGTCAAGGCTAGAGGGACTCCACGATGACACTCAAGATGTAGTCAAACATCTGCAAGATGAGATTACAGAGCAAAAGACTATCGTCAGATTTCTAATCCGAGAGATCCACTTGGGCGGTGGCAATTCACGGCAGAACGAGACGTCACAACACCACCTTAGAGCACCCGAACCAAAGCCTTCCAATGGGGCCCGGGTTGCCAAATCGGTGGAGAACTTCCCTTTCGACTTGGAGCAGTACTTCAAGGTCACGAGGACAATTGATGATGATATGAAAGTGTCCGTTGCAACCATGTATCTGTTTGAAGATGTAAAACTTTGGTGGCGGACCAAGTATGATGAAACTCAAAAGGGGCAAGCCAAGATTGACACTTGGAATGAACTCAAGCGCGAACTAAAAGCGCAATTCTTCCCCGAGAATGTAGAGTTTATCGCCCGACGGAAGTTACGGCAACTTCGTCAAGACAATTCGATTCGGGAGTATGTGAAGAAGTTCTCGACTATCATGTTGGACATTTCAGACATGGCCGAGACTGATCAACTATTTACCTTCCTGAAAGGACTGCAACCATGGGCACAATAGGAACTCTCCAGGAGGAACATTCAGAATTTGTCGGATGCAAAGATCATAGTAGAATGACTGACCGACTATAGCCCATAGGAGAATACGGCTAAGGTGACACCTTGACAGCCGAGATTTTGGTGACCCAACAACTCCAATGGCTACAGCTCAATGTTGAATACGATTAAAACGACGCCCTTCAAATCGAAGTATTGGGGCCCAACAACTCACAAGGTAAAGGATTCGTAGGCGATACAAGGTGGAGGAATCATACCAACAGACCATACATCCCGAGAGAACATTCTCAAAGGGGGATCCCCTTCAAGAGGAAACCATTCGACAGCTTTGCCTGTTGGCTTAAGGTTTTCAACTGAAACGCACTCATTCGATCGACCCTCCGGTCGACCGAACAAAGCGGCAGAAGGACAGAATGCCA
This sequence comes from Canna indica, assembly GCA_034359265.1. NCBI lineage: Eukaryota > Viridiplantae > Streptophyta > Magnoliopsida > Zingiberales > Cannaceae > Canna > Canna indica. The sequence goes on along the minus strand of CP136898.1, from coordinate 25,403,225 downwards.
GCGGTCGCTGGGCGATCGATCGGTCGATCGACTGACGATCGACCGACAATCGACCGAATGGTGGAAAATAGCTAGATTTCTTGCCGTTGAGCGCTGCTTCACCCGAGCTTTTTTCTTGGCTCTATAAATACCTAAGCTTAAGCCTTCCTTTGAGACTTTTGATCACTCCCACACTTCATTGAGTCATCCTTGATCATTTCGAAGCCTTCATTGAGCCATTACTTGAGTTTACCTTCAAGCTTGATTTGATTCTTCATCAAGGCATCAAGAGGAGCTAGGATTCATTGTGTTGGAGCTAAGTATTTGTATTGTTGTATTTTTTCTCCATTACTTGTATATTTTCTTATTTATTTCATTGGATTTGAGCTTGTGAAGACCTAGGTTGTTAGGTCTTGAAATTGAGTGGTTGCCTTTGTGTTTGAGGCTTAATTCCATCGGTGTAAACTTAGTTTACTAGGATTAGTTGAGTTGTCCCTTAGGTTGAGATGGAAGAGTGCTCTCGGTAAGAAGGCGGAGACTTCCGGGTGTGGAAGTTCCTTAGGTTGGGAGCGAGACTCTTCGGGTGAAAGTCCTCGTTGTAAGGGAAACAAGATTAATGTAGTAAAGTTTAGTTTGGAAATCCTAAGCGAGATGCTTAGGTAGTGGAGTGGGCATTGAGGTCGAACCACTACAAATAATTGTGTCTGCATTGATTCTACTTGTGTTTATTTCATTATCGCATTTACTTTGTTTCCGCTTGCTACTCATCTTGTAGTTTGCCTAAGTAACCAAAAAAATGATTAAAACCGGATATAGGCAAAAAGATTAGTAAACATACTATTCACCCCCCCTCTAGTGTGACCATTTCCCCAATATTGCCTACTTGTGCATTGTGTAAAGGGCCTCACTTAACCCAAGGATGTCCAGAACGACAAGCCTTGAGTGTCCTGATAGCAGAAACCGTGGTGGAGACAATGTCCAACGTCTCCATGAAGAAAGATAAGGGTAAAGGAAAAGCAGTTTCCTCAGCGAGTCACAGTGGGGGGTCATCGAGCGACCACTCCAGCGAAGACGAGTACAATGAGAGAACCAACATAGGAGCGGTACAACTGCTCAATGTTCTCAAGACTCAAGTGGGGGAGCAGAAACCCACGACAAAGCATCCAGAAGCGATGAATTAGCTGATGTTCATCAATATCAAGTTGAACGGCAGAACCGCCCGAGCGATGGTAGACTCAGGAGCAACTCATAACTTTATTGCCAGAGAGGAGGCAAAGCGAATTGGACTCTAACTAGGGAAAAGTTCGAGTCATGTCAAAGCAGTGAATTTCGCAATATGGAAGATCGATGGCATCGCAAGAGATGTTCCATTGAAAGTTGGAGGATGGAAAAGGCAGATCAACTTGATGGTCGTGCCCCATTGAAAGGAAGGAGTCTGACGAGGGCGCGCAGAGCAGATGGTTCATAAAACACAAGAGTGCGCATGGCAGATGGTCTCTAAGTCGCAATATTTATGCGTAGAGCAGATGGTTCATAAGACGCAAGGATTGTGCGCATGGCAGATAGCCTCTAAGTCACAATATTTTTGTGCAGAGCAGATGACTCGTAAGACACCCGCGTAGGGTAGATGGTTCGTAAGACGCAGCGCACAGCACGAACCCACAACAAGGATCAGGGAGCAAGTCCCATATCAACCGCCTTGCAGAAGGGCCTCACCAGAGTTGGTGGACTTCGCAGTTTGAGGCATTTTCAAGCAGGAAGAACATTCCACCACTTATGAGAGTCGAATACTGAACGACACGGAGCGACGGTACCCAGTCCGCAAGATGAATAAATGGAAGATCAAGAATCAAGAGCTCTCTAACACCTTCAAGAAACAAGTCGACGAGGGCGTCGACTTCGTAAGTGGGGGAGAATGTTAGAGACCTTCAGGGTTGTCAAGTCCTGTATGTGTCATGACGGTCCCTAACGTGCATTGTAAATATTGCATCATGAGCATACATGTAAATATGCATTGTAAAACGCGTCCGCGCCCCATCCACCGCTCTTGCTCACGCCTAGGCAAACGACCTCGTTTGCCTAGGCGTGGCATGGACGGTGGGGGTGTGCGAACATAAGAATTTTGTCATGCTCCTCGTACTTTTGGAAACCTTGGGGGTGGCACTTGGGGGTTAGGCTCTACAAGTATAATACCCAAGTATAGTCTGGGCACACTCTAGTCTTTCATTCTAGCTTTCGTTCAAGAATTTTCATGCAATCGACCATTTGGTCCAACAACATTTTTGCGTCCAAGCACTCAGAGGCTTCGACCCACGCGAAGTGGGAGCTCGTGACTTTTTATCATTGGCCAAGCAAATCGGCTTAAGGCTGATTCCTCGTATGAAAAGCGAGGGAGCTGCACAAACATTTTCCGCCCAAACAGTTAGTCTGTGACAGTGCGGTGGCGGCAGTGCGTCGGCGGGCGCCAGCGTCGGTGTCGGTGCCAGAATTGCTTGCGGCCTGGCCGGCAAGGAAGGGTGGCGGGTGGAGTGGAGGTGGAGACCTAGGTGGAGAGATGAAATGAAGGGCTGAGATTGATTTGTGTGAGATGAATGGCTGGATTGAATTGGTTGAGATGAAGGGCAAGGATTTGGTCTTGTGTTGATGGAAGGCTGTGATTGTATCTTGTTAGATGTAAGACTGTGATTGTATTTAGTTAGACGTAAGACTGTGATTGCATCATGTAGATGGAGGGCTGTGATTGCATTTGGTTATATGTAAGGCTGAGATTGCATAAAGTTAAATAGAGGGTTGTGATTGCATCTGATTAGATGTAAGACTGAGATTGCATCACATTAAATAGAGGGCTATAATTGCATCATGATAGATGGAAGACTGGGATTGTATCATGATAGATGGAAGACTGGAATTGCATCAGGATAGATGTAAGGTTGTGATTGCATTATGATAGATTGAAGGCTGAGATTACATCATGATAGATGTATTGTTGTGATTGCAACATATTAGATGTTAGGCTGTGTTTGTGATTGCAACATATTAGATTGCAACATATTGTTGTGATTGCAACATTCTAGCTTTCGTTCAAGAATTTTCATGCAATCGACCATTTGGTCCAACAACATTTTTGCGTCCAAGCACTCAGAGGCTTCGACCCACGCGAAGTGGGAGCTCGCGACTTTTCATCATTGGCCAAGCAAATCGGCTTAAGGCTGATTCCTCGTATGAAAAGCGAGGGAGCTGCACAAACATTTTCCGCCCAAACAGTTAGTCTGTGACAGTGCGGTGGCGGCGGTGCGTCGGCGGGCGCCAGCGTCGGTGTCGGTGCCAGAATTGCTTGCGGCCTGGCCGGCCAAGGAAGGGCGGCGGGTGGAGTGGAGGTGGAGACCTAGGTGGAGAGATGAAATGAAGGGCTGAGATTGATTTGTGTGAGATGAATGGCTGGATTGAATTGGTTGAGATGAAGGGCAAGGATTTGGTCTTGTGTTGATGGAAGGCTGTGATTGCATCTTGTTAGATGTAAGACTGTGATTGTATTTAGTTAGACGTAAGACTGTGATTGCATCATGTAGATGGAGGGCTGTGATTGCATCTGGTTATATGTAAGGCTGAGATTGCATAAAGTTAAATAGAGGGTTGTGATTGCATCTGATTAGATGTAAGACTGAGATTGCATCACATTAAATAAAGGGCTATAATTGCATCATGATATATGGAAGACTGGGATTGCATCATGATAGATGGAAGACTGGAATTGCATCAGGATAGATGTAAGGTTGTGATTGCATTATGATAGATTGAAGGCTGAGATTACATCATGATAGATGTATTGTTGTGATTGCAACATATTAGATATTAGGTTGTGTTGATCATGTTTAGATGAAGGGCTGAGATTTTATTACTAAGTTATTGATTGTAACATCGATATATTTGTTCGTAGCAGTGATTTATTAAATAAATTTAAGATAATTCTTCTATTATTCTACATAATTATTTGGAGGTCTTAAGATTAGCAAAAATATTCATATTATTTATGAAATTTTACCTAATCGACGTTCTGGAGTCATTGGTGAGGTCTATTTCGCCATCAGATCTTCGGATTTTGAAAACAATAGGCGGATGTCGCCTTGTTTTGCATGCCAAGCTGAAAAATCGTATTATATATGTTTTTATGGTTCAATCTGAGATGATTCATGGATATAGTAGTTAATGAGGTAAATCTTATCCTAGATCAATGATTCCTATAGCGAGTTATTTTATCCTATTGTTCCAGTCCATTAATTTACAGTTGGAGTTCATTTTTGCACTACTTTCATGATACACGTGCTTCCTTTCTTACAGTGATAAGATGTGCTATAATTCTATGTCATGATTAGTTATTTGTGCTCAATATTTATGATTTATGAGCATTATTTCTACATATATATCCGTATGTGATTGTGATGGATGGCAGGAGGAGGTGGAGGATGAGGTATGCACTTGATATACCCTTTATTACCTGTTGATAGCACATCTTGTTAAGCTTATATACCTATATGTGTGGTGTTGTGATGTGCTTGTTGCATTTCCCGGAAGCCTCGCTGGTGAGGGGAGGGTATACCTAGAAGAGACAGCGTTGGCCTTATTCTAGAAGTTCGAGTGGTGAGGGAAGATCATACCCCAAAGAGACAGTCCGGAGACCCGAGCAGGTGAGAGGAATGTATGCCCCAACAGGCTAGCTCGGAAGAGCCAGTGCCGGTGAGGGGAGGGCATGCCCCAAATAGACGGCACAAAGCTGGGTGGTAGTTCAGCGGCCACCCATCTACCTACCCTATGTGGCTATGTGGGATCGACAGGTCCGGAGAGCATGCATATGATTGAGGTGTTGCATTGCATGCTTATGATTGAGGTGTTGCATTCATCATATTTTATTATTGTGGATATGCTTATACTTATTGATGGATGTTTATACTAATTGTTGTGGATATGAGTGGAGTGGTGGATGTGTTACTGATGCTTGTTCTGTCATTTTTAAAGATATTTTATTCTTGTTGACGGATGTTGATTTCATGCATAGAGTTGTGGATATATTATTGATGATTTCTTCTGACGTTGTTGTTCATTATGTATCGGTCATTTGTGTTTTTATGTATGATGATTGATTTGGTGAATTGAGGACTGATATGCTCACTAAGTTCTAGTTGGACTTACCCCCTCATTACTATTGTTTTGCAGCATTTGAGTTAGATCAGAGAGGTACCACGGTGCAGTAGCACTGCTGATGGCGGCAGGGCAGCGGGTCCCGTGACACGTCGTGATCGAGGAGGATACCGAGTCTAGTCATTTCTATTTTTGTTGAGTCTAGTAGACTCAGCTTTTTTTTTCCGCATTTTCCTTAGTTTGGGGTGTCCTTGTTGGGACTTTAATGAAAATAAATTGAACCTTTAGCATATTTTTTTTTAATTAGTGGTTGGGTTTGTTTTAGAATTTGATGTTTTTCTCTAAATTTTAAATGTCATAAAATTTTTGAGTTCATTACTTATTTATGTATAGTTTGTTTTGAGGTTAGGCTTGGGGTACGTGGCGTACCCTGGCCGGTCATACCGAATTTCAGGTGTGACATAAAGAGTATTTAAATAAAGTGACAACTTAATAGAGGAACAACCAATAGGATAATCAACCCGTGGCACATTGTTAAAATCCAACTGACTCAACACTGATTTAACACCCATATATCGAGCGTCAATAAATTCCCAAAGAGCTTGAGCTACCTCGTAGTCCAAGAACACATGACCAATGGTCTAAGAAAGACTGTCACACAAGACACAACCTTGGGAATTAGTCATACCAAATCCAAATAGTCTATCCGCTATGATAAGCTTTTAGTGAAGGAATTTCCATCAGAAAAGTTTAACACGAGAGGCGACAGGAGCATTCCAGATAGCTTTCCACATTGGTAGCCTATTAGATACAATATTAATATTCTGAAAAACAAAGTTATGTGCTGATTTGGAACTAATAAGACCCTTAGGGGCTCGTTTGGTACACTGTATAGTATTAGCATGTATAGTACTAGTCTGTATTGACTAACCTTTATAGTACTAGCCTGTATAGTATTAGTATATATTGACTAACCTGTATTATATTATATTATATTATATTATATTATATTATATTATATTATATTATATTATATTATATTATATGTAATATATTATTTATTATAATATATTACCTATAATATAATATAATATAATATAATGTTATATATATAATATATATTATATAATGTAATATAATATAATATAATATAATATAATATAATATAATATATAATAATATACACTGTAATATATTATAATATAAAAAATTATATAATATTTTTTATCATTAAAATTATTACATAAATTAAAATTATTTTTATATTATTTTTTAAATATATTTTTAAATTTTTGATTGGAGATATCCAAAATATTGAAAGTTTTAGTGCAGACTAATGAAGGGCCCGTTTGGTTCGCAAACTGCTCATCACAGGACACCAGACAAGGACAAGGACAAGACATCATATGTCCTGGAACAATAGCTATACCGTGTTTGTTTCGTCAAGAACAGGACACGATATTCCGTTCTATCCTGCGTTTGTTTCGCTATAACAAAGTATTATATATGACAAATGACTAAAATACCCTTGTAAATTAGTCTTAAAATTAATTAATATGTAAAAAAATATTAATATATAGTATCAAATACTTTAATACAATAAGAAGTTTTAGTTTAACTAATAAGTGTTCAACTAATTTTCAATTAACCTAAAAGTATAACAATAGGATAATACCGAAAAATATAAAAATCATACCAAACGATTTCCAATCTTAAATCTGACATCACCATCGCGTTCAGCACGCGAAAATTTACAACTTTGGTATTCATCTCGACTCGATCCGACGATTCTACGATCAAAGAAAGGGGTAATTTTGACAATTACAGCCCTTGTCCTCCGCCCGATTTCGGTGTACCGAGAAATTTCTCAGTACACCAAAATGGGTGGAAATCCTGTCCCGGACAAGGAGAAGTCTTTGTCCCGAAGCTTCTTTTGCAAACCAAACGGGGGACATGGGCGGATGTCCAGTCCAGTCCCCCGTTTTTTAGCAAATCAAACGGGCCCGAAGAGTTTTGATAGTGTATTACTAATAATACACCTTATGGCAACTTTTGAGGTACTATTTTTAGTACATGTATTAGTTAATATCCTTCTCAAATACTTACTCTACAGGATGCTTATATAGAATACCAAACCTGCCCTTACAGTAGATCGCCATATCCATTTATCATCATCAGATCTAATGGGAAGATTAATCGTGGACAACACCTCCACGAGGGGCTTACCAAACACATTAATCAAATTAGTATTCCAAGCGTTATAATGTATTAAAGAACATACATTTAAATTCATGTCAACGTTAGCAAAAAAATGTTTAAACGGTAAAGGAGTATCAAACACCCATGAATAAAGAAATACACTAGTATTGGAACCAGAGGATATCAACTTCTTAAATCCAATTTTAAAGAACTGAGCAATTGTAAGACTAAAAGTTTGTCTTACCATGTTTAGCAATCACATTACAGGTTCAAATTGTAACATGGTTATTAATGAGTTGATAAATTGAAATATAGTTATTAATAAGTTGATAAATCTTTTTGGCGGATAAATCAATTCTCATATAATTCAAATTTTTAATATCTAAATCTCCTTCCAATTTCGGTTTAATTATATCATGCCAAATAATTAAATGAAGATCACTTTTATCTTTTTTAGAACTCCATAAGAAGTACTAATAATAGTAACATGGAACTAAGATACACATAAAGCATAAATAAGAACATAATTTAAATCTGAATTTATCAAAACAAGTTTTGCAACTTGAGACAAATTTTTCCTATTCCAATTATTTAATCTATTATTAACATTGTCAAGAATATAATTGAAATTACTATAATGTATTTGTCTAAGAAAAATCTTAGCACCCAAGTATTTATTGGATAAGATCCACAATTCATATTAAAAAATCTATAAATTTTATGTTTAATCTCATTATTTGTATTGTTAGAAAAAAAAAATTCTAATTTTTTATTTGTAATTTTATTATAACACTCAAAAACATTCAACACATTTCAAATAGACTTGTCATTAGCTCTAAAAACTAAAATGTCATCCGCATACATTAGATGATTTATCTTAAAATTATTTTTGATGTTAACGGGATAAATTTTATTCTTATCGCAAGCATCATTCAACACGAAGGAAAGTAAATTACTAAAAATTATATATATATATATACGAGCAAAGATGATCCCCTTGCCTAATACTACAAGAAGTCCCAAAGTATTTTGAATTATAATCATTTGTAGGACAAAAAAAACTTATACGACAAGAGAAACAAGTAGTATAACTTTTAATCCAGATGAATTTATGAGAAAAATTCAAAAAATTTAGCATATTAAAAATTGAACTACAAGCAATACGATCATAAGTCTTTTCTAAATCAATCTTAACCATAATACAATGACTCTTACCCTTAGAATTAAGAATAGAGTGTATAATTTCCTGAGCAACGATAATATTGTCATGAATAAATCTACCCGAGATAAAGACAATTTGATTAATAAAAATGAGACTATCCAATGCAGGTTTAATCCTATTAGCTAGGCCTTTAAACAAAATTATATAGGAAACATTGCAAATATCAATAGGCCTAAAATCTTCAACAATATTAGGATTATTATTTTTGGAAATGAATAGCAGTTCAGTTTAATTCCAATCAACAAAAATAATATCAGTATCATAAAAAAATATTTAAGGCATTCAAAAAAGAATTAGTAGAGATAATATTCCAATAAATTTAAAGAATTCACATGTAAAACCATTAGGAATAGGGCTTTTCCCAAAACCCAAGTTTTTAACAACAACAATAACTTCTTGAAGGGAGAATTCATTTATTAAATTAAAATATTAAATTTGACATGCTTATCAAGTTAACAAATCTAATAACTTGAAATAAGGTGTTAATTGCAATTAGCAGTTAGTGAATTCAGTGAAAAAATTCTTACTACTTTTACGTGCATTTCATTGTATTATTGACTTTGGTGAAATGTTCTAAAAATCTAAAATGAAATGTTAAATGCAATTATACTAGCAACTTTAGTGAAAAGTCCCTCATTGCTTTTAGATGCATTTTACTGTATAGATACTTCACATTTCACTTGTATATGAAATTCATAAATCTAATAACTAGTAAAATGCATATGAAATCAGGTATGAAATCAATTATGAACTTTACTGTTTAACTGTAATACCTGTGAACTCATATTTATTTTTCTTCAGTTCAGGGAGAGGGTTCAGGGTCGAGTCGAGTCGAGTCGCGGGACCATCACGACTAGAAGGTATGGTTGTGTATATTCAGTTATAAAATAGTTTCTTTTTATGTTATTTATGATTAATTGGGTATGATTTTCTTGTTGGGTTATAACCGGGTCCATTAGAGTTAATGGGTGCGGGTAGAGAAACTTAACTATATATACCTCACCCAAGCCGTTGCACGCAAGAAAGAGGAGTCGTGCGACAGCTTGAGGCGAGGCAGATAGAGAGAGAAAGGGGGCAGTCGGTACTCAAGAATCGCCGTCGGAATTTGGGGTTTCGTCGAGCGTTTTTCTTCTTTTTGTCCAATCAAAGGTGAGTGATTTACCCTTGTAGATTGAGGTTTTCTTTCTCTTTGGCGGTTCCTTGTCATGAGTAAAAATCTGAAATTTTTCCATGATTCTTGATTCTTTCTTTGATTGGGGCTAATATTATGCTTCACCAGTCGATTGCCCTTTGAAGTTAAAGATTTTAAGTAAGGGTGTGCATGGGTACCGGGTAGACCCAGAACCGGTTGGAACCGACCCGATTTGGTAGGTTCCAGGTAGACCCAAATTAAATTCGAGTAGGATCCGGAACGAAAATTTAGGAACCGATTAAAACCGGTTCCGATTTCGAGTCCAACGCATCGGGTGCCCGGAATCAGTACTGGAACCTGTACTTTGGAATTTGTTCATTTACAAGTTCCAGTGTACAGGTTCCAACAGGGTACATTGTACCCAATTGGAACATGTACATTTACAGGTTCTAGAACAGGTTCCAACAGGGTACTATGTTGGAACCTGTATATGAATAGGTTTCAACAGGGTATTCGGAATCGGAACCGAAACTTGTGGTTTCGGGTAGGATCCGATTTCAGATTTCAACAAGATAGGGTCCGGTTCCAAAACTTAGGAACCGGTCCTATACAGGGTAGGGTCCGAATCTCATAAAAAATACAGGGTATCCGAACCCGCTCACCCCTAATTTTAAGGGTATAATTGTTGTGGGACCCTAGAAGCATGATTCCTTCCTCTCTCGGCCGCTCCTTACAATGATGTGCATATTAAATATTTTTTTTCTTTGATTGAGTTTTAGATGAACGTGAAATGAGTTTTGGGCATGAGAATTGGATTGGCATGTACGACAGCCCTAAGGAATTCTATTCAAACCTAGGGCCGGCCAAAGGGGAATTGTAGAAGGTGAATTTCATGAAAACGAAACCATGTTTTGAAGTGATGAGGTGTAAACTTTGAAATTTACTTAGGTGTTGTAATCTAAATTGTTCCTAGGTTGTTAATTGATGGATTATCTTTCATTGCTTGGTGGTAACTTAGGAAGGTCCCTAAATCAAGGATATATGCTGGCCTAATACTATTTGAGAATTAAGGTAAAAAAAATATTCTTGTGGTAATTGGAAATAGGTGTAAGCCTTAAAACTCTTGAAGGACCATTAATTTGAGAACCATGGAATGGTTGGTCGGTTACCCTATTAGGGTAATTAAGAGGTTCGGCCATGATAGACTAAGAAGTTCATTCCAGGTAAGTTTCCTTTAATGTTAATGCTAGGTAGTTTCTAATATCATTGCATTTTTTTTGTGGTACATAGATGTTTATGTATTCTTAGCTTATCAAATATATTTAATTGGTGTTTCTCATGCTAGAAATATGGGATGTTTATCATTATGATTTATATATGTGTAGTTAAACTATAACGCATGAATGTGAATTTTATGTAAAGATATATGTTTAAACTAGTCATTACATTAAATATGCGTAAGCTGGGAGTTGGCCTAAGGTTTTCAACTTTGGATTTAATCTCGGTTTTGATGATAATAAATATGGAACTAATGATTTCATGAAGAGTTATTTTCAGGTTTCATATCGGTTAGCGCACGACGTCCTCGATCGAAAAAATCAGAGAAATCAGAGAAATCGGCAAGGACGCTCATCGATGCTCGGGATTGTTCGGGAAAATAGAGTTTAGGTTTAGGACGTCTAGATAAATTATAAATTCTCATGATGATGCAAAGAAACCCAAAAACTAATCCTGAACCTCAAAACACGAAAACTCAAAAAATCAGAAAATGACCCTGAAATTCACTAAGCCTAGGGAGCTCCTTGAATGACTATATAACCTAGACATTTTCTTGGCTCCAAAAATATCAATAATTATTCCTTAGGTAAAAACTAGATAACGAGATATTTTAAAAGAATTTTTGAAAGCCTTTAACATACCCATATTTGACCCGGAAGATTAAAAAAAAATAGTTTTTCAAAAATTTGTACTAGACCCCAAAAATTAGATTTTGAATCTTAAGGATTTTAATTTTTTAGATATTTTTATTGAATCCAAATGGGGGTAATCCTTATATAACATTTATGTTTTAAAGTTAACTTAAAGTTAGTAAGTATTATATAAGTAGACTTAGTGAAGACGGAACCAAAAAATGAGCAAACAAGCAGAATACTCAGCCAAACCAAGCAGTCTGCCTAGTTTCAGTTGACCAGTCGATCGACCGAATGCTGCCAAAAACTGGCAGTAGGCAAGTGGGGTCGACCGAAGTATGCCAGAGAACGGCAGTATGCCTTCGGTCGCTCGGTCGATCGACCGACGATCGACTGGACCTGCGATTGGAGGGCGAAAACAACTAGTTTTTCAACCGTTGAGTTGAGTGTTTCATGCCAACTCTTCATGGCTTATAAATACCAAGCCATGAGAGTCTTTTCTCCATGATCTATGATTCTATTGAGTCATTCTTGATCATTCTCAAAGCTTTTCTTGTGTCATTCTTGATCATTCTCAAAGCTTTTCTTGAGCCATCCCTTTAATAACCTTAGTTTCCATGATACATCCTTGATTTTGCCTTCAAGCTTTAAACGATTCATCATTGAGGCATCAAGAGAAACTAGGACTCATGTTTGGAGCTAAGTATTTATTGTATTATTTATTTGCTCCATTATTTGTGCATTTTTATGATTTATTTCATTGTATTTGAGCTTGTAAGACCTAGGTTGTTAGGTCTTGAAATTGGGTGGTTGCCTTTGTGTTTGAGGCTTAATTCCACCATTGTAAACGTAGTTTATCAGGATTAGTTGAGTTGTCCCTTAGGGTTGAGGTGGAAGAGTGCTCTCGGTAAGAAGGCGGAGACTTCCGAGAGTGAAAGTGTCTTAGGTTGAGGGCAAGACTCTTCGGATCAAAGTCCTTGTTGTAAGAAAAATAAGATTAATTTAGTAAAGTTTAGTTTGGAAATCCTAAGCAGGGTGCTTAGGTAGTGGAGTAGGCATTGGGGCCAAATCACTATAAATAATTGTGTTTGCATTGCTTCTACTTGTGTTTACTTCATTATCGTATTTACTTTGCTTCCGCTTGCTACTCAACTTGTAATTTGTCTAAGTAACCAAAGAAACGATTAAAATCAGATTTAGACAAAAAAATTAGTAAACACACTATTCACCCCCCCCCCTCTAGAGTGGTTATTTCATCAACCCTGGGATTTAATTTCCATTGCTGTGATTTATTAATTATGTGCAGAAATTAGAATTTAAATTGCTGGAAATTACCGATTTAATGCTGAAATTTAATTAGGACATTGTCCTAAACTCCAAGAGCTATAACTAAAATTCTATGGGCTATAATTAACCTCTAGGAGGTCATTCTCTAGGGCTAAGCCTATAGAAATGTATATACGCCAAGGGAGAATAAATGGTAGGGGCTAGTATGTCATATAGAGCACGATATCATGAGTTCCCTACTAATAGATGACAACGAATAAAGAAAAAACCCAATACTTAATCTTCAACCTAGAGACATCATATTATGAACATAAATATTTAGTACTACAAGTATGATGATTTAATCTGCACCCTGTTGAGAAGGGTAACACATGAGGATCTAATGTGAGGGCCCGGGCAGGGGCCAGAAGTAGGCACATGCTTGGGATTTAATTAGAAGAAATTTATGTAGTTATGTATGTGTGGTGCGTGATGTGTAGTGTGAATGTACGGCTGGTCGAGGCCGCTCACTGCACACACGACTGGTCGAGGTCGACTGGTGTGCATGGTTATCCAACTGGTCGAGGTCGAGACTTGATCATGTTGGTGCGATTGGTCGAGGTCGCCTATACTTTATGATGCACGGTTGGTCGAGGCCGAGATGAAGTCATGTAGTAAAGCTTGTTAGAGGCAAATGAAATTCTTTGTGCAAGTAGGCCAATGGGTCGTATGCTATGTGTGATGAATGGGCCATAAAGGCCGAATGGTTATGTTTTATGATAGGTCAGTTATGGCCGGATGTTGAGCTTTTGCAGGTGGACCAAATGGCCATGCTTTATATAAAAAATCACTAACACTATATCTTTATTGTCTATACTAACTTTATGATGGGATATTGATGGAGGTTCATTAGAATCATTCACTGAGTTCCTTTTGGACTCACGGTTGTTTGTTTTGTTTATTTTGTAGAGTCTGGCCGGTGAGGTAGGCTGATAGATGTGGCGCAGCTAGAGGAGAAAACATTACCGTTAATCTCGTAGCAAGCTGGTTTAGGAGTCGTAGTCGAGTTGATAGTTTTTCTTTTCCTTTCATGCATAGGACTGCTTAGTTTGGATTATTGGAGTTTGTAAACATTTGATTAAGACATTTTAAATAAATTGCATCGTTTTGGTCTGTTACATTTATACTTTATTCTGAGTCAGTGTAGTAGTATGCATGATGTTAGGCTTCAAGGTGTTTACGCATACCCTGGTCGGTCACGTGACCCTGAGTTGGGGCGTGACGTTAACATTTTTTTTTCTCCAAAAGAATCAGCTCAAGGGAAGATCACTCCTTGCTCCATTGGAAGGGTAAAGAATACAGAGGACTAGTAGTCGTGCATTCCTCGCCTCCAATAGAGCAAGAATATATTCCCCCTCCACCCTCGTCAATTTTATTATCATTCAACAATCCACTTACATCATGCGTATTTGTATCAGTATCCCCCTTTACAGACCTTTCCATACTAGTTTTACTCCCTAACTCTATCATTATCTGATTACATTTCAATACAAAAAAACTATTCTCACCATTTAAGATTTGATCATCAGTTATGTCTTTGTTGCTTAGACACTTCCTTGTCAAATCGTTTGCAGCTTGGTTCTTCATTCTATCAACATGCATCCATCTCTTGACATTTACCTCTTCAGCTATTGCTTTGATTTTTTCCAAGATACCAAATATATCCCATGGGCATTTAATTTCATTCTTCAGTACTTTTATTAGTACACTCATCTTTAATCACCACATTTTTAATGTTCCTCCTAGCATTGTCCAATCCAAACCACATTGCCATAGCTTATGCTTGCAATGGATTTCTAGCAAAGCTCAAGCCTCCTCCTTCTAAAATTCTACTGTCATTTTCTTCAAATGTGAATCCACATCCCATTGTATAAAAATCCTTCCATGCTGCATCACAAAACAGCACAGTCTCATACCTATCAATTTCTTCATTTGATTTTTCCTTCTTGGCTTCAACACACTCAAAATTTCCTACATTCTTCTTCAAACACATGCTCATTGTCTCTAATATTACCTTATTATATATAGAGATGAGGCCCTATTTTTTCTTTTCAAACTTCATTATGTTTTTGTTTTTCCACAACTACCATATTGAGTTTGCAATAAAAGCTAATAAGAAGCTGGCTGAAATTTTTTCATAGTACATGACCAGTTTCAAGAAATTATTTCCCCTCAGTCCAATCCTATAAATGAATGAATGTTATATTCAACTTCTCCTCTGCAATTCTCCAATATTCTCTTGCAAACCTACATTTGAAAAATATATGCTCGCCATTTTTCTTTTCTTCCTCACAAATGATGCATTCATCTACCTCACACTTTGAGAATTTGCTAAACCAAATATTGAAAGCCTATTCCATATCACCTTCCAACAGAATAGTTTCACTCTTTCAGAAACATTTAGTTTCCATAGTTTTCTCCAATCAAAAACTATATCACTTGTTTTCATTTCTTTTTGTTTCAGAAATGCAATATATACATCCTTTACTGATAAGCTTCCATCTCTACTTCTCATACATATCCATTTGTCTTTTATACCACCACTATTGACTTGTATAGTTGCAATATTCTTTTCCAGTTCTTTTCCAAAACATACATTTAGTATACTCCACCTACACTCACCTTCTGATAAAAACTCAGCAACCCTTCCATACTTGTTCAGTTTATCTACACTTATAAATGTAGGCCATAAATTAATAGAAATTTCACTCGACCATGGATCTTTCCAAATGTCACTATAATTCCCATCTACTATCAGTTTAGTGAAGCCATCCTTCAAGCACTCCAAATTATTCCTGATTGCCTTCATTTGGTGAGAACATTTCCTCTTTATGCTTTTGTTCCAAGGTTGTACAATTTCATATTTCTATTTATATAACCTGTACCATACAGATTCATCATCATTAAGCAAAGGCAAAATTCTCTTTGCCATCATTGATTTCTTTATCATTTCCAAATCCTAACTCCACCAAAGCATTTGTTGGCAGTAACCTATTTCCACCTTATCAGATTTGCACTTCTTTTTTCATTTTCTCCTTAGAAGAAATTTTTCTGCATTTTTTTTATTGTTTTATCTCCCATCCAAGTGGTCATCAAATTGTAAATTGATAAAGCATTGACAACAAAATTAATCTTCCCGCTTGAGATACTTGACTTTTTACCCATCCCTCTATTCTTTTTCCAAATCTTTCCAAGACCTTGTTTTGATTTTTCCTATCCATTCTTCTGGGGGATAAATAAGACCTTAAATAAAGCATTGGAAAAGTACCTTCATTTATGTTCATTACTTGATATATCCGTTTTATTTCAAGATTACACTTCTTTGGAAAATAGATTTCTCTTTATTCACCTTTTGCCTTGTTAGCTCACAATAAAAATCCAGTTCCTCTCTCAGTTCCTTTATAGATGATTTACTTCCTTTGATAGTTATAATTAAGTCATTTGCAAAGCACAGATGACTCAACTCAAACTCCTTTATCTTAAGAGCTTTGATCTTCCCTATGTATACATAATGCTTAAGAAGTATTCATAGTATTTCCTCCATTATAATGAACAAGTAAGGTGATATAGGGTCATCTTGTCTTACCCCTCTATAACCTATGAAAGGTTCAAATAACACTCCATTCATTTTGCAAAAGAAATCAACCTTCTCTATACACCCTTTTATCCAATTTATCATATGCTCAAGGAACCCCATGCATCTCATTGCCATGTATATAGCTTCCCAACTAACCATGT
The DNA here is from genome assembly GCA_034359265.1 of Canna indica. NCBI lineage: Eukaryota > Viridiplantae > Streptophyta > Magnoliopsida > Zingiberales > Cannaceae > Canna > Canna indica. The sequence goes on along the minus strand of CP136898.1, from coordinate 25,386,583 downwards.
CATAAGCCTTCTGAAGATCTAACTTCAACACTATATAATTATCTCTGCAACCACTAAAATAATATCCTATATCTGTCTTCTAGGTATGAATGTTGTTTGCTCAGGGCTAATAATTTTTCCAAGTAAAGGCCTTATCTATTTTCGTTAACATCTTATATAGGACATTGCATAATGTAATAAGCCTTAATTCCTCAATTCTGCATGCCTTTTCTTTTTTCTGAATCATTATCAGCATAGTTTCATTTCACCCTTTTGGAAGTACTATTGTTCTTTGAAATAAGACAATTTTAGCTTTAATACTTTTCATAACAATCTTCCTATTCTTTAAGTAAAATTCTAGAATATAATCATCCTTCCCATATCTTTTTTCGCTCCCTATGCCATTTGTTGCTTTATAGATTTCTTCCATACTGAAATTAGTTATTTTTTTCCAGCTCAATTTCTCATTGTCTTCATCTTTTCTTTTCCACAACTCTTTGTACCAGTCAGCCATATAGTTCACCATTTCTTTGCTATCGGTCACTGTAAGCTGATTCACTTTCAATTTCTCAACAAAGTTTTTTTTGTCTTCTTATCCTCACTAAATTATGGAAAAATTTAGTATTTTTGTCTCCTTCTTTCATCCATTTGCATTTGGCTTTTGACCACCACTTCAGGTTTAACTGTCTATTTAGAGCTTTTATTTTATTCACTAAGATTCTCATATACACTTCCTCTTTTTTAAATTTTTCTCCAAATTTCCAACTCTCTCTTTGTTCCACTTTGTCAACTCTTTTTAAATTGTCTGATAACATGCACTACATTGAGCACTCTCCTCTTTGTTCCAACATTCCTTTACAACTTCATTCAACTAATTGTATTATAACAAAAAATGTTCAAAAACAATATTTTTGTTTAATTCATTTTCTTTCCTCCTCTTCCTCCTATTACACTTCACAATGAGAGGTCTACGATCAAATCCAATCATGCTTAAATGCTCCACCTCCACTGTCATGTTTTAGTCCATCCATCATGTGTTGTAGTACACCCTGTCCAGTGTTACATTTATTTTTCCTTCTCCACTTCTCTTATTTAACCAGGTGAAAGAGGGACCAATGAACCATGTATCCAATTATCCAACGGTATTGATAAATCCATTGAATTGTATACTTGACTGATGTGTTTCGAAAGGCCTTCCACCTCTTTTCTCTAAACCATTTGATATACAATTCATGTCCCCTAATACCAACCAAGGTATATCAGGAACCTCTATCTTCTTCATTCTGTCCCAAAGTCCATTTATTTTATTCCTTTTTGTACTAACATAAATTTCAGAGAAGAAGAAGCATTTCTCATTCTCTCTTTCCATTACACAATTGGAGTGTTTATCTTTAAGTACTATTTTTCCTTTTAAAATAAACTTTCTCTATAGTAAAATTAAAATACTTGATTTGCCAATACTGCCCACATAGAAACCATCCCAAATTCTTCTTCTTTTTTCATATACTGTGTAGCCTCTTCATCTTCTAAATGAGTCTCCAATAATAGTACAATATCCACATTATTTCTGTAAATCAAATACCATAGAAACTCATTTGCCCCCCTTTTATTTACGCCTCTTATGTTCCAACTTACAATCTTCATTTTCACAATTCAAAGATACTATCCTTTTTTTAATTCTTTTTTGGATCTCCATCATCACCAATTGCATTTGTCTCCTTTGAAAATCTTCTTTTTTTTCATTCTTACTGATTTAAAGGCAACAGGAACATTGATAAGTGTCTTCTCTTTTATTTTTTCAGCCTCTTTTCTAACCTTTATCATCTTTCCTTCCCTATTTCTTGTCCATTCGGGATCAAAGCCTTGTTCTATGAAGTCATCTTCAGCAAATTCATTTTCCAAAATTTTTGACAATGAATTGCTTAATTTTTCAGATAAAGAATTTATGTTCATTTCCTTTTCATTCTCCCTCATTTTTTCCCCTTCCTTCTCTACCTCCATCTCTTTTGATTCAAAGTTTACTATTTCTTTTCCTATATTTCTTTCAATGATATCAATCTTCATAGTATCTGGATTATTTTCCTGCACTTCCCCCTTCTTATCGGTCCCAATGTTCCTTTGCCATACTTTCGGAGTATTCTCTATCTGATTCTTCTTATTCCTCCCCTCCATATGTACTTCTTTTACTGATTTTTCACTCCCTTTTTCATTCATCCCGATGAAAGAGCTGCCTCCTTTCATTTACCCTTCTCAAAAGTAGGGTTGTTCAACACATTAAAGGAGTTTTTTTGTTTCCACTCTTCTAAAAAAATTTCCTCTTCTTTTGTAATTGGATCCATGGTCCAAGCAAAGCCTCCTCACTGATTTTCTCATCCTTTTTTAGCACTTCCTTATCTATCATCTATTCCATATCTTTCTGAGCCATAATTCAGATTCAAAATGTTCAACTCTACTACATGAAAAATAGATCTTTGGAAGATTTTCATAAGCAATGTTCTGAAAAAACTTGCCCTTCTTTGTCTCCACCCATATTCCTTGCTCCATAGGTTTATTTAAGTCTAGCATAATACAAATTCTTGCGAATTTTCCTCTAATCCCTGATGAAGTAAATTCATCAATCTTCATTGGTTTTCCCACTGCAGCAACTAATTGAGGTAATATTGATTTATGCATAAACTCATATGGTAGTCCCGACATTTGAATCCAAACCGAGACTACCGAAATCACCTCCTTGGAAGGATGAAAGCATTCTCTCCATGGAATTAAAGACATCGCCTGACCTCTAAGAAACCAAGTTCCATCAAAATACACTCGTTAATAATCTTCTTCATTTATGAATTTAAATGCAAAATTCAGCCGCAAGATCTATGACTTGACAATTAGATTTCAGTCTCCAAATTTTAGGCATAGCATTTCTAACCAATTCTAAAGATGGAGTCCTACCGAAATATTTTTCATACATCATTAATTTGCATTCAAATCTAACCTTTTCTAAGTCATCCTCTGCAATCTGAACTCTCCCCTTCGCCATCTTCTCGATTCTTTCTATCTTCGCTTTAAGTAGGCTGGAGTTCTGACATTCTTCTTCTTTTCTCGCTAATTTGATCAACCCCGCCCATGAACTTGATTGTTTTCTCAGATTTTTCTCATCTTCAACCTTTTGTTCTTTTTTCCTCGGATATTGGTTCTTAACTTCACCCACATTCGTTTTGCATAGAGATGAACTTTCTCCTGCTTGCTCGATTCCAATCTCCACACTCGGATCCGGAGGATCGGGTGGCTTTTTTTGGCATCGGGATGATCGTCACAGTTGTCGCCCTTTTCGCCGCTGACTCGGCAGAAAACATGACTCACTTTTGAAGCATTTGAAAGCTTCTAAACTTTATTGTTTAACTATTAATATAAATTGTCAATGTAATTGAAAAATTATAACTTTGACAAATACTATGAAGTATTATGGTTTTGTCAATAAACCATAATGCGTTGATTTTGCCAAAATTTTAAATCTCATCTTTCTCCTATGATTATCAAAGGAGTCTATATTGTTGGGAAAATGTCAATTGAGAGACACAATGTCCCCGATTCATGGAGAAGCTTTAACAAATCTTTCTAGATAGGGGGACACAGAAGTGAAGGCAAGGAAACTTTAGATGCATGGTCACTTTCATGTCTCATGCTATATTGTGAGTAAGACTTCACCAAGGAGGAGAAGAAGATTAATTGTTAATAAATGAAGCCGCGGTATCACTTTCGAGACTAGTTTAGTTTCAATTCCTCTTCAAATTGAACCGTTCATTTGTAAATCTATGGCTTCAAAGTAATCGGGCCAGCTCAGCCCAATATGTCACCAATTCAATACTCCCACGTACTTGTACAATTGGGCTTAGTTGGGACCCAAATTTGAATCAAATTCTCTCAATGTACAAGTACCTTACCAGCTGTTAAATGATTTCTACTTTAAAATCGGAAAAGGTCTTGCAAAGTGATCAAGTATTTTTTTTCCTTTTCTTGCGCTCCACACCAAGATTTTGTCATCCAGTTGTTTGTGTAGAAACACAGCGGCAGCTGCTGGGCCAAATAAATCTCATGTGCAGGAACACTTGTTCTACTGTTTGAGCTAATTTAGCCTTTCTCCTACAAAATCCTTTACTTACAAAACATGATTCTTTGAGTCTTATTCAAGGATAGCAAAAATATATATATGTCCTTATTCTGAATTCCATGTGTGCTGTTCTTTTTCTATTTAAAAGTAGCAGTACAGTACTACTGAAAGTGATGCACCATCTAATTAACCCTAAATTAACAAAGACAGCTAGCGCAAGTCCATGATTGCTAGCTTGTATCATTTAAATCTGATTCATATACCACTTCAAATTCCTCCATAAAGTCTCAGCAACAACTTGCGGTGAATCAATCAAATGTCTGGGGGCATATATATATTCTTCTGTAAAGCAGAAGAAGACATAAAACCTTGGTTTTGCCAACCATTTATTCCAAAGGGAATAATTATAGAAGATATACATGTAGATAATTAAAGAGCAGTCACATTAATTCTTCATATATAATGAAATGGACCCATATAGATTTATGAAGCACTTGTGATGAGATTCTTCTTCTTGTCGGTGGGGAAAGTTCCATGCTCACACTTTCATGTAATGAGACGGCTTTGGCCACGTGCATGACACTCTTTCTCTCTCTCTCTCTCTCTCTCTCTCTCTCTCCCTCTCTTTCAAGTTGATGTCTGTTGCTTACAGATGATCGAATGCGTTTATAGTTTATATAGAAAAGAAGGACAACTTGAACTTGTGAATCCTGCGTGCTTGTTTGACTCTGATGGCAATCATCGCTAACATAATGTCTTCACATGGCAATTAACTGATCTAGTCGGAATGAAGTTAATGTGGTGAATAGATATTGGAGGAGGACTGAGTAGACTGTAAAGAGACTGAAGGCGTCATGATGATCATGTATTGCTTTGATGTTCCTGCTCACTCACGCGCAGAGAGAAAGAGGATGTCAATTCTATTATGGTTGGTGGACCATATATATTAATACTAGGGATTTAACTCTACTAATTAATTATAATATTTGGCTGTGTCGATTGGACCAATTTAAAATTTAGAGGAGGCTCATTAACTTAATTTTTATGTGACAAGACAAGTTGTCTCGTCCCTGCTTCATATTAGTACTATTTCTAACAGTCTAGGGATGCGAAAATTAAGGTTGAATTAATTTGAGTCAAACAAATTCCTATGCATGCAGTACTAAGATTCCATCATTAAAGAAGTATTAATTAGTGAAATGTAAGTTGATGGTGAACACGCAGGAAAACGTACAAAATAAGTGTCCAATTACGAAATCTAGATTAATAGTCTCATTTTGCACTTATCTATAAATGGGAATGAGCCTTACGCACTAGCAAATTAATTATACGCGTGATTGTCAATTCCTCATTACTTCTTGGATATTCTGATAAGAAAAAATTCGACGTCCAAATATCCTCGAGTGGTGTAATATAATAATAATTAATGAGCAGATATTTGTCGTACAATCAATAATGGTAACCGCGTTACTTTAATTTAGTCGGGTGGATGATAACTGATAAGCAATCGATCGAATTGGATATATAGTCCTATTGGATTCAGATCTGCTTCGGATCCAATAAGTCTATTGGTAAATTATTCTGGAAGTTGGACTACATGAGAGTTTTTTTGTATGTTCCGTTAAAAAAACTATAATTTGATTTTTAAAATCAAAATAAATATCGTTTTCGCATTTTGAATTTTATTTCAGAAAAAGCAGATTTTGGCCTAAAGATAAAATATATATATATATTTTTGACTTGTTTGCTTCATATAATATAATATAGAGGATAGAAAAAAGAGATGAATTTTTAATTCTTTGTTTGTTAATACATGAGTTAAAAAAAAATATGACTAAAAATATATAAAATTAATATTATATTTAATAAATATTGAATTTAAAAATCATATCAGATATGAGTAGAAGCAAATAAATCATTAAGACATATTTTGCTTCGTAGAATAAGAAATAATAGGATAATAGATGAATTTTGATCTCTTATTTATTTAGTGTTTGAATTAGAAGAATATAAAATTAGTCTTATATCTTATGCATACCTGATAAAAATATTTTATCCAATTCTTTCTCCCATCCGTTATCTTACCCTATTCAGATAAACATAAGAACCATTAGTGGTAATTTTATGTACTACCATATTTTAAAATTAATAAAAGCTTAAAATAATTAATATTTTTTACTTAGTCTACTTTCTATAAAGTAGTGCAATTAAGTGAAGAAAAAAGGTTTCTATAATCATAAACGATATTTCAAAAACAACGTGCGCTAAATTTATTATTATAAATTATTATTATTTCTTTAAATTCTCAAATTTTATGAGTTTTTCTCAATTTGAAGGCATATGCATTTTTGTCCTTAAAAAATAAATCAAATTACAAGCAATTACTTAGAAGGAAGAAATAAGTCCTCCAAGGTCAAGCATAAAAAAGAGAACTTATGTCTCATTAAAGTTTCATATCATTAATTGAGAGAAAATAAGTGGCCCATTATATAATGAAATTTTACAAGGTGAAGCACACTTCACAATAGCTTATTTGGTTGACACAACTTCCTAAGTAGCCAAAAGAGTCCTTATTTAATTGACACATTTCTTATATTTTGCAGGAAATATAATTTTTTTTTAAAGTACAATTTTCAGCAAAATGTAGGAAGTAACTTATCTAGGAGCACCTAGGTAAATTACACTTCCTAGTTCCTACATTGTATTTGAAAGAAAAACATAATTTTATCATTGCATTTGCATCTAATGATGAATTTATAATTTATGTTATCAACATTATGACATTAGATAATCCATAAATTATTGACCTAGCTCAATCTTAGCGGAGCAGAAGTATTCTGCCCACGAAAAGGAGATGCTTGTAGTCGTTCACTACCTTAGAGTGTAGCGAGTGTATTTGCTTGGGGATGATGTTTGTAGCGAAGACGGACAACGTCGCCAACACCTTCTTCAAGACTAAGAAGAAATTGACCATGTGGCAAGCAAGGTGGCAGAAATTCCTTGTTGAATATGACTTTGAATGGGAGCACAAGCTAGGGCGGCACAATCAAGTGGCGGACGCCTTGAGCTGGAAAGCATGGGAAACAATGGCGGCACTAACAGGGGTGGAGTGAGACTTCTTGGACAAAATCAAGGAGTAGGTCAGCCACGACTCCACATACTAGAAAGCTGGTCTCACAAGTTCATTACGGAGAAGTGAGACGATATTGGCTGCAAGAGGGACTGCTCTATGCTAAGGGTAGTCTGATGTACGTCCCTAGCGGAGGGCGACTGCGGAATCAGCTCATGCGCAAGTGTCATGATGCGCAGCACGCCAGGCACCCCAAGAAGGACATAATCACTACTAGAAATGTTACTTTCACCAATAGCCATCACTAATAGCCGCCCCGAGCCGTCGAAAATAGCCACAGCACTCTTACGGCCGCTCAGGCCATTGTAGATGTACCAACATCTGCAACAGTTTGCTTACGGTCGCATCAATTGTCACTTATAATTCAATGGCGCGCACGTGGCACACAAATGAAATAACTTATCAACAATAGTTTCGCGATGGCCACGTGGGCCATTGGTGACGAAATAAATTATCAGCAACGACTTACGTATGACTTCTGCATTCGTCGCTCATGTGTCGATGGCACGCTCGCAGCGCGAAAATAAAAAGTTGTCACCAACGGCTTTGCGAGGACCACGCCGGGCGTTCATGATGTTATTTTTTATTTTCAACGGCTAAACAACAGCTGACTCAACCGTCGGTGATCACTACTATAAATGTTATTTTCACTAACGGCCATCACCCACAACCGCCTGAGACGTTGGAATGACGCACAACTTTATTATGGCCATTGCAGATGTACTAGAAATGACTTACGGCCGTTGCACCCGCAACTGACGGGTTACGGTCGCCACAGCTGTCACTTATAAGTCGATGGCGCGCATGCGACACGCAAATGAAATAACTTATCAGCAACGGCTTAGCGACCGCCATGTGGGCCGTTGGTGACTCAATAATAGATTAGCAACGGCCTATGTACGACTTCTACATCCATCGCTCGTGAGCCGATGGCACACTCGCGGGCGCGAAAATGAAAAAACTTATCACCAATGACTTCGTGAGGGCCACCTCAGTCGTTGGTGATGTTATGTTTTATTTGCAACGACTTAGCAACGACTGACTCAGCCGTCGGTAATGGATGTTTTATTTGCGTTCGCGCTCACCCCCTTCTTTCTTCTCTCTGTGCTGTCGTCGCTGTCGCCGTTCGCCGTTGCTGCCGCTGCTGCCGTTTGTCTCCACCCCTCCTCCTCCCGAATTCAAATCCACCTCCGCCTCCAAGTATTTCTCCGTCGATCTCTCCCTCCTACACTTGTCGTTTACCTCTCCTCCTCCGTTGTTTGTTATTGGGGCCGAAACCTTAAGTTTCGGCCTCAGGTGGCCGATCGGACAACCATGTCCAATGTCCGACATGGGACACTGGATGTCGACGCTAGAATCCACTGTACTTCGGCGCTAGATTTTTTGCTTGTGAATTGTAGACAGGTATTGTGTTTAGGGTTAATTAATGTTTAATTAAACCCTAATCAAATGTGATTAGGGTTTAATTAAACCCTAATTATTTTTTATTTATTTTAAAATGATAATTAGTGTAATTAGTGTTTAGTAATCTGGTAATTAGTCTTTTATGTGGTAATTAGGGTGTTATTTGTTAATTAAGGTGTTTTATCTGTTAATTATGGTCACAATTAAGTAGTTAAACCCTAGGTTAATTAGTTAATTCAATTATAGTTAGTATAAAATTCGAGATGATGACCTAAACCATTGTTGATGCTGGCACCGGCGTTGGGGCCGAACCCTAATATATGACTCGCGCTGACGTTCACTGTGGACTCGCGTCGGCATCCACAAAATTAGAAAATTATCATGATGAGTTAATACATTTCACGTAGGCATCGACGAGTCGAATATAATTTTGCAAAACCTTAGATCCGTTCGAGGATTGTATGTTCGTGTAAACGAAGTAGATGATCTTTTATACGACGTACAACCCTTGAATTATCCCTAATTAAATAATTTGGGAATATTATTATTTGTATTGTACTTAGTTGTTTCTTTTAACTAGTACTCATTCATAAATATTGGTACTAACATTATTATTTTATTTCGCAGGCTCGTTACACATGGCTAGAGGACCAGAGGCCATTTATTTATACCACGCGGGAGGTGATTTACAGGCAGAGATTCAACGACCAATTGAACCAGGCCCGATCCCATGCGATGGCCTGAGCAGGGACCAGAAACGTTGCGGAGACTCGGGGATACGACCCCAAGTGGATTACTCTAGATGTCTGGGACCAGCTCGTGGAGCGATGGTCGTCAAAGTAGTGGCAGGAAGTGTCCCGAACTACGTCTAGAAACTGCATGTCCGAGGGGGAGCGCGCCACACTGGCGGGTCTGTCTCATTTGTAGTGCACGAGCATCGTATGGTAAGTATTATACCTTAATTAATTTTAATTATATATTGTATTTGTTTCACTCACTACGAGAAAAATGGTCATCAGCAACGGCTGATGCCGTTGCTGAGCCGTTGCTGAAGAGCATCAGCAACGGCTGAGCCGTTGCAATAGCGCCGTGAGAGAAAGTCGCGTTGCTGATGACTTAGCAACGGTTCAGCAACGGCCGCTCGGGCCGTCGCTCAAAACATTATCAGCAACGGCCGCTGGGCCGTCGCTAAAAATATTATCAGCAACGGTTTTGCCACAGACCCGGAGCCGTTGCTGATACCATTAATAGCAACGGCCGCTGAGTCCGTAGCAACACCGTTAGTAAAACTCTGTCGCTAAGCCGTTGCTGTAGGTCATCAGCAACGGCTTTCGATACACTTTTAGCAACGGCTTTCCCACGGACGCCCGTGGGAAAGCCGTTGCTGATGACCTATACCTGCAACCAGAAAATTTGAAAATTTCAAATTTCCATTGATACATTGATACATTTATCTGATACATAACTCACACACCCATACCCTCATACACACATTCATTCACACATCACAAACATCTCATACACATTCATTCACACATCACAAACACACCAAGATATACATCAAAACAATTATATTTATATTCATAATTATCCATGATAGTATAAACACAATTCAAATGTAAAATTGAAGTATCAACATCTCAATAACATAGTCAATATAAATTAAACAAGTTCAATATCTGAGTAACAAAGTCAATATAAACAAAATCTCACGATGACGATGGAGGATGGCCTGGATCATATGGCGGGGTCTGGAGTGCTTGAGTGTACACCGGCGTGGACTGACTCGAGGATGATGGATTAGATGATGCCGAAGAGATGCCTGCTTCGGGATGACCCGACAAGTTGCGTAGCATAGCTTCTATATTCGCCATCGTCTGACTCTGGCGCTCCATCAACTCAGTCTGACGCGCGACCATCTCCTCTAGTGTCCTTATCCTATTACTATGATCATAACTGGATCTGGAGGTGGACGGCCGCTCACCAGCGACCGGAGGGGTCGGTGCCCCAAGTGGCCCTAGTACGGCTCGCGCATAACCACTATCTGCGAAGCCATATACGCGGCCATGATCCCAGCCACCTGCGGCCTCGACCCACGATGCTGCGTCAAAGTCCTCGGGGGTACCCCCGCGCTGCACCACCCTCTGGCTGTACGTCTCCTACTCGAGTTTGATTTTTTGTTTAATATTTATCATAAAACTTAAATTATAAATATATAATGAATAATTTAAACAAATATATAATTACCACAATGTATGCAGCGCGGTTGTCGATGTACTCCCCCGTCCCATGTGCTCGACGGTGAGTCCGCTCAAACACCGCCATCGGGGAGGGTCGCTGGACAGTCCCGTCATCCGACACCGTCGTCTACATTTACAAAACAAATACATTAATTAGTACACATAATAACAAATAAAATATATAATTAAACGATATACTTACCATACGGTTTGCGTGCACTGCAAATGCAACAGAGCCGCCGGTGTGACGCGCTGCTCCCCCCGACATGCGATTTCTAGCCGCATTCTGAGAAACCTCCTGCCATCGATCCGTCGACCATATCCCCACGAGCTGGTCCCATATATCCGGAGTAATCCAACTGGGGCCGTATCCCCGAGTCTCCGCGATGTTAGTGGTCCCAGCTCGGGCCATCGCTCGGGACCGAGCCTGCCCCAGCTGCCCGTTGTACCTTGCCCGGGAAATAGACTCCCAGGCAGCGTAAATGAAGGACCTCTGGTCCTCGGCCCATGTATAGCGAGCCTGCAAAATAATAATATCAGTACCAATTCTTAATATATCATCATGCATGTAAAAAAAAAAAAAATACGTGCCTCAAACTCGCGCCATAACATGTCGACGTGCTCGCTAGGCACGTGAGACCACGTAGGCCATGCCCCGTGCATGTATCGTCGAATAGTAGAAGAAATGCTCCTCGGCACTTCTTCTTGCTCGAACCTGCACAACAAAAATAAATTTTAATATTATATTATGATATAATGAATTTGTAATGATTCATAATTCATGATATATTACCGCTCCCCAATCACGCTGATCAATCTACGTGACTCTATGGCTGGTGGAGGCTGCCACCTGTTCGGCCCGCGTGGCCGCCTGCGTCTGGATGTACTAGCCTCGGCAGTATCATCCTCATGAGGATCAGCAACAGGAGGATCAGCAGCATGAGTAAGTGCTGGAGTCTCACCGATCGGAGACTCCGAAGCTCTCCTGCGTCGATAACCACGACCAGACATATCTGTCGAACAGACATATAATCATATTATTGTATAAATAGTAGAGATATATTTAATAAAATATATATACTTTACAATTATTCCTCATCATCTGAATAATAGTCTTCGAATTCTTCTTCTTCTTCCTCTTCTTCCTCTTCGTCATCTTCTTCATCTCCAGCTTCCTCAATTTCATGATCGTCATCATCAGCATATTCAACTTCTAATTGAATTGACGTTGTGTCTGCATCCTCGAGTATTGGAATAATACGATCCACAGCAGGAAGATCATCTTCTTGATAGAAACCAGGAGGATCATTTTCTCCTACTATCGGATCAATTTTTCCTCTACCTTTTGTCTTACAGACTACACGCCAATCTGCTCTATCTTTATTTCGAGCCGGATACTTCGCGTAATATACTTGTTCGGCTTGTGATGTCAATATAAATGGTTCATTTGCTGCCAATTTCGGCTTGTGATGCCAATCTGCTCTGCATGAATACATGACAATCATGGCTCTTCATCCCTGATATTTTGCAATCATCGACGTTCACACATCGAGATAAGTTTGAAGCATATCCATCGGGTAATCTGAGTTTTTTTACCCATTGACAAACATCTTTGATCTGTTGTTTATTTAACACATATAGGGCCTTCGGTTTCAGATATCGTCCGTTGACCTCTTGTAACTCCAACTCTGGTCTTTTACAAAGTATTTTCAGATCATGTCGGGCTTTGACATTATCTTTAGTTTTTCCAGAAATATCCATCACAGTGTTGAAAATATTATCAAACACATTTTTTTCAATGTGCATGACATCTAAATTATGTCGAATCAATAATGAACTCCAATAGGGCAATTCCCAAAAGATACTTTTTTTCACCCAGTTGTGTGTTTGGCCAAAACCTGACACTCTTTCATTGCGACCAAATACTATATCTGGAAGTGCTGAAACACGTGCTAACATTTGTTCACCAGACAACATCGGTGGTGGCCCATCTCTTTCGACTCTGCCCTTAGTAAATTTATTATGATTCCTTCGATACTGGTGATGAACCGGTAGGAATCGACGATGACAATCAAAGAATGAGATTTTTCGTCCGTTCTGAAGACTGATTGATTTAGAGTGTTCCATACAATACGGGCAAGAGAGTCGGCCGTGAGTGCTCCAACCCGACAACATGCCGTACGCGGGGAAATCATTGATTGTCCATAAGACCGCGGCCTTTAATTAAATTGAAGTTTTGCTTCCGATGACAATCATAAGTGACAGCTCCCTCAGTCCACAATGTTTTCAATTCATCTATCAAGGGTCTGAGAAATATGTCAATTTCTTTTCGCGGACCCTTAGGACCCGGAATAATCATCGAAAGATAAATAAATTCATCTTTCATGCACATTAACGGTGGCAAATTATAAACTGTCAGCAGCACTGGCCAAACTGAATAAGGAGTTGCAGAATGTCCAAACGGATTAAAACCATCTGTGCACAATCCCAATCTGATATTTCTAGTATCCATAGCAAATGAAGGATAACATGTATCCAAATGTTTCCATGCTTCACTGTCAGATGGATGAGTCATTACTGTATCATCACGACTTCTTGCATGCCAACTCATGTAGGGGGCTGTCTTTTCCGACATGAATAATCTTTGAAGCCTCGGTGTTAGTGGAAAATACCGAAGCACCTTAAACGGGATATTTTTCTGTCGGACCGATTTCTTCTCCTTGTAACGAGGGTGTTGACATACAGGGCATTTATCCAACTGCACATTTTCTTTATAATATAAAATGTAATTATTTTGGCACGCGTGTATTTTTTCGTATCCAAGCCCCAATTTTCTCATTAGCTTTTTAGTCTTATAAAAAGTAGGCTCAAACTTGTTATCAGTAGGCAGCATTCCATTAATCAATCCAGCAATCCGATCATACGCAACTCCGCTGATATTACAATCGGCCTTGATGTTTAAGAGCTGTGTCATTGCTGAAAACCTAGTGTATTTAGGACAATTCTCATACAAAGGTTCATCGGCAGCTTTCAACATCTCGTAAAATTCTGCAGCTTCTTTATTCGGTAATTCAATCTCTACCGCAGCCCCTACTTCTGTGATATCAACCGCTGTAGTATCTGGTGGGACTGATGTCTGAAGAACTGGCCGATCAACATTATCATTCAGGTGGAATTGACCCCCAAGACTATCAAGTATCATAGTTCTATAGGGATTACATTGACTGGATGAAGAAGCACCAGCAGAGGAAGATTCACCATATGTCTGAACGACAGGATTGCTCGACGTCCCGACTTCGCGTGACTCCCCGTGACAAGTCCATAGAAAATATCTTGGTGTAAATCCTTTGGTATATAGATGCAGAGTGACAGTCTCCCGATCCAAAAATCGTCCATTCGAACAAATGCGGCACGGACATCGGATTTGATCACCCATGCTAACAAAATTCCGATTCGAATAGGCGAAATTTAGGAAGTACGTTACGCCTAATCGAAACTCATTCGTTAAAGCTCCACGATCAAAACGTCGGTACATCCAACTTCGATCAGCCGATATGATTCTGTCAATCAATGACAATTTCTTTGGTTAATGTCTTTAGGTGAGATTGTCCTATTCCATTCGGGATTTATGTTATTCGTACTGCACTTACATTTTTATTTTAACTGTTAACTAATTATTCTAAATTTCGACAGCATCTCCCTACAGTTCTCCGAATACGCATATCATCTGGGCGCGTATCGGAGAACAAGGGAGATGTTGTCGAATTTTAGAATAATTAGTTAACAGTTAAAATAAAAACGTAAGTGCAGTACAAATAACTATATTCCCAAATTGTCCAATCAGGGACAATTCAAGAATTGTACGTCGTATAAAAGATCATCTACTTCTTTTACACGAACATACAATCCCCGAACGGATCTAAGGTTTTGCTAAATCATATCCGATTCGTCGATGCGTACGTGAAACATATCAACTCGTCGGATGGATGATTATTTTCTAAATGTTTCGAGACAGTTCGAGTCCATATTGGACGATTTCGGCGCGCGTCCGAAGTGGACGATTCTGGCGCGAGTCCGAAGTGGACGATTCTGGCGCGAGTCCGAATTGGACGATTCTGGCGCGCGTCCGAAGTGGACGATTCCGGCGCGCGTCCGAAGTGGACGATTCCGGCGCGAGTCCGAATTGGACGATTCCGGCGCGAGTCCGAATTGGACGATTCCGGCGCGCGTCCGAAGTGGACGATTCCGGCGCGCGTCCGAAATTAATCTAAACCCTAATAATTAATCTAACAAATTAAACAATTAATCTAAACATTTAATTAACATTTATAAAATAATTAATTAACAATTTCAAAACAATAAATATATATATATATTCCGGCGCCGGAGTCCACCCTCTGGCGCCGGCGTACAGTGGCCGGACACACTGTCCGGCCACTGTAGAAGGTTCGGCGGCGGCCATAGGCCGATCGCCGCCGGCCGAAACCCTAGAAATAAGGTTTCGGTCGGATTTTAGCATCTCCGGCCGAAACGGTATAGGCCGGCCGATCAACATACCGGCAGCGGCGCGGCGGCGAGAGGCGTCGGCGAGAGGCGTCGGCGTCAGCAGCAGCGGCAGCGGCGGCGAGAGGAGTCGGCAGGAGCGGCGGCAGCAGAAGCGGGAGGAAGAAGGGTCAGGCGCGAGAGCGTGCCCTATATAAACTTATCAGCAACGGCTCACTCGCCCGTTAGAACGCCGTTGCTGATAAGTTATCATCAGCAACGGCTCACTTATCCGTTAGTAAGCCGTTGCTGAAGATTAAATAATTAGCAACGGCTCGCCTTTCCATCAGAAAGCCGTTGCTGATAATTAAAATAATCCGCAATGGCTCGGTTGTCCGTTAGAACGCCGTTGCAGATACAGATATCTGCAACGGCTCGAGCGGCCGTAAGAACGCCGTTGCAAATAGCAACGGCTTGAGCGGCCGTTGCTGAAGACCAAGTTTGTAGTAGTGACTGTGTACTAATGTATTTATTTCATAAATATAGACGACGACGATGGATGACGGGACTGTCCAGCGACCCTCCCCGATGGAGGTGTTCGAGTGGACTCACCGTCGAGGACATGGGGCGGGGGGAGTACATCGACACCCGTGCTGTATCATCATGGTAAGTATATTCGTTTTAATTATGCAATATTTATTTATAATTTAATTTTGTCATTAGAAAAAAATTGAAATAAAATACAAACTTGTGTAGGTAACATACACTAGGACTGTAACGCAGCGTGGGGGCACCCCCGACGACTTTGACGCCCGAGTGTGGGTCGATGCCACCATTGGCTGGAACCACGGGCGTGTATATGGCTTCACAAACAGTGGCCATGCATGAGTCGTGCTAGGGCCACTTGGGGCACCGACCCCTTCGCTCACTGGTGAGCGGCCCTCCATATCCCGATATCAGGATCAGAGCCGAATAGCATCATTGGAGGAGCAGGTCGCACGTCAGAATCGGATGATGGAGGAGATGCATGCCATGTTAAGGCATATCACAGCTCAGACCGACGTTGGCATCCCACCGACATTAGATCCATCGTCCTCGACCCAGTCCACGCCAATCTACACTCAAGCACTGCAGACGCTGTCGCACGATCTCGACCAAACTCTACCGCAGTGAGACTTTATTTATTTGACTTGCATGTGTGATCACTTAACATTTGGATATTGTTTATGACTTGACTTGTGTTTTAATATTTAATTATGTTGACTCTTGAGTATACTTCAATTATGATAGTTTTGATCGTATCGTGTTGATACGATAGTTTTGATTCGTATAGTTTTTATACGATTGTTGATAATTATAATTATAAATTTAATTGTTTTGATGTATGTGGATGTGTGTATGGACGTGGATGTGTGTATGGTGGGTGTGTGAGTTATGTATTAAGATTACAAAAATGTATCAATGGAAATTTCTAGTTTTAAAATTTTTCAATTATAGGTTAACAACATCAGCAACGGCTTACCAACGGTCATCCGTTTGTAAGTCATCATTGAAAGCATATCGTATTCCGGGCCACATCCTTAAAGTTGTTGCTGATGACCTATAGCAACGGCTCAGCAACAATCCTTCAGCAACGACTTTATCACAGGCAAACCACTGTCACTGATAACTATATCAGCAATGGCAGCGCCGTTGTTGCTAGGCCGTGGCTGATAATGATATCAACAATGGTGGACGGGGTCGTTGCTGATTCATTAACAGCAACGACAGACGGGGTTGTTCTCATACATTAATATTATCAGCGACGTTGTTACCTACCACGGCTTTGTTGCAACGGGCCGTCACTCGCCGTTGGTGATGGTCTTCACCAACGGCTTTCAAACGAAGCCAGTTGTCGGTGAAGGTCATAATTCTAATAGTGAATGTTGGCATTTTTTGGCCGCTCATAATTCTAGCCAAAGATGGAAGCAGATGTGGAGCTATATGTCTGCACCTGCCTTGTTTGCCAACAAGACAAGGTCGAGCGGCAAGCAGAGGTAGGACAATTGAAAACCCTGCCCATTCCAGCGAAACCTTGGGTCTCGCTTTCATGAATGGACTTCATCACCGGTTCCCCAGACGTGAAGGGTCATGATGCACTTGTTCAAGATAACTGATACGTAGCTGAAGTTTTCCACCGTTAACTATTCACAAACAGATGGGCAGTGATCAACCAGTTGTTGGAGGAGTATTTGAGGCACAATGTGACAACTAGCCAATTGAATTGGCTGGACCTCAGCGAAATGGCATAGTTTTGTTACAATTTGCACCACTCCTCAACCACGAGATTCAGCCCGTTCGAGTTGGCGATGGGGTACCAGACGCTCACTCCACATGAAGTGGCACTTTAGAAGAAATAAGGACCTTGTGCAGCCACATACATGTATGTGCAGAACAAGCATGGAATGGTTGAAGATGCCAAATACAGCTTAGAGAAAGTTGTCCGGTGTATGAAGAAGTACGCCGACAAAGGACGACAATCGCTCGAATTTCAGATCGAAGACAAGTTGATGCTAAAAGTAATGCCCTAAATGTTGAAGAAAGTCACAAGCAAACAGTAGCACAAAGGATTGATCCAGATATATGATGGACCCTTTGAAGTTGTGAAGCGAGTGAGCACGATCGCCTATCGCTTAGCCTTGTCGGAACGGATGAAAATTCATCCAACATTTCATGTTGGTTATGTGGAGCTATTTCATGAACATCTCCAACACACAAATTGCGCCAAGGCCAAGCACGCCCCACTGACCATCACAAAGGAGTTGAAGAGGGTGCGCAATGGCATGGGCATGGCGCAGTCCAAGTGAGGACTGCTTGTGTGCGCGGGGGCATGGGCAAAATGTTGTGGAGCAACAAAGACCCACGTGCCCAAGGGCGGCGCAAGGCTTGGTGCTGTGGAGACCCGCCATGGCACGTGGCGGAGTGGAGACATGCCATGGCACAAATCGTGGTAGAGCGGAGACCGGCGTATGCAATGACGTGGGACGTGGTGCTGCAGAGGCATGTGTGCTTGGAGGCACGGGCGTACATAGTTTGGCGATGGAGCGGTGAACATTGATCAAGTAGAACATTTGCTTGCTGTCGTGATGTGGGTTGCAGTCTGTGCAGACAACAACCGAGACGGATGTCGAGTGGAGCGGGCTGCTGCCACGAGCATTGGCGAGGGCAACATGCATAGCAAACGTTGCCGAGCTGATACCCTGATCCTTGCTACTCCATGGCCGACCACTTGGCGAGCTGACCAAGTCATGTGGCGGGCTGCACATGACAGACAAGGCATTTGGTGGACTCGTCTTGACCCCGGGCAGTCCATGGCGCATTGAGGACCAGTCCTATACTTGGATCAGCAATTGGCTGCAGCTAGGGTTAGTTGCAACTACCCCTTGCCTTATTGTAGGGCTGAGATTGGCCCTCATGGTCGACCATGGAAGTATTTATAGGCCCTTGTGGGCACAGAACCGAGATTGATGAATCTTGGTGTGCACAAGGCTGGAAATAGGCAGGAGTCTCTTGTATTGGCCGAGTGGAAGGCTACTCTTGTAAGGGTTTTATTCATCTTGTACAATGTTGAGTAAGGAAAGTATGTTCCCCTTGAATCACCTTATTGCTCCATCATCTTTTGTTGTTGTGAACCTCAAATTCTCTTGCTCGACATTCGTCTCCTAAAAGTGCAACGAGCATCACACGTTGTTTGTGTGCGGTGGTTAGCATTGGTACGAGCAGAGGGTTGGCTGAGAGTTTTGCACTACTCAACGCTATCACTTGATGGAAATTTGCGGATCCAAATTTCACCTTGTGACAACGCCAGGCTCGTGTCAAGCTAATGCCACACCCTGCACCTAGCCTGGCGCAGACCTGCACCTAGCCTGGCGCAGACCTGCACCAAGCTGGCCTACCCTAGGATGGCCTGCTGGCCAATGCATAGGCCTAACCTGGCATGGCGCGTGCTGAGCTTGACCCGCGTGTCATGCCAAGCTCAGCATGTGTGCCATGCTCTGAACCAACTCAACTATGTACATTTATGAGCTCAATTGCTAAGTGTTATTCTCCTCTCTATATTTATCGTGACAATGTACATCATATTTATCTTTATTGTCGACACCAACTCAACTCCCCATGCAATCCAACCCTATCCACACCTAGGGACCAATCACCGTTGCCACAAGACATAGGGACCACTTCAAATTTCGAGAGTTAGTGTTTTGATATCTATGAACTTTGGTTTAGTGATTTTTAAAGATACTTTGTAAATATTTCATATATTTGTGCAAATATTTGTTATTTTGTGTATAAATTTATATTGTGAATTATACATGTGTCCTTTGTGTGTATTTTTTATAAGTTTTAAAATTATAAACATAACATTCCTTTTAAATAAAAAATAAAAAAACTTACGCAACATCTAGGCCATCTCAGAAGGTTTAATGTAAATTTTAGATACTCTTCTATTATGACACTATTGTATACTGATCTTCTTGGACGAATATATCACCAAATATCGCCCAATATATATTATCCATCACATAAGTTTTTTTTAATACTCATATTTGATAATTTTGTATATAAATTTATGAATTGTGCTATGAATTATATGTTTATTGTTGTTGTAGTAGTGCATAGGTGTGCTTATGTGTATTTCTTATAACTTTTAAAACTGTAACCAAGATTTTTCTATTTTTGAAAAAAAAAATCTTAAAAAATAATCTAGTGCTCCATAGTTACAGAAGGTGCACCATAAATTTTTCAAAGTCATCGCAGAAGGTATATTGATCTTCTTGTGTGACTGTATCACCGATAGCCCAGTAAGTATCTTTCATTGTAGATGTCCCTGCAATAGGCTCTTATAAATCATGAACGATGGTCATTGCTCTTATAAATCAATAGGCTCCCATCATTGAGCATTACTTCGAAACTAACAGAGAAGAATTCTTTCGACTGGTGGATGCCCCGCCAAATGCACGACCACCCAGCCAAATCGCGGGAGTCGCACCACCTCTTCCTTGAGAAGTATTTACGACTAACAATGTCCACCCAAACTAGATCCCTATTGCTGGCCACTCCCCACCATCATCGCACGATTCTAGTCAGATTATGCATGTCCATGTTCGTAATCCCCAGGTTACCATTATGTTTGAGGTTTGTCACATCATCCCAATTGACAAGCGATCGAAACGCCCTTCTCGTTGCACCATAGAAATGTTTGCCTTTTGCAGTCCAATTGGAACAAAACTCATTTCAGAGCCCTAAAAATCGAGAAAAAATGTCCTAGAATACTGATCAATGTGCTATTAATGAGGATTACTCATCCTCCTCTAGAAAGCAGACGTCCCCTCCTGCTTAGGTAAAAGGACGATAAAAGAGCGATTAAGCCTTGCCCAATCTTCGCTTCTGAACATATATAAGCTCGTCCAGAACACTCTTAATATCTCCCGCCCTCAAGACGGGGTAGGTGGCTAGAAAGAACTCAATCGTCAACTCGTTCGGCCATGGGGCCTTGCCCTTTTCCATGTCTGGCAAACAAGCCAAAATCTCGTCCAAGCTGTAAGGTTCAAATAAGGAGCTAGGCAAGGTCGAAATTTCTTACCGGATACAAGCTTTGTGTATAGTCCCGCTGGTTTCATCGTCCCGATCCGATCTTGTTCGAGATCAATTGAATAGTTGATTGGTTAACATGAATGAATTTGAAGATGAGGAAATTAGAGAGGGCCATCTATGCTCAATACCTATCCTACCTAGAGTCAATGTCGAGCTAAGTGGCCCTAACTCAACATGGTTCTCCAACAGGACCAACACTGACGCTTTAGTCATGCTGACATATTTTCTCTTCTTTATTATTTTCTGTTGTGGTACTATGATTGAGAGCATCTTACGTTGGTTGTTTACTTAAGAATAATTAGTTTCAACCTACATAAGTTCTATACTAGGCATAGTAGGTTTGGCACCTAGCTGGACTAGGGCAAGTCATCGCTTAGCCTAATTTGAGCATGTTTGCCTCGTTGCTTTGCGATTTAGTTTGACCCTTCGTTGATCATGTTGAGATGCGAAGAGGAAATACAATGAAAAATAGTAATTTAAAATTTTAAAAGTACTCAAAAAAATAATGATCTACTTTAACGAGGAAGATGAATTCAATACATGAGGAATGAGCTATTTTTATACCTTAAGCCAAAAAGGTGAGTGAGATGCTTCGATCCCGAATTCGAGACGCGGACGTGCACGTCCTCCAATGATAGTTCACACCAAACACCTCGTAACAAAATGGGGCAGCGACCTCTTTGGCTCGTCATGGCTCAATGGACTATTTTCTAAAACTCTGATTTGCACCAAATAGGGGTCGACCCTTCCACCAAGAATCGGGCAGCGAGCAAATTAAGGGAAGAGAGGATGAGAAAACTCGAAACGGATTGACACAAGATGAAAGTACCTTGTTGGAATTTTAGAACTCCTCCAAAGATCCAACATGGCAGCGATTTCCAGTGATGGAAAAATCCGATGAAGCTTCTCCAAGCTTGCGAATGTGTAAGAGGTGAAAACAGGAGTGTGGCTAGGGGTTGGAGGTGGAGAGATCTTATGAAAAATAATTCAGCATCAAGGGGGTTCTACCACCCCATTTAAATAATTCTCCTAGGGGTGGCTACTATAATTGACCTTCATAAATTTGAATTAATCTAGGAATTCAAAATTCTAGGATTTGCCTCCAATCGAATCCCCATCAAATGGGGATTCAAATTTCGACTCCCTAGCAAATAGGGAGTCATAACTAATCTCCCTATTTAATAGGGAGACTAAATGCATGGAGAGACCAAGCTTGGTCTAACCTGATTCGAATTTAAAATTCGAATCAGATTTCTATCTAAATAGAAATATAATGTCCCACCTAGCTAGAACTGACCCAACCCAAGTCATGGGCTAATTCACCGCATGAACTGGACCATGGGTTGATTTAAACTTATCGTGTGTCGAACCCTACAAATTAGGGTTTCGATGAACTCCTTCCTCGAGTACTTTCAATTTGGTTGTATGGGAAATATCTTTTCTGATTTTGTCCATAGACGAGAATAGTGATCGTGTCGCAGCATGTTCATGCTAGTAAATATTAAGTGTCTCCTTTGGGTTCTATCCCATAAAATCCGTTACAAGGAAAATCTGTTTGTGTGTGACCCATTGGACCTCACACTAAGCCAGTAGTGAGTCGTGTATAACGAAGATTCGAATTCAGTAGAACTCGTTCTATTTTAATTTCCACGATCCACCACTAAACCCTTTTTGTGCGGTCGTGCGAGACTCCACTCACAAGTTAAGATTGACATCTAGCAACGTATCAAGACTACCTGGATAGTGTGAGGTTCAATATGCATGGATCGAATGCCCTTTAGTGATTAGTTACCATGCAACTAAATCCTTC
Source organism: Canna indica (assembly GCA_034359265.1). Classification (NCBI taxonomy): domain Eukaryota; kingdom Viridiplantae; phylum Streptophyta; class Magnoliopsida; order Zingiberales; family Cannaceae; genus Canna; species Canna indica. The sequence continues at coordinate 25,363,802 of CP136898.1, read as the reverse complement.
GATTACAATGTCCCAAATGTGGCTAGGGTACGAAAGTCGTGTCAAACCTTAATATCGATTAATATGTATTCCACTCTGTCAAGTTGTCGTCTCAACAATGAACAATAAGAAACCCTTTTCCGACTTTCATATCCACTCTAGCCATAGATTCCCGAGACGACGCTTGCAGGAGCACATAAGACATTCTCTTGTCTTACTAGGAGTAACCAATTTCATATTAGTTGCTCACCTACCTTCATGAAAATTTCACTATGCTAGTAGTACCCGACACATGACTTCGCGAGCCATGTAGGGAATACACCAAAGTGATAAATCATCAATCACAAGGTTACCATGACAACCTCAGGTCCAAGAATTATTTGCACCTACTATCACTTGAGGAACAACCTATTGACACTCATATAAGGACTCCATTTGGCGTTTCTCGTGCGGGTCCATTCAGTGAACTCATTATCTAATGAGCACCTACACTTGTACATTTATGACTCCTCATAAGTAACTGCGAGATCAATTACCTCCATCAAATAGAGTATGTACCAAGCACACTAGTCTTGCCGGAATTATTAATCCTCTGCTCGGTGATCCTACGACTAGGAACATTTAGAACTAGGGCGTGTGGATCTTAGTCTCACTGGCATGATCTCATCATGACCTTAGAATCATTTGCTCGAGTTGGAAGCAACGGACTAGCGATCAGGCCAACGTCGAGACACTACTTAGATTACGTCTCGGCGTTGGCCTGAACTAGTTCGTTCGGGCAACATAACAGGATGTTGAACCCGAATTAATTAGCCGATCGAACTAGGTCTCATATTTGGATTGCACATGCTTAGCTGAGATATTCGGTCGATGGTGTGGGACTGAACCAGACATGTGCCAATTCTTCACTGCCCGTGACTTCTTTTCTTCTTTTGTTTGTTGACTTGGGACTAAGTAACCATTCTCTGAGTCATCCCTATCTCTGATCACCGCACTTGAATTGAAAGGCAAAGATTGGAAACTAATATTAAGATATGACTAGATAATAGTATTAAATTGTATAAGAGCAGATAAAAAACATGAGTGTTTAATGACCCACTTCACTATCTCTTCCGCACTAGCAAATTAATCAGAATCTTGTACATTGTCCATTCTATGATTGCCACAAAATATCAATTAATTATTGGATCAATAATTAATTCTTGAATCAAAATTAAAAATATTATATATTTTTTGAAAATAAAATAGTATAAACATATTAAAACTTCTCTAATGTCAATAAAATATATCAAAGTATTTAATATTATAAAATACTAATTAAAACTAATGTATTATATTTATAATATATTTGATATATATTTATATTGTATTGTAATAAATATATTGATAGATATTTTATAATGTAATATTTACATTTTAATGTGTTAAATAATTTAAATTTATATTACTTTTTTTTAATTATTGTTATATATAAAAACAATAATTTCACGACAAAATATTTTATATGATCTACCAAATTATTATATCAGTTGAATTTGTCATGTAGTTCAGCAGCATGAAATATCTTTTTAGACATAAAGATTGGCGACCTATAGAATAATAGAAATTTGATGGGCCGCTATATTTAGAGAGTGTTCTTGGAGGTTAAAGTTTGCTTCTAATTTTCTTTCTTCCTATTTAATTATTATGAATGCCAAATTGTACCAATTACATAATTTCATATACATAAATTATCATATTTATAATAATTTTATTTTACCTGGGACTTGTTTCAATATTTTTATAAAAAAGGAGAGGAAAAGAGAGTAAAAGAAGGGGATCGGGAAAGAAACCAAATTATCTGAATTAGAAAAAATATTGAAAATCCCATATACATATATGACGAAGAAATTGGATTAAACCCCTCACTATTATTAAAATTATTAAAATTATTAAAATTAATGGATTAATAAAAAAAACTAATTGAGATGACATATTAGAAGGACATGAAGACCAACAGATTGACCAACTAATGCTCCACAATCAAATCAATAAATGTGCAAGACTCAAATGCCGCTGAACCAACCTTCCACTAATTCACCTCACTGAGTGGAACCCTAAATGCGCCACAGACATTGTTGTGTTGTGCCAACTACAATATATCTTGGTATCTTTTCACTCCAACAAATTAAATTGTCTGCCCAAAAGTATTCATGCTCCCTCACCCACCCAACCCCTAAAAGTTATTTGTGAGATCTTGCCAACTATATATACATGCTATTTCCTATAGAGTCTGAGAATTCTTTTACCAAGATGTGAGCTGGCACTACTAATTGATCGATGATCATCTCATCCTTTACTGGCTAAAGGCAAATATATGTGGAATAGAATAGATTAATAAATCCTCTAATTACTTGTAACCAGTTCACCTCATTTTTTATGCACCAATCTCCTTAAAATATAATAAAAAAATCTTTTTATTCTCAAAACAAAAAATACTATTTTTTTTTTCAAAAATTCGAATCAACTTTTCAAAATATCACTAATGTCACAACTATTAACGAGATTAACTTCTGACCATTTTAAACTGCTTCGGATCATTTTAAATTGGTTCACTAATTAAGTTATATATGCAATAAAGTGCATTATAAAATCATCATAAATTCACATATATTATATTATATATAATGAAATGTGATCCACAATTTGGATCATCAAAATAAGTGTTTAAGAGTGACATATCAATTTATTTTTTCTATTTTAAACTGCTTCGGATCATTTTAAACTAGTTCACTTATTAGGTCATATATGCAATGAAATGCATTCTAAAATCATCATAAGTTCATATAAATTATATTATGCATAATAAAATGTGATCCATAATTTGGATCATCAAAATAAATATTTAAGAGTGACATATCAATTTAGTTTTACCATTTTAAACTATTTCGAACCATTTTGAACAGGTACAAGAAAAACATCCTAAAAGGTGTAAATTTATCCCTTAACTATATTTTTGACCAAAATTGCCTCGACGATGCATAATTGGATCAATTTTGCCCTTTTTCTTAACGAAAATCCATGCCAGCAAAGGGAAGCCAACATGACAAGTGAAGCTCGACCACATAAGATGTCACGATGGAAAATAACATATGACAATTATGTACTGACAATGGCAATATTGGCCCAAAACATATTTAAGGGGCAAATTTGCATATTTTTCAATACTTTAGGAATAAATTTACACCATTTGCAATACTCCAAAGGCAAATTTAATCATTTTTTCTTTTATATATTATTATCATTAATGTGGTTCTAATTAACACTATAAGAATAATATTGATATCATCTTTACCAAAATCAAGAAAATATAAGCTTGACAATTATACTTTGTGTTGTAACTGAATTATTTACTTAAAGATATGAATTATCAGCTTTAGTCACTTGTCATTATAATAAGAAACCAACCAACATAGTAGGGGTGAGTTCGGGTCGGGACGGGTCGAGATTTGGTATGTCTCGGTCCCATCCTGATTTTGAGTCGGGACACAAATATGTGTCATAGTCTCGATTCCGAATATGAAGCATCTCGATTTTGTCCTGGTCTCCTCCCAATTTTTAACTGGGACGAGATTCTCTCTGAACTTTCAGGTCGGGCCGGACCGGGACGTCCCGACCCGTGCTCACCCCTATAATATTGTTTGCAATAGTAATCATGAGAAACTACAAACTAAAAAATAAAAAGTCTCATTAATCTTGTAATTAATAAATACATAAAATTAATAAGGAATTTAATAAATAGATAAAAGAATAAAAACAAATAGCAAATGATATTAAGAGCCAAGATGTTAATTAAATAAGGCAACACCATCACGTTGTTACTAATAATTAAATTTAATCAAGTTTTTATTTTAGTAATCAAGATATATCTTTTTGAATATTATTTTTGTTTCATCTTTAAAATTTATATTTCTCAAGAAATTCACTAAAGTATTTATTTAAATTCTAAGGTATAAGTCAAACTTGCAAAAATCGTGCAATTGACATAAAACACGTTGGCTGAGCACCATATAAATTTTATTCAAGGGAAAATGACCAAATTTGCCCATGGAGTACTGAAAAATATGCAAATTTGCCCCTAAAGTATTGAAAAATATGCAAATTTACCACTTAAATATATTTTGGGCCAAAACTGCCCTTGCCAATACATAATTATCATGTGTCATTCTCCATCGTGGCATCTTATGTAGCCGAGCTACACTTGTCACGTTGGCTTCCCTTTGCTGACGTGGACTTTCGTTAAGAAAAAAAAAACGATCCAATTATATAATGTCGAGGGTAGTTTTGGTCAAAAACATAGTTAATGGATAAATTTACACATTTTTTTAATACTTCAGAGGCAAATTTGACAATTTTCCCTTAAATGAACAAACATGAACAATGAGTGAGTGAATATGGATGAGTGAATGTGAATTCATGTCCACTTATTTATTGTCCATATTTCTAATTTTCTTTATGTGATTCATCATCTCCTTCCATAAGGAGTCGACACCAGCTTCCATCTCACCAACACTCGCTTCCCATAGCTTCTTCTTAAAATCTATTTGGTTAGTGTGATTTAATGTCCACCGTCTAATTAATCCTAGGCGGCTCCCTAACACTCCTCTTTTTGTTCGCTTTTCTCATTTTCTTCGTATCCAAAACTACTAACCTATGTTGGATAGTTAGGACTCCTACAAGTATAATCTTGCAATTTTTACGTATAGACTTATCTTCTAGTGAGAATGAAGTCTATTTGATCTTACCCTCATTCTTAATCAAGTGTGGTTCATTTTCTTAAAGCAAGTAGCTATCATATTCTTATTCTCTATACACTCGCTCTTAGCCATCGCTGAGCCTACCCACATGTCCATTAAGATCTATTCCGATATAAAGCTCTTGCTCATTAGAGATTTCTTGAACTACCGCATTCATATCTTTTAAGAACTTATCCCTAATATCATCACTTAAGCCTACTTGAGGTAAGACTACTTGAGGATTGCATTAGTCTCTTTACTTCAAATATACTTACATACGCTCACATAGTCGGAGTTGGCAAGCTAATGTATGATTAATAAAAGAGTTAATTAATGTATCTAGCCCAAACTATGACCTTTTTCACAAATCTAGTCTGATCTTTAACTTGTATCAATTACATCTCGAACTAACGTCAATACAAATGTTAGGTGCTAATGTGACATCTGACTCAACAAATAAAAAAATATTTATTATTATCACTTGTGTCACGACAACATGTAATAAAATATATTATAATATTATATAATTAGGGAAAATTAATGTATTTATCCCAAACTTTGGCCATTGTAATAAATCTATCCTAACCTTTAATATTTCTTCCTAATCTATCCTAAATTTTGGGATTGACAACAATTATTTTATTTAAAATTGAATTTGAAATTTAGAATACATTACAATTACAATCAATCCAAAAGTTTGAATTACATTTCTCTCTATTTTTTTATTAAATTCCACTATTACATTAAAAAAAATTAAAATTTGAAATAAAACTCATATCTTTTTCATATATTCTTATTATTTATTAAATTTTTAAAATTTTTAAAATAATTTTATAACTATCTATTGAAATTATACTTTAAAAATTTTGATTCAAAATTTGATTTTCTTATTAATTTTTCATTTAATTATATTATTGCATTTTAGAGAAAATTAAAATGTCCAAATTAAATCAATAACTTTCTATATAGTATTATTATTTAGCAAAATTTTATTTTTTATTTTTTAATTCAATTCGGCTATTGCATTTTATAAAAAATTCAAAAATTTCAATCAAACCAAAACCTTTTTGCTTATATTATTTTTTATTAAATATTTAACATTATGATTATATTTTATTTAGTGTCTAACAAAATTTGACATTTTAAATTTGATTTTTTAGTTTTGTGTTGATTTTTTTATTCAATTCGATTATTGCATTGTAGAAAAAAAAATTAAAAATTTGAACTAAATTAATATATTTTACTGACAATATTATTATATATCATAAATTTAAATATTATTTATCTTATATTTAATTTCGTTTAGTATTTAATTTTTTCATAAAATTTCTTTATTTTACTACAAATTTTTATTTTAAAAAATACAAAATCTGAAATGAAATTTATATATAACGACTATGAATTAATTTTGGTGAAATTAGACGTGGGATTCTTCGAGATGTTAAAAGGTTTTTCGTGTAATTTTTGTAAACGAAAAATAATTTGGTGAAATCAGATACAGAATTATCAGATAAAGTGAGAGTTTTGATGTATTTTAAAAAATCATTTGAGAATTATAATTATTGTCAACCCCAAAGTTTGGGATAGATTAGAGACAAATATTAAAGGTTTGGATAGATTTATAACAAGGACCAAACACTACAAGAAAATAGACTATCAGCGACGGATTTGTTACCGACGGATATATGTTGTTGGTATTACCGACGAAATTACCGACAGATACACAATCTGTTGGTAATTCAACCGACAAATTTATAAAATCCTAATTTTTTTTCTTTCCCTCTATTTTTTTAGCCAGAACCTTTAATTTTTGCTTTCCCTCTAATTTTTCTGCCGACCAAAATAACTATACCTTTTTTTCCTGGACCGATTAGTTTTCGCGCCCTCACCTCTCTCCCTTTTCTCGGTCGAACTCTTCCCACCCCTTGCTCGATCAACCGTCGGGTTTTGCCTCCCTTCATAGGTTATGCATCCTCTCGATCTCTCAAACTCCGTCGAACAACGAACAACGAACAACGAAGAGAAGCGACATGGTGCAAACCCTCCACTAGCTTCCTCTCGCCACCTCCCACCTCCCCCACCCTTCCCAAGCTCTCCACCCTCGCACCTCCCCTCTTCCCCCTTCCCTCGCTCCCCAATCGCCGCCGCTCCCTCGGCCTCTGTGTCTCCGCCTCATCCATGCAGTCCTCCTCATGACCTCAGCATCCTCCCTTCCGATGGTGGATCTGTGGCCATCGACGCTGATGCTGTCATCAAGGCGGAGCCCAAGGAGAATGGGTTCCGCAGAACTAGGCGGACCAAGCTGGTGTGCACGATCGGTCCCGCCACCTGCTCGGCGAAGCAGCTGGAAGCGCTCGCCGTCGGCGGGATGAATGTTGCAAGGGTGAACATTTTTTGGAATCAGGATTTTTGCTCTCTACTTCAGTATTGATGTTGGACTGCATTTGGTAGTTCGAATCAGGATTTTTGTGCATAAATGTTGCAAATGCATCTACTAGGTAATTGTCTGTGCTCCTAATTTATTGTTCTATTTGTATTTCACGTTCTCATTATATGCTTTTTTTGTCATAGTCCTTCTTAACAAATGCAAGAGGATACCCTTGTCTATCTAAACGCGCTAGAAGTTGATAACAGTGTTTTTCAATCATTCTATCCATGTGATTTTTAATTGATTCTCCTTTGTTGTTTATAATTTTTTCCCATAAGTTGGTTATCTATATGTACATATTTGTGTGAATTTTAGCGTTTCCAAGTTATTTTTTCTCTAAAAGTTTCAATTACCATGTCAGTTCTCTATTAATGTTCTTATGGTTATTGTTTTTCCTTACTATTTAGAAATGTACTTCTCAATATGTAGATTGCAACAATATGTACTGTTCTCCCTGCCCTTTTTCCTAAATAACAAATATGTTATTTCTAATCTACAAAAGGTACTAATGGTTGTGGGACCTGGACGAGGACCACTTATAAAAGCATATTTGCAGGTATTTTCCTTCACCTTATGTATGTTTTGGGTTCAGAATTATTTATCATGCTTGTTGTCATGAATATCAACTCAGTAAAATGTCTATCTTGAAGGTATAGGTAATTGTTTATCTTGAAAATACAGGTAATCAAGGACAATATTTTCAAGCATGATCAATTTTTTTTCATATTTTATATAATAGATTCTCCATGCATTGTCTTTACAAAAGTTATTCACTCAATGCAAGAGTTTTTACTGCCATCATTTAGTGGATACATACCAGATGAGGATATTACTTGACCTGGAGTTTTGTAGACTGGCAGAAGTTCTCCTTGAATGCTCTATTACCTTAACTGACTAATAAATACAGATTCATTTGCCTAGTAAATTTTCTTAATGTATTATTCATCAATAATACTGTAGGCAGCAGAAGAAACAAGTTGAAAATTGAAAGTTTATGCTACAGAGAAAAATACCCTAAGTTGAGTATGTTGACTGATGCACTGCACTTTCTGTAATCAGTTCACAATCATTTTGGTTGGTGTCGGTCTGACTAGATTTATACATTGATATTGATGTGTCTTTAAGTTTAAGGCGATACTATGGCTTCGGGCTCTAAGACCTTAAGTTGTGACATAAAAATAGACTTCTAGATTTGCTAGGTTTTAGGTGTCCTTATCTAGTTGAGAATGAATTTAATGAGCCATGTTGGACGTTAAATCTTTCAATGTGAATGGCAGTTCTGAAATGTGCTTCTTCTTTACTTCAATAGTTGTCATCCATAAGTGTTTCTCTTTCCAACATGGATGACTTACATATGTTATATTCACCTTTTGCAAGTGTATTTACTGACTTTAATTCTTGATTTATTGCTTCATGTGTCTCCAATCTTGTAGGCTTATAGGTAGCAAGGTAGCAAGTTGAACCTTGAACTTTTTTTCCCTAATGTATATTATATATTCACATGCAGATGCACATGAATCCAATCTTGTAGGTTAATCATTTCTCTGCGTCAATCTACTATGCCATACCATACATGCCGATTCATCCTGGGTATGTTGCGCCTTACCAGTTATGATTTGCGGGAAAACTACGATTTGATGATAGTTTATTTATTGATCTTAGATTTTTGATGAGCATGAGCATGAGCATGCTGCATTTGTAGATTACTATGAGTTTGGCCATGTGAATCTTATTTTTCTCATGTCTGTTATTTTTGCCTTAGAGTCACAATTGTGGCTTAAGAAACTTCAAATGTTTTTTTGTTTTGGGATAGAGAGTATATTATTCATAACCTTCTAAGTGGATCTTAGACTCTTGGTAATATAACATTGATGTTTTCATAGTTCTTATCAACCAAGCCAAACGGCAAGGAATGATATTGGCCTCAACGACTAAAAGGACTAAGGAAACAGTAAGAAATGAGTTGTTTTTATCATTTTAAATTTTTTGTATTCTTTTTGTTCCCTATCGAGAGTGCGCCCAAAACCCTAACCAAGAGGAAGGAGAGATGCATGGATTCCCAGGACCAATGCCGATTGTGGGCCGGCTCCAGTCCACCCTGATAGCAATTGAGTGAGCTTGCAGTCGCCAAGGCTATGGGTTGGGAGTTGAGGGTTCATTTCAAGGTGCGCCAATTTCAGCCCTACATAACTAATGTTTTTACTTAGTTATGATGTGCGTGAGTTTGGTTCTCATAAGTTGAAGCTTTTGGATAAGTTGTTTGTCTCTAATATAAATTAAAGATTCTACATAGAATCATAGAAAGTAGGATTAAACTATTTCATCATGTCCTTACATTAGCTATAACGGTTGATGATATTGCCAATTAATGGGTGGGACAACATCAGTGTTACTTCTACTCTCATGGTTTGGAATACTTAGTATATCAAGGAAGTACTTAGTCATTTGATGGTTAATTATACCAAAAATTATATATTTTTTCATTATTATATGCTTGTTTGTATCCCATTGAGGCTATCATCTTTTGACCATGACCTTAAAGAAAAAGGCTGAACCTTTGTATACTATGATGACTTAAGGTTCAGTAAATAATGAAACACTTATTTTTTTTTTCATTGTCCATTTGTTATTTTTTTCTACTTGTTTATGGTTTGGAGGTCTTGATTCAGTAGAGTAGTAGAAGTAATATCCATGGACCTAGTTTCAGCATGTGAATTTTGCTTCTGATGTAGATAATTAAATAATGAAACATTAGTATCTATCTTGTCAATACTTGGTAACTGATTTTGCTTTTGGATTTGCTGAAAAAGCTAATGGTGTATTATATCCAAAACGACACTAAATTTTTGTATCCATTAAAGATCTAATTGGGATTTCATAAATGAGGTAAACGTTGGCAAATGTTCTTGGCTTCCATTACATGTTGCTAATTGTATTAATCACCAGTCCTTCGTTTGTGTGTTTTATTATATGTTAGGATATTATATGCTCCAAAGTATACAATTCAGTAACTGTGTTTGAGTATTTTCATAAGTTTATTCTATAGTTACATTGATTGTGATGTTTGCATTGCAGGATATCTAGTTGTACTGTTTACTAGATGGGGGAGGTAGTATGGTCGGCACGAGTAAACAAAGAAATTAAGTGGAGAAGCCAAAAAACTACGAGATTATGTATGCTCCAAAATGCATTTTTATTTAATTATTTCTACTTGCTGCAGTGACTATTTTTCTCTCATGTTTATAGCTTCCATTTATGTGTTAACACCAGATTATGTATATGACTGAGTCAATATATAAACACATGCTGTTGGAAAAGGTGCAAGAGGAGAATAACAATAACAATTTAGTGGCTTGTGTACACTAACGTTTTAATCAGCTTATGCAAGGATTTATGATGTATTTGATGATCTGTGATGTAGGACAAGCGATGAGGTTTACGGTTTTTCTTTTTCAGAATTAGATTTGGGTTATGAAGAGAATAAAGTAGAGAAAAAGAAAACTAGAAAGGGAGAGAGGACACCCTGAAAAATAATTTACAAGAAAATTAAACTAGCAAAAAACATACAAGATAGCTACAAAATCACAAACATTTAGATTCATAGGGGATTAGAAGATGAAGAATGTCCCCTTTGATTGGTCCTAAGTAGTCTTTAAATAGGTTCGGTGAATGCTTATGGTGTTCTTGTTGTTTGGTTTGTTGGGTGAGCTTTGAAGGCTTTTAAGATGTTTGCTAAATGCTACCTGCAAATTATTCATGTCTTGCTACATATCTTGTCAGTTTGTTTGACTTGGACTAGATAGTAGCACTTAGATCCCTTAGCAACTTATGCAGGTGATACAAATTGGTGTTATTGTTTAGTGTTGCAGTTAATATCTAAGTTTGTTGTGCTCTTAAATCTGAACAGAAATGTATGCACATACAACTTATGCAACAGAAATATATCCATCAATTCTACATGTTGTATGATGACTTCAATATTAACAAATTGCCATTACTTCAGGAAGAGGTAGTTGTCTGTGCTGATTTATGAATCAGTTTTACAAAGTTGACATATATTTCCAATCACTATGTTGTGTGTTTTGTAGCTCTGTGAAGTTCAAGTTCTTAGAAAGAGTTGGCTAGGAAAACTACTCACATGTCAGTTATCTTCTTACTGCATTGTTGTACGTAGTTTCAGCAGGGACATTGGCTTAGTGTCTCACTTGTGTTCAATTTTATTCTTAGATAGATGTGTTCAATTTTATTCTTAGATGTATGTGTAAGGTTTAGCACATGAGCTTTATCTTCTCCATGATCTAATTGGATTTCATATTCTTAGAGAAACTTTTAGGCTGGTGGAAAATTTCAACTGACATATATTAAATTTGAATACCCACATGTTTCTATGCTTTGTAAGCACGCCTTAGGTTATAGATATTATTTTGTTAAGATCAATGTCTTAAAGGACTTAGATTATTGAGAAGTCTGAAGTTGGTGATGTAAGGGAAAGTTTGTTTTGATTATGTTCTTTTTTGCTTAATGCTCTTTTCTATAGAAGAGTTGAGAGATTATGCTCTGAATTCATTGAGCATGCTCTGAATTCTCAGCATGAATTCAGCATGCTGAATGATTCTCAGCATGCTCTGAATTCCCAGCATGAATTCGGCATGCTCATGCTGAATTCTCAGCATGCAATTCATGCTAAGAATTCAGAATTCAGAGCATGCTGAATTCAACATGCTGCATTGTTGGGTATTCCTCATTTCATTGAGCTAGTACCAATTCACAGTCCATTTAGGATTCACGTGGGCTGGAGGAAGTCCACTCTAGTACCAAAGGAATCTATCTAGCACCAACATGTGAGGTTTCTTGGTAAATTAAACTTGGTGAGAATGAATTCTCAGCATGCTGAGAATTCATTCTCAGAATCTCAGCATGCTGAATTCACTATGTTGAATTCTCAGCTTCTCAGCATGCTAAATTCATTCAGCATGCTGCATTGTTGGGTATTCCTCATTTCATTGAGTTACAAATTTTATTTACAACTTTAGAGTATCAGTTTATTATCTTGCATTGAGTTACAAACTTGGTATTCCTCATTTCATTGCATCATTGTTTCTTTTGTTTTTACATGCAGGTAAAGGATGAAGTGCAAGGATAAGCTTTTTGGGAAAAATTATCTTATGTATTTTTGAAACTTTGAAACTTTGAAACAATGTAAATATTTGAGTAACACAATGTATTTCGAAATTACTTGTATACAATGGTTTCTTATGTGTGTGGATTTTAATGATGTGTGATTTCAAAAATTATTTTTAAGATTTCGTGTGAATTATCAAATTATTTTATATGTGATTTCATGATTTGAGGATTGATCAGATACACAATAATGAGCAATTGGTAGATTCTGTTGGTAATTTTAATAGATATACAAACAAAAATTATAGGTATTACCGACAGATTGTATTCGTTGGTATTACCAACAGATATATATCTGTCGGTAATACCAACGAATTTACCAACAAATATTTTTTCGTTGGTATTACCAATGGATATATATCTGTTGGTACTACTGACGGATATATATCCGTTGGTACTACTGACGGATATATATCCGTTGGTAATACCAACGAATATATATCTCCGTCGGTATTATCAACAAAATAAAATATTTATCAGTAATACCGACAGATTAATTAAAATCCGCCGGTATTACCGAGGAGCCTTTTACCGACGAATTTTACCAACAAATACTTCGTCGGTAACAATATTACCGACGGATTTGGTCCGTTGGTGATATCCTATTTTTTTGTAGTGAAAGTTTGAAATAGATACATTAATTTTCCTTATTTATATAATATTATAATATTTTAATTACATGCTAATGTGGCACAAATGATAATAATAATAATAAAATTTGCTGAGTCAGATGCCACGTCAGCACCTAACTGTTATGGGCTTTTCGATTTGCCCAAACAACAACGAATCATGGCGGAATGTTCCCTACATGTTTGTAAATATGTTTTCGTGTCTATGTAATTTTGGCTTTTATTGTAGTTCGTACTTGTAAAATCATTTGTATGATCCCCGAGAGCCCACGGTACGAGTTAGATGCATTTTGAGGTCATTCGACGTTTGGTGCGTGTGTTACGACTAAGTGGAGCAATTTTCCTGCATTCGTCATGGTCGTGGCTATGGAAAATCACTATCTTGCATGGTCACGATTTTCTCATGCTCCTCGTGCTTTTGGGAACCTTGGGGGTTAGGGGTCTCATGTATAATGTAGAAGAGTGTTGGCAAACAAAGCGATTGCCTTGGGCAAAGACGAACAAGCGTCCTATATGGGCGTGCGACCAGTCGATCTTCGCTTAAGACAATTGCGGAGCTCGTCCTACACCCGGTTTTATGTTTTCTTGTGTTTATAGTGCTGTAATTATTGTTTTGCTATATGCCTTCAATACCATTCGACCAACATGGTCTTTTGGGGGTGCAGATATGGAGCGCGAGGTTGACACGTGGACCAACGCATGCCCCACGATGTTAATTCGGGAAGTCCAATTCAGGACAGATTTGGAATGATAGGCTTATCCCTTGCACGGGATGCAAGGGTGCCGCACGGGTTCTTCTGCACAAAATAATTGGCCCGTGATAGGGCGATGGCTCGTGAGTCACCAAGGATAGTGCGCATGGCTGATGACCCCTAAGACACAGCATGGAGCAGATGACTCGTGAGTCGCCAAGTTGGTGCGCAGGGTTGATGTCCCCTAAGTCGCAAGATTAGTGTGCAAGACAAAATGGCCTCTAAGACGCAAGATTTGTGCGCAGAGCAGATGACTTTTAAGATGCAAGATTGACGCATTTGAACCAAGCACTAGTGAAGAACAACTGTGGTGTGGCAGCAATGCTCTTAGTACGGAGAGTTAACGGACGTTGTGACTCGGTTGGAGAAAATCCCTCAAGTTGTGTTTCGAGGAGCAGCGTAAGACTTGAAGATCGTTGATATGGGCTCGGAGGAGGGCGCCATGACCTCTGCGGGGGGCGAGTGAGCAAGCAGTGATCCGTAAGACCTGAAGCTCATTGAGATGGGCTCGGAGGAGGGCGACATGACTCCTGCGGGGGGTGAGTGAGCAAGCAGTGATCGGCTCAAGGCAGCGACGGGGGCAATGCTCTAGTATGGTGCGGCCACATAACTACTCATCACTTGGGTGTTGCACAACGACACCCAAATGTTATCCGAGACGAGCGTTGCTCGTATGCTCATATACTCTTCAAGTCTGGGACTCTCATTACCCAGCAACAACGAGTTTGAAAATCTCAAAGCCCTTTCTCGCAACAACAGGAGATGATGAAACTCAATGATGTTACAAGTAGTCATTTCCTAGCGGCGGACTTCACACGGTGAAACTCAACATGTTTCGGCCCCACTGCGGCATGTCGTTACTCAGGCGGTGTTCCCTTCGACTACTTGTGAAGAATTCACTTCAGCAATTACAGCCTATGCAGAAAGGCGGTGCGGCCGAGGCGAGTTCGACGAGGACACCAAAGCTTGAAGTGGGGGAGGATGTTAGGGACTTTTCAATTTGCCCGAGCAACGACGAATCATGGCGGAATATTCCCTACATGTTTGTAAATATATTTTCGCGTCTATGTAATTTTGGCTTTATTGTAGTTCGTACTTGTAAAATTCTTTGTGCGATCCCCGAGGGCCCACGGTACGAGTTGTATGCATTTCGAGGTCATTCGACGCTTGGTGCGTGCATTACGGCTAAGCGGAGCAATTTTCCTGCATTCTCCATGGTCGTGGCCATGGAAAATCACCATCTCGCATGGCCACGATTTTGTCATGCTCCTCGTGCTTTTGGGAACCTTGGGGGTGGCACTTGGGGGTTAGGGGTCTCATGTATAATGTAGGAGAGCGTTGACAAACAAAGCGTTTGCATTGGGTGGAGACGAACGAGAGGCCATATGAGCGTGTGACCAGTTGATCTTCTCCTAAGACAATTGCGGAGCTTGTCATACATCCGGTTTTATGTTTTCTTGCATTCATAGTCCTGTAATTGTTATTTTACTTTACGCCTTCAATACCGTTCGGCCAACATGGTCTTTTGGGGGCGCGAATATAGAGCGCGAGGATGGCACGTGGACCAACGCATACCCTGTGAAGTTAAGTCGGGAAGCCCAATTCGAGACAGATTCGGAATGATAGGCTTATCCATTGCACGGGATGCAAGGGTGTTGCTCGGGTTTTTCCACACAAAATAATTGTCCCGTGATATAACGATTGAATTGACGGACATCTGAGATCGGGCTAGAATTGATATCAATCTGATAGTTCAAAATGTAATTTATACAAATTAAAGCTCGGGCTAGATTTGTGAAAAAAAATTATAGTTTGGGCTAGAAATATTAATTAACCCTTAATAAAATTAAAATATGCTCACAAACCTATTTTTGAATTAATCAAATTTCAATGAACTTAAAAATCATCACAGCATGAACCTATTTTTCCTCTATGAATTTTGGGCCCTCATTAATATTGTAATCCAAACCGACACACGCCATTAGGGCTGAGCAAAATCCGATTCGACCAAAAAAAACTCGAAAAATTGACCCAAAAATTTATTTCGAGTCGGGTTATTCAGGTATATCGGGTCGGGTCGGATTTTATTTTTGAAAATTTTGTCTACTATTTCGGGTCGGATAGGGTTCGGGTGAAAAACCTGTTTAACTCGATCCGACCCAATTTTAAATTAAATACATATTTATATTATATATATTGATAAAAATTATTGTTGGTTGTGTGGTTAGAAGGGTGGAGATAAACTTTAGGAGACTTTGAGTTCAAGTCTTACTTATGTTATAATTTTAATACAATTATTTATTTATTTTATTATTATTTTCAAAATGAATTTTATTTTTTTATTTTTCTAAATCGAATTCGGGTTATTCTGGTTAATCAAGTCGGGGCCCGACCCGAATAACCCGAAAAAATCGGGCCCCGACCTGAATAATCTGAAAAAATCGGACCCCGATTAAAAAATCGGGTCAAGTTGAGTATAATTTTTTTGAAAATTTTGAATTAATATCCGATCGGGTCGGGTCGGGTATTGACCCGACCCTCCCGATTCTCAGTCCTACACACCACCCTCATTTGTCGGTGCAAACAAAAATAAAATCTATGTTTCCAGAAAACAAAAAATCATATTTCAAATCCTACATCCGTTGAAAAATAATATAAAATAAAAATAAAATAGTACTTGTTATTCTTTACTTACACCGAGGAAAAAAATGCAACTGGGAAAACACACACCTGTACGGCTAATACTACGTGAAGTACATCCCAGTCCATTTTCGTCGATGACCTCCCCAAGCATTCGCGTCCCGAGAAGAAGGCCGCTACGTGGATTCATCTGCACCGTCGCACCAGAAATGGACAGTGAAAGATGAGATTTAAGAGGGTAAAATGTGGGTGGGGTGGCCCACGCGGAAATAGCTTTCCAACTACTGCAGTGGAACCGGCAATGCTCACATCATCAAACATTACTTCACTTAAATTAAATGATATGTAAATTTAATGTGGACTCAATCAAAGTCTCCTCCCTAAAATCATGCCCACTATTACTAATCGCAGTCATGTTCAATCCTCCCGCATAGATAAGGTTTATCAGTAACAGAGCAAAAATAAACATAATTAAGTACTTTATCATGGGGATAAAATTATTATGTTTTAGAATTCAATCATATATATAGATGGATAAATTTCTTTAACTTTAGCTTAATTAGACCTTATCTTTTTTAATTTTGACAAAATATAAATTATAGTTTCTGTTGTGCAAAAATATGTTTTACTTGAAAAGAAGAGATAATGGCAAGATAATAATATTGCGGAAAAGGAGGAGTAGTTTCCAGAACTCCAGTTGCAGTTCTTAAATGGCCACAAACACTAGTCGACACACCGACGCCGTCTACTCTCTCTACGCGACTACGCCATTGCAAGAGAGAGTGCTCCCACTTTCTTCCACTCCGCTCATTTACTGCTGCAGCCGGAGAGGTCATAGAGATATTAAAAACCGCATTTTTCTTCTGCTTTTTGGCGTCCCCTTCCTCTCGTCTTCTCCGCCATGAAGGAAGCATCAAAGCCTCCGCAGAGCTCGGCCATTGCCTCGGATTTGAGGGCCGTGTTCTCTCTTCTCAGGACTCGGAGGACAAAGGTCTTTCTTTACGCCTTCGCCTTCGGGTTTGTCGCCTTCTCTGCTTACCTAGCTTTCTTCCCTGCGGAGAAGGCCTCTCCTTGGTTCACTAATTTGTTCAATTCCGCTTCCGTCTCCACCGCCCCCTACAGATCTCAAATATCCTCTGTTTTTTCCTATATCTTTCCGAATTCCTCCTATTCGCCGTCTCCGGGAAATGCGGCGCCTTTGCCGGCGAATCTGCCTGTAGACGGCGGCGGGGTCCAGAAAGGCGGGGGCTTGGTGGGTAATCTGACGAGGGCCGGAGGTGGGCCGCCGACAGGTGGAGTTTCCGGGAAGAACAAAGCGGAATCAGTCGTTGGATCGCCGGGAAATGGAATCGTGGAGAAGAACGAGACGGCGGATGGTGCAGGGGTGAAGAAAGGAGGTGGCTTGGCGGCGAAGAACCAGACGGTAAGTGGAATTGAGTCGCGAGGAAGTAGTGCTGCCGCGAAAAATGTGACAACCAGCGGTACTGGGTCGAAGGGTGGCGAAGATTGGAAGAAGAATAGCACGACGAAGGGAGGAAATGGGGGATCGATCAATGATCTGGGAAAGGATGAGGTTAGTTCTACGAAAGCCATGGGCTCCGCTGCGAAGAATCAAACAGGGAGTGGAGTACAATCCAAAAACGAGACTACATCTGGTGTTGCCCCTGCAAAATCTAGTGATTCATCAATGAAGAACCAGACCAAGGTTGGAGATGGTTCCAAGAAAGATGCTGTCTCAGTAGCGAAGAACATGACAGTAGCTGGAGCTCCTTCAAAGAATCAAACTGCAATTGGAGTTGGTTCTGCAAAGAGTGGAGACTTAACGATGAAGAATCAGACTGGAAAGGCTAATGGAACTCAAGTTTCTACAAAGGAATCAACATCTAAACCTCAGAAAGATGGAGCTGCTGCAGCCAAGAACCAATCCAGCAGTGGGGTTCCCTCAGTTACAAAGGGCACCACAAGTCCTGCAAAGACTGATAAGAAAGGGGCTTCAAGTTTGTCGACTTCCCTTTCAAAAGGGAATGGATCATCAGTGGAAGCTTCTGGTGTTGATGGAAAGAAACAGGTAGATTGGATCAGTGCTATGAAAGGTTGTGATATTTTTCAAGGAAAGTGGGTGAAGGATGATTCATACCCACTCTATCCTGAGGGTTCCTGCCCGCACATTGATGAACCTTTTGATTGCTACCTCAATGGCCGACCTGATCTGCCTTACCAGAAACTCCGCTGGCAGCCTAATGGCTGCAACATTCCAAGGTGAGAAAATAGGAAATTGATATCAAAAAGTATATTTGATTGGATCATGCATTATCTGACATGTATGCATCTATTTATATCTTCATAGATTGAATGCAACTGATATGTTGGAAAGATTGAGAGGAAAGAGACTAGTTTTTGTTGGTGATTCACTAAACAGAAACATGTGGGAGTCTTTGGTTTGTGTCCTAAGGAACTCCATTAAAGATAAGAAGAAGGTTTTTGAGGCCTCTGGCAGGCATGAATTCAGAACAGAGGGATCCTATTCTTTTGTGTTTAAGGTTCTTTTAAATTCCCAATTTATTTTATCCTATGTTTTTCATTAGCATCTCAGTGATTATAATAGTTGTTTTGACATGTCTTTTTAGGATTTCGATTGTTCCGTGGAGTTCTTCCGCTCGCCATTTCTTGTTCAGGAATGGGAGGCGCCTGTAAGCAATGGGAAGTCGAAGGAAACACTTAGGCTTGACATAATTGAGAGATCATCTTCTAAGTACAAAGATGCAGATGTTATTATATTCAACACAGGCCACTGGTGGACTCATGAGAAGACCTCAAAAGGGTAATTAAGATTGTTACTATGAATTTCTTGCTCCATTTTTTAATGGTTTTCTCAATTTGATATACATAAGCATGTCAAACAGGAAAGACTACTACCAAGAAGGTAACCATATCTACAGTGAATTGAATGTTGTGGAAGCATTCCATAAAGCTCTGGATACTTGGGCAAAATGGGTGGATGCCAATGTGAATCCCAAGAAGTCCCTAGTGTTTTTCAGGGGCTATTCTGCCTCCCATTTTAGGTACTTCATGGGTTTTAACCACATGTTCTCCATCAAATGCTTCACTTCCTATTAACTTGCTGAAGTTTAATTCTTTATTTTGTTATTCAGTGGTGGGCAATGGAATTCAGGCGGGCAGTGTGACAAAGAGACAGAGCCCATAAAGAATGAGAAATACCTGAGACCGTATCCACCAAAGATGACTGTTTTGGAATCCGTTCTTAAGGGAATGAAAACCCCTGTCTCATTTTTGAACATTACAAGAATGACTGACTATAGGAAAGATGCTCACCCATCCATCTACCGCAAGCAGAATTTGACTGATGAAGAGAGAAGAGCTCCTGAGAGGTATCAGGATTGCAGTCATTGGTGTCTGCCTGGAGTGCCTGATTCTTGGAATGAGCTACTATATGCACAGCTAATCATTAAACAGCAACAAACTGCTGCAAAGAAAACTTAACAAGTATGGGAATAATGAAGTGGTGATGTATATTACTTTCATGCGGTAAATAAGTACCACAAGTGGATTGAAGTCAAGATGTACTTACAGAGAAGAAAAATATGAATTTCGATTAAAAAAAGTATTAGTTATTTATTTTACTGTAACAGGGGAAGAGCAACAAGCTGTAATAGTGAGTTATTCCCCATGTCTACACAATTCTTTTCATCTTGGAATGTTTTAGGAATGTAGAGTACAATGTTCATCCTATATTACTTTTGAAATAAAGAAATGCATATCTCTGTTAGACACTTGGATTTTTTTATGGAAAACTTGTGTATTTTAATATTTATGTTGGGTTACTTCTGAAAGCAAATAGGTCAAACAAGTTAAGTAGTAATTTTTAGTTTTCTCTCTTTGTATTATTCATATTTGAATGTTCACATTGGTGTCTTCGTCGGCAAAATCTGTTTTCCAATCTAAAGCATCTGACCGAGCGGCTTTAGTCTATCTACCTGCCTGAGAGATTGCTCGCAAACTGCACGGCATCATTTTAAGGTAATATTTGTTTTTCATTTGTCATCTTCTCACAACTCATACAATTCTGGAAATGTAAGCTTCTTTTCACCATCACATGACTTTATAAGTTACTATTTTTGTTTGAATAGATCAAATTAGGTTATTGATTTCTGTTGTATTTTCTTCAGTTGTCCTCATGTTATTTTTTACTAGTAGACTAGCGGAAGTTTAGAACTTAGTGTTAAATGACTGAATAATTTTGTGATAGTTGATTTTTGCTTAAATAGATTCACATGTAAGATACTTGAATTACTAGAAATTTCAAAAAGATATGGCATGTAATGTAAATGTGGGCTTTCCCTGTGTTGCAGTTATGCAGGGCCATGAGTTCCTCTAGTTTCCCATAGAATCTCACAGGTTAAATTTATTTGCATTTGGAGTTTTTTCTTTCCACTTTCCTTCTTATCAACTGCCAAGAAGGTGGGAAGTTTTTGTTGGAGTCTGAAATTTCTATCTGGAATGGATAATTTCACTCACTTTAAAGCTCCTATTAGTGTAAACTGTCTAAAATAGAATGATTTCTCTCAATTCCTGATGCAGAAAAATCTGAAGACAAGAGTTGGTTATGTATTTTATCTTGGGATTTATGTCCATACTCTACCCCACAGCATAGGCTTCAGTCCTTACAATCTTGTGTAGTTTTCTTTATGCAAATTCAGTCCTTACAACTACTTTATCCTCGGTTATTGCATATGTTTTTTTCGCTTGTATATATTATTTGTGGACAGTTTGGACTTTGTGGATGAGGTTTTGAGCTGTCGTATACCTGCTGATCTTGCAATTTGTTTCCTTTTGTGTAGGTGCTTGGTTTTGATATGTGGGTATTTGTCAGGACTTGGAGGAAGTGGTTACCTTTCTCTCACTTTGGTCTCTGGAGGGAAACTTGAGGACCATTTGTTGTTGGGAAGTGTCATTGCTCAAGTACAAATTTCCCTTGTTTTTGAGTTGTGCCATTCTGCTTTCCCCATTTTCCCAGGGTCATTTGATGCATGTTTCAAAATATCGGTACCGGTATCGATCTCGGTCAGTGACCGGTACCGGTACGTACTAGTACCATACCGTACCGACACACGATACGGGCCGGTACGAAAAAAGCATACCGGCCAAAAAAAAAATTTTGTTTTTGCTGTTAAAAATAACTCCAATAACACATAATTGATCAAGAAATACCTAAATTTAAGATTCAAATGTCAAATACATGAATACAATATTTTAAATTCGGCCCCAAACGGCTATATGCCACTGTAGCAATGACTCTTTTTAAGAGCCGTTACGTCAACCGGACAATACTACCCGGTATGGGCAGTATTTGATAAATACCACTCATACCGGGCGGTATTTACCGAAATACCCGATATCACCCAATACCGGATATCTCGTATACCGATTTTTCAAAAAATCGGTAAATACCGACCGTACCTGGCGGTACGGTACGGTATTTGAAACCATGATTTGATGTATATTGCTTGTCCTAAATTTTTCACCATTTTCTGCAGAATTACCCATTTCGACTTGCATTTATTAAAAAAAAGAAAAAACGGCGAGAGCAGGCACATATTACCAATGATCTCTTCAATTTTATTTCATTTTTCTCACCTCTCTTATGCTAAAAATTAATTGGATGAACTTTTATCTCAAAAGATGATGATAGTAAATGACTCAATTTAAGTTTATATTCTAGCAGGCCAGGCTATAGATGGAGGACTTTAGTGATTGAGTATAGTCTGTAATCTGTATAGAGCTACTTTGATGAAAAATCAATCCTCTAAGCCAAGGAAATAAAATACATAGAATGTACAGTTGAAGTTTTCTATTTTGGTTACAATTTGTTCAATAAAATCGAGCAAATCAGTTAAGACAAATTAATCACGTATGAAGTATAGATAACGAGTCATGTGCTACATGAAAATTAATCACGTATGAAGTTTTCTAAAGCTCGGACAGTTTTACGACCAGATTGCTTTGGCCAAACTGAGGAGTGTGGTCGAGTTCCGAGAACAAGTTATGTGCTACATGAAAATGAAAGAACTCCGAGAAGCTAGAAAGGTCGACAAGCAGACCGCCAAAGACGGTGCCGAGGACAAAAGGTCCAAAAAACACAACAAGAAGGGCTAAGATTGAGATTACGGTGACTGAGACAACAGTAGAAGGGCAAAGTCGCCGCCCTAACCGAATGCCAAATACGAAAAATACACTTCGTTGAATGCAAAGAAGGAAATCATTCTTCGAGAAATTTACGACTTGCAGCTTCTTAAACACCCCATTAGTGTCGGAAAGCAGAAAGTATAACCCAACGCCGATAAGAACAAGAGGTGTGCATTCCATGACACATATGGACACACCATTGAGGATTCCGTGGTGTTAGGATACGAGATCGAGGATCTGGTCCGGGAGGGATGACTCGATCGTAATATCAATTGCGGGAGAGGAAGTAACCAGTACCTGGTCATCATTTCTGTAATTGCTTGTGAGACTTTCTTGTTAGAAAAGTTTTAGTGGATCAGGGGAGCTCAATAGATATTCTATTCTACCCGACTTTCAGAATGATGCAACTGACCGAAGCCTCCCTCCATCCTTACACGGGGACCTCGTCGGTTTCTCATGAGAACGAGTCAATGTCTGAGGTAGGGTGGAACTATTTTCTTCTTGTCTTTTGTGATTCCTTCTATTTGATTCCCGATTGTGATTGTTTTATCAGCAAGATCTTTCATTTGATTTTCTTTAAGCAAATGATTTGTCCAATTCATGGATTGAATTCGAATGGTCGATTCAAAATCTTGGGCCCAAAAGATGGATTATGTATTACGAAATACATGTTCGGATAGGTTTGATTAATTTATATCTATACTCATTAGATTAGTTAGTTGGATTAGACTTTTTCTAGTATAAAAGAATGAAGAAACTTCAGTTGTAGTTGTATTAAAAGTGAAATTTGCATGTTCCTTCCCCCATCTCGAGAAAAAATTTATTCTTCACTTTAGTTCGTTTCAAAATATTTCAAGTGGTACGTTCAAGAAATAAGCCAATTCAGAGCTTTTTGTTCAATTTCTCGTAGAGCAAAATACTCATTAGTCCAATTCAACTCAATTTCTTCCTCGTCCGTGTCTGAATAAAGGACAGGACTACGACACTCTTTAATCTCCATTGTGATCGATAGGATATCTCTCATAAGGTAGCTACGGAATATGGTGATTTTTTTTTCAGGAAATCCCCAACGAAAAATAAAGCACTATTTATTTTTTTCTATCGAATAGGTCAAAACTACCTACATTCCAAAAAATTGCGCACCACAAATAGGCACTAAAGAATAAACTTGCGATCCCATAGAAAGATATTACAATCCCTTGCGGAAAAAAAAAAAAAGATCTGTTCAGGTGGAATCAAATTCCTACCAAAATAAGTGGAAGTCTGAACCATTAAGAATTCTAGTGAATCTAAAAAACGGATAGAGGCCCAATAAAAATTAATCAATTTTTGAGACGCTGTTAAAGTTTGTACCCTTATATGTTCTTATTGCGAATTCATACTATATTAGATCCTCTTGCAGCTAACGACGACGTTCGACTATCCACCAAAAACTAAATCGACGGACGTACAATATCTCGTCACCGATTGCCCCTAGGGGTGGCAATTTTATTCGTATCCGCTAACTAAAAATCGCATCTGCACCGTATCCGATCCATATCTGCAAGTAAAAACGAATATGGATACGGATACGGATTTAGAAAATTTTTATTCGCGTGGATACGGTGCGAATACAAATATGACTATAGATCTGCACCGTATCCGCACCGTCTATCCGCATCTTTGAATTACTATGGTAATTTCATGTCAAGATGAATTTTGAAGTATATTATATATTTGTTTTGGATCAATGAATTGGTTATTTTTTATTTTTTTAATTAAATATATTATTTAAATATTTTTTTAATTAAATACGGTGCATATACGGATGCAGTGCGGATATCTGCATTTGAAGCGGTACGGATATGGAAATCCATATTCACATTCTAGCGAATACGGTGCGGATAATGGGGTGCGGTGAGAATACAGATAATGCAGTATCCGCACCGTATCCGATCTGTTACCAGCCCTAATTGCCCTAGCCCTTATCACATGATATTGGGGCAACCCTCACCCAACAGTTTAGGAGCCAACGTGTTGACTCCCCACTCGGTGCTCAAAATCTCGGGGACAAAAGTAGGGGTACTTCATGCCGACCAGAAAGAAGCCTACCGATGCTAAAACGAATGTCTAAAACAGAAGACGACGTCCAAACCAGGGGAGGAACCGAGCGCTCCACCCCATCAAGCACTCTCATTATCCCTCACCGAGCAGCGGTCGAGGACTCCCAAGCTAGACCTGGGCGAGGATGTTGAGGAGCGGCCCCAACTCGCCAATAATTCAACCCGAGCACACTCGGTCAGAGCTAGCCCCTTGGTCGAGCCCAAAGCGCAACGGGGCTCTCTGCCAAGAAACTGTGTTGGTTCCCGAGCATGGGAGGAACTCTGTTGTATTACCAGTTTCTTTCTAATTTAATAAAGATTACTTCCTTTCTCCACGTCTCTATGTGTGCATTAAGAAAACTTATAGTTGTCTTGTTATAAATGACGGACAAACACCATATGACTCATGCATGGCAGGAACGTTGTGCTCCCGGGCTCAACAGCCTCAACGACCCCAAGCATGGTCCTGCCTTACGCTCCTCGCGAGCTTGGCTTGACCCCAAGCGTGGTCCTCGACCTCACTCACCACTCCCGAGCTCAACGCCTACAACGACCCCAAGCGTGGTCCTGCCTTACGCTCGTGGCGAGCTTGGCGTGACCCCAACCGCGGTCCTCGGCCCAAGTCGCCACTTCCGGGCTCAACGCCCTCAATGTCCCCAAGTATGGTCATGTCTTATGCTCCTCGAAAGCTAGGCTTGACCCCAAGTGCAGTCTCCGGCCTCAATCGCCACTCACGGATCAACTCCCTCAACGATCCCAAGCATGATCTTGCCTTACGCTCCTCACGAGCTCGGCTTGATCCCAAGCACGGTCCTCAGCCTCAATCGTTGCTTCCGAACTCAACACACTCAACGACCCCAAGTGTGGTCGTGCCTTACGCTCTCCGCGAGCTCATGTCGACCTCAAGCGCGATCCTCGGCCTCAGTCATCGCCACCCTTGGCCTCAACCCATTACTCTCGGCCCTGGAGCCTCCACTTATAAACTCAAACAACTTTGAGGAAGGTCGACAACTACCAAACAGGTAACCTCGATCTCAATTCTGCCTTTAACAAGAATCTAACACGCCAAGTATCTACCCGAAAATGTCAAGCTCAAGCAAGACAGCTTCATACGTTGTACTCAACTCCAAGAGAACCGTCAACCATGTGGCAAACCCCGAAAGAGGCTTCTATAGCCTCCACAACGGGCTTTCAGTGCAGAACATAAACGACTTCGACAAAAGGCAAACTTAATAATTCTACACTAAGCAGGGAACCTCAATCCTAAGGCTACCTATGACAGGGGCTCAGCCTCAACCTCAGAACATATTGCTACTCCCATAAGTGGCTACTAATTGACTGACATCGGCCGAGAAGCGCTAGAATACTCTTCAACCCTACTGATTATCGATTAGGCAGTGTTAACCAAATGTCAGTCAACCAACCAAAGGGCGTCAACACCCGCCAAAACACTTAGCTCACAGCCGGTAGAAATATGAAAGCAACATAAAAGTAGCATAACAAGAAAATAAAACACCATGAGGCATACCTACAAGCCCACGAAGGGTGATCATGTCAAATGCCCACGAAGGGCGAAAGTTAAAAAGGGCCGAAGGGTGGCAATCCACAAAATGGCTACATGTCGTTACAATTCAACGCACAACCCATAAATGGACGATCCATAAGTAGCAAACATACTGAGATGAGACTGGAGAAGCATCGACGGGAGCAGAAGGGACATCATTCCCGGGAACTTCGGTTGCCATCGTTGGAGGAGGGCACGACTCAAAGACAATCGTCGAAGGCTCCCCCTTAGTCGGCGTAGGAACTTCCTCCTCCCCTTCGACGAGTGGGTCAACCAGGGTGCCCTCCTCGACCTTTTTGAACCACCCGACCTCTGAGAAGTCAATCTCTAATCCAAGACATTTGGCATGCTCCAACGCCTTCTCAATACTCGTAGCATACTGCAAGACAGCCTTAGCTCGACGAGCAAATAGACCTCGGTACATACATAGAGCTCGGTAGACAATCAGAAATTAGCATACTACTAGAACTCGACACAAAGTCCTCGGGCTTCGACCAAGCTCGGGGGCTGTGGACTGGACTAGCGCTTTGGGTCTAGCCATATCATGCCCGATAATGCTCACACTCATGAACCAAACTCAAATCGAGCCAATTACAACTTAGCTCGGGGGCTCTGCCCAATCATACAAGGTGCCCACATCCTTCATTAATTATTAGGGGTTCAACGGTAATAAGCCCGAAATCTCCGAGACTAGATCTCAACCCATTTCGGGCATATCTCCGCGAGATTCAAGGAGATATCATCGCCCTAAAATATCCCTAACCTGCACTATAAACAGACACGACGCACAATGGGTATACTCTCGCTTCTAATTTTATATCTGTCATCTTGAATTTTTTCTTACTTAAGCGTCAAAGTATCTTTGCAGGTCTCTGGTTAGAGTCGCGGACAAGAAGACGCGAAGGATTGCATCACCCCGGCTTAGATAGTATATTTATTATTTATCATTTTGAAGGGTTACATACTTTAATAATATATATATATATCAAGCTCGATCAAAGCAATAACAAATTCTAATTTTGGTAATTTCATGTACATGTTAAATTTTGCACAAAATAATTAAATTTAATGTTATTTTATTTTCTTGATGTTTTGAGTATTTTTAGCTTGATTGATGGCGATTTCCTTTCTGAATTTTCTTATTGATGGATATTCTTTTTCGCTAATTAGAATATTCTTTTAACACATTATTTGTTAAGATGATAGCTAGATTTATCTCGTGCTTGGCATACTCTTTTAGTAACTCGAAGTTTTATTGACATGGTAGTCTTAAGGTTCACGAGTGAAGATTAATTTTATCGGCAAAAAAGAATAATATTAAGTGAAAGCATTAATTAGTACTTTGGCCGCATTATAATTGTGAGTAATAAATACTGTTTATTTTAGAAAAATTCTTGTGATATGTTTGCTTTGTTGAATAAAAAAAGATTGGATTGAATAATATAAACAATGGATGATTGGATATGAATTTTTTAAATTCATGCACTAAACAAATAATGAATATTAATTCATCTACTATCATATTCTTTCTTATCCTATGAAGCAAAAATGCCCTTGTGTTATTTTTAGTTAACATTGGATTAAGATTTACAATTTGATCATTTTAGTTATTATTCTACCTCATGCGGTGATAAATTGGGTCAACTCTAAAAGCCCAAACCCAGTAACAAAGGTTGGGCCATCTTGAGACATGAGTAGCCGTCTAGATAGGGCCCACCCATTTAAAAAATGAGAGAGAATGCCTCATGTATGGGTATATTAGAAATTAAAGATAATATCATCCATTATCAAGTGTGGAATTAATTATTAATTTGGCTTCAAAAACTATAACGAGATAATGTTGGAAAGATATCAATAATTTTAGAAATTAGATACATTTTGCATGGATAAAAACTTGATTATACTCCATTAACATTCAATCAAAGCAGGATTCATTTCTTTCTATTGTTTCTAGGTATTTGTTTGCTATAAATTGAAAACTTTAATTAATTTTTAAATATAAAGATATAGTCATCAATTAATTACTAAAGTTATCTGGCCAGAAAATATTTTATGAATAAAAGAATATAAAGTGTTTTGCTAAAAAAATTGGCTTACATCTTCTATAAATAAAAATGGACTAATTCTTGCCCAATCTTACCAAAATTTTTTTTATCAAAGTAATTTAAAAAGAAATTCAAAGAAAAATTTTCTTAAACCAGAATAATTTTAATAAAAATTCTCGAATCTAAAATATGAGTGTTGACATTTTCAAATTTAGAATCAAAAATTTAAATATTCAATTTACCTCTACGCATAAACGTGTAAAGCATTATAGACTTGAATAAATTCTAAAATATATATTAAAAAAATAAAAACAGACACTATAGGTCTTTAAAATAGCACTTTGAGTTTTTTAAAAATATTTTAGATCAAAATCTCTAACATATAAAATTAAAATAATAAAATGTTTTAATTCAAAGTATTTTTTTCGTCCTATAATATTTTTTATATCATTAAAAAAATATAATATGCTAAACTATTAAAAAAGAAAGAAGACAAAAAAAGTCATATCCTGTTAAATCATATAAAAAAATACTCACCTGTGCTTAGCCAGTGATCATGTTCTTTTCACATAGTCATGTTGTCATAAAAATATTAATTTCCATCCACTGTTGGTCAAAGCTATGACAAAGGAGGAGGAAGTGCAGATTTCCCAGAGGAAAGTGTGGGGTCCAGTCCACATGGCTCATATCATATACATTTTGTCTGTGGAAACAGATGATTGCAAGATGCATGCTCTCCTCACAATGCATCATTTCTTCCTTTTTCTTTTTTCATTCTGCAATGTGTGTTGAGTCAGGCTGTTGTTGACAACATGATTCCTCAATGTGATGTTATAATAATATTATCACAAATAATTTGGTGTTGCAGGGGTTGTCCTCCTGCTTTCTGGCTCTCCATAGTGTGGTCTGGGGTGTATGATTTGAGCCATGATTGTTGCATGGAAAAGGCCATGATTTGGGTGCTGGTTGGGTGAAGGGCATGCCATGAGCTTACCCAGTTGGATTGTCTTCTACTTTTTCTTTTCCTTCCTTGGACCTGGTATCAACTTTTCCAACATCATTACCACCACATTATATTTGCATGTATAGGATATTATTGTTATTATAGTTGTATTTCTAATGTAATTCTATTCTATTCATCTTAATTTGATTTGAAAATAAATAAATAATGATTTGGGTCAGCCACGGCAGCCCTGTGTCAAACATTCAAACAATATAATTTCTTTGAAATAAAAGAATGAAAATGAAACATATTAAACAAATTGATCTTTTTCTTTTCCTTATCTACGTACAATTGTCAAAAACATGGGAGTATATATAGGGGGGTGCATGACTACCGGATAGATTCAAAATTGATTAGAATATATCTGATCGGATAGATTTTAAATAGATCCGAATTAAATTCGAGTAGGAGCTAGAATAAAAATTAAAAAATCGATTTCAATTTCGAATCCAACACGTCAGATACCGAGAATCAAAACTGAAACCAATATCCAGAACCTGTACCTTGAAACCTATAACTAAACAAGTTCAAACAAAGTACAAGATACCTTGGAACCTGTTCAATTATAGGTTCTAAGGTACATGGTACCTTGGAATATGTTCATTAACAAGTTTCAACAGGATATTTTAGAACATGTTCATTAACAGATTTCAACAATGTACTCGAAATTTGTACTACACCACAAGTTTCGGATAGGATCCGATTTCAAGTCTCAACAGGGTCAGGTCCGGGTCCGAAATCTAGGAATCGGTGTTATACAATATAGGATCGATCTGAGAATCACGAAAGATACAAGGTACTCGAATTCGCTCATCCCTAAGTATATACACCTAGTGGTATGTTTGCTTCATTAGATAGGATATGATCGGATTGTATAAAAGATGATAGAGGATTGGATATGAATTTTTTAAATTCGGTATATATCGGATATAAATATTCTTCTATTCATATTTTCTTCTAATCCATGAAATAAATAAATGATAGATACTAATTCATTCATTATCATATCCTTCTTTATCCTATGAAGCAAACATGAACATGTTTACTTCATAGGATAAGAGAGGATATAATAAGAGGTGGATTGATATACATTATTTATTTAGCGCATAAATTAGAAGAAAATAAAAATATAAAAATATAAAATTAATATTATATTTTATATAGATCAAATTTTAAAAATTTATATTCAATTTTCTGACGTTTAATATCCAATTTAATTCTATCCTATTCGAGGAAGTCAACGTACTTATAATTCAAAAAGCTATAAATTATGACTTTAAATTTTGCGGGAAAAATCTAGGGATTGCATTGATGACTTCGGTGTTGTAACCCAAAATAAATGTGCATCTTTGGTGTCCTAATTAATGGAAAGTGGTCCACCTTCAATTGTGCTTCTCCACCTTCATAGCGATAAGGATTGATGGACTGATGGATGCCACATGAAACCAAAGGTCATTTACGACAAGATTTTCATGGGCACATGCATATATTCTTGCACACTGGATATTAAGATCAACGTTCATCTTCTTATAGTTCTATCTCCTTATAATAAATGCACCAAACAAAATAAGAGATTAAAGTTGGCACCCTATTCTATCCTTGATTGTACAAGACCTAATAAAATAAGGACTTGTATAATGTTTTCTGGCCATTGCATGAGTAATTGGTCAATTTGTAATAATGAGCAATGTAAGCCTTCATAATTGCCACAAATCGTTCCTTGTTGCTAAAGTCATCGAACTCATTAGAGCATGTCATGGACAATGTTACATTGTGTTGGGTCAGGTCATAATGATTAGTGTCAAGCCAAGTTTGTCAATGAAATCAATCACTCTGCTTTATTGCTTGGAGAAAATTATGATGTTACAATTCCTTCCACATTGAAATGGAATAATTATTTTGAATTGTCTTGGTAATATCAAATTTGATGGATGCATGACTTGAGCTTATCATTATCCTTGTCTCATTCTCATTCTAAAATAAACAAGCTATCATTTTATAAGATTATTATTCCATACACACCAATAATTAGGTTTGAATTTAATGCCTTTGGCTAATTTTTGAACACAAGTTTAA
The DNA here is from genome assembly GCA_034359265.1 of Canna indica. Lineage (NCBI taxonomy): Eukaryota > Viridiplantae > Streptophyta > Magnoliopsida > Zingiberales > Cannaceae > Canna > Canna indica. The sequence goes on along the minus strand of CP136898.1, from coordinate 25,332,445 downwards.
AATGCACATTAATATATACAAGATTTTTTCAATAATTATGAATTTCAATAATAAAAATATTTCAATTGACTAACTCATTATTAGTGAAATTGACTAATCCATAAATCTATATGTCAATATAAAATCTTTTCCACTTACAATTAAAATATTTTTCAAGATCATGGGATCCTAGATAAGATCAGTTCAAGATCATGGGATCCTTTTCTATCAGATAGGAAATGTTGTTGCACAAAATGTACTTCTAAGTAATTGCCCTATAGATTCTATATCTATCTATATGAAAAAGAAATTATGTAAAGAAGAGATAATTACTTGAATATATTTTGAATTATAGATTGTCTCAAATTTATCATGAATTTTGACTTCTCCAAATTGCATCATCAACTATCATATTTGTATCAATTGCATCCCTCCGTTAAAATTTCGTCCCCCGTTAACCTTGTGACCCACGTGTATTAAAAAACTATTTTTTATTCAAAATTAATTAAAAATTTATTTTTTTCAAAATCTTTCTAATATCCACGTGCGCTGCACATGTGGATTAAAAATTTATTTTTTAAAAAAATAAAAAAGTAAAAATTATTTTTTTAAAAAAAAGGAAAAAAGAAAAAAATATTTTTTAAAAAAAAAAATATTTTTTAAAAAAACTATTCTGACTTGTCCATTAAAATATGTTTATTTTTTTTTTAAAAAAAATAATTTTTTATTTTTTATTTTTTTAATCCACATACAGCACACGTGAATATTAGAAAGATTTAAAATAAAAATTTAATTAATTTTGAATAAAAAATAATTTTTTAATACACGTGTACCTGCCACGTCATAGGGTTAATGAGGCAACTGACAGAATTTTAACGGAGGGATACAATTAATACAAATGTGATAGTTGAAGATACAATTTGGAAGTCAAAGTTCAGAATAAATTTGAGACAAAATTCATAGTTCAGAAAATATTCAGGTAATTATCCTTAAAGAAACTACCACATATCACTAGGGTTGTCCACTGTTCGGTTCAAACCGAACCGAACCGAAAAACCGAACCGAAATTTTCGGTTCAGTTCGGTTTCAACCATTGTAGGTTCGGTTCTTTGACCCGAACCGAACCGAAATTTGTATTTCGGTTCGGATTCGGTTCCCGGAATTCGGGAACCGACCCGAACCGAAAACCGAATTAATTAAAAAAAAAAAATTAAATTTTTAACTGAATTAAGTAAATAAGTATTAAATAATTATTTTTAATTTTTAATTTTTAATCAAATTAATTAAAAATTCGGTTTTCGGGTTGAAAACCGAACCGAACCGAATTATTTCGGTTCGGGTTAAATCGGGTTAGGAAATGTTCGGTTCGGGTTCGGGTTCGGATTTGGGTAAAGAAAAAATTTCGGTTTGGCCAAATTCGGTTCGGTTCGGTTACGGTTCGAACCGAATGGACAGCCCTACATATCACATTCTTTACCCAAATTTTGAATTCAAGTATATTACATTAAAAATAAAATAAAATTGACAATCTAGTCTTACTTACAATAAATAGTTTAAATATTTCAATTTAAAATTTACTATTTATCTAAATTGTCTGTCTTTAATTCAAATTATTTAATCTTTAATTGTATGACTTTTTTAAAAAGAATTTAAAAATAATTGTTAATTTAGTAATTTATTGCTAAATGCCAACTTATTTTAAATGAACTTTAGAATTTTGAAAATATCTTATTCTGATACATTATATTAAAAATTAAATTAAAATTGACATTTAGCCAAAAATACAAATGCTATTATAAATATTACAAGTTATAAATGGTTATTTATCTAGAAATTTTTAGTGTTTAATTCAAAATATGTAATTATAATTTTATTAGTTTAGTAAATCAAATTACATTTATATAATTATTAAGATATATTCAATTATAATGCTAAATTATTTTAATCATGTTTTTTATTAATTAATTAATTAATGATATTTAGAAAAGTGTTAATATAAAATAATTATTCACTATTTCTAAAAACATTTCATTTGTTATAATAATTTAACATATTAAATCATTTTTATATATCATTAAATCATATATTATAGTAAAATTTAAAATTTAACACTATTACAAAATAATTTTTGAAAAAAAGAATCCTTCAGCTTTTAAACATATGATATAGTATAATAATATTTATCATCGAATGAAAATAGATCTACTTTTAATTATATCAATACTCTTTAAGGAAGAAAATTAATATATATATATATATCCGCTTTTACCCCAAAATAGGGCTACTATTGATGGTCCTTCCCCCTTCCACCTCCAACCCTTCCCTTCCTAGGCCCGATAAATTTTAGCCTAGCTCGATAGTCCGACATGGGTCCGACACAATAAAATTGTACTTGGGTCGACTCTTATCGTGTCAGCCCACTAATGGGCAGGCTTGTTAAGGCCCGCACGATTAATGGCTCGTGTCGGGCAAGGTGATGTAGGACTATCACAATCCAATAGTCCAAAATTTTGTATTACATATACTTGTTACATGTTATTTTCCCTTTTTTTGGACACAAAATATGATTTAATTAATTTTTCCTTTTTGTTATTGTGTTAGCGAGTCATGTCGGACGATCCATTTATTTTGTCTGTCGTACCGGGGCTGAGGGTCCCAAGCCCGAAGTTTTTATCTGCCTCGAGCCGACCATAATTTTTGTTTGTGTTGGGCCGATCGACACATTAGCTCCGAGCCCAACACGATTTGCTAGGCCTACCCCTTCCCCCTTCTACACAATCGTATAATGGCAAAGAGAAGAGGTAAAAGTCTTTCCTTAGTTTGGATGAAAATCCTCCTCCACTCAATGCTCGTCCTCGATTACTCATGCGGTTATCCCTCCATTGCCTATAACGATTGCTATTTGGTGATTCCCATGAAAAAAAAAAAAGATTTAGGCTTCATATAAACTTAGGTTTAGGTAATTTTGTAGAAAAAAAATCTCTAAAATTTGTTTTCAGAAATAAGTCAATACTATTTTTAAATAAAATTTTATTTTTTTAAAAAAATCTAAAAATATTAATAAAGATTAAAAAATCTAGATCTGGGGCATAGCAGCCGTACTTGGTCCCACACCTTAGCTTTGTGATTACATTTAAATTTTTATCATTAAAATTCTAGTTTTATCATCTTTTTGGCATAATTATACAAATATTAGAAAAGTAGTATGTATGGTTCATGATTTTATATTATATGTGAGTTGAAGAACAAACTTGAACCACGCTCTCCAGTGAAGTTTGAAATCTTGCAGTAGAACGTGAAATTATTTCCTGCTTTTTGCATTTTCATGAAACCAGTGAATCACCTATTTTTACAACATATCCTTTTACACCAATCAGCATCACACTAGGCTATCATGTTCAATGTATTCTTTGATTGCAATAGAATTCTTAATCCCGCTGTTCCTTTGATGTATCTCACAACTCTAATAGCAACTTCCATATGTGATTCCTTTGGTTCTGAGATTTTGAACAGCAAAAAATATATCAGCCCTAGTCATGGTGAGATAAATGAGTCTCCCAATTAATCTTTTATATTATTTTGGATCTTCAAGAATAGGATCATTAATGTCTGGATGAAATTTTTGATCAAACTCATAAGAAGTTAATTTCAAATTTTGTTCTAGAGGAGTTATAGAGGGGTTGCCCAGCCCAGCACGGGGCCGTCGCTTCGGGCTCGAGCCAATCTCAAGCTATAAGGCCGGGTCGGACCTACATCCTCTGGTCCGACACGATAATGAGTGTCATGTGTTGGCTTAAAGTTTTCAACATTGGTCTTAATCTCGGTTTTGATGATAACAAATATAGAACTAATATTTCATTGAGAAATTCTTTCAGGTTCCATATGAGTTAGCGACCGACGTCCTCGATCGAAAATATTGGAGAAATCAGAAAATCAGAAGGATGTTGGTCGATGTGCTCGGATTCATCAGGGAGATAGAGTCTAGGTTTAGGATGTCTAATTTATGTTATAAATCCTCATGATGATGCATAAGAACCCAAAAACTAAACATGAACATCAAAATATGAAAACCCAAAAACCGCACTGAAATTCACTAAGCCTATGGACTATGGAGCTCCTTGACATAAAAAATGGTGATAATTGTTCCTTGGGTAGAAATTAGATAACGATGTATTTTTAAGAATTTTGTGGAAGCCCTTAGCCTACCCATACTTAACTCGGGAAATTTGAAAACTTTCGTTTACCGAAAATTTGTACTAGATCCCAAAAATTAGATTTGATTTTTTAGATATTTTTATTGAATCCAAATGGGGGGTAATCCTTATATAACATTTATGTTTTAAAGTTATTAACTTAAAGTTAATCAATGTTATATAAGTAGACTTAGCGAAGACGGAATCAGAAACGAGCAAACGAGCAAACGAGCAGAAAAATCAGCAAACTAGACTGATTTTTGCAATTTCGATCGACCGATCGGTCGACCGAATAGTGCCAAAAATTGGCAGTAGCCAAATCGGTCGATCGAATATGGCAGAAAATTGGCAATAGCCAATTCGGTCGATCGAATATGGTGGAAAATTGGTAGTAGCCAATTCGATCGACCGATCAGTCGATCGAAGTCTGCTAGAAAGCGACAGTTTGCTTTCGGTCGATCGATCAGTCGATCAACGATCAATCGGCCATCGATCGGACAACGGAAACGACTAGTTTTTCGCCTGTTGACGAGCCATTTCTTGTGGGGGGGTTATAAATACTCATCCCAATCTTATTTCTAGCCTTTTAATGATGCTTCTAAGCCTCAAAGAGCCACTCATTGCAACTCTACAAGAATTCCTGAGTCATCTTTGCAAAGTGCCCTAATTTTGATCTTTACTTGTTCATTTAGCCGTGAAGCTTCATAGATTCATTTTCTCAAGGCATCAAGAGGACTAAGGAGTTTCTTTTGGAGCTAAGTACTTGTTGTTTGATTTATTGCTCCAATTGTTATTGTATTTTCTTGTTTATTTCTTTGTAATTGAACTTGTGTAAACTTCGAGTGCTAGGTTGATTGAGTTGGTGGTTGCCTTGGTGTTAAGGCTTAAATCCACCATTGCAAACTTAGTTTACTAGGATTAGTTGAGTTGTCCCTTAGGTTGAGGTGGAAGAGTGCTCTCGGTAAGAAGGCAGAGACTTCCGTGTGTGGAAGTGCTTTAGATTGAGAGCGAGACTCTTTGGGTCAAAGTCCTCATTGTAAGGGAAACGATATAATCTAGTAAAACTAAGTTTAGAAATTCTAAGCGGGGTGCTTAGGTAGTGGAGTAGGCATTGGGGCCGAACCACTATAAATCTCATTGTGTTAGCATTGCTATCATTGTTTGTGTTTAACTATTTTATTATCGCTTCCGCATTTAATCGATAAATTGCAATTTGCCTAAGTAGTTCAAGAAACGATTAAAATTGAATTTAGGCAAAAAGATTTAGATAACATACTATTCACCCCCCCTCTAGGTGGCCATTTCACCCAACACCCTGATCATGATTTTATCGTGTCAGGCTATGAGACTAGGTTTGGCAAATTGTGTCGGGCCTAAGTTTTCAGCTTGGCCTGGCCCGAAAAAATTCGTGTCCGACCCATAAACACAAGCTCGACCCGACACAAAAAATAATGGGTCGGCCTGGCCCGGCCCATTTAGCCCGATACCACTAAAAATATTTAAAATTGGATTTAAACCTGATAATTAACTAATTTTAAACCCGCCAATACCAATCCAAAGTGTTTATCGGGCTATCGGGCTGGACCGATAACGCTCGGCTCGACCTGGCACAATAAGGGATCGTCCTTATCGGGCCGGCTCGATAAAGCCCCGAACCCGATAATAGCCGACCCGAACCCAATTTTTTCGTGCTGGATCGGGTCGAGCTATCAGGCCGAGCTATCAAGCCGAGCCAAAAATTGCCACCCCTATATCAGACCGTGTCAAAATTACTAGACCTAGATACGAAGATGCAAGTTGCAAGTATAATTGCAACTTTCATTTGCGGTCATCCAAACGCTTGCAAATAGAAGTTGCAATTCTACTTGTGGACAACCAAACAATATGTTGCAAATTCTATTCGCGGGCATTTGGTTTTGCATGCAAATACTTTTTGCAGTATTTGCACTTGCGGGCAAGCAAACGCCCCCTAAATGTATTCAATACAAATGACTTAGAATTGGGGCCTCACAATCACTAGCCAATATACTTTTCTCTCATGCATTTCTTCGTTCATGGTTTGGTTCGATATTTTGGTGTCCTAGGCGTAGAGGAACCACACCAATCCATCCCGAACTTGGTGGATAAACTCTACTGCAGTGACGATACTGTAGGGGAGGTCCTGCGGAAAAATAGCTCGACGCCAGAATGATAAATACCACATCTTATTTGACTTTTTCCATATTTGAAAATATGAAAGAGATAAAAATCAAAAATGACTATTTGAGTTATTACAATTGAGTCCTCCAACACATACCAACTTACTTCAACAAATCAATTAGTAGTGAATCGAAGTTAAATCGATTCAGGTTTAGAAAAAGAAAATATTTAATTGGAAAATTCAACTGACTATGACATCTATCAATTATCCACCTATATACCATCATTTATCTCTTTTTTTTAGAAAATCACAATAAATGATCTTACTATGGTTTAAATCCTAGACCTCTAGATAACATACAAGATGTTGCTCCCTTTTATCTCCTTAATTGAACTATTAGATATGGGATGATTTTATTAAATGTTTGACTAGTATTTACACACTTGAACCATAAATATTTATGGTTTTTAGGGATGAGAATCGGTCGGTTCGATTAATTAACCGAACCAAAATTAAATTTTTTCATTAATCATTTATCATACCGAAAAAATTTGGTTAACCAAATTTTTCAGTTCAATTTAGTTAATTTATCAAAAAAAATCTATAAAAAATTAACACTACTAAGATTTGAACCTTGGATCTCTCAAACATATTTAAAATATCTTAACCACTTTAACAAAGCATATTATCAAAACTAACTTTTACTAATATATCTATATATGTTATAATAAAATAAAACAAAAATTATATCCAAACTAATATTCAAACCTAGGACATTTGAATTACTAACAACATACCTTAATCAATTGGGCAAAGAATACTACGTTGGCCTAAGGTTTTCAACCTTAGTCTTAATATCGGTTTTGATGATAACAAACATAAAACCAATAATTTTATGGAGAGTTATTTTCAGGTTCCATATCGGTTAGCGCACGATGTTCCCAATCGAAAAAATCAAAAAAATCGGCAAGGACGCTCGTCGACGCTCGGGATTCTTCAGGAAGATAGAGTTTAGGTTTAGGGTATCTAGAATGTATTGTAAATCCTCATGATGATGCAAAGAAACCCAAAAATTAAATTCGAACCCCAAAACACGAAAACTTAGAAAATTAGAAAAGACCCTGAAATTTACTAAGCTCAGGGAGCTCCTTGGAAGGCTATATGACCTAGATATTTTCTTGGCATTAAAAGTCCCGATAATTGTTCCTTAGGTAAAAACTAGTAAACAACGTATTTTAAGGATTTTTTGAAAGTCTTTAACCTATATATATTTGACCCGGGAGATTATAAAATTTCTGGTTTTGAGAAATTTGTACTAGACCTCAAAAGTTAGATTTTGATTCTTAAAGATTTTAATTTTTTAGATATTTTTATTGAATCCAAATGAAGGGTAATCCTTATATAACATCTATTATATAAGATGACTTATGAAAGACCGAACCTAAAAACGAACAAACGAGCAGAAAAATCAATAAAACTGGGTTGATTTCCCAGTTTCGGTCGACCAGCCAGTTGACTGAATGTTGTCAGAAATTGGCAATAGGCCTTCGGTCACTCAGTGGTCGCTCAGTCGATCGACCGACAAGCGATCGGGCGTCGCTAATGTGTAAAAAACGCCCGTTGACGAGCCCTCTTGATTGGAGGGTTATAAATACTCATCTCAAACTCACTCCTAAGCAGTTGTTGATGCATCTAAGCTTCCATTGAGCCATCTCTGATCATCTCTAAAGCTTTTCTTGAGTCATCTCTTTGCAAACCCTAGTTTCTATGATAAAACATTGATCTAGCCTTTGAACCTTCAAGATTCATATTCTTAAGGCATTAAGAGGACTAGCTAGGAAGTTTTTTTTGGAGCTAAGTATTTATTGTTTGATTTATTACTCCATTAGTTATTGTATTTTATTATTTATTTCATTGTATTTGAGTTTGTGTTAGACCTAAAATGTAGGTCTTGAAATTGGGTGGTAGCCTTGGTGTTTAAGGTTTAAATCCACCGGTGTAAACTTAGTTTACTATGATTAATATTGTTGTCCTTTAGGTTTGAGGTGAGAGAGTGCTGACGGAGACTTCTGGGTGTGGAAGTATCTTCGGTGTGAGAGCGGAGACTCTCCGGTGAAAACGTCCTCGTTGTAAAGAAAATAATTAATCTAATAAAATTTAGTTTGGAAATCCTAAGTGTGGTGCTTAGGTAGTGGAGTAGGCATTGTGGCCGAACCACTATAAATCGATCGTGTTTGCATTGCCTATTGTGATTGTGCCTTAATTCCTATACTTACTTGTTTCCGCGTATTATTTTTTTGATTGTGTTTAATTATCTTATTTATTGATTTCGCTTGCTATTCGAATTAATGTATTGCCTAAGTTATAAAAAATGGTTGAATTCAATAAAATCGAAATTAGACGAAAAATTTAGTTAACATATTATTCATCTGGTGTGACCATTTTGCCAATATACTATATGATATAAATTTTGATTTTATTTTACTTTATGGTACATTCGGTTAATTCAGTAATTTACCGAAGCAAAGAAAAAATTAAAAACTTAAATTTTTTTAACTGTTAATTAAATAAAAAATTATTCGAAAAATTTGATTCGATTAATTTAAGTTAAGTTTAATCGATTCATGGTTAAATTTTGATCATTCCTAATGATTTTGGCTGCTGTTGAGCCATGATGAATGTCAATAGGCTGCTGCAGTGTGTGTGTTTTACTACGCCTTGGACGATTCAAAAGTGCATGTAAACACCAGATTCCTGGGTCAGGCAAATCCACACCCAACAAGGTTACGTTCTCCTGATCTTGAAATCTCCTCCCTAGCAATCAATGCTGCCTCCTCCTTAGCTGTCACCTATATATAAACTACCTCTGCACCGAGAGATAAATGGAGAGTTCACAGAGGCGATGATGATGATGCCCTCTGACAGTGAACGACTCGCTGAGAGAGAGAGAGTCATGTCTCCTCCAGACTCCTCCTCAGTCCTCCCCAAGTGCTGCTTCGGCTCAGCATGGAGGCATGATTGCTCGGTGCATGTGCCATGATTGACCACACGAGAGATCAACATTGTGACTGAGTGAGAGAGACTGAGAGACAGACACGGAGAAGGATGAACAATAGTCGTCTTTAAGCTATCCCGATTCTTACTCTCCAAAATACCCTCCTCTTCCTAGTTCTCCTCACCGATATCTTGGGGGCATTTTAGTAAAATAGAGGGGACAGAGGAGTCTCTGTAATCATTGCAACTATGACCTCAAGTCGCAGCTCTACGGCCCCTCCTCGAAACTCTCTCTTCCAATGTGGGGGTAAATGTGAACATGACTATTCGACTGCATCACCGGTTACCCCATTTGCACCCCGGTTAATAAACTTAACCTCATTATTAAATTAATGCTAATATATTAATTAAGCGACGGATTTGATGATTCATGGGAAATCTCCAATCCAATCATGGTTCACCTAACTTTATTCACATTTTGCTGGGAATCATGCAGAGGGGATATAATACCAGGCCCATTTATTTTTGAGCAATTTTTTAGAATCGAATTTGGAAGATTAAATATTCCTAAATTCTAATTAAGATTGAAAATTCTCCCCATTGGATTTGGGTAAAATCAATACATTTTGCCCTGATCAAATTAGAGATTTAGTTAAAAATATAAAAAAATATAAAAAATAATTTTAATTTATATATAAAAAATATATAATAAAAATGAGACGTTAGATTTTAAAAAATATATTTTTTAACTTTCTAATCCGTTAGAAACTTTGGTTAAAATATATATATATATATAATATAAAATAATTTTAATTTATAAAAAAGGAGGTATAATAAAAATGAGGCGTTAGATTCTAAAAAATATATTTTTAAACTCTCTAATGATATATAAATGATGTGTTAGAATTTAAAAAATATATTTTCAAACTCTCTAAATCATTAAAGAGTTTTGGATAAAGTTTATAAATTTAAATTTAAATTAAAAATTATAAAATATTTTTGATATTATAGACTTTGAGCAAAAGTCTCTAATGCATTAAATTTTATTTAGAGACTTTTGTCCAAAGTCTATAGAACTAATTTTTAATTATGATGTTAATGAAATATTTTTTGTCTAAAATATTTTGATAGACTCTAGCATATCTTTTATATCACATATATATATTTTTTAAATTAAATTTTATTTTTTATAATTATAAAATTACTATAATAAAAGTCTCTAATTCATTAAAAACTTTTGTGCAAAATCTATAATAGCTTCATAATTTTTTTTAAAAAATATTTAAATTCATAAATTAATTTTTTAATGATACAAAAAATTTATTATGATATAGAAAAATATTTTACATCAAAATATTTTATAATTTTTAATTTAAATTTAAATTTGTAGACTTTGTACAAAAGTCTTTAATACATTATAGAGTTTAAAAAATATATTTTTTATTCTCTAATATCTTATTTTTATCATAAAAAATATTTTATAAATTAAAATTATTTTTTTAATATTTTTTAATATTTTTGGTTAAAGTCTCTAACCAATTAGAGATTTTGATCAAGAATAAAATCGGTATTGATTCCATCCAAATTGGATAGGGAGAATTCCTCTTCATAGGATCCAAATTCAGATATGAGATATTGCTCTTTATTTTTTATTTATATTTTTTTCCTTCAAAATTTTTAAGAAAATTGAAAAAATTTCATCATAATTTCCGCGAACAGTGAGATGAGTTTGTGACATTTTATTACCCAATTTGAGAGGCATGCATGTGTTGGGAATATTCTATTAAGAGGGAGAGGAATCATGAGAGAGAAATGATTGGTTATTTTCGCAATCTCGGCCACGTGTTGAGCCCGGAGACCATTCTTTGCAGCATCCGACGAAGGAGAATTCCACGAGAGAACGTGGGTCGTCGATCGCTAATCGTACGGCAAAGAAAGGAAAGGGTCCCACCGTCGGGCACGCCTCTGCGGACGCGAGGCGCCTATCTTTCGATCGGGCGGTCAGTTCACGCGCGTGCTGTGGAGCCGAAGCAACCGGCGGGGCCCACCGCGGTCCGGGCCGGTGACGTAACCGCCATACGGCGTTCGGGGGCGCGGGGACCGGCGGTTTGGCCCGCCGAGGCTCGGTCAGGTCACCGTGGGGGGTGAAGCGGGGACCGGATCAATCAGGAGGGCATAATTGCGCGGGCAGGGGCCCCGTCAAGCGGACGGCCCAGATGGGGCGTAAAGGGTCGTGATGTGGGGCCCTGCGATCGACAGTACCAATGATTGCGGCCTGGTCTCTGTCGCTCTGCTCGAACGTCCGCCACGTGTCTCGCTGCGACTTGTACGGTAGAGCGTTAAAAGTCTACGGGATAATTAATTTGTGAGAAAATAAATTAAAATAAATAATGGCATCGCAATAATTGTTTCGAAAAAAGATGATACGACGGATGTACGAGAGATACGACTAATGTGGGGAGACACCAAAAACGATTGCAGAAATCTCCACAGATTTGTGCACTTGAATGTAATTTTATGAGGACTATGACCGCACTGACAAGTGATTTACTTTTATATTTATGTGTTTTATGAACTATTTAATGTAAGAATAAAAAGAAGTACAAATACAGGTACGAGTCTGATAGATCATAAATTAAGTCAAATACTGCGCTAATGTCTTCAAGAGAAGTGATGGTATATACATTATCAGCTTGGGAAAAGCTTCAACTGGCGGTGAGAGTCATAGTTGTCATGGAGATACTATTGTCCAATGTGCAAGGCCTTATGGCCAGAGAGCTGAACCTTATTTGGCGAACCTCGGATTCTTATCCGTCTGTTGATGCTTGGTGCTGTTCCTGCCGATTGGGAGGCTGCGCGCGCACTTGCTGCTAATACCTCATGAATTAATGGAAAATAGGTTTCACTTACAAAGATTTAAATTTTATTAGGTATCACTTTTAGTTTCTCTATATGATTTTGTTCACCGTTGGACTATTCAATTTTGAACTAGTTGAAGTTGAGCCTATCCAATTCTGAACTAGTTGAAGTTTCAGTGATTGGTAATAAATATTTTTTTTTTTTTTTTTTTTTTGTTCTTGATATTTTTCTTTGGATTCACAATTTTATCTTTCATTTTATTTCGAACAGAGCATTTCTTTGCCTCAAAGACATCTTGCACCAATAAAATTTTGTCTTTATCCTTCACAAGGTGAGACTCAACAATCTTTGACATATTAAGAATCTCAAAAAGTGAGGCATCCAATTTTTTCATATGAAAGTTTACGGTAAACAATGAGAACGAATCTGAGAGGGATTGAAAAATTAAGCTCTCCGTCCATGAAGAAGCCCAACCATTCTAACTCATCAATCAAATTAATTAGTTTGAGGACATAGGTATCGACAAAAATACCTTCCTCTACTTGGGCATGGAAGAGTAGCTTAGACAGCTCGTACCTAGCAGTCCTGCTATGCTCACCATACAACTCATTGATGTGGAGCATAATAGCCTTGGCATCCATCTTTTCATGTTGTCTCTGCAATTCATCACTCATGGATACTAGCATGATACACTTCACGAGTGTGTTGTCATCTTGCCACTTCTTATAAATGAGTCTCTCTTCTAAGGTGTAGTTTCCTTCCTCAAGTGGACACACTGGTGCCGGATCATCAAGAACATAGGAGACATTCTCCTGAGTAAGGATAATCCTCAGATTTCGCAATCAATCGACATAATTTTTTTATTTAATCTATTAGCATACAGAATGCTTCGCAACGCCAATGGTGATGATATGTTGATAGTAAAATTGCTACAACGAAAGAATGGCATAAATAAGTAGATATTTTATATGCATGATTGTCGAGTCTTTTAATTAATCATGTCTTTCATTAATTTTCTCGATTCCCAAATGACCCTCTGGTTGGGAAGTGGGAAGCCTTCATTGGTAGACTTCCTCGGGAAGGATGGAACCTCGCTTCTCCTACTCGGGTCCTCGCATGTAACAAGACAAACCTTAATAGGTATATGGGTAGGTAACTCTTTACCGATCACATCTCATGTGATTTCCATCAAGTTATGCTTCTAGGATAACTACAGCATTGTATGTGCATAATAAACTGCAAAACCCTAGTTGAGTCGAACTCATCGTTCTTATACCCCCAACAAGAAAGCAACCACCATTAAGTGTAGCTCAACAAGATAAATCACGTTCAAGTCGGTAGTGGAAACACATCTCATGTGCTATATGGGGTGCATCGTGCCAACTTGCACAACGAGTCTTGTGTGTGCACAACAAACCCGCTACGTTCGTAGAAACACTCTACTCCTATAACGATGGAAGGCATGATCGATATTCTTAATACCTTAGTCATTCGGGCTCAATATTGGTGGAGGGTCTTTTATGCAACTATCATATCGTATCTAACAATTAATTTGAAGCAAAACAATAAATAAACGCATAAAGTAAATAAGGATGATTATGGACGATTCTAAAGTGATCCACCCGAGCCACATGCACTACTAGAAATATGTTAATCAGCAAGGGCCATCAGTAACGATCGCCAATGCCGTTGCAATGACTCACGACGTTCTTATGGCCGCTCGGGCCGTTGCAGATATAATATATCTACAATGGCTTCGTTACGGTCGTTCGAGCCGTTGCTAACAAGTGGATGGCACGAACGCGGTGCGCGAAGGAAACAAGTTATCCGCAACGACGAACTAAAGGTTGCGTCGATCGTTGCTAATTAATATGATAATAATATCTACAACAACGTACTTACGGCCTCTATACCCGTTGCTCTTTAGTTAATGCGTGAAAATGAAACTGTTATCAGCAACAGCGTAACAAAGGCCTCTTCGGCCTTTGGTAATGATAAATATCATCAACAACGACTTACTAATGGACGAGTGAGCCGTTGCTCATAGATGTTTTTATCTTTACGTTCGCACCCGCCCGCCCTATTTCTTCTGCTCTCTTCGCACCGACGCTGCCATCGTCGTCGGATCGCCACCCTCGTCGACGTCGATCGATCGCCGTTGTTGGCCTAAGGTTTTCTACCTTGGTCTTAATCTCGATTTTAATGATAACAAACATGAAACTAATGTTTCATGGAGAATTATTTTTAGGTTCCATATCGGTTAGCTCTCGAAGTCCTCGATCGAAAAAATCAGAGAAATCGCGCGGCAATGACGCTCGTCGTCGCTCGGATTTCGTCGGAAAGATAAAGTTTAGGTTTAGGGTGTCTAGAATGTGTTGCAAATCCCCATGATGGTGCAAAGAAATCCAAAAACCAAGCCCGAATCGCAAAACACGAAAATCCGGAAAATTAGAAAAGACCCTGAAATTCACTAAGCTTAGGGAGCTCATTGGAGGACTATATAACCTAGATATTTTCTTGGCACCAAAAATGCCGATAATTGTTCCTTAGGTAAAAACTAGATAACGAGATATTTTAAAAGATTTTTTGGAAGTCTTTAGCCTACCCATATTTGACTTGGAAGATTAGAAAATTTTCGTTTTTCGAAAATTTGTACTAGACCCCAAAAGTTAGATTTTGATTCCGAAGGATTTTAATTTTTTAGATATTTTTATTGAATCCAAATGGGGGGTAATCCGTATATAATATTTATATTTTAAAGTTATTAATTTAATGTTAAGAAATATTATATAAGTAGACTTAGCGAAGACGGAACCCAAAACGAACAAACGAGCAAAAAAATACACAAGAAATCAGCCCTGCCCAGATTCGGTCGACTGACTGGTCGACCAGCAGAGGGCAAAATGGGTAGAAGGCATTTTGATCGATCGACTAGTCAATCGACCGATGCCCAGAATGGGCAAAATGCCTTCGATCGCTCGGTGGTTGCTCGGTCGGTCGATCGACGATCGATCGGCAAGCGACATACGGTCGGTAAGGGGCAAAAAAATTGCCTGTTAAGGAGAGAGGTGTTGCTCTTCTCTTCATGGCCTATAAATACAAGGCCATGAGAGCCTTCCTCCCTGATCTTGATCACTTCTACTACTTTTAAGATATCCTTTTGATCAATCACAAGCCTCCTTGAGTCACTCTTTGCAAAACCCTAGCTTGAGCCAAAAACCTTGACCTTGCCTTCATCCCTTCATTGTTTAACCATCAAATGCATCAAGAGGAAGCTAGGAATCTTATTGTGGAGCTAAGTACTTTATTATTTGATTTATTGCTCCATTTATTATTGTATTTTGTTGTTTATTTCATTGTATTTGAGTTTGTGTAAACCTAGAATGCTAGGTTGATTGAGTTGGTGGTTGCCTTGGTGTTAAGGCTTAAATCCACTATTGTAAACTTAGTTTGCTAGGATTAGTTGAGTTGTCCTTAGGTTGAGGTGAGAGAGTGCTCTCAGTAGGAAGGCGGGATATTTTCGGATGTGGAAGTGCCTTCGGTTTGAGAGCAAAGACTTTCTGGTGTAATGTCCTCATTGTAAGAAAACTAATTAATCTAATTTAACTAGTTTGGAAATCCTAAGCGGAGTGCTTAGGTAGTGGAGTAGGCATTGTGGGTGAACCACTATAAATCATTGTGTTAGCATTGATATTTTATTTGTGTTAATTATTTTATCATTAATCGCTTCTGCATTTAGTCATTCAATTATGAATTGCTTAAGTGACCCATTGGGCCCATAAAGCTCGTTACAAGGGAAGCATTTTTGTGTGTGACCCATTGGCCCCCACACTAAGCCACAAATGAGTTATGCGTAAAGGAGAGTCGAATTCGATAGAATTTTTTATGTTTGAATTTCCATCAGCCACCACTAAACCCCTTTATGTTTGAATTTTTTATGTGTGATCGTGTGAGACACCACTCACAAGTAAATATTGATGTCTAGCAACTTGTCGTGACTACTTGGATAGTGTGTGGTTCAATCTACAGGGATCAAACGCCCTTAAGTGATAAGTTACCGTGCAATCAAATCCTTTGGTTATACAATGTGCCAAATGCGGCTAGGATACGGAAGTCGTGTCAAACCCTAATACCGATCCATATGTATTCCTTTCTCAAGTTATCGTCTCAACCATGAATAGTCTGAAATCCTTTTCTAACTTTCATATCCACTATGGCCAGAGATTCTCGAGTCGACACTTGTTGGAGCACATTGGACATTCTCTCCTCTTACTAGGAATAACTGATTCCTTGTTGGTTGCTAACCACCTCCATGAAAGCTTCACTATGCTTAGAGTACCCGACACACGACTCTATGAGTCATTTAGGGAATACACCAAAATGATAGATTGTCAATCACAAGATGACCATGACAATCTCAGGTCCGAGGACTACTTGCACCTATTATCACATGAGGAATAACCTATTGATACTCTTGTAAGAATTTCGCTTGGCGTTCCTCGAGCTGGACATAGTGAATTCATTCTCTATTGAGCACCTACATTTGTATATTAAGGACTACTCATAGGTAACTCTAAGATTAGCTACCCTCCTACGATAGGGCATGTACCAAGCGCATTAGTCTTATCAGAATCATCGAACACCTACTCGGTTATCCGACGACTAGGAACCTTTAGATCTAGGCCTCTAGATTCTAAGTCTCACTAGCATGACCTCATCATGGCCCTAGAATCATTTGTCGTCATTCATGGGTTCATCATAATCTATTAACAATATAAAGATACTGCATATGATGAACAGTTGCCTTATTATATTTATTACCCTTGAATAGTCTCTTAACACATTGACATGTGATTGGTTTTAGGGCACTATTCCTTTCACACCAAGCATAGGCCGAGTGTATCACTCGTGGGACATAATGTACTATCATTTGATAGTTATTAATAATACCACTCTTTTTTTTCTGCACTATCTCTCAGTGTCCAGATTTTCTACAGCTACTTCATAACACACGTCGTAAGAACCTCTATGATCTCGAGACAGGCGCACTGCCAAACAACAACGACAACACCTACTTTGTGTGGCGCATCAATCCTCCCTAGCCTTAGCGCTGCCCTCGGGTTCCCACACCCTCAGTGAGTCGAGTTCAATTTTCATCAGTCGAGTCCCCGGCCTTAGCGACGCCCTCGGGCCTTGCAACCTCAACGACCCGAGCTTGATTTTTATCAGTCGGGTCCTCGGGCTTAACGCCGTCCTTGAGCTCCTATGCCCTCAATGACCTGAGCTTGATTTTCCTCACTCGGGTTGTCAGCCTCAACGCCACCCTCGAGCTCCCACACCCTTAATGACCCGAGATCAATTTTCATCACTCAGGTCCTTGTTCTCAACACCTCCTCTCCCGAATTCGAACATTTTCAAAGGGAAACAACAACTACCAAACAGGGAACCCTAGCCTTAACTCCATTTTTGGCAGAAACATACGATCAACTTTGACAGACTCAATCGACAACACAAACGTCGGTGTTGTGCATAGTGATGGGTCTTTGGCCTCAGCGCTGCCCTCGCGCTCGCATGCCCTCAATGAGATGAGCTCGATTTTCATTAGTCGGTCCTCGGCTTGTGCGTCGCCCTCTGCCTCCCACGCCCTCGACGACCCGAGCTCGGTTTTCATCGAGTGGGCCCCTAGCCTCAGTGCCGCGCTCGGGCCCTACACCCTCAACGACACAAGGTCGATTTTCATTAGTCGGGTCCCCCGGCCACAACGCCGCCCTCAGGCTCTGATGCCCTCAATGACCCAAGCTCGATTTTCATTAGTGGGATCCCCGGTCTCAGTGTCACCCTCGGGCTCCAATGCCCTCAACAACCCGAGCTCACTTTTCATCAAGTCCGATCCTCGACTTCAGCACCGCCCTCAAGCTCCCATGCCCTCAATGACTCAAGCTTGATTTTCTCAATCGGATCCCCGACCTCATTTCCATAGTCAGGCTCCCATGCCCTCAACGACCCGAGCTCGATTTTCATCAATCGGGTCCCTGGCCTTAGTGCCTCCTCTCTCGAATTCGAACATCTTCGAAGGGAAACAACGACTACCAAACAGGTAACCCTAGCCTTAACTTCGTTTTGGGCATGAACACACGATCGATTTCGACAGACTCAGTCGACAAGACAAACATCGGTGCCACTAAAATATAGGCCAAGAAAAGGCTGAACAACTTAGTAGAAGATAGTAGGGGTGAGCAAACCCGAACCGATCCGAAAATTCAATTCAGGTCGAATTATTCGGGTAACTCGGGTCGGGTCGGGTTAAAATTTTAAAAATTTTATTATCTTTTTTCGGGTCGAGTTGGGTGAAAATCTTGATTTACTCGACCTGACCCGAAATACACCTTACATATATGTATTATGTATAATATAGCTACAAAAGATGGGTTGGACTATTGGTTAAAAGGTTTGTAATAAAGTTGAGATGTCTTAGGGTTAACTCTTAGTGGAGTTATATTTCTAATACCTATATTTTCATATATTTTTTTCATTATTTTCACAATTTCAGATTTTTTGCCTTTTATAATTATGAATTATGATTTTATTTTTATTTTTAAAAGGAAATTCGGGTTATTCATGCCGGGGCCCAATTTTTTCAGGTTAATCGGGTCGGGGCCCGAATTATATTTCGGGTAGGGTCAGGTTGAGAAAAACACAAAAATTTTAGGTTCAGGTTCCCAACCGATGCTCACCCATAGAAGACAGGCGAATGAGAAGTAAACCCACAACAAAAAATAGCAAAAATGTGTTTTTATTCATAAAGCCCCATGAATGAGAAGTAAACATTTACAGACCCACAAAGGGACGATCTACAAAGCAAAGAAACAAGTTAGGAAAATGTAAAACAACTAGTTGAGGAAAAACATTCTGGTGGTGCAACTGTGAAGAACCATCATTGGGAGAAGAAAACTCGACGATGAGAGAAAAAAGAAATAAAGCACCTGTTGTGTGTCTCCACGTACCCTCCTTTTAAGTCCAACGGTGTGAACCCATGACGATCTCCGATCCACTCACTACTAGCCCAAGGTTGATCCTCGGAGGAATAGAAATCTTCGATACCTCCCACTCTATGGCAAAACTCACACAAAGATGAAGATGATTGGGGCTTTTATAGGCCCAAGCAGAGTCATCCCCTCTGACGGCCTAGGAATTCCCCACTAACGGAGCCACGTCCATCAGTCAACAATGGGCGCTCAGGTACCTTGGAAACTGCCGATCGAAACTTTGGCCATATTTTCTTCCTAGCATGATTAATGACTGTGTAGGCCGCGAGCACACGAAATGGTGCCCTCTCTCTCTCTCTATGCAACTACTACATTTACTTTGGAAACCAAAGGGTCACAAAGCAATAGGACCATTGCTCACCGAGGCGTCCTACTCAGCACATCAGTTGAGGAATCCAGCTGATGTCCACCAGGCCGAGATCAGAGGTTGACATATTACTTGAGCTCGACACGAAGGCCTTGGACTCCGACCAAACTCGGAGGTTGTGGATTGGACTAACACTTTCGGCCTGACCGGATTAGGCCCAGAAGTGGTCACAATCATGAACCAAACTCAAGTCACGTATGCTACTGACACTTACGTCCTCATTAATTATGAGAGATTCATCAATTATGAAATCGACATCTTTGGGATCAGTCTCGACCCATTCGGAGCACATCAATACGAGATTATCGGGAGGCATTATCGTCAGACACCCCTCATCCGGCACTATATACAGACACGATGCTCACCAGGTACAGTTAAATACAAATGACAAGTAAGTGAACAATAAAATACAAGTAATGAGAGCAAATATAAATAAAACACTACTTATAGCTCTCAAACAGCGATTCCTAGCCCTTCTTGGTGCCTTGAAGGTGAAACAATGGAGCACAAAGACAAGGTCAAGAGATGAAGCTTTGAGGCCAGACTAGGGTTTGAGTGAAAATGACTCAATGTAGCTCAAGGATATTTGTATGATGTCTCAAGGTGTTCTAACAATCTTTGGAAGGTTGAAAATGAGGGTTTATATAGAAGAGAGTGAAAGAGTTGGGTTCAACGGGTAGAGATTAAATGGCTTGAAAAAGAGCCGTTGGCCTATCCGATCAACCGTTGGACGATCCTCGGTCGGCCCACGGTCGCCCGAGAGTTGATTGAATCATCTATTGGAAATTCCAATAGCCGATCGATTGATCCAGGGACGATCCTCAGTTGCCCGAGGGTCGACCGATAATCAACCGATAATCAGTAATTAACAACGATAATTGATGATTCAAAGAGTGTGAAATAACGCAAGATGCAAAAATAATATTAATATAAAATTATTTTTCTTATCTTTTATATTGTTTTATTTTTCAAATAGCAAAATAAACAATTATCAATATTTGAAAAAAAATGTTGTTTATTTTTTGTGGAAGAACTTAATTCAAGATTCATATAATTAATATTTAATTAGTTTAGTTAAATATATTGACCATAATCGATTAAAATAATTGGATCATGCTTCACAAATATTTTTCTTGCCAATCAAATTGGAAAGAGTCATTCATTTTTTTTATATAGTGCATTTTAAATTGAGTTCATATCTTTTTCTTGTATTTAGAAACTAAAATAATTCAGAGTAATGGCCTTACATTTATTTTTAAAATGATAATTAAAATTATATAAATTAATGAATATATAAAAATTAAAAAATATTTACCATAATTTTTGATATTATAATATCAAATATTTATTTTTTAAAATACTTGTATTTGACAATATAATGAGGCTATAATGACAGGCAAACTTATTAAATAGTTTGATATCACTAATTATTATCTAGTTCCTAAAAAAGGCCGAGGATATTAAATTTAGGCGAAAAATAGTTGGTGTGGATAACAATCATGAAAGCATCCACATTTGTTTAAAAGTAAAAAAATTGGGAAAGCATGTTAAGCTTTTTAATTCCCAAACAATAATTAAACGCCAATGTAAATTATATATTATCCTTCTTTCTTCAAACACAAAATCATTTAGTCCAAGAAAACCATGTGCAAACAGACAAGTGTTTTACCCTTATCTTCAACATTTGGAGCTCATGTGTTTCCATACACTTGAATCTTCCAAACCAAAAATGTCACACTCTACTTAGCTTGGCCCACACTGGTTTTATACTTAAGCCTATGCAAGAAACAAGAACTCCATTTGCTATTATTCAAAAATGATATAATTAAATTGATGGCTAACAATGCAGCAAATTGTGATCCAAATGGCTAACAATGGCTAAAAATGATATAAATTGTGACAAATAAAAAACTTGACAAAGAGGAAGATAAAAGGCACATAAACAATTTTACGTTGTTCGATAAAGAGTTGTCTACATCATGGTTTCATAAAGAAGAGTATTTCACTATCAAAAACCCGGTTCAATGTCATCTTGTATAATTGCCGAGTCATGCAACATCCGGCTCGGCCGAGCCGGACCGGTCTATTATCCATTTAATTGTCAGTATCAATAATGGAGTGCTTCCTAAAAATAAGGGGACGGAGGGCGATGTGTGTGATCTTTTTAGCTCATTCTTCACCAACGCGATCACGTTGCGTGGGTCATCCACGAACGGGCAGGATTCAATTAACTGATCCCATTGGACGGACGGAGGACATCGGACGAGACGCTCCAATTAAATGCCACACACGGTTAGTCAGGTGCACCATCAATTGGTGGCGCCCATTTACGCCACTGCCGCACGGCACGTGACCCCGTCGCAAGCAATTATAGCTTAGTGAGGTTGCCATGAAAGGGCGCTGCGAAGGGCAGTCGCAGGCTCGCAGCGCTCCTCCCTTTCCGATTTCCATTTTCTCCGTGGACCACTCCACGTTACATCAAGCTAATAACCATATGTGTCAATAACTTCGATCAATTGTAAGTTTTACTATGCTCGACTAATTTCACCGGATTTAGTTATGCTCGGTGAGGATGGAAAGCATTAATGCATGCTGTAATTAATTACACTTTGAATGGCTGATGGAGGGGAGTCAACCATGATTAGCTGCACAAGCCATTGTTGGGAAAAGAGATTGCAATGGGAAAAGAAGCCTCAAGTCGCACCATGTGTTTGCATTCATTGAAATTGTCATTTGGCAATTGGAGGAAGGAAAAAATATATATTTGATGATGATTTAATGGAGGAGAGAAGAAATGATGGGGAGTGTTAGTGGCATGCCAATACATCTGCATTAATAACTCCTTTAATAAATGAAATTATTATGATCTACACATCTTTTTTTTACTTCATGTAAATAATCTTTTGAAATAATGTGACAATGTGCAACAGCAAATGATGAGTGAGAAAATTTATATTTATTTATTTGTATAATAAGGGGAAATTTATTGGTATAGGCATCAATATCACGAGCCATGCGTGCTAGTGCATGCCAAATCATGCCGCAAGTGGGTTGTGGAATTCATTGGCTATAATTATATACCCCTATATTATCATGCTAATTGCATATACAAATAAATAAATGAAGATCAACTTAGAAAAGTAAATAATTAGAAGAAGTATTAAAGTATTTCCTGCATGCAAGCCATGCAACAGAGAATCATTGCGCAGACTGTAGCCATCATCCCTCTTCACCCACGGCAAAATACAGTAGCAATCATAACCTATCATTGTATACACGCGAATAATAAATTAAATAAAATAAAAAGAAAAAGAAAAGAAAAGGTAAAGTTAGGGTCCCTAAGGAGAAGGAGAGAAAAGTGTTTTTTAATTGTTCTTTCTTTTTCAGCAATAGCAAATGAGGATTTGGCTTTCCGATAGAATCGTAGGCTGTAAATGATATGCGGAAAAAAACATGGAACCCAATGATGATTAACGTAATAATAATTTACTGTTTGCTGTTATAGTTGTTGTCAAAGTGTTGTGTTTTTTATAACATGTTGCCGGAGTTTGATGGTGTTGGCTTTTGGTGGGTCACGTGTGTTTGTCAACCTTGAGCTTTGTCGGTCAAAACCATGGTTGCCTTCTGCCTTCTGCTTCCTCTGCCTCCCTGCGTCTATAAATCCACCCAACCAAAAGCCTTCACTCATTCCTCCTTTGCTTCTTTTTGCCTGTCCTTCGCTCTCTCTCTCTCTCTCTCTCTCTCTCTCTCCTCGCTGTCTCTCTGCGTTTCTTCCGTGTGCTTGTTGCGGAGCGAGGTCGATGGAGCTGGGACTGAGGCTGGGGGAAGCGCCGGCGGGGAGGGCGTTCTGGTCTCCTGAGAAGGCGGCGCCGGCGAAGGGAGAGCGGAGACTGGGGCTGGTGCTCGGGATGGGACTGGGGGTTGGCCGTGGTGCGGAGGAGGAGGAGGGTGTGGACGAGCGAGAGGAAGAAGAAGAGGTGGCGACGGAGGAGAAGGAGATAGAGGCGAGGGGCTCGGCGGAGCCGCAGCTGCAGCTTAACCTCCTCCCGCTATTGCCTGTACCTTCGCAGCCTTCTCCTCTCCAAATCCGCTTCCCGTGGGCGTCGGAGACCAGTAAGAACCCTAACATACAAAAAGGTTCGGTTTTTTGTTTGATTCTAGGGATTAAACGATTTGGGGATGAAGTTTCCTAACCTAATGAAGGCATTCGTGCGCTTGATCTAGGAAAAATAGCGGAAAAAGAAGCTTTCTTTGCCTCATTTTCTTATGAACCCTACGCGACTATAAGTTTTTTACCCTCGATTTCTTCTTCGTTTTCTACAGAAGAGGGTTTTAAGATCTAAAATATTATGAATTTGTTCTGAAAACTAAAGTATTAAATCTGGAAAAAAAGGTGCCGTGGAAAAGTAACCTTTACAGCGGTGGAAATGGCGATGACGAAGGATTTCTCGAAGTTTGATTTTTTTAATCATATTTTTCTATCAGGGAATTTGGATGTCTCGATGCGGGGGTTCGATGTGAATCGAGCGCCATCGGCGGAGGAGGTGGAGGAAGGGGCGGCGGCGTCATCGTCGCCCAACAGCACAGTCTCCTCCTTTCCGATGGAATTCTCCGCCGCGCGAGGCAGCGGCGAGAGGGGAGAGGCAGGCGGCGGAGCATCGGCGGAGCGGGCGTCGTCCAGGGCGAGCGACGAAGACGAGAACGCCCTGGCGAGGAAGAAGCTTCGCCTTTCCAAAGAGCAGTCCGCCTTCCTTGAGGAGAGCTTCAAGGAGCACAACACTCTTAACCCCGTAAGAAATCGAAACGCAAACGCTAATGTTACTTTTGGTCGAACACGAAGCGTAGAAATCAAGTCTCTCACTCTTCTAATACAAATCTGCTTCTCTGCTTCAGAAGCAGAAGCTTGCTTTGGCCAAGCAACTCAACCTGCGGCCTCGACAGGTGGAGGTCTGGTTTCAGAACCGGAGAGCCAGGTATTCCTTTCCTCTTCCTTGTTCTTGATTCCTTTGTTCTCTGCAAAAATCTGTGCATTGTAATTGGAAAACCAATCAACTTCTTTGGTCTTCGCCATGATTCACGCCTCCCTTCAACAATGTCAGGACGAAGCTGAAGCAAACTGAAGTGGACTGCGAGTACCTGAAGCGCTGCTGCCAAACCCTGACCGAGGAGAACCGTCGCCTCCAAAAGGAGGTGGCGGAGTTGAGAGCCCTCAAGACCTCCCACCCCTTCTACATGCACCTCCCGGCCACCACCCTCTCCATGTGCCCCTCCTGCGAGCGCGTCGCTTCCAGCACGACCACCTCCAGCGCCGCCAACAACACTACCGCCGGAGACCACCGGCCGAACTCCTTCGCTGCTCTCTTCTCGAAGCCTCGCCCCTTTCCTTTGGGCTCCCAGCCTGCACCGGCAGCTCCTCGCCAGCCGTCGCCGGTGTCCTAAGAGTATTTTTCGCCACCCCGACGTTGAATGGCCAATAAATGTAAATATGGACGTTTTGAAGGGCATTTTTGCCACTTAGCTTTTATTATTTTCTGCCTTTTTTTTTTCTCTTCACCTTTTGGCGTATTTTTGGAGCTTGGAGGGATTTTTATGGCTTCTCCTACTCAATTTTTAAAGGAGAAAAATGCTCGTAGTGTTACCAAGTATTAATAGATTTTGCTTATTCTAATTGGATACTTTTCTTCTTGTTAAAAGTAGATTTATTGTCAAAAAAAGCCAAATAGATAATTATGATCGACTGATGGATTAATTAAGTATAATATGTTAATATTGACTGATTACATAATTTTAATTGAGCAATTCACATCATTAAGCTGACCTAAATTACAGCTGTAAACTAAAAGTTATGTTATTTGCTAAATAAATGATAATCACGTAGAGTTTTTTTTATACTTATTCAAGAAAAACTAAGTTTCTGAATTGTTTTGAGTAAAATTTATGTAAATTGATCCATAAGTAATAATGTGCCGATAAATTAATTATTTTAATTAGAAAAGTTAAGTATTTTAATTAGAAAAATTATTGAATATGGATAATATAATATTGTTTTAAATTATACGGAAATAATCGATGAATTTATCCAACATAGAAGGTGGTACAAGCAATTACTCGTATTTTTACTATAATCTTATTCTTGAATGGTTTGTTCGTTTTACTATGTAAAATTGAATATCAAAAGAGAGTATCACATTAAAGTTATATAAGGTTTTAAAAATATACATAGAATATAATATTAAGTTATTTTTTTAAATTTATGAACCAAACAAATAAATCATATAAATATATCTCTTATTCATCTCTATGAAATAAATATATCTTAATATTATTTTTGAATTTTTACAAACGGAAAAATATTTAATTAACGACTGATTTCTGATTTAGTTGAGTTATTTGAATTTTTTTTTTAATGTTAGACACGGAAAATTTATAGCTTGTTTATCGAGAATGGAAAACGAAAATAACAAAAAAAATGAGATAGAAAATAAATAAATATTTCTTTCTTCGTAGTATTTTAGCCGGAGGGATGAAGGTCTCTTATTATATTTTTACGGTTTAATAGGGAGAAAAATAGTAGAACAATTGTTAATTTATAAAATAAGAATTGCAGTATTACCCTTATATTTTCATACTATTCCCGAAATAAAAAACATATAACTTTTTAATTATTTTGTAATTAAAATTTGGATTTCAATTTACATAACAAAGTTAACTGGTTTCCACATTGTATTATTATTTTTTGAATTTTTTTTATCTAACTCAGATTTGAACTATCATTGCTATTTTAATTCAATATTATTTTACTAGATTCAAATTCATAAATAGTAATGTTTATATTGTGAGTGCGTATCACATGCAATGATCCTGATGAGGGTAGGTTTTTATTTGAAATGGGATATTTTTAGATTGAAAATTTTGAGTTGTTCTTTTCCTCATTCAGTTAAGAAAGATTATTTTTCTTTCTCTTTTTATTTCCTTCTTGTCAAAAATAGAAAAGAAAAAAAAAATCTTTCTTTACCTCAATTAATGAACACATTTTAGACTCTATTTGATATTATTTTACTTTTTTAAATTGAAAAGCAACAACTTTATTACCAAAAGGAAAAATAGTAGATTTTATTAATTGAAAAAATTAATAAATCTAACCCAAAGTATAAGAGTTTTAATAGCACACCTTTTAATTTGCCACAAATCTAGCATGAATTATAGAATTGATAACAATTATAATCCGTCGATGTCTGTTTATGAAGTCGTTTGTTGCTGATGTGGTAGCACAGTCAACATAAAAAATAATAATTTTTTATTTCCTTTTTCGTTAGAGCTCTCACCTCAGCATGCTCGGTTATTAGTAAAAAAAGAAAAATTAATCAACATAGTCCAAACTTTAGAAGTTTTAACAAATCTAGCCAATATTTTAATTTGTCATAAATCTAGTTCGAAATTTAGAAACACAAATGGACATGCACTAAAGTCATGCTTTTGGAAAAATGTTAGATGCACATTTGAGTCGAACTTTAACCGAGCTTTGAATGAACTTGCAGCTATTTCAGCACAGGCACATCAAGACTTTAATGCCACTGGAGTGTAAAAATTTTGCCAAGCTTTCGTGGGGTACAAATTATAAATGTGGTACAGTCACAAATAATTTAAGCGAAACATTCAATGAATACATTTTTAAGGCTAGAACAAAGCATGTTAATAGATATGCTAGAAGATATTCGTCGTATGTTGATGGCGAGGATGCAAGGTAAGAGGGAGATGATGTTGAAGAACAATGACGATATATGTTCAAACATAAGAAAAAAGAACTTGAGAAGAATAAGAAGTAAACTAGATTTGGTCATGTAACGCCATGTAACGCCCTAAAGTGGAAGTTTTAAAGAAAAAGGGAATAAAAATTATTATTTTTAATGTTGACTATGCTGCCACATCAACAACAAATAATTTCACAAATGAGTATATGACAACATATTATAATTGTTGTCAATTCTATAGTTCATGCTAAATTTATGACAATTTAAAAGGTGAACTAAATTTGTTAAAATCTCAATAGTTTGAGCTAGATTTATTAATTTTCTCTTTTTTGTAGTAATAACAGGGTATGATGAGGTGACAGCTTTAACAAAAAAGTGAATACAAAATTATTATTCTTGATGTTGACTGTGTTGCCATATCAGCAACAAACGATATCATAAATGAGTATTTGACGACGAATTATAATTATTGTCAATTCTATAGTTTGAACTAGATATTTGGTAAATTAAAATGTGCACTATATTTGTTAAAATCCCTTGGCTAAATTTATTAATTTACCCTTATCAATTAACATTTAGACCTTGTAGATCCAAGTTTACACAAGGTATGAAATTTTGGTGGCCTAATGGAAGTCTAAACACTTGACTTTCTACAAATCATAACAATGTTTGCAGTCCGATGGACTGCTTTGTTAGATGGTATAGGAGTAAAATATACTTTTATGTAATACCCGCAAAAGAAAGAGGTATGAAATTTTATTTTAGCAGGAAAACTTGGAGGCGCACCGGAGCAAACCGAGTGAGTCACCGGAGGGCACTACTTGAGGTAAGGTCCGATTGCGCAAGGAAAATTATTTATTTCAAGTTGTTTATGATGTTGAGTTTGGGTGGGACTCGAGTCGAGTCCGAGGTTTCGATCGAAACTCATTTTGGATAGACTTAGGTGGTTCTATGTGCTTAACTTAAATTAGGGGCATTCTTGTAAATAAAAGAAAAAAGTATTTTAGAGGGGAAGGCGCCGTACGGCTCCACGAGGAGCCGCATGGACGACGAGGGGGGGGGGGGGGGGGGGGGGCACAAGCTTTGGTGGCTAGAGAGCTCGAGATCGCCTTCTCTCTTGGATTCCCCTACTTTTGATGAGTGGATCATTCTCCTAGCCCTTTGAATGATGTGTTGTTTGCTATATACGAACCTACCCTTGTAAGCATGTTTTCTCAGATTATCTCCCTCCTTATTGCTTGATTATTTGTTGTCATTGATTTCGGTCTTGAGGAGAAGGAAGGAGGGTGTATGTGAGTGTTTTTCGTTAATTTAGGGTAATAATGGTAGAACTTGTGAAATCTAAAAATTCACGTTTAAATCCGAATTTTTGATGTTTTCTTTTACCGGTTCCCAATTTCTATAGGAGGAGAGGCTTCTAGGGTGATCGGTCAACTTGGGGCAGCCCCTTGACTCTTTTTAGGGTTGGCTCCTTGGTGTACGAGAGCCCTACAAAGGGGCCGAACCCTATAGGGTAAGGTGTGCGGAAAATTTTGAGGATTTTAGATATAGGTGTTGCATGTGATGTTTGAAATATAAATGTTGATATGTTTAGGAGAAATCCTTGATGTTTGGAAGCGTAGGCGACCTTAGGGCAGCCCTATCCTCTTTAGGGCAACATGCTTTTAAGGGCCATTGCATACAAAGTTTAAGATGATTTTTTTATGGAAGGAGTTATCAGTGCGTAGGACCCTTACTAGGAAATTTTGGCACTTGTACTTGCAAGATGGGTCCCTTGGCAAGAAAGACCGTCCTTAGGGCCAACCCTTAGCGGGGCTTTGATGGCCTAATAGTTTAGGATCGTGAAGGGAAAGAGTGAATGCTGAAATTTAATTCCCCTACTCTTCATTTATGCTTATAGCCCTCCCTATCATGGTTAATGATTGGAAAAAGTGGGTTTATGTGTCTTAAAACTTTAGGGTAGTACCTAGGCTACTCTAGGACACAATAGAGTGAGGTTTAGTGAACTTTTAATCGTTAATTTCTGCACTTGAAGGGCGATGCAGGTTCCTGAAGTTTTTAGCCTTATGCTAAAATTTTCAGCTCTAGATAATCAATTGGAAATCTGATTTTTACTTCCGTTTATACTGAAATTTGATGCTAATAAGTTAGCTTTGGAACCTTCCTTGGGGGTCCAAGAGTTTTTGGGTATTTGGAGGAGTTTAAGGGGTTGAAACGGTGGTTGGCATCACGGAACGTTGTGCTAAAATTTTTAGCGACTTGGGGAAATGTCCATGAGTAGAAACCTACCGTGAGCCTTCTTTCTGGGTAGATTTCTAAACTAAAATTTTAGTAATTTCGATTGGTGGGTGGTGCAGTGAGGGCTTGGAGCCGAGGGCTACTTGATGCACTTACGCTCACACCCGGGCTTGGAGCCGAGTTAGGACCATGTTGGATGCACTTACGCTCACACCCGGGATACTTGATGTAGGACCGCACCTACCGAGTTGGCTATACTTGATCTATATTGAGCTATTTTAGATTTGATCATGCGCGTGTATTGTGCTTGTGATACTGTTAGAGGGCTTTCCTAGCATTGAGATATGTCGGAGGGCTTTCCCGATAGGAGAGGGTAGCAGCACTAGAGGGCCTTCCTAGGCTGTCTGTCCCATGGATGGGTACGTGTTAGAGGGCCTTCCTAGCACCCTACCTAGTGGTGCCGTGGGTATATGTTAGAGGACTTTTCCTAATATTGTCCCCGACTATGTACTTATGTGATTGGTTATCTGATGTCGAGCTATGGTAATATAATTTCATCTTATGATTTGATTTGTGATGGTTCAAGAGAGCCACTCACTATGTTTTCAGAACTCACCACTTTCTTTGTTATTTGTTTTGTAGATACAGATCATTGAGGTACTTCTATGCCGGTGCGACACAACTAAGGTGCCTGGCTCAGGTTGCAGGTCTCGTGGATTGTCACGGTGTAGTCGAGTGTCAACATGAGTCTAGTGTTGTGTCTTTTGAACATGTTGTATTTGCTATTGTGTCATTTCAGGTTGAGTTTGTTTCCTTATGTGACACATGATGTTCTTACTTGGACTTATATTTGATACATTGGTAGCTGCTAGTTGGCATTGTGCATGGTCAATCTATTTCTAATTATGATTGGTTCATGTGTATGTGGGGTTAGGCTTCGGAGTGTTTGTCCTCACTCTAGCCCGTCACATGACCCAAATTTGGGGCGTGACATTTTAAGTTAGCATAGACCAGACAATTCGTGTCGAGCTGAAGATATCGGGCCGAGCTGGTCCGTCTTGAACAAAAATTGTGCCTAGCTCGACCCAGTCTGTTAGCACGATAAAGAAATTTAAAACCATGCTATCAAGCCGGAATCATGCTATCGGGTCAGAATTAGGCTTTTGGAATTGGGCTGTCGGGCCAATTCAAGCCAAATATTTCATAACGAATAAAAATCTTATCGAGCTATTGGGCCGGGCTGAGCCTACACCGCTTGACCCGACCCGATATTTGTTTAGGCCTTATTGGACCGGCCCAATAATGGCCCTAGCACAATAAGAATCAACCGAGCTCAATTTTATCGTGCCGGGCCAAAAATTGCAAGGTCTAAGTTGGCACAGGATTTAGCCAACATTTCAAATTACATATAAACTTGTGGATATCTCACAAAACTTTCTTAGCATTTTTCAACACATTAATCAATATTTCAACATCAGATTCTATATAAGCTTTGTCTATTGTGTTTCGGTAAATAAAGTTGATATCACTGAAAATGACACGAGCTTCACAATAAAGGACAGTGTTGCTGATGAGGTCAGTTCCCATTGCAGCATACAAATAGTGTGATTGCTCTATCGGGGTTGAGTCGAGGATGAACCCAATTGGTACGTTTAGAAGTATGCCCTCAGAGTTGGATCTTCGGATAGATCTTTCGACAATCAAATCTGTTCTTGAGGACGATTATGATAACAACAAATGCAAAAAGAGTTGAACTTCACATAAGTCTTCTTTTTTACCTTATATTGTCATAAGTAACATTTTAAATGGGTCCATGGGATATATTTGTCCTTGCGGGGTAATGTCAATGCCCTCTGATTGCCAATTTCGTGGGACTAGCTCGAGGACCAGCATGTTTTCATCTTTAAGGCTAGGTGAGACATTAGTTGAATAGAAATTAGTATGCACAATTCCACATGAACTAGGCTTTGGCCTATGCCCATTCGATGTTCTCTTTGTTGGGTCGTTGAACTACACTTGGGGTTCGACTGAATGTGTGGCACTCATTATTTGGTCGTCGTCATCGATTTTGGTCTGA
Source organism: Canna indica (assembly GCA_034359265.1). Lineage (NCBI taxonomy): Eukaryota > Viridiplantae > Streptophyta > Magnoliopsida > Zingiberales > Cannaceae > Canna > Canna indica. Next base: position 25,300,801 of record CP136898.1, on the reverse strand, counting down.
CTCCATCAATAGCCATTAGGTGCCGACACAGTGGAACACAAGGCGATACTTATTCTCCTAATTCAAACTACAATAAGACGGGGTTGTTTTTGGGTGCGCCCCCCCTCCCTCATTTATAAGGTGGCAGGGGCGAGCTCATTTGCTTTCCCCTTGGATTTGAAGTTAGATAATCAGTGGCGTTGGCTTCCCATGAGCAGCACATGTGAGCTATCATTGTCAAGAACCACTTCTTTAGCCAAAATATTTGGCCAATTCTTTTGATTTCTCTCATTCTTCTTCTTGGGATCTTCCTATTTCTCTATGCATCGAATGAAATGTAAGTTGGAAGTGAGCATGATCAAACATGTCAAGTGCTTCAACCCTTCATAGTATACATTGGGACTTCGGTGGACAATTACGGTTAGAGAGGGATTGATGAAAGATTTGAATTGTCCAACCAAGAGGAGATGGTTGAGATCTCGAAAACTCTTTTATTCTCCTTTTTACGGTTTACTAATGAGAAAAATTCTAGAAAAATTGTTAATTCATAAAGTAAAAATTACATCATTACCCTTATATTGTCATACTTTTATCCAAATAAAAATATATATAACTATATATAAATAATATTTTAATTAAAATTTTAATTTCAATTTATTTAACAAAGTTAACTAGTTTTGAGCACGCGGCATTGTTTTTTGAATTTTATCATATAACTTAGATTTGAACTGAATAGCTATTTTAATTCAATATTATTTTACTAGATTTGAAATTCAGGAATAGTTATTTTTTTTAAAGTATCACGTGAAACTACTTTCTTGATTGATCTATGTGAGGGAAAGTTTTTAGGGTAAATTACGCTGATCTCCCCTGAGATTTAGTAAAATTACACTGATCCCCCCTCTTTTTTTCTAGGTTACAATTACCTCCACTGAGTAATCTTTTTAGGGGAGGTTTGTGTAATCTTATTTCGTAATAGGCGAGGTTTGTGTAATCTTTTACAAAATTCAGGGGATTACAAAATAAAATTATAAATATAGGGGAGATCAGTGTAATTTCACTAAACCTCAGGGAAGATCAATATAATTTACCCAAGTTTTTATTTGAAGTGGGATTTAAAAAAAATTAAAATTTGGAGTTTTTCTCCAACTGATTTTAAATTTCTTTTCGTTTCCTTCTTGTCAAATAAAGAAAAGGAAAAAAAAATATGTTGCTTTTCCTCTTATATGTTTCATTTTCGCAATTAATGAATACAATTTAAAAATAATTTTTTACCAAATTTTTTTATTTTAATAATCAACATCAAGACTTTGTAGATCCAACTTACACAAGGTATTCAATTCGGGTGGCCTAGCGGAAGTCCAAATACTAAACTTTCGACAAATCATAGTAACTTTTTTGCAATGTAATGGACTGCTTTATTAGTTGTTATAGGAATAATGCATAATTTTAAGTTGGTATAGGATTTAGCCAATATTTTCAAACTACATATGAAGTTGTTTATATCCGGTGGAACTTCCTTAGAATCATTCAGCACATTAATTGGTATTTGGACATCAAATTCTTTATAAGCTTTGTCTATTATGTTTTTGTAAACAAAGCTAATAGCATTAAAAATGGCATAAGCTTCATAGCCAAGGATGAACCCAACGATCTAGAGAGTGTGACAGCTCGATCAAATCGATCTAGCATCGTTGAGTCGAGGACAAACCCATTCAATACATACAGAAGTGTCGCCCCTCAAGATTGGGCCTCTATGGACGACCTCCAACGATTGAGTCAGTTCTCGAGAATAATTATGATGACAATAACTGCAAAAAGAGTTGACCCTCACCTTAGCCTTCTTTTTTACCTTACACAATCACAATTAACATTTTACTAAGAATAGTGGCATAAGTTTCCCTCTTGGGTAATGTTGGTGCCCTTTGGTTGCCCGACTGGGCTAGCCCCGGTGCTGGCCTATTTTCCTCGTCGAGGCTGGGTGAGGCATGTGTCTATTGACTCCATATGGATTGGGCTTTGGTCTGTGCCTATTCGGTGTTCTCTTTGTCGAGTCATCAAAGAAGACCAAGGGCATGATCCGTGTAGTGAATGACCACAGTAAAGGGGAGAAGGTGGATAGTGTGTTACTATAAAACTTAAGTCTAGTTTTGGTTTGAACTAGTTTCTAACAATTTTAGGCAATTCACAATTAATAATGATCAAACAATATAATAAAGCAATTAAGAGAAACACTTAATTAGCAATGCTAACACACGAAAATTTAGAGTGGTTTGACAACCCCGACTACTGCACTACCTAAACACTCCGCTGGGGACTTCAACCCAATTTATTAAATAATTAGTTTCCTCCAAGAGAATTTACAAGCTAAGGTTACAACCCTCTCCCCAAGGGTTACTCTCTCATCGAGAGTACCTCAACACCTCTATCATCGAGGATAACTAACTAAACTAGTAAACACAAATGGATTTATGCCTCTACACCAAGGCGACAACTCAAACTAGACCTACACCTAAGGTCTATCAAAACCAAGCTTAAAATACAATAACAAACACCACAATATACAATATAAATGGAGCTCAAATATAATAAATAAATACTTAGCTCCAAAACAAGTCACCTAGTCATCTCAAAGTGTTAATGAACCTTTGGTGATCAAAGGCCAAATCAAGAAATTAAGGCTCAAACTAGGGTTTATAAAGAATTGGCTCAATCAAAACTCACAAATATTAATATGATGGCTAAAGTATTATTCTAGACTCATAGGAAGGCATGTAGGGTGTTTAAATAGGCAAACAATACAAAGAGGCTCGGGTTCAACGGGTGAAAACGACTCTATTTCCGATCGTTTGACTCGCCGGTCGTAGGTTGGCTGAAGGTCGGTCAACCAAACAAGCGACCCAAACTGTACTATGTGTAGTTTCAGTGCGGGATCAAGTCACGGTCTGGGTTTTAGGTTTCGAGTATGGTTTCTTTGATCATCAATAAATATTTCGAGGAATATACAATATAACTAGACCCAAAATCCTAGACTGTAAGTCTTTGTTGACTTTCTCACACCGATCAACATCCTTCCAATTTTTCCTATTGTGGACGTCGCACGCTACTCGACTTGGAATATGAAATTATTTCTCAATAAACCATCGGTTCCGAATTTGTTATCATCAAAATCAAGATTAAGACCAAGGTTGAGAAGCTTAGGCCAACAATATTCCCCTTTTTGATAATGACAAATACTTTTATAAAAATAATTTCAATCAAGCACAAAGAGTATTAGTAATGAGATTTCTCCCCCTATCAACATGCATATCTAAGTATCAATACTCCCCCTACCTATATGCATGTATTTATAATCATATTCTATCCCTTAACATATATTTTCTCCCCTTTTGGCATCAATCAAAAAGGGCACGAAACATGTATTTTAAGTATTAAAGTTGAGAGTTTAAAAGATTTTTGAAGAATCCCAAAAGCAACAACTCAAGTGACGAAAAACATAATATGAAATGTGAGGTTAAACATATAGATACATGATATCAAAAGTGATAGACATACTCAAAATTTAAGTTCAAAAACTATATATTGATCAATGTATTGATATTTTCTAAGTATCGATCAAGGTATCAAAATTATTTTTCCAAATGATTTCACTCAAGCAATAATGAGAACGATACCAAATGTGGAATCAAATTATCATATTTGAAGTCAAAATATAAGCATATTGACTTAAGACACCATTTTCTTAGGGATAATGTGACTAAGGAAAATATATCGGTAGAATTTATATCCACCGATAGACAACTTGCCGATATATTTATAAAACTCTTGGTTGAAGAAAACTTTACAAATTTAAGGATGCAATTAGGAATTTATGCTTTTCCTAGTAATTAAAATGTTTTTCTTCAAAATGTTCATGTTTTGTTCAAAACTTGGATTCGATAAAGTATCATTACACTTATGTACTGCTCTGTAGTGGGGCTTTGCGACTTATTGATGTTTGCCTTTTATAGGCTTACATTAATAGGAAGGACTATAGTGGTAGATGATACTTGGTTTTATGACTTTCTTGGTTGCGATAAGCATGCTATCTTCATTCGGAGAAACGAAAGGAAGGATCGTCAAGAAATGATAGAAAAGAATGTCAAAGAAAGGCTCGGGTATAAATTAAGTAGAAATCATGTAATATACCCCTAGGATGATTTTATCCCAAACCAAATTATAAAGTTATCAAAGTTGATACTTGGTAACTAAACCCCAAAAAAAGCATGTAACAAATTTAAAGTAAAAATTAACCTCAGCCTAAGTTCGGTCGACCGAACAAGGCAGATCTTTGGCAGCAGTCAATTCGGTCAACCGATCGGTCGACCGAATATTGCGAAAAAATGGCAGTAGCCATTCAGTCGACCTGTCGATCGACTGAAGTTGGTGAAGAAATCGCAGAAGGCTGCGTCGATCGACCGATCGGTCGATCGATCGAAGCCAAAAATTGGCAGAAGGCGCGTCGAACGATCGGTCGATCAACCGGACTAAAGATTGCCGATCGCATGCCTGCCTTCCCTGCATTGGTTGACCGATTCGATCGACCGAATATGGGATTAGGAAGTTGTGATTCCTTCGATCGACCCATCGGTCGACCGAACAGAGCAAAAAACCCACAGAATGGGTAGCGATCGACCAGTCGGTCGACCGACGATCGATCGAACGGGCTGTAACAGCTATTTTTCTACCCGTTGCATCGCCGTTCAGCTGAGGGGTTATAAGTACCCCTCACCTACCTTCTTAAAAGCTTCTTAGTGAAATTATTGAGCATTTAAGAAGAGATTAAAAGGCTTCAAAGTGATTGATCTGCTGCGCTGAAATTTTCAGTCAAATTCTTCTTCAAGCGCCAGTCTTCTTCAACTATGCTGCAACTCCAGTGCATCCTCTGGCGAGTTGAAGGCGTGAAGGCTTGGAAAAGAGCTTTGGTTTTTTCTTTCTATTCTCAAGCTCTTTTACATTGTATTTGAAGTTCTATTATAGACTTGTTTTTCATCTGTAATAGCTGCTAGGTGTGCTAGAGAAACACTTAGGGGAAACTTTGTAGAATTGTATTTTGCCTAGGTGAATAGGTTTGAGGGGTTCTCAGAGTGGTGAGAAGAGTGTCCTCATTGATTCAAAGGGAAACACAAACTCTATAAAGTAGTGGTTAGAAATCATTGGTGAGGAGCCAAGGTAGTGGAGTATGCAGTTGGCCGAACCACTATAATTCATCTTGTATGCATTGCTCTTTTGTTTGTCCTTCATTGTTATTAATATTTGATCACATTTATTGTTAAGAAACATGTGCACTTAAGTGAAGTTAAAATTGATTAAATTAGAAAAGGGGACATACACTATTCAACCCCCCTTCTAGTGTCGGATTTCCTACAACACCCTCGATTCCAATTATATACCCATCATTTGGGGTTCCTTCTTACTTGAGTGTTAGAGTGTCTTTGCAGGTCATCACCGGAGCTGTGCTGAACCAGGAGATGCGAAGCCCTGCATCACCTCGACTTCAGGCAAGAATATTTGGCGCCCACCGCGGGGCCGAGTAAATATGTCCTACCCCATCATGGTAGGCACCCGATGTTAGATGCATGCCACTATACACAAGCAGCAACCTAGCAACAACGTTCCCCCGATGTTGAGAGACGCTAACACAGCGAGGAGTGATGCTCCGGTGCTCGCCGACTGAACACTAGAAGAGCTACAATGCTTGATCGATGACCTCCAAGCGCATAACCAAAGGTTAATAGCCTAGGTCAAGGCGCTGACGCAATCCAGGGAGCAGCACTCAGTCGAGCGCGAGTGTCGCCGCTCGGTGCACGATGAAGATAGTCATCTTGAAATAGTTGGGAGGCCGACTTCTGCTTTCCCAGACGAGGTCTCCCACACATACCACAAGAGAGAAGGATAATGAACCAAGGCCACATAGGTCGTTCCTCTCCCCGCCATCGACTCGAGTACCTTTCACAGAGCACATCATGGTAGTCCGTCTCCTTGAGAACTTCAAACTATTGGCCACTCTCCAACCTTATGACAACACGCGTGATTCGACCATCCACCTGACGATGTTCAGGTCAATGATGCTCCTCAACGACGCAACTGACTCCATCTAGTGCCGAGCTTTCCCCATTTTTCTGGAGAAGGCCGCACTGCTATGGTTCTCTACCCTTCAGTTAGAGCCAGTACACACCTTTCAAGAGTTCTCCAGAGCCTTCACTAACTACTTCTCCTCGTCTCGAACATATTCTAAGACCGAGAACTCACTCCACTACATCAAGCAAGGACAACATGAGCCGCTGAGGGAGTACCTGAAAAGATTTCATGCCGCGTGTAGCCATGAAAATCCCTAACCTTGACCCCCATGTCGTGTTGTATTATGTCAAGCACGGCCTGAAGTACGGACAGTTTGCGGATCAGATCGCCCTGTACAAACCAAGAAGGCAAGAAGCATGGCTGAGTTTTGAGATCGAGCTATATGCTACATGGAGATGGAAGAACTCAGAGAGGCCAAAAAGGCCGACATGCAGACCGCCAAAGATGGAGCCGAGGACAAGAAAGCTAGAAAACTCGATAAAAGGGTGAAGACTGATATCACCATGAGCAGGATAACAACAAAAGAGGGAGGTTGCCCTTCCGACCTAGCCCTAGACATGGCGAGCACACCATGCTGAACACCAAGAGTGAAACCATTCTCCAGAAAATCTACAACCTACATCTGCTATGGTATCCTAATAATACGGGAAAGTAGAAACCCCGCCTAATGCAGACAGAAGTAAGAAGTGTGAGTTCCATCGCACCTACGAGCATACCACCAAAGAGTACGTGATGCTCAAGGACTAGATCGAGTGTCTGATACGGGAAGGCCGCCTCGACCACTAGGTCAGCAGCAGGAGAAGCCACAGTCGGGTTCAGCAGGACTATAGCTCCTCACACTAAAGTTCGAGCAGAACGCCGCCCCCGAGGAATGTCGGGGGCAACCAAGATGGTAGCAGACTGGCCAGCCAACCACTGAAATCCACAGAGTCATTGACAACATAGACGTAGGATTCGGTTGGAGGAGGCGAGATAAGCTCGGCAAAAAAAAGTTGCTCTGAGCCATCATGGTGATCGATGATGCAACCCACTCTGAAGAGGTCTCATATCCGAGCTTCGGTAATATCATTCTATGAATCTCATTTCCAAGGTATTGATAAAAATTTATTTGATCTCATAGTCATTTCTACAATTGTTGGCGACTTCCTTATCAAAAAAGTACTGGTGGACCAGGGAAGCTCAGCCGACATCCTATTCTACTCAACCTTCAGAAAGATACAGTTGATTGAAGCTTTGCTCCACCCTTACAACGGGGACCTTGTTAGGTTCTCGGGAGAATGAACCAACATCTGAGGCTACGTGTGCCCAACAACGACGTTCGACTCCCCACTAAAGGCTAAATCGGCGGATGTGCAATATGTGGTCATCGACTATCCGAGCCCATATCATATGATTCTAGAGCGACCATTACTAAACAACCTAGGAGCCGTTGTGTCGACCCCCCACATGGCGCTCAATACCCCATTTCAGAGACAAAAGTGGTAGTGGTCCATGTCGACTAGAAAGAGGTCCGCCTGTGCTACAATGAGTGCTAAAAGCAAAAAATCGATTGAGCCGGGAGAGGCGTCGGGTACTTCATCCCAATCGACACACTCGGTTTTCCATACAGAACAACGACCAATGATATTTGAATTGGACCCCAGAGGAGATGTCCAAGAGAGGCCCGAGCCCCCCGATGATCTGGAACCTATACAAATCGAGGCCTCGCTCGAGCAGGTGACCTTCATCAGTGCTCGCCTACCCGTCGAGCTCAAAAGTCAACTCGACACTCCACTCAGAGATAACGCCGAGCTATTTGCATGGATGCCAGCCGACATACCAAGAATATACCCTAGAGTCATCCGCCACAAGCTCTCCATTGAAGCTCGAGTCAAACTTGTGGTGCAAAAGAAGAGAAAGCTCGGAGTCGAGCGTTAACAAACGTCTCTTCAAGAGACCAGAAAGCTGCCAAAAGCAAATTTCATTAGAGAAATCAGGTTCACCACATGGCTTGCAAACGTCGTGATGGTCAAGAAAAATTTAGGGAAATGATGGATGTGTGTACATTTCACCGACTTGAACAAAATATGCCCAAAGGATTCCTACCCGCTCTCGAGCATAGACAAATTTGTCGACAACTCCTTGGGATACCAGTACCTGAGCTTCATGAATGCATACTCATGCCATAACAACCACTACTAGAATATTAGCAATTAGCCACGGGGCTCATCGACGACCGCCTGGGCCATTAGAACCATTCACGGCTTTCCGAAGGCCGCAGGGGCCGTGGCTGATGTAACCCAATCAGTTGCGGCTCGTATACGACAGCCCAAGGCGGTCGCTCATAGGTGATGACGCACACGGGGCACGAAATGAGATAACCTAGTAGTGACGGCTTAGCGGGGGCCAAAGGATCGTCAGTGATATAAGTAAGTAATTAGCCACGGCCATAAGCAGCCGTCGCTTATTAATTGATGATGCGAAAATAAAAAATACGTTATCGACGACTGAGAGGGGCTACATGACCATCGCTGATACTATTATTAGTTGTCTACGGTTTACCGATGGCCGAGGGGCCATCGATGAAAAACTTTTTTATTTGCGTTCGTGCCCGACCCTTCCTCTTTCCCTCGCTCTCTTCTCTCTCCGCCAGTGCCGACCGAGTTGTCACCGTCACCGATCGTCCTCTACACCGACTTCGTGCGCCATCGAGCCGTCGTCAATCGAGATGCCACCCTCGCCCTCGCCGCCCCTCCGCCCCTTGTCCTCGATCGTCGACTGATCCCTCTCCCCTCTCCGCCGCCACCAAGGTGAGTTCGTCCCCTCTCCCCTCTTCGGGCTTGCGTCGGCCAAATATCTTTAATACATTAATTTATTTTTAAATTAGATTAATTAGTTAAATTATTGTTAGATTAATTATTTGTTAATTAGATTTAATTAGGTTTGTTAATTACTGTTAATTAGTTTTGTTAATTAGGGTTAATGCTAGATTTAATTAGTTTTGTTGATTAATTAGGGTTATTTGTTAATTAGATTTAATTAGTTTTTTTGTTGTTAGATTAAATTTAGGTTAGTTTTAATGTTAGGGTTAGTTAATCAAGGGTAGAATAAATGTTAGGGTTAATTTTAATTGGGTGTAATTATAATTTTGAAATCGTCCACTTTGGACTCGCAGCCAAATCGTCCACGGTTGACTCGCACCGAAATCGTCCACAATGGATGGACTCGCGCCGGAATCGTCCACTTTGGACTCGTACGGAATCATCTACTGTGGACTCACACCAGCATCCACAAATTTAGAAAAAAATTAAGACGAGTTGATACGTTTCACGTATGCATCGACGAGTCAAGTTTTAATTTTGCAAAACCTTCGATCCGTTCGGGGGTTGTATGTTCGTGTAAACGAAGTAAATGATCTTTTATACAACGTACAACCCTTGAATTGTTCCTAATTGGATAATTTGGGAACATAGTTATTTATATTGCACTTAATTAGTTTATTTCTTTTAGTCATTATTCATTTTTAAATTTTGGCTTTTATTTCCCTTGTTCTCCAATACACGTCCAGATGATATAACTGGATATAATTAACTTCATCCACGGCTTACCCACGGCTGTCCGTCACTACGTCGTGGCTAAAAGCGTATCGTAAATGGCCGATGGCCTAGGCAGCACCAAATATCACAGTTGCTAATGATATCACCAACGACTAGTAGCCACGGTTGATTTGTTTAAATTAGAGACAGACATCGTGTGCCGTCACTGATATGTTTAAGTCAGCGATAGTGCACGCGACTGTCGCTGATGACTAGTTGTAATGGTAGAGGTCGATCGTCATAACTTATCTGAGACGCGCACATCAGTGACAATGTTTTGCCACGGTCCACACCATTTGTGATAGTCTTCACTGACGGTTTAGCCACGGCTCGAGCCGTCGGTGACAACGACAATTCTAGTAGTGAACTCGGCCTGGCTACATTACACACGGGACCATGTAGGCCATGCACCGTGCATGAAATGTTGGATAGAACCAACAATAGCCCTCAGTACCTCCTCCTGCTAGAACCTGCACAAAAAAATTTAAAAATTATATATTGCACTATACATAAACAATTATTAGTAAATAATACATTAGATCTCACCGTGTACTGTAATATACATGGGCGGCTGGCCCTCGATCAGCGGAGGTGCGTAGCGGTTAGGCCCTCGTGATGTGGATGGACCTTCATCATCAGCTATAGGTGGGACGAAGGTGTCTGGAGGGGTGGTGATAATGGTGTATGGAGGCATGCACGATAGGGGTCACATCGGTGTCGGAGTCGTCGATGATGGAGGTGCCAACCCCGACAATGGTTTCTTACCTCGGGGTCTCCAAAAACTTTGAAAAAATCCCCCTCGAGGCATATTTGTGGAATATATAAATAAATAATATATGTAATGAAAAATAAATATACAATCGAATAAATAATATTCGTGTACGAATATTACATTTATTCTTCACCGACATCGTCATCACCCAAATAATAGTTGTTCTTACCTGAAGTTGGGGTGATGCGGGACTACGCGTCTCTAGCTTGGTTCAGCGCTGCTCTGATGTGGGGACCTACAAAGACACTCCGATACTCAAGTAATAAGGAATCCCAGATGATGGGTACAGAATTGGAATCGAGAGTATACTTGATGTGCATCATGTTCGTCTATAGTGCAGGTTAGGGATGCCCCACGCGATGATGTCTCCCTAAATCTCATAGGCGTATGCCTAGAATGGGTCGAAGTTTATCCCGTAGACGTCAAGCTCATCACTGTTGAATCCTTGGTAATTAATGAAGGATGTGGGTGTCCTTGTATAGCCGTGTGGAGCCCTTGAGCTCCCGGGCTAGGTGTAATTGGCTTGACTAGAGTCTGGTGCATGAGTGTGGGCATAATCGGGCCTGGTCTGACCGGACCCAAAATTCTAGTCTAGTCCACAACCCCCGAGCTTGGTCTGAGTTCGAGGACTTCGTGCCGAGCTCTAATAGTGTACTGACTTTTGTATGTCTGCTGAGCTCTTCGTCTATGCCGAGCTTCTGACCTCGGGCCAGTATATGAGTGTTTGTCTTGTTCCTTCCATAGCCAGATTGCTGGAATAGGAGATCTTAGTGCGTCTGAAAGAGTTTTAGCACACTAGGGGGGGGGGGGGGGGGGGTGTGGAATAGTGTGATTGTAGAAAGACTAAATTCAAGTAAAATTTTAATTCAACTAATTCAATTCGAACCTTGTTCAAGATGATATGATGAAAGTATGTTTCAATTATGCATGTAATGTGAACTAATTGCAAGACTAATTGAAACACCACAAGATCAATGCTAACATCAAGATCTTTGGAGTGGTTCGGGAGCCTTCCCTACTCCACTACCTTGGATCACCCCCAAGGATTTCACACACTTCACATTGTCTTTCGGTCAACCGCCGACTAACTCTCAGTCGACTGAGATCCAGCCAAGCATCGATCGAAAGTGTTCTAGAAATTTTTAGAATAATTTTGATCGATCATCGGGAAATCTTTGGTCGGTCGGGGATCGGTCAAAATTCGATCGATATCCTGATCAGAATCTGATTTTGATTTTTATGCTAATTTTTTACTTGGGGCTTGTTTTTGAATCTCGTATTCGATTTTGGATTAGGAATTAATTGAGATAGGTTTGTTTAAGGTACTAGGGGAATACTACATTCATTTCTAAGCTAGACCTCGATTTTGTCTCGATCGCCTCCGGAGCCGTCTTGACTTGATTTTACATGATTTTTCGAAAGAACTTTGTAGGCGTATCGTTCTATCGACTTGAACTCAAAACTTGGCAAATGAGTTAGTTTCATATTTGTTATCATCAAAATAGATAATGAGGCCTAGGTTGAACCATTGGGCCAATAATCTCGCCCTTTTTGATAATGACAAACATTTCAAGAAAATAAGAAATTTAATATCAAAGTTAAGTGCTCATTTGCAAGTTCATCATGAATACTAACCTAAGCTCTCCCTATCAACAGGCATAGCTAAAACTTAACTCCCCCTATCTATATGCATCATAAAATAAATCTGACCAAGTCTTTTCTCTCCCTTTTGGCATCAATCAAAAAGGGAAAGAATGCAAGGTTCAATTAATGATATGCATCATGAAAAACCCAAAGCTCCATACAACCAAGTATCACCAAACACTATAGTCCTTCCTACCTATGTGAGCCTATAGAAGGCAAACATCAATAAGTTGCAAAGCCCATTACAAGACATATACAATAGTGAGGATGATACATCGAATACTTATTTTGAAGAACATTTTCATTTTTCAAGCTCTAGGGAAAACTACAAATGCCTAGTTGCTTTTTTAAGTTTGAAAATGTTTGATCACTAAGGGGTTTAGTAAAAATGTCCGCAAGTTGCCTATCGGTAGGCACAATTTCAATAAAAATATTTTTCTTCAAAATATTATCTCTAAGAAAATGATCCTTAAGATCAATATGCTTGGTTCTTGAATGTAAAATGAGATTTTTGGTTAAGTTGATAGCACTAGTGTTATCACAAAAGATAGAAATACAAGAATAGCTCAAGTCATAGTCTAATAGTGTTTGCTTCATCCGAAGTATTTGAGCACAACAACTACCCGTGGCCATGTATTCGGCTTCAGTAGTTGAGAGTGGAATCGAGTTTTGCTTTTTGGAGAACCAAGAAACAAAACTCATACCAAGGAATTGGCAAAACCCACTAGTACTTTTTCTATCAACCCTAAAACCCGCAAAATCTGCATCCGAATATCCCGCAACCGAAACCAATCAAGTCAAAATGAGTAGAGACCAAATACCATAAACCCAAATCAATGGTGCCTTTCAAATATCTCAAAATTCGTTTTACGGCACTAAAATGAGATGTTTTTGGACAAGATTGAAAACATGCACATTGACAAATGATGAACATAATATGCGTTCTACTTTCGGTTAAATAGAGTACACTACCTATCATACCTCGATATCATGTTTCATCAACGTTTTCTCCATCTTCATCTTTGTCAAGCTTTGTTGAGGTGATCATCAGAGTTGAGGCAATATTTCAATCTTGCATCCCAAACTTCTTGATCAAATCTTTTGCATACTTGGCTTGACTTATAAAGGTTCCTTGCTTAGTTTGCTTTATTTGGAGTCCAAGGATGAAGGTTAACTCTCCCATCATACTCATCTCAAACTCATCTTGCATGCATGTAGCAAACCATTTGCAAATTATTTCATTAGTAGATCCAAAAATGATATCATCAACATAGATTTGCACAAGTAACATCTCATTTTCATCAATCTTTATAAATAATGAAACATCCGCTTTACCCATACTAAAGCCGTGATCAACCAAATTTTTTTACAACATTTCATATCAAGCTCTTGGAGCTTGCTTCAACCCATATAAAGCCTTTTTTAACTTAAACACATGATCGAAAAACTCAAAACTTTCAAAACCGGGAGGTTGCTGTACATAAACTTCATTCATAATGAAACCATTTAAAAATGTACTTTTGAAATCCATTTGAAAAAGTTTAAAATTTTTAAAGCTCGCAAAAGCCAAAAGAATTCTAATTGCCTCTAATCTAGCTATCAATTCAAAGGTTTCATTGTAATATATTCCTTCCTCTTGATTGAACCCTTGGGCAACTAATCTTGCTTTGTTTCTAATGACTTGCCCAGATTCATCTAGTTTATTTCTAAGGACCTATTTAGTACCAATTATTGCTTGACCATTAGGTCTAGGTACTAGGTCCCACGCATCACCCTCCTAACAAATTGGTTTAATTCTTGTTGAATGGCAAAGGTAAAAAATTCATCATTTAAGGCTTCATTGATGTTTTTAGGTTCTACTTGAGGAATAAATGCAATAAATAGACATGTATTTCTAAGAGTAGATCTTGTTACCACACCCTTTGACATGTCACCAATGATTTGTTCTGTTGGATGATATCTTGAAGTGCAGTGAGCTTTGGTAGTGGTTGTAGCTCTTTTTCTTGTGTTTGAGAGGCTCCTCTGTTAGTAGTGTGCCCTAGGCCAATAGAACAATATTATCATTGTAGTTTTCCTTTTGAATAAATGGAACACTTATTTTATCTTGTTATTCATTGTGAGCATGTTTGACTTGATAAAAGACTCTTTGAATAGTTGATTTCGCCTAATGGTCATCAAGTACGAGACTTGATATTTAAACCCTAAGGCAGTTGAAATCATATTCTAAACAGTCCCTAGTCGGTCATTGTCTTGGAACGATAATGAATGAAGACTAGTATGCAGTTTGACTGACGATGATCATATTTTACTAGTCATGGATATGTGATATCAAAGTCAGATCATAGACACATGTTGGAGAACATGGTGTCGGACAGATCCACAGTGAGAATACTACATGGATTATATCATTTGTATCTCATAATGGTAGTGATACGTCAGTCCTCTGACCTGATGTCACCATGGATTCCTACATGAGGAATTTTGTGTTTTGACCTAGTCTAACATCACCTTTAATCAGGTGGTAATAAGGACTACAATTGGACGTGAATGAATCATGCAAAGGAATATGTGTAGTCGTGAAGGAATTTGTCCATGTCGTATGTGAGAGAGATATCTCTGGGCCCCTTGATGAGTGTGATTGAGGAAATGCAAAGTCGTGATCAAATTAATTGATAGGTATATCAATGTCATTTGTTATGTCAGTCTACTCAAGAATTAAGAAACTAGATGAGCAATATAAGGATGATGCAATCCATGCCATATGCTTGAACCAGATATCGCATGACAAAAGGGCAGAGTATCATACAGTGAGTTAGGTTGCTCGGATCACCAACCTCACTTGACTTGGGTAGACGTAATATCTTGCTAGAGACTGCTTATGACTTGTGAGTTGCAAATGTGATTTAAACCCACTGCCAACATTAAGTGAATCTATAGGGTCACACATATATGGTGAATCAAATTGGGCTCATGGTTATGACTCATCGGACTGGATCCACATGACCAATAACCCGCAATTCTCTCTTGGTAATATTGAAGATTAATTTTGATTTTGAAAAAGTAGTTTTCAAAATTGGAATTAATTATTCCAAATTCTAAATGTGATTTAAAAATGGAATTATGTTGATTACGATTTAGGTAATGTATCTTTGATAATCATTATTAATGGATACATTATTTTCGGCATCTTGAGGTTAGGAAATTCATCCTTGATAATTGTTATTAAGGATATATTTTATTCGTACATTAAAATCATTTTAAGATTCCAAATATGGCATTGGATTAATCAACAAATGACAAGACTAAATCAATATGATTGACACGTCTATAAATACCCGCCTATGGCTTAGACGAGTTGATGATGATCTCCTGGTGGGTGCCGACCTCGCCTAACAAGGAAGCCGAGCTCCCTTTCTAGTAGTCGATCTCCACCAAACACACAGAGAGAGAGGAGAGTGCGGAAGGTGTTCCGCACTCGTCCAGATCAATAGAATCGAGCTACCACTCGGGTGCCGCCCAGTTTGTTGAATTCATCCGTGTGCTCACCATAGAGGGTGTTCATCGCTGGGCAACATCTTGGATCCGGAGTAAGATTGTGATCTTGGATTTGCGGAGCAGAAGACGGAGTTTGGTCTTCAAAGGTATAATCCTTAACATGGTATTGATTTAATCAAGATGCATGGATCCGATTAGGTAGATGATCATTTTTCATATTTCCGCTGTGTTTGATAAAATTTTTGTTACTTGCCCGGTCCTCCATGACCCAACATCACCATCTTGTGGTTCTTCATTTTGCTCTTGCACAACCTCATTTTCTCCAAGATTTAAGCCTTCAAGTTCTTCCTCTACATTCACAACTTCAACTTTTCTATCCAATTTGTTAGATTCATTAAAATCAACATGCATGGATTCTTCCACGATTAAAGTTCTTCTATTATAAACATGATAATCTTTAGAACTAATGGAATAACAAAGAAAAAAAGTCCTTCAGCGGGTTTTGAATCAAATTTTCTCAGGTGATCCTTAGTATTCAAAATATAGCATTTATAACCAAATACTCTAAAATATCCTACATTAGGAGCTCTATCATGCTATAATTCATAATGAGTTTTCTTTAACTTAGGGCATATCAAGACATGATTCAAGATATAGCATGAAGTATTAACGGTTTCGGCCCAAAAATATTGTGGCAAATCATTGTCATTTAACATTGTTCCTAGTCATCTCTTGCAAGATCCTATTTTTTCTTTCAACCACTCCATTTTGTTGGGGGTTCTAGGAGAAGAGAAAGTAAGATGAATTCCAAGAGAATCACAAAATTCAGAAAACGTTTATTTTTGAATTCTCTTCCATTATAACTTCTAATTTTTGAAATAGACACTACTAAAAACTTCGTCATCTACGACGGCTAAAGCGGTCGCAATGCCGTCGCAGAATGGCAATTGCGACAACATTAGCAATCGCAAAACATCCATCGCGGATAGGCTCGTCGCAGATTCTACGCGACCGCCACGTCACCATCACCAAAGATGCATATATTGCGACTGTAGACTTGCGTCGCAAAGTCGTCGCATAGTTTTTTGCGACCGCAATGGCGATCGCACGTGACCGTCGCAAATGCCGTCGCACAGTTTTTTGCTACCATTTCACGCGACCATGTAGATAGGATCTACGACGGTGTTTGCGGTCGCAAAACAGTCGCATATAAATATATATATTTTTTTTTAAAAAATAAAAAATACATAAATTCTTGTTCCAATATTTAATTAAAGTATAGACAAAAGACAACAAATTATAATATATAGATATCAAAATATTATTTACATTGTATCAAAACAATAATGTTTACATTATATCAAAATAAAATATAAAAAAAATACATCAATGATTAGGCGGCGGGGGAGGTGGCGTGGAGAGGGGTTGCGTGGGGAGCACATCAGTTGGCGTCGATTATGATGATGGATCCGATGCTGATGTCGTCACGCCGAATGATGGGGGAGGCGGAGGAGCCGGAGCCCCAGGTATGATAGAATATATATGTGCCATGTACTGGGTCATCTGCGCCATATGCTGAGTCATGTGCGTCACAATATCTCTCATAGCGGCCATGTCGGTGCTGAGGCGTGCCTGAGCAGTCTCGATGGCCGCTAATCGATCTTGATCCGCACGTGATATTGATGGACCAGCGACGGAGGAGGTGAAGCAGACGACCCTGCACCATGTGGCTGCAACAACGCTCGTGTGTGGGCCGTTGTGCCAATGCCATATACACGGCTATGGACGACATCTGCCACCTGCATCCATGCGTCAGTATCAAGCTAATGCTGCGTAGGATGACCTCCCCGTTGGGTCACCAACTCACTATATGTGGCATTTAAATAAAAGTAAATTAATTATACATAATAGAACTAGATAACTTTTAAAAATATTATCTTATCAGTACCGTCTCCAGTCTCCCGTTGATGAACTCACCTCGGCGAGGACCACGCTGGTATCTATGTGTCTCCTCGAAGACTCTTAGAGGATCATCAGGGATGAGCGTCCCCTGCTCATCTCGTGTCCCCTACAATAAAATAAATATAGTTAGTTTTTCTATAATAATAAATGAATAATAAAATAGTTATTAAATTACTTTCTAATCAACGCTCGTGGCTGATAAATGGGATGGACCCACCGGTATGTCGGACGATGGATCCCTCGACCAGCGTCATCCGATTTTGGTGCGCCATCCGGGAGGCACCCTGCCATCCCTCTGATGCCCAGATGTCGCATAGCCGATCCCATACGTCGACCTCCATCCAGATTGGTCCATGTCGAGCGCATCCATAGGTGTATCTCTGTTACCGCCTATACTCACGCGCGCCTCATCCCGCACCCGATGGAGGATATCCTTGAAAAGCTTCTTATTGTAAGCTTGCCAAGAATCCTTCACATGAGCCTCAATGGCGGGATCCCAGGTATATCGGGCCTACAAAAAAAAACATTAGCTTGAAGAATGCTAAACATAAAGCATGATAACTACTTACTTTAATATCTTAATAAAAGTTGTTTCATAAATCCTAAAAGCTACAACTCAAATGAAACCAACATGTGTCCATAAATATATCACTGAGTTATCAAAATTCAGAGAATGTACAACTCAAATGAAACAAAGGAAGAAGTAAATAAAGAGTCATCCCTAATGGCAAGACTAAATAAAGCAAGAAGTAATAACATAAAGCTTTATTTGGTTACACAGTCAACTGATCATGCTTGTCCATGTGCTTTTAAATGAAACTTTCCTCACAGATGCTAGGTATGGCTTGGACCTTGAGTCCTTGAGCAAGTTTTAAAAGTTATATCTATAGAATTTCTAGCTTTTCAGAATACACAAGTAGTATCTGTCATGACATTTCACATTGAAACCAAATCTTTCTTTAGAAAAGATTGCCACTTGTCTCTTGGTTCTACCAATGTACTATTCCCCTTCTAGTCATTACTTAAGGGCTTTTAAGTTTCTAGCAGGAGGTACAATGCATTTGGATTCATCAACATTTCTTACTTTCCTCTTTCAGTTGCAATGCTTTCACTGCAATGGTGGTGATGTCTCAATCTTTAGTCAAACTCATAAGATAGAAAGCTGTGTATATGGCATGATGAGTTAATGATAGAAGCCGTGTAAACAAAAACTATGATAGAAGCTTAGTACGTATCATGAAACACTAGTTGGCTGTGTACCCAAATAAAGCACAAGCATGATCAGTTAATAGGAAAGTTTCATTTAGTCTCCAAAGTTAATAGGAAAGTTAAAGGAAAGTTACATTTAAAAGTTTCATTTAGTCTCCAAATAAAGCACAACAGATCATGCTTGTGCTTGTGCTTTTTAAAAGTTACAACTGATCATGCTTCCTTTAACTGATCTGCAAGAAGGATAATAGAACAACTTCTCAATCTTCTCACATATCTACTGTGAAGCCCTAAGCTCTAACAATGCAGAAAAAAAATTACAATTTAAAAGTACTAGCTTACATCAACATATGGTTATGCTGCAAATAGGGTTATTCAACAAGAAATGGGCTATCCTACCAATTACCTTTAGATATATCTATGCAGCATGCATCTCTTTTAAGTTCTTTATCAATTGATAATTGATATCAATAGTTTTAGTAAACAAATAAGATGGTTCAAGTGCAACCTAAGACATCTAAAAGATATCAAATAAGTATATTATCATTCCAAAAGCCTATACAATATCAATGAACACTAATAAATACTTTGGTAATAAACTTCACCTATAAACTTCAATTGGACTATCATTCTAAAAAACTTCAATTAGACTATAATAACATTTAAGTCCACCTATTAATTAGTTATAGTATCTAAAATTAATAAACTACATACCTCGAACTCGGACCACAATGAATCTCAATTATGCTGCGGCATGTGGGTCCATGAATGCCACGGCTCCCGAAAGAACCTCTTGATAATAGAGGTGATGTTGCGAGTAATATCGTCCTGCTCGAATCTACAACTCAAGTATAACAATATAAGTAATAATTAATTAATTAATAATTATAAAAAATAAACTTTGGTACTTACTTTAGACCGTGCAGCGATATCCGCTGACGTTGGTCGGTCGATGAAGGTGCACGAGCCCCCCGATTAGGCTCACGAGGCCTACGACGACCTCGAGCCTCCAGGGCCGGTGTTTGTGGTGGTGGTGGCGATGGCACTGCAGCGGGAGTAGAAGGTCCCGACATCTTCACTTGTCTCGTAAAATTATGACACTATATATTAAACCTGAAATAAAAAAATATAGATTATCAACAGGGAAATTGAATGAAATTTAAGATTATGACATCATTGAACTATATAAACAAACATATGAATTGGGAAGTAAAAATCAGCATTGCAATTATATTCAAACCCTTGTGGCCATAATTCAACAATGATAATAAGAAATATAGAAAATTAGACATTGAACTATATAAACAAACATATATGCTAATATTTAAAATGAAGGGGGGGATGGGCTGCTTCATCTTTCTCTTTCTGCTGGAAAAAGACTTCACTTCTTTTTCTTTTGGGGATGGAAAAGACTGAGCTTTTAGCTTTTAGCCTTTGTCTTGCTTCTTATTAGTATATTATTTTCTCTTCCTCCTCCTCCTCTTCTTCTTCTTCTCCTTCTTTCTTCTTCTTTGTCTCTGCATGCACATTAATGAGAGAGAGAATTCAGTTGTGGAGCAACCTTTCATGGAGTTCAAGGGAGCTAAAGAGGAGGAAGAAGAAGAATAATAAGGGGGAGGAGGGTGGATCTTTTCCGGCTAAATGCAATTGAAGATGTCATAATCTTAAATTTTATTCAATTGAAGCTATCATGGCTAAATGCAATTCCATTACATAAATTTCAAGCACTTCTGTCCTTATTTTTCTTTATCAGGTCTAAATGCAATGCAATTTCAATGATAAATGCATCAACTAAAGTGGATGCATTAAATAAAAAAGGGTAAAAAAATACAGCTCAGCCTCATGTGTAGGGGTGAGCAAAACCCGATTCGACCCGACAAACCCGAAAAAACCGACCCGAAAATTCAATTCGGGTCGGGTTATTCGGGTATAACGGGTCGTGTCGGGTTAATTTTTTCTTAAATTTCATATAAATTTTCGGGTCGGGTCGGGTTCGGGTGAAAACCCTGTTTAACCCGATCCGCCCGATTTAAGTTAAACCACTTACATACTTACATATACCCGACAACCCGAGCCTGACTCCCTGCCCAACGCTACGCCTGAGCCCGCCCCCCTCTTCTCTGCCCTCCCGACCCCCTATCGCCGCCCACCCCGCATCGCTGCCGACCCATCGAGTCGCCGACGCCGGTCCATCCTCGCCTTCGCGTCCGACGACATCTACCTGACTACCCGAGCCTGACTCCCCGCCCGACGCTACGCCCGAGCCCGCCCCCCTCTTCTCTGCCCTAACCGGCTAACCCTACTCCCGACTCCCGATCGCCGCCCACCCCGCATCCCCGCCGGCCCACCGAGTCGCCGACGCCGGTCCTCCCTCTCCTTCGCGTCCAGCGACATTGAAGCTCGCGTCCGACATCTTCCTCGCCTCCTTCTCACTCCGTCAGTCGGCAGTCGCCTCCTCTTCCTCCTTTCTGGCATTCACCTCATCGCCTTCGGCAATCGCCTCCTCGCCCCTGGTAGTCGCCTCCTCGCCTTCGGCAGTCACCACTGACCACCCCGGCTGCCAGACGCTTGTCCTCACTCGGCGTCTCAGCGATCCTCAATTCCTTCGGGTTAAATGGGTAAATCAGACCGGACCCCGATTTTTTTGGGTTATTCGGATCGGGCCCCGGTTCAAAATTCGGGTAGGGTCGGATATTTTTTTTTTTCATTTTTTTGGGTTATACCCGATCGGGTCGGGTTGGGTATTGACCCGACCCGCCCGATGCTCAACCCTACTCATGTGTGTTAATGAATTAAAAAAATAGAGTACATACTTGCTCAGCAAAAACAAACATATATGTAGGTATAGGAAAAGAGATATGTATAGAGAATCCCATGCTAAGAATAATATCAGCATTGGATACCTTCAATACAAAGATACTTGTGGTGGCTATCAACAACTCCATTAATAACCATCCAACTCTTTCATGTAGCTAATTAATAAATGCTAGGTAGCACTGAAACAAAACAGTTGAGTCAATTACATTACTATTACAATCTTTTGAAGTTCACTGATTGCAGAAAACAAATTATCTTTTAATCTTTTGGGATCATATTATGTCCAACTTCGTCAAGGTGGTCTAATCAGCTTATTATTAAACTTTAAATGCATCACATGCTTTCCCTAATAAGCAATCCTCGTCCTTCTCACAATAAAAAAAACATTCTATTTCAAAGTAATACTTTGGAATAGGATACAAATTACAAATAGGAAATGATAGCCTAATTCCATGGATACAAATCAAAGAACTAAATGGATGAAGGTATAGTGACTATAGTCTTCAACTACTTTAGTGTCTACTATCCCATAAATGCCAAATATCTAAAAGATGATACCAATGATGCATTACTATAACAGGTTGTGATGGATAGGTATTAAACCCAGGTCACGGTAATCAGAAATAACATATTTGTGTCACAAGAAATCTCTGGTTGGCAACAAAAATTCACAGTAGAAACAAACAAATAAATGCAGTAAATCTACATTGTTCAAGCACTAATTCATGAAAAAGTCAAAATTTGGTTCTTCAAAAAGAAAATATGTGAATATGAAATTTCCCTTAGTGTTAATATTTATTTCTATCAATCTACAAGAACTACATTAAATTGCTAGGGTTTTTCTTTTTCATGAGAAGATGAAGAACGTTTTACTGGCGGGGAGAGCCGGCGGCACTTCCACCTGCCGCCGGCTGAACTGCTAGGGTTTTAGCAGCCCGAGAGAGAGAGAGAGAGAGAGAGAGAGAGAGAGAGAGAGAGAGAGAGAGAAGGGCGGAATACCGGCGGCGAGCGGCAGAGAAATCAGAGAGAGAGGGAGCGAGCGAGTGGGAAAAAATAAGGGATCACGCGGGGTTATAGATTTTATTTTCTGACGATGTTTGCGATGGCATATAGCGGGCGCAAACCTGTAGCGCTGTCGTCGTGTTGTTAATATTACGACGGTAACTCCTGTGATGGCAATGCCGTCGCCCAAATCACCTCGTTGCGACCGCCTGATGCGTACGGTCGCAGACCCGTAGCATCTGCGATGGCTGACCGTGCCGTCGTAAATATCATGATTTCTAGTAGTGAGACATTCATTTTTCAACTTTAATTTCTTTGCAAATTTCTTGAAAGAATCAGAAGTTTCATTTTTCATAGTGAGAAAGTAAACCCAAGTAAACCTAGAAAAATCATCAATCAAAACAAATACATACAATTTTCCACCTAGACTAGCAACATCACAAGGTCCAATTAAATCCATGTGAATTAATTCTAGAGGTCTAGATGTGGTTACTTGGTTGATACTATGAAATAAAGACTTAACTTATTTTTCTTTTTGACATGCATCACACACCTTATCATTTTCAAATTTAATTTTAGGAATCCCTTTCACAAGGTGTTTCCTAGATATTTCTTGGATAAAACTCATGCTAGCATGACCTAATCTACCGTGCCAAAGCCAATGAATGTCATCTATCACAACAAGGCATGTAACACTAGAATTAGGCAAAACTTTAAATGTCAAGGTGTAAACATTTTCACTTCTACTTCCCATGAAAATAATATCATTAGTAGTTGCATCTTTAATCAAGCATTTTGAAGTACTAAAAACCACAAGATACCCCTTATCATAAAGTTGAGAAATACTAAATAAGTTGTGCTTTAAATGATCATCTAGTAAAACATTCTCAATTAAGGGATATGGATGTATACCAATGTTTTCAATGCCAAAAATTTTACCTTTGACATTGTCTCCAAAAGTTACAAATCCTCCTTCTTTACTTGATAGGGTTGCTAAGAGATTGATATTGCCCGTCATATGCTTGGAGCAACCACTATCCAACACCCATTTAAATCTAGTAGTTTGGGGAGATGTCTCCACTTACAATAGGAGACAAAGATACTTTAGGTACGCAAACCATCTTGGGTCCTTGGGTGTTAGTAGCCTTAGGAACCCATGATACCTTGGTAGCATAAAAGTTTCTCTTAAAAACACACTCTTATCATATGCCCATAAGTACCACAACAATAGCAATGTCCATGAAATCTAGTGTGTATCTGAGCATGTGATGGTCTAGCAAAGTTAAATTGATTTCTAGGATTTTTAGCATGTGAGATATGAGAATTCCTAGATGGAGAATTTTCTAGCATTTCCACTTTATCATTCAAGGTAACTAACTCCTTTAATGAAAGCATGTCATTGTTTAAGTGCTCAACTTGCATGCTTAAAAATTTATTTTGTTATTCATACAAATCATTTCCATTTTGCAAATCAATATTCTTCTTTTCTACAATGAGTTTCTCAACCTTAATTTTCAATTTCATTTTTCAAAGCATTATATAAAATACACGATTGATCATCCAAAGGTTTGCCTTTTTTCTTCAAGTTTTCAAACTCCTTTTTAAGGGAGTCATATGATGAAAGCAAAGATGCATTTTCATTTTATACTTTAAGCTTTTCCTTTTTAAGTTCTTTTATTGTTTTTCTAACTACCCTAAATTCCTCATGCATTATGCTCAAATTCATGCTCAAGTTGTACTAGAGTTCTCTTCACTTCTTGATGGTTCACTCTCATCCCAAGTTGCCACATAAGCCTTCTTCTTCTTCGAGAGTTTGAGTTGAGGACAATCCTTTATTAGGTGCCCCGACTTCTTGCATTGGAAACATGTCCACTCTCCCTTGTTCTTCCTTTTGTAGAAAGGCTTCCTTGCTAGTCTCATAAACCTCCTAGTTAGCATGGAAACTCCTTCTTGGTCCTCCACTTCGTCTTCTTAGGAGGTGGAGTGTCACCTTGTAAAGCTTCCCCTTGCTGCCTCCTTGAGCTCCAAAGCCTTAGATTGATATTTCTCCAACAAGTTTTGAAGGTTTGAGAGTTGAATGGAGGTTTGAAGAGTGAAATTGAGAACTAGGGTAAGAAATCTCTCTCTTTTAGGCTCAATAACTCAAGGATATCTTCAATGAACCGTAAGAGCGGTTGGAAGGCCGAAAATAGGACCATATATAGGCCATGTATGCATGGGAGTGAATATAGTCATTCAATGGATCTAAAAAGATACGTTGCCGCTTTTGGTCGACCGCTAGTCGACTCTTCGTCGGTTGAGATTCGGCCATGCGTCGGATGAAAGTGTTTTGGAAAATTCTAGAACAACTTCAGTCGATCCTCTGGAGACCTTCGATCGGCCGAGATTCGACAAATATCCTGATCATAAGCTTATTATGAATTTTATGCTAATTTTTTTACTTAGGGCTCGTTTTGGATTTTTTTCTTAGGAATCAATTGAGATAGGCTTGTTTAAGGTCCCGGGGGCATATTACAATTCATTTCTAAGCCTAAACCTAAGTTTTGACTCGATCGCCTCCGGAGCCATCTAGACTTGATTTTATACGATTTTCTGGAATAACTTTGTAGGCATATCATTCTATCGACCTGAACTCAAAACTTGGCAAATGAGTTAGTTTCATATTTGTTATCAGCAAAACAGAGAATGAGGCCTAGGTTGAACCCTTGGGCCAACAACGTCGATTTTATTGCCCAACGACTCTTCGATTTCTATGACTATTGTGGCGGTTGCGGGGTGAAAGGGGTGCCTTTTGGCGTGCTTGCCTACTATTGATGTCTACTCCGCCTTTAATTCTGACAGGAGGGTAATTATGGCCTCAAGATTCAGTTGTTTATTTCCAAGGCACTTGAGTATCTATCTCAGCTAACAGGCTATCTCCGTTAGTGTGTGCGGCCGAGGGCTGTTAGATGGGAAGGCTCTCTCGGACCTTTAAAAGCTCCCATGCCTCTTCCTTTTCTTGCGTCCATGAGCTTTGGCATGGAGTGGGAAGTGCTACGAATTTTTTTCACTCTAGGAGTCAGCATTGGGTTGGTTGTAAGTGGATCGAGGCTTATGAGGAGGCATGGGGAGGCCAGTCATGGGCAACCAATGGAGCTCCATGGGACTTGCAGTATATGGACTGTGGTTGGTCTGTACGGCGGGGCTTGTGTAGCTGACATCGTTCTCGCTGAGCGATTGTCTTGCTTCTAGAAGCGCTAGATGTGGAGGCGGTCCTACTTTGGTGGACCACACCGCCGCCTCCCGAATTGGCATCTTTCCCTCCTCTATTCTTCCTACCACTGTTCTTTGCTGGTTCGGCTAGGCTGAGAAATGCTGGGGGAGAAAATAGTCCAGGTGGTGATTTTGCTTCAATTCCTTGCTCTCCATGGTATCTGAACTAGGAGTGCTATAACCATGGAGTGCTTTACTCCAATAGCTTTCTTTGTTGTACACTTCCCTTTTGTGCGTCTGTGAATGTATGTCTACCCTTTGTGAGTTTTGTGAATATATATGCATATTTTTTCTTTGTCATGTTTCTATCTCGTGCCTCTGCACACTTCTTGTGATGTTTGGCTGACTCTTGGCCTGAGTGTTGGACGATGTCGACGTTATGTTGTTGATCTACTCCTTCGGAATCGAGTGCGGCGTATATGATCGTCTTGCTTGAGACTGGCACTATCAGGCCGGACACTATTGATGTTAGCTAGTCGGCAACCATCAAGAATGCAAAAGAGCCTTCAGGATGAGATTAGATCCCTATCAAAGGTAGAGTTGGGATCGAGGTTACTTGCATGGTAGTTGTCGATCTTTCTCGAAGTCATTTGAGTTTGTAAGTGGAGGCGCTGGGGTTGAGAGTCATGACGCTAAGGCCGAGGACCAGACTCGGCGTCAAACTGTGCTCGCAAGGAGTCCACTTCGGGTCATTAATGTCTTCAATGGTGTTGAGGCTGGGGTGGCGCTGGGTGTTAAACCGAGCTTGTGAGAAGTGAGCTTCGTGTCGTTGATGTCTTCAGTGGTGCTAAGGCCGAGGGTGGCGCTGAGACCAAGGGTGGCATTGATGCCGAGGACCAAACTTAGTGTTAAACCAAGCTCATGAGGAGCGCCCTTCGGGTCATGCTCATTTAGAGCGAGTTAGTTTCATTTAGAGTGGAAGGCCACATTTAGGGCCCAAAATCGCGCCTGAGGTCAAGCCAAACTCGCGAGGAGCGTAAGGCATGACCACACTTGGGGTAGTGGTCATTTAGGGCGAGTCGATCTCATTTAGTGTGGATGCCACATTTAGGGCCGAGGACTAGAGTCGGTGTCAAACCAAGCTAGAGAGGAGTGCGCTTTGGATCTTTGAGGGTGTTGAGACCGAAGGTGGTGGCGTTGAGGCCGAGGACCATATTCGGTGTCAAACCGAGCTCGCGAGGAGTGCACTTTGGGTTGTTGAGCCCGGAGATGGCGGTGCTGAGGCGGAGGACTGCTCTTGGGCTCAAGAAGGATAGATGTGTTGGTGCAGCATGAGAGCTGTTGCCGTCGTCGGACAGTGTTCCTATTGCGAGATCGTCGGAGTTCCTTCATTGTGCGATATGAGATAGCTTTGAATAATTCGTACAGAGAGAGAGAGAGGTGGAAAAGGGAGAATAATATTAATGAATAATTGTCAAATAATAGTACATTGGATCCCATCGAGCAAAGTGTTTGGCCTACGCGTGGTGGTGCCTCGTTAAAACCTTCAAGGGGAAAATCCTATGGGAAAAACCGCAGTGAAAGAAAAAGAGTACACCTACCATCTATAGTTTAATGGGAATTGCTTAGCTGTAGTTGGCCCGTAGAGAGGCCGCATTCCAAATTCGAGGGAGTTCTCGCCCAGAGAGTGATGACTTTGTAAGCTCCCTTTCCTATGTCTCTGATGATTCTGTATGGGCCTTCTTAGTTCGAGACGAGCCTCCCTTCTCTGGTTGGCTTTCTCTGGAGTTCGATATTCCTTAGTAGCAGATATCCCTCTTTTAAATTCATTGGTCTGACAAATTTATCATATTTCCAAGCTATTTTAAGTTTCAGGGCTTCTTCTTTGACCATGGCGAGCTTTCGTTCTTATTCAACGAGGTCTAACTGGGCCTGTCGGGTTTCTGAGTTTGTTTACTCATCAAAGGTTGCTCTGCGGAGGATGGCTTGTGCGATCTCGATGGGGATCATAGCCTCTACTCCATAGACAGGTCTGTAGGGAGTTTCATGAGTAGACGATTGGGCAACTATATTGTAACTCCATAGCTCTTTGGGTAGCTCCTCGGCCAAGTTCCCCTTGACTTTGTCGAGTTTCCTTTTGAGTTCCGTCAGGATTACTTTGTTGACCGCCTCGGCTAAGCCATTAGTCTGCGGGTGCTCTACCCAAGTGAAGAGCTATTGGATGTTGAGGTCCGAGCATAATTCTCTGAACCATTTATCCGTGAATTGCGTGCCATTTTCGCTGACGAGTTTACGTGGTATGCCATATTTTATAGATGATCTTTTTCCACGTGAACTTCTTAACTTTTTTCAATTGCATTTGAGGCTAGAG
This sequence comes from Canna indica, assembly GCA_034359265.1. Classification (NCBI taxonomy): domain Eukaryota; kingdom Viridiplantae; phylum Streptophyta; class Magnoliopsida; order Zingiberales; family Cannaceae; genus Canna; species Canna indica. The sequence continues at coordinate 25,272,663 of CP136898.1, read as the reverse complement.
GTTCGGCCTCTATCCACTTGGTAAAGTAGTCGATGGCTACTACCAAGTACTTGACTTGTCCTTGGGCCGAAGGGAAGGGACCAAGGAGGTCGATTCCCCACTTGTGGAACGACCAGCTGGTTTCTGAGCTGTGTAAATGGCTCGGGATTCTTCATTGAGACATCTGACAATCTCTAGCACTTGTCACACCTTTTAACATATAGGTCGCAACCTGTCTTCATGGTTGGCTAGAAGTATCCGACCTGAAGGATCTTAGCTACTATGGATCTCCCTCCGATGTGATTGTCGTAAATATCTTCATGTACTTCTGCCATCATTGTGTCTGCTTGGAGTTGGCCGATGCACTTAAGTAGCGACGGAGAGTATCCCATTTTGTAGAGTTATGCATCGAGGAGGGTCTAGTAGCTTGCGATCCTTCTGAACTTCTTTTGATTCTGGAGGTGCTTCGACACCTCTCCTTGCCTGAGGTAGGATATGTAGAGGGTCCTCCGATCGGTTGTTTGTTCGTCTACTTAGACTTCGACCGAGGTGTCGATCAGTTGGATGCTCCGTTGACTAAGGTGTTTTGGATGACCGATCGATTATTTTAAGGTTTCTTGGTGATGGTGAGCTTAGGTAACAAGTCGGCTAGGGTGTTTTTCTCTTAAGGTACGTGCTGAATCACACAATCATCAAAGTTGGTCGTTAAGGAATGTAGTAGGGACATGTACCTTTCTAAGAAGGGGTCACTTGCTTGGCAATTGTTGTTGACTTGACCTACAACAAGTTATGAGTCGCTTTTGATGATCACTTTTTGGGCTTCCATGTCACGAGCGAGCTTTAGTCAGGCGATCATGGCTTTATATGTTGAGTGAGTACCCACACTAGAAGGGGGGTTGAATAGTATTTGGTGACTTTTTACTTCTACTTCAATTTCTTTTAAATCAATTCAAACTTCAACCGAAAGTAAGTGCAACTAAATGATGTTCGTTAGCAAGTATGAAACACAATTATAAGCAATTACATAAGGCAATGCAAACATAAGAGATTATAGTGGTTCGGCCAACCGCCTACTCCACTACCTTGGCTCCACACCAAGGATTTCTAACCAAATCCTTTATAGACTTTGTGTTTCCCTTTGAATACAACCGAAGACTCGGTTCTCAACCCTTTGATAACTCCTCAAACCTATTCACCTAGACAAAACATAATTCTACAAAGTAAACCCTAAGGCCATGTTTGTTTTGCAGGATATGATTTGAATGCGATAGGATTTAAGATGGATAAAAGTGGGATAGAAATCCAAGAGAATTTTTTGAAATCCTATCATATGTTTGTTTTGGCATAGGATAAGAAGCATGGATAGGATATGAAAATTCATATAATGTGGATTTGGGCCCTAAACCCACCCCCTCTCTAGGATTTCTAAATCGGGCCAATGGTGGATTTGGGCCAAACTAAATTCACCCAATATCCGGCCCGATTCAAATCCATTGCTACAGCAAACAATGGATTGGATTTTCCAATCCACCTCCTTAATCCATCAAAGCAAACGAGGCCTAAGTGTTTACCCTAGCACACCTAGCAAGCTAATCAATGAAGAACAAGTTCAAGTAACAAGTAAAATTACAATGAAAAGAGCTAAAGAGTAAATCACAACTAAGAGCTCTTTTGCAAGCCTTCAATGCCTATAACTCCACAAGATGTTGAGGTCGAATCGAAGGCGGAGTCGAAGGAAGATGAGCGCTTGAGAGAAATCGTCGATTGGAGAAGCAAGTGCGAGCAAATCAAGATTAGAAGGCACAAATCTCACTTTTGAAGCTTTTGTGAATAGTTGAGAGAGATTAATGAAGGTTGGTGAGGGGTATTTATAACCCATCACTTGGAACAGCACTCCAACGGGTGTTTTTCTGCCTGTTGGACGCTGATCGGTCGCTTGTCGATCGACCGACCGATCGATCTCCCAACGACAACTGGTGTTCTACCCTTCTACAGCCATGTTCGGTCGACCGATGGTTGACCGAATTGATCATGATTAATTCCTCTATTGTCCGGTCGATCGATCGATCGATCGAATTAGCCACTATCAATTTTTGGCCTTGTTCGGTCGATTGACCGGTCGACCGAAGTGGTTACTGCCATTTTTCTGCCTTGTTCGGTCAATCGAACCTAGGCTGAGGCTGTTTTCTACATTTGTTTTGTTATACGCTTTTTTATGGGTTTCATTACCAAGTTTTGACTTGGATAACTTTACAAATAGGCTTGGCATGAGATTCTAGGGGTATATTACATAGAATCTATTTGATAATTTTACGAGTTCTACTTAACCTACATCCGTGCCATTTTTGACGATTTTGCGATTCTTCGAGCGAAGTTCGCGTGCGTATCGTAACCTCAACCTGAACTCAAAACTTCACACATATATTAAATAGATGTTTATTATCATCAAAATAGAGATCGAAGCCGGAGGGGAACCCTTGGGCCAACATTATACTCTGCCTAGTTATTGCTTGCTTTGAATTGAAATTGGAGGGATTGCTCCACGACGACCCCCTGATCATTCTTGAGGATGATGCTAGCCCCGCTTCCTTTCTCGTTTAAGGCGTTGTACGCGAACAACGTCCATGTTTCAACTTGGTTGGTGTCACCTTCTTGATTTGTGAGCTCAACAACAAATTGTTCCAGTGCCTGTACATTGATGGGGCCTTTTGGATGGTATTGTATACTAAATTCGGAGAGCTCTACTGACAACCCAATCAATTATACGGCAAGGATAAGCTTGGCCAGAACTTGTCTCATTGGTTGTTCTGTGCGTACCATGATGTGGTGGCTCTGAAAATACGATCTTAATCTTCTGACTGAGATGACCAGGACGAGGGCATGCTTCTCTAGCCTCTAGTATCTTGCTTCTTGTCCCTGGAGGGCTTTGCTGGCGATGTACACCAGTTTCTAATCTTTCCTTGCTCCTGGACTAAAATCAAGCTGAGGGCGTTCTCCTTGACTGTGAGGTAGAGGAAAAGTGTTTCCCCTTGTTGAGGCTTGTCTAGAACTGGTGGACTAGTGAGGAAGCTCTTAAGTTCCTCGAACACCTATTCACATTTCTCGTCCCACTAGAAGTCTCGTTTCTTCCTTAGGATCTTGAAGAAGGGCTAACCCTGTCTGCTGACCCGGAAAGGAACCACAACGCGCGACCATTCTTCATGTGAGCTCCTGCACCTCTTTAATATTTTATGGTTTGCACATTTCTTGGATAGCCCGACACTTCTCCAGGTTTGCTTCGATCCCTCAGTTGGTGAGCATGAATCTGAGGAACTTGCTGTAGTGTACTCCAAAGGCACACTTTTGCGGATTCAGCGTCATGTTGTAGCGCTTGAGATGGTTAAAGAATTTTTGGAAGGTCATCGTGGTGATTTTCGGTGGCGGGCGTATTGGTGACCATGTCGTCCACATATACTTCCAAATTTCAACTGATCTATTGTTCGAAGACTTTATTCATTAAGCGCTGGTATGTAGCACCTATGTTTTTTTGCCCAAAAGGCATCAGCTTGTAGCAAAAGTTAGGGTGTATAGTGATGAAAGCTGTTTTCCCCTCGTCCTCGAGGTGCATCCGGATTTGGTTGTAGCCTGAGTATACATTCATGAAGCTAAGGTACTAATATCCCGAGGAGTCGTCGATGAGTTTGTCTACGGGCGGGTCGCATTGTCGATCGCCATGATGGCACGAAGTGACTTCTTTCTACCTGAGCTTGTGTCGCTTCCTCTAGTGAATCCTCCAGCTATGTGGTCGATGACTCTGTAGATTTCAGTGCTTGTTTAGCTAGATCTACGGCCATCTTGGCTGCCCCTAACATTCCTCGGGGGTGGTGTTCTGCTCAGACTTTGGTGCTGGGAGCCGTAGTCCTATCGATCCTGGCCAGCCACAACTTCTTCTATGACAAATGTATCGATTGAGGCAACCTTCCCACACCAGTGCTCGATCTGATCCTTGAGCATCACGCACTCTTCGGTGGTGTGCCCGTAGGTGCGATGGAACTCACACTTCTTACTTCTGTCAGTATTAGGCGGAGATTTCTGCTTTCCCGTGTTACTGAGGTACTTGAGCAGTTATAGGTTGTAAGTCTCTTGGAGAATGGCTTTCCCTCTTGGTGTTCAGTGGGGTGTATTCTCTATATATGGTCCTAGGTCGGGAGGGCGACATCCTTCTTTTGTTGTTATACTGCTCGCGGCGATCTTTGCCTTTGCCCTTTTTATTAGGCTTTTTAGACTTCTTATCCTTGGCCGTTGGCCTAAGGTTTTTAACCTTGGTTTTAATCTCGGTTTTGATGATAAAAAATATGGAACTAATGATTTCATGGAGAGTTATTTGCAAGTTCCAAGTCAATTAGCGCACAACGTCCGCGATCGAAAAAATCAGAGAAATAAGAGAAATTGGCAAGGACGCTCATTGACGCTCGGGATTCTTTAGGAAGTTAGAGTTTAGGTCTAGGTTATCTAGAATATGTTGTAAATTCTCATAATGATGCAAAGAACCCAAAATACCAAACCCGAACCCCAGAACACAAAAACCCAAAAAATTAGAAAAGACCCTAAAATTCACTAAGCCTAGGGAGCTCCTTGGAGGGCTATATAACCTAGATATTTTCTTAGCAACAAAGTTCTGATAATTGTTCCTTAGATAAAAATTAGATAATGAGGTATTTTAAAGAATTTTTTGGAAGCCTTTAGCCTACCCATATTTGACCCGAAAGATTATAAATTTTTTGTTTTTCGAAAATTTGTACTAGGCCCCAAAAGTTAGATTTTGATTCTTAAGTTTTTTGATTTTTTAGATATTTTTATTGAATCCAAATGGGGGGTAATCCTTATATAATATTTATGTTTTAAAGTTTATGTTATATAAGTAGGCTTAGCGAAGACGGAACCTAGAAACGAGCAAACAAGCCAAAAAACCGGCCTAACCAGTCTACCCAGGTTCGGTCGACCGATAGAAGGAGAAGGCATTTCGGTTGACCGACCGATGCGCAGAATGGGTAGAATACCTTCGGTCGCTCGGTCGGTTGATCGACGATCGCCCGACAAGCGATCGGGAGTCACCAACAGGTAGAAAAATGCCCGTTGACGAGTCTTGGTGTTTTGGGGGTTATAAATACCCATCCCAAACTCATTCCTAGCCTATTGTTGATGCCTCTAAGCCTCAAAGAGCCACTCCTTGCATCTCTCTTTGCAAAGAACCCTTGCTTTGAGCATAGAAACCTTGATATTGACTTTGAGCTTGCTTTGATTCATCTTCAAGTCATCAAGAGGAGCTAGGACATCTTGTTTGAGAGCTAAGTTTATATTGTTTATTATTTGCTCTCATTATTGTTGTATTTTGGTGTTTATTTCATTATATTTGAACTTGTGTAAACCTAGGTTTCTAGATTTGATAGATTGGGTGGTTGCCTTTGTGTTTGAGGTTTAACTCCATCGGTGTAAACGTAGTTTACTAGGATTAGTTGAGTTGTCCCTTAGGGTTGAGGTGGAAGAGTGCTCTCGGTAAGAAGGTGGAGACTTCTGAGTGTGGAAGTGCCATAGGTTGAGAGCTAGACTCTTCGGGTCAAAGTCCTCGTTGTAAGGGAAACAAGATTAATCTAGTAAAGTTTAGTTTGGAAATCCTAAGCGGGGTGCTTAGTTAGTGGAGTAGGCGTTGGGGCCGAATCACTATAAATAATTGTATTAGTATTATTTATCTTGCATTTCTTATTGCTTATCGTTTATATCTTGCTTTCGCTTACTAATCAATTTGTGCATTGCCTAAGTAATCAAGTAAACGATTAAAACCGGAATTAGGCAAAAAAATTTAGATAACACACTATTAATCCCCCCTCTAGTGTGACCATTTCACCAACATTGACACCATCTTTGCTGGTCTGCTTGTCGGCCTTTCTGGCCTCTCAAAATTCTTCCATCTTCATATAGCATACAACTCGCTCTCAGAATACGACCATGCTCCTCGATTTGGACAGGGCGATCTAGTCTACGAACTGTTTGGGTTTCACCGTGCTTGATGGAATACATCTCGACGTGAGGGTCGAGGTTAGGGATCTCCATGACTACAACATGGAATCTTTTCAAGTACTCCCTTAGCAGCTCGTGCTGTCTTTGCTTGATGTAGTGAAGAGAGTCCTTAGTCTTAGAGTAAATCCAAGACGAGGAGAAATGGTTGGTAATGGCTATGGAGAGCTCCTGGAAGGTGTGAACTAACCTTGGTGGGAGGGTAGAGAACCATAGCACTGCGACCTTTTCCAAGAATACGGGAAAGCCCAACATAGTATGGAGTCGGTTGTGCTGTTAAGGAGCATCATTGACCTGGACATCGTCAGGTGGGTGGTCGGATTACCCGTTCGGTCGTAAGATTGGAGAGTGGTCAGCAGTTCGAAGTTGTTACGAAGATGGACTGCCATGATGTGCTCGGCGAAATGTCCCAAGTCGACGGCGGGGAAGGACTGACCTTTGTGGCCCTAGTTCCTTATTCTTCTCTCCGGTGGTGCCTGTGGGAGACCTCGTCTTGAAAGGTTGATGTCGGCCACCCGGTTCTTTCGAGATGACTATCTTCATCATGTTCCGAGCGACGATGCTCATGCTCGACCGAGTGGTGCGTTGTCCTGGGTTCACTTTCGGTTATGCGCCTAGAGGTCGTCGATCAAGCATCGTAGCTCTTTTGGTGTTGGGTCTGCGGGCACTGAAGCGTCACTCCTCACCGTTTTAGCGTCTCTAGGTTGCGGGGGAATGCTACTACTAGGTTGTTGTCTGTGTCTAGTGGCGTTCACCTGACTGTGGGTGCCTACCATGATGGGGCAGGTAAGATTTACTCAGCCCCAGGGTGAGCACCAATTGTTCTTGCCTGAAGTCAGGGTGATACAGGCCTATGCGTATCTTGGTACGACGCTGCTCCAGTGGGGATACTCACAAAAACACTCTAACGCTCAAGTAAGAAGGAATCTCATATGATGGGTATGTAATTGGAATCGAGAATACCTGATGTGCATGGTGTCCGTTTATAGTGCAGGTATGGGATGTCGCGGTTGATGATGTCTCCCTCAATCTCACAAGTATATGTCCGAAATGGGTCAAAGTTTATCCTGGAGATGTCGGGCTCATTACTGATGTATCCTTGGTAATTAATGGAGGACGTGGGTGTCATTGTGTGGTCGGGTGGAGCCCTAGGCAAGGTTGTAATTGGCTTGAGTTGAGTTTGGTGCATGAGTGTGGGCGTAATCGGGCTCAAAGTGCTAGTTTAGTTAACTTGGTGCACTTCGGGAATATCATTTTCTTGATAGAATTGAAGTCATCCGTTAAATCATGTATCGGCTCATTTTTTTTAGATATTGGATCAATTCTTCCGCTTGCTTTAGTCTTACACACATCCGTCAAACATTTCAATGAACTATTTTGATTTTGGACAATGTACATATAAGTGTGCAAAATGGTACTCTTCATCGCTTAAGTATCGTGATGGATAAGAATCCGAAGCACGACCAGAGTAACAAAAGATATTTAAACGACTGTCTGATGGTCAAATAACCCGATCGTTGTTCCGTAGAAGACGATTAAAGTTTGTCTCAACGGTCCATTCAAAATAGAATGAACATAATGTTGAAATTTCTTGAATGATATATGCTTCACATATTGAACCTTCAACAGAGCCGCAATATTCTTGACTTTTTTCTTGAAACGATTCATGTATCTCTCAAAAAAGTACACCCACCTCTACTGAATGGGAGCACCAACTCATGCCTCATAAGCCAAGTGTATCGGTAGATGCTCTATCAAGTCAAAAAATGTAGGAGAGGAAAACTGTTCAACTTGCATATGATTTTAACAATAAACAAATTAAATAAACTACTTAACAACAATTAACATAACAAAAATTAAATCTGGCGTTCAAACCCCAATATAGTATGCCATTGCTAAAAAAAACATAAAACAAATTAAATTAATTAATGCAACTAATTAATTAAATCTAAACATGGCATCGTATACTTTATCAATTAACAAGACATCGTATAATTAATAAAAGTTGATGTTGGTGAAATGACCTACACTAGAGGGGGGGTGAATAGTATATTTATTAATCTTTTTACCTAAATTCGGTTTTAACATTTTCTTAAACTAGGCAAATCACAAATCAAGTAGTAAATGGAAGCAATGTAAATACGCTAATTAAACAAACACAACTAGAAGCAATACAAATACGATGATTTATAGTGGTTTGGCCCTAATGCTTACTCCACTACCTAAGCACCACACTTACGATTTTCAAACTAATTCTACTAGATTATATCGTTTCCCTTACAAAGAGGACTTTTTATCCGAAGAGTTTCCACTCTCAACCTAAGGCACTTCCACACCCGGAAGTCTTCGTCTTCTTACCGAGAGAACTCTTCCACCTCAATCCTAAGGGACAACTCAGCTAATCCTAGTAAACTACGTTTACACCAATGGATTTAAACCTCAAGCACCAAGGCTACGACCCAATTCCAAGACCTACACTCTAGGTCTAACACAAACTCAAATAAAATGAAATAAATCACAAAAATACACAAACAATGGAGGAAATAAATAATACAACAAACACTTAGCTCCAAAAGAAACTCCCTAATCCTCTTGATGCCTCAAATTGATGAATCAATGAAGGAATAAGGCTCAATCAAGAATGAATGATGAAACTAGGGTTTGGAATGAAAAGTGGCTCAATCAAACACAAGGACCTTCAAAATATAGCTCTAGGAAAGTTGGAAGAAGTGTGGAAGGCTTCTCATGGCTTGTATTTATAATCCATAAGGGAATGGAGCCAAAACAGCTCACACAATGGGCAAAAATTTGCCCGTTGGCGCCGCTCGATCGACCGACCGATTGACCGGTCATCGACCAACCGAGTGATCGGTCATCGACCGAAAGCTTCTGTGGCTTTAGAACCCTTGTCGGTCGATCGTCGATCGACCGGCCGTCGATTACCCGTTCTTTCTTCAGTTCGGGTTTTGGATTACTAGTTTGGTTTTTAGGTTCTTTGCATCATAAAAGAGGATTACATATTCATTCTAGACACCCTAAACCTAAACTTTATCTTCCCCACAAAATCCAAGTGTAGATGATCGTCCTTGCCGATTTCTCTAATTTTTCCGATCGGAGACATCGTATGCTAATCGATATGGAACCTGAAAATAATTTTCCATGAAATAATTATTTTCATATTTGTTATCATCAAAACCGATATTAAGACCAAGGTTGAAAACCTTAGACTAACAATCTCTCCCTTTTTGATGGTGACGAACATCCTTAAGAAAATATATCATTTAATCACAATGGATATCAAACATGGGATTTCTCCCCCTATCACTATGCATATGTATGAAAATAAACCCCCCTTATCTATATACATAGTTTTCCTTTATTTTCTTTCCTTTTTACCTATATTTTTCTCCCCCTTTTAACATCACTCAAAAGGGCAAGAAAAGTCAATCAAAAGTCAAAGTTGAAACTCTCAAAGATTTTTTTTTTAAACCGCAAAAGTCTCAACTCAAGGGATGAAAACCAAACATCGAATAAGAGACTAAGTCATACATGATATCGTGAAATGATAAATGAAATCCAAAACAAAGAATCATGTAGTAACATAAGTATCGATATTTTCGAGTATCGGTCAAGGAGTCAAAAATCACTTTGGAAATGATTTTTCTCAGGTAATAGTGAGGGCGATACCAAAAATAGAGTTATGATATCATACTTGAAGTCTCATTTGAAAATTTCAATGAAAATCCAAAGTATTGAAAAATGAGCACTTGGAAAGAACGATACTTTAAAGTTTCGAAATTCAATTTAAAAAATTCATAACAAATCATGTTTATATTCAAGATTTTTGAAATTTTTATGCCATAAACGATATTTTCAAAGGAAGATGCAGATTCAAGAATCAACCAAATATTATTTTTTTGCATTTTTCTAAAATTCACTAAGTTCTAGTGGTATTTTTGTTAATATTTGGAATTTTTCAAAATGTTTCCAGATTTCATCCAAACTTTTCAGATACCAAGATATGATCATCTAAAACATGTGTATCAAGTTTGAAGTGAAAATAATATCGTTTGATTAAAATATGAACTTAGCACGATTTTATTCAAAGTAGGCATGAAAACATGAAAAATTCTAAGTATCAAATTTTGTTGTTTACTCATATTTTCTCAAATTTAGGTACCTAGATATCTAACACGAGTGAATCTAAGTATATATATGAAATTTAGGCTTAAAATAAAATTCCTAAGTGACTTTGTTGACTTAGGTCAAAGTACACTTCAAGTTTACAAAAATTAGACTTTTTAATCCCTATAAAATTATATTCTTGACAAAAGTTTTTGAAACTTTGACCGGACAAACTAAAATTTTTAAGGAATCTACAGGTTTGAGAATTAGTCAAAATCAATTTTCTATAAATTCATAAAATTCCTGAAAGTCCAAGGGCATTTTTGTAAATATTAGGTATTTTTTTCTTCTAAAAATTGTCAATTTTGATTCAAACTTTCCAGACATCGCTAAATGATCATTTAAGAAGCGTGTGTCAAGTTTGAGCTCAAAATGAATTCTCCAAGTTCATTTTCCATCATATCTTGATTTCAATGAAAAACCGATATTTCTAACTATTATTCAAATTATCAAAATCATTCTTAGAAATAATTTTACTCAAGCAATGGTGTGAATGATATTAAAAATGGAATCAAGAGGTATACATGAGTTTTCATTTAAAGTTTTTGACGAAAAATCAAAGTATCAGAATAATGAGTATTTGAAGTAAGTGATACTTTGTGTTTCTGAAATATAACTTCAAAATTCTATTATAAATCAGATTCTTGATGAAAATTTTTGAAATTTTTAGACAACAAACTAGATTTTTCAATGAAAGTACAGATTCAAGAATCATCCCAAAATCAGTTTTCTACATTTTTCTAAAATTCACTGAAAATGTTAAAATTTTAATGGCATTTCCGTAATTTTTAGTTATTTATCAAAATGTGTTCAGTTTTCATTCAAACTCTTATGACACCACATAATGGTCAAGTAAAGTGTGTATGTCAAGTTTGAAATGGAAATTATGTCCTTAAGTCAAGATATCAATCTAGCATGGTTTCATTCAAAATTAAGCTAGTTATCATTTACTCATGGTTTTTCAAATTTAAACCTATGGACAAATAATATGAGTAAATCTAAACATGTTCCTCAAATATGGATTGAAAATAAGACCTCTAAGTTAATTTGTTGACTTTGTTCAACTTAGTTCAAGTGAGATTATCATGAAATGATCTCTATATTATTTTATCCATATTCTTTAAATTCTTCATTCTAAATGCTTGGAAGCATGTCATATGTATACCTAAACATGTTTATGAAGTTTTAGACTTAAAAAGAATTGTCCAAGTCGATTTGTTGACTTGGGTCAAACTTTTTCAAGTTTAAATCTCCTAAAGTGATCTAGTTATCACCTTATTCATCTACACATGAATTTTCAAGTTTAAATGCCTAGAATCATGTGATATGTGTATCTAAATATGTTTTACTAACTACTAACTCATAATGAGGTCTCTAATAAAGAATTTCAACCTAGTCCGATTTCACTCACTATCAACATCATGAAATCGCCTAAGTATCAAAATTTTACCTACTCATGAAATTTCATAGATTTAACATGCAAAATTAATCATGAGTATGGAGACATCATTCAAGCATGAATATTCAACTATTATACTAGGATTTTTTGCAAAACTAAACTCATACCTTATTCTTGGAATTTTTCAAACTTTTCATTTACTTTTAAATTTTCTTCATGATAGCATAGCCTTTCATTAACATTCTCAACTTGCAAGTCGACTTCATTAGTAGATTTAATGAAACTAAAGCTACTAGCAAGCAACCCAAACCAAATAGCAAAGAGAAGAATCAAGTATCGTTTTCAAAATCCACTTTGCTAAATAGTTTGAAATCCGTTTCAAAATATTTTATCATGAATTCAAAACGAATCAAGAGATCTCAAAATATGAAATATTTGAAAATTAAGATCTCCAACCCTTCCTATTTGCTGAAAACCAAAAGGTCACACAATGAGCCTATAATTTAGAACCGCAATGTCGCATGAGCCCATTATAAGCTACCAAGGTCTCCGAAGAGACCGAAAATCAAAATCAAAAATATTTTTGAGATCATATCGAGAGTGGACAAAAACTCAATCGAATCATGCATAGTATCATAAACTTCAACTAAATGGATCAAAGTTAGATAGAAGATGATACCAAAATATTTGATGTCAATTTACCTAATGCATCTAGATGAAAGCTTGAAGTTGTAACCATATAAGAATCCTTCATTCAACTCTTTGGTCAACTTCAACACACCATCAATCTTTCACCCTTGTGTGGTAGCTCCCCCTAAAAAGAACATGAAACCTTTGATACCCAAATGGCTTTGGGTCCTTTGGGGGTGAGTTGGCCTAGGAATCCAAAGTGTCTTAGCAACACTTGGATTTCTTATAAAAGCACAATCATAAATCGCATGGTCGAAGATACCGCAATAAAAGCAATGACCAGTAAACTTTTTCTTTTCATGAGGTTTAATTTTAGAATGCTTGACATGAAGATGATGATGTGCATGACATTCTTACTTGAAACATTTATATTTCTAGAATTTTTAGAGGATGAATTACTAGATAAATTATTAACTTTCTTATTTAGAAAAACAACCTTATTTTTCAAGTCGTTCATGGATTTATAAATTGCATGGAATTGAGTTTTCAACATGCTATTTTCATTCTTTAAAATGCCATTTTTGTTTTTCAAATCCTTAATGTCAATACTTAAAACATCATGGCATGGATTAGAGACACTAATTTTTAGCTTCTCATTTTCTAATTTTACATCATGTTTTTATCTTCAATTTTTTGTTTTCTTTATCTTTTTTAACAAGCAAGGCATACATGTTTTTATATTCATCCATTAATTCATCATAAAGCATGTCATGAGAACTAGATGAGTTGATACTACCATTATTATTATCATGACTAGAAGAAAAGTGTACCTCATCGATCATTAGCATTAATGAGGCAATATTTTGAATTAGCTTTATAGCCATGGCAAGAGGATGCTTCACTTAAGTGAGATAAGAACGTGGAAGCATTTGACCTCTTCCTGGCCTTGTTCTTCATGGAAGGACAATTTTTCTTCACATGTCCATTTTCCTTGCATGCATGACACAATATCTTCCTTTTTTGGCTCTTGGAGCTACTCCTTTGATTAGAAGAGCTATGGGCATCAAAACCAAGATTAAGGGTAGGTTAATGACCATTGTCATCACTATCTTCATTAGAAGTGTCAATCTCTTCGGTCTTGGCATTATCATATAGCATGTTTAAAGTTGTCTAAATATCAAAAGCTGAAATACAATGCATGGCCTTTTCAAAGATATTATTTTCCAAAGAACAAAATATGCAATTCGTAGTTTTAGCATTTAATTCAAACATATCAATTTGTTCTTCGGTCCATGCATTCATATTTTTCTTAGGTTCAATATATTGAATTTTTACCATGTTAAAAACACCTAAACCTTGAGTCTTTAGGAAGGTGTACATCCTAGACTTCCAAACACCAATATATATTCGATTCATCGAACCTAGGAGGTATGGAAACAATCGACTCTAGTGTCATTTCCACATCAAAGTAAAGTGTAGAAGATATGGTGAAATCTCAGGCAACGAACTCACTCTAATACCAAATATTGGTGAAATGACCTACACTAGAGGTGGGGTGAATAGTGTGTTTACTAATCTTTTCACCTAAATCCGATTTTAATCTTTTCTTAAACTACTTAGGTAAATCACAAATCAAGTAGCAAGCAGAAGCAATGTAAATACGCTAATTAAACAAACACAACTAGAAGCAATGCAAACACGGTGATTTATAGTGGTTCGGCCCTAATGCCTACTCCACTACCTAAGCACCCCACTTAGGATTTTCAAACTAGTTCTACTAGATTATATTGTTTCCCTTACAAAGATGACTTTTTATCCGAAGAGTCTACGCTCTCAACCTAAGGCACTTCAACATTGGAAGTTCTTCACATTCTTATCGAGAGCACTCTTCCACCTCAATCCTAAGGGATAACTCAGGTAATCCTAGCAAACTACATTTACACCGGTGGATTTAAACCTCAAGCACCAAGGTTACTACCCAATTTCAAGACCTACACTCTAGGTCTAACACAAACTCAAATAAAATGAAATAAACCACAAAAATACACAAAAAATTGAGGAAATAAATAATACAACAAATACTTAGCTCCAAAAGAAACTCCCTAGTCCTCTTGGTGCCTCAAATTGATGAATCGATGAAGGAATAAGGCTCAATCAAGAATGCATGGATGATGAAACTAGGTTTTGGAATGAAAAGTGGCTCAATCAAACACAAGGATATTCAAAATATAGCTCTAGGAAAGTTGGAAGAAGTGTGGAAGGCTTCTCATGCTTGTATTTATAAGCCATGAGGGAAGGGAGCCAAAACAGCTCACCCAACGGGCAAAAATCTGTGTCTTTATAACCCTTTTTGATCGATCGTCGATGGACCGACCGTAGAGTATCGGTACTCTACCTTTTGTACTTGTACTCTATCATTGACTTTCAGTCGAGTTCTTGTTTCGATTCGGGTTTCGGATTACGAGTTTGGTTTTTGGGTTCTTTGCATCATAATAGAGGATTACATATTCATTCTAGACATCCTAAACCTAAACTCTATCTTCCCGACGAAATCCAAGCATTGACAACTATCTTTGCCGATTTCTCTAGTTTTTTTTTATCGGGGACGTCGTGCGCTAACTGATATGGAACTTGAAAATAATTCTCCATGAAATCATTAGTTCCATGTTTGTTATTATCAAAACCGAGATTAAGACCAAGGTTGAAAACCTTAGGCCAACAGTTGGCATACTAACATGACATCATACATGCAATTAGCATTAATTAAAAGTTAATTAATTAACTTTTATCAATTAATAAATGTTACAAAATAGAGATCTTACCTCCAGAGCGGCAGTAAACGATGACGATCAACCGACAATGAGAGACAGGAAGAGAGAGGGAGGGGAAATGAGAGTGAGAGAGGAGAGGAAGCTAATGAGAGGAACTGGTCGCCGATTGTCATATATATGATGTACTAGACTAGTACCTTTGGGTCCAGCCGAATGAGGCCCAAAAGTGCCCACATTCATAAACCATATTCAAGTCAAGTCATACGGCTTAGTCCAAGGGCTCCACCCAGCCATACAAGGACACCCATATCCTAATTAATTACGAGGGATTCTGAAAAACTTAGCTTGTTCTATTGCACTGTCAAAACGCAATGAGGGCAACATCCCGAAAACGATATGGCTCACCCTCACGTGCTCGCATCTTCCCCTCAAGATCCTGCACCATAAGTCTCAATTTCTCCACCTCGGCACGGGCATCTTCAATCTCGATCCTCAAACGAGAACCCTCTGTTGTAGCCGCAGCAATATCACAATAGAGTTTCTCTAGCTCCGCTCTAGACTTGTCTTCCACCTCTTTCGCCCGAACAGCAGACTCGTGAACATCAACATTCATATGCTCAACTTCACAAACTTTCGCCCCGAGAGCCTTCTTCACCTCGGCCAGCTCAAGTCTCAATGACTCAATCTCCCAAGCCTAAGCCTCAGACTCTTTCAACACAGACTCCTTCAGTCTGTTGGCATGCGAAGAAAATACAACGAAAAATAGCAAATTCAAAAATTCAAAATATCCCAAAAATAGCAATCTACTTTAGAGATTCTAATGAATTCAATCATGAAAGGAAGGAGCATAAGTTGTACCTCAAGCCGTAGAGCAAGGGGGCTGCTCCGATCCTGAATTTGAGACGCACACGTCCACGCCCTCCAACGCAAGTCCACTCCAAGCGCCTTGTAACAAAATGGGCAGCGACCTCTCGGGCTCGTCGTAGCTCAACAGACAAGTTTTCTTAACTCTGATTTGCACCAAAGAAGGGCCGGCCCTTCCACCAAGAACCGAACAACGGGCAAAGGTTGAAAAGTGATGAGAAAACAATGAACGAATTGACACAAGGAGTGAATACCTTGCTGGGATTTTTGGATTCCTCCAAAGAATTAATTCTACAATGATTTCTGGTGAGGGAACAATCCGGCAGAGCTTCACCAAGCTAGCGAAGGAACAAGAGGGGAAACTCCAAGGTGCGGCTAGGGGTTTGAAGGTGATGAGAATGCTTGGATATTAATTCAAAATTAATTATGAATCAATTCAAAATTAATTCCGAATTAGTTCAAAAATAATTCTGAATTAATTTGAAATTAATTCTCCCCATCAAGTGTTCGGCCAACACCAATATATAATCTCATAGGGGTGGCTACTATAGCCATCCCCTGTTCAAATTTAAACTAATTCTGAAATTCGAAATTATGGGGTTTGCTTCCAATTAATTCCCTATTAGATAGGGATGAATTAATTCATTCCCTATCTGATATGGATGAATTAAATTCAACTTCCTATCAAATAGGGAGTCAAAATTAATCTCCCTAGTTAATTTGATTCGAATTCAAATTCGAACTAGAAATTCTATTCAAAATAGAATTTATGTTTCCCTCCTTATTAGTGCCGACCCACCTTGAACCACGGACCGGTTCACTCCTTGATTAGTACCATGGGTTCGGTTTGGTTCAACACTTGAACTGGACCTGGGTCTGGGTCTAACTTATTGTGTGTCGTACCCTACAAATTAGGATTATGAGGAACTCCATCTTATGGTATAATTCGTTCGAACCAAAAACACTTTTCCAATTTTGTCTGTAGTCGAGAACCGTGATCGAGTTGTGGCATGTCCATGCTAGTAGACATTAACTGCCACATTCGAGCTCTATCCCAAAAAAAAGCCCGTTACGAGGGTAGCTTATTTGTTTGTGACCCATTGAGCCCAACACTAAGCCAGCAGTGAGTCGTGCATAACGGAGAGTCGAATTCGATAAAAAAACTTCTATTCAAATTTCCACGAGCCACCACTAAACCCCTTTAATGTGGTCGTGCGAGACTCCACTCACAAGTCAAGATTGACGTTTAGCAACGTATCATGGCTACTCGGATAGTCTGAGGTTCAATCTGCAGGAATCGAACGCCCTTCAGTGATTAGTTACCGTGCAACTAAATCCTTCGATTACAATATCCCGAACTCGGCTAGGGTATGGATGTCATGTCAAATCCTAATACCGGTTCATATGTATTCCACACTCTCAAGTTGTCGTCTCTACGATGAAACATTAGAAACCCTTTTACGAGTTTCATATCTACTATGGCTAGAGATTACCAAGTCGACACTTGTAGGAGCACATAGGACATTATATCCTTTTACTAAGAGTAACTGATTCCTTGTTGGTTGCTTACCTACCTCCATGAAAGCTTCATTATGCCTAGTAGTACTCGACACACGACTTTGCGAGCCATGAAATGAATACACCAAAGCGATAGATCGTCAATAACAAGGTAACCATGACAACCTCAGGTCCAAGGATTGCTTGCACCCACTATCACTTGAGGAACAACCTGTTGACACTCATGTAAGGAATTCCATTAGGCGTTCCTCGAGCGGGTCCGTTCAGTGAACTCATTCTCCAATGAGCACCTTCACATGTACATTAATGACGCTTTAGAGGTAACTGCGAGATTAGCTACCCCCATCATATAGGGCATGTATCAAGTGCACTAGTCTTGCCAAAATCATCGATCCCCTACTCAGTAATCCTACAACTAGGAACATTTAGAACTGGGGCCTTTAGATTCCAAGTCTAACTAGCATGATCTCATCATGGCCTCAGAATCATTTGCCAAGTTCTTGGGGTTCATCATAATCTTATTAATAAAACAAAGATACAACATATGATAAAAAGATGCCTCATTTTTTCATTACAATTGAATAGTACCTAAACACATCTATATGTGATTGACTCAAGGGCATTATTCCTTTCATAGCAGACCTTTCCCCTTGCCACTTGCAAAAGCACTCCTTCACAGCTCTGCCAATTAAGTGTGAGCACTCGGCTTCCCTAGTAGCGAAGACATCTCGCTTGCATCACAGAAAAATCCGAATCAACACACTTTGAAAAATACATGGTAATAGTACCTTACAAATCCCCAGACTTACTTATATACTCTAAAATCGAGGACCTATCTTGATCATGCTGCAATATTTCCTTGTAGGAAAAATGGATGGAAGGGCAATGCCGTTCCAAGAGCTTAATTACACTCATATCCTCGAGTGGAATCCCCCCATCCTCAAAATGCAAAATAGGCTAGGGATTTGACCTCCACGACAATGGGAACCTCTCCGTTTGAGACGACTCATCCAGGAAAATCTGCTAGAGATCTTCCCGAGACCTAACTTTATTCAAGTAGGTCTTGAAGTTCTTGTAAGAACTCTTAAACAAATTAAAATTCTTCTTCCCGAGGACACCGCTGAAGGACACCAATAAACTTTTTTGGGTCCCTTTCGCCTGAAAGATGGAGTAGAACACATAGAGACTCAATTAGATCCCAAGACAATCCATTAAAATATTGAAGTAGCGGATGAATGCCTAGTTGTTCGAATGCAATTGTGTTGGGGCGACGTTAGCCAGATTCAATACCTCATGCTCGAAGTTGGTGAATGGAAGTCGGACCCCAAGGTCTATTACATAAAAATAGACCTGTGCTCCCCTTTATGGTATACCCTATCCGTAGGGAACAAGGAAGGCGACCATAATCTTCGTCGACACCCTCTCGGGAAATTGACACACCTTACCGCAATGACAAAATACTATTCAGATCGGTCATCACCGAACCCTACAGCTGTATGTATTCACTGACCCACGAAAAAGGGTCCGAGATTCTTGCCGACAGCCCTACCTCCCACTTAACGCCACTACCTCTCCTCTTTATCAACTCAGCGAAGAGCGCAAAATCCTAACAAACATGGGTAAGTCAGTACAGCCTACTAACCTAAGGCCAACCCCGACGACACAAAAGGCAAAGCAAGAACCAAAAGACTCACCAGAGAATAAACAAAGACGGATAGAGAAAACAATCAACGAAGACGTCATCGGCAAGAACCCCTAGAAAACAAGCACCAGACAGATGATGTCCACAGTTCGTTTAGAGTTAGACCTCAGCACCGCAGCAACTCGGTACACACAACAAGTCAGAATTCGCAGTAGCTCAATACCCATAATAACTCAACGAGAAATTGGTACGCTCCCAAAATCCAGACGACGTCCCTCCATCATGCCGATATCAGAAGCTTGCGCTACTTAGAGTTCGACACGAAGTCCTCAAGACTCCAACAAAGATCGAGGGCTATGGGCTAGACTAGCTAGTACCTTTGGACCCGGTCGGATTAGGCCCAGAAGCGCCCACATTCATGAACCAGACTCAAGTCAAGCCAGACAACTTAGACCGGGGGCTCCACTCGGCCATAAAAGGACACTCACGTCCTCGTTAATTACGAGGGATTCGTCATTACGAGCCCGACATCTCCGGGATTAGTCTCAACCCATTCTGAGCAAACATCCCTACGAAATTACCGACGCTCTTGAGGTACCCTAGATTCCAATTTCTATTACCTTCATCTTGGATATATTAATACTTGAGCGTCAGAGTGTCTTTTGCAGTCCCCCTCACCCGTTGGAATCGAATCGCTCCGACTTCAGGCAAGAACATATGTCATTAGCGACGGCCGACGACCGATGGCTCTAGCGGTCGTTGCTAGCCCATTGTTGATGAGTATTTAAGTAGTGCAACTCTAGCGACACTTGCTAAGCTATCGCTAATGCTATTACATTAATAATGGCCAAAGCAGCCTATGCTAAGCCATTGTTGTTACCAACAGCTTCGTCAGCCCTCGCTAATAGCCCATAGCAATTGAGCTTAATTCTAGTAGTGCGACTTCATCCCCGATCGAACCAACTCCCCAACTAGTCATCACTAATAGCCCATAACAGTACGTTGGGATAAATTCTAGTAGTGCGACTTGGTCCCCCGACCGAACCAACCCCTCCAACTCAAGTTGTTGGGTCTAACACACCTCAGCTCCGTTCGCCAGCATCTTCGATTCCAAATGGCCAAATTGCACTCACTATGTTAAATACAAACAAGAACACAACAGTTTGGTCTCAAGTTTCCACGCAGTCTTTATAACCAACCTATAATAATATTGTGCATCTTAATCAATTACTTAAATCTTTCCTCTCGACGAGGAGGAAAGAAGTGACATTTAAGTATTTCTTATAGTACTAATCAAAACACAAATGTTGTTTCATTGATGACATGGATGGATAGAGACATATTTTTCAGGTGGTGGGTATGCCGTTTTTATCACAAATCTCTCTTGACAAAATCTAGTCCTACTTGTTTATTCTTAATTATATATGTCAGATAGCACGTTTCTCATATAATTATGATCATATGAACAAATCATGTAATTACAGCTCTTCCAATCTAATGACTCATATATAATTTAATTTTAATAAAAAATTTCAGCCTCAGAAAAAATATATTAAAAATCCATATGCCATATTTTGGGACTAGAAATGAATAAAATGTAACATTATTTTACTTGAATGCATGCTTAACATTATTTTACTAGCTGATGGCAATGATGGATCCATAAATAAAAAATACCGACCAAATTAAGTGGCAGCCAATTGAGACATGGTTAGAACAAGAAGAAGATAAGTAGACAATGATTTAACCAATTGAATCAAGAGTAATATATTGATGTCACTTTTGTTTTTTATAGAGAGAAGAAGACTCCATACATGCTGTTTAACTATTAATTAATTATATATATAGATGAGAAGCAAAGACAAAAAGAGTAACAAATTGGGTAGCAAAAGGAATTATTAATGCATGGATGTACTTCCATTTTCCTCACGCAAGAGGCAATGATTGGGAACTTGGAATTTATACCTTTTGACCTTTTGAAGAGCCCGCCATTATAGAGGATGAGTGGCTTGTCTCACCCCTCATATGTCTAGTTGAATCCTACATTATCTTTTGATGTTTAGTTTCATCTTTATTATCTTTCTCTATCTTTTCTTTATGGGGTAAAGAAAAGTATGGTTGCATGCTCTCGTCATGGGGGTCATGACTTGTTGGGAACACATAATTGTCCACCTCATATTTGATGAACTTGTCGCTTTGAGAAGTGAGTTGGGGATGTGTAGATTTTGACTAAAGGCAAATCCATGGACACCTAATAATGTGGTGTCCTTCTTTATTGTAGCTATTTGCAATGACAAGAGCCATCAAATTAATGGATTGCCACAAAGGATAAAAAGTTTTGGATGAAGATGTGTCATGGATGTTGCTTTCTAAATTTAATTATTGATTAATTAATACTTGGATTTCCATTAACAAACTTTTTCTAAAGCAAAAATCATGCAACTTATGTTTAATTAACTAAACCAAAGATTAAGTAGTTAAAGGAAAAAGCATTTCCAAGAAATTAGCTAGAAAAAAAATTAAACTAGAGTGCAAAGGCTGAATTTCAAAAGTTTTGGTGAAAATTAATATAACATTTCATAATCAAGAACAAAGGGAATACTTCATTCTAATACTATAATTTGATGTAGGAAAACTTGGAAAACCAAAATAGAGTAAACAAATAGACTATACTTGTGATTTACAACTGATCCGATGGACGATAAATGTAAAAATTGTAAGAGAATTGACAATCAATACTTCTAACCAATAAGATGACAAAGAAATGCAAGAACATTGTTAGAATTCAAGGAAAGAATAATAATTCAAATGAAGGAATCAAAAGGATAATCATTCACATATAGTGCGTATTAGATACATAGCATGAGGTTCAACACCCTAAGGTTACAAAAGGTTGCGGCCCCTTTCATAAGATAAGATGACAATCCAAAACAAAGAAATTTTAGGAGAATATCATAAAAGTCTTGAATAATCCAAAAATATGTCTACAATTCAAATTTATAGAATTTAAAATTATATGAGATACCAAGCGACGTTTTCACTAACTTAAACTTGAAAACAAGGAAAGAAAATACAAAAATTCACCTAATATACAAGAAAAAATTATGATATCCTAATACAAAAATCTAATTTGACCCAAGCCTCAAAGTGCATGCATGAGCAAACGTTTAGTGAAAGGTTCCAAAGCCTTGTTAAACTACATTCAACTCTAATTGTGTAATCATGTTCTTTTGGTACTTATTACAATTTCAAAACAAACAAAACAAAATATTCCACTTAGGCAAATGTAAGGCAATATAGAAGTCATATATATCTAGGTTGAGTGTATTTAAATTCTCTTTTTGAATCCATGTATATTCAATGTCGCCCTTGTCTCACTGAAATGAGCTAAGATACATATATTGCTCTTTAATAGTTGGTGATGTACTGATCTAAATCAACAAACATTTCAATTTGTTTTCTATGCCTATGAGGTGAAGTGGAGGTTGGAGTAGAACTAATGTTGTGTAAGTGTCGTGAAAATCTCCCTAAAATGTTGCCCTTGTCTCACTGAAATGAGCTAAGATACATATATTGCTCTTTAATACTTGTGATGACTGTCTTGTATATTCACAAAGTTGCTAATGTCATAGTCAGGTGAAAACTTGACCTCATAGCATGGGAATTTGATTTTTTATTTTGATAACAAAAGGATCCGGGTAGAATGCAACTTCTTGATAGAAGACGTTAATTTTAGGTCCCCATATTTTAGAGGCATTTAATGTTTTATAGTAGGGTTTGAAATAAGTCATTTTCAAAAATTTATCTACCCGCAGAAAAAGAAGTCATGTCTAGCTTGAGTTTGTGATAAATCTAAAAACCGAAGTCCATGCTTATGTCATATCAACAAGCCTTAGCAATAAGTAAAGGTATGTATAAACCTGTATTTTGTGTTGGTAATTGTCGTATAGGTAAGTACAATAATGTCTCATAAGTCGAGCCACATCCATAGGTTGACGAAAAGAAGTATTTCTTAATCAAGTCATATGTCCTATCCATACCATGGTGTTCTACATCACTACATTTGTCCAACTCTCATGCTAGACCTAGCTACAACAAAACCACAAAATTTCGATGTCAAAATATATTAAAATTTTGACGTTTCTTCCGCAGAAAAAAAAAATTTAGACACCTGCATGGGCGTCAAAAACGCGTGTATAACGACGGGCGTTGAAATGTAACTTTTCAACGTCTAGCTCAGGCGTCGAAACGTTACATTTCAATGCTTTAAAAAAATAATTTTTAAAACATACCAACGCCTATCAGAGGCTCCGGTATGTTTTTTCTATTTTTTTTTTAAAATCCGCGTGTAGCGGAAATGAGCGGGCGCGACACCTGCTCGTTTTCGTTGCATGCGGAATTCGAGCTGGTGCGCAACTCGGCGCGCCTGCTCGTTTTCGCTGCACGCGGAAATCGAGTAGGGCGGAACGAGCGGGAACCGATTTCGCTCGTTCGATCTCTTCCGCGTGGTGGAAATCGAGCATGCGGGGTTCCGACCTGCTTGATTTCCGCCACACGTCAAAAATCGAACGGTCAAGGCCTACGCTGCTCGATTTCCGCCGTGTGGCAGAAATCAAGCAGGCCAGAAACCCGCTTGCTCGATTTCCACCATGTACGTGGCGGAGATCGAACAGGTGGTGGGTTCCGCTGCTCAATTTCTGCCGCGTGGCAAAAACCGAGCAGCGCAGTTCGCGCCTATTCCAATTCTGCAGCGGTGCAAATTTTTTTAAATAATAATTATTTTTAAATAATAATTATTTTTAAATAAATAGAATTAAATAGAAATTGATATTTAGTTAAATAGAAATATGAGGAGAAGAAAAAATTATATACTAACCTTTTAAGAAATTTGATGATTCGAACCAAAAATTTGAACAACTTTGATAACTTGAAAGAAGATAAAAAAAGATTAGTGAGGAAAAAAAATGAAAAGAAGAAAATAAAAGAGGAGAGGATAAAAGAAAAAAATAGACGAAGAGAAAGAAGAGAAGGAAAGAAAAATAGAAATGGAAGAGGAGAAGAACGAAGAAGAATAGAGATATAAATAGAAGTAGGAAAATATTTTAAAAAAAAACAATTGAAATTTTTTAAGAAAAATTTGCATGAGGCGGGATATTTCCCTCCTCTAGCATGGGCGAAGGCGCCCACTAACTCGGTCCATCAAAAGCTGGCACGGTTAGCGCGCCCGCTAACCCGCGGCGCTAGAGCCAGTGGACGCGAGTGCGAGTTTGCGTGCCTGCTACCCCGCGGCGTTCGCCGCGGTGCCCGAGTCACCGAAATATTTCGGCGCCTTCTGCTTCAAGCGCCGACATATTTCGGCGCCTGCCCCCAGACGTCGAAATTTATCGACACCTACTACTGCCAGGCGTCCAAATAATTTCGACGCCTGTAGCAGGCATCGAAATTTGTTTTTTTTTTGTTTTTTTTCTTTAACATTTCAACGTCTATGTCTTCCGTCAAAAAAAGTTCGTTGATAAATGAAATTTTTGTTGTAGTGGTCCCACGGATGAAATACCTACTCCTTCCTCGTCATGTAATGTGTTCTTGTCAACACCACTAGTTCCCTATGATAGTCTCTCATAGATTGGCCCAAAATGAGGGCCTTTATAATACCCGTCAAAATTTCTCTTGAATTCATCTTGCATATACCTACTTGATTGATGAAGATTTCATACTTAGTTTGCATTGTTGGTCGAGGCTTTCATCCTTGTGCCCAAATATTATTGGTAAATGTTTTGATGATAACAAACCATATCTAACGAAGAATTTAAGCATGAAAATTTTAGGTTAAAGTCGATGACGATAATCGAGGACGATACAAATAAAAAATTCGACTCGATTAGAAATTTCGGTAGAAAATAATTTTTATTTGAGAGAAATAGCTTTATAAATTGTCGTAACTTGTTTGGACAGGTTTCTAAGGGTTACGCACTTCGTTCCGATAAAAATCAAGCCCCAAGTAGAACCTCGAGCGAAAAATTAGAAATTGACCCTAAAACTAAGTTTCGGCCAATGTGTTGGTGAAATTGACCACACGAGAGGGGGGAGGGGGGGTGAATAGTGTGTTAACTAAACTTTTCACCTAATTCGATTTTAATCTTTTCTTAAACTACTTAGGAAATTCACAATTCAACGACAAAATGTAGAAGCAAGTAATAAAGCTAAGCAATGCGATACACAAAGGAAATAATGCTAACAAAAGGTTAGATCAAGATTTTGTCATGAAAACTAGGGTTTGTAAAGAGATGGATCAAGAAAAGCTTTAAAGATGATCAAAGATGGCTCAATGAAGGTCAAGATCCTCATGGAAGACACTCAAGGGCTTCTATTTATAAGCCCCAAGAAGAGTGAGCCATAACAGCTCTCCCAACGAGCAAAAAATTGCCCGTTGGCGATGCCCGATTGCTGACCGGTCGAAGGTCAGTCGACTGACCGACCGATCAATCGACCGACCGCCCCAGCTATCGGAGCCCTACTGTGTGATCTAGGTACCGACCGATGAACCGTACTTGGGAACAACATGAATTTTTCTCTGCTCATTGTTCATTTCTGGTTTTCATCTTGGCTGAGTATACTTATATAATATTATATAAGGATTACTCCCCATTTGGATTCAATAAAAATATCTAAAAAATCAAAATCTAATTTTGGGGGTCTAGTACAAATTTCCGGAAATCGAAAATTTTGTAATCTCCTGCGTCAAATATGGGTAGGCTAAAGGCTTTCAAAAATTCCTTTAAAATATATTGTTATCTAGTTTTTATCTAAGGAATAATTACTGGGACTTTTGGTGCCAAGAAAATATCTAGGTCATATGGCCTTCTTAGGAGCTCCCTACGCTTAGTGAATTTCAGGGCCGTTTCCGATTTTTTGGGTTTTCATATTTTGGAATTCGGGTTTGGTTTTTTTGGTTTTTTTGCATCATCATATGGATTTACAACACATTCTAGACACCCTAAACCTAACCTCCATCTTCCCAAATAATCCCGAGCGTCGATGAGTGTCCTTGCCGATTTTTCTAATTTCTCCAATTTTTTTGATCGGGGTCGTCGTTCGCTAACCGACTTGGAACCTGAAAATATTTCTTCATGAATACATTAGTTTCATATTTATTATCATCAAAATCGAGATTAAGACCAAGAATGAAAACCTTAGGCCAACACAATATTCGGTCAATCGAGATTGAACAGAAGATCGCCAGAAGGCTACTAGAATTTTCCAGTAGCATACGGTCGAAGATCGGTCGATCATCGACATATCAAGATTCAGCTGATGATCGACCAACGCTTAAACAACTAATTTCTAGCCATTGGAAAGCCACCTTACCCAAGTTTAACCATTGTAAAAGTTATATAAACCCCTTAATTGATAGTCTTCCACCGGGCACTTTATACCCCAAGCCTTCTTTGAGTGTTCTTTTCCATCCAAAGTAACAAAACCTATATTTGAGCTTCCATAGTGTGATTTTTAATCCTTCACATCTTGAACCCTTGATTTTGAAGTGTATAACCTTTGGAGGGCTGTTCAAGCTTCTTAGGCAGAAGATGAGGAGTTGGTCTTCATTTGATAAGATTTGTTTCCTCATTTCTTGTGATTTAACTTTGTTTTACGTTTGTTCTTGATTGTAACTTGAAATTGTGTTAATTGAGACCTTGAAAAGTCTTGTATGTGGTTGCTTGGTGGCCTTGGTTGATAATGCATAAGTCCAAATGTGTAAGAGAAATGTCGGTTAGTGATTAGGTTTGAAATCCTAAGCGATGAGCTTAGGTTGCGGATGTAGGAAAGATTCCCGAACCACTCTAAATACTTGGTGGTTGCATTGACTTGAGTTATTTCTTGCTTGATATCATTTTCATCATATTTATCTCATCTTGTGAAGTAATTAGGCATACTTGTGAAATTTTGATACCTAGACCACTTAGCAAGAAAAAATTGAAATTGAGCAAAGAAATTTTTTATACACACTATTCAACCCAAACATAGTGTGTCGATCCTTTCTACATGCATGATTTGGGGCAGACAATGAAACTAAGCTTGCCCATCAAGCTCATCTTGAATTCATCTTGCATATATTTAACAAACGACTCACAAAGTTTTGTTAGTGGATTCAAATATAATATTCACAACTTATATTTGAGCAAGCAATATACAATTTTTATCATGCTTTATAAATAATGAAACGTCCTATTTTCTAATGCATAAACCTTTTGTAATCAAAACTTAGAAAGCCTCATATAATGTAATACCAAAAAATCTTAATAATAATATTTTATTCTTGAGTGGAGGATCGTGGGCCCTAGTTAGCGTGGATTGGCGGGAAGCTTCGGGATTAGACCCAAGTAAGTATTTAATGTAGAAAAATTAAGAGAAATTTTATTTATCTTATCTCTATGATTTAGCTTGATAGGATGATAGAGGATCTCGAGATGAATTTAGCGATGCAATTGGATCTCGAATCGAAGTTAGAACGGGTGAGTTATGGGCTGTTTAGGTCAGATAGCTTAGGTAGGGGTATTTCGATGTCTATAAATTAGACCCTGGGGTGTGCAGCCAGGGGTTTTGAGCCGCACAACACCCGAGGCAAATGAGAGGAGAGAGAGGGCACTGGCGAGGAGGAGATTTTTAATTGTATAAAATAATATATTTAAATTTTTTATTCTTATTATATGTTTATTTTTCACATTAACTCAAATTTAAGCTCCTCAAGGAAGAGTTATCAAGCAAGAGTCAAATTTTTTAAACTACCTTAACCAATCAAATTCTAGTAAATAATATATTTAATTAAATTTTTGTAATAATTGAGAGAGAGATGAGCATAAAAATCCAAATACTAATAAACAAATAAACACTAATATAGAAAAATAGTAAAAATTATCAAGGCCTGATATCACTTCTATTTGCTCTTAGTACATTCTCTTGCAAAGCTAAGCTTGCATACAAAGTTAGTAGTCAAGCCTAAATAAAGTCAATTGATGAGGGTGATCTCCGACTATCCATGTGTGTACGTGTGTTTGAAGCTTTTCTATCATTCCAACTTTTATAATGTTTAAGATTTAGAACCTAAAAAAAGAGTTAACGATATTAATTTCCACTAATTGATTAGCATAATTAAATAATTTAAACTTAAAATAGAGATCAAATAAATAAAATAACTCATAAATAATAAAATTCGGCTTTCATAATTACGCAGTTTGATTAATTTTTAACCGTCATTAATTTTCGACAACCAATAGATTCAAATTTCCAAATGACTCAATTAATATACCAAAATTAATAAATTTAAAATTTCCAAGCACCTGTAATTAATAAAATAAAAATAAAAATAAATAAAAAATTAAAAACATAAAAAAAGATAGGTCGATATAGGAAAAGCCTAAAAAGTTCGCACGAAAAGCAAATATAATAATCTATATAGATTTCAACAATCAAAACATATATAAAGAATACTAACAAAAATAGTAATATTTTGATAAAAATTAAATATAATATAGATATAATGTAACAAATTGAAAAAAAATAAAAAATAAAAAATAAAAAATCTAAATTATTTTAAACAAATGAATTTATTTGGTTTTGAAATACTATTAGCAACAAACTCAAAAACTAATATAAAAATAATTCAATACATTAAAAAATATTTTTAAAAATAATAATAAATCCAAAATTAAAAACATCAAAAATAAGATGATATAAAGAGAGATGAGATATGTGTGTGAGAGAGAGATAGGTGAAAAAGAAAAAAAAATTACAAAAATAATAATATTTTTATGGATCAAAATCAATAGGGGAGAGAGGTAAAATAAAGGAAAAACTATAAAATAGTAATAGTTTTATGGATAAAAATTAAATTGTTAATATAGATATAATGTAATAAATTAGAAAATAAATAATCTAAATTTTTTTAAACGACATAAATTTATTTGATTTTGAAATACTACTAAAATAAATTGAAGAAATTAAATTTTAAAAACTCAAAAACTAATAAAAAAAAATATATAAAATAGGCTAATATAAAAAGAGAGAAGACATGTGAGAGAGAGGAGAGATAAGTGAAAAAGAGAAAAAAAATAAAATAAAGAAAAATCTCAATTTGTCATGTCAAGAAAGTTGGATGATGAACATATAAGAACGTACTAACATTCATATTAAAATAATAAAATGCAGAAATAAACAGGTATAAAGTGCATGAAAATACCTAGCTTTTCTATTTTGGAATCAAACTTCCACTTGCCTTGCCTTGCTTGTCGGCCAAATCTTCCTTCTGTGTCTGCGAATGCAATTAATTCCACGTCTTATTTAATTACGTGTAAGCAGTATCACCATTACTCAATAAATTAGAATTACTTACTTTGTATGGAATTTAATTCTTATTATGAGTCAACTACATGCATGAATCATTATCACCGTTACTCAATAAAGAAGAGCGAATTACTTACTTTGAATGTGTCTTCAAGCAAAGTCACTTGCTCTTTGGTGAGCTTAAGCTTTTTTCTTGTCTCTACGGTTGACGTTGTCTTCCTCCTCAAGGTGCTTTGTTCTGGATCTCAATTTGGATACTCTGACATATTTATTTACTTGCTCTTCTTTTTCCTCTTCGCCTTCCTCCTTCGGGTGATGAGAAAATAGCATATGAAACTTCACTGGAGACTTTGATTGCAAGTGGTTGAAACATTGGCTTTGACCGCCTCGACGGTCGGCACCTATTGCAAGAGCAACGTTTATGTTGCAGTCGCCTCCTTCTCCCGCCATATATGCTGTGTTTTGTGGTTTGGTGGATATAAAGAGGAGAAAGAGAAGAGGTTTTACAAATGAGAGAAAATTAATAATTAATGAGAGGATGAGAGTTTTTTATCCCTTAATTAATGGATTACGTAAAAAAAAAAAAAAGAATTAGGGAGAGAGGGTGGTTTAATGGATGGGAGAGATATTTCAAAATTATATATTTAATGAGAGAGAAAGAGAGAGGAGAGAGGGGTGATTAATGAAAAATTAAATGAGAGAGAAAATATGAAGAAGAGGAAGAGTGCGGTTTAATGGAGGAGATGAGAGAGAGAGTGCAGAGATAAGGGGTTAATGAAAAATTATATGAGAAATAAAATATGAAGAGGGCAGAGCGTTGTGCATGAGAGAGATTCGAAATTATTGAATAAGAGGGTTAATGGAAAATTAAACGTGAAATGAGAGTGCTGTGCTTAAATGAGAGGAAGAGGAGGTGAATGGAGCAATTACTTTATGTAATGAAGGATGATAACTGCAGAGAGATTAGATGTTAAGAGAAAAATTAAATCACAGATTAAATATTATATTACGTACATTTAATCAAAATAGAGAAGATTTAGGGATAGAGAGATAGGAGTGGAGAGAATATTAAATCACATCTAATATAAGATGGAGAGAGAGAGAAAGAGAGAGGACGGGGGAGAGAGATGAAAAAGATATTTAATTAGAAGGAAGAAAGAGAATCCAATTAATTAACATTTAATTAAATCATAGATTTTAGCATTAAATTAAATTTCGGTAAGGAGTAATTAAAAAAATCTAAAAATTTAAAAAATTTAGAGAATGTCACGTCAACAAACTTTCTTTGTGAAAGTATCACGTGACATGTCTGAATCTTACTTTTATATATATATATATATATATTAGGATTAAATTTTGTGTCTATTAATTTTTAAATATGAAGATTTAAAAATAAAAATCTAATTTATCTCTAATTTTATCCCTCTATAGGCTAATTGCTCATTTGTATTATAGTCACATGACATCTAGTTGAGAAATTTGGTCCACATAGGCCGTCAAAACTCTGAAAAGCCCCACATGTCTATCAGATTGGGTCTAGCCAGCCTTAGCCAGGAACAATGTACAATTTAAAAGACTATTTGAGATAATTTTCAAGTTTTATTAGGATTAATGGGCTTAAAAGGCACATCGCCCTGGACTTAGGCCCAACTCAAGCTAGCCCCCAACAATTTGGTCGAGCTCATTCAATAACACAGTAGCACTTCGAAAAGGATAAAACGTTCTTTAAGGAAATAACTAAAATAGCCCTCCAAATTTTTATAAAAGTACATAGACTCCCACCCTAATCATTGGGGATCCTTCTCTCTCATTTCTTCCTCTGCATCGTTTTTATTTGGGTTGAGATGGGTTTACCTCCGACTCCCACTCCAATGCACAGTAGCACATTAGATATTAGTGATGGATTGGCCACGACCAAACTGTATAATAAAATTTTTAGAACTCATATCCAATGGTTTAGTGACAGTTTTGACATGATCGAGCCAGTGCAATGCTATTGTCAAAGGCATGCACCTATATATTTTCAAACTCATATGATAGAAATACATAGTTCATTAAAATATGACTAGCCATAGGAAAGCCGTAACATATTAGATTTTTCTTTTCCAATATGTATTTAAATATTTCAAAATCATGTTTACCATTCAAAAACAATATATATTAACATTCAATATAAATAAAAAATTGATATAGATACATATCAACAATACATCAAACACATGTGATGTAATCAATATATATATAAAATTGATCAATACATATGTAACTTCAATATTTACATTATATAAAATGAAATCTAGTTTAAATACAATCAATGTACATCATAAAGTAAAAAAATTATACTAACTCGTACGAGGAGGTGGCAAAGGCAACAATTGAGGTCCTATAAGTTGACATCTACTACAGGCTAGCGGAGCTACGGATGAGGGCTCGCTAGGGCCAAGCATCAGAATGTTGTTAGGAGGTACCATTTGAGCGATAAATGATCGCATTTCTTCGAGCAATATTGTTTACTTGTCCATGCATCTTCTTTACTTGGCAAGCTCAACCTCTAAGTGGCGAGCTCGACCTTGAGATGCATTTACACTAGCAATAAGATGGGTTGGTGCTTTGGGAGGGCTGAGGATGGCTTGCACATGGTTCCTATAAGTAAAGCCATATATGCGGCCATGATTCTAGCCACCACAATATCCACCCACGCTGCAACGTCAAATCACCCTACAATGAACCTCCTCGCTATATGATGATTCACGTGCATATCTCCTATATAAGAGTTATTGATTTATAATTAATGTTAGGATATGAATCAAGTTATATAATATGCAATAAATTGAAAAACAATTTACATAAATTAAAATTTAACCTTACAATGATTATAGTGGCCCTCCTATCAATGTGAATCCTGACAATAACCTCTCGAACACCACCATTGGAGTCAGGTAGCGCACTGATTCATCCTCCTTGATATACGTCTACAAGTATACAAAATATATATTAGCGAGCAAATAATCTACTTACGCAAATAATGCATTCACTTATATATGCTACAACTAATTAACTTGTTAATAATGAATTAGTTGCCATCCGTTGCTCATGGATGACAAATGGGACCGAACCTCTTTTACAGTGGGCCAGTGGGCTACCGAGCCCTCAACCCAATACATGCCACTTAAGACATAGTCTAGGAGGTCGGTCTCTTATCACTTGACAATCAACCATATGTTCGCGAGCTAGCTAGTTACCATGATTAACAATGGTTAACATGATTGATAACACAAAACATAATTGTTATTATATATACAATTTAATTTATATAATTAGATATAAATATATTAGATATAATTTGAATTTAATATATATTACTTTAGTTATATCTATATATAAGTTATAGTATATATCAATATAAATTATAAACTATATGATTTAATTATATATAAATACAATAGTATATTTAACTATATATAACAATATAAAAATTTATATATTATATATTTTATATTTTATATAAGAGTTAATAAATATAAAATCAATTATAGAAATATTAATATTATTTTGATGACACTATTGGATGGAGCAACATTCGGTTAACCTAGACATTATTCTTGATCGGAACTATACTTTTATGATTTCATCCATGTTTAACCTATAAGTTAAAAAAGAAGAAGAAACTTCTTACATACTTATATTTGGTGACCTATGAGAGAAGGCGAATAGTAGTTCCTGCGGTTATAGCACCACAAGTCGATCAACAACAATGGTAGCATGTGATAGTAGAGAGAGGGAGAACAAAGAAATGGCGAAGACAAGTCCCAACGTAGTTAAAATAAAAATACTTATCTAAGACAACTAAAGTTGGCTATAGCAAAATCGTCTCAGATAATTATTATTTGTGACAACATGAAGTGGTTATCTCTAACCTGTGTCAGATATTACTAATATTTGATGGCTCGAGGCGGTGCCCATCTCTAAGCTAATGCTAATTATATTTTAGATGGTCATAGCATTCTCAATGATGATGGAAACCGATTGTATAGGGTGTCGCACAAACATCGTAGAATTCATACTTTTCAGTAGTGGGTGTAATAATTAATGTTATTTGATGATATATAGTTTGTGAGGATGGTTCTCAACTAAGGAGAAGAGTTTATGGGGTTTGACACACCATGTAAGGCAATAGTCACTACAACACAACCAACCTATAGAGATACATAATTAGAGATAAATTAGATTTTAATATAGTTCTAAATCTTCATATTTAGATATTAATAGACACAAAATTTATTCCTAATTAGCCTCTAAAGATATATAAAAATAGTTTTAGAGTCAGATCAATTAAGTGACTCTATTGCTAGTGTTCCTATAGCTTAGAGTCAAATCAATTAAGTGACTCTGTTATTGTCGTTTCTATAGATCTTTAGAGGCTAATTAGGAATAAATTTTGTGTCTATTAATTTCTAAATGTGAAGATTTAGAAATAAAAATTTAATTTATCTCTAATTTTATGTCTCTGTAGGTCGATTATATTGTAATGAGTTAGTGAGGACTTGAAAGTGGGTATAAGAGATCAAGGTGAATGACCTATATTACCTAAAAGTCGGATCCACTTTAGCATTACTATTAAAATAGGTCTATGGTTCACCTTGCACGCTAGAAATGAATGGATGTTTTCTAACCGACAACAGTCCTCCTTAAGCCCCGTCAACCGAATCATTACTTTTATAGATCTTTATATATAGGGTAAATTAATGAATATATCTTGACTTTTACCAAAATTCCCAAATCTATCATCACTTTTTATTTGTTTCAAATTCAGGCTTCAATTCTCAATTTGTTTCAATTGTAGCACACCGTCAGATCGGGGTTAAGTTTCCCGTTTACCTGCTGATCGATAAGGATGACGTGTATTAGTAAGTCTACTCAACTAATATTTAAAATAAAAAAATAAAAAAAGTTGATGTGTATTATTAAGTTAGTCAGCGAATATTTTAAAAATAAAAAATTAAAAAGCTCACTTATATTATTAAGTCCAATGTTGACACCGATTACTCCGACTTCGACGCCGGCATGCTCGAGTGCCCCTTCGGCAAGATCGATTGCCTCGGGTGTTACGAAGTCTATCTGGGAGGCGGCATACGAGCTATTCTTCATGTCGTGCCGCTCGTCGCCGGGGTTCAGTGGGAGCAAGAGCTCGCTGAACTACTACCCGGTCATGGCGCTAGAAGGGAGCATCGGCGGAGGGGAAGGATATTTGAAGGCTAGGCCAGGGATGACGGTGCCGAATAGTAGGATCAAGAAAGCTCTGGGGCTGAGGGCAAGGTAGTCGTCGTCGATGTGGACAAGGATGTTTGGCGTGCTAAGCTCGTCGGGGAAAGGGAAACAACCCATGACATCGGTGGAGATCATGCGGGTGTAGATGCATGTCACGGAGTAGAGTGACCTCCACCTGCGGAAGACCCTCATGCGAACGCTCGTCACGGAGCTCAAGCAACAGCTCCTCCCCCGATGTCTATCACTAGGCAGAATAGATCGAGATGATTTTGATACTTCTTATGCATATATTATTTTTTAAATAGATTAACTAATATGTGATGAAAAACTCCTGTGATTGTAGAGTTGGATGCCGAGATCGAAGAATGAGCCTTATGCCCAATCCACCGTGGATCTGATGAAGTTGGCAAAAGTGACTGCAGATGAGTTCTTTGAGATCCTTGTGGGCGTAAGAGATGACGTGGTTCAATATGTTGGTGAAATGGCCTACACTAGAGAGGGGGTGTGAATAATGTGTTGACTAATCTTTTTGTCTTAATTTGATTTTAATCTTTTCTTACAACACTTAGCAATTCACAATTCAAAGACTAAATACGGAAGCGAAATAAAGCAATTTACACAAATAATATATCAATGCTAACACAATGATTTATAGTGGTTCGGCCCCAATGCCTACTCCATTACCTAAGCACCACGCTTAGGATTTCACACCAAAATCGACTAAATTACGAGTAGCTTACAATCGAGGACTTTACACCAGATAGTTCCTACACTCACCTCGAAGGCACTTCCACACCCGGAACTATCCCGCCTTCCTACCGAGTTAGCTTTCACACCTCAATTCCTAAGACCTACTCCTAACCTAGTTTATACAAGTGGCTTTATACCTTCTATACCAAGGATACTACTCAATCACAAGACCAAACACTAGGTCTTCTTACAAGCTCAAGCAAATTAATTCAAAACAAAGTAAAAAACACTTTAATCAAAAGAAGAGAGTAAACACATCTTCTTCTTGAGCCTAGCAAGCTTGAAGAACCCTCCAATGAAGAACACTTGAGGATGAGGGATCAAGAGCTAGGTTTTATGGATTTGATCTAGGAGATGCTAGAGATGACTCTTAAAGGCTTAGAAGCATCAACAACAATGAGGGAGAGAGATTGGGGTGGGTATTTATAACCCCCCAACTCACAAGGCTCGTCAATGGGCATTTTTCTACCCGTTGCTGACGCCCGATCGTTTGCCGATCGATTGCCAAAGTGATCGCAAGGCTTCTGCCAATTCTGGGCATCCTTTAGTCGACTAGTCGGTCGACCGAATACCTTACTGCCCATATTCAGCTTCTGCCGGTCGACCGAATTTGGGCAAAGGCTGATTTTTCGTGTATTTTTCTTGCACGCTTCATTTTTGGGTTCTGGCCTTCAGCGTGCATCAATTTGGAGAGCTTTTCAAATGTTCTTTAGACTCGTCCATGACGCCTTCGGTGCACACGTCGAACTTATAGAAATTTCCTCGATGAATCCGAGCACGTCGACGAGCATCCTTGCCGATTTCTCCGATTTCTTTAATTTTTTCGATTGATGACATCGAGCGCTAACCGACTTGGAACCTAAAAATAATTCTCCATGAATACATTAGTTCCATGTTTGTTATCATCAAAACTGAGATAAAGACCAAGCTAAAAAACCTTAGGTCAACACAAGACCTCGTTGATGGCTTGGAAGCTCTATTTCAAGACTACATCACCTTCATTTCTGCATGTGGTATGTGTTTTGTAGTTTTATCAAAACAAACAACACAAGAATTTGAGCCTGATGGTTTTTTGCGTGCTCGCATAAAAGAAGCAAAGCTACATGCCAAGCCCTTCCACCGTTGACGAGGTGCAACCAGGACTCCGAGTTTTTGAAGCTATGGAAGAGGACAACCTGCAGAGCTGGGGGTGGTCGGTTGCAAGGGAGGGGCGGCAACCCCAACACAAACAAGTCTCTCACCTTTGCCCGCAACGGCCTATCACCGGCCATGATGAGGGCAGCGTTCGAGGCGTTTTTGATGGTGCTACTAGCCGAGGGGACCGAGAGGGTGTTTGTGCGGGAAGACACCAAGGCAGTGTTGGAGGACTTCCGGGCCCTAAAACGGGTGTCCTGCAGTTGTGGGGAGACGACAATGGTGAGGGATTTAGGGATTTTATTGTTATTATTTTTAAATAGTGGTTGACTAGACTTAATAATACACGTCATCCTTGCTAAGTCAGCATGTAAACGAGAAACTTAACCCTAGATTTACGGTGTGCTACAATTGAAATGAATCAAGAATTGAAGCATGCATTTAAAACAAATAAAAAGTGATGATAAATTTAAATTTTTTGATAAAATCGAAGTATATTCATTAATTAACCCTTATATATAATCACAACCCTATTCAGTTTGAAGGTACTATGAGAAATATTTTTAATTGTATATTTTGGAGTCCCTTGCCCAAAACAATGTTAAGCTCAATATTGCAATACATCAACAAGCTGAAGTAGTTGGCTTTAACATCGGGAACAATGATGGAAATTGCTTGTAGGCTGAAACTTGAAATATTCAGAATATGCATTCCCTTTCAGATGCTAGAAGTTTATTGCATGACCTCTATTTATCCCTAAAATTATCATATTTTTTCGTTCAAGTTGAAGTTGAATCTCTTAGACTACAAGATCAGTATTCATCCATGGCAATCTCCCTTCACTGGTGGCTATGTAATTTGATAGCAATGATCTGATAGTTAATGTCCCAATTTGTACCCACGGCCTTGGAAAATCTCATTGTAATGGACTTCCTAGGTCATTCAACTTTAAATAATACTCGAAGGCTGTTGCCTTTTTTTATTGTAAAAAAAGGGTTTAGGGAGGTTGGGTTAAATTCAGGTGCACATTAGAACCATCCTTTCTTAATTATAATAACCTGACATGGATCCAATAATATTAAAGAACCTTCCAGTTATTGTAAAACCAATTTGAAAGAATTTTGAATAAGTTTTTACTCGTTGAATAACGTGAATTTGCTGTCAATTGAGTTTTGCCATCTTGATTTAGCTGTGTTGTGTTCTTTTTGTGTCCTTTTTAGCAATTGAAAAAGTTATTACCTATAATAAAAAAGTACAAAAGTTCACAAAAGTTCAGCATTCATACTGGAAACTAATAACACTTCCTAAATTTGTCTATGTTTGGATAAGGATCATAGGAAATGTGGACGTTGCGAAAGGAATAATAAAAAAAGAAAAAAAAAGAGTTTATTTATTTATTTATTTATTTTATCTTTTATCTATTTCCTCCTAACTTTGGAAAATTATTTTTTCAGGTATAGAAAAAAAATCTCTTTTCTCTTCTCTTTTACCTCAATTCTCTATCTCGATCAAATTGATAAATTTTAGTCAGGCCCAATAGCCCAGCACGATACTATCATGGTTGGGCCAGGCCTTACCATGTCGGATCACTAATAGGCCGGCCCATTAAGGCACATAAGGTTAACGAGCAGTGCTGGGTCGAATGGTCTAGGCCCTGCACTGCCCATTAGCCCATTAATTCTTAGGTATAACATGATTTTTGTTTCAATTAATTTTTATGCTTTTGAACGGTTGTTGGATTTTGGAGGTTCAAATGAATTATTATGATCAGGTCTTTTTTCTTTCTTTTCATGTAGAATCGAGTCAAGTCGGACTATCGTGCCGAGTCGGATTGAGTTAGGCTATCATGTCGAATTGGGTCATATATTGTAGTCCAATAGTAGTCGATATGTCCTTTTGTTATCGTGCTAACGGGTCGTGCCGGACGGCCCATTAATTTCTACGTGCCAGGGGTCCCAAGCCCGAACTTTTATCGGGCTATGCTAGAAGGCCCATTAGCTCGGGCCATGCATGCACGATTTGCCACCTATAATATCGAAGGAGAAGAAAGAACACTCCATTTCACTATTATTCTCTACCAAAACTTACAAAGAAACTTGTCACTTTCCTTCTTGTATACTTTTCTATAAACTTTCCCCTTTTATTATTATCCTCCAACTCCAAATTTCTATAATGCCAAATAGAAATAACCCACAATGTTTGAAGCTTATATATAGTTGATTATTGATGTTTGCCCATATTTTCATAAATAATAAAAACTCATTCCTTAATATTTGTAAACACTGAAAATTAATATCAATTAACTACCAAAAATTAAGGAATTTATGATGACTATTTTGCGATAGCAAAGTAGTGATCGTTGCAAAAGTGATGGCTTTGTGACGGTAGCAAAATGTTGTCAGAAAGCAACAATTGTTATGTACTATTGCTACTACCAGTCACATGGTTGTCAAAAGGTTCACAATTTTATATAGCTCTCGCCTTCTCATTTGACTCCCTCCAACACACAACACTCTCATGTTCCTTCCTCTCGACCCTCACTCTGGCGTCGTCATCTCCAGCGCCCTCACCATCGATAATCTCAACCCCCTTCTCCGCCCTCTCCTTGATCAGGTGAATCAAGGAGAAAGGGGCAAGGCTCATGAGGTGACGACCTTGGCCCTAGAAATTAGAAGGAGCATTGCCCATCTTTCAATCGAGGTGTGGCCTCACAGCACCAAGAAATGAGAGGGGGGACGTCCCTCCTTTGAAGGAGGCATGGCCTCAGCACACTCGAAAATGAGAAGAGTGACACCCCTCATTCGTTCAAAAGTACAACCTTGCCATACTTGGAAATTAGTGGAGGGGCAACGCCCTTCCTCCAATCTAACTGCGACCTCGCCCTTCCTATCATTTATGGTGTGACAAGGCAACACTTGGATCAGAGGGGCAACGACACCCCTCCTCGAATCTGCATATCATGACAGTGGGATGGATTTGATGTCGGTGGGATCCTACTGCTGGACTGACATGTCATATGTTTTAACATGGCATGCACATCCTCCAACATCTGACTCTGACGCGTGATCTGCTCCTCCAATGCTAGTATCCATCTTTGATCCCCAGATCAGGATATGGAGGGCTGCTCACCAGCGACCGGAGGGGTCAGTGCCCCAAGTGGCCCGAGCACGGCTCGCATATGACCACTATCTGCAAAATCATATATGTGGTCGTGGTCCCAGCCACCAACGACATATACCCATGCTCGGGCGTCAAAGTCTCCTACAAGAGTTTGTATTTTTGTTTCATATTTTTCCTAATTTTAAACTTAAATTATAAATAAATATTTCATAATTGAAACAAATATACTCACCATGATGACTGCACTACGGGTGTCGATGTACTCCACCGCCCCATGTCTTCGACGGTGTGTCCACTCGAACACCTCCATCGGGGTGGGTCATTGGACAGTCCCGTCAGCCATCACCGTCATCTATATTTATATTAATTAGTACATCGAGAAACAAATATAATATATAATTAAAATTAAGGTATAATACTTATCATATGACTCTCGTGCACTACAGATGATACAGATTTGCCAGTGTGGCGTGCTCCCCCCCCCCCCCCCCCCCCCCGGACATGCGATTTCTAGCCGTGGTCCAGGATACGTCCTACCATCTCTCCGTCGACCAAAATGCCTTGAGCTGGTCTCAGACATCCGGAGTAATCCACTCAAGGCCGTATCTCCGAGTCCCCGCAATGTTTGTGGTCCCAGCTCGGGCCATTGCTTGGGAGCGGGCCTGGTTTTAGCTGGTCGTTGTACCGTTGCCGGGAAATCGCCTCCCACGCGGTATAAATAAAGGACCTCTGGTCCTCTGGCCATGTGTAGCGAGCCTACAAAATAAATCAATAATGTTAGTACCAATATTTAAAATCATCTTTGTTTATAAAAATTTTAAATACGTAACTCAAACTCGTGCCAGAGCATGTCGACGTGCTCACGGCGCACGTGAGATCACATGGGTAATGCCCCATGCATGTATCATCGGATGATCCCTGATATAGTCCTGGGGACATCCTCCTGCTCGAACCTGCACAATAAAAACAAAGTATAATATTATATTATGATATAATGAATTATATATAATTAATAATTAATATACATTACTGCTGTCCACGCACACTAATAAGTCTCTGTGACTCCGTAGGTGGCGGCAGTTGAATCCTATTCAGCCCGCATGGCCGCCTTCATCTCCACGAACTAGTCTCGGTTGCAGGAGGATCAACAGGAGCAAGTGCCACAGAATTTGGAGTCTCGTCGATTTGAGACTCTAAAAGTCTGGCTGACGTCCAATGATAACCTTGACCCGCCATAGCTGTCGATTAAGCATATAATTAGATTATTTATATAGTAGAGATAAATTTAATAGAAGATATACTTATTTCTTCAACATATTCAAATTCTAATTGAAGTAACTCTGTGTCCGCATCCTCGAGTATTGGTCTGATACAGTATACTACGGGAGGATCCTATTCTTGATAGAAGTCATCTGTCACATCAAGTATCAGCTCATTTTCTCTCGCTATTGGATCAATTCTTTCTCTAGTTTTAGTCTTACAGGATACACGCCAATCTGCTCTATCTTTATTTTGAACTAGATATTTCGCATAATATACTCGTTCGGCTTGTGATGCCAATATTAAAGGCTCATTTGCTATCAATTTTGATTTGTAATTAACCTCAACAAGTTTGTATTTTGGATGAACTTTCATGCCCCTATCTGTTGTATTGAACCAATGATATTTAAATATGATTACTGATTTCAAGACGAAGTAGTGTAATTCTATCACTTCTTCCAACACTCCATAAAAATTTATATCAAATTCAACATACGTTGTCCCTTTCACGCAGTCCCCGACATTCATAGTCTTTTTTATAAACGCATATTCAACCGTGTGAAATTTAAACCCATTAACAAAATAACCGATATAACACGACAGTAGTCGCGAAGGTCCACTAACAAACTCAAAAATTCTCTCATCTATTTTAGCTCTATGATCTTTGTTGTAAGCCCGAAGCCAAGTAGGGAAATAACAATTCTGTAATCTCTCCAATTCTTGAGATATTGAGGCCCGCCTCTAGGGTTGAGGGATAAGTCTTCATTGTATTCTTAAAAAAATATTCAATCTATAAAGTGTTAATGTTAGAAATCCTTGATGATGAGCCATGGTAGTGGAGTTGGCGGGATTGGTCGAACCACTATATATTCTCTTGTTTGCATTGCTATCTTGATTGCTTAATTTGGTTATTACTTTTGCTCAATTTAATTGTGATTGCATCTAGTTACACTTAGGATCATGAAACTTGAATTAGCTATTTAAGTTGATTAAAATCGAAAAAGAATTGAGTTGAATATAAAAGCAACCTATATACTATTCAATCGACCCCCTTCTTGTGTGAACATTCATCCAACATTTGGTATCAAAGCAAGGTTGTAGGCTTAGGTTTAACCATCTAACCTACACTTATGGGTTCAAGTATTACACTAGTCAAGGGATTTCAACTCATGCACCTCCACTTTTTGATGAGAACAATTATGCTTATTTGAAAACTAGGATGAACATTTTCTTGCAATCCCTAGGATTAGATGTTTATAGAACAATTCATGATTAATTGATCTCAAGAAGAGATCAAATTGTTCAATTCAAACGCCAAAGCAATAAATGCATTACATTGTGGTTTATCTACAAATGAGTTTAATAGAATATCATGTTGTAGAATTGCTTTTGAAATTGGGCATGTTTTAGAAATTACGTACTCACGAGGGAACTTCTCTAGTTAAAGAGTCAAAAATAAATTTGGTCATGCATGATCATATATGAACTCTTTAAAATGCATCCTCAAGAATCTATAAATGATATGTATGCCCACTTTCAAAATATTGTGAATGTCTTGACTAACCTTGGAAGGGACATACAAGAGGAAGAAAAAGTGAGGAAGCTTCTTCGATCATTTTCCAAAGTATGAGAGCCAAAGGTGATTGCTATCATGGAGGCCAAGAACCTTGACACCATGAAACTCACCAAACTTATTGGATCCCTCATGACCCATGAGATCCATATAAGGGCAAACAAGGAGGAAGATGCCCCCAAAGGCAAGAATATTGACTTAAAAGCATCATATTATGATAGGAAATCATCATCGATCATCATCGGAGAATGAAGAATCCGAGGACCAAGAAGAGATGATTCACATTGGAAGGATATATGTTGATGGAATTAATAAGAAAGATTCACAAGAAGAATGACAAAATTAGACTCATGTGCTTCCAATTCAACAGGTCCGGACACTTGGAGAGCGATTATCCTAAGTCCAAGCTTACCTCCTCATCATCCTCAAAGAAAGATAAAAGAAGAAGGATGAAGAAAAAAGCACTAATAACCACTTGGGATGAAAGTGAGTCATCATCACCTTCAAGTGGGAAAGAAAACACAAGAGAGAATGCAAACATTTCCTTAATGGCAAAGAACAATGAGGTACCCACTATTACTATAGGTGAAAAAGTTTTTATCCAAGTAGAATTAGAAAATGAAATTGAGCATATGTATGAAGAATTTAATATTGTTAGAAAAAGGTTAAGGAACTTAAAAAGAAAAATAAAATGCTAGAACAAGAAAATGATAAAAATTCCTTAGAAAAGAAAATTGTAGATTTCCAAAATTTAAATGACTCATTGAAAAATGTAAATGACTCATTATGCTCACAAGTTGAAAAATTGAATGTTGGCATGTTATCATTGAAAAACGAGTTATTTTCATTGAATGAGGAAATGAAAAATATATATGCCCATGCCTCTCATGCAAAATTTTCTAAAGTATCTTCTCATGCTCATCCACATATTCATGTCCATCCTCATGCATCCACTAGATTTATGGGTCATTGTTTTTGTTATGGCATGAATGGACATATAGTTAGGATTGTGCCTTGAAAATTAAAGGAATCCCAATGTTAAATCTCTTTGGTTCCAAAAGTTTCTAACCCCCAAGGATCCAAAGAAATTTGGGTACCAAAGTTTTCATACTCAAATATTAGGTGAGACACTTCACTTGTATAAAGACACATTCATGGTTTGAAGTTGCTTGGGAAGTAAAGAAAAAGGAATGAACTTGGTTGCAACTTCATGACTAATGGGTTTAGTATCAACTCCTAACTTTATCCTTGCCTTCATTATTACTGGAGTTTGATGATTCTTGAAAAACATTAGTGCGCCTTATCTAGTATCACTTGCTACTTAACTTGTGATACATGATATATGCTTGTTTATTTTTGATTAACACTCACATGTCTCTTTGTGGTATCAAGTTTGGATTTCAATTTTTCATTTTATTTTCGATCTCCTTGGAGGCCATTTGTGACCTATAATGGGTCTATGCAACCTATCGCTT
This sequence comes from Canna indica, assembly GCA_034359265.1. Classification (NCBI taxonomy): domain Eukaryota; kingdom Viridiplantae; phylum Streptophyta; class Magnoliopsida; order Zingiberales; family Cannaceae; genus Canna; species Canna indica. Next base: position 25,228,703 of record CP136898.1, on the reverse strand, counting down.
TTAAAACCTAGGCTAATTGTGGCCATTTCAATTTTCAACCAATATGAAGGGTTTGAGGTCTTGATTTTAATGTTTTCATCTCTTGATATCTCCTTGATTCATTTTGTTTTCGCTTTTGATTAATTTTGAAAAATAAATCCATACTAGTTAGCAATATGAACTTTTGAGAGATAAAATTGATTTTTTCTTTGCTCTCTAGTTTATAAACTTGCTAGTGATTAGATGTCATTTGTGCCACTCATGATCAAATTACTTGCAAGGTTAAATTTTACTTTTAGTAGGAGGCAAATGTCTTAAGATTTCAAAATACATGCTAATACTTAAAAAAATCTATCAAAATGAGGTATGAGCTTTACTTTTGCACTATCTAGCATATTACCTCATAAAGCATGTAAGGACTCTTGCACCTTGCTCATGATAAAGTACTTGGTTCTGTTTATGTGAAAATTCATAAGTATTTAGGAAGATGACATGTAGACAATTTCTTCATATACATGTTGACTATTGATTGAAATTATGCTAAGTTTGAGAATCTTTATAGTGATTCAAACTTAGTATATATACATGCTTAGAATGATCATATCTTAGTCATATATAAGTTTGATCAAAATTAAAAATTATTATGAAAAATGAGTATTTGTTGATAAAGCATGAAATTTGGAATTTCAGCAAATTCTTAAAAAATGCAAAAAATTATTTTTTGAAAGATTCTTGATTCTGCACTTTTCTTGAAAAATCTAGTTTTCGTCGAAAAAGTTTCAAAAATTTTCATATAGAATTCAATTTTATATTATTGGGTTAATTATAAAATATATCCCGACTTTTGACATGTTTTCCTAATCTATCTCCACTTTTCAAATATCCCAATTCAGTACATCGCTTTTCGATTTGTTATAAATTTATCATACCGTCTACCTAGCGTCAACTTTGCAGTCTGAATGCTGACGTGACACTGCTGACTTGGCTAATAATCCTAGTCAGCATTTAGACGCGATTTTTTTAAACTTATTTTTTTTTAGCCCCACCAAAGCCAGTCATCAACAAGGTTAATTACAAAATATATATATCCCAACTTTTGACGCATTTTCCTAATCTATCCCCACTTTTTAATTTTTGTAATTCAATACACCATTTTTCGATTTGTTACAAATCTATCCCATCGTGTACCAAACATCATCTTCGCCATCTGAATGCGAACATGCCTAATAATCCCAGTTAGCATTCAGACGTGAACTTTAACTTGTTTTTTTTCGGTTCCACCAAACCCTGTCAGTAGATCACGGCAAGTTAATTAAAAAAATCTACATTTAAAATCGCGTGCTCGCCTCTTCTTTGACCTTGTCGCCGGCTCGCCGCCCGCCTTTCTCTCAATCCCCGACATCGCCTGCATCTTTTTGTGCTCCCTGTCTTCTCCTCGTTGACTCTGGTATGTCTCTATTAATTTTCACTTGCTCACTCTCCTTCCCCCCTTCCGTCTGGTATGGTGTCACGCCCCAACTCGGGGTCCCGTGACCGACCAGGGTCTATGTCTTACCCTGAAGCCTAACACATACACTGAATATCAACATACTGATACAACAAACTATCTAGAAAAAATATCCGAGCAAGAGAACAACGGTGCAAACTTTTATTAAGTTTTAAGGAAGGTTCACCATTTTTAAAGAGTTGCAAACAAACCAACTATAAAAAGAAACAGCTTGCGTTAAAGTCGAATACAAAATTTTCAAAACAACATCTCTCATTGTATGTAAGGAAAAAAGGCAAATCTAGACACCACGACTACGACTACTGGACGCTGCTACGATATCTACGCCACTGCCTGCAAAAATAAGAGAGATAAATCGTGAGTCCACATGGGACTCAGTGAGCGGTCCTTCCGAACCTCCACATACATCCCCAAAAACAACATGCATAAAAGTCAGCAATTTATAATTATAGAGATTTAATCTAGTCAGGATATAACAGCCGGCTCAATGGCCAACCTGTATAAACCATACACTTGGCCAAAACGGCCCTATATCACAAGATAATAACCTGGCCGAACGGCCCATATATCATATAAGTAAAGTCAAACAATCACCGGGCCATCGACTAGGATGGAAACTAGTCTCAGGAACCCACCGGCTTACGGATAGCTAGTCCCCCCCAACTCGGGTCAATCGTCAGCGTGGCCCACTGACGGAATCTCAAGACCCTCTGCCACCCGGGTCTAACACCTAGCGGGCCCGCTGGTGCAATCTCAAGATCCAAATCACCTGCTGAATCAAGCATTAGTCATTTCGATCATTCATGCTTCTCAGCCGACCATCGCAAGCACAGTACACATACAAAGTGTTCTAAAGTTTCCTTACAAAGTGTTCTAAGGATATAAAAGTCGGCCCAACGGCCAACCTGTATAAAGCATACACCCGGCCAAAATAACCCTATATCACAAGATAATAACCAAGCCGCACGGCCCACATATCATATAAGCAAAGTCAAACAATCACCGGGCCGTCGACTAGGATGGTCAACTAGTCTCAGGAATCCACCGGGTTAGGGACAGCTTGTCCCCCCTCCCCCCCAACTCGGGTCTCCCGTTAGCGTGGCCCACTGACGGAATCTCAAGACTCTCTGCCACCCGGGTCTAACACCTAGTGGGCCCGCTGGTACAATCTCAAGACCCAAATCACCTGCCGAGTCGAGCACTAGTCGTTCCTATCGTTCAAACTTCTCAGCCGACCATCGCAAGCACAGTACACATATATAGTGTTCTAAAGTTTTCTTATTTGAAAACCCTGGGCATTCACCCGTACTCGGCCCCTTTATTTTGGGCCATACCAGTCGCACACTATTGTTCACTGGTTGTTCCCTAGGTATGAAACCTAGCTTGTCTACATTCAAGTTTCTCCGAATAATTAAGCACCCTGGAATTTCCGTATAGTCATCTAGCGTCAATCGCCAGATTCCTTAAATGTAAATTACAGGTTGTGAGTGTAGAAATGTCTGAATACAATTATGTCACAACACATAAATTATAAGGGAATCGTTCTACAACTAATACCATAATTATCCACATGATTTCTACAACAACATGATTAAATTCTGCATTTATAAAGAAATTCTAGCAAGGTAAGCAATTATCTCACAAGGTAACAATTGAGCATATATATTAGAAATAAATGAAACATTCCCATGATTCACATGCCATACTAAGATCCTATCCATGTATGTACTACCAAGAACATTTCCTTATAAATACTAAGATCCTATCCATGTATGTACTACCAAGAATATTTCCTTATAATATATTAATCTCAATCCATCACTACCAAAGTTTCATATACTATGAGCACCCTACATGTAAGCATAAAACATAACAAGCCGTTTTCTCTCCCTAATACCCACTCGGCCGAGCCTACCCAAGGCTGTTCATGCGCAGCCGAGAGCGAGCAAGGTAGGGAAGTAAGGCTTCGGCCATGGTTGAGAAGAATCAAGTCGTCAATCGCGCGAGAAACTCAACCCGAGGATTTCCGATCACTTGGAGAAAATTTCGGCATGACCTTCCCCCTTTTTCCTTCATGTGGCCGGCCCTAATCATCGAGAAAAATGACGAGAAAACTTCATGCGAACAACATAAATAACATTTGAATCAAATCTTGAAAGAAACATCGGTGAATCGACGAAATTTACTCGAGAAATCGAAGAAAACCCTTAAACCTTGGGTCGGCTACCCGCCTACCCTACATAACAAGGTTCGATCCACTCACCTTGATCAAGGAAGAAGATTGAGCGAGCGACGGTGATCTCGCTTTTTCGACGGCGGCACTAATACAGCGCCGTCTCCCGACTTCCCCTTCCTCCCTCCCCTTTCTCGGGCTGCGTGCGGCTCCAATGATGAGCCACACGGCTGGGGATGAGGGATTTATTCCCTCATCTTCACTTGACCATTATGCCCCTCCTATTCACTTAGCCCCTACTCGGCTCAATCCGAGTTCGATTCGAGCCCCGATTCAATCTGCATACACGATTTTGAACTCGACTCTACTAAGACATCTTATGTTTAAGAAGGAAGGAACATTTAACAAATAAAATTTGATAAGGCTTAAATTATACCTTCTACTCGCGGTGATTCCACGACTCGACTCGACTAATTCCCGATCCGGTGCGCTGCATCAAAAATAAATTTTTATATTAGGAAACCTCGGGTCTTACAACCTTCCCCCCTTAAGGGAAATTCGTTCTCGAATTTTGCTGAATTATAAGGACTTACTGGTTCTTCAAACAAGGAAGGGTAGCGCTCTCTCATGTCTCGCTCTACCTCCCAAGTGGCTTCCTGCTCGGAGTGATGCTCCCATAGAACCTTTACCAGGGGGATTTCTTTGGACCTCAGCTTCCTAATTTGGCGATCGAGGATCTCCATCGGCCTTTCCTCGAATGAGACAGCCGAATCCATCTCAACAATAGAAGATTCAATCACATGCGAATCATCTCTCACATATCGCCTGAGCATGGACACATGAAAAACAGGGTGTACCCTGCTCATGCTAAGGGGCAAGGCCAGCTCATAAGCTACAGCACCCCTCCGCCGGAGAACGGGAAAAGGCCCAACAAACTTGGGGCTCAGCTTTCCTTTCTTCCCAAATCAAACTACCCCCTTCATGGGGGAGACCTTCAGAAATACAAGGTCACCTTTCGCAAACTCCAGCTCTCTGGCCTTCTTGTCAGCATACATTTTCTGGCGATTCTGAGCCACCAACAATCTTTCCTTTATAATCTTGACATTCTCCATCACTTCCACAACCAGACCAGGACCCACCATGAGTGAATCTCCGGCCTCAAACTAGCCCACTAGAGACCTACACCGCCGCTCATACAAGGCCTCGAAAGGAGCCATGTCAATGCTATTGTGATAGCTATTATTGTAGGCGAACTCAATCAACGATAGGTGTTTCTCCCAACCGCCAGCCAGGTCCAGAACGCAAGCCCTCAGCATATCTTCCATGCTTTGGATGGTTCTCTCTGACAGTCCGTCCGTCTATGGATGAAAAGTTGTGTTGAAACGCATCTGAGTAGCCAAGGCTTTCTGAAAGAATTGCTAGAACCGAGCTGTGGACTATGTACCTAGGTCCGATATAATCATCACTGGGGTACCATGGTATGCCACTATCCTGTCCAAGAATAGTCTGGCATACTGCTCAGCAGAAAAGGTGGTCTTGATCGGAATGAAATGAGCGATCTTTGTTAATCGATCTACCACCACCCAAGTAGAGTCAAATCCGCCCCTTGACTTAGGCAGCCCTGTCACTAGATCCATAGTAATTTTTTCCCATTTTCACTCGGGAACTTCGAGGTTTTGCAAAAGCCCTGCGGGCTTGAGGTGTTCGGCCTTCACTTGTTGGCAGACCAAATACTTGGATACAAACTCTGCTGCCTCCCTTTTCATGCCCTTCCACCAATAATGCTACATTAAGACTTAGTACATTTTGGTGGCTCCCGGATGAATCGTATAAGTAGATCGATGCCCCAGCTACAGAACCTGCCTGCGCACCTCTGCCATGTCAGGCACCACTATCCGATCTCTGAACCTTAAGACACCCTCTGAGGCCAACCTATAACCATTATATGCATCGCTTCTCTGCACTAAGTCCTTTGTGAGGGCACAGAAGGCGTCCTCACCATGGCGGCACGCAACATATCCACCAGTGTGGATTGTACCCACAGATGCGCCACTAGGGCACCCGACGCTGACACTGCTAGAACTGCTCCCCCATCCAAGCACAGTGCCAAGTCTCTCGCTAGCGGCCTCCTCCCGATAGCCAAATAGGCCAGGCTGCCCATGGACTTCCTGCTCAGCATGTCTGCCACCACGTTGGCCTTCCCGGGGTGATACAAGATGGTATAATCATAATATTTCAGAAGTTTGAGCCATCTTCTTTGCCTTAAATTGAGCTCCCTTTGGGTGAGTAAGCACTAGAGGCTTTTGTGGTCGGTATAAATCTCACAACCCTCATCGTACAAGTAGTGGCACCATAGCTTTAGAGCAAACACTACCGCCACCAATTCCAAATCATGTGATGGGCAATTCTTTTCATGCACTTTCAATTGATGAGACGCATAAGCGATCATCCTGCCATACTGCATCAGAACACTACCCAAGCCAACCCGAGAGGCATCACAGTATACCACAAATCCTCCCGAGCTTGAAGGTACAGCCAGAATTGGTGCTGACGTCAGACATTCTTTGAGCTTCAGGAATCTCTCCTCACACTTTCCCTCCCAATCAAATTTGACCTACTTTTGGGTTAATCGAGCTAGAGGAGCTATACTTTTTGAGAAATTTTCTACAAACTTTATGTAATACTCGACTAACCCCAAGAAACGACGGACTTCAGTCACACTGGTCGGCCGCTTCCAGTCCTTTACCGCCTCTCTCTTGGCTCGATCTACACTGATTCCTTGCTTGGACACTATTTGACCTAGGAATCCCACACTTTCTAACCAAAACTCACATTTGGTAAATTTGGTATACAACTGTTGTTTTCTAAGGGTTTCCAGGACCATCTTCAAATGCTCTTCTCCTTGCTCTTGGAATACACTAGGATGTCATCAACAAAGACGATCACAAATCTGTCCAGGTATTCTTTGAACACTCTGTTCATGAGGTCCATAAAGGCTGCAAGTGTGTTAGTCAATCCAAACGACATCACCACGAACTCATAATGACCGTAGCAAGTCCTGAAGGCAGTCTTGGGCACGTCACAGTCTCGGACTCTCAGCTGATGATATCCAAACCTTTAATCAATCTTTGAAAACCATTGTGCCCCCTGCAACTGGTCGAACAAGTTGTCGATTCTAGGCAGCGGGTAACGATTTTTGATTGTCACCTTATTGAGCTGCCTATAGTCGATGCACATGCGCATCGACCCATCCTTCTTCTTCACAAACAGGACCGGAGCACCCCGCGAAGACACACTTGGGCGAATGAAGCCCAAGTCCAACAGCTCTTGCAACTGAGTCTTTAATTTCCGAAGTTCGGCCGACGCCATCCTATAGGGTGGAATGGAGATCGGTGTGTCCCGGGCTGCAATTCAATGCAGAATTCAATTTCTCTTCTAGGCGACAATACTGGCAATTCCTCAGGGAAGACATCGGGGAATTCACAGATCACCAGAGTTCCTTTAACTTCCTGAGCTGTGCCCCCCCTTTCCTCGGCCACAAATACGAAGGCCAAGAAACATTAGCAGCTGCCTAACAGCAATTTACAAGCCTTAAGGGCTGAAATGACGCTCATGGGTTCATCCTTCCCTTCTCCACGGAAGGTGAATTGCGGCAACTCGGGCTTACTGAATGTGATAGTCTTAGCCCTATAGTTGACTGACACAAAGAGCTCCGCCAGCCAATCCATGCCAAGGATGACATCAATTTCAAGCATAGCCAGAAGTGTCAATTTTGTCTTCAACACATGACCACAGATTAGCACTTCGCAGTCATGGAAGATTGACTCTGCTATTAATGAGTCGCCCGTAGGCGTTGACACCACATATGACACAACAAGCAAAGAAGATTCCATAGGTAATCCGGTAGCTAATTTAGCAGATACAAATGAGTGTGTGGCACCCGAATCAAATAGTACATAAGCAGTAGAAGAACTGACTAAAATAGTACCTATCACCACTACCTTTGATGCCTCTGCCCCATCGCGGTTCATGGCGAAAACCCTGGCCGACGGTCTCTCTGGATGACTAGCTTGCGGTCCTTACTCTGTGTTAGCCCTCACTGAGCCACACACCCCACAAACATGGGCGCCTTTCTTTTGACTGCTTAGCTCTCTGGCCAACTCTGTCAGGACAATCCTTCTTAAAGTGCCTGACCTGACCGCATTTAAAACATGCATATGTGACTTCTAAGAAGCACCCCCGACTCTGTCGGCTTCACTTTCCCATATCCTGAGCCCCCACGACCCTACTACCACCCTGTTCTCTGCTCTGCTGGTGATTCGCGGTAGCTACTGTCCCCTCAGAGTAACCCGGTCGGCCTCCGAATCCCTGCGGCCAAAATTTCTTCTTGGCCGGCTCGTCGTTTCTCTCAAACGACACCAAAGCTTCCTTTCGAAGGGCTTCATCCACCACCCGGGCAAGAGTAAAATTCTCGGTGTAGTGGATAAGCCTGCCAATCTGAGGCCTCAAGACTCCAACGAACCTTTTGACCCTGGCGGTCTAAGATGCCACTAGGGTTGGATGATATTTGGAAAGCCAATTAAATTCCATCTCATAATCTGACACTAACATGCCACCAGACTATCGTAGCATCTCAAAATTCCATGCCCTCTTGTCGCGAACACTCATTGGCAAGTACTGTTCTTCCACAACCGCCTTAAATTCTTCCCAAGTGGGAGACGACGCGCCTGCTGCCCTGCGAGCCCTCCAAGTGTGCAGCCAGACCTTTGACGGTCCCCTCATCTGTAGCCCGATCATACGAGCCGCTGCTTCCGATGAGCATCCCAGTTCTATGCACAGTTCGTAGCAGTCTCCTAGAAACTCAGTGACTTCCACCTGCCGGTCTATTCTGGTGAATTCTGGCGGCTTCAGCACGACGAAGTTTGCATAAGATATATGGGGCTCCTCGGCTACCTCTGGCACTACCGGAACCACAAGTATAGGCTGCGGCGATGGCTGCTGCTGCTGTTGCATCTGATGTCTCTACTCTTGCTCTCTAAGGAGCGCCTCTGTTAATTGAGCCACCTGAGCTTGCAGTTGAGCAACCACAGAGTTTTGTCCCTATTCTTCGGATTGCTCTCTTTCCCTGCCCCAGCCCTGACCCCGGCCTCGGCCCTGGCGCTCTACCAAATTACTGCCACTATCGCTCAGTGCAACATTGTGAGTCTCCATCACACTATCATAGAGAGAAAAAAATAAACATTTCTCTCGTTAACATAAATAATTCATTCAACTATAATTTAAACTACTAACCGCATGGTGCGCTGAGTGCAGTCATGGTTGCCAGATCTCGTAGCATACCTATACCCGCATGTCGACATGCTAGCATATGTCTCATACGGTACCCAACTCCTAGTCATAGTAAAGACCTAACCAAAAGCTATGATACCAACTTTGTCACGCCCCAACTCAGGGTCGTGTGATCGGCCAGGGTCTATGTCTTACCCTGAAGCCAACCACATACACTGAATATCAACATACTGATACAACAAACTATCCAGAAAAAATATCTGAGTAAGAGAAGAATAGTGCAAACTTTTATAAAGTTTTAAGGAAGGTTCACCATTTTCAAAGAGCTGCAAACAAACCAACTATAAAAACAAACAGCTTGCGTTAAAGTTGAATTCAAAATTTTCAAAACAACAACTCTCAGTGTATGTAAAGAAAAAAGACAAATCTAGACACCACGACAACGACTTCTGAACGCTGCTACGATATCTACGCCACTGCTTGCACTCCAGCTGAACCATGACTCCAAGCCTCACCTCACTGGTTGGGCTCTGCAAAAATAAGAGAGATAAACTATGAGCCACATCGGACTCAGTGAGCGGTCCTTCCGAACATCCACATAAATCCCCAAAAACAACATGCATAAAAGTCAGCAATTTATAATTATAGGGATTTAATCTAGTCAGGATATAACAGCCGGCTCAATGGCCAACCTGTATAAACCATACACTTGGCCAAAACGGCCCTATATCACAAGATAATAACCTGGCCGAACGGCCCATATATCATATAAGTAAAGTCAAACAATCACCGGGCCATCGACTAGGATGGAAACTAGTCTCAGGAACCCACCGGCTTACGGATAGCTAGTCCCCCCCAACTCGGGTCAATCGTCAGCGTGGCCCACTGACGGAATCTCAAGACCCTCTGCCACCCGGGTCTAACACCTAGCGGGCCCGCTGGTGCAATCTCAAGATCCAAATCACCTGCTGAATCAAGCATTAGTCATTTCGATCATTCATGCTTCTCAGCCGACCATCGCAAGCACAGTACACATACAAAGTGTTCTAAAGTTTCCTTATTTAATAATCTCGGGCATTCATCTATACTCGACCCCTTTATTCTGGGCCATACTAGTCGCACACTATTTATCGTTGGTTGTTCCCTAGGTGTGAAACCTAGCTTATCTACATTTATGTTTCTCCGAATGATTAAGCACCCTTGAATTTCCTTATAGTCATCTAGCGTCATTCGCCAGATTCCTTAAATGTAAATTATAGGTCGTGAATGTAGAAATGTCTGAATACAATTATGTCATAGCACATAAATTATAAGGGAATCATTCTACAACTACTACCATAATTATCCACATGATTTCTACAACAACATGATTAAATTCTGCATTTATAAATAAAGTCCAGCATTGTAAGCAATTATCTCACAAGGTAACAATTGAGCATATATATTAGAAATAAATGAAACATTCCCATGATTCACATGCCATACTAAGATCCTATTCATGTATGCACTACCAAGAACATTTCCTTATAAATACTAAGATCCTATCCATGTATGTACTATGAAGAACATTTCCTTCTAATATACTAATCTCAATCCATCACTACCAAAGTTTCATATACTATGTGAGTAATCTACAACATCAAAATATGATTTAGCACCCTACATGTAAGCATAAAACATAACAAGCCCTTTTCCCACCCTAATACCCACTCGGCCGAGCCTACCCAAGGCTGTTCATGCTCAGCTGAGAGCGAGCAGGGTAGGGAAGTAAGGCTTCGGCCATGGTTGAGAAGAATCAAGTCGTCAATCGTGAGTGAAACTTAACCCGAGGGCTTCCGACCACTCTTGGAAATTTGGGGAAAATTTGGCATGTCCTTCCCCCTATTTCCTTCATGTAGCGGGTCCTAATCATCGAGAAAAACGATGAGAAAACTTCATGCAAACAGCATAAATAACATTTGAATCAAATATTGGAAGAAACATCGGTCAATCGACGGAATTTACTTGAGAAATCGAAGAAAACCCATAAACCTTGGGTTGGCTACCCGCCTACCCTACATAACAAGGTTCGATCCACTCACCTTGATCAAGGAAGAAGAATGGACGAGGGACGATGATCTCGCTTTTTCCGACGGCGGCACGAATCCGGCGTCGTCTCCCGACTTCCCCTTCCTTCCTCCCCTTTCTCGGCTGCGTGCGACTCCAATGATGAGCCCATGGCTGGGGATGAGGGATTTATTCCCTCATCTTCACTTGACTATTATGCCCCTCCTATTCACTTAGCCCCTACTCGGCTCAATCCGAGTTCGATTCGAGCCCCGATTCAATCCCCATACATGATTTTGAACTCAACTCTACTAAGACATCTTATGTTTAAGAAGGATGTAACATTTAACAAATAAAATTTCATAAGGCTTAAATTATACCTGACCAACTCCCGATCTGGTGCGCTGCACCAAAAATAAATTTTTATATTATGAAACCTCGGGTCTTACATATGGTTAGTATAAATCCTAGAAATTTTCCATTAGTGATGATACTGTTAAATGTATGATTTCATATGATACTATAAAATTTTCCAGCAGTAATGATACTGTTAAATATGATTTTCCATCGTAGGCTTTGTTTTGACAAGAATATTTTCAACAGAAGAGAGAGATTTCTTCTCTCTGTTGAAAATTATGAAGTTGACACTAGGTAGACAGTGGGATAGATTTGTAATAAATCGAAAAGTGGTCTACTGAATTACAAAAATTAGAAAGTGGGGATAGATTAGGGAAACACTTCAAAAGTCGGGATATATTTTGTAATTAACCCTTAAATGATTGCTGACTGGGTTTGGTGGTGCGGAAAAAAAATAAGTTAAAAAAAAATTCGCGTTTGAATGTTGACTGGGATTATTAGCCATGTCAGCAGCGTCATGTCAGCATTCAGACGACAAAGTTGACACTGGGTAGACGGTGGAAAAATTGGAAAGTGATGATAGATTAGGAAAACACGTCAAAAGTCGGGATATATTTTATAATTAACCCTATATTAGGGAAACTTAGTCTTTATCGATAAAATTTTGACAAAGCTAAATGCCCTAGTTTTATGTTTATAACCCTCTTGACATATCTTGACACATGTGGTATCTTTGTGTTTATTCTTCCAATGTGTTCTTGATAACATGTGTGCCTTAATAATTGACATTGGTCAACTTGGGGGGAGTCTAGAAATGCTTAACTTATGCCCTTTTTGATTGATGTCGAAAGGGGGAGAATTTAGACTTGCATATAGATATAGGGGAAGTCTATTCTAGATATGCATGATGATAGGGGGAGCATTGTACATGCACTTGATAAAATATTATGCTTATTAAGATTTTTCTTTATGAATTTATTGAGAAGTTTATCATCATCAAAAAGGGGAAATTATTGGCGTAAGCTTTTCAACCTTGGTCATCATCTTGATTGTGATGATAACAAAATTATTCTAATCGGTTTATCAAGTGTTTGATCTTAGGTTTGGCGATTGATACATGCGCAAAGTTCATCGGAAAAAAATCATGAAGAAATTGTGGAAATTGAAGTATCGACGGCTTCAGAGGCGATCGAGTCGAAAGTTAGGTCTAGGGTTTGAAATGATTGTAAAATCCTTCTAAGGCCTTAAGTCAACCCATTTGATGTATTTATATAAAACCAAAACCAAAACCCAACCAAAACCCGAAATTTAAACTAGTTGAAAAATTAGCAAAAGCATGTTGATAACTGTGTTTCGATCGACGGTTCAATCGATGGGTCGGTCGACCGATAATCGACCGCAATAGGCGCAAAAGCCACATAAGGCTTTCGGTCGATGATCGGTCACTCGGTCGATCGGTCGACCCATCGACCGGGTGATCGACTGATGGGCGGCAACAGATAGAAATCTATCCATTGCAACGAGTTGTTAAGCCTCCTCTTTTCCTGGTTTATAAATAGAAGCCTAATAACAGCCTCTCTATTCCTCTCTTGATATTCATTAATTCTATCCTAGAGTATTTGAGCCAAAAAGAGTTTATCTAAAGCTCTAATCTTCACTTCCACATTCTCAATCCCTCCCCACTTCATCAAGCTTTGCTTTCAACCGAGAAATCCATACTCGAGGCATTGAAGTGCTAGGACGAGTGTTGTTGGAGCTTCATTAAGGTTGTTTTATATTCAAGCTCCATTAATTTTGTTTTCCTATTGCCTTTTATCAAATTTGAGTGTAGCTTGCAAGGTGTGCGTGTAAACACCTTGGTGTCTTGTAGATTGTTGTTTTTGCTAGAGAATAGATGTTGAGGCCCGCCTCTAGGGTTGAGGGATAAGTCCTCGTTGTATTCTTAGAAAAACATTCAATCTATAAAGTGTTAGGTTAGAAATCCTTGGTCAGGAGTCAAGATAGTGGAGTAGGCGGGATTGGCCGAACCACTATATATTCTCTTATTTGTATTGCTATCTTGATTGCTTAATTTGATTTTTACTTGTGCTCAATTTAATTGTGATTGCATCTAGTTACATTTAGGATCAAGAAACTTGAATTGACTAGTTAAGTTGATTAAAACCAGAAAAGAATTGAGTTGAACTTAAAAGTAGCCTATACACTATTCAACCCTCCTTCTAGTGTGGACATTGATCCAACATATAGTTTTATAATTTAATGAAGGGTACAAATAGAACATTGTATAAATACCGTGACAAATACTCAAAATTTTTAGCAATGACTTAATTATTAATTATTGACTGTGAATGAAATGTAACTAAGATAGCATATGATTGGTAAATATTAACTTAATTATTAAAAAATTTCTATTACGTTTAAACATTATAAATATAATGATAATTTTTTTAAAAAAATCAACTAATAATATATCAATAATATTTTTAAACATTATATTAATATAATAAAATACAAATATTTATTTTATTTAAATATAATAAAATATAATAAATTATATATTTTATAAATTAATAATATAAGTAAAATTAATATATATTATTTAAAACAAAAAATATCGGCGCCAATATACAAATAGCTTTTGAAAATCGGTGCCTATGTATATTAATGTGTCAAGTTGTCAACGGTTTAGAATATATATACTTCCTTGAGGAATATTGAACAATATCATTGGCATCAGGAAGCAAGACGGGATATGCAACTTTCTCAAGGGAATGCAGTGCTCCAATGACCAGAAATGGATAAGTATTACAATACACAATTAATATATATACTTAATTAAGTAAACCAACACAAGTTTAGATAAGAAACTTGTTAGATGTGTCTTAAATTTGTAATATCGCCCCTAGCGATACAGACTGGCCAACTTGTTATGTTGTAATCCGACCATTTTAGGATTATTATGTATTAATAGGCTTGGAGGGCAATTCGCTGGAAAGCAGTTGTGAGATATTCTATATTTTGGGGCTAGGATTTTCTATCTCTGTACTTGTGTTCTTGGTGAATAGTAAAGATATCATCCTCGTTTGCCCATGGATGTACGAATGACACATCGCTATTTCAAATCACGTAAATCTTGTGTGTTATTTTTATGTTATTTTTTGTTAATTTTCATTTGTCAATCTATCCCAACAAGACTAATAGGCCATTCCTACATGGCAACTACCTAGTATTTGCAACACTAACTAATGTTTATATATATTGCACTGACAGTGGCCACTAAATGACAGAAACACACAAAGTCTTCGACAAAAAATTATTTACTGATAAAGCAACATTAACATAACAATATAGTTACATAGCACTTTGGACCCACGATAGTCATCACTTGGACCAAGATTCTCAGCATAGTTCACGTTACAATCATTTTAATTAGACGTTAGAAGTAAAATATTCACCTCCTATTCATATATATTGGACAATTGTTTAAGAATATAAGAAATTCAGAATTAAAATACCCTCCAACTAAAACCATCATTTTCATGGAAGTCCCTCCCCTTATACCCTATTCAGCCGGCCCTAAGAGTTTAGGGTATCCTCTAGGGCTGCCGCACCCTACCTCCTTACCAAGGGCTCCGATTTCCATCACAAAAACACGTCAACATACAACGAATCAGCGGAAAATCCAATCGAACAAAAAAATTCTAGCATGTATCTTAATCACAAGGGGCAATTGATTTGGGGAAGAAAATTCTATAACTAGAGTTCAAAACCACTCACTGGCAAGAGAAGACGAGAAGGAAAACAACCCTCAGCAACCTCACGTCAACGATCTCCGACGGCGTCGACTTACGGCCACCACCAGCGCCTCCTTCCTCCTCCTAGTTGCTTAGGGATGCGTGTAGCTCCTCTTTGAGTCGTACAGTCCCAGGTGTTTATAAATTTTATAAGCTCCTCTAAGTGTTTATAAATTTTATTTATTTTCAAATTACTATTTTACCTTCGACTAAAGTTAACTCCCTTTTAACCGGTCTATACCTATCCAAATCGAGTTTCGATCGAACTGCCGGACCTGACTCGAACTCCACTCGAATCCAACCTTCTAACTCAACTAAAACAAACACGTGTAAGGGCCACACCTTAACTCGCGGATTTCGGCGACCGACTCGACCCACTCCGACGTGCATCTCGGTTTTCCCGCTGAAACTAAAATAAATTTAATTAAATTTTCCACGAGTATTACATTAATGCCATATACTTTAAAGTTTTTGGTTATAAATGCTTAACTTGAATACTAAAAATACATTATGTAAATGTGATTCTATATCAGATGAATACATTTTTCATGTTAATTTATTTTTCTACTTTTGGGGAGTATCGGGTGCACGAGAAGAGGCCTTTCTGCTCGTGGCTAAATTATAGGTTATTCTCATGCTTTTCACATCTCTATGTTTTAAAGGATTTGGATTATTTAAAATAAATGTTACAAGTGCATTTCTAAATGATTATATATATCCTAGAAGTTTATATTGCACAACCTCTCGGTTTTAAAAATTATGGGTTGAAGTCATGTATCAAGTTATAAAAAGCTTTATATGGTTTTAAAAAATCACCTAGAGCATTTTATGTGTCACACCCCAAACCCGATATGACTGGCTAGGATACGCCACGTACCTTGAAGCCTAACCCAACTCAAACAAAACAACAATAACCTGAACAGTGAAAGTTTTTTTTTTGCAAAAAAAGAATAGACATGACACCACAAACCAAACAAAATCAAAACTCAATATGAACACATTGAACAAGTTATTAAAAAGGAGTTCAAATAAATAAACAAGACTCCCCAAATAAAATAAAGTGCGGAAACCACAACCTGAGTCAACATGACTCAACAACTCAAAGAGATACTAAAATGACTCAAGTATCCTCCTCGATTACGACATGTCACGAGATCTACTGCCCTGCTGCCACCAGCCGCGCTACTGCACCCCGGTACCTCTCTGATCTAACTTAGGTGCTGAAAAATAACATAAATGAGGGGTAAGTCCAACTAGGACTTGGTGAGTAGATTAGTTCTCAATTCACCAAATCAATCATCATGCATAAAAACACAATATAGTCAATATAAATAATGTAACAACAACGTCAAAAGAAATCAACAATAATATATCCATAGCTCTATGCATGAAATCAACACCCGTCAACAAGTATAAAATATCTTTTTAAAAAATGACGGACAAACATCAATAACACATCTGCTACCCTACTCATATCCACAACAATAAGTATAAGCATCCATCAATAGTTATAAACATATCAACAACAATAAAATAGGATGAATACAACACCTCAATCATATGAATGCAATGCAATACCCCAATCATATGCATGCTCTCCGGACCCATCGGTCCCACATAGCCACATAGGGTAGGTAGACGGGTGGCTGCTGAACTACCACCCAGCTCAGTGTCGTCTCTTTGGGGCATGCCCTCCCCTCACCGGCACTGGCTCTTTCGAGCTAGCTTGTTGGGGCATACGTTCCCCTCACCTGCTCGAGTCTCCGGACTGTCTTTTTGGGGTATGATCTCTCCTCACCAGCCGAACTTTCGGAATAAGACCAACCTTGTCTCTTTGGGGTATACCCTCCCCTCACCAGCGAGGCTTCCTGGAAATGCAACAAGCACATCACAACACCACACACACAAGTATATAAGTATGAACAATATGTGCTATCAATGAGTAATAAAAAGTATGTCAAGTGCATACCTCATCCTCCACCTCCTCCTGTTATACATCACAATTGACATACCGATATATATGTATAAATAGTGCTCATAAATCATGAATGCTCAGCACAAATAAACAATCATAAAATAGAATTATAGCACTATAAGAAAAGATGCACGTGTATCAAGAAAGTAGTGCAAAAAGAAACTCTAACTATAAATCAATGAATTGGAACATGATAAAATAACTCGTCATAGAAATCACTGATTTAGGATAAAATTCACCTCATTAACTACTATATCCATGAATCATCTCAGATCGAATCATAATAAAATATAAAATATGATTTTTCAGCTTGACACGCAAAATGAGGAGACATCCACCTACTGTTTCCAAAATACGAAGGTCTGATGGTGAAACAGACCTCACCAATGAATCCAAAACATCGATTAGGTAAAAATTCATATATAACATGAATAGTGTTGCTAACTTTAAGGCCTCCAAATAATTATTTAGAATAATGAAAGAAATACCTTAATTTATTTAATAAATTACTGTTACGAATAAATTATGACGGTGTTACAATCAATAATTAGTAATAAAATCTCCGCCCTTCATCTAAACAAGATCACATCACAGCCTTCTACCTAATCTGATACAATCACAGCCCTCTATTTAACATGAGGCAATCTGAGCCTTACATCTAACCAGATGCAATTTTCGCCCTCCATCTACATGATGAAATCGTAGCCTTACATCTAATCAGATGCAATCACAATCCTTCATCTAACCAGATGCAATCACAGCTCTCCATCTACATGATGCAATCACAACCTTTCATCTAACTAGATGCAATCACAACCCTCCCTCTAACCTGATGCAATTCTCAGCCTATCATCTAACTAGATGAAATCTCAGTCTTACATCTAACATGATGCATCCACAGCCTTACATCTACCCTGATGCAATCTCATCCCTCCATCTACATGACGCAATTTAAGCCTTACATCTACAAAAGATCCAATCCCAGCCCTTCATCTCAACCAATTCAATCCAACCATTCATCTCACCTAAATTAATCCCAATCTCAACCAATTCAATCCAACCCTTAATCTCACCCAAATTAATCCCAACCCTCCATTTCATCTCATCTCCCTTAGGTCATCTTCTCCCCCTCTCCTCACCCACCTGCCGTCGACGCCCAGCCACCACCACGTGGAGGTGGCAGTGCCTCGCGCAACTGCCTGCGCGTGGCAGTGACGCCACGCCGGGCGCCGTTGCGCCTCCGCCGACACCCACTGTCGCTGTCGCCAGAGCCCGCTGCCGCCGCCGCGCCTCACTGGGCGCCGCCTCCTGGCGTGGTCGGCGCTGCCAGCAAGGTGAACAGGAAGGGGTAGAAGGATGAAAAGAGGAGAGAAAAAGAAAATAATATTTTATTCCAAAAAAGGGATAAACAACATGATTTAATTAAGAAATGATCGATTCGACTTCCGATCCAATACGATAAAATATGTCAAAAATCGTTGAAAAGCCCCGAAATATGAGAACAACGATATGAATAATGAATTGGAGAAAAGAAGGCCTAAATCCACTCACCGGACGGATAGAAAATGGAAGAAAAAGACGCGCAGGATCTTCGCCCGATCGACACTAACGAACTCGCAAACATCCGGCTCTGACGGAGATGGATATGTTTAGTTGAAAGGACTGAAATGAAAAATAATTCAACTACCAATATAAGAATTGTCACATTCAAATATAATAATTAATCTTTTATGTATATATTGATTTGTTTGGGTTAAGTTTTGGTTTCTTTAAAGTAAAAAATGCAAATTATTTTGATTTTTTAATTATATAAATTAAATTAAATTAATATTTATTATTATTCTATAGGTTTATATAATTTTTCACATATATGATATTTGTTATTATTATTTAATTATTTAGGTAAGAATATTTTTGGTTTAGAGTATAGTTTAATTTAAATTAATTTTAATATATTTTTTGTCATAATTTTCAAAAAAATTTAAATTTAAATTATATGTATATATAATTACGCAACGCGTGGGTCTTCGACTAGTTAGCATCTAAAGATCTATGAAAATAGCTTTAGAGTCAGATCAATTAAGTGACTCCGTTGCTGGTGTTTCTATAGCTTAGAGTCAAATCAATTAAGTGTCTCTGTTATTGTTATTTCTGTAGATCTTTAGATGCTAATTAGGAATAAATTTTGTGTCTATTAGTCTCTAAATATGAAGATTTAGAGAAAAAAAATCTAATTTATCTCTAATTTTATGTCTCTATAGGTCGATTTTGTTGTAGTATGTAATACTTTTGTGATGAGTTAGTCCTATTTATATATTAAATTTTAATATGAATTGAAATTTTTGTTTCAAAATCAAAATACACATAAAATTTCATTTTGTATTACAACAATCTATGGAGATTCTAAGGTGATTGTGCATTGTGATAGACAAAACTATCACAAAACTGTTTGAAACTGAGTTATACATTGGTCATTATACTTTTGTGTTGGCAAAATGGTCCTCTTTTGTGATAAGCAAAATGGTCCTCTTATGTGATGGCAATGGTCATTATACATTGGTCATACTATAGGTATCAATAGGTCTGACACTACTTCTGCAACGTGGTGACACTTCTTCTAGGATGGTGTTGCACATAAAATGGGAGATCTCCACACATCCCTACGACGAATTCCGCAACAATTTTTTAACTGATGCAAATTATGACAGCTTCAACACGACGAAGACTTCTACTTTAGCCTTTGATAGTCACACTACAAAAGAAAACGTCTTCTGCAACTGCCAAAGCGGTCGCAAAATTCCTTTGGCGACGGCGATACGCGGTTGCAACAATTCATCGCCGATGTCCTGGTCGCAGATAATGTGCGACCGCAAAAGGAGAGATCGCAATAAAAAATAATTGTGACAGATATTTATCGTCGCAATACTTCCGTCGCACAGCAACTGCGACCAATATTTTGCGACGACATTTTCGGTCGCAATACCGTCACAGAAGTGTATATATATTTTTTTAAAAAAATGAAAAATATAAATTCTTGTTTACAATATTTAATTAAAATACATATCAATCAAACAAGAGTCATCAATTTATAATTTATATACATCAAATAGATATCAAAATATTATATACATCGTATCAAAATATTATATACACCGTATCAAAACAACATTTACATCATATCAAAATAAAATATCAAACAAATACATCACTGGTGAGACGCATCAGACGGCGGCGGGGGAGGTGGCGAGGACAGGGGCTGCGGGGGAGGGCATCAGTAGGCGTCGACGATGATGATGGATCTGATACTGATGTCGTCGCGTCGAATGACGGGGAAGGCGGAGGGGCACGAGCACCAAGTATGATAGAAGCTATATACGCCAAGTACTCGTTCACATGTGTTATAGTATCCCTCATAGTAGTCATGTCAGTGCTGAGGCGTGCTTGAGCAGCCTCGATGGCCGCTAATCGGTCTTGATCTACACGTGATGTTGATGGACCAGCGGAGGAGGAGGTGAAGGCAGACGACCTCGCACCATGTGGCTGCAACAACGCCCGTGCGTGGGCCGTTGTGCCAATGCCATATACATGGCCGTGGTCTATGCCTGTCACCTGCTCCATGTGTCAGCATCAAGCTGATGCTGCGTAGGATCACCTCCTCGCTGGGTCACCAACTCACTGTACGTAGCCTTTAATGAAAATTAAGTGAATTAATTAAATTAATTATACATAATAGAACTAGATTTTAAAAAATTAAATATTAACTTACCAATATCGTCTTCGGCCTCCCGCCGATAAACTCACCCCGGCGAGGGTCACGCTGATATCTATGCGTCTCCTTGAAGACCCTTAGAGGGTCAACCGGGATGAGCATCCCATGCTCATCGCGCGTCCCCTGCAATAAAATAAATATAATTAGTTTTCCTATAATAATAATAAATGATCATTACATTACTTACCAATCGACACTCGTGGCTGATAAATGAGATGGACCCACCGGTATACCGAGCGATGGATCCCTCGACCAACGTCATCCTATTTTGGTGCGTCGTCCGGGAGGCACCCTGCCATCCCTCCGACACCCACATATCGCATAACTGATCCCATACGTCAACATGCATCCAGGCTGGCCCGTGTCCCTTGAGCGCATCCATAGGCGTATCTCTGTTACCGCCTATACTCATCCGCGCCTCATCCCGCGCCCGATGGAGGATATCCTTGAAAAGCCTCTTGTAGTAACCTTCCCAAGCATCCTTCACCTGTGCTTGAATGGAGGGATCCCAAGTATAGCGAGCCTACAAAAAGAAAATAAATTATGTAATACAATCATTTTAAATATTAATACAATTAACTAAAAAATTAATAAACTATGTACCTCGAACTCAGACCATAGTAAAGATCGAGATTGGTCCGGCACATGGGTCCATGAACGCCATGGCTCCCGAAAGAAACTCTTGATAATAGCAGTGATGCTGCGAGCAACATCATCCTGCTCGAATCTACAACTCAAGTATAACAACATAAGTAGCAATTAATTAATTAACAATCATAATAAACAAATTTATACTTACTTTAGACCGTGTAGCGATATGAGCTGACGTTGGTCGGCCGATGATGGTACATGAGCCCCCCGATTAGGCCCGCGAGGCCTACGACGACCTCGAGCCTCCGGGGCTGGTGTTGGTGTTGGTGCTGGTGCTGGTGTTGGTGCTCGCGACATCTACAGATGTATAGTACTAACCTCAAATTATATATTTATAAATTAAGCAATTTACAACATATAAAATTTCTTCAACAAAAGGTAAGCTGAAATGAACAGATAAGAACACTCTAAGATATAAGCAAAATAAGTAGTATCTTCCACATACAAGAGGACAATGTTGTTGGTGGATTTGCTTATGTCAAGTTGTCAACTGCCTACTGTAGACAACAAACAAGAACAAAAATTCCCATCGCTCTGGAGACTCAACAAAGCATTTCCACCACAAGAACAAAAATTCAAATTCAACTATCAAACACTCAACAAAGCCTCTCATCATGAGTAAAGAAAAGTTTGAGGTAAAGCAAGTCCTTCCCATGTGAAGCACATAATGCTTCATGCATCATATGTTCAACTTCAGGAAATGGATAGATTCTATGAATTGCCAATCTCATATGTCTTCTTATAATCACACATGTTGGCAAAGAAAATATGACATGGTAAAGTTTGAGTTTGGCAAAAGAATATCAAAGCGATTAATAATGCTACATTTTGGTAGATGGAAAATGCAGTAGGTAAAACATTTTTGTATCATCATTTGAAGGAATTATGATATGAAAATGCCAAGACATCAATAGAAATACTCAGGAAACAAACAGAACCACAGTACCACATTGGAGGAGTGCATAAATGCAAATTACTTCAAAAATTCTGTACAAAAAGCTCACAAACTTAAGTTATGGATCATAGGAGTTAGACGCAAGAAAATGAATGCTAAAAAACCATCCATACCATCAGTATAATGAACGTCAAACGAAAACCATGATGCCAAATCCCACAATAAGCATAGTTATAATACAAAACAAGAGTAGTTTGCAACAACCATCAAGGATGGTAAAGTAATAATGTACATTTAGTAGTTCTCTGTACCTCAACGACCTAGTCCTGTACTATCATGAATCATGAGCAATCCAGAATAGAGAAACATACATCAATCAGAACAATTACAGTGGAAAATTTATCTTACTAGTATGCACAAGTTATCAGAGGGGAGCTCGTAAATAGTATTAAAATTGGATGAATAATGTGCTATACTGTTGCACCGCAGCTATAGCTTCCACTGGTTAGCAACACATTTTTAACCACACCTTCGAGAACCCATTTTCAGTCTGCCTGGACATTCAAAATAACACAGCAAAACATACACATACCAGTAAAATTTAATTGAGCTCAAGAGCAGCAAAAGGCAACTGAAACTAGATTGATGTTGATAATGTTTCTATAAAGAAGTCTGTCAAAATAAATAACTGATTAGAGAAAAAAGACTAATTACCTCGAAGCATTCATGAGATCCCATGTTTGTAGTCATCATCTTGCCTCATTTGTTAACTAGGAAAGAAACTCCAACTTATAGACTTTCAGGCAATCAACAAGATCCAAGTAATTCAAATAATTTCTACAAGAATGTAAGTGGTACTTGGCACAATATGACCCAGTGTTGCATTCATGGTTTAAATACCGTATTGTACTAGGAAAATAAATGTTGAAGAAAATTGGCAGGAAACATGAATAAATTCATGCATCTTATCAGAATGTAAGTAGAACATGAATTTGAAACAGGAATTCAGGTTGTCAAAGTCATATTGTATCTTATCCATCACCACCATTTTGCACTATATGTCTACATCATGTATCGTCCACATGTTCATCCTCATTGTCACTGAAATTTCTACTAGGTTTGCTATAAAGTACAGCTCAAGATCCAAAAGTCAGTGGCGCATTCAGTAACACTTCTATAACAGCTATTTTGTAGATATCAGAACTATTAAGTTGGTTTTGAATCCTGTCATGTATAGATGATTGAGTTCAATTTTCAAACCAGTCAAAGTTCTAGTTTGCATATCTTGATTATACATATATTCTCAGAAGTCAAATGAACACTAGAAAGGATCAGAAGAGAATTGCTTGATTTCCAAATTAACCTAACATTTACAGTGTCACCTTTTATATCTGAAAATATATTCCTAATACAATGAGTTCAGTGTACGGAACAGAGATACAAGAAGACCATGAAAATTCTAAATTTGAGATTTATTTGACCCAATAACAAAAAAAAAAGAGATAAAAGCACTTCATCTAACTTTGAAATTACGATAAATTTATTTTTATGTATTCTCAGATATCTAATGTTTCCATCAAAAGACTCATTCATGCCTTTTCCCTAATCTTCACAAGTATTTGAAAGCAGAGCAGTAGATACCTGACGGGAGGCAGAAAGAGGGTAGCGTGAGTAGGGTTGATGCCTACTGCGGAGAGTAGGCGGCAGCGTGATGCCTGACTGTGGAGAGAGGAAGATTGTCGCGATTGCAAGGGATATGCTTTGAGTCTTCGATAGGATTTCGGCGGTGGCTAGGTTTCGGCGACTCGAGAGAGAGAGAGGGGGGGGGAATACCAGCGGCGCAGGCGGGCGGTGGGCGGCGATCGACGAGAGAGAGAGAGAGAGAGAGAGAGAGAGAGAGAGAGAGAGAGAGAGAGAGAGAGCGGGGGAAGAGAAAAAGAGAGGGCGGACTGAAATAAAAATTATACCCTAGCGGTTTTGTGACTGTAAATAACGGTCGCAAAAAGCGATCGCGAACGGTCGTTGTACCATCGCTGAGGTTTCAACTTTGCGACGGACACGCCGTGCGGTCGCCATACGGTCACAAAGTGTCACTCATGCGACCGGCAAAGCCGGCGATCGCAGAACTATCACAATCGGCGACGGCAACTCTGCAGTCGCAAAATGGCCGTCGTAAAAGGCCTAATTTCTAGTAGTGTCACATATGCTTTTTTACCATAACATTAGGGCTTTTGCAACATCCAAAACCATCAACTTTCTATCTGCTAGATCATGTAATTCGCCAATGTTAATAGTTGTTTGACATAATTTATTTCTTGTCGTACATACAACTTGATCAATTTCTTGTACCATTTTACCACCAACTTTAAATTACTTTAAATATATCAACCTAAATTAAGGAGATTCTTTTCTGTTTCCTAGTGCCAACACTAGTGCCCTAAGCAAGCCAAATTGTGGATGTTTATGTAAATCAATTCAAGATATGTATTCATCTTCGAACATATGATCATCATACGATATTTAATTCTCAATTAGTCTGCACCTCGCTTTTAAGAAACAAGCGACTTCTTTAATTGCTAGTCCTTGTCATCTATTTAGGTGGATTAAATATAGAAAATAAATACATACGAGTTTGCCCCGTGAGAAGAATCAAGATGCAAATATGGAAATAGTACGTCATGATT
This sequence comes from Canna indica, assembly GCA_034359265.1. NCBI lineage: Eukaryota > Viridiplantae > Streptophyta > Magnoliopsida > Zingiberales > Cannaceae > Canna > Canna indica. Next base: position 25,203,584 of record CP136898.1, on the reverse strand, counting down.
TGCACCCGTAGTTAATACAAATACTTGCCTAATTTGAAAAAAATCTAGAGGTTATCTATATTCCTTAAAAAAAACTCCACCCGACTTATCATTCTGGATTGCGCGCTTGACCAACTATTGGCCAAAATACCTGGGTAAAATTTAAGCACTTAGTCATGCTTCATAATTTAAAAAATGGGCAAGTCATCTTGTCAAATGGTAGAAATTAACCAAGAAAACTTAATTAGAGGTATTGTTTACGAGCATATCAGTCACCCGAATCACCGAGCGGCCTCCAACCCAAAGATACTAGTGTTATTATATGTATATGGTAGATTTACTTAATTTGAAAAAACAAAATAATTTTTAGAAGGATTTTGAAACTCATAAACATCACTAGTATTAGTTGAAAATTAGTTGTCATGTTTCCCAATTGATAAATGATGGTCTTTCTTCGTGATGTTTCCTCCAATTAATATATATATATATATATTTGTGTGGTATTACTTTTTTTCTTTTTTTCTTTTTCGCTTTTTGGTTATTAACAACTCATTTTTTAATGAATTCATGAACTTTCTCCTAAAAATAACGCTTTTTTATCTCTAAAACTCGTTAATGCCTTCCACTAATTAATTTCGTTAGGCACCTTCCATGCATGAAACCATAGCCTCTCAACCACACACCATAGCACTGTACATTCCTTCTCCGATATAAATTTTTCAAAAATAATTCCTTCGCATTTAAAAATATGAGCCAATTCGTTTTTGGTTTTACTGCCTATTCATCTGTGGTGGATATCGCTACCTGCCATTTCTCAGAATTCGTCACGCCATGAAGCAGCATGTATCTGTGTGTATATAAATCAAGTGGGGGTGTGATTCTGAATCCATCGCCCTCTTCTCTCCTCAAGGGCTCTTATGTGCACGAAGCAGATAAGGGCAAGGGCTCTTAAATTCCTAGTAATGCAAAGCAGATGCTTACAGTGCATCAAGTGCAACAATGGAGATGAAGCTTTCTTCCCTTGCTAGTTAATGTCCATGATCTTTTACTGCAAAGCACTAGTGTGTGGAGGTACGTATGGCGTTCGTTATTGCTTTTCTTATTATATATTTCATGTAACTCTCACTTTCTCTTTGATTATTTTGAATCGAAACAACAATAGAGAAAAAAAAAAAAATTCTCCTTGGGTATTTTTCGGAGATGCTTCTCATGTTTCGATTTTCTCTTATTTTGGTTGAAGGATTTCTGTACCGTTTGAAGCAATGGACTACCAATTGGAAATTCGAAGGTATATGTATTGGGTGAAAAGTTAAATAATTGGATTTAAAATGGATAAGACCAGATAGAAGGATCTTTAGTTTTTCTTTTTCTTGCATGATCACATGGTTAAGAAATAGATTTTGTTAATTTTCATGTAATTAACAATGATTTATTATATATAAATATATAGATATATACTCAGTTTAAATGGGTGCAAACATAAATTGCAATATTAGAATTTCATTTGTAGTAAGTGATCCATTCTTTAATCTATTGTTTTTGTCATCCCTTTCTAATTCCCATCCAAATTAAGGTGCAAGAACAGCTCAAAAAGATCGGCTACCGAAGAAACTTATAATTGCCAATCCCTGAACGGTGAGTTGATTGCACTCTTCTTATCATAGGTTTAATTTGTTTGGTTATATACATCATTTATAAAGGATTTTTTATTATATGTAATTGGATTGATGCAGAAAGGGATATGCCATTGAAGAAGAGGAGAAGTTTATACAACTTTGTTTGCAAAGATGATGAGGAGATGCAGCATGAAGACTTCATAGAGAAAGATGGAAAGGAGATCTGCAAAGTGAAGGAAACGACTGACAAATCCCGAGAGACAGCAGCAAATCCCACAGACATCGCAGTTGTTGCTGCTACTGAGAATGATGATGCAACTGGATTGTTTGTGTCAAGAAAAAGCAAATATAAAGGAGATCACATGATCCACAAGGAAGAAGGCAACAATAAAGCAGAAGATGTTGTTACTGATGAGCTTATTAATCAGATCAAATTAGTCCGTGTTGAAGAAGAGAAGGATTTAGAAGCAAGATTTGCCGAAACTGTAGTCTTAAACACCGAAGACCGCTCTTATCTGGACGAGGACATTAATCTATCTCCTAAAATTTCTTGCGAGGATCTACATGATGGTGACGATCGTCATACTCAACCAGAAGGAAGAAGTAGGTCTCAGAGGATTAACAACGAGACTAGATGGGTTGTTACAAGAAAGAGGTCCGTAATCAAGTTCAGTAGGGCACCCGTCCTACATGTTGATGTAGAAACTCCAAATGAGGAAGAGGTAGAAGACAAAAATGACAAAGTAACTGATCGAACTGAAGAACAACTTTGCACCAATGCAAAGAAGAAGCACGGGCGGGTCGAGTTCGAGAATGAGATGCCAGCAGAAGGTGCAAGGTGCAAAAACGTTAGTGAAGAGAATGGTGGATCCGCTGAATGGCGTCGCAGAGTAGGGAGGCCAAGGAAAGACGGGACGTATGCACTACAAAAGACTCGTTCAATCCAAGAACTGCTTCGGACCTTGCCCCCAGTTCCGTCTCCAGAAGTCCCTCAATCAAACATAACTTCAGCAACTAGTGATCAGTCGATTACAGGTTCGCCTTCAGCGAGTGTGTGATCAGTACTTTACCTTAGTTCATGTTTTCCTGTCTTGGTTATGCTCATGTGAGACTATATAGTCCAGTGTCAGTCGTTTCAGATCCTTTAGTTTCTGCTAATCTATCAAAAGTCTTGTTGTAGTAGTTTCTCCAAGAAATCAAAGGTCTTGTTGTTTGGTTGTTGTTGAATTGCTCTTCTTGTGCTCCTAAATAACTCGTGTTATTTCTTGATGTTGCTTATGGATTCATCTCAAAAAAGCTGCTAGTATATATCTTCTCCGTTCACTGTATAAAAACAAATAAAAGAAAACAAGGAAAAGAGCCTTAACATCACACTTAACTTCCATGCATTAGCCAAAATCACTTTCCTATGTCCTTCAGAAAATGTTCAGAAATAATGATTTGATTGCAAACAAAGATCACTTTCCTATGTCCTTCAGAAAATGTTCAGAAATAATGATTTGATTGCAAATTAAGAAAGATCCTGATATATATAGTTGTTTCTTCAAGAACACGAGTACAAAGGCAATGATTGGTTGAAAAAGAGTAGTGTAGTATACACTTTATTTACAAGTATTGTAAAATCTAAAAACTAAATCATAAAACTGTCTCACTGATTTTTTATAATTAGCTACACCTGATAACATGGATTTATGGGATGAATTTCGGTGCAAATTGATATAGTCAGATCGACCATTCACTACAACACAATTAATCTATAGAGACACAAAATTAGAGACAATTAAGATTTTTTCCTAAATTTTTACATTTAGAAATTAATAGACATAAAATTTGTTCTAAATTAATTAGTCTGTAATTAAAGATCTATAGAAACAACAGTAACAAAGTCACTTAATTGATCTGACTCTAAAACTTTTAGAGACAAATAATTGACTTATACGACATAACACAGTCTCAATAGGTCATCTGTGTTGTAGTGATTTACACATGAGGTTGTTGGTACGTACAACATGCGAAGGCGAAGTCCTTCCATATTTATAAAAATATATTCCCTATATGAAGATAGTGGATTTCTTCCTGTATAGTTAGGAAATCTAGATAGCCGATAAATAAGGTCACAAGATGTTTCTTAATTGTTGTGTAAGTATGCATGTACAAAGATTTGAAATCAGATTTATTCTGAGTATCCCGAATGAAGAAAATGCGAGTAGAAAGAAAACATAATTAAGAAATGCTCTAATATGATTCCTTAGTAGTTACAGAGCAAAACAAGATAAATATTTTGCAAATGAAAGAACCTTTAAATAATAAATCAATGCAGAAACTCAATGGAATTGTGGCGAAACTAGGACCTCGATGACCTACACTAGATGGAGGTGAATAGTAAGTTCGCTAAACTTTTAGCCTAAATTCGGTTTTAATCATTTTCTTGATTACTTAGGCAAATGCTCAATTCAACTAGATGAATGCTGAAGCGAGTAAATAACACAAGTAATCAAAACATAAATAGTATCAATGCTAACACAACGATTTATAGTAATTCGATCTTAATGCTTACTCCACTACCTAAGCACCCCGCTTAATTAGAATTTTCAAACTTAACTTTACTAGATTATATTGTTTCACTTACAATGATGACCTTTTACCCGAAGAGTCTCCGCTCTCACACCTAAGGCACTTCCACACCCGAAAGTCTCTGCCTTCTTACAAAGAGCACTCTTCCACCTCAAACCCTAAGGGATAACAATCAATAATCCTAGCCAACTAAGTTTACACCAGTGAATTTAAGCCTTACAACCAAGGCAATCACCCAATCAAACAATCTAGCACCCTAGGTTTACGAACTTGAAATACAATGAAATAAACCACAAAATACAACACTAAATGGAGCAATAAATTAAACAATAAAGTACTTAGCTCCATAATAAGATTCCTAGCTTCCTCTTGATATCTTTGATGGTGAAACAATGATGTCAAGGCTTACTCAAAGAGATGATGAATCAAAGCTAGGATTTTCACAAAAATTGGCTCAATGAGGCTTAGAATTGATCAAACAATGTCTCAAGTATAATAGAAGTGATCAAGATGGGTGAAGGAAGGCTAGAACATCAATATATAGAGAGTCATGAAGTAGGCTCGGATGAAACACCACTCAATGGCTAAAAAAATAGTCGTTGATGTTCCGTCGATCGATCATTCGATTGAAGGTTCAATCGACAGAAAGCCTATTGTGGGTTTTCGACTGAATTCGGTCGCTCGTCGATTGAGGATCGGTAGACTTAACAATCGACCAAACTTTTGATCGAAACTACACTCAATGTTGTTTCAGCAAGGTCTAATCTTTCAAGCATTATCCTTATTTAATATTTCTTAATTTTAAGTTATTAATCTTTCAAGTTATTAATTTTAAAATATAAATATTAAATAAGGAAAACCGTCCCCCTCCCCATTTCGATTCAATAAAAATATCTGAATAATCAAAATCCTTAAGAATCAAAATCTAAATTTAACTTGGAGTCTAGTATTAATTTACGAAAATTGAAAATTTTAACGTCTCTCGCGTCAAATATGGATAGTTTAAATGTTTCCCAAATTCCTTAAAGTAGGTCTTTAACTTGTTTCTACTCAAGGAACAATTACTGAGACTTTTGATGCTAAGGATATGTCTAAATCATATAGCCCTACAAGGAGATCCCTAGACTTTTGAAAAAATTTGTGTCGTTTTTAGATTTTTCTGATTTTCATGTTTTGAATTTGGGGTTTTGGTTTTTAAATTTCTTTGCATCACAAAGAGAATTTACAACACATGCTAGACACCTTAAAGCTAAACTCTATATTTTCGACGAAATCCAAGCGTCGACAATCATGCTTCTGATTTCTTCGATTTCTTCTATATTTTTTATTGCGGACGTCGCGCGCAAATCGACATGGAACCTAAAAATATTTTTTGCTCAAATATTAGTTTCATATTTGTTATTATCAAAACCGAGATTAAAATCAAAATTAACAACCTTAGACTAACATCCCATAATTATGGGGTGCAATGTTGGATCCTATAATTAATTACGGGGTACAACATTTTAAGTATACTATCCATCAAATAAATTTTTGTAAAGTCCGAGTTATAACTAACACTGATGCAATCTATTCCCGTTACTTTTCAAATGTCAATTCATTCACTTTCTAAATAGAAACATTGATTTTATGATTGGGTTCACTTGTTTCTTAGCTAGATTCGCACAATTTCCTATCAAATTTTATCACTTCTTTATCAGACTCACTATTTAGGGAAATAAACATTTGACGATTGTGGTTATCAATCCGACCCCATGTCATAACGAGGGTGAAGTCTAAGCAAACCTTATTTGACTTGTTCGCGAGGTTTCAATATTTTATTACTCTTTTGCTTTCTATCCAGCGGTGAAGCTACATTCGAATTACGGGTGTCCAATGACACCACTAAATATCAAGATAATTCATTTATATATTTAAAATATATATTATAAATAGTTTATATGTGTATTTATTAATAGAAGCATATATACTATTGACACCGGCCCCTATTTATTAAAATACCAATTTATTTATATTTATTTTTATTTATTTTTAATTAGGCTAAATACATTAAGTTTAAGTAAAATAGTTAAGTAAATTTTAATTAAATTTAATTACATCAGTTAATTTAGTTAAATTAAATTAAATTAAATAATTTTAATTGAATTGTGTTATAAATTTTTTTTTTTACTTTTTAAATGATAATATCATAGAACAAAACTTGTGACAATTTTAGTTATATTAAAAATTTTAGATTATTTAAATTAAATACATAAGTAGTTTTAATTTAATTTCTTTGTTTAACTTTAATTAAATTACTTTTGTTAATTTTTTAATTATTATTAAATTACTTAGACTTATTTTAAATAAATAAATTACTTATGTTAATATAAATGAGTTAATTTTTAATATGTTATAATATGGAAACTCGTAAAAGACAATTATAAAAGTAATTATTTTATATTTATATTTTGTATCAAATATATTATTTTTAATTAGTAAAATTTTAATGTGTATTTAAATCTTATTTGATAAATTTTTTATTTAAATATCTTTCTTCGTATATTAATAATAGGAACAAAAGTAAAAGCTTTAGATGGATGAGTACAACCCATGCCCATTGTTTGCCATCCAGCAAGTCTCATATCTTAAAATTTCTTATTTATTTATTTTCTTAAATGAGTGAGTTTGATTAACAAGTTAGAAAATCTAATTAGAAATGGTGTGAATGTGGCTAAGAAACAAGTGAACCTAACCATAAAGTGAATGATTCTGTTTAGAAAGTGAGACATAGATTGCAGCGATCGTAGGTATAACTCGGTCTTCACCAAAAAAAAAATTGATTAGTAGTATACTTAAAACGTTGCACACACCCCCCCCTCCAATTATGATATCCTAGCTTCGCCACTGAGTACAGGATAACATCAGTGGAGGAATCCTTTGCTCGTCATACCAGCGAGTTCATTCCCTTTACAAGCGACGAACATCGTTTGGTAATTAAGTAATTATTCATTACTTGTAGAGTTATTATTAAAATCGAATATTCAGTGCATTATAGGGGACACATGATGAGTAATGCACGCTTATACATGTTGACCCTCTCAAGGTCTTTGAGGCTACGAACAGATATTAGTGTGGCCCTCATCGAAGAGAGTTCTTCAGCGGGAGATCAAATACCATCTTGGTACGTAATTGTTTCAACTATACTTCCAATATTTATTTCAAGGCTATATATACTAAGATTGTCATGCAACGTGGAGGCGATCCTGTGCAACAATATTAGTTAGATGTTGACACATGGATGCAAGTGGTAAGTACCAAGCATGGCCATGTGTAAAGTATCAGCACCGCTGCTATGAGACCGTCTACGTCATCTGCATCTAGAAGATTACTGGAGCGATTAGATAATGTCGAGATGACTCAAGCATGCATCATATCTGACATTTCAGCTATTCATAAGTATTAGGAGATCTTGCCGATAGACAACCTAATGCTCCACTTCCTCTATCATTTGACCTGACAATCACCATATTAGAACCATCTTCGTCATTGACGCCCAATGATGCACCCCACACTTAGTAGCTATTGACATCGTATCTGCCATTACTGTCGCCGCTTGTGCCCGAGAGTTATTTGTTTGTTCTTATCATTTTAAATGTTATATGACATTTGGACACATTTTTTATGTATATTGCTATGATATTTATAGTTTAATGCATATATTGTAGCAGTTGATGTTATTTGGTGTTTGATCGAACTTTGATGTCATTGTAACTGTTACAGATGTTATATCAAAGTTTTCTATGATAACTAGCCATCGTGCAATCGTCACGAAAGTCTATCAAAAGGCTACCTATTTTACAGGTCACCTACAATATATCGCCCATCCACTGCAATGGATGTTGGTCATCGCATCGCCATCACAAATGATTAGTGAATTGTAATAGTGATTGTCGATCGAAGAAGTCTTTGCGATTAACTATGCAATTCTTTTCGTTGTCGCCAAAGTCGTCACAAATTGCCAACGATCGACGACGATTGTGTTTGCCATTGCAGAGAATCTGTACCAACTTCTTATGCAATGGACTTTTTACGATTGTTGTTTGTCATTATTGAATTGATCTCACATATGTCATTATTGAATTGACCTCACATATATCTGCCACACTTAGTTGACCTCCTTGACATGTTGCAGCTTCCCCAATCTGTATCACAATATCTTGATAGGGAAATAGTGTTGTTTGTTGCATAGAATAACTCAAGGCCAAGTTCTTTCTTTAGATACTTCAGTATCCTAATGGCTACCTAGTAATGGGATTTTTTGGGTTTTTGGCTAATTTGGCTCAATGTCCGTACACTGTATGATATATCAGGTCTTGTGATTGTCATGTACAGAAGTTTGCCAATTAATCTTTTATAGCCACTGCAATCATCAACCAATAGATTTGTAACATCTGTTTCAGTCACTATATCATCAAATTTGATATTAGCCTGCATAGGTGTGTTCTTAGGCTTACAGTCTTTCATTTTCAACTTAGTCAGTAGGTCTATGATATATTTTCTCTTACATATATGAAGTCCTTTCTTTGTCCTTTGTATTTCCAAACCTAGTAAATACTTGAGTTCACCTATATTCTTGATCTTGAACTGGATATCCATGAATCTCTTAAGATTTCTGATTTATTCCTCATCAGTACCAGTCACTATGATGTCATCCACATATATTAACACAACAGTTATCAACTCTTCTTTTCTTTTCACAAACATGCAAACATCAGCAGTACACTACATAAAACCTTGTGAAATGATGCTAGCTGATAACTTTGAATACCACTGCCTACCAGCTTGTTTCAATCCATACAATAATTTTAATAACTTGCATACCTTGTTGTCACCTGAATTTCCATAATCATGAGGTTTTTGCACGTAGACTTCTTCATTCAGCTCTCCATGCAAGTAGCGTTGTTTACATCCAATTGATGCAAAGGCCATTCGAAAGTGGCTACCACAGCTAACAAAATCTTCACTGTTGCCATCTTTGACACTGGGGCATAAGTTTCCTGGTAGTCAACTCCTTCAATTTGGGTGAAGCCCTTGGCCACAAGCCTTGATTTGTACTTCTCCACTTCACCATTTGGCATGAATTTGGTTCAAAAACTCATTTGCATCCAATAGCTTTTTTTCCCTGGAGGTAAATCACATGAACTCCAAGTTTTGTTAGCTTCTAGTGCCCTAAATTCATCTTGCATAGATTCAATCCATATAGGACTTTGGACAGTTGTTTCATATGTTTGTGGGTCTTAATGAGTTTCTATGGTAGCTAGGAAGGCTTTGTGTTGAATGAGAATATTGGACATGTTAAGGTACGTACTTCTCGATGGGGTACAAAACAATCCTCTTAGAGGTCTCAGGAGTGGTTTTTTGAGAAATGACATTGCACTTGTAATCCATAAATTTCACTGGTTTTCTTTTATCTCTCTGACTTCTTCTTATTTAAGGTTGACTCAATTGAGGTGGACTAATAGAATTTTCGATTGGGGGAAGCTCAACAAAAAGCTCATCTTCAATGTTCATTTCTACATTTCCTTCTGATTGAGAATCAATAACCTCTGGAATTGTATTTTGTTTTCTGACCTTAGTGGATTCTTGAACATTTTTGGAGGGCTTGTGGTTGTTTAGTGGATCGGAGAAACAAGGTTCTTCAATGAAATGGTTTTCAATACATGGTAGTGGAAAAATAGTTTTCTGGTCATTGGTTTTTCTGAAAGGGAATATTTGCTCAACAAATGTCACATTTCTAGAAATGGTAATGGAGTGATTTTTCAAATCATACACCTTCTATCTTTTTTCCATGAGAATACCCTAAAAACGCACGCTCAGTTGCTCTGGGTTCAAATTTTGTTCTCCCTTGTTTGAGAGTATTAGTGTAACAAAGGCAACCAAATGATCTGAGGTGACTGTAATTTGGTATCTTATCATACAAAAGTTCATAGGGACTTTGGTTGTCAAGCACATGACTAAGTAGCCTATTTATAAGGTAGGTGGTTGTTAAGATACAATCATCCCAAAATTTCAAAGGAAGTTCAAATTGAAACCTCAGACTCCTGGCTACTTCTAGTAAATGTCTGTGTTTTCTCTCAATTATAGAGTTTTGTTGAGGTGTTTGTACACAGAAACTTTGATGGCAGATACCTTCATTTGCTAAGTAAGTATTCAATGTTGAATTGAAAAATTCACTCCCATTATCAAATCTTATGAAAGATATGATGATATTTGGGACTTGGCTTTTATGAGCAAACAAAAAGATCCAACAGGCTCTTGTGTAGTCATACACTAATGTCAAAAAATAAAAACAACCATCATAAGTAGGGGTTTTGTGAGGCCCCCAAACATCATAGTGAAGAATATCAAATGAACATGAACTTTTATTCATACTATCAGGAAATGGTAAAATACACTGTTTGGCTTTTGGACAAATATTGCAAGAAAAAATAAAATTGTTGTTCAACTCTGGTATTACATGAGACAAAAGTTTCATTCTTTGGAAAGACATGTGTCTTAATCTAAGGTGCCAAAGTGAAGACTTGTCTAAGCTTGTATTCAGGGCTTGAGGTATACTCTCTTTGCATCTGCTCACAGGTGAAGCTCAAGCTAACAAGTACAAGCCATTCACTTCCTTACCACTCCCAAGAACCTTCTACGAAGCTAGGTCCTAGATCACAAAATGTGATGGTTCGAATGTTACTAAATAATTTAGCTTTTTGGTAATCTTACTAACAGACATTAAATTAAACTTGAAAGAGGGGACAGTTAATGTGTTTGGTAATTTAATGTTTCTATTTATATAGGCAGTACCTACATGGGAAATTGGGGTAGCTGAACCATTGGGTAAAGCAACCTTATCACTATGAATTTACTTGGATGCATTTTCTAACACTATTTGGCTGGATGTTATATGATTAGTGGCACCACTGGCTAAAATCCAGTATTTAAGAATTTAACTAGCAATAGATCATATAGGCATACTAGGTATACCTACCACGTTTACTTGGTGCTGAGTAGTGCATTTTCGATCAATTAGCTTCATCAAAATGCTTATTTGTTCCTCTGTGAATGCTCCTGAAGTAGCTTCATGTGCGCAATGAGTTCCTAAACTTTTCTTGTCACCTTCAGCATTCTCAGAACTCTCAGCTTGTATGTTATAGGCTTGGTTTTCATTTGCATTTTGCTCATTCATTTTCTGTTTTCCTTTATACTATTTGTTTCCTGGGTGCCCTGGTGGGTAACCATGTAACCTGAAACAAACTTCCCTAGTATGCCCTGGTTTTTAACAATAATCACAAAACTTTTTTGATGCAAAGGTGTCTTTGTTCTTGTTGTACTTGCCATTGTTATTTTAGTACTCATATGTTGCATTTAAAGCCACACTGTCAGCATATGAATTGCTCTGAATTCTTACTTAGCGTTGGCTTTCCTCCTGTTCCAATAGTGAGTAGACTTGGTTGATATCAAGTAAGGGCTTCATTAGCAAGATTTGCTCCCTGATTCCAACATAAGTCTCATTCAGCCCCATCATAAATTGACTTAGCCTCCATTTTCGCATGTTTAGCTTCCCTGTCACGCAACTGCAGAATGAACTAGCCTCCAAAGCATCCAACTCATCTCATAAGCCTTTCAATTTGGTGAAGTAATCAGCTATTGATGAGTTCCCTTGCCTCGTTGAGCTCACAAACATTCTGAGTTCAAAGATTCTCGACTCGCTACTTTTGCCAAATCTACCTTCTAACTCACTCCACATCTTGGCTGCGGAATTTGCATACATGACACTTGTGCTGAGGTTGGGTGCTATGGATTGCAAAATCCACGAACATACCATGTCATTATACCTTTTCCACAGTCTAAACCTTAGTGAACTTTCTTCATGTGCGATTAGGGTTCCATCAATGAATCCTATCTTATTTTTTGCAGACAGTGAAATAAGCATTGAACGCTTTCGGGGCAGATAATTTTCATGCCTTGAGAGTTGTACAGAAACAAGGCTCATACCGGGATTATCGTTTCCTAGGAGTATGTAGGGATTGTCATCAATCTCAATTGTCTCCGATGAGGATCCGCTATCTAGAGTGTTCTGCGATTCGACCGTCGTCGACCTAGCGCCACTCGATCTGCAATTTCTGGCCATCTATTGACGATCGATCCAAGCTTAAAATCTCAGATGTTCCTCTTCAATCCGCAAGACAATACCTTTCCCGCTTTGATACCATATTGAATTGATCTCAAATAGATCTGAGCTCAAAAACTTGAGTCTGAAATGGGGAAATATGGAAAGAGGGAAAAGAATTCTTATCCAATTCAAAAGTTACAGCAGCTTTATATACATAGCTGCAATGAATACATGGAATGACCTTAATGCCCTTACAGTTAAATCCTAATGCTACTAACAATCTTAACACTTAATCAGCTAAATGAATTATTGATTACTGAGCACCTAAGTGTAAAACTACTTCAATTACTTAAATGGGAAACCGAGCAATTACAATAAAAAAGCATACACAGTAAAAGCAACTGAGTAAATGTGAAGTCTAGTTCAATCCAATAGTCATTGCATAAAAACTATGACGACGTCATTACGATTGTCAAAGTTGTCGATGAACTCCGAATTTTTCCAAGTGTAATTCATAGACATAATTGAAATAAAATAAAAATAGACTAAGGATTGATGGATGTCGAATTCATCAAAAATAAATATCTACTTCTTGAAATTTTATAATCATGACAAATAGGGTCGAATCCACGGAGAGTGATTAATTTTAATGCAACCACGACTAATTTGTCTCTAAATTCGGATGGAACAGCCAATACCGGTAGACTAACTATTGTTCTAATAATCTGGTAACAGACCAATAATTAAAAAGAAACGATAGAATAAATTTCGCAGGAAATAAATGAAATACTAGAAAACAAATACTTTAAGCATGGAAGAATGTCACAATCCATAGTACCGAAACGTCGAATTATCCTTTAGCTAGAAAAAAAAGTGAATCGGCCACACATTTCAAACTCACAATTTCTTTCTCAAAAATAAACTACTGCTGAAAACTTAAAGAGCAAAATACAAATGGAGGCTAAAGCTAAGAAATTATCAACCCTAAAAACTAAAACTAAAAATTGGCCTAATAACTAAAGCTAAAAACCAGCCTAAAAACTAAAGCTAAAAATCAGCCTTGTTCATTACAACACTTCTCCACTTATAGGAGAATTCCAAATCTAACTAAAATAAAAATAAAAATCAAATCAACCCTACATGGCATTAACTAATCAATCAAATATCCTGGTTTAATATTTTTGACACAAATTGATTGTTAAAATTCGGCTGAAAACATGGAGCTAAGATTTCAACATCAAACATGGCAAATTCTGATTCTGTCACATGTATTCTCGCTAAGGCGTGGGCACGTCCAAGGCAGTGCGATCAGATCCAGCTTGCATTCCAATTTTCAACTTTCAAAAAATGTGCAAATGGATTCTTTTTTATTTCTTTCCATCATTTGTTGTCTAAAAGTTAAACAAAATAATAAACACATTTTAGGAAGTATTTAATTTGAAATTAGCATGAAAATAAGCAACAAAAGATGAAAAATAAACATGTCATCAAATCTCCCCACACTTAAATCATGCTTGTCCTCAAGCATAACTCAAATCGAACAATCACTCTCTTTAAAATTCATCGCATCCTATCACAGCTCGCATCATGAAGTTTTAGTAACTCAAACAAAAAAGATAATAGCTAGCAACCTTTCACAATAAAATCTCATCCATCCACATAGATTTATGATTACTTAGATGCAAATTCAAAGTACAAGATGCAAAGTATGAAGAGTTTTGAGCACACATGCAAGCTTCAAAAATAATTATCGCATAGAAGAACATCTACCAAGCAATGCCACAAGTTTGAAATAACTAAAAGACTTAACTTATTGACTAAGCATCTTTTATTTTCCTAGATCGTTGCTCAACCTTTTGACGCGAGGACACACATTGGTGATGCATGCACCCGGTTACTCGGTTGGCCCCGAATCTAAGTTTCTTGCCTAGAATGTCATGCAACCTTTTGACGCGAGGACACACATTCGTGGTGCATGCACCCGGTTACTCAGTTGATCACAATTCTAGATGGCTACTAGCTCTGCTCATGATCTTTGGTGATCAGCAGAGTAGTGATGCTCTTTCTTTCTTTCTCTTCTTTTTTTTTTTCTTTTTTTTTCAAACTTGAGGCATAGCAAGGTATAGTTCCTACTGTGCAAGAAAAAAAAAACTAAGCAGACGTGATTATTTTAAAATTTATTGCATCTTAAAATTCTAAAAGTTCATAAAAAGATGGTCATATATCGTATGGAGGGATGAGAAATGCATTATTCATGTTGGCTCTCTATTGTAATTCGGTTCAAGGCATTTTAACACAATGATTTGGGATGTTCAAAGATGCAAATGAATTCTTCAAGAAAACAATTGAAATGTATGAGTTAAAAGAAGCATTGAGTTCTAGGACAAGATTCAAAAAAAAACTTATCAAAATTGTGCAAAACAGTGACCTTCTAATCAAAAGAAACAATGATGTTTGAGCAAAATAAAGGTGTCATGCAAAAGCAAAATAAACCCCTCCCCACACTTAAAATCCACATTGTCCCCAACGTGGTTCAAAATAATTTCAAAATAAAATAGTAACAAATTGGGAAAACGAGAACTTCCCTGAACATTGGAGGGTGTCGGTTGTTTGCTACTGCCTTGGGTTTTAGGCGTGGTCATGCCTAAAACTTCTAGTGTGCCTTTTAAATTTTGTCTCCTTTTTCTTTTAGAAATTCCAAAACTCTACTATTGATATTGAATTCACCCTTTGCCAAAAGATATTTGGAAGAAATTAAAACCAGAAGTAAAAGAAAAATAAAAACATATCTAAAGAAATTGAAAAGAAAATTATGCAAAAGTAAAAACTAATAAATAAGGCGTGGGCACGCCTAGAACTTGGGTTGCCTCCCAAAAGCGTCCTGTTTTTTGTCTTGGGTCAGACTCTGCTGCAGTTTTTATGAGTTTAAGACGCGGGCACGCCTAATGCTTGGGTTGCCTCCTAGTAGCGCCCTGTTTTCTATCCTGGGCCAGACTCTACTGTCATGTTTCACGTAACTGCAGTTGCATATTTTAGATGCCTAGGCAGTGGCCTCAATTCTAATTGCGGTATCTGCATAATAGAATGTGGAAGCTTGGTGCGAGAAGTAAATGGTTCTAGGCATGAAGCATTAGTTTTTGTGGTTTTGAGCGTCTTTATTTCAACCTGCAAATTATTTTCATAATCAATTTCAATACTATCCAGATTGATATTCATGTCCATAACACTCAAATTAAATATTTCGTGAGCTGGAATGCCAACAAAATCAATACTGTTAACACAAAGTTTTTGGCTAGGAAATTTCATGGTATCATAAACATTAAATTTGATGACTTTCGCATCAAACTCCATAGTGAGTGTGCCATCATACACATCTATTTTTGTCCTAGTTGTGCTAAGAAATGGTCTCCCAAGTAGAATTTCAAATGAGTTGGAAGAAGTATCTTCCTCCATGTTAAGCACAAAGAAATCTATAGGAAAAATTAGATTGTTTACTTGAACTAGGACATCTTCCAACACTCCTTCGGGGTAAACAATCGATCGATCAGCCAATTGAATTATCACACCTATCTTTTTCAATGGACCAATGTTTAAAGATGAATATATAGACAATGGCATGACATTTATAGATGCTCATAAGTCACACATAACTCTTTTTATACCAATGTTGCCTATGTTACAGGAAATAGCAAACATACCTTAATCCTTGCATTTGAGAGGTAATTTCCTTTGAAGTACAGTGGAAACATTCCCTCACACACTTACCTTTTCATTACCAATCAGCTTTTTCATGTTGGTGCACAATTCTTTGAGAAATTTAGCATATCGAGGTATTTGTTTGATGGCGTCAAGTAAGGGAATATTAATTTCAACCTTGCGAAAAGTTTCAAGAATCTCTTTCTCTTCATTTTCCTTCTTAGACTTGGCCAATCTTCCTGGAAAAGGGGGCTTGATCATCAATGTTCTCGGTTGTTCTGTTTTATCTTATTTCTGGTTAGCAGTGATTTCAGTTTCAATTTCTGACTCTAAGGCGTGCCCACGTCTTGGCAAACTGGGTTCTGCTAACTCCTTTCCACTTCTCAGAGTCATTGCACTAGCATTCTGTTTTGGGTTGATCACAGTTTGTGAGGGCAACTTGTCTTGTGATTCCAATTTGCTTAAGGATGACGTCAATTGACCCATTTGATTCTCCAAAACTTGAATGTTTGCCCTTGTTTCTTGTATGATTGCTTTTGTTTCCTGCTGAAATTGTTGGGTACTAATTGCAAGCGATTTAACAATGTCTTCAAGAGATATACCTGAACTTGAAGGAAATTATTGTGGCGGAACAGGTGGTTTGTGCTGAAATTGCTGAAAGTTTTATTGCTAAAAATTTTGCTGCTGAAAATTTGGTTGCCTTGTCCCATAACTCAAGTTTGGATGATTCCTCCAACCTGGATTGTAAGTGTTTGAATAGGGATCAAGTTTCCTTTTCGGAGGACCTAGGAATCCTCCAACGACGTTAGCTTGTTCTTGTGTGTCCTCTTGAAGGGTAGGACACATGTCGGTGAGATGACCCGCGACGGCACAAATCCCACACACTTTGACCTGTGAGGTGTTTCCTACAATCAAATTCTGAATCATAGTAGTTAGATGAGTAATTTTTTATTCAAGAGAAGACATATTTACCTCATTTACTCCTCTTGAAGGTTCCTATCGCAGCCCGAACTGTTGTAAATTGGATGCCATGATGGAGATTAATTTCCTGACGGCTTGAGGAGTTTTGTTCACTATAGCACCACCACTTGCTGCATCCATCATCCTTCTTTCCATGGACATCAAACCTTCATAAAAATATTGGATTAGCAATTGTTCAGAAATACCATGTTGAGGGCAACTTGCACATAATCGTTTGAATCTTTCCCAATATTCATGTAGAGTCTTCGTGTCTTTTTGTTTAACTCCGCAAATTTCTCTTCTAATTCCAGCGGCTCGTGAAGTTGGAAAGAACTTATCCAACAACAGTCTCAGCAAATCTGTCCATGTATTGACTAATCCAGGAGGAAGATAGAACAGCCACTCCTTGGCTGCATCGGCTAAGGAGAAGGGAAAGGCTCGCAGCTTGATTTGCTCATCGGATATGCCGTGTGGTTTCATTGTTGAGTATACAACGTGGAATTCCTTCAAGTTCTTGTGAGGGTCTTCATTTTCACGTCCTCTAAAAATAGGCAAGAGATGTATTAATCCAGATTTTAATTCAAAGTTTACCTCTAGTTCTGGGTAAGTGATGCATAATGATGGTTGGTTGAAAGGTGCAGCAGCCAGTTCGCGCAAAGTCAAGTTGTTTTCAGCCATTTTTGTTTCTGGTTCTGCTTCAGGTTCTGCTTCTGTCTCAGTGTTAAGGCGTGCTCACGTCTCATCTACTGTTGAAGATGAGGGTGCCAAAACATGTTTACCTCGCTGTTGGGTCGCCTTTCTAAGACTTCTAGCAGTCTTCTCAATCTCAGGATCGAATATGAGTTCTTATGTGCGATCAGATCTGACCATCAACGTTAAGACGCGCCCACGTCTAACCTGTCTAGAACTTTCTTCCTACACAATCAAAACTGGTTAACAAAAGAATTAAAACTGATTAATACCAGTCCCCGGCAACGGCGCCAAAATTTGATGGGTGTTGAATCCACCAAAAATAAATACCTACTTCTTGAGATTTTATAGTCGTGACAAGTAGGGTCGAATCCAGAGAGACTAGTTAGTTTTAAATTCTTTCGAAACCAGAAATTAAAAAGAGAAAATTAAAAAGAGGGGGTTTTTTTATTAGATGCAAACTGAATTAAAAGCAGTAATTAAAAACAGTGATTAAAATTTAAGAGAAATCAATGAGGGGAAAGTCTAGCTAAAGGTATGTTCTCGATTTCGGTTCATATGATTGATCATACACGCTAAGGATAGTTTTCTTTATTTCTAGTGTTTTAATAGACTTTTGTGAATTGAACAGCAATCTCACAAGTCATATTAATTCAAATATTTCATTAGTTCGGATTGAACAGCAACCACGACTAATTTATCTCTAAATTCGACATAAATAGTCAATACCGGTAGACTAACTATTGTTCTAATAATCTGGTAACATACCAACAATTAACAAGAAACGATAGAATAGATTCCGCAAGAAATAAATGAAATACTAGAAAACAAAGACTTTGAGCATAGAAGAATCTCACAATCCGTAGAACCGAAACGTCGAATCGTCCTTTAGCTAAAAAGAAGTGGATCAACCACACATTTCAAACTCACATA
This sequence comes from Canna indica, assembly GCA_034359265.1. Taxonomy (NCBI): domain Eukaryota; kingdom Viridiplantae; phylum Streptophyta; class Magnoliopsida; order Zingiberales; family Cannaceae; genus Canna; species Canna indica. Next base: position 25,184,993 of record CP136898.1, on the reverse strand, counting down.
ATTTCTTTCTCAAAAATAAACTACTGCTGAAAACTTAAAGAGCAAAATACAAAAGGAGACTAAAGCTAAAAAATTGTCAGCCCTAAAAACTAAAACTAAAAACTGACCTAAAAACTAAAGCTAAAAACTAGCCTAAAAACTAAAGCTAAAAACCAGCCTTGTTCATTACAACTCTTCTCCTCTTATAGGAGAATTCCAAACCTAACTAAAATAAAAATAAAAATCAAATCAACCCTACATGACATTAACTAATCAATCAAATATTCTGGTTTAATGTTTTTGACACAAATGGATTGTTAAAATTCGGCTAGAAACATAGAGCCAAGATTTCAGCATCAAACATGGCAAATTCTGATTCTGTCACATTCTCGCTAAGGCGTGGGCACGTCCAAGGCAGTACGATCAGATCCAACTTGCATTCCAATTTTCAGCTTCCAAAAAACGTGCAAATGGATTTTTTTTTTATTTCTTTCCATCATTTGTTGCCTAAAAGTTAAACAAAATAATAAACACATTTTATGAAGCATTTAATTCAAAATTAGCATGAAAATAAACAACAAAAGATGGAAAATAAATCTTATTAGTTATTGTGCCAAATTGGTGAAGAATCACTCCTTCGTGATAGATAAACTCGAGATAATTAATGGAACCGTAATCCTTCATATGTGCTCTATCTTTTGTAAGTCTTAAAAAGGTTTCATTTTATGGAAAGAATTAGGAATTGTGGAGATTCTAGGTGTTGAAGTAAACTGTTGTAATTTTTTACACAGGTGGATGGTTGGTGAATGTCTTGCGATTCTTCTCATGCATTAGGGAAAATTCAAATTTGTGATGTTAATGTAAATCCCCTATTTCGATAAGTTGCTTCTCATATCATTCCGAATAGCTAGTGCATATTGAGGAGCAAAATGAAATGGAGCTAGAATGCAGAAGTAATTGAATTCATTAAATGGAATAGTAGAGGTATTTATACAACAGGGAAGAAATAATAAGCGAATCAAATCATATCAGTTTGTTATTGTAGTGGGTGAGCTAGCACAGTCATGGCTGAGGTGGCACATGGATTGCATCGTGTAAATTATTATCCTTATTATCCCCCCGCAAGATGGGTCGCCCAATGACACCCATCTTGTATCTATGATGAAGATATAGTTGGTTAGGTTTATATTCTGCACAAGCTCTCAAACAAAGTGAAAGTCCAATTCTATTTGTTTCATGCGACTATGATTAACTAGTCGATCGGTAAGTATCGTGGCACCAAGGTTGTCATAGTGCAGAGTAGGAATCGAGCATGAAAACCACTTCAATTCATTAATAATATTTGTTATCCATGATACTTCAGCAGCATTAGCCAGGACCTTGTATTCAGCCTCCGTGGAAGACCTTGCTATAGTGCGATGTTTCATAGATGACCAGCTGACATGAGAGTCTCCCAAGAGAATGAGATAGGCACTCGTTGATCTCCTATCATCTTGGTCTCCACCCCAATCAGAGTTAGAATAGGCTACAATATCAAAATTGGAATTAGAACTGAGAAATATACCATGCAATTAAGTACCCCTCAGATATCTTAAGACTCTTTTGCAGCATTGTCACTGTATAGCACTTGATGAGTGCATGAACTATGATAGCTTGTTTATTGCAAAGCATATATCAAGCCGGGTAAAAGAAAGATATTGCAAGCCACCAATTGCTTGTTTATACTAATTTGTATCAGCTAGAGGAGGATCATCATGAAGAGAGAACTTAACAAATGTTGACAATGGAGTTTTGACTTGATTGTCTTCCAGCATATCAAATTTGTGAAGTATATCATTGATATACTTATTCTGAGACAAGAACAACCCTTTGTCCGTATGAAGGACTCCAATTCCTAGAAAGAAGCTCAATGGCTGCAGATCTTTCAATGAAAAATGAGCTGCAAGTTGTTGATTAATATCCAGAATCTTTGTAGTTGATGAACCAATCAGGATAATATCATCAACATAGAGAAGTAATGAGGTATTATCTTTATCAGCATGAAGAATAAATAGTGAAGTATCATATTGAGACATTTTAAACCCAATAGAGAATAGAAAATGTGTTAATTCCTAATATCAAGCCTTTGGAGCTTGTCGAAACCCATAGATTGCTTTATTCAATTTGCAAACATAGTCAGGATGTAGCTTACTTTCAAAGCCAAGTGGCTGAGCCATAAACACTTCTTCATGAAGATGCCCTTGAAGAAAGGCATTGTTCACATCTAATTGGAACAACTTCCAATTTGATTTTGCAGCTAGAGCAAGAATTATTATGATAGTATAGTGCTTGATGATAGGACTAAATGTAGTTTTAAAATCAATATCAGGCCTTTGTGAGAATCCTTTTGCAACCAACCAACATTTAAAATGTTCAACAGAACCATTGTGCTTGAGTTTAAAGACCCATTTACATCCAATTATATTGCAACCTTCTTTTTTTTGTGAAACTAAGCTCCAGGTGTTGCTATTAAGTAGAGCATCATATTTTAATTTCATAGCATCTTTCCAAGCCTTATGCTTTAAGGCATGTTTATAGGTTGTAGGAGTAAAAATGGTTTCAATAGATTTAAGAAGAGCTGAATAGTCTAGAGGTTATTTTGGTTTAAAATATTGTGCTGGGATCTAGTGACAATTCTGGTAGGTAATGCTGGTTGTATAGGTAGAATATGCGAGGTTGGATTGTGGCTAGTATTATTGGTGGAAGAACTCAACTCTCTTGTATCAAAATTAGTATGAGTGATGTTTCTGGGAATAGAGAATTGAAAATTAGAAGGACTTGAGGCCAATGGTTGTTGTGAATGAAGTAATGAGATTGGTGGACGAGCAAATAGGTGGCTGAAAGGAAGTAGTCCAGGATTCATAAGTGATATCATTGTTTGAATTTGGACTTATCTTTAGAAAAGGAAATGTGGACTCTTCGAATTGCACATGTCTTGATAAATAAATTTTGTTGGAGCTAACATTAAGACACCGATAAAAATGATTTTTGATAGAATAGCCAAGGAAAACACATGACTTGGACCTAGGACATAACTTGTTTCAGAATATGGTTTTAGCTATAGATAACATAGGCATCCAAACACTTTGAGTGAAGAATAGTTGGGTGAGGAACTGAACAGACACTCAAAAGGAAATTTATGCTTGAGAATAGGTGTTGTCATCCTATTAATTATGTCTGTTCAAAAGGAAATTTATGCTTGAGAATAGGTGTTGTCATCCTATTAATTAGATATACTGCAGTTGAAAAGGCAAAGGTCCAAAATTGAGTAGGAACAAAAGCATGATGAAGTAATGTTAGACCAGTCTCCACAATGTGACTATGTTTGATTTTGGCAACACTGATATGTTGTGGAGTATATGGGGGTGTGCAAAGATGTTGAATACCTAATTGAGTAAAGAAGTTAGCTAGGGCAGTGAACTCACCACCACCATTTGAATAGACAGTGGCAATTTTTAGATTAAAGTAATTCTCAATCAGGGCTTTGAAGTTAATGAAGACTTGCTTGACATCAGACTTGTACTTAATAGGAAAGAACCAGATGTAGGATGCTACACTGATAAGCTAGAACAAGAAGATGAAATAGATGAAGTGTTATGGAGTTGCGGGAAAGGAGTGCACCACTCATACAGATCTCCTTTATTTAGGCCTCGAGCTAGTAGAGTTCCTATCACCAGGTCCTTAACAACAAAATGGTCAGGGAAAAATTCTATTGATGTATTGAATTGACAACATAATATGAAAATTGATATCAGGTTTTTGGTAAATGGAGAACATAAAGCATTGGTTAGCTTAAAGTTAGGAGAAATATATATACTACCTGAATGTGAGATGGGAAGCACGTTTCCATCACTTACAGCAACACCATAGTTTTCATTGAACTAAGAGTACTGCTGAAGGTTGGCCTGATCTGAGGTAAAATTATTGGTTGCTCCTAAATCCATAATCCATGATGAATTGAATTTGGTTTGTTTTTCTGCCAAGTTAAGCTATGGAGAAGGTTGAGTGTTGTTACTGAAACGAAACCAACACACTCTAGTAGAATGTCCCAACTTGTTGCATATCTGACACTGAGTTTTAACTTGTTTGATTTAGGAAATGGTTGCTTGTTAAGATAATTGTTGCTAGGCCTTGTGCCACTTGAGAAATTAGGAACTCTTCTGGTATCCCAACTTGGCTGAGAACCTTGATTAGTTCTCTATTTCTGGCTGTAGTTAGCAGTAACAGCAGGTAAAACTTACTGATAGGATAGAAAAGCCTCAGAACCTATTAGTTTATCAAAGATTTCTTCAATTAAAATAGCTGAATCTCTTGATCTAATAGCAACGTTGGTATAGTTGTATTCGGGCCCTAAGCCACTTAAAATTTTAATTATCAGCGCAGAGTTATTAACATGTGCTTCAACAATAGTCAGTTCATCTACAACAACTTTTATTTCATTGAAGTACTGATTGATGGAGTTCGATCCTTTCTTCAATTTAGCAAGTCTATCCTAGAGGCTATAGATACATGATTGAGACTTATTTGCAAATTGATTACACTAACCATGTTATAGTTTAAGGTAAAACACAGTGGGAAAAAACTGTCATGTAGGAAAAAAAGTGCACTAACCATGTTATAGTTTAAGGGAAAAAGCTTAGTAGTAGTAGGCCCGCATAGAGGCCACGTTCCACGATCGTGGGAGTTCTCGTCTAGAGAGTTCAGCTATTATGTAGGCACCTTTTCTGATGACTTCTGTGATTCCGTAGGGGTCTTCCCAGTTTGGAGCAAGTTTTTCTTCTCCAACTAACTTTCTTTGTGGTTCGATCTTTCGGAGAATAAGGTATACTTCTGGGAAGCTTCTCAGCCTGACTCACTTGCCATATTTTTGGGCTATCTTGAGTTTCATGACCTCTTCTCTGATTTTGGCAAGCTCTCGCTCTTTTTCGATGAGGTCGAGCTTGGCTTGTCAGATTTTCAAGTTGTTTTGCTCTTCAAAGGCAATCCTACAGAGGCTGAGCTCCGTGATATTGATAGGGATCATGGCCTATACTCCATTAACAAGCAGGTGAGGGGTTTCCAATGTGGTAGATTGGGTAGTTCTGTTATAACTTCATAGCACCTCGGGTAGTTCTTTGACCCAGTGTTCCTTGACTCGATCAAGCTTCTTTTTTAGTCTCATAAAAATGACCTTGTTGGTTGCTTCAGCCAGGCCGTTTTTCAGTGGATGTTCTACGGATGAGAAGAGTTGCCGGATGTTGAGGTCCGAACAGAACTTCTGAAATCGTTGATCCGTGAATTGTGTTATGTTGTTCCTAACGAGCTCATGTGGTATTTCATACCTACAAATGATGTTTTTCCAAACAAATCTCTAAATTTTTTCAGTCACAATTGAGGATAGAGGTTCGGCCTCTATCCATTTGGTAAAGTAGTCAATTGCCACGACTAAATACATGATTTTCCCTGATGCTGGGGGAACTGGCGAGGAGGTCGATGCCCCATTTATGAAATGGTCAGCTAGTGTCCGAACTGTGCAATGGCTCGGGTGTAGTTGTGAGACTCCAGAAAATCTTTGGCACTTGTTACACTTTTTGACATGAAGGATGCAATCAACATTCATGGTTGGCCAAAAGTAGCTGGCCCGGAGGATTTCGGCGGCCAAGGATCCTCCTCAAATGTGGTTGTCGCAGATGCCGTCGTGAACTTTCGTCATCATGGTGTCTATTCGGGGTTGGGTGACGCACTTGAGGAGCGTTAGCGAGTACCCTCTTTTGTAGAGTGTGTCATCAAGGAGTGTGTAATAGCTTGTTATTCTTCTAAATACCTGAGTTGGAGGTGTGCTGTGGAATTTTGCCTCGTTCAAGGAAGTTTATGTACGGGGTACTCCAATTTGTACTTTGTTCGGCTGTTTAGACTTCAGCCAAGGTCTAAGCTGGTTGGATGCTCAGTTGCCCGAGGACTTGTTGGATGACCAACTTGTTATTTTGATGCTCTTTGGTGCTGGCGAGCTTGGATAATAGGTCGGTTGGAGTATTTTCTTCCCGAGGTATATATGTGCTGAATTACGCAACTATCAAAGTTAGCGATTAAAAAATGTACTAGTGAAAAATACCGCTCGTTTCCATGGTCATCGTGGTTATCTACGCTGCGAGGTGGTGGTGTCATGTTGGGTCTTCGACATTGACGATCGTGGTTCCACCGATAGCGGCTCCGGCCACACCGGATATACGTAGTGGTTGAGGCGACATTCTCTGATCAGGTGCTCGATTTGATCGCGGAGTACCACACACTCTTCAGTGGTGTGCCCGTAAGTTTGGTGGAATTCACACCTCTTGTTTCTGACGATTTTGGATAAAGGTTTTGGTTTTTGAAGACTGTTAGGGGGTCTAACCAATTGCATATGGTAGACTTTTTGGAGAATGGTTTCTTTGTCTGGTGTTGAGGGGAGTGTGCTCGTCGAACCTAGGAACGGGCCTAGAGGGCGACCTCCCTTTTTTGCCATGACCTCGATCGCAACGATTTCTGTCTTCTCCTCCCTCGACATGCCTTTTGTCTTTTTTGTTCTCGGTAGTGTCCTGGGTGATTTGTCTGTCGGCCTTTCTGGCTTCACTGAGCTCTTTGAATCATCTCTATGAAGTTTGCAATTGTTTCCTAGAACTCGTTCATATTTTTTGGTTTCATCAGGGCAATCTGGTCGGTGAAGTACCTGAACTTCAGCACTGCAACCTGGAACCTTCGTATATAATCTCTCAAGGGCTCATGTGGTCCTTGCTAGATGTAGCGGAGGGCGTCCTCTATTTTGTATCAGATCCGAGATGAGGAGAATTGGCTGGTAAAGGTATGGGAGAGTTCCACAAAAGAGTGTATAGACCCCAGTGGAAGGGAGGAGAATCATAATAGAGCAATTTTCTCCAAGAATTTCGGGAAAGCCCTGCAGAGGGCGGGATCGATCGCTCCGTTGAGGAGCATCATGGATCCGAACATCGTCAGCTATATGGTCGAGTCGCGCATACCATAATAGGGCTTCATAGTGGTCGGCAACCTGAACCTCAGTGGGAGGTACATCGTCATGATGTGTTTAGCGAAGGGTCCCGAATTGATAGAAAAGGGGGTAGGGACCTCTGTGACTTTGGAATCTTCCTCTCTTCCTTGTCGGGGCGTGTTGGAAACCTAATTTCAAATGATGGAAACTAGTCTAATTCTTTCTAAATGGTTGTTTTCTTCATGTTCCAAGCGGTGACACTCGGGATTGGCAGGGAGTTGTTCCCGAGACCATGCCAGCATCTCGATTTGAGCTGCTAACTGTTGGTTCTCAGCCTCCAGGTCGTTTATTCAATGCTGGGGTGCTTCTAGTGGGAGGTTCGTTGGTGTTGGAGCGTTGCTCCTCATTGTTTCAGCGTCACTAGTTTGCAGGTGAACATCGTCGTCGGGGCTTTGTTGTTGGGGTGCGGCGACGATCACCTAATTTTGGGTTCCAACCATTGCAGGATAAATAAGTTTTACTCAGCCCCACAATGGGCCCCAAATGTTTCTGCATGAGGATCGAAGTAATCTGGTCTGGTTCGGTGTCTCTCGTGGTCATGTGCAACTCCGGCAGGGGACATACAAAAGACACTCTAACACTCAAGTCAATATGTATTCCAAGTGGAGGTGATGGAAATTGAAAATTAGGTTACTCGTGTGGGGGACCTACAAAAAATTCATTCACTAATTTAAAATTATTGTAATTTTTTTTAGAGATTTTAGGATGCATTTTCATAATTAAAATGACTACTTTAAATAGTTTTAGTACAAGAGTATTTTGGGTATTTTTTAATTTGATTCTGTTTTTGAGAATTTTCTGTGGTTTCGAGACGGTTGATTTCGTTAACAAAATGCAATGACAACTTTGTAACTATAAATATTTTTTTATAAAATAAAATATATCTAATTTTTAAAAATAAAAATAAAAATCATCATTTTCAACTCAAACTATTATCTTAAATTTATATCTAATTGACTCAAATCCAAATTTTAAAATAACTCAATTTTCTTAAAATTGATCTATTTATAATTTAATCAAAACTAATTTTAGATCATTGAACTTATTTTTTTAAAAAAATTATAATAACTATTAATTAATTTTTATATCTATTCGAACAAAAAAATCTTAAATTATTAATAATTTAATTAATTAAATTATACAAATAATTTTTAACCATATATATTACAAACATTTAATTTTGTAATTAATTAAATATTTAATTACTACTAAAAATATTTAAAGAATATTAATATTATTTTTTTACAACCAAATAAATATTGACTTGTTTCAACTAACTAAAATTGATATTGTTTTCATCAACCAAACATGTTTTCTGAAAATTAAAAACTAAAAATCAAAACTAAGTTTTCAATTTCACTGAAACCAAATCAAAAAATAATTTTTGCTAACCAAATAACACCTTAAGGTTTCATATCATGATTTAGAGAAATTGTTATTTATATTTTATCATAAATCATGTTACTAATTTGTAATATTGAAGAATTATCGCATATATACATTGTATCGGGAAAAATTTATATAAAAAATTATCATCATGAAACAATTATATAAGAAGCACTTATTAATAAAATATATTATTATGAATATAAATTACATTGATGAATATATTTAAAAATGTTTAATTGCTAATTTCAGTCTTCAGATTCAAGCACTCGTCATCAGCCGAATTTTTTTTACCCCCTCACTGTCCCTAATTAATGGAGTATGAATGTCTTATAGAATTCCAATTGCGCACCTACTCAACTAGACTTCAATCAATTATTATATTATTATATTCCTAATCAAATACAGTAATATTTACCATTTCTCCCCACACTGACATTCTTCGTAACATTTTGTTGGTCCGGCAGCGACCCAGCATTCATCCAAGTTTATATCAGCCAACTGCGCCTGTTTCATAGCTTTGTTTTAATCTGTCTGAGGTGAAGGCCGACATGTGTGACACAGCACTGCACAATATTTGCAGTACCCCTTCGCTCCGTACTCGCATAACGCACCCGCCTTATGATTGGTGGAGCCCATTGCAGTCAAAATATATCTAGTGGTAAAATTATTATCCTAAGAAAATTAAATAAAATCGTTATGATAAATGCAAAATAATTTTTTTCATGTTTTGAAATTTCACATGCCTTAGCACGTGGCAGAGGCCAGAGGCCGCAGATCTTCGATCCGATTAAATTGTCCAATATTTATTAATTCCATTCGGGTGTCACAGACCATTCTGGGATATGGCTCCACAAAAGGACTGCACACAACCATTCTTTAGGGTCCCATCAGCCACTTTGCCAGTGGAAAAAGAGCTGGTTATCAACCCAGGCCAAGCTATCAACCACTCTAATTTATGACAATATGACACACATGAATCAAAACAGGCCAACCTATGAGTAATGAGTTTACTTGTCAGGATAATTGAGTGCAGGAGAATACAACTCTCGTTCTTCCCATCAAAATTGCCCCATAACCTAATTAATTAATTAAATGCAAAGGCCAAGCTGGCATTTCTATTAATTCAGCACCCAATTAATCACAGCGTGGAATTCTCCGTTTGGTCTTACTCGCGCTGTGAGTACGTGGGTCCTCTCACATTTCCTTTTCACAAGGAAATTATTAGTATCTGGACAAAGAAAATTAAACACCCACCGCACCTTACTCGCAGACCAAAACAACCACATAAAGAATGGAATTGGCACATCTTTCTGCACCAAAACAAACCCCCTACAGCTAACAAAGATGCCTCAGTCTCATGCCTTCTCATAATTCCACTTTTATATTTATATATATATATATATATATATATATATTATAGAGTTGCACCAATCAGTGAATGAGAGATATTTTGAGAGTGCAATCTGGATCTGCATGCTTGTGTACACTAAAACTTGCACCCGATGAAACCACAAGACGATGATTCTGAAAAGAAGAAGGATTACAGACAAGTACGAGTTTGAATTCTTCTTCCAAAGGAAGTAAAATCGAAGAATACGATCCAATTGTTCTTTTGATATGGTGGCTAATCTCACACCATTGCTTCGCTGCCGTCGAGCGTGGGCATGAATGCAACTTCTGCAGAGGGCTGCGAGGACAGCGATGACGGAACTGGATAGTTTTCTTCGTCGAGCAAACTGCTGATGGTTCGAGCTTTAACCATGCCGATCTTCTTCCTCCTCGCCATTAATTGTGTCGCCTTCTCGGCCTCGTTCTCTTCCATCTTGATCTCGGCCACGGACGGCGGCCATGGTTTAGTCTTTTCCTCCACCTTTTCATCTTTCTGAGAGGATCGCGGCGTGAGAGTAGCTTCCTGGGTGCTTCTGACCTTGAGCTTACCGCCGCCATTAGTGGTGCCCAATTGGCCTCGGACGCTGGTCATGCTCCTCAGGCGCCCCTTCCCCAGGTGGTGCTCGCAGAGCGAGTACCCGACGAGCGTCTGCTGGCAGCAGCGCCACCCCCTCCCATTCACCCGGCTGCACCGCGACCCCTCCATCAGCACCGCCGGGCTCCGCCGCTTCTTACCGTTAGCGGCCCCTACTCGCTCCTCCATCTCTCCTTCACACCTCGCATTATCACAAACATCCCCGCTGCAAGAGTTAGTATTTGCCGAGTTACTCATCATCTTTGCACTCCCTTTCCACTTGGGCTTCTTCTCTTTCTCCGCTGGCTTCCCTCCCCTCCTTTTCTTCTCCAACAATTCCGCGTCCCCAAGCCGTTCCTCGGCCAACAATGGTGCACTTGAGCTGCTAAAGATTCAAGACACCGGACATCACAACATTATATTTCCCAACATCATCCATGGATCATCACAACACCATCAAAGTATACACCGCAACTTTCTCATGAGCATGATAATTAAGCATCCATGGAAAACCAAACAAGATGAGTGTATGTATGTGTGCGTGGATGCATGTGTGCATGATGAGATGGGGATGGTGGTCGGACGCCATGATGGTGGGTCAAACCTGGCATGCATAGTATGAGCGAAAAAAAAATCTTAGGATGCTTTTCCTTCGCTATGTTTCATCCTTAAGCCATGGTACAACACGAAGGAGCTATCAAATCTCTAGGAAAGGAGAGGAGTTGGAGCAAACATTGACCCACCTGGGTTTACTATAGACTTGGGCATTCCACCTCTGGTTAGCATCCACCATTCCGTCCTCCTCCTTGGCATTCTTCCTCAGCACCTGCATCAGATCCCAAAGTCCACATCCCACGGTGGGGTTATTCTCGAATCACCACATTGCACCCATTAGGACCCCCAATAGCAAGAAGGGGATCTTCCAAAAGAGGCAAATAAAGCAACAGGATGATGCAGAAGACCAAATCTAGAATAGGAGATGAAGAAGATGAGCACCTGCAGAAGCCCAAGGTCGGAGCGAGGAGCAGCACCAGTGGTTTTCCTGCTGCTCCCATCGAAGTTGAGATGGGGCTCAGAACGAGGAGGCGGCGGAGTCGGAGGAGTGCAGTGTATTTTGAGATCCCCATCTGAGTGCAACCGCTGAGTGCCTCGCACACGATCCGCACCATTGTTATCCTTTCCTCCGTCTTGCCCTTGCGATGGATCTGGGACGGGAGGAGGAAGATGAGGAAGAGGAGGTAGAGGAGGCGATAAGGGGAGGGAAGCGGGGGAGGGATTTGGCCTCTTCCGGATCCTCATAGTAGATGAGATGGGGGAGGAAAAGAGATGGATGGAAGAGAGAGAGAGAGAGAGAGAAAGAAAGAAAGAAAGAAAGAAAGAGAAGGATAAAGAGATAGAAGGGTGGTGCCGTGGTGGTGGATTTGGGACAGTGCAAATTGCAAAACCCCTCATTCCTGTCAATAGGCTAAATATTAAAGAGGCCTGCTTTTTCAAAATTTCTTTATTTGCTTATTTAGGTGCTCTAATTTGTTTATTTTTTATTTATTAACATATAGCAATTGCAATTATGGTGCAGTTCCCCACTGCAGTCTTTAGCTGTGACAGCTCGGCACGTGCGGTTGGTGTGGGCAGATCTTCCACCGGCAAAACCGGCTGCCGTCAGTAGACGGTGTACGGAATCATCGTAGGAATGTATATGAGATTTTAGACATGCTCATAAAGTCTGAAATCAAACCGGACCTGCTGCTCCCTGAACCGAATTCAAACCGGGTCGACCGCACTGTGGACTCGTTTTGGTCATGTTGAACTGTTGAAGTAAGAAAAATGGATGACTCGAGTTTTCTTTTGCACGTATACATATTTGTAGAAACATTTATACATATTTAAATATAAATATGAATTACTCATGGTCATTAAACTAATTAAAGCGGTTAGTGATCTAGCTAGTTCAAAATCAGATCTGAGTTTAAAGATATATAATAATATAATTTATCTATCTATATATATCGCAGCTAAATGATTTGATAGTGTGCATTATTATAAGCCTGACCTAACCTGAAAGGCGAAGTGGGGTCCCCACGAGGGAAGTACGGCATGCACGTCCAAAACCGAAATGGTTGTTGGACGAAGGGCGTCGAAGTGTCGATGATGGTGGGAATAAATAATGCCGCTCATGCACCGATCGAGCGAGCCACATGCGTGACGACTGAGTCGACTCGGCTTTATGCACTGCCATGCCGAAATTAAGCTACTAATTGGAGAGGGAAGGACGACATCTTCTGCACCATTTTGTGATGTCTGGTTTCATGGGTCCGAGGAAGCATAAATATCATCTGTGCCTGCTTTCCTGTTTTGGTAAATATGAACCATCAAACCTTACTTCATTTTTTCTCAATTTTAGGTTAAATAGATCCGGTTGGATGGAATTTGAAAAATTTTGTTAGTTGAATTTGAAAATAAAACCTTATTTTATTTTGTTGAACATTTTCTCAATTAACTTTATGAAAAAATTTAAATTCAAAATAAAAATTCATAAATTCTTAAAATCATAACTAAAAAATCAAAATTCTAATTTTACCTTCTCGTACTTTTGGATCAAAGTCTTTGGCTACTCAAAACATTTGTCAGAAAATCTTTTAACACTAAATTTTCTTTATATTTTTTTATATAATAATTTATTTTATTTAATAAAATAAAATTTTAAATCATTTTTAAGGCTCTTTAAGACTTTTGTCCCAAAGTTTTTAATACAGAAAAATAAAATGTTTTATTTGAGGCTTTTAAAGATTTCTCGATTGAAGTTCTAAACTGCTTAAAAAATTTGAACGAAAGTGTAACGTCACAAATCTTTATTAAATAGTCTATAAAAAAATTATAAATAACTTTTTATAACATAAAATTTTTATTTCTTAAAAATAACTTTTTTATATATTTTGTGGCTCTTAAAAATTTTTGATCCTAAAGACTTTTGCATGAAAGTCTTTAACATTAAAAATTATACAATTTTTGATTTGCAATATGAAATTATTTATTCATTGCATAATGCTTCCATCCTAACTACCTAGCAAGAGATCAGACAACTAGACCATATAAGCTAAGATTAGAGTCCTAATCAGACTGACCATCAAGAGATTGGCCCAAAACACCAACAAATTAAGATGCAAAGAAAAACAGCTCTATGATACATTCAATCATCCTCGGGATGTCAAGCTCCTCTCCCAAGTGGTAAGGCATGAAGCAACAAACTCATTTAAGATTGGTTTCTTATTTGTGAAGATCAATGAGTTTCTGATGAGCCAAACGATCTTGCTCCAAATCATGGCAAGAGTTCTTATCTATTCGTTCGTCTCCCAGAACCTCCTAGCATCCCCTACCGGGGTCTCCACCCAACGTATTGACAATTTTTTCAAAAGTTTCTTCCAACCACCAACAGTGAAATCACAGTGGTGGATCAAGTGTTCGAGGTCGTCTCCCGCTCTCTTGCATAGTACACATTTGTCGTCTGTTATTTTCGAGCCATGACTAATGAGTCTCCCTTTTGTAGGTAGTTGTTTCTTCATAACCAGCCATGAATGAATTTTAAACTTCAATGGTATATTACACTTCCAAATACATTTAGTTGTATCTCATCTAACCCCAGAGTCCATATATCTATAAAACATAGACAAATGTCAAATACTTTTCCTTTGATTCCCACCTCCAACAACTATAATCCTGATCTTCAGTGAAGCTTGGGGTCCCGATAAAGTTCAGCAGTTTCAGTACACTATCATGATCCATTGTCGTACCCTAATGGAAGTCCCAAGACTTTGAGATCCTGTCAAAACACTAGTCTACAGTAGCATTTTTATATCTATGAGCCATGTAAAGGTTCGAGAATTCTAGTGACAGTTTTGAATTTTTACACAATCTTTTCTTCCAAAGGTTAGTTCCCCTCCCATCTCCTATCTTCTTGTCGGTCCCCAGATCGAACATCTCTTTGGCTTGCAGTACCCCTTTCCAAATGTGGGACCACCTTGCCGGGCAGCACACATCAAACCATTTTTTTCTATTAAAGTAATTACTTCTTACAATATTTACCCAGATTAGGTCTCTCTCATTTGCTAGCTCCCACCACCATTGACCTAATCGAGCCTTGTTGTGTATTTCCAAGTTCAGGATACCCAGGCCCTCGTGCTCAACTAGGCTCATTACATCATCCCAATTTACCAAGCCCCCAAACCTATTTCCGTCTCCCCCTGCTCTCCAAAATAAATGTCTTCGTCTTTTATCTATTGCCTAAATAACCCATTTCGGAGCTTTAAAAATTGATAGGTGGTATCTCGAAAGAGAGCTCAACACGCTATTTATCAGAATTAGTCTGCCTCCTCTTGAAAGAAGCCTTCCTTTCCAAGAACTTAGCCTTTTATCCACCTTTTCAATAATAAAATTCTAGTTATCTCTAAGGAGCCGGCCATCTCTAAGAGGGAATCCCAAATATTTTATTAGGAAAGCATCCTTTTTACACCTCAATATTGTAGTCGTATTTGCACCTCTATCGCCACTTCTAGCCACATACACAGCTTCCATTTTTGAATAATTTGCTTTTAGTCCCGACATCAGCTCAAAACTAGAAAGGAGGATTTTCAAGTTTAACAGATCATTCCCATCGCCTATCGAGAAAATGACAAAATTGTCTACAAATTCCAAGTGAGAGACCTTCAGCTCCCTATTCATCTTGACCTCTTTTACTAAATGATTTTGAACCACTTTATCCATCACTCTTGCAAAGACATCTACCACGAAAAGAAACAGATACGGAGATAGAGGGTCCCCCTACCTTAGCCCTTTTTTGTGTCTGATCCATTTACCAGGGTCCCCATTGAGGAGCACTGAGGACTCACTAGTCCTAAGAAGACTTGAGACCCCATTAATCCAGACCGAGGGGAAGCCTTTTTCCCCAAGGAGCTCCAGCAAAAAATCTTAGTTCACACAGTCGAAAGCCTTGGAAAGGTCAAGCTTCAACATAATCGTGTCCAAGTTATTTTTCTTGCAAAAGTGAATAAGCTCGAAAGCCGCCATAAAATTGTCAAGTGTTGATCTACCCAGAAGGAAAGCTCTTTGGGTGTTTCCAATCAGGGACTCCATATGCGGTTTTAGTCCATTGGTCATCAGCTTCGAGAACAGTTTCAGAATGCTCGAAGTGAGGTTTATGGGCCTAAAGTCTCCCATCCTGTTAGCCCTTTCCACTTTTGGAATAGGGACGACGAATGATTTATTTATTCTGCTCAGGTCCTCCCTGCCCTCTCTGATGTCCTCAAACAAAGATCTCACGTTCTCACCGACGATATCCCATAACGCAATGAAGAATTTCAAAATGAGACCATCCGGCCCAGGAGCTTTGTTCTTCCCTATACCCATCAGCCCAGCCAAAATTTCTTTATTGTCAAAAATTCTTGTCATATCTGACAAGTCCCTTAGTTCCCCACCATACTTCCTTTAACTTTAATTCACACGACGGGGAATTTGACCCCCCCTCCCCCGATTCCCCTTTTTTAAGTTCAGTGTCAAGGTTGTTTTTCAGTCTTGTGATGTGATCTCTATTTGCGCTCAGAATATTTTTACTCAAAACCCAGAGTTTCTGGTGTAGTAACCTGCATCTCAAGATCCATCTTACCAAATTTGAATCATCGGGCTCGGTCAACGACTCACATTAGTCTTTCACCACCTCTCTACAGCTATACTCCAAGAGCTAATGGTGCTCGAAACGAAAAGTCGGCCAGGGACATACCCCCTGAGATTGTGAGGGGGCAATGATCTGATAGTCTAGGGTTCCCCATCCTAACACATCAAAAATTTGACCATTCAGATAAAGCTAGATTGATCAAGATCCTGTCTAGTTTAGTGAACGCAAGGGATGAATGATTATTACACCAAGTGAAACGCTGCCCCAAAAGCGAAAGGTCCGAGAAAACTGAGTCCGCAAGGACTTCCGGGAATCATGCGCGAGAATCTGCATGATAACCTATCATCCCCCCTACAATTTAGTCTCTCTAAATCTCCTCGTGTCACATTGAAGTCCCCACCCACCAAAGTTGGTGTACCCGATGGTTGAAGGATATTTTCAAGTTCTAAGAAGAAGTTGTTTTTATCCCCTCTTACGGGCAGACCGTAAATGTTATAGACCTTCATAGTACGGTTTGAGGGTTTGTGAGAAAGAGTGAGCAAATGTGGTTTTCCCTCCCATACACTTTATTCAAAGCAATTAAGAGACCCCCTGACAATCCAATTGATTTTCTAAAAGAAAAGTCAAAACCACTACTTCCCAAAAAAAAAATTCATCCATATGTAATTGAAATCTTCTGTCTTTGTTTCTTAGATACACATGATGCTAAATTTAGATAAGCTAATGAAGAGCTTCAACATAGCGTTCTTAGAGGCCCTACAAAGGTCTCTTATATTCCAAAACGATTCATTAAACATAAAGAAGATACCCAACACACACAAGGCTCTTTAACCCCGCCTTCAAAATACTGCCAACTAACTCATACACAATCACAAAACAGAAACACCACAGTCCATCATCAGCCCTCCCGACGGTCGACCTCCATATTTTTTATTACAACACAGGCCTTAGCATCCACATCCACAAAGCCTAAAGCGCACAACCTTACCCTAATTTCTTCATAATCCATATCGGAGATTGAAGGAGACTTGTTTAACATTCGGCGAACACAAGGGATAGAGGAAGCAACCTTATGTTGATTTGAGCCTCTTGTTCAGTTCAGGGCTTCCTTACATATCATAGCCCTATTCAGCACATTTGATCCATCGTACACCGTCTTGATCAGACGCCAGCTGCGTCTAGGCCCACTCGACTGCCCATCTTCCGATGCCACACAGTCTGTCCTCGAGGACGGAGAGCCAGCGAGAGAGGAATCTGATTGCAGAGCACCATGCATAGTATTGGGAGGGATAGGAATATGAGAAGGAGGTGAGATTAATACATGGCCTTCGGCATGGATGGACTGCGGTGTCCCCCCTAATTCCACCAGAACGCGACTCTGACGAACAAGGGATGACGATTGCAGAATGAAGAAGGTCGCCGCTCCCAATTGATGCGAACAGAGACTTTCCCAAGCAATAGTACCACACATGAAAGGAAAGGCCCCCACCTAGGCCTAGTCAAATTTGCACCCCCAACATCCAAAGTCAGTCAACACCGCACACATGGCTCCACCACTTTGCACACACATAGCAGCTGAGTGTCGGTTCCATGGCCCACTTGTTGGGGGCCCATAGATGCAGTCATATGCGGGAGAATGAAGCCCGCGTGCAACCCCTGCCAAAGTCATCGTTTGAAATAAAGGGTTGAGATTGACAGTCGCCAAAGAAGTATTAGCTGGTCTAGAAAAGACAGAAGGATAGAGAATTAAAGTCTTCCCCATTAATGAGCTGTCAACTAGAGTGAGGGGGTGGTGCACCAACGTAACATTTTTTGTAACTCCAATTTAAACTCTCGCGCTCACGTGTCCCTATTGGATAATCATAGATGTGGGACCAGATCTGAGTAACATCCTTTGTACGACCACAGGGTAATGACCAAACGTGGATGTGGGACCAGATCTGAGTAACATCCTTTGTAATGACCACAGGGTACGACCACAGGCTCAAGAAGATGGCGAAGCACTCACCCCATCTTCCCCCGCAACCCCAGAAGGTGGATGCACATTCAGTGTATCTCTGTCGGACTCTAGTCCGACGAGTGGTTAGATCGATCTCCATCAGAACCTCCTGAAGTGTCCTCGCCATCACCACTGCCACCAACAACATTCGAGCCCACCCATTTGCTCCAAATAATATTGATTTGGATAGTGAAGACAGTGCCCTCAATGTGAACTTCCATGAAACGTGGGATGGCATCAATGCCGGTGTAGGTGATCTCCACTCGACAGTCCTGGAGATCACTCCAGTTAACATCCGAACGATCCATTGATGTGAGGGAGCCGAACAAGCTCACTATCGCCTACAGGTCGTAGTCGTTGTAATGTTCCAAAGAGATGCCTCGAATGCTAAGGCCGGCGAGGAGGTTGAGAGGAGCAGCTACATGATCGGCGGTGAAATTCCATTCATCAAACTCAACGAACCCCGACTAGACATTCATCACCCGTCATCCCAACACCAGAGCCTTGGCTGCCATTGAAGGACACAACAACAACATCATGTCGTCGTTCATCACCTTTATTTCCCAAAGGATCGGATTGGCTTCAAACCCAAAGAAGCAATAGCAGATGAACCTCAGCAGTTGATCCCCCGTGCAGCATGACCCAAATGGAAATACCCTCAGCCCCTTGCTACGCCGGAGGTTGATGCCTTCTCGAGTTGCCAGCGAGATCCTCATGTTGCACTGGCTCCTAAGAGGGCGATTTGAATCCATTTCTCCAGTTGCAGGGGGTGCATGAGACTTAGAGATACCAATAAAACTTCTTGTGTATATCATCTCAAATCCGACCACCTCTTTAAAGGGAGCCAAACCAGTGTTTGCACCCGAACAAGACATCTCAGATGTCATTTGAGAAGGGTTAGGAAAATTTGGGACTTGACCTCTTCTCAGCTCAAAGCAGCTACAGAGGCGATGTCCGACTCTTTTACAAAGAAGACATCGAGTAGCTGCCACAAAAGCCCTCGCAAGATGGCCCTTCCGAAGACAGTTGAAGCAGGCCCTCTCCAAGCGTAACTTCAACATTAAAGATTTCAAATCTTGCTTTTGGAGATTTCTGACCGAAGCTGCATGATGACTCGCAGGCTTGCAGATAGCAGGAGGCGGCTGCCTCATCTTGACAGCCTCCACAAAAGTCATTTTGGCTTTTGATGCATCATCCAACTCCCCCTTACCTTCAGAAGCATTAACTGTCTGATCTAAAATTGTCTTGACGTCCATAAAAATCGGGGTAGGTGTAGCAGACAAGGAGGACATAAAAGCTTCGATTTCCATCGCGGGAGGAATATCAGGGAACTCCTTTTTCCTCCAGATCTGCCTTCCGAGGTTTTTTGCACGCTAACTCGAACCACAGCGTCTCCCGAACGTAGGTCTACCGATTGAAAACCTGGACTGCTTCCTAGGGTACCGCACTACCCTTGTATTCCTTACCGTTGACCAAGATCCCTCGTCCAAGGATGATTTCGGAGAAGGAAGAGACGTATCGTGAAAGATTGTAACTGAAGGCTTACTAGTCATCTTCGCCTCATAGTGCTAGCCGTTGAAGGAGTAGCGAGAACTCTTGGCAGAGAAAGGCCTGCGTCTGAACCGCTGATTGCTAGGCTTCTTCTCCACAGTCGCCTCCTTTAGTCGCACCATGACTGCTTTGGCTAATTTCTGCAACCTAAGTTTATTTTCATTGTAGAGGGTTATTTCATTTTAACATGAAATTATTCATATATTTAAAATTATTTTGTTAATGAATTTTCACTACAAGAAAATAGACTATCAGCGATGGATTTGTTACCGACGGATATATGTTGTTGGTATTACCGACAAAATTACCGACAGATACACAATCTGTTGGTAATTCAGCCGACAAATTTATAAAATCCTTAATTTTTTTCCTTTCCCTCTATTTTTTTAGCCAGAACCTTTAATTTTTGCTTTCCCTTTATTTTTTCCGCCAACCAAAATAACTATACCTTTTTTTCTTGGACCGATTAGTTTCTGCGCCCTCACCTCTCCCCCTTTTCTCGGTCGAACTCTTCCCACCCCTTGCTCAATTAGCCGTCGGGTTTTGCCTCCCTTCACAGATTGTGCATCCTCTCGATCTCTATGCATACTCTCGATCTCTCGAACTCCGTCGAACAATGAACAACCAAGAGAAGCGACATGGTGCAAACCCTCCGCTAGCTTCCTCTCGCCACCTCCCACCTCCCCCACCCTTCCCAAGCACTCCACTCTCGCACCTCCCCTCTTCCCCCTTCCCTCCCTCCCCAATTGTCGCCGCTCCTCGGCCTCCGTGTCTCCGCCTCATCCATGCAGTCCTCCTCCTGACCTCAGTATCCTCCCTTCCGATGGTGGATCTGTGGCCCATCGACGCCGATGCTGTCATCGAGGCGGAGCCCAAGGAGAATAGGTTCTACAGAACTAGGCAGACCAAGCTGGTGTGCACGATCGATCCCGCCACCTGCTCGACGGAGCAGCTGGAAGAGCTCACTATCGGCGGGATGAATGTTGCAAGGGTGAACATTTTTTGGAATCAGGATTTTTGCTCTCTACTTCTGTATTGATGTTGGACTGCATTTGGTAGTTCGAATCAGGATTTTTGTGTATAGATGTTGCAAATGCATCTACTAGGTAATTGTCTGTGCTCCTAATTTATTATTCTGTTTGTATTTCACGTTCTCATTATATGCTTTTTTTGTAATAGTCCTTCTTAACAAATGCAAGAGGATACCCTTGTCTATCTAAACGTCACCAGAAGTTGATAACAGTGTTTTTCAATCATTCTATCCATGTGATTTTTAATTGATTCTCCTTTGTTGTTTACAATTTTTCCCCATAAGTTGGTTATCTATATATACATATTTGTGTGAATTTTAGCCTTTCCAAGTTATTTTTTCTCTAAAAGTTCCAATTACCATGTCAGTTCTCTGTTAATGTTCTTATGGTTATTGTTTTTCCTTACTATTTAGAAATGTTCTTCTCAATATGTAGATTGCAACAATATGTACCGTTCTCCCTGCCCTTTTTGCTAAACAACAAATATGTTATTTCTAATCTACAAAAGGTACTAATGGTCATGGGAGTTGGACGAGGACCACTTGTAAGAGCATCTTTGCAGGTATTTTCCTTCACCTTATGTATGTTTTGGGTTCAGAATTGTTTATCATGCTTGTTGTCATGAATATCAACTCAGTAAAATATCTATCTTGAATGTTTGAAGGTGTAGGTAATTGTTTATCTTGAAAATACAGGTAATCAAGGACAATATTTTCAAGCATGATCAATTTTTTGCATGTTTTATATAATAGATTCTCCATGCATTGTCTTTACAAAAGTTATTCACTCAATGCAAGAGTTTTTACTGTCATCATTTAGCGGATACATACCAGATTAGGATATTACTTGGCCTGGAGTTTTGTAGACTGGCAGAAGTTCTCCTTGAATGCTCTATTACCTTAACTGACTAATAAATACAGATTCATTTGCCTAGTAAATTTTCTTAATGTACTATTCATCAATAATACTGTAGGCAGCATAAGAAATAGGTTGGAAACTGAAAGTTTATGCTACAGAGAAAAATCCCCTAAGTTGAGTATATTGATTGATGCACTGCACTTTCTGTAATCAGTTCACAATCATTTTGGTTGGTGTCAGCCTGACTAGGTTTATACATTGATATTGATGTGTCTTTAAGTTTAAGGCAATACTGTGGCTTCGGGCTCTAAGACCTTAAGTTGTGACAAAAAAATAGACTTCTAGATTTGCTAGGTTGTTAAAGTCTCACATTGATTAAAATTATGGTTAAGGTAGTCTTTAAATAGTTTGGGCAATCCTCTCCCCATGAGCTAGCTTTTGGGGTAAGTTAGGCCCACTAATTTCTTAACATGGTATCAGAGCCAAACCTGTAGTTGATATTGTGCCACCCGCAGATATCCAGTCCTGCAAAACTCCACGCTCCAGATGTCCAATCCTGAGCGTGAGAGGGGTGTGTTAAAGTCTCACATTGGTTAAAAATATGGCCAAGGTAGCCTTTAAATAGTTTGGGTAATCCTCTCCCCATGAGCTAGCTTTTGGGGTGAGTTAGACCCAGTAATTTCTTAACATAGGTTTTAGGTGTCCTTATCTAGTTGAGAATGAATTTAATGAGCCATGATGGACGTTAAATCTTTCAATGCGAATGACAATTCTGAAATGTACTTCTTCTTTACTTCAATAGTTGTCATCCATAAGTGTTTCTCTTTCCAACATGGATGACTTACATATGTTATATTCACCTTTTGCAAGTGTATTTACTGACCTTAATTCTTGATTTATTGCTTCATGTGTCTCCAATCTTGTAGGCTTATAGGTAGCAAGGTAGCAAGTTGAACCTTGAACTTTTTTTCCTAATGTATATTATATCTTCACATGCAGATGCACATGAATCCAATCTTGTAGGTTAATCATTTCTCTGCGTCAATCTACTATGTCATACCATACATGCTGATTCATCCTGGGTATGTTGCGCCTTACCAGTTATGATTTGTGGGAAAACTACGGTTTGAAGATAGTTTATTTATTGATCTTAGATTTTTGATGAGCATGAGCATGCTGCATTTGTAGATTACTATGAGTTTGGCCATGTGAATCTTTTTTTTCTCATGTCTGTTATTTTTGCCTTAGAGTCACATTTGTGGCTTAAGAAACTTCAAATGTTTTTTGTTTTGGGATAGAGAGTATATTATTCATAACCTTCTAGGTGGGTCTTAGACTCTTGGTAATATAACATTGATGTTTTCATAGTTCTTATCAACCAAGCCAAACGGCAAGGAATGATATTGGCCTCAATGACTAAAAGGACTAAGGAAACAGTAAGAAATGAGTTGTTTTTATCATTTTGAATTTTTGTATTCTTTTTGTTCCCTGCCGAGAGTGCGCCCAAAACCCTAACCAAGAGGAAGGAGAGATGAATGGATTCCCAGGACCAATGCCGGTTGTGGGCCGGCTCCAGTCCACCCTGATAGCAATTGAGCGAGCTTGCAGCCACCAAGGCTATGGGTTGGGAGTTGAGGGTTCATTTCAAGGTGCTCCAATTTCAGCCCTACATAACTAATATTTTTACTTAGTTATGATGTGCGTGAGTTTTGTTCTCATGAGTTGAAGCTTTTGGATAAATTGTTTGTCTCTAATATAAATTAAACATTCTACATAGAATCATAGAAAGTAGGATTAAACTATTTCATCATGTCCTTACATTAGCTATAACTGTTGATGATATTGCTAGTTAATGGGTGGGACAACATCAGTGTTACTTCTACTCTCATGATTTGAAATACTTAGTATATTAGGGAAGTACTTAGTCATTTGATGGTTAATTATACCAAAAATTATATTTTTTTTCATTATTATATGCTTGTTTGTATCCCATTGAGGTTATCATCTTTTGACCATGACCTTAAAGAAAAAGGTTGAACCTTTGTATACTATGATGACTTAAGGTTCAGTAAACAATGAAACACTTGTTTTGTTTTCATTGTCCATTTGTTATTTTTTTCTACTTGTTTATGGTTTGGAGGTCTTGATTCAGTAGAGTAGTAGAAGTAATATCCATGGACTTAGTTTCAGCATGTGAATTTTGCTTCTGATGTAGATAATTAAATAATGAAACATCAGTATCTATCTTGTCAATACTTGGTAACTGGTTTTGCTTTTGAATTTGTTGAAAAAGCTAATTGTGTATTATACCCAAAATGACACTAAATTTTTGTATCCATTAAAGATCTAATTGGGATTTCATAAATGAGGTAAATGTTGGCAAATGTTCTTGGCTTCCATTACATGTTGCCAATTGTATTAATCACCAGTCCTTCATTTGTGTGTTTTATTATATGTTAGGATATTATATGCTCCAAAGTATACAATTCAGTAACTGTGTTTGAGTATTTTCAGAAGTTTAATCTATAGTTATATTGATTGTGATGTTTGCATTGCAGGATACCTAGTTGTACTGTTTACTGGATGGGGGAGGTAGTATGGTCGGCACGAGTAAACAAAAAAATTAAGTGGAGAAGCCAAAAAAACTACGAGATTATGTATGGTCCAAAATGCATTTTTATTTAATTATTTCTACTTGCTGTAGTGACTATTTTTCTCTCATGTTTATAGCTTCCATTTATGTGTTAACACCAGATTATGTATATGACTGAGTCAATATATAAACACCCGTTGTTGGAAAAGGTGCAAGAGGAGAATAACAATAACAATTTAGTGGCTTGTGTACACTAACGTTTTAATCAGCTTATGCAAGGATTTATGATGTATTTGATGATCTGTGATGTAGGACAAGCGATGAGGTTTACGATTTTTCTTTTTCAGAATTAGATTTGGGTTATGAAGAGAATAAAGTAGAGAAAAAGAAAACTAGAAAGGGAGAGAGGACACCCTGAAAAATAATTTACAAGAAAATTAAACTAGCAAAAAACATACAAGATAGCTACAAAATCACACACATTTAGATTCACAAGGGATTAGAAGATGAAGAATGTCCCCTTTGATTGGTCCTAAGTAGTCTTTAAATAGGTTCGGTGAATGCTTATGGTGTTCTTGTTGTTTGGTCTGTTGGGTGAGCTTTGAAGGCTTTTAAGATGTTTTCTAAATGCTACCTGCAAATTATTCATTTCTTGCTACATATCTTGTCAGTTTGTTTGACTTGGACTAGATAGTAGCACTTAGATCCTTTAGCAACTTATGCAGGTGATACAAATGGGTGTTATTGTTTAGTGTTGCAGTTAATATCTAAGTTTGTTGTGCTCTTAAATCTGAACAGAAATGTATGCATAGACAACTTATGCAACAGAAATGTATCCATCAATTCTACATGTTGTACGATGACTTCAATATTACCAAATTGCCATTACTTCATGAAGAAGTAGTTGTCTGTGCTGATTTATGAATCAGTTTTACAAAGTTGACATATATTTCCAATCACTATGTTGTGTGTTTTGCAGCTCTGTGGAGTTCAAGTTCTTAGAAAGAGTTGGCTAGGAAAACTACTCACATGTCAGTTATCTTTTTACTGCATTGTTGTACGTAGTTTCAGTAGGGACATTGGCTTAGTGTCCCACTTATGTTCAATTTTATTCTTAGATATATGTGTTCAATTTTATTCTTAGATGTATGTGTAAGGTTTAACACATGAGCTTTATCTTCTCCATGATCTAATTGGATATCATATTCTTAGAGAAACTTTTAGGATGGTGGAAAATTTCAACTGACATATATTAAATTTGAATACCCACATGTTTCTATGCTTTGTAAGCACGCCTTAGGTTATAGATATTATTTTTTTAAGATCAATGCATTAAAGGAGTTAGATTATTGAGAAGTCTGAAGTTGGTGATGTCAGGGAAAGTTTGTTTTGATTATGTTCTTTTTTGCTTAATGCTCTTTTTTGTAGAAGAGTTGAGAGATTATGCTCTGAATTCATTCAGCATGCAATTCATGCTAAGAATTCAGAATTCAGAGCATGCTGAATTCAACATGCTGCATTGTTGGGTATTCCTCATTTCATTGAGTTAGTACCAATTCACAGTCCATTTAGGGTTCACGTTGGCCGGAGGAAGTCCACTCTAGTACCAAAGGAATCTATCTAGCACCAACATGGGAGGTTTCTTGGTAAATTAAACTTGCTGAGAATAAATTCTCAGAATCTCAGCATGCTGAATTCACCATGCTGAATTCTCAGCATGCTATGAGAATGAATTCTCAGCTTCTCAACATGCTGAATTCATTCAGCATGCTGCATTATTAGGTATTCCTCATTTCATTGAGTTATAAATTTTATTTACAACTTTAGAGTGTCAATTTATTATCTTGCATTGAGTTACAAACTTCGTATTCCTCATTTCATTGCATCATTGTTTCTTTTGTTTTTACATGCAGGTAAAGGATGAAGTGCAAGGATAAGCTTTTTGGGAAAAATTATCTTATGTATTTTTGAAACTTTGAAATAATGTAAATATTTGAATAACACAATGTATTTCGAAATTACTTGTATACAATGGTTTCTTATGTGTGTGAATTTTAATGATGTGCGATTTCAAAAATTATTTTTAAGATTTCGTGTGAATTATCAAATTATTTTATATGTGATTTCATGATTTGAGGATTGATCAGATACACAATAATGAGCAATTGGTGGATTCTGTTAGTAATTCTAATGGATATACGAACAAAAATTATAGGTATTACCGACAGATTGTATCCGTTGGTATTACCAACAGATATATATCTGTCGGTAATACCAACGAATTTACCAACAAATATTTTTCCGTTGGTATTATCGACGGATATATATTTGCCGGTAATACCAACGGACACATATCTATTGGTAATACCAACGAATATATATCTTCGTCGGTATTACCAACAAAATAAAATATTTATCGGTAATACCGACAGATTAATTAAAATCCGTCGGTATTACCGAGGAGCCTTTTACCGACGGATTTTACCAACAAATACTCCGCCGATAACAATATTACCGACAAATTTTTGGGTATTATCGACGGATCTGGTCCGTTGGTGATACCCTATTTTCTTGTAGTGTTTTGATATTATTAAATATTTTTGGGCTAAAGTTTTTAAGTTGCTTAATATTTCAGTCTAAAAGTCCTTGACACTTAAAACAATAAGCAATTTAAAGATTTTGGTCCGAAAGTCTTAAAGAATCTCAAATTTTATACATGTTAACATGAGAAGCAAAACAATTAATCCTACCAAGAAAACAACCTCAAATAAATGAAGTGAAAAACATCTATTTTTTTTATTGTAACATGCAGTATCCTACATGGTGAAAAGAAGCCCACTTGCTTCAACTCTGTGATGCGCATCCATATTGCAAGCTCTTATCTCCATCCTCATTCGGCTTTCTTTTCTGAACTAACAACTATTTCTAAAGCTTTGATGTTTGCAGTTTCTAAAGGCTTGAGTAATCTCATCTTGGAGACTGACTAAAGTGTTGGTGGATATTATCAATAACAAGACTCAAGCTCCTTGGCATTGCGAGAGCTTTTTTTTAACTACTATTGAGTTGTATAATAAATGTAATAACATTGTTTGTAATTTTATTCCTAGAACAGCAAATCAAGCTGTCCACTGGGCAGCAAATGTATCTAGAGTGAATAAGGATTCCTATGTTTGGATCCTGTTGGAGGATTGCAACCTTTCTGGCCTAATATATCTTTTTTTCTTTTGGCAAAAAAAAAGTATCCTAAACACTCCTCAATGAGAAATCTTTATACTCCGAGCAAGTTCCACTAATTTATGAACGGCTTAGGTCTTTGTCGATCCATCAACGAGAGGATCATAAAAGGAACAATAAACGTAACACTAACTTCATTTTCAGTCACCAATTCCTAAATAAAAAATTATGCTTATTCTCTGTGTGCCTCAACCTGCATGATGAACTGGATTGTGAGCAAGAGGAGATGAGTGAATCCCAACTCCATCAACAACCTCTTCAACCACACCCATGAACAAGCATCTAGGTAAGAACTAGGGGTGCACAAATAATTCCTTTGTCTTGACTCGAACCATAAATCCAACCTAACCTAACTCAAATTCGACTAAAGCAAAGTCATAGCATAAAAAGAAGCTATTGCGTTGGTTATTGCGCGGCACAACTGTAGTGTCCAAAGCATCAATTGCCGCTCTAATTTCCCTGCGCATAGCCAATGTGACATTGATCCTTTAATAAGTCTGATGTTGTTTCTGGGGAAATGTAGTTTGCATGTTTGAGTTCATTTTTATATAAAAAAAAATTTGGTTCGAGTTCAAGTTTGAGTTTTAGTATATATGACTTAGTCCAACCTAACCCGACTCGACTTCAAAAATAACCTTTTAACATATGACCCAAGATCGAGATAATCCAAATCGACCGAAAAGCTAATTAAACAGTTAAACTCTTAAGTATATGATCTGACCCTAAGTAACTATACTCGACACCATAAAAATTGATTGATTTTGGAATTTAAGAATAAAATTTTAGGACGAAGTACAATACGTGTGTGAAGTTCATTTTTGGAATTCAAACAATAAAATTTCGATGAAAACGACATTTGGAGCAAAAGAGTATGAAGAATTAGGTTTTGGGTTGAAGATCGATCTACCATTATGCTGCAGTTATTTGAACCCTAATCATCTGGCTTACAAAGGAGAAAAGGAAGCAACATTGTGTCCCCGTCATTTTGTAATTGTGCAATGCTTTGTTCTAGTTATCCCATCTTTGTAGTGTTAGCTTTGTGGTTAAAAATTCTATTTTACCCACGGATTTTGCTGATTTGATTTTGGTACCTAAAGTTCTGCTTTTGTTGTTTTATGCATCATCTTGTCTCTTTCCTTTTTGCTAAGTTTATTTTTACTTAAATTAAGTTAGCTAGACATGGACAGTAATTGGATTCAAAATTCCCCTAAGGGAAGTCTTGATTACGTTGTTGGGTTGACTGCATTCATAGAGGTGGCTACTGGACATTATGATTCATTAAATAGGACATGATGTCCATGTTGTAAGTGCTTGAATCATTACTTTTAACAGTTAGATGGGGTGAAAGATCATTTGTTGTTACACGGTTTTGATATAAAGTACACACAATGGTTATACCATGGTGACCCACTAGAGCAAAAAATGATCCATGCGAGAAATGATCATGTTGCATTTGATAATACATCTGATGATGAGAGTAACTAAGGTGATGAGATTGATGGGCTTCTAGAGGATGCGTTTGCAACATTAGATACTAGTGAGCAATGCCCTAGAACTTCTACTCGTCATCCTTCAAACTTAGAAGATGAAGATGCTTTAGGAAGGACTACAAGAGTAGAATCAGAGAGGTTCTACAAACTTCTACAAGATGAATAGTGTTAGTTATATCCGGGGTGTAAGAAGTTCAACAAACTTTCATTTTGTTGAATTTTTTTCATTTGAAAACTATGAGGGGAATGAGTAATAGAGGTGCTGATAGGATGCTTCAACTCTTCAAGTCTGCATTACCATTCGATGAGAACCTTCCTGAAACTTTTAACGAGGTCAGGAGTATATACTGATGATACATGCTTGCAAGAATGACTACATTCTTTTTCGGAAGGAATATGAACATTTAATTGAATGTCCAGTATATGGGGAACTTAGATATAAGAGTGAGGTAGGGAAGAAAAAAAAATCCACAAAAAATATTCCAACATTTCTCGCTTATACCAAAAATTCAGAGATTATTTTTGTCAAGAAAAATAGTGACTGATATGAGGTGGCACAAGAATAAACAGGACTTAGAGGAAAATGTATTGATTGTCAAGAAAAACAGTGACTGATATGAGGTGGCACAAGAATAAGCAGGACTTAGAGGAAAATGTATTGAGGCATTCCACTGATTCTATTGCATGGCATGATTT
The DNA here is from genome assembly GCA_034359265.1 of Canna indica. Classification (NCBI taxonomy): domain Eukaryota; kingdom Viridiplantae; phylum Streptophyta; class Magnoliopsida; order Zingiberales; family Cannaceae; genus Canna; species Canna indica. The sequence continues at coordinate 25,155,485 of CP136898.1, read as the reverse complement.
TGATGCTAAGCATCCATGGTTTGCAAGTGATCCACGCAATGTCAGATCTTGCAAGTGATGGATTCAATCCCTTTGATAATATGAGCAACTCTTATAGCGTTTGGCCGGTAATGTTTATATCATATAACTTGTCACCATGAAAATGCATGAAGGACCCTTTTTTGTTCATGTCATTGCTAATTCTGGGCCCTAGATCCCCGGGTAATGACATTGACATTTACTTACAACCCTTGGTGGATGAGTTGAAAGAGTTATGGGAGTATGGTATTCTGACACATGATGCAAGTTCGGATCAAAATTTTTGAATGCATGCTGCAGTCTTATGGACAATTAATGATTAATTTCTCTGCATACGGTAACTTGTCTAGCTAGAGTACCAAAGTGTATTTAGCATGCCCTAATTGCAATAAGGATACATCTTCTATGTCCTTAAAGCACGGGAAAAAGATATGCTACATGAGCTTTGCACTTCTTGGACAGAAATCATATTAGGTGAAGACGTCCTAAACAATTTGATGATACAAAGGAGGATAGAATGAGACCTAATACATTGTCCAGGGAAAAAGTGCTTGAATAACTTCATAATGTTCCAAATATTACCTTTGGAAAACTATCAAGCAATCGAAAGAGAAAAAACATAGTGAATTAGAGTTGTATTAGACAAAAAGGAGTATCTTCTTCCCGTTGCCTTATTGAAAGACACTAAACCTAAGGCACAACCTTGGTGTCATGCATATTGAAAAAAATATGTGTGATAACATCTTGGGAACCTTGCTGGACATTGATTCGAAAACGAAGAATAATATGAAAGCGCACATAGATTTACAAAATATGGGAATAAAAAAGGATTTGCATTTGATTCCTAACGGTGATACACATTGTCCTCCGAAGACACTACTATATTTAAGATTTTCTATAGCGATTAACAATAACTTTTTACAAAATGTTATCACTATAATCTTTTGAGTTTTTAATAATTTTTAACGATAACATTCTACTTGAATGTTATTTTAAATGAGTTAAATTAAAGCGATAAACTCTTCCCTCGATCTTTTTCTCCCCCGCTCAAAAATCACTTTCCCACGCACTCTATTTCCTTCTCCCGATCAATCTTTTCTCCAGCTTGATATTTTTCTCCCCTACTAGAATCCCGCCTCCCCCACTCCCTCTCCCATCTCCCTCGCCGTCTCGTCTCCCATCGTCAGCTATTAGTAAACTCTCCCCTCTCCCCCACTCCCTCGTTGTCAACAATATTTCCACCCGCGCCACTATTTCCTCCCCCTGCTCGATCTTTTTCATCCCCTGCTTCCTTAGTCGCCGCGCGCTCGCTTCTCGCTCCAGCTTCCCTCCCCCCTCTCGATTTCATCGTCGATGTCTCGCTTTCTCTCCCTCCCAGTGATTCTCGGCCTTCGATTGCCTCTGATAGGTGAAAGCTGTGTGGTGTGGGCCGATGCCCTCAAGTGGGTCACCTACAGGTCGTGCGGTCACCGAGAGGTCTGCTCCACTTGCGTCGTGCACCTCCGATTCGTCCTAGACGACCGTCGCTGCTGCTTCTGCAAGACCGAGTGCTCCGTCGTCTTCGTCACGAAGGTATTCCCTTCCTAGGGTTTTGCCCCATGTTGTTCTTTTTTATCACAAGGTAGAACCTGAGAAGGCCGCCGCTCGCAAGAATACCATCGACAAGGAAGTTGAAGAGTACATCAAAAGGCAACACTAGAGGTCTAATTTCTACTGTTTCAGGTGGCGTTGATGTCAACTTTGAAACAAATTGCTGGCATTGAGGCAGGTCCACCTCTGAAGCCCTGAAAACAGAAATCTTCAAACTTGTTCTTGGTACTCTTTCCTTGCCAATCAATTTTCCTGGCACAAATTATCATCAAGGCCTTAAAGTAGTATAAGGTATCTACACTATTTAGTAGTTCTTGCTCGGATAACGAGATGCAGAATCATATCTAATGGGCTACTACTGCAGGCAAGGAGGAAAGTTGTGAACATGTTGCAGGATATAATAAATCAAAGAAGAATTTCTACATGCTCTTACAATGACATGCTTGATTCCTTGTTGAAGATTGATGACAAGTCAAAAGCAAAACTTGATGACAAACAGATCATCGATCTGATAATTGCCCTTGTCTACTCTGGCTATGAAACTGTTTCAACAACATCGATGATGGCTGTTAAATATCTCCATGATCGCCCTAAAATCCTTGAAGAAGTCAGGGTATGACAGCAAGACTACTTTGTATATTCTAAGTCTTCTTTTACTATCTTCTCTTCTAATTTGATTTTCACCTGTAGCATGAACATCTGAGGATTCAGAAAAGCAAGTTGCATGGTGATGCAATCAATTGGAACAATTACAAATTAATGAAGTTCACGCGCGCAGTAAGTTAAAACACTCCAGCAAAGTTTCTTCTAAGAACTTCAGAGTATTGTAATCTCTGTCTTATAATAAAATAGTTTTTCATATTACAGGTAATATTGGAGACTCTAAGAATGGCTACAGTGGTCAATGGAGTACTTAGAAAGACAACCAAAGATGTGGAAGTGAATGGTGAGCCCAGAAGAAAATAATAACTATATACTTTTGAATCTAGTCACATATGAATCTAGCCTAAGTAAGCTCGCAAGTCATTTTAACTATTCTTTCAGGTTTATGTGATAGGGGAGGAAGGCATACTAGAAGAACTCAGGTTGGCTGGTTTTTCATGCTTGGGTGATCCTGTAAGGCATCACTGCCTTTTTCTATCCCTTTGTAGTTACGTAATATGAAATAGAACCTCTTTTCATGTGTACTTGAAATATATCTTCTGGTGCTACTTCATTGTCTTGTTTGAAGAGTTCTTTGATCACATATTTGGGCTGTTATCGTCGCCCCTAGAACAGCTATTGGGCCACGACCGTGAGTTCTTTGCCTAGCTTTTGTTTTGCTTTCTTTTTTAGTTTTAGCTCTTTTTTTCTGCAACAGATTTCTGGTTTTTGTAGGACGGAGTGATCTGTAGCAATTTTTTTTCCTTTTTACGTAGTTGTCTCTCTTGTGATGTGGCGCTTGTTGATGATCTATTATCGGTCGATGCCCCTACTTTTCTTTTTAGGTATTGAGAGTACTCTGTGATTTATTTAGATTATAAGACCTGCCTAGTTTTGATCGGCAAAAACATTTCATTTTATTTGTGAATGTGTTAAGGAATGAGCACTATATTCAGCGTGTAATGATGCTTTGGTGTTATCTCTCCATTCATTGCAAATAGATTGGTTTCACGTTAAGTTGTTGATGTTTCTCTTCCTTTGTTTTGGATTTTTGATGTGTAGATCACATAAGAAAATGGTGAAGGTTGTTACTGTTCTTGGTAGCAGTGAGGGTGTCAAGGGCACCATTTACTTTATTTCTATACCATATTTTACTTATTCTAATATGGGTGCCTGCATATTATGCAAGGCAACCTGAAGCTGTTAGGTATATGTATCATACGCTGGAACACTAGCACATTTTCATGTACTCTTGTTTTATCAAGTAAATTTGCATTTTTACTCAATTTTGAATGAAAGGATCTCTCCTGATATAATTTATTCCTGTGAGCTGATGTACTATGTATTGCTTGATGTTGCTAGAATACCCAATTAAAAAAATCCTTCAAGGTTACCCAGATTGTGAGCGATTGTTATGGATTTGTTATGCATCATAATTCAGGATACTTCACAATAGATGTTGCTTTTACAAACATGGTTTCCAGGTTAAAAGAGAGTTTCAACTGATCATCAAATACACTCCACATGTTCATCCAAATAGTTCAATGCATTTAAAAAAAATAGTGGCATTGAGGTTTCATCCTAAAGAATTGCAGTATGAGCATCTTTGTAACAGTTACAGTGCCTCAGAATACATTTAGTTCTGTTTTTTTATATGAAACATTTAGTATTAGTATTACTCATTTTTCATTTGAAGAATGTTTGGATTTCTTGATTGCTTCTTCAAACATTTAGTATTAGTATTTACTTCTGCAGTTATTTCTTGATTGCTTCTACAGTTAGTAAGCACTTGGAAACATCATTAACAAGAAATATCTTAGTTACTAAGCTAGCTCAATTTTCAATAACCTTCTCATCTAGTTTATTATAAGATGTTGCTCTTGTGGATTTATTTTCAAAGAAAGTGTTCCAGTTTGTAAAATCAAGAGCTGTCATATGCAGATGAGGAGATGGTAAGTTTTCCATATTCATAATCATAATTCACAATTCTAAAAGAAAGGGATTTTATTGGCAGACCTAAACTTGGTGAAGACAACTAAAACATATTTCATGTCTATCTAGTATATATGTCCAGGACTTCGTTAGAAAATCTAATGATGTTTCTTACTTCCAGTGGATAGAATAATAAACTGCACAAGTTTTTGTAGAATCTAGCTGATAATTAATGGCTTTTTCTTTGGCAAGATAATAAACTTTACTCTTATTTCATCATGGAATTTTATCGCTTTAGATAGAATAATCTTATTTTACCGTGAAGCAACTGATTAAGTTTTGAATGTTTAGTTTCTTTATTATATATTATAATTATGTGATCATTTGCGCAGCAGCCATGTTTGAAGAATCATTTAAGATATTGACCTGCTTTTAAGGAACTGTATAAATCAAATGCTAGATTAGCATTAAGACATGTTGTGAATTGATGCTCTTATATGGCTCCTTGTGATTATTTTCATGCTCTATGTTTAAAGACATATTTGTTACATTCCTTCAGAAATTTATTACACAATTTACCAACAAATTGGCTGGATAATGTTGGGATGTGGGAGTATTAATGGTGGGCAACAGAGTAGGGATTTCTTTTAAATTTTAATTAATTGATTTTCTATCTGCTAGAATACCTATAAGTATGCCTCAATAATTTTAGATTTGTTGTCAGACTTCCATGTGCAACAGCTTATTTTTCTCATGCTGCCTTAGTTGATTCCATTTTATTTATACAGATAGATGAAAATGTTAAAAGAGAAATAATTAACCATAGATCATTGGAGCATTCAAATATCATCAGGTTCAAAGAGGTAAGTTCATGTTCAAAGTTTTATTTTACTTGCATTTAAGAAGAAATCTTTGACTGGTCATTTGCTTACTCTGATACAAACCGTCTTAGGTCATTTTAACTCCAACCCATCTGGCTATTGTTATGGAATATGCTTCTGGTGGTGAGCTTTTTGAACGTATTTGCAATGCAGGACGCTTCAGTGAGGATGAGGTATAAGAAGTGGTGAAAATCATGTCTATCTACTTTTGAAAATCATATGGTAAAAGAAGCGGTGATACTGTGATAGGATAAACAGAGCTAACTGAAGCTAACTGAATCTTCTCTTGGCAAGTGGTGATATGTCATGAAAATATCCATTTGCCAAGAAGTTGCATAATGCACGATTGTCATGGCCGTGTTTTAACCGATGGCAATTAAGGAATTTAATGTTTTGTCATAATTCTGCGACCTTCATCACTAGCTGAATTAACCGAGAGGTATCATCTTATTATCTCTGCCTTGATCAAGTTTATGTACTAGAGGAAGTTTATTGCTTAAGGTGATCAGTATACACAAACAACTCTCTCCTGAAAGAAGTCTGTAGTTTATATCCTGATATGGAACTCTTTATCATGGTTTCACAGAAAATAATTGTTAGCTAACTGAACTTATATATCATAGTTTCACAGAAAAGAACTGTTAACTAACTGATTTTTTTTTCATTTCAGTTTCAGCTCTGCTCAATCTGATTCAAAGGTCAATGTTCGAGAAACTGTTGCAGTAATGTTACGGTTGGTACGTAATCCTCTTCTACAGCCATCAATTGGTGAAAGAAGAAAACTCAACATATATTCCACTTCTATTTGAGATTGTACTATTTGGGTTGCCTTCTACATAAACCATAAGTGATCAGTTATCAAGATTGAGATGTGGTGAAGCGTCAGCACTAAGGACTACAATCCCACATTGCTGGTCCATTGAACACCTCGAGATCAAAAGATTCAAAACCATATTTTGATTGATTGATTGACATGGAAAGTAATTTTCTACCTAAAATTATAATTTTTATGAATTAATTTCTTACGTAATTTCTCACCTACGATATGTTTGGTTGACATAAGTATATAAAAAATATACGTGAAAAATAATTTTTATTTATAATTAATATGAAAAATTATATATTTTATTTAAAATAAAATAAATATACGGAGAATTCAAAAATTATTTAATATCATAATATTGATAATATAAATTATAAATTTTGCATTAAATGTAAATGTTGGGCTAATATTAATTTTTTCTTTCAATTACAATACAGGAAGTGCAACTTACCTAGGCTCTCCTAGGTAAGTTACTTCCTATGTTTTGCAGAAAGTTGCACTTGCTGAGGAAATTATATTTTCTACAAAATACAGGAAGTGTGTCAATCAAACAAGAACTATTTTAGCTACTTTCTGGAAAGTACAACTTTCTGCAGAAAATTGTGTCAATCAAACGAGGCTTTAGTTTTATTTTCACGAGGCATGTGCAATACTTCCAAATACCCTGAAGTGACTCACACCAAGTTCTTATCAATCCATGCCTCAATGGTTGTTTCCTAGGCAAGGTAAAAGTTATATATGCTTCTATTGATTACTTAAGCTATTGTGTAGACAATTTCAGCCCAGAATAAATCCTTTTTTTGGAATAAATATGAGGCTCGCAAGAGCCACACGCTTCATTAAGAAAAGTAAAGAGTTAAACACCTAATTGTATGATCAGGAGTCATGCTACAAAGAACTAAACAGCCACATGCTACTTTTACATAGCCATTTAGATATTGGCCAATTGCTAAAGCAAGATTAAAAAGAGACAAAAGGTTGTAAAAATTTCTTACAATATTTAATATTTACAAGTTGTGTTTCTAATATCATTTGCAAACTGTAAAAGAAATTACAATTCAAAACACCTGCAATAGCAAGTTGCAAATGCAATAATTTAAGTATTATAAAAATAATTAATTTTGGTGATTTAGGGTCATCAGATGGAGAGAAGATAAATATAAAAGTTGTAGATTTTCGCGTGTAGAATATGATGATAGTGTCAAATTTTAGATCTAATGTCATTTGATAGAATTTTTATATTTTTTTAGTATTATATAGTAATAAAAATTATTAATTTATTTTAATAAATAATTAACTAATATTTTACTAAACTAAATGGTGATTTATAGTATAAAATAATATTATTCTGGGTTGATTGATTTTGTTGTAGCTGATGAATTATTATTGGATAAAATAATATATTTACTCTTTTGTCTTTCTTTGCTTGTTATTGTTTTTAAATTTCGTTGAACTCCTATTGCATATTATTGTTGGATTGATTTGAGCGATTTTTTCGACCTTTTCCCATCTAGATCACAGGTTTTTCCGACGTTCATCGGCCCTTGCTTGCTCCTTCGGTGATTCGTGGATCGATTTATGATCGAGAAGGATTCTAAATCGCACCTTGCAAACATCTATGCGAGCGACCGCCGCCACTTGAAGCAATAACTCTATGGTCATTAAGTGTGTCGGGTATTTCAAGCATCATCAATCCTTGGGGTGGCTCATCCGATGATGCCCTGCCCCAGTTCGATAAAAATTTGGGCCTGAGAACCCGGGCTCGACATGACACAAAAACAAAACAGGTCGTCACGACGCGGCTCGCTAGCACAATTATGAAAAACTAAATCAGTCGCCCCTTTCTTGACTCTGGTTTAGGCTATCAATGTTGGGTGAAATGACACACTAGATGGGGGGTGAATAGTGTGTTATCTAAATTTGTCATCTAATTTTGATTTTAATCATTTGTTAAATTATTTAGGCAAATAGCAATTTATCGATTAGATATATAAGCAAAAATAAACCAATTAAGCACAAACAGAGAAAATATTGCTAACACGGAGATTTATAGTGGTTCAGCCCCAATGTCTACTCCACTACCTAAGCATCCCGCTTAGGATTTCCAAACTAAGTTTACTAGATTAAATTGATTCCCTTACACAGAGGACTCTGACTCGAAGAGTCTCACTCTCAACCTAAGGCACTTCCACATCCGGAAGTCTCTGTCTTCTTACCGAGAGCACTCTTCCACCTTAATCCTAAAGAACAACTCAACTAATTCTAGTAAACTAAGCTTACACAAGTGGATTTACACATTCTACGCCAAGGATACCACTTACACACAAGACCTAACACTAGGTCTTCTTGTATGCTCAAATACAATGAAATATATAACAAAATACAACACAAAATGGAGCAATAAATCAAACAATAAAGTACTTAGCTCAACAACAAGATTCCTAGCTTCCTCTTGATGCATTTGATGGTGAAACTATAAAGGTAAGGCTCAATCAAAGGGATGAGATATCAAAGCTAGGGTTTTTCCAAGAATTGATGCAATGAAAGCTTGGAATTGATCAAGGATGGCTCAATGAAGTGTTGGAGTGATCAAAAGTTATTTAGGAAGGCTTAGGTTTGGGTATTTATAGAGCCAAGAAGAAATGGAATGAAACGAGCGAAAAACTAGCCGTTACCACTGTTCGATCGCTTGTCGGTCGACCGATCGATCGACCACCCGCGATCGCTGCGTTAATTACTCTGTTCGATCGATCGACGGGTCGACCGAATGAGTCGCGAGTTGAGCAATCCGTAATTCGGTCGACTGATCGATCGACCGACGCACCTACTGCCGCTTTCGGGCAAACTTCGGTCGACCGACCGGTCGATCGAATTGCCTACTGCCAATTTTTGACAGCATTCGGTCAATTGACCGGTCGATCGAACCTGGACTGGACTGGGCAGTTTGGTTTTGTTTGTTCATTTTCTGGTTTCGTCTTCACTAAGTCTACTTATATAACATTTATTAACCATAAATATTATATAAGGATTATCCCCCATTTGGATTCAATAAAAATATCTAAAAAATCAAAGTTCTTAAGAATCAAAATCTAGTTTTTGGGGTCTAGTACAAATTTTTTAAAAACGGAAATTTTCTAATTTTTCGAGTCAAGAATGGGTAGGCTAAAGGCTTCCAAAAATACATCGTTATCTAATTTTAACCCAAGGAACAATTACCGTCATTTTTTATGTCAAGAAACTATCTTGGTCATATAGCCCTCCAATGAGCTCCATAGGCTTAGTGAATTCATGGCGGTTTTCAGGTTTTCATGTTTTGGAATTCGGGATAGGTTTTAGGGTTCTTTGCATCATAAAGAGGATTTACAATATAAACTAGACACCCTAAACCTAAACTCTAACTTCCCGAAGAATTCGAGCGTGTCGACCAACGTCTTTCTGATTTCCCGATTTCTTCGATATTTCCGATCGAGGACGTCGTGCGCTAACCGACTTGGAACCTGAAAGATTTCTCAATGAAACATCATTAGTTCCATATTTGTTATCATAAAAATCGAGATTACGACTAAGGTTGAAAATCTTAAGCCAACAATCAGGTCAGATCGAACTTACATCCCTTGGCCTGGCACGATAACGGACGGTTCGAGCATGATTTTATCATGTCAGGCTATCGGACCGAGCCAAAATTGTCATACCTAGATATGAAAATGCAAGTTGCAAGTGTAATTGCAACTTCCATTTGTGGCCAACCAAACACTTGCAAATAGAAATTGCAACTCTACTTACGGAATAAGCTGTAAATTTTATTTGCGAACATTTATTTTTACATGCAAATACTTTTTTTTTAACAAAGATAGAAAGTCACAATAGGTGACCATACTAGGGGTCGAACCTTAGATCTCTAGGCAACATCAACAAGTTGCCACTAACTGTGCTACCCACAGTCGGCTTTTGCATGCAAATACTTGCAAGATGTAAGTTTTGACTGATACAATTCTCCCCATATACATTAACATGAATAATACAAAATTTTCGATGTGCCCGTATTTGTTGTAATAGAAACATTTGTTGTTGTGATATTCAAATGGTGATTGATATAGATTCTGGTTGCTTCCTGCAAGTTGTTGATTTTGACTTTGAATTGTTCTCTCCACCTTGGTTATACTACCAGCCAGATTTTCTTCCCCGTTGATGCTGCCTTTGAAGACCAAAGCCTCTACCATTCTTATACCACCTATGTTTCCTCTTCCTCCTCTTCCATTCCTTCCATCTCTACCTTCTTGGTTCCATCTACCACCTTGAAATTATTGTTGTCATAAATGCAACCTCTCTAGATCCACCATCGTAACTCTTATGTCTTTCTTCATGTGTCAACAAAGAGCTCAACAACTAGTCAACAAAATAGATAGTAGTGCCTTTGAACTTCTAACCGAAATCTTAAACTTGTGTCACAGAGTTTCACCTTTGATATCTTAAAAGTAGCTTGACATTCTCTAATGATACTTAGATTTCATGCAAGGCTTTGGCGACTAAACTGAGGGAACCCGTGTCAATAACAACATGTTGGAACAAATGAAGATCATTGGCATCTTTTATGATCACCGTCTTCAAATTCTCTTTTTTCACGTCTTTCTTACCAAAGCCTTAATTGACCACCTTCCATAGTTTTTATGGTTAAAAGGTTTTGGGACTGGACTAACACTTTGGGCCCCGTCGAATTAGGCCTAAAAGCGTCCATATTCACGAACCAAACTCAAAGCAAGCCAGGCAACTTAGCCCAGGGGCTCCATCCGACCACATAAGGACACAAATGTCCTCATTAATTACGAGGGATTCATCATCACGAATCGACATCTCCCAAATTATCGGGTGGCATTAACGACATTCCTTCCTCATCCTGCAATATATATAGACACGACACGTCTCAGGTAACCTAGAGTCTAAATTTCTATTACCTTCACATCGATCACATCACGACTTGAGCGTCATAGTATCTTTTACATGTCTCCTCGCCCCCCGTCGGAGTTACACCTGACCAGGAGACGCACCGCACCGGATCTCATCACTTCGACTTCAGGCAAGAACATTTGGTGCCCACCGTGGGGCCGAGTAAATCTTATCTGCCCCGCAATGGTTGGTACCCGAAGTCAGACGAACGCCGCCGACTGCACGTAGGCAACACCCTAGTGGCAACGCACCCCCGCTACCTAGAGATGTTAAAACAGTGAAGAGCGATGCTCCAGCACCAACCAATCTCCCACCAAAAGCATCCCAGCATCGAATCAATGACCTTGAGGCCGCGATCCAACGGTTAGCAGCCCAGTTCGAGATGCTGACGCAGTTCCAAGAACAACACTCGACCGGTTATGAGTGCTGCCGCTCAAAATATGAAGAAAACAATCACTCAAAAAGTAGGAGACCAATTTTCGTCCTCCAAGACGAGGTCTCTAGCACGCCTCACCTAAGAAAGGAGAAAGACCCTAAGGTCGCAGAAGTTACTACTCATCTTCCCGTTGATTCGAGATCCTTCGTCGAACACATCATGATGGCATGCCTTCCACCCAGATTCAAGTTGTCGACCACTCTGAAGTCTTATGGTATGGGCGACCCGACTACACACCAGACGATGTTTAGGTCCATGATGCTCCTCAACGGAGCGACCGACCATGTCCTTTGTAGAGCCTTCCAGACCTTCCTAGAAAAAGCTGCAATACTATGGTTCTCCTCCCTTCCACCAGGGTCCATACACTCCTTCGTGGAACTCTCCCGCGCCTTCGCCAGTCGATTCTCCTTATCCCAAATTGACTCAAAAATCGAGGACGTTCTCCACTACATCAAGCAAGGGCAACATGAACCCCTAAGGGGTTACATGCAAAGATTCGAGGCCATGGCCACTAAGATCCTGAATCTCAACCCCCGAGTTGAGCTTTATTCTATCAAACACAGGTTGAAGTCTAGAAACTTCGCAGACTAGATTACTTTCGCAAAGCTGAGAGACATGATCGAGTTCCAAGAGATGTTGCAAGTTACATAGAGATGGAGGGGCTCCGAGAGGTCAGAAAGGCTGACAAGCAAACCGCCAAAGATGCCATCGAGGACAAGAAGGGCAAAAGACTCGACATAGGAGGAGAAGAGAGAGATCGTCATGACCAGGGCCACATCAGAAGAAGGAGATCACCTTTTACACTATGTTTGGATTGAGGGTATCAGAGGGATTTGGAGGGGGGGGGGTTTGGAGGGGTTTAAAATACCCTATTTGGATAACTTTTTTAAGAGGTTTGGAGGGATTTCAAACCCCTCCTAGAACCCATTCTATGAAGAGTTAATGAATTAAAAATAGTTAAATTATAAAAATATCCATAGAATAAAAATATATATTATTATAAACGAGGACATAGTGGTCTACCAAATCTCTCCAAACCCCTCCAAACCCTTTATGAAGTTTAATCAAACAAGATTTTTAAAACTCTTTCAAAAACCTACAAACTCCTCCCCCTTCAAAACCCTTCAAACTCTTTCAAACCCATCCCCCTCCAAATCCCTTACTCAAAGTTATCCAAACATAGTGTTAGGCTTGTTCCTCGGTTCAAAGAGTACACTCCTCTTAACACCAGACGAGAGACCATTCTCTATGAGGTCTATCATCTGTAGCTACTTAAACCTCCTAGCAGTCCGTAGAGGCCGAAACCTTCGCCCAAAGTTGACAAAAGCAAGAGGTGTGAGTTCCACCGAACTTAGTACAAACACACCATCGAATAGTGCATAGTACTCCGAGATCAAATCGAGCGTCTGATTAGAGAAGCATGCCTCGACCACTATGTTCGACGCGGACAAAGCCGCAGCCGAGATCGGCGCAACCTCAACCACCAACGTTGAAGTTCGAGCAGGACACCACCGCACAAAAAATAATCACGATGACCATGGGGCCGAGTGTCCCCACATCGAAATCCACAGAGTCATCGAATATATCACGGGTGGATTCATTGGAGGAGGCAAGATGAGCCAAAGCGGAGTCACTCTAGACCGCCATGATAATCGATGATATAACTCATCCCTGAAGAACGTATGCACCTACCCCGGTAACATCTTTCTATGAAGATGACTTCTAGGGAATTGATAAAAATTTGCATGACCCTATTGTTATGTGCGTTATCACTGGTCATTTCCTTGTCACGAAAGTCTTAGTAGACCAGGAGAGCTCAGCCAACGTCGTGTTCTACCCTACACTTGAAAAGATGCACATCAGCGAAAATTCAGTCCACTCTAATTACCATGGAGAATTCATCAACTTCTTAGGAGAGTGAGTCGACGTCAGAAGCTACTTATGGCTAGCAACAACTTTTGGCTCCCCGCTGAGAACAAAGACGGTGGATATACAATTCCTCGTCGTCCAATGTTTGAGCCTCTATCTCATGATCTTGGGCCAACCTTCGTTCAACCGTCTTAGAGCTGTGGTATCGACTACCCACCTCACTATCAAGTTGTTCCTTATCCCTAAGACAGAAGTAGGAATTGTACATGCTGACCAAAAGGAGGCCCCGCATATGTTACAATGAATGCCTACAGCTCAGGCCAGCACTTATTTCTTGAATACTTGTGTTTGTAAGAATGTGTGGGTGACACACCTTGGGTTTAGTTGTTTGTAACTTTAGTGTTCCTTAGGTTTGAGGTAGAGGTAGAGGCAGTCTCTAGTGTGAGAGATAAAGCATTGGTAGACCCTCATTAGAAGGAAGGGAAAGTTAATACAATTGGTTGTGAAATCTTTAGTAGTGAGCCAAGGTAGTGAAGTAGACATTGGGGCCGAGAATGAGAACTTGAAAGTTGAAAATATGAAAATAAAAAATGAAAATTATTTGTGAAATCTGAATTACATGCATTGCATAAGTTCATGAATGATTTAAAAAATGAGATTTTATTCTTAAGTAGGAGAATTAATGAACTTACTAATGTTTCCTCTCTTAAGAATTTTTTTTTTCCTAAGAATTTTAGAAATAGAAATGTTGCATCTAAGAATGTCTATGCTCATACATATGTTAGGCATTCTAGCTTTAAACCTCATGTCCAAAAGAAAAAGTTTAATGAAAATTATTTTTTTTGTGGTATATATGGTCATACTATTTATGATTATGCATCTAAAAGAAATTCAAGTGTAACTAGGACACTTTGGATTTCTAGGCCAATTAACCCCCAAGGATCCAAAGTCATTTGGGTACCAAAGTATTCATGCTCTTATATTTGTAGGCGGAGCTACCACACAAGGGTAAAGAGAAGTGAATGTTGAAGTTGACCATGGAATTGAATGAAGAATTCTTTCTTGGTTGCAGCTTCAAGTCATCTTGATGCCTAAGTAAGGTTGACATCAAAAGTATTTTGGTATCATTCCTATCACTCTAATTTATATATTAAAGTTAGAATATACATGATTGTTTTTGGTTGATTTCCCCACTCTCGATATATTTCAGGAAATGATTTTTGATTTTAATTTTCAGTCTCTTTGGAGTCTTATGGTAGCCTATAAATGGCTAATGTGGCCTTGTGGTTCTAAATTGTAGGCTCATTGTGGTCTTTCGATTTTCAACCGATGGGAAGGGTTGGAGATCTTAATTTTCAAATATTTCATATTTTGATATCTCTTGATTCATTTTGATTTCATGCTCGTATTTTAAAATGAATCCTTACTTTTTAGCAAAATGGTTTTAGAGAATGATATTTGATTTTTTTCTCGTTGCTAGTACTTGCTTGGTTGATAGAAAGTCATGCAGGAAGTGAAGACAAAATGACAACACTAGATGGGGGGTGAATAGTGTGTTTACTAACTCAATTAGCCTAAATTCAATTTTGATTTGTTTCTCAAATCGTTTAGGCAATTTACGATTGAATGCTTAGATGCAGAAGCGATAAATAGTAAAGCAATAAATACAAACACTAAATCAATGCAAACACATGATTTATAGTGGTTCGACCCCAATGCCTACTCCACTACCTAAGCACCCTGCTTAGTATTTCTAAACTAGGTTTACTAGATTAATTCGATTTCCCTTACATAGAGGACTTTGACTCGAAGAGTCGCATTCTCGACCTAAGGCACTTCCACACCCGGAAGTCTCCGCCTTCTTACCGAGAACACTCTTCCCCCTCAACCCTAAGGGACAACTAAACTAATCCTAGTAAAAACTAAGTTTACACAAGTGGTTTTACACCTTCACAACAAGGTGACCACTTTCTCACAAGAAGACCTAACACCCGATCTTCGTACAAATCCAAATAAAAGAAAAACAGTTCAAATAACAGATAAAAATTATAATGAAAAGAGCTTAGAATAAAACCAAGAATAAATGCTCTTTTCAATCCTTCAAAACCTCCAACTCGCTGAGTCGTAGAGCTTGGTTCAATTCCCGAGTTGAGGCGGCAGTTGGCGCATGAGAGAATGTTCGCGGAAAGAGCAGAGTGTGCTTAATCAATCTCTAGAAGGCTCAAATCTTCTTTTTAATTGCTCAATAAAATTTGTAGAAGTCAAGAAAGAAGATTAAAAGGAGTTAGATGGGGTATATTTATACCCACATGAAGAAATGACAACTCAACGGATAGAAAACTATCCGTTGCAGACGCTCGATCGATTGGTCGGTCGATCGATCGATCGACCACTCGAAACGACCGACGCCTCTTCTCTCTGTGCGGTCGACCGACGAATCGACCACCAGACGCGAATCCCCCGATCCCACATTCGGTCGATCGACTCATGGAGCCTGGGTCGCGCGATTGCGCGATCCTTAATTCGGTCGACCGATGAGCATTCTACTCATTTTAGGCCTCTGTCGGTCGACCGAAGTAGCCACTGCCAATTTTTGGCAGTGTTCGGTCGACCGAATTGGCTACTACCAATTTCTTACCCTATTCGGTCGACCGACCAGTCGACCGAACATAGGTTGATATTAATTTCTTCAGCCTTTTTCTTCCGCGCTTCGTTCTCGGGTTTCGGCTTTCAACGAGCATCATCTTGGAGAGCTTTTCATTTGATCTTTAGACTCGTCCAATGCGACTTTGGTGCACACGTTGATCTTCGAGAAATTTTCGTGATGAACCCGAGCGCGACGATCAATGTCCTTCCAATTTTTTGATTTCTTTTGATTTTTCCGATCGAGGACATCGAACGCTAATTGATATGAAACCTGAAAGATTTATCGACGAAATATTAGTTCCATATTTTTTATCATCAAAACCGAGATTAAGATATTAAGACCAAGGTTGAAAATCTAAAGCCAACAGGAAGTACAACTGTTTATTTTTTTCTTTTTGTTTGGTCGACAGAAAGTAGGACAAACGTGGAAAGTTGTACTTCCTCAGGAAGTGCAATTTCCTTCACAATGCAAGAAATCGTTTGTCAAACTCCCTAGGTAAGTTGTACTGCATGGTTTGAAATTTCGATTCGTACCACCTGGTACATACCGATGTTTGAAAAAATTGGTATATGATACACCTGATACTAGTCGGTACCAAGTGTCCCGATACATACTGGGTGGTATGCTCGATATTGGGTTTGTACCGCCCATATTGGGTGCTACAGACCCGATATCGGGCGGTACCGTCCGGTATGTCCATACCTTGATGTATAATGTTAATAATTTTGTGGATGTTTTTATCATTTCTTGGTTAAGTATGGTGTTTTATAATTTTAAACTCTATTTTAAATTTCAAATTTGAATTTCAAAGTGAAATTTAACATTTTCTTAGTTCAAAACTATTTTTTCCAACTTAAAACATAAAAAAAATATTTGTACCTCTTTTCTGCACCGTATCGGTACCGGTATGGAATTCGAGATGTTAAGCAAACAAGTCCAAAACAATGTTAAATCAAAGATGAAAAATTTGTAATAAATCAAGGCAAACCATCTAAAACTACAATCAACGGTGACTTATATACATCTACCTGATAATCAAAACAACTAACTTGTGGCGCAAACAACCTCAAATTAATGAAATGATTAAAAAAAAGCTCACCTTAAAATTTTATTATAAGATGCACTACCTACGACATCAACATATAGCACGAAACATACATAAAGTGTAAAACAATATAAGCAAATAACTAATCAATAATGAGTAAACTACTCATTTACGTACCTCAACAATTAGACGGTTTAATCTAATGATAAAACTAAATTAAAGGAGTTAAAATTCAACTTTTCTTTTCCTTTCTTGAAAAATTGTTAGATTTAGTATATTTTTTCTTAAATTAGCTTCTTACTCCACCGTTATGAAAAGAGAAAATAATACATATAGGGTTGAAATTATGAATTAAACCCAAAATCTATATGCAAGATACCTTGATGTTATTAGTGGATTGACATATTTGATCTACTATTCAATTCTGACTATTCGAGTATGATTTCAAAATTCTTAATGTATAAATAGCTAACAAAAAAAGTATTTTTGTTTAATTTGTAAATTAATTTCGTATTGCATTTTATCTCAAAAATGTAACAGTAAACTATTAAAAGTAATTATAAAATTGTGTTAAAATCAAACTAAATATAGTGATTTTGTTTTACCTAAATTTAACTTGATTTGGATTTTGGAAGTTTGTTTACATAAGTGAAAAAAAAAATTAGAAATTTTTATTTGAATAAAGATTGAATACATTCTAAAAATACTATTTTATCCCAAAATATTATTTGTCCAATTATGTTTTGGCTATACATTTTTAAATTATTATATCACTTGGTGTATGGAAGAGAATTTTGACAAAATAATAAATACTTTATGATTTATTGGCAAAATTATAAATATTTTAGAATTTTGACAAAATCATAAATACTTATGATATTTGTCGACAACATAATTTTTTAATAATATACCCAAATTACCTCATTCTATTTTGGGATAAAATGATTTTGATGCATGTGTTAATTGCAATTTAGGGACTTTTGGTGGTATAGTACTGACAAGTATTAAGACTGGATAAACATTCAGAATCACTTTTATTAGTCGAACGGTTCCTCCATCGTGCTTTATTCTCATCATGATTATTTTGATGATAACAAACATATTTAACAAGTGCTTGAAGTATGAAAATTACAGGATCGATGAAAGATACGTCAAGCCTTATGTCTCTCGATCAATCTTCAAAACAGATCAATGCGTGCATCAAAAATATTTTGGATAGTATGGAGAATCCTTTAAAGTTAAAGCACGCTGAAGAACGAAGCCGGAAAACCAAGTGCGAAATGAGAAAGCCAAGATAAAAGTTTTCAGCTCTGGTTCGATCGACCGGACAATCGATCGAATGGAGTTAAGCAGTGGCAGCAGCTAATTCGGTCGACCGAATGATGCGCAAAAGAGGTAGTAGCCATTCGGTCGACCTGTCGGTCGACCGAAATTGATGAAGAATTCGCAGAAGTGTCGCGTCGGTCGACCGACCGAAGCCAAAATGTGGCAGAGTGCTCATCGGTCGACCGGATGGCAAATCGCAAGTCGCGCGATTTGGCATCACTGATTCAGTCGATTGGATTCGAGATTGCCAATCTCGCGATAGTCGGTCGACCCGTCGGTCGACCAAATGGCCCGTAATACTCACAAAGAGCTTGGCAATCGATCGGTCGATCGACCAACGATCGATCGGACCATCGATCGAGCGTTTGTAACGATAAAATTTATGCCTGTTAATGCCCTGTTTCGGCTGAGGATTATAAATACCTCTTCTAACCTCTTTTGTCTCTCTCTCTTAGATTTTTTTGATGCAAGAAAACCTTCAAAGAGTGATTCCATAACATCCTTCAAGCTTCAACACGTCAACATTCATCAGCCTAACACTTGATCCCTTGCTGTCAAAAGAGCTCTCCTTCAAAGGGTTCAACAAGTCGGTTAGGGGTGGAAAGAAGAGGTGTTTAAGTGTGGTAAGCTGTCATTCCTCTTCTTGTAATAATTTTTGTTTTAATTTGTTCTTCATCTCATTGTATTTGAATTGTAGGAAGACCTAGTGTTAGGTCTTGGATTTAAGTGGTGTGTAAAGTCACTTGTGTAAACATAGTTTACTCGGTTAGTTCTAGTTGTCCCTTAGGGTTGAGGTGAAAGAGTGCTCTCGATAAGAAGGCGGAGACTTCCGGGTGTGTAAGTGTCTTAGGTTGAGAGTGAGATTCTTCGAGTCAAAGTCCTCTGTGTAAGGAAAACTAATTAATCAAGTAAAACTTAGTTTGAAAATCCTAAGCGGGGTGCTTAGGTAGTGGAGTAGTCATTGGGGCCAAATCACTATAAATCATAGTGTTAGCATTGTTAAATTTTGTTTGTGCTTGATTGGCTTATTCTTGCTTTTGTATTATTATCGAGAAATTATGATTTGTCTAAATAATTCAAAAAATGACTAAAATCGAAATAGGCAAATAGAATTAGATAACGTACTATTCACCCCCCCCCTCTAGTGTGTCATTTTATACAACAACTTCCACATACTGAGATGAACAAATCAACATTACATACGCTCAAGGCTAGTACATTTACACAAACGGGACAATGTACATTAAGCAATGATACTAGGGTTTGAACTCCATACCTATGGGGCGGCCCAATAAATATTGTGGCCTAAGATAAAATTTTAAAATTGGGCCTTTTATTTATTCAATAAATTAAATTAATATAATTTTTATGTAAATTTTATTTTTTTTAAATTTTTTGAGATGTGTGTTTGAGGAGGCCGAACATTGCTTGTATTTGAACTTGTGAATGATCGACCGTTGGAGGCTTAGTCGCTTGGAACTGGCAGATATATATGGGCAAAAATTTTGTTCAAATAATCTGTAATTATTTTAGACCTGATACATCTAATGGCCCCTACGAATCTTGATACCCATGTATTAATTATGTCAAAAAATGAGTTCTTCAGCGGAATTCAATTATTTGACAATTGTCAGATAATACATGTCCATTGTTGCTTTAATTTTTTTCTTTTTCATTTACTAAATATTAAAAGTCCTAAATCTCTAAGCAATATACAATATGTTGTCACCAACCAACTGTGCTATCCACCGTTGGCAAACGCAAATAATGTGTTTGGTTAATTAATTATCTGACATCGAATTGATGCAATTCAAATGTACGAGCTGCCCATCCATCAATTAATTATATATATTTTACTGTATAAAAAATTTCACGTTTGATCTATATATGAAGACCAATTAAGTTTTTAGGTTAGAGAAGTATATAAATATGTTAAACTTAAAGATTTACATACAACAAAATGTATATAAAAGCACTTAAAATTTTTTCACCAAAGTCTCTGCTTGTCAATATAAATAATTACAATTAACATTCAATGTAATAAAATACATTTAAATCGATGCCCCTAAACTACCAATATAATTCTAATTAGTATCTCATTTTAACCTATCAAATTTAAATATATATATATATATATATAGAAAAACATATAAGTACCATCTTTTATCTAAAAATAGCATGATGATAATTTAGGTATATTAAGAAAAGTGGTTAGTTTGATAAATATTATAAAGTATTTATGATTTTACTAATAAATCATAAAGTATTTATAATCTATATCTTATCTTATCTTATATATTATGTAAAATACACCTTCACGTGGACACGTGTCACTTCCATATGAATCTTTGTTTACTTCAAAAATAATTTTCATATGCAATCTACCAAT
This sequence comes from Canna indica, assembly GCA_034359265.1. Classification (NCBI taxonomy): domain Eukaryota; kingdom Viridiplantae; phylum Streptophyta; class Magnoliopsida; order Zingiberales; family Cannaceae; genus Canna; species Canna indica. The sequence continues at coordinate 25,134,943 of CP136898.1, read as the reverse complement.
TAAATAAATTTCAATCAATAATTATATTAGAAATAATTAATTTCGTTTTTTTTTTAAATAATCTCATTATGCTTAATTTCCTAATTTCAAATTCCATTTAATTAACTATGGTTATTTTTCAAATGTAGCCATTTTAAATTTTAATTAATTAATCTTATTTTTCTAATTTATTTAATTATATTAATTAAATAAATTTAGAAATTAGGAAATTTATATAAATTTCCTTTTTCACTCTATTATTTTGTTTATTAATTGTAATTAAAAAAACACATCTTCACGTGGACACGTGTCATTTCCATATGAACATGTGTTCCCTCCAAAAATAATTTCCATATGTAATAAGATACCTAATTTCCTAATTTTGAAATTTATAAAAATTTCTTTTCCCACTCTATTAATTTTCATAATTAATAATCAAAATTTAGTAATTAATTTCAAAATCAATTACTTAAGATTCTTATTAATTATATGGAGATTTTCAATTTGAAAATTTCCTAATTTTAAATCTTATTTCAAATTCCAAATAAAGCCGATTAAAATTCCAAGTAATTAACCTTAATTTCCTAATTTTTGCTTTTATTTTATTATATTAATTAAATTTAAATTCCTAACTTCTGAATTTCAAAATTTATATTGATTTCCTAATTTTATAATTTTGAAATTTATAAAAAATCCTTTTTCACTATATTAATTTAATTAATTAATAATCAAAATTTAGTAATTAAATTCGAAATCAATAACTTTAAAATATTATTAATTATAGAGAGATTCCAAAATTTAAAATTTCCTAATTTCAAATCTTATTTTGAAATTCCAAATTTCAAATTTCAAATAAAACCAATTTAAATTTAAAATTTAAAATGATTAATTCTATTAATTCTTTCATCTATTAATTAATATACGATAATTTATTCTCCAATTTATACGCTGCCAATTTCATTAATGAGTTTTAAATGTCAATAATGGTTACTTTATCGTTTAAGAGTTATTATTTTTATAAACATATTATTTATATTCCATAGATCAACACCCATGACACTCACCATCTCGTCTTCTTCCTCTAAGCTTCATCTCATATTTTATCTCAAAGAAAATGATTTGCAACCACATGATTTTTCTAACTATATATTTTGTGTGACCATTAGTTATTTTTCTTTTCCTTTTATCCTCCCCTGATTCAAGTGCATGCAACAGAGGTATAGGTGAGGATATCAAAGACTAATGCTTAATTATAATTTTTTTTAGTGATTGCATTTGGATTCATAGATAAATTGTTCAAATCAGTTCAATAAATTGCAGGGGAGAGAGGAGGAAGAAATGTAGAAGCTTTGTCACACCCCAACTGATGGTAGTGTGATTGGCCAGGGCCTACATCCTGCCCTGTAGTCTACTGTCTACACTGACTGACAAAAAACCAGAACATATCGATAAAAAAGAAATCACAACGCAATCTTCATTTAAAATTTTCGAAGTTCACAAATATATGTTTTTCAACTCAAAGAAGAAAACCAACATCGTCACAAATAGAATATCTCAAGTACCAAAGTTATTACAAACTTTTCAAAACACAAACTGTCAGCGTAGAAAAGTAAAAGACACTACTACATGACACTGGACTATGACCCAAGGACGCCGCTATGAGATATGGCACCACCACCTGCCCTCCAGCTGCACCATACCGACAAGCCTCAATCATTGCTCATGCTCTGCAAAAATAAAGGAAACAAACTATGAGTCCACTTGGGACTCAGTGAGCGATTCTTTCGAACCTCCATATAATCCACAATTAGTCACGCATAACATATAAAGCATCATAGAATATAATCAGGGAGGTAAGCTACTTTTTAGTGTGACTATCGACCCCGTGGGTCATTCTGTATAGACCATATAGGAGAAACTTGTCATAACGGCCTAACATTGCCACCTGGCATCCGGCCCTTAAGGTCTACTTATGGTATAAGAATCCCAGTTACAATCGGCCCTACCATACAAGGTAGAATCACACTGGCCGTTCGGCCACATCATATCAAGATGTAAATATGAAATCCTGGGCCATCGACTATGATGGTCTACTAGTCTCCGAACACCGTCTGGTGTAGGGATAGCTAGTCTCACCCAACTGGGGTCTGACACCTAGCGGGCCCGCTGGTGCATCTCAAGACCCAATCACTGGCCGAGCTAAGCATCGGTCATTTTCGACCTCCACGCTTCTCGGCGGACCATCTCAAGCACATCACACAGTCAAATATCCTAGGGTTTCCTTATATACATTTAAGGTCGTTGCCCGTATCCGACCCTAGTCTGGTCTGTAGGGTCAACAAATTAATACTGCCCTTCCAAAAATGTGTACACCTAATAGTTTTAGGTTTCCAAAAATGCTTACTAGAAGTCCTAGAAGTTGTGTCATCTCCTAGCTAAGTTTCCATATATGCTAAGCATCTCGTAACGTCCTACATGTTATCTAATGTTATACGCTACCTTGGGTGAGGAATTCTATGTACCGACCTTGGAATTCCACCCATGAACATTTTAGAACAGCTTGTATGATTTAAAGAAAAATAAGAATAACTTACAACAACTACTATATATACCTACGAGATTCATCAATAATCATTTATACACTGCATTTAGAATTTATCTCAATAAGAAGCAACTTATATAGCATGGTAAGATAACCATAAATTCACAACGCATGAAATACTAAGCATGGTAAAATATTTCATCATTTCAAAAATTAAAGAGGAATGAGCTAAGGATAGTCACTATGCTATCATTCCTATAATTACATGAAACAATAAATTTACTTGCTATAGTTAGGATTCTTCCTAAGTGTCATCATGTCTCTATTGTTTTAGCATTCTAACCATGGAAATTTCCATCTAAAGCTCTCCCTCTCCCTCCCCTAGGCTTGGCCGAGCCTTGGGCAAGGTGAACCTTGCTCGGCCATGCCTCTTAGGGTAGGAAAGGAAAAGAAGAATTAATCTCCGACCCTAATTATTTGTCTCCGCTATATCTTAATTTTATATGGACTAGATTGCCCCTTCCCCTACACCTAGCCGAACCTTTCTCATGAAGTTTAGGGTTCATTCGGCCACACCTATGAGTTCTAGGGAAGACAAGCTCCTTAACACGTGAAATCGACGATTAAGAATGCTCTATTGATGAACTTAAGATCATCTAAGGGCTCTACTTTCGTCAAGGGAATTGGAAAAAATTTTGGCATGACCCTTTCCCTTTTCCCATGATTCGGCAGCCTTAGTATTGGAGAAATCAACGAGGAAAACAAAATGATCCGACAAGAATTGATACAAAACCATGAATACACAACTACGAAATCTCGATTCGTCGAAAACTCGCGAGAAAATACGATCCTATCACCACTAGGGGGTCCGACTACTCGCCTCCCCCATTACTTCAAATCTAACCACTCACCTTGATTGAGGAAGATGAAGGATCGGATGACGACAACTTCGAATCTTTCGACGACGACACGAAATCCCGGATTGAGCGAAATCCCGGATTGACCAAAATCCTCTTTTCCTTGCTTCTTCTCCCCCTCTCCTAAGCACTGCCTTATGCGACTCCAAGATGAGTCGCACGGCAGCATGGATGAGGGATTTTAATCCCTCATCTAGCCTTCCATATTGGCCATTGACTCTTACTCAAGACTCGACTAAACCCGAGCTCGACTTGGGTTCCGACTCTACCCGCAACACGAGTCGATTTAAACTCGATTAAGGTATAAATGCATAAAAGGAAAGAGTCATTTGCCCAATTAAATTGCATACATCATTAGTCGAGTCATACCTTTTTACTCGAGGCGATACCGAGACTCGACTCGACTCGACTACCCCGGGTCCGGCGTGCTGCACCAAAATAGATTTTTTTTATATTAGAAAATTTTCCCGGGTCTTACAAGCTTAGAGTAAAAGGTAACAATTATAGATCATGTTTTTTCTAAATTTTTTAAAAGCAAAATTATAATTATCATGCGGTATATATATTTACTATTCACAATCCAACATTGTTGACATGACAAATGAGGATTTTTCTTAATTTTTATATTTTTATATTTTTATATTTTTATATATTTTTTTAATTATCTCTCCTATATCTCATGATTCATCTCTCTTTCACATATTTCTTCTCTATCTCATACGTCTCATCTGTCTCTTTGTGTTAGCCTAGTTTTGATATTTTTACTTTATATTTATTATTATTTTAAATAAATAATAAATATATTTTTAATATATTGAATTATTTTTATATTAACTTATGAGTCTTTGATATTTCATTTCTTGAGCATGTTTTAAACATTATTTTAAAATAAAATAAAAATATTATTTAATATATTTAATTATTTTTTATATTAGTTTTTGAGTTTTTGAAATTTCATTTCTTGAGTTTATTTTAATAATGTTTCAAAATCAAATAAATTTATGTAGTTTAAAATAATTTAGATTTTTATTTTCTAATTTATTTCAATTTGTTACATTATATTTATATTATATTTGATTTTTTTATTAAAAATTATTTTTTATAGTTTTCCTATATATATTGGTATATAAAAATATTTTTAATATATTGAATATTTTTTATATTAGATTTTGAGTTTAACATTTCAAAAGCATATAAATTTATGTGGTTTAAAATGATTTAGATTTTTATTTTCTAATTTGTTTCAATTTGTTACATTATATTTATATTATATTTGATTTTGACTCATAAAACTTTTTTTTTTAGTTCTCTTATATATATAGGTAGATAAAAATATTTATTAATGTACTGAATATTTTTTATATTGGTTTTTTAGTTTTTTATATATCATTTATTGATTTTATTTTTAATAGTATTTTAAAGTTAATTATATTTATGTAGTTTAAAATCATTTAAATTTTTTAGTTTTTAATTTATTTCAGTTTGTTATATTATATTTATATTATAATTGATTTTTATCCATAAAAATATTATAATTTTTGTAATATTTTCTTTTTTATATTTTTTGGTTGTTGAAATCTATATAGATTTATTAATTTCTTTGATTTTTTTCATAAATATAAATTATATCGTTAAAATGGATATTTTAAATTAAAAAATTACTCACTACAAATAAATATATTTTACAATAAGTGTATGACAAATATATTATTTATTGATTCAATGTTTATATTTTATTACCATATTTATGAAGAAAATTTATATAATTTTTAAAAAAAATATTTTTAAATGAGTTATTTATGCTTATATGATTTTAATTGGTAGAATTTATTTTATTTTTGTGTTCTTTAATATTTATCCATAACTTTTCTAATTTTTATAGTGGGTAATTTTTACTTCTTATGTAATTATACAGTTATTGTAAAATATATTTATTTGTAGTGGGTAATTTTTTAATTTAAAACATTCATTTTAATGATATAATTTATATTTATGAAAAAAAATCAAAGAAATTAATAAATCTATATAGATTCAACAACCAAAACATATAAAAAAGAAAAATATTACAAAAATTATAATATTTTTATGGATAAAAATCAATTATAATATAAATATAATATAACAAACCAAAATAAATAAATAAATAAATAAATAAATTATTTTAAACTACATAAATATAATTGACTTTAAAATACTATTAAAAACAAATTAATAAATAATATATACAAAACTAAAACTAATATAAAATATATTCATTACATTAATATATATATATATATATATAAAAGAAAACTACAAATAAAAATATTTTTTATGAGTCAAAATCAAATATAATATAAATATAATGTAAAAAATTGAAACAAAATAGAAAATAAAATATCTAAATCATTTTAAACCACATAAATTTATATGCTTTTGAAATATTAAACTCAAAATCTAATATAAAGAAATATTCAATATACTAAAAATATTTTTATATACCAATATATATATAGGATAACTACAAAAAATATTTTTTTAATGAAAAAATCAAATATAATATAAATATAATTTAACAAATTGAAACAAATTAGAAAATCTAAATCTAAATTATTTTAAACTACATAAATTTATTTGATTTTGAAACATTATTAAAAGAAACTCAAGAAATGAAATATCAAAAACTCAAAAACTAATATGAAAAATAATTAAATCTATTAAAAATATTTTTATTTTGTTTTGAAATAGTATTTATAACAAACTCAAGAAATGAAATATCAAATACTCATCAACTAATAAAAATAATAATTCAATATATTAGAAATATATTTATTATTTATTCAAAATAATAGTAAATATAAATTAAAAATATTAAAAATAGGCTAATACAAAGAGACTAGATGAGACATGTGAGATAGAGAAGAAACATGCGAAAGAGAGATGAGTCATGAGATATAGGAGAGAGAATTGAAAAATATAAAAATTAAGAAAAAAATCTCATTTGTCATATCAATAATATTGGATTGTGAATAGTAAATATACCACATGACAATTATAATTTTGCTTTTAAAAAATTTAATAAAAACATGATCTTAAATATAAAACTAAAATGTATATAATTGTTACCTTTTACTTTTGCTTATACAATTCCTCTTCTTCTCGCCTCTGCAATTTATTAAACTGATTTGAACAATTTATTTATGAATTCAAATGCTATCATTGTAAAAAATCATAATTAAGCATTAGTTTTTGATATCCTCACCTATACATTTGTTGCATGCACTTGAATCAGGGAAAGATAAAAAAAATAAAAAATAAATAACTAATGGTCACAAAAAAATATAACTATAAAATACCTGAAATTATAGATGTCAAATTTGAGGAATAATGCTCGAGAAAAATCGTGTAGTTGCAAATCATTTTCTTTGAGATAAAATATTAGATGAAACATAGATGAATAAGAGGTGGTGAGTACCATGAGTTTTGATCTATGAAATATAAATAATATGTCTATAAAAATAGTAACTCTTAAATGAGTGAAATATAAATAATATGTTTATAAAAATAGTAACTCTTAAATGAGAAAGTAATCATTATTGACAATTAAAACTCATAAATCAAATTAGCAGCGTATAAATTGGAGAATAAATTAACATATATTTATTAATAGCATTAATCATTTTAAATTTGGTATTTAAATCGTATATTAATTAATAGATGAGAGAATAAAAATTTGCTTTATTTAAAATTTTGAAATATAATTTGAAATTAAATTGAAAATCTTCCTATAATTAATAAGATTCTTAAGTTATTGATTTCCAAATTAATTACTAATTTTTTTATTATTAATTAAGTAAATTAATATAGTAAAAAATGTGAATTTTTTATAAATTTCGAAATTATAAAATTAGAAAATTAATATAAATTTTGAAATTAGGAAGTTAGGAATTTAAATTTTATTAATTTAATTAAATAGAGGTGAAAATTAGGAAATTAAGGTTAACCACATAATTAATATACTTGAATTTTAATAGGCTTTATTTGGACTTTGAAATTTAGAATTTTGAAATAAGATTTGAAACCACTTAAATTTTCAAATTGGAAATCTCCCTATAATTAATAAGATTCTTAAATATTTGATTTCAAAATTAATTATTAAATTTTGATTATTAATTATGAAAATTAATAGAGTGAAAAAGGAAATTTTTATAAATTTTAAAATTAGAAAATTAGGAATCTTATTACATATGCAAATTGTTTTTAACAGAGATTCAAATGAAAACGACACGTGTCTACATGAAGATGTGTTTTTTCGAATTAAAATTAATAATTAAAATAATAGAGTGAAAAGGAAAATTTATATTAATTTCTTAATTTCAAATTTTATTTAATTAATATAATTAAATAAATACTAAAATTAAAAAATTAAGAATAATTAATTAGAATTTAAAATGACTATATTTGAAAAACTACCATAGTTAATTAAATGAAATTTGAAATTAGAAGATTAAGCATAATGAAATTATTTAAAAAAATCAAAATTAATTATTTCTAATATAATTATTGATTGAAATTTATTTATTTATTTATTTTTACCAAAAAAAAATTACAACTTAAAAATGTTCAAAAATTACAAGAGGAACTCATCTAACTCGGGAGGCCTTACAGAAGTCCATATGTTTGACTCCTGCAAGTGCCTGGCCCTAACAGCAGTCCAGTGGGATGCTTTGTTACTTTCACGATAACAAAAATTAAAGATACAATACTCAAAACTACTTCTAGAGTTTCTAATAAGCTAGATGACGACCTTCAATCTTGGAGGAACAACACATACATCCAGAATATAGTCAATTAGCCTCTTAGAATCACTCTCAAATATAACATGTCTCAGATTCATTAATACAGCTTGTTGAACCGCATGATGCATTGCATAAGCTTCAGATAAAGTAGTTGAACTAATGTTATTCATATAAATGCTTGCATCATAAATGCAAGTTCTTTGAGCATCACGAGCAATAATACCCAGACCAGCCTGCAAATTCACCCAGAGACCATCACAATTAAATTTAATAAAAGGAGAATCTAGAGGAATCTAGTCAAGAGTTTGGTCAAAGTCAAGATTTGGGGGGGGGGGTAGTTTCCTTCAGGTACCCTGGGCCTAGTTGTCTGTGCAGTGAAGGCGAGAATTTTGAGCGCAAGGTTGAGTGGGGAAAGCTGCCTTAAGATGAACTTGCTCATTCCTAACGTACCAGGTGAGCCAAAGAGTCATAACAATAAGGGCTTTAAAAGAGAAAGTCTCAGTCTAACTATTGGAAATCTCAAGCCAACCACCATTGATCCAAGAACTTCTATCAAAAAGATTCAAACCAATTTTGGAGGACAAAATAGACCAAATTGAAGCAGTATAATTACAAGCAAAGAAAAGGTGATCGATAGTTTTTGGCTCAGAAGGGATTTGGCAAAGAGGACAGTCATGAGGGATAGGTAACCCAATATAATGCAAATAGGCTCTAGTAGGGAGTTTATTGTGAAGAAGCTTCCAAAGGAAGGTTAAAATCTTTGGGGGAAGCCTAAGATTCCAAATAGCATACCAGGATACAATTAGGGTTGTGATTACTAAGGCTACGTCTTCTCAAGAAGGAGTAAGTAGAGCTTGTGGTAACAATCCCATTAGCCTCAGCAACCCAAGCCCAAGTATCATCATCAGGGGTAGGGGGCAGACCAAGTCTCTTAACCGATTCCCACAGATTAGAATGAAAAAGCATCATACCATAATTGTCATTCCAAGTATTTGTAGTAATAAGATTACTAACATTACAAGCACTAAGATCAACATTAATATTAACAAAAGTAGGCTTAAGTGCAATAGGAACATCAAATATCCAAGAAACATCCAACATAGAAGAGCTACAACCAGAATTAATAATTCTAGTAAAATCGAACCTAAGAGCTTTGAAAGCATAAGCAAATAATTTTCAAGCAATAGAGCATGATTTAGGAACATGCACACAAGTTTGAGTAAGAAGAGAGTACTTAGCCTTAACCAAAGTGACCTATAAAGAATTAGTACCTTCCAAGTAAGCATGGATGCGCTTGAGTTGTAAAGACTTAACTTTAAGATGAAGGTCTTGAATACCTAATCCTCCAAGAGACTTGGGTAGTGTAATAGTGTCCTAAGACCTTTGCTCCCATCTCTAGAGGACCGGATAAAATTCCTAATCATAGAAGAAATTTTTTCTGTAAATTTATTTGAAATCCAAGAAACAGATAAGGTGTGAAGGGGGATAGAATTTAACACAAAATTAACTAGTACAATTCTACTCGCCTGTAAGATGAAATTATTTTACCAAGAACTAGTCCAATTTTGAATACTTTCAAACACATAGTTATAAGACTGAGCAGTAGCCCTTTTAGGGGAAATTAAAACACCTAAGTATTTAAAAGGAAAGTTACCACTTTTCGTATTAAAAACAAAACAAACAGAATGTTTAACAGAAGGAGATACATGATGAGGAAAATAAATTTCAGATTTATTAAAGTTAACTGCTTGTCCAGTGAGATTTTCATATTCAGAAAGAATATTTCTAACTGCATGAATACCCTTATTATTAACTCTAAAGACAAGGAGAACATCATCAACAGTCTTATTAAGCAAATTAGTGAGTGTTTGTGCAACAAGAATATAAAGATAAGGGAACAGTGGATCCCCTTGCCTCACACCTTTACAAGAAGAGAAAAAAACATAAGTTTTATTATTTACAAGGCAAGCAAAAATAAGGGAACTAATACATGCTTTTATCCGGTTAATAAAAAGAGAAGGAAATTTGGTAACTTGGAGAACATGAATTATAGCATCCCAAGATAATTTATCAAAAGCTTTGTCTAAATCAAGTACAATCATAATGTAAGGATATCAACCTTTAGAATTATGAATAGAATGGGCAATTTCCTGCACAAGAATAATATTATCCTGAATATTTTTGTCTTTCAGAAAGGCAATATGCTCAGTGGAGATTAAATGAGGCAAAGTTTTCTTCAATCTGTTAGCTAAAATTTTTGTCAAAATTCTATACGTGAGATTACATTAAAAAATTGGCCCAAAGTCTTCGCTACCTTAAGATATTTATTTTTAGGAATAAAATTTATTAATGTTTGTTTCCAATCAAAAGGAATAAAGCAACTATGAAAGAAATTAGCAATGCAAGCAATGTATGAAGAGGAGATAGAGGACCAGTAAGATTTAAAAAATTCTATTGTAAACCCATCTAAATCGGGACTTTTTTCATTGGGAAGAAGCTTAACAACATTCCAAATCTCATATGCATTAAAAGGAGCAACTAGATCAGCACACAAATCAGAAGGTGATGTTTTAAAAATAGGCCAATCAGTAAAAAGAGCAGCATACTCAGGAAAAGACCATAAATTGCTTTAATGCCTAGAGAAAACATTAAGAATAGAATCATCATCAGTAACAATCTAATCAATATAATTAACAATAGAAATAATCCTATTAGTTCTCCTTTTGGAAGTAACAATAGGGTGAAAATAAGCTGAATTCTTATCCCCATCAACCATCTATTTAACTTTTGCCTTAGCCCACCATTTAAGGGAAATTTGCCTCTAAAGGGCAATAGCTCTATTATAAGCAGACCTAAAGGCTTGCTCTTGCTCCAGAGTAAGAGCTTGCTGAGACTCAAACTTCTCAAAATCCAAAATTTTAGCTTGAGTAAAAGCAAGATTTTTCTCAAGGAGACCAAGATATTTCATATTTCATTCAGAGAGAGCAAACCTAGTATGCTAGATTTAAGGAGAATCTAATGAAAGCATCAATATTCACATTAGGAAAAGTTCTAGACCAGGTCTCATGCACAATCTAATGAGAAACATTATATTCAAGCCAAAAGTTCTAGCCAAAAGTTCTGAAATTTGAAGCTTTTAGACCTAGACCTAGAAATCTCAGGATAAAGATCAAGAAGAAGAGGACAATGGTCAGACCCAAATCTAGAAAGATGATTAATAGTGGTCTTGTCATAACAATGAAGTCACGCAGGGTTTACAAAGGCCCTATCTAGTTTGACTAGAATTTTACAAGAGTTCTTCTTATTATTAGTCCCGGTATAACTAGGGACAACAAATTTTAAATCAATCAAGCCAGAATTAGCTACAAAATGATGAAAATCATAAATAGATTTATTAACAGTAAAAGCCTGACCTCCAAATTTATCTACAACGTCTAAAATTGCATTAAAATCACCCATAGCAAGCCAAGGGAAGCAAGAAAAATCAAAATTAACAAAGAGTTCCAAAGAGCAACAAGATTAGTACTGTTGTAAATAGCTAAAAACAGAAAAGGCTCATACTTATCTATATGAAGAATAACATGAATAACATGGTGATGAATAGACAAAATCTAACATTGAACAGAAGATACATTCCAAGCCAAAATAATTCCACCAGACGCACCTTGAGAAGGGGCAGAAGCCCCAACCCAATTGCAGCCAAGGGATTTAATGAAAAATTCTGCATTAGAGTCATCAAGATGAGATTCTAAAATAGCAATCACATGCAAGTTATATTTATGAATCAAGCTCCGCAAACGTTCCTTAATTGAACGCTTGAAAGCACCTCTAACATTCCATGAGATCAACTTCATGAAAAAAAAACTAGTTAAAGGGTTGAGAATCACTCCCCTGAACGCGGGTAGAAAACTCCATGGCTATTGGATCGCTTGGTTCGAAAGTAGCATCTGATCGGCGACGCTTGCTAGCCACTGAGACATTAGATATCAAAAGGGAGCCCAGATTACGATTTGAAGCATAGTGCTGACCTTTCTTCTGTCTTTGCTGGGGTGGTTTAGGAGGAGGAGGTGGAAGGGGAGCCAACGAGGAGACTATAGCAAGCTCCTCTACCATCTTTTCAAAAGAACGAGATGGAGGAGCCCTACCAAGCACAGTCTCTATAGTACCACCACAAGGATTAAATCTAAGGGTAGAGGAAGAAAACACTACGGGAAGAGGCCGTGAAGTAGAAGACGGGAGATTGGAAGTGGGAGGGGGCGAATCGGAGGCAGCAGCGACAGTGGAGAGATGGGGGTCGAAAATAGGGTTATCCAGAACAGACCCTCTGTATTTATTCACCTTATCGAAGTCGGACTTCGGGTTGCTGCACGAATGATCCGAAGGCCCCGAATCCAAAGCCAACTTAGATTTCAATCCAGCAAATTGGTCAGATTTACCTAATCAATCTTGGTTCAAAGCCTGATTGGGTGAGCCCAAATCCGAACGATGCAAATCGGAGTCGAGCGCAGTGTGGGTCGAGGCACCCTCGCCCTAGTTGCAAGGGTTAGGCCTCATCTCCTCCTCCAGATTAGACGCATCACGAGTCAGACCCATCTCTTGCCGGCGACGAGGACGACGGCGACGGACTGAACCTAGGGACCACAGGCTGGTTCATTCGTCCCCACTAGCGCCGGCTAAGGGGAAACCGAAATTGAATTGCTCATAGAATTGGTAGTATTACCTAAAAAATTAGTAGACATAGGTGCGGCATTAGCAACCTTACAATTTGCCTCTGAATGACCAACAAGACCACAAGAAAAGCAAATTGAAGGAAGATTTTCGTATGAAACCGGTTGAAACACTTCAAAACCTTCTTCACCAACTCAAACTCCATCGTGCAGAGGAGCCGCAAGATCAATCTCAATACACACCCTTATATACTTACCTCTTTCAAAGAAGAAGGGTTTATGATCAATACGAAGCACTTGAATTGGCCAAGACTTGCCGCAATTAAGCCAATAGATTGCTCGTTCCAAAGTTCGAGCGGCAAGCTATGGATGCGCACCCAAACAGCAGTCGTGGTAATCATCTCCTTCCAGGGTCTAAACATCGGACGCCAAGGAATTAACCAGAGAAGATTGCCACGGAAAGACCAAGACCCAACTGTTAGGGCATCCGTAGCTTGTTGAAAAGAATCAAAATGGAATAGAAAGAATCCTTCATCAAGGTCTAAAACAGATTTCAAGCCAAAAGAGTACCACAAGTTCTCAACCCAAGAACGGACCACCATCACCAGTGGAGTACAACCCAAAAACTTACCAATAAGACTCGACTGTCATGGTTCACACCATTGCTCGAGCTGAGATTTCTTGAAAGAAACCTTACCTGTATGTTTGGATCGAATTCCCTGGAAGAAGGAAGGGGCTTCTGCAACAGGGCCATTCATACCTCACAAAATCTGGGACCAAGAAAGATTGGCCGCACTTATATTTGAAATGAGATTAGCCGGAGCCGAAGAAGAAGGAACATTCTTGAATCCTAACTCAGAAGCTTGGGGCGCCACCAACACAAGAACATCAACAAGCATAGAAGAACCCAAAGCATTCTCCACATCAGGGGAACCATCACCAGACAATGGAGCAGAAGAATCGAGGGGAGCAGGGGGAGGGCGATCTCTCGAGCAAGGGGACGACGAAGTCGCCCTAGGCGACCGAGAGCGAGAATCCATCATTCTATCGGTACATGAATAAAATCAAAGATTGAAATTAATTTAATTGGTAGATTGCATAAGAAAATTATTTTTGGAGGGAACATATATTCATGTGGAAGCAACACGTGTACGCATGAAGATGTGTTTTATATAATATATAAGATTATAATTAATAAGTAAAATAATAGAGTGAAAAAGGATATTTATATTAATTTAAAATTTTATTTAATTAATATAATTAAATAAATGCGAAATTAGGAAATTAAGAATAATTAATTAGAATTTAAAATGGCTATATTAGAATGTAATACCCAAGATTTACCTAATGTAAAATTTTTAATTTGCGCAGTGTACCAGATCAGGAACGAGTCGAGCCGAGTCGCGAAATCGTCGCGAGTAGAATGTATAATTTAAATGGTTGGACTCGTAATTAATGTTTTAGTATTTAGATGTTGAATTGATTCAAGTTGGGTTGACATCGGGTTCGTCGGTTGAGTCGGGGCTTGATTCAGGCTCAGGTTGAGTCGAGTTAGAGGGCTTAAGTGAGGAGGGCAATTTTGTCAAAAAAAATAATAGTAATACCCACCCCAGCCACCGTGCGACTCAAGAGAGGGAGAGCCGCATGCAGCCCGAGGTGAGGAGGAAGAGGAGAAAAAGCTAGGGGGCGACGCCAGGATCATTGTCATCGTCGGAGATCGGAGTCATTGTCGCTTAGATCGTCTTCCTCGTTGATCAAGGTGAATGGTCGAACCTCGACTCGTAGGGTAGGCGTGTGGCCAACCCATTGAAATTGAGGATTTGTTGATGCTCGCATTGAATCTCGTCGTTTCTTCAAGATTTTACGAGATTTGTGATTCCTTTATGCATATAGTGTCGATTGATGAATGTTTCCGCGATGTTTTCTCAATTTTGGGGCAGGCCGAATAGGGGAAAAATGGGAAAGGTCATGCCAAAATTTTTCTCAATTCTCGCGAGTGGTTTAAACCCCTTAGATCGAACTCTTTTCATAAGTAATGATTCGATTTTTCTAGAGTATGGTCGAAATTCCCCTTTTCTCACCTTCAAAGGGCTCAGCTGAGCATGACAACCCTTGCTTAGGGTTCAGCCGAGTGGGGAGGAGGAGGAATTTCGATCAAGTATGTGATTATTTCTTTTAGGGACTATGCTCGTCGATTGAAATTGTAGATTAATCGATTGATGAGTGGATTGTTGATAGTAGTAGACACACTTTAAGATTTTAGAAGAGTATTTTCTTGTACGCATATCTATGGCTAGAACTATGTATGGTATATGATTCGTGAAATTTCCTTCATCGAATTACTAATGCTAGTATTGAATTTTACCATGCTAGATCAAATATTACCTTGCTGGAATTTATTGATTAAATGCAGAATTTAATTTCTTTATTGTTGCAATCATGTGGTTATTCATGGTAATAATTGTAGAATAATTTCCTTAAAATTTATGTGTTGTGATGTAATTGTATTTGGACATTCCTACGCTTATGACATGTAGTTTACACTTAAGGAATGTGGCGAATGACACTAGATGATTATAAGAAAATTATATGGTGTTTATACGCCGGGAAAATTGAGTGTGGACAAGCTAGGTTTCACGCATAGGAAATAATCAGCGAGCACTAATGTGCGACTGGTAGGGCCCGGAATAAGGGGTCGGATACGGGGTAAATGCCCATGGTTTAAATAAGGAAACTATAGAACACTCTGCTTGTGTATTATGATTGAGATGGTCGGGCTGAGGAGCATTGACCGCTGGAACGACTAAGATTTGACTCAGCGAATGATTAGGGTCTTGAGATTGTACCAGCAGACACGTTATGTGTTAGACCCGTGTGGCAAAGGGTCTTGAGATTTCGTCAGTGGGCCACGTTGATGGTAGACTCGAGTTGGGTAGGACTAGTTATCCCTAACCCGGTGGATTCCTAAGATAGCTAGTTGACCGGCCCAGTGATTATTGTTGGTATTACTTGTATGATTGTGAAGGCCTGTGTGGCCGAGTGCTGTACTGAGATGAAGGCCAGACATGACCGAACCATTCATGCAGAGTAAGGCTCATAGTGGCCGAGTGACACTTGTTGTGACAAAGATGGTATCAGAGCGTCAGGTTAGATCTTGACTACGACTATGTTCTAGGTATCGAATGAGGCACAGCTAGCATGTCGACATACGATATAGTTGTGCTACGAGATCAGGCTGCCACGACTGCACCTCAGCGCACCATGCGGTTAGTAAATTAAAATAATAGTTGAATAAGTTGTTTTATTTTAATGGTAATCTTTTTTCTTAAATGCTAGTGTGATGGAGGCTCATAATGCTACATTGAGCGACAGCGGTAGTAATTCCACATAACGTTGAGGCGGAGGCCGAGGTTGAGGCCAAGGCCGAGGTCGTGGGAGAGAGCAGCCAGAGGAGAGGGACAGGATCCCACGGTTGCTCAGCTGCAGGCACAGGTGGCTCAGTTAACAGAGGCGCTCTGCAGGGAGCAAGAGTTAAGGCAGCAACAGCAGCAGCAACCGCAGCCGGTACCAGTGGTACCTGTGGTGCCGGAGGTGGCTGAGCCGGTAGTACCGATGGTCAGGGTTCCAAGAGCACCCACATAAGCAGACTTCGTCAAGCTGAGGTCGTCGAAGTTCACCGAGACAGATCGGCGGGTAGAGGTCATTAAATTTCTTGGTGACTGTTACGAGTTGTGTGTGGAGCTCGGGTGTTCATCTGAGGCCGACAGAATCAAGAGGTTCGTCGGGGGGCTGAAAGCACAGATCGGCAGACTTATTCATTACACCAAGGACACCACATTTGCTCAGGTAGTGGATGAGGCACTCTGGAAGGAAGCACTAGTGTCATTTAAGAAAAACGACGGGCCCCAAAAGAAGAAGTTCCGACCCCAAAGATCTGGGGGCTGACCTTGGCACTCTGAGGGGACTGTTGCCACGGCAGACCACCAGCCGAGTAGGGGGCACAGCAGTAGCCGAGGCCGTGGAGACCCAGGGTCAAGGATGGCTCGGCAGACAGAGTCAGGGGTGCTAATCAGAAGTCAAAAGTATCGCAGTGTGGTCGCTGTAACATGAGGCACTAAGGGGCTTACTACGGTGGCACGGATGCATATTTCGGGTGTGAGCAGGTTGGGCATTTCAGAAAAGATTGTCCGGACAAAGGTGGTCAGATAACTGAGCAGTCTAGAGGGAAAGTGTCGATGTCAGTTGGTTCAGTGGCTCAGAAGGGTCAAATGCAGGGCAGGGGACAACAGACCAGCCATTCTTAGAGGTCGTCTGCTAGGGTTTATGCTATGAATGGTGACGGCACTAAAGCATCTAAGGCAGTGGTAACAAGTACTCTTATAGTTAGTTCATCAACTGCTTATGTACTATTTGATCCGGGTGTCACGCACTCCTTCGTATCTGTTAGTTTTGCTGCTAAGTTACCTGTGACATCTTCCTTGCTTGATGTGTCATATGTTGTGTCGACGCCTACGGGCGATGCAATTTTAGCTGAGACAACTTTTCAAGACTGTGAGGTGCTCATTTGTGGGCAGGTGCTGAAGGCAGAATTAACACTTTTGCTGATGCTTGAACTCGATGTTATACTCGGCATGGATTGGCTGGCGGATCACTTTGCGTCAGTGGATTGCATGGCTAAGACTGTCATTTTCAGCAAGTCCGAATTGCCACAGTTCACCTTCTAGGGAGATGGGAGGGGTGAGCCTATGGGAGTCATTTCAGCCCTAAAGGCTCGCAAACTACTAATGAGCGGCTGCCAATCCTTCCTAGCCTTCGTATCCATGGCCGACGAGGACAGAGGCACGGTGGGAAATGTCAGAGGAACACAGGTGGTTTGTGAGTTCCCTGACGTGTTTCCCAAGGAGTTGTCAGGGTTGCCGCCAGGAAGGGTGATAGAATTTTAGCCGGGGGTGAAGCTGATCTCCATTCCACCTTATCGAATGGCATCGACCGAGCTCTGGGAACTAAAAATGCAGCTGCATGAGTTGCTAGAATTGGGCTTCATCCGCCCGAGTGTGTCTCCGTGGGGTTCTCCGATACTCTTCGTAAAGAAGAAGGACGGGTCCATGCGCATGTGCATTGACTAGAGGCAGCTTAACGAGGTGACAATCAAAAATTGTTACCCACTGTCAAGGATCGACGACCTGTTCGACCAACTGCAGAGGGCACAATGGTTTTCAAAAATTGATTTGAGGTCCGGATACCATCAGTTGAGAATCTGGGACCGCGATGTGCCTAAGATTGCCTTCAGGACTCGTTATGGTCACTTTGAGTTCATGGTGATGTCCTTCGGGCTGACTAATGTGCCTGCGGCTTTTGTGGATCTGATGAACCGAGTGTTCAATGAGTGTACAGATTTGTGATCGTCTTTATTGACAACATCCTAGTATACTCCAAGAGTAGGGAGGAGCACTCTGAATATTTGAGGATAGTCCTGGAAACCCTCATGGAGCATCGGTTGTATGCCAAATTCATCAAGTGTGAATTCTGATTGGAGAGTGTAGGGTTCCTGGGCCATGTAGTGTCCAAGGAAGGGGTAAGAGTGAACCCCGCAAAAGTGGAGGCAGTGAAGAACTGGAGGCGGCCGGCCGGTGTGACGGAGATCCGCAGTTTCTTGGGATTGGTCAGGTATTATAGGAAATTTATGAAAAAAAATTCCATAATCACGGCTCCTTTGACTCGGTTGACCCAAAGGAATGTCAAATTTGTTTGAGACGACAATTGTGATGAGAGCTTTCAAAAGATCAAGAAATATTTGACGTCAGCACCAATGTTGGTCGTACATTCATGCTCGAGAGGGTTCGTGGTCTACTGTTGTAATACCCGAAAATTTTTAATTTAATTTTTGTTTGGTGCAGCGAGCCGGTTCGGGGTCGAACCGAGTCGAGTCACGAGATCGCCGCGACTAGAAGGTATGGTTGAGTAAATACTAAATTGCATGGGTTGATAAATGTGTACTTTTATATGTTGGTCTCTTGTCGTGTTAGAATTGAGTTTGTGAGTTCAATTGAAACTCATATTGAATGCGGGTAAAACTAACTTAATAGGTTTAAGTGAGATGGGCATTGTTGTAAAAAAAACATATAAACCCTCCCCAAGCCGCCGCACGCACAACAAGGGGAGGCGAGAGAGGGAGAGGAGGCGACGTCGGATCTAGGAGTCGTCGCCGGAGTTCGGAGCCGCATCTTCTCATTTTTTCTCCTCTTCCATCTTGAGGTGAGTGATTCTTTTGCAAGGATTAGAGGTTGTTCTTCTTCTTTTAGGTGCCGCCCCTCGCCATGGAGGAAATTCGATTTTATTTTTGAAATTTCTTGATTCTTTCTTCAATCGGGCTCGATTATGATTCCTTGGTTGATTCTTGCCTAGAATTGGAGATTTAACTCATACAAAAATCTTACATTGGAAATTGAGGATTTTTGGGCCGCCTACGGTGGGAAGTGTTCCTTTAGGTATAATTCTCTACTTGGATGGGATTGATTGGGCGGTTGAACAGGGATTTGTAAACCCTGAAATAAATTGGGTAGCCGCATGAAAGCAAGAGGATTGTTGACTACTTTGTTCGGTCAACAAAGCCTTGTTAATAGTGTTCGCAACAGTAGGTAGAGATGTGTTGTTGTAGTTGAAAAGAGAAATTGAAAAAAAATGAGTAGTGGCCGTGTATTGCATGTTCATTTAATTGTATTCTTTTTCTTTTTCTTTTTGGTGGCTGCATGATATAGATTGGACAATGAATGAGTCGAGAAACAAGGAGATGCATGAATGCTGATTTTATATGTTAATTTATATGCTGGTCTGTATACTGAAAATGAAATGTATGTATTGTTGAATTTATAGTTGCTGAAAAATATATTGTTGAAAATTTATTTCTCGCTGAATTGATAGCACGCTGAAAATATTGTCTTAGGCTAAAATTTTCTCCTACATGTTGAAATTAATTTGGGTTGCAGAAAAGAACAGTAGTATACTAGTTTGTCATACTTGGGTGAGATGTGTTCAAGTGGGGATAACTCATATCCATCCAATTGGGAAATATATCCACCAACTTGAAAAGCATATCCACCCAATTTAGGAGTATATCCATCCAGTTTGATCCTATATCCACCCAGTTTAGGGGTGTAGAGTCATTATTGATGATAAATTCATTCAGTATTGATTCATACACATTCCGATGACTGATATACATGATGAGAATATAGAATCTCCGTGTTGGTGGCATATTCACCTAGTGTCATTCTAAGCACACATGGTATTTACTCTCATGCACAAGTCTAGAAACAAATGTTGTAATTTAATTACAGTGTTGTCCTAAGTTTTAAATATTGTGAATAAAATTATATATGTTGTAATTAACCTCTGAGAGGTCTTCCACGACTAGGCCTATAATATTCATTGCACACCAAGGATAAATAAATTATAGTGATATATGTGATATGTAAGACATAACATCATAATATACCCTACTAGTAGATGACGATAAATAGAGAAAACAAAATCCTTAATTTTAAACCTAGAGATATCACAATAGGAAAATGACATTTTGTGCCACGAATTTGTCAGTCTTAATTTGCAGCCAATAAGGAATGGTGACACTTTAAGTTTAGACCGAGAGAGCCCGGAAAGGCGTTAGGAACAGGCGCATGCCTGGGTGTGGAATGAATAGGAAATATGTACTTGTAATGTATGATGTGTATTGTGATTATACGGTTGGTCGAGGCTGATTATTGCACATACGACTGGTTGAGGTCAAATAATGTGTGGGGTTATCCGGCTGGTTGAGGTCGAGAATAACCCATGATTATCCGGCTGGTCGAGGTCGAGATTTGATCATATTGATGCGGCTGGTCGAGGTTGCTTGTGATTTATGATGCACGGCTGGTCGAGGCCAAATGTATTTATGTGATGTAGCTTGTTTGGTCCAGATGTATTCCTTTTTGCATGTAGGGAAATAGGTCGGTTATCATGTGTGATGTATAAGCTAACTGTGGCCTAGAGGCTATGCACTTCTTAGGGGCCATAGTGGCCGAATTTTTATATCTTGTGATAGGCTAGGTATGGTCGAATGTTCATGCTCTTGCGGGTTGGCCGATTGGCCATGTTTTGTATCGAATCCCTGACAATAATACTATGCTGCTTATGTTATTTATATTCTGGGATTTTTGGTGGAGGTTCGGTAGAACCACTCACTGAGTTCCTTTTGGACTCATGGTTGTTTTGATTTTATTTTGCAGAGTCTGACCAGTGAGGTAGGGCTAGTGGACGTGGCGCAACTGGGGGAGCAAACGACACTGATGATCTCGTAGCAGGCTGGTTTAGGGAGTCGTAGTCAAGTTGATTTATCTTTCCTTTTCATGCATAGGATTATTTATTTGAGTTGTTGGAGTCTGTACTCTTATTTGATTAAAAACCATTTCATTTAAATGAGCATTGGTTCCATTTGGTTGCATTTACCTTTCATCTTTAAGTCTATGTGGTAGTATGCATGAGGTTAGGCTTCGGGGTATTCATGCATACCCTAGCCGGTCACGTGACCTTGAGTTGGGGCGTGTCAACTGTTATGCCTCTCGGGTTGGCCTGGGCTGTGTTTTGATGCAGTATGGCAAGGTAATAGCTTATGCATCCCGCCAGTTGAAGGTTTATGAGAAGAACCACCCAACGCATGACCTAGAACTGACAGTAGTGGTATTTGCATTGAAACTATGGCACCACTACTTGTACGGCGAGGTCTGTGAGATTTACACTGATCACAAGAGCCTCTAGCACTTGCTTACCCAGAAGGAGCTGAACCTAAGGCAGAGGAGGTGGCTTGAGCTTCTAAAGGACTATGACTGCACCATCATGTATCATTCCGGAAAGGCCAACGTGGTGGCGGATGCCCTGAGCAAAAAATCTATGGGTAGCTTGGCCCACCTAGCGGTCAAGAGGAGGCCGCTAGCTCGGGAGCTAGCCCTGTGCTTGGATGGAGGAGCCGGTCTTGTCAGTGTCAGATTCAAGCGCTCTGGTGGCGCACCTGTGGGTACAGTCCACCTTAGTGGATATGCTGCATACCGCACAGGAGGAGGACGCTTTTTATTCCCTAACAAAGGATCTGGTCCAGAGAGGTGAGCAGATGACAGCTTTAGGGTTGACATAGAGGGTGTCCTGAGGTTCCCCGGATTATATATGATGCCTGATATGGCAGAGGTGCGCAGACATGTGCTGGAGATGGGTCGCCGTTCCACTTACACGATGCATCCGAGGGCCACCAAAATGTACCGAGACTTGAGGCAATACTATTGGTGGAAGGGCATGAAGAGAGAGATAGTCGAGTTTGTGTCCAAGTGCTCGGTCTGCCAGCAAGTGAAGGCCGAACACTTGAAGTAAGGGTGTGCATGGGTATCTGATAGACCCGGAACCGGTTGGAACCTACCCGATCGGGTAGGTTCTGGGCAAACCCGAATTAAATTCGGATAGGGTCTAAGTAACAAATCAAGGAACCGATTAAAACCGGTTCTGGTTCCGAGTCCAACACGTCGGGACCCAAAATCGGAACCGGTACCGGGTTATATATATTTAATTATTTAACTCGAATCTGATTTATTAGATAATAGATATATTCCTAGAATTTTGAGGATTTATGGCATCCACAACCACTATATTACCAATTATTATAGTTGTCAATGAAGTAGAGAATACCATTCATTTTACAACATGAGTATTCTTTGTAACATTTATAGTGTCTATATCTCTTTTAGGAGCCTATTTATAATTTCTCAATATAATCTATTGGTTACACTCTATATATATTACTATTTTTACCACAAAACAACAATAGAAATTGTAGTGAACATTAACAAACCCTTTCGTTCATTAATTCATTATTTTCTATTCACATTAACAAAATTAAATAGACGATCCAATAGGGTACCCGGAACCGAAA
This sequence comes from Canna indica, assembly GCA_034359265.1. NCBI lineage: Eukaryota > Viridiplantae > Streptophyta > Magnoliopsida > Zingiberales > Cannaceae > Canna > Canna indica. The sequence continues at coordinate 25,112,105 of CP136898.1, read as the reverse complement.
TCGGTGGTTCCGGATAGGGTCCGTTTCTAGGTTCCAACAGGGTAGGGTCCGGGTCCAAAATATAGGAACCGGTCCTATATAGGGTAGGGTCCGGGTATCATGAAAATTACAAGGTACCCGGACCCGCTCACCCCTATTGTGTGAAATCTGACACTAGAAGGGGGGTTGAATAGTGTCTGTCCCCTTTTTCAATTCTTTTCTTTTTGCTCAATTTTATCTTCACTTAGGTGCAAGTGTTTCCTAACAAGAGATGTGATCAAATATTAATAGCAATGACAAAAGCAAGTAAGCAATGCAGACAAGAGAAATTATAGTGGTTCGGCCAACTGCCTACTCCAGTACCTTGGCTCCTCACCAAGGATTTCTAACCACTACTTTATAGAGTTTGTGTTTTCCTTTAAATACAATGATGACACTCTTCTCACCACTCTGAGAACCCCTCAATCCTATTCACCTAGGCAAAACACAATCCTATAAAATTTTCCCTAAGTGTTTCCTAGCACACCTAGCAGCTATCTCAAATGAAAAATAAGTTTACAATAAACTTCAAATACATAGGAAAGAGCTTAAGAATGTAAAAATGAACCAATGCTCCTTTCCCAAGCCTTCAAGCTCCAACTTGCGAGAGGATTCTACCAATTTTTTGCTTCGGTCGGTCGACCGACACAACCTTGCGCAGATTCCTTCACCAACTTCGGTCGATCGATAAGTCAACCGAATGGCTACTGCCAGTTTTTACCGTCATTCGGTCGATTGACCGATCGACCGAATAAGCTGCTTAGCAGAATACTGCCTTGTTCGGTCGACCGAACTCAGGCTGAGGCTGATTTCTCCTTAAAATTTTTACATGCCTTTTTTATGGATTTAGTTACCAAGTTCTAACTTGGATAACTATACAATTAGGCTTGGGATAAGATCGTCCTAGGGGTATATTACAAGATATCTATTTGATTTATGCCCGAGCCTTTCTTTGACGTTTTCTTCTTCCATTTCTTTGACGATCTTTTCTTTTGTCTCGTTTAAACGGACTTGGCATGCTTATCGCAACCTCAACCCGAACTCAAAACTTCACACTTAGATTAAATACATGTTTGTTATCATCAAAATAAAGATCGAGGCTTAAGAGACGCCCTTAAGCCAACAATCTCTCCCTTGTTGATGATGACAAAGATAATATGAAATTTTTCAGAAAGCATAAGTGTTTGTGAATTTGAGTTAAGGCATTCATGAGTTAGGGCATGCAAGATATGTAACTTAGTATATGCATTCAACTACTTATTACTCAACTTATGCTCCCCCTATCAATGTGTATATTCAAATACTTATAACTTCAACCTATGCTCCCCCTATCAATGTGCATATTATTTTTAACTCCCCCTAACTATATAACTCACCCTAACTATATGCATCGTGAAAACCAAGTGTAACCTTACTTTTTCTCCCCCTTTTGACATCAATCAAAAAGGGTAAGAATTAAGGTACAATTAATGAGTTTCATCATAAAAACCAAGAAATCCATAAAATCAAGTATCATCTACCACTATAGTCATTCCCATTAATGTAAGCCTATAGAAGGCAATCACCAATAGGTCGCAAAGCCCCACTACAGAGCAATACATAAGTGTGATGATACTTTATAGAATGCAAGTTTTTTTAAAAAAAAATACATTTTGAAGAGAAATATTTTAATTACTAGGAAATGCACAAATTCCTAATTGCATCCTTAAGGTTGTAAAGCTTTCTTCAGCCAATGGTTTTGTAAATATATCGGCAAGTTGTTTATCGGTGGATACAAATTCTACCGATATATTTCCCTTAGTCACATTATCCCTAAGAAAATGATGTCTCAAGTCAATATGCTTAGTTCTTGAGTGTAAAATGGGATTCTTTGTTAGATTTATTGCACTAGTATTATCACAATGAATAGGTATGCAAGAATACTCAAGCCCATAGTCTAAAAGGGTTTGTTTCATCCAAAGGACTTGTGTACAACAACTAGCCGCAGCGATGTATTCTGCTTCGGTACGTAGTTGAAAGTGCAACTGAGTTTTGTTTCTTTGAGAACCAAGAAACAAGACTCACTCTTAAGAATTGACAACACCCACTAGCATTTTTTCTATCTACTTTACACCCATCAAAATTCGCATCCGAAAAACCGATTAAATCAAATGATGTGTGACATGGATACCATAGTCCTAAGTCAACCGTGCCCTTTAAATATCTCAATATGCATTTTACCGCACTTAAATAAGACATTTTAGGGCAAGATTGAAACCTAGCACACACACATACACTAAATATGATATCGGGTTTACTTGCGGTTAAGTAAAGAAGACTATCAATCATACATCGATATCGTTTTTTGTCAACTTTAATGTCATCTTCATCTTTGTCAAGCTTGATGGATGCACTCATAGGTGTAGAAGTTATCTTGGCTTCATTCATCCCAAACTTTTTGATGGGCTCCTTTGTGTACTTGGCTTGATTGATGAAGATTTCTTTGTTGGTTTGCTTGATTTGGAGACGAAGCATGAAGGAGAGCTCTCCCATCATGCTCATCTCAAACTCATCTTGCATACATTTAGCAAACCACTTATGAAGCATTTCATTAGTAGCACCAAAGATTATATCATCAACATAAATTTGAACTAATAATATATCATTTTCATGATGCTTAATGAAAAGTAAAACATCGGCTTTTCCAACATTAAAATCTTGTTCAATTAAAAATATTGAAAGTCTTTCATACCAAGCCCTGGGGGCTTGTTTTAAATCATATAAAGTCTTTTTAAGTTTGAAAACATGGTTTAGAAATTCAAAACTTTCAAAATCGGGGGGTTGTTCAACATAGACTTCTTCATTAATGAAACCATTCAAAAATGCACTTTTTACATCCATTTGGAAAAGTTTAAAACCCTTAAAGCTAACATATGTCAAAAGCATTCTAATTGCTTCTAATCTAGCTACGGGAGCATACGTTTCATTATAATCTATCCCTTATTATTGATTATACCCTTGTGCCACTAACCTGGCTTTGTTATCAATAACTAATCCTTCTTCACCTAGCTTATTTCTAAATACTTATTTAGTTTCAATTATAGTTTGTTCACTAGGTCTAGGCACTAAGTCTCATACATTATAATCTATCCCTTCTTGTTGATTATACCCTTGTGCCACTAACCTAGCTTTGTTATCAATTACTAATCCTTCTTCACCTAGCTTATTTCTAAATACCTATTTAGTTCCAATTATAGTTTGTTCGCTAGGTCTAGGCACTAAGTCTCATACATTATTTCTAGCAAATTGGTTGAGTTCTTCTTGCATAGCTAGTACCCAAAATTCATCTTTTATTACTTCCTTAATGTTCTTAGGCTCTACTTGAGATACAAAAGCTACATATTGACACACATTCTTGAGTTTAGAACGCGTTACCACTCCTGTTGAAGGTTCTCCAATGACTTGGTCCATTGGATGATCATTTACCAACCGATATCCTTTAGGGAGATATGGAAGAGCTTCTTCATCATCATCTTCAACTTGAGATAGATTTGAGGATGGAGGTGCTTCATGTTGGGTCTCCTCATTATCTTCATCCTCCACTTCTTTATCATGAAGTATGAGATCCTCAAGTTCCTCACCTATATTCACAATCTTCACATTTCTAGAAGAATCATTAGTTTCATTAAACGTAACATGCATGGATTCATGATTGTTCTTCATCATCATCTTCAACTTGAGATAGATTTGAGGATGGAGGTGCTTCATGTTGGGTCTCCTCATTATCTTCATCCTCCACTTCTTTATCATGAAGTGTGAGATCCTCAAGTTCCTCACCTATATTCACAATCTTCACATTTCTAGAAGAATCATTAGTTTCATTAAACGTAACATACATGGATTCTTCAATAATCATGGTTCTACGATTGTAAACTCTATATGCCTTAGAATTAATGGAGTAACTTAGGAAAATCCCTTCATCGGATTTAGAGTCAAATTTTCCTAAATTCTCCTTAGTATTTAATATAAAATATTTGCATCCAAAAATATGAAAATATCCCACATTTGGGATTTTACCATTCCAAAGCTCAAAAGGTATTTTCTTAATTTTAGGTCTTAATAAAACTCGGTTAAGACCATAACAAGAGGTATTTATGGCTTCGGCCCAAAAATACTTAGGCAAATTATTTTCACATAGCATGGTCCTAGCCATCTCTTATAAGGTTCTCTTCTTCCTCTCAACCACCCCATTTTATTGAGGGATCCTAGGGGAAGAAAAGGTATGTTGAATACCTAAATCATCACAAAACTCGGAAAAAAAATTATTTTTAAACTCCCCTCCATTGTCACTTCTAATTTTCAAAATTGAAACTCCCTTTTCATTTGTAATTTTCTTTGCAAACTTTTTGAAAAATTCAAAAGTTTTATTTTTCTTGGCCAAAAAGAAAACTCAAGTAAATCTAGAAAAATCATCAACTAATACATAACAATATAGCTTTCCACCTAGACTAGCTACATCACATGGACCAAAGAGATCCATGTGCACAAGCTCAAGTATATAAAATGTACTAACTTGATTAATGCTATGAAATGAAGATTTGACTTGCTTACCTAGTTGACATGCATCACAAAGTTTGTCTTTGTCAAATTTTATCTTGGGTAAGCCTTTAACTAATTGTTTCCTATATATCTCTTGGATGAGGCTCATGCTAGCATGTCCTAGCCTTCTATGCCACAACCAAGAGTCATTCTCCATGGCAACTAAGCATCTAACATGAGGATTTAGCAAGACATTTAATTTTAAGGTGCATATATTTTTTTGCCTATTTCCAATAAACATGATATCATTTGATGGTGCACTTCTAATAATACATTTAGATGCTTCAAAAACTTTTATGTATCAATTATCACATAATTATGATATACTAATCAAATTATATTTTAACCCATCAACTAATAAAATATTCTTAGTGCATGGATAAGGGAGTATACCTATGTCACCAATGCCAACAATCTTACCTTTGGCATTATCTCCAAATGTGACATGTCCACCATCTTTACTTGATAGGATTGCAAATAAGTTAATGTCACCCGTCATGTGCTTTGAGCAACCGCTATCCAATATCCAAGTGCTTCTATTTGCTTGAGGATGTTTCTCCATCTACAAAAGGAGAAGAAACCATCTTAGGTATCCAAATTTTCTTGGGTCCTTGAGTGTTAGTCATTTTGGGAACTCATGTAAATCTTGCATGTGAGTTCCTCATCAAAGCACACTCCTTGGCCATATGGCCAAATATGCCACAAGAAAAATAATTTCTATTAAATTTTCTTCTAGTATGTGTGTGAGCATGGGAGTGTGATGATTTCTTTTTATGGACAACCTTAGGCATGACATTTTGTATGGTTGTCATCTTTTCATTAAGCATGCAAAGTTCTTTTTTCAATGTTAGCATGCTATTATTCAAATGCTCTACTTGATCACTTAAATACTTGTTTTCATTCTCTAATTTTTGATTGTCAATCTCTAAGTCCTTCTTAGCTTTCTCTAGGGTGCATGTCTCTTCCTTAAGGGTGTCTACTTCTTTCCTTAAGACATTGCATGAAAGTAATAGACTATCATTCTCAAGCTCTAAAGATCTATTGTCCTTTTTGAGATCTTTAAATTTTCTCCTAATTGCATTGAATTCATCATGCATTTGCTTAAATTCATTTTCTAGCTCTTCTTGAGTAAATGAAACTTCACCAAAAATAAATCTTACCTCATCATTCTTTGTCATCAAGCAAAGGTTTGCCTTTTCACTCTTTGCTTCTTCTTCACTTGATGAGGTCTCGCTTTCATCCCACGTGGTCATCATTGCCTTCTTCTTCTTCTTCTTGTACTTTTCCTTTTTGTGAGGGTTGGAGGTGGAGGCCATCTTGAGAAGTGGGCAATCTTTTCTTAGATGTCTGGTCTTGTTGCAATTGTAGCATGTGTAGCCTCCTCTTCCCTTCCTCATGCCTCCCCTCATGAAATTCATGAATCTTCTTGCTAGCATCGTCATTTCTTCAAGATCATCCGTCTCTTCCTCGGATGATGACGACTCTTTTGCTCGATGTGATGCTTTTAAGGCAATGATCTTGCCTTTGGGGACATCTTCCTCTTGGTATTGCTTCATGTGGGTCTCATGTGTCATGAGAGACCCAATGAGCTCGGCAATCTTCAAGGTGCTCAAGTCCTTGGCTTCCATGATGGCTGTGACTTTGGGCTCCCAAGATTTTGGAAGGGAACGGAGGAGCTTCCTTACCTTCTCCTCTTCCCTTATTTCTCTGCCAAGGTTAGCTAAGCCCTTTGTAATATTTTAGAATCTAGCATGCATGACATCAATGGACTCATGTGATAGCATCTTAAACATTTCATAATCATGCATGAGTAAGTTCATTTTGGATTCCTTTACTTGTGAAGTCCCTTCATGGGTGGTCTCTAGGACCTTCCATACTTCATATGCGGACTTACATGTAGAAATCCTATTGAATTCATTAATTGATAGGCCGCAATATAAAGCATTGATGGTCTTTGCATTTGCATTAAAAAGTCTAATTTCTTCGTGGTCCCATTGCTCCATGTCCTTATTGGGTTGTTTATACTCTACTAGAATCATCCTCCATACATCTATGCCTAAGGATTGTAGGAAGCCATTCATGTGTATCTTCCAATAGGCATAGTTGTTCCCATCGAATAGTGGTGGAGTACGAGTATAGGACCCTTGAGTTAATTGGATTTCACTAGACATCTTGAATTGTAGGGAAGATGGTTAAATCTTAACCTACAACTTGGATCTAATACCAATTGTTGTGTGAAATCTGACACTAGAAGGGGGGGTTGAATAGTGTCTGTCCCCTTTTTCAATTCTTTTTTTTTTGCTCAATTTTATCTTCACTTAGGTGCAAGTGTTTCTTAATAAGAGATGTGATCAAATACTAATAGCAATGACAAAAGCAAGTAAGCAATGCAGACAAGAGAAATTATAGTGGTTCGGCCAACTGCTTACTCCACTACCTTGGCTCATCACCAACGATTTCTAACCACTACTTTATAGAGTTTGTGTTTTCCCTTGAATACAATGAGGACACTCTTCTCACCACTCTGAGAACCCCTTAATCCTATTCACCTAGGCAAAATACAATCCTATAAAGTTTTCTCTAAGTATTTCCTAGCACACCTAGCAACTATCTCAAATGGAAAACAAGTTTACAATAAACTTCAAATACAAAGGAAAGAGCTTAAGAATGTAAAAATGAACCAATGATCCTTTCCCAAGCCTTTAAGCTCCAACTTGCGAGAGGATAACTCTTTGAGTTGCAGCAAGGTTGAAGAAAGCAGGGAAGCAGCGCTCGAAATGAGTTATCGACGGAAGCAGAGGGCGCACAGCGGTTCAATCTTTTTGAAGGCTTAAAACACTTATTTAATTGCTCAATAAATTTTGTAAGAAGGATTAAAGAAGTTAGGTGAGGGGTATTTATAACTCCTCACTCGAACGGACCGTTCAACGGGTAAAAAATAGCCGTTGAAGTCGTTCGGTCGCTTGTCGGTCGCTTGTCGGTCGATCGGTCGGTCGATCGACTGATCGACCGCCAATGCGACCGCTGGCTTTATGAGAGAGAGCTCGATCGACCAACGGGCTGATCGACGGATCGACCGACTGACGAAAAACTATCGATCCCACATTCGGTCGACCAGTCGGTCGACCGAATCAGTGGAGCCAGGGTCGCGCGACTTGTGATCCTCAATTCGGTCGACCGATCGATTGACCGATGAGCATTCTGTCAATTTTTTGCTTCGGTCGATCGACGCAGCCTTGCGCAGATTCCTTCAACAACTTCGATCGACCAATAGGTCAATCGAATGGCTACTGCCAATTTTTACCATCATTCGATCGATCGAATAGGCTGCTTAGCAGAATACTACCTTATTCGGTCGATCGACCGGTCGACCAAACTCAGGCTGAGGCTTATTTCTCCTTGAAATTTTTACATGCTTTTTTATGGATTTAGTTACCAAGTTCTAACTTGGATAACTATACAATTAGGCTTGGGATAAGATCGTCCTAGGGGTATATTACAAGATATCTATTTGATTTATGCCCAAGCCTTTCTTTGACGTTTTCTTCTTCCATTTCTTTGATGATCTTTTCTTTCATCTCGTTTGAACGGACTTGGCATGCTTATCGCAACCTCAACCTGAACTCAAAACTTCACACTTGGATTAAATACATATTTGTTATCATCAAAATAAAGATCGAGGCTTAAGAGAAACCCTTAAGCCAATAACCCCTAACTTGAAGCCTGTGGGGCTGCTTCAGTTGCTCAAAGTGCCCGAGTGGAAGTGGGAAAAGATCACCAAGGATCTAGTGACTGGGCTACCGAAGTCTAGAGGAGGTTATGATTCCACTTGGGTCATCGTCTATCGGTTAATCAAGACCGAACACTTTATTCCGGTCAAAATGATCTTTTCAACTGAGTAGTACGCCAAATTGTTTTTAGACCGGATTATGGCATACCATGGTATCCTAGTTATGATCATATCAGATTAGGGTACCCAGTTCACGGCTCGATTTTGGCAGTCCTTCTAGGAGGCCTTGGGCACCCAAGTGCGGTTTAGCACCGTGTTACGCCAATGGATGGGCAGTCAAAAAGGATAATTCAAACCTTAAAAGATATGCTGAGGGTGTGTGTTTTAGACCTGGCTAGCGGTTGGGAGAAACACTTATCGTAGATTGAGTTCGCCTATTAATAATAGTTATCAGAGTAGCATTGGTATGGCCCCTTTTGAGGCTCTGTATGGGCGGAGATACAAGTCACCAGTGGGCTAGTTTGAGGCGGGAGAAACTCTCGTGGTGGGTCCCGACTTGATTGAAGAGGCGGTGGAGAAGGTAAAACTGATAAAAGAAAGATTGTTGGTGGCTCAGAGTCGCAAGAAAATGTATGCATATAGGAAGGCCAGAGAGGTGGAGTTCGCTGAAGGTGACTTGATATTCCTGAAGGTCTCCCTCATGAAAGGGGTGGTACAGTTTGGGAAGAGGAGAAAGCTGAACCCTAGGTTCATCGGGCCTTTCCCTATTCTCAAGCGGAGGGGCACTGTGGCTTATGAGCTGGCTTTACCCCCTAGCATGGACAGAGTTTACCCAGTCTTTCATGTATCGATGCTCAAGAGATATGTTCGGGATGAGTCCCATGTGATCGAGCCGATTGCGGTTGAGGTGGATACGGCGATCTCGTATGAGGAGAGGCCGGTAGAAGTGCTTGACCGACATATAAGAAACTGAGGTCCAAGGAAATTCCCTTGTAAAGGTCAGGTGGGAGCACCACATTGGACAGGAAGCTACTTGGGAGGTGGAGTAGGCAGAACATGAGAGAGCGCTACCCCTCCTTGTTTGAAGATCTGGTATGTCTTTATAGTTCAAAAAAAAATTGAGGACAAATTTTCCTTAAGGGAGGAAGGTTGTAATACCAAAGATTTACCTAATGTAAAATTTTTAATTTGTGTAGCGTACCGGATCGGGAACGAGTCGAGATGAATCGCGAAATCACAGTGAGTAGAAGGTATAATTTAAATGGTTGGACTCGTAATTAATGTTTTAGGGTTTAGATGTTGAATTGATTCAAGTTGGGTTGAAATCAGGTTCGTCGGTTGAGTCAGGGCTTGATTCAGGCTCAGGTTGAGTCGAGTTAGAGGGCTTAAGTGAGGAGGGTAGTTTTGTCAAAAGAAGAAGAAGAAATAATACCCCCTCACCCCAGCCGTCGTGCGACTCAAGAGAGGGAGAGCCGCACGTAGCCCGAGGTGAGGAAGAAGAGGAGAAAAAGCTAGGGGGCAGCGCCGGGATCGTTGTCGTCGTCACTTAGATCATCTTCCTCGTTGATCAGGTGAGTGGTCAAACCTAGACTCATAGGGTAGGTGTGTGGCCGACCCCCTTGAAATTAGGGATTTGTCGATGCTCGCATTGAATCTCATCGTTTCTTCAAGGTTTTACGAGATTTGTGATTCCTTTATGCATATAGTGTCGATTGATGAATGTTTCTGCGATGTTTTCTCGATTTTAGGGCAGGCCGAATTGGGGGAAAATGAGAAATGTCATGCCAAAATTTTCCTCAATTCCCGCGAGTGCTTTAAACCCCTTAGATCGAACTCTTTTCATGATTAATGATTCGATTTTTCTAGAGTATGGTTAGAATTCCTCTTTTCCCACCTTTAAAGGGCTCGATAGAGCATGACAACCCTTTCTTAGGGTTCGGCCAAGTGGGGAGGAGGGGGAATTTCGATCAAGTATGTGATTATTTCTTTTAGGGACTATGTTCGTCAATTGAAATTGTAGATTAACCAATTGATGAGTGGATTGTTGAGTGGATTGTTGATAGTAGTAGATACACTTTAAGATTTTAGAAGAGTATTTTCTTGTACGCATATCTATTGCTAGAACTATGTATGATATATGATTCGTGAAATTTCCTTCATCGAATTACTAATGCTAGTATTGAATTTTACCATGCTAGATCAAATATTACATTGCTGGAATTTATTGATTAAATGCAGAATTTAATTTCTTTATTATTGCAATCATGTGGTTATTCATGGTAATAATTGTAGAACAATTTCCTTATAATTTATGTGTTGTGATGTAATTGTATTTGGACATTCCTATGCTTTTGACATGTAGTTTACACTTAAGGAATGTGAGGAATGATACTAGATGATTATAAGGAAATTATAGGATGTTTATTCACCAGGAAAATTGAGTGTGGACAAGCTAGGTTTCACACCTAGGAAACAATTAGCGGACACTAATGTGCGGCTGGTAGGGCTTGGAATGAGGGGGCCGGATACGGGGTATATGCTCGGGATTTAAATAAGGAAACTATAGAACACTCTGATTGTGTATTGTGATTGAGATGGTCGGGCTGAGGAGCATTGGTCGCCAGAATGGCTAAGATTCGACTCAGCGGGTGATTAGGGTCTTGAGATTGCACCAGTGGGCACGCTAGATGTTAGACCCGAGTGGTAGAAGGTCTTGAGATTCCGTTATTGGACCACGCTGGCGGTAGACTCGAGTTGGGTGGGACTAGTTATCCCTAACCCGGTGGGTTCCTAAGATAGCTAGTTAACGGGCCCGGTGATTATTGTTGATATTACTTGTATGATTGTGAAGGCCTGTGTGGCCGAGTATTGTACTGAGGTGAAGGCCGGACACGATCGAACCATTCATGCAAAGTAAGGCCCATAGTGGTCGAGTGACACTTGTTGTGTAGAGTCGTAGTTGGCTAGTTTACTTACTCATAAAGATTGGTCAACTGGCCGATTATCGTGACATGACCAATATAAATTTTATATATATATATATACATGGTATTATGCTGGGGATTTAAGTGAAGGTTCGGAAGAATCGCTCACTGAGTTTCTCGTGAACTCACGGTTTATTATTTTTGTTTTGTAGAGCCTGACCAGTGAGGTACGACTTGATGGCGTGGTGCGGCTGGAGGGCAGGTGGTGACGCGAATCTCGTAGCAAGCGGCCATATAGTCGTAGTCGTGTTGAGTAGAGTTGTTATGTATGCACTGAATGGTTTCTGTAAAACTTTGAGTTGTTTAAACCCCTGAAATGTTTCTTTTAAAAACTTAAGTTATTTCTTGAAAATTTTTTAACAAAGATAGAAAGTCACAATCGGTGATCATACTAGGATTCGAACCCTAAATCTCTAGGCAATATTCAACATATTGCCACCAACTGTGCTACCCACAGTTGGCAATTATTTCTTGAACTTGATTTTGTTAAAATTGTTTCGAACATTTAATAAAATTGGTAGTTTATATATGTTTATGTATGTGTGTGTGTTATCTCATCATGCTTCGAACTTTGTTAAACTGTTTCGAACTTTTCTCTTTTTTTTAAACAAAAATAAAAAATTACAATAGGTGACCATACTATGGTAGCACATTTGGTGGCAACTTGTTGTATGTTGCCTAGAGATCTAGGGTTCGATCCATAGTATAATCACATATTGTGACTTTTTAAGCCAACTGTGGGTAGCACAGTTGGTGGCAACATATTGTAAGTTGTATAGAGATCTAGCGTTCGATCCCTAGTATGGTCATCTATTATAACCCATCAAAACTCCAGCCAACTATGGGTAGTACAGTTGGTGATAACTTGTTGTATGTTGTCTAAGAATCTAGGGTTCGATTTCTAATATGATCACCTATTATGACTTTCTATCTTTGTTATAAAAAAATTATTTCCAACTTTGTTAAATTATCATCATGCTATTTTGAGATAAAAGATGGTACTTATATGTTTATATATATATATATATATATATATATATATATATATTTAAATTTGATAGGTTAAAATGAGATACTAATTAGAATTATATTGGTAGTTTAGGAGCATCGATTTAAATGTATTTTATTACATAAAAAATTGAACATACTTAATTTTCTATTAATAAGAATAAAATTCTAAATTTTTGACTCTATTTAATTACTTGATTAAATTGATTACTTAATTTTCACATTTTAAATTAATTTAGAAATTAGTTAATCGTGAATCTTAAAAAAATTCTTCACGTGGACGTGTGTCGCTTTCACATGAATCCGTATTTCCTCCAAAATAATTTTCATATATAATTTACCAATTTATCAATTAAATAAATTTAAAATAATTTGACATGAAAATAATTGATTTTGAATTTTTAAAAATTAATTTTAAACTCACACTATCTCTCATGCAATTTAAAGTGTGGTTGCATGCAATTTAATGTCACTTGCTCTCTCTCAATGAAATTAAGGTGCAGTATACTCAATTAAATTTATAATTTAAGAGTTACTATTTTTATAAACATATTATTTATATTCCATATTTCAAAACACATCACACTCACCACCTCCTCTTCTTCCTCTCATCTTCATCTCACATTTTATCTTGAAAAAAATGACATGCTATCTTGAAGAAAATCACATTTTTGTCAAACATTATTCCTTAAAGTTGGCATCTATATTTTCAAGTATTATATAGCTATATTTTTTGTCAGCATTTTTTCTTTTTCTTTTCATTTTATCCTCTCCTGATTTAAGTGCATGCAACAGATGCAAAGGGGAAGAGATGAAGGGAGGAGACGAAGAGGAGGATCATTAAGTATTGCAACAATGAGAGGTAACAAAGATTGATACTTAATTGTGATTTTTTTTTTAAACTGAGTGATTGTAATTGAATTCTTTATAGATAAATTATTCAAATCAGTTGACTAAATTGCAAAGGATAGAGGAGGTAGAATTGTAGTCGTTCAAAGTAAAGGTAACCAATATATATAATTTAGTTTCATATTTAAAATCATGTTTTGAATATATTAAAAGTAAAATCAAATTTGCTATATTTTTTATTGAATTTTACTGAATTTGGAATTTTATTTTTTTATATTTTTTCTTTTTTTATGTCTCACATGTCTTTTTCTTTATCTCACATAAGCACACATCTCCTATCTCTCTCTATATTTACAGTTTTGGATTTATTATTTTTTAATATATTGAATTATTTTTTATATTAGTTTATGTATTTTTGAAATTTAATTTCTTGAATTTACTATATTTTGTATTGAATTTTGGTTTTTTATATTTTTTTTCTCTATTTCAATTCTCTCTCTCCTCTCTCTCTCTCACATAATTACATCATCCTCTCTCTTTGTATTAGCCTATTTATGATATTTACATTTTTGGATTTATTATTTTTTAAGGTATTGCATTATTTGTTAATATTGGTTTATGAGTTTTTAAAATTTCATTTCTTGATTTTGCTATGAGTTTTTACTGAATTTCATATGCATTAAAATTTGATTTATTTTTATTTATTTATTTTTTTCTTTTTGACTTCTATCTCTCTCCTCTCTTTCTCACATGTCTTTCTCTATTTTTTTTCATGTTTCTCTATCTCACGTAGTCACATGTCTCCTCTCTCTTTGTATTAATCTATTTTTGATATTTACAATTTTGGATTTATTACTTTTTCAATTTATTTAATTATTTTCATATTAGTTTATGAGTTTTTGAAATTTCATTTCTTGAGTTTATTTTTAATGATATTTTTAAATTTGTGTAGTTTAAAATAATTAATTATTTTATTTGTTTAATTTGTTTCAAGTTGTTATGTAGTTTAAAATAATTTAGATTTTTTACTTTCTTTTTTTTTCAATTTATTATATTATATTTGATTTTATCCATAAAATTATAATTTTGAAATATTACTTTTTTTTAGTTTTTTTCTTTTATACATACTGGTAGATAAAAATATTTTTTAGTCTACTGAATTTTTTTTAAATTACTTTTTGAGTTCTTAGAATATCATTCATCGAGTTTATTTTTAGTAGTATTTAAAAACCAAATATATTTATGTAGTTTAAAACAATTTTATATTTTAAATTCCTAATTTGTTTCAATTTGTTAATAATATTTATATTATATTTGATTTTATCCATAAAATTATAATTTCTGTATATTTTTCTTTTTTATATGTTTTGGACTTTTGGTCATAGAAAATTATATAGATTTATTATAATTACTTTGACTTTTTATTTCAAAATTGCAAATCATATCATTACAATGAAGATTATTTAATTAAAAAATACTCTCTACAAATAAATATATTTTAGAATAAATGTTAATGATTATATAAGAAGCAAAATATTAATGTTGATTTTATATTTATATTTTGCATATTTTTGTAGGATGAGTCCTATCAACATAGTAGATGAAGCGCTTCATGAAGCTAAGACAGTAGAAGGAAGCAGAGCAACGAGAGTATATAATAGGACATATAATATGATAATTTCATGAAAATGAGTAATGATTCCCTTATAACCTACTGGGGTTGTTATAGGTACAATTCATTTTAATATGAATAATTCATCACAATAATTAAATCCTAATTAAAATATTACTTGAACTTTGCCGGTGACGTAAACTCCAATATTTAAGGACTTTCAAATCTTTTTTTTACCCCACATTTTTACTAATCATTAAGTGAGATTTTAGTCCATTCCTCCTTTTATGTTGTATTGCTAATTATGTCATGTGCAATTAAATTATTCTTTGAATTTTCAATTAAGATTGATAAATGAATTTTTGAATATAATTTGGATTTGTAATTAAAAGCTAAATTTTTAATTTATGAAGAACAATTTTAGAATGTAGTTGATTCTCATATATCTGTAAAAAAAATATATGAATAATATTTGACCAAAATTGAATTAAACTTTTAATGACTTTAAAAATCTAATAATTCTAAACTCGAATTGATAAATGAATACGTTAGATAGTAAATAATTTTGTTTATGCTATAAAAATCCAGAAATAAAAATAAAAATGAATCTTTATATGTTCTTTTATCTTGATTAATTTCTCATTTTAATGATTTTTTAATCCAATTAATTATATCTACTTAATTTTCAAAATTTTGAATATATTTAATTATGTCTGCTAAAATTAATATAGAATTTGATAATATATATGATATCCATTCTAAAAATCCGTGCATCGCACAGGTAATTAAACTAGAATATATAAAAACAAGCAACATATCATTCCCGCCTAAACTTCCTCCCCTCAAACTTTTCCCAATTTCATGACTTAAATTTTTTTCCATCTAATTTTTTTCCTCCCATATTTTTACCCCACTTAAATTTATAATAAAAAATTTTACCCCACTTATTTTCTCTATATGCACATATTTTCATGTTTTTAATTTTGTAATTATTGTTTTTATAATAATAATTGCAAATATTTTTTTATTTATTGAAGTTTTTATATTAGATTTTGAGTTTTAAAATATTATTTTTTGAGTTTGTTATTAAAAAATAGTATTCTAAAATCAAAAAAATTATGTAATTTAGAATAATTTAAATATCTTATTTTATTTTATTTTTAATTTTTTATCTTATATTTATATTATATTTGATTCTTATCCATAAAATTATTATTATTATTATTATTATTATTATTTTCATTTTTTTATCATTGAAATCTATATATATTTCTAATGTATATAACTCCTTTTTATATTATTTTTGTATTTATGAAATATTATTTTTCCTTTATTCTTTAAAAAAACTTAAATAATTTCAATTTTTTATTTTTGAATTATATCTATACTTATAAAATTTTAATTATATTTACTTTATATTTGCATTATATTTGATATTTATTTTTTTGTTAAAAATCTATATAGTATTACTTGTTTAGAAATAGTTTTGATTTTTATTTTGTTTTTAAAAATATTAGTTTAAATTTTTATTCAGAAATTTTTACTTTGAAGATGTACGTATTTTGTAACAAATTAATATGATTATTGTCACTTTTAGATTTACATCTTATTATTGATATTTTATTTTGTATGTTACTCTAGATTATAAATTTATTTATATAGATTTTTATTTTTTTATGTTTTTCCTATATGAACATATTATTTTAAGCGTTAAAAATAATTATTAGTTACTAATCTAAAATAATTCATCTTTTACCCTTTTTATTCTTATTTTTATATTAAATTTAATTATTACTTATAGTTATTTTAAAATTGTGGTATGTTTATATATTACTATTTAAAATTGTAATTTAATTTAAACTAATTTTATAATTTTACTATTGGTTTTTATTCTTAAAAATATAATTCTTTTGTAATATGATAATAATATAATAACTTATTTTTGAAAATCTAAGTATATAAATATTTAATTTAAAAAATTTAGTTTAAATTATTAAGAATATTAATTTATTATTACAAATTTAATTTAAAATTAAAATTAAAAATTAATTTATAATTGAAGTTTAAATATTTATTTTTATAAAAATATAAAAAATTAGTTTTTAATTTAAATTTATATAATGTTAAATTAAAATTATATTACAAAATGTGAAAATATCAGAAAAAAATCGATAGATTATTATATTTATATATAATAATATGTTGAAATATATAATTCAATTTTAAAATTTTTATTTTTAAAACTAAGGGTTATATAATAATATATAAAAATATGAAATTAAATTTCAAACTTTTTATTTTGAAAATCATAATTTAATCGTGCAAAGCATGGATACTATATTTAATTTTATCAAAAATCTCTAAAAATATACCATGCCCTAATCGCGCTAACCGTAGTTTTCATCTGATATTAAACTCGTCAAAATCACATATTTCAGTGGTAAGTGTACAACAATTGCTATGATTATAACGGTGGCACAACCACAATGAATCGGGTTCCGCCATAGACATTATATCCGTTGGTCATCCAACCGTTACACTGGATCAGAAAGTTAGTAATACAAAAATCCCGATATAAAAAAGTGATGTCACTGGAGATCAGAGGAGATGAGCGCAGCACTCTTCCTGCGCCCGGCCATCTGTGAAACCGCTATTGCCACCGCTGCCGCCGTCTCCGCCAATTCCACTTACTCAAGACGGCCCGCCTCTATACTGTGCTGCCGTAGAAGGACTCTCACCACCATCTGCTGTTCGATGGACGGCGGCGACGCGAAGCCCACAGCCTACGTCAGCGGGTTTCTATCTAAGAAGCCCTACGATCCGCCCTCATGGGCCTCTCACCTCCGCCCCGTTCCCTCTAACACCTTCTCCCTCGGTCACGTACGCCAATTTACCCTTCTTTGTCTCCATAATCTCATCCCTCCTTTAATATTATTTTTGAGATTGGAATTAGATGGGTTTTGTTTGTTTATTTGTAGCTTCCGACTCCTATTCACAGATGGAATCTCCCTAATCTTCCTGATGGCACGGACGTCTGGATAAAGGTGCCAATTTTTTGCTTCACTGATTGCACAATTCTGCCTAGTGTCATTTGTAATGTGAGACTGATAGAAGGTTCGGAACACGCAGCGTGACGATCTCTCAGGGATGCAACTGAGCGGGAACAAGGTGAGGAAGTTGGAGTTCTTGATGGCTGATGCTGTTGCCAATGGTGCCGATTGTGTTATTACAGTGGGAGGGATCCAGAGCAATCACTGTCGGGCTACTGCTGTTGCTGCAAAATATCTATATCTTGATTGCTATCTGATACTACGCACTTCAAAGGTGAAAGTTTTTGGGTTTCTCCTCTGGTTTTCCTTTGAGTACAGAGAGAATATGGGATATGAACTCTAATTCAGTTTTGCAGGTTCTAGTGGACAAGGACCCTGGTTTGGTTGGTAATCTCCTTGTTGAGCGACTAGTTGGTGCTCACATTGATCTTGTGTCCAAAGAGGAATATGCAAAAATAGGCAGTGTGGTTAGTCCTATTGCTATATATCTGTTGTGATCTTGAATGTCTTACAACTGCATCCTTATCCCTTGAAATTGCCAAAATTGTTCCTTATCAACGTTGTAAGGTGGTTATCCGTCCACAGTTGTATTAAATAGATGTAACAGGCTCATTGCACTTATTATGCTTCATGCAGATTGTTTGTACTAAATTCTGTTTTTATTTAAGTTTGACCACCGACATCTCCCTTTTTAGATATGTTCTTCTTTTTACTACCAATAGGTTAGTGTAGTGCTATAATTCTTGGTGATGGAAGAATTTAAATCCATGAAATATACAGGCTGTCAACTTGATAGAGTATGTAGATTGAAAAATATCTAAAAGAACTGCTGTATCATGTAGTCAGAGTTTTTGTTATTTAGGAGAATATTAATCATAGGGTGAGTCTTGAGACCTTGGTAAAGTTGCTTGTTATAGTCTATTTTACCAAGTTAAAAAGAAGAAAACCCTCCCTAGTCGACAAAGCCAGGTTATTGAAATAACCTCCCTGATGATAGGGGTAAGGTTGTAAATATTGACCCAAGCTTAGATTCTGCATTGTAGGATTCTTGTACATTTAGATTTTCCTTTTATAGGTATATACTATCCATTACCTTGCCCTTGTGATCTTATAGTTCCATAATTTATATGGATAATTGAAAATCATCAATTAATTTGCTACTCTAATTGCATAAACTTTTCTCCAATATGTCAAGTTGGCTAATGGAAAGTGGAGAACCCAACCATATCATTGATCGATGGCTAGGCTAGTCAAATCTATTGATTAGTATCAGTAATCTTATATATTTCGTAACATATAGATAGTCTATTATTTGAATTCCTTCCATTACGTCTGCTAATATATTGTATACTCTCTAGAAATTTGTCATATCCTAGTGATTTTGTCATTCTAAAATATTTTTCAAGATGCTTAGATGACGCCATGTGCAAGTTTTTTTGCTTTACCATTACCAATATTATTCTGAATCAGTTGTGGTTCCATTGTCATTTTAACTTTTATCTTCTAGGACATTGCAATAATTTCTTCATAATTTGCTTGCACTGGACAATCATATAACTTAATTACCAATGCCCAGGGCGCAAACTTATGTAGAGCTTTTATATTTTATGCCTAATAATACTGAAAACATCAAATAATTCCCATTCTGGTGTATCCTCCTAAAATGAAGATTAGTTTTGTCAATATATAGAACTACATATACTTTCTATAGTGATGATTCTTTCCAATTATTTTTATCTTAATTGCTACTGGAGACTTCTAGTTTCTCATATGAACTTTTGTGACTCTCAACTTAAGTTTGTGAATCACTTTTTACTTCATGCAAGATAAAATTTTAAAGATCTTGAAGTCTCATAAAGTTCATTTGAGCATGTTCAACTGGTTAATGATGAATTACTGTTGGAATTTTTAATCTTTTATTTATGTCTACTATAGTCTATAACCAAAAGCTTTAATTTCATTCTATTGAATTATTGACATCTCTCATATGATTGCCTTAGACTCTTGCCGCGTTACTAAAGGAGAAACTAATGAAGGAAGGGAAAAATCCATATATTATTCCTGTTGGGGGATCCAACTGTCTTGGAACTTGGTGAGTTTTTTACAATGATACATGTGGTGCAACAGGTGCTAGCATGTAATGAACAGTTTGATATCATTAACCTTAACCCTATCATATGACTCATATAGGTTCTAGAATCGACAACTTTTACTGCTATCTAAATGCGTTATTGGATTTCATGTCACAGTTATATATTGAAATGCCAAGACATCATTAACTATTAAGTAGTTTCAGTAACAGGGTTAGGTTTGCCAAAATAGAAATTGTGTGCCTTGTAAATAGAATATTAGGATATATGGTTTCTTTTATATACTGAACTAACTCTTGATAAAAAATTGACTATCATTTAACTAAACTATAGAGAAGAGGTGAAGTTTAATTAGGTTTGTGTTTTGGTTCATCTTGATTGCAGATGATTAACATATATAATTTTCAACAGAAGCCTCATGAATTGCCTTGTTTTTGTTTGAAATTGATCATCAGTTTCATTTTTGTAACCTACATAAGCATTATTTGTGTGTAGATATATCTTTACTATTTTCTACCAAGGTTCCAAGTCTTGATCTTGGGAACCACCCCCTTGGCCCCCTTTCTGATCGGCATGCATATCATACCAATCTGTACAAACACTACAGACATTTCAAATTGTGTTTCAAAGTGTGCCAAGTAATGCAACATACTGCATGACAACTCCGATCCCTCATACTTAAAATTGTTAAGCCTATTTCATTTAACATACTAGTAAATTAAGCTGGTAGATTTTTCAACCTTGGGCGGCAAGCCCAATGTTGAAACATTTTCTATTTGTTAGCTAAAGATGGGAGCAATAAGGTCATCTGAGAATTCCATTAAGCGTTGCCTATTTGTTCCAACTTCCAAATTCAAGTTACCAGGACGCGATGCAAACATGTGTACCCTTCTTAAACCTAATGTAATTAAATGCAAATGGAAAAAAGGTAATCACAAGGAAATAGGGGGAAAGAATAAATATTTTCTTTGGAATCTCCTGAGAGTGTTTTTAATTTCCTTACAAAATATATGTTATCATGCTTTCCCTCTTTAAAACATTCTTTTCCCATGCTTCTTTCAAATCACACGAGAGCAAAACCATATATAGAAAATTTTACCAAGGATACCATTGGCATATCGAGTGTCAGTATGCGTTGGTAATTCAAAACTTACCTATATTGGGGTTTTGAGAGCCATGCCCCCTTCCCCAAAATTTATGCGACCTCTTATATATAGTATACAATTTGTAGGCTGACCCTTCTCCAACTGCACATTGGTGCAAGCTTCATGCGCTAAAACTTCCCTTTGACATGTAGTGATTTATCCTCAACTCTTTGTTAGGCAGAATTTAGAATTTCTTCCTCTTTTTGGATATTTATTTCATCGCCCACGATATGTTTTGTTCATTAGGCATGTAGATGGAATAAAACTCATTCCAATTGCTGTCCAATATGCTACCCATTCGGTGGACGTGCACTGGAGTTGTGATCCAAACATCAAGATTCGTCCCTGATCTGGTCACTCTCTGAAATAGAAGTCTGTATAATATGGATTATGGACCAATCTTAATCAGGTGGTACAAAAAGGTGAGTAAATGGATGACATAAAGATGGACCTTCATTCTCATGCCTTTATCCCCCAAGATTTCCTTCTCAGTCTTGATACTACATTATCTCTTCATCTTCTTCTCCAACTTGATATGAAGCTGGCTAATTATCTTTAGTGTTTAGTGCTTCCACTACACCTTTCTAAGAAGTTTCACCTTGCACTTTCCGGTGATGGTACTCCATTTAATGCTTGCATGAAGTTCTGATCCCATTCTGCTTTGACTTGAATTCTTCAATTGTAAACCTGGTCTTATGTTGAAGTGGACAGTTGACGTGATGCTTTGCCGCATACTACATGCCTCTTGGATTCCCAAAATTTTGGTTTTTAGTGCTCGTCTTATACAAAGCTTGGCTTTTCTTCCTTCCAAAATTGAAATGTTTCGAGAGACAAAGATGATGCACCATTTGGAATAGATTGTGGTTGGATTTTGGTTGGATCATGGTTTAAAATCTCGGTTTCGGTACCGATTTCGGTGCCTGGCCGAAACCGGTACCGCACCGTACCGTACCGTACCGACACTCGGTACGGTCCGGTGCGGAAAACACCATACCGGTTTTTTTTTTGTTTTTTTTTTTAGAAATAGCTCCAAATCTTCAATAGCAACATAATTGATAAAGAAATGTTTAAAATCAATATTCAAATGTCAATTACATGAATACAATATTTAAAATGCGGATGAATGACGTCCGTCATACCCATACGGGCCATACATATCTTGGCCTTCGGGTGAGAGTGAAAAGAGTGTTTTGGGGGCTTTATATAGCCCCCAAAACACCCCAAACCCGGCCCCAAACGGCTAGAGAGCCGTTTGGGGTCACTGCTTATCATACCGGGCGGTATTAAATACCGCCTGGTTTGGGCGGTATATATCAAATACCGCCCGATATCGGGCGGTACGAGCCGACAAATGTGGCTGACAGCCCGACAGGGCTGTCGGCCACCCGTTGCCAACGGCGCTCAACGCCGTTGGCAACACCAACGTTAACAAACCATCATACCGCCCTTACCGGGCGGTATATAGCGAAATACCGCCATATACCGCCCGGTATACCATATATACCTGGTATTTTCAAATACCGGGTATATCGAATACCGCTAACCCCAAAAACCGGTAAATACCGGGCTTTACGTACCGTTTCGGGCGATTTTTTAAACCATGGGTTGGATATCTAATTTTTACAAATCTTGGTATTGATTAGAGTATCTCCAATTGATGAGTTAATGGGGCCTCATTGGTTTATGACATTAAGATTAGAGACGTAGATCAGGCAAGATCAACATCATTCCGATGCTTAATGTCAACTTGAAATGTCATATGAGATACATAAGTTGCACCATTTAGAAGAAACTGAAGTTACCCTGGCATGGTTCAGCATGTGGACTAGAAATCTTCAATCTATCAATTAATCTGGCCTGATCAGAATGTTTTTGAGGTACTAGCTCAAAGTAGCATGACCTCATTCTGATCTCTTGTAATAATGTCATTTTTACCTAGCCTCCTTTTCCACACTTCGCAGTATCTTAAAGAACAAAGTCTAATACCCTTGATTCATCATTGTAGTAGGCCTCTGCAAAGGGAATATAAAGTTCCTAGTGGTTTATACTTTATAATGTCTTGCAAAGCCTATATTCCTTCTTACATAAGATAATTTATTATCAAGTTTATATTTGTACTTTTCCCCTAATGCCAACAAAAATATCCACCATGGTTTTAGATAGTAGTGGTACTATATAGGTTTTCACTACTTGTTAAATTATGATAGACAGATCCCTATTCCCTACTCTACGACACTGGGAAGAAACAAAAAATTGCATATTAGATGGGTACTAAACCAATACTAAGCTGTATGGTCAAGTACTACTCCAGTGGTCCTTGTTCAGATCCGTAAATACTGATTAATATGTACTGGTCTGAATGGTATAGGAAAGCTAGATATTGTGCTTGTTATTGTTCTTTGGTTTATATTATTTAGAGTAACTTGATTGTTATGCATTGCATCAGCAAAGCCAGCTACATTTCTATTAGTGTTCCTCACTTGGGAGAATTTAATAATACTTGGAATAGGCCTTGCATTGCTTATAGACTAGTATCTGTCTATGTTTAAGCATGACGTTATAGGAAAACTCAAAGTACTTTTATTTTTCTTTTAGGAAGTTACCATTTACCATTAAAAATTTATTGATGTTTTAGGGGTTACATTGAAGCAATAAGGGAGGTTGAGCAACAGATTCAGAGCAGTTGTGGTGAACTTCAATTTGACGACATTGTTGTTGCATGTGGCAGGTGCGACACCACTCTTCATAAATGATTTCTGCTCTTATTTAGTGCTGTTTGGACATGTTGCCAAGACTTTGTCCTTTTTCAATGATATCCTTGTACCTGACATTATATTGGTAGTAAAGTTGAGTAGCAAAACTGGCTTCTGAAAAATAGATGCAGTTGGTTTCAGCATTAAATTTGAAATGATATTTTTACTTAATTGGTTCTTCCATATTATGTACTTGAAAATTGTATTAAAAAAATTAGGCATGTGCGTTAGTGAGATATGAAGTAACCATTAGTCCAATCTGCTATTTTCCTGCCATGGTATAATTCATTCAGTTGAATTGTTTTTATAATCTATCCAGTCTGTGTCTGCTATCCTTAAAAGTAGCATTGCATCTTGTTCTTATGGCTTGCTCTTGCGTTAGTGTTCTTAGGTGATCATTGTTATGGAAGGATAGCTCACTGAGTATTCATCTATATGAACAAGGTGTTTTTCACATTGTCTACAACTAGTTATTTCCGATTGGTGTGATTCTCATCATTTCTCTGAATGATGCAATGCAATCTCTTATCAACAAGTTTAGACATTTCTATAATTTATTTAATAGGTATCTTCATCTTCTGAAGTGTACAATTATGCATCTTCTCAAGTGCTTTGTCTTTTAACATCTTCAATGTAATTATGCATCACAGGATGAATACTTCTTAGTTAACACAAGATATTTTGCACATCTGATGAGTTTTGCTGCAAATTTCTTATTGAGTCTTTAAGCAATAAAGGTACCAAGATAAGATTGGTTCTTGCTTAGTTTATGTGACTGTTTGACCTTAAGCCAATACCATTATGAGTGCAATCCTTATTCCATGCATTGGATGTTATTCATTATTATTTGTATTATGTGATTATGTAAATCTGTTTATTCATATTGACCTTGCTTCAGGTTGGAGTTAGTGATTGTGTTCATTCATATCAATCTTGCTTGCTGTGAAGAGTTAGTTTCTTTTTGTACATTTGGATGTCTAGAATTATGAATTTCATAACACCATTCTTGTTATCCGTTAACCACAATGTTCTTGAATTTAAATATACTTCATTGCTTTGTTGTCTATTTCTTTTTTCTGGATCATCTTTGAAGTTTATTTCTTCTTTGCGAAATATGTGTGATCTTTAAGCCTAAATTCATCTGAAAAGTATAGTTCCAAACTTGTAGTGGTGGAACAATTGCTGGTCTTTCTCTGGGGTCAAGACTAAGTAGTTTGAAGGCAAAAGTATGTCACCATTGTCCTAGTCTTATTATGTAATATTTTAATAATGGTTCATTGTTTATTGTGTTACTGATTTTTCTTTCTGAAATAGGTTCATGCATTTTCTGTTTGTGATGATTCTACCTACTTCTATAACTTTGTCCAAGGCCTGATTGATGGACTAGAAGCTGGTCTTGATTCACATGATATAGTTGACATTCAGAATGTGAGTTTAATGTTTCTTGATGAGCAGTAAATATTGTTGAAGATTTTATCTTCTACATGGTATGCTGGTTTTCTGGTGGTTTGCTTAATGTGGTTTTAGTTAGGTCCTAATGGCAGAAACCTTCATGATGGTCTTTGGCAAATTTTGAAAAGCTTTATATAGCAGCTGTCATCAAGAAAGATGCTAATAGAATATGGTGATTTCATTACTCATGTGAATGACAGAGTGACTATTTGGAACGTTTAAGTAAAATAGCTTGGCTTGTTTATTGCTGACTTAGAAACCACAAACCCCTAGGCAGGTACTAACCTAACGCAAGAGCCTCCAACTATGGACCAAATTAAGGTGGTGAAGTTGGGTCTTGGCTTTATTTCCATTTGCCACCTTTTACTGTAATATCTTTCGCACAACAAAATGCAATTCAACCTCCATGGTCAAGGCTTGGACCCTCCATGGGGATCTTTGTTTCACTGCATAGTAAGAAAATTTTTAATGATATGATTGAATTTGATTAAGCCATTCTGATACAGATCGTGGAATTTGGAATAATACTTTGACACTTAAAAAAGAACTTCACTATTTCTAACTGGGTTTTACACATGATTTGTTCTCTGTCATGTACATACTTTGAATCTTTGGTCAATTTTGGTAAGGAACAAATTTACTTTTATAATGTGGCTGATTCTTGTTCCTAGTTGTTGAGTCATTTGACTAGCATTTTTTGGTTAGATATATCTGGAACATTTCTACTAGGAAAAAATTTGGTACTAGCCAATATATTTCCTTTTTCATAATATTTGTAATGTTTTAAGAGGAAAAGTACAAGAAAACTTTTTCACATACAGTGATGGTACTGAAGATGTATCTTGTCTGTGCAGAAATCAACATATGGTTTAGGAAAGGCTATTAATCCATCGGGAGTTCACCAAATGAAACTATCATTTATGTTCCCTGTTAACTTGATGTGTGAACAGTCAAGTCATGGCTAATTGCAATAGGATTAAAAAATGGGTAACATTTGTTGTTGTGGACAACATGGAAACTGCTTAAAGCTTGCAACTCTACATTTCATATTCTTATAAGACTGGAATACCAACTTTGGTCCAGTTTAAATACTATTACTTTATTATGCTCATTTAAATTCAAGAGGAACTCTATATTCAATTATTTTTGTTTTTTTCTCAGGCCAAGGGTTTAGGATATGCCATGAACACTCCAGAAGAGCTAAAATTTGTTAAGGATATTGCAGCAGCAACAGGAGTTGTTCTTGACCCAGTCTACAGGTGCTTTATGTGTCTACTTTTTTTTTCCCTTCAAATCTTGAGGGGGAATTGCATTTCCTATATAACTTCATGTTTGGTGATCATAAGTTAATAAGAGCATATATTATTGTTGAGAATCTAAATCCAACCAGAGTGGCATACCTTGTGAACATGATCAATTTCTATATACTAAAAACATGAGAAATGCCAGTTTGTTGTATTAAATTTCCTATACTACCTAATTTCATCTTAAAAATTAATTCATCAGATTACCTCTTAAAAGAATTTCTTTTAAATGTGATTACCGTACGGAGAAAATTATAGATGTGTTTGGAACATGATACATGCATAAATTTACATTTAAGTATTTAACTATTGTTCTCTTGTCCATTTCTGTTCAAGTTTTTTTAGTTGCAAAGTTATAATGGAGCTCCACAAGTAATGTACCAAGATTGGGGATGTATGACCTAGCATAGTTTAATAGGCCTAACCACGATCTCAGGCCTGTCTTGCTCTTGAGCTGTTCTGTGTCAAAGCTTATTATCTTCTTGATAATATGAGGCTGTAACTTGATCTTACTGTTACCGATGATCAGTGTTATCATCTCGTCGAGATAGCGACGAGATAGCGTCATCTCGCCCAGAAATCTCATAGCGTCTGGACGAGATGACTTTTAGCGAGATATCTGCCATCTCGTCGGGATCTCGTCCATGGATGGACGAGATCCGGACGAGATGGTCGGGAATCTCGTCGGGAAGTTAGGAGAAAACCTAACTTTAAAAAAACGCATCAGAGACACAAAAAAACACTCGATTGTTGCAACTCGAAGTAGAAGAAAACGCCGATCGCGCTCGCTGCTCATCGCTCAAAACCCATTGCGCTCGAAGCTTGCTGCTCGCCAAGACGCCGCTCGCTGCTCGCCAAGACGCCGCTCGCTGCTCGCCAAGACGCCGCTCGCTGCTCGCCAAGACGCCGCTCGCTGCTCGCCAAGATGCCGCTCGATCGCTGCTCGCCAAGACGCCGCTCGATCGCTGCTCGCCAAGACGCCAACACTCGCTGCAGGTTCTTCACTTCTTCTTTCTTTTCTTTCTTTTCTTCCCATCGCTCGAAACCCACCATTGCGCTCGAAGCTCGTCGCTTGCCAAGACACCGCTCGCTGCTCGCCAAGACGCCAACACTCGCTGACTCACTACAGCTTCTTCACTTCTTCACTTCTTCACTTCTTCACTTCTTCTTTCTTCTTTTCTTTTTCTTTCTTTTCTTTCTTCTAGTCCACTGGTCTTCTTTTCTTTTCTTCTTTTTTTTTCTTCTTCGCACAGTGGTCTTTTTTGATTGCTATAGGTTTTAAATTTATAATTAGTTATATGTAATGTAAATTTAAACTGTGCACAGTGGTTTTAAATTTTAAACTCTCTACAGCTGTAGGTTTAATGTAAATAACATATAATTAGTGGTGTTTTTATGCTTTGGTCTTCTGCATATAATTTAAATTTTACTGCAGTGGTCTTTTTTGTGCACAGTGGTCTTCTCTTCATTAGGTTTCAATATAACTCTTAATTTGGTTTTATATGTTTTACCTATTATTAATTTAAACTGTAGCTAAATTTTGATTGTTGTTGTGGTCTATATTTTATAGTTTAAATTGATTGCTCATCTATATTTTAATTGATTGCCTATTATTGTTGTGGTAGTGTGCTGTACTATCCATTTTTTAAATTGATTTCCATGTCCATTTTAATTGATTGCTCATCTTACATCTATATTTTATGATTCATGGCTATGTGAATTTAATTGGACTTATGTTTGATATTATATATATTTATAATATATTATATTGTCGATATGTCGCGAAATGGACGATATATCGATCGCGAAACGATATATCGATGTCAAGGTTCGCTACCGCGAAATTTTTTTGGTCGCGATAATAAGCTTGCCGATGATAGCCCCTAGGAACTCAATTTCTTGAGTTGCTATTTTCATCTTGGTTGGGGATAGAACTAATCCCCACTTCTCACAGATCTTTAGCATGCTCTCAAGATGCCTAGCATGCTCTTGCTCGTTTTCTGAGAAAATAAGTATGTCGTCGATGTACACCGCTATGAACTTTTCTGTGCCAGCAAAGCATTGGTCCATCTTTCTTTGGAATACTGCTGGTGCATTTTTCAAGCCGAATGGCATGACTAGCCATTCATATAATCCACCAGGCACTATAAAAGCGGTCCATGGAATAGACTCAGCGTCCATGGCCACTTGGTGGAAACCACTCTTTAGGTCGAACTTTGAAAAGATTCGACTATTGCCGATTCTTTTAAGAATTGTGTTGATACCGGGTAAGCTGTATTGGTCTTTGTGGGTATTGTCGTTTAGAGTCCGATAATTAAAGACCATGCGCTCTTTACCCCTTACTTCCTTCCCAGTGGTTGGGTCTACAGTTGTGCCTGAGTTAACTATAATAGCCATAGTTCTATGGCGGCTGGTGCTCGGTCGAATTGCTCCTATTATCAGAAGTGCTTTCACGTGTCTGCCATATTGCTCTTTCATAAGCGGGCTGATATGCTTAAGAGGCTTATCTTGAATAGTCAGGTCTGGGTTAATGATGTCCAGTCTACACGTGATTTGATTTTTGGCCCAATGTTGGGCCGGGTTTTCTCCAATGAAACCCTGTTCTTTTAGCCTGCTTAGGAGCGGGCGAAATTTCTGCTTGAAGTTTACTGATTCTTGGAATTTATCATAAGCAACCGCGTTCTGAACTTCCAAGTATTCTTCTTCTGTCAGGCTTAGCTCTTCTATGGATGTAGAATTCAGTATTTCTGTATCCAACCTTGTGTTTATAGTGGTGACTTTCTTGTAGAATGTAACTGTCTGCTCTTCAATCCGAACTCCTCCTTGCATAGCTCGGATAAAGTTACATCCTATTAACATCTGTATGCCATCCCTCTTGCCCATTGGGAAGGCATACGTGAACGGTATCTTGAACTTATTATCTTCAATACTCATTAGTCCTCCTTTCAGTCGCATCTTGGCCATTTGCTGAGAATTAACCCCGTTAATTTGTATTGGGAACGCGCTTGGTTCTAAAGACTCTGATGGTATTGAGTCTTGATCAATACAGCAAACTGTGGCTCCAGTGTCCAGAATGGCTTGGACTTTGAATGTCTTAACATTTGGAATTTCCATTATTATCTCCATGTTGTAAAGTCTATTTAGGACTTTTCTTCCTTTATGAATCCCTTGGTATATAGAAGTGATGTCCTCCTCATTTACTGCTTCTAACGCAGCTTTGGATGCTGCTTCTTTGAAGATAATTCCAGGTGTCTTTATTTTAATTTCCTCCTCGTCTTCATCTATCCAGACAGATTTCCCTTTGTCTATCCTGCCGTCTTTGTTGATGTCGAGGTCTCCGAATTCATCTTCCAGACTTTTAAGATCTTTGGATAGTTGGGTATCAACGAGTTCTTGCTTAACTCGCTCATTTTCATTCAAGAGGAAAGTGACGTACTCTAGGAGTTCTTTTATGAGAGTATCTTTCTCATCATATGGTTTGAGTGGTGCTCTCTTTATGATAATCTTTCGTCCGAGGCTAAACCTCGAACACATGGGACATGCCGTTATCAAGCATCTTCTGCAGTGAGAGCGCATATTCGGGTTTGTAGGCTCTTTGCAAATTGTGCACCGATCACAACCTTTTGTAACATCCGTGTTGTCTTCCCACGTATGGGTGCAGTTTTTCATTTCAGTAGGTAGTGTCACTGTGACTCGCCATGAGTATTCTGGCTGATCTTTTGTGGTGACTACAAATGCTGTTTCAAATGGGTAGTCATTATGATCAATGGCAAGCTTGGTTGTGAGTCCTGATTCGCCTTCAGAGAAGGAGCAGATTCCTTCACTATCAGGTTCATCTAAGTCGACTGAGACAACATCCCAGTCGTTGGTGAGGTCTAGGTTTTCCATGACAGCAGCTCTTGCAATGTTTCCATGCTTTCCTTTACAATCGCGGGCGAAATGTCCTTCCTCCCCGCAAATGAAACATTTGCATTTTCGAACCTTGTCTGAATATTTCCTTTTGAATATTCTAACATGTGTATTGTGAGGTTTGCCCTTGTAGGATGTAGATTTTCGCAAACCGTATTTCTTCTCCTTTTGGTAGTACCCAGGTATGGGTATCTGAGCACAGATTGATAAATTTTTCAATCCTCTTGCCACGGCAGCTTTCTTGCATTGGTCTTCTATGTAGTTGTAGGTGAAGTGTATTCTAGGAAATAGACCAACTTGACAGCCCGGGTATTTGGCGAAGAATGCTGTTTCCAGTTCCCTTCCCAAAATAGGCGGCATTTTCTTGAAGAATTTATCCGAAATTTCTGTGGATATGAATAGTCTTCCTGACTTTGCTGCCAGTATCTTGTACTCATTTATATAGCTCAGGAGATCCTTAATGTTATGACAGGAGAGTCGCTCAAGATCTTCGTAAGCACGGGTCTGTTCTTCTGTTGACCCAGTGGTAGGGTCCTCCATCATGAACATTCGCCTTACTTGTGATAAAATGTTCTGAGGATCTTCAGCTATTTCCGTGATCTCATCATACTCAGCAGGGTAGGCCATTCTCCATTGAATCCAGGCCTTTTTCTCGATCTCTCCAAGAAGGTTTTCCACATAACACATTTTTGACTTATTGTCAGGCCAGTTCCTTTCATTCAGAATGCAGTTTTTCATTTCAGTAGGTAGTGTCACTGTGACTCGCCATGAGTATTCTGGCTGATCTTTTGTGGTGACTACAAATGCTGTTTCAAATGGGTAGTCATTATGATCAATGGCAAGCTTGGTTGTGAGTCCTGATTCGCCTTCAGAGAAGGAGCAGATTCCTTCACTATCAGGTTCATCTAAGTCGACTGAGACAACATCCCAGTCGTTGGTGAGGTCTAGGTTTCCTAAACTGAATCCAATTAGTCCATGTTGACAATCCACTGTGTTTCTCAATTTAATACATATAATTAAAAAGCAAAAGGCATATTTTCTAATTCTCGGAAATACATTATATGAAAAAGAGAGATTCCACAATTCTAGAAAGGTTGATATAGCTTGTAAACAAAACCAGATACAACACAATGTTGAGTTGTTTCTAGCATATAATTCTTCTTTGGTAAATTGATGTCCATACTTTCACTTAGGAATTTAGTTGTTAATGCAACCAAATGATTTGAAGCAAATTTGACAATCAAGAAACTTACATCATTCCTCTCGAAAGCAGAATTCCACTGGTTTTCGCAGACTATGTTGTCTATGATATGATCTCTTCTGCATCATCAAATTCATACACTGAAAAACATAGTTCATCTGAAGTTTCTGTTTGAAGTTGATAATGGTCCTTGTCAAGTATCATGATTGTGTAATCTAACTTTCTTTTAATTATGCGTTGTTTAGTGGGAAAGCTGCTTATGGTATGTTAAAAGATATGGCTGCGAACCCAACAAAGTGGAAAGGGCGGAAAATTCTTTTCATACACACCGGCGGGCTTCTTGGTTTGTATGACAAGATTGAGCAAATGGCATCTCTGGCAGGGGATTGGCGGAGGATGGAGATTGATGAATCCATTCCCCGTGAGGATGGAAAAGGGAAGATGTTCTGATTAGAAATAGATGCATTGAAGAAAACATATTGGATTAGAATAGAATCCATGGAATTCTAGCCTAGGAATTCCCCCCTCCATGTTGACACACTGGTATCTTGATTGATGATTATCCTTTACAGTAGCATCCTTATTTTGGACATTGGCAAATGAAGATTTTATTTAACATAAGCTATGAATAAAACCTCTGCAATGTTTGATTTCTTGTTTTTTTGTAATTTTGTAATTTCCCTCACAGGCGAGTAGAGTTATTCTCATCAACTTTGTGCTAAACTCTATGCCCATACACTCTCTTGCGGTATCCTCAATGTCTCAACAAAGCATGGACTTGATCAACAAACAAATAAGAACATTTCTTCAGAAATTATAATCCTGATAAAAACAGCTTACATCTAGTTTCATGGGAAAAGGTTGCTTCTCCAGTTTTCCCAAACATGTTGGTGGTCTGGATATTCATGATCTTAGAACAAAAAGTCTTGCACCTGGTTCCAAAAGAGTCTAAGCCTATCTTAACAATTTCAATTTTCTCTAAGTCAATATTGTCAAATTAAAATACAATCCCCTTTCTTGGTCCTCCCTTCGTGCCCAACATAATGGCTCTTGGTCCTGAAAAGTGAAAACTCTATACTGCAGCTTTTCATGCTCTTAAGTATGGTTTCAAACCTATTATTCACTCTGGCAATAAAACTTCTATCTTCAACTCAAATTGGGTGTTTGATATACCCATTTGTCTTAAACCAACCTTACCGAATGTTGATGCTAGTGACTATTCTATGTTTGTATCTCTCTTATCCAGGATAATATGTGGCATGAGGTCTGAACCTCTTTGCTCCATAATTGTGGGAGTCCATTAAGATCTTATATTCCTTCGCAACCTCACGATGACACCATTATTTGGATGAAGGAGGTGAGTGGTAAAGTTATCGCACTATCAACATATCGGTGTCTGATTTCCAATAAATTGCATTTGATTAATTTACACTCAAATGTTAAATGGAACTCCTGATGGAAAATTCATGTTCCACTCAAAATTAAAATTTTCCTATGGAATTATTTATAACAAATTGCCCACTGGAGATTTTCTTTGGCGGAAAAAAAAATTTCTGAATTCTCCTGCTTGTCCTCAATGTAATAATCTTTATGAAACTTCCTCACATGTTATTTTTGAATGTTCTACTGCCGCATCCGTCCTCAATGTAATAATCTTTATGAAACTTTCAAAAGATCTTCGACTTGCTCAATTGGGATTTCATCTTACGGATGTTGTATGTTCGGGGCTTTCCCACCCGATGGATTGAATGGATTAAGAACATTCTCATTACGGACTCTTCCCTCGTGGTCAATGGCGAGCCTACTCCAAAGTTTTGACACAAAAGGGGGGTTCGTCAAGGAAACCCCCTCTCCCCACACATCTTCAATATGGCAGTGGACTGCCTCTCTAAACTGTTGGACAAGGGGGTGGCTAATGGGTTGCTTGAAGGTGTTCTCAGCTCTCACTTTCCAAGGGGTGTCACTCACTCGCTTTTCGCCGACGACTTGATCTTATTCTCAACAAATTGTGATGCTGCCCTCTACAACTTAAGGCTCCTGCTTCGATGTTTCGATTTGGCCTCGGGGTTAAAGGCGAACCCAAACAAAACTTGTGTGATCCACTTGCAAGGCAATTCGGTGGCGACTCAAACAACAGCAGATTGTTTTGGATGCACCTCGGGTTCCTTTCCATTAAACTACCTTGGCCTTCCCCTACGGATTGGCAACCTTCATAAAGCTGATTGGATGCCGCTCATTAATCGGATCGACAACAGGCTCAGTGGCTGGAAAGGACAACTTCTCTCAAGGGCGGGACGTTTAACTCTTATTAATAGTACTATTTCTAGTGGACCCAGTTATATGTTATCAATATTCAAAGCGCCTTCTTGGGTGATCAAAAAAATAGACTACCGCAGAAGAAAAAAAAATTGGGTGGGGGTCGAAAATATCTCTACTCGGGGTAAATGCCTAATCAGATGGGACTCCGTCGCTTACCCTCGAGCTGAAGGTGGTTTGGGCATTCTCAACTTACATAACCACAATCTTGCCCGGTTAGGTTCATGGCTTTGGAAGTACATCACGCGGACTGACCTTCAGTGGATTGACATTATCCGAGCAACTTCTAGGGGTCATGGAGACTGGTATGATACTTGGAGCGTTCTTCATGCTTCTCTAATTTGACGACATATCATCAAATTGCAACATATATTTAGGTGTGCTATCTCCTATTCAATTGGAGACGGAACAAGAATCAAGCTTTGGCTCGAACCGTGGTGTGGGAGTGAATGCTTGGCTGCCCGATTCCCCCAACTTTTCAGATTTGCTACTGATCCTAATGTCAACATTGCAGATGCTAGAATATTGGATGATCAAGAAAATTTTGAAGGCTGGAATATTTCCTTCTACAACTATTTGCACCCTGCACTCCCTCAAGCTTTGACACTCGAGCTGGAACCTATAAAAGGCACAAGTGGTGATGATTTATATCTTTGGAAATGGGCGGCTGATAAGGTTTTTCTCGACTAAATTACTGTATCGAGTCTTGAACTATCGAGGGTTGGAAGACCCCTCACACCGGCTCATTTGGCAAACCAAACTTTCACCAAAAGTTTTAATCTTTTGCTGGATTTGGATTCGCAAACGACTGCTAACTCGGGTGCGACTAGCTTCATGGGGGTTGAACATCAACACAAATTGTACGCTCTGTGAGTTGGAGCAAGAAACTCATAACCATATTTTCAACAATTGTCAATTCTCTCATGACACTTGGCTCCGTTACCTCAATCTGTTGGGAATACCCTTCTTTGAAAATACTTGGAAGCCTGAAGATTTGAGATGGAATCCAGACTTGTAATCTACTCCCAAAAGAGCAAGGTTACTGATAGTCTGGAGCTGGTACATTTGGCATGAGAGGAACCTAAGGTGTTTTGAAGAAACTTCGCGAGGAGTTGAAGCTTTCACTTCCTCATTGCTCTCTTTCACTGATGTTCATGGGGTTGTATAGTTCTGTTTTAAAATATTGATCCAATTTCTGGACCTGTTTTTCTTTTTCCTTTTCTTCTTAAAACTTTTAAGATTGTAACTTTTAACCTCTCCTCTTCTCCCCCTTGTATTCAATTTTTACTCATGAATCGAATACAATGCTTTTCAGTCAAAAAAAAAGAACTCGCTAGCTAATCATTTGAGTGTATCAATTAGTCATTTTATGTGCTTTGGTAGTCCCTTGTTGCTGGATAATCCCAACTGGGATGGTTCCTTCAGGGATTCGATTGTTAGTACTATGTGGTTTATTTGGCCTTCAAGAAATGATTTTGTTCATAGTGGCATACAACTCTCTACTCTCTCACCGTTGAACAAAATATTTTTCTTTTCTCTCTACCCCTAAAAAGCCTAACTTGTCTGAAGGCAATCTGCAAAAACCACATGTAAGATCTAAATGGATTCCTCCACAAGATGATCGAATTAAGATCAATTGTGATGCATTCTGGAATTGCAACTCTTATGCTATTGGTTTTATAGTTAGATGATAATATGGTATTTGTTTTTATGCTAAAACTCTTGCTAGTGTCGACTCGACTCCCCCCTTATTTGTCAAACCTATGCTATTCTTAATGCTCTTGATTTTGCTAATAATGTAGATTTCCCAGTAATGCAGATTGAATCTCATGCCAAGATCGTTATTGATGGCATCAACTCATAGCGTGCACCTCCACCGAACATTATTGTTGTTGTCTCAAACATTAAACATTTTGCATATGAAATGTGTTAAGACACACTACATGGGGGCAAATAGTATGAGTCTAATGTAATTTAGTTCAATTCAAGTTTGAACCCAACTAATTAAAATTCCAACATAGGTCAATATGCTATAATGAATGTATGATTCAAATATGCTTAGATAGTTAGAAAGAGAGCAAGTGATATAGAAAAGCAATTCAAAGCACAACTAGAGCAATGCTAACAAGGTATTTAGAGTGGTTTAGAAACATTCCATATTCCACTCAGGGCCAGCCCATCCACTAGGCCATTAAGGCAATTGCCTTAGGCCCAAGGTGGATGGGCATATGCCATGCATGTGAATCAATGCATGTGAAAGAATGGGAGATGTGAGGTTCATACCATGCATGTGAATGAATGCATGCATGTTTTTAAGATTTAATTAAAATAAGAAGATTGAGTATTAAAGACATTGTAATGTTCTTGATTAGATAAAGGAGTGTGGTTGATGCTTTTGATGAGCACGATATTATATGATTTAATTAATTAATTAATTTATGGTGCAGTTTAATTATTATTTGTATTATATTAATTACCTTTAGGTTGTTTTATTATTTACTAATTATTTTCGATGGTGAATTTATGTGCATAATCAATTAATTTTTATTGCTGGAATTAAATAGACTCAATTCAACTTTCTTATTCTGAAAAAAAAAAACATTTTTATTAGTTCACAAGTTGTAGTCCTCTTTTGGAGGATTTTTAATTTTTAGGAAATGAAAAATGAGAAATTAAAGTATGCAAAAATACGAACATAAGACATGTATTATCCGACAATTGTCAGATAATTGAATTCCGCCGAATAATTCATTCATCGTCAGAATTGATACGTGGGGGTCATGATTCGTGAGGATCATTAGATGTATCATGTCTGAAGTAATTATAGGTTATCCGAACGAAATTTTTGGCCCATCTCTGAACTCTTTGTCTTCTTTATATTCGTCGGCTTCAAGCGACCAAGCCTCCAACGATGGGTCATTCATAAGTCTAGATAAAATCAATGTCCGACTTCCTCTAACCCTCAAAGTTAAAAAAAATATATATAAAAGATTATATTAAATTTAATTTATTGAATGAATGAAATGCCCCATTTTAAAAGTTTGCCTTAGGCCACAGTATTTCTTGGGCTGCCCCTGACTCCACTACCTTGGTTCACCACCAAGGATTTCACAACTACTTGTATTAACTTTCCTTTCCTACAAATAAGGATCAACCAAGGCCTTATCTCTCCACCATGACAGTGTCTCTACCTCAAACCTAAGGAACACTAAAGTTACACACAAGTGAAATCCAAGATGTGTCAGCCACACCTTACAAACCGATTTTTAGAATAAGAAAGATAAATAACAAAGCAACAAGATAAGGAGTAAAACTTAAACAAATTTCACTAGTGAAGCCTCTCCTTGATGTCTCCTAGAACTCCAAGCCTTAGAATGATCTCCACACTGAATTTGAGGGCTTGGGAGTGAAGGAAAGCTTTAAGAGGATGAAAAGTAGGGTTTGTCTCTTAAGGTCGCTCTTAAGATTGCTTTTTAAAGATCAAAGGTGTGCTAGATGGCTCGATGGAATAGTAGCATGCATAAAACACTTGAAAACAAGAGCTTATATAGAGGTAGTGAAGGTATGGTGCGATTTCTAGCCGTTCAACTGATTAAAAAAGATCTATTGGGCATTTCGATTGATCGCCGATCGAAAAGTTACTGAAAATTCCAATAAAATTACAGTTGATCTTCGGTCTACCGTGGTCGATCGAGGATCGGCCGAACTTTGACCTATACTCAACAATAGGCTTATTTCTAATTTTTGTTCATTTTTTCCTTCGAAACTTGGTTTTTGGGTCTCGTTTTGGGTTTTTAGCTTTGGTAACTCAATATGGAAATCATGTTAAGACTTATAATCATTTACAATAAAAGAACTAAGTCCTAAGCTAATTTCGTTGCGCTTGACTATGAAGCTTCTGATTCTTGATTTTTTGCAATTTCTCCGACGAACTTCAGACATGTAGCATTTATCCAACCTGAGACTAAACTTTTATGAAATCATTAGAACCATGTTTGTTATCATCAAAACAAAGAGTGTGCCCAATGTTGCAAAAAAAATACATAGTTTGATCGTGTATATATATATAGTAAATACCAAAAAAAAATATGAACCTTAGACCTTTTCCCATTTTTAACATAAATTTTTTTTCGTTAGCAATGAAATACACTAACTTTCATTCTGTTACCCCGTTTAGTACGTACCGTCTTTTTTGACGGTTTTTGCTAACATGTACCTTAATTAACGGCGACGACGTGGCTAAGGATGTGAAGCGATGATGGGTAAATTTGTAATTTTACCCTTAAATCTATATAGGACTGTATCCTCCAACCTCACGTTGTCATCCGTGTCGTTGTCAATGGAGCAGCTCATTGATGGCCAGCTGAAGCCATTTGAAGAAGACTCAACGATGGATGTAGAGCTCATGAGCATCTCTCTTCATGAACGAAGAGGAGACACAAGAAGACTTGGAACCTGAGGAGAAGGAGAGCAGGAAAGGCTCCGTTAGGAAGAGCATGGGAGATTTGCTTCTCTCCCATGAAACTCCTCTTTCTTTCCCTCCTCTCTTCTCTCCTCCTTAGCCTTAATAATACTAATACAGCAAATCCAAGTCAGCACCAGCTCAGCCACTAATAGGATGATGCGCCAACTCAGCCACCTCAGCCACCTCGCCAATAATACGCTAACAAATTTGATTTGATACGATACGCATTTCTCTCCTTCTCAGTTGCCTATATATATAGCACTGTAATGAACCATTTCAAATATATGAAAAACTATTCTGTTTTCTTCTTCGTTTACCTCCATTCTTCCTTCTCAATATGGTATCAGAGCCTTCTCTCTTGCGAGAAGGTTCCTGAGACCTAAGTTTTTTTTTTCCTTTCTGTCTCTGCTTCAATGGCGTCTGACAACGTCGACTCTCCATTACCAAATCAAGAAGTTCTTCATCCGATCCTGAGCACATGTCAGGTGATCTCCCTCAATCCGGCTGCTCAGCTTCCTATCAAGTTAACTGGGAGCTCAAATTACATGTCATGGAAAACCCAGATCGAACTCCTTTTGCTCGGGTATGATTTACTAAGTTTTATTGATGGAAGCATTTCTTGTCCTCCTGTTTCCGATCCCTCTTTTAAGATCTGGGTGCGTCAAGATGGTCTCATACGCCATGCGATCATGGCTTCGATTGATTTAACTCTTGTACACATTGTTTCTACTGCTACTTCAAGCCTTGATGCCTGGATGAGACTTGCAACCAAGTTTGCCAATAAGTCTCAATCCCGCATATATAGCTTGCAGGATAGTCTCAATCGTCTAGTCAAAGGATCAAAGTCTATTTCAGAGTATTTTGATGAAATACAAAAGATTGCTGATGAACTAGCAGTTGCTCAAGCACCTGTCAGTAACCCTGCCCTTATAATCAAAATATTAAGTGGCCTAGGGTCTGACTTTAATGATGTCTCAGCTGCTATAAGAACAAGAGATACATTTATCTCAGTGGATGATCTCTATGACAAACTAGTAGGACATGAAGCATTCCTAAAACAAAAAAACAAAACAGTTGATGCTTTACCTGTTATTACTGCTAACTATAATCAGCAACAAAGACCATCTCAGAACTCTCAAACTTGGGACAATAAAAGGTTCTACTCAAATAATCTGAGACCTCCAGGCAACACTTCCAATTATCAGAGACCTTCGGGTTATCAGGGATCTCCAAACAACTATAATCGGCAAGTATTCAATAGGCCAAACAGGTTCAAAACTCAATGCCAAATATGTGGCAAGTATGGACATTCTGCAAAGATCTGCAGATTTAGATTCAGTGAAAATTTTAGACCAAATCCACAGTCAAACTTCACTGAACAGCAGCCTAATATGCAAGCACAGAACAAACCTCAATCATCATGGATATTTGACTCAGGCGCCACACACCACATTGCCTCAGATGCTGCTTCACTTCAACAATATACTCAATTTGTAGGAGACTATGGTATTGCTCTCAGTGATGGCACCAATATTCCTATATCTCATACTGGTATTGCATACATTTCTCCAAATCTTAAACTAAATAATGTTTTATGCTCTCCCTCCATCACCAAAAATCTTATTTCAGTTTCTAAGCTTTGTTCTCAACTTAATGCTTCGGTTGAATTCTTCCCTAACTATTGTGTTGTTAAGGACTTGGTGACAGGAACTCATTTAGCCCAAGGCCTGAATAATGGCGAACTGTATGAATGGTGTCATTCTTCTCCTCAGCTTCACAACACTTCTTCATCACCAAGTCTCTCTCTATGGCATCAAAGACTTGGTCATCCACATCAGAAAACTCTACATCAAATAATTTCTCAGTTTAAGCTTTCAGTTTCAAATTCTGTTTTGGATTCATGTAATGCTTGCTCTTGTAGCAAAAGCCATCGGTTGCCATTTTCTGTTTCATCTATTAGAACTACAAAACCATTAGAGCTCATATTCACTGATGTTTGGGGCCCTGCTCCTATTCAATCTTGCAATGGACATAAATTCTATGTTGTGTTCATTGACCATTTTTCAAAATATATTTGGTTCTATCCAATTGTTAATAAATCTGATGTGAAGCAAGTCTTTATTAACTTCAAAACTCTGGTGGAAAACTACTTTGGTCTCAAAATCATTAGTGTATACTCAGATGGTGGAGGAGAATTTACTGCTTTATCTTCTTTTTTTACTATCTCTGGCATTCAACACCTTTGTTCTCCTCCTTATACTCCTCAACATGTCAGCACAGCTGAAAGAAGGCATAGGCACATTGTAGAAACTGGCCTCACACTTCTTCATGCAGCTTCGGTTCCATTACAGTTCTGGAACTATAGTTTTTCCATTGCAGTATACCTAATCAACAGGATGACCACACCCTTACTCTCAAATAAATCTCCTTTTGAAACTCTTTTCAACACTTCTCCAAGTTATTCATCCTTAAGGGTGTTCGGTTGTCTCTGTTATCCTTGGCTAAAGCCATATTCTGCACACAAGCTTACTCCAAAATCAGCACCTTGTGTCTTCATTGGTTATTCAATTAAACATCATTGTTTTCAATGCTATGATATCAACACTGATAAAGTGTATCTGTCAAGACATGTTAAGTTTGAAGAAGCAATTTTTCCTTTTGCAAAATCTTTACATTCTACTTCTGATACCAATTACGATAGCTGGGTTCATGCCTCTTCATCTAACACTGCTCCAGTTATATCATCTTCCAATGACATTCCTGCTCCACCATTTACTCATTCTCAGTCAACTTCACAACAGTCTCTTCCAAGCACTCAAACATCTCAATTCAATTCTCCTAGTCCTTTACTCTCTCATTCTTTACCCAATACAATATCTCAGTCTTCAGAATCAGGTACAATGAGTTCTTCACAACACAGCAGTCAACCTTCATCTTCTAATTCTCCACCAACCAGAATGGTCACCAGGTCTTAGCATAACATTTTTAAACCCAAAATGCCAACAGATTACTCAGCTCTACATACTTATACTAATCTACACTTCACTCCTACTACCCATCATCAAGCATTAAAACACAAGGTTTGGAGAGATGCTATGCAGACTGAGATAAATGCACTAATAAAGAGCAAAACTTGGTCACTTGTTCCAGCTGAACCAACACAGAACATCATTGGTTCTAAATGGGTTTTTAGAATTAAATACAATCCGGATGGCTCTGTTGACAGATACAAAGGTAGATTGGTTGCCAAGGGTTTCCATCAACGGCCTGGCATTGATTTTAAGACTACATTTAGCCCTGTGGTAAAACACTGCACCATAAGAGTAATACTTGCTCTTGCAGTTAAGTCAAAATGGCAATTGTTTCAACTAGATGTTAACAATGCCTTTCTCCAAGGAACTCTACATGAGGAGGTATTTATGACTCAGCCACCAGGGTTTGAAGATAAGTCTCATCCAACTCATGTTTGCAAACTATCAAAAGCAATCTATGGTTTACGACAGGCACCAAAGGCCTGGTATCAAGAGTTAACTCATTTTCTGAGATCAATTGGTTTTCAAATGTCAAGAGCAGATTCTTCTTTATTCATTCTGCATTCAAATCAGGATGTTATATTGCTTCTTCTTTATGTTGATGATATCATCTTAACAGGTTCTTCGACTACCAAAATTCTAGAAGTCAATGAGTTACTTGCTAACAGGTTCTCATTAAAAGACTTGCAGCCTCTTAATTACTTCTTAGGCATTGAAGTTATACAAACACCTACTGGTTTATTCTTGTCTCAGCAGAAATATATCTCAGATTTACTTCAGAAATTTGATATGTTAGAAGCCAATCAGGTTCATACACCACTGGCAACCACAGCTAAACTCTTTCTCAATGATGGATTGCCATTAAGCAACTCAACTATATTCAAGCAAGCAGTCGGGGCTCTTCAATATCTGTCCTTTACTAGGCCTGACATTTGTTTTGTGGTGAACAAATTGTCCCAATTCATGCATTCACCAACAGAAAGTCACTGGAAACATTGCAAGAGGTTGTTCAGATATCTCAAAGGCACTCAACACCATGGCATCCTCTTCAGTTCAAGTTCTGTTTTCAATATTAATGCCTTTTCAGACTCAGATTGGGGCGGAGACCAAACTGACAGGAAATCAATAGGTGCTTATCTTGTCTTGCTAGGTGATTCACCAGTAAGCTGGGCCTCCAAGAAACAACGTACCGTTGCTCGCTCCTCAACAGAGGCCGAATATAAGGCATTAGCAGAAGCTGCTGCTGAAGTTGTTTGGATCACCAACTTGATCAAAGAAATTGCCTGGTTTCCGGTCAATATATCTACTCTATATTGTGATAACATCGGTGCAACTATACTGACTGAAAAGCCTGTCAATCACAGCCGCATGAAACATGTGGATTTGGATCTTCACTTTGTTCGTGAACTAGTCGAACTTAAGAAGCTGCAAGTTCATCATATTCCTGCACCTCTTCAACTGGCAGACTCCCTCACAAAACCTGTTCCCGTGAAGACATATCTCGATCATCGGATCAAGATGGGTGTCATTCGACGACCCATCTTGCGGGGGGATAATAATACTAATACAGCAAATCCAAGTCAGCACCAGCTCAGCCACTAATAGGATGATGCGCCAACTCAGCCACCTTAGCCACCTCGCCAATAATACGCTAACAAATTTGATTTGATACGATACGCATTTCTCTCCTTCTCAGTTGCCTATATATATAGCACTGTAATGAACCATTTCAAATATATGAAAAACTATTCTGTTTTCTTCTTCGTTTACCTCCATTCTTCCTTCTCAATAAGCCTCACCATCAGCACGCAGAACTCCTTCTCGTTGAGCGCCCCGTCCCCTTCCATGTCCCCCTCCCTCACCATCGTCGCCTGTCTCATCCGCCGTCATTCCCATCATGCCCAGCGTTGCTCCGTCTCCGTCGTACTCCGTCTCCATCGACGTCGCTTGGCCTTGTTCTCTTTCCATCAGATATGATCCATGTCGCTGATATAAATATTTAAATGGGATGAGATTTATTTTTGGAGGAACAGTTTCTGCGAAGAATGCATCCGACGTTTCGAGTCTCGTCTTCCTCATGTTACTGCCTCATCTCCTACAGGCACAATATTGGCAAGAACAGCACTGACCCCACTTAATCAATTAAAAATTAATGAAATAAAGAGATCAACCAAAGGATTTCAATGAGGCATGTGACCCCACCACCTGTCCTTACCTTAAGGCTTTTTCATTCCCCATACACAAGACAAGACGTAGAACGAAGATGATCATCGTCATCCTTCTTGAGAGAGAGAGAGAGAGAGAGAGAGAGAGAGTAAAGTGAAGTTAAAGGTGGGTGTGATCTTTTCTAGCTATGTGGATGTGGTGTGGATCATGTCTTTTCTTACTCTTAAAGTAATTATTTAAACACATAATGTAGTTGTCTTACTCCAACTCTGAAAGCATATAATACAAATATATATATATATATATATAACGTGAATAGATTAGTGAAAGCTTGGGGAACCTAGAGCGAGAAAAAAAACTTACTTCGACTACTTCAATGGGGGATGAGCTTGGGGAAACTGGAGCGGAAGTGCTCCTTGAGGTCCTCTTCTTCTTCCTCTGCATGAACCATGGATCATCGTCATACTCATGGAAGTCACCAATAAATGATGAAACCTTCTCCTATCTATGCGATTCAAGCTCGGATATCTCCGCCTGCATCATCCTTTTATGCTCCAGGAGATGCTTAATGTAATCGACCGTGTCTTGGATGATCGACGCCTTGTCCATCTAAATTAATTCACAATGCACCGAGCGGCCATCGGGAGCAACCTAGGCGCGCCGCGCGGGCAAGATGCGTTGCTCGTGTACACAATGAGCTCGATGTTGCTCTTTGTGATGTGGGCGCTCGTGGCGGTGATCCCTTGCCAGGATGAAGGAGGAGGCGGAGGAGGAGGCGAAGGTGAGGGAAGGGGTGAAGGAGCTGACTCAAGTCTGCGACGCCACGAAGGATGAAAATAATTGTTGGAATGGGAAGAAAAGCGCAACAAAAAAAATAATTTAAAAATTTAAATTATTTCAAAAACAGCGATCAACTTTAGCAATATTTAAGGAATTCAATCTACGAGTAGAATGAGAAGATATACCTTATACTACGGATGGTATGACTGCTCCTATCCCCGTTTCAAGACGTTCACGTGCACGTCCTCCAAGGAAGGTCCACACCAAGTGTCTCGCAACCAAGGGGCAGCGAACACCAAGACTCGTTG
The DNA here is from genome assembly GCA_034359265.1 of Canna indica. NCBI lineage: Eukaryota > Viridiplantae > Streptophyta > Magnoliopsida > Zingiberales > Cannaceae > Canna > Canna indica. Next base: position 25,067,355 of record CP136898.1, on the reverse strand, counting down.
TGGCTCAACGGAGAGGCAATCGCAACCCCGAAACGAACCAAGGTGAAGCTGTCCCTTCCACCAAGAACCGAGCATCAAAAGGAAGGAAGATGGGATGAGAAAATCACGAAACAAGAAGGAAGATGAAGAAATACCTCGTTGTCCTTCTTGGATTCCTCCAAGAAGATAAAGGAGATGACACACCCAAGAGGAAGAGACCTTCAATTCAGCTTCACAAACCTGGGAAGGAGGAACTTGATAGCCGGCCACCCATGGAGATCAAGAGGAGCTCTTTTGAGTCTTTCTCTTCAAGAAGCCTCTCAAGAATCCAAGTCTAAACCTTCTCCAAGATGAGTAACCAATTTGCTTAACCTCCCTTAAGGAGGTTAGACCATCTATTTATAAAGGGAGTAGGCGGCTATATACCAAGGTAGACCCGACCCCGCCTTTTAATCATCTCCCCGAAATTCAAAATTCCGGAGTTAATTTGCATCCAAAACAATAATTTAATTATATTTAATGAATTTATAATTGATTCAAAATTAATTAAATCCAATTAAATATAAACTTTAATTTATCTCTATAAATTAAATTCTTATTGGTTATGATGTATCATGTTCCAATCCCTATAATTTAGGGATGTCATATAAATTAGGGTTACCAAGGAACTTCTTCCTCGCATATTCGTTCCTATAGGAAATATCTTTCATATCATGTACGTAAACGAGATCCATGATCAAGTTGCAGCATGTCCGTGCTAATAGACATATAGGGCCGCATTCGGACTTTATCTCATAAAATTTGTTACGAGGTTAGCATGTTGTGTGTGACCCATTGGGCCCCATACTAAGCCAGCAGTGAGTTATGTATAACGGAGAGTCGGATCTGATAGAATGACTTCTATTCGAATCTTACAAGCCACCACTAAACCCCTCTAGTGTGGTCGTGAGAGACTCTACTCACAAGTCAAGATTGACGTCTAGCAATGTGTCATGACTACCCGGATAGTGTGAGGTTCAATCTACATAGATCAAACGCCCTTCGGTGATTAGTTATCATGCAACTAAGTTCCTTGGTTATAACATCCCGAAGTTGGCTAGGGTACGGAAGAAGTGTCAAACTCTAATACCGATTCATATGTATTCCACCCGCCAAGATGTCATCTCAATAATGAAACGTCAGAAATATCTTCCTGACTTTCATGTCTACTCTGGTTAGAGATTCTCGAGTCGATACTTGCAGGGATACATAAGACATTATCTCCTCTCACTAGGAGTAACTAATTCCATGTTGGTTGCTCACTTACCTCCATGAATGGTTCCTCATGCCCAATAATACCCGGTACATGACGTTGAGGGCCACACAAGGATAGAACCAAAGCAATGGATCATCACTCACAAGGTAACCATGACAACCTCAGGTCCAAGGATTGCTTGCACCTACTATCACCCGATGAACATCCTATTGACACTCATGTAAGGATTTCATTCTGTGTTCCTCATGTAGATCCGTTCAGTGAACTCATTCTCTAAAGAGCACCTGCACTTGTACATTAATGACGACTCATAGGTAACTATGAGATCAGCTACCCCTTACCGTATAAGGCATGTACCAAGTGCATTAGTCTATCCAAAATCATCAATCCCCTAATTTGTGATCCTATGACTGGGAACATTTAGAACAGTGGCATCTGGATTCCAAGTCTCACTGGCATGATCTCATCATGGCCTTGGAATCAATTGCCTAGGTTCATGGGGTTTATCACAATCTAATATATATAAAATATAAATGTAACATATGATGAAAAGTCGTCTCATATTATTCATTAACCAAAAATAGTTCCCTACACATCAACATGTGATTGGCTCAAGGGCATTATTTCTTTCAATAATAAACTTTTTTAATAATAAAATAATAATAAATTGGTTAAAATAATAAAATAATAATCTACGTATGATAAAAGTTGTCACATCGTCGCTATTAAGGTCCAGGTCAGTAAAAACCGTCAAAAATGACGGTGCGTGCTTAACGGGATAACAGAATGAAAGTTGATGTATTTCCTTGCTAACGAAAAAAGTTTATGTTAAAAATGAGAAAATGCCCAAAGTTCATGTTTCTTACAACTACTTAGGCAATAACAAAGCGAGTAGCAAGCGGAAGCACAATAAATATTCTAATTAAACAAACATAAGTAGAAGCAATGCAAACACAATGATTTATAGTGGTTCGGGCTCAATGCCTACTCCACTACCTAAGCACCCCGCTTAGGATTTTCCAACTATTTTTACTAGATTATATCGTTTGTCTTACAAAGATGACCTTTTACCCAAAGAGTCTCCGCTCTCAATCTAAGGCACTTCCACACCCGGAAGTCTCCGTCTTCTTATCGAGAGTACTCTTCCACCTTAATCCTTAGGGACAACAATCACTAATCCTAGTAAATTAAGTTTATATCGATGGATATAAGCCTTAACACCAAGGCAACCACAAATCATTCAAGACCTAACAACCTAGGTCTTCACTCTTTCAAATACAATGAAATAAATAAGAAAATACAAGTAAATAAAGTTCTAAATATAATACAACAAATACTTAGCTCCAAACAATGAATCTTAGCTTCTCTTGATGCCTTGATGGTGAATCGATTGAAGCTCAAAGGCAAGATCAAGAATTTATGGATATCAAGGCTAGGGTTTTCGCAAAGTGTGGCTCAATGAAGGCTTAGAATGACCAATGGATGTCTCAATAGGCTCAACAACCCCTAAGGAAGGCTCTCATGGCTTGTATTTATAAGCCATGAAGAGAGAGGCCAAGACACCTCATCCCAACGGGCATTTTTCTGCTCGTTGGTGCCGCCCGGTCGATGGCCAGCTGATGGCCGGTCGATCGGCCGAGTGACCGGCCACCGATTAGAGCTCACTGGCCATTTTTTAGCTCTATCGGTCGATGGTCGGCTAATGGCCGGTTGACCGGCCGTTGACCGCCTATCGGTCGGAACCCAAAAAATAGCTTGGTTTGGCTGATTTTTTCTACTCGTCTAGTTTCGTCTTCGCTAAGTCTTCTTATATAACATTTATTAACTTTAACATATAAATGGTATATAAGAATTATTCCCATTTGAATTCAATAAAAAATATCTAAAAAATTAAAATTCTTAAGAATCAAAATCTAACTTTTGGGGTCTAGTACAAATTTTCGAAAATAAAAAATTTTATAATCTCCCAGGTCAAATATGAATAGGTTAAAGGCTTTCAAAAATTCTTTAAAAATATGTTGTTAACTAGTTTTTACCTAACGAACAATTACTAGAACTTTTGGTGTCAAGAAAATATCTAGGTCATATAGCCCTCCAATGAGCTCCCTAGGCTTAGTGAATTTTAGGATCGTTTTTTTTATTTTTCGAGTTTTCATGTTTTGGGGTTCGGGTTTCGGTTTTTGGATTTTGCATCATAAAAGAGTATTACATAATCATTCTAGACACTCTAAATCTAAACTCTAACTTCTTGAAGAATCTCGAGCGTCGACGAGCGTCCTTGCTATTTTTTTTATTTCTCCGATTTTTCCGATTGGGGACGTCGTGTGCTAACCGACTTGGAACCTGAAAATATTTCTCCATGGAAATATTAGTTTCATGTTTGTTATCATCAAAACCGAGATTAAGACCAAGGTTGAAAACCTTAGGCCAACAATAGGTAGCTTGATCAACATGTCGATAATTAAAAGTACAATTAAAATGTTGGAACAACCTGTCAAAACGCTTAATTTCGCTGATGGTGGTGTGGATTAACAGAGGGGGTTTCCATCTGAATTAGTGGCATTGATGACAATGTGGGCTTAAGGGTGAACTTAAAGCCCAACTAAAGAGCGTTGTGAATTGCGGTCAAGACCGCTAGAGCTTCACAATGAAGTGGAGAAGATGCTTAAACAGGTCTGTATTCAGCAAGAAGACAAACACCCAAGTGGTTCTAGTAGATGAAGCCCATGCCAGCCGTCGAATCATCAAAAGAGGCATCAACATTGATTTTTTGGGTCGGCGAGGAACAAACATGAAACAAAAATTGCGCAGCAGAAAAACAAAAATGATCATCTACCCAAGCGGATCCATGCATCTCGATTAAATCAATACAAATTTAGTAGCTATACATTTGAAGACCGGGTTCCGTTTTTGCTCCGCGAATCCAATATCCATATCTAGCTTTCGGATCCTAGGTGTTGTCAACGACGAACATCATCTACGGTTAGCACATGAACGATCGCAATGAACTGGGATTTTGAGTGCTAGTTCGACTGTCTCGGAACTCCTTCCAAGCTTGGTGAACATTAAACTCCTTCTGATCTCTCCTCTCACTGCTTTGGATGGAGATCGGCTGCCACAATAGGAGCTCAACTTCCTATCTTGAAGGGGTCTCCAACCACCAAAAGTAGATCTTCTACCTATCTAAATGATAGGTCGGTATTTATAAACGCATCAAGAATATTGATTGCGTCTTGACAACCGTTGATCGATTTAGGTCATATTCAGAATATTAAAACACCTTTAATAGCTGAATATTATATATCCTTAATAATAATTATCAATGTTGAATTACCTTAATCTGAGATTCCAATTTTAATGTATCCTTTAATAACGATTAGTAAAGATACGTTACCTAAATTGTGATCAACGTAATTTCAATTTTAAAATCTCATTTACAATTGAGAATAATTAATTCCAATTTGAAAACTTATTTTCAAATTCAAAATTAATTTCCAAAGAGAGAATTAATCGGTTACTTGTCATGTGGGTCCAATTCGATGAACGTAACCTAAAGCCCAATTCAGTTTGCTTTATGTGTGCAACCTTATAGGCTCACTTAATGTTGGCAGTAAGTCCAAATCTCATTTGCGATGCACAAGTCATAAGCGGCCTCTAGCAAGATATTATGTCTACCTAAGTTAAGTGAAGGTCGGGGATCAGAACAAACCTAACACAATATGATATTTTGTCATTTTGTCATGCGATATCTAGATGCAAGCATAAGGCATGGATTACATCATCCTTATATTTCTTAATCTAGTTTCTTGATTCCTTAGCAGGCTAACTCAACAAATGACATTGATACTTCTATCAATTCATTTGAGCACGATCATGCATTTTCTTAGTCTCATTCATTAAGGGGGGCAGAGATATCTCTCTCATGTACGAGAGGGATAAATTCATTCATGACTACACATATTCTACTCCATGATTCAATTTGGTTAAAGATGATATTAGACTAGGTAAAAACACATAATTCCTCAGGTAGGAATCCATGATGACATCAGGTTGAAAGACTAACATATCATTGCCGTTGTGAGATATACTAATGATATAAGTTCATGTGGTATTCTCACGGATGGGTCTGTCCAACATCATGCTCTCCAACATATGTCTATGATCTGACTTTAATATCACATATTCATGACCAGTAAAACATGATCATCATCAGTCAGACTGCATACTAGTCTTCATTCATTATCGTTCTAATGATAATAACAGACTATGGACTGCTTAAAATAGTATTTCGACCGCCTTAGGGTTTTACTATTAAGTCTCTTACTTGATGACCACAAGGAGGAATCAACTAATTTAGAAAATCTCTATCAAGTTAAATATGCTCATAATAAATAATAAGATAAAACAAGCTCCCCATTTATCAAAGGAAAGTAACAAAGACAACATTATTCCATTAGCCTAGGGCAGACTACTAACATACTCTCCCTAGTCCAAATCCAAAAGTCATCATCGGGTATTCCCGGAAGGTTAATCATAGATAGAGAATCCTATAAAGTCGGACCAAACAAATCAAAACCAATGTTGGAGTTCCAGGAGTGATCCTACATAAAACAGTTGACAAAACATAGTGAATGCATCCTATTGTTATTGATAAAAGTTGGTTTCAATGAAAGAGGAACATCAAGACACCAAGGATCATTCATGATAGAAGTACCGACGCCTAATCTAATTAATTTCCTAAATTCAAATTGTAATTCACAAAATGCATTTAAAAATAACCGCCAATACCAAGAGCATTTATTAGGCATTGAATTATTCATTGGGTTGATTTCATGATATTTGCATTTTACCAGTTGGACAGACTTTCAGTGTGTTTAGCTTGAAGAACAATGCCCTTAATGTACAAATCATGAATTCCAAGCCCTCCAAGAGCTTTAGGGAGGGTGACAACATCCCATTAGATTAAGTGAATTAAGTTTTTACCATCCTTGGTTCCCTGAAGGAAATTCCTAATTGTTTGGCTAAGCTTCTCAATACTGGATTTATTTATCCAAGAGACAACCATGCTATGCAAAGGAACATCATTAAGCACAGAGTTAATTAGCACTATGTGGCCAGCCCGTGAGAGGGAGTTTGCACTCCAATTACTAAGTTTAGATGTAATACTATCACAGAGGAAATCAAAGGATTTACGGGGTGGCCTCCTAGGGGCTATAATTACTCCTAGATATTTGAAAGAAAATTGACATTGTTCCATATCGAGTTTTTAACATATTTCCCTAATGACAACATTAAAAGTGTTGCGTGGGAAAAATATTTTAGATTCATGTGGATTTAGTTTCTTTTTTTTGAACCGAAGAAACTTGTATTACCATTCAAGAGAAATGAAGTTGATACAAGTGGAGGGGGAGGAAGAGAAAGCTAAAACTTAAAACTAAAGTCGGGGAAAAGAAATAAGAAAATAACCACGAGCCAAAAGCTTCATAAGAGTCAAGGCTCAATTAACACATATTACAGAAACTAGCCGATGCTTCCGCTGCCAGCTCACTCGGGGATTTGGAGGCATTCTAAAAAATTCTCTGATTTCTCTCTTGCCAAATCTTGGATCTCCAGACCATCACAAGTCGAAAATGCTCCCTTTTGTCTGATGTTTGCTGAATGAACTAGGGCTCCCAAGGGGAATAGGCGATCGTGAAGTTAGCATGTCTTGAGAGATGCAGAAAAATTGTCCATCCTTGTAGAGTGAAAACACAGTCTCTGAAAAGGTGAGAATGGGATTCGTCGAAGTTGCTACACAAGGGGCAAGAAGCCAAAACCGATAGATTATGCTTAATCAGTCGGTCCCTCGTGGGGAGACGACTCTTCTCGATCAACCAGTTATTCAATGATACTGCTGGAGGAAAATTGTTTTGCCAAAGGAAGGTGACCCGGGGGTCCTCTACCCCTCTGAAATTCAATATCTAGTACATAGAGCTCGTTGAGAAACCCTCGTTTCTAGTCCATCTCCACTCGTATTTGTCTGAGCCTGTGCAATTTAGAAAATGAGTCAAGTCTTCTGACAATCTAGATAAGAGATTTGTAGGTACCAAGTATCTGAACTGAATGGACCATCCGATAGCTTCTCTTGAATGAGCCCTTGCCTTTGCCTCTTCGATTGTAATATTCGGATTAGAAGCATCGGTAAATAAAGAAGGATATCTATTGTTCAGCCGCTCCTCGTTCAGCCAAGGGTCCAACTAGAACCTGAAGGAGGATGTCTCGCCAACCCTACAGATGATAGATAACTCGAATATATCCATGAGATAACAATTTTTCTCCAAACATAAAAAGACCCTGGCGTTCGGCTAGACTAATAGACCGCATTCGAGGATACAAAGCCAAAAGGATCTCCTACCAAGGCATGTCCTCGGGCTGGAGCAACTTCCAGATCCATTTCCCCAATCTGGCGAGGTTATGTAAGCCTAAATCCAGGATCCCCAGAACCCCCTTAGATCTGGGATGAGTAAGGGCGTCCCAGCTGACTAAACATTTTCCCCTAGTGTCTGCTTCCTGCCTCCCTGTCCAAAAGAAGGTTCGTCTTCTTTTATCAACTTGCTTGATAACCCATCCTGGGGCCTTGAAAATGGAGAAGATATAGGAGACCTAACTTGTAAGGACGCTATTCACGAGAGATAGGTGCCCGGCTCTAGAAAGAAGAGGACCTTGACATGAAGCTAGTGACCGATCCACTTTTGTGATAATGGACATCCAGTCTGCCTTTGTCATCCCTCCTAGACGCAGAGGAAGCCCCAAATACTCAAGGGGAAAAGTGCCTATAGAGCAACCCAATTTAAGGGTCGCGGAATATGCTTTTGAGGCATCCCCTCCTAAGTGGATCACCTTGGTTTTCAAGAGATTGAGCTTTAGTCCAGAGCATAAATTGAAGCATTTTAACAAGAGATCAAAAGATGATATATTGTCCTCGGAGTCATTGCTGAACAGAAGAAGATCATCTGCGAATATCATATGAGTTATTCCACCATATGCTGCTCAAGCGCGCCAGACAGAAGGCCCGATGTAGCCGCCCTGGTCACAAGTCTCGAGAGCACATCAGCCACCAATATGAAAAGAAGAGGTGATAGTGGATTACCTTGTCTAAGCCATCTTTTATGCTTGAAGTACCTGCCTTCTGCGTCGTTGAAAATAATGGAGGATTCCGCTGTTTGGAGAATATTCTGGACCCAAGAAATCCACCTGGGGAAAACCTCTAGCTCAGAGCATCTGGATTATAAAAGACCAATTAACCGAATCAAATGTCTTTTCGAAGTCTACCTTGATGAGACAAACGTTCGGGTCCTTAATACGGCAACCCCAAACAGTCTCGACAGCAATCATGAAACAGTCTAAGGAACTGCGCCCCCTGGTGAAGGCCCCCTGCTTATTATCGATCAATCCGGGAATATACGGCGTCAAACGGTTAGCAAGAAGTTTGGAAAATATCTTGATGATACTATTCTCCAAGCTGATAGGTTTGAAATCACTCAGTTCATTGGCACCCTGCTTTTTAGGAATGAGAATAATGTTTGCTTTGTTGACACGGAACATGATTCCCATATCTACCTGGACTTGCAGGAGAATGTCCCGAACCTGAGAGCCTATGGAAGGCCAGAATTTCTTATAGAATTTCATGGTGATACCATCCGGACCCGGAGACTTGAGGCTCTTAGACGTTTTAATGACCTCAAATATCTCTGACATGGTGAATGGGTCGTCCAGACCGAGCAGGTTCATGTCGTGCGGCTCATAAATGCAATTCCACTTGACTTGAAGGAGAGGGGATATCTCCCTCCTTAGAAGAGACACATAATAGTCCCTGAATGTCGATGTGATTCCCTCTCCGTTAGAAATGAAGGATCCCCCGGTACTGATGGAGGAGATCCAGTTGGTCCTTCTACGGTGAGATGCATAGATATGAAAATATCGGGTGTTGCGGTCCCCCTCTTTTACCCATCTCTTCTTGGCCCTTTGGCTCCAGTAAATACCAGTGTCCTTGTAGCATTTGTCGAGGACCTCCTTCGAACTTTTAAGCTCTGCTAGCTCCGCCATAGATATAGATCATGTATCCGCCTTGAGATTCAGAGCACCAATACGGGTCTCTGTATCCACTCTGAGCTTCGACCATGAGGCACGTCTGAGTTTGTCCCAATCCAAAATAATACGCCGCAACGGCTTCCAATGTGAGAGCCATCGGTCCAATGGCGATCCCGAGAAGAGGCCCGCAGAAGTTGTGACAAGATCAGCTTGAATGATCTGAGAGAATTGATCCACTTTTAGCCATCCATTCTCAATACGAAATGGCTTCCGAATGACATTGTGCTTGGAGGAGAACTGCCAAAACAATGGGTTATGATCTGATAATCTCCTATTTCCAGAAGAGGCCATCGAAAGGGGGAAAAGAGCAGCAAAATCAAATCCCATCTAGCTTTGCCAAGGTCGGCGGCTACTGGTTATTTGTCCAAGTATACTTGCAGCCCGAGGTGGGGAAGTCCATGAGACCAGAGTCCGCAATTAGCTTTGAAAAACTTTTGGAGTCAGCTGTATTACCAACACAATTTAATCTCTCTCCCCTGTGCAGAGTAACATTAAAATCGCCTCCCACCATGATCGGTCCCGGGTTATTAGCTACAATATGACGTAACTCCTAAAGAAAGAAAACCCTATGAGAGTGATTCGGCGGCCCATAAACCCCCACCGCGATAAAATTGAAATCGAATTGACGATGCTTAAGAAACAACTGAATAGACCATTCTCCGATAATGCGATTCAAACAGAGCCAGATTGAAGGATCCCACACAGCAATGAGGCCTCCCGAAAGACCAGAAGCATCAATAACACAAAAATTATCATTAGAAGAAAAGCCTGACAACTGCCTAACAGATCTTCTAGAACAAGCAATTAACTTAGTTTCTAATAAAAAGACAACACTACAGCTAGTTTCCCTGATAACCTGCTTCACCATATAATGCTTAGAGAGTCGGTTAAGACCTCTAACGTTCCAAAATAAAGCATAAAATTTGTGAAACATGACAAAGAGACAACACGGCTATAACAAGATGGCCGAAAGCAAGACGGCCACCACCTAAACTGCCACCACCCTCAAGGCTCGAATAACCCTTTCCTTGCCAGCAGTGCAATCGAATCTCAAAGCCTCCACATCCTTGATCAGAGCATCGTCCAAAGCGGTCCCCATGTCAAAGGTGGTAGATCCCAGATGGTCCGAATTTGGGCTCGTTAGAGGAGAGGACGATATCTCTTCCACAAATCTCTCATTCCTAGCAGCCTTTATCATAGAAGCATTCTTGAGAGAAGACCTGCCACTTTTTTCAACTAATCTTGAGCTTCTACGCACCACAATGCATCTCCTAGGTTGACGCCTCTTCTCGCGCACCTTCATCTTGCCCAGATGGGTCGGGATAGCCTGCAGCAAGCCCAATTCAAAAGCAGAATTAGCTGGAATATGACTGTTCAACCCGAACCCTTCAGGGCCCGACCCAATCTCATAATAACTTGGTTCAAGCGCTAGAGGAATTTGCTGTTGATCTGGGTTAGATTCGCGCGCAGACGAATTCATCCGCCAAACCCGGGACCTGACACTAGTCAAAGCCTTTAACCACGAGGCTAATTAACGGATCGAATGGGAATCCACCCGCCAATCTCCTCTCGCTCGGATCCGTGATCAGAAAATAATACCAGCCAGCTGTTAACCATATCTCTGATAGCAGGATCACCCAAGCCAAGGAAACGAGCGGGGAAGCTTCGCCTTTAATACCTTTCCATATGAAGGAGAAAAAAATCGAATCACCCTCCTTTTCCCAGCTCCGCACGAAGGCAGATAGCGAATCCGTCGACTTCCCTGCAAACATCAAAATGGCAAAAACCACCGATCTGCAACAGAGCATCCGAAAAGCTGTCCTCTGGCAATCCCATTCGAATCCTGACAAGGCGATCTCCCGCATCTAGCGTCGGCGGAAGACTCGCTCGATGAAGCACCAGATTGGAAAGACCACCAGAGCAGCAGGGGGATCGGGACGCAGCAACCCTTCCCATCGGGACGACAGGCAGCTCGCCTCGGGGCAAGCACTTGGCCGACGGTGGAGAAGGGATTCTACGGGATCCGACCACCGGGAAGACCGCCGACGCCTTTGACGACCTCCCCAGAGTCGTGGCTAAACGCCAAACCGATATCTTAGGTAACAGAATCCCGACGGAGCAAGCCGAATCGATCGGATGATTTCGGTGCGACCTCAAACCCGACGGGGTTGTGCCGCTTGATCCTGAGCTCAACGAGATGTGATTCGAGCCATTTCCCTCAGCCGCCGAGTGCTCCTCCTACGGGTCTAGCTCAAAACTTGCATCCAATCCCGTATTATCATTGCCGTCGTCGTCTCTCTCAGCCTGCTGCGATCCTGTCCAGTAAGATATTCATATTGCTGAAAAATCAAATTGACGTTGTTAATGTTTTTAGTGTTAGCACATGCAGCTGATAGAACATCGTCGATAAAGAGTTTTTTTTATTTTAAAGAGGTCAACTTGTTACTATTCACAATTAGGTTAATTAGATTGGTTAATATTTTAGCCATAAGAATCTACTATCTACTTATACAGTAATTTTGGAAATAGATTTGGATGTACGGATGTGTTATGTACGGCGGCGCTGAGAGCTCTCAACGCTGCCTTCAATTGTTTTTTTCTTGATTACTTTTTTTAATTTTACCCAGCGTTGCTTTTTTTCCCTTTTGTTTTTTTTCGAAAATGTGCAGCGGGCAGCATTGAGCGCTGCCCCTTTACATTTTTTTTTATTTCACACGGCAGCACTGAGGAGCAGTGTTGCCCTTTTCATTTTTTTTTGTTTTTTTTTTGTTTTTTTTATTATTTGGTTTTTTCTTTTTTCTTTTTTTTTCTTATTTTATTAAAAATTTTAATTTCCTTTACCTTTTGTTTTTTAAATAGATTTTTTATTGTATATTTTATTTTTTCCCACTTTTCTTGGCCTTTTGTTTTTATTTATTTTTTGTTTTTGTTTTTATAAATTTTTATTCTTATTGTATTTTATATTAAACATTATATTTTTATTCTTATCTTATTAAAAATTTTGTTTTTCTTTAATTTTTGTTTTTAAAATATTTTGCATTTTCTTTTAAATAGATTTTTATTCTTATTTTACTATATATTTTATTTTTTAAACTTTCTTGGAGTTTTGTTTTTAATTAATTTTTGTTTTTTGTTTTTTATATTTTTTATTATTATTGTATTTTATATTAAACATTTGGATTTCAAATTTAAATTTAATTTTTATTTGGGTACTATTGAATTAAATTATATTAAATAAATAGTTAACAATATCATTATTATTTTATTTATTATCTTTTATAAATTTTTTAAAAGTTTTTTCTAAATTTTTTTATGAAGTACATATATGCATTTTAGAGAAAATTCAACGATTCAAATTATAGCGACATCTATTGATCATATTATTAATTAAATATTTAGCTATTTCTTAATTTAATTTAATTTTGAGTTTTTTTATTATAGTTTTTTTTATTTTGGTTCTAAATTTAGTATTTTTTTTAAATCTCGAATAAATATAGTTTAGAGTTTAGTCAACAAATATTGATTTATAATATATGTATACTAATATGTTACAATAAATTAAATCTAAATTTACTCAATTCATAATTTAACTAGATTTGACTCAAATTAAATCTAAATTTTCAAATTAATTCAAATTTTTAAAAACCTCAATTTCAAAAAAAAACTTTGATTTCAAATGTCTCCAAACTAATTTGATATATATTCAAATACAAAAAATAATAAATTATTAGCCAATCAATCACAATTCATAAAATATATTTGAATCTTAAGAAAAATTTAAAATGTTCATCAATTCACGGAAATCTCTAAAAAAAATTTGAATTCTACTCAAAATTCCATCAATTGATGATATATACATTTTCAACTAAAAATATTTATTTTTAAATATTTAGATTTATTAATTTAAAAATTATATTTAAATTTGATTTATTTATGATTTTCAGCTAACTTTATTAATTGAAATGTTCATATTAAATAGTAATATTATATTAGATAAGATAAATCATATATTTAGCTATTTGAACATTTATTAATTTATTGATTGACACATTTGAAGAAAGAGTTGTCTACTATTTTTTTGTATTTTCATTTTATTAAATAATCATCTTTTTCCTTTATTTGAATAATTTCCATTTTTTATGTTATTATTCGTGAAGAAATATTTGAAATCTTGAATTAAATTTGATTATATATTATTACTAAATATTAAATACATAGTTATATGTTTATTTTATGTTACTATTATATATTATACTACATATTATTATACTTTTATTACATCTGTAGTATCATTTTTTTATTTTGTTGTATATCATGAATAAAAATATACGTGGTTTTTAAAAAGTTTTTTCATTAAACTTTCTAATTTAATTTGTAATTTTATATTTATATGATATAAACTTAACTTGTAATACCCGCTAAAACATTTTATGTATATTGATTTCAGCGGGTTGCGTGTAACGCGAGATGGTGCGCACGGGCTTGAGCATTGATGCTTAGCTTGAGGTGAGACCCGGATACTCTAAAAAAAAATTTAATTATAAATTTAACTAGCAAAATATTTTATGCATCGCGTATTTAAAGAGGACTCAGAGTGGAATCCATCGGTCCAACCGAAACTTGATTTGGATTAGAATCAAGTGAGATATGACTGATTTAGTGAACCGCTTAAGTTAGGAGCAAAATTATAATTTTAGCCAAAATAATAATAATAATAATAATAATAATAATAATAATAATAATAATAATAATAATAATAATAATAATAATAATAATAATAATAATAATAATAATAATAGGGGTGCCGTACGGCTGCTACAGCCGCACGGAACCCGAGACTTGCTTGGGGAGAGAAGAGCGGCAACCAAGGTTGGAACGGGGTGTCCGATTTGGTCGGAATTTGCGAGTCGTCGGCGTCGAGCACCGCTAGGCCTTCCCTACTCCTTGTCCTCTCTGATTCCTTTCCGGTGAATGGATTCTTCCTTCCTCTTCTCTCTCTTTTTCTCATGTGCCGCCCACTGTTAAAGAAAAATTTGGAGATCTGTTGAGAATTCTTGAGTTCTTATTCAAGGGGATTTGAGTTGGAATTCTTGTGATCGATTCCTTCTTAGGATTGAAAATTTAATGTAGGCAAACATATACATTGTTAATTATGGGTTCTTGGTGCCGCCTGCTGCAATGTGGAGTTTTGAGAAAACTTCTTTATATTAATTGAATTTCTCCGCTTTATCAGATGGTTTCCTTGATAAACAAGTGTTGATATGGATTAATGTATAGTGCAGATGTGAATAGAAATTGAAAACCCTAATTTGATTTCTACGGTCGCACGTGCCATGTTCCTTGTGGCTACATGACTTAAAATGGGAGGTTGACTTGGAGGTACAGCCAATGGGATCTGATGGTGTAGGGTGATAACAGTAACATAGAAATGATATTGTAGGTGGAAAGAAAAAAAAGAATGGGGAAATTGCAACCATGGTTTGAATTAAGCTGCCGCATGCTCTACTTTCACTCTTTTTTTTACTTTTTTGTATGGCCATGTTGTGCATTCTATCTTTGTTTTAATTTGGGTTGTACCAATGCAATACTTGAGTTCTTAATTGAGTGAAATTCAAAACATGCTCAAATTATATATTTATGTGTACTAGGCTGAAATTGTAATTGTTGGAATTCTTGTTGAAATTATAATTGTCGAAACTGTATATAAAAATGATGCTGAAATGATGTGCATGATGCTAGTTATACATGCTGAAATTGCATGGTTAGATGCTGATTTTTATATATGTGCTGAAATTACATATTATACGTATATTTATTGTGTGCTATAATTAATTACTTGGGTGTTGGCTAATCTAGTTGCTGAAACTTTGGTGCTAGAGATGTGATTATTGAATTGATAAATTGTGTGCATATAGTTCCACAATGTTATGTTGAAAATGGAAGTATAAGAATGGATTTTGTATGCTAAAATAACATGCTGAGTTGTTGAAATCTATTAAACGTGTGCTGAAATTATACATGATGATATGCTAAATTGTTTTAGCAATTTGGGTGACCAGTTTAATGTGGAAGGTACTGATGTAACCTACCGATCTTCGTGTAAGATATATTTTGAAAACATAGAAAATACTCTGGGGATTTGAACAGTAACGTGTGGTTAGGAAATGGATAATTTCAGTAGGCTGGGGTTTTTGTATAGCACAGGTTAATCGGGTCGTACGTATGTAGGCCGAGTGGTACGCATAGCGTACGAACGATCATGGGTCGGAGGGCCTTCCCGACCAAGCGGGTACTGGTTCTAGAGGACCTACCTAGACCAGTGAACCCGAGCAGAGATACAGTGGGTACGTACTGGTTCTAGAGGGCATTCCTAGACCAATGAACCCGAGTAGAGATACAATGGGTACTGGTTCTAGAGGGTCTTCCTAGACCAGTGACCCGAGCATAGATACAATGGGTATTGGTTCTGGAGGGTCTTCCTAGACCAGCGAACCCAAAGGGGGGGAGGGAAGAGTCGGTTGGACACTGAGTCTAGAGGATCTTCCTAGATCAGTGAAACAGAGAGAAGTGGCTAACTGGGATTCAGAGATTAGAAAGTATTTTCCGTAGAGTCGGATGGGAGTACATTCCTTACATAATTAACTTGGCATCCGCACTCACTTGATATATTTCATGTCTTGCTTTACTAGTTTCATTTACTGAGAATTGGGAGACCATTCACTGAGTTTTATACTCACTTTTATTTTCATGTCTATTTTGTAGAGCGAGAGCCTGAGGTACGACACAGTTGATGATGGCGAACTCCGATAGCGATCTCGTGAGCTGGTTGGCGTAGTCGAGTCAAGTTGAGTCGAGTCTTGTTTGAGAACTGATGCATTATAGCCTTTAGAGTGTACTAGAGTTGTTTAAACTTTTATTTGAATCATTTTAATGAGATATCTATCGTGTGGATTATGTTTTTGTCACTGAGTTGCTATCGACTATTCCTTAGCCATGTTATAAAAAAAAATTATTTTCAAGTTGTACCTATTTGAATGCTTGTGTAATGGGTTAGGCTTCGGGGTGCTCGACTGCACTCTGGCCGGTCACGTGACTCAGTTTTGGGATGTGACATAACTGATTTTGCATTATTGGTAAATATTAAATATATAACGATATATTTTAACTTTTTTTTTTATCATTTATTACTAATATTGTTATTTCATATTTATTATTTATAAGGTATATGCAAAAAAAAATAATCTATATTATAAATAATTTTCCTTAGTTTCTTCAATAATTTTTTTAATTTAGTTCATATATTTCACTTTTTTAGCAACTCTGATTGAAACAACTATATTATTAGTATATTTTAGTATACAATAATTTATTGAATATATATGGTAAAAATAATTATATATTATTTTAATTATTACTACTATTTTCTTATTGTATTCTATAGTTTATTAAACATCTAAACTTTTGCCTTTATTACCTTAATTTCATTCAAGTTTTAAATTTTTATCATTAATATTTTTCGCTTAGATTGGTATATCCACTACAAAAATTAGAATTCCGACACATTCTTTTAAAAAATATACATGTGTCATTATTCTAATTACGAATCCTCTAAAAGGGTCTAAATCAAAGTAAAAAATTTATGAAGAAAGAACATTGATATCGACGCCTTATAGGCGTCAGTATCCAAATACTGACACAAATACTAACACCTATAATAGGTTTTGGTATTTGGATACTAACTCATAGGGCCCGTTTGGTTCGCAAACTGCCCGTTACAAGACACCAGACAAGGACAAGGACAGAACACTGGGTGTCCTGGGACAATAGCTATACCATATTTATTTTGTCAAGAACATGACATGATATCCAATTTCGTCCTGCGTTTGTTTCTCTATAACACAATCTTGTACATGACAAAATGACCAAAAGACCCTTGCATATTTTTAATACTCAAATTTAATTTTATACATAAAATTCTTCATACATAAAATAGTCTTAATATTTCTTAATATATAAAAAAGTCTTAGTACCCTTTATATTTTTGTGCAATTCAAAAATTTAAAAAAGTAAAACAATTGAGAATTTCTCAATTGTAGACTACTAACAGTTTTGCTTAAGGTTGACTATAAACGAGGGGAAGAACATTTCATAAAAAGAATTTTTCTTTATCTATACATACATAACAACAATCTCATCAACATCCAAAACATGTACACTATGGAATTATAACAAAATCATCTACAAAAAGGTTAAGGAGGCATTGGATGACAATTTGCATAGGAAGTGTTAATGATACATACAAATCAAGAAGTAGCCTTCAAACTCGGGATCCTTCTTGATTACTTGGTAGTCAAGTTCTTGGAAATACTCCCAATATTTTTCCCCTTCCCAAGTTCTCAAGGAGGTTCTTTGCACCATCCAGTTCCATCGTTGCAAGTCTCTATAGGTACCCGCAAGCTCCTACAACCACTATTTGCCTTCTGCACTTCCTTGATTGTGAAATTGATATCAATATTGTTATTGCATACTTCTTATCCATACTATGAACTAAGGATCAAGCAAAACCACGTTTACAATCCCCTTCTCCTCCTTCCTTAGTAACCTTTGATACCCAGGGACTAGCATTAAGGAAGCCAAAGCCCTTGCAGCAGCTTCTTTCTCCTCTGCAGCTTTCACTTCCAGCATAAGAAGCAGCCGATGCACTGCATCATCGAATTCCTTCCTCGTCCTCCCTACAACCAAATCCAACTCAACAATTGCCTTGGTCGCCTCGTCCTTGTTCCTGGCTTGTTCCTTTCTAGAGCAGTGATGATGTGAGGAAGAAAGCCAGCTGTGGCAATTATCTCAACAATGTGCCTAAAAGATGACAAATTTCTTAATAAACCAATCTCAGGCTCAAGATTTTGATACTCCCCTCTGTCTCCTGCTTCCCAGTAGTTCTTTAGGCATTCCAAAGTGCCTTCTTTGAAAATGGACAACTTTGTGCTCTGCGATTCCTCACCACATTCTCTTGGGCAAGAGGGGTTCCATATGCCAAAACGTCGATAAGGACGGGGACTCTGTTCTCTTCCAGAAAATTCTGCCGGAGGTCTTGCACTGTGGCTAGGTTCTTCAGCACGGCGGCGACATCGGCCTGGGCAGAGGGAGTTCCAACGTGACAGATCTCCAGGAGTGCTGCGATGCCACCACGGGACCCGATGACTACCGCGTTATCCCTGTTTAGGGTTAGGGTATGGAGGAAGATGAGGTGGCAGCAGTGGCGCTGCGTCGCCGTCGCTTCGTAGCATTGAGGTGCCGAGTCTAAGGCCTTATTTGGATGAGGTGTAGCATGGTTTAGTAATATATGATATGGTATAGTATTGTATGATATGGTACTGTAATTATTATTAGGGAAAAGATACAAAAATGCCCCTGATGTTTTCTCGCGGGTACTAAAATACCCCTTACATCTTTTTGGGATAAAAAATACCCATCACGTTATGAATTGGGTACAAAAATATCCCTATAGGTAAACGGTGTTAGTTGAGAGATAACGGAACTGACGTGACTGATGACTTGGACTGATGACGTGAACATCTAACGCGTATGCAAGCCAAGACATTTTCTCACGGGTACTAAAATTCCCTTGATGTTTTCTCACAGGTACTAAAATGCCCATAACATTTTCTCACATGTACAAAAATACCCCTAACGTTTTCTCATGAGTACTAAAATACCTCTAACGTTTGTTTTGGACCTAAAATACCCCTGAGGTTATTGAAAATGGTGCAAAATGATATTAGACCAACTTTTGTTAGATAAGACTTAACAGAGATGTCATGGATGCTAATAAAGATGTTGACTTTACATGTAACACGTACATATGTAGAGTGCAGTGACATCTTTGTCTGTATATGCGCCACGTGTAAAGTCAATATTTTTGTTAGCATTCATGACATATTTGTTAAGTCCCACCTAACAAAAGTTAGTCTGATGTCATTTTTATATTATTTTCAATAACCTCAGGAGTATTTTAGGTTCAAAACAAACGTTAGGGGTATTTTTGTACCCGTGAGAAAACGTTAGGAGTATTTTTGTACCCATGAGAAAACGTCAGAGGTATTTTAGTACTCGTGAGAAAACGTCTTGGCCCGCATGCGTGTCAGATGTCCACATCATCAGTCCCAGTCATCAACCACATCATCTCCGTTATCTCTCAACTAACACCGTTTACCTATAGGGGCATTTTTGTACCCAATTCATAATGTGAGGGTTATTTTTGATCCCAAAAAAATGTTAGGGGTTTAGTACCCGCGAGAAAATATAAGGGGCATTTTTGTACCTTTTCTCTTATTATTATCATGTTTGGGAAGATAGTATGGTATGACATGGTTAAATAGTATATTTTTGTTTGGTTTGATGGTATGGTATGGTTCCTCAAATGATAAAATGACTGAAATATCCTCAAATATAAAAAGTCATGTAATATTATATTAAATTCATTTTTTGTCAAAATATTAGATTTAATTAAATACATAATTTTTTTACGAAAGAAAAAAAAATAAAAAAATAGAAGCATAATAAGGACCAACGGATAAAAGAAATATATGAAAAAATGATAGGTATTTTAGGTATTAAAATTTGGTAACCATGGGAAACCACCAAAATTGGTGGTTTCAAAAATCTTACAAAATTCATGGTTTTAAAATCATGATATTACCATACCATACTATATCATGGTTTTAAAAGTTTTCCCAAACATAAAATCATATCATACCATGGTAAATCATACTCTACCATGAAACAAACAAGGCCTAAAGAGGGAGGTGCGCGAGAGACCCCCCCCCCCCATCTAGGGGGTATTTTGGTCTTTTGCAGATCATGTCCTTCGCCTCTTTTTGGTACACCAAAATGAATAGTTATCCTATCTCGAACACGAGTATTATCCTGTTCTGGGGTCAATTTTGCAAAACAAACGCGGGACATAAGCCGATGTCCTGTCCAGCCCCTCGTTTTTTTGCAAAACAAACGGGCCCATATAGTAGGTGACAGAATTAGAATTTTGATTCTTTTAAATATTATAATATAAACTTAAAATATTATTATAACATATAAGATTAAAATAAAAATGTTATAATATCATAATATTAGTACAAAATATATAAAATTATAATAAAATAATATAAGACTATTATTTGTATTTTTTAATTTCTTAAAATTTAATGAAGATCAAGTATTATTATTTTAAGTGTAAGGAATTATTTATAATTGTTAAGAGTGGTAGAAAAAAAAATCTAAGTTATATGGGATTAAAAAAACAATTTAACATACGTGGGACTAAAAAAGTTTGGTAAATCGGTGCCAAGTGGTGTCGATTTTTTATTTGTTTTTTTTAAATATCGGCGCCACCCGATATTTCTTAAGTACCAGCGTTAGGTTGCGTCAGTTCATAAATATCGATGCCATTCTTAGCGCTGATTTACACAACCAGGCGATATAAATTTTCAAGCACTAGATTTTTTAAATTGACATCATTTTTTACGTCGATTATTTTATTTTATTTTTTATTTATTTTTTTGGGAACCGTTGCCCCGCATAGGCATTGCTTCATAGTGGGGGTAATTACAAGATTTGTTGTAGTTATAATAATATCCCTTAGAAATTCAAAATCTTAAAACTCAGTAAAATATGTTATTTGGTTTGGAGTTTTATATTTTTCAAAATTATTTTAAAACTCTAAAATAATTAAAAATATATAATTATATATTATATATTATATAATATTACTATTATAAAATTTATTTTAGTTATTTTCTCTATTATCTATAATATACGAAGAAAATATTGTTTTTCCATTAATATGATTTTTAAGTTTCTCATTCGATTATTTAGTTTAAGCGTATACATTTTACTTTTATTTTAAATATTATAGTGAAATTAATGATATAATAAAGTAGTACGTGATCTTTAGGATTTCTTAGTCATTTTTTAGAATTTCCTATTTTTATTTTTACTTTCATTTTTAAAATTAAAATTGTAATATTCTAAGCTATGATTGTTTTAATTTTTTTTTAAAGTCTGATATTTTGAGTGTTTCTATTTATTGTTATTTCTTTTATTAATTTATATTTATTTTGATATTTTTCTTGAAAAAATTGTATCGACCTTTATTAATTATTCACTAATTTTTTATTTTGTGTATATTCAAGCTTACTATTATATATAGTTGAATTTAAATTTGACATGAGTTTTATTTTAAGATCTATTAATGCATGGTCTTATAATCATATTATAATATTTAATTATATTTTATTAATAATATATTTTAATATATAATCAATTTCATAAATTTTAGATAAAAATATTTTATAAAAATGTTTGTTATGTCTAAAAGTGATATATTTTTTTTCTAAAATTTACTTTTGTAAACTCCGATTATTTTTAATTAACAAGTAAGTTATTTCTTTTCATATATTATATTGTTGTATTCCATTTTTTAAATTGTATCTATATTTATTATATTTTTACTAATTGTTATATTCACTTTATTAATAAATATTATTATAGTTAAATTTAAGTTCATTATTGCAAGATTGATCTTTATATTTTGTTATATTAAAAAATGACCTTATTTTTATATCTTAATGTGTAATTATATTATATTTATTTTATATATTAATACATAATCGATTTTATTATTATCATTAATTAAAGGGAAAATGTCTAAAATGATTCCTAAATTTTTTCGAAATTTTCACATTGGTCCATAACTTTTTTTTGAGTCAATTAGGTCCATAAAGATTTGTAAACGTCACTTTGGTCCATGATCGTGACCCTGCCATTAAAAAAATGTGTCACTTTGGTCCCTGGTAATTGGTCACGACCAAGGACCAAATAAATTTTTAGGGACTCAATTGACTCGAAAAAAAATTATGGAATCAATGTGAAAATCTCAAAAAAATTTAGGGACCATTCTGGACCTTTTCCCTTAATTAAAAATATTTTATAAAAATATTTTGATCCCGTCGCGAAGGACGAGAATTTTTCTAGTATATAATTAAAAAGGGGATAAGGGTTCTCCTGTCTTATGCCCTTATGGAACTCAAAAAAATCATCGATGTTTTCATTAATCAGGCATGCAAAGGAAACTAGTGATAAACATGCTTTCATCTAACCAATAAATTGGGCATGGAAATTACAAAGGGTCATGACAGGGAAGACAGAACTCCAACTCCAATTAATATTATCACGAGTTTTCTCAAGGTCAAGTTTAATGAGTATGTAAGGGGTCTACCTTTGGAGTCATACACAGTGGTGAGCAAAATTTATCGATTAATCGATTGAACCGAACTCGAATTAATTAAACTGAATTTTTCGAATAATTTTCGGTTTGGTTAACGGTTAAATTTTTTTTAAGTTTTCGGTTTTCGATTCGATTCGATAATTAACCGATCGGTTTGGTTAATTACCGAATTAATTGAATATTATATATAAGGTATATAAAATAATATTAATTGCATATAACATTATTTGCTTCTTTGGTTAGAAAGCATCCGAATTGCCCAGTTTGAATTCGGGTGGGTGTTTTTATTATTGTTTTATCAAACTAAATCAGACTTGAAAAATTTCATTTCGGGATCGGTTTAGTTCAGTGTGATCCGAACAATGTACAATCCTATATCGATGAGTATAATGATTAAAAAAATGAGTTAGATTATACTAATTGAGCAAATTTCATTTTGATTACGAAGTTTGATCCTTCGATCAAAGCATTAGTCATTGGGTTTGACATGGATCTGAGATTTGACTTCTTCACTGTCGAATTATACAAATGTTATTGACCGATAGTTTAAAAAAATAATCATGAACTGCATATATCATTTCTATCAGTAAGAAAAATAAACTCAACGAGCTTTCGCAATAAATACACGCTTTGAAGCTAAACGCATCGAAGTTTAAATTTGTAGGGGTAATCACATGCGGAGCATGTGCCAAACAATGATGTGGCTCAGGGGCTCTTTTTTGCTTATTTTGTTTCACTTTGCCGCCCATTTCCCAAATCTCTATCCCTATTTCCCTCCTCTTAACCCCGCCGCCATCCCTCTTCGCTTTCCCGCCATTTCTCCCTCCACGGGTTTGGACGAGATCGAGAGAGCTCCATGGCTGCCGCCAGCGGAGCCCGGAAGAAGGTCCAGCGCAAGTTCAAGCTTCGCGGCTTCACCCTCAAGGTCGACGCCTTGGAGGAAGCCCTCGCCTTCCTCTCCCGCTTCCCGGACGCCGAAGATGACGCCCTCGACCTCCTCATCGACGAAATCGATAAGGAATCCCGTGAGCTCCTTTGACTTCTCTCTCTCTCTCTCTCTCTCTCTCTCTCTCTCTCCTTTTATATACCTTCATTCCCCTCTGTTTTCTTATGTTCTACACATTGGGTCCCGAAAAATCGTTACTTTTTGGTCAAAATTGGCAGTGAAGTCATCCATCTTGGACCGA
This sequence comes from Canna indica, assembly GCA_034359265.1. Taxonomy (NCBI): domain Eukaryota; kingdom Viridiplantae; phylum Streptophyta; class Magnoliopsida; order Zingiberales; family Cannaceae; genus Canna; species Canna indica. Next base: position 25,043,522 of record CP136898.1, on the reverse strand, counting down.
GATGCGATCCATCGGGTGGTCAGCCTCTTGGTTGAGGCGGACTCAGCAGTAGATCCTAGCGCCCCCAGCACCAGCAATCGCACCGCTCTCAGGGTGATTGATGCGTTCGTTATCCCTCGGTTCCGTTATGATCCCATTAAGAAGGTCTTCTATGAGTACGCGACCTCAAAAATCTCTTGTTTCTTGATTTCACATTCTCCCTTGTTTATCCCTTTGAATTGATATTTTTTTTGCTTTTTGTTGTTTAATTTGAATTTTTTGAGTGTCAAGACAATTTGATCATTTGGCATGTTGTTCTTAGACACACTGGGAAGTTGCCTATCCACGGAGATGCTGGTGATAAAGCTGCCCTGTATAGGGATCGGTACCAACTTCTGCTTCAAAGGATCTCTCGCGACAAGTACTTCTCAAGACCTCTTTTTGATGCTGAAATGGCTGAATCTGTGAACTGTGAGGTAACTTGCTCTTTATGAAACTCCATTAGATGGTGATATAGGCACAAATATGCGATCAACATGTCTGTATGATAGTTTATGCATCATCATTTATATGCAGATAACACCCATCCAGTCTTTGATTGGATGCACTGGAAGGAGATGGATCATGGGTTTGATATCCCAGCTAAGAGAAGGCCAATTTTATTTGGAAGATCTAACTGCTGCTGTACCAATTGATTTATCCAACTCAATATCCTTGATGCATTTTATACATTGTTTCTATTTTATGGGTTAATTGTAATTGTGTAAAAGATCCTCATGGAGTAAACTCTCTAGTTTTAATTAAATTTTTGCAAGTTAAATGTGAATGTATACAAGATTATTTGCTATAGAAAGGCCATATATTCTAATTGATGCCTATATTACTATGCTCCTTGTTATAAATTAATTTGGCCTTACTTCAGGGTAGGTAGCTAAAAAATCCCATATATTGTATCTGATGTCTAATAATACATTGATAATATTAAATTTGGCCATACTTCAGGGTTAGTAGCTGACTAAACCATGTGCCTAAGTATATATTTGCATGTATACTATAATTTGTATTATGGCCTGCAAAGTGGATGTCAATATCCACTAAGAATGTTAACCTGCACACTTCAGTCTTCACGAGCCTAAAATCTTAAGGTTCAAAATGGTTAACAATAGGTTAATGATAGTATAGCCTTATTTATCATCCTCTTCTTTGCAGTTCCGCTCTAGATCTAAGCAGGGTGCTGCACAATAGCTGAACAGGTTGAAATAGTTCAAAGGGATCTCCCTTTGTCAGTCAAGTACAATAAGGCTAGGGAGCTCAATTCGATGGAGGCGCAAAATTATCTTTTTTCTCATGCTTCCATACCTCCATAGAAATCTTAGTATAAAAATTCCAATAACTTTTAATTATGCCTCCTGTTCATGTAAACTAAGGTTTGTAATGATTCAACTATAGTGTTTCTAGTGACTCACACTCTTCTTCCTTTGTATGTTAATTCATCTAGGGAATATTAACAGTAATATTGCTTTTAATCTCAAATTAGTCATACAGATAGCAATGGATGGGTGAATATTATAGGAAGATGTAACCTTTCTTAACATAGAATAGCAGTAGAATGCTTGAATTTGCAACATGAGATGATAAGTATATTAGATGGTTTTTTGTGAAGAACAACTTCCTGGGTCTGAAAATTTAGTTTCCGGTTGTGTCAGGGCTGATAAATTCATATGCTTTATCGATCATTATGATGCTATGAAATGCTTAATCTTTCGGTTAGACCTGCTATATTTGGAAATACTGAAACACAAGACACGAGTAAAATTTTGTTTTCTCAAACAGTGGCAAAGTATATGCTAAACTATGAAAAGTGTCCAATATAAGACTGCTTGGCTAATTTTTTATGCACAGTAAGCTAAGATGGTGATAAGTTGAAGAAAATGTCGTTTGTCTGTTTTGAAGAATCTTAAGTTTGTCGTAGTAGTGATCTGGCTATCAACTGCCAAAGTCTTTAGTCTATTTTTGTCTTATTTCTCTTGCATTTGTGACAAAGAGTCTATGAGGTTGTTGGTTAGTAGATATTTAACATATATCATCAATATTCTTTGGAATGATTTTCTGGAACCAAGAATCAACAAGTTAAAATATAATTATGTTATTTTTCCAAATGGGTATTCTTTTTCTATCATCTTTCATTTACTTTCTCGGTCTTGGAAAGATGTTGTAGCATTTGTTTCCTTAAAAATGATTACAAAATAACATCAGGATTCTTTGTCGAAAACACTGTGATAGTAGCAGAAGGAGAGTTTCTTTCAAATGGCATTTTTCAGGTGAGGCTTCTTTAAATTTCTTTAGTTGTTAGTTCTGCTTCTCCAGTATTTTTCATGATTAGGATAACTGAGAGGCTTAAGATACATGTTAATTATTTTACAAATTATATAGGCATGGTAACATTATACTTTCAGTTTGAAAAGACCTAATTATTCTTAGTCATCATGCACAATTGTTGTATAAGCTCATAAGCAATGGTGACTTGTCAATCTCTAGTTCAGTAATTCATTAGACTATCGTCATACTTTGCAAGATCAGTATTTGGGTTTGGTGTGGCAAATGACGCAATTATGATTTGTGCAATTGGATCATATCATATTTGCAAAGCATTAAAAAGAAGATTAGTTATTTTACCTTTTGTCAATAGTGAGATATCTAGTATCTATTGGAAGATTACTTATGAAACTTAAAAGTAAAAAAGAAAGACTAATATATAATTAATAAAGAATACTAGAAAAACACTTTATTAAAGTTAACAATTATTTGTCCGAATGTATTATACAAATACATCATTTAGTAAGTTACTATTACTTTGAAGCTATGGACTTAAAGCATTGAAGATGTTAGTAAGTCCCATTGCCTAATTTCATAGGCGTGAAAAAATACGAAAAGAAATAAATTAGTTTCAGATCCTATAACTTCATTCCATGATAGCATCCTTATTTCTTTTTAAAGGTTACGAACTTCCTTTCCCTTTCCTTGTGTCATTTGGCTTTTACCTTGTGTCTTACATGTTCGTAGATGGTTGACAATGCACTAATGGTGGTAGATCAAAACTATGAGTAACATATCTGCTATTTTGCCTACTTATTCTTCTTCTCCCATCCTCTACTTGAGGTTGTGAAACCACCTGAAATTTCTTACTATGGAGAACTCCTTTTTTAACTAGTTAAGATTGTGTGCTCTTTTTCTTTATTTGTGGTGGGGATTCTAGTTGCTACCTCACGAACATTTTTCCTTATTCCTTGAATACAATCATCATTTTGATGACGATGTTATTGTGTGTTAGTAATATAAATTAGTAAATTTGGGCCCTTTCCTAGCAATTTAAGCTTTTGGGAAATTTGACCATCCAATCCAATTTAATATGGTATTGGAGTAGGAGCATCAGGACTTGAGTTCTGGTTTTGCAATGCCAACAAAAATAATTTTAAAAAATGTACCCTTGGCTAAGTTAAGTTGCACGCCACACATGAGGCCATGAGGGGAGTGTATGCCAATAATATAAATGAGTAGATTGAGTGCTTTTCGTTTACATTAAGCTCTTTGGAAAATTGGCTACCCTGTCTATATTTAACAACCACAACATACTTAATATTCTCTTAATTATTGATGCCATCATCTTAAGACTGATTTTTTGATCATATTATGTTAGCAGTAACATGATTAATTAGCTTGATTTTGCTTTGAAGAAGGAACACGAACAAAAGGTACAACAACTGTTCATGTAAAACTAGGATGATTTGAGATAGAGAAAACACTTGATCTGCATTTCGGGACAATTGCATTTTTTCTCTTTCGCAGCAGAAGCTCATTTGGATTGTCATATTGTGTTTAAAAAATGTTTTACCAAAATAACTATAGGAAAGCTAAAAAGTTGATGCAATTAGTGAACACCTTTCACTTGTAAAAGGATCTTTTTAATCATTATAAGAGAACTTCGCTCTTCACTACTTAAGTTATATTAAAAGAATAAAATCTAATACTCATGGTTTAGCTATATGCATGGTCATGTGTTGATCAGGTGATGAAGGTATATTAGCCATGATGAGATTCTAATTGTGAAAATCGAATTGATATACACTTTTAATAATTCTTATTTATTATTTTAAACTAACATAAAATTAAATTAATGTAGTAAATAATTACATAAAATACAAAATGATATACTATACATAGTTTAAAATCTCGCCCGGTACGGTAAGCCCGATATTTACCGGTTTTTTAGGTTTTCGATATACGATATACCCGGTATTTGGAAAAACCGGTATATTGGGTATATCGGGCGGTATATGGCGGTATTGTCATATACCGCCCGGTATGGGCGGTATGAGGCCTTAGTACCATTGGGCCAGCCAACGGCGCTGAGCGCTATTGGACAGGGCTGTCGGCCACTTGTTTCGGGTTCATACCGCCCGATTTGGAGATTTGGAGTTATTTTTAAAAGAAAACCCGCCGGTATGCAATTTTCGTACTGGACCGTACCGTGTGTCGGTACGGTACCGATATCGGCCGGTGACCGAAATCGGTACCGGTACCGAGATTTTAAACCATGATACTATATACTAATTATCATATCTATTTTTTATCATTCCACTATAACTTTGTTGGAGACTTCAATTATAAAGTCCTCTTTGCTTCCTGTGGTAGTTTTGCTAAATGCATTGTTAACTTTACCACAATAGTTTTTTGCAATGCCTTTTTTCATACATATTTTTGTAGCAATAAAAATATTGTCAAACTAAGCCTTAAAGTAATGTATCTGTTTTCATTTGTTATTATCTTAAATATATCATCTATAACTATAACCATCATATAAAAAACATGTAAAAACATAACAACCCCTCAAATAGCTAAATATGCTCAAAGTAGTATTTCAACGCTAATCAGTAAGTTAAAACTTGGATTAAATTATGTAATACCAATGTTGAGCAATTTCTGAATATAAGCATCAATTTATGTTTTATTATTTTATGTGCCTTTCATTTAAATAATTCAATAAAATCAGCAAGTATTGATGTGACATCATAGGACTGTACAACCTGGAAAATGAAATGATGTGGGCGAGGCAAGCTGTTTGAAGTGTGTGCACTTCATAGTTCTTTTGAAAAGCATTATGCCTTAAATTTTAGTGATTTTACATTTAGGCAATTCTAGCATGTATTTGAGCAAGGATCTTAATGACATAATATATTAGACCGAAATGGCAATATTACGAAGTATGGACACACCTTCACCATCTTATGCTTATTGTAGTGCTGCTTTCTATCATTTTTCTATTGGTCTTTTAGAAATATAATCTCTTTTCTTTCATCCTCTGTGGAACTTTTGAAATGGGAAAAATAAAACATGATTAACCGTTCTCATAGGATATAAAATAAATGTTTCCATTGTTAAACATATATATACAATCTAAGAATCTATGTAGTGTTATAATGATATGCATTTCTTACTATCAGAGTCTATCTTACTTGAACCTAATTAAAACTAGTGCATTAAACAAATAATCTTGACTGGCCATGTACTAGCAGTGGATTTGCCAGTACAATGTTAAGAACTTCAGCATTTCATTCTTTCTTATAGATGAAGTGTCAAAATTCATATTGCTACAGAAGTATACAAGAAACATCCATATAGTTAATCAGTTAATCTGGACTATCATCAAGATCCTTTGATTTTTCTGCTTTTAGTACCCACGAATCTTATTGTTTATGTTTGGCTTGTAGGTTAGTACATGTGGATTTCCACCTTTGGAGGAGAGAGAAGCATCTTTGTCACTATTCATGGGGCTTGACTTCTTCGGCGGTGGATTGCTGTCAACTGAAGAAAATGTATTCTTCTTTGCGCCCTATATATAGTTACCAGACCCAGCAGATTTATTTGATGAATCCGGAGGATATCTTGTACTTCAAAATTTGACAAATTGTTTCTTGTTTAAAACAGTCAAGACTATTAATGTTGGAGAAGAAGGCAGTAAATGACATGTTTGTAATCCTGTCAGATGTTTGGTTAGACAATCAAGAGGTAGACCTTTTAGTCCATTCAACCTAATCGGTTATTATTTTCTCAAAATGATGATCATTTTTGTTTGATAGAAAAGACTATGGAAAAGCTCTCCGTGGTCTTAGATGGTTATGAGAGTGTTGAGGTTGTTCCATCTCTGTTTATCTTGATGGGGAATTTCTGCTCACGACCCTGCAATCTTGCTTTCCATTCTTATTCAAGTCTCAGGTTAGGATCTTCTTTCAACTTTTATAGTTGCAGTTGACTTTTTAGTTGTAGTTTGACTAAAAAAAGTGTGTAGAAGAATTGCTTGCTATGCATATGTACTACCAATTTGGTACATGGAGAGGGTTATTGTACTTTTGATTATCAATAATTTGTTCCTGGTCAAATAATCACTGAGAGAAAATTAACTATAAAAAATTCAGAATGCAGTTTACAAAGCTTGGGGAAATGATTGCAGCTCACCCAAGACTCAAAGAACACAGCAGATTTTTGTTTGTTCCAGGTCCAGATGATGCAGGTATATCATATTCTTTAAGGTCTATAGTCCTTTGATCTGTCTTTTTCTAAAATTTACTAAGCCATGTTAATTGCAATTATTATATCATTCTTATTGTAAAATCTTTATTGAAGCTAGAGATTTTTGGGTTGTGTTACTTACATATCAGCAGCCTTTCTGAAGTCTGTTAAATTCCATGATATAAAATGTTTTACAAATATGCTGCCATATCTCATGATGCTAAGAGTAACATTAATACACATCTTATTCAAGAATGGTGCAACCTAGCTAAACTCAAAATCTGATGATTGTAGGTCCATCCAAAGTTCTTCCAAGGTGTGCACTGCCAAAGTATCTCACAGAAGAATTTCAAAAGCACATTCCCAATTCTATTTTCTGTAGCAACCCATGCAGGTAAAACTGTTTATAGATGAATTTGACTGTTGTTTAATCATAATTCCACTTAAACCTTGAATATTTTGTCAGTCTAGTCACTTATTTTCGGTATCAATGCAGTATAATACAAACAACCATATCTTTGTCACTTATTGGCTTAATCGAGCTCTGGTTCACTTGTCAGATTGCTGGATTTGTAAAAGTATGAAAAATATTTTTATGTTGATAATATACAATTATTCACAAAATTACAATTTTTTTAAATAATTACTAATGTTCTGTGTATGATAGATATAAAAATATTATATTAAAATAGACATATCATATGCAAGTCGTATGATTGTAAGATTGTAAGATTGTAATTAGATTACAATATTAAAAAATAAATAAATTTAATATAATAGAATAAGAATAGAAAATATAGATAATGGATATTATATTCATTATCATTCTTTATTATTTAAAGACTACTAGACTACTAAAGATTAGTATATCTGTGCTAGATTCATGGTTTATACATTACTTGCTAGCTAGGTGGTCTGTGCATTATTACATATTCAGCCATACATGAGAAGATTTCCAAAGAATCTTTATTTCTAATCTCTTATATAAGGTTTGAGCTTTGTAGTTTCAAAAGCATTCACTAAGCACATAAAATTGTGCTAAATTAAACATAAACAAACCCAAGTCAAAATTCAATTTGAGTTTAATTAAATTTAACAATTAATTAATCAAGTTTGGTTAAAGTTAAATTTTATAAAAAAATTGCAGGTTCGTTTAGTTCAACAAAAAATTGTCCCGTTCATTGCATAATTGATCCAAAACATGGACCAGACTGGCCTTGGGTTTGAGTCTGGTTTTCTTGAGATCGGCTGGTCTGGTCCAATCCTGTTTTAAAACATTGCTTTAGTCTACTCACCAAAGAATCCAAATACTTATCTTTATGCATACAATCTCAGTTTGTTGTTCACGTTACAATTCACAGAATCAAATTTTACACTCAAGAAATTGTTCTATTCCGGCAAGATCTCCTTTACAGAATGCGTCGAGCATCTTTGGTTCCTCCATCAACAGAAGAAACAAATGATCACTTTGAACATGTGAGTTATATATATATCCTCTTTCAACTGGATCTTTTGACACTCAGATGATATATTCCTTGCGCCTGCAGCTCGTAGCCACTATCACTCACCAAAGTCATCTTTGCCCCTTGCCACTGACTGTGCAACCCATCATTTGGAACTATGATCACTGCCTTAGACTATATCCAACTCCAAATATGGTATCTGCTTCTTGTATCTTGCAAATATACTCAGATGCATATCTGCAAAATGTCATGAAATTTAAATAGTGTTGTTTTACAGATAGTATTGGGAGACAGGAGTGAGCAGAAGGCTTTCAAATATACTGGAATAACATGTTTCAATCCAGGCTCCTTTTCCAATGACAGCACCTTTGCAGCGTATCGCCCATGCACTCAGGAGGTTGAGTTATCTGCCTTGGAAAGTTGAAGTACCGGACAAAGAATCTATGAACATGACCTATCCTACAACATTTATGTGCCGCCAAAGGCATGCCCATCTCAAGACACGAAATTATGCGATATGAGCAATGGAAAGCTAAAGTGCAACATCTTTGGAATAAAATGAACAAAAAAAGTAGTTGAAGAGTTTTTTAGACCATTAGTTGGTAAAGAGTTATGTACCATATATTGTCAGCATACAGGTATGCTGGCATGTAGAGTTGAAAATGTTGATGTCGGTTGGATCTTAGTGTAATTATGTATTCATCTTTTAGACAGCCAATGTTTGATTGTTGCTTTAAAATCCTAAGAAGTTGAGTGTTTTGTTGGTGAAAGAAAATTCTAGATGTATGGGAAAAAAAAGAATGATGATTGATGCATTGACCTCGCAAGTGATTAAATTTTGATCCTTGCGTAATATTGTCTAACCTATTCAACAATTTGCATCTTCTTTACCAGGGACGTCACTGTACACCCCATTATTTTGACAAGAAATTGGTGTCATCCCTGTTGATAGAGCAATTCAATTCTTTTTGGCACATAGGGTTTTAGGGTGTTGGGTTGATTGTCACTATTTGGTCTAATGGGGTAAGGATAATTTACCTATTAATTTCATAGGTTTAGTTACTAGTTCATATTTAAGTTCAAATTTATGATAGTTGAGCAATAGTTACTTCAGGATAAGATAATATCACAACAAGAGTTCCACAAATGACAAGACAAGCCAAGAAAATATGGGAGGGGGAGGATTTGATGATTTTAAAAATTTATCCGCTAAGTTTATAACAAATTAAGTTGTTTTGGTTGAATTCTAGTATGTATTTATAACTGTATTTTTCATTGGGTCTTTTCATCCCTTCCTCTGAACTGAGTTTTAGAAGAAGAAACCAAGAAGGTACAACAACAATTGATTTTACTATCGGATAGCTCATAATATTCATATCGATCTTATTAGGAAGAAATTTAGTCTTCTTGCAAGAATTCAAAATTCAAACGCCAAAAAAATATATATCAAAACGAGTAAATTTTAAAAAAAAATACAAAGAACATCAAATTTACGTGGTTCAGCCCGGCGGGGTACCGAGCCTACTCCACGGGGAGAAGAGGGTACTTGATTTTATTAGAAGGAGGAGAAAACACGGCCAATACAAGAGCGGAATACAACTGATTAATTAACTGTAAAGAAAAATACTGTCTGTTCTCGAATATTTTTATGCACCCCGAAATTTGGATTCCTGCTTATGTCTGAAAATTATGGATGCGACATATTTGATCTTCTTGCTTCTGCCTAAAACGGTGTGAAGGGGAAGAGAGCCGTTGGAAAGAAATCCTGCCTGAGAAACGGAGTAGATGAGAGGCTCTGAGAATTATTGGGATGATCCCTGAAACTGCATATTAGGCCCCTATTTATAATACAGGTGGAGAGCCAATTCATGCCTAATTTGGTGGAGAAAAAATCTCCAAGGATTTTGCTGCTCCGTTTGATTTAATCGGATGGCTGAAATGTTTCTTTTGATCCAAAAAATTAGCTTGTGTTGATCAAGTCCAATTTCATAATGGATTCGGGTTTAAAATGATCCAGCCCTCATAATTTTCTCCTTTGATGAATTTTAAGCCCGATGTAGTCTTCTCCTCTTCTCCCAAGAGCCCTGTAGGGCTAACCTGCACAATGAATCAATTTTATCAAGTTCAGACAGTGTTCAAATTTGGCCGTTAGTAGTACTTTAGTCAGCATATCTGTAGGATTGTGAGCCGTGTCAATTTTCTGAAGCTTTATTTCTCCTTTTGAAATAATATCCCTAATAAAATGGAATCTGACGTCGATGTGTTTCGTCCTTTCATGGAACATTTGATCTTTTGACAGATTAATTTCACTTTGACTGTCACTATGCACGACTATGTCCCCATTTTGAGAAGTCAGTTCTTTTATCAAGTTCCCGAGCCATATTGCTTCTTTAATCGCTTCTGTAATAGCCATGTACTCCGCTTCAGTGGTAGAGAGGGCGACAGTGGGTTGTAGACCGGCTTTCCAACTTACTGCAGTTCCACATATAGTGAAGATATAGGCGGTGATTGATCTCCTCTTATCAAGGTCACCGACATAGTTCGAGTCTGAGTATCCTGCAAACGATTCATTAGTTCCACCGAAAATAAGGTTGGCTTTAGAAGTACCTTGTAAGTAGCGCAGGATCCATTTGACTACCTCCCAATGTGCTTTTCCTGGATTTGCCATGTACCAGCTGACAACACTGACTGCATGTGCTATGTCTGGGCTGGTATAGATCATGGCGTACATAAGACTGCCAACTGCACTTGCATAGGGTACCTGTGACATGATAACTATTTCATTTTTATCTTTTGGGCATAGTAACTCTGACAATTTGAAGTGTGCGGCAAGAGGTGTCTTGACGGGTTTTGCTTCTTGCATGCCAAAGCGCTCAACCACCTGCTTTACCTAACTCTCCTGTGTTAGGTGTAATTTTCTTTCTTTGCGGTTTCGCTTTATCTCAATCCCAAGGATTTTTCTTGCAGCCCCAAGGTCCTTTATGTCAAATTCACCCTTAAGGTGTGTCTTTAGCCTGTCTATTTCAGTAATATCTTTTGCCGCAATGAGCATATCATCAACATAAAGAAGCAGATAAATCATAGAACTATTTATTTTCTTTAAATAAACACAACTGTCAAAAGATGATCTACTGAAATCAATACCAAACATGAACTGATCAAACCTCTTATACCATTGTTTGGGAGATTGCTTGAGGTCATAGAGTGACTTCTTTAGGAGGCAGAAATGATCAACTTTATTTGTCTTTTCAAATCCTTCTGGTTGTGCCATGTAGATTTGTTCTTCTAAGTCACCGTGTAGGAAAATTATCTTAACGTCAAGCTGTTCATAACTCCAAGTCTTGCATGGCTACTAATGCTAGAAGAACACAAATAGAGGTATGCTTAACCACAGGAGAGAAAATATCTTTGTAGCCAATACCTTCCTTTTGACTGTATTCTTTTTCTACCACCCGAGCTTTATAGATACCGCCTTCTTTGAGTTTGTAGATCCATTTGCACCCAACAAGTTTCTTGTGCGGTGGAGGCTTCACAAGTTCCCAAGTATTATTTTTCTGTAGGGATTTGAATTCTTCTGCCATAGCTTCACGCCACTTTCTTGAATCTGTCCTATTTTGGACTTCTTTATAGGAGGCTGATTCTTCAGTGCATGGAGTTTCTTCAGCCACTGCTAAAGCATATGTAGTGACATTTACATACCTAGGATTAGGACGTGGTGCTCGCCTAGGTCGGTTGAGGGCGATGAAATAAGGATTCTCCTCCTCAACTTAATATTGCTCCTCCTGGACCCTGTGTGGCTCCTCCTAAACCCGGTGTAGCTCCTCCTGGACCTGAACATGTTCTTCGGTGGCCTGTTCTGAAGCAGTGTCATTGGCTTTTATGAAAGGCAGTCTAGATGCAGATGTAGGGAACCATAATTCTTTGGTAGCAGGCTGAGGTGGTGTTTCTTTTGGTGGCACTGTAGGTTCCTCTGAGTCATCCTCTTCTTGGTTCTCCTTTTTCATTTTCAAGAGTACCTGTTTATTAAAAATTACATCTCTATGGATTTCTGCTTTACAATTATTTATGCACCATATTTTATAGCCTTTCACTCCGCTAGGATATCCTAAGAAAATACATTTCTTTGATCTAGGTTCTAATTTTCCCTCATTCACTCTGACATAGACAGTGCTCCCAAAAAATTTTAGATGGTTATAAGAGGCTGGCGACCTGGTCCATTTTTCCTTAGGCGTCTTGAATTCAATGGATGAAGAAAAAGATCAGTTTATCAGGTAGCAAGCGGTGGATGCAGCCTCTGCCCAAAAACTTTTAAAAAGGTTAGCATTAGAAAACATACTTCTTACCATTTCTATGATGGTGCGATTCATCCTTTCTGCTACTCCATTCTGCTGAGGTGTGTAGGGAACTGTGTGATGTCTTATGATTCCTTCTCTGGAGCAAAAATCTTTATATTCTCCATTGTAAAAATCTTTAAATTCCACCTTTCAAGGGGAAAATCCAGTGGAAAAAACCGCAATGAAGGAAAAAGAGTACACCGACCACTTATAGTTTAAGGGGAAAAACTTAGTTGTAGTACGCCCGCAGGGAGGTCAAGTTCCACGATCGTGGGAGTTCTCATCCGGAGAGTTCAACGATTCTATAGGCACTTTTTTTTAGGACCTCAGTGATTCTGCAGGCACTTTTTTTTGAGGATCTCAGTGATTCTGTAGGGGCCTTCCCAATTTGTAACGAGTTTCCCTTCTCCGATTGGCTTCCTTTGGAGTTTGATCTTTCAGAGGACTAGGTCTCCTTCTTTGAAGCTTCTCCATTTGATGTGCTCATCATATTTTCAAGCTATTCTAAGTTTCATAACCTCTTCCCTAATTCTGGTGAGTTCCTGCTCTTCCTCGACAAGGTCGAGCTCGGCCTGACGAGTTTCTGTATTGCTCTGCTCCTTGAAGGTCGTTTTACGAAGGCTAGGCTCCGTGATCTCGACGGGAATCATGGCATCTATTCTATACACGAGCCTATAGGGAGTTTCTAGAGTGGAGGATTAAGCGGTTATATTGTAGCTCCATAGCACTTTAGGTAGTTCTTTGGCCTGGTGTCCTTTGACTTGGTTAAGTTTCTTTCTGAGTCCCGCCAGGATGATCTTGTTGGCTGCTTTGGCCAGACCATTGGTCTGTGGGTGCTCTATTGATGAGAAGAGTTGTCAAATGCCGAGGTACGAGTAGAATTCTCGAAACTGTCGATCTATGAATTACTACACCCTTCTTGATGATCGGGACGCAATTCACATATCTATATAGTTGATCATCGAGAAGGTGTCGACACCTTGGATGCTCGGCTGGCCGAGGACTTGTTGTATGACTGACCAATTATTTTGAGGTTTCCTGGTGCTGGCGAGCTTGGATAAGAGGTTGGCTCAGGTATTTTTCCTCAAGAGGTATGTGCTGAATCACATAATTGCCAAAGTTAGTGATTAAAAAATGTACTAGTGAGAGGTACCTTTCGAAGGAGGGGTCCCTCACATGGCAGGTGCCATTAAATTGTCCTACGACAAGCTATGAGTCGCTTTTCACCATCACGTTCCGGGCTTTCATGTCTTGGCCGAGCTTCAACTCGACGATCAGGTATTCGTACTCTGCTTGGTTGTTGCTGGCTTTGAATTGGAATTGAAGGGATTGCTCTAGGGCGATTCTTTGGCCATTCTCCAGAATGATATTGGTTTCGCTTCCTTTTTCGTTGGAGGCGTCGTCTACAAACAACGTCCAAGTTTCGACCTGGTTGGGAATGCCTTCTTGGTCGGTGAAGTAATTTCGAAGATGAAATTTGTTAACTCTTGGGCCTTGATGGGGCCCCTAGGCTGGTATTCAATGCTGAAATCCGAGAGTTCTACTATCCAAGGTATCATTTGTTCGACGAGTTCAGGCTTAGCCAAGACCTGCTTGATCGGTTATTTTGTGCGTACCTAGATGTGGTGACTTTAAAAGTATGGTCTTAGCCTTCTAGCTGAGATGACCAGGACGAAGACAAGCTTCTCTAGCCTCTGGTATTTGATTTGGGTCCTTGGAGGACCTTGCAAAGAAAGTAGATCAGTTTATGATCATTTTCCTGTTCTCAGACTAGCACCGAGCGGAGGGCATTTTTCGTGACTGTAAGGTAGAGGAAGAGTGTCTGTCTCCGATTGCGATTTATCTAGGACTAGTGGGCTGGTGAGGAAGTGCTTGAGCTCTTCGATGGCTTGTTCACACTTCTCATTCCATTGGAACTCCTATTTCTTTCTCAGGATCTTGAAGAAGGGTGCGGCCCTGTCAGCTAACCTGGAGAGGAATTTTGACAAAGCAGTCATTCTCCTTGTACGTTGTTGCACCTCTTTAAAGTTACATGGGCTTCATATCTCTTGGATGGCTCAACATTTTTTCGAGATTGGTTTCGATTCATCAGTTCATAAGCATGTAGCCAAGGAATTTGGCTCCGTGGACCCCGAGGCACACTTCTCCGGGTTGAGTATCATATTGTAGCACCTGAGCTGGTTGAAGATTTTGATGAGATCGCTGCAGTGATCTCCAACGGACAGTGTTTTGGCGACCATGTCGTCCACGTACACTTCCATGTTCCGACCAATCTGTTAGGAAACTTCAAGAATAAGCGCAATAATTGAGTGCGGGTGCTCTCTGGGCCCCATCGTCCACTCATACTATTTGCTTTTTCTAAAGAGATTCCTCCGTACCACACTAATTGAAACTTTACAGCTATTTGATGACTTTACAGCTCATGAGATTCTTTCTTATCGTCCTGGTTGACAGCATCTTTTGTCCTTGTTGATTAGTTGATGACAGCACAGAGATTCTTTCAGATTGTGTAGGTGATACTTTGTCTTGTACTGTTTATCATCTGGTGACATCGCTTCAGGTTGTCAATATGGCGTGAGATGACTTCAATCGTGTTGGTTTCCCATTTGTGGATTGAGTCCGTCTGTTCGACTCTCGCCTTTTGTAGAAAACTTATGGCGATGAGTTTTTCTAACTCTGAAATCGTTGCCATGGTTTGATCCGTATGGATTTTATGGATTTTCTCGGCCCATTTTGCTTCTTGTTCGTGGGTCCTGAGCTTCTTAAACAGTACTTTTCCTGTTAACCGTTCTAGCTCCTTCATTCCATACCGGCTATTGATGGTCTTGGGGCAAGTACTTCTGTTCGTGAAGAGGTAGAAGCTCTGTTTGTTGTAGTCATTGCTTCAGCTTGGCTTTTTCCTGCTCAAAAATTAGTTTCGGGTCTTTGAACACGTAAAGTGTTCCTGGAGGTTTTGGGGTTGCTTTCTTCTCAGAGGAGTCTCCGATCTTTAGCTTTTGTAGGTCACGGGCTAAAGAGTCAATGGAGTCTGAGATTGATTTAGGGGCTGTAACTTTGGCCTCCTTAAGTGTTTTGTACTTTTCACTATATGCTTTGGAATAGCCCCCTCTTAGGTTGCTTATCTTGGAGTTCATTATTCCAAGGTCTCCTTGGTAAGTTGGTCTCTGTATGTTACCTGGGGGGTATAGAGCTGGACCCATGATGGGCTCTCGTGGGATTTGCGTAACTGATGATTCCTTAAGAAAAAGCAATTTCTTCATATTCGATGGGGTAAGCCATTCGCCATTGTATCCACATTCTTTTTTCATTCTCTCCTAATAGATTTTCTACAAAGCATACCTTTGCTCGATTATCTGTCCAGGTCCTTTCATTTAATAAATTAAGAGTGATAGATTCCCATCTTGCAATCACATCACTATAATGGCCGACATTATCTGGTAGGACCAAAATGGCTCCTGTGTTGGCTTGAGCAGAGGGCAGTGTGTACTTTTCACTATATGCTTTGGAATAGCCCCCTCTTAGGTTGCTTATCTTGGAGTTCATTATTCCAAGGTCTCCTTGGTAAGTTGGTCTCTGTATGTTACCTGGGGGGTATGGTTCTTTTTTCATTTATACAACCTGTTTAGGACGGCCCAGATTCCATATTTTCGTCTGTATTTGCTTTAAGCTCAAAATGGAAGAGCGCTCGGCCATAATTTAATCAATCCGCTTCCCCTATGCTTGCTATTCGTCGTCTTCGTCTTTGACGAGACTCTTTCCCTTGCAGAGGGTGTCATAATCCCCTTCCTCCGTTTGATTACCGCTTTGCCTCTCTAATTCTTCCAAGAGCCTATCAGGTCGCCAAATCATTTCGTCATGGTATTGATGTTGTAAGGCCCTGTAGAATTTATCTGTTTCTCTGAACAATCTTTTCATGGCCTTTTGGTATCTATTTTCGTCTTCAGTCTCATTTCTAGCTTTATTTGGACTCTTGAGGTAGCGTGGAAAGTTTGTTCGTACTTTCCGGCTCTTGAATCTTTAGCTTCCTTGGTGCTAATTTGATGTCTTCGCTGGTTGGGAACATTGATTCAAAATCCTCCTTCATGGGAAATTTGCCTTTTCTTTCTCTAGCGTCTTCTTTGATGCTCAGGTTGTGAAATTCTTCTTCTAAATCCTCTAACTGTTGCTCCCTGAGGTCCTTGACTTCCTTCCTCAAGGCCTCATTTTCTTCTTTTATCGCCTTGTTTTCCTCTTTGATGCACTTATTTTCCATCATTAAATAGTTCGCATAATCAAGCAATTCCTTAATTAAAATATCTTTGTCTTGATATTGTGGGAAACTCTGCTTGATAATATTTAACTTTCTTCTCAAAGTAAAGCGTGAGCACATAGGACATACCGTTAGCAGACAACTTCGGCAGTGTGCTCTCATTCTGGGATTTGTAAATTCTTTGCAGCACGTACAACGCTCGCATCCCGGAGTGATTTCTTCTTTATTATCCTCCCACCTATGCACACAGTTGTCCATTATGTCTGGGAGCGTGATTTTATCGCCACACTCACAGCTGAACTTGAGTAGGCCCCTCACTAAAATCCGCATAAATATATTTAAACTTATTTTATTTCTTTTGCAGAAAGATGATCTTTGACGAATTACAGCAGCAGGCGATCACTCATCGTCAAACCCTTTGGACGATGAAGAAAAGCATCTCTAATGCACAGCACTGGGCTATTCTCGGCGGAGTAACACACACCAACACAGGAATGAAGGAGCTAGAACGGTTAACAGGAAAAGTACTGTTTAAGAAGCCCAGGACCCACGAACAAGAAGCAAAATGGGCCGAGAAAATCCATAAAATCCATACGGATCAAACCATGGCAACGATTTCAGAGTTAGAAAAATCAGACGCATGGATATACAGGCTGGCAAGGAGGAGAGAGTAATCTTCTACTCTCACGTTCTTTGCTGGGAAGGCTTTCTAACACTAGCCACACGAACTTCAGGTATAATGTCCAGCATGTCGCGGATCATCTCGCCAGCCGAGGCATAAGGGCTATCCCAGGACAAATGCGTTCCACTGAGAGCCTTCAAGGGCAACAGTGGATTATTCGCCCGGCCCTCGTTACAGCCACAAGAAATCCGCAAACTACCAGCATTCGGACTAGGACTGACGGCTCCCTTGCCGTTCAGTTCTCTGATTATACAACTCAACCATCAACAACAACAGAAGACAATCTATTTTTTCATTTATACAGCCTGCTTAAAGCAAAGTACAAAACACTCAATTAGTGTGGTACGAAGGAATCTCTTTAGAAAAAGCAAATAGTATGAGTGGACGATGGGGCCCAGAGAGCACCCGCACTCAAGTTCAGCTGTGAGTGCAGTCTCATTTCTAGCTTTATTTGGACTGTGGATACTGAACTTACGCATGACTATTGTCAGATTTTTACCAAAGTGGGTCGTTTGCTCCACAGCGGAATTGGATCGTCTCTTTTTACAAAATCTCAGATCATTAAAGATACGGGATAGAGTAAAATCCAGAGAGTTTGAGCAACTGAAATCTTTATATATTGAAAGTAAGCTGGAAACTTCTTACAAGAACTAGGAATAGGCAAGCTTAAGAGAGAAGTGTGAACTGTCTGGTATGAAAATTTAATAAATTCTAACAGAGTTTAGGAAACAAAATAGCGAAAATAGAGCTTCTACCTCTTCACGAACAGAAGTACTTGCCCCAAGACCATCAATAGCTGGTAACGACAACAGACAACCAACTATTGATGATCAAATGTCAAAGATCATCTTTCTGCAAAAGAAATAAAATAAGTTTAAATATATTTATGCGGATTTTAGTGAGGGGCCATCCGCTTCCCCTATGCTTGCTATTCGTCGTCTTCGTCTTTGACGAGACTCTTTCCCTTGCAGAGGGTGTCATAATCCCCTTCCTCCGTTTGATTACCGCTTTGCCTCTCTAATTCTTCCAAGAGCCTATCAGGTCGCCAAATCATTTCGTCATGGTATTGATGTTGTAAGGCCCTGTAGAATTCATCTGTTTCTCTGAACAATCTTTTCATGGCCTTTTGGTATCTATTTTCGTCTTCAGTGATGGAAAATAAGTGCATCAAAGAGGAAAACAAGGCGATAAAAGAAGAAAATGAGGCCTTGAGGAAGGAAGTCAAGGACCTCAGGGAGCAACAGTTAGCCCTTACTAGCCCGAATGGTAACAGAAGAAATTGAATTGCCCCCGCAATATGTTCGTTCTTCTTCCCTTCCTCTTGATGATTCTGGTTGGTCATCGATTGCTAGACTTCTTTCGAATGTTTCTTGTATTCTCCTTAGTTGCTCATCCATCCATTCCTCTTCTTCTTTCTCTTTCATGTATTCCTCCAAGTAGTCATCCCAGGATGGTATGTCTGACATTCTCAAAGGCGTGCCGTAGTAGGATTCTGGTAACAGAAGGTGCTCAACTCGAACTCCCTTTTATCACTGACCAAAGCTACTCAGTGCTAGTACAGGAAGGACTTCAACATCTGCACCTAGGTATCATTATGATTCGCCTGCACACCTTGCACAGGAGAAGTGCTGGTGTAAATGCTCTTATCCTTCTACGAGATACACGGTGGTCAGATGACCGTTCCATTATCAGTACCATGGAGGTGGATCTCACCTCAGGGACTCAATTAGCTTACACGGCTTCAGATATGATGATTAGTATCCATGATTTTCGGGAGCATATCCAACTCGTTATTCAGACGCATGGATATACAGGCTGGCAAGGAGGAGAGAGTAATCTTCTACTCTCACGTTCTTTGCTGGGAAGGCTTTCTAACACCAGCCACACGAACTTCAGGTATAATGTCCAGCATGTCGCGGATCATCTTTCCGTTTTCACCTTCAGAAAATGAACAGATAGCATCACTATCCGGTTCATTTTGATCTATTGACAGAACATCCCATTCATCTGGCAACTCTAGATTGTCAATAATTGCTGCCCTGGCGATGTTCCCCTGCTTCTTCTTGCATTCTCTTGCAAAGTGGCCTTCCTCGCCACAGATAAAGCACTTGCATTTCTTCATTCTTTCGGAATATTTCTTTTTGAAGATTCTCACATGGGTTTCATGAGGCTTTCCTTTATAACTTTTAGCCTTTCTTAGGCCATACCTTTTGGACTTATTGTAATAGCCTCGTAACGGGATCTTACTGCAAATTGATAGATCCTTTAGGCTTCTTTGGAAAGCTGCCCTTTTACATTGCTCTTCAATATACTGAAGAGAAAGTTTCTTGTATTCAGTATATTCTCCTTAGTGCTTCTGTTACCAAGATGAAGATCGCCGTTGAAGAGATTGAATTTCTAGGAGCAATTATTGGAAAAAGTAAGATAAGGCTCCAACCCCATGTCATTAAGAAGATAGTCTCATTTGACTTGGAAAAGCTAATGACCAAAATGGGTCTAAGAGCCTGGCTGGGAATCTTGAATTATGCCAGAAGCTATATTCCAAACCTAGGGACTTTATTGGGGCCGCTGTATTCCAAAACCGGACCCCACGGAGACAAGCGATTGAAAGAAATATTCCGAAAGAATGAAGAAATGCAAGTGCTTTATCTGTGGCGAGGAAGGCCACTTTGCAAGAGAATGCAAGAAGAAGCAGGGGAACATCGCCAGGGCAGCAATTATTGACAATCTAGAGTTGCCAGATGAATGGGATGTTCTGTCAATAGATCAAAATGAACCGGATAGTGATGCTATCTGTTCATTTTCTGAAGGTGAAAACGGAACCACACACACTCTTTTCTTAGAACAATCAGAGCTTCCATATGACACAACCTTCGTCATATGGGTAAGCAACGAAGAAGCAGTTATGGTTACAACAACTTCTGAAACAACAGAGCAGACATGGAGAACAACGGAAAACAATTGGAGGACTAAAATCACGCTCCCAGACATAACTCGAAGACCTTGTTCATTAACTGATGGTATGTGACTCATGCGTTTTTGAGCCCGAAGGGCATCACTTTGTAGCTCGGTGATGAAAGTTGTCTTCTCCTCATCTTCTAGGTGCATTCAGATATGGTTGTAGCCTGAATAGGCATCCGTAAAACTCAGGTACTGGTATCCCGAGGAGCCGATGACAAGCTTGTCTATGCTCGATAATGGATAAGAGTCTTTCGGGCATACTTTATTGAGGTCGATGAAGTCGACGCACATTCTTCGTTTCCTAGAGTGTTTCTTGACCATTACGACATTTGAAAGCCATGTGGTGAATCTGATTTCTCTAATGAATCCCGCTTTCAATAGCTTTTCGATTTCCTCAAGGGATGCTCGCTGGCACTCGGTCCCGAGTTTTCTTTTCTTTTGAGCCACAGGTTTGACCCGGGGATCGATGTCTATTCTATGGCAAATGACTTGGGGGTATATTCCTGGCATGTCTGCTGGCGTCCATGCAAAGAGGTCGACGTTGTCTATGAGAAGAGTGCCCAGTTGAGATTTGAGCTCGATAGGGAAGTGTGCTCCCACTTAAGTTACTTGTTCGGGGAGGCTCCGACCTGTATGAGATCCAGATCGTCGGTGGGCTAGGGTCTCTCTTGGACATCTCCTCTGGGGTCCAGCTCTGAAATCCAAGGCTAGTGTTCTTTGTGAAGAACCGAAGCTATTGGCGAGAATGAGGTATCCGATGTTTCCTCTGGCTCGGTTGGCTTGAGTTTTAGACATTCATTATAGAACATGCGAGCTTCCTTCTGGTCTACATGTACCACCCCTACTTCTGTCTCATAGATGAGGAATTTGATGGTGAGATGGGGAGTTGATACAATCATACAACAACTCCTAAACTGTTCAGCGATGGTCGGCCCAAGATAATATGGCAAGGGCTGAAGCATTGAAGTATGAGGTACTGTACGTCCATTGACTTCGTCCTCGGTGGGGAACCGAATGTCATTGTCAGCCATAAGTAGCCTTCAATGTTGACTCGCTCTCCTGAGAAGCCGATGAGATCCTCGTGGTAAGGATGGAGTAAAGTTTCGTTGATGTGCATCTTTTCGAGTGTCGAGTAGAACATGACGTCAACTGAGCTCTCTGGTCTACAAGGACTTTCCTAATGAAAAAATCACCATTGATTACGAAAATAGCGACATGGTCATGCAATTTTTTTGTCAATTCTATGGAAGTCAGTTTCATAGAAAGATATTACCGGGGTAGGCGCGTTTGGCCCTCGTGGATGAGTTATGTTGATGTTTGGCTTATAATGTGTTAGCTATATTTGGCAAAATGAATAGCAGTTAAGTTCTTGGTTGCATGTCAGTTATAACTGCACAGGATGCTGTGAAGCGTTTGGTGAAATTAATGCTGATGCGATGGTGTCTTTTTGTTTGCTGAAATTATTGATGCTTCATGAGTAGTTATTATTGATTCAATATTCATCTTTAAATCTATTGGTCATTTATAAGAAATGATGTGGTATTGTTTATGAGCTAGGCGGTTTTCTTGAAGCTTTTATGGCCGAAGTATTATGAGACATTATGCCTGTCTTTTGAGTTTGAAACTGATGTAGTTGTGGTCTTGTGATTAAATGGCTGTTATGAGAATGGTTTTGGTTTTCTACTATATATGAGGAAAGAGATGAGATAAGAAAGAAAGTCTCCTATGTGCGTAAACAGAGTTGCCAATTATATGATGAGTTGAGACTGCTGAGTGTGTAGACGGTAGCAATCTACTTCAATTATCTTCAAGTCAAGATGGAGTTGGGCTGTTAACTCACTATAACATAGAGTGTGGAGGACAGAACTCTATGATTGAGTTGTCATAGAGAGGCAAGTTGGTTAGTACTTGTAATAACAAATAGTTTGTTTGTTATTTTCAATTCACTTTAGTACTGATAGTTGGATTTTAGAGTGTGAAATTCCGGAACTAATATTTGTCACACTCCAAATCCGGTATGATCGGCCAGGGTACACCACGTATCCCGAAGCCTAACCCAACTCAAACACAACACAACCACAATAACTTGAACATTTAATATATATACATTTTTAAAAGAAAAGAATAGACATGACATATTGAACCAAACCAAAGTAAAGGCTAAGAACGAATACACTGAACAAGTTATTTAAAAGAGTTCAAATAGGTAATCAAATTCCTAAGATAAAGAAAATGTGAAAACAATGACCCGAGTCCACATGACTCAACAACTCAAAAGAAAGCAAGAATGACTCAAGTATCCTCTCGACCACGATATGTCACAAGACCCGCTGTCCTGCCGCCACCATCCGCACTACTGCACCTCGGTACCTCTCTGATCTCGATCTCTCAGGTGCTGAAAAATATCAAAAAATGAGGGGTAAGTCCACTAGGACTTAGTGAGCAGATCAGTCCTCAACTCACCAAGTTAATCATCATGCATAAACAATAAATAACAGCTATAAAGCATAAGTAACAATGATAAATATAATTATTAGTAATCACCCACTACTCTATGCATGATATAACATCCATCAATAATATATAGATATCCACAATAATCACAGTAGGGTAAATGCAACATCTCAATCACATGCATGCTCACCGGACCTGTCAGTCCTACAGAGCCACATAGGGTAGGTAGACGGTGTGGCCGCCGAACTACCACCCAGCTTAGTGCCATCTCGTTGGGGCACGCCCTCTCCTCATCGACACTGGCTCTTTCGATCCGTCTTGTTGGGGCATATGTTCTCCTCACCGGTCGAGTCTCCAGATTATTTCTTTGGGGTATGATCTCCCTTCACCAGCCGAACTTCCGGAATAAGACCAACGCTGTCTCTTTGGGTTATACACTTCTCTCACCAGCGAGGTTTTTGGGAAATGCAACAAACACATCACAACATCACACATGCAGGTATATAAGCATACAAATAGATGTGCTAACAACAGATAAATAAGGGTATGTCTAGGGCATACCTCAACCTCCACCTAGGGCTGTCCATTCGGTTCAACCCGAACCGAACCGAACCAAAATTAACCAAATCGATTTTTTTTATACTGAAATTCCAACCTGAACCCGAATCGAATTATGCCTAAATCGATCTAAACCCGAACCGAAATTATTTAGTTTGGTTCGGTTTCCAACCCGAAAACCAAAATTTTAATTAATTCGGTTAAAAATTAAAAATTATTTCCTAATACTCATTTAATTACCTAGGTTAAAAATTAAAAGATATATATTATTTTTTAATTATTTGGTTTTTGGTTCGGGTCGGTTCCCGAATTTCGGGAACCGAATTCGAACCGAAACCCAAAATTGGGGTTCGGTTCGGGTCAAGAATCGAACATGCAACCGTTGAAATTGAACCGAACCAAAAAAATTGGTTCGGTTTTTCGATTCAATTCGGTGTGAACCGAACAATGGATGCCCCTACCTCCACCACCTCCTACCAAACATTACAACCACACACAGATGTATATATATATATGGAAATAGTACTCACAAATCATGATTTCATAGCATAAATAAACAATTATGAAATATGATATAACACATACAATCATCGTAAGAAAAAGAAACATGTATAATATGAAAACAATGCAACATCGCTTAACTACCATACATAGTTTAAGCCCGACCTAGCAACCCTAGCCATGTGCCCAGGGGCGAAGCCAGAAAATTACTTTAGGAGGGGCAAAATATGAAATCGCATCTTATGAGGGCAATTACATGGTAAAAAGATATTTTTAAGGAGGGTAAATAGTTAAATATTAATGTATATTAATGTATATTGTAGTATACATGTAATGGGGGGACCAATGTGAGAGGGGGGGGGGGGGTGGTGGCTGGCCTACCTCCTCTACCTGAGTGCCCTAGGGGCAAAGAGAGTTTAGACCCCTTGGGTTCCCTAAGGGTCGGCCCACCCGAGTGTCGTCCTAGGGTTCTAGTGTCTCTAGAATCCTTAATTCTCTATTTGTATGTCTCTATAATTACCTAATGTGTAGAAATAATTCAAGGTACCATAAAGTATGTCCCTTAGGGGTAAAAATTATATTTTTATTTTCCTAAAATTTGCCCCTATGTGGCCGGCCACCATAGGGTAGAGGTGGCAATGGACCGAGCCCGCCCATGGGCGGCACGACCCCAGCTCGACTCTGGGCCGTGCTTGATCCGGCCCGACTCTGGGCCGTGCCTGATCCGACCCGAAGAATTTCGGGCCGGGCCGCACGGCCCACATGTGCCCAAGGGGCGGACTGGGCTCACCCCTTGGGCACGTGGGCTGTGCCGAGCCCGGCACGGGACCGGTCGGGCCTGCCCTTGCACCCGCAGGCTAGGCCCGGCGCCACCCAAGCCTAGCATGGTCTGCACCTAGGTTTAGCTTAGTATTCTACCTGAGTGCCCTAGGGGCAAAGAGGGTTTAGACCCCTTGGGTTTCCTAAGGGTCGGCCCACCCGAGTGTCGTCCTAGGGTTCTAGTGTCTCTAGGATCCTTAATTCTCTATTTGTATGTCTCTATAATTACCTAATGTGTAGAAATAATTCAAGGTACCATAAAGTATGTCCCTTAGGGGTAAAAATTATATTTTTATTTTCCTAAAATCTGCCCCTATGTGGCCGGCCACCATAGGGTAGAGGTGGCAATGGACCGGGCCCGCCCATGGGCGGCACGACCCCAGCTCGACTCTGGGCCGTGCTTGATCCGGCCCGACTCTGGGCCGTGCCTGATCCGACCCGAAGAATTTCGGGCCGGGCCGCACGGCCCACATGTGCCCATGGGGCGGACTGGGCTCACCCCTTGGGCACGTGGGCCGTGCCGAGCCCGGCACGGGACCGGTCGGGCCTGCCCTTGCACCCGCAGGCTAGGCCCGGCGCCACCCAAGCCTAGCATGGTCTGCACCTAGGTTTAGCTTAGTATTCTGTGCTGGGCATGAGTAGTAGGTACTTTACTCAGTGATATTATATTTATATATATAAAGAGCTTTGGTGTGGTGGTTAGTTCATGAAAAATGAAGTTAAAAGTCCTTAAAAAATTTAATTTTTAATATTTCGGGCCGGCCATCAACAACCACCATCAAGATCAAGAATTCCTCAAGAAAACTCAAAGAGGAAGGGGCGGCACAGAAAATAGTAAGATTCAAGAATTCCATGACATAGGGGCGGTGGTAAGATCCAATAAACTGGAGAAAGAGGGCTAAATTCAATCGACAACGATGAACTCGCGGATTCCGGCTCCGAATCGGCTCCTCCTCCTCTTGGCGGCACCTCTCTCTCTTCCTCTCTCCTCCTCGGGTGGTGTGTGGCTAAACCTGTAGCCGTGCGCCCCATGGGGTCTTTTATGGGCCATGGTTGGGTCCAAATGACCAAAATACCATTACTTAAGTTATCTGACTTAAATAACCCATATCTAATCCGTTCTAACTCCGATTCGAGTTTCGATTGAACCGCTAAATTTGTCTTGAGACCCTCTATCATCCTAGAATTCTAAATCACAGAGATATGACAAATAAAAGTTTTTCTAAATTTTTCTACATTTAATGCTTATCCGGGTCTAATCTCGAAGCTTTCCGCCAATCTGCGCTAACTCGGGCCCACGGTCCCCCGCTCAAAAATAAAATATTATTATTAAGATTTTGAGCATTACAATATTATACTTTGTTGATAGTGGATTGAGCATCTACCGACGAGGGCCCCGTAGATTAGATGACAAATTGGTCACTGAATTGCGTAAACAAATCTTTGTGTTTGCATGTTTACTTGTGGCCATTTGTTACTCACTCTATTTTGAAAGCGGTTACAATAGTAATTACAACTTCCTGTGTAACTGTCCATTAACAAAAAGCTCCCTTAGAGACTATCATGTCAAGTTGTGTCGTTGATTGCCATGATGGTTTGAAGTGATTCCTTTCTAGCCGAGCATTGATATATTAGTCATACACTACAACACAACCGACCTATAGAGACACAAAATTAAAGATAAATTAGATTTTTATTTCTAAATCTGCATATTTAGAAACTAATAAACATAAAATTTGATCCAAATTAGTCTTTAAAGATCTATAAAAATAATAACATAGTCACTTAATTGATCCGACTCTAAAGCTTTTAGATCAATTTTTTTTTTTTAATATCTATTTTATATGATTTTAGAATTTAGATTTATAAAAGCTTTTAGATTTACTTATATGTCTCTAAATAGCCTCAATTAGTAATTTTTTTTCCTGCGTACAAAGGGCCAAGGCCCAAAAATATTATTAACTAAGTAATATGATCATAATGATCCTAAACAAGAATATAGTGCAAATCGGGAGGTGTAGGAGATGACCAATAAATAATTTCTTGAGTCACACTACAACACAATCGACCTATAGAGACACCAAATTAGAGATAAATTAGATTTTTTTTTCTAAATCTTCACAATTAAAAATTAATAGACACAAACTTTCTCCAAATTAGTCTTGAAAGACTTTAGAGTCAGATCAATTAAGTGACTCTGTTGCTGTTATTTCTATAGATCTTTAGAGGCTAATTTGGAACAAATATTATGTATATTAGTTTCTACATGTGAAAATTTAGAAATAAAAATATAATTTATCTCTAATTTTGTGTCTCTATAGGTTGATTGTTTTATAGTGATAACTTAAGCATAATAATTGTTTAACATAAATTAAGTCTCAATTAAGCATTAGTTAACTATTATATAGAAAAAAATAAAAGATTTTTTTTTTTAAAATATGCACATGCTTATCATATAAAGGTTGGCGGAAATGAGACTGACAAAGACGCATATCTACAAATTAGTCACGACAAGATTGCAGCAGAATCAAATTAACTATTGATGAAATAATAAATTATCAATATAAATTTGACAAACTATTATTAATATATTATTTAAATTAAAAAATAATGAGGGGGCAAAAGAGGCTAGAGAAGGGGAAAAGGGTAATGAGGAGAAGTGGAGCGAATCAAAGAGAAGGGAGCGAATCAAAGAGGAGAACGGGGTAGAGAAGAGGAGAATGACGACTGAGAAGGAGGAAGAAGAGGCTGAAGAAGAGGGCCAAGAAGGGGAGAAGGGGACAAATCTGAGGTGAAAAGAGAGCAGATTGGAGGGGAGAAGAGGCGTGGGTTGGCCAAAGAAGAGGGTAAAGAATGCGAGAAGGGGGCGAAGAACAAGGATGGAGAATGGGAGAAGGGGACGCAAAAGAGGGCACTCACTGAGAGGAGGGGTGGTTGGCAACATCAATTTCTCTTGCCGAGGACGCGACAAACATTGGGGAAGATCAGAAAGAGAAAAGTTGGGGAGGAAAGAAAATTAGGTAGTTCAAGGTTTTAGGGATAAAAAGTTGGATTAATTAGTGATGATTTTGCGACAACAATAATTAGTAACTTTGTGATGTCACTCGACCATCGCAAATTATCGTTGCAACTTATAGCATTAGCAACGTCATGACACATATTCTTGTTGCAACATTGTCTAATTTGGGACAATGTTTTCGAACTATCACAATGTCATCACACTTGCAATATAGTTATTTTGCTGTCATAGCTTTAATCGTCACTTATGAGTATATTTCTAGTAGTATTTTTACACAATAATTATTAGCAAACAATATTATAACAATATGAAGGTAGCAAAATGAATTACAAAATAAAAACAAATAAAATAAAACATGTTTCACAAATTTTAATGCACTAATAGTTGATTATTGTCACTAAATTTCTTCCCGTGGTAAAGAAATTGTCACTAACTTATTTATTGCCTGCGATGATGACTATTATTCTAACAAATAATATCATTTTATGATAAATTAAATTGTCCCAAATTTATATTTTTTTTGCGATAATTACTACACACTATCTGTGATAGCACATGCCAATTAAAAGACATTACTTATTTGTCATCAAAATTAATACACGTTCAAATTAGTTGATTTTATCTGATATTTTAAATACAACATAATTAATTAATATTGACGATAAATTGTCACAATTAATATTTATTTTTGAGTTCAAGAAAAATAAACGTTAAATATTAAAATAAGAAAATAAAATTGCAATGATTGATTGCTGGATATTTGATCACTTTATAGATATTCTTTATCCGACCAAAATTGGATATTTTCTTCCCACAAATTAAGAGTCGGATAAACCAATCGACTAAGTACCCTAATAAAAGCTTCAATAGAATATAATTGGGCAAGTTGGAAGCATCGAAATAAACAGATTAAGAATGTTTTATGTGGAAATTAAGGGATATAATAATCATTAATGTTAAAATTCAAATGTCAAGCATCGGTTGATGGCTACTTATTTGACGAATTGCTTTGTCCAATTAAGTTTTTTTGCATTGAGACTCAAATAACAAAAGGCTTTTCATTCCACACCCACCTACCAAGTGTATGGCAACATGACATTGATGCATCTTGTAATTAATTTGATCAACAACACTACATATAATTTAATTTAATTAAACTTATATATATATATCTTTCAGGTTGTTAGAAGACTATATATAGACTTAGGATGGAACTTAGGATGGAATTAGTTGGCTTGCTCTCCGTATCCATTGACTATTTAATCCGTGGGCACTAATTCTTTCTTTCTTGCTCATTTCTCAATTGATTAGTTTAATTACTTTATCAGGAACACTACTAGAAAAATGGGCATCAGCAACGACTGATGCCGTTGCTGAGCCGTTGCTGAAGAGCATCAGCAACGGCCGCGCCGTTGCAATAGAGCCGTGATAGAAAGTCGCGTTGCTGATAACTTAGCAACGGATCAGCAACGGCCGCTCGGGCCGTCGCTAAAAATATTATCAGCAACGGTTTTGCCACAGACCCGGAGCCGTTGCTGATAACATTAATAGCAACGGCCGCTGAGTCCGTAGCAACGCCGTTAGTAAAACCCTGTCGCTAAGCCGTTGCTGTAGGTCATCAGCAACGGCTTTCCCACGGACGGCCGTGGGAAAGCCGTTGCTGATGATGCGTACCTGGTAACAGAAAAATTGAAAATTTCAAATTTCCATTGATACATTGATACATTATCTGATACATAACTCACACACCCATACCCTCATACACACATTCATTCACACATCACAAACACACCAAGATATACATCAAAACAATTATATTTATATTGATAATTATCCACGATAGTATAAAAATAATTCAAATGCAAAATTGAAGTATCAATATCCAAACAAAATAAGTTAAACAAGTTCAATATCTCAGTAACAAGTTCAATATCCAAACAAAAAATCTCACGATCACAATGGAGGATGGTCTGGATCATATGGCGGGGTCTGGAGTGTTTGAGTGTACACCGGCGTGGACTGACTCAAGGACGATGGATTAGATGATGCCGAAGAGATGCCTGCTTCGGGATGACCTGACATGTTGCGTAGCATAGATTGTATATCCGCCATCATCTGACTCTGGCGCTCCATCATCTCAGTCTGATGCGCGACCGTCTCCTCTAGTGTCCTTATCCTATTACTATGATCATAACTGGATCTGGAGGTTGACGGTCGCTCACCAGCGACTGGAGGGGTCGATGCCCCAAGTGGCCCTAGTACGGCTCGCGCATGACCACTATCTGCGAAGCCATATACGCGGCCATGGTCCCAGCCACCTGCGGCCTCGACCCACGATGCTGCGTCAAAGCCCTCGGGGGTACCCCCGCGCTGCACCACCGTCTGGCTGTAGGTCTCCTACTCGAGTTTGATTTTTTGTTTAATATTTATCATAAAACTTAAATTATAAATATCTAATGAATAATTTAAACAAATATATAATTACCACAATGTATGCAGCGCGGTTGTCGATGTACTCCCCCGTCCCATGTGCTCGACGGTGAGTCCGCTCAAACACCGCCATCGGGGAGGGTCGCTGGACAGTCCCGTCATCCGACACCGTCGTCTACATTTATAAAACAAATACATTAATTAGTACACATAGTAACAAATAAAATATATAATTAAAAGATATACTTACCATACGGTTCGCGTGCACTGCAAATGCAACAGAGCCGTCGGTGTGACGCGCTGCTCCCCCCGACATGCGATTTCTAGCTGCATTCCGAGAAACCTCCTGCCATCGATCCGTCGACCATATCCCCACGAGCTGGTCCCATATATCCGGAGTAATCCAACCGGGGCCGTATCCCCGAGTCTCCGCGATGTTAGTGGTCCCAGCTCGGGCCATCGCTTGGGACCGAGCCTGCCCCAGCTGCCCGTTGTACCTTGCCCGGGAAATAGCCTCCCAGGCAGCGTAAATGAAGGGCCTCTAGTCATCGGCCCATGTATAGCGAGCCTGCAAAATAATAATATCAGTACCAATATTAATATATCATCATGCATGTAAAAAAAAAATAATACGTGCCTCAAACTCGCGCCATAACATGTCGACGTGCTCGCTAGGCACATGAGACCACGTAGGCCATGCCCCGTGCATGTATCGTCGAATAGTAGAAGAAATGCTTCTCGGCACTTCTTCTTGCTCGAACCTGCACAACAAAAATAAATTTTAATATTATATTATGATATAATGAATTTGTAATGATTCATAATTCATGATATATTACCGCTCCCTAATCACGCTAATCAATCTACGTGACTCTGTGGCTGGTGGAGGCTGCCACCTGTTCGGCCCACGTGGCCGCCTGCGTCTGGATGTACTAGCCTCGGCAGTATCATCCTCATGAGGATCAGCAACAGGAGGATCAGCAGCATGAATCCCCGAACGGATCTAAGGTTTTGCTAAATCATATCCGACTCGTCGATGCGTACGTGAAACATATGAACTCGTCGGATGCATGATTATTTTCTAAATGTTTCGAGACCGTTCGAGTCCATATTGGACGATTCCAGCGCGCGTCCGAAGTGGACGATTCCGGCGCGCGTCCGAAGTGGACGATTCCGGCGCGCGTCCGAAGTGGACGATACCGGCGCGCGTCCGAAGTGGACGATTCCGGTGCGCGTTCGAAGTGGACGATTTCGGCGCGCGTCCGAAGTGGACGATACCGGCGCGCGTCCAAAGTGGATGATTCCGGTGCGCGTCCCAAGTGGACGGTTCCGGCGCGCGTCCGAAGTGGACGGTTCCGGCGCGCGTCCGAAGTGGACGATTCCGGCGCGCGTCCGAAGTGGACGATTCCGGCGCGTGTCCGAAATTAATCTAAACCCTAATAATTAATCTAACAAATTAAACAATTAATCTAAATAATTAATTAACAATTAATTAACAATTATAAAACAATTAATTAACAATTATAAAACAATATAAATTATATATAAAATTATAAATTCCGGCGCCGGAGTCAGGTGGACTCCGGCGCCGGCGTACAGTGGCCGGACACACTGTCCGGCCACTGTACAAGGTCCGGCGGCGGCCATCGGCCGACCGCCGCCGGCCGAAACCCTAGAAATAGGGTTTCGGTCGGATTGATTCCCGCCGGCCGCAACGGGAAGAGACGGCCGGCCGGCGAGGCATACCTGAACAAGTCGGCAGCAGCGGGAGGAGGAAGAGGCGTCGTCGGCGTCGGCAGCGGCGGCGAGAGGCGAGAGGCGAGAGCAGGAGCGGCGGCGACAGCAGCGGGAGGAAGAAGGGTCGGGCGCGACTGGTGCCCTATATAAACTTATCAGCAACAACTCACTCGCCCGTTAGAAAGCCGTTGCTGATAAGTTATCATCAGCAACGGCTCACTTATCCGTTAGAAAGCCGTTGCTGATAATTAAAATATCAGCAACGGCTCGCATTTCCGTCAGAAAGCCGTTGCGGATAATTAAAATAATCCGCAACGGCTCGCGTGTCCGTTAGAACGCCGTTGCAGATACAGATATCTGCAACGGCTCGAGCGGCCGTAAGAACGCCGTTGCAAATAGCAACGGCTTGAGCGGCCGTTGCTGATAGCCGTTGCTTAAGACCTAATTTCTAGTAGTGGAATGAGGACACCAAATTCACATGCCGTTTCATTTGCTAGCTTGTGGTTTTGACTTTTCAATTCATTAGTTAAACACACCATCATATATTATGATCGAAGGTGACCTTTCTGTTGAATGAGATCCCACCATGCATCATATATATCTTGCTAGCCTTTGCACCTTCCGTTGTTATACTCTTTCAATCTCATACTAACAAGCTTCCTTGAGGATGACTATTTGCACTGAAGGCATCAAGGTTTGCATATATCTACTCGAGGCAAGACAATTTCCACCAAACTTCTCATTTGGCGTAATACCACATGCCAAAAGGTTGTCCCACTTGAGTCATTACAATGTTGGAGGGATCAAAGCAGCTCCTATTTTTACTCATCATTGTTTCCTGGATTGCCTTGATTTTTGTTTTGTTGTTAACGTGTGACAAATTAGGAACTATAATCCGGTTGACCTGAATTGAAATATGAACCAATCTAAACTCAACTTAGACCCAACTTAAACCTGACTTAATTAAGCAAGTCATATATTATTATGCCTGAAGATTGGAGTAATCTGATCTGATTTGGTATCTCTCATGGTCGAGCTGCAAAAGACACACTGACACTCAAGTCAGTGGGACTCCACGGTGGAGATAATGAAATTGGAACATAGGGATACCTGAGGCGTGTCGTGTCCGTATTTATGGCAAGTTAAGATGATGACGCTGCTTGGTAATCTCGTGAGGGTATTGCCCAAAATGGGTCGATGCTAATCTTGGAGATGGTGGGCATGTAATGGCGTATTCCTCGTGATAAGGAAAGACATAGATGTCCATGTATGACTGGGTGGAGTCCCGTGTGGAGTCATTCGGTTTTGGCTCAAATCTAATCCAGGAGCGTAGCTGGGTGGAGCCCTCGGGCGAGGTCTATTTGGTTCGACTTGAGGCAAATTGTGGGGCGCTACTGGGTCTGATTTGACCAAGCCCAATAGTTTTAGTCCAGTCCATAACCCTCGAGCTCGGTCAGAGTCTGGGGGACTGTGTATCGTGCTCTTTAAGTAGGGTTAACTTCCTTGCTTCTGATGCCTCTAGGCTTAAGGTACTTCTGGAAATATATGTTGTGTTGTGTTCAACCATTGCAAGGGTTGAGTTGTATCAGGTGGCCTTGGAGGTCAGTCTCAAGTAGGTGACTACAGAGGTCATGTTGAAGTGGTCGGCTGCGAAGGCCAAGCTGAAGTAGGTGGCCGTGAAGGCCGAACTGGAGCAAGTGATCGTGGATCTGAGTTGCAAAAGGGTGGCCGCGGAGGCTGAGCTGATATGAGTGACCGTGAAAGTCGTGCTGAGGTAAGTGGCCGTGGAGTCCGAGCTTGAGCAAGTGACTATGAAAGTCGAGCTGGAGAAGACGGCCAGGGAGGCCAAACTGAAGCAGGTGACCCTGAAGGTTGCATCGGAGTGGACGGCTGCGTAGGCCGAGTTGGAGCAAGCGACCCTAAAGGTCGTGCTGAGGTGAGTGGTCGTGGAGTCCGAGATAGAGCAAGCAATTGTGGAAGTGGAGCTGGAGAAGGTGGCCAGGGAGGCCAAACTAAAGCAAGTGACCCTGAAGGTCGCATGAGAGTGGAAGGCTGCGTAGGCCGAACTGGAGCAAGCGACCCTAAAGGTCGTGCTGAGGTGAGTGGTCGTGGAGGCCAAGCTAGAGCAAGCGACTATCGAAGTTGATATGGAGATGGTGGTCAGGGAGGCCAAATTGAAATAGGTGAACCTGAATATCACGCCCCAAACTCAGGGTCATGTGATTGGCCAAGGTATATGTGCTTATACCCCGTAGCCTAACTCAAGCACATGCCAACTCATAAAATATAGCGAAAGAAATAAATAACTTTTTAATTATAAAAGAGAAACCAAAACAGATTTTATTTAAACAGTAATATTTTTTAGCAAAAAGTTCAAGTGCGAAAATAACTGAATCAATGAGCAACAGTTCTTTAAATAAAATCTGAATAAAAACATGAATGTCCCCACATGACTACAACTCCAAAACACCAAATCACAAGTGCATGACAAAACTACTACTGACTCGACTACGACCCCTAACTAGGACTGCTATGAGATTAATGTAGCTCATCTGCCATCCAGCCGCGCCAAGTGCTCCAGCCCACATCACCGGTCAGGCTCTACGAAACAAAAACAACGACAATAAGTGAGTTTAGAGAACTCAGTGAGCGGTTCTACCAAACCCCACGAAAAACCAATCACAGAGATAAAACATAAGCAAAACACTTATCTCAACAAGAATAAGGTTACGAGGGTGTGACTAGCTATCAGACCATTTGACCACCACATGCCCAAAGGCATCCAACACCCTGACGGTGAAGTACAACATGCCTAAGCGTACCATGCCCTAAGGCAATAACACATACTAGAATAATCAGGATTGGCCCATCCGAACTTATCATAATATAAAGAAACTCGGGAGCAATCGAGATTGACCCATCCGAACCTGCTCCACGAGACATGAAGGAATAATCAGGATTCGCCCGTCCGAACTTGTCCCTTTAAGATATTACAGGAATAATCGAGATTTGCCCATCCGAACTTATTCCTTAAAAGCAACTCGAGAATAATCGGGATTTGCCCGTCCGAACTTATTCCACGAGGCCACACAAGAATAATTGAGATTTGCCCATCAGAACTTGTTCCAAAAGATAACATAGGAATAATCGAGATTCGCCCATCCGAACTTATTCCTTTAAATATAGAATCTTGGGAACAATCGGAATTTTTCCATCCGAACTTGTTCCACAAGATACAGAGGAATAATCGGGATTTGCCCATCCGATCTTGTTCCATAGGTTGAGAATTAGTCATCCAACCTTCCGGGCCAAGCCCACAATCTGGTTCCTAACCGAGCCTCTTCATCATTCAATAAGATATTGCATAACATGACCTAAGTCAAGTGTCTCCTACGGTGTCTTGGGGATGTCTCTGATCTATTGGGAAAACTCCATAAGACCCAAAGCTCGATCCCAACTTCTAGACCCGTAATGTCATAAATTCGTGAGGTTTTATTTCATGCATAACATTTAGTTGTTGGTTCATAACAGGTTATGCTGCCTCTTGCATTTTAATTATGCAATTAAAATTTGTCATCACCAAAATTAGGGTTTTATTTTAGGGTTTTATTCTCAGTTTACCGTTGAGCCCCAAACTGGTGTATCTAACTCGCATCTGGTTTCCAGAGTGTATCCTATATTTCCAAACTATATTTTCTGGTCGAAACGATAGGTTACACGACTATGTTCAGTAAACAATACACACCACAACAAGTATTTCAAAAACAACACAGATTCATCATCTCAGCATGAAATTCCAGCAACATTGAATTTTCAACATATCATGAAAATAAATCCGAAAATTCATAAAAATTAAATCCTTAATTCACCATCATATCAGATAATCTCACAAAAACCATATTTGTTAAACTAGATTTAACAAGCACTACAACCATCTTTAATCAAGAACCAACCTATAAGATCAAGAATTTATATCAAGAACCCCTATGCCATCAAGATCAAATCCCATCTTTGAAACCCATGATAAATTTCCAAAAATCAAAGGATTTATATCAAAGCATGCATCAATATTATAAGCATCCAAATTGATAAACAAATTGAATCATAGATAGCAAGATAACCTATCCCTTCACTTGACATTTCATCGAACACCTTGAGGGCACCATCTTCTTCCACCTTAGCCGAGCACCCCTAGGGTATTCCTAGGGCTGCCGAGCCATAAAGGGAAATCCTTGGGTTCCCTCCCACAAGTTGACACAAGATTCGGCGATCAAAACTAGCGATTTGACGAAAATACACAAGAAACAAGAACATCGCTCAAATCGGCTTAAGAACACGAGGAAACCCGAGAAAGGAGGGGTAAAACCACTCACCCGATTGGAAAGAAAGAACTAGAGAAGATTTTTCAAGCGGCAGCCTCCTAATCCGGCCTCAAAGGGGGCGACTCGGCTCAACAAGGGGGCGGCGGCTCCAAGACCAAGAAGGGGGGAAGGGGGGAGGGGGGGGGCTCCACCTCAAGTTGGCTGCTCGAAGAGAAGGGGAAGTGGGGAGGATGGCTCGGCGGTTGGGCTTGAGGGCGGCGGCTCCAAGGAAGAGGAAGAAGGGAGAGGGGCGGCTCCTCTCTCCACGTGGCTTGTGCGGCTCCAATGGGGAGCCGCAAGCCAAAGGGGGAGGGGATTTTATAATCCCCTCCTCAAACCTAATTTTCACTAACCCTCTTAGCAAATCCGCATCCGCCTCAAGCCGAATTCGAACCCACTAACCCAACTAAATTTAATTAAACCCATTCTAAACCCCATGCTCCACATAAGCACCCATATACGACATAACCATGCACACACATCACAACAATTAAATAAATTTATTCAACCAAGAAATTTTTTTGCATAAATCAAATTCCTACTTACCCGAGCTCGCAAACTCGCACCAGACCATGAGTCGACTCGGCTCGACCTCGAACTAGCCCGCTAGGCTGACAATCATAAATAATAATAGAATACTTATAAATATTTAGGATATTACACTGAAGGTTGCATCAGAGTGGATAACTGCGTAGGCCAAGCTGGAGCAAGCGACTCGTCTTTGATTGGTATGTAGCAACTTTTGTGTCGCCTCGAGGTATCAAATCGACATATTTTTGTCGTGTTTTTCTTGTGCCCTCGTGGCTTCCGAGTCTGGCATGTCGATTTGATAGTGGAGATTTTCTCATCCTACATGGCAGTTGTTGACTGGCGTTTGCCTCCTCATTTTTGGGGGATGCATCATCGCTGAAAAATCGTCCGATTGTGTCTTGGGGACTTCTAGAGAATCGTCGATTGGTGAGCTGGTCGGTTGGGATTTAATCACATTTTCACTGATGGCCATTGGATAGGGGGGTTGTCATTCTTCAGCCTATAAGGTGACTATTTTCTTCCTTGTTTCGAGCCTTTTTCATGTTCTTTGGCATTCATCCTTAGCAGGTTCTTGCTGGTGCTCTTTTGGTTAGTTTCCTTTTTCTTCCGTTGTTGATCTCCTTTGGTAAGTCTTCTTGTTGTTTTTGTTTTTCTTCTATGTATCGTTGATGTTGATTCTAGTTTTGGCTTCTTCACAATTCATTTAGTAGTACCATGACTATCGGGTACTCTTTCGTAGTTTTTCGAGATGAATTGTTTAGAATCCTTCAGTTTGCAGGGTGAGATGTCTACTTTATTGAATTGCCGAGCATGCCCACTCATTTGCGGGAGAGCACTTCAGGCAGGAAAGAGAAAGATCCATTGGTGGATAGCTTATTGAGGCCGATAAGGATTTCGCAATCCCAGAACCCAGGAGTCTCTAGATCTAGGGCGGAGGTGGTCGCACTGCTAGAATATTAGCTATCAGCCACAGGGCTCACCGATGGCCGCATGGGCCGTCAGAACCATTCACGGCTTTTCGACGACCGTAAGGGCCGTGGCTGATGTAATCCAATCAGCCACGGCTCATATACGGCCGCCGAATGCCATCGCTCATAGGTGATGGTGCGCACGGGGCGCGAAATGAAATAACCTAGTAGCGACGGCTTAGCGGGGGCCAAAGGGCCGCTAGTGATATAAGTAAGTAATTAGCCACGGCCAGGAGCGGCCGTCGCTTATTAATTGATGGCATGAATGCGGCGCGGAAATAAAAAATACGTCACCGATGGCTGAGAGAGGGCTATGCGACTGTCGCTGATACTATTATTAGTTGTCCACGATTTATCGACGACCGATGGGCCATCGGTGAAAAACCTTTTTATTTACGTACACGCCTGATCCTTCCTCTTTCCCCCGATCTCTTCCTATTATTAGATTTCGCTGCTGCTAATCGTCCTCTACATGACCCTTTGCGCCATCAAGATGCTGCCCTCGCCCTCGCCACGCCACCGCCCCATCTCCCCCTCTCCCCCGCCCGCGTCGCCGCTGGTTGGCCTGCTCCCTCGCCCTCGCCGTCGATCCCTCTCCCCTCTCCGGGCCGGCGCCGACCAATTTTTTTTTAAATTCGATTAATTAGTGTTTAATTAGATTTATTACTATTAATTACTGTAATTAGTTAATGCTAGGGTTAATTTTAGATTTAATTAGTAAATTACTGTTAGTTTTTTTAAAAATTAGATTAATTAGTTTTTAATTAGATTTAATTACTGTTAATTATTTATTAATTAGATTTAATTAGGGTAGACTAAATGTTAGGGTTAATTTTAGTTGGATGTAATTATAATTTTGAAATCGTCCATTTTGGACTCACGGTCAAATTATCCATGGTTGACTCGCGCTGGAATCATCCATAATGGATGGACTCGCGCGCGCCGAAATCGTCCACTTTGGACTCGCGACCAAATTGTCCACATTGGACTTGTGCCGGAATCAAGACGAGTTGATACATTTCACGTACGCATCGACGAGTCAAGTTTTAATTTTGCAAAACCTTAGATCCGTTCGGGGGTTGTATGT
This sequence comes from Canna indica, assembly GCA_034359265.1. Classification (NCBI taxonomy): domain Eukaryota; kingdom Viridiplantae; phylum Streptophyta; class Magnoliopsida; order Zingiberales; family Cannaceae; genus Canna; species Canna indica. The sequence goes on along the minus strand of CP136898.1, from coordinate 25,004,822 downwards.
TCGTGTAAACGAAGTAAATGATCTTTTATACGACGTACAACCCTTGAATTATCCCTAATTGGATAATTTGAGAACATAGTTATTTATATTGTACTTAGTTTATTTCTTTTAGTCATTATTTATTTTTAAATTTTGGCTTGTATCTCCATTGTTCTTCTAATTATACAAGATTTTCAGCAATGACGCTACTCCTGAACATCAAGTCCGATTGTAATATCAGCGGGGTTGCGTTTGATCGGATTGCAGGCTTTATCAATGGTATGCTACCTCCAAATAACAAGTTAGAGTCAACTTTTTATAAAACAAAAAGTTGATGAGGAAATTAGGGCTTGGGTATGAAAAGATACATGCATGCCAAAATAACTGTATTTTATATTATAAAGAAAATGCATAGTTGCAGCAATGCCCGGTATGTGAACATCCTCGTTACAAGGAGAAGAAATCGGTCAGACAAAAAATATCCCCTTTAAGGTGCTTTGGTATTTTCCACTGACACCGAGACTTCAAAGGTTATTCATGTCGGAAAAGACTGCCCCCTATATGAGTTGTCATGCAAGAAGTCGTGATGATATAGTAATGACTCATCCATCCGACAGTGAAGCATGGAAATATTTGGATAGGTGCTATCCTTAATTTGCTAGGGATACTAGAAATATCAGGTTGGGATTGTGCATGGATGGTTTTAATCCATTTGGTAATTCGGCAACTCCGTATTCAGTATGGCCAGTGTTGTTAACAGTTTATAATTTGCTGCCCTCAATGTGTATGAAAGATGAATTTATCTATATTTTGATGATTATTTCGGGTCCTAGGGGTCCTCGCAAAGAAATTGACGTATTTCTCCGACCCTTAATTGATCGGGTCATTGGCCTCTTTGAATTCTCCAGACTTCCTTGGCTCACCAACGAGATGTTGGAAGAGAACTAGGTGTTCCGAGGGAAATTCGCTTCCTCCAACGGCTACTCATTCGCGGGGGAATGAGTCCGCGTTGCTGGAGATGGCGATGGTAGCTGGTACGTCAGCGGGAGTTCATCGACCTGTTCTGATCTTGTGCTTCCATTCTAGTAATCAATCAATTTTTCTCGAGGGGTGGGTCCTTGGGAACACGTCCAATTTCTGATCGGCAGGTTGAGGGAGTCTACGTCGAGAGATTCTGAGGTGCGGTCTCGAGAGCTCGAGGCATTGAGGTTTAAAATGGTTGAGATGGAAAGGGTTTTTGTGGCGAAGGTTGATGAAGTCACACACCTGAATGTGGTTGTTTCTGAGTCTGCTACCCGGATAATGGACGTGGAGAGCAAGTCTAGGGCGAAATTGGAAAATCTTGGGGGTTAAGCAGTGATGACGAGCTCTGATGTCCAACTAAGTTGGTTGCATATGGATAATAAATTTAGGAATAGTGGCAGTAGGGCTGAGTACTACATCAGACGATCCCAGTCGAGCTCGCTAAGGAGCGTAAGGCGTGATTGTGCGCGGGGAGTCGAGTAAGGGCTCTGAGGCCGAAAGTGATAGCGTGATAGACAACAAGCCAGACTGGTGAAAACCAAGTCCTGGTCGTGTAAGGGCGCTGAGGTCGGAAGTAGCTGCTCTAGGGGTCGAGGACTTTAGTCGGGGGTTCAAGCTGAGCTCGCTGAGGAGCGTAAGGTAGGACTGCACGCGAAGAGTCAAGTAAGGGCTCTGAGACCGGAAGTAATGACGTGATAGCTAGCGAGCCAGACTGGTGAAAACTAAGTTCTGGTAGTGTAAGGGCACTGAGGCCAAAAGTAGCGGCTCTAGGGGCTGAGAACTTTACTCGAGGGTTCAAGCTGAGCTCATCGAGGAGCGTAAGGCAGGACCACAAGTTGAGTAAGGGCTATGAGGTCGGAAGTAATGGCGTGTTAGCCAGCGAGCCAAGCTGGTGAAAACCAAGTTGTAGTCGTGTAAGGGCGTTGAGGCCGAAAGTAGCGGCGCCTCTAGGGGCCGAGGACTTTACTCGATCAGGGGTTCAAGTAGAGCTCATCGAGGATCGTAAGGCAGGACCACGCACGAGAAGTCGAGTAAGGGCTCTGAGACAAGAAGTCATGGCGTGATAGCCATCGACCCAGGCTGGTGAAAACCAAGTCCTGGTTGTGTAAGGGCGCTGAGGCTGGAAGTAGCGGTTCTAGGGGCTGGGGACTTTACTCAGAGGTTCAAGTCGAGCTTTTTGAGGAGAGTAAGGCAGGACTGTGCGCGAGGAGTCGAGTAACGACTCTGAGGCTAGAAGTAATGACGTGATAGCCAGCGAGCCAAACTGATGAAAACAAAGTCCTGATCGTTCAGGGCGCTGGAACTCGTAATAGGCACTGAGGCCGATGTGCCAAACCGGTGTAAATCACTACTAGAAAAATGGGCATCAGCAATGGCTGATGCTGTTGTTGAAAATCATCAGCAACGACGTGCAACGGCTGGCGTCGTTGCAATGGAGCCGTGGCAGAAAATCGCGTTGCTGATAACTTAGCAACGGATTAGCAACGGCCGCTCGGGCCGTTGCTAAAAATATTATCAGCAACGGTTTTGCCACGGACGCGGAGCCGTTGCTGATAACATTAATAGCAACGGCTGGTGAGACCGTAGCAACGCCATTAGTAAAAGCCCGTTGCTAAGCCGTTGTGGTAGGTCATCAGCAACGACTTTCGATAAACTTTTAGCAACAGCTTTTCGACGGATGGCCGTGGGAAAGCCGTTGCTGATGATGTGAACCTAGTAACGAAAAAAATTAAAATTTCAAATTTCCATTGATACATTGATACATTATCTGATACATAACTCACACACCCATACACTCATACACACATTCATTCACACATCACAAATACACCAAGATATACATCAAAACAATTATATTTATATTGATAATTATCCACAATAGTATAAAAACTATTCAAATGCAAAATTGAAGTATCAATATCCAAACAAAATAAATTAAACAAGTATAATATCTCAGTAACAAAGTCAATAAAAAAATCTCACGATGACGATGGAAGATGGCCTGGATCATTTGGCGGGGTCTGGAGTGCTTGAGTGTACACCAGCGTGGATTGACTCGAGGATGATGGATGAGATGATGCCGAAGAGATGCCTGCTTCGGGATGACCTGACATGTTGCGTAGCATAGCATGCATCTCCGCCATCATCTGACTCTGGCGCTCCATCATCTGACTCTGACGCGCGACCGTCTCCTCTAGAGTCCTTATTCTGCTACTATGATCATAACTGGATCTGGAGGTGGACGACCGCTCACCAGCGACCAGAGGGGTCGGTGACCCAAGTGGCCCTAGTACGGCTCGCGCATGACCACTATCTGCAAAGCCATATACGCGGCCATGGTCCCAGCCACCTGCGGCCTCGACCCACGTTGCTGCGTCAAAGTCCTCGGGGGTGCCCCCGCGCTGCACCACCGTCTGGCTGTAGGTCTCCTACTCGAGTTTGATTTTTTGTTTAATATTTATCATAAAACTTAAATTATAAATATATAATGAATAATTTAAACAAATATATAGTTACCATAATGTATGCAGCGCGGTTGTCGATGTACTCTCCCGTCCCATGTGCTCGACGGTGAGTCCGCTCAAACACCGCCATCGGGGAGGGTCGCTGGACACCCCTGTCATCCGACACCGTCGTCTACATTTACAAAACAAATACATTAATTAGTACACATAGTAATAAATAAAATATATAATTAAAAGGTATACTTACAAATAAAATAAAATTTAATATTATATTATGATATAATGAATTTGTAATGATTCATAATTCGTGATATATTACCGCTCCCCAATCACGCTAATAAATCTACGTGACTCTGTGGCTGGTGGAGGCTGCCACCTGTTCGACCTGCGTGGCCGCCTGCGTCTGGATGTACTAGCCTCGGCAGTATCATCGGCACGAGGATCAGCAACAGGAGGATCAGCAGCATGAGTAAGTGTAGGAGTCACACCGATCGGAGACTCCGAAGCTCTCCTGCGACGATAACCACGACCAGACATATAATCAGATTATTGTATAAATAGTAGAGATATATTTAATAAAATATATACTTTACAATTATTCCTCATCATCTGAATAAGAGTCTTCGAATTCTTCCTCTTCTTCCTCTTTTTCATCTTTTTCATCTCCAGCTTCCTCAATTTCATGATCGTCATCATTAGCATATTCAACTTCTAATTGAATTGACGTTGTGTCTGCATCCTCGAGTATTGGAATAATACGATCTACAGTAGGAGGATCATCTTCTTGATAGAAACCATCTGTCATATCAGGTATCAGCTCATTTTCTCCTACTATCGGATCAATTTTTTCTCTACCTTTTGTCTTACAGACTACACGCCAATCTGCTCTATCTTTATTTCGAGCTGGATACTTCGCGTAATATAATTGTTCGGCTTGTGATGCCAATATAAAAGGCTCATTTGCTGCCAATTTAGATTTGTAATTAACCTCAACAAGTCTTATAAAAAGTTGGCTCAAACTTATTATCAATAGGCAGCATTCCATTAATCAATCCTGCAATCCGATCATACGCAACCCCGCTGATATTACATTCGGTCTTGATGTTTAGGAGCTGTGTCATTGCTGAAAACCTAGTGTATTTAGGACAATTCTCATACAAAGGTTCATCGACAGCTTTCAACATCTCGTAAAATTCTGCAGCTTCTTTATTTAGTAATTCAATCTCTACCGTAGTTTGTACTTCTGTGATATCAACCGCTGTAGTATCTGGTGGGACTGATGTCTGAAGAACTGGCCGATCAACATTATCATTCAGGTGGAATTGACCCCCAAGACTATCAAGTATCATAGTTCTATAGGAATTAGATTGACTAGATGAAGAAGCACCAGCAGAGGAAGATTCACCATATGTCTGAACGACAGGATTACTCGACATTCTGACTTCACGTGACTCCTCGTGACAAGTCCATAGAAAATATCTTGGTGCAAATCCTTTGCTATATAGATGCAGAGTGACAGTCTCCCGATCCAAAAATCGTCCATTCAAACAAATGCAACACGGACATCGGATTTGATCACCGATGCTAACGAAATTCCGATTCGAATAGGCGAAATTTAGGAAGTACGTTACGCCTAATCGAAACTCATTCGTTAAAGCTCCACGATCAAGACGTCAGTACATCCAACTTCGATCAGCCGACATGATTCTGTCAATCAATGACAATTTCTTTGGTTAATCTCTTTAGGTGAGATTGTCCTATTCCATTTGGGATTTATGTTATTTATATTGCACTAAGTACTTATTTTAACCGCTAACTTCATTCTAAATTTCGGCAGTATCTCCCTACAGTTCTCCGAATACGCATATCATCTGGGCGCGTATCGGAGAACAAGAAAGATGTTGCCGAAATTTAGAATAATTAGTTAACAGTTAAAAGAAAAACGTAAGTGCAGTACAAATAACTATATTTCCAAATTGTCCAATCAGGGATAATTTAAGAATTGTACGTCGTATAAAAGATCATCTACTTCTTTTACACGAACATACAATCCCCGAACGGATCTAAGGTTTTGCTAAATCATATCCGACTCGTCGATGCGTACGTGAAACATATCAACTCGTCGGATGGATGATTATTTTCTAAATGTTTCGAGACAGTTCGAGTCCATATTGGACAATTCCGACACGAGTCCAAATTAGACGATTTCGGCAGGAGTCCAAAATGAACTATTTCGGCACGCGTCCGAAGTGGACGATTCCGGCGATTAATTAGACGATTAATATTAATCTACATCATTTTCATTAATTTAAATAATTAACCTACCATTATTAAATATTAATCTAACTAAATTAAACTAAAAATTAATATAAACTCTAAAAATTAATCTAAACCCTAAAAATTAATCTAACAAATTAAACAATTAATATAAATAAATAATTAAATAATTAATTAACAAATAAATAAATAAATTAAAAAAAAATAATATACTATTTCCGACGCCGGAGTCCGGTGGACTCCGGCGCCGGCGTACAGTGTCCGGACAGTGTGTCTGGACACTGTACAAGATCCGGCGGTAGCCATCGACCGCCCGCCGTCGGTCGAAACCCTAAAAATAGGGTTTCAGTTGGATTTCCCATCGGCCGCAACGGGAAGAGACGGTCGGGCGGCGATGAATACCTAAAATCGGCGGTCGAGGACGAACGGCAGCGTCAGCAGTGGCAGCTCGGTGTCGTCGGCGTCGGCGAGAGGCGGGAGGAGGAGGCGGTGGCAGCAGCGGGAGGAAGAAGGGGTGGGCGCGATCTGTGACCTATATAAACTTATCAACAATGGCTCACTCGCCCGTTAGAAAGCCGTTGCTAATAAGTTATCATCAACAACGGCTCACTTGTCCGTTAGAAAGCCGTTGCTGATAATTAAAATCATCAGCAATGGCTCGCGTGTCCGTTAGAAAGCCATTGCAGATACAACATATCTGCAACAGCTTGAGCGGCCGTTGCTGATAGCCATTGCTGAAGACTCAATTTCTAGTAATGAATTGAATTTTGGTCGTTGAGTGGAGCACCGTGCTGGGGAACGGCTCTGAAAGCTGAAAACGTGTGCGGGAGTTATGGTCAAACTCGCTGAGGAGCATGAGGTGGAATCGTGCATGAAGATTCAAGTAGGTTTCAAATAATAGAATATTCGTAGGTGGCAAGATGGCTACAAAGTTCCCTGGGCATATATAGAGAAGAGATGCAAGAAATGCAATTTTATTGGATGATAAAGAAATTGCGCGTATAGGATGAATGTTCAGTCTGAGCTTTATTTGTGCATGTTGTGGTGTTTTGATTACGACTTGAGTTCCTTCAGGGGTTGAGTTGGGGTTGCTTTCGCATGTCCCTTCCTGAGTTTGGCTCGGAGGCTTCCGCTGGCTATTTGTCTTTGGTTGCATAAAGCGTTTATGGGCCATTAGACCCTTTCTTTGGTTTGATCTTTGGCTTAAGGCATTCATTATAGTACCATCGGGCTTCTTTCTGATCAGCATGCAACATGCCTACTTCCGTTTCCGAAATAAGAAACTTTAACGCCAGGTGGGAGTGGATAAGACAGCTCCTAGATTGTTCAAAGATGATCGTCCTAGGATTTGGGAGTTGAATGTCATCGTTAGCCGACCATATGGCTTCACGAACGTCAACCCTTTCTCCCGAGAAGCCTACTAGATTTGCTTTGCACGGTGTAAGCGAGGCTTCTATTAATTGAATTTTCTCAAAGGTAGAGTAGAAAATGATGTCGGTCGAGCTGTCTTGGTTGACAAGAACCTTTTTGACAATGAAGTTTCTTACAATCACGAAGATTACTATAGGATTGTACAGGTTTTGATCAGTTCCCCGAAAATCAAATTCGTAGAACGATATACCGGGGTTTTGGGGGTAAGCCGGCATGGGCGAGTGGCGCTATCAACCGCCATGAGTGCTCGAAGAGACCTCTTTCTGGCCGAGCTCGACTCACCGCCTCCTACAAATCCGCCGACAATGTAGTCGATGACTCCTTGGAGCTCGTTTCTTGAGCGATTAGTTGGTTGTTCTCCTTATGGGAATTCGGAGGTGTCCGACTTTGTCATCAAGGGTCGCGGCTCCTCCTCTGACCTCTTTCTCTGGTGATGGATGTATTTGTCCAAATGTCCTGCGCAGACTAATTCTTCAAGTTGATCTTTGAGGAAATCTCCCGCATCTAGCTTGGGCAAGCGCCCCTTGGTGAGCGTGCCGAGGGGCCTCGCTCGCGCGCCCGTCTACCCCGCGAACCCGCTTTGGTGGACGCTGGCGCGCGGGCTCGCGATTGCCGGATCCCGCGCCGAACGGATACTGGTGACATTAAGCGCCGAAACATTTCAGCACCCGAAACATTTCGGCGCTTGGTGGCAGGTGCCGAAATATTTAGACACCTGTAGTAGGCGTCAAAATTTTTGATATTAGATTTTTTAAAATTATTTTTACATTTTGACGCTTGCAATCGGCGTCAAAAATTTTCCGTCGAAAAATACATATTTTGTTGTTGTGATATTGTTGTCTAAAATAATAGTAGGAAGATATGTTGTAGCTCCAAGATGTGCTTTAACCATACCAAGTCCCATAAAGTATTTCTAGGCCTCTATGAGACAATAGTAGTAGCTAGGGCAACTCCCTTTTTAGAAGTACCTCTAGTCCTTCTAAGGAGGTTCCAGAAGATATGCCGTTCATCCCCCCTACGGCCCTACTATCAAATTAACATATTAAAATCATGATAGAAATTAACGAAGCTATATATCAAAGACTCTTTCCGGACAATCTGCAGTGATCATGCTAAAAATACCAGGTACTTCCTTGATTCCCAGAGTTATTTATTATCATGTCATGTTGTCATGTAGTCTGATAGGATCGGTCAATCATTAATTATATATCATCTGGTAAACCTTCTACTCCGACGAATTTATGGAATCGGTTGTGCAACATATATATCAGTCTAATTGATTCCTTCCCACCTAACGTCTGATCTAACATCTCGTACGTAATATTCAGTAATGGCTAGCTGAAATACTTCCAACTATATCATCAACATATATATTTGTCAAAAGATAAAGTTTTCCCTTTGGCTTTCAAAAGCAAATTTGATTTGTTTTTTTGGCAAAACAGTTCTCAGTTAAGTTTAATATTGCCATAGATTATATAAATCCCATTAACTGATCTTCATTATATATATATATATACTTGGAGGTCCATTTTGATCTACAAAGAAATGGAGCGATTAATTAAAATATATAGTTAATTAAACGCAAGTGCAAGCATTTGATTTTGATCATACGCTTTGACAAAAAAGAATGGGTGTGATAGATCGAGAAGCATGCATGCTTGTAGGTGGTTTGTTACGATCGACCGAGAATGAAAGATTAATTATCTAATCTAATTAATATAATAAGGTTGGCTGCTGATGCTGATCGATTGGTTGGCAGGGAGGTGAGACTTTGGGAACAAGTTCTTGCGTTGGGAAGATAATTTATTTCTACATCGGGAACACAACAGTACGATTAATTATAATTTAATTGTGCAACTAATTCATCTGGATTAACTAGCTCCATACTAATTCGCAAATTATACCATCTTTAGGTATATTAATTTTACCTTAATTAGTTAATTAAGACATGTATGCATCTAGGATATACAATATATAGCAAATTATTAATTTGTTAGCAAACAGATTACCCCATAATTAATTCCTTGTTACCAAGTCCTACAATTTTAAATGAAGTCTAATTAAATGCCCATGATCTTCAGTTATTTTTAATTTTTGTATAATAATAATAATAATAATAATAATAATAATAATAATAATAATAATAATAATAATAATAATAAATGTAATTATGAAATAAATGAAAATAAAATTATTAAAAATTAATGAAAAAATCATCATTATTATTAATTATATATTTGTATTAAAAACTACTAAAAAATATTATTATAATTTAGTTACAACGGATGATACCATATATAAGCATTTTTATAAGTTCTCAACTATAATAATTATTTGCATTTGGAATTGCCCGAGAGTTAAGCAATTGTACGTGTATATATTCTTAATATTTTAGATTTTACATATTTTTTTCATCCAATTTTTAGATATTTATTCAATTATAATTTTTTTGCAAAAATCAAAACAATATGATTATCAAATTTAAATATTCACAACAAAAAAATCAATTAAAAATCGGGGTTAGATGTAGTTTAAAAACTAGCACCAAATTGATGGATAAAACAAACTTGGATATTTTTGTATGCGATGAAATTGAGGTAAAAACACAAAAACAAAAAAAATTAAAAACCCATGTTTAATTAGTGTCTTAATTTAATTTAAATTTTTGTATTGGTGCTCGTAGTTAAATTCTATGCTAGGTACAAGTCCAGTGGACTCGCACCCTATGATGTGTTTATCTTTTTCTAACTTTCTATCTCTTCATTTAATGAAGAGATAGAAAGAGATAAACACATAACTACAACATAATTAGTCTATAGGGACACATAATTAGAGATAAATTAGATTTTTATTTCTAAATATTTACATTTAAAGACTAATTAATAGACACAAAATTTATTCGTAATTAGCTTTTAAAAATAACTTTAGAGTCAGATCAATTAAATGACTCTGTTGATGGTGATTTCTATAGTTTAGAGTCAAATCAATTAAATGACTATGTTATTGTTGTTTCTATAAATTTTTAGAGACTAATTAAAAATAAATTTTATGTCTATTAGTATCTAAATGTGAAAATTTAAAAATAAAAATATAATTTATCTTTAATTTTGTATTTGTGTTGTAGTGCCGGTTGAAGTGTGAGTCCAACGTATATAAAATAAATCTACCCAGAGCGTTATTACAAAAGTTGATAGAGTATCGACCTATTGGGTGAGCACAAGTACCAAGATATTTAAAGAGTTTTCATTAATCCCACATCAATCTAATTTATGAAGAATAATTTATTGTTTAACTTTTTAAATTTTCTTTATGCACCGTACAATTTTTTAATCCTAGCTATATCCTTCAAACCTATTTATAAAATTATACATCAACGTTGGATTAAAGAACTATCCAAAAATTTAAAAATATTATAGAAATCGGCTTCATTATCGATTTCTGCATCTAAGTCACGGTAGAAATCGGCACCAAAGCATATTTGGGCGCCAACGCCAATATCTATGGCGTCGATTTATTATTATTTTTAATTAAACATTTAACTGAAATCGGCTAACATTTGTTCTTGGTGATTGTTACATAACAATGATTGAAGTATATATTGCAAAAATACTGATAAAATATATACTGCTCAGTGGTTACTATTGCATAAGTCCTGACAAAATTCTGTACATGAAATGGTTTTTAATTGTTTATATATATAAATAGTAGAACTCTTAATTTCTTGTTGTAGGTGACCAATATAGGTTTAGTTTAATTACCATGGCATATATGTTTGTATATATGGTGGTGTATATAGCGTGAGGTGGAAGATGATGGTTGGTTCTCAAGTAAACGTTTAGGTTAGAAATAACAAGAGATGTCGAAAGAGGAACTGAATTCACCCACCCAAGCAACCTCTCTTTCTCTCTCTCTCTCCACCTGTTGTTGGTCTACACGTACCATCAACCACCGTTGCATGTAACTATCCGTAACCCTCTAACGAGAATATATTAATTCTCTCTTTTTATATCTCCCCACTATCTCCACCTCTGTCTTCTACTTCTTCTTCACCCAAGACCCCGAATTAATTTTGCAGATATATACTGCTCTCTCTCTCTTCCCTTTCTCTTGACAAGAAACAACGCATATAAGTCAAAAGAGTGAAGAAACCATCATCATCATCATCATCATCATCATCATACTACAATATCTTTTTCTGCGATCTGGCCGGGTGGGTGGAACTCCAAGATCATCACTACCCGCAGAAGATGTGCACCAAGGGTCATTGGAGGCCTGAGGAAGATGAGACTCTCAAAGAACTCGTCACCAAATATGGCCCTCACAACTGGAATGCCATCGCCGAAAAGCTCCAAGGAAGATCAGGCGCAACATCTTCATATATCTCCCCCTCTTCTTGTTTGTTATGATTATGATTTGTTCAAGTCGATCTGTGATGATTTGGTTTCACTATATTATCAATGATTGGGATTTTAATTGATCGATCAGGGAAGAGTTGTAGGCTGAGATGGTACAATCAATTGGATCCGAGAATTAACAGGAACCCTTTCACCAAGGAGGAGGACGACCTGCTACTCGCCGCTCACAAGATCTACGGGAACCGATGGGCCATTATCGCTCGCTTTTTCCCCGGGCGCACCGACAACGCCGTGAAGAACCATTGGCATGTGATCATGGCACGGAAGCACAAGCAACGATCTCGGCCTCCCAGAGATTGCAGTTCAATTACTTCCTTCAGTGCCGAAGATGAGCACTCTTCGAGATGCAGGAAGAGAAAACTTGAGCCCGGAAATTATATGATCTCCATCACAGATCAGGACCATGCAAGAACTGGCGCTGTTCATGACCATGGATGGTGCCCTAACTTACGTGAAGGTAATATATTAACAAGTTATCTCAGGTCTCAACCATGTATATATATATATATATGTTTCTTTACTTCCATATATGATCATGCGAATTACATTGCAGATGGAGATGCTTTTTTTGTGAAAGCAGAAGGAAATAATTCAGTGTTCTACGATTTTCTTCAAGTAAATAGTAATTCTGAGAGTAACTCCGAGAGCACTCAAGAGTATTTGATGAGCAATATTAGAGAACAAGATGAGGATAACAAGCAGAAGAATAAATTAACTTCTCCTGTCAGGTTCATTGATTTCCTGGCAGTTGGAAGTTCGTAGTTATACATCTAATTGTTTATATATGATTAATACGTAATTATATATGTACTGTTTACAAACCCTAACATTAGGCATTTTAATTGTTAATTTTTTTTAAAAAAGAACTACAATATTATACGCTTGATAATTAATTCATTGATCAATGTTAATTCTTTGATCTGATTATTCATAACATTTCCCAAGTAAATGATCAATGCCGTGTTGACAAATGTAAAATCTTTAAATCTTTAAGTTATGGTTTTAATCTATATATATTGCTTCCTCCGTGTCTATTGTCTACTCCATCTATAAATATAGATGATTAGCGTCTAGGGATGAATTTTTTCTTTTTAAGGAACTATCATGCATGTATGGCTCAAAACTGATCATTTTAACTTATAGTAATTACTTGCAATGAATATATGATCAACTAATTCCTAGATTGATTAAGTACATAGATATTTATCATAGAGATTAATTTTTCCTGGAATATGTATCTTGTGAATTATATAATTTAGTGGGACACTATATATATTAGACTTGAGAATTATAGCTTAATTAATTTGTTGATTCTAAAAAGAAGACTCTTAGGTTGCGTTTGGTACATTGCTTGACAATATTATAATGGTAATCCACGTTACCATAAGATAGATTGTCACATTCAATTTACTAATAATATAATATTATCCCGTTTGACATGTTTGATCAATATAGATGAAAATTATTTATTGTCTTTTCTAACTTTACAAACTATTATAATTTTTTTTTTGTCAAAATTTGGCAGTGTCTTGCATGGAAAAGAATGTATGGAAGAGAAGAACAATGTTACAATTTAAAATTATCATTTGTGGTAATCCATATAGCAACCTCCCATTAATTGGTAATGTGTGGGACAATCTAGAATAATGATAAAGTGTCTTAACTAAACATGATAATGTGTGGGGCCCTAAAAATTTAAAAGCCACATTCTCGATAATGCAGATAGATTAGTGCATACCAAACACCCTCCTTTAGGGGTTTGGTTGAAGCGATGGAATGAAATTAATTAGGAAAGAATGGCAACATATAAGAAGCAGAATAGAGATGCAATTAATAATTGGTTTGCATTAGAAATAAATAATTAAGGAATTTGTTTGCTTGTGAAGCATAAAAATAAAAATTGAAAATAATGAGTGAATGACCAAAGTACTCTTCTTTTTCTTCTTATTCTTGTTTTTAAGGAGTGAAAAATCTTTCTTGATGCGTCCAGCTCTTGATAATGAAAACAGGTTACATGTTTTTTATTTCTTCCTCGAGGAACTTCATTCTCCTGCAGAGGTAATTTAACTATAGCTTCAACATATATATAATTAAATGTGGCTTTAAGAATATTATCATCATCACCTTCAAAACATGATTTTAGTTCAATATATATTCGAAGAAGAATCATAAACTTTATTCAATTTTTGCCATATTTCATAAGCACAAGAGCAAGATGACAAAATAAGCAATTTATCACCTTAATATATATACAAAACATGCAATTCCTTTTGTTCCTTAGTCCATCAAGGCAAAGGTGACATGGTTTATAATTATTTTTTATTGCATACCAAAGATCATAATAAATAGATTTTATAAAGGTTTTCATCCTTAGCCGGCCTACAACATGCAAAATTTTCACTAACGAACATAGGTGGACTATACTAGTGGACTATCCAAAAGAGATTGCCATGTGTATAAGTGGATTTGTTAAATCTAATTCTATATCCGCTTTGATACTAATATTTGATGGGTAGATCATACGTATAGGCTAGAAAATGGGGTGAAGAATGTGTATAGTTAAATTAGACTCTAATTGCATTTTGTCGTTCTATATAATCGCAACTCAAGCTAAGTATCAAAAATATCAAATTTATATCAATTAAGCACACGCAATGGTACTAAAAAGATAATAATGCGAGAATATTAATTAAAAACAATATTAATACAAATATTTATAGTGGTTCAACTTCTAATCAACATCAATCAAAGTCTGAACGCATATCAATTCGAACATCAGTCGAAACACTACTAGTTGGCCAAAGTTCAGTTTCATATTCAATTTGAGGTTTTGAGTATATATGCGTATTCGGAGAACTGTAGGGAGATGCTGCCGAAATTTAGAATGAAGTTAATGACTAAAAGAAATACTAAGTGCAATATGAATAACATGAATCCCGAATAAAATATGATCATCCCACCTAAAGACATTACCTAAAGATATTGCAAACTTTTTGACAGAACATGTCGGGCGATCGAAGTTGGATGTACCGACGAATTCATCCTGGAGCTATAACGAACGAATTTCGAGTAGGCGTAACTTACTTCTTAAATTTCGCCTACTAGAATGAAAAATTCCTTAGTGGTGATAAAATCCGATGTCCGTGCCGAAAATGTTCGAACATAAGATTTTTGGACCGAGAAACTGTCATAATGCATCTGTATACAAAAGGATTCACACCAAGATATTTTCTATAGAATTATAACGGGGAGTCATGTTAAGTCGGGACGTCGAGCAATCCTGTTGTCCAAACTCATGGTGAATCTTCTTCTACCGGTGTTTCCAATCCACCTAATCTTCATAGAACAATGATTCTGGATAGTCTTGGAGGACAATTCCATTTTAATGATAATATTGAGTCAGTTACTGAGAAGGTAGTGCTACCAGATACTACGACAGTTGAAGTCATTGAAGAACAACTTGCGATACAAATTGAATTGCCGAATAAGGAGGCTGTAGAATTTTACGAGATATGATGTTGAAAGCTGCCGATGAACCTTTGTATGAGAATTGTCCTAATTATACAAGATTTTCGGCAATGACACAACTCCTGAACATCAAGTTCGATTGTAATATCAGCAGGGTTGCGTTTGATCGAATTGCAGGTTTTATCAATGGTATGCTACCTCCAAATAATAAGTTTGAGCTAACCTTTTATAAGACAAAAAAGTTGATGATGAAATTAGGTTTTGCATACGAAAAGATTCACGCATGCCCAAATAGCTGCATTTTATATTATAAAGAAAATGCATAATTAGATCAATGCCCGGTATGTGAGCATCCTCGTTACAAGGAGAAGAAATCGGTCCGACAAAAAAATTGACCTGATAGTTAGAGAGAATGAGCCAGCAGATGACTTCTATCAAGAAGAAGATCATTCCGAAGTGGAACGAGTTAGTCCAATACTCGAGGATGATGACACAAAGTTAGTTCAATTGGAAATAGAATACGTTGATGACGATGATATGAAGTTGAGGAAGGACAGAATGATGATGAGGGAGACGAAGAAGAATTTCAAGATTCCGATACAGAAGAACAAGAAGAAGAGTATTACACGGATAATGATAATGATGATGACGAATAATTGTAAATGTGAAGTATATATTCAATTATTAAATATATCTATTAATCTATTATATATAATCTAATTATATTAAATTTTTACAGCTATATATGGTTCGAGATATCAGTTCTCGAGGAGGCATTCCTCATAGGACCCCCCGATGATTACCACCCGCCCCACCTGTACCCACTGATCCTTCGCCTTCCACCACCATCCCCCCACCTCCGGCCACCATCCCCCCACCTCCAGCCACCATTCCCCCACCTGATCCTTCCACCATTCCCCCAGCTGATCTAGTCACCATCCCCCCACCTCCAGCCACCATCCCTTCAAGCCGATCCAGGCTCGTCGATATCGAGACGTAGGCCACGAGGTCCTAACAGAATTTTCCCTCCGCCACCCGAGGGACAACTGCGCAGAGCAGTTAGTATGCGCGGAAGAAGGTAAGTATATGCATTAATCATTTCTTATAATTTATTTATAATTCAAAATATCATAATATGAATTTATATTTGGTGCAGATTTGAGCAGGAGGACGTCCCCCACATGATAGCAGGGACGATCCGAAAGTTTATACACGGGGCATGACCTACATGGTCTCACGTGCCCCGTGAGCATATGGATTTATTATGGCTAGAGTTCACGGTAAGTATATTTATTAAATTAATGTTAATGTTAAATATTCATTGGTAATAATAATTTTTTTTTGCAGGCTCATTATACATGGCCGGAGGACCAGACCACATGTTCGGGGGGGGGGGGGGGGGGGGACGGCACAGGCGCGCGCCTCACATGTGGCTCCATCTCTTTTGCGGTTCATGAACATCGTATGATATGTATAATTTAATTATTTTTAATTAAATTATATATTATGTATAATGATACTAATGTATTTGTTTTCTAATGAAAGACGCACGTGACGGAGGATGACACTGTCAACGCCCGTCGATGATGGAGGTGTTTGAGCGCACCCACTGTCGTCGACGAGGAGCGGGGGACTACGTTGATAGCAGAGCCTCCATCATAATGGTAAGTATTTATATATGTCTATTTGATTTACACAATTTTTATTTATAGTTTATATATATTTAAAATATAAACACGTGTAGGAAACTTACACGAGGACTGCGATCGAGCGTGGAGGGACACCGGAGTAGTTCAACACAGGAGCTTGGGTGGAGGCCACAGGTGGCTAGGAGCACGGCCGTGTTTATGGCTTTGCAGACAGTGGCCATGCACGCGCCGTGCTCGGGCCACTTGGGGCACTGACCCCTCCGACTGCGGGTGAGCGGCCCTCGACATCCCGAGCGCAGGACCAGAGCCGGATAGTGGCCATGGAGTTGGAGCTCACCCAACAGAGATATGCGATGGAGGAGCAGAGGCAGGCGATGGAGGAGCAGAGGCAGACGATGGAGGGGCAGAGGCTGGCGATGGAGGAGCAGATGCAGGAGCAGAGACAGGCGAATGGCGAGTTAAGACAGACGATCCAGAACATGCAGACACTCCTCAGTCAGATTGCGTCTCACTTTGGCCTTCTACCGATGATGTCGCAGCCGTCGTCCTCCTCAACCCAATCGATGCTCCCGACCCAATCGTTGTCGTCTCCACCTCCTCCACCGTGTCCACCGCAGCCGTGAGATTTTGATTAATTATATTTTGTTTATATTTTGGTACTTGGATGCACGAGTTGATATTTTGATAATTGTTTGCCTCAGGTTTGAGGCTGATATTGATGATATTTATGTAAAACTTGTATGTTTACTTTCTAATGCATGTGTATGATGTTTTCTGATTGTAACATGTGATTGAAAATAGTTTGTAGTCGATATATCATTGTATACAAGAATTTACAAAATTTTTAATTTTTTAGTTACAGGATACATCTTTAGCCACGGCTTACCCACAGTTCACCGTCACTAAGCCGTGGCTAAAAGATTATCGTAAATGGCTGATGGTCTGGGCAGCACCAAATATCATGGTTGCTAATAATATCATCGACGGGCTAGGGCCGTGGCTGATGGGTTGGTATCAGTGACAGCGCCCCGAGCCGTCATTGATGTTTTTTAATTAGCGACAGCGCACGAGGCTGTCGTTGATGATTACGTGTGACGGCCGCGCTCGGCCATCACAACTTATATGAGACGCGCTCATCAGTGACGGTTGTTTGCCACGGTTGACGCCGTTCGTGATATCTATCACCGACGGTTCAACCACGGATATAGTCGTCGCTGATGACCACAATTCTAGTAGTGAACATAAGTAAGCCTATGAAATTAAACTATATAATAAAAAGAACATCTCTTGCGCGATTTCTATAATTACCACTATAGCTTTTGATGTTTCCACTTTGGTCAATATTTCGCTTTTTGATTGTTGAGTGCAACTTGAAATATCACACTAAAAAAAATCATTAGATCACTATTTGTTATCTTCAAAACCTCTACGAAGAATGTCCAACCTGTATAAATAAAGATTAATTCGCTTTGTTATCTATCTCTAATAATAGCATGTAGAATAAAGCAATCAATTATAAAAACACAAAATAATTACCTGGATTCAAAGATGTTGACTGATCCATGTTTGCTTTCTATGAACTTTTCTTCTTTGTCCCGTCCCGTGAAAAGGAACCGAATATAAAAAAAAGAGGTAACTTCTCCTATGTTTTAAAAGGATATACTATGTGTCTATTTATATGGGGAAATAGACACACCCCTTCAATTAACTAGGAGTAGGGCCCTCTTCTACATATAAATAAAACATGGACCAAGCCTACCCATTATAACATGCCCATATTTAAATAACACATTGACATCTAATTAGTCTAGATATTTTGATTTATGCTAGTCCATAACAATAAATCTAACATTCTCCCACTTGGACGACATAAATCAAATTTCCACATAAAATTAGAAGTTAAAACCCCAGATTACTTCACAATATGTAGATACAATAAGATGTCAAAGAAAAAACAAGGAACAAAAACCAACATTCTTAACCAGAAGTCTAAAAGGAATTACAAGCATCTCAACAATGTAGAAAATCATGCTCGAAGGAGCATTGATATCATACATGCAAGATACTTAAATTCCAATGACCCAACAAACACAGAGTGTGAATATAAGAGAAAACACTACAAGATGGCATGTCGATATATAATTTTAGTGCAATTCCCAACAAAATTGGCCCTAAGCATCTACCCAAGATGCTATATGAGATAATCTCATATCAACAACAAAATGAGATAGGGTACGAGATGTATCCAAAATATGCCATTATATATACAACAAATAATGCGCACAGAGTATATTTATGACAACAACAATAATCAATATTATACAATATTTCAAGACAACATAAAAGAAGTTACAATAAGTTTGTAACACAAACTCCCACTAATCCAAAGCATCAAAAGAATTTTACAACACCCATACGGGTTACATGATCAACAAAAACTTTAACCGATAAGCCTTTGGTTAGGGGATCTGCAACCAAAAGCTCTGTAGGAATATGTTTGACATAAGTTTGAAGCTCTTGAACCTTCTCTCCAACAAACATAAATTTCGTGTCAAAATGTTTTGACTGCTTTGAATTATTGTTATTATTTTGAGAGAAGCTCACCACAGCAGAGTTATCACAGTAAATAGTAAGGGGCCTAAAAGTACTTTCCACGAGCCCAAATTCAGCAATAAAATTTCTTAGCCGTACTGCCTGATGCGTAGCCTTATAACAGGCTATATACTCTGCTTCCATAGTCGAGGTAGTTGTAAGTGTTTACTTAACACTTTTCCAAGAAACAGCTCCTCCTGCCAACATAAAAATATATCTTGAAGTAGACTTATGATCATCTGGACAACCACCATAATCAGAATCAGAATATCCTATCACCTCAAGATGATCAGATTTTCTGTAAGTAAATATGTAATCTTTGGTACCTTATAAATATCTCATCACACGTTTTGTAGCCTGCCAATGAGCCACACAAGGTTTGCTTAAATATCACCCAAGCACACTAACAACAAAATCAATATCAGGACGTGTACAAACTTGAGCATACATAAGGTTGCCTACAGCGAAAGCATATGGGACTTTCTCCATTTGTTCAGTTTCATTATTATTTTGAGGACACTGGGTATTAGAAAGTCTTTCACCCTTTTGAATGGGTGCAACACAAGATTTGCAAAACTTCATATTAAATCTATTCAGTATTCTCTCAATATATCCTCTTTGAGACAAACCAAGAATACCGCGGGATCTATCACGGTGAATCTCAATGCCCAAAACAAATGATGCATCACCAAGATCCTTTATATCAAAGTGCGCTATTTTTTTTTTTACCAGTTATCAAAGTGCGCTATTAGCATCTGTTTTGTCAAACATAGAAATTCCACATCATTGCTAGCCAAAAGAATATCATCAACATACAATACAAGAATGATAAATCTGCTCCCACTATTCTTAAGATAAATACATTGATCTGCAGTATTTTCCTCGGAACCAAGAGAACTAACAATGTCATGAAATTTGAGATATCATTGTCTGGAGGCTTATTTCAAGCCATAAACGGATTTTCTCAATTTGCAAACCATATGCTCTTTTCCATTTTCAATAAAACCATCAGGTTGATCCATATACACATCCTCATATAAATCACCATTCAAGAATGCCGTTTTAACATCCATTTGATGAAGCTCCAAATCGAAATGAGTTACAAGTGCCATCACAATACGAAAAGAATCTTGGTGGAAACAGGAGAGAATGTTTCTTTATAGTCGATACCTTCTCTCTGATTGTATCCTTTAGCAATAAGTCTGGCTTTGTATCTTTCTATCTCTCCTTTTGCATAAAGTTTAGTCTTAAAGACCCATTTACAGCCAACAGTCTTACAACCATCTGGTAATTCAACCAAATCTCAAACATCTATCTTTCTCATAGATGTCAATTAATCTTCCATAGCAGCCAACCACTGTGAACTATGGGGACCTGAGGTAGCTTCATGATAAGAAATGGGATCATAATCCTTAATAGAGTTGAACTCATGTTCATGCAGATATACAATATAATCCCTAAATCTTGAAGATCCAGTGGGCTTAGGAACTCTCTCAGATCTCCTAGGTGGAGTGCTTTAAAGTAGACATTTTCTTTGACATAAACTCATATGGTGTCTTTGGAACAGATTTACTTGGCACATGATTCAAAATATAAGCTGTTGTCCTCAAGGCTTCTCCCCACAAAAATTCTGGGAGAGTTGAATGACTCAGCATACATCTCACCATCTCTATGAGAGTACGATTTCGCCTTTCAGCAACTCTATTTTATTGTGGAGTATCATGCATGGTGTATTGTGCCTCAATGCTACAATCCTGTAAAAATTTAGCAAAAGGACTAGGATGTCGGCCAGTTTCATCATACCTGCCATAGAACTCACCACCCCTGTCAGATCTAACACATTTGATTTGTGTGCCAAATTTAAGCTCAACTGCAGCCTTAAAAGTCTTAAATGCATTCAAAGATTCAAACTTCTCTCGCAATAGTTCAAGCCAACCATACCTAGAGAAGTTGTCAATAAAAGTAATAAAGTATCTATACTCTCCTAAGGCAACAAGAGCAATAGGTCCACAAATATCAGTATAGATTAACTGCAATATGCCTTCACTTCTACCAACCCTTCTATTTTTGACCCAGCAGTGAGTTTCCCTTTCACACAATCAACACAGGTATCAAAGTCAAAAGAGTCCAAATTATGAAGAATATTTTGTCTAATTAGTCTCTCCATTCTTTCTTTAGATATATGTCCTAATCTTTTATGCCACAACATAGAAGAGCTTTCAGTGACTACACTGCGTTTGTTTCCAACAATATTATTAATATCTGATTGTCGTTGGTCACCAGAAGCAGAATCAACATTCAACATATATAAATCATTTGACAAAACACCATAATATAAGTAAGCTCTTTTACTACCAAAGTGAAAAGAGCATCCACAACTATCCAAAGCAGAAACAGAAATCAAATTCCTTCTCATAGAAGGTGCACAAATAGTATCTTCCAAAATTAATTCATGTCCACTACACAACTTCAAACCAATGACACCAATGTGCTTCACTTTGACATTAACTCAATTCCCTATAGTGATCGTCAACTCCCCTTCATTCGGCTTTCTCCTGGTTCTGAACTCCTGCAATGAGTTCGAGACATGAATGGTTGCACCAGTGTCCAACCACCAAGTATTAGAAGGGACATCAATAAGATTTAATTCAAAACATACTAAAGCTAGGGGATTACCTTTCCTCTTCTTCTCAAGCCAATTCTTAAACTTATAGTAGTCAGACTGTTTAATTATGCCCAAACACATTACATAATTTGCATTTTCCAATGAACCTCGATTTCACATAGTGTTTATGTTCACCAGTTTCATGAACCAAGGAAGGTCCACACTTATCATTCCCTTTCTTGAACTGAGGTCTGTTATTCTTTACTTTAAAAAAATTTCTTTCTCTTATCATTGGCTTTATAGGAAGCGAACTGAATAGTATGAGTCTTGCCTTTTTTCATGGACTATTCCTCCTGGGTAAGGATGGAAATCAACTCATCAATAGTCCATTCTTCCTTCTGAGCATTATAAGAAGTTTTCAGAACATCAAACTCAGTCGGAAGAGAGTCTAACACTTGTCAGACCAGAAAATCTTCTCCCAATTCAACCTCCATGGACTTCAACTTGTTGTACCAATTAGTGAGATTCATTGCATGCTCACGAACACCAATTATACCATCATACTTTGTCTTGGTTAATAAGGAAAGATAATATGCCTTTTTTGTTTTGTCAAATTTATTACCAACGGATATCATAAATGCTTTGGCATTATCTGTCTCAGGGATATTGTCTTTAATGGTTTTGTCCATGCTAAACTTCAAAGTCATCAGACAAACTCTGTTAGAATGAGCTCATTTATCATATTTTGCCTTTTTAGTGGCAGAAGATTCATTTGTAGGTATCGGTGGCTCATTCTCAGTGAGAGCAATATCAACATTGGAAACAACAAGAAATAATTTTACAAACTCAACCCAGTCCTCAAAATTTGTCCCATTCAGCTTTGTCAAAGATCCCTTGTTCATAGGCACTTCAGGATTTAAAGTAAAGTAATGAAAGATTTTTTTTAAGCATAACAAATGTACAAAATTAGTAATTAAACATAATTGAGTTGCATTATAATATTGTAATCCCGCCGAAGGATCTCAAATTACAACACATGACTTAACTCACAAATATATTCTTAAAGCTAGTACCGAAAAGATACTGAAAACTCTAAGAATATAATTACAATATTGTTAACAAAATATCATGAATCAAATTAATAAAGACAAAACCGATAGGGTAAGTTCATTATCAACATGATTCAAGATATACAAAACAACATCTTAATATAATTCGTTCCGCGAAAGCGGACTCATAATCATGACAAATGCATAATAACAATATCAAAATTATTATTAATAACTATTTTCATAGATATCACTTTATTATTATCTAATTCATCGTGCTTCAAAATAATCATGTTCGAATCCCATGGGATTATATATTCTTGCATCAATAATTGTCAATTTGATCAAATGATAAATAAGCTAATACTCAAATGATCATGAATTCATGATCTAGTATAAGCTTAAAAATAAAGTAACATAGATAAGAAAAAAAGAAGGAATACTGATTCTAACAGTAGCAATATAAAGATGAAATTAACATCTTTATGATCTTTAATTAGTCAAATAACTTTAGTATTGGACAAATCCTTCTTTTACTGTGCAGATCAGGTGCCTTATAGAACATGTACAGTTCGACCTCCATTGACTAACTATGTTTGACTACACTTGCATTAAATTGTGCAGCTTTTAACGCTTTAAATAAATGAGTAGTATAATGAACAAAAAATAATGTACATCAATGAAGGCTACATCAATAAGGCTACAAATTCGACGGGACAACAGACGAAGTGTGGCCAGTACAAAAAAGAAGAAGAAGGAAGTGCAGGCTGCGGACAGAAAGGTGAGGAGAAAACAAAAGGTTCCGAACAAGATTCAATCAAACGAAAAGTAATCCTCGATAGAATAAAAAGACATCCAAAAAGTAAAAAAATACAGCCCTAATTAGAGATAGAACCTGCTCTGATACCGCTTAGAAATAAAGATTAATTCGCTTTGTTATCTATTTCTAATAATAGCAGGCAGAATAAAACAATCAATTATAAAAATACAAAATAATTACTTGGATTCAAAGATGTTGACTGATCCATGTTTGCTTTCTATGAACTTTTATTCTTTGTCCCGTACGTGAAAAGGAACCGAATATATAAAAAAAAAGGTAACAGATGGAATTTCTAAATAGGAATTAAATTTAAAATCAAGATTATTCATGTTAAATCATCAAAAATAATAAAAACGAAAGCATACCTAATTTCATCGCTCAAATTTCGGAGGCGGGTTGGACTTCCAAATCAACACGCTATCCCGTACAAAAGTACAATGAAAGATGAGGATTTCAAAGGCTAGGAACTTAACCTATGACTTGGGGACAATTACCCCTCTATATATAGAGAAAACTAGAGGTTGATAAATTACCGTTTCGCCCATCATAAAATTGTAACATTACCACTATGGTATCTGTGCATATATTATTATTTCCATAATTATGAAATGATACATGACCTTATAATAAACTTTATTAGATCACCTTTAATCGGTCAATTAAATTGATAGCGTAACCACATGCCAATAGATAAATGTTGGATCATAATAGATTATTAAATAAATAATTTAACAATCTCCCACTTGGGTCAACATAAATATCATCATAGGATTGTGTACCAAAGTTACTTTATGAGCTCATTTTCGCTATCATTACCAATCATTTCAACAATCTGGTCCATCGATCATACTAAAATAGAACCAAAGCGACTTTCGCCACATTTATCGTGACTAAATCCATCAATGATCACAATGTTAATACTTTCAACGACATAGATTAAATATGGGTGCACAATATGAAAATTACATGTAATGTGATCTAAACATGTCTATTTCCAACTGGTCCTATTTTATTCTTTAGTGAGATCAAAACCATATATTCAGAGTGAACATAACAAAAGAACTTTATTCTGCAGAAAAGCTTATAAAGCATAGTACTAATTACAATCTCCCACTAAACCATCATATTACTACATGATAAAACACCCATATGAGCAACATGCTAATGAAATACCATGGGTGGTAATCCTTTAGTAAGCGAATCCGCCCTCATGAAAGCTGTACCAATATGCTTTATACATAATTGACCACTCTGAATTCTTTCTTTAACAATCAGAAATTTAATGTCAATATGTGTTGACTTAGACAAACTCATGTTGTTATTGGAATATAGCACTGTTGAGTTATTGTCACATAATAACTTTAGTGGTCTTTCAATGCATCAACAATATGCAACCCAGTGACAAAATTGTGCAGCCATATTCCATAATTGGATGCCTCATAACAAGCTATAAACTCTGCTTCCATAATTGAAGCTGCAATGAGTGCCTGCTTAGCAGTCCTCCAAGAGACAGCTCCACCGGTAAGCAAGTAAACATAGCCAGAAGTGGATCTACGACTGTCTTGGCATTCGGCAAAATCAGAATCAGAATACCCAATGATCTCTAACTGATCTAATTTTCTATAAGTGAGCATGTGATGCATTGTTCTCTGTAGATATCACATAACCCATTTGGCTGCTTTCCAATGATCCATTCCGGGATTGCTCATATATATACCCAACATCCCAACAATGTACGTAATATCCGAACGCGTACATACTTGAGCATACATCAAACTCCCTACAGCAGATGCATAGGGAATTTTTTGCATTTCTTTTTGCTCAAATTCATTCTTGGGGCACTGATTGAGACTAAATTTATCTCCTTTGGCAACAGGGGAACTAGTAGGTTTATAATATTTCATGCCGAATCTAGCAATTGTTGGCTTTAGGTTTTCAACCTTAGCCTTAATCTCGGTTTTGATGGTTTTGATGATAACAAACATGAGACTAATGATTTCATTGAGAATATATTTCAGGTTCCATATCACTTAGCGTTCGATGTCCTCAATCAGAAATATCAGAGAAATCAGAAATCGGAAGGACATTGATCGTCGCGCTCGGGTTTGTCGTGGAAGTTTCTCGAAGAACGACGAGTGCACCAAAGATGTATTGGACGGGCTCAAAGATCGCATGAAAGCTCTCTAAGTTGATGGTCTTTGAAAGCCGAAACCCGAAAACGAAGCACGAAAGAAAATCGGCTGAAGAAATAAATCTCAGCCTGAATTCGATTGATTGGGCGGTCGACCGAATAGGGTAAGAAAGAAAGGCCCAGCCATTTCGATCGATCGATCGGTCGACCGAACACTGCCGAAAAACGGCAGTAGGCACTTCGGTTGATCAGTCGGTCGATCGACAGTGGCTGGTTTTGGGCAGTAGGCTTGGCGGTCGACCGGTCGGTTGACCGACCTGCTAAAAGCTGAAGATGTGAGATCCCGTCGGTCGACTGACGGGTCGACCGAAGGTCGGGGATGAATAATCGCGTCTGGGCGGTCAACCCGTCGGTCGACCGACCACGGACAGAAGAGAAGCGGTTGAAAGACTGGTCGACCAGTCGGTCAACCGACTATTCAACCGATGGTCTGCAACAGATAGTTTTCTATCCGTTGAGCAGCCGTTTCTTTAGCAGGGTATAAATATACACTCATATGATTCATTTAATCTTCTTCCTTGACTCCTACAGATTTTTTGAGCACTTTAAAAGGAGATTAAAAGCCTTCCAAGGATTGATTGAAGTGCGCTCTGTTTCCTTCCGCAGACATCTTCTTCAAGCGCACAAGCTGGGCTCAACTCTGGTTTTGATCATGCTCTACATCTTGACGAGTTGAAGGCTATAAAGATTGAAAAGAGTAGTTATTCTTATTTTATTATTAGCTTTTTTCATTGTAATCTTTATTGTTATTTGAACGCGTTTTAATTGAATTTGCGTGTGACAGACCTAGGATTGTTAGGTCTGAATTTGGAAGTGGTTACCTGGTGTTAGGTGTAAAGCCATTTGTGTAAACTTAGTGTTTATTATGATTAGTTTAGTTGTTCCTTAGGGTTGAGGTGGAAGAGGACTCACTACAAAATAAATAAGAATCTGTGGCAAAATTTTGGAGTGACCAATAACAATGGTCATAAAAGGTGTAATCTGTGATAAAATTTATGGCAAAATTATTTTCGTAGTTAAAAGTATAAGTTCGAACAATTTGTGACAATTATTCTAATTTTGCCATTATGTTTGTCACTAATAATTGAGTCAATATTCAAAATTTATAGTTTTTTAAATCTATGACAACATGTTTTGCCACTAATTTAAAATATTCTACTGTGACAAGCATTTGCGACAAAATTTTTGCCACAAGTTTGTCACGATATTATGTGGCAAGCATTTGCGACAACATTTTTGCCACAAATTTATCGCGATATTATGTGGCAAATTACGTGTGTCATAGATGATAAAATAATTAAAAAATAAAAAATTGGCAAAATTTTAGGCGGGTATTTTTGCCTCCGAGTTTAACTTATCCGTAACTCTAATGGACTAATAAATAGGCGGGTATTTTATCTTTCTCTTTTTTTTTTCATTCTCCCGACTCCTCCCTTCTCGGCGACTCTTCTTCCCCAATCTGTCGACTGCAGTTGCGCGGTGCAGACTCAGTGCCCCAAGAGCTCGACGCTGGTTGGAGTTCAACGTCTTCCCCCGCCGTCTATCGCCGACTCTCCCGACTCTTCTCCCCCGCACGACCACGAAAATCTCTCCTAACCCCTATTCCCCTTCTCCCCTATATCGGCAGTCGGCACTCCCCCATATCTTTCCAGTCGCTCCTCAAGCGGACCTCCTCTTTCCAATTCCAGCAGACAATAATCTCGCATTCTCCCTCTCTCCTTCACACTAGTGCCCTAACCTGCGCCCTAACTTCCTGCTCATCTCCTGCAGTCCTTCTCATTCGACGACGTCGAAAACCATCGGTCTCATCTCCTCATCCGACAGGCGACAACAACAGGCGGCAACAATAGTAGGTTGGAAATTAATTTCGTTATTTCCTATTAATCTAAGCTATCAATATCTTGTTTGTAAATTTATTTCAAGCATGTTGATGCAGTGATCAACATGCTTTTCTCCTTCTCAACCAACCCAGTAATGGTTCCATCGATGTTAGATTCATTCCAAGTTTAAAAACATTGCTCTTCATGTATGGTTTATTTGACCTAGATTTTTCCATGTCCCTCAAATGAGTCAACAACATTTAATTATGTTCTGATGTGGTTTTCTATTTACATAATTGAGGCATACTATTCTTGATTTGGATTAAACTATCTTGCTTGAGATCCATCAAGTGATGAATTTTGTAACAAGCTTCCCAACTAGGTATTCTTTAATTATGTTGCCTGAGATCCATCAAGTCGATGAATTGGAAAGAAATAAAGTATTCTTTAATACCAACCAGTTATTTTGATTATGAGTATTCTTTAATTCATAGAGAGATAAGCTATGTCCAAATCTGTCGTATACTTATATAACTCCTTGAACCATCTCTCTTTATCTAATATTAGTAGTATATTGTTAAGATTATGGTTAACAAAAATAGCCTATGAACAATAGTATATTTGTTTTATTTTTTCTCATATATTTGTTTTTGCCTTCTAAGTTCTAAATCTTTGAACTCTGAGATGCTAAAGTTAAATATACTACAAATACTATTTATCTTTTATCTTTTTCTAATATCAATTATTAGTTAATCCACATGTAAGTTATCTTTTTATTAAAAACTATACTTGGTAAAGTAAAGCCAAATTGGTAGGAGTGACTATAGGACATGGTTGTACCAAATTAGGTTGCAAAGTAATAGTTAGATGCTTATTTTCTATTTAACAATAGGATATACTATTTATAAGACAAGTAGAATAATAGCATATTTCATGTCATTATTTCTTATATAAACTTTAAACATTAGCTAAGTCTTTCTACAAATTTAAACTTATGGACAACTATGTAGCTTAAGGAATGACATTAAACTATAGGATCTTAATATTTTAGCATGCAAGTAGTAAATAAGGATGTAATACAGTTCAAAATCTCAAGTCATAAGAGGTTAGAATTCAAAATAGGAATAGGAAAAGGAATAGGAATAGGAATAAAAAAAACATACATGAAAGAAATGCAACAATTAATCAACCTTAGGATCCTCAATGATCAAGAACAGAGTCCTCTAACTCAAGATTGAAGATGGAACATAAGATTGCACATGAAGCTAATATTGTGTTCTAGTCACATGTCAATTGCGAGCTATGAGACAACTATAATGCCTTATGAACCTTAATGTTGTTTTAATCTGATTCCTTACACATAGGTAATTGTCTGGCACTTCTTTTGCATGTGTGTATTATGTATGCAGCTCTAGGATTTCAGTGACATATTCTGTTATCAACTCTTAATATTGCATTATATTAAGTAATCTTATGATAGTTAGTTGTTAGTTAATCCTTGACTCCTATTCTAATTTCCACTTCAGTCTCGGCTATTACCCACCCATCTTGCTCTCAATTACTCTGTGTGATTTCAGATTTGGATCTTCATTTGCAAGCTTAAATTGATTTTGCAAATATGTTAGTATATCCCTATTATTGTTTCTCCATTTGCAAGCATAGTGATTGTTTTATCAGACTCAATATTCATATATGAAATTATAGTTTCTATTTGTGTTCTTCTCCTCCTCCACCACTGCATCCCTCTTACTCTTCTCCTCCTTCGGATCTGCGATTTAGGTAGTCCTATTTTATCCGAGAAAAGGATATGCTTCGTAAGTAGACAAGTTTAAGCTGGTTACTTAAAATTTCTTGTGAGGGTAGAATCTCCTTTGAACCTTGCTTCATTTTCTTATATTTAAAAGAAAAAGTGTGTACAAGATATGGGTGGTATAAATATGAAAATATTATTTTTCAAAATTTACAATTCTAGGTCTTTATTGGTAAATGTTTCTTAATCAATTTTTTGATGAAATCTACTCACTTATGTTTTCGCATTTACTATGTAAACTGTTCTTGTCAACATAATGTGCATATTTGCATATTGCTATACCTAATTACCGTATTGATTGCTAAGCTTTTTAAAAATTTTTTTTTTTAATGGTTGGTCCTTTTTTGAGCAATCAAGCATCAAAATCTCTGATCTCTCTCAGACTCTCATATCGGACGCTGCTCTCTCTCCGATCTCTCAAACTGAGGTATGGATCTGGCCTCCTTCCTCATTGTTCAATTTTCTTCTTTTTGTTGTTGCTGTTCTTTTGTAAGCTTTTGTTGTAGCTGTTCACAATAGTTTCAAAATTTTATGTAAGCTTTTGTTGTTGATGTTCACAATAGTTTACTTGCTCTTTCTTTTTGCTATAATTTTTTTATGCATATAAAACATAACATTTTTGCATAATTGATCAAATAATCAGAATTAGTAGAGAGATTACTTAATACCTCAAGTAATGAGATTTCAATAATTCAAGTGAAATAAGAAATACTCTTTGCAATTAAAACATATCATATTCAAATAGAATGAACTGTACAAATTTGCTTACTAATTAACTGAACATAAAAAGAAACAATAGCATCCTCAACACAACCCTACTATCCAATAAGTTAAACATAAATTTAAAAATATATGCTATTTCACCAAATGGGCCTAAATGATTTGCATGAGTGAGATCGGTCTTTTTATAGTTAATTAATTAATAATCATGATTTGGGGTATAAGTTACTTCATAATAGATGATTTAGTAATATGTAAACTAATATAGAAAATTGAAATATAGTTCTTTTTTTAGATGGATAAGGGATGGATGGAACTCACAGATAGATTCTCAGCGGATTATCTTAATGGCGTAAAGAATTTTCTCGATTTTGCATACAAATACATTGAACTAAGTGCTAAGATTTGTTGTCCCTGTACGAGATGCAACAACATTAGCAAGCATAATCGAAAAGTTGTATTGCAGCATCTTATTGTACACGACATTGAGCAAAATTATGACACTTGGATACATCACGGAGAATTTACCGTGTCCAATCGCTATGATGATCATGAAGATGAAGAAGAGAAAGAGCGAGATAATATGCAGGGGATGCTAAATGATATTTTTAGAGGTCCATATGGAGAGGAATTTGGTCAAAGGAATACAAGTGAACAAAAAGGAGTTGAAAAGTTGATTAATCTTACAAGGGATGCTAATAAAGAACTGTATCCGGGCTGTAAATCATTTACAAAATTATCTTTCGCTGTCAAATTATTACACCTCATGTCCATGAACAATTGGACTAAAAAATCTTTTAACATGCTCCTGCAATGGTTTAAAGAGGTGCTTCCAAAGGACTATAATGTCCCTAATTCTTTATACGAAGCAAAACTGGTGATGCGGGATTTGGGGCTGACCTATACTAAAATTGATGTTTGTAAAAATGATTGTGTCCTATATTGGGGTGCAAATGAATGTGAGGTAACCTGCCCTACTTGTCACGAGTCAAGATGGATAGGCAAAAAAGATAATGGGCATAACGTTCCTCATAAGATATTGCGTTATTTTCCAATTAAACCAAGGCTGCAAAGATTATTTCTAAAAAAAGGTGTCGCTATGGATATGAGGTGGCACAAAGACAAGCGTGTTGAGGAGACTAATATCTTGCGGCATCTTGCAGATGGCTTAGCATGGAAAGAGTTTGATAAAGTGAATGCTTCATTTGCAAGTGAGCCTCGTAATGTTAGGCTTGCACTTTCAACTGATGGATTTAGTCCTTTCTCTAACATGAGCGCATTGTATAGCATGTGGCCCGTGTTGCTTGTAAATTACAATTTACCACCATGGAGATCGATGAATCAACCATTCCTTATTTTGTCATTACTTATTCTTGGACCCAAGTCTCCTGGAAACGATATTGATGTGTTCTTACAGCCATTAATCAAAGACTTGAGAGAATTATGGCAAGATGGATTAAAAACTTTTGATGCGTCGATTAGGAGTACGTTTCAGCTACGTGCCGTGCTTTTATGGACCATTAGCGATTTTCCTGCGTATGCTAACTTATCGGGTTGGAGTACCAAAGGAAAATTAGCTTGTCCAGTTTGCAACGAGGGTACATCTTCAATGCGGTTAAGTAATGGACGTAAGACATGCTATATGGCTCATCGTCGCTTTTTACCGACTGATCATAAATGGAGGGAAAATAAATCCACCTTTGATGGTACAAAAGAGCATCGCCAACCTCCAAAATTATTGAGTGTAGATGATACTTTACGTCAAATAGAGAAGTGCAGATCTGTTGTGTTTGGAAAGGGTAAGAATGGAACGGGAAAGTGGAAGCGTGAGGAATACGGATTAAATTGGACAAAACATTCAATATTCTTCACACTCCCTTACTGGAATATATGTTTACTGCGTCATAATCTTGACGTGATGCATATAGAAAAGAATGTTGCTGAAGCTATATTGGGGATTTTATTGAATATTCCTGGAAAAAGTAAGGATACACTTAATTCTAGGCTAGACTTGCAAGTATTGGGAATTAAAAAGGATCTACACCCCGTCACGAAAGGCAAGAAATTAGTGATGCCTACAGCATGTTATTCATTGTCTAATGAAGAACGAAAGAGTATATGCGAATTTTGGCAATCACTGAAGTTACCAGATGGGTATGCATCAAATTTTTCTCGATGTATCAATTCTGATGGACAATTCTGATAGACAATTGTCTGGTTTGAAAAGTCATGATTATCATATCTTTTTGCAACGGTTACTAGCACCTGCAATACGTCCATATCTGCCAAAAGAAGTGTGTAAACCAATAATTGAGCTTGGATTATTCTTTAAAGAGTTGTGCTCAAAGACATTGAGGTTGGATAATCTGGAACGCTTGGAAAAAGGGATATCCCTTACTTTATGTAAGTTGGAAAGGCTATTCCCTCCATCGTTCCCTCTATCGTTTTTTGATATTATGGTTCACTTGCTGATTCACCTTGTAAAGGAGGCCGTCCTCGGGGGACCAGTACAACCTCGATGGATGTATCGTATGGAAATGTAACATAATCTTACTTGCTAAGTTGGTGTGACTTGTGAAGTTACTACTGACTTGTTGAACTCTTTTTGTAGATGCATGCACACTTTCAAACAATACGTGAGTAATAAAGCTCGTCCGGAAGGGTCAATAGCAGAAGCCTATATTTTTAACGAGGCTCTCTCATTTTACTCAATGTATGTCCATGGTGTTGATACCAAACATGATATAGGAGGGAAAATTTTTGATGGTAGTAATTACAAAGAAGGATTCTCGATTTTTTCATACAATGGTCGTCTGCCCAAACACTTAAGTTATTGAACATTGTCAAAAGCTGAAATTCATAAAGCTCATTTCTATATTTTGGAAAATTACGATGAAGTCCAAAAATATGCTGAGTACGTGACATTTGGTACTTCTAAGTTTATTACAACTTATTTCTATTACCTTCTAAGTTTAAAATATCTGTAATTCTATAATTTTATATCACAGAGAGCATAAAAACCTGTTAAAGTCAGCAAGTCCACTTAAAGTGAATGAGAGACACGAGCAAATGTTTCCAAAGTGGTTTAAAATGCGGGTAACTACTATATATTTAGTTAATGATGCTATAACTCTACATATAATTAATTATTTTTAAATATCTACTTTCTAGGTGAAGGATTTAGAGCATCAAAGTCCTGGTGAAGTTAATAAACAATTTTGTGCTTTATCTTGGGGTCCAGATCGACGAGTTCAACATTACAAGCAATGCATCATAAATGGGTTTAGGTTCAATACGAAAGATATTGAAGAGTATAGAAAAACTCAAAATAGTGGTGTTGTTGTATCGGGCGAACTTGAAGGAAAGGAGATTGATTTCTATGGTGTTTTGAATGACATTGTTGAATTAGAATATCAAGGTGAAAATAAAGTGGTTCTCTTCAAATGTGATTGGTGGAATCTCGGATCAAGAAAAGGGACATCTGAAATTTGCAAAGATAGTTTTGAACTTACAAGTGTAGACACAAAGTCAACATGGTATAAACATCAGCCTTATGTTCTTGCATATCAAGCCAAACAATGCTATTATGTGCCTGATATAAAGTTAGGTAATAGTTGGAAAATTGTTATTAAAAATACTCCAAGAGACGACTTCGACTTTCCGGATGAAGAAGAGGATGAATTAGATAAGGAGCCGTACCAACAACTGGTGGAAAGTGATTACAGTATGTCAATGAATGTTGATGATAGCGATATGCAGTTACGAAGATTTGATGTTCCATTGAAAGAGATGCTTTTTGCAAGGATATCCCAAGTGAAGATAGTGAAGAGGACGAACTGATCATTTCATATGAAGATGATGAGGATGACCATGTGTTCTCTTAGTTTGTTCTCCTAATGTAGATATACTTTTTGGATTTTGATGTATTAAGCTGTCTAATATTCTGGAGTCCAATTTACTGATTAAGTTTATCAGTAATGATATGCTGAATTTTCTTTTCTTCTTCTTCTAAGAGTTGTTAGTGAAGACCAGATGATCTTTGTCTATGCTTATTATATTTTTGTTGTTTTGATTGGAATATAAATCTTGGGTAAAGCCATTATCTTTTTTACATGAGACTTGCTTTGATTGGAATATGAATTCAACTATATATCTTGTTCTGTATCTTTGCTGATTACGGTATTAAGTTTGGTGACATAAGCTTACAATTGTTAGTTGTTTTCAGATGCATCAACTTTAAATATTAATTTGTATTTGCCATTGTACTCTGGGGCATCGCACGAATACAGTACTGATATCAATATGAATTCATACTGATATCAGTACTATCTCAATACTGAATTCATACTAATATCAGTACTGAATTAGCATTAGCACTAATAAATAATCATTCTTTTACAACCAAGTATTAGCATTAGAAAATATATTCATTTAAAACATAGAGGATATCAACTTAAAATATATTCATTTAAAGCATAGAGGATATCATTTATCAAATTCAACTCCACTAAATAGCATGAATTCATTTTCAAATAAATCATTTATGATAACAAAATGAATCAAGAGATCTCAAAATATGAAATTTTGAAAAATAAGATCTCCAACCCTTCCTATTGGTTGAAAACTGAAAGCCACAATTAGCATACGATTTAAAACCGCAAGGTCGCTTAGGCCCATTACAGGCCACCTGGGTCTCCGAAGAGACCGGGAAATCAAAAATCAAAAATGTTTTTGAAATATATTAAGAGCGGAGAAAATCAATCAATTTTAGGCATGTATCAAAACTCCAACTTAGATAAAGCAAAGGGATATAGGAGATGATACCGGAATAATTTTGATGCCAACTTTACCTAAGACATCAAGGTAGCTTAAAGTTGCAACTAAGGAGGGATTCATCATTCAAGTCCATGGTCAACTCCAATACACCACTTCGCATTCATCCTTGTGTGGTAGCTCCCCCTACAAAAGAAGATGAAATCTTTGGTACCCAAATAGCTTTGGGTCCTTGGGGGTGAGTTGGCCTAGGAATCCAAAGTGTCTTAGCAACACTTAGATTTCTTTTAAATGCACAATCATGAATTGCATGACCATAAATACCACAACAAAAATAATGTCCATTAAATTTCTTTTTATTTTTGTTATGGACATGAGATTTATTTTTAGAATGCTTGTCATGTGAAAGATGAAGAGTATGAGCATTCTTAGAAACCTCATTCATCTTCTCATAATTATGAGGTCTAATGGTAGAATGCATGACATGAGAGACATGATGAGCATGGGCATTCTTAGATAAAACATTTTTCTTTTGAGATTTTCTAAATGAGATATTTTGATGTTTAGAGTTAAAAGAGGAAGTATTAACTTTCTTACTCAAAATTAACATCTCATTTTTCAAATCATCTATGGATTTATGCAATGCATGCAATTGAGATTTTAACTTGCAATTCTCATCTTCTAAATTGTTATTTTTAAGCTTCAAATCCTTAAGCTCATGTTCTACATTTTCACGGCATGAATCAAATGACCTAGATCTCAATTTTTCATTTTCTAGTTTGGATTCATGCAAATGAGAATTAAGCATCACATTTTCCTATTTCAATCTTTTATTTTCGTTATCTTTTCTAACAAGCAAGACATATATTTTTTGACATTCATCAACTAGTTCTTCATATGGCATATTGAATGAACTAGATGAGCTAGTACTAACATTATTATTATTATGACTAGAAGGAGAAGAGTGTACCTAATCTTTGGTACTTATGAGGCAAACTTTTGAAGTAGCTTCATAGTCATTACTAGAGGGTGCTTCAAATGTGTGAGAGGTGGAGGTGGAAGCACTTGACCTCTTCCTTGCTTTGTTCTTCATGCTTGGGCAATTTTTCTTCACATGCCCCTTCTCTTTGCAAGCATGATAGATTACTTTTTTTTTTCGGCTCTTGATGCTACTTCTTTGACTAGAAGAGCTATGAGGATCAAAACCAGGATTAGTAGTAGGTGTGTGACCATTGTCATCACCACCTTCATCAAAAGTGCCAATTTCTTCGGTTTTGGAATAATCATATAAAATATTTAACGAGGCCCATAAATCAAAAGCCGAAGAACAATGCATGACTTTTTCTAAGATGCCATTTGGTAATGTGCAAAGAATACAATTCATGGCATCTCCATTATACTTAAATATTTTCTTATCCATTTCACTCCAAGCATGCATATCATCCTTAGGTTCAATGAATTCCCAATGTAACATGTTAAAGACTCCAAACCCTTTAGTCTTTAAATAGGTGTACATCCTATATTTCCAAAGACCAAAGTTTGAGTCATCGAACCTAGGGGGTGTAGACGCTACCAACTCTAGAGACATTTCAAGATCGAGATGAATTGTAGAAGGGATGGTGAAATCACAATCTACGACCCGCTCTGATACCAATTGTTGTCGAAATGGCGACACTAGAGGGGAGGGTGAATAGTATATTTACTAATTCGATTAGCCTAAATTTAGATTTTAATCATTTACTTGATTAGTTAGGCAATTTGCAATTCGATGATTTTATATGCGTAAGCAATAAATGATTTAGCAATTAAAGCAAATAAGAAATCAATGCAAACATAAGATTTATAGTGGTTCGGCCCCAATGCCTACTCCACTACCTAAGCACCCCACTTAGGATTTCCAAACTAGTTTTACTAGATTAATTTACGTTTCCCTTACACAGAGGACTTTTCACCGAAGAGACGCACTCTCGACCTAAGGCACTTCCACACCCGGAAGTCACCGCCTTCTTATCGAGAGTCCTTTTCCACCTCAACCCTAAGGGACAACTAAACTAATCCTAGTAAACACTAAGTTTACAAAAGTGGCTTTACACCTAACACCAGGTAACCACTTATACCCACAAGACCAAACACTTGGTCTTCACACACACAGATAAAAACACAGTTGAAATAACAACAAAAATTACAATGAAAAGAGCTAAGAATGAAACCAATAGAAAAAGCTCTTTTGCAATCCTTCAATCCTTCAACTCGTCAAGTAGTAGAGATTGAATCAACACCCGAGTTGAGGCAGCAGCTGGCGCTTGAAGAATGAACTTGACGGAGAAGCAGAGCGGAAGCTTTAAATCTTTTGGAAGACTCTAAATCTTCCATTTGAATACTCAATAAACTCTGTTATGATCAAGCAAGAGTGTTAAATGAAGTATATGAGGGTGTATTTATACCCTAGTAAAGAAATGGCTGCTCAACGGATAGAAAACTATCCGTTGCAGACCGCCGGTCGAATGGTCGGTCGATCGGTCATTCGATCGCTTCCTTTTTCCTTGTGGTCGGTCGATCGATGGGTCGACCGTCCGGACGCAAATTTTGTGATCCGCCATCCGATCGACCCGTCGGTCGACCGACGCGATCTTGCGTCTTTGGCTTATATGCAGGTCGGTCGACCGACGGGTCGACTGCCTGAGCTACTGCCCATTTTGGGCTTCCATCGGTCGACCGCCTGGTCGACCAAAGTAGCTATGCTACTTTTTACCTTTATTCGGTCGACCGAACCTAGGTTGGAGTTTATTACTTCGACCTATTTCTTCCGCGCTTCATTTCCGGGTTCTGGCTTTCAACGAGCATCATCTTGGAGAGCTTTTGACGTGATCTTTGGACTCGTCCAAGTGAATTTGGTGCACTCGTCGATCTCCGAGAAACTTTCCACGACGAACCCGAGCGCGACGATCAATGTCCTTCCGATATTCGATTTCTTCGATTATTCCGATCGAGGACATCGAATGCTAATTGATATGGAACCTGAAAGATATTCTCAATGAAATCATTAGTCCCATGTTTGTTATCATCAAAACCATCAAAACCAAGATTAAGACTAAGGTTGAAAACCTAAAGCCGACAATGGGTTCATCTTAAATGCACAATCATATATAGCATGCCCGTAAACACCACAACAAAAAAATGACCTTGAAATTCTTTCTTTTTGTCATTTTTGTGAACATGAGGTCTAAAGTTAGAATGCTTGACATGAGGAGGATGATGAACATGAGCATTCTTAAAGGAAACATTCTTCTTTTGAACATGGGGTTTAATGGTAGAATGCTTAACAATTTGAATATGATGGACATTGACATTCTTTACATAAGCATTTTTCATTCTTGTGTTCTTAGGAAATGAAACATTTTTCAATTTGTTTACTTTCTTATTTAAGGACACAACCTCATTTTTCAATGAATCAAGAGATTAATATAAGACTTTAGATTGAGATTTCAAATTGTTGTTTTGACTTATAATTTTTGAATTCTCAAGTTTCAAATTTTCATTCTCAAGCTTTAAGTCCTTAAGCTCAAGTTTCAACCTATCATGGGAAGAATCAAAAGAACTAGATTTCATTCTCTTATTTTCTAGTTTTAATTCATCCATATGAGAGTTGAGCCTTATATTATCTTTCTTCAATATTTATTTTCATTATCCTTCGAAGTGGCTTCATGGCCATGAAAAGAGGATGCTCCACTTGAGTAAGATGTGGAGGTGGAAGCACCTGACCTCTTATTTTTCATGGTAGGGCAATTCTTTTTGACATGCTCTTTTTCTTTGCACAAGTGGCAAATTACCTTTCTCTTCCGGCTTTTAGAGTTGCTCTTTGACTAGAAGCACTATGGGCATCAAAACTGAGATTAGTAGTAGGTGAGTGATCATTGTCATCACCACCTTCATCAAAAGTGTCAATCTCTTCGATTTTGGCATAATCAAATAAAACATTTAAAGTGACCCATAAATCATAAGCCGAAGAGCAATGCACGACTTTATCTTGGATGCCATTTGGTAATGTGCAAAGAATACAATTCATGGCATCTCCATTATACTTAAACATTTTCTTATCTAATTCACTCTAAGCATGCATGTCAACCTTAGGTTCAATGAATTCCAAATGTAACATGTTAAAGACACCAAAACCTTTAGTCTTTAAATATGTGTACATCCTATATTTCCAAAGACCAAAGTTCGAGTCATCGAATCTAGGAGATGAAGATGCTACCAACTCTAGTGCCATTCTCGGATCGAGATAAGATGTAGAAGAGATGGTGAAATTTCAAGCTACGGACCCGCTCTGATACCAATTGTTGGGTAAAATGACCTACACTAGAGGGGGGGGGGTGAATAGTGTGTTGTCTAATTTCTTCTTTCGATTTTAATCGTATTCTTAGATCACTTAGGCAAGTTATAATTCGACAACTAAATGCGGAAGCGAGTAATGAAAATAAACAATGAATGCACAAAGAGAACAATGCTAACACAATTGTTTATAGTGGTTCGGCCCCAATTCCTACTCCACTACCTAAGCACCCCACTTAGGATTTTCAAACTAAGTTTTACTAGATTAATCTTGTTTCCCTTACAACGAGGACTTTTCATCGGAAAGTCTCCGCTCTCCAACCGAAGGCACTTCGACACCCGAAAGTATCCTGCCTTCCTACCGAGAGCACTCTCCCAACTTAACCTAAGGGACAACGAGAACTAATCATAGTAAACTACGTTTACAACGGTGGGTTTAAGCCTTAACACCAAGGCAACCACCAACTCAATCAAACCTAGCAACCTAGCTAGGTTTACACAAATGGTATCCAATGAAAATAAACAAGAAAATACAATAACAATTGGAGCAATAAATAAATCAAACTATACATAGCTCCAAAAGAAACTCCCTAGTCCTCTTGATGCCTTGAGAAGATGAATCTTCAAGGTTCAAAGGCTAGATCAAGGTTTTATCATGTAAACTAGGGATTGCAAAGAGATTGTGGCTCAATCAAGCTTGGAATTGATCATGGATGGCTCAATGAAGTGTAGGAATGATAAAAAATCCTTTAGGAAGGCTTAGGCATGGGTATTTATAGAGCCAAGAAGGAATGGAATGAAACAACCGGCTCAACAGGTGGAAAACTAGCCATTTTTGCCATTCGATCGCTTGTCGGTCGATCGTCGATCGATCGACTGATCGATCATCGGTTGACCGACCGACCGACCGACCGACCGATCGATCATTGGTCGACCGATCGATTGACCGCTCAGCGACCACGAGCTTTCTGTGCTTTAATCGCTCTATTCGGTTGACCGACGGGTTGACCGAAGGAGTCACGATTCTTTTCGTCCGCAATCCGATCGACCAATTGGTCGACCGACGCAAGCACTGCCCATTTTTGGCCTCGGTCGGTCGACCGCCCGGTCGACCGAAGTAGCCACTACCATTTTTTGGCACTGTTCAGTGACCGACCGATCGACCGAAATGGCTACTACCATTTTTGACACCATTCGATCGACTGACCGATCGACCAAACCTAGGCAGAGCAGTTTTCTTTGCTTTATTTTTCTGCTCGTTTGGGTTCCATCTTCGCTAAGCCTACTTATATTAAAATATAAATGTTATATAAGGATTACCCCTCATTTGGATTCAATAAAAATATCTAAAAAATCAAAATTCTTAAGAACCAAAACTGAAATTTTCCAAAATTTTTGGGGTCCAGTACAAATTTTTCGAAAACTGAATTTTTTTAATCTTTCGAGACAAATTAGGGTAGGCTAAAGGCTTTCAAAAAATCCTTAAAAATACCTCGTTATCTAATTTCTACCCAAGGAACAATTATCGTCATTTTTTATGTTAGGAAAATATCTAGGTCATATAGCCCTCCAAGGAGCTCTCTAGGATATTTCAGGACGGTTTTCGGGTTTTCATATTTTGGGATTCGGGGATGGTTTTTGTGTTCTTATGCATCATCATGAGAATTTTACAACATCAACTAGACACCATAAACCTAGACTCTATCTTTCCGACGAATCCGAGCGCGTCGACCAACGTCCTTCCGATTTCTCGATTTCTTCGATATTTCCGATCGAGGACGTCGTGAGCTAACCGATATGGAACCTGAAAGATATCTCAATGAAACATTAGATCCATGTTTGTTATCATCAAAACCGAGATTAAGACCAAGGTTGAAAATCTTAAGCCAACACCTTACACGATCCCTTGCGTGCGCTCCTGCCTTACGCTCCTCGACGAGCTCGGCTTTAACCCTCGAGTGCGGTCCTCGGCCCCTAGAGCCACTACTCTCCTTAGAGCCATTACACGATAAGGACTTGGTTTTCACCAGCTTGGATCGTTGGCCATCGTTCCACTACTTCGGGTCTCAGAGCCATTACACGACCCCTTGCATGCGATCCTGCCTCACGCTCCTCAGCGAGCTCGGTTTGAACCCCCGAGTGCGGACTTCGGCCCCCAGAACCGCTAAATCTAGCCTCAAAGCACTTTTGTGACTCCTCGCACGTGGTCCTACCTTACGCTCCTTGGTGAGCTCGGCTTGAACCCCCAAGTGCGAACTTCGGTGCCCAGAGCTGCTACTTCTGGCCTTAGAGCCCTTACACGACTCCTCGCGTGCAGTCCTCCCTTATGCTCCTAGGTAATCTCGGCTTGAACCCCCGAACGCGGCTCTCGGACCCTAGAGCCACTATTCCCGACTCCAAAACCTTTATATAAGGACCGTCCAATTCTAAACTAGCTTGGCAAGTCAGTCGGCGTTGCTCTCGCTTGGCCTCATCACTACTACTCAACCTCTGAGATAACCTCAAATGCCACTATATGAGGCCCGACCTCAAGAAAAGAACTTCTTTTCGAAAAGGCTAAATGCTACCGGCATGGGAAGTACCCTTCAATAAAATATAGATCACATGTTACCAAGAAAACATGCATGCACAAAATAGGTCCACAAAGGGGCGGTAGTCAAATAACCCAGAGGGCGTATAATTCATTACTAGCAATTAGACAGCCCACACACAGGTAGTTTAAAGTTTCTGACAATCACGAGACACCCTGACCCCAGCTGATGTGACATAAACTCCCCCGTCTAGAATGCCACAACCCGGCGAACACCGCCCAAAAACTACTAAAGGTGACCTCTCACCAGAAAAATTGCGAGTTTCCTCCTCAGCCTCAAGATCCACAAGGACATCACCCCTTACTTCCTAGGAAAGATCGATCCCAAAAAAGTCAACTCTAGGGTCAAAAAGCTGGGCTTGCTCGATCGCCCTGTGAAAGCCCTCAACATACCTCAAGGGTAGCATTATTAAAACGGCCCACCTCGCCCTCAAGGCCTTGTGCTATAGATCTCCATATGTCCGCCTCAGCTCTAGCGGCCTCGGCCTCGGCCTGCAAATGCGAACTCTCTGTCGTGGCCCTAGCAAGTCTTGATAAAGCTTAGCCAGCTCCACCCTTGCGGCCGCGGAGTGGCTTTCTACCTCATTCACATCG
This sequence comes from Canna indica, assembly GCA_034359265.1. Taxonomy (NCBI): domain Eukaryota; kingdom Viridiplantae; phylum Streptophyta; class Magnoliopsida; order Zingiberales; family Cannaceae; genus Canna; species Canna indica. The sequence continues at coordinate 24,962,219 of CP136898.1, read as the reverse complement.
TCTTGAACTCTAGGGCCCTCTTCAGTGGCTCAACCTCACGAGAATAAGCCTCCAGGGCTCTTAACAAAAACCTCCTTAGTCCACCCGTCAGGCCGAAAAGATGGGTTTGATAAAACTCCCACAGATTAATCCCCTCGGAGAACTCCACATGGCCACTAAGACGAACACGCTTGCCACCACTAGAAGGTGCAACAGGTTGCAGAGACGTCGGCATACGATTTCCCATCGCCACCTCAGGCACACTAGCATCACCCTCCACTGGGAGCACAACTGTTTGAGAGCTTGGACCTCCAACAGCACCCCTAACCCTCTTTCGCTTTCTCCGAGGTGATCTTGGGGGAGTCGAGGAGTCTGAAGGCATGAATCGCCGGACTGCCTCTGGGGACGGAGGCATTGAAGACCTTGGCGCCCGAGACCCTATGGTCTTCAAAGACTTCAATAAACTCTTCGCGAAGGGGGTCTTCTCCTTACTGCTCGGGCCACTCCTCTTTATCGCCACCAGCCACGTGCGAGCGCCCAAATCCTTCAACAACGAAGAAATTCTTCCTGTAGGAACAAAAAAGAATCAAATGAGTATGTTCCAAGCAAAGGAAGCAACAAATACCTCGTAATACGAACCCACCTTTGTACTCCAAAATCGAACACTCGTCACAACTCCGCTCGATTATCTCTTGCGGAGGGACACAAGGACAATTCTGTGACAAAAAAACAACCATAGCCTTGTTCTCAGGGGGAACACCTTCATCCTCAAAATACTGAATAGATCGAGGCTCCGATCTCCAAGACAAAGGAAACCTCTCTGTGCAGAAAGGCTCCTCTAAGAAGAAAGGCCAGAGGCTATCTCGTGACTTAACCCTAAAATAACGGGTTTTGTAGTCTTTATATGAACTCTTGTACAATTGGCAAAGAGTTTTCTCTTAGGAATGGCATTGAAAGACAGGCATAGTTCTTTTTGCGCCCCTTTCGCTTCGAAAAGGGAGAAGAACATAAAGAGGCTAGGCTTAATCTCAAGACACTCAATTACAATTTCGAAACACCTGTCAAACGTCCAACTGTTCGAATGCAATTGAGTGGGAGCGACATTCACCAAATTCAGGACATTATGCTCAAAATCAATAAAAGGAAGATGAACCCCCAAATCATCAAAGAAAGTTTGGTACACAAAGACGAACTCTGAGTCAGTGCGATGATACATTCGTTCCGACAACAAGCACAAAAGACATTCGTAATCCTCCTCGGCGCCCTCACAGGCAATGGACACACTCTCCCGGATGGACAGAATGCTATCCAGGTCGATCATCACTAGGCCCTATAACTTTGCATCCTCTTGAATCTAGGAATAGAGATCCGGGTCCTTCCCCAGCGTCCCAAACTCTAATTTCACGATGGGGCTCCTCTTCGTCGTCGATCCAACAAAGACTGCAGAAATCCTAGAACGGGGATGAGTTAGTACAAACCTACTGACCTAAGGCACGACCTATGAAAACGAAAACAAGGCATAAACAAAACTCATCGGATGAGAAAAGAAGACAATAGTGGTCGAACAAGCAATCTACGAAGTCGTGGCTGAAGAGAACCTTCAAAGCGCCAATCACCAAAAGCATGGGCAAAGCTTCAAAAACGAAAAGGAAGAAATTGCCTTGTAGGCAAATGGGCGATATACTCTTTAATGAACGGCCAACGATCACACCAGGAGCAAATCTCAGCCATCCAAACACGCTAGGGCGACAACCTCCTAGAAAACAGCAAGGGACATGCAATCATTTTTTCCGCCATGATTCACTACAAGAAAATTGCCATCTACTAACGAACATTAACACTAACACTGAAAGTATTCGTTAGCAAATGTAATTTACACTAATGGAAAGAAGTCTTGTTATTGAAAGTTTGTTATATACTAACACATAATATCATCTGTTAGTAAATCTTTAGCAATTCCAACATATTTTCGCTTCCGTTAGTAAAAGGTACCAACCGATTGTATAATTTGTTAGTAGAGCACCCCTTAGACTAACAATGTTTCATATTGTTACTTAAGGTAGCATAAATTATTTTTAACTGTTAGTGAATCTTTTGATGCACAAACACACAATATGGTATTAGCTAAGCAAAGCTCTCTTCTAACCATCATTAACTTTTGCTAAGGAAGTTTCTATTAGTACATCATATTTTATTCCAAATTTTTTTGTTAATTGTTTTACCATTTAAATGGGCAAATAAGATGATTAATTTTATATGATTACATATTGCAAAGAATAAGTATGATTCGTCTTAGATAGAGTTTTAATTTTATTTTTTCAACATTTTCGAAAAAGTTGAATATTAATTGTACTATTATCACAAATTATATGAAACCAATATATCAAACTAACGCTACAAAAAGTTGAATAAGTATGGTATATAAAAACTTTTTATATATAAACCTATATAATACTATATATAGTATGGTACAAACCTATATAAAAAGTCGAATAAGATAATTTACCTTTTCTGCAAAAGAAAAACATACGGATGAAGTTATATATATATGTGTGTGCGCGCGCGCGCGTATGTAACTCTTATTTTGAAAGAAAAGAGATCTCAAGCATGACCGCTTTATCAAATTTTAACAGTCCAAAGATTGTGATTTCAATAAATTCTAAGTGATAATTTACCTTTTCTGCAAAAGAAAAACATACGGATGAAATACGAATGAAGTTTCATATATATATATATATAAAACTCTTATTTTAAAAGAAAAAAGATCTCAAGCATGACTGCTTTATCAAATTTTCACAGTCCAAAGATTGTGATTCCAATAAATTCTAAGTGTCCATTATCTATTTAACTATAAAGGGCACCTCCCCTTGCAGAGGGTCTCCTTTTCTCCCTGTCTCCCGTGGCTAATTAGGGCACCTCGCTATTGGCTCCCTAAAACCATCTCCAATTGGAGATGAAATTTATATAGAAATTACCTTTCTTGCTTTGATGTACATAGTAGGTTATTAAAATTGCTAAGTTTTTATATGAATTTTGAGTCTTTGATACTATATAGAAATTTCTTTTTACAGAGATTTTTCTGTACAAATATGTTTTGGCATCCTACGGAGGATTTTCACGGCGAAACAAGAAGTTGTAAGTCTAGCATATAAAAACATGGTTTCACTACTTTATTATTAGTTGGTGATTAACTATTTTGTAGTGTATTCATATACAATGTGATATTCTAATTAAATGCATCTTTTTGTTATTATATTGTGTTGTCCTAGATTGCTATTCATAATTACTTTATCCAATATTGCTATTATATAGGTTCATGTTGGTTTGACTTAGTAGACATGAGATGTTAACTGGCTAGTATATTCTGTTTATTGTTTATTGGTTGTTCATCCAATCCTTTTATTTTTCTTTTGAGTAGTTCAATCATGCCTTCTATATCAATCTTTTTATTTATTATTTTTACTTTATTCAAACTCAGGAGCACATAAAAACTATCATGAATGAAGATGGTCTAGACTTCAGAAGTATCTTAGCAGAATGACGTGTATTCGAAAGTTAAAGGACCGAAGAAGAGGGGGCGAATACGATGTGTTGGTAGCATTACACCCTCTAAGACAAAAATCCTCCAACATCTGAAATGCATCAAAGAACCAAGAGTTAAGGGAGCGTCTCAAAGGGTTAGAAAGATTATTTAACAGTGTATTGTTGGTGCTTCAAAGTCGATTTGCTGATGAAGATGTATCTAATATTGCAAATGTAGCTAATCAACTTTTCAATACAGAGGTATATTTTTTTTCGCGAGTTTTGATTATATTTTATGAACCATCTAGTTAATATAGTCTATATGTTATATAGGTACCAGAAGCCACTACTGATCCCAATAACTCTCCAAATAATTTGCCACGTTCATCCTCATTAAGTCGCCATGACTCAAATCATAATGGTAAAATACATTTTGTATTACACTTTTTTTTTAACTCCTTTTTCAGATTGAAATCCTTTTATGATTTTATACTTTTGTTGAGGAAATATATTTATTATTTATTATTTATTATTTTGCAGGTCGTAATTAGGAAGCTTGGTAGTTATCAATCAAGGGAGAGCTTTTAAGATTAGTAGTGATTTAGACAATAGAGAGTGGAAACGATGGAATAATTTTTGTGAACACAATTATAGAATTTCTATTTAATCTTCTTTTGATATTTCTTTAATTTTATATGAATTTAATAAATAAATCAATAAATTTATAATTTATGCCATTTTTTTATATATACTGCATCAATTTTATGATATTTTATTTATTTATTAATTGGATTGCGAATGTTGACTTCTCTACTAACAAATTCTATGAGTGGTATATCTAGTATATATAGGTACGTGTATATATATACACTTATGAAGGCATGTTGATATAAAATTAGCGTGCCAACAACTTTTCATTCGTTAATATTATTTTTAACCAATTCTAATAGAAATTATTGTTAGCATAGTGTCGCACTTTCAACGATTATAACCATTACCATAAACCTACTATTACAACGAAAATGTCATTCATTAGAGTACAATTTACATATGCTAATAGAAATAATTGTTGGATTTGTAGCCTTTCTACTAACGGATTTTTTCTCCTAACAGATAAACTCTTCGTTAGTATAGTAACCCATCTACTAACGGAATGACAATTCTAACGGTATTGCTAGTCCGTTAGCACATGTGCAAGTCTTTACCAACAAATAGATAATTCGTTGGCTAATCCCTATACCAATGGGACTTGAGCCAACAGTTATATATATTGTTGGTGTAGGTTCTACCAACGAATTTATGAGTTACAATAATGAAAAGTGGCCGTTAGTAGATAACATTATGTTTGTAGTGGTAAACGAGGAGGCAAGCACCAATCAGAGGCCTCCAGGCAAGAGAAAGAGAGCCCCGTTATCAAGTCGTCGTGACTAGGCGCAGAAACCGAAGAGACACAAAGATAGCACGACAAAGATATACCGATATAATTCGCTTCAAGCAGATACAAGGTTGCCACACGCCAATACGTGGGCCATGCTCGGCCTCTACGGTCACTTGACACAACTTGGCCTCTATGGTCGCTTGACACAGCTCAGCCTTTGTGGTCGCTTGATATAGCTCGGCCTCTATGGTAGTTGGACATAATCAGACAAAAATACTTCCAGAAATTCCTCAAAACCGCAAGAAAATCGAAGTTGTGAATGTTGGCCTAAGGTTTTCAACCTTGGTCTTGATCTCAATTTTGATGATAACAAACATGAAACTAATATATTTATGAAGAAATATTTTCAGGTTTCAAGTCGGTTAGCGCATGACGTCCCCGATCGAAGAAATCGGCTAGGATGCTCGTCGACACTCGAGATTTTTTAGTAAGATAGAGTTTATGTTTTGGGTGTCTAGAATGTGTTGTAAATCCTCATGATGATACAAAGAAACCCAAAAACTAAACCCGAACCCCAAAACACATAGGTATGGAAATTGGCATCATCTCCTATAACCTCTTACTTAAATTATAGTTGGAGTTTGATATATGCTTAATATTAGTAGATTTTCCGCTCTTGATAAGTTTCAAAAACATTTTTAAATTTTGATTTCCGGTCTCTTCGGAGACCTATGTAGCCTATAACGGGCTCATGCGACCTTGCGGTTCTAAATCGTAGGCTCATTGTGGCCTTTCGATTTTCAACCAATAGGAATGGCTGGAGATCATGTTTTCATTTATATTTTACTTGTAATATCTTAGAATTCATTTTGGTATCACTTGATTTTATTTAAAATAGATTTCAAACTATTTAGCAAAGTGAACTTTGATAATGATACATGATACTTCTATTTGCTTTTTGGTTTGGTTAGCTTGCTAAGTAACTATATTTTCTCTAAAATATTAGTGTAACTTACTTGCAAGTTATGGGTATTTTAGGAAGGCTAATAACTAGGAAGAAAAGAGTAAGTTTGACAAATTATCATGAATAAGGTATAACTTCGATTAATTCAAAATCTTAATATTATACCTCAATGTTTAAGCTTAAATTATGTCTCTATACTCATGATTAGAATTGCATGTTAAACCCTTGAATTCTCTTGAGTAGGTAGAATTTTAGTACTTAGACAAATTTCATTGAATGAAACTTACTCTATATTGATACTTATTATTAGAGACATTCTTTTAAGTCCAAACTAGTTAAACATGTTTAGAGATCTTATTCTTCAAATATTTCATATCTTCATATTTCTTTGATTCATTTTGATATCATGATAACTCCTTTAAAATGAATCTCTACTATCTAGCATAGGTTAAGACTTTTAAATGAATCTTTGCATTGAACCTTTGCTATTTAGTAAGTTAGCTTGCTAGTTGGTATATGATTTCATTATGATGCTAATGAATCCTACTCGCAAGTTGAGAAAATGGTAAATTTGGAAGGTTAAAGGAAAATGAAAAGAAAGTGAAAATTTTGGAATTTCTCAATAAATGAGGTATGAGTTTCATTTTGGTAATTCTTGCGTAACATTTCTATTTTCTTGATTAAATGATTTCTCTATGCTCATGAATGATTTTGCATGATAATTGATTGAAATCTCATGAGTAGACAAAATTTTGATACTTGGGAAATTTTATGAAACATTGTTTGAATAAAATGTGCCATAGGTAGAATTTCATCTTAGAGACTTCATTTTAAGTTAAAACTTGATAAACATGTTTGATTTCACTTATGATTTACTTCCATGTGATTAAAATTAAAAAATCATCTGAAAATGGATGAATTGATAACAAGTTCACTTTAGGAGACCTTAAGTTGAGTAAAATTGACCTAAGTCAATAAATTAACTTAGAAATTTTATTAAGTCCCATATATATATATATATCGGTAATCCCCGCTACTCCTGCTGCCTTTCCACCGCCGACCACCTCAACGTCAGCGCTCGTAACCTAAACAAGAAACTCGTCTACCTCTACGATCCCATCTTCGTCTATTGCTTCCGGTGGCGTCGACGTCGCTGACGGCTCGTTCGCCGCGTTCATCCAGGACGCCGGTAGCTCCACCCTGCTATCCACCATCGCGTCGAGCTCCAACTAGCAATTTTTTGAGTCGTTGCAGCTCCAAAAACGTGAACGTCGCTAACGGCTTGTTCATCTTATCAAGGCAATAACATCAATGGCTCAGATGCATGTCAAAGACACTGATCCAACGGCTCCGCTCGTCTCTCCCACGTGAACAGTACCATGCAATGCCCATCTGCTCCACTCACCGTCTCCACCATTCCTTGCACGAGGCTGTTACGATTCTGTATCAATTTGTTATTTCTCTAGAACATTCTTTACTCTATTTATACTCTGTAACATCAACAATGGAAACATAACACATTTCTTCCCGTGCACAGCTTCCCGTCAAGTTGACTGGAGCCAACAACTATCTGATATGGAGGACTCAACATGAACTCCTACTCCTAGGATACAAGCTTATTCCCTATATTGATGGCAGCCTATCTTGTCCACCAGTTAGTGACCCAGATCGTGAAACATGGCTCCGCCAGGATGGTCTCTTGAGACATGCTCTCATGGCCTCAGTCGATCTCACAATTGCCCCATTAGTGGCGACTTCTTCAACTGCTAGTATAGCATGGAAAAAGCTGGAATCTCAATATGCGAACAAATCGCATTCTCGAATCTATGCACTGCAGGACTCTCTGTCCAGGATCACGAAAGGTATGAAATCAGTTACTGAATATTTAAATGAAGTCCGATCAATCGCCAATGAACTCTCTATGGCCAACGCGCCTGTCGACGAATCTACACTCGTCGTTCGAATCCTCGGCGGATTAAACTCAAATTTCAATGACATCAGTGCTGCGATCAGATCTCGCGACACACCTATAAGGTTGGAGGAACTGTTCGACAAATTACTCGTCCATGAATCCTTTCTCCTTCACAAACAGGAGAAATCACTAGTCATGGCTCAGTACACTCAGCGATCGGATAATGCAAGGAGACCTCCTGTTGCACGAAGAAACTGGAGTCCACGAAACTCTTTCAATCCGACTTGGAATCAGCAAACATGGCGACGCCCCCCTCCAAACAACCATGGAGGCCACCTCCAAATCAAGCAACACAGAACAAAAACAAACCTCAATGTCAACTTTGCGATCGAATCGGTCATACTGCCAGACAATGCTGATCTCGGTCGCACAATCACATCGAAGCACAAGCTCTCTTCACTGGACGGCATCAGGTAAACAACACCCCCTGGGTGATGGATACAGGGGCCTCGCACCACATCACAAGCGACAATCAGACCCTACAAGCTTATACTGAGTACTCTGGAGATGATGGAGTGGTTCTTGGAGACGGTAAGAGCATTGATATTTCTCACACCGGTAATACCTCTATCTCATCTCCCTCACACAAGTTTATTCTTCATGATGTCATTTGTGCTCCTGCCATTCAAAAAAATCTTATATCAGTCTCTCGTTTCTGTCAATAAAACAATGTCTCTACTGAATTTTTCTCAACTCATTTCACTGTTAAGGATCTTCGGTCAGGAATGATTCTGGCTCAAGGACCGAATGATACTCACTGCTACATATGGCCATCCGAAACTCCTCCACAAGCAAACTTCATCTCCTCAATAGTCAAAGCACCTCTTCAATCTTGACATCACAGGCTTGGACACCCGAACATCTGAATGCTCAAGTACACTATCTCAAAGTTTCAGTTACAAATTTCATCTTCTGTTATTCAAAACTGTAATGCTTGTTCCTGCAACAAGTCTCATATGTTACCTTTTGTTAAAAACTCTCTCTTCAGCACAAAACCTCTTGAACTAGTGTATACAGACGTCTGGGGTCCTTCCCCGATTACATCTGTTACCGGTCATAGATACTATGTGCTTTTCGTTGATCATTTTACCAAGTTCTCTTGGTTATTTCCCATTAAATCAAAATTTGATGTGTCGGATGTATTCATTGAGTTCAAAACCTTGGTCGAACGCTACTTTAACACCACAATACTAAGCCTTTACTCCAACGGAGGAGGTGAATACATTAGCTTATCCAAACTCCTATCGACCAGCGGTATACAACACTTCTTATCACCTCCTTACACACCTCAGAGAGTAAGTACTGCTGAAAGGCGACATCGCCACATTCTTGAAACAGCAAAAACACTATTACAACATGCTTCAGTACCTGTTGCCTATTGGCCTTACGCTTGCATGACAACAGTCTTTCTCATAAATCGTTTACCCACCCATTTGCTCTCCGGAGACTCTCCATTTCATAAACTCTTTAAGCAGCAACCAAACTACAAATCCTTCAAAATGTTTGGTTGTCTATGCTACCCGTGGCTCAAGCCTTACTCAGACAACAAACTTGAACCCAAGTCAAAACCATGTGTATTCTTAGGATACTCTACAAAATATCATTCATATCAATGTCTTGAGCTTGAAACCTCAAGATTGTTTCTGTCCATACATGTTGTCTTCAATGAAAATATTTTTCCCTTTGAACACCACAACAAACTACTTCCAAGAATCACAATGGACCAAACCAATTGGTTCGATATAGTCCCATCCGCACTCTCAATTCCTTAGCCAACTTCTCAATCTGAGCCTGTGTGCCAAGACATTTCCCCTGTACCAAATACACCAATCATTCCTTCCTCATTATCTACTTCAAATACTCACACCAACTCTCCCACCTCCCCAAACTCCTCGAATGAACGTACTGCCACAACCTTCCCCACTCATTCTCCTTCTCCATTAAACATTCCTTCACCTCCTCGCAGGATGGTCACTCGATCTCAAAACCAGATTTTCAAACCCAAACATCCAACTGATTACCATGCACTCTCGGTATCAGTATCACCACCTACCTCAGTCAAGCAAGCCCTCAAACACAGTGAATGGAGAAATGCCATGTTGAGTGAAATCAATGCTCTCACCAGAAACAACACCTGGACACTTGTTCCTCTACATCATACTCAAAATATTGTCGGTTGCAAATGGATATTTAAGGTTAAAAGACTTGCCGATGGGTCTGTTGAGCGATTCAAAGGAAGACTGGTTTCGAAAGGGTTTCACCAGCGTCCGGGAATTGATTTCCATCTAACTTACAGCCCGGTTGTTAAGCCTACTACAATTAGAATTTTATTCACTATTGCTACATTGCAGAACTGGAATTTCTATCAGCTCGACGTCAACAATGCCTTTCTTCATGGGAAACTTACTGATGATGTTTATATGACTCAACCTCCGGGATTTATAAACAAAGATTTGCGACCCATGTCTGCAAGCTAAACAAGGCCATATATGGCCTTCGGCAAGCTCCAAGAGCTTGGTTTCAGGAATTCAAAAAGTTCATCACCTCAATTGGCTTCCATGAATCCGCATCTGACAGTTCTCTATTCAAACTGAAACGCAACACAACAAAAACATTTCTCCTTCTATATGTCGATGACATCGTTCTGATAGGAAATTCAAAGCAACAAATTCAGGATGTTTATGCGAGTCTATCTTCAAAATTCTCACCAAAGGACATTCAACCATTGATATACTTCCTTGGCATCGAAGTAAACAAAATATCTGATGGAATCATACTGACACAGAGAAAGTACATAGCAGATATCTAAAATTGTTTTCAAATGTTAGATGCCAAAGGAGTCCGAACACCTCTGGCTTCGTCCAGCACACTACAGCTCAATGATGGCACAACATCAGCGGATGCGACTCAATATAGGAAAGCAATAGGGGCCTTCCAATACTTAACTATCACAAGACCAGACCTATGCTTTGCCATTAACAAGTTGTCTCAGTTCATGCACTCCCCTACACACTTGCATTGGCAGGCATGCAAACGCGTTCTGAGTTATCTCAAAGCTACTGAATCATACGGTCTTAAAATCTCCCCACAAGACCAATTGAACCTTGAAATTTTCTCTGACTCTGACTGGGGCGGAGACAAAGATGATCGATGATCCACAAGTGGTTACATTTCATTCCTCGGCAACACTCCAGTCAGTTGGTCCTCTAAAAAGCAAAGAACTGTTGCACGGTCATCAACTGAGGCAGAATACTGATCCCTAGAAAATGCTGCAGTAAAAGCTAACTGGATCAAAAACTTATTAGAAGAAATCGATGTCAAACTCACCCAAGCTCCAGTCCTACATTGTGACAACCTCGGCTTACCTTCTTGTCAAGCAATCCAGCCTTTCACAGTAGGATGAAACATCTAGCTATTGACTATCATTTCGTACGCGAATAAGTCCGGGACAAACACCTGTCGGTCAGATACATTGTAAGCACCTGTCAATTGGCCGACTCAATGACTAAAATTGTCTCATTAACTCTGTTTGTGAATCACAGGTCCAAGATAGGTGTTGTCGAGGCACCACCTATCTTGAGGGGGCATATCAAGGCAATAACATCAACGGCTCAGATGCATGTCGAAGACACTGATCCAACGGCTTCGCTCGTCTCTCCCATGTGAACAATACCATGCAATGCCCGTCTGCTCCACTCACCGTCTCCACCATTCCTCGCACGAGGCTGTTACGATACTCTATTTATACTCTGTAACATCAACAATGGAAACATAACACATTTCTTCATCTTCTCTGTTTGGTTCCACTACCTTCATACATCTCCCAGTAAGCCATGACCCACGTGGACGTCGCACGAGCTGTGCGTCGATCAATGGGAGGTGGTCGATTGGCGTGCGACACAGAGAGAGCCGAGGTGTGCCCCCAGCAGCTGCTCCGAGAGAAAGAAATGCCAATGAAATGAAAGAGGTGAATCTAGAAGGAATGCCAATGAAAGGAAAAATTAATATCTCATTTTCTTCCTGTTTCTCTCATGTGATTAGATGCTACGAGATAAAAGCAGCTACTCTGCTTTCATTGTCAAAAAAGGTGAGAGAGAAAGATAGAAACAAAATAGTACAGAAGCAAACTGAATGAGAACATGCATGAACGAGTAGGAGCGAGAAGCAAGAGAAGAGAAGAAAATGGAGAAGAGTCAGTGATGGATGAGGACGATACCAGTGTGAGCGAAATGCTTCTGCGCCGCTGCAATTCCATTTGCGAGAAGATGGGAAGAGACCAGCGAGAAGAAGCTGCTAACGTAGGCGACTCTGCACTGGGTCTGCTGCTGATAGCTAGCGATGTGGTGATGGTGGACTACTGGTAGCAAAATGCAGCACATTTATAGAGGTTACTTCACTTTTATCATTTGATCGATGTCACCTTCTCTATTTTTCATTTGATGTCCTTATTCTTTTACGACCGCACACAACCTTTACCGGGCAATCAATCACCATGTCATTCCTTCTCTTCTCTGCTCTCTCTCTTACTGAAGAACACTCTTTGAACAAGTCCTGAGGGCTTACTGTTATGAGTCAAAAGGTCCTCATGACAAGGCAGGTCTGTGTTGACCTCATCAGGCCGCAACCTGCCTATGCACGCGAGCTCATCCGGTGACGACTCGTTCATCCTCATGCAGATTATAGGCCCGTGTCCCCGCCGCACTCATGGGCGCACGATGGCCATGGGTGCAACAAATCCCTCACGTGAACAATCCGAGCTCTGTGATGAAACTAATTGACGAGCACACGCACATGGACGAGCAGCACCAGCAATGGACTAGCTTCGTCAAATATGCATTAAATAATAATAATCCTGCAACGGCGGCAGCGATGGACGAGCAACACTAGCTCCTGAAAGCGTTTGGCGGAGATGGCTGTGCTGTTAAAGTTCCACGTTGCTTGAGGTGGTGATCTAGATGACCTTTAAATAGATTGAGCAATCCTCCCCCTTTGAGCTAGCTTTTGGAGTGGAGTTAGATTCAAGGCTGATTTTCTAACATGGTATCAGAGCCAGACCAATTGTTGATTGTGGGTTACCTGCAGAACTTCACGCTTCAGATGTGAATTCTGGGCGTGAGGGGAGTGTGTTAAAATTCCACATTGCTTGATGTTGTGGTCTAGATGGCCTTTAAATAGATTGAGCAATCCACCTCCTTTGAGCTAGCTTTTGGGGTGGAGTTAGGTTCAATGCTGATTTTCTAACATGTGCACCCGTTGTGGGAGCAGCTGCTGGGGGCACACGTCAGCTGCCTCTGTCTCGCACGCCGATCGACCACCTCCGGCTGATCGACGCACAGCTCGCGTAGTCGCACCACCTCGTGCGGTCTTACGCCGCTGGGTGCACGTCGGGACTTGCTCTCCCCCACGAGAAGCAAGATCTTGACTCCTTCCTGGTGATCGATCGCTAACTGCTATGTTAACAAACGCACACACATCTCTTATTCTCTTGTTCGCAACTAATTCTTTGATCTTTTCTACAACTTTAGGCACAATATTACAAGGTGTTGTGCTCATTCAGAGAGCAGCTACAACAACACGTCTGTGAAGGCTGTCAGCGACGTCCACGTCTTTGGAGCTCCAATGGCTCCAAAAGTTACTGGATGAACAAGGCATCCTGGATGAACAAGGCGTCCTGGACGAACGCGGCGAATGAGCTGTAAGCGACGTCGACGCCGCGGGATGCAATAGAGATGAAGATGAGGTCGTAGAGGTAGATGATCTTCTTGTTTAGGCTGCGGGTGGTGATGTTGATGTTGAAGTGGGGTGAGGTGGTCGGTGATGGAAAGGCAGCAGAGCGGCAAGGACTGTAGAGAGAGAGAGAGAGAGAGAGAGAGAGAGAGAGAGAGAGAGAGAGAGAGAAAGAGAGGAGGGGTGGGACCCTTAACTTAAGTTTTCAATTTATAACAAATTAATATTAAAAAATATTTTTTATTACACAAGCCACATCATCAATTTAACGGGGCTGTTGACGAAAATTAGACGGCAGGATTCAGTTAAAACAAATATAGAAATATATGATTCAATTGAAATAAATAAAAGTACGGGCCACAAATGAGAAAAACCCCAAAGTACATAATATATTTAGGTAATTGCCCTTTAAATTAAAAAAACCATGAATAAATGTTAAATTTGATACTTAGCAATTTCATGCTAGCATGCTTATTTTTTGAATGAAATCATACTAAGGTAAAATTTTGACCAAATGTTATTTTCATTTCAAACTTGATAAACATGCTTCAAATGATAATATCTTGATATCCGGAAAGTTTGAATAAAAACTGAAAACTTTTTAAAAATAGCTAATATTTACAAAAATACCACTAGATTTTAGTTATTTTTAGAAAAATACAAAAAATTGACTTTTGAATGATTCCTGAAATTGCATATTCTCTAAAAAATCTAGTTTCTCCAGTAAAAATTTCAAAAATTTTTAGTAAGAATATGATTTGATATGAATTTTTGAAACCGGATTTTAAAATTTTAAAGTATCGTTCTTCTCAAATGTTCATTTTTACGATACTTTGATTTTTGGTCCAATCTTTGAATGAGACTTCAAGTATGATAATTTGAATTCATTTTTGGTATCGTTCTCATTTTGACTCGTGAAAAATCAATACTTGAGTTAGTACATGATTCTTAGTTTTGGATTTTGACTATCTTTTCATGATATCATGTATTACTTAGTCTCTCATTCGATATGTTATTTTCGTCCCTTGGGTTGGTTGACTTCGTTTTCATGAAAACTAGTTTTCAAGTCCCAACCTTGACCATAGTTGACTTTTCTAGACCTTTTTGATTGATGTCAGAAGGGGGAGAAAAATATAGCTAAAAAGAGAAAAAAATATAAAAAAATCATGCATATAGATAAGGGGTTCCATTATGTAGATATGCATGTTGATAGGGGAAGAAATCCCATGTTTGATATTCTTTGTGCTTGAATGATATATTTTCTTAAGGATGTTTGTCATCATCAAAAAGGGGGAGATTGTTGGCTTAAGGTTTTTAACCTTGGTCTTAATCTCAATTTTGATGATAATAAACATAGAACTAATGTATTCATGAAGAAATATTTTCAGGTTCCAAGTCGGTTAGTGCACGACGTCCCCGATCGGAGAAATCGAAGAAATCAGAGAAATCATCAAGGATACTCGTCGATGCTCGGGATTCTTCGGGAAGATAGAGTTTAGGATTAGGGTGTCTAGAATGTGTTGTAAATCCTCATGATGATGCAAAGAAACCCAAAAACCAAACCCAAACCCCAATATACGAAAACTTGGAAAAATACAAAGACCCTAAAATTCACTAAGCTCCCAAAATATGCCGGTAATTGTTTCTTAAGAACTTTAAAATATAAATGTTATATAAGGATTACCCCCCATTTGGATTCAACAAAAATATCTAAAAAATCAAAATTCTTAAGAATCAAAATCTAGTTTTTGGGGTCTAGTACAAATTCTTCGAAAAACGAAAATTTCCTAATCCTTCGGATCAAGTATGGGTAGGCCAAAGACTTCCAAAAAATCCTTAAAAATATATCGTTATCTAGTTTTAACCAAAGGAACAATTACCGCCATTTTTTATGTCAAGTAAATGTCTAGGTCATATAGCCCTCCAAGGAGCTCCCTAGGCTTAGTGATTTTCAGGGCGGTTTTCGAGTTTTCATGTTTTGGGTTTCGGGGATGGTTTTTGGGTTCTTATGCATCATAAAGAGGATTTACAATATAAACTAGACACCCTAAACCTAAACTCTAACTTCCCGAAGAATCCGAGCGCGTCGACCAACGTCCTTCTGATTTCTCGATTTCTTCGATATTTTCGATCGAGGACGTCGTGTGCTAACCAATATGGAACCTGAAAGATGTCTCAATGAAACATTGGTTCCATGTTTGCTATCATCAAAACCGATGTTAAGACCAAGGTTGAAAAACTTAAGCCAACAATCTCTCCCTTTTTGATGATGATAAATATCCTTAAGAAAATATATTCCTTAAGGTGCAAAGGATATCAAACATGGGATTTCTCCCCCTATCAACATGCATATCTACATAATGAAACTCCCCCTATCTATATGCATGGTTAACCTATATTTTCTTCACTTTTTATCTATATTTTTCTCCCCCTTTTGACATCAATAAAAAAGGGCAAGAAAAGTCAACCTATAGTTAAAGTTGAGACTCTAAAACTATTTTCCATGAAATATGAAAATCTCAACTAAAGGGATGAAAAATCAAATATCTAATATGAGACTAAGAACATGATAGCATTAGATGATAAATAAATTCCAAGTCTAGAAATCATGTATAGACTTAACTATTGATATTTTCGTGTATCGATAAAGGAGTCAAAAAATCATTTTAGAAATGATTTTTCTCATCACAGGAGTGGAACGATACCAAATGTGAATTTAAAATATCATACTTGAAGTCTCATTCAAAGTATCGAAAAAAAAGAACATTTGGAAAGAACGATACTTTAAAGTTTTGAAATTCAATTTCAAAAATCCAAATAAAATCACATTCTTACTCAAGATTTTTGAAATTTTTATGCCATAAACTAGATTTTTCAAGGAAGATGCAGATTCAAGAATCAACAAAAACTTATTTTTTTGTATTTTTCTAAAATTCATTGAGTTCTAGTGGCATTTCGTAAATAATTAGAATGTTTCAAAAGTTTTCAATTTTCATTCAAACTTTCCGGATATTAAGAAATCATCTTTTAATGCTTATCAAGTTTGAAATGAAAATAATATCATTTGGTCAAAATTTCACCTTAGCATGATTTCATTAAAAAAATAAGCATGGTATCATGAGATTACTAAGTATTAAATTTAAACATTTACTCATGGTTTTTCAAATCTAAACATATGGACATCTAACATGAGTAAATCTAAACATGTTTGGGAAGTTTGGACCTAAAATAAAGTTTCTAAGTCAATTTATTGACTTAGGTCAACTCTACTCAACTCTACGTCTCCTAAAGTGAACTTATTATCAATTTATCCATTTTCTCATGATTTTTCAATTTTAATCACATGGAAGCAAATCATGAGTGAACTCAAACATATTTATCAAGTTTCAACTTAAAATGAAGTCTCTATGATGGATTTCTACGTAGAGCACATTTCATTCAATCTAGATGACATTAAATTGCCTAAGTATCAAAATTTTATCTACTCATGAGATTTTAATCAATTATCATGCAAAATCATTCATGAGCATAGAGAAATCATTTTACCAAGAGAATAGAGGTGTTATGCAAGAATTTTGCCAAAAATGAAACTCATACCTCATTTCTTGAGAAATTCCAAAGTTTTCACTTTCTTTCCATTTTCCTTTAGCCTTCAAAATTTTACCACTTTCTCAACTTGCAAGTAGGCTTCATTAGTATCATAATAAAATAATATACCAACTAGCAAGCTAACTTACTAAATCGCAAAGGGTCAATTGTCACGCCCCAACTCAGGGTATGCGTGACCGGCCAGGGTACGAGTCAGTACCCCGAAGCCTACCATATGCACTGACTAACAATTCTCAAAAGAACACATAAACATGACACATCAAGTATCGACCAAAATAAACGATAATAACTTTTATTAAAAATTCAAAGCAGTTTGATAACACCAAGTTTTTAAAACACCATAAGTTTCAAATAAAACAATCGAAAGTTTTTCCAAATAAACATTCAAGTTTTAACAGAAGAAACCCAGTGCATACATCAGACACTAACAGACACGACTACGACTAAATCCTGCTAGCTATGAGATCTACGTCCACGCCTACTCTGCTGCGCGCCATGCCACCAAGCCGTACCTCACTGGTCGGACTCTGCAAAATAATAAGAAAGGAAAACCATGAGTTCATGAGGAACTCAGTGAGCGATTCTTTCGAACCTTCACTTAAAACCTCGGCAATCACATATATAAGGAAGTTATCAAATCACATTCCATAAATAATCAGTGTGCCAAAATGGATGAGAATGAACCGACCTCTCGGGCCCATATCCACGATGCAAATTCGACTAATAAAGGCCTACAGTATATATGGAAGGTATAATCCTTCCTTTACTTGACTCGGTCGGTCGGCCTACTCAGATCAGCCCCTATGGGATCCTCATTTAGAAAATTTTACACTTCGGATCCATCAACTAGGATGGCCACTAGTTTCAGTGATCCTCTGGGTTAGGGATAGCTAGTCCCAACCCACTCGGGTCTACCGTCAGTGCGGCCTACTGACGAAATCTCAAGACCCTCCGCCACCCGGATCTAACACCTGGAGGGCCCGCTGGTGCAATCTCAAGACCCTATGAACCGCTGAGTCGTGTGCTTGCCATCCGGCTAGTGACACTTCTTAGTAGACCATCAACCACAACCCAAACCGGATGTGCCATAATGTTGTGCTTTGCATTCCGGGTACTGCCCATGTCCGAGCCCTACCTTAGGGTCTTATTGTTTCCTTATTTGAAATGCCTAGTGTATGTGTCCTGTATCTAAGTTAAATGATACCACAAGTCATTTAACCGTTTTTCCTAGAGCGAGCGAACTCGCCGACTGGGTAGGCACTCGACCTATCATTTTCACATCACTTACCAATTTAATTATGGATGATAACATCATGAAGAACCGAATTAGAAAGTAAGTAATGTAGAGGTTTTAAATCAATATGGAATATACACTAGCATGGCAACAATTAAACATAATATGAGCAATTTAATGAAACTTTCTTGACTACATATACCATGTAAGCATTGGCAAGAACATTTCCCAAAAGGATAATATAGATCTAACCCAACAATTCATAACCTGAATATGGATTTACATTAGCATGAACATGAATACACGTTAAATGGAGGGATAGGAACAACTACACAAAATCATTCATTTCCTCCCCCTTTCCCTTGATCGGCCATAGCTTGAGCAAGGTAACCCTTGCTTGGCCGAACCACTCATGTGGAAAGAGGCTAGAATTTATGCATTCTTATCAGTAGAATCAGTAAACATAAACTTAAATTTACATCTAAAATTTAACCATGAAGGTGCAGGTTAAAGCGATATAGTAGGAGATCCGACAAACCAATAAAAACAACCCAACTCTTTCCCCCCCTTTCTACTGCTCGGCCAACTCGAGCAGGATAATGTCCTTGCTCGGCCGAACCCCTTAGGGGTGGTGGACACGGCTGCGACGTCCACTCGAGTGTCAAGCCAAAAGCAAAAACAAAGCGAGTACAAGTCGATACGCAAGTTGCAAGACGAGCGAGGAAATTGGGGAAAATTTCGGCATGACCTTTCCCCTTTTTCCTCGACTCGGCCAACCCCTTAAAACAAGAATTGACACGTATAAAACCATGAAATCACAACATATATAAAGATCTAAGAATCTAACATAGAGAAAATAACTCGATCGACAAAACTCGCGAAGAAGAATCCCGATTTCCAAATCTATGGGGCCGACCACTCGGCTCCCCTCAACTTCTATCTAACCACTCACCTTGAATTGAATCGGGAAGAAATCTTAAAGAAATGAGATTCCGATCTCCTCGCACGTCGTCGCAAACTCGACGCCGACAAGATCTCCTCCTCCTGTCTCCCTTTCCCCCTCTTGATGGGATGCGTGCGGCTCCCTCTTTGAGCCGCACGGGTGGCTTGGGTGAGGGGTTTTATTCCCCTCATCCAATGACCCATTTACCCCCGACTTAACTTGACTTATACCCGGTTCGATCTGAGTCCTATTCGGACTCCGATCCTATCCGCACTCATGAGTCAAACTCGACTTAATAAGACATCATAAGAAAGAAAGGAAATAACCACTGAACCAATTTAACTTCATATTTCCATGGGTCGGGTTATACCTTCTACTCGAGGTGAATCCCGCGGCTCGACCCGGCTAACCTATGATCCTGTGCGCTGCACCAAAAAAAAGAAGTTATCATGATATCAAAATGAATCAAAGAGATCTCTAAACATGTTTAACTAGTTTGGACTTAAAAAGAAGGTCTCTAATAGTGAATATCAATCTAGAGCAAGTTTCATTCAATGAAATTTGTCTAAGTACTAAAATTCTACCTACTCATGAGAATTCAAGGATTTAACATGTGATTACCATCATGAGTATAGAGACATAATTTAATCTTAAACATTGAGGTATAAAACTAAAAATTTATGAAAATCGAAATCATACCTCATACTTTAAAATTTAGCCAAACTATTTTTTTTCAGTCTAATTAGCCTTCCATTTAACCTTAGATTTAACTTGCATGAGGGAATCATTGATAATATGATTATTTCAAGCAAGTTAATCATTCTAGATAGCAAAGTAAGCATCAAAGATTTCATTCAAAATCCAACTTTGTTAAATAGTTTGAAATTCGTTTTAAATAAAATCAAGTCATACCAAAATAAATTTTAAGATATCATAAGAATAATACATATGAAAACATGATCTCCAACCCTTCCTATTGGTTGAAAACCGAAAGGCAATAATGAGCTTACGATTTAAAACCGCAAGGTCGCATGAGCCCATTAAAGGCTACATAGGTCTCCGAAGAGACCAGGAAATCAAAATCAAAAATATTTTTGAAATTCATATCAAGAGTGGAAAATCTACTAATGTTAAGCATGTATTAAAACTCCAACTCTAATTTAAGCAAGTGAGTATAGGAGATGATACCAAAGTGTTTGATGCCAACAATTTCATTACCCAAGGCATCATGATGACTTGAAGTTACAACTTTGACATAGTACAATCTTTGAATCCCCAAGCAACTTCAATCAACCAACTTCATCTCATCCTTGTGTGGTAGATCCACCTACAATAGAGCATGAAAATTTTGATACCCAAATGGCTTTGGGTCATTGGGGGTTAGTTGGCCTCGGTATCCAAAGTGTCTTAGTAACACTTGGATTATTCTTAAATGTGCAATCATAGATTGCATGACCATAAGTATCACAACAATAGCAATGTCCGTGAAACTTTTTATTTTCCCTATGGACATGTGATTTATCGCTAGAATGCTTGACATGAGAGCTATGATGAACATGAATATTCGTAAATGATAATTCTTCTTTTGAACATGAGGTTTAATTATAGAATGCTTAGCATGAGAATGATGCTGAACATCGACATTCTTTACGCAAGTATTTTTCATTTTAGTGTTCTTAGTAGATGAAACATTTTTGAATTCATTTACTTTCTTATTCAATAAAATAACCTCACTTTTCAAATCATTCATTGATCTTTGAATAGCATGCAATTGAGTTTTTAGCATGCTATTTTCATTCTTTAAATTTTCATTTTTATGTTTCAAGTCTTTAATCTCAAGTTTCATATCATCATGGCATGAATCAAATGACCTAGATTTAATTTTTCATTTTCCAATTTGAATTCATGCAAATGAGAATTAAGCATCACATTTTACTTTTTCAATATTTTATTTTCCTTATCTTTTCTAACAAGCAATGCATACATTTTCCTACACTCATCTACTAACTCATCATATGGCATGTTATGAGAACTAGTAGAGCTAGCATCATCATTTTCATTAGCATGACTAGGTGAAGGAGGGTGTACCTAATCAATAGCATCCATGAGGCTAACTTTAGATATGACTTCATAGTCATGGCTAGAGGGTGCTTCAAGTGAGTGAGAGGTAGAGGTGGAAGCACTTGATCTCTTCCTTGCTTTGTTCGTCATGTTTGGGAATTTTTCTTCACATGCCCCTTTTCTTTGCAAGCATGACAAATTACCTTTTGTTTTCGGCTCTTAGAATTGCTCCTTTGACTAGAAGCACTATGAGCATCAAAACCAAGATTAGTAGTAGGTGAGTGACCATTGTCATCACCACCTTCATTAAAAGTGTCAATTTCTTCGATTTTGGCATGATCATATAAAACATTTAAAGTGGCCCATAAATCAAAAACCGAAGAGCAATGCATGACTTTTTCTGGGTTGTTATTTGGTATGGCACAAAATATGCAATTCATGGCCCCTCCATTAAATTAAATTATTTTCTTGTCAAGTTCACTCCAATCATGCATGTCAACCTTAGGATAGGTGTATTCAAATTTCAACATGTTATAAACACCAAAACCTCTAGTCTTTAAGAAGGAATATATTTTAGACTTCCAAAGATCAAAGTTCGGTTCATCGAACCTAGGAGGTGAAGACGCTACCGACTCTAGTGCCATTTTAAGATCGAGAGACGATGTAGAGGAGATGGTGAAATCTCAATTTATGACCCGCTCCGATACCAATTGTTAGGTGAAATGGCTACACTAGAGGGGAGTTGAATAGTATGTTTACTAATCTTTTTGCCTAAATTTGATTTTAATCATTTTCTTAAGTTACTTAGGCAATTTACGATTGAATGATTAAATGCAGAAGCGATAAATAATAAAGCAATTAATACAACCAATAAATCAAGGCAAACACAATGATTTATAGTGGTTCGGCCCCAATGCCTACTCCACTACCTAAGCACACCACTTAGGATTTTCAAACTAGCTTTACTAGATTATCTTGTTTCCTTTACAACGAGGATGTTTTCACCGGAGAGTCTCCGCTCTCACACCGAAGGAACTTCCACACCCGGAAGTCTCCGTCTTCCTACCGAGAGCACTCTCTCACCTCAATCCTAAGGACAACAAGAACTAATCCTAGTAAACTAAGTTTACACCGTTGGAATTAGGCGTTAACACCAAGGCAACCACCAACTCAATCAACCTAGCACTCTAGGTTTACACGAGTTCAATTATAATGAAATAAACAACAAAATACAATAATAATTTGTGCAACAAATCAAACAATAAGTACTTAGCTCCAAAAGACACTCCCTAGTCCTCTTGATGCCTTGAGATGATGAATCGGTAAATCTTGAAGGCTAAATCAAGGTGTGTAGATCAAAACTAGGGTTTATGCAAGAATGTCACAATGAAGGCTTGTGGAGATGCTAGGAATGGCTCTTTGAGGCTTAGAAGCATAAATAGTTAGCTAGAGGAAGGATTGGGATGGGTATTTATAACCCCCCATGAGAAACAGCATGTAAACGAGCGTATTTTTGCCAGTTGGCGACGCCTGGTTGACCGACGGATCGACCGCCCAATCGACCGCGGTATTCTACCGCTTCTGGGCGAGCTTCGATCGACCGAGTAATCGACCGAATGGCTACTGCCCATTCTTCGCCACATTCGGTCGACTGAATTGGCTAATGTCGAATTTTGGAATTATTTTGTCGACTGAAATGCCTTCTCCTTCGGTCGATCGACCGAAGCTGGGCAAGGTGCATTTATTGGTTTTTTCTGCTTGTTTGCTCGTTTTCTGGTTTCATCTTCACTAAGTCTACTTATATAACATTTATTAACTTTAAAACATAAATGTTATATAAGATTACCCCCATTTGGATTCAACAAAAATATCTAAAAAAATCAAAATCTAGTTTTTGGGGTCTAGTACAAATTCTCCGAAAAATGGAAATTTCCTAATCTTTCGGGTCAAGTATGGGTAGGCTAAAGGCTTGCAAAAAATTCTTAAAAATATCTCGTTATCTAGTTTTAACCCAAGGAACAATTATCGCCATTTTTTATGTCAAGTAAATATCTAGGTCATATAGCCCTCCAAGGAGCTCCCTAGGCTTAGTGATTTTTAGGGCGGTTTTCGGGTTTTCATATTTTGGGATTCGGGGATTGTTTTTGGGTTCTTATGCATCATAAAGAGGATTTACAATATAAACTAGACACCCTAAACCTAAACTCTAACTTCCCGAAGAATCCGAGCGCGTCGACCAACGTCCTTCCAATTTCTCGATTTCTTCGATATTTTCGATCGAGGACGTCGTGCGCTAACCAATATGGAACCTGAAAGATATCTCAATGAAACATTAGTTCCATGTTTGTTATATCAAAACCGAGATTAAGACCAAGGTTGAAAATCTTAAGCCAACAGACCCATTTTGAGCAATTTCTTCGTGAGATTGGCAGACAGCATTATCACCTCCGCATGCAATAAATACAGACACGACACGCCTCAGGTAACCTAACTTCCAATTTTATTACCTCCACCTTGGATTGAGCGTCAGAGTGTCTTTTGCAGCCCCCCCCCTCCTGGAGTTGCACCTGAGCAAAAGAGACATCAAACCAGACTACTCGTATCCTCAAGCAGGAACACCATCCATACACATTTATATATTTATATATATAATGAAAGTTAACTTGTCTATATCCTTTTAATAATTTGTTAAGAAAATTAATTTAACAAAAAACATAAATTTTAATAACCAAACTTTTTTTTAAAAAATCAACAAATATTAAAAATTGAAAAATAAAAATAAAAATAGTGAAAGATAAACTCGCCAATTTATGTCGGGCCGACCTGAAAAAATTTTTAGCCTGCTCGGGCCCGACCCGAACAAAACTTGTGGTCGGTTCGGCCCGGCCCGAACAAAAATAGTGGTCGGTTCGGCTCGGCCCGACCACATAAAATTTCGGGCCCTAGGGCCACGAACAATAAACGGGTCGGGTTGGCCTATTAGCATGATAACAAAAATTTAAAATCGGGCTATCGGATCTAAACCGTGCTATTTGACCAAATTCGGGCCCGGTCTATCGAAGTATCGATCAAAAATTTAATATTTCGATAATGAATAAAAATTCCTATCGAACTATCGGGCGGGGCCAGGTCTACACAGCCTGGCCCCAACTTGGCCTGACATTTTGTTTGGGCCTTATCGGGTCGGCCCGGTAACTGTCCTAGTACGATAAGAATCCATCCCGAGCTCGATTTTTATCGTGTCGGGCTAGTCAGGCCGAGCCAAAAATTGTCAGCTCTAGTGAAAGATAACTATACAAATTAAATAATTAAAAAATATAATTTTATTTTATTTCATAGAGGGAAAAATGATATTTTTGATGACATTAAAATATTCCAAATTTGGTATCACTCATTAGTCCACCATTTTGGTGGAATAAAAGTTTGAGGGGTTTTATGAGAGTTGGAGGAGTTAGAAACTCCTCCAAACCCCTCCTCCATCTATAACTAAAAGCCAAACACGAGATAATTAATTCATCCTTTACCTAACCATCCTTATTCCTTCATATTCCACAATCCAAACAAGCCTTAAATGTTCTGAAAGCAGACCATGCTAAATAAATAGTTTGGTGAACCTGCATCAGAGGATAACTAGTCGAGAATCTACGCGTTGCACAAAAATGTATAAAATAAAATTTATTATTAATAATTAAATATAAAAAATATATTATTTTTTATAATAAAAAGTAATGATATTATTATTAATGGATAAAGTTACTATCTTTATAATATAACATGTACTCATAATAAATACAACGTAAATTTATAAAAGTAAATAACCATACTACAAACAAAAATTTATAATTTATCTAACTCTTTACTATTGTAATGACATTTTTTATAGACATTAATAACAAATACAAAAGTTCATAATAATTCAATAAATTAAGAAATGAACAAATTCATAATTTATACACATGCATAATAATATAATTCTTAATTGAAATTATTTTATTATTTTTTGTAAACTTATAAGTATGACACATTTATATAAAATCAAACAATAAAAATATGGAGAATAAAGAGGACTACTAATTCTATAACTAATTAATCATAGACAATAAATAAAATCGGAAGAAAATATAAGATGAAAAATGCGAAAAAATACATGTGAAATTGACGAACATTTCCAAATTAGATCTGTTTCTCAATTGGATATAGTTAATTCTGGATATAAACTTCAGGAGCTAAAAACATAACAAAATTTTATGCGATGATAAAATGAAAAATTCAAAATAAAAAAACTTTTTAAATTGACATAGAATTCTAAATTGATTCTGATTCTAATTTAAATAATAATAATTATGAAAATATTTTCTCAATGTATTATTTATAAAAGTTTATTACCTATTAAAGTATTATTGATCAGGTATTGTAATATTCATCCTAATGATATAAATTGTTAACTTATTAAATTAGTAATTGAAAACAGTATTAATGATTAATATATGAACAATTAAAATAATCATTACTCTTTTAAAAAAAAATTGAAAACATTTTCAAGCAAACAAATTACTTATTTATGATATCTATAATTACTTTCTCTGATACCCCTTTTAATTATTTGGAAACGATAAAGAAAATATTTTGTATTTTAAATAAATTTGTAGAATTACGAAAACTAATCAATTTATTTGCTTTTTCATTCATTCATAATCAATCATTAAATGGAAAAAAAATCAATCATTCAACGTCGACTCAGTTTCAATAATATATCCATGTATGCTAATAACTATTGGTACTGAATTCAATTATTAATTATTATCATATTTTATGAGTTTATCAACGTGATATTAACTATTGATTGTTTTAATGATACATAAATAACTAAAATTAGAGTTGGGCCAACAGTTTTAATGATTGTTCATTCTGAGTTCGAGCTAGGCATAAACGTGGAAAAACAATTGATGGCCTGACCTACTTTAAGCCCAACTCCCACAAATGACGATGATGGTTAGGTTTGAGCAGAAGTGGTGGGACCACCTCGTCAATAGCAAGTGTAAGACCGTTCTCTCTAATATGATTTAATGATTTATCTTTCTCTCTCCCCATAACATCGCTTTATACCAAAATCGACACAGAAAGATAACAGAGCAGTTTTAAAGGGAAGAATAAAGAATTGTTGCTTCCTTTGGCGAGCTTCCAAATCTTAATCCTAATGTGTTGTTGGAACCTCGAAAGAGGATAAGGAGAAGCGAATGTATCAGTCTGATGGCTAGTGACGCGGATCAGTGACGAAGCCTCCAGACCGTCACCGCCATACATCCCGCCCATCTGGGTGCGACCAAGTCCAGACCCCTTGCTCATCGTCTGCCGCTGTTTCAGCTTTGTCACCGTCATCGCTGCCTTCCTGTGCGTCGATGTTAACGCTATAGCTCGCTGCCGTACGATCCTTCAAGAACGGATCCGACGTACCTGCATTCGTCTTCTTTCTTTATTTTCTCCTTTCATCTCATTTTCCCCTTCCTGATTTTAGTGCCTATGGGCATATTTTTGGTGGGATATTTCAATGCTACGCGGTTGCCATCACCCTCTTCGTGAAGAAGAAGAAGAAGAAGAGGTGGTACCTGGCGGCCCCTCCTCTGGTTTGACAGCTTTTCCAAGAAAAGGCTAAGGTGGGAGCTTAATGAGAAAATTGGGCATTGCTTGAGATGTTGGCCGAGCTATTTCTCCTTTTGTTGCGAACGGATTTGTGAGAGTTAACGCTGCACACTGGAAGAAGAAGAAGAAGGCCACTTTAGACATTTTTTCATTTGTAGCATAAACTTTTTTTCGCTAGCAAAAAAATATACCAATTTCATTCCGTTACTCCGATTAGCACACACCATCATTTTTAACGATTTTTGTTGATGTGTCACTTAACGGTGATGACGTGACAAATTTTATACTATATGAATTATTATTTTAATTAATTTTATTATTAAAAAATTATTATTATGAATGACGTGTTCCTTCTTCTCAAAAATCTTGACACTAACTGCACTCCACGGGTCGTCGCGGGAGACGAGCTCGTTGTCGTCGTAGGGTAGAAGCTCTTCATCGTCGCCATCGCAGACCTCTCCACCAGAGAGATTGCACGCGAGGTCGGCGACAGGAGGCGCGACCTCTCTGCCACACGCGGCCTCTCTGGCAGAGAGACGGGGAGGAGGCGGAGGTAGAGAGGCCGCGCGTGATCGCGCGACCTCTCTACCACGCGTGATCACGCGACATCTCTGCCACGCGTGACCTTTCTGTCAGAGAGGCGGAGAGGAGGTGGAGGCAGAGAGGCTGCGCGATGACGCGCGGCCTCTCTACCATGCACGGCCTCTCTGGCAGAGAGGTGCGCGACCTCTCTGCCAGAGAGGCGGATAGGAGGCTGAGCTAGAGAGGCCGCGCATGATCGCGCGACCTCTCTGGCGGCGCGTCCTCTCCGTCGTCCTCTCCTCTTGCCACCTCTTTGAGAGGAGGTACGGATGGGGAGATCTGCGCGACCTCTCGTCTGAGATTGGCAAAATTTTAAGGTTTGAAATGGTTGCCACCGTCGTCGTCGAAGAAAAGAGGTGAGGAAGAAGGTTCGATGGAGAAGATAAGATAGGTCAATATTTTAGTCAATAATATAATCTACGTGGCATTATTTATTTTACATGACTTCTTTTTTATGTCACGTCGTCACTGTTAAGTGACAGATCAGTAAAAATCGTCAAAAATAACGGTACGTGCTAAACGAGGTAACAGAATGAAAGTTTGTATATTTTTTTGCTAACGAAAAAAGTTTATGCTAAAAATGAGAAAAGGTCTAAAGTTCGTATTTTTTTTTATATTCTACGCTATTGGTATTGACCGTTCGACAGCACTAATTTTCATTAATGGATAGTTTAAATCGTCATTAAAATCGCGCAGTAGTGGATACGTGGATAGTTTAAATCGTCATTAAAATCGTGCAGTAGTGGATACATGACAGTTTCAGGGAGACAAACAGTTTCAGAAATTTTAATTAATTAAAATTTGGAGAGAGTTAATTAACTTAAATTAGGAGAGAAAGGTAAACGACTTTAATTAAAGAGAGAGAGCACATGTAAAATGAGAGAACACATGACTTTAATTAAGAGAGAGAAATTCATTAAATTATATTAAAATAAATTAATCTAAAAAAATTCTAAAATTGCCATGTAGCAAATATCACTTTTGAATGTGACACGTGACTTCTTTGCATCTTGTTTTTAAGTATATATATAAATTAACTGTTTCTTCCATGTATTATATAATTATTTCCACCATTATTCTTTTACTTCAAAATGTGGCTGCTATATATCCTAACGAATCTTACTTCAAAAGTGCATGCCCTATGTCGTCTTGCGTTATATGTAACTTCTGTGACAGCATGAATAATCAACTTTAAAAAAATGATCAACTTAATCCTACCCAAAATGAAAAAAAGAAGAAGAAGAGATGATCCTAAAATTTCAAATGGAATCAAACATGAGCTAAAATGTAATCCCGAACCTCTACTTTATTCTATATATTCCGTTCCATATGCGTATAAACATTGGAGACAGCTGGGCACCGAAAGCACCATTCATTCACTGCACCCTCATCATCCTGCTTATTCTGCAGGAGAGCAGTGGGAGCTCCTATTCAGTACACCGGTCTGGCCGGCACGGAGAACGATGACCGGGCGCGGTGACTGCAAACTTGACAACCGAGGAAGCTCATCGCGCTCACCATCGCCGGCGCTATCTCGGTTGCCGTTGACTCACCCGCGTTATCTGCCAGTGAGGGGAGG
This sequence comes from Canna indica, assembly GCA_034359265.1. NCBI lineage: Eukaryota > Viridiplantae > Streptophyta > Magnoliopsida > Zingiberales > Cannaceae > Canna > Canna indica. Next base: position 24,933,029 of record CP136898.1, on the reverse strand, counting down.
AATACTGAAGATCATTCTGTGCTGCCGGTGCTTGAGGTCCAAAGCTACATGACCCTGACATAGATTGGGAAAGAGAGAGGGCAGACATTCAGGTTGCTTATAGATCTTTTCTAAATGTTTTTGATTGATTTATTAATGTTAATTAAGATGACTTTTTAATTTATATTCTAGTTTTATCTCATGTTGGGTAGAACAGGAAATCTGAAATGCAACCAAAAGCATTCTTGATTGTTCTTGTATAAATAAGGAAAATAATGACTTTTCATGTTTTTTTGGAAGTCAGGAATTCTTCATGTTTGTAATGTCTGGTTTTATATCTCACCGTGATTGGATAACCAAAATAATTCTTCATGTTTGGCATTTTATATGAAATAACTCTATTAAAATAATCACCTTCATCTAATTAAGCAATTTGATTGAGGTTTTATGGTTTGTCGATGATCCGGCCATTACCAAGATGCATTTATTGATAGTTTGATGGTCCTTCACGTAGAACTCTGCTTGTGTTAGTGTGGTTTGGAATCGGTTGAAGAACTTACATGTAATTGAACCAAATAGAATTGATTTGGAGAAGTTTTTTCCTTGAGTCGAGTGATTTTATATATGTTAAAATCAAATATAAAAGAACAAAAAATGTTGATATGGTTTGGTTTTGTTCATTGAACTTAGTTACCGTACATAATTACTACATTCATGAATTATTGTTAATTATTTTAAAAAATATATAACCATGTGACAAAAGAAAATATTTAATAAAATTTATTTCAACAGTTCAATTTTAAGTTTTCAATTAAAATTACAATATATAATCACATTAATAATGAACTCAACTGCGCTTGTAGAAATTAAGTGCTAGTTAGCACAACTTTAGTACTCTAGAGAGGTTCAACAATGTGATCGTTCAAAAGCAAATCATTTTTTAGTTTTTAGCTAAATGTGCTTGCTAAGTAATAAGATTCTTTTCAAAATACTACTTAGATATTACAAACAAGATTCCATCAAGAGTATAGAATGATTAATTGTTGAGTAAACTAAGCTCAAAACAATGCAATATCACAAGAAATGTTAACAATTGGTTTAGTATGGTTTAATAATTGGTTTAGAATGGTTGGATGCTCTTGCCTACATCTACTACTTTGACTCCACACGTGGGATTTCAAATCAACTCCGCCAAAACTTGTTTAACCTCAAATGAGAGTACACCCAGGTCTTATCTCTCAACTCAAAGGTGAAACATGCTAAAACAGACAAAATAGGTGTGTCACCCACACCTTTAGAAACAACAAGTAAATATAACAAGTAAACAAGAATAAAATACTAAATGAGCTAAAATGAAGAATCAATTCAATAAGAAGAATCCTCTTGATACCTTCTAGTCCTTTGATGCCATACAAATGATACTCCTTAAGTGTGAGATGGCTTCGACAAGGCAAATAAGGGTAACAACTTGAGATTGAGGGCAAAAGTGAATGAACTTGCTTGGAATTGCCTCAAATCTACTCATGGAAGCTCAATATTGTGTCCAAAGAATTTATTGAAGGGATTCTGCAGCTTAGGTAAGTGTTTGGGTTAAGAATGTAAGGAGGGGTGGTGGACTCTATTGGATGGCTCGGTAGACTAGACGAGGGGGGGAGGGGGAGGGATATGTGTTAAATGACTAATTTACTATCTTTTAAGATTTTATCGATTTCATTAATTTTAAATTTATTACATGCAAAGACGAAGCGTTCGATAGATGAAATGCACAATATAAGTAAAGAACACATGCAATCAAACGATACAAACACAAGGATTTATAGTGGTTTGGTTCAACCCAAGCCTATATCGTCTACCTAAATATCCCGCTTATGATTTCAAACAAACACATTAAATCACAACAAAACACACTTGAATTTACCCTTAATCAGCTAGGCTACCAAGTAAAATAAAACCAACTCGGTCTCTACACAAGTACAATAAGAAAGCAATCAAAAACCAAACAAAAAATAATCAATAAACAAATAAATAAGAAGAATATCTTATTGATCAATGTTTGACTCCTCTAGCTTCTTGTCGCCTAGAGTCGCTTGAAAAACTCTTCCACGTTGAAACGTACACTTTGATCAAGTTGATTTTAAATCTAGGTTATTGAAGATTACTCAAGAATGACTTAAATTTAGGTTTTCACTTGTTTAGCTTAACAAGATGCAAACTATAGCCGAATAGAAGTATTAGGGCATCAACAACATCAAGAAGGAAAGATAAGAGATCTATATATATAGTTTCCCTATATTTACTAAAGTGCCGAATAAAAGTTGTGTTAACGACTAATAAAGTAGCCATTACAACACTAGTCAAAGTTTGGACGCCAGAATATCGCTCAAACATCAACGGAAAGGTGATCAAAATATTCAGTTGTTACTCGATCGAAAAATTTGGTCAATTCTCGGCTAATCGACCTTTGTTTGGAGATCAGTCGAAATTTAGGTTTAAGGCCGATTTTTGATTTTATGGGTCTTGGGTCTCGATTTCGTCTTTTCAAAGTGCTTGCATCCCGAAGAACTTCCCAAACAACATACAAGGGTTCGTAAAATAAGATTACACAAAAACTCAATAGCTTAAAAGTTTCCAATATCGATTGTGTTTTTGATCATCGAGTGAAACCTAAAATAATACTCTTTGAAAACATAGTTAGCTCACTTTTTTTAATCTTAGAAACCTTTATGAAAAATATCCACGCATGAGATTGAGACCTCGGCAAATAGACTTAACTGCTGAAAGTAGAAATGTTGGTGTTGGGAGTTTGGACGAAGTTTGACCAAACTTTGGTCGATCAACCTTCGGCTAAACTTCGGTCGAAAGATTACTGAACGATGCTCAGTCAAACTCTAGTGGAACTCCATTCATGCCATTATCAAACCTAGCTAGGCCCAAGCCCGGGCTAGCTTGAGCCCGGCCCATTGCCACCTTTATATTCAATTATGTTGAATTAGTAATGAGCTCCGATAAGATAATTTTCAAAAAATATATTTCTTAACCTCAATTGTGTCTATCTTAAAAATCACTAACTCTTTCAACCTCACCAAAATGGAGGCGGCATGTTCTTTCTACTTTACCTTTTAAGAATTTATCTCTATTCCTTCGTTATAGATGATTAAGTCATAGAAATTGATAGTGACAATAAAAGTATGGAATGTTTCATCAATTTTGAAAGCTTTTGTTCACATATTCCATACAATTTAAACAACCAAGCAACCTGTGTGCACTCCAACCAAATAACATATATGACATATGCTAAGAAGTCATTAATTGTTCATAGTACTACAACCCTCATTTTGAAATTTCTTTTGTGATGACTTTATCAATCCATAACTTTTTTAATTCATCATTTAACACTCGAAGGTACACATTGAATTCTTTTTTTACCCTCTTGATCCTTAGATAACCACCTTATGAAAAATGAAATGATGGCGACAAGTTGTACATTGATGAGCACCGACCAAATAGTATATGAAGTAGAAACATGGCTAAATGGATTGAACCTCGGTAATACTTAAGCACCATAAACGATTTATTTTTTGCAAGATTTAATGTTTTCTCATTGTATTAAAGATGTTAACAAGTTGGTATATACACGATAGTATGAAATACAATTGTTTTCTTCTAATCCAAATTTCTTTATCATTCTTTTTGGTCTACGAAAGGTATCTTATAACTTGTTATATGTTGTTTTGTGAAAAAATCTAACAAATTGATCATATGTTATCATAATATTACAGTCAGACTTAATATCGACAATCCTTGATAATTTTGAGCATTCACCAGAGTCATTCTTTAATGGTTTATTTACAGCTTTAGAGACTCATAAAATATTTCGACTTCAACATTCAATAATTTAATTTCTATTTCTAATTGTAACTCCAATAATCTCTAGCTCACATTTCATTGCAACTATATCTTCATTATGGGAGCGTTTGGTTACCCGTAAGTGCAAATACTGCAACTCTAGTTGTAGCATTTACACAACAAATTTATTTGGTTGGCTGCAAAAGTATTTTGCAGTATTTACTAGTTGTAACTTATATTTCTAATATCATTTGCAGGCTGCAAATGATATTGCAGCACAAAAAGCCCGTAATACAAGATTGTGGGCTGCAAATGTAATAATTTAAGTATTGGAAAATAATTAATTTTGGCGACTTAGAGTCGTCGGATGGAGATAAGATAAATTTCAAAGTTGTAGATTTTTGCGTGCGCTCATCGTGATGGTATTGTTAGATTTTAGATTTGATGTCATTTAATAGATTTTTTAATATATTTTTAGTATTATACAATAATTAAAAATTATTTAATTTATTTTGATAAATAATTAAATAATATAAAATATATTTTACAAAACTAAATGGTGATTTAAAATATAAAATAATATTATTATGAGTCGAATTGATTATATTAACTACCTAGGTTAAGGCACTGACAGTCAAGGGAGCAACACCCGGCCGAGCGCGAGCATCATCGCTCAAAGCATGATGAAGACAATCATCTCGAAAGAATCGAGAGGCCAACTATTGGTGAAATGACCACAATATAGGGGGGGTGAATAGTATATTATCTAAATATTTTTGTCTAATTCCGGTTTTAATCGTTTACTCGATTACTTAGGCAATTCACAAATCGAGTAGTAAGCGAAAGCAAGATATAAATGATAAGCAATAAAAAAATGCAAGGTAAACAATGCTAACACAATTATGTATAGTGGTTCGGCCCCAATGCCTACTCCACTACCTAAGCACCCCGCTAAGGATTTCCAAACTAGGTTTACTAGATTATATTGTTTCCCTTACAAAGATGACTTTACACCGGAAAGTCTCCGCTCTCAAACCGAAGGCACTTTCAAATCCAGAAGTATCTCACCTTCCTACCGAGAGCACCCTCACACCTCAACCTAAGGGACAACTCAACTAATCCTAGTAAACTAAGTTTGCAATGATGGATTTAAGCCTTAACACCAAGGCAACCACCAACTCAATCAACCTAGCATTCTAGGTTTACACAAACTCAAATACAATGAAATGAACAATAAAATACAACAACTAATGGAGCAATAAATCAAACAACAAATACTTAGCTCCAAAAGAAACTCCCTAGTCCTCTTGATGCCTTGAGAAGATGATTCTTGAAGGTTCAAAGGCTAGATCAAGATTTTATCATAAAAACTACGGTTTGCAAAGAGATGGCTCAAGAAAAGCTTTAGAGATGATCAATGATGGCTCAATGGAAGCTAAGATGCATCAACAACACCTTAGAAATGAGTTTGGGATGGATATTTATAACCCATCACCAACACTCAAGGCTCATCAACAGGATGTGTAGTTATTAACTTTAAAACATAAATGTTATATAAGGATTACTCCCATTTAGATTCAATAAAAATATCTAAAAAATCAAAATTTTTTAAGAATCAAAATCTAACTTTTGGGGTTTAGTACAAATTTTCGAAAAACAAAACATTTATAATCTCCCGGGTCAAATATGAGTAGGCTAAAGTCTTCCAAAAAATTCTTAAAAATATCTTGTTATCTAGTTTTTACCTAATGAACAATTACCGGCACTTTTGGTGTCAAGAAAATGTCTAGGTCATATAATCCTCCAAGGAGATCCCTGGGCTTAGTGAATTTTAAGATCTTTTCTAATTTTTCGGGTTTTCATATTTTGGGGTTCAGATTTAGTTTTTGGATTTTTTTGCATCACTACGAGGATTTATAATCCATTCTAGACACCCTAAACATAAACTCTATCTTCCCGACGAAATTCGAGCGACGACGAGCGTCCCTGCCGATTTCTCTAATTTTTTTGATCGAGGACGTCATGTGCTAACCAACATGGAACCTTAAAGTATTTCTCAATGAAACATTAGTTCCATGTTTGTTATCATCAAAATCGAGATTAAGACCAAAGTAGAAAAACCTTAGGCCAACAACAACCTCTGCTTTTCGAAATGCGATCTCCCACACGAACCACCAGAGAAAAGAGGAAGGAACTAGAGCCACAAAGGTCGTTTCTCCCCTCGCCGTCGCCTCGGGACCTTTCGCTAAGCACATCATGATAGCTCATCTCCCTGACAACTTTAAATTGCTGACCACTCTTCATCCTTATGACGAGACAGGTGACTCGACCACCCACCTGACGATGCTCAGGTCGATGATGCTCCTCAAAGGTGAAACCAACTCGATCCTCTGTCGAGTTTTCCCCACTTTTTTGGAGAAGGTTGCACTACTATGGTTCTCCACCCTCCCACTAGGGTCAGTTCACACTTTCGAAGAGTTCTCCAGATCCTTCACCAATCAGTTCTTCTCATCTCAGATCTACTCTAAGATCGAGGACTCCCTCTATTACATCAAACAGTGACAGAATGAGTAGCTAATGGAGTACTTGAAAAGATTCCATGTTGAGGCTAAAGAGATCCCCAACCTCGACCTTCATGTGGAGTTGTATTCCGTCAAACACGATTTGAAAGTTGACCAGATCGCCCTACCGACCTATCCAAACCGAGGAGTATAACCGAGTTCTAAGAGCGAGCCATATGCTACATGGAGATGGAAGAACTCCAAGAGGCTAGGAAGGCCGATAATCGGAATGACAAAGACGGTACCGAGGATAAGAAGACCAAAAACCTGATAAAAAGGGTGATGATCGAGATTGCTGCGAATTGAATAACAACAAACGAGGGAGATTGCCCTCCTGACCCTGCCCCAGATATGGCGAATACACCTCGTTGAACACTAAGAGGGAAACCATTCTCCAGAAGATCTACAACCTGCAACTACTCAAGTACCCCAGTAACTCGAGAAAGTAGAAACCCCAACCTAATGCTAGCAGAAATAAGAAGTATGAGTTCCACCGCACCTACGGGCCCGACACACCACTGTATAGTAGAGTGTGTGATGCTCAAGGATCAGATCGAGCGCCTAATACAGGAAGGCCGCCTCGATCGCTACATCAGTCGTAGAAGAAACCGCAACAGTGATTGGTAAGAGTATGACTCCCAACGCCGAAGCCCGAGCAGAATGCGAGACCCCAAGGAATGTTGGGGGCAACCAAGATGGTAATAGAGCGAGCCAATCGAGCACTAAAATCTGTGTAGTCATTGACCACAAAGCTGGAGAATTCGCTAGAGGAGGCGAGATGAGCTCGGCCAGAAAGAAGTCGCCCCAAGCCATCATGGGGACCGACGAGGCGACCCGCCCGTAGAGGCCTCACATCTAAATCCTAGTAATGTCGTTATATGAATCTTATTTCCATGGGATTGACTGAAATTCACATGACCCCATTGTCATTTTTGTAATCGCTGGCGACTTCCTTATTAGGAAAGTTCTTGTGGACCAAGGGAGGTCAACCGACATTCTATTCCACTTGACGTTCTGAAATATGCAAATGGCCGAAGCCTCGCTCCACCCCTACAACGGGGACCTCGACGGGTTCTCAGAAGAACGGGTCAACATCCGAGGTTATGTGTTGCTGACAATGATGTTTGGCTCTCCACCGGAGACTAAATCGACGGATGTACAGTATCTCATTATCGAGTGTCCCGCCCTTATCACATGATTCTGGGGTGACCTTCACTGAACATCCTGGGAGTCATTGTATCGACTCCCCACCTAGCGCTCAAATTCCCCATCTTGAAAACGGAAGTTGGAGTGGTCCATGCCGACTAGAGTGAACCCGCATGTGCTAGAACGAGTGCTTAAAGCAAAAAACCGGCCGAGCTGGGAGAGGTGTCGGGTACTTCATCCCAACCAGCGCACTCGATTTTTTATATAGACCAACAACCAAATATATCAGAATTGGACCCTAGAGGAGATGTCCAAGAGCGGCATGCACCAGCCCGCCGATAACTTGGAACCTATTCAAATCAGGGCCTCCCCTGAGCAAGTGACCTTCATCAGAGCTCGCCTACTCGCCGAGCTCAAAAGTCAACTCAACACCCTACTCAGATACAACACTGACCTATTTGCATTGACGCAAACTGACATGCCAAGAATAGTCCCAGAGCCATTTGTCAGAAGTAGGGGTGAGCACGGGTCGAGACGTCTCGATCGTTCCGGCCCAGTGGTACCTAAAAATTTGGATAAAATCCTGTTCCGATTCAAAATCGGGACAGGACCGGGACAACTTTGTTTGTCCCGATTAAAACTAGGATGGGACCGATACGACATAAAAAAATGGGATTGTCCTGACCTGGCCCAGTTTATGATTAAATAATATTTGATTATGTAATATTAATTTTCGGGACATCAAAATACAATGCACTGTTAATTATAGGGTAAATTACACGGAACCCCCCTCAACTATAGTCGATGTGCGCAAGACTTACCTAAACTATCAAGTGTGCACAGAACCCTCCTCCACTACATTAGTTGTTCCAATAACCCCCCACTATTAGTCAGTCCATTAGTAACTTAACGATAAAACTCTCCCGTGCGCAAAACCCCCCTCCGACCCTTTCTTTTACCTTCTCTTCTACAAATCCAGTAGTTGTCGCCACCACCCCCGCCCCCGCCTCCACCACCACCACCACTAGCGCCATCATTCTCGGCCCTAGCGGCTCAACTTACATTCTCGAACGACTTTGATAAAGATCGACAACTACTTGGTAGGTAACCTCGATACCAACTCCGCCTTCGACATGAATCTAATCTCAGCCAGGAGGTTCGTCAGCAACCCTGAAGGCTGCCGACTAGCTAACGTTGGCAATTGCCAGCTCGACATCACTAGGCTCAGACAAGATAGCTTCATACGCCGCACTCGATTCCAAAGGAATTGACTGAGCACATAACGTCGACATCATCCAACACCCAGGCCAAGAACAAGCCAAACACCACAAGAAGTGTGCAAAACCACAAGATAGAAACATCACATAAAGGAAGATGTAAATATATTCACAAAACCCACGAAGGTTAGACATACATTCATATACCCACAAAAGGGAAATGTACAACGAGAAAGCTATTGCAGAAAATCACTCCATGGTTACAGCAAACCTAGTTTAGACACCACAAAGAGCAAGAGATCGAAGAAAAGCTACCAACGGGACTATTTTCTCCCGTGGCATTCCTCAGCTTGGCCGAACCAGCCGAGGACATGGTAGGAAGAATAGAAAAGGGCGAGATGTCGAGTCACGGGGAGGCGTTAGTGTGAACCACCAAAGTAGGGCCGGCTCCGTGGCTAGGGCTTCTAGGAGCAGGACGATGGACTAGAGAGAACGATGTCTAGTATATAAGGCCTATGGTGTGAGCTCACCACGATCTGCCGGCCATAGGTCCCCATTTGATGGTGAAATGGCCACACTAGAGGGGGGGTGAATAGTATATGAACTAAATCAATTAGCCTAAATTCGATTTTAAACGTTCCTTAGATTACATAGGCAATTCATGATTGAATGACTAAATGCGGAAGCGATAAATGATAAAACAATTAATACAGAATAATATATCAATGCTAACATAATTATTTATAGTGGTTCGGCCCCAATGCCTACTCCACTACCTAAGCACCCCGCTTAGGATTTTCAAACTAAGTTTACTAGATTATATCGTTTCCCTTACAAAGAGAACTTTACACCGGAAAGTCTCCGCTCTCAAACCGAAGGCACTTCCACAACCGAAAGTATCCCGCCTTCCTACCGAGAGCACTCTCCCACCTCAACCTAAGGTACAACTCAACTAATCTTAATAAACTAAGTTTACAATGATGGATTTAAGCCTTAACACCAAGGCAACCACTAACTCAATCAAACCTAGCAACCTAGGTTTACACAAGCTTTAGTACAATGAAATAAACACCAAAATACAATAACTAATGGAGCAATAAATCAAACAATAAATACTTAGCTCCAAAAGAACTCTAGTCCTCTTAATACCTCAAATTGATGAATTGATGAAGTTTGAAGGCTGTCAAGGAGATGAGAGATCAAACGAGAGTTTTCAAGAATGGTGGCTCAATTAAGCTCAAGGATCATCAAAATATGGTTTAAAATATGTTGGATAAGGGGTGAAAGGCTTGCTAAGGCTTCTATTTATAAGACTTGAGGAGATGGCATGAAACAGGCAACTCAACGGACGAAAAACTAGCCGTTTCCACCGTTCGCTCGTAGGTCCGATCGATCGTCAATCGACCGAGTGAGCGACCGAAGGCATACTGCCATTTTTTGGCAAACTTCGGTTGATCGTTCGATCGACTGACTTGCTTACTATCAGTTTTTGCAGCATTCGGTCGACCGAAATTGGGCAGACTGCTTGGTTTGGCTCAGATTTTGCTTGTTTATTTGTTTTCTGGTTCCTTCTTTGCTAAGTCTACTTATATAATATTTACTAACTTTAAGTTAATAACTTTAAAACATAAATGTTATAGAAGGATTACCCCGCATTTGGATTCAATAAAAATATCTAAAAAATTAAAATCCTTAAGAATCAAAATCTAGTTTTTGGGATCTAGTACAAATTTTCGGAAAATAAAGATTTTCTAATCTTTTGGGTCAAGTATGGGTACGCTAAAGGCTTCCAAAAATTTCTCAAAAATATCTCATTATTTAGTTTTTAACCAAGGAATAATTACCGTCATTTTTTATGTTAAGAAAATATCTAGGTCATATAGCCCTCTAAGGAGCTCCCTAGGCTTAGTGAATTTCAGGACGGTTTTCGGATTTTCATATTTTGGGATTCGGGTTTAGTTTTTGGATTCTTTACATCATAAAGAGGATTACATTACATTCTATACACCCTAAAACTAAACTCTAACTTCTTGATGAATCCTGAGCGTCGACGAGCGTCCTTGTCGATTTTTTTAATTTTTTCGATTTTTTTGATTGGGGATGTCGAGCGCTAACCGACTTGGAACCTGAAAGATTTCTCAATGAAACATTAGTTCCACGTTTGTTATCATCAAAATCGAGATTAAGACCAAGTTAGAAAATCTTAGACCAACACCTTCCATCTCGATCGCCATGACCGGTTCCGGCCTCCCACATTCTTTATAAACCCCACAATGCAAACCCATAGCAATTCTTAATCTACTCATTGCCAGCCTGAGGCTAACTCATGGAGGGATGAAAATTCACAGCGCTTCCCAATCCATGCCAAAGCTCATAGTCTCAAGAAAAGGAATAGGCATGGGGCTTTTAAAGGCTCGGGAGAGCCTCCCCTTCTAAAGATCACCGACCATGCGTGCTAACGGAGCAAGACCTATCAGCTAAATGATGATTTATTTTATTATTACTAGTTCAATTTCATCGAGATCTTAGTAGTATATTTAATTTAAACTAAGTATATATAAGGAGTGAACTCCTTAGTATTTGATCGTATTCAAAAGGTTTCCACCTAATATAATTGATTTCGTGAGGATCAATTAGAGTGGATGCGACAATAGGCCAATTTGAGTTGTGCTTGGCTCGGCCTAACAAATTTAGTTGTATGTTTACTTCAGTGGATATGATAAGATTGGATTGGATGATAAATGATGAAGGATTTGATATGAATTTTTTAAATTCGATGTACATCAGATATAATATTAATTTTATATTTTTTCAATCATAATTTTTTCTAATCCATGCACTAAACAAACAATGAATATTAATTCATTTCTTATCATATCCTTATCTCATGAAGCAAACATGCCCTAGGGGATTGGGTTAAGTGGCTCCTTTAGAGCATGTGGGTTGTGCTCGACCTATGTCCTAATTAAGTTCGACTCGAGCCTAGGTTTGACCATGGTCCAACTTTTTATTTTTTATATAATTAAATTAATTATTTAAATTATTTAAATACTAAAAATAGATACCTATTTTATTATTTTCTAAGTTTTAAATAATTTTATTATTGATATAATAATACTTTAGATTTTACACATATTTTAATTAATTATTTAACTTTTAAAATTATTTATTAATCATCTTTGAACAGGTCCAAACTCGATTTGAGCCACGTTTAGAGCTACGCTGATGCTAAAAATTTTCAAATCATGCCTGACTAAGCTCGAAGATGATCGGGCTAGCCGAGTCAGGACTCAAGCCGAATAAGAGTCCCGCCCAGTGCCCAAACCGGTCTGATCCAAACTTATCTGTGTTCCACGAGGCGAATCCAATTACTCGGTACGACAAGCTGCTTTACGTTTACGCAGTGCATCTAATCCGCCCGCATCCCCCGTGCATTTGACTACATGGCGCACATCCAATTACTACGTGGCTACGTGGCGAATCCAACTACCGATGCTCCTCCAATGTGGCGACGAGTTGACTCATCCGTGTTTTGACGAGGTTGACGGAACCTCGACTCGTCACCCTTCTCTCGTTCCTTCCTTCTTCTAAAATCTAAAATCAACTCTGTACAACAGAATTTGTCCAATTCACATCAAAAGAAGAATTAATTCCATTTCACCCTAAAATTCTTTCTTTGTTTCTTGATACAGTCATCTTTCATCATCCCCTTTCCTCCCCCATTCTCAAAACAAGCCCCGTTTCTCTGCACACTTCCCTAATTCGATCTATAAATTGGTATCGTTATCCTCTCAAGACACATAAGCTCCCAAAACCTGTTGCGTCTTCCCCGGCGCCGACGACCAACAGGATCTGCATGGCTAATAGCTGCTGCTGCAATCGATGTAGAGTGTCCCCGAACGGAACTTGCTGCATCCCACCGAAGCGGGGTTCGGTCATGAAGCGAATCCTAAAGTGCCTCCGTAGATGTGCATTTGTTGCCGACGACCATTATTAATTCTTTTAAGGAAGCGTTACTCTGCTTTTGTTTTAGTAATTAGTTAATTGTTGTCGACTATGCTGTGTCTTTGGTTTTCTTCTTTGCGATGAATTGTTTATTTGATTTTTTTTCATGAATACTCTTTGATTTCATTGCAGTTAATAATACCTCTTGTAACCAAAATATATACAATTAGAAGTTGCAATTTAGAATCCGCCAATTGTTTGAATCATTGAAATGGATACCTAGAGCTACGTATCAGTATCAATGTCAGTTTCATGTGCGCGCGAGAGTTGCCAGATTTTTCCTCTTTCAGTACTCGCATGGTGACGAAAAGCTCGTCTATAGCAGCTTTACATGGCTAACGTGGTCAACGGTTGACCTTTTAGCTTTTACATTCTATAATCTATATACAGTTAGTTTATTATTATGTCGATTTACAGTTATGCCACTTTAATAGTAATATATTATTTAATTCAGTAAACTTTTGTATTTACTATAACACTTTATAATTTATTAATTATTTAAATATATATTTATATACGACTAATTTATATTTAAAAAAATACTTTTTTTTTGATAAAAATAAAAAATCATAATAGATTGAATTCTAATTTTTTTAAAAATATATAAAATATTATCACTAATTATACGTACTACTCACAATTGTTTAAAAAAATAGGCCAAAGAAATACTACTTTTTGTATGCATGGGAGTATGATGTTGGATTTGCTTTTACTTATGCGAAAGCCCATCACCATCTCATCGCTGACCAATGAAGTTCACATACAAACTGAGCAGTCAATGTCATGGAATCTATTCTTCTGTCCACTGCAAAGAATCACGTGTTCAATATGATCATTTTATTCACACGTGCAAATAAGTAGTGCAAAATGTAGGAGCTTATAAATAATTATCCATAAATCATATCAAAATAATAATCAAAATTCTTACAGGCCGGACTATTATTGTCGTTAACTTTATAATTTATAATTTATATTTACTATAACACTTTATAGTAAATATAATTTACTATAAACTTTTGTATTTACTATAATACTTTATAATCCCTAATGATTATTTAAATATATATTTATATACGACTAATTTATATTAAAGAAATACTAAGTTTATACAGTAATTTTTCAAAACTGAAATAACTTTATTAAAATTTTCCTAAACTGAAATGTATATATTAAAATTCTTAGATCCAAAATCAAATTTTGATAATACTCATCATTACAGGTTTTATAGTATAAACTTAGATGCAAAATCAAAATCAAATTCTTAGACGCAAAAGTCTATTAAGCATTACAGTTTTTTGAACAAAAATCAAAAAAAAAAATATGAAATATATGAAATATATTTTTTATAGTAACAATAGATTTTATGGGTTTTAAAAAAAAAATTGTACCAACAATGATAGAGACTTTTATTCAAATTACATGTAACACTAAATTTAAATTAACAAATATTTTGAAAACACATCTTAGAATCTTAGAAAAAAAAATTACAAAAAAAATATTTACTAATTTAATTTTTTTGTGATTTTCTTAAGATTTTAAGATGTATTTTTATGATCAAATAATAACATTCAAGAGTTATAGTTAAAATTGACTTGAAACAGTAGTCATTTGACTATGAAAACACATCCTAAAATATTTTAAAAAATTATTAAAAAATTATTCATTAATTTAATTTTATTATGATTTTTAATTTAAAAATTTTATAATGTGTTTTAATGGTTAAAGAATCACAAGAGTTTCCTTGAAACTCTTTTAATAGTTACAAGTTTCACTTGAAACTCTTTAAAGTAATAATTTGATCATGATAAGACATTCTAAAATTTTTAAAAAATTATTAAAAAATTTCATTCATTAATTTAAATTTTTATAATTTTTTAAAAAAATTTAATATATATTTTTTATGATCAAATAATCACTTTAAAGAGTTTCACTTGAAACTCTAACTCTTTAAAATGATTATTTGATCATGAAAATATATTTTAAAATTTCTAAAAATATATATATCAACATTAATTCACTATTTTTTTTGGAATTTTAAAATAAATTTTCATGATCAAATAACCACTTTCAAGAGTTTCGCTTGAAACTCTTTAAATGACTACAGAATTTCAAGTGGTCATTTTACTATGAAAATACATTTTAAAATTTTTAAAAAATTATAAAAAAATTCATTCATTAATTTTGAATTTGTATGATTGTTAAAAATTTTAGAATACATTTTCATGATAAAATAATCACGTTTTGTACTTTGACCCAGCAAATGTATCCTAAAATAACTAAAAATTCATTAAAAAAAATTCATTCATTAATTTGAACTTTTTGTGATTTTACGAGGATTTTAGAATATATTTTTATGATCAAATAATCACTTTGAAGAGTTTTAGATGTGTCACGCCACAAAACTAGGTCACGTGATCGGCTAGAGTGCAGTCAATAACCCCGAAGCGTAAACCAAACACTTAGAAAATAAATGCACCAACAATTAGAAATTTAGGGCCTGTTTGGTTAGCGAAACCAAGTCTGTTTTCATGATTTCAGTTTCACTGAAACCAAAACTGCTTACGAAAACGTGTTTGGTTTAGTATTTTCGTGAAACCGAATCGAAACCAGAATGAAAACGAAACCAGTTTTCTTAATAAAAATGAAAACAACAGAATGTTATTTTCTGTGGTTTCGAGACTGTCGGTTTCGTTATCAAAAATGCTGTGACAACTTTGTAATTATAAATATTTTTTTATAAAATTAATTAATTTAAAAATAAATCAAACTATATCGAATTTTTAAAAATAAAAATAAAAATCATCATTTTTAACTCAAACTTTTATCTTAAATTTATAAAATAATTAAACCAATTTATATCTAATTGACTCAAACCCAAATTTTAAATAACTCAATTTTCTTAACGTTGGTCTATTTATAATTTAATCAAACCTAATTTTAGATCATTGGACTTATTTTTTTTTTGAAATTTTATAATAACTATTAATTAAATTTTATATCTAATTGAACAAAAAAATCTTAAATTACCAATAACTTAATTAATTAAATCATTTAAATATTTTGTAACCATATTAACAAATATTTAATTTTGTAAACTAACTAAACATTTAATTACTACTAAAAATGTTCAAGGAAAATTAATATTATTTTTTATAATCAAATAAATATTTACTGGTTTCAACTAACTAAAACTGATGTTGTTTTTATTAACCAAACGCGTTTTCAGAAAACTGAAAACTAGAAACCAAAACCAAGTTTTCGAAACCAAATTTTCAGTTTCACTGAAACCAAACCAGAAAATAAATTTCGCTAACCAAACAGCACCTTAGGTTCTATGACATAAATTTAAGTAGTTGGTAATTGTTGGCCTAAGATTTTTAACCTTGGTCTTAATCTCAGTTTTGATGATAACAAACATGAAACTAATGATTTTATAGAGAGTTATTTTCAGGTTTCATATCGATTTGCGCACGATATCCGCAATCGAAAAAATCGAAGAAATAGGAGAAATCGACAAGGACGCTCGTCGACGTTCGGGATTCTTCGGGAAGTTAAAGTTTAGGTATAGGGTGTCTAGTTTATGTTGTTAATCCTCATGATGATATATAAGAACCCAAAAACCAAACCCGAATCTCAAAACATGAAAAACCAACAAATTAGAAAATGACACTGAAATTCACTACACATAGGGAGCTCCTTGGAGGGCTATATGATCTAGACATTTTCTTGACACAAAAAATATCGGTAATTGTTCATTGGATAAAAACTAGATAACGAGGTATTTTAAAGGATTTTTGGAAGCCTTTAGCCTACCCATACTTGACTCGGAAGATTAGAAAATTTTTATTTTTCAAAAATTTGTACTAGACCAAAAAAGTTAGATTTTGATTCTTAATGATTTTAATTTTTTAGATATTTTTATTAAATCAAAATGAGGGGTAATCCTTATATAACATTTATGTTTTAAAATTATTAACCTAAAGTTAGTAAATGTTATATAAGTAGACTTAGCGGAGACGAAACCCAGAAACGAGCAAACAAGCAAAAAATCCAGCCTAACCAAATTGCCCTGGTCGACCGGCGGCATTTTGGTCGACCGAACGTTGCCCAAAAGCGGAAGATTGCCTTCGATCGCTCGATCGGTTGATCGACGATCGACCGACAAGCGATCGGGAATCGCCAGCGGGCAGAAATCAGCCCGTTGACAAGCCATTTGTTTGGAGGGTTATAAATATATACCCACCCTAAACTTTCTTCCAAGATTTGAATGATGCTTTCAAGCCTCAAAGCGTGATCCTAAGCATTTCTACAAGCTTTCATTGAGCCATCCTTGCAAAAGCCCTAGTTTTGATCTCCATTTGCCGATTTAGCCTTCAAGTTTCATAGATTCAACTTCTCAATGCATCAAGAGGACTAGGGAGTTTCTTTTAGAGCTAAGTACTTATTATTTGATTTATTGCTACAATTGTTATTGTATTTTGTTGTTTATTTTGATTGTATATCAAGTGTGTAAACCTAGGTTACTAGGTTTGATTGAGTTGGTGGTTGCTTTAGTGTTAAGGCTTAAATTCACCATTGTAAACTTAGTTTACTAGGATTAGTTGAGCTATCCTTAGGTTGAGGTGGGAGAGTGCTCTCGGTAGGAAGACGAGATACTTCCGGGTGTGGAAGTACCTTCGGTTAGAGAGTGGAGACTTTCTGGTGTAAAATCTTCATTATAAGGAAACTAATTAATCTAGTTAAACTAGTTTGAAAATTCTAAGCGAGGTGCTTAGGTAGTGGAGTAGGCATTGGGGCGGAACCATTATAAATCATTGTGTTAGCATTATTTTCTTTGTATATCGCATTGCTTATCTTTATTACTGGCTTCTGCATTTAGTCATCAATTGTGAATTGCCAAAGTAATTTAAGAAATTATTAAAATCAGATTTAGGCTAATTGATTAGTTAACATAGTATTCATCCCCCTCCAATGTGACCATTTCACCAACAATAATATCTCAACACCAAGTCCAAACAAATCACAAGACAAGTATAATAGCAGGCAGGTTGTAAAAAAAACAAAGTCTACAACTCTAACACATCAAACGTCTCAAAAAACTCAGTTTTCAACATGACTCGACTCAACACGACTCGACTACGTCAACCAGTTCACGAGATTATTATTTGAGTCCGCCACCATCAGCTGCATCATACCTCAGTGATCATGCTGTGCAAAACAAACACAACATCAAGAGTGAGTTCGAAATTCAATGAGTGGTCACCCATGCTTCACCAAGTAGAAACCAGTTAAAATCAGTAATGTAATATATTATGTGAGTTCGGACGCTAGATTAAATAACAACATATCCTGATCCGACTCTATAGGAGTTTGTCCTCTAAATGTTCAACCCTTATTTATGGAGTATTTACTAGGCTTGTCACCCCTAGCTAGACTCCCAACTCGAGCTCACTGATCTAGGAAGACCCTCTAGTATCAGTGCCCAAAACTCAGTCAGGAAGGCCCTCCGACCCATGATCACTCGTACGCTAAGTGTACCACTCGGCCCAATATGCGGCCCAAAATCAACTCGTGCGCGATACGCACTACTCGACCTATCCGGTCCCACATAATCTCGTATGTAGAGCGCACCACTCGGCCTAATAAGGCCCACTACTATCTCGTGTGTGGGGTTCACCACTCGGCCTAGTAAGGCCTAATAATACCTCATGCCTATGTATCACTCGCCCTAGCAAGGCCCAATAATGCCTCGTGCGCTATGCGCACCACTCGGCCTAGTAAGGCCCAATATTGCCTCATGCGCTATGCGCACCACTCAGCCTTACTAGGCCGAATGAATGTCCACTTAGAGAACCACCAACTCCTAAACACTTCTTCTTTATATGTCTCGCGGGATGTCGGCCCGCACCCGAACCCCAAACATTCTTACATTTAGTCCTCATGTCAACGTGAAGACTTTAATTTCAGTATTGTCACCAGGTTAAATCTCTACCACTCATCAAGCTAGGAATGTCATACTGGTTCGCAGTCTGACCCGTTAATTACATACATCAACAATTTTAGCCTACTGTGATTCTTAGATTACTCACCGTACGCTATTGTTCAGGTCATCAAAATATTTTTTAAATTCCTAGGCCGTAGCGTACATGAAGATCGATAGGTTACATCGATATCTTACACAACAAATTCGTAGCCCAACAATAGAATCAATTTCAGCATGCATTTAACCCAGTTTTCAGCAAACATGATATATTTCAGCACATAATTTCAGTAACTATAATTTCAGCAAGAATATAAATTTACAACCCATAATTTCCAGCAATTACAATGGCAGCCAAATAAACTTAAATGTATGATCTAAGAAAACCTAAAGTAAATATCACTCATTAATCCTCCATTTTTTTTATAACCGAAATGGAAATTGCATTAATTAAATTCGGCGGAGTCCGAGCAAAAACAATCATCATACAAGATATTCTCGAGATCAGGAGGACGGGCAGATGACCAAATTACAAAATTAATCCTCCATCTTGTGGTGCTCGGCCGCACAAAGAAAATGAAAAAAAACAAAAGCAAGGTGGAGTCTACGGCCGCAATTCTCACCCAAGCTTTTCAATTCAATTCTTTTTTTTTATGGTAAATTACACCGACCTCCCCTAAGGTTTAGTAAAATTACATTGATCTCCCATCTATTTGTAATTTTTTCTTGTAACCCCCTAAGTTTTGTAAAAGATTACACAAACCTCCCCTATAACGAAATAAGATTACACAAACCTCCCCTGAGTTTTGTAAAATATTACACAAACCTCTCCTAAAAAGATTACTCAGGGAAGATGATTATAATTTGAACAAATAAAAAGAAGATCAGTATAATTTTATTAAACCTCAGAGAAGGTCGATATAATTTACCCTTTTATATTTCCTCCACACCCACATCTCAACCTCCGCTATTGAGAATCTTATTAAATAGGATTTTGTTGACCCTATTGAAAAGTCAACCTTCTCTTTAACTCATGCGGCTGCAAGGAAAAGTGAAAATGCTATGAAATTTTGAAATTTCTATGCCCTATTTAGCCGCACCATCATTTCAACCACGAACATGAATTTTTTTCTACAAGCATGCTCTGCGCACACAATCCAATTGTGGACTCCATTTAACATAGAAAGTCTCTAAAAACCCTTCCCAATAGTAGGCGGGCCACAAAGAAATAAAAATATTAATGCTAGGGTTTAATACGTGAGATTAATCCTAAATTCCAAGGGAAAAATTGGCACAAAGAGTATGACTCAAACCCGATTGAAACCAGAATCGACAAATTTCAAGAAAATCCATATTTCTTCCATGGGGAGGGGTGGCCAAGGAGGATAGAGAGACTTAGAACTTTGCAAGAATAAATCACTCATCGGCAAGGAAAAACGGAGGGAGGGGAGGACGACTCCTCGACTCCTCGCGCCGACGACCTCCGATGGCGAAGAATTCCGGCCACCCAAAAAGCACTGTCGTCGCCCTCTCCTCTCTCGCCCAAGAAGACACGCACGACAAGTAGGTTCTGTTTTTTTTTTTTTATTTTTTCTATTATTTTTCAAAAATATTCCTATGACTAAAAAAATATCAATTCACCTAACCCACCCTAACTCACTGGGATCTATCCCGAATCAGGTTCCGGTTGAACCGTTGAACTCCACTCGGGGTCCTCTTTAATTCCACGACGCGAAACCATACACATCCAAAAATTCATAATTAAGAAAATTACCAAAATAACTGGGTCTCACCTCAAGTTAGGTGCTACCGCTCAATTCCGCACGCACCATCTCCCGTCACACGCAACCCACTGAAATCACTACATATAAAATATTATTATTTATTTTTGGTGGGTATTACAAAATGAACAATTTTAAAATTATTAATTGAAAAATAAATTTTCATGATCAAATAACCACTTTCAAAAATTTCACTTGAAACTCTTTAAATTGTTATAGAGTTTCACTTGAAGCTATTTAAAGTAGTCGTTTAACCATGAAAATGTATGCTAAAATTCTCAAAAAGTTACAAGAATTTTAAATTAGTCAATGCAATTTTTATGATTCTTTTTTTTGAGATTCTATGATACTTTTTCAAAATATTTTTTAATTTAAATATAGTGTTATATATTTTGGATAAAAGTCTCTAATATTTTTGAGATTTTTGGTCCAATTTTTTTTTAAATCTCTAAAATATATTTTTATTATAAATAATATTTTTTAGATTTTTTTTAAATTTTTTTTTTTGCAAAAAGTTTGTAATGCTTTATGAACTTGTGTAGGGTCAAGTATTATTAAAATTTGACTACAGGTCTAATTTGAGAAAATTTCAATAAAATTATTCCCATTTTAAGAATTCCTGAAGCTTATATTGGAGAATGTTATTTAAGCGAAAGCCCAGCACAATATCATCGCTGGCAAATGGGGTTCACTTACAAACAGGGAGTCAATGTCATGGAATCCAATCAGATTACACCCAGCATCGCTCCAATACTTACCTCGAGCCGAACCACACGGCTTTGTTCGGGGGCTCCACTCGACTATATCCCAAACCTAACTCGAGCCAGACTAGATGGCTCCGCCCAGGGGCTCCACCCGGCCAAACAAGGATATCCACGTGACCACGTCATTTCTTATCACAAGGGATACACCATTTCAAGTGTGCCATCTCCAGGATCAACGTCGACCCATTCTAAGCAACATCCCCGTGATATTGCTAGGTGGCGTCATCACCTCCACCCGCAATAAATACAAACACGTCATGTCTCAGGTAACCTGTGTTCCATATTCTGTTACCTCCACCTTGGAGTCCCACTATCTTGAGCGTTGGGGTATCTTTTGTAGGCCTGCTCCCTCCCCCCGCCGCTGGTGTTGAACCTGATGAGGAGAAACACCAAATGAGACCAGATTACTCTGATCCTCATGCAGGAACATTTGGGGCCCACCGTGGGGCCGAGTAAATCTTACCTCCCCCATAATGGTTGAAACCCAGAACCAAGCCACTGTTGTCACATGCCAACAATGACGATCGATCGCAGCCTAGTGACGCTGAAACAACGATGAGCGACGCTTTGACACCAGCCCATCCTCTCCCTAAAGAGCCCCAACGTCGAATAAACAATTTGGAGGCAAAAAACTAACGGTTGACAGCCCAAATCGAGATGCTGACACGATCCCGTAGATAACTTCCGACTGACCACGAGCATTGCCGCTTAGATCATGAAGAAAGCAATCACTCCGGGAGAAGGAGACCGGTTCTTATCCTTCGGGACGAGGTCTCCAACACCCCCCCGTCCAGAAAAAGAGGAAGGTTCCAAGGCCAAAAAGGTCGGTACTGCCCTTCCTATCGACGTAGGACCCTTTGCTGAACACATAATGGCAACCCGCCTCCCATCAAGAAGTAAGTTGACTACTACCCTAGCACCCTATGACGGTACAAGTGACCCTACACTACACTTGACGGCGTTTTGGACCATGATGCTCTATCACGGAGCAACCGACCTCGCACTCTACATAGCCTTTCAAACTTTCTTGGGAAAAGCTGCTTTATTGTGGTTTGCCTCCCTTCCACCAGGATCTATTCATTCGTTCGAGGACCTCTCCCATGTCTTCCTCAATTGGTTCACCACATTGTATACCACAAATTGGAGGACACCCTCCATTATATCAAGCAGGGGCAGCATGAGCCCCTAAGAGAATACATGTGCAGGTTCCAAGCCGTAGCAGCCGAAATCACCAACCTCAACCCACGAGTCGAATTCTACTCCATCAAGCAGGTTGGAACCTTTGCATGGGGTGAGTGAGGCTTTTGTTAATTTCATTTTCTCGAAGGTAGAGTAGAAAAGGATGTCGGAAGAGCTGCCCTGGTCGAAAATGCAATTTATAAAATTTTATAAAATATTAAAAAAAACATAAATTTATATTTAAATTGATAAATGTTATTATAAATTATAATTAAAACATTAAGAGTACGAAAAATGTAGAACAACGGGCAGCGACAACCCTCCCACCTACATTGTCGTGCAGGTTGAAGGAGCGAGCTGGAGAGGAGGCGGCCGACCCTCCCTTCCGATCCACCTACGGCTGTAATACCCATGCTCATATTTTTTTGATTTGAGGTTGAGACTCAGTTTACGCGTCGTAGCGAGTTGGAAAAATCATCGAAGACTATGGTTTGAGGTATGACTTATGCGCATGTCAAATCGAATTATCAAGTTAAGTTTGAGCCTTTTGAAACGAGTTAGGTGTCGCAAGTCGATCGTTGCGGTTTGACTGGATTTTGGACTCATTTGGGTATGAACTCAAGTGAAGAGGCATTTTGATCTTTTGGCACTTAAATGATAATTATAAAATGCTGATTTTGGGCGGATTAGGGATGGAAGCTGGAACTTGAGCACACACCCCATGGAGAGTGCACACAAGTTGAGGAGGAGAATGGATTGGCCGGTAGATTTTGAGAGGGCATCGGCGCGATTTCGTTGGGCGATCACAGAGCACCGTGTAGGGAGTTCGTCCACGAGGTGAGTGGCCCAAATCCTTTAGGGTTTTGCCTTCTCTATGGCAACCCCATTGGTGTAGATGAATTGGTGTGGGATGAATACGAAGAGGTTGAGGATATCCTGCTAAGAGTAGCAAGATATGAAAACAGTCCAGAGAACTTCTGCAGCAGTTTGCTTGATCCACCAAGATCACTAGACACAGGACATGAACAACCAAGAAAACAAGAGCAAGAGCAACCTGAATGTTCAAGGAAACGTGAACAACCCGAAAATTCGAATGTCAGAAAATTAGAAGAACTCGAAGAAGAATTTTGGGCATTCAAAGAAGATGAAGAAGCAGCCCAAATCCCACCAATACAGCTGGATTATAAGACCCTGCAGAAGGGGAAATATCCAATTAGAGACTGATTACAAAAGCACCAATAGGGGAAGTGGATAACCCCTAGCACTAAGATCCACACTTATTAATATTTTATTTTGCAGGTTTGTTATTTCATTTTTCAAGATGATACTTGATGAACTAAAGAAGCTCGCGGATTCGCACAGAGGAACTTATGCATCCACCAGAAAAGACATTGTTACAGCTCAACACTGGGCAGTCCTAGGAGGAGCGACCGGACTTGAGGAGCTCGAGAAACTCACGGGAAAGATCCTGTTCAGATTCCCGCGATCAATGGATAAAGAACATAAATGGGCTCAGAAGGTCACCTAGATCCACCATGCACAGACATTAAAAACAATAGAAGAGATGGAGAAATTGCTTGCCATGGCGTATCTACAAAAGGCCAGATTAGAATAAGCTGCTACCAAAGACAATTGGGCATCCGACGCACTACAACCAGTGACCTACCATATCAAGAATCTTGAACAGTGCCACAAGATGCTAACTAGCAGCAGGCGAAGCAATACCTACTTTGTATGATGGAGACTAAACACCACTACTTTGTATGATGGAGACGGAACACTACTACCAAGGACAATAATGCAAGAACCATGAGCTGGAATATAAACATCAAGGACATCCTGTATCTATCATAGACAGCTGTATGCTTATCTAGTTTGTACGAAGGAATCCTTCTACTGTAAAAGCTAATAATTCAGTGGACGATGGGGCCCAAAGAGCACCCGCACCGAATTATTAAGCTTCTTCATGAAGCTTCCTTCACTTCTATATAAGGAGTGAGTCTAGGAGTTGCAGAGCAGACTCGAGACCCGAGTAGTTATACTTCTCTTGTAATCTTAAGCTTCTAAATTCAAGAGTTAAGCTTTTAAACTTCCACATTCCAACTTGGTTTCTATTTCCTCATACTGCTCCAGCGTTCCTCGTAACCAGCGATCGGTGTGAGAAGCACACATTCCGCCCCCTTTTCCCTGGTAGCAGAGCTTTGATAAGGTACACACATCCTGTGTTTATATTTTGATATAGTACTACATCGTTGTTGTTAACTTAAGATAGGCGATAAAGAGGGATAACAGTATTCGCGAACGAAGAAGATTTCCCAACGTTCGTAATCTTAAGAACGCAATAACTAAGGTGCTATATCTAGAATTTAAACACATACATGAGCGACTGGCATTTAACAGCCGCCAGTTCAGTCTACAAAGAAGCTCTTCAAGCAACCGAATCTCTTAGTCAACCGGCTGAAGGATTCATTAAACCATCCACTATCACCCAAAAATACTCAGAAACCTTGTTTAAACAGCTTAACACTCTAATTCAGCTTACAGTAAAGATCAAAGAACAACTCGACGATCTTAAAGAAGAAGTTAGAGTCCTAAAGTTAGCAAAAGACAAAGCTACCCCACAAAACCTTTCTGATTCTATAGAAAGTCTAGCTAAAGATTTGCAGAAACTGAAGATCGGAGAAGCTTCAACATCTGAGACAAAAATCCCAAGAATTCAAGGAAAACTCTTTGTTTACAAAAATCCCAAAGAAATCTTTGAACAAGAAAAGGAGAAAGCCAAGCAAAGATGACTGCTTCTTCAAGAACTGCAACAAGAACAGAGGTTGTTGGCCCTAGACCTTCGATCTCAGGCGGAGAAAACCGCCAGCCAACCATAGACGATCAGATCAGGAGCTATCGTCTCAGCAATCGATTGCGCCACGAGGTACAAAGGCGCATGTCTACACCAAACCGAAGGACAGGCTTCAGGAGAAGCCTAGAATCACAACTCGACCCGGAGGCTGAACTCTCCATCTCTCAATACCAACGAGCACAGCAAGTCCCTGCGGAAACACTCTACCAGGCAGGATGGACCGAGAGAAATCATTCCCTGGATGCTTTTGTGCAAATGCTGCTTCAAGTTCTTTCCCAATGATAGGAGGCATTTTTCTAAAGAACTTTTCAGAAAGCTCTGATGAAACGTACATCCTCCCTGATTTTGCTGCCAAAACCTTATAATCATTGATGAAATCAAATAGGTCTTTTACGTTGATGCATGATAGCCTTTTCAAGTCTTCGTAGGCTCGATTTTGCTCTTCTGTTGAGCCTGTTGTTGGGTCTTCCAACAAGAACATTCTTCTTATTTGGGATAAGACATTCTGGGGATCGTCAGCAATGTTGGTGAGTTCATCATACTCTGTTGGATACGCCATTCTCCATTGTATCCATATTTTCTTCTCTGTCTCTCCCAGTAAATTCTCGATGTAACACATCTTAGATTTATTGTCTGGCCAATTTTTCTCGTTCACTAGATTGAGTGTGATGGATTCCCATCTTGAAATCACATCGCTATACTGTCCTAAATGTTTCGATAAGACCAGTATAGCTCCTGTATTGGTTTGTGCAGAAGGTAGCATGAACCTTTCATCATGCTGTCTTGAATATCCTCCTCTAAGACCATTCACTCTTGAGCTGATAATTGGGATATTCGAGCTTCCCACCCCATTCGGGTTATAACTGGATGGTATTCCAGGTGGGTACAGCTATCTTTTGACGAAGAAAACCTGAAAAGCAAGACTGGGCTCAGATCTTGGCTGGGCGTTCTGAATTACGCCAGAGCTTACATACCAAACTTGGGAACCCTATTGGGGCCACTCTACTCTAAAATAGGCCCCCACGGAGATAAAAGGATCAAACCTTCAGATCGAGAGCTAATATCAAAGGTAAAAGAATTGGTCCAAAATCTACCGAATTTGGAATTACCCCCCTCAAGTGCATACATAATACTGGAAACTGATGGATGTATGGAAGGATGGGGAGGAGTTTGCAAGTGGAAATTGAAAAAGAATGACCCAAGGAATACCGCAAACCGAATTCTCATGTTGAATAGTATATTTTACAAAGTATTTCGTTATTTGATGCTTGTTAGGATGTGGGTGGTTTTATAGCAGCCCTATGAGAGGGTTTGGCCAGATGAAAACCCTAAGGGTAGGGGACGTTAGGAACTATTTTGATTTATGGATCGTTTTCCTTTTTATAAGTTTTCATAATTTTTTCTTTGGATGCTTGAAGTAGAGTTTGATTGATAAATTATGGAGGTTGGACCCATGCTTCTCTTAGGGCATGAGGCCCTAGTAGGGAAGCAAGGCTCCCAATGTTCTTGACCCTTAAACTTAAGGATTGTTGTTATCAGTTAGGGGTGGCCGAAACCCCCTTGTAAATAACTGCATGAAGAAGGGTGTGGTGTGGCATGAGCATGTCCACCAAGTGTTTGGTGAAATGCCACCTCAACTTAATTTATGTTTAAACCCAAATTTTCTTTAGTATAATATCATATTGGTTCAGGTATGTGTGAAGTATCCAATCGTAATTGAGTTGGCCAATTTTAAGGGTCGAGATCCTATGTTTAAGAGGTGTTTGGGTAAAAGGCCTAAGAGTATTCAAATTTGCCCGTGAATTTAGGTAGGCATGTTCGACATGCGTACCAGAGGCCGAGATGTCATCCAACTCAAGTGAAATGCAGGGATTTGTTCGTAGGGTATATATACAATCCCAATATCTCATTTCAGTAGATTATGTACAACCCCAATATCTCATTTTAGTAGATTATAAACTGAGAATTGAAAGATTTATATATTTAGCAAGAGGGCTAAGTGAATCTGCTCATTTCTGTACATGATAGTACAATTCTGGGTAGGCACGTTCAACGCCCCCCACGAAGGGCGAGACGTCATCCTATGCCAGTGAAACTTTGGGAAACTTGTAAAACTTATGGACAAGTTTAGGAAACATTTTCGAGGAAATTGAACTAAGTGTTGATGGTTTATGAGCTTGGCCAAATGACTAACTCAAACTATATAGAAACTGCTTGTGACTATAGAAATTTGAGTAAACATGTTTGGTCATGTGCTTTAGTGGTCAAACCGTCATCTAATTGACGTGAAACTTAAGAGATGATTAATATGATATGTAAACATGCTAGTTATGTAATTTCTGTAGGGAACAAACTAAGAATTAAAATATTTTCATGTGCGACAAAATGCTATCTAAATATGTTTTTGAACCGCAGAATTTTGACTAAGTATTGGAGAATTCTGACTTAACCCTTATTTAAGGGCTATTTTCATATTATGACTATGCGCACCATACCATATCTTTGTTTGAGATGAATATTTAGCCTTACGATTGTTTGAATTAATATCATTGTATTCTATTGTATGAATTTAAGCGCACATTAAATTATTGTATTCTACATATTATTCATGTGAGAGGTGATTGTTACCCCATCAGGTGGCAAGGGTGAGATGCCCCAAAGAGACGACTCTGGAGGTCCATCCGGTGACAGGGGATGCCCCGAAGGACGGCGCTAGGATAATATGTGATTCCGACAGGTGATAGGGGAGTGCCTCGAAGAGATGGCTCCGAAACCCATTCAGTGACGGGAGATTCACAAAGAGACGATGTTGCAAGGTTGTTAAACTCGAGAGTTTAAATAGTGGAGCCTCCATAAACTCGACTCACAAACTCGACTCGTAAACTCGCAAGAGTTTACCTAATATTAAAAAAAAAAATTAAAAAAATTATGCTATAAAATAAAACCTGAAATTCAACTATGAACTATAATTAAAATTACTATGAACTATGAACTAATTTCAACTATGAACTATGCCGGCTTACAAAGACTCGACGGATTGGAGAAATGTTACAGATTGGAGACTCGGCGGCCGGCGGATTGGAGAAATTTTACAGATTGGTCATTGGAGACTCGATGGCCGGCGGATGGAGGCTTACAACGTTACAGTACGAGGAGAAGAAAGTTGAAGGCTTAGTGCAAGTGGAGAAGAATTGAAGAAGGCTTACAAAGAAGAAGTTGGGTAGTCGTTGACTCGCTGGAGTGCGGTGGAGAAGTGTAGATTGCAGAGGCGCGCCGATGAGTGTAGGTGGAGAAGAAGTCGGGTAGTCCTAGTCTCCTAGACTCACCACTCGCCTGGGCGTCAAGGTGGAGAAGATGGGTATTCTGGTAGCCGCCGGTGAGTGCAGGTGGTGAGTCCAGGTGGAGGTCATGCGATCAGCCGCCGGTGTAGCCGTCTGAAGTCGCCGATGAAGAAGAAGTCGGGATCGGGTAGCCGTCTGAAGTCGCCACTTGCCTAGGGCACAGATGTGTGAGCGACTGAGCGGTGAGCCGAGCGAATAAGGAGCGTTGACCGAGTGAAGTAGAGCTACACCGGGTGACTCATCAAATTTGGGTTATTAAACTTTGACTCATCAAATTGGGGCTGGATTCGGGTGAAGCAAATCCACATTTGGGCTATTAAGTGAACTTGTGAACTTGGTCTTAAACTCGCGATTTTGACCAAGTTCACCCGAGTCCACCCAAAAACGAGTTTATCGATGACTCATCTTGATTTTGAGACCTGGGATCGTAAACTCGGATGAGTTTATGAGTTAACTCGCGAGTTTGACAACACAACGATGTTGTATATTGATTCCAACCGGTGACAGGGTATTCCTTGAAGAGACAGCTCCGAAAGTCCATCCGGTGATGGGGAATGCCCCGAAAAGATGTCATCGGTCCGAGTGGTACGTTGAGAGGCCACACCGACTACCTACCAATGTGGTTGTTTGGATGTACATTCCCAATCATATCGGATGGCAATTAGAGGGGCTTATAGCTGCTAGTGCGAATGTCCTGTGAGAGGATGATAGCGTGATTGCTAAGTTATATTATGACTTGATGAGTTCTTTTGAGATTATCGTGTTAGGAGTTGGCATGTTTATTATATTTCTGCTTATTATATTATTTTGTTGAGAGTGTTGGTAATTAGTCACTCAATGAGTTGTAAACTCACGCCCTCCTACCCATGTGTGCAGGTTCAGGCGAGGTTCATGACACTGAATGTGGTTGGCAGCGCAAGCTCCGCGACGAGATTTCCACTAGTCACAACTTAGGGTGTTTCAGTCGTGTTAGTCTTTGAATAGTTGGAGTGTTGTTGAATATTTACTTTGAATACATTTGATACTTTTGATTTGAGTCTTGTTTCCCAGTTGCATATTGTTGAACCTAGACAAGTATTTATTATATTTTGCATTTTATTGGTATGAGTATATTGTTGTCTGTTGGCTAGGCTTTGGGGTACGGTGTGGTATTCCCGGCCGATCACGTGATCCTGAATTTGGGGTATGACAACACCGTTGCAGGCATGGTCTCCCTCCGGTTGGAGAGAGGGCTGCTAGGAGCGGGGGAGAGGGGAGGGAGCTCACTAGTGGCAGCGAGATTGGGAGGTGGCGATCAAATTCGGCAGCGAGATCGGGGAAGAGAGAGAGAGAGTTCACGAGAGTTGAAATATCATGATTTCTAACAGCGTTGCGACGGCTACTAGTGGTCGCAAAATTCAATCACGCGCAAATTGGTTGAACTTGTTGGCTTTAGGTTTTCAACCTTAGCCTTAATCTCGGTTTTGATGGTTTTGATGATAACAAACATGAGACTAATGATTTCATTGAGAATATATTTCAGGTTCCATATCAATTAGCGTTCGATGTCCTCGATCGGAAAAATTAGAGAAATCAGAAATCGGAAGGACATTGATCGTCGCGTTCGGGTTCATCGTAGAAGTTTATCGAAGATCGACGAGTGCACCGAAGTCGCTTGGATGAGTCCAAAGATCAAGTCAAAAGCTCTCCAAGATGATGCTCGTTGAAAGCCGGAACTCGGAAACCAAGCATGGAAGAAAAAGGTTGAAGAAAACAATCTTAGCCTAAATTTGGTCGACCGAATAGGGTAAGAAATGGGCAATAGCCCTAGCGGTCGACCGGACTAAGGCTAGCTGCAGACGCAGCTTGCATCGATCGACCGAAAGAGAAATCGCAAGCTTCTTGCGTTTGTCGGTCGACCGGCCCGGTCGACCGACCGAAGCCCAAAAAGGGCAGTAGGCTTGGTGGTCGACCAGTCGGTCGACCAACCTACGAATAGCCGAAGACGCAGATCACGTCGGTCGACCGATGGGTCGATCGAAGATCGTGGATTCACGATTTGTGTTTGGGCGGTCGACCCGTCGGTCGACCGACCACAGGGAAAATTGCAGCGGTCGAATGATCGGTCAACCGATGCTTTGAATGGCGGCTGTAACAGATAATTTTCTATCCGTTGAACATCCGTTTCTTCACGAGGGTATAAATATACCCTCATATGATTCTTTTTTTTCTTCTTCCTCATCTTATACAGCCTTCATTGAGCATTCTAAGAGGAAGATTTGAAGCCTTCCAAAAGATCTAAAGCACGCTCTGCTTCTTCCGCGAACATCTTCTTCAAGCGCACAAGCTTGGCTCAACTCGGGTTTCGATCGAGTTCTACCTCCTGAAGAGTTGAAGGTGCCAAAGGCGTGCTAAGGAGCTTGTACTATTGGTTTTTTTCTAACCTCCTTGGATTGTAATTTTTACATGTTATTTAACATTTTATTTGGATTTGTGTGTGAAGACCTTGTGTTAGGTCTTGTTGTGTAAGTGGTTACCTTGCAAGGTGTAAAGCCACTTGTGTGAGTAAACGTAGTTGTTACTAGGATTAGTTTAGTTGTCCCTTAGGGTTGAGGTGGAAGAGGACTCTCGATAAGAAGGCGGTGACTTCAGGGTGTGGAAGTGCCTTAGGTCGAGAGTGCGTCTCTTCGGTGAAAAGTCCTCATGTGTAAGGGAAACGTGAACTAATTTAGTAAAACTAGTTTGGAAACCCCAAGCGGGGTGCTTAGGTAGTGGAGTAGGCATTAGGGCCGAACCACTATAAAATCTCTATGTTTGCATTGATTTATTGATTGTTTTAATTGCCTTAATTATTTATCGCTTTCGCATCAAATCATTCAATCATGCTTAGCCTAACGAATTAAGTAATCGACTAAAATTGGAATTTAGGCTAATCGTTTTAATAAACACACTATTCACCCCCTCTCTAGTGTCGTCATTTCGCCCACAATTGATATCAGAGCGGGTCGTAGATTGAGATTTCACTGTCTTCTCTACATCTAGCCTTGATCTGAAAAAAATGGCACCAGAGAGTATAGCATGTGCACTACCTAAGTTTGATGAAGAAAACTTTGGTGTTTGGAAGATTAGGATGTATACCTTTCTTAAAACACAAAGTTTAGATTTATTGTGCATGTTAAAGAATGAGTATGTTGAGCCCACCATTGACTTAAATGATTGGACTCAAGAACAAATTAGATTATTTGAATTGAATGTTAAAACAACGCATCCCCTATATTGCTCATTTTCGAATGAAATACTTGAAAAGGTCATGCATTGTTCATCCGCATTCGATATTTGGGCTTGTTTAAACATGCTTTACGATTATACAAAAACTAAGGAGCTTACTACTTTCAATGAAGGAGGTGATGACAATTGTCATACCTCTAGTCCTAATGAAGTTTTTGATGCCCAAAGCACTTCTAGCCAAAGAAGCAGAAGCAAGAATCGAAAAAGAAAACTTAGGTGCTTCCTTTACCAAGAGAAGGGACACAAGAAGAAGAATTGTCCACTCTTGAAGAAGAAATCCAAAAAGAAGTGTGCTTCCTCATCCACATCTCAAACAAGTGAAGCCTCTTCTAGACATGATGATGAAGCTACAACAAACGTTTGCCTCATGGGTCTTCGAGATGAGGTATATTCTCCATCTTCTAGTCATGTTCAAAATATTAATGATAGTGATTCTAGTAGCTCAAAATCCCTTGACATGTCTTATGAAGAACTACTAGAAGAAAGTAGGAAAATGTATGCCATCCTTGTAAAAAAGAACAGGGAAAATAAGAAATTGAAGAAAGAAAACTTAAATCTTAGTTCTCAATTGCATGAATGCAAATTAGAAAATGAGAAAAGAAATCTAGTTCTTTTAATTCTTGCCATGATGATATGAAACTTGAGATTAAGGATTTGAAACATAAAAATAAAGAATTAGAAATTGAGAATGATGAGTTGTTAACTAAGATTTCAAAAATTAGAAATGAGAATGAAAATACCAAAAATAATATGAATCTCAATGGTAAGGATTGTATAAGTGATTTCAAATTTGAGCATGATATTTTGAAAAATAAAAATTGCTTGTTGAAATCTCAAATTCAAGCTTTACACAAATCCATCAATGACTTAAAAAATGAGGTTGTTTTCTTGAGTAAGAAAACTAGTAACTTATCAAATGCTTCATCTCTTAAGAGTCCTAAATTAAAATCAAAATGTCTCATTTAGTAAATCTCCAAACAAGAATGCTCATGCTCATAATAGTTCACATGTTAAATGAGACCTTTAGCAAAAATAAAAAGAAATTTAATGGACATTATTTTTGTTGTGGTATTTATGGGCATGCCATATATGATTGTGCTTTCAAAGTGAACCCTAGTGTTGTTAAGACACTTTGGGTACCTAAGCCCATTAACCCCCAAGGACCGAAAACTATTTGGGTATCAAATGTATCATCTTCTCTTGTTGGGGGAGCTACCACACAAGGGTAGAAAGAAGTGGTGTATTGGAGTTGACCATGGATTTGAATGATGAATCCTTCCTTGGTTGTAACTTCAAGCTACCTTGATGTCTTAGGTAAAGTTGGCATCAAAACTATTCTGGTATCATCTTCTATCTTGCATTGCTTAATCTTAGTTGAAGATTATGATATCGTGTTTAAGATTGAGTTGTTTTCCCCGTTCTAGGAAAAGAGTTCTTTCAAAAATGGTTTTGATTTTTGATTTCCCGGTCTCTTCGGAGATCCAGGTGGCCTATAATGGGTCTAAGCGACCTTGCGATTCTAAATCGTAGGCACATTATGACCTTTCAGTTTTCAACCAATAGGAAGGGTTGGAGATCTTATGTTTCAAAATTTTATATTTTGACATCTCTTGATTCATTTTGTTATCATGAATAATTTCTTTAAAAATGAATCCATGCTATTTAGTGAAGTTGAAGTTGATAAATGATACTTGGTTTTTCTCTTCACTATTTAGTTAAATAGCTTGCATGTAGAATTGGTTTCATTGTCTACTTAAGAAGTACACTTGCAAGTTATAAGTTTTTAGGAAGGCTATTTAGGAAGAAAAATATTAGTTTGGCTAAATCATCATGAATAAGGGTATAACCTTGATAATTTCAAAATCTAAGTGTTATACCTCATTGGTTAAGATAAAATCATGTCTCTATACTCATGACTAGAATTGCATGTAAAATCCTTGAATTCTCATGAGTAGGTAGAATATTAACACTTAGGCAAATTTCATCAAATGAAACTTGCTCTAGGTTGACACTCACCATTAGAGACACTTTTTTAAGTCCAAACTAGTTAAGAATACCTAGAGATCTTATTCCTCAAATGTTTCACATCTTAAGATCTCTTAGATTCATTTAGATATCATGAAAACTCATTCAAAATGAATCTTTACTATCTAGCATAGGTTAAGGTTTTAAGATGAAACTTTGCATTAAACCTTGCTATGTAGTATGCTAGCTTGCTAGTAGTCATATTATTTCATTATGATACTAATGAAATCTACTTGCAAGTTAAGAATTGGAAGGATATGCTATCTAAAAGAAAATAAAAAAGGAAATGAAAAAGTTAGGCAAATTTTCAAGAAAAATGTATGAATTTAATTTTTGTAAAAATCTTAGTAAAATAATTGAATCTTCATGCTTAAATGATTTCTCTATGCTCATGAGTGATGTTGCATGATAAACATTTGAATGTTCATGAGTAGGAAAAATTTTGATAACTTAGCTCATTTCATGATATCATGATGATTATGAATTTGAACTAGGTTAAAATTCTTCTTTAGAGACTTCATGTTAAGTTAAACTTGAAATAAAATTAAATTTCTAAAAATAAGGTATGAATTTAACTTTACAAAAATCTTAGTATGATAATTGAATATTAGTACATTAATGATGTCTCTATATACTCATGATTGATTTTGCATGATAAATGTTTGAATTTTCATGAGTAAGAAATTTTTTTTTTTTGGATAACTTAGGCAATTTCATGATATCTTAATTGAATGAAACTTGCTCTAGGTTAAAATTTCTTATTAGAGACATCATTTTGAGTAAACACCAAATGAACATGTTTAGATACACATATCACATAAGTCTAGATATTTAAAATTTAAAAATTCATATCTAGATGATTAAATACAATTGGTATCTCAATATCTCAATTTTGAGGACTTAAGTTTGAGAAGTTTGACCCAAGTCAATAAATTGACTTGGAAAATTCATTTTAAGTCCAAAACTTAATAAACATGTTTAGGAATAGGTATGACATGTTTCCATGCACTTAGAGTGAAAAATTCATATGAATATGGATAAAATGACAATAGAAGTTAATTCATGATTACCTCTTTTGAACTTAGTTGAACCAAGTCAACAAGTTGACTTAAAGGTCTCATATATGATCCATATTTGAGAAACATGTTTTGATTTACTCATGATAGGTATCCATAGGTTTAAGTTTAAAAAATCATGAGTAAATGTTAAGATTAAAACTTAGCAAGTTTCATAAAAACTAGTTTAGTTTTGAATGAAACCATACTAGGTTGATATCTTGACTTAAGGACATAATTTTCATTCCAAACTTGACATATACTCTTTACATGACCATCATGTGGTGTCATGAAAGTTTGAATGAAAATTGAACAAGTTTTAAGAATAACCGAAAATTACAAAAATTGTCATTTGTTCAACAATTGGTATCACCAATTTCAGTTATTTCTAGGAAAATATAAAAAAATTATTTTTAGATGATTGTTGAAACTACACATTCACTGGAAAAATCTAGTTTTATCAGTAAAAAATTTTATAATATTTTATCAAGAATCTGATTTATAATGGAATTTTGAAGTTGGATTTCGAAAACTCAAAGTATCACTAATTTGAAATATCAATTTTTTTTAATATTTTGATCTTTCTTCAAAAAACTTCAAATGAAAACTTATATATACAATTTGGATTCCACTTCTAATATTATTCATCAATTTCTTGAGTAAAATTATTTCTAGGAATGATTTTGAATTCTTGAATGATAGTTAGAAACTACATTTGGTATGTTTTTATTAAAATCAATATAGGATGAAAAATGGTCTTTGAAAATTCTTTTGAGTTCAAACTTTATTCATGCATTTCAAATGACTATTCAATATTTGGTATCAAAATTTTTTATCCAAAAATTGGTACCAAAGTTTTTTCATCAAAAATATGATTTTGTATAGTTTAAATTATTGATTTTTTTTCAAATCTTGAAGTATAGGTTGACCTAAGTCAACAAATCAACTTAAAAATTTTATCTTAAGCCCAAACTTGATTCATAGGCTTATATTATCTCATGTTAGATGTCCAAATGCCTAAGTTTGAGAAAGCATGAGTAGATAACAAAATATTGAGACTTAGCATTTTCATATTTTCTTGCTTATTTCACATGAAAATGTGCTAAGTTCATATTTAGATCAAATGACATTAGTTTCACTGCAAACTTGATATACATGATTTAAAATGACTATATCATGTTTACTTTGAAAGTTTGAATGAAATATAAAAATATCATGAAAAAGATAAACAACAACATTGGTATCAGACTTGAGTGCATACATGATTTAGGCTTGAATTGTATCTATCACTCCTTGATATCATGTATGATTTAAGTTGGTATCATGTTAAATACTTGTTTTCCACCCCTTGAGTTGAGATTTTCATGTTGCATGAAAAATACTCCTTAAGAGTCTCAACTTCATAAGAAATCTTTTAACTCTATCCCTTTAATTAGAATGACATTTCTTGCCCTTTTTGATTGATGTCAAAAGGGAGAGAAATGTGTAGTCAAAAGGGGGAGAAGTGTATAGGTAAATATGGAGAAAAGTATAGCTAATGAGGAGGAAAATATAGGATATCCATGCATATAGATAGGGGAAGTTCTATTCTATAAATATGCATGTTGATAGGGGGAGAAATCCCTTAGTTGATATCCTTAATGCTTTAATGAATATATTTTCTTAAGGATGTTTGTCATCATCAAAAAGGGGGAGATTGTTGGCTTTAGGTTTACAACCATAGCCTTAATCTCGATTTTGATGGTTTTGATGATAACATACATGAGACTAATGATTTCATTGAGAATATATTTCAGGTTCCATATCAATTAGCGTTCGATGTCCTCGATCGGAAAAATCGGAGAAATCGAAAATCGGAAGGACATTGATTGTCGCGCTCGGGTTCGTCGCGAAAGTTTATCGAAGATCGACGAGTGCACCGAAGTCGCTTGGATGAATCCAAAGATCAAGTCAAAACCTCTCCAAGATGATGCTCGTTGAAAGCAGGAACCCGGAAACCAAGCGTGGAAGAAAAAGGCCGAAGAAAATAATCTCAGCCTAAATTCGGTCGACCGAATAGGGTAAGAAATGGGCAGTAGCCCTAGCGGTCGACCGATCGGACTGAGGCTAGTTGCAGACGCAGCTTGCGTCGGTCAAATGAAAGACAAATCGCAAGCTTCTTGCGTCTATCCATTGACTGGCCCGGTCGACCGACCGAAGCCCAAAAAGGGTAGTAGGCTTGGCAGTCGACCAGTCGGTCGATTGACCTACGAATAACCGAAGACGCAGATTACATCAG
The DNA here is from genome assembly GCA_034359265.1 of Canna indica. Taxonomy (NCBI): domain Eukaryota; kingdom Viridiplantae; phylum Streptophyta; class Magnoliopsida; order Zingiberales; family Cannaceae; genus Canna; species Canna indica. The sequence continues at coordinate 24,895,751 of CP136898.1, read as the reverse complement.
TCGACCGATGGGTCGATCGAAGATTGCGATTCGCAATTTGCGTCTGGGCGATCGACCTGTCGATCGATCGACCACAGGGGAAATTGCAGCGGTCGAATGACCGGTCGATCGATGCTTCGACCGGTGCTTAACTTCGACCAGCGACTGTAACAAATAGTTTTCTATCCATTGAACAGTCGTTTCTTCACGAGGGTATAAATATACCCTAATATGATTTTATTTTTCTTCTTCCTCATCTTCTACAGCCTTCATTGAGCATTCTAAGAGAAAGATTTGAAGCCTTCCAAAAGATCCAAAGCGCGCTTTGCTTCTTCCGCGAACATCTTCTTCAAGCGCACAAGCTTGGCTCAACTCAGGTTTCGATCGAGTTCTACCTCCTGAAGAGTTGAAGGTGCCAAAGGCTTGATAAGGAGCTTGTACTATTGGTTTTATTCTAAGCTCATTGGATTGTAATTTTTACCTGTTATTTAACGTTTTATTTGGATTTATGTGTGAAGACCTTGTGTTAGGTCTTGTTGTGTAAGTGGTTACCTTGCAAGGTGTAAAGCCACTTGTGTGTGTAAACGTAGTTGTTACTAGGATTAGTTTAGTTGTCCCTTAGGGTTGAGGTGGAAAAGGACTCCCGATAAGAAGACGGTGACTTTCGGGTGTGGAAGTGCCTTAGGTCGAGAGTGCGTCTCTTCGGTGAAAAGTCCTCGTGTGTAAGGGAAACGTAAACTAATTTAGTAAAACTAGTTTGGAAATCCTAAGCGGGGTGCTTAGGTAGTGGAGTAGGCATTGGGGCCGAACCATTATAAAATCTTTGTGTTTGCATTGATTTGTTGATTGTTTTAATTGTCTTAATTATTTATCGCTTCCGCATCAAATCATTCAATCGTGCTTAGCCTAACGAATTAAGTAATCGACTAAAATTAGAATTTAGGCTAATCGTTTTAATAAACATACTATTCACCCTCCCTCTAGTGTCGCCATTTCGCCCACAGAACTTCCATCACGATTGATTATTCTGCGACAGGTAATGAATAGGTCACAATGTCATCGCTAGTTGGTGATGCCATGTTCAAGACGACTACAAAATTATCGCATTTGCAACCATCGCTTTCCCGTCACAAATTGGTCATCATAAATCGCGTAATTTCTAGTAGTGAGTGAACTATATCCTCTCTATAACTGTCTTCTTTATTTTAAATAAATAAGACAAATCGCATAATTTCTAGTAGTGTGTGAACTATATCCTCTTTGTAAATTTCTTCTTTATGTTTAATAAATAAGACTTATATCTCATACTTCCATGCTCCATTTGCTACTAATTCACTTGCATGCCACATGAGTTATAATATAGTTTTAGATATTCCTTTTGCCTTAATTTGAATGGGATGAATAAGTTCTCGCATATAAACACTATTATACTTGAGCTAAGTAATGCTCATCATGATTAACCTGACCTACCTACTTCAAATAAATTGTAACTTAGCCCAAATTGGATCCAAAATTGACAGGTAATTAGTATGGGTTTATCCACACGGTTCTACACTCTTCAAATAGGAGTCATTCTACATCTATTCAAAAACCTAGTGTTGGATATAAATGGATTAGGCCGATGTTTTTTTTTAAAAAAAGAAAAACTCCATGCTTAAGGGTCAGGTTGCATCCAGACCTAGGCAAAGAAGACAGAGGACCTCTGGCCATGCACTTCTTGCCAGTAACCTGCATACTTCCATTTTCCTCCCTAGTCATATTAATTTTATTAAACTGCTTCTCAATTACATCATTGGCTATTGAACTACTTAAATCAACACAAAAATCATTCCCTCCCAAAATATGTTCATCCTCACACATTCTATCTCTCACACCGCATTCTAATACATTTACAGCACTATATACATCAGTTTCCATACATTCCCTTTCCACATTCAAATACCAATTTCTCATTACATTAGTATCAACACCCCAACTATCTATATCACTAAAGCCTTCATTCTTGTCACTGCCAGTCTTCCTTCCTACAGGATTGCCGTGGTCTAAAGATGTCACGCCCCAATTCAGGGTCACGTGACAGACCAGGGTATATATGCCTACATCCCGCAGTCTAAATCATGCACACGTCAACTCAACAAAAATAATAGCGAAAAAAAATAATAAGTTTATTTCAAATGAAAAGCGAACCAAAACATAGTTTTATTTCAAGAAGCTCAATGAAATGTTAAGTGCGGAAATAACAGTTTAAGTTCAACAATTCAAAAGTTCAGATACAAATAAAGCTTGAAATAAATGACATGAATACCCTTAGGGATACAACTTCAAATCAAACTAATACAAGTGCATGACTACTACCAAAAGACTCGACTACGATCCTAACTAGGACTGCTATGAGATCATGCGGCTCCATTGCCCTCCAACTGCGTTAAGTGCTCCGGCCCACCTCATCGGTTAGGCTCTGCAAAATAGAAATCAAACGACAACGGGTGAGTTCAAAGAACTCAGCGAGCGATTTTACCAACCCTCACAAATAAAACACAGAGATAACAAGAATAAATCTATCTCTAAAGAGGTAATGTCACAAAGGTGTGATTAGCTATCAGGCCAACAGGCCACCCATGCCCAAGGCATCTAACCCTCCAAGAAGTGCATCAGGCCAAAGATCACCATGCCCAAAGGCAACATCACATTCTAGGAAGTGCATCGGGCCGAAGCCCACCATGCCCAAAGGCAACAACACATACTAAGGAAGTGCATCGAGCCGAAGCCCACCATGCCCAAAGGCAACATCACATACTAGGGAAGTGCATCGGGCCGAAGCCCATCATACCCAAAGGCAACAACACATACTGGAATAATCGGGAAAGGCTCTCCAAGCTTATCCTAGTATAAGGAACCTCGGGAGCAATTGGGAAAGGCCCTCCGAACTTACTCTGCAAGTTCAGAATTTGACGTCTAACCACCCAGGCGTAGCCCGAAATTCAGCTCCTAATTGAGCCGCTCCGTCATTCTCAATGATATGACACATCAAGACCTAAGTCAAGATTCTCCTACGGTGTCCTAGGGGTGTCCTCATTATGAAGCGTCTCAACGCTCCAAACCCGACCCATATCCCTTAGACCCGTAATGTCATGAACCAGTGTGGTTTTATTTCATGCATACTTTATAAGTTGGTTCATAGCAGATTATGCTCACCCTTAACCCAATTTTAATTATATAATTAAAATTTAGATAATCTTAATTAGAGTTTTGTTTAGGATTTTATTTTAAGTTAATGTTCTGCCCAAAACTGCTATGTCTAACCCGGATATAGTCTCCAATGTGTGTGATAATATTTCCAAAGTATATGTTCTGGTCGAAATGATAGGTTACACGACTATATTCACATATAACACATCACAGCAAACAACTTAAAATCAGCACAGATTCATCATTTCAGCATACAATTCCAGCAACAAGCAATTTCAGCATACTTATAGAATTAAATCCGAAAATTAACAGAAATTAACCCTTAAATTACCATATTTAAGGATAGAATACTAATCTCAGGAATTAATTAACAGAAATCATACTTGTCATCAAGATTAACAAGAACCCACACACTTAAACCAAGAATCAAGCATTAAGATCAAGAACCCCCTTCTCAAGAACCCCTAATTAGTTATTATCAAGATCTTAATCCTACCACATGATTTTTACCCAAAAATCACATATTTAATTCTAAAAAAGAAACTCATAATCAAGAATCTCAAATTAGGAGAATAGATCAAGATTTCATATCAAATGAAATATGGCAAGAACGCGAAGAACAATCAAGAAACGAAACACAAATACCAAGCCGTTAAGAACAACTTTAAGAATTCGATTGAAATCCCGAAGAGAGAGGGTAAACCACTCACCTTAATTGGAAGAAGAACTAAGGAAGAAATCCCGGATGACGGCCCTCAAATCCGGCTTCAAAAGGCTGACGACTCAACCTAAGAAAAGACTCCAAGGGGCGGCGGCTCACTCCAAGCCATCGGCTTGGAGAGAGGGAGAGAGAGGAGAAGGAGAGGGCCTGGCTTGGCTGGCTCCAAAGGGAAGGAAGAGAAAGAGGGAAGGAAGAGAAAGCAGGCGGCTCGGCTCGGCTCCTCTTGGCTCGGCTACAAAGGAAAGGAAGGAGAAGAGGAAGAGGAAGAGAAAGTAGGCAACTCGTTCCGGCTCTGGGTGGCGAAGGCTCCAAGGAGAAAATGGAAAGGGAGCTGGCGACTTGGCTTGGCTTGGTGGCTGGCGCTGTTTCTCAATTCTTTGGGTGGCTCCAAAATAGGAGCCACAAGTCATGATGAGGGGGTTTTATACTCCCTCCTCAACCCTAACCCCTTAATCACCTTAATCCAAAACTCACATCCATCTTAAGCCAAAACCAAATCCGCTAACATGATAGACTTAATAAATTTAATTAAACTTATTCTAATAAATCACAAGCAATTAATTAAATACACTCACATGAACATAATTAACAATTATGCACAAACAACATCGAATTAAATAATTTCGACTACCCAAGCATAAAATTCATAAATTCATATCCTACTTACCCAAGCTTGCAAGCTCGCTCCGGACCATGAGTCAACTCGGCTCGACCACGAACTAGTCTGTTAGGCTGACAAACACACATAAGAGGAAAAATAATAAATTTAAATATATAGGATATTACAAATCCTTACCTGATCAGTATCATATTCATGAAGCACCACACATTTCTCCCTTCCACATCTGAGCCCATCTCTAGCATAGTTGTGAGCTTCCACATTTCTCTCCCTTTTTATAAATTCCCAGTTACATTCCTTGAAACTTGAGGTAAGTTTCCTGATTTTGTTCACCAGCCACTTCACACTCCAATCTTCCTCATATTCCCCCTTCATCACATTCACTGCCTTAATATAATCCGAGAGTATCTTAACCCTTTCAATCTCTCTTTTCCTTGCATTGTTTAAACCATACCATATTGCCTTGAATTCAGCATACAAAGGGTTAACAATCTTATCTGCACATATTCCATACATATACTTTTAGCCACTTCTATATATAACAAAATCACAAGTTTCCCAAGTTGCATCAACAAAAATATTATAAACATCAGCATTATTCAAAGCAGGACTATTTAGATTCATCACATTTACATTTCTTTTCTTTGCCTCTGTATCAGTTTCTGTCTGCATCTCCATTAGGTTGAATAAAGCCTTATCAAATAGGTCTTTCATCCCCCAGACTTTTCCATCATACTTCTTCTGGTTCCTGTTTTTCCATATCAGCCAAAAAGATATTGCTATAAACTCAACAAGTTTCCTTACAGATTCATTGTCATACCCTCTACCTTCACTCATCGACTTTGCATTCTTCCATTCATTTTAATATGAAAACTTATTTTGCAACTTCTTTTCCACATACTCCCAATATTCTCTAGCAAACACACATTCAAAAAATATATGGACAATGCAATCTTTCCCAGTTTTACATATCTAACATTCTTTATATTCAATACCTGAAAAATTTGCAAAATAATCAGATGTTGGCAGCCTTTTCCATAATAACTTCCATATGAACATTTTGACTCTAGGAGCAACATTTTAAACCCTTTTTTTTTTCCAGTTAATTTCATTGGTCTCTTCTTTCTCCTCCATGCTTTTCATGTAGCAGTAAGTCATTTTGGTTGTCAAATTCCCTCTTGAAATTTCAGTCCATATCCATCTATCCATACCATTTTCAGTATCAATCTATTTTATCACTATAGTCTCAATGATGTCTTTTCCAAAGCATGAATCTAATAAATTTCTATTCCATTCTTCTTCTCCTATCAATTCACTAACCATCACCAATTTAGAAAGTTCCTGAATGTTCACAAAAGTAGGCCGCTTTCTGATTGGGATTGGTCCAATCCAAGGGTCATCCCATATTCTAGTATTTTTCCTATTTACAATGCATTTGCAGAGACCATCCTTCAACTCTTTCATACTCTTGATTATGGTTCTTACTGGCCATGAGATCCTTTTACTCCAGTTTTCTTTCCATGGATGAAAACCATTATATTTTGTTCTTAGCAATTTGACCAAGTTACTTTGTTCTTCATTCAGCAAGGGCATAATTCTTTTTGCTACCAGAGCCTTCTTCATCACCTTTTAGTCTCTCACCCCTAGAGCCCCTTCACTTCTGCTCTCTATGATCTTCTTCCATCCTATTAAGTTTGCAGTTTGTTTCATCGTCTCAAAAGACCAGAAAAAAGATCTAGCCATCTTTGTCACTCTGTCTACAACTCTTTCATTCACCCAAGAAGTCATCAATGAATGACCTGGAATGGAACACAACACAAAATTTATTAGAATACATTTTCCTGCTTGAGACACTTGATTGTTAGCTCACATATATATGTATTCTTTTTTCCACTTAACTGCCAGCTTGTCCTGATACACTTTACTCAGCTTCTTTGGTGCCACATAGGTTCCCAAATATAGCATAGGATATCTTCCTCCCCTCATATTCAAATTGTCACAAATCTTCTGTTTTGTTCTAGCTTCACATCTTTCAGGAAAATAACTCTCTAATTTATGCATATTTATTTTCTGACCTGTCATTCCACAATATAACTGTAAAGCTTCGCTCAATCCCTTGCAAGATTTCTAGCTACCCTTGATAGTTATTATAATGTCATCAGCAAAGCATGCATGGTAGAAATTGAAATCTTTTATTTTGAAGGTTTTTATCATTCCTCTTTCCACATACCAGCTTAATATCTCAAATAGCAATTGCTCCATAATGATGAATAGATAAGGGGATAGGGGATCCCCTTATCTTATACCCTTGAAGCTTTTAAAACTATCAGACTTCTCACCATTAAATTTGCAAAAAAACTTTATCTCCTCCAAACAGCCCTTTATCCATTTTATCAGCTCCCTGAGTAACCCATTTTTTCCATAATCAGATATATCATTTTCCAGCTGGCTCTATCATAAGTCTTTTCCAAATCTAGCTTCACAATTACAACAAGTATCTTTGCTTTTGTTCTATAGCTAGAGGTTACCAATTCAGATACCAATAGTATGTTATCATGCATTTGCCTTTTAGGTATGAAAGCAGCCTGGTTGTCACTGATTATCTTCTCCAATGTAGACCTTATCCTGTTAGCTAAATCCTTTGCCAAAATTTTATACATTACATTACATAGGGCTATTGGTCGAAATTCTGTAATCTTACTTGCATTTTCTTTTTTTTGTATCATTATCAGCAGAGTATCATTCCAGCCTTCAGGTAGTTTCCCAGTTCTCTGAAATTGACTTATCTCTTTTTTCAAATTTTCTATCACCACATCCCAGCTGTAGATATAAAACTCCACTATATATCCATCAATACCCAGGCTTTTACCTCTCCTCAAACTATTTGCAGCATTCCATAATTTAGTCATACTGAACTCCTTTTTTAAAGCTTCTCCTTCAGTTGCTGAAATAGATTTCCACTGATACTTATCTAACTGTTTCCCATCAACTACTACACTATCTTTCTTCGATAGCTCCTCATACGATCTTGCGAAGCTCTTTGCCATTTCTCTGCTATCAGTAATAATTTTACCATTCACCTCAAGTTCCTCTGTAACATTCATTCTTCTATTCATTTTCACAATGTTGTGAAAATATTTTGTATTTTTATCCTCTCCCTCTATCCAATTTTTTCTGAATTTTGACCATCACTTTATCTGGATTTGTCTACTCAAGGCCACAGATTTTTTTGACAATGCTCTGTTGTATCCTATTTCTTCCTCAGATAAATCTCCGGTTGCTTCAGTTTCTACCAATTCACTCAATTTCTGTAGTGTAATGCTCAAATTCTTCTCCAAATTATCCACTTTGTTTTTGTTCCATTCATCCAATTCCTTTCCAAGTTTAGCCAGCTTATCAGTCCATGCACATTCATTTGTGAACCAAAAATGTTCATAGGAGAATTTCTTACTTCCTATATTTCTTCTTTTCTTCCTTTCACATTTCACAAAAATAGGATTGTGATCCGAATCTATTCTCTGAAGGTGTTCAACTTTGATAGAAAAGGTGTTCAACTTTGATTTCTATATCCCAGTCAAGCCAACCTATGTTGAATAAGACTCTATCCAATCTAGCCATCACCTTCTCTTGCCCACTTCTATTATTTGTCCGTGAACGAAGCTCCTTTGTATCATGCATCAACACTACAAGAAAAATGAGCATCAATAACGAAAATTTTATGACGATTAAAATCTGTCACAAACTATGACAGATTTGTGACGATTTGAAATGAACATTCTTTTTTCCAAAATAGTGACGGATTTATGACGGTAATTCGACATAAGATGGTTCCGTCACAAATCAGTCACAAAATTTTTGATCAATTTGGACTAAATTTTTTAATTAATAGCATCAATGATAGAATAGTGACTGATTTCATTTTTGTCACTAATATTCCGATATTAATCTGTCACTAATTTTTTTTCTTCATATCTCCAATGGATTAGGCCAATGTTGAGCATGGCCAATTTGCATGAATATTGGATTGTGCTTTTGCTTCAATATAACTAAAATTTGAACAAATCAATTTTAATAGTAAATGCAATTAGATAGCTTAATTATTGAAAATGCCCTTTTTTTTCGCCCGACATTTTAGTTCCTAAACTAATTTAATTGTTGAAGGGGCCTTGGCATTTAAGCAAAGGGGTTTTTTGTGTGCAATCAATCTATTTATGGATAAGAACTATATTTGTCCCTAAAGTATTCGAAAAGGTACAAATTTACTCTCAATTTTTTTTTTCATAAATATCATCGCCTTCCAAAGTATTCGAAAATGTATAAATTTATCATTAAACATTTTTTTTGAAAAATATTCTTGTCATCCAAAATTTTGAACTATATTTACTTCTAAAATATTCGAAAATGTACAAATTTTAAAAAATCCAATGGGTTCTAACCCAGTAAAACCCAATCCCATGCTAATTCGACTCAGTTACATCAGACCTTATTTAAGAGGTCTTATATAACTTGATTGATCATGACTCCAAGTAACTCAAATCAATTTGTTTGATCTAATGTCCATGTCTACTATAACTAGCTAGGTTGAACTAGGCCCAAACAAGCCGAACCTAACCTTGTTGAATCCAATTTGGGCGAACATGATAAAACCATTTAGACCCTAGTCTAGGTTGCCCAAGCTACCCAACTTTGATGAGCCAATTCCAACCATATTGACATAAATTTGACTTAGCCAAAACCAACTAAATTCAACCTAAAACTAACTCGGCTAAACCAAGATTAACCTGACTCCAAGATAACACATTGCCATACCCAACTTAATCATATTTGATTCAGAAAACTTGGTTCAACTCAAGCTTAGGCTAATCCAAGTTGATATCTGGCCCAAACCTATCAAACCCAATATAGGTCTTCATCAAGGTAAGTAAAATATCTTTTCCACTTCATTGGGGATATTGAGCTAATAGAAGCAATGCTTTTAAAATTGAATCATTACTTTATCTGATTCTAAAATCATTGCTGGGAGCAATCAAACTTATTCTAAAATTAGGACTTTAAAGTAAAAAAAATGGAGTGCGGAGACGTGGGCTGTTTGGCTTAGCATTCTGAATGCCAAATTATTCAATATCAAGTACATAAAAATTTTTACTGATTGTCTAAGGCTAATCAATATCTTAAAGGGCATTTTTGAAGCACCATGATTCATTAGAGATCTAGTACATGATATCAAAGAGGTTGCAGCTGAAATAAGTGTTACTAGTTTGTTTCATATCAAAAGGAATTTCAATCAACTAGCACATAACCTAGTAAGAAATGGTTTGACTTGTGAAACTCCTACGAAGAATGGAGGATGAAAGTTTATAACTCTTTTGATTTAGTCCACTTGGAGGAGAGAATTTTTAATCAGCAGAACAATTTTCGAGAGGCCACAAGAGAGTTTTTTCCTATTCCCTTACCTGCTTTGTATTCAAACACTGTATCTGTTCATTTTGATTTTATTTTGAATAAAAGATTTGATGCTCAAGAAATGCACGATTACTAATTGATGAAACTGCCTTGGATTTTACTTAAGTTATCAAACCGTCGCCCCTAATTTAAAATTGGACTCATATGAGCTTTGCTGAAACTTAATTTGTGTGTTTGAATTTCACTTAGGGGGCGTTTGGTTGCCCACAAATGTAAATGTTGTAAAATTTATTTGCTTGCAAAAATAAATACCCGCAAATAAATTTTGCAGTCTATCGTTTGATTGTCCGCAAGTAGAGTTGCAACTTCTATTTGCAAGCGTTTGGTTGGCTGCAAATGAAAGTTGCAATTACACTTGCAACTTGCATCTTACGATTTTTTTCGGACTTGGTCGGGCACAATTTTTTTCAGGTTGGGCCGTGCACGAATTTCTTCGAGCCAGGCACGAATTTTTCCGAGTCGGTTCGGGCACAAGTTTTTTTAGGCCGAACCGAGCACGAATATTTTCGAGCCGAGCCGGGCACGAATTTTTTCGAGCCGGGTCGGGCATGAATTTTTTCGGGTCAGGCCGAGCCAAGTCGGGCCGTGCACGAATTTTTTGGGTCAGGCCGGGCCGGGATGGACCGAGCGGGATCATGCACGAATTTTTCGGGCAGGATAGGCCAGACATGAACTTTTTCAAGCCGGGCCGGGTAAGAATTTTTCGGGTTGGGCTGAGCATTAATTTTTTCGGGCCGGGTTGGGCACGAATTTTTTCAAGTCGGTTCGAGCCGGGACGGGTCGTGCACAAATTTTTTCGAGCAGGCTGGGTCGGGTACAATTTTTTTCGCACCGAATCGGGCACGAATTTTGTCGGGTCAAACGGGGTCGGACCGGGCATAAATTTTTTGAGCCGGGTTGGGCATCAATTGTTTCCGGTCGGGACGAGCGAGGCTGGGTCATTCAAGAATTTTTTCAAGCGGGGTCGGGCATAAATTTTTTTGAGCCGGGCGGGGCACAAATTTTTTCGGGCTGGGTCGGGCACGATCTTTTTCGGCCCAGGCCAGGCACGAATTTTTTTGGTCCAGGTCGAGCATAAATTTTTTCGGGCCAGGTCTGGCACGAATTTTTTTGGGGCCAAATGGGGTTGGGCACGAATTTTTTCGGGCCAGACGGGGCTGGGCTCGATTTTTTTCTAGTCGGACCGAGTCGTGCCGGGACGAGCCGAGTCGTGCCGGGACGAGCCGAGTCGTGCCGGGACGAGCCGAGTCGTGCCGGGACGAGCCGAGTCGTGCCGGGACGAGCCGAGTCGTGCCGGGACGAGCCGAGCCGGATCGTGCACTAATTTTTGCTAGTTGATAAAAATAAACAACAACATATCATAGTAAACTATGACAAGCCAAAAAAATGAGATCAAATTAAAAACATAGAAAGAAACTATGAGCTAGATTTCTAATCCCGCACCATGTCATGCGCGTAGAGGGGACCTAGCCTCAATATATAATCGATCAAATAGGCCCCCTTCATCATGAGCTTCATTAATTGGGCTTTCACTTGACTAATCACACCAATCATGGTTAACTATTTCGAGCTCAAGTTACATGGATTAAATTAAATGAGCTAATATGCATATCAAATAAGATCACAAGATTAACTTGCCTAAATCGTAATTGATCGTAGCTCACAAAAAGAATATTTAAAAATAAAGGAATATATATTAATAAAAAAAAAATTCTAACATTCTCTCGCTTGGGTAAGGTCAATTTCATAACTATACTTTTGAAAATATTCATTTAAAAAAAATGACTCTCGAGTTAATCACAAGTTTCAAAATGTGATCACAAATAAAAATATGATCAGAGATGTAATACTTATTATGACTCTTATCAACAAACCAATAATATTGGATCATGACAGTCATCATGTCAATTATTGACATAAGACTCATCCATGATCACAAATACCATTGACATTGTCGACAATTGTCATTGGTGTGAAGTGTAGCATGAAAATAGCACTCAAAATGATCTAATGAGAATAATGCTACTTTCATTGTCAGTCATGATAGTTTCTCTTCCACATATATCTTTCGGCTAGGAATAATCGTATGGTTCTAAAAACCATAATGTCCCTATACTCATAAATGGTGTCAATCAGTGGACAACATGATTCATATAACACTGAGTCTCAAATATGCTAAACATATATTTATAAACAAAGTAATGATGCCCTAGATTCAAATATGGTATCAATTAATTAATGGATATCATGATTCGTATGATATCGAGTCTCAAATATGTTAAACGCATATGGATAATCAAAATCATCATGTCCCTATACTCAAATATGGTATCAATCAATGGGCAACTTAATTTAATATAACACTGAGTCTCAAATATGTTGAACACATATACATAATTGTGACAATAGAATACAAAATGAATATATTATTAAGCATGCGATAAGATAATATCTAACAATCATGCATAAAAGTGCTCAATAATACGCATAAATAAAAATAAAACTCCCACTAACCAAGCACATCAAAAGAACCCAAAATTAGGGGTGTGCATGGGTATCAAGTAGGCTAGAAACTGGTTGGAACCTATCCGATCGGGTAGGTTCCGGATAGGCCCGAATTAAATTTGGGTAGGGCCCGGGATAAAAATTAAGGAACCAATTAAAACCGGTTCCGGTTCCGGGTCCATCACATCGGTACCCGGAACCAGAATCGAAATTGATACCCGTAACCTATATTGAACATGTTTTGAAACTTGTTGGAACATATTTTAAAACCTGTTTGAACCTGCTTTGGAACTTGTTCTAGAACATATTTTGGTAACATATTCTGGAACTTGTAAATGAACAAGTTCTAAGAGGCTACCTAGATCCAGAATCGGATAGGGTCCGGTTTCAGTTCCAACATGGTAGGGTCGACCGATTCCAAAACTAGGAACTGGTCCTATATAGGGTAGGGTCCAAGTATTATGAAAAATACAACATACTCGGACCCGCTCACCCCTACCCAAAATGCCTGGTTCAAGTTATCTTTCAAAGACTATGGGTCTGAGTCCCTTGGTTAAGAGATCTGCTAATGTAATTAAACTTGTCTCTATGTGTTCAACTATAATATCTTCTTTATTTACAAGATCTCTAACCACCAAAAATTTGATTCTAAATGTTCGGAGTCTTGTAATGAGATCTACAATGTGAAGTCCAGAAATGGGATTATTAGATCAGATAGCTTGACATTATGCTAGCTGCTAATAATAGAAAAAAATATTTTTCTCCCACTGACCTTGACATATATATACAAAGGAACATTATTTTCTTCACATTCTATAAGTGTCACTATCTTATCAACATGTAATACCTGTGAAAAAAATAATTAGTTAATTTAATTTTGGCTTTCGCGTGAAGCCGAGATGCGCGTCGGAGCAGGCCGAGTAAATTCGGAGTCCGCGATTAAGAGTATGGCCCGATTGCGCTAGGAAAATTGTTTTAATAAAGTTGTTGGTGATGTTGGGTTTGGATTGGACTCGAGTCAAGTCCGGGTGTCACACCCCAACTGAGGGTAGTGTGATCGGTCGGGGCCTACATCCTACCCTGTAGCCTATTGTCTACATTGATATAAAAGAAACCATAACATGTTGATAAAAAGAAACATCAACAAAAACTTTATTAAAAGTTTTCAAAGTTCACAATCATATGTTTTCAAATCAAGGAAGAAAACCAACATCAGAACAACCGAACGTCTCAAGTATCAAAGTTTTACAAACTTTTTCCAAAATACAATTGTCAGTGCAGAAAAGAAAACAACTACTAAAACACTGGACTATGACTCAAGGACGCCGCTACGAGATATGGCACCACCACCCACCCTCCAGCTGCACCATGCCGACATGTCACAATCACTGCTCATGCTCTGCAAAAACAAAGAAACAAACTGTGAGTCCACTTGGGACTCAGTGAGCGATTCTTGCGAACCTCCACATAATCCTCAGTTACTCATGCATAACATATAAGGCAACATAATATATATCCAGGGAGGTAAGTTACTTCTAGTGTGACTACAGACCCGATGGGTCATTCTGTATAAACCATATATATGAAAACTTGCTATCTCAGCCTATCCAGCCTCCGACATCTGGCCCTTGGGCCTACTTATGGTATAAGAATCCCGGCTACAACCGGCCCTACCATACAAGGTAGAATCATACTGGCCGTTCAGCCACATCATATCAAGATGTAAATAGGAAATCCCGGGCCATTGACTAGGATGATCCACTAGTCTCCGGACACCGTCTAAGGTAGGGATAGCTAATCCCACCCAACTGGGGTCTGACACCTAGCGGGCCCGTTGGTGCATCTCAAGACCCAAACACTGGCCGAGCTAAGTATTGGTCATTTCCGACCTCCACGCTTCTCGGCGGACCATCTCAAGCACATCACACAATCAAATGTCCTGGGATTTCCTTATATACACTTCAGGTCATTGCCCGTATCTGGCCCTAATCCGGGCTACAGAGTCAACAAATTAATGCCACCCTTTCAAAATGTATACACCTAATAGTTCTAGGTTTCCAAAAATATTTACTAGAAGTCCTAGCAGTTATGTTATCTCCTAGCTAAGTTTCCATATATGCTGAGCATCTCGCAACGTCCTACATGTTATCTAACGTTATACACTACCTTGGGTGAGAAATTCTATGTACCGACCTTGGAATTCCACTTATGAACATTTTAGGACAGCATGTGTAATCTAAAGGAAAGTAAGCATACTTTACAATACCTACTATATATAGCCACGAGATTTATACATAAACAATTATATACTACCTTTAGAATTAAACTCAATAAGAATTAAGAAACAATTTATCTAGCATGGCAAGGTAGCAATGAATTCAACAATGCATGAAATACTAAGTATGGTAAACTAATATATCATTTAAAAAAAATTAAAGATGAATGAGCTAAGGATGGTCATCAAGCTAACATTCATACAATTTCATAAATCAATAAATTTACTTACTATGGTTAGTGTTCTTCCTAAGTATCATCATGTCTCTGTAGTTTTAACATTCTAACCATGGAAGTTTCCATCTAAAGCTTACCCTCTCCCTCCCCCTAGGCTTGGCCGAGCCTTGAGCAAGGTGAACCTTGCTCGGCCATGCCTCTTAGGGTAGGAAAGGGAAAAGGAGAATTTATCCCCGACCCTAATTCTTTGTCTCCGCTATATCTAATTTTCATGTGGACTAGTTTGCCCCTTCCCCTACACATGACCGAACCTTTCTTATGAAGATTAGGGTTCATTCGGCCACAATCTAAGAGTCCTAGGGAAGACATGCTTCATAACACGTGAAATCGACGATTAAGAATGCTCTATTGACGAACTTAAGATTATCTAAGGGTCTTACTTCCGTCAAGGGAATTGGGGAAAATTTTGACATGACCTTTCCCCTTTTCCCATGATTTGGCAACCCTAGCATTTGAGAAATCGACGAGGAAACAAAACGATCTGACAAGGATTGATACAAAACTATGTATACACCACTACGAAACCTCGATTCGTCGGAAAATTGCGAGAAAACACGATCTTATCACCATTAAGGATTCGGCTACCCGCCTCCCCCATTTCTTCAAAACAAACCACTCACCTTGATTGAGGAGAATGAAAGATCGGATGACGACAACTTCGAATTTTCCGGCGATGGCGTGAAATCCCGGATCGACCAAAATCCCTTTCCCTTGCTTCTTCTCCCCCTCTCCTATGCGCTACCTTGTGCAACTCCAAGATGAGTCACACGACAGCATGGATGAGGGATCCCTCATCAAACCTTCCTTAATGGCCCTTGACTCTAATTCATGACTCGACTAAACCCGAGCTCGACTTGGTTTGCGACTCTATCCGCAACACAAGTCGACTTAACTCGATTAAAGTATAAATGCATAAAAGGAAAGAGTCATTTGCCCAATTAAATTGCATATATCATTAGTCGAGTCATACTTTTTTACTCTAGGCGATCTTGAGACTTGACTCAACTACCCCTGAGTCCGGCGCGCTACACCAAAATAGATTTTTATAATAGGAAATTTTCCTGGGTCTTACACCGGGGATCAAACTGGAACTCAATTTGGTTAAGTTTTGATGAACTTTGGGCTTGACTTAAGTCTATGAGGGGTATTTTAGTAAATAACATAAAAACTAAATAATATATATACACTTACCTGGACCGTACGACTGCACCAATCCCTAGGCTTGGGCATTTGGAGAGGGAGCAAGAAGCGCTACTTGATGGCCGGAAAATTGGAGACATCGGAGATCGTTAGTGTGAGAACTCAGAGAATCATTTTCCTCTCCATCTTCCCTTGACGGTTAGTGATTAGATTCCTAGATGTAGGGTGATTTCTCATGAGTTTAGTCGCCCCCTTTGTATGAGAGGCATGCTGGAATTTTAATTCGATAGAATCGTTGATTGATTCGTAGATCCTTGTTGTGTTTTGAGAAGAAGAAGAGAACTCTTTTGTAGGGTATTGGCTATGGCAGCCCTAAAAATTTATCCCATGCCCTTAAGGGCCAGCCGAGTATGGAACTAGGGTAGGATACCTTAGAAAAACTGGTTTTGGTTTGAGGGTATGATGCCAACTCTGGAATTCCCTATTCTTACTAATAGATCTTTGGTTAGTGGAATATTTATTTGATGTGTGATGCTTTGGTGATGTTTTAACAGCCCTAGGACCTACCCTTAATTTGTAGGGCCGGTCCTATGTGTAGGGCCAATCTTCTATAGGTGCGGTTCATTGGCTTTGCTAGAATCTTATCTTGAGTATATTGTCTTCTAATTTGGAGCATGCTAAATATCTGAAATTTTTGATTATGGGGCTGGCCGAATTTTCTCGATGTACGTAGGCTGAAATTAAATCCAGTTAAGATTGAAAATATGTTATCTATCTTGCTGAAATTTTATGTAGAAACATGCTGGATTTTTCCGATATAAGTATGCTGAGATTTCGCTTGGATACATGCTGAAATTGCCTATACTTGCAGGTAGAAACTTTATTCTAGATTAAACTGAAATTTTCATAGAGTTAATATGCTGGAATTATATTCTAGAATGAGCTAAAATTTTCTTAAGAATGTAGGCTGAAAATGATTTGATTGCATGCTAAAACTCTAGTTAAAAATCAGAGAATTCTTGCCTAAGGGTGGGCCGAATGACCCTTAACTTGTAGGGTAGCAATGGCATGAGTCATGTCGAAATTTCCTACACCGAAACCTATTATTTGGTGCTGAAATTTATTGTGTGATTGGGCTGAAATTTATAGAAATAGCGTGCTAAAATTAATATGTAGATATGCTGAAATTACTTAGTTATATGCTGAAATGATTATGTAGATATGCTGAAATTACTTAGTTATCGCTGAAATTGATATTTACAAATGCTGAAATTTCATGAGGAAGTAGGCTGAAATTACATTTAGTTATATGTTGTACACTACTAAAAAATTGGTCTTTTGCGACGGCTCTTTTACTATGGCAAAGGATGCGGTCACAAATGCGATGGGTCTGCGACCGCCGTCCATTGGGGTCGCAGACCGGCAAGGGGGTGAAAGAAAGTTGCAACCGCTTTCAGTGCCGTCGCAAAATAGCGATGACATTGCGACCGCCTCAAGTGTCGTCGCAATATGGCGACGGTTTGGCGATCATTTGCGACCGTTAGTTGTGACCGTTTATTTGCCACCGTTAGTACCGTAGCAAAATGTGATTAAATTCCCCGCTAATCCCTTTTTTTTCACTACCCCTGCGCGCACGATCAACCCTAGCTAGCTAGCTGCCGATCACTCGTTCTTGACCTCTCGATCACTCGTTCTCGGTCTCTGCCATTGCACGCCGCACGCTGACCGACGCACGCCGCACATCGACCGCCGCCCGTTGTTCGTTGGCCGCTGCCCGCCGCAAGCAGGCCACCTGTCGAACCCTAGTTGACAGTATTCTGTTCTCTCTCTCTCTCCAATGCTGGTAGGACTTCACTTTCATTAAGCTTTATCATTGGACACGAATTGTTCTCTTTTACACCTCACTCACGTCTACCTAGGGGTTCTGCTATTTCTTTTTCTTATTTTAGGAATTATTTGTATGCTATATGCTTTGTGTACTATACAAATTCAATGTATTGCTGGATTGTTGGATGGTGGGAGGCTGGTGGACCAACTCATACTTGAAGATCCTAAGATCCATGTGCATATCATGTATTGCTGTCATGCTAACAAAGGGATTTCATGGTATCTTTCCAAATGGCTCAAACCTTTAGCCTAGATGACTAGCACCAGGATCCTAACAGTTAGCTTTTGTTTCCCATTTTGATTTTGATTTTTTTTGGCCTTTAAACATGTAAGGGATATGGGCTCATCTCTGCGTAACCATTAAGTTCTTACTGGGAAATATTCCCTATTGTCTTTAGAGAGAACATAAACTAGGTTGTAAACAAATATAAGATCATTGATATGAAATTTTGTTTATCTATGTAAAATACCAACCAGTGTGTAACTTTAGTTCTTCTTTTTATATTTTTGTGAGTTCCATTAGTTGAGGCTGTCTAATGACAATTGTTTTCATCCTCCCTTTATTTAAGAAATGCAAGTCCAACTCATGACCTTTTCGAGTAAAAAATCCAAATATGTATTTAGACTAGAGTCATAAATTTACTTATGAACCAAAAACTTAAAGGCACGGTTGATTCTGGTGAATAGAGACTGCCGATGATTGGCCATTTGCAAGAAAGATTTTATGACAAACTATCATTACCATTTTTGTCATATTCTCTAATAATGCATGTCTTAATCCTGACACTAAAAAGTTATTGTCTTCTATATTTTTAGAATCCCTGAGAACCTCTTTTCTCATGGACGCTCACGCTTTGTGATTCAAGCAAGACTTGAGCAAAACCTACACTAACATTTAATTGAATATTGACACAAATTAAATTTGATGAATAATACACACTGTTTGATATTTTGGTATTCGACTGTATGACCAGTTTTCAAGTTCAGTATGAGATATTTTGGCTCCTCATCATTTTATAATCAAATGTCTCTATTTGATTAAATTTGTTTACTCGATTGTAACTATTCGCTTAACTGAACTTTCATGTCAAAAAAATCCTAGTGCCTAGGTTCATTTACACACAAGCTTGTTCTGTTCAGTTAAATCAGCAAATGCTATTCCGCTTGTTCTGTTCATTTACACACAAGCTTGCAACTAAGCAAGGCCATCTGAGTTAGCAAATAGATCCTAGTGCCTACGTTTACATTTACCAATAGAATATGGCTTGTGGTAAAAATATCAATAAGATGGAACATGAAGGGGATGTACTAAAATATATATGATCAATGATATTGATAAAACTGCTTTTTTGTGCATCTTCTTCATTGAACCAAAGTATGTATTTGTTGTTTGTTTTTCTGTTAAACAATGTCTTTATGGACCTTTTCTTAACAACATAATCCATATTCTTAACAATGATTAATTGAATCTAATAAAGAAAAAGTTTCATTCATTCCACTGAACACTAAAGAAAGGAAAAGGAGACACTTTTAATCCAGAATATATATATATATATATAACTTTCCTCTATCCACCTCTTGGATTTTGGTATTCTTTTTACCCAAACCTTGGATTTTGCCTCTCATCTCCTCCTTGGATTTTAACCCAGAATGAGATATATTGTGTATAAAGCCTCTCATCTCCTCGATGAATTTATCAAAGCCATCCTCACCTAGATGAATTATATAAATATACATATTCTTTGAGTTAATTAATGCTACATGTGAGGCAATTAAGGAGTAATGGCAATAAGCTGTCTCACATGCCTCCACAACAAAATCCAGCTCTTCCATCACATGCCTCCACATCCCATCTTGCTTTCTTTACTTTTGCCTAATCCACAATAAATTTTTTTAGGTAAAGTGACTTAAAAATATAGGTCACTTTACCTAAAATATTGATCTAGAATGTGGTTTGTAATATTTAAAACATAGTTTATTCTATCCTAATGCAAACAGTATTCAAAATATTGATTTTGAATACTGTTTGTATTTCCAAATGAGTATAAACTCACTGTTCTATTCTGGTCCCAATCTAGTATTCATTAAATATTTTCCACAATTAATAAGTTGTGGTTAACTTATCACTAAATATCTGTCAAAGCCAAGTTTTGATGATTGTGCTATTTCTTTTGCAGGTTGGTTCTTGTTGCCACTATCAAGATACAAAAAAATTCCTACATGTTTTAATCTTGTTCATTGGTTGTTCTCATTTATACTAGATTGACAGTTGAAGTGCACAACTTGAATGTTATTATCTGTTTGAGGATTTTTTTTCAGTGCTACTGTGGGTTTAATGAATTTCTTAATTTTGCATGTTTTTAATGTTCTTGATATGAGCTAGGCTATAAAAGCTTGTTTATGTTGTTCTTGAAGTATGGAAGTATTCAAATAATTAGGCTGCTAAGCATAGAAGCTTGTTTATGTTGTTCTTATTTGTGTTTGTTGGAATTTTCTAGACTTGAATTCATTATCAGTTTGACATCACTTTGTCAGTATAATTTTAGGATTGAAATTTAAAATAATATTATGATTCGCGAGTTGATAAAGTGACACGAACTTATCGACCGTTGAATCATATATTTTTTTACAATACCTTAGATCCGTTCGGAGATCGTATCGTTGTCTATAAGAAGTACAAAACTTATAGATTCTTTACGATTTCTGAATTGTCCTTGATCGGACCGTTTGGGATGAAAATTATTTTACTTGCAGTTAAATATATTTTTTTAACGTTCATTTTAGTTTAAAATTCTAGTAGATATCCCTTGTTCTCCAAGTATGCGCCCAGATGATATGCATACTTGGAGAACTGTAGAGAAATGCTGCTGGAATTTCGACTGAAATTGAATGTTAAAAAGAATATTTAAATGCAAGTAAAATAATGTGATTCCCGAATGGAATAGGACCACCCCACCTATGAAGATTTCTAAAGAAGTAATTGTTGTGATATATCACATACAGAATCGTGATGGAAGATCGTAGTTGGATGTACCGTCGTATGTACCGTGGAGGTTTACTTGAAGAATTCAAGAGCGGTGTTCATGAATTTTTCAACTTCGCATATTTAAATCCGCAATTTGTCAGTGTTGACAAAATCAGATGTCCGTGTCGTCGGTGTGTCAACTTATTTTTCCTAGACCGACAGGCAGTGACATTGCACCTATACAGAAATAGTTTCATGAATCGTTATTATTGATGGATTTCACACGGGGAGTCATTCATAGGAGGCTTGAAATAATCGTTACTATCGTACTTACATAGCATTACATGTTAATTTTATCATTGTCATGATGTTGACGTATGCTCTAGAATAGTCCTAAGACTTATAATAAAGTGCAGAAATTCTACCCTCCGTAAGGCTGAAATTTTAGCCTTAATGAGATGGGAAATTCGTAGTTATATTACTGTTTGTGCTGAACATTGAAACCATTGGGTAGAAATAGAACTATACTAGATTTTTCGGAAATTTTTGGGTGGTTGGATAAAGTTTTGAATGCGCAATAGTTAATGGCGTAGAGGTGCGTCATGCTGAAATTGTTCAACAAGGTGCTGAAATTTCGGTGCATGACAACCTGCCATTTATTTTCTTTGGACAAGAAGTAGTAAACTAAATTTTAGTATGAGTGGATGGTGGGTGGTACGGCGGATAGCCAAGCGTTTGGGCCGAGATGAGGTCGCATGGGGTGCGCTTTGCGCATGCACCTGAGGAACGTGAACATAGCGGTACCCACCCGAGCTACCTGCTTTTATTTATAAAGTGTGTCTCTTTCCATTAATTGGATGTGCATGTGGATGTGATTGTGATGGCGGGGTTGATAAGTGTCTTTAACTGGTGCAACTATTGCCTGACTCAACGAGTGGTTGATGGGTCTTGAGATTGCGTCAGTGAGCCACGTTGACATTAGTCCCGAGTGGCACAGATCTTGAGATTGCGTCAGCTGTTGGCCTAAGGTTTTTTACCTTAGTCTTAATCTCGGTTTTGATGATAACAAACATGAAACTAATGTTTCATTGAGAAATATTTTCAACTTCCTTATCGGTTAGCGCTCGATGTCCCCGATCGAAAATATCGAAGAAATCGGCAAGGACGCTCGTCGACGCTTGGGATTCTTCGAAAAGTTGAAGTAGGGTGTCTAGCATGTGTTGTAAATCCTCATGATGATGCATAAGAACCCAAAAACCAAATCCGAACCCCAAAACATGAAAAACTAGTAAATTAGAAAATGACCCTGGAATTCACTAAGCCTAGGGAGCTCCTTGGAGGGCTATATGACCTAGACATTTTCTTGACATAAAAAATGTCGGTAATAGTTCCTTGGGTAAAAACTAGATAACGAGATATTTTTAAGGAATTTTTGGAAGCCTTCAACATACCCATATTTGACCTGGGAGATTAGAAAATTTTCATTTTCTGAAAATTTATACTAGACCCCAAAAACTAGATTTTAATTTTTAAGGATTTTGATCTTTTAGATATTTTTATTGAATCCAAATGGGGGGTAATCGACCGGCAAGCGACCGGGCGTCGCCAACGGGCAGAAATCAGCCCGTTGACGAGCCATTTCGTTTGGGGGGTTATAAATACCCACCCCAAACTCTCTTCCAAGCCTTCATTGATGCTTCTAAGCCTTAAAGAGTCACTCCTTGCATCTCTACAAGAATTCTTGAGCCATTTTTGCAAAGAACCCTAGCTTTGAGTCTAGAAACCTTGAGGTTGACTTTGAGCTTGCCTTGATTCATTTTCAAGTCATCAAGAGGAGCTAGGACATCTTGTTTGAGAGCTAAGTTTATATTATTTATTAATTGTTCTTATTATTGTTGTATTTTGGTGTTTATTTCATTGTATTTGAATTTGTGTAAACCTAGAGTGTTAGGTTGATTGAGTTTGCTGATTGCCTTTGTGTTTGAGGCTTAATTTCACCGGTGTAAACGTAGCTTACTAGGATTAGTTGAGTTGTCCCTTAGGGTTGAGGTGAAAGAGTGCTCTCAGTAAGAAGACGGAGACTTCCGGGTGTAGAAGTATCTTAGGTTGAGAGCAAGACTATTCGGGTCAAAGTCCTTGCTGTAAGGGAAATAAGATTAATCTAGTAAAGTTTAGTTTGGAAATCCTAAGCGGTGTGCTTAGGTAGTGGAGTAGGCATTGGGGTCAAACCACTATAAATCATTGTGTTAGCATTGTTATCATTGTTTGTGTTTAATTGTTATATTATTGCTTCCGCATTTATTTGATAAATTGTAATTTACCTAAGTAGTTTAAGAAAATGATTAAAACCATAATTAGACGATATGTTTAGATAACACACTATTCAACCCCCCTCTAGTGTGGCCATTTCACCAACATCAGTGAGCCACGCTGACATTAGACCCGAGTGAATTTGGGTTGGATAAGCTATTCCCAACCAGAGTGGGCGCTGGAACTAGTAGGTCATCCTAGTTTGGAAGGCACGAGGGGAAGGATCGCTAAGTTAGGATTTTAGCGACCGACTTGTTTGCTTGTTGATCTTAGGTCAGTTTGGGCCGAATGAGTGTACTGTTTAAATTAGGCCGGCACGGGTCGAGTAATTGTGGTGTTTCTGGACATGATATTTTAAAATTAGCAATTGTTCTTATTGATGTGATATTTCAACTCGGTATTTCTTTAGAAATAATTATGTCTCATATGCTTATTTTTGGACTTAATTGGAGGCTCGATAGAGCCACTCACTGAGTTCCTTATGGACCCACTGTTTTATTCGTGTTGTTTAGTAGATCTTGATCTTTGAGGTATGGCGCAACTAGTGGCGGCAAGCTTTGGTGGCGAGTCTCATGAAACTAGATGATGTAGTCGAGTCATAACATGAGTCTAGTGTTTAATTCTTAAACATGTTGAATCTTTACATTGTGCCATTTCCTTTGGATTCGTTCCTTATGTTTGTGTCTTAATTATCTAGATTGACATTGATATTTTGGTATATGGATTAGCGTCATTTGAGTTGGTGTTTGTCATGATTATCTACTTTTTCTTGTGAATGGTTTATATATTTTGTGATAAGCTTCAGAGTGCTAGTCCGCACTCTGGTCGGTCACGTGACCAAACTTTGGGGTGTGACACAACAAGTGATTTAAGAATCAGTTAATCAATGAGAATGCATTAATTTTTTAGAACTTATCCCCTTTGGGTAGATAAATTTTCTAGACCAACGCATACTCTAATAACTTCATCACAATATAATTAAAATGTGTTAGATTAAATTATAGAGCATATATTAAAATTAAGGCTAACCAAATATCACACATTCTCCTTTGGGCAATACATCCAATTACGAAATAAAGTCTCGATGAGTTAAATAATGAGAATATATTGATTTTCGAAAAGATATCTCCTTTGGGCAAACATATTTTTGACCAATGCACACTCTACTAACTCCATTAACAAAACTTTCAATTAAAACACTCAATAATTCTCTTTTGAGATAAATTATTGAATGAATTAATCTAAAACATTCCTTGTATGATAAGAAAAACCACTAATCAGTACAAGTAATCTCACTTTGACTGAATCAGTGTAAGCAATAATCAGTGAAAAATTTTATATATGAATCAATTGCCCACATGTCAAAGATTCAAATTTATAATATATTACAAAATTTCTACAAGAATAAAGGTACAACAACTAATAATGAATTTAACTTAATAAGCATCGAGAAATATCGTTTATGTTGATGTGATTATAAATTATGACAAATTCTACAATTAATTGTAGCAACATTAGGTTTTAGATTTTATATATATAAAATGGCAGCATAATTTATGTTAATAAATTAACATTTGAAATAATCCACGTAACATAAAATGAATAATAATATTATTATTGGATTAATAAATTAATTCGTTGATTGTACACCATGCCAAATATAGCATAATTTGAACATGATAATAAAATTTACAATAATAAATCATGAATTGAATCATTCTAGCAAAATTAGAATAATAAATCAATTGGATTGTGTCAATTCTATAGTATTATAATAAAATCAAGATAACATTGCTTAATTCGGCCAAAAATTGACAGAAAATATGCCTATTTATAATGTGCATCGCTTTTATGAGCAACATGTTGAAGAAAGTGGAGACAGGTCATAAAATAGTATTAGACCCATATACAAGATCCAACAACCCAGTTCAATTCCAACACAAAATAGAACGATTATGCAGCAATATTAAAATTTAAAATACTGCAATGGAGGCGGGATAAATATATTGAGTACAACAAATAATGTGATCAATTATAGAATGACATTTAATATAATAGATCACAGGGCTCGTATCACAATCAAAATTCTTGCCCATATATAAACACACAGAACCTCGAAAAATTAAATACAATGGGAAAGAGTCCAATTAAATTAGATTTTTAAATAATTATTGATGCTACAAAAAATACTTTCATCAATAGTGGACTAAGTTAGTAGAAATGGCCCACAAGCATTATTAGGCTCAAATACATATATATGTATTAAAACGAGCAATAATTCTATAATGTATCAACATTATATCAGTTATGCATAAAGCAAAATATAATATTGCATGAAGTACAATGGTAAAATAATAAATCAATATTTTATGACCCCACGTGAGGCAAAATATGACATGATGTACAATAATAAATTGATATTCATAAAATTTGCATGAATTAAAAAGTAAATAATTATGCCAACACGAAGAAAAGTAGCATAAATTAATCAGCCGCATGAATTCTACATACAACAGATGTAGCATGACAATAATAAATTACGATCAATTATAGGATGTGAGCAAAGTTAGTATGATAAATTAATACATGTTATGTCCATCTAGGTTCATGAGTGTATTGGGTAGACAATGATATTGTATCCAAAATTTTATATCATGATCTAATTTTAAAGTAAATTGGTCATGCTAGCTCGGCCTGATATCTCGGGCCCTGCACGAATTGCTAAGTCTACTTATGATACCTTGATTAGGGCCCGATTGCACGATTCGAGCCTGAATCAGGCCTGATATCAAGATTGTCCCGAATTGGATTCGATAGTATCGTTCGAGCCCGATAGGTCCTTAGTAGGTTTTTCCTGTTGGGTCGTATGAAGGATATAGGATTTTGAAGTGAAAACCCTATAGGGTCTAGGAAGGGTTCAAGATTTTACTCTAAAACCAGTCTCAAACCAGTTAAATATCATGATGTTACCAAAATATCCTCGTATTATCCATATGTACAAAATAACCTTATCTTATTTTAATTAGTATTCAATATTTTTTTTCTTATTTTAATTAGGGTTTAGTATTCCAAATATTCCACACCCAGTCACTCGCTCAGCCCCATCGTAACATCGTTCCCTACTTCTTTGTCTCCCACACGACGGCCATATTCTCCGACTCTCCACCTCGATCTCCACTCCCACACGACGATCACATTCTCCACCTCTTTGCCTCCACCTCGACTCCAACACGACGGCCATAGACCTCCACTATCGTGTTCTTCCTACTCTTGCTCATAGTTTGCTCCTTTGCTTTTCTATTGATTTTTCAGGCCCCGTTGAATTAATAGGTGAATATTCTACATTTTTCTAGCCTCTTTTCTATTAATATTTTGTTTTGAACATTCATTCTTAATTTGAAGCATACGTTTTTCTCTTTTCCAATTGGAGTGCTTCTCTTATGTTGGTGGAGCTGAATGTGTTTGTGGAATGGCCGCACATTTGAATATTTGATTTCGGTATAAGTTTGTGAAATTTTTTCACAGAGATGTCTGAACATGGTGAAAATATAGGCCAAGGAACATCAAGACCGTCTTCAGCTCAGGAGACTCCTATGCCATGGAACTTGTAGTTTATATTTGAGCACATTTTGTTAGTTTGAACTATTTGTATAACTCAGATCAGATGTTGTGATAAGTATGTGAAAGAGCACTTCTCGTTTTACAAATTTTGTTAACGAGCGAAAAACGGATACCCAGTGGGTACTCGTTAAATTGAATACCAACAGAATTATCATATTTAAATTGAGCAGAGGAAAAAATTAAGTTTCTGAAAGAATTCTTACAAATAGTAAAAATAGCACATTTATTAACTACAAGATCAACAAAAGCATCCACATTCCATTTAAACCTATCAGTAGGCGGTGGAGGACACCATTTTATAACAAAATTATTTCGCAAAGACTTATCCTCAGTCAGTGGATTGGTAATAGAATCTATTACAGAGGCTAAAATTTTAGCAAAGATCTTGAATACCGAAGGCTTTGCGTGTTCAAAGACTGATTTATTTCTAGCAATTCAGATGAAATAAAAAATACAAAAACAAAGTGTCACCGTAACTCCAAAGAGGGTCTTGGAATTTTGATGCAACACAAGATTTATAATAATATTCATGGCAAGCAGCTCAATTCCTATCCTAATGCAACCTATTTAAACCATTCACTAGGTTCACTCGATTGAAACTTGTCCAACCAGATATGCGTTGACTTAATTTGACTTGGTGAATTCAACAATAAGGTACTTTAATTTCATCTAAGTGAATTCAAGCTAGAATAACTTTGGCCTATAATTGAATATATTTATAGTATTGACTTAATTTGACTAATCCATTTGAATTCAGTCTTCAGTCTACCACAATGTAGATGAGTTAGTCGAATGAAATCTAATTATAATTAACTAACTAATTAAGTCCAAACATAGATCAATCCACTTCGACCATTATTAATTAAATTCAACTTTGGAGATTTTTTTTTGTTTTTTTTACGGAAGAATACTCATATTCAATTCAAGAGATATGAAGATAATACAAGTAGGGGGAGAAAGAGAAAAATAAAAGTAGAAAAATAAGATACAACTCAAAGTAGAGCAAGTAAAGAAGCGGAACAACTGAGCCAACTAAGGCAAAAGACAGAGGGTCGCAACAACTTTTGAACTAAGTTCTAAACATGATCTACTATGATTGTCAAAAAGTCTGATATTGCGCCCGTGCCAAATCCTGTGCCTCTAGATCATTATCAGCCAAAAACGTTGTAGCCCCTCGTTGTTTTTTCCCAAGCAAGGGCCATCCCAAGGTCAGTAGGTTAGTGGAAAGGAATGAGTACTGGCCAATCGAAGAAAATGAATCCAACCCTCAGTGGTAAAAGGGCACTCCGTGAAAAGGTACGAGTGAGTCTCAGTATTATTGTTGCATAAAATTAATGCACGCCAGGCAAATAGGCATGCTCTAGGAGATGAGTCTATCATTTAATTGTAAGAAGTCGTTGTCTTTCAACCAGCCAGCAATGCATTGAGCAGGCCGACGGACAATCCTTTTGCTAGAGGTAAGGGGCTTTCGGATCTCCGAGCCCTCTAAAATTCAGAATGCGATAGGAAAGTCTTCTAGAGTGTTCACCATTTGTGCTCCATTTCCAAACAATCGAGTCAGCTCTAGAGGCAAGAAGAAGCAGATCTAAGTCAAGGACTAAATTGTTGAGCAGAGCGATTGGCACGAGGTATCTAAAGCTCAAATTCCATCCATAGACTGACCTAGAGGAATTCCTAATCCGTGCATACGCGATTCAGAGGTTCGGAGCGGTAGCGGCCGAGAAAAGAGTAGGATATCGATCCCGCAGACAAAGGCCAGTTGGTGAAATGACCACACTAGAGGATGGGTAAATAGTGTGTTAACTAAACTTGTCACCTAAATTCGGTTTTACACATTTTCTTAAACTACTTAGGCAATTCATAATTTAATGACTAAATGTAGAAGCAATTAATGATAAAATAATTAACACAAAATAATATATCAATGCTAACACATTATTTATAATGGTTCGGATCCAATGCCTACTCCACTACCTAAGCACCCCATTAGGATTTCCAAACTAGCTTTACTAGATTATATCATTTTTCTTACAAAAAAGAGTTTACACCGAAAAGTCTTCGCTCTCAAATCAAAGACACTTCCACGCCTGAAAGTATCCCGCCTTCCTACCGAGAGCACTCTCCCACCTCAACCTAAGGGAAAACTCAACTAATCCTAGTAAACTAAGTTTACAATGGTGGATTTTAGCTTTAACACCAAGGCAATCACCAACTCAATGAAACATAGCAACCTAGGTTTATACAAATGATATACAATGAAAATAAACTACAAAATACACAAACAATGGAGCAAATAAATAATATAATAAATACTTAGCTCCAAATAAAACTCTCAAGTCCTCTTGATGCCTCAAGATGATGAATCGGTGAAGCTTGAAGGTTAAATCAAGGAGTGGAGATCAAAACTAGGATTCTTACAAGGATGGCTTAAAGAAAGCTTGTAGAGATGCTTAGGATCACACTTTAAGGCTTGGAAGCACCAATGGTAGACTTTGAATGAGTTTGGGATGGGTATTTATAACCCCCCCAACACTCAAGGCTTGTCAACGAGCATTTTTCTGCCCGTTACCAATGCTTGGTCACTTGTCGGTCGATCGTCAGTCAATCGACCAAGCAACCGCCGAGCGACCGAAAACATTCTGCCCATTCTGGGCATAGGTTGGTCGACCGAAATGCCTTCACCTTTTGCCGATCGATCGAACCCGGGCAGACTGCTTGGTTTGGTTGATTTTTCTGCTTATTTGTTTGTTTTTGGGTTCTGTCTTCGCTAAGTCTACTTATATAACGTTTATTAGTGCATAACTTTAAAACATAAATATTATATAAGGATTACCCCCCATTTGGATTCAATAAACATATCTAAAAAATTAAACTCCTTAAGAATCAAAATCTAACTTTTGGGGTCTAGTACAAATTTTCAAAAAACGAAAATTTTATAATCTTTCGGGTCAAATATGGGCAGGCTAAAGGCTTACAAAAAATCCATAAAAATATATTGTTATCTAGTTTTTACCTAAGGAACAATTACCAGCATTTTTGGTGCCAAGAAAATGTCTAAGTTATATAGCCGTCCAAGGAGCTCCCTAGGCTTATTGAATTCAGGGTCTTTTTTAATTTTTTGGGTTTTCATATTTTGGGGTTCGGGTTTAGTTTTTGGATTTCTTTGCATCATCATGAGGATTTACAATACATTCTAGACACCATAAACCTAAACTCTATCTTTCCGACGAAATC
The DNA here is from genome assembly GCA_034359265.1 of Canna indica. Classification (NCBI taxonomy): domain Eukaryota; kingdom Viridiplantae; phylum Streptophyta; class Magnoliopsida; order Zingiberales; family Cannaceae; genus Canna; species Canna indica. The sequence goes on along the minus strand of CP136898.1, from coordinate 24,865,607 downwards.
TGAGCGACGACGAGCGTCCTTGCCGATTTCTCTGATTTTTTCGATCGGGGACGTTGAGCGCTAACTGATATGAAACCTGAAAATAATTCTTCATGAAACATTAGTTCCATGTTTGTTATCATCAAAATCGAAATTAAGACTAAGGTAGAAAATTTAAGACCAACAAGATCGTTGAAACAAGGGGTGTGCCAAAGTCGGGACGAGGATCCCTCACCCACCGTGAGGGTGCACGAGGGTCGAAGAGCTTCGAATAAGATGTTGATGCCTCTCCAAATATGAGGAAGGTTAGAACGCTCATCCACGTTGAACTCAAATAATTTGGGGTAGAGTGATATGAGGATAGCTTGCCAAGGTATCCCCAGGTTGAATTAGTTTCTAGATTCATTTGCCTAATCTAGAACATAGAAAAATTTATTTTTACAAATGTAATATTTACTATTTGTAACATAAATTTTAACCTTCCAATTTGTAATTCCACCTTGATTACATGCATGTATCCTAATTAGTCATGAAAATATTTTCCGTGTAGTGGGTAGTCTCATTATACAGTCAAGTATAATTACTGTGTTCAAACTCAATGACTTCAATTCAATTGAACGGAGATTCTTTTATATATATATATATATATATATATATATATATGAAATGCTTTTCTGGCAGTTAGGGGTGTTCAGTGTTTAGTTCAAACTGAGCCAAACCGAAAAATAGAATCGAATTTTTTGGTTCGGTTCGATTTCAGCAGTTGCAAGTTCGGTTCTTGATCCGAATCGAACTAAATTTTGGGTTTCGGTTCGGATTCAGTTCTCGAAATTCAGAAATTGATCCGAACCGAAAATCGAATAGTGAAAAAATAATATATATATTTTAATTTTTAACCCATGTAATTAAATGGGTATTAGGAAATAATTTTTAATTTTTAATTTTTAATCGAATTAATTAAAATTTTGGTTTTCGAGTTGAAAATCGAACCGAACCGAATAATTTCGGTTCGGGTTAGATCAGTTTAGGCATAATTCAGTTCAGGTTCAAGTTGGAATTTGGGTATAAAATTTTTTTGATTTAATTAATTTCGATTCGATTCGATTCAGATTGAAACTAGTAGACACCGGACGGCCCTACTCGTAGTATATCTTGTGTTGACTTGATTGAATGACGAAGTCAAATATATATGAAACTGAATGTGAATACACCAAATCTTCTCAAGAAATTTAAGTGACATCGACTCCGATGGGATGCTCGATCTAATTGCATTCCTCCCGAGTCAAATGAATCATGCACACTATTGCTAGCTTGGCAAATTTATGAAAGTGATACAAGGTTTTGGTTGATCACTCACGCCCACATCAAATTGTCCATGAATAATTAATGCAGTGATCTCATTTTTAAAAAAAAATAGGAATCCAAATCTCAAGAAGTCAGATTATACTCGGGATTGAGTAAAGAAATCATAAGACCTTTGACCGTACTCTTCTCGCCAATGCAGTGATCTCATTGAATTAATGTTCCCTTCGTTTATATATCAGATCATATATTTCAACATTACTTCAAAATACTTATATATATATATATATATATATATATATGAAGTATATATCCTACAAATTAGTCACGTCGCATTCTCCTAATTGAAAATATATAGATTTATGGGACCCTGATCTTTTTGTCCTGACCTGTGACAGAATCCAACATATATGTTTGATGATTGTTAGGAAGAAACCGAATCTTCTACGATTATCCAAAAATTCAAACGCCAAAGATAAAATAGCCAAAACGAATAAATTTAAAAAAAATAAAAAATATCAAGAATTTACGTGGTTCGATCCGATGGGTTCTATATCCACGGGGAGAAAAGGACATTGATCTTTATTAATGAGAGAGGGAATTCGACCAGTACATGTGAATTAGAATAGAAAACTGATGATTAAACAACAAAACAAAAATATTGTCTGAAACCAGAAATTTTTTTGCATCCCGGAATTTGATTTCCTACTTCTGCCTGAAACTGCGAAAGGGAACTGTGGATGTTGCGCGCGCCCTACACTTTGATTTTCCTGCTTCTGCTGAGATGGTGTGAAGGAGAAGATAACCGCCGAAAAGAAACGTCACTCGAGAGACAGGGCTTTCAGGATGATATGAAACTGTATATTAGACCCCCTTTTATATGGAGAGGCACTACTAAAATCCTGGCCATCTATGACGGAAACGACCGTCGCAAAACGGTCAGTGAAAACCTTCTGCGACGGCCCAAGGCGGTCGCAAACATTGGTAGCAAAAGACGTCGTCGCAAAAATTTTGTGACCGTCACAATCGCGATAAAAGAATTTATGCGATGGTACATAGCCTTTGCAAAATGTGGTCGCGTGAGCTTCTGCGACCTCACACGACTGTGTTGATGAACATCTACGACGGCTCAAGCCGTCACAGAACTGTCGCAGAGGTGTTCTTTTTTTGAGAAAAAATTGAAAAATATAAATTCCTATTCCAATATTTAATTAAAATACATATAAAACAAACATGAGACAACAAATTATAATATATAGATAGCAAAATATTATTTATATCGTATCAAAACAATAATGTTTACATCATATCGAAAAAGTACATCAATGATTAGATGCATCAAGTGGCCGGCGGCGGGGGAGGGAGCATGGAGAGGAAGCAAATCAGTCGGCATCGATGATGATGATGGATCTAATGCTGATGTCCTCGCGTCGAATGATGGGGGAGGTAGAGGAGCCGGAGCACCAGGTATGATAGAAGATATATGTGTCATGTACTAGGTCATCTGTGCCATATGCTGTGCCATTTGCGTCATAGTATCTCTCATAACGGCCATGTCAGCCTCAACAGTCGCTAATCGATCTTGATATGCATGTGATGTTGATGGACCAGCGACGGAGGAGGTGAAAGCAGACGGCCCTGGACCATGTGGTTGCAACAACGCCCGTGCGTGGGCTGTTGTGCCAATCCCATATACACGGTAGAGGGGGCAATGGGTCGTGCCTGGCAAGGCCCGAATGTGTGGCAGCCAAAAGGTTTAAAGGTTTAAAATTTAATTATAAAAATTAATGGTTACGGGTGAGTTTTGAACTTGGACCTCTAATTTTATTTGAGATAGCTTAATCATTGTACTAAACTTTATTATATATTTTTTAATATATTTTTTATATGTAACATTGTAACGCAGTACAAATTAATAAAAAGATTTTAAAAAAAATCAAATTATAATTAAATTTTTATTTATCTTTAATACAAAAATATTCATCCAATGATAAAATAATTTTTTTTAATATTATAATAGACCGCACCTTAAAAGGTTGCCTACGTACCTTCTATAACTAAACTTGTACTCCCCAATGATTAACTATAGAAGGATCAGGTCTACGTAGTTCTTTTTATATTTTTAATCACCCGTAGTCCCGGTGATTTAACTTGTACTTGCATTGACCAGCAGCAGCAGCTTCGTTTGTTTGAGCTTCCTCCTCTCCCGATGATGAAGTGTCGTGTCCTCCCTTATCTTGTAATCTATCTTCAGCATCCAACCAGTCTTTTAAGCAAATGCACATTTTAATCGTTTCTTCACTAATTCGGTTCTTTTTTTCGTCGAGAATTCTATTTCCTGCACTAAAACAAGACTCGGAAGCTACTGTAGACACATGAATAGTTAGTATATCACGTTCCATGATGGAAATAATAAGATAAGTATTTTTCTTATTTTTTCCACCATGCTAAAATTTTATTATCATCTATTTTTTCAGAATGATTATGATCTAGAAAAAAAAGTAATTCATTAAAATTAGTAGATTTAGTTTTTTTTTATTCTACGACCAAGTTGAGAATTAATACTATTTCCACCATCATCTCTTAATCTAGAAGAAAAAGATGTTGTCTTATTTGTAATTGTATCACCAAATTTTAAAGCGTAAAATACAAACATAGAATTCAATAAATTCAAAATTTTAATTTATTTTTCTTCAACATTATCTAATTTGATATTGTTATAATAATCATCTAACAACATATTTAAACCATCAATTTTTATTCTAGGATCTAAACATATTGCTAAACAAAATAAAGTAGGTATATCTGACCAATACTTTTTAAATTTAGATTCCATTAAAGAAATAATTTGTGCAAATAAATGATGATGTCTATATGAAGAAAATACTTCACTAATACGAACTATATGTGAAAGAGTTAAATTACATGTAGGATATAAACACCGGAAAGTTGTTCGGTAGTTTTATTAAAAGGTTCTAAAATTTGAGTAATATGCCCAGCAACTAACCAATCATTATTATTAATTGGATCACCAGATATATTTTGATTGTAAAACATTGTAAGGATATCTTGATATCTTATAGTAGACATAAGCATATGATATGTTGAATTTCATCTAGTAATAACATCACCATTAAATTTTTTAAATGGTTTATTAAAAGATTGACATAATTTTTTAAATTATTGTGTTCTTGCTTTCGAAGAACGCATATATCTAATAATATCTCTTATTTTTTCTACATGTATATTTACTTGTTTTAAATCATCTTGTACACATAAATTAAGAACATGACAAACACAACGAACATGCAATAATTCACCTTCTAATACTGGTTTAAATAACTGTATAAGGGGAGGGATAGCAGCATCATTATTACTAGCATTATCAAAACTAATCGAAATTTTTTTATCATTTATATTATAGAAAGATGTTACAAATCTAATAGCAGAAAAAATGGCAACAGAAGTGTGTGGATATTCAAAAACTTTAAAACTAATTATTCTTTTTTGCAAAATAAAATTTTCATCAATCCAATGTGCAGTAACACAAATGTAAGAATTAGTAGTACGTTGACTAGACCAAACATCAGATGTTAAAAGAAAATTTGATTTATTATTTTGAAAACTAGTCATTATATTTTCTCTATATATAAAAAATAATTTTAAATCATCACTTTTCATTGTATTTCGAGTAATTTTTTTATATTTTGGTTGTAAAGTATTTTGAATCCAACTAGAAAATCTTGGTTGATCAACAAAACTAAAAAGAGATTCACTTTGAACAATTAATTTTGCAAGTTCTCGACGTTGAAAATCATGATCATACGAAAAAGCTGTTAAACCAGAAGAAGATAAATTAAGAATTTGTTGAGCTTGTGCAACCTTAGTGTCATGACCCTTTGCATGACGTAATAAATGACCAGGTCCTTCGGTTGTTGAAGCCGAAAGAATTTTTTGACATTTTTTGCATTGGGCTTTTGTTATGGTGCCATCAGGTTCAATAATTTTCTCAAAATATTCTCAAACCATACCTTTTTTCTACCTGATGGACATAAATTAATAGATGGACTTATCTCTATGTTTTGATTTTGTTGAGTGGTAGGAGTGGTAAGAGTAGCATGAGACATTTCTTCTAACATGTTTGATCCAATTTGTGGAGTATAACCTGAAAAATCTCCATCCGCCATTAGTAAAAATTAAAAATATAAAAAGTATAAATATTATACTAATCAATGAAATAAATTGAAGAGATTAAAAAAAATTAACAACAATCTTTCCTTGGCTTCTTGATGAGCTTAAAATATTGTTGATTGTTGAGAGTAAGAGAGTTGAGAGTTGAGAAATGAGAGTTGAGAATTGAGAATTGAGAGAAAGAGACGAAGATGAAGATAGAAGAAAATGAAGAAGCAGGAGAGGGGGTATTTATAGGATTTTTTTATATATATAAAATATTCGTCGGCCCGAGCCAGACTTGGCTCGGGCCGACCTACGTTTGGCGCGTGCTAGACCCTGGTCTGGCGGGTCTGGTGTGCCCCAGGCCTAGGTCGCCCTACGTCTGGCACACGCCAGGCCTACGTCGCCCTACGTCTGGCGCTCGCCAGGCTGCCTCCCATGCTCGCTCAGAGCTCGGGCACGCGGGCCGTGCTCGGTTCGACTGCGCGCCGTGCGTAGCCCGGCCCGCGTGCCTAGAAGGCGAGCCCGACCCATCTTTTGGGCACAACCGTGCCGAGCCCGTGACGCCCAAGGGCTGGCCCAGCCCGTTGCCACCTCTAATACATGGTCGTGGTCGACGCTTGTCACCTGCATTCATGCGTCAATATCAAGCTGATGTTGCGCATGATCACCTCCCCGCTAGATCACCAACTCACTATATGTGGCCTCTAAATAAAAGTAAATTTATTAATTAGATTAATTATACATGATAGAAGTAGATAATTTTTTAAAAATATTAACTTACCAGTACCGTCTCCGACCTCTTGCTGATGAACTCACCCCGGCGAGGACCACGATGGTATCTATGTGTCTCCTCGAAGACCCTCAGGGGATCAACACGGATGAGCGTCCCCTCCTCGTCTCGCGTCCCCTACAATAAAATTAATTAATTTTTCTATAATAATAAATAAATAATAAAACCAATTGTTAAATTACTTACCAATCGACGCTCATGGATGATAAATGGGATGGATCCACCGGTATGTCGGGCGACAGATCCCTCGACCAGCGTCATCGGATTCTGATGCGCCATTCGGGAGGCACCCTGTCATCCCTTCGATGCCCAGATGTCGCATAGCCGATCCCATACGTCGACTTGCATCCAGATTGGCTCGTGTCCCTTGAGCGCATCCAGAGACGTATCTCTATTACCGCCTACTCTCACCCGCGCCTCATCCCATGCCCGGTGGAGGATATCATTGAAAAGCTTCTTATTGTAAGCTTTTCAAGCATCCTCCACCTGAGCCTGAATGACGGGATCGCAGGTGTATCGGGCCTACAAAAAGAAAATATTAATACAAATTTATGGAAAGTAGATATTAAACATCAAACTTCACCCACGTCAAATTGTCCATGAATAATTAATGCAGTGATCTCATTGAAGTAATTAATTTCTTGAGTTAATTAATGTTCCCTTCGTTTATCAGATCATATATTTCAACGTTACTTCGAAATACTTATATATATATATATATATATATATATATATATATATATATATATATATATATAAAGTATATATCCTACAAATTAGTCATGTCGCATTCTCCTAATTGAAAATATATAGATTTATGGACCCTGATCTTTTTGTCCTCATCTGTGACAGAATCCAACGTGTATGTTTGATGACTGTTAGGAAAAAAATAGATCTTCTACGATGATCTAAAAATTCAAACGCCAAAGACAAAATAGTCAAAATGAATAAATTCAGAAAAAATAAAAAATACCAAGAATTTACGTGGTTCGATCCGGTGGGTACCAGTTAAAATAAACTTTTTAATTTCTGAAAAAAAAATAAACTTTTTTATTTTTAAAAAAATATTCTCGCCGTCCAAATTTTGGATCATATTAACTTACAGATTAATGACCATATTTGCTTTTTTTATGACGAGAGCATTTTTCAAAAAATAAAAACTTTAATGGCTAATTTATACATTTTAGAATACTTGGACGACGAGGTATTTTTCATAAAAAATGTTTAAGAATAAATTTATACATTTTCGAATAAGTTAAGAGCAAAAATAGCCCTTATCATTGCTATGTAAGCAACCGTTTGCTGACTTATCAAACTGTTACATATTGTGGTATTTTTTGCTCAAAATTTGGTCGAGAAGGGCATTTTTGAAAAAAAAATATTTAAGGGTAAATTTGTACATTTTCAAATACTTTAGAGGCAAATATGATCCAAAATTTATTAATGGTGTCTATCCTCACAAGTGAACGTTTAACATATATTAATTCATGATCTATCATTTTAAAAACTTGTATTTTAGTTACACATACATTATATCATGATCGATTTATAAAGACACAAAATTAAAGACGAATTAGATTTTTAATTTTAAATCTTCACATTTGAAAATTAATAGACACAATTTATTTTAAATTAGTCTTTAAAGATCTATAGAAACAATAGTAACGTAGTTACTTAATTGATTTAACTCTAAAATTTTTAGAGACAAATAATTGATTTATATATAGAGACATATAACACGATCTTAATAGGTTATTTGTGTTGTAGAGATAGTTTGACATATTAATCATTATTAGAATATTTGGAAATATAAAAGATCAAGTGCCCGCTAAAAATAAAGAAATTTGATACATACACATAAACTAGTGGTTTTATCCTTTTAAGTGAACCAAGATACACTTCCGGCGACATAACTTTTGAACTTTTATTTTAAGATTCGTGCATGAGATTTCATCGTTCAAATTAAATAACAGGATCGTAATCATCAAGATCAAATGTTATCCTCAATCATGATCAAGCACAAATCTTAAAACTTAATGCACATCTGAAAAATTTTATATATAAGTGTGAAATTAGGGTCGTCATCCATCCACTTATTTAAGAGTATAAAACTCCCTCATATATGACTCGGAAATATGTGAATTCAGTGAGAAATAAAAGAGGATATCAAAACTAAATTCACATAGATAAAATACACGCCTAACGGAAAAATACAACATGCATGCAAGTATATATAACATGTTCATCACGCTCTAAAAACTTACAGTAGACAACTACTCCTTAATTATAAGCTACTGAATATAGTTAAGGGCAAATAACTAAATCAAGAAGAATAAGGGGAAATTCTAAACAATTACAATCTCGATACATCTTCGAGTGGACGTTGATCTCTATATAGCAAGATTTTAACCATGCATCAACCAGATGTTGCTAGACTTTTCAACGCTCAGGATAGCCTCATTGACTGGAATATTCAGTTCTCAACCTTTATGAAACCAGATCAACTCCAAGACCCGGTTCTTATGCTTGACAACATTCAACACTTGGACTGCGATGATCTCATTAGTTGGAAATGGTCCCTAGACCGGCTCTTCTCTACTAAGCCGATCCCTATATCGTATTCTGGTCTATAGGGGGATTGAGGATCTCACTTCGTATTGGGTATGACAATCTTCTTTCCCTCCTAAGGTTGCTATTTCCGATTGGCTTTGGGTTCGCAAGAGATTGCTGACTCGGGACAAGTTGGCGGGGTAGGGAATGGCCATTGAGACTTCTTGTACTCTCTGCCTCTCACAACCAGAATCTCATGAGCACTTGTTCTCTCGTTGCCGTTACGCACGGGAAGCTTGGAGTCTCTGGTTACACATGCTGAATACTCATTTCTTCAACTTGGCATGGGCTTCAGAACTTTATTGTCGGGGCTAGCGAAGCAAACTCAACTTATGCAGGTTTAGAATTCTCTTGGTTTGGATTTGCACAACAAGAAAATATTAAAAAACTGGCATAAAAAAATTGGCGCCCGTGGTAGGCGCTGGTATGAAACCGACGCCTGAAAACAACAGGCGCCGGTTTAAATTTTCGAGCGCCCAAGCGCCGGTAAAAACCGGCGCCATCATGTAAAGCGCCAGTAAATACCTGCGCCAAAGATGGCGCCAGTTTTTGGCGCCCGTAAGTAAAAATCGGCTCCTGCTGGGAGCCAGGTTCAATATTTTTAAAAATTTTAAATTTAAATTTTAAAAAATAAAATAAAAATTTAGTCCCACATCTGAAAAAATAGTATTTAAAAAAACTTTTGATTGTTATAAATACAAACTTTTTTAGTCTCACATCATCTAAATTTTTTTTTACTACTTCTTGAACATTATAAATATAATGATGAACTTAAAAAATCTATCGACTAACAAAATTTTAATAATAATTTTAAACATTATATTATTATAAAATATAAACATTTATTTTATTTAAATATAATATGTTATCTATTTTATAAATTAATAATTTCAATAAAATTAAAAATATATTATTTAAAAATAGAAAATTAAAAAATATATATTTGTATAGCGGCGCCGGGTGTAGGCGCCGGTTTGCAAATAATGTGTGAAAACTGACGTCTTTATATTAGGTGCCAATTTTCGAAAACTGACATCTTTGGACGCCAGTTTGATAATTTATTTACCCTTATTTTTCGACTCTCAAACTGACACTTTTTGGTGCGCCTGAATTTATGTTTAGGCTTCAAAAAATAGTCGGTTTCTCAATTAAAATGAGTCGGTATTCTAATATTTTATTGTAGTGTTGGTTCATCTGGGGGAAAGAAATCGTCGATGCTTTGAAGACCAGAGTCGGGGAGTGGCCGAACTTATCAACTCCCTGTTTTCTTTCTCCAGTCTTTACTGTAACCTGTAATTTTTTTTTCTTTTGTTCTATCTTAGTTTTTTCCTGATTTTGTTTTGTCTTATTGTTTTTAACTGTTTCTCTCCTCTCCCACGTGTTGTGTCAGGATTAATCGATGGACTGAAATTGGAAGATATCATATGCTAACCCTAGAAGTTATCTTATACTATCAGGTACTTGAATTGATGATACATCACCAACCCAAGCTCTTTCTTTCTCAGCCATGGTCTTCTTTGAAGGAGGAAAACAATATTTTTGAGTAAAGAAGATGGACGCGATTCATGTGCTAGAGAAAAAACCAATTAATTCGAAGTCATAATAATTAATTGTGTTACAGAATTATCTTTCGCAGATAAAATAAGAAAAACGTCAAAACCCAACTTGAGACGAATAGGTCAAAACTGATTTGAGAAATTATATTAAATATCATTAAGAAATGGTTGGATTGTCCTAAATTACAGGTAAATGAAGTCAGCGATGTCATTTTTTTGTCCTCAGTCACAGATGAAAGCAACTGAGAGAGATGCAATATCGCAGCAGGTTTGAGCAAATCAAGTGTGTTAGACAAATTGAAGTGGTTGTCCAATAATTTTCTTATACTTCAAAGATGGTCACATCACATACTTAATTAATTTCATCAGCTTGTTGATTGAAAAAACATGGAAAACCCATGGGAAAATGAGTGGTCAGATTATTTCACTTTCATTAGTCAATATATATATATATGATCAGATTTATGCAGGTCGTGACCAGTGTCATTCAATCTGTATATTAAAAAGGAAAAAAAAAAGTGTTTTAAATATATATATATTGGTGTTAATTTCATCTAGTTATTTGAATGATTCATAGCATGTCAAATCTTTCATCACAGTTTTCCTTGCTAACATACAATGAACATAAATCCATCATATATTGTCACCTTCCGACAAGTATGAATATTATGACCACTTTAATTAGGCTAACTTCAGCAATTAATGAAGTAATCAATTATTAGATAATATTAACTAGAAGCATAGCTGTGAACGTATTCAAACCAACTATTTTCGATGCATATATATAGATCATATATAAGATCATATTGTCCGGGCATGAAACTTTCAATGGATCATGATCGATTAGCTCCAGTATATATTCTGCTGAAGAAATAATGAATTAATTAATTAATTAATCACTAGGAATTAATACAACAAATTAGCTAGTATTAAAATTACAAAGCTCACATTAATTTATCACCACCATAAATTATAATATAAGCAAGTATATAATTAAATAACTAGATCGAGTACAATCAGAAATCAAATGAGTCAGAAGAACATCAAGTTTAGGATCAATAGTTGGAGGCTTGTATATATATCAGAAGTTAATTATCGGATTGATCCCCCCGCTTGCTGAAGCATGCCAAGAACAAAGACTTCAATACGCTCTTCAGAATCTTCCCTCTTCTTGGCACGGAGTGAGCATCTGGTTTCTTTGCCGGCGGGCATCTTGTCTTCCTCGTTCTCTCCATATATTGAGAATAAAAAGCAACGTAACTGAAGGCAGAGATTTGCAGTGATGGATTTAAAGAAGTGACAAGTTTGAGGCCTACATTGCTATTATATAGATGTGCTACCCATTAATTAATTCACGCGTTTTCTTCATCTTTGTAGTTAAATATGGAACTTTTAAAGGCAAGCGCATGCTGTTTTTCTCTGTGACACGTAGTAAATATTTAGGAAAGATTTAAGATTCAACATTGTCTATTTAGATTAGATTTAATGTCTTTGATAGATAATTACTCCTTCAGTAAAGAAAGAAGAGCTGTATTGACTGGAAAAAAAACAATATGTCTCATCAAATAAAACGATGTATGTTTGCTGTCGTCAAATATGTTTATTCCCATTTTAACATTGTTTTAGGGGGGACGTGAACTATGGGTTGTATTAATTAGTTTAACTGGGTATTTATTCATTGCATCTCCGCGTCCATTTAAGTTGGTAGTGACACGATCGAATGACCTCAATGTTCTGTAAAATCTTCGTGAGGGTTGATTGAATTTAAATTGGATACAATTCAAAATGAGCCAAAAATATAAGATTGGATCACAACTAGAATTGTCGTCATCACCAACGGTTGAAGCCGTGGTTGAATCGTCGATGATAACTACCACAGACGGCAACAGTCGTGGCAAAACGCCGTCAATGATGTCCACGTCTCAAATAAGTTGTGACGGCGTCTCTTAGCCGTCACAAGTAATCATCAATTAACGATAGTCGTGGGCGCTGTTGCTGATTTAAACACATCTTATAATTTATAAAATATAAAAAATTATAAGAAATTACAAAAAATTATAAAAAATTACAAAAAAATACAAAAAAATATAAAAATATTAAAAAATATTAAAAAAATAAAAATAAAAATATTAGTTTTTGTAGAACATTATATTGGTTCAAGTTGGTCTCACTTTTCTTTTTTTTCTCAACGAGAATTCGGTATTTTTTTGGATTTTTCTCCATGATTTGCATACTATTATTTTGTTTGTAGGTTAAAAATTTTTATTGGTTAATCGGAAATTATCGGTTAACCGAACCGAAAAAATCGAAATCGAAATAACGGTTAACCGAAGTTAATTGACCTTTTTTTTTTGTTAATGGACAGGTTAACCGGTCGATGCTCACCCCTATTAGCAATCATGATATTTGGTGCTACCTAGGCCATCATCCATGCCTTCAGCCACGGCTTAGTGACGTTGGCGGCTGTCAGTGATACCAACACATTAGCCATGACCCAGGGTCGTCGGTGATACCATTAGCAACCGTGATATTTGGTGCTGCCCAGGCCATCAGCCATTTACGATAAGCCTTCAGCCACGGCTTAGTGACGGTGGTCATGGGTAAGCCGTGGCTGAAGGTATATCCTGTAACTGAAAAAAATAAAATTTTTATAAATTCATGTATACAATAATATTTATATATTACAATCTATTTTCAACCACATATTACAATCAGAAAATATCATACACATGCATTCGAAACCAAGCATACAAGTTTTACATAAATATCATCAATCTAAGCCTCAAACCGGAGGCAAACAATTATCAAAATATCATATATATACAACCATAAGTATATAAACAACTATCCGTATACAAACAAGTATCAAAATATAAACAAAATACAATAAATCAAAATTTCACGGTTGCGGTGGAGGCGACAGCGATTGGATCGAGGAGGACGACGACTGCAACATCATCGGTAGAAGGTCGGAGTGAGATGCAATCTGAGTGAAGAGTATCTGCATGCTCTGCATCGTCTATCTCAACTCTTCATTCGTCCGTCTATGCTCCTCCATTGCCGACCTCTGCTCCTCCATCGCCTGTCTCTACTAGGTGAGCTCCAACTCCAAGGCCACTATCCGACTTTGGTCCTATGCCCGGGATGTCGAGGGCCGCTCACCCGCAGTCGGAGGGGCCGGTACCCCAAGTGGCCCGAGCACGGCATATGCATGGCCACTATCTGCAAAGCCATAAACACGGCCGTGCTCTCAGCCACCTGCGGCCTCCACCCAAGCTCTTGCGTCGAACTCCTCCGGTGTGCCTCCACGCTCGATTACAGTCCTCGTGTAAGTTTCCTACACGTGTTTATATTTTAAATATATATAAACTATAAATAAAAAGTGTGTAAATCAAATAGACATATATAAATACTTACCATTATGATCGAGGCTCTGCTATCAACGAAGTCCCTCGCTCCTCGTCGATGACGGTGGGTGCGCTCAAACCCCTCCATTATCTACGGGCGTTGGATGGTGCAGTCCTCCGCCACTCGTGTCTTACATTAGAAAACAAATACATTAATATCATTATACACAATATATAATTTAATTAAAAATAATTAAATTATACATACCATACGACGCTCATGAACCGCAAAAGAGATAGAGCCACCAATGTGGCGCGCGCCCGTGCAGTCCCCCCCCCCACCAATGGAGACCTCTTTCCACTCAGGTGTGTCCCACCGCTCAACGAGCTGGTCCCACACAGGGCCAGGAATCCACTCAGGGGCATATCCCCGAGTCTGCCCTATCTGTGTGGCCCCCAGCCATCTCATCACAGTCTGACGGGCCTGCTGAAGTAGCCCGTTATAGTGAGCGCGGGCAACACACTCTCGTGCAAACACAATAAAAGTGGTCTAGTCCTCTGGCCTTGTATAATGAGCCTGCATAAAAAATTATTATTATCGATCAATATTTAACAGTAACATTAATTTAATAAATATACTTATCGTGAACTTTCGCCACAATAAATTTAATATGCTCATGGGGCGCGTGAGACCATGTAGGCCAAGCCTCGTGCATAAACTTTCGGATTGTCCTTGCTATCATGCGAGGGACGTCCTCCTGCTCAAATCTGCATCAAATATAAATTTGTATTATGATATTTTGAAATAATTTATGCATATACTTACTGTCTTCCGCGCACACTAACTGCTCTGAGCAGTTCTCCCTCGGGTGGTGGAGGGAGAATTTTATTAGGCCCTTGTGGCCTACGTCTCGAAGACGACGGTCCTGGATCTGCAAAGGATGGCGGAGGGATGGTAGGCAGAGGTGAGGGGATGGTGGCCAGATCAGGTGAGGGAATGGTGGATGGATCAGGTGGGGGAATGGTGGCTGGAGGTGGGGGGATGGTGGTGGAAGACGAAGGATCAGTAGGTACAGGTGGGGCGGGTGATAATCGTCGGGGGGTCCTACGAGGAATGCCTCCTCGGGAACTGATATCTCAAACCATAGCTGTAAAAATTTAATATAATTAGATTATATATAATAGATTAATAGATATATTTAATAATTGAATATATACTTCACATTTACAATTATTCGTCATCGTCATTATCATCATCCGTGTAATACTCTTCTTTTTGTTCTTCTGTATCAGAATCTTGATATTCTTCTTCTTCTCCCTCATCATCATTCTGTCCTTCCTCAACTTCATTATCATCGTCATCAACGTATTCTATTTCCAATTGAACTAACTCTGTGTCATCATCCTCGAGTATTGGACTAACTCGTTCCACTTCGGAAGGATCTTCTTCTTGATAGAAGTCATATGCTGGCTCATTCTCTTCAACTACCGGGTCAATTTTTTCCTCTAGCTTTAGTCTTACAGACTACACACCGATCTGCCCTATCTTTCTTTCGAGACGGATACTGCATATAATATACTTGTTCAGCTTAATTGAGATGCCAATTATATAAATGGCTCATTTGTAGCCAATTCTGATTTGTAATTGACCTCGACCAACTGTTTATACTTTGGATAAACTCTCATGTCCCTATCGTTTGTAACCAATGACATTTAAAACAGGCAACTGATTTACATCCGAAAAATTGCAATTATATGACTTCTTCCAATAGTCCGTAAAACTCAACATCACATTCTAAATTAATGGATGCCGGTATGAGTCCATAGTGGACGATTCCGCGCGAGTCCAAAGTGAATGATTCTGGCACGAGTCCATCAATTGTGGATGATTTAGCGCGAGTCCACCATGGACGATTTCCCCGCGAGTCCAAAGTGGACGATTTGACTACGAGTCCACAGTGGATGATTCCAGCGCGAGTCCTTAGTGGACGATTCCATTAATACTAATTAATTAATATTAAACTAATTTCATTAATTAATCTAAAAATAATTAAACCCTAATCAACATTAACCATTAATTAATATTAACCAAACTAATTATCTAATTAACAATTAATTTCTAATAATTAACAATAAAAAATTAAAAAAAATATAGGATTTAATTAAACCCTAATCATGCATCAATAGTAGCCGGCATCACTGTCGGCTACTGTTTGCATTGGGGCCGATTACCATTGGCCCCAAATCATGGCGCCGGCATGTAGACGTCGGCGCGGAGAGGCCGGATCAACGCTGGCGCGGGGCAGCGAGATGCATGGAGGGTGGCGGCAACAGGCAGGGACGGACGGCGACAGCGGCGAGCAGAGAAGAAAGAGGAAGAAGAGGAAGAAAGAGGAAGGGTCGGGCGCGAACGCAAATAAAAAGAATTTTCACCGACGGCTAGCAAGCCGTCGGAACACCGTGTATTTGTAATTTTATTATCACCGACGGCTCTCTCAGCCATCGGGAAGAGTGTTTTAATTTTCGTGGGCTGCGTTCGTGCCATTAATTAATAAGCGACGACCGCTTCTAGTCGTGGCTAATGACTTATTCATATCACCAATGGTTCTAGCGCCCCCGCTAAGATGTGGCAAATAACTTATTTTATTTCGCGCCCCGTGCGCGTCATCAACTATGAGCGACGGTTCTATGCGGCTGTTTGTGAGCCACGACTGATTTGGTTATTCATATCACCAACGGCTCTAGCGCCCCCGCTAAGCCGTGGCTAATAACTTATTTTATTTTGCGCCCTTGTGCGCCATCAACTATGAGCGACGGCTCTATGTGGTCGTATGCGAGCCGTGGCTGATTTGGTTACATCAGCCACAACCGCTATGGTCGTCGCAAAGCCAAGAATTATTCTGACGGCCGAGGCGGCCGTCGGTGATTCCCGTGGCTGATGTGGTATATTCTAGTAGTGGATTAAAAAAAAAGAAAAACACAGCAGTTGTTCAGTGGGCTCGGCCCGACCCAGGCAGGCTGGACATCTGGGCCAAGCCCAACCCATGCCAGCAAGCGCCCACTTGCAACGCACGCGCCTGGTGCGAGCGGATTCTTTAGAAGCCCAGTGCCCGCCAATTTTGATTTCTTCATTGCACGAAATTCAAAATCAAAAGCTACCGCTTCAATAGCTCCAATTTCAGCCAGCACCCAAAGATTTTCTCGGTCAAAATCACCTCCACACGCTGTTGGATCATATTGAACACCTCAGCTCATTGTTTGCTGACAATTTCTTCAATTTTCTTGCCGAATTAGACGACATAAGTCGGCTCCCCTCACTACTAGAAAAATGGCTTTTTGCGATGGTCTTGTTGCGACGACACTGGATGCGGTTGCAGATACGACGGTTCTGCGACCACCGTCCATTGGGGTCGTGGAGTGGCCCCGGTGGCGATGGCACGGCGACCGCCTAAAGTGCCGTCGCAAATAAGCGACGGTTTGGCGACCGTGTCACGATCGCTTTTTTGTGACCGCTTTCTCCGATCGTAGAGCCGTCAGAGTCTAAATTACTTAACTCAGTCTCGCGCCCTCGGGCCTCTATATTCTGATGTCTCACCCGCTCACCCAAATCTCAGTTGTCTCTCGCGCCCTCTCTATTTTGATCTCTCGCTCTCGCGATATCTCGCGCCGACGCCGACGCCGGTAACCTTCGCCTCTTCCGTTAACTCTCTCCCCACACGCTCTTTATTTCTCTCTTGCTCTCTGTTTCTCTCTCTCCTGTTGCTCGTTTGAGGTAAAACTTCAATTGTTGCTTGTTAGGGTTTTGTTCTTCTTTGATTTCGGCAAGTTGTAGAAATCTATTTAACCGTAGTAGTTGTCATTATGCTAGGGTTTATGTTTTTCTCATTCGGATGTTTTCACAGATTTTGTACCCTAAACCTTAAGAAATCAGATTTTTTCTCAGACAGAAGTAGATCATATGAATGTGATGGTGAAACATTTTTAATTAGTTTAATTAAGCAGGATTTGTACCTTGTTTGAGGTGTAATGCATGTTCTTTACATGGTACTCTTCCAGGTTTTGACAGAACTAGTTTAGAAGCTCCTCTTACAGAGGCCTGTGCATCTCTTGTTTCCACAGTAGTAGCTGTAAAAATTATTCTATATCTGAACCTTGAGACTCTTGAGAATGTATCATTGTCATCTATGTGTATGTGATTTTTCTTTTACAAAATTGTAACTTAGTTATTCTATATCTGAACCTTATTGAATGCATTTCAAAGATGTGAAGTGTGTTTAGGAAGAGGTGGCAAAGAAGAAAACAAGAAAGAATCATAATTAGCTTGATTGAATCAATGCCCAAGTAGGAAGCTGTAACTTTAGTTGCTTTCTTTGCAAATAGCATTATGCGCATAGGTTGATATTTGAGAGTCAGTTCATTTGATGACCTAATCGTTTCAAGACCTACCACTGATTGCAAAAATGGTTTGGTGCTAAGTAGCAATGGACCAGTCAAAGCAAGACCGCAGACGAAGAAGGACATCAATACAGCCCAGTTCTGGGGAACACTTAGCGGGACCACTAGACTCCAGGAACTCGAAAGATTAACCGGTGACCTTCTGTTTACTTATCCCCGGTCGCTACAATGGGAGCAACGAACAAGGGCAAGAGTTGGAGAAATACATAAGGGCCAGGCCGTCAAAACTTTAGAAGAACTAGAAGCCCTCCTTGCCATAACATACCTACAAAAGGCACGACTCGAACAATGAGCTAGTAAAGACAATTGGGCCAGAGATGCTATTGGGCCCGTAAGCAACAACATCCAAACTCTCATCCAGTGCCATGATGCTCTCAGAAGATGCATACAAAGCCGCGAATATTAAAGGACCACCTCACGTGGGCACGCCAGCTTTCGGTGCCACCTTTTGACTTATCTTCGATAATTACACTCAATTATTGTACTATTGTCGGGCAAAAGATGTCTAAATAGTCTTCCCACTATTGGAAAGCCATCATTTAGTGGACGATGGGGCCCACTGAGCACCCGCACTAAAGATGAGCTTCCTTAGGAAGGAAGCAACCTCTTGCTATAAATACGCACCTTGCTTGAAGTTGCAGGACACACTCGATTAACGAGAAGTTCTACTCTTCATTTGTAACATTCCTCTGATAAGATATTTCCTTATTTCCTTTCCTCATTTCATCTCCGCGTTCTCAGTAACCAGCAGCTGAATTGAGAAGCCGCTTTCGCATTCCCAGTTGGTATCAGAGCCTATGTTCCTTGAATCTTGGTTTACAGGTATTCTCCACATGACTGAGTAATTAAATTATTCTGGTTTGTAGGGAAAGCTTATCATTATCATACTAGACATTGATTCATAGAATTTAAGGCTAAACATTTAGGAGACGTGTACTTAGAATAGGCGATAAAGAGGGAAAAGTATTCAAGAGGAGGAAAAGTACCGTTACATTCGTAATTCTAAGAATGCACCTAAATGAATGGCCGAAAGGTTTGTAAGATCAATAAAGGAATGGTATGATACAGCCAGAATTGCAAACCTAGAATACATTGACTTAGCAGAGAATCCTAAAACCAAAGATTACCTAGAAACTATAAATAATAATACATCAGTTGTTTTTGATAAAATTTGTTTATTATCAAAAGTTACTTTGAAGAATTTCCACGACCTGAAAGATCAGAATCGTGAGTTATCAAGAAAAATAGCAAAGCTTGAAAAGCAAGCAAAAGCTCAGCAAGATCTGAGAAGAGAACCTCTAACCCAAGACGAGGTTAGAAAACTTGTTCAAGAAATTTCTCAACAACCAAAGTTAGTCGAAGAACAAGCTTTAAGAATATCTGCAGAGTTAGAACTGAAACTCAACAGAGTTGAAAAACTCCTGCATGACCTAAGGGGGTACATATGAGCGATTGGCGCGTCACGACCAATAGTTCCACATATCAAGAAGCTCTAAAAGCTACTGAATCCTTAGGACAACCATCGGAAGGCTTTGTAAAACCCTCAGAAGTAACACAAAGGCTGTCGCAAACACAGTTTAAGCAACTAAACACTTTGATCCAGTTAGCTGTGAAAATCAAAGAGGACCTAGAAGATCTGAAAGTTGCAGTCCGAAGACTTGAGGCAGCAAAGGCGTCAACCCCACCTGACGATCTAGCAACTTCTATAGACAACCTGCAGAAAGATCTGCAGAAGCTAAGCCTAGGAGGACCAAGTGAATCAAAAGTCCCAAAGACCTCAGGCAAGTTATACGTATTTAAAAATCCAAAGGACATATTCGACGCAGAAAGAAAGAAGACATCATGAGTACCATCTCACGCACTGAGACAATAGCACCAAGACCATCGATCTCCGCTAGGGAGTCCAACTTACAACCCACAGTTGAAGATCAGATACGTGGCTACAGACTCAGAAGCCGACTCCGGCACGAAGCACAAAGGCTATCAAGGAGGAGCCAGCTTTTTAGAAGAAGCCTGGAGTCACAGCTCAACCCAGAAGTTGAGCTGAGCATATCTCAGCATAGGAGAGCACAGCAAGTACCTGCAGAAACCTTATACCAGGCAGGATGGGCAGAGCATAATCATCGAGTCTAGCAACATTATTCGGATGAACGAGTACTTGTGACTGAAGGGTCACAGGTAGAACTCCCGTTTATAACAGAACAGAGCTACAATCAGTTAGTCCAGGCAGACCTACAACACCTGCACATTGGTATGATCATGGTTCGACTCTACACCTTGCATAGAAGGAATGCAGGGGTAAATGCACTGGTGTTACTCAGAGACACCAGATGGGCAGATGATCGAGCGGTAATAAGCTCAATGGAAATGGACCTATCAACCGGGACCCAACTGGCATACACAGCCCCGGATATGACCCTGAGCATACATGATTTTCGAAATCACATACAGCTCGTATTGCAAACACACGGGTATGACGGATGGCAAAATGGGGAGAGTAACGTCCTACTCTCCAGATCTCTGATCGGAAGACTATCAAACACAAGCCATACAAACTTTTGATATAATGTGCAACATGTTGCAGAGCACCTGGCAAGCCATGGAGTCAGGACTATACCAGGACAAGTACGTTCCACTGCTGATCTACAAGGCCGACAATGGATAATCAGGCTGGCGGCAACAGTTGCGCTACAAAATCCCCAAACAGCCAGGATAAGGTCACGGAAGGACGGCTCAGTGTCCGTTCAATTCTCTGGCTACGCACAAACAGGACCTAACACAACCATAATTATTGGTGATCACGATGAAGAGGCAATCGAGGGAGAAGTAGCCCTCATGATGACCTTTGAGTGGGATGAATCTGAGGATGAATTTGACGATGACATAAAAGTCATCCAGCATCTATTGATGGTTCAGTCCAACTCCGAACCAGAGTCTTCCCTTCCCATATGGGATAATTCAGAGGAAGACACAATAGAATGGATAAACCCATTTGCAGAAGGTGGTGGGAGGGATAAGATTCCCGAAATTTCTGAAACTGCTTACACAGCGGATATGGACTATCCAATATTACGTCAAATATCCAAAAAGGTAGAATCAACATTTTCTACAACAGAATCCTCATTAACCAGACCGCCATAATCTATTATGGGTCCGGCCATGTACCCACCAAGCACAAGACAGCCAACCCAAATGAACATCCCGAATATACAAGCGCGCATCAACAACCTAAAGGGAGGGTATGCGCAACAGCATAATGAAAGGTTCAATCTTCCCTCAGCACAAGCTGGACAGGGAGCAATGCTAGTACTGCCAGAAGACATTGGGCAGTATAGTGACGTAATCTTCCGATGGGAATCAACCACGCTCAACCTCATAAATGAAAGAAATTGGGCTGATAACAAGAACAAAGTAGGATACATCGAGAACCTACTAGGGGAAACGGAAAAGAAGACCTGGATTCAATGGAGATTGGCGTTTCCTGCTGAATATGAAGAGCTCATAAACATTGCGGACGACCCGCAGAATGTAATTTCCCAAATAAGGAGGATGTTCCTCCTCGAAGACTCTGTCACGGGCTCAACCGAAGAACAGGACAGAGCATACAATGATCTAGAGCGCCTGTCCTTCCACAACATGAAGGACCTATTTAATTACATCAACGATTACAAGGTCCTAGCAGCCAAGTCTGGAAGAATGTATATCTCTCCAGAATTATTAGATAAATTCTTCAGAAAGATGCCGCCACTAATAGGAAAAGAGCTGGAGCGAGCATATGCTGAAAAATACCCGGGTAATTCACTAGGCGTCTTTCCACGCATTCACTGTGTATGCCAGTTGGGTCCCGGTTGATAGGTCAATTTTCATCGAGCTTATTACCGCTCGATCGTCTGCCCATCTGGTGTCTCTGAGTAACACCAGTGCATTTACCTTTGCATTCCTTCTATGCAAGGTGACAGTCAAAAGCAAGGAGAGTTCCGAAGCAGAAAGTGAGAGGTAGAAAGGAGATTTTAAAAGGTATTTATCACTAGATATTTGAGATCTAACAAGAGATCGACTTTACAGTCCATTATGGCATCCACCTCTATTTGATTTATTGCAAGGAATTCTTATGGCCAATGGTCACAGCATTCCTGGACCAACTTATTAATAGTAGGCCATGTGGATGGAACGGGAAAACTTGTCATGATCTTATCAATAATTGTCCTTAATAAATTATGAGATATATATGACTATAAATGTATAGAGAAATTTTTCCTCCTTTGCATCATGTTCTCCTGCTGTCTTGTATTCAAATAATTATGACTTATTTTCCGAGTCTAGTGCAACTCTTTTGCTCAATTTCATAGGTTGTCAATGTTATTTCAGATGGTACAAGTATAAATTTACAATTTACAAGTATGTACATATAACACTATAATTTAGAGAGAGAAATATATATATTATAATTCATAACCTAAGCCGCTGGAGAGAGATTTTTCTTCATGGGCCTAAGATTTAGCTTAATTATGTCTACGTTCCTATTTAATACTTTGGTTTTCCAGTACTCTTAATGGATCCCATTCACCCGTCATTACTTTCTTTCGTCACCAATCCTTTTGTTGGTTGATGTCTGTGCTTAGTATACCGTTTCATTGTTTTAGTTTTTTTTTTACCAAACAACAAATTAACTTTATTAATTTGACTGAGCCGGGGCCAAAAAGGTCATTGTATAAAATTTTCTCTACTTCTAGAGGCCGAATGGATGACCAAATCAACATATCACGATTCTGTCGAGCCCTCGTTGCTGCCCAATGGGCAGCTTCATTTGTCTCTCTATAACAAAAGATAAAACTTTCAAGATTACATTGCAGAGATAAATGAAAAATATTTTCAACAACTGAGTAAATCTCCCAAGGTACGTCCATCTTTTTGTTTAGCACCTCAATCATAATTTTAGAATCGGTCTCAACTTGGAACATAGGCAAGTTATGCGTCAAAGCAAAAATTAAAGTTTTTCTGATTGCCAAAGCTTCCATATGTAAGGCAGATTTGCCAATTTCATAGCAACTTAATATAAAAGAGCATTGGCCATTAGTCGATCGGACCACCACACCCAAGCCACCATCATTATCTGAAAAAGATCCATCACAGTTAATTTTGAGAATTTCAAGTGGTGGGGGATTCCATTTAACCAGTATAGGTTTACTTATAGAATTGCCCTCATGATGCGTTTTACGGAAGTAAGATTCAGTGAACGCTAAAATTTTCGTCACCAAGACCAAGGGGATAGGTTGCCTAACTTCATGCACCAAGAGATTTCTAGCGTGCCAAATGTATCAACATCCATTGATAATTTTCACAGGTCGGTAGGAGGTTCCCCTGGGATGAGGGTAAGTGGAGAAAATCCAAGAAGAAGGATCCCAGGTAAAAGGAAGGTTAATGTTAATGCTGATTTTTTCTTGAATAATGTTTCAAATGATATTGGCAAAGGGGCATAAAAGGAACAAATGTTCAATGGTTTCAGGGGCTAAATTGCAAAAAGGACGGTGAGTGGGAATATTAAGACCCAGGTAATGAAGACGATCTCGAGTGGGTAATCGTTGGTGGAAAAATTTCCAACAAAATAATTTATTTTTAGGGGCAGAAGGCAACTTCCAGATAGAACCCCATCGATGGTCAGATTGCCCGGTTGAAGGTACATGGCTTCTAAGAAACTCATAGACGGATTTAGTGGTAACTCTACGCCCTAAAGAATCTTTCCAAATTAACTTATCATTATTGGGGCTCATAGGCAACTCGATCCGGCTAATAGAATCCCACACCACCGAGCCAAAGTAAGCGTTACAAACAGTCTCATTCCAAGCAGAATTTGAAATTAAAATACTTACATTCAAACCATCCGTATCAGTGAGTAGATCTATTTGCATGAAAGAATGTTTTAAAGATAATGGTAAATCAAAAAGCCAATTATCTTGTATAACAGAAGATGTTTCCCCATTATTTATAATCTTTAAAAAAAATGGGAAGTAATTGTTCAAAAGCCGACCGAAACAAATGCCAACTCCAAGAATATTTTTTATCATGAGAAAAGAAATTTCTTGAGTCCTTATATTTAATTTTGACCAAGTCAACCCTGGGGAAGACTTGTTACCTAAGAACTCAAACATTCGTTTAACTTGTAGAGCAAAGCCTTTAAAATACAAGTCTTGTAATCCTAAACCCCCATGCTTTTTAGGCAGAGTAATCGTAGACCAACTGAGCAGATGCAATCCTTTTTTGCCTTTAGCGGATGACCAAAAAAAGTTTTTTATTTGACTTCCAATTTTATCAACTTGTTTTTTAGAAAACCAAGAAACTATCATAGAGTGTAAAGATATAGAATTTAAAACTGAATTAATTAAAACTACACTACACTACCAGATAGAAAGTTAGATTGTCAATTCCCCAATTTACTGCTAATTTGATCAGAAATTAAATCAAAGGCTTGGGTCGGAGGCTTTCTAGGAGCAATAAAAGCACCCAAATACTTAAATGGAAATTTACCAATTTTCATATTGAGTGAATTTGAAATCATGGATTGGACATTTCGAGAAGTGTTTTCTGGGAAGAAAATCTCAGACTTAGTCAAATTAATTGTTTGACCAGTGCATTGAGCATATTTTTTAAAAATATCAGAGAAAGTCCGCAAACTTTTTGGATTGACACGAAAAGTCACAAGAATATCATCAGCATACATTAAATGACTAATTTGAAAGCGAATTTTGATTTTAAAGGGGGTAAACTTTTTGCATTCAACCGCTTGATTAAACAACAAAGTCAACAATTGAGAGACCAAAATATAGGTGATATAGGATCACCCTGTCTGATGCCCCTTTTGGTGCCAAAAAATGAAGAAAGTTTATTGTTTAAAAGGCAAGCAAAATAAACAGTCGACAAACAAGAGTTAATCCAACATATGAACTTCGAAGAAAAATTGCAAATTTTAAGAATACTCAAAATTGAATCCCAGCTAACTTTATCATATGCTTTAGCCAAATCAATTTTGACCATCAAATAAGGATTCTTGCATTTGGAAGCATACATGGAATGGGCTATTTCTTGGGCAAGTAAAATATTATCATGAATACTTCTGCCCTGGATGAATGTGAATTGCTCATATAAAATGTTATCATGAATACTTCTGCCCTGCAAGATACATTTCAATCTATTAGCCAGACATTTAGATAGTATCTGATAGCTAAGATTACACAAGGCTATGGGCCTAAAATCACCAATGCCATCAGGATGTCTAACTTTAGGGATAAAGCATAAGAGAGTTTTATTCCAATCTCTAGGCAGCATACAATTCTGATGAAAATCATGCATGCAATTCATAAAATCCTCATAGATCAAATGCCAATAGTGTTTAAAGAATTCCCCAGAAAAACCATCCACACCGGGGCTCTTCCCATTCGGAAGAGACTTAACAGCATTCCATACTTCAGAAAGACTAAAAGGAGCAATTAAATTATTGGCACTAGCATGATCAATGCATCCAAAATTAAATTGAGCAATAAAATTTGTAGGAGCAGAAATACTATCAGACCAGAGATTGTAATAGAATTCTGAAAAAGCCAATAAAATATCATCATGATTTTCAAGCACAGAACCATTGCCTAAAGTAATTCTATCAACTTTATTTATTCTACGTCTATAAGTAGCAACCCGATGAAAATATGCAAAATTAACATCACCCTCAGAAATTCATTTTGATTTAGCTCTAGACCACCATTTTAAATTGCGTTGCCTCCTAAGGGTAGTAGCCTTGTTATATAATGATTTAAGTGCTAATTCATCCGCATCAGATAAACAGGAAGAAACACACTTAAATTCTAAACTAGCAATTTGAGCATTAGTATCATCAAGTAAAACTTCTAAATTACCCAAAACATATGTACTCCATTGAGATAAAGCATGTCTGCTAAAACTTAAACCAGAGGAAAATCTACCTTGAACCGAAAGACTAGAAGGGACTTCATTCCAAGCATTATGAACAATTTCCATTGTTTCGGGGTATTCAGTCCAAAAACTATGAAATTTAAATAGCCTATTTTTAATTTTGAAAACTCCAAAGTTGAACATAAGAGGGCAATTATCCGAACAACCATTCGGCATGTGTGTAACAGTAGCAATGTCAAAAAAATGTAGCCATGCAGCATTGCAAAAAAATTGGTCAAGGCGAATTTGAATTTTAGCAAGATCCATTCTATTATTTGACAAAGTGTAAGGAGATCCGACAAAACCTAAGTCAATCAAACCCATTGAATTTACAAAATCAATAAAAGCTCTCGTCGAAATATTTAAGCGAAAAGGCAAACCACCTATTTTTTCATCTTTATGTAAATAGCAGTTAAAATCCCCACATATAAGCCATGGATAACTCGAAAGATCAAGACAAGTAAAGCTGTTCCAAAGTTCATTTCGGAAAATCGGATTTGTGCTGGCATAAATCGAAGTAAATATAAAGGGTTCCAACTGATCATGACCAATAATGGTCGTGATACCCTGAGAATGGACAGATAATACCTTCGCCGTGATGACAGAGGTATCCCAAGCTAAAATAAGTCCACCAGATGCCCCTCTAGAAGGAAAGGAAGTGCCATCCCACTTCCTTCCAAAGGAACGAATAATATTATTTGCTCGGGCAATATCAACATGAGTTTCCTGCAATGCTATTAGATGCACAGAATATTTTTTGATAAAATATGTTAAATGATCTCTCACCTGATGACGCTAGGCTCCCCGGATGTTCCAACATAAGTAACTCATCGTGGAACCAGGGCAAGGGAGGAAGCATCAGTAGGCACCTCATCGGAGGATGCCTTTAGTGCGGGAAGCGCACCAAAAATACCAGCCTGATTGGGATCACTTTCACCATCAGAGCCACGGGCCCGCTTCTGAACCCGCAAGGGAATCAGAGGGGAAACAGAGGTAGGGGTTTTTAGGGCTTTAAGTTTTCTATGGGAAGGGCGGGGGTCCAACGGGACAAAAGGGGCTGCAAAGGTAAATTTCAACTCCTCCATCAGCTGATCCATTGATCGGGATGGGGGGGAGGGGGAATGGAGACGGTTAGAGAAGGGGTTGCAGTGGAGGAGGAGAAGGCGTTAGGGCGAAGAGAGTTTAAGACGGGAGAAGAGGAGTAGAGATTTGGAGAGGGGGTAAAGAAGAGGGGATAACAACAGCGGATAAGGTCGAAGAAGCAGCGTTAACTTGACCTGGGTTAAAATTAACTCGGGTAGAAGAGATAGCATCGGACCCGTTGGATGCAGCCAGTTTTGGAACCCAATGAGTGGCACGTGATTGGGAGAAAGAGGGGTAGCTCTGCCAGCCCGAAAGCCCAGGCGTCACCAACGCAATCGGGCCCGAATTAATTACCACGGATGTGCCAGCTGCTAAAGCAGATTCGGGCGAATTGCGTGGTGCAACGAGGGGAATCGAAGCGTCGCGCAGTCCATC
The DNA here is from genome assembly GCA_034359265.1 of Canna indica. NCBI lineage: Eukaryota > Viridiplantae > Streptophyta > Magnoliopsida > Zingiberales > Cannaceae > Canna > Canna indica. The sequence continues at coordinate 24,837,915 of CP136898.1, read as the reverse complement.
ACACGAAGGCATGGAATCCGAGGGCAGATTCGCACTAGATCCTGGCTCGTTAAAGCGCGGGTGAGACGAATCGACAGAGTGTAACGGCGCGTAAAAGTTCGGATCCGCATCCTCGGGCACAAACTCGCCCTCTTCGTGATTCGAACCCAGGACAAAAACCGAAGACCGACCGAAAAATGCGTGCACGCCACATGACGCAGGCCGTCCACGGTGTGAGGCAGCCCCGCGAGTATCAGCCGGGTGGGTACCCTAGCGAGCACAGTTACCTCGCCACCTGGTTACCTGCACCCACGGGCCACAGGCAGACACCGTCGGCGTCTCAACCGACGGGTGGTTGAGGTTAGATGAAGGGCCGGGACATAAATTTTAAGCGTTATTAACCGGCGGAACAGAAGAAGGCCCGAAAACATTCGACAAAATTGCTTTTGGAGAAGACGATTTCAGAGAGCATTCAGCTTCACGATGGCCAACGCAGCCACAAGAATAGCAAAGAGACGGTAAATTTTCGTAAGCTAATGGTTGAAAGAACTCATTACCAACTGCACCAATCCACAATCCCTGCTTAAGGGGCTTAGCCAGATCGATTTCAACACAGAGGCGAACATATCACCCACGAACAAAACTAAAAGAATGAGAATCCACGAAAAGAACTTTACCAATCGAACTCCCAATCAATGAAACAGAATCAACATTCCAAATTCCAAAGGCAAGCCCAAAAATCGGACCCAAATAGGTGCCGTTGAGAAAGATTCATGCCATGGATGGAAAGATGGCCGCCACGGAGTAAGACATAAAGAACACCCACGTAGCGAATACAGTCCTCCAATGAGGACTGCTTGAGGCGATTTGGAATCGAAAAATAAAATAATCCTCTTCTAAATCTAAGACCGACATAAAACCAGCAGAATGCCATAGTCGTTTAGCCCAGTCCGATACCACCGAAAGCGGCAGAGGACGACCAAAAAATTTATCAATCAAACAATGCTCCCAGGGAGCACACCACGAAGAGATTTGATCATGGGAGAAACGTACATAATCTGAAGCCGCATGAATATTTTTCAAAGTCGGATTAAAAGTTACCGCTGGCAACACATGGTCGTCACGAAGAAGATAGCCCAGGAGACAGGGAAAGCCGATGCCGGAGGACGGGAAGAAGATCTCTAAGAAGGTGGATGGGACGCCCTTGGATCTGAGGATGCCGGGGGTCGCGAAGATGAGTTCCGCCGAGAACTTGACGGATCTCGAGCTCCATCGGGAGGTCGACCTCTATTGGGAGGAGGTTTGCCAGTCGAGGGAGTGCATAGAGAGGGCAAAGGGGCAGACGAAGACATCTCTTCTCCCTTTCTTTCATTGTTTTATGTGGGAATTTTAAGTTATATGTGGAGATTTGTTCTAGAGCAATGATCTCTACTTAAAATGAAATTAAAATCCCCACATATAAGTTAAAATCCACATATAAATTAACTTATCACATAAAACTTTCTTTCATTGTTACAAAATCAATGATATCACTGTATTTGTTCTAGAGCTATAATAGATATGTAAAAGTATAACTTATGAAATTAAATATACTGGATATGTAAAAGTATAACTTATGAAATTAAATAATTGATTATTAGAAATTTTTTTGCTTAGTAAAGGGATCTCTTTTTGCTTAGTTTATTATCATTCTTTATATATTCATCCTTGTATTTTTCCTAAACATTATTGTCTACTATGGGCTCTAACATTGCTCAATTTTCATTTGGAAGATTCTATATGGAACTTTTGTATTGCTACCGTAGTTAAAAGGGAACTTTGTAGCATGTGAATTGGATGTCACACTGTCACTTGAAACAATTTAGGCAATTACATTTTACATTGTCATATCTGCTGTAATTTCATACGTAGTAGTTATCATCCATTTCTTTTTTTGCTTCAACCTTTTATAATGTCTCTGTTATCAAGGAAATAGTATGATATATAAAACTCATGTATTTGCTTCAACCTTGAACAGTGAGAATGATCTCACTGTAAAGTTAAAGTTTAGAAAGATAATCTTTGTAAACTACTGTATTTGTTCTAGAGCTATAGGATATGATTTTTTGAATACAAATATGAAGTTTGATGTTTAATATCTACTTTCCATAAATTTGTATTAATATTTTCTTTTTGTAGGCCCGATACAGTTGCGATCCCGTCATTCAGGCTCAGGTGGAGGATGCTTGAAAAGCTTACAATAAGAAGCTTTTCAATGATATCCCCCACCGGGCACGAGATGAGGCGTGGGTGAGAGTAGGCGGTAATAGAGATACGTCTCTGGATGCGCTCAAGGGACACGAGCCAATCTGGATGCAAGTCGACGTATGGGATCGGCTATGTGACATCTGGGCATCGAAGGGATGACAGGGTGCCTCCCGAATGGCGCATCAGAATCGGATGACGCTGGTCGAGGGATCTGTCGCCCGACATACCGGTGGATCCATCCCATTTATCATCCACGAGCGTCGATTGGTAAGTAATTTAATAATTGGTTTTATTATTTATTTATTATTATAGAAAAACTAATTATATTTATTTTATTGTAGGGGACGCGAGACGAGGAGGGGACGCTCATCCGTGTTGATCCCCTGAGGGTCTTCGAGGAGATGCATAGATACCATCGTGGTCCTCGCCGGGGTGAGTTCATCAGCAAGAAGTCGGAGACGATACTGGTAAGTTAATATTTTTTAAAAATTATCTACTTCTATCATGTATAATTAATTTAATTAATAAATTAACTTTTATTTAGAGGCCACATATAGTGAGTTGGTGATCCAGCGGGGAGGTGATCATGCGCAACATCAGCTTGATACTGACGCATGAATGCAGGTGACAAGCGTCGGCCACGGCCGTGTATTAGAGGTGGCAACGGGCTGGGCCAGCCCTTGGGCGTCACGGGCCCGACACGGTTGTGCCCAGAAGACGGGCCGGGCTCGCCTTCTAGGCACGCGGGCCGGGCTACGCACGGCCCGCAGTCGAACCGAGCACGGCCCGCGTGCCCGTGCTTTGAGCGAGCATGGGAGGCAGCCTGGCGAGCACCAGACGTAGGGCGACGTAGGCCTAGCGTGTGCCAGACGTAGGCCGACCTAGGCCTGGGGCACACCAGACCCGCCAGACCAGGGTCTAGCACGCACCAAACGTAGGTCGGCCCGAGCCAAGTCTGGCTCGGGCTGACGAATATTTTATATGTATATAAAAAAATCCTATAAATACCCCCTCTCCTTCTTCATTTTCTTCTATCTTCATCTTCGTCTCTTTCTCTCAATTCTCAATTCTCAACTCTCAACTCTCATTTCTCAACTCTCAACTCTCTTACTCTCAACAATCAACAATATTTTAAGCTCATCAAGAAGCCAAGGAAAGATTGAACCTGATGGCACCATAACAAAAGCCCAATGCAAAAAATGTCAAAAAATTCTTTCGGCTTCAACAACCGAAGGAACTGGTCATTTATTACGTCATGCAAAGGGTCATGACACTAAGGTTGCACAAGCTCAACAAATTCTTAATTTATCTTCTTCTGGTTTAACAGCTTTTTCGTATGATCATGATTTTCAACGTCGAGAACTTGCAAAATTAATTGTTCAAAGTGAATCTCTTTTTAGTTTTGTTGATCAACCAAGATTTTCTAGTTGGATTCAAAATACTTTACAACCAAAATATAAAAAAATTACTCGAAATACAATGAAAAGTGATACTTTAAAATTATTTTTTATATATAGAGAAAATATAATGACTAGTTTTCAAAATAATAAATCAATTTTTTTTTAACATCTGATGTTTGGTCTAGTCAACGTACTACTAATTCTTACATTTGTGTTACTGCACATTGGATTGATGAAAATTTTATTTTGCAAAAAAGAATAATTAGTTTTAAAGTTTTTGAATATCCACACACTTCTGTTGCCATTTTTTCTGCTATTAGATTTGTAACATCTTTCTATAATATAAATGATAAAAAAATTTCAATTAGTTTTGATAATGCTAGTAATAATGATGCTGCTATCCCTCCCCTTATACAGTTATTTAAACCAGTATTAGAAGGTGAATTATTGCATGTTCGTTGTGTTTGTCATGTTCTTAATTTATGTGTATAAGATGATTTAAAACAAGTAAATATACATGTAGAAAAAATAAGAGATATTATTAGATATATGCGTTCTTCGAAAGCAAGAACACAAGAATTTAAAAAATTATGTCAATATTTTAATAAACCATTTAAAAAAATTAATGGTGATGTTATTACTAGATGAAATTCAACATATCATATGCTTATGTCTACTATAAGATATCAAGATATCCTTACAATGTTTTACAATCAAAATATATCTGGTGATCCAATTAATAATAATGATTGGTTAGTTGCTGGGCATATTACTCAAATTTTAGAACCTTTTAATAAAACTACCGAACAACTTTCCGGTGTTTATATCCTACATGTAATTTAACTCTTTCACATATAGTTCGTATTAGTGAAGTATTTTCTTCATATAGACATCATCATTTATTTGCACAAATTATTTCTTTAATGGAATCTAAATTTAAAAAGTATTGGTCAGATATACCTACTTTATTTTGTTTAGCAATATGTTTAGATCCTAGAATAAAAATTGATGGTTTAAATATGTTGTTAGATGATTATTATAACAATATCAAATTAGATAATGTTGAAGAAAAATAAATTAAAATTTTGAATTTATTGAATTCTATGTTTGTATTTTACGCTTTAAAATTTGGTGATACAATTACAAATAAGACAACATCTTTTTCTTCTAGATTAAGAGATGATGGTGGAAATAGTATTAATTCTCAACTTGGTCGTAGAATAAAAAAAAACTAAATCTACTAATTTTAATGAATTACTTTTTTTTCTAGATCATAATCATTCTGAAAAAATAGATGATAATAAAATTTTAGCATGGTGGAAAAAATAAGAAAAATACTTATCCTATTATTTCCATCATGGAACGTGATATACTAACTATTCATGTGTCTACAGTAGCTTCCGAGTCTTGTTTTAGTGCAGGAAATAGAATTCTCGACGAAAAAAGGAACCGAATTAGTGAAGAAACGATTAAAATGTGCATTTGCTTAAAAGACTGGTTGGATGCTGAAGATAGATTACAAGATAAGGGAGGACACGACACTTCATCATCGGGAGAGGAGGAAGCTCAAACAAACGAAGCTGCTGCTGCTGGTCAATGCAAGTACAAGTTAAATCACCGGGACTACGAGTGATTAAAAATATAAAAAGAACTACTTAGACCTGATCCTTCTATAGTTAATCATTGGGGAGTACAAGTTTAGTTATAGAAGGTACGTAGGCAACCTTTTAAGGTGCGGTCTATTATAATATTAAAAAAAATTATTTTATCATTGGATGAATATTTTTGTATTAAAGATAAATAAAAATTTAATTATAATTTGATTTTTTAAAAATCTTTTTATTAATTTGTACTGCGTTACAATGTTACATATAAAAAATATATTAAAAAATATATAATAAAGTTTAGTACAATGATTAAGCTATCTCAAATAAAATTAGAGGTCCAAGTTCAAAACTCACCCGTAACCATTAATTTTTATAATTAAATTTTAAACCCTTAAACCTTTTGGCTGCCACACATTCGGGCCTTGCCAGGCACGACCCATTGCCCCCTCTACCGTGTATATGGGATTGGCACAACAGCCCACGCACGGGCGTTGTTGCAACCACATGGTCCAGGGCCGTCTGCTTTCACCTCCTCCGTCGCTGGTCCATCAACATCACATGCATATCAAGATCGATTAGCGACGACTGTTGAGGCTGACATGGCCGTTATGAGAGATACTATGACGCAAATGGCACAGCATATGGCACAGATGACCTAGTACATGACACATATATCTTCTATCATACCTGGTGCTCCGGCTCCTCTACCTCCCCCATCATTCGACGCGAGGACATCAGCATCAGATCCATCATCATCATCGATGCCGACTGATTTGCTTCCTCTCCATGCTCCCTCCCCCGCCGCCGGCCACTTGATGCATCTAATCATTGATGTACTTTTTCGATATGATGTAAACATTATTGTTTTGATACGATATAAATAATATTTTGCTATCTATATATTATAATTTGTTGTCTCATGTTTGTTTTATATGTATTTTAATTAAATATTGGAATAGGAATTTATATTTTTCAATTTTTTCTCAAAAAAAGAACACCTCTGCGACAGTTCTGTGACGGCTTGAGCCGTCGTAGATGTTCATCAACACAGTCGTGTGAGGTCGCAGAAGCTCACGCGACCACATTTTGCAAAGGCTATGTACCATCGCATAAATTCTTTTATCGCGATCGTGACGGTCACAAAATTTTTGCGACGACGTCTTTTGCTACCAATGTTTGCGACCGCCTTGGGCCGTCGCAGAAGGTTTTCACTGGCCGTTTTGCGACGGTCGTTTCCGTCATAGATGGCCAGGATTTTAGTAGTGCCTCTCCATATAAAAGGGGGTCTAATATACAGTTTCATATCATCCTGAAAGCCCTGTCTCTCGAGTGACGTTTCTTTTCGGCGGTTATCTTCTCCTTCACACCATCTCAGCAGAAGCAGGAAAATCAAAGTGTAGGGCGCGCGCAACATCCACAGTTCCCTTTCGCAGTTTCAGGCAGAAGTAGGAAATCAAATTCCGGGATGCAAAAAAAATTTTGGTTTCAGACAATATTTTTGTTTTGTTGTTTAATCATCAGTTTTCTATTCTAATTCACATGTACTGGTCGAATTCCCTCTCTCATTAATAAAGATCAATGTCCTTTTCTCCCCGTGGATATAGAACCCATCGGATCGAACCACGTAAATTCTTGATATTTTTTATTTTTTTTAAATTTATTCGTTTTGGCTATTTTATCTTTGGCGTTTGAATTTTTGGATAATCGTAGAAGATTCAGTTTCTTCCTAACAATCATCAAACATATATGTTGGATTCTGTCACAGGTCAGGACAAAAAGATCAGGGTCCCATAAATCTATATATTTTCAATTAGGAGAATGCGACATGACTAATTTGTAGGATATATACTTCATATATATATATATATATATATAAGTATTTTGAAGTAATGTTGAAATATATGATCTGATATATAAACGAAGGGAACATTAATTCAATGAGATCACTGCATTGGCGAGAAGAGTACGGTCAAAGGTCTTATGATTTCTTTACTCAATCCCGAGTATAATCTGACTTCTTGAGATTTGGATTCCTATTTTTTTAAAAAAATGAGATCACTGCATTAATTATTCATGGACAATTTGATGTGGGCGTGAGTGATCAACCAAAACCTTGTATCACTTTCATAAATTTGCCAAGCTAGCAATAGTGTGCATGATTCATTTGACTCGGGAGGAATGCAATTAGATCGAGCATCCCATCGGAGTCGATGTCACTTAAATTTCTTGAGAAGATTTGGTATATTCACATTCTGTTTCATATATATTTGACTTCGTCGTTCAATCAAGTCAACACAAGATATACTACGAGTAGGGCCATCCGGTGTCTACTAGTTTCAATCTGAATCGAATCGAATCGAAATTAATTAAATCAAAAAAAATTTATACCCAAATTCCAACTTGAACCTGAACTGAATTATGCCTAAACTGATCTAACCCGAACCGAAATTATTCGGTTCGGTTCGATTTTCAACTCGAAAACCAAAGTTTTAATTAATTCGATTAAAAATTAAAAATTAAAAATTATTTCCTAATACCCATTTAATTACATGGGTTAAAAATTAAAATATATATATTATTTTTTCACTATTCGATTTTCGGTTCGGGTCAATTTCTGAATTTCGAGAACTGAATCCGAACCGAAACCCAAAATTTAGTTCGATTCGGATCAAGAACAGAACTTGCAACTGCTGAAATCGAACCGAACCAAAAAATTCGATTCTATTTTTCGGTTTGGCTCAGTTTGAACTAAACACTGAACACCCCTAACTGCCAGAAAAGTATTTCATATATATATATATATATATATATATATATATATATATATATATATATATATATATAAAAGAATCTCCGTTCAATTGAATTGAAGTCATTGAGTTTGAACACAGTAAATATACTTGACTGTATAATGAGACTACCCACTACACGGAAAATATTTTCATGACTAATTAGGATACATGCATGTAATCAAGGTGGAATTACAAATTGGAAGGTTAAAATTTATGTTACAAATAGTAAATATTACATTTGTAAAAATAAATTTTTCTATGTTCTAGATTAGGCAAATGAATCTAGAAACTAATTCAACCTGGGGATACCTTGGCAAGCTATCCTCATATCACTCTACCCCAAATTATTTGAGTTCAACATGGATGAGCGTTCTAACCTTCCTCATATTTGGAGAGGCATCAACATCTTATTCGAAGCTCTTCGACCCTCGTGCACCCTCACGGTGGGTGAGGGATCCTCGTCTCGACTTTGACACACCCCTTGTTTCGACGGCCTCTGTCTATAGGATCGATATTCGACTCGATCTTTTCTCGGCCGCTACCACTCCAAACCTCTGAATCGCGGATGTACATATTAGGAACTCCTTTGGGTCAGTCTACGGATGGAATTTGAGCTTTAGATACCACATGCCAATCGCTCTGCTCAACAATTTAGTCCTTGACTTAGATCCACTTCTTCTTGCCTCTGGAGTTGACTTGATGTCACGCCCCAACTCAGGGTACGCGTGACCGGCCAGGGTACGAGTCAGTACCCCGAAGCCTACCCTATGCACTGACTAACAACTCACAAAAATATAAACAGAACACATCAAGTAATGACCAAAACAAACGATAACAACTTTTATTAAAAGTTCAAAACCAGTTTGATCACACCAAGTTCTAGAACACCATAAATTTCAAATAAACATCCGAAAGATTTTCCAAATAAATATTTCAATGTTTTTACAGAAATAAACCCAGTACATACATCAGACTCTAACAGACACGACTACGACTAGTTACTCCCAGCTATGAGATCTGCACCCACGCATGATCTGCTGCGCGCCATGCCACCAAGCCGTACGTCACTGGTCGGGCTTTGCAAAATAACAAAAAAGAAAAACCGTGAGTTCACGAGGAACTCGGTGAGCGATTCTTTCGAACCTCCACTTAAAACCTCGGCAAGCATATATATAAGGAAGTTGTCAAATCACATTTCCATAAATAATCAGTGAACCAAAACGGATGATTGGATGAACCAGCCTCTCGGACCCATATCCATGATGCAAGCTCGGCCAATAACGGCCTAAGGAATATATGGAAGGTATAGTCCTTCCTCTACTTGACTCAGCCAGTCGGCCTACTCAAACCAACCCCTACAGGCTCCTCATTTAGAGACTTTTATACTTCGGATCCATCAACTAGGATGGCCACTAATTTTAGTGATCCTCCGGGTTAGGGATAGCTAGTCCCAACCCACTCGGGTCTATCGTCAGCGTGGCCCACTAACGAAATCTCAAGACCCTCCGCCACTTGGGTCTAACACCTAGAGGGCCCGCTGGTGCAATCTCAAGACTCTATAAACCGCTGAGTCGTGTGCTTGCCATCCGGCTAGTGACACTTCTCAGTAGACCATCAACCACAACCCAAACCAGGCTGGGCAAGTATGTTGTGTTTTGCTTTCCGGGCATTGCCCATATCCGACCCCTTACCCTAGGGTCTCATTGTTTCCTTAAATGAAGCACCTAGTGTATGTGTCTTGTATCTAAGTTAAATGATACCCCAAGTCATCTAAACCATTCTTCCTAGAATGAGAGAACTCGCCAACTAGGTAGGTACTCGACCTACCATTTTCACATCACTAACCAAAGTAATTATGGATAGCCACATCATGAAGAAACCGAATTAAAGAGTAAATAATGTAGTGGTTAAACCAATATGGAACATACTCTAAGCTTAGCAACAATTTAAACATGATATGAGCAATTAAATGAAACCTTTCTTAACTATGTATACCATATGAGCATTGGCAAGAACATTTCCAAAATGATAATATAGATCTATCACCAACAATTCATAACATGAATATGAATTAACATTAACATGAATATGAATTAACATTTATCGAAGAGATATGAACAACTACACAAAATTATTCGTTTCCTCCCCCTTACCCTTGATCGACCGAAGCTGGGGCAAGGTGACCCTTGCTCGGCCGAACCATCTATGTGGGAAAGGGCTGGAAATTATGCATTTTAACAAGTTGAACAGTAAACAAAAATATACAATTTCATCTAACATTAAGTATGGAAGTACGAGTTAAAGCGATATAACAAGGGATCCAACAATTCAATACAGGCAGCCCCGCATCCCCCCCCCTTTTCACTGCTCGGCCAACTCGAGCAGGGTAGAAACCTGCTCGGCCGAACCCCTAGGGGTGGTCGATTTGGTTATGGCGACATTACGAGTATCAATCCAAGCCTAAAACATAACGATCATAAGACGATGCACGAGTTGCGAAACGAGCGAGGAAATTAAGAAAAATTTTGGCATGATCTTTCCCCTTTTTCCTCAACTCGGTCAGCCCTCAAAACTGAGAAAATCGACACGATAAAATACACGAGATCATGGTATAACAGTGAGTAAAGTTCTATCAAAAAGAATCACAACGATCGACAAGAACTTGCGAAGAAAACCCCGATTTCACATCTTATAGGGTCGGCCACCCGCCTCCCCTAAAATATACTCTAACCACTCACCTTGATCTGATCACGAAGAAACCTTGATTAAAACGAGATTCTGATCTCCGCGAGCGTCGTCGCGAACTCGGCGCCTACAAGATCTCCTCCTCCTCTCCCTTTCTCCCTCTTGATGGGTTGCGGGCGGCTCTCCCTTTGAGCCGCAAGGGTGGCTTGGGTGAGGGGTCTTATTCCCCTCATCCAATGACCTATTTGCCCCTCACTTGACATAACTTCTACTCGATTCGATCCGAGTCCGATTCAGACTCCGATCCTATCCGCACTCATGAGTCGAACTCGACTTTAATAAGACATCATAAGCAAGAAAGTAAATAACCATTGAGCTAATTTAAACTTCTTATTTCCATGGGTCGGGTTATACCTTCTACTTGAGGTGATTTCCGTAGCTCGACCCGGCTAACCTCCGATCCGGTGCGCTGCACCAAAATATATTTTTATATTAGGAGATTTTTTGGGTCTTACAACCTTCCCCCCTTAAGGGAAGTTCATCCTCGAATTTAGTTGGGTTACCAGGACTTACCGGCTCTTCAACCAAGGAAGGGTAGCGCTCCTTCATGTCTTGCTCTACCTCCCAAGTGACCTATTGCCCGAAGTGGTGCTCCACCTAACTTTTACCAAGGGAATCTCCTTGGACCTCAGCTTCCTGATCTGCCGGTCAATTATCTTTACTGGCCTCCCCTCATTCGAGATAGCTGTGTCTACCTCAATCGCAGCCGGCTCGATCACATGGGACACGTCCCTCACATACATCCAGAGCATTAATACATGGAAGACTAGATGAACTCTGCTCAGACTAGGAGGCAAGGCCAATTCATAAGCCACCGCACCTCTTCGCTTGAGGATAGGGAAAGGCCCAATGAACTTGGGGCTCAACTTTCCCTTCTTGCCAAATCTTCGATAGTACCCGCCCAACCCAAGAAAACTACGAACCTCAGTCATGCTGGTTGGCCGCCTCCAGTTCTGCACCGCTTCCACCTTCGCAGGGTCTACCCTTATCCCTTCCTTGGACACCACATGGCCCAAGAACCCCATACTTTCCAACTAGAATTCGCACTTGGAGAACTTGGCAAACAACTGGTGTTCTCTGAGGGTTTCCAACACCATCCTCAAATGCTCGGAGTGCTCCTCCTCACTCTTGGAGTACACTAAGATGTCGTCAATGAAGACGATCACAAAACTGTCTAGGTACTCCTTAAATACCCTGTTCATCAGATCCATGAAAGCAGCAGGTGCATTGGTTAGACCAAAAGACATCACTAGGAACTCATAGTGTCCATAGCGAGTCCTGAAGGCAGTCTTAGGCACATCGTAGTCCTGAATTCTCAACTGGTGGTATCCGGACCTTAAGTCTATCTTCGAAAACCATCGTGCCCCCTGCAGTTGGTCAAACAAATCGTCTATCCTCGGCCGCGGGTAACGATTCTTGACTGTCACTTTATTCAGCTGCCAATAGTCGATGCACATGCGCATCGACCCATCCTTCTTCTTCACGAAGAGAACCGGAGCACCCCACGGTGAGACACTCGGTCGGATGAAGCCCAGGTCCAACATCTCCTGAAGTTGTACTTTTAGCTCCCTAAGTTCGGCCAGTGCCATCCTATAAGGTGGGATGGAGATCGGCTTTACCCCCGGGCTGTAAATCAATGCTGAAATCCACTTCCCTCCTGGGCGGCAATCCTGGTAGCTCCTCGGGAAATACATCAGGGAACTCGTAGACTACCTGAGTACCTCTGATGTCCCCTTCTGCATCCCCCTTTTCCTTTGCCACAAATACAAAGGCCAGAAAGGACTGGCAGCCCCCCTAAAGCAGTATACGAGCCTTAAGGGCTGAGATGACCCCAATCGGCTCGCTCTTTCCCTCCCCTTGGAAGGTGAACTGTGGCAACCCGAGCTTACTGAACATGACTGTCTTAGCCTTACAATCCAGCAACGCAAAGTGCTCTGTCAGCCAATCCATGCCGAGTATGACATCGAACTCAAGCATGGGCAGAAGCTTCAAATCTGCCCTCAACGCATGGCCGCAAATGAGCACTTCGCGGCCTTGAAAAACTGATTTGACTAAGATTGCTTCGCCCTTAGGCGTTAACACCAAAAATGGCCCGTCGAGTAAGGAAGGTGTCATAGGTAACCCACAGCAAACTTGGCAGACACAAACGAGTGCGTAGCACCCGGATCAAATAGAACAAATGCAGCAGATGAACATACTAAAATAGTACCTATCACTACTGCTCTAGATGCCTCTGCACCATCGCGGTTCATGGCATAGACTCGGGTAGACAGTTTCTCAGAGTGGCTAGCCTGTGGTCCTCTGCTCTGCATCTGACCCTTCTGTGCCATTGACCCATTGTCATTGGCGCTTTTCGCTTTGACAGCTCAGTTCTCTGACCACCTCTATCTGGCCAGTTGAATTTAATTAATAATGGTCGAAGTGGATTGGTCTATGTTTGGACTTAATTAGTTAGTTAATTATAATTAGATTTCATTCGACTAACTCATCTACCAAGCTAGATTGTGGTAGACTGAAGACTGAATTCAAATGGATTAGTCAAATTAAGTCAATACTATAAATATATTCAATTATAGGGCAAAGTTATTCTAGCTTGGATTCACTTAGATGAAATTTAAGTACCTTACTGTTGAATTCACCAAGTCAAATTAAGTCAACGCATATCTGGTTGGACAAGTTTCATTTGAGTGAACCTAGGCCATGTTTGCTTTGCAGGATATAATTTGGATGAGATATGATTTAAGGTGGATAAGGGTGGGATAGAAATCCAAGATGATTTCTTGAAATCCTATTCTACGTTTGTTTTGGCATAGGATAAGAAGCATGGATAGAATATAAAAATTCATATCATGTGGATTTGGGCCTTAAACCCACCCCCTCCCTAGGATTTCTAAATCAGGCCAGCAGTGGATTTGGGCCAAAATAAATCCACCCAATATCTGGCCCGATTCATATCCATTGTTGCAGCAAACAATGGATTGAATTTTAAAATCCAATCTACCTCCTTAATCCATCAAAGCAAACGAGGCCCTAGTGTATAGTTTAAATTGGTTGCATTAGGATAGGTTCAAATTGAGCTGCTTGCCAGGAATATTAATATAAATTTTGTGTTACATCAAAATTCCTAGACCCTCTTTCGAGTTATGGTGACACTTTGTTTATGTATTTTTTATTTCATCTGAATTGCTAGAAATAAATCAGTCTTTGAACACACAAAGCCTTCGGTATTCAGGATCTTTGCTAAAATTTTAGCCTCTGTAATAGATTCTATTACCAATCCACTGACTGAGGGCAAGTCTTTGCCAAATAATTTTGTTATAAAATGGCTGCCTCCGCCTACTGATAAGTTTAAGTGGAATGTAGATGCTTCTGTTGATCCTGTAGTTAACAAATGTGCTTATTTTTCCTATTTGTAGAAATTCTTTTGAAAACTTAATTTTTTCTTCTGCTTAATTTAAATATGGTAATTCTGTTAGTATTCATGAATCCTTAGCTGTGATGCTTACAATTAAAGAGGCTAAGAAGCTACAATAATCAAACATTATTATTGAATCTGACTAAAAAAATACACTACTAGAAACTTGGTCTTCAGCAACGGCTATCAGCAACGGCCGCTCAAGCCGTTGCTATTTGCAACGGCTTTCTTACGGCCGCCCGAGCCGTTGCAGATATCTATATCTACAACGGCGTTCTAACGGAAAACCGAGCCGTTGCTGATTATTTTAATTATCAGCAACGGCGTTCATACGGACAGGCGAGCCATTGCTGATGTTTTAATTTTCAGCAACGGCTTGCTAACGGATAAGTGAGCCGTTGCTGATGATAAATTATCAGCAACGGCTTTCTAACGGGCGAGTGAGCCATTGCTGATAAGTTTATATAGGGCACGCTCTCGCGCCCGACCCTTCTTCCTCCCACTGCTGCCGCCGCCGCTCCTACCGACACCGCTCGCCGCTGCTGCCGACGTCGACGCCTCTCGCCGCCGCGCCGCTGCCGCTGCTGCCGGTATGTTGATCGGCCGACCTATACCGTTTCGGCCGGAGATGTTAAAATCCGACCGAAACCCTATTTCTAGGGTTTCGGCCGGCGGCGGTCGAACTATGGCCGCCGCCGGACCTTCTACAGTGGCCGGACAGTGTGTCCGGCCACTATACGCCGGCGCCGGAGGGTGGACTCCGGCGCCGGAATATATATATATATAGTTTTGAAATTATTAATTAATTATTTTATAAATGTTAATTAATTGTTTAGATTAATTATTAGGGTTTAGATTAATTTCGGACGCGCGCCGGAATCGTCCACTTCGGACGCGTGCCGGAATCGTCCAATTCGGACTCGCACCGGAATCATCCAATTCGGACTCGCGCCGGAATCGTCCACTTCGGACGCGTGCCAGAATCGTCCAATTCGGACTCGCGCCGGAATCGTCCACTTCGGACGCGCGCCGGAATCGTCCAATTCGGACTCGCGGCGGAATCGTCCACTTCGGACTCGCGGCGGAATCGTCCACTTCGGATGCGCGCCGAAATCGTCCAATATGGACTCGAACTGTCTCGAAACATTTAGAAAATAATCATCCATCCGACGAGTTGATATGTTTCACGTACGCATCGACGAATCGGATATGATTTAGCAAAACCTTAGATCCGTTCGGGGATTGTATGTTCGTGTAAAAGAAGTAGATGATCTTTTATACGACGTACAATTCTTGAATTGTCCCTGATTGGACAATTTGGGAATATAGTTATTTGTACTGCACTTACGTTTTTATTTTAACTGTTAACTAATTATTCTAAAATTCGGCAACATCTCTCTTGTTCTCCGATACGCGCCCAGATGATATGCGTATTCGGAGAACTGTAGGGAGATGCTGTCGAAATTTAGAATAATTAGTTAACAGTTAAAATAAAAATGTAAGTGCAGTACGAATAACATAAATCCCGAATGGAATAGGACAATCTCACCTAAAGACATTAACCAAAGAAATTGTCATTGATTGACAGAATCATGTCGGCTGATCGAAGTTGGATGTACCGACGTCTTGATCGTGGAGCTTTAACGAATGAGTTTCGATTAGGCGTAACGTACTTCCTAAATTTCGCCTATTCGAATCGGAATTTCGTTAGCATGGGTGATCAAATCCGATGTTCGTGCCGCATTTGTTCGAATGGACGATTTTTGGATCGGGAGACTGTCACTAAGGGTCCGCGAAAAGAAATTGACATATTTCTCAGACCCTTGATAGATGAATTGAAAACATTGTGGACTGAGGGAGCTGTCACTTATGATTGTCATCGGAAGCAAAACTTCAATTTAAAGGCCGCGGTCTTGTGGACAATCAATGATTTCCCCGCGTACGGCATGTTGTCGGGTTGGAGCACTCACGGCCGACTCTCTTGCCCGTATTGTATGGAACACTCTAAATCAATCAGTCTTCAGAACGGACGAAAAATCTCATTCTTTGATTGTCATCGTCGATTCCTACCGGTTCATCACCAGTATCGAAGGAATCGTAATAAATTTACTAAGGGCAGAGTCGAAAGAGATGGGCCACCACCAATGTTGTCTGGTGAACAAATGTTAGCACGTGTTTCAGCACTTCCAGATATAGTATTTGGTCGCAATGAAAGAGTGTCAGGTTTTGGCCAAACACACAACTGGGTGAAAAAAAGTATCTTTTGGGAATTGCCCTATTGGAGTTCATTATTGATTCGACATAATTTAGATGTCATGCACATTGAAAAAAATGTGTTTGATAATATTTTCAACACTGTGATGGATATTTCTGGAAAAACTAAAGATAATGTCAAAGCCCGACATGATCTGAAAATACTTTGTAAAAGACCAGAGTTGGAGTTACAAGAGGTCAACGGACGATATCTGAAACCGAAGGCCCTATATGTGTTAAATAAACAACAGATCAAAGATGTTTGTCAATGGGTAAAAGAACTCAGATTACCCGATGGATATGCTTCAAACTTATCTCGATGTGTGAACGTCGATGATTGCAAAATATCAGGGATGAAGAGCCATGATTGTCATGTATTCATGCAGAGATTACTTCCGATCGCATTTCGAGATCTTCTACCTGATAATATTTGGGGTCCGTTGACTGAATTAAGTATGTTTTTTAGAAGCATCTGTGCAAATGTCCTTCGAGTCGAAGATATGTCAACACTTGAAAATAATATTGTTGAAATCATATGCAAGCTGGAGCAGTTTTTCCCTCCTGCATTTTTTGACTCGATGGAGCATCTACCGATACACTTGGCATACGAGGCACGAGTTGGTGGCCCCGTTCAATATCGTTGGATGTACTTATTTGAAAGATACATGAATCGTCTGAAGAAAAAAGTAAAGAACACCGCAGCTGTTGAAGGATCAATATCTGAATCGTATATCATCCAAGAAATTTCAACATTCTGCTCATTTTACTTTGAATCGACAGTACAGACAAGATTTGATCGTCTTTCACGTAACGACGACGGGGGTGTTCGACATTCAGATGGACGTTTAAATATATTTTGTCACTCTAGTCGTGCTTTTGGTTCTCGTCCATCTCGACACTTAAGCGATGAAGAGTATCATTTGGCACACTTGTATGTATTACTCAATTGTCCAGAGATTGAACAATTCATTGAAATATTTGACATTGAGATGGTGCAAAAATACTCTATTCACAACGATCAAGAATTGGAGACATTACGGAATCGTGATTTCCCTTCTTGGATTCAGACTTACAGCAAAGATCACAGAGCTGAAATAGATGAAAAAATATTTGAGTTTGTTAGTGGACCGTCGCGACTTGTGTCGTGCTATAGCGGATATTTTGTTAACGGGTATAAATTTCACACGGTTGAATATTTATCTACAAAAAAAACGATGAATGCTGGGGTCTGCGTGAAAGGGACAACCTATGTTGAATGTGATATGGATTTCTATGGACTAGTGGAAGAAGTGATAGAGTTGCACTACTTCGGCTTGAAACCAGTGTTCCTATTTAGATGTCATTGGTTCGATACAACAGAAAGGGGCATGAAAGTTCATCAAAAATACAAACTTGTTGAGGTTAATTATAAATCGAAATTGGCAGCAAATGAGCCTTTTATATTGGCATCACAAGCCGAACAAGTATATTACGCGAAGTATCCGGCTCGAAATAAAGATAGAGCAGATTGGCGTATAGTTTGTAAGACAAAAGGTAGAGGAAAAATTGATCCGATAGTAGGAGAAAATGATCCTCCTGGTTTCTATGAAGAAGATGATCTTCCTGCTGTGGATCGTATTATTCCAATACTCGAGGATGCAGACACAACATCAATTCAATTAGAAGTTGAATATGCTGATGATGACGATCATGAAATTGAGGAAGCTGGAGATGAAGAAGATGAAGAAAAGGAAGAAGAGGAAGAAGAAGAAGAATTCGAAGACTATTATTCAGATGATGAAAAATAATTGTAAAGTATATATTTTATTAAATATATCTCTACTATTTATACAATAATCTGATTATATGTCTGTTCGACAGATATGTCTAGTCGTGGTTATCGACGCAGGAGAGTTTCGGAGTCTCCGATCGGTGAGACTCCAGCACTTACTCATGTTGCTGATCCTCTTGTTGCTGATCCTCATGAGGATGATACTGCCGAGGCTAGTACATCCAGACGTAGGCGGCCACGCGGGCCGAACAGGTGGCAGCCTCCACCAGCCACAGAGTCACGTAGATTGATTAGCGTGATTGGGGAGCGGTACGTAATATATCATGAATTATGAATCATTACAAATTCATTATATCATAATATAATATTAAAATTTATTTTTGTTGTGCAGGTTCCAGCAAGAAGAAGTGCCGAGGAGCATTTCTTCTACTATTCGACGATACATGCACGGGGCATGGCCTACGTGGTCTCACGTGCCTAGCGAGCACGTCGACATGTTATGGCGCGAGTTTGAGGCACGTATTATTATTTTTTTTACATGCATGATGATATATTAATATTGGTACTGATATTATTATTTTGCAGGCTCGCTATACATGGGCCGAGGACTAGAGGCCCTTCATTTACGCTGCCTGGGAGGCTATTTCCCGGGCAAGGTACAACGGGCAGCTGGGGCAGGCTCGGTCCCAGGCGATGGCCCGAGCTGGGACCACTAACATCGCGAAGACTCGGGGATACGGCCCCGGTTGGATTACTCCGGATATATGGGACCAGCTCGTGGGGATATGGTCGACGGATCGATGGCAGGAGGTTTCTCGGAATGCGGCTAGAAATCGCATGTCGGGGGGAGCAGCGCGTCACACCGGCGGCTCTGTTGCATTTGCAGTGCACGCAAATCGTATGGTAAGTATATCTTTTAATTATATATTTTATTTGTTATTATGTGTACTAATTAATGTATTTGTTTTGTAAATGTAGACGACGGTGTCGGATGACGGGACTGTCCAGCGACCCTCTCCGATGGCGGTGTTTGAGCGGACTCACCGTCGAGCACATGGGACGGGGGAGTACATCGACAACCGCGCTGCATACATTATGGTAATTATATATTTGTTTAAATTATTCATTATATATTTATAATTTAAGTTTTATGATAAATATTAAACAAAAAATCAAACTCGAGTAGGAGACCTACAGCCAGACGGTGGTGCAGCGTGGGGGTACCCCCGAGGACTTTGACGCAGCATCGTGGGTCGAGGCCGCAGGTGGCTGGGACCATGGCCGCGTATATGGCTTCGCAGATAGTGGTCATGCGCGAGCCGTACTAGGGCCACTTGGGGCACCGACCCCTCCGATCGCTGGTGAGCGGCCGTCCACCTCCAGATCCAGTTATGATCATAGTAATAGGATAAGGACACTAGAGGAGACGGTCGCGCGTCAGACTGAGTTGATGGAGCGCCAGAGTCAGACGATGGCGAATATAGAAGCTATGCTACGCAACTTGTCGGGTCACCCCGAAGCAGGCATCTCTTCGGCATCATCTAATCCATCATCCTCGAGTCAGTCCACGCCGGTGTACACTCAAGCACTCCAGACCCCACCATATGATCCAGGCCATCCTCCATCGTCATCGTGAGATTTTGTTTATATTGACTTTGTTACTGAGATATTGAACTTGTTTAATTTATATTGACTATGTTACTGAGATGTTGATACTTCAATTTTGCATTTGAATTGTGTTTATACTATCGTGGATAATTATGAATATAAATATAATTGTTTTGATGTATATCTTGGTGTGTTTGTGATGTGTGAATGAATGTGTATGAGATGTTTGTGATGTGTGAATGAATGTGTGTATGAGGGTATGGGTGTGTGAGTTATGTATCAGATAAATGTATCAATGTATCAATGGAAATTTGAAATTTTCAAATTTTCTGGTTGCAGGTATAGGTCATCAGCAACGGCTTTCCCACGGGCGTCCGTGGGAAAGCCGTTGCTAAAAGTGTATCGAAAGTCGTTGCTGATGACCTACAGCAACGGCTTAGCGACGGGGTTTTACTAACGGCGTTGCTATGGACTCGTGGCCGTTGCTATTAATGTTATCAGCAACGGCTCCGGGTCTGTGGCAAAACCGTTGCAGATAATATTTTTAGCGACGGCCCAGCGGCCGTTGCTGATAATGTTTTGAGCGACGACCCGAGCGGCCATTGCTGATCCGTTGCTAAGTCATCAGCAACGCGACTTTCTGTCACGGCGCTATTGCAACGGCGTAGCCGTTGCTGATCCGCTTCAGCAACGGCTCAGCAACGGCATCAGCCGTTGCTGATGACCATTTTTCTAGTAGTGATATTATAAAGGTAAATTACACAGAACCCTCCCTCGACTATATTCAATGTACGCAAAGATTACCTAAACTACCAAGTGTGCACAGAACCCCCCGCGACTACACTTTTTGTTCAAATAACCCTCCTCCGTTAGCATGTCCGCTAGTAACTTAACGGTAAAACTTTCACATGCGCAGAACCCCCCTCCGCAGTGCCACGTGTAGGGGTGAGCATGGACCGGTTAACCGGTCCATTAGCAAAAAAAAAAACCAGTCCATTAACTTCGGTTTTTCAAAATCATTAACCGTAAACCGGTCCATTAACTTCGGTTAACCGCTATTTCGATTTTGGTTTTTTCGGTTCGGTTAACCGATAATTTTCGGTTAACCAATAAATTTTTTTAACCTACAAACATAATAATATTATGCAAATCATGGAGAAAAATCTAAATAAATAGCAAATTCTCATTGAGAAAAAAAAAAAAAAAAGTGAAACCATTGAACCAAGATAATGTTATACAAAAACTAATATTTTTATTTTTATTTTTTAAAATATTTTTTGATTTTTTTAAATTTTTTTAAATTTTTTTTGATTTTTTGATTTTTTAAATATTTTTTAAATATTTTTTAATATTTTTTAATATTTTTTAAATACTTTTTAAATACTTTTTAATATTTTTAAAATTTTTAAAAAATTTTTAAATTTTTTTTATATTTTTCTGTATTTTTTTTATAATTTTTCATAATTTATAAATTATTATTATTATTATATATATATATATAATTAAAAATTAATAAATTATATCCAACCGGTCGGTTAACCGAAACCGGTGGACTTTTTACCTCTCGGACCGAAACCGAAACCGAAAACCGATTTTTCCAAAAAAAAAAAACCGAAACCGAAAAAACCGGTTCGGTTAACCGAAAAAACCGGTTCGATTTCGGACCAATTTTCCGGTTAACCGGAAAACCGGTTTTTTTTGCTCACCCCTAGCCACGTGGCAGCAATCTCCACCATCCATCTCATCCGACAATCACAACTTCTTCTTCTACCTATCCCCTTGCCCTAAACACTGCCGCCGCCACCACCACCTCCTCCTCCTCTAGATCTCCTCCTCCTCCTCTCGCCGCCGCCGCCGCCACCAGCACCACCTTAGGAAGAGGAAGAGGTCGTCGGCTCCTCCTCCTCAAAGAGGAGGAGGAGGAGGAGATCCAGAGGAGGAGGAGGTGGTGGTGGAGATGGGAGGAGAAGGAAGAGGAGATCTAGAGGAGGAGGAGGAGGAGGAGGAGGAGGTGGAGGTGGTGGTGGTGGCAGCGGCGATGGGAGGAGGAGGAGGAGGTGGTGGTTGTGGTGGTGGTGGCGGCGGCGTCGTCTAGGGCAAGGGGATAGGTAGAAGAAGAAGTGGTGATCGTCGGATGAGATGGATGGTGGAGATTGCTGCCACGTGGCATTGGGGGAGGGGGTTCTGCGCATGTGAAAGTTTTTTCGTTAAGTTACTAACAGACATGCTAAGGGAGGGGGTTATTTGAACAAAAAGTGTAATCGCGGAGGGTTCTGTGCACACTTGGTAGTTTAGATAGTCTTTGCGCACATTGACTATAGTCGAGGGGGGTTCTGTGTAATTTTCTCATATTATAAATACGTGTAGTAGGAAATGTCTCCCTTCTTGGCAATGTAGCAATATTATTAAAGATGTTCTTTTGGATGCATGTCATTTTGAGAATATTTCGTTTTAGTATATTGGTCGTGAGGCGAACAAGACAGCAGACTGGCTAGCACACTATGCTAGGAAAATGGAAAGAAACTTCGAGTGGAACCATGATTAGCCTTCTGATATATTTAGTTTGGATGTAAAAGACTATTCTTCTGTTGGGGTTGCTTAACTAATTTTGTTCTTTCTTTTTGGTAAAAAAAAAGAGAATAGGTTCAAATTGGATTAATTTAAACTAGAATTCAACCAACATTCAAATTGAATTGAATTGAATTCAATCTGATGAAGTCAAATCTTATAAAGTTAATCTAGATTTCGATTTCATCAAATCAAATCTTATAAGGTTGAGACAACATTAAACTATGAAGTAAGTGAGAGAATATTTAATCTTCTTTTAACTCCATCCCCATATGGCCTAATTGTGATCGAATATGTAATATTAATTGAAAATCAATTATTTTCATTCAAATTGTGGGTCTCCTAAAAATTATTGTGCATTTTACTTTAAAATATTTTTTAATTTTAATCTTTTTTGAACCAATCAGTATTCTAAATAAAGAATCCTCTAGACTCCACCCACCACTCTAGACTCCACTCGTCACCCATGGTGAAATCCCTTTCGATGAAAGAATAATACGAAGAATGATAAAAATGAAGATAACATGGACTCTGACAACACTTAGTTGTGCTAGACCCGACAATTATTGTCGAGTCAGGCCGACCCGGTACAGTTCGGCTAGGACCGATAAAAGTTCGAGCCCAGGACCTCGAGCCCGGCACAACACAAATAGTAAATTGGCCGGCTCGGCCTGAACTGTTAGAACGATAACAAAAATTCAGAATCGGACTATCAATTGGTAGGGATGGCATTGGGGAGGATTTGGGACGGCGAAGTCCATCCTATACCCGTACCCATTAAGAAAATTAAATCTCAAACCATTCCCAAATCCGTTACTATTTTGAAGAAAAAATTTCAAACCCTTCCCACTAATTTAACGAGTACCCACTAGGTACCCGATTTTTGCTCGTTAACAAAATTTGTAAAAAGAAAAACGTTCTTCCACATACTTATCACAACATCTTATCTGACTTATACAAATAGTTCAAAATAACAAAATGTGCTCAAATATAAACTACATAGTCTCCTGAACTGAATTGAAGACAATTTTGATGTTCCATGGCCTATATTTTCACCATGCTCAGACATCTCTATGAAAAAAATTCACAAACTTATACCGGAATCAAATATTCAACTGTGCGACCATTTCACAAACAAATTCAGCTTCACCAACATATAAGAAGGACTCCAAATGGAAAAGAGAAAAAAGTATGCTTCAAAGAATGAATGCTGGAAACAAAATATCAATAGAAAAGGGGCCAGAATCATGATATCAGGCCCGATTCAAGCTCGAATCGTGTAATCGAGCCCAAATTAGGGTATCATAACTAGACCTGGCAATTCATGCAAGGCCCGAGATATCGGGTTGTGCTAGCATGACCAATTTACTTTAAAATTAGATCATGATATGAAATTTTGGATATGACATCATTGTCTACCCAACACACACATGAACCTATATGGACATAACATGGATTAATTTATCATGCTAATTATACTCACATGCTATAATTAACCTTAATTTATTATTGTAAAATTTATTGCCACGCCGCATCTTTTGTATGTAGAATTCATGTGGCTGATTAATTTATGTTATTTTCTTCATGTTGGCATAATTATTTACTTTTTAATTCATGCAAATTTTTTGGATGTCAAATTATTATTGTACATCATGTCATATTTTGCCTCATGTGGGGTCATAAAATATTGATTTATTATTCAACCATTGTACTTCATGCAATGTTATATTTTACTTTATGCATAGCTGATATAATATTGATACATTATAGAATTATTGCTCGTTTTAATACATGTATATGCATTTGAACCTAATAGTGCTTGTGGGTCATTTCTACTAACTTAGTCCACTATTAATGAAAGCATTTTTTGTAGCATCAATAATTATTTAAAAATCTAAATTTAACTGGCTCTTTCCCATTGTATTTAATTTTTCGAGGCTGTGTGTATTTATGGGCAAGAACTAGAGGTGGCAATGGGCCGAGCCCACCCATGGGCGGCACGGGCCCAGCCCGATTCTGGGCCGTGCCTGACCCGACCTGGCTATGCTCAAGGGGCGGGCTGGGCTCGCCCCCTTGGGCACGTGGGTCGTGCTGAGCCCGGCCAGGCCTGGCCCTATGCCTACAGGCTAGGCCTGGTGCCACCCAGGCCTAGCCTGGTCTGCACCCAGGTCTGGCCTGGTTTTTCTGTGCTAGGCTAGAACATAAAATATATATATTTAGTAAAATTATATATATACATATAATAAGTCTTGGTGTGGTGATTAGTTCACCAGAAGAAATAGTAAATGTCGGCGGTGGCGGTTTGAGTCTCACCATCGACCTTTATATTTGATCTTTTTAAAAATTCGGGCCGGCCCGAGCCCAGCCCGAGCCCGAAGGGGCGGGCTCAGGCCCAGGCTGGGCCGCCCCTTTGAGCAGTCGGGCCTTGCGAGGCACGGCCCGAGTATTATTGTCACACCCCAACCGAGGGGAGTGTGACCGGCCAAGGCCTACATCCTACCTGTAGCCTAATGTCTACACTGACATATAAGAAACCAGAACATATCGATAAAAAGAAACCACAACGAAATCTTTATCTAAAGTTTTCAAAGTTCATAATATATGTTTTCAAACCAAAGAAGAAAACCAACATCGTAACAAATAGAACATCTCAAATATCAAAGATTTACAAACTTTTCCAAAACACAATGTCAGTGTAGAAAGGAAATAACTACTATAAGACACTGGACTATGACCCAAGGATGCCGCAACGAGATACGGCACCACCACCTACCCTCCAGCTGCGCCATGCCGATAAGCCAAAATCAGTGCTCGTGCTCTGCAAAAAAACAAAGAAACAAACTGTGAGTCCACTTGGGACTCAGTGAGCGGTTCTTGTGAACCTCCACATAATCCTCAGTTACTCATGCATAACATATAAGGCAACATAATGTATATTCAGGGAGGTAAGCTACTTTTAATGTGACTACTAACCCCATGGTCATTTTGTATACACAGTATATGTAAAAACCTGCCATCTTGGCCTATCAAGCCTCCGGCATCCGGCCCTTGGGCCTACTTATGGTATAAAAATTTCAGCTACAGCCGGCCCTAACATACAAGGTGGAATCACACTGCCCGTTCAGCCACATCACATCAAGATGTAAACAACAAATCCCGAGCCATCGACTAGGATGATCTACTAGTCTCCGGACACCGTTTGGGGTAGGGATAGCTAATCCCACCCAACTGGGATCTGACACCTAGCGGGCCCGCTGGTGCATCTCAAGACCCAATCAGTGGCCGAGCTAAGCATTGGTCATTCCCGACCTCCACGCTTCTCGGCGGACCATCTCAAGCACATCACACAATCAAGTGTCCTAGGATTTCCTTATATACACTTCGGGTCATTGCCCGTATCCAGCCCTAAGCCGGTCTGCAGGGTCAGCAAATTAATGCCTCCCTTTCAAATTGTGCACACCTAATGGTTCTAGGTTTTCAAAAATGTTTACTAGCAGTCCTAGAAGTTATGTCATCTCCTAGCTAAGTTTCCATATATGCCGAGCATCTCACAACGTCCTACATGTTGCCTAGCGTTATACGCTACCTTGGGTGAGGAATTCTATGAACCGATCTCAGAATTTCACCCACGAATATTTCAGGACAGCATGTGTACATCACTTACCAAATTAATTTCGGATAGTAACATCATGAAGAACCAAAATAAAAAAGTAAGTAATGTAGAGGTTAAACACATATGGAACGTACACTAAGCATAGCAACAATTAAACATGATATGAGCAATTAAATGAAACCTTTCTTGTCTACATATACTATATAAGAATTAGCAAGAACATTTCCAATTTGATAATATAAATCTATCCCAACAATTCACAACATGAGTATGGATTAACATTAACGTGAATACGAATAAACATTAAACGGAGGGATATGAACAACTACACAAAATCGTTCGCTTCCTCCCCCTTTTCCTTGATCGGCCGAAGCTTGAGCAAGGTCACCCTTGCTCGGCCGATCAATCCATGTGGGAAGGGGCTAGAATCTATGCATTTTAACCAATGGAACAGTAAACATAAACTTCAAATTGAATCTAACATTTAAACATGACAGTGCGGGTTAAGACGATAAAATACGAGATCCAACATTAATCCAATACAAACAGTCCTACTTTTCCCCCTTCTACTGCTCGGCCAACTCGAGCAGGATGAAAACCATGCTCGGCCGAACATCTAGGGGTGGTGGACATGGCTGCGATGTCCACACGGTTGTCAATCCAAAAGCAAAAACAAGCGAATACAAGTCGATGCGCAAGTTGAGAGACAAGTGAGGAAATTGGGGAAAAATTCAGCATGACCTTTCCCCTTTTCCTCGGCTTGGCCAGCCCCTTAAAATAAGAAATCGACACATATAAAACTATGAAATCATAGCATATACAATGATCTAAGAATCTAACATAGAGAAATAACTCGATTGGCATAACTCGCGAAGAAGAATCCCGATTTCAAAATCTATGGGGCCGGCCTCCCGCCTCCCCTCAACATCTATCCAACCACTCACCTTGATTGAGGAGGATGAAAGATCGGATGATGATAACTTCGAATCTTCCAACGACGGCGCAAAATCCCGGATCGACCAAATTCCTTTTCCCCTTGCTTCTTCTCCACCTCTCTTAGGCGCTGCCTTATGCAACTCAAAGATGAGTCGCACGGCACAAGGATGAGGGATTTTAATCCCTTATCTAGCTTTCCATATAGGCTCTTGACTCACTTGACTCCTACTCAAGACTCGACTAAACCCGAACTCGACTTGGGTTCCGACTCAACCCACAACATGAGTCGATTTAAACTTGATTTAAGGTATGATTGCATAAAAGGAAAGTCAATCACCCAATTAAATTTCATACACCAATGGTCGAGTCATACCTTTTCACTCGAGACCATCCTGAGGCTTGACTCGACTATCCCCGGGTCCGGCTCGCTGCACCAAAATAGATTTTTATATTAGGAAAAAAATTTGGGTCTTATAATTGGCCAAGCTGTGCCAGGCACGACCCGAAGGTGGCCGGGCCTGCCCGGGCTTGGGCACGACCCATTGCCACCTCTAGCGAGAACTTTGATTGTGATACAAGCCCTGTGATCTATCATATTAAATATCATTCTATAATTGATCACATTATTTGTTGTACTCAATATATTTGTCCTACTTCTATTGCAGTATTTTAAATTTTAATATTGCTGCATAATTCGTTCTATTTTGTGTCGGAACTGAGCTAGGTTGTTGGATCTTGTATATGGGTCTAATACTATTATTGACCTGTCTCCATTTTTTTCAACATGTTGCTCATAAAAGTCATGTACATTATAAATATGCTTATTTTCTACCAATTTTTGGCCTAATTAAGTAATGTCATCCTGATTTTATTATAATACTATAGAATTGACACAATCCAATTGATTTATTATTCTAATTTAGCTAGCATGATTCGATTTATGATTTATTCTGGTAAATTTTATTATCATGTTCAAATTATCCTATATTTGGCGTGGTGTAGAATCAACAAATTAATTTATTAGTTACATGATAATATTATTATTCATTTTATGTTACGTGGATTACTTCAAATGCTAATTTATTAGCATAAATTATGTTGTCATTTTATATATATGAAATCTAAAACCTAATGTTGCTACAATTAGATGTAGAAATTGTCATAATTTATAATCACATAAACATCAATGATATTTGTCGATGCTTATTGATTTAAATTCATTATTAGTTATGGTACCTTTCACTACAAAAAAAAATTAGAATTAGTAAAAATTGTTTTTGCCACAGTAGTGACATACAGTGGCAAAATGATGATTCAGTGGCAAAAAAGTGCTTGTCAGCCGTTTGTCACGTTAGGTCCGTCGTTAAAGATCATTTTTGGCTTTCGTGGCAAACTTTAGCGGATTGCCACGAATTGCAATTTTTTTAGTGGCAAACGAAAAAGTCAAACTACTTTCATTCTATTATGGCAAACAGAGCTTGCTAACGTCACATGTTTTTTATGGCAAAAATTCGTTGTCACTTATTAATAAATATTTATCGTTATTCTACCCTATTTGTCCATAATTATTTTCGTGGCAAAAATATATAAAATTTGCCTCTAATAACGTGTAATATTTTTCCATTACATATTAAATTTGCTACAAAAAAAATTGCCACTACATGTTTGATCATTTGTCATTAAACTTTAAAATGAATTTGCCACTAACAAGATTTCAAATTTGGATTATTGCCACAATATGTGATGATTTTACCATAATATATGATGATTTTGCCACAACTTGGAGAATTTATGATGAATAAATTTGTGACAAACACACAAAATTTAATAATTAATCATTCATTAATATAATAATCCACATGATAATTACAAAACCTACAACTTAGCAAGTATACAACCACCTACAAATCCAACCATCAAGAATCCAAAATAAGTTCAATAATCCAAAATACATCAAAAAACAACATTGTCCACCAACACAACATACTCCAAGGTATCTAATATCCATTAAAAAAAGTTTAGGTATACAAAAACAAACAACATTGCCCCAATAAAAAAAAAGTTCCAGTGGATCCGCTAGCTAGGTATGCCTCATTTCTTAATCTTTTTCTCCTGCAAAAGAAAGGAAGAACACAAGTCAAAATCATGCAGATTTAAAAACACAAGTCAAAATTATGCAAAATTTCTGAATATCTCCTTCAACTTTTTGTGAAGAAAGTAAAGAAACAAGCTAATGGATGCATGCAGATTTAAGTTTTTTCATACATAAGAATAGCTAACTTTGTTGTTATTGTCTAATATCATGCACTTTTTTCTACTAATAGTTATTTCTATTTTGAGTATATCTACTAATTTTTGACTAAAAACTAATAGAGTGTATTGACAGAATAAAATATTTAAGATACATGGTGCATTTAAATCACATTGTATATTGTCAAAATCTCACCCTGTAGCATGGAGTCGAACAAAAATTGCAAACATAAAATTTATTAGTTCCAACCAGAAAATTGCAAACAAGATAGCTTTCTTTCCCCCTTCTTCTGTCAAATTTTTAATGAGGAAGTGTAACCGTACATAATTTGAGTCATTACTCCTTCATACAAAAAAGTGCACAGACAAAAAAACACAAACAAATGCCACATGTGCTCTAGGAAAATAAAGAATCTATAATAATGGTCGTGTATTAAAATCATAAAAATCTAGCAGAAGTAATTTTCACCTATAAAGTTATACCATAGTTACATTTCTTTAATGGAAGGAAGAGAGGACCACAATCTTCTTTGGTTAGTTGATCTGCTAGATTCAAGATAACCTCACCAAGAATAGCAGATCTAGAAGAAGCCTACACAAGAAAAAATTTCTGAGTAGATAACTTCAATAATGTCTAGACAATGATAAAACAGAGCAAAGTGTTAGTTGTCATGGCCAAAAAACTAGGCGCCCAGACAAGAGAAATAACTATCTTAAATTGGAAGAATATATATCTTTCAGCTCTTTAAATGAAAGTCCTAGAAATTACATATGAGCAGACATGTGAAAATTGGAACAAAAGGTATCTTCAGGTAAAGTCATAAAGGGGAATCAGATATCGAGGTTAAGCTCCAGTAATTTTTGAATGACTCAATCCATAGGTTAACTAGGTTAGTGCTATGCATGCACTAGTTCCATTTTTTAGCTTAGATCAAGAAAATCAAATAATACAGGTAAAATTGAGGGCATTATACTTCCCTATGGCACAGTTAATGATGGCAATATCATAACTTGCTCTCTCATGCATGTTTTGAGTGTATAATTAAAATTAACAATAAGATTACAGATGATTAAGTAAGAAATACAATGCTAACATGTGTAAAGGAGAAAAGAAAAATTAAAAAAAATGAACTAGCGCACACTACAACAATAATCGTCTTTGATAGCATGCCTTGAACGCTATCATAAGTAGTATATAGCATTATCCAAAACGCTGTCAAATTACACACTATCTTATATATGGAGGTTACAATAGCTTTCTGGGAATGCAATTGTGAACGCTATATGAATGTTATTTTATGACATTTTGTATATGTTATGATTAGTTTGTTATCGCATTCATAATCTGCTATTATTCTTTCTACAATAGTAATAATAATTTGTTATCATATATATTATATAGCATTTTCAAATCATTATTATTGATTTGTTATAACATGCCTGACTTTCTATTACTTGTTTCTACAATATATAGCAGTATTGTTTAATTATCATATATACTTATATAGCTTTTTCAAATCGTAATCGATCACTAAAGAGAGTATTTTAAAGCTTTCATACGAAAGTAGGTTTAATCTAAGCTTGTCACGAACGTAGGTTCTCAACTTGTCATACTGAAATATTAACATAGATTAATATTTAAAGAACATTTTTATATTAAATCAAGAGTACATTACATAAATTCAAACTATTAAAATATAACATTAATTCAAACTTATTAAATATCAACAAAAGTAGATTAAGTATTGTGTACACAATAGCTAGCTTGTTATAGTCAACAAAAGTAGATTAAGTATTGTCTTCTAAAACAAAAGTAGCTAGCTTGTTATAGTCAACAAAAGTAGATTAAGTATTGTTTTCTAAAACAAAAGTAGCTAGCTTGTTATGAAATCTTCCAACATAGCTTCCGAGTGCTCTCACCCTTTAAGTGTGAATTTCAAAAGTGCATAAGAAAAATAATTATATTTTAATGAAGAACTTAACATCAATGCATATAAATGTAACGTCGTTTTGTTCACAAAAAATCATTAAAAAACCGTTTAAAGTTGCATATATTTACAGAGATATAAAAGAAAGACGTACAAGAAAAATATTGAGTACGTGCACAGACTGGATTTCAGCATGTGAATTCCACACAAAACACTCTAAAGATCTAGCATGGTTAGTGTGTTTAGAATACAATCACAACTCATGCTAGATTTCTAGTACCAATAATCTATCTTCCTTATGATGCTCATCACAAAGAAAATCTACTCCGTCACATAAATTGGATCAGAAAAACTCAACTATGATGCTATTGGAAGATATGACACAAGCAAACTTCAATAGATGTGTTCAAAAGCAACATTTGTAAACTGAGGCTTTGTGGTCCCAATCATTCTAATCGTCAATTGCAAAAAGCAAGAGTACATTATGCAAAAGCATGCTTGCAATGCAATCTGGCGGTCCATCATGGCTTTCAAGATTTTCCTTCCTTTCCTCAAAAAAGTGGTCATTTCTCAAAGTATTCGTCGACATTTCAGAAAAAGAAAATAGAAACAGAATGTACAAAGATTACTAAAAGTAGATATTATAAATTCTATTAAAATACACCATGAGGCTTTTTATCTTGGAGATGTAGAATTCAAGACAACCAGAGCATGGTGAACATGAAGGGAGATCAAAATAATATCGAATGAAGATTTATTTCAATCATTCAACAAACCTTAACTCCATAAAGGCAATCTAAAACCAAAATGATGGAAATGAGAGTTTCTTCGTAAAGTCAAAAGTAATACTTACTTTAATATCAAGGTGGCATAGCATAGATGTGCATTCTTGTTAAAGAACGACCGGCAAGTTGATAAGGCATCAAGAACCTGAAAGTACAAATAATGAACTCCCTTAAAATTATTTACCAAATTAAAAAAGGAGATATATTGAACCTCTTAGTGTGCATCTAAGTCTTTGTAAAAGATCATTGATGTTACGAGACATGCATATCTTTTTAAATCTATTCAATATATCATTAGATAACTGTATACTGTATAAAGGAACGAGTAGAAAACAATAAAAGAAGAGGATTCAAGAAAGTTATCAGCAATAAATGTACAATACTCAAACTTCTAGAGACTACATAATCTACTTGTCAGTTATTAAGAAATTGGACATCCAAAGAAGAAATCTACAAGAATTTCACACAATTCCTTTGCAGTGCAAGCTACCTATGCTGGGCCTCGCCTCCCAACCAAGTAATTAATCTTTCTTTGGCAAGAAGAATTAACAAATAAAAACTGTGTCCAAGTTGATTGGTGAACATCAATGATAATATATACTAAGCAAATTGCTAGCTAAGTAAGAAACCTTATGGTACTCTCCCGAAAAGAAACTAAGGCATCTTGAGCAATATCTGTCGTCTGCAACTCATTGATAGATCTCAAGAGAATACGTGAAACATCAAGAGCTACAATACCTAAAATCATATGATGGAAACACCATGAATAAAAGAAAAGGTATGTATTTGAACTAACAAGAATTAATAATTATTTTAAATTAAAGACATCATAGAGTTTGAAGGTGCTTTACAAGTGCTGGAGAAGGAAAAGGCGAAAGAAGGATGATCATGCATTTCAACAGCTTTTCCTTAGATAGATTCTACACATTTGGAATTCCTATGAATAAGCAATCTTAACAAAACATTGAGTTCATGTATCATTCATTATTCTAAAAATCACCCTGAGAAAATAAGAGAAGTGATTATCAACATGGTCAAAAAGCAAAAAGTTTAACAAAGTCAACGGATAAGAATTCACATTCAAGGCCGGCATTGAATGTGAATTAGGGTGGTTGTACCTCTTGGATGAGAGAAAGCATTGATTTATGAAAATTAAATGCAAATAATACATACATGAAACACATTCAAGGCCGGCAAGAGATTGCTAACAAAAGTGAGGAAAACTAAAAAAATAAGACATAAAAGGATGGAAGCCAGGCACAGGTACTAAAATGAAGCAAGAAAAGAATTGAAGTACAAGGAATACAATGTAGAATAGGATCAACACTTGGAAAATTCAAGCTAACTTAACCATGATTTGATGTTAGATCTAGAAATAAAACTACTCTATCCTTAAAATATGCAACAAGAAATCAATCAAAATATACATAGGAGTGAATTATGATGAACTAATCCATGCATATTGACTTTAAAAAAGAATCATAATTTATGTAGCTGTCAGGTAGGATACAAAAACTTTCATGTAAAACTCCAGTAAGATACTTGCCCAAGCACTACAGCTGTATTTGTGCTCTTCAAATCAGGTGTCATCTTACGGCAGTCAGGGTGCCCATTGTACCACCATACAAACTCTCTAGCTGAGTAAATTCCTGCCAAATCCTACAACAAAAATAAAGATGATGGCGACGATGATGATGAGAATAAATTGAAATCTGCTGCATGTGATGTGCCATGACAAGCCCGAATTCAAGCCTCTATCTAAATATTTTTAAATGTTGATCTGATATCATAATTCCAGTTGCTATGTTTCAGTGCTTCTTTGGGTGAAGGGCACTGATTAGAAAGTTGATCGATCTAGGCTTTTTATTCTTCCATCAAACAACAAGGGTTTGCATATCTATCAAAATTCTACAAGCTGCAGGTTTAAAAATCTCAAACAACTAATAAACTTATTTTCTGGTTAATATATTATAAAAAAATACACAAGACTTGTGCACCACTTCATTACGAGTTCAACCTATCCATTGAAAAGCACGTAAATCTGAATTAAGTTACGAAGAGCAACTTACTTTCCAAGGAACTCCAAAAGATCTATCACTTTCAGAGTTTCAACACCATAAGCAACAACAACTTGCTTAAAAATGTATAAAGGTTTAAATTCCTGCTCAAGAAATGTAAAACAGTTTAAATGATTTAAATGGAAGAAATGTCAAAATGGGAGATGTGCAGGAAAAGGAAACCTGCACATCTGCATTCTTATTTAGGGAATAAGTTGATGGGCAGGAAAAGGAGATGGCCAATATAGGATGCATCTGCATCTTCTTCCCTTTTTGCTGAATCATTGGCCACTGATTCTTAGGGAACAGAGAGGCTCCCATTGAGGCCAATCACAACCAGTCTGCAGTCCTGGATGCCAATGTATTGATAGAGAAGGGAATATAGAGAAAGAGAGTTGACCTTGGAGAAAGAGAGTTGCCATTGAATTTCCTACTTTATCACTTCTCAAGTCTTTCCAAGAGAAAAGGGTAGTTGGTATAGATGCCTCAAGTTTGTAACCATCCAGCATTTTCTCAAATTTGCTAAATGGGCAAAATTCCAATCTAATCAACTAATCGATATTAGGGAAGGACTAGGTATTGTAGAAGCTCAACTAGCATATAGTTCAAAATTCAGTGAGTCTATTTTTTTCTCACCATCAGAATTGCCCTGGCCTGTGTAAAGCTTTCTCCGGATAAACTGAAAGAAAAACTTAAGCAAAACTTGACAATAATACATGAGAAGATCGAGTACTGAGGCAAACATGTACACAGTAGAAAAAAACGCAAAAAACCAGGGAGGAAACCAGAGATATCTTTTCTTGCAAAAAAAAAAACTAGCTCATGAATCGTCCTAGCGGAGTAGCATCCTTGCATAGGAGAAATGAGTCCCCCAAACCTGTTGGTATGCAAATCTCCAAGATAGATTGCTTAGCAACAGTCAGCAGCAAGGACATGAACCTTAAATTTCTAAGCTTTGTTCTCACAAACACAAAAAGGAAAAGAAAAAGAAACAAGAAAAACTGAGGCAAACCAAAACGAACCCAACAAGCAATAGTTCCACACTACATTCTTAAACTGACCTGCTTTCACATGGTTGAGAGCCTGGTTGAGGGTTTTCCTCTTCCTCCTCTTAAGCAATTGGTGTAAAAACCAACACAAGAAGAGCATTTAGCCACGAATTAAGGTAGAAAAGAGAGGGGAAGAGATGGCTACAAACCAGGGTTAACCCATGTAAGGCATGCTCAATGGCGAGAAATAAAAGGATCAAAATGGAGCAGACACCGGCCACATCCCAGGTTGGGGAAGTGAAAGGGGCGCAAAATTTTGGTCGAAGGAAGTGTCGCGGCTGGAGAAAAGGAAGGAGCGCGGGATTTAGTTAGAGGGGAAGTGCCGCGGCTGGAGAAAATAAAGGAGCGCGAGATTTGGTCGGAGGGAAAGTGTCGTGGACTCGCGACTGGAGGAAAGAAAGGGGCACAGGATTTTTTCGAAGGGGAAGAGTTTGCGTACACATCCTCGTCGCTGTGGTGGCCAACGATCTCCTTGATGTTTTGGATCATCCGTCGCACGCTCGTCGGGATCAAAACTCCAGCTCTGTCGCCGTTCATCTTCGGAGCCGAGAGAGAGAGAGGAATGTACTAGGTGAGGTGAGCAACGGGTGGCAAATCGGCGAGCCGAGGAAAAGAAGGGCAGTGGGCGGGAGGCATTTTGTCTGTTGAGAGATAAAAAAGAGCAAGGCACGATTTTTTTGTCGGCAGACAAAAAAAAAAAAGATGGAAATTATTTCGATCGATTGAAAGAGAAGCTGGAAGGAAAAAAAAAAGAACACATTTAAAGTAGCGTTCAAGTAGAATGCTATTGTTAAAAGTTATAAAAAGCCTAGTGGCAGACCATTCTAATTCAGTAACCTGTCAAATGAAGTTATAAATTGCAAACCAACTAAGATAAAATATGCTCATTATTTTACCAATTTAGTACACTATTTTACGAACTAAACTGATTAATATGCTTAACATGTGAAATCATTTCAAGGTTTCAATTCAAGTTCCTAATATGCATCAGGAATAATATGTACCTTTGTTGAATAACTAAGATAGTATTAGTCAAGCTGTCATTAAGGACAATGATGTACTAGCTTCTATTTGTTATGGGTAAACTATATATAAGCAACATAATATAAGATTTCATTGAAACAATAAAACCATCGGACAAGATATTGTGGATAGATGAGTCATATAGTAAAATATCCCAAATAATGCAGTGGATCTTCCGTGAGACCTTTGATCCTTTAATGGAACTCTTGATTACTTCAAAAACCTACAGTATCACTACTAGAAATAGGTGATTCAGCAAAGGCTATCAGCAACGGCCGCTCAAGCCGTTGTAATTTGCAACGATGTTCTTACGGTCGTTTAAGCTGTTGCAGATGTGATGTATCTGCAACGGCTTTGTTACGGCCGCTTGAGCCGTTGCAGATATATAATCACATCAACAACGGCTTAGTTACGACAACGTTATCCGTCACTCTTGAGCCGATCGCGCGCCCGCGGTGCGAAAATAAAATACTTATTAGCAACGGCATTGTAACGGGCAAGTGAGCTGTTGCTGATGATGTTACTTATCAGCAACGGCTTTCTAACGGACCAGTGAGTCGTAATAATGTCGTTGCTGATAAGTTTATATAGGTCGAGGGTTCGCGCCCGCCCCTTTCTCCTCCTTCTTCCTCTTCCTCTGCTGTCGATGCCGATGCCGCCGCCCCGTCCTCGACAACCGGATCTCGCCGCCGTCTTCTATTAATCCAGGTAAGTCTCACCGGCTATCCTCCTCTCCATTCAATCTAGATCTGGCCGTGTCCGACGGCCGGTGGTCAGCTGGCCACCGGTCGGATCATTGTCCAATGTTCGGACACTGGACGCCCACGTCGGAGTCCGGTGGACTCTGGCGCCGAAAATCGATTAAAATAATATTTTTTACATTAATTGTTGAATTTATAGATTAATTGTTAGATTAGTTTTTAGGGTTTAGATTAATTTTTAGATTAATTGTTAGGGGTTTAGATTAATCTATTTAGATTAATATTATGTTTCAGATTATTTGATGTTTTAGATTAATGTATAGATTATTGTTATGTTTTAGATTAATGTAAAGAAGAAGATGAATGTCAGAGTCTGCGTGAAAGGGACAACATATGTTGAATGTGATATAGATTTTTATGGACTAGTGGAAGAAATGATAGAGTTGCACTACTTCAGGGGCATGAAAGTTCATCCAAAATACAAACTTGTTGAGGTTAATTACAAATTAAAATTGACAGCAAATGAGCCTTTAATATTGGCATCGCAAGCCGAACAAGTATATTACGCAAAGTATCCGGCTCGAAATAAAGATAGAGCAGATTGGCGTGTAGTCTGTAAGACTAAAGCTAGAGGAAGAATTGATCCGATAGCGGGAGAAAATGAGTCGATACCTGATGTGACAGATGATTTCTATCAAGAAGATGATCCTCCTATTGTAGACTGTATTATTCCAATACTCGAGGATGCAGACACAGAGTCAGTTCAATTAGAAGTTGAATATGTTGATGATCATGATGATCATGAAATTGAGGAAGCTGGAGATGAAGAAGATGAAGAAGATAAAGAAGAGAAAGAAGAGGAAGAATTCGAAGACTATTATTAAGATGATGAGAAATAATTGTAAAGTATATCTTATATTAAATATATCTCTACTATATATATAATCTAATTATATGCTTATTCGACAGATATGTCTGGTCGTGGTTATCGTCGCACGAGAGCTTCGGAGTCTCCAATCGGTCAAACTCCAGCACTTACTCATGCTGTTGATCCTCCTGCCGATGATACTGTTGAGGCTAGTTTATCCAGACGTAGGCGGCCACGCGGGCCAAATAGGTGGCAGCCTCCACCAACCATAGAGTCACGTAGATTCATTACTGTGATTGGGGAGCGGTACGTAATATATCATGAATTATAAATTATTACAAATTCATTATATCATAATATAATATTGAACTTTATTTTTATTGTGCAGGTTCGAGCAAGAAGAAGTGCCCAGGACGATATCTTCTACCATTCGACGATACATGCATGGGGCATGGCCGACATGGTCTCACATGCCCAGTGAGCACGTCGACAGGCTATGGCGCGAGTTTGAGGCACGTATTAAAAAAAAATTATACATGATGATTAATATTGGTACTGATATTATTGTTTTGCAGGCTCGCTATACATGGGCTGAGGACCATAGGTCCTTCATTTACGCTGCTTGGGAGGCTATTTCCCGGCAGTGGTACTTTTATTATATATTTTATTTGTTACTTTGTATACTAATTAATGTATTTGTTTTGTAAATGTAGACTGTTAGCTGAAGGGTTCTTCCTTCATGCTTTATTCTCCTTATGATTATTTTGATGATAATAAACCCATTTAACAAGTGTTTGAAGTATGAAAGTTGTAGGATCGATAAAAGATTCGTCAAGCCTATCATCTCTCGATCAATCCTCAAAACAGATCAATGCGTGCGTCAAAAATGTGTTGGATAGCATGGAGAATCCTTCAAAGATAAAGCACGCTGAAGAACGAAGCTGAAAACCAAGCGCGAAATGAGAAATCCAAAGATAAAAAATCTTCTAGCTCTGTTTCGATCGACCAAGCGATCGACCGAATGATGTTTAGTATTGGCAGCAGCCAATTCGGTCGATCGATTGGTCAATTGAATGATGCGCATAAGTGGCAGTAGCCATTTGGTCGACCAGTCGGTCGACCAAAAATGGTGAAGGAATTTTTGCATGGCTGCATCGGTCGACCGATTGGTCGACCGACCGATGCCAAAAATTGGCAGAGAGTTCATCGGTTGACCAAATGGCATAGCGCGAGTCGGGGAACTCAAGTCAGTCGACCGATTGGTCGACCGCGCCAAATATTGCGACAATCGATCAACCCGTCGGTCGATCGAATGGCGTATAAATGCTGGCTTCGGTCGACCGATTGGTTGATCGGTTTTGAAGTAAACATTTCTCCGTCAACCGGTCGACCGATCAAGGGAAAAATGTTACAATGAGCCAGCGGTCGATTGGTCGGTCGACCGACGCTTCGATAGGACCATCGATCGGGCATCTGTAACGGTAAAAAATAATCCGGTTGACGCCCTATTTCAGCTGGGTCTATAAATACTCCTTTCTAATCTTTCTTAATACCTTCTCTCTCAGATTTTTGATGAAAAAAAGCTTCAAAGAGTGATTCAATTCCATCATCCAAACCTTTAAAACGCTAACGTTCATCAGCTGAGTCTTGATGCCTTGCTGCCAAAGGAGTTTTATTTCAAAGGGTTGATCAAGCTGGTTAAGCGCGAGAAGAAGAGGCGGTTAAGTGTGATAAGCTACTATTCCTCCTCTTGTAACAAGTTTTTATTTAATTTGTTTTTCAACTCTTGTATTTTGATTTGTAGGAAGACCTAGGTTGATAGGTCTTGTGTGTAGAAGTGGTTTCCTGTTGTGAGGGAGTAAAGCCACTTGTGTAAAGTTAGTTTACTATGATTAGTTAAGTTGTCCCTTAGGGTTGAGGTGGAAGAGTGCTCCCGATAAGAAGACAGAGACTTCCGGGTGTGGAAGTGCCTTAGATCGGGAGTGCGACTCTTCAAGTCAAAGTCCTCATTGTAAGGGAGACTCGAATTAATCTAGTTAACTTAGTTTGGAAATCCTAAGCGGGGTGCTTAGGTAGTGGAGTAGGCATTCGGGCCGAACCACTATAAATCCGTGTGTTTGCGTTAATTTATCGATTGTATTAATTGCTTTATTATTTATCGCTTCCGCATCAAAATCACTCAATCGTAAATTGCCTAAACAGTCTAAGTAAACGATTAAAATCGAATTAGGCAAATAACATTAGAAAACACACTATTCACCCCCCCTCTAGTGTGTCATTTCATACAACATAGACGACGGTGTTGGATAATGGGACTGTCCAGCGACCCTCCCCGATGGCGGTGTTTGAGCGGACTCACCGTCGAGTACATGGGACGGGGGAGTACATTGACAGCCGCGCTGCATACATTATGGTAAGTATATTTGTTTAAATTATTCATTATTTATTTATAATTTAAGTTTTAGGAAAATTATGAAATAAAAAATCAAACTCGAGTAGGAGACCTACACTCAGACGGTGATGCAGCGCGGGGGCACCCCCGAGGACTTTGACGCGGGAGTGTGGGTCGAGGCTGCAAGTGGCTGGGACCACGGTCGCGTATATGGATTTGCAGATAGTCGTCATACGCGAGCCGTGCTAAGTCCACTTGGGGCACCGACCCCTCTGGTTGCTGGTGAGCGGTTATCCACCTCCAGGTCTAGTTATGATCAGAGTAACAGGATAAGGACACTGGAGGAGACGGTCGCGCATCAGAGTGAGATGATGGAGCGTCAGAGTTAGATGATAACGGAGATCCATGCTATGCTACGCAACATGTCAGGTCATACCGGAGCAGACATCCCTTCAGCATCATCTGATCCATCGTCCTCAAGTCAGTCCACGCCGGTGTACACCCAAGCACTTCAAATCCCGCCATATAATGATCCAGACCATCCTCCATCGTCGTCGTGAGATTTTATTATTTTGTTTAGATATTGACTTTGTTACTTGGATACTATATATACTTGATTAACTTATTTTGTTTGGATATTGATACTCTTGTTCTGAATTTGAATAGTTTTAATATGATTGTGGATTATTATAAATATAAGTATAATTGTTTTGATGTATATCTGGGTGTATCTGTGATGTGTATGTGAATGAATGTGTGTATGGGTGTATGGGTGTGTGAGTTATGTATCAGATAATGTATCAATGTATTAATGGAAATTTTAAATTTTAAATTTTAAATTTTTTCAGTTGCAGGTTTACATCATCAGCAACGGCTTTCCCATGGGCGTCCGTGGGAAAGCCGTTACAAAAAGTGTATCGTAAGTCATTGCTGATGACCTACAGCAACGGCTTAGCAACTGAATTTCAATAACGACCTTGCCACGGCCGACGGGGTCGTTGCTGATGTTCATACCTACAACGGCCCTGCGTCCGTGACAAAGCCGTTACTGATAATATTATTAGCAACGGCCCGAGCGGCCGTTGCTGATCCGTTGCTAAATTATCAGCAACGCGTGTTTCTGCCACGGCTCCGTTGCAACGGGCCGGGCCGTTGCAAGCCGTTGCTGATGCCTATTATTCCAGTAGTGAATATGCCCAAAAATTCTAATGCCAATTTTCCCCATCTACTCGTAAATTGTAAAGGAGCAAAAGTTAACTATAATCAGAAGCAAAGGTACCATGACGTATATGTAAGACAAAACAACTCACCAAGTCCAAGAATAGAATAAGCAAATCAATTTTATTGTCTATATGGAATGAAGTTATATGTGCAATGTTGCAAGCAAATTAGACAAAGAGAAGGGGCATTACCAATAAGAAAGAGGTAATCTCACATGCGCTAACCTAGAGCAAAAAATACTACAATAACATAATTTGTACAGACATTGCAACACTTACTATACTTACTGATGTTTTGCTTTCACTTATTGACTTTACTTGAATATATGAAGCCACTTAAGGTTCTCTTTATCCTCCTCATTCATGAGGTACTGAGATGCACCATATGCTTGTGTAGAGCTGAGGTTTTATAAATACACAAGAGTGTGGAATTCAGTACAAGTGAGCCCAAGAATGAGGTTTTGATATTGAAACATTAATTAAAACTTTACAACTTACGGTAAAATGAGTGGTATCGAAAAAAGAATTAAATGGGAAAAAGAAATATTTAGCAAGAAGAAACAGTTATGCTAGTACCTTAGCATAGGCCCAAACAATCTTGTTTCCTAAGCATATATATGAAAAAAATAAATGGGAAAAAGAAATATTTAGCAAGAAGAAATAGTTATGCTAGTACCTTAGCATAGGCCCTAACAATCTCGTTTCCTGAGCTGAGAAA
This sequence comes from Canna indica, assembly GCA_034359265.1. Classification (NCBI taxonomy): domain Eukaryota; kingdom Viridiplantae; phylum Streptophyta; class Magnoliopsida; order Zingiberales; family Cannaceae; genus Canna; species Canna indica. The sequence continues at coordinate 24,795,990 of CP136898.1, read as the reverse complement.
AAGTTTGACTATTGTAGCAGTCAACATTATGGAAAACAACTATATGAGAGCAAAAAACTATTCAGTCACAAGAAAATAGGAAGCATTACTAGATTATGGAACTGTAAAAAACTAGTTGACTATTGTTTCACGTCATTTCTCAAGTATCTTGTCTTTCTGAGTCCATTGTGCTGACATCTTAATTAGCTTGAAACTAGTACAGCATACGCATAAGAAGAAATATCATACTATTTTAGCATTTTTTGCAACATCAGCCCTCTGGCATTGACACTTGTTTGTCACAAATCTTGATCATGAATAGGAATGAGAAAAACATAAAAGGAAGAGATCAGTCAAAAGATCGCATAAAGATGAAGGGCACTCTTTATTTCTGCACATAAGTTTGATTAACAAGCAAATGATGGCAATCAACAATCAAACGAAAGATGACACCAATCTTTTTTCTTTCTCCATATTTTGTCCACTATATATGTACACCAGCTGCCCAAGGTAGCAATCAATGATTCAATGTGCACTATTAGCGGAATTGAGACCTAGTTTGTGGAAGCCTAACAAGTGCTCAACCGAATTAAAATCATTTCCATATTGATTGACTAGTGTTTGTGTTGACTCAAACATGTTCAATTATCAAAACCACAATCTCTTGAATTACTTGATAATTTCAACTCAGGAACAAAATTAAGAACAAAAGAAATAGCATACTAACAAAAATAAATCCTAAATAATATCAAACTTGAAGCAAGAACCAGATCAAAGAAGACACATACCTAGAGTGACCATGATAGCAGCAAATACAATGATACCTACCAAAGAATATTTATAAATGTTAACATTCTTCATTAACAAATGGGTGAACCAAAGAATGCCACCTGCCATGAAACCCAACAAGGATATGCTCCCATCTATTTGCGGATTTGCTAGTGAACCCTAATTAAGCAACAGAAAAAAGAATTAATGATCAAGTTGCTTTGCAGGTATGCGTTGCTAGATACACCACAGGGCAACGAGCAAAGCTTGTGCCCCGTAGGAAGTGGATTATGGGAGCATCCATCTTGATTGGAACTGCGGCGACCATGTTGTTGTCCATTGCGTTGAATGTTTTGCCATTTACTCCCCAGTACTTCATTCTTGTTGCTAGACTGATGGTTGGCATGCAATGGTTGTCACTGAAGTCACCATGAAGAAGCTCCATGAAGACATCAGAATCTGGCAAGATCCGGCGACGAGGAGTAGATGCATGCGAGATCCGGCGAGAGGAATCGCACGACGAGGACGTTAAGAAGTAGGGCGATGGCGATAATATTTAGGAGTGCAATTAGAGAAGAATAGGAAGGAGGGGCGGTCTGCTTAGGAGAAGGAGAAGAAGATGGTAAGGCAGGCGGATTTGGTAAAAGAGAAGGAGAAGAGGGGAAAAAATAAAAATGAGGGTGGGCTGCTCCAAAATGAATCGGGAAAATGAAAATGAAAATAAGTCAAAGGGATAGAAGAGGGAAAATTTTGCCAATCTTTTTTTATTTTTATTATTTTACCATCTATGGTACACGTAATTTGCCACGATAAATAATTTCATGTCTATGGCAAATACATTGTCGCAAACAATTGCCACAGAACATCGTGACAAAATTATGGCAAAAATATTATCGCAACGTTTGCCACAAAATATTGCGATAAACTTGTGGCAAAAAATTTATCACAAATGCTTGTCATAGTAGAATATTTTGAATCAGTGGCAAAACATATTGTCATAGATTTAAAAAACTATAGCTTTTGAACGTTAACTCAATTATTAGTGGCAAACATAATGGCAAAATTTAAAAAATTATCACAAATTGTTCGAACGTATATTTTTAATCACAAAAATAAGTTTGTCATAAATTTCGTCACTGATAACACATTTTGTGGCCAATTATTGTTGGCCACTCTAAAATTTTGCCACAAATTCTTTTTTTTGTAGTGTTTATTCTTGTACCAATTTTGTAATATATTATGAATTTGAATCTTTGACATGTGGGCAATTGATTCATATATAAGGTTTTTCACTGATTATTACTTATAATTACCGTCAAAGTGAGGTTACTTGTACTGATTAGTGGTTTTTCTTATCATACGATGAATGCTTCAGATTAATTCATTTAATAGTTTGTTTCAAAAGAGAATTATTGGGTATTTTAATTGAAAGTTTTGTTAATGGAGTTAGTAGAGTGTGCATTGGTCAAGAAATATGTCTGTCCAAAGGGGATATATTTTTTAAAATCAGTGTATTCTCATTATTTAACTCATCAATGTTTTATTTCGTAATTGCATGCTCTGACCAAAGGGGAATGTGTGATATTTGGTTAGTCTTAATTTTAATATATGCCCTATAATTTAATCTAACACATTCCAATTATATTATGATGAAGTTATTAGAGTGTGTGTGGGTCTAGAAAATTTTTCTACCCAAAGGGATAAGTTCTCAAAAATTAATACATTCTCATTGATTAACTTATTCTTAAATCACTTGTTGTGTCATGCCTCAAAATTTGGTCACGTGATCGGCCAGAGTACAGACAAGCACTTCGAAGCCTACCACTGAATATACAAACCATGCACAAGAAAAAGTAGATAATCATGACAAATACCAACTCAAATGACGCTAATCCATAAACCAAAATATCAATGTCAATCTAGATAATTAAGACAAAAACATAAGGAACGGATCCAAAGGAAATGACACGATGTAAAGATTCAACATGTTCAAGAACCAAACACTAGACTCATCTTACGACTCAACTACAACATCTAGTTTCACGAGACTCGCCACCAAAGCTTGCCGCCACCAGTTGCGCCATACTGCAAAACAAAACGAATAAAACAGTGAGTCCATAAGGAACTCAATGGGTGGCTCTATCGAGCCTCAACTTAAGTCCAAAAATAAGCATATGAGACATAATTATTTCCAAAGAAATACCGAGTTGAAATATCACATCAGTAAGAACACTTGTTTTAAATTATCATGTCCAAGAACACCACAATTACTCGGTCCGTGCCGGCCTAATTTAAATAGTACACTCATTCTGCCCAAATCGGCCTAAGCTCAACGAGCAAACAAGTCGGTCGGTAAAATCCTAACTTAGCGATCCTTTCACCCGGGACCTCTGAACTAGGATGACATACTAGTTCCAACGCCCACTCTGGTTGGGAATAGCACATCCAACCCAAATCCACTCGGGTCTAATGTCAGCGTGGCTCACTGACGCAATCTCAAGACCCCTGCCACTCGGGTCTAACGCCAGTGTGGCTCACTGACGCAATCTCAAGACCCATCAATCACTCGTCGAGTCGGGCAATAACTGCACCAGTTAAAGACGCTTCTCAGCCCGGCCATCACAATCACATCCACATGCACATCCCATTAATGGAAAGAAACAAACATTATAAATAAAAGGAGTTAGCTCGTGTGGCTACGGCTATGTTCACGTTCCTCGGGTGCATGCGCAAAGCACACCCCATGCGGCCTCATCTAGCCCCAAACCCTTGGCTATTTGTCGTACCACCCACCATCCACTCATACTAAAATTTAGTTTCTGACTTCTTGTCCAAAGAAAATAAATAACAGGTTGTCATGCACCGAAATTTCAGCACCCTGCCGAACAATTTCAGCATTACGCACCTCTACACCATTAACTATTGCGCACTCAAAACTTTATCCAACCACCCAGAAATTTTCGAACAATCTAGTATATTTCTACCCAATGGTTTCACTGTTAAGGCCGAAATTTCAACCTTACAAAGAGTAGAATTTCTGCACTTTATTCTATAAGGTTTAGGATTATTCTAGAGCATATGTCAACCTCATGACAATAAAATTAACATGTAATGCTATGTAAGTACAGCGTACAACCAAATGTGATTTCAGCCTACTTCCTCATGAAATTTCAGCATCTCTAAATATCAATTTCAGCATATAACTAAGTAATTTCAGTATATCTACATATTAATTTCAGCATGCTATTTTTATAAATTTCAGCCCAATCACACAATAAAATTCAGCACCAAATAAGGGGTTTCGGTCTAGGAAATTTCGACATGAACCATGTCATTGCTACCCTACAAGTTCAGGGTCATTCGACCCACCCTTAGGCAAGAATTCTCATATTTTTAACTAGGGTTTTAGCATGCAATCAAATCATATTCAGCCTACATTCTTAGGTAAATTTTAGCTCATTCTAGAATATAATTCCAGCATATTATATAACTCTATGAAAATTTGAGTTTAATCTAGAGTAAAGTTTCAACCTACAAGTATAGGCAATTTCAGCATTTATCCAAGCGAAATTTCAACAAACTTATATCGAAAAAATTCAGCATGTTTCTACATAAAAATTCAACAAGATAGATAACATATTTTCAGCCTTAAACTGGATTTAATTTCAACCTACATACATCAAGAAAATTTGGCCAGCCCCATATTCAAAAATTTCAAATATTTAGCATGCTCCAAACTAGAAGACAATATAGAGGATTGGCCCAACAAATTAAGGGTAGATCCTAGGGCTGATAAAACATCACCAAAGCATCACACATCAAATAAATATTTTGCTAACCAAAGATCTATGAGTAAGAATAGGGAATTTTGGAGTTGGCATCATACCCTCAAACCAAAACCAGTTTTTCTAAGGTATCCTACCCTAGTTCCATACTCGGCTGGCCCTTAAGTTCATGGGATAAATTTTTAGGGCTGCCATAACCAATACCCTACCAAAGAGTTCTCCTCCACTTCTCAAAACACAACAAGGATCAACGAATCAATCAACGATTCTGTTGGCTTAAGGTTTTAAACCTTGGTCTTAATCTCGGCTTTGATGATAACAAACATGGAATTAATATTTCATTGAGAAATATTTTCAAGTTCCATATCGATTAGCTCTTGATTTCCTCGATCAAAAATATTGAAGAAATTAGAAAATCGGAAGGACATTGATCGTCGCGTTCTGGTTCGTCGTGAGAATCTCTCGAAGATCGACGTGTGCACCAAAGACGTCTTGGTCGAGTCTAAAGAACACATGGAAACCTCTCCAAATTGACGCACGTTGAAAGCCGAAACCCGAAAACGAAGCGCGCAAGAAGAAGGCTGAAAAAATCAAGTTCAGCCTAGGTTCGGTCGACCATTGGTCGACTGAATGATGTTAAAAATTGGCAGTAGCCAATTTGGTCGACCGGTCGGTCAACCGAAGATGGTTAAAAATAGGCAGTGGGTACTTCGGTCGATCGATCGAGGCCAAAAATTGCTAGTGCCTACTTCGGTCGACCGATCAGTCGACCGGACAGTAGAGGAGCTAATCGCGACTCATTCGGTTGACCCTTCAATCGACCGGAGAGAGCGACAGAAGCGCAGAAAGCCAGCAGTCGTTGGGCGATCGATCGACGATCGAACGACAATCGACTGGAAGGCAAAAAATGGCTAGATTTTGTGCCGTTGAGCGCTGGTTCACCCGAGCTTTTTTCTTAGCTCTATAAATACCTAAGCCTAAGCCTTCCTTTGACACCTTTGATCACTCCTAACTTCCTTGAGCCATCCTTTGATCAATTCTAAGCCCTCATTGAGTTAATCTTATGAAAACTCTAGCTTGAACCTTTCATCTCCTTGATTTAGCCTTTACTTCATTGCTTCATCATCAAAGGCATCAAGATGAAGCTAGGAATCTTGTTGTTGAGCTAAGTAATTTATTGTTTGATTTTTTGCTCCATTTATTATTGTATTTTGTTGTTTATTTCTTTATATTTGAGCTTGTAAGAAGACCTAGTGTTAGGTCTTGTGATTGAGTGGTATCCTTGGTGTAGAATGTGTAAAGCCACTTGTGTAAACGTAGTTTGCTAGGATTAGTTGAATTGTCCTTAGGGTTGAGGTGGGAGAGTGCTCTCGGTAGGAAGGCGGGATACTTCCAGGTGTGGAAGTTCCTTCGGTTTGAGAGCGGAGACTTTCCGGTGTAAAGTCCTCATTGTAAGGAAACTAATTATTAATCTAGTTAAACTAGTTTGGAAATCCTAAGCGGGGTGCTTAGGTAGTGGAGTAGGCATTGGGGCCGAACCATTATAAATCACCGTGTTTGCATTGCTTCTACTTGCGTTTGCTTAATTAGCATATTTACTTTGCTTCCGCTTATTATTTAATTTGTTAATTGCCTAAGTAATCAAGTAAACGATTAAAACCGGAATTAGACGAAAAGATTAGTAAACACACTATTCACCCCCCTCTAGTGTGGCCATTTCACCCAATAATTGGTATCATAGTGGGTCGTAGTTTGAGATTTCACCATCTCGTCTACATCTAGTCTCGATTCGAAAATGGCTCTAGAGTTGGTAGCGTCTTCAGCTCCTAGGTTCGATGAGTCTAACTTTGGTCTTTGGAAGAGTATAATGTATACTTTCCTAAAGACTCAAGGTTTATGTGTATTTGACATAGTAAAGACAAAATATATTGAACCTAAGGAAAATATGGATGCATGGACCCAAGAACAAATTAATATGTTTGAATTAAATGCTAAGGCAACAAATTGCATATATTGTTCTTTGGAAAATAATATATTTGAAAAGATCAGACATTGTACTTCCGCATTCGATATTTGGGCTTGCTTAAATGTCTTATATGATTATGCTAAAACCGAGGAGTTAGAAACTTTTAATGAAGGTAGTGATGACATTGGTCATCCTTCCAATACTAACATGATTTTTGAAGCCCAAAATGTCTCTAGTCATAGGAGCACTAAAAATCGGAAAAGGAATGTGATTTGCCATGTGTGCAAAGAAAAAGGGCATCTGAAAAAAAATTGCCCTTCCATGAAGAACAAGGCAAAGAAAAGGTCAAATGCTTTCACATCATCATCTTATTCAAATGAAGCATCCTCTTGTCATGACTATGAAGTCACTTCAAAAGTTTGCCTCATGGATGCTAATGATGAGGTACACTCTTCTTCTTCTAGTCATGATAACAAAAATGATAGTACTAATTCATCTAGTTCTCATGATTTGCTTTATGATGAATTAATGGATGAATATAAAAGCATGTATGCCTTGCTTGTTAAAAAAGATAAAGAAAACAAAAAATTGAAGAAAGAAAACATAAGTCTTAGCTCTCAATTACATGATGTAAAATTAGAAAATGAGAAGCTAAAAATTAGTGTCTCCAATCCATGCCATGATATCTTAAGTATTGACACTAAGGATTTGAAAACAAAGAATGAAAATAGCATGTTGAAAACTCAATTGCATGCTATTCATAAATCTATAAATGACTTGAAAAATGAGGTTATTTTTCTAAGTAAGAAAGTTAATAATCTATCTAGTAATTCATCCTTTAAGAATTCTAGAAATACAAATGTTTCTTTCAAGAATGCTTATGCACATCATGTTTCTCATGTCAAGCATTCTAACATTAAACCTCATGTTCAAAAGAAAATTGTTTCCTCTAAGAATGCACATGCTTAACATAGTTCACATGTCAAACATTCTAATGATAAATCACATGTCCATAGCAAAAACGAAAAGAAGTTTAATGGACATTATTTTTATTGTGGTGTTTATGGGCATACTATTTATGATTGCGCATTGAAGAAAAATCCAAGTGTTGCTAGGACACTTTGGATTCCTAAGCCCTCTAACCCCCAAAGACCCAAAGCCATTTGGGTACCAAAGATCTCATGCTATTTTATAGGGGGAGCTATAACACAAGGATGAATGAGAAATGAAATATTGAAGTTGACCTTGGATCCAAATGAGAAATATTCCAAGAGGTTGCAACTTCAAGCTATCATGATGTCATAGATATGGAAATTGGCATGAAAGACTTCGGTATCATCTCCTATACCCTCTTGCTTAAATTATAGTTGGAGTTTTGATATATGCTTAATATTAGTATATTTTCCGCTCTTGATAAGTTTCAAAAATGTTTTTGATTTTTGATTTCTGATCTCTTCGGAAACCTATGTGGCCTATAATGGATCTAAGCGACCTTGCGGTTCTAAATCGTAGGCTCATTGTGGCTTTTCGGTTTTCAACCAATATGAAGGGTTGGAGATCAAATTTTCATATTTATTACTCTTGTGATCTCTTAAAATTCGTTTTGATATTACTTGATTTCATTTAAAACGGATTTCGAACTGTTTAGCAAAGTTAGATTTTGAATGAAATCTTTGATGCTTACTTTGCTATCTAGAATGATTAACTTGCTTCAAATAATTATGTCATTATGTTACCAATGATTTCCTCATGCAAGTTAAATCTGAGGTTAAATGGAAGGCTAATCAGAATGAAAAGATTAGTTTGGCTAAATTTTCAAGTATGAGGTATGATTTCGATTTTCATAAAATCTTAGTGTTATATCTCAATATCTAAGCTTGAATTATGTCTCTATTCACATGTTTAGAATTACATGTTAAACCCTTGAATTCTCATGAGTAGGTAGAATTTTAGTACTTAGATAAATTTCATTAAATGAAACTTGCTCTTGGTTGATATTAACTATTATAGACATTCTTTTTAAGTCCAAACTAGTTAAACATGTTTAGAGATCTTATTCTTCAAATATTTCATATCTTAAGATCTCTTTGATTCATTTTGATATCATGATAACTTCTTTAAAATGAATCTCTACTATCTACCATAGGTTAAGATTTTTAAATAAAACTTTGCATTAAACATTTGCTATTTATTAAGTTAGATTGCTAGTTGGTATATGATTTCAGTATGATACTAATGAAGCCTACTTGCAAGTTGAGAAAGTGATAAATTTAAAAGGCTAAAGAAAAATGGAAAGAAAATGAAAATTATGCAATTTCTCAAGAAATGAGGTGTGAGTTTCATTTTGGCAAAATTTTTGCATAACACCTCTATTTTCTTGATAAAATGATTTCTCTATGCTCATGAATGATTTTGCATGATAATTGATTGAAATCTCATAAGTAGATAAAATTTTGATACTTAGGTAATTTCATGTCATCTAGATTGAATGAAATGTGCTCTAGGTAGAAATTCATCTTAGAGACTTCATTTTAAGTTAAAACTTGATAAACATATTTGAATTGACTCATGATTTGCTTCCATGTGATTAAAATTGAAAAATCATATGAAAATGGATAAATTGAAAACAAGTTCACTTTAGCATACCTAAAGTTGAGTAGAGTTGACCTAAGTCAACAAATTGACTTAGAGACTTCATTTTAGGTTTAAACTTCACAAACATATTTAGATTTACTCATGTTAGGTGTCCATGTGTTTAAATTTAAAAAATCATGAGTAAAAGTTAAAACTTGATACTTAACAATGAAATACAATGCTTATTTTTGAATGAAATCATGCTAAGGTAAAATTTTGACCAAATGACATTATTTTCATTTCAAACTTGATAAACATATTTTAAGTGAATATATATTGATATCTGGAAAGTTTGAATGAAAACTGAAAACTTTTGAAAAATAGCTAATATTTACGAAAATGCCACTAGATTTCAGCTATTTTTAAAAAAATGTGAAAAATTTATTTTTGGATGATTCTTGAAACTGCATGTTCTCTGAAAAATCTAGTTTCTTTAGTAAAAATTTCAAAAAATTTCAGTAAGAATATGATTTGATATAGGTTTTTGAAATTGAATTTCAAAACTTTAAAGTATCGTTCTTTCCATATGTTCATTTTTCCAATACTTTGATTTTTGGTCCAATCTTCGAATGAGACTTCAAGTATGATATTTTGAATTCACATTTGGTATCGTTCCACTCATGTGATGAGAAAAATCATTTCTAAAATAATTTTTGACTCCTTGATCGATACACGAAAATATCAATACTTAAGCCTATACATGATTTCTAAACTTGGAATATATTTATCATCTAATGCTATCATGTATGATTTAGTCTCATATTAGATATTTGATTTTTCATCCCTTTAGTTGAGATTTTCATGTTTCATGAAAAAAAAATTAGAGTCTCAACTTTGACTATAGGTTGACCTTTCTTGCTCTTTTTGATTGATGTCAAAAGGGGAGAAAAATATAGGTAAATAGGAAGAAAATATAAGAAAACCATGCATATAGATAGGGGGAGTTCTATTATGTAGATATGCATGTTGATAGGGGAAGAAATCCCATGTTTGATATCCTCTGCGCTCTAATGAATATATTTTCTTAAGGATGTTTGTCATCATCAAAAAGGGGGAGATTGTTGGTTTAAGGTTTTCAACATTGGTTTTAATCTCGGTTTTGATGATAGCAAACATGGAACTAATGTTTCATTGAGAAATATTTTCAAGTTCCATATCGATTAGCTCTTGATGTCCTCGATCAGAAATATTGAAGAAATCAAAAAATCGAAAGGACATTGATCGTCGCGTTCGGGTTCGTCGTGGAATCTCTCGAAGATCGACGTGTGCACCAAAGACGTCTTGGTCGAGTCTAAAGAACACATGGAAACCTCTCCAAATTGATGCACGTTGAAAGTCAGAACCCGAAAACGAAGCACGCAAGAAGAAGGCTGAAAAAATCAAGTTCAGCCTAGGTTCGGTCGACCGGTCAATCGACCGAATGATGTTAAAAATTGGCAGTAGCCAATTTGGTCGACCGATCGGTTGACCGAAGATTGTTAAAAATCGGCAATGGGTACTTCGGTCGATCGGTCGGTTGACTGACCGAGGCCAAAAATTAGCAGTGCCTACTTCGGACAACCGATAGATCGACCGGACAGTAGAGGAGCTAATCGCGACTCAATCGGTCGACCCTCCGGTCGATCGAATAGAGCGGTAGAAGCGCAAAAAGCCAGCGGTCGCTAGGCGGTCGATGTGTCGGTCGATCGACGATCGACCGACAATCGACTGGAAGGCGGAAAATGGCTAGATTTCGTGCCGTTGAGCGCTACTTCACCCGAGCTTTCTTCTTAGCTCTATAAATACCTAAGCCTAAGCCTTCCTTTGACACCTTGGATCACTCCTAACTTCCTCGAGTCATCCTTTGATCAATTCTAAGCCTGTATTGAGTTAATCTTGTGAAAACTCTAGCTTGAACCTTTCATCTCCTTGATTAAGCCTTTACTTCATTGCTTCATCATTAAAGGCATCAAGAGGAAGCTAGGAATCTTGTTGTTGAGCTAAGTAATTTATTATTTGATTTATCGCTGCATTTATTATTGTATTTTGTTGTTTATTTCTTTGTATTTGAGCTAGTAAGAAGACCTAGTGTTAGATCTTGTGATTGAGTGGTATCCTTGGTGTAGAAGGTATAAAGCCACTTGTGTAAACGTAGTTTGCTAGGATTAGTTGAGTTGTCCTTAGGGTTGAGGTGGGAGAGTGCTCTCGGTAGGAAGGCGGCGCAGATACTTCCAGGTGTGGAAGTGCCTTCGGTTTGAGAGCGGAGACTTTCCGATGTAAAGTCTTCATTGTAAGGAAACTAATTAATCTAGTTAAACTAGTTTGAAAATCCTAAGCGGGTTGCTTAGGTAGTGGAGTAGGCATTGGGGCCGAACCACTATAAATCACCGTGTTTGCATTGCTTCTACTAGCGTTTACTTAATTAGCATATTTACTTTGCTTCCACTTGTTATTCAATTTGTTAATTGCCTAAGTAATCAAGTAAACGATTAAAACCAAAATTAGACATTAGACGAAAAGATTAGTAAACACACTATTCAACCCCCCCCCTCTAGTGTGGCCATTTCACCCAACAGATTCGATCGAACAAAAATTCCAGCATGCCTCTCATACAAAGGGGGCGGCTAAACTCATGAGAAATCACCATACATCTAGGAATCTAACCACTCACCGTCAAGGGAAGATGGAGAGGAAAATGATTCTTCGAGTTCTCGCGCTAACGATCTCCGACGGCTCCAATTTTCCGGCAACCAAGTAGTGCTTTTTGCTCTCTCTCCAAATGCCCAAGCCTAGGGATTGGTGTAGCCATACGGTCTAGGTAAGTATATATATATAGTTTTTATGTTATTTACTAAAATACCCCTCCTAGATTTAAGTCAAGCCCAAAGTCCATCGAAACTTAACCAAACTGAGTTCCGGTCGAATCCCCAAACTCGACTTGAGTCCAATCCAAACCCAACATCAGCAACAACTTAATTAAAATAATTTTCCTAGCGCAATCGGGCCATACTCTTAATCGCGTCCTCCGAATTTACTCGGCCTGCTTCGACGTGCATGCCACTTTCTCACTGAAGCCAAAATTAAATTAATTAATTATTGTTTTCACGGGTATTACATGTTGAAAAGATAGTGACACTCATAGGATGTGAAAAAAATAATGTTCTTCTGTATATATATGTCAAGGTCAGTGGGAGAAAAATATTTTTTTCTATTATTAACAGCTAGCAAAATGTGAAACTATCTGACCTAATAATCCTATTAGTGGACTTTACATTGTACATCTCATTACAAGACTCCGAACATTTAGAATCAAATTTTTGGTTGTTAGATATCTTGTAAATAAAGAAGACATTATAGTTGAACACATAGAGACAATTTAATTACGCTAGCATATCCCTTAACCAATTACGATGGCAATATTACCCGTTTAGGCGGGTACCCGCGGGTATTTACCCGTTTATGACGGGTATGGGGGATAGTTTCCTACCCGCGGGGATTTCGCGGGTAATTTTTCTTACCCGTTTATTATATGGGGTGGGTACGGGTATTATAGTACCCATACCCGCGAGTACCCGTTACGTGCGAAAATTACTAAATTAGAATATTACCCTCGGTACATATACTAAAAAAAATCTAACCTAATTCAATACTCATATACTTTATGTTTTGAACCCTTATAATGATGATGCTATCAAAATGTTATGTGTTTATCAAAATGAAGTTGTTATACTTGGAGTTGTTATCAAAATACTTGAAGAGTTAAAGTGTTATTAAAATATTATAATTTATATTTTTTTTAAAGTGTCATGTGTACCCGCCAATACCCATGGGTATCTGCCCCCCATGGGTAATTAAATGAGTATCCATTTTTGATAACGCGGGGAATAAACGGGTAGCGGGTACCCATTTATTTCGCGGGGCGGGTAGCGGGTAGGCACCCATCGTACCCGCCCCGCCCCGTTGACATCCCTAGACTCAGGGCTCGTTTGGTTTGCTAAAAAATGGGGGAGTGGACAGGATACCGCCCTATGTCCCTGTTTGGTTTGCTAAAATGGCTTCGGGATAGGATTTTTTAAAAAAGTTCGGGATAGGATTTCTGCCTGTTTTGGTGTACCGAGAAATTTATCGGTACACCAAAATAAGGCAGAGGACATCAGTGCCAAAAGACGACAATACCCCCGTTCTCTCGCGTCTCGAGTCTCTGCTCGTCTCCTCCCTCTCGCGATCAGTCGCCTCTCTCCCTCCCTCTCTCTCAGCAGGTTAATTCGGCCATCGACGCATGCTTGCGTGGGGGCTCCGTTGGCCACAGAGCTCTGCTGTGTCTCCGTCAACGTCTCTATGTTCTCCCCTGCCCTCGTCACCCTCATCGCTCCAACTTTGAGAGAGTGGTCGGCGATGGAGCGAAACAGTAGCGGCATAGGCGGGGTAGGGAATGAGTGGTCAACATGCTGCAGATAGAAGCTGATTTGAGTGCGAACATGAGAAGGACGGGTTGTGTGAAGCATATTTTTGGAAGCCACTTTCAACACCTAAAACTGGCTAAAAGGAAGAGCAAGCGGGAGCCGTATACTCAATGCATTTCTCTTTCTACGATGTTCCTGGAGATTGGAATTGCGGCGATTTTAGAGAGCAGGGAAAGGTCATGAAGGTCACTTGGCTGATGAGCAGGTGTCGCCATCGCCCACCTTCCTCACCACGGTGATCCCGATTGACTCCATCAAGCGCTTCACCCAGTCACAGGTCGTCCTGCTCGAGCCCACCCTTGTCTTTCTACTCGTTTGGTTTCCCCTCTGCCTCGCTCTACACTTCACGAAGTTCGACGGCAGCTGGACCGCCTGGTTCCGGATTCACTGGAGGCCATTTAACTCCCGGTACCAAATCAGTACCAAATGATGGATCCTTGAAAATATAGTTCATTCTTATGCTGTATTCTTTAGAGCTTTGCTTGTCCTTCATTATCCACAAGTGGACATGTTTTCTAAAATTGCAGCAGATGCTTTCTCTTTTAATGGTTCTGAAGGTGAAGATGTATTGAGTCCTTCATTTACAAGAGATGGAAACCTCAGAGTAGGAGTTTTCAACCCAAATACTTCATTGATGTCTTCAATTGACCAACAACAGAAGGTCGGAACGAAAATTAGGGCAACAGTCTTCCATGAAAGTGGAAGTCAGGGGAAGCCCATTCGGTGTTGATGTCTACCTATGCCAGCAGAAAATTGATCACATTGATAGATTTGTGGAACTTCCCGGTTTAAGTTTATCCAGCATGTTCCCACCTCTTCTTGTTGTTAATGTGCAGTCATACTAGTTAGTTGCTCAAAGCGCAGCCTAGATTTATAGATTCTTGTAATAAAGGAAAAACTGGAAAAGTATTCTAAAGTAGCCGAAGCTAGCAGAGCACGCGTTATGTGCTTACAAAGAAAAGTTTACATAATCCTTCAATATGAAAGATAGATTATTTTACAAAGCTGCTCAGTTACAACTTATGCCTTTCAGCTTGCAGCCACTTGTTGGCAAAGACACTATTTAAAATTAGTTTAAAAAATATAGACCAAGTTAAGTCAGACAAGTTTCAACTGTTAAAAAGCAAGTTGTGCCAAAAGCAGACTTAGAATTCATGCATAACATGTTCCAGCTGTTACATCAAGGAAACACATTACAGAACTTGTAATCTAGTATGAGCAACTTTGCTTACATGTGATTGTGTAGCCGTGTAGGAGTTTATTGTCTTGATTTGTACATGTGTTTATATAGCTCAATAATATAAATTGCAATGAACCATATAGTTAGCTGTGAGCCTATAGCAATTAATTTTCTTCTTAATGCTGGAATATGCATTATTGAAGAATATTGAAGAATTGATCTTGAGGACTAAAAGTTTTGACTGAGTTTGTCGGATGCAACAAACTATCATTTGCTTGGCTTATGATCATGACCCGCTTGTTCTTGTAAGGTAAGGTATAATAAAGCTACGTAGATAAAAAGAGATCTATAGACAAAGAAAAATTATATAGAGAAGAGAGTAAAATAACCTCTATTTGAGAATCAATTTAGGTTTGACATCTTGAAGAAATGTCATGTTTTTTTCTTCATAGCTACATTCTGAAGCATCAATTAATTTACAAGGTTTCTTGTCTCTTGCAGGTACCCCTGTATACTGCTACTATTTTCCAGAGTGAAACTGATGGTGAAGGAATAAGTTTTGTTTTTTATTTTAGGCTTTCTGAAGCATTCTCAAAGGAACTTTCATCTTATTTCTTAGAGCGACTTATTTAAGATATGATGCTCTCATGGATGCCTTAATTTATTGATAGAACAACTTAAAGACTCAAGTGTTTCGTAATAGTTTATACACCCATATTGATGGAACTACTTCAACATTTGTGTGTGGATGCTTTGATTAATATTTACGTAGTTGATTATTATTTATTAATTTTTTTGTTGGATGAATCTTTTTTGGATCGGTATTTATTCAGGTTCTAATCCATTGTAGAGATTAACCGCTTCTGTAGTCTAGTTAATGGTGCATTTTAAGACTTTTTATTGTATTAAGAAATTTTAAAATTATTTTATATATGAAGACTTTTATATATATAATTGAATTTGAGCATTAAAAATATGCAATGGTATTTTGGTCATATTGTATTGTACAGGATTGTATTTTAGCGAACCAAACGTAGGACGGAACTGGATATCGTGTCCTGTTTTTGACGAAACAAATATGGTATAATTGTTGTCCCAAGACACCTGGTGTTCTGTTCTTGTCCTTGTCTGATGTCCTGTGACGAATAGTTTGCGAACCAAACGGGCCCTCAGACACATAGTCTTTTTCATGATGCCCGGATCCTACCCTATATAGGACCGATTCCTAGTTTTGGAACCGATCGACCCTACCCTGTTGGAACTAAAATCGGACTCTATCCAGAACCACAAGTTTCGATTCTGGTTCTAGGTACCATATTGGAACCTGTTTATTTACATGTTCCAGAATGGATTCCAATAGGTTCTAGAACATGTTCCAAAATAAGTTTCAATACATGTTCAAACAGGTTTCAAAATAGGTTCCAACAAGTTCCAAAACAATTTCAGTATAGGTTACGGGTATCGGTTTTGGTTTCGGTTCCAAGTACTGATGTGTTGAATCCGGAACCGAAACTAAAACCGATTCCTTAATTTTTGTCCTGGACCCTACTTGAATTTAATTCAGGTCTATCCGAAACCTACCCGATCGGATAGGTTCCAACCGATTCTGAGTCTACCTGATACCCATGCACACCCTTAATTTTGGGTTTATTTTAATGTGCTTGGTTAGTGAAAGTTTTATTTTTATTTATATGTATTATTCACTTATTGAGCACTTTGATGCATGATTGTTACATATTATCTTGTCACGTGCTTAATAATATATTCATTTTGTATTCTATTATCACAATTGGATATATGTGTTCAACATATTTGAGACTCGGTGTCATATTGAATCAAATTGACCTTTGATTGATACTATATTTGAGTCTAGGGGCATGTTGATTTTGGTTATCCATATGTATTCAGTATATTTGAGACTCGATATCATATGAATCATGATATTCATTAATTAATTGATATCATATTTGAATCTAGGGCATCATTACTTTGTTTATAAATATATGTTTAGCATATTTGAGACTCGGTGTCATATAAATTATGTTGTCCACTGATTGATACCGTTTTTTAGTACATGGACATTATGATTTTTTAGAACCATACAATTTCTCTAGCCGAAAGATATATATATAAGAGAAAGTATGATGACTGACAATTAAAGTAGCATTATTCTTATGAGATCATTTTGAGTGCTATTTTTATGCTACACTCTATACCAATGATAATTGTCATTAATTAATGTCAATTGTATTCGTAATCGTGGATGAGTTTTATGTCAATAATTGACATGATGATTGTCGTGATCCAAGCAGCTCATAGTTGGTGTTATTAGTCAAGTGTGGGCCTGATTAAAGAAGCTCATGATGAAGGGGACCTATTTGATCGATTATATATTGAGGCTAGGTCTCCTCTACCCACATGACATAGTGTAGGATTAGAAATCTAACTCATAGTTGTTTTCCCCATCAAAATAGAACTTTTTGAGAAAGTGTTGTAGAGGAATATCTAGTTTTTCCTAAAGACCCAAAAAATTATTTCCGTTATAATTATATCTACGTCAAGTAAAAAAAATTTTACTCCTTTATTTATTTTTGATGTTCTTAAGTTCATGTAATGACATGACTTAATTTTTCTTACATCTACAATTCTATACTTACACAACAAGAAAATTTGGAAATAACGACGCTTATTTTTTGACGTCTGAAGAAGCGTCGAAATGTCCAAGGGTGGATGCGAAAAAGTTTAAAAATATCGACGTCTATATTAGACGTCGATAGGTAAAACGAGAAATATGGCGCTATTTGGTCGAAAAGGCAGCGTCGAAAAATTTCGACGCCAGCGTTTCGACGCAGCTGGCGTCGAAAAATTTCGACGCCAGCGTTTCGACGCAGGTGGCGTCGAAATATTTCGACGCCACCTGCGTCGAAATGGTGGCGTCGAAAAATTTCGACGCCACCTGCGTCGAAATGGTGGCGTCGAAATTTTTCGACGCCACCATTTCGACGCACATGACGTCGAAATGATGGCGTCGAAATTTTTCGACGCCAACATTTCGACGCACGTGGCGTCGAAATTTTTCGACGCCACCATTTCGACGCAGGTGGCGTCGAAATTTTTTCCCGCGCGAACGCGCGGTCGTCGAAGCAAGTATCACGGGTTGAAAAATTTCAACCCGTGAGCGTACGGTAAGCAGCTGAAATTTCATTTCAGCTGCCGACCGTACGAAATTTTATATATATATATAATTTATTCAAATATTGCTACAGTTCCTTAAATAAAAAAATATAAAATTTACCTATAAATTTTACCTTCACCGCCTAAATTTGTTCCTATCGCGCGCCAATTTCTTCCTTCGTCTCGCTGCGGATCGATTTCTTCAGTCGTATCAGGTAATTTCTTCCGTCCGATTTCTTATTCCGTCGCTGCTGTTTTGTTTTTTTTTTTTTTTTTTTTTCTTTTCTTCTTTCTTCTTCCGTCGATGCTGTTGGTTTAATTTTTTTTTTTTTTTTTCTTTCTTCTTCCGTCGATGCTGTTGGTTTAATTTTTATTTTTTTTTTTTCTTTCTTCTTTCTTCTTCCGTCGATGCTGTTGGTTTATTTTTTTTTTTTTTTTTTTTTTCTTTCTTCTTTCTTCCTCCGTCGACGCTGTTGTTTTTTTTTTTTTTTTCTTTCTTTTCTTCTTTCTTCTTCCGTCGATGCTGTTGATTGTTTTTTTTTTTTTTTTTTTCTTTCTTCTTTCTTCCTCCGTCGACGCTGTTGGTTTTTTTTTTTTTTTCCTTTCTTTTCTTCTTTCTTCTTCCGTCGACGCTGTTGATTTTTTTTTTTTTTTTTTTTCTTTTTTCTTTCTTCTTCCGTCGACGCTGTTGGTTGTTGTTTTTTTTTTTTTTTTCTTTCTTCTTTCTTCTTCCGTCGATGCTTTTTTTTTTTTTTTTTTTTTTTTTTTTTTTTTTTTTTTTTTTTTCGTCGCTGCTGGTGGTTATCTTTTTTTTTTTTTCGTCGCTGCTGGTGGTTATCTTTTTACGTCGACGAATCCGTAATTAACTAATATATATATTTTTTTCTGTTCATCTCGACGAAGCAACCGGCGGCTGTAAATTTTGCTCTTCGAATCAACTCGAGATCCGGCTCTTATTCTCAAGTTAGTATAAATTTAAGATTTAAGATCAGTTATCTTGTTTAATTTTTTTTAAAATATGCTATCATGCTTTATTGCTTTATCATGTTATATTATGCATGTTACTGCTTTAGATATTAATTTAAATATTATGCATGTTAATTTAAATATTATGCTTTAGATATTACTGCTAACTATGCTATCATGTTATATTATTACTGCTATCTTTAATTAGAATTATTGCTATCTTTAGTTAGATTATATAGTTACTAATTAATAAATACTATATTATTATTATTATTATTATTATTATTATGTAATTATTATCACTAATTAATAATAATAATAATAATATTATTATTACTGTTGTTATTATTATTATTATTATTATTAATACAACTAATTAATTATTATTATTATTATTATTATTATTGTTATTGTTATTATTTATTATTATTATTACTGTTATTATTATAAATACTATATTATTATTATTATTTAATTAATATCACTAATTATTATTATTATCATTATTGTTGTTATTATTATTAATATTAGTATAACTGAATTAATAATAATATTATTATTATTTAATTATGATCACTAATTATTATTTTTATTATTTATTATAAATACTATATTATTATTATTATTACTGATATTATTAGAAATACTATATTATTATTATTAATTAATTATTATCACTACTTAATAATATTATTATTATTGTTGTTATTATTATTATTATTAGTATAACTGAATTAATAATAATATTATTATTATTTAATTATTATCACTAATTAATAATATTATTATTACTGTTATTATTATTATTATTGTTATTATTACTGTTATTATTATTATTATTGTTATTATTACTGTTATTATTATTATTATTGTTATTATTATTATTATTAATATTTATTATTATAAATACTATATTATTATTATTATTATTAATTATCACTAATTAATAATAATAATATTATTATTATTAGTATAACTGAATTATTAATAATATTATTATTATTATTTAATTATTATCACTAATTAATATTATTATTATTACTGTTATTATTATAAATACTATATTATTATTATTATTTAATATTGCTAATTATTATTATAATTATTACTAATTATTATTATTATTATTATAAATACTATATTTTTATGCTTATTAAATATATTACTAAATAATATTATTATTATTATTATTTAAACTTATATTAGAGTATATAAATAATTAGAATAATTAAATTTAGAATTCATTAATCTTATCTTGATGGACTAAATTTCTTGCTTCCAACAATGAACTTTTTATTTAAACTTCTCAATTTGATATTTTTATAATTTTCTACCCAGAGCTTAGACCCGTTCGAGAAATATTTTTTGATTTTATAAATTTTATTGATAAAATTTAGTTGTAATATTAAGTTGAATACTTATTTCGATACGAAGAAATACGTATTCTACTTAATATTTTACTAAATAATATCAATAAAATTTATATTTTTCAAATAATAAATCTTGAATTGTCCCTTATTGGACAGTTTAGCAACACAATTATTAATATCGCAAATTTAATTTCATTTTATCACACATGTCAATGAAATATCGGTTGCATCTCTTTTGTTCTCCGGTACGCTTCAGAAGTTTTGCGTACTTGGAGAACTAAAAAGAGATGCTGCCGAAATTTTCAATGACTTGTTGTGATTAAATGAGATTATAAGTGCGATATTAATAATGTGTTGCTGAATGGGATAGGACCAACTCACCTATATGACTATACTCTTTATAATAACATTGAAATTCACAAATGTAGTCAAAGATGGATAAAACTTGGATGTCAGCACCTCAATCATCTAAAGCCTATGCGAGAGGACTGAAAAATTTTATGCAGTTCGCAATTGATAATGGATTGGACACTGAATTTGGCACAATGAATTGTCCGTGCAAAAAATGCATCAATAGGAAATATCATAAACCAGAAGATGTTGAAAGACACTTGATATGGAATGGAATTTTACCGAGATATACCATTTGGTATTACCATGGTGAACCTTTATATCCGACAACAGAAGCACAACTTGATATATCAGACAGAGCTGAAGCATCCCATCAACTACATTCTCATAATGATGAAACACCAATTAATGTCAATGATGAAACACCAATTGATGTCAATGATGAAACACCAATTGATGTCAACGATGAAACATCAAATGTTAATCTTGATGAAGCTCCAAATGCATTCGAACCGCCACAAGAATCTTCCCAACATTCTATGATGGATGATCTTGATGTTCCTCTGTATCCAAATTGTGTAAAATACAGTAAATCATCATTTATCATTCAATTATATCATATAAAGGTTCTTAATGGTTGGTCTGGAAAGTTGTTCTCAATGTTGTTAGAATTGTTGAAAGAAGCTTTTCCAGAAGGCAATACACTTCCATCAACGTGTTATCAAGCAAAAAAATATGTGAAAGATTTGGGTTTATTCTATCAAAAGATACATGCTTGTCCAAATGATTGCATTTTATACATGGATGAAACTGCGGAAGCATCAACATGCAACATTTGTGGATTGTCTCGATGGACTTCCTCTTCAACTAATGATGAATCAACAAGTCAGTTAGAACGGAAAAAAAAACCTGCAAAAGTGTTACGATATTTTCCACTTATTCCAAGACTGACTCGTTTATATATGTCATCGAAGACAGCAAGCTCGATGAGATGGCATTCTGAAAGACGCACCAAAGATGGAATCATACGACATCCTGCTGATGCAGAAGCTTGGCAAGCTTTTGACAGAAGATATCCAGACTTCGCTGTTGATTCACGTAATGTTAGATTGGGTCTTGCAAGTGATGGATTTAATCCATTTCGATCAATGAGCACAACTTATAGCACTTGGCCTGTTGTATTGATACCTTATAATATGGAACCGTGGGCATGTATGAAGAGATCTTCAATCATGTTATCAATGTTAATTCCAGGCGCTAAGGGACCAGGAAATGACATTGATGTGTACTTACAACCTCTCATTTCAGAATTGAAGCTATTGTGGAGCGGAGTAACAGCATTTGATAGTATCTCCGGCGAACAATTTACTCTGCGTGCAGCTTTAATGTGGACCATTAATGATTTTCCAGCATATGCAATGTTATCAGGTTGGAGCACTAAAGGACGATATGCATGTCCCATATGCGGTGATAAGACAGATTCTCGTTGGCTTAAATACGGAAAAAAACATTGTTATTTAGGCCATCGTAGATGGTTGTCACAAGAACATCCGTTTCGTCAGGACACTGAATTATTTGACGGGACAATAGAAAATGATAATGCACCAGTGTCAGTTGATTCAAAAATTATTTACGAGCAGATACAACACATTAAACATGTTTATGGCAAAACTACCAACACAAGTAAAAAGCGCACTCGAAATAATTTGGGTAGTGAGTCAGAAGGGATTAATGCAGACACACAAACTCAGCAAAGTTTTCAGAGGACCGATTTTGGATTATGGAAAAAGAAAAGTATATTTTTTGAATTACCATATTGGCAGCATAATCCATTGCGCCATAATTTGGATGTTATGCATATTGAGAAAAATATATGTGATAATCTGATTGGTACTATATTGGATATTGATGGAAAAGGGAAAGATAATTTAAATGCACGATTAGATTTGCAAGACATGAATATAAGACATCATTTACATCCAATATTATTACCAAATGGCAGATATGATATACCCTTGGCAATTTATTCAATGTCCACTATTGAAAAAGATCTCATGCTGACATGTATCAAAAATATGAAAGTGCCCGATGGATATTCATCAAATATTTCTAGATGTGTGAATCTCAAAGATCATAGATTACAAAACTTGAAGAGTCATGATTCACATATACTGCTTCAAGATATTTTTTCGCATGCATTACGAGGAATTGTGCATAAAGATGTTCTCCTCATTGTGAAAGAGATTTCTGCATTTTTCAAAAAGTTATGCAGTGCCAATTTAGACCATTGTGCCCTGGACGATTTGCAATCACGTGTGCCTTTGCTCTTATGTAAAATGGAGCAAATATTTCCACCGAGTTTTTTCACTATTATGGTGCATTTGATGATTCACCTTCCAACAGAGGTGAAACTTGGTGGTCCTGTTCATTACCGTTGGATGTATCCAATTGAAAGGTTTGTTTTATTTATATTTGTCTCGTGGTCCGCATGATTCACCTTCCAACATGAATTTGTCTCGTGTTCATAGGTTATTTATGAGATATAAATCTCATGTTCGAAATAAAGCACAACCAGAGGGATCCATCGCTGAAGGATATATTGCTGATGAATGTCTTACATTTTGTTCTCGATATTTAAATAATATTGAAACGGTGTTCAATCGACCGCAAAGAAATTATGAAGTTGAAAATATTGAAAACTACTTATTTTCTTCTGGTGGTCGATTTATTGGCAAAGCTCGCATTAGTACGTTGGATTTAAATGCGTATGCACAAATGCACAGATATGTCTTGTTGCATACTCCAATGATTGAACCATACAAAAGGTATCAATTGTTATTAAATGTCTCCATATTTTAAGTTATTTTAAGATTATTGGTGTAATTTTTATTTTATTGTCTCAGGCAATTTCTTGAAGAACAATGTCATATAAATAATTTATCAGTTCCATCAAATGCTCAACAACAAAGGTGGATCATAGAGAGATTCGCATTGTGGTTACAAGATAAAGTATCAGAAATGATACAAAATGATTGTGATGCTTCACTACTTGCGTTAGCTCGAGGTCCAGTATCTGTAATTAAAAAATACGATGGATTGATTATAAATGGTTATAGATTTCATACCAAGCAACGAGAAAGATTGCGTAAAACACAAAATAATGGTTTAATGGTTGAGGCTGACAATCGTCAATATTATGGAGTTCTAACGGATGTAATTGAATTGGACTATCGTGGGGTATTCAAGGTAGTTCTTTTTCGTGCTGAATGGGTTGATATAAGAAATTCACGGGGTTT
The DNA here is from genome assembly GCA_034359265.1 of Canna indica. Taxonomy (NCBI): domain Eukaryota; kingdom Viridiplantae; phylum Streptophyta; class Magnoliopsida; order Zingiberales; family Cannaceae; genus Canna; species Canna indica. The sequence goes on along the minus strand of CP136898.1, from coordinate 24,772,079 downwards.
ACGAGTGGATGAGAATGGATTCACATTAGTTAATCTTTCTCGATTATTTCATACCGGTGCATTTCTAAAAGATGACCCGTATGTGTTTTCATCACAAGCAAAACAAGTATTTTATATGTCAGATCCGAAGAATAATGAGTGGTCGCATGTCATAAATGTATATCCTAGAGATTTATATGACATCGGTAAATGACTTATTATTTATCAATATTATTTATATAATTTGTTAATCTTTATGCATTTATCAATATATAATATTATGTTATTATACAGGATGTCAAGATCAAGAATAATTGATTCAGATGCTGAGACTCGTGAGGAGGGTGAGCTTAGCCCCGAGAGTGGGCGTCCTGAGTCGTCACAAGGACGAATTCACAGACCTTTCTACATTTGGAGTTAGTTTTTATATCATTATACATGTGAACATTATTTATTTAATCAAATTGGTATTAATATTTTCTGATGTAATTTAAATACAGACACTACAACACAAATGCAACATGAAGGGTCTCCATATTTTACAGCTTCTTCTGTGTATACACTTAATTCCGACCAGTTAATTATGGTCAATTTTTCTGATTGGGGTCAAAGTCATGATGGCGGCCACAGATTATTCTCACGTTTTATGGGGTTACTAGTGCGTGATTCTACAGTCTTACCATTGACGCCTGACCCTTGGAATCAAATTTCTTCTATATATAAGAATGAATTATGGGAGCAATTATTGGTATGTTATGAATTTATATGAATTTATGTTAGATTGCATTATTTAGTTGCGTGAAATTATATATTAAATATATATTTTGGGGTCAAACTAATATCATTTATAAATGCAGAGATATTTTTTGATCCCTACTGAGAACAGGGATCGTATTTATCGCACTACTATGGCAGCCTTCGACAGAAAATTTAAAAATTATAAACTTATATTAAAAAAAAAAAATTTTAAAATTGAAGAGTCAAAAGAGGAAAATTACTCACGTCGACCACGAAATGTTAGTAGAGAATCATGGATAAGAATGGTCGATTATTGGCATTCTTCGGCTAGTCAGGTAAAAAATTATATTTTGATATTTGTAATATTTATTTTATAATTATAATTAAATATGACAGGTTGCGTCTGAACGGGGTCGAAGGGCAAGAAGTGCAACTCAAGATTGCATACATACTAGCGGTGCGACCCCTTACATTCAAAGACGTGCTGATTTTGTAAGTAGTTTAGTAAATAATTTATAATTTATTTGTTTTTATTTTTAATATCTTGTAAATAATTAATTTTTATTTATATTGTGTGAAGCGACGTACGCATAATAGAGAGCCCAGTGAGCTCGAAGTGTATAGAACAACACATCTTCGTAGAAGTGGACGAGGATATGTACGCGAAGAAGCTGCTCAATTTATGGTATAACACATCTACGAATGAATTAAATTAATATTTTTTAAATTTATAATCTATTTTTTGAAATGTAGGCCACCGCCGAACAAACACTTAATGAACGACTTGAGATTAATCCAACAACAGAGCGAGTTCAACTCGAGAACCAAGTATATCGGGAAATATCTGGTCCCGAACATCATTCTCGAGTTCGCCTACAAGGGATTGGAGTCACACCAAGTCAATTTTATGAACGTCATCGACAATCTTCTGTTGCATCTTCCCACGATGCAACATATGACGAGCTTCGGCGGCAACAAGAGGCTGCAATGAAAGAAATGCAGCAAAAACATGATGCTGAGATGAGGGAGGTTCAGCAAAGACTGAACAAAATGGAGCAGATGTGGTTTCAACAACAATTTAATAATTCATCGTCACAGGGACTAAATCCAATTATTAATCAAGCTAATATGTTTTCCTCGCCAATTGATTATGTATGTATTTATTTAATTTATTTGTAGTTGATATTTTTAGCATTGTAATTAATTAAATATGTTTTTTAACAGGATCGATTGTATGTTCCTGAAAGTCTTCCTCACGAAATACCACCGGCTAATCTCGGAGAAGGTACAAGTAAAGATCCATTTTTAAACTGTAAGTAATTTATATATTGTCATACTGAATATTTTAATTAATAATATTAAAATTTATATGCTTATAATTGATATAAATGTACAGATAGAGATGCTGATCCGTATAGAAAAGACGACGAGGAAGACCAAGAAGACGACGAAGATCAAGAAGACGACGAGGATATGGACGACAATGAAGATTAAATTATTTAATTTTATTTGTAAATAAAAGTACTGTTTTAATTAAATTTTGTATCACTGTTCTAATCAAATAAAGTTGATTAATTACTGAATTTTGATGATAATTTGATTAATTTTAAATTAATTCGCTAATTATTATATTAATTATTGATTAGGAGTAAAATTTATTTAAAAACGAAAAAATGGTTAATTAGCATATTGACGCCTGTGCAGGCGTCAATATGCTTGGCTTATTGACGCCTGTGCAGGCGTCAATATGCTTGGCTTATTGACGCCTGTGCAGGCGTCAATATGCTTGGCATATTGACGCCTGTGCAGGCGTCAATATGCTTGGCATATTGACGCCTGTGCAGGCGTCAATATGCTTGGCTTATTGACGCCTGTTTAGACGTCAATATGTTAGGCATACTGACGTCTCATTTCGACCGCACACGCCGTCGAAATTTTAATATTTACGCCAGGATAGACGTCAATATTTAAAATTAAGCGGAAGGTTTTCGACACGCGTTTTCGACCGATTCACTGCCGTCAGAATGCATATATTTACTCCCTCCGACGTCAGAATTTCTTTATACTCTGCCGTCAGAATTCCAACGATGTGTTGTAGTGTTATAACTCATAATCAAATTAAAAAATTGAGTGTTTTTAATTTGATCTCATTTTTTGGGCTTGTCATAGTTTTCTACGATATGTTGTTGTTTATTTTTATCAACTAGCTACTAGTAATGTAGCATTTACAAGATAATGGTAATTTTAGTTTCTTCTTATTTGTATGTTTCCTTTACGTGTCATATTGATAAATTTTGTCAATTTGATGCATAACTCAAGTTGAATTCCAACAACCTAAAACTTAAATCACACAAATTAAAGCTACAAATTAAGTTCCGGCAAAGCTCATATGAGTCCAATTTTAAATTAGGGGAGCCGGTTTGATACGTTAAGTAAAATCCAAGGCAGTTTCATCAATTACTCAATTTTTTTAACTTTAAAGTGCTGCTTTTAGAATAAGTTTGATTGCTCCCAGCAATGATTTTAGAATCAGATAAAGTACTGATTCAATTTTAAAAGCATTGCGTCTATTAGCTCAATATCCCCAATTAAGTGGAAAAGATATTTTACTTACCTTGATGATGACCTATATCAACTTGGGTTAGCCTAAGCTTGAGTTGAACCAAGTTTTCTGAATCAAATATGATTAAGTTGGGTATGGCAATGTGTTATCTTGGAGTCAGGTTTGTCTTGGTTTATTCGAATTAGTTTTAGGTTGAATTTAATTAGATTGAGCTTAATTGGTTTTGGCTAAGTCAAATTTATTTCAATATTAATATTTTATTATAATTTTGACTAACAATTAATTAACAAGTTTGGCGGATAAAGTTAATTATATTTATGCAACATCAAGTCTATTTTGATTTCTAATGATGCATGCAGCTATATTGAGATATTTAAAAATAATTTTCATTTAGAGTGTGTTTGATTGTCCGCAAATATAAATACTGTAATTTTAATTATAATATTTAGATAAAAAAATTATTTGATTGACTGCAAAATTTTTTTAAATCATTTAGTAGTTACAATTTGTGTTCCAATACAATATTGTGGACTACAAATGCAATCATTTAAGTATTATATAATAATTAAAAATTACTAAATTTGTGCGACTTAGAGTCGTCGGATGAAAACGGGATAAATATCAAAGTTATAGGTTTTCGCACACTGAACGCGATGGTAGTACTAGATATTAGATCTGATGTCGTTTGGTAGATTTTTTTATATTTTTTAGTATTATATAACAATTAAAAATTATTAATTTATTTTGATAAATAATTAAATAATATAAAACATATTTTACCAAACTAAATGATGATTTAAAGTATAGAATAATATTATTCTGGCTCGAATTGATTCTGTTGTAGCCAATCAATTATTGTTGGGGGTAAAATGATATATTTACTCTTTTACCTTTATTTGACTGACATTTTCGTGCCTCCAATGGGTCGTGCTCGAGTCGCCCAAATTCCGAGCCCGATCAGACCCGTTACCAATCAGGACGTGCCTGGCACAACCCGAATTTCCAAAGGGGCAACCTAGCTTGGCACAGGGTCGTCGCTTCAAGGTCGAGCCAAGCTCAGCCCAATCCTGAGATGAGCTCGGGTCGGTCCCGGGCTGAGCTCGGGCCGGGCTCGGGTTAGTTCTAGGCGCGTCGAGCTCGGGCCAGCCCAGTGCCATGCTTAGCCTTGCGCAGGCCAGGCTAGCTAGTCCTGGGCTCAGTCCAGCAGGGGCGCATACCAGCCTGGTCTGCGCCAAACTGGCCTACTAGTTATTAGGCTATAAGGTCGGGTCGGACCTACATCCCCTGGCCTGTCATGATAATGGGTGGTCTGAGCATGATTTTATCGTGTCGGGCTATCAGACCGGGCCAAAATTACCAGACTTAGATACAAAGATGCAAGTGTAATTGCAGCTTTCATTTGCGGCCAACCAAACGTTTGCAAATAAAAATTGCAACTCTACTTGCGGACAACCAAACAGTAGGCTGCAAATTCTGTTCGCATACATTGGTCTTTGTATGCAAATACTTTTTACAGTATATTTGTACTTGCGGGCAACCAACTGCCCCCTTAAATAATTTAAATTTGAATGAAATATATTATTTAGGTTTGACTAAGTAAGCCACGTCATAGAGTAAACAAATTTTTTAACATAACATAAGCTAAAGTTATTACAAACTTTAAACTATATGCTTAAATTAATATAAATTTTAAATTTTGAACTAGATTTATAAAATTATATAAAGTATGGGCTATTTTCTTAATTAAAACAAATAATTTTTAAAATCAAATCAGTACGTCACATTATCAAAATTCAACCTATCAGATCATCAAGTTGATGACAAATTTAACATAATGTTAACCCTCGGATTATCACATCATTACGTTGATGATAAATTTGAATTATTATCAACTGTATAGTACATATTAAAATTGATAAATTAAAATTAATAATTTATAGAAACTATGAATTATTTTAAAGAAAATCAATTCATTTATAAAGACTAAAATTTCTTAGACAAGTTAAAAACCCATCGCATCAATGATTTTTTTTAAGAAAGGAAGACTTGAGCTTAGATAGACCAAGGGGAGTAGATTCCCTATTAATTACATTGACCATTATCTTAGAACTTGATTCAATTATAAAGGGAGGCAGCCCATTAGAAATGACATAGAGAAGGGCCTCGCGGATGGCAGTGGCTTCATGTATAAGGGGAGAGTTTCCCTCGCGGTAGGAGCTAGTGATCGAGAGAAAGATGCTCTCGCTATCCCAAGCTACAAATTCAATACCACCCGCAAAATCCAAGTGAGAAGCGTGGGGAATCCATTTGATGTTAATTTATCTTCTTTTTTTACTTTTGATACCTATTTCTAGTTTCTCTATTTTTTTTCTAAAAAATATATAGAGCAAATACTCATAATCATATCTTCAATCTCTCTTTTTTCCAAAATCATAACATGGATTCGAATATTTTCGGATCCATAAGTTAAAGTCAAATTTTTTGATTTTGCCCTCATAAGTCATGGGCGGGTTGGTTTGGACGTTGGTCGATCAGTTCAACAGGGTTTGGACCGGTTCAAAAGGGTTTAAACACAATTAATAAAATATACTATCCATTTTGCTTTATACCGCCTTTTTTACTCTATACCGCCACTATTCTGCATGTACTTGGCGTTGGAGCTTGGAGCACGTATCTACTTCATCATCATCTATTGCTCTTCTTCCCCGATCGGCGTTAGAGCTTCTGGAGACTCGAGGTTTTCTTAGCGCCTTGCTTTGTTGACGTCGAATCATTTGCTCTTCCTCGTGCTCGACAGTAGCTCAACCTTGTTGCTACTAGCGGCTTCCTTTTTTTGACGCTGATGATTTCTTGCTTTGTTGATGCCGAGGATTTCTTGCTTCGTTGACGTCGAGATTTTTTCTTCATTCCTCTACGACCTCGACTAATACCTTGGCAGTTATATACTTTCGGCAAAGTCTAAAATTAGCTGTCACAGGTTTGTACCTACTGTTTCACTGGTTTTTTGTTTATTATGTAGACACATTCCATATTAGTGAACAAATCTCCAACGATATACTCTTTTTGCTTGATTTAATACTTTTATGAAAGTATGTAATGCCCTATTTTTTGGGTACTTAGCGGCATTTCATACAGTTTCATTAGGAAAGTTTCTTGACTATTAGCCACTTTAAACAAAAATGGTTGTTACACTATATTTAACAGGAAACCCTAGTTGTAACTTGGGAGTTGTTTTAAGACTTTCGCAAAAGTCTGTAAGTATATCTGTCCAGGTTTGTATCATCAGTGTGCTTGGTTTTTTGTTTAATTTAGTAGAAACATTCTATATTAGTAAAGATAAAAATGATGATATTATCTTTTTTGTTCAATTTCATACTTTTGTGAAATTATGGAATTCTATAGTCTATTCCATACTCATTTTGATTTCATTTGGTTATAGGTATATGTGTGATGGCTGATGCACATAGTTTTGTGGTGCAAGATTCTGATGCTGACAATATCCTGTGAGTTATTGAAATATATGTCATTCATCCTCACTTATTGTTAACTACGAATAAATAAATAATGATCAACTGATATCATTGCAGGTCGCAGCATCTTGACGATGATGACTTTATTGTGCCTAATTCATATGTCAATGTACAAACTTCTACACAACAAGCGTCAAACCAGGTTGAAACTATAGCTGCCACTGTCATTGTAGCTCAAGAGGCTCAAAAAAATACAAATCAGTCATTTTTAGATCTAAACTTCCCTATGATATTTGATGATGATGAGTATGACTACATTGAGGAAGAGCTTGCTGATGAGAGGATAAGAGAAGAAGTGGAGGCAATCGAGGATTTCCCAAATTAAATTTTTACTTCTAGTGATGTAATTGGAAGATATTTTTCATTGGAAGAACATGTGTACGAGAATAATGGAGCAGATGAGGGTGTGGAGAATATCCACACAAGCGATGAAGAGACTGAAACATATGTGAACAATGATGAAGATGTCATTCCTTTAGAATCCTATGATGTTTTCACTTCTGAAGATACTAATTTCATTGATTTTGACTTCATTAACGGTCAGTATGACATAGGGGATCATGATTTTTAAGTTGAAGAAGAAGATGACACCCTGGTAAACTCCATGAATGTTTATCCAATTGATGATGATTCACAAACTTCAGAATTGTATCTATATCAGGTAATTCATTTGAAAATAATCCTAACAGTATAAGGTGTGTTCCATACTTTTCTGAAAGTATTGAACTAGAGCAAATACTAGTTTTGTTGTCTGTAATGTATACTTGTATATGTTACCTTTTGTAAAACTACAATAATCATACCAGTATAAGGCATTCCATACTTTGGTGAAAGTATAGAATTAGAGAAAATATCAGTTCATGTATCATTTTTTTTATACTAGTCTAATAGATACCATTTGTAATGATTATATTTGAATTTTGTATGAGTCCATATAATAGTCATTTCGTTGATAGGCATTCCATACTTTTGTGAAAGTATAGAATTAGAGAAAATATCAGTCCAGATATCATTTCTTGGATACCAGTCTAATAGATACCATTTTTAATAATTATATTTGAATTCTATATGAGTCCATATAATAGTCATACCATATAAAGGCATTTCATACTTTTGTGAAAGTATGAAATTATAGAAAATATCAGTCCAGTTATCATTTCTTGGATATCAGTCTAATAAATACCAGTCCTATATTAATTTCAGATGTTTCCTGATAGAGATAGTTTTAAGAGAGCTCTTACCAAGTATTGAATCAAGCGAAATTTTGAATTGAGACACATCAAAGTCGAATGCAAAGAGCCAAATTGTTGTTGGACGTTGTCAGCAACCGACATGGGTAAATTTCAAATAGTGACTTTTGTCAATGAGCATAATTGTACTGTTGCAAGGCTAAACTTGGACCATCGACAATGCACTGCCACTTTTGTTGCGAATCACATAAAGGAGCATCTTTTGGGCAATGAGAAAATCACTAGTACTTTCGTTATCTCTGAGATAAGAAAGGTATTTAGAGTGCGTATATCCAAATTGATGAGTTGTTCCTTAACCCACCGTTCCCGATGTGTCTTCTGGGCTTTCGGAGCATGCTTGCGTGGATTTAGAGAATATATGCGTCCTATATTTGTATTGATGCAACACATCTGAGAGGTAAATACCTAGGGGTTCTTATGATTGCAACTTCTATTGATGTAGAAAATAGGCTTTTTCCCGTGGCATTTGTTGTGAATGAAATTGAAAAAATAAAAACATGAGAGTGATTTTTGGGTGAATTTTTTAGATGTATCCCTGGTTATAGGGGATTAAGTATTATGAGTGATCGGAACCGAGGCATTATAGCTGCTGTGAGAAATATCTTTCCGAATGCTGCGCATGGATATTGTATAGTTCATCTTGCAAAAAATTTAGTACATGATGTTCGTTCAAAAGATGTTGTACCCTTGTTTTGGGCAGCTGCAAGATCAACTACGGAACATTCATTTAATAAATGTATGCAAAAGATATTGGTTATTCATGAGCAAAGTTACCAATGGATATCTCAATTGGAGAATGAGAAATGGGTTAATTTCTTTTTCCCCGGTAGGAGGTATGATATCATAATAACTAATTCTGTGGAATGCTTGAATGCATTACTTAGGGAAATTCGTGGGTTGCCAATCACAACATTGATTGAGATGACAAGACGCAAGGTCTCGGAGTGGTTCTTCAAGAGACGTAAAGTTTCTCTTACATTGACCACTACTTTGACAGGAAAAATGGAAACAGATTTAGTATAGAATCACCACAAATGTTGTTAGTATGTTGTGCATCCACATTGGGACCATTGCTACCAAGTACAAATATCATACCAAACATTTATTGTTGATTTAGCTAATAGATCATGCTCTTGCAGGAAGTTTCAGCTTTATGGTATTCCTTGCTCACATGTCATGGCTATTATCGATTATTGTAGTCTTGACCCTTATCAGTATTGTGAGTGTTATTTCACTATTGAGACTTATAAAAATATATATGAGGATAAAATTCATCCGACAAGAAGCAAGCAATATTGGCATAGAGAACCTTATGATACCTAAGTAAAACCACCCCAATCTTTAGTACAACCTGGTAGAAAAATAAAAAATAAAAAAGAGAATCAAGATATAGTGGCAAACTTCAGAGGAAGTGCTCAAGATGCAAGCAAGTATGGCACAACAAACGTTCATGCAGAGCTCCCCCACCCAGCTGATAACACACTTCATTTTTTATAATATTTTTGTTGGATAAAATTTTGAGAGTATATATCATATTTTGGATACCATTTGATGTAGGGTAATCACCTGAATATATCCTGAACTATCGACTTTATCTCAAATGTATCCTGAACTTTCGTTTCTCCAAATTGCATCCTCAACTATCAGATTTGTATCAATTACATCCCTCCGTCAAAATTCCGTCAACTACTCCGTTAACCGCGTGACGTGGCATGCACACGTGGATTAAAAAATTATTTTTTAAAACTCTAATTAAAAAATTATTTTTTTTAAACTTTATTTTTTTATTTTTTTACAACACTCCTCCTTCTCCTCCTCCCTGCCTTCGTCCCATCGTCGCTGCCTCCTCCTCCTCCTCCTCCTCCCTCCCTCCGCCGCCGCCACCGTCGTCGTCGCCGCCACATCCTCGATCCTCCCCCTGCCTCTGCCCCCGTTGTCGTCGCCGTTGCCTCCTCCACCTCCCTGCCTTTACCCCCGACGTTGCAGCAACTCCCGCGCGCGTTGCGCACCACCCACGGGAATGGCTGGCCGCAGCTGGCAAGTCCTCATGCCATCTCCTCATCCCCCAACACTACCATGCTGCCCAGCAATAGCAATACATACACCACCGAACACGACGGCTGCCTCTCCAGCTAGTCCATGCAGTCCTCTGCCGCCTTGAAGATGTCGCCGCGGATGTTATTGTCATCATCGTTCTCCACGAGCGGCCCCACAAGAATGATGGGAATCTGCCCGGATATAGTGTTTGCGGAGGCAAGGAAGAGGAGGAGGAGGAGGCAGCAATGACAGGACGAAGGCGGGGAGGAGGACAAGGAGGAGCGTTGAAAAAAAAATAAAAAAATAAAGTTTGAAAAAAATTAATTTTTTAATTAGGGTTTTTAAAAATAATTTTTTAATCCACGTGTGCATGCCACGTCACATGGTTAACGGAGTAACTGACGGGATTTTGACGGAGGGATGTAATTGATACAAATCTGATAGTTGAGGATGCAATTTGGAGAAAAAGTTCAGGATACATTTGAGATAAAGTCGATAGTTCAGGAAATATTCATGTAATTACCCTTTGATGTATAGCCATAATTTATTGGATTGCGTAATGACTATGAGTATAGTCAATATATATGTAATGATTAAATTTAAATTATGTTAATGAGTTGATATCATATTATGTTTTTTCGACACTTTGGTGAACGTATGGAACTGGTGAAAATACTAATTTTTGACTCTGTAACATAATTACTATTTGTTAATATATGATTGAATATCCTTTCTAATTATTATAAGTTGAATTCTGTATGAGTTAAACTTAAAAGAAGTCATTCCATACTTTTGTGAAAGAATGGAACCAAAGTAAATACTAGTTTTTGACTGTCATGCCTATTAGTATCTGTGCATGTATGATTGTATGGAACTATGAGTATAGTCAATATATCTGTAATGAGTAAATGTGAATTTTGTTAATGAGTTGATATCATATTATGCTTTTTCCACACTTTGGTGAAAGTATGGAACTGGTGAAAATACTAGTTTTTGACTCTGTATTACAATTACTATATGTTAATATATGATTGAATATCCTTTCTAATTACTATAAGTTGAATTATGTATGAGTTAAACTCAGAAGAAGTCATTCCATACTTTTGTGAAAGTATGGAACCGGAATAAATACTAGTTTTTGACTGTCATGCCTATTAGTATCTGTGCATGTTGATTGTATGGAACTATGAGTATAGTCAATATATCTGCAATGAGTAAATGTGAATTCTGTTAATGAGTTGATATGATATTATATTTTTTCCATACTTTGGTGAAATTATGGAACTGATGAAAATACTAGTTTTTGACTATGTATCACAATTACTATATGTTAATATATGATTGGATATCCTTTCTAATTACTATAAGTTGAATTCTGTATAAGTTAAACTCAGAAGAAGTCATTCCATACTTTTATGAAAGTATGGAACCGAAATAAATACTAGTTTTTTACTGTCATGCCTATTAGTATCTGTACATGTATGATTGTAAGGAACTATGAGTATAGTCAATATATCTATAATGAATAAATGTGAATTCTGTTAATGAGTTGATATCATATTATGCTTTTTTCACACTTTGGTGAAAGTATGGAACTGATGAAAATACTAGTTTTTGACATACATAATGCCAACTAGCTAAATTAAACAACTCAGAATGTCAATTAGCCAACTAGTTTTTGACATACAACTCAGAAGAAGAAGTTTGTGAAAGTATGAAATTGAATAAAATACAGACATACAACTAGCCAAATTAAACCCTGTACAATAATATGATTACACTGTGATAATCCTTTATCAAATAGAGGATCATAAATAGTTTGGCATACAATATTTTTAGTATCGTTACAACTTGACATTTGAATATGTGTCATTGAAGAAAGTAATTGCAAGCTCTAGCCAAAACCTTTCCATGTTGTGTTGATTCTATTCCATTGGTTTTTTATTCGATCAAATATTCAATGTACTTCATCAAAAAGATACCACAGTCAACACTGAAATCTTGTTGAGGACATTCATAAATTTTTTTCCTCCAACCTTTCGATTTGATGTGGGTGCTAAGGTTGGGGCATATTGCATCCAGATGCTCATATGACATTGTTTGAAGCATTAAAACCTGCATGTCACATATGTATTGGTTGGAAGCAGTTAACATAGAAGTTTAAAGTTGTACTATAACATGTAAAAAACACTCACATTGTCCTCAAAATCTTGCGGCGAGCCATGGTAGGACGACATTGAATTTAGATGCAAGAAAAACTTTTACTCAACGTCCACCACAAGAAGATGCCAATGCCCTCCGGTATCTTTTGCTTTATTGGAATGGCGGAGCTGGCTACTATTAATGGGCATAAAAATATATTTAGGATAACAAGACACGACTGACGACCTTTGAATTCCATCCAATGTGGCCGCTCCATGACTTCTATAATATCTCTGGAAAAAGAAACAACTTTGTTTAGTTTAGAAGTGCAAAATTAATGAATTCATACTTTATCAAAACTCTGAAATTTCATGAAATAAACCATTAACCAAATATCATACGTTGAGATAACTGTAAAATGTCATAAATACACAAAAGAAGCCAACTTTCATACTCTGGAAGTACAAAATTAATGAATCTATACTTTATCAAAACTCTGGAATTTTATGAAATAAATCATTAACCAAATTTCATACTTTGAGATAATCGTAGAATGTCATAAATACACAAAAGAAACCAACTTCCATACTCGCAAAAGTAATGATTTCGTACTTTATCAAAACTCTAGAATTTCATAAAAAAACAATTATATATTACCATAAACTAGTTTATGAAAATTTACCTCGAAAATTGCGCCTAAATATATATGATTAGTTGGACTGTTACAAGCATTCCTTAATAAGATTGAAGCGTAGCCATTAATCGTGTCGTCGTCAATGAGCGCATCAAAGTCTAGTATATTCCATAAACTATCCAAATTTAAATAGTAGTGCCCACATCTCCAAATATATTCATTGCTCAACCTAAATCAAATCAAAAATATTAATAAGTATTCAATCTACTACATCATTCCAGCATATTCAATCCACTCACAAATATAATTATTGTCCCACAATAACAAATTAAATTGTAATAACACTCACTCTAATTTATTCAAAGATAGAAGTAAATTGGCATATCATCGTCCACATCTTTGAATTCAGTTCTTATCTGCACCAAAAATAAGAAGAGAGTTATTGTCATTATAGTTATTTGGCTGCATTCTTTTTAATGATAACTTCGAAGAATTCAATTTTTACCTTTCGAAGAATTTTTCCTTTTTTGGCGGTATGTTTTTTAATGATAACTTCAATTTTCTCATCTTTTTTCTCGTGATCTTCATCATCCAGACTTAAATTCAATGGAAGAATTGTTGTGGTATCTTTTTTCTCATGTTTTGACCTCTTACAGTATCTCTTTGCAACAACTTTTTTTTTTCGTTGGCTCCGAGCTTGCAACAACAATTATGGTTGGTTCCGGGCTGGGAACAACAAATTCTTCAACCTTTTTTCTAAAACTTTTTGGCTTTTTTGTCATCTATGTTTTGCCATAGGGGGGTTCCCCTCCTTTCCCTCAGATTATATGTATTCTTTTGAATCGATGCCCTCCTAACAATATTCCTATAAACAATACTTGGTGTTAGAGGACATACATCAGGGGTGGATCTCTTCTTCTGCCTTCTTTTTTCCCTCATTTGTTTTCGCAAATATCTATTGATGTGCACTTGGCAGTATTCTATTACAAAATCAATCAAGAGATCTTTCGTCGTCTGAAAAAAATTACATAAAAAAAAGTCATTCCAAAGTTTGGTGAAAGTATGGAATTAGAGAAAATACTATTTTGGAACTTAATTTATTGGATACAAGTACATGTATCATTTTTTGGATGTCATTTCTAAAGAGTATACTGAATTCCAAAATAGTCAACTTGATATCAGAATAAATCATTCCATACTTCGGTGAAAGTATTGAACTAGAATAGAAATGTAACTTCAATTTGTAACTTCATACCTCTAAGACCCGGGAAAATTTCCTAATATAAAAATTTATTTTGGTGCAGCGCGCTGGACCCGGGGGTAGTCGAGTCTCGGGATCGCCTCGAGTAAAAAGGTATGACTCGACTAATGATGTATGCAATTTGATTGGGCAAATGACTCTTTCCTTTTATGCATTTATACCTTAATCGAGTTTAAATCGACTCGTGTTGTAGTTAGAGTCAGAACCCAAGTCGAGCTCGGGTTTAGTCGAGTCTTGAGTAAGAGTCAAGGGCCAATATGGAAGGCTAGATGAGGGATTAAAATCCCTCATCCATGCTGCCGTGTGACTCATCTTGGAGTCGCACAAGGCAACGCATAGGAGAGGGGGAGAAGAAGCAAGGAAAAGGGGGATTTTGGTCGTTCCGGGATTTCACGCCGTCGCCGGAAGATTCGAAGTTGTCATCATCCGATCCTTCATCTTCTTCAATCAAGGTGAGTGGTTAGATTTGAAAATATGGGGGAGGCGGGTGGCCGAACCCTTAGTGGTGATAGGATCGTGTTTCTAGCAATTTTTTTGACGAATCGAGTTTCCATAGTTGTATATACATGATCCTTGTGTCAATACTTGCCGGATCGCTTTGTTTTCTCATCGTTTTCTACCATCTAGGGCTGCCGAATCATGGGGAAATGGGGTAGGTCATGCCAAAAATTTTCCCAATCCCCTTGACGGAAGTAGAGCCCTTAGATGATTATAAATATTTCATTGGAGCATTCTCCGTCGTCGATTTTGCATGTTAAACAGTTTGACTTCCCTAGAACTCCTAGGTGTGGCCGAATGAACCCTAAACCTCATGAAGAGAGTTCAGCCAGGGGTAGGGGAAGGGGTAAATCAGTCCACATGAAATTAAGATATATCAAAGACGAAGAGTTAGGGTCGTAGCTAAATTCTTCTTTCCTTTTCCTACTCTAAGGGCCATGGCCGAGCAAGGTTTCCCTTGCTCTAGGCTCGGGCAAGCCTAGGGAGGGGGAAAAGGGTGGGCTTTAGATGGAAACTTCCTTGGTCATAATGTTCAAACTATAGAGGCATGACGATACTTAGCAAGAACACTAACCATAGTAAGTAAATTGATTGATTTATGAGATTGAGGAATGCTAGCTTAATAACCATCCTTAGCTCATTAATTCTTTAAATTTTGAAATGATGTATTAGTTTACCATGCTTAGTATTTCATGCATAATTAAATTCATTGCTACCTTGCCATGCTAGATAAATTATTTCTTATTGAGCTTAATTCTAGAGGTAGTGTATAATTGTTATGTATGAATATCGTGGCTGTATATGGTAGATGCTGTAAAGTATGCTTATTTCTCTTTAGATTACACATGCTGTCCAAAAATATTTATGAGCGGAATTCCAAGGTCAGTACAGGGAATTCCTCACCTAAGGTAATGTAGAAGGTTAGATAACATGTAAGACATCGCGAGACGCTCAGCATATATATATGGAAACTTAGCTAGTAAATGATATCACTTCTAGGACTTCTAGTAAACATTTTGGGAACCTAGAACTCTTAGGTGTACACAAATTGAAAGGACAACATTAATTGCTTGACTCGGTAGCCCGGATTAGGGTTGGATATGGGCAAGGGCCCGAAGTGTATATAAGGAAACCCTAGAACATTTGATTGTGTGATGTGCTTGAGATGGTCCGTCGAGGAGTGTGGAGGTCGGGAATGACCAATGCTTAGCTCGGCCAGTGTTGGGTCTTGGGGTGCGCCAGCGGGCCCATTAGGTGCCAGACCCCAGTTGGGTGGGACTAGCTATCCTTACCCTAGACGGTGTCCGGAGACTCGTGACCATCCTAGTCGATGGCTCGGGATTGCTTGTTTATATCTTGATATGATGTGGCCGAACGGCTAGTATGATTCTACCTTGTATGGTAGGGCCGGATGTAGCTGAGATTTTTTGTACCATAAGTAGGCCCAAGGGCCAGATGTCGGAGGCTTGATAGGCCGAGATGGCAGGTTTTCATATATTCAGTTTATACAGAATGACCCATGGGGTTAGTAGTCACTTTAAAAGTAGCTTACCTCCCTGTATATTCATTATGTTGCCTTATATGTCATGCATGAATAATTAAGGATTATGTGGAGGTTCGCTAGAACCGCTCACTGAGTCCTAAGTGGATTCTCAGTTTGTTCTTTATTTTTACATAGCATGAGTAGTGATTGTAACCTGTCGACATAGTGCAGCTGGTGGCGGGAGGGGTGCCATATCTCGTAGCGGCGTCCATGAGTCATAGTCCAGTGTTTAATAGTTATTTTCTTTTCTGCACTGACAGTTGTTTTTATAAAAAGTTTGTAAAACCTTGATACATGGGAGTTCAGCTATTCTGATGATAGTTTTCTTCTTTGGTTTGAAATATAAAATTGTGAACTTTGAAAACTTTTAAATAAAGTTTGTGATGAGATTTCTTATGTCGTCATGTTCTGGTTTCTTTATGTCAGTGTAGACAGTAGGCTACAGGGTAGGATGTAGGCCCTGGCCGGTCACACTACCATCAGTTGGGGTGTGACAATACCCTAGTGCGTGGCCGGAATAGAAGTTGTTCTTCGGGTGAAGGAATAAGATATTCAACAACTCCATCATGGGTCACAGACTTCCATTTTGAATCGAGGGTCCTTGTTTGCCAATTTATAATAACTCATTTCCACAATCTGAGCTTATCTGGTATGGTTGTAGGTACCAAAATGGGAACATGTTCAAAAAACCAACCATATCAAAGAAAATATAATCTATAAAATAGGTTATTAACAATATAAAACAAAATATTGACATATAAAAAATATCATACTAACCAGCAAAAGAATAACATAGCCACGCATGTAGGTGACAGCTGGGTTAGCTTGCTGTTGTTCAACTACTAATCTAATTCTTTCCCCAATGGAGGGGATTTGTCCGACTACGAATGAATATATACAATTGGACCAATTATACTTACTAATGTCATTCAGGTTATCTACATAACCCAACAAATAACCCGGTACACGATATCCGAGCGTACAAAATAATATACAAGAAAATACATATAAAATGTACAAATGACAGAAATCCTCAATATCTTCAGGATTGTTAGAATCATGCACTTGAATCATTAGGTCTTCAATTTGGGTCCTACTATGTGCTGCTCCATCAGGAAAAAATTTGTCCTTCATATAGCCCTCGGAACTGGCTTCACTTGCCTCCTTTGGAGTTCGAATTATTTCTCCTTGATTAGGCAGGCCTAAGAGGAGAGTCATGTCAGATTCCAAAATCTCTGTCACACCCCAAACCCGGTATGACCGGCCAGTTTACGCCACGTACCCCGAAGCCTAACCCAACTCAAACACAACAACAATAACTTGAACAGTGGGAGATTTTTTTTAAAAAAAGAATAGACATGACATCACGAACCAAACCAAACCAAAACTCAATATGAACACACTGAACAAGTCACTAAAAAGGAGTTCAAATAAATAAACAAAACTCCCCAAATAAAAATAAAATACGGAAACCATGACCCGAGTCAACATGACTCAACAACTCAAAGAGACACTAAAATGACTCAGGTATTCTCCTCGATCACGACATGTCACGAGACCCGCTGCCCTGCCGCCACCAGCTGTGCTACTGCACCTCGGTACCTCTCTGATCTAGTTCAAGTGCTGCAAAACAATAGTAATGAGGGGTAAGTCCAACTAGGACTCAGTGAGCAGATCAGTTCTAAATTCACCAAATCAATCATCATGCATAAAAATACAAATATTTGATATAAATAACGTAACAACAACGTCAGAAGAAATCAACAATAATATATCCATAGCTCTATGCATGAAATCAACATCCGTCAACAAATATAAAATATCTTTAAAAATGACGGAACATGCATTGGTAACACATACACTTCCCTATTCATATCCACAACAATAAGTATAAGCATCCATCAAAAAGTATAAACATATCCACACCAATAAAATAGGATGAATGCAATACCTCAATCATATGCATGCTCTCCAAACTCGTCGGTCCCACATAGCCACATAGGGTAGGTAGACAGGTGGCCGCCAAACTACCACCCAGCTCAGTGTTGTCTCTTCGGGGCATGCCCTCCCCTCACTGGCACTGGCTCTTCCGAGCTAGCCTGTTGGGGCATACGTTCCCCGCACCTGCTCGGGTCTCCGGATTGTCTCTTTGGGGTATGATCTCCCCTCACCAGCAGGACTTCCGAAATAAGGCCAACGCTGTCTCTTTGGGGCATACCCTCCCCTCACCAGCGAGGCTTCCGGTAAATACAACAAGCACATCACAACACCACACACGCAAGTATATAAGTATAAACTATTGGCAAAATTGCGACACTAGAGGGGGGTGTATAGTGTGTGTACTAAAGAATTCGCCTAAATTCAATTGTAATCGTTTACTTAGATCGATGCGATTCGATGAATGACTGCGGAAGCAATAAATATTTAAGCAATTAAAACAAGCAATCAATCAATGCAAACACAGGTATTTATAGTGGTTCGGCCCCAATGCCTACTCCACTACCTAAGCACCCCGCTTAGGATTTCCAAACTAAGTTTTACTAGATTAATTAGTTTCCCTTACAACAAGGACTTTTCACGGAAGGCACTTCCATACCCGGAAGTATCCTGTCTTCCTACCGAGATCACTTTCCCACCTTAACCTAAGGGACAACTAGTATTAATCCTATTAACAACTAAGTTTACACACTCAAGTGGCTTTACACCTTGCAAGGTAACCACTTACTCACCAAGACCTAACACAAGGTCTTTGCAAATCCAAATCAAAACAAATGTTCAAATAACAGTAAAATACACAATGAAAAGAGCTAAATGATAAATACAAGATTAACTACTCATTTCAGGCCTTCAAAACCTCCAACTCGTCAAGTCGTTGAGCTTGAACAAAATCTCGAGTTGAGGAAGCAAACGGCGCTTGAAGAAGAACTCGTAGAAGTAGCAAAGCGCGCTTGATCAATCTTTGGAAGGCTTTGATCTTTCTTTTAATAGCTCGATAAAATCTGTAATAGAGAAGGAAGAAGATTAAATGAAGTATCAGAGGGTGTATTTATACCCTCGCGAAGAAATGGCTGTTCAACGGGTAGAAAACTATCCGTTACAGACCGCCGGTCGAAGCGTCGGTCGAAGCATCGGTCGACCGGTCATTCGACCGCTGTAATTATCCCTGTGGTCAGTCAACCGACTGGTGGACCGCCAGACGCAAATCAATTGATCCGCGATCTTCAGTCGATTGACGCGGTATTGTGTCGCGGCTCATATGCAGGTCAGTCGACCGATTGGTCGATCGCCAGCCTCAGCCTCAATCCAGCCTCTATCGGTCGATCGACTGGTCGACCGAAGCACCCACTGCCTATTTTCAGCAATGTTCGGTCGACCAACCGATCGACCAAAATGGTTGGCTCCTTCTTCTTACCCCTATTCGGTCGACCGCCTGGTCGACCGAACATAGGCTGAATTGAGTTTCCAGCCTTGATTTTTTTTCGCGCTTTGTTTCCGTGTTCCGGCTTTCAATGAGCATCATCTTGGAGAGATTTTGACTTGATCTTTGGACTCGTCCAAGCGACTTTGGTGCACTCGCCGATCTTCGAGAGACTTTCGGGACGAACTCGAGCGCGACTATCAATGTCCTTTCGATTTTGCGATTTCTCCAATTTATCTGATCGAGGACATTGAATGCTAGTCGATATGGAACCTGAAACATATTCTCAATGAAATTATTAGTTTCATGTTTGTTATCATTAAAACCATCAAGGACGAGATTAAGGCTAAGGTTGAAACCCTAAAACCAACAATCTCCCCCTTTTTGATGATGACAAACATCCATAAGAAAATATATAATTATTAAGGTATAGAGGATATCAACTAAGGGATTTCTCCCCCTATCAACATGCATATCTATGAAATAAACTCTCCCTATCTATATGCATGGATTTCCTATATTTTCCTCCCCCTTTTTCTTATACTTTACTCCATGGTTTTCTCCCCCTTTTGACCTATATTTTTTCTATGATTTTCTACATAATTCTCTCCCCCTTTTGACTTATACATTTCTCCCCCTTTTGACATCAATCAAAAAGGGCAAGAAAAGCTATCTACTCAAAGGGATGAAACACAATTAATACATGAGGTTGAAACTCTAAGGAGTATTTTTCATGAAACATGAAAATCTCAACTAAGGGATGGAAAAACAAATATATGATATGAAATAAAATCATACATGAAAAAAATAGATACAATTCAAAACTCAATCATGTATGCACTCAAGTCTGATACCAATTAAATGTAGTTTATCTTTTTCATGATATTTTTAGATTTCATTCAAACTTTCAAAATACACAGATATAGACATTTAAATCATGTATATCGAGTTTGAAGTGAAACAAATGTCATTTAATCTAAATATGAACTTAGCATATTTTCATTTGAAATAAGCATGCATGAAAGCATGAAAATGCTAAGTCTCAAGATTTGCTATCTACTCATGTTTTCTCATATTTAGGCATCTAGTTATCAAACATGAGATAATATAAGTCTATGAATTAAGTTTGGGCTTAATGTGAAATTTTTAATTCACTTTGTTGACTTAGGTCAACCTATACTTCAAGATTTGAAATACTAATTTTTTGGATGAATTTTTTTTTTATACCAATTGTTGAATGATCATTTGAAATGCATGTATCAAGATTGAACTCAAGATGAATTTTCTAAGTTCATTTTTCATCCTATATTATTTTTAAATAAATAAATGGATCCTAGCTATCATCCAAAATATCAAAATCATTCTTAGAAATGATTTTACTCATGAAAATGTGTGAATGATATTAGAATTAGAATCGAAATGGTGTACATGAGTTTTTATTGAAGTTTTTGAAGAAAAATCAAAGTATAGAAAGATTGATATTTCAATTAAGGATGATACTTTGAGTTTTGAAATTCAACTTCAAAAATTCATCATAAATTAGATTCTTGATGAAATGATTTGAAATTTTTACTTAGGAAACTAGATTTTCCAATAAATGTGTAGTTTCAAGAATCATCTAAAAAATATTTTTCTAGAAATAACTGAGAATGGTGATACCAATTGTTGAACAAATGACAATTCCGTAATTTTTCAGTTATTTTCAAGGAATGATCAGTTTTCATTCAAACTTTTGTGACACAACATAATGGTCATGTAAAGAGTATATATCACGTTTGGAATGAAAATTATGTCCTTAAGTCAAGATATCAACCTAGCATGGTTTCATTCAAAACTAAACTAGTTTTCATGAAACTTGCTAAGTTTCAATCTTAACATTTACTCATGATTTTTCAAATTTAAATCTATGGATACCTAATATGAGTAAATTTAAACATGTTCCCCAAATATGGATTAAAAATGAGACCTTTAAGTCAACTTGTTGACTTAGGTCAACATGGTTCAAAAGAGGTAGGCATGAATTGATCTCTATTGTCATTTTATCCATATTCATATGAATTTTTCACTCTAAGTGCTTGGAAACATGTCATACCTATCCCTAAACATGTTTATGAAGATTTAGACTTAAAATGAAATGACCAAGTCAATTGATACCAATTGTGGTTTGTTGACTTGGACCAAGCTTTTCAAGCTTAAGTCCCCAAAAGTGATATAGATATCGTATTGTTCATCTAGACAAGAATTTTCAATTTTAACTTTCTAGACTTATGTGATATGTGTATCTAAACATGTTCATCAAATTTTAACTTAAAATGAGGTCTCTAACAAGAATTTTAACCTAGAGCAAGTTTCATTTAATCAAGATTATCATAAAATTTGCCTAAGTTATCAAATTATTTTCTACTCATGAAAGATCAAATATTCATCATGCATAATCAATCATGAGCATAGAGACATCATCAAGCATGAAAATTCAATTATTTTTTAAATTTTTTTGCAAAATAAAATCATACCTTATTTTTAGAAATTTGCCCAACTTTTTCATTTCCTTTTTCATTTACTTCTAGATAGCATAGCTTTCCAATTTTTAACTTGCAAATGAACATCATTAGTATCATAGTGAAATAATATGTCTACTAGCAAGCTAATTTACTAACTAGCAAAGTTTCATTTAAAACCTTAACCTATGTTAGATAGTTAAGATTCATTTTTAAGAAAGTTTACCATGATATTAAAATGAATCTAAGGGATCAAGATGTGAACCATTTGAGAAATGTGGTCCCTAAACAAGTTTAACTAGTTTGGTCTTAAAGGAATGTCTCTTATAGCAAGTGTCAACCTAGAGCAAGTTTCATTTAATGAATTCTAGTCATGCAATTGCTAAGTGTCTCTTATAGTTTGCCTAAGTGCTAAGTTTTTACCTACTCATGAAAAATCAAGGATTTTACATGCAATTTTAGTCATGAGTATAGAGACATGATTTTAGATTAAACAATGAGGTATAATACTAAGATTTTGAATTAATTGAAGTTATACATTTTTCATGATAATTTGCCAAACTAATCTATTCTATTTAGCCTTCCTAAATACTTATAACTTGCAAGCCAAAAAGCATTAGTAGCACAATGATACAATAACTAGCAAGTTAACAAACTAAATAGCAAAGGTGAAATAGAAATTTTCATTTGAGAATTTCAACCTAAGCTAGATAGCAATAAATTCGTTTTAAAAGAATTATCATGAAACCAAAACGAATTCTTAGAGATCACAAAAAATAATTATGAAAATTGATCTCCAACCCTTCATATTGGTTGAAAACCGAAAGACCACAATGTGCCTACAATTTAGAATCGCAAGGTCGCTTAGGCTCATTACAGACCACCGAGGTCTCCGAGGAGACCAGGAAATTAAAATCAAAAACGTTTTTGAAACGAACTCTTTTGGCAAGAGCGGGGAAAATAATCAATTTAAAGCATGTATCATGACTCCAACTTAAATAAGGCAAATCAAAGTAAGGAGATGATACCAAAGAGTTTGATGCCAAATTTACCATAGGCATCTAGTGTAGATGAAGACTTTGAAGTTGCAACCATGTAGGGATCATTCCTTCAACTCATTGGTCAACTTCAATTCTTTAATTCTTTTTACCCTTGTGTGGTGATTCCTCCTATAAGAGAAGAAATTTTTGGTACCCAAATGGCTTTGGGTCCTTGGGGTTAGGGGTGGAAATAGGCCAGGCCAGGCCAAGCCTGCATAGTAAAAAATAGGCCTGGGCATGGCCTGTGACCTGATATAGGCTATTTTTTCGGCCTGAGACTGGCCTGTGGCTTGTTTATAAAGCCTGCTAATATCTAAAATATGTTTATAAAATTTACTTTTAAATTTCAATATAAAAATGATAATAATAAATTTAAACATAACAACAATAGTTATTATTTTATTAAATTAAAATATATATTTTATTATACATAATTAAAATATGTAATAAACTAATAATATTATATATTTATTATATATTATATATACCACCTTAACAGGCTCAGGCTGGCCTATCAGGCTCAATAGGCCTTATAGTGAGCTTGGGCCTGGCTTGATAAGAAAAACAGGCCTAGAAATAAGCCTAGGCCTATTTTTTTTTTAAAAGAAACTAGGCCAGGCCAGGCCTAATACAGGCCAGGTCATAGGCCCCTGACAGGCCGCCTAGCCTATTTCCACCCCTATTGGAGGTTTGTGGGCTTAGCTACCCAAAGTGTTTTCACAACACTTAGGTTCATTTTAAAGGCACACTCATGTATAGCATGCCCATAAACACCACAACAAAAACAATGTCCATTAAATCTCTTCTTTTTATTTTTAGCATGGACATGAGATTTAATGTTAAAATGCTTAACATAGGAGGCATGATGAACATGGGCATTCTTAGATGAAACCTTTTTGTTTTGAACATGAGGTTTGAGAGTAGAATGTTTAACATGAGATTTAACATTAGCATGAACATTCCTTTTTGAAAAATCATTTATACTAAAATTCTTAAATCAGGAAATATTTTCATTTCATTCATTTTCTTGTTTAGGTTTTGAACCTCATTTTTCAAATCATTCATTGATTTATGAATAACATGCAATTGATTTTTCAACATGCTATTTTCATTCTTCAATATGTCGTTTTCATTTTTCAAATCCTTAGTGTCAATACTTAAATTATCATGGCATGGATTATTGACACTAATTCTTAGCTTCTCATTTTCTAATTTTACATCATGTAATTGAGAGCTAAGGTTTGAGTTTTCTTTCTTCAATTTTTTATTTTCTTTATCTTTTTTAACTAGCAAGACATTTATTTTTTGACATTCATCAACTAGTTCTTCATATGACATATTGAATGAACTAGAAGAGCTAGTACTAACATTTTTATTATTATAACTAGAAGGGAAAGAGTGTACCTCATCATTGGTACTCATGAGGCAATCTTTTGAAATAGCTTCATAGTCATTGCTAGAGGGTGCTTCAAATGAGGTAGAGGTGGAGGTAGAAGCACTTGACCTCTTCCTTGCTTTGTTCTTCATGCTTGAGCAATTTTTCTTCACATGCCCCTTTTCTTTGCAAGCATGACAGATTACTTTTCTTTTTCGGCTCTTGGTGCTACTTCTTTGACTAGAAGAGTTATGGACATCAAAACCAATATTAGTAGTAGGTGAGTGACCATTGTCATCACCACCTTCATTAAAAGTGTCAATCTCTTCGATTTTGGCATGATCGTATAAAACATTTAAACTAGCCCATAAATCATGAGCCGAAGAACAATGCATGACTTTTTCTAGTATGTCATTTGGTAATGTGCAAAGTATGCAATTCATGGCATCTCCATTAAACTTAAACATTTTCTTGTCCATTTCACTCCATGCATGCATATCAAGCTTAGGTTCAATAAATTCCCAATGTAACATGTTAAATACACCAAAACCTTTGGTCTTCAGAAATGTGTACATCCTAGATTTCCATAGACTAAAGTTTAATTCATCGAACCTAGGGGGTGAAGACGCTACACTCTCTAAAGCCATTTCTAGATCGAGACTAGGTGTAGACGAGATGGTGAAATCTCAAGCTACGAACCCGCTCTGATATCAAATGTTGGCGAAATGGCGACACTAGAGGGGGGGTGAATAGTGTGTGTACTAAAGAATTCGCCTAAATTCAATTTTGATCGTTTACTTAGATCGATTAGGCGATTTGTGATTCGATGAATGAATGTGGAAGCGATAAATATTTAAGCAATTAAAACAAACAAACAATCAATGCAAACACAGGTATTTATAGTGGTTCGGCCCCAATGTCTACTCCACTACCTAAGCGCCTCGCTTAGGATTTCCAAACTAAGTTTTACTAGATTAATTAGTTTCCCTTACAACAAGGACTTTTCACCGGAAAGTCTCCGCTCTCCAACCAAAGGTACTTCCACACCCGGAAGTATCCCACCTTCCTACCGATAGCACTTTCCCACCTTAACCTAAGGGACAACTAGTATTAATCCTAGTAACAACTAAGTTTACACACTCAAGTGCCTTTACACCTTGCAAGGTAACCACTTACTGACCAAGACCTAACACAAGGTCTTTGCAAACCCAAATCAAAACAAACATTCAAATAACAGTAAAATACATAATGAAAAGAGCTAAATGATAAATACAAGATTAACTACTCGTTTCATGCCTTCAAAACCTCCAACTCGTCAAGTCATTGAGCTTGAACAAAATCCCGAGTTGAGGAAGTAAACGGCGCTTGAAGAAGAACTCGTAGAAGTAGCAGAGCGCGCTTGATCAATCCTTGGAAGGCTTTGATCTTTCTTTTAATAGCTCAATAAAATCTGTAATTGAGAAGGAAGAAGATTAAATGAAGTATCAGAGGGTGTATTTATACCCTTGCGAAGAAACAGCTGTTCAACGGGTAGAAAACTATCCGTTACAGATCGCCGATCGAAGCGTCGGTCGAAGCATCGGTCAACCGGTCATTCGACCACTGCAATTATCCCTGTGGTCGGTCGACCGATTGATCAACGGATGCGGTATTGCGCCGCGGCTCATATGCAAGTCAGTCGACCGATTTGTCGACCGCCAGCCTCGGCCTCAATCCAACCTCTATCGGTTGACCGACTGGTCGATTGAAGCACCCACTGCCTATTTTTGGCAGTGTTCGGTCGACCGACCGGTCGACCGAAATGGCTGGCTCCTTCTTACCCCTATTTAGTCGACTGCCCGGTCGACCGAACATAGGCTGAATTGAGTTTCCAGCCTCAATTTTTTTCATGCTTTGTTTCCGGGTTCCGGCTTTCAACGAGCATCATCTTGGAGAGCTTTTGACTTGATCTTTGGACTCGTCCAAGCGACTTTGGTGCACTCATCGATCTTCGAGAGACTTCCGCGACGAACCCGAGCGCGACGATCAATATCCTTCCGATTTTGAGATTTCTTCGATTTATCCGATCGACGACATTGAACGCTAGTCGATATGGAACCTGAAATATATTCTCAATGAAATTAATTATTAGTTCAATGTTTGTTATCATCAAAACCATCAAGGCCGAGATTAAGGCTAAGGTTGAAATCCTAAAGCCAACATAAACAAGATGTGCTATCAACAAGTAATAAAGGGTATGTCAAGTACATACCTCATCCTCCACCTCCTCCTGCCATACATCACAATCACATACAGATATATATGTAGAAATAGTGCTCATAAATCATAAAGGCTCAGCACAACCAAACAACCATAAAATAGAATTATAGTACTATAAGAAAGGATGCACGTGTATCATGAAAGCAGTGCAAAAAGAAACTTCAACTATAAATCAATAGACTGGAACATGATAAAATAACTCATCATAGAAATCACTAATCTAGGATAAAATTCACCTCATTAACTACTATATCCATGAATTATCCCAGATCGAGTCATAAAAATATATAAAGTATGATTTTTCAGCTTGGCACGCAAAAAGAGATGACACCCGTCTACTGTTTAAAAATCCGAAGGTCTGATGGCGAAACAGACCTCACCAATGAATCTGGAACGTCGATTAGGTAAAAATTTATATATGACATGAATAGTTTTGCTAACTTTAAGGTCTCGAAATAATTATTTAGAGTAATGAAAGAAATGTCTTAATTTATTTAATAAATCACTGTTAAGAATAAATATAATGGTGTTACAATCAATAAATCAGTGATGAAATCTCAGCCCTTCATCTAAACAGGATAACATCACAGTCTCCCATCTAATATGATGCAATCACAACCTTCTATATAACATGACGCAATCTCAGTCTTGCATCTAATCAGATGCAATCACAACCCTCAATCTACATGATGAAATCATAACCTTACATCTAATCAGATGCAATCACAGCCCTTCATCTAACTAGATGCAATCACAGCTCTCCATCTATATGATGCAATCATAGCCTTACATCTAACCAGATGCAATTACAGCCCTCCATCTAATCAGATGCAATCACAGCTCTCCATCTAACCTGATGCAATCTCAGCTTTCCATCTAACATGATGTAATCACAGCCTTACAACTAACATGATGCAATTACAGCCCTCCATCTAATTAGATGCAATCACAGCTCTTCATCTAACCTGATGTAATATCAGCCTTCCATCTAACATGATGCAATCATAGCCTTACATCTAACATGATGCAATTACAGCCCTCCATCTAATCAGATGCAATCACAACTCTCCATTTAACCTGATGCAATCTCAGTCTTCCATCTAACATGATGCAATCACAGTCTTACATCTAACATGATCCATCCATAGCCTTACATCTATCCTAATGCAATCTCAGCCTTCCATCTACATGATATAATCTAAGCCTTACATCTACAGAAGATCAAATTCATGCCCTTCATCTCAACCAATTCAATCCAGCCCTTTATCTCACCCAAATAAATCTCAGCCCTCCATTTCATCTCATTTCCCTCACGCAAAACCGCGGGGGTGCCAGCGACGCTGGCGCAGAGCCGGCGCCTGCCGACGCACCACTGCCACCACGCGGTGGTGGCAGCGCCTCGCACGGCTACCCGTCCGTGGTAGCGACGCCACGTAGAGCGTCGTCGCTAGCGCGGGCGTCGTGCCTCCGCAACGCCTCGCCGACGCCGCCTCCTGGCGCGGCCAACGCTGACCTACAAGGTGAACAGGAAGGGCAGAGAAAAGAAAAGAAAAGAATATTTTATTCTAAAATGAGTAAACAACATGATTCAATTAAGAAATGACTGATCTGACTTTCGATCCGATACGAGAAAATGCGTCAAAAATTGACGAAAAACCCCGAAACATAAGAACAGCGACATGAATCAAGAATTGGAGAAAAAAAGGCCTAAATCCACTCATCGGATGGAGAGAAAACGGAAGGAAAAGACGCGTAGGATCTTCCCCCGATCGACACCGACGAACTTGCGAAAATCCGGCTCCGGCGGCTCCTCCTCCTCGACGGCACCCTTTCTCTCCTCTCTCCTTTGCCTCGAATGGTGCGCGGCTCAAAACCCCTGGCTGCACACCCCAGGGTCTAATTTATAGACACCGGTTGGGTCCAAATGACCAAAATACCCCTACTTAAGCTATCTGGCTTAAACAACCCATAACTCATCTGATCTAACTCCGATTCGAGATCCGATTGCACAGCCAAATTTTCCTCGAGACCCTCTATCACCTTAGCATGCTAAATCACAGAGATAAGACAAATAAAATTTCCCTTAATTTTTCTACATTAAATGCTTACTCGGGTCTAATCTCGAAGTTTCCCGTCAATCTGCGCTAACTAGGGCCCACGATCCCCCACTCAAGAATAAAATATTATTATTAAAATTTTTGGATATTATAAAATCTCACCTCCTTTCCTTTGAAGTTAAAAACTACTTCTTTCACCCACTGCTTCATAATTAATAAAAGTAAATTCCTGGACATTGGAAAGTGGGTCTCCAATGTCCAGGAATACTCCAAATTGGGTGGTCTGTAGCAGAGTATTCTCCTGTTGACTTATGTGAATGCTTTGGAGGTTGCCCCAATTATGCTCTGAACCTAATCTGAGGAATCTTCTGAATCTATCTATGTAGCAAGTCTATTGAATGACATATGCATGTCCTTTTACCACTCTTGAGGGTACCGGCACTACTAGAAAAATGGGCATCAGCAACGGCTGATGCCGTTGCTGAGCCATTGCTGAAGAGCATCAGCAACGGCCGGAGCCATTGCAATGGAGCCGTGGCAGAAAACTGCGTTGCTGATAACTTAGCAACGGATCAGCAACGGCCGCTCGGACCGTTGCTAAAAATATTATCAGCAACGGTTTTGCCACGGACCCGGAGCCGTTGCGGATAACATTAATAGCAACGGCCGCTAAGTTCGTAGTAACACCGTTAGTAAAATCCCGTCGCTAAGCCGTTGCTGTAGGTCATCAGCAACGGCTTTCGATACACTTTTAGCAACGGCTTTCCCACGGACGGTCGTGGGAAAGCCGTTGCTGATGATGTGAACCTGGTAATGAAAAAATTTTAAATTTTAAATTTCCATTGATACATTGATACATTGATACATTATCTGATACATAACTCACACACCCATACACTCATACACACATTCATTCACACATCACAAATACACCAAGATATACATCAAAATAATTATATTTATATTGATAATTATCCACAATAGTATAAAAACTATTCAAATGCAAAATTTAAGTATCAATATCCAAACAAAATAAATTAAACAAGTCCAATATCTCAGTAACAAAGTCAATATAAAAAAAATCTCACGATGACGATGGAGGATGGTCTGGATCATATGGCGGGGTCTGGAGTGCTTGAGTGTACACCGGCGTGGACTGACTCGAGGACAATGGATTAGATGATGCCGAAGAGATGCCTGCTTCGGGATGACCTGACATGTTGCGTAGCATAGCTTGTATATCCGCCATCATCTGACTCTGGCGCTCCATTATCTCAGTCTGACGCGCGACCGTGTCCTCTAGAGTCCTTATTCTGCTACTATGATCATAACTGGATCTAGAAGTGGACTGCCGCTCACCAGCGACCGGAGGGGTCGGTGCCCCAAGTGGCCCTATTACGGCTCGCGCATGACCACTATCTGCAAAGCGATATACGCGGCCATGGTCCCAGCCACCTGCGGCCTCGACCCACGTTGTTGCGTCAAAGTCCTCGGGGGTACCCCCGCGCTGCACCACCGTCTGGCTGTAGGTCTCCTACTCAAGTTTGATTTTTTGTTTAATATTTATCATAAAACTTAAATTATAAATATATAATGAATAATTTAAACAAATATATAGTTACCATAATGTATGCAGCGCGGTTGTCGATGTACTCCCCCGTCCCATGTGCTCGACGGTGAGTCCGCTCAAACACCGCCATCGGGGAGGGTCGCTGGACAGTCCCGTCATCCGACACCGTCATCTACATTTACAAAACAAATACATTAATTAGTACAAAACCTGACACTCTTTTATTGCGACCAAATACTATATCTGGAAGTGCTGAAACACGTGCTAACATTTGTTCACCAGACAACATCGGTGGTGGCCCATCTCTTTCGACTCTGCCCTTAGTAAATTTATTACGATTCCTTCGATACTGATGATTAACCGGTAGGAATCGATGATGACAATCAAAGAATACAAGACCGTGGCCTTTAAATTGAAGTTTTGCTTCCGATGACAATCATAAGTGACAGCTCCCTCCCTCCACAATGTTTTCAATTCATCTATCAAGGGTCTGAGAAATATGTCAATTTCTTTTCGTGGACCCTTAAGACCCGGAATAATCATCGAAAGATAAATAAATTCATCTTTCATACACATTGACGGTGGCAAATTATAAACTGTCAGCAGCACTGGCCAAACTGAATAAGGAGTTGCAGAATGTCCAAACGGATTAAAACCATCTGTGCACAATCCCAATCTAATATTTCTAGTATCCCTAGCAAATGAAGGATAACATGTATCCAAATATTTCCATGCTTCACTGTCAGATGGATGAGTCATTACTGTATCATCACGACTTCTTGCATGCCATCTCATGTAGGGGGCTGTCTTTTCCGACATGAATAATCTTTGAAGTCTCGGTGTTAGTGGAAAATACTGAAGCACCTTAAACGGGATATTGCTCGACGTCCCGACTTCGCGTGACTCCCCGTGACAAGTCCATAGAAAATATCTTGGTGCAAATCCTTTGCTATATAGATGCAGAGTTACAGTCTCCCGATCCAAAAATCGTCCATTCGAACAAATGCGGCACAGACATCGGATTTGATCACCGATGCTAACGAAATTCCGATTCGAATAGGCAAAATTTAGGAAGTACGTTACACCAAATCGAAACTCATTCGTTAAAGTTCCACGATCAAGACATCGGTACATCCAACTTCGATCAGCCGATATGATTCTGTCAATCAATGACAATTTCTTTGGTTATTGTCTTTAGGTGAGATTATCCTATTTCATTCAGGATTTATGTTATTTATATTGCATTAAGTACTTATTTTAACCGCTAACTTCATTCTAAATTTCGGCAGCATCTCCCTACAGTTCTCCGAATATGCATATCATCTGGGCGCGTGTCGGAGAACAAGAGAGATGTTGCCGAAATTTAGAATAATTAGTTAACAGTTAAAATAAAAACGTAAGTGCAGTACAAATAACTATATTCCCAAATTGTCCAATCAGGGACAATTCAAGAATTATACGTCGTATAAAAGATCATCTACTTCTTTTACACGAACATACAATCCCCGAACGGATCTAAGGTTTTGCTAAATCATATCCGACTCGTCGATGCGTACGTGAAACATATCAACTCGTCGGATGGATGATTATTTTCTAAATATTTCGAGACAGTTCGAGTCCATATTGGACAATTCCGACACGAGTCCAAATTTGACGATATCGACAAGAGTCCGAAGTGGACGATTCCGGCGCGCGTCCGAGGTGGACGATTCCGGCGCGCGTCCAAAGTGGACGATTCTGGCACATTGCCAAAGTGGACAATTTCGAAATTAATCTAAACCCTAATAATTAATCTAGCAAATTAAACAATTAATCTAAATAATTAATTAACATATATAAAAAAATAAAAAAATAAAAATCTGCTATTTCTGTCGACTCCGGCGCCGGCGTACAGTGTCCAGACACTGTAAAAGCTCCGGCGACGGCCATCGACCGACCGCCGCCGGCCGAAACCCTAAAAATAGGGTTTCGGTCGGATTTCCCGTCGGTCGCAACGGGAAGAGACGGCCGAACGGCGATGATTACCTAAAATCGGCGATCGAGGACGGACGGTAGCGTCGGCAGCGGCAGCTCGGCATCGGCAGCGGCGGCGAGAGGCGGGAGGAGGAGGCGGCGGCGGCAGCAGCGGGAGGAAGAAGGGTCGGGCGCGATCTGCGACCTATATAAACTTATCAGCAACGACTCACTCACCCGTTAGAAAGCCGTTGCTAATAAGTTATCATCAGCAACGGCTCACTTGTCCGTTAGAAAGCCTTTGCTGATAATTAAAATCATCAGCAACGGCTCGCGTGTCCGTTAGAAAGTTGTTGCAGATAAAACATATCTGCAACAGCTTGAGCGGCCGTAAGAATGCCGTTGCAAATAGCAATGGCTTGAGCGACCGTTGCTGATAGCCGTTGCTGAAGACTCAATTTCTAGTAGTGCGGTGCATAAGAGGGTTCAGCTACCTATGTTACACGACCTTCATCTTGTTCATTTGGAGCTTGCTCACATCTATCATCAATTGGGTCTGCAACATAAATAGTTTATTGTTTAAAAAAATAGATAAGATCTAATTGTTAATAAACAAAGAAAAATAACAAACTCATACCTGCAAACCTAACCTTGCGAGTGCTTTGTCGGGTCCTCATATTCCAAATGTAATTCTAAAAAAATTAAGCATCATATTTCATTGAAAATAAATGAATCATTGGATAAATGACATATAGAAATATATATAAGTCTTAATGTTTCAATATTGGACTAATTTATGACCCATATATGACCATGTCATACTTTTGCGAAAATATGGAAGTGAACTAATTTGCAAAAGAAGAGTATGAAAATATACAAAAGTATTGAATCATGATTGATCCAATTTATGACCATTCCATACTTTTTCAAAAGTATGAAAGTAAACTGAATTTATAATATTTCAAAAAACTTTCAATAAATTTGCCAAAAAATGATATATACAAGTCAACATTAACCTAATTAATGCAATATTACCTTAATTTTTGATAATTTCATACTTTTGCAAAAGTATGGAATCACATTAAAATGATACTATTTCACAACTTGGATTAATTTGTAGAAATTTTAAAAATTTGAAATTAAGACACAAGCTCAAAATAAAGGACTCAAATAAAATCAAATAGTATTCAATAAAATAGTATTCCATACTTTTGCAGAAGTATGGAATTGCATTGAAATTATACTTTTGATGAGCTATTCTTAAACAGTAAACAACAAAATGTGTAACGATTCAAGGTAATAAGAACTAATGAAGCAGTTAATCAAAGTTGAAATTTGTAGCACTTGAATTTGGAAATTAGGGCACACCATCAAAGTTGTAGTGATGAGCTTACCTGCGGGGTTAGGAGCTTTAAAGAACTTTGATTGGGCCGGAGAATGGGGGGCGGCAACACCTACGGGGTATGAGGCGACGATTGGAGCAATTTGGGAGGCAACACAAGGTATGAGGGGGGCGATTTCCTTCAGGGGCTTTGTGCGGGACGCGAGAACACATGGTAGTGGTTTCCTTCCGGGGATTCGGGCGGGCAAGACAACAGAGGACGGCGGTTTCCTTCCGGCAATTCAAGCGACGACAACGGTGACAAAGGAAGACGAAAGGGTGATCGGTAAAAAGGTAAGATCGGTCGAGCGATAAAAAGTAGAGATGAGTGAAAAAAAATACATAGGTTTTTGCTAAAATTCTATTGGACCCATCCGTTTCTATTGACCCGGTCGACCAGTGTCCAAACCAACTCGTCTATGACTTATGAGGGTAAAATCGGAAAATTTAACTTTAATTTACAGATCCGAGAATATTCGAATTCATGTTATGAATTTGAAAAAAAAAGAGCTTGAAGTTATAATTTTGAATATTTGCCCAAATATATACTTTCTTTTGCAAACAATTCAGCACTTCAGCATCATCGTGACAAAAAGAGAATTAAATTATAATATATATATATACAGGAGAAATGCTATGCACATGGGCAAAAGATACTGTAATATAATAGTTTGCCCATTAAAGCACAATACTCTATTCATCCAATCATTTATTATACTATTACACAAGACCAATTTCTCTTCCACTTCTGCACCTCCTCACACAATATATTAATATATTGTTTGACGTAGGAACACCAAAAACATCATCACATGTTCTAAATTATATAAGCTCTTCCTTTTTCTCAGTTTGTCCTGGAGAAATCTTTCTTATAGAAATATATATATATATATATATATATATATATAATATAGATGCAGAACTATATAATTTTTGCAGTACTGGCAGTCAAAGAAAGGATCTCCAAAAGGAAACCCTAATGTGGGTAAAGATGAAGGAGGATCTTATCTGCAATGGCTTTTGGTATCACAAGTCTTCTCCATTACGGCTTGCTGATCTTTGAATCTTTTCCTCATCTTAAAGCTTAAATGACCGGGAGGCAAAAGGCTTTTGGATGCTTCGGACGTATCATTTGAGATGATTGTGTCTGCCTTTATTTTATTTCTCTCTATCTCTCTCTTATGCATGCATGTTTATTAGCAGGACCATCTCTTGTTAATGGACCCCATCAACCTTAATGGTGGAGCCCCTTCTTCCTCGGCATTCAGCTATTCAGCGGCAGCTCCACCGTGCTATGAACATGGTGAGCTCGCGATGTTGGAATTTGGAACTATGAGATAGTATGTTAAGGATATAAATAGTTTATTAGAGTTTTGAGTTTTGAGAATTATAAATTGATTTGGAATTGGATGCATTATTAATGTCGAAAATTCAACTGACGGCAGGCAGGAAGGAAGCGTAAAGAGATATGATATAATAAAAGCCTAACTTTACTCGCCGCCGTAAAAGGCGAAAGCGGAAGCAGAATAGAATAAAGGCGACGGGGTGCACGAATCACGAGGAAACTTTAGGCACGTGCTGGGCCGTACAACGCTACGACAGCCAGAGACAAACGCGGTGGGTGGGTGGGTGGGTGGCGCCCCCACCACCTTCTCTTTCTGCGCTCTCTGTGGCTGTTGCCGGCGGTCCCCACCGCTGTCTTCTCGGGTGTACGACGCTGATCCTACCGCGGCGGACAGTCGTCAGGGCACGCGATGACACGCGCAGCAGCCACGTCGCGTCACGGATGGCGCAAATCAGCCCCCCCTTCGAATTATGTCAAGTTTGTTTTTTCTTAATTTTTAAAGAATTATGTAAAATTATACATAAATTTAGATTTTAATGTAATTCTATATATATTTATATCCTAAATTCCTAATTCTATTAATGTGATGGGATTTAGCTGGACCACATGATGGATGGTGGTGATCTTTTGCTCTGCGCTGCGCTGCTCTGCTGACTGCTGTATTGTACTCGGCCATGTGGAGACCACCCAACAAGCAGCAGTTGTCTTTTTTTGCTTTCTGGAACAGCGGCCGGCCGGAGAAGGATGGGACCAGCAGCCACACTCGAGTGGGACCGTCCTGCCCCACGCACCCACGTCCCTCACCCCTGCCACAGTTAGCTAGCAAAACGGGCCCCACCCGTCCCGTGTGTCATCCCGGGTCATGCTTACGTCAGGTCGTTCTCATTGTGGACTGTTCCCGTTTGATGCCTGTGTGTATATTATAGTTGTATGGTTTTCGATCATTGTTTACCGTTAGAAAAGTAGCACTCCATTGATTCGGATCGTTGCACTGGTTAGGGTGAGCCGGTCGGATATTTTGTATTTTTTTTAATGATATATGAATTTTATATGTATAAAATTATTTTTTAAGTTTTGAAATCAGAGGCTACTTTATTGAAATTTAGAATTGAATTCTATCTGAAATCACGTGTTGCGATTACGATTTCGAATATCCTATTAAAATCTATTTATTTACAATTTTCGATGTATAAGTTCTGAATATCCTATTAGAATTTGTAAATGAACATATTTCAGAATAGATTCTAACAAATTTCTGAACGAGTTTTAAAATAAGTTTTAATAAATTTCAACAAATTTCAAAATAGGTTCCGGGTATCAATTTCGGACCTTAAATCGAAATCGATTTTAACTGATTTCTTAATTTTTATTCCGGATACTACTTGAATTTAATTCGGATCTATTCGAAATCTATCCGATCGAATAAGTTTCAATTAGCTTCGGATATATTCGATACTCATGGACACTCCTAACACGGATCAAATTAAACAAAAGAAAAATAAAGAAAAATAAATAATTCATACATCGGATAATATATTATTATATTTTTTAATAATAAGTTTATAACATGCGAAATGGTGTTTAATTTTGAATATAGTAATTACATCTAATAATTGGGTGACCTACGAAAAGTGTAATTACATTTACATATATTAATGAACTCCGCATAGTCCAACCACAACGGACAAAAGTTTGTCCTTATTCACCTTTGAGGCTTTGAGGGTGTAAATTAAGAGGGAATAAAGTGGACGTGGAGAGCAATTTGTAATTGTATGTACACCTACGTACAAATTCGTATGCAATTGAAGCTTTTCTATTTTTGTCTTTTAGTATCTTTATTCCTTGTACATTTGCAAAACGTCTTAATTTAATAAATTAAATTAATTATATATGAAAGTGGATTATCAATTGTCCCAGATTGAAAATTAGTAAAAAAAAATTAAAATAATAAAATTTATCGTTCTACCAAATTAAATTAAATATATCATTAAAATATAAATTGTTTTTCACATGGGCCCACATGTTCATTAAAAGATAATAAATAAATAAAATTTAAGGATTCAAATTCGAAATATATCTTTTATTTTTTATTTCCTAAATTTAATTTATTGTTTTTAAAATATGTATTTTTTATTGATAAAGGATTCAAGAATTTATAAAAAATACAGGACCTGAATACAAAATATACTATTTTTACTTAATTTAAATTTATTATTTTTATGAGCATATAAATTTTATTGATAAAAGAGTAAAAAATATTATAAAAATAAAGGTAAAATAAATAAATTTTTACTGACAAGTAAATGAATTTTCAATACAATGCTGGCATTGGGGCCTACCTCTCTTAAAATGCCTGTATAATGCAATAAATATATCAAAAACAGAATAATTGGTAGAAAATAAGTTAGATTAAATTGAATAAAGTAGCTTAGTTAAATTAGGTGGTAATTTAGGCCCAACTATGAATGCCCTTGATTCTATTTGTCTCCCTGACTCGGACATGCACTGAGGGCTCATTTGATTAGATGGATTAAGAAGATGAATTGAAAATCTAATCTATTGTTTAATGTAGTAATGGATATAAATCAAGGTTGAATATTGGGTGGATTTATTTTGGCCCAAATTCATCGTTGGCCTGATTTAGAAATCCTAGAGAGGAGATGAGTTTAGGGCCCAAATTCACAGGATATAAATTTTCATATCTTATCTATATTTCTTATCCTATACCAAAATAAATATAGGATATGATTTTAAGAAATCCTCTTGAATTTTAAGAAATTCTATTAAATTTCTATCCCATTTTTATTCATCTTAAATCCTATCCGATTCAAATCATATCCGGCAAAATAAATATGGTCTTGCATCTTTATATATCTTAGCAATTTTTTTGACTTAGTCCATGGTAATTTTTAATATTTATATATACTTTTAAATTGTGACTACATTTATGAATCTCTAATTAAATAGATAAAGCAAAGTAATGATTAGAAAATAATAATGCACAACTAAGTAAAAGCAATAATGCATGCATTGGGCATGATAGCATTCTATGATTTTTTTATCCAAGGGAATCATTCTCAACACAATCAATCTACAATGTCTTCAAAGTAGTGAAATCTCTCATTCTTGGTCCAATTAATTTTTGTCTTGTGGCCAACTTTTTTGCATGGTTAGGCCTTAACAATAAACTATGCAGAAATTATCTCCTAACCTAATATTTTGCTCATCCTTTTCACTTGTCCTATTTATGTATTCCACTTGAAGGGATATGATCCATCAATCTCATATGCTTGAATAATTAGTCCTATAAAAATACTTAAATTAAAGTTGATGATAATACATCTATCAAACTTTATTAACTAATACAACATACAATATACTCCAGATATGAAATAAAATGAGATTATTAATTACAATATCCCTCACTTATGTATTGACATTCTCATCAAAATCCTACTTAACTCTAATGCATGACCTAGACACTACCAAAGAATCACACTTCTACAACAATTTCAGTAGTCACAGTGTCATCATCGTGCAAAAGAATTATCATCGCAAATACTTTGCATTTGTGACAATGGTCGTCACCGTCATAACACACTTGTTATTTGTATTAGTTACGATGATGACGACCAATCATTGCATAGTCATCTACAATGGGCAATATATAAAATTGCAAGCAACCGATGATACACCATCATAGAAGACTTTGATACAAAATTTGTGATGGCATCGCTGTCGTACAAGTCTATTATATAATTAAAAAAAATAAAATATCATGTTTTCAAATATTTAAATTTTTTTAAAAATACATTCAATCAACAATTACACTAACCAAATATCAAGTTCACTACCAACAACAATTAAAATGTAAAATGTTTACAATGATACCAAAGTTATAAATAAAAATGTATCCAAATATCATACAACTTTCAAAATGATAAGAATGATCTCGATAGGCGGTGACAGTGATAGTGACTATGGAGTACATGGATAGTGATTGAGAGGGGAGCGCATCTTCTGAGTGTCGGCGACGAAGATGATTTTGATGTAGCGATCATCACTCCAAATGATGGGGGAGCATAGCACAGGGCCACCTAGTTGTAAGATCTCTGGTATATTAAGTCAGCTGCATCAAATACTCGCAGATAGCTGAAATGTGTGAAATGATATGTGCTTGAGTTGTCACCACATTAATTAACCTCTGCTCTATTCGTCCAGATGGTAGCTAATTTAGATGGTCCCATAGCGAAGGACGTAAAGGGAAATGGCTTGACACAGTGTGGCTACAACAACACCCATGTGGCTACTTACCACCACGCAGGATCGTCTCCGCGTTGCATGTCCATCTCAGTATATGAAATCCCTATGATGAGGGGGACGACAATACTTATGAGTAGCCTCGAAGGCCCTAAGGGCGTATAATATTAGACTATATAGTATTAGTCTGTATTGACTAACCTGGATAGTACTAGCTTGTATTGTATTATTATTATACAGTATTTGGTGCACACGTATACTAGCTTGTATAGTACTAGTATGTATTGACTAATATGTATAATATAATATAATATAATATAATATAATATAATATAATATAATATAATATAATATAATATAATATAATATAATATAATATAATATAATATAATATAATATAATATAATATAATATAATATAATATAATATAATATAATATAATATAATATAATATAATATAATATAATATAATATAATATAATATATAATATAATATAATATAATATATAATATAATATAATATATAATATAATATATAATATAATATAATATAATATATAATATTATAATAATGTAATATATATAATATAATATAATATAATATAATATAATATAATATATAGTGTATAATATAATATAATATAATATAATATAATATAATATAATATAATATAATATAATATATAATAATATAAACTATAATATTATATTATATGTAATATATTATAATAATATATTATAATAATATATTATAATATATTATAATAATATATTATAATATATTATAATAATATTATAATAATATAATATAATATAAAAATTATTTAATATATTTTATCATTAATTATTTATTTTTTTAATTTTTGGCCGAAGGTAAAATGAGTATCCAAAATATTAAAAGTTCTAGTGCAGGCTAATGAAGAGCTTTGAGAATATATTATTAATACACCTTATGACAGCTTATAAGGTACTATTTTTAGTACATGTATTAATTAATACTCTTCCCAAACACTGTATAGTATTATCCTAATACTATACAGGAGACTTATATAGGGTACCAAACGGGCCCTAAGAGGATTAGAAAGTACCAATGTGTCGTGTGTTGGCCTAAAGTTTTTAACCTTGGTCACTAGACTGGAATGTACTATTGGGCTCAGCGGATTAGGCCCAGTAGTGCCCCGTGTTGGATGAAATCCCACACTAGAAGGGGGCGAGGGGTTTGAACAGTGTGTGTCATTTTTTCTATTTAATCAATTTTCATTTTGCTTAATACTAACATCAATCCAATGCAAATGTAACTTAATAATGTTTGTTATCAAATATCAAGCACAACAATGAGCGAACAATCAAGGCAATGCTAACACGATGAAGTAGAGTGGTTCGGCCAACCGCCTACTCCACTACCTTGGCTCCACACCAAGAATTTCTAACCAAATACTTTATAAAACTAGTGTTTCCCTTTGAATACAACTGAGGACACGATTTTCACCTCTTTGAGAACTCCTCAAACCTATTCACCTAGGCAAAATACTATTCTACAAAGTATACCCCTAAGTGTTTACTCTAGCACACCTAGCAAGCTATTACAAGCGAAAATAAGTTTGAACAATTCTTAAAACACAATGAAAAGAGCTTAAGAATTAAAAACAAGAACCAATGCTCTTTTCCAAGCCTTCAAGCCTCCAACTCGTCAAGTAGATGAGCTTGAATTGCAGTCTAGTTGAGAAGAAAACTGGGCACTTGAGAAGAATATTGACGGAAGAGCAAAGCGCAGCAATCGATCTTACGAAGGCTCAAATCTCTCATTTTAATGCTCAATTAAGTTTCTAAGAAGTGTTAAAGGAGTTAGGTGAGGGGTATTTATAACCCCTCAACCGAACGACTGTTCAACGGGCGGAAAACTAGCCATTTTCGTTGTTCTATCGCTTGCTGGTCGATCGTC
This sequence comes from Canna indica, assembly GCA_034359265.1. Taxonomy (NCBI): domain Eukaryota; kingdom Viridiplantae; phylum Streptophyta; class Magnoliopsida; order Zingiberales; family Cannaceae; genus Canna; species Canna indica. The sequence continues at coordinate 24,730,806 of CP136898.1, read as the reverse complement.
GGTCGACCAACCGATCGACCGCTGGCTTTTTGGGCTTTAACGACTTTGTTCGGTCGACCGACGGGTCGACCGAATGAGTTGCATTTTTTTCATCCGTAATCTAGTCGATCGATCGGTCGACCGAAGCACCTATTGCCCATTTTTGGCCTCGGTCGATCGACCGAAGTAGCCTTCTGCCATTTTTTCACCATCTTCGGTCGATCGATTGGTCGACCGGATTGGCTACCGCCAATTTTTAGCATCATTCGGTCGATTGATCGATCGACCGAATAGGCTACTGCCAATTCTTCTGCCTTGTTCGGTCGACCGACCGATCGACCGAACTCAGGCTGAGGCTGATTTTATCTTTATCTTTGTTACATGCTTTTTCATAGGTTTAGTTATCAAGTCTTAACTTGGATAACTTTACACTTAGGCTTGGGATAAGATCATCCTAGGGTTATATTACAAGATATCTACTCAATATATACCCGAGCCTTTCTTTGACGTTCTTTTTTATCGTTTCTTGATGATCTTTTCTTTCATTTCTCCGAACGAAGTTTGCATGCTTATCGTAACCTCAACCTAAACTCAAAACTTCACACATAGATTAAATACTTATTTGTTATCATCAAAATGAAGATCGAAGCTTAAGAGAAACCCTTAAGCCAACACCCCGCACTCCTGAAGTCGACTCGAGGGAGACCAAATGGCTCAGTCCGGCGGCTCCACCCTGCACATCCTACCTAATTACAAGGGATACACCATTACAAGCCCAACATCTTCGGGATCAACCTCGACCCATTCCGAGCAATATCCCCGCGAGATTACCGAGCGACGTTATTACCTCCACCTGCAATAAATACAAACACAGCACACCTCAAGTAATATAATATTCAATTTTTATTACCTCCACCTTGAATACTTACTGACTTGAGCGTCGGAGTATCTTTTGTAGGTCCCTCTTCCCTCCACACCTTATCAAAAGAGACAACAAATCGGATCAGACCGCTCTGATCCTCAGGCAGGAATAATCACTATCTTGATTTTGATGATAACAAACCTATACTAATGGGTTTATCAAGTGTTTGATCAGTTCAGGTTGGATCAACAATGCTAGTTCGAAGTTCGCCGAAAAATTAGAAAAATCAAGAATTAGAGGCTTTGGAGTCGAAAGCATCGAAATCAACTTGGGATCTTATGTTTCACCTTAGACATCTTTACTAATCTTAGAATGATGTATTAGGACTATTCCCAATCCAAAAATCTAAAATTGATACCGGATAACAGAGTTCACGAAACTCATCTGAAACTGAGTTATCGATCGAACTCCGATCGAAGGTTGGTCGACCGACCCTACGACTAGTGGTCAATCAAAATGTCCAACAGACATTTTTCTATCCGTTGAATGGTTATTTTTTGGCCCATGCATTTGCCTCCTCTATAAAACACCCCAAAATGGTGTTCTCCAGGTGTTGAATGTTTCGTTGAGTGATATATTGAGCCTAAGCACTTCAAAGAGCCATCTTGAAAGCCAAACCCTAATTCTTGATCCTTAAGCCTTTTCTACGCTCTCTAGTCTTCATTTCAAGTGAGTACTTAAATCTAAGACTACTAGAGGTGTTGAAGGCAGCAAGGGGAAAGCTTCACAAGCATTTGATGATTCCGATAAGCTTTTCTTTAAGTTGTTGTTTTCTTGTCATTTTTATTGCTTCTTGTTAGCCTGATAAATTAGTTTGTAAGAAGGTATGGGTAACACACATTGGGTTCACTTGTTTGTAACTTTAGTATTCCTTATGTATGAGGTAGAGGCACTCTCAAGTGTGGAGTGGTAAGATCTTGATAAACCATCATTAGGATGAAAGAAAAGTTAATACTAATGGTTGTGAAATCTTTGGTTGTGAGCCAAAGTAGTGGAGTAGGGAAGGTTTCAGACCACTCTAAATATCTTGTTAGCATTGTTAATTTGTGTGGATTGAATTTCTTACTCACTTGCTTACTCGATTGGTCATTCATTAAGTAATGAACTCTCATTCTAATACTTTACAAGTTTCGGGCTGAAATTTAAAGTGGGGATAAAATCTTGATTCACATTATTCACCCTTCCCCCTCTCTAGTGTGCCTTGACACCTTCCACCATGCTTATCATGAGTCCCAAACAATACAATAACAATGACCAAAAAACATACAATTGCGACAGTTCATCAGCGACGGGTGCCACAGCTGTGCTAACAGTTCAAGAATCAAAATCTAACTTTTGGGGTCTAATACAAATTTTTGAAAATCGGAAATTTTATAATCTCCCAGGTCAAATATGAATAGGTTAAAGACTTCCAAAAATTCTTTTAAAATATATCGTTAACTAGTTTTTACCTAATGAACAATCATTGGAACTTTTGATGCCAAGAAAATATCTAGGTCATATAGCCCTCCAAGGAGCTCCCTAGGCCTAGTGAATTTCAGGGCCCTCCAAGGTTGTTTGGGTTTCGATTTATGGGTTCTTATGCATCAAATAGAGGATTTACAAGACATGCTAAACACTATAAACTTAAACTCTATCTTTCTGAAGAATACCAAACGTCGACGAGCGTCCTTGCCGATTTCTTCGATTTCTTCAATTGTTTCGATCGGGGACGTCGTGTGCTAATCGACTTGGAGTATGAAAATATTTCTCCATGAAAATATTAGTTCCATGTTTGTTATAATCAAAATCGAGATTAAGACCTAGGTTGAAAATCTTAGGCCAACAATAAACTCACTCCAGAAGTTTTGAGGAATAAGTGAAGAGGCAAGAAGATCGAGTTCAAGTAGTTTCCACAATATGACGATGCTTGCGCTCAGAGACACTATTTTATAGAGGGGTTTACACACAAGACAACTAAGATAATATGCCTTGGGTGGAAAGATGTTATTGGAGATCATGTGAAATATATTCTCCACTAGAATCAAAGGGCATAGTTTTAATTCTGGCAAAAAAATATGTTCTAATCATAGTGAATAATTTAATATAAGTGGCTAAAAGATCTATACGAGCATTAAAAAAATAAATTGCCCATGGAAGGTATGGGAGAAGAGCCCCACGCATCAAAATGAATAAGATCAAATGGTGCAAAAGAATTTTTGGTGCGAGAAGAAAAAGACAATGAATTGTTTTAAAAATTTACAAGATACACAACATGATTCTTTTATTAAACAAACAATTACCAATGCACCTTTATTAACTATACGAGATTATTGAGAAAACGACACATGACAAAGTCGCTTATACTATGACATAAATGGAGAGTTATGAGAAAGTAATGCAACAACAAACCAAATAGTAGAGTGATGGGGAACTTTGAGACCTTCAACTAGAAAAGGATGTTTGTGCCTATGTATTGTCCCAACTAGTTTTCATGTCGAGTGGTTATGTATAATGCAACCAGCAGAGGAAAAGGTAATAGTAAGATCTTGTTCCACAAGTTATCCAATAGAGATTAGATTCATAGAAAGACGTGGAACAAACTGTTGGTGAAATGATCACACTAGATGAGGGGTGAATAGTGTGTTAACTAATCTTATCGTCTAATTTTGATTTTAATTGTTTCTTGATTAGTTAGGCTAAGCACGATATTAATAACAAGCGGAAGCAATAAATATAAAGAAATTAACATAAAATAATATATCAATGCTAACACAATTATTTATAGTGGTTCGGCCCCAATGCCTGCTCCACTACCTAAGCACTCCGCTTAGGATTTTCAAACTAAATTTACTAGATTATATCGTTTCTCTTACAAAGAGGACTTTACATCGAAAAGTCTCCGCTCTCAACCCGAAGGCACTTCCACACCCGAAAGTATCCCGTCTTCCTACCGAGAGCACTCTCTCACCTCAACCTAAGGGATAACTCAACTAATCTTAGTAAACTAAGTTTACAATGGTGGATTTAAGCCTTAACACCAAAGCAACCACCAACTCAATCAAACCTAGAAAACTAGGTTTAGACACTTGGTATACAATCAAAATAAACAACAGAATACAATAACATTGGAGCAATAAATCAAACAACAAGTACTAGCTCCAAAAGAAACTCCCTAGTTCTCTTGATGTCTTGAGAAGAAGAATCTATGAAGCTTAAAGGTTAAATCAACAAATGGAGATCAAAACTAGGGCTCTTTGCAAAGATGGCTCAAGAATTCTTGTAGAGATGCAAGGAGTGGCTCTTTGAGACTTAGAAGCATCATTAAAGGCTTGGAAGAGAGTTTGGGATGAGTATTTATAACCCAAATGAAATGGCTCATCAACAGGCTGATTTCTGCCCGTTGGCGATGCTCGATCGCTTGGCGATCAATCGTCAGTCGACCGACCGAGCGACCGAAGGCATTTTGCCCTTTATGGGCAACGTTCGGTCGACCGAACCTGGGTAGGGCAGTTTAGTTAGCTAGGTTGGATTTTCTGCTTGTTTGCTCGTTTCTGGGTTCGATCTTTGCTAAGTCCTCTTAGATAACATTTACTAATTTTAAGTGAATAATTTTAAAACATAAATGTTATATAAGGATTACCCCCCATTTGGATTCAATAAAAATATCTAAAAAATCAAAATCCTTAAGAATCAAAATCTAATTTTTGGGGTCTAGTACAAATTTTCGGAAAACGAAAATTTTCTAATCTCCCGAGTCAAATATGGGTATGCTAAAGGCTTCTAAAAATTCTTTTAAAATACCTAATTATCTAGTTTTGACCCAAAGAATAATTATCGGCATTTTTTGTGTCAAGACTATGTCTAGGTCATATAGCCCTCTAAGGAGCTCCCTAGGCTTAGTGAATTCTATGGTCATTTTCTAATTTGTTGGTTTTTCATGTTTTGGAGTTCGGATTTGATTTTTGGGTTCTTATGCATCATCATGAGGATTTACAACATATGCTAGACACCCTAGACCTAAACTTCAACTTCTCGAAGAATCCCGAGCGTCGACGAGCGTCCCTGCTAATTTCTCCGATTTTTTCAATCGGGGACGTCAAGTCTAATTGATATGGAATCTAAAAGGAATTCTCCATAAAATATTAGTTTCATCAAGAAGAAACTAATTTAGAAGAAAGGATAGTAACCACGTTCCTATCTGTTGTTTGGATGTAAGTGAGAGTTTGCAAACAAGAAATATGTTGAGAAACGTGAGGATTGAAAGTCATATGATGAGAACATTTAGAATTAAAGATTCATGAGGTAGAAGGTGTACCTAAGGCAAAAGAACTAGTAGCAACAGGAGTGGTAGTAAAGTTACCAGTAGCAAGGGTATGTCGACTCATCTCCTGGACATCATCAACAGTGAGAGGAGCAAATGATGGAGCTGTGACAGTAACAGCTGAAAAAGATGGAGCAAGGGGAGTGTGCTTCAATCGCATGTTCCTTGAAGAAGGTTTGAGACAATTATTAACAATATGTCATGTGTTTTGTAGTTGTACAATTTTTGGAGAGATGACCAAGTTTCTTGAATGTATGACACTAGATCTAAGAGATATCATGTGATTTGTAATGAGCAGCCAAACCAAAAAACTTAGAGGATGACTTTCTGGTTTCTTTGGCCAATCAACTCGGCAAGAGCCGCATCAACAGTAGGTAGTGGAGAGTGATGCAGGAGAAAGGCTCAAACGTACTCAAAAGAGTTTTGTAGAGCCATTAGGAACTAAACTAGGCAGATCTTCTCATGAACTGATCCCAAATAAAAGTCATTTGAAAGTATAACTCTAAAACTGATTGTCCAGTTGTTGTTTATGATTACAAATATCCAATTCAAGTTTATATTGTAAAACAAGATTTTTTTATTGTATCGAGTAGCAAAAAAATCTCAAACCTCTTTAGTTGTGTTAAATTTACTATGTTTGGGGTTAATAAAAGAACTGACGGTGTTGACAACCAACACTACTAAAATTGTTGTCATCACTGACGGCTAAAGCCGTGGCTGAACCATCGGTGATAATTATCACGGTCGGCACTGGCTGTGGTAAAAAGCCGTCACTGATGTGTGCGTCTCATATAAGTTATGACGGCGTCTCTCGACTGTCACAAGTAATCATCAGCGACAGTCGTGGGCGCAGTCGCTGATTTTAACACATCAGTGACGACTTTAGGCGACTGTCACTGATACCAACACATCAGCCACGACCCGTGGCCGTCGATGATACTATTAGCAACTGTAATATTTGGTGCTGCTCAGGCCATCAGTCATGCCTTCAGCCACGGCTTAGTGACGTATGTGGCTGTCACTGATACCAACACATCAGCCACGGCCCGTGGCCGTCGATGATACTATTAGCAACTGTAATATTTGGTGCTGCCCAGACCATCAGTCATGCCTTCAGCCACGGCTTAGTGACGTATGTGGCTGTCACTAATACCAACACATCAGCCACGGCCCAGGGCCGTCGGTGATACTATTAGCAACGTCGAGAGAGGCGGTGGAGCCGCATCCAAGGACCCCCGGCAAGTGTCTAAGATGGTTGAACCTTAATTAAAATAATTTAATATTTTAAGTTTTTGTTGACATGTATTTTTCTAATATTTTATTCATGTTAAATTTTAGACGTGGAGTGAAATGATCACTTGACACTGATTTTATTTTTTATTCAAATTTTATGTATTAATTTCAACGTTTGTACACGTATGAAGTGTCGCGTCGTTAGTCAAACGGCAAAACTCACGATTACTTAACGAGGGGATATTATTGATACAAATTAAAAATAAGAGTATACTATTGATACAAATGAAAGTTTGGATCAAAATTGGGAAAACTCCTAAAGTTGAAGATATATAGTGGAATTTTTTTAATTTTGTTGCTGACGTGGCATTGGATGGATTTTTAAACATATTATATGGTTTCAGGTCCACGTGTGCAATGCTACATCATCAAACAAACGGTAAAATTCACGGTGATTTGACGACAGGATATTATTGAAACAAATTAAAAATCAAAGTATAAAATTGATACAATTGAAAGTTTAGGTCAAAATTGAGAATACCCCTAAAGTTCATGATATAGTGTAATTTGCCCTCTAATTAATTAACCGTAATTAAATCTAATCTAACTAATTAACCCTAATTAAATCTAATTAACAAATAATTAACCCTAATTAATCTAATATTAACCATAATTAATTAAATTTAATTAATCTATAAAAAAAATACTATCGGCGCCGACTGAAACCCTAGGGTTTCGGCCGGCGCCGACCGGAGAGGGGAGGAAGCACTTACCTGGACAACGGCGAGGAAGATTGGGGCCGGACGGTGCGCGGCGTGTGGAGATCGATTGGGGCTCGATCGGTGAGGGCGAGGGCGGCGTATCCGTCGACGGCGGCGAACTCGACGGCGCAGGAAGTCAGCGGCGGCGGTGGCAACAGGCGACAGCGGCGGGAGCAGAGAGAAAAGAGGAAGGGTCGAGCGCGAACGCAAATAAAAAGGATTTTCATCGACGGCTCGCCAGCCATCGAAAAACCATGGATTCGTAATTTTATCATCACCGACGGCTCTCTAAGCCATCGGTGAAGAGTGTTTTAATTTTCGTGCTGCGTTCGTGCCATTAATTAATAAGCAACGACCACTTTTAGCCGTGGCTAATGACTTATTCATATCACCAATGGCTCTCGCGCCCCCGCTAAGTCGTGGCTAATAACTTATTTTATTTCACGCTCCGTGCGCGCCATCAATTATGAGCGACGGCTCTATGCGGCCGTATGTGAGCCGCGACTGATTTGGTTATTCATATCACCAATGGCTCTAGTGCCCCCGCGAAGCCGTGGCTAATAACTTATTTTATTTCGCGCCCCTTGCTCGCCATCAACTATGAGCGATGACTCTATGTGGCTGTATGTGAGCCGCGGCTGATTTGGTTACATCAGCCACGGTCGCTATGGCCATCGCAAAGCCGTGAATTATTCTGACGGTCGAGGCGACCATCGGTGATTCCCGTGGCTGATGTGGTATATTCTAGTAGTGCAAGGTCACGATTTTGCTGTTGTTCATCTCCCATTTAGGGGTGAGCAACGGTTTGGTTCGGTTATCAACCGAACCGAACCGAAATAAAAATTGGATTAATCGTTTACCGAATCGAAAAATTTGGTTAATTCGGTTCGGTTCTATTAATTTACCAAATTCACCAAAAACAATTATACATAATTACACCAATGCAAAACTTCGAATCAGCAGCTTGACTACCGATGATTATATAACATATACAAGATAAAATAATTATAATAGCACCAACTAGGATTCAAACCGAGCAACTCAGTTGAAAAAATGCCTCTCTAACCAAGAAGACAAATATTGTTTATATATTGTAAATGTTAATTTTTATATATTATATATAGTATTCGATTAATTCGGTAATTAATCGAACCGATCGGTTAATTTATCGAACCGAACCGAAAACCGAAAACATAAATTTTTTTAACTGTTAACCGAACCGAAAATTATTCAAAAATTTTGGTTCGATTAATTCGGGTTCGGTTCGGTCGGTTAATCGATTAATTTGATTAATCGGTAAATTTTGCTCACCCCATGATTGATTTTCATTAAAAAAAGAAGAAGCGAGGAGGAGGAGGAGGAGGAGGAGGAGGAGAAGAAGAAGAAGAAGAAGAAGATGATGATGATGATGATGATGATGATGATGATGATGATGATGATGATGATGATTAGAAGGCCACAAAGTAACTCGGCCACAAAGAGAAGAAGAGAAGCAGCACCGAAAGGTTTGCTGCTCGAGTTCTTTAGGAAATTTTGGGATATGCTAGGCCACAAAGTAACTCGGATCCTAAATGATCTGCAACAGAACCCATCAAATTTTGGCAGAATCAACAAGACAGTTATCACATTTATCCGAAAGATAGAAGGAGCAAATCAGGTACCCATTTGAAACAAAAAAGAGGCCTAAGACAAGGTAATCCATTACCATATGCCATAGGACATTTCACATGTCTTCTACACAGACGATTTGATCTGTTTTTGTCAAGCGGATGCGAGCAGCCTAAGTACCTTGAAACTTCTTCTCAAATGTTTTGAGTTCAGTTTTGGACTGAAGATCAACCCAGGCAAAACAAGTGTCATACACACTTCGAAATATCCAGCTCTAATAGGGCTTGCCGCTGGCAGCCTAGGATTCACTGCATCCAATCTTTCGTTGAAGTATTTGGGCCTTCCCCTCAGAATCAACCCCCCTCTTTGGCAAGATTGGGGTTCCATCCTTACAAAGTTCAACAGTGCTCTAGCTTCTTCGAAATGACTTCTTCTCTCAGGAGCTGGCAGACTCACATTAGTGAACAGTGTACTGACAAGTCAAGCATCTTATCCTCTCTCGATCTTTGAAGCACTGTCATGGGTTCTACAGACAATTGATAAAAGAAGGAAGAAGTTCTTCTGGATTGACAACTGAGGTGAGAACTTACGTGGGAACTGGGAAGTGCCTTGTCCACTGGGATTCACTTACTGGTAGCAAGGATGAGGGTGGCCTTGGTCTGCTCAACCTGAGATGTAACAATAGGGGGGAACTCGACGGATGGCCATGGAATATGATTGCTAAGAAAGGTGCCCTCTGGGTGGATCTCCTCCACGCTTTGTATCTGGACTTACACATTGAATCTCGGACGACGCTATAAGCTCTTTCCACTTTCAGGAGTATCAAGAAAATGGCCGACATCTTAAAAAATGCCATCTCTTACCAGGTTGGGTGGCGATGGGGTTCTCTTTTGGCATAATCCGTGGCTTGGGGGACAGAGACCAATGAATTTGTTTCCCTCACTCTTTAGTCTCGCATTAAATCCCCACACTACTATTACAACGACTAAGGAGCTTGATCAGAATGGGGATGAAATTGGTTGGAACATTGGGTTTCCAAATTTTATACCTGCGCAAGATATCTCACAATTGGCCATGGAACTGGAACCGTTCCTTCACTTATCCGAAGAAGACACTACTTCTTAGAAATGGACTAACCACTGAAGTTTCACTGTCAACTCCTTGTACAACATGTTGAACTTCTGTGGCATGGAAGACCCGACCTTTGAGGTTATTTGGACGACAATCTTTCCCGTGGCAGCCTCAATTATGAACTGGTAGGGGTGAGAAAAAAAAATGGTTTTTTGGTTAACCGAAAAACCGGTCCAAAATCGAACCAATTTTTTCAGTTAACCGAATCGGTTTTTTCGGTTTCGGGTTATATTTTTGAAAAATTTAATTTTCGGGTTTGGGTTCGGTCCGTGGTCTAAAAAGTCCACCGGTTTCGATTAACCGACTGGTTCAATATAATTTATTATGATGTATAAATTATAAAGAAATTATAAAAAATTACAAAATACCTACAAAAAATTATAAAAAAATTTAAAAAATTATAAAAAATTATAAATACATATATAAATTATTAATTTTTGCATCACATTATCTTGACTCGAGTGATTTCACTTTTTTTTTCTTTTTTCCCAATGAGAATTTGATATTTGTTTGAATTTTTCTACATATGTGATTTGTATAATATTATTATGTTTGTAGGTTAAAAAAATTTATTGGTTAACCAGAAACTATCGGTTAACCGAACCGAAAAAATCGAAATCGAAGTGACGGTTAACCGAAGTTAATAGACCGATTTACGGTTAATGATTTTGAAAAAACCGAAGTTAATTGACCAGTTAATATAATTGCTATTGGATCGGTTAACCGGTCCATGCTCACCCCTATGAACTGATTAGCCATTAGACAAAGGCTTTGTAACTAAAGACATGCTACTCTCATGGAATAGACAGGACCCTTCTTGCATGCTATATGATATTTGCAACAAATCACATGACCATCTCTTCATCCACTATAACTTCTCCAATGAAGGATGAAGTTTCTGAATCTCTGCGACATCGCATTTTTCCCACTCGACTACACCCCTTGGTCCCAGCCTACCAATGAACCTTTAGCATACAAGAAGAGGAAATACAAATAGGTAATTCTCAGGAAATGGAGAATTTGGCATGAGCGGAATGCTCGATGTTTCGACAATCGTACGCACTCACCTGTTGAGTTTGCCATTGAAGCTTATATTACATGGTCTCAAACTATTCCCCAGGGGCTCTAAGGGTTTTGTTTTGTTTTCTTCTTTCTCCTATTATGACCCTCCCCCCTCTAATCTTGTACTCTTCGGTTCTCATGATGCATGATGAATACAAAATCTCTTTATTGTCAAAAAAAAAACGAGAGGCTCTAATACCATGTAAACCATGGTAGAGAAGAAAAGAATCATATCTTTTGTTAAAGTCCCACATTACTTAAGGATATGATCAATATAGTCTTTAAAATAGTTTGGATAGTCCTCCCCCTTGAGCTAAATTTTGGGATGAAGTTAGACCCACTAATATCTTAACATGGTATTAGAGTCTATCATGTGGTTGATATTGTGCCACCCGCAAATGTCTAGTCCTACAAACTTCACGCTCCAGATATCCAATCATCCTCTTCCTTGAACTAACTTTTGGATTGGAGTTAGGCTCACTAATTTTTTTAACATGTTTAATGATCTAGGCACTAGCCTAAAAGGTAATATTGCACTTGTAAACATAAGTAATAAAGAAAATATATTAGACAGGATTATTACAGAATTATTGTGTGAATCGAGATAATAAATGATCGTAATAATGTCAATAAATGGTAGGATATTTCTCGTTGAGTATTCCTATGAGTTGTCCCTTTAACAAGATGATCATGAAATGCTCTGCTTCTGCATCCTGAAATGGCAATGAGAAGCAGCACAGCTAGAAAGCATTGTTTTCAACAATTTAGCTGGTCACAGCAAGAGGGAACCACCATAATTTAATTTTTTGCTGCAATTTAGTTCATATATGGGCAGCAGAACTACTCTGTATTTGAAGGACAAAAAGGAGAAAGTATTAGATTCATTTCAGTATTCCAAACACTATGGAATTAGTAGTTTGAAGATTTAGAATATGGAATAAACTTTAACATTTTCTGAAGATGCCTTAAATTTGGACAAGATTAATAATTAACTAATTGTTGTTCTGGGTCTGTTTATTATATACAGATTAAAACTTGGTCCAGTAATGATTACTTTTCACTCTTAAACATGTTTGATTTGTATACGTTTGGGTTATATATGTATGATTCAACATGAGCAGTGTTTTGTAGCTATCAGAGAAAGTGTCTGCAGGCATGCAAAAGGGAAAAGGAAGCTTGTACAAGTGTCACAAACAATGATTCAAATCTTCCAAGCTGATGACCACTCTATAATTCAAAATATGTCATGCATCATATGTTATAGAATATAATATAGAAAATAATTAACAAGTCAAGCATATATTACCAACTCATTGACACTCATTGCCATGCATGTTAGTGTTTGAAATCCAATCCATTGTTCCATTTTGGTATTTGTTTATTATGTGGAGCCCTTAGTATATGATTAAGTGCCCCACTTAAAAATGCATCATTCACATTTAATTATTCCATAAGACTCATCAGCAAAAGAAAGTTATCCATATATAAAACAAAGATTTAAAAGAAGGAAATAAAGATATATCAACATAACGAATCACGAGAAAGAGAGCCTCAAAACACCCAACTTTTCCTTTGGGTTGGTCACTTTGAATATTATTTGTCACCTTTTCCCTTCTCCCTTCCATTGACTGAGTGCCTCTAATCATCCAAGTTGGCAGTCCTTTTTCCAAAAGCCCCCTATTTAAGAGCACACCTCGCTCTCTCCTTGGAGACAGCACAAGCAATAGAGCAAGAGAGAGCAGCGGCAACAAGCTTGGCCTTGAGACATGATGGCCTTGGACTTGCACAACTCTTTTCTATTTCCCGGCCAATCCCCCATGGATTGGGATCCACACTCCACCTTTGGACTTGGAGATCTTCATGAACAATTCATGCCTTTGGGTACGTACTGCAATATAATAATTAAGCCTAATTTCCTTCAGCTAGCATTGATGTCCTTAATTATTTGGTGGCAGAAATGGAGAATTCTCCTGCATCATCGCAGGCGTCGACCGGCTACCTGCAAGATGCAGTGGCCGAGTGGAGCAACCTGTGCAAACGGCGACGACTGGCTTCATCCCTGGCTCATGATTCGATGATGACGACGACGACGACTATGGGAGATGAGCTCGAAGATCTTTTTCAAGTAGTAATGTTACTTCCAACTGCATGTCACTCATGGTTACTGAATTTTGTCTGTGAAAGACTGATTAGGTTTTCTTCTTCTGTCTCTGGTAGGAGTTTTGGGATTCAAACTGCTATGGAGATCCCTTGCATGGTTTGAACTACATGCTACAAGGAGAATTTTCCATCCCAGGTGGGATTTATGTATATATCATTATAAAAATCACCCTCACTTTTAGGTTCAGAAATTTTTTAATGTATGGTTGATTCTGTCTCATAAACCAACTCCGCACAAAGGACGTCAATTTTGAAATTATTTAGTACACTACAATTCAGTACAAAATCTAGCAACCAACAATCACTAAAGATATGTATAAAGGAGGTTGGCCACTGTGCCCTTTCATGCGCACAGCTAGATTGGGTCCACTATCTTCTATATAATTGTCTTTCTTTGGCCTATGTACTGTATGTATATATATGTGCTCTGGTTATATATGTGTGTCTGTGTAATTAATTATAATTAAGATCACATGATAAGTTTACAATGATCATATACATACATACATATATATAGAAAATATTCTGAATAATTTAATGTTCAAGCAGATGATCCTTTGAACATTCTGCTCAAGACCAAAACACAAGCAGCAGCAGCATTGCAACCCAATCAGCAACAGCTCTCATCTTCCTCCTCATATGAAGAGCTACAGCAGTACTCCAGTCAAGTACATGAAATGGATATGATCCATAAGTTAAGAGATGCAGGAAAACCTTCTCTATCTATCCCTAAAGTGAAAGCGCTCACTTTGAAAGGTTGGTCTTCATGCATGATCTCGCTCTCCTTCTCTTGCAGAAATGATTAACTTCTAACTCCGCTGTGTTGTCAATTATAGAATGCGACAGGAGACAATTTAAGAAGAACAAGACAAAGACAATGACTGTGGTGTACCCCTTCGCTGTGGTGAAGCCAGGGGGATTCGATGGAGACGTTACTCTCGACGACATCAACGCGAGGCTTCTCCGGCGACCAAGGCGGCCAGTCCGCCATCCTGTGGGGGAGTTCGCCAACGGTCCTCGTGTGGCGGCTGAAGGCCCGGGCCTCTCTGGCAAGGCGGTCGTCAGCCTCACAAGGATTCAAACGCAAGGGAGGGGCACGATAACAATTATTAGAACAAGAGGTTGAAGTATGTGCCGATAATAATAACTGTATATGCGAAGGTTACTGTTCTTGTAAAATGTGTAATCTCTTTAATTACACTTCGAGCGTAATTAATATATCAGCTTTTGGTCGTTCATCTAGATAACCAGTTACTGCAACGTATCGTATTTGTGAAAGAGGAATTAATGAGCAACCTGGGAATTTCTAAGTTACTTGGCTTGTTGTATGTTAACGTTCAAGATCGATGAGTACTGTTTACTTTTCACAAGAAGAGAATAGAAGACAAAGGAATAAAGTTTCATGCATGGTGTGATAATTGCATGGAAGTAATGTGTAGGCCCGTTAATTTCTTGGCTGCACATGCCTTGTTGCATACTGAAGAGAGAGAGAGAGAGAGAGAGAGAGAGAGAGAGAGAGAGAGAGGAAATTTACAGTTAGATATGTGTGAAGTGAAAATTTTTTTTTAAAAAAAGTGTGTATGAAAAACAAGCTTAATTCACCAGTATAAACTCTGTACTGTGACTATATATTGGAATCAGGTAAAGATGACAATGAACAGCATATGTATGACAATGCCATCATGACAATGCTGTGCCTGTGTAAACATCCCTCCCTTGTTTTATTTCCTTGTCTCACTAAGAATAACACTTAATTTTCAATTTTTAGACATATATAATGTAGTACAACCTGCACATAATAATTTATAAAACTATAGGTCTAAGAAAACAGAGAAAAGTACTTAAACGTTAAAGTAGGAAAGCCAATCAGGTTCAAACGCAATTTGAAAAACCACTCATGAAGTGAAAAATCCTTTGAATGAGGAGTACACACGAATTGAATTATTATAGGACTGGACTGATGAGCCCAGCTCATGGCCTGAAGACAAAACATCACATAACAAGCAGTAAGGACAAGCGAGGCAAGTGGTGGTGGGGGCAACATCCAAGAGAGAAGGAAAGAGATCAGCAGGGGGGGCAGGGTATGACCCATAGATTGGAGTTGATACCAAAAGTCGGATCCTGTCTTCCTCCCCAAAGTCAAGATGGGTTTGAACAAAACTTTCTCTCTCAGCTGGAAGGGCAATCAATTCTCACCCCAATCAGTAGTGTCTTCCTTCTTCTTCCCCTTCGGCACTCACAGTGCATGGTCTTGTCCACATGTTTACCAACATTTGAAGCGCCAAAAGTCATGAGGAGAAATGATTGCAGGATGCATGTGGAGATAGAGAGGGCATGCATTATTGAGCGTGGACTGAGATGGTCCTACGGCTTCCGACTGTGGCACTGCCAGGTGATGATAACACTGTTTTACATTTGATTTGATTTAATCCAGCGCAGGATATATATAATACTTCTCAAGGTTTGTCTTATGTGCTTGCTTGGCTTGATAAATTGCTCTCAAATTAATTACCTGGTGAACTTTTATACCTTGATCACATATCCTCTTTTGACTTTGTGAGAATTACATACTTGGGTGTTAGCTTACGCAGGTATTTTTTTTTTTCAAAAAAAACTTATACAATTTGTATAATTAAGATCAATTTAATTACCCTTAGGCAAATTATTTCAAGTTAGTAATTAATTTACATATGTCTTGATTTATATTGATAATTTATTAGTGATCTGGATTTGTTATTGAGATGTTCCTGGTGTGGATAATGTCTTTGGTCTCTTCCATTTATAAATTTATTGGGAGAAGCCCCCACTAATATGAGTATATTTATCTAAATATATTCTGAACTTTGCAATTTGTCTCATCATGTGGTCAATTTTAAAATATTACAAAATTGTATCCCGAACTTTGACATTTATCTCAATTACATCCTTTCGTCAACTCTCCGTCAGCAGCACCGTTAAGGTGATGATGTGGCGCTCTAACGTGGATTAAAATAATATTTTTTATTTAAAATATATAAAAAATCATATCAAATTATATTAAATAATATTAAATAATATTTTATAATTTATATTAAAAAATCACTCCATGTTCACTCTTGACATGACTCGGGGTGATTCTTTAATATAAAATATAAAATATTATTTTATATTATTTAATATAAATTAAAGTGATTTTTTATATTTTTTAAATAAAATAATATTATTTTAATCCACGTTAGAGCGCCACGTCATCGTCTTAACGGTGCCGCTGACGGAGAGTTGACGGGAGAATGTAATTGAGACAAATGTCAAAGTTCGAAATATAATTTGATAATATTTTAGAATTAGCCACAAATGAGACAAAGTGCATAATTCAGGATATATTTAGGTAATTACCCTTACTGTTATAAAGCTCACAACTTTTTGAGATTTGACTCAAATTGGGTCCGAGCCAAATTCAACTAGCCTAATCAGATCCAAATTGGAGTTGATTGGATCAAGTTATGACTGAACCAGATTTTTTAATTGAACCAAGGTGCTGAACTGGGCCCACCGTCATTCAGTACGTGCTAGTGCTGAACCGAATTAGGAAATAACTTAAATTGATTTTGTCTCACACTTTTGAAAAGATTCCATTAACATTTGAAAGAGTAGATACATCAATTTTGAGAAAGAAATTTTAAAAAATTATAACTAATACTAAAATTATTTGCATATTTTATTCTTTATTTACAATAATTTTTTCACTGCAAGGATGATCAAATTTTCAATCATTAATAAGAATACTTGCCAACAATGGAATCTCATAATTTTTGCCAAAATGGTCACAATTTATGGTGATCCAAATTTGGCAAAATGACAACTAAATTTTTCTTCTTTGATGAATCAAACAACAATATACATGAAAGCAATTTTGGCAAACGCAACTATCATTTGCATATTAATTTTCTTATTTTATGACTTTCATCTATAAATACTGAGCAACCCCCCTCTCTCAATAAAAATAATAGTGCAAATGTGATTTTCTACTTATAAACGAATTCAACAGTCTTCTTCAAGTAAGAAAGCAAAGAGATTTCAGATTTTAGAATACTTACATGCTTTATTCTTGTCGAGATATTGAAGACAATTGGTTCTTCAAATTGAAATAGGTTTTGTAACCGCTTCTTGTTGTAGCTTATTTCTAGAATTAATATAAGCTCCTTCTTAATTCTCAATCTCTCCCTGTTCATTGTTTTACTTGTCGATTTTGGTTTCTTTTGGTTTGCACCGTCGGGTTTGGTTTTTTGTCTATTCTTGGGCAGGAAGTTAGCATATAATTTCCTAACAAGTGGTACCAAAGCCGACTACCAAAACTATGGTGGATGCGAAGTTCGAACTCGATAAATGTGACCACAATGTTAATTTTTCTCTATGGAAGACGAGGATGGAATAGATTTTGGAATTCCATGACGCTCAACAAATCATCTATGAGAAGGACCACATGGAGAGAACCAAAGTACAGAAGGTTAGAGCAGACATGAAAGCAAAAGCGATGATCTTCATTCGTCTCTAAGATGAGGCACTTCGAGAAGTCCTAGCGTAGAAGATGGCAACATATTTTTTTGCAGAAACTCACTAACTAACTGACATATATCAGGTAAGACCCTTATAAGTAAAATTACTCTTCAAAGAAGGCTCCACTTTCTTCGCATGGATGACGGAACCCCGGTAGATGATCACATCAACTTGTTTCGATCAATAATTGCCGATTTGGAAAATATGGGCAAAACGTTTGGGGAAGATACTAAATCTATGTTCTTCCTTGCTTCTTTATCTCATTCGTAGAGAAGTTCTCAAGAAATGTTGTTTTATGGTAGAACTTCCTTATCTCTTGATGATGTAATAGCATCACTCGTGTCAAAGGAACTCATGCACAAGAAGGTTCATGGTGGATCCTATAATAAAGGTCCAAGAGAAGCCCTCTACTCTAATGAGAAGACTGAAGGACGAGGAAGTAATAAATCCAATATTATTTGTTATTACAGTAAGAATCGAGGCCACATCAAGTCGAATTACCGCAATCTCAAGAAAAAGTTATAAAAATAAAATAAAAGGCAAAATGCGTGCATGGAGGCCTCTTGTGTTGTAGGATTCGAAAAAATAGAGGTATTGGTCGTGTCAAGTGGCATAAGCTCTACTAAGACATGTCGTGGGCGATGACGGTCTCATTGGCGACAATACACCTCATGTCGAGATTCCTCTTACTCTTTATCTAATAATTTTGATCATGCAGAGTGTAATCCAAGTCAGCAGGCAAACATGTCAACCACCGATAGCATCGACCAGTGGTTCCCAAGTTCCAAGTGTTCCTTTCACATGACTTCACACCGAGCGACCTTTGTGGATTATCAACGCACCAATGGTGGAGTAGTTCGTGTTGACAACAACCTTCTCTACGAGGTTGTCATGTTTGGAATAGTGAAGTTAAAGCTGCATAATGGCTCAATAAAAACCTTAACAGATGTTCGCCACATCCCAAAGCTAGGGAGGAATCTAGTGTCACTCAGAGTTCTCGATACTAGAGGCTACACGACATCCTCTACGTGAGGAGTCTTAGAGGTACACAACGGTGCCTTAATGGTACTGAAAGCTATTAGGACATCAAATAATTTGTACAATATAGATGGATCATATTTCGTGAAGCAATTCAAATTAAGAGGCAAAACACAATAAAATTAAACATCGAGTGTCCCTTAGGTATAAATTTTGCTTTTAGGGGTAATCCTTTTTTGGAGATGCATAATGAAGGAGGAAACTTGGATTTGTATGGGTTCTTTAGTCCAAGCAAGGATCTGACTTGGCCCACTTGAGCATCAGTTCGATGTAGGTCTCGTGCGGGCCTTTAGGGAGAGGAGGGCAACTTCGAAGGACTACGTCCATCACAGGTTTCATCAAAAGAGGAGATTGTTGAGATTTGACTCAAATTGGGTTCGAACTGAATCCAACGAGCTTGGCCAAACCCAAATAAGAGTTGATTGGATCAAATTATAGTTGAACCATATTTTTTAATTGAACCAAGCCGCTGAACCGGGCCCACCGTCATCCACTACTAAACTGGGTCAGGAATTAACTTAAACTATCTTTCTCCTAAACTTTTGGCAAGATTCAATCAATATTTAAAAATTAAATATCTACATAAATTTCATGAAAGAAAATTTTGAAAAATTATAACTAATACCTGAATTATTAGCATTTTTTATTCTTTATTTGCAGCAATATTTTCATTGAAATTGTGGCAAAATTTTCAACCATTAACAAGAAGGCTTAGCAATAATGGAAGTTAAAATCTTGGCCAAATTGATTGCAAATTATGTGGGTCCAAAATTGACAAAATGATAGTTAATAATTATTCCTTCGATGAATCAAACAACAGTATATACATGACAATTAATATTCTTGCCATTTCAACAAATTAATTCTTTTTGATAAAAAGAACAATTATTTGCATATTAATTTTCTTATTTCATGACTTTCAACCGTAAATAGTGAGCAACCCCTCTCTCTCAAGAAAATAAGAATGCAAAAGGTGGTCTTCTACTTGTAAACGTCTTCCAGCAAGAAAGCAAAAAAATTCATATTTCAATAGACCTACATGTTGGCCTAAGGTTTTAAATCTTGGTCACCATCTTGATTTTGATGATAACAAACTTATTCTAATGGGTTTTTCGAGTGTTTGATTTCAGGTTGGGTGATCGATACACGTGTGGAGCTCGTCGAAAAAATTGTGAAAACTCAAGTGTTGACAGCTTCGGTGGCGATCGAGTTGGAAGTTAGGCATATGCTTAGATTTTGATGCAAAATACTTCTTAGGCGCGCCTCTAATCATCCATCTTCATGTGTTTACTCAGAGCCAAACCCCAATTGGAACTCAAAACCAAACCCGAGTCAAGAAATTAGCAAAAATTAGTAAGAAATCAATTTTAGCTAAAAGTTGAGTTATCCATCGATGTTCCACCGATCCTCGATCGACCGAACTGCTACTAGAATTTATATTAGCTTTTTTGGTCGATGCTCGGCCGAATCTCGACCGATCGAGATTCGGCCGGCGATCGACTGAAATGACCAATTGATCTATTTAGATTCGTTGAATGGCTAATTTCAACCCCTTAACCTCGTGGCCTCTATAAAAGGCCTTGAAACCATCCTGCTTTGATCTCTAATGCTTCATTGAGTCCATCGTTGAAAGATTGAACCATTTTCCTTGAGTTTTGAACCTCATTTCTCAAACTTACCTTGCTTGAGCCTTGAACTCTAGTTCAAGTCTTCTTTGATTTAAAGAGCCATCTTCTTGACACCTTGAAGGACCGGGAGCAAGCTAGGAAGAGCACCAACTGCTTTTGTTTCTTACTTGTGCTATTTACTATTGTTTTTACTTGTATTTTTGTTCTCATTCAAGCTTGTAAAGATCTAAGTGTTTAGGTCTTGAGTGTTGGTGGTTGCCTTAGTGAAAAGACATAATTTCACCCTTGTAATCTATGATTAGAGTGACCTTAGAAAGACTGAGGTGGGAGAGTGCTCTCGGTGTAAAGGCGGAGACTTCCGAGTGTGGAAGTGCGTTTGGTGTGAGAGCGAAGACTTTTCGGACGAAAAATCCTTATTATAAGGAACTCTACATCTAGTGGATTACCTTGAAAATCGTAAGCATGGTGCTTAGGTAGTGGAGGAGTAAGCAGGTTGCCGAACCACTTTGAATTCTCTTGTGTTAGCATTGTTCATTTGTGTTGTTCTTGATTGCTTTCAATATTTGCTCTCAAATTTAGTCAATCACTCAAGAATATTGAAATCACAATTAGATATAAAATTAGCATAACACACTATTCACCCCGTCCTCTAGTGTGGGTATTTCATTCGCAAAACATACTCTATTCTTGCCGATATATTGAAGATAGTTGATTCTTTAACTTGAAATAAATTTTGTAATAACTTGTTGCAATCTATTTCTATAATTAATAAAAGATTCTCTTCCTCCTCCCCGTGGACATAGGGGTGACTCATTGTCATCTCTAAACCACATCAACCCCATGTGTTCATTATTATACTTGTCGATTTTGAATTTCTTTTGATTTGCACCATTAGGTTTGTTTTTTTTTTGTCGATTCTTGGGTAGAAAATTAGCAGTAATTTTCTAACACAACTTCAATTGAGGTATGAAGCAATGGCACAAGTACAAGGGGGCTAGTTGCAACGACCTAAGTTTATAGAAAAACTTTACATATTGGTATTAATTTTAGGATTAATTAATGAATATATCACGATTTTTATCAAAATTTTCAAATCTATTACGATGTTTTATTTGTTTCAAATGCAGGCTTCAACTCTCGATTCGTTTCAATTGTATCACACCATCAAACTCAGGTTAAATTTTCCATTAAACTGCTGACATGGCATCGATGACGTGTCAATCTAAGTCCAGTCAACCATTAATTTAATATATAAAAAATATGTAAACTGACGTGTATTAGTAAGTACATAAATTTAATAGGTAACAAAAACATTGAACTTACTAATATACGTCAGCATACCTATTATTTATATTAAATTAATAGCTGACTGGACTTAGGTTGACACGTCATCGATGCCAAGTCAGCAGTTTAACGAAAAACTTAACCCGAGTTTGACGGTGTGATACAATTGAAATGAATCGAGAGTTGAAGTCTGCATTTGAAACAAATGAAAAGTCATGATAGATTTAAAAATTTCGA
The DNA here is from genome assembly GCA_034359265.1 of Canna indica. NCBI lineage: Eukaryota > Viridiplantae > Streptophyta > Magnoliopsida > Zingiberales > Cannaceae > Canna > Canna indica. Next base: position 24,708,924 of record CP136898.1, on the reverse strand, counting down.
TAAAAATCATAATATATTCATTAATTAACCCTTAATTTTACATTTGCTTGGTCTCATCCTATTTTAATTGCCCCATAAGATATGAATTGAAGCCCTTTCTTTTTCATTAATTTCTATTGTTAAATGACTCGGTTTCTTGTTTAGATCCATAATTCAAAGTCAATTCTTTATGATTCAATTCAATTTTCTTTGTATACTTTCTACATATTTGTGTGCATCAATTTGGTAATAGGGCATCATGATTGATGCTCTTGTTTTTTTATAGGTATTTGTTTGTGTTATTTCTTAGCGTATAATATTTTGGGTCTTTTCTAGGTGTTTTCATTTAAATCTTGAGTTTTTTTTTTCAATTGCTTGTCTTTTGCTTTTTATCATGTTTACTCTTAAAGTAGTTATTATTCTTGCTTCATTAGGAGTATAAATTCAACTTGATGGATATACAAGTGACTCATCAATTTTTTTTAGTGGAAGTGAGGCTAGGACCATACAATTCATTTCATTTCAAGAGATTCAAAACAAATGAAGAACAAGTAGAAAAAAAAAAGGAACAGAGAAACAAACAAAAGACCTAGAGCCAAATGGTTCCTTGTCGAGGCAAGGAGCCAAAAAAGCCCGCAAGTCAACATCAAGATATCCAAAGCCAGTATTAGGGCTGTCCATTCGGTTCAATTCGAACTGAACCGAATCGAATTTCACCAAATCAAAATTTTTTTTATACCCGAATTTTAATTTGAACCCGAACCGAACTATACCTAAACCGATCTAACCCGAACTGAAATTATTCGGTTCGGTTCGGTTTTCAACCCGAAAACCAAAATTTTAATTAATTCGGTTAAAAATTAAAAATTATTTTATAATACCCATTTACTTATCTATATTAAAAATTTTAAAATATATAATATTTTATAATTAATTCGGTTTTCGGTTCGGGTCGGTTCCCGAATTTCGAAAATCGAATCCGAACCGAAATCTAAATTTCGGTTTGGTTCTGGTCAAAGAACCGAACCTACAACTGTTGAAACCGAACCGAACCGAAAAATTCGGTTCGATTTTTCGGTTCGGTTCAGGTTGAACCGAACACTGGACAGCCTTAGCCAGTATTCCCCGAGAAGTATCCAACACCAGATCAAAGCTGCCTTTTTTAGTTTCTCCCAACTGCACTATCGCACTCGCACACGGTAAATGGGGGCAATGGTAGCCAACACAACTGCTATAAATTTTTTTCCAGCCTTCCATAGTAACAGGGCACTCCGTGATTGAGTTTCAACGATGATCACAGAAAGTGCATAGCGTATTTTTTAGCGGGATTCCATGCTTGGTCAACCTGTCTTTAGTTTGTAGTATGCTCCTGAGCATAATCCACGTGGATTAACATCTTCATGAGCATTCCATGAGCATGCAGTACAACGATCTCGTCTAGAAGTGACTACTTTTTTTTTTCAATGGTTGAATACATGAAATCCGGTAGTCAATGTCTTTAATTGTGCCTACATTTTTTTTCAATGGTTCACTTTAACTGTAGTTTATTGAAAGAAATATTTGGCATCTCAATGGCTACTAAGTTAAATAGCTGCATTATTGCCCTATGATCTAAAGGTCATCTAAACCACTATGCCCTTAATTTCACTGTGGCTATTCAATCAAATCCACTTCACTTTGTCTTTTTTTTCCAAGATTTGTTAGGATATGGTTGCAGTATAGAAGGACCGAAGCTATATGAGCTATATGTCTTTTACATAGACTGATGGCCAAAAGTTATAATCAAAGGCCATGATCACCATGTTGTCTTTGGAAAATGAACTCCACTCTCAACCAAATTTAATTTAGACAAACCTCATTAAAACATAAATATTAGATCCACCAACTTGGTCGAGCTTCTGCCCCTCCACTACCTGAATGCATGCACTGAAGTGAATGGTACTTGCTGTCGAAATAGGTGCTATTGATTTTTAATTCATGGTTGATAGAGGAGAAAAAGGGAGAGCTAGGGATTGGCTTGTACTCTCTTGTTTCAAGCCATCAGAGCCACTGAGAGTTAGATCTAATATTTTGGGAAGGGGTACAGGACTTTTGGGTGAGTGGAATCTGTATGCATGCTTGCATCAGCAAATAGATTGATTGAATTAAGAGGTTGAAATGCCAAATGAATCATCTTTTTGAAATAGATAAGGGGGTGCATTTGGCTTATCAATAATTTTTTATTTATCAATTAATGATTCTTAAACAACCATTTAATTTTGAAGAAACTTCCATGTTACATCCCGCCCAAGCTTATCCCTATATAAGGGACCTCACCTGGAAGGAGTGCAACTAACAACAGAACAACAACATAATAAGTGGACTGAAATTAAATTACAATCAGATTTCAAATCAAATGTCCAACAAGATAACAAATGATAAAAGTTCAACGGTCCATTTAAGAACAATGAAATTCAAAATCTAGCCAAAGAGTCAAACAAGTCCAAAATTAATAGAGTGAACATTTTAACTAATAAAATAGAAAACTAAGATAAAGTGCGGAAGACGTCTCCTCCTCCAAAACTCTAGCTACCCCATAAGGAAAAGCCGTCATACCTGAGGATCTGAGGCAAAACCAACAAACATCAGCAGAAGACTGAGTAGGATTGCAATAAGATGTTATGATGTCATGTATACAATGGAAGATATGATCCAACAGTTTATTTAATGCTCCTACATCAACAACTATGTCAACTATTCTCTACATGGATATATGGTCATAGACCTAATCAAGAGCGTAGTAGACATTGGGTTTCCCCCGCACTCTCGCACCTCGAGAGTGGCACCCTAAGCCCGCTCCAGCTAGAGATGCGACTATCCAAAAATAGTAGTCCGTCGACGTCTAACACCTCGACGCTGCACACACACCCGTGTGGTAAATAGGTGATCACCGGTGTCACTTGCCCTACACCTTGGGCAATATATCAACAGTGTCCAGGGCTATCGCCCAATAGAAGATCAACTATGCATCATGTCAACAACTACACTACTACAACTCAACTAATATAATGCTAGTAGTCATGTCACAATGTATGAATTAAATTTATAAACAACAGCAAAAGGCATGCAACATCTATACTAGTATCCTCAACTAATATGCATATAAAAATATCATGCTGGCAACATATTTCAACAAATATGCATAAGGAGTTTCAATAGCAGTAGACATCAATTTTCAATGAAATAAAATAACAAGATATATTTTGACATAGGGTAACAACCGATCTAGGATGAGATTCACCTTGACAACAACTACAACAATAGAACAACTCGGGTAGAAACCATAAAAATGAATAAAATAATATTTTCTGACTCGGCACACAAAATGAGGCAATAAACACCCACTGATTTCAACATCTGAAGCCAAACAGCAAAACTGACCCCACCAATGAATTCGGGGCGTCGAGTAGATACAAATTCATATATAATATGATTATTTTCAACCAACTATAAAGCCTTTAAATAATTATTCAAAATAACAAGAAAATACCATAAATGCTATTTAATAAATTGCTATTACGAACTTTCATAACAGTGCTACGAATTTATATATCATAGCTACATCCACCATACCACACACAGCAGCATCTAATCTATTGTTATATGACAAACAGCATCTAATCTATTGTTATAACTTAACCCTTCCTCTACCCCCAACCTAGGGTTCACCAGCGCCGACTACAGCTCGCCGCCGCAGTCGCCCACTGCGCCCGACCATGCGGGCCCTCGTCGTCTGACGAAGACTCGCCAGCGCAACCTATCGAACGACAGCGACTCCAAGTAGCGCGCCGATCTCAAGGCACTCGACGGCAGGACGACACCGTCCTGCCGAGCGCCGCGATCGACAGCACTGTCGCCGGCCTAGGCAAGCCGCGACTCGCCCCGATGGTACCCGCCTGGCAGCGGTCGCGATTGGCAATGGCAGAGCGTTGCCAAACCACCGGACGGGGGTGATCTCGCCCCGACGCTCTTGACAACATCGATCGGAGCCCCTCCCGGCTGCCATCTTGCCGACGATCCAGACTGTCGTCGCAAGATCCGACGACGAGAAGGCACGAACAAAAACAGAGGATATACGCGCAAAAATCTCGAAAACGGAATCAGATCGACGACAAAAATCCTAAATCTCATCCTAAGAACAGTGTTACCCTACGCGGAGGAAAAAGGATAGGACGAGAATCCTACCTAACAACTCCTCCGAACTCCGATTCACCGGAGTCTTCTTACTGCCGCCGCATGTCACGCTCCTCCGCCGCCGCTGCTACAGTATTCGAGAGAGCGAGAGAAAAGAATTAGAGAGGGGATTAGGGCAAATTAAATAGGATTATGTACTTTTGCAAAATGACCCTTCAAGAAAAATATTTACGATAATGCCCTCAATTTTTCAGGTCATAACATTACACCAGCTTTATTAAATAAAAAATAATTCTTTTAAGAAAAAAGATAAATTCATCTCCTAACCAGATCAAAGTTCATATATACATGATCGATCATGCAGAAAAACAAACACATAACCCATTAACACCACAATCTAAATAGTTCAATTGCAAAAGAATCGGTTAAAGGTAACAAGTTTGTCATTATTAACATTTATACAAGTTGAAATAGTTTGCGTGACCTAAAAGTTTCAAATTCTACAAATAACATCATCATTCTAGCAGTTATCATAGAACGTTAGAACGTAAAATACATAGATTCCTTTAGATTCTGATACTTGTTCAGAATCTTATACTATCACTAGCTAAATTTAATTTACATTAATCAATAATTTCATAATCAAGAAGGTCAAATGACTTAGACCGCTCTTCAGGTGAAAGCAGCGAATGCAGAGAAATTCGCTTGCATTGTGGAATTTGACTAATTTTCTGATGGTCTTCATCATTTAGCTGCCAATCAAAAATTTCCATGTTCTCCTTGAGCCTCTCCTTGTTCAAGCTCTTGGCAACCATACATGCCCCTTGCTCATATATCCATCTCAAGGAAACCTGCAAAGAGAACCTTATAAAGGTAAGTTGAAAAAATAGATCAAAATTAATTTGAGACAACACCAAAGAAAGAGCTATCTCATGGTTTTCTCATTCATTTGTGATTGACTATAATAACTGCGAACTTTTATGTTCATAAAAAATAGTTGACACTTTTAGCAATGGCATAGATTATTATTTATGTTCATATGGATTGACAATTGTTGCAAAAAAGTAGAGTAAACCAAATAAAGAACAAGCATCAATTTTACAATGAAAAGACGATGAAATTTGAATATGAGCTTGTACAAACATGGTATATTGGGTTTTCAATTTTCGTTATCCTAATAGATAGATTCATATCAAATCAAAGATGTTGCTATAAGTTTCTTTTGATGGAATTTCATCTTAGTCTAATTTGAGATTTCTCTTGTTTTGATGATATAGTTATTTTCTGGTAACATATTGAATGAGTGGATCATGCACCTATGGGTCATAGAAACTAGCTTAGGTAAATGAAGAGGATAAGGTTTGAAGAAATAGAAAAGAGAAGCTAGATTACTGAGGTAGGTCCACTTAGGCAGATTTCTCCCCATGCTGTATACAGATCTTTTTCTTCTGTTACATAATTTGAGGGATCCCTTGTCATTCTCATGCCGCATAACCAAGTTTATTGCATGAAAGCATATGTATAGTTAGTGAGATCAGTTACTATGCTTGAATATACTGAACATATTAAAAGGAGGAGCTGATTTAACAAGCCAACTTACACATAATAGAGATTATCATACAACCAGAGCTAGTGCAAAACTTCAAATACATGGAAGAATGAGTGGTTTTATCTTAGTCCTCAACATGGGGACCTTTCCCCTCAAACCATCTTTAGTACATAATTTGTCTCTCACCAGAATAATGGATATACTTTCATGGATAGGTAGTAAGAAATGGATGTATGACATTTGACTGGATGGAAAGTGGATTTTGCTATACCATTCATTCAAGATATGATATTCAGCTGGTCAGATTTTAGCTGTTGGGATTTGTTAAAACTCGTTTTGATATTCTATAAGAAATGAATATTTGTTTACATTTTCCCTAATAGTCCCTATTTCTCATTTCCTTGATCATTTTGTCTGAAAGTATTCCCTTTTTTCCCATAAGAGACTGAACTTTTAAAATCGGCTACCTAAAAAGTTTGTGGAAATCAATCTAGTAGATAAAAGCTCTGCTCATAATGTTATCTATGCTTGCTTTTAGTACAACCACATTTGATCTTTATCATAACCTCTCCGTATCTTACAAATCTTTAGGATAATACTTAAGTAACCATTAGGAACATAAAATTGATTCTACAAAAGATCCAGATTAATGAATGGATTTCATGAACATTATACATAACTGAAAGATCCTAAATTGTTTTCTTTATCCTAGTAAGGGTGTTTGACGAATGGCTTAATTGACTTTCCTCTACAGAGGTTTTTCATATAGTTGACGAAATTTATGGCGGTTAAGTGATTCAGTCAAGGGGGAGAGAATATTCCCTTATTAACATTATAGGTACTTTTATCCTAGTGCGTTAGAAATGATTCACTGAAGTTTTGATGAGGAAACATAAACCCGGTCAGTGATGATCGAATCACCCCAATTGAAGGTGCTTCAATTATCATGGTGATTAGATTAAAAGTCACTATCACGAATCACAGGTAATTTGCTATTATCACATGTACCAAAATAAAAAGAAGCACAATTAGATCAAATTAGATGTTTGATTTGTTAGAAAATCAACCTTGGACCTAGCTCCACCCCAAAAGCTAGCTCATAGGGGAAGATTGCTCAATCTATTTAAAGGCTATCTAGACCACAACCTCAACCAATGTGGGACTTTAACATGATTATGTAGGAAACCATTCTTGTTGACCTGAAGATTGAAAACAAAAAATATGTACGCAATTTCCTCAAAAAAGAAAAACTAGATAAAGACAACTGAACTTGGAAAATTAATATGTTGTTGTTATAAACAACATGCAACGCAGGACATTAAACAGTAGAAAGCAATTAAAGACTAACCTGTGCAACTGACTTTCCTTTTGCCTTGGCTATGTCTTGAAGCACCTCAGATTCCATCACCAAGTTTCTGCTCGATGAGGAAATTTGGCCACCCAGAGGAGAATATGCAATGACATGAATTCCCTTTTCCTTGCAAAACTCTCTCAGCTTTACTTGTTGCCAAACCGGATTCAATTCCACCTACAAGATATATCTTTTCTAATCATCTCCACAGCAAATATAAAAACTTCCCATGGAAAGTACAATTGAAAAAAGGCTATGCCTGGTTTACAGCCGGAGGTATTTTAGCAATTTCAAGCAGCTCCATAAGTTTCTTCTGGGTGAAGTTGCTAACGCCGATAGATTTCGCCAACCCGAGCCTCTGACACTCCTCCATTGCTTCCCAAACTGATTTCAAGTCTAGTGGTACAATGTCTTCGCTTTTTATTGGAAAAGGGCATGATCCAGGCTTTTGGCTCAAGGGCCAATGTATGAGGTAGAGATCAAGGTAATCCATCTTGAGATTCCTAATTCAGAGTGTTTTCAGATAATCGATCACAAAATTGAAGCAAACCAACAAAAAAAATATCCGCTTTTTAGCAAGCTAGCCTCTCGAAGGAGAGGAAAGTAGAACAACGAGTGCCGTCAACTCACCTGAGGCTCTCGCGGATGGCGGGGATGACGCCGTGCGAGTGGGCGTCGGTGCACCAGAGCTTGGAGGTGATAAATAGGTCGGCGCGGGAGTTGATGAGCCCGCGTCGCAGAGACTCGGCGACGGCCTCGCCGATGCCTTGCTCGGTCTGGTAGAGGGAGGATGTGTCGAGGTGGTGATAGCCGAGCTCGATGGCGTGGAGGACAGCGAGTTTCTTCTTGGCGTCGAAGGTGAAGGGGTAGCCGCCGGTGCCCAACCCCAAGACTGGGAGGGGTCGGGTGGAGGAGGCGGAGCTCAGGGTGACATCCGGGATGCCCATCTTTGGTCACTCGCCGCACCGGTTTCGGATCGTGCTCTTTGAGGCGAGTCCAACATAAAAAAAAAAAAATTCTTATTCCAACCGGAAGGTATTTGTTAGGAGTTGGAACATTTGTATTTAGTCCCATATAAAATAATTTATCTATGTAAATTTTATTTTCATTATATAAATATAGGTGGTAGGGGAGGTCTATCACAATGGGGAGTTTCTCATATTATTTTCCTCCCAACATGATATCAGAGCCATAATATTTTTAACCCTACTTTTCGTCCCACTCCGTCGTGGAACCGCCGTCATCGTCAAAGAACTCCTCTGTTCTCATGCCTGCAACTACACCTTTTGATTTCCTGTGTTGCACGCTTCCCAAAGCAGTGGAGGTGTCTTCCTGTGTTGCATGTGAATCATCCTTTTGCACTGTTCCTGTGTTGCACGCCTCAGAAGCCGCAACTACAATTTGTGTCTTTTTTCCTTGTGCTGCACATCCCTTGTGTTGCATGCACGATGAAGCCACATCTCACAAAGCTACTACTCCAGCATCAAAGGGTGTGTTTCCACCTCCTTCATCTACCGTGAGTCGCTCCAGAATCCTTCTCCGCAGCCAAGGCGACGTCCCTGAAATCGGCTTCATCTCTCTGTCTTGACGCGGAAGTAGAGCTGCCTCTCTGTAGCTTTCTGCACCGCATGAAGAAGACCAGATCTCCTTGTTCTGGTGGAGGAGAGATCGAACTAAGCCCTAATTCTTTTCTCATCAGCACCGTCGTCACCCAAGCCGCGACTACCTCACACACCGACGCCTAAGGAATCGCATCCATCCTCTCTGCTTCGTCGCACACGCGCCCCCCCATCTGCTCGAGCGCCGATTTCAGGCGCACTTCAGGCCGTGTTCCACATTGGCGTCGAGCTCCTGCTTCCGAGTCATGATCGCAGAGAGTGCATCCCCCTTCACAAACATCTGTTCAGATCCGGATCCGATATCTGATAAGCCTACAAACTGGATTGCATTGAAGGAAGCAAAAGCATGGAACATATGCTCAACATTAGTATTTCTATTGAGGAGTATGCTCGCTTTCTCCGGTTTCAAAATGCTCAAACATCTATCTCGCAGTTTGCTCACGGAGGTGCATCTACTGCTTGTTTAACACACACCTCAGGGCATGGTCATTGGATTTTGGATTCAGGAGCTTCTGAACACATGTCTGGCAACATCTCTTCATTCTCTCATCTTAAGACATCTTCTCATTCCATCACAGTTACCCTTGCTGATGGGTCTCACTCATCAGTTAAAGGAATTGGTATTGTTTCTCCTACACCTTCATTATCATTATCTACCTTTTATATTCTAGAATTTCCTCTAAATCTTTTATCTATCAGCAAACTTACAAAATTATTGAATTGCTCAATCACTTTCACTTCTGATTCTGTTGTTATTCAGGACTCGCGAACTGGAAGGGTGATTGGCACTGAGCATGAATCTCGAGGCTTATACCACCTTGCTACAGAACATACATATGTAATAATGGATAAGTCATCTCCTCTCCAAATCCATAGTCGTTTGGGTCATCCTCATTTTCGTAAGCTTCAACAAATGGTACCATCTCTTTCTCATCTTCAGAATCTTGATTGTCAATCATGTTAGCTAGGAAAACACACTAGATCTTCATTTCCCAATAGAGTAAGTACTCAGGCCTCTACATATTTTTTCTTAATACATTATGATATTTGGGGTCCTAGTCGTACTTCCTCTAAATTAGGGTACAAATATTTTATTACATTTATTGATGATTATTCTAGGATGACATGATTATTCTTGCTCAAAGAGCGTTCCGAACTCTTTAACATTTTCTCCGCTTTCTTTGCTGAAATTAAAACTCGGTTTAACACTCCTATTCGCGTGTTACGAAGTGATAATGCTAAAGAATATTTTTCAAACCAATTCCAAACATTTTTTGCACATCAAGACATACTTCACCAATCATCATGTCCTCACACACCTCAACAAAATAGGATTGCCGAACGAAAAAATAGACATCTCGTAGAAACCACTAGAACACTTCTTCTTCACATTAATGTCCCCCTCACTTTTTGGGATGATGCTGTTTTGACGGCTTGCTATCTTATAAACCGTATGCCTTCCTCTGTGGTACAAGGACAAATTTCTTTTTCCATCATTTTTTCAAATGACACTCTTTACAAACTTCCATCTCGAACCTTCGGTAATACTTGCTTTGTTCATGCTTTATCCCCGGGAAAAGACAAGCTAGCCCCACGTGCAATTAAATGTGTTTTTCTAGGGTATTCTCGTCTTTAGCGAGGTTATCGTTGCTATTCTCCTGAACTTCAAAGTGGCTTCATCTCTGCTGATGTTTCATTCTTTGAGGATATACCATTCTTTACTAGTTCGCTCTCCACATCTATGACCATTACCGAGGTTTTACCTATTCCTGTACCCTTATATACTACACCTGACCCAGTCCCTTCCAACCCTGCTCCAGCTCAGCCATTACAGGTGTATCGTCATTGAACACAACAAACTTCTCATGATTCTACTACCCCTACTACTGCCCCTACAGTTTCGAGTCTTCCACCTGACACTGACATTGATCTTCCCATTGCTCTTCAAAAAGGTACTCGCCAACATAAAACACTTTATCCCCTAACAGATTTTGTTTCTTACTCTGCTTTATCACCAGACTATTATGCTTTTATTTTCTCCCTGTCTTCTGTTACTATTCCACATCATCTTTCAGAAGCTCTTTCCCATAAAGGATGGTGACAGGCTATGATTGATGAGATGTCCACTCTTCATGATAATGGTACATGGGATTTGGTCCCTCTTCCTCCAAGCAAATCTACAGTTGGCTGCAGATGAGTTTACACTATAAAGACTTCGCCTAGTGGTTCTGTTGATAGACTTAAGACTCGATTGGTAGCCAAGGGTTACACTCAAATTTATGGTGTGGATTATATGGACACTTTTTCTCCTGTGGCCAAAATTGCTTCTATTCGTCTATTTATTGCTATGGCTGCCACTTTTAATTGGCCACTTCAGCAACTGGACATCAAAAATGCATTCCTCTATGGTGACATTGATGAGGAGGTATATATGGAGCAACCACCAGATTTTGTTGCTCAGGAAAAGTCGAGGCTAGTGTCACTACTAGAAATTGAGTCTTCAGCAACGGCCGCTCAAGCCGTTGCTATTTGCAACGGCTTTCTAACGAACACGCGAGCCGTTGCTGATGATTTTAATTATCAGCAACGGCTTTCTAACTGACAAGTGAGCCGTTGCTGATGATAACTTATTAGCAACGGCTTTCTAACGGGCGAGTGAGCCGTTGCTGATAAGTTTATATGGGTCATAGATCGCGCCCGCTCCTTCTTCCTCCTGCTGCTGCCGCCGCCTCCTCCTCTCGCCTCTCGCCGTCGCTGTCGACGCCGACGCCGCCGAGCTGGCCCTGCCGACGCTGTCGTCCGTCCTCGACCGCCGATTTCAAGTATTCATCGCCGCCCGACCATCTCTTCCCGTTGCGGCCGACGGGAAATCCGACCAAAACCCTATTTTTAGGGTTTCGGCCGGCGGCAGACGGCCGATGGCCGCCGCCGGATCTTGTACAATGTCCGGACACTGTACGCCGGCGCCGGAGTCCACTGAACTCCGACGCCGGAAATTGTAGATTAATTTTTATTTATTTATTTATTTGTTAATTAATTATTTAGATTAATTGTTTAATTTGTTAGATTAATTTTTAGAGTTTATATTAATTTTTAGTTTAATTTAGTTAGATTAATATTTAATAATGGTACGTTAATTATTTAAATTAATGAAAATAATATAGATTAATATTAATTAATTAGTCCAAAGTTGTCCTTAGTGGACTCGCGTCGGAATTGTCCACTTCGGCATTGTGCCGGAATCGTCCACTTCGGACGCGCGCTGGAATAGTTCATTTTGGACTCCTGCCGGAATCGTCTAATTTGGACTCGTGTCGGAATTATCCAATATGGACTCGAACTGACTCGAAACATTTAGAAAATAATCATCCATCCGACGAATTGATATGTTTCACGTACGCATCGACGAGTCAGATATGATTTAGCAAAATCTTAGATCCGTTCGGGGATTGTATGTTCGTGTAAAAGAAGTAGATGATCTTTTATACGACGTACAATTCTTGAATTGTCCCTGATTGGATAATTTGGGAATATAGTTATTTGTACTGCACTTACGTTTTTCTTTTAATTGTTAACTAATTATTCTAAATTTCGGCAGCATCTCTATTGTTCTCTAATACGCGCCCAGATGATATGCGTATTCAGAGAACTATAGGGAGATGCTGTCGAAATTTAGAATGAAGTTAGCGGTTAAAATAAGTACTTAGTGCAATATAAATAACATAAATTCCGAATGGAATAAGACAATCTCACCAAAGACATTAACCAAAGAAATTGTCATTGATTGACATAATCATGTCGGCTGATCGAAGTTGGATGTACCGACGTCTTGATCGTGGAGCTTTAACGAATGATTATTCCGGGTCCTAAGGGTCCGCGAAAAGAAATTGACATATTTCTCAGACCCTTGATAGATGAATTGAAAATATTGTGGACTGAGGGAGCTGTCACTTATGATTGTCATCGGAAGCAAAACTTCAATTTAAAGGCCGCGGTCTTGTGGACAATCAATGATTTCCCGGCGTACGACATGTTGTTTGGTTGGAGCACTCACGGCTGACTCTCTTGTCCGTATTGTATGGAACACCCTAAATCAATCAGTCTTCAGAACGGACGAAAAATCTCATTCTTTGATTGTCATCGTCGATTCCTACCGGCTAATCATCAGTATCAAAGGAATCGTAATAAATTTACTAAGGGCAGAGTCAAAAAAGATGGGCCACCACCGGTGTTGTCTGGTGAACAAATATTAGCACGTGTTTCAGCACTTCCAGATATAGTATTTGGTCGCAATGAAAGAGTGTCAGGTTTTGGCCAAACACATAACTGGGTGAAAAGAAGTATCTTTTGGGAATTGCCCTATTGGAGTTCATTATTGATTCGACATAATTTAGATGTCATGCACATTGAAAAAAATGTGTTTGATAATATTTTCAACACTTTGATGGATATTTCAGGAAAAACTAAAGATAATGTCAAAGCCCGACATGATATGAAAATACTTTGTAAAAGACCAGAGTTGGAGTTACAAGAGGTCAACGGACGATATCTGAAACCGAATGCCCTATATGTGTTAAATAAACAACAGATCAATGATGTTTGTCAATGGGTAAAAGAACTCAGATTACCCGATGGATATGCTTCAAACTTATCTCGATGTGTGAACGTCGATGATTGCAAAATATCAAGGATGAAGAGCCATGATTGTCATGTATTCATGTAGAGATTACTTCCGATCGCATTTCGAGATCTTCTACCTGATAATATTTGGGGTCCGTTGACTGAATCAAGTATGTTTTTTAGAAACATCTGTGCAAATGTCCTTCGAGTCGAAGATATGTCAACAGTTGAAAATAATATTGTTGAAATCATATGCAAGCTGGAGCAGTTTTTCCCTCCTGCATTTTTTGACTCGATGGAGCATCTATCGATACACTTGGCATACGAGGCACAAGTTGGTGGCCCCGTTCAATATCGGTGGATGTACTTATTTGAAAGATACATGAATTGTCTGAAGAAAAAAGTAAAGAACACCGCAGCTGTTGAAGGATCAATATCTGAATCGTATATCATCCAAGAAATTTCAACATTCTGCTCATTTTACTTTGAATCGACAATACAAACAAGATTTGATCGTCTTCCACGTAACGACGACGGGGCTGTTCGACATTCAGATGGACGTTTAAATATATTTTGTCACTCTGGTCGTGCTTTTGGTTCTCGTCCATCTCGACACTTAAGCGAGGAAGAGTATCATTTGGCACACTTGTATGTATTACTCAATTGTCCAGAGATTGAACAATTCATTGAAATATTTGACATTGAGATGGTGCAAAAATACTCTATTCACAATGATGAAGAATTGGAGAGATTACGGAATCGTGATTTCCCTACTTGGATTCAGACTTACAGCAAAGATCACAGAGCTGAAATAGATGAAAGAATATTTGAGTTTGTTAGTGGACCGTCGCGACTAGTGTCGTGCTATAGCGAATATTTTGTTAATGGGTATAAATTTCACACGGTTGAATATTCATTTACAAAGAAGACGATGAATGCTGGGGTCTGTGTGAAAGGGACAACCTATGTTGAATGTGATATGGATTTTTATGGATTGGTGGAAGAAGTGATAGAGTTGCACTACTTCGACTTGAAATCAGTTATTCTATTTAGATATCATTGGTTCGATACAACAGAAAGGGGCATGAAAGTTCATCCAAAATACAAACTTGTTGAGGTTAATTACAAATCTAAATTGGCAGCAAATGAGCCTTTTATATTGGCATCACAAGCCGAACAAGTATATTACGCGAAGTATCCGGCTCGAAATAAAGATAGAGCAGATTGGCGTGTAGTCTGTAAGACAAAAGGTAGAGGAAAATTTGATCCGATAGTAGGAGAAAATGAGCTGATACCTAATATGACAGATGGTTTCTATCAAGAAGATGATCCTCCTGCTGTAGATCGTATTATTCCAATACTCGAGGATGTAGACACAATGTCAATTCAATTAGAAGTTGAATATGCTGATGATGACGATCATGAAATTGAGGAAGCTGGAGATGAAGAAGATGAAGAAGAGGAAGAAGAGGAAGAATACGAAGACTATTATTCAGAAGATGAGGAATAATTGTAAAGTATATATTTTATTAAATATATCTCTACTATTTATACAATAATCTGATTATATGTCTATTCGACAGATATGTCTGGTCGTGGTTATCGTCGCAGGAGAGCTTCGGAGTCTCCGACCGGTGAGACTCCTACACTTACTCATGCTGCTGATCCTCATGCCGATGATACTGCCGAGGCTAGTACATCCAGACGCAGGCGGCCACGCGGGCCAAACAGGTGGCAGCCTCCACCAGCCACAGAGTCACGTAGATTTATTAGCGTGATTGGGGAGCGCTAATATATCATGAATTATGAATCATTACAAATTCATTATATCATAATATAATATTAAAATTTATTTTTGTTGTGCAGGTTCGAGCAAGAAGAAGTGTCGAGGAGCATTTCTTCTACTATTCGACGATACATGCACGGGGCATGGCCCCGTGGTCTCACGTGCCTAGCGAGCACGTCGACATGTTATGACGTGAGTTTGAGGCACGTATTTTTTTTTTTTTACATGCATGATAATTAATATTGGTACTGATATTATTATTCCGCAGGCTCGCTATACATGGGCTGAGGACCAAAGGCCCTTCATTTATGCTGCCTAGGAGGCTATTTCCCGGGCAAGGTACAACGAGCAGCTAGGGCAGGCCCGGTCCCAGGCGATGGCACGAGCTGGGACTACTAACATCACGGAGACTTGGGGATACGGCCCCGATTGGATTACTCCGGATATATGGGACCAGCTCGTGGGAATATGGTCAACGGATCGATGTCGGGGGGAGCAGCGCGTCACACCGGCGGCTTTATTGCATTTGCAGTGCATGCGAACTGTATGGTAAGTATACCTTTTAATTATATATTTTATTTGTCACTATGTGTACTAATTAATGTATTTGTTTTGTTAAATGTAGACGACGGTGTCGGATGACGGGACTGTCTAGCGACCCTCCCCGATGGCGGTGTTTGAGCGGACTCACTGTCGAGCACATGGGACGGGGGAGTACATCGACAACCGCGCTGCATACATTATGGTAACTATATATTTGTTTAAATTATTCATTATATATTTATAATTTAAGTTTTATGATAAATATTAAACAAAAAATCAAACTCGAGTAGGAGACCTACAGCCAGACGATGGTGCAGTGCGGGGCACCCTCGAGGACTTTGACACAGCAACGTGGGTCGAGGCCGCAGGTGGCTGGGACCATGGCCGCGTATATGGCTTTGCATATAGTGGTCATGCGCGAGCCGTACTAGGGCCACTTGGGGCACCGACCCCTCCGGTCGCTGGTGAGCGGCCGTCCACCTCCAGATCCTGTTATGATCATAGTAGCAGAATAAGGACTCTAGATGAGACGGTCGCGCGTCAGACTGAGATGATGGAGCGCCAGAGTCAGATGATGGCGGAGATGCATGCTATGCTACGGAACATGTCAGGTCATCCCGAAGCAGGCATCTCTTCGGCATCATCTCATCCATCGTCCTCAAGTCAATCCACGCTGGTGTACACTCAAGCACTCCAAACCCCGCCAAATGATATAGGCCATCCTCCATCGTCATCGTGAGATTTTTTTTATATTGACTTTGTTACTGAGATATTATACTTGTTTAATTTATTTTGTTTGGATATTGATACTTCAATTTTGCATTTGAATAGTTTTTATACTATTGTGGATAATTATCAATATATATATAATTGTTTTGATGTATATCTTGGTGTATTTGTGATGTACGAATGAATGTGTGTATGAGTGTATGGGTGTGTGAGTTATGTATCAGATAATATATCAATGTATCAATGGAAATTTGAAATTTTAATTTTTTTCGTTACCAGGTTCACATCATCAGCAATGGCTTTCCCACGGCCATCCGTGGGAAAGCCGTTGCTAAAAGTTTATCGAAAGCCATTGCTGATGATCTACAACAACGGCTTAGCAACGGGCTTTTACTAACGGCGTTGCTACGGACTCACCAGCCGTTGCTATTAATGTTATCAGCAACGGCTCCGCGTCCGTGGCAAAACTGTTGCTGATAATACTTTTAGCAACGGCCCGAGCGGCTGTTGCTGATCTGTTGCTAAGTTATCAGCAACGCGATTTTCTGCCACGGCTCCATTGCAACGGCGCCAGCCGTTGCACGCCGTTGTTGATGATTTTCAGCAACGGCTCAGCAACTGCATCAGCCGTTGCTGATGCCCATTTTTCTAGTAGTGTGTGTCGATTGAAGAAATCTATATATGGTCTAAAGCAATCTCCGAGAGCATGGTTTGGGAAATTCAGCTCTGCCCTACTTTAGTGTGGCATGATCAGATGCATTTCAGATCACTCGGTATTCCACCTCAGTTCATCCTCTGGAAAACGAATACTCTTGATTGTTTATGTTGATGATATAATCATCACAGGAGATGACATCAAAGGGATTAAGAGACTAAAAGCCTATTTGCATCAACAATTTCAAACAAAAGACTTGGGCAACTTGAGATATTTCTTGGGCATCGAAGTAGCTCGATCTGAAGGAAGGATATTTATGTCACAAAGAAAATATGCACTTGATATACTCGAGGGCATGGGTATGCTAGGAGCCAAACCAGTTGATTCACCTATGGATTGTAATGCCAAGTTACTACCTGGACAGGGGGAGCCTTTATCTGATCCAGGAAAATATCGCAGGCTAGTAGGATAACTTAACTATCTCACGATTACTAGACCTGACATTTCATTTGCTGTTAGTGTGATTAGCTAATTTCTCGAGACTCCTTGTGAGGATCATTGGAAAGCAGCTTTGAGAGTAGTTCATTATCTTAAGGCTGCTCTTGGTAAAGGACTTATATATCATGGTCAAAGTCATCTTCAAGTAACTGCATATACAGATGCATATCGAAAGCCAAGTTTATCGTAGATCGCCGATTAGATTTAATAAAAAATATTCATGAAATGATAAAATAATTTTTCAATATTATAATAAACCGCACCTTAAAAGGTTACCTACGTATCTTCTATAGTTAAACTTGTACTCCCCAATGATTAAACTATAGAAGGATCAGGTCTACGTAGTTTTTTTTTTACATTTTTAATCACCCGTAGTCCCCGATGATTTAACTTGTACTTGGACCAGCAGCACCAGCTTCGCTTGTTTGAGCTTCCTCCTCTCCCGATGATGAAGTGTTGTGTCCTTCGTTATCTTGTAATCTATCTTCAGCATCCAACCAGTCTTTTAAGCAAATGCATATTTCAACCATTTCTGCACTCATTCGGATCCTTCTTTCGTCGAGAATTCTATTTTCTGCACTAAAATAAGACTCGGAAGCTACTGTAGACACGGGAACTGTTAGTATATATATCACGTGTCATGATGGAAACAATATGATACACATTTTCTTGTTTTTTTCACCATGCTAAAATCTCATTATCATCTATTTTTTCAAAATGATTATGATCTAGAAAAAAAACTAATTCATTGAAATTAGTATATTTAGTTTTTTTATCCTACAACCAAGTTGAGAATTAATAATATTTCTACTAGGGGTGAGCATCGGTTCGGTTCGATAAAAAACCGAACCGAAAATTCGGTTAACCGAACCGAACCAAAGTAAAATTTTTAACCGTTTACCGAACCGAAAAAATTCGGTTAATTCGGTTCGGTTAACCGAATTTTCGGTTCGGTTCGGTTAATTTGGTTCGGTTAACCGAAAAGGTAAAAAAAAAAATAATCAAAGCATGTATGAGGACTCGAACCCGGCCAGCTGAGATTTAAACTTTAATTTTTACCCTTCTAACCATCTTAGCAAACATTACTATCAATTTATATATAACTAACACCTATTATATATATATCTAATGTTAAATAAATATTATTACAAAAGATGGGATTCGAACACTTAACCATCAAGACAAATGCCAAGATCTAAAATATCTATTATTATATATATATATACATATACATATATATATACATATATATTCGGTTAACTCGGTAAATTAACCGAACCGTCGGTTAATTTACCGAACCGAACCGAAAACCGAACCCAAATTTTTTTTTAACCGAAAACCGAACCCAAATTAATTCGGTTAATTTGGTTCGGTTAAATCGGTTTCGGTTCGGTCGGTTTCGGTTCGGTTTCGGTGAATCGGTAAAATTTGCTCACCCTTAATTTCTACTATCATCTCTTAATCTAGAAGAAGAAGATGTTGTCTTATTTATAATTGTATCACCAAATTTTGAAGCGTAAAATACAAACATAGAATTCAATAAATTCAAAATTCTAGATTTTTTTCTTCAACATTATTTAATTCCATATTGTTATAATAATAGTCTAACAACATATTTAAATCGTCAATTTTTATTCTAGGGTCTAAATATATTGCTAAACAAAATAAAGTAGATATATCTGACCAATACTTTTTAAATTTAGATTCCATTAAAGAAATAATTTGTGCAAATAAAGGATGATGTCTATGCGAAGAAAATATTTCACTAATACAAACTATATGTGAAAGAGTTAAATTACATGTAGGATAATAAACACCGGAAAGTTATTCGGTAGCTTTATTAAAAATTTTGAGTAATGTGCACAGCAACTAACCAATCATTATCATTAACTAGATCACCATGCATATTTTCATTGTAAAATATTGTAAGGATCTCTTGGTATTTTGTAGTAGACCTAAGCATATAATATGTTGAATTTCATCTAGTAATAACATCACCATTAAATTTTTTAAATGGTTTATTAAAAGATTGACATAATTTTTTAAATTCTTGTGTTCTTGCTTTTGAAGAACACATATATCTAATAACATCTATTATTTTTTCTACATGTGTATTTACTAGTTTTAAATCATCTTGTACATATAAATTAAGAACATGACAAACAAAACGAATATGAAATAATTCACCTTCTAATACTGGCTTAGGGGAGAAATAGCAACATCATTATTACGAACATTATCAAAACTAATCAAATTTTTTTAAATCATTTATATTATAGAAAGATGTTACATATCTAATAGCAGAAAAAATGACAACAGAAGTGTGTGGATATTCAAAAACTTTAAAACTAATTATTCTTTTTTGCAAAATAAAATTTTCATCAATCCAATGTGCAGTAACACAAATGTAAGAATTAGTAGTACGTTGACTAGACCAAACATCATATGTTAAAGAAATTTTTGATTTATTATTTTGAAAACTATTTATTATATTTTGTCTATATATAAAAAATAATTTTAAAGCATCACTTTTCATTGTATTTCGAGTAATTTTTTTATATTTTGGTTGTAAGGTATTTTGAATCCAAGTAGAAAATTTTGGTTGATCAACAAAACTAAAAGGAGATTCACTTTGAACAATTAATTTTGCAAGTTCTCGACGTTGAAAATCATGATCATACGAAAAAGTTGTTAAACCAAAAAAAGATAAATTAATAATTTATTGAGCTTGTGTAACCTTATTGTCATGACACTTTGCATGACATAAAAAATGACCAGTTCCTCCTGTTGTTGAAGCCGAAAGAATTTTTTGACATTTTTTGCACCGGGGTTTTGTTATGGTGCCATCAGCTTCAATAATTTTCTCAAAATATTCTCATACCATACTTTTTTTTCTACCTGACAGACATAAATTAATAGATGGACTTATCTCTATGCCTTGGTTTTGTTGAGTGGTAGGAGTACTAGGAGACATTTCTTCTAATATATTTGATCCAGCTTGTGGAGAATAACATGAAAAATGTCTATCCGCCATTAGTAAAAAGTACAAATATTATACTAATCAATGAAACAAATTTAAGAGATAAAAAAGATTGACAGCAATCTTGAATCCTTGATGAACTTAAAAAGTTATTGAGAATGATTGTAAATGAACTTAGATTGTTGAGAGTTGAGAGAAAGAGTTGGAGAAGAGAATGAAGATAGAAAAAATGAAAAAGATGATAGGAGATTTATAGGAGATTTTAAATAATAATAATAATAAATTTTAAATTCATCCGGTCTAGCTCGGCTAGACCCAGGTCTAGCGCACGCCAGATTGATCGGGGTGCCGTGCTCGGGCCAGCACGGCCCGCATGCCCAAGGGGTGAGCCCAGCCCGCCTCCTAGGTACATACAGGCCGGGTCAGGCACGGCTCGAAACCGTGCCGCCCATGGGCAAGCTTGGCCCATTGCCACCTCTATTCCAAATGGAGCTCCACGAGAATGTGTGTGGCGAAGTTTCCAAGTTGAGGGCCAACAATTGATTTCAGGCGAGGTGGTAACCAAACACGACATTGTATATACCTAAGTTGGTGTAATGCCATACAAGTCGGTCTTGTCTTGCATGAATCTCTGACTCCAAGATGGTATTGGCGAGTAAGGGAAAGGGGGGGGGGGGAGAAACTTTGGACTGGTGGGACCTAGAACTCCTGTCAAAGAAATCAGAGACCATCACTAGGTTGTTTGGATCAGTAATGGGGCTTGATAAACCAAAACATGGCTCGATGGGGATCCATAGGGAGCCAAAGGCTAGTTGAATGGAATAGGAGCCGATTTTCCAATGGAGTCCAACTTGTAGGAGTTTTCTTCCTTTTAATATGCTTCTCCAACCTCATGAGCGGTTGCTTCCAGATGGGGCTTTGAGAATGCGGGCTGGGAGAGGATTCTCAAGCCTTATTTCGCTAGGAGTGCGAGGTTCATTGCTTTGGAGTCCTTGAATATCCTGAGACCGCCGTTGTTTTTGTATTGGCACAAGGTAGATCGATTATTCCAGTTGATATTTTTGTGGTCAGATTTGTTTCTCCACTAGAAATTTCTGCACAACTTGTTAATTTCCTCTGAGATGGTGTTTGGAGAAGGAAACAAGACATTGTATAAGTTGGGATAGCAACTAGCTTAGAGTTGATCAAGGTTGATTTGCTAGCTCGGGACAAAAGCTTCAATTTCCAACAATCCAATTTATTTTTTACTCCCGAGGTGATGAAGTGGAAGGTAGAGCTCTCAGACTTGTTAACTACAAATGGGAGGCCAAGATATTTATCCTTGGCTCCAATGTGACGGATGTTAACCGATGCACCCACTCTGAGATGGTGTTTGGAGAAGGAAACAAGACTTTGTATAAGTTGGGATAGCAACTAGCTTAGAGTTGATCAAGGTTGCTTTGCTAGCTCGGGACAAAAGCTTCAATTTCCAACAATCCAATTTATTTTTGATTCCCGAGGTGATGAAGTGGAAGGTAGAGCTCTCAGACTTGTTAACTACAAATGGGAGGCCAAGATATTTATCCTTGGCTCCAATGTGACGGATGTTAACCGATGCACCCACTTGAGTTTGGAATTTGTGGGGAGTGTTTCGGGAGAAGAAGAGGACATATTTCTCCAAGTTTATTTTGAGGTCGCTCATTGATTCAAAGGAATTGAGAGTTCTTTACCACTAAAGGGGAGTGGCTACTGATCTTGAAACCTCTGAAGTTATAATTCATGTCCAAACGCTGCAGCATGTAACTCAATCCTTCTATGTAGAGGACAAAGAGAAGAGGAGACAATGGGTCTCCTTGTCATAGGCCTCAGTCATGGCGGATGTAGTCGAAGGCATTGCCTCTAGTAAGCATAGAGAATGAGGTTGTTGAAACACACTGTAAGATCAAATTGACAAAGTGGTTGTGAAAACTCAATTTAGCCAGTACTGTACGGAGGAAAGGCCATTCAATTCTCTCATAGGCCTTGCTCGGTCTAGTAGAGGGAGGATGTATGTCGAAGTGGCAATAGCTGAGCTCAATGGCGTGGAGGACAGTGAGCTTCTTCTTGGCATCGAAGGTGAAGGGGTAGACGCTGGTGCCCAACCCCAAGACTGGGAGGGGTAGGGTGGAGGAGGCGGTGCTCAGGGTGACATCAAGGATGCCCATCTTTGGTCACTCGCCGCACTGGTTTCGAATCATGTTCTTTGAGGTGAGTCCAACAAAAACATTCTTATTCGAACCAGAATGTATTAAATGATACTTATTTCATTATCAGTTTATTTTATTGTCAATATATTTTACCACAGAGGAAAACTTATCTTTCTAAAGTAGGAAAACCTCTTTATAAATATTGGTTCTAAATTTGAAGATCTAATAGATCTTTAAATAGTAAAATTTTAAAAAAATTGTCCACGATTTGCTACCCAACGGGCAACTTGATTAAATTCACGAAAAATAAAGGATAATTGAAAATTACAAAAAGAGTTAAGTGTGCATTAATATCCTCGATGAGATAGTTGAGTCTCCAAGGTGCGGAGAGATTATTATTGAGTGTGTCGATTAAAATTTTGAAGTCACATACAATAATGACATTTGTAGTTTGGTGTTGGGTAGTCAATAATAAAGCAGTTTGGATGGTAATTATTGCCCTAATGTATTCAACCTTGGTATCAATCTTGTTTTGATGATAATAAATTAGGAACTAATATTTCATTGAGAAATAATTTCATGTTCCAAGTTGATAAGCACACAATGTTCGCGATCGGAAAAGATTGGAGTGAAATTGAAAATTCTAAAGAGGATGTTCCTCAATGTCCAGAAATAAAGAAAAGCTTTGATGATTTGGTTTAGGGCCTAGAACCATCGTAGATGCACGTTGATGATGATGAAAATCAAACTCAATGCATTGAAATCCGAACCAATCTCGAAACGGGGCTGAAACTATCCTTTAGACATTTTTGGTTGAAGGTTTGATCAATCGATCAGCAATCGAACCTGCGACTAAAGACTACAATGGTCGAAAAAAACACCCGTTGTATGTCGTTGAACCACTATAACACAATCGGCTTATAGAGACACAAAATTAGAGACAAATTAGATTTTTATTTCCAAATCTTCACATTTAGAAACTAATGTACACAACATTTGTTCCTAATTAGCCTCTAAAGATCTATAGAAACAGTAGCAAATATGTCACTTAATTTATCTGACTCTAAGCTATAGAAACAACAACAACATGGTCACTTAATTGATCTGTATCTAAAGCTATTTCTATAGATCTTTTGAGGTTAATTAGGAACAAATTTTGTGTATATTAGTTTTTAAATATGAAGATTTAGAAATAAAAATCTAATTTATCTCTGATTTTATGTTTGTATAGGTCAATTATGTTGTAGTAAACCCGACCTCACTTCATTGTCTGCCTATTTAAACCCCTTTATGCCTACCTCTGATCCCTTAGAACTCATTGAGACACATTTTCATTCTTTTCTAAGCTTTGAGTGAGAAATCCTTGAAAAACCCTAGCTTGAACCTATATTTCTTGATTGAGCATTGTTCTTGTGTGGTTCATCATCAAAGGACATCAAGAGGAGCTAGAACTTCAAGTTTGGAACTAAGTATTGGTGTTTTACTTGTTTGCTCCATTTTGGTTGTATTTTGATTGTATTTTGTTGTCATTTAAAGCTTGTATAAAACCTAGAGTGTTAGGTGTTAAGTTTAAGTGGTTGCCTTGGTGTAGAGGCATAAATCCACTTGTGTACACTAGGTTTAGAGTGTCCTTAGAAAGTGAGGTGGGAAGGTGTCTTCGAGAGAAGGTGGAGAGCTTCCGGTGTAAATCGTATTTGTAGGAACTCTAAATTATTGGTGGATTAGGTTGAAATCCTATGTGGTGTGCTTAAGTAATAGAGTAGGCTTGGTTGAAGTCGAACCACTATAAATTATTGTCTTAGCATTGCCTCACTTTGCATGCGTTTGCACTTATTTATTATCATTTGTTTCCACACTCATCTTTTTTACTTTTGTTTAGCCAAATAAGTTAAGAAACGAATAAAATTAGAAATATACTTATTTTTTTAGTAACACACTATTCACCCCCTCTAATATGTCATTTCCTCTAACAACAACGACTTCACGATGCAAAAGAAAAGTGCTAATAATAATTCATGTTTCAACATGAATAGATTTGTCATCACAAAGATGCAAAATGAGTCCAATAACATTATAGATATTATCCTAAGACCCGTCGCAATTAACTTTAATCCGATTTTGTAAGGGGGAATTCCAAAAAATAGTAAGTTGATATTGGGTTTCCCTCGTACTTGTGGGTTTGATTATTGTTAGAAAATTACCTCCTAAGTTTTTGCCCAAGAATCGACAAAAACTACATAAGCCAAAAGAAATCCAAAATCTACAAGTAAAACAATGAGTACAAAAAGTTAATATGGTTCGGAAACGACGATAAGTCATTCCTACGTCCACAGGGAGGAACAAATGGAGCTTTTTTAAAATTCTAAAAATAGATTATAGCAAGTGATTACTTGAAAAATTATCTTCATAAGAAGAGAGCATATAGCTTTGCTGAAATATGAAATTTCTTTGAAGAATATTGTTGATTTCTTTTTCTTTGTTTTCTTGCTTGAAGAAGATTGTTGAATCTGTAAACAAGTAGAAGACCACATTTACACTCTAATGATCTTGAGAGGGAGGGTTGCTCACTATTTATAGCTGACACTACAACAAACCGCTTACATTTTGACGTCAAAGTATGAAAGCATTTCGACGCCAGCGATAGTAAAAAATGATATATTGACGTCCAAAAAAACGTCGAAAACGAGTGCAAAATAATGACAGCTGAAACGAACATTTCGACGCCTGCTTAGACGTCAAAATTCTCGACATATCGACGCCTATTAATAGACGTCAGCAGGCGTCAATATCAACGTAGCGACGTACAATAATAGACGTCAAAATATTTTTTTAAGAAATACAAGTCTGCATATCGACGCCTGTTAAGGCGTCAATATGCAAAAATAAAAAATTAAAAAAAATTTGAGCCGCCGCTGCCGCATCACCAGCGCGGCCTTGATGGCGTGAGCATCTCCAAGCACTCCCCGCTCGCGCCGTCCCTCCCGCCGTTGCCCGGCGCGGCCTTTGTGGCGTACGTGCTGACGCCGCGCCGCACCTGCACGCGGTCGCCCTCCGGCATCGAGGACTGCCTCAAGCTGCTCGAGATCACCCTCAACCAGCTCAACTCCGTCCTCCACCGGCATAAGACCGCCACCTTCCACGACTCCCACACCTGGCTCAGCGCCGCGCTCACGAACCAGGCCACCTGCTCGGAGAGCCTCGAGGCATCCAGGCCCTCAGCGATATCAGCCCGCGAGTGCAAGTCATGGCGGAGCACATCAGGAACTTGCTGGCGCTGCACAAGATGGTCGCGGACAAGATCGAGGAGGACGTCGTCGCTGCCGCAGGGGGAAGCGTCGTCGACAACCGAAAGCTGCTGTCGGTCGACGGTGGGTTCCCCGAGTGGCTGTCGGCTGGAGATTGGAGGCTCGAGCCTGGACGGCAGCGGTGGTGGCCTCGCCAGAGGAGATTCAGGCCGACGCGGTGGTGGCGCAGGACGGCAGCGGGACACACTCCACTATCCACGAGTCGAACGGCGGGCGACTCCGGCGTGGGCTCGGGCGGCGGCTTCGGGGGCCTGCAGATCGGAGGCGGGCGACTCCGGTGTGGGCTCGGGCGGCGGCTTCGGGGGCCTGCAGATCGGAGGCGGGCGACTCCGGCGTGGGCTCGGGCGGCGGCTTCAGGGGCCTGCAGATCGGAGGCGGGCGACTCCGGCGTGGGCTCGGGCGGCGGCTTCGGGGGCCTGCAGATCGGAGGCGGGCGACTCCGGCGTGGGCTCGGGCGGCGGCGGGGGAGGGGGCCAGGCGGGGGGGGGATCGCGATCGGAGGCGGGCTGATGTGTGAAGAAGAAGAAGTAGAAGTAGAAGCGAAAGAAAAGGAAAAAATATATAATTAAATATTTAAAAAATATATATAATTAAATATTAAGAAAAAAATATTTATTCTAATAAAAAAGCAGGAGGCGGGAAATCTCCCGCCTCCGGCTGGGCGAGCGCGCGTGCCACGCGCGCTCGCCCGCTTACCCACGCGTCTGCTGAGACGCCGACGTCGAAATTTCGACGTCTCTAGGCGTCGAAATTTGTTAAAAATATTATTTTATTAATTATTTTTTGACGGCTGAACCGACGTCGAAACGTTAAATATTTTGACGTCTTTTCAGACGTCGAAATGAATATTTCAACACCTGTCAGCTGTTTTCAGGCGTCGAAATATTTCGACCCCTGTTGTGAAGCGTCGAAATATTTCGACACCTATTGTCAGGCGTCGAAATATTTGTCAGATGTGGAAAAAATTTCGACGTCTACTAAAGACGTCGAAATTTATTGTATTAAATTTTTTAAATAATTTTACATTTCGACGTCTTTACTAGACGTCAAAATTAGGAAGTCGATATATAACGAATTTTTTGTAGTGTGAAAGTCGTGAGATAAGAAAATTAATCTAAAATAAAATGCCCAATGGCGTACTTGTGAGCCCGCGAAGAGCAATCATATCAGGTGCCCTCAAAGGGCGAGAGTTTTAAAAGCCCCAATGGATGACAATCCACAAAGACCAACAACATGCTATTACAACTCCACATACGGCCCATGGGCGGGCGATCCTTGAGTAACAAACTTACTGAAATGAAGCTGGGGAAGCCTCGGTGAACAAAGAAGGAACATCATCCCAAGAACTTTAGCCGCTGTCGAAAGAAGGCACGACTCAGAAGTAGTCACCAAAGGTTCCCACTCTGTCGGCACAGGAGCCCCCTCCTCGTCATCAAGTTGGTCAACCAGGGCACCGTCTCTAACCACTTTGAACCACCCGACTTCCAAGGAGTCAATCTCCGGGCCGAAACCTCCGGGCTGAGGCATTTGGCTTGCTCCAACGCCTTCTCTAAGTCGCACCATAGTGAAATATGTCCTCATCTCGGTAGTCTTTCACCTCGTCCTGCGGCCTTTCCACCTCCCCTTTGAACCTCTCGATCTCTACTCGGGCGGCCTCGACTTCATCCCACAACCGGGACTCCACCTCATTAGCAGCATCAAAATCCTAGTAAAGCCCGAATATTTCTCTTCTCAGGTCATCAAACGCATCCCACGCATCCCAAGCTTCCCTCGCCTTAGCCATGGATACAATGATGACGCCATTGAGAAGCTCGATCTCATGGTCCTTCGCCTCGAGGGCCTTCCCCATCTCTGTCAGCTTGGCCTTCATAGATTCAATCTCTCGAGCCCGAGCCTCGAACGTATCCAGCACGAACAACTTCTCTTCACAAGACCAGCCAGTCAAAGACACTCAGCTTTGATGTGCTCCATCGTGTCCGCCCCCACGGGCAAGTCAATCACGATAGCAGGCAAAAGATGCTGACCATCATGAGAAACTTGTAGTCGAAATGACGACACTAGAGGGGGGGTTAATAGTGTGTTTACTAATTCAATTAGCCTAAATTCGACTTTTAACTATTTACTTAAATCGTTTAGGCAATTTACGATTGAATGATTAGATGCAGAAGCGATATAAATAATTAAGCACGAGCAACAATAAATGACAATGCAAACACAAGATTTATAGTGGTTCGACCCCAATGCCTACTCCACTACCTAAGTATCCCGCTTAGGATTTCCAAACTAGTTTATCTAGATTAAATCGGTTTCCCTTACACAGAGGACTTTGACTCGAAGAGTCTCACTCTCGACCTAAGGCACTTCCACACCCGAAAGTCTCCGCCTTCTTATCGAGAGCACTCTTTCACCTCAACCCTAAGGGACAACTCCACTTAATCCACGCAAAACTACGTTTAATTACACCGGTGGATTTAAACATCAAACACAAAGGCTACCACCCAATTTCAAGACCTAACAATCCTAGGTCTTCACACACACAAATCCAAAAATAGTTAAAATTACAATTGAAAAGAGCTCAAAATAAAACCAAGGAATCATGCTCTTTTCAAGCCTTGGAGCCTCCAACTCGCCAGAAGATAGATCTCGAATCAATTCCCGTGTTGAGTCCAACATGTGTGCTTGAAGAAGATGTCCGCGGAAAGAAACAAAGCGCAAGTAGTTGATCTTTTGGAAGGCTCAAATCTCTCTTAATATTACTCAATAAAATTTGTAAAAAATCAGAGAGCGAAGTTAAATGAGATAGGTGAGGTATATTTATACCCTCACGAAGAAACGACAACTCAACGAAATAGTTTTCTATCCGTTGTAGGCCGCCGATCATTCGACTGCTGCTTTCTCTCTGTGGTCAGTCGACCGCTATTTTCTATATGTTCTCTCTCTGCTATCTACTCATGTTTTCTCAAACTTAGGCATCTAGACATTAAACATGAGAGAATGTAAGTCTATGAATCAAGTTTGGGCTTAAGATGAAATTTTTAAGTTATGTTGTTGACTTAGGTCAACCTATACTTCAAGATTTGAAATACCAATTGTTTGGATGAAAATTTTTGATACCAATTATTGAATGGTCATTTGAAATGCATGTATCAAGATTGAACTCAAAATGAATTTCCTAAGTTCATTTTTCATCCTATATTATTTTCAATGAAAAAAATTGAATATTTCTAGTTATCATTCAAAATATCAAAATCATTTCTAGAAATGATTTTAGTCAAGAAATTGTGTGAATGATATTAGAAATGGAATCCAAATGGTATACATGAGTTTTCTTTTGAAGTTTTTGAAGAAATATCAAAGTATCAGAAAGATTGATATTTCAAATAAATGATACTTTGCGTTTTCGAAATCCAACTTCAAAATTTTATTATAAATCAGATTCTTGATGAAATATTTTGAAATTTTTACTGAAGAAACTAAATTTTTCAGTGAATGTGTAGTTTCAAGAATCATCTGAAAATAATTTTTCTATATTTCTCTAGAAATAACTGAAATTGATACCAATTGTAGGTTGAAATGGTATTTTTGTAATTTTCAGTTATTCTGAAAACTTGTTTAATTTCTATTCAAACTTTCATGACACAACATGATGGTCATGTACAGAGCATATGTCAAGTTTGAAGTGAAAATTATGTCCTTAAGTCAAGATATCAACCTAGCATTGTTTCATTCAAAACTAAACTAGTTTTTATGACTTGGGTCAACTTGTTGACTTGGGTCAACTTGGTTTAAAAGAGGTAAGCATGAATTGACATCTATGTCATTTTATCCATATACATATGAATTTTCCACTCTAAGTGCTTGGAAACATGTCATACATATTCCTAAACATGTTTATGAAGTTTGAACTTAAAAAGAAATGTCCAAGTCAATTTGTTGACTTGGGTCAAACTTCTCAAGCTTAAGTCCTCTAATGTGATCTAGTTATCACATTTTTCATCTAGACATGAATTTTCAATTTTAAATACCCAGACAATTAATTATTAACACACCTAAACATGCAAATTTTTAACTTAAAATGAAGTCTCTAAAGAAGAATTTTAACCTAGTTTGATTTCATAAATATCATGATATCATGAAATGAGCTAAGTTATCAAGATTTTTCCTACTCATGAAAATTCAAGGATTTTTCATGCAAAATCAATCATGAGTATAGAGACATCATTAAAGCATGAATATTCAATTATTATACTAAGATTTTGCAAAGTTAAAACCATACCTTAGTCTTTAAAAATTTTTGCCAAACTTGTCATTTACCTTTCAATTATCTTTTAGATAACATAGCCTTCGATTAACATTCACAACTTGCAAGTAGACTTCATTAGTAGATTTCATGAAAATAGAACTACTAGCAAGCTAACATACTATATAGCGAGGGTTCAATGCAAAGTTTCATTTAAAAACTTTAACCTATGCTAGATAGTAGAGATTCATTTTAATGAATTGTCATGATATCAAAATGAATCTAAGGAGATCTTAGGATGTGAAACATTTGAGGAATAAAATCCCTAAACATGTTTAACTAGTTTGGACTTAAAGGAATGTCTCTAATAATGAATATCAACCTAGAGCAAGTTTCATTTGATGAAATTTGCCTAAGTGCTAAAATTCTACCTACTCATGAGAATTCAAGAGTTTAACATATGATTACCATCATGAGTATAGAGACATAATTTAATCTTAAACATTGAGGTATAATACTAAGATTTTGAATTAATCAAAGTTATACCTTATTCATGTTAATTTGCCAAACTAATCTTTTTCTCCTTAGTTATTAGCCTTCCTAAGATACTCATAACTTGCAAGTAAGCTACACTAATGTTTTAGTGAAAATATAGCTACTTAGCAAGCTAACCAAACCAAAAACCAAAGAGAAGCATCAAATATCATTATAAAAGATCACATTGCTAAATGGTTTGAAATCTATTTTAAATAAAATCAAGTGATACCAAAATGAATTTTAAGAGATCACAAATGTAATATTAACGAAAACATGATCTACAACCCTTCATATTGGTTGAAAACCGAAATATCACAATAAGCCTACGATTTAGAACGGCAAGGTCGCATGAGCCCATTACAGGCTACATAGGTCTCCGAGGAGACCGGGAAATCAAAATCAAAAATTATTTTATACAATAAATCGATAGCATGGAGATTAACTATCATTAAGCATAGTGTCATGATCTTCAACTAGAGTAAACAATGCAAGTTAGAAGATGATACCGGAATAATTTTGATGCCAACTTTACCTAAGGCATCAAGGTAGCTTGAAGTTGCAACCAAGGGATGATTCATCATTCAAGTCCATGGTCAACTTCAACACATCACTTTCCTTCAACCATGTGTGGTAGCTCCCCCTACAATAGAAGATGAGACTTTTGGTACCCAAATTACTTTGGGTCCTTGGGGGTGAGTTGGCTTAGGAATCTAAAGTGTCTTAACTACACTTGGATTTTTCTTGAATGCACAATCATAAATAGCATGGCCAAAAATACCATAACAAAAACAATGTCAATTAAATCTCTTTTTGTTTTTATTATGGACATAAGGTTTGTTATTAGAATGCTTGTCATGTGAAACTTGAAGAGTCTGAGCATTCTTGAAGGAAACAATTTTCTTTTGAACATGAGATTTGATGTTAGAATGCTTGATATGAGAAGCATGATGTGCATAAGTATTCTTGAAAGAAACATTTGTATTTCTAGAATTTTTAGAAAATGAATTACTAGATAGATTATTGACTTTCTTATTTAGAAAAACAACCTCTTTTTTTAAGTCGTTCATGGATTTTTGAATAGCATGCAATTGAGTTTTCAACATGTTATTTTCATTATTTAGGATGCCATTTTTTGTTTTTAAATCTTAAGGTATCATGGCATGAATTGGAGACACTAAGTTTTAGCTTCTCATTTTCTAATTTTACATCATGTAATTAAGAGCTAAGATGTAAGTTTTATTTCTTCAATTTTTTATTCTCTTTATCTTTTCTAACAAGCAAGGCATACATGCTTTTATATTCATCCATTAATTCATCATAAAGAAAATCATGAGAGCTAGATGAATTAATACTACCATTTTTGTTATCATAAGTAGAGGAAGAACATACCTCCTCATCAACGTTCATGATGTTGACTTCGTGATCATGGTGAGGATGCTTCACTTGATTCACGTGAGTGAGTGGAAACATTTGACCTCCGTTTTGCCTTGCTCTTCATACTAGGGCAATTCTTTTTCACGTGCCATTTCTCAATGCATAGGTGACATATCATCTTTTTCTTCCGACTCTTTGTACTTCTTTGGCTAGAAACACTAAAAGCTTCAAGAACTTCATTAGATATAGGAGTATGACAATTGTCATCGTCTCCTTCATTTAGAGTAACGAGTTCTTCAGTTTTAGCATAATCATAAAGCATATTCAAAGTAGCCCAAATATCATATGCCGAAGTACAATGCATGATCTTTTCAAAGATATTATTTTCACAAGAACAATATATGTAATTTGTTGCCTTAGCATTTAATTCAAACATATTAATTTGTTCTTGTGTCCATGCATCCATATTTTCCTTAGGTTCAATGTATTTGATTTTTATCATGTTAAAAACACATAAACCTTGAGTCTTTAGGAAAGTATACATTCTACTCTTCCATAGACCAAAGTTAGACTCATCGAACCTAGGTGGTGAAGACGATACCGATTCTAGTGCCATTTCAAGATCGAGACTAGATGTAGAGGAGACGGTGAAATCTCAATCTACGACCCGCTCTGATACCAAATGTAGTCGAAATGGCGACACTAGAGGGGGTGAATAGTGTGTTTACTAATTCAATTAGCCTAAATTAGACTTTTAACCATTTACTTAAATCATTTAGGCAATTTACGATTGAATGATTAGATGCGGAAGCGATATAAATAATTAAGCATAAGCAATAATAAATGACAATGCAAACACAAGATTTATAGTGGTTCGGCCCCAATGCCTACTCCACTACCTAAGCACCCCGCTTAGGATTTTCAAACTAGTTTAGCTAGATTAAATCGGTTTCCCTTACACAGAGGACTTTGACTCGAAGAGTCTCACTCTTGACCTAAGGCACTTCCACACCCGAAAGTCTCCGTCTTCTTATCGAGAGCACTCTTCCACCTCAACCCTAAGGGACAACTCCACTTAATCCTAGCAAAACTACGTTTAATTACACCGGTGGGTTTAAACGCTACCACCCAATTTCAAGACCTAACAATCCTAAGTCTTCACATGCACAAATCCAAAAACAGTTAAAATTACAATTGAAAAGAGCTCAAAATAAAATCAGGGAATTGTGCTCTTTTCAAGTCTTGGAGCCTCCAACTCGCCAGAAGATAGATCTTGAATCAATTCCCGAGTTGAGCCCAGCGTGTACGCTTGAAGAAGATGTCCGCAGAAAGAAACAGAGCACAAGTAGTTGATCTTTTGGAAGGCTCGAATCTCTCTTAATATTACTTAATAAAATCTATAAAAAATCAGAGAGCGAAGTCAAATGAGATAGGTGAGGTATATTTATACCCTCACGAAGAAACGACAGCTCAACAGATAGTTTTCTATCTGTTGTAGGTTGCTGGTCGATTAGTCGGTCGACCGACCGACCGATCGATCATTCGACCGTTGCTTTCTCTCTGTGCACTACAAGAAAACATAGCTTCACCAACAGAATTTTTACCAACGAATATAATTTGTTGGTATTACCAACAAAATTATCAACGAATAAATAATCTGTTGGTAAATTAGTATTTTTTTTTTCATTTTAGCCAACCAATTTTTTTTCCCTCTCTCGTTTCGGCCGACCATTTTAGTTTCCCCCTCTCCCACTCGTCAAAATAATTTCTCGCGCCTCTTTTTTTTCAACCGACGTCGATAAAGCATCGTCTTCGTCTTTCTTCCCCCTCTCCCACTCGTTATCCTTCTTCCCCGGCTGCCCCGACAAAGCCACTTCTTCCTTCCCCACAGTTTCCTTCCCCGCCGGTTCCCTCCCTGCAGGCTCCTTCCCCATCGGTAAATTCCCCGTAGCCGACAAAATAATTGGTTCGAGCTAGTCATCATAGATAGCGCAGGTTCCTTCTAATTCCCTACAACTGATTCGAGCTTTTATTTCTTCCCTCGCCTTCTATAGGTTCCTTCCCTTCCTCGTGCCCTAATCCTCTGTTACTTTGTGGCGAAGCGCTCAGAGGAAGCGCAAGTCGTCACAAACAGCCGATCGATGAGTGAATTCCTTCCCCTCTACGGGTTTTGAGCGCTCGGTTTTCCATTCGATTGTGGAGGTTCGATTGTAGTTGCGATTTCATGTCACTTATTCTGAATATTTGGATGATCAATGTGTACATTAGTCAAATATTAGAGATGCTTTTAATTTTAATTTTAGTTGTGTAAGTAGTCTCTAGTCTGATAAAATCATTTGCTTAGCTAGTTCACTAGTTGAGTAATTAACTATTTTGAGTAATTGTTTTGAATTTTGATTGTAGATTAAATTGCTTGTTGTTAAGTGTTAACTGATTGTAGATTAAAATATTTTCATTTTTGAATGTGGATACATGATATTGGATGTTGCTTCTTGTTAAATTGCTTGTGTGTTCTGAATTATTCTGAAATTGTTCTAAAATCGGAAAATTCGGTCGGTTAACCAGACCGAACCAAAATTTTTTAGTTAATTCGGTCGGTTAATCGAAAGTTTCGATTTGGAAAACGGTTAAGAGGTTGTGTATAAATTCGATTCGGTTAACCGGACGGTCGGTTCGGTTAATTTACCTAACCGGCCGTTGCACACCCCTAGACGACGAAACTATTGGACGAGTCATGAATTGTATCGATGTGTTTTCCTGCTCATTGAACGATAGGTCGAATCGCGTAACACAAGCAAACACTTCTCGCAATCAGAAACCAATAATTGATCCGACAAAATGAATGCAAATTTTTTGGCAAGTCCTACAAGTGATGATATCACTGTAGTGGACCAACCTGCTCGATAATCCTATAACAGAAACATAACATGTACATATACATATATAAAGAGCTAAGTTTATAGGACTTAATTGGTTCATGGCCAGTGTAACAGTGTTGCACATCACTTTCATTGCCCATGCAGTTGAAGAGATGATAGAATAATGAGAAAAGCTATTCCTGTAATAGAGACTATGAGAGGTTTAGCTATCAAGAGCCACTCGTGACTCGTATGCTCTTTTTTGTGGTTTATTGAGCACACATGCACTTTAAAAGACATTCATCAAGAAATATGAACTGGCCTTAATTACTAAGGAGAAAGGAAATTAATTGATGTCTCAAGACTCAAGTTCCAACCTTTTGATCGAATCCAAACCCACAAAGGTAAAACAAAGAGGGATTTATGATTCTCCCTTAAGACCTATATTTAAGACCTAAACTGCCTCATTCATAACATATAAGTTACTGGTGATGGGATTTATGATTAAATGAAGTTATGAAGTACATCAAAATGGAGAACATACAATCATTTGTTCTGAACTGGATGCTATCTGATATGCCATCACCAACGCAAAATAAACTAATCCAACTTCCACACACTTGATGCATTGTAAATGATGTAACACTATGAGAAATACTATGCCATGACCTCTTGTTATAGCATTTATTTAAGTCAAGCTCATAATTGTACCGTTGAAGTGTTAATTTACTAAATAATCTAGACCATTGTAGGATGAGTACGCACGCATGGTGCCAACTATCTTAGCTTATCGTGCACTAAGGTTAGCGTTGATTCTTGAATTTTTGGTCGAAGAACGTAATGAATAGAGTATATTGTGGTATTGAAAATTCATTGGTATGGCTTTTAATTGGGCGAAGAAGAATGCTTTTATCAGAAAATATGAATGTTACAACTTACTCTACTGCTTGTGTTGTTTTAAGCTTTTTTCTTGATTGGCTTTAGAGAATGCAATATGGATATTGTTTTATCTTTAGCTGACTTGTAAAATGAGAGGCTAGAGTTCAACTTACTCTGCCTATATTCAGTTTAGAAGGATTGTGAAACTAAATGCAAAATGCTATTAGAAACTAAACAACATAAACAATGCATGCTAACACAGTACATTAAATTTAAGAAAGAAACTAAGAAGATTTTCTTGAAAGTATCTTCTTTTAGATAGCGTACTAATGGTACGAAGTAGCCGGCCTCTGCCATAAGAAGCACATTATGTGCATTGGCTGATAACACACTCAATAATCTCTTTGCGCATTGTGATGCAACAGTGTCATTGCCATTTTGTAGTGTCACCAGCATCACCATACAGCCTCAAATTCTACCAATTCTTTGTCGAACTTTTACGATCTCGGACAAATCCAACAGCAGCCCTACTGCTTCTCTACTCTCTGCAACATCCCTTGACAAAGACCGCACTAAAGTGGAAAGAGCTTCAATGCCTGCCATCTTCTCCTGCAAGCTATATGCATGTAGCTTGTGTCAAATTAATCCCAAAGTCCAAAATTCTTCTCATCCAAATTGCCTGACAGCTTGCTAAAGTAGCTGCTACATATTCAGCTTTGGCTGAAGATAATGCAGTTGAATTTTGCTTTTTAGAACACCAGCACACTGTACTTGCTCCAACTTTGAATAGATATCCAGTAGTACTTTTTCTGTCAATTATTTATCCTCCCCAATCACTATCAGAATACCCCAGCAGTTTCAGATCATTGTCTCTTCCCAAATGTAATCCATAATTACCTGTCCCCTTCAAGTATCTCAAGATTCTCTTTGCTGCCTTGAAGTGTACTGCTTTGGGATCATTCATGAAACGAGATAGAACTTCCAAACCTAGGAAGAATTTCATCTCACCCAGATTAGTCATCTTAAAAGTCTTGAACATTCTGTTCTTGATCTCCTCTCTCATTTTTTCATTGTTACTACAATAAAGCAAGTCATCCACATAGAGAAGAACAATTAGAACATCTCCATTTTCATCTTCTTTTGTATATAATGTGTGTTCATTCCTGCTTCTCTAAAAAAAAATTCAGTAACAAAGTAACTATCAATTTTTTCATACCAGCTCCTTGGAGCTTGCTTTAGACCATATAAGGACTTCTTTAGCCTATAGATCATCTCTTCCTTTCCTTTAACCCTTTGGTTGAACTACATAAACCTCTTCTTTGAGTTCTCCATTTAAGAATGCAGATTTTACATTAAGTTGATACATTGTCCATCTTTGAATCACTGCTATTGAAATTGATTTCATCATTTATATCTGAATTGACAATTTGATTCACATATGCAATTGATGCATCATTCATAATTTCAGCTTCATCCTGAAATATCAGCCCTGAACTTGAACTGTTAGCTAAATTTTCTTAGATGACTGAGATTTGGTTTTCTTCCAAATTTTCTTAGATGACTGAGATCTGGTTTTCTTCCACACCAAATTTTGGCCCTGAAATATCTAGTTTTTTTCTTCTTTGCTTAGGTATGTGACAATAAGCTACACACCCAAATTTTATTAGATGACTGAGATCTGGTTTTCTTCCACACCAAATTTCATATGATGTTTTCTCAAGCAAAGCTTTGGTTGTGCTTCTATTTATAATGTATGCTGAAGTATTAAAAGCCTCTGCCCACAAGTTTTTAGGCAGCTTACTTCCCTTCAGTAGACATCTAGTCATTTATACCAAAACTCGTTTTTTTCTTTCTACAACCCTATTCTGTTGGGGTGTATACCTTGCAGTAAGCTGATGTTTTATTCCATGTTCATCACGAAAATCCACAAAAGGTTTAGAGGTGAATTCTCCTCCTCTATCAGTTCTTAGCACTTTCACTTTTGCATCAACCTCATTTTCAACTGCTGCTTTAAACCGAAGGTTCCCTTTGTATGTTGTGCATGTTAATAATTAATGTGCTTAATATTGTTGCTAGGTTGAAAAGAGTTAATCAAAATGTATACCGATCGTAGTTGGATGAAACGTCGGATAATTGGAGGAGCGTTGACTAATGAATTTATGGAATGAGTCAAGGGATTTCTTGATTTTGCATACTCCAAAACTCAATATGTTTCTGGTGATAAAATTAGGTGCCCATGTCGACAATGTAATAATCTTCAATTTCATTGTCGAGATGAGGTGGAATATCACTTATGTTCGAAGGGATTTATATCTGGCTACACACAATGGATTGCACATGGGGAGTTGACAAGTGAAGAAGTTGGTGAATCCTCAAGCATTCCTCAATCAGATAGCTTTGATGCTCCTCAAAATCCGTATAAAACTATGGTGGTGGATGCAATCAGTATTGAAGGTATTGGAGAAGAAAGACCAAATGATGAAGCTGCCAAGTTTTTTGAATTACTGAATTATGCAGATGAGCCATTGTGGAGTGGTTGTAAGAGTCAAAGTAGGCTATCAGCCATGTCATAGTTGCTTAATTGCAAATCTGAGTTTAACATGAGTGAAGCTTGCTATGATCGGCTGATGTTAATAATTAAAGATATGCTACCAGAAGATGCAAAGTTGGAAGAAAATTTTTACAAAACAAAGAAGATGATGAAGAAATTAGGACTTGGGTACGAGAAGATAGATGCATGTCAGAATAATTGCATGTTGTTTTATAATGAAATAACAAATTTAATACAGTGCTCAGTGTGTGGACATGCTTGATATAAGCCAAGACTATTAAATAATGGTAGACGAAAAAATATACCGTATAAGGTCTTACGGTATCTCCCTATAGCACCAAGACTTCAAAGGCTTTTTATGTCCGAAAAAACTGCAAAGCATATGATTTGGCATGCTAAGAATTGTACTTCCGACGTTGTTGCACATCCTGTACATAGTGAGGCATGGAAAAAATTTGATACGCACCATCCTTCATTTGCTTCTGACCCAAGGAATGCCCAGATTAGGATTGTGCACCGATGGTTTCAACTCATTCGGGCATTCTTCTATTCCCTATTCAGTTTGGCCCGTGCTCATTACTGTATACAATTTGCCACCATCTATGTGTTTGAAGGATCAGTTTATGTTCTTAAGTTTGACAATTCCTGGACCAAAGAGCCCACGTAAAGAACTTGACATATTTTTGAGGCCATTGATAGATGAACTGAACATGTTATGGTCTGATGGAATTTTGACATATGATGTCTTTAGAAAACAAATGAGAGCAGCACTTATGTGGACTATCAGCGACTTCCCTGCATATGCTATGCTATCAGGATGGAGCACACACGGGAGGTTAGCTTGTCCCTATTGTTTAGAGCGTAGCAAAGCTTTTGTTCTCGAAAATGGGAGAAAGATATCATTTTTCGATTGTCATCGTCAGTTTCTCCCTCTTGATCATCCATATCGACGAAAAAGAGATAAATTTATGAAAGGCCGAATTGAAAGAGATATTCCACCTCCACGATTATTGGGCAATGATATAAAGGCACGTGTCGATAAATTGCCTGATATTCAATTTGGAAATTAATGTATTAATGCTAGAATTTCTGGATTTGGCCAACAACATAATTGGGTTAAAAAAAGTATCTTTTGGAGTTTACCGTATTGGCATACAAATTTAATTCGGCATAACTTAGATATGATGCATATTGAACGGAATGTATTTGAAAATATATTCAATACAATGATGGACATCAAGGGGAAAACAAAAGACAATGTCAAGGCCAGAGCTGATTTGCCTAAGTATTGCAAGTGCCCCGAGTTAGAATTAGAGCATGTTAATGGGAAAATGTTGAACCCGAGAGCCTCATTTGTGTTGAACAAAGAACAAATCAAAGCAGTATGTCAATGGGTTAAAGAATTAAAATTTCCCGATGGTTATGCTCCAGTATGGGATGCATTAACTGAGCTGGGTTTATTTTTTCGGGACTTGTGTTCAAGTGTGTTGCGAATTTAGGATGTAGAACGACTTGAGTTAAACATTGTCGAGATACTATGCAAGCTTGAGAAAATATTTCCACCAAGTTTATTTGACTCTATGGAGCATCTCCCCGTTCACTTAGCTTATGAGGCTAAAATTGATAGTCCGGTACAATATAGATGGATGTATAGATTTGAAAGGTAACACATCTTCCTTTTTATTCTTGATTGAATTTTTTTAAAAAAAATACGTCTTAATTTCTAAGAATATTTTCAGGTATATGCTTCAATTGAAGAAAAAAGTGAAAAATCGAGCATATGTCGAAGGATCAATTTGTGAAGCATATATCATTGAGGAAATTTCTAATTTTTGTTCTTTTTACTTCGAACCAAAGGTACACACAAGGTTGAATTGATTTGTGAAACACACACACACACACATATATATGTATTATATAAGAAATATTAATTTCTTGTTCATTTTATTCCTGGACCAAAAGGTACACATAAGGTTCAATCAAGTACCTCGAAATGATGATGGTGGAGTTCCAACTACCATGGGACGTCTATCTATCTTTATCTATCCTGGTCGACCTTGTGGGGCTGTTGGGCGTTATAGGAGGGTCGACGAAAATGAGTATAAAGCAATTGAGCTTTACGTACTTATGAATTATGAAGAGATCTCTCCTTTCATTGAGTACGTATAGTAGTGTTAATTATTTCGTATATTTACTTTATATTAATGTAAACTTTATTGTTTTTTAGTGAGTTTAATAATATTGTTATGCAAAGAGAACCACACTTGACTAACGCAGAGCTTGAGAAGTTACGAGATAGAGGATTTCCAAAATGGTTGAGAGACTATGTATGTTGAAGAATATAATAATTTTTGTCTCAATATGAATAATCATGACTATATTATAAATTGTTCTTTTTCTTCTTTTTGTGATAGGTTAATCATAATATTGACATGATTGATAGTCGAATTCTTGCCATTGCACAAGGCCTGCAAAGATTTGTTCGATCTATGAAGGGTTATTTTGTTAATGGATATAAGTTTTACACCAAGGAATATTCACATGGAAAGAATATAATAAACAATGGTGTTTGTGTTAAGGGCAGTTGTTACAATGATTATGATCGTGATTACTATGGCATCCTGATTGATATTGTACAGGTAGAATACTTTGGTGAAGGAAATCAGGTGGTGTTATTTAAATGTGAGTGGTTTGATACCAAAAAAGGAGTTAGGGTACATCCTCGTCATGGACTTGTTGAAATCAATCACAAGTTAAAACTTTATATTGATTCTCCTTTTGTGTTAGCCGAGCAAGCTCAACAAGTTTATTACACGAGTTACCCCTCAAAGAAAAAAGGAAGGAGTGATTGGTGGGTTGCATGCAAAATTAAAGCAAGAAATAGATATGAAGACATCGAAAAAATAGATGATAATATCCCTCCACAGATCGATGATTTTTTTCAAGAGGATGAGGTTGAAGCAGTACAACCTATTATGCCTACAACAGAGTTAGATGCCTCCAATGTATTAGTTAATGTTGGAGTAGTTGATGAGGTAGATCAATATGAAGAATTTTTCTTGAGAACTCAAACACATGCCGTTGAGGAGGATGAAGAAGAAACAAATGCTGTTGACATTGAAGATGAAGATACTGAAGATGAAGATACTGAAGATGATGAAGTTGATGAGTGTTTGTCAAATGAAGAGAATGATGATTGAAATTTTTTAAACTTCTATTATACTTTTCTCAAATTATCTAATATATGTGTTTAGTGGGCCCTGAGGCCTTATAGTTGAGGAGTCACTATTTGTAATTTATTTCTAATGCAGACATGACCGACTATCTAATATGTTTGAATTATTTTTATGCTTGATGCTTGAGTTCCTTCATAATTTCTACTTTCTCTAAAGGTACATAGTTCAGGTGGTGTTATTGGGTTGTAATTGCTTAAAATTAATCCTTGCAGAGCTACAAGATGTGAAAGTTGCTGCCAATTGGTCTTGCTGAAGTGGAGGAATTCCAAGTTAATTAAGGTTTGCATCTTGTCCAAAAGCAGTCGTCAAATTAATATAGTAGTGTTCTATAATTTTCCTGAAGAGAATGTGGTTGGGGGATCATTTCATTCACTTAGAAATATGCCCAGGAGATCATTTCATTCACTTTAAACTTCATTGACTGAAAGTAAGGTGATCCACAATATAATTATCTGCTAATTACTGCACCCATTCTCCTATTAAACAGGTTCTTTTGAAGGATTTGCCAACACTTTGAATTAACTGTATCAAGAACTCAGGCAACCAATGTATCATGCATAGTATCATTTTTTTAAGTCATTGACTGAATGAACTGTGTCTTTAAGTCAATAACACCTTGGTAAAACTCACCCAAGTAGCAGACACTAGGTTGAGATCAATTTGATGAGTTCAGGATAGAGGTTGGGCAGTTCCAGTTCTGTATTTAAGTTACTGTATAATGATCCATGAGATATCTCTCAGTTATCCTCAGTATCACCCTTCTTATAAACGATATTAGCCTATTCTTAAAGCAACTTCAACTCTACCTTGAAAACAATTCTATTAATCCATCTGTTTTGCAAAAGGGAAAGTTCCTATTTTTTATGTGAATAACTAATATTAGTCTCTTGAAAACGATATTTGATCCGAGTCTCGAGGAGGTATTTTCTTTTCCTAATGTTTTTTTTGCTAGTCATCAAATGTTTTTTTTGCTCTTCAACTAAGTAAATTTATTGCATATTACTCTATTTTTCAGAAGTTGCTATACCAATCAATGTTGGAACCTTTTCTATGAAATTTCTGTTGAATAACTAACATTACAATATTTGATGTGTGAACTGAGATTCTACTTTCAGAGAATTTAACTTTTGAGGATGCAATATATGGTGTCAGCAAGCACTTCTGTTTGAGCCTTTAGTCTTTTGTCATGTAAGTTACTAAGAAATAGAAACTAATATAAGGTATAAGTCGGCCAATTCCACTCTTAGCTTTAGGAATCCATTTATAACTAATACAAGGTATAAGCCATATCTTCTTTTAGCAAGCTATATATAGAGAGAGCAAACCATATGTATTCAGCAATAATCTGTATTAAGCAGAGATATGGCTGCAAGAAAGCACACTAAGGACAAAGACTAAATAGAGACTTGTTCTTCCTCTTCTCTGCCCCTGTGAGTAATTATGCTGATCTGCTAAAAGTAAGAAATTTTACGTATGTGATTGATATCTCAAGTAATTAGGGAAGAAAGAATGTTATAGCTAGGATATATGGAGATTAATTACTTTTTTTTGTCATTACCCTTTTCTGCATGTACTCAATTTCAGCAAAAAGCAACTCATTCTGAAGCATCCAATAACAGTGAATTAGTAACTAGGTTTTGTTGATGTCTTTCTCCAATCTACTCTCAAGCTGCTTAAGGTCCCTTAGGCTCATGGAGTCAAGAGACTCACCCATCAAGTTCCTGGTAAACTAGGTTTTTTAGAGGCATTGGCTGGTAATAATTAAGGATGTGTAATTATTTCAGGATTATGCTTGCATGCGGTAATTAATTAATAACTGATATATACATGTTTGTGCTTTGTATGCTGTTGATTTGTAATTATTGGAGTCAAGAGACTCACCCATCAAGTTCTTGGTAAACTAAGTTTTTTAGAGGCACAGGTTGCTTTATATGTTGTTTCATGATTATGCTTACATGCAGTAATTAATTAATAACTGATATAGAGGATGTTGAAGTAGAGTGATGAGATTATTGTTGACTAGAGCATGATACAATCAGTAGGTACATAACTTACACATGGATAATTATTTCACTCTGACCCAATGAAACCAAAATAGCTCATGTAGTGTTCAGTAATGATAATTAATATTAAACTGGCCCAACCTTAAGATTATTAAGAAGCTCATGTAGAAATTTCATGTAACCACTTTGAGTTGCACTTAATTAGGGTTTGATTTTTAAGTTAAGAATTGAGCTTTGTAAATTGAGGAGCACATCAAGCATTAAAGAGAGAATACTAACCCCATTATCCAATCTATGTTGGAGTTGGCTTTGAGATCTCATCATGGGTCGTTGCATCTCAAGGAAGATGGCTGAAATGAGATCTCCAGCAATGAGATTGGTGGCACTGCTTGCTGCCGGAGACTTCTTCCTATGATGGCAACCTGATGTGAGCTCATTAAAATCAAAGAGAGCACACAATCTTCTTGTAAAGAAAAAAATAGAACACACTACAGGACTCCAAATTAAGCAACAACTCTACTCAAAACCTGTCAAAGGAAATAACAAAGAAGAGATAAGGATAAATGTAAACACAACTTCTCCTACACTTGCTAGGTAGTTAAGGATAAGGATTTCTAGTGACAGTTAACTCCATTAGTAAGCAATTAAATTAATGACATTTGTTCAATAGTAGCTTGACAGTTAATGATAGTTAACTACATTAGTAAGTAATTAAATTAATCTAGAGATAAGACACTAAGAATCATAAATCACAGTGAAGGTTGAGAGCATAAAGTGTTGATAGTAATCATAAAATCCAAATTAATGGCTATTAATATATATAGACCCCACTGCCTCAAAATAGATGGCAATGAATAAGGTATTTTATTCAAGTCTATAGTCTCCAGTTGATGGCAATAGATGACCAGACACCCACTGTTCTGACATGAGGTAGCTTAGTACATATTCAAGTCTATAGTCTCTAGTTGCATAGGAATTTAACAAGTTATAAGGTATTTTATCAGAATTTGGATGGCACTATATGTTTATATATCCTTCTAATCATCTTTAATTATTTATATATGCTTCAATTATTTTATTAAGTAATGGTGAATACACGAAGTCGAGGTCGAGGTCGAGGACGA
Source organism: Canna indica (assembly GCA_034359265.1). Lineage (NCBI taxonomy): Eukaryota > Viridiplantae > Streptophyta > Magnoliopsida > Zingiberales > Cannaceae > Canna > Canna indica. Next base: position 24,664,170 of record CP136898.1, on the reverse strand, counting down.
GGATGAGGGCGTCCTCCTTTGAGTCAATACCCTTCTACCACTTCTATACATTCATCATCGGAAGATACACATGTGCCACCTGTGATCATTTCTTCTGCACCAATGATACTTGAACCTGTACCTGTGATTGATTCTTTATCACCCACGATACCTATATCTATACCTGTACTTCTTACTGTTCCCATAGAAACACCTAATATTCCTAGTATTCCTACACCGTCGACATCGGCAGCATCGTTACCCTCACAACCTTCAGTGAATTTGCCTTTGATGTCATTCATTCCTATTATACCATCTACGTCTATACATCACACATCTATTCCTACACAAAGTGATGGTACTTCACATCAAAGTCGAGGAAGAGGACCAAATCAACCTTCACAGCTGTCAGAGACACCAGATGATAGACACCTACTAATTATTGATAAGAAAAGGTATATATGTAGTCAGATATTCAAACACCATCATTTGTAAATACAAGATATTTATTAACATCATTTATAATGTGTTTATTTGTTAACATTCTTTTTTGCAGCTTCCCCGAGACAGAAGTAGTACGAGATATTTCATCAATAATTAAGGCAAATTTCACAGGTGCATGGCCATGTTGGTCTCAAGTACCATCACATGTGAAGGAATTCATTTGGGACAAATTTAAGGTATTTCCCTATAAATTGTTGTTGCATCATGCCCATGAGAATCCATACAAATTGCATATCCAGTTTGTTGTTGCATCATGCCCATGAGTATTGACCATTTTATTACTTCCATACAAATTATTTACATGAGAATTCACATCTATCTGGACAAAACTACTACTATTTATTACATGAGGACTACTGCTTACTACACTATTTATTACAAGTAACACAGCCTGTTCATTCAAAGAACTACTACTACCTGGTTTGAACAAATGAATAAAACTTTCTTTCCTTCTTTCCTTCTGCTCCAGAGCAGACCTTGATGTTGCCTATCACCTCCAATCCTTTCCAAAATTCTATTGCAGTTTTGCAATATGAGCTTGTATTTTACTAATTTTTTATATCGGGATACTATTAGTATCCTGATATCAGACACATAATGAACATCTATTTCTCTGTCTAGCTTACCCTATTTACTCTTCATATGATACACAAAATCATATGAGAGGGCTAAAAAAATCATATGATAAAAGATACTACATTCAGTTTCCTTGTACAAATAATAAAACAGATTAAATATTATGGTGCAAGCAAGAAAGTTTTCATATGGATTGTATTCATACATAGGTTACAAATTATTTATTGAGGTTTTTGTCTTCTGTTGAAATAGAGAAAGCTATATCGCAAGTAAATTACCACAATACTAGATAAGGATATCTCATTTAGTAGAGCAGTGGCTGAAAAATAAACCATTTGAGAATAAGAGCATTTTCTACAGATAACTGGAAGCTCACAACAAATCTTATGTTCTTAGCACTTGTAGAAATTGATAAGAATAAATAATAGCATTTAAGATCCAAAAGAAATAGTTTAAGTACTTGTGTTTTTGCTTCATGTTCTGTCGATGGAACTATTCTGATATCAGTATTAGGAGTATCTTGATATCAGTATAAGGATACTGAATAGGAAGAAGCTCCAGATTATCCTGATACTGATATCAATATCATGACTGATATACGAATGAGTAGCTGTCCAAATTCTAAGAAAATAAAGTAAGTAGGGAATAACAAGTATGTGGCATGTTCTAATACCATTAACATCTATTTGGCCTGCTTATAACAAGTATGCTGCCCATTAGCTGTTCTAATACCATAGCCTGTTCTAATACCTTTAACATCTATATTTACCCATTGAATTACACAATTCCATCATAAGAAATGAGTATTGAGATTTGAAGAAGCCTTCTCTATCAAGCACTAGAAATTTACTTGGACCTGGTTGCTTCACATAGGCTAATTTGTCATTAGTGCAAAATTTAGATGTCATTGCTGAATCTGTATCAGTCACTACTGTTGTAAAATAATAATAATAAGATGATGATGATCAGGGCTGATACTGATACTGCAAAGTGGTGCAGACTGAGACTGAGTCACTCATCATTCTTGATGGTGGGTTCTTAAGCTAATGGCATGAGACTGAGACTGTTGTAAAAAACTCAGTTTGCTGGTTTTTAATTTGAATCTAAGATCATCTGAAGTGGAGAAGAAGAACCTATAACCTATAGCTAGGTTCAAAATCAAGTCTTTATGGCATGCTTTGTATCATTTGATTAATTAGTATCAGATTTTCTTTTCAAAAGATTGTTTTGAATATAATTAAATAGAATCAATGCTGCTAAACCAGAACATACTAATCATAACTGGATGAGCTTTTGAGTCAAACTGGTCATGTCATGGTTAAAATTCAAAATCAGCACTATTGTCAGGATATGGAATCAGTATATTAGTTTCTCTATGAGTTGCTTCTTATATTTTACATGGTTAAAATTCAAAATCATCTTCTAGACAGCTTCTTTATTGTAAGTTTATATCCTGATACTGGAATAGATGATTCTCAAGAAGCTATTTAGTTTTTTATGTCTTTTCAATTGCTAACTCTGGTCATAGTATCCTGATACTGGATACTATCAGTATCCTGATATCAGTATACTGTCAGTATCCTATTTTTATAGGAAAACATAACTTCCCTCCTTTGTTTATTATAAACAGACTGTTGTTATCCATTGCTTGCACAAGGATACTATCAGTATCCTGATATCAGTATACTGTCAGTATCCTATTTTTATAGGAAAACATAACTTCCCTCCTTTGTTTATTATAAACAGTCTGTTGTTATCCATTGCTTGCACAAGGAATTAAAAGAGAACCATCACCTCTCATGAGAGAACAACAACAATAGAGAAAAAAAGTATTTGATAGGCAGCATCATTACATCTTCAAGGGTCATTCCATTTAGTTCATGCTTAAGGTATTCCTTAGTTATTGCAGACTTAAACATAGAAATCCTTATGTTGATGATTTGCCTCTTGAAGTCATTTATATCTATAGTTATTACTGCTTATCCACGGCATGTCCAGCCCAGCACTTGAATTTATAGCCTTATGGGTCACAACTCCACGTGACTTACTGAAGAGAGAAACAAGTACCACAATTAGATTATTTTTGCTCTCTTCTTTTTTATTTCCAAGAAGAGAGCTACATATGTCTATACGCTCATCAGTTCTACTACCCTCTTGAAGAAAAAAAATCCTTTGTGAGATGACAGTACATAAATAAGTCTTTTTTGAGACAAAATAAAGAGTATCAGTTTATACTAGTACACAAGAAGTCGTTATGCTTACTAGATATAATCGTTGGCATATCATATTTCAACAATTTTTGACCCATACTCATCATGTTATTGAGCACCGAAAGCTTCTTAGTAAGTTTATCCTGAAACCTGCATATGTCATGATTGATTGTGTGATAAACACCTACTCATATTGCAACAGTTTTTAACCCATACTCATCATGTTATTGGTACACAAGAAAGCTTCTTAGTAAGTTTTAGCCATAACTGCATACTAATATTCATAACTACATATTCATGTATGCCTTTTCATAACTGCATAACTGCATACTAAATATTCATAACTACATAACTGCATACTAATATTCAATTTTAGCCATAACTGAATATTAGTAAGTTTTAGCCATACTAATATTCATAACTGCATATATATGCCTTTTCCTCTCTAAAAAGATTTAGCTGAAGTAATAAAAGGTTGGCTGCATGAAACCTGCATATGCCATGATTGATTGTGTGATCATATAATTGCATCAAATTGGTACTTTTTTAGAATGTTGTCAACTATCATTTCATTAACATATCTGTCTTTTTTCAGATAGTCTATCGTTTGGATCCATCTAGGACAAGCGAGGTTCATGAAATATGGGATAGAACAGCTTGTCGACGTTTTTCTGATAATATGTGTGATGCAAGGAATTATGCGAAAAGAAAGGCCAATACTGATGATATTAGTCGAACTAATGGATTTGGACCTCCATGGATATCTCTAGATGTGTGGAATCAACTCATTAGTGAGCATTGGGTCACGGAGAAGTGGAGGAGAAAATCTGAAGTTGCTTGTCAAAATCGTAAGAGAGAGGTAGATAGTGACGTCACATGACATACAGGTGGATCTATTTCATTTGTGGCTCATCGAAGAAAATTGGTATGATATTAATAGAATTTATTATCCTATATGTTTTTTAAAATATTATTAATTAAATATTATTTGTCATTTTTTGTAGGAAGAAAAGTTGAACCGACCCCCAACCCATCTTGAGTTGTTTAAGCATACTCATAAGCGTAATAGTGGTGAGGGTGACTATATCGACAACAAATCGCAGAGTGTTGCGGTATGTATTTATTTTATATGTTGCTTCTTTTTAAAATATCGTAATTAACTATTTTTATAAAACATTGTACAAGAGGCTTATGAGGTATCGATCATAGAAAAGTATGGTACAGATGTAGCATCACAACCCATTTTAAATCCAGAAGAATGGATTAATGCCTCTGGACATCCATCTCATAATCGAGTTTATGGTTTTGGATGTCAAGAGGATGTTAAATCCATTATGGGGAGTTCTAGCTCAGCAGAATCTAGTATATCGGGCCATGGTCGAATGAATGATGAGTGGAATGCGATGTAGACTGAGATGACATCCATCCAACAGTATATTACTGAATTAGAAGCATCAATGCAATCACAACAATCACAAGTGCAGTCGCAAGTACAAGCACAAGTGGAAGCTCAAGTTCGACTGATGTTAACACAACTCGGCTTTCCAGTCAACTCTTTACAATCAACGGATTCACCTTCAGCTTCCACCGCACCTCCACCTCCACCTCGATATGTTGGTTATGATTTTGCACTACACAATTCGGTTGATGTTAGGGAAAATTTGACTTAGTAATGTTTGTATTTGTTTGATAATATACTCGATTGTAGATGCTTGGTTTTGGTTATGAAAATGACACTATTATTTGGTTATGAAATATATTTTTTTTTCTTGACTTGTATATATATTTGTGATTGGGTAATAAAAAATTTGATGTGTGATTATAGGTTGTATACAGGAAAATGAAAATTCATATGGGTACAAGCACTTTAATTATAAAATGTATTAGCAACGGATGTTTCTATTGGTAATACCAACGGATGTCAGTTGGTAAAACCAACGGATACCTTTGTTGAATATGTCAACGTAAACAGGGATGATATCCGTTGGTATTCCCAACGGATATTATCTCTGTTGGTAATACCAACGGAGTATGATCCGTTGGCAATACCAATGGAGTATGATCCGTTGGCATCACCAACAGAGTATATTTCCGTTGGTGTTACCAACAGATAATATTTTCCGTTGGTGTTACCAACGGACATTAATTACCGTTGGTGTTACCAACGGATATTATTATATCTGTTGGTAATACCTAGCATGGTCATCACCGACGTATTTACCAACAGATAATCCGTTGGTAATATATTACCAACGGATTTTTGAGTATTACCAACGGATTTAGTCCGTTGGTGATACCCTATTTTTTTGTAGTTGTGGTCGGTCAACCGACGGGTCGACCGCCCAGACGCAAGATCGCGTTCCTTCAATCCAGTCGACCGACGCAGGGATGCCAAGATCATGTGCCGTGCGATTTTTAATCCGATCGACCGATCGGTCAACCGCTAGGGCTACTGCACTTTTTAGGCCTCTGTCGATCGACCGAAGTAGCCACTGCCTATTTTCGGCAGTGTTCGGTCGACCGACAAAGCTACTGCCTTTTTCTTACCCTATTCGGTCGACCGCCCGATCGATCGAATGTAGGTTGAATTTTATTTTTCAGTCTGGTTTTCTGTCGCGCTTTGTTTTCGGGTTCCGGCTTTCAACGACCATCAACTTGGAGAGCTTTCATGTGATCTTTGAGCCCGCCCAATACGTCTTTGGTGCACGCGTCGCTCTTCGAGAAGTTTCCGCGACGAACCCGAGTGCGACGATCAATGTCCTTTCGATTTTCGATTTCTTCTGATATTTTCGATCAGGGACATCGAACGCTAATTGATATAGAACTTGAAAGATATTCTCAATGAAATCATTAGTCCCGTATTTATTGTCATCGAAACCGAGATTAAGACTAAGGTTGAAAACCTAAAGCCAATAAAACTACATCAGGGCACTTCCTCGCTTGTGAAACCTTTTCTACCACCACCATCGCTGGCGTCACGGCCACAACCTCCTCGGGAGGAACAACTTCCTCATAAGACAGGCTTTCGTCATTCGAAATCATGACACACTGAGCCATGTCCCTCTTCTTTTGCTTTAAGGGGGAAGGAGACGGGGAGTGTGAGGACGCTGGCATCCTATCAAACCTCTGTGCCTGAGATCCCAAAGTCTATGCCGGCTTCAATAAGAGCGGGCGAGGGGAAACATTGGTCAATATCCTCTTTCCTTTACCAACCACATGGGTCTTCCCTTTCAGCTCCTCAAGCCTAGTACGAAGGGATGATCAATCCAACATCGAAAACATCTCACCTGCACAGAGAAATCCTAAATTAGCACATTCAAAATAGCCAAGGTAATAACACCCTATGTTTCCCAAACTTACTTATATACTCTACGACCGAGGGCTCGTCCCGGTCCCATTTCAATAACTCTCTACAAGAAAAGAGAACGTAGGGGACTACACCGGTTCAAATACTTAATCACCAATTTGTCCTCAAGCAAGATACCCTCCTCCTCCAAGGAAAAGATGGGGGTCGAACTATGCCTCCAGAACAGCGGAAACTTCTCTTTGTTATAGATGCCCTATCTAGGAAGAATTGCCAAATATCCGATCGCGGCCTCACTCTGAAGAAGTGTCTCTTGAAGTTCTTGTAAGAACTTCTGAACAAGCCGAAGAGCTTCTTCCCCGTGGTGCTACTAAAGGACACCCACAGACCCTTCTAGGTCCCCTTTGCTTGAAAGAAGGAGAAGAACACCTTGAGACTCAGCTCGACTCTGAGAAACTCTATCAGAATCTCGAAGCAACGGACAAATGCCCTGTTGTCCGGATGCAACTACGTCGGGGCAACATTTGCCTGGATCAGCACCCCACACTCAAAGTGAAAGGCAGTCGGACTCCGAGGTCTCCGAACATCGTCTAGTACATGAAAAAGAACACATGATCTATCCTATAATGATAAACCTTATCCTCCGAAGAGAATGGAAGACATTAGAAGGCTTCCTCTTCATTGGAATGGGAAACCAATATGCCTCTGCGAAAGGCCTTGCTATTGCTAGAGCTGGTCATCACCGAGCTCTGCTACCTTATCTCGTTATCGACCCATGAGTACGGGTCTAGTGCCTCGCCTCTACGTATCTACTACCAACTCAACACTAAATCCCTCCTTCCCCATCAACCCGGCGAAGACTGGAAACCCTAATGAACGGGGGACAAGTCAGTATAGCCTATCAACCTATGGCCGACCCCGATGATACTAGGGGTGTAATCGAGCCGAGCCGAGCCGAGCTTGTCACTGCTCGAGCTCGGCTCGTCTGAAAAATAATGAGCTCAAGCTCGGCTCGAGCTCGATCGAGCTTTGCTCTATCAGCTCGAGCTCGGCTCGAGCTACATTCAAGTCACCCGAGCTCGGCTCGTGTGGCTCGAATTTTTTCCCGAGTCGAGCCGAGCCGAGCTCGTTCGTGAGCTCGATCGAGCTCGACTCGAGATCAAGCTCGATTAAACTCATGAATGAGCTCGATCGAGCTCGATCAGTGACGGTGAGTCGGGAGTCGATTGAATGGGGAGCGACCGAGCGAGGAGTTGGGAGTCGTCGTCGAGTCGGGAAGGGAAGAAGGCGTGGGAGTTCAGTCGCCGCTGATCGAATGGGGAGCGAGGAGTCGGGAGTCGCCGCCGATCGAATGGGGAGTGAGGAGTCGGGAGTCACCGCTGCTCGAATGGGGAGCGAAGAGTCGGGAGTCGCCGCCGATCGAATGGGGAGTGAGGAGTCGGGAGTCACCGCTGCTCGAATGGGGAGCGAAGAGTCGGGAGTCGCCGCCGATCGAATGGGGAGTGAGGAGTCGGGAGTCACCGCTGCTCGAATGGGGAGCGAAGAGTCGGGAGTCGCCGCCGATCGAATGGGGAGCGAGGAGTCGGGAGTCGTCGTCGATTCGGGAGGGGAAGAAGATGTGGGAGTTCAGTCGCCGTCGCCGCACTACTACTCGCTGCCGATCGAATGGGGAGCGAGGATGACGAGGAGTCGGGAGTCGTGAATTAGGGATTAGGCGGGCCGCGGGCGTCGGCGGACAGCGAACTCGGCGCGTCGAGCACTTGAGCAGAGAGCTAGGGTTTTGAGTATAATATCGGGTTGTCTTTACTCTTTAGAGGCAATAGAGGGTAATCGGGTATTCGGGTAATCGGGTAATGGATTAATGGTAAAGTACCGGATCTGGTTTATAATATTATATATATATATATATATATATATATATATATATATATAATATATATATATAGCCGGCTCGATTAGGCTCGCGAGCCGCTCGAGCCGAGTATATATTAGCTCGAACTCGGCTCGCTCTCCTGTTCGGCTCGGCTCGGCTCGGCTCGAGCTCGATAAGTTCGAATCGAGTTCGAGTCGGTACCAAATCGATCACGAGTAGCTCGCGAGCGGCTTGGCTCACTTACACTCCTAGATGATACAGAAGCAAAGGGCAGAGTCAAGAAATCTTACCAGAAAAGGGTGGCAACAGTTAAAGGAAATGAACGGAGCAGCGACATCACCAGCAAAAACCTCAAAAGCATGAGCGTGAAGCGGGCAAGAACGTGGGACGCAAGAAAGCTCAAAATAAGGAAGAGGAGTTAACTTTAAAGTCCAAAAAGCAATAACCTCCTCATCGGACGACTAAGAGCGATACTTGCATCAAAATAAATCTCAGTCGATCATCCCACTAGCGATTGTTCCCTAGAACGCCCCGAGACACGAATAAGCAACCCTTCGCACCATGATTACTTCCCCAAGCAAAATTTAATGCCAAAAAGACAAACAACAATGGAAGGCCGCCACGTTAAAAGAAGCACTCCTCTACGCAACTATTGGGTCATGGAGGACCAGGCAAATAACAAAATTTATTACACGTGATGGAAAAAGAAATCGATCCTATACCCAATCAGATCCATGCATCTCAGCTAAATCGATACTATGTCAAGAGTTATACCTTTGAAGACCGAATTCCGTCTTCTGCACCGCGAGTCCAACATCACGATCTTGCTCCGGATCCAAGGTGCTGCAAAGCAATGAACACCCTATACGGTTAGCACACGGACGAATGGGGTAGCTGGTAAGTGCTAGCTCGGCTCTACCGGAACTCTTTCCAATCTGGACGAGCACGGACCCTCTGTGTGTGTGTGTGTGTGTTTGGTGGAGGTCGGTTGCTACAAAGGGAGCTCGACTTTCTTCAAAAGGAGGTTGGCTTCCTTTTACCAAGAGGTCGGCAACCTTTCAGAAGATTATCACATACCCCATCTAAACCACATACGGGTATTAATTTATAGACGCATCAATCATGTTGAACGAGTCATCACAATCGTTGATCAATTCAAAGTCATATTAGGAATCTTTAAAACTATTTTAATGTCCGAATAAAATATATCCTTAGTAATAATTATCAAAGATGAATTTCCTAAATTCAAGATGCCGAAAATAATGTATCCTTTAATAACGATTATCAAATATACATGCATTACCTAAATTATAATCAACATAATTCCAATTTTAAATCACATTTGAAATTTGGAATTATTAATTTCAATTTTGAAAACTCCTTTTCAAATTCGGAATTAATCTTTAAAATTACCAAGAGAGAATTAGTGGATTAATGGTCATGCAGATCCAATCTGATAAACCATAACCATAAGCTTAATTCGGTTCGCCCTATGTGTGCGACCTTGTAGGTTCACTTAACATTGGTAGTGGCTCCAAAACTCATTTGCAACCCATAAGGCATAAGCGGCATCTAGAAAGACATTATGACTTCCCAAGTCAAGTGAAGGTCGGTGATCTGAGCAACCTAACTCACAGTATGATACTCTGTCCTTTTATCACGCGATATTTGGGTCGAGCATAAGGCATGGATTAAATCATCCGTATATTGCTCAATCTGGTTTCTTGATTCCGGAGTAAACTGACTTAACAAATAATATTGATATCCCTATCAATTCATTTGAGCATGACCATGCATTTCTTTAGTTACACTCATCAAACGGCCCAGAGATATCTCTATCATATACGAGAGGGATAAATTCCTCCACGACTACACATATTCCTTTGCATGATTCATTCCATGTCCAACTGTAGTCCTTATTACCACCCGGTTAAAGATAATGCTAGACTATGTCAAAACACAAAATTCCTCATGTAGGAATCCATGGTGATATTAGGTTGGAGGACTGACATATCACTACCTCTAGAGATATATTAATAATATAATCCATGTAGTATTCTCATGATAGATCTGTTCGACACCATGTTCTCCAACATATGTCTATGATCTGACTTTGATATCATATATTCATGACTAATAAAATTTGATCATCATCAGTCAAACTGCATACTAGTCTTCATTCATTATCATTCCAAGATAATGACCAACTAGGGACTATTTAAAATAGGATTCCTACTGCCTTAGGATTCTACTATCAAGTCTCGTACTTGATATATAACCATTAAGCGGAATCAAGTGTTCAAGGAGTCTATTATCAAGTCAAACATACTCACAATGAATAACAAGATAAAATAAGTTTTCCATTAATTAAAATGGAAAATAGCAATGTTAATTTGTTCCAAATTAAGGCCTAGGGCACACTACTAACAGCAGCCACCACACTGGACGCAAGAACCAAAAAGTCGCAAATGACATAATCAAGATACGTCGATCCCACCTACCTCGGCAACTCAAGAGCATAATGCAATACATATATATATGCTCCTCAAGGCCCGACCAAAGTCAGACCTTGGAACATACATAGATTTCAACAGATAAACGAAAGTCGACGCACGTTTAGAGCTCGACACATTGTCCTCAAACTACAGAAACCACCACATTAACTACAGAAATCAAAGAGTCACAAGGCGACGAAATCGACGCATATCGAGGTCTCCTACTCCAACAAATTAGCTAAAGGAGGAACGCGACAGATACTCATATATCCGTCTGAGGTCAGAAGTCGATGCACTACTAGAGCTCGGCACGAAGTCCTCGGACTCCGACCAAGCTTGGGGACTGTGGACTAGACTAATATTTTGGGCTCTTTCGGATCAAACCTAGCTAGAAACATCCACACTCACGAACCGGACGCAAGCCAAGCAAGCACCAATTAGCTCGGGGGCTCCATCCGTCCATACAAGAACACCCACATCGATCCTTCATTTATTACCTGAGATTAACAGTAATGGGCCCGACGTCTCCGAGATAAACCACGACACATTCCAGGTATATCCCAACGAGATTCAGGGAGACATCATCGCTCCAAAACATTCATATCCTTCACTATAAACAAACACGACGCACGTCGGGTATAGTCTCGATTCCAATTCTATACCCACCACATGAAATTCCTTCTCACTTGAGCATCGAAGTGTCTTTGTTGATCCCCCGCCGGAGTCGCATCGGACCAGGAGATGCAAAGGATCGCATCACCCCGGCTTCATGCAAGCACACTAACTAACAAATATATACATGCAATTAATATCAATTGGAAAGTCAAAGCATATATTTGATTCAAATGAAATATCCGAATACATTTATTATAAATGTAAAAGGTACAAATACATTTATCATTAACCCTAAATTTATTACCAACTAAGATAACAGTAAATGATAATTTTAATACACAAGTCAACCGTTAATTGTGTATTAAAATATTATTACTAACTCATTAGCACCTCCTACTCAACAACTGAAAAATCAGATAAATCAATTGTCTCAAGGGACTCTTGTGATAAAACTGCAATCTGTCCTACGTCAATCTTCTTGCGCTGTCGAATTTGACTAATCTTGCATAGATCTTCCTCACTTAGCTCCCAATCAAAAATTTCAAGATTCTCCTTGAGCCTCTCTTTGTTAAAGCTCTTCACTATTATGCTCACTCCCTGCTCATAAACCCATCGAAGGGACACCTGAAAAGCGATCAATTAACAATTATATACATATATATGTTAAGCAAATAAATACAATTTCTCAGTTATGAATTATGCCACTAATTAATGATAATTAGTGAGAAGTAAATCGAGGTCTAAGCAACCTGAGCCACAGTCTTTCCTTTGGCCTTAGCTATACCCTTAAGCATTTCAGAATCCCTCACCGGATTCTGGCCTGATACGCCATCTTGACCTCCAATGGGAGAATAAGCAGTGACATGAATGTTCCTCTCCTTGCAAAACTCCCTCAGCTTCTTTTGCTGCCAAACTGGATTCATCTCCACCTACCAATATATTGGTTTGTCCCCTTTAAGTACAAATTTACGTGCATGACTTAGTTAAGACTAAGATATATATACTTGATTCACTGCAGGAGGAATCTTAGCATATTGAAGCAGCTCTTCCAATTTCTTGGTGGTAAAGTTGCTGACGCCGATCGACCTGGTTAACCCGCGCCTCTGGCACTCCTCCATTGCTTCCCAAACTGCTTTCAAGTCCATTGGAAGAATGTCTTTGATTTGCACCGGAAAAGGCCTCGCTCCGCTCTTTAAGCTCATCGGCCAATGAATCAGATAAAGATCAAGATAATCCAGTTTGAGATTCCTAATAATCATATAACATATTCAGTGGTCGATCAGTATTATTGAAGATGAGATAACATGATATGCATGATATCGTATCAAGGATATAAGATTGCTCGCCTGAGACTGGTTTGGATGGCGGGAAGGACAAGGTCGGGGTGGGCGTCGGTGCACCAGAGCTTGGTGGTGATGAAGAGCTCGGCACGGGACTTGATGAGGCGGAGCCGGAGGGCTTCCTCGACGGCCTCGCCGAGAACTGGCTCGGTCTCGTAGAGGGAGGATGTGTCGAAGTGGCGGTAGCCGAGCCCGATGGCGTGGAGGATGGCGGGCTTGGTCGTCTCCGGCGCGAAAGGGTATGACGCGGTCCCCATGCCAACGAGGGGGATGGACCGGCGGCCGGACGCATCGGAGGAGCTCAAGTCCACCACCGGAATGGTTGACACCGCCATTGTTAATCAATTATACAGAATGATATCGTTAGCTTTGTCGATCACAACCTCGAATTACATAAACTATTTGTGGGGCTCAATAGATTCCTCAAAAGGACGGCATCCTCGGTGGATAAGCGATTTTGTCCTATTTTAAATTGTCTTATCCGGTAGATATTTACTTTTGTATAATTTTTAATTCAATCTTATTTTTATCTTTCACTAGTAACTTAATATAACAATTAATACTCTCATATAAATGTTATTCGCCTACATTGATATGCCAACTACTTTCTATTTATACTATTATTTTAATTTTGTAATTATGTTATACTAATTTCATATAACTAACTATTTCCTATTTGTGCTATTGTTTTTTTTGAGAAAGTATCAAAAGCATAAAAACTTTTTTAAAATATATCAAAAACATAAAACCTTTTGACAAAGTTGATAAATACATAAATACTTTTGAAAATTTACAGAAACGTGCAAAATCTCAAAATACTCTTGATTTCAAGATTGTAATACCCAAAATCTTAATAGTAATATTTTATTCTTGAGCGGAGGATTGTGGACCCTAGTTAGCGCGGATTTGCGGGAAGCTTCGGGATTAGACCCGAGTAAGCATTTAATGTAGAAAAATTAAGAGAAATTTTATTTGTGATTTAGCATGCTAGGATAATAGAGGGTCTCGAGGCGAATTTAGCGGTGCAATCGGATCTCAATCGGAGTTAGAACGGGTGAGTTATGAGCTATTTAAGTCGGATAACTTAGGTATTAGTATTTTGATCATTTGGACCCAACCGGTGTCTATAAATTAGACTCTGGGGTGTGCAGCCAGGGGTTTTGAGCTGCACACCACCCGAGGCAAAGGAGAGGAGAGAGAGGGCACCGTCGAGGAGGAGGAGGAGTCGTCGGAGCCGGATTTTCGCGAGTTCGTCGGTGTCGATCGGGCGAAGATCCTGCGCGTCTTTTTCTTCTATTTTCTGTCCGTCCGGTGAGTGGATTTAGATCTTATTTTCTCCAATTCTTGATTCACGTCGCTGTTTTTATGTTTCAGGGTTTTTTCATCGATTTTTGACATTTTTCTTGTATCGAATCGGAAATAAAAATCGGGGTTCTTCCTTTGAAAAATAATAATAAAAAAAATAAACCCCTTGTTGCCTTGTGCAGCCGCTGCCAGGCGGCAGTGGGTCAGGTCAGGGGCGTCGTTGCCGGCCAGGCTGTCGCCTGCCCAGGTGGGCGCCGTCAGGCGCGACTAGGCTAGCTAGGCGACTGCGCGCCCCCTTGGGGCAGCCGGCCTAGCCGCCTCCCTTGGGGCCACCGCCGAGCGCCAGGCGGCGGTGGGTGAGGGGAGAAGAAGGTGAAGAGATTAGGTGAGGAGATGAAACAAATGGTTGAGATTAATTTGGGTGAGATGAAGTGGTTGAGATGAAGGGCAGGGATTTGATCTTGTGTAGATGGAGAGCTATGATTGCATCTGATTAAATGGAGGGCTGTGGTTGCGTCTGATTAGATGTAAGGTTATGATTTCATCATGTAGATGGAGGGTGGAGATTGCATCTGGTTAGATGGAGGGCTGTGATTGCATCTGGTTAAATGGAGGGCTGTGATTGCATCTGGTTAGATGTAAGGCTGTGATTGCATCATGTAGATGAAGAGTTGTGATTGCATCTGGTTAGATAGAAGACTGTGATTGCATCTGATTAGATGTAAGGTTATATAGATGGAGGGTGGTGATTGCATCTGGTTAGATGTAAGATTGAGATTGCATCATGTTAAATAGAGGGTTGTGATTGCATCATATTAGATGGAAGGATGTGATGTGATCATATTTAGATGAAGGGCTGAGATTTCATTACCGGTTTATTGATTGTAACACCGTTATATTTATTCGTAACAGTGGTTTATTAAATAAATTAAGGTATTTTTTTATTATTCTAAATAATTATTTGAAGGCTTTAAAATTAGCAAAAACTATTCATGTTATATATGAATTTTCACCTAATCGATGTTTCGGGTTCATTGGTGAGGTCTGTTTCGCCATCAGACCTTCGGATTCCGAAAACAGTAGCCGGGCATCACCTCATTTTGCGTGCCAAGTTGGAAAAAATCATACTTAATATATTTTTTATGATTCAATTTGAGATGATTCATGGATATAATAGTTAATGAGGTGAATTTTATCCTATATCAGTAATTTCTATGACGAGTTATTTTATCATGTTCCAGTCCATTGATTTACTGTTGGAGTTTCTTTTTGCACTGCTTCCATGATACACGTGCATCCTTTCTTACAATGTTATAATTCTATTTTATGGTTGTTTATTTGTGCTGAGCATTCATGATTTATGAGCACTATTTCTACATATATATCTGTATGTGATTGTAATGTATGGCAGAAGGAGGTGGAGGATGAGGTATGCACTTGACATACCCTTTATTACTTGTTGATAGCACATCTTATTTATACTTACATACTTGCGTGTGTGGTGTTGTGATGTGCTTGTTGCATTTCCCGGAAGCCTCGCTGGTCAGGGGAGGGTATGCCCCAAAGAGACAGCGTTGGCCTTATTTCGGAAGTCCGGCCGGGGAGGGGAGATCATACCCCAAAGAGACAGTCCGGAGATCCGAGCAGGTGAGGGGAACGTATGCCCCAACAGGCTAGCTCGGAAGAGCCAGTGCCGGTGAGGGGAGGGCATGCCCAAGGAGACGACACTGAGCTGGGTTGTAGTTCGGCGGCCACCCGTCTACCTACCCTATGTGGCTATGTGGGACCGATGGGTCCGGAGAGCATGCATATGATTGGGGTATTACATTGCATGCATATGATTGAGGTGTTGCATTCATCCTATTTTATTATTGTGGATATGTTTATAACTATTGATGGATGCTTATACTTATTGTTGTGGATATGAGTAGGGTAGCGGCTGTGTTATTGATGCTTGTCTGTCATTTTTAAAAAGACATTTTATACTTGTTGACGGATGTTGATTTCATGCATAGAGCTATGGATATATTATTGCTGATTTCTTCTGACGTTGTTGTTACGTTATTTATATCGGCTATATTATGTTTTTATGCATGATGATTGATTTGGTAAATTGAGGACTGATCTACTCACTAAGTCCTAGTTGAACTTATCCCTTATTTATGTTATTTTTTAGGACCTGAGTTAGATCAGATAGGTACCGGGATGCAGTAGCGCGATTGGTGGCGGTAGGGCAGCGGGTCTTGTGACATGTCGTGATCGAAGAGGATACCTGAGTCATTTTAGTGTCTCTTTGAGTTGTTGAGTCATGTTGACTCGGGTCGTGGTTTCCGCATTTTATTTTTATTTGGGGAGTCTTGTTTATTTATTTGAACTCCTTTTTAATAAATTTGTTTAGTGTGTTCATATTGAATTTTGGTTTGGTTTGGTTCGGTTCGTGGTGTCATGTCTATTCTTTTTAAAAAAAAAATCTTTCACTATTCAGGTTATTGTTGTTTTATTTGGGTTGGGCTAGGCTTCGGGATACGTGGCGTATCTTGGCCGGTCATACTGGGTTTGGGGTGTGACAAAGATTCTAGTTGAACCAAATTCCACGAAAGACTTTGGACTACAATTATAGACATTCCCTAGCTAGGGTTATTATTCCTACCTAGAGATTAGAGTAATCTGGTATGATTCAGTGTCTCTCCTAATTAGGTGCAATTTCGGCGGGGGACCTACAAAAGATACTTCGACGCTCAAGTCAGTAGGTATTCGAGGTGGAGGTAATGAAAATGGGAACTTAGGTTTTTCTGAGGCGTGTTGTGTTTATATTTATTGTTGATGGAGGTAATGATGCTGCCTAGTAATCTCGCGAGGATATTGCTTGGAATAGGTCGAAGTTGATTCCGAAGATGTCGGGCTTGTAAGGGTGTATCTCTCATAATTAAGGAGGATGTGGATGTCCTTATATGGCTGGATGGAGCCCCCAGGCGAGGTCATTTGGTTTGGCTTGGATCGGTATCAAAAGTGCAGGCGTAGCTTAATCGAATCTGGCCAAACCCAATAGGTACTAGTCCAGTCCACAGTCCTCGAGCTCGATCAGAGTCTGGAGTACTGTGTGCTGAGCTCTAAGTGGGTTTCAACCTTTGACCTCAGCCGAATAGGGAGACGTTGGTTGTGCAGGGTATAGATTCTTTTACACGACTTTTCGTTATCCGGGATGAATGTGATGGTTATGCAGGAAGGGAAAGTGTTCTTCCGTGTGCTTGCCACCTGTATGGTAGATATAGTTTGCTAGGAGAGTAATTATGAGTAAACATTGGGTAAGCAGTTTCCAAGGCGCTCAGTGCTAGTTGTTAGTTGACGGAGCCAGGCTCCATTCATGAGGAAGTAGGGCCATCCGTTAAAGCGATGGTTTTCTTCGGGAGCTAAATCGTGAGATATTTTTCCTCCAATGATTATGTATTTGACTTGTTTGTAAGATTGCCTTTTGCGAGCTCGCAAATGTAAATTTTCCCCTTGAGCGATTTTATGAATAAAATGACATTTTTTTGTATTTATCCTTGTTGTGCTTTTGCCGATCTTGGTCGACTTTTCGATCGTTGTGGATCTGTTTAGAATTTGATTGCATGTCTAAGCTAAAAAGATACAAGATTTATGTTGTGGTTACCTACTTGGTAGTTGTGAGTAGGGCGCTGGGGGCAACGAGTCAGATTGATGAGAAACCGAGCTTTGATCGTTATAAGGGCTTTGAGGTCGGAAGTAGTGACATTGTGACCGAGGACCAGACTCGGTGAAAACCGAGCTCGCAAGAAGCGCGACTAGGATTGTGCTGCTCATTTAGAGCGTGTCGGGCTGAGCCGGAGGCTGCATTTAGTGACGAGGACAAGACTTGGGGTTGTGTTGCTCATTTAGAGCGTGTCGGGCTGAGCCGAAGGTCGCATTTAGGATCAAGGACCAAACTCGGTGAAAACTGAGCTTGCGAGAAGCGCGCTTGAGGTCGTGTTGCTCATTTAGAGCGTGTCAGGCTGAGCCGGAGTCCTCATTTAGGGTCGATGACAAACTCGATGAAAATCGAGCTCGCGAGAAGCGCACTTGGGATCGTTTGGGGCGTGGGAGCCCGAAATAGGTACTAAGGTTGGTGAGCCAGATTGGTGAGAACCGAGCTCTGGTTGCTATTAGAATTTATAGGCTGCTGAAAATCGAGTCCTGATCGTGATGAAGTCTTTGATGCCGAGGATAGTGACGTTGGGGTCGAGGAGGAATGGCACGTCACGTGGGTCAAGAGCTGTTGTAAGACTGCGTGGGTTCCTCCTATGCATTATGTAATGATTGCAAGTAAATTTCATACACAAGGGAAATGTGTAGGAGAGAAAGAGTAATTTTATTGTTAAATGTCATAGTAATACATTACTACCCATGAACCGAGGGTTAGGCTCGGCCTACATATGGTGGAGCCTCGTTAAAACCTTCCATGGGGGAAACCCAGTGGAAAAAAATTGCCATGCAGGAAAAAAAGTACACCAATCATATTATAGTTTAAGAAAAAAGCTTAGCTGTAGTAGACCCGCAGAGAGGCCGCGTTCTACGATCGTGGGAGTTCTCGTCTAGAGAGTTTAGCAATTTTATAGGCGCCTTTTTCTGAGGACTTCTGTGATTCGGTAGGGGCCTTCCCAGTTCAGAGCGAGCTTTCCTTCTCCAACTAGCTTTCTTTGTGTTTTGATCTTTCAGAGAACGAGGTCCCCTTCTGTGAAACTTCTCGGCCTAGCTCGCTTGCCATACTTTTGGGTTATCTTAAGTTTCATGGCTTCTTCTCTAATTCTAGCGAGTTGTCACTCTTCTTCAATGAGGTCGAGCTCGGCTTGTTGAATTTCCGAGTTGTTTTGCTCTTCAAAGGCAATCCCGCGGAGGTTAGGCTATGTGATCTCGACAAAGATCATGGCCTTTGCTCCATAAACAAGCCGATAAGGGGTTTCTGAGGTGGAAGATTAGGTAGTTGTGTTATAACTCCAAAGCACCTCGGGTAGTTCTTCAACCCAATGTCCCTTGATCCGGGCAAGCTTCTTTTCTATTCCTGTCAGAATGACCTTGTTGGCTACTTCGGCCAAGCCGTTTGTGTGTGGAAGTTCTGCGAATGAGAAGAGTTATCGGATGTCGAGGTCCGAGTAGAACTTCCGAAATCATCGATCCGTGAATTGTGTCATGTTGTCGCTGACGACCTCTCATTTTATTCCGTACCTACAACTAATATTTTTCCAAACAAAATTTTGAACTTTTTCAGTCACAATTGAGGATAGGGGTTCGACCTCTATCCATTTGGTGAAGTAATCGATTGTCATGACTAGATTTATCCTGCACTATCAAAAATAACTAAATGCACATTCATTTTCATTGATTCAAGTTGTAACCTTATTTCATTAAGTAAATTAGATTTTTTTTGTGATTTTTTTGTGATAGTTTGGTAATTTTTTGATGCATTTTCGAAACTCTTTAAATGAAACTGTTTAAATGGCTTAAACGGTTTTGTTCTCGAACTTGTACATACTTATTTTCATTGATCCAAGTTATGGAACTCACTTTATTCAGTAAATTATAATTTCTATTATTTTTGGTCATTTATTAATGCATTTCCGAAACTGTTTCAGTGAAACTAAAATTATTTAAATGACTTAAATAGTTTTGTTCTAGGACTTATAAACACTCATTTTCATTGATCCAAGTTGTGAACCTCATTTCATTCAGTAAATTAGAATTTATGTGATTTTTGGTGATTTTTTGGTATTTTAAGTAAATTTTAATGCATTTTCGAAACTGTTTAAATGAAACTAAAAATGTTTAAATGGCTTAAACAATTTTATTCTAGAACTTGTACACACTCATTTTTATTGATCCGAGCTGTGTATCTCATTTCATTATGTAAATTGGAATTTTTATGATTTTTTAAGATTTTTTGATAATAATTTGATGCATTTCCGACACCGATTAAATGAAACTAAAACTATTTAAATGACTTAAACAATTTTGTTCTAGGACGTGTACACACTCATTTATTTTCATTGATTCAAGTTGTAGATCTCATTACATTAGTAACTTACAATTTTTGTAATTTTTTGGTAATTTTTTATGCATTTCCAAACTGTTTAAATGAAATTGTTTAAATGACTTAAATAGTTTTGTTCTAAGACTTTTACACATTCGTTTTCATTAATTCAAATTATGGACCTTTTTCCATTCAGTGAATTAAAATTTTTGTAATTTTTTTGGTAATTTTTTGATGCATTACTGAAACTATTTAAATGAAATTGTTTAAATTACTTAAACAATTTTGTTCTGAGACTTTTACACAATCATTTTCATTGATCCAAGTTGTGGACCACATTTCATTCAGTAAACTAGAGTTTCTGTGATTTTTGGTAATATTTTGATTATTTTTTGATGCATTTCCGAAACTATTTAAATGATTTTTTGATGCATTACTGAAACTATTTAAATGATTTAAATAATTTTGTTCTGAGACTTTTACACAATCATTTTCATTGATCCAAGTTGTGGACCTCATTTCATTCAATAAACTAGAGTTTCTGTGATTTTTGGTTTTTTTTTTATGCATTTCCGAAACTATTTAAATGAAACTAAATGATACATGTCACAACTGCATTGGATGCCTCTACACCCTCAGGAGTTAACGCAAAAACTCGAGCAGGTGGCCTCCCTAGGCCCGTCGCATGCTGTTGCCCCTGATGCCTGAGTCTGAGTTCGTCGCGCTACTGATGCTGTAGATATGGGAGCCCTACCCCAGGACTGAGTTGCTGCTCGACCGCCCCTAATCGAGCAGTTCCTCTTGATGTGGCCTAGCTGGCCGCACCCAAAACAGGGATCGGTACGACCCAAACAGATCCCCGGGTGCCTCCTCCCACACTGTCCACACTGCGAAATCTGAGACTCGCCCCTCTATCCTCCGAACGCTGCAGCACTCTGTGTGGTTGTCTGCCCTGAGCATGCCCGTCCTCTGAAACTGCCCTGCCCACGGCCCTGCGGGCGAGCTGCCCCAGAGCCACTAGCCTCTGAATGAAACTGTCGGTCCCCTGCTCCATGAGGTCTGAACCACTTCTTTGCTGGCCCGTCATTCCGATCTGTAGGTACCATGGCCTCTTTCTGCATCGCCTCATCCACCACTTGTACAAAAGTGGTGTCCTCAGTGTAGTGGATCAATCTGCCTATCTGAAATCTCAGGCCCTACACAAACTGCCTCACCTGGTCAGCCTCCGTCGCCACCAAGGTTGGGTGGTAACGGGACAATCGTGTGAACTCTACCTCATACTCCGTCACTGTCATGCTGTCCGTCTGACGAAGCTGCTTGAACTCTCTCGCCCGCCTCTCACGAACACTTCTGGGGAGGTACTTCTCCACGATGGTGTTTCGAAATTCCTCCCACGTAGGAGACGGCGTGTGAGTTCCTCGGCGGGCCTTCCATGTCTGGTGCCATTCTTTTGCCGGGCCCCTCAGCTGAAGCCCGACCATGCATGCCATAGCCTCAGAAGAACAGTCCAACACCTCACATAGCCCCATGCAATCATTCAGGAACGCTGTCACCTCCACCTGTGGATCAACACCTGTGTACACTGGCGGCATCAGCTTTACGAAGTTCATGTACAGGGTACTAGTGGTACACTGCCGCTGGTTCCCGATGATCCTCTTCTCTGCTCCTAAATTGAACTGGTTCGATTGGGTCCGGCACTGCGGGTCCTACTCGTGGTACAAGCGAGGCCTGCAGCTACCTCATCTCTCGCTCCCTACGGAACTCCTCCTGCTCTTTGCGAAATTCGTCTCGCTCTCTACGAAGCCCCTCGGTTAGTTCTGCCCCCCTGTGCCAGTAACAATCCGACTCTGGGGTCCTGCACTGCCTCCTCCTGGGCCGCACCTCCCAACTCCATAGGTGCACACGAAAAATAACCCAAACAATCTTTAGAAGCCACCAATCGATCCTAATCTATTCAATCCGCAGGAAGCATGGCAAGAAAATCCTCAAGAACGGATGCGGCGGAGATCCTCAAAGGCAAGGTGCGACTGCTAAGGAACAAGGGGAAAGGGGTTAATTACTCATCTCTTTTGCAGGAAAAGGAAAGGAAAAGAAGTCATGGAAGGCTCCCAGCGCTCGCCTCCAACGAACTTGGCTACTCCGGTCACCGGCCATCTCCTTCCCCTCACGCGCCGCCACTACCTCTCGTAAGGTCGAGTGTCGAGCGATCTCTCTTTTCTTTTCCAGCCGCACCACCCTCTTAAATAAGTTGGGGTTTATTTTAAACCCCAATTTACTACTTTGCCCCTCTCTTACCACCCGGCTAATAAAATTCGTTATGAGTCCATTCTAAGTTCGAATCGAATTCCGATCGAATCGTCGAGCTCGTCTCGAAGCCTACTCTCATTACGCCATGCCAATTTACAGAAATAAAAATTATATATTTAAATTAACGACATACGAAATTCCGCCCTCGAGACTCCGCTAATTTGCATCATTTAAGTCCTCGCTCCCCTGATATGAAACCAAACAAATATAGCTAAAATTTTGGTCATAACACTTGTACACACTCATTTTCATTTATTCAAGTTGTGGACCTCATTTTATTCATTAAATTAGAATTCCTGTGATTTTTGGTGATATTTTAGTAATTTTTTGATGCATTTTTGAACTGTTTAAATGACTTAAACTGTTTTGTTCCGATGCTTCTATACACTCATTTTCATTGATCCAAGTTGTGGGTCTCATTTCATTCAGGAAATTAGAATTTCTGTGATTTTTTTGTAATTTTTTGATGCATTTTTGAAACTGTTTAAATGAAACTAAAATCGTTTAAATGGCTTAAACAATTTTGTTCTGGGACTTGTGCACACTCATTTTCATCGATTCAAGTTGTGGACTCATTTTATTCAGTTGATTTTTTGTGGTTTTTTTTGGGTGATTTTTAGTAATTTTTTTATGCATTTCTAGAACTATTTAAATGAAATTGAAATTGTTTAAATGGCTTAAGCAATTTTATTCTAGGACTTGTACACACTCATTTTCATTGATCCAAATTATGAACCTCATTTCATTTAGTAAATTAAAATTTCAGTGATTTTTTGGTAATTTTTTGATGTATTTTTGAAACTATTTGAATGGTTTAAATAATTTTGTTCTGAAACTTATACACACTCATTTTTATTAATCCAAGTTGTGGATCTCATTTCATTGAGTAAATTGAAGTTTTTGTAATTTTTGATATTTTTTTAGTAATTTTTTGGTAAATTTTAATGCATTTCCAAAATTGTTTAAATGAAATTGAAACTCTTTAAATGACTTAAAGATTTTGTTTTTGGACTTCTATACACTTATTTTCATTTATCGAAGTTGTGGATCTCATTTCATTTAGTAAATTAGAATTTTTATGATTTTTGATAAATTTTTAACGTATTTTTGAACTTAAATGACACATTTAAATATTTTAAATGAAATTGTTTAAATGGTTTTACGGATGAACGTGAAATATGTTTAAATGATTCGTTACAATAGTGTTAATAGAGTAAATAAGATTAATAAGATGTCTGCACAACCTTTACAAGGAATTTTATGGTTATATTTTGAATTCCATTATATATTATTATCTCATTAGCAACACATGAAGCAGCTAATTACATGAGTGGAGCCAATGTATTGGCAGGGGGCAATTGCCCTCGTGACATTGCCCCCCCCCCCCCTTGAATATTTATTACTATATTATATATATATATAGTAGTATTTTAATTATATTTGTCTTCCTCAAAATATTTTTTTGCTATGTAATTATTCTACTATTGTGAGATTTTATATTTTGCTCCTCTAAAATTAGGGGTGAGTATTGGTTCATCGATTAACCGAACCGAACCAAAAGAAATTTTTTAATCGTTTACCAAACCGAAAAAATTCGGTTAATTTAGTTCGATTAACCAAATTTTTGGTTCGGTTCGATTAATTTGGTTCGATTAAAAAAAATAATCACATTTTTTTCAAAAAACATACACGTGTAAGACTCGAACCCAAGTATTTGGTAACTAAACTTTAATTTTTACATCTCTAACCTTCTTAACAAATTTTATTATAAATTTATTTCTAACTAATACGTATTATATATATAATCGAATGTAAAATAAATAATATTATACAACACTATGATTCAAACCTGGGCGGGTGGCAAGCTTAACATTACACTTAAACACCAAGGTAAATACCTAAAGGCGAAATGACGACACTAGAGGGGGGATGAATAGTATGTTTACTAATTCGATTAGTCTAAATTCTAATTTAATCGTTTTCTTGATTAATTAGGCGAATTTCAATTATGCGATTTAAATGCAGATGCAATAATAAACAATTAAGCACAAATCAAGATCAATGCAAACACAAGTGATATATAGTGGTTCAGCCCCAATGCCTACTCCACTACCTAAGCACCCCGCTTAGGATTTCCAAACTAATTTTACTAGATTAATTTGAGTCTCTCTTACAACGAGGATTTTGACTCGAAGAGTCGAACTCTCGACCTAAGACACTTCCACACCCGTAAGTCTCCGCCTTCTTATCGCGAGCACTCTTCCACCTCTATCCTAAGGGACAACTTAACTAATCCAAATAAAACTTAATTTACACAGGTGGCTTTACTCATTCACAACAAGGAAACAACTTTCCACACAGAAGACCCACCTGGTCTTCTAAATAAACAAAAGCTTATTACAAGAAGATGAATTAAATTCTTGTCACTATTGGATGCCTCTTCTTCACGCGCCTAATCAGCTTGATCAACCCTTTGAAGTATAACACTTTTGGCAGCAAGGGATCAAGACTTAGCAGATGAACACTTGGCGCTTTAAAGATTTGGAAGATGCAATTTGATCACTCTTTTGAACCTTTTATCATCAAAGTTCTAATGGAGAAAAAATAGAGTAAAAAGATTAGAAGGGAGATATATAGGTCTGGCTGAAACAGGGCGTCAACGGGATTATTTTCGACCGTTACAGACGCCCGGTCGATGGTCCGGTCGAAGCATCGATCGACCGGCCATTCAACCACTAGCTCACTGTAATGTTTTTCCTCTGATCGATCGATCGACGGGTCGACCGCTCGACGGAAAAATGACTACTTCATACCCGGTCGACCGACTCTATGAGCATTCGGTCGACCGATTGTCGCACGATTTGGTGCGGTCGACCGACTCTATGAAGCCGCTCGTGCTAAGTCATCCGATCGACCAGTTGGTCGATCGATGAACTTTCTGCCAATTTTTGGCATCAGTCGGTCGACCGATCGATCGACCGACGCAGCGATAGCCATATGATTTCACCAACTTCGGTCGACCGACTGGTCGATCGAATGGCTACTGCCATTTTTTGGCGATATTCGGTCGACCGATCAGTCGGCCGAATTGGCTGCTGCCAATGCTTTTACTCCATTTGGTCGATCGGTCGGTTGACCGAAACAGAGCTGGAAATTTTTCTAGCTTGGATTTTTTATTTTGCGCTCGATTTCCGGCTTCGTTCTTCAACGTGCTTTATGATTGAAGGATTGTCCATGCTTCCTAACACATTTTTGATGCACACGTTGACCTATTTTGAGGATTGATCAAGATACAATAGACTTGACGAATCTTTCATCGATCCTACAATTTTCATGCTTAAACACTTGTTAAATGGGTTTGTTATCATCAAAATAATTATGAGGAAATATAGCATGAAGGAAGAGCCATTTAGCTAACAATCTCCCCCTTTTTGATGATGACAAACCAATGACGATTAATATTAAGATACACGGAAGCATTAAGGAAATAAAGCAATGTTAATCAATTTAAGCTCCCCCTATCTATATGCATGTATCTTCTAAATTCTCTTTTATCATTTTGTGTGATACTTTGTCATGAATGTATTTAATTTTACTACTTCCCTTATCAATATATTTACTCCCCCTATCGATAAGCATATATCCGTGTACTCTCCCCCTTTTGTCATCCATAAAAAAAAAACAAAGCAATCATAGCAAAGATGAACATTACTAATCAACTCAAGGTTAACTAAACACATGTTCATAAAGATGAAAGTGTCAATACATTACATAGTTAATCAAAGACATGTTCATAGGATGAAAAATACCAATACATCCAATATATCAATCATCACTAATGTCAATATATCAATACATCAAGGAGGATTATTCGTCCTCAGGTGGTGGATGAGGTGGTAGATGCGACTGATAATACTGCCATATCTCATCCACTCTCTCATACATTTCATCAACTCAACGACCGTACTCATCTATTTGCTGACCATACTGGTCAACACGTTGACCATACTCGTCGATGCGACGACCATGTTCACCGATCATGGTCCTAAACTCGTCCATCTGACAGTCGATCGCTTGCATGTGAGCTGATGATGTTCTATTCCATTACATCTGATTAATCTAAAACTAAGCAAAGCGATGCTCCAGATCGCTTTGACTCGCACGGGAGGGGCCGGATGATGATCCTCCAGCAGCTTCACCTTCCTCCATCTCTATCTCATCCTCAGCCTGTTCCACAGGATCTCCTCAGGTTCTTTTGTCGCGCTGATGTTCAAGAATCTTCATGCGGCTAAGGGAGGAAGAATCTATGGGTTTAGGAATAGGCTCTATCTCAAACCTAGATCTATTAACCCCAGCCTCATATATGAAATGAGAGATCATTGAGGCATATGGTAAGGCTCGTTTTTTGGAGGAATGGACTTCAACTATATATCTAAGCATGAGGTTAGGGACATCTATAGGAATACTAGACATGGCACAGAAAAGTACCCTAGAACTCATGGTGGTGACCTCATCGTAGTGTCATGCTCTAGGAAAAATATTATGTGCAATGATGAGGTGCACAATCCTAGCAATGGGTGAAAGCTTGATGCTTTGGGTAGGGATCACTCCCTCATAATCTTCAGGCATATAGCAGATACAATTTCATGAGGAGGATGCTCCTCATGAAAACGATGGGTGGACATCTTATAAATTCGTGCTCCTAATAGAGGGAACCCAAAAGCATCTCTAATGAGGGATTTGGTATGACTATAGATTTTCTTAAAATTTCAGATCGTAGAACTAAGTCATCACAAAGTCTTGCCTTTTCTATTACTAGGTTAGAGAAGAAGGCTTTCACTAGGATGGGGCATACCGGTACCCGTTTTCCTAAGAATTCTACCCATCCCATGCTAGCAAGTTTCCCTCGGATATCAAATCGTTCTAAGTCATCTACAATAACATGCCGTGTTTGCAGGATGGCTCTTTATACAAACTTAAATGCTTGTTTCTTTCCTAATTGGGTCAGAAGATTATCAGGTAAGGATGAGAGTTTGGTTTTAGGTGTCATGCTGCAAGACAATTTTGAAAATGATATAGATAATTATTTTTAAATGAATGATGCATGCTTTTAGCTCAAGTGAAAGAAAGCTAAAAATGTTTTGAAGATTGACATGAATCCATGAAAAAAAAATTCTCATTAAATCTTAAGATGAATGAAAACAAAATAAATAAAATAAAAAATGATTAGACAAGACGATCCACAAATAAAGAGATCAAAATAAAATATTTTGACTAGAGAAAAATAGAAAGCATTTTTATTTTTGACCAAAATAAGATTCTTTTAAGAATACATAAGTTTAAATTTGAGAAAACACTCATGAAAGCAAACAAGAAAATTCTTGACTAATGATTTTTGATCAAAATAAAATTCTATCAAAGAGCAAATGATGAATCATTTGAAGAAGGCATGAAATATTTAATTTTTGTTGAAAGAAGACTTATTTTTAGAGAGAACATGCTAAACAAAAGTTATCATTCATGTAAAATAAGTATGAATCATATTTTTGTGTATGAAACAAGGTACATTAAGAGTAAAAGATGAGAAAATCATGTTTTTGACTATAATTTCATGAGTGATGGACAAGGAAAAATTTTTACCTTGAAAGGGAGTCTTGGAGAGGAGGTAGAACCCTAGAAGAAGAAAAGAGAGGACTTAGGATAGGGCAGCCGGTCGAATGGGCAAGGAAGCCCTAGTTTCGGGCTTAAATAAATGGATTGAACGGCTAGGATTTGATATGGGCGAGAAATCGGGCAATCTGAGCGATTATTCGCCCGCCGGTCGATCGAGCGGTCGATAGGCCGAATGCCTATCAACCGCTCGATCTGCCCTGGTTTTTACCCCTTAACAAAAATTATTTTTTGAGAGGGTGTGATCATCCAAATTTTGTGAAATTTTTTTTACACAAATTAGACCCTATGTGGGTTCAAAAAAATCGAGAATCACTCAAAAATGATATTCCTACAATTTTCTAAAAATTCTACAAGATCAATGGTATTTTTATAAATATGAGTTATTTATCCACCGATTTCAGATTTTGCTCAAATTTCTTAGATATCAAGATATGATCATTTAACACTTGTTTATCAAGTTTGGAGTGAAATTAATATCGTTTAATCAAGTTATGAGCTTAACATGATTTTAATCAAAATATGCTTGAAATCATGAAAGTGCTAAGAATCAAACTTGGCTATCTACTCATGTTTTCTTTAACTTAGACACTTGGGCATCTAACATGAGTGAATTCAAACATGTTTGTGAAAATTTAAACCCAAAAAGAGATTTTTAAGTCAAATTGTTGACTTAGGTCAATTATTTCCAATTTGAGTCTCATGAACTAATCTAGTGATCACATTGTTCATTTAATTATGAGTCTTCATGTGATACCAAGTGTAACAACCTAGACTCATGTGATATATGCATTCAAGACATGTTTGCCAACTATAGAAAATGAGTTCTCTAATGAAGATTCTAATCTAGAGCAAATTTTATCCAATCAATATATGAAATCGCCTAAGTTATCAAATATTAATTTACTCATGAATTTTTATATATTTATCAAGCAAAAGCAATCATGAGCATAGAGACTTCATTAATCATGAATAATTAATTATTATACAAATATTTTTGCAAAATTTGAACTCATACCTTACCCTTGAGAATTTTACAAATTTTTCATTTCCTTTTCAATTTGGCTCTACTAACTTTCCATCACATTTTTGATAACTTGCAAACAATATTCATTAGTAACATAATGGAAATATAACTACTAACAAGTTATCGTACTAGATAGCAAAGAGAAAATCAAATATCGACTTCGAAATTTACTTTGCTAAATAGTTTGAAATCTGTTTCAAAATATGTTGACATTAATCCAAAAATGAATATTTAAGAGATCATAAATTTAATATTAATGAAAATATGATCTCCAACCCTTCCTATTGGTTGAAAACTGAAAGGCTACAATGAGCCTACATTTAAAACTGCAAGGTCGCATGAGTCCATTACAGGCTACATAGGTCTTCGAAGAGACCGGGAAATCAAAATCAAAAATCATTTTAATAAGACTTATCAAGAATGAAACATCTACTAACATTAAGCGTGTATCAAAACTCCAACTATGATTTAAGCAAGTGATTATAGGAGATGATACCAAAGATACCTAGATGCCAATTTTCATACCTATGGCATCTTCATGACTTGAAGTTGCAACCAATGATGAATTCTTCGTTGATATCCATGGTCAACTTCAATTCTCCATCTTCCTTTACCCTTGTGCGGTTGCTCCCCCTACAAAAGAGCATGAGATTTTTAGTACCCAAATGGCTTTGGATCCTTGAGTGTTAGAGGGCTTAGCTACCCAAAGTGTTTTAACTTCACTTGGGTTCATCTTGAATGCACAATCATATATAGCATGCCCATATACACCGCAACAAAAACAATGTCCATTAAATTTCTTCCTTTCATTATGGACATGAGGTTTAATGTTGAAAAGTTTGACATGAGAGAATTGATGGACATGAGCATTCTTAAGTGAAGCATTCTTCTTTTTAACTTGAGGTTTAAGTGTAGAATGCCTAACATGAGAATGATGATGAACATTGACATTCTTTAAATAAACATTTTTTGTTCTATTGTTCTTAGGAGATGAGGCATTCTTAAATTCATTTACTTTCTTACTCAAGGAAATGACTTCACTTTTCAAATCATTCATAGATTTTTGAATCGCATGCAATTGGGTTTTCAACATGCTATTTTTATTTTTCAAATTATCATTTTTATGCTTCAAGGCATTAAGCTCGGATTCTAAGTTATCATGGCATGGATCAAGTGAGCTAGATTTTAATTTTTAATTTTCTAATTCTAGAGTGTGCACAAGTGAACTGAGTCTAGAATTCTCATTCTTAATCCTTTTATTTTCTTTATCCTTTTTCAAGAGCAAGGCATATATGATTTTATACTCATCCATTAAATCATCAAAATCATGAGAACTAGATGAGTTAATACTATCATTATTATTAACATGACTAGAAGGGGAGGAGAGTACCTCATCATTATCATTCATGGGGCAAGTCTTTGAGGTAGCTTCATAGTCATTTCAAGAGGACGTTTCGTTTGAATTGGATGATGATGTGAAAATATTCGACCTCTTCTTTGCCTTGTTCTTCATGCTAGGGCAATTCTTTTTCACGTGCCCTTTCTCATTGCATATGTGGCATACCACCTTTCTCTTCCAGCTTTCTGTACTTCTTTGGCTAGAAACACTAAAAGCTTCAAGAACTTCATTAGATATAGGAGCATGATAATTGTCATTGTCTTCTTCATTCAGGGTAATGAGTTCTTCAGTTTTAGCATAATCATAAAGCATACTCAGGGTATTCCAAATATCATATGCAGAAGTACAATGCATGATTTTTTCAAGTACATTATTTCCCAAAGAATAAAATATACAATTTGTAGCTTTTGCATTTAACTCAAACATATTAATTTGTTCTTGGGTCCATGAATCCATATTTTCTCTAAGTTCAATGTATTTTATCTTTACCATGTTAAACACACATATACCTTGAGTCTTCAGAAAAGTATACATTCTACTCTTTCAAAGACCAAAGTTAGACTCATCAAACCTAGGAGGTGAAAACGCTCTACTATCTAGTGCTATTTTAGGATCGAGATACGGTGTAGAAGAGATGGTGAAATCTCAAGCTACGAACCAGCTCTGATACCAATTGAAGGCGAAATGGCGACACTAGAGGGAGGGTGAATAGTGTGTTTACTAATTCGATTAGCCTAAATTCTGATTTAATTGTTTTCTTGATTAATTAGGCGAATTTCAATTATGTGATTTAAATGCGGAAGCAATAATAAACAATTATGCACAAATCAAGATCAATGCAAACACAAGTGATATATAGTGGTTCAGCCCCAATGCCTACTCCACTACCTAAGCACCCCGCTTAGGATTTCCAAACTAATTTTACTAGATTAATTTGAGTCTCCCTTACAACGAGGATTTTGACTCGAGAGTCGCACTCTCGACCTAAGGCACTTCCACACCCACAAGTCTCCGTCTTCTTATCGTGAGGACACTTCCACCTCTACCCTAAGGGACAACTTAACTAATCCAAATAAAACTTAGTTTACACAGGTGGCTTTACTCCTTCACAACAAGGAAACCACTTTCCATACAGAAGACCCACTTGGTCTTCTACAGACGCAAATACAGGAGTTGAAAGATAGAATAAACAAAAGCTTATTACAAGAAGAGGAATTAAATTCTTATCACTATTGGACGCCTCTTCTTCACGCGCCTAATCAGCTTGGTCAACCCTTTGAAGTATAACACTTTTGGCAGCAAGGGATCAAGACTTAACAGACGAACACTTGGCGCTTTAAAGATTTGGAAGATGCAATTTGATCACTCTTTTGTACCTTTTATCATCAAAGATCTAATGGAGAAAAAATAGAGTAAAAATATTAGAAGGGAGATATATAGGTTTGGCTGAAACAGGGCATCAACAAGATTATTTTTGACCGTTACAGACGCTCGGTCGATGGTCCGATCGAAGCATCGATCGATCGGCCATTCGACCGCTGGCTCATTGTAATGTTTTTCCTCTAATCGATCGACCGACGGGTTGATCGCTTGATGGAAACACTACTAGAAAAATGGGCATCAGCAACGGCATCAGCCGTTGCTGAGCCGTTGCTGAAGATCATCAGCAACGGCTAGAGCCGTTGCAATGGAGCCGTGGCAGAAAGTCGCGTTGCCGATAACTTAGCAACGGATTAGCAACGGCCGCTCGGGCCGTTACTAAAAATATTATCAGCAACGGTTTTGCCACGGACCCGGCGGAGCCGTTGTGGATAACATTAATAGCAATGGCCGCTGAGTCCGTAGCAACGCCGTTAGTAAAATCCCGTCGCTAAGCCGTTGTTGTAGGTCATCAGCAACGGCTTTCGATACACTTTTAGCAACGGCTTTCCCACGGACGGCCGTGGGAAAGCCGTTGCTGATGATGTGAACTGGGTAACGAAAAATTTTAAAATTTCAAATTTCCATTGATACATTGATACATTCTGATACATAACTCACACACCCATACACTCATCCACACATTCATTCACACATCACAAATACACCAAGATATACATCAAAACAATTATATTTATATTGATAATTATCCACAATAGTATAAAAACTATTCAAATGCAAAATTGAAGTATCAATATCCAAACAAAATAAATTAAACAAGTCCAATATCTCAGTAACAAAGTCAATATAAAAAAATCTCACGATGACGATGGAGGATGGTCTGGATCATATGGCGGGGTCTGGAGTGCTTGAGTGTACACCGGCGTGGACTGACTCGAGGACGATGGATTAGATGATGCCGAAGAGATGCCTGCTTCGGGATGACCTGACATGTTGCGTAGCATAGCATGCATCTCCGCCATCATCTGACTCTGACGCGCGACCGTCTCCTCTAGAGTCTTTATTCTGCTACTATGATCATAATTGGATTTAGAGGTGGACGGCCGCTCACCAGCGACCGGAGGGGTCGGTGCCCCAAGTGGCCCTAGTACGGCTCGCGCATGACCACCATCTGCAAAGCCATATACGCGGCCATGGTCCCAGCCACCTGCGGCCTCGACCCACGTTGCTGCGTCAAAGTCCTCGGGGGTGCCCCCGCGCTGCACCACCGTTTGGCTGTACGTCTCCTACTCGAGTTTGATTTTTTATTTAATATTTATCATAAAACTTAAATTATAAATATATAATGAATAATTTAAACAAATATATAGTTACCATAATGTATGCAGCGCGGTTGTCGATGTACTCCCCCGTCCCATGTGCTCGACGGTGAGTCCGCTCAAACACCGCCATCGAGGAGGGTCGCTGGACAGTCCCGTCATCCGACATCGTCATCTACATTTACAAAATAAATACATTAATTAGTACACATAGTAACAAAAAAAATATATAATTAAAAGGTATACTTACCATACTGTTCGCGTGCACTGCAAATGCAACAGAGCCGTCGGTGTGACGCGCTGCTCCCCCCGGCATGCGATTTCTAGCCGCATTCTGAGAAACCTCCTGCTATCGATCCGTCGACCATATTCCCACGAGCTGGTCCCATATATCCGGAGTAATCCAATCAGGGCCGTATCCCCGAGTCTCCGCGATGTTAGTGGTCCCAGCTCGGGCCATCGCCTGGGACCGAGCCTGCCCCAGCTGCCCGTTGTACCTTGCCCGAGAAATAGCCTTCCAAGCAGCGTAAATGAACGGCCTTTGGTCCTCGGCCCATGTATAGCGAGCCTGCAAAATAATAATATCAGTACCAATATTAATCATCATGCATGTAAAAAAAAAAATAATACGTGCCTCAAACTCGCGCCATAACATGTCGACGTGCTCGCTAGACACATGAGACCACGTAGGCCATGCCCCATGCATGTATCATCGAATAGTAGAAGAAATGCTCCTCGGCACTTCTTCTTGCTCGAACCTGCACAACAAAAATAAATTTTAATATTATATTATGATATAATGAATTTGTAATGATTCATAATTCATGATATATTACCGCTCCCCAATCACGCTAATATATCTACGTGACTCTGTGGCTGGTGGAGGCTACCACCTGTTCGGCCTGCGTGGCCGCCTGCGTCTGGATGTACTAGCCTCGGCAGTATCATCGGCATGAGGATCAGCAACAGGAGGATTAGCAGCATGAGTAAGTGCTGGAGTCTCACCGATCAGAGACTCCGCAGCTCTCCTGCGACGATAACCACGACCAGACATATTTGTCGAATAGACATATAATCAGATTATTGTATAAATAATAGAGATATATTTAATAAAATATATACTTTACAATTATTCCTCATAGGTTGTCCCTTTCACGCAGACCCCAGCATTCATCGTCTTCTTTGTAAATGAATATTCAACCGTGTGAAATTTATACCCATTAACAAAATATCCGCTATAGCACGACACAAGTCGCGACGGTCCACTAACAAACTCAAATATTCTTTCATCTATTTCAGCTATGTGATCTTTGCTGTAAGTCTGAATCCAAGTAGGGAAATCACGATTCCGTAATCTCTCCAATTCTTCATCGTTGTGAATAGAGTATTTTTGCACCATCTCAATGTCAAATATTTCAATGAATTGTTCAATCTCTGGACAATTGAGTAATACATACAAGTGTGCCAAATGATACTCTTCCTCGCTTAAGTGTCGAGATGGACGAGAACCAAAAGCACGACCAGAGTGACAAAATATATTTAAACGTCCATCTGAATGTCGAACACCCCCATCGTCGTTACGTGGAAGACAATCAAATCTTGTCTGTACTGTCGATTCAAAGTAAAATGAGCAGAATGTTGAAATTTCTTGGATGATATACGATTCAGATATTGATCCTTCAATAGCTGCGGTGTTCTTTACTTTTTTCTTCAGACGATTCATGTATCTTTCAAATAAGTACATCCACCGATATTGAACGGGGCCACCAACTCGTGCCTCGTATGCCAAGTGTAACGGTAGATGCTCCATCGAGTCAAAAAATGCAGGAGGGAAAAACTGCTCCAGCTTGCATATGATTTCAACAATATTATTTTCAAGTGTTGACATATCTTCGACTCGAAGGACATTTGCACAGATGTTTCTAAAAAACATACTTAATTCAGTCAACGGACCCCAAATATTATCAGGTAGAAGATCTTGAAATGCGATCGGAAGTAATCTCTGCATGAATACATGACAATCATGGCTCTTCATCCCTGATTCCGGCGCGCGTCCGAAGTGGACGATTCCGGCGCGCGTCCGAAGTGGACGATTCCGGCGTGCGTCCGAAGTGGACAATTCCAAAATTAATCTAAACCCTAAAAATTAATCTAAACCCTAAAAATTAATCTAACAAATTAAACAATTAATCTAAATAATTAATTAAATAATTAATTAACAATTAATTAACAATTAAAAAACAATTTAAAAATACATATTAATCTACAAATTCCGGCGCCGGAGTCAGGTGGACTCCGGCGCCGGCGTACAGTGGCCGGACACACTGTCTGGCCACTGTACAAGGTCCGGCGGCGGCCATCGGCCGACCGCCGCCGGCCGAAACCCTATTTTTAGGGTTTCGGTCGGATTTCCCACCGGCCGCAACGGGAAGAGACGGCCGGCCGGCGATGTATACCTGACAGTGTCGGCAGCAGCGGGAGGAGGAAGAGGCGTCGTCGGCGTCGGCAACAGCGGCGAGAGGCGGGAGGAGGAGGCGGCGACGGCAGCAGCGGGAGGAAGAAGGGGCGGGCGCGATCTGCGACCTATATAAACTTATCAGCAACGGCTCACTCGCTTG
The DNA here is from genome assembly GCA_034359265.1 of Canna indica. Classification (NCBI taxonomy): domain Eukaryota; kingdom Viridiplantae; phylum Streptophyta; class Magnoliopsida; order Zingiberales; family Cannaceae; genus Canna; species Canna indica. The sequence goes on along the minus strand of CP136898.1, from coordinate 24,628,227 downwards.
TTAGAAAGCCGTTGCTAGTAGGTTATCATCAGCAACGGCTCACTTGTCCGTTAGAAAGCCGTTGCTGATAATTAACATCATCAGCAACGGCTCGCATGTCCGTTAGAAAGCCGTTGTAGATACAACATATCTGCAACGGCTTGAGCGGCCGTTGTTGATAGCCGTTGCTGAAGACCAAATTTCTAGTAGTGAAAAATGACTACTTCATACCCGGTCGACCAGTCGATCGACCGAAGCCAGCTTCTATAAGCATTCGGTCGACCGACGGGTCGATTGATTGTCACACGATTTGGCGCAATCGACCAATTGGTCGACCGACTCTGTGAAGCCGCTCATGCTAAGTCATCCGGTTGACTAGTCGGTCGACCGATGAACTTTTTGCCAAATTTTGGCATCAGTCGGTCGACCGACCAGTCGACCGACGTAGCGATAGCCATATGATTTCACCAACTTTGGTCGACCGACTGGTTGATCAAATGGCTACTGCGATTTTTTGGTGACATTCGGTCGACCGAATTGGCTGCTGCCAATGCTTTTACTCCATTCGGTCGATCGGTCGGTCGACCGAAATAGAGCTGAAAATTTTTCTAGTTTGGATTTTTCATTTTGCGCTCGATTTTCGGCTTCGTTCTTCAACGTGCTTTATGATTGAAGGATTGTCCATGCTTCCTAACATATTTTTGATGCACACGTTGACCTATTTTGAGGATTGATCAAGATACGATAGACTTGACGAATCTTTCATCGATCCTATAATTTTCATGCTTAAACACTTGTTAAATGAGTTTATTATCATCAAAATAATTATGAGGAAATATAGCATGAAGGAAGAGCCCTTCAGCTAACAATACCTACATCGTATATTACTGTTATTATATATATACATATATATATATATGGTTAATTCGGTAAATTAACCGAACCGTCGGTTAATTTGCCGAACCTAACCAAAAACTAAAATTCAAATTTGTTTTAACCGAAATTACTTCGGTAAATTCGGTTCGATTAAATCGGTTTCGGTTCGGTTTCGGTAAATCAAAAAATTTTGCTCTACCGTATCTAAAATAATCTTTTTGGCTTCGCCCCGACTAATCAGGAGTATCGATGCTAGAGTCCGGAAGCAGTAGTAGGGAAAGCTAAGTATTATATGTGCTCAACTACACGTGGTGCAAAAGCTAAGGTTAAGGACATTGAGTTAGCGATTGATGTAATAGTTTTAAGAAATTGAACGCATATGTAGGTCTTATTGAGTTATTTAAACTATAGTGGTGACTTTAGAGAGTGTTTTTTTTTGTGTGTGGTTTAGAGAGTGTTTATTTTATATAATAACAACCAAGTTGGTGATTAGTGTTCTAATACTTCAGAGTGATTAAATAGTTGATTGATACTATGATGCTTTTGGAGTTAATAGATAGTGATTGATGTTGTGATATTTTTGTATATGATTACAATAGGAGGATGATGACATGTATAATATATAGTTGACAATACTAGATAATTATTTTCTAATTTTCAGATTTTCTGGTATTTATCGGAAATTTTAATTAGACACATGGTTTAAGTGTAAAATCAATTTGTCTAGTGATTTTTTCGTAAAATTCCTCGAGCCCTAGTTTAGGTAAAGCGTCAATGACTTGTTTTTGGAGGTTTTGGGACAAAGAGAAGACCGCGGCTGTGATTCGATAAAGGAGACAAGGGTGGGAAAGGAGGATTTTTGCACAAATCAGGTAGGATTCTCCCTCGTTTCTCCTACTTTGGTAAAAATTATGTAAACACATGAGTACGTATGGTAAATTTGTTACTGTCAGTAATTTTTTGGGAGTTCTTACGACATTTGGGGGTTGCGATTCGTCGTTGTGCAATTTTTTTGGTATTCTTGTGCTTTTGGGTGCTCAGTGCATCTCGTCGGCGTGCCAAACTGTCGTCGGAGTCCGACGATGGAGCGCTTGACAGCGATCCCGGTGCTGGCCGCTCGGCGGCCGCACTCTGGGCAAGGCGCGGGCGCCTCCAGTCGATGCAGCCGCGCCACGGTTGCGTTGCAGTCAGGCCGCAGCGGCAGCAACCCTGTTGCGATGCTTCGCAGCTACCCTGCTGTAGGGCGCCACAGCGCCTCGGCGCTGCCGCTAGGCACCGCAGCAATCACGGTCGGCAGCGAGACGACGTTGCGATGCCCGGTCGGGCGCTACAGCGCCCGATCGCGGCAACGCTGCTGCTGTGCCTCAAGTTACCCCGACGCTACCGGATATGCTGTCTAGATTTAGATATTACCTCAATTTTACAGGTAGTTTTTTTCCACGTAAGTAACAGTCCTCCTGAAGCACCAATAGCACTATGGGTCATGCCCTGCGAAACCTTCCCTAAGGTCCTAATGAAAGCTAAAGATTGTTCTTATTAGTTTCGTGTAAGAAATTTAACCCAACATATTTGGAATGCACCATATGATGCAAAAAATCACAAACATTCTTTCTACGTAAGCCTCTACAATTCCAGTTTAGGATCTTCTATCAATGGGGTGAGCTATTACGATACTAGCAGGGGAATCATTACCCTCAATGTTATTAATGGAATCAACCTCCTTATTAACATGATTAGGATTTAGGAAGAGTACTTGAACAAAGGGGACTGAGTGGAGAAGGGGAGGAAATAGATTTCAGGAAGAGTCTTTTCTAAACTGTTCTGATTCTTTTCTAATTTTTTTTCTTAGTGGACATCAAATTATCAAGCTTAGCGAGTTTCCTACTAATTTCATGTTCAAGAAATTTATCCTTACCAGGATGGACCCTGACATGTTCAGAACTAGCATCCTTAGATTTAGGAACAGTAAAGTCACAATCAATGTTACTAAAAAGAGGATAAGCCTTACCAACAATTTCATCAAATGAAATATTGCATTTACTAACGGCATTATCAACATTAAAATTAGTGCTAACATTTCTAATAGGAACATTGATCAAAGGTGCAGGAGTAGGATTCAAATCAGAGATACTAGGGGAACAAGCAGCTTTATTCATAATGTTGTTAATATTCTCATTAATCAGAGAACTTCCCATGCAAAGCAGACTTAACAGGGACATTAACTACCTTATCGATCTATAGGCATCATAGAGCTCTTATCATTAGAAGGAAGATTAGAGTTAGAGGTTAATGAAATATTACCATTATCTTGGGGAAGGAGTCTTCCTCAATAGTACCTCCAGAGTCAGTAGGAGCCTGCCTCTTCTGGATGCCCTAATCCAAGGACCATAAATAGGACCTTTATTGCCTAGCATTATCCATGTTAATATCTTTCAAATAATTCGTAAGGTTATTAATGGAATCATCAAGCACAATATTATCATTATTCACTGCAACAGAAATGTCAGAAGAGGAAATAATTTCCTTACCCTTATCTTTTGGACAATAATTTTTATGGTGACAAACGCATCCACAAATAAAACAAAAGGAGGTAATAATTCATACCTCACACTTTGGAACACTACTAGAATTGTGATTTTCACTGACGGCTATAACCGACGGCCGACTGAGCCATCGGTGAGATCAGCCACGTGTCACGCACCACCCAACGGAGGTCCGCACGCAACATTCTCCAAGGCTAGAGAGTGAGTGCCTTCTCTAGAATGTTCTATTATTATTTTAGCATTATGTAGAACACTCTAGAATATTTTATTCAAGAGGTGCTTCCCCAAGGCAACCCTAAGGAATCGCCCCTCACCGTTAGATGGAATTAATCCCAACCGTCCATCTTAGGGAGGAGTAGTATAAATAGAGGAAAGGTCTTCACTTGTAATCAATGAATCATTGAATTGTAAACTCTTCTTTGAGTTAATATAGTGAAAGCTTCTTTCCACCAAACTTTCTCTCTTGTGTGTGTTGTTGTTTTGGAGGCTGACTCAACCCATATTGCGAGGGGCAAGTGAAGGGTTAAGTGTCTCACGGGTGCTTGAAGGAGTCAAGTTCGTGACAGGTGGTATCAAAGCCAGGTTGGTCATGCGCTGCAACAACTTGGACTATGGTAAGCAACAAGGAGAGCGCCGAGTTCGAAGTGATCGACGATCGCGGCAAGGAGGTTGTGCTCGTAAAGGACAAGAGGAAGAAGCGTGACCAAAGTCGACCATGAGAGGTGAGAACTTTGGAGATGACTATTGCTGAAATCAGTGAACGCGTGCAACGAGTAGAGCACAACGTTGGGACGTTGGAGGACCACGTCCTTGGGCAGCTTGATTCCATGAAGGCAAGCGTGGAGGCTTGCGTTGAGGAGCGCCTCAATCTGCTTGAGGCGGCCGTGGAGAAACGCTACGCCCAACTTGAGGAGGCAATGATTGAGCGAAATGCTCGGCTTGAAGCAAGACTGATGAACGCTTTTCAAGCAATGCAGATTGTCATCGAGGAGATGCGAGATGACCTGGCCCTGTGTGAGAAGGCAGCATCCAATGGTGGGGCAAATGCATGAGTCAAGGTCCATGAGTGGATCTCTCGAAGCCCAAGCCATTTGACGAAAAGCGGGACACCGAGGAAGTTGTACATGGAGTTGTACTTTGAGGGTCTTAACTTGATGGACGAGGCCGCCAAAATATGCACCGCCACTCTTTATCTTTCTGGAGTGGCCAGTTTGTGGTGGCGCAGGAAGCACACCGACCTTGAGAGAGGGACATGTCAGATAGAAACATGGGTCGACTTCAAGAGAGAACTCAAGAAGCACTTCTACCCAGAAAATGTGGTGTATGAGGCATGAAAAAGGTTGAGGGAGTTGAAGCACAAAAGTACTATTGGAGATTACATTGAGGAGTTCATCACCATCATGCTTCAAATTCCCAACATGTCCGAAGATGATCTCCTCTTCTACTTTGTGGACGATATGAACAATTGGACCAAGCAGGAGGTACAACGCAAGGGCGCAGAGTCCTTAGACGAGGCCATAGTTGTGGTGGAGTCCTTTGTCAGAATTTGAAAAAAGCCGCACCAGCAATCAAACCCACCTAAAGGCCAAACACGGGAAAAGGTGGGGGAGACACGAAGGAACCATGGATGCCAACTTTTAATTCCAAAGGCAGAAACTATAGACCTTAAACCAACCGCAAAGAGTACGAAGAAAAGGACACTTTCGTACCAAAGAACGATTATTATATGTGCAAGGGGTCGCATGCCATGAAGAATTGTCCAAAGCTAGGGTCCTTGTTGGCCATGGTAGATGAAAGGAAGTCTATGCCCCCCTCGAATGAAGGTACTTCTCAAATGGGGTCCTTACAGCTTCTCAATGCACTCAAAGCCAAGGCGGTGCCGAGTGTGACCAACAAGAGACTGTTGTACGTGGAGGCATGCGTCAACAGACAATCAACCCAAGCAATGGTGGACACGGGTGCCACACACAACTTTGTGACTGAGGAGGAGGCAAGAAAGTTGAACCTTGAAGTGACCAAGGGCGACGGGTGGCTCAAGATCGTGAACACTAGTGCCAAGCCACTCACTGGAACGACGCGAGGCGTGAAGATATAGTTAGGCGCTTGGAAGGGTCAAGTGGACTTTTCTGTAGCATTGAGGGACGACTTTAAAATGGTACTAGGAATGGAGTTCTTGTGTGTATACTAGACCAAGGGGCATCATATTTGATACCGACGGTAAATGGGGCGATTGAGGCCAAACAATTATCAGCCATGCAATTAGCCAAGGGCATGAAGAGGGGAGAACCAACTTTCATGGCAGCCTTGAAGATGGAGGATCCGTCAGACGAGGCACAGGCGAACGACACCCCATCCATAATCAAAGGCGTCCTAAAAGAGAACATGAGCGTCATGCCACCTGAGTTACTGAAAATGCTTTCGCCCAAACGAGAAGTGGACCACAAGATAGAGCTGGAATTAGGTGCCAAACCCCCTGCCATGGCACCTTACCGTTTGGCTCCGCCTGAACTAGAGGATGCTGGACACAGGAAGGATTCGACCCTCAAAGGCACCCTACGGTGCACCTATGTTATTCCAAAAGAAGAATGATGGCTCACTTCGCATGTGTGTGGACTATCGAGCCCTCAACAAAGTGACAGTCAAGAACAAGTACCACATTCTGTTGATAACTGATTTATTTGATTGACTTGGGAGCGCAGAGATCTATTCCAAGATGGACTTGCAGAAATACTACTATCAAGGGCGGATTGTGAAAGGAGATGAGCCAAATACAACGTGTGTAACGCGCTATGGCTCTTTTGAATGGTTGGTGATGCCTTTTAGCCTAACCAACGCCCCAGCGGTATACAACACTCTCATGAACCAGATCTTCTACTTAGATCAGTTTCATGGTGGTGTACCTGAACGATATCGTACTGTACAGCCAATCCTTAGAGGAGCATGCTCAGCACATACGCATAATTTTTCAAGTGTTGCGAGAAAATAAACTGTACGTGAAGAGGGAGAAATGCGCCTTTGCCAAAGAGGAGATACCCTTCCAGGGTCACATCATCAGGCATGGTAAGTTGCAGATGGATGAGGCAACAAATCAAAGCCTTCATGGACAGAGAGCTGTCAACCAAGGTAAGAGAGTTACGCTCTTTCCTTGGACTAGTTAACTACTACTGACGGTTTATACAAGGATATTCGAGACGAGCAACACCTTTAACAAACCTTCTTAAGAAGAAGTTATGAGAGTGGACCGACGTATGCCAAGATACTTTCAGAGATTTGAATGTAGCTGTGAGCTCAGAGCCGGTGTTGATGTTGATCTGTCTTTAGGAAGCCGTTCGAGCTACAGACATGCATTTGATTTCGCAATTGGAGGAGTGTTGATTCAAGAAGGTCATCTCATAGCCTTTGAAAGCTACAAGCTCAATGACACAGAGAGGTGCTACGCCGTGCATGGAAATGATATGACAACTAGGGGTGAGCACAAGTCGGGATAAACCTCGTGTCGGTTCAAAATCAGGATGAGACCGGGACAAATATGTCTGTCTCGATTAAAAATCGGGATGGAACCAGGACGATACAAAAAAAATTGAGATTGTCTCGTCCCGGCCCGGTTTATAATATAAGTAATATTAAATATATAATATTAATTTTTTGGGAAAAATAATATTAATTATTTTAATGGAGATATTGTTTTTATTTTATAAACAATCAATATTTATAAATTTAGGACGCCTCGGTTCCGTCTCGGTTTGGGACGGGACAAAATCGGGATACATCGTATTTCGGACGGGGATCGGGACGCATATTTGCGTCCCGACTCAAAATCGGGACGGGACTGAGACATATCAAATCCCGGCCCGTCCCATCCCGAACTCACCCCTAATGACAACCATCATCCATTGCCTACGAACATGGCGAAAATTCGGGACGGGATAAAATCGGGATACTTCATATTTCGGACTGGGATCAGGACGTTTATTTGCGTCCCGACTCAAAATCGGGACGGGACCGGGACATACCAAATCCCGATCCATCCCATCCCAAACTCAACCCTAATGACAACCATCATTAATTGCCTACGAACATGGCGACATTACTTATTGGGTGCGTAGGTCATGATCGTGACAAACAACATCGCCGCAAGCTACTTTCAAATTCAAAAGAAACTCACCCCAAAAACAGGCAAGGTGGCAGGACTTCTTGGCTGAGTTTGACTATGTGTTGGAGTACAAGCCCGACAAGTCAATGTGGTGGTAGACGCACTTAGCCACAAAGCATAACTTGCGGCCTTGAGCATGGCCAGTGGGGATTTATAGTGACACATCAAGGAGACGATGGAACACGACTCCATGGCGAGAGAATTGAAGAAATTGGCGAAAGATGGCAAAATCCGACAATTTTGGGTAGAGGATGAGCTACTCTACACCAAGGGGCGCAGATTGTACATGCCAAAGTGGGAAAACCTGAGGGGAGATCTCACCAAGGAGTGTCACACCACAAAGTGGGCTGGACATCCGGGCCAAAGACGCACAATGGCGTTATTGGAACTGGCTTACTACTGGCCCTGAATGGAGGATCAAGTGGATCAGTACATGAGGACTTGTCTTGTATGTTAACAAGACAAAGTGGAGAATTGACAGCCCGCAGGATTATTGGAGCCATTACTCGTCCATAGGACTTTGTTATCATGGACTTTATTAGCGCTTTGCCAACATCTGAGGGGTTTGGATCAATTCTAGTCGTGGTGGACCGATTCTCCAAGTACGACATATTCATACCAGCTCCAAATGATTTCACAGCTAAGGAGGCAACACGACTATTCTTCAAAAATATTGTGAAATATTGGGGACTACTGAGGAGCATCATAAGTGATAAGGATCCCCGCTTCACGGGACGATTATGGATGTAATTTTTCAAGCTCATTGGATCTGAATTATGCTTCTCTACAAGCTTTCACCGTAGATTGACGACCAAATTGAATGGGTGAATGCGTTGTTAGAGTTTTACTTGAGGCACTTTGTGAGTGCCAACCAGCGAGACTGGGCCAAACTTATGGATGTAGCACAGTTCTCATTCAACTTGCAAAGGAGCAAGGCAACACGACACAGTCTGTTTGAGCTAGCAACAGGACGACAACCACTCATCACACACCATGGAGAGCAGTGACGACTGGAGTCTAGGAGAAATCAAGATGGCTAAGTCGTGGGAGGAGCAAGCCAACTTAGCGTAGGGATGACAACGGTTCAGTTAACCGCACTTTTGGGGGTTAACCGAAATCGATTTTCAAACCCGCTAATCGAAATCGATCGGTTTCAAAAACCTATATTCGAAATCGAAATCGGCCACAGATAATCGAAACCGAATTTCGGTTCGGATAGAATCGGTTAACCGTTTACTAACCGGTAATAAACAAATAACTGATTCAAAGATTAATAACAAAATCGGTTAACCGTAAAAAAATGGTAGTAAACAGATAATCGGTTCAAAGATTAATAATAAAACGGGTTTCGAATATCGGTTAACCGCAAAAAATCGATAACCGAAACCAAATATATAATCGGTTTCGATTATCGATTAACCGCGACCCGATAACCGAAATCGAACTGGTTTTAAACAGTTTTTGGATTTTACTATCCGAAACTGAATCGCAAATTCACTATCCAAAATCGGATTTTGCGGTTCGGTTAACCGGTTTGAATTGCCATCCCTAACTTAGTGCACTCATGTTTGGAGAAACCTCGCAAGAAAATGAAAAAGTGAGATAAAAAGCAACAAACACGAGAATTCAACATAAGCAACCAAGTTCTCATAAAGTTGCTACCTCAACAATTCAAAATATTCAGAAGCATGCACAAGAGCTTATTGTGGAGGTACGAGGGGCCATTTCCCGTCATTGCCAAGGTGGGCAAGGTTTTCTATCGCCTTGACCTACCAAGGACATTAAAGATTCATCCAGTCTTCCACGTGAGTATGTTGATGTCGTACCATAAAGATGTGAAAGATCCAAGTTGAGGAACGTCAACACGAGCACCACCCGTGGTAACCAAGTCCTATGACAAGGAGGTGGAGGAGGTGCTAAGCCGGCGAGTAATAGAGAAAAGGGGTGTACCACCAAGCACCCAATATAGCTACCTGCGTCCGAGGCAATCTTGGAAACCAAAGATCTATGGCAATTTAAAGAACAAAGTTGTAATCAATCAATCAATGAGTTGTAAACTCTTCTTTGAGTTAATATAGTGAAAGCTTTTTTCCACCAAACTTTCTCATGAGCTTTGGAGGCTGATTTAGCCCATATTGCGAGGGGCAAATGAAGGGCTAAGTGTCGCACGAGTGCTTGAAGGAGTCAAGTTCGTGACACATGGCTTATTTACGATCGCTCAGACCGTGGCAGATAACATCTACAACGGCTCTCTTACGACCATTAGAGCTCGTCGCTTATGAGCCGATGGCGTGCACGCAGTGCGAAAATGAAATACTAATCAACGACGACATAAAAAGGGCATCTTGGGCCGTCGTTGATTTATTAACGCAATAGCGATGACTCTCTTACAATCACTAGGGTCGTCGCCTATGAGTCGATGGTACGCACGCGACGTGAAAATGAAAAAAAAACTAATCAGCGATAACTTTGAGAAGGTCACGTCGGCCGTCAGTGATTTAATAACTCAATAGTGACGGCTTAGCGAAGGCTAATTCAGCTGCCGGTGAAGAGTCCTTTATTTGCGTTCGCCTTCAAGTAACAACTCCGCCACTTTTCCCCTTCTTCGCGCTCCTCTCGGCATCCCTTCTTCGTTGTTTGATTTGGGGGCCAAAACCCTAGGTTTCAGCCCCAATCGAACAGCATATTAGATTTTTTTAAAATAATTTTATTAGGTTTAATAATTAGTATATTAATGTGTTAATTGTTGTAGATTAAAACATTAAACAATAGATTAATTATTAGGTTTAGTAATTAGTAGATTGGGTTTTAATCTTGTTTTAATTAGTTGATTAATGTTTAATAATTTAATTAGGTTTTAATCTTATTTTAATAATTAGGTTTTAATCTTGTTTAATTAGTAGATTAGTGTTTAATTAGTAGTTATCATGTTTAATTAGAGTTTTAATATTGTTTTAATTAGGGTTTTAATCTTGTTTAGTTAATTAGTTGATGTTTAAATATTGTTTAATTATTAGTTAATGTTTAATTGTGTTGTTTAATTATTATTTAATTGTTGTGTAATTAGGGCTTTAATCTTACATTAAACATGATATGTTTAATTAGGTTGTAAACATGATAGGTTTTAATCTTAGATTAATTAGGAACTTTTAGATTTAATCTTAGATCGAGTTGATACGTGCTACGTATGTATCGACAAGTCAGATATAAATTTGCGAACTACCTTTAGATCCATTCGAGGGTTGTATGTTTGTGTAAACGAAGTTAATAATATTTTACACGATCTACAACTCTTGAATTGTCCATAATTGGATAGTTTGGATTTATACTATACTTGGTTGTTTTTTTAATCTTTTTTTTCATTAATAAATTTTGGTTATTGTATCTTCTTGTTCTCCGATATGTGCTCAAATGATATGAGTATTCAGATAACTAGAGGGAGATGTTGCCGAAATTTAGAATGAAAAGATGCTAAAAGAAATAAAATTAATTGAAGATATTGCCATTCATTGACAGGATCATGTCGGGCGATCGAAGTTGGATGTACTGACGTCTTGATCGTGGAGCTTTAACGGATGAGTTTCGATTAGGCGTAACTTCTTAAATTTTGCCTATTCGAATAACAAATTCGTTGACGGTGATAAAATTCAATGTCCGTGTCGTAATTGCACGAATGTACGATTTTTGGATCGAGAAACGGTTACTCCACATCTGTATAGCAAAGGATTTGAACCAAGATATTATGTATGGACTTGTCACGGGGAGTCACGTGATGTCAGGACGTCGAGTCGTGGATTCGGAGATAGTGGCCATGTGCGAGCCGTGTTAGGGACAGTTGGGGCATCGACCCCTCCACTTGCTGGTGAGCGGCCCTCCATATCCTGGTCGCAAGATCAGAGCTGGACTTGTCACGGTGAGTCACATGATGTTGGGACGTTGAGTCGTGGCTTCGGAGACGGTGGCCATGCGCGAGCCGTGCAAGGGCCACTTGGGGTACCGATCCCTCCGCTTGTTGGTGAGTGGCCCTCCACATCTCGGTCGCATGATCAGAGCTGGATAGCACCATTGGAGGAGCAGGTCGCACGTCAGGGCCGACTAATAGAGGAGATGCATGTGATGTTGAGGCATATAATAGCTCAGTCCAGTGTTGGTATACCTCCGACATTCGATCCATCGTCCTTGATCCAATCCACGCCATTCCACACCCAGGCACTTCAGACTCTGTCGCACGATCCCGACCAACCTCCACCGCAGATGTGAGAGTTTATATATTTGACCTGTGTTATGACTTGACTTATGTTACGATATACTTGTGTTACGATATTTTTGTTTTGATACTTATGTTGATACGATAGTTTTGATTCGTATCGTTTTGATTCGTATCGTGTTGATACGATAGTTTTTATATGACTGTGTTACAATTATTTTGATACTTGTGATTTTAGATATAATAGTTTCGATGCTTATCTCTAATGTGTATATGTGATATAAAGTTTTGTTACATGTGTATATGCGTATACGTGATGTATGATGTTGTAGTCTCTTATGTATGGTGTTGTGATGTATGGTGGTGTGTATGAGTTATCTACATGGGAAATTGTAAATGTATTAATGAAATTTTTAAAATTTTAAAATTTTCAAGTTCAGGATAACAACATCATCGACGGTTTACCAACAGTAACTCGTTCGTAGACCGTCACTGAAAGAGTATCTTAATGCTTGAGTTGTATCGTTAATGCTGTTGCTTATTACCTACAACGACGGCTCAATGATAGGCCTTCAACGACAGTCTTACCTCGGCCCCGTAGGCTATCGCTGATAACTAAATTTTAAAATGTTTAGGTTCAGGATAACTCATCATCGACGGCTTACCAACAGTCACCTGTCTATAGGTCGTCTCATCGTTGAAAGTGTATCGTAATGCCTAGGCCGCATTGTCAACGTTGTTGCTGATTACCTACAACGACGGCTCATCGATAGGCTTTTAGCGATGGTCTTACCTCGACCTCGGTGGTTGTCACTGTTAACTATATTAGCAATAGCCGAAGCGGTGTGACTGATATATAAATACTGACGGTCGCTTCGGTTGTCACTAAACTATTGGCGACACCCTTAGTTGCAATGACATGTAGTAATGGTGTTTGCCATTTGTGAAAGTCGTCACCGATGGCTTACCAACAGATTTAACCGTCGGTGAAATCTACATATTTAGTAGTGGAAGATGCTAGTACCCCGGTTTACCAATCCATATATCCTGCTTGACCGGTTTATTAAAATCAATCTCAGTATAGATTTTGACAAACTTACCTTGCTCCTAGTTGAAGGATTTATCATCGACCTTGAAAGGTTTTCCTATCAATTGACAATCTTAAACAAACATTCAGATTGCTAATATTCCATAGGAATATGAGAGTTGGATCCAAAGAGATGTCGAATGAATATCCTCCGCAAGGGCCTTATTTCAAAGGTTTAATTATATTTTTGGTCCCTCAAATATCTCATTTGTTTTTGCTTGGTTCATCCTTTTTTAAAAAATTTCGTTTAGTCTCTCAATTTTTTTTTTATTTTCGTTCGGTCCTTCTATTAACTTTTGTTGTTAAGTGTCAACATGTCAAAGCTGACATGGATTTAAGATAAAATGAAGGATCAAATGGAAAAATAAAATATTTTAAGGGACTAAATGGAAAAAATATATAAGGGACCAAATGGAAAAATAATATAATTTAAGGGACTAAATGGAAAAAATATTTGTATGTGCTCAAATCTTCTTTTTTCTCAAAATATTTTGTTTATCAATCTTTATTATGGACCAAGAGTCCTTGTGTGACTATATTTTTTTATTCCTATTAAATTGGTGTGCTTTAGAAATTGCAAAAATTATTCTCTTTGTTAACCTGTTCAAATATAATAATATTATCACGTGAAGATGCGCTACTAGGCGATTTGTTAGTGGTAGAAAATTCACCATTTCAGTCTAACATTAGTTCTCCTGTATTAACGTGTGAGAGAACTTCACGTATTTCAAGCTCCAAATTATATACCGCGTGTTCAAAAAAATATTTCGATCCTAATTAATAGCGACGGCGTTGCTACGACTTTGCGATGTCATAGCCGTCATAAAGTCAGAGCATATAAAAGTTTTTTTATAAAAAAAGTTAAAATAAATCTTGACTATTTTAAGTCATGTATTGAAGCTACGAATCAAAGCATGCGTACTGTCTCTGATCTCTAGTTAATCTTCAAGCCCATTATTATGATTAATATCAATCATCTTTAGTTTAGAATATGTTTATAGCATGTATTAAAATGATCGCAAGCAATGAAATTCCTCCATATGCATCGAGTCAGATCCAGTAGTAATGATTGTAAGAACAAGGCAGCCATGGAAGACAATCAAAATACTTAATAAATTGATTAAGAAAGCCTCATTCGAGTAGTGAGATAGTATGTTACTGCTTTGAAGAAAAGTAGTCTTCTCTAGCTAGGAGGCCGGTAGCAGCAGTAAGGACAACAAGATCATAAATATACAACCCAAAAAATGCATGTCGGGAAACAGATAAGCTTTGCTAGTTCTTGAGCCTCCTACGAGAGAAATAATGAAATGAAGGAAAAAAATAATTAAATGAGCATTGAAGCATCTGAATGCCAAACAGAAGAAGACAAGACATGTTAGACCCAACCAAGAATTGAAGTTTCTCATTATGAAACTTCAAAGGTGCCCAAACACCAATAATTCATGATAAGATTGTGTTAACAGTTTTGTTATGATAAGGATCCTATAATCATAAGTTCATAACTCAAATACATCAATTGAGCACTTATGCATAATCTGGCATGTAAAAAAGTATGACTAGGAGGAAAACTTGATGCCTTTATTTTCTTCCCAATACCCCTCCTTCCTCGTATGCCCCTCCCACCTTCCTGCGTGAACAAATTAAGTATATTAGCATACAAAATCTAGTAAGAACTCAAAGGAAAAAAAAAATGTTATATACATTGGTTGATAGCTCTGGTGATGGATTTGGTGCTCTATTTATCCGACAACTCCTGACGTTATGCTCGTATTTGTGGCATTTACTGCACATGTTTGAGGTGTACACTCTTCTAAATTTTGTGACTTTATCAGTGGGTTCATCAGGTTCTCTTCTCCTTAGTTTTCGTGGTCTTCATGCTCTCCTTTTGAAAATTGATGGCAACAAAGGTTCTTGCTCAACCTCAGACCACATATTTTGCCCATCAATAGACTAATCATGTGGTTGTAGCATCTATGATAAGCTTCCCTCTTATAACAATCAGCCACATAATCCACGAGATTAAAACCCTTGTGGAAAATACTAGCCATTGCATGCTCATGCAATGGGATACCCACTAAATCCCAAAAGTTACGAGTACATGTGTGTTTGTTCAAATCAACAACAAACTTTTCAACCAAATTAATGTGTGTAACTTCAAGTATTATTTCCCCTGAAAGCTTAGGGAACCAATTGCCACTAGATTCTATCTCCTTATCCAACTTTCTCCTAATTTTAGGCATTAATACCCCGTCATACCTTGTAATTTTTTCTCTATGACTAGCAGTTCTACACATCAAATAAGACCTAATCCACTCAAATATAGTAATTATAGGCTTGTCTCTAGCTTCTAAAATGGTACTATTAAAAGCATCAAAAATGTTGTTCATTAGAATATCACATTTAGGATAAAAGCCAAAGGCATTCCTACACCAAGCTTGTCTAGGGATAGCTTCCAACTAATCATATGCTGCATTGTTTATGGCTTTGATTTGCTCCATCTTCTCTCTATGTGCTCCAGTATAATTGGTCTTTGCTGCACCATGCATCAGTGCCTTCATCATAAGCCATGCCCCAAACTTCTTCTTGAAGTTGTACAAATGTCTGAGACAAAATCTATGCTCAACCCCATGAAGCAACTCATCAAACACGGGCAACAACCCCTACAAATTTGTAATGTTGTCCACTAAGTACTAGGTCAATCCAATAGTAAAGAAAATTATAAATTTGAATAGGGATACTTTTTGTTGGTCTGACATGAATGCCATTTGTGTGTCATAACATCTCCAATGTCATCCAATAATAACTTCAAGAAAAACTTCCAAGACTCCTTTGTTTCAAACTCAACCATTGCAAATGTCAATGGAAAGTATTGATTATTGGCATCTCTCCCCAAAGCCACTAGTAACACACCATCATATTTTGTCTTCAAGTGGCACCCATCAACACCTATAAAAAGCCTACAATCTTGCAGAAATCCTTTCTTACTTCCTTCAAAGCACATGTACAACCTCTGAAATATAGGTTGCAGATTTTCTTGTGGTCTTTCTATTTGCAGTTTGCAGGTGTTGTGATTGCTAGCCCTCAGGATCTCTGCTAAATACCTAGGCAAGTTGGCATATTGTTCCTTAGTTGTTCCCTCCACAATATTCTTAGCCTTCTTTAATTCATTGAATGCAGTGTGAATGGATATACCTACAATTCACACAACATAAATATGAATTAACTAAACATGAATTAAAAAAGACTCAACAATAGTAGGTTAGTGCTTATACCTGCTGAATACTTGGATTGTATCTCGGCAATTATCTCAGACAACTTTGTCTTAGATGAACCCCTGACTTTGTCAACTACTTTCTCAGCAACCCATGAACTTTTGGCATTTTTGTTATTGAAAACTCTGTTACACGTGTGTTTATCAACTAGTGTCTTCAGTCTAAATGTGCTAGTCTTGTCAACTCTGCTGCATAGTGCTATAAACTCGCAGGAACCTTGGCATGTAAGTCTCACCCTCTTAGCATCATTTTTCTTCAACTTTATTGCCCTACCATTGAGTAATGCATACTCTTGGATAATTTCTTTGAATTCCTTAGTTGAAGTAAACTCCATCCCTAGCTGTAATTTGAAATCCTTCCCCATCTCCTCCTTCCTATACCTCGGGTATCTTGGTTTCCTCCCAGATTCTGAGTCTGAATATGAGTCCAAGCTATCCAACTCCTCACTATCATATTGACCATCAATTTCCTCAATTGTTGCAAGTCCATTTACAGTAGCTTCAATTTGAGGAGAGGGTCCAATAGTCTTGCCTCCTTTGGTCTTCACTATACTTCCATCCTCAATAGGCTCAATGACACCATAGTGCACAAAGTAGTCTCCATCTTTCTCCCGTTCCTCCTTAGAGTCATTAAATTCCACTCTTAATACTATCATCATCACTTTGCTCTTCAACTTCATTATCGTCCCCAACTCCATTATCTATTGCAACCTCTTTACTAGTGTTACCTCCATCAATCTCCATGCCCTCCACAACTCCACCTTCCTCTATATACAACTTCATTACTTTATCATCTACTTCTATGGCATAATTTGCTAAATTCATAGCATGACTATCACAACTCAATACTCTAAGCCCATAACCACTCTTTCCTTAAACTTTATACCATAACTTACTATTTCTTGAGTACCCACGGTCCTTAGCATGGTCCAAAGCTTCAAAGTAAGACCACTTGTCCACATCTATTACTACTACAGCTATTTTGTCATTTTCATATTTCAATTCCGATCCATGGACAAACTTTCCAGAATAATGTATGTGCAAGTAAAAAAGAGTTTTTCATTGCTAGAATACAACATACACAAACAACAAATTAGCAACATATACGAAGGTTTAGAAGTGATTCCTAACATACATGCAATAAAGAAATCATTGCAGTAAAATCAATCAACATTAAATTAAGCTTCTTGAAGTTGGTGAATAAAAAAGAAAGCTCACCTGACAAAATTTCGGAAATCACTCCAAATGTGAAGTTTTTGCTCACATTTAATGGTTCAGTACAATTATCATAAGGATATAAGCAGACCCCAAACTTTTATTTGAACTATTGAAAAATAGAATTGTCTGAAACGTATAATGAAGGTTGGTACGAGAGATGATAAAGACGAGGAAAGATAGGAGAAAGATGGGAGACGAGGTGTTTAGTGGACGTCGACGGTGTGGCAGCGGAGAGAGGAGGATGACAGAGACGGAGCAATCTTAAAGCCAAAGGAGATGGAGAGATGAGATGGGTCGGGGATGGAGCAGAACCTGCGCTGTTTGGTGGACGTCGACGGTCCGGCGGCGGAGAGAGGAGGACGGCGGAGACAAAGAAATATGACCGGCGGAGATGGAGAGAAGAGGACGAGGATGGAGTGAGATCGATGGAGAAGTAGCTTCCGGAGATGCATAGGGATGAGACACAGGTAGATGAAAGGTCATGTATT
This sequence comes from Canna indica, assembly GCA_034359265.1. Classification (NCBI taxonomy): domain Eukaryota; kingdom Viridiplantae; phylum Streptophyta; class Magnoliopsida; order Zingiberales; family Cannaceae; genus Canna; species Canna indica. Next base: position 24,610,405 of record CP136898.1, on the reverse strand, counting down.
TAAAAAAATTACTTTTATTAGCAATCAATCATATCAGTAAATTTTAATTTCCACCTAAGCTATGATGCCTCCACCTAAGCTATGATGCCTCCACCTAAGCTATTATGCTTCCGCCTAATATGCTAGGTTGGCATTTAACAGTAAGAGGTAACAAAAAGTTAACAAAAGGATAAACAAAAATAAAAATAATTTTTAAGGGATTGATCGGAATTTTTTAAAAAATGAGTGACCAAATGAAAAAAAACATGATATTTCGAGGGATAAAAAATATAATTAAATCTATTTCAAAGGTCATAGGTTGATGACATCACAAGTAAAAGACTAGGGTCCTCCGAGAAGACCTTTAAAGCGTTTTCTTCCATATCAAAACTAAATAGAAAAAAAATTGTTTTCAAGATCAAGAACATTACGAAGATTATATTCCGACCATGTATTAAAAGCCCAATATGTAACTTGGGAAGGAAGAGACGGTTTGCACAAGAAACACCCGATTAAAGAAGTGAACCAAGGTTTTTTCAAAGCATTTAGTTCATTTTCATCAAATTCAACATAGTCAATCTGGATTCTTTGATGTTAGAAAGAATTTCAAATGAAGAAAACTCAGCAGACGAAGAATCCTTCAATTTAAACAAGCTAGCTTTTGTTAATGAAAATGTGGATGTAATGAAATATAGTTCCCTTTCTTTGTTTGATTTTTGTAAGGGTGCAAAATTCTGGAAGGAAATTTATTTTCCTGCTAGTAATGATGAAATATAATATGTGTTAGTTATTACTAAATTGATAACGAAGTTTGCTAAGATGGTTAGAGAGGTATGGAATTAAGGTTTGATTGTCTATTTGTCTGGGTTTGATTCTTAGCACATGTATTTTTTTTATAAAAAAAATTAGTTATTTATTTTGATTTTTTCGATTAACCGAATTAACCGAATTTTTTCGGTTCGGTAAATGGTTAAAAAAATTCTTTTGGTTCGGTTCGATTATTAACCGAATTGAATCGATGCTCACCCCTATTTGCTTTGGACAACAGACCCAGGCAAGAGAGAGCTCATCACTTCTGGAATCTAACATATACAACATGAACAAAAATCAATTTTACTTTGTGATGTCTATTTGACAATCATTTTGCAATTCAATAGTTATAATATTATTGTCCGATTTGATTATCCTAGGCAAAATAATTAAATATATGATTTGAAATAACTTAGATTTATGTATTATCTAAGCTCCTTCTCTGGTGTCAAAATAAACACGAGATAATATTCCAGGATATTTATATTGATTTCTATCCTATTTTTATCTAACTAAAATTTTATTTAATTTAAATTCTATCATGTGAAATAAATGTGTCGTAATTATTCAAGTAAAAATGATTGAAAAAACCTAAAATGACCCTAGAATATAATATTTACGGATTTAATAGCTACACCAATATTTTAAAATTTGCTATCAGAACTCCAGAAAAACCAAGTTAAGTGGCGCATCAACACTCGCTACATCGTCGGATACGAACGGCGGATAAGTAATCTCATCCGCCATTTGGAAATGACGGATGAAACCAATTCCGGTTGGACTCGGATATCGGTATCCGGAGGGGTTGGCATTTGAAATCAGCCGAATTGAGAAGTCGCGTCCTCGCGTACCCGACATCGCAACCTCATCCGTGCGAGCGGCGGTTCTTCTCCAGAGCGAGCGGCCTCTCCTTCGGGCGGCAGGATCTTCTACCCCGGTGAGTTTCTTCTTCTCCTCCTCCTTCTCCTTCTTCTTCTCCTCTGCGAACTGGTGCTTCCCTTCTCCTTTTCTTCTTCTCCTTCCTATCCATTCCCTTCTCTTTTTCCTCCACTTCCTCCTCCTCCTATCCAGCCCGGCCCTATTCTCCTTGTCCTCCCCTTTCTTCTTCTCCTTTCCGTTCTCCTTTTCCTTCTTCTCCTCTGTGAACAAAACCATGCTTGGTAAGAAAAATATGTTTTTTCTAAACTGCTTGGTAAAATTGGATTCAAGCATCGTCTATTAGGCTTTTGGCAACTGGGTAGTTTGAGTAGCTTTAACAGACTCTATGGTTGACTTTGCAATTTGGATATCGGGTAAAATTTAGGCAAAATGTTGTTCCCTTATCTATTTAGGTTAGCCAATAGAATGCAGCAATCTCAGTAGCTTTTTGTAATATATTTTGTATTTTGGGTTATGTAATATTTGCAGTTTGATGTTTAACGTACTAAAGATTATTAAGTAATATTTGCACTTTTCATGTTTGGGATAGAAAATTTTACTTCAATTTTGAGGGGAGATTTTGTCAAATGAAAACAATTATTTTATGACATTTTTATTCTATACTACTTTGTTAAAATTAATTATTTAAATATAGTTTTATAATTTTTTAAAAAATGATAAGTTGGTAAATTCAATATTTAAGTAATAATTTATTGATATCCAACTCTCTTATTTGAAGTCAAAACAAACTATAGGATTTGGAAATCCAGCATTATCTGATCCCTCTTATTCATGATTCAAACAAACGTGGGATAGGACATAGACTTATCCTTGTGGATTTTTATCGTGATCATATTCATTGAATTTGTATCCGAAATCTTATCTTGCAAAAGAAAGGGGCATATGAGAAATAATGCTTGCCATGAATTATAGTCCACTAGTGACTAGCCTACTGCAAAAATAAGTCTATTTATGAGTTTTAGTATCTACTATCTAATTGTCAACCTTTCCCAATTTACATAACTAAATGAGTGAGGGACTGCGGGTTGAGGTTTTTTAGAAGGAAATTTTCATTCACAATCATATTATAGGAATTAGAGAATAAAGTGGATTTTCCACACAACATTATTCACATATTAAAAATTTAAGGTTATGGGAGATAACTGATTAGTGGCATCATTGGGCCTGTATATTAAGGAAGTTTGTTGACAGAATTTGTGGTTGTTGTTTGGCATCTAGTTGCAATTGGAACCGTTGACATCTTATGTTATTTTCTATGAACTAATCTTGAGCCTGCTTATTTTCACCATTTTGACACTGGCAATTGAGAAGTTTATTAACTCTTGTGTCAACTTCAAAAATGCCTTATCCAAAAACTATTTTTTCTATCTTTTATGTTTTCATGGACTCATAGGAGTACTTTTCATTATAATCAGTTTGGAAATTGTGTCTTTATGTTAGTAATGAAACTATGAGAAGCACTTATAACCGAAGGTTCTGATAGAACTTATTATACTTGGTGACTGATATGGAGATAGGAAGGTTAAATTTATTCATATTTTCCATAACCAAAGCCATATACTTTCTAAGGGAAAGGATCAGTTTGTCATTGGAGTCAATCTACTATGGTAACATAATGCTTAGCTGTAATGTACTAATGTGTGCTTTTGCTGGAGTCTATAGTCTATACCATCGGCAGAATGCTTTGGTGTTTTCAGTACTACTATACTACCCTCTTTAGGAAAGTCTCATTGATTTTTTATGACAGAAATCTTTTAGTAAGCGCTTATACTATTTAGAATGTAATCTAAAGGACTTGTGGCTCTTAGGAAAGGAGATGGATGCTTTCCTCTGGTGTATTTCCTTCTGTTCCAGGCTTCCAGCATTAACTTGTGCATGTTTTTTTTTACCATAATTTTGTATGAAGATCCTTACATCAGATGGTTTTAGGTTTTATATCAAGAGGAAAAATGCTTCTACGAAGATTATGTTCACTAAATCTTAAAGCTGAATTTATCTGAGTCGGCTTAAAATATTCCACCTCAATGTTAGACCATAGAATTTTTTGGGCTTTCCTTAAACATGATGAGAGCCTGTAGCAGTATTTAGCTGGTTCCTTTGCATCCTTGGGATGCATTAGAGCTTCCAGCCTCTTTGACATGTTGTTCCCCAACCATCCTTGTATGTTTCTTTCAAAAGCAAATATTAATATTAACTCCTGCAACATGGCGTCTCTATAGTTATCTTCCATGTTGGAATATTTATGTAGCTCATTTTAGTTAATCCAGTACTGAGTAAGTGGGCAGATCTTGTCTGAATGTGCCAGTTCAATTTTCACCTGTCCTTTAACTTGTTCATATACTGAAAGAAGCAGAGTGGTGTCAGTCACTTGGCCTGATGTCTAACATGTTTTTGTAAAGCTTCTGAATTTGATTTCTTTCATGCTTCTCTTTAACACTTGTAATTAATACTAGACACTTTATGCACTGGCAGACAGATATTTGTGTTATTCATTTGAACTGAAAATTTAGCTTTTCCTTAACAGAGATATACTAGGCTTTCAGTATTTTTGTTATCAAAGTTCTTAAGAAATGGAAGCACCAGAATCATCCTCAAATCCAGTGCCACAAGATGTTCACTCCAACACATTAGAGTCACAGAAAGCCGGATCACCACTAGTAGCACAATTGAGAAAACTCATTTTCTGCCGAATGCTTGTAGGAGTCAGTGATGGGCGTTTCTTTTTGGGTGTATTCTATTGTATTGACAAACAAGGTAACATCATCCTACAGGATGCAGTGGAGTATCGGAGCACCCGTCGATCTCCGTCGTCACCAATGGAACAACGGTGTGTTGGGCTTATTCTGATTCCTGTCAGCTGCCGCTCCTCTTGTCACATTGAATGCGGCATAGATGAACAGATGTCACTTCTGTCACTTAATAAGTGAAGGGGAAGGTTAAATGCTTACAAAAATTATGGATCCCTAGCAGGGCTTATCTAGTGATATTGGAACAAAGATTTGATTCACTTTCTCCTAATCTGGGCTTAAGGTGCTCTGCCTCCTCAGACAGCGTTTCCTGGTCATTTGGGATAAGAAGAATTGATATGTTTTCTAAAAATCGAAAGAATATTTTGGGATAAAGTCGTAGTAAGTGACCTTACTATGCCTATATTCTGCACAATTACTATTATAATTTCTTGATTAAATTGAAGCGTCAAACACTTGTTGAAAGCCTTGAGGAGTTTTTCCAAATTACGCCAGTGGCTTTCTTCTACTTACAAGTTTTCAGGTACTCTCTGTTTAAAAAAAAAGAAAAGAATGAAAGATAATATATTATTCTCTTGTTTGTTTATGCATTTGAAAATGAGTTCAAAATCATTTTCTATCTTTTGATTTTAAAGAATCATGGCTCGTTGCATGAAATAATTTTATTTTTTAAAAATAAAAATATAAAGAGAATACAAATTATTTAATTGCATGCATGTTTTTTAAAACAGTTGAAATATGAAAATATCATTATTTTTATTTCATACACCAAAATTCAATTTATATTATAAAATAACTTTTAACGTTGTAATTTTTATAATTCTCAATATTATAAAATTTAATATTTTTTATTTCAATTTAAAATATTGTAAAATATTTTTCAAAGTAAACTATTAAACATTATAAAATATAAATCACTTTAATATATTATATAAAAATATTAAAATGATGCTTTAGTATTATATCAAATATCCTATATTAAATATTGTTTAAAATGTTTTTTCAATATAAAATAAATTTCGAATGCTATATATTTTGTATTAAAATATTTCAGAAATTATATGAACTCGTTTGGTATCTTGTATAAGCCCCGTGTATAGTATTATCATAATATTTTACATCGTTTGAGAAATTTTAAATGGGGGTACTAATTAATATAGGAATTAGAAATAGTACATCATCATTGGTGTATTAATAATACATTATGAGAACCCATCATTAACAATTTTGGAAAGTAAAAATTCTTATATCCGAATTTTGTAGATGAATATTTTTAAATTTGAAATGTAATATTTCATATGCTTATTTTACTCTCGGCCAAATCTCTAATCAATCTCTAACTAATTAGAGATTTTAGCCAAAAATTAATATATATATATATAATTAAAAAATAATTTTAATTTATGAAGTATTTTTATTGATAAAAAAAATGTTAGAGTCTAAATGTTTTTTCTTCAACTTTCTAATGCATTAGAGACTTTTGTAAAAAGTTTATAAAACTAAATTTAAAATTATGAAATATTTTAATGAAAAATATATTTTACCACACACCTCTTTTGAATTATAAAAAAATTATTTCATTAATTAAAATACTAATGAGTTAAAATTTATTTCATTAATTAAAATATTAAGTGTTATACAAGCTAGCTCATTATGCATGTATAATAATAGTACAATATAGGCTAGTACTATACGGATACATTGTATAGTATTAGCATGTATATTACTAGTCTGTATTGACTAACCTAAATAGTATTAATTAGTTTGTATTGTACTATTAACATACAGTATTTGGTGGACACATGTACTAACATGTATAGTACTAGTATGTATGGATTAACCTGTATAATATAATATATAATAATATACACTACAATATTATATTATATGTAATATATTATAAAAATATAATATAATATAATATAAAAATTATATAATATATTTTATTATTAAAATATTTCATAAAATAAAATTATTTTTTTAATATATTATATATATTTTAAATATTTTTTAATTTTTGGCCAGAGGTAAAAAATGGATATCCAAAATATTAAAAGTTCTAATCCAGGCTAATGAAGAGCTTTGAGAGTGTATTACTAATACAACTTATGACATCTTATGATGTACTATTTTTAGTGCAGATATTAGTTAATACATTTCCCAAACACTGTATAGTATTATCCTAATATTATACATGAGAATTATACAGATTAGTCAATACATACCATACTAATACAATACAATGTACCAATCAGACTCTCTCTCCAATATTCTTTTATTTTCATAAATTATTAAATTATTAAAATAATATTATATAATATATTTGTATTAAATTATTACAGATTAAAAATATTTCATATAAAATACTGAAGTTATTTTAATACCATGTTTGATCAATATAATTTATATAATTATAAATGGACAACAATTAATTGTTTTTAAAGTAAACAATTATATATTAATAATATTTAGGATGCTAAAGGTTCTAACCAGTTAAAGCGGATGACAAATTGTTAAGAGCCTGTTTGTTAGGGTTGTTTTCGGGTTTTTGTTTCATTTGAAATCGAAACCCGCTCCCGAAATTGTGTTTGTTGATCGAAATCGGGTCTCCGTTTCGTGAAACCTACTTTTTGCGAGACAGCAAAATACACATGCAGCATAATTCTACTCCGAGTAGAATTCCCGTTTTCGCGAAACCCGTTCGAAACAGGCGGTGGCAAACTTGAAATTAAATCAAGTTTTCGCCTATTTCGGGAGAGGCAGAACAAAACCCGCGACTCGGGTTAGGGCATCCTAACCCCCCCCCCCCCCCCGCCCTCGCTTCGTAATCGCGAGCCTCTCTTCGGCGACAACAGGCGACAAGTTGTCGCCGATCTCACTCCTTCGATGGAGCCTTGACATTCCACTTCGCCGATGGATAACACTACTTCTCCTTCCATTTTACCGAACACAGCACCACTCAACATATGTATTTCTTTGGTTGATTCATCATATTTTCATTGTTCACCCGATCTAGGGTTTCGTGTTCTTATGTGTTCTTCTTGTTCCATGGTATTCTTTGAGATCTCGGCTTGATCTAGGGTTATTTGTTGCTTTGTTCTTCTTGCTCATGATCTTTTTCGTTGCCGCTATTTCTTGGATGGGTTTCATATTCTTCGATTTCTTGATCTAGGATTAAAAGTTGTGTACATTCTGATTCTTATTGATGTTGCTCGGTTTATTGTCTGATCTAGGATTTTTTTGCCCGATCTAGGATTATCTGTTGTTTTGTTCTTCTTGCTCCATGGTCTTTTTCGTCGCCGCTATTTCTCGGATTAGGGTTTTGTATTCTTACTTCTTGATCTAGCACTACTAGAAAAATGAGCATCAGCAACGACTAGCTCTAGCCGTTGCTGGGCCGTTGCTGAAAACCATCAGCAACGGCTTGCAACGGCCCTACCCGTTGCAACGAAGCCATGGCAGAAAAGCGCGTTGCTGATAACTTAGCAACGGCCGCTCGGGCCGTTGCTAATAATATTATCAGCAACGGTTTTGCCACGGACATGGAGCCGTTGCTGAAAACATTAATAGCAACGGTTGGTGAGTCCGTAGCAACGCCGTTAATAAAAGGCCGTTGCTAAGCCGTTGTTATAGGTCATCAGCAATGACTTTCGATAAACTTTTAGCAACGGCTTTCCCACGGACGGCCGTGGGAAAGCCGTTGCTGATGATGTGAACCTGGAAACGAAAAAATTTCAAATTTCAAATTTCCATTGATACATTATCTGATACATAACTCACACACCCATACACTCATACACACATTCATTCACACATCACAAATACACCAAGATATACATCAAAATAATTATATTTATATTTATAATTATCCATAGTAGTATAAAAACTATTCAAATGCAAAATTAAAGTATCAATATCCAAACAAAATAAATTAAACAAGTATAATATCTCAGTAACAAAGTCAATATAAAAAAAATCTCACGATGACGATGGAGGATGGCCTGGATCATTTGGCGGGGTCTGGAGTGCTTGAGTGTACACCGGCGTGGACTGACTCGAGGACGATGGATGAGATGATCCCGAAGAGATGCCTGCTTCGGGATGACCTGACATGTTGCGTAGCATAGCATGCATCTCCGTCATCATCTGACTCTGGTGCTCCATCATCTCAGTCTGACGCGCGATCGTGTCCTCTAGAGTCCTTATTCTGCTACTATGATCATAACTGGATCTGGAGGTGGACGGCTGCTCCCCAGCGACCAGAGGGGTCGGTGCCCCAAGTGGCCCTAGCACGGCTCGCGCATGACCACTATCTGCAAATCCATATACGCGGCCATGGTCCCAGCCACCTGCGGCCTCGACCCACGTTGTTGCGTCAAAGTCCTCGGGGGTGCCCCCGCGCTGCACCACCGTCTGGCTGTACGTCTCCTACTCGAGTTTGATTTTTTGTTTAATATTTATCATAAAACTTAAATTATAAATATATAATGAATAATTTAAACAAATATATAGTTACCATAATGTATGCAGCGCGATTGTCGATGTACTCCCCTGTCCCATGTGCTCGACGGTGAGTCCGCTCAAACACCGCCATCGGGGAGGGTCGCTGGACTGTCCCGTCATCCGACACCGTCGTCTACATTTGCAAAACATAATACATTAATTAGTACACATAGTAACAAATAAAATATATAATTAAAAGGTATACTTATCATACGGTTCGCGTGCACTGCAAATGCAATAGAGCCGCTGGTGTGACGCACTACTCCCCCTCACATGCGATTTCTAGCCGCATTCCTAGAAACCTCCTACCATCGATCCGTCGACCATATTCCCACGAGCTGGTCCCATATATCCAGAGTAATCCAATCGGGGCCGTATCCCCGAGTCTCCGCGATGTTAGTAGTCCCAACTCGTGCCATCGCCTGGGACCGGGCCTGCCCCAGCTGCCCATTGTACCTTGCCCAGGAAATAGCCTCCCAAGCAGCGTAAATGAAGAGCCTCTGGTCCTCAGCCCATGTATAGCAAGCCTGCAGAATAATAATATCAGTACCAATATTAATCATCATGCATGTATGAAAAAAAATAATACGTGCCTCAAACTCGCGCCATAACATGTCGACGTGCTCGCTAGGCACGTGAGACCACGTAGGCCATGCCCCGTGCATGTATCATCGAATAGTAGAAGAAATGCTCCTCGGCACTTCTTCTTGCTCGAACCTGCACAACAAAAATAAATTTTAATATTATATTATGATATAATAAATTTGTAATGATTCATAATTCATGATATATTACCGCTACCCAATCACGCTAATAAATCTACATGACTCTGTGGCTGGTGGAGGTTGCCACCTGTTCGGCCCGCGTGGCCGCCTGCGTCTGGATGTACTAGCCTCGGCAGTATCATCGGCATGAGGATCAACAATAGGAGAATCAGCAGCATGAGTAAGTGCTGGAGTCTCATCGATCGGAGACTCCGAAGCTCTCCTGCGACGATAACCACGACCAGACTTATCTGTCTAATAGACATATAATTAGATTATTGTATAAATAGTAGAGATATATTTAATAAAATATATACTTTACAATTATTCCTCATCATCTGAATAATAGTCTTTGAATTCTTCCTCTTCTTCCCCTTCTTCCTCTTCTTCATCTTTTTCATCTCCGGCTTCCTCAATTTCATGATCCTCATCATCAGCATATTCAACTTCTAATTGAATTGACGTTGTGTCTGCATCCTTGAGTATTGGAATAATACGATCTACAGCAGGAGGATCATCTTCTTGATAGAAACCATCTGTCATATCAGGTATCAGCTCATTTTCTCCTGCTATCGGATCAATTTTTCCTCTACCTTTAGTCTTACAGACTACACACCAATCTGCTCTATCTTTATTTCGAGCCGGATACTTCGCGTAATATACTTGTTCGGCTTGTGATGCCAATATAAAAGGCTCATTTGCTACCAATTTACATTTGTAATTAACCTCAACAAGTTTGTATTTTGGATGAACTTTCATGCCCCGTTCTGTTGTATCGAACCAATGACATCTAAATAGGATCACTTATTTCAAGCCGAAATAGTGCAACTCTATCACTTCTTCCACCAGTCCATAAAAATTCATATCACATTCAACATAGGTTGTCCCTTTCACGCAGACCCCGGCATTCATCGTCTTCTTTGTAAAGGCATATTCCACCGTGTGAAATTTGTACCCATTAACAAAATATCCGCTATAGCACGACACTAGTCGCGACGATCCACTAACAAACTCAAATATTCTTTCATCTATTTCAGCTATGTGATCTTTGCTGTAAGTCTGAATCCAAGTAGGGAAATCACGATTCTGTAATCTCTCCAATTCTTGATCGTTGTGAATAGAGTATTTTTGCACCATCTCAATGTCAAATAATTCAATGAATTGTTCAATCTTTGGACAATTGAGTAATACATACAAGTGTGTCAAATGATACTCTTCATCGCTTAAGTGTCGAGATGGACGAGAACCAAAAGACGACCAGAGTGACAAAATATATTTAAACGTCCATCTAAATGTCGAACACCCCTGTCGTCGTTACGTGGAAGACGATCAAATCTTGCCTGTACTGTCGATTCAAAGTAAAATGAGCAGAATGTTGAAATTTCTTGGATGATATACGATTCAGATATTGATCCTTCAACAGCTGCGGTGTTTTTTACTTTTTTCTTCAGACGATTCATGTATCTTTCAAATAAGTACATCTATCGATATTGAACGAGGCCACCAACTCGTGCCTCGTATGCCAAGTGTATCGGTAGATGCTCCATCGAGTCAAAAAATGCAAGAGGGAAAAACTGCTCCAGCTTGCTTATGATTTCAACAATATTAGTTTCAAGTGTTGACATATCTTCGACTCGAAGGACATTTGCACAGATGTTTCTAAAAAATATACTTAATTCAGTCAACGGACCCCAAATATTATCAGGTAGAAGATCTCGAAATGCGATCGGAAGTAATCTCTGCATGAATACATGACAATCATGGCTCTTCATCCCTGATATTTTGCAATCATCGACGTTCACACATCGAGATAAGTTTGAAGCATATTCATCGGGTAATCTGAGTTCTTTTACCCATTGACAAACATCTTTGATCTGTTGTTTATTTAACACATATGGGGCCTTCGGTTTCAGATATCGTCCGTTGACCTCTTGTAACTCCAACTCTGGTCTTTTACAAAGTATTTTCATATCATGTCGGGCTTTGACATTATCTTTAGTTTTTTCGAAAATATCCATCAAAATGTTGAAAATATTATCAAACACATTTTTTTCAATGTGCATGACATCTAAATTATGTCGAATCAATAATGAACTCCAATAGAGCAATTCCCAAAAGATACTTTTTTTCACCCAATTATGTGTTTGGCCAAAACCTGACACTCTTTCATTATGACCAAATACTATATCTGGAAGTACTGAAACACGTGCTAACATTTGTTCACCAGACAACATTAGTGGTGGCCCATCTCTTTCGACTCTGCCCTTAGTAAATTTATTACGATTCCTTCGATACTGATGATTAGCCAGTAGGAATCGACGATGACAATCAAAGAATGAGATTTTTCGTCCGTTCTGAAGACTGATTGATTTAGAGTGTTCCATACAATATGGACAAGAGAGTCGGCCATGAGTGCTCCAACCAGACAACATGTCGTACGCTGGGAAATCATTGATTGTCCACAAGACCATAACTTTTAAATTGAAGTTTTGCTTCCGATGATAATCATAAGTGACAGCTCCCTCAGTCCACAATATTTTCAATTCATCTATCAAGGGTCTGAGAAATATGTCAATTTCTTTTCCCGGACCCTTAGGACCCGGAATAATCATCGAAAGATAAATAAATTCATCTTTCATACACATTGACGGTGGTAAATTATAAACTGTCAACAACACTGGCCAAACTGAATAAGGAGTTGCAGAATGTCCAAACGGATTAAAACCATCTGTGCACAATCCCAATCTTATATTTCTAGTATCCCTAGCAAATGAAGGATAATATGTATCGAAATATTTTCATGCTTCACTGTCGGATGGATGAGTCATTACTGTATCATCACGACTTCTTGCATGCCAACTCATGTAGGGGGCTGTCTTTTCCGACCTGAATAATCTTCGAAGCCTCGGTGTTAGTGGAAAATACCGAAGCACCTTAAATGAAATATTTTTCTGTCGAACCGATTTCTTCTCCTTGTAACGAGGATGTTGACATACAGGGCATTTATCCAACTGCATATTTTCTTTATAATATAAAATGCTGTTATTTTGGCACGCATGTATTTTTTTGTACCCAAGCCCAAATTTTCTCATTAGCTTTTTAGTCTTATAAAAAGTTGGTTCAAGCTTGTTATCAGTAGGCAACATTCCATTAATCAATCCTGCAATCCGATCATACGCAACCCCGCTGATATTACAATCGGCCTTGATGTTTAGGATATATGTCATTGCTGAAAACTTAGTGTATTTAGGACAATTCTCATACAAAGGTTCATCGGCAGCTTTCAACATCTCGTAAAATTCTACAACTTCTTTATTTGGTAATTCAATCTCTACCGCAGTTTGTACTTGTGTGATATCAACCGTTGTAGTATCTGGTGGGACTGATGTCTGAAGAACTGGCCGATCAACATTATCATTCAGGTGGAATTGACACCCAAGACTATCAAGTATCATAGTTCTATAGGGATTAGATTGACTAGATGAAGAAGCACCAGTAGAGGAAGATTCACCATATCTCTGAACAACAGGATTACTCGGCGTCCCAACTTCACGTGACTCCCCGTGACAAGTCCATAGAAAATATCTTGGTGCAAATCATTTGCTATATAGATGCAGAGTGACAGTCTCCCGATCCAAAAATCATCCATTCAAACAAATGCGGCACAGACATCGGATTTGATCACCGATGCTAACGAAATTCTGATTCGAATAGGCGAAATTTAGGAAGTACGTTACGCCTAATCGAAACTCATTAGTTAAAGCTCCAAGATCAAGACGTCGGTACATCCAACTTCGATCAACCGACATGATTCTGTCAATCAATGACAATTTCTTTGGTTAATGCCTTTAGGTGAGATTATCCTATTCCATTCGGGATTTATGTTATTTATATTGCACTAAGTACTTATTTTAACCGCTAACTTCATTCTAAATTTCGACAGCATCTCCCTACAGTTCTCCGAATACGCATATCATCTGGGTGCGTATCGGAGAACAAGAGAGATGCTGCCGAAATTTAGAATAATTAGTTAAGAGTTAAAAGAAAAACGTATATGCAGTACAAATAACTATATTCTCAAATTGTCCAATCAGGGACAATTCAAGAATTGTACGTCGTATAAAAGATCATCTACTTCTTTTACACGAACATACAATCCCCGAACAGATCCAATGTTTTGCTAAATCATATCCGACTCGTCGATGCGTACGTGAAACATATCAACTCATCGGATGGATGATTATTTTCTAAATATTTCGAGTAAGTTCGAGTCCATATTGGACAATTTCGACACGAGTCCAAATTAGACGATTCCGGCGGAAGTCCAAAATGAACTATTTCAGCGCGCGTCCGAAGTGGACAATTCCGACGCGAGTCCACTGAGGACAACTTTGGACTAATTAACAATATTTTAACTAATTAATTAATATTAATCTACACCATTTTCATTAATTTAAATAATTAACCTACCATTATTAAATATTAATCTAACTAAATTAAACTAAAAATTAATATAAACTCTAAAAATTAATCTAAACCCTAAAAATTAATCTAACAAATTAAACAATTAATTAAATAATTAATTAACAAATAAATAAATAAATCTAAAAGTACAGCTTTCGGCGCTGGAGTCCGGTGGTCCACGGCGTCGGCGTACAGTGTCCGGACACTGTGTCCGAACATTGTACAAGCTCTGGCTGCGGCCATCGGCCATCCGTCGCCGGCCGAAACCCTAAAAATAGGGTTTCAGTCGGATTTCTCGCCAGCCGCAACGAGAAGAGAAGGCCGGGCAGCGAGGAATACCTGAAATCGGCGGTTGAGGACGGACGACAGCGTCGGCAGCGGCGGTGAGAGGCGGGAGGAGGAGGCGGCGGCAGCAACAGGAGGAAGAAGGGGCGGGCGCGATCTGCGACCTATATAAAATTATCAGCAACGGCTCACTCGCCCATTAAAAAGCTGTTGTTGATAAGTTATCATCAGCAACGGCTCACTTGTCCGTTAGCAAACCGTTGCTGATAATTAAAATTATCAGCAACGGCTCGCATGATCGTTAGAAAGCCGTTGCAGATATAACATATCTGCAATGGCTTGGGCGGTCGTAAGAATACCGTTGCAAATAGCAACGGCTTGAGCGGCCGTTGCTGATAGCCGTTGCTGAAAACTCAATTTCTAGTAGTGTAGGATTAAAAGTTGTGTACATTCTTCTTCTTATTGATGTTGCTCGGTTTATTGTCTGATCTAGGTTTTTTTGTCCGATCTAGGGTTATCTGTTGCTTTGTTCTTCTTGCCCGACACTATTCAATATTACAATTTTTTGCCCGATCTAGGATTTTTTAGTATGTTTGTTATTAGTTTATCAGTTTAGTATGTCATTATCTATACTGTTTGTTACTTGTATCTATGTTATGTTTCTATATATCTGTGGTTCATGTTCTGTTTCATGATCTGTTTAGATCATTCATAGAAATTGCTGGTTAATGCATATAAATTGTAATATTGAATACTGTCTTGCTTTCGATGTATGATGTTAGTATGTATGTTGTTATGTATGTTGTTATGTATGTTGTATGAATCAATTTGAGGTTGATCATTCGATAGTTAATCTACTATTCGTATGCTTTTGTTCAGTATGTTGTTATGGATTGCTTGACTATTCATATATGATTTCATGATAGACAATTAATTGCTAGTATGGATCTTGCTTGGATCTTAGTATGATAGACAATTAATTGATATTAGTATGACTGTTTATTGACTTCATTTTTAGTTGCTTATGTAACTGTTTATATGTTTCTTCATTTTATGAGTTCATCTATTGTTAATATGTTGTTAGTATGCTTTTATGAGTTCATTTTATGCACTTCATTCATATATATGTTGCTTCTCCATTTCGCACTTCAGTTAGTATGTGTGCTATTATGTAACTGTTTATATGTTGATGCACTTCAGTTAGTATGTATGTTGTTATGCTGTTATGATGCACTTCAGTTAATCTACTGTTAGTATGTTGTTAGTATGCTTTTATGAGTTCATTATACACTTCATTCATATATATGTTGCTTCTCCATTTCGCACTTCAATTAGTATGTATGTTGTTATGTAACTGTTTATATGGTGATGCATTTCAGTTAGTATGTATGTTGTTATGCTGTTATGATGCACTTCAGTTAATCTACTGTTAGTATGTTGTTAGTATGCTTTTATGAGTTCATTATGCACTTCATTCATATGTTGCTGTTAATATGTCATTATATATGTTGTATGGATCAATTTGAGTTAATTTGTATTTCTGTATGCTGTTATGATGCACTTCAGTTAATCTACTGTGAGTATGCTTTTGTTCAGTATACTATTATGGATCAATTTGAGTTGGTATGTATGATGTTATGCTGTAATGATGCACTTCAGTTAATCTACTGTTAGTATGCTTTTATGAGTTAATTATGCATTTCATTCATATGTTGCTGTTAATATGTTGTTATGTATGTTGTATGAATCAATTTGAGTTAGTATGTATGCTTCTGTATGCTGTTATGATGCACTTCAGTTAATCTACTGTGAGTATGCTTTTGTTCAGTATGCTGTTATGGATCAATTTGAGTTGGTATGTATGTTGTTTGCTGTTATGATGCACTTCAGTTAATCTACTGTTAGCTTCCTTAATTCTATTACGAATGAAACATTATTTCCTTAGAATTGCAATATATTGTCAACTAAAATGGCCAATTTAGCAAAGGTTGTCTCCAGTTTTTGTAAATTCATTGCAAAGCACTCTTTGCAAAATGTTTGCTACAGTGTGATACCCAAAATACCATCATCACATTGCTCTTGTGTAGTAGTGCACTCAGTATAATTCTCTTCGTTCTAATGCATCAAGGATTTTAGATGTATATTGATGTTAATGCACTACCTATGTAGCAGAGTATTGGCTTTATAGACCCTTCAGCCTTGGATACCATTTTGCAAAACTTTGTTAGAGGGATGTCTGCAATAAACAAACAATACTATGAGTGGCCCTTGGTAAACTTCCCAACTAAAGGAAAACTAAACTATAAACATCAGGTGGCACAGTCATATGTAAACTTAGTCATAACCATCGGCCATCGGGCATGTTTGTTCATAGGGTAAAGAGAAATATGAACAACTAGTATGTATGCTGTTATGATGCACTTCATTCATATGTTGCTTGGATCTTAGTATGATAGACAATTAATTTGTATTAGTATGATTGTTTATTGGGTGTTTATTGACTTCATTTGACTATTTATTGCTTACTTCATTTATATTGTTTTACTGTTTCATTTATATTTTTGTAAATGTTTATATGTGGCTTATGGTTAGCTTACAAATATGTTTCCCCGTATATATAATAGTTGAATATATGGGTGGCCATCGGAATCCGAGGGAAAAGTCAGAGTCCTTGCCAAAGAATACCACGGAAGAATTTTTGTATCTCTTGCATAATAAACAAGCTGAATTAGGCAATCTTAATTTTGATAAGACTGTGTGGGAAGATATTAGTAAAAAACTGTGTGGGAAGAAATTTTCGATGACTTGGTATTATTACTCATGTTGGATATATTGGATAAGTTGGATGAATTAGAAAATCCAACCCTAAGAAGAGTAGTGTGTACTTCAATTTTGAGAGGTGCGGACTATGTGCATGAATTAATACATAGTCCTATACGATGCTACGAGAACTTGCGTATAGAGCCAAGTCTATTCCTTAGATTATGCACCGATCTTAGGAGACTTGGTTTAGAAGACCAAAATATATTTGTGGAGGAAGCAGTTGCAATGTTCTTGTATACGCTTTGTCATAATGAACGAGTGAGAGTGGTTGCAGAGCGCTATCAACACTCTACTCAAACGTGTCACAAGTGGTTCAAGTTGACACTTGTAGCGGTTCTTAGGTTGAGGACAAAAATTATCAAACCCCGAGAACCTCGAACTGTTCAACCTGAAATTCAAGGGCATCCTAAGTGGTTCCCTTATTTTAAGGTAAAATTATTTCCTAGTCCTTATGTATAATTGCATAGGGGTTGTCTAACATTTGAATAATCCTTTTGTAGAATTGCATAGGGGCGATAGACGGGACATATATCTCGGCATTCGTTCCCGCAAATAAGGCATCTTTATATCGGGATCGTAAGAGAACCATTACACAAAATGTAATGGCAGCATGCGCTCACAACATGCTATTCACCTACGTAAATAGTGGTTGGGAGGGAAGCGCGAATGACGCGCGTATTTTCAGCCACACTATTTATTCTTTCAACTCAGATTTTCCTATGCCAATAGGAGGTAAATTTAACTCAACGTAATCACTTCCTTAGTGTTGATTTGGTTTTAATAGAAAATTTTTCTTACCTTTTGTTAAATGAATTCTACGTGGTTGATACGGGATACCCGAACGTATCTGGATCTTTGGCACCTTATCGTGGTGAAATGTATCATAGATCAGATTATCGTAGTCGAGGTCCCTTAACAAAAAGAGAATTGTTCAATCAACGACATTCCTCCGTTCGGAACGTAATCGAACGATGCTTTGGACTATTGAAAGCATGTTTTCCGATATTAAAGATGATGTCGAATTACTCGCTAGCAAGATAAAACAATATCGTATTGGCGTGTTGTACAATTCATAACTTCATTATTAAATATCGTAATTCGGATGAATTAATCGATATTTGGAACAATGAAGAAGTTATTATTGATGATGAAGAACAATCTTCACCCCCTATTTCCTCATCGGTAGGTGAATTTTCTTCAACTCAAAATGTTATGCATGACATTCGGGAAGGGATTGTAAATCAGCTTTGGGCACATCGACGCTGATTGCCCTTGCTATTTTAATTAGGTTTAAACATGTAAATAAAATTCTATGTCTTGGACTTGTAATAGACTTAATTGCTACTTAGAATTCTATGATAGTGTATGTTACCAACAATATACTAATTTTAGTTTCATTAAATAGTATGACAACTTCTTCATCCTGAATAAGCGAAACATATTTGAGATATCGAAACAACGAATGTTTTTGCGGTTTGCGAGCCGCGATAAGGATAAGGATAAGTGAAAGTGAGAAAAATCTCGGTCGATTATATGCCACTTGTATAAATAGAGACAAAATTAGCATTCTCAATTGTCAATTCTTCCGATGGATCACTCCCATTACAACGATAATACGCGATGAGGAAGAAGAAGAAGTGAACCAAAGAAGTAGGGACCTCTTTTTACTTGAGGCAAAAATGGACAAGCTCCTTAACATGGGTTGCAAGGGGTTGGTAGTACTTATTTTCATTGCAATTGTTTTTTTGTTTAAGTAGGGTAGATAACAATAATTATGTAAACCTAAATACTTTATTGGGCTACTAATGTAATTTGACTATTTTATCTTATTATTTGATTAACTTTAGTTTTATACCGGAGGGGAATTGGAGGCGATAACCAATCAATGGTTATGCGCACTTTCCTCTTAAGGTCGTAAAGTAATGTTGCCCTTTATCAGTTATGATTTTATATAAATGTGTGGTTGTGCTTATATAAATGCGTGGTTGTGCTCATATTTCATTGTTTGGTTGTGCTTATATAAATGTGTGGCTGTGCTTATATATTTCATTGTTTGGTTGTGCTTATATAAATGCGTGGTTGTGATTTATACTTTGGTTGTTTTAAGATAATGGGCAAACTTTATTTTGGTGGACTATGAATTGGAGGCGATCACCAATTAATGGTGATACACATTTTCCTTCATTGTTCTACATTTTTACCGTCAAAATTGACAACAATATTATTGATGGTGCTTGGCTGTTGGGTTGTATCTATTATGCAATGCTTATCGGTGAGTGTATGAAAAAAAAAGAAATGTAACAATGCTTGATCTCGGCCGACGTTTTCCGATTGGCAACTTCCAACTCATCAACCTCAGGCAGATGTAGTAACTTGCTCAGGACATAGTTAATAAAAATATGTTATTGTATTTGATACTTAAAAAATCTTGTATGCCATTGATTAGTGTTACCGAGTTACAATCTAAGTTAATAAAAACATGTTATTCTATTTGATACTTAAAAAATCTTGTATGTCATTGATCATTATTACCAGGTTACAATCTAAGTTAATAAAAATATGTCATTGTATTTGATACTTAAAAAATCTTCTATGTCATTGATCATTATTACCAAGTTACAATCCGATAGTTAATAAAAATATCTTTGCTGCTTCAGCTGCCACTTTCTCTGCCTCTATCTCGACAACAATAGCATCGATTTCAGCTTTCTTTGGTCATGTGTAGAGTAATAAGAAAGAATGTGGACTAACTAATATATGCTTATCCAATTTTACATTATATGTATAGCTCCGTCCCTGATCTCAAAGCAACAACTCTATCAATTCTAGTTATGTACCTCATCTCAACTCTCGACCTATTACACTTATAAATTTAAATTATAAGCACAAGAATGTTAATGAAAGGTTGAGCATCATTTTATCAAAATGTCAGCCACTAGATCAATAGATCAATCTTGTATGAATACTATCATGTGTGTATAATAACTTTATATTCAACTCGTGTAATTCTATGTAACTCTATAATTAAATGTAACTTAATAATTTTATAACTTCATAGAAACTACTACATCAATAATTTCAACCATTATTAAGTTGGGTTAGTTAAAGAAGTAAAAAAATACGAGTTCATACTTAGTTGATACGTAGCTCATATTTAATTGATAATTAATTCATGATAATTAATTACAAATATTATTTTGAATTATTTATAAATTTAAAAATATAATAAAATATATTTTAATAATTTTTATATCCTAAATAAATAATATTCACAATATATTTATCAACTAATTAATATTATTCATATATTTTTTAAATTTAAGTTAATGATATCAAATTAAATTTTATAATTAATAAAATAGTATAACTTAATAAACTGAAACTAAAACTATGTTTGATAAACAAACACAGTTTCAGTTTTCGTCTCCAAAATTATCAACGAAATCAACACAAAACAAATAAGTTTTCGCTGGTTTCATTTCACGAAATATGAAATTTGGACATGTCAAACAAACGCGTTTTCGCCAAACAAAAAAATCGAAACCAAAATTCTAAAATTTTAAAATCCATTTTGGTTTTCACGAAACGAAAAGTCAAAAAATATTTTCGCAAACAAACACGCCCTAAGTGTTTATTCAACTTTTAAGATTTATATAAATATTTCTGTATTTAGTTATTCAAAGATTAAGGCTATGCTGGGATAAATTTGAGTAAGAGATTTGAAGATTTTTTAAAGGATTTTAAAAACTTTATTTGGTTAGATTTTATAAGGGATTTAGAAGAGTTTGGTAAATCATTGGGCCCTTATTTATAATCATAATTTTTTTTTGTTTCAAGAATAGTTTTGTAGTTTAATTTTTTTTCATTCATTACCCTCCCAACCCCTCCAAAAACTCTCAAAATTGAAGATTTTAGAAATAGGTTCTAGGAGAGGTTTGGAGGTGTTTCAAACCCCTCCAAATTTCTTCAAAAAATATATCCAAACAAGGTATTTTGAGCCCCCTTCAAATATCTCTCCCTCTAAATTCCTTCAAAACTCTCAATCCAAACAAACTATAAGAGCAAGACTCAACACAAACCTGCCGTGCACCAATGTCGTTGATGTCATTGTTATCCTCTCCATCATCTCTCTTTTAATACAATTCCCAATTTCCTATACATGTTAATAACAAAAACATCTCATCGTAAAAAACTTAATAGTGAATGCATGCAGTAAATAAATTAATACGAAGAAAATAAGTTATTGCTTAGTGAAATAATTTACTATATCTTCCCTTCTAATATCTTGTACCAGAATAGATGCACATTCAGGCTCTCGTGGAAGACCACCACCTCAAAACACTCCAGCATATGCACGACCTGTGCATCGCCATGTTGAATGTGGTTGTCGTAGAAGAAGTGAAGGTTGAGCAGCCATGAGACGAGAGAGGCGATCGGTGAGATGACGATATTGTAATCAGGCGTGTGACAGGTAATCACTATGGATGCAATTGAGCATGGTTTGTGCCTTCATCGCCAATCGGAGGACAACGTCGTAGGGGGTTAGGTTTGTTGATGATTAATTCATTGTTAAATAGGGGTAAAAATGATGCAATCTAGCATAAATGGGGGTTTTTGGTGAATAGAATTCTAAGTCGGCAAGTTATGTATTGATTCATACATGAGTTGGAGAGCTTTTTGTGCAAGACATGAGAATGTCCAAGTGCTCTTCTTCTGGAGAGTTTCTGCTCGGACGTAGGCTCCCATGACATCCTTCGGAGGGGATGTCGATCGGGTCATTTTCTATAGTTGACATCGCTTTTCAGGATCGTGGTGTTGGCTCAAGCGGGCCATTTTGGTATTTGTCTTTTTATATGGGTGGCCTTGGAGATGCCAAGAGTTTATTAGTTTGTCTATGTATTGGAGTGGCTAAACTCATCAAACTAGTAGTCTCGAATGATCAGAAAGGTGTCTACCATTTCGTATTCCTTGCCTAGTCGGCTGTCTATCTCCGCCCAAACTTCCTTTGGCTATGCTCGACCTTATTAGTCAGGCTCTAGTGGATGAAGGGTCAGAGGCTTGACACTCATGCTGCCCCTTGCCCGCCCGGGTTACTTTCGTAGTAAGAATTGTTGGGTCTTGTGGCGATCGAGCATTGTAAAGGGAAGAGTCCCTCTTCAAAGTCGGATTCTTTCATCGAAGACAAATATGGCGGGGGAACCAATCATTATGCACCATTTTATCTTAGTTAGGAGGGTCCTTGTGGTGTTAAGTTTTTTTTGTAAAGCTCAGGCCTCCCTTCTTTAAGCTCAGCTGGTGCGAATGGTGGTGGTTTTTTCCCAAAGGGTAGCTTGGTTGTGTTCAATTCCAATTGATTTGTCCTTGGTGCTCATGGATTTGCTTGCTCACCTTGAACCATCTAAGCACGCTTAACAAGTCCACGTGCCAAGGGCACCCCGTATGGACAAGTGGCATTCAATTTTTCTAGCAAAAGTAAGAGAATTCTTTATTTTTTTCTTGTAAGAGCAAGGGCGTGAAGCGCCTCATCCATATGATCAAACAGCTGATCGATCATTTTAAAGTTGGCCACTTGAGCCTTTTGTTGGTTTGGAGGTAAGTGGCGCTGAAAACCTTTGCATAGTCTCATGTGTTGTAGCAAGTTCCCTTAGTGATCTCTTGGTTAACTCGGGATCTCAACGAAAGCACCGACTAATGAGATCCATTTCTGCAACATCAAGGTTGGGCCGTCTTGGAGGAATTGGTCGAGCGAAGTTGTGTCAGCATGGAGTCCGATCGATGCCTACATAAGTGTCATCTGAAACACCCTCTGAAGGTCAATTCAGTACATGTTTGAAATGTGGGGACAAGAGGTAGTCCATCCCACCCAAATAAGCTACACAAAGGAAGGAAAAATGTGGAGAAGAGGTGTCCCACCATCGGTGGCGAGGGTGTACCTTTTATAGGATTTTGAAGGAGCATTTCGATCATTTTCTTGAGGGGCATTCTAGCCTTTTTGATGTGCCATTACATGCCCAATTGGGCCATCGATGTTTGATCACCTAGGCTCGAGACGTTGGGCCTTTTAGTCTTGTCAACCCTAAGAATGCTTGCTGTTGGTATCTAGGTTGGCTCTAAGCCCGATCTAGTGATGGAAGAGGGTTTGATTCGATTGCTTAGGCTTGATTCGGTGGGTTAGGTCTGATCTAGTGGGTTGGGTCTGATTTGGTGGGCTAGGCTCAATCTAGTAGGCTTTACAAGGTTATTAGAGGTAGACGAGCAAGTGGAACCCCCTTCCCCAATCAAGATGTAAGCCCAATCATATTACTAAAACACTAATCAAGCCAATTTGAAATAAAATTAACATACGCGCTACACCATCATCCTACACTTGTCACTTTAAATTTCACATACTGTGACGTTAATAAATTTAAAAATTTAAAATATGATTTTAATTACAATTATATTAATAATTAGACTTAGACAAAAATTCTTAATTGCCAATATAACTACGATTAATATCTCATTTTAGATTATTAGATCTATTAATTTCATAAATATATCAAATCTAAAATTTTCTATACAATAAGATGCATATATAAGCAGTTAGAGACTTTGATCAAAGTTCTTAACTGTCAATATAATTATAATTATGTAAATGAATAAAATTAGAGTTATTTGATTATATATATAAAAATTATAATTTTGATAAATATCATAAAGTATTAATAATTTTACCGATAAATCATAAAATTTTCATTAATTTTTATTTAGAAATATTTCAAAATCAAATTTTGGGAGAGGAAAATTCTCAAATTCAAATTTTGTACTTTGGATACCTATTTTACCACTAGGCCTGGTCAAAAATTTAAAAAATATATAAAAAATTTTAAAAAATAATTTCAATTTAGAAATTTTTTATAATAAAAATGAAATATTATAGTCTAAAAAACATATTTCTAAATTTTCTAATGTATTAGAGATTTTTGCACAAAGTATACAAAACTATATTTAAATTAAAAATTATAAAATATTTGGATGAAAAATATTTTTATTAAAATTCTTGAAATATTATGTTTTGCTTCCTCTAACTAAACAATCGTATACAGAAATACCAAATTACCCTTGCTCAACAAAACCTCGAGCCCCATCCCAAGTAGGGTTGGAAATAGGCCAAGCGGCTTGTCAGGGGCCTGTGGCCTGGCCTGACCTCTTTTTTAAAAAAATCAGGCCTAGACTTATTTCTAGGACCATTTTCCTTATCAGGCTAGACCAAAGGTTCATTATAGGGCCTATTGAGTCTGATAGGTCGGTTTGAGCCTATTAAGAAAGTATATATAATATATAATAAATATATAATATTATTAATTTATTATATATTTACATTATATATAATAAAATATATATTTTAATTTAATAAAATAATCATTATTGTTGTTATGTTTAAACTTATTATTATCATTTTTATATTGGAATTTAGAAGTAGGTTTTATAAATATATTTCAAGTTTTAGCAGGCTTTATAAATAGGTCACAGGTCAAGTTAGGCTTATGAACAGATTAGATTCAGACCGAAAAAATAGCCTATAACAAATTAAAGATCAGGCTCATTTTTTATTGGGAAAAGGGCCAAATTTGTCCATGAAGTATTGAAAAAGGTGCAAATTTGCCCATCAACTATGTTTTTTTGTCAAAATTGTCATTGACGTTACATAATTGGATCATTTTTGCCCTTCTTGTTAACGAAAGTCCACGTCAGCAAAGGGAATCCCACGTGGCAAGTGCAGCTCTGCCACATAAGATGCCATAGTGGAAAATGACATGTGGCAATTTTGGCCCAAAACATATTTAAAGGGGCAAATCTAAATCTTTTTCAATACTTTAGGGATAAATTTGCACTCTTTTCAATACTTCAGGGGCAAATTTGTATATTTTTCAATACTTTAGAGGCAAATTTTGCCTGTTTTCCTTGAATAAAATATATATGGTGTCCAAACAACGTGTTTTATGTTCATTGCATGATTTCTACAAGTTTGGTTTCTATCTTAGAATTTGAACAGATACTTTAGTAAATTTTTTGAGAAATATAAATTTTAAAGATGAAACAAAAATAATATTCAAAAAGATATTTCTTAATTACTAAAATAAAAACTTGATTAAATTTAATTATTAGTAACTGGTCCGGCCCGACCCGAAAGTTCGGGGATAATCCCGTCGCAATTCAAAATCGGGACGAGACCGGGACAAAATTGCGATGCTTCATATTCGGGACTAAGACTGGGACACATATTTGCGTCCCGACTCAAAATTGAGACGAGATCGAGACATACCAAATCTCGACCCATCCGACCTGAACTAACCCCTACTATGTTGGTTGGTTTCTTATTACAATGATAAGTGACTAAAGCTGTTCATATCTTTGAGTAAATACTTCAGTTACAATACAAAGTATAATTGTCAAGCTTATATTTTTTTGATTTTGGTAAAGATGATATCAACATCATTCTTATAGTGTTAATTAAAATCACATTAATGATAATAATATATAAAAGAAAAAATAATTAAATTTGCCCCTGAAGTATTGAAAAGGGTGCAAATTTGCCCCTAAAGTATTGAAAAAGATTCATATTTGCTCATTTAAATATGTTTTGGGCTAAAATTACTCTTGTCACTACATAATTACCACATGTTATTTTTCATCGACATCTTATGTGGCCGAGTTGCACTTGCCACGTGGGATTTCGTTTGTTGACGTGGACTTTCGTTAACGAGAATGGCAAAAATGATCCAATTATATAATGTCGAGGGTAATTTTGATAAAAAACATAGTTGATGGACAAATTTGTACGTTTTTTAATACTTCAGCAGTAAATTTGAGCATTTTTTTAAATTTATTTATTTATTAATTATTATTATTATTATTATTATTATTGCCTGACTGTTTTCACCCTGGTCCCAAGTCCCAACCCCACACTCCAGTCTCCCTCTCCTCGACGCCCAGGTCTGCCGGCAAAGGATTTTAGTCCTCTCTGCGCGCAGGAGCTGGCGAAAGTTCTCCTTGTCTCGGTAACTCTCTCCCTCTCCTTCTCCGTCTCCCTCTTCCTCCAACAGCCGGCCTGCAGCGCAAGTGCTGGTACTCAAGCCGTCGGCCGCTTGCAGCTTCCTCTCCCCCTCTTCCTCTTCCTCTCTCCCTTCATTTCTCCCTCTCCCTTTCTCCCCCTTTCTCCCCCTCCCATCTGTCTGCAGTAGGCCGCCCGCAGCTGCGTCTCCCTTTCCCTTTCCCTCTCTCTTCATCCCCCATGTTCCTCTTTCTTCGCCTCAGAACTATTCTAGTATTTTTAGAAAATTTGGCTAGTCCTCAGATTATTTGTTCTGTTATTTTCTTCTCGTTCTTCACCTTTAAGGTATTTTTTTTATTGTTTCGGTTTTTGGCTCATGGTGGCAAGCCAATTTGTCATGTCATCCACTCCAATTGCAGGAGCTTCTGTATCTTCAGGATATATATTTGATAGATTATCCACAACTTGTGTGATTGATCAACAACTTTGTCAGTGGTTGCCATTTACGGTCGAGTAAAAAAAAAAAAAATTTGTTCTATCAAAATAGGAAATTGTGTACACATTGAGAAGAGATGAGTTATTCTTCTTAGAAGTAGCTTTGAGGTTTTATCCTACTGAGTTGCACTATGAGCATCCTTGTAACGATTGCAGTCCCTCAGAATGCACAGATTTCAAAAGAAAGTATATGACCTTGATTATGTAAGGCTTAAGAACAAGATTCTCATGTAACAATTTTCAGGTTGATGTACATCCAACAAAACTTTTCTAGATGGGTAAGAGTGATAGAGGACAAAAGGAGTATCATCAAACATGGGTAGATTGAGATTGGGGGGCAACAATAGAGCAGATGCCTGACCAATTGACAGATGAACATATTATTTCCCTTGTAAAATAGAAGACTAGATGAATATGAAGTTTGGATTTTGGGAGAGATGTTTAGAATTTAGAGCTCTTTGTATTTTGGGGAAAGCACTATTTGTTTTATGTAATTTAGGTACATGTTTCAATTTACAAATCAGGTTCTCCACTTCCGTGCAACCTACTTTTGTCCTTGTCCAATTTCTTATATGGTATTTTGTGATAGTAGATCCCTTCCTTAGACATGAAGAAGTTGAATACTGACAGAACAGTTCTTTCATCTTTCATGCAATTAAGCTATGATTCAGTGCAATTATTCTGTTCATGTTTTTGTTGCTATACTCATGGTTCTAAAATTTCATTGTTATGTTCATGTTTTTTTGTTGCTCATTCATGGTTGCTTGCAATGTTTAGTAGATAATTAAATTTATGTGATTAGTTAGACATATTTTTCTTATTTTGTACAGACTTGCAAATTGAATTAATTTTATCAACTATAAAGGTATTTAGGGAGATTGGTGTCATTTTACCAGTAGTGTGGTTGGCAGTTGGCACCAAACATTGTAATCTAGATTGCCAGTAATGTTGTACCAACATCACATGTTGTACCAAACACAGCAATGCGGGATTACCAAGCATTTTAGAATTGTTAATATATTTGCACTATCTTGCAAAATTACCTGGCAATGCACCATGCACCCTTATATTAGGATAAGCAAGAATTAAGAAACCTTGCCCTAGGGGAAAAAACAAAAAGAAAAAAGCTTACCCGATTGGTTTACAGCAACAAGTACACAATGCAGACTTGGTGGCGGTACTTGAAACTTGAAAGTGCCTTGAGTAGCGATCAACATGTGACATGTTGCTGAGTGCCTGATCTCCTCTTTTCTCTTTCTTGGTTTCTCGTGTTCACCTCCTGACTTTAATAAGCCTCTGTTCCTCACTGTTCCTCAAATCCTATGAAGGAATAAGGGAATAATGTGCCAAACCATGTAGAATATGTCAATCCTTGTAGATTACTGTTATTGCATGATGGTATTGGCTGAATCAACTGTTTTTTTTTAATGGAGTTTCAGGTCTATAGAAATTGAAACTAAGATCACTATGTAATGAACTTCCCTAAATATACATCATAGTTTGTTGTGTTTAGGAAAATATTCAAATGAATTTAAGCCAATGGAAAAAAAATTGTTTAGCTTTACGGAGATATATTTTCTTTTAAATTAAGTTTGTTTGAAAAAAGAGATCTCCATTTTAGATCTCCAATTTCTATATTCCATGAAATGGCTATGTTGTTGGTACTAGATTAGCTTTAGATATTTTAACTTTAGATTTTCTATTAACTATGAGAAACCTGTAACCAGCTTCTGCTGAATAATGAGAAGGCTTTGTAGTTTCTTAGAAGTATTATGTGCCTAAAGTAGACAAGTTTTCTTCTTATTTGAAATGTATCTGTTTTTCATAGTACATATGAATGATCTTACTCATATCAATCATATATTAGCCTTGTTTTTTCTTTGGTATAGTCTTGTTTGTTGAACTGTTTTGGATAAATTCTAACATGGCAGTAAAACATATGCACCATTTTCTTTATATTTGTATCTAACTGAAAGTTCCTGTTCTTACTTGTTTTTGTTTTGTGTAGCATAAACAGAAGATGGCAGTTGCTGGTGTTATTAATCCTTGCTGGCATCTTAATTCATTCCCTCTCTCTTTCCCTGGTTTTGCTCTTGCAACATACTTATTTTTTTAGTCTCTATGATGTTTTTATGAACAAGGCTAACTTTTTTCTTTCTAGGTTTGCTTTTCTTCAAGACTCATACATCATCTATTCCTGTTTACCAGCATTGCAAGGCAAAATTTTGGTTTGTCAAGAAGGTTAATCTGAAACTACCATTTAGCTGCATAAATGAATGCTTTTTAAGTTTTGATTTTTATTTTAAGGTGCAATATATTCATTCCACAGGTTCCAGTAAGATCTACAATACAATTGGCTCCAAGTTTCAGGCCCATTTGTGCATCAATGATAAGTAATGACCAATATGGATTATCTTATGGAGATGGATATGATGAAGAACCATTTTGGTTAAGTATTATGAAGGATATTGCATGGCAAGTATATTTTTATCTATTAGTGAGTAAATGCTATTTTCATGTCGTCAATTGGCATAGTTTGCCTGATCAATATTGCTCCTTCCTTGCCCTTGCAGGAGTTTGAGATCTGTAGCAGTATTCTTGGCTGAGCAGCCTAGTCAGTTGAAGTACATAGAATGGCCAACTTTTCAAAGCACAGTATGTATACCTTTCAAATAGGAGCAAAACAATTTGCCTTGCCTATGATGCATTCTTGTCTTAGTGCTGTTAGTATTTCATTCTTTGCTGCAAAATTGAGACAACAAAGACTTGTGCTATTCCTATTCTTTTATTACTTTGAATGCATTATGTATAACAATAATACAATTGGTGCTCAATGAAACAAGTAAATATAATATGAATTTAAATAGATAAGATAACCAAAAATTGAATCTGAATCATTGGATTGGTTCATGAACATAATAGTGTATTTTAGATATGATCCTCATAGGCTTAACATTGTTTTCTCATTTTATGTTTACAAAATTATTTGTGAGGTATGCTTTATGAATTGCCATTTCAAGAATATTGATTACAGCAAAAATTGAATGGATAACCTGAATGATGTAAAGGTGACTTATCCAGTTGCTGCCAATTACATGAGAATTATCCAAGTTAAGATTGGACTAGCATGAAGGCTAAGCCGCTAAGGTAGTTAAATTTGATTGGATGACCAACTTTATGAAAAGCTTAAGATATTAGTAAGGGTCAAATCTATACATTTATATTCTTAACACTCCCCTTCACGTATGGGAGGGAAGCTTTTGATTCAAGCCCAACATATGGACCGACTTGACTTAGTTAAGGGTATATTTTTTCAAATATTGACACTTGCAAATTTCAAACTCAGGACCTCCTCCTTTGTTAAATGCTAAATTTGATTGGATGGTTCTCTTTCCCAAAAGCCCGAGTTGTTAGGAAAGGGCCAATCTACAACAGTATCAAACTTAGTACCACTTGTTAGGCTTATTGCTTGTTACCTGGCCTATATTTCTCTATTATATAAGGATAAGCTTGATAATGTAGGGGAAGTGCAGGATATTATTTTAATACAAATCATCTTTAGTTCTCTGGCAGACCAGAATGGTTCTTGAAGTTTGATCCTTCGTAAAACATAAGTTAGGGTAAAAAGTGACCTATCATGAGTAAATGGATTAAAGAAGAGTAATGGAGCTAGAGAGAGGAGAAAAAGAATTGTGTTCCCATGGTGAAAGCATACCAATACCATTTTCCATTTACACTATGTGCCTTGGTATGATATCAAGTATAGAAGAGTGATAGTTTGGTGTGCTATGATAAGAAGCACTAGATTCAACATAACCATCTATTACAAGAGACCATCAACAGGGCAAGAAATAACATCATAGAAGTAGAGGTGGCAAATTTAAGCTCGGTCCAATAGTCCGACACGATAAAGTTGTGCTTGGGCCAAGCCTTATCGTGCCAGGCCACTAATGGGCCTAGGGATGGCAAAAAAACCCGTTTAGGTGGGTACCCGCAGGTATTTACCCGTTTATGACGGATATGGGGGGTAGTTTTCTACCTGCGGGTATTTCACGGGTAATTTTTACTACCCGTTTAATAAACGGGGCGGGTACCCGTTACCCGTGAGATTTATTAAATTACATAATTACCCTTGTATATATAAAAAAAAACCCTAAGTTCCTAACCTAAATCAATTCCCCAATCCCCACTACTATCCAACACGCCGCATGCCTCCTCGGTCCTCACTCGTCAAAACCATCTCCCGAGTTCCGACTCCCGACACCCTTACACCCGGACACCCGATGCGTGACGCTCGACTCCCGTTGCGCACACCAGCGGTCGCCGGCTTCGCCCAAGCTTCACCCTTCACTCCTTCTCCGCCGGCTTCGCCCAAGCTTCGCCCTTCACTCCTTCTCCGCAAGCTTCGCCCAAGCTTCGCCTTCTCACTCGTCAAAACCATCGCCCGGACACCTGACGCGCGACGCTCGACGCCCGCTGCTTCAGCCGTTGACTTCACCCAAGATTCACAGCGTCGACTTCCCCGAGCTGCCGAGCGGCCCGAGCGTCAGATTCGCCCAATCTTCACAGCCTCATGGGTAATGATCAACATAATCTTTTCTAGTTTCAGAAAGAATCTGTTAAGGGTTTAGGGTTTAATACAGTAGATGGCTACAACCATTTCTTCTTGACTTTAAGGTTTCGAGGTTTAAGACTGTACGTAGATGGCTATAGTAGATGGTTTAGGGTTTAAGGGTAGTACCCAATCTCCTTGATTTTTTTTTTTAAATTTAAGACGGTAGATTTAGTATAATCTATTCATTTATATGATAGGATTTCTTTCAATTCAATTGATTGCTCTATTTATATACCATCTTGCTAATTTATTTGATTAAATTATTATTTTGGTAGTAGAGTCATTGTTTGACCATCACATGAATTACCACATATATTCTCTTCGTAGAAGAAAGAAGGTGGAGAAGAGGGATAAAGTTTGTGGTAAATCAAGTGGACTAGCACAAATGACAATTCAATTGGTGTTTTCTTTTTTCTTTTTTTTTTTCAAAATGACAATGCAAGGGGAATGAATTAGATTAAATCATGTGCTGTTTTATTGCATTTGTTTTATCAGCTTATCTATGCAACATGAATGATTTCAATCTACATATTGCATTTGTTTTATTAAATTAAAACTGTAGATTTATTTTATTAAATATCATGTAGAATGTTTAATGAGCATTTGTTATGTGATTATACTTTAAGTATGTTTATATTTGAAGTTATCAAAATATTGTGTGATTATACTTGAAGTATGTTTATATTTGAAGTTATCAAAATATTGTGTATACTTGAAGTGTGTTTAATTGTTTATATTTGAAGTTGTTACCTTATTATCAAAATATTGCAATTTAGATTTTTTTAAATTGTTATGGGTAATTAAATGGGTATCCGTCCCCCCGCGGGTAATTAAATGGGTACCCATTTTTGATACCCGCGGGGAATAAACGGGTAGCGGGTACCCGTTTATTTCGCGGGACGGGTAGCGGGTAGGCACCCCCATACCCGCCCCGCCCCGCCCTGTTGACATCCCTAAATGGGCCGGCCTGTTAAGGTATGTAAAGTTAACAGGCCATGCTGAGCCAGGTGGTCTAGGCCCGGTACGACCCGTTATGATTTTTTTAAAAATTATTAACCTAGGCTCAAATTATTAATCGGGTTGAGTCGGTCTATCGTGTTGAATCGGGCCATTCTAGCGCAATAGTAGTCGATATGTCCTTTTCATTGTCGTGCTAACAGACCGTGCAGGACAGCCCGTCAATTTCTGCGTGCCGTGCCGAGCCCGGAGTCCCAAGCTCGAACTTTTATCAGACCGTGCCAAGCCGACCCTATTTTTTGTTCGTGCCGGGTTGGGCCGGCCCGTTAGCCCAGGCTCGGCATGATTTGCCACCTCTACACAAAAGTTGGAGATAAAGTCTCAGTTGCTTAGTACAGTGTGTGACGTGAGGATGGGGCAAAGTGAACATAGTGTAGCCCTAGGGTTAGATAATGTAGCCAAGGCACCTTTTTCATGTAGTAGGCCCCTTGGCTATCATGATCAGAGGAGTGTGTAGAATGACCTGAATGAGTAGAAGGAAACATCAAATGTGAGTGAAGTTGCTAACATTGGTGATGATGAAGTGAATAAAGTTGTCATAAGTTGGATTTAGGCCCCCAAACTGTTGGCAATGGTGTTGGGTGAAATGGCACACTAGAGGGGGGGTGAATAGTGTGTTTACTAAATCTATTAGCCTAAA
The DNA here is from genome assembly GCA_034359265.1 of Canna indica. NCBI lineage: Eukaryota > Viridiplantae > Streptophyta > Magnoliopsida > Zingiberales > Cannaceae > Canna > Canna indica. The sequence continues at coordinate 24,577,290 of CP136898.1, read as the reverse complement.
TCCGATTTTAGTCGTTTTTTGATTATTTAGGCAAATCGCAATTTATCGACTAGATGCGGAAGCAAAAATAAACCAATAAAGCATAAACAAAGATATCAATGCAAACACAAGAATTTATAGTGGTTCGACCCCAATGCCTACTCCATTACCTAAGCACCCTGCTTAGGATTTCCAAACTTAGTTTACTAGATTTAAATCGTTTCCCTTACAAAGAGGACTTTGACTCGAAGAGTCTCACTCTCAATCTAAGGCACTTCCACACCCGGAAGTCTCCGCCTTCTTACCGAGAGCACTCTTCCACCTCAACCCTAAGGGACAACTCAACTAATCCTAGTAAACTACGTTTACAACGGTGGGTTTAAGCCTTAACACCAAGGCAATCACCAACTCAATCAAACCTAGCAACCTAGGTTTACACAAGTTCAGTTACAATGAAATAAACAATAAAATACACCAATAAATGGAGCAATAAATCAACCAATGAAGTGCTTAGCTCCACAACAAGATTCTTAGCTTCCTCTTGATGCCTTTGATGGTGAAACAATGAGGGTAAGGCTCAATCAAAGGGATGAGATATCAAAGCTAAGGTTTTTCCAAGAATTGACGCAATGAAAGATTGGAATTGATCAAGGATGACTCAATGAAGTGTAGGAGTGATCAAAAGTGTTTTAGGAAGGCTTAGACATGGGTATTTATAGAGCCAAGAAGAAATGGAACGAAACAACTGGCTCAACGGGCGAAAAACTAGCCGTTTTCGCCGTTCGGTCGCTTGCCAGTCGATTGCCAAGCGACTGCTGGCTCTAATCGCACTATTCGATCGACCGACAGGTCGACCGAATGAGTCGCGACTTTAGCGATGCGCAATCCGGTCGACCGATCGGTCGACCGACGCACGCACTGCCAAATTTTGGCACACTTCGGTCGACCGAATTGCCTACTGCCAGTTTTTGGCAGCATTCGGTCGACCAAACCTAGACTGGACTGGGCAGTTTGGTTTTGTTTGTTCGTTTTCTGGTTCCGTCTTCACTAAGTCTCTTTATATAACATTTATTAACTTTAAGTTAACAACTTTAAAACATAAATGTTATGTAAGGATTACCCCTCATTTGGATTCAATAAAAATATCTAAAAAATCAAAATCCTTAAGAATCAAAATCTAGTTTTTGGGGTCTTAGTACAAATTTTCAGAAAATAGAAATTTTCTAATCTTTTGGGTCAAATATGGTTAGGCTAAAGGTTTTTTAAAAAATCCTTAAAAATACCTCATTATCTAATTTTAACCCAAGGAACAATTACCGTCATTTTTTATGTCAAGTAAATGTCTAGGTCATGTAGCTCTTCAAAGGGCTCCTTAGGCTTAGTGAATTCAGGGCGGTTTTCGGGTTTTCATGTTTTGGGTTTCGGGTTTGGTTTTAGGGTTCTTTGCATCATAAAAAGGATATACAACATATCTAGACATCCTAAACCTAAACTCTAACTTCTTGAAGAATCTCGAGCGCCGACGAGCGTCCTTGCCGATTTCTCTGATATCTTCGATTTTTTCGATCGGGGACGTCGAGCGCTAACCGACTTGGAACCTGAAAGATTTCTCAATGAAACATTAGTTCCATGTTTGTTATCATCAAAACCGAGATTAAGATCAAGGTTGAAAACCTTAAGCTAACAATTGGTCTTGATTGATCGCATGTATTCATTGATGAAATTATCCCTGCATTGTATCATCTGCAATTTTGCTTTGAGTTAGGGTATATATAGTCAAGAGTGTGAAAGGCACCAAAAGGGCTTGCAAAGATGGTGTTGAGGTGGATAACCATTGGGAGGACCAACTCAGTGAATGCACAGATGATCCGCATTAGGTTGATCCTTCTTGACCGCTGCTTTTTTAGGCTAGATTTGCTGATATAGGGTGAGGATTGATGTTGTCAACAATGCCAAGAAGATCATCAATGTGCAATAGAGGGATAAACTGTGTTCCAAAGGAGATAATTTCCATGAGTAAACTTTTAAGGAAATGATTTTGCATCAGTGCGAGATGGAGGACTGGGGGCAACGGGCAACCAACAATATTGTCATCATCTACTTGTTCAAGGAGTTATGGATTTTCTTAAAAAATTTAGTTGAACATTCTTTTGCCTCATAATATGACCCTTTCCCTTTTTATAAACCCCCTTATTGAAAGAAAAAGAAAGTAGGCAATAAGGAATTGCATATCACAAAATCAAATTCCTTCACGAAAGGATAATTACTCATCTATTTATCTCGTAATGGGTCCCAACAGCTACTCATTGATCTGTGAAATTTGAAGTAATTGTTCCAATTCAGTAAATAGTAGTTATAAAATTGTTGGTATATTTTTTTGAAGAATTTGGACCAAGAGTCTGGGTGCTATAAAAATTTTGCTAAATTAACACCCTCAACTGCGTGGATTTCATTATAGGGAATTGCCATGTAAGAAGCTAAAGATGCATGATAATTTAAGCACAACTTCATAGCGCATAAGAATGAAATAGTTGCTAAGAACTTAATCAACATAATTTAAGAGAAAAATACTATTATATGATGATTAGCCATGTATCATGATACAGTAAGGAAATTCAAAATTAATGAAGATATAAACTAAGTGAAAATTGCCAACATTATGCCTCTAGGAACAAAAACTAAATTTTTAATACCAAGTAAAAAATTGGTGCTTGATTTGTGGGTCAAGCCTAACCTTAATAGGCTTGATGTATGCCCAACTACTTGTTTGAGATATGAGCTGCTTATGTACTCTGCAATCTGATGAACTAATTTTGAAACCCTTATCTCTCAATACAATGAAAATAAAATGAGAATCCACTAAGAGCTGATATCATCTGTTTTTTATCATAGTGCCAGAGGTTCTCTGTCAATGCAGACTACAGAGTCTATGGAGGGTCATTATACCAACCCTTACCCTTGCATAGCAATGAGCCTGTTTTGTAGAATGGAACCCTGATATCCCATTGAAATGGAGCAACCTTTTCATTGTACCAATGACAATGTTGTCAAGGTGAGCGCCTAGGTCTTAGCAATATCAGGAGATGGCATACCCCAAACATGGTCAGGTGAGCACATGTTGCGCATAGATGCCAATTAGGTATGCCTAGGTGAATACTGGGCTTCTTGCTTTTTTTTGATGTTTAGAAAAAAGGGAAAAAGTAGGGGCTAACAGCTGTCAAGAGATATGAAAATATGATTTTTTTCTCCATTCACACGTCTTCCTCTCCCCTTTCTTCTCATGCACGACCACATGTCTATGAGCAAAACCCTGGTTTGTCTAGCAGAGCAAGTGAACAACAGGCGGCGCCGCGGCGGGTGAATGCAGCTGTCCAGGTACTGCGGCAGCTGATGTGCTTCTACTCTCTGAACAGAACTGAACTTCTGCTGCTCGTCGTCTTCTTCTCTGCTCAGCACTGCTGCTCTGATCTCTGCACAGAACTAAAACTAAACTGCTTCTCTTCTCTGTGCAGAACTGCTCCTCCTCATCTTTTCAGTTCTCTTCAGAGAACTGAGAATCTGAACTTAGAATCTCTTCACTGCTGAACTTTTTTGAGCATGCCTTCTTCACTGTTCAATCTTTAAAATAATTCTTTTGTTGCTGCAATCTGCATTCTTTGTTTTATACAAATACATAGAAGTTATTTCATATATTTGCAAATTGCATTGCTTTCTTCTTCATATTATGTGTTATACTAATATACATACATTTATATGGATTTAGCACCTTGCTTCTTCAATCAGGCTTGTGCATTTTTAGCGCCTAATGTGCTATGCTTCTTGAGGGGTCTTGCACCTTGGCGCCTTGAGAACCTTGGCCAATGAAACCTCCTCCATGTTTCATTACATCCCTAAGAAGAATTACAGTTTGTTTATTAAAGGTTTGCAAAGGCAATTGATGGCGAGAGCATGGTTTAGAAAATTAGTCTTTCCAACTATGGGAATAAGGGCTCATGGAACTATAGTTAGTAGTCTTCTTATATGGATGATCTTATGCAAAATGCAAATCTCTTGCAAGGAGTGTAGATTCTAGAGCAAATGACACGCCTGAGGGGATAGTGTGTAAAGACTAAATTTAGCATAATGTCAATTTTATCTGTTCAATTAATGAATGACAATTCCAACATCGATTACACAATTCAAGTCTAGTGGAAGTAATATAAATCAATTAAGCGCACACACAAGGAAATCAATGCTAACACATTATTTATATTGGTTCGGCTTCTAATCAAGATTACTTCCATTACCCAAGCTCCTCACTTAGAATTTCAAACCAGTTTACTAAATGGATAGTTTCCTCCAAGAGGATTTACAAGGTAGGGCTACAATCCTCTCCCCGATGGCACCTCCAACACCTCAAGCTCTGAGGACAATTAACTAAACTAGCAAAACCTGAGTGGATTTATGCCTCTACACCGAGGCAGCCACTCAAATCCTAAGAACTACACCTTATGTCAAAACCAAGCTTGAATCAAACAAAAGCAACACAAAAATTACAAACAAATGAGAGCAAATAACAAAGAAGTACAACTTAGCTATCGAACCAAGCTCCTAGCTCCTCTTTACGTTGGGATAAATCAATGGAAAGTTAAGGCTCAATCAAGAGAAAAATGGTGAAGCTAGGTCAAACTCAATGGAAAAAGTGGTCAAAATAGCTAGAAAAAACGAACGTTGGGCGACCGAACCTTCGACCGAAAATGCATTATGTGCAGTTTTAGTGCAGGTTGATTTTGGTTCGAGGTTTGATGCAACGGTTTGATTTTCATGATCATCAACTTGCATATGAAGGATAATATAATAATTCTTAACACCCCAAACCTAGTCTTCAAGTCTTTTTTACTTCCGACCATGGATTAACGTTCTCTTGAATTTTTTCAGTTTCGTATTGATCACTCATATTGCGGTACCTAAAATTATTTCTCAATTAAACTTTAGTTCCTGGTTTGTTATCATGAAATTGAAAACCAAGATATAGACAAGGTTGAAAACCTTAGGCCAACATGGTTGGCTAGATACATGCTTTGGGGAATCATTTGGCGCTGTGGATCTTGGAGCATGCGTGAGGTTGTGTTCACTAAAGTCATTTCAGTGCTAACTGTTAGAAAACTATAGAGAGAGATTTGAATACAGCAGACTTACAATTGATGATGAATCAGCAATCCAATTTCACTCCAGATCCAGATTTGCACACACAACCAGCTCCATCAACAGAAGATGAACAAATAAAAGGAAAAGGTGGAAATCTCAGATTCAGATCGAATGGATTCAAATGTTTACAAAATGCAGTATTTATAGTTCAGTACTAACTGAACTCTATTTCAAAGGAAAGACACGTGTACAACCTATATTAAATCCTATACAGAAGCTATTTGAAATGTATCTTACAATTACAGATTAATGACAGATATTTGAGCTATTTCTTATTACATTTTAACACTCCCCCTTAATAAGAAATATCTTTCAGACCAGTTAAATCTCTCATGTATTGAAATTTATCCAAAGACAGAACTTTGGTGAACATATCAGCTTGCTGATCCTCTGTTCTGCAGTACTCAAGTTCAATTTGTTCAGCTAGTATCTGCTCTCTGATAAAGTGATGCTTGATTTCAATATGCTTTGATCTTCCATGTAGTACAGGGTTGTGAGCTAGTGAAATTGTTGATGTGTTGTCACAATAGATGATAGTAGCTTGGTTTGTTTCGATTCCTAAATCATTCAGGATTCTTCGCATCCAGATGGCCTGGCAACATGCTGTAGTAGCTGCAATGTACTCAGCTTCTGCAGTGTACAATGCAATTGAGTTCTGCTTCCTTGAGCTCCAGCACACTGAACCAGAACCAATCTTAAACAGATAACCCGAAGTACTTCTTCTATCTTCCAGTGATCCACCCCAATCACTATCTGTGTATCCGACTAGTTGCAGATTTGTGTTCCTATTGTAGAACAAACCAAACTTCAATGTACCTTTCAGATACCTTAGCACTCTTTTTGCAGCTTTGAAATGAGCAATTTAGGGATCACTCATGTATCTTGACAGTATGTTAACACTAAACATAATGTCAGGTCTTGTATGTGTAAGATACAGCAAGCTTCCCATTAAACTCCTGTATACATGAGCATCAGCCTTTTGTTCATCTTCATCAGCAGCAAGCTTTGTACCAGTTACCATGGGGCTTCCAACTGAATGGCATAGACTCATGCCAAACTTTTCTAACATGTCACTGATATATTTCTTTTGTGACACTGATACCCTCTTTGCTTTGATTGATCTCCAATCCTAGAAAAAACTTCATTTCACCAAGATCAGTCATCTCAAATGAATTGAACATTTTGCATTTGAAATCTTCTCCCATAGACTCACTGTCACTGCAGTATAACAGGTCATCTACATAGAGTAATACAATCAACATATGACTGTTTTCATCCTTCTTTACATAGAGTGTATACTCATTTTTACTCTGAAATTTTTCATCAGTGAAGAAAGTGTCAATCTTCTCATACCAGCTACGTGGAGCTTGGTTGAGTCCATACAATGCTTTCCTCAATCTATATACCAGGTGTTCTTTACCTTCTACCACAAAGCCTTTAGGTTGTGCTACATATACTTCCTCTTTCAGCTCTCCATTCAGAAAAGCGGACTTGACATCTAGCTGAAACACCTTCCAGTTTTGAATTGCTGTCACACATAACAACATTCTGATTGTATCAAAGCGAGCAACCGGAGCAAAAGTTTGAAAACAATCCTGCCCTATTGTTTGCATATAGCCTTGGGCTACAAGTCTTGCCTTTAACTTTGTAATCACCCCATCAGCATTCTTCTTAGCCTTGTAAATCCATTTTAGGCCAATTGTTTCTTTTCCTTTTGGCAGCTCAGTAAGATACCAGGTATCATGCTTGTTGATTGAACTCAGTTCTTCCTCCATAGCTTTCTTCCAATTTGGAATTCTTATAGCTTCATCAAATGTGCAAGGTTCAGACAAACTCCATTAAGTTGCATCTCTCACATCTTGCATAGATGTCAGCTACACTTCTAAAGCCTCTGGGTGGTGGTGAAGAATCATTACTGCTCTCACTTTGAACATTTCCATTTATAGTGTGTTCAGACATAGAGTTTTCATTCAGCTCATCACTCAATAAGTTCTTTTCTTCAGCTTCTAAATCATGGACTTGCACACCATGATTTGAACTGCACCTCAAATCAGTAGAGTCTTCTTTACTCTTTTCTTTAAAATCATCTATACCAAGATGCTCTTCATCAAAGGTTACATCCCTACTTATTATCAATTCTTGCTTTTCAGGATCAAACAACCTGTAACCCTTGGTTTCTGAACTGTACCCAACAAGTATAGTTCTTCTGCTTGTATCATCCAATTTCCTTCTGATTTGTTTTGGAGTATGACAATAAGCTATGCAGCCAAAAATCCTCAAGTGACTCACATTGGGTTTTCTGTTAAACCACATTTCATATGGTGTTTTATCTCACAAAGCTTTAGTGGTACATCTGTTGATGATATATGCTGAGGTATTCAATGCTTCAGCCCACAAGTTCTTAGGTAAACTGCTCCCCCTCAGCAAGCATCTAGTCATTTCCACTAAAACCCTGTTCTTCCTCTCAGCTACCCCGTTCTGTTGGGGTGTGTAGCTGGCTGTTAGTTGATGTTTAATTCCAGTTTCAGTGCAGAATTCATCAAAAGCCTTTGAGGTGAATTCTCCACCTCTATCTGTTCTCAAGACTTTTATTCTTGAGTTAACTTCATTCTCAACAGCTGATTTGAACTTCTTGAACAGATTTAGAGTTTCAGATTTCTGCTTCAAGAAATACACCCACACCATCCTGCTCCAATCATCCACAACCACTGCAACATATTTATATCCAGAGTAAGAATCTACTTCCATAGGTCCACACAGGTCAGCATGTACCAGCCCTAACACTTAAGTAGCTCTGGTAGCTGTATTTTTAGGGAATGATAATCTGGATTGCTTTCTCAGTTCACAAGTGTTACACACACTTCTGCTTCCTGTATGTTTCAACTCTGGAACACCTTCAATCATATGTTTAGTAGTCATATCAATAAGTGATTGTTCATTGACATGTCCCATGCGTTTATGCCATAGACTTAAATCAGTTTCAACTCCACTTTCAGCCCTTAATGCGAAATTAGAACTACTTGTTCTTAGCCATACTCACAGTGCATACAATCTTGTCAGGTTGAGTACTTGAGTATATATTGAATACAACCTTGTATCCATCTCTCAGCAGTTGTCCAATGCTTAACAAGTTAGATTCCAAGTCTGGTACAAACAGTACCTTCTTGATCACCATTAAACCTTGATCAGTATTCAGTTGTAGGTCACCCAGTCCTCTTGCTAGTTTCACTAAGCCATCTCCAAGTCTTACTTCAGTAGAATGATCAGTATTTAAGTTGATGAACATATCTCGGCATGCAGTCATGTGATTACTGCATCCGGAATCCAAATACCAACAATCTGAGACACTATCATCTACTTTAGCTAGAAGCAGTACTTCCTCCTCTTCATCTTCATCATCTGACTTCTTTTCTTCAACAAAATTAGCTTGCTTTTCTCGTTCATGTCTTTGCTTGAGCCAGCACTTCTTTTCAACATGTCCAACTTTGTTACAGTAGTAGCATTGAAATTTCTTTTTGCGGATGTCTCTTGATACAGCTTCTTTTTTATCTGCATTGGGCCTTGCGTAGTCACTGTTTCTGTTGGACTCATTGCTTCTGCTGTTCTTTTTCACATTTGATTTTTTACCTGATCTCATAAAGAATGCTGCTCCCTCATCTGTATTTTTCTCAAATCCACTCATCCTCTCGGCATGAGATAAAAGAGAGCTTAGCAACTCTTCACTGGTCCATCCTCTTCACATCCCTTCCTTCTTCAATAGCTGTAACTACATGGTCAAACTTCTGAGGTAAACTTCTCAGAATTTTCTTAACAACTCTTACTTCCTCTATCACATCCCCAAATCCACGAATCTGATTCACTATATCAATTACAGCAGAAACAAATTCGTTGATATCCTCATCTTCTTCCATGAAGGCACTTTCAAATTTTCTATGCAGAGTTTGTAATTTTATCTCCTGTATTCTTGATGAGCCATGGTATCTATGCTCTAGAATCTGCCAAGCTTCTTTGGCTGAGTTGATCTTACCTAGTCGAGTAGCGATCTCCTCTGACAATGCTTGCTGTATGCAATAGATTGCTTTCGCATCTCTTTTCTTCACCTCTTTGAGCCGATTCACTGTCAGATTCTCAGGTGCATAACCCTCTTCTAATAGATCCCATAGATCCCATAGATCCATAGTGATGAAGTAGTTCTGCATCTTTGAACTCCACAGTTCATAGCCAGTACCTGAAAAAATCGGCACCGGCGGCAGACTAGAGGAACTTGCCATTATGCGTTCAATCCCTCAAATCCGTCTTTGATACCAATGTTAGAAAACTATAGAGAGAGATTTGAATACATCAGACTTACAATTGATGATGAATCAACAATCCAATTTCACTCCAGATCCAGATTTGCACACACAACCGCTCCATCAACAGAAGAAGAACAAATAAAAGGAAAAGGTGGAAATCTCAGATTCAGATCCAATGAATTCAAATGTTTACAAAATGCAGTATTTATAGTACTAACTGAACTCTATTTCAAAGGAAAGACGCGTGTACAACCTATATTAAATCCTATACAGAAGCTATTTGAAATGTATCTTACAATTACAGATTAATGACAGATATTTGAGCTATTTCTTATTACATTTTAACACTCCCCCTTAATAAGAAATATCTTTCAGACCAGTTAAATCTCTCATGTATTGAAATTTATCCAAAGACAGAACTTTGATGAACACTAACTACTCTCACTTACCCAAGGAAAAATGTTGATCCTAGTGGGGAAATGCATAGAGTTCATATGGAAAGTCAAGAAGCACTATGAAAAGCCTTGATAGCAGCAGGTTACATCTGGTGGACTAGAAGTATCTAAAATGAATGGTGATGGCATTTGAGCTGTTTGGTTTTTAAGCCACATGCTACACCACCTACCTCAAGGAGCTTGTAGCACAAGAAGGCTACCAGATGGTATATATACAAGGCACATAACGTCAGGAACTAACAGGCATGAATATGGAAAAGTTGCGGGTTAATAGAGTCAACTTACTAGACTCATTATGGTATATATACAAGGCACATAACGTCAGGAACTAACAGGCATGAATATGGAAAAGTTGTGGGTTAATAGAGTCAACTTACTAGACTAATGCTTATTTAACTTTAAATATCATGCGCAAAGTCTCATTTAGCATAGTATGCCTCACAAATTTCTTGAGAAACAAAACCCATTTATTCAGAAGTCTCTTTTCAAAAGAAAATATACTTTGGTTCTTCCTTAAATGCTTATCTAACAGTTTCTAATATTAATCATAGTTGAAATGCACTTGCCTTTTCTTTGATCTATTAACAGTTACGGATGTTAATTAATATAAATATTCATTTATGCAGTTGAAGACAGCTACTCTTACCCTAGTTCTTGTGGCTTTGCTCATTGTTGCTTTGTCCTCCATCGACTCGTGCCTTTATTATGTATTGGCTTTGCTACTGAGAAAAACTGCATAGTTACAGTACATGTATACATAAGAAACTTTTTGGTCTTTTCACATTGACCTTTTTATTTTGCATTTGTTACCTTAAATAAAGAGACATCTCGAAAGCTTGGATACTTGTAGTTTATATAGGCTTCTCTGGTAAGTGTTGAACAAGAACATCTTGGACTTATCAAGTATAATTTCTTTGGAGACCATCATCTATTTATAAACTTTGCATGCATTTGTGCCAGATTTGACCTTCTCAGTACTGCTTTACAGTAACTCTTTCAAAATTTTGTAGCAAAAGAGTGTAGTGAAGTGTAGTTGGACGATCTAAACATCAGCTCATTGTAAGCTTTAAATATCTTGTATATTTTCTTCTCTGAAGGAATTTTTTTACCATCTACAGATATTATGATTCTTTCTTCTTTACTTTGCAGCATTCAAAACCATATCAGCATTTACTCTTGATTTGATTGGTTTGACCAATCAATTGATCTAGGTTATAATGTCATGATATTTTTTTTAACATAAAAATACAGGAATATTTTGAGAAAAAAAATAGCAGCTTCTCAGTGCCAAATGATTTGATTTCTTTGGGGACAAATTATATATAATTGAGTTGAATTTGAATTTTTCCCTTTATGTGCTATTAACAAAACTAGCTTTATCATTTTCTTTATTGAACCATGTTTTTAATGTCAGACATTTTTTATATAAAAATAACATGTATGCAATTAATGTTAGTCACAGGTGGACATAGTGATCCAATTAAAATTGGGTAAATTAATGAATCTAATTCAAATTATAATGAAATTAACTAATCTAACCTAACTTTAATATGCATCAATTCTAACATGACGTTTTGAATTAACATCAATTATATTCCATCGTCAAATTGCTATTACAGAAACGGTTAGTTGTTGATGTGGCATTTAAGTCAGTAACTAATATATTATTTTATTTATACTTATATACACAAGTCAATTGTTGAAACTTAAATAAAAATACACAAAATTTTAGCTCGCCATTCATCCCCACTCGAACTACCCCACTAGCTATCTGCTTACTAATATGTATTGATAATATGACGTGGCATTTCAATCAGCAACTATTGCGGGTTATCAAGTTATATTACTAAGCGGGTAGTAGGGAGTTCGGATGGGGATGAATGCCGGGTTAGTATTGTGTGTATTTTTTTATTTTCAGTTGTTGACTTATGTATATGAGTATTAAAAATTAATATATTAGTTGTACACTAGGATGTCACGTTAGCAACTAATGGTTTAATTAACATCAACTTGATAGCGGGATATAATTGATGTTAATTTGAAATTTCACGTGAGAATTGATGTAAATTAAAAGTTAGATTAGATTCGTTAATTTTACTGTAGTTTGTGTTAGATTCATTAATTTTCCCATTAAAATTCATATGTAGGTAAGTACTAAAAATTCTACTTTGGCCTTGAAGTTCGTTACGTAACCAAAATCCAATAAGACAACATGAATTTAGAAGTATATCACAATTGAATATTGGAATAATATTTTATACAGTAATGAAATGTTCATGAGGAAAAACATAAACAACTAACTCGCACACCTCTTCTATTTTATCTAACTAGACTTTCTCAACTACTAACTCGCACCTGCGGATCTGAGGCAAGAACAACAAAAGTCAACGAAAAACTAAGTAGGATTCTCAATATGTCCACGGATAAGATGATTAGTCATTATGCTAAAATGATTTGTACATAACTATATGAACATCACAACTATTTTTTAATATGATATCAACCTTAGATCAACACACATGCATCTATCAACCACTATATAGATGTATAATAATGTATGCACCCCATAATCATTATCATATGCTCATGTCAACTAATACAAAGCCAAATCATATATGCCCTATCGACTAATGTGTACCTGCATAATAATCATCCAATCAAGAGCGTAGTGGACAACTAGGTTTCCCCCGCACTAAAGCACATCGAGAGTGACATCTTAAGCCCACTCAAGCAAGAGGTGCGACTACCTTGAAGGATAGTTTGTCGACATCTCACACTTGCACTCTGTGTGAAAATTTGTGATCATCAGTGTCACCGCCCATACATCTGGAGTCAATAATATAAAATGTCCACGATCGAAACCTTCAATACACCTATATCTAACGGGCCCAATAATAGATCATATAATGCACACCTAAACCTCATCACCCTAATGAATAATATGTGCAACTTGTCAACCATACGTAATACAAATATATGCAATATGTCAATGATGTCACTAATAAGTTCAACAACAATAACATAATTAAGAGCAACATAACTAACATTTAAACATAACAAATCAGTAATCTTACCATGCAATAGCACCAATCACTATATAATTGCTAATATGTTATGTCCAAAGAAAATGCAATCAGAGTACAATAGAATCCGAAGCAACACAAGCAAAAGAAGCAAAAAAAAATATTTTTGTCATTTTACTCGTCAATAATTCATCGAGTACAAAAAAATCGATCCACAAATCCTAACCACACCTTTCAGACTAAATTTTAACTTAATTCAATATAATTATGTAACTCCATGATTATAACTACTCTTGAAACCAACTTCAGACATCAAGCTTCGATTATTTAATTAACTAAATCCTTATAATTAAACATTAAATACCAACAATACTGATATAAAAATTCATTCGATTAGACTCTTTAATATAACAATCAAACATTAATATGACATTTATCGAATCAACCTCCTTCATCATCTCTAATTATCCAATCCTAAATCAGTCGGGTAACCTTTATAACATGCTCCTTATAATTAATCATATAATCTATGTAGTCAAACAATATAAATTAATTTCGTGACTCAATTTAACATAAACCAATATACATTATATATATATATCAAAAATGAGTCAAAATCAATTAATCACCTCCAATAATACTGAACATAAAAAGGTCCCATCAAATAATCTCTGATATGAAATCATCACGTATGAAATATGAAAATCTACAACTTTGGCATTCACCCTAACTTCAACCAGAATATCTAAGTTCTTCAAATAATTTATTTTCTATTTTCTATATACTAATTAATTCAAAATCAAAAATCAATATTTTATTTTCCTTCTCTTCTCTCACTCTCTCTTAACCTTTTTTTTTTCTTCTTCTTTACACACGACATCACCTATTTCCATTCATCCTTTCTCTCCCTCTCTCTCCAACACCAGGACACCAATTCGTACAAATTTGCACTATTTCCTTCTCTCATCTCTAATCCAAAACCATGATTCCAAATGACAATGGATGCGTAAGTGACGAAAAAGAAAGGAGAGATGAATAAATCCTACATCGAATCGCTTCGATCGTTGGCCAATCACCGCTCCAACCTCCCCTTCTCATGACGGTTGCCATCTCTAAATGAAAGACTCAATGAAACTAGGTTTTAACTTGATTTGGGCATTTTATAGAAAAATCGTTCAATTACTTAAATTTACACCTATATTCCCTAAATCATATGAAAATTATGAAAATTACCAGAAAATCCAAAAAAAATATTTATTCAAATTTTCGAGTGTAACAATCCTCCCCACATTTAAGAAATTTGATCTTTCAAATTCGAGCACCTCAATCATCATTATAACCATATACTCAACTCTGTAACACACATGCCCTCCATCTCTGATCGACACCCTAACAAAACATCATAACATTAATAGACTATTTGATGACTTTAAAGCTATCACCATATTAATTATCAAATTAAATTTATCAACTTAAGATAATAATCATAAAATAATAAGATCCCCTCCTTCTACCAACTCCGGTTCATTATATTTCATACATACAATAAATTCCACACCCACTCTAACCTCAATTTTCACAACCATTTATCAATCATATTATATATCACCGTCATCAACCAACAATCTAAATATAAATAATTCCAACACCAAATAGACTATCATAAGTCAATCACAAAATAGACAACCTAGTAACACAAATAAGTTTCATGCGAATTCATACTTTATCATTCTAATCATAATAAATCTTAATCCCTACTTGTCATAAGAAGGATCCAATGCTCTAATACCAATTTTTTGTTCCATGCCTACGATTATCCTCAAATGGAGGGTGTCACCTATGAATCATGTAACAAAAGTCCAATAAGACACATCATAAACTTAAGAGTATATCACAATTGAATATTGGAATAATATTTTACACAATAATGAAATGTTCATATATAAGAAAAAACTTATACAACTATGAGAATCGACGCCAGAGCACACCTCCTCCATTCTATCGAACTAGACCTCCTCAGCTACTAACTCGCACATGCGAATCTGAGACAATGACAACAAAAGTCAACGAAAAGCTGAGTAGGATTCTCAATATGTCAACAGATAAGATGATTCGTCATTATGCCATGATGATTTGTACACAACTATATAAACATTACAACTATTTACCTATCTATGCGCATGCCAACTAATCTGATATCAACCTTAGATCAACACTCATGCATCTAACAACCACTATATAAATATATAATAATGTATGCACCTTATAACCATTATCATATGCTCATGTCAACTAATACAAAGCCAAATCATACATGTCATATTGACTAATGTGTACCTGCATAATAATCACCCAATCAAGAGCCTAGTGGACAATTGGATTTCTCCCGCACTCCTGCGCCTCGAGAATTGACATCTCAAGCCCGCTCAAGCCAGAGATGCGGCTATCCTGAAAGATAGCCCGTCAACATCTCACACCTCGACGTCGCACACTCGCACCCTGTGCAAAAATTCGTGATCATCGGTGTCGCCCATACACCTTGGGTCAATAATATAAAATGTCCACGACCGAAACATCCAATACACCTATATCTAACAGGCTCAATAGTAGATCATATAATGCACACCTAAACCTCATCACCCTAATGAATAATATGTGCAGATTGTCAACCATATGTAATACAAATATATGCAATATGCCAATGATGTCACTAATAAGTTCAACAACAATAATATAACTAAGAGCAACATAACCAACATTTAAACATAACAAATCAGTAATCTTACCATGCAATAACACCAATCACTTTATAGTTGCCAATAAGTTATGTCCAAGGAAAATGCAACAAAAGTACAACAAAATCCGAAGCAACACAAGCAAATGAAGCAAAAAAGTATTTCCGTCATTTTACTCGTTAAAAATTCATCGGATATTAAGAAATCGATCCACAAATTCCAACCACTCCTTTTAGACCAAATTCTAACTTAATTCAATATAATTTTGTAACTCTATGATTATAACCACTCATGAAACCAACTTCAACACAAGCTTCGATTATTTAATTAGCTAAATTCATATAATCAAATATTAAATACCAACAATACTGATATAAAAATCCATTCAATCAGTTGTTTTAATATAACAATCCAAAATTAATATGACATAATTTATCAAATCAACCTCCTCCGTTATGTCTAACTATCCAATCCTAAATCAGCCAATGAACTTTTATAACATGCTCATTGTAATTAATCATATAATCCATGTAGTCAAACAATATAAATTAATTTCATGACTCAATTTAACATCTACATACATAAACCAATATACATCAACCATATATACATAAAAAATTAGTCAAAATCAATTAATCACCTCCTATAATATTAAACATATAAAGGTCACATCAAATGATATCTGATCTGAAATCTTCATCACGTTTGGAACATGAAAATCTATAACTTTGGCATTCATCTCAACGTCAATCGAAACTCTAAGTTCTTCAAATAATTTATTTTTTATTTTCCATTTACTAATTAATTCAAAATCAAAAATCAATATTTTATTTTCACTCCCTTCTCTCTCCTGTAGCTTGCTTTTTTTCTTCTTCTTTACGCACGGCTGCACCTATTTCCATTTATCCCTCATGTCTCTCTCTCTCTCAAACATCGGGATATCAATTCGTACAAATTTGCACTTTTTTCCTTCTCCCATCTCTAATCCAAAACCATGATTCCAAATTGCAATGGACGGGTAAGTGACGAAAAAGAAAGGAGAGATGAATAAGAATCCTACCTCGAATCGCTCCGATTGCCGACCAATCACCGCTCCGACCTCCCCTTCTCACGACAACTGCCATCTCTAAATGAATGACTCAATGAAACTAGGTTTTAGTTTAATTTGGGTATTTTATAGAAAAATCGTTCAATTATTTAAATTTACACATATATCCCCTCAATCATATAAAAATTCCAAAATCTACTAGAAAATTCAAAAATATATTTATCCAAATTTTCGGATGTAACAATCCTCCCCACATTTAAGAAATTTGATCCTCCAAATTTGAGCACCTCAATCATCATCATAACCACATACTCAACTCTGTAACACACATGCCCTCCATCTATGATCGACACCCTAATAAAACATCATAACATTAATAGAATATTTGATCATTTTAAAGCTATCACCGTATTAATTATCCAATTAAATTTATCAACTTAAGATAATAATCATAATTAAATCAAATAATAAGATTTTCTCCCTCTACAAACTCTGGTTGATTATATTTCATACATACAATAAATTCCACACCCACTCTAACCTCAATTTTCACAACCATTTATCGATCATATTATATATCACCATCATCAACCAACAAACTAAATATAAATAATACCTACACCAAATAGACTATCATATGTCAAACACAAAACATACAACCTTGTAATACAAATAGGTTTCATGCAAATTCATATATTATCATCCTAATCATAATACATCCTAGTCCCTACTTGCCAAAAGAAGGATCCAATGCTCTAATACCAAATTGTTATGCCCTGCCTAGGATTATCCTCAATTGGAGGGTGTCACCTAGGAATCACGTAACAAAAATCCAATAAGATAACATAAACTTAAAAGTATATCACGATTGAATATTGGAATAATATTTTACACAATAATGAAATGTTCATAAGGAAAAACGTATACAATACTATGGGAATCGACGTCAGAGCACACCTCTTCCATTCTATCGAACTAGACCTCCTCAACTACTAACTCACACCTATGGATCTGAGGCAAGGACAATAGAAGTCAACAAAAAATTGAGTAGGATTGTCAATATGTCAACGGATAAGATGACCCGTCATTATGCCATGATGATTTGTACACAACTATATGAACATTACAACTATTTTTCTATCCATGCTCATGCCAATTAATGTGATATCAACCTTAGATCAACACTCATGCATCACAACAAGAAAGTATTGAAAAACTGGCATAAAAAATCTGGTGCATGCGGCAGGCGCTGGTCTGAAATCGACGCCACAGGCACCGATTTCAATGTATTGGCGCCGGAAAAAACCGGCGCCTCACAGCCTGGTGCCAGTAAATACCGGCGCCAGCCTGATCTGGCACCGATTTTTTTCGGTGCCTGGGCGCCCAGTCATTAAAATTTTAAAATTTCAAATTTCAAAAATAATATAAAAAAATAAAAATAAAAATTTAGTCCCCCATTTGAAAAAATATTTTTTTAAATTTTTTTTGATTGTTATGAATACAAAATTTTTAGTCCCACGTCATCTAAATTTGTTTTTTTACTATTTCTTGAACATTATAAATATAATGATGAACTTAAAATTTTTTATCAACTAACAAAATTTCAATTATAATTTTAAACATTATATTAAAATTCAAACATTTATTTTATTTAAATATAATATGTTATATATTTTATAAATTAATAATATATTATTTACAAATATATAAAATTAAAAAAAAAAAAAAAAAATTGCATACTGGCGCCTGGTGTAGGCGCCGGTATGCAAATAATGCGTGAAAACCGACGCCTTGTATCAGGCATCGGTTTTCAAAAACTGACAGTCTTTGGCCGTCGCTTTGGTTATTTATTCACTTTTATTTTTCGACTCTCAAATCGACTCTTTTTGGTGTGTCTGAATTTATGTTTAGGCTTCAAAAAAAAGTCGATTTCTCGATTAAAAAGAGTCGGTATTCTAATATTTTGTTGTAGTGCATCTATCTACCACTATATAAATGTATAATAATGTATGCACCTCATAACCGTTATCATATGCTCATGTCAACTAATACAAAGCCAAATCATACATGCCATATCGACTAATGTGTACCTGCATAATAATCTCTGAATCAAGAGCCTAGTGGACAGTTGGATTTTCTTTGCATTCCCGCGCCTCGAGAGTGGCATCTCAAATCCGCTCAAGCAAGAGGTGCGACTACCCTGAAGGATAGCCTGTCGACATCTCACACCTTGACGTCGCACACTCGCACCCTGTATGAAAATTCATGATCACCGGTGTCATCGTCCATACATATTGGGTCAATAATATAAAATGTCCACGACTGAAACCTCCAATACACCTATATTTAACGAGCTCAATAATAGATCATATAATGCTCACCTAAACCTCACCACCGTAATGAATAATATGTCCAGTTTGTCAACCATATGTATTACAAATATATGGAATATGCCAATGATGTCACTAATAAGTTCATCAACAATAAACCTAACAAATCAGTAATCTTACCATGCAATAGCACCAATCACTATATAAATGCCAATATGTTATGTCCAAGGAAAATGCAACAAGAGTACAACGAAATCCGAAGCAACACAAGCAAAAGAAGTAAAACAAGTATTTCCGTCATCTTACTCGTCAAGAATTCATCGGCTACAAAGAAATCAACCCACAAATCCCAACCATTCCTTTTAGACCAAATTCTAACTTAATTCAATATAATTATGTAACACCATGATTATAACCACTATCGAAACTAATTTGAACACATCAAGCTTCGATTATTTAATTAACTAAATCCATATAATCAAACATTAACTACCAACAATACTGATATAAAAATCCATTCAATCAAACGTTTTAATATAACAATCAAACATTAATATGACATTTATCAAATCAACCTCCTTCATCATCTCTAATTATCCAATCCTAAATCCCTCAACGAACCTATATAACATGCTCATTGTAATTAATCATATAATCCATATAGTCAAACAATATAAATTAATTTCATGACTCAATTTAACATCTACATACATCAACCAATATACATCAACCATATATACATAAAAAATTAGTCAAAATCAATTAATCACCTCCTATAATACTAAATATAAGGTCACATCAAATGATCTCTGATTTGAAATCATCATCGCGTGTAGAACATGAGAATCTACCACTTTTGCATTCACCCCAACTTCAACAGGTATCTCTTAGTTCTCCAAATAATTTATTTTCTATTTTTCATTTACTAATTAATTTAAAATCAAAAATTAATATTTTATTTTCATTCTCTTCTCTCTCCTGTAACCTACTCTTTTTTTTCTTCTTCTTTACACACGGCTACACCTATTCCGATTCATGCCCCTCTCTCTCTCTCCAACACCGGGACACCAATTCATACAAATTTGTACTTTTTTTCCTTCTCCCATCTCTAATCCAAAACCATGATTCCAAATTGCAATGGACAGGTAGGTGACGAAAAAGAAAGGAGACATGAATAAGAATCATACCTTGAATAGCTCCGATCGCCAGCCAATCACCGCTCCGACCTCCCCTTCTTATGACGACTGCCATCTCTAAATGAAAGACTCAATGAAACTAGATTTTAATCTAATTTGAGTATTTTATAGAAAAATCGTTCAGTTACTTAAATTTACACATATATCGCCTCAATTATATAAAAATTCCAAAAATTACCAAAAAATCCAAAAAAAATATTTATTCAAATTTTTGGATGTAACAATCCTCCCCACCTTTAATAAATTTGATCCTCCAAATTCGAGCACCTCAATCATCATCATAACCACATATCATTTATCAATCATATTATATATCACCATCATCAACCAACAATCTAAATATAAATAATACCAACACCAAATAGACTATCATAAGCCAAGCACAAAACATACAACCTTGTAATACAAATAGGTTTCATGTGAATTCATATTTTATCCTAATCCTAATACATCATAATCCCTACTTGCCAAAAGAATGATCCAATGCTCTAATACCAAATTGTTATGCTTAGCCTAGGATTATCCTCAATTGGAGGGTGTCACCTAGGAATCACGTAACAAAAATCCAATAAGATAACATAAACTTAAAAGTATATCACGATTGAATATTGGAATAATATTTTACACAATAATGAAATGTTTATAAGGGAAAACGTATACATCACTATTGGAATCGAGGTCAGAGCACACCTCTTCTATTCTATCGAACTAGACCTCCTCAGCTACTAACTCGCACCTGTGGATCTGAGGCAAGGACAATAAAAGTCAACGAAAAGCTGAGTAGGATTTTTAATATGTTAACAGATAAGATGACCCGTCTGTTGGCTTAAGGTTTTCAACCTTGGTCTTAATCTCGATTTTGATGATAAAAAACATAAAACTAATATTTCTTTGAGAAATCTTTTAGGTTCCATATCGGTTAGCGCACGACATCGGGAAATCGGAAGGACGTTCGTCGACGCGCTCGAATTTTTCGGTAAGTTAGAGTTTAGGTTTAGGGTATCTAGATAAATTGTAAATCCTTATGATGATACAAAGAAACCCAAAAACTAATCCCGAACCCCAAACATGAAAACGCGAAAACCGCACTGAAATTCACTAAGCCTAGGAAGCTCCTTGGAGGGCTATATGACTTAGATAGTTCTTTGGCATAAAAAATAGCGGTAATTATTCTTTGGGTTAAAACTAGATAACGAGATATTTTTAAAGATTTTTTGGAAGCCTTTAGCCTACCCATTTTTGACTCGAAAGATTAGAAAATTTTCGTTTTTCGAAAATTTGTACTAGACCCCAAAAACTAAAATTTGATTCTTAAGGATTTTGATTTTTTAAATATTTTTATTGAATCCAAATGAGGGGTAATCCTTATATAACATTTATGTTTAGAAGTTATTAACTTAAAATTAATAAATGTTATATAAGTAGACTTAGCGAAGACGGAACCAGAAAATGAACAAACAAAGCCTAACCAAACTGTCCAGTCCAGGTTCGGTTGATCGGTCGGTCACCGAATGATGTTAAAAACCGGCCAGTAGCCTATTTCGGTCGACCGGTCGGTCGATCGAAGATGGTGAAAAAATGGCAGAAGGCAACTTCGGTCGATCGGTCGATCGACCGACCGAGGCCAAACACTTAGTAGGTGCTTCGATCGACCGATCGATCGACCGGATTACGGATCGCAGAATCACGACTCATTCGATCGACCCGTCGGTCGATCGAACAACGCGATTAAGGCACCAAAAATGGTCAATCGACCGACGATCGATCGACAAGCGACCGAACGACGGAAATGACTAGTTTTTCGCCTGTTGAGTTGTTGTTCTATTAAGAGGTTATAAATACTCCTCTCCATCCTTCATTAACCCCTCTCAACAACTGATCCAAGCTTTCATAGAGCCATTCTTGATCATTCTCAAAGTATTTCTTGAGTCATCCTCTTGAAAACCCTAGTTTCCATGATACATCGCTGATCTTGTCTTCTAGCCTTGAACGATTCATCATTGAGGCATCAAGAGGAACTAGGACTCGTGTTTGGAGCTAAGTATTTATTATATTATTTATTTGCTCTATTACTTGTGTATTTTTGTGATTTATTTCATTGTATTTGAGCGTATAAGAAGATCTAGTGTTAGGTCTTGTGATTGAGTGGTATCCTTGGTGTAAAATGTGTAAAGCCACTTGTGTAAACATAGTTTACTAGGATTAGTTGAGTTGTCCCTTAGGTTGAGGTGGAAGAGTGCTCTTGGTAAGAAGGCAGAGACTTTCGGGTGTGGAAGTGCCTTAAGTTGAGAGCGAGACTCTTCGGGTCAAAGTCCTTGTTGTAAGGAAAACAAAATTAATCTAGTAAAGCTTAGTTTGGAAATCCTAAGCGGAGTGCTTAGGTAGTGGAGTAGGCATTGGGGCCGAACTACTATAAATTCTTGTGTTTGCATTGATATCTTATTTGTATTTATTGCTTTATCATTTATCGCTTCCGCATTTAGTTACTTATCTTGTAATTTGCTTAAGTAATCAAAGAAACGACTAAAATCGAATTTAGACAATAAGAATTAGTAAACACACTATTCACCCCCTCTCTAGTGTGGCCATTTCACCCAACAATTGGTATCAGAGCGGGTCGTAGATTGAGATTTCACCATCTCCTCTACATCGTCTCTCAATCCGGAAGATGGCATTAGAGAGTTTAGCGTCTTCACCTCCTAGGTTCGATGCCTCAAAGTTTGGTCTTTGGAAATATAGGGTGTACACATATTTAAAGACTAAGGGTTTTGGTGTCCTTAACATGTTAAGACTAGAATTTATTGAACCTAAGATTGACATGCATTCTTAGAGTGAATTAGATAAGAAAATGTTTAAGTATAATGGAGATGTCATGAATTGTATTCTTTGCACCTTACCAAATGGCATTCTAGAAAAAGTCATGCATTGCTCTTCGGCTTTTGATTTATGGGCCACTTTAAATATTTTATATGATCATGTTAAAATCGAAGAAATTGACACTTTTGATGAAGGTAGTGATGACAATGGTCACTCACCTACTACTAATCTCGATTTTGATGTCCATAGTGCTTCTAGTCAAAGGAGCAACTCTAAAAGCCGAAAATGAAAGGTGATTTGTCATGTATGTAAAGAAAAAGGCATGTGAAGAAGAATTGCGTCACACCATGATGAACAAAACAAGGAAGAGGTTAAGTGCTTCCACCTCCACATCTCACTCATTTGAAGCATCATCTACCCATAACTATGAAGTCACTTCCAAAGTGAGCCTCAAAATTGCAAATAATGAGGTACTCTCTTCGTCATCTAGTCATGATAATGATAATGATAGTACTAGCTCTTCTAGTTCACATGATATGCAATATGATGAGTTAGTAAGTGAATACAAGAAAATATATGCCTTGCTTGTTAAAAATGATAATAAAAATAAAAGATTAAAGAAAGATAATATAAGGCTTAACTCTCATGTGGATGAGTTAAAATTAGAAAATGAGAAAATGAAATCTAGTTCTTTTAATTCTTCCCATTATAAGTTGAAACTTGAGCTTAAGGACTTAAAGCTTGAGAATGAAAATTTAAAACTTGAGAATTCAAAAATTATAAGTGAAAACAACAATTTGAAATCTCAATCTAATGCCTTATATCAATCTCTTAACTCATTGAAAAATGAGGTTGTGTCTTTAAATAAGAAAGTAAACGAATTGAAAAATATTTCATTTCTTAAAAGCACTAGAAGTGCTTATGTAAATAATGTCAATGTTCATCATCATTCCCATGCTATGCATTCTACCATTAGACCTCATAATCATAAGAAGAAGAATGATATTTCTAAAAATGCTCATACTCATCATGTTTCACATCTCAAGCATTCTAATGATAGATCTAATGTCCATAACAAAAATGAAAGGAAATTCAATGGACATTGCTTTTGTTGTGGTATTTTTGGTCATGCTATTTATGATTGTGCATTCAAGAAAAATCAAAGTGTAGCTAGGACACTTTGGATTCCTAGGTCATCTAACCTCCAATGACCCAAAGCCTTTTGGGTGCCAAAAGTTTTTTGGTCTCTTGTAGGGGGAGCTACCACACAAGGGTAAAGAGAAATGGACTATTGAAGTTGACCTTGGATCCAAATGAGAAATCTCCAAGAGGTTGCAACCTCAAGCTATCATGATGTCATAGGTATGAAAATTGACATCAAAGACTTTGGTATCATCTCCTATACTCACTTGCTTAAATTATAGTTGGAGTTTTGATATATGTTTAATATTAGTAGATTTTCCGCTCTTGATAAGTTTTTAAAAAATATTTTTTGACTTTTGATTTCCGGTCTCTTCGGAGACCTATGTAGCCTGTAATGGGCTCATGCGACCTTGCAGTTTTAAATCGTAGGCTCATTGTGGCCTTTCAATTTTCAACCTATAGGAAGGGTTGGAGATCATATTTTCATATTTATTATTCTTGTGATCTCGTAAAATTCGTTTTTGATATCACTCGATTTCATTTTGAAACGAATTTAAAACTATTTAGCAAAGTAGATTTTGATATCGATAATTGATCCCTATCTTTGCTACTTAGTATGATAACTTGCTAGTAATTATATTTTCATTATCCTACTAATGAAAATTACTTGCAAGTTATGATAAAATGGAAGGCTTTAGAAATTAGAATGAAAAAAAAAAAATTAGTTTGACTAAATTTTCAAGTATAAGGTATAACTTCGATAAATTCAAAATCTTAGTGTTATACCTCAATATTTAAGCTTAAATTATGTCTCTATACTCATGATTAAAATTGTATGTTAAACCCTTGAATTCTCATGAGTATGTAGAATTTTAGTACTTAAGCAAATTTCATTAAATGAAACTTGCTCTAGGTTGATATTCACTATTAGAGACTTCTTTGTAAGTCCAAACTAGTTAAACATGTTTAGAGATCTTATTTTTCAAATATTTTATATTTTAAGATCTCTTTGATTCATTTTGATATTATGACAACTCTTTAAAATGAATCTCTACTATCTAGCATATGTTAAGATTTTTAAATAAAATTTTGCATTAAACCTTTGTTATTTAGTATGTTAGCTTGCTAGTTGATATATGATTTTATTATGATACTAATGAAGCCTACTTGCAAGTTGAAAAAGTGGTAAAATTTGGAAGGCTAAAGGAAAATGAAAAGAAAGTGATTTTTTTTTAATTTCTCAAGAAATGAGATATGAGTTTCATTTTGGCAAAATTCTTGCATAACACCTCTATTTTCTTGATAAAATAATTTCTCTATGCTCATGAATAATTTTGCATGATAATTGATTGAAATCTCATGAGTAGATAAAATTTTGATACTTAGGCAATTTCATGAAATCTTGTTTGAATGAAATGTGCCATAGGTAGAATTTTATCATAGAGACTTCATTTTAAGTTGAAACTTGATAAACATGTTTGAGTGCACTCATGATTTGCTTCTACGTGATTAAAATTGAAAAATCATGAGAAAATGGATAAATTGATAACAATTTCACTTTAGGAGACCTAAAGTTGACCTAAGTCAACAAATTGACTTAGAAACTTCACTTTAGGTCTAAACTTCACAAACATGTTTAGATTTACTCACGTTAGGTGTCCATATATTTAAATTTGAAAAACTATGAGTAAATGTTAGAATTTGATACTTAGCAATTCCATGATACAATGCTTATTTTAGAATGAAATCATGCTAAGGTAAAATTTTGACCAAATGATATTATTTTCATTTCAAATTTGATAAACAGATTAGATCTTATATTAGTTTGAATGGCAAGGGAGCTCTTTGGAGGTCTATATGACTTAGATAGTTTCTTGACATAAAAAATGACAATAATTGTTCCTTGGATTAAAACTAGATAACAAGATATTTTTTAGGATTTTTTGGAAGCCTTTAGCCTACTCATTCTTGACTCAAAAGATTAGAAAATTTTCGTTTTCTGAAAATTTGTACTCGACCCCAAAAACTAAATTTTGATTCTTAAGGATTTTGATTTTTTAGATATTTTTATTGAATCCAAATGGGGTAATCCTTATATAACATTTATGTTTTAAAATTATTAACTTAAAGTTAATAAATGTTATATAAGTAGATTTGGCGAAGACGGAACCAAAAAACGAACAGACAAAGCCTAACCAAACTGTCCAGTCCAGGTTCGATCGACCAAATGATGTTAAAAACCGGCAGTAGCCTATTTCGGTTGACCGGTCAGTCAATCGAAGATGGTGAAAAAATGGCAGAAGGCTACTTTGGTCAACCGATCGATCGATCGACCGAGGCCAAAAATTGGCAGTAGGTGCTTCGGTCGATCGATCGATTGGCCGGATTACGGATCGCAGAATCGTGGCTCATTTAGTCGACCGAACAGCGCGATAAAGGCACAGAAAGCCAATGGTCGCTGGGCGGCCGATCGGTCGATCAATCGATCGGCAAGCGATCGAACGGCAAGAACGGCTAGTTTTCCGCCCATTGAGCTATCATTCTGTTAAGGGGTTATAAATACTTCTCTCCATCCTTCATTAACCTCTCTCAACAACTGGTCCAAGCTTCCATAGAGCCATTCTTGATCATTCTCAAAGTATTTCTTGAGTCATCCCCTTGAAAGCCCTAGTTTCCATGATACATCATTGATCTTGTCTTCTAGCCTTGAACGATTCATCATTGAGGCATCAAGAGGAACTAGACTCGTGTTTGGAGCTAAGTATTTATTGTATTATTTATTTGCTCCATTACTTGTATATTTTTGTGATTTATTTCATTGTATTTGAGCGTGGAAGAAGACCTAGTATTAGGTCTTGTGATTGAGTTATATCCTTTGTGTAGAAGGTGTAAAGCCACTTGTGTAAACATAGTTTACTAGGATTAGTTGAGTTATCTCTTAGATTGATGTGGAAGAGTGCTCTCGGTAAGAAGGCGGAGACTTCCGGGTGTGGAAGTGTCTTAGGTTGAGAGCGAGACTTTTCGGGTTAAAGTCCTCGTTGTAAGGGAAACAAAATTAATCTAGTAAAGCTTAGTTTGGAAATCCTAAGCGGGGTGCTTAGGTAATGGATTAGGCATTGGGGCCGAACCACTATAAATTCTTGTGTTTGCATTGATATCTTATTTGTATTTATTGCTTTATCATTTATCGCTTCCGTATTTAATTACTTATATTATAATTTGCTTAAGTAACCAAAGAAACGACTAAAATCAAATTTAGGTAATAAAAATTGGTAAACATACTATTCATCCCCCTCTAGCCATTTCACCCAACACCGTCATTATGCCATGATAATTTGTACACAATTATATGAACATCACAACTATTTTTCTATCCATGCACATGCCAACTAATGTGATATCAACCTTAGATCAACACTTATGTATCTATCAACCACATACCTACAATAATAGTTATAAGGTGCATACATTATTATACATGTATAATAATGTATGCACCTCATAATTATTATCGTAGCTCATGTCAACTAATTATTCAAAATCAATTAACCACCTCATATAATACTGAACATAAAAATGTCTCATCAAATTAACCACCTCATATAATACGGTACACGAAAATTTATAATTTTGGTATTCACCCCAACTTCAACCGAAATTTTTAAGTTCTCCAAATAATTTATTTTCTATTTTTTATTTACTAATTAATTTGAAATCAAAAATTTATATTTTATTTTTCTTCTCATCTCTCTCCCGTAACCTTCTTTTTTTTTTCTTTTTTTTTCTTTACAATTCTAAGACTATATATATATATATATATATCTCTTTCGTATGACTGCAACCTCCCCTCTACACACAATTGCACCTTTTTCGTCTCTTACCCAACCTCTCACTTCAACAGCGGCACACCAATTCGTACCAAATCCAAAATCATGATTTCAAATTGTAATGGATGGGTAAGAGACGAAAAAGAGAGACATCAATAAAAATCCTACATCGCTACTCAGCCAATCGTCGCTTCGACCTCTCCCTCACTCTGTCTGGTTGCTATCTCTAAACGAAAATAGGTTTTAATCTGATTTGAATATTTTATAAAAAAATCTTTCAATTACTTAAATTTACACGTATACCTCCTTAATCATATAAAAATTACCAAAATAAAAAAATAAAAAAATATTTATTCAAATATTTGGATGTAACACTCACTCTATTGAAAGCACTAACGCACTAAGTTGCATGCACAAATGCACAATATTAAGGTCAAATTCAGAGATAAGATTGTTGATTGAATCCTCTAAGTTGACTTGAAATATTTTGGGAGGCCACATGTGTTAGAAGCTATGTTTGGCCGGCATGTCATCCTCACAATTTTTAAGAGCTTGCATCCAAAAGCAATGAGCCAAACCCATATTCAAACAGGATTCCGCTCAGAGTATACCTATCTATAACAAAAAAAATTGAAGAACAAACTAAAGGCTCTCCACACATGAATTCCTCAAAGTATAATCTAATGCAAACTCACTATCAATCATCCATTGTTTTAAGTTTTTACCCTAGAAGACTTCTGGAGTTTGAACTTCTGCCAAAAGATAAATGATTTTTGGCATAATTATGATTTTTTTTAAGAAAAAAACAACTAAAAAGATTTTTTAAAAAAGAATCTAAATATCACGACAAAAAAGTTTTACCACCTGCTATATTCTTTAGAATTTTTAATATTTTAAAGCATTTTTATTTTTATTTCTACGTATCATATGTAGCAAAAGGTTTAACTTGTTTTTAAGTAATGTATGATATTAAAAGTATAACAGAGGTACTAAATTATCATTTCTAAATAAAAAGATCATATAACAACTAGGCACCTTTTATTTCATTAAAAAAAAAACTGACTAATAAGGGTCCTTTATGGTAACAAAACAAAGAAAAATATGTTTTTCACCAAATTTAATCATGAATATGTCAGTTCAATTTCAATCTTTTAAGAAAAAATTACTTAATTTAATATTTAAAAATAAGAAAATAATTAATTAAGTTGAAAACCTGTTAATGAATCAATCAACGTCCGGGCGTATCTAGAAACAACATACGACACTGAGAGTGGATCCCATGATCTAATAAAATGTAGCCGTTATCATCCCCCAATTAATGCATTGTTTTCATCCATACAAAATTACTTGCACTCCACCGACTATTTCTGATAAAGACATTAGAAATTAGAATCCACTTCTCACGCCATCATCTCCAACTAAGTCCTCTTCTTCCATCTTCTATTTCCCAAAACCCAAAAGCAAATCAAACAAATTAAAGCTGCCAATTAATTCAGAGACCATAGAGAGAGAGAAAGCGAGAGAATGGTCGGCATCTTCTCGCGCTTCTCCGGCTACATCTCCAAACCCCAGTACGCTCCCCTCAAATTGGTAAACTTTTGCTTCTTATCTTTTATCTCGAACTATTTCTGTTTGAGAAATAGATCTG
This sequence comes from Canna indica, assembly GCA_034359265.1. Taxonomy (NCBI): domain Eukaryota; kingdom Viridiplantae; phylum Streptophyta; class Magnoliopsida; order Zingiberales; family Cannaceae; genus Canna; species Canna indica. The sequence goes on along the minus strand of CP136898.1, from coordinate 24,547,607 downwards.
GTTCTTGCTGATGCGTTAATTTGCATTGGAATTGGATGAAAAAAAAGAGGTTTTTGCATGTGCTGTAGGATAAGGAGTTGGACCAGATGGTCGGTGAGGAGGAAGAAGATGGAACTGGTGCTCACGGTGGTTTCGAGAGAGAGGGGGAGGATGATGAGGTGGAGGTTCACGGCGAGTTCAAGCCGATAAAACATCCGCTCGAGCCGCCGGATGATGACCTGCCGGCAAAGTACCCCTTGCCTTTTTCCTCTGTGGTTAATGTGAGTGGTTTTGCTTTATTCCTAATTCGTGCAATTGTTTGTTAGGATCGTCCATGCAATTTGTCTCAAACGATTTCAATTGTCTTAAGAGTAAATCTTGCCTATATGATGCTTGATGTAATGCTAATTAGAGACATTGAGACATCGATAAACTGATTGAGTTTTGGAGTGAAAAATTGCCTACAAAGATTCTTTTTGAGAAAAAAAACTAATTAGGGTCATTCATGTTCAGTTTGTTCATTTTATTAGCTTAAGTTAGAAAAGATCACAATGTCAACTGATACTTTGTCAGACAATTGTTTAGGGCAATTGATGCAGAAAATGTTTGTGTTTATTTTATCCAAGTCTAATTCATCCTACTTCAAATTCTCAAAATTGTTTCAAGTAGTGAGGTTGTGGATGCCACTAATGCATACTAATTACGAGCATATAGAAAATCCGCTACCACTCGCAGAATCATCTAAAACTTTATATCTTGTTTTTTTCATCTCTAATATTTGAACCACATCCTTTCAGAATGAAGCAGAACTAAGTGACTCATTTGTGGAAAGTTTGCGGAAGATCACAGAGTCAAATGTCGGAAATGAAGAAAGAGTTGCAAAACAAACTCCAAAACAAACCGATCGTAAGCGGCGATACGCTCGAGATCAGTCCCCTTCCAGTTACAACATTTTTCAAGTTTTGCAGCAATGCAAGCAAACAGTTTGAACCTAGAGAAATGGCCTTCTCTGGCCATTGACTGATGCATTATTTGCGTGTCACATTGTACAGACAGACCTCCTCTTGAGTCATTCTTTGAAAATTAGTCAATAAGCCAATCTGTAAGAATGATTGTGTTCCTATTATTTGAACCAGAGATGTAAGAAAGGCTATATATCACTGAGATCTTAATAGCAGATACTTGTAGTTCCACATCCTGTTTTGCTGAAACAAAATTGGATTCTATTCGGTAATCTAGCTGAATTATACATTATAAAAATATGATGATGAAGATGTTTGCTGTATGACAAATATGCAGGGTGATTTAGGATCAAGGAAGAATGAATCATGTTGGGTTATATATCATCCCCTTTCTTATGCAATATTAATTACAAATCCAGAATATGTACAAACAAGTACAGACAAAGTAACATAAATATTGAATCTCTCTTGTAGAGCAAGAAATATGGGATGTCTGGTGTCTATTAATCATCTGAATTTACATCGTATACCAGCAAATCATGATTGCTACGGTCTTCCATTACAAAAGACTTTCCTCTAAGTGGATAAATGGACATGTGGAAGTAAGCTATGATGATTGAAAGAAATGTGGTTTCTAAACCCATTGAGATGACCCAAGAATTGTGCTAATTTGATTTTGATAGTCCTTTGGTGCAGTGTAGCAACGAACAATATCGAATCAACATAGGTCCAATCAATTGGGAATGTTATTTGCTTCTTAATGTAAGCATAAGAACTTCCATGGAATGACAGTTTTGATGGACGTCAACTATCATTGATAAATCCAAAATCAGAAGTGTTATTGTTTTCCATTCTTTCTACTTTGGAAGAAGTAGACAAGAAAAAGTACTACGTCTCGATTTATATGAAATGATGTTGATTTTTCTTTTCTTTCGATTTCATTGATAGCAGAAGAGTATATTAGCTAGCTAGAGGAGCTTGAAAATGCTAACGCGGACCCCTACTAAAAAAATTGCATATATATACTTGATACTCGCACAATGTCAATAGAAGGGAAGAAAAGATGATCACTCCCCTTAGGAACATAGCTCGCCTTACTATTGTTGCACTTCACTTCCAACTTATTGGTTAATTCATTTACTTGCTCGTGAACTTGCTGCTTTGCCAGAAGTGAATAGTCGCCTCCTTCCATCCATCAAAAGATGCTCAGCTAGAAACAAGGAAAGATGGGAGCTCGAGATGCTCAGCTAGAAGCAGTCTAAATATTAGGGCAAGTATCATATAAAATTTACTTCATTTATTTGTGACTGGTGTTTGAGAAAACTTCAATTGAAAAGTAAATTTCATGATACACCATCAATTAAATAATAAATAAATTATTATTGATAGTAAATAAATAATTACAATTGAATAATTCTTTCAATTAGAATGCAAATAAATATTTTTAGTCCATGATTAGTGACAATCATATCGTAATAAATGTACTACCAAAATTAAATTATTGTTGTCATTACAATTCAATAAATATTATTTTTATTAATAATTTAATGAAAATATATATTATAATAAATAAATGGTTTAATTATATTTTTGGTCCCTCATTTTTAAAAAAAATTCATTTAGTTCATCAAAAATTATTTTCGTTTCCGTTTGGTCTCTTCGTTAACTTTTGATGTTAAGTGCCAACATGGAATACTGACATGGACTAAAGAGGGACCAAACGAAAAAAGTAAGATATTTTAAGGGACTAAATGGAAAAAATATATATATTTTAATAACCTAAAATACAATTATATATTTTTTCCATCTGGTCCCTTAAAATATCTTATTTTTTCTGTTTGGTCCCCTCTTTAGTCCATGTCAACATTACATGTTAGCACTTAATATCAAAAGTTAACGGAGAGACCAAACGGAAACGAAAATAATTTTTGAGGGACTAAATGAATTTTTTTTAAATGATGGACCAAGCGGAAAAAAATATGATATTTTGGGGACCAAAAGCATAATTAAACCTGAATAAATTATTCTTACAATTATAATGCAAAAAAATGTTTACTGATAATCAAAGAAAAAAGATACAAAAATGCCAATAAGGTTTTCTCACAGGTAAATTGCCCTTAAGATTTTTAGATAAAAAATATCTCTTGTGTTATGGAATTGGGTACAAAAATAATCCTATAGGTAAACAACGTTAATGGAGGGATAACAGAGTTGATGTGGCTAATGATTGGGAGTGATGACATGGACACGTAGCACGCATGTAGAACAAGACATTTTCTCACATGTACTAAAATGCCCCTAACGTTTTCTCGCGGGTACTAAAATACTCATAACGTTTTCTCACGGGTACTAAAATGTCCCTCATTTTTTGATTTCGATTTCGATTTCAGTGAGACTTAACAGAGATGTCGTGGATGTTGACTTTACAAGTGGCACACATGAAGAGAGTAACTTGCCACGCAAGTGACACATAAGATGAAACGTAGGGGTAAGCAAAAAAATAAAAAATTTGATTAACCAGAAAACTGGTTCGAATTTTTTTATATGGTTAGAGGCATATAGTACATGTTCGAATTTTTCTATATGGTTAACCAGAAAACTCAGGGGTGTTTTAGCTCCAAAATAAATATTATAGGCATTTTAGTACATGTGAGAAAATGTTAGGATCATTTTTGTACCCGTGAGAAAATATTAGAGATATTTTAGTACATGTGAAAAAACGTCTTGATCTCTATGCGCGCCACATGTCCACGTTATCAGTCTCAGTCATCAGCTATGTCAACTCTGTTATCCCTCCATTAATATTATTTATCTATATGGTTATTTTTTTACTCAATTCTATAACGTCAGGGGTATTTTAATGATAGTTTATTTTATAATTATAATTTTTATAAGAAATTACCTAGTTCGATTTAATTAATATAATTAAATTTACATATAAAAAATATTTAATAATATTCTCTGATTATTTTCTACATGACTTTTTAATTTGTTTGCTTATTTTTTTAATGTTCCATAGAGTTATTATTGTACTTAGAAAATATTTAATAATAATAATTACACTCTTATTAAATAATTTTTTTTAGTTATTAATAAATTTAGATTTTATTATCTTAGTGTTTATTAATTTGCTGGCATTTTTGAAAATTTGCATTTCATTATTTGGGACATTAATGATATTATATTATCGTTTTTAATAAAAGTAAACATATTTATTTTTAATATTTTTACCATAAGTAGAAATACTTTTGAATTTCAACTAAAATATTAAATTTGTTTTAGACTATGTAACCTAACTAAAATAATATAATGTGTTTATTTATTTTCATTGAAGGGGATTGTACTTGCTACCAGGGGTGTCCAATATTCGGGTCACACTGATTTGAATCGAAAAGTCGAATCAAAATTGTCGATTCAGTTTAATTTGATCTTGGCAGGTTCAGTTCAAAACCAAACCTAATCGGTTTGGCTTCAGTTCTCAGAGTTTGGGGACCGAACCAAATCGAGAACCAAAACATATGAAATTAAAAAAAAATGTATCATGTGTGTTTTTCAAGTTGACTTGATGACTTGTTATTGATGAAATGACGATTTTTTTCTCATTTAAATAGGCTAAAACAGCCAAGTCAGTGCATGTTCTTCTTTGTTTATTCTCTCTCTGTATTCTGTTTCTGTAAAACAATTAAATCTGTTAATTTCTTTGGTGTCGCCTGATGTTTAATTTGTTTGGTTACAAAATCGAACTAGAGCAGAAAGGGTCAGTTTTGTCTGGTTTGATTCATCCCATATTCAGTTCGATTTTCAATTTAGAATTTCATTCCAAAAAAAATTGTTCTTCTCTAATTATTCTCTCTCTGTATTTTGTTTTTGTAAAACAATTAAATCTGTTAATTTCTTCTCTGTCTCTGATGTTCAATTTATTCGATTACAAAATCGAACTAGACCAAAAAGAGTCAGTTTGGTCTGGTTTGATTGATCCCATATTCAGCTCGATTTTCAGTTTAGAATTTCATTCCAAAAATATTTTGATTTGGTTTGATTTATGACGATTAGATTCGGTTAAACCGACTGGACACTCCTACTTGCTACAATCTAACCATAGATTAAATCTTATGTTTGATTAGTTATAATTAATTTCTTCATAATATTTTATATTGACAGTCAAGAACTAAATATTAATGCAGGCAAATAAATAATAAAATTTACATTTATAATTTATAATTTACAATATTTACTATTGCATATAAATGTTATTTATAAGCATTTTAACCTCCGAACAATCAAATTCCCCCAAGTGAGATATTAGTTTAGTTAAATTTGTCTAATATTCATCAACTTTTATTTCCTTTTCTTGAAAAAACCTGCTTCGGGAGCTTCGAGAAAATACACCTTTACATGTTCATTTCGAGGGGGGGGGTTTGAACCCTTTAGGCATACATTTATCAAATATTTTTTTTAGCTATTTGAGAGAAAACTCTTTCATTCTCAAAACAATAAAGATTATTATTATTTTCTCAAAATCCGAATTAACTTTTCAAAATGACTCACATCTATTAATGATGTTAACTTCTGATCATTTTAAATTGCTTCGGATCATTTTAAATTATTTCAGATCATTTTAAACTAGTTCATTTATTAAGCAATATATACAATAAAATGCATTCTAAAATCATCATAAATTTACAAAAATTATATTATGCATAATGAAATATGATCCACAACTTGAATGATCAAAATAAGTGTTTAAGAGTGACATATCAATTTATTTTTACTATTTTAAACTACTTAAGACCATTTTAAATTGGTCCCAATTTTTTTAAAAAAAAAATCATCACAAATTCACATAAATTATATTATGTATAATGAAATATGATCCACAACTTGAATAATCAAAATAAGTATTTAAGAGTGGCATATCAATTTTTTTTACCATTTTAAACTACTTGATGTCATTTTAAATTGGTTCAAAAAAAATATTCTAAAATTACCATAAATTCACAGAAATTATATTTATACATAATAAAATATAATCCACAACTTGAATAATTAAAATAAGTGTTTAAGAATGACATATCAATTTATTTTTACCATTTTAAACTGCTTCAGGTCATTTTAAACTAGCTTGAAGTAGTTTAAAATGATAAAACTAAATTGACATGTCTTAAACACTTAGATGATCCGAGTTGTGAATCACATTTCAGTATAAATAATATAATTTATGTGAATTTATGATAATTTTAAAATGCATTTCATTACATATATAACATAATAAGTGAACTAGTTTAAAATGACCCGAATTAGTTTAAAATAGTAAAAAAAATTAATTGACACTCTTAAACACTTTACTTATTTTGATGATCTAAATTGTGGATCACACTCTATTATGCATAATATAATTTCTGTAAATTTATGATGATTTTAAAATATTTTTCCTGAACCAATTTAAAATGACCACAAGTAATTTAAAATGATAAAAAAAATTTGATATGTCACTCTTAAACACTTATTTTAATTATCCAAATTGTAAATCACATTTCATTATACATAATATAATTTATGTGAATTTATGATAATTTTAAAATATTTTTCTAAATTAATTTAAAATAATAAAAATAAATTGATACGTCACTCTTAAATATTTATAAATTTACGATGATTTTAGAATGGCCCAATTAGGGGTGTAATCGAGCCGAGCCGAGCCGAGCTTCTCACTGCTCGAGCTCGGCTCGTTTGGAAAATAACGAGCTCGAGCTCGGCTCGAGCTCGATCGAGCTTTGGTCCGTCAGCTCAAGCTCGGCTCGAGCTACATTCAAGCTACTCGAGCTCGGCTCGGCTCGACTCGGGAAAAAAAATTGAGTCACACGAGCCGAGCTCGTTCGCGAGCTCAATCGAGCCAGAGCTCGTTCGCGAGCTCGATCGAGTTCGAGCTCGACTATATATAATATATAACATATATATTATATAATATATATATATTATATAATATATATATTAGGCTCGATTAGGCTCGCGAGCCGCTCGAGCCGAGTATAGGTTAGCTCGAACTCGGCTCGCTCGAATGTCTGGCTCGGCTCGGCTCGGCTCGAGCTCGATAAGTTCGAGTCGAGTTCGAGTTTTTACCGAATCGATCTCGAGTAGCTCGCGAGCGGCTTGGCTCGTTTACACCCCTAGGCCCAATAAGTGAATGAAATGATTTAAAATATCATGAAACAATTTAAAATGGCCAAAAATTACCCCCATTAGTAATTGTGAGGGCATTAATAATATATAAAAAAATTAATTCGAGTTTTGATAAAAAAGCAATAGCCTTTTTTTGATTTGAGAATAAAAGAATTTTCTATTTGATTTTAGGAAAATCTTAGTACTTTTTTTATCCTCGAAGTGCACTGAAGATTAAAAATTTTGGTGAAGCATTTTAAGATGCAATGAAGTAAATGCAAATAAATAAAATCTTGACGGAATTAAATATATTATTTGAGGGCCTCTTGTAGTTTATCTTAAAATTAAAAATACTTAATCCGAACCTAACACATGTTCTGCTTGTGCATAAACTAGTATGAGCAACTCATTCATAGAAATTCTATGAAAAAGTGAATGAGCATTGAACATGGATAATAAATGAACCAATACGCCGTATGGCTTTTGCAATGAGTATGAATCCATAAACACCCTAAGGCTTTCTGGGAGTAATGCCTGGTGCGTGACAGAACTCTATATAACTGCTGTTGGAAAAAACACATTATTGATGCCAGTATCTTAATTGATGAACTACAGTTGATTTCGGAGTTTAGCATAGGAAATGTATATCCTAAATTCCTAATGGTTCTCATGAGACATCTCCTTGCATGTTAATCAAATAACGAAAATAAGTAAACCCCATAAATATTATTACATCATATAAAATATTAATTAATTGACAAAATTGCTACCATCAAGTCAAATATTTCCTATTAAATATTAATCATGAAATTCTACATTCTGCAGAGGCAATATACCATAGTACACCACTGCACTTTCAGCATGGAACGTTCACCTCCATATTTTATAGAAAGCTGAACCTGTTTTGCTCAGGATGCTTGCAGCATGTCTTTCTTGGACCAAAAATTTGGCTGTACTAACCAACAAAAATATTTAAGGATGAAAGTATGCACTTACTCAACAAGTGAAATACAAAGTGCGACGGTCATTCCAAGTAAGAGAGAAGTCAACTGAACCAATGTGCCTCTGATTGTTGTCTTTGCATCATTCATCTGGGGGAGGACCCCTGCTACGGCTATATAAATGAAACCACCGGCAGTGAATCCCTGAAGAAAAATTGGGAAAAAGAAAGAGTTGCATATAAATGTTTTTGAACAGGAAAATGTATGTTTGCATTGTTCAAGAGAAATTTTCACCTCAATCAATGATGATTGTCCAGGATCCTTCCCCCAAAACAAGGCCTGCAAAGAGGGAAATGGAAGCCAGAAAACAACCTTAAATTAGCTCATTCTAGTCCATCACTTTTCCAACTTTTGGAGAAAAACACAGAATGGACTAACCAATGCAGTTCCAGCTAATGCTACCAATGCTGAGAGAAAGTTAAAAAATAGCGCTTTGGGAACTGAAAATCCTGATCGCACCAAGATCCCAAAATCACCCACCTAAGAATATATAAGCAAAATGATGTTAGATGAGAGATACGAGCATAACTGTCATTGCTATCTTAAAAGGTATGAGTTGCAGGTATGTTATTGAAGGTTTAGATGATCAATTAGAATTTAATTTAAAAATATAATTTTCAAAGATTTTATCTAAATGCCGCCTCTTTTTTCCCTAAAAAAATTGAACATGTAGCAAAAGCAGGTGGTACTACATAAATGTATGAATGCCAATAATTTAACTTGTCAAAAATTAAATGAATTTTAAAATTTGAACATCCATCAGCAGTACAACGCAATTCATGTCAGCAAAATAAAACTGCATGAACAAACAACAAACATCAGTTAGTTTCAACAATATTTGCTGCCAATGTGATGTTAAGTTTGTACTTTGTAGAATAAACTTACTATAATAGTCATTCATGTTTAGAAACAAAGTGTTAGATTATAGCCATCAGAACCTAGCATGTGACTAAATAAAAAATTTGCTAAAAAGGTATAGAAGATGGGAAAGGAACCTCTTGAGGAAGCTCATGCGCAAGCAAGAATAATGTTCTAGACCACCCACCAACTGAACCATGCAATAAAAATGCACTTCCCAATGCCATGCCATCAGTAAAGTTGTGCTGCAATATTCACATGCACAATGTATAAGCACAAATAGAAACAATAAGAAACTTCTGACAGTTTTCATGAACCATTTACATCCAGAAACTAGTTTGAAAATTTGATATACATGAACTTACAACACCATCAGAAAAAAGATTCAGGTATCCAAACACCAGGCTCGATTGAGAACCCTTTTCAGCACTGGATGATTGTTGGATTGCAGAATCATTTCTACCATCTGAATCTTTCCCATCAGCAACAGTGGAACCACTAGCATTAACTCGCTGTAAGATGAGAATATACATCCAGATTATTAATTGAAGACAATAAAACTTTATTAGAAATAATCTGATGCACTTTATATAAATCTCTCAGCAATGCCTGTGTGGTAGAAGCACACAGACATTACCCTGGAAGACCATCCAGTAGATACCGACTAATACCAATTTGAATACTTATATGGTTCAGTACTAGTCCTTGGTTGAAAAGGTAAATACAAGTAGATACAAACTGATCAAATACGCACATGAAACCATAAAATAGAGAACATAGTGCAAAATTATCTATAATGACATGACATGGAGATTCTACTTCATGTCAAAAATCCAGGATACCTTCCGAAGTTGACTTTCATGTTCATCCACAGACTCTTTCTTTGTTTTACTTGCCTTTTTGTCATTACCCTTTGAATTTGACCCTTTACTAATTTCCTTTTCATCTTTCAACTTGTTATGACGTTTATGGTGGTGATGGTGCCCATGTACTAAACCAGAAGCTCCTTTTCCAGAATTATCTTCAACAAATCTGACAACCTTCTCAACTAAAAAAAAGAGGACAATGCCAACTGCAGAGAATGTGAAGAAAATAAATATTATTAATCAATGTAAAATCCAAGTGCATCTCTACAGGATGAAAATGTTACTGACTCCTAGATTAAAAATAATAATAATAAGTGCAAAAGTTCAATTTCTCCCATTAGTGCAGAACAAATGATTTTGTCCTTCTAACAACAGCAATACAAACAACCACTGTCAATGAGTATGTTTTTCATCACTTATTTGCAGGTACTAGCTCAGTTTGTTAGTGGACATCCACCACCAATTGTTGAAATCTTGAGTAGCTGACTGTCATAGACTCATTATTGGTACTGTTCTCTTCTTTTTGGCTTTTCTTAATTTCTAAGCATTGGGAAAGTAAATTGCATTGTCTAGCCAGTAAGAAGAGCTCTCACAGATTTTGATAGTGTTTTTTAATCATTGAAATCAAACAGAGAAGCGCTAAAGGATGTGCCTTAATATTTGGATTTAAAGTTTCCAGTTCTTGTGTAAATTGAGAATTCACTCTGGACTGGTTTAACTTACAAATCATACACTATAGTACAAATTGTAACTTCTCCGACCATTTTATAGCTGAATAAAATCTTCCAATTTTGCAATTTTAGAAAAATGAAGGCAGTAAAAATATAGAAATAAATGAAAGAACAATGGAATTAAGAACAATATGATAAGGAGACTTCAGTGATAAAAGCCAGACAACATTTGTTGTTGTCTTATATTAGATGGGTCGGCTATATGGATTTTATATAGATTCAGCTACTGTATATAAGTATACCAAGCAACTTAAAAATTTAATATAAAACAGTGAATCCGGTTAACAACAACAACAACTAAGCTTCAATCTCTGTCTCCACATCCCTCTATCCAAGGCCAGATGTGCCTCAATATCTAGTAACAGTAGATTATGTATCCAGTTAACACAAAAGCATTAATCACCACCTTAGAAAGACAAGTAGAACAGAAAAGAACCAATTAAAAGCCAAGTGAATGTCAAACAAGGTTATTTAAAATCAGGGTTAATTTCACGTTGGCCACAGAAATTTACTCAATTTTCACTTTGGCTCCTAGAGTTTGAAAGGTTTCACTTTGGCTGTCGGAGTTTCAGTTGTGTCACCACCATTACCCCAAAATTAACTAAATATTAAACAGCCAGTCAGCCATTACATATAACAAAAATAAGTCATGTGATGGTTTACTAGACAAGTGAGAGCAAGAGGAGGTTTCTGAAAGTGATGCAGCAATTTGGTAGGATAATGTCCATAGGGTGGTGGTTTATCCGTGGCCCCTCTTAAAGTTGAAGTTGACAATGCACCACTCCATTTTCTCTATTATCAAAGTCCCTTCTTGCTAATGTCCATTATTTGAGTTTATTCTTTAATCAAAGGTCAAGTAAACTTTCTTGGAGGACCTGCTGAGAGAAAGCCTTGTTTTATATAAAGTATGAGGCATTGCCACATTAATTGAGAAATAAAGGTCCTTATACGAAAGGATTTTTGATAACAAAAGCCTGTCTTCCCATACTTTATATTCTCTGTATTTGTCAACCATCTCCAAGTCAATTGATAATTTCCAATTACACATTGGTTCTTTTATTTGTGTTTTCTTTATCATCCAACCAGGCAATATGGAAATCAAATAAACCCATAGTTGGCGAATCATTTTACAAGTAGACCAATAGATCAAACTTAAAAACTGAGATCTAGTTGCATGAACAAATATACTTTGGAATCTAATTCACGTTCCGTTTTTTTATAAAAAAAAAATCATAGACAAATAATGTGTAAATGCTCATTCTCTTCCATAGAGTATGCAGTATGCACCGTACGTCAAGGACTCAAGATCAGACGTCAATCTATGCCTAAAGGTCTTATAAGATTTCATGTCAGTGGGAAAATTGGTTTTAATAACTAAATTTGAATTCAAGCCAAACACAGTCATCAATAGCGCACATAGCATGCTATAGCGCAGCACGCTCATCCTGTGCGCTTCGCTGCCCTACGCGCAGGACACTTCTGCGTAGCGTGCTACACGGCGCTATCTGCATCGTTGCACAGTAGTGCAGCAAGAAGCACGCTATGCTGAAGGTGTTTTGTCTCTTCAGCTTCAACATTTTTTCTAAAGGCGAAGCGTTTCTTTGGAAGGCGTAGGTGGCTCAAAAGTCAAACTACACGCAAATGTCCTTTCCTCTTCCTCCTACACGTATGTGCTCTTCTTTTTGTACATTTGGTCTTCATCATTCTTGAATATTTAGTTATTATTCTTTATGATAGTTGGAATCTATATATACATAAAATATATACCTATGTTTTTATTTTGCGCTTTATTTCAATAAAGCACGTGCCATGGTTTAAAATACCGATACCGGTCATCATCTCGGTGGATGACCGGTACCGGTACGTACCGGTACCGTACCATACCGACACACGGTACGGTCCGGTATGAAAATTGCATACCGAGCCTCTTTTTCTTTTTCTTTTTTAAATACCGGTATACCGGTAAATACCGCCCGGTATGTACCGGTATACCGGTACTTTTAAAATTTCGGTCTTATGCTACAGTGCAAAATGTCATACCGGGCTATACCGCCCGGTATGATAGCAAATACCGCCCGGTATTTGATAAATACCGGGCATACCGGGCGGTATTTACCGAGATACCCGGTATTTACCCATACCGGGCATCTCGGATACCGGTTTTTTGAAAAACCGGTAAATACCGGACTTACCGTATCGTACCGACCGGTATTTTAAACCATGGCACGTGCTTCATGCTACGCTATGCTCTATAGCTCCTAGGGACATTTGTGTGTTGTTGCACTTTTCGCCACTAATAACTATGGCCAAACATCAATTCAAGTTTCAAGTTTATCTATTCCTTTTAAGATAAACCAAGTAGCGTCAATCATGAAACCTAAACAAACTACATCTAGATGCTGACTTGTTCCCTCAGGAGTTAATAGAAATAGAATAGCAGACCATGGTTTAAAATACCGATACCGGTCATCATCTCGGTGGATGACCGGTACCGGTACGTACCGGTACCGTACCGTACCGACACACGGTACGGTCCGGTACGAAAATTGCATACCGAGCCTCTTTTTCTTTTTTTTTTAAAATACCGGTATACCGGGCGGTATTTACCGGTATACCGGTACTTTTAAAATTTCGGTCTTATGCTACAGTGCAAAATGTCATACCGGGCTATACCGCCCGGTATCTCGGTAAATACCGCCCGGTATTTGATAAATACCGGGCATACCGGGCGGTATTTACCGAGATACCCGGTATTTACCCATACCGGGCATCTCGGATACCGGTTTTTTGAAAAACCGGTAAATACCGGACTTACCGTACCGTACCGACCGGTATTTTAAACCATGCAGCAGACCAATTTCAGCACAAAAAATTAGAGAACTACCTCCTCAGCAAAAAATTTCACTATACCACTGCAGTGCTCTAGTAATTAACAATACTGTTACTTTAGTGCATAAATGTAGGTCATATCAGGCTAGCATCGTGAGTTAATTGTAACAATAAAGTTTTATGACCAACCAAAATGATATCATCAACATGGAATTCAGCTTCTGGACAACAAATGAAAATTTAGTACTTAATGCCACTTAAGCCGATTGCCTAACATTGAATCCTGCAAGGACGTGAAAAAATTAGACAATAAAATATTGATATTTCCAAGTTCTAACATTTCAGTAGGTCCTCAATGATAATTACATCACCAAGTGAAAGAAGCAAGGATCAATGTCCTCTTTTTAAGGTAAGCATCATAACATTAAACAAGATATCACTTACTGAACGACAAAATCAATCATGAACAAAATGAGTAGAAAATACTCACATAAAATAGATAATCCAACAGAAAGATCTTCCAAACTATGTGCATGTGACTGTCCATGATCTAGATGGTGATCATGATGATCATGCACATGTGAGTGCGTCCCACCTGTAAGAAGAAAAAATATGTAAATTTAATAGTCATCAAATGCATTTATATGTTGGAGTATGTCCTGATTAACTTTTTTCAATGGCTTGAGGATGAGAAAGTTGAAGAAAGTAAAGAGGTAAACAATGTGTTACTGCACAATATGACAGGCTAAATTGCATATAAATGTTTGCTTGCATCATTGTTTAGGAGTATGTCCAAGATTAACTATTTTTTTATGGTTTAAAAAAGAAAAATAAATAAATAAATGAAGTATTAGTCAAAACTGACAAGCAAAAAGTTTTTAAAGAAAGTATTAGTCAAAATTGTCCATGTCTAACAGACTGGATGCATGACCTTGCATGAACTTTCAGAGTTTCAAATATCAAATCAGTTTCTGGACATCTTGGTGCTATGATCCATTCTGACCTTCGACAGCGAGTCCAATTTAAGGACCTGATCCATTTTCAAGAATGCAACAGTACAAGCATTTCATCCTGAAGTATCTAGATAAAAATGGTTGATAAATGGGTAGGAACTGATCATAGTAACATGATGCATTTAGTTCCTTGTTATTTTGGCCTGTCAAGGATGAAACTGAGCCCATTTTGATCATATTACTAGTAAAAATCATAGCTTATATATTCCTTATATAATAGTTAAAGCAATAAAGATCAAATATGGAAACATAAGAAACCAAGAATTTGACTGGATGAGATTAATATGTATCATATATCAAGAGTTGAGCAAATTACTCAAACAGGAATAAACATAAATAGTTCATTATGGAGTTCCATCTATGTTACCAATGATGTTATGTTACACCCACTTGGCAGCCACCTCAGCATCAATGTGGCAGCCAGCCACCTCAGCCATCCAACTCACATGACACACATGATGAAGGGAGATGGAGAGTCAAGTATGAACGCCGCATAAAGAAGAATAAAGGCAGCACTCATTTCAAGGATAAGAATTGAAAATAATTTAAGAGTGAGAATTGAAGACTGCTCATAAAGACATTAAATAAAATAATGTAACTGCTAGTGAGCTTTAAAAGTGAGAATTAAAGCTGGTAATTATGGACAGAATATGTATTTATATGGGAAAGAATGAAGGAGAAATATAGAGCAGTTCTCAATTGCAATGTTCTCAACTTCTACCCTCTACCTCTTCATCTTCCTCTCCCTCCTTCCTCTCTCTCTCTCTCTCCCAGTCTTCTTCTCATCCAACTCTCTTGTTGCAACACATTCCATCGTGGAGCTTGCAAACTCTTCTCGACCCCGAACTCGTGCCTATAGCAAGGTACTTGACAAGTTGGTATCAGATTCAGGCATGGGAGAGACCTTCCAAGTTCAGGTCCTGAACTTCATGCGCGAGATAACTGCTTCCCAAGCCCATGACCGCGCTGAACGCAAGCAAGAACGCGCTCAACGCGGGCAGATCTTAGCCCAAGTAGCAGCTCTCTCAAAGGACATGGAGGCCCTTCGAACTCCAGCCACGGTGGAAGATGACAGCGCCTCCATTCGTCATGAAACGGCTACATTTCAACGACTTGCCCCACCACCAACAACGGAAGGCATCCCCGGCCAAGTACCTCGGCGCCAAGGCCACCCACGTCCACTGGAAGAAACCGGCACCATCCACCTGCATCAACGATCACCTCGTTTCGAATTTCCATGCTATGATGGCTCAGAGGACCCCCTACCATGGTTAGCACGTTGTGATCAATATTTCCTCTTCCATCAAATCCTTGAGGAATCCAAGGTAGCTATTGCAGCGTACCACATGACAGACGATGCACAATTTTGGGTGCTAAAACTAATGTCGGCCATTCCCCACCTCACATGGGCGGACTTCCAAGACTATTGTCATCGTCGCTTCGGGCCGCCAAGCCGAGGCAATAAACTGGGTGACCTGGCCAATCTACATCAAACAAGAACCGTCCTCGATTATCAACGTTCCTTCCAGCGACTCCTTGCTCGCGCCGGCACACTATCCGCGGAACAAGAGGTCGAGTTATTTTTACGAGGTCTCACTCCCAACCTTCAAGTGCTAGTCGAAGCTCTCAACCCCGTGGACCTCACAGAAGCCATGAGACTCGTCCGCTTGTACGAACGTGTGGCGTGGTCTCAAACGCCATATATGCTTCGTCGATCTTCCGAGTCGTTACTCCAAGGTTCCAATACCTCTTTCACCCCACGTGCCCCTACCAGCCGTGATCCACTTGCTTCCCCTATTTCCCGACCGTCGATCAGAGGAACCCAACGCAGCCTCCCCACCCGACGGCTCAGCCAGGAAGACGCTGCTGCTCGCCGTCGACAGGGCTTGTGCTTCCATTGTGACGAAGAGTGGCATCCAACTCACCGTTGTCGCCAGTTATACCTGTTGGAAATAACACCGGATGTGGAAGCCGAACCACCGAGACCGTTGTTGCCCAATGAGGAGTTATCAAACCATGATGACATCATTCCCATGGCTGAGGTCAACACGGAACCTGCCCTGTCCATCATGGCGTTACAGGGCACCCCACATCCTCAAACCATGCAGATCACCGGCACCGTTGATGGGTTACCCATCCGTGTACTCCTCGATTCAAGGAGTACACATAACTTCTTGAGCTCCTCGATGGCGCATCGTCTTCACCTTCATGTCCGTCATCGCAACGGCATCTCGGTGACAGTTGCTAATGGAGCTCGCCTCCATTGTCTTGGAGACCACACGGCGACTCTGCACCTCGGCAACGAAGCCATAACAACATCATTTTTCATCATCGAACTCAACGGGTTTGATGCTGTTCTTGGAGTACAATGGCTTCAAACGTTGGGGCCGATCACATGGGACTTTGACAAGCTGATGTTGCAATATGGCACTCCCAACGGCACTATCATGCTGCAAGGAATTCAGCCACAACATTTCATACCAACAAAAACAGAACTTTTCGCAACTCATGACAGTGTTGAAAATGTTCTTATACTTTTTAAAAGCTTGTTTCAGGAGCCAACAGGATTGCCACCCTTTCGATCAAGGGACCACCGCATCCGACTACAACCACAGTCAGGACCAGTGGCCGTTCGTCCTTACCGATACCCATTTCGGCAGAAGGACGAAATTGAAGCTCAATGCCAACAACTACTCCAACAAGGAGTCATTCGACCGAGTACATCCCCGTTTTCAGCACCGGCCCTTCTTGTCAAAAAGAAGGATGACTCATGGAGAATGTGCATCGACTACCGTGCCTTGAATGCCATCACAATCAAGGATAAATTTTGGATCCCTGTCATTGATGAGCTACTCGACGAGTTACATTGGCTCCTGCATCTATTCCAAACTCAATCTGCGTTCGGGCTATCACCAAATTCGGATGCATGAAGATGACGTAGAAAAGACCGCCTTTCGTACTCATCACGGCCACTTTGAGTTCCTTGTCATGCCCTTCGGCTTGGCCAATGCACCATCCACTTTCCAGGACCTGATGAATGACAATTTTCCGCCCCATGCTGCGAAAGTATGTGCTGGTCTTCTTCGACGACATCCTCATTTACCGCCCTTCTTTAACTGATCATCTCATCCACCTCGACAACGTCTTCTCAACCTTAAGGTAGCATCAATTATTTCTCAAGGAGTCCAAATGCACTTTCGCTGTCGCTACCATCACATACTTGGGCCACGTCATTTCTAACAAAGGAGTCAACACTGATACTCAAAAAATTTCAGCAATATCATCATGGCCTCAACCCGTCACAACTGCTGAACTGCGCAACTTCCTCGGCCTAGCAGGTTACTACCGCAAATTTATCAAAAATTATGGTGTACTTGCTGCCCCTCTCACAGGTTTGCTCCGGAAAAACAACTTCAGTTGGGACGAAAAAGCTACAACCGCTTTTGAACAACTCAAGTTCGCTCTCACCACAGCCCCTACTATCGCTCTTCGAGACTTCTCCCAACCTTTTGTAGTCGAATGCGATGCAGCCACTACTGGTATGGGCGCTGTCCTTCATCAAAATGGGCACCCCGTCGCTTATTTCAGCCGCCCATTTCTAGCCCATCTGCAAAAGCTCGCGGCGTATGAGAAGGAACTAGTAGGCCTCGTCAAGGCTATCAAACACTAGACACCTTATCTTTGGGGCCGCCAATTTGTCGTCCGCACTGATCATCTTGAAGTATCTTCTTGAACAACGGTTGACCACTTATCCTCAACACCATTGGGTTTCCAAGCTGTTAATATATGACTTCCTCATTGAATACAAAGCCGGCAAGTCTAATACAGCGGCCGACGCTCTATGACGTAAGCCTATTGTTGCCGGGTCCATTGCTGCTATTTCTTTTCCCCAACCGCACTTCATTTTGCAGCTCAAAGCCGAACTCCAGTCCTCTCCGCTAATGCAGCACTTATGGAGGGATATCAAACTCATGCCACAGCCATCCTTATGGACAGTTCGGGACGACCTTATCTTCTTCAAAACCAGAATTGTTATTCTGGCGGCGTCTCCCCTCCGCTCCACCATCTTATCAGCACTTCATGATTCCACCCGTGAAGGCTACCAACGTACACTCCAATGAGTACGTGCAGAGTTTTTTGGGAACACCTTCGCCGAGATGTACGAGAGTACGTCCAATCATGCGTCGTATGTCAACGCAACAAAAAAGACAACTTACAACCGGCTGGTCTACTGCAACCACTGCCCGTTCCATAACAAATTTGGGCAAATTTATCCATGGATTTCATTGAGGGCCTTCCAACATCAGCAGGCAAGAATGTCATCTTAGTGGTGATTGATCGGCTCTCCAAGTATGCCCACTTCCTTGCCCTGAGTCACCCTTACAATGCAACCAGTGTAGCGCGTTTCTTCTTTGACCACATCATCCGCTTACATGGGGTGCCGGTTCACGAGCAAGTTTTGGAAGGAATTATTCACTCTATCCGGAGTACGCCTCAATTTCACCTCAGCCTATCACCCTCAATCAGATGGCCAATCTGAGGTCGTCAATCGCGGCGTCGAAGTCTACCTCAGATGCTTCACAAGCGATAGGCCGAAGAGCTGGACCAAATGGTTGCCTTGGGTAGAGTATTGCTATAATAAGGCATATCATACGGCTCTTCGCACCAGCCCCTTCAAAGTCATCTATGGTCGGCCACCACCACGTCTCCTCTCCTACACAACGGGGACTACCAATCTGGAGGTCGTTGATCAAGCACTATGTGATCGTGATGCTCACTTACAACTCATTCGTACTCGGCTTCAACAAGCACAACAAATTATGAAAAAGGCTTACGATCACAAACATCGTGACCTCCACTTTGACGTCAACGACTTGGTCCTCCTTAAGCTCCAACCTTATCGTCATAAATCGTTGGCTCAACGGACTTCGCAGAAGCTATCCCCAAGGTTTTATGGCCCCTTTCGCATCCTGTGCAAAATTGGGACAGTGGCGTATGCTCTTGACCTTCCTCCGGAGGCCAAACTCCACAATGATTTCCATGTTTTGTTCCTAAAGAAATTTCTAGGTCCCGCCCCACCTCCTCAACCCATACTGCCACTCACTTCCACGGACGATCTCTTTCCCACTCCTCTGCCATCTTGGCTCGCCGAATGCACAACGATTTAGAAGAACTCTTGGTTCAATGGACCGGCCTTTCCTCATGATGAAGCAACCTCGGAACCATCCTCTCAACTATATCAAGACTTTCCACAATTCATGCTTGGGGACAAGCATGTATCTCCGGAGGGAGGACTTGTTACACCCACTTGGCAGCCACCTCAGCATCAATGTGGCAGCCAGCCACCTCAGCCATCCAACTCACATGACACACATGATGAAGGGAGATGGAGAGTCAAGTATGAACGCCGCATAAAGAAGAATAAAGGCAGCACTTATTTCAAGGATAAGAATTGAAGATAATTTAAGAGTGAGAATTGAAGACTGCTCATAAAGACATTAAATAAAATAATGTAACTGCTAGTGAGCTTTAAAAGTGAGAATTAAAGCTGGTAACTATGGACAGAATATGTATTTATATGGGAAAAATGAAGGAGAAATATAGAGTAGTTCTCAATTGCAATGTTCTCTACTTCTACCCTCTACCTCTTCATCTTCCACTCCCTCCTTCCTCTCTCTCTCTCTCTCTCTCTCTCTCTCTCTCTCTCCCGGTCTTCTTCTCATCCAACTCTCTTGTTGCAACACATTCCATCGTGGAGCTTGCAAACTCTTCTTGACCCCAAACTCGTGCCTATAGCAAGGTACTTGACATGTTACATCTATGTTTTCAGCCTGTTCATTTTTTTCAATGGAGAAGTTGAGAAATAGAACCTAGAAATATTGCAAAAACAATTATTTTTCACCTTTAAATTATTTATAATATTATACAAAACTCTAAAATATCATTATATTACTCAATTCATTATGGTGTTTTACCAAGATTCTATTATGAACATAAAAACCGAGTGTATTACGTACATTTTGTAAAAGCACCACTTAACCTCAAACGAAGGCTACAGCAAAATATTGTTGTTAGTGGCTATGGTTGTCCAGAGTATGCTATTCACTAATGATTTGTTTGGATTGTGGAATAAGGATGGGGAAGAGAGGGATTAATTATCCCATATTTGACTTTCAATTTTAGAAGAAGGGTGAGGGGTTTGGAGGTGTTAGAAACCCCTCCAAACCTTTATTCCACCATTTTGGTGGAATAAAAAATCATAATATTTTAATGCCATCAAAAATACCATTTTGCCCTCCATGAAATAAAAAAAATCCTCCTAAAGTCCCACTGAAGTTGAATCAAAGATATATTAGCTTCGGCTTTCTTTTTAAAAAAAAAATATTTAATTTGTATAGAACGAGCTCTCAATTCAAAGAGAGCTCATGCTATCTTTCGTTGCTATCTTCTTTTTCAATTTTAATATTTGTTGGTAAGTTTTTTAAAGTTTGGCTATTAAAATTTGTGTTTTTTTTTATTATTACTTTTAACAAATTATTAAAGGATATAAACAAGTTAATTTTCATTTTATATATAAATGTGCATAGAATGCTAAAATAGTCCTTTCATTAAAATTACTCTCCCCCACCTAGGGGTGGAAACAGGCCAAGCCTGTATAGTAAAAAATTGGCCTGAGCCTGGCCCGTGGCATGTTATAGGCTATTTTTTCGGCCTGCGTCTGGCCTGTGGCTTGTTTATAAAGTCTGCTAAACCTGAAACATGTTTATAAAATCTACTTGCAAATTTCAATACAAAAATGATAACAACAATAGTTATTGTTTTATTAAATTAAAATGTATATCTTATTATATATAATGTAAATATATAATAAACTAATAATATTACATATTTATTATATATTATATATACTACCTTAACAGGCCCAGGCCGGCCTATCAGGCTCAATAGGCCTTAGAGTGAGCCTGGGCCTAGCCTGATAAGGAAAACAGGCCTAGAAATAAGCCTGGGCCTGGGTTTTTTTAAATAGGTCAAGCCGAATACAAGCCAGGCCACAGGCCCCTGACAGGCCGCCTGGCCTATTTCCACCCCTACCCCCACCCCACCCTTTAAAATTTCTATCCAAGCAAGGAGAGGGATATATTATCCCACCATTCCCCACCCACCTTTTAGTTACCCTATCCAAACATGGGATTAACTACCCTTCCCCACCCCTCCTTTCCTCACCCCTCCTTATCCTTCCCAAGCAAGGAGAGGGATATATTATCCCAC
This sequence comes from Canna indica, assembly GCA_034359265.1. Lineage (NCBI taxonomy): Eukaryota > Viridiplantae > Streptophyta > Magnoliopsida > Zingiberales > Cannaceae > Canna > Canna indica. The sequence continues at coordinate 24,525,940 of CP136898.1, read as the reverse complement.
CATTCCCCACCCACCTTTTAATTACCCTATCCAAACATGGGATTAACTACCCTTCCTCACCCCGACTTATCCTTCCCCTCCCTACCCCTCCTCCCCTTTGTATCCAAACAAAGAGTAAGATAAATTAATAAGCAAGCTTTCGACTAGGAAAGGTGACTAATCAAGCATATGTTCCTATTTTTACTGTCAAAGATCATAGCACTTGTCAGTTATCAGTCAGTTCACAGAAAATGCATGTGGCAATTGAACGAGACTAATGGAAATAAAATCAAGAATCAAAGAAAATCAAGAATCAAACAGTAGAATCCTATAACACACACAGAGTCATACCAAATGCATGTGGCAATTGATGAAGAAAAGCATCCCCTAGCATTGCCCCTGCCTGAATGTGTGCAAAAAGAGTCAGGAGAGCTAGTTATATCGTCATTAAACTTTTAACCAGATCAGAAAAATATTAGCTTTATAGTCAATAAATTAGGAAAGATGTGAAAAAAATCTTATTTAAATTGAACGAAAAGGGGGCTGGCTACAAGAGGAACATAAGTGGCTATAGTGAGGAACATAAAGTTAACGTACGATAGATAGTTCAGTTTGCACACTCAATCAGGAAAGAATGGAGTAATCTTACTATTTCTCCAAGGTTCACCTTGTATCCACAACAAGGAGTCCCAAAAATGTTCAACCATTATTAAATGGCGAGGGGGGTGGCTACAAGAGGAGCTGAAAATAACTCACGAAATCATAGTGGCTGTAACAGGGAACATAGGGCTAATTTATGCATTCTTATCTGGCATGCAAAGAATCCAGTTTGCCAACTCATCCACAACAAGGAGTCCCCAAAAGGTTCAACCTAACAACTAGTAAAGAGTTTTACAGAAGAGAAAATTTGAATCAACTCTTCTTTATCTTCCTAATTCTAGGGAGTTCTTTTGCTTCTTTTTGCTATTCAGGTGTCTAACCAGTAAGAGGATGTTGCTAAGTTGAAAAATAAGGTGTTTTCAGCTGGATGAAGTTCAAACAATAGTACCTTATCTGCTTTCTTTTTTGCTTCAACAATTCCCTATATCATTTTTATTACCAAAATCCTATATCAAATCATTCAGCAAAAAATTATCATCTTATTTCAGGACTTCAGACTAAATTAACTCATTGACATTGTACAAAAAGAGAATAGTACATAGGAAATCAAACTTTCAGTAGGAAGTTTGTGTGCAAAAAAAGAAACAATCAATCAAGATCATCCTGATCTTCCAGTCATATTTTTTAGCAAAATTAGGCCACTTTACACATTTAGGTATAGATAAGTTGCACAAAGTGTACAGCGAACAACATTTTTTTATCTGGATTGCACTTACTATTTCTATTTGTTAGTCCTAGGAGAATTCTTAAAAAGGATGTGATGAGGTTGAGTGAACCTTAATGGGATTAAATTTCGCTATATTACTTTCTGTTAGTTTTTTTAATTCCAAATGAATGTGAAAGAGTATGCTAAAAAATTCATCAGAGGGAAGCTTATCTTAAATCCTTGTAGCAATTCAGTACGCTACTACGAGCCACTCAAAATCCCATTAGTCTTTACTGAAATCATTCAGGAAGAGATTTTGTTCAGGATTCTTTTTTACTATTGAGGGCTCAAAATCATCTCTAATAATAGTTTCTTCCACCACTTTGATGCTTCAGAGCTTGATGGCTCTTTGTTTAATTAATTGTGTTATCCTTAAATACAGTTAAAAGGTACAAAAGATGCATGCTATCAACTCCAAAAAGATGAGATATTTTGGCTGCCTAGAGGAAAAATAAGGTTTACCATGACCAATCCAATGAAATTAGAGTATTTGGTCTTAATCCCATTTTTAACTCTATTTTTTCTCTTTTACAATATCATTTTGCCAACTTATTTCTATGTTTGAGAAACTTCTCCACTTCCCAACTATCTTCCTATGCTTAATCAGTTAAACTGATGTCTCCATCAATTCCAACCAAACTCGTATTAATCTAGAGCAAGCTTACATCATTGATTGATATCTTTAAACAGTTGAATAGGTTAATAATGCATCTGGAAGGTTTTAAACATTTCTCGCCAATCAGCCAAACTCACTAGTGGAGATAGTGAGTTCGACTTCAATGTCAATGTTTATTGCCCTAGTATAATTATTTGGAGTAGGATGTAAGGCCAAGAACAGCCCAGCCTGCAGCGGGATTTAATAAACAAGAACAAAAAAGTAGGACAGAAGAAGATCAAACAGAGGAGACATAACAGTTTATATAGTTCAACAAGTATTTGTGTATGTCAATACCACATACAGGATTCCACTAATTTGGACATGTACAAGATACAAAATGCACACTTCTCACATGACTCCTTTTACAGCAAGGATTGCCAATAGAAAAGATAAGTCATAAAACTACCTCTAATAAGTAATCCAGCCAACCTAAATAATATGCCCAAATAGAGAGGTGCTCTTGAGTCCCATTGAACTCTACTTAGTGATCCTAACTAGTTGGTCATCTCAATGAACTCTTAACTTGTCTATTGCCCTGAGTCACCCTTGACTTTGTACTCAACTAGAGGTCCCAAACAAGTGCTAGCTCGACCCTCATATGTGCAATAATCAACATAGCACAAAAGAAATTGGAATTAGGCTCCACACTCCTCTAATATGGGCTTCAACTAAAAGATTGCCGAGGCATAGCATCCATATCTATTGGCTTAGAGTCCTATTAAGATCAACGATTCTTAATGACATATCAAAGCTTTTAGTCAGTAAATATGTTGCCTACTAGAATAGATCCTACAAAATAATAAAAAACAAATATTCAGGTATTAGACTATTTTTGTGAAATCTGAGGATGTGGAAATTGACTTAATATTCCACCAAATATACTATAAGACAATAAAACCACAAGCATATTCCAAACTTAGCATTAAACTTTCGTTGCTTTTCAAAATTGGAGCAATCCATATGATGATGATGAATGTGAGTTATTACAAACATACACTAACCTTAAAAATAAACAAATATACGTATGACATGTTAAGTGGAACTAATAGAAGCTTATTTAGATGAAAGAGAGCACAAAAACGCAAAATAAGAGATAAGCATGCCACATCCTATCTGTTGGGTGTTGGCTTCTATTCTTATCTATCATGACCTATGTAGCAAATGGCAGTAGCAATTTATCATGTATCTTTTTGAGGACCAATCAAATGTGAGAAAAAACAGTATCAATATTATAAGACATTAATGTTTGTCATCAATTTTGGATGAATGGATGGGTAACATAGTAATTGGTGATCAAAGGCAATAAATAAATCTTGCGCAGCCCAACTCATTTACATGTAATATATATTAATATCCAAATAATGTGTAGAAAATTTCAATTATGAAATTGTAGTCATTGTATCCTGGTCATAATTTTCTGAAAGCGAAAGGAGATATTCTGATAGGAACAGAAACAATCAAATACTAGAGCAGTGATGAATCAGGTAAAACTTTTAGAAACAAGCAAATAAGTTACCCCAAAAACAGCTAGAGAATCCACAACGGCCTTGGATGGCTGCCCCTTCACTGCAAAGAAATCATAATCTCAAACTTTCTACGAAAAGCATCATAAACAGTACCAAACACGCCTGCAAGTCGAAATCAGATCACTCACGGAAAATCACTGGCAAAAGAATGAGGCAGATCAATGACGCCATGCTCACCAGCAGCGAGCACCCCATCGCCCGCACCCAGACACCTTCAAGAAGCAATGTTTCAGAAAACGCAACATCTCAGCTCACCCAATTGGAAAAGAACTACCTCATCCAACTCACCAATCGGCGATAGCTCAATGTGTTGGTCTCCGTGAGAATGATGATCGTGATGGTGGTGGTCGTGGTGGTGATGGTGGTGGTCGTGGAGGAGATCCAATCCATCCTGCATCATCAGATCTTCCTCTTCCGCCAGCTCCTCTGGCAACTTAGGCCGCCTGATCTCGCCATGGAGGTCATGGTGATTATGGTCGTGGTGGTGGTGGTGGTGATGGTCGTGGTCGTGGTCGTGGTCGTGGTCGTGGTCGTGGTCGTGGTCGTGACCATCGAGTCCAACGGCAGGGGAGGAAAAGGGACATGAGGAGGAGTCGCCGAAGCGGGCAGCGGCGAGTAAGAGAAGGAGGAGGAAGGGAAGGCGGCGCAAGCTACGAGAAGCGGAGGGAGGCATCAGTGGAGGAAGCCAAAGTATCTTGTGGTAGGGTTTTAATTAGGAGGAGCGGCGGCAGGTGCCCTGGATGGTGATGCAGAAAACAAGGACGAAGAAGAGGAGGATGATGGCTACTATGAAGCCGAAGGTGACCACATCCATCTCATATTCTCATTTGTTTCCCTAAATTAACGATTACATTTAATAATTTACATAGTTAGATTTATGTATAATACAAAAAATAAATGCAAAGATAGATGAAAAAAAAAGAAAAAAATTTCCCGTACTGCAAAGACAGAGGGCGGAATGATCGAACATGGAGGGAAGAAGAGGGCTTGGAAGTTGGATGACAGATTGACAGTGGGAATTCTTGTCATGAGTGGACGAAGACCTTCAGGACAAGGAAGCTTCTTTTGCTGCTGCGATGTGCTGGAAGGAAGCGTGAGCATGCAAAGGCGTGCATATATTCTCATAATTTTGTCTAATTTATTTTAGTTTTTTAATTTTTCTCAATAATATACTCCCGGACGAAACTAGCACTTTAGATCCGATCAAATTAGGACAAAAAATACTAATACTCATGAATCAAACTTAAGTCAAGCCAGATGACTTAACTCGGGGGCTTCATCCGATCATACAAGGACACTCACGTCCTCCTTAACTACGAGAGATTCATCATTACAAGCTCAATATATCAGGGATCAATCTCGACCCATTTCGAGCAATATCCCCGCGAGATTACCGGATGGCATCATCGTCAATTATCCATCATCCTAAAATATATATAGACACGACACGCATCGGGTACCCTATATTTCAATTTATATTACCTCTACCTCAAACATATTCTGACTTGAACGTCTGAGTGCCTTTTGCAGCCCCTCCCCCCCCCTCCCCCACTCGTCGGAGTTGCACCTAACCAGAAGATGCACCGGACCTGACCAAACTGCATTACTCCGACCTTCAGGCAAGAACATTTGGCGCCCATCGTAAAGCTGAGTAAATCTTATATGTCTCGCAATAATTGATACCAGATAGAGTCAGGCGAACAACATCCTAGCGGCGACATCCCCCGCTACCTGAAGACGCTGAAACGGTGAGGAGCGATGCTCTGACACCAACCCATCCCTCACCAGAAGAATCACATCATCGAATAAACGACATTCAAGCGGACAACCAATGGTTAGCAACCCAGATCGAGATGCTGACACAATCTCGAGAATAACACCCAGCCGAACACGAGCGTCACCGCTCATAGCATGAAGAAAATAATCACTCGGAAAGGAGGAGACCAGTGTTCGTCCTTCGGGATGAGGTCTCCAGCACGCCTCACCAAGAAAAAGAGAAAGATGCTAGAGTCACGGAGGCCACCACTCCCCTCCCTATCGACTCGGGACCCTTCGCTCATGATGCTCCTCAACAGAGCAACTGATCTCGTCCTTTGCAGAGCCCAAGAAGGTCGCCTTATTGTGGTTCTCCTCTATTCCATCGGGGTCTATACACACTTTTGCGGAGCTCTCCTGTGCCTTCACCAGTCGATTCTCCTCATTTCGGATCTATTCTAAAACCAATGATGTCCTCTACTACATCAAGTAAGGACAACATGAGTCCTTAAGGGATTACATACGTAGATTCCAAGACACAGCCACGGAAATCCCAAATCTTGATCCCTAAGTCAAGTTATTTGCTATCAAGCATGGGTTGAAACCCGGACACATCATAGACCAGGTCTCCTTGGCAAAGCTGAAGGACATGGCCGAGTTCTAGGAGAAAGCTGCACACCACATAGAGATGGAGAAACTCTGAGAGGCCAAAAAGACCGACAGTCAGAATATTAAAGACACCGCCGAGGTCAAGAAATTTGACAAGAAGGGCAAGGATCGAAATCACCACGAGCGGGACAACAACAGGAGAGCCAAGTCGCCACCCCGCCCAAATGCCCGGTACGAGAAGTACACTCCATTCAACACAAAGAAGGAAATCATCCTTCGTGAAATCTACGACTTGAAACTCCTCAGGCATCCCGTCAATGTCAGGAAGCAGAAACTGTCACCTAACACTGACATGAGCAAAAAGTGTGTTTTTCACGACATCTATGGGCATACCACATGAGACTGTGTGGTGCTCGAAGACCAGCTCGAGGACTTGATCTGTGCAAGACGCCTCGATCAATACATCAATCGCCAAAGAACGTGGTCGGAGCAGGAGCTGAGACCACCGACGCCGAAGCTGGAGCCGAACCCCTTCAAACCATCATAGTCAGAGAGACCACGATCAAGCCAACCGTTCGGGAAATGAAGTACGAGGGATCATTGGCCACATAGCCGATGGACTCATGGGAGGAGGCGAATTGAGTTCAGCCAGAAAGAGATTCCTCCAAGCAATCATGGCGATCGATGATATTGCTCGCTCGTAGGAGCATGTCTCTAAAACCCTAATAATATCATTCCATGAATCAAATTTCCAAGGGATTGACAAAAACCTACACGACCCAGTCATGATTTCTGTGATTGCGGGAAACTTCATCATTAAAAAGGCTCTGGTGGATCAAGTAGTTCAAACGACATCCTCCCCCACTCTATATTCGAGAAATGCAACTAACCGAAGCTTCACTCTCACCCTGCAAGGGAGACTTGGTGGGTTTATGAGGAGAAAGAGTCAACGTTCGAGGCTCCATATGGCTTAAGACAACGTTCAACTCCTAGCCAAGAGCAAAGATAATCGACATGCATTACTTGGTCATTGACATCCCTAGTCCCTACCATATGATCTTGGGACGACCTTCATTAAATAGCCTAGGAGCTGTCGTATCGACCCCCCACTAGCACTAAATTTCCTTATTTTAGAAATGAAAGTAGGCGTACTCCATGCCGACCAGAAAGAAGCTCGTCAATGTTACAACGAATGCCTCAAGCAAAGGGCATCCGGACCAAAGAAAGAGTTAGACGCTCTGCCTCAACAGGCACTCTCAACACCCATGGGTGAACAGTCGGCGGGAACCCCCAAATGAGACCCAAGCAAGGGTGCTTAGAAACGGCCCCAACCTGGCGCAATTTGAAAACCAAGCACCACTCAAAACAAAGACATGAGCCCGGGCTCAGCTAAGCTTGGAGCGAACCATAGACTACCATCAATTTCTCCCTCCTCCCTCTTTTGCCTTGCCAGACACAACCATGCTCGAACCGAGCACATTACTTTTGGAAACTACATTGTGTAAACAATTTCTTTTTGCATCAATAAAGATAATATCTTTCACATCTTTTTGTGAGTGTCCAGGAATCTCAGAGTCATCTCACCATTCGAGTGAATGTCCCGCAACCCAAGACAAGAACATCGCCAACGTGTGACATCCGGCCTCAAAGCACTACCAACCCCTCGCGCGGTCCTGTCTTATGCTCCTCGACAAGCTTGACTTGACCCCCCGAGCGCGGTCCTCAGCCTCAACACTGCTACTTCTTGCCTCAGAGCCATTACTGACCCCTCGTGCGGTACTGCCTTACGCTCATCGACGAGCTCAGCTTGACCCTTCGAGCGTGGTCTTCGGCTTCGGCACCACTACTTCTAGCCTCAAAGCCATTACAGACCCCTCGTGCGGTCCTACCGTACTCTCCACGACGAGCTCAGCTTGATCCCTTAGCGCGGTCCTCGGCCTCAACACTGCTACTCCCGGCCTCAGAGCGACCCCTTGCACAGTTCTATCTTATGCTCCTCATTGAGCTTGGCTTGACCCCCCGAGCGCGGTCCTCGGCTTCAGTGCCACTACTTCCGGCCTCAGATCCCGAGCGTGGTCCTCGGCTTGCCCCCTGAGCGCGGTCCTGCTGTACTCTCCTCGACGAGCTCGGCTTGGTCCCCTAGCACGGTCCTCGGCGTCAATGTCGCTACTCCCGGCCTCAGAGTGACCCCTTGCGTGGTCCTGCTTTATGCTCCTTTACGAGCTCGGCTTGACCCCTCAAGTGCAGTCCTTGGCCTCATTGCTGTTATTTTCGACCTTAGAGCTCTTACTCACCCCTCGCGCAGTCATGTCTTACGCTCATCAGCAAGTTTGGCTAGACCTCCCGAGCGTGGTCCTCGACCTCAACGCCACTACTTCCGACCTCAGAGCCCTTACCGACCCCTCTTATAGTCTCGCCTTACACTCCTCGGCAAGCTCGACTTGACCCTCCAAGCGCGGTCCTCGGCCTCAATGTCGCCACTTATGGCCTTAGAGTCCTTACCGACCCCTTGCGCGATCCTACCTGATGACTTGACCCCCCCCCCCCCCCCCCACCCCTAGCGTGGTCCATGGCCTTAGCACCGCTACTTCCGACCTCTGAGCCCTACCGACCCCTTGTGCAATCGTTCCTTACGCTCCCAAGCGAGCTTAGGCTTAACACCCCAACACGGTCCTCGGTCTTAGCGCCACTACTTTCGACATCAAAGCTCTTATCGACCCCTCATGCGGTCCTGCCTTATGCTCCTCGGTGAGCTCGACTTGACCCCTCCGAGTGCGATCCTTGGCCTCATTGCCGCTACTTCCAACCTCAAAGCCCTTACCGACCTCTCGCGCGGTCCTGCCTTACTCTCCTCAACGAGCTCCGCTTGACCCCTCGAGTGCGGTCCTCGGCATCAGCGCCGTTAGTTTCGGCCTTAGAACCCTTACCGACCCCTCGCACGGTCCTGCCTTACGCTCCTCGACGAGCTCGGCTTGACCCCCCGAGCATGGTGCTCGGCTTCAGTACTGCTACTTCCAGCCTCAGAGCCCTTATCGACCTCTCGTGCGGTCCTGTCGTCCTCTCCTCGGCGAGCTCGGCTTGGTCCCCTAACACAGTCCTTAGGGTTGTCAAGTATTCGGTTCAGCCCGAATCGAACCGAAAAACCGAACCGAATTTTTCGGTTCGATTCGGTTTCAACCGTTGTAGGTTCGGTTCTTTGACCCGAACCGAACCGAAAACCGAATTAATTAAAAAATAATATATTTTTTAAAATTTTTAATATAGATAAGTAAATGGGTATTATAAAATAATTTTTAATTTTTAATCGAATTAATTAAAATTTTGGTTTTCGGGTTGAAAATCAAACCGAACCGAACAGTGGCGAATCCAGAAAATTTTATTAGTGGGGGCAAACTAATAAATAATATTATACTCAAATATTTTCATTCGTTTAGCGGAATTAGTAGGAAAAATTTTTAAGTCAATTTCTAAATATTATTTTTTATACGGAGATTGTGTTTTATTTTCGAAATTAGAATTATTATCTATTGATTTTTTTTAAAAAAAAACTTTTCATAAATTATTTCATAATTTTATCCATCAATTTAATTAGCAAGTAAAAAAAAATTAAAAATTAAAATAATTAATAATGCTTTAAATATAAAAATTAATAATGCTGAAATAAAAATTAATAACATTGTAATAAAAATATCATTCTTACCACCCGAATAAAGTAAAAAATCAATAAACTAAAAATACTGTACGATGTCGGTAGCCCGACGAAGATTGAAGGCGATCCGACGAGCGACAATTGCAGCGAGCGGCAACGAGCGTTGAGTGGAGGCAGCGAGCGGCGTGCGGCGAGCCAGCGAGCGGCAACGAGCGTTGAGTGGCGGCAGCGAGCGGCGTGCGGCGAGCGGCAACGAGCGTTGAGTGGCGGCAACGAGCAGCGTGCGGCGAGCCAGCGAGCGGCAACGAGCGTTGAGTGGCGGCGACGAGCGGCGTACGGCGAGTAGCGAGCGACGACAGCGAGCGGCGAGTAGCGAACGACGGCAGCGAGCGGCGAGCAGGCGAGCGGCGGTGGCGAGCAGGCGGCTGCGAGCGGCGGCGGCGAGCAGGAGGCTGCGAGCGGCTAGCGGCGAGCAGGCGGCAACGAGCGGGCGAGCGGCGAGCAGGTGGCAGAGAGCGGGCGAGTAGCGAGCGACGACAGGGAGCGGCGAGCGACGACAGGGAGCGGCGAGCGGGCGGCAGCGAGTGGGCGAGAAGCGAGCAGGCGGCAGAGAGCGGGCGAGTAGCGAGCGACGGCAGGGAGCGGCGAGCAGGCGAGCAGAGAGCGGGCGAGTAGCGAGCGATGGCAGGGAGCGTCGAGCGGGCGAGCGGCGGCGGCGAGCAGGCGAGCAGCGGCGGCGAGCAAGCGAGCGGCGGCGACGAGCAGGCGGCAGCGAGCGGGCGAGCGGCGACGACGAGCAGGCGGCAACGAGCGGCGAGCAGGCGGCAGCGAACGGCGAGCAGGCGGCAGCGAGCAGGCGAGCGGCGGCGGCGAGCAGGCAGAAGCGAGCGGGTGAGCAGCGAGCGGCGAGCAGGCGGCAGAGAGCGGGCGAGCAGCGAGCGGCGGCAGGGGCAGCGGGCAGCTAGCGGCGGCAGCGGCAGCGAGCAGCTAGCGGCGGCAACGAGCGGGAGATTTAGAAGACGAGAGAGAGAGAGAGGAGTAACGAGCGGGAGAGAGAAGGCGGGATGAGTAAAATTTTAGTAAGCGGTATTAAATAGTAATTAATTAGAAGGTAAATATTAAATGCAAAAAAAATAAATAAATTTTGAGTCATACTGTTGTGCACTTGTGCGCCTGTGCGTCACGTAACAATGAGTCCACTCATTAACCTTGTTATTAGCTGTGCTTGAGTGGGGGCCATTCAAAATTTTTCTAAAAAAATAACTATCTCAGTGGGGGCCACGGCCCCCACTGGGCCTGCATTGGATCCGCCACTGGAACCGAATAATTTCGGTTTGGGTTAGATCGGTTTAGGTATAGTTCGGTTTGGGTTCGGATTAGAATTCGGGTATAAAAAAAATTAATGTTTGGTGAAATTCGGTTCGATTTAGTTCGGGTTGAACCGAATGGACAACCCTAACAGTCCTTGGCCTTAATGTCGCTACTCCTGGCCTTAGAGCGACCCCTCGCATGGTCCTGCCTTATGCTCCTATGCGAGATCGGCTTGACCCCTCTGAGTGCAGTCCTCGACCTCAGTGCCGCTACTTCCAGCCTCAAAGCCCTTACCGACCCCTTACGCGGTCCTGCCTTACGCTCCTCAACGAGCTCGGCTTGACCCCCCCGAGTGCGGTCCTCGGCCTCAGCGCCGCTAGTTCCGGCCTTAGAGCCCTTACCGACCCCTCGCGCGATCCTACCTTATGCTCATCGGCGAGCTCGGCTTGACCCCCCAAGCGCAGTCCTCAACCTCAGCGCTACTATTGCATGTCCTAGAACCCTCACTACTTCACACCTCGGCGCCCCACCTATCATGCTTGAGTTCTCATATTGGCACACATATAGCCAGCAAAGAGGCAATTGTTAGACACTTAAAAAGGCCCTTAGGGGGGCAGCAATTCGTTACAACCAACCATCCAGACAACCAACATATAGGTGACCTAAAACATCACAAGATCTGTCAAGGAAGGGTCACATTGGCCTTAGCAGGCATGGCAGGAGCATCCATCATGAGAACATCAATGTTCATTGGAGAAGGCAAATGTTGCTCTGAAACTACGACAAATGGTCCCTCTTCAAGCGGCCTAGGAATCTCTCCATCAACCTCGGGGTTAACCAGAACATCATCCCTTACCTCTTAGAGAAGGTTCACTCTAGAAAAGTCAACCCCGGGGGCAAAGAACATAGCCTACTCCATCGCCCTATCAAAGCCTTTCAGTTCTCGAAAGCGGATCGCCTCGTCCTCAAGGCCCCGCACGGTCAACTAGTATCTTTTTACCTCTGCCTTGGCATCTTCAACCTCAGCCTTTAAACAAGAACCCTCTGTTACAACTACAGCGAGATCTCGATAGAGCTTTTCTAGCTATGCTCTGTACTTACCTTCCATCTCCTTCACCCGAGCGGCGGACTCCAAAACAACAACATTCAAACTCTCGATTTCGCAAGCGTGCCTTTTTCACCTCAGCCAACTCAAGCCTCAACGGCTCAATTTCCTAAGACCAAATCTCAGGCTATTTTGACACATACTCCTTTAACTGGTTTAACAAGCTCGATAGCTGAACCTGGGTGAACTCCCATGGGTCAGCCCCTTTCGAAAAATCTCTTTGGATGTTTAAATGGAAATGATCGCCCATGCGGGGTGTCACAACCAGCTGTTGGACCATCAATAGAATACTCTCCATTGTTGTCGCCTCCGACGTTATAACGCCATCCCCCGCCGAAGGCGTGACTACTCGAGGAAGCATACTTTCACCAGTACCCTTATCGCTCTTCCAACACCTTATCAAAGGTGAATCAAGGGGAGTTGGAGAATCTGAATGCGAGAATGACCTAGCCGCCTCCGGGACTTGAGGTCCCAAAGATCCCAAGGCCCGCACCGACTTCAGCAAACTATCCACCACTGGACTCTTCCCTTGTCGCTCGGAGCACTCCTTTGCATCTCTGCCAACCAAGCACGGATGCGTGGTGCCCCTAGCAATGAAGACATCTCACCCGTACAACAAAAAAATCTCAATCAACATATCATGAACAGACAAGACAACAATACCTTACACCCCACACTCACCAACATACGCCAGAATCGATGACCTATTCTAGCTCCTTTGCAGTATTTCCTTAGGAGAGAAAAGAACAGGTGGATAGTGCTGCTCTAGGAGTTCAATTATATCCCTATCTTTAAACAAGATACTCTCGTCTTTAAAATGCAGAATTGGAAGAGGATCTGACCTCCAGGACAATGGAAACTTCTACATATGAGACGGAAGATCCAAAAAGAACTACCAAATGTCCTCCTGCGACCTAACCCTAAAAAAGTGAGTCTTGGAGTTCTTGTAAGAACTCCTAAATAGACTGAAGAGCTTCCTCCTGGGAACACCGCTGAAGGATACCCATAAACCCTTCTGAGTCCCCTTTGCGTGAAAGAGATAAAAGAACACAAAAGACTCGGCTTAATCCCAAGACAATCCATTGGGATCTCAAAGCAGCGAATGAACGCCCAACTATTTGGATGCAGCTGAGTTGGAGCGACATTGGCCAAATTCAACACCTCATGCTCGAACTTGGTGAACAGGAGGCGAACCCCAAGGTCCTCAAAAAGGGTCTGATACCTGAAAATGAATTCAGGCTCCCCCCGATGATATACCCCGCTAGGGAACACATAAGGCAATTGTAATCCTCATCAACACTCTCATGGGCAATCAATACGAAAAAATATTGTTCAGGTTGGTCATTGCCGAACATTGTAATTTTATCTCCTCATGAACCCATGTATAAAGGTCTAGGTTCTCTCCTAACGACCCAACCTCCAACCTAAAAACACTTCTCCTCGCCATCGACCTGGCAAAGATTGTGAAACCCTAACAAATGGGGACAAGTTAGTACAAGCATAATGACCTAAGGCCAATCCCCACAGCACAAAAACTAATTAAAGCAAAGAACTGAAAGACTCACTGGATAAGGAAAAAATGACGACGGACGGAGAATACAATCAATGAAGGCATCACCGACAAAGAACAAACACCAAACACCAAGGAGCGTGAGAAAAGTTCAAACAAAGGAAAAAATGGCCTCTTTATAGGCCAAGGGATGGCAGCTTCCCCATCGAACGACCAACAATTACATTGTGACCAAATCTTAGCTAGCGACGGTTCCCTAGGAACGCTCAAGACACGAATGAACACTCTCTCTATCATAATTACTCTTCGGACGAAGGGGCATGGGCCAATTGAAAACTGTCGCATAGAGGGGAAATCCCCACCACTACGCAGCCGCCATACTAGGAGCGAAAACCAAAAGAGCACAAAGCAAGACGGCAAAGATAAGCCGACCTAATCTACTCTAAATGAATAAAAGTCACGGCGGCCACATGCCCTCCCACAGTTTGCCCAAAGACAGAAGCTCGGCCTTCGCAATAGCTCGGCACTCAAGACAACTCGGCTAGAAGTCGGTATACTCCCAGAATCCAACCGACATTTGTGAATCAGACTAGGACCAGAAGCCATCGCTACTTAGAGCTCAGCATAGAGTCCTCCAAACTTTGACCAAGCCCGGGAGCTATGGACTAGACTAGCACTTTGTGCCTAATCGGATTAAGCCCAAAAACGCCCACACTCATGAACCAAACTCAAGCCAAACCAGATGACTTAGCCTGGGGGCTCCACTCGACCATACAAGGACACACACATCCTCATTAACTACAAGAGATTCGTCATTATAAGCCTGATATCTCCGGGATCAGCCTCGACCAATTCTGAGCAACATCCATGCGAGATTACCGGACGGTATTATCGCCAATCATCCCTCATCATGCAATATATACAGACATGTATGTCCGACACCATGTTCTCTAACATGTGTCTATTATCTAACTTTGATATCACATATCCATGACAAGTAAAAAATATGATCATCGTTAGTCAGAATGCATACTAGTATTCATTCATTATTGTTCCAAGACAATAACTGACTAGAGACTATTTAGAATAGGATTCTAACTGCCTTAGGGTTTTATTATCAAGTCTTGTACTTGATGACCATTAGACAGAATCAAGCATTCAAGAAATCTCTTATCAAGTTAAATACACTCATAATAAATAGGGTAATTACCTAAATATATCATGAACTATACACTTTGTCTCATTTGTGGTCAATTCTAAAATATTATCAAATTGTATCCCGAACTTTGACATTTGTCTCAATTACATCCTCCTGTCAATTCTCCGTCAACAGCACCATTAAGGCGATGACATGGCGCTCTGATGTGGATTAAAATAATATTTTTAATGTAAAAAATATAAAAAAATCATGTTAATTTATATTAAATAATATAAAATAATATTTTATATTTTATATTAAAAAATCACTCCATATTCACCCTCAATATGGCTCAGAGTGATTCTTTGATATAAAATAAAAAAATATTATTTTATATTATTTAATATAAATTAAAGTAATTTTTTATATTTTTTTAAATAAAAATATTATTTTAATCCACGTTAGAGCGTCACGTCATCACCTTAACGGTGTTGCTGACGAAGAGTTGATGAGATGATATAATTGAGACAAATATCAAAGTTCAGGATATAATTTGGTAATATTTTGAAATTGGTCACAAATGAGACAAAATGCATAGTTCAGGATATATTTAGGTAATTACCCTAATAAATAACAAGATAAAATAAGTGTTCCAATTATTCAAAAAAGGAAAACTACAATGATAATTGTTAGTAAAATGGTCACATTAGAGGGGGGTGAACATTGTGTTGTCTAATCTTTTAGCCTAATTTCGATTTTAATCGTTTCTTAAACTAGTTAAACAAATTATCAATTTGAACAACATGAAGAAACAACTAATATGACAAGTGAGCACAAATACAATAGCCAATGCAAACACAAAGATTTATGGTGGTTTGACAACACCACCTACTTCACTACTTAAGCATCATGCTTAGGATTTCACTCACAAATCCACTAAGTTAAGAGTAGCTTACAATCGATGACTTTTCACCGGAAAGACCCTACACTCACTTTGAAGGCATTTCCACACCCGGAAGTATCCACCTTCACACCGAGTGAGCTTTCCCACCTCAATTCCTAAGGAACACTCCTAACCTAGCTTACACAAGTAGATTTATACTTTCTATGCCAAGGTAACCACCAAATCACAAGACCACACACTAGGTTTTCTTACACACTTGAGTATTCAATTATAAAACAAAACAAAAACACATTTAACACAAGAAGAAAGTATAAAGAACTCATCACAACAAGAACAACTCCTCTTCTTGAGCCTAGCAACCTTGAATAGTCATCCAATGATGAAGCACTTTGAATGAGGGATCAAGAGGCTAGGAATGAAGGATTAGGTCAAATAAAAGCTTGGGGATGCAAAGATCAACTCAATATAGGTTTAGGGCATCAGTCATCGTTAAGGAGAGGGTTTAGAGTGGCTTTTATAAGATGTAGAGAAGTGGGGTCGAGTGTAGATCGCCCAACGGGCAAATTTTTCTACCCGTTACACGCCCGATCGATCGCCCGCTGATGGTCGATCGACCACCCAAGCGACCGACCATCGACCGCGGGGCCACTGCCAATTTTTGGCCTCTGGCAGTCAATAGTCGATCCACCGTCCATCGACCGATGCTCTTCCAGGTTGAATTTTTTGTCATTTCGGGATTCGGCTTTCGGGTTTTGAGTTTCGCAAAGTGCATACATCTTGGAGACCTACCCAAGTGTTTTTACATTCACTCTAAACACTTCCTAAATTACTTTGGTGCGCTCGTTGAGGATTTAGGAAGTGGCACGGAGACTTGTCGTATCGAGACGATGTCGCGAGTGACAATATCGATTTCAACTTGTGACTTTCATGCTTAAAACTTGTTAGACATAATTTGTTATCATAAAAACAATTATTGAGAAAATTAGAGCGCAAGGGTGAAACCATCAGCCAACATTCTCCCCCTTCATTCTCCCCCTTTTTTATGATGACAAACCAATAATGATAAGTATTTAAGAACATAGGCATTTAAAGCATGAAGCATGAATTCATAATACATGAGTGAGAGCAAGATAAGATTATTTTAGATAATTCAAGTGCTCCCTCTATCAACATGCATATCTTTAAACCTTAACTCACCCTCTATCATCATGTCATAAATTTCATGCTAACAATAATACAAGAACTAGCATGATGACCAATACTTTATTCTCCCCCTTTTGACATCAATCAAAAAGGGTACACAAACAAAAAATAAGAAAATAAAGATGCATATTAGTTCACACAAAGCAAAGTGAAACCATAAGGATAAGCCATAAAATCCATACAAAGTGAAAACATAAGCAAAACAACCACAATTCAGTTCATACAAGTCTACAAAGTGCATAAAAATCCATACAACCATACAAGTTCACAAAAAATGACACTAAATACGAATAACACTCATCACTCCTCAGGTGGTGGTGGTGGCTGATGCGTCTGATAATACTGTCACATCTCATCTACACAGCCATACATCTCTTCTACTCGGCCATACATGTCATCAACACGGCTACCAATATGATCAATGTGAGCAGTCGTGCGGTTGTTCCATTCGACCCGATCGAAGTGAAGCTGAGCCAACCTAGACTATATCATGTCAAAGCGTTCATTTGATGGAGGGTGCAATGAGCTGCCACCTTCATCATCATCCTCATCCTCATCGTCACTGTCATCCTCTGGATCAGATGGACCTCCTCGAGCATGTTTACCTCACTGATCACCAAGGATCTTCATACAAATAAGTGTCAAGGTGTCAATCGCCTTGGGAGCAGGCTCTATCTTGAATCTTGATCTATTTACCCCAACTAGGTAATGAAATAGGATATGACATATGCATAAGGAAGGGCTTGTTTAGGAGAAGCATGAACCTCAGCTATGTAGTTCAACATAAGGTTAGGGATGTCAATAACCCTACAGGTCATGGTATAAAATAAAACCCTAACACTAGTGCTAGTTACCTCATTATAGTGCCCTACTCTAGGAAGTATGTTATAGGTTATAATAAGGTGCATGATCCTAGCGGCTGTGGATAATTTAATGATCTGAGTTGGAATTATTCCATAGTACCCCTTAGGGAAAATAGCTGATACAATTTCAGGTGTAGGATGATCTTTATGGAAGGCATGAGTGGACATGTTATATGATGAAGCACCAATAAGAGAAAAACCAAAAGCTTCCCTAATGGCTAACGCAATGATCACTATGGGTTTTCCTAATATCTCGAAACGTAGAACCAGGATGTTATCTAAAGGACGACACTCAATTACAATGATCACTGGGATTTGTTTACCTAAGTACTCTACCAATCCTAGTGTACTTAAACGACTCCTTATGTCATATTGCTCAAGGTCCCCTAAGTTAACTATGCAAGTTTGCAAAATGGTGCGGGTGCTAAAACGGGGAGCTTAGGTTTTTCCTATGGCGGTAAGAAGGTTGTCAGGGAGACTATGCTTCTTAGTTCTTGGTGCCATCTGCAAGACATTTGAGATAATGCATAAATGATTAATCCTTAATAAATGATGCATGCAACCTAGATCTAATATGAGAGTGCATTTTGAAATCAAAGTAGATGCAATCTTTTTCTTGTCCCCTTTATTTTTTAATGAAAAGTCAAAAACAAAAAAAATGACCTAAAAGATAAACTCTTCATTTTTCTTTTGAAACAATGTTGACATTTTAATTTTGTGACAAACAAACAAAAATCAAAAGAGTAGAAATTTAAAATTTCATTTTGTTTTTCTTCCATCCTTTTTGTAAATCCCTTTTTTCTTCTTTTTTTCATTTTCAACACCTCAAGTATTTAACCAAAAAAAACATACCTTAAATAGTTTTAAAAAATGCTTTTATGATGGTAGTTGGAATGAAACTTCTAAACCACAAAAAAATGTGAAACTTTCACTTTTTGGATACTTATGCTAACATACATTATAAAAACCACCATGAAATATGATGAGTATATGAAATATTATGAAATGCACCTATCAATGTGTATATTTCAACATATTGGAGAGAAAGGAGATGAATCTACACTATTATCATGATGAAACTTGAAAAGAAAAGCTAGGGCATGAGATTCTCACCTTGAGAGAGCAAGAGAGACTTCAAGGGTGGGCTGATATGAGTATAGGAACCCTAGTTTCGGTCTTAAGAAGCTAGGGCGAAAGGTTGGGACGAAAACACTCGACCAAATGGACAGACCAGATCTTTTTTCGTCCGCCGGCCGATGGGCGGTCGCATGTCGAGTGATCGGCCGAGACATAGTGTGTTTTCTAGCTTATGTTCGAAAAATTTTCTAGGAAGTTATACACATCATAATTTTATGAAAAATTTACCATATAAACTAGATTTTATGAGGATTCCAAGGGCTCAAGAATCACTCAAAAATGATTTTTATACATTTTACTAAAAATCTCTGAATTCGTAGTGGCATTCTTGTAAATATTTGGATCTTGTGAAAATTCTCGAAATCCAATCAATAAGAGATTGTTTCGACCTTTTATAATAGGTTTTAAGTTCATGTAAAATCCATAATGAAAGTTTTGTGCGATTTTAGTCAAGTCGTCAACATGTCAACCTAGCACACTTCTCATTCTAACTTAAGTATGAAGTTGCTAAGTATTGCACTTGATATTTCACTCATGGTTTTTTAAGTTTAATCACGTGAGGATAAATTTGTACGAAAATTAAACCATGTTCATCAAATCCTAACTTTAAGAGAAAATTCTCTAATATTAATTTCTACCTAGAATATATTTCAATCAATCAATATATCATAAAATTTCTTAAGTATCGAAATTTTATCTACTCATGTGATTTCAATCAATTTTCATATAAACTCATCCATAAGCATAGGTAAATCATTTCATCAAGAAAGTTGAGGTGTTAAGCAAGAATTTTGCCGAATCAAAACTCATACCTCGTTTATTGAGAAATTCCAAAATTTCACTTTCTTTCCCAATTTCTTCCTACTAGCCTTCCATAATCAAAACCAATAACTTGTAAGCAATAATTATTAGTATCATAATGAAAGTGTGGCTACTAACAAGTTATCGTACTAAATAGCAAAGAGGGAATCAAATATCGATTTCAAAATCTACTTTGCTAAGTAGCTTAAAATTCGTTTCAAAATGGATTGTCATGAAACCAAAACGAATTAGGAGATTTCAAAACACGAATTATTTAAAAAATAAATCTCCAATCCTTCTTATTGGTTCAAAACTGAAAGGTCACAATTAGCCTACGATTTAGAACCGTAAGATCGCATGAGTCCTTCACAAGCTACTTAGGTCTCCGAAGAGATCCGAAATCAAAAATCAAAAATTATTTTCAAAACACTATCTAGAGCGGAGAAACCAACTCAAAATTTCACATATATCATATACTCCAACTTAGATGAAATCAAGGATGTTAAGGAGATGATACCAAATATACATAGATGCCAATTTCTATACCTACGACATCATGATTACTTGAAGTTGTAATTTTGAATTTGTGTAGCTTTGAGTCCTCATGCAACTCCCATCATCAACTCATCCTTGTGTGGTTGTTCCCCTACAAGAGAACATGAAATCTTTGGTACCCAAATTGCTTTGGGTCCTTGGGGGCGAGTCGGTCTAGGAATCCAAAGTGTCATAGCAACACTTGGATTTCTCTTGAAGACACAATCATGGATAGAATGACCATAGATACCACAACAAAAATAATTTTCATGATTTTTTTTGTTTTGGAGATGAGGTTTAAAAGAGGAATGCTTAATATGGAGATGATGATGAGTGTTAGCATTCTTACTTGAAACATTTATATTTCTAGAATTCTTAGAGGATGAATTACTAGACAATTTGTTGATATTCTTATTTAGAAAAACAATCTCATTTTTCAAGTCGTTCATGGATTTATGAATAGCATGCAATTGAGTTTTCAATATGCTATTTTCATTCATTAAAATATCATTTTTGTTTTTCCAAACCCTTAGTGTCAATACTTAAAGCATCATATGGCATAGATTATAGACACTAATTTTTAGCTTCTCATTTTCTTATTTTACATCATATAAATGAGAACTAAGACTCAGGTTTTCCTTTTTCAATTTCTTATTTTCTTTATCCTTTTTAACAAATAAGACATACATGTTTTTACATTCATCCATTAATTCATCATAAAGCATGACATGAGAACTAGATGAGTTAATACTACCATTATTGTTATCATGATTAGAAGAAGAGTGTGTCTCATCATTAGCATTTATGAGACAATCTTTTAAACTAGCTTCATAGCCATGGCAAGAGGATGTTTCACTTGAGGTTGATGAGGATGAGGAAGCATTTGATCTTCTTTATGCCTTGTTCTCCATGGTAGGGCAATTCTTCTTCACATTCCCTTTTTCCTTGCATAGGTAACAAATCATCATTCTCTTCCGGCTCTCTATACTCCTTTGACTAAATACACTATGGGCTTCAAAAGCTTCATTGGAACTAGGAGTATGACAATTGTCAACAACTCCCTTATTTAAAGTGATAAGCTCCTTGGTTTTAGCATAATCATAGAGAATATTTAAACAAGCCCAAATATCAAATGCGGAAGTATAATGCGTGACTTTTCAAAGATGACATTTTCCAAGGAACAAAATGTTCAATTTATAGTTTAGCATTTGACTCAAACATATCTATTTGTTCTTGGGTCCACACACTCATATTTTCCTTAGGTTCAATGTATTTAGTCTTTATGTTGAATACACCTAAACCTTGTGTCTTTAGGTTTGTATACATTAATTCTACCATTCCAAATACCAAAATTAGACTAATTGAACCTAAGTGGTATAGACACTACCAACTCTAGTGTCATTTTCGGATCGAGACTAGATATAGAGGAGATGATGAAATCTCAATCTACGACCCGCTCTAATACCAAATGTTGGTGAAATGGTCACACTAGAGGGGGGGTGAATAGTGTGTTGTCTAATCTTTTATCCTAATTTTGATTTTAATCATTTCTTAAACTAGTTAAACAAATTATCAATTTAAACAACAAGAAGAAATAATTAATATGATAAGTGAGCACAAATATAATAGCCAATGCAAACACAAAGATTTATGGTGGTTTGACAACACCGCCTACTCCACTACCTAAGCACCATGCTTAGGATTTCACTCACAAATCCACTAAGTTAAGAGTAGCTTACAATCGATGACTTTTCACCGGAAAGACCCTACACTCACTTCGAATGCACTTCCACACCCGAAAGTATCCACCTTCACACCGAGTGAGCTTTTCCACCTCAATTCATAAGGAACACTCCTAACCTAGCTTACACAAGTGGATTTATACTTTCTATGCCAAGGTAACCACCAAATCACAAGACCACACACTAGGTCTTCTTACACAATTGAGTATTCAATTATAAAACAAAACAAATACACATTTAACACAAAAAGAAAGTATAAAAAACTTATCACAACAAGAACAACTCCTTTTCTTGAGTCTAGTAACCTTGAATAACCCTCCAATGATGAAGCACTTTGAATGAGGGATCAAGAGGCTAGGAATGAAAGATTAGGTCAAATAAAAGGTTGGGGATGCAAAGATCAACTCAATATAGGTTTAGGGTATCAGTCATCATTAAGGAGAGGGTTTAGAGTGGCTTTTATAAGATGTAGAGAAGTGGGGTCGAGTGTAGATCGCCTAATGGGCAAATTTTTCTACCCATTACATGCTCGGTCGGTCGCCCGTTGATGGCCGATCGACCACCCGAGCGATCGACCATCGAACGCGGGGCCACTGCCAGTTTTTGGCCTCTGGCGGTCGGTAGCCGATCCACCGGCCATCGATCGGTGCTCTTCCAGGTTGAATTTTTTATCGTTTCGGGATTCAGCTTTTGGGTTTTGAGTTTCAAAAAATGAATACATCTTGGAGACCTACTCAAGTGTTTTTACATTCACTCTAAACACTTCCTAAATTACTTTGGTATGCTCGTTAAGGATTTAGGAAGTGGTACGAAGACTTGTCGTATCGAGACGATGTCGTGTGCGACGATATCGATTTCAACCTGTGACTTTCATGCTTAAAACTTGTTAGACATAATTTGTTATCATCAAAACAATTAATGAGAGAATTAGAGTGTAAGGGTTCTGTTGGGATTTCGGCGTTGGCGACTATAGTCCAGTCGGTCCCGGCTACAGCTTCGTCTGCGATGAACACAACGATCGAGGCAACCCTCTCTAGTCAGACACTCGATTTGATCTCAAAGCACCACACATTCCTCGGTGGTGTGCTCGTAAGTGCGATGGAACTCACACCTCTTACTCTTGTCGATGTTGGGCGATGGTTTCGGCCTCCCCGTGCTGTTGGGAGGCCTGAGCAACTGCATGTGATAGTTATCCTAAAGGGTGGTTTATCTCCTGGTGTTCAGAGGAGTGTACTCGTCGAATCTTGGGCTAGGTCAGGAAGGCGACCTCTCTCTCCTGCCGCGACCTTGGTCATGGCGGTTTGTCTTTCACCCCTTATGTAGGGCTTCTTGGACTTTTTGCCCTCGGCGGTGTCTTTTGCGACCTGCCTGTCAGCCTTTTTGGCCTCTCGAAGTTCTTTCATCTCTATGTGACACATGGCCTTTTCTCGAAACTCGGCTATGTCCTTCGGCTTTGCGAGGGCGATCTCATTTGCAAAGTGCTTGGGCTTCAGTCCATGCTCGATGAAGAATAGCTCGACACGTGGATCGAGGTTCAGGATCTTCATGGTTGTGGCTTGGAATCTCTTTAGGTAGTCTCTTACATCCTGTTTGGTTAGCGAAATCAAGTCTGTTTTCATAGTTTCAGTTTCGCTGAAACCAAAACTGCTTACGAAAACGTGTTTGGTTCAGTGTTTTCATGAAACTGAATTGAAATCAGAATGAAAATGAAATCAATTTTCTTAATAAAAATGAAAACACCTGAATGTTATTTTTTGTGGTTTCGAGACTGTCGATTTCGTTATCAAAATGCAGTGACAACTTTGTAATTATAAATATATTTTTTATAAAATTAATTAATTTTAAAATAAATCAAAGTTTATCTAATTTTTAAAAATAAAAATAAAAACCATTATTTTCAACTCAAACTATTATCTTAAATTTACAAATTAATTAAACCAATTTATATCTAATTGACTCAAACCCAAATTTTAAATAACTCAATTTTCTTAAAGTTGATCTATTGATAATTTAATTAAAACTAATTTTAGACCATTGGACTTATTTTTTTTTAAAAAAATTATAATAATTATTAATTAATTTTTATATCTAATTGAACAAAAAAATCTTAAATTACCAATAACCTAATTAATTAAATCATATAAATATTTTATAATCATATTAGCAAACATTTAATTTTCTAAACTAACTAAACATTTAGTTACTACTAAAAATGTTCAAGGAAAATTAATATTATTTTTTATAACCAAATAAATATTCACTGGTTTCAACTAACTAAAATTGATGTTGTTTTCATTAACCAAACGCGTTTTCAGAAAATTGAAAACTAGAAACCAAACCAAGTTTTCGAAATCAAGTTTTTAGTTTCACTGAAACCAAATTAGAAAATAATTTTCGCTAACCAAACAGCACCTTAGCGACTCATATTGACCCTGCTTGAAGTAGTGGAGGGCGTCCTCAATCTTGGAGTAGATCCATGAAGAACTGATTGGTGAAGGCTCGGGAGAGCTCCTAAAAGGCATGTATAAACCCTGATGGAAGGGTAGATAACTAGAGTAGTGCGGCCTTCTCCAGAAAGGTTGGAAGGCTCAGCAAAGGATGAGATCGGTTGCACCATTAAGGAGCATCATGGACCTGAACATCATCAGGTGAGTGGTCGGGTCGCCCGTACCATCGTAGGGATGGAGTGTGGTTGACAGCTTAAAATTGTCGGGAAGGTGGACTGCTATGATGTGCTCGGCGAAGGGTCCCGAGTCGACGTTGGGGGAGGAGTGGCCTCTGTGACTCTGGTGTCCTCCTCTTCTCTTGGATGATGCATGCGGGAGACTTCGTCCCAAAGGACAAAAGATGGCCTCCCGATTCTTTCAAAGTGGATGTCTTCATCGCATTTGAGCGGTGGCGATCGTGTTCGGTAGGGTGTTGTTCCCGCGATCGCGTCAACGCCTTGACCTGGGCTACTAACTGTTGGTTCTTCGCTTGAAGGTAATTGATCAGGCATTGTGATTCTTTTGGGGAGCCAGAGTGTCACTCCTCACTGTTTCAGCGACTCCAGATAGCAGGGGAACATCGTTGCTAGGGTGTTGCCTGCGTGCGGCGTCGTTCGCCTGACTCAGGGTACCAACAATTGCGGGGCAGGTAAGATTTAATCGACCCCATGGTAGGCACCAAATATTCTTGCCTAAAGTGAGGGCAATGTGGTCTGATGCGTTCTCCTGGTCAGGTGCGACTCTGATGGGGGGACTTGCAAAAGATATTTTGACGCTCAAGTAAGAATGAGTTCCAGGTGAGGGTAACCGAAATTCGAATCTAGATATATCTGGGAGCATCATGTTTGGAGAAAATGTCTAACAATGATGTCGTCCGATAATCTCGTAGGAATTTTGCTCAGAATGGGTCGAAGATGATCTTGAAGATGTCAGGCTCAAATCCCTTGTAATTAATGATGATGTAAGTATCCTTGTATGATTGGGTGGAGCCCCTGGGCTAAGTTGTCTGGCTTGACTTAAGTTTGATTCATGTGTGTGGGCGCTTCTGGGCCTAATTCGATCGGGTCCAAAGTGCTAATCCAGTAGTTTTATTAAAACAAATTAAAATTTTCATTAACATGTGCAATAATTAACTGATCTTTTTAGTGATTGATAACTAGTCGAGATATTTTTTATTGTAAAAAATGATAAGAAATAATATCACTACTTAATTTTTTTAATAACTTACCAAATGATTGACAATTTTTTAAAATTTTTGTAGTCTTGATTTTAAAGAATGCATATAGCTAATAATATTATATATATATATATATTTCTATATGCAAGTCGACTAATTTTAAATCATCTTAAACACATAAATTAAGCAAATATACAAAAATAATTTACCATAAAATACAACATTTCCAAAACTAATTGAAAAAGAGTTTATCATTAAATCATGAAAGGGTAAATAGAAGTGATGGTTGAAAAAATAGCACCAAAAGTTATATGGACATTTAAAATGTTGGAAACTAATTATTCTTATTTATAAAAATTAATAGTCATTGGTTGAATATGCGATAAGACAAATGTAAGAATGTAAGAATTAACAGTGCATTCACTAAACCAACATTAGCTATAACAATTTCTGATTTCTTCATTTAAAAACTTTAAATTATATTTTATTTATATAAAATTTTAAAGCATTCATTTTCATTGTATTTCAAGTAATTTTTTTATATTTTTTAGTTATAAATTATTTTGTATCAGAGGCAAATATCTCGATTGTTTGGTGATAGCAGCATCGAAGTCCATCTCCAGCAGCATAATGACATTGGGTGAATACCAAGTTACCAACTCACATAAAAAAAATTCGCTCCTTATTCATTCCTTACAGTAGAAAGTGCAATGCTCATATAAGAAAATTATTGATTGGACCATAGTAGGGAGAGGTTTCTCTTTTAGGATTACTGCCAACAGGTCCAAAAACATAGTAACCAAATCATAAAATTATAGTAGTTTCAAATGACCATAGCAAGAACATGGTTGTTGAAACTAAGGGGAAAACTGGAAAAGTGAACAATTTACAGAATCTATGAAGAGAAAACCATACACATTATTTGCATGATAGTTTCAACTTCAAGATGTCAAACAACAGTAAGACTGAGGAGCACTTCATGAAGAAATTGAGAATTACAAGGATTCTTAAGCATCTAAACGAAATTAGGTAGTTCCAGAACACATATTAACCATATTTGCACAAAATATTTCTACGGAACCTTAAAGCAAATATATATTATGTACTACATCCTTGGATGAGTATGTAAATGATTGGGGATGGGCTATGGAATGTGGGACAAAATTTAGCCCAAGGAGACTATCAATTAAACAAATATGTAATGGAATACGCCAAAGACATTTTCATCTGCAGCAACAAGCCTCAGCTACCAAAATAGTTTCAAAGGAGATCCACTCATCCTTCATCCTGCATAAGTTAGCATGATAGATATTTAAATACATAAAACTAACAACCAGTTACCAGTTGAAAGAGCAAAGCTCTGATGCATCATATTCTTGCTTGATAGCATTCTTTTCTTTAATTATACAATTAATTTTCTGGAGAAGATTATTAAACAGGTTCTCGAGAAATTGCACAGGTCAAGGAATGCAAATTATTTTCAACTGCAGATTAAACAGCTATCAGTACTTCTCAAAGATGGCAATGATGGGCATAGCCTGTCAAGTTCACAAAATATTAAGACAAACTTCGCATAGCAGGAGGTCCTTTGTAGTTTATTCGAATATTGTCAACTACACATAGTAAAAGATTATGGTGCCAACTAACTAAGCCCATTTGCTAATCTGGGTTAGCCGAGTCCAGACTAGTCAACTTGCTCACAAGTGAGGAGGGGTTAGAATAAGTTGACTATCAATCAAAACTTAACAAAAATAACAAACTGTTTCATGATTCAAAACTTGATCACCTAGGTGGCTAGGTCAAAAGGAGGAACTACCATTGTGTCAAGGCTCAACAAATTTAGCTGAGTATAGGCAACAGCAACAGTAGGTTCAGTTCAGGTAGGCAGGTACTGCCTAAGGTTGAATTAGTAAAATTGGGCAGACTATATTGGTCCAATTGGTATTTTAAATAACAGTTAAATGCATTGGTTTTTCACACAAGAATAACTATGAAGGATAATACCTCTATGTAAACAATTTGACAGATAAGGCTGAGAAATGTGCTGAGTAGGATTGGCTGAGACTTCCACATAATAATAATAATAATACCAGAAGCAATCCTATAACTATTCCTGTCCTATGACAACTTTTACTGTCTAGTAATCGAAGTGGATTGGCCACATGGGAAATTCCATCTAATAACAATATACCTTTTTCTACTCTTCACTTTTTTTCTTTCTTTTCTCTTCCTACTTATTGTAAATACTCGCTATGATTTCTACATAGTTTTTCCATGGGAACTTCCCTCCATGTTGTTGTCATGAAAACTAATACCAAGTCAATCCTTACAGGAATAGCTTCAACAACATCTATCACAAGCTTTACTGCCCATTAACCAATATGAGCCTCATCTAAATAAAAAAAAAAGTAGGACTGAAATAAATATAGTTATATTAGACACACAATTATGGGTCAGCCACTTGAGTATGATCACCTAAAACCTCTGGAGCTTCTTTCTGTTACAGAAAGAAGTATATATAGCTTCTTGCCACTTAAGTATGACTACCTCAAATACTTAATTTTGAGTAGCTGTAAAAACACTAAAGAAAAGTATCACTTGATAAGCATGTCAAGTTATCAAAACTATTGAGGTGATTAAAGTAGTGGTGATTATTAGGGTATCAGAATCACTCTCACTTGAGTATCTAACATCTTTATCAGACACCAATGAGCACGCTTCCAAGTCTAAGGATTACATAGGTGATGCAGCACCGTCCTCCCCTCTCCTCTGGGTTTTGTGTTGCATCGATATGCTCTTATCAAATTTTGATCAAACCCTTAGTAAGAATGATAGAAGCGAAGCGAGTCTAGGTGGTGTAGTATTGCCTAAGTATAGTCATTTTAAATATTTAGGCTCTATTGCTCCATTTTCCAAAATGATGGGATGATAGATGAAGATGTAACCCATAGAATAGGTAAGATGGTTGAAATGAAGAAGTGCCACAGGTGTACTATGTGATAAGAAGATACCTAACAAAGTGAAGGGAAAATTTTATAGAACAACGATTAGACCGGCCATGTTATACGAGAGCGAGTGTTAGGCAACTAAAGTTGCAGAAATGTTGATGTTAAGGTGGATGAGTGGCCATATAAGATTGGACAAGATTAGAAATGAATACATCCGACAGAAGGCTCATGTAGCACATATTGGTGACAAATTAAGAGAAGGTTGTTTAAAATGACTTGGATATGTGCTAGAGAGACCCCCGGGCGCCCCGCTTCGAAAATGTTATAGTTTAGTAGTAGAATGTAGGAAGAAAGGTAGATGTAGGCCTAGGATCACCTACAGTTACTAGATATTGAGACAGATCTAGCCTTGGACAGAGGGATTTGGAGATAGAGAATCCATGTAGCTGACTCCATCTAGCACGGGATTAAGGCTTTCTTGTTGTTCTTGTATCATTTAATATTTTGAGCATAAATATTTAATATTTTTTAAAACATTTTTGTCATTTGACCTCTATTCCTTGCCTATTCTTTATGCTAACCAAACAAGGAGTAACTATTTCATTCTTCCTTTATTCCTATTCCTTATACATTCCTATTTTCCTCTGCCATCACTTTGCATATCCAAGGATATTCGTACCAGATGCCAACCTAGTGTTTGTTTCTGTGGTAGCAAAGAAGCTCATAGTCAAATGCTCGGCCCAAAATGCAATATAGTTTACCTATAGTGCACTATTTATTGTAGAATACCTAATTCATATATACAAGCCATGGTTTATTCAAATGAATTTCATAATGTAGATAGCAATATCATTGGAGTCTATCATTGCAAGATAACATTTGTATAAACTATTAAAATCGGTTTGGATGGAAGGAATTTTGAGGGAAAGAGAGGGGAGGGAGAAAAAATAGAACTTTTATGTGAAAATTATCTCTTTAGGCACTGAAAGGATATTAGTTCATCTCTATTTTCAAAATTCTATTTGGTTGATTATCTTTTACCATCTTAGCAAAAAATCAAATAAGAAAATCGATTTGGTTTTTCTTCCTCCCCTTCTTTCTCAGATTTTGTCCATAAACCTCCATCCAAACACACCCTTAATGCTAGTACTTGTCAAGAAATTTGATGTAAGGGCATTCTTGAATAGATCATACCTCCAGTTTTGCTTTGGCTTCAGAATCAAATGTCTTGCATAGAATCTCATAGCTTTTTTCAGCTCCAATCTATTGCGGTAGGATAAGAAATAAGTTTTGCACATAAAGAATATAGAAAAAAGAAAGTTTGTAGATAAGAAAATTCATTATACCAGTGGATCCACCCGTGATGGTGAAATGGTTGAGATGGTATACCTGAAAGGACATTATGACTTGCAGTTCAGAGAAGGAATGAAGAAAGACATGCCATTTTTGTTGTACACAAAATGTACTTTTTCAACCTCCAGATTGTAACTTACCTCAGCTTGGTTGTATAGAAATTCATGGCAAGAACATTGGCTTTCTGTACTGTCAGCAGCACAGCTCCCATGTGATTCTACAGTTTGCATGGGATACTACACTTAAGTCAAAATCAATGAAGCCCTCTGTATCAAGATACTAGGCATACTCAAAATTAAATTTGATCATTAACCAAACTAAAAATAGGATATCATCACAATGATTATGAAAATAATCATCCCAACAAGTAACATAATAAAAGAAGTACCAGATCTGATGCAATCATCACCACCATAACAAATTGCCATGATCATACAAACAATTTTCAGAAAAAATATATTGTTACCTTACGTGCAACAAGTTCAATTAGTTGCATCAAGAACTTCCCTAATCCCTTCTTCTGTGCACAAGCCTCCAGCTGTAGCTCATATACATAAACAACAGGAATATCTTCCTCAACAATAAATCGGTAATGCACAAAGCCAACCAGGTTATTCTGATCACCTATCTGACCAGTATAGGTTGTTTCCTCAGTTTTGGTCAGAAATATCTCATCAGAAGTTGCATTTGTGGATTGCCGCACAAATATATAACGTGCTTCAGGAGAAACCATTTCCCTGCGCTTCACTTTCTCTTCCACTGACCATTCAGAACCATATGGACCTTCCATATTGACCTAAACAATTTGATTTATTAAATGATACTACTAAATGATACATTTAAAAATGAAAAAAAAGTTGGAGATGGTTTTTACCTTAAGAAGATTTTGGATATATTTCTTACTGGAAGATGTGAGTTGGTCCCCAAAACCTGATTCCAAGTAGACTGAAAGCCCTGATCATTAGTTAACATGATCAAGATTCTGTCAATAAGTTGGTACGGACAATGAGATTATGTCAACAAGGAAAAGTAACATAAAGGAAGAGAGGTGATATCAGCAAAGAAAGAAACATGAGAGCATGGATACATAAATCCAAACTATCAATGTAATTAAAAAACAGGTATCCTTGGCCTTAATAATAGTTTAGTTTCCTTAGTGATAATAAGATAATAAGAAGTTATACAGTATAAAAGAAAGTGTGCCAGTAACATCTTAACAGGAAATGTCTAAACCAAGTTAATGTTCGGACTCTTTACAAATGTATTATTACATAAATATAGACACTTTCATCTTTCAAGTTTTGGGGCCTGTTTTGTTGTAAGAAAATTTCCCAATTCTCTATGTTTTTGTATAAACTTAAAACAGATAGTGAAAACCTGTTTGGTTCTCCCTTTTGGAGAAAATAAAAATTCAAAGCATATAAAAGTGGAATCAAAATTATCCATTTTTTACTTTTCATTCAAAACTGAAAAGTTGAAAACTGTGAAACTTTTCATTTTCATCAAAAATGAAAATTACTCAAAAATTTTCTCAAACCAAACAAGCTTAGAAGTTGCCAATTCTATTACCATTTCTTTCATAGTGGCAGAAGGGTGGAAAAGAAACTAGATGATCCTTCACAGATGATGCCTTCTTTATAATCTCATCAATTGCTTTTTTCTTCTCAAGTACCTACAGGAACATACAAAACTAAGGTGTTCACATGTACACCTCAAGAATAATTATCTAATGACTAAGCACACCATAAATCACTAATTTTTTAAAAAAATTGGTAAAAACAATTGGCACCTCAAGAATAATTATCTAATGATTAAGCACACCATAAATCACTATTTTTTTTAAAAAAAAAGCTAAAAACAATTGGCACAGATATACATGAATCATGAAGATATTTGATCAAAGTGAAATTAAACTAAATATTTCTATGCATGAACATTAGGGTCATTGTTTTCATGTACTACTTCAAATGTTAAGAAACTTTGCATCTATACCATATTTCATTTTTCTTGCATACTATTCTTTTTCACGTATTATCTCGCAGAAATTTAAAATTTATCC
The DNA here is from genome assembly GCA_034359265.1 of Canna indica. Lineage (NCBI taxonomy): Eukaryota > Viridiplantae > Streptophyta > Magnoliopsida > Zingiberales > Cannaceae > Canna > Canna indica. The sequence goes on along the minus strand of CP136898.1, from coordinate 24,494,127 downwards.
CCTCAAATATGATGCAGTTTCTCATATGAATAGATCTTAGTAAAAGATATTTTGAGGAAGTATAGGTTACCAGATTGCGCTAAGTCTAACTGATGTTTCTAGCACAACTTTGTCATGGTTACAACTTACAAGTATAGAGACAGCAGATTCACTCTGGAAGCAAGCCAAACTAAAATCAACCATTCATTTGCATTTAACTTGTAGTTCAATGACGAGATTTTTTACATTACACATATTAGTATAACATTATAACCTTACGGCTTAGACTGAGATGATCTAAATATTTTACCTTCATATATCATACTTCACACAATCAAATTGATGAGACTGAATTTAACTAGCATATAGTTCTGTTAAAGCCTGTGCACTGAAGGAAATCATTACCCTCTAAATTTACTGCATAATCATTATAAACTTAATAATGTAGGATAAAAATCACTATCTTCATAGCTATCAAGTAGTAATATTTCCAGCCCACTTAAATGCATGTGTTTGAGACTTATGATTTATTTCAAAAAAACAAAATATTCTCTCACATGAATGCAGCCTTTTCCCTCTGGCAGAGCCCTGAGAGGCACCAAGAGGCAGTTAACGAGTGATGGATCCCACGTTAGTCCATGTTACCCCTCCAACCATCACACAGGTAGGTAACTTGGGTAAGGTAAAGATGGATCTAGAAAGTATGATTCTTACACATATATACTCACATCCACATATCCACTTCCCTCACCACCCACCAACATATTTTTAGAAGATACAGTTAGCTGCTAACAAATAACAAAAAAAAATGTTATGTGACCACAATCTGAGGTTACATCTGATTCCTAAAGCGAATTTAGTTCCAGAAGGTAAAAAAAATGACAATGACATGGAAGGCCCATCTACAAAAGGCCTACCACAACAAGATCTTGTAGAAAATCACGCCCGAAAATATTTTTGTCATGGATAAACGAAAATATGTGCACTTTTATAGTTCAGAAAAAGTGAACTCTGAAAGAAATCTCTTTCTGGTCGGTTAAGCAAATTTGACTAAAGCATATACAACCAGGCATGTATATGCTGCTTGCATTGACATCCTACAGATAAGATAGTTAAGATCTGCATTCATAATTGCTTAAATTTCCTGTTTCAGCTGCTTAGCACATTGCACAGATCATTATTTGGCCTCATCTTAAAATGATGCTATCTCTTCCGTGTTATTTCTTGTTACACTGAATTAATACACTATCTGAATACGAAGACAATAAGACAAACAAATGGAATGTTCATGAAAATTATATTAATCACATTTACTAGCCTTAACAAAAGATCAGTATATTAAGAATATATTTAGAAAACTACCATCCTCTGCTCAATTCATTTACTTATTTCAAACAAATTACTTTGGATATTTTTTAGAAATTAATGATACAAAAGGAAAACACATTTGTGCATGCATAAGATAACTAACGAATTCTAGTGCTCAGCTAGGTATTATTTTATAAGTGTTTTCCATAAATTTGCCCGGTGCAACTGGTACCAGCATTAGCCTCATTATCGCTATCACATAAATTAACTACTTAATCAACACTATTTCCATAAATTTGCCCGGTCCAACTGGTACCAGCATTAGCCTCCTTGTTGGTTGTCGCTATCACATAAATTAACTACTTAATCAACACTATTGATCAATCATACTTTACAAAAAATAACTTATTGTATTAATTGGACAACACTCAAAACTCAGAAGTACCACAAGTTGATAACTGACGGTCTTGCATAAGTAATCCTGTTTGAATTTGTTCAAATTAAGACAACATTTTTTTGTTTCTTTCCCTTGTAAATTCTTGCAATATAAACCATATGGTTGTTCGACACAAATACTCCAATCAGAATCCCTTAAGACTAATGGCATGTGACAACAGATCTGGTAGTTGTATGCAAAACAGTGGTCTGTTTGGAAAATATTCAGATAGAAAGTCAGAACCAAACATTTAATATAACAATACTTCCTAGTTGCATGATTCTACTATAACAGATAAAATATGAAGAGTGACTACGGTCACTGAATTTTCTTAAAAGAAATCAAAATAAACTACCATCAAAACAAGGAAATCCATTTAAACCAGAAAAGTTATAACATCCACCAGCATCAAGAGAAAATTCGAGACTTCACTAAACTCATCAAGCCAAACGCTTATATTTACTGAATCAAATAGTATCAAATCCAGTGCACCGACAAAACCATTGGTCCGTGTTCTTATATCAGAGAAAGGCTAGAAAAAATCAGGCCATTTTGTTAAGAAAAAGAAAAGAAGGCAGGCATAAGAGAGAAGAACAATAAAGAGGCAAAGAAGAAGAATCAGATATGATAAGAATACGCATTCCTTCTCATTTCATCAGAGGCTATCGAGAGTCATAGAGCCCTAAGCTGAAAAAAATAATCCAATCTTTCCAACAAAAAGCTCATCATCCCGAGACGATGATAAGATCGTCCGGGAAATACAAACCAAACGACTAAAAGGACAGCCACTTCACCTCTTTTCTCTTGATCTTCTTCTCTTTGCCGCTGGGAAGTCGCCTCGCCTCCATGGATTCCACTCGCCGAGGAAGAAGAAGAAGAAGAAGCGCGTCGTCCACTCTTAGCCTCCCATGGCCTCTTACTCCCTCACTCTCTGACTGGTGTGTTTGTCGCTTTCGCACTTTCGGCGGTACTGGAGAGGAATCCACCGCAGGCGAGCGAATGGCAAGGGAAGGGGCAAGAAAGCGAGGACGGGGGGGTTCCACTGCGAGGAAGGAGAGAGAGAGGGAGATGGGGCCCACTGCCGCCACAGCGAATAGTCGCCGAGTATGGGGAGATACGGCCACAGAGTTGGAAAAAGGAAGACAAGTGGACCGCTGTCCGTGAAGCTTTCTTTCTCTCATTTTTGTTTTTATTTAGCTGCGGAAAAATCTGCTTTGTTCAAACTCAAACAGAAACAGCGCATGCCCATTTTGTTTACTTTTTATAATAACTCTGCTAAAAAGTAATTAGAAAAATAAGAATATACGTGACTTTAGGAAAAAAAAGAAAAAGAAAATCCCCAACAGAAAAAAAGAATAAAGAAAAAAAAGATTATCTTAATAACGAAAAAAAAAATCTAAGTTGTACAATATTGGTAAAGTTTAGGGGGCATGGTGGCGACCAAATAGTAGTGACTCCGATTGCTCTAACCTTATTTGCTGTTTAGTTAGCGATAGTATTACATTCTCTAAAAATGAATTAAAAAATAATTTGATTACAAGAGTTGTACGCCTCTTTAATTTGTCGTAGAAGATTCCTCAAGGTACTGAATTGTTGAGGAGATTTATTCGATTGTTCCACCAAAGATCTGTCATCCGATTCAATAATTACATGGGGGAGTCAATGGGAAGCTGTATATTGAAGTAATTTTAAGAATGCGAAAGCTTCAAAGTAGGTAATATGTTTGCCAAATAAGTATTCAGATTTTGCATGTAGGACTATTCCCCATGAGTTCCTCACTAGCCAACCAGCTCTACCATCATTTGTCATCCGAGGAACCATAGCAACTAATCTTGAACCAAAGGCATAATTGGACTTTAGCCATTTTTATTTTTGTACTTTATGATATAAAATCTTAGAATCGAAACTTCGATTTTGATAATTACATAATCTGAAATTTGATTCAAGAAATTACGAGATCTGAAATCAAATATTCCAGTCTCCCCGAAATGCCCATGGCATTTAATTTAGAGCGGCTAAACATCCTGTAACAACCAAACTGGAAATCGGGTCTGATCCAATTTGTTGTTTCACCAAAATAATACATTATTCAATATGTTGTTTTAGTGAAACAACATTGCGTTGTTTTGGTGAAACAATTAATATTGCATTGTTTTGATGAAACAACATACTGAACACAAAAATTACAATCAATTTTCTCTTCTATCCTCCCTTCTTCCCCATTGTCGTTGGTGCCTGTGAGCCAACCATTGTCACCGACCTCGATAGATAAAAACACTCATCATTCCTCTCTTATTTTTCATCGTCACTAGTACCTTGAGGACCTTCAGAATCACTTTCCTCGTTCTTATAAGGTCTTAGATACAATTTTATAAAACCATAGATGATAGAGTTTGGAGAAGGGAGAGGATAAGAAAATGTTGAGGAAGAATTTTGGAGTTTCTTTTAAACTTGGATTGGTCAAAAATCGACATGAATAAAAAAAGAGAAAATGTCAAGCGGAGGATGTTCACATAGGCAAAGTAGAGTCAACCAAAAAATTGTGTTCATGATGCTATTTCACCAAAAAAGCATATTATTCAACATGACCCGATTTTCGATTTTTGATTTGACTGTTTTTGAATTTTCAACCACCCTAAATTAAATGATTGCCCTCCTAAATTAAATATTGGGGGCATTTTAGGAAGATCAAAATTTTTGGATCTGAATTGTAATTTCTAGAATCAAGTTCTAGATTATGTAATTACCAGAATCGAAATTCCGATTTTGTAAAATCTTCTTCAAATCACTTTTTGTAGTTTTATTTTGCACTTATAGATATTTTTATGAGTGCTCAAGGGTGTAAACAAGCTGACTACTCCCGAATTGTTGGATTATTTATTTATTTATTAGCTCATCTATGTCCGGACTCCTTTAAATGTTTTTTTTTCATTCAAGTTTGATTAATTTGGTTTTAGATTGTTTGAGATAGATAGACTTTTCTTTTCCAAAAAATAAAAGTACTTATGAGACATTATAAGGTCCATAAAGGTCATGATACATAAAGGTCATGATACATGATGGAGAGCTCTAGCGGTCTAATAGACAATCAAACATTTGTCGTTTTAGTTCGTCTTGCAATATTTGCAGCCCAATAGGCCGCTTTGTTACATTCACGAAAAATAAATAAATTACATGACATAAAAAAAAGGCAGAAGCCTATAAATTTGCTGTAAAATGAGATCCAACATAGGAGAGGCGGCTTTGCAATTTAGCAAATCAACTAGGACTGCACAGTCAGATTCAATCTCAATATTAGGATGGTTGAGGGCCGTAAATTGGAGCCCCTTAAGAATAGCCGTAGCTTCAGCCTGCACAGGAGAAGAAGTATGAAAGTAGCAAGACTCAGAATGAAAACATGTTTCGGATGAATCACGAGCAATAAAGGAAAAAAACAGCATCCAAATTAAGAACAGAACCATCATAATTAAGTTTAATGTAATTAACCAGGCTCAGAGGGAATCCATTTAACATAGATATGTTGGTTTAAATTTCCCTCAAGTAATCTGGGACTCAAGTAATCTCGGAGATGCGACATAATTCGGGGCATGAGGCTTGAAGGGGAAAGATGTCTAGCAAAATGAACCTCCTCGTTCCTAGTGTACTAGGTGAACCAAAAGGTATAAGCAATAATGCAGTGGAAGGAAAAAACTCCTGAAAGAGAGCCAGGGTTCAATAACCAGGACCCATTAGCCCAATTGTGGCGCCTTGAAAAATCAAAGGGGAGTTGGGTTTGAAGGCTGTCCCAGATAGCTGAAGCATAAGGGCAGTGGAGAAAAAGGGGAGGTAAAGTTACATAAAGGACAAGAGTCGTTAGTAAGGATACCAAATTGAGAAAGGTAAGTTTTAAGTGGAAGTCTGTTATGAAGAAATTTCCAACAAAAAAGAATAACCTTATGTGGAATTTTTAATTTCCATAAAGCTATCCAAATTCGTCGATTATTAATACCAACAGATTTGCGATTTCTAAGGAAAGAGTAAACCGATTTCGTGGTAACATTTTCCGAAGCCCCAACTTTCCAAGCTCAGGTATCATCATGCACTACAACATTTTGAGTTTTTTTATAGCATTTAACTATAGCGTTCTCACGGAATGCTATGTTAAATGATGACTAAAATTAAAGCGGCAATACAAAATAGGGCTAAATTAAGGCGCAGGTATAATTCCTCCTTCTTTTCCTTAGACTCCCTCTCCTTTTTTATCCCAGCCGACCAAATTTTTTCGCTCTCCTCTTCCCTTGGCCCGTGATTCCTTTCCTTTCCTTTCCTATGACTCTTCCCTTTTTTTTCTCAGTCGACAACATCCTTGCGTTGTCCTGCTCCTGGATCGACCCACCACACGACACTCCGCTGCCCACCATGACAGAGAGGAAGAGGAGCCGGAGCAACCAACCCACCACGACGCTCCGCTACCCACGACCACGACGGAGGGCGCCTTTCATGCGACTTCGATATGCCTGAAACTTTGACACACGTGCGCTGCCCCGATGCCCTCGATTCCTTGAAGCCCTCGACTTCCCGAAACCCCTAAGCTCTCGACTGCTCCTACTCCCTTGACAACATTTACTCTCTGCGCGCAGGAGCTGATGAAGATTCTCCTTGTCTCTGTAACTCTCTCCCTCTCCCGATCTCTCTTTCTCCCTCTTCATCTTCCTCCAACAGCTTGCCTGCAGCGCAAGTGCTGGTACTCAAGCCGTCGGCCACGTGCAGCTTCCTCTCCCCCTCTTCCTTTCTCCCTTCATTTCTGCCTCTTCCTTTCTCTCCCTTCCCTCTGTTTGCAATAGGTTGCCTGCAGTTGCGGCTCCCTTTCCCTCTCTCTTCTGTTTGTAGTAGACAGAAGCTTTTGCAGAAAATGAGTCAACCTTCTTGCAAAGAAATGCATGCTAGGATTCACAAACACAAATTTAAAGCCAAGCAGGAGGAAGCTCTTGTCTTCACATTAGATGTATGGGAAAGGACAAAAGTGATGAAGGTGAAGCCTACAGTCACAGGTCAAATGCACGATATTAGCTATGATTAAGAGCTTGCTCGGCAACTACAAGACCAATTAGATTCAGAAGATTCTTATGTGAGTATTTTATTTTAATTTCTTTGGAAATATGACTTTATTTGAATCCTAATTTATGAGCCCTCAAGCACACACTGGGCATTCAGAAGCTGAACAAATTAGGATGAGCATGTTTAGCTTTAAAAATGCTAAAGAGAGTAATGATGGTAGAACATAGTTTAGAGGGCGTGGAAGAGGAAGGGGGAGAGGCAGAGGAAGAAGAAGATTGGGTTAATTTCCCATTTTATGGTAATCTTGTTATGTTGAGCACATGGTCTTTATGCTTATAATTTGCTTCACATTGTATTGACAATCACACACCAGGTCAAGGGCCAAGGATATCTATTTCTGTTGATGAGTTTGGAACCACCATATTGAAATAAATCTCAGCAGATGGTGATTGTCTCATTTGGAGCTCAAACCCATGTCTTTCATCACTTATCTTTTGGTGCTCCACTAAAGAAAAATGACTATATATTTCTCTGCTCTAGGTATGTTTTTTATTTTTATTTTTGAAAAGTAGGTATATTTTTTATTACCATTTAACCATTGTCTTGGTGTTGCATTTTGAAGATCATCTAAACCATAGTATTATTTTTCTTTCAAATCAAAACATCAATTACATAATGGAAATAATCATAATACTAGCAGCTACCTCAATTAACTCATGCATATTACCTGTTGAAATTCAAATTCTTCTAGATGATATAGATGATTCAGTTCATAATCTCTTTGATTTTGGTATTTCACATTAGATGTCTAGCAAAGACAGTAGAGAAAGCACAAGTCATTTTTCTCTTGTTGGTTGAGTTGGAGGCAACTGAAGTGTTCCTTGTAAGAAGATAATAACTCATGTAGACACTTGGTTAAGGCATAATACTTGTTGCTGTGTTTTATTTGTGGGCTACATATTCTAATTTCTTTTCCCTCACGTGGATTTTTCTTAGCATGCATTCTTAGCTATAAGAATAAACAAAACTCACTGTTGTGAGTTATATATCATGGTTATATTTCTTGCCATATGGTTGAACATTTTTTTTCTTCATGAGCTTGGAACATTTGCTCTATGAAGTCTAAATGCTTAAGCTGCGTCATAAAGCGATTTCGACTTTGACTTTTTTCATCAAGCATTTTTTTCTACTTTTTTTTTCTTTAATTGTGTTAGTGATGTGCCCTGATTGAAATAGAATGTCATAACTAATTATTGTCATAAGCCTACTTGTAATACTAATGTGAATGCTCAAGATAAGATTCTTCTGCAAATAGTACCAGCGAAGACGATTTCATCTGCTAATGCTCATTATGTAGTTATATTTAATGCAATAGTTTGAATTTGATTTCAGGGTTTGCCCTCTTTTGTCTTTGTTCTCTTTTTTGTTTGTTGGAGGTTGGGGTTATGGAGGTGGGCTGTTGACTTCATAATTGATATTTTTTTTATGGGGTGATGCATGCTTTTAACTTTTAAGTTGCACGCTATATTAAATCTTATGTTAAACTATTTAAATATCATTAATAATATTCAATTATACTCTATATTTTTAGTTTTATATTTATACCTGTTATATTTATGTAAACTAGCAACTAGTTTTATTGTTAAATTTGACTGGATACTTTTTTTAATTGATTACATTTATTTTGCAAATATAACAAGACAATTTCTGTTCCATGTTCTCTTTTTTTTAAAATTACTTTGCACAATATTTATAATTGTATATTTGTTCAACTTTTTGTGCGCTGGTTGTTTTTTGTTCGTGGAATATGTAATATTATATAATTTTGTTTGCCTTGATTACATGGAATATCAGGAAGCTATGGAAAGAGCTATAAAAAATGAAGTTGCAAAAGCAATTGTGCCTGCTATAGATGTGATGTTTCAGGCTCTTAGGTATATCCCTAATTCATTCTTGAGAATAATATTTTTGCATTTAGGTTAGATCTAAGAACTAACATTAGTTCTACTTGCTTACCTCTAGCGAATTTGGGTCAAAGGTGGTCCCTCCCAATAAAATCTTTAAAATGCTTACTGAACTTTTTGATCACCAAGATCATAATGTTCGTGCATCTTCAAAGGGTCTGACTCTTGAACTTTTTGATCACCAATATGCTTCCACCAAGGTGCATAAATTTGTTATTCTTGAGAAATGCAGACATATTAATTCTTCATTTATGATGTTAGTTTAATACCTGACTTTCTTTATCTTTGTTCTCTAATCTTAATTTTGTACTTGCCTAAATGCTTGAATCCATCTAGGTTCCTAGATGGATTCCATATAATCTCCTTTTGTACTTATCTTTTGTGAGTTCTCATGGGCAATATGTAAGAATTATGATTTGTTGGAAAAATTCAAATGAATGAGTTTATTATATGGAAGATGTCAAATTGTCAATTATGCATGTCTAAAGAAAGACTTTCCCTTTTATCCAAATTAAATGTGCATATTTGTAGAAATGTGTTTTATTATGGAAAAATAAATGTACTTTAAGTAATAATTTGTGAATCTGCATCAAATAAGGTAGCAATAAGATGATTAGTCTTTTTTGTTGGTGAAATAAAATGATAGTGATTGATAGAAGTTCTTCTATTTTTATGAAGTTTAAGACACCCATCTTAAAGATGCTAGTTCTGATAATAAGGCAATCCCGTCGTGACAATAATAGATGTCACATTTTGAAATTTCTGTTATTGTTTTAAGTCAGTTCCATCACATCACATGCACTATGAATAGAATTTGTTGGTGTGTTCTCAAGTCTAAGTGCGGGCGTCTCCTGCCAATATCAGATGGCAAGCATTGATTTGCAAAGTGGGCATTAACAAAAATGTAAAAGCTATAGTGGTTTACAAGCTTTAGTGGTCTATAACTCAGTTAGAAGCAATGCGAAAGCTGTACTGCTACCTAAGTCATTTCTCTTTAACAATAACTTTTCAGGTACTTCTAAGTTCTAACCACCCATTAAGTCTCAGAAAGTGGAGATTTATCCTACTTCTTACTTATCTTCACAAATGCAGCTTTATGAAATTAATTTGAGAGATCTCCTACCTCCTAGTTCCTTAGCTCCATTCATGGATGAAATTAAAAAGCGTGAAAAACAGAGGCAGTGCCTTGCAAGGAAGGTACATCATATTATTTGTTGGAACTGAAATTCTGAGTTTCCTTGAGCATAGCTTCTTTTGTTCTTGTTATTTTTCTTTTAGATTGATGATAGTTGTATAATGCATAATTTACTCGGATTAATTTTTGGTAGTTTAAGGATTCATGCCAGTTTCTTCTTTATGCAATTAAGAGACAACTATTGATCTAATAGTGCATCCAGTTTTGGGATTTGACAAAGTTGATGGGAAAACTCGCATTAATGTTGGTGCACACCTCCTATTCCTTTCTCTGTTAACATTTTTGGATAATTTAGTAGGTTAAATATATTTATTTATAGATCACCATGTTTCATTAGATTGTCTCACATCTTTCATAATTGATCTTTAGAGCATGGGGTAGACCATTTCAACTAGTATGTTGATATAATTCATCTTTTATTCTACAGCAAGGGAGATTTTCTCAAGCTGAAACAACTATGAAGAAACTTTATAACAAAGAAAAAGTTGTTGAAGTTATGTATGACTTAGGAGCATGGTGGTCAAGGTTCAATTGGAACTTGATGCTAGTTGAAAGATTTCAATTGGTCAATGGTCAGATATCTGAAAGCTATGTTGGAAGATTTCATGATTATAACAAGCTAGCTACTTTTGCTTTAGAAGATAATACTTAATCTACTTTTTTTATTATTATTAGAAGACAATATTGATCTATGTTTAAGTTCATTAGTTGATATTTTACTAAGTTTGGATTAATGTTATGTTTTAGTAGTTTGAATTTATGTAATGTACTCTTGATTTAATATAAAAATATTTTTAAATATTGATTCTTATATTGTTAATAAATTAGAAAAATAAAAAAATTATTTCAGTAACATCAACAAGCTGAGATTAAACATACTTTTGTATGATAATTTTAAAATGCCCTCTTTAGTGATAAATAACGATTCGAAAAGCTATATAAATATATATGATAACTAAATATTATTGCTATTGTAGAATGAAGTAATAGCAGGTTCAGAATGCTATAACGAACTAATCATAACAAATACAAAATGTTATAAAATAACATTCATATAGCATTCACAATTGTATTCTCAAAAATGCTATTGTAACCTTCCTACATAAGATAGCGTGCGATTTGACCGTGTTTCGTTTAATGCTATACACTACCTATGATAGCGTTGATGACATTCTCATTAATGACGATTTTTGTTGTAGTGATGGGGGTTTAAAGGCAACTAGATCTGAGAAATGGATTCCCAAATAGTCTAATTAAAATGCTGCATACCTAACCAAGAGTTCCAATTATTTTTGGAAATAAGCAAGTCAACATTATTGCATTCCAGTAAAGGCACACTTCCAAACATAGTAGGTTTATAAGCAAGGGGCGCATCCGAGCACCATCTATCAAATAAAATAGAAGTTGTAGAACCAATTCCAATAATTTTAATAAAGTCATCTTTAAGGTGATAGTAAGCATGAATGAAAAGCTTTCAAGCCCAAGAAGAGCTGATGAGAGGGGTAGAATTAAGGTAAGTCATAGGAGGGTATTTAACTTTAACAAGCTTAACCTAAGGGGAATTAGAGTTATTAAGGTATTGTTGAATTCTATTGGCTTGTAAAGCTTGAGACTTGAGGGAGAGATCATGGATATTGAGGCCCCCAAGGGACTTGGGGAGAGTAAGGGTGCTCCAATTAATTAAGTGCATGTTTTTATTTTCGTTGGAGCCAGACCAGAAGTGCCTAATGGTTCTAGTAATCTTTTCAATGGTAGAGGAATTAATCCAAGAGATGGAAAGAGAGTGAAGGGGGATGGAATTGAGGACATAATTGATTAAGACCAATCGTTTAGCTTGGGATAAGAATTGAGTTTGCAATGAGCAAGTCTGTTATCAATATGGAAAGAAATAAAATCATGAGTATTAGAGGGAGCCCTCCTAGGAGCAATCATAACACCTAAATATTTAAAAGGAAAGTTTCCACTCTTTATGTTGAGTTGGGAACAGATCCCGTTTTTAATGGAGATAGGAGAGCTACGAGGGAAGTAAATTTCAGATTTAGAATAATTAATAGACTGACCAGTAAGAGTGCTATAAGTAAGGAGAATTTTGATGATAGCATTGATACTCTTTTTGTTTGCTCTGAAACCAATGAGTAAGTCATCAGCAAATATCATATGAGCAAACAGACTGACCAAAGTTGATGAGGTTAGAAAGAGTCTGGGCAACTAAGATGAATAGGTAGGGGGAAATGGAATCCCCTTGCCTTATCATTGATAAGGCAAGAGAAAGTGGCAGAGGAGATGCAAGAGTTGATCCTGTTAATAAATTGAAGGGGGAAATCAATAGAGTGAAGGACATGAGAGATGGCTGACCAAGAAAGCTTATCAAAAGCTTTATCAAGATCAATTTTGATCAAGATATTTGGAGCAACACCCTTAGAGTTGTAAATGGAGTGAGCTAATTCTTGAGCAATGAGGATATTATCATGAATAGACCTGCCTCTAAGGAAGGCAGATTGCTCACTGGAGATAATGGAATTGAGGAGGGGCTGAAGTCTATTAGCAATGGCCTTAGAGAGGATCCTATATGAGAGATTGCAGAGAGCTATAGGTCTGAAATCTTTGACCTGCGAATGGTTCTTGGATTTGGGAATGAATGTTAAGAGGGTCTTATTCCAATGAAGAGGAATGAAGGAATTATTGTAGAAATTGAAAATGCAATTCATATAGGCATAAGAAATAGATGGCCAATAGGCTTTAAAAAATTCTATCGTAAAGCCATCAAGCCCTGAGCTTTTGCCATTAGGAAGGGCCCTGATTGTATTCCATATTTCATCAATCGAAAAGGGAATAGTTAATTGAGAGAAGAAGCTTGGATCTAATCTATGGAAAGAAGGCTAGGAGGAAGAAGAAGTAGTAGCTAAGGAGTTAGAAGAGGACCAGAGTTGAGAATAATGGCTAGCAAAAGCTAATAGGATATCTTTATCAAAAGTCACAATAATTGTATAGCTAATATTAATGGAATGTATTTGATTAGTTCTACGTTTACTAGTGACAATTCTGTGGTAGTAAGCAGTATTAAAATCTTCATCCTTAATCCAAGCCCTTTTGGATTTAGCCCACCATTTAAGGCTAATTTGACGCTGAATGACAATGGATTTGTTATAGAGAATTTTGAGCTAAATTTCTTGGGATTGGGAAAGACCAATAGAAGAATCTGCGTTCTCAAGATTGGAAATGTCAAATTGAGTCTTGGCCAGATTATTTTCTAGTCTACCAAGAGAATTTATGTTCTAGTCGGAGATGGCTCTCTAAGTGTAAGAGAGACCCAATAGAATTTAGTGAAAGGTTGGTTAAGATTATTAATGATAGAATCATGCCAAACATCATTCACAATTTTATAAGAATCATTATACTGGGTCCAAAAGTTTTGAAATTTAAAGATGATGGGCTTAGACTGAGCTTGAAGCTTAATGAGGATAGGACATGATCAGAGCCAGTTCTAGGGAGGTGAGAGACCGAAGTCTTTCCATAGAAATGGAGCCAAGCAGCATTGGCAAAGGCTCTGTCCAGTCTAACAAGTATACGGGAAACATTACTACGATTATTACACAAGGTATATTTCGATCCAGAAAAGCTGAGATCAATTAAACTAGAATGAGTAACAAAAGCCTGAAAATCTTTAACAAATTTATTAACAAAAAAAAGCATTACCACCAAACTTATCAGAAGCATCATGGATAGCATTAAAATCACCGGTAATGAACCAATGAAAAGAACATAAATCCACATATTATAATAAATACCAAGCAGAAGCATGCATATTAGGATTAGTACTGACGTAGAGAGTAGAAAGCAAGAAAGGAGTGAAAGAATGACCACCAATAATAGCATGGATCACATGAGATTCAATCGATAGCACCTTAGCATTACTGGAAGATGTATCCCAGGCGAGAATAATTCCACCCGAGGCACCATTGGAGGGAGCAGCGACACCATTCCAATGCCTACCAAAAGAGTGGATCAACTTTGAAGCTTGGGGAAGGGAAGATGCATTTCTTGAAGACAGAAGACTTGCACACGAGAAAATCGAATGAAAGCATGCAATCTATCCTTAACAGGGCGTTTGAAGGCCCCTCTGCAATTCTAGTTCAAAATAATCATGGAGAAGTGTTGGGGGTACTTGTCGGGGTATTAACAACTTCAGGTTGGGCCGACAGAGAACTGGAGTCGGAGGGAGAATGACACCTTTGCTTAAGGGAAGTCTAACCATCAGTTAGGAGAAGAATAGTTGGTTGCTTTTTGGAGGAACGAGGCGGCTTGTGATTACCACGCTTGGAGGGCTTGGCGGAAACAATAGCCGACAGAGCCGTAGAAGAAGAAGAAGGGAAGATGTGGGTGAGTTCCTTGACCAGCTGATCATCAAAGGAACGCGCCGGGGGAGCAAGGGTTTGCAGGGATCCATCGAATCAAAAGGGGGATTGAGATGGGCGAGAAGGGGGCGGGAGAAGAGGGGTGGATGAGGAAATAAGAGAGAAAGAATTGCGGTCGGTGGAGGCTATAAAGGCAACAGGGGGAACCCTGGACTACAAAGCTTGTTGACCTTCTGATTGTGGGTCAAAATCGGGAGAGATCGGGTGAGAATCGGACATGAGTGAATCCACAAGACCCGAAGAAGAGGGAATGTAAATGGGTTTGCGGGTATTGGAGGGGCGAGGCTTTGGAGGAGCAATAGGTTTGTTAGGTAAGGGTCTGGGTGGAGCTTTGGAAGGGGGCCCAGACTTGGGAGGGGGGCCAGAGCGAAAGGGGGACAAAATTTCGGGACCCAACCATTCGAAATATGACGGGTGCGATCGCGAGGATCCACATCCGCACTCAACGGGTCTGAGCGGTCCTTAGCATCCTCACTTGGGTCACAAGAGGGTGAGCAGGACCGCGCCCCTTTTGGACACTCATCGCAGTCATGACGTGAAAGGTCACGTGGCTGATGGTGAGGTCGCCGACAGCAGACTTGAACCCAGGGACCAGAGGTTGGTTCCATAGGAGGCTCAAAGACCAAAGAAGGGGTGGGGGCAGGGGTCACTGAAGACGCCAGGACAGGGGGAGTGGTTGGGACGACTTTAGGAGGGGAATCAGAATTGGGGGCATGCTTAGAAGTACAAGAAGATTTAAGATGACCAACTTTACCACAGAGATAACATAGCAAAGGTAAATTTTGATAAGAAACAAGATAAAAACTTTCACAACCAGAGGGACCAACCTAAACACCTTGGCAGATGGAAATAGAAAGGTCGATTTCAATACACATGCAAATATATCGGCCTCTCTCGAAAATAAACGAATGATCATCAATTTTAATTACAGATCCAAGACTAGAAGCATTCCAAAATTCAAGAGGTAAACTATGCAATCGAACTTAAACAAGGGCCACTGAAAAAATTTCCGTCCATGGATTAAACATAGGCTTCCACGGTATTAACCAAATGATATTATCTCTGAAGGACCAGGGGCCGCCAGTGAGGATGGAAGTGGCTTTGTCGATAGATTTAAATCGAAACACGAAAATATCTTGATCAAGATCAAGCATACTTTTAAAATCAAAATGCATCAAGAGATGTTAAACCCATGAGCGAACGGAATCAACAAAAGGGGATTCCCCCCAAAAACTTACCAATAAGGCTTGAATGCCAAGGCGTACTCCATTGCTGGAGTTGTTCAAGAGAAAAAGAGACTTTACTAGTAGGTTGAGAAGAAAACCCGATGAAGCAACGAAACATCATTCGGGGAGGGGGAGGTAGGAGACATACCTTTAAGTATTTGGGCCTAGGAGAGGGGGGTTGTAGTAGTGGAGGGGGGATTACCATGGAGGGTTGTGGAGTTTGCCGCCGAGGAGGACGATTTCCCGGCCAAATCTGGGGGAGGGGAATTAGGGCTAGGGTTTGACGATGAAACCCTAGGGAGCGACTGCGAAGCGCTGGACGAAGGGGAAGTACTTGCATCTGGCGGAGGAGAGGGATCATACGGAGCCGGCGGGGGGAGAGAGGCCGACGAGAGGGGAGAAGCCACAGGGGAGGGGGGAGGCAAAAAAGCCGCCATCCCAGTCGCCGCTCGATCTCTAAGAGTGAAATCTATTAGATTCAATTTTTAATTAGAAAGAATTCACATAGGCGTTGAGATAGACATAGTTAATCAAGTTTGTAAATGAGCTATTGTGAGTTTTCTTTCAAACTTTCCCTCTTTATTATCCTCAACAACAAGTGGCCATGCCTTGTCCATTTTCTGTAATATATGGCTATGCTCTTCTTGGTCATTCATTAGAATGTTCTACTTCATCTATTAATCATTCAACTAATCCTACAGCTGCTCAATGCACTTCTAGAAAATACCATCTCTCTCCATCTACAAGAGAGGAGAATTTTCAACATGCTCCCTTTCATCCTCAATTGTCTTAAAAAATTCAGACCAAATATCCAACCAAAAACATCAACAAATGTACAGGACAATCATTCTCGCAAGAAACAAACTTGAATGATGGATGAGATTGATTTTGATTCTTCTTCGGCTTCTGAAAATGTCCACAATATATGTAAGTAGAATTAATCGAAACCAACAACAAACTCACATCGTAATTTAGTCCTATCGATATATGTTGAAGATCAAAGAACTAATTCAAAGAGGAAAAGAACTTCAAATCAAACAACTAAGGATGTCGTCCATTACTTGGGAAAACCCGATCGAATATGCGAATATTGTTAGTCGTTGCGGCAAGATCAAGATAGAGCATTTCTAGCTCCGCCTTGGACTTACCTTCCACCTCTTTTACTCGAGCAACAAACTCGAGACGACAACATTCAAGCGCACGATTTCATCAATTTTTGCCTCTAAGGCCTTTTCCACTTTGATCAACCCGAGCTTCAACGGTTTAAACTCTCGAGACCAAATCTCAAACTCCCTCGACATAAACTCCTTTACTCTACTCATCAGGCTTGATATTTGAAACTCGACAAACTCCCATGGGTCCATTTCATAAGGAAGGTCTGCTTGGCCGCTGAAATAGATACGTTTGCCCTCGCGTGGGGTCGTGACTGGCTGCCGAATTCTAAGTGGAACGTTGTCCTCTGCTGCGACCTCCGGCGATATGGACTCATAGCCCATTGAATACATGGCCGCTCGAGGAGAAAAGTTTCCAGTAGTATGTCTAGCCCTTTTCCGACGCCTCGAAGGCGAATCAAGAGAAGTCGAAGAGTTTGAAGACGCAAGTGACCTAGCCACCTCCGGGGCTCGGACCCCCGAGATTCCTAGAGTTCGAGATCTCAAACCCTCATTGGTTTAAACAAACTATCCACTAATGAGTTCTTCCCATTACTTATGATCTCGAAGCAGCGGACGAACGCCCAGCCGTTCCGGTGCAACAAAGTTAACCGCCAAAAAATAGGGAGAAATCGAGCCTACTGGCCTAAGGCCAATCACCATAGTACAGAAACCAAAGCAGAGAATTAAAAGACTCACCGGAGAAAAAGTAGCGACGGGTGGAAAAGATAATCAACGAAGGTGTCACCGGTGAAAACTCCCGAGGAATAGACACCAAATGCCAGAAAGCGTGAGAAAAGTTCGAAGCGAAGAAAGGAAGGGTCGCTTTATAGGCCGAACAATGATCACCTCTCCATCAAACAACTAGCGATGATGTCGTGATTAAATCCCAGCCGACTAACTCAGCAGGTGACGGTTCTCTAGAAACCCTCAAGGCATGAGCGAACACTTTCTTCGCCATAATTATTCCTACAAAACGAGGAGGCAAGCGCCAATCAAAAGCCACCACACAAGACAAAGAGATCCTTGTTATCAAGCCGCCATACTAGGCGCACACGTCAAAAAGACACGAAAATAACACGACAAAGATATGCCGATCCGACTCACTCCAAGTCGAGACAAGGTTGCCACACGCCAACCCAGGAACCAAGCTCGGCCTCTATGATTACTTGCTCCAACTCAGCCTCTACGGTCGCTTGCTTCAGATTAGCCTCTACGGTCGCCTGCTCTAGCCCAGACTCTATGGTCGCTTGCTCCAACTCATCCTCTATGGTCGCTTGCTCCAACTCGGCCTCTACAGTCGCTTGCTCCATCTCGGCCTCTACGATCGCTGGCTCCAACTCGGCCTTTATGATCACCTGCTCCAGCCCAACCTCTATGGTCGCATGCTCTAACTCGGCTCTACAGTCGCCTGCTTCAACTCGGCTCTACGATCGCCTGCTCTAGCCCGACCTCTATGGCCGCTCACTTCAGCTCGGCCTCTACAGTCGCCTGCTACAACCAGGCCTCAATGGTTGCTTGCTCCAACTCGGCCTCTACGGTCGCTTGCTTCAACTCGGCCTCTACGGTCGCCTGCTCCAACCCGACCTCTACAGTCGCTTGCTGCAGCCCGGCCTCTATGGTCGCTTGCTCTAACTCGGCCTCTATGGTCTGTTGCTCCAACTCGACCTCTACGGTCGCTTGCTTCAGCTCGGCCTTTATGGTCGCTTGCTCTAGCCCAGCCTCTACAGTTGCTTGCATCAACTCGGTCTCTACAGTTGCTTACTCTAGCCCGGGCTCTATGGCCGCTTGCTCCAACTCGGCCTCTACAGTCGCTTGCAACAACTCGGCCTCTACGGCCGCTTGCTCCAGCCCGACCTCTATGGTCGCTTGCTCCAACCCGACCTCTATGGTCGCTTGCTTCAACTCGGCCTCTACGATGGCTAGACACAACATGGTAAAATATTTCCAGGAATTCATCAAAGTCGTAGAAAAGCCAAAGTTGCAAAGCCAACTCTGCTTAGAGCTCGACACGTAGTCCTCCAGACTCCGACCCTTGGGGGCTGTGGACTGGAGTAGTACTATTGGGCTCGATCAAATTAGATCCAACAGCGCTCCATAACCCAAATCAAGCCGAAACCAAATGGCTCAACCCAAGGCTCCACCCGACTATAGTCCAGAACCTGACTCGAGTCAGACCGAATGGCTCCGCCTGGGGGCTGCACCCGGTCAAGAACAATTATATAATTCTTAATTTTTATTTTATGACAACTTTTTAATTTCATGTTTTTTTTTAGTTTTGAATTTTAATATACTTATTAATTATAGTTTATATTAGTTTAATTTGAGCCATATAATTAATAAAATCATTTACAATATGATCACAATGCATGGTAGATCCACTCTCAGCCCTCCTCAGATGGAAAGACCAAATCTGAACAATGAAACGTGAATAGATGAGTATATGTTTGAATGTTTCATAAAGCCTTTGCAAAGCTTTCAATTTTGTTTTCAAGAAGCCAACATAGCTGCTCACTGGGCAGCCAATCATGCCCGTATAATTTGTAAATCATCTTTTTGTATGGTCGACTATAAGACCTATCGGGCCTTTAGTTCGTTTTGGATGTTGACATTCATGGTTATAGTCAAGGTTTAAAATACCGGTATCGGTCATGATCTCGATCGTTGACTGGTACTGGTATGTACCAGTACCGTACCGTACCGACACACGATATGAAAAATGCATACCAAGCTTTTTTTTGGATTTTGCTGCTAAAAATAACTCCAATAACACATAATTGATCAAAAAATACTTAAACTTAAGATTCAAATGTCAAATATATGAATACAATGTTTAAAATGAGGACGAATGACGTCCGTCGTACTCGTACATATTTTGGGGACACCGTATGTTGGGATGTGTGGCGACTGATTTGCCATAACCGTCTTATGTTGCACTACGCAGAGTCTTCGGCGGTCCCGCTATAAACTCTAATACAGTGGGCCTGTGTCGTCCTATATAAACTCCAATGTAATGATTCTCTTGTATATATGAAAAACTTAATACAGTACCCAACGACTCTTTTTAAGAGCCGTTGTGTCATACCCGGCGATACTGCCCGTATGACCTCAAATATCACTCGGTATGGGCGATATTTACCGAGATACCAGGTATCTCCTAGGTATCTCCTAATACCGAGTATCTTGCTACAGTAACCCAACGGCTCTTAAAAAAGAGTCGTTGATACCGCCCGAACCTCCCATACCGAGCGGTATTTACCGAGATACTCGGTATCTCCCAATACCGGGTATCTCGTATACTGGTTTTTTCAAAAAATAGTAAATATCGACCGTACCGCTCGGTACGGTACGGTATTTGAAACTATGGTTACAGTATTAACAGTTTAATTCAATAAAGTAGTTTGTTTGTTTTGGGTAAAAAAATGTGAATATATAAGTTTAAAATTCATTTATTGAATTATTATTTAATTTTGTGTTTCTAGAACTGAACATATTTGTGTGTGTTCTCGCTTGAGATCGAAGATGCTGCAAGTCTTCTTTTCTCTTGACTAGGTGCGGCTCCGGGGTGACTTGCAAAGACACTATAGTGCTCAAGTGAGGATGTATTCAAAGGTGTGTCTGTCTAAGAATTGGATTAGAAGAAGATACATGTAGGCACATGATTTGGTTTATAAGGCAGGTCTTCGATGAAAGGTATTTCAGCGGGGATTTCTCCTTAATCGTTGAGGGGATGTACCTTGAATGAATCAATCGCCGAGTTTTACCATTTAATTGTACTGTGATTATGCTCAAATCTTCGGGTATATGACAAAGATGGAAATGCCCTCGAGATGCCTAGGCGGAGCCCCCGGGTCGGACCTGTACCAACCGAGCACGATCCAATTCCCTAAATGGTTGGGCTGAGTTATGCTTCATGGGCCTATCAAAAGAGCTCGAAGAATTAGTCTAATTTAATATCGTGTTAATTAATTTAATATATACGAAAATGTAGGATGTCTTGTAAAATTTAATCAGCGATTTCCCTAAAACTGAATAGAAAACCCTTTTATTCCCGAAATAAGAAAGGTTATTATTTTTATCCCAAAATCAAAATCAACTTTTCAAAATACCACTAATGCCTTCACAACTGTTAACGGGGTTAACTTTTGGCCATTTTAAACTGCTTCGGATCATTTTAATCTGCTTCAATTTTAAACTGCTTCGAGCCATTTTAAACTGGTTTGAGTCATTTTAAACTACCATTTTAAACTGGTTCACTTATTAGGCCATATATGCAATAAAATGCATTCTAAAATCACCAAAAATTCATAGAAATTATATTATGCATAATGAAATGTGATTCACAACTTGGATCATCAAAATAAGTGGTTAAGAGTGTCATATCAATTTATTTTCACTATTTTAAACTACTTGAGGCCATTTTAAACTGGTTTAGAAAAAATATTTTAAAATCGCCATAGATTCATAGAAATTATATTATGCATAATAAAATGTGATCCATAACTTGGATCATCAAAATAAGTGTTTAAGAGTGACATATCAATTTTTTTTACCATTTTAAACTGCTTAAGGCCATTTTAAACTGGTTCAGGAAAAACATTCTAAAATCATCATAAATTCACATAAATTATATTATGCATAATGAATATGATCCAGAACTTGGATAATCAAAATAAGTGTTTAAGAGTGACATATCAATTTAGTTTTATCATTTTAAACTGGTTTAGGAAAAGCATTAAAATGTCTATATCATTATGCATAAACTAGTGATTTTAGAATGCTTTTAAAATTTCCCAAACTGGTTTAAAATGATCCGAAATAATTTAAAATGGTAAAACTAAATTGATATGTCACTCTTAAACACTTATTTTGATGATCCAAGTTGTGGATCACGTTTTATTGTGCATAATATAATTTATGTGAATTTATGGTGATTTTATGACAGTATATGTAGGTCTATAAGGAAACTTGTATAAAAGACAGTTGCTTAGGAATTAAGTTGCAACTGTTATAACAACTGCCTTAAGTAGTAGATTAATAACCAAAATATTACATACACAAACACAAGTATTTGTTTACGCAGTTCAGTGACAAAACATGTCACCTAAACTGCGGGGCACTCACCGAACAGATGCCCAATCCACTATCAAAAAGTACAACTTTTAGCTCTAGGATTTCACACACCGAAATTCAGCTATCTGTACTACAGTGAATAGGAAATAATAAAACCTATTATTATTACAAGAATATATCAACTTGTCTCTCTATAATGTCTCAGTCATAAAGTCCTGTCATCCACACAATCCTTAGGTTGTAATGAGTTAGCAGCCCACAATCATCTCAGCATAAAGATATGATGAGTAGGTTGTTGCCTACTTTGCACTAAGCAATCTCGACTACTAAAAAACTAGCAACAGATTATTGGCACAATGAAGTTGTCGACAATAGATCCCTTCTTGAGTATTTATATGAGACAACTGAAGGATTTGAATAAATGCTGACTTTAATCACTCACCTCTTTGCAGACTTCGATTTGAAATAGTCAACATAAATAGGCATCATAAACATATGAACATTTAAGCAAACAGTAATGCTTGGAAATAAAGATTAGAAAGACTATTCAAAACTCAACTGAACGCAGCCATAAATAATGATGATTAAATGATCAATAATATCAAAAGAATCATCATTAAACCAGAAGTTCATCAGCCATCATATTCGTACCAAAAGAATTGTCCAGCATACCATAAACTATAGGTAGATGAAAACTGTCTCTCCATGGATGAAACTTCTTTGAGACTGCCAATACATAAGTAGAGCTGAAAGCTTCTTTTTGCCAAATACAGCCAACAACAAACAAAACACAAATATTTTAGAATGCATTTTATTGCATATATGACGAACCAATTTAAAATGATCCGAAGTAGTTTAAAATGGTAAAAATAAATTGATATGTCACTCTTAAACACTTATTTTGATAATCTAAGTTGTGGATCATATTTCATTATGCATAATATAATTTCTGTGAATTTATGGTGATTTTAGAATACTTTTCCTGAACTAGTTTAAAATGGCCTCAACAAGTTTAAAATGGTAACAAAAATTGATATGTCATTCTTAACCACTTATTTTGATTATCCAAGTTATGAATCATATTTCATTTTGCATAATATAATTTCTATAAATTTATGGTGATTTTATAATATTTTTCCTGAATCAATTTAAAATGACCCGAAGTAGTTTAAAATAGAGGTGGCAAAACGAGCCAACCCGCAGTTAATGGGCCTACCCGGCCCGACACAATAAGGTAGCATGCCGGCCCGGCCTGCTAACTCCGTGGGCCGAAAATTCCCGACCTGGCCCGCAATATTTTGCGGGCCGCTTGGCACGGCCCGCGAGCCCATTTATCAACTAAAAACTTGCTAAAAACTTGTAAGAAAATAATTTAAAATGTTTGAGAGACTAAATAAGCACCAAATATAATATTTCACATGAAAAACTGTATGGATTAACTTCACCTTCAATTTTAAATGACTAAACTAGACTTAAAATTATTTTTTTAATACTTAGCGGGCCAAACGGAATGACCTAGCTCGATAAGAGCCGGCCCGCATCGAACCGCAATGTTATCGTGCCGGCCCGGCTCGATAAGCCTACTAGGCTGAATTTTCTAGCCCGACCCCGCAGTTATCATGTCGTGCTATTGTGTCGTGCCCATTTCGACCGTCCCTAGTTTAAAATGGTAAAAATAAATTGATATGTCACTCTTAAACACTTATTTTGTTGATCCAAGTTGTGGATCACATTTCATTATGCATAATATAATTTATTTGAATTTATGGTGATTTTCGAATGCATTTTATTTTATATATGGCCTAATAAGTGAACCAATTTAAAATGACCTGAAGTAGTTTAAAATGGCCTAAAGCAGGTTAAAATGACTTGGAGCAATTTAAAATGGTCTAAAGCAGTTTAAAATGACCTGGAGCAATTTAAAATGACCAAAAGTTAACCCCGTGAACAGTTGTGAGGGTGTCACGCCCAAAACTCAGGGTCACGTGACCGACCAGGGTATACGTGTCTACACCCCGCAGCCTAACCCATGAACATGCCAACTCATAAAATAACGAAATAAATAACATCTTTTATTTTCTAAAAAGAACCAAGATAGATTTTATTACAAAAACTTCAAAGTTTTTAATAATTAGCTTAAGTGCGGAAATAAATAAATCGAAGAACAACAGTTCTTTAAATCAAATAAAAGTATGAATAAAAAAAATATGAATGTCCCCCCGGGACTACAACTCCAATACCAAAATAAAAGTGCATGACAACCTACTACAGACTCGACTACGACCCCCTAACTAGGACTGTTATAAGATCATGTGGCTCCTCTGCCCTCCAACTGCATCAAGTGCTCCATCCCACCTCACCGGTCAGGCTCTGCAAAATAAAACAACGTCAACGGGTGAGTTCAAAGAACTCAGTGAGCGTTCTACCAACCCACACGAAAAACCAAACATAGCTATGATGCATAAAGCAAAACTTCTGACTCAAGTAGGATATGTCACAATGGAGTGACCAGCTAATAGGCCATTTGGCCACCACCTGCCCGAAGACATCCAACACCCAAACGGTGAAGATTAATAGGCCTAAGCCTATTATGTCCTAAGGCAACATCATATACTAGGATAATCGGGAAGACCCTCTGAACTTATCCTAGTATATAGAAACTCGAGAGCAATCGAAAAAGGCCATCCGAACTTACTCTACGAGACGCGTAGGGACAATCGAGATTTGTCCATCCGAACTTGCCCCTTTAAGATATCATAGGAGTAATCGGGTAGGCCCTCCGAGCTTACTCCTTAAAGATATCACATGAATAATCGGGAAAGGCCCTCCGAACTTATTCCTTAAAACCACCTCGGGGATAATCGGGTAGACCCTCCAAACTTATCCCACAAGGCCAAACCAGAACAATCGGGAAAGACCCTCCGAACTTGTTCCACAAGTTGAGAATTAGCCATCCAACCTCCCAGGCCTAGCCCGTAATCCGTCTCCTCTAAGAGCCTCTCCGCCATTCATAAAGCTATGGCGCACCATGACCTAAGTCATGACTCTCATACGGTGTCTTAGGGGTGTTCCTATTAGAAAGTGTCTCAATACTTCAAAACTCGAACCCAACTCCTAGACCCGTAATGTCATAAACCCGTATGGTTTTATTTCATGCATAAACTTCTTATGTTGGTTCATAACAGATTATGCTGACTCTTTTGCCCAATTTTAATTATACAATTAAAATTTAGTTCACCACAATTAGGGTTTTGTTTTAGCTTACTGTTCTACCCGAAACTGATGTGTCTAATCCGAATCTGGTCTCTAGAGTGTATCCTATGTTTCCAAACTATATTTTCTGGTCGAAACTATAGGTTACATGACTATGTTCAGAGAAATACAAACACCACAATAAGCATTACAAAAATAGCACAGATTCATCATCTCAGCATGAAATTCCAGCAATATTGGATTTTCAGCTTATCATGAAAATAAATCCGAAAATTCACAGAAATTAAATTCTTAATTCACCAACATATCAGAATTATAACATTTAGATAATTCTCACAAAAACCATATTTTTAAACAAGATTACCAAACACTACCATCATCTTTAATCAAGAACAACCTTTAAGATTAAGCATTTAAATCAAGAAATCATCTTGCAAAAACCTACATGGCACCAACATCAACATCCTAACTTTCACAAAACTTAATTTCTCCAAAAATCACAGATTTAATACAAGCATGCTTGATCATATAGGAACTCATTTTAATCATCAATTTGAAACATAAGCTACAAGATAATCAAGATCTTTCACTTAGGCATTTCATCGAACACCTTGAGGGCACCCTTGCTCCACCCTTGGCCGAGCACCCGTAGGGCCATCCTAGGACTGCCGAACCCCATAGGGAGGGTTTTAGGGTCTCCTCAAACATGGCACACAAAAAGAATGGCAAGAATCCGAGAGATCACCGAAAACAAATCAAGAACACCAAGCCTTCAAGAAATTCGAAGAAACACCGAAAGGAGGAGGGTAAAATTACTCACCTAATTTGGAAAGATGTTAGAAGAAATCCCGGATGATAGCCCTCGAATTTGGCTTCAAAAGATGATGGCTTGACTCAAGAAAGGGAAGAGAGGGGGGGGGGGGGGGCTCACTCCAAGCCGCCGACTTGGAGAGAGGAAGAGAGGAAGAGAGAGGGGCTGGCGGCTTCCAGTCGGCTCCTCTTGGCTCGGCTCCAAAGGAAAGGAAGAGGGAAGGAGAGGGAGGGGCTCAGCGGTTGGCTGGCTTGAGGGCGGCGACTTGCGAGAGAGAGAGGAAGGGGAGCGATTGGCTGGCGGCTCCAATTTCCTATGCTTGGGCGGCTCCAAATAGGGAGCCACAAGCCAATGGGAGGGGGTTTTATACTCCCTCCTCAATCCTAACCCCCCTAAACCATTTATACAACCCGCATCTGCCTCAAGCCGAACCCGAACCCGCTAACTTAAATTAATTTAATTAATCCTATTCTCCACATAACCATCCAACACATGCACACCCATTATACATACACAACATAGAAATTAAATAAATTACTCTACACAAGCAAAATTACACAACTCATATTCTTACTTACCCGAATTGGCAAACTCGCACCGGACCATGAGTCGACTCGGCTCGACCTCGGACTAGTCCGCTAGGCTAGCAACACAACCATAAGAGGGGAAAAAATATAAGTAAAATATCTAGGATATTACAATCCCCCATCCTTAAAGAAAATTCGTCATCGAATTTCGGAAAAGAAAATTAAGGACTCACCAAATCAACAAACAATGAAGGATAACACTCCCTCATATCCTACTCCATCTTCCAGGTGGCCTCCTGCCCGGAATGGTGCCATCATCTGACCTTAACCAAGGGGATCTCCTTGGACCTCAACTTTCTGATCTAATGGTCTAGCACCTCAACTGTCTGCTCCTCATAGGAGACTGTTGAATCCATCTCCACTGCAGTAGGCTCAATCACATGGGACTCATCTCGAATGTACTTCTTCAGCATAGACACACAAAACACTTGATGTACTCGGTCCATACTAGGAGGTAAGGCCAACTCATAGGCCACAGCTCCCTTGCGCATGAGAATAAGAAACAACCCAATGAACCTAGGGCTTAGCTTTTCTTTCTTACCAAATCTTACCACCCATTTCATAGGGGATACCTTGAGGAACAACATGCCCCCCTTAGCAAACTCTACCTCCCTGGTATTTCCATCAATATACATCTTCTGACGACTCTGAGCTCTAACAGCCTCTCTCTGATTAGCTTCATCTTTTCTACTGTCTCCTCCACTAGGTCAGGTCCCATCATAAGGGAATCTCCTGCCTCAAACCAACATACAGATGACCTGCATCTCCGCGCATACAATACCTCAAATGGGGTCATCCCGATGCTACTGTGGTAGCTGTTATTATAGGCAAACTTGATCAAAGGTAAGTGTCTCTCCCAACTGTCCTCCAAATCAAGGACACATGCTCTCAACATATCCTCCAGTGTCTGAATAGTCCTCTATGACTGACTATTTGTCTAAGGGTGAAATGCTGTACTGAACCGAACCTGAGTGCCCAACGCCTCCTGGAAAGACTGTCAGAATCAAACTATGAACTGGGTACCCCGATCTGCAATGATCATAACAGGAACACCATGGTAAGCGATGATCCGATCCAAGAACAACCTCGCATACTGCTCGGCTGAAAAGGTCATCCCGACCGGTATAAAATGTGACGTCTTGGTTAAGCGATCCACCACTACCCAGATAGAATCATTGTCATTCTCAGACTTTGGCAACCCCGTCATAAAGGGCCATAACCCTTCTACTTGTCTTTTAAAGAAAAACCAAGTAAGGCCACCTTCTACTTGTTAGCTGGGTGAAAGGAGCAGAGGGCTATAGCCGTGCATTCTTCGCCAACCTCGCGAGTAGAATTATATTCCTTAAGTGGCACAATATTATTACTCAAAGGTGTTAAAGACTTTAAAGGACATTCTAATTGTTCCATGGAATTAGCAGGTAAAAGAGATAACACTACATGAGAATTCTTAACAAACAAAGGAGGAGATACATCATAAGGGATTACAGTAGGCAAGCTATCCATATGATCCTCATTAGAAGTAATCTGTGCATGTATGACAGTAGGTAGAAGAGCTTCAGATATGTCAGCTGAGACAGTTCCAGTATGAGCACCAGTAAAGATATTAGCAGGCACTTTTTGCGGCTTCAGAAGGAACATAGCTAGGAGCACCAGTGGGAGTTATAGCTGAAGATTGAGTAGAAGTTGTTGGTGAAATGGCCACACTAGAGGGGGGGGGGGAATGAATAGTATGTTATCTAATTTTTTTTGCCTAAATTCTATTTTAATCGTTTCTTGAACTACTTAGGCAAATTATAATTTATCGACTAAATACGGAAGCAATAATATAACAGTTAAACACAAACAAAGATAGCAATGCTAACACAATGAGATTTATAGTGGTTCGGCTTTAATGCCTACTCCACTACCTAAGCACCCCGCTTAGGATTTTCAGACTAAACTTTACTAGATTAATCTTGTTTCCCTTACAATGAGAACTTTGACCCGAAGAGTCTCGCTCTCAACCTAAAGCACTTCCACATCCAGAAGTCTCTGCCTTCTTACCGAGAGCACTTTTCCACCTCAACCTAAGGGACAACTCAACTAATCCTAATAAACTAAGTTTACAATGGTGGGTTTAACCCTCAACACCAAAGCAACCACCGACTCAATCAACCTAGCACTCTAGGTTTACACAAATTCAAATACAATGAAATAAACAAGAAAATATAAAAGTAATGGAGCAAAAATATAATAACATAAATACTTAGCTCCAACACAATGAATCATAGCTCCTCTTGATGCCTTGATGATGAATCAAATCAAGCTTGAAGGCAAACTCAAGAAAAACAAGGTAGAAAGCTAGGGTTCTAATAAAGATGGCTCTTGTAGGTGTCAAAGGATGTCTCATGAAACATTAGAGGGTCATAGGAAGACTTAGAGGGCCTTTAAATAGGCAAACCACCAAATGGTGGTCAGGCACAATGGGTATAAACGGCTATTTTTCAAGTCGTTATATCGCCAGTCGCTGGTCCGGTCGAACGTCGATCGACTGACCAAGCGAAGGCATTTTGCCCGTTCTGGGCAACGTTCGGTCGACCGAAATGTCTTCTCCTTCGGTCGGTCGACCGAACCTGGCCATGGCAAACTGTTTAGGCTAATTTTTTCTGCTTGTTTGCTCAATTCTAGGTTCCGTCTTTGCTAAGTCTACTTATATAACATTTCTTAATAACTTTAAAACATAAATGTTATATAAGGATTACCCCCTATTTGATATTTGGATTCAATAAAAATATCTAAAAAATCAAAAATACTTCTAGGTATGCTAAAGACTTCTAAAAATTCCTTAAAAATACATCGTTATCTAGTTTTTGCCCAAGGAACAATTACCAATATTTTTTGTGTCAAGAAAATATCTAGGTCATATAGCCCTCCAAGGAGCTCCCTAGGCTTAGTGAATTCCATGGTCATTTTTTAATTTGCCGATTTTTCATATTTTGGGGTTCGGATTTAGTTTTTGGGTTCTTATGCATCATTATGAGGATTTACAACACATGCTAGACACCCTAGACTTAAACTTCAACTTCCCGAAGAATCTTGAGCGTCGACGAGCGTCCTTGCCGATTTCTTCGATTTTTCTAATTTTTTCGACCGGGGACGTCGTACGCTAACCGACTTAGAACCTGACAGATTTCTCAATGAAACATTAGTTCCATGTTTGTTATCATCAAAACCAAGATTAAGACCAAGGTAAAAAATCTTAGGCCAACAGAAATTTTAGTATAAGCTTCATTAGAAGATACAGTGAAAACCATAGAAAAACCAACAGGGGCAATTTCAGTAGCAGTAACAACATGGATAGAAATATCAGTAGGTAGAAAAACTTCAGGAATATCATTGGTATGAGCTCCAATAGAGATATTAGCAGACACTTTCTGCTATACTTCAGCAACATAACTTTAGGAGGAACATATCTAGGAGCACCAGTAGGAGTTACAACCACAGAAGTTTCAGAAGGTATATTGATTGGAGCACCAGTAGAAGCTACAACATTAGCTTCATTGGAAGTTGCAGTAAGAAGTAATACCTCAGGAGGATCGGAATGAAATAAAATATCAGGAGGGACTGACTCATAAAAAACCACATTTGAAAACTTCCTTTTATTGTAAGTGTCCAGTTCAGGTGCTGGCAACGAAAGTGCAGGTGCAGAAATGCCATTTATAGTAACTTGGTTATGAGAAATAGGACTATGAATTGGCTTGATACCAGGAAAATAAGACTTGGAAGAAAGAAGACTTTTTTTGGCAAGAGCATGAGCCTGTGCATGTATTACAGGTTATGTTAATATGAATCCAATTGAAACAACAATTTTTGCAACAGTGTCTTAAATATCAGTTATCAGGTTCTTAAGAGACCAAGGAGCCTTAAGCTCATTCTTGATCATTTTTATTGCTACCTGGCAGTCAGAGTGAACATTGACACCAGATAAATTACTCTCATTTGCCTTGCTTAAAGCAAGCCCAATTGTCCAAACATTAGCAAATAGGGAAGACTCTGCAAATTTGGAATTTGATATCTCAAATAAAGTTCTATTATCAGCATCCCTAGCTAGGAAGCCCAGACTTGCTTCATTAGTGGAAGAATTCAATGTGTACATATCAGTGCGTGGTGTGATGTTTGATTGTACATATATATCAATGTGTAGTGTGACATTTGATGATACATATATATGGTGCCATTATTGAAATCAATGTTAAACTTCTTATATATAATTGAGTCCAATCAAAGAATTGGCTAAAATTAAGAAATTCGTGAAAGTTTGGGTCATTTTCATCCAATAACCCTTAAATCTACGTGGATCCCTTATAACGTGACGATATTTAAAAATTATTTTCAGAACGCCATATCAGCAAGTTAATGAGCGACATCACGGCTAACTGATGATGGGCCATTATTGGAACCAATGATAAACTTCTTATATACAATTCAGACCAATCAAAGGATTGACCAAAATTGAGAAATTCGCGAAAGTTGAGGTCATTTTCGTCTAATAACCCTTACTAAAAAGCTCTTTGATGAGGACTAGGTTCCATTTGCTATTGCTAATAATGTCAAAAACCATAGAATAAGAGTTGATTTTTTCAACATTCACAAAGGTGGGCCATTTGTTTATAGGGAAACAACAAAGCCAGGGATCAATTAGTAAACTTGTATTCTTTCCATTGCCAATCTTCTTCGTTAGACCATTTCTAAGTTCTTGAATTGCAAAATGCAAACATTTGAAAGGCCAAGAGAGCTTAGAGGTGTTTATTTTCTTCCAAGGATGATATTGCCCGTACCTTTTGTTTAGCGATTTAGACTAGATATGCTCTTTTTTATTCAGAAAATTAAGGCAATATTTTCCTGGCTTGAAGTGAGGTCTTAGAAATACTTATGTCCCTAACCCCTAAGCCTCCACTAAGCTTATTTGCAGTGACTATTTTCCAGCTTAAGAGATGAAAATCTTTTTTCTTAGTGCTTGATCTCCAAATGAAGCATTTTGAAGCACTCTTAAATCTGTTCACAACCTTCTCATTGATCCAAGTTGTTGCAAGGGTATGAACAGGCATGAAATTGATAATTGAATTTAGAAGTATTATTTTGCCTGCATGAGAGACATTCATACTTGTCCAATTTTCCATTTTTCCAAAGGCTTTATCCACTATAATGTTTTGAAAATTACTGATAAGTCTTTTAGAGTCAATGAAGGTCCCTAGATACTTCAAAGGAAAACAACCCTCCTTAATATTCAAAGTACTTAAGACTTCTAGGGTTGTCAAGATCGCTAGCAGGATCGTAGGATTGTAACCTACACCATGCTAGTGATCCCGTTCTCACCAAAAGATCGAAAAATGTGGGATCGGTCCGAGATCGCTAACAGGATCGTAGGATCGTATATAGCCAACCAATCTTATACCAGTACTTTTTCAACTATGAATTAAACAAATTTGGGTCAAAGTTTAGCCCACTCTGCAGTCAACTCCAGGTTTGACACCAATCTGAGACCTGCCCGATTTTGACATTTCTAGGTTTGAAATCATTCTCTTCATCGTTCACTCACCCAATTCCTCACACTCATGAGTCACCGTCGCCGCTCTCAAATCGACTCCTCAGTTCCAAGCTTTCGGCGTTCCTCACTTCCTCAGTTCCTCCCTTCATCTTCAAAGAAAAATTCATAGAAAAATATACATTTATGGTATAGATAATATTTTTTTAACGATCTTGCATAGGAAAGCGGTCTTGACAACCTTGAAGACTTCCTCTTTCGGCTTTGATGAACAATTGAGAGGAAATAAAATTTCAAACTTAGTCTTGTTAATTTTCTGGTTTATGGCTGAACAATACAAGTCAAGAATCTCTAACAAGTTGACACGAGATTTATTGTTACATTTAGCAAAGACTAAAACATCATCAACAAAAAATAAATGGTTGATAGAGAGATCTTTGTATGTGAAACCATTTATTTTACCCTCCTTCACAGATTTATCCAGGAGCAAGGAAAGCAATTCTTGCAAAATGATAAAGAAGTAAGGTGATAAAGGGTCACCTTGCTTGACTCCTTTAAAGCTTTTGAAACATTGAGATAGTTGGCCATTTATACTGCATCTGTAAGTAGCTGAGGCAAGACATGCAAAAAGCCAGTTAGTTAAAACAGATGGGAAATTCATAAATTGAAAGATGCTTTTGAGTGCCGTCCAAGAAACTCTATCTAATGCTTTTTCCAAATCCAATTTCAGAATGAAATATAGAATTTTCCTTTTAGACTTTTGGATAACATTCAAGATTTTAGAGGTGATCAAGACATTGTCTTGAAGTTGCCTTGTTTCAATAAAAGCTCCTTGCTCTTTGGAGATAAGACTTTTCATGATGGGTTTCGGCCTATTAACTAGTACTTTAGCAATCAATTTGTAAGCCACATTACAAAGAGAGATTGGTCCGAAGTCATTTATGAGTTTAGAGTCCTCTTTTTTAGGAATAAAGATTGGTTTGGTTCGTCCCCATGTTTTAGGAATTGTTGAGCTGCTATGAAATTCCCCAAACACTTTCATCATTGAGTCTTTAAGTTGATCCCAGTAATTGACATAGAATTCAAGACCATTTCATCATCAATTTCTACCACATCAGGGGAGCTATTTTGGATTGATCTGATCTTGTCACATAAGTCATCTTTCATACCTAAGTCAATCGATGTATTGACCTCTCTGAATAGAGTTGCCCAGGAGCCTAGAGTTTTGGTGTTCTTTGCATTAATTACCAACAGTGTTGCCAGAAGAATTATTGAGATTACCAAAAATATTGCCAATAGATCGAATTCGAAGATTTGTTAGATGAATTGCCAACGACATTTAGGAGATTACCAGAAGAAAACCCAAAAGCATTCAAAGATTTAACAGATGCAGTAATGGGGGAAGGATCAGTACCCATAAAAGTGGAATCAAAGGTAGATGAAGCCATCTTCACCTTTTGCACGATTTGATTCAGAATCATCGGCGTAGAATCAAATAGGATCTCCTTTCCCGCTCTATCCATCTTCCGCAGCACATATTCCTTAAGATGTGCTGCGATCAAATTACGAACGCCCTTATCAGGGGGCTTCTTCTCCTTCAGAGGTTTGAACTGAGAGGGATCGCCTTTAGGTTCAAAGTTGTCACCCTTCATTGGAGCAGAGCCCGTCATCTCTCGAAGGTTGTTAGTATTATGGTATGAAATTGATGATTGTAATTTTAATAATAAAGAATGATATAAATATCTTATATTTTTTATTCTATCCTCTTCTTGCCACTTATTTTTATACTATAGGAAATCCATTCAAAGCCTACGTTAAATCCATTTTATTATTACCTTCAATACATTCATTAAAAAGTATCTCAAATTGACCAAATTGTTGACATAATGTTTAACTAATTTATTTTCTTGTCTATATTTATAGAACACATAAGTATTGACTATTGCCCTGTGAAATGTTTTTTGATTTGCACAAACAAATCATATCATGTTAGAAAATTTTGAATTAATTTCACTCCCTCTGAACGTTTAGTTAAATAGAAAATATTTGGTCAAACTCTAAATTTGAGAAAATTAACTTTCTCTTTTGATAAGAAAAAGAAATTATTTTTTTGATACAAACACACATTATATGGTGATTTTAATTTGTAAACCTATTCAGAATATTACATATATATATATATAGGTGGGCTGTCTTGAATGGGCCTCCAGATTCAAATCAAGTAGAACCCATTTAAGAGAAATGCTTTTTTTTTCTACATAAATTTATTTTTAAATCTACACTAGTCAGGGTCTAGTAAAATGGAAACAAATTAATTTGGTCAGTTTGGAAATCCTATTTCTTTTTTTTTCTAATTTTTAAATACTGTATATATGAATTATTTGTTTTTAAATAAAAATTAGGTGTTAAAGAGTTCCACTTTTACATGCTTTAAATTAGAAGCTAA
Source organism: Canna indica (assembly GCA_034359265.1). Taxonomy (NCBI): domain Eukaryota; kingdom Viridiplantae; phylum Streptophyta; class Magnoliopsida; order Zingiberales; family Cannaceae; genus Canna; species Canna indica. The sequence continues at coordinate 24,459,762 of CP136898.1, read as the reverse complement.
AAATATGATATCACTGTACCTCACGAGGATGATGAGAGAGAGAAGAGGAGAGGAGGATGGCCACAGCTAGAAAAAAAGGCAAATTCAAAATTCTATATACCTCGTGAGCATGATGAAGAGAGGGGAGAGGAGGGGGGAGAAAGAGTGATCAGAGGCCGCTCAAAAAATATTATGATCTAAAACGAAATTTTAAGATGAGATATTTTATGTAAGAAAAATTTTACGATCAAGAATTTCATGAATTTAAGAATATCATAAATAAATTAGTAAGATATGATCTTACTTGATGACGATATAATTTGCAGCGGAATAAATTTCTGGATCTCCAAGAGAAGCCGGGTCTTCCTCCACAACACCGCCTCAAATGCTCTGCTTTCGATGGGGAAAGCAAATATGAGCTAGGGTTTTTCCACACGGTGTATAGAGGGGACCTAACCACTATTTATAACTGATTATATGGGCCCGTCCATCACGAGCTTCATTAATCGGACCTACACTTGATTAATCACACCAATCATGGTTAAGTATTTTTAAGCTCGAATCACATGGATCAAGATCACATGAGCTAATAGACATCTCAATAATGGATCATAAGATCAAACCCTCTTTATCAAATCAAAACATTACAATTGATTGTAGCCCACATATGAAAAATAAAAATATAGAATATTTAAAAAATATTCTAACATTCTCCCACTTGGGCAAGATCAATTGTAAAATTTTATTTTTGAAAAAATAAATTTAAAAAATGACACTCGGGTTTAATCACATATTTCAAAAAATGTGGCCACAAAATAAAAAATAAAAAATAAAATAAAAATGTGGCCACAAAATAAAAAAAAAATAAAAATGATCCAAGATGCAACACTTATTATGACTCATATCAACAACCAATGATATCGAATCATGGCAGCCATCATGACAATACTAGACATAAGACTTTCCATGGTCACGAATACCACTGACATTGCTGACAATTGTCATTGGTGTGGAGTGTAGCATGAAAATAACACTCAAAATGATCCGATAAGAACAGTGTTATTTTCATTGTCAGTCCTCATACTTTCTCTTCTAGATATACCTTTCGGCAGGAGAAAGCGTATGATTTTTAAAAAACCATCAAGTCCCTAGACTCAAAATTGGCATCAATCAATGGGCAACATGATTCACATGACACCGAGCCTTTAAACAAAAAACATGATGTCTCTAGACTTAAATATGGTATCAATCAAGAGACATTCTGATTCAAATGATACCGAGTCTTAAATAATTATTGAACACATATATTAAATATGACAATATGATCTCAAAGTGCTCAAAACAAAAGGAAAAATAACTCCCACTAACCAAGCACATCAAAAGAACTCAGAATGCTCATATTTTCAACATGTCTTTTAAAGACTATGGGTCTGAGTCACTTGGTTAAGGGATCAGCGAGCATCAGATCTGTCTCTATGAGTTCAACTAAAATATCTCATTTCTTTACAAGATCTCTAACAGTCAAATATTTCAACTCTAAATGTTTGGAGTCTTGTAATGAGATCTACAATGTGAAGTCATATATTAATATTTTTAGGTCAGGAAGCTTGATATTCAGCTAGTTACTAATAGAAAAAATATTTTCCTCCCACTGACCTTCACATTTATATATTAATCAATTATTTTCTTCACATCTTATTAGTGTCACTATCTTATCAACAAGTGATCGATTTATGAATCAGTTAATCAATGAGACTACATTAGTTTTCGAAAATCTATCACCTTTGGGCAGACAGATTTCTAGACCAATGCACACTCTAATAACTTCATCACAATATAATTAGAATGTGTTAGATTAAATTATAGGGCATATCATAAAATTGAAATTGAGGCTAACCAAATATTACATATTCACCTTTGGGCAGAACATGCAATCACGAAATAAAGCCTCGATGAGTTAAATAATGAGACACTGATTTTCGAAGACCTATCACCTTTGGGCAGACAGATTTCTAGACCAATGCACACTCTTCTAACTCCATTTAATAAGACCTCCAATTAAAACACTCAATAATCATCCTTTGGGAAAAACTATTGAATGAATTAATCTTCAGTATTCCTCATATGATGAGAAAATACACCACTCATTATAAGTAATCCACTTTGGTGGTAATTACAAATAATAACTAATGAAAAAACTCATCAGGAATCAATTGCCCACATGTCAAATATTCAAATCCAATATATATTGCAAAATTGGTACAAGAATAAAGTACCATGATTAATAATGAATTTAAATCAATGACCATTTCAGATTATTATTTATGTTTATGTGGTTGTAAATTTTGCCAATATCCTCACCTAATTGTAGTTATATTAGGTTTCAAATATATATAAAAATTGGCAGCATTATTTACAATAATGAATTAATATTTTAAGTAATCCACATAACATAAAATGTACAATAATATTATCATGTAAGTAATAAATCACATGGATTCTACATCATGCTAAATGTAGCAAAATTTTAACATGATAATAAAATTTACATTAATAAATCATGAAATCAATCATGCTGGCAAAATTATGATAATAAATCAGCTATATTGTGTCAATTATACAATATTATTATAATATCTGAATAATAATGTTGCATTATGCCTAAATTAAGCAAAAAAAAAAAAAACATATTTATTGTGCCCAGAACTTTTATAAGCAGCAGACTAAAAAATTGAAGAATGACCATTAATAGCATTAAGCTCATATTCAAGATTCAATAGCCCAGTTCAGTTCCAACACAAGATAAGAAGGATTTTGCAGTCACATTAAAAATTTAAAATACTGCAATATAATAAAATTGACGACAATAATCACGTGATTAATTATAGCATGATATTTAATATGATAAATCATATGACACATATTGGGATCAAAAGTCTAATCCATAAATGCACATAAATATACAAGACTCCCAAAAATAAATACAATGAGAAAATGATTATGTTAAAATTTGAATATTTCAACAACTATTTAGGCTACAAAAAATACTTTCATTAATAATGGACTAAGTTGGTAGAAACGGTCCACAAGCATTATTAGGCCTAAATAAATCCATATGTATTAAAACAAGTAGTAATTTTATCATATAACAACATTATATCAACTATGCATAAAGCAAAATATAGCATAGTATGAAATACAATGATAAAATAATTAATCAACAATAATTCAAGACCTCACATGAGGCAAAATATGTCATGAAGTACAATAACAAATTGACATTCATAAAATTTGCAGAAGAAGCAAATAATCATGTCAACATGTAGAAGAATAACATAAATAGATTGGCCACATGAGTTCTACAACAAATGTAGCATGACAATGACAACAAAATTGACAATATAAAACATTAAGGTCAATTATAACATATGAGCAAAATTAGCATGATAAATTAATATATGCTAGACCATATAGGCTCATGAGTGGGTAGACAATAATGTTGTATTCAAAATTTCATGCCATGATCTAATTTTTAAGTAAATTGATCAAAAATATAGTGGATCAATCAAAATCAAAATTGAACCAATCATAAAAGGATCAATTAATCATGAACTACATGTAATTGAGTTGAACCAGTCAAGAAACCTTTTGAACTGCTTAAAAGAGCACTGAACTAGCCTAAATTGACATGAACCGGTGATGAACCAGTGAAATTTGACCTAATCCAGTGTTGAACCGGATCTAATTTCACTGAACCGAACCTAATTTCAGGTAAACCAAAATAAATCGGCTGAAATATGAATGAACCAAGCAATTGAACCAAGCCAAAAATTAATGAAGCCATATTAATTAACAGGTGAAATAGTGCTGAACGAGCCGGTTGCAAAATTTGAAATAAACTGAATCATTATCAATTATTTTTTAAAAAATCGGTCAAAAGATATAAAATAATCCTGCAATGTAATCCCTAGAAAACCGGTCGAAAAGACCAAATCGAATAAAAAACCCGGTCAAAGGACCAAATCGAATACCGGCTTACGAGGCAAGAAAACTGGCACGACTCACGCTGCACACGACGCCGCAGAACTGGCGCGCGACGGTCGTCGCTTGCGGCGCACACAGCATATTGGCCTCGGCCCTCAGTTGCTGTGCGCTGCAACCAATGCGCCGGATGTCGTGTGCTGCAAGCAGCGTACGCCTCAGCTGACGTGCACATCTTGCACTTAGTCGGCGACTCGGCGTGCATAATATGTAATAGGTGGGCAGGCACATCAATAATGGTAAGGGTTTAATCTAATGCAGATAAATCTAATAAAATCTTAACATTAATTAATTAAAAGATTGTGCCAGCCACCACAATAAAAACATGATAGCAGCGTGATGTTTCATCAGCAAAATAAAAACTTATACAATAATGTTTCACAAAAAAAAAAAAAGTACTGTATACAAAGTGGAAGAATCGAGGCAGACAGTGATATTTCAAAAGAAAAATAAAATCACACCCTATACAAGATGCAGTGTATTGTCCATCGGATAATTAATCGCTCGCTTAAAGAGATTTAAAAAAAAACAAAACAGTAGTCAATCAAAGTATACCATCCGTTTCATAACGAAGACAACTTAATTTTTCCGATAACGAAGACCAACTTGTATTTTTCCGATTAAAACAGCGTGCATATTTTCGAGAATAGTCGGTATTTCTCCGACAGTGCACGTACGGAAAAAAAACAATAATACAGTGCAAAATCCAAACAGAAAAATTGATTTTAATATAAAAAACGATGAATCAAAATTTAAACAGATTATTCATCGTATTAAAATCATTTCGTAATCATCATAAACGAATTCTTAAATTCATAAAAAGGGGCTCTGATACCAATTGTAAGAAAAATCTTATGATCAAGAATTTCATGAATTTAAGAATATCATAAATAAATTAGTAAGATAGGATCTTACTTGATGACGATATAATTTGCAGCGGAATAAATTTCTGGATCTCCAAGAGAAGCCGGGTCTTCCTCCACAACACCGCCTCAAATGCTCTGCTTTCGATGGGGAAAGCAAATATGAGCTAGGGTTTTTCCACACGGTGTATAGAGGGGACCTAGCCACTATTTATAACTGATTATATGGGCCCGTCCATCACGGGCTTCATTAATCAGGCCTACACTTGATTAATCACACCAATCATGGTTAAGTGTTTTTAAGCTCGAATCACATGGATCAAGATCACATGAGCTAATAGACATCTCAATAATGGATCATAAGATCAAACCCTCTTTATCAAATCAAAACATTACAATTGATTGTAGCCCACATATGAAAAATGAAAATATAGAATATTTAAAAAATATTCTAACATTTTATTCATTCACTCTTTGGAATAATAATAATAATAATAGATTATAGTACTTTTTGCAAAGAGTTGGGACTGAGGATTGAATATTTTAAGACCAGCGATGGATAAACTACAAAGAGCCAAAGCAGTTGCAACCTGGCAGCAACACCGCAACAACTTGGTAGTAACGGCGAGAGTTGGGACTACTTCGGAAGACCAAGGGTTGGGGGCGAGAGGGAGAAGATGAGTGTTTGAGGAGGCTGAAAATTACTACAAAAATTAGAATTTATCTAGACCCGTGGACGACCGTAGCGACCATTGGAGGCTTGGAGCCGGACGGAGATGGAGAAGACAAAGAGTCTGAAGATGAAGGAGGCACAAATGTCGTTCATGGGGTATGTCTGTCGAAACATTAGTGATATTTTTTTAAAAGAAATTCAATAGGGGGCAATGATCCCACCGTCGGCTGCCTCATAATAAAAAGAAGATTTAATTTTGAGAACCTAAGACAATAAACTTTTGGGCCAAATGGATGACCGCCCCCGAGAGTGATGCAACGGAGGAGAGGACATGGAGATCAATGAAAACAACATAAGACAAGTCAACGATGCAAAACAGTGAGACAATTACGAGAGATAGTGTATGACGAGAGGATTATGATTTTCAATTGAAGAATTATTAATTGGCATTTGAATAGTGAAATAGGTCGGGTGAAAATAGGTAACTAATAAAAATAATGACAAATCATTAAATGTCATGAATACTTAAATCAGGTTTATTGAAAAATAATCACTGACTACGCATGTATTAGTGAATCCATTATGTTACCAATAGTCAAGGTTTGTTGGCATTGTGTGCTTTTTTTTTTTCTTTTTCTTTTTTAACATATTGAAATTTGTTTGGAAGTACGTTAGATAATAGCTTCATAGGTAGAATAATTATGTTCAAAATACTTTGTTACTGCTCTATAATTTATTTATTTATTTTTGCAAAAGCTCACTTTTATTTAATTACTCAATGCAATACCTGCTTTAGTCTTACATTGAAAGTACATTGAAAATTAATTATGTTGATCAATAAAGCGTGATAAGTGTACTACTATTAACTTCAGACTAAGTATTTTAACTAAGCCAATAATTATTTGGGCCTATGAAATTGATGGATTAGTTACCTATCAAGTTGTAATATATGGTATTAGAGCGTAAGATTTATCTTTAAGTCAAGTAGTAATTATGACATATTAAGATTATGATGATAATGTATGAATTTTACTAAGCTATGTGTTATTTTCATAGAGCTATGCAGTTTTCACTAGACTAGTTGTGTTAGATGGCATGATCGAATAAAAATTAGTCGTGATTTGCTAATGAAGTGACTATAGTGGGCGATAACAATAGTGCTGTAAGGGTGAGGCATTAATTGGATGAATTATGATGGAGCCATCGTCGTATCAAAGGTTACATTAGGGATTGCTATAGAGGTAGAGAGAGAAGAATTATATTAGAGGTTGTTATTTCTTTTCCCGAGGAGGTGACCGATGCAAAAATCGAAGACAAAGTAGTGATAATGAAAAAATGTTGAGCAACACATATACATCTTGTCGATGAGTTCATAACTGGTGTTGGCCTAAGATTTTCAACTTAGGTTTCGATATTATTTTTGATGATAGCAAATAAGGAATCAATGTTTGACAGAGATATAATTTTAGATTTAATGTTGATAAGCATGTGATGTTCGCGACCGAAAAGATCAGAATGAAATAAATAATTCAAAGAGATGTTGCTCGATGGTCTAAAATCCAAAAGGATTAGATATTAGAATTTTGGGTTTAGAATGATGATTGTAATCCTTAGGGTGCATGAGTGATGATGATAATGCTCGATAAACCCAAAGCCTCGAAACCCAAATCGACTCTAAATTGAATTGAGTCAACAAAATTCAACTAAAATGGTCAATTTCAGTTTCGACCAAAGTTTAATTGAACATCATCCAAAGTAGGTAAATTTTTAGTAGGCTTTCGTCTAGTTGAATTTTGATCAATAAAAAAACAACTAGCTTGCGATCAACGACCCAACAGATAGTTTTTCAATAGTAGTATCTTGCATAATCTTGAGCCTTACTTCTTGTTAACCTATATAAATATCCTTCGTGCCTTCCTCTACCCTACTAAGACATTCTAAGATATTTCTGAGCCTTTTATTGAGCTATCTTTGCAAAAACTCTAGTTTGACATCTACTTTATTGATTGAGCCTTAACCTTGCAAGTTTCATCATTAAAATACATCACGCAGAGGTAGGAGATTATTATTGGAGCTAAGTATTGGTTTTTTACTTATTTGCTCCATATGCTTGTGATTTTAGTTTGTTTTTGAAGGTTATTTGTAGACCTAGGGTTAGAGACATAAGTCCACTCAGTTTACTAGTTTAATGTAGTTATCTTTGAAGCTTGAGGTGTTCGAGGTGCTCGTTGGAAGAAAGTTGTAATCTTCACTTGTAAATCCAGGACAACCTTTGCTTGTAAATCCTCTTGGAGGAGTTTATATTATTTAGTAAGCTTGGTTGAAAATCTTAAGCAAGATGCTTAGATAGTAGATATAAGTTTAGTTAGAAGCTAAACTACAATAAATCATTAATTTACTATTTGCTTTCCCTTAAAATCATATTAGCATTGTCTACTTGTGTGTTTGTACTCATCAATTTACTATTTGCTTCCCCTTAAATAGAATTATCAAAATTGTCATTCACACTCAATTAAGAAATTGACAAATTGACATTTAATTGTATAGTAACTAATACTCACCGGTGTCATTTCCATTTACGATTGGTGTTCCTGAACAACCAAGAGTACGTGTAGCAAGAGGTGTCAATGGGCCGGGTCCGCCCATGGGCGGCATGGACACGGCCCGAAAGGGGCCGTGCTTGGCTCGACACACTAGTGCCCAGTGTGTGTGGGGGGGGGGGGGGGGGGAGGGGGGTGGCGGCTCGTCCCCTTGGGCACGTGGGTCGTGCTCGGCACAACCCGCGTGCGTGCCGTGCCCAACACGACACATGTGTCGAGCTCGACATGTGTGGGAGGTCTGTACTAGCGCGGGCCTATGCCTATGCCAGGCTACAGCTTGGCGTAGTGCTGGCTCGAGCCTAACCTGAGCTTGAAAGGGCGGGTCGCATGTCGGGTTGGGCCGTGCCCAGCCCAGATTTTCTAGAGGACGTTAATGGATTCTCAGATGTGAAGAAGTGATTTAAAGAATAGGTTTTTGAGTTTGAATCAATGTAAGATCCTTGAGTTGCAGGATGATGATGAAGAAAATCAAACCAGAAACCCAAAATCCGAACCAAACTTGAGTCAATGCTAAAGTTGTCATTTGGTTTGTTTCAATTGATGGTTCAACCAAAGGGTCGGTTGATCGACCTTTGGCCAACCATCGACCGACAACCCCAAAGGTCATTTTTTCAATCGTTGTAAAGACTTTAGCCTGAGTCTCTCTTATTTTTTTTCCTATAAATACTGGTTTCAGCCTTCCTTAGACCATAAGCCTTCCATTGGGACATCATACTAATCTTTGGGAGCTTTTCTTGAGCCATTATTGACTTTTAACCTATCTTGAGGTTTGAGCACCTATCTTTTGAACGAGTTATCTTTCTTGATTCATTATCAAAAGGTATCAATAGGAGCTAGGAGTTTGTTCTTGGAGCTAAGTAATTGTATTTGATTTATTGCTATATTTATTATGTATTTTGATTTGTTTTTGCTTTGATTTAAAGCTTGTTTAATTGACCTAGTGTGTTAGGTCAAGGTTAAGTGGTAGCCTTTGTGTATTTGATTTAGAGGCATAAATCCACTTGTATAACTAGGTTAGTTAGGTTTCATTGGGGCTTGAGGTAGTAAATGTGCCTTTGGGGAGAAGATTGTAATATTCTAGTGCAAATCCTCTTGTAGTGGTTGGTTACATTTGTTTTTGGTAAATTTTAACATAGTGAATTGGTTGAAATCTTAAGCGATGAACTTAGATAATGGAAGTAAACTTAGTTAGAAGTCGAACCAATATAAATAGTGTGTTTGCATTGATTATTTGTGTGTATGCTTAATTGATTTATATTATTTTCGCTTGTTAAATCGATCTTGTCAGTTGTGCATATTCACACGAGGTATTCAAATTTGGAAGACCAAATTCCTTAAAGGTGGGAAGGATTTTTATAGGTGAAAATTTTAAAATTCTATTTTATTGATTTTTTAGAATTTTTTCTAAATTTTTTAAAATTTTATTTAAAAAGAGAAATCCTATTTAGGAAAATTAGTTTTTGGTAAATTTTAAAATAAAATTGCCTAAACCTAAGTTTATATAAACCTAATTTTTACCGAGAGTCACTTAATTTTAGCCACCTTAGATGTGGATGGAAGGACAATTGAGTGCTCAAAGATGAGCATTGTACAAGAGAAAATTTGTCGTCGATATGAGGTAGAATTCTTCCTCTTATTTTCCTTCATTTTTTCTTAAGAGTAAGATATCGTGTACTCAAGGAGGATATACCGTGCTCCTAGAATGTTTGATCGCATTCCGTTCTTCCTTTTGATTTTTCATTTGATGTTGTGTAGTTTTTATCATGTTTGGTGAAATTTATAATTCTCACGGTATATAAAATAAAGTTTAGCATCATTAGTCCATTTAATTTTAGTTCCATGAGAGCCAATTGATCCCAAATAATGATCATTTGAGAGTAAAACTTTGAAATTGATTCTCTTGATTGTTGTTTAAGAATTAAGATTGCAAATATCTAATTCAAGTTCATAATGCAAAGCAAAATTTCTTTGATTGTATCAAGTAGCAAAAAAATTCCTAGGCATATTTAGCTATGTCAAATTTACATATCGATTGATAGAATAATTGACAATGTTGGCCACCCAAGTAAGGATGTTGTTGTTGTACCATGTAAACCATGGTAGATGAGAAAAAAATATCGTATCTTTAATATTGATCTAGGTAACAATCTTATATATATTAGTTTTACCCAAAGGGTAAGATTACATTTGTAAATATAACTAATACAAAGAAATATATTAGCCAAACATACTGTAGAATTATTGTGCGCATCAAGATAATAAATGAATGTCATAGTGTTAATAAATGATAGTAAAAAGCGATGAAATATTGAGAAATTTTATGAAATTCTCAAATTACCCCTCAAATTTCATAAGTCAACCAATTCACGCAACAAATCGGTTCATTAAGAAGTATTTTTTTCTCATTTCTGGTTCAATATCAAATCGGTTTAACTTAGCTTGGATCCGATTTTTGCATGAGATGTATAGATTATGCGTTGGTGACATTTGAAATGCCTTGTATTCGCAGATTTGATACTGAATCGAAAATGAAAAAAAAAATCGATTTAAAATTGAACCGAAATGAAAAAAGTTAACCAATTTGAAATTGAATTGGAAATGAAAAAAAAACAAACTAAAATCGGCTTCTTATAATGAATCAGTTTATTGGGTGAACCGATCGACGACTTATATTTTTTTTAATGATTTTCTTATATTTATCTAAAATATTCCTCCTTGAATGTGCCTCTAAGCTATCCAAGCTTAGGCTAACTCATTACCGCTCGAGGTGGATTGGTGGGTCTACCATCGGAGGAGCCATGCATATATGCTTTCCCACAACGTGGCATTGGAAAGATAATGAAAGAGCCTGACATCACATATGAGAGGAAATAGATGCACGTTACAAGTCGATCTTTCCTCCACTACACATTGAGACAGCTAGGGAGGGATGTGCTAAAGGGATTTCACATATATATACTCTGATAAGCTAATTATGCATGTAAAGTTTCTTTCAATTGAGTTGTAGCTTAGTTAGATTGAGAAAAAATAAATGACAACTTGACAAGTTGTATATTGATGGTCCACCAATTTAATTGGTACAATTATCTCCATGCATTCATTTTACTTTTGCTTTTTATGGGAATTGTTTAATTAGGTTGAACCACCCCAATAAAATGTGGTTCTTATCCTTGGGTATTAAATTCATTAATTAATCGGAGTTGGCAGCCAGAATTCCATGGTTCTAATTTGTGCAGTGGGGGTGGTATTCAACTGGTTGTTCAAGGAAAACTATATAATATATCTTTAATAGCTAAGTTGAATTAAGAAGAATCCATTAGTAATTCTAGTGAGTCAGTGTACTGTTTATGATGTCAAAGGATTGATCAGGCATTTGCTTTACTTGCCCTATCACCAGCCTATAATTCTATAGCTTCATAAAATATGTAGTGAAAGGTTTGCCCATTTGCAGCTGCCTCCCAAGTTGCTTCTTGATTAATTAATATTGAAAATTGATCAAGCACTGTTTTGAGCCCCATGAAGAAACCAAGGTTGGATCAGCATGTAATTAATCAAGTAGATTCTAGATGCTTCTATAATCAAGTAAAAGTGATTTTGCTGCAGAAAATTAAGATCGACAATACAATACAATTGGCCTATATACAAAGATAAATTAAATTTTTATTTTTAAATCTTCATATTTTAAAATTAATATACACAAAATTTATTTTTAATTAGTCTATAAAGATCTATAGAAATAACAATAACAACAGAGTCACTTAATTTATTTAACTCTTAGCTATAGAAACAGCAACAACATGATCACTTAATTGATATGACTCTAAAGATATTTTTATAGTTCTGTAGAGACTAATTAGAAATAAATTTTGTGTAGATTAATTTTTAAATATAAAAATTTAAAAATAAAATTTTAATTTATTTTTAATTTTGTATTTTTATAGGCTGATTGTGTTGTAGTGAGGAGGCAAGGTAAAATGAAATCATGAATTTACTTCCACAAATTTGTAGATCCTTCGAGGAAAGAAGACCAAACTTAGACACATATGCCTCGTTTGCTTCGATGGATTAAGGAGGTGGATTGAATTTTAAAATTCAATCCATTGTTTGATGCAATAATGGATATGAATCGGATCGGATATTGGGTGAATTTATTTTGGCCCAAATCCATCGCTGGTCTGATTTAGATTTCCTAGGGAGTGGGTGGGTTTAAGGCTCAAATTCACGTGATGTGAATTTTTATATTCTATCCATGCTTCTTATCCTATGTCAAAATAAACATAGGATAAGATTTCAAAAAATCTTCTTGAATTTCTATCCTACCCTTATCCATCTTAAATTATATCTTATTTAAATTATATCCAGCAAAATAAATATGGCCATGGTGAATGCCAAAATTAGTGGTATTGTGTGGCCACAAACCAATCACCATTAAGAAAAAGATGAGACAATTATGGATCACATATATTAACTATACTAGGGACCTCTGATCTATACATGCATGGCTCATCATTGTCCAAGAAATTGTGAGCCCTACATTACATGCCAACGTATATATATTTGGAAGATGATTAATTGCAGCCACTAGTTTAATATATTCATTGTGCAAGATGTATTATCATTAGGCAATTGGAATAATGTAGACAAACAAAAACGCCAAAACGAGAAGGTTGACCTTGGTGGGTTTTGATATTTCATGTATGTATCAGCACTCATTTTATTATGTCAATACAATTCAAAGGAGACAACTTTTCTCAACAAAGGACAAGTCTAAATCATGCAATAATTAATCCTGTCGCCTGTCAACCACTGTATCTTCTATTGGTGCAAGGTTTTGCAAGGACGTCGGCAACAAATAATTAGGGTTAGGGTTCTTAATAATTGCAAATTAATTAGCTGGTTCTCTAATAAAATCACCCTGGTCTTTTTCTGAAATTTCTTAATGATTAGATGATGCATATCTTAAAGAATATATGATTAATTTTATTGTATGAAATGGTTCTTAGCAAAATCAATATGAAAAAGAATGGAACTGCATTTTAAACAAGCCTTAAACTTGGTGAACTTTCATTATAACTTTTGCAACACTCTCATTTGACAACAAATCAAAACTATCGACAACATCATCAATCCTATGCGGCGACGTCGATGAGTTCAAAAATTCTCCGGCGTCCACTTCAACGGTGAAAGCTGCTCGAACTGGTCGATGATCTGATAATTTTAGCTCGCATCGATCATACCAGTTTTGCTTCAATCCCTCACCAACCCACAGAATTCTATCGCACCTGCAATCCAAAACAAACACTTCTTCTCAAAAATTCAAATCAGATTGATTTAGGCTCATTCTCAGTTAGGTAGCTGAACCGATCGACCTGGTTCATTTTTCAAAAAGAAATATTTTTCTAGACACTACAACACAATCGACCTATAAAGATGCATAATTGAAGACAAATTAGATTTTTTTTTTTAAAATCTTCACGTTTAGAGACTAATAAATACAAAATTTATTCCTAATTAGCCTCTAAAATTAGTTTTAGAGTCGGATCAATTAAGTGACTATGTTGCTAGTGTTTCTATAGCTTAGAGACAAATCAATTAAGTGATTATGTTATTGTTGTTTCTATAGATCTTTAAAGGCTAATTAGGAACAAATTTTGTGTCTATTAGTCTCTAAATGTGAAGATTTAAAAATAAAAATATAATTTATCTCTAATTTTATGTCTCTATAGGTCAATTGTGTTGTAGTGAGAGGAATGTAATTAGAGTTCAATAAATATATACTAACCATGCCGGCGAACGTGGTTTTTGGCCTTTTCTACCAGAAATAAACCAGCAATATTCATCAGAGCTTGGATGATATTTGTATGTAGGAGGGAATGTGATCTCACCCTCCTTCCAACCTTCAAATGCTCTTCTCTCAAATACCTCAAATCTTAACTGCAGAAATAATGCAGCAAATAAGAATTATGCAATAGTTTTCCTTAATTAATTATAGATATATAATATGATATATACCTGATCTTTATCTAACAAGATATTCCACTCCTTTTGTTCCACTAGTGATCTTATCTTGGTATCTGGGAACGAGATCCTATAGTTTAGATCCCCAAACAACACTACCTGACTGCACCAAATGCAATATCACAATAAAATTCCGAAAAATAAATACACAGGAAGTTCATTTTCTTTTATTTGACTCAACAACCTAAGCATTTCTGAGATTTTGTAATATATATATATATATATATATATATATATAGAGAGAGAGAGAGAGAGAGAGAGAGAGAGATAGATAGAGAGAGAGAGAGAGAGAGAGGCAGCCAAACTTCTCAAAAGAATAAAAAATTAAGAAGACTTAATATTATATAATTTGCTCTGTAGTTGGTTGATCATAACTTGCTTTAATATTTGTTTTTTTATACAATAATTCAAGTATATACTTACTTGTGATCAAGGATTTTGTTGGGCAAACCATCGCCGGAAAACCACGTTCTCGACAATATATCAGCAGCATTCAAATTCCTACGCCTCTCATCTCCTTCCTCCCCCCCGGAAGCCAAATGACAACACACAAAGCAGAAACTCTCTTCGTGCAAGCAAAATCTCACCGCCACTGATCCCTACAATTCAGTAATATTCCCCTAAATAAGTAAATAAATAAATCAATATGCATCAAATTATATAAATCTCTATAAATCTTTTACCTTGTTCTTCAAGCAGCCCATGATGCCGCAGCCAACGCAAGAAACGCTTGGATTGCTAATGTGCTGCAAGAGATCATCCCTAACCCAAACTGATACCAAAATTCCAACCATTTGCTTGCTTGCCATGCACCTAAACTTCCCAGCATTCCTCGCTCTGCAGTCCCCGTCCTTCACTGGGTACACCTTGTGATGGTGCTCCACTGCTTCAGAATACTTTTGAGTCTTGTTTAGTGTTGCTCCTATTTTTGAGTTCCATTTCCTGGCAATCTCACTGCTCCTCGTGGGGCCCATCACGTTTCTGGCGCTCAGTGGCACAATCTCCTGAAACCTACACCCAATGCATGCTTTGTAATTGCACAACTCTTCTGCAAGAATTCAGGAGTTAAAGAGGCCATGGAAGAAAACTCTACCCAAGAACGTAGATGTCGTAAGAGTCGACGTTGTTGATGTCCAACCAATCTTCCAGATTCAGATCAGCGGTCGGCCGAATCGCTCCAACATTCCACGTGCTAACAAAAATTCTGTAAGAAGAAAAATAAAATTGAAACAGCTCATGCTACCATATGTCATGCATCCATTGAACACAAATCAAGTAGAGTTTGAAGCTCACTTGTATCTGACTTTGCCCATTACGCATCGGTTAGAAGTATCAGTTATCTTAAGCTTGCTTCTCCATGAACTACTGATCAAGCTAGAGGGAGAGATTTTACGAGCTATATATGTACGTGTGCTTACTTCTCCGAGCTCTTGTTTGATGGCATGATCCTTGGAGGAGGAGAATTGAGGGTTGCTGAGGTACAGAGGAGGAGAATGCAACAGGGTGGTGAATTATGAAGGAGAGAGATGCTAATAGATGGAAGAGGCGGCCATCTGTAGTAGCTAGCAACTAGTCTTTTAAGCACTACAGTTATGGATTTTGGAAAGTTGGGGGAGGGAAGGGACTAAGGAAGCAAGTTGGTGCATATAATATCCATACATGTGACCGATGTATCAGATGATGGATATGGTCAAAGTTTCTCTTGGCATTTGCTTGGCGTACCTTCTCACTTGAGATATTATGGAGTGCTTGAGGCTAATTGGGGGATTAAGGATAATATTTATAACCTTGAATTAGTATATATCTTCTTTCTACTTTAGTCTATTTCTAGTTTTACGTAGGGGTGAGAGAAAAAAAAATTAATTTTTTGATTAATCGAAAACCGAAAAACTGGTCTGAAACCGAATTGATTTTTTTGGTTTCAGATTATATTTTTGAAAAATTCGGTTTTCGAATTCAGGTTCGGTTTGCGATTTAAAAAGTCCACCGATTTCGGTTAACCGACCGATTCGATATAATTTATTAATTTTTAATATATATATATATAAAATAATGATTCATAGATTATAAAAAAATTATAAAAATTAACCAAATGATTTATAGTTATAAAAAAACTATATAAAATATATAAAAAACATAAAAAAATAAAAAATATGAAATATATATATATTATTAATTATTAATTTTTGCATCACATTATCTTAGCTCAAGTGATTTCAATTTTTTTTTTCTTTTTTTCCCGTGGGGATTCGATATTTGTTTGGATTTTTCTTCATATGTGATTTATATAATGTTACTATGTTTGTAGGTTAAAAAAATTTATTGGTTAATAAGAAACTATCGGTTAACCGAACCGAAAAAACCGAAACCAAAGTGACGGTTAACCGAAGTTAATGGACCGATTTACGGTTAATGATTTTAAAAAACCGAAGTTAATGGATCGATTAATAAAATTGCTTGCTCACCCCTAGTTTAGTGTATGGACCCACTATATATTTGTTAAAAAAGTGATGCTGAATCGTTATCAGCTAATTGGATGGCTGAGATCCAAAGTCTAAGAATCGAGACCACACCACTATATAGAGGGGTCACAAGACATTGGATATGCATCTTCCCCTACTTCTGAAGACGAGAACACATAATTAGGAATCAGTCGTTTTGTCGAATCAGTATAAAATTAGTACCGAACAGTGGTGGAATCAGGAATCAAAATTAGAGTGGTGGAACAAGGAATCAAAATTAGGATGACAGACTTGAATCAATACATGATTAATATATAAATAATATATTTTTTCAAAAGATAATTTATTTTATTATATATATAAATTAATAAAGATTATACATAAATAATTCATAAATATAAAATACATCTTAAACTTTAAAAAAATTATAATTCTTTTTGATGAGCTTCATGCATTAATAACATTATTGCATAATAACTTATTGTTGGGTTGACTCGGTAGGTGGTTGGGAGCATAGTCGCATATATGGTTTTATTAATATTGACCATGCGTGTGAATTGTGTCAAGGCCACTTGAAGCACCAATTGTGAGTCAAATATCTACACTAGAAGAAGGGGAGAGTTGAATAGTGTGTAAGCTAATTCGATATCTTCGATTCGTTTCTTTTCGATTTAAGCAACTAATTAATAAGGCAATTGCAAGCTACTTGATGTCAAGTTATCGAGAAATGCAAATACTATTGAATTGAGAACAGGTAAACGTAAATGAGCAACAATTAAACAAGGGAAAATTGATAAATTTAACTCATACTTTGACGAAATTAACAAATCTAATTCGTCTTTTAATTTGCATCAATTATAACCCGTACTTACGAATTTACATCAATTCTAACCTCCTGTCTACTTGTTGATAATCGCCCCGTTAGTTGCTGGCATGGCATCCTAGTCAGCAACTTGGTTTATATTTTTTTAATCTGAACTTACCACGTCAGCCTATTCCAAAAGAATAAAAAAAATATAAACTAAGTTAATTTTTTTTGGAAAAAATAATAAATCTAATCCATACTTTAACGAAATTAACAAATCTAATCCACCTTTTAATTTGCATCAATCATAACCCGTTTTTACGAATTTACATAAATTCGTACTTCCTGTCTACTTGCTGTTAATCGCCCCGTTAGTTATTGATGTGGCATCCTAATCAGCAACTTAGTTTATATTTTTTTAACCTGAACTTGTCACGTTATTCCAAAAGAATAAAAAAATATAAACTAAGTTGAATTTTTTTAATCCGAACTTGCCACGTCAGCCTATTGGTGCGTGGCCAGAGCCACCAACACCATGACCATCCCCAGCGGTGCGCCGGGGCACTTCCGTTTCCCAGCGCTGAAGGACAAGATCTTGAAGTCAGGCCCGTGGCTTATTTCCACTCTCTCTACTACTCGCCTTCACCCTCCGTCAGCAGCAGGTGCCGCTCTGGTCGGAACTCGTCGATGTCGGCTTTGCGCGTGTAGGGTGAAGGCGACATCGACGAGTTCCGACCGGAGCGACACCTGCTGCCAACGTGAAGGCGAGTAGCAGAGAGTGAAAATAAGTCACGGGTTTGACTTCAAGATCTTGCCCTTCAGCGTCGAGAAGCAAAAGTGCCCCGGTGCACCGCTGGGGGTGGTCATGGTGCTGGTGGTCTAGCCACGCACCAATAGGCTAATGTGGCAAGTTCGGATTAAAAAAATTCGACTTAATTTATATATTTTTTATTCTTTTGGAATAGGCTGACGTAGCAAGTTCAGGTTAAAAAAATATAAACTTATAAGTTACTGATTAGGATGCCACGTCAACAACTAACGGGGTGATTAGCAGCAAGTAGACGAGATGTTAGAATTGATGTAAATTCGTAAGTGTGGGTTATAATTGATGCAAATTAAAAGACGGGTTAGATTTGTTAATTTCGTCAAAGTATGAGTTAGATTTGTCAATTTTAAAATCAACTTAGTTTGTATTTTTTTATATTCTTTTGGAATAGGCTGACGTGGCAAGTTCAGGTTAAAAAAATATAAATTAAGTTGCTGACTAGGATGCCACGTCAGCAACTAACGGGGTGATTAACAGCAAGTAGACGGGAGGTTAGAATTGATGTAAATTCGTAAGTACGGGTTATAATTGATGCAAATTAAAAGATGAGTTAGATTTGTTAATTTCATCAAAGTATGTGTTAGATTTGTCAATTTCACCATTAAACAATGCTAACAAGTTGATTTATAGTGGTCTAGGACCCTTCCCTAATCCACTATGCACCTTGGCTACCCACCAAAGATTTCTAATCTCAACACGTTATAGATTACTTATTTTTGTAAAGAATACAATGATGATTTATCCCTCAACCCTAGATGAGGCCTAGCTCAACACCTATTTTAAAGCAAAAACAACAATCTACAATTCACCAACGTGTATCAACCACACCTTACACACAACTCTAGGGGGGAGGGGGGCAAAGACACTTTGAATATTAAGTAAGAAGGAATTCTAAATGTGGGTATATGAAATTAGAATATAGATGTAGTTGGTGTGCGTTGTGTCGGTATATAATGCAGGCTGAGGAGTGTTTGGTGATAATGCCTTCTGAAGTCTCGTGAGGATGTGCTCAGAATGGGTCGAGGCTAATCCCGAAGATGTCGGGTTCATAATTTATGATTTTCTTATAATTAATGAGGAAGCAAGTGTGCTTGTATGACCGGATAGAGCCCCCAAGCTAAGTAGTGTTTGGATTGACATGAGTCTGGTTCATGAGTGTGAGCGCTTCTGGGCCTAATTCGGTCGGATTGCTAGTTCAGTCTACAGTCGTCTATATGACATTGGCAAAACGACCCACATGCACACGGGCGTTGTTGTAGCCACATGGTGCGGACTCGTCTGCCTTGACCTCCTCAATCGTTGGTCTATCAACATCACGTGCGGATAAGGACTAATTAGCGGTTGTCGAGTCGACTGATATGGCCGCTATGATGGATACTGTGACGTAGATGGCCGAGTATATGGCGTATATAGCTTAGTATATAGCTTTTTGTCATACCTGGTGCTCCTGCCCCTCTACCTCTCCCGTCATTCGGTGCGACGACATCAACATTAAATACATCATCATTCTTGACGCCGACTGATGCCCTCCCCACACAGCCTCTCTCCTCATCGCCGCCTGTGCCGGATCATTGATGTATATTTAATATTTTATTTTGATAAGATATAAACATCATTACTTTGATACGATGCAAACATTAAATTTGATATCCATTAAAAGTTGATGATTCATATCAAAATTTGATGTCTCATCTTTGATATGCATTTTAATTAAATACTATAAATATGAATTTATATTTTTTCAATTATTTTAAAAAATAAAACATACTTCTGTGAAGGCACTACGACCACCATGCCATCGCAAAAGGTTTATCGAACTGGTCGTGTACTGCGGTCGCAAATGACTATGCGAGGGCCAGAAGCGGTCTCTAAGTCGTCGCAAATATAAAATCATGTGACGGCAAATTTTTGTCGCAGTTGGTCCATGTTCGCTTCTATGACGCTTGCTGGTTGTCGCTGTGGCGGTCATAATATTTACAGCTTGCGACGGCTAGCTAGAGTTGCGATTGCAGAATATCTGCAACAATTTCTTTTGCGACTGCTTTTGGCCGTCGCAAAAGAGCTATGACGACGGTTCTACGATCGATTCGACCATCGCAGAAGATATTGTTTTTGGTATTGGTTGGCTCCGAAGTCCTCAATTTGGTTTAGATATGTTGTTATTGAAGGAGTCAACTATTTTATATATATATATATATATATATATATATATATATATATAGAGAGAGAGAGAGAGAGATATATTCACAAGCAAACTAGATACGTTTGTTTCATTGGGCTTCTATGTATGTATGTATGTATATATATATATATATATAGAGATATATAGAGAGAGAGAGATTCACAAGCAAACTAGATACGTTTGTTTCATTGGGCTTCTATATATAGTTAAACTAAAATAATTAAAAAGTCTCCCTTGGTTATGGTTGCATCCAATATATAGCTAGCTAGACATACACATAAAGACAAAACTCAGTATATAGCTATAAGTCAATTCACAATAGCTTGATTAGACATGAAGAAAAGCTAGTATAGAGACATCAATATGGAGTTAAACTTTGCAGCGAAGTCAGAAGACGAACCACGTGATATTATTGAATGAGGTTTATTTTCATTGAAGCATCTAAGTAAAGATTCTTCTTAATGCAGAAGATGAACCCTGGTAAAATTTATTCTAATTAAATCCAGGTCAACTACGAGGCATTACAAATTAGCTTCGAGCAACTAGTAACATCTTTACCAACGCAAAGGTCGTTAAAAGGTTGCATAGAGATCACTCACTAAGTCATACATTTCTTTGACTTTGGTCATGCATAATGTTAATCCATCAAAGAATAATGTGTCACGTCTCCAAAATCGGATCACATGATCGGCCAGAATATAAACAAGCACTTTGAAACCTACCACAAAATACATGAATCAAGCATAAAGAAGAGTAGATAACCATTTCAAATACCAATTCAAAATGACGTCAATTCATATACCAAAAATATCAATGTCAATCCAAATAATTAAGACAATAATATAAGAAAACAAATTCAAAGAAAATGACACAATGTAAAAGTTCAACATGCTCTAAGACTGAACATTGGACTCACATGCTAAAGCGCTTTTCAGCTCGGCCATCACAATTACAATCACATACACAACCAGTTAATGGAATGAAAAATACATTATAAATAGAATGTGGTTAACTCGGATGGGTACGACTATACATACGCCCCTCAGGTGCACGCGCATGCCCACACGGGCCTACTTGGCCCCAAACCTTCGGCTACTCGTCATACCACCCACCATCCATACTTACTGAAATCTAGCCTCCAGCTTCCAACCCAAGGAATATATATATATGGCAGATTATCGTGCACCGAAATTTCAACACCCTGACGAACAATTTCAACACGACGCACCTCTACGCCATCAATCATTTCACAATCAAAACTTAATCCAACCACTCAAAAATTTCCGGACTTTCAAGTATAGTTCCATAACTACCCAATGACTTCAATGTTCAACACAAGCAGTAATAGAAAACACAGTGTTCCTACCTCGTCAACCCCTCGTTGGAAATTTTAGCCTTTTGAAGGATAAAATTTCTGCACTTTGTTTTATAAGATTTAGGACCACTCTAGAGTATATGACAATCTATTGACAATGATAAAATCAATATGTATTTCTAAGAAATTTCAGCGTACAATTATATGTAATTTCAGCATGTAGAATTAAATAATTTCAGCATACTATATCATGAAATTCCATCATATATGAATAGGTAATTTAAGCATACAAAATCATGAAATTTCAGCATATCTAAATATCAATTTCAGCATATAAAACTTGGTAACTTCAGGTACAAAATCATGAAATTTCAGCATCTCTAAATATCAATTTCAGCATATAAAACTACATAATTTCAGCATATCTACATGTTAATTTCAGCACGCGATTTCTATAAATTTTAGCCCACTCGCATGATAAAATTCAGCACCTAAATAATAGGTTTCGGTCTAGGTAATTTCTACATAAATCCTCCCATAGCTACCCTACAACTTAAGGGTTACTCACCCCATCCTTAGACAAAAAATTTCAGATTTTTATGCAGGGTTTAGCATACCTTTTATCAAGTAAAAATTTGGAATTATATCAATAAAAACTCTCTACCAAAATGCATTCACTCTACCTTGTCTGAAATACAAGGGTCGACCAACCCTAAGGCTTAATGGCTTGCCCTAGGGTTGTCGCCCACCCTCTACCTCAAAAACACCACGATTGAAAACAACAATGATTCATACACAGAAGATAAGCAAGCGATATGCACCAATGTCATGCAAAAATCGTCTTAAGATCCTTAGCAACCCCAAGCATCAAACTAGGGATTGGAGAAAGAATAACTAACCTAGGGCAAGGTTCAAGGAAAAGGAAGGTGAAGACGAAACCTCGCGACGAACCAATTCCGGTGAAGTCTTTGATTCCGGCCAATTCCCTCAACCGAGCTTCTCCTCCTTATCATCACCTAGGGATGTGTGCAGCTCCTTTGGAGCCGTACAGTCCCTGGTAGCCGTCCTTTTATTATTATTTTTAAAAAGCAAATTACATAATTGTTCCTAGTCACTTAAGTTGATCCAATCCGATCAAAACTCGTCTGAATTGAGCCCCAATCGCGAACCCAGACTCGGCTTGAACCCAACTCGAACTTGACACATCAACTAATTCAAATAAAAGAAGTTTTCTTTGCGCAAGGATCTCACCTTAAGCCGTGTCCTGCAGCGATCAACTCCACATGCACGAATGCACGCCTCAATCCTCCCGCTAAAACCAAATTAAATTTATTAAATTTCACAAGTATTACATAATGCTATTCGTATTGCTCCATGTGTATTAATTCCTTGACGAATGTTCAATCTTGATAACTCAGTGCAAGATAAATTATTATTATTATTATTATTATTATTATTATTATTATTATGATTATTATTATTATTATTATTATTATTATTATATATCAACAACTAAGACTCTAAGAGGTCACTTATGGACATGATCTAGCTAGCACGTACACGAATCTTGAGAATTGAGAGGCAACCATGATGCTAGAGGCAAATAACAAGAAATAAAGTTTATAATAAGAAAAGTTTGCGTTGGGAATGTCCTTGACATTCAGCAAAATCAATGTTTGTGGTTGTAATTCAGGGCTTTGCCAGTAATTATTATAAAATAAAAAAGTGGTAAGGATATATTATAATGAAAGAAGAGCAACCTTATTACATCTAACACAACCTCATCCACAAAATATCTAAAATATTTATCACAAATAGAATAATATAATGAAATAAATAATTAGATCCTGTTTAGATATTGTTTGCTAAAAATTAAGCACCACTAGCTTGCTTCTAGTCCATAACTGAGGGAGTTTACTTCTAATTAATTCAAGCCTCAACCTCAGGGTAATTAATTAAATTTAAGCTTTTTCCTTGAAATCAAAAGAATCTAAAATTTCATTGGATCTTCCATTTCCTATTCTCTCCTAGCAAAATTAATGATTTTAAAAAAATAAATGCTAACTACATGTTTCCATAATTAAACTTAAGTCAATGTTCTGTGCCTTTTTAAATATTATCATGAGGACATGAAACCAAGATATTTCTATCTACTTTGTCCCATCCTAAGAGAAAATTTAATCATGACCTTATTTAAGTTCCACTTGCAAGTGAATTGAATATATACTCTTAATTAGGCTTGTTCCCTCATGCTTGATTCAATATCTTACTTTATCTTCTTTAGATATCTTATCTGCATTTTCCCTCTAGTTTATGAAATTAATTATTGCCAATTGGTTGATATACTAACAAAATAAAATCATGGCCACATACATTGTTAATGCATGACATCTAAATTTTGTTACTAACTATTTAATTATGTCATTTCCTTGTAGTGTTCTTGAAAACTGATGTAAGTTTAGCAAACATTCTTTGAAAGAGTTTTGTAACCCATTACCTGCACTCACATGTAATATATAATTAATTAGGTACTTGAATGGTCGTATCAACGATTTAATTAATTAGTAAAAATATTGTTAGGAGAGATGCTATTAATTTGTTGTTTAAAATGTATCAAAGGGAAGATTCTCGTGATGGGCGAAAACTTTCAAGAGAAGGGCGACAACTTTTCGCCTTCCCCCAAAACCCTAGCATCCCCTCCGCCGCCTCTCGATCCGCCTGACTGAAACCGACTTCCGGCCTCCTCTCCTCCTCTCCGCGCTTCCTCCCCCTCCCCCTCGCTCGGTGGCCGATTGACCTCAATGATCTCATGGGCTCAGATTCTAAAAGGGGCAAACCCAATCCATAAAATCCTCCAAGGCTCCGCTCCGGCACCGACCATACCGGTTTCTCTTCATCGCATCCAATAAAACTCCACTGGGCATATCCACTTCACCACCGACCAACTCCAATCATGGTCACAACCATGGGAATCAAGTCTCATCGGTAAGTTCCTAGGTAAAGCCCCTCCCCTTCTCACTGTTAGTCGGTGGGCTAAAAAGCTCTCACTACTAGAATTGTCGCTGTCACCGACGGCTCAGGCCATGGCTGAACCGTCGGTGACATCTATCACGGACGATGCGAGCCGTGGCAAAACACCGTCACTGATGTGCGCGTCTCAAATAAGTTGTGACAGTCGACCTCAGCAGTCACAAGTAATCATCAGCGACAGTCGCGCGCGTTGTCGCTGATTTAAACACATCAGTGATGGCCCTCAACAGTTGTCGCTGATTTAAACACATCAATCGCGGCTAGGAGCCACCGATGATATTATTAGCAACTGTGATATTTGGTGCTGCCCAGGCCATCAGTCATTTATGATACACTGTTAGCCACGGTGTAGTGACGGTCAGCCGTGGGTAAGCCGTGGCTGAAGTTATATCATGTAATTAAAAAAAAAAAATTTGAAAATTCTTGTATACAATAATATTTATACATTACAATTTATTTACAACCACAAAATATCATGCACATACATTTTCAACCAACAATACAAGTTTTACTTAAATATCATCAATCTAAGCCTCAAATCGGAGGCAAACAAGTATCAAAATATCATATATACAACTATAAGTATATAAACAACTATAAGCCTCAAACCGAAGGCAAACAAGTATCAAAATATGAAATGTAAAGTATAAACATCTATCAAGTATCTAAGCCTCAAACGGAGGCTAACAAGTATCAAAATATATTCAAAATACAGTAAATCAAAATCTCACGGCTATGGTGGAGGCAGTGGAGTCAACATCGACTGGGTCGGGAGTGTTGATTGGGTCGAGGAGGACGACAACTGAGACATCATCGATAGAAGACCCAAGTGAGATGCAATTTGAGTGAGGAGAGCATGCATGTTCTGTATCGTCTGTCTCAACTCGTCATTCGTGCGTCTCTACTCCTCCATTGCATGTTTCTACTCCTCCATCACCTGTCTTTGCTCCTCTATCGTCATTCTTTGCTGTGTTAAATTGGACTCCAAGGCTGGTATCCGGCTTTGGTCCTACGTCCGCGATGTCGAGGGTCGCTCACCCGTAGCGGGAGGGGTCGATGCCCCAAGTGGCCCTAATACGGTGCGTGCATGGCCATATATTGTCTGCAAAGCTATAAACACGACCATTCTCCTAGCCACCTACGGCCTCGACCCATGCACCCGCGTCAAACTCCTCCGGCGTGCCTCCGCGCTCGATCTCGGTCCTTGTGTAGGTCTCCTACATGTGTTTATATTTTAAATAATACATATATATAAATTATAAATAAAATTGCATAAATCAAATAAACATAAATACTTACCATGATGATCGAGGCCCTGCTATCGACGTAGTCTCCCACTCCTCGTCGCCGACGGTGAGTGCGCTCAAACACCTGCATCAACGAGGGACGTTGGACGGTGCCATCCTCCGCAACTCACATCTTACATTAGAAAACAAATACATTAGTATCATTATACATAATATATAATAAGAAAATTATACATACCATACGACGCTCATGCACCGCAAAAGACACAGAGCCACTAGTGTGGTGCCCCCCCGTACCGTCCCCCTCGGATATGCAATTTCTCGACGCTGTCTGAGAGACCTCCTAGCACTCAGGCATGTCCCACCTCTCAACAAGCTGGTCCCACACAGGTCCAGGAATCCACTCGGGGGAATGTCCTCGAGTCTGCCCAATATGTGTGGCCCCCAGCTGTCTCATCAAGATCTTACGGGCATGCTGAAGCAGCCAGTTGTAGCGAGCGCGGGTCATGCGCTCTCACGCACTCTCTACAAAAGGACTCTGGTCATCCGGCCATTTATAATGAGCCTGCAAAAAATAAATTTATTATTATCGATCGATATTTAACATTAATATTAATTTTATAATATACTTATCGAGAACTCTCGCCATAGTAAATGCATATGCTCACGGGCCACGTCAGACCATGTAGGCCACGCCCCGTGCATAAACTTTCAAATCATCCTCGCTATCATGAGTAAGATGCCATCCTACTCAAACCTGCACAAAATATAGTACAATTCTATATTATGATATATTGAATTATAAATAAATTATAAGGAATAAATTATAAATAAATTCTATATTGAATTCTATATTATGATATATTATGATATATTGAATTACAATTCTACCACGCACACTAACCGATCTGCGCGACTCTCCCTCAGCTGGCGAAGGGAGAATTCTGTTAGGTCCTCATGGCCTACGTCTCGATGTCGACATGCTTGGATCGATTGAAGGGATGGTGGCTGGAGGTAGGGGGATGGTGGCCAAATCAGCTAGGGGAATGGTGGCTGGATCAGGTGGGAGATGGTGGCCGGAGGTGGGGGGATGGTGGTTGAAGGCGAAGGGTAGGGTACAAGGGTGGCATGTGGTAATCGTCAAGGTTAGTCCTACGAGGAATGCTTCCTTGGGCACGCACTTCTCGAACCATAGCTATCGAATTTGAATATAATTAGTTTATAATAGAATAATAGATACATTTAATAATTAAAGATATATATACTTCACATTTATAATTATTCATCATTGTCAGTATCATCATCCGTGTAGTACTTTTCTTCTTGTTCTTCTATATCGAAATCTTCAAATTCTTCTTCTTCTTCTCCATCATCATCATTCTGTCCTTCTTCCTCAACTTCATTATCGTCGTCATCAACATATTCTACTTCCAATTGAACTAACTCTGTGTCATCATTCTCGAGTATTGGACTAACTCGCTCCACTTCGGCATGATCCTGTTTTTGATAGAAGTCATCTGTTGGCTCATTCTCTGGATGAACTCGCATGCCCAAATTGCTTGTATCAAACCAATGACATTTAAAAAGGGCAACTAATTTCCATATAAAAAATTGTAATTCTATGACTTTTTCCAGTTGTCCGTAAAAGTCAACATCACATTCAGCGTACAAGTCGTGTAAAGTGTGTAAAATTTATATACATTAATAAAATAATCGTTATAACACTGTACAAGTCGTGTCGGTCCGCTAGCAAACTCAAAGATTTGGTTATCTATTTCGCCTTTGTGTTCTGTACAGTAAGCTCGAAACCAATTAGGGAACCCATTATTGCGTAATCTCTCTAATTCCTCATCGCTGTAAATTGAGTATTTTATCACCATCACGATGTCAAATATTTCAATGAACTTTTCAATCTCTGGATAATTTAGTAAAATACCAAATGATACTCTTCGTCGTTTAAGAATCGAGATAGACGAGAACCCAAAGCACGACCAAGGTAACAAAAGATATTTAAACAACCAACTAATGGTTGAGCACCCCCCCCCCCGCCCCTGTCGTCATTTCGTAGAAGACGATTAAGTCTTGTTTTAATGGTTTATTCAAAATAAAATGAGCAGAATGTTGAGATTTCTTAAATTTTATATGCTTCTAATATGAAACCTTCAACTATAGCGGTGTTCTTTACTTTTTTCTTTAGACGATTCACGTATCTTTCAAATAAGTACATTCACCGGTATTGAACGGGGCCACCAACTCGTGCCTCATATGCCAAGTGTATCGGTAGATGCTCCATCAAGTCAAAAAATGCAGGAGGGAAAAACTGCTCCAGCTTGTAGATGATTTTAACAATATTATCTTCAAGTGCTGATATATCTTCGACTCGAAGGACATTTGCACAAATATTTCTGAAAAACCTACTTAATTCTGTCAACGAACCCCAAATCTTATCATGTAGATGAAAAACCCCAAATCTGAACATGTTCTGTCAAAAAGTTGGCAATATCTTTAGGTTAATGTCTTTAGATAGGATGGTCTTATTCTATTCGGGATTCATATTATTTATATTGCACTTAATTTTTTTTTTAATCATGAACTTCATTCTAAATTTCGCAGCATCTCCCTACAGTTCTCCGAAGAACAAAGAGATACAAGCCAAAATTTAAAAATGAATAATGACTAAAAGAAATAAACTAAGTGCAATATGAATAACTATATTCCCAAATTATCCAATTAGGGACAATTCAAGGATTGTACGTCATATAAAATATCATTTACTTCGTTTACACGAACATACAACCCCCGAACAGATCTAAGGTTTTGCAAAATTAAAACTTGACTCGTTGATGCGTACGTGAAATGTATCAACTCGTCATGATTATTTTCTAAATTTGTGGATGCCGATGCAAGTCCACGGTGGACGATTCAACATGAGTCCAAAGTGGACGATTCTGCGCGAGTCCAAAGTGGACGATTCCGACGCGAGTCCAAAGTGGACGATTCCGGCGTGCGCGTGTCCTAAGTGGATGATTTTAAAATTGTAATTACATCCGACTAAAATTAACCCTAACATTTATTTTACCCTTGATTAACTAACCCTAAAACTAACCTAAATTTAATATAACACTAAAAAAACTTAATTAATCTATAATTAACATATAAAATCAACAATTAACACATAATAAATCTACAATTAACAAATAATTAATCTAAAATTAATCTAGATTCAAAACATATAAATTAATCTAAGAAAAATAAAACCTAATTAGATTAGGGGTTAAACCCCTAATCAAATAGTAACCGACAACTACTCCTAGCTACTATTCATCTTGTTGGGGTCGAGGGATTCGACAACCTAATTGAGGCGCGGTAGTAACACGGGCGACGACAGCGGCGACACCAGTGGGAGAGAAGAAGAGAACAAGAAGAAGAATGGTCGGGCGCGAACACAAGTAAAAGGTTTATCACCGACGGCTCTCAAGCCGTCGGTAAATCGTCGACTCCTACTAATAATATCACTGATGGCCGCCGAGGCCCTCACTAATCTATCGGTGAAGAGTTTTTTTTATTTTTGCGTCGTATTCACGCCATCAATTAATAAGCGATGGTCGATGCTATCCGTGGCTAATGACATATTTTATATCACCAACGGCTAGATGCCCCCGCTAAGCCGTCGCTACTAAGTTATTTCATTTCGCGCCCTATGCGTGCCATCAGCTATGAGCGATGGCCTTAGGCGGTCGTATGCGAGCTACGGCTGATTTGGTTACATCAGCCACGTCCGTTACGGCCGTCGAAAAGCCATGAATAGTTCTGATGACCTAGGTGGTCGTCGATGAGCCCCGTGGCTGATAGCCAATATTCTAGAAGTGTGTGGTTAAACAATGGTTTTACTTCCGTGCTTGATCTTGAGGATGGATTTTTTGTTTTCTGTTTTAAAGATTTACCGTCTGCTTCAAACATTCTTTCTCGTGGTACTTGGTCCCTTCGTGGGGACATTACTCGATTGATTCCCTGGCGCCCTTTTTTTCGATTGTGGCTTGAACATATTTCATCGGCTCCGATTTGGATTCGGTTGCATGGGTTGCCGCTTGAATTATGGACTCTATTACTTTAATTGCTTCTGGGCTTCATAAAGTCATCAAAGTGGATGACATATTCTCAATTTTTGAGAAAGGCGGATATGTTATTGTTTGTATTGAAATTGATTTGGCATCTCCTATTCTCCAAAAAATCACAATTGGCTTGCCCGGTAAACATTTCTTTCAACCAATAATTTACGAAAATTTACCTTTATTATGTTTTTCTTGCGGCTTGGTTGGCCATTTTGAATCTACATGTCCTAAAAAGAACATTAAATTGAATTCTATTAAGGATTCATCTCTGTCAAATTTTGATTATGATAACATGAACCCTGATAAGTCCTCTTTTAATATTTTTGGCAATGTTGCTGTTCAAACTTTCCCTACTAATAATTTAGGGTAATTACCTGAATATATCATGAACTATGGACTTTGTCTCAAATGTATCATGAACTTTGACTTCTCCAAATTGCATCCTCAATTATCACATTTGTATCAATTGCATCCCTCCGTCAAAATTCCGTCAGCTACCCTATTAACCCTGTGACGTGGCATGCACACGTGGATTAAAAAATTATTTCTTAAAAACATGATTAAAAAATTATTTTTTTTCAAACTTCATCTTTTGTTTTTTTTTTCAACAGTCCCCGGTCAAACTTTATTTTTTTTCAAACTTTTTTTTTTTTTCTAACACGTGGCATGCACACATCTCGTTTGCTCTCCAACCCCCAAAATGACGATCCCCTTGCCCTACCACCTCCACTCTGACCACCCCTACTCGGCGGTCACCGCCACACCCCCCGCCGCCGTTTTTTCCAAGGACGAGCTGAAGTGCGTCGCCGCCCACCGTGCTGTGGAGCTGGTCGAATCCGGCATGGGCACCGGCTCCATCGCCGCCCACGCTCTTGACCGCATCGGTGAGCTGCTTCGCTGCGGCATCCTCCGCAGCGAAGCAGCTCGTTTGCTCTCCAACCCTCAAATTGGTGATCCCCTTGCCCCCCCCCCCCCCCCCCCCCGCCCGCCCGCCTCCACTCCGACCAACCCCACCCGGTGGTCGCCGCCATGCCCCGCACCACCGTTTTGTCCCAGGACGAGCTGAAGTGCGTTGCCGCCCACTGTGCTGTGGAGCTGGTCGAACCCGGAGTGGTCCTCGACATGGGCACCGGCTCCACCGTCGCCCACGCTCTCGACCGCATCGGCGAGCTGCTTCGCTATGGCGTCCTCCGCGATGTCATCGGCATCTCGACCTCCGAGTGGGTGGCTGGTCGCGCTGCTGCTATCGAAATCCCCCTCGTCGATCTCAACACACACCCCGTCGTAGACCTATCAATCGACAGCGCAGATGAGGTCGACCCGGCCCTCAACCTCGTCAAGGGGCTGGGGTGGGTCTCTCCTCCGCGAGAAGATGGTGGAGGGAGCCAGCCACCGCTTCGTTGTCATCGTCGACAAGTACAAGATCGTCTCCCGCCTTGGGGTCAGCGGCCTCACCGTCCCCGTGGAGGTCTTCCCCTTCGGCTGGGTCCTCACTCTCCACCGCCTCCATCCGCTTCGATGGCATGTCGGGCTTGAATCTCAAGCTGAGGACTGCCTCCACTGACACTAAAGCCAGCACTTTTGATGAGAATGAGGTGGAATTGGAACCATTCGTCACCGGCAACAAGAATTACATTGTGGACTTGTTCTTTGAGGATGAAATCCATGGCAACTTGAATTTGATCAACGATGAGATTCTGAGGATCACCGGTGTGGTCGAGCACGGGATGTTTCTCGAATTGGCGATCATAGCGAAGAAAGATGGGGTGGTGGTGATGATAGAGAAGGAGACCAAGTGAAATGGCATTTGAAAGCTTGGACTGCTACTTCCTGGTGTTGGCCATTGCCCATCCTGGATGAGCCTGATGAATCCGACGCTGCGGACAACATCGACTACATGACGCGAGCTCAGTGGCTCCGCACCACATTGCTCGGCGCCAACGATGGCCTCGTCTCCGTCGCCTCCCTTATGGTTGGCGTCAGCGCCGTGAACTTGAGACGACGGCAACAACGACAGCGGGGGTGGAGGCAGGGAGGAGGAGGAGGAGAAGGCGGCGATGGTGCGGGACGGAGGGAGGAGGAGAAGTGTTGAAAAAAACAAAATTTATATCCGCGCGGATACGATGCGGATACGGATATGACTGTGGATCCACACCGTATTCGCACCGTATCCACACCGCCTATCCGCACCGCCTATCCGCCCCGCCTATCTGCGTCTTTGAATAAGTCATATATATATAAGAACTATATGGTAATTTCATGTCAAGATGAATTTTAAAGTATATTATATATTTATTTTGGATCAATGAATTAGTAATTTATTGATTTTTTTAATTAAATATATTATTTTAATATATTTTTATTAAATATGGTGTGGATACGGATGCGGTGCGGATATGGATATCCATATTCACATCCGTAGCTGATACGGTACGGATACAGATGTGCGAATATGGGGTGCGGTGCGGATACAGATAATGCAGTATCCGCATCGTATCCGATCCATTGCCAGCCCTAGATGCAATTGATACAAATTTGATAGTTGATGATATAATTTGGAGAAGTCAAAGTTCAAGATATATTTGAGACAAAGTCCATAGTTCAGGATATATTCAAGTAATTACCTAATAATTTAGTTTCTGATGATATGTGCACTGATAATCCTTCTTTAAATTGTAATGCTAATGTTTCTAATGGTACTTCTATTTCAATTTCTGCCAATGCTAATTTAGTGCATGACAAGAATGTTAATGCCAATATGATGCTTGTGGACCTTGGGTCCTTGTTCAAAGAAGAAAACCTAGAAAGCAATTCCCTTCCCCTAGGTTAAACAACAACTCGCCCAATACAAATGACCCTAGTGTCAAAAACAAAAATCCTAAACCCCTGTTCTCTCTATAGAACCTTCTAAGACTCATGGCAACACCTCTCTTGCTTCTAAAACTCTAAATAAACCTATTCAGAAAACTTAAGAAGACCTTTACATATCAAAGTCAATCACTCCTATCTTGATTTCTCTAAAGACTTTGACTTAGATGATTTGACTGAAACCCCTGAACCTGATCAAGAAAACCTAGACTATGAAATGGAAACTTTCTCTTCTATCCAAGACTTAAATAAGCTTCTTGTGGATCAGACTTTTGACTCCAGCGGTCTGGTTAATAAAAATCCTTATAATCATCCCCCTTCTAGGTCCATTGAGCAAATGACTATGAAACTAGATCAAGTGTTTAAGGTCGCTCCTCATCTGTCTGGTTCTAGGATTCCTACAAAAGTTAAAAAAACTCTTCTAAAAAACCCCTAAACCTAGATAACCCATGGTTGTTTCAAATAAACCCGATCAACCTTCCTTTTCTAAGAGATCTAGACAACATAAAGACCTAGATTCTAATGTTCTTCTCTTGACTTACCCTATTTCTGCAGATTCGAATCCTAATCCCTCTCATCCTATTTAATCATGAAAATACTTAGTTGGAATTATAGATGTATTGGCAGGAGATCTGTTACATCTTCAAAGAAAATACTCTTTTGCTTTACTTTTAATCCTAGAATCCCATGTTTTTGACTTGAAAGCTACTAGATTCATTAGGACTCTTGGTAAGTCTTGGCAAGGAGTCTCCTTTCCTTCCAATGGTTTCTCGGGAGGACTTATCATTGCCTCGAACTCTCTTTTAATTTCCACTCAAGTGATCTCTCTTAATGCTCAGTTCATAAATATGATTGTTAAATATAAATACTTAGAATCCTTTTTGTTAACCAATATTTATGCAAGTACTAATCCTATCATTAGAAATAATCTCTGGGATGAATTGTCTTCTATTGATTTATCTAGTTTTTCTTGGATGCTCGGTGGTGATTATAATTATATCCTGAATGCCTAATCTGGTGGAACTCCATTTAAAATTAATACTTCTGTTAGATGTTTTAGAAACTTTATTTCTCATACTGGACTTATTGATCATGTTTCTCTGGACCAAATTTTACCTGGTGTAATAATAGAAATGATTTACATCGTATCTTAGTTAGACTAGATAGAACTTTTATAAATGCTG
Source organism: Canna indica (assembly GCA_034359265.1). Lineage (NCBI taxonomy): Eukaryota > Viridiplantae > Streptophyta > Magnoliopsida > Zingiberales > Cannaceae > Canna > Canna indica. The sequence continues at coordinate 24,425,557 of CP136898.1, read as the reverse complement.
CATGGTCCCACTTTTTTGATAAAATTTTAGTTGAACACCTCACTAGAACAACTTCATATCAACGTCCTATATTTATCCACATTAATCATAGGAAATCTTCTCAAATCAAACTTTTTAGATTTCAAAATTTTTGGATTGAACATGATGAAACCTTTAAAGTAGTGTCTAAGAATTGGACCAGTCCTTTATTCTCTGATAGCCCCTTCTATACTTTCTCCAACAACATCCATAAAACCAAAAAATCCATTTCTTGTTGGAATAGAGATAATCTAGGAATTCTTGAGAAGAGACTTAATGAAACACTCTCTGAAATCTCTTCTCCTGCAAGCCTTGAAGCTCAGTATGGTCTTTTTTCCAATCAACAAATCTCCCTTAAAATTCTTCACCATAAGGCCCTTGCCTTCCATAGGCAAATAGCCATCAAATGATGGTCCAAGGCCAAAACTAACTGGATCAGTGATGGGGATTTAAATACAGCTTTTTTTCGTCGTACTTTCATGATGAAAAGAATAAAAAATACAATTTCCTCAATCACTAATGATAGTTTTAATATTTTTTATTCTGATACTGATATTCTCACTCAGTTTTCATAATACTATAAATAATTTTGGGGCCATCCCTCTCACCCTATTTCCAATCTTTCTTGGTCTTCCTTCACCCAACTCATTTATGATCTCCATCCTCCTTTGAGTAAGCCATTCACGAAGGAAGAATTGTGGTCAACAATTCAATCTATATCAAATGGCAAAAGTCCTGGATACGATGATTTCACAACTGAGTTTTATAAAACATACTGGTCTGTGATCTCTGATAATTTCCTTTCCTGTTGCAATTTCTTCAATCAGCATAATATTTTTCCTCCTGATTGAAATAAAACCATTCTCACCTTTATCCCTAAAATTCAAAAAAAGTTAAGGATTTCAAACCTATAGCTTTATGTAACATTTCTTACAAAATCCTTTCTAAAACTCTAGCTAATATGCTAAAAATCCATTTTCCTCATCTTATTCCTTTTGAGCAACCTGCTTTTATCAAATCTGGAAACATTCAAGACAATATTCTTGCGGTTCAAGAAATCATTCATTCTCTTTACAAATCCAAAGGGAAACATCCATATATTCTTATTAAAGCTGACCTTGAAAAAGTCTTTGGTAGGCTATCTTGGAATTCTATCAAACATGTTCTTCAAGCTTGCAACTTCCCTACCACATTCATATCTTGGATCTCCATTTGTATTACTACTACTTCTTTCTCTTGCCTCATCAATGGTGCTCTCTCTCCCTTTTTCAAAGCCCACGTGGGTGTAAGGAAAGGGGATTCACTCTCCCCCTTTCTTTACATTCTTGTTGCCGAAATTTTATCTAATCTTTTCAATTATGCTGTTTAAGAAAGAAAACTCACACCTTTCTCTATCAAAAGAAACTTTAAAGTGAGTCATCAAATATTTGCCAATGACATACTTATTGCCATCTGGGCTGACTCTAAAAGCCTTCAAACTCTTAAACACATTTTCCACTAGTATGAACTTCTTACTGGTCAAAAACTAAACCCTCTCAAATCTAAAGTTTTCTTTCCCAAATCTACTTCTAGAAGCACTATCTCTGCTATCTATAACTCCCTTAACATGAAACAAGGTAAGTTTCCTTTTACTTACCTTGGAACTTCTATTTCACCTTCCAGACCTTCTCCTAGCTCCCATGAATTGATCATTTCCAAAATTCAATCTAAACTTGGTAATTGGCAAACTAAATACCCCTCGCAAGCTGGTAGAGTAGTCCTAATTAGATGTGTTCTTAACTCCATACATCTCCACAATCTTTCTGTCTATTGGTTTCCCCAAAATTGTATGAACAAAATTAACTCAATCATTAAAAAGTTCTCCTGGACTAGTAATCTTAACAAAAACCCTATCTATTCCATTCTTTGGTCCACTTTCACTCTTTCTAAACCTTTAGGGGGGCTTGGTTTCAGAGATCTTAACCTCATGAGTTCATCCCTCTTTAGTAGGAGAATTCTTAACTACTTAAACAATTCCTCCAATATTTGGGTCAAGGATTGTTCAAGCCAAATACCCCGCTCTTAACCATTTAACTAACTCTATTCCTAAAAATTCTTCTTGGTCTTTGAGACTTTGTTTCAAATATTTTAAAGAATTGCAGTTTAATTTCTCCAAAATTATGAATTCTGGTTGCAATACTACTGTTCTGACTGATCTTTGGATATTTGAATTGTCAATTCTTTTAAAGCCTACTTTTGTTTCTACTGATTTGGATGTTAATACTCCTTTTAGTTCTTTAATTTCTAATCCAGTTTGGAATGTTAATAATCTCAGCATTAACTTTAATCATATCATGAGGGATTCCATTTGCTCCTTAGAGTTGCCTAGATTACCCAAGGATAATGTTTGGATTTGGGTTAATGAACCCAATGGAATTGTTACCACTCGAGCAGCATATCGTTTCCTTAGAAGTTGTAACCAACATGATTTGGAAAAATCTAACCTCTGGGTAAGTCTTTGGAAACTAAATATTCCTCCAAAAGTTAAAATTTTCTTATGGAGATTTTTTCATCATAAACTCCTTGCTAAAGCTTTTCTATTTCAGATAGGAATTATTTCTAATGATTCTTGTGTTCTTTGTGGAAGTTTTTCAAAAACAATATAATTAATCATCTTTTTCTAAATTGATCTTTTACAAATCAGCTTTGGCTTTGTTTAAATTCTTCAACTGTATTAGATTTTTTCAATAGGGTCAATCGAAAAAATGGCTCTTGGTTAAATACTTCTTAGGGTATTTCGATTGGTTTGGATGTTCATTTAAGAAGTATTACCATAGCTATATCCCTTTGGTTCTCTTGGCACACTAGGAACGAGTTATTGTACTCGGGTAGGAAGCTTCCAATTTTTGGGCTCGTAAATCGTATTAAAGCTTTTATAGCCAACAGTTGCCTCGTGAATTCCAAACCTGAGGGCAATAGAAATAAAAACATTTCTAATCTAGCTAACTCTAGGGAGCAAAAATGGAATCTCCCTCCTTTAGCTTTAGTCAAATTTAATTGTGATGATGCATTTACTAATTCTTCTGCTGTATATGGATTTATTGCTAGAAACTCTTTTGGTAGATGCATTTTTCTGCAAGGTTCCCCTACTGAGCCTGTTTCAACTTTAAAGACTGAAGCCATTGCTATAAAATAAGCTATTAGCTAGGCAGATGAAAACTCTATTACTTCAGCCATTTTTGAAACAGATTGCAAGATGCTTGCTGATATTTCCTGAAGAACAATAGCATTCCTTGGTCTATCAGTTGTATTATAGATGATATGCATGTTCTTCTGTGTAAGAATGTTAATTTTAGCATCAATTTTGTATATAGACAGACAAATAAAACTGCCCATTGGGTAGCAACGAGATCGCGAGTGAATCAAGAATCTTTCTCTTGGAATGTTCCTCCACCTCCCGAACTCCAGTGTATTCTTGATCAGGATCATCATGATCCTATCACTTAGTTAATGTTATTTTTGGGCTTCGGGCCTTTGTTTGCAAAAAAAAAAATGTATCAAAGGGATGCTATAGTATAATTTCTTTAAAATATTTGATAAAATAATATTTTATTATTTTTTAAAGCATTTAAGATTATTGACTCAACTTAATGATCAAATTAATGACAAATCTCTTTCTGCCGGAGGTTTATTAGGTTTAAATTTTAACGTGTTATTTATTATATTAAAATAAATCATGTTACCGGGTCGGTTTTTGAGTCATCAAGTTTCAAAATTTGGAACCCTAGGTTTGATTGATTTTTACCAAACAGACTCGATTACCCGATCAAATCCAACACAAACTAATTGGATTGGACCGAGTTCTCGGGTTCATTGGTATACCCAGACAATGAATAGCCTTGAGATTTTTTGGATCAATATCAATCTCACATTAGTAAAATAGCATACCCCTAAATATGGGCAAAATTGGCACGTAGAAATTGTGTGAACCTAACCATGTAAACACATACATGCAACAACCGTGGATGAGTATGTTAACTAATTTTGATCGATACCTACCTCATAATATAAAAGTGTTCTTGCCTGAAGTCGGAGTGATGCGATCCAGTGCATCTCCTAGTCAGGTGCGGCTTCGGCAGGTGAGGAGACTAGCAAAGACACTATGACGCTCAAGTAAGAAAGGATTTCAAGTGAGAAGAGGAATTAGAATTGAAATCTAGATGTACTTCATGTGCGTCGTGTGCCTCTAGAATCTCGCTAGGATGTGCTCAGAATGGATCAAGGATAATCTCGGAGATGTTAGATTCATAATTGATAAATCACTTGTAATTAATGGGGACGTGAATGTCCTCGTATGACCGGGTGAAGCCTTCGGGCTAAGTAGTGTATGTCTTAACTTGAGTCTGGTTCATGAGTGTAGGTGCTTCTGGGCCTGATCCGATCGAACCCAAAAAGTATGTATGTTAGAGGTTTTTTTCGTAAAAAAATGTCATTTCTGCGCAAACCAACAGATAAAAAATCCCGTAGATGTTGAGTAAAATAATTAATAAAGATATATAAAATTAATGAACAAACTATGCACTATAAAAATATTTTTGTAAATCAATAAAAAAACAAACTATTGCATGACAAAAATTATGATCGATGTATAATTTTTTGTTTTGTTATTAATAGATGATAAAAAAAAGACTGTTAGATCAATGTATGAAAGAAAGACGGTTAACAAAAGGGAGTGGGAAAATCATTTGATAGGAAAAGTCATAAAAATGTTATCACCTAGTAAAGACTAAGAAAAAATTCAAATGTGACAATATATAATTTATCATTACGTTGAACATAAAGTAGCTAAAGAGTACAAATTAACTATGCAATAATGTAATACTCTGGTTTATTCTCACGTTATGAATATATTAGATATTGTGCTGATTTATAAGACTTGATGGATGCTACTATAAAATTTAGGTTAAGAATTTTAATTACGATAGTAGTTCAGGCCTATGAATTAAGTTGATTGGCTAGTTTTCGTATCGAGCATATCGTAACAAATGCTAGGACCTTGTCCTAAGCATGGTGAGGGAGCATATATGATAAAAGATTGCACAAAGATGAGGTGAAGTCGCTACAAGTGTAATACCAATATTTTAATTTTGGTTTCAGTCGGAGACTCGGGTTGCGCGTGGGGGCAAGTCGGGGAGGTCACCGAAGATCACGGTCAGAGGTATGACTCACATGGATGATTAATTAAGTAAACTGGTTTAATTTAGCCTTGTTTGGTTTCGTCTGGTTCTCTGAGTCGTTTGGTGTGATTTGGTCAAGTTTGGACCCATTTAGGTGCGAACATAGGACGGGGGTAATACGGTCATTTGGTGACTTAAGTGATACTTGGTTTATTATCTGGACTTGTAAGGGAGGGCCAGCCTTGGGAGGGAGTTGCATGCACACAAAAGAGGTGGTGCACCCAATGAAGAGTATTCTCAGCAGGCATTCATGCAGCGACGGACCTCATCAAACGTAACTATCGGAGGGGCAGTCTTGGTCGGATCCTGTCAAAATTTGGTAAGTGAGTAGTAGACTTCATGTTCTAGATTATGATCAGTGGAGATTATCTTTTGACGGCATGATCTAAGATTGTGATGAAAAAACTGATGCCTTGTTCCTGATTTTCTATAGCAGATTCCTGCAGCGATTAGTTTCATCCAATCGAGCGATCGGGGCACCATCTGAGATCTGCTCGGACTGAGTTTTGATGAGAATGTACGAGACTCATTGTTTCTTAATATGAACGGTGGAGATCTGATTTGGACGATTCATTTTAGGGATGCCCGAGGAGGAGGAAGGGGCGACATTTTGGGGAATGAGATCCGGCGCGAGAGGTCGCTATTCGTCGGAGATCGTCGAAGTCATTGCTTAGGACTTGATGGGAGTTTCAATCGAGGTGAGTGGCTTAGCCGGAAGCACCATGGTGGCTTGCCACCATAGGGTTGGCTGGATATGATTTTGTAAGGATTAATTCTACCATTTCAGAATTTTTCGATTTTCGATGAACATTGATTTTGGGACTTGAAGACCGATTTGGGGGGTGTTGCCTCCCTTCGTTGTTCGGCCATGAAACCTAGGATTAGGGCGATGTTGATGTAAGTTGAATGACCTACACTAAATGAGGGGTGTGTTCGCTAAAACTTTAACCTAAATTCGATTTTAATCAATTCTTGATTACTTACAATCTTTAGGCTAATGATAATTCAATAACAATAGCGGAAGCAATAGATATAAAAATTAAGCAAACATAGATAGTAACAATGCTAACACAATGATTTATAGTGGTTCACTCTCAATGCCTACTCCACTACCTAAGCACTCACGCTTAAGATTTCTAACTTGATTTACTAGATTAAAGTGTTTCCTTATAATGAGGAATTTACACCGGAGAGTCTTTGCTCTCACACCGAAGACACTTCCATACTCAGAAGTCTCCGTCTTCTTACCAAAAGCACTCTCTCACCTCACAACCTAAAGGACAACAAATGAAATTCTAGTAAACTAACTAAACCAGTGGACTTAAGCCTTACAACCAAGGCAACCACTCAATCAAACAACCTAGCACCCTAGATTTATAAACTTGAAATACAATGAAATAAACCATAAAATACACTAATAAATGGAGCAATAAACAAATCAAAATATACTTAGCTCCAAAACGAATTCCCTAGTCCTCTTGATGCCTTGATAAGATTAATCTTGAAGGTTCAAAGACAAGATCAAGGTTTTATCATTGGACTAGGGTTTGCAAAGAGATGACTCAAGAAAAACTTGCAAAGGATGATAGAATGGCTCAATGAAGTATTAGCGACAATAAGAAGGTTGTAGATGAAGTATTTATAGAGAGCCAAAAGAGTATGGCTCGGATGAAACCAAAAAATGGTTCAAAATAAAGTCGTTATCTTCCGTTGGTCGATGGTTCAATCGATCGAACATTCAACCAGACGTCGACTGAATGCCCACTATGAGTTTTTAACAAACTTCGATCGTTCGTTGGTCGCAGGTCGTTCGACCGAACAATTGACCGAACCTTCGGCCAAAACTGCAATTTGGGCAGTTTCAGCAAGGTCTTGAACTTCCAATCCTTATTTACATTTATTAACTTTAAATTATAAATTTTAAATAAAAATTATCCCCCATTTGGATTCAATAAAAATATCTAAAAAATCAAAATCTTTAAGAATCAAAATCTAACTTTTGGAGTCTAGTACAAATTTGCGAAAATCAAAAATTTTATTATTCCCGGGTCAAATATGGATAGGTTAAATATTTCCAAAAATTTCTTAAGAATAGATCGTTAACTTGTTTCAACCTAAGGAACAATTACATGAACTTTTAGTGCCAAGAAAATGTCTAAATCATGTAGCCCTCCAAGGAGCTCCATAGGCTTAGAAAATTTCTGGGCCGTTTTTTGATTTTCTTGATTTTCATATTTTGGGATTCAGGTTTGGGTTTTGCATAATAAAAGAGGATTACACAATCATTCTAGACATCCTAAACCTAAACCTTATCTTCTCGAAGAATCCTAAGTGTCGACGCGCGTCGTTGTCGATTTATTTGATTTCTCCGATCGGGGACGTCGTGCGCTGATCGACTTGGAACTTAAAAATATTTCTCCATGAAAACATTAGTTCCATGTTTTTTATCATCAAAATTGAGATTAAGACCTAGGTTGAAAATCTTAGGCGAATAGTTGAGGTTGGTTAATGTTTTCTCCTTGGTGGTATGTGATTTGGCCGAGTTGTTGAAATTTTCAAACTGCTATAGGGCTGTTGTGGCTAGATTCTCCAAGGTAATTAGATGGCATTGATTTCTGATTCTTATGTGATTCTATCCCGTATTCGATTGAGAGGTTTGTAAGCCAAGAATTTCATATTCATTCATGTAAGACTAGGGCTGAGATGTGGTGATGTTTATGGATAAGTAGGTGTTGTTTTCTTATTGATTATCATGTGATTAATCTAGCTCAATGTACGGTTATTTTATGGTTAAATTGTGTTGAGATAGGCGGCTAATGTAGGGGCTGCTATGACCAAGTTTTTGGGGTAGCTCTATGGTTGAAATTTTCTATTTTGAGTGCAAAATTGTGCCCTTTAGACGTGCGTTGAAAGTAGGTCGAGAGTGGTCGATCGTACCCCGGCATGTAGGCCGGGTTGTGCTCTTCTTGGGGCTGCCATTTGGCCTTGGTTGGGCATGATTTGGGTTGCCCGCAAAGTGCTCGGTGAAATGCCCCAATGAGACAAGTGTTATAAAATTTCATTATTATTACTGATTTTGATGGACTTGTCTAATCTGAAACTGATTATGGTTGTTGTGATGTGGTATAGTGTCTGGCCAGATGATTGGGGCCCGAGGGAGGGCTGGGTTTGGGTGTATATATAAATGCACTCGTAGTGTTCAATAGATTGTCACACCGACCCGAGTTGGGTTGATTGTGAGTATGCACACCTGATTTGTATGATCATGATCGATGGTTGGGCCGAGAAGCGCGTTAGTAGGCTAAGCTAACGCTCGACTCGGCGAGTATGGATTATGGACCAGGAAGCTCGTCATAGAGCCACACTGATGATCGACACAAAGTGACATTGGTTGGAGGAAAATTCCCAACCAGAGGAGGCAACAAGACTAGTCGACTATCCTAGCTCGTGAGGCCCGAGGCAGGAAGCTCGCTAGAGGGTCATCCTAGCAGCCAACCTGTGTGATTGACTACTTTATGCTTATTATGATGTTTGTGGCCACTAGCTTGGTATGCATGTTCGATTTGTTATTTGGTTACTTGTATGGTTTCATGATTTTATTTATATTATGTTTTGCTTAACGGAGGCTCAGTACGAGTCGCTCAGTGAGTTCATGTGAACTCATGCCTCTCTTTTACATGTTCACAGGCTCTGATAAGTAGAAGTACATAGGTACTTGAGGGGTGTGCAACTAGAGGTGCAAGCTTGTCAAACCATTCCCCGTGTCATAGTCGTAGGAGAGTTGAGTTATCATGGAGTGACATCTTGTTCATGAACTCCCTAGAAGTTGTTCGTTTATCATTCTGTTGTCTTAGCACTTATACTTTTGACATGTTGGCTATATTATAAAATTTCATATTTTATTATGTTATGCATGGTGTATGGTAGGTTTCAGGATACGGGTCTATATTACCTGCCAGTCATGTGATCCTGAGTTTGGGGCGTGAAAACTAGGTCATGCCTCACATGTTACTGACTTGGGTGTGATTTTGGACTATGTGTTGGGCTTGAGTTGGGTCTTAATGAGAACAACAAGACAAAAGTGAGAGAGATAATGGATGTTGTGTTCATTTATAAGGTTTAATGGATGTGCTAATGTTAAGTTCAACTTAAGCATTTTAATCGGGCCACTAGTTCAAGTCTATGAAGTTGATGGATCAATTATCATATGGAGTAGACCCTAACAAATAATAGACATTAAACACAGTAGTAAAAATAAATTACAATCTACTGTATAAAATTATATGTATATCTTTAGTAAATACTAATACAAAAACACATTTGAGTAAAATCACTAAAAGTCAATTTATAGGAAAGCAACACGAGCATAGATGAAGCTTAACTCGATTCGCAATCACTCACCTAGAAAATAATTTGTAAAACAAACAATGAAAGATTATTAGCTGAAAATAGTCTCAACTTTTGTGAATTTCTCAATTTTGGCTAATCCTTTGATTGGTCTCAATTGTATATAGAAAGTTTAACATCGGTTCCAATAATGACCCCCGTGAGCTAGCCGTGATGTCGCCCGTTAACTTGCTGACCTGGCGATCTAAAAATAATTTTTAAATATCGCCATGTCAGAAGGGATCCACGTAGATTTAATTTTAACCCTACTTTCTATGTAATATTAAAAGAGTTAATAGACGAAAATGGTACCAACTTTCGAGAATTTTTTAATTTTGGTCAATTCTTTGATTGATCTCAATTATATATAAGAAGTTTAACATTAGTTTCAATAATGACCCCATATATGTACCATCAAACACCACAGTGATATATATGTACCATCAAACATCAAACTGCACACTGATATATACACCACACTGCACTATACCGATATCAATAGTATAAAAAAAAAGAATGCTTTAATTCGATAACATCAAATACACCATAAAAAATACTGAAACTTCATACTGTACTGAAACATACACCATAAAAAATACAGCACTATACTGATATTAGTATGATATATCAGTTTCAAAAGATACTTCATTTTTTTATAGCATGGTGTTATTGGTATGATATATTAGTGTGGTATTTGATAGTATGATGTTATTAGTATGATATATCAGTTTCAAAAAGTACTTTATTTTTTTATGATGTTTGATAGTATTTGATGGTATTTTTGAAACTGATATATCATACTGATAAAAAAAGAAATTTCAAGAGAGAAGAATAAATTTTGAAACTGATATATTAGTTGTACCATTAATCAACATTTTACCTTTCGTCCATTCATCAGTAGTAAATATAAAAAGAGAGAAAAGAAATTTGACTTAGTGAGAGAATGTAGCTCTTTAAGAGCCAGAAAATGTTAGCTTGTGATACTTCCTAAATTTATATTGAAGCACACAAAAATTTTCTTCACACTGAGCAATTCTCTGTTTAAATCTTTTAGCCACACGATAACTTTCAAAATCCTCCGAGAGGAAAACCAAAAGTCCTAAATGCTCGAGCCAATAACAGTGTCCGCAAAAAGCCTAAACGATTATACGAGGAAGGATTGATTCAATTTAAATCTGATCAGAATTCAAAAATAGGCTAGACATACAAGGTTGGATTAAAAAAAAGGAGATTTGCTACTGTTCTGGGCTCGGCCCGGCCTAGGCAGACCAAACATCTGGGTCGAGCCGAGCCGAGCCTGCGCTAGCAGGCGCCTGCAGCGCACGAGCCTAAAACGGGCATTTTCATCTTTTTTGAGACGCACAATTTGAGGTGTAAATTAAATTGCAATTGCCTTAATTTTTGGTCAAACCTGCAATTTCTTCGGTCAAAATAATTATTGCACGTAAACGCCTTATCTCGTTGTTTGCCAAAAATTTCTTCAATTTTCTCGCCGAACTAGATGAGAGAAGTTGGCTTCCCTTCCCGTATAAAAGGAGGTCTATTACAAGGTTCCAAATCATCTCGGAAAATCCTATTTACAAGCGGCGTTCCTTTCCGGCGACACTCTTCTTCTTCATACCGTTCTAGGTAGAAGCTAGAAGGTGAGAGGGCAGGAAACAACACTCACAACTATCCTTTGCAGTTTCAGGCAGAAGCAGGAAATTAGGTTTCAGGAGGCAAAAATTTTTCTAATTTCATGCAGTACTTTTCTTTTATTTTTTAGTCATTAGTTTTGTTCTGATTCACTTGTACGTACTGGCTGGATTCTCTCTCTTCTTATTAATAAAGATCAGTGCCCTCTTCTTCCCGTGGTCGTAGGACCGGTACCCCGCCGGTCTGAACCAAGTAAATTCTTGGTGTTTTTTGCTCTTTCCGAATTTATTCGTTTCGGCTACTTTGTTTTTAGTGTTTGGATTTTTGGATCCTTGCAGGAAGATTCATTTTCTTCCTAATAATTGTGGTATCAGAGCCAACAATCCATAATGTTAGGGGCAAAGTACGAAATCCAAAAGCTAGATCATAACGTCAACTATTCGTTATGGGCCTTGAAGATGAAAGCAATACTAGTCAATGAGAACCTCTAGGACACGTACCATTCTTGGAAGAGACATGATGGAAGGCACTGAAAAGGAAAAGGATCGGGTCGACAAAAGTGCTAAAGCAACTATGTACATGAGTGTTTGCGACGAGGCATTGCGGGAAGTCGCATCAGAAAGGATAGTTGTGGATGTATGGAACAAGCTTGTTGCGATCTACCAAGACAAAATCCTGACAAGTAAGATGACACTTAGATAAAAATTATATTTTTTACGCATGACTGGGGGGCCTTTTGTTAAAAATTATATTAGCATTTTTCGTTCTATTCTTGCTGATCTCGAGGATATATGAGTTACTTTTGAGGAAGAAGATAAGACTTTTATGCTTTTAATTGCTATCTTGCTTCTTTCAAGAATTTCGTGAAAGTTTATTGTATGATAAAAAAAACCATTACTCTGGATGAGATGACAACAATGCTAGTGTCCAAGGAGGTCATAGACTCTCAAAATTACCATAGGATCCTCTAAAAGCCGTGGAGAAGCTCTGAACACTAGAAGACAAAGCAAGTCACAGGACAAAAGCCATGGTAAGAATTTTTTATTTTTCGTGGTTTTCATGTTTTGGGGTTCAGGAAATGATTTTTGAGTTATTATGCATCAAATAGATGATATACATAAATCTAGACACTCTAGACCTAGACTCCAAGCGTCGACAGTCGTCCTTGCCTATTGCTCCAATTTCTCCTATTTTATCGATCGGGGTCGTCTCGCGCTAACCGACTTGGAATCTGAAAATATTTCTCCATGAAAACATTAGTTCCATGTTTGTTATCATCAAAACCGAGATTAAAACCAAGGCTGAAAATCTTACGCCAATAATTAGGGCTTATTAATGAAAGAAGTATATTAATACTTGAACAAAAGGGACTACTTGGAGAGCAAAAGTTAGTTAAACTTGATTTATGTGAACACTACATTTATGGCAAACAGAAAGGAGTTTCATTCTTCGTAGGGCAATACTATGCTAAAGGAAAATTAGACTATATCCACTCTGGCCTCTGGGGGCCTTCACCGATTGAATCTCAAGGATGAGCTTGATACATGCTCATATTTATTAATGACTACTCCAGGAAGGTATGGACATATTTTATTAAAAATAAATTTGATGTCTTCTCTAAATTTTAGTCTTGGAAGCCAATGATCAAGAAGCAAATCGGTAGATATGTTCGGACCCAATGAGCCGACAATAGCCTAGAATTTTATAGTGGAGAATTTAAAGACTTTTGTTATAGGGAAGAGATCATACGACATCACATAGTTCCCCACACACCTCAACAGAACGGGGTAGCATAAAGGATGAACCGCACCATCATTGAAAGGGTACGATGTATGCTTTCTAAGGCTAATCTTTCTAAAAGTTTTTGGGCAGAGGCTGCATCTATCGTCTGCTATCTGATCAATCGATCTCTGTCTTCATCAATTGAGTTCAAGATACTTGAGGAAAAATGGACCGGGTCGTCAGCTTCTTATGATCACCTCAAGATTTTTGGGATCACTGTCTATGTTAGGGTGAACGAAGAAAAATTAGAACCTAGATCAAAGAAATATATATTTTTAGGATACCCTAGCGGAGTGAAAGGCTATAAAGTGTGAGGCCTGATCATTTGTAAAAGAGAAATCCATAGAGATGTAATATTTGATGAACATGTACTCTTGAAAATGAAAAAAGAGAATCAAGAAGAGGAGAACTCTCAAGAACCTACATCTCCAATGCCACAAGAAGAAACACCGCCACAACCTGCCACCCAAGAGTTCTGGTTCCCTACACTCGATCCTCGACCACCTTTTACAGAAGCCAATGAAATTGTTTCACCAGAACAAACCACTGAAGAACATGTCCAGGTCTAGGAGGAGCCACACCGGGTCGAGGAGGAGCACTATCAATTTAAGGAGGAGCATCCTTGTTCCATCACCCTCAATCGACCTAGGCGAGTATCACGTCCTAATCCTAGGTATGCAAATGTTACTACTTATGCTCTAGCTGTGGCTGAAGAAACATCATGCACTGAAGAACCTTCTATAAAGAAGCCATAAATCAGAGAGATTAAAAAAGGTGGCATAAAGATATGGCAGAGGAATTCAAGTCCTTGCAGAAAAATAATACTTGGGAACTTGTGAAGCTACCACCAGACAAGAAACTTGTTGGATGCAAGTGGATCTACAAACTCAAAGAAGGCAGTATCTATAAAGCACGGCTTGTGGCAAATGATACACTCAAAAGGAAGGTATTGACTATAAGGAAATCTTTTCTCCTGTGGTTAAGCATATTTCTATTGTGTTCTTCTAGCATTAGTAGTTATGCAAGGCTTGGAGCTAGAACAGCTTGACGTAAAGATAACTTTCCTACACTGTGACTCAGAAGAACAGATCTATATAACACAACCAAAAGGGTTTGAAGAGAAAAATAAAGTTGATCAAGTCTACCTCCTAAAGAAGTCATTGGCCTCAAGCAATCTCCTAGACAATAGTATAAGAGGTTTGATCAGTTTATGCTCAGTATCGATACGTTTCAGTAAATCATCTTTTGACAATTGTGTTTACTTAAAGAAATTAATCATTTCTATGATTTATCTGCTCCTTTATGTTGATGATATACTTATTGCGGGAAGAGATATTTTTGAAAGATATAGGCTTAAGAAAGACCTTAAGGGTGAATTTGACATGAAAGACCTTGGGGCTGCAAGGAAAATCTTTAGTATGGAGCTTAAGCGCGATCGAAAAGCTAGAAAGCTATACCTAAGATAGGAGCCTTACGTAAAATAGGTGGTGGAACGCTTTGGAATGAAAGAAGTAAAATAAGTCAAAACACATCTTGCCGCTCACTTCAAATTGTTAGAATTGTTATGCTCGAAAGATGAAAAAGAGAGAATTGGTATGTCACAGGTACCTTATGCAAACGCAGTTGGTATTCTCATGTACGTCATGATTTCCACTCGTCCAGACATAGCACACGCAGCCAGTGTTGTGAGCTGATACATGGCAAATCCAAGAAAAACACATTGAGAGGCTGTTAAATGGATATTGTGCTACCTACAAGGTACTAATAAATCTAGTCTCATTTTTTGTGGAACTAATGAATCTTTTGTAGGATATTCAGACTTTGATTATGTCGGATCTTGATAAGAGGAGATCCATCACTACCTACATCTTCACTGTAGGTGGAATCACAGTAAGTTGGAAAGCCAAACTGCAACCAACAATTGCTCTTTCTACCACTAAAGTAGAATACAAGGTCATTACAGAAGCAATTAAAGAGGCTATTTGGCTTGGAAATATCCTAAAAGTATTAACTTCCAAAAAGATGGACATAGTTGTACATAGTGACAATCAGAGTGCAATCCATCTACCAAAAGATTAGATGTACCATGAAAGGAAAAAGCACATTGATGTCATATTTCATTTCATCAGAGACATACTTTCAAAAGGGGAACTCAAGCTTCAGAAAATTGATACAACTCATAATCCTACAAATATGCTAACAAAAGTTCTACCAACAGCCAAGTTTGACCATTACATGAATTTGGTTAGGTTGATTCGAGGCACAAGTTAGCCCTATAGGATCTTTGGGAGAATAGGAGAATGTTACATCAGGCTCAAATCTCATCAAATGAGGAAATTATGATGGTTGATTCAATTTAAACCCGATTAGAATTCAAAAATGGGCTAGATATACAAGGCCAAGAAAAGGGAGATCTACTACTATTATGGGCTCGGCCCGGCCCAGGGGAACCAGACATTTGAGCCGAGCCCACCCCGCGCTAGCAAGTGCCAGCGTGCAGCGCATGCGCTAGTGCCTATGCCAACCCTGGCGCTCGTGTGCAGTGCACGCACCTGGCGTGGGCGTATTCATCTTTTTTAAGACGCGCAATTCGAGGCGCAAATTAGATTGCAGGTGCCTTAATTTTTGTTCAAACCTACAATTTCTTCGCTCAAAATAATTGTTGCACGACGTTGGTTCAGATCGAACGCCTCAACTAATTGTTTGCTAAAAATTTCTTCAATTTTCTCACCAAACTAGACGACAGAAGTCAGTGTTGGCTTAAGGTTTTCAACCTTAGCATTAATCTCGATTTTGATGGTTTTGATGATAACAAACATGGGACTAATGATTTCATTAAGAATATCTTTCAGGTTCCATATCGATTAGTGCGCAACGTTCGCGATCGAAAAAATCGGATAAATCGACAAGGATGCTCGTCGACGCTCGGGAATCTTCAAGAAAGGGAGTTTATGTTTAGTGTGTCTAGAAATTAATGTAATCCTCATGATGATGCATAAGAAACCCAAAAATCTATCCCGAACCCTAAACCATGAAATTCCGGGACCGCCCTGAAATTCTCTAAGACTAGGGAGCTCCTTGGAGGGCTATATGATTCAAACCTTTTCTTGAAATAAAAATGGCGATAATTGTTCCTTGGGTCAAAACTAGATAATGAGATATTTTTTAGGATTTTTTGGAAGCCTTTAGCATATCCTTATTTGACCCGAAAGATTAGAAAATTTCCATTTTATACTAGATCCCAAGAACTAGATTTTGATCCTTAGGGATTTTAATTTTCTAGATATTTTTATTGAATTCAAATGGGGTATAATCCTTATATAAGTAGACTTAGTGAAAGCAGAACCAGAAAAACCAAGCAGAACATAGTTGTCTGCCTTGTTCAGCTCAGGTTCGGTCGACCGACCAAAGCCCAAAATGGGCAATAAGGCTGGCGGTCGACCGAGCGATCGACCGACCTGCGGATATCCAAGATGCGAGATCGCATCAGTCGATCGATGGGTCGACCAAAGGTCGGGAATGAACAGTGGCATCTGGCGGTCGACCCGTCGGTCGACCGACTACAGACAGATGTGAAGCGGTCGAATGACCAGTCGATAGGTCGGTCGATCGACCATTCGACCGGCGCTTTGCAACGGATAAAAAACTATCCGTTGAGCAACTGTTTCTTCCGTATGGTATAAATATACCTGTTATAACTTCTTTTAATCTCTCTCTCACACTCTTACATAAATTATTGAGCCATCAAGAAGAGAGATTTGAGCCTTCCAAAAGAAAGATTGCTTGCGCTCTGCTCCTTTTGCGAACACCTTCTCAAGCGCCAACTGCTGCCTCAATTCGGAAACTGACTCGAGCTCATTCCCTCAGCGAGTTGGAGGTGCCAAGGCTGTGAAAGGAGCTTGCAAACATTGGTTTTATTTTAAGCTCTTTTCAATTGTAATTTTATTGTTATTTTAACTGTTTGATTTGTGCGTGCAAAGACCTGGTGTTAGGTCTTGTTGTGTGAAGTGGTATCCTTGGTGAAAAGGAGTAAAGCTACTTGTGTAAACTTAGTGTTTACTAAAATTAGTTCTAGTTATCCCTTAGGTTGAGGTGGGAAAGAGCTCTTGGTAGGAAGGCGGGATACTTCCGAGTGTGGAAGTGCCTTCAGTTGAAAAGCGGAGTCTTTCCGGGGAAAAGTCCTCGTGTGTAAGGGAAACTAATTAATCTAGTAAAACTTAGTTTGAAAATCCTAAGCGGGGTGCTTAGGTAGTGGAGTAGGCATTGGGGCTGAACCACTATAAAATCTTTGTGTTTGCATTGATTGATTGTTCGTTCTTAATTGATTAATTATTTATCGCTTCTGCAATCAATCATCGAATTGCAAATTGCCTAACGATTTAAGAAAACGATTAAATTGGAAATTAGGCGAATAACATAGTAAACACACTATTCACCCTCCCCCCTCTAGTGTCGCCATTTCGCCTACATTTGGTATCAGAGCGGGTCGTAGATTGTGATCTCACCATCCCTTCTATAATTCGTCTCGATCTAGAAATGACTCTAGAGAGTGTAGTGTCTTCACCCCCTAGGTTCAATGAAGCAAATTTTGGTCTATGGAAATCTTAATGATATAGTTTCTTATGGATGTTTGTCATCATCAAAAAGGGGGAAATTGTTGGCTTTAGGTTTTCAACCTTAGCCTTAATATCGGTTTTGATGGTTCTGATGATAACAAACATGGGCTAATGATTTCATTGAGAATATCTTTCAGGTTCCATATCGGTTAGTGCGTGACGTCCGCGATCGGAGAAATCGGATAAATCGACAAAGATGCTCGTTGGCGCTCAGGATTCTTCAAGAAAGGGAGTTTAGGTTTAGGGTGTCTAGAAATTAATGTAATTCTCATGATGATGCATAAGAAACTCAAAAATCTATCCCGAACCCCAAACCATGAAATTCCGGGACTGCCCTGAAATTCTCTAAGACTAGGGAGCTCCTTGGAGAGCTATATGATCCAAACATTTTCTTGACACAAAGAATGGCGGTAATTGTTCCTTGGGTAAAAAATAGATAATAAGGTATTTTTAAGAATTTTTTGGAAGCCTTTAGCCTACCCATACTTGACCCGGAAGATTAGAAAATTTTCGTTTTTCGGAAATTTGTACTAGACCCCAAAAGTTAGATTTTGATTCTTAAGAATTTTGATTTTTTAGATATTTTTATTGAATCCAAATGGGGGGTAATCCTTATATAACATTTATGTTTTAAAGTTATTTAACTTAAAGTTAAGAAATATTGTATAAGTAGACTTAGCGAAGTCGGAACAAAAAACGAGCAAACGAGCAAAAAAATTAGTAACTGGGCTGATTTTTCCAATTTCGGTCGACCGAATAGGGTCGAACATTGGCAGTAGCCAATTTGGTCGATCGAATGTGGCAGAAAATTGGCAGTAGCCAATTTGGTCGACCAGTCGGCCGACCGAAGTGCGCCCAGAAGCGGCAGAATGCCGCGGGCGCTTGGGCGGTCAATCCATCTGTCGACCGACGATCGATTGACAAGTGACCGGGCGTCGACAATGGGCAAAAATACGCCCGTTGACGAGCTATTTCGTTTGGGGTTATAAATATCCACTCCAAACTCTCTTCCAAACTTTCAATGTTGCTTCACTTCTAAGCCTCAAAGAGCCACTCCTTGCATCTCTATAAGAATTCTTGCGTCATCTTTGCAAAGAACCCTAGCTTTGAGCCTAGAAACCTTGAGATTGACTTTGAGCTTATCTTGATTCATCTTCAAGTCATCAAGAGAAACTAGGACATCTTGTTTGAGAGCTAAGTTTACATTGTTTATTATTTGCTCACATTATTGTTGTATTTTGGTATTTATTTCATTGTATTTGAATTTGTGTAAACCTAGAGTGCTAGGTTGATTGAGTTGGTGGTTGTCTTGGTGTTGAGGCTTAAATCCACTATTGTAAACTTAGTTTGCTAGGATTAGTTGAGTTGTCTCTTAGGTTGAGGTGGGAGAGTGCTCTCGATAGAAAAACGTGATATTTCCGGATGTGAAAGTGCCTTCGATTTATGATATTGGTTGGTGTTGTTGGATTAATCTAATATTATATCTACTAAAAGCACAACTTGATTACAAAGCGTGAAAGAAAGAAAGAAAGAAGGAAGCTTATTATATATATCATGTGATGATGAGCGTAGAAAACATCAAATCTGAAAGGGATGGAAACCAGAATTAATTAGTTCACAATAAGGTAAAAAATGTTTTTCTGACAATTTATTTTTGCCTGACTACACCAAGAAAAAACATGAATTGCTACGTATACAAACATATTATAAGACTAGTCTGTACTTTTAAATGGTTAGGTTAGTACTAATAAGGGATCAATTTTCAGTAGCTAATAGTTAATATGATCTTTTCAAATATATTCTTATCTGTATTGTCCACATTATATGGTACTAATTTGAAATTAAGAACAAAGACAAATAGACTATTAAATTCTTACTCCGGCATCCATTTTATATTGAATATCCCCAAAAAAATTTGATTTGATGTTGTTAATTTTCATGGTAAGATTTTAATCCTACTAGTTGAAACTCTGATAATCCTAGTCAGTTCATTAACAAACGGATACAGTAAAAAATGTTAATGCTTTTTAAAAAGTAATAATATCTAAAAAATAATGAATTGCTCAACTTGCTAATGCTTCTAATAAAAATCCACTATCCCCTCGTGCAACATTTGATGTTAACAAGCATTGACAAGCTTCACCAGTGGTGATTTATAGCAAGCATTGGCATGACTTTTAAGAAGCAAATGACCAGAAAAATAGAAAGGCACTTGCTCTAAATCTTCAGAAAGGTACATGTTGACCTAAAATATACTAGTTTGATCTGAAAGTAACATCGATAGGCACTATGTTGAGTCACATCATTTTCTTGTTCACCATTAAACAAGTTTAGCATGACCTTTTTACCATAGAAAAGACTAGGCCGGTCCATTATTAGATTCACACCGAATCAAATCGAATTATTCGATTCGGTTCAATTTCAACACTGTGGGATTTGGTTCTTGATCCGAACCGAATCTGAACAATGCTATTCGGTTTGGATCCGGTTCCTGAAATTCAGAAACCGACCCAAATCGAATAACTAAAAATATTAATTATTTTTTTCCAAATTTCGGGTTCAGGTCGAGGAGTTAGAGTAAGTGGGTTAGGCCCGTCAGGGTTAATACATTGTTTGGATAAAATTTTAGTTTTTTCGGATTGAAACCGAACCGAACCGAATAATTTCGGTTCGGATTAGATCGGTTTAGGCATAATTTGATTCGGGTTCGGGATGGAATATTAGTATGAAAAAAAAATTGATTTGATTTAATTCGATTCGATTTGAATCGAATGGACAACCTTAGAAAAGACAACATCTTGCAGCCAAATATTACAAATTTAACTACAAGGGAATGCTAAAGATCCAATGGGAACGATGAATGTCGTAACTGAAAGTAATCAAAAGCACATCATCATTCATCTACTTTGATAAGCAAAATAGATTATTTATCTTTTTAAGTTGTGCTTCAGGAATAATTTTCCACTGAGATATCTTTTGTGTATACAAATTTTTTAGATAAGAAATATTGTTTAATTTCTACACAAGGCTAGCTCATAACTTTTTTCGTAATACTGTATACATATTTCTAAGAAAGAGTCTGAATTTGCAAGAAAAACCAACAATAAAGACAAAAAAAAATACCTTCACATGATTCATCTCAATCATTTTCACGGGATGGCATGACCAAATGAAGTAACAAGACAGCAAAAGTACCGCACAACTTATGGTGACCAAATTTATCTAATTGAGTAAAAAAATAATTAAATCTTAATCTCATACTAAATGGAATCGACTATATGAATTTTATGTCTCAATATCCCTTTGTCCAAGGTGAGATCCATCTCAATATCTAGTAACTTTAAATTCTTAGATACTATTTCTTTTTCACGTAATCTTAAATTTATCTATATCATTCTTCCTACTTTCTACTACTAAACTATCAATAAATGATCTTCTCTTAATTTATCTTTAATAAGTACTACATGCATCTTTTGCCAAATTTATTTATTTAAAATTTTGTCTAATATTGTATGATTACTTTTCCACCTTAACATTCATATTTCTACCACATTCAACTTATGTATATGTTAAACTTTAGTTGTCCAACACTCGCTTCTGTATAGCATGACTTCTTGTCACGTAGCACGTATAAGCGGGTCTAATCATTGTTTTATAAAAAATTTTCTTTTTTTTATCAAGTATCTTCTTGTCACGTAGTACGTACAGGTGTGCGACACTTCTATTCCAAAAAAAAAATGAGGAAAAAAATATGAATGGTTGTAAGCAACAAAAGTTGCAATGAATGACATGACAATTAAAAACAGGAAGAGTCTTACCGTACTTATAATCCATAAATGAATTTTATGAAAATAGAATAATTCTTATCTGATTCTCGACTAACATCAGTAATTGAGAATAGGAAAGTTTCATGACAAATAAATATTCGAGGATTCTTCTTTCCTGAAAATAGTATTTATAGTTATACCACTAACTTGCTATTACAGAATCATTTTGACACAGCGAGAAACTTGAAACAAATTATAAATTAAGTTGATCATACTTCAGTAGAACATCTCAGAGCAGGCAGTGGCTGCACCATCAAGAATTCACCTCCAGCATTTGAAGTGGCACAAGATAAATCTGTGTCCATGTGCATACAACACTTGATCTGCACGGACATCTACTATTGTTACCATCATGGCATCTACTATTAATTGTTGCCATCATGGGTAATAACTTCTGTTCACTGCTTAGAGCCTAATCCTCAAGCTCAACCAATCAATGATATCTTTCATAATGTCATCTTTTTCAGGCTCATAAAGAAGATCATGTAGGAAGTCTTTGTACAGTTTGATAGACTTGTCTGATGAGGATGCTTCTTCATAAAGCCTCTTGGTGGCTTTTGGGTTAGTAATAGTATCTGCTGTCCCATGAAGGACTAGGAAGGGGACTGAAACTCTCCTTAGGTTTTGACACAAGTAGGATGACATCCGTAATATCTCATAACCAGTTCTCACCCTAACAGAGCCAGTGAAAACAAGTGGGTCAGCGTATTTGGCCCTCACGGCCTCAGCATCACGGGAGACAGGTGGTCCACTCTTGTATGCTGATCTGAATTGATATGTTGGAAGTAAGAGGGATAAAATTGGTGCAAATACCTGAGAACAAAAAAGTTCCAGTTAGTACCTGGAAGATGTTCTTTTCTAGTTGTTGTAAACAATGCCAACATGAGAATACTTCAAATCCTAACTTGTTATCACATCTTTTTTGGTACAGATTGTTATCTTCTGCAAGTCACATTATGGTTCTCCCGTGAACTTTTCATGAGAATAATCCTCCTAATTGATAATGGGTATTTGAAATTCTAATTCTATCCTTTAGCCCTGATCAAGTATTATAAAAGCAAGCGGCTGCACAATGAGAATACCATGAAAGCGCATAGGTTTGTTTCCCTCTTCACTAGGCCTTATTGGTGATCAGTCCCATTATTCCAGTTAGAAATATCAAAATCCATAGTTTAATTAATATCAATTATTAAAGCAGATATGTCGAGCCACAGTTTCTAAAGAATGCAAACTTTACTGACAAATCATGTAGGATTTCCGTTTGTTGCACAACTGGAAAATTGTCATAGGAAATGATTGAAACCAACCAATTGAAAGGATACATAATGTAATATTTTTTCACTTCATGAAACTGATATAAAGATGGCAGGGAAGAAATTTACTGCAATAAGTGGATGAGATGGCTCAACATGTACTGCCGGCGATGTCAATACAACACCTTGTATAAGAGCCTCTATCTTTGGGTCCAGTGCTGCCTAGAATATTTTAAGACATGAAAAACAAATCTTAGAAAATAGTGTATGATACAAATTTAGTTTTATACATTGTAAACTATCAAATATAAAGAATAGATAGGTCATTCTTACTATGACATAAGTATACCTTCAGAACAATAGCTGCGCCTGTAGAGTGAGCAAAGATAAAGCGCGGCAATCCAGGATTTTCTAATATTGCCTTCTCCAGAAATCTTTTCTGTATATTTCAGGATCATTTCCAATAATTAATGAACAACAAACATTTTCAGAGTTAAAATGACGTCATGAGCAAGAAACTCACCAGATCATCAACAGCATGATCGAGTGAATGGACATAACCATGCAAGCCATCGCTTCCACCATGCCCTGGCACAAACACGGACTTTAGTGAAGACTACAAAAGAGGTATATATGTTCATAAATACATTCATTTGGCCCACAAAACTTCTAAATGTTTAGGTAATAGTCAATCATTTGATGAAGAGGTGCTAGTAACTCAGCAAAATCTAAATCAACCTTGTAAAAGGCACATCTTCTCTGCCCAAGTCAACAAGGAGCAACTCCAGATTGGGCCTCGCTGTTGAAAGATACAAAAATTCCATGTATATTTGAGTTGAAAAATTAGAAAACAGTAAAACTTCCAGAAAGAAGCTAAGTCAAGAAATTCAAAATTTTCTAAATTTTTTACTGTGCTAATGCCATAATGTCTCTTCTAAATTAACATGTCCAGAAAGGTGGGTGAAAGACAATAAATCAACCGTAAGAGTACATAAATACTATATTTTTCAAATGAAAATATATTAAGTCAAAAAGATATATCTATCATTGTCATATTTTATAGAGGCCAAATAGTTGTCCCATCATAACCTAAGTGCCAAGGGCATGAGTAGGTTAAACAGTCTTCCTAGATTGCTATAAGGTTGAATAAAGTCTGATTTCCGGCAAGCCTGACACTAACAGTATATTAATGAACTAGATTGTCCAAAGTGACCTGACTTGATCATAGCTTCACACAATTAGTCAGTTAAGCTTTGTTCAGTTTTCTCATTTCATGTTAACTTGAACTGTAAACATAGTCAGAAACTTGGACTAGTGATTAAAATTTTGTTTTTTGTTCTCTTTTAAAGAGAAAAAAAGGTGCCTAAATCTCAAGAGAATAATACATCTTTCCCAGATAAACCTGAGCTATGTATTCATAGAGATTAAGTTAAACTTTATACTTCTGTGGTTAGTTAGACTGACTTTTCTCAATCAAATTTGAGAATCCTAGACAAATCAGAGTGATATGTTTCTTTGCAAACCTGGAAAAAGGATGCTGGGTTGCAGACTAACGGAAATTAATTATAAGAAAGTAAGTTAAATTAATTCAAACCTTGTTATCATCATTGAGACAAGTACCTGATCCCCTGTGAATTTAAATTAATTTATCCAATTTAAAAGGTTATATTAACCTGAAAAAAAAGAGAAGTTTGGATATCGAAGACACTACTAAAACCAATTTATAAGTGAAAAAGTTTCAACATGCAAGCATTATTGAAATAGTAGAGAAAAAAACTGATCTTTTGTTTATAACTCACCAATCCAATCCATAGCATAGACTTTAAATCCACTGCCATTTAGTTGCTTTGCAAAATGATCATATCTTCCACTGAAAACAAAAAAAAATTGTCTTTGAGGCAGGAGTACATATGCTAGCTCTTGCTGTGGTCTACAAGAAATGACATCAGTATTTTACCTATGCTCATTCAGACCATGTAAAATTACAACAAGACCCCTGCACCAACAACAGTTGTATTAATTAGTGGAAGCTACAAATTCTCAAATACAATAGCAAGTACCAAATATTAATATGACATTATTTATATAATGATGTATTTGGACATGGATTTGGTAAGACCACCACTTGAACAGTCTATCTAGGAATTTTAGGCTGCTCCACTTCAGAAATCCAAAAACTTAAAAGAAAATGTAATCAAACCAAGAATCAATAACTATCATATATATGCTTCACAGGTGGCATTAATCCACATATAGTACTTTTCAGTTTATGATGATTAATACTGAAAAAATTTGCCTGTTGTCAAGGTCATTCATCCCCCAGAATTAGCTGTCCATATCAGATGTTCAATTTCATGATGAAAACACTCAAAGCAAACTATCAGTGCATGATATAACCACAACATAGTCCAAGTCAAGCATGGATAGGTTCAATTTCCTGATCCCCCACCTAATTTTTAACAATCAACAAACAAAGGAACAGTACTCAAAGCAGAAATAGTTTGGAAATGAAATACCTAACTTTCCAAAATCAAACAATCTTCCAGTTATCTATTTCACTTTTGCTGAAAATATGTTCGACCTATTCAACCTTGAACTAATACCAAATCCAGTCTGAGTTATATCAAACCATCGAGATGGTCAAAACCCGATTTAATCAAGCGAAAATCAGTTGAACAAATTAAAACAAATTCAATTGAACCAGAGTTTTGAAATTTCTTTATTTAATTCTTTATGTTGTCAAACTGGTGAATAATCGGCGGTCCAACCAATTAAGAACCTTGCCAAACATTGAGAATTAGGTACGAGAAGATATTCGTAAGAATGTAATCCCTCATAATTAAAAATAGGGTTAATTAATGAATATATCACGACTTTTGCCGAAATTTTCAAATCTATCATGACATTTTATTTGTTTCAAATGTAGACTTCAACTCTCGATTCGTTTCAATTGTATCACACCGCAGATTCGAGTTAAGTTTTCCGTTAAACTGCTGACCTAGCATCGATGACGTATCAACCTAAGTCCAATCGGCCATTAATTTAATATAAAAAATATGTAAGCTGACGTGTATTAGAAAGTACAGTGTTTTGGTTACCTATTAAATTTTTGTACTTACTAATACAGTCAGCTTACATATTTTTTATATATTAAATTAATGGTTGATTGGACTTAAGTTAACACGTCATCGATGTCAGGTCAACAGTTAACGAAAAACTTAATCCGAATTTGACGATGTGCTACAATTGAAACAAATCGAGAATTGAAGGCTGCATTTGAAACAAATGAAAAGTCGTGATAGATTTGATAATTTCGGCAAAAGTTATGATATATTCATTAATTAACCCTTAAAAATATTACTTTTTTTTCAATAATGCTCTGCCAAAACAGTAAAATTTCTGTTTCTCAAATAGTAAATACAAACAAATAGCAAATTAAGGCCAACGAAAACGCCAGTAAAGTGTAAAAGTAAATTGGATCAGATAACGTTTTCGGCGTGCAAGCCGATGTGGAATTTCTAGATTTAAGGATCTTCTAGAGAGTTGTGGGTTCCACCGATGGAGCTTTAATGGAAACATTTTAAGCTTGCCCGACACTTCCAGAGAGGTAAAAAACAATCATGCTTTTTTCCCAAGTAAAAATTAGTAGAGAAAGGAGAAGCTTTTACCGAGGTTGAAGGCTGCGATGCGTCCAGGACCGAGTGAAGAGCGCTTCCCCTCGCGCCGTTTGAAACATCGCGAACTCTCTCACGCTTCCCCCCACCTCATCCTCCTCGGCCGACACCTCCCGCACCTTCTCAATGGCCAAAACCCTCCTCGCTACCACCGCCTTCCCCCGCCCGCCGTTCTCCTCCTCCTCGGCTTCGACCGGCACGGGGGCAGTCCTCCGCTGGAACGGGAGCAGCAACAGGAGCAGGAACCCGTTCAGGAGCAGCAGAACGCCACGCAGCGCGAGGAGGGAGAGGACAGCAAGAACGCGGCCCTCCGTTCCCCGCGTCGCCACCAGCGATCGAGACGGCCCGGCAGGCTTCACCGTAGCCTCCATCTCGGTCGCCCGCGAGCTACAGCTCGTCGAGGGCTTCCCATTATCCTCCTCCGGACGGTGGCGGGGGTTCCTTGCCGCCGACGCTCTCGCCCTGATGCAAATCATTTCTACCAATTCCAGGTTCAGAAAAAGGAAGAAAAAAGTCCGATCTTTCGTCAACAAATTCTCTCCTCTATATATTCCAAATTAGATCAAATAACGAGATAATTTTGGTACGAATATTTGAGAACCTTTGATCGAATCGGAGAACTAAAACTGGCGAGATGGATGGAGAATAGAGAGACCTTGTTTTAGAATGGAGAGTTTTATATCTTCTCCTTCATCCCCGGGTAATTATAAGGGTCGTAGACGCCACCGGGGAAGAATGCTTTTATTTTTAAATAACGCCTTTTGAATATTTTTAGTTCTGCAAAATGTATACTCCACCCACTAGCTTACCATCTTGGTGATTAGTATAAGCATGGTTATATGTCCAATTATTACGAAGGTATTTATAGGGTAGCAACAAACCAGTAGAGAAAGAATTTCTATATTCAGTAAACGCTATGCTGAGCACAACGATGGAAAGGGACGGCTGTACGATTACCACGTGTCGAATGCATGGGATAGAATGTGGCGCCCGAGACCGAGGCCGAGGCCGCGGAGGAGCCACAGGCTAACTTTTCACGTGTAAGAATTAACCCACTTGAGTACCTGCGTTATAAATGGTTATAGTTGCGGGCCCAACCTTTGATATAAGAGTGGGCTACACAAACACTGTCGGGGTAGCTGATTGGGGAAGTTGTTGATAAGGTAAGGGAAGGTAGGTTCTGCGATACGAAGAAGTCTTTGGTCCATGACCACCTTGCGCTGTGCCGTCGATGTGTGGCACGTGTCACGTAGCAAACTTCTTCAGTAAAAAAACACCCTTGTCCAACCGCGCCAAACGAGTAGGGCCGCTGGAATCTACTGGAAGCACCACCGACCACTGATTACAAGAAAAAAATTGTTTTTTTAATTTATTACTAAATATATTCTTGAGCAATTATCTAAAATCATAATTTTAACGTAAATTTTCTTCGATCCATAATATAAATTTTAATTTTCTCGAATCCATAACTAAGACGACATGAGAAATAAATTCCTATGAAAAATTATAATTCTCATGAATTAACTTTTCACCTATATTTCTCGGAAAGTACCAAAAAATATATTTGGTCGACAAAAGATTACTAGATAGGAAGTGTAACTTTTCACTTGTAACATATTTGATTGACATAGGTATTTCCTAGGAAATATACATCAAATGATCAATATACTCTTCTTTTTATAAATTAATATTTTAATTTATGTATACTAGAATATATGAAAAAATTAATAATTTATAATTTATAATATATTATTTCATATATAATTTATATAATATATAATTTATTATATATAAAAAATTAATTTTTATTTTAAATTAATATAAAAAATTTACATATTTTATTTAAAAATAAATTAAAATAAAATAAATAAGTCAATAATTTATAAACTATTTGATATTATAATGTTGGAAACATAAATTAAGTCTAGCATTAAATGCAAATGTGATGATATAATTATTTTTTTCTTTTAAATACAACACAGAAAGTGCAACTTACCTAGGTCCTCCTAGGTAAGTTACTTCCTGCATTTTGTAGGAAGTCACACTTTTTGAGAAAATTGTACTTCCTGCAAACTGCAAGAAATGTATCAACCAAATAAGATCAAAAAATATAATTTACTGGGAAGTTGTATCAATCAAACTACACCTAAATGGTCAAAGTTTCGAATTTGTCCTTCATTTCAAAACATATTCTCTTTTTTACTAATTAAAGACTTTTAAATTTTTAAATGGCTCAAAATAAAATATTTTTTATATTATTCATAATAAATTAAAATTTGGATGTTACCATCTCATACTTTTAGTCAAAATCTTTAATACATTATATAGTTTTGGCCTTAAACTTTAAGAAATTTCAAAACAAAAAAAAAATTTAACATAGGTATTAAAAATATATATATTAGCAACAGTGTCTCTAGTTTAATGAAATATTTAGTGTTCAAGAACTTCTATAAGAGTCTTGAGACCAAAAACTTTTATCTAAAATTTTTGATTAATTTTAGAACTAAAAAAATAATTTTAATTCATTACATTTACGTCATGTGACATAAAATTTGTCTTGCACATTTAAAAAAAAATCCGAAAGATAATAGTTTCATTTCAAGAATGAGGATAAAAGTAATTACAATAGGTGCAACAGATTGCACTTGAGAACATCACTTCCATGACAGAAGGAAAATAAGATTTTAAAACATGAATTAACATTCATTCATCATCGACAGGGCCATGCTTATTACATCTTCCACCGAGTAAGTTTGTTCATTAAAGATGAAATCGTTTCGGCACTTTCATAAATTCCAAATGATCCATCCAAAGAGAATTAATTGGTTAGGCTGATTCTAAAAACGAAGTTTCACCAGCGACCAACATTCATCTGGTGAAGAAAAGTCTAGTTGTTGTATGCTCGCCAAATGAGATATGCTCCAAACCTGTCTCACAAAGTAGCACTCGAAAAATACATGGATCAAGATTTTAGGAGACGAAGAACATCCCGGGCACAATATCGAGGGAATAAATACTCCCCGAGCTTGCATCATTGACTTGACATGAAGAGAGTTTCGACAAAACCTCTATATGAAGTGTTGTATCTTTGGAGCTATTTTTAACCTCCAGATTGAGGTCTAGTTCAAATTTGAGCTGTAGGTTGCAACGTCACATAGATTGTCCAATAGGTGAAGGTATCCTGAGTTAACAGTGTAGCATCCTGACTGGTTGAGATGCCAAATTGAGACGTCTCTTCCTTGATGATTCTTAATGTCAAGAATAGAGTCAACTAAGGACTCTGGGAAGAAGCTCCGAACAGCAGGAGCATTCCACAGTCTAGTTTGGCGATCAAAGAACTCAGCTATCAAGAAGGGAGAAGTAGATGAATGACTTGGACCAGCGAGTTGAAACTAGGGTTCCACAAGAAGCCAAGGGGAGCCAAACATTGGGAGGGTAGAGGAAGATCCTATTCTCCAGTACATACCGGACATTAAGAGCTCTCGACCTTTGATGATGCTCCTCCATCCCCAAGATGGGTTCGACCCTAAGGGAGCTTCAGAGAAAGAAGAATGAGGAAAGTATTTTCCTTTAAGGGTCTTGCTAAGGAGGGATGTTGGATTAAAGACAATTCGCCAAGCTTGTTTAGCTAGTAAAGCTATGTTGAAACTTTGCAATCTTTGAATTCGAGACCTCCTTGTTTTTTTTGTTTTTTTTTAACAAATATAGAAAGTCATAATATGTGACTATACTAGGGTTCGAACCATAGATCTCTAGGCAACATACAATTACAATATATTGCCACCAACTGTGCTACCCACAGTTGGCATCCGAGACCTCCTTGTTCCTTTGGCTTGCATAGGATATTCCATTTAATCCAATTCATACCCTTCTTATCACCTTTCCCTCACCACCAAAAATTCCTACACATGCGATTAATTTGATCAGATAAGCATTCCGGTAGGAGAAAACATGCCATAGCATAAATCGGGATTGTAGATAAAGTAGATTTGATTAGTGTAGCTTTGCCAACACGAGACAAGAGTCGAGATTTTCACCCCTCAAACTTGTTCTTCACTTTTGAGATGATGAAGTCAAAGGTTGAGGACTTGGATCTATTAACAGTGGAGGAAAGGCCAAGATAATGTTCTTACACACCTATATGTCTGATCCGAAATTCATTCCCAAACTGCGATCAGAGCCTGTGAGGAGTGTTCCTCGAATAGAATAGTGTCGATTTGTCCATGTTAATCATAAGGCCACTCAAAATTTCAAATTCCTCCAGGGTGCTGTGTGTAAGGTGAATACGATTCCTATCAGCCTTGCAAAAAATCATGATGTGGTCTACGGAAAATAGGAAGGATATAGGAGGTGCTTGTCGACTGATCTTAATACACTAGAAGCCCACATTCATCTTAAGATGGTTTAGGAGGAAGGATAACCCTTCCATGCATATGACAAATAAAAAGTGAGAGAAGGGGCCTCCTTGCCCTGGTGAGAAGTAATCATACGCATTGCCGCCAACCAGAATGAAGAAAGAAGTGGAGCAAATGCACTAAAGATTGATCTCCGAGAAGTGCCTATGGAATCCTAGTCGATCCATCATCAGTTTAAGAAAAGACCAATCCACGCGGTCATACGCCTTGCTTAAGTCTAGCTTCGGTGTCATTTCCACTGAGGAATTCTTCTGTTTTCGCTTGAGATGATACATGAGTTCATGCGCTAGAAGAATGTTATTATAGATAAGCCGGCCTTTGATGAATGCACTTTGGTTTAGAGAAATAATTCTATGCATTAGCGGCTGCAGACGTTGCATTAGAACCTTTGAAAATATTTTGTAAATACAGTTACATAAACTTATTGGTCTCACCTGAGACATGTGTTGAATCACTCTACCCTTTGGAATGAGGGCTAAAAGGGTATAGTTAAGTCCCTTCAGTATTCGACGGATGCGAAAGAAATCTAAAACATCATCCACAATATCTTTTCCGTCGAGATGCCAAAAGAATTGGAAGAACACACCAGTGAAGCCATCCTCTCCTAGAGCACTGTCTCCCTTAATCAAGAAGGTAGCTTGTTTCACTTCTTCAGGAACCATACGTAGAAGCCAACGGTTCATACGAGCAGTGACTTTGGAGGGAAGATTGTTAGTTGCGTATGGTTAGCCGATGTCTTTGAATTATACAACTCCTTATAATAACAAGAAGCAACATCAACCACTCGGTTAGAACCCTCGCACCACATACCATTTTTGTCCATGATTTGGTTGATCGAGTTGAAATGACATCTCTCCTTTACACTGGCATGAAAGTATGTCGTATTTTGATCTCCCTCATGCAGCCACTTAACTCGAGCCTTTTATTTCCAATGTGTCTCTTCATTCTTGAGCTCCATTGTAAGTAAGCTTTTCATGTGTTGATTTCCTCATATTGAGTGGGAGACGGCATTTGGGATAGAGCAAAATTTTGAGCTTTCAGCTTATGCATGACACTATGAGCATTCGTCTGGTTGGCTCTCTTCCAAGACATAATAGCTTTCCTTACATTTTTCAGTTTCTCGGCCACTTTGACTTGTTTGGTCCCATGTATTAGGATCTGCCAAGCAGCAGCAACAACTGGGCTAGCTAAACTATTCACATTTGAGCCATCTACGATCAAATTTGAATCTTTTGTTCAGTTTAATCATCAGTGTAGTAGTCATCAATAGAGGACGGTGATCACTTCCGAGCTCATCAAGATGAGAAACTTGGCAGGAGGGATGAAGATTAAACCTTATCATTGGCAAGAAAGAGATACATGACCTGCTCAATAAGTTGGTCTGAGTTTCTTTTGTTATTCCATGTGTAAGGATGACATGTTGTAAGGAATTTCATCGGCCTGCAGGAAGAAATAAGAAATGACAAATTATTATAGGAGGAAGAGGTGAATCTAGAGCCTCCAAGTTTTCCTAATCTCTCAATATTTCGTTAAAATCTCCCGCAATCAATAGGGCCATGTTGGCATTGGATAAAGACAAGGACAGTTCCTTGCATTGTTCCTTGTGAATCACATGATTATAGTGGAAGTGGACTCTAATGAATCGCCATTCTCTATTTAAAGTCGGGTCCAAGAATTTGGCTTGAATGGAGAACGAGTTGGAGGTGAGAATAGAGACCTGTAATATGATTTTACAATCCAACGGAAGACCATCGGCCCTTCCATTAGGATTCACAGTACTAAAAGGATACAACATTAAATATTGTAGCATTTCATTGCTAGAATATTTCATAATTTAATACATCAACCGAAGTTGTTGTAGAACATGTGAGATGGCTATCTGAAACTTACTTTTATACGTAAATTATACTTGATTTTTTATATAGAAAATTTTCAAAATCATTATAAAAATATGACACAAAATAAGTTTAAAAAAAAATATTAACAAGCCTATAATTTTTTACTCATCATTAATTAATGTTGCTCATTCGCTATATTAAATATTTCTCCTTTTCTATACTCGAAATTTTTTCTCCTATCACTCTCCCAAGACCAACAATTAGCAATATTTTACCTTTTTGCTCCATTTTCATTTTATTAGTTGAATATTATATAAATTATTTTTTTTTGAAAAAAGGTGAGGCCGAAGCCACACCATCTATTTCATAAGTAGTGGAATGCACAAGTTACTTATGAATGTACAAGTGAGCGTTTACAAACGATTACCGGATCACACAAACAAATAAGTAAACTTAAAGCTAATCAAACCGAGGTTCATACGAGTCCAGAAACTGATTCCTAAATTAACCGCCGAAATTTAGTCGGTCAATTTCGTTTGAAAGATAATACCGTAAACCTTGTTTGATATTTTTTTATAAAAATTATGCAATTACATTCTTTTTTTAGTTTGTTTCAATGTAAGTCACGTTTGGTTTTTCTTAATTATCTTAGTATATTTATCATTCACACACTATAGATCTAAATTGAGCATAAAATAATTATTGATGCTTTTTTTTTTGAAAATTTTGATGTGCATGACTTATTATTTTTTAGTATGTTTATTGTTTATAAAAGGCGGTAACTAAGTTTAATTTGATTTTTTTAAAAATATAAAGTTAGCATGTGCAAAGGTGGCAATGGGCCGGGTTCGCCCATGGGTGGCACGAACTTGGCCTAGAAAGGGGTCATGCTTGACCCGACCCAAAAAATTTTAGGTCGGGCCAAGCACGACCCGTCAGTGCCCAAGGGATGGACTGGGCTCGTCCCTTGGGGCACGCGAGCCATGCTCGACATGGCTCGTGTTCGTGTCGTGCTGATCAAGCATGGCACGCGCCAGGGCAGGCCCTGGCGCCACCCCAAGCTTGACCAGTAGTCCAGCCTAATGCAGACCAAGTTGGTTTGCGCTCGGCCTGCACCAGACCAAGCTAGTGCAGTTGGTATGTGGTAGACCAAGCTGGTGCAGCTGATCTGCGCCATACTAGCCTGGCTACCTGGTATATGCGCCATACCAAATTGGTTTGCACTTGAGCACAAGCTAGCCTACCGGGTCAGGCCGAGCCTTGTGCCGGGTTGGGCCACCCCTTTGGAAATCCGGGTCGTGCTCGGATTTCACTCAGGTCGTGCCAACAATGGCTCGCCTGATAACGGGCTTGGGCCATCCCGGGAATGACCCATTGCAACCTCTAAGCATGTGTATGCTTTTTATACTCATCTTTGATTTGAATATAAAATGGCATTGGTGATTTCTTTGTGTTTTGATGTAAATAATTCTTTTTTTTTCTTTAAATATTCTTTTATGTGTTTGCTAATATTATTTTATTATTTTAAAAAAGATATCTGTGCATGTTCATGATCCAAATATTCATACAGATAGAAAAATTTGTACTCATATTTAAATGAGTGAAAAATGGCTATTAGATATTTCATTGATATGCATAAAAAACTCGAACTTATGAAGGAAGGCGCCAAAGGCGACTACCTCAATCCCGGCAAAAACGCCACTAAGATCTGGATCATGAAGCCAAAGAAGCCACCAGATCTCGGCAACAGCTTCGACATGTCAGTCTCCTTGTCTTCTGCAAGGAACGAGTCCTCTCAAGCAAGTGATGGAATGGTATTCGAATCAGCGAAGGCGGTAGTGGCGGGGAAAGGGGGATCGAAGGAGATCCCAACCCTTTCCTTGCTAAATCGGATTAAAGGAAACCTGGTTCTTGGGCTGCCTTGTTCAAGGAAGCGAACCAGTCACCCACTCTAGATTACAATAAGATGGCAAACGTATGGATCAAAGCCATTCAAGAAAATTCCTCCGATGAAATCTTCATTGAAGATGAACTCATGAAGGTTGCTCGAATGAACTGGACCAACTGCTTATATGGTAAATTCTTTGGGAGAACTCTCCCTCTACCATTAGTTCAATCTATTTTACCTAAAATTTGGTAGCTAAAGCATGCAATGCAAGTAATAGATCTAGCTTCAGGTTTTTTTCTTTAAATTTGCAAATGTTGAAGATATGAGCTTAGTTTTGTCTAATGGACCATGGTTCTTGAACGGCCAAGTGCTGCTCCTAACACCCTGGAAAGTCAATTTTCAACTCATGCTAGAAAAAATCGACACAATACATGTATGGATTCACTTCCCTGGTCTACCTATTGAATACCTACATAAAGAAATTTTGCTGAAAATAACATCCACTGTTGGCCAACCTATGAAAGTAGATGAGATTACAGCTAAGGGTGTAAGAGGCAAATAAGCTCATATCTGTATCCTATGGGAATTAAATAGGAATGTTCCCAATGGAATTTGGATCAACTGCATGGGCAATAGGCTATGACAGGCAATTGCATTCGAGAATATCCCAAAACTCTACTATAGGTGTGGCAAAATTGGACACTTAATTGAAGCCTGCAATG
This sequence comes from Canna indica, assembly GCA_034359265.1. Taxonomy (NCBI): domain Eukaryota; kingdom Viridiplantae; phylum Streptophyta; class Magnoliopsida; order Zingiberales; family Cannaceae; genus Canna; species Canna indica. The sequence goes on along the minus strand of CP136898.1, from coordinate 24,390,287 downwards.
AATCAATCGCAAAGTCTCATTTAACTGTAACAGTTATAGCTATGGGAGCCATCCATATTGATAAAAATATTACCAATGCAAGCAAGGGGGAAACAATTCAAAAGAACCTCGGAGACAGAGGTATATGGTCCCTGGCAGTTGGTAAATAGAAAGAAGAGGTTTCCTAATGGAAGAAAGGATATGAGTAAAAATAAAAATCTAACCTTGGCAACAAGACTAAAAATGCCACCTTATGGCACATTTAGGCCCTACAAAAATGATACGGTGCCTACCATGTTGATCAAAAGAAAGCATGGAACTTGAGCTGAGAAATGAAAAAGAAAAGGTACCAGTTGAAAACCCTTTTATCGAAACAAGCTTGATCCTCAACATCAGAATGTAAGCCACCGGCTCATTAAGTTCTCAGCAATTAATGATTTTCCCATACAAGTACCAATAACTATGGAGGAAAGTATTGAGAAAATGCATAAGAAAATATCAGACTGTTAGTGAAATCAATGAGAAGGAACTACTGGTCAGTGAGGGAATTAGCACTGACTTACTTGCTGCTTCCCAACAATCTAATTCAAAGAGAAGAAAAGTTCTCAAAACATTAATTCCTCCAACCTTCTCTTCAGCGGTAAGGTTAATAAAGGGAAGAAAAGGAGATACTCCAATGATCCAAAGGTCATCATCCCTGATGGTGACCCTATGCTAAGTTAGGAAAGCAACACACCAAGCACTGAATAATGGTAAAATCCTCTCTTGGAATATTAGAGGTAGGCTAAAAGATGCAGCTTGGGATCACCCTAAAATTCTGATGGACAAAAACAATCCTGAATTGATTTGTCACTTGAAACACATCTAACTGAGGCTAATTCTCTTATATGCATTAGCAAGTTTGGCGCTAACAGGTTTGGAATATATGTAGCAGGCAATGGTAGTTCTGGTGGCATAGTTTTAGATTGGAGGAAAAATATCTTTGATGTAAAGCAGTAACAATAGGTCGGGCAACAATAGAATCTGGGCAAGGCTTGATAAAGCAGTAATCAACTGGTCCTGGTTGAGCAACTACAGTAAGAAATCAGTACAACATTTTATTCACAGCTGGGAATGGTGGAAATGATAGGAAAACTAATAAGAATTTTACATTTGAACACTATTGGTTTGAATACCAAGATGTTGAACAACTCATAAAAGAAAATTGGCATCATAGAACAATGACTACCAACATCATGTCTGAGGTAGGCAAGAATCTAAAAACATTGAGTGGCAAACTCACTATATGGGCAAAATCAAACATTGGCCACTTAGAGAAGAGTCATGGTGAGGCCAAGGCAGAACTTGCAATGCTTGACCAGCTTAATGAAGCAGGCAACTAAGGGTATCAGCATGATAAGGTGTGTTGGTGAAAGGGTCACACTAGAGGAGGGGTGAATAGTATGTTAACTAATCAATTAGTCTAAATTCGGTTTTAATCATTTACTTGATTACTTAGACAATTCACTATTTAACGACTAAATGCGGAAGCGAATAATAAAGATAAGCAATGCAATACACAAAGAAAATAATGCTAACACAATTATTTATAGTGGTTCAGCCCCAATGCCTACTCCACTATCTAAGCACTCCGCTTAGGATTTCCAAACTAAACTTTACTATATTAATCTTGTTTTTTTTACAACGAGGACTTTGACCCGAAGAGTCTCACTCTCAACCTAAGGCACTTCCACACCTGAAAGTCTCTGTCTTCTTACCGAGAGCACTCTTCTACCTCAACCCTAAGGGATAACTCAACTAATCCTAGTAAACTAAGTTTACAATGGTGGATTTAAGCCTTAACACCAAGACAATCACCAACCCAATTAACCTAGCACTCTAGGTTTAAACACACTCATATACAATGAAATAAACAACAATATACAACAATAAATGGAGCAATAAATCAAACAATAAAGTACTTAGCTCCACAACAAGATTCCTAGCTTTCTCTTGATGCTTTTGATGGTTAATCAATGAAGGAATAAAGTCAAGATCAAGGTTTTTGGCTCAAGCTAGGGTTTTTGCAAAGAGTGGCTCAATGAGACTTGTGATTGATCAAAATAATATCTCAAAGGTAGTAGGAGTGATCAAGATTAGGGAGGAAAGCTCTCATGGCCTTGTATTTATAGGCCATGAAGAGAAGAGAAACACGTCTCTTCTCAACGGGCAATTTTTTGCCCGTTATCGACCGTCGATCGTAGGTACGGTCGATCGCCCGAGCGACCGCTAAGCGACCGAAGGCATTTTTCCCGTTCTAGGCATCGATCGGTCGACGCTCAGTCAACCGAAATGCCTTCTGTCGGTCGACCGAATCTGGGCAGGGCTGATTTTTTTTGCTTTGTTTATTCGTTTCTAATTTCGGTCTTCGCTAAGTCTACTTATATAACATTTATTAACTTCAAGTTAATAACTTTAAAACATAAATATTATATAAGGATTACTCCATTTGGATTCAATAAAAATATCAAAAAAATCAAGATCCTTAAAAATCAAAATATAACTTTTGGGATCTAGTACAAATTTTCGAAAACCGGAACTTTTATAATTTCTCGGATCAAATATAGGTAGACTAAAGGCTTCCAAAAAATCCATAAAAATATCCTGTTATCTAGTTTTTACCTAATAAATAATTACCGGTATTTTTGTGTCAAAAAAATGTCTATGTCATATAGCCCTCCAAGGAGATCCCTAAGGTTAGTGAATTCCAAGGTCATTTTCTAATTTGTCGATTTTTCATGCTTTGGAGTTCGGGATTGGTTTTTAGGTTTCTTAGCATCATCATGAGGATTTACAATTTATCTAGACATCCTAAACCTAAACTCTATCTTCCCGATGAATCCGAGTGCGTCGACCAACGTCCTTTCGATTTTCTAATTTCTTCGATATTTTCGATCGTGGACGTCGTGCACTAATCGATATGGAACCTGAAAATAATTCTCCATGAAATCATTAGCTCCATGTTTGTTATCATCAAAATCGAGATTAAGACCAAGGTTAAAAACCTTAGGCCAACAAGGTGTTTAACTAATAAGATCATGACATTAAATAGGCAAATACATCTCAAATGATGGTCCAAGGCCAGACTTAAATGGCCGAAGGAAAATGATAAAAACACAAAAAATTTCCATCACCTTGCCAAGCACAAGAAATGCAAAATCAATATTAATAGTATATGTCATGAGGGAATGCATATCAGTGAGTCCACAGAAGTAGCCAATGCATTTGCTGACTGGTACAAGAAACTTTAGAAGGAAGACACAGTGACACTAGGATGCCCTGAATGGAAAAAAGTTGAGAACTTAAAATGAAAAAGATTACATAACAAGGATAAAATACAACTCAGCAAAGATTTTTCCACTGAGAAAATTTGGAGGGTTGTTAATAGTCTTGGGAGGGGGAAAGCTCCTGGACCCGATGGGTTTAATGTTAAATTCCTTATCAGATATTGGAGCACTTTGGAAAATACAATACACTTGGCAATTAAGGAATTCACTTTAACAACTCTACCCGACTCTTGGGGGGAAACAAGGCTTATTTTCATACCCAAAAATGAATGGCCTACTGGAATCACTGACTACAGGACCAATGCACTTTGCAATGTCACCTATAAAATTTTGTTTAAAGCCATTGTTAGTAGGATTAAGCCTAGCATCAAAAAATTGATATCATATGAACAAAGTGCTTTCATTGAAGATAGAAGGCTGCATGATAATGTAATGATTGCAAGTGAGATTATAAACATCATTTATAAATCCAAAAGAAAGAAGCCTTATGTCTTGTTAAAGGTAGATTTGGAAAAGACTTTTGATAGTCTCTTGGAAGGTAGTGAACCAAATCCTCAAATTCATGAACTTCTCTAGTTCTTTAATTCAATGGATAATGGCTTGTTTATGTTCTGCTAATTAAATTCAGATGTTGTACTGATGGGAACATATTGGAAGAATTCAATAGTGCAAAAGGAGTTAGGCAAAGGGATCCCTTGTTGTCAACTCTAACTAGCACAGTTGATGGTAACATCTTGTATGTTTCCTAGAAGTCTGGGGTTCAAACTCTATTATACTCTATCTTTGCTATAATAATAATAATAATAATAATGATAATAATAATAATAATAATAATAATAATAATAATAATAATAATAATAAAAGAGGATCCCTTGTCACCCTATATCTTTATTATAATGCGGGATTTATTATCAAGAATCCTAAATGAGGAAGTTGATAAAGGCCAAATAAAAGGGTTCAATTATAGAGGATTAAAAATCAACAATCTTTTCTTTGCAGATGACCTCTTAATCATTGTGAAAGGCAGCATTGACAACTGCAAGAAGGTCCAGAAAGCGCTAAGTCTATATTGCAAATTAATTGGTCAGAAAATAAATATCAAAATATGAGCTTTTCTTCCCTAAGTCTTGCAATAGCAGTATCATTGAGGTTGTTTGCGGTGAATTTGATATCAAGGAGGGGCATTACCCAATGAAATACCAGGGTGCTTTCATTGGGCCTCAAAAGCTAGACAAAAATTACCAGGAAATCATACTCTCCAAAGCCATTTCAAAAGTTGAAAGATGGGCAGGCCGAAAAAAATATTTCACAAGCTGACAGAATGATTTTGCTCAATTCAGTCATGAATTCACTCCCTATCCACACCATGGTCACAACCTAGATAAGCAACAATACAATCAGAAGTATCAGAGCATTGCAAGGAAATACCTATAGAGCCATGAGAATGCAAAAAAAAGGTCTACATCTCATTGGGTGGAAAAATGTTACTGTAAGCAAATTCATGGGAGGCTTGGGAATAAAGGACCTGGGATAGGGGTGGCAATTTGAATCGGTTAACCGTGATTAACCGGTTAACCGAACCGCAAAATTCGATTTTGGATAGTGGTTTTGCAGTTCGGTTTCCGTTAGTAAAACTCAAAAACCGCTTTAAATCAGTTCGATTTCGGTTAACGGGTCGTGGATAACCAGTAACTGAAACCGGCTATAAATTTTGGTTTCGGTTACCGATTAACCGCAAATAACCGGTATCCGAAACCGTTTATAAACATCAACTATTAAATTATAATCCGAAACTCATTACCACGTGCTCATTCATTTACCGGTTTACCTTGTAACCTAAGTTTCTAACCCTAAATTTCTCCATTTGGTGCTGACTCCCTCTCCACAGTCCCACTCCCTGTCGCTGACTCCCACTCGGCCACTCCTCGACTCCCTCTCCTACATCTCACTGGACTTCAAGCAGGAGCTGGAGATGGTGAAGACAAGCTCGTCCGTGGAGAAGAATTACGAGCTCCCCGATGGGCAGGTCATCACCATCGGCGCCGAGCGCTTCCGCTGCCCTGAAGTCCTCTTCCACTGTCCATGATCGGGCCACCAAAAAGGTGTTCTTCCCCACCCTTTTTCCTTTGAGGGGGGGAAGAAGGAATCTTTATGCTTCTTCTGCTTCATCTTTTATCTTTGGAGGACCACACACTCCTCTATTGCCTTCCTTCTTGATGGATAATTAGTCTCATTTTCGGAAGAAGCTGACTCTTTGCTTCATTCTTTTATCTATTCTAACACTATGTTTGGATTGAGGGTTTCGGAAGGTTTCGGAGGGGTTTGGAGGGGGAGGGTTTTGGAGGGGTTTAAAACACCCTATTTGGATAACTTTTTTGAGGGTTTCGGAATGTTTCAGAAGGTTTTGGAGGGATTTGAAGAGTTAATGAATTAAAAATAGTTAAATTACAAAAGTATCATTAGAACAAAAATATATATTATTATAAACGAGGGCATATCGGTCTATCAAATCCCTCCAAATCCTTTATGAAATTTAACCAAACAAGGTTTTTAAAACCCTTTCAAAAATCTCCAAACCTCTCCCCCTCCAAAACCCTTCAAACTCCTTCAAACCCCTCCCCCTCCAAACCCCTTATTCAAAGTTATCCAAACATAGTGTAAGTTTCTTTTTCTTAATCTTGCATAATGTATTGTTGTGAATGCATCAAATTTTTAAAAAATATTTAGACTATCTTTTTATTTTTTTGTTCTTCTTTTTTGTTGCTCCTTTTACCTTTTTCGTTATAAATCTCTTCCTGGTTAAAGTGAACCATTCCGCAACTGTTTATGTTGTCATAGATTGGAAGAACTGATCATTTTCTAGCTTTTGTCTTATTTTTTTGTTTTTTTGTTGTTCTAAGAAGGACTTGTATGGCAACATCGTCCTCAGTGGTGGAACCACCATGTTCACTAACATTGTTGATAGGATGAGCAAGGAAGATCACTGCGTTGGCTCCCAGCAGCATGAAGATCAAGGTGGTTGCTCCTCCGGAAAGGAAGTACAGTGTCTGGATTGGAGGATCCATTTTGGCTTCTCCCAGCACTTTCCAATAGGTATATATGTTCAGGATTTGAGATTTAGCTTCTTTAATTTTAGTATTTGATACATTGTGTTTGGCATGTTTCATATGTGGATTGCAAAGGCAGAGTATGATGAATCTGGGCCTTCGATTGTGCATAGGAAGTGCTTCCGAGACTTCTTCTATTGTGGGAGTGATAGGAAATGTGAGATGATCAGCAACATCGTTAGTGGATTATACATTTTCATTGTCTTCTTGTGTTATGAAATTTTGGTTTCTCTTTACTTTGGCTTTTGATTCTGCAAGCCAATAACGAGTAATAATTAATAATTCTGGTTACAACAAGCTTTCATTCTTTTGTAATATGATTTAATCGGTTATCCATTTACTATCGGTTAACCGGTTAGTCAACGGATAACTGATTCTATCCGAACCGAATAATTCGGTTTCGGTTATCCGCGGATAATCGAAACCGAGCCGGTTTCGGTTTCAGATATAAGTTTTTGAAACCGGCCAGTTTCGGTTTCGATTTCGGTTAGCAGGTTTGGAAATCGGTTTCGGTTTCGGTTAACCCCCAAAAGTGTAGTTAACCGAACCGTTGTCATCCCTAACCTGGGAGTAATCAGGAATTCCATCCATGCAAAAAGAATCTTACCATTCATAAATAAGGAAAAGCACTTATGGTCAAGGATGCTACTTGCCAAGTACATAAGCTACCATCCTTGGTTTTTTAACAAAAATAATAGCTTTTCTTGGTCATTCAAAGGCTTACATGAGACGATTCAAACACTAAAAGAGGGGCTAAGAATGAAGGTTGGCTCAGGAGCATATATTGATTTGCTAAAAGATCCTTAAATTTCAAACATTCCCATCATTAAATGACCCACTTTCATCAACATGGACCTGCAATTGAAATTTCAGAAAGTTAGCCAATTAATCAAGGGTAATGACTGGGACCATGAGTCTGTTTTGGATCTCTTTTGGGGAATTCACTACAATAACATTACACAGATCCATATATCAAAGAAAAAGGCTAAAGACAGGTGGATATGGTCAGTTGATAACTATGGTGATCTTAGTTGTCAATTTTCTTACAACTTTTTAAAGCAAAAGCAAATTGACAATGAGGATACAAAACAAAATTGGAAGAAAATTTGGAATCTTAAAGTCATCCTCAAAGTAAAAATCTTCATTTGGAAGCAGATATGGGGTAGGCTCCCTACAACTTGGCATATAGCTAAGCATTGCAATGTCACTCCACACAACTATTTTGTATGTAATGACAATACTGATACCAGCAGTCATATCTTTTTCGAATGTCCCTTTGCTAAGTTGTTTTGGGACAAGCTAGAAATGGAGCTCAACCATTGTTTCAAATTCAGAAACAACGGGAGAGATGGAGCCTGGATGAATGAATGCAATGAGACTAAGTCAAACTTGAAGGAATGGGTCACTGAACTAATAGCTGCCTCCCTTTGGAACCTATGGAAAAACAGAAACAGTGCTTGCTTCAGAAGCTGCAAAATGGGACTAAACACTCTATTCTCCAGAGTCATATCTGATATCAATTGGAATAGCAACTCCACCAAAGAAAAGAAAACTGCAGATGGTAAGGAAACAAATAACCTCAATGAAATTTTGCAAAGTAGTGACAATACTTATGCTATTTTCAGTGGTGCAGTATGAAAAAATAATGAAGAAAATGCAAGTCTTGAGGTATGCATATATTTCAGATAAGAATGGTAATATGATTGCTAAAGCTTACTGTGCAAAAAAGTACAAATTCTCCTCTGGATGCTGAGTTATGGGCAATCTGGTCAAGGATATTAAAAGCTAAAGACCTCAAGATTAAAGATATATCCATTCTCTCGGATTGTCTTAAAGCTATCAATATACTGAATAGGAAGAAGACAAGCCACCTTGGTTCTTACACAGCCTAGTTAGAGATATTTGGTCCTCCGGAATTAAACTCAATGTGAAGGGTTGGTATTATATTAATAGAGAATTCAACAAGGTAGCACACCAAATTGCAAAGGAAGATTACAAAGAGAGTTCTGTAAACCAGCCAGTTGCACATAGTAATGCTAATACTAGGGTGCTGCAGGAGCTCAATGTAAACATTTTACAATTAGGCAACATTCACGAGCTTAATAAGCAAGATACTAGTACAGTTTGTAATATAAACTTTGAGGTGCCTTTAGGCACAAATTCCGTAAGTCATTTGGCATGAAGCAACAATATGCATGACTCTTAAGAAGGAATATATTCCTGCTCTGTTGAGGGCGAGGAATGTAAAACTGATGGTCCTCTACATCCTCCATCCTTTCAGTTGAGCAGGAAGTGACCTTACTACCTTACCTGGAGGTTTCTTCTATAAAAAAAAGATATTTCATTGATAGGTTTTAATATACAAATCAAGTTTATTCAATCTCTTTTATATGATTTTGAGTATTGCAAAATTATATTTTGTCCTTTTCTTTTTATTAAATTCTAAATCCACCGGCAATCTTTGTAGCTCACTATTTGTAATTAATCATATAATCTATGTAGTCAAATAATGTGAATTAATATCATGTCTCAAATTAATATCAACCATACATTAATCAATATGCATGAAGACCCTTAGCTTAATTGAGTCAAAATCAATTAGTAATTTTCCAAGACAGCAAACCATTTAATTTAATTAAATATTATTTTAATATTTATTAATTATCTATTAATTAAAGTAATATAATTGTAATTATGTTATAATACTAAAAAAATAGAACAGTCTTTTCAAACGATCTCTGATCTAAAATTCGATATCGTCATCGCTTTTGGAACGTGAAAATTTATAATTTTGGTATTCACTCCAACTCCATCTGATAACTCTAAATCATCCAAATAATTAATTTTTTAAAATCTAATTAATTTAATTAATCAATCAAATATAATTATTAGTTATTAAATAGAAACCCAACTTGATCCATTCTTCTCCTCTTCTCCCAATGCGGCCCACCCTTCCACCCCGAACACACGTTGGGTAGGCCACTTGGCCGTCAGCAACCAGTCCAAAGGTGTCATCGCCTTACCCTGCGCCTTCCCATGCCAGCGAGGGCGACGATCAATGGAGGCCGCAACTGTGGCTGCTGCCACCGACATCAACGACTGCCTGGGCCATCGGCACTAGCCCGACGGCCCTGCTACTCATATCTGCTAGCTGCCACCAATGCTAGTAGGGCGCCAACCAGCACTGCAAGCGGGCAGTGGTTATAGCCCTGCATCTGCTCGGTCGCATTACGCCTGCGATGCAGCTGCTATCGTACGGCCCGAGCCCAACACATAATACTCTAGCCCGACTCAAAAATGTTGTCGATGAAGACAACGGGAAACCACGAAAAAAGAAGAAGAAGAAAGCAGGATAAGAATCGTGGTTTGAGAAATTTTGTGCAAAAGCCCTTCATGAATTAAGTTTTACAAATAAGTCCTTTAACCCCAAATAAAATTTCGCAAAATTTTTAGAAAACTCAAAAATAAAAAAACAGTTATTCAAATATTTTGGGTGTAACAAGATATTTATACTTCAATTTTTTTTTTAATGTTATATAGAAAGATTTATACATCTTTATTGTTAATCAGTATAATCTCTTTTGATGCATTAGATATACCGATTAAATTCAACTAATTTTTACTTAATTCTGTTAATTTTCAAATTTTACTAAAATTTTATTGTATGTGAGTATATTGAGAGGAAGCTCTTATAAAATTTTCTTAATTTTTTCGTTCTAAACTAAATTTATGAAAAATAATAATATGATTTTTATTAAAAAAATCACATGTTATCCTCCTTTAAGTAGTTGAATTGGAAGTTCTCGAAATCAGAAGAAATGTATTTTATTTAAAAATTTTGTGATTAAAGTATGTAAATGATGTTTTCTCTAAATTTAAATGAGTTGGAAGTAAGACAAATTATTTGTGTTACCACCTGATTAAATGAGTTCCATTTTATGATTAGGTGGGGCCGGGTCAATTAAGGCATGACGTGCCAATTGAGTGGGATTGGATGCTTTTTCCAAATTCGATCTGAATTGTTTGAATTCGAATTGAATTCAATCATCTCAATTTACAAAACGTGATAAATGAATAATCACGAGCATTTCCGCCTACGCGAAATTGGAAATGAAGGAAGGTGCAGTGATTGCGACATCTGATAGTACTAAAAGCCACTCATTTAGGTCGAAGTTTTACGATGATTAGAGTTGGCGTTGGGTTCCGACACGGAAGTGGCATATGGATCATATCGAGGACCTTCGATTTTTCCAATTTTTTCTCTCTCGTAAAGATTGAGACTGAGGACACCCTAAGGAAGGGCTGTGGCTCTATAGATAGGCAACTCTAAGGGGATGCAATACTAGACGTGATAATTTGTGTTGGACTGAAAATCTTGGGCTGGGCTGACTAGGTCCGAACAAAAACCATGCTTGGCCTGATCTATTTCGATACAAGTTTGAGCTCTACACGAATTGTAAATAGATTGGGCTGGCCAACCCATTATCACGATGATATAAAAAATAAAAAATAAAAAATCGTGCTATCAAGGTCAATTTGAGCCATTGGAATCGAGCCATGGGGTCGATTCGAGCTCATATCAGGCTATCAGACTCATACCGGACTATTGGGCTTGAATCACCCTAATATCCCAATATTTTCGATTATTAATAGATTTCTTATTGGGCCATCAGGCCATGTCGAGCCTACATCGCCTAGCCCGACCCAGTCCAATTTTTTTCGGGCCTTATGATCTGGACGGCCCAATAACAACCCAAGGAAAATCGGAAAGGTTGAGACTGATGACACCCAAGGAAGAGAGAGATCGGTGACACCCGAGGAAGGAAGGGTTGTGGCTCTCTAGGTCGGTGACTCTAAGGGGATGCAACACTAGACCTGACAATTTGTGTCGGGCCAAAAATATCGGGCTGGGCCAGCTTGACCTGAGCAAAAAATCATGCTCGGCCCAATCCGACCTGATAAAAATTCGGGCCTAACATGAATAGTAAATGGGTGGGGCCGGCCAACCCATTATCACAATAATAAAAAATCAAAAATTGTACTATCGGGCCATGCCGGGCCTACATCGCCTAGCCTAACTTTGTCCAATATTTTTTCTGGCCTTATCGGGTCGGCCCAATAACGACCCGGGCACGTTAAGGATTAGTTCGAGCTCAATTTTATCGTACTAGGATGGGCCAAATATTGCTAGGTCTATGCAACACCAAGTGGAAAAGAGCAGAATTATTGCATGATTTAAGGAGGTCAGGTCAATCGACGATGGTTGGTACAAGTGGTTCGGCACCTGTTCCCCTTAAGCAAGATCTCAGGTTCGAGTCTTGCGAATGGAGAAACTTACCGTTGGGAGAGCTTTTATCCCCTTAGTGGGCCGATCCAAAAAACTCGTGTTTATATATATATATGTATATATATAGACAATTCTATTCCTACAAATATTTGGAATTTTTTTCTTTGGCCAACTACATATATTAGGACTAGGAAGAAGAAACTATGATGGGAAAAATTGAGAACGAGAGCTGGACTGAACTAGCTCTCTGAGCTCGATCGGATCGATCCCGAAAGTGTTGGCCTAAGATTTTTAACATTGGTTTTAATCTCAATTTTGATGATAACAAACATGGAACTAATGTTTCATTGAGAAATACTTTCAGGTTCCAAGTCAGTTAGTGTTTGTCGTCCCCGATCAAAAAAATTGGAGAAATCGGCAATGACGGTCATCGACGCTTGGATTTCTTCGGAAAGATAAAGTTTAGATTTAGGGTGTCTAGATAAATTATAAATCCTCATAATGATGCAAAAAAAACTCAAAAACCAAACTCGAACCCCAAAACACAAAAACTGAAAAATCAAAAATGGCCTTGAATCTCACTAACCCGGGTTTTTCTCTATCAATAAAGAAGTAAAAGATCATAAAACTGCTAGAAGAACTTCCTTGATTAATATGGACACTCTTATAGCATGAGCGACTGGCGTCTCACTGCTAAAAGCTCAACCTACTTAGAAGCGGTGAAAGCAACCGAATTTCTAACTTCACCAGCTGAAGGTTTTGTAAAGCCTTCAGAACAGAAAACTTCTCAGGCACTCTTTAAACAGCTGAATGTTTTGATTATTCTTACTGTCAAAATTAAAGAAGAACTCGAAGACCTGAAAGTTGCAGTTAAAAGAATAGAAGCTGACAAGGCAACTCAGCTTGCAAAACCAGAAGACCTATCAAGTGCTATTGATAATCTGCAAAAGGACCTTCAGAAACTGAACTTAGGAGGCCCAAGTGAACAGAAGATCTCTAAACCAAAAGGGAAACTTTTTGTCTTTAAAAACCCAAAAGAAATCTTTGATTTAGAGAAAAGCAGAGCATCAAAATGAGTTCAAGAACTCAGACAGAGACTGTCGCCCCCCGACCTTCAATATCAGAAAGGGAGGCAAACTTACAACCAACCATAGAAGACCAGATACGCGATTACAGACTAGGTAGCCGTCTCCGCCACGAAGCTCAGAGAAGACTGTCTGGAAATAGCAGGCAATACATAAGAAGTTTAGAATCACAACTCAACCCTGAAACAGAGCTAAGTATTTTGCAATACCGCATAGCACAACAAGTTCCTGCTGAAACCCTCTACCAAGCAGGATGGAGTGAACGAAATAACCGAGTATACCAACATTACTCGGATGAAAGGATCTTAGTGACAGAAGGAGCTCAGGTAGAACTACCCTTCATTACTAACCAGAGCTACCAACTACTGGTGCAAGCCGGATTTCAGCACCTACATATTGGACTGATAATGATCAGACTACATACCCTGCACCGGAGAAATGCAGGCATAAATGCTCTTGTACTTTTAAGAGACACAAGATGGTCTGATGACAGTGATCAGCTCAATGAAGATTGATCTATCCACAGGAACGCAACTAGCATACGCTGCTCCTGATTTAACGATAAGTATTCATGATTTTAGGGATCATATCCAACTAGTCGTACAGACTCACGGGTATGAAGGTTGGCAAGGAGGAGAAAGCAATCTACTGCTTTCTAGATCCCTAATTGGAAGGCTGACAAACACAAGCCACACTAACTTTAGATATAATGTTCAAAATGTGGCAGACCATCTAGCCAGCAGAGGAGTAAGAGCCATAGCTGGGCAAGCCCGCTCAACCACTGAATTGCAAGGGAGAAGGTGGATAATCAGGCCAGCCACGATTACCACCCCACAGAACCCATCAGAAGCTAGTTTGAGGATGAGAACAGATGGTTCTCTAGCGATACAGTTCGCAGGATATACCAGTCAAAGGACTGAAGTTCCTGAAGAAAAGGTAGCTGAAGAAGAATTTGCCATGATGATGTGTGAAAGTGATGATGATAAAGAATTTGAAGAGGACATAGAGGTACTAAGAAACCTCATGATCCTCCAAATTGATGAAGAAGAGATACTCCCAAAGTGGGACGCATCCGACAGATCTGAAACAGAAGAATTGGAAGATACACTTCCTAAATGGGACGTGTATGAAGACGAAGAAATGGTGTATACAGCAGAAATCGAGTACCCGATACTCAGAAGTCTTACCAAGAAGACAGAAACTGCACTGTCCACTGCAGAATCGGCATTGACAAGAACGCCATTAATGCCCAGACCGACTGAACCCATAATGGGACTAGCCATGTATCCCCCAGGATCAAGAATAGGTAACCCACTAAATGTTCCAACCATTCAGGCAAGAGTTGATAACCTAAGGGGAGGATTTTCAAAGCAACACAATGAAAAGTTTAATTTGCCTACTGCACAATTAGGACAAGGCGCAATATTAGTCCTACCAGAGGACGTCGGACAATACAATAACGTAATTGCAAGATGGGAATCAATTACGTTAAATGTAATTAATGAAAGAAATTGGGCTGATAACCGAGCCAAGATGTGCTATATAGAAAATCTCCTAGGGGAGACTGAGAAGAAAACCTGGATCCAATGGCGGATGGCCTTTCCCGCCGAATATGAAGAATTAGTAAACATAGCAGATGACCCGCAGAATGTTGTGTCCCAAATCAAAAGAATGTTCTTACTAGAGGACCCAACCACCGGATCCACCGAAGAACAAAATAGGGCATACAATGATCTAAAAAGATTGTCATGCCATCATGTTAAAGACCTGTTTAACTATATCAATGACTACAAAGTACTGGCGGCACAGTCGGGGAGAATGTATGTCTCACCAGAGCTCTCCGAAAAATTCTTCAGAAAAATGCCACCACTGATTGGGCAAGAGATTGAACAGGCATACGCAGAAAAACACCCTGGGAACTCACTAGGAGTCTTTCCCAGAATACACTTTACATACCAATATCTCGCTGAGCAATGCAAAAGAGCAGCTGTACAAAGAAGTCTGAAAGACTTAAGCTTTTGCAGCAAAATTCATGTACCAGGATATTATCAGAAGACTAAGAAGTTAGGTCTTCGTAAGTCCAAGACATACAGGGGAAAACCACATGAATCCCATGTGCGGATATTCAAGAAGAAATATTCTGATAAAGTAAGAAAATGCAAGTGTTTTATCTGTGGAGATGAAGGGCATTTTGCCCGAGACTGTCGAAAGAAGCAAGGCAACATTGCCAGGGCAGCCATTGTTGAAAATCTGGACCTTTCAGACAGTTGGGATATTTTATCAGTAGATTTTAATGAGCCAGAGAGTGATGCAATATGTTCATTCTCAGAAGGGGAAATTGGGACGGCCAACTCTCTCACAATGGAACTAAATGGCCTACCCTATGAATCAGCTTTAATGTTGGAAGATGAACCAACATACACATGGAGGAAGCAAGTAAACCTCCCAGAGCAAGCAGAAAAATGCACACACGAATGGGAAGACAACAGTCCGGTACCATTAGGACATGAGAAATGTACACTATGCAAGGAGCGGACCAACCCAAGAATGAGGGCATTCTGCACAAAGTGTAAAATAACAACCTGCCCAATGTGTTCAAGATTTCAACTCGGAAGGAGGATAATTATTCAAAAATCAGGATTTATCCCCTATGATGATAAGGATCTATTAATAAGTGAGCTATTAGAATACGCAAAATACTTATTAATAGAGAATCAAAGGCTGAAGGAAGACCTCCAAAGGTTGGAGCTGACCCATGAGTTGGAAAAGCTAGAGGCAGAAGCAACAAGAAAAGGGAAGGAAAAGGTTATTGATGATATTGATGATGACGAAGGAGTCATCAAGGAAACAAAGACCCATTTCGGAGACTTTGGGGAATGTTCGAAAAAAGCTGAAATACATATAAATGAATCAGCAAATACAGCAAATACCACTTGGATTGATGATGAAGAGATCTTAAATATGGTACCCAGACCAAAGGCAGAAAGGAGGGTACTAAATCGACTCTATAACCTGGAAATCTTAATGGATATACCAGGAACAAAGGTATTCAAAGTACAGGCAATCTTGGATACGGGAGCAACGGTATGTTGCATTGACCAAGAGGTCATACCACCTGAGGCAATTGAACCAAGCCCATACCCTATCCAAATAAACGGAGTGAATTCGCAACAGATTGCGAAGTTCAAATTGAAAAATGGACGAATGTCCATCGAGGACAACCATTTTAGAATACCATTCACATATGCCTTCCCTATGGGAAAGAGGGATGACATACAAATGCTGATAGGCTGTCACTTTATTCGGGCTATGCATGGAGGCCTAAGAATAGAAGGTCAATCTGTGACCTTTTACAAAAATGTTACAACAATTACTGCTAAGCTAGATGCAGAAGTCACTGCATCCGCTGAATTGGAAGAGTTAGACCTTACAAAACTTGAATATATTGAGGTGCAAAGAGCAGTAATATACAATCAGGAGCAAGAATCCACACAGTTCAAACAAAAGTTTGCGCATTTATTGGCAAGGTTAAGAGACCAGGGTTATATTGGTGAAAACCCAGTTAAACATTGGTCTAAGAACCAAGTGACATGTAAATTGGACATTATCAACCCAGATCTAACGGTGCAAGACAAACCGTTAAAACACGTCACACCACTGATGAAAGAGCAGTTTAACAGACATATTCAAGAACTGCTAAGACTAGGAGTAATTAGACCAAGCACCAGCAGACATAGAACGCTGGCAATGATTGTGAACTCTGGAACATCCATAGATTCCGTTACCGGAAAAGAAGTAAAGGGCAAGGAGAGAATGGTTTTTAATTACAGAACCCTGAATGACAATACTCACAAAGACAAGTACAGCCTACCCGATATAAATACTATCCTAAAGAAGATCAGTAACAGCAAGGTCTTTTCAAAATTTGACTTGAAAAACGGGTTTCATCAAGTTGCAATGAGCCCAGAATCAATTCCATGGACAACATTCATAGTCCCAGGAGGATTATACGAATGGCTTGTGATGCCCTTCGGACTTAAGAATGCACCCGCCGTATTTCAGAGGAAAATGGATAAATGTTTTGCAGGTACTGAAAACTTCATTGCAACATACATAGACGACATACTAGTATTTTCAGAGAATGAAGAACAACACGCAAAACATCTAAAGATCATGCTATCAATTTGTGAGAAGTGGGGTCTAGTCTTGTCACCCACTAAAATCAAGATAGCCACAAAAGAAGTCGAATTCTTAGGGGCAATTATTGGAGATGGAAGGATAAAGCTCCAGCCCCACATCATCAAGAAGATTGTGGAATTTAAAGAAGAAAAACTCAAGGAAAAGACCCACTTTAGGTCATGGCTAGGCATCCTCAATTATGCCAGAAACTATATTCCCAACCTGGGAACATTGCTAGGACCTTTATACTCAAAGACTGGTCCCCATGGGGACAAAAGGATCAAGAAGTCTGATCAAGAACTGATTCAGAAGATCAAAAATCTGGTGCAGAACTTGCCAGATTTAGAACTCCCACCCCCAAATTCGTACATTATTCTAGAAACTGATGGATGCATGGAAGGTTGGGGCGGAGTATGTAAATGGAAGAGGATGAAGGGAGACCCTAGGAGTTCAGAAAGAATATGTGCCTATGCAAGTGGGAAGTTTCCCGTAGTAAAATCTACCATTGATGCCGAAATTTTTGCATGTATGGAAACTTTGAAGGCACTTAAGATTCATTACCTAGACTAAGAGGAGATAACTCTGAGAACAGACTGTCAAGTAATAATAAGCTTCTACAATAAATCTTCTCAGAATAAACCCTCAAGGGTCCGATGGATGAATTTCGTGAACTTCATAACAGGAACATGTGTTCAAATTAACTTTGAGCACATAGACGGAAAGATGAATATCTTGGCTGATTCACTCTCAAGACTCACAGCCAACATGATTCAGGTAAAATGTCTGGATGAAGTCTCGGAGCACCTTGTAGGTCTAGAAGAAGCACTGGTGGAAGTAAAAGATGCACCAACTCACATCGTCGAAGAACTCAACCAGGTTATAGGGAAGATCAATAACCTGATGACCTTTAACCCTTAAAATCCAAAAGAAAATTGCGGAGGTGGTCCACCGCCAAAACCACCAGTTATGTATACTAATAAATAATGCAGTGTTTGTATTTTAGATGCTTTTTCAGGGGTTGATTAATTTAATCAAAAGCAAGAAGGGAGTGCACCAGGCTGCACCACAAGCAAAAAGAGATGTTAGCACTGCACAATACTGGGGAACGCTAGGCGGAGCAACAAATCTTGAAGAACTGGAAGAGCTCACTGGCGAGCTCATGTTCAGATATCCCAGGACAATGCTAGAAGAACAAGAAATGACGAAGAAAGTATATGAAATCCATAAGGCTCAATCTGTAAAAGCCTTACAAGAAATTGAAGTACTACTTGCCATCACATATCTGCAGAAAGCGCGACTGGAACAATGCGCTACAAAAGACAATTGGGCCATGGATGCCCTCGGCCCAATTAATCATCACATTCAGATACTGAAGCAGAGCCACAAGAACTTGAAGGATGGCATGACTAGTCATATGTACTAAAGGGATAAGAACGCCAGCTGGAAGATAAGAACGCCACCAGCACCCGCACTACCTTGTGAATTATTAAAGAATCTACTTTGTAAGAGAGGACATAAAGTTGTGAATTATTGTCCTTAAAGGTTATCATGAACGAATCCCACTGTGGAAAGCTATAATTTAGTGGTTGATGGGGCCCAATGAGCACCCATACTGAATTATTACGCTTCCGGGAGAAGCTATCGTTCATCTATATATAGTGCTAGTTATTGAGTTGCAGAACACACTTGCAGAACAAGGAGTTCTACTTCTCAGCCTTGTAACCTACTCTACTCTGATAAAATTCAAGCTTTCAAGCTTTCCTTTAAAGACTTTGTTCTTTGTCCCTCTTTTCGCTCCCGTGTTCTTAGTAGCCAGTGATCGAATCGAGAAGCACGCATTCCGCCCCGTTCTGGTATCAGAGCTGGTTAATTTGTGACAAGGTATCACCACTACTGTCAAAACTCTGTTGTTATCTATGCAGTACGTTGATCATTATATTACTTCTTGTTGATAATTTAAATCCTTAAGTTAGAACTATACTGAGGAGACGTGTACTTAGGATAGACGATAAAGAAGGGAAAGAGTACTCAAGAGGAGGAAAAGTACCAAGACATTCGTAATCCTAAGAAGGCACCTTAGTATATTAAAGCTAAAGGGTTTTTCTCTATCAATAAAGAAGTAAAAGATCATAAAACTGCTAGAAGAACTTCCTTGATTAATATGGACACTCTTATAGCATGAGCGATTGGCGTCTCACTGCTAAAAGCTCAACCTACTTAGAAGCGGTGAAAGCAACCGAATCTCTAAGTTCACCAGCTGAAGGTTTTGTAAAGCCTTCAGAACAGAAAACTTCTCAGGCACTCTTTAAACAACTGAATGTTTTGATTCTTCTTACTGTCAAAATTAAAGAAGAACTCGAAGACCTGAAAGTTGCAGTTAAAAGAATAGAAGCTGACAAGGCAGCTCAGCTTGCAAAACCAGAAGACCTATCAAGTGTTATTGATAATCTGCAAAAGGACCTTCAGAAACTGAACTTAGGAGGCCCAAGTGAACAGAAGATCTCTAAACCAAAAGGGAAACTTTTTGTCTTTAAAAACCCAAAAGAAATCTTTGATTTAGAGAAAAGCAGAGCATCAAAATGAGTTCAAGAACTCAGGGAGCTCCTTGGAGGGCTATATGACCTAGACATTTTCTTGGCACCAAAAGTGCCAATAGTTGTTCCTTGGGTAAAAACTATATAGCGATGTATTTTTAAGGATTTTTTGAAAGTCTTTAGCGTACCCATATTTGACCTGAAATATTAGAAAATTTTCGTTTTTTGGAAATTTGTACTAGACCCCAAAAGTTATATTTTGATTCTTAAGGATTTTGATTTTTGGGTTAATTAATGAATATATCACGACTTTTATCGAAATTCTCAAATCTATCACGATATTTCATTTATTTCAAATGCAGACTTCAACTCTCGATTCGTTTCAATTGTATCACACCGTCAAATTCGGGTTAAGTTTTCCGTTAAATTTTTAACCTGGCATCGCTGACGTGTCAACCTAAGTCTAGTCAATTATTAATTTAATATAAAAAAGGTAAGTACAGTAAACCACTTTTTATTTTAAAAAAATTCAAATAACTCCCTCGTAACTGGACTTATATATATTAAATCAATAGGTAAGTACACATCAGCTTATCTATTTTTTTATATTAAATTAATGGCTGACTGGACTTAGATTGACACGTCAGCGATGCCAGGTCAGCAGTTTAACGAGAAACTTAACCTGAGTTTGACGGTGTGCTATAATTGAAACGAATCGATAGTTGAAGCCTGCATTTGAAACAAATGAAAAGTCGTGATAGATTTGAGAATTTTGGTAAAAGTCGTGATAGATTCATTAATTAACCTTTGATTTTTTAGATATTTTTATTGAATCCAAATAGGGGGTAATCCTTATATAATATTTATGTTTTAAAGTTATTAACTTGAAGTTACGAAATATTATATAAGTAGACTTAGCGAAGATGGAATCCAGAAACGAGCAAACAAGCACAAAAACCAACCTAACCAAGCAATCTGCCCTGCCCAGGTTCAATCGACCGATTGATCGACCGGCATAAGGAGAAGGCATTTTGGTCAATCGACGTCTAGAATGGGCAGAATGCCTTTGATCGCTTAGCGGTCGCTCGGTCGGTCGACCGACGATTGACCGCCAAGCGACCGGGTGTCGCCAATGGACAGAAATTAGCCCGTTGACGAGCCATCTTATTTGCGGGGTTATAAATATCCACCTCAAACTCTCTTCCAAGTCTTCCATGATGCTTCCAAGCCTCAAAGAGTGATCCTAAGAATTTCTACAAGCTTTCATTGAGCCATCCTTGCAAAAGCCCTAGTTTTGATCTTCATTTGTTGATTTTGCCTTCAAGCTTCATAGATTCATCTTCTCAATGCATCAAGAGGACTAGAGAGTTTCTTTTGTAGCTAAGTACTTGTTGTTTGATTTATTGCTCCAATTGTTATTGTATTTTGTTGTTTATTTTGATTGTATATCATTTGTGTAAACCTAGGTTTCTAGGTTTGATTGAGTTGGTAGTTGCCTTGATGTTAAGGCTTAAATCTATTATTGTAAACTTAGTTTACTAGGATTAGTTGAGTTATCCTTAGGGTTGAGGTGGGAGAGTGCCCTCGGTAGGTTAAGACCGGATACTTCCGGGTGTGGAAGTGTATTCGGTTTGAGAGCGGAGACTTTCCGGTGTAAAGTCCTCATTGTAAGGAAAGTAATTAATCTAGTAAAACTAGTTTGGAAATCCTAAGCGAGGTGCTTAGGTAGTGGAGTATGCATTGGGGACGAACCACTATAAATAATTGTATTAGCATTATTTTCTTTATGTATCTCATTGCTTAGCTTTATTACCCGCTTCCACATTTAGTCGTTAAATTGTGAATTACCTAAGTAATTTAAGAAAATATTTAAAATTGAATTTAGGCTAATTGATTAGTTAACACACTGTTCTAGTGTGTTAACTAATCAATTAGTGTGGCCATTTCACAAACAGAAAGCGCCCTAAGTCATGAACTAGATTCAGATCAACCCTTCTAGTGTGGCCATTTCACAAACAGAAAGCGCCCTAAGTCATGAACTAGATTCAGATCAAACCAGCTATAATTTAGCCCGGGGGCTCCACCCAATAAAATAATGATATTAACATCCTACATTTATCACCAGAGATTCAGTAGTAATAAATATGCAATTGCGGGGATAACGATCGACCTAATTGCAGGGATAACAGTCAACCTATTCTGGGCATACCTGTCTCACAAAACAGACACGACATAATACTACGGGTATACTCTCTGTTCCAATTTCCATATACACCGTTTGGAATCCTCTCTCACGTGAGCGTCAGAGTGTCTTTGCTTATCACCACAAGAGCTGCGCAGAACTAGGAGACGCGGAGGCTTGCAGCACCCCCAACTTCAAGCGGGAACATTTGACACCCACTGTGAGACCGAGTAAATCTTATATCTGCCCCACCATGGTAGACACCCAGAGTCAGGCGAATGTTGCCGACAACATGCAACAACCTAGCTGCAGCATTCCTCCCTACCTAGAGATGCTAACACGACGAGGAGTAGTAGCACTCCGGTGACCACCAACTCAACTCTATAGGAGCTATGATGTATGATCGTTGATCTCCAGATGCAAAACCAAAGAGCAGCACTCAATTGAGCACAAGCGCTGCCGCTCAGAACACAAAGAAGATAGCCATCGTCATGAGAAAACTAGGAGATCGGCCTCAGTCTTTAGAGACGAGATCTCCCACACACAACACAGAAGGAAGGAACCAGAGCCACAGAGGTTGTTCCTCTCCCCGCTGTCGACTCAGGACAGTTTGCAGAACATATCATGGCGATTCCCCTCCTTGACAACTTGAAGTTGTCAATCACTCTCCAACCTTACGACGACACGAGCGATCCGACCATCCATCTGATGATGTTCCAATCGATGATGCTTCTCAATAGCACCACCAACTCAATCATGTGTCGAGCTTTTCTATGTTGGGAAAGGGTTGCACTATTATGGTAATCCACCCTCTCGTCAGGATACGTACACACCTTTCAGAAGCTCTTCAAGATGTTCGTCAACCAGTTCTCCTCGTCTCATAGTTGAGAAAATGATAATTTTATTTTGATAGATTTACTATTTAAATGGTTGAAATGTCCTTTGCAATTAATACTTTTTAATTATTTATACTTTATTACTATTCTATTTATTTATGATTGAATGAAAAAAATAGCAAAAATTGAGGTAGATATTTAGATTAGGGATAATAGTTTTGTTATTTGCGTGTGATTAATATTCATCACTAAACATAGCTACAGTTAGCACATGCATAAACAGATTTACATGAGTGTATTATATATTTTTAGAAGAACATCAACAAGCTAATTGAGGAACAATTAACAATTTAATAGCATCACTTCTTGCCCTTAAAACGTACTAATATTATTAGAATTATCATTATCATCGACAATTATGATCATCGCCAAGCCATGAATGATGCCATTACTGATGGCTCATACCATTACAATTGTAGATGAAGGTATTACATTACGATGACCTATGCAACCGACACAAATAATATTATCTACTATGATTGCTGTAATAATCACATATAACTATATCAGCGATGGCCACAAAGTCGTCGCTAATATCACTAATTAAATTTTATAACAAAACATTTGTGATAGTTTGGCAATGATTTGCCACGATAAAGTCATTGCTAAGCTATCACATATATATATCTTCAACGACGTTTATCATATTTAAGATCATATAAAAATAAAAAAAGACATCTACGACGATGTAGATATGGTGTTCCAACGGTGCAACCGTCGTCGAATTCTTCAGCAATGGTGATATGCTACATCCGGACTCATTTGCGACCGAGATAAAAAGTATGATAAATTTTCAATGAAGGCTAGTGTCATCGTAAAAATTCTTCGGAGATGGCTGACTGTATGTTGGAAAATCATCGAAAATTGCACACTTCTTTTAGTAACATTTATAAAATTTCAAAAATTCATGTTTATATTTTAAAACACATTTTAGTTGTATAGAAGCTCATGTAAAATATCCACATAATTCAAAATTATATATTTACATTATATCCAATCTAATCAAATTAAAATACAACCAATACACCTTCAAAATGTAAAACTGTACTAACTCAAAGGAGATGATGAATGCGGTGTTTGGAGATTGGGAAGACGAGGAGAACATGCTAGGATTAGGCATCGAAATATCATTTACAAGTTGCCATTTGAGTCATAAATGTTGTTAATAATATATTCTTTGTATTAGTTTGTCCATTCTACTTCTTTGCTTGGCAAGTGTTGCCTTCAATGTTTGCCCAACTTGATGGCTTGTACTAGCTACAAGAGGGGTTGGTGCTCCTAGTGGGCCGAGTATGGCTCGTGCATGATCACTATAACCAAAATCATATATGGGGCCATGATCCTAGACCACCTAAAGTACCAACCCACACTATAGGTTCAAACTCTCTTTGCAGCAAACCTCCTTGCTACATGATCGTCTGTATGTTTGTCTCCTACACACGTGCTTTTTATTTATAAAATTATCATATGAATTAAGTATTAAATTATGCAATAAATTGAAATATAAATCATATAAATAAATTTTAACTTATGGCAATTGTTGGCTTAAGATTTTCAACTTTGGTCTTAATCTCGATTTTGATGATAACAAACATGGAACTAATGTCTCATGAGAAATCTTTCAGGTTCCAAGTCGGTTAGCGGTCAACGTCCCCGATCGAAAAAATCGGAGAAATAGGAGAAATCGGCAAGGACACTCGTCGACGCTCGGGATTCTTCGGGAAGTTAGAGTCTAGGTTTAGGGTGTCTAGTTTATGTTGTAAATCCTCATGATGATGCACAAGAATCCAAAAACCAAACCCGAGAAAAACTGGAAACCGCCCTAAAATTCACTAAGCCTAGGAAGCTCCTTGGAGGGCTATATGACCTAGGCATTTTCTTGACACAAAAAATGATGGTAATTGTTCCTTGGGTAAAAACTAGATAACGATGTATTTTTGAGGAATTTTTGGAAGCCTTTGGCATACCCATATTTGACCCGGGAGATTAGAAAATTTCTATTTTTGGAAATTTGTACTAGACCCCAAAAATTAGATTTTGATTTTTTAGATATTTTTATTGAATCCAAATGGGGGGGGGCAATCCTTATATAACATTTTTAGTTATTAACTTAAAGTTAAAAAATATTATATAAGTAGACTTAGCGAAAACGGAACTAGAAACGAGCAAATAAGCAAAAAAAACCAAGCAAACAAGTACTCTGCCCTGCCCAAGTTCGGTCGACCAGAGGCATTTCGGTCGACCGAACGTTGCCCAAAAATGGCAGTATGCCTTCGGTCACTCGGTCAGTCGACCGATGATCGATCGAACCAGCGACCGAACGGCGAAAACGACTAGTTTTCCACCCGTTGAGGTGACTATTTCATGTCATCTCCTCAAGGCTTATAAATAGAAGTCTTAGCAAGCCTTCCACCTTTTATCCAAGCTTCCATTGAACCATATTTGATCATCTCTAAAGAATTTCTTGAGCCATCTCTTTGCAATCCCTAGTTTCCGTAATAAAACCTTGATCTAGCCTTTGAACCTTCATGATTCATCTTCTAAAGGCATCAAGAGGACTAGGGAGTTTCTTTTGGAGCTAAGTATAGTTTAATTTATTTAATGCTCCAATTGTTATTGTATTTTCTTGGTTATTTTCATTGTATACCATTTGTGTAAACCTAGGTTGCTAGGTTGGATTGAGTTGGTGGTTGCCTTGGTGTTAAGGTTTAAACCCACCATTGTAAACTTGGTTTACTAGGATTAGTTGAGTTGTCCCTTAGGTTGAGGTGGGAGAGTGCTCTTGGTAGAAAGGCGGGATACTTCTGGGTGTGGAAGTGCCTTCGGTTTGAGAGCGGAGACTTTTCGATTGTAAAGTCCTCTTTGTAAGGGAAACGATATAATCTAGTAAACTTAGTTTGGAAATCCAAGCGGGGTGCTTAGGTAGTGGAGTAGGCATTGGGGCCGAACCACTATAAATCTTGTGTTAGCATTGATATTTTGTTTGTATTAATTACTTTATTATTTATCGCTTCCGCATTTAGTCATTCAATCATTAATTGCCTAAGTAGTTTAAGAAAAGTTTAAAACCAAAACTTAGGCGACAAATTTAGTTAACATACTATTCATCCCCCCTCTAGTGTAGCCATTTCATCAACAATTGGTATCAGAGCGGGTCGTGGATTGAGATTTCATCATCTCGTCAACATCTTGCCTCGATCCGAAAAATGGCACTAGAGAGTATAGCATTTACACCACCTAGGTTTGATGAAGAAAATTTTTGTGTTTGGAAGAGTAGGATGTATACCATTCTTAAAACATAAAGTTTAGATCTATTGTGCATGCTAAAGAATGAATATGTTGAGCCCACCATTGACATAAATGATTGGACTCAAGAACAAGTTAAATTATTTGAATTGAATGCTAAAACAATACATCTCCTATATTGCTCATTTTCAAATGAAATACTTGAAAAAGTTATGCATTGTTCTTCCGCATTTGATATTTGGTCCACATTAAATATGATATATGATTATGATAAAATCGAAGAGCTTAATACATTTGTTGAGGGTGGTGATGACAATGGTCATCCCCCTAGTACTAACCTTGATTTTGATGATCTTAGTACTTCTAGTCAAAGAAGCAAATTAAAAAGCCGAAAAAGAAAGGTTATATGCTACTTGTGCAAGGAAAAGGGGCACATTAAGAGGAATTGCCCTTCATCAAAGAAGAATGCCAAAAAGAGGACAAGTGCTTCAACATCCACCTCCAAATCACAAGAAGCATCCTCTTGTCATGACTATGAAGGCAGATCCAAGGTTTACCTGATGGGTATCCAAGATGAGGTACAATACTCTACTATTAGTCATGATAAAGATATAGCATATGATAGTAATGCTAATTCTTCACATTCACTCAAAATGTCATATGAAGAATTAGTAGAAGAATGTCAAAATATGTGTGTCATACTTTTGAAAAAAAGTAAAGAAATTAATAAAATTAAAAAGGATAACTCTAGGCCTACTAAGGATTTGCATGCTCTAGAATTAGAAAATGAAAATTTAAAGGCAAATCTAAGTTCCTCTAGTGTTGATTGCCATGATAGTATTGATGTTTTGAAAACTAGTAATTCACAATTGATAATTGAAATTGAGGACTTAAAAAGTGAGAATATTGATTTGAAAAATAAAAATGATGATTTGAAAATTGTATTGAAAAATATCTCAAAAGTTGAGATTGAGAATTTTAAAGTAGAAAATATAAAAATGAAAAATGAAAATAGTATGATGAAATCTCAAATGCAAGCCTTACATAAATCAATTAATGATTTGAAAAATGATGTTATTTTCTTGAGTAGGAAAACTAGTAGTTTATCACGTGTTTCATCTTTTAGAAATCCTAGGAAGAAAAATATTTTATCTAAGAATGTTAATGCTCATCATGCCTCTCATGCCAAGCATTCTAACATTAGACCTCATGTTCACATGAATGGTAAAAAGAAAGAATTTCATGGACATTGCTTTTGTTGTGGCATATATGGTTATGCTATTTATGATTGTGCATTCAAGAAAAATCCAAGTGTAGCTAGAACACTTTGGATTCCTAGGCCATCTAACCCCCAAGGATCCAAAGCCATTTGGGTACCAAAAGTTTCATGCGCTTTTATAGGGGGAGCCACCACACAAGGGTAATGAAAATTGAAGAGTTGAAGTTGACCAAGAAATTGAAGGAAGGATCCTTGCATGGTTAAGTCTTTACCTAGACTAGATGTCTTAGGTTTAAGAATTGGCATCTAAATCACTTGGTATCATCACCTTTTCTCTACTTGTATGTTTGAAGTTGATGTTTATAATACATGCTTAAAATTGATTGATTTTCCCTGCTCTTAATATATTTCAAATGATTTTTAATTTTTTAATTTTTGGTCTCTTCGGAGACCTATGTAGCCTATAACGGGCTCATGCGACCTTGCGGTTCTAAATCATAGACTCATTATGGCCTTTTGGTTTTCAACCAATAGGAAGGATTGGATATCATGTTTTCATATTTATTATTCTTGTGATCTCTTAAAATTTGTTTTGATGTCACTCGATTTCATTTTGAAACGAATTTATAACTATTTAGCAAAGTAGACTTTGATATTGATAATTGATCCCTCTCTTTGCTACTTAGTTTAATAACTTGCTAGTAATTACATTTTCATTATCCTACAAATGAATATTGCTTGCAAGTTATGATAAAATAGAAGACTATAGAAATTCAAAGTAAAAAGACAAGTTTGACAAAATTTTCATGAATGAGGTATGAGTTTAATTTTGCAAAAATCTTTGTATAATAATTGAATATTAATGTATTAATGATTTTTCTATACTCATGAATGATTTTGCATGATAATTGATTAAAATCTCATGAGTAGATAAGATTTTGATACTTAGGCAATTTCATGAAATCTTGTTTGAATGAAATGAGCTCTAAGTATAATTTCATCTTAGACACTTCATCTTAAGTTGAAACTTGATAAACATATTTGAGTTGACTCATGATTTACATCCATGTGGTTAAAATTGAAAAATCACCTTAGGAGACTCAAAATTGAAAAAGTTTGATCTAAGTCAACAATTTGACTTAGAAATTTCATTTTGAGCTCAAACTTCACAAACATGTTTAGATTTACTCATGTTAGGTGTCCATGTGTTTAAATTTAAAAAACCATGAGTATAGGTTAAAGATTGATACTTAGCAATTTAATGTTAACATACTTGTTTTTTAATGAAATCATGCTAAGGTAAAATTTTGACCAAATGACATAATTTTTATTCCAAACTTGACATACACTCTTTACATGACCATTATGTGGTGTCATAAAAGTTTGAATGAAAATTGAGCACTTTTTGAAAATAATTGAAAATTACGGAAATGTCATTGAAAATTCAGCATCTTCAATTATTTCTAAAAAAATTTAGAAAAATCATTTTTAACTGATTCTTGAAACTGCATCTTCATTGAAAAATTTAGTTTAGTCAACAAAAATTTTAGAAATTTTCATCAGGATCGGATTTATAATAGAATTTTGAAGTTGGATTTTAAAAATGCAAAGTATCATCCTCTTGAAATATCAATCTTTTCGATACTTTGATTTTTCGTCGAAAACTTCAAATGAAACTTTGTGCATACAATTTTGATTCCATTTCTAATATCGTTCTCATTATTCTTTGAGTGAAATCTTTTCTAAAAATGATTTTGATATCTTTAGCGATATCCTAAAAATGAGTTTTTGATTGAAATTTGATTTTAAACCCAAACTTGACTCATATACTTAGATTCACTCATGTTAGATGTCTATGTGCCCAAGTTTGAGAAAACGTGAGTAGATAGCAAAATTTGATACTTAGCCATTCTTATGTTTTCATGATTATTTCGAATGAAATCGTGCTAAGTTAAAATTTTGATCAAATGACATTAGTTTCACCTCAAACTTGATATACATGCTTTAAATGACCATATCTTGGTATTTTGAAAATTTGAATGAAATCTAAAAATGTCATAAAAAAGATATGATATTCTTGAAAATATCAATACTTAAGCCTATACATGATTTCTAGACTTGGAATGTATTTATCATCTAATGCTATCATGTATGATTTAGTCTCTTATTAGATATTTGATTTTTCATCCCTTAAGTTGAGATTTCCATGTTTCATGGAAAATAGTTTTAGAGTCTCAACTTTGACTATAAGTTGACTTTTCTAGCCCTTTTTGATTGATGTCAAAAGGGAAAGAAAAATATAGGTAAAGAGAAAAAAATATAGGAAAATCATGCATATAGATAGGGGGAGTTCTATTATATAGATATGCATGTTGATAGAGGGAGAAATCTCATGTTCGATATCCTTTGCGCTCTAATGAATATATTTTCTTAAGGATGTTTGTCATCATCAAAAAAGGGGCGATTGTTGGCTTAAGGTTTTCAACCTTGGTCTTAATCTCAGTTTTAATGATAACAAATATGAAACTAATGTCTCATTGAAAAATCTTTCAGGTTCCAAGTCGATTAGTGATCAACATCCCCGATCAAAAAAATTGGAGAAATTGGAGAAATTGGCAAGGACGCTCCTCGACACTTGGGATTCTTCGGGAAGTTAGAATCTAGATTTAGAGTGTCTAGTTTATGTTGTAAATCCTCATGATGATGCATAAGAACCCAAAAACTAAACCCGAACCCCAAAATATGAAAACCCGAAAACCATCCTAAAATTCACTAAGCCTAGGGAGCTCCTTAGAGGGCGATATGACCTAGATATTTTCTTGACATAAAAAATGGCGATAATTGTTCCTTGGATAAAAACTAGATAACGAGGTATTTTAAAGGAATTTTTGGAAGCCTTTAGCATACCCATATTTGACCATGGAGATTAAAAAAATTTCGTTTTCCGAAAATTTGTACTAGACCCCAAAAACTAGATTTTGATTTTTTAGATATTTTTATTGAATCCAAATGAGGGTAATCCTTATATAACATTTATGTTTTAAAGTTATTAAAACATAAATGTTATATGCCTTCGACCAAGCATTGCCCAAAAATGGCAATATGCCTTCAGTCGCTCGGTCGGTCGATCGACGATCGATCGGACCTGCGATCGGACAACGGAAATGACTAGTTTTTTGCCCGTTGAGGTGGCTATTTCATGTCATCTCCTCAAGGCTTATAAATAGAAGCCTTAGCAAGTCTTCCACCCTTTATCCAAGCTTCCATTGAGTCATATATATTTGATCATCTCTAAAGGATTTCTTGAGCCATCTCTTTGCAATCCCTAGTTTCCATGATAAAACCTTGATCTAGCCTTTGAACCTTCATGATTCATCTTCTCAATGCATCAAGATGACTAGGGAGTTTCTTTTGGAGCTAAGTATAGTTTAATTTATTTATTGCTCCAATTGTTATTGTATTTTCTTGGTTATTTTCATTGTATACTATTTGTGTAAACCTAGGTTGCTATGTTTGATTGAGTTGGTGGTTGCCTTGGTGTTAAGGCTTAAACTCACCATTGTAAACTTAGTTTACTAGAATTAGTTGAGTTGTCCCTTAGGTTGAGGTGGGAGAGTGCTCTCGGTAGGAAGGCGGGATACTTCCGGGTGTGGAAGTGCCTTCGGTTTGAGAGCGGAGACTTTCCGGTTGTAAAATCCTCTTTATAAGGGAAACGATATAATCTAGTAAATTTAGTTTGGAAATCCTAAGCAGGATGCTTAGGTAGTGGAGTAGGCATTGGAGCCGAACCACTATAAATCTTTGTGTTAGCATTGATATTTTATTTGTATTAATTGCTTTATTATTTATCACTTTCGCATTTAGTCATTCAATCGTAAATTATCTAAGTAGTTTAAGAAAAATTTAAAATCAAAAATTAGGCAACAAATTTAGTTAACGCACTATTCATCCATCTCTAGTGTGGTCATTTCATCAATAATAATATCAGCCCTTCTACTGATGTAATCTTCGAGACTGTATTTCTAATGAGGTGTCCTATCGAACATCATTATTGAAGTCGATCAATTGGTGGATCATTCCCATGCATCCTCGCCAATTTGCATCTATAAGTATTTTATATTATATGTAATCAAGCAAATAACCTACTTATGTAAACAATGTAAACAATATAATCACTTATATTTTATAATGAATTTACTTATAAATAATGTAATACTTAATTACCATCTGTCACTCGTGGATAACAAATGAGATCAACCCACTATATGGTAGACCATCAAGCCCTTGACATTAGAAATGTAACTTTGTAACACGGTGTGGGAGGCCTCCTACCCCTCCACAGTTGACCATTTTTTGACGAATTAGTCCCATACATTTGTTGGGATCGAATGAGGCCCATATCCCTTTTTCTAAGATATGTGTTGGACCCTTACCCTCATCACTGTTGACTTGGTCTGGTTCAGTTGGTCATTATATCGAGTGTAGGAGATAGACTCCCATGCACTCAACAAATTATCATTGATCCTTTGCCTAATTGTAGTGAGCATACAAAATAAATAATTATATTAGTACATATGTTTATAAATAATAAAAAATTAATAAAACTTGTTTTATCTTAACACACACCAAAGCAGATCAATGTGGATCCATGGCACATGAGACCATGATGGCTATATAGTGCAAACCTCTTCTTGTGAATGGTACAAACTCAAACCTAACAACCTAGATTTTCACATACTTAATCTAATGAAATAAAAAACAAAATATAATATAGATGGAGCGAATAATCACAATAACAAATATTTAGCTCCTAAGAAGATTCCTAGCTCATATTGATGTCCTTTGATGACGAATCTTCCAAGACAAAGGCTCAATCAAGAGACAAGTGGTGGGAAGCTAGGTTTTATAGAAAAATGGCTCAAATAAAACTTTAGGATCTCAAATGATGGCTCAATCAGTACGTGTTGAAACTCATAGGAATACTAGAAACTAGTTTATATAGGCAAACAAGGCAAAGAGGCTCGGGTTCAATGAATAGAAATAGTCATATTTTGAATCGTTGCCAAATTCAGTTGATCCTGGGTTGATCGAAACATTAGCCCAGGTTCGACCAAAATTTAACATTTTAGGCTAAATTTTGCGAACCGAGTTTTCGGGTGTCGATTTCAGATTTTTATGATTTCTTCATCATCAATACACTCTTTGAAGATAATACATTTGATCTAAACCCAAAAACCCAAAACCTAAGTCTTCGTCGACTTTCGAGCGTCGACCAACGTGCTACCAATTTTTCGATTTTGCGCCGATCTTCCGATCATGAACATCGCGAGCAACTCGACTTGGAACTTGGAACTATTTGTCAATGGAACCTTGTTATAATTGAAAGAACTAATGTATTACTTTACATTGTAATAATTAAATAAATATACATTATCTTCACCCATGCAAACTAATAAGCTTGTGTCGTTGTCCTTTCGATGAGAAGGGAACTAGACGATTAGGCCTACGTCATGCTCGTGATGACCTTGCGCCTGCATCGAGGGAGGTAGTAACGATGGAGGGAGAAACAATGGGGGCCACATGAGCAATAGTAGTGACTAGGGCGATTGAAGGAACGGTAGGGAGCGACATGAGCAATGATAATGATGGGAGCAACTTTTATGTGTTCCATATAATACAAAAAAGAAAGTCTTATTGGCTAATGTTTGTTTCATGAGTGTTTTGATGATAATAAACCGAATCTAAGAATACTTTTAAGCATGATAACATATTGTAAACATGTGTGCGATACATATTGTAAACTTAACTTCATGTTTCTTTTTG
Organism: Canna indica; assembly: GCA_034359265.1. Classification (NCBI taxonomy): domain Eukaryota; kingdom Viridiplantae; phylum Streptophyta; class Magnoliopsida; order Zingiberales; family Cannaceae; genus Canna; species Canna indica. Next base: position 24,357,424 of record CP136898.1, on the reverse strand, counting down.
GAGTTAAATTTTGCAAATAAATTTGTATTAATTAGGTTAACTATTTCTAAAGTCTTCATGCAACTTGGTTTGATAGGTTTTAAGGCACTTTGAATAGTCAAAATTGATACCTTAATCCCTCCACAACTTAAAAAGTTGTTGAACTTGCATTTCGACCGCTCGTTGGCTGATCCTCGGCTGATAGAAGTTTGATCAAAGTTCGAATAACCAAAATACTATAATTTTCCAGTACATTTTTTTATTGATGCTTAGACGATGTTTGGGGTACATTTTTCTTGTGGTTGGTTGCTTGGTAGACTTAGGTAATAAGGCATACATCTTATTAGTGTGTAAGAATAGTTTGATTAGTGGATTCGTGAAAATCCTAAGTTGGAAGCGTAGGTAGTCGATGTAGGCTTGGTTAAAAGTCGAGTCATTATAAAAACTAGTGTTAACATTATGTTTGCATTCTTGCTCTACTTTCTTTCTTATTATCATTATAACCATTTGTTTGATATATATAATTTGAAGCCTTGATACTCAACTTAAATGTTGATTAAAATTGACAAATCAATTAGAGAAAAATTGAGCCATGCACACTAAAACTATTGAAACGTATAAACTCTTTGTCATGATCAATTACCTAAAATATCTAAGCAATGTTGGACGTGACATATATTTATGCATGGTCCACATCATTATCTGATGTGGACCATATGTGTTCACGTGTTTATTCTTATGTGGTCCACATATTTTATGGTTTTACTATTTTACCCATGCTATCTCAAATCCGATTCAAGCTTATCTTTCTACCTTTGATGGCAAGGTGCGTATATAAATAGGTTGGGATACTTATAGGTCCTCATACTCATTCCTACCTTTCTACACCATTTATTGAGGGTTCTGAAGAGAGTACTGGAAGACATATTGAGGAAGGAGTACAGGAGCAAATGGAATTGGAGCAACGCATCAACACGACGTCAATGGCAGGAGGTTAGTCTCGATCCTAAGCTTCCGCAATTATACATGTTTATAGATTGTGCATGCTTTATATTTTGATATAATTGTGTCGTCAAATTAGATCATGCAATGTTCTATAAAATTTACAACATCTAGTATCAGAGCGATTTTTTCTCCACCTTGATTGTATTATTTCTGAACTTTTCTGTATCTTCTTCTCTACGTGTTTTCATTGCCGTCAATATAGCCGTTCTTAATCGAAACATCGACTTTATCTCCGCTGCATTTTTTGTCGTGTTTTGGATTTCTTCGTCGTATGTTTCCGTCGTCTCCTAGCCGCTACCGTACCAGCCTTCAGATCCTGGCTGGACCTTATGGCAAGGCATCTAGGTTGACAGCATGAATCATCGGTGGTGCAAGCGCTGCGCAGTAGCATTTTTTGATAGGCGTCGAGATTGCCATCTACTCAATGCGGCCGACTGGCAGGAGTTTTGAGGTCTTCTCGTCCATCGGTTCATTGCATCCGAGGAGGCAGTGGACTAAGCGGTGCTTGAGCGACGCGATAGTGGGTGTGGAACTCGATCTCCGGTAGGAGCAGCGTTCGGACTCCCTTGTCCGCCGATGCATGCGGTGTAAACTTTGGCTGGAAGTCATGCGAGCGACTGAATCAAGGAGTGGCAGTCACTCGGCTTCTTTCCTTGTCACTCGGAGCCGGCGAAATGCTTGCAGAGATCCCTGATGCTCGGCAACAATGGTGCCATGGTTGCATGAAGAAGAGCGGCACCTCTCGGTTCCCCCATTCGCCAACAGAAGCTATTGATTTTCGGTACCTCTGCAGTCGTCGGTCATGGTCGGTTGTTAAGGCAGCAAGATCAGCGACAGAGGGTCTGCAGACAAGGGGGCGACGGCTGTAGCAACCCATGTTAGGTTTTTTTTTGTGTTTGCATCGTAGGGAAGAAGGTAGATGGATAACGGGTTCAAGTTAATCGGGTTCAAATCCAATTTAATGGATATTGAACCCATTAAGGCTCACCCAGTTTTAAAATAATTTTGAGTTATTGGATCCAATTTTTTCCTTTTGTACCCGTTTTAATTGTTTTAAGTTAAATGGATTTGCATTATGCTTAGTTAAACCTGGATCAATGTGCTTCTTTCACCCGATCCGCAATTTAAGTAATTTTGGTTTGGTTCAATTGGGTTTATTTCAAAATTATGGTTCAATTGAAAGTGGTTCATCTCTAATTTAATATCATTGGTCCGGTTCAAATCAATTGAACCCAGTCCAATTCTTTTGCTTTGGGGTTGATTTCAATTTCGGTTTAATTTTGCTTTCGTTCACATATGGTTTAATGAAATTTCTGGTCCGGTTCAAATTAATCAATTGAAAATTGGTCCAATTTTATTTTGGTTCATTTGATGTTATTTCATTGGTTTAAACCGGTTCAATGTTGGTTCAATATAAATTTGATTTGGGTTTAAATCTGATTTCTTCTAAATTGCTTGGACCAACTCAATTGAAATTTGTTTCATGAACTAGAAGCATTTAAAGACTAATATTGAATCTATCTATGGTTGAAATCATTTAGCAGTAAATATTTTTATTGTGTTGGACCATCTTATATGAATATAATTATTTACTACTACATTTGTTGTATTGATGAACATGAGTATGTACCTATTTGTTATATAGTATATTTTTCAATAATTAATTAAATTACGTCATATTGTAGATTAATTGTGATGCGTATTTGTTATATTATTTCATGTAATCATCTATGCAACATTATGATGTTATGTGACCCATAGAATTTGACTAATTGAGGAGTAGTCACAACATCCTTAGTTATGTTAAATTATATATTAGGTAATTGGCCACATAATTTTAACTAATTAAGGAGTAACCACAACATCTTTAGTTATGTTAAAATTATATAATTGACAATTTTTTAGGTCACATATAGATATATACGACATCAAATTGTAATTAGCTATTTGGAGTATGATAAATCTCATCCCACAGGAATTTTTGTCATACTTATATAGTTAATTAGTGTGAAATAATAGATTATTTTTTCTAATTAGCCCACAAGTATTAGAAAAATGTATATAGTTTGTTAGTTTCATATAAAGTCTAATATGAGTCCTAAAATAAAAGCTTAGTCCACAGACAGTTTTTATTGTATTGACCTATGTTATTTTTATTTCTTGTTTACATTGGTAAAACTAGAATCTTATATGCCTCTATTTAGATTATGAGCATTAATACATGGTTTAAATATGTAACAATTTAAATTTTTAACTACTCTGACTTTAAGACTGTTTTCCCGAACTAACTAGGGATAATTATAGAATCTAAAGGGAAAGAATTCTCTTTCATTTAGGGTGCATGAACATATATTACACTATAAGGAAAGATGAACCATCTACTTTTATAGATATTAGCACTACGACTGAGATCGTGCTTTATGAACAATGGGAGCAATCCCATCACCTCAGTGGTACATAAAAACTGTACATTCTTGCTAATATTCGTGGTTTTATTTGAGAGCGTAATAATGTAAGGAATCTACTGAAGACTATAAATGAACAGTTTGAATCTTCAGATTAGGTCTTTGCCAGCACCTTAATGACTAAACTGTCATCATTAAAGCTCACTAGAATTAGAGGTGTGCATGAGCACATCATGTAGATGAGGAATATATCGACCCAACTTAAAAATAAATAAAAAACTCAGAGGTTGATATGTTTGAGTCTTTTCAAGTTCATTTTACTTTGAACTCCTTATCAGCATATAGAGCCTTTAAAATCTCTTAAAACACACATAAAAAGAAATGGTGAGTTAATGAACTTCTGATCATGTGTATACAATAAGATAAAAAGACTGCTCGCTGAAATGGAAGGAAATGCACATTCAATCTATTTGGTTTGTTATGAATCTAATATGGTTAATATTTATTATAACATTTAGTGGATTGATTCAGGTTCTACAATTCATATTTCCAATACCTCGCAAGACTGTCAAAACCACATAAAGTCAGTGGGAAGTGAGCATTGCATCTATATAGGAAATAGAGTACGCTTACATGTGGAAGCCATTGGAACATACAGGTTTATTTTAAAGTTCTGATTTTATTTTGTATTAAAAAAAACCTTATTTAATTACAAGATAATTTCACTTATAATGCATTGCATGTTCAATAAAGTGCAGGTATTAAAAGATGTGTTATAAATGGCAGCTCTTTTAGGTTATAACACCAAAGGTTAGGACTTACATCCATTAAGAGAATAAAAGAGTTGGTAAATGAAGGAGTACTTAGTGCTTTGGATTTTACTAACTCTGAGACGTGTATAGACTGCATAAAGAGAAAGTAGACTAATATGTCAAACAAATGTGCTAATAGGAGCTCAAACATATTAGATATTATAGATATAGATATTTATAGTCGAGACATAGACTCATATAGTTAGAAGTATTTCGTCTCCTTCATAGATGATCACTCACGCTACATATATATCTATTTGCTTCATAGGAGGAACGAAGCACTCGATGCCTTTAAGGTTTTCAAGGCAGAAGTGCGAGAAGCAAATAAAGTTCGTGAGATCAGATAAGGGAGGTGAGCCCATGGGATAATTGCCCAATACACCATGTCAGGATCTCTATATTAAAATGGTGTTGCAGAAAGAAGGGACCAAACATTATAGACATGGTGCGGAGCATGCTTAGCAGCTCTTAGCTTCCTAGATCTTTGTGGTCTGAAGCCCTTAAGACGGTTGTGTATATATTAAACCGAGTCCCAATCCAGACCGTTCCTAAAATATCATTCTTGTTATGGAAATGTTGGAAATCGAGTTTGCAACATATGCGTGTATGAGGTTGTCCGTCTGAAATAAGGGTTTACATCCGCAAGAGAAGAAGCTAGACCCAAGAACTATTTGTAGGTATTTCGTTGGATATACCAAAAAGTCTAGAGGGATATAAATTCTATTGTCCATCTCATACCACTAGGTTTGTGGAGTCAAGAAACGATTTTTTTTTAAAAATAACTTGATTAGTGAGAGCGATTAATTTCAGAATTTAATTTCTAAGAAAGATCATTTGGAGGAGTCCACTCCTGACTCAAGTGAAAGATTGGTTGTTATTCTCAATGCACCTCTTCTAGGTGTTCAACAACCGATCATTGAGAATACACAAATAGTTGATAGTGACCAAGTAGATTCTGGTACTCAATAATTACCAGATAATGTTGAGTAACCAGTTGTAGAACAGGCTCCTCAAGAGCTTGATGACACAACATTAAGGAAATCTACTAGGATAAGGAAGTTAGTTATTCCTAGTGACTATGTAGTAAATCTACAAGAGTCTAACTACAATCTTGGGTTGAAAATAATCTAAAGACATTTTTCACAAACCATGAGTTGCGATCAATCTGAGTTATGGCATAATGCTATGAAGATAGAGATGAGTTCAATGGCATCAAACGGGGTCTAGAATCTTATCGAGTTGCCTTAAGGTTTAAAGGACACTGGTTGTAGATGGGTCTTTTAAATAAAAAAGATTTCCCTAGGCAACATCGAAAGATATAAGGCTAGACTGATGGCCAAAGGATTCACTTAGATAGAGGGAATCGACTACAGGAAGATCTTTTTCTCATGTATCTAAGAAAGATTCTTTCCGTATCATCATAGCATTTGACTTGGAATTGCATCAAATGGACGTGAAAATGACATTCCTCGATAGATACATAGAGGAGAAAAGTTTATATGAAATAATCTAAAAGATTCTCCTCTAATGATAGTGAGCACTTGGTGTGCAAGCTCAAGAAGTCCATATATGGATTGAAACAAGCCTTCTGTTAGTGGTACTTAAAGTTTCATGAGGTGATCTCTTCATTCGATTTTGTCGAGAACATCATGGATCAGTGGGAGTAAGTTTTATTTTCTTATCCTATATGTGGACGATATTTTACTTGCAACCAATAATAAAAGAGTTGCTATATGAGGTGAAACAATTTTCTCTCTAAGAATTTTTGATATGAGTGAGGCGTCTTATGTCATTGACATTAAGATCCATAGGGACAGATCTCGAGGCATTTTAGGTCTATCTCAAAAGATCTATATCAATAAAGTCTAAGAGAGATTTCGGATAAAAGATTATTAACCGTATATAGCACCCATTGTGAAAGGTGACAAGTTTTGTCTTAACTAGTGTCCTAAAAATGTTTTGAAAAAGGAACATATGCAGAACTTTCCATATGCTTCGGTTGTCGGTAGCCTGATATATGCTCAGGCTTGTACAATGTCCGACATAGCATTTGCTATTGGAATGCTAAGCAAATTTTAGAGTAATCCAGGAATAGACCACTGGAATGTTGCAAAGAAAGAGATGAATTGTACCTTAAAAGTATGAATGATATCATGCTCATGTATAGACGAACTGATAACTTGACCTAGTTCGTACCTTGTTTTGATGTTACCCAGGGGCGAAGCCAGAAAATTATTTTAGGAGGGGCAAAATATAAAATCGCATCTTATGAAGACAATTACATGGTAAAAATATATTTTTAGAGGGGGCAAATATAGTTAAATATTAATGTATATTATATATATAGTAATATATATGTAATGGGGGGACCAATGTGAGGGGGGGCAATTGCCCCTCCTGCCAAAACATTGGCTCCGCCCCTGATGTTACCTCACATGGTGTGTGGTTAAGGATCTTCATTTCGGGTCATGGAATCGTGGATTCCATCACTAGACCCATGAGGGTATACTATGACAATTTAGCTGTGGTTCGTTTGGCTAAAAGTAGAAGTCGAATCAAGCACATCGACATAAAGTATTTAGTCATAAGTGAACGTATTAAAGAAAATTAAGTGATCATTGAACACGTTCATGCTGAATTGATGATCGTCGATCCTTTGACAAAGGGCATGCCGCCAAAGGATTTCAAGGATCATGTAGATCGAATGAGACTTGGTCACATCATGTAATTATTGTAAAGATATTTTTATCTTTAATAAAACTCTTATTTAATTTATTATTTCTCATTTTATGGTGTACACATATAATTCGAGAATAATAATTTTGTTGGACCTAGAATAAACATAGGGTTTATTCATAAAGTTATTTTGGATTGAAATGTATCGTGATACATGGAAGATAATACTCGCTCAAAGAGGACTTATCGCTATGATTCGTGTGTTTTATTCCATCTAAAGCAGATATGAGATTTTTGGTATTTTAATATATGGACCAAGTGGGAGAATGTTGGACGTGACATATATTTATGCATGGTCCACATCATTATTTGATGTGGACCATATGTGTTCACGTGTTTATCCTTATGTGGTCCACATATTTTATGGTTTTACCGTTTTACCCATGTCTATCTCAAACCCGGTTCAAGCCTATCTTTCCACATTTGATGGCAAGGTGCGTATATAAATAGGTCGGAATACTCATCGGTCCCCATACTCATTCCTATCTTTCTACACCATCTATTGAGGGTTCTGAAAAAAATACTAAAAGACCTATTGAGGAAGGAGCACAGGAGTAAACGAAATTGGAGCAGCGCATCAATACGACGTCAATGGCAGGAGGTTAGTCTCGATCATAAGCTTATGCAATTATACATATTTATAGATTATGCATGCTCTATATTTTGATATAATTGTGTCGTCAAATTAGATAATATCATGTTCTATAAAATTTACAACAAGCAATGCACACTTAATATGATTAATTCCAAATTTTAATTAATGACAAAACATAATTAATTAACATAATTAATTAACATAATTAATTAACATAATTAATTAACATAATTTAACAATGCATGCGCGCATGCATAGAAATTGTTATTTCTAAAAAAAAAGAAAAAAAAGAAATGGTTATTTCTATATATGTAATATATTATATATATAAATCCATATACAATATATTTTATATAATACATCAATTTTATATTATATAAAATATATGTTTTGCAAAAATATGAATCATAATAATATATCTACGTATAAATATCTTAAACATATATATCTAACAATATATATCTTATAAAAATAAAAATAAAAATAAAATATTTGTTTTTATAAAATGCTCAAGCACCTCTTGCGGTCTAGCCAACAGTGATCTACAAATGCTATTAGTGATAATTTCTGACTAAAATCTAAAATTTAGGATCTTGATTAGGAATTCAATAAAACTATATAATACTTAAAAATTATATATTTCAGCGACTTGATATAATAGAGGAGATCTTGCCGGCGAAATCAACTACGACAGAGGCTATACAGAGGAGAAAAATAACAAGAAGGCGCACAGGATTGTCGCAAAATAAATCTTTTCATCTGCGATGGCTAATTGGTTATCGTAAAATTGTTGTAGATGATTAAATTAACTTTATGACAGCGCGAGATAGCCGTTGCAAATGGTCGCATAATTAATAAGCTAAATTTTATGTATTTGCGACTGTACTTGGGGTTGTTATTGGGCTATTGCTAATTACAACAGCTAAGTTGTCGTCACAAAAGACCATAATAATTTATATGAACTCTAGTAGTACGTCTAAGTACTGCCTAAAGTCTATGCTCTTTAACCTAATCTAATTTATATTTGAATATTTCTTACTTAAAAGTCCAAGATGTGATCTCAATTGACGTGATCGAATCCACATGACCTCATCATCTCTTGATTTATTCTGCACGTATATTGTAATGGGAATAATTTGTTCGCCAATTCAAGCCAGACAATTAATTATGCGGAAGGATAAAGTCTCAGTACGTACGTTTCCTATCTACCATCGATTAAAGATGCAAAAGATGAACATATCTTTGCAACTTGGTGCAGCATATATATATCCACTTTAATATATTCCATATTAATTTCAATTTCAATTATTAAATTAGACAATAGGATGTAAATATGAAGAATTAATTCTTATCTATCCATCACCTACTGAAGCTTTTTGCTTGAATAATTAAACCATTGAATAATTGACCAAAAAGAATAATTTGAATGAAGGGTACTTGATACATATCTATCTTCTAGATGTCCTTGACGAGATCTTTAGATCAATTGAAGGAATCAAAGAGTGGTTGTTTATTTGTGTATTTTTTTCTTAACTCTAAAGTAGTAAATTATTAATGAAGCATTTCCTCTATGTTTATGTTTTACATCATGTATACCAAAACGTTCATAAATTTTAAGAGAAGTTACACAAACACAATTAATTAATAATATAAATACTCTTATTGTTAGAATTATTTCTCACCCTCTTGCAAACCTCGTAGATCCACCATCTACTTCAATAGGGAAACTAAATTGGAGCAAACATATATATAGTTGAATTCCTAATTCTAGTATTTCATTAAAAAGAAAAGTATTCGAATCCAAATATGACCAGAGTTTATCTTCTATCACAGATAGAATATACTAGAGATATGAAGGAATTAAGGCGCATCAAAGAAGAAAAAAGTATCGAAGGAGGAAAAGAACGATCTACAAAAATGTTAAAATTCTGATGGGTTTAAACCAACGTCAATAGAAGGCACCATTTTGTATTAAAATTAAAATTAATTATATATTCACATACTAGCACTATTGATTAGCATCGATGTAAGAAAAATTAAAAAGCAATATCTAAAAAAACATATGAGCACCACCACCCATATCTAATAGTTTTCGAGTGCCGGTAAGTGAATACGAGAGGCGAGAAATTTTCCAACTCCTTTTTTCTCTCCTGTTCTCTTTTTACCGCACACGCCCTCTATATATATGTTTTTTTTTTCTTTACCTATCTTCTCCATTCTCTCTTGAGTGATTGTTTCTTTTTTTTCGTTCTTCCTTCTTTCTTATCCTTTTGCTTAATGCGCCACTGAGTTTCTTTTTCTACCTACATTTTTTGCTTTCATTGCTTAAGGTAATAAATTGATATCTTTTTATATAAAAAATAATTTAATATTCAATTTCCTAATTTATTGTCTCTATGCGTCTAATTTTTTTTAAAGCTGCCGGAGCTACCAAAGTTGTCGGAGTTGCAAAATTGATTGAAAACTTTTTTTGAGGTTAGTATATAACTATTTATATATGTTTATATATAACTATTAATAGTTAGTATAATTAATAATATACTATTACTTATATTATATGTATATTGAATTTGAATTCAATTCATTTTTTAAAATTTATTAATGTGTTGGTGCTGAGAAATAGCTGTTTGTGATTTTGTAAAAATTTAAAAAATCTCAATAAAACATTACCTGTGAAAGCGGAATCTGACTCCTGTCTCGAGTCTAACAAATGATCCCCACACAAATGCTGCTGATTTCCGCGTGGATTATGTAAGGAAGGAAATAGATTAATAGAGAGGTTAAGTAATCTTATCCGCCGTGGACGAAACGACACAAGACACCTGAAAGCAGAACTGCTTTAAGAAACTACGGTCAGTGACGTCAGCTTTACTCCGTCTTGATCCTTGACTGTCCTTGCAGTGACGGGAATCTTGTCAACCACGCGGACCACGCATCGTGATACGTACGGATACCAAGCAATAAAGGAGAGACTTTGGCTGAATTCCGTTCTGCCCTGTCTTGACGCTTGACACGGGAGGAAGAAGACAAGTAGAGAAGAGATCATGTCGAGCCTCAGCGTTCCCCCTTTCCCCACTAACCCTCGCCAGGATGCCATCGACCTCTACAAAGCCTTCAAAGGTACTACAGCGTAATTATGTTCTTCTTCATCTCCTCGTTTTCTTTTTCACAAATTAGGAAATTCTTTTCTTTACTTCTGTGATTTATGCTAGTTCGCAGTATGTATCTGTGGATCTTGTATAGCTTGGCGTTTATGATTCCGTTTACTGATTATTTCTAGCGCCAAGTAGGAAAAAGGAAAAGTGATAACTTTTAGGGCAAAGGAAGGAACTTTTCACTGAGTTCAGGAAGTTGGATTTTGCTGATTTTCTATATAAAAGGCATTATTACTACTATTGTGTGTTTGTAGAGTTCAAACAGTTTGCTCTTGTTTTGAAAATTACGAATCATTTTTCCATGGTCGTTGTCATATGGCTTCTATAGAGACATTCGACAGATCTTCTTTTGAATAAAGTGGTTGGTATAACTGGTATGGAACTACTGACCGTAGTTTAGTAGCTCGAATTTCTGTGCTATTTATTAACTGAGCCTGAGTAAAACGTTGCTAAATGACGTATATTACATCTATAAAATTAATGGTGATTAGTAGTTGATAAGATATCACTGGAATCTAAATCATGCAATGCAATTAAGGTGATAACTGTATTTTAATTTATACCATAATAAAGTTAATGCTTCTAACAGGATCATATGAAGCATTTTCCTATTCATGTTTCCTAAAACTAGTTGTTAAAGGAATCTTCTATGAACAAAATTTTCTATTAGGTATAGTAGTGATCAAAACCATTAAGTATATAAGTTACTTCTTTCTGTACCAAAACTACACTAATTACTAAAACAAACTAATTCTTATTGTACATAGTTATCAAAATGGAAGTACTGGAGATTTTGAGGTTTCTAAATTAAAACCAATTGTCATTTCACGAATAAGATTTCATAAGAGCTTGAGATTAAATTTGAAGTTAAAGTTGCTGCCACTTTGGTTGTTACAGAAGAAAGAGGAAAATCCGGTGAACTACCCAACTAGTGTTCACTGGAGTCTATTTGGAAGAGTAATAAATACTCTTGTACTGTACTTAATAAACTGCAGGTGCTATATGAATCTTGGGTAATTAAGATGGTACCTAATATTTATTAGGTTTTCTGTTCGTGATGCCTATTCATCTCTTTGAGAGCAGAATGATACTTCTAACTTATTAAGTGTGAACTAATTAGTACTGTGATGTCGCGCTGTACTAAAAATACATGAGGATGGAACTCAGTTCTGTCATAATTATCTCTATTGAGCATTTCTTGAAAAAATCCTTGACACAACACAAGGATGTTTTTAGCCTGAATTAATTTATAGTGTGATCTTATGCTCTACAAAATGAGAATGAGAATTGGAATTATTCTCTTTCATCGTGACCACTATGGACCATTTCCTAAATATCTCCACCCAACTTTCTGATTATATCACCTAAAATCTCTATATTTAGTTTTGATGAATTTGTTTGCTTCAAGATTTAGTTTCAAGAAGAATATTGACTATCTAATTATAACCCTAATATGTGACAAGAACCTGCAAAACTATAGGAACCTTGGAGAGTTTTGTGTAATTAAACCAGCTGGACTAATAGTATTACTTTGCAAATGGTTAGATGCTCTTGTTCTGAGCCTCAGTTTTTACAGCCCAAGGGGAGAGACTAAGACAAATTAGATTGTGCAATTATCATAATGTATAAGATTGCTATGCTTCAAATGTAAAATAATGAAACTGTTGTATTTAAAGAAAAGGCAAAATTGTTTTTTAAAAGAAAACTAATGACATTTAAATTATGTGCTAACATAGTAGTCAGTGATAAATATTCCATGTGTGTCAATTCAAACTGCATATTATCTCCTAGGGGTTTTGTACTTGCCTTTCCCTCCCTTTGTTTTTCATGGATTCGAGGCACTAGTTGTTCAGGCCTTCAGGGTTTATTTGGATAAACTTACAATGGCTCTCTGTTATTTTCTGCATTGTGAACAGGTAATCACAATTTTGATGCTTATTGTATCAGCTTTATCCTTTCAATATGCATCCTGAACTGTGAGCCTTAAGTCCTTACTTATTTTGCTTAGTTTTATGCTTTGCTCTTGTTTTCAAGTTGAAGGAGAATAAAGAAATCTTATTAAAGTTAGTTTACAGAAAGCTTGTTTTTAATGATTGTTGGTATCCATAAAAGTGCTATTTTTGCATTAGACATGATATGCCAACTTATTTCTAAACTGGGTCTTGCAAGCATTGATGATTTCAATTTTGTTATACAATTTTATGAAAATTGCTGATAAGGTTGTATTTGTAAATGGTGATTCAGGATTTGGTTGTGATAGCGCTGCTATTATAAATATTCTTGCTCACCGTGATGCAACTCAGCGTGCTTATATTCAACATGAGTACAAAGCAATGTACTCCAAAGATCTTTCCACTCGACTATCATCTGAGCTTAGTGGACATCTCAAGGCATGAAGAAATATTCATTTCAAAGTTGTTTTATTGAGAATTATGAGGAAATTCCAGCTCATGATAAGACGAGCTTGCCAAGCATGATCTTTGAAATTAAATAGAAACATCATATTGCTTGTTATTAACTTATTCACACTGTTCATCCTTGAGATTGTGACCTATCATAGATTGTGAGGATATCTTATCATGTACTGTTTTTTTATTATTAGGTACGTCTACTTTTTTATACATCTTAAATCTCATGCCTTGAGCTCAGCTCACCAATCTAGTCATAGCTACTCTCCCTCCCATTACTCAGCAGTTTCCTCCTATAAGCCTATTCCTTTAACACCAGCTGCTTGCTTTGTTTATGTCTTTCTCTGCCTATTTCTTCTGATCTCCACTCTCAAATTCTTCTATACATGAAAACATCTTTACACGATGATACACCTCATGTTGCCAAGACATCAGTGCTGGTCTGAAACGACATCTAACTTTCTTTTGCACAAACAAAAAACAAAGCAGATACTCTTGACCATATTCTCTCTTCACTTGAATTAATTTGGCAGATGTTAAATGACTAACTTCATTTACTTATGTGATATGGATTTATTTAACTGAGGCATGACCATGGAGTAACCTGATAGTTAGATACTTTTATCTATTCATTGGATGAATGCTTTGTAGTTATGATTAATGACTTGCATTTCAGAAAGCAATGCTGCTATGGATTCTTGATCCAGCTGGACGGGATGCAACTATTCTGAGGCAAGCTCTCACTGAGGATATTGATTTACGTACAGCCACTGAGATAATATGTTCTCGGACACCGTCACAATTACAAACAATTAAACAGATATACTACTCCAAATATGGTGTTTATCCAGAAAATGACATTCATTATCAGACATCTGGTGAACACAAAAAGGTCATCATTGACATTATGATAATGAATTTCTTGCTTTTCTTTCCGGTTACCATCATATGATCAAATTCTTTTAATTCCGTTTAAATTTCATTTCTGGATAGCAATAATTTTCTTGACTATCAACTTCTTGTAGTTCTTTCAATAGTATTTTAGATCTTCTGTGATCTCAAGACACAGTGAAAAATGATTCTTAAATGTTGATAAGAATTAGAAGTAATCATAATTATGTTTTCAAGGATCTTATTTCTGTATCAAACGAAGAATGGTTTTTTTGGCGTTTGTCTTTAGTATTCAAGTCTTAGAAAAAGACCGGTGAAAATATCAAATCATCACCATGTTTTATTCATTGCCATAGAGGTAACTATGCCTTTGGCTAGCTTATCAAAGATAACTTAGAGAATGGGGAAACGAGTTGCATTAACTGCTTGATTTCTTAATAATATTTTTTCATTGTTGGAAAAAAAAACTGTTCAGCTTAGGCATTATAGATTATGTTAGCATTACTGAATATATTCAGCTAAATCTATTGTTTTCTATCTGGGGCCTGCTTTCTCAAAATTTGATTTTTACATAATCTTTTATCCTTGCTATCTAATTGATCTATTATCACCGGAAGATGAGAACATTTTCACCTCTTGCGTTATAGAGAAACGGGCACCTGCAATTGATTATGCAATTAAGCACAAACAGTATACATATTTTGCTTTTTGAGTCTGAGACTCTGAAAATTCCTTTCTATACCTGAGGCATTGGACATATTTAGTAATGCTCTTTATCATTTTGTAATCTTGTGGAACATTTGTTTTATTCCAAAATTTTTAGATATTCTTTTGGAAGTATTAAAAACCATAACATGAACATGGACACAAGAGGAGAACCTGCATCTCAAGCTTGTGAACTTTGAGGTCCTACTGCTCTCTTCCAGGGAAGGAAACCTCCCTAATTATCTACCATCAAAGAAAACAAAGAAACTCTTTCTAAAATTATTAATAATGAGAAAAAATGAGATGGACCATTCTCTTCCAGATCATGAAATTTTTCCTGCTTGGTTCAGATGCTATGCCTGCTGAAAACTAAGAGTGGAAATGACTGTTAAGAATTCTCAATTGTTGTTTGGTTAATGTAAGTGAAAAATCTCTCTCCTAGCTTTTGAAGAGGAGAAACGATGTCATATCCTGATGCAGCACGCAAAACAGATTGGTTCTACCTATAGGCCAACTCAGATGCTTAGATCATTATATGCGATGATCTAGTGTATTTTCCTTTGAATTACAGACCATTTTATCTCTCCAGGTGGTGCACTTTTAACGTTATATTTAAACTGTTTTAAATTCTTTGCTTCTTTCTAAGCAGGATACATATATAGAGCTTTTTTCTGGATATATTTTAAAGTGACAGTTGTATTTTGCCTTTAGCTACTATTGGCGTATGTTGGGACAGTACGCTATGAGGGGCCTGAGGTTGATCCTCAAATGGTATCAATAGATGCAAAGGATTTGTATAAAGCAGGTGAGAAACGGTTGGGAACAGATGAGAAGACCTTTATCTGCATTTTCAGTGAACGCAGCCGGGCACAGCTAGCAGCTATTGCTTACTCTTATCATCATACTTATGGTAGCAAGCTGGAGAAGGTATGCTTTGGCTTGGAGTCTAATTTTCTTGGTTAATATTCTCAGCTAGGCCTTTAAGGAGTATTTTAATCTACAGGTTGTGAAAGGTGAAACATCTGGAAATTTTGAATTTGCTCTTCTCACAATTCTAAGTTGTGCAGAGAATCATGCCAAGTATTTTGCAAAGGTATGTATTTGCTAAATTTTTGCATAATTTATAAAGCTATGTAGTTCAAGTATGGTTATGAATGCATCCATATCTACATATTATGCTTTTCATGGTGAAAACATGACACTTCATGTCTGTAGAATGTGTTCAATCAAAGACATGGGTGCTATATTTAACTTATTGACAGATTTGATTTTGCTTGTGCATAACTACATAAGCTTCATTCTTCTGCTACTGATACTAGAAGAGTTCATGGAACAGTTGTTAGTTGTTACTAAATATTTAACTCGCCAAAAATGAATGTTTAGTTTAACTTTACTACAACTTTGAGTGATTTAAAGATGTCCTTACTATGAAGGATCTCTTATTTTCGAGAGGGTGGTATTCAAGTGATCTAAAGTCTATGGTTTCAGATTTCTGCCAAATTTATTGAAACCCTTTATTCTTTCACTAATCTATCTGGCAATTTAGGTTTTCCATAATATATCTATACATAGTAAATCTATTTAAGTTGCAGAAATGAAAGTACGATGTAATACTACAATGACTTCATGTTATTACCACATGGGTGCTATGTCAGAATGGCTGCATGAGTACCCATCATGTTGATTTCACC
Organism: Canna indica; assembly: GCA_034359265.1. Lineage (NCBI taxonomy): Eukaryota > Viridiplantae > Streptophyta > Magnoliopsida > Zingiberales > Cannaceae > Canna > Canna indica. The sequence continues at coordinate 24,341,042 of CP136898.1, read as the reverse complement.
TCAGTTTGCTTGTCACGTTTTGTCCTTGATTATTGAATTTATAGGGAAAACCAATCCCCCTCTAAGCTTAGGTAGTTCTTTGTCAACAATACGACATAATACAGTATCTGTGGAGCACCTTGGTAACTATCAATAGCGATTCCCTATTAAATGTGACTGATGCCTTCAAGACTTTCTCAATGGTTCTGAAATGGGGTTAGTGAAGATGTGGTACTCTCAATTGTCTAGGAAGTGAATTCATTGCTCACTTAGTTTCATGGAACTAGGTGGAACACTTTCGCTAGAAGTTGACGGTCAAAGAATAGAGCAGCCCTAAAGGCCGTAAAGCAAGGGGCATCTAGTTACGTCGCAGAAGTGAAGAAGTCATCCAGTTTGCATCATTCCTTGCACATGAATTATTTCATGAGCAAGTCACGGGCAACACAATTTTACCGGTAGAATGGGCACAGAAGATACTTAACAAACTACTCAATAGAGAAAATGGTTTTACAGAGTCCAAGCAAACCAATCCCTACTATCAAATACTTCATGAATGGGCCAGGGCAATGAAGCAATGCAATTCTACTGATTGTTGATAAAGGGAGCGCCAAAGACCTATTATGAACTAGCCCAGAGAGTTGGAGGGCAACAGAATGATCAGAGAGGACCGTGACCAGAGACCTCAAAGGAAAGGAGGGATTTCAGATAAAGGAGCAGCCGGCCCAACCAAGAAAAGGTCTGTTGCGCTCCTCTCGGCATTTTGAGGATAGACTTGCAGATAAAAGATAAGCTCCTAATCACCAGGAGATGAAAGGACCCTGCAGGAAGAGAGAAAATGTCTCAATACTATTATTTTGATCACCATGGACGTATCATGAAGGAGTGCTAGAATCTCAAGCGATAGATAGAGAAGTTGATTAAGAATGGCAAGCTAAAGGAGCACACACCTAGCCTGAACACTCAGAAAAGGAGCAACCATACTTGAAGCAGATGGGTAGATTCAGTTTCGTTGTTTGCTTCACTGGATAGAATAAGATAAGATAGAATAACAAATGAGAGAGTATTGGATATGATTTTTTTAAATCCCGTGTTCATTGGATATAATATCGATTTTATATTCTTCTAATCCTATTTTCTTTTGATCCATGCACTAAATAAACATTGATTAAAATTCAACTCTTATTCTATCCCTTTTATCCTATGAAACAAATAAGTCCTTGGTGCCTTAAGATAGGGAATCATTCCCCAAGTGAACACATCACACCTTAGTACACGTCAAATGCTTCATAGACTAGGCAGGACCATGGGCCTTGCAAGCTAACCTTCACCTAGGTCAGAGGCACCACCTGCACCTTAATGAAAAGCAAACGAAAGCCTATGACTTTAAACTCGACCACTGTCCATTTTCCTATCCAATTCGATGTAAGCCCAAAAATTCAAATTGGAAGGAGAATCCCCCAGGATGTAGGATAGCCCGATGCCTTAGGAAGGGCTAGCTAAATACTGTTGAAGGATGCAAGCTGCCCCTTGATGCTAAATTTTCTTTTCTCGCAATCTCAAAGATGGGACAAGCAAAGGGGGTCATAATGGGATAGAAGCTTTTCGTTTTAGAGATGTAGGAATGGTGGGGAGGTGTCATAGGCATTGTTGAATAAGCTAAGGTCACATGTCAAGAATCAAAGCTACATCAGAGGCATGAAGCCACCCTTGGGACATGAAGTCACCCAGGGTAGAAAGCTACCTTAAGTTGTAGCATTGTAAGTATGATGTTAGGTATCACAACAATGTCATTTCACACCATGCGATTACCATGTCAATGCCACATCACCACATCAGATACCACCTTGGTCGACTTGTCAGTGGGATGACATCCCACTGGACAAGACATGTCAGCTATTGAGCTAGTGGCCTATGTCCGGTTGTACCTGCCATCTATTCCTTCCCTTGCCTATAATATACCTTTTGCCAACCCGCAATAGCCTTGCTCTCAGCCATACCCTCAAATAGGGGTGCAAGTGAGCCAAGCAGTTCGTGAGTGCTACTCGGTATCAACTCGATGTAAACTTGATCTTATCGAGCTCGGGCCGAGCTTTACATATGAGCGAGCCGAGCTTGAACTAACCAATACTCGGCTCGAGCGGTTCACGAGCCTAATTGAGCTTAATCGAGCTTGAACGAGCTCGGTCAAGCACGAGAAAAGTAAACGAGCCGAGCTCGAGTTGCTAGAGTATACTCGAGCCGAGCTCGAGCCTAGAGATTGAAGCTCGATCGAGCTCGACATTTCTTAAACGAGCCGAGCTCGAGCACATGCAAGCTCGGCTCAGCTCGGTTACACCCCTACCTCAAAGCTGAAGCAAGGGGTCCCCACCAACCATATTATCAGCATTGTTCTTGACTAGGCATAAGATGGGGTTGGGTTGGGAACTTGCCTTGGGGACAAGATGATATGGCCAAAGGTTGAAGATGACTCTTCACATGAGAATTTGGGTCACACCAATACTAGTACGCATCAGGAACAACAAATATGATACGTATTGGAGATAAAAAGTAACAGAGTTAAGGATTGGAACATGGGGACTAGTTTTAGGATTTATAAATAGGTCATTCATTCAGGTGGCAGCTAAGGAGTGACATAATTGACCACATCAGATCGATTCATCAAAAAAGTTAATTTTGGATTTGTGTATGTTATGGAAACCTAAACTATGGGATACATTTGTGAAAATAACATGGTTTCGAATAGATTGTTAAAAACCTCAAACCACATAATACTGTTAGCAATTAAGCCTTTAAGCAACAAAATCATGGAAGCTATATAGAATTGTTTGAATCAACTTAATCTATACTTGCTACAATTCTTCTAGGCATTCACACAACAAACAACCATGTTGTTCACATCAAATTCCACACATGGACACACCAACATCATATAAACAAACTGAAATAACTTCACAACTTGTGGAATCTTAGAAACTAGGGTGTCCAAATGGTTTGAAAATGAATGAAACCAAAATTACTCAGTTTGAACTGAAATGAATTCAGTAATAATTTTCTTAATAAATTATTATCACTGTTTTTAAAGATAGTATATAAAGTAATAGCAAAGATATACAATTAATTAAGAATATAGGATTTCAGTTGTGAAATCCATTTGGTTTCAAAATCAAATCACCAAATCTAAAACTGAATTGAAATTTATAAAATGGTTGAATCCTGAACATACAATTGATATGATATTTTTTAATGACGATCTTGGAACTTTTACATCTTTATTGCATAAGAACAAATATAAACCATTGGAATTTCTTTCTTTTGTTGAAATTATCATGTCATTAGTTTATTATATTCCTTCAGCTCCAAAATTTGGGACTGCTTATTTGAGATGAATCACCAAGATAGTGTTCAATAATTATCTATATATTCAAAGATAACATCAAATATCTGTTCCCAAGCTATGATGTTGATCTATAATTGTTAATTTTTAGGTTTTGCACAAGGCAATGAAGGGTTTAGGCACCAATGATACAACACTTATAAGGACTGTCGTTACCCGAACCGAGATTGACATGCAATACATAAAGGCAGAGTATTACCAGAAGCACCAGAAATCACTTCGCGATGCTATACATTCGGAGACATCTGGCCATTATCGTACCTTTCTCCTCGAACTTGTAGGTCCAAACGCTTAGTTTCTGAATTAGTAGTTTGCATAATGTGTTGTGTTTACTTGTTAATTAATAGTCATATCTAAAGTCTATTATGTACTACTTTCAACAAATTATGTCCAAGTATGCTGTAAGTGGAAACATATTTCACCAGCTATAGGGCATTTAAATTTGTGTCATAAACATGTATGGAAGACTATTGTTTGATGTTTGTAATTATGTATTGATGGTAATGAGAATCTGGTTTGTTTTTGTTTTGGATGCATCTTGTCTATGTTTTGGCATATTTATGCTCATTAATTCAATATTTTTGTGGTTTATGCTAGCAGCTTTTCCTTCTTTGATTGTATTCATAGTGACTATTTAGCAGGCACTTCAATCCAGATTTGTTCTTTTTTAAAAGTCATTCAATTACTTAGTTAACTATGTCCTCTTATTTTCATTGATTGATTATTAATGTAAGATGTCGTTTGGTTGACACAACTTCCTGCAGGAAATTGTACTTCCCAGGAAGTTGTGTTTTCTGATCTTGTTTGGTTGACACACTTTCTGCATTTGCAGGCAGTATAATTTCCTCAGGAAGTTACACTTCCTACAAAGTGCAGGAAGTAACTTACCTAGGGGGACCTAGGTAAGTTGTACTTCCTGAGTTGCATTTAAAAGAAAAAGACATTTGTGCCCTTATTTTTGCATTTAATGCTAATTTTATAATTTTATGTTAACTTTATGAGATTAAGTAATTCATAAATTATTAACTTATTTTTTATTTTAATTTATTTTTAGCAAAATATGTAATTTTTTTAATATCAAATTCAAATAAAAATAAATAATATATTATATTAGTTATCTATGAAAAAATATTCTATATATGTATTAAAATATTAATTTACAAATAAAATTTATTTTTTCTATATATATATATATATAGAAATATTAATTAGTAAAAAGAAGGGTATATTGATCATTTGATATATACTTCCTAGGAAGTACCTATGTCAATCAAACATGTTACGGGTGGGAAGTTACATTTTCTATCAATTAGTTTTTTGTCAACCAAACATATTTTTACTATTTTCTAAGAAACATAGATGAAAAGTTAATTTATGAGAATTATAATTTTTCACGAGAATTTAGTTCTCATGTCAATCAAACAAGGCCTAAGTATATCATTTGTTCATTTTGCTCCGTAGGTTGAGAAAACTTGTAGGTTAAAATATAGTATTTGACACTTCAACTCAATGTTAAACATTCATAAATGGATGAAAGGATATGGTCTACGTGCATAAATATTCAATTCTCCTTTGCTCCAATTCAAACGAGGCATGCTTTTCCTCTCTTCCTTTCATTCCTTTCTCTTAGAGGTGGCAATGGGATGGATTGAAATGCTGAGTGTCTGCACCCAGCCTGGGTTAGGCCCAATATGATTTGGATATTTAGTAGATTGTGCTGGTTGGCTCCCCTTTGGCACGTCGATCTCGAGCTAAGTAATACTCGACTTGAGCGGCTCGCGAGCCTAATCGAGCTTCATATATTTATATATAATTATATAAATATTAATATTTCATATGGGGTTGAGCATAAATCCGAGTCGAGCCGAGCTTAATCGAGCTTGAACGAGATCGGTCACGCTTGAGAAAAATAAACGAGCCGAGCTCGAGCCTGAATATTGAAGCTCGATCCAGCTCGAGTTTGAGCTCGAGCTTGACATTTCTTAAACGAGCCGAGCTCGAGCACAAGCAAGCTCGGCTCGGCTCGATTACACCCCTAATTCTGAATTTGTTAGTGTATTTTTAATTAATTAATTAATTAATCTTATTTTGATTTTTAAATAATTTTAATATTTTATTAATTAGTATGTTCTCCAATAGCCATTCAACGGCTATATAGTCATTCATTGAGTAATATACAAAAAATATGAAAATGCCCTTTTAATGGGTAATATATCTAGAAATTACTTATTCACCCCCATTTCATGCAATGTATCAATTATGTGTTCTCTCAAGTAATCATCCAACAACTATTAATAGCCATTAGGTACCAATTAGAAATTATAAAAATGGAATTCGATGAAAAACATACTTAATAATTATATTAATCGACCTTCTTTCACATTGTATTCTTTTTCGACAGTCCTAGAACTAGAGTGAAATCATATTTTCATTTCATTTCACAAATTCTATATAAGCTCTCCACTATAGATGAGGTGATATCATGGGGTGTAAGATTAATTAATTAGTGCCTGAATATTTTTTTTTTAAAAGTAAGATGAGGCAAAGCCACACGAGTTTATTTCACGAGATTTGAAATGTAGATGTTACCGGTACAAGGCAAGTCTAGGGGCTCCCCCTAGGAACCGGTGTCCCCCCTACATAAACCCTACTTGATACATAACCGAGTCTAAAAAGTCAGGCTTGGCCTGATAGTATTTTCTATATGCGCCTCTAAAGATGCCTCAATTCTTGTTTTGCCAGAGGCACCAACACCAAGTAAAGCTCGCGAGAAGTCCTGATTACTTAATTATAACCCGTTATCATGATGCTGCACTCCGAGAATAAATGAGTCCTGATTCACTCGCAAGACGACAATAATCACATAGGGGTTCACTAACCTGGCCCCCATGCTTTAATATCCTCTTCTTCGTGTTCAGATCGTAGTTGAATCTACAAATGGACCTTCATTTTCAGCGGTCAATGAACCCTCCATATTCGAGGTGTGGTCACACACCCCACCCCTCTTTCCATAAGAAAACAATATGTCGACAATGTAGAAAATATGCCGTTGCTAGTCCACCTCCACCTTCCCCTATCCGGCTCCCTAGATAGCCCAACATTACTCAAAAGGGACTCCAGATCCTCCACTCTCCCTCTATCCACGTCGCCGACCCATCTGAAGCGTCACCCTGCCACACCCGATCCATGCAAGGAAGCAATTGTAGCTCATTTACCTCTACAAGCCATGAAGAGGTCCGAAAATGCCAATGATAATCTTCCTCCATTTAGCCAACGGTCGTTCCAGAGGCTAGTCGTCTTCCCGTCTCCCAGATCAATGACAAGGCCCACAGAGAAGGCCGCCTTTGCATGATGGATTCCTTTCCAGATGCCTGACCATTTGCCCAGTCTTTAATGGTCACACCATCTCTTTTTATCAAAATATTATTCTTTACAATTCCCTCCCACAGTAGGCCCTGGTTACTTGCCACTGCCCACCACCAACGACCTAGCCTCGCTAAGTTGTGCATAGATAGATCGAGAATGCCGAGGCCCCCGCTATGTCTAAGGCATGTCACATCCTCCCAATTGACGATAGACTTTCCCCGTGAGCTTTCCCCACTGTTACACCATAAAAAAGTTCTCCTCCTATCGATATTTGAAATCACCCATTTCGGTGCTCGAAAAATTGATAGATCGTACATCAGAACTCCACTCAGGACGCTATTGATTAGTGTCAACCGTCCTCCTCGTGACAGTAGTCGGCCCTTCCAACAAGCCAGCCTACGATCCACCTTCTGAATGATACCTTGCCAATCCTCTCTACTGGGCTGTGTGCTACTAAGTGGCAGGCTGAGGTAAGAAATCGGGAAAGTCGTAGCCAAGCATCCTAAAAGTCCTGCCACCTCACTCGATCTGCTCTCAGACCCGAAGCCAATTCGAGGCCGAATTGGAGGATCTTCAGGTTAACAATATCCTCTCAAGATGCTTTGGTGAAGATGATAAAATCATCCGCGAATTCTAGATTCGTGAGCTCGTCCCCAGAATTGATTTTAGTACCATGAATAAGTTCGTCCCTCTTTGCCCTATTCATTAATTTGGAAAAGACATCCGCCACTAGCAGAAAGAGGAAAGGAGAGAGCGGACCCCCCTGCCTCAGTCCTCTCTTATGCCGAATCCATATGCTCAACTCCCCATTAAGTAAGATAGTTGACTCACTCGTTCTGAGCATATCCCTGACTCACTCGATCCAAGCCTCCGAAAATCCGCGCCACTTAAGCAAGTCTAGCAGGAACGTCCAACTCACACTGTCGAACGCCTTAGCCATATCCAACTTGATGACAACCACCTCTTCCTTGTTCAGCTTGTAGGAATGGATGATCTCATTAGCCGTCATGAAGCTGTCCAGGGTAGACCACCCAAACAAGAAAGTGCTCTGGGTATTGTCGATTAGTGCGTTGATGTGACTCTTAAGCCAATCTACCATTATTTTGGAGAAGATCTTCATTATGCTACTCGTTAAACTGATGGATCTGAAGTGAGAGATGGACTCCATGATCTCTTGTTTCGGGATTAAAACCATGAAGGATCTGTTCAATCTCGACCAGTCTCCTTGACCAAACATAAGCTCATCCAAAACATCCTTAATATCCTGCCCCACCAATGACTATGTCGCAAGGAAGAATTCAACAGTAAACCCATCTGGGTCGGGCGATTTGTCCTTTCCCATCCCCCTTATACAAGCAAGAATCTCATCCAAAGTACAAGGATTTGAGAGAAAGTTGAGGCCAACATACCTTTTAGGGTAGAGATTCTCCCAATCAACTCCAAGCCTATAGGATGGTTCCGTCCCAAGGTGTACCCGGAAGTGCCTATGGATTGCATCTGCGATCTCGCTTTGGTCATCAAATTTCCTCCCTTTCGCCTATATAGGATTGATCTAGTTTCGTTGCCTTCTGCCCGTGGCCACTCTATGGAAGAACCTGGAGTTCCGATCTCCGTCTTTTAACCAACGTGCCTTGGCTCGTTGTCGCCAAAGAGTGCACTCCGCAAAATAGCACTCATCCAACCGCACCATGATGTCCCTAATGCCCAACCGAGCCGCCTCCGGGTCACCGGCCGACCCATCCTCTAGCTCCAGTATTCGCCTATTCAAATCCTCCTCAATAGCCGTCACATGTGTCTTCCTAGCACATAGAATATCTTTACTCCAGATTTTCATTTTAATTAGATTTAAAAGCTTTGCCCTTACAAACCCATCTGTCAATAGTCGACCTTGCCCTCGAGGAAGTGTCCGAGTGGTGGTCTGCCCAGCAAGACCTCACTGCATCTAAGAAGCCGACTTCCTTCAACCAAAAGTGCACAAACCTAAAGACACTAGGTTTTCCACGGAACTGTCTTTAGAATCAGCGGTGCATGGTCTGAGAGTTTTGCATTTCCAGTCCATGGGGGGGGGGATTTGGTGGTTGTTCCAAGCGAAGCCCCTCCCCTTTTTTGTTGGAAGATCGGTGAACTCAGAGTCAGCTAGGATTCTCGAAAAGCGGAGAGTACTTGTTGCATTACCAAGATAATTTAGACGTTCATCGATCGATTTGGTGAGGTTAAAGTCGCCACCGATAATCATAGGAAGTTCTAAATTAGAAAGAATACACCACAGCTCCCCCCAAAATGTTCCTCGTCCCTCTCTATTAGGTGGCCCATACACATTAATGAATCATAAGACCACTCCCGTTGGATGAAACTTTAGACGGTACTAAAAGAATTAGTGTCTCCCTAAGGCAGAGTATAACCCTTCCCAAACGTTAGTATTCCAAGCGACAAGCAATCTTCCAGAGCTACCCGACGAGTTGATAGCAGAATACTCAAAATTTCTTCGACCAACAATACGTTTTAACCATCCAACATGAAAGCTATCAATCTTGGTTTTCTGAAGGAAAAACGGGGAGGTTTTATTATCAAACAGGAAGGATTTAAGCTTTTGCTGCTTGCTTGGCCTTCCTAGGCCCCGAACATTTCAAAAAACAAAAGACAATATGGTCACAAAAAAATCCTCTCAACACCAACACCCCTCCACACCCCAACACTAGATAAATCATGGGGACACCGCAGCCACCTCCTGATCATTGGCCTTGATTGTAGAGCAAGAGTCCAAGGATATGCCCGAGAATCCCAACGAAAGCAACCTCATTTTGAGAGCATCATCCTCCAGTTCAGAGAGTACCGACTTCGCCTTTCAAACAAGTTTTGCCCCTGCACAGTGAAGAGAACCAAGGGAAGAAAAAGAACAGCAGTGCAATTTTAGATTCATAGCAGGATCGAGCATAGTTCCACCATTGCCCCTGCCCAGAATCTTTAGATAAGGGTTACGCTTTGGTACCACCGCCACCTCCGATGCAGGAGAGTCCAGGATCTGATCTCCCATCCCTGCAATAGGTTCGGTAGAGGTCGCGCTCGAGAGAGCCAAAGGTGCAGGGGAAACCTCCTTCTCCATTGCCGATTGAGCATGAGTCACTGGCAGAAGAAATACACTGGACAGATGGAGGGCAGGCGGAGCAGTTATAGCAGGAGGCAACCCTAGTGACACCAGTGCCGCCGGCGGGATGCAGCCGGCCCCAAGCATGCAGAGGTAAGGGCGGCGCCAGGCAACAAAAGGGTGATGAGTGGAAAACATCTGATCCGCCAGGATGGCCGAGAGGATGCCCAGACTGGGCTCAGTCGCGCCCAAACCAATCGTCAGCACGTGGCCAGCTTGGTCACGTGCGGCAGGCAGTAGCACAATGGGGTCGCCTACACCACGCTCCATATAAAGTCCAGAGAGCATGCCCGGATAGGGCCCAATCGAGCCCAGCCCAGTCACCAGGGCTTGGCTAGCTCGTCCCTGCACTACGGGCAAAAGCTATAGGGCGTCTCCTACACCACGACCCAAAACTCAGCCCGAGTCTGCATCTGCCCAATCCGTAGCTGCCACGCCCGAGCCCATCCCCAACTCAACCCACATTACATGAGAAGGTCCGCTGAGTGCCACGTCCACGTCGTGCATGCTGAAGGAGCAGGTTATGTGACCTCCACGCATCACCATGCTTCCCATCACACCCGAGACGACACTAGTGCAACACGGCGAGTAACCGCCCATTCCTCCCACGTCCACTGTTTCAAGCATGGGCCCTGAAGGGATGCACGCTATCCAAGGAGGAGGGTTGATCATTGCCCCGACCACAACGGGGATCACCGGCGCCGGAGAGGAGAGCCCAACCATCAATCGATTCAAGGAGGTGGTCCTGACTGAGCAACCAACCCTGCCCCCTCCTGCGGATGACAGGCCAGTAGGCGGTGAACCGTCCTGATTGACCCTGGGAGCTCGATGAGATGAACCACTCCCATCCAGTGAGAGGTCGTAGGGAGATGTAGGGTTCGAGGGCTCCAGCGGAAAACCCGCGCAAAGATCGTCCAAGTCATCGCCAAGCTCGCCGCCATTGTTCATCTCCCACCGGCTCCAATCAACAACCACCTGAATGGTAAAGATCCTTTCGTCTGCATGCATTTCCACGAACCTCGGAATCTCATCAAGGTTGTGGCAGCGGACTTGAATGCGATAATCGTTGACGGCCGCCCAGGAGATGGAGTTGCCATCCACCGTCGTAAGGAGCACCATCAGGCTTGTCACGATCATGAGATCGGGAGTGTTCCAATATTCAATCGGTAAGCTGCAAAAACTCAGGCCCACCAAGAGTTGCAACGGGTCTGAATAACCGACCAGCTCAAACTCCCACCCTTCGAACTCCAACCTGGGCACCTGCATGCGGAGATAGCGCCACTCCAACAACATAGCCTTCACAGTAGGAGATGGACAAAGAAGTAAAAGAGCCTCGTTATTCAACGATTTAACCTTCCACGGCAGAGGATTGTCTTCATACCCCTGAAAGCAACCAACAACGAAGCGCGCAATTTGCGCCCCCCGATTAGCAAGAGTCGTCGACGTCAACGTGCACTCCTCTGCTACTGAGTAACTCACGCCCTTCAAAGGTGGCAAACGAGTGGATCAAGAAAACCTTCTCGTGGAGCGGCCTTGATCTGGCTTTTACCGTGACTTGACTTTCCCGCTAAAGGAACTGCCTTGCAAGTGCGCCCTTTACTCTATCAAGCTTGGCAGGCGGTGGTCCAACCGTCACTAATGCCGGGAAGGGTATGCATTTTGATTTAGGACCGGTAGCGGGAGGGAATGCTGCCTCTACACCAACCACCTATGAGCGGGTACCAACACCTTCTCCTTTGTGTCTCTTGCTCGGTTGGTGTCCATTTCCGAATCAACTCAGTGGCAGGAGGGAGGGGGGAGAGTTAATGGAGGTGGAAACGGGGTTGCCGAGACAACCCAGCTCTCTTAAATGTATCAATGAGGCGTCCTCAACCTTCCCACCAGGAGTCGCGGGAACAGGAGGGAGGCGACCCGTCTCTTGCATCCCCGTCCTACCAGGGGATGACTCCCTCCTCCTAGAACACAAACAACCAATGTGACTGGGGAAATAACAGGGGACCTACACTCGAAAGCTTGGTGTCCCTCATCGAAACAAGTAAAGCAGCGCCTCTCTAACACCAGGCTTCGTGTAAAAATAGTGAAAGGAGTTCGGTTCACATTACGCAGAGGGGGAGGCGGGGGCAGGCTGATGAGAGGACGACACAGGAGATCAGACAACATCAGCAAATGAGAGACACTGGTTAATCTCCCATTGCAGAGTCCTACAGTCGACAGAGACGAGACGCGACTCCTTTGAGAAGTGCATGGTAGATCTAGCCGGCGCCTATCGCGAGAGATCTCCATGCAAAGGAGAATGGACGGAAGCCGCCACTCACCCATGAGGTAGAGTGGATGATTGAACAGGAGGGCAGGTAGGTGCCGAAAGAGGGGCACTAGGTCGTGACCTCCTTTCCAGGGCTCGAGACGTATGGACCTCATGCCGAGGTAGACGAGTAAGAGGCCGCACCACGATCCAACCATCGCCATCAAACGAGGGTGGCTGACGCGTAGACGGGGGATGAAGGGGAAACACAGGTGGGAAGCACGGGGTGGGGTGGATGAAGTTGGGCTAGTCCGGCCAGATCCGGACCCAACATAGCGCCAGAAGCTCGGGGGCCACCGTGAACAGGATGACGATGCCTGGGCCTCTAGGTCAGAAGAGGTGATGCACTTACTTGTAGCCAGAGAGATGAGCGAGTCATCGCATCAGCTTTCCCGAAAAAAGCTTTTCTCTTCCCTTGAATTCAAAACCCACTTGGGTTGAGCAACCTTTATTAGTGCCTGAACGTTGTGGGTTAAATTTGATCAAATTGGACACTACTATACTAGCTTGTTTAGTCTAATTGGAAACTTAATTAGATACCTAAATTAAATGTGTGCTTTGAGTTGGGGGCATCTAAGAAGAAGCTTGATCTTAGGGCCTTCTTCTCTGGGGGTTAAGATTTTGAGAGTTTCTTGGCCATCTCAATAAGGTGAGGTGAGGTGAGGTGATGATTCAATTGTGAGCTTCCATGATTTTAGAGGATGAGTGATGAAGCCTCCATTTGGCAATGCGTTGTCAAAGCATTTTTTAAAATAAGAGTACTTTTTATAAAAATAACATTGGATAAATGCATACTAAAAGTATTTTTATTCTAAGATTTGATTTCTCAAAGCCACTTTTATAAACTAGCTTGTTAGCCAATATTTTTTTCAAAGTTATTTTTCCAAAATAGTTTGCAAAAGGATTAATTACACTATATATCATGAACTTTAGGGGTATTCTCAATATTGACCCAAACTTTCAATTGTATCAATTTTATACCTCAATCTTTAATTTGTTTCAATAATATTCCATCGTCAAGTCATCGTGAATCTTGCCGTTTGATTGCTAACATGGCTTTGCATACGCGTACCAGAAAATATAAAATATGAAGAAAAAAAATCACTTCCACGTCAGCAACAAATCTAAACTTGAATAAATAATGTCAAAAAATACACGTCAGCATTACATTATATATCTTGAACTTTAGGGGTATTCTCAATTTTGACCTGAACTTTCAGTTGTATCAATTTTATACATCAATTTTCAATTCATTTCAATAATATCCCAAGGTCAAGTTACCGTGAATCTTGCCATTTGATTGCTGATGTGGCTTTGCATACGTGTACCAAAAAATATAAAATATAAAAAAAAAATCTATTCACTACCACGTCGGCAACAAATCTAAACTGTTTCAGTGTTTACTAATTAATCAATGGTATTTGTTGGTATCGTGTGTACTGATTAATTGTTTATTCAATGAATATTGATTGTTGGTATCAATTATTTACTGATTCAATGTTTACTATAAATATTATTCTCTGCATTAAACCATTTTATCCAGATGCTTACTGATGTTGTTAATTACACCTGGTATACTGATATTATTATGTTACCTAGTTTTCTGCATCAAACCATTCAATTTATTTCTAGAACCTCAGGTATAATGTTGCTAATTGCACCTGGTATACTGATACGATGCTTATTTCTACACCATTATATAGTATACCAGGTGTAGTAAACATCAAAAATTACACCAGTAACATCAAACGCTGCATCATTTCTGAATGTTACGTGCTGCATTTATCAGTTGCAAACTAATGTTAACTGCTGTAGTTACATGCGTGTAAATGTTTACATGGCATCCACTAACGTGGCAGCAGATACATTTTTTTTTTCATATTTTATATTTCTGGTACGCATATGCAAAGTCACGTCAGCAATTAAACGACAAGATTCACGGTGACTTGACGATAAGATATTATTAAAATGAATTAAAAATTGTGATATAAAATTGATACAATCGAAAGTTTGGGTCAAAATTGGCAATACCCCTAAAGTTCAGAATATATATTGTAATGCTGATGTGTATTTATTAACATTATTTATTCAAGTTTAGATTTGTTGCTAACATGACATGCTGATGTGGCAGTGAATAGATTTTTTTTTCATACTTTATATTTTTTGGTACACGTATGCAAAGCCACGTCAGCAATCAAACGATAAGATTCACAGTGATTTAACGATGGAATATTATTGAAACAAACTGAAAGTTGAAGTATAAAATTGATATAACTGAAAGTTCATATCAAAATTAAGAATATTCTTAAAATTTAGGATATATAACGTAATTAATTATTTGCAGAAATCTAAAGTACCGTCAAATGAAGACTAATGAATATTAATAAGAAATAACATTCAATCAAATGGCTCAAAATTCTAAGCTCTAATATAATATATAAGGATTCTTAATTGACTAGGAGTAAGCAGAACCATATTAGATCATTAATTTTCAAATACGCTCAATTGGAAGTCTGTAATTATTTGGTGAGTTTCTCCTACTAAAGTACGTACTAAATTATGGCTGATTCAAGGAAGGGCTTGTGTTTGCTGCAAGTGCATTAAATGGATGTCATGTCACTTGTGCTGGTCGATCTTCATAGTATGAGGCCGGGTTACGTTGATCAACACGCTACGACAAACTATATATATCTAAATTTCCATGTCGAATCACTATAAAATTTTCATGCCAACATTCATAAAAACTTAGTGAATAATTACTAGAGCCGAATTTAACATTTTTGATGCCTGCTAAGGCGTCGAAATATCTGACACATCAGCGCATCTAACAGGCATCAAAGCGTCTTGAAAATAATTTAATTTCTGCATACAAGCGCCGGTATGAATATATATATATATATATATATAATATAAACAGAAGAATTCACATTCCTCGGCAGGCGCCACACGCTGAAAGCTGGTGTGCCTAGGCGAGCCCGCCCGCCCCGCGTGCCCGCGCGGGCACAGATAGGCGCCGATATTTGGCGCGAGAAGTTTTCGGCGCCTATCGGGGCACCGAAATATCGTAAATACATTTTGACGCCCCTTCTAGGTGCAGAAATATATTATTCTTTTATTATTATTATTATTATTATTTTCATTTCAATGCCTTTGCTTGGCGTACAATTTTTTTTGCAGATAATTCAAATTTTTGTTGTAGTGACTCACTAGCTAATTAAATGTTTCAATCTAGGTTAATGATCAGTGGGCTAAATTCTCTTAAAATTGCCTTACCCATTCCCTATTCGGCTATGCGATCTGTCACACTCAACCTAGCTATGTATATACCTGCATGCACTAGATTTGAGATGAAGGCTTAAAAGGTGATGATCTCCTCACAGGAGCTCTATTGAATCTGACTCTAAATTCCTTATCAACAACTTAAATTTTAATGACCAACCACTTTGGGAATTAATTATTAGGATTATGGAAGATAATTAGAGACTTTCTCCAATGTCTCTTGTAATATATATTTCCAATTTATTAATTTCGAAAAATACAACCAAATTGTTCATTGGGTAGAAAATTTTACAAGATTATCCAAATCTTCTAGGACTTGCCAACTGTTATTGCCATATGATTCTTGTAAATGACCTTTTTGATCATGAATGTAGTTCTTTTTCTTTTGAAAGAAAAAGAAAGAAGGCATGCCTCGATCCATATATGAGAGTTTGTTCCCAAATGCTTCACTTAATTATAACACAACTGAACAAATTTCCATTGCAAGGTACTAAAAGTCTAATTATGCAAATTATTATTGTTATCTTGAGCTCTACGATCAAATTAATTAACGTTCTAGATCTTGAGGGACTTCTGGTCGACATTAAAACATCAGGAAAATTAAGAAATCAATTTAGTTCACTGGAAACTGATATCTGACTACATATATCTCTAAATTCCTCTCCACATGTATCAGTTGACAATAAACACACAAAAAATATCATCTTTAATCACAAAATGGATAATGAATTCCCTGGTTTTGCTTCCATGAGGCAAAACATAATATATATTAATTACCACAACGACAGTTAATCTTACTGAGTTCAATTAAAATCATATATATACTACATTAATCCATTACTATATATAATTATAATAGCTAGTATTTAACATCAAGCGATTAATTAATTAAGCTAGCAAACATTTTATTGGGATTAGATTTCATCATCTACCTACAAGACTAAAACCAGCTACAGTCATTGCATCAATTAATTAGCTCACAAATTACAAGATCAGTTCATCAAACATATATGAAACCATGCATGCATGTCATTCATAACTTTGCAGCGGCCGGGTCATGAGTGGTCGTCGACGGAGAATTCGCCGACGATATCATCATCTTCCTGAAGAGCTGGATGAGCGAGCGCGCGATGCGCACCGTCGGGTCGACGGCGGCTGTCTGCCGGAACTTGGCGTGGACGAGCAGCGCCGCCTCGACCCCTACCCCGAGCCTCGCCTGCTCGTCCTTGATCGCCTCCGCGCACAGCCCGCACACCCACACGCCGCCGAACCGCTCCTTCACCCGGCCGATGTACTCGGCCGTGCAGTCCTCCCACATGCCGCAGCAGCCGCATTCCGCCACCTCCACCACCTCGTTCTTGCCCATTTCTTTCGTCCTCCCTTCCACTTGGCTTGCTTGTCTCTTCAGCTGCTGCTGCTAGCTAGCTGTATGTGCTTTTATATACATATAATATTTATTATATGGATCAGCGCATATGGCTTTGTTTTCAGGATCGTAATATGTATATAATAAATGGCTATGTACTTCTTGTTGATGTCGTAGTAATTATTTATAGGTAGATAACAACTTCTTCTTGGCTCTTTACGTAGGGCTTGTCCGCTTTGTGAGTAGGTGAAGGTCGCTGCTTTAAAGAGAAAGGGATGGAAACAGTGCTTTCTGTTAACTTTCTCATGCAGGGTTTTGCTTTTTTATGTTTTTCTTTATAATTCATATGAAAACCATGAAAGCTTTTCCATTTCCAATGCAAATATCTATATATAATTCACTCATTAATTTTCTTTATTTCCTTAATAAGATAATGTATTGCTCTTCAATTTCCTACTATCTAGTCTAACTGGTCTATATATTTTGACTGATGAAGAATTATGAGAAATTAATTACAAGAAAATTGAGTAGTGACACTGAAAGAGTGAAAGTTAAAATTAAGTATCAGTAATTATACTGGAAATCTGGGGAGAAATGTTTAATCACTTAATTAAAGGGGAATTGGTTAGGGAGCATTTATTAAATATAAAATCTAATTAATGAATAATTTAAATTTCATACGATATCAAATCAATGGCGTAGACCGGAAAAAAATTTAGAGAGGGCGAATAATATATATATACGAGGCGAAGTTGATTTTTCTCCACTACGATATAATTGACCTATAGAGATACAAAATTAAAGATAAAATATATTTTTATTTATGAATCCTCACATTTAGAGACTAATAGACACAAAACTTGCTCATAATTAATTAACCTCTAAAGATCTATAGAAATAACAACAATATAGTCACTTAATTGATTTGACTATAAGCTATAGAAACACCAATAACAAAATCACTTAATTGATCTGACTCTAAAGATATTTTTAAAGTAATTAGGGATAAATTTTATGTCTATTAATCTCTAAATGTGAAAATTTTAAAATAAAAATTTAATTTATCTCTAATTATGTATCTTTTCTCCTATATAAATAAGGCAAATTGAGATGAGAGGGTGGGGAGCTAGCTGAGTACTGTGCCTTGTTATACTGATTCTTTATTTAATTATCAGATAATCTTCGTACTTAATGAGTAATTTGTTGGTGATTTATTCATCCATCTTGAATTTGTAAAAGTGATTATTCATAGCATCATTTTAAAATTAATTTTGACTTGATTTACATCATTCACATTATGTTGTAAAAATGATGATAATTTAGAGGTAACACCCAATATATCAAATGTATTTAGATGCAAAATCAAATGTAAGCATTAAATCTAAAAGCGCACTAGTTGTTACCTTCTCTCCATTATTTACCATCTTCTGTAATATATTCAAAACCCTCACTTACTAAAGAAAGCATCAAGATCAAATTAATTATATTATGTCATAATATGAGCCCCAATGAGTATCCACTAGTCGTTTAAGATTATGATATTGATTTAATCCTCGTCCAGTCACAATTCCCCGGGTTGTCAATGCTTCTTTGTCTTTTCTCATGTTTTTATCTCAAACCATATATTGGCACCAATTCAAAAAATGTTATAACTTGAGAATGATTGTTTGCAACTACCATAAGTGTAATTAAGTTGTCTTTTCTCATGTTTTTATCTCAAACCATATATTGGCACCAATTCAAAAAATGTTATAACTTGAGAATGATTGTTTGTAACTACCATAAGTGTAATTAAGTTGGAGTTGATGTGCAAAATAATAGACAAATAAAATAATTAGATTTTCTTTTAATATCAAACTTTTAATATCAAACAATAGACAACTCCGCTCACATGTTGCTATATAACACAATCATATTCTTGTTCACGTATTATGCACATAGTTAAACCTAAATTTAGAAAGTAATAACTTGATTGCTGCCTTAAGTGATAAATTAAGTTGTGATATTATTAACATGCACCATCCTAAGGAAATGCTGAATAATATCTCCTTTTTAATTTATCCAAGAACGTAAAGTGAAAGTTAATTATTCTTTATCAAATGCATCATGTGCCTCATCAACTATTATAATAAATAATTCGTCTCCTAAATCCTTAATGATTGAATTAGTAGTTTCTAGTATAACATTTAAAAACAATATCTTTTTGAATATTTGAATAAATTAATTTATTATTTTTCTAAAACACTATCCAATAATACTATCTTTATGTCTAAATTATAATTGTTAAAAATTTGAGAAGTTCTAAACAATTTTCATGATTTTTTAACACTTGTTGTTTTATCTTGACTATAAAATAGTAGCTCTTGTCATAAGAACCATATGACACAATCCACAGAAATAGACAATAGATTTCAAAATATAGTATGAACCTGATCTAAATGCCTACACATTGGAGTTTCAATATGTTGCTCTTGGTTCATATAATTATCACACTTTTTAAAGGCTTGAGAATGAGCATCACTTTTTGGACCACCAACATGCTCTATAAAATTTCCACTTTTCTTGTTTCAGGTAGTGAATCTCTTTACGGTGAATACTCCACCCTTGCTTATATCAATTTTGAATAGATAACAACGAAAACAAAAAAGCAACATCTTTCTATATGTTATCCTCTAGCCAACTAGGATACTCGATCACTAAGCCATGATACACAAATTATTTGTGATGAAGTTTTTATTTTTTTATGAAAATTTAAATGTACAAGGCGCGCTAAAGGGTCCCTTTTATAAATATCATATTCGTATATTATCTCGGCTATTAGGATGATACTCTCAAATTTTTTGTGATAGCCTAGCAAGGAAGATCATAAAATATTATTTAGAATCAAAAATCGACTTCTAAGATGTTTTGCATCACCTTGAGAAAGTAGTGAGCGATCCAAGAATATTCTTATTTTGAATAGACAAAATTAATTCTGAATTTAAAATAATAAGTATTAATCATTTTAGAACATAATTCAAGTAATTAACCTATATTTTTATATAATCACTACAATATTTTTGATCGGTTGGAACGGTCAAAAACTATTTTCAAAACATAAAAAACCATGGTCATAGACCTGTGGGAACGATTTCCTCATGTGCACTAAAATTCGCCGTTCTGCAAGACTATAAGAACGATTTTCCTACCTATGGTTATTTAATGTAAAACATAATTAACTAAATCTAAACTAGGTTATTTAGTCCATATTAATTTAACTTTTTAATTAAATTAAAACTATACTAGGTTATTTAATTAATCCAAATCAATCTAATTATTTTAATTAAATTAAAATAAGCAACCTTATTTTTGGTTCTCTTTAATTCAACTAATTAAATTAAACTAAAATTAAACTAAGTTATTTTGTTTAATCCAAATTAATCTGGACTAATTTAGTTAAATTAGAATTATAATAAACTATTTAATTTAATCTAAGTTACTTAATTAAAAAAATTAAATTAACATGATTACAATTTACAAACAATTAGATATACTATATATTTGTAGATACCCCTACCGTCAATATGGCTTCGTCCTTATAATCGATTAAGCCATATAAATATAGAATTCTACTGTTAAATTAAGCCATGATTGGGCCATTTTCTAGAGATTAATTATTAATTAGTTTGCATGCATGTGTACGGTGTACCTAATTGAACAGAAGATTCAAGACATTAGACATATATGCACTGTGATTAGCATCTCATGCAATAATCTTACATATGCATCAATTAAAGGTCAAATCATCGTAAAAAAATATGGCAAGCAATCAAGGAGTTGTCACGATGAAGTGGACGGGGGCTGCTTTGTGGCAGATCTTGGGTTCCTAACTCATGTCATACACCCCTTAAAAGATGTCAGAGATGATGCAGGAAACTGAAAACATTTTAAATTTGATGGACTGATTGCTACACTTGTCCTTGACAAAGAATCCATTGCTTGATTAAACCATACCATGTGCCACCTAGAGAGAGGAAAACAATTTATCTATCCAGCTCTATATATATTTTTAGATTTGTCAGGAATGTTTCTTATTTTCATTTATTTACGAGAAAAGATAAAAAAATATTTATAATATTTATTTTTGGATCAAAATATCTTTTACGTTATAAAATTGAATACAAAAATGATCATATAGGTAAACAATTTTAATGAAAGAATAACGGAGCTTACATTATTGATGACTGAGACTAATGACAAGGACACGTGGCGCATATGCAGACCAAGATATTTTCTCACGAGTACTAAAATATTTCTAACGTTTGTTTTGGAGCTAAAATACTCCTAAGATTATTGAAAATGATACAAAAATGACATCCAAACTAACTTATGTTAAGTGAGACTTAACAAATATGTCGTGGATGCCGATTAGGATGTCGACTTTACACGTGACACACATACAAAGAGCAACTTATCATACAAGCGACACATAAGATATATACAATATAGGCATCAGCAAAAGAATCAAAAATTTAATTAATAGAAAAATCGATCCGAAATCTAATCGAATTTTTTGGTTAACTGATCCGTCGATTTTGATTTCAGTTTTTATTTTCTAAGTTTTTGATTTTCGATTTCGGTTTCAGTTTTTGTAAATGGAGGGATCATGACGTTAATAGAGGGATAACGAAGCTGACCAAAATTAGAATCAGAATCGAAAAAAGAAAAACTTAGAAAATACAAATCGAAACCGAAACCGTCATATCGGTTAACCGAAAAATTCAGTTCGAAACCGAACTGAATTTTTAATTTTTTTGCTCATACCTATGTTGTATCTTACGTGTCAGTTGTGTGATAAGTTGCTATTTGTATGTGCATCACGTGTAAAGTCAATATCCTAGTCAGCATCCACAACATCTCTGTTAAGTCTCATTTAATAGAAATTAGCTTGGAAGTCATTTTTGTAGCATTATCAATAACCTCATGGGTATTTTAGCTCCAAAATAAATTAACGTTAGGGGCATTTTAGTACCCGTGAGAAAATATTATGGACATTTTAATACCTGTGAGAAAACGTTAGGTGTATTTTAGTACTTGTGAAAAAACATCTTGGTATGCATGCGCGCTAAGTGTCATGTCATCATTCCCAATTATTAGTCACGCCAGCTCCGTTATTCCTCTATTAACATTGTTTACCTATAGGGTCATTTTTGTACCTAATTCCATAACGTAAGGAGTATTTTTGATCGAAAAAAAACCTTAGAGGCATTTTTGTACCCGTGAAAAAATATTATGGGCATTTTTGTACCTTTTCCTTTTATTTATTATTGTAAGCAACGCTAGCTGTAATACTAAAAAATACACCAAATTATGTTGATATCATAGTACACCAAAAAATACTTTAAAATAAGGGAAATATCATTTTTTCTTTTATTTATTATTATCACTAATGTGGTTCTAATTAACACAATAAAAATTATGTTGATATCATCTTTACTAAAATTAAAAAAATATAAGCTTGACAATAATACTTTGTATTATAAGAATGATATTTTTTCTTAATTGTTTACTCAATGATATGAATTATCAGCTTTAGTCACTTGTCATTGTAATAAGAAACCAACCAACATAGTAGGGGTGAGTTCAAGTCGAGATGAGTCAAGATTTGGTATGTTAAGGTCCCGTCCCGATTTCGAGTCGGAACGCAAATATGCGTCCCAATTCTCGATCCCGGATATGAAGCATCCCAATTTTATCCCGGTCCCGTCCCAATTTTGAACTGGGACAGGATTTTTCTCGAACTTTCGGGTTGGGCCGGATCGGGACGACCGGGACGTCTCGACCCGTGCTCACCCCTACAACAGAGCCTGCAATAGTAACTATGAGAAACTACAAGCTAAAAAAATAAAAAGTATCATGATTCTTGTAATAAACACATAAAAGAGAGAAATTAATAAATAAATAAAAGAAGCAAAACAAATAGCAAATGATATCAAGAGCCAAGATGTTAGCTAAATAAGGCAACAACATCATAATTTACAAACACAAGCATTAAATTTGCCCCTGAAGTATTGAAAAATATGCAAATTTACCTCTAAAGTATTGAAAAATATACAAATTTGCCCCTTAAATATATTTTGGGCCAAAATTACCCTTGTCAGTGCTTAATTACCACGTGTCATTTTCCACCATGCCATCTTACACTACTAGAATTGTCATTGTCACCGACGGCTAAGGCCGTGGCTAAACCGTCGGTGAAAACTATCACGGACGGCGGGAGCCGTGGCAAAAGGCAGTTACTAATGTGCGTGTCTCAGATAAGCTGTGACGGCTGACCTCCGTCGTCATAAGTAATCATCAGCGACAGCCGCGCACGCTGTCGTTGATTTAAACACATCAGCTGCGGCTGTGAGCCGTCAGTGATATTATTAACAATCATGATATTTGGTGCTGCTCAGGCCATCAGCCATTTACGATACACTTTCAGCCACGACGTACGTAGTAACGAGCAGCCGTGGGTAAGCCGTGGCTGAAGTTATATCCTGTTACTGAAAAAATTAAAATTTTGAAAATTCATATATATACAATGATATCAACAATCACATATTACAACTATACATTTTCAATCATAGATTACAATCACAAAACCTCATACACATACATTTTCAACCAACCATACAAGTTTTACTTAAATATCATCAATCTAAGCCTCAAACCGGAGGCAAACAAGTATCAAAATATGAAATGCAAAGTATAAACATCTATCAAGTATCTAAGCCTCAAATTGAGGCTAATAAATATCAAAATATAATCAAAATACAATAAACCATATTAAATCTCACGGCTGCGGTGGAGGCGGTGGAGTCGACAGTGACTGGTCGGGGGCGTCGATTGGGTCGAGGAGGATGACGACTGCGACATTATCGGTAGAAGGCCCGAGTGAGATGCAATCTGAGTGAGGAGGGCCTGCATGTTCTGCGTGCATCGTCTATCTCAACTCGTCATTCATGCGTCTTTGCTCCTCTATCATCGCTCTCTACTGTGTTAGCTCGGATTCCATGGCCGCTATCCGGCTCTGGTCCTGCGTTCGCGATGTCGAGGACCGCTCACCTGCAACAGGGAGGGATTGGTGCCCCAAGTAGCCCTAACACGACGCGTGCATGGCCACTGTCTGCAAAGCCATAAACACGACCGTGCTCCCAGCCACTCGCGGCCTCGACCCATGCACCCACGTCAAACTCCTCCGGCATGCCTCCTCGCTGGATCACGGTCCTTGTGTAGGTCTCCTACACACGTTTATATTTTAAATAATACACATATATAAACTATAAATAAAAATTACGTAAATCAAATAGACATAAATACTTACCATGATGATCGAGGCCCTACTATCGACGTAGTCCTCCGCTCCTCGCCGCCGACGATGAGTGCGTTCAAACACCTGCATCAGCTAGGGGCGTTGGACGATGCCATCCTCCGCAACTCGTGTCTTACAAAAACAAATACATTCGTATCATTATACATAATATATAATATTTTAATTAAAGGTAAGGAAATTATACATACCATACGACGCTCATGCGTCGTAAAAGACACGGAGCCACCAGTGTGGTATGCCCCCGTGCCGTCCCCCCGGACTTGCGATTCCTCGACGCTGTCCGGGTGACCTCCTGCCACTAAGGCGTGTCCCATCGCTCAACAAGCTGGTTCCACAAAGGTCCTGGAATCCACTCGGGGGCGTGTCCCCGAGTTTGCCTAATCTGTGTGGCCCCCAATATTTAACATTAATATTAATTTAATAAACATACTTAATGCCTCCTCGGGCACGCACTTCTCGAACTATAGCTGTCAAATATGAATATAATTAGTACATATATAATAGACTAATAGATACATTTAATAATTGAAGATATACTTCACATTTACAATTATTCATCATCGTCAGTATCATCATCTGTGTAATACTCTTCTTCTTGTTCTTCTGTATCAGAATATTCTAATTCTTCTTATTCTTCTCCCTCATCATCATTTTGTCCTTCTTCCTCAAGACGGTTATCGTCGTGATCAACATATTCTACTTCCAATTGAACTAATTCTGTGTCATCATCCTCGAGTATTGAACTAACTCGCTCCACTTCGACGGGATCCTCTTCTTGATAGAAGTCATCTGTTGGCTCATTCTCTCTAACTATCGGGTCAATTTTTCCTCTGGCTTTAGTCTTATAAACTACACACCAATCTGCCATATCTTTCTTTCGAGGTGGATATTGTATATAATATACTTATTCAGCTTGATCGAGATGCCAATATAAATGGCTCATTTGAAGCCAATTTTGATTTGTAATTGACCTCGACAAGTTTATACTTTGGATGAACTCTCATGCCCCTATCGCTTGTATCGAACCACTAACATTTTAAAAAGTCAACGGATTTCCATCCGAAAAATTGCAATTATATGACTTCTTCCAACAGTCCGTAAAAGTCAAGATCACATTCAGCATGCATTGTCCCTTTGGCGCTAACACTGACATTCATAGTCTTCTTTGTAGATGAATATTCAAGTGTGTGAAATTTATATCCATTAACAAAATAACCATTATAACATTGTACAAGTCATGCCGGTCCGATAGCAAACTCAAAGATCTGGTTATATATTTCGCCTCTGTGTTATGAACAGTAAGCTCGAAATCAATTAGGGAACTCATGATTGCGTAATCTCTCTAATTCCTCATCGCAATAAATTGAGTATTTTGTCACCATCTCGACGTCAAATATTTCAATGAACTTTTCAATCTCTGGACAGTTTAGTAAAACATACAAGTAGCTAGGCGAAATGATACTCTTTGTCGTTTAAGAATCAAGATGGATGAGAACCCAAAGCATGACCAGGGTAACAAAAGATATTTAAACAACCATCTAATGGTCGAGATCCCCCCGTCTGAAGGTCGAGCTCCCTCGTCGACGTTCCGTTGAAGACGATTAATTCTTGTCTTGATGGTTGATTCAAAATAGAATGAGCAGAATGTTAAAATTTCTTGAATTATATATGCTTTTGATATGGAACCTTCAACTACAGTTGTGTTCTTTACTTTTTTCTTCAGATGATTCATGTATCTTTCAAATGAATACATCCATCGGTATTGAACGGGTCCACCAACTCGTGTCTCGTATGCCAAGTGTATCGGTAGATGCTCCATCGAGTCAAAAAATGCATGAGGAAAAACTACTCTATCTTGCATATGATTTCAATAATATTATTTTCAAGTGCTCACATATCTTCGACTCGAAGTACATTTGCACAAATGTTTCTGAAAAACATACACTACTAGAAAAATGGGCATCAGCAATGGCTGGCACCGTTGCAATGGAGCCGTGGCAGAAAATCGCGTTGTTGATAACTTAGCAACGGATTAGCAACGGCCGCTCGGGTCGTTGCTAAAAATATTATCAGCAACGGTTTTGCCACGGACGCGGAGCCGTTACTAATAACATTAATAGCAACGGCTGGTGAGCCCGTAGCAACGTCGTTAGTAAATGCTCGTTGCTAAACCGTTACGGTAGGTCATCAGCAACGACTTTCGATAAACTTTTAGCAACGGCTTTCCCACGGATGACCGTGGGAAAGCCGTTGCTGATGATGTGAACCTGGTAACGAAAAAAATTAAAATTTCAAATTTTCATTGATACATTGATACATTATCTGATACATAACTCACACACCCATACACTCATACACACATTCATTCACACATCACAAATACACCAAGATATACATCAAAACAATTATATTTATATTGATAATTATCCACAATAGTATAAAAACTATTCAAATGCAAAATTGAAGTATCAATATCCAAACAAAATAAATTAAACAAGTATAATATCTCAGTAACAAAGTTAATATAAAAAAAATCTCACAATGACGATGGAGGATGGCCTGGATCATTTGGCTGGGTCTGGAGTGCTTGAGTGTACACCGGCGTGGATTGACTCGAGGACGATGGATGAGATGATGCCAAAGAGATGCCTGCTTCGGGATGACCTGACATGTTGCGTAGCATAGCATGAATCTCCGCCATCATCTGACTCTGACGCGCGACCGTCTCCTCTAAAGTCCTTATTCTGATACTATGATCATAACTGGATCTGGAGGTGGATGGCCGCTCACCAGCGACCTGAGGGGTCGGTGCCCCAAGTGGCCCTAGTACGGCTCGCGCATGACCACTATCTGCAAAGCCATATACGCGGCCATGGTCCCAGCCACCTGCGGCCTCGACCCACGTTGTTGCGTCAAAGTCCTCGGGGGTGCCCCCGCGCTGCACCACCGTCTGGCTGTAGGTCTCCTACTCGACTTTGATTTTTTGTTTAATATTTATCATAAAACTTAAATTATAAATATATAATGAATAATCCAAACAAATATATAGTTACCATAATGTATGCAGTGTGGTTGTCGATGTACTCACCCGTCCCATGTGCTCGACGGTGAGTCCGCTCAAACACCGCCATCGGGGAGGGTCGCTGGACAGTCCCGTCATCCGACACCGTCGTCTACATTTTACAAAACAAATACATTAATTAGTACACATAGTAACAAATAAAATATATAATTAAAAAGTATACTTACCATACGGTTCGCGTGCACTGCAAATGCAATAGAGCCGCCGGTGTGACGCGCTGCTCCCCCCAACATGCGATTTCTAGCCGCATTCCTAGAAATCTCCTGCCATCGATCCGTCGACCATATTCCCACGAGCTGGTCCCATATATCCGGAGTAATCCAATCGGGGCCATATCCCCGAGTCTCCGCGATGTTAGTAGTCCCAGCTAGTGCCATCGCTTGGGACCAGGCCTGCCCCAGCTGCCCGTTGTACCTTGCTCGGGAAATAGCCTCCCAGGCAGCGTAAATGAAGGGCCTTTGGTGCTCAGCCTATGTATAGCGAGTCTGCAGAATAATAATATCAGTACCAATATTAATCATCATGCATGTAAAAAAATAATAATACGTGCCTCAAACTTGCGCCATAACATGTCGACGTGCTCGCTAGGCACGTGAGACCACATAGGCCATGCCCCGTGCATGTATCGTCGAATAGTAGAAGAAATGCTCCTCGACACTTCTTCTTGCTTGAACCTGCACAACAAAAATAAATTTTAATATTATATTATGATATAATGAATTTGTAATGATTCATAATTCATGATATATTACCGCTCCCCAATCACGCTAATAAATCTACGTAACTCTGTGGCTGGTGGAGGCTGCCACCTGTTCGGCTCGCGTGGCCGCCTGTGTCTGGATGTACTAGCCTCGGCAGTATCATTGGCATGAGGATCAGCAACAGGAGGATCAACAGCATGAGTAAGTGTAGGAGTCTCACCGATCGGAGACTCCAAAGCTCTCCTGCGACGATAACCACGACCAGACATATCTGTCGAATAGACATATAATCAGATTATTGTATAAATAGTAGAGATATATTTAATAAAATATATACTTTACAATTATTCCTCATCATCTGAATAATAGTCTTCGAATTCTTCCTCTTCTTCCTCTTCTTCATCTTCTTCATCTCCAGCTTCCTCAATTTCATGATCGTCATCATCAGCATATTCAACTTCTAATTGAATTGACGTTGTGTCTGCATCCTCGAGTATTGGAATAATACGATCTACAGCAGGAGGATCATCTTCTTGATAGAAACCATCTGTCATATCAGGTATCAGCTCATTTTCTCCTACTATCAGATCAATTTTTCTTCTACCTTTTGTCTTACAGACTACACGCCAATCTGCTCTATCTTTATTTCGAGCCGGATACTTCGCGTAATATACTTGTTCGGCTTGTGATGCCAATATAAAAGGCTCATTTGCTATCAATTTAGATTTATAATTAACCTCAACAAATTTATATTTTGGATGAACTTTCATGCCCCTTTCTGTTGTATCGAACCAATGACATCTAAATAGAATAACTGATTTCAAGCCGAAGTAGTGCAACTCTATCACTTCTTCCACCAGTCCATAAAAATCCATATCACATTCAACATAGGTTGTCCCTTTCACACAGACCCCAGCATTCATCGTCTTCTTTGTAAATGCATATTCAACCGTGTGAAATTTATACCCATTAACAAAATATCCGCTATAGAACGACACAAGTCGCGACGGTCCACTAACAAACTCAAATATTTTTTCATCTATTTCAGCTCTGTGATCTTTGCTATAAGTCTGAATCCAAGTAGGGAAATCACGATTTCGTAATCTCTCCAATTCTTCATCGTTGTGAATAGAGTATTTTTGCACCATCTCAATGTCAAATATTTCAATGAATTGTTTAATCTCTGGACAATTGAGTAATATATACAAGTGTGCCAAATGATACTCTTCCTCGCTTAAGTGTCGAGATGGACGAGAACGAAAAGCACGACCAGAGTGACAAAATATATTTAAACGTCCATCTGAATGTCGAACACCCCCAACGTCGTTACGTGGAAGATGATCAAATCTTGTTTGTATTGTCGATTCAAAGTAAAATGAGCAGAATGTTGAAATTTCTTGGATGATATACGATTCAGATATTGATCCTTCAACAGCTGCGGTGTTCTTTACTTTTTTCTTCAGACGATTCATGTATCTTTCAAATAAGTACATCCGCCGATATTGAATGGGGCCACCAACTCGTGCCTCGTATGCCAAGTGTATCGGTAGATGCTCCATCGAGTCAAAAAATGCAGGAGGGAAAAACTGCTCCAGCTTGCATATGATTTCAATAATATTATTTTCAAGTGTTGACATATCTTCAACTCGAAGGACATTTGCACAGATGTTTTTAAAAAACATACTTAATTCAGTCAACGGACCCCAAATATTATCAGGTAAAAGATCTCGAAATACGATCGGAAGTAATCTCTGCATGAATACATGACAATCATGGCTCTTTATCCCTGATATTTCGCAATCATCGACGTTCACACATCGAGATAAGTTTGAAGCATATCCATCGGATAATCTGAGTTCTTTTACCCATTGACAAACATCTTTGATCTGTTGTTTATTTAACACATATAGGGCATTCGGTTTCAGATATCGTCCGTTGACCTCTTGTAACTCCAACTCTGGTCTTTTACAAAGTATTTTCATATCATGTTGGGCTTTGATATTATCTTTAGTTTTTCCGGAAATATCCATCAAAGTGTTGAAAATATTATCAAACACATTTTTTTCAATGTGCATGACATCTAAATTATGTCGAATTAATAATGAACTCCAATAGGGCAATTCCCAAAAGATACTTTTTTTCACCCAGTTATGTGTTTGGCCAAAACCTGACACTCTTTCATTGCGACCAAATACTATATCTGGAAGTGCTGAAACACGTGCTAACATTTGTTCACCAGACAACATCGGTGGTGGCCCATCTCTTTCGACTCTGCCCTTAGTAAATTTATTATGATTCTTTCGATACTGATGATTAGCCGGTAGGAATCGACGATGACAATCAAAGAATGAGATTTTTCATCCGTTCTGAAGACTGATTGATTTAGAGTGTTCTATCCAATACGGGCAAGAGAGTCGGCCGTGAGTGCTCCAACCAGACAACATGCCGTACGTCGGGAAATCATTGATTGTCCACAAGACCGCGGCCTTTAAATTGAAGTTTTGCTTCCGATGACAATCATAAGTGACAGCTCCCTCAGTCCACAATGTTTTCAATTCATCTATCAAGGGTCTGAGAAATATGTCAATTTCTTTTCGCGGACCCTTAGGACCGGAATAATCATCGAAAGATAAATAAATTCATCTTTCATACACATTGACGATGGTAAATTATAAACTGTCAGCAGCACTGGCCAAACTCAATAAGGAGTTGCAGAATGTCCAAATGGATTAAAACCATCTGTGCACAATCCCAATCTTATATTTCTAGTATCCCTAGCAAATGAAGGATAATATGTATCCAAATGTTTCCATGCTTCACTGTCGGATGGATGAGTCATTACTGTATCATCACGATTTCTTGCATGCCAACTCATGTAGGGGGCTGTCTTTTCCGACATGAATAATCTTTGAAGCCTCGGTGCTAGTGGAAAATACCAAAGCACCTTAAACGGGATATTTTTCTATCGGACTAATTTCTTCTCCTTGTAACGAGGATGTTGACATACAGGGCATTTATCCAACTGCACATTTTCTTTATAATATAAAATGCAATTATTTTGGCACGCGTGTATTTTTTCGTACCCAAGCCCCAATTTTCTCATTAGCTTTTCAGTCTTATAAAAAGTTGGCTCAAATTTGTTATCAGTAGACAACATTCCATTAATCAATCCTGCAATCCGATCATACGCAACCCCGCTAATATTACAATCGGCCTTGATGTTTAGGAGCTGTGTCATTGCTGAAAACCTAGTGTATTTAGGACAATTCTCATGCAAAGGTTCATCGGCAGCTTTCAACATCTCGTAAAATTCTGTAGCTTCTTTATTCGGTAATTCAATCTCTACCGCAGTTTGTACTTCTGTGATATCAACCGCTGTAGTATCTGGTGGGACTGATGTCTGAAGAACTGACCGATTAACATTATCATTCAGGTGGAATTGACCCCCAAGACCCCCATCATTATAATTTAGGAAGTACGTTACGCCTAATCGAAACTCATTCGTTAAAGCTCCATGATCAAGACGTCGGTACATCCAACTTTGATCAGCCGACATGATTCTGTCAATCAATGACAATTTCTTTGGTTAATGTCTTTAGGTGAAATTGTCCTATTCCATTCGGGATTTATGTTATTTATATTGCACTAAGTACTTATTTTAACCACTAACTTCATTCTAAATTTCGGCAGCATCTCCCTACAGTTCTCCGAATACGCATATCATCTGGGCGTGTATCGGAGAACAAGAGAGATGTTGCCAAAATTTAGAATAATTAGTTAACAGTTAAAAGAAAAATGTAAGTGCAGTACAAATAACTATATTCTTAAATTTTCTAATCAGGGACAATTCAAGAATTGTACGTCGTATAAAAGATCATCTACATCTTTTACACGAACATACAATCCCCGAACGGATCTAAGGTTTTGCTAAATCATATTCGACTCGTCGATGCGTACGTGAAACATATCAACTCGTCGGATGGATGATTATTTTCTAAATGTTCCGAGACAGTTCGAGTCCATATTGGATAATTCCGACACGAGTCCAAATTAGATGATTCCGGCAGGAGTCCAAAATGAACTATTCCGGCGCGCGTCCGAAGTGGACGATTCCGGCGCGCGTCCGAAGTGGATGATTCCGGCACAAGCTACAACATATTTACAACAGCTTGAGCGGCCGTAAGAATGCCGTTGCAAATAGCAACGGCTTGAGCGGCCGTTGTTGATAGCCGTTGCTGAAGACTCAATTTCTAGTAGTGATACTTAATTCTGTCAACGGACCCCAAATCTTATCATGTAGATGATCTCGAAGTGCGATCGGAATTAATCTCTGCATGAATACATGACAATCGTGGCTCTTCATCCTCGATATTTTGCCTTTATCGACATTCACACATCGAGATAAGTTTAAGGCATATCCATCAGGTAATCTGAGTTATTTGATTTATTGATACACATCTTTCATCTGTTATTTATTTACACATACGACGCCTTTGGGTTATGAAGTCGTCTGTTGACATCTTGCAACTCTAACTCAAGCCTCTTACACACTACTAGAATAATGGTTTTCAGCAATGGCCATCAGCAACGGTCGCCCAAGCCGTTGTAATAACTAACGGCTTACCAACGGCCTACGTACGGCCGCTCGGGCTGTTGCCAACAAGTATATGGCGCGAATGCTGTGCACAAATGAAATAATTCATCAACAATGGCTTACGTACGATCGCGTTAGCCGTTGTTAATGATATTATCACATTAGCAACGGCT
This sequence comes from Canna indica, assembly GCA_034359265.1. NCBI lineage: Eukaryota > Viridiplantae > Streptophyta > Magnoliopsida > Zingiberales > Cannaceae > Canna > Canna indica. Next base: position 24,308,304 of record CP136898.1, on the reverse strand, counting down.
TACTTACAGTTTTTGTATACGTTGCTTTTTAGTCGAGCTAGCGCTCGCGGCAAGAAAATGAAATACTTATTAGCAACGGCTTTGCAACGGATAAGTGAGCCGTTGGTGGTGAGTTATATTTATTAGCAACGGCTAAGTGAGCTGTTGCTAATGAGTTTATTTAATTCGCGATCGCGCCCGACCTCCTTCTTCCCTGCTTCTTCTTCCTCTGTCGACGCTGCCGACGCCTGCCGTCGTCTTCCATTTCCAGGTATTAGCCCAATCCCCTCTTCTCTTCTCCTTTACTAGGGCCGGCCAAAACCCTAAATATTAAGGTTTCGGGCGACCGCCGAATGCCGAACCAATGTCCAGTGTCCAATGTCGGACACTGGACAACGGCGTTGGAACACTGTTTTAGATTAATTTTTCATATTTTAGGTTAATTTTTCATGTTTAAATTGATCTAGGTTAAATGTTTAATATTTAATGTTTAGATTGATTTTAGTGTTAATTAGATTTAGATTTAGTTTTAGATTATATCTGTTAATTAATTTTTGTTTAGATTAATTTTAATTTTAATATTTAGATTTAGATTAATTAGAATCGTCCACTTTGGACTCGTGCTCGAATCGTCCACTTTGGACTCGTGTCGGAATCGTCCACCGTGGACTCGAACCGGCATCGAAAAATTTAGAAAATAATCATCCATCCAACGAGTTGATACGTTTCACGTACGCATCGATGAGTCAGATATGATTTAGCAAAACCTTAGATACATTCAGGGGTTGTATGTTCGTGTAAAAGAAGTAGATGATCTTTTATACGACATACAACCCTTGAATTGTCCCTAATTGCATAATTTAGGAACATAGATATTTGTATTATACTTAGTTTTTACTTTTAACCGTTAACTCATTCTAAATTTCGGCAGCATCTCTCGTATTCTCCGATACGCGCCCAGATGATATGCGTATTCGGAGAACTGTAGGGAGATGCTACGGAAATTTAGAATGAAATTAGTGGTTAAAAGAAATAGTTAGTGCAATATGAATAACATGAATCCCGAATGGAATAGGACCATCTCACCTATAACGACATTAACTTAAGATATTGTCATTGATTGACAGAATTATGTCGGGCGATCGAAGTTGGATGTACCGACATTTTGATCATGGAGCTTTAACGAATGAGTTTCGCTTAGGCGTAACTTACTTCCTAAATTTTTCCTATTCGAATCGGAAATTCGTTAGCGCCAGTGATAAAATTCGATGTCTGTGCCGCATTTGCATGAATGCACGATTTCTGGATCGGGAAACTATCACTCTGCATCTGTATAGCAAAGGATTTGCACCAAGATATTTTATATGGACTTCTCACGGGGAGTCACGTGAAGTCGGGACGTCGAGCAATCTTGTCGTTCAGACACATGGTGAATCTTCCTCTGCTGGTGTTTCTTTATCGAGTCCATCTAATCCGTATAGAACTATGATACTTGATAGTCATGGGGGTCAATTCCAATTGAATGATAATATCCATCAGCCAGTTACTGAGACGTCAGTGCTACCAGATACTACATGTGTTGATGTCACAGAATTGCCATCAGCAGTTCAACCTGCAGTAGAGATTGAATTGCTGAATAAAGAAGCCGCAGAATTTTACGAGATGTTGAAAGCTGCCGATGAACCTTTGTATGAGTATTGTCCTAAATACATTAGGTTTTCGGCAATGACGCAACTCCTGAACATCAAGGCCAATTGTAATATCAGCGGGGTTGCATTTGATCGGATTGCGGGATTGATTAATGGAATGTTGCCTACTGATAACAAGTTTGAGCCAACTTTTTATAAGACTAAAAAGTTGATGAGAAAATTAGGGCTTGGGTATGAAAAAATACACGTGTGCCAAAATAACTGCATTTTATATTATAAAGAAAATGCGCAGTTGGATAAATGCCCTATATGTGAACATCCTCGTTATAAGGAGAAGAAATCGATCCGACAGAAAAATATCCCGTTTAAGGTGCTTCAGTATTTTCCACTGACACCGATGCTTCAAAAATTATTCATGTCGGAAAAGACGACCCCCTACATGAGTTGGCATGCAAGAAGTCGTGACGATACAGTAATGACTCATCCATCCGACAATAATGACTCATTCATTTGCTAGGGATACTAGAAATATCAGATTGAGATTATGCTTGGAAGATTTTAATCCGTTTGGTCATTCTGCAACTCCTTATTCAGTTTGTCCAGTGCTGCTAACGGTTTATAATTTGCTGTCGTCAATGTGTATGAAAGATTAATTTATTTATCTTTCGATGATTATTTCGGGTCCTAAGGGTCCGCGAAAAGAAATTGACGTGTTTCTCAGACCCCTAATAGATGAATTGAAAACATTGTGGAATGAGGGAGATGTCACTTATGATTGTCATCAGAAGCAAAACTTCAATTTAAAGGTCGTAATCTTGTGGACAATCAATAATTTCCCGACCTACGGCATGTTGTTTGGTTGGAGCACTCACGGCCGACTCTCTTGTTTGTATTATATGAAACACTCTAAATCATTCAGTCTTCAGAACAGACGAAAAATCTCATTCTTTGACTGTCATCGTCGATTCCTACCAGCTAACCATCAGTATCGAAGGAATCGTAATAAATTTACTAAGGGCAGAGTCGAAAGAGATGAACCACCACCGATGATGTATGGTGAACAAATGTTAGCACGTGTTTCATCATTTCCAGAGATAGTGTTTGGTCGGAATGAAAGAGTGTCAGGTTTTGGTCAAACACATAACTAGGTGAAAAAAAGTATCTTTTGGGAATTGCTGTATTGGAGTTCATTACTGATTCGGCATAATTTAGACGTCATGCACATTGAGAAAAATATGTTTGATAATATTTTTAACACTTTGATGGATGTTTTCGGAAAAACTAAAGATAATGTCAAGGCCCGACATGATCTAAAAATACTTTGTAAGAGGCCGGAGTTAGAGTTCGAGGTCAACGGACGATATCTGAAGCCGAAGGCCCCGTATATGTTAAATAAATAACAGATGAAAGATGTTTATCAATGAATCAAAGAACTCAGATTACTCGATGGATATGTCTCAATCTTATCTCGATGTGTGAACGTCAATGATTGCAAAATACCAGGGATGAAGAGCCATGATTATCATGTATTCATGCAGAGATTGCTTTCGATCACATTCCCAGATCTTCTACCTGATAATATTTGGGGTTTGTTGACTGAATTAAGTATGTTTTTTAGAAATATTTGTGTAAATGTCCTTCGAGTCGAAGATATGTCAGCACTTGAAAGAAACATTTGGGATCGATGGCAGGAGATTTCTAGGACTTCGGCTAGAAACCACATGTCCGGGGGAGGAGCGTGTCACACCGGCGGCTCAATATCATTTGTAGTGCACGGTCGTCGTATGGTAAGTATTATACCTTAAATTCAATTATATATTTTATTTGTTACTCTGTGTAATAAATAATGTATTTGTTTTGTAAATGTAGATGACGGTGATGGACGGCGAGACTGTCCAGCGACCCTCCCCGATGGAGGTGTTTGAGCGGACTTACCATCAAGGACAAGGGACGGGGGAGTACATCGACACCAACGCTGCAATCATTATGGTAAGTATATTTATTTAAATTATTCATTATTTATTTATAATTTAAGTTTTAGGAAAAATATGAAACAAAAAATCAAACTCGGGTAGGAGTCCTACACTCAGACTGTGATGCAGCGCGGGCGCACCCTCGAGGACTTTGACGCAGGAGCGTGGGTCGAGGCTGCAGGTGGTTGGGACCACAGCCGCATGTATGGCTTTGCAGACAGTGGTCATGCACGAGCCGTGCTTGGGCCACTTGGGGCACCGACCCCTTCGGTTGCTGGTGAGCGGCTGTCCATCTCCAGGACTAATTATGATCAGAGCAGTAGGATAAGGACACTGGAGGAGACGGTCGCGTGCCAGAGTGAGATGATGGAGCGTCAGAGTCAGATGATGGCGGAGATGCATGCTATGCTACGCAACATCTCAGCTCATACCGGAGCAGGCATCACTTCGGCATCATCAGATCCATCGTCCTCGAGCTAGTCCACGCCGGTGTACATCCAATCACTCTAGACCCCGTCATATTATGATCCAGACCTTCCTCCACCGTCGTCGTGAGATTTATTATTTTGTTCAGATATTGACTTTGTTACTTGGATACTATACTTGATTGACTTATTTTGTTTGGATATTGATACAATAGTTTTGAATTTGAATAGTTTTTATATGGTTGTGGATAATTATAAACATAAGTATAATTATTTTGATGTATATTTGGGTGTATCTGTGATGTATATGTTATGTATTGGTGTATTAATGTATTAATGGGTGTGTGAGTTATGTATTAGGTTAAATTTATCAATGTATTAATGAAAATTAGAAAATTTAAAACTTTTTAGTTACATGTTAACATCATCAGCAACGGCTGTTGCTAATCCGGTGCTAAGTTATCAGCAACGTGATTTTCTGCCACGGCTACAATGCAACGGGCCGGGCCGTTGCAATTGGCTTTCAGCAACGGATGGAGCCGTTGTTGATGCTTGTTATTCCAGTAGTGACAAAGTATTTTCACATCATGTCGGGCCTTCACATTATCTTTAGTTTTGCCGAAAATATCCATCACAATGTTAAAAATATTATCAAACATACATTTTTTTTCAATGTGCGTGATGCCTAAATTATGCTGAATCAGTAATGAACTCCAATACGACAATTCCCAAAAGATACTTTTTTTCACCCACTTGTGTGTTTGACTAAAGCCTGAAATTCTTACATTTCTCCTACTTGAATAAAAAATTCCTTCTTAAATTTCTCCTACTCGAATAAAAAATTCCTTAGTGGTGATAAAATTCCTTAGTTCAAACATAAGATTTTTGGAACGAGAAACTGTCACAATGCATTTGTACACAAAAGAATTCACACCAAGATATTTTGTATGAAATTATCACGGGGAGTCACGTCAAGTCGGAGAACTGTAGGGAGATGCTGCCGAAATTTAGAATGAAGTTAATGACTTAAAGAAATACTAAGTGCAATATGAATAACATGAATCCCGAATGGAATAACAAGATTTTTGGACCGAGAGTTCATCCAAAGTATAAACAGCTAGTCGAGGTCAATTACAAATCAAAATTGGCTTCAAATGAGCCATTTATATTGGCATCTCAAGCTGAACAAATATATTATATGCAGTATTCATCTCGAAAGAAAGACATGACAGATTGGCGTGTAGTCTGTAAGACTAAAGCCAGAGAAAAAATTGACCCAATAGTTGGAGATAATGAGCCAGCATATGACTTCTATCAAGAAGAGGATCCTTCCGAAGTGGAACGAGTTAGTCCAATACTCGAGGATGATGACACAGAGTTAGTTCAATTGGAAATAGAATACGTTGATGAGGACGATAATGAAGTTGAGGAAGGACAGAATGAAGATGAAGGAGACGAAGAAGAATTTCAAGATTCAGATACAGAAGAAGAATAAGAAGAGTATTACACGGATGATGAAAATGACGATGATGAATAATTGTAAATGTGAAGTATATAATCAATTATTAAATATATCTATTATATATAATCTAATTATATTAAATTTTTACACCTATGGTTCGAGATATCAGTTCTCGAGGAGGCATTCCTCGTAGGACCCCCTGACGATTACCACCCGTCCCACCTGTACCCACTGACCCTTCGTCTTCCACCACCATCCCCCCACCTCCGGCCACCATCGCCCCACCTGGTCCGGCCACCATTCCTCCACCTGATCCATCCACTATTCCCCCAGCTGATATGGTCACCATCCCCCAACCTCCAGCCACCATCCCTTCAGTCGATCCAGGCCCGTCGACATCGAGACATAGGCCACGAGGGCCTAACAGAATTCTCCCTCCGCTACTCGAGGGACAACTGCGCAGAGCAGTTACTGTGCGTGGAAGAAGGTAAGTATATGCATTAATTATTTTTTATAATTTATTTATAATTCAAAATATCATAATATGAATTTATATATGGTGCATATTTGAGCAGGAGGACGTCCCCCGCACGATAGCGGGGACGATCCAGAAGTTTATGCACGGGGCGTGGCCTACATGGTCTCACGTGCCCCGTGAGCATATAGATTTATTATGGCAAGAGTTCACGGTAAGTATATTTATTAAATTAATGTTAATATTAAATATTGATCGATAATAATAATTTTTTTTTACAAGGTCATTATAAATGGCCGGAGGACCAGACCACTTTTGTGGAGGCTGCATGAGAGCATGTTGCCTGTGCTCGCTATAACGGGCTGCTTGAGCAGACCCGTCAAACCGTGATGAGACGGCTGGGGGCCACACAGATAGGGCAGACTCTGCGACACGCCCCCGAGTGGATTCCTGGCCTTGTGTGGGACCAGCTCGTTGAGCGGTGGGAAACTCCTGAGTGGCAGGAGGTCTCCCGGACTGCGTCGAGAAATCACATGTCCGGAGGGGACGGCACGGGGGTGCGCCACACTGGTGGCTAGCTCCATATCTTTTGCGGTGCATGAGCGTCGTATGATATGTATAATTTCCTTACTTGTAATTAAATTATATATTGTGTATAATGATACTAATGTATTTGTTTTCTAATTTAAGACGCGCGTGACGGAGGACGGCACCGTCCAACGCCCGTCGATGATGGAGGTGTTTGAGCGCACTCATCGTCGTCGACGAGGAGCGGGGGACTACGTTGATAGCAGAGCCTCGATCATAATGGTAAGTATTTATATATGTCTATTTGATTTACACAATTTTTATTTATAGTTTATATATATTTAAAATATAAACACGTGTAGGAATGACGAGTTGAGACAGACGATGGAGAAGCAGATGCAAGAGCAGAGACGGTCGAATGACGAGTTGAGACAGACGATCCAGAACATGTAGACACTCCTCACTCATATTGCGTCTTAGTCCAGCCTTCTACCTATGATGTCGCAGTCGTCGTCCTCCTCGACCCAATCGACGCTCCCGACCCAGTCGTTGTCGACTCCACCGCCTCCACCGCCGCCACCGTCGTCGTGAGATTTTGATTAATTGTATTTTGTTTATATTTTGATACTTGATATAGATGATATTTTGATACTTGGATATATTTTGAAACTTGTATACATAGATGATATTTTGATAATTGTTTGCCTCCGGTTTGAGGCTGAGATTGATGATATTTATGTAAAACTTGTATGTTTGGTTTCAAATGCATGTGTATGATATTTTTTTATTGTAATATGTGATTGAATATAGGTTGTAGTCGATATATCATTGTATACAAGAATTTATAAAATTTTTAGTTTTTTTAGTTACAGGATAACATCTTTAGCCACGGTTTACCCACGGTTAATCGTCACTAAGCTGTGGCTGAAAACCTATCGTAAATGGCTGATGGCCTCGGCAGGACCAAGTATCACGGTTGCTAATAGTATCACTGACGGCTTTGAGCCGAGGCTGATGTGTTGATATCAGTGACAGCGCCTAGAGCCGTCACTGATGATTTTAAATCAGCGACAGTCCACTAGGCTGTCGCTGATGATTATGTGTGACGGTCGTGCGCGACCGTCACAAAACATCCGAGACACGCGCATCAGAGACGGTTTTTTGCCACGGTTGACGCCGTCCATGATATTCATCACCGACGGTTCAGCCACGGTATCAGCCGTCGCTGATGACCACAATTCTAGTAGTGTGAAAGCCACTATTCTAGTAGTGTTATGTGGCCGAGCTTCACTTGCCACGTTGGCTTCCGTTTGCTGACGTGGACTTTCGTTAAGAAAAAGGATAAAATTGATCCAATTATGTAACGACGAGGGTAATTTTGGTCAAAAACATAGTTAATGGAACAATTAGTGATGTTCTATTTTGGTCTTAATTTGGGTTTGATTTGCCTATCAAACCTCTATTGCTATTCATTAAGGTATACAACTAATAAAACTAAACAATTTCTTCCTGCTACATATTCATGATCAACAGCTACCAGACAATCTTGATTCATCCAATTGCAACACAGACTCCGGCAAGGAATCTTCAGCTCATTCCAAGCATCTGCAAGAAATATTTTAATTAAATAAATTATAACAGCTAGCATATGAAAAGAATCATTTTTATGGATGGAAAATAATCAATCTTACTGATTGATTCTATTGGGAACATTCTTGGAAAACATTATATATGATTACATGAATTTCTCTCATATTTCACTATTCCTCTGAGAAATAAATAATTAGTTTCAAGAGAAAAATCTCCTATTTCCAATTTCATGTTTCTAGGGTTAATAAGCTTTCTTCTCGCCTTGACTATTTTGAGTAGCTCATATATATCCTATCATTGCAGGCATCCATTATTCAGTAATGGTCATGTTCACTTTTGATTCCTATTTAAAAAAGGGGGAGAAATTCCATATTTTAATTTACAATTCATCTTAGCATACACAAAGATCATAAAAAAAAAATGAATTCATGAAAGTCACCAGTCCTAGTAATTCTAATGGAACAAACAAATGATTTTTTGCATCTGTCGAGATGGGGTGAGAACAATCATGGAGGAGAATAGGCATGCACAATCCGGAACAATGGGCTAGAGCGACATGCGTGGAGCTACAGCTAGCACTCCATGATAATAGACAGGAGGGTGAGATCTGATGGGGGAAGAATGCGAACATGAGGGGTTGTGAGCTGCATTACGAGTGAGAATTAATAGAAAGATGAGTGAGTTTAGGCTGGAAGTAAAAAAAAAGGAAAAGAAATATAAGTAAATAGGAAGTATAAAAAAAAAGAGGAGAAAAAAAGAGAGAGGCAAATTTTGGTATTTGTTGGCATCATAAATTAATTTATCATCAACTAATACCAAATTCATAGATAAATCTATGGCTACAACCAAAGGATTCGATCTATTGGTAAATAATACATTGGTGAAGTTAAATATCTTGTGGTCTAATTAACAAAGATAGTAATGCATGATTATGATCGCTTTGCAAATCTTTTTATATTCTTAGTATTCATTAATTGTATTATTAAAATTTGGAGGATTGAGAATAAATTCAATATTTACTCATCAAAGTATGTCTACATGTAAATAACTTGCCTCTAGTCAATTAAAAACTTCACGTATACCCTTGATAGGTCAAATTACCATTCTCATTAATTTAATTAATTACTAAATCATGTATATACCACCAACTAAACTGATAAAATAATTATTAAAATGGCTTTATATACTGTATTCTTTCAGCAGCCATTATTTCATTCTAGGTCAAAAAGTTGAGCCATGCATGATTTTTCTTGTTCCGTTGCCATCCTAGATACGCATCAGATGATAGGCTAAGGATATAGGTAGGGCATGGGTATCTTTTGGCATGGGAGACTAGGACAAATTGATCATAGGGTTGCAGGAGAGTTCAATGTTCCTGTAAAAATAGGTTTACAGCTAGGTTGTACCTTTTGCTCTTGTCATTCAGCAATTGCTGAACTATACTTACTCAATTGTCTGACAGACATATGCAAACTAACCTGCAGCTAGCCCATTATATGATATTGACCAATATGATGCATTCACTCCCTTTTCATTAATTTGGATATATATTCATCAGCCATTATCATGCTTTAGATTATTATTACTCTTCTAATCAGACTGAACCAAATTGTGTTTTAGGAGTAGTTAACTTCAGATACCTTCAGTTTCAATGAGCTGAATAATCTGAATACAGTAGGTGAATGAAAATTAATACATAGGTGTTATCAGTTATCGTCTGCAGTGCAATGATGGGGGCTTGGCATTTTGAGTTGGATTATTGTTGCAGGAAATCACATGCAGACAGCAGACATTAATCACAAAAGCCTACGGAGGATTTTTTAAGGTACGAGTTGCTTAATATGGATTGCAGTAATTAATTACTTGGCAGGCCACGTACCTTAAATTTAACTTTTAGCAGATGGGACCTGTTCTCATTTATTAACTACAAATTCCATACTTCTAAACATTTTTTATGACTTTTATACAATGGCAAATTAAGAAGAAATTTTAGAAAAAAATTAACATTTGTATTATATGCTTCAATCATGTAAGTGAGAGAAAAAAAAGTTGATGAATTCAATTCATACTTCATCTTTACATTATTTTTTCATACTGAAATCTTAATTCTTATAATAAATTCATACTTTTTTTATCGGCTGCATCATGCTTAAGAAAAAATATTCTAGGAATATACTAATTAAGAATTGAGTATATTCAACTCAAACTAAAATAATTTTCAATTTAGCCTTTGTAATATCCTGATTTAATAATTAAGTTTAAACAGAAAATTAATATGTAAAATTAAAAAAAAAAAAAGACAAGAATTATGGTGATCGATGATGATAGGAGTTGCCATCTCGCTCAAATCAGAAACATGATCTTCGTCTCTCTTCAATAAAAGTTGATATAATTTGTCATGCAGGACGGACAGATTCTTTACCGCGTCTATAAAATTTAACTTTTACAAAACTTTAATTTTTGTAGTAAAAATATATTTTTCTTGGGCCTCCTTAACATAAGTTGATGAAACTTATCACACGATGTCACATGGTATGCTACATAGGATTATTTTAGCAGGATACCACATGTTAAATTATAAAACTTTTAATTTGTAATGAAAGCTTGAATTCGTCAAGATGGATTGGTCCGACATGCTATAATGGCATCAGTTGATCAGTCCATTGCATCTGTTGTTGCAACAACAACTACGACCAACAAACCTTGGCTAAGATTAGCAAATTAGTATGCTAACAAATCTCAGTCACGCATCTATATATGACCTTCAAGTATTGCACAATTGAACAAAGGAAATAAAATTATTTCAGAATACTTTAATGAAGTCAAAACAATCTATGATGAACTATCAATGGCTAATGCGTCTATAAATCCCTCTACACTAATCATCACGTACAATGACATCATTGCAATTATAAGGTTTCGAGATAATCCTATAACTATTTAGGAACTATTTAAGTTATTGGGTCATGAGACATTTTTGAAGCTTTGGAGAGATCGAGCCACATGCAATAGTTGCTCACTATACTCATCGTTCAAGCACTCCTGGCCGTCAACAATTCTAGCAAAGTATAGAAGACATCAAAGCACCAACAACACATTCTGACATCAGTACAATAACAACAACTCTCGGTAACCTAAGTTTACAAACAATCAGCCACGACTGCAATGTCAAATTTGTGACCAATTCGGGCATTCAGTCAAAGTCTGCCAAACTTGATTAAGCAACATTGAGCAATCACCTCAACTAAACCTCTACATACAACAATCCAAATAAACCGCAAACCATCACGTAACTTTTGATCTTGATACACTACAATTTGTTTCCTCATTTAAAAGTGAACAAGGTGTATCACTAGGTGATGGTAACACCATACCGATTTTCTTATTCTGGTATAGTCACTCTATCTTCATAGTTTAAACTTACTGATATTTTATATGCCCCTTTGATTACCAAGAACTTTATCTCTGTTGCTAAGTTTTGTCTTCAAAATCAAGTATCAATCAAATTCTTCCCTAATTTTTATATTGTCAAAGATTTGAATACATGTATTCTCCTTGCTCACGGTTGAAATAGAGGTGACCTATATGAATGGAATGACATCACACAATCTGTTCATCTATCCACCTTCTCCACTCGACCTACCACTACTACATGGCATATATCACGGACTTGGGCATCCACATCGTTAAGTCTTATACTCTATAATATCCAAATTCAAGTTATCTTACAATCCAACTCCTCCGGGACATTGTGTTGCATATTCTTGTAATAAAAGTCAATGGCAACCTTTCTTTACTTCTTTAATCAAAAGCAGTAGGCCATTAGAAATTTTATACTCAGATGTATGGGTCCTGCCCCTGTTATTTCTTCTAAAGGACATAAATATTATATTATCTTCGTAGATCATTTTTTTAATTAAATACACTTGGTTTTTTCCTTTAAAAAATAAATTCGATGTTGCTCATGTATTCTCCACCTTTAAACCTTTAGTAGAAAATTATTTTGGCATATCTATTAAAAGCAAGCCTTTACACAGATGGAGGTGGCGAATACATTGCTCTCAATTCCTCTCTAAATGCCCAGGGCATACAACATCTTTGTTCTTCCCCATACACTCCACAAAGGGTAAGTCTCGCTAAAAGAAAGCATCGTCACATCATGCAAACTTCTCTAACACTTCTATCACGGGCTTTTATTCCCATTAAGTTTTGGCAATTCGCTTGCACAACTGACGTCTACCTCATTAACCAAATGACAACTTCAACATTGAAAAATCTTTGGCGGTCTTTGCTTTCCTTGGTTAAAATCATATGCTCAAAATAAATTAGACACAAAATCCAAATTGGGTGTCTTCTTCGGTTACTCAACTAGACATTACTGTTATAAATGCTTTGATCCTACCACCAATAAACTATTCCCATCTCGACATGATGAATTTGTTGAGCACCAAATTTCCATTTTATTCTTTAGACTATCTGGGAGTTACTCAGTCATCACTCGAGTCATGGTTAGATGTAATCCCTGACACTCTCTCATCTCTTCCTAAATCACCACAACCACTACAAAACATTTCTGATTCACGTACTCGATATCTTTCCACATCAATCTCAACGTTCCACAAATGATTCTCCATTATTTGTGTCACTCCTTATTTCTACAGCAAGTGGAACTACTTCAACTTCCAATCAGTCCAACAATATGGCTCCACCATTACCATCGCCTCCACGAAAAAATATATATAAAATCAGGTCCCAATCCAACATCTTCAAACCCAAAGTACCCACTGATTACTCGTCCCTTCTCACCACTGCCATACATTCACCCATTCCTAATACCTACAAACAAGCTGCCAAATACTCAGAATGGCAAGATGCCATGAAACAAGAATTCGATGCACTAATCAGAAGCAATACATGGACATTAGTACCTCCTCTTGATGATCAAAGCATCATAGACTCCCGATGGATATTTCGCATAAAACAAAAGTCGGATGAAACTATCGTCGGGTTCAAAGGAAGGCTCATCGCCAAAGGATTCCTTCAACTTCCTGGTATTGATTTTAAGAGCACATTTAGTCATGTGATAAAACAAACCTCGGTATGCATTGTGCTCAACCTAGCAGCAAAATTTCATTAGCGCGTGTTTCAATTAGATGTAAATAATGCGTTCTTACAAGGCAGCCTCAGTGAATATGTTTTTATGCAACAACTTCCACACTTAGTACATCCCGAACACCCTAACTACATATGCAAGCTTAATAAAGTCATCTATGGCTTACGACCTATTTTTCATAATTGAAGGCCTATTTATACTCAATTGGGTCTCATACCTCCAAGTCTGATACAATATGCATGGCTTTTTATTCTATATGACAAGCACTACATTACCTCAATCCTGCTCTATGTGGACGATATTATACTAAGTAAGTCGTCCAATGACAAAATTCTTGAAATAAATTCCAAGCGTGCATCACGATCTTCTCTGAAGGAGATACAACCTTTGATCTATTCTTTGGGAATAGGAGTGAACCATACCGATAGAGGTACAATTCTCTCTCAGCAAAAATATATAACAGATGTTCCTCATCAATTCGAAATGCATGAAGCCAACAGTGTGAGAACACCAATCTCGGCCTCCACCAAACTAGCTGCTAATGATGGTTCAGATCCTGCCGATTCGAAATTATTCAAACAAGTAGTTGGAGCTTTACAATATCTATCTTTGACACGACCCAACATCGGTTATGCAGTAAATAAACTTTCCCAGTAGATGCACAACCCTTTAAACAATCACTGGCAATGTTGCAAAGAAATATTTCATTATTTAAAGGGAACCTCAACAATGAGCATTGTATTGAATTCAAACCAACCTTGATATTGAAGCTTACTTTGACTTCGATTGGGGAGGAGACCACGATAATCGAAAATCTATCTACAGGAGCCTACATAATATTTCTTAGCTAGTTTCTGATCAGTTGGAGCTCGAAGAAACAAAAAACCATCGCCATGTCCTTCACAAAGGAGGGATACAAAGCTTTAGCCAACACATCTGCTGAAGTTAACTAAATCACTCACATCGTTAGAGAATTAAATTGTTTCTGTCCTCGCACTCCTAAGATATATTGTGACAATCTTGGCGCCACCATTTTAACACAGCATCCCGTTAACCATAGTAGAATGAAGCACGTCAAATGAGCGACACCAAAACCATCAATCAGGTCCTCTCATCAACAACAAAAAATTGTTCATAATATACCTACCCTACCACCACCTAGCAGAATGGTAACTAGATCCGAATCCAATATATTCAAACCTAAATTTCCCACTAACTATTCTGCTCTTAGTGGAGAGAAGCTATGAATCAAGAATTCAATATATGCTCTATTACAAAACAACACTTGGACTCTTGTTCCTGCACCTGAAGGCCAAAATATCAGAGGCAATCCACATAGACACCCCCTTGAGCAATCTAGATTACCACTTTGTTGGCAATTTAGATAGTTGATTTCACCCACGATCACTGGACTATACCTCTTATAACAGGATAGTCAGAAAAGAAATTTTTTTAACATAAAAATACCTCAACTTTGAGAAATGTTTCACAAAAGTCACTCTGATCGGATTCCGACCCCAACCTCACCGAAATGCTTACATGGCACGAATGGCTAGTGACAACATGGCGAAGTGTGGACACGCTGGATGCCAACTATGACTGACACGTAAGACTCATGCCATGTCAGCATAACACGTGGACGTACGATATGGCAAAGTTGTCACATCATCCGATCAAAAGCCATCTAATGTGTGTATAGAACCACAGGGAGTAGCCAATCACTACCAAAAATCATGCATTTTGCGACGGCTGTTGTTGCGGTCGCAGATGCGATCGTTCTGCGACCGCGTACAACGAGGGGTCGCGGAGAAGCCACCTTTTGCGACGGCACCGCGACCGCCTTGAGTACCATTGCAGGTTTAATGACACGGCGACGACTATGCGACCGCTTTGCGATTGCCTTTTTGCGACCGCTAGTTGCGGTCGCAAACTCATCAGGGGACCAGATGACTTAGCCTGCGCCGAACCTTTCTTTTCTTCCCCGCTCACTCGCCCTCTCCCGCACCGAACCCTTTCTTTTCTTCCCCGCTCACTCGCCTTCTCTCACTTGCCCTCCTTCCGTCACCCGCCTGCGCCGCCCCTCGCAACAGGTCTCTCTCTCTCTCTCTCTCGAGCTGCCTAAACCCTACCCGTCGCCGGCTAGGATTTCACCCGGAGATGGAAACGTGGATGGACGATCGGCCCTCCCTTCCAAAGCAGACCTCTCGACAAGACCTACGAACAAAAACAAGCTACAGACAGGTTCTCTTGTTGTCATTAGAATCATTTGATGCATGGTTGATGAGTTGATCCATTCAGCTTCTCAAAATTAGGGCTTTCTAATGGTCAATCATCATATCTTCTCCTCAGTCCATTCAGCTTTCGAAGCCCCTGCTTCTTCTGCCTCCTCCATCTCCAAGCACACGCTCGGAGCCCCTGCTTCTCCTCCCTCCCGCTCGCCCCTTCTTTCCACTGCACGGGTGAGTTCCTCTTCCGACTAATCTTTATCTCACAAATCATGCATCAAAAAGTTGATTATTTTCGCTCGATGACGCGGAAATCTGCTTCCCATGGCTTGGCATTGCCGATGGAGATCAATGGGAGAGGAAGAAATGGGACTGTTGGAGGAAGGCGAGGGCTTGAGATCAGCGCACAAATAGCTGGGACATCAAAGAACATAGAAGTCAAAGTCGACAAACCCTTGGGCTTGACACTGGGGCAGAAACCAGGCGATGGTGTCGTAATCACTGTGAGTATTAATAATTGTCTTGCTGATTTTATTTCCGAATTTACCTTTGATCTGGGGAGTGCTAAATTTTCATCTATTGTGCTCCCAAAATATGATGGTGCAGAGTTGTATGAGAACGGGTACTTAATTGATGTGGTGTGCTTGTCTTGATATCATCTTTGTGTTTCTAATTGCTATAGAAAAGGAGAAAAGTGGTAGACACAAGTACTTTATGTAAAGCTGTATGAATTCCTTGTAATTTCCTTCCAACTAAATCAGTTTTGGCTGCCATTGAAGCATGAAAGGAAACCCTACCTCAAGAAAAGAGTTGGTGAAATAATTGATCAAGGTGTCTATTAGCAATTCCTTTCATGAATCAATGTTTGATAGTTTATAAAAGTTTTCTTCTTCTTATTAAGTTTTCTTTTTCCTAACACCGGTGACTGTACATGACTGCTTGCAGAGATCCACTAGGTGCCCAAAACCTATTTCTATCATGTGTTTTTGTTGCAAATATTGGAGCAAGTGGTGTTGAAGGAATAAAAATGTTTATCAGTTTACACGAATTACATATTTAATTATCAGAAAGAACATTCATCGAAATCTTTATGTTGCTTTGAACAAAACATAAATTATGATAAGGTTTTCCTGAATTGAGAAGTGGATTTGATTTTGGTACTCAATTAGACTTTTACCGTAGCCTTAGAAAGACTGAGACTAAATATCTTTTAGAAACTAGCACCACCTTTTAGGTTCTTAACTTATAAGTAGCAAAATCTTGAAGATTTTGTTGAGAAATAAAAATCTCTAGCCATTTAGTCTGCCGAAAAGATGTGGAAAATAAAAAATTGTTGATTTCATAGTCATATTTCTCAAAACAGAGCATTGAAATGAATATCATCAAATTGTTACTTTAACAAGCAAGATTAATGTATAGTTATAAAAGTATCCAACAGAGCATGGATAATGTGTATGTGCTAATTAATAAGCAACTTTTTAGTTGTCTCAATGTTTCATGATAAGATATATAATTAATGTACATTCGTTAACCTTATGCTCACATGGCAAGGAATTTACCATCTAAGATGCTATTAGCTAACCATCCATGTATTTGACTTCCTATCTTCCTTTTGGTAAGATATTTAGGGAGAGGAATAATTAAGTAGAAATTAAATAATATTTTGATATCCATATATTTTAATTTGTTGTCTTTTATTTCATATGTATTTTTAATTAAATATTGGAACAGGAATTTATATATTTTTATTTTTTTAAAAAAAATATATATATACTTCTGCAACGGCTCTAAGATGTAAAATCTGCGACGGCCATTCGATTGCAGAGCCGTCGCAGATGCCAGTGCCGTCGCGGATGTAAACTTGCGACCACATATAAGCGTCGCATATGTCACGCGACCACATTCTGTGACCGCCACTTTCTGTCGCAGAACGATCGCAGAATATTTTTACTTACGATCACTGCTGTTGCGGTAGCAAACTTTCTGCGACGAGCTCTTTTGCCACCAAATTTTGCTACTGCCTTTGCCGTCGCAAAAGACCATTAGCGACGGTTTTGCGACTGCAATGTCCGTCGCAAATGACCAATTTTTTAGTAGTGAATGAACGCGCATGACGTGTCTAACTCGAGTCATCCTATGTGTCTGACTCGCGTCAGAGATTTGATTGGGTGAACATAGGCTTAGACTCGTCACCCAGTTGCACGGCATGCAATTAACAGACAGCTGAACAAATTGTGCATTAGCGAGGGTTCTCAGTCCTCAAGAACCTTTCCATGAACTAAACACCGTGATCCAGAGGCACCGCCTATGCCACCCACTGTAGCAAGTGGTCTCACTTATGCTATAAATTTGTTTGCTCCGATTAGAAGGAAGGCTAGTCATCTTGTTTTATTTTTGTTCTTCAATTGTAACATGACAGATCCTTAAAACATTGGAAAGTATATTGTCCTTAAAAGCTAGATTAAATAAATTCCTGGTGAGAAGATTGCAACAACTAACAAAACCAAATAATGAATGTTTGCCAAACAGATGTAGCATTTACAGCAAATATTACAAAACGAAGCATACTCTAAGCTTTATTATGTTCATCGAAAGTTGGTTGACACAAATTTCTTATAGACAGACCACAACGTACAAACAGACGAGATATGGCACTGATTATGCATATGCTTGCATTTTCAACATCTACGTGTCTGCCAAAGGGAACGACTGAAAGGATATACATGTATACAAAATCAGTCTTCTTCAATCTTCATACTTTGACGTGTCTCGTTTTGCTTGCCAAGCAGTTGAATATGCGGATATTGCAGAGCTTGTCACGGTCACTGATTGCTTGGTGAGGTCCACACTTTTTTTAATGACAAACCAAACAACCCAAAACAATCCAATCCATCCTATCACAATGTTTAAACAATGTGGTCATCTCAAATCACAGAAAATCCCATAAAACAAAAAAAAAACTTCTCATTGAACAAATAGGAGCGAAGAATTTAGATGCTGTATTCTGTCATAATATCTAATAGGAACTAGCTAAATGTTAGAACGATCATAAATATCAAACAAGATCTTAAATGTCCGTTCTTACAAGAGTAACACCAATTACAGCCTAACATCATTTATTTTATTTTTTAAAAAAAGTGTATGCAATAATGTGATGCTTCTTAGAGTAGAGCTTGGTGGGATTATAAATATGGAATGGTATGTGATGGTCCAGAGTCTCGAGACAACAGAAATTGGTTGATAAATACTAACAGAACTGGTATTTTAAATCATGGAATCGACAAACATAAGATATGAATAAGTTGCTACCATAAGACAACAAATTAGAAGAGAGTAGTGTGATTGAGAATATTTGCATCACCATTTCAAGGTCTAAAAAGATTGTTTATCAGTCATCCTAAACTTAACAAAGTTCAATTGCAGAAGAAATGTTGTTTTGGAATATTAATTGAGAAACCAACAAGCTTTCTTGTTACAAGTAAAAAATTTGAAAGGATAAAAGAAGCTATAGGGAAAAGTTAAGCATATGACCAGAAACTATATTTGAAAAAAGACATCACTAGGATTCTTCAGTTATTAGATGAAATATACTTTAAGAATTCGGAAAAAAAAAAGCTTAAGAAAAAATGTTCATTGTAATCATATAAAAATGATGCTACAACTGATAACTGAACTTAGACAAGTTAGTCAAAGTGCAAAGGAAAAAAACCAAACAACATACACTAGTATGCATAAAATATCCTTTTTCCATATAAGAATTTTCATAGGGAGCTGGAGGCTCTTAGCTAGTAAATGATGAGGTACTTGTTGTGTCTTGTGGATAGGCATGACTTAAAAGGATACAAATGTATGTAAGCATAAGCTACAAAAGGATAGGATGAGAAAAAATTTTGTCATCAAACATAATAATTTGTTTTATTTTCCTGCTATTTAGTGCAGACTTCAGATGTCATAAATTGCAGCAGGAAAAGGGATTCTTCAGTTCATTCTTATAAGAAAATAGATGTAAGATATAACAGAAGAATTTATCACTTACCAGCAGCTATCATAACAGCAATTATTGCAGAGATGGTTGTCGTGGATATTATGAAAACTGCAAAAGATAATGCTCCAATATAAATTGCAGTTAAGCAAGCAAAGAAAATAGCCAGAAATCCCCCAGCAGCTGCCAATGACATGAGTAATGAGACAATGATAGCATTCAGTGTTGCTGCGAACAAGAAACACATAAAAATCAGAAACCCTGTCAATGCCAGAAGAGTGATCGTCCCAACCTGCCATTCAGAAAAGAGTTATAAGTTGTTTTTAATGTCTATTAACCATAGGGTTTCTACATACAATGTACAGTAAGCACATTAGTTCCTGTGGTAGCATAAACTCAGACTATCTAGGCATTCATGTAATAAAGATTACAAAAATTGTGCTATCATGCTCACTTATGGTTCGTTTGCTTCACTTGACAGGATAGGATATTAAATGAAAAGTAGTATTAGCCACGACTAAATCCGGTGTTCATCGGTTATAATATCAATTTTATATTCTTCCAATCATATTTTCTTCTAATCCATGTACTTGTAGTGATCAAGAACTTCTAGTTCAATCGCATGATAAACTAGAACAGGTTGGCAGCAAGAGTGGTGGATTTTGCCATGATAACCAATTTCCTTTCAGTACCTGAAAAATAGATGTGTCCCTTCAAATTGAGAGCAAATAGAAGGAATAGTAATTTAGGGATAGAGACCATAGGATATAGGACAAAAGAGGTGGTTAGAAATGCTCCAAAAGCATCTTTAAGATATGCCATTCCAAGAAAGTCGAAATGTATAGGTGCCAGGAAGAGTAAGAAGTGAGAAAAGGCAAAGGAAGGCTATACCAGCAAAGCATCATTACATCAAGTTAAAGGCTAACAATTAACTGGCTTATATTGCCTTCAATATATATCCAGATAGATGATAATATAGGCTTGGACCATCCGGAACAGTTGAGAAGAATTTGCCTTAACTATGATATTTTGTAATGTCCATACCATTTATGTTCATTAGACTATCACTTACCTAAATTCAAATATAATCATTTTGTGTCACATATTTATATACTTTGACGACTGTGCCTCACTTGCTCTTGTTTAAGGATGAGTAAGAACAACATGGAAAATAGATCAAAAAAGCATCACAGAAAGGTAACCTGATCCTAGAAAAAAATTTCCAGGATACAATCATCATCCTCATTAGGGTAAAAGGTAGCATCCTCAACATTGACATACTTGTAAGTTGTAACCCTCATAATCTTCCATTACAGCTTATCATCATTTTCTTTAAAATGTTGTGGCACACTAGAACTTGGATGGCTAAACCTGCACATGTACCTTTTCCATTGGTCCATTCACCCTCAATGTAATGCTCATGGTTTAAAATCTCGTATACCGATCTTGACAACTAGCCTGTACCAAGTATGTACGGGTATGTACGCGTACTGTACTGTACCGACACATAGTACGAGCCCGTACAAGCTGGCCTATACTGACCTCCAAGGGTATTCCTTCTCAATTATAATGTGCTCTCACTGTTTAAAATCTGACAGGAAATTATTTGTTACAAACTCTATCTTTCTGATGTTTATATTCTACTAACTGAACTCTTAACATGAAGCTTTATGATGATTTCTTAAATGTCATGATATTTAACTTTTGCATTCTTACAGTTACACCAAAAAATTCAAGGCTCTCATAATTAATGGTCTAGGTTTCTGATATCTTTCCTTAGAGATACCAAGTAACAATTTCAGCATACATGGGAACAAAATCACTTACAATTCAAGATAAAGAATAGAACTGACTAAGCTTCTTTCAAAAGGGGTATTAATAGCATATCAACTATTCTAAGATTTGGTTAGGATTAGACATACTATTTTCGTAAGCTCATTATGAGACATCATAGATGGAAATTGACAATTGGATGGCCCTTTCACTACAACCATTATGGCAGCAGAGTCACACCATGCAATTCTTTCTGGCATAACAACCAAAAATCTAGCCTATGATTCAGAATTCAGTTTTACTTACCACATTCCCGAAGAAAGAGTGACAAAACAAAAGAAAAAAAATTAATAGTGCCTAAAAATATAATTACGTTTG
Source organism: Canna indica (assembly GCA_034359265.1). Classification (NCBI taxonomy): domain Eukaryota; kingdom Viridiplantae; phylum Streptophyta; class Magnoliopsida; order Zingiberales; family Cannaceae; genus Canna; species Canna indica. Next base: position 24,286,752 of record CP136898.1, on the reverse strand, counting down.
AAATTATCTGAAATGTTTTTTTATTTAGAAAATAATTGAGAAATGGAAGCTTCTACTCAATCTCTATACAAACTGTTGAAAATAAAAACTAAAAATCTCAATTACAATATTAAGTAGAACACTCACTAAATATGTTCTTGATTAGGTTTAAGCCCTGAATAATGTGAGTGACGGGCATAACTAATTTAACATTCATTGTTTTTAAAGTGCAGTAGAAACAAGAGACTCCCACTTAACGAATCCAAAAATATCATGGTAGCTCCAACACATTTATCATCAGAGAACTTAGCTTTGTCAAACAAACATATCTACCAATTTCCCACAATTAAACAGAATAAAGAAAAAAAGCAAGAGTATAGAGGCAAAAGAAAGCAAGAAACCAAAAGAAATCCAATCCAATCAAATCAATTGAATAATTTCAATCTAATCAAACCAAGAAGATAAGTCTACAAACTCCACAAACCGAGATGACAAAGAGGGCGCGTAGGGGGCTGCCGCGGCGGGTCCAGAGGCAGAGATCTCGGGAGGAGTTTTTCGAAGCTTCCCGAAGGCGGGGCGCAGCCTTGGAGGCGGAAGACTTGATCCGCTGAAGGAGGGCGGGCGGCGGGGGCGAGACAACACCGGTGACGAAGTCGCGGACAACGGAGTAGAGCCTCTCGCCTTCGACAGGGCTCCCGGGGTTGAGATCGATCTCGATCCCGCTAGGATTTCCGCTCCCACCTTCATCGGCGACGTCGTTAGATCTCTTCTCCCCGTTGTCGTACTCCGCCATCTCGTCTGCCGGAACACTGACACACTCAGAGAGAGAGAGAGAGAGGACACGTAGTCCAATTGGATTTAAAGGGATCGGCTTTCCAAATTCCAAGTCTTCACGTCGTTCTCGAGCGCAAACGCCGGACCCTCACCCCCGGTAAGTTGTGCTTCTTCTCCAATAGTATGCACAATGTTCTGCTATTCACTTTCTTCTTACCCTCCAATATACCCTCAATACAATTGGATCAGATAAGTGTCATTGCCCATTATAGGTTCAAACAGACGTCTAAGGATGGACTATACTATTTATTAGTTAATGCAGATGCACCGCAGGAGGTGGAGATACCGCATCAGTCAACTATATTGCTTACATATTCACCAAAACCTGGCTCATCTTGTAATGTGTCCGGATCATCTGTTCCAAGTAGTTCAACGTCTACCAAATGGAGCGATTTCCTTCTTCGACATTTGGCAGGATCCGAATATTAATCACTATCCATGGGCCATATTGGACGCGGTGTATGTTGGGGTGTGAAATTACTCCTTTGCCCTGGAAACCGAACCCAACCGAAATTATTCGGTTCAGTTGTTTACATAAGGATTAAGGAAACAGATGGAATTGTGAATTAAAAATCGAATTTATAATTCGGGTGAATTTTGATTAAAAAATGAAATTAAATCGAAGATAACAAAATTTTTATAACGTTTTATAATCTATTATTTAATAAATAAATAAAATAATCCTTAATAACATTTTATTTTGGTAATATATTTACAATTTTTAACTAATCTTTAATAAATGTGAATCCACTTGTGCTTATGTGGTAGTAGTATTTATGTTGCTCGGTAGGTTTTGAATTCGATCTTTTATTTTAGTGCTTTTTGTATCTTTTTTTAATATTTCTGTACGTTTTGTAATACATTTTATGCGCATATGCTTTATAATAATTATATTATAAAATTATTTTTTATGAAAAAAATTTAATTCTTAATAAATAAAATATTTATATATTTAAAAATAATATAAATATATAGAATATTATATTTTATAAAGTTTACACTTCACTCATTTATCAGTAAAAAATTATATTTTTAAAATAATAAATAATAGTTAAGTAAAAAACCCAGTGAAGATTGTACAAATTTTACTTAAGGCATTCAATTTAGAAATGTTATATTTTATTAATTTATTTATTATTGATAATAAATACATAATACATAATTTTTTCAATTTTAAACATCGTTTTAATCAATACCATTAATCTCAAATCGAATTGGCCAAATTTGATAGTGAACTCGTGTTGAGTCAATTTCGGTTTAACAAAATTGTATAGCATACAATTGAGTTAACTGTCAGCCATGGTGGTTAAGCAACAGTCATAATTAAGACACTTTTTATTATTGAATATTTCGTTGAATAAACAATCATATACTTGATGGCTCAATTTGTTGAAATATTGAAGGAGCAAATTACACGTGTAACGTTGAAGGAGCAAAACCAATTAACAATGTCTACGTGGGCGATTCGCGCGCCACAGTGATTTGTTAAGAGTAATTATTCAAAATTATAATTTAGATATAAGATTTTTCCAGAGATCCATAACGTAGATTTTAATTTTTTCAAATTCATAATTAAATGATCAAAATTTTGAATTTGTCCTTCATTTCAAAATATAATTTTTATTTTACTAATTAATTTTTTTTTAAAAAAAAATTAAGTTGCTTAAAATAAAATATTTTTATTATTATTCATAATATATATATTTTTAGTAATTCATATTAATATTATAATAGATAAAAAATTATTTTAGCGGCTCATAATATTATTATTGTACTTTTAAAATATTTAAAATATTTTTAAAAAATATTTGAATACTTAAATTATACACTTGTTAAGTAAAATGCAACGTGAATTAATTTTTTAACAATCATTGTAGTATTTCTTATAATATCTAAAACTTTTTAGTAGCCAAAATTATAATTTTTTTATTTTTTTAGTGCAAAAGTTGTTAAGTGCATAAATTCAAAAAATAATAATATTATTTATCACTAAAATAATTTTTTATGTACTATAATATTAATATGTATTGCTAAAAAATACTATAAATAATAATAATAATAATATATTATTTTGAGCCACTTAATTTTTTTTTTTAATTTTTTAATTAATGAAAAAAAAATTATATTTTGAAACGAAGGACAAATCTAAAAATTTGACCATTTAATTATGAATTCAAAAAAATCGAAATTCATATATTGAATTTAAAAAAATTCTATATTCAAATTATGATTTTAAATAATTATTCATTTATCAATGCCCGCCGACCACGTGAAAAATTGGGACCAAGATGGAGACGAGCATGGTGTTGATTAAGTGAATCCTACCAAATAGGATTACTGATATATTTAGAGAGAGGGATGTTCAATCGACGTTCGATTTTTCAATCAAGATATAATGTAACATCAGATTCTGTCATTATGGGGACTGTTCAATCGGGTCAACTTGACCTGATCCGACCCAAATCGATCCAGTTACCATCATTTTTCTTTTCCTTGTAAAATCATGGAACTAAATTGAAACAAAATAGCACATCTCCAATTCCAACTGAAATTAATCAAGATTTGAATTAATTTAATTTAAACTGTTTTTTTTTTAAATAAAAAAGTTAAAACGAACCAGCTCATTCATGGACGTGACAGCTGAGTTGCTAGGGGAAAGGAGAAATGAGTTATTAAGTTGATGGGTTATTAGTTGGTGACTTGGTGCCTTGGTGGGTTATTGGATATAAGTTGATTTGGGAAAACTTTCAATTTTTTGGTCTCATTGGTTCCAAAATTAATGTTCAAATCCGCACCCTACCTGATAATAATTATTATCATGTCAATTCAAACTATTTTATTATTGCGCTCAAATCGTTTTAACCTAATAGATTTTTTTAGGAGGGAAGAATGAGAAAGGAAGCATGGCGTGAAACTGTCCGCGGGCTTGCCGACGGAGAGCGTTCAACCACCACCGCTAGTAAGCACTCTCTTGTCTCTCATCACTCGGATGGACTTTCATTGACTCCGAAAGTTTCGGGCGAGTGGACCTTGGTACAGAGTCGGCATTTGAATCGGTCCCTGCAGGTTGCTGATTATCTGAGAGCCCATCGCCCTCGTCACCGCCGCCCTATCTCGCGCCGCCTCCCAGCCTCCACTTCATGTAAGGTCTGGTAGGCTAGATCCTCTCTCGCCCCGAAGTTTTTTGCTCTTCTCGGCGGCTCCTCTAAGGTTTGGAGACGTTGCTTCTCTCCTCGGACTTCTGGCGATTATGCTGCCTTCTTCTCGTCTCTGGATCCAACTCCAGCAGTAGCTCCCTGCCTACGATTGGACCCCGAACCTTCTCCGAGGTTGTCAGGAGTGCTCCATCTCGGCCTGCTGTTGCACCTCAGCAACGCGTTGCTGCATCTCTCGTGGGATCCTCGTAACGCCTCTGCACGATTTGATTTCATTTGGGGACTGTGTGATCAATTGTGGTGCTTTCGTTGCCTAGTGAAAGGGCATTTCACCTCGCGATGTACTTCAGTGGTGAGATGTTACCTCTGTACGATTGATGAAAGGGCATTTCGCCTCGCAATGTGCTTCGGGGTCCTCGCAATGCCTCTATACAATTGATGATTTCATTTGGGGACTGTGTGATCAATTTACATGTGGTGCTTTCGTTGCCTGGTGAAAGGGCATTTCACCTCGCGATGTGCTTCGGTGATGAGCTGTTACCTCTTCATGCGTCCTAGACACCGTTTTGGGGACGCAACTTCTATGGAGCCCGGCTCCATAGAAAAAGTTATGGAGCCGGACTCCGATGACTCAGCACGAATTACAAAGCAATTTTTGTTGCTTTGCGATTCGTGCTGAGTCATCGGAGCCCGGCTCCATAAGATTTTCTATGCAGCCGAGCTTCATAGTCGTTATTTCCCCGTTTTGGTGCTTGTCATGCTGCTTCTTCGATGGCTTCACCCCCTTCCCAGTTCTCCTCTTCTATGTCATGCTGCTTCTTCGATGGCTTCACCCCCTTCCCAGCCGACCTCATCATCTGCATGATATGTGCCTGCTTTCCTGGCTTCGAGGGTGATCCTTTGTTATGGAAGATTAAGGTGTTGGATGATGGAAGCATGCTTTTGTTTTGCCCCTCCTCTTTCGCTAAGTCATCTCTACTGGGTGGAACTTCATCATGGTGCAATCCGGTGTGCTCCAATTTGACGACTTGGGAATTCACTTCTCGAGGAACGATGGACCCTCTCCAACTTCTCGTGGACATCATCATTCATAGCCTACCATTGGAGTTTTGGGACGAGTTGGACTTGGCCGCCATTACCGGCTCCTTCGCTACTCTCGTGGGCATGGATTAAGCATCCCTTTCATGGGCTGACATCCAAGAGTGTTGTGTTCAAGTTGCTTGCCATTCGCTCGCTGGGAGCCTGCTCCGCCATGACTCGCCTTCTGCCACAGTCCCTTCCGCCACGCCTTCTAACTCCCGTTCGAGGTCCAGATCACTGGGTCGTAGTAGTGGCACTCCCCCTTCGGAGCTACCTCGGCGGCTCCGAGTCTGAGTAGTGCTGCTCGTCCTTCGATATCTCCTGCTTCCCGACAGCCTGGGATGGACGAGTTCCAAGGTGGTTCTCCCTCTCATTCAGCTGGTCCTGTTACGCTGTCTGCTCCGCTTGGAGTCGTGCCTTCCGGCACCCTACAGGCCGGCGGGACGGCAGACAAGATGGCGATTGGAGGGATCGTTCTATCCGCTGCTTCCTGCAACACTTTTGGGATTCAAAATTTGACCCGGCAGAGAGCGAGAGATGTCACACTTTGCCTGTCTCGGTCTACTTTTCCTCGGACTAACACTTCTACGACGCGAGCGCCTAGGGTCGTGTGTCGCCTGATCCCAAAGTCTTATCACTAGTGTTCCCAAGCTTGTTATCTTTTTGCTGGGATGTGGGGCCATGCTTCAGAGGCCTCGTGCTTACCTGTTTGGGCCCGCATGGTGCGATCGGGACTGGGTTGACGGACCAATCTTTGCTGAGCCTTGGGCCCACCTATGTAGGTCCCTCCTTGGTCTTATTACTGCCCCCGAACGCGCTATTTTCCCATCTTTTTCAGGACCGTTTGCAGGAAATTAAGGTGTTCTTGTTCTGGGCAATTCCTTCTGCCCCTCCCGTCCTGGGTTCGTATAGGAGCACCTCAGCCTCGACTTGGCGCCACTTGGACCTGTCGCCAAAATGCTTCACTCCGATAGCTGCTATCCTTGAGCATAATGATGCTGGTGAGGTCCCTGTTCACTCGCCACAAGTCATGCACTCTTCCCCTACTCCTTTATGTCGAACTCTAAGGCTGAGGGGGAAGGTTGACCGCACCTGCACGTCTCTGGATCGTGTTATAAAGAGGAAGGAACATCTTATGTCCCACTTTTTTGCCAACACCCCCGTCGAGGGCCCTCCGTCGGTGTTTTCTTTGATGGTGACCACCTCCAAGGCAGACGCTGATGTGTTACCATGGACAACATGGAGCTGATGGCGCGTTTGAGAAGTCTGGGCTTCATGAATGTGGATGAAACTACTTGTGACCTCATAAGGACCAAGCAGGGATATGTCGGCATGTAGTTTGTTGGGTTTCATGTTTTGTTTTGGCCTTTTGGTATGCTTTCTTTTACCGTTGTTTGTTTCTTGGCCTATTGGGTGCTTGTTGCTTGTGTTCTATTACTAGAATCGTCTTTTGGAATGTGCGAGGGCTGTGTAGGCCCAGTAAATAGAATAAAATTTGTATGGAGCCCGGCTCCATACAAATTCTATGGAGCCGGGCTCCACAATTAAAACACACATTTCAAAACAATTTTTAAGTTGTTTTGAGATTTGTGTTTCATGAAACACAAATGTCAAAGCAATTTTTTAATTGCTTTGAGATTTGTGTGTCATTTGTGGAGCCCGGCTCCATAAGATTTGCTATGGAGTCAGGCTCCATAGCAATTATTTCTCAGTAAACATGTTATGCTCAAGACATTTATTAACTCTTGCGGTTGTTCCATTATCTGCGTGAATGAGTCAAAGATCGATGCGTTCGGCGACCTATGGATGAGATGTGTTTTTGGGCGCTCAAACTTTCATTATACTTTTCGTAACACGATTGGCCTTTCTGAAGGACATTTCATTGCTTGGAATTCTAACTTGTGGGAGGGTACGCTTTCCACGAGAGGTCAACACTTTCTCAGTTGCAAGCTTATTTGTAGACAGACCAGGCGAGTTCGAGTCCATAGTGGACGAATCCGGCACGAGTCCAAATTGGACGATTCCGGCATGAGTCCAAATTGGACGATTCCGGCGCGAGTCCAAAGTGGACGATTCTAATTAATCTAAATCTAAAGATTAACAATAAAATTAATCTAATTAATCTAAACTAAACTTAATTAATATATATAACAATAAAATTATTCAAATTAATCTAAACATTTAACTTGAAAATATATATTAAATATTAATCTAAACATTAATAAAATTAACATTGAAAAAAATATTAAATATTAATCTAATCTACACATTAAACATTTAATCAACCTAGATTAGGGTTTAATCTAAACAGATTTAATTAATTAGAGTAATAAAAAAAATTAGGATTTAAAAAAACCCTAATTAACTCACTGTTCCGGTGTTGGAGTCTAGTGTCCAACATATGTCGGACACTGGACAATGCCCCGGCAACCGGCCCTAGTATAGGAGAGGGTTTGGCGGGGCACTAAAATTACCTGAAGAGGGTTTGGCGTCGGGGGGCACGTCGATGGGTGACGACGGTGGGCAGAGATCGGCAGGCGACGGCGTTGGCAGAAGCAAGGAAGAAGTAGAAGAAGAAGGAAAGGGGCAGACGCGATCGGAGTTGAGTTAAATAAACTTATTAGCAACAGCTCACTCATCCGTCAGAACACCGTTGCTGATAAGTAACATCATCAACAACGGCTCCGCGGCCTCTGTAACGCCTTTGCATATAAGTATTTTATTTTCGCGCCGTGAGCGTGCGATCGGCTAAAGAGTGACAGATGCAGTAGCTGTAAATAAGTCGTTACTAATGTGATAATATCATTAACAACGGTCGTCGCGGCCTTTAGTATGCCGTTGCAAATAAGTTATTTCATTTGCGCGCCACGTTTGCGCCATCCACTTGTTAGCAACTGCTCGAGCGACTGTAACGAAGTCGTTGCAGATATATCACATCTACAACAGCCCGAGCGGCCGTAAGAACGCTCTTAGCCATTGCAACGGCTTGAGCGGCCGTTGCTGAATAATATATTTCTAGTAGTGATTTTCAACCTTTTTGAACCCCCTAGAAGAAGTGAAAGGCCCTCCTTTTGGGTCGAAATTGATCGTATTCTGTAAAATTCTGATCTGGACACTATTGTCAGTGTTTAGTTTAATGTAACTCGCTCGAATGAGGAGAGGCACAATTGTCGAGGCAACGCATGGGACTCGGCTCGATTTTCAAGCATTATTGCCGACTCCAACTTCATTGACTTGCCAATTTTCGAGAGGCGCTTCACTTGGTGCAACAATCGGGCTAATTGCCACACCCCAAATTCGGTATGACCGGCTAGGGTACACCATGTACCCCGAAGTCTAACCCAACTTAAACCACAATATAGAAATAACTTGAACAAACCATAATATTTCAAAGAGAATAAATAAACTCAATTCCAACCAAACTATATATAGACTCAAATAACATAAAGTGTTCAAGTTATTAAACAAAGTTTTATAAATAACCAAGACGCCTAAAAGAAATAAAATGCGAAAATATCGACCCGGGTCTACATGACTCATTAACTCAAAGAAAAGAGAAAAGACTCAAGTATCCCCCTTGATCACGACATGTCACGAGATCCGCTGTCCTGCCGCCACTAGTCGTGCTGCTACACCCAGGTACCTCTCTGATCTAGCTCAAGTGCTATAAAACAACAAAAATGAGGGGTAAGTCCACTTAGGACTCAGTGAGTAGATCAGCCATCGATTCCTCCACATCATCATCATGCAATAAGGAAGTGTAATGAAAAGCAATAAATAGCATCATAACATAATAAGCATATCTACTACTCTACGCATGATAACCACATCCATCACATATAAAATATCATAATGCAATGTCACATCCACATGAACGATCTCCGGACCCATCGACCCCTCAAGCCACGTAGGGTAGGTAGACGGTGTGGCCTCCAAACTACCACCCAGCTTAATGTCATCTCTTTGGGGCATGCATTCCCCTCACCGACACTGGCTCTTTCGAACTATCTCTTTGGGACATACGTTCCCCTCACCGGTCGGGTCTCCGGACTATCTCTTTGGGGTATGATCTTCCCTCACCAACCGGACTTCCAGAATAAGGCCATGCTGTCTCTTTGTGGCATACCCTCCCCTCATCAGTGAGGCTATCGGGAAATGAACAAACACATCACACACGCAGTTATAAGATTAAGCATAAGATGCGCTATTAGTATATAACAAGCTAGGTTAAGGACATACCTCGACCTCCACCTCCTCAAGTCATAAATCACAACCACGCATGTATATAAGAATATAACATGGAATGAACAATACATCCAATAGCGTAGGGAAAAGAGAACGAAAATCATATATAATAAGCCTTAAAATAGGGAATCACCACCCAATAATCCTACGTAATTTTAACCCACCCTTGGTGACCCTAGCCGAGTGCCCTAGGGTCGGCCTACCTCCCTCACCTGAGTGTTGTAAGGGGAAGGAACGTACGACCACCTTAGGTATCCTTAGGGTTGATCATTCCGAATGATAAATTAGGGTCATAATGTCTCTAGGTGTCCCTAGGATCCTTAATTCATATGTATAGGTTTCTATAATTTTTATATAATTAGGAATAAATTCAATATATCCTAAAGTAAAATCCCTATGTGTGAAAATATGTTAAAAAACCTAAAAATCCTTCATTTAGATGGCCACCCACCCTAGGATTCCTAAAGAACCCTAAAGGGGGGCGGCATACCCTAAATCTTTCCCAAAACACCTTCTTCCCTCAAGATTTCAAGCAAGCAACCAAGAACCTTCAACAACCATCAAGAAACTCTAAAGAAATCATCAAGAATTGAAGGAAGAATGGGGCGGCACAACAAGGGTAGGGCGGCCAAATCACCCAAAAATTGATCCGACGAAATCACAACGACGATAGGAAAACCCTCTATACGAATTCTCAAACCAATACGACGAAATCGAATTAAAAAAAATCGACGAAACCCCATGACATATAGGGGTTGCGGCATGGCTGATAAAAAGTGAGAAAAAGAAAGCTAATCCACTCACCTCTTTGGATAAATCGAGAAGGAAAAAGACGATCGGGATCCTCCTTCAATTCGCGTCGATGAACTTGCGGAATTCCGGCTCCGACGGCTCCTCCTCCTCCTTATTGTCGCCTCCTCTCTCTCTCTCTCTCTCTCTCTCTCTCTCTCTCTCGGGTGGCGTGCGACTAAATAGTTGCCGTGCGCCCCCAATGGGTAATTTATGGGCCTTGGTTGGCTCAAATTACCAAAACGCCCTCACTTATTCGACCCGACTTCTAAATTCCATGATTAATATATTCTAACTCCGATTCGAGTTCCACTTGAACCTATAGACTCGTCTTGAGATCCTTTATCATATTAGCATGCTAAATCACAATAAATAAATAAATAGATTTTTTCTATATTTAAAGCTTACCCAAATTCAATTCTGCAGCTCTACACCAACCCGTGCTAACTCGAACCCACAGTCCCCTGCATAAGAATAAAAATTTTGAGAGGAAGAAGAGAAGCTCATCTCGGCATAAAAAAGGTACAGGTATTTTTCTCTCATATCATGCTCGACCTCCCAAGTGGCCTTCTGCCCTGAGTGATGCTCCAAACGAACTTTCACCAAGGAGAGCTCTTTGGACCTCAGCTTCCTCACATGCTTGTCTAGGATCTCTACAGAGAAATGGCCGGATCAACCTCCACTTGGATAATCACAACTTGGCGCGGTTTGGGGATCCTCAACTTGGATAATCACAACTTGGTGCAGTTGGCATGCTGGTGGTGGTGTATCGCTTCCAGGGTTAAGCTCCTTTGGGTGGACATTGTGAAGATCAAATACTCCAGTCACTTAAGTTGGTCTGGGAAACATAACACTAGTAGATGGTCACCGATATGGAAAGGAATTATGGCAACTAAGATTCCCTTTTGTCTTAGGTGTTGTTTGGTTGACACAACTTCTCGCAGAAAGTTATACTTCCCGAGAAGTTATGTTTTTTGGTCTTGTTTACTTGACACACTTCCTGCGTTTTGCAAGAAGTACAACTTTCTTAGGAAGTGCGACTTCCTGCAAAATGCAAGAAGCAACTTACCTAGGGGAACCTAGGTAAGTTGCACTTCTTGTATTGTATTTTAAAGAAAAAGACAATTGTATTCTCACATTTGTATTTAATGCTAGACTTAGTTTATGTTCTCAACGTTGTGAGATTAGATAATTCATAAATTCTTGACTTATTTATTTTATTTTAATTTAATTTTTAACAAAATATGTAAATTTTATATTAACTCTAAATAAAAATAATCTTTTATATAATAAATTTATATATTATATTAGTTATATATGAAAATATTATATTATATTATATATATATATGAAAATAATATTTACAAATAAATTTTAATTTTTTCATATATTCTAGAGTAATTATCTAAATATATTCTGAATTTTTAATTATATCTCAAATGTATCCTAACTTTTATTCCCCCCCTCCCCACCCACACATCCTGCATATACAATATATATATGTTAAAATAATATTTATAAATAAATTTTAATTTTTTCATATATTCTAGACTAATTACCTAATATATTATGAATTTTCTATTGTATCTCAAATGTATCCAAACTCATTCTCCCACCACCACCGCCACCACCACCACCATCCTGCTGCAGCTCCTCCGCGTTTGGCTCCGCTACGGCAAGGACGAATAGCGTCTCATTCAGACGACAGTGAGGACGTTCATTGTCTCGTTTAGCACCTGGCTCCGCGGAGTAGCAGCAACGTTAGCAACGTCCTCCATCTCCTTCATCAACAACAACAGCAACGTCCCTCTTCTTCATCAACAGCAATGTCCTCCCTCTCCTTCATCCCAGGCCACCGTGAGCAGTAGCTGCCGCTGTGCAGAGAGCAGGAGCAGAAGACGTTGCTGTTGATGAAGGAGAGGGAGGTCTTCGAGCCGACGTGGCGCTGGTAGCCCGCGATGCGGACGTTGTTGAGGCGGATGACGACGTCGTGATCGTCGATGAGGTCGCCCTGCTCTGACTTGAGGAGGATGCCGCTGTTGCCGACTACGGTGCAGGTCGTAGGGGCGGCCGATGTGATTCTCTTTCTGTAATCTATATATACACAGGCAAGGCATATGTGGTTGTACCAGGTCAACCTACCTTCTCCGTAGCTAGTACAATATCAAGCTTCACTGTATATTTGTGATCTGCTCTCCCTCATTTTCGTTTCTAATCTGTTCCGGAAAGAAGAAGATCCTTCGGTGGAGGAGGATGGGGAGAGCGCACCATGCACCGTGAAGAGAGGGCAGAGGAGCTGCAGTGGGACGTGGAGGATCTACTCGAGGGGAGCCTCGAGTTTGTCGAAGTCATAGGCGGGCGGCACCGCCACATCAACCCGACTACCCAGACACCGGCCGTCCCTACGCGACTCGTGCCGTAGTCGGCAACAGCGACATCCTCCTCGAGTCAGAGCAGGGCGACCTCATTGACAGTCACGTCCTCATCTTCCGCCTCAACAACGCCCGCATCGTGGGCCTGCAACGCCACGTCGGCTCGAAGACCTCCCTCTCCTTCACAGGGTTGTTCATTGGGTCTACCCTACCCAATGAACCCGATAATCCGACCCGATCCGACCTATTTGGGTCGGGTCGGGTCGGATAATCGAGTTAGGTCGGGTGAAATTTGATCAAATCCGACCATAATCGGGTCAGGTCACAGGTTTTATAATTTAAAACCCGATAAACTGATTATTTATATTTTTAATTATTTTTAAAATATTTATATTAAAAACATTTATTTTTAATTATTTTTTTAAAATTTTTTTGTTAAAACCTCTTTTTTTTACTTAAACGGGTAAACCCGACTACCCGACCCGACCCGACCCGAACTAGGTCGAGTTGGGTCGGGTCGAATTTGAGAGGTGAAAAATTTTCAACCCGACCCAATTACTCTTGGTTGGATCGGATCAATTTTTTTCCTAAACCCGACCCGACCTGACCCGTGAACACCCCTACTCCTTCATCAACAACAAAGTCCTCCGCTCCTGCTCTCTACACAGCAACTACTTCTGCCACCCCTACAACGATTTCATCCTCGTCGTCATCTACATCTTCAAGCCGACGACTGTGATTGGATGCGACGGGGGAGCACTTCCTTGTTCCGGCGCAACGAATCCAGCTATCTGCCGATGGAGGCCAAGTTCCAATCGCCGCCTTGAGCTTCCATGTTAGTTTGATGGGGAAACGGTTAGGAAATGAACTCCGGATGGAGGAGCCACTTTGGATTCCGTCGGAGGTGAAGATGAAGATGACCTTGGTGTTTGTCTCATACCGTGGTGGTGCCCATCATACGTGGACAAAAAATAATTTTTTAATTAGATTAAAAAAATAATTTTTAATCCACGTGTGCAAGCCACATCATATGATTAACAGGGTAGGTGACGGAATTTTAACGGAGGGATACTGTTGATACAAATCTAATAGTACTTTATAATACAATTTGGTAAAATAAAAGTTTAGGATACATTTGAGACAAAGTTCAAAGTTCATGATATATTTAGGTAATTTATAAAAAGAATGATATATTGGTCATTTGATGTGTACTTCCTAAGAAGTACCAATTTCAACCAAATATGTTACGGGTGGGAAGTTACACTTCCCATCAAGTATTTTTTTTGTCAAACAAATACATTTTTGGTACTTCCCGAAAAATATAAGTGGAAAGTTAATTCATGGGCATTACAACTTTCCACATTAATTTAATTCCCATGTCAACCAAATGAGGCCTTAGTGTTGAAACCAGAATTGGAAATGGTGCCACAACAAACTTCTGGAATGAGAAATGGGTAACTTGTCATAGCTTAGCTGCCACCTTCCCTAACCTTTATGGAGTCAGTCGACATAGTAACGCCAATGTTGCCTCCCTACTGAACCCGATGAATAATATATGGACTCTTTCTTGGCGACGATTGATAATAATCGGTTGGCCGCTCTCCAAAATTGTATTTGGGGCACTTGACTGGGGCCAACACAAGATCAGTTGATTTGGAGATGGGAAGGGTAATGGATCCTTTTCTACATCTTCCCTCTATTATTTACTCATGGGGGGGGGGGGTGTTATCCCCCACGGAGAAATCGAAGAAATCGGCAAGGACGCTCATCGACGCTCGGGATTCTTCGAGAAGTTAGAGTTTAGGTTTAGGGTGCATTATAATCCTTTTTTTTGATGCAAAGAACCCAAAAACTAAACCCGAACCCCAAAATATGCAAACCCGAAAATTGCCCTGAAATTTACTAAGTCTAGGGAGCTCCTTGGAGGGCTATATGACCTAGACATTTTCTTGGCACCAAAAATGCCGGTAATTGTTCCTTAGGTAAAAACTAGATAACGAGATATTTTTAAGGATTTTTTGGAAGTCTTTAGCCTATCCATATTTGACCCGAAAGATTAGAAGATTTTCATTTTTCAGAAATTTGTACTAGACCCCAAAAGTTAGATTTTGATTCTTAAGTATTTTAATTTTTTAGATATTTTTATTGAATCCAAATGAGGGGTAATCCTTATATAACATTTATGTTTTAAAGTTATTAACATTTGATATCAGAGCGAGTCGTGGATTGAGATTTCACCATCTCCTCTACATCGTCTCTTGATCCGAAAAATGGCACTAGAGGGTTTAGCGTCTTCACCTCCCAGGTTCGATGCCTCGAACTTCGATCTTTGGAAATATAGGATGTACACATATTTAAAGACTAAAGGTTTTGGTGTCTTTAACATGTTAAGTTTAGAATTCATTGAACCTAAAGTTGACATGCATGCTTGGAGTGAATTAGATAAGAAAATATTTAAGTATAATGGCGATGCCATGAATTGTATTCTTTGCACATTACCAAATGACATCCTAGATAAAGTCATGCATTGCTCTTTGACTTATGATTTATTGGTCACTTTAAATGTTTTGTATGATTATGCTAAAATTGAAGAGATTGATACTTTTGATGAAGGTGGTGATGACAATGATCACGCACCTACTACTAATCTCAATTTTGATGCCCATAGTGCTTCTAGTCAAAGGCGCAACTCTAAGAGCCGAAAATGAAAGGTAATTTGTCATGCTTTCAAAGAAAAGGGGTATGCGAAGAAAAATTACCCAATCATGAAGAACAAAGCAAGAAAGAGGTCAAGTGCTTCCACCTCCACATCTTACCCATTTGAAGCACCCTCTAGCCATGACTATGAAGCCACATCCAAAGTTCGCCTCATGGTTGCAAATAATGAGGTACTTTCTTCTTCACATAGTCATGATAATGAAAATGATAGTACTAGCTCTTCTAGTTCACATGAAATGTCATATGATGAGTTAATAAGTGAATATAAGAAAGTGTACACCTTGCTTGTTAAAAAAGACAAAGAAAACAAAAAATTGAAGAAAGAAAACTTAAGCCTTAGCTCTCAATTACATGATGTAAAATTAGAAAATGGGAAGCTAAAAATTAGTGTCTCTAATCTATGCTATGATACCTTAAGTATTAACAATAAGGATTTGAAAACAAAGAATGTCATTTTAAAGAATGAAAATAGCATGTTGAAAACTCAATTGCATGCTATTCATAGATCCATGAACGATTTGAAAAATGAAGTTGTGTTTTTGAATACGGAAGTAAATAAATTCAAAAATGTTTCTTCTCCTAAGAACACAAGAATGAAAAATGCTTATGTAAAGAATGCCAATGTCCATCATCATTCCCATGTTAAGCATTCTACCATTAAACCTCATGTTCAAAAGAAGAATATTTTCTTTAAAAATGCTCATGTTCATCATAACTCACATGTCAAGCATTCTAGTGATAAATCACATGACCATAGCAAAAATAAAAAGTTTCATGGACATTATTTTTGTTGTGGTACGTATGGCCATGCAATCTATGATTGTGCATTTAAGAAGAATCCAAGTGTTGCTAAGATACTTTGGATACCTAGGCCAACTAACCCCCCAAGGATCCAAAGCCATTTGAGTACCAAATGTTTCTTGCTCTCTTGTAGGAGGAGCTACCACACAAGGGTAAAGAGAAGTGAAGAGTTGAAGTTGACCATGGACTTAAATGAAGTATCATTCATTGGTTACAACTTCAAACCATCATGATGCCATAGGTATGAAAATTGGCATATAGGTATACGTACTTTGTATCTTCTCCTTACTTTGGTTTGTTTTATTTAAGTTAGAGTTATGATACATATGTTTAATTTGAGTCATTTTCCCCGCTCTTGTTAAGAGTCATTTGGAAAATATTTTTGATTTTTGATTTCCGGTCTGTTCGGAGACCTATGTAGTCTATAATGGGCTCATGCGACCTTGAGGTTCTAAATCGTAGGTTAATTGTGGCATTTCAGTTTTCAACCAATAGGAATGGTTGGAGATCAATTTTTCATTTATATCTCACTTGTGATCTCTTAAAATTCATTTTGGTTTCACTTGATTTCATTTAAAACAAATTTCAAACTATCTAGCAAAGATGTATTTTGAAAATGATATTTGAATCACTCTTTGCTATTTAGTATGGTTAACTTGCTAGTAGCCTTAATTTCATTATCTACTAATGAAGTCTACTTGCAAGTTGAAAATATTAATGGAAGGCTATGCTATCTTGAAGAAAATTTAAAAGGAAATAAAAAGTTTGGGAAAATTCTCAAGAATGAGGTATGAATTTGATTTTGCAAAAATCTTAGTATAATAATTGAATACTTATGCTTAAATGATTTCTCTATGCTCATGATTGATTATGCATGATAAATATTTGAATTTTCATGAGTAGGAAAAATCTTGATAACTTAGCTCATTTCATGATATCATGATATCATGATATTTATGAAATCAGACTAGGTTGAAATTCTTCTTTTGAGACTTCATTTTAAGTTAAAAATTGGATGAACATATTTAGGTGTGTTAATGATTAGTTGTTATGTGCTTAAAATTAAAAATTCATGAGAAATTGAGCAAAATGATAACTAGTTCACTTTAGAGGACTTAAACTTGAAAAAGTTTGACACAAGTCAACAGATCGACTTGGACACTTCATTTTAAGTCCAAACTTCATAAACATGTTTAGGAATATGTATGACATATTTCCATGCATTTAGAATGAAAAATTTATATGGATATGGATAAAATGATATAAATGTCATTTCATAATAATCTCTTTTGAACTAAGTTGACACAAGTCAACAAATTGACTTAGAGGTCTCATTTTCAATCCATATTTGAGGAACATGTTTAGATTTAGTCATGTTAGGTGTCCATAGGTTTAAATTTGGAAAACCATGAGTAAATGATAATATTGACACTTAGTAAGTTTCATGATAACTAGCGTAGTTTTGAATGAAATCATGCTAGGTTGATATCTTGCCTTAAGGACATAATTTTCATCTCAAACTTGACATACACCCTTTACATGACCATTATGTGGTGTCATAAAAGTCGAATGAAAATTGAACACATTTTGAAAAATAATTGAAAATTACGGAAATGCCACTAAAATTTTAGCATTTTCAGTTATTTCTAGAAAAATGTAGAAAAATTATTTTTAACTGATTCTTGAAATCGCACCTTCACTGAAAAATCTAGTTTCTTCAGTAAAAATTTCAAAAAATTTCATCAAGAATCTCATTTATAGTGGAATTTTGAAGTTGTATTTCGGAAACACAAAGTATCACTTATTTGAAATACTCACTTTTTCGATACTTTGATTTCTCATCAAAAACTTCGAGTGAAAACTCACATACCGTTTTGATTCAATGTCTAATATTATTCACATCATTGCTTGAGTAAAATCATTTCAAAGAATGACTTTGATAACTTGAATGATAGCTAAAAATATTAGTTTTTTTCATTGAAATCAAGATATGATGAAAAATGAACTTAGAGAATTCATTTTAAGTTCAAACATGACACACACATTTTAAATGATTTCAGCGATGTTTGGAAAGTTTGAATCAAAATTGACAGCTTTTGAAAAAATACATGATATTTACGAAAATACCACTAGACTTTTAGGAATTTTAGAAATTTCTAAAAAACTGATTTTTTACTGATTCTTGAACCTGTAGATTCCTTGAAAAATTTAGTTTCTATAGTTAAAGTTTCAAAAAATTTCATCAACAATATGATTTGATAGAGATTTACGAATTTAATTTATTTATACCTAAGTATCCCTTTGACCTAAGTCAATATAGTGACTTAGAAACCTCCTTTTAAGCCCAAACTTGATTGATATAATTAGATTCACTCATGTTAGATGTTCAGGTGTCTAAGTTAGAGAAAACATGAGTAGATAATAAAATTTGATACTTAGTAATTTTCATGTTTTCATGCCTATTTCGAATAAAATCGTGCTAAGTTCATATTTTGAACAAAATGACATTCTTTTCATTTCAAACTTGATAAACTTGCTTTAAATGATTATATCTTGATATTTGAAAAGTTTGAATGAAAATTGAAAATTTTGAAAATAGCTAATATTTACGAAAATGCCACAAAAGTATCTCTCTTCTCAAAATTACTCATCTTTTTCGGATACTTTGGATTTTCGTTGAAATTTACAAATGAGACATCAAGTATGATAATTTAAATTCATTTTTGGTATCGTTCTCATTTTGACTCGTGAAAAATCATTTCTAAAATGATTTTTGATATTTTAACCGATACTTGAAAAATATCAATACTTGAGTTAGTACATGATTTCTAATTTTGGATTTTGACTATTTTTTCATAATATCATGTATTACTTAGTCTCTCATTCGATATGTTGTTTTCGCCCCTTGGGTTGGTTGACTTCATTTTCCTGAAAACTAGTTTTCAAGTCCCAACCTTGACCATAGTAGATTTTTCTAGCCCTTTTTGATTGATGTCAAAAGGGGAAGAAAAATATAGGTAAAAAGGGAAGAAAATATAGGAAAATCATGCATATAGATAAGAGGAGTTCTATTATATAGATATGCATGTTGATAGGGGGACAAATCCCATGTTTGATATCATTTATGCTTAATTGTATATATTCTCTTAAGGATATTTGTCATCATCAAAAAGGGGGAGATTGTTGGCCTAAGATTTTCAACCTTGGTTTTAATCTCGATTTTGATGATAACAAACATGGAACAAATGATTTTATGGAGAGTTATTTTTAGGTTCCATATCGGTTAGTGCTCGACGTCCCCGATCGGAGAAATCGGAGAAATCAAAGAAATCGACAAGGACGCTCATCGATGCTCGAGATTCTTCGGAAAGTTATAGTTTAGGTTTATGGTGTCCAGCATGTGTTGTAATCCTATTTTATGATGCGAAGAACCCAAAAACCAAACCGGAACTCCAAAACATAAAAACCCGGAAACTACTCTAAAATTCACTTAACCTAGGGAGCTCCTTGGAGGGCTATATGACCTAGATATTTTCTTGGCACCAAAAGTGCCGGTAATTGTTCCTTAGGTAAAAACTAGATAACGAGGTATTTTAAAGGGTTTTTTGGAAGCTTTTAGCCTACCCATATTTGATCTAGAAGATTAGAAAATTTTCGTTTTTCAAAAATTTGTACTAGACCCCAAAAGCTAGATTTTGATTCTTAAGGATTTTG
The DNA here is from genome assembly GCA_034359265.1 of Canna indica. Lineage (NCBI taxonomy): Eukaryota > Viridiplantae > Streptophyta > Magnoliopsida > Zingiberales > Cannaceae > Canna > Canna indica. The sequence goes on along the minus strand of CP136898.1, from coordinate 24,267,065 downwards.
ATTTTTTAAGATATTTTTATTGAATCCAAATGGAGGTAATCCTTATATAACATTTATGTTTTAAAGTTATTAGACGGAACCTAGAAATCAACCTTGCCTAGAAAAATATAAAAGAATTCAGCCCTGCCCAGATTCGGTCGATCGGCAAAAGAGGAAATCGACAGAAGGCAATTCGATCGATCGAATGTGGTCAAAAATTGGTAGTAGCCATTTCGGTCGACCGGTCGGTCGACCGAAGTGTGCCAGAAAATGACAATATACCCGCGGTCGCTTGGCGGTTGCTCGGTCGGTCGACTGACGATTGACCGGCAAGCGATCGGGCATCGCCAATGGGAAAAAAAATGCCCGTTGATGAGCCTTGGTGTTTGGGGGGTTATAAATACCCACCGTTGTAAACGTAGTTTACTAGGATTAGTTGAGTTGTCCCTTAGGGTTGAGATGAAAGAGTGATCTCGGTAAGAAGGCGGAGACTTTCGGGTGTGGATGTGCCTTAGGTTGAGAGCAAGACTCTTCGGGTCAAAGTCCTCATTGTAAGGGAAATAAGATAATCTATTAAAGTTTAGTTTGATAATCCTAAGCGGGGTGCTTAGGTAGTGGAGTAGGCATTGGGGCAGAACCATTATAAATAATTGTGTTTGCATTGCTTCTACTTGTGTTTACTTCATTATCATTTTTACTTTTCTTCCGCTTGCTACTCAACTTGTAATTTGTCTAAGTAACCAAAGAAACGATTAAAACTGAATTTAGACAAAAAGATTAGTAAACATACTATTCACCCCCCTCTAGTGTGGCCATTCCAACAACACTTTTTTCTAGGTCAGGCGCACCATAATTATCACTGCAAGAAAAATTGGCATCAGTGACGAAAATTTTGTGACGGCTATAATCCATCACAAACTGTGACAGATTTGTGAAGAATTTGTCATGGCGTGAAATGAACTTTTTTTCCCCTAAAACATTGATGGATTTGTGACGAAAAATCCGAAACAAGATGATTCCGTCACAAATCAGTCACAGAATTTTTGATCAATTTGGCCTAAAATTTTTAATAAATAACATCAGTGACAAAATAGTGACGAATTTCATTTTCGTCACTAATTTTTCGACACTAATCCGTCATTGAATTTTTTTCTTCATATCCGTCACAGATCCGTCACTTAGCCACCACATATCAGCGACAGATCAGTGATAGAAATAGAATTTCGACACAAAATTAAACTAACTATTAGTAAAACAAATTTTATCATGTTTAGTCCCACATTGGTTAAAAATAATTTTTCACTTATTTTTAACCATTATAAATATAATTTTTTTAGTCCCACATGGATCAATTTTTTTCTCTCCTAATTTTCTTAAATTTTATAAATTGACACCTCATGAGACCAAAAAGTTTATTATCATGCTATCTTTTATAAATTTATTAAAAAATATTATAAAATAATAAATAATAATATAATGTAATATCATTATTGATTATTATAATATATTATAATATAATATTATAATATATTATAATATTATAATAATATACTATTATATTATAAAAATATATAATATAATATAGTTGATATATTTTTATTAATAAAAATTATAATTAATATCATAATTAGTGACAGAAAATTTATTTTTGGTCATCGACATCAGTGACGGATTTTGTGACGGAAAGTTTTCCGTCACAGATTTTTGTGACGAACACATCCGTTACAGAAGAGCAAATGAAGCATTAACGACGAGACTTTCAGCGACGGAAATTTTCGTCACTCATACCCTTCAGTGACGAATTTTCAAGCATTAGTGACGGATTTTTCCGTCACTGATGCTTGTTTTTCTTGTGGTGTATTCCCCCCCACATTACCCTTTTGTGGCGGTTCGTCCTTCGGTAGTGGGATAGTAAAGAGTCTTACGATGGTGTGGTACTCTAGGAATTGCATTATCTTTCAGGATTCCTGGAGATCTATGCCAAACTTAGTTAGCTTTGGCTTTCTAGAGTGGTCATGCATTCATACCCTGATGTAAGGAGTTTGGGTTGTGTTTTCCTTCTTCTCCTATGTATCTTTCCCTTAGTACTTTTTGGGAGGGTTGCCCCAGGCTGCAATCCTGATTTAGATCACTTTACTTTGTATCATTTCAATACTTATGAAATGAATCGTATAGCCTTCCGGCCTCACTTTCTTTTTAAAAAATCGATTTGACCTAATGGTTTCAAGTTAGGTTAAATTAGTATCTCATGTTATTATGGAGATGGACAACTCTATGTTTGATGTCCATCTACAAATAAGATACTATGTTTGTTTATCCAAAACAATATCTCAATTTAAATTTTAATAAATATCTTTGTTCATTATTTATTTCGAAAAGTAGCTAATGAAATTTAGATTAACCACTATTTAGAGAAAGTCATTTGTAACGGTTCTAGTCGTCATAAAAGATCCTTTGCAGCAGCTTTTGGTGACGAGTCGTCGCAACCACTTATCGTAGATACATGTAGCTAATAATCTTAGGGGTGAGCGGGTTTGGGTACCCTGTATTTTTCATGATTCTCGGACCCTACCCTACATAGGACCAATTCCAAGGATTTGGACCCGGACCATACCCTGTTGGGACCTGGAACCGAACCCTACCTGGAACCTATTGTCACGGACTAACAATTTGGGCGAAAAATATCCTTGCGGCTCCCTCGCTTCCATGCGATGGATCAGCCTTAAGCCAATCTGCTTGGCCAATGTCGAAAAGTCGCGGGCTCCCACTTCGCGTGGGTCGGAACCTCTGAGTGCTTGGACGCAAAAACGTTGTTGGGCCAAATGGCCGATTGCATGAAAATGCTGGAAAATGCTTGAACGAAAGCTAGAACGAAAGACTAGAGTGTGCCCAAGCTTTATCTGGGTACTATACTTGTGTAGCCTAAACCCCAAGTGTCACCCCTAAGATTCCCAAAAGCACGAGGAGCATGACAAAATTCCTATGTTCGCACATCACCGTCCATGCCACGCCTAGGCAAATGAGGTTGTTTGCCTAGGTGTGAACATGAGCGGTGGGCGGTGCGCAGATGCGTTTTACAATGCATATTTACATTGATGCTCATGATGCAATATTTACAATGCACGTTAGGGATCGTCATGACACATATAAGACTTGACAACCTCGAAGGTCCCTAACATTCTCCCCAACTTACGAAGTCGACGCCCTCGTCGACTTGTTTCTTGAAGGCGCTAGAGAGCTCTTGATTCTTGATATTCCATTTCTTCATCTTGCAGACTAGGTACCATCACTCCATGTCGTTCGGCATTTAACTCACGTAAGCGGTGGAATGTCCTTCCTGCTTGCAAATGGCTCTAGCTACGATGTCCGCCAACTCTGGTGGGGCCCTTCTATAAGGAGGTCGATATGGGGCTTGCTCCCCGGTCCCTACTGTGGGTTCGTGTTGCGCGCTGCGTCTTACAAGCCATCTACACTGCGCGGGTGCCTTACGAGTTTTTTGCTCAGCATGGAAATATTGCGACTTAGGGGCCATCTGCCATGCGCACAAGCCTTGCATCTTATGAGCCATCTGCTCTGCGCACAAATATTATGACTTAGAGACCATCTGCCATGCTCACTCTTGCATCTTATGAGCCATCTGCTCTGCGTACACTTGTCGGACTCCTTCCTTCACTTGTATGGTAGAAAGGAGTTTGTTCTGGCTTCTTGGTGCTGAATGCACTGTTGGAACGATACTAAGGTTGTCCTCCCCCATGAAGGGCATGGGTACCACACTACTAGAAAAATGGGCATCAGCAACGGCTGATGCCGTTGCTGAAGAGCATCAGCAACGGCCGCGCCGTTGCAATAGAGCCGTGATAGAAAGTCGCGTTGCTGATAACTTAGCAACGGATCAGCAACGGCCGCTCGGGCCATCGCTCAAAACATTATCAGCAATGGCCGCTCGGGCCGTCGCTAAAAATATTATCAGCGACGGTTTTGCCACAGACCCGGAGCCGTTGCTGATAACATTAAAAGCAACGGCCACGAGTCCGTAGCAACGCCGTTAGTAAAACCCCGTCGCTAAGCCGTTGCTGTAGGTCATCAGCAACGACTTTCGATACACTTTTAGCAACGGCTTTCCCACGGACGGCCGTGGGAAAACCGTTGCTGATGATGTACACCTGCAAACAGAAAAATTTAAAATTTAAAATTTCCATTGATACATTGATACATTATCTGATACATAACTCACACACCCATACTCTCATACACACATTCATTCACACATCACAAACACCTCATACACACATTCATTCACACATCACAAACACACCAAGATATACATCAAAACAATTATATTTATATTGATAATTATCCACGATAGTATAAAAATAATTCAAATGCAAAATTGAAGTATCAATATCCAAACAAAATAAGTTAAACAAGTTCAATATCTCAGTAACAAGTTCAATATCCAAACAAAAAATCTCACGATCACGATGGAGGATGGTCTGGATCATATGGCGGGGTCTGGAGTGCTTGAGTGTACACCGGCGTGGACTGACTCGAGGACGATGGATTAGATGATGCCGAAGAGATGCCTGCTTCGGGATGACCTGACATGTTGCGTAGCATAGCATGCATCTCCTCCATCATCTGAGTCTGACGCGCGACCGTCTCCTCTAGAGTCCTTATTCTGCTACTATGATCATAACTGGATCTAGAGGTGGACGGCCGCTCACCAGCGACCGGAGGGGTCGGTGCCCCAAGTGGCCCTAGCACGACTCGCGCATGACCACTATCTGCGAAGCCATATACGCGGCCATGGTCCCAGCCACCTGCGGCCTCGACCCACGATGCTGCGTCAAAGTCCTCGGGGGTACCCCCGCGCTGCACCACCGTCTGGCTGTAGGTCTCCTACTCGAGTTTGATTTTTTTTTTATATTTATCATAAAACTTATATTATAAATATATAATGAATAATTTAAACAAATATATAATTACCATAATGTATGCAGCGCGGTTGTCGATGTACTCCCCCATCCCATGTGCTCGACAGTGAGTCCGCTCAAACACCGCCATCGTGGAGGGTCGCTGGACACTCCCGTCATCCGACACCGTCGTCTACATTTACAAAACAAATACATTAATTAGAACACATAATAACAAATAAAATATATAATTAAAAGATATACTTACCATACGGTTTGCGTGCACTGCAAATGCAACAGAGCCGCCGGTGTGACGCGCTGCTCCCCCGACATGCGATTTCTAGCCGCATTCCGAGAAACCTCCTGCCATCGATCCGTCAACCATATCCCCACGAGCTGGTCCCATATATCCGGAGTAATCCAACCGGGGCCGTATCCCCGAGTCTCCGCGATGTTAGTGGTCCCAGCTCGGGCCATCGCTTGGGACCGAGCCTGCCCCAGCTGCCCGTTGTACCTTGCCCGGGAAATAGCCTCCCAGGTAGCGTAAATGAATGGCCTCTGGTCCTCGGCCCATGTATAGCGAGCCTGCAAAATAATAATATCAGTACCAATATTAATATATCATCATGCATGTAAAAAATAATAATAATACGTGCCTCAAACTCGCGCCATAACATGTCGACGTGCTCGCTAGGCACGTGAGACCACGTAGGCCATGCCCCGTGCATGTATCGTCGAATAGTAGAAGAAATGCTCCTCGACACTTCTTCTTGCTCGAACCTGCACAACAAAAATAAATTTTAATATTATATTATGATGTAATGAATTTGTAATGATTCATAATTCATGATATATTATCGCTCCCCAATCACGCTAGTGTGGCTGGTGGAGGCTGCCACCTGTTCGGCCCGCGTGGCCGCCTACGTTTGGATGTACTAGCCTCGGCAGTATCATCCTCATGAGGATCAGCAACAGGAGGATTAGCAGCATGAGTAAGTGCTGGAGTCTCACCGATCGGAGACTCCGAAGCTCTCCTGCGTCGATAACCACGACCAGACATATCTGTCGAACAGACATATAATCAGATTATTGTATAAATAGTAGAGATATATTTAATAAAATATATACTTTACAATTATTCCTCATCATCTGAATAATAGTCTTCGAATTCTTCTTCTTCTTCCTCTTCTTCATCTTCTTCATCTCCAGCTTCCTCAATTTCATGATTGTCATCATCAGCATATTCAACTTCTAATTGAATTGACGTTGTGTCTGCATCCTCGAGTATTGGAATAATACGATCCACAGCAGGAAGATCATCTTCTTGATAGAAACCAGGAGGATCATTTTCTCCTACTATCGGATCAATTTTTCCTCTACCTTTTGTCTTACAAACTACACACCAATCTGCTCTATCTTTATTTCGAGCCGGATACTTCGCGTAATATACTTGTTCGGCTTGTGATGCCAATATAAAAGGCTCATTTGCTGCCAATTTCGATTTGTAATTAACCTCAACAAGTTTGTATTTTGGATGAACTTTCATGCCCCTTTCTGTTGTATCGATTCCGGCGCGCGTCCGAAGTGGACGATTTCGGCGCGAGTCCGAAGTGGACGATTCCGGCGCGCATCCGAAGTGGACGATTCTGGCGCGAGTCCGAAGTGGACGATTCTGGCGCGAGTCCGAAGTGGACGATTCTGGCGCGAGTCCGAAGTGGATGATTCCGGCGCGCGTCCGAAGTGGACGATTCCGATGCGTGTCCGAAGTGGACGATTCCGGCGCGCGTCCAAAATTAATCTAAACCCTAATAATTAATCTAACAAATTAAACAATTAATCTAAACAATTAATTAACAATTATAAAACAATTAATTAACAATTATAAAACAATATAAAATATATATATAATTATAAATTCCGGCGCCAGAGTCCACCCTTCGGCGCCGGCGTACAGTGGCCGGCGGCGGCCATCGGCCGACCGCCGCCGGCCGAAACCCTAGAAATAGGGTTTCAGTCGGATTGATTCCCGTCGGCCGCAACGGGAAGAGACGGCCGGCCGGCGAGGCATACCTGAACAAGTCGACAGTAGCGGGAGGAGGAAGAGGCGTCGTCGGCGTCGGCAGCACCGGCAGCGGCAGCGAGAGGCGAGAGCAGCAGCGGCGGCGGCAGCAGAGGGAGGAAGAAGGGTCGGGCGCGACCGGTGCCCTATATAAACTTATCAGCAACGGCTCACTCGCCTGTTAGAAAGCCGTTGCTGATAAGTTATCATCAGCAACGGCTCACTTGTCCGTTAGAACGCCGTTGCTGATAATTAAAATATCAGCAACGGCTCGCCTTTCCGTCAGAAAGCCGTTGCTGATAATTAAAATAATCAGCAACGGCTTGGGTGTCCGTTAGAACGCCGTTGCAGATACAAATATCTGCAACGGCTCGAGCAGCCGTAAGAACGCCGTTGCAAATAGCAACGGCTTGAGCGGCCGTTGCTGAAGACCAAGTTTCTAGTAATGCCACCTTTGTCGATTTGAGCAACTCTATCCCTAGAATGACTTGATAGTCATCGAGGGGCACGACCATCAGGTTGATCTGCCATTTTCATTCTCCAACTTTTAATGGAATGTCTCTTGCAATGTCATCGATCTTCCATGTTTCGGAATTCACTGCTTTGTCATGACTCGAACTTTTTCCTAGTTGGAGTCCAATTCTCTTTGCCTCTTCTCTGGCAATAAAATTATAAGTTTCTCTCGAGTCTACCATCGATCGAGTGGTTCTGCCGTTCAGCTTAATGTCGATGAACATTAGCTCATTCGTGGCTTCTAGACGCTTTGTCGTGGGTTTTCGCTCCCCCACTTGAGTCTTGAGAGCATTGAGCAGTCGTACTTGTTGGCCTAAGGTTTTCTACCTTAGTCTTAATCTCAATTTTGATGATAACAAACATGGAACTAATGTTTCATTGAGAAATATTTGAGGTTCCAAGTCGGTTAGCGTACGATGTCCGCGATTGGAAAATCAAAAGGACATTGATCGACGCATTCGGGTTCGTCGTGGAAATCTGTCGAAGTTCGACATGTGTACCAAAGACGTCTTGGATGAGTCTAAAGAACACATGGAAAGCTCTCCAAGTTGTCGCACGTCGAAGGCCGGAATTCAAAAGAAGCACGCAAGAAGAAGGCTGAAAAAATTAGGTTCAACCTAGGTTCGATCGATCGATCGGTCAATCGAATGTGGCAAAAAATTGGCAGTAGCCAATTCGATCGATTGGTCGGTCGACCGAAGTTCGCCCAGAAGCAGCAGAATGTCGCGGTCGCTTGGGCGGTCGATCCATCTGGTCGATCGATGATCGATCGGCAAGCGACCGAGCCTCGCTAACGGGCAGAAAAATGCCCGTTGATGAGCCTTGGTGTTTGGGGGGTTATAAATACCCATCCCAAACTCATTCCTAGAGAGTTGTTGATGCTTCCAAGTCTCAAAGAGTGATCTTTAGCATCCTCTAAGCTCCTCATTGATCAAATCCTTCAAACCTAGATCTTGGTCTCTCATCTTGAAGTGTTCTTTATTAGAGGGCTCATCAAGGGTGCTCAGCTGAAGAAGAAGAGGTGTTCTTATTGTGATAAGTCATCTTTACTCTCTTCTTGTGATTAAAGTGTTTTTATTTTATTTTGAATTGATTTACTTGAGCTTGTAAGAAGACCTAGTGTTAGGTCTTCTGATTGAGTGGTATCCTTGGTGTAAAAGATGTAAAGCCACTTGTGTAAACTTAGTTTACTAGGATTAGTTGAGTGTCCCTTAGGTTGAGGTGGGAGAGTGCTCTCGGTAGGAAGGAGGGATACTTCCGGGTGTGGAAGTGCATTCGGTTTGAGAGCGGAGACTTTTCGGTTGTAAAGTCCTCTTTGTAAGGGAAATGATATAATTTAGTAAACTTAGTTTGAAAATCCTAAGCGGGGTGCTTAGGTAGTGGAGTAGGCATTGGGGCCGAACCACTATAAATCATTGTGTTAGCATTAATATTTTGTTTGTGATTATTGCTTCATATTTATTGCTTCCTCTTGTTATTAATATCGTGCTTAGCCTAACTAATCAAGAAACGATTAAAATCAAAATTAGGCGAAAAGATTAGTTAATATACTATTCACCCCCCCTGTAGTGTAGGTCATTCCACCAATAATTGGTATCAGAGCAGGCCTGTAGCTTGAGATTTCACCATCTCTTCTACACCTTGTCTCGATCCGAGAATAGTACTAGAGTTGGTAGCGTCTTCACCTCCTAGGTTCGATGAGTCTAACTTTGGTCTTTGGAAGAGTAGAATGTATACTTTCCTAAAGACTCAAGGTTTAGGTGTATTTGACATGTTAAAGACAAAATATATTGAACCTAAGGAAAATATGGATGCATGGACCCAAGAACAAATTAATATGTTTGAATTAAATGCTAAGGTAACAAATTGCATATATTATTCTTTGGAAAATAATATATTTGAAAAGATCATGCATTGTACTTCCGCATTCGATATTTGAGCTTGCTTAATTGTCTTATATGATTATGCTAAAACCGAGGAGTTAGAAACTTTTAATGAAGGTAGTGATGACAATGGTCATCATTCCAATACTAACATGGTTTTTGAAGCCCAAAGTGTCTCTAGTCGTAGGAGCACTAAAAATCGAAAAAGGAAGGTGATTTGCCATGTGTGTAAAGAAAAAGGGCATGTGAAGAAAAATTATCATTCTATGAAGAACAAGGCAAAGAAGAGGTCAAATGCTTTCGCATCATCATCTTATTCAAATGAAGCATCCTCTTGCTATGACTATGAAGTCACTTCAAAAATTTGCCTTATGGATGCTAATGATGAGGTACACTCTTCTTCTTCTAGTCATGATAACAAAAATGGTAGTATTAATTCATCTAGTTCTCATGATTTGCTTTATGATGAATTAATGAATGAATATAAAAGCATGTATGCCTTGTTTGTTAGAAAAGATAAAGAAAATAAAAAATTGAAGGAAAAAAACTTAAGTCTTAGCTCTCAATTACATGATGTAAAATTAGAAAATGAGAAGCTAAAAATTAGTGTCTCCAATCCATTCCATGATACCTTAAGTGTTGACACTAAGGATTTGAAAACAAAAAATGACATCTTAAAGAATGAAAATAGCATGTTGAAAACTCAATTGCATGCTATTCATAAATCCATGAACGACTTGAAAAATGAGGTTGTTTTTCTAAGTAAGAAAGTTAATAATCTATCTAGTAATTCATCCTCTAAGAATTCTAGAAATACAAATGTTTCTTTCAAGAATGCTTATGCATATCATGCTTCTCATGTCAAGCATTCTAACATTAAACCTCATGTTCAAAAGAAAATTATTTCTTTTAAGAATGCTCATGCTCATCATAGTTCAAATGTCAAGCATTCTAATGATAAACCTCATGTCCATAATGAAAAAAAATAAATTTAATGGACATTATTTTTGTTGTGGTGTTTATGGGCATGCCATCTATGATTGTGTGTTTAAAGTGAACCCTAGTGTTGTTAAGACACTTTGGGTACCTAAGCCCATTTACCCCCAATGACCCAAAGTCATTTGGGTACCAAAGGTCTCTTGCTCTTTTGTAGGGGGAGCTACCACACAAGGGTGAAAGATTGATGATGTGTTGAAGTTGACCAAAGAGTTGAATGAAGGATCCTTATATGGTTGCAACTTCAAGCTTTCACCTAGATGCCTTAGGTAAAATTGGCATCAAACATTTTGGTATCTTCTTCTATCTAACTTTAATCCATTTTAGTTGAAGTTTATGATACTATGCATAATTCGATTGAGTTTTCCACTCTCGATATGACTTCAAAAACATTTTTGATTTTTGATTTCCGATATCTTCGGAGACCTATGTAGCCTATGACGGACTCATGCGACCTTGCGATTTTAAATTGTAGGCTCATTGTGGCCTTTCGGTTTTCAACCAATATGAAGGGTTGAAGATCATGTTTTCATTAATATTACAATTGTGATCTCTTAAAATTCGTTTCGGATTCATGATAATATATTTTGAAACGGATTTCAAACTATTTAGCAAAGTGGATTTTGAAAATGATACTTGGTTTTCCTCTTTGCTATTTGGTTTGGGTTGCTTGCTAGTAGCTTTAGTTTCATTAAATCTACTAATGAAGTCTACTTGCAAGTTGAGAATGTTATTGGAAGACTATGCTATCATGAAGAAAATTGAAAAGTAAAAAAAGACAAGTTTGGCAAAATTCCAAGGATGAGGTATGAGTTCGGTTATGCAAAAATCTTAGTATAATAGTTAAATACTTGTAGTAGAATGACGTCTCTATACTCATGATAGTTTTTGCATGATAAATATATAAAATTTCATGAGTATGTAAAATTTTGATAACTTAGATAATTTCATGATATATTGATTGAATGAAACTTGCTCTAGGTTGAAATTCATATTAGAGACCTCATTTTGAGTTAGTAGTTGGAAAACATGTTAAGATACACACATGATATGATTCTAGGTGTTTAAACTTAAAAATTCATGTGTAGATGAACAAGGTGATAACTAGATCACTTTAGGGGACTTAAGCTTGGAAAAGTTTGACCCAAGTCAACAAATCGACTTGGACACTTCATTTTAAGTCCAAATTTCATAAACATATTTAAAAATAGGTATAACATATTTCCATGCACTTAGAATGAAAAAATTCATATGGATATGGATAAAATGACATAGAGGGCAATTCATGATAACCTCTTTTGAACCAAGTTGTCTCAAGTCAACAAATTAACTTAGATGTCTCATTTTCAATCCATATTTGAGGAACATATTTAGATTTACTCATGTTAGTTATCCATAAGTTTAAATTTGAAAAACCATGTGTAAATGATAAGATTGACACTTAGTAAGTTTCATAATAACTAGTTTAATTTTGGATGAAACCATATTATGTTGATATCTTAACTTAATGACATAATTTTCATTTCAAACCTGACGTACACTCTTTACATGATCATTTTATGGTGTCATAAAAGTTTGAATGAAAACTGAGCATATTTTGAAAAATGATTGAAAATTACAAAAATGCCATCGAAATTTCAGCATTTTCAGTTATTTCTAGAGAAATATAGAAAAATCATTTTTAATTGATTCTTGAAACTGCACATTCACTGAAAAATCTAGTTTATTCAGTAAAAAATTTAGAAATTTTCATCAAGAATCAGATTTATAATAGAAATTTGAAGTTAGATTTCAAAAATGCTAACACTACTGGAATAATGGGCATCAACAACGGCGTGCAACGGCCCCACCCGTTACAATGGAGTCGTGGCAGAAAAATGCGTTGCTGATAATTTAGCAACGGGTCAGCAACAACCGCTCGGGCCATTGCTAGTAATATTAGTAGCAATGGCTTTGCCACGGACACGGGGCCGTGGCAAGGCTGTTAGTAAAAGACCGTTGCTAAGCCGTTGCTGTAGGTCAACGGCTTACGATACACTTTTAGTGACGACTTTCCCACGGGCGGCCGTGGGAAGCCGTTGCTGATGATGTAGACCTGAAACCAATTTTTTTTTAAAATTTTAAATTTCTATTAATACATTGATACATTATCTGAAACATAACTCACACACCCATACATACATCCATTCACATATCACAAATACACCCAAATATACATCAAAATAATTATACTTATATTTATAATTATCCACAATTGTATAAAAACTATTCAAATTTAAAATTAAAGTATCAATATCCAAACAAAACAAATTAATCAAGTATAGTATCTAAGTAACAAAGCCAATATAAAAAAACAATAAATCTCACGATGACGATGGAGGATGGTCTGGATCATATGGCGGGGTCTGGAGTGCTTGGGTGTACACCGCGTGTGGAATGACTCGAGGACGATGGGTCGATGCCTGCTCCAGGATAACCTGACATGCTGCGTAGCATAGCATGCATCTCCTTGATCATCTGACTCTGACGCTCCATCATCTCAGTCTGACGCGCGACCATCTCCTCCAGTGTCCTTATCCTACTAATCTGATCATAATTGGACCTGGAGGTGGACGGCCGCTCACCAGCGACCAGAGGGGTCGGTGCCCCAAGTGGGCCTAGCATGGCTCGCGCATGACCACTATCTGCAAAGTCATATACGCGGTCGTGGTCCCAACCACATACAGCCTTGACCCAAGCTCCTGCGTCTAAGTCCTCGGGGGTGCCCCTCCGCTGCACCACCGTCTGAGTGTAGTTCTCCTACTCGAGTTTGATTTTTTATTTCATATTTTTCTTAAAATTTAAATTATAAATAAATAATGAATAGTTAAACAAATATACTTACCATAATGTATGCAGCGCGATTGTCAATGTACTCCCCTGTCTCATGTACTCGACGGTGAGTCTGCTCGAACACCACCATCGGGGAGGGTCATTGGACAGTCCCGTCGTCCAACACCATCATCTACATTTACAAAACAAATACATTAATTAGTACACAGAGTAACAAATAAAATATATAATTAAAAGTAAGGTATACTTACCATACGATTCGTGTGCACTACAAATGCAATAGAGCCGCTAGTGTGATGCGCTGCTCCCCCCGACATGCGGTTTCTAGCCGCAGTCCTAGAAACCTCCTGCCATCGATCCATCGACCATATTGCCACGAGCTGGTCCCATATATCCGGAGTAATCCAATCGGGGCCGTATCCTCGAGTCTCCGCGATGTTAGTGTCAGCAGCACTGGCCAAACTGAATAAGGAGTTGCAGAATGTCCAAACGGATTAAAACCATTTGTGCATAATCCCAATCTGATATTTCTAGTATCCCTAGCAAATGAAGGATAACATGTATCCAAATATTTTCATGCTTCACTGTCGGATGAATGAGTCATTATTGTATCAACACGACTTTTTGCATGCCAACTCATATAGGGGGCTGTCTTTTCCGACATGAATAATCTTTGAAGCCTCGATGTTAGTGGAAAATACCAAAGCACCTTAAATGAGATATTTTTCTGTTGGACCGATTTCTTCTCCTTGTAACGAGGATGTTGACATACCTTGGTGCAAATCCTTTGCTATATAGATGCAGAGTGACAGTTTCTCGATCCAAAAACGTCCATTCAAGCAAATGCGGCATGGACATCGGATTTTATTATCGACGCAAACAAATTTCTGATTCGAATAGGCAAAATTTAGGAAGTATGTTACGCCTAATCGAAACTCATTCATTAAAGCTCCACGATCAGGACGTCGGTACATCCAACTTCGATCGCCCGACATGTTCTGTCAAAAAGTTGACAATATCTTTAGGTAATGTCTTTAGGTGGGATGGTCCTATTCCATTCAGAATTCATGTTATCCATATTGCACTAAGTATTTCTTTTAACCGCTAACTTCATTCTAAATTTCGGCAGCATCTCCCTACAGTTCTCCGAATACGCATATCATCTGGACGCGTATCGGAGAACAAGAGAGATGCTGCCGAAATTTAGAATGAGTTAACGGTTGAAAGAAAAAACTAAGTGCAATACAAATAACTATATTACCAAATTATCCAATCAGGGACAATTCAAGGGTTGTACGTTGTATAAAAGATCATCTACTTCTTTTACACGAATATACAACCCCCGAACGAATCTAAGGTTTTGCTAAATCATATCCGACTCGTCGATGCGTACGTGAAACTTTTCAACTCGTCGGAGGGATGATTATTTTCTAAATATTTCGAGTCAGTTTGAGTCCATAGTGGACAATTTCGACATGAGTCCAAAGTGGATGATTCCAGCAGGTGTCCGAAATGGACGATTCCTGCGCGAGTCCGAAGTGGACGATTTCGGCGCGAGTCCTAAGTGGACGATTCCGGCGTGAGTCCTAAGTGGACGATTCCGGCGCAAGTCCACTAAGGACGACTCCGAACTAATTAACATTTTAACTAATTAATTAATATTAATCTAAAATACTTTAATTAATTTAAATAATTAACATACCATTATTAATCTAAAAATTAATCTAAACTCTAACAATTAATCTAAAAATTAATCTAAACTCTAACAATTAATCTAAAAATTAATCTAAATCAAAACAATTAATCTAAACCCTAAAAATTAATCTAAAAATTAATCTATTAATTAAACAATTAATTAAAAATTAAACAATTAATTAAAAAATCCATAATTAATGGATTTTCGGCGCCGGAGTCGGGTGGACTCCGGCGTCGGAGTCAGGTGGAGTCCAGTGTTCGGACACTGGACAACAATCTGGCCACGACCACCGGCTGAAACCCTATATTTAGGGTTTCGACCGAATTGAATGAGAAGGAAGGCGCGAGGGGCGGCGAGGAGTACTTGGAACAGATGGGGCAGAGGTGGCGGTCGGAATCGACGGTCGACGACGGGGCGACGACGTCGGCGCTGGCAGTGGGGGGGGGGGGGGGCAGCAGAGGAAGAGGAAGAAGAAAGAAGAAGGAAGGGGCGGGCGCGTGCCTTATATAAACTTATCAACAACGGCTCACTTAACCGTTAGAACGCCGTTGTTGATAAATTAATCATCAGCAACGGCTCACGTGTCCGTTAGAAAGCCGTTGCTAAGGTAATTAATATCTGCAATGGCTCACATGTCCGTTAGAAAGTCGTTGTAGATACACCATATCTACAACGGCTTGAGCAGCCGTAAGAACGCTGTTGCAAATAACAACGGCTTGAGCGGCCGTTGCTGAAGAACCAATTTCTAGTAGTGAAAGTATCATCCTATTGAAATATCAATCTTTCCGATACTTTGATTTTTCTTCAAAAACTTCAAATGAAAACTCATGTATACCATTTTGATTCCATTTCTAATATCATTCGCACCATTGCTTGAGTAAAATCATTTCTAGGAATGATTTTGATAACTTGAACAATAGCTAGAAATATCTATTTTTTTATTGAAATCAATATAGGATGAAAAATAAACTTAGACAATTTATTTTGAGCTCAAACTTGACACACGCATCTTAAATGATCATTCAGTGATGTCTGGAAAGTTTGAAGCAAAATTGATAACTTTTGAAAAAGTACTTGAAATTTATGTAAATGCCCCTGGACTTTTAGGAATTTTATGAATTTATATGAAACTTATTTGTGACTGATTCTTGAACCTGTAGATTCCTTGAAAAATCTAATTTATCCAGTTAAAGTTTCAAAAATTTTCGTCAAGAATATGATTTTATATGAATTTAAAAGTTTGATTTTGTAAACTTGAAGTATACTTTGACCTTAGTCAACAAAGTGACTTAGAAACTTCATTTTCAGCTCAAACTTGACTTATATACTTAGATTCATTCATGTTAGATGTCTATGTGCCTAAGTTTGAGAAAACATGAGTAGATAGCAAATTTGATACTTAGCCATTTTTCTTTATTCATGCTTATTTCGAATGAAACTGTGCTAAGTTTAAATTTTGATCAAATGATATTAGTTTCACATCAAACTTGATATATATGCTTTAAATAACCATATCTTGGTATTTTGAAAGTTTGAATGAAATCTAAACATGTAATGAAAAAGATCTGATATTCTTGAAAATATCGATACTTAAATTACTACATGATTCTTGGTTTTGGATTTCATATATCATTTAATGATATCATGTATGACTTAGTCTCTTATTCGATGTCTGGCTTTCATCCCTTGAGTTGAGACTTTCGCGATTTTGAAAAATATTTTAGAGTGTCAACTTTGAATTTTGATTGACTTTTCTTGCCCTTTTTGAGTGATGTCAAAAGGGGGAGAAAAATATGGGTAAAGGGGAAAAAAATATAGGAAAATCATGCATATAGATAGCAGGAGTTTTATTACATAGATATGCATGTTAAAAGGGGGAGAAATCCCATATTTGATATCCTCTATGTTTAATTGTAGATATTTTCTTAAGGATGTTTGTCATCATCAAAAAGGGAGAGATTATTGGCCTAAGGTTTTCTACCTTGGTCTTAATCTCGGTTTTGATGATAACAAACATGGAACTAATATTTCATTGAGAAATCTTTCAGGTTCCAAGTCGGTAAGCATACGACGTCCGCGATCAAAAAATCGGAAGGACATTGATCGACGCATTCGGGTTCGTCATAAAAATCTCTCGAACTTCGACGTGTGCACCAAAGACGTCTTGGACGAGTCTAAAGAACACATGGAAAGCTCTCCAAGTTGTCACACGTTGAAGGCCGGAACCCGAAAATGAAGCGCGCAAGAAGAAGGCTGAAGAAATCAAGTTCAGCCTAGGTTTGGTCGACCGGTCGGTCGACCGAATGTAGTTAAGAATTGGCAGTAGCCAATTCGGTCGACCGATTAGTCGACCGAATGTGGCAGAAAATTGATAGTAGCAAATTTGGTCGACCGGTCGCTTGATCAAATTTGCTCAGAAGCTGCAGAATGTCGCTGTCGCTTGGGCGGTCGATCCATCGGTCGACCGATGATCGACAGACAAGCGACCGGGCATCGCCAACGGGCAGAAAAATGCCCGTTGATGAGTCTTGGTGTTTGGGGGGTTATAAATATCCATCCCAAACTCATTCATAGAGAGTTGTTGATGTTTCCAAGTCTCAAAGAGTGATTTTAGCATCCTCTTAGCTCCTCATTGATCAAATCCTACAAACCTAGCTCTTGATCCCTCATCTTCAAGTGTTCTTCATTGGAGGGCTCATCAAGGGTGTTAGGCTCAAGAAGAAGAGGTGTTCTTATTGTGATAAGTCATCTTGACTCTCTTCTTGTGATTAAAGTGTTTTTATTTTATTTTGAATAGATTTCTTGAGCTTGTAAGAAGACCTAGTGTTAGGTCTTGTGATTGAGTGGTATCCTTGGTGTAAAAGGTGTAAAGCCACTTGGGTAAACTTAGTTTACTAGGATTAGTTGAGTTGTCCCTTAGGTTGAGGTGGGAGAGTACTCTCGGTAGGAAGGCGGAATACTTCCGGCTGAGGAAGTGCCTTCGGTTTGAGAGAGGAGACTTTTCGGTTGTAAAATCCTCTTTGTAAGGGCGAGTAAACTTAGTTTGAAAATCCTAAGTGAGGTGCATAGGTAGTGGAGTAGGTATTGGGGCCGAACCATTATAAATCATTGTGTTAGCATTGATATTTTATTTGTGATTGTTGCTTCATATTTTTTGCTTCCGCTTGCTATTAATATCGTGCTTTGCCTAACTAATCAAGAAATGATTAAAATCGAAATTAGGTGAAAAGATTAGTTAACACACTATTCACCCCCCTCTAGTGTAGGCCATTTCACCAACAGTACTGCTCCCATGTTGGTTCTCCCATTGTACTCGTCTTTGCTGGAGTGGTCACTCGATGAGCGCCCGTTGTAGCTCGTTGAGGCAACTGCTTTTCCTTTGCCCTTATCTTTATTCGCTGAGACGTTGGACATTATCTCTACCACAGTTTCTGCTATCAGGGCGCTCAAGGGTTGTCGTTCTAAACATCCTTGGGCTGAGTGAGGCCCTTTACACAATGCACAAGTAGAAGAAACTGTCAAATGGTTCCCTCTCTGAGGGGACCCCCTTTGAGGATGTTCTCTCGGGACGTATGGTCTGTGGGTATGATTCCTTTACCTTGTATCGCCTATAAATCCTTTGCCTTGAGAGTTGTTGGAACCCCAATATCTCAGTTTGAAGGGTGTCGCTTTAGTCGTATTCACCTCTGAGCTGTAGCCATTGGAGTTGTTGGATCCCCAAAATCTCGGCTTGTAAGGTGCCACCTTAGCCGTATTCTCCTCTGGGCTATAGTCGGTGAGTCGTTCTGTTGCGATCTTTGCTTTCGACAAACTCTGAATGTTCCTCCTGATGAGTTCTTGCTGTGCCCATGGCTGTAGTTCTTCCAGGAAGGTAAACAATTGATCAGTCTCGGCCATGTCCGAAATGTCCAATATGATAGTCGAGAACTTCTTCATATACTCCCGAACTGAATTATCTTGACGGAGTTGTCGTAACTTTCGTTGGGCGATAAACTCCACATTCTCGGGAAAGAATTGCGCTTTCAGTTTGCGCGTGAGTTCATCCCAAGTGTCAATCTTAGCTTGTCCCTGCTGATTTTCATCATACTTGGTCCGCCACCAAAGTTTTGCATCGTCCGACAGATACAAGGTTGCAATGGACACTTTCATGTCATCATCAACTGTCCTCGTTACCTTGAAGTTCTGCTCCAAGTCGAAGAGGAAGTTCTCCACCGCTTTGGCATCCCGGGCCCCATTGTAAGGCTTTGGTTCGGGTGCTATGAGGTGGTGTTGTGGCATCTCGTTCTGCCGTGAACTGCCACCGCCCGAGTGGATCTCTTGGATTAGAAATCTGACCATAGCCTTTAGCTCTGCAATCTCATTTTGTAGTTGTTTGACTACATCTTGAGTGTCATCATGGAGTCCCTCTAACCTTGAATCTAAGTTTTCTTGCACGTCGGCTATCTTGTCGACTAGTGCCATGCCGGCCGCGTAAGCATCATAAATTCTCTCCAATTCTGCAAGTCGTTGGACAGTCGTTCTGGTCTGCCCGACTGGTTGTGTTTGCGTTGGCTCTTCCACCAATGCTCCCTCCAGAACAGTCGCCATCGCGTCGATGACACCACTCATTTCACCGATTGTCTTGCGACCCATGATTGGTCACGAAAATCTCTCCTACGATATTGCTGAGTGCCCCAACGTCGTTTGTCTCCAATGACGAAGGCACGAGTCTGTTGACTAATTGCGTTGATTGCTTGCACCAAAGCTTTACGAGCTTGACTCGTTCTGATACCGTCATAAACTAACAGTTTGGGCGGAAAATGTTCGTGCGGCTCCCTCGCTTCGCGTGCGAGGGATCAGCCTTATGCTAATCTGCTTGGCCAATGTCGAAAAGTCGTAGGCCCCCACTTCGCGTGGGTCGGAACCTCTGAGTGCTTGGACGCAAAAACGTTATTGGGTCAAATGGCCGATTGCATGAAAATGCTGGAAAATGCTTGAACGAAAGCTAGAACGAAAGACTAGAGTGTGCCCAAGCTATACCTGGGCACTATACTTATGGAGCCTAACCTCCAAGTGCCACCTCCAAGGTTCCTAAAAGCACGAGGAGCATGATAAAATTCCTATGTTCGCACACCCCCATTGTCCATGCCACGCCTAGGCAAACGAGGCCGTTTAGCTATGTGTGAGCAAGAGTGGTGGGCAGTGCGTGGACACATTTTATAATGTATATTTACATTGATGCTCATGATGCAATATTTACAATGCACGTTAGGGACCGTCATGACACATACAGGACTTGACAACCCCGAAGGTCCCTAACACTGTGGTATAATACAAGTTTCGAGTACCTTGTTAGAACCTGTACATTTATAGGTTCCACGGTACATGTTTCAAGTATCATATTGGAACCTGTTTATTTAGAGGTTCTGGGTACCTTGTTGGAACATGTTAATTTATAAGTTCTAGGTACCATGTTGGAGCCTGTTCATTTTATAGGTTCCAAGGTACAAGTTTCGAGTACCGGTTACGATTCTAGGTACCCGATGTGATGGACCCAAAATCAAAACCAATTTTAATTGGTTTCTTAAGTTTTGTCCCAAACTCTACTCGAATTTATTTCAGGTCTATCCGGAACCAACCCAATCGGGTGGTGCGTTCTCACCGGTTCCGAGCCTACTGAGTACCCATGCACATCCCTAGATAATCTGTTATGACCAAAATCACCATTGTCGAACAAAGACTTATGTGATGGCTATTGTGACAATCACGTAGTTGCTAATGAGTCTTCTACGATAGTAACACTATCACAAAGCCATTGAAGAAGTTTTTTAAAATAAAAAAATTCAAAAAGTGAAAATCTTTTCATTGTTATGAATTTTTTATATAAATAATAATAAATTTTAAAAATTAAAATAAGTAACAAAATATCTTATGAAAAAAATAAAAATAAAAAAAACGAAAATAATCATATGAATGAAATTAAAAATTATAAAAATTATTTAAAAAAACATTAAAAATCATATAAAAATTATTTAAAAGGAAAATAAAATTTACAAAGAAAAAATCATATAAAATAAATTAGAAATTTTAAAAATTACAAAATAAAGAAAATAGAAAAAATTCATCTAACAATAAGTTAAAAATTTAAAACTCAAAAAGTTTCGAAACATAGAAAAAGGGAAAAAATATCACAAATTTAAAAATTAAAAACAAAATATTTGCAAAAATAGAAAAATGGTATGATTTCTTTTAAAAATAAGATAGTAAGAAAAATTAAAAACATATAAAATAAATTAAAATTAAAATAAAATACAAATAATAAAAATAAATGTTAGAAAATATAAAATAATAATATAAAAATATTAAACATTAAAAAATATAAAGGAAAAATAATGAGAAGTAAAATTAAAATTACAAATTACAAATAAAAATTAGAAATAATGAAATTAAAAAAATAAAAAAATAAAAAAATAAAAAGGGAGGATCCTCCTCCACCGCCACCCTTACGTAGGCCCTAGAGGAGAACGTCTCATTTGCCTCCTCCTAGAATGCTAAGCTTCTATGTACTTCAGGTCCTCAAATGGTGAGGCTCCTCCTCCCAGGTCTCCTACTTTGCCCTTAATTAGGAGGAGGAGGACGAGGTGGAGCCTCCACTTTTGCTCAAATCGAGGGAAGGGAGTTGGGGCCAAGGAAAAAAGAGACAGAGTTGGAGTGGGAGGCTGGAGGGAGGAAACGTAGGGCAGAGCAACAAAGCCACGAGGGGGAGTTAGAAGGAGGAGAGATGGTATAGAACGAGAGAGATATGAATAGAAAATTGGGGAACGACAACAAATAGGCAAGACTGAAAAATGTCATTAGTGATGGTTTTGCGATGGTTAATGTCAGGTTCAAGTAATTTGCCTGCCCGAGCTTCGACAATTGACCTTGTCGTCAGTCCATCATCAGAGAAGGGAACCTTGAATCTTTAGCGAGTCAGAGAGCGATCAACGAAATAGAAGGAGATCTGAGAGATAAGAGAAGTGGGAAAGAGGAGGAGAAGAGTGGAAATTTTAACTAGACTTCTGTCATACCTTTCTTATTCAAACCCTGCAACTATTTATACTCAATACATTGCATTTAATGAATCAAATTACATGACATAATCTCGGCTCCAATAGGGCCTACTCGTTATTCATTTCCCCCTGCGCACATGGTCTTCCAGCTCAGCTGCCTCTCATTGTTCTGGGTCAATACCATCGCCAATCGTCGTTTGCCATGTCCTGCAGATCTTCCTCGGCTGCGACTCCGTCCCAACGGTGCGCACACGAGTTTCTCGTGACATTACCTTCTTCCCACGGAAGAACCTTGTTCACAAGGTTTCGGGAATAGTCAGCGTTGCCGACGATTACCGTCTGTGGTTGTCTGTTCACCTCTGTATTCAGTAGGGGAAGCGGTGTTACTTGCATAGACGGCTCACCCCGACACTGTTTAAGGATTGGGATATGGAAAATTGGGTGGATTCGCGCCGCCTCTGGTAAGTTGAGTTTGTATGCCACCTTGTCGACCCTTTTAATGATTCGGAATGGACCAAAATAACGGGGACTCGATTTCCGTTGGCGCTGAAGACGTATGGATAGCTGACGGTACAGTTGTAGTTTTACAAACACCCACTCGCCGACCTGCAACTCAACCTCACGGCGATTCTTATCAACTCGAGTTTTGATTCGCACTTGAGATTGCTCCAGGTTGGATTTCAGTTGTCGGATTATTGCGTCACGGGTGGTCAATTCCCGATCAACACTCGAGTTGTTAGAAGTGCCACCTCCCTATTGAATAGGTTTCAGAGGATCTTTGCCATATAAAGCTCGAAAAGGTGTCATACCTACCGATGACTGGAAAGATATATTGTACTAGAATTCAGCCAACGCTAAATTTTTTTCCAAGACGAAGGTTCCTCCGATACAAAGCAACGAAGATACATTTCAACACATCTGTTTAAAGACTCACTTTGGCCAACTGTTTGCGGATGATAAGCTGAATTGAACAAGAGATCCGATCCCTGTAATTGCGCCAATTCTTTCCAAAATTCACTAGTAAATTGAGTGTTCCTGTCACTGACAATAGACTTTGGTATCCCATGAAGTTTAACTACCCCTTTTAGAAAAACTTCAGCCACCAGTTTAGTAGAATGTTTCTTAGGTAAAGAGACGAAGTGGCCATATTTACTTAGCCTGTCAACCACTACCATGATCATTGTTCGACCATTTGACATTGGCAAACCAGTATAAAGTCCATAGATATCTCATCAAAGACTTGATCTGGAATTGGTAATGGTTGCAGCAACCCAGCAGGATTCAACTGCTCAGCTTTCACTCCGTGGCATACTTGACATGCCTCAATGAACAACTTAATATCTCTGCGCATATTTGTCCAGAAAAAAATAGCAGATAACGTGTGGTGAGTGCGTGCTATTCCTGAGTGACCTCCCACCAAAGAATTATGGAATTCACCAATCAATCAGGACTTAAGAGATGCATCATCAGGTATGAAAATTCTTCCCTGATATAAAAAAATACCATCCCTTATCTGATATTTCCCTAGCAGTTCACCTTGCTGCACTTGTTGATGAAGAGACTTTAATTGTTCATTAGTCTTGTTGAGGTGTTTTAATTCATTCAAAAGGCCAAATATTGGTTGGGATACACTTATAGCAGTAAATTCAGCTTCACGAGATAAAGCATCAACAACAGAATTGAGCTTGCGTTACCGATATTTTATCTCAAAGTCATAGCCCATTAACTTAGTAAGCCATCTATGTTGTTCAGGAGTTTGAATGACTTGGGTTTGTAACTCCCTAAGGGACCCATGATAAGTTAAAATGATGAACTTTCTCCCCAACAAGTACTGTCTCCACTTTTGTACAACTCTAATAATAGCAAACATTTCACGTTGATAGGTAGATACTACTTGCATTTGAGGAGATAATTTTGGACTGAAAAAAGCAATAGGATTTTTCTCTTGTGAAAGAACTACACCAATACCTGAACCCGAAGCATCAGTCTCCACAATGAATACCTTGTTGAAATTGGGTAGAGCCAACACTGGTGTAGTACTGAGAGCAGTCTTCAAAGTTTCAAATGTTGCCTGTGCTTTGTCAGTCCATTGAAAGACTTGTTTTCTCAGCAAGTCAGTCAAAGGAGCAGCTAATTGGGCAAAGCTTCGAATGAATCTTCTATTGTAGCATGTCAAATCCAAAAATCCTCTCAATCCATTGTTGTTCTTAGGCACTGGTCATGCTCGCACAACTTCAGGCTTATTTGAGTCCGTCCACTCTGATACCCAAGGAGTGACCAAGTGACCTAAGTATTCTATTGTTTGGCAACCAAAAGAATACTTGCTCTTCTTAGCAACCCCAACCTATTATCCCTCAGGATTTGCAAGGTTATTCTCTGGTGTGATTCGTGATCAGTTATTGAACTATTATATACCAAAATATCATATAAAAAAAACTAGTATGAACTTTTTCAAGTAAGGTTAAAAAATTATATTCATTGTTGCTTGGAAGGTTGAAGGTGCATTAGATAAACGAAAGGGCATTACCATGAATTCATAATGCCTTTCATGAGTCCTGAATGCAGTCTTGACAATATCAGAAGCATGGACCCTGATCTGATGATAACCCGCCAGCAAATCCAACTTAGAAACAACTTGTTCTCCTCCTAATTCATCAAACAACTCATCTGCTGCAGGGAAAGGAAATCTATCTCTTATAGTTATTGCATTTAAAGCCCTATAGTCTACACAAAATTAACCTCCAAGTCATATCCTTTTTTTAACCAATAAAGCTGGAGAAGAAAATTGACTAGTGCTGTTTTGAATCAAACCTTCATTTAGCATATGTTTGACTTGTTTTTCAATTTCTCCCTTTTGAAAATATGGATATCTGTAGGGCTTGACATTCACTGGGTTTTGATGCTGTGCCAGGTGTATCTTATGATCAGTTTCTCTGACAAGAGGTAGTAACTTTGGTGGAGTGAAGACATCCTCAAAGTCATTCAATAGACTCTGCAAGCCAGAATGCTGATAGGCATCAGTATGTGTGTCTGCAGGAAGTAGGTCAAGCTGATACATTTCTAGAACAATTTGGGTTTCATATATCTTGGATAAGGTACTACATTGAATTGTTTTAGTAGTTGCAGACTGTTCCCCTTTCCAAGTACAATGCTTCCCTTGCATTTGAAACTTAAATGTCAATTTAGAAAAATCCATAACAACTGGCCCCAAAGTGGCCATCCAAGCCACACCCAAAACAATATCAGAACCCTTAATTGGTAAGGAGAAAAAATCAGTTGTAATTGTTGTTCCTTGAATAGAGAGCTGGACTTGCTTAATGATGCCTTCACTTTGAATTTTAGCTCCACTCCCAACCATCACATTAAATGGAACTTTGGGTTCTATAGTTAACCCCCAAGTATTTAAGCATTTGGGATTGGATGAAGTTATGGGTGCTATGTACACTCTTGCCCTTAATGATGCCATTGAACCTTAAGGTAGTAGGTGAGAAACAACCTGATAGTTCATTGAATGAAATTAGAGATTGCTCAACACCTTCCCCTTCAGCTATTTCAGGTATTGTATCCTGATCAACAACTGGTAGCTCATCATCCAACATGAACAACTATGGGGCTTTGCACTTGTGGCTGTAAGAGTATTTGTCATCACAATAAAAACATAGACCCGGTTCCTTGTGTTTCTGTTCCTCAGCTGCTGATATTTGTCTGGGTACCTGCCGGCTCTCCACAAATATAACAGAAGTCAGGTATTTGGCCGTGGTGTTGGTATTGCAGTATTAGATAAGGTGCTCTTTGAAGGTGTTGGTAGTAGACCTTGATTTTGAACACTTGTATAATGGTTCGATACCTTCGCACTACAGCCAATTTTGCTTCACAAAACTTGGCTAATGTTAATGCGACGTGCATTGTTGTAGGTTGGAATGATAATACATCGGATTTGATATATGGTCGGAGGCCCAAAATAAAGCAATTCACCAAAAATGACTCAGGTAAATCCGTAGTTCTCAATGCTAACTCCTCAAATTTACTTTCATAGTCTTCAACTCGACCTTTTTGTAACAACTTGGTGAGTTGACCTTCAGGAGGCTCCAGCTCAGTAGGCTCGAAGCGTCTATGGATTGCTTCAACCAAATGTCTCCAACCTGATAATTGCTTCCGCTTCTGCATCCAACGGAGCCATCGTCGAGCCAAACCATCCATTTTGAAGGATTCCATTGTGACCCGATGTTGGTCCTCCGTTGCATAAAAATAAAAAAAATCTTCAGCTGTCGCGATCCATTAATCTTCAGCATCAGATCCATTGAACAACGGTAATTCCACATGCGGAGGCTTAGGTTGGAACCGAAACTTGTCGTCATCACCAATTTCCCCTTTCTGTGCCCCTCGCCATCGAGGTCTCTAGCAACTAGGGCTGCTCGAATGTGATTGTTCTGTCGAGATTGCTTTGTTCTTATTCCATTAGATCATTTGACTATTTAATAAACCGATCTACGAAGAGATCGATTGCAAAATCTTCTGCTGTCCCTCGATTACTTGTTGTTGAGAATCCAAGTTAGTCTGAAGGGATTCCAGCATCTGGTTGTGACGCGCACCGGCGTCTTGCAAAGCCTTGACGGCCTCAGCTAACGCGTGATATTGCGCGCGTCTCCATCTCAGAAATAAAATTGGGAGAGTAACGACGATGAAAGCACCAGTGTCAGATTTAGGTAATTTACCTACATGAGCTATGGCGATTGACCTCGCCGTCAGTCCATCATCGGAGAAGGGAACCTTGAATCTTCAGTGAGTCAGAGAGCGATGAACAGAATAGAAGGGGATCTGAGAGATAAGAGAAACGGGAAAGAGGAGAAGAAGAATGGAAATTTGAACTAGACTTCTGTCATACCGTTCTTATTCAAACCCCGTAACTATTTATACTCAATACATTGCATTTAATGAATCAAATTACATGACATAATCTCGGCTCCAATAGGGCCTACTCGTTATTCGTTTCCCCCTGCGCACACGGCCTTCCAGCTCAGCTTCCTCTCGTTGTTCTGGGTCAATACCATCGCCAATTGCCATTTGCCACATGTCCTGCAGATCTTCCTCGGCTGCACCTCCATCCCAACGGTGCGCACACGAGTTTCTCGTGGCAGTTAATTGCCATCACAAGGTTGTCGTTGATTTGAGGCGGTCATTTTTTTGTCATTGCAATACTGTGGCGAATAACAATGGCCACTCTGCCATCACAGATTTATCATAGTAGATAATCAATTTTCTAGTAGTGGATTATATATAGAATCTTGTTGTCCGTCACAAAAGTTAAAAGGAAAAGAAAAAAAAGTAGTGATCGTTAAGTATACATCCATCAACTAGTAAATTCAAAGGTTATTTCATCTTTTGCAATTTATTGAAGATATGTTTGTTTCTCTGGAACCAAGTTCCCCAACATCATACCATCATGAACTCATTCCTATAGGGATTGTGGGGTGTAAGTATGCAGAAGAAATATACACTTTAGTGGTTTGTTAACCATAATCATACTGCAAAAGATTGTCTTGCACAAGGACATTAAATGAAGATATGCTTGATTGTTTCCGGTGTCTCACTGCAAAGGATGTAGCTGCCATCTTTGATGATCCTATGTTCCATCAACCTTTGTTTTATACTAAGAGTCAACAGCCAAAGAAAGATTTTAAACTTCAATAGCAACTTGACATACGTACTAGATCGCCTTTCTAGCTGCTAGATGAATGATTCTCCTAATTAATAAAGGCCAATAACAAGTATATTGCTTTTGTGGAGAGCTCCTTATTACGGGAATTTTGAATTTCATTTTCTCTAAAATTTGCAATTAGCAATCTGTATGTTTAGATATAATTGTTTAGGCAATCTAATTAACACCCATAATTAAATCTAGTAAATTCAGGCCTGGTAATGATAAGTGGACAACCCTTGACCCTCTCATGGCATTTCATGAGTGCTTCTCATCCATAAAAATTCATGATTATATAATTTGTTAATCAAATTAAGAAGTCAATATATACTGGCTGAGATAATTAGAAGTAGTCATTAAGGATTCTTCCATAGATCACCTTTCCTTTTCCTTTCCCAATTTCCATGTATACATATGTATTCAGAGGATTCTTGGCATGACAACTTCAGCATTAGTCATTCCACAAAAGAAAATGAGAAGGATTTCAATTTATACACCAAATATTTCATGAAAACTAATTAAGGTCTATCTATTAGTATCAAAGATTCTCTTGCACATTCTAGTGATCTGGTCTTCCCAAGGTAAACTCCAAGATAGGAGGAGTTTTGGATTCTTGATGAGCTACTACTCGTAAAGCATCTGTTTTATAAGAATCATTATCCTGCAAAATTCAACAAAACAGCAGTCAGATTTCTTACTTTCCCCTAGATTCAAATAAAACTGAATATTTGAATCAGAAACAAATCTTTTTGGCTATACTTTTCAAAATGAGAGTTGTTAATTCATATTAAGAATTGCATGCACAGCCTGTTAATAAAATAAATTAACAAAAAATAAATTGTCAAAGAAGTATGGAAAATAATTGAATCAAAGATATTGTATTAAACTTTACTCAATTTTTTGGAGTGAAGTCTGGTTAATCCTACTAGCTATATATTATATAAAATCATTTATCTAGTCATTAAAAGAAAAAGAAATTACGACATTTTTGAGTTGAGAAATTAACCTCCAAATGAGATGAGACTCCATCTATGCCTTGCATCCATGAATTGTTGCTGAAACGCAATAACATTTATGAGAATGTTATAAAAGAACTATAATCATATTAAGTCCTTGCATTATATAGATTATGTATATCATGATACTATAAATAAAACAAGTCATACATATATATAAAAACGTTACAAGCATACATTGAACTCTTGGGGCCCGTTTGTTTCGTTAAAAAATGGGGGACTGGACTGGATTTTGGCTCTTGTCCCCCGTTTGTTTTGCAAAAAGTGGGAGGGACTGGATTTTAATTCCTGTTCGGGACAGGATTTTGAGCCAAATTGGTGTACCGAGAAAATTCTCGGTACACCAAATCTGGGCGGAGGACAACGAGGGAAAAAGACCTCGTTGCCCTCACTTGTCACGGGGTCTCTCCAACCCTAGCCGACGCATCTGCTCTCGCTCTCTCGCTCTCGCGACTCTCTCGCCCGACGCCCTCCCCCTCTGGCGCGAGATCCTCGCCGACGCTGATGGATCCCCCTCCTGCTTCTTTCTCCACGGCCGCGGCGAAGGCGGAGAGGACTGCGTCTTCCCCTGCTCCGGACCGCTGCTTTGGGCGCCGGTGTTTGAGATCCTCGCCGACGCTGATGGATCCCCCTCCTGCTTCTTTCTCCACGGCCGCGGCGAAGGCGGAGAGGACTGCGTCTTCCCCGGCTCCGTCCAATCCATCGACCCCTCCTGCAACGTCCTCCTCCTCGAGGTCGACGCCCATCGCAAAGACCCGGCTTTTCCTCCAAACCCTCCTCGTTTGCCTCATTCCCGGAGCTGACGATGCAGAGGATCGACTTGCCGGAGCTTCTGAGGAGAGGAGAAAGAGTGCAGATGCTGCCGCCAGTTGCCAACTTCGCCTACCTCACCAAGTCGTACTCCAATGTGTTTGCAAGAATTCAGAGCAATTCTTGGAATGCAAATTCTATGATGTTATTCTATGATGTTTTGTTCTCAAATTCTCTATGATGCAAATTCTCAGATTAGTTGTTTTGTTCCTTCATTTCTTCCTCCATCACTTTCTTCCCATCATAATCCTTTCTGATGTTTTTTGTTTATTTCCAATTTTGTTTGATCCCCATTAGTACCTCATTCGTGAATAGGAGAAGAGGGATAAGAGGTGTATGATCAGAATGCATTTCTCTATTATGTGTGATTTCATTTCTTCTATGTGTGAGGATATCCAATAATGATCAGAATGCAGGGTTTTAAAAGAATAAAAAGTTCACTATATAGGTGTATGATTGGTTGTTCTCACAATTTGTTTTATTTCTGTATGGTCAAGACTGTGATGAGAAAGAAGACTTAAATCTGTGTGATTTCAGATTTGGATGAAGGGAGATAGTTATCCAAAAAAATGAATATAGATGAAGGAAGCTTTAGTTTCATATAATTCCAAAAGTTTCATATCTTGAAAAATGGCATGCATAGTTATTGGCATAGTGATTAGCTAACTTTATGTATTGAGCTCAAGTATAGTTATCATTTTTTAAAATTTAAGACTAAGTAGGAAGACTTTTATGTTTAAAATTAAATTTGAGCATTAAAAATTAATAAGGGTATTTTGGTCATATTGTCTTGTACAGGACTCTATTTTAACGAACCAAACGCAAGACGGGACTGGATATCGTGTCCTGTTCTTAGCGAACCAAACACGGTATAACTACTATCCCAGGACACCTGGTGTTCTGTCCTTGTCCTTGTTTGGTGTCCTGTGACGGACAGTTTACAAACCAAACGGGCCCTTGATCTTAGGCAACATGCTTGAATATTTAAGTCAACTAAGATAAAAATAATTAAGCTAAGAGTAGTAGACCTTTGATAAGAAATTCGTATTTACGAGACATGCAAAAATATAGTATTAATTAATTATGTTAACGCATATGGCTTTCAAACACATTAATATACAACCTATATAGTGCTAATTAATTAACTGCAAAGGAGGTCATAATTAAGATCAATAATTAACTAATTAGATCAAAATTAGAATTCTTAGAGATGGTCATGCAAAAGCTATTCTTTTTTGTACAAAGACCAAAATATTGGTTTTCTCTATATAATCGATTATACATTTATACATATAAAAATTAGGTCTAGCTAATTATGCACCCTGGTGATCAGAATTATGTCACATACCATTAATTGAACGCAGTATGATACAGTAATCATTGTAAAAGTTTAAAGAGTCGGCTCATTAATGCAGATCTTTTTATTTATTAGGTTTGATTAATTTTTATTAAATTTCCTTTAAAATTCATGAATAAATTAAAGTTACCAAACCAACAAATTAATAAAGGATTTAATTCTTACAGATATAGGTAGAACAAGAAAAAAAAGTACTACAACACAATAACCATATTGATTGGAAATTAAAGGTTTAATTAATTAGAATACATATTAATTGTACAATTATCAATCAGTAATAAGAAGACCGTGTTACAATAAACATAATGTGGACTGCTGCATGGAAAGAGGTAATTAACCAGAAGTGCAGTAATTATTAGCTAATCCTTAAAATTAAAATTGATGGATCAAATTATTAGAATTAGTCTAAGAAAAGAAGGTAGTTCAGGATAGTAGATATATATATATATGAGTTCAGGGATATATTCCCTAGTTGCTAAACTTATCCTAAAGTGAGTTTTAGTAAAATATTCAGGAGTAAATTAAGGCAATTACAAAAAAATTACCAAAAACTAGAGACAGTGTACACCTTAAAGTAAGACATGCAGAAAAAACAACATATTTTGTGTCTATATATATTATGTATCTGCTATATTACTGATGGTTGTTAACTAGGGAAAAAGGTTGAGAATTTAATTATATATAAATTGAAAACCTGAGTAGTTTTTTTTATTTTTTAAAAAATACTAGGCTATGTGCCTATGTGTGGTCAAAACAACTTTCTTCAGTCAGAGCTATCATGCATTCAAGAGAAAGGTGAAAACGAAGAGGTACCAAGAAAAGAAAAAGTCAAAGCAACCATGAAGATGCCACTAGTAGTATAATGTAAATAAAGACAAAGAGAGAAGGATAAAATGTGTTCAAGACAAGATGTACATAGTAGATATATATCTATTTGGTATTATGTGACAATGCAACGTACAGTAGCTATATATAGGGGTAGCCTAACAGTAGGGTCTATTCTCAAGTATAACCTTGACAGTCTATCACTGCACGCACACAGTCAAAATATATTATTAACTATTCTTATATTATACATGATTATTATCTTCTTAATTTGGTCAGTGCTCTAGGCCCCAAAGTACCATAAACATTTGAAAATTAATAAGAGAAGAGAAAGAGTACTGTTAGAAGCCCTATTTTTGGTGGTGGAAGGGATATCAAATAAAGTTTCATATATATACTAAACTATCCACTTTGCTTCCTTTCTTAGTAGCCAATACTACTTTGCTTTTTTCACACTTCATTAGCAAAGGGTGACCAATCCATTGCCTAAAATGTCATGCAAGGCATTTGAAACAAAGAGGAGAGGAAATAGAAGGAAGGAAAACATACCTAGTGATCAAGCTAGAAAACAAATAAAGTGACATTTATGTACTTGATGATGAATCTAACAAATCCATGCTAAGTTGAAGTGTATAAAGATCAATTAATTTACCTGGTAGCAGTACTTGAAGGTAAGAACAGATCAAGTTGAGTAGGCCTAATGGTCCCAATCCCATCGGATATCATCTTCTCCTTGGAGAAGTTAAGATCAGTAGAATCTTCTTCACCATCCGAATGCCATCCAAAGGAATAAGGAGTTAATTAGACAACCGGCCTTTAAAGATCGAGGTTAACTTCAAGCTAAGCGAAATGATGTGTTACCTGTGGAAGCCGCAGACTTGTCAGTCGTCTTCAGAGTTCTATACATCTGGAGAGGCAAAGGCGGAAGAAAAATGCAGAGCCCATCAAGAATGAGATAAAGAGAAATCAGTTATCAAAATAAGTAAAAGAATAGCAGGAAGTGCAGAACTGAGCTCAGTCGCCAGTAAACAAAACTAAAGAAAAATTGTATGCATAAAATCTACTCTCTCTCTCTCTCTCTCTCTCGGGTTTTCTTTTTCTTTGTCTCGCCTTTAATTAACAACGAGGTTGATGCTCAGAGGTTGGTGTTGCATTATTGTGAAATGATGACAACTTTTTTCTCTCTCCACTGTCTTCTTCCATTTATCTTCTCTCTCGTTTGGCACAGTGGCCAACGGCTGCAGTAGTTTGAGTGATTGAATGAATGAGTACTGAAAGAATAGATGTGTCTGCTTCCCCCAGAGGTGACCGCCGTACCCCGATAAGATATGTAGCAAGGGAGAAAGAGAGAGAGGACCCAGCAATTAATATAATCGAGTATACATTAGTTACGAGTTACCTGCAAATGGCTTTTGACATGTGCCAAAGTGAGATCTTTGACATTCATGAGCTCTAGCACAGACTTAGGCGTCGCCCCTAACAAAATTATAGTGTTAATGAACCATGATTAATTACTCATACACTAAGGCAATAACTCAAGGTATTATGGTGGAGTGGGTTGAACTGCCTACTCTCATGGCCGCCGAGCATCTCCACGGCGTGGACAAAGCGCGCATGGAGGCTGCTGGTCCACCGCATCCGCGGCGCGCGAATGCTCCGCCTAAACGGGACCCGCCATGGCATCGGGAGTTGGTGCCGTTGTTGTTGGTGGTTCTTCATCATCACTACCTCCGGCAACAACCCATGAATCCTCGTCGATGGCACCATCATTCGGTGCCAGTCTGCCGAGTCACCGTGGACCAGGTTGAGGAAAGACGTTGCAGCTGTAGTTCTCAGAACGCTCGAAGAAGAAGAAAATGATGATGGAGATGAGTACACCGAAGACCTTTGAGGGCAATAGGATGAGGCCGGTGTATGTACACCAATCTTCGGATGGAAAGGGAGGAAGGCGAAGGAGGTGTTTCTGTAGATTGGGATGCCTTTGATTGGTTCTGAAGCTTTGGTCGAGATTCGCGGAGCACGGTGTGTGCTGCAGCCCGCTGATAGCTTCCGCTGCTGCTGCTGCTGCCATGGGTTGTCAGCAGGCTCGGACGCGGCTGAAGGGTACGAGAGGGTGAGTTCAGTGCAAGTGTTGTCTACGTCGCTGCTGGCGGCGTGCGAGAGGGCGATGTGAATGGGGAGGTTCGGCAACGGTTCTGAGGCTGCTTCCATGTCTTTCGGTCTTTGTACAATCCAACTTCTAAACCTAACTTTCTTCTTGATGTCAACTTGAGATGAGAAAGCAAAAGTTGGGGGAGAAGAGAATAGGGAATTGAAGAGTCTCTTTTCTGTTGCCTAATAGAAGAATTTTTGGAGAGCAAGTGCAAAAAGAATCATGTCTCCCAAAGGAGAGAAAGGAGGCTGTGAGGTCTTGGAGTGTATTGGTCTTTTGTTCTCAAACAATGTGATGTACATGCACTGGCATTGCATAAGAGAGAGAGAGAGTGAAAGTTAGAGAGAGAAAATCTGTGTGATGCGCACCACAATAGTTTGGAGTAGTATAAATATACTAATATTTTATTATAGATATACTATTTTTTAATTAGATATACTCACTTTGTAATTAAGATATACTAGTTTTACTATAACTCATTTAAGGCATACTCAATTTCAAATAAAGCGAGTATATTTATAAAAACTAAGTATATTTAAA
Organism: Canna indica; assembly: GCA_034359265.1. Lineage (NCBI taxonomy): Eukaryota > Viridiplantae > Streptophyta > Magnoliopsida > Zingiberales > Cannaceae > Canna > Canna indica. The sequence goes on along the minus strand of CP136898.1, from coordinate 24,232,765 downwards.
ATAAAGTGAGTATATCTTAATAGAAATGGATATATCTAAAATAAAATTGAGTATATTTGTTCAACTCCATCTGTACTGGACAACCACCTTGGGCCCGACTGGATCAAGGTCCAGAAATGTCCAAACTCATGAATCAGACTCAAATCAAGCCAATTGCAAATTAGCCCGGGGGCTCCATCCGGCCATACAAGGACACCCACGTCATTTATTAATCACCAGGGATTCGATAGTAATGAGTCTGACCTCTCCGAGATAATCCTTGACCCATTCCGGACATTATCCCTGCGAGATTCACTAAGACATTATCGCCCCGAGACATTCCTAACATGCACTATAAACATGCACGACGCACATCAGCTATACTCTCGATTCCAATTTCGTACCCACCACCTGAGATTCCTCCTTATTTGAGCTTTAGATTGTCAGGTCGATCTCCTACCGGAGTAGCGCTGGACTAGGAGACGCATGGACCCGCATCACCCTGACTTCAGGCAAGAACATTTGGAGCCCACAGTTGAATCGAGTAAATCTTACCTACCTCATTATGGTAGGCACCCAGAGTGAGGCAAACACCACTGCACATAGGCAGAAACAATGTTCCCCCATTGTTGGGAGATGTTAACACTACGAGGAGTGATGCTCTGGTGCCCATCGACCCAACACCAGAAGAGCTACGACGCCTGATCTATGATCTCTAGGCGCATAACCAAAAGTTAACAACTCAGTTCGAAGCATTGACGCGATCAAGGGAGCAACACCCAGCCGAGCATGAGCCTCGTCGCTTAGAACATGATGAAGATAGTAATCTCGAAAGAACTGGGAAATTGGCCTTTGCTTTTCGAGATGAGGTCTCCCACATGCATGCCGTCGACTCGGGGCCTTTCGTCGAGCACATCATGGCAGTCCGTCTCCCCAACAACTTCAAACTACCAGCCACTCTTCAACCTTACGACGGCACGGGTGACCCGACCACCCACCTGATGATGTTCATGTGGATGATGCTCCTTTATGGCGCAACCCACTCCATCCTCTATCGAGCTTTCCCCACCTTTTTGGAGAAGGTCGCGCTACAATGGTTCTCAACACCCCCACCAAGGTCAGTTCACACATTCTAAGAGCACTCCAAAGCCTTCACCAGTTCTCCTCATCTCAGATCTACTCCAAGACCAAGGACTCTCTTCTCTACATCAAGCAAGGACAACATTAGTCGTTAAGGGAATACTCGAAAAGATTACATATCGTGGTTATGGAGATCCCCAACCTCGACCCCAACATCGAGTTATATTCTTTCAACCATGATTTGAAACCTGAACAGTTTGCAGACAAGATCGCCTTGTCCAAATCGAGGAGTATATGGCCGAGTTTCGGGAATGAGCCGTATGCTACATGGAGATCGAGAGGCCAGAAAGGCCGACAAGAAGATTGGCAAAGACGGTGTCGAAGACAAGAAGGCCAAAAAACCCGATAAAAAGGGTGAAGACAGGAGTTGCAACGAGCATGATAATAAGAAGATCGGGAGGTCGCACTACTAGAAATTGAGTCTTCAGCAACGGCTATCAGCAACGGCCGCTCAAGCCGTTGCTATTTGCAATGACATTCTTACGACCGCTCAAGCCGTTACAGATATGATGTATCAGCAACGGCTTTCTAACGGACACGCGAGCCGTTGCTGATATTTTAATTATCAGCAACGACTTTCTAACGGACAAGTGAGCCATTGCTGATGATAACTTATCAGCAACGGCTTTCTAACGGGCGAGTGAGCCGTTGCTGATAAGTTTATATAGGTCACAGATCACGCCCGACCCTTCTTCCTCCCGCTGTTGCCGCCGCTGCCTCCTCCTCCCGCCTCTCGTCGCCGCTGTCGACGCCGACGACGCCGAGCTGCCGCTGCCGACGCTGTCGTCCGTCCTCGACCGCCGATTTTAGGTAATCATCGCCGTCCGACCGTCTCTCCCCGTTGCGGCCGGCGGGAAATCCGACCGAAACCCTATTTTTAGGGTTTCGGCCGCGGCGGACTCCGGCGCCGGAAATTGCATATTTATATTTTTTAATTTTTTTATATATGTTAATTAATTATTTAGATTAATTGTTTAATTTGTTAGATTATTTGTTTAATTTGTTAGATTAATTATTAGGGTTTAGATTAATTTCGGAATTGTCCACTTCGGACGCGCGCCGAAATCGTCCACTTCGGACGCGCGCCGGAATCGTCCACTTCGGACTCTTGCCGAAATCATCGAATTTGGACTCGTGTCGGAATTGTCCAATATGGACTCTAACTGTCTCGAAACATTTAGAAAATAATCATCCATCCGACGAGTTGATATGTTTCACGTACGCATCGACGAGTCGGATATGATTTAGCAAAACCTTAGATCCGTTCGGGGATTATATGTTCGTCTAAAAGAAGTAGATAATCTTTTATACGACGTACAATTCTTGAATTGTCCCTGATTGGACAATTTGGGAATATAGTTATTTGTACTGCACTTACGTTCTTATTTTAACTGTTAACTAATTATTCTAAATTTCGGCAACATCTCTCTTGTTCTCCGATACGCGCCCAGATGATATGCGTATTCGGAGAACTGTAGGGAGATGCTGCCGAAATTTAGAATGAAGTTAGCGGTTAAAATAAGTACTTAGTGCAATATAAATAACATAAATCCCGAATGGAATAGGACAATCTCACCTAAAGACATTAACCAAAGAAATTGTCATTGATTGACAGAATCATGTCGGCTGATCGAAGTTGGATGTACCGACGTCTTGATCGTGGAGCTTTAACGAATGAGTTTCGATTAGGCGTAACGTACTTCCTAAATTTCGCCTATTCGAATCGGAATTTCGTTAGCATCGGTGATCAAATCCGATGTCTGTGCCGCATTTGTTCGAATGGACGATTTTTGGATCGGGAGATTGTCACTTTGCATCTATATAACAAAGGATTTGCACCAAGATATTTTCTATGGACTTGTCACGGGGAGTCACGCGAAGTCGGGACGTCGAGCAATCCTGTCGTTCTGACATATGGTGAATCTTCCTCTGCTGGTGCTTCTTCATCCAGTTAATGTAATCCCTATAGAACTATGATACTTGATAGTCTTGGGGGTCAATTCCACCTGAATGATAATGTTGATCGGCCAGTTCTTCAAACATCAGTCCCACCAGATACTATAGCGGTTGATATCACAGAAGTACAAACTGCGGTAGAGATTGAATTACCGAATAAAGAAGTTGCAGAATTTTACGAGATGTTGAAAGCTGCTGATGAACCTTTGTATGTGAATTGTCCTAAATACACTAGGTTTTCAGCAATGACACAGCTCTTAAACATCAAGGCCGATTGTAATATCAGCGGAGTTGCGTATGATCGTCTGAAGAAAAAAGTAAAGAACACCGCAGCTGTTGAAGGATCAATATCTGAATCGTATATCATCCAAGAAATTTCAACATTCTGCTCATTTTACTTTGAATCGACAGTACAGACAAGATTTGATCATCTTCCACGTAACGACGACGGGGGTGTTCGACATTCAGATGGACGTTTAAATATATTTTGTCACTCTGGTCGTGCTTTTGGTTCTTGTCCATCTCGACACTTAAGCGATGAAGAGTATCATTTGGCACACTTGTATGTATTACCCAATTGTCCAGAGATTGAACAATTCATTGAAATATTTGACATTGAGATGGTGCAAAAATACTCTATTCACAACGATCAAGAATTGGAGAGATTACGGAATCGTGATTTCCCTACTTGGATTCAGACTTGCAGCAAAGATCACAGAGCTGAAATAGATGAAAGAATATTTGAGTTTGTTAGTGGACCGTCGCGACTTGTGTCGTGTTATAGCGGATATTTTGTTAATGGGTATAAATTTCACACGATTGAATATGCATTTACAAAGAAGACGATGAATGCTGGGGTCTACGTGAAAGGGACAACCTATGTTGAATGTGATATGGATTTTTATGGACTGATGGAAGAAGTGATAGAGTTGCACTACTTCGGCTTAAAATCAGTGATCCTATTTAGATGTCATTGGTTCGATACAACAGAAAGGGGCATAAAAGTTCATCCAAAATACAAACTTGTTGAGCTTAATTACAAATCGAAATTGGCAGCAAATGAGCCTTTTATATTGGCATCACAAGCCGAACAAGTATATTACGCGAAGTATTCGGCTCGAAATAAAGATAGAGCAGATTGGCGTGTAGTCTGTAAGACAAAAGGTAGAGGAAAAATTGATCCGATAGTAGGAGAAAATGAGCTGATACCTGATATGACACATGGTTTCTATCAAGAAGATGATCCTCCTGCTGTAGATCGTATTATTCCAATACTCGAGGATGCAGACACAACGTCAATTCAATTAGAAGTTGAATATGCTGATGATGACGATCATGAAATTGGGGAAGCTGGAGATGAAGAAGATGAAGAAGGGGATGAAGAGGAAGAAGAGGAAGAATTCGAAGACTATTATTCAGATGATGAGGAATAATTGTAAAGTATATATTTTATTAAATATATCTCTACTATTTATATAATAATCTGATTATATGTCTATTCGACAGATATGTCTGGTCGTGGTTATCGTCGTAGGAGAGCTTCGGAGTCTCCGATCGGTGAGACTCCAACACTTACTCATGCTGCTGATTCTCCTGTTATTGATCCTCCTGCCGATGATACTACTGAGGCTAGTACATCTAGACGCAGGCGGCCACGCGGGCCGAACAGGTGGCAGCCTCCACCAGCCATAGAGTCACGTAGATTTATTAGCGTGATTGGGGAGCGGTAATATATCATGAATTATGAATCATTACAAATTCATTATATCATAATATAATAATAAAATTTATTTTTGTTGTGCAGGTTCGAGCAAGAAGAAGTGCCAAGGAGCATTTCTTCTACTATTCGACGATACATGCACGGGGCATGGCCTACGTGGTCTCACGTGCCTAGCGAGCACGTCGATATGTTATGGCGCGAGTTTGAGGCACGTATTATTATTTTTTTTACATGCATGATGATATATTAATATTGGTACTGATATTATTATTTTGCAGGCTCGCTTTACATGGGCCGAGGACCAAAGGCCATTCATTTACGCTGCCTGGGAGGCTATTTCCCGTGCGAGGTACAACGGGCAGCTGGGGCAGGCTCGGTCCCAGGCGATGGCACGAGCTGGGACCACTAACATCGCGGAGACTCGGAGATACGGCCCCGATTGGATTACTCCGGATATATGGGATCAGCTCATGGGAATATGGTCGACGGATCGATGGCAGGAGGTTTCTCGGAATGCAGCTAGAAATCGCATGTCGGGGGGAGCAACGCGTCACACCGGCGGCTCTGTTGCATTTGCAGTGCACGCGAACCGTATGGTAAGTATACCTTTTAATTATATATTTTATTTGTTACTATGTGTACTAATTAATGTATTTGTTTTGTAAATGTAGACGACGGTGTCGGATGACGGGACTGTCCAGCGACCCTCCCCGATGGCGGTGTTTGAGTGGACTCACCGTCGAGCACATGGGACGGGGGAGTACATCGACAACCGCTCTGCATACATTATGGTAACTATATATTTGTTTAAATTATTCATTATATATTTATAATTTAAGTTTTATGATAAATATTAAACAAAAAATCAAACTCGAGTAAGAGACCTACAGCCAGACGGTGGTGCAGCGCGGGGGCACCCCCGAGGACTTTGACGCAGCAACGTGGGTCGAGGCCGCAGGTGGCTGGGACCATGGCCGCGTATATGGCTTTGCAGATAGTGGTCATGCGCGAGCCGTACTAGGGCCACTTGGGGCACCGACCCCTCCGATCGCTGGTCAGCGACCGTCCACCTCTAGATCCAGTTATGATCATAGTAGCAGAATAAGGACTCTAGAGGAGACGGTCGTGCGTCAGAGTCAGATGATGGCGGAGATGCATGCTATGCTACGCAACATGTCAGGTCATCCCGAAGCAGGCATCTCTTCGGCATCATCTAATCCATCGTCCTCGAGTCAGTCCACGCCGGTGTACACTCAAGCACTCCAGACCCCGCCATATGATCCAGATCATCCTCCATCGTCATCGTGAGATTTTTTTTATATTGACTTTGTTACTGAGATATTGGACTTGTTTAATTTATTTTGTTTGGATACTGATACTTCAATTTTGCATTTGAATAGTTTTTATACTATTGTGGATAATTGGTAATATAAATATAATTGTTTTGATGTATATCTGGGTGTATTTGTGATGTGTGAATGAATGTGTGTATGAGTGTATGGGTGTGTGAGTTATGTATCAGATAATGTATCAATGTATCAATGGAAATTTTAAATTTTAAATTTTTTCGTTACCAGGTTCACATCATCAGCAACGGCTTTCCCACGGCCGTCCGTGGGAAAGCCATTGCTAAAAGTGTATCGAAAGCCGTTGCTGATGACCTACAACAACGGCTTAGCGACGGGATTTTACTAACGGCGTTGCTATGGACTCAGCGGCCGTTGCTATTAATGTTATCCGCAACGGCTCCGAGTCCATGGCAAAACCGTTGCTGATAATATTTTTAGCAACGGCCCAAGCGGCCGTTGCTAAGTTATCAACAACGCGAGTTTCTGCCACGGCACCATTGCAACGGCTCCGGCCGTTGCTGATGGTCTTCAGCAACGGCTCAGCAACAGCATCAGCCGTTGCTGATGCCCATTTTTCTAGTAGTGTTGCCTTCTCGACCTAGCCCCAAATATGGCGAGTACACCCTGCTAAACACCAAGAAGGGAACTATTCTTCAGAAGATTTACAACATGCAACTGCTAAGGTATCCCAGCAATGCGAAAAAGTAGAAACCTCTGCCTAAAGCAAACAAAGGTAAGGAGTGTGAGTTCCACTGCACGTACGGTTCATACCACTAAAGAGTGTGTGATGCTCAAGGATCAGATTGAGCGCTTGATATGGGAAGGCCGCCTTGACCACTATATCAACCGTAGGAGAAGCCGCAATCAGGATTGGCAGCACTACGACTCTCAACGCCAAAGCCCAAGTAGAACGTCACCCCCGAGGAATGTTGGGGCCAACCAAGATGGCAGTAGAGGTAGCCAATCGATCACTGAAATCCCCAGAGTCATTGACCACGTAGCTGGAGGATTCGCCAGAGGAGACGAGATAAGCTCGACTAGAAAGAAGTCACTCTGAGCCATCAAGATGATTGACGATGCGACCTGCCCGCAGAGACCTCACATTCAAACCCCGGTAATATCGTTGAATCTGATTTCTAGGGGATTGATAACAATTTACATGACCATGTCGTAATTTCTGTGATTGCTGGTGATTTCCTTGTTAAGAAAGTTTTGGTGGACCAGGAGAGATCGACTGACATTCTATTCTACCCGACATTCAGAATGATGCACACTACAACACAATCGACCTATAGAGATATAAAATTAGAGACAAATTAGATTTTTATTTCTAAATCTTCACATTTAAAAACTAATAAACACAAAATTTATTCCAAATGAGCCTATAAAGATCTATAGAGACAACAATAATAGAGTCACTTAATTGATCTAACACTAAACCGATGAGATTGTTAGTAGTGTGCCCTAGGCTAATGGGATAATATTGTCATTGCTACTTTCCTTTTTAATAAATGGAACATGTTATTATTCATTATGAGCATGTTTGACTTGATAATATATAGACTCATTGAATAGTTTATTCTGACATTGAATAGTTAATTGATCTAAGACTAGTATGCAGTCTGTCTGATGATGATCATGTTTTACTGGTCATGGATGTGTGATATCAAAGTTAGATCATACACATACGTTGTTGAACATAGTGTCCGACAGACCCACAGTGAGAATGCTACGTGGATTAATATCATTAGTATCTCATATAGGTAGTGATACATCAGTCCTCCGACCTGATGTCACCATGGTTTCCTACATGAGTAATTATGTGTTTTGACCTAGTCTAACATCGTCTTTAACCGGATGGTAATAAGGACTATAGCTGGACATGGAATGAATCATGCAGAGGAATATGTGTAGCTAGTCGTGATGGAATTTGTCCCTTTTATATATGAGAGAGATATCTCTGGGCCCCTTGATGAGTGTGATTGAGGAAATGCATGGACGTGCTAAAATGAATCGATAAGAGTATCAATGTCATTTGTTAAGTCAATCTACCCAGGAATCAAGAAACTAGATTGAGTAATATAAGGATGATGTAATCCATGGCTTATGCTCGATCCAGATATTGCGTGACAAAAGGACAGAGTATCATAGTGTGAGTTAGGTTGCTCGGATCACCGACCTCACTTGGCTTGGGTAGTCATAATGTCTTTCTAGAGGCCGCTTATGACTTGTGGTTGCAAATGTGATTTAAACCCACTGCCAACGTTAAGTGAACCTACAGGGTCGCACATATAGGGCGAACCAAATTGGGCTTAGGGTTATAACTCATCGAATTAGATCTGTATGACCATTAACCCGCAATTCTCTCTTGGTAATTTTGGGAATTAATTTTGAATTTGAAAAGTAGTTTTCAAATTGGAATTAATTATTCTAAATTTTAAATATGATCTAAAATTGGAATTGTGTTTATTATAATTTAGGTAATGTATCTTTGATAACCGTTATTAAAGGATATATTATTTTCAACATCTTGAATTTAGGAAAATCATCATTGATAATTGTTATTAAAATCTCTTTATTCAGACATTTTAAGATTTTGAATATGGCTTTGAATTGATCAACGGTTGTGATGACTCGTTCAATATGATTGACACATCTATAAATACTCGCATATGACTTAGATGGGTAGGTGATTATCTTCTGGTGGCTACCAACCTCTTCCTCAAAGGAAGCCGTCCTCCTTTTGAAGAAAGCCGAGCTCCCTTGGTGGTAGCCGATCTCCACTTGACATGGCATGGCCCGAATTTCAGGAGGGGCGGCCCAGCCCGGCACAAGGACTACCCCTTCGGGCTCAGGCCCTCCCCTTAGGCCTGGCACTGGCCTGGCTTGCGCTAGGTTGGCCCGCGCCCAGGCCTAGCTTGGCGTAGATCTGCACCAAGCCAGTGCATGTCGTGCTCAGCACAGACGAGAGGAGAGCCTGGAAGGTGTTCCGTGCTCGACTAGATCGAAAGGATTTCCGATAGAGCCGAGCTAGCACTCGGAAGCCGCCCATCTCATTGCGTTCGTCCATGTGCTAACCGTAGAGGCTGTTCACCGCTTGGCAGCACCTTGGATCCGGAGCAAGATCGTGATCTTGGATTCATGGAGCAAAAGACGAAGTTCGATCTTCAAAGGTATAATCCTTAACTTAGTATTGATTTAATAGAGAAACGGTTTTCATATTGCCACTGCGTGTAAACAATGAAGGAACTAACATTTCATCATAAATGTACTATTATCTCATAAATTATTCAATTATACTACTCTCACATTTTCCACGTCTATTTGGGTCTAGATTATTTACAACTATCTCAAAGCGCACAACGAAGAAACTCTCACGATCTTGCGACAAGAACACTGCACGAAGATGGAAACAACCCCCATCCCGTGCGACACATCTATCATTCTTGATCCCAAGCGTGATCCTCAGCCTCAGCGCCACTAAAGACATCAACAATCCGAAGCGCGCTCCTCGTGAGATTGGTTTAACACAGAGTCTGGTCCTCAGCCTCAGCGCCGTTGTTGGCTTAAGGGCTTCTCTTAAGCCTCGATCTTTATTTTGATGATAACAAATATGTATTTAATCTATGGGTGAAGTTTTGAGTTCAGGTTGAGGCTGCATAAGCATGCAAAATTCGTTCAAATGAAACGAAAGAAGAAAACGTCAAAGAAAGACTCGGGTTTAGATCAAGTAGAAATCATGTAATATACCCTTAGGATGATCTTATCCCAAGCCAATTTGTAAAGTTATCCAAGTTGAAACTTGGTAACTAAACCCATAAAAAAGTCATGTAAAATTCAAAGTAAAAATTAGCCTCAGCCTGAGTTCAGTTGACCGAACAAGGCAAAATTTTGGCAGTAGCCTATTCGGTCGACTGGTCGGTCGACCGAATGATGCCAAAAAATTGCAGTAGCCATTCGGTCGACCTGTCGATCGACCGAAGTTGGTGACGCATTGGTGAAAGGCTACATCGGTCGATCGGATTGAAGATTGCAGATCACGCGTTCGGCTTTCCTGCATCGGTAGACCAATTCGATCGACCGAATTCAAGATGGATGAAGTTGCGACTCCTTCGGTCGACCCATCGGTCGACCGAACAATGCTAAAACATACAGAAAGGGTAACGATCGATCGGTCGGTCGACCGACGATCGACCGAACGACTGTAACGATTATTTTTCTGTCCGTTGAATCGCCGTTCTTATGAGGGGTTATAAATACCCCTCACCTACCTTCTTGAAAGCTTCTTAGAAAATTAATCGAGCATTCAAGAAGTGATTAAAAGCCTTCAAAGTGATCAATTTGCTGTGCCCTAATCTTTCGTCAAAATCTTCTTCAAGCGCTTGCTTCCCTCAACTCTGCTGCAGCTCGAGTGTATCTTCTGACAAGTTGAAGGCGAGAAGGCTTGGGAAAAGAGCTGTGGTTCTCTCTCTATTCTTAAAGCTCTTTTGCATTGTATTTGAAGTTTTATTTCAGACTCGTTTTTAATCTGTAATAGCTGCTAGGTGTGCTAGAGAAACACTTAGGGAAAAGTTTGTAGAGTTGTGTTTTGCCTAGGTGAATAGGTTTGATGAGTTTTCAAAGAGGTGAGAAGAGTGACCTCAATTGTATTCAAAGGAAAATACAAGGTCTATAAAGTAGTGATTAGAAATCCTTGGTGAGGAGCCAAGGTAGTGGACTAGGCAGTTGGTCGAACCACTATAATTCATCTTGTCTACATTGCTTTCAATATTTGCTCATTGTTGTTCTTGATATTAGGTCACATCTATTGTTTAGATACATTTGCATTTGATTAAAGTTAAATTGAGTAAAAATAAAAATTGAGAAAATTAAAAAGGGGACAGACACTATTCGACCCCCCATTATAGTGTCGGATTTCCTACAATAATTGGTATCAGAGCTTGGTCGTATGATAAGATTTAACCATCTTCCCCACAAATTAAGATGTCTAGTGAAATCCAACTAGCTCAAGGGTCCTCTACTCATACTCCACCACTATTCGATGGAAACAACTATGCCTACTGGAAGATTCGTATGAATGGCTTCCTACAATCTCTAGGCATGGATGTATTGAGGATGATTCCAGTAGAGTATAAGCAACCCAATAAGAACATGGATGATTGGGACCAAGAGGAAATTAAACTCTTCAATGCTAATGCAAAGGCTGTTAATGCATTATATTGCGGCCTATCAATAAATGAGTTTAATAGAATCTCTACTTGTAAGTCCGCATATGAACTTTGGAAAGTTCTAGAGACCACACATGAAGGAACTTCACAAGTTAAGGAATCTAAAATAAACTTACTCATGCCTGACTATGAAATATTTAAAATGTTATCGCATGAATCCATTGATGCCATGTATGTTAGATTTCAAAATATTACAAATGGATTAGCTAACCTTGGCAGAGAAATAAAGGAAGTGGAGAAGGTAAGGAAGCTCCTTCGTTCCCTTCCAAAAGCTTGGGAGCCCAAGGCCATAGCTATCATGGAAGCAAAAGACATGAGCACCTTGGAGATCACCGAGCTCATTGGGTCTCTCATGACACATGAGACCCACATGAAGCAATATCAGGAGGAGGATGCCCCAAAAGGCAAGACCATTGCCTTAAAAGCATCACATCGAGCAGAAGAGTCGTCATCATCTGAGGAAAAGACGGATGACGTTGAGGAAATGACGATGCTAGCAAGAAGATTTATGAGTTTCATGAGGGGAGGCATGAGGAAGGGAAGAGGAGGATACACATGCTACCATTGCAACAAGACCGGGCATTTAAGGAGGGATTGCCCACTTCTCAAGATAGCTTCCACCTCCAACCCTCACAAAAAAGAAAAATACAAGAAGAAGAAGAGGGCAATGATGGCTACTACATGGGATGAAAGCGATGCCTCATCAAGTGAAGAAGAAGTAAAGAGTAAAAAGGCAAATCTTTGCTTGATGGCAAATGATGATGAGGTAAGATTTACTTTTGGTGAAGTTTCTTTTACTCAAGAAGAGTTAGAAAATGAATTTGAACAAATGCATAGTAAATTTAATGCTATTAGGAGAAAATTTAGAGACCTTAAAAAGGACAATAAATCTTTAGAGCTTGAGAATGATAGCTTTTTACTCACATGCAATGCCTTAAGAAATTAAAGAAGTAGATACCCTTAAGGAGGAGACACACACCCTAGAGAAAGCTAAGAAGGACTTAGAAAATGACAACAAAAAATTAGAATATGAAAACAAGTATTTAAGTGATCAAGTAGAGCACTTGAAAAATAGCATGCTAACATTAAAAAGGGAACTTTGCATGCTCAACGAAAAGATGACAATCATACAAGATGCTATGTCTAAGGTTATCCATAAAAAGAAATCATCACACTCCCATGCTCACACACACACTAGAAGAAAATTTAATGGAAATTATTTTTCTTGTGACATCCTTGGCCATATGGCCAAGGATTGTGCTTTAAGGAGGAACCCACATGCAAGATTTACATCGGTTCCCAAAATGACTAACACTCAAGGACTCAAGAGAATTTGGATATCTAAAATGGTTTCTTCTCCTTTTGTAGATGGAGAAGCATCCTCAAGCAAGTAGAAGCACTTGGATATTGGATAGTGGTTGCTCAAAGTACATGACGGGTGACATCAACTTAATTATTTGCAACCCTATCAAGCAAAGATGGTGGACATGTCACATTTGGAGACAATGCCAAAGGTAAGATTGTTGGCATTGGTGACATAGGTACACTCCCTTACCCATGCATTAAGAATATTTTATTAGTTGATGGGTTAAAACACAACTTGATTAGCATATCACAATTATGTGACAATGGATACATAATTATTTTTGAAGCATCTAAATGTATCATTAGTAGTGCGCCATCAAATGATATCATGTTTATTGGAAATAGGCAAGAAAATATCTAAACCTTAGAATTAAATGTCTTCCCAAATCCCCATGTTAGATGCTTAGTTGCCATGGAGAATGACTCTTGGTTGTGGCATAGAAGGCTACGACATGCTAGCATGAGCCCCATCCAAGAAATATCTAGGAAAGAATTAGTTAAAGGCTTACCCAAGATAAAATTTGAAAAAGACAAACTTTGTGATGCATGTCAACTAGGTAAGCAAGTCAAATCTTCATTTCATAGCATCAATCAAGTTAGTACATCTAGAATTCTTGAGCTTGTGCACATGGATCTCTTTGGTCCATGTGATGTAGCTAGTCTAGGTGGAAAGCTATATTGTTATGTATTAGTTGATGATTTTTCTTGATTTACATAAGTTTTCTTTTTGGCCAAGAAAAATGAAACCTTTGATTTTATCAAAAAGTTTACAAAGAAAGTTACAAATGAAAAAAGAGTTTCAATTTTAAAAATTAGAAGTGATAATGGAGGGAAGTTTAAAAATGAATTTTTTTTCGAGTTTTGTGATGATTTGGGTATTGAACATACCTTTTCTTCCCCTAGGACCCCTCAACAAAATGGGATGGTTGGGAGGAAGAATAGAACCCTACAAGAGATGGCTAGGACCAAGCTTTGTAAAAATAATTTGCCTAAGTATTTTTGGGCCAAAGCCATAAATACCTCTTGCTATGTTCTTAATCGAGTTTTATTAAGACCTAAAATTAAGAAAACACCTTTTGAGCTTTGGAATGGTAAAATCCCAAATGTGGAATATTTTCATGTTTTTGGATGCAAATGTTTCATATTAAATACTAAGTAGAATTTAGGAAAATTTGATTCTAAATCTGATCAAGGGATTTTCCTAGGTTACTCCATGAATTCTAAGACATATAGAGTTTACAATTGTAGAACCATGATTGTTGAAGAATCTATGCATTTTAAGTTTAATGAAACTAATGATTCTTCTAGAAATGTGAAGATTGTAAATTTGGGTGAGGAACTTGAGGATCTCACACTTCATGACAAAGAGGTGGAGGATGAAAATAATGAGGAAACAATATGAAGATCCAGCATCCTCGAATCTCCCTCAAGTTGAAGATGATGAAGAAGAAGCTCTACCGCCTCTCCCTAATAGATATCGGTTGGTGAGGGATCATCCAATGGATCAAGTCATTGGAGAACCATCAACGGGAGTGGTAACGCGCTCTAAACTCAAGAATGTTTGTCAATATGTAGCTTTTGTATCTCAAGTAGATCCTAAGAACATTAAGGAAGCAATAGAAGATGAGTTTGGTCTGTTACCAGATTATTAGGAGAATAGTTCTCCTTTGGATATGTCTGTTCTATGCCGAAATTAGAGGCAATTAGTTGAGGTTGTTGTTCAACCCATACTAAGAAAATTCATGAATTAATTTGACATATGAGATTGTTGTTCAATTCATATTAGTAGATTAAAATCAGTGATCCCAATAATTTCAGCTATTGATAGTTCCATAAAATGTCTCTAGGATTACTCTTCAATAAGGGTCTAATCGCAGCGCTTGTTTAGATTAACCGTAGGTTTAAAGAAGATCTCGGTTGTTAGCGCTTGTCTAAGACTAACCGATTTGCTAGAAAAATAATGGACTCATTCTTTGTATCCATGATCAATCTTATGAACCGAAACCAAGAACACACCTTTAGCAAGACTTTCCTCTCTTTGATTTTAATTACTATTTTTAATTATTGTTTTTATTTACATATTCCTGCATTTAATTAAAACACCCCATTTTATCTTTCTTTTGTTCTAATTTCTGGTTTAAAAAGAATTTGAAACTGACCAATCTTTGTGGATTTGACCCTACTCATTGCGACTACAAATCTCAAAGAAGTAGGAAATTATTTTTGGTGCATTCGACACTCATCAACTAGCACCTTGGGCCTGACCGGTTCAAGTTCCAGAAACGCCCACACTCATGAGCCAGAATTAAGTCAAGCCAATTACAAACTAGCCTTCATGGAGACAACCACGTCCTTCATTAATCACCAGGGATTCATTAGTAATGAGCTTGACCTCCGGGATAAAACCTTGACTCATTCCAGGCATATCCCCATGAGATTCATGGAGACATCATCGCCCCGAGAAATCCCTAACCCACACTATAAATAGGCACGACGCACATTGCGTATACTCTCGATTCCAACTCCATACCAACCACTTGGGATTCCACATTACTTGAGCGTCAGAGTGTCTTTATAGGTCCCCCCACTGGACCAACGTCGGACCAGAAGACGCGTGGACCCACATCATCCTGACTTGCAAGCAACATTCATTAGTAGCATAATAAAAATGTAACTAGAAGCAAGTTATCATAATAAATAACAAAGAGAAAATCAAGTTTCTTTTTCAAGAATCAAACTTTACCAAATAGTGAAGATTCGTTTTAAAAGAATCATCATGATATCAAAATGAATCAAGAGATCTCGAAATATGAAATATTTGAAAAATAAGATCTTCAACCCTTCCTATAATTGGTTGAAAACCGAAAGACCACAATTACCTTAGGGTTTAGAACCGCAATGTCGCTAAGGCCCATTATAAACCTCTAAGGTCTCCTAAGAGACCAAAAATTAAAATCAAAAAGTCATCTTTCTAAAAGTATGCCAAGAGTGGAGAAAATCAACCAATTCAATCAAGTATCATAATTCCAACTTTAATATAGCAATTAGAGTAAAAGGAATTCATTATTGACACCTTAAACTTATTCTCTAATTTCCCAATGAAAATCGAGCATCGACGAGCGTCCTTCCAATTTTTCTGATTTCTCCTATTTTTCTGGTCGCGGACATTGCGCACAAGCCAAATTGGAACTTGAAAATATTTATTTATGAAACTATTAGTTCCATGTTTGTTATAGTCAAAACCGAGATCAAATCATAGGTTGAAAACCTTAGGCCAACACGCCCCTCTTACGGTCATGCTCTATTAAGGTGGACATCGCCTAAGAGTGTACGCTACGAGAACAACAACAAAACACAAGGACAAAAAGATTAATTAAACATTTGCAGCGGAAATAATTATAATATTTTTTTACAAAATGAATAATGTGAAAGAAAAGATTCTATCGGAGACTATAAAAGGAAAATAATATTAAAGTGTCTATCCTACTCTAACTATCCATTCCTCCACATCTATTAACTCATACTTGCAAAACTGAAGCAAACAAAAGGAAAAATAGACAAAAGGTTGAGTAGGATTATCACCAATATGATTAAGCACCAATGTAAGTAGCACCATATGAATATGAATATCAACTTATGTACACCAATTACTACTAACTCAAACACTAACTCATAGCACTAATGCGTGAACTAATTTCATGCATCAAGAAAAATATCATATTGTTGAATTTTACTTCATGAACTCTTTAACACTATCTACCAATCAAAATTGGAAGGGGACAATAGCTCTATAGGTTTTCCCTTGCACTCCCGAGCAACCAAGAGTGGTCCATGCCCACTGAACGATTATATGAAGGAAGCCTGTTAGGCATTGCGCATGCACCCCTACTTTGAAACACATTCATAAATTACCTGTATCTCCACCCAAGAACTCCCTAAAGTTTAATGGGCTCCAAAGTGTCCCCGCCTAAAGCTCAAAGCTAACCAATCATAAATAGAACAATACTCAATGCATTAACATGCTAACACTGTAAAACATGACTAATAAATGAAATGAAAGTATATACACACTATGATAACTACAATTGCTAACGACCATACTATACCATCACTACTATAATATGAACCATCAACGATGACTCTCGGCTCACCGTTGCTAAATCGTCGATGGTGGTTATTACTGATGGGCAACATTGTCGCTAAAAGTCTTGGTTGATGCAACCGTCGCTGCGAGAGTCGTTGCTAATAATATTATAAAATGACGGCTCCGATAGCCATTGCTAATAATATTATAAGCGACGGCCGCCAAAGCCATTGCCAATAATATATATAGTATTAGAGATGGTTAGGGCGGCCATTGCTAATGGTTCCTTCCCATTACCAACGGTCCCAACCGTCAATAATGTAAAAATAATAATTTTTTAAAAATTAGCTTTATAAATTTAAATACCAGATTGAACCACACACAAAACACAAAATATAAATCAGTATCTGATGCTCCATCATCTCTCTCTGATGTGCTAACTTCGCCTCCATGATTGCCATTTGAAACTCGTCCTACTCCCGAGATGTGGAGGGCCACTCATGAGCAAAAGGGGGGGGGGCTGCCCCTAGTGGGCCCAACATTCGCCGCCATGCCCACTATCTCCAAGGTCGTATACGCGACCATGGTCCCAGCCACCGGCGGCCTCAACCTATTGGGGTGTGGAGAGAAAATGCAATCGAATATAGTGATTTAAAAATTCAAAACACCCCGAAAATAACGATCTACTTTAGCGATATTAAGGAATTCAACATGAAAGGAAGGAGCAAAATTTATACCTCAAGCCGCAGGGCAAAGGGGCTGCTCCTATCCCGAATACGAGACACACAAGTGCACGCCCTCCAACGATAGTCCACACCAAGTGCCTCGTAACAAAAGGGGCAGCGACCTCTTAGGCTCGTCGTGGCTCAATGGATAAGTTTCTCAACTCTGATTTGCTCCAAATAAGGGCCGACCCTTCCACCAGGAACCGAGCAGTGAGCAAAGAGAGAAATACGATCAGAAACCATGAAACAAATTCACATAAGGAGAGAATACCTTGCTGGAATTTTTGAACTCTTCCAAAGATTCAATCTGGCAGCTATTTCTAGCGAGGGCACAATCCGATGGAGCTTCACCAAGCTAGCGGATGGGGAAGAGGTGGAAGTTCAAGGTGCAGCTAGAGCTTGGAGGAGGAGAGAATATTTTGAGATCAATTTCAAATTAATTCTGAATTAATTCCTCCAAGGGGTGTTCGGCCAACACCACCTAAATAATCTCACAGGGGTTCAAATTTGAACTCACCCCGAAATTCAAAATTTCGGGGTTTGCCTCCAAGTAATTCCCTATCTAATAGGGATAAATTAATTCATTCCCTATCTAATAGGAATGAATTAAATGCATCTCCCTATGAAATATAGAGTCTAAACTAATCTCCCTATTTAATGGGAGGTTAGGCACACGGGGAGACCTAGCTTGGTCTCCCCTGATTCGAATCAAATTTGAATTAGAATATCTATTCAAAATAGAAATTATGTTGCCCACCTTGTATGAGCCGACCCACCTTGAACAATGGGCATGTTCACTCCTTGAACTAGACCATGGGTTCGGTTCGGTCAACACTTTGACCGGATCAAGGGTTGGGTCAACTTCATCGCGTGTTGTACCCTACAAATTAGGGTTTTGAGGAACTCCTTCCTCAAGTACTTATAATTCATCAGAATAGGAAACACGTTTTTCATTTTGTCCATAAACAAGAATCGTGATCATGTTGTAGCATGTCCATGCTAGCAGACATTAAGTGCCGCGTTCAAGCTCTATCCCATAAAGTCCGTTACGAGGGTAGCCTGCTTTATGTGTGACCTATTGGGCCCCACACTAAGCCAATAGTGAGTTGTGCAGAACGGAGAGTCAAATTCGGTAGAACACATTCTATTCGAATTTCACGAGCCTCCACTTAACCCCTTTAGTGTGGTCGTGTGAGACTCTACTCACAAGTTATGATTGATGTCTAGCAACATGTCATAACCACTCGAATAGTGTGAGGTTCAATCTGCAGGGATCGAACACCCTTTGGTAATTAGTTACTGTGTAGTTAAATTCTTCGATTATAATGCCCTGAATACGACAAGGGTACAGAAGTCGTGTCAAACCCTAATACCGATTCATATGTATTCCACTCTCTCAAGTTGTCATCTCAACCATGAAACATCAAAAACTCTTTTCTGACATTGATATCCACTATGGGTAGGGAATGAGTCGACACTTGCAGGAGCACATAGGACACTATCTTCTCCTACTAGGAGTAATCAATTCCTTATTAGTTGGTCACCAACCTCCATGAAAGCTTCACTATGCCCAGTAGTACCCGACAAATGACTCTGCAGGCCATGCACGGATAACACCAAAGCAATAAATCGTCAATCACAAGGTTACCATGACAACCTTAGGTCCAAGGATTGCTTGCACCCACGAGCACCTGAGGAACAACCTAATGACACTCATCTAAGGATTCCATTTGGTGTTCCTTGAGTGGGTCCGTTCAGTGGACTCATTCTCTAATGAGCACCTGTACTTGTACATTAATGACGCCTCATAGGTAACCGCGAGATCAGCTAACCCCTATTAGATAGGGCATGTACCAAGTGCACTAGTCTTGCCGAAATCACCGATCCCCTACTAGGTGATCATATGACTAGAAACATTTAGAACTGAGGTCTCTGGATTCTAAGTCTCATTGACATGATCTCATCATGGCCTTAGAATATGATGGGGTTCATCATAATCTTATTAAAAATACAAAGATACAACATTTGATGAAAAGATGTCTCATATTATTTATTACCTTTGAATAGTCCTAAACACATCGGCATGTGATTGGCTCATGGGCACTATTCCTTTCAATCTCCCACTTGCACTTTAGCCAATCACCCTAGTATCTCTATACCAATATTTTTAGTGGTGATTGAATCTGCTGCTGTGGTAATTCATTTGATCTGCAACAATGTCTTTTAGTTAACACATCTTTCCAACGACGAGGTGATACTGCCTTCAGGAAAAGCAACAATTACTCACAGGATCTTAGTTCATTTACCTTGAGCAACTGCCCTAGTATTGTCATACAATACAAGCAACTAGGGGTGGAAATAGGCCAGACGGCCTGTTAGGGGCCTGTGGCCTGGGCTGGGCTGGCCTATTTAGAAAAAAAACCAGGCCAAAACTTTGAAATAGGCTTGTTTACCTTATCAGGCCAAGCCCAGACTCAATTTAAAGCCTATTGAGCCTAACATGCCAGCTTGGGCCTGTTAATGTAGTGTATAATATATATATATATTATTTTATTACATATTTCCATTAAAATTATTTTAATTTAATAAAACATAGGCCACAGGCCAGACCCAAGCTAATTTTCTACCATATAGGCCTGGCTTGTTAAGGTGAAAGCCTGGCCTAGCCTGGCCTATTTCCACCCCTACAGGCAACCTTAGGAATAACTACCACTAAATGATAAACTCTTTTATTCAGATGCTATCCTTGGCGGCTTTGCAAGTACAAAGCATATAACCTTTGTCACATTATCGGTTACAGTACCCAGCTTGGAACTCTTTCCATCTTACTGCACTACCGAATCAACGAATTTGCAATAGTACCACATATTGGACTCTTTCTTGCTTACTGTGCCACTATTTAAGGTATCCCCATACCTAGATATGGTTTTACTATCGTCTGGAACATCTCTTGTCCTTTTTCAAGTACCCGAGAGAGTTCTCCATGGCTTTCCAATGTTCTTCTCCGGGGTCTTCATGAAATCGGCTAGCCACCCCTTGGGTGTTAGCTACATCATGACCCTTAGGCAAGTAACATCTTTTATTGCTTTCCTTGTTAAAATCCCTTAACATCAAAATACCTTGATCGGGATAACATTAGCATCCATTCAGACCTACCCTATAGATCTTCATGCCAAGGATGCAGGAGGCCTTTCCTAGATCTATTACGGAGAATGTTTTGGGTAATTGATCGGAGCATGGGAACATCTTTCCCAATTAGCAGTATGCCAACCACATATAATACGTCTATACTCCCACTAATCACCTTGTACACACAAGGTTCATCCACGTTTTTTATAAAGCCAAACCTTTTTGACTATTTCTTCAAAACGGAATGCTCCAACTACTCGATGCTTGCTGGAGTCCATAAATGGACCCCTGCAGCTCGCATACTTTACTTGGTCCAATCGAGGATAAGAACTCCTATGGATGTGTTATAGACTTTTTCCTCAAGCTCTCCATTGTGGAGCATAGTCTTGACACCTATTTGCCAGATCTCGTATTCATGGTACACATCGATGGCTAGCAATATCCTGATTGACTAGAGCAAGGTTACTGTTGAGAATGTTTTCATCATAGACAACCCTTTATCTTGGTTTGATACCATTCATAAATAGTATGGCCTTACAGGTCTCCACCTTGCCATCTGCTTCGATCTTTCTCTTGAAGATCCACTTACATCCTATAGGAGTAACTCCTTCGGGTAGGTCAACCAAAGTCCAAATTTGGTTGGTGTACATCGAGTTCATTTTGGATTTGTATATTGCCATCGCTTGCGGTCAACACCCTTGACTACTTCATCAAAGATTGCAGATCATCTAAATCTAGGCCATTCCAAATGGCTAGATACAATATCTCAGGCGGTCAACACAGTCTACTTGATCTACGAAGAGTGGTGGGAGTACTAATTCTTGGATTGGTTCAACCTGTGGACTTTCCACCGGTTGATGTAAATTTGTTTGTGGTTCCTTAACTTCATCAAGTTCCACATTTCTCTCACTCCCACTTTCCTCGATAAATTTTTTTCTAAGAAAGTGGCATGCCTACTGACAAAACACCTTTTGATCAATTGGGGAGTAAAAGTAATACCATGAACACCAAAATTTGCACTTGGTTGATCTGACTCTATTTTGACATACTCTAGGCAACCCCAAATCTTTAAGATGCTTTAGACTTGATTTCTTACCACTCCATAACTCATATGGTGTACTAGAGACCAACTTTGTGGGTGCCTTATTTAAAAGGTAGATGGTTGTTTCAAGCGCATATCCTCAAAAGAAGATCGTAAGACCGATAAAGTAGAGCATGGACCGCATCATATCCAATGAGGCGTGATTCCTCCTTTCGGCCACTCCATTATGTTGTGATGTGCCAGGAGGGGTCCATTCAGAGACAATCCCATTGTACTTAAGATAATTCTAAAACTCAATGGATAAGTATTCCCCATCTCGATCCGACCGAAGGCCTAAAATACCTTTTCTAAAATACCTTACTTGAACAATTCTCAAGTTGACAATGATTTATAATCACATGGGTCAAAGTACCCATTTTATATCCAAGTCTTAAAAGACAGGGATAGGTTTGGTTCATTTTATCTTCTTTTACATTCGTTTCATATGAAATACATTATCACTAACTTTTTAAAATATTGAGTCATTCACAATTCGTCCAGTAGCATATAACACACCAAGATGGTATATGAGACTAACTATTGTCTTTTAAAGACATTTCATAGCCTTGTTCAAGTAACAAAGGAACATAAATAATGTTCTTTATTAATACTAGAGTGAAATAACAATTATTTATCTCAATAGTCTTGGCAGAAGGCAGTTCTAAACAATAGGTTCCTACGGCTAAAGCTGTAACTTTTGCACCATTGCCTATCCAGAGGTCGTAGTCGCCTTTGTCCAGTCTTCTAATTTTTCTCAGCTCCTGCAACACTTTGCAGATGTGAGAACTAGAACTAGTATCAAATACCCATGAACTATAGTTAGTTAATGATAAATTGATTTCAATAGCGTACACACTTGAAGAAGCGGCTTAAAAACCGTCTTCTGCATTATCTCTGCAATATACTCCCTGCAGTTACGCTTCTAGTGTCCATCTTTACCATAATGATAGCAGGTGCTTTTGGGAACAACAACCTACCCTTTCTTAGGTTTCACAATTTTGTTTTTCGCTTCGTTCTCAACAGATCGTTTATTTGCCTCATAGGCATCTCCCACTAACAAAACTCTGCCCTTAACTTTCACAAGGTGGGTCTTAGCAGTCTTCAGCATATTAAGGAGCTTGAGAAGCGAGGCATCCAGCTTGTTCATGTGGAAGTTTACAATAAACTATGAAAATGAATCCGGGAGGGATTAGAGTGCTAAGTCTTGACTCAGTTCCCCGTCCATGGTGAAGCCCAACCTCTTTAGCTCTTCAATCAAATTGATTAGTTTGAGGACATAGGTCTCGACTGGAGTGCCTTCCTCCATTTTGGCAGGAAGAGTTGCTTAGACAGCAGTCCTCATCTGCTTACCATACAACTCCTTAAGGTGAAGGAGGATAGCCTTGGCATCCATCTTTTCATGTTGTCTTTGCAATCCATTACTCATGGATACCAGCATGATAGACTTTGTGAGCGTGCTATCATCTTGCCACTTCTTATAAGCGAGCCTCTCTCTTAGGGAGTAGTTGCCTTCCTCAAGGGGATCCACCATTGCTGGATTATCAAGAACGTAGGAGACTTTCTCCTGAGCGTGGACAATCCTCAGATTTTGCAACCAATTGAAATAATTTTGTCCAGTTAACTTATTAGCACCGAGAATGCTACACAACGATAGTGAAAATGACACGACGATGATAAATATGCTACAATGAAAAAAAAGACATAAATGAGTAGATATTTTATATGCATGTTATGCCCAAAAATCCTAAATAATATTTTATTTCTTAACAGGGGACTGTGGGGCTGAGTTAGCGCGGATTGGCAAAGAGTTGCGGAATTTAATTCGGGTAAGCATTTAAATGAAGAAAAATTTAGGAAAAATATAATTATTTTATTTCTGTGATTTAGCATGACATTATGATAGAGGGTTCTGAGATGAATTCAACGGTTCAATTGGAACTCAAATCGGAGTTAGAACGGGTTAGATACGGCCGGGCTAGTTTAGTCGGTTAAGTTAAGCGGGGGCATTTTAGTCATTTGAACCAAATAGAAGCTTATAAAATTGAACCTGGGGCGTGTGGCCAGAGGTTTTTCCACACACCACCCAAGGCTCAAGAGAGGAGGAGGAGGGATTCTAGTGCCGGAATTCACAAGATCATCGACGTTCAACGTAGGAAGACCTTTAGTTTCTTCTTCCTTCCCATTTTCTCCAAAACAGGTGAGTGGATTAGCCTTCTTTCTCCTCTTTTATCCATCAGCCATGCCTCCCCTATGTCACGGGGTTCTTGACGATTTTCGTTGGGCTTTTCGTGGATTGAATAGGATATTCGCGTTGAAATTTTTATCGTGATCGCAATGATTCTATCAGAGTGATTTTTGGGGCAACTTAGCCGCCCCTTTTCCTTGATGTGCCGCCCCCTTTTCTTTGAATTCTTGATGGATTATTTGTGTAATCTTGATGGTTTTTGAGGGTTCTTGGTGGTAGTTGAGTATCTTGAGGAAAGGAAGGGTTTTGGGGAAGAACTAGGGTAGGCCGCCCCCTTTAGGACCCCTTTTGGTGCCCTAGGGTGGCCGACCAATTAGAGATAGTTTGGGGTAAAAATAAAAAGAGGATTTTTACACCTTAGGGACATACTTTAGGGTACATTAGATCCTTCTACACTTTAGAAAAATTATAGAGACATATATATAGGGAATTGAGTGCCCTAAGGACACCTAGAGACCCTATAACCCTAGGACGACCTTAGGGTAAGCCAACTGTTAGGGAAGCCAAGGGGGCAGAGCCCTCTACGCCCCTAGAGTATTCGGATAGAGGGGAAGGCTGGCCCTAGGGTATACGGCTAGGGGAGGGCTAAGGTCGGGTCTAAACCGTATAGGAAAATTAGGAGATGTTGCATTGTTTACCACTTATACATGCATGTTTTTCCTACGATGATTGGAGGTGTTGTACTTAAATTTTATGCTCATTATGTAGGTTGTGAATTTATGATTTGAGCATCATTATATATGTATATTTACCTGTCTGGTTGTGATATATTGCGGGAGGAGGCGGAGGTGAGGTATGCCTGGACATACCCTTACTACCTATTGTGCACATCATTGTTATCACTACAAGAAAAAAATCTTTTAAGGACACAATTATGGGGACGCTTTTATTAGCGTTGCCGAATTTTTTAAAACCCTCATTATTTGGGATGCTTCAAAAAGTGTCATTTTCTCAACTACAATTAGGGACACATTTTACCATAGCATCTCAAAATTTTCCAATTAGGGACGCTTTATTTTGAGCGTCTCAAAAATTAGGGACGCATTTTTTCATGGCGTCTCAATTTTCCTAATTAGGGACGTATTTTTCCATAGCGTCTCAATTTGATTATATGAGATGCAACAATAGTCCCACATTGGAACTTCTCAAAAATAACTTACCATTTGGTTATATGGGATGCAACAATAGTCCCACATTAAAAACTTCTCAATATGGACTTGACTATTTGATTATAAATATGGATGCATGTATATGCATAACTCAAAAGATAAAATGTGCAAACCTAATTGGTTCTAGTAAGTTTAGGCTCAGCTTGGCTCAAGCTCTGAGTCAAATATAATTGAATCGAGCTGGGCCAAGGCTTAGCTCAGGCTCAGCTCCTCTGCTTAATTTCACCCCTAAGCACAACTAGAAAGCGTTTTCGTCAGAAATCATCGACGCCATTAATTAAAGTGTCGCGAGTTGCATTTGAGGCGCAACTAAAATGCATCTCTGCTAGAAATCACTGACACCGATCCTTTGCATCTCGAATATTTTTTGGGACACAATGATTTGAGACGCTTGTAAATTGCGTCGGTGAGTTAATTAGCAACACAAAAGAGTGTCCTTAAGAGAAAAAAAGGATGTCCCCTTCTGTCCAATTTGTTGCAGTGTATGCTCATTATATTTATATATACCTGCATGTGTAATGTTGTGATGTGCGTGATGTATTTCCCGGAAGCCTCGTTGGTGCGGGGAAGGTGTGCCCCAAGGAGACAACGTTGTCCTTATTCCGGAAGTTTGGCTGGTGCAGGGAGATCATATCCCAAGGAGATAGCCCGGAGACCCGAGTAGGTGAGGGGAACGTATGCCCCAACAGGCTAGCATGGAAGAGCCAGAGATGGTGAGTGGAGAGCATACCCCAACAGGTCGATACTGAGCTGGGAGGTAGTGCGGCGGCCACCCATCTACCTGCCCCATGTGTCTATGTGGGATCGACGGGTCCGGATGCATGTGGGTGATTGCATTGAGCATGTGGATGGTTGCATCGAGCACGTGGATGATTGCATTGAAAATGTGGATGGTTGCATCTAGCATGTGGATGAATGCATTGAGCATATTATATGTTGTGGTATTTTCTGCAGGGCTGCTAAGCATTAACAAGGATGATTGCGCTGCTAAAAATAAATGCTCAAAATAAATATGTTTTATGCTCTTATGCTTACCTGTATGTTTTTCATTATTGCATGACGATGTTGATGTGTTGGAAATTGAGGACTGATCTACTCACTAAGTCCCAGTGGACTTACCCCTCATTTTTTTTTCAGCACCTAAGCTAGACCAGAGAGGTATCGGGGTGTAGTAGCGCAGTTGATGGCGGCAGGACAGCGGGTCTCGTGATATTTCATGGTCGAGGGGGATACCGAGTCATTTTTCCTTATTTTCTTTGAGTCATTGAGTCATGTCGACTCGGTTTAATTATTTTCCGCATTTTTACTACTTGAGATGTTTTGATTAGAAATTGAACTTTGAAACTAATATGGACTTTTCTATTATTGAGTTGGTGATTTAGGGTTTATTTGAAATTAAATGTTTCCTGTCAAATCCTTGAGTTACTATTAAATGTTCAGGTTGGTTTATGTGTACTTGTGGTTTGAGTCGGGGTTAGGCTTCGGGGTACGTGGCGTACCCTGGCCGGTCATACCAGGTTTGGGGTGTGACAAAGTTGGTATCATAGCGGGTACGATAATAGGATAGTAGGTATCGTATGGGGCATTGCTAGCGTGTCGTCATATGGTATATCCTAGTCACGAGATCGACAGCTGAACCTGCGCACCAGCGGCGGTACGTGTTTTCATTGATTGTATATATGTTAAATTGTGTGGTGCTTGCTTTCTTATTTAATAGCAATGGAGGCGCATGAGGATGCCGTAATGAGTGGAAGCGGAAGTAACTCCACTAGCAGACGAGGCCGAGGTCGGGGGTGGCCGAGGCAGTGCAAGACCCGAGGGTTGTACTGCTAGAGACCCAGGTGGTGGAGCTGACCGAAGAGCTTCGTAGAGAACAGGATGAATTCCGTAAAGAACGAGAGGAGTTCCGTAGGGAACGAGAGGAGCTACGTAGGGAGCGGGAGCTGGCGCAGCAGCAGACCCCACCCGTACCACCAATGGCACCCGCAGTGACTGAGCCGGTTGAGCCGGTTCAGTTTGGATATGTGGAGGAGGTCCGTCAACAACCAATGGTACGCAGCTCATTGTACAAGGACTTCGGAGGGCTGAAGCCGCCAGTATTCAAAGGCGAGGATCAGGTAGTAGAGGTGACGTCATTCATAAATGACTGCACCGAGTTATGCTCACTCTTGGAGTGTTCCTCTGAAGAGATGACACACATCATTGGGCTACAGCTTAGGGGCCTAGCGAAGGAGTGGCACCAGTCGTAGAGGGCACGTCGGGGGACTCGTGCACCAGCCCCTACGTGGGGAGAGTTCCGAACGGCTATCATCGGGAAGTACCTACCTAGGAATGTCCGCGAGAGGCGAGCTAGGGAGTTCAAGCAAATTCGCTAGACGGGCACCGTGACGGTGTTGAAGTACGAGATCAAGTTCACACGGATGTCCTGTTATAACCCATCTTTGGTGGCGACCGAGACGGACCGAGTGAGGCAGTTCGTGGAGGGTCTGAGGGTACGTGCAGATTGGCAGGCTCATACATTACACCGAGGATACTACCTTTGTTCAGGTGGTGGATGAGGCGATGCAAAAGGAGGCTATGGTACCGACCGACCGACAGGATGGACCAGCTCGAAAGAGGTTCCGGCCGCACCGATAAGGGGACAGGCGCACCCAATCTGAGGGTGCCGGCCCTGGGATGGCACGCTCGCAGAGCCAGGGACGAGGAGATTTCAGAGGTCGTGCACCGACGAGACCACCAAAAACTACTCAGAGTACCATAGTACCAGGAGGATAGAGAGGCGAGGTGCCAGAGTACGGGCAATACGGGAGGAGGCACAGAGGAGCGTGCTACGGTCCGAGTATCTGCTTTGGATGTGGCCAGCCTGGTCACATGAGGATGAACTGCCCTATAGGCAGTCAGGCAGCAGTACCATCTAGAGAGAGAGAGCTCCTATGTCGACAGCTTCGGTGGCTCAGCAGACTAAGACTCATGGGACAGGGCAGCAACGCACGGTGGGCCCAGGGAGGCCACTTGCTCATGTTTTCGCATTGACTCCTGAGGGCGCAGAGGCGTCCAATGCAGTAATGACATGTATCATTTGAGTTAGTACATTACCTGCTTATGCATTGTTTGATCCAAGTGCTACTCGTTCATTCCTATCTGAGTTGTTGACATTGAGATTGGGAAAAGATAAGAGTTGGTTAGCTGAACCGTTAGTAGTGTCTATACCTACGGGAAGTACTGTTGTTGCTGGACGATCTTCAGGGAGTGCGATATTTTCATAGGTGGGCACGATATGAAAGCGGAGTTGATGCTACTATCGACTTTAAAGTTGGATGTAATTATGGGCATGGACCGGCTACCAGTCCATTATGCATCGGTTAATTGTAGGACAAAGGGGTGACATTTTGCAAGCTGGGAATACCACCCTTTACCTTTCAGGGTGATGGGCGAGGAGACTCTATCAGGGTGATTTTTGCTCTTCAGGCCTGCAAACTTATGATGGGTGGCTGTCAGTCTTTCTTGGCTTTTGTTTCTACAGAGGTTACCAGTGAGAGCTCGGCCTGCAGCATTGAGGGTACCCCAGTCGTCATGGACTTCCCAGACGTATTTCCGAAGGAGTTGCCGGGGCTGCCACCGGTGCGGGAGACCGAGTTCTATATTGACCTGCAGCCAAGGGTGAAGCCTATATCGATTCCTCCATACCGAATGGCACAGTTGCAGGATCTGTTAGACATTGGGTTCATCCGCCCAAGTGTCTCGCCTTGGGGGGCGCCAGTGTTGTTCGTAAAGAAGAAGGATGTGTCTATGCGGATGTGCATCTACTACCGGAAGCTCAACAAGGTGACGATCAAGAACCGATACCCGCTTTCTAGGATTGACGATTTATTTGATCAGTTGTAGGGGGTAAGTGGTTTTCAAAGATCGATTTGAGGTTAGGGTACCATCAATTGAGGATTAGGGATCATGATATCCAGAAGACTGCTTTCAAGATGTGGTATGGACACTATGAGTTCCTGGTCATGTCATTTGGGCTTACTAACGCCTCGACAGCCTTCATGGAGTTGATGAACTGGGTGTTCAAGGACTTTTTGGACAGATTCGTCATAGTCTTCATCGACGACATTCTCATATATTCCAGGAGTGAGGCAGAGCACAAGGAGCACTTGAGTGTAGTTATGGAGACACTTAGGCAACACCAGCTATTTGCAAAATTCTCAAAGTGTGAGTTCTGGTTGACCAGCGTGGGATTTCTGGGGCACATTGTATCCCGGGATGGTGTGAAAGTTGATCCAACAAAAATTGAGGCGGTTCAGAATTGGGAGAGGCCGACCAGTGTGACCGAGGTCCGCAGCTTCTTGGTGTTGGCCGGCTACTACAGAAAGTTTGTGAAATTTTTTTCCAAGATTGCCGCCCCGTTCACGCGCCTAACTCAGAAGAAAGTGAAGTTTATCTGGAATGACAAATGCGACGAGAGCTTTCAGAAGCTCAAGGACCGCTTGACTACCGCTCCTGTACTAGCCCTACCGTCGGGGTTGGGAGTATTTGTAGTCTATTGTGACACTTCTGGAGTCGGATTACGGTGCGTTCTGATGCAGCATGGCAGAGTGATCGTATATGCATCCAGGCAACTAAAAACCCATGAAAAGGATTATCCGACTCATGATTTGGTGTTGGCGGCCATAGTCTTTGCCTTGAAGCTGTTGCGTCACTACTTATATGGGGAGGGATGTGACATACTCATCGATCACAAGAGCCTCCAGTATCTGCTTTCTCAGAAGGATCTGAATTTGAGGTAGCGGAGATGGCTTGAACTATTAAAAGATCATGACTGCACCATTCAGTATCACACAGGAAAGGCAAATGTGGTAGCAGATGCATTGAGTAGGAAGTCGGTGGGGAGTTTAGCCCACTTGGCCGTGAGTTGGAGATCCCTGGCCAGAGATCTGGTGGTGAGCCTGGGTCCAAGGGATTCATTATTTGTGGCTGATTCAGGTGGATCGATGGCACACATGCGCGTACAGTCCACTTTGGTTGACATGCTACGAACGGCTCAGGGCGAGGATGTTTTCTGTTCTTTGTCGAGAGATCTATCTGTGAGAGGTGACGCAGAGGGTTTCAGAGTGGACTCCGAGGGAATTCTCAGATTCAGGGACAAAATCGTGGTACCAGACATGGCAGAGATCCATAGGCGGGTACTAGAGGTGGCCCACTATTCCATTTACACTATGCATCCGGGGGCCACCAAGATGTACCAAGATCTGAGGCAACACTACTAGTGGAAAGGGATGAAGTGGGAGGTGGCAGAGTTCGTATCCAGATGTTTGGTCTGTCAACAAGTAAAGGCCGAACACTTGAGACCCGCAGGGTTGTAGCAGAACTTCGAGATACCAGAATGGAAATGGGAAAAGATCACTATGGACTTTGTTACCGGCTTACCGAGATCAGAGAAAGGAAATGATTCTATATGGGTAGTGGTGGATCGCCTGACCAAATCAGCGCACTTTATTCTGGTGAAGACCACCTTCTCTACTGATTTGTATGCACGGTTGTTTCTCGGCTATATCGTGTCTTACCATGATATCCCAATTATGATCATATCTGACCGAGGCACTCAGTTTACCGCTCGGTTCTGTAGTCGTTTCAAGAGGCTTTGGGTACGCAAGTGCGGTTCAGTACCGCTTTCCATCGTCAGACGGACGGACAGTCGAGAGGACCATTCAGACGCTTGAGGATATGCTGAGGGCATGTGTGATGGACCTGGAGGGCAGTTGGTAGAGGCATCTACATTTGGTAGAGTTCGCCTATAATAATAGTCACCACAGAAACATCGGTATGGCCCCGTTTGAGGCTTTGTACGGGCGCAGGTGCAGGTTGTCGATACGGTAGTTTGAGGCCGGGGAGTCCCAAATGCTAGGGCCAAACTTGGTTCATGACGCCGTTGAGAAAGTGAAGTTGATCAAGGAGTGACTTCTAGCAGCTCAGAGTCGTTAGAAGATGTATGTTGATGGTAAAGCCCGTGACGTGGAGTTTTAGGAAGGGGATTCGGTCTTCCTGAAGGTGTCCCCTATGAAGGGGGTTGTGCGTTTTGGGAGAAGAGAAAAGTTGAGCCCCAGATTCATCGGGCCTTTCCCTATTTTGCGGCGCAGAAGAGCGGTTGCTTATGAGTTGGCTCTACCGCCTAGCATGGATCGAGTGCATCCTGTCTGCCATGTCTCCATGCTTAAGCGATATGTTCGGGATGAGTCCCATATTCTAGATGTTGCTGCAGTAGAGGTCGATCTGGCCATCTCTTATGAGGAGCAACCTGTAGAGATCCTAGACAAGCAGGTGAGGAAGCTGAGGTCCAAGGAGGTCCCCTTGGTGAAGGTTTGTTGGGAGCATCATTCAGGGCAGGAGGCCACTTAGGAGATCGAGCAGGATAAGAGAGAGAAGTACTCGTACCCCGGCGAGTAAACAACCATCATTGAGTGTATCTCAACAAGGTAAGTCACGCTCAAATCGGTTGTAAAGACACATCTTATGTGCTATATGGGGTGCATCGTGTCAACTTGCACAACGGGCCTTGTGTGTGCACAACAATCCCGCCGTGTTTGTAGACACACTCTACTCCCCATAACGATGGAAGACATGACCGGTATTCTTAATACATTAGCTATTCGGACTCAATATTAGAGGAGGGTCTTTTATGCAATTATTTTATCTAAGATAACAACTAATTGCAGAAAAAAATAGTAAATGAAAACATAAAATAAATAAGGATGACTACAGACGTTCTAAACGGTCCATCCGAGCCACAGGGTGAACCAAGGCCATCATCCTAGGGTCCTTGGAAGCGCCGTCTCACCAAGGTGCTGCCAAAAATCGACATGTAGGTTGCTGGTTCAAACAGCGCCTTTACGAGGTTCAAGCCGCCATCTCCATAGTCCTGAACTCCTCTCCGCGTGCACCGAAACGAGGCAGCACGCATGCTCAAGTATAACCTGCCCTTAAACTTCTAATTTTACATACTTGAATAAGAAGACCCAAACAACCCTTGGAGAAAGGTTTAAGGAGAGGGAGAAGAGATTTACAATTAGATTTCTCAAGTTGAAGACAGGGTACGCAAGCTCTATTTAAATGATATAGTGCTGAAATTTCCAAAAATTACAAGCAATCATCACAACCAGATTTACATTAAGTTACATGCACATAGGTCTAGTCCATAATCATCATCTCATGCATCTTATCTAATAAGCAAAAGGAAAGAAAAAAAATAGAACAAAAATAGAACAAAAAACTGCGCTAATCGGGTTACGTTTACATCTAAAACGTGTGACACAAAGCATGCTGAAAATTTAGCTTTTCGAGACTATTCAACCATGAATCCATAGGGCTTTTGAGTTTCTATTCTCTCACGGAAGGACATGAACAGTAGTCTTTGTCCCCGACTCAACGCTTGAGTCGTGAAGCCTACAACCAACTCAAGAAGCCCTCTAAAACTCAACAATCGCATCAAACATTTTGGACGTGAAAGGTTTGTAAATTTAAACAATAACGCAAAAACAGAACTCCAAAACTTGCTAAAGGTGGCTCTGATACCACTATTGGGGTGTGGACAGGAAACACAATGGAAAATAGCGATTTAAAAATTCAAAAGCATCCCGAAAACAACGATCTACTTTAGCGATATTAAGGAATTAAAGATGAGAGGAAGGAGCAGAATTTATACCTCAAGCCGCAGGGCAAAGGGGCACTCCGATCCCGAATCTTAGACGCACTCTCTCAAGTTGTCGTCTCAACCATGAAACGTCAAAAATCCTTTTTTGACTTTCATATCCACTGTGGCCAGAGATTTCGAAATCGACATTTGCAGGAGCACATAGAACACTATCTCCTCTTACTAGGAGTAACTGGTTCCTTGTTGGTTGCTAACCAACCTCCATCAAAGCTTCACTATGCCCAGTAGTACCCAACACACGACTCTACAAGCCATTCAGGGATAACACCAAGGCAATAGATCATCAATCACAAGTTTACCATGACAATCTCAGGTCCAAGGATTGCTTGCATCCGTTATCACCTGGGAAACAACCTATTGACACTCATGTAAGGGTTCCATTTGGTATTCCTCGAGCAGGGTCCATTCACCAAACTCATTCTCTAATGAGCACTCATACTTGTACATTAATGACGCCTCATAGGTAACTGCGAGATTAGCTAGGGCACTAGCCTTGCCTGAATCACCGATCCCCTACTCGGTGATCCTACGACTAGAAATATTTAGAACTGAGGCCTCTGGATTCTAAGTCTCACTGGCATGATCTCATCATGACCTTAGAATCATTTGCCCGAGTTCATGGGGTTCATCATAATCCTATTAACAATACAAAGATACAACATATGATGAAAAGATGCATTATATTATTTATTACATTTGAATAGTCCCAAACACATGGACATGTGATATAATGGTTCAAGGGCACTATTCCTTTCACAATCGACGCAGTAGCGTCAAAGTCAGCCTGCGACGAACCTCCACGTTGGGTGACCATCCTTGTGTACATCTCCTACAAGAATTAGTTTATTATTTCATAAATTTATATAAATTATTTTTTAATACGTTAAGAAAATAAACTATACGTACCACGATCGTAGCGGCTCTCCGGTCGAATTAGTCCCCTGTCCTGTGTTGTCGACGATTGTGCAGTCGAAGACCTACATCGGCAAGGGACGATGGACGATCATGTCATCCTCGATCCGCGTCTACATTTAGAAAATAAATACGTTAATTAATATACAACTTCAATATATGTAGCTAAATTAAATTTTAATGTAAACTTACCATGTGACGCTCGTGAATGACGAATGGCACAAAACCCCCGGGGTGGCGAGTCCCCGAGCCCTCCTCCCCGGACATACGATTTCTAGCTGTAGTCCGTCTTACCTCGTGCCACTCCTCTAACGACCAATGATCCACGAGTTGGTCCAACACATATGTTGGTATCCACTCAGGGGTCGTGTCCTCGAGTCTACGCGATGTGGGTGGCACCCAACTTTCTCATTGTTGTGGACTAGGCTTGGTTGAGTTGCCCGTTGTAGCGAGCGCGGTCAACTGTCTCGCAAGCGCTTGCTATAAAGGGCTTCTGATCAGCAACCCACATGTAGCGTGCCTACATAATAAAACGATAATATTAGTACAAAGGTTTATAATAAGAATTAAGTTTATTTAGGTCAAGAATACCTCAAACTAACGCCATAACAACTCGGCGTGGCTACGTGGCACATGGGACCACGAAGGCCATGTACAGTGCATAAAACACCGAATAGAACTGGAAATAGTCTACGAAACCTCCTCCTTCTCGAACATGCACAAAAAAATTTAAACAATTATATATATTGCAGTATATAAACAATTATTAATAAGTAGTACATTACCTTTTGCCGCATACTGTAATATGAGTGCGCGACTGGCCCTCGATCGATGGAGGTGCATAGCATTTAGGCCCTCATGGCCTACGCCGTGATGTGGATGCTCCTTCGTCGGAAGTTGTGGCGATATCAATGTCTGGAGGCGTGGCCATAGGGGCAACATCGGCGGCGAAATTGTCAGTCACCGACGGCGGAGGTGCCAGCTTCTTGCTGTTTGGCTGATCTGCAAATACTGCGAAAAAGTCCTCCTCAAGGCATATATATGGGAATAAATATATAAATAATATATGTAATCAAGAATAAATATACAATCGAATAAATAATATTCGTGTACAAATATTACATTTATTCTTCATTGACATCGTCATCACCCGAATAATAGTCTTCTTCATTTTCTTCCTCTTCATCCAATTCTTCATCGTCGTCGTCGTCGTCGTCTTCTTCTTCTTCTTCTTCTTCTTCTGCTACTTCTTCTTCTTCTGCTATTTCTTCTTCTTCTGCTACTTCTTCTTCTTCTGCTACTTCCTGTACATTGTTATCTGTGTCAACAACATATTCTACTTCTAATTGAGGATGTAGATCATTGTCATCATCTTGGGAGTAACTCGGTACACTTCGGGAGTATCATTTTCTTGATAGAAGTCATCCGTCAAATCATGTATCGACTCATTTTCTCCAGATACTGGATCAATTCTGTGGCATCAACTGATCTAGTATCCACCATTGACGTCTCCGAAATTGGCTCGACATTATCATTAACATGGAATTGACCACCAAGACTATCAAGTATCATTGTTGCGTATAGATTTCTAGGATTAGCTGAAGGAACAGTATCAGCACCATGATGAGTTTTCACAGTAGGATTTATCGACGTTCCGACGTCATATGACTCCTTATGACAAATCCATTGATTATATGTTAGTTTTAATCCATTTGAATACAGATGCAGTGTGATAGTTTCTCGATCTAAAAATCTTCTGTTCGAGCAAATGTAGCACGGACATTGGATTTTATCGCGGCTAATGAATTTTCTATTCAAATAGGAAAAATTCAACAAATAAGTTATGCCTACTCAAAACTCATTCGTTATAGCTCCACGATCAAATCGTCGGTACATCCAACTTCGATCGTCCAACATGATTCTATCAATCAATCAAATCTTCAGTTAATGTCTTTATAGGTGGGATCCTTTTAGTTGTCAACTTCATTCTAAATTTTGGCAGCATCTCCCTATTGTTCTTTGAATACGCATATCATTTGATCACGTATTGGAGAACAAGAGAGATTCATTAGCCGAAATTTAGAATGAAGATATATAGGCTAAAAAGAAAAACTAAGTGTGATAAATAACAACGTTCCCAAACTGTCCAATTAGGGATAATTCTAAAGTTGTATATTGTGTAAAAGAATATTTACTTCGTTTACATGAATATACAATCCTCGAACAGATCTAAGATATTGGGTAATCATGTCTAGCTTGTTCGATCTAGCTAGCTAATTAATATTAATTCAACTAATTATCAACAAATTAATTAACATAATATAAAATAAATTAAATAAATTCAACTAATTTTTTTATAACAAAGATAGAAAGTCACAATAGGTGACCATACTAGGATTCGAACCCTAGATCTCTAAGCAACATTCAACACGTTGCCACCAACTGTGCTACCCACAATTGGTAAATAAATTCAACTAATTAATTAACAAACAATTAACTAATTAATTAATTTAAACATGCCATCATATAATTTAATTGAAAGTTATAACATGGCATCATATAATTAACTAATATGACATCATACAATTAACATTAATTAAATTCTAACTAGCAAATATTTATCAATTAATAAAAATTAAAATGTAGCGATCTTACCTTGAAGAGCGATAAAGAAACGACGACGATCAACCGACGACAAGAGACAAAAAGAGAGGAAGAGATCAGTGAGAGAGGAGAGAGACAAAATGAGAGGAGTCAGTCATTTTTTGCCTTATATACGCTATCAACGACGGCCGATGTGGCTTTCATTGATGTTAAGTTATCAGCAATGGCCTGGGGGACCGTCGCTAGTATCAGCCACGGCTCGAGCGTCCATGGCTAGTATCGTCATGGCTCGAGCAATCGTTGCTATATTCAACGACGACGCTGTGCGGCCCTTGCTGGCCCGTCGTGGATGAGTATATTATCCACGACGATTATAGCAGCCCTCACTAGGCCGTCACTAATGATGATACATTAGCAACGGCCGCAACGGCCTTTGCTAGGCCATTGCTAGGCCATTGCTGATAGCGACGACCTCATTGGTCATTGCTATCAGCATGTAACAATTGGACTAAATTCTAGTAGTACATGCTCACAAAAGATATCATATGTACTGAAATAACTCCAAATGCATATATCATAAGTCATTGTTGTTATCATACTAAGACAAGCAATCATAACTCATACTAACGTCATATGATATATCAATAACTCCAAATCCACCACTTTGCATCCTCATAATTGATTAAATCAATTTAATTGTACCTTGAGTATTAATAAATAACTTGATACCTAAAATCAAAAATCAAATCAATTAAATCCCGGATGGAGAAGCCTAAGGGCTCTCGACCTGTTGTGCCGCCCCTTCCTTCTCTTCACCCTCCTCCCCCTCCTGATCCCCCCAATGGATCCCTCCCTCGCTCTTATCGTTTCTTGGTGAAGTAATCGCTCCTCTTGCTATCGCATGATTCGTCACCTGCAGTAAGTCCCTCTCCTTCGTTGAAATCTTGGGCGGATATTTTGAAGCATTCGAACCCTAAAGGTACGACTTCTGTCGATTTCTCGTCTATATTTTCTAAGATTTTCTTGTCCACCAAAGATCATGTGGCTTTCACTTCTGAACAAATAAAAACTCTCCGTGAACCTTGGATGGCAAGTCTAATTGAGAAATTTCATGGTAACCCCCCCTTCCCCCCCCCCCCCCCCCCCCTTGATGTTATTCATTCCTGGGCTCATCGACTTTAGTTTATGCATGATTTTCAAACCATTTTGGATTTAGATGATAATTTTTTCATCTTTTGTTTTAACTCTGTGGAATCGGCAAACTTTATACTCACTCGTGGCCTGTGGTCACTCGGGGGAGACATCCTTCGTCTCATCCCATGGAAGCCCCTATTTAAGCCATGGGAAGAATTCTTTACTATTGCTCCGATATGACTTCGTTTGCAATCTTGGCCACTCGAATTTTGAAAAATTGATTGTATTAAGCATATTGCTTGTAATTTCGACAATGTTTTACAGGTTGATGATCGCTCATTTTCTTTTGAAAGTGGCAAAAATGTTTGAGTATGTGTTAAAGTAAATCTTGCTTTAGCCCTTCGGCAAGGGGTCTGGATTTTGATTGATGAACATGAAACTTTCCAACCTGTTTGTTACAAGAATTTTCCTTCGGTGTGTTTCCAATTATTGGTCATAAAGAATCTGATTGTTCGACGCTACTTTCTCAAAAAAATTTGCCTACAGGTAACCCTGTTTCGGTTTATAAGAATTTTTCTGTTCATAAAGTGAATTCTTATATCTCAGTTTCTTCAAAAGATGGTCTTAATTTTTCTATTCCTGCCCCTGAAGATTTTTCTGCAAACCCTAATTCTATGGAATCTTCTCCTTCTTCTGAAATTTCTTCTTCTTCTTATGTTCCTCCCCTATCGGATCTCCCCTCGGAACCCGCCTATGGACATTGGATCAAGGTGCAGTGTCGGAGTAACAGCCGGTGGCATCCTCATATTATGCACCCTTCCTCTCAATTGAGAGAGGGTCGTGCTCGGATGCGGGAAGGTTATGTTGATCCAAATTGTCCAGGCGAGGATCAAGAGATAATCTCGAATTCAAGACAACCTATTTCAAGAACTCCACATTTCACTTATAAGAGTCATGCCTCTCCCAGCCCTAATCCACGCCCTTCTAATCCTGTCAGAGGAGATAACCCTATTACTTTCGTCAAATTTACTAAAGGAAATCCTAATTTCTAAAATAACTACCACCTTCATCAAAATTCCACTTCAAACAAGAACCACCCTAATTTTCGTGGCAAATCTAAAACCTGGCCAATTGGTAAAAATAATAATAGATTCAGCCCCACTCCCAATAATATGGCTATTGACCCTCCTTCTTCAAAAACCCTCTCTGAACTTGCTTTTCAAATTGGTATTGTGTTCAAAGCTAATGTCGTCACACTTTCTTTTGTTAATAATACCCGTATGCCTAGTGAAAAATTAACAAAGGCATTGAAGGGTAAATCCATTGGTATCCTCTATTCTACCCTTTCCTTATCTAACTAGAGGCTTAGGGCACACTCTGATTCAGAAATTCTTCTTCTTG
The DNA here is from genome assembly GCA_034359265.1 of Canna indica. Taxonomy (NCBI): domain Eukaryota; kingdom Viridiplantae; phylum Streptophyta; class Magnoliopsida; order Zingiberales; family Cannaceae; genus Canna; species Canna indica. Next base: position 24,193,842 of record CP136898.1, on the reverse strand, counting down.
AGGGGTGCCCTACTCCCCTTTCTACCAGTCATCACATGTCTGCTGACATTCCTAATCCAAATGCTCTTCCTGGTGAAGATCCTTAACTAGAATGTCAAAGGGGCTTGGAGAAGGCCGGTTAGGGAGTTCCTCTCCATTAAAATAAAAAACTCACCTTAAATTGATTGTTCTTCAGGAGACTCATTTAAATGAACAGGCTTCTCATAAACTAATTAAAGCTCTTGGTACAGCCTGGAATGGTACTATTCAGCCTAGCAAATGTGCCTCTAGAGTTATTCTTATTGCTTGGCACACTAATCATGCTCAAGCTCAGGTCATTTCTACGTACTTCCACTCAAATTATTCATGTTGTTATTAAAATTGATAATTCTGAACCTTTTTTGCACTATGTGTTTATGCTAGTACTGATCCTAAATTTCGTAATTTTATGAAATTCTTTAACTCAGTTGGATTTAAACTCTTTGTTGAACAAATACCCAACCTAGAGGGGGGGTGGGGAGGTTGAATAGTGTTGGGTTAAATCTACGTTAAATTCAATTTCATTTTGATTTGGTTCGAATGGATCCAAGTCAACATTCCACAAGATTACGATGCTTGACGATTAGTAATTAGCAAATAAGCACAATCAAACAAACAATACAAAGACGAGTAATTATAGTGGTTCAGCCAACCGCCTACTCCACTACCTTGGCTCCACACCAAGGATTTCTAACCAAATCCTTTATAGACTTTGTGTTTCCCTTTGAATACAATCGAGGACTTGCTTCTCAACCCTTCGAGAACGCCTCAAACCTATTCACCTAGGCAAAACACAATCCTACAAAGGAAACCATAAGGTGTTTAACCTAGCACACTAGACAAGCTTACAATGAAAAATTAAGTCCAAATAACAAGTAAAATTACAATGAAAAGAGCTAAAGAGTAAACCACAACTTAGAGCTCCTTTCCAAGCCTTCAACACCTCCAACTCCACAAGATGTTGAGGTCGAATCGAAGCCGAAGTCGAGGGAAGATGAGTGCTTGAGATAAATCGTCGATCGGAGAAGCAAGCACGAGCAAATCAACTTTGGAAGGCTTAAATCACACTTAGGAAGCTTTAGAGAGTTATTAAGAAGTCTTAATGAAGGTCGGTGAGGGGTATTTATAACCCCTCACTTGGCAATTCACTCCAACGAGCATTTTTTTGCCCGTTGCACGCCGTCTGGTCGCTTGCCGGTCGATTGTCGGTCGATCGACTGATCGACTGCACAGCGATCGAAGGCCTACTGCCACTTTCTGGCCACATTCGATCGATAAGATGGTTGACCAAATACTCTCTGTTGTTTTTTGGCTTTGGGCGGTCGACCGAATGCTAAGCTAAAGCCTACTGCCAATTTTTTGCTTTCGTCGGTCGACCAAGAGGTCGATCGAATCTGGTCTGATGGCTGGAATTTGAAGTTTGTTTCTTGCGCACTTCATTTTCAGGTTCCGTTACAAAGTTGTGACTTTGATATCATTACAAATTGGCTTGGGATAGATTCCTAGAGTCATATTACATAGAATCTAATCCTAACTCTAGATTATCTATAAGCTCATTTTCGAAACCATTTTTGCTGATTTTTTTTCTCAAAGCGATCTTCGCGCGCATATCGTAATTTCAACCTGAACTCAAAACTTCACAAATACATTAGCCTCATGTTTGTTATCATCAAAATAGAGATCGAAGCCTAAGGGCAACCCTTGGGCCAACAATCTCTCCCTTCTTGATGATGATAAACAAAACATGAAATATCAAGTTTATAGTATACATTTGTGAGTTTAAAGCAAACAAAACATGAATTGCTAACATAAGTTAACTTATACCCCCCCTATCAACATGCATATCAAGCTTATAGCTCCCTCTATCTATATGCATCATAAAACAAATGTGACCTTATCTTTTCTCCCCCTTTTGACATAAATCAAAAAGGTCAAAAATTAAGGTACTATTAATGAGTTTATCAAGAAATCCGAGACAAAAATCATAAATCCAAGTATTGGTAGATAGTCCTTCCTACCAATATAAGCCTATAGATGGCTAACATCGATAAGTCGCAAAGCCCCACTACAGAGCAATACATAAGTGTGATGATACCATATAAAACACAATTTTTCAAAAGACATGCAAATTTTAAAAACTTAAGCATCCGGCAAAGTACAAATTCCTAATTGCATCCTTAGATTTGTGAAACTTTCTTCATTCAATGGTTTTGTTAATATATCCGCAAGTATTTTATCGGTAGATACAAATTCTACGGATATATTACCCTTAGCTACATTATCTCTAGGAAAATGGTGCCTTAGATCAATGTGTTTGGTCCTGGAGTGTAAAATTGGATTTTTAGTCAAGTTTATTGCACTAGTGTTGTCATAATGTATAGGAATACATAAATATCTAAGACCATAGTCTAAAAATATTTGCTTCATCCAAAGGACTTGTGCACAACTACTAGCCACGGCGATGTATTCCACTTCTGTAGTTGACAACACCCACTAGTACTTTTTCTATCTACTTTACACCCGGCAAAATCGGCAAGCAAAAAATCAATTAAATCGAAAGATGCATTGCATGGATACCATAATCCTAATTCAACCGTGTCTTTCAAATATCTCAATATGCGTTTCACCGCACTTAAATAAGACATTTTAGGATAAGATTGAAACCTAGCATATGCACAAACACTAAACATGATATCAGGTCTACTTGCGGTTAAATAAAGAAGATTACCGATCATGCCTTGATATCGTTTTCATCTACCTTCACACTATCTTCATCTTTGTCAAGCTTAATGGATGTGCTCTTTGGTGTAAAAGATATCTTGGCTTCATTCATCCCAAATCTTTTGATGAGCTCCTTTGTGTACTTGGCTTGATTTATGAAGATCTTTTTGTCAGTTTGCTTGATTTGAAGGCCAAGCATGAAGGAGAGTTCTCCCATCATGCTCATCTCAAACTCCTCTTGCATGCACTTTGCAAACCACTCACAAAGTAATTCATTAGTAGCACCAAATATAATATCATCCACATAAATTTGCACAAGCAAAATATCATTTTTCTCATTTCTAATAAAGAGAGAGACATCGGCTTTTCCAATGCTAAAACCTTGATCAATCAAAAGGGTGGAAAGCCTTTCATACCAAGCCCTAGGGGCTTGTTTTAAACCATACAAAGCCTTTTTAAGTTTAAAAACATGGTTTGGAAACTCAAAACTTTCAAAATCGGAGGGTTGCTCAACATAAACTTTTTCATCAATAAAACCATTCAAAAAAGCACTTTCGACATTCATTTGAAAAAAGTTTAAAACCTTTAAAACTTGCATAAGCTAAAAGCATATGAATTGCTTCTATTCTAGTTACGGGAGCATAAGTTTCATTATAATTTATTCCTTCCTCTTGATTATACCCTTGGGCCACTAACATAGCTTTGTTTCTAATGACTAAACCTCCTCAATCTAACTTGTTTCTAAACACCCATTTAGTGCCAATTACGGTTTGTCCACTAGGTCTAGGTACTAAATCCCAAACATCATTCCTAACAAATTGATTTAGTTCCTTTTGCATGGCAATTACCCAAAATTCATCTTCTATGGTCTCCTTAATGTTTTTTGGCTCTACTTGAGATATGAAAGTTGCATATTGACAAATGTTTTTGAGTTTAAGGCACGTTACCACTCCCGTTGATGGTTCTCCTATGACTTGGTCAATTGAATGGTCTCTGATCAACCGGTATCCTTTTGGGAGAGGTGGTAGAGCTTCCTCTTCTTCTTCTTCTTCTTCTTCACCTTGAGGTAAGGTTGAGGATGAAGGATCTTCATGATGAGTTTCCTCATTGTTTTCATCTTAAACCTCCTTGTCATGAAATGTCAATTCCTCAAGTTCCTCACCTACATTCACAATCTTAATATTTCAAGAAGAATCATTAGTTTCATCAAAGGTGACATGCATAGATTCTTCAACTATCATAGTTCTACGATTATAAACTCTATAAGCTTTAGAACTAGTAGAATAACCTAGGAAAATGCCCTCATCGGATTTAGAGTCAAATTTTTTTAGATGTTCCTTTGTGTTTAAGATAAAACATTTGCATCCGAAAACTCGAAAATATCTCACAGTAGAGATTCTGTCATTCCAAAGCTCAAAATATGTTTTCTTGATTTTTAATCTTAACAGAACACGATTAAGCACATAACAAGAAGTATTTATGGCTTCGGCCCAAAAGTACTTAGACAAATTATTTTCACAAAGCAATGTCCTAGCCATTTCTTGCAAGATTCTATTCTTCCTCTCAACCACCCCATTTTGTTGAGGGATTCTAGGGGAAGAAAAGGTATGCTCAATACCTAATTCATCATAAAATTCGAAAAACTTTTCATTTCTAAATTCTCCTCTATTGTCACCTCTAATTTTCAAAATCGAAATTCTTTTTTCATTTATAATCTTCCTAGCAAATTTTTTAAAAAAATCAAAAGTTTCATTTTTCTTAGCTAGGAAAAAAACACATGTAAATCTCGAGAAATCATCAACCAAACATAGCAATATAATTTCCTACCTAGACTTGCAACATCACAAGGACCAAAGAGATCCATGTGCACAAGCTCTAGTATTCTAGATGTACTAACTTGATTAATGCTATGAAATGAAGACTTAATGTGTTTTCCATGTCGACATGCATCATAAAGTTTATCTTTTTCAAATTTTATCTTAGGTATTCCTTTAAATAAGTCCCTTTTTGTTATTTCTTGGATGATGCTCAAGCTAGCTTGTCCTAGCCTTCTATGCTATAACCAAGAATCATTTTTCATGGCAACTAAACGTCTAACATGAGGATTAGGCAAAACATTTAAAACTAGTGTGTAAATATTTTCTTGCCTATTTCCAATAAACACAATATCATTTGACGGTGCACTTCTAATGATGCATTTAGATGCTTCAAAAATAACTACATAACCATTATCACATAATTGAGATATACTAATCAAGTTATGCTTTAACCCATCAACTAGTAAGATATTTTTAATGCATGGGTAGGGAAGTATACCTATATCACCAATGCCAACAATCTTAGCATGGGCTCTCCAAACGTCACATGTCCACCATCCTTGCTTGATAGGGTTGCAAAGAGATTGATATCACCTGTCATGTGTTTTGAGCAACCGCTATCCAAGATCCATGTGTTTCTACTTGCTTGAGGATGCTTCTCCATCTACAAAAGGAGAAGAGACAATTTTAAGTACCCAATGTTGGGTGAAATGGCCACACTAGAGGGGGGAGGGGGGGGGGGTGAATGTGTGTTAACTAAACAATTGGCCTAAATTCGGTTTTAATCATTTTCTTAAACTACTTAGGCAATTTATAATTCGACGACTAAAAGCGGAAGCGAGTAATGAATATAAACAATTAAAGCACAAAGAGAACAATGCTAACACAGAGATTTATAGTGGTTCGGCCCCAATGTCTACTCCACCACCTAAGCACCCCGCTTAGGATTTTCAAACTAAACTTTACTAGATTAATCTTGTTTCCCTTACATAGAGGACTTTGACCCGAAGAGTCTCACTCTCAACCTAAGGCACTTCCATACCCGGAAGTCTCCTCCTTCTTACCAAGAGCACTCTTCCACCTCAACCCTAAGGGATAACTCAACTAATCCTAGTAAAATAAGTTTGCACAAGTGGCTTTACACCTTCTACACCAAGGATACCACTCACACACAAGACCTAACACTAGGTTTTCTTGTACGCTCAAATACAATGAAATAAATAATAAAATACAACACAAAATGGAGCAATAAATCAAACAATAAAGTACTTAGCTCCACAACAAGATTCCTAGCTTCCTCTTGATGCCTTTGATGGTGAAACAATGAAGTTAAGGCTCAATCAAAGGGATGAGATATCAAAGCTAGGGTTTTTTCAAGAATTGACGCAATCAAAGCTTAGAATTGATCAAGGATGGCTCAATGAAGTGTATGAGTGATCAAAAGTGTTTAAGGAAGGCTTATGCTTGGGTATTTATAGAGCCAAGAAGAAATAGAATAAAATGGGTGGCTCAACGGGCGGAAAACTAGTTGTTTCCGTCGTTCGGTCGCTTGCCGGTCGATCATCGGTCGATCGACCGATCAATCGCCCAGCGACCACTGGCCTTAATTACTCTGTTCAGTCACAAGTCTGCGATCTGCAATCCGGTCGATCGACGAAGCTACTGCCAGTTTTTGGCCTCGGTCGGTCGACCGAAGTGGCCTTCTGCCATTTTTTAACACCATTCGGTCGACCGACCGGTCGACCGAACCTGGGTAGAGCAGTTTTCTTTGCATTGTTTTTCTGCTCGTTTGGGTTTCGTCTTCGCTAAGTCTACTTATATAACATTTATTAACTTTAAAGTTAAATAACTTTAAAACATAAATGTTATATAAGGATTACCCCCCATTTGGATTCAATAAAAATATCTAAAAAATTAAAATCCTTAAGAATCAAAATCGAGTTTTTGGGGTCCAGTACAAATTTTCCAAAAACGAAAATTTTCTAATCTTTCGAGTCAAATAAGGGTTGGCTAAAGGCTTCCAAAAAATCCTTTAAAATACCTCGTTATCTAATTTCTACCCAAGGAACAATTACCATCATTTTTTATGTTAGGAAAATATCTAGGTCATATAGCCCTCCAAGGAGCTCCCTAGGGTATTTTAGGACGGTTCTCAATTTTTCATATTTTGAGATTCGTGGATGGTTTTTGGGTTCTTATGCATCATTATGAGGATATTACAATATAAGCTAGACACCCTAAACCTATACTCTATCTTCCCGACGAATCCGAGCGTGTCAACCAACGTCCTTCCGATTTCTCGATTTCTTTGATATTTTCGATCGAGGACATCGTGCGCTAACCGATATGGAACCTGAAAGATATCTCAATGAAACATTAGTTCCATGTTTGTTATCATCAAAACCGAGATTAAGACCAAGGTTAAACACCTTAAGCCAATAATCTCCCCCTTTTTGATGATGACAAACATCCTTAAGAATATATATATATTAAAGCATAAAGAATATCAACTAAGGGATTTCTCCTCCTATCAACATGCATATCTATGGAAATAAACTCTCCCTATCTATATGCATGGTTTTCCTATATTTTCTTCCCCTTTACCTATATTTTTCTCCCACTTTTGACATCAATCAAAAAGGGCAAGAAAAGTCAATCTAGTCAAAGTTGATTGATACTCTAAAAATATTTTTCATGAAACATGAAAATCTCAACCAAAGGGATGAAAAACAAATATTTGATATGAGACTAAGTTATACATGATATTGTGAAATGATAAATGAAATCTTTTACTTAATCATGTATGCACTCAAGTTTGGATATTTTCGTGAATAGCATATCTTTTTCATGACATTTTTAGATTTCATTCAAACTTTCAAAATACCAAAATATGGTCATTTAAATCATGTATATCAAGTTTGAGGTAAAACTAATGTCATTTGATCAAAATATGAACTTAGCACGATTTCATTCAAAGTAGGCATAAAAGCATGAAAATGACTAAGTATCAAATTTTGCTATCTATTCATGTTTTCTCTATCTCAAGCATCTAGATATCAAACATGAATGAATCTAAGTATATGAATCAAGTTTGGGCTGAAAATTAGGTTTCTAAGTCACTTTTTGACATAGGTCAAAGTCTACTTTAAGTTTTCAAGAATCAAACTTTTAAATCCATACAAAATCATATTTTTGACAAAAAATTTTGAAACTTTAAATGGACAAACTAGATTTTTCAAGGAATCTACAGGTTCAAGAATCAGTCAAATATCAGTTTCCTATCAACTTTTATGTCCAGGGGCATTTTGGTAAATTTTAGGTGTTTTTTTTTCCAAAAGTTATCATTTTTTACTCAAACTTTCCAGATATAGCTGAATGGTCCATTTGAAATGCATGTGTCAAGTTTGAACTCAAAATAAATTTCAAAGTCCATTTTTCAATCGATCTCGACTTTAACCAAAAGCTCATTTTTTTCAAGATATAGCTCAAGTTATCAAAATCATTTTTAGAAATGATTTTACTCAAAGAATAGTGAGAGCGATATTAGAAATGAAATCAAAATAGTATGCACAAAGTTTCATTTCATGTTTTCGACAAAAAACCAAAGTATCAGAAAGATTGATATTTCAAGAGGATGATACTTTACATTTTTAAAATTCAACTTCAAAATTCCACTATAAATCAGATTCTTGATGAAACTTTTCGAAATTTTTACTGAAGAAACTAGATTTTTCAGTGAAGATGCAGTTTCAAGAATCAGTTAAAAATAATTTTTCTATATTTTTCTAGAAATAATTGAAAATGCTCAATTTTTAATGGTATTTCCGTAATTTTCAGTTATTTTCCAAAAGTGTTCAGTTTTCAGTCAAACTTTTATGACACCATATAATGGTCATGTAAAGAGTGTAGGTCAAGTTTGGAATGAAAATTAGGTCCTTAAGTCAAGATATCAATCTAGCATAGTTTCATTCAAAACTAAACTAGTTATCATGAAACTTGCTAAGTGTCAATCTTATCATTTACTCATAGTTTTTTCAAACTTAAACATATGGATATCTAACATGAGTAAATCTAAACATGTTCCGTTAATATGGATTGAAAATGAGACCTCTAAGTCAATTTATTGACTTAGGTCAACTTAGTTCAAAAGAAGTTATCATGAAATGACCTCTATGTCATTTTATCCATATCCATATGAATTTCTCATTCTAAGAGCATGGAAATATGTCATACCTATTCCTAAACATGTTTATGAAGTTTGGACTTTAAAATGAAGTGTCCAAGTCGATTTGTTGACTTGGGTCAAACTTTTCAAGTTTAAGTCCCCTAAAGTGATCTAGTTATCACATTGTTTATTTAGACATGATTTTTTAAGTTTAAGCACATGACAACTAATCATTATCACACCTAAACATGTTCATCCAATTTTCAACTTAAAATGAAGTCTCTAAAGAAAACTTTCAATCTAGTCTGATTTCATAAATATCATGATATCATGAAATGAGCTAAGTTATCAAGATTTTTTCTACTCATGAAAATTCAAATATTTTATCATGCATAATCAATCATGAGCATGGAGAAATCATTTAAGCATAAGTATTCAAGTTTTATACTAAGATTTTTGCAAAATCAAATTCATACCTCATTCTTGGAATTTCTCAAACTTTTCATTTCATTTTCCATTTTCTTTATGATAGCATAGCCTTCCATTAACATTTTTAACTTGCAAGTAGACTTCATTAGTAGATAATGAAATTAAGGCTACTAGCAAGCTAACCAAGCCAAATAGCAAAGAGAGATTCAAATATCATTTTCAAAATGCAACTTTGCTAGATAGTTTGAAATCCATTTTAAATGAAATCAAGTGATATCAAAACGAATTTTAAGAGATCACAAGAGTAATAAATATGAAAACTTGATCTCCAACCCTTCCTATTGTTGAAAATTGAAAGGCCACAATGAGCCAACGATTTCGAACCGTAATGTCACTTAAGCCCATTACAGACCACATAGGTCTCCGAAGAGACTGAAAATCAAAAATAAAAAATGTTTTTGAAGTCATATCGAGAGTGGACAAAACTCAACCGAATTATGCATAGTATCATAAACTTCAACTAAAATGGATTAAATTTAGATTGAAGATGATATCAAAATGTTTGATGTCAATTTTACCTAAGGCATCTAGGTGAAAGCTTGAAGTTGCAACCATATAAGGATCCTCCATTTAACTCTTTGGTCAACTGCAACACATCATCAATCTTTCACCCTTGTGTGGTAGCTCCCCCTACAAAAGAGCATGAGATCTTTGGTACACAAATAGTTTTGGGTCCTTGGGGTTAGAGGGATTAGGAATCCAAAGTGTCCTAGCAACACTTGGATTTCTCTTTAATGCGCAATCATAAATAGCATGCTCATAAACACCACAACAAAAACAATTTCCATTAAATTTTTTCTTTTCATTTTTCTTTTCAACATGAGGTTTAAATGTAGGATGTCTAACATGAGAATTAACATGAGCATGAGAATTCTTGTTAAAACCACCATTTCTACTAAAATTCTTAAATGATGAACAATTTGACAAATCATTAACCTTCCTACTTAAGAACACAACCTCATTTTTTAAAGTATCAATAGATCGATACAAAGCATTCAATTGAGATTTTAGTATACAATTTTCATTCATAATTTTTGAAACATTTTTCAAATCATTATTTGTAAACTTCAATCTATTTTTCAAAACCTTATTTTCAAGTTTCAAGTCATTAACTTCTAGAGTTAATGTATCATGGCAAGGATCGATCATGCTAGTTTTCAATTTCTCATTTTCACTCTTCAACTCATGCACATGATTGATAAGCTTCAAGTTTTCTTTCTTGATTTTTCTATTTTCCTTATTTGATTTCATGAGCATGGCATACATCTTCTTAGATTCTTCTAATAGCTTATCATAAGACTGTCACACCCCGACTGAGGGTAGTGTGACCGGCCAGGGCCCACATCCTGCCCTGTAGCCTATTGTCTACACTGACATCAAGAAACCAAAACATATCGACTGAAAGAAACTTAACATACTTTATAAAAAGTTTGCAAGTCACAATGTATAAATTTTTCAAAACAAGAAGAAACATCAACGTCAAATCCAAATGGTTAAATATCAAGTTTTACAATTCTTTTCAATAACAACCCTCAGTGCAGAAATAAAACCAACATAACTAGGACTAGTCTAAGACTCATGGATGCCGCTACGAGATATGGCACCACCTCTGCCCTCCAGCTGCACCATGTTGACACCAAGCTATTGCTCATTCTCTGCAAAAATAGAAATAAACTGTGACTCCACTTGGGACTCAGTGAGTGGTTCAATTGAACCTCCACTTAAGCCTCAGTCATGCATATGTATATATTACAAGGCAATAAAGGAATATACAAGGAGGTAAGGTGTGTTTCAAATGCAACTACCGACCCTCAACGGATCCATGAGTATCCATTGTATATGATAACCTGCCACCTTGGCTTGTCACGCCTCTGGCATCCGGCCCTTGGGCCTACTCATAGCAATATATATATATCCCAGCTACAGTCGTCCCTACCATATCAGGTAGTATCATACTGGCCATCGGCCACATCATCTCAAGATGCAAGCAAACAATCCCGGGCCGTCGACTAGGATGGCCACTAGTCTTCAGACACCGTCTGGGGTAAGGATAGCTAGTCCCACCCAACTAGGGTCTGGCACCTAGCGGGCCCGCTAGCGCACCTCTAGACCCAACTGGCCGAGCTGAGCATTGGTCATTTCCTCCTCGCTCCTCGGCGGACCATCTCAAGCACATTACACATTCAATATCCTAAGGTTTCCATATATATATATATATACCTCTGGCCTTTTCCGATATCTAGCCATGTCTGGTTACCGGGTCAACAATTCTTGCTGCCCCTTTTAATATATGTGCACCTACAATCTCTAAGTTTCCAAAAATATACAAGCAATCATAGAAGTATTATCGTCTCATAACTAAGTTTCCATAAATGTGCTATGAACATCTAGTGGCACCTTACATGTTAACTAGCCTTCTACACTATCTTAGGTGAGAATTTCCATGAGTCAACCTTGGAATACCATCCAAGAACATTTAGGGCAGCATACATAATTTAAAGAAAAATGCTCAAATATTACATCATTCATCATATATAACCATAATGCACATACCTAGAAATTCTTATACTACCTTAGGAATATTAGCACAATAAGGAGCAACTATCTAGCATGGCAAGTAGTAATAAATTTAAATAACATGTATGAACTATAAAACATGGTAACATTATCAACATCCAAGTTTAAGGATCAAATGCTAAGTATGGTTACAATCTAGCATTTCTACAATTCAAATCAATTAAGCTACTTGGTAAGTTTGATGTTCTTCCTAAGTATTGTCATATTCCTATGTGTGATCTCTAAGATCATAAAATTTCCATCTAAGGCAAGTCTCTCCTCCTCTCCCCAACCTTGGCCGAACCATGAGCAAGGGAAACCTTGCTCGGGCAAGGTCCTTGGGTAGGGAAAGATGGAAGAGACTTTAGCTATACCTTGTCTCTTCAATTCCACATACTTCTTAAATACCAAGGATCAACTTAACTTTCCCCTCACCCTTGGCCGAACCCTCTCCATGAATCTTAGGGTTCATCCGGCCACTTCAAGGGGCTTTAAAGGGGACATGCTTCATATTACGTGAGTAGTTCAAAGGACTACATCAAAACAGCGGTATAAGGGCATCTAAGGGCCTTCTCGCCGTCAAGGGAATCAGGGAAAATTTTGGCATGACCTTTTCCGTTTTCCCCATGACTCGGCATCCCCAAAAATACGTAGATCGGCGATTAAAATAGCGAGATCCGTCAAGAAACATCATAAAACAGTGAGTACATATCATTGAAATCATGGATCGTTGGGAAAAATCGCGAGAACTCGACCTATCATCTAGGGTTCGGCCACCCGCCTCCCCCAAACTGTTAAAGCCTTAACCACTCATCTAGATTGCCAAGAAATAAGGATCGGGTGACGACGACTTGAGAATTTCTGACGACGACGCGAATTCTGGATCGATCCAAGCCCCAAGCCCCCTCCTTGCTCCTTCTCCTCTTTCTCCCTTGCGGCCTTGTGCGACTCAATGGTTGAGTCGCACGGCTACCATATGGGGGGGTTTTATCCCCTCAACCATCTTTCCAAAGATAGTTTCAAGGCTCACTTAAGTCATACTCGGAACTCGACTAAACCCGAACTCGACTCAGGTTCCGACCCAACCCATAACATGACTCGAGTTAACTTAATTTAAGGTATGATTTTATAAAATGAAAGTTAATTATCCAAATATACTTCATGATTCATTAGCCGAGCCATACCTTTTCACTCGAGGCGATCCTGAGGCTCGACTCGACTACCCCCGGGTCCGACGCGCTGCACCAAAATAGATTTTTATATTAGAAAACTTTTTCGATCGATATACCGATCGACCGCTACCCTTTTTGTGCTTTACTTGCGCTGCTCAGTCGACCGAATGGGTCGCAGCTACATTAATCCCAGATTCGGTCGACCGATGCAGTGAAGCTAGAAGCGTGATCGACAATCTTTCATCTGGTTGACCGATCGGTCGATCGATGCGCCTTCTGCCTAATTTTGGCTTCGGTCGATCGACCGGCGTAGCCTACTGCCAAATTTTCACCAACTTCGGTCGACCGAATGGCAACTACCATTTTGTGACATCATTCAATCGACCGAATAGGCTACTGTCTGTATTCTGCCTTATTCGGTCGACCGATCGGTCAACCAAAATCAAGGTGAGGCTGATTTTTACTTTGAATTTGTTACATGTTTTTTCATGGGTTTAGTTACCAAGTTTCAACTTGGATAACTTTACAATTTGGCTTGTGACAAGATCATCCTAGGGGTATATTACATGATTTCTACTTGATCTAAACCCGAGCCTTTCTTTGACGTTTTCTTCTTCCGTTTCTTTGACGATCTTCTCTTTCATTTTGTTTGAACAAACTTCGCATGCTTATCGCAACCTCAACCTGAACTCAAAACTTCACACATAGATTAAATACTTGTTTGTTATCATCAAAATAAAGATTGAGGCTTAAGAGAAACCCTTAAGCCAATAATCTCCCCATTTTTGATGATGACAAACATAACATGAAATTTTAAGAAACATATGCATATTTTTTGTGAGTTTGAGTTAAGGCATTCATGAGTTAAGGCATGCAAGATATGTAACTTAACATATGCATTTAAATACTTATAACTCACCCTATGCTCCCCCTATCAATGTGCATATCATTTTTGTAACTCCCCCTAACTATATGTATCGTAAAAACCAAGTGTGACCTTACTTTTTCTCCCCCTTTTGACATCAATCAAAAAGGGTAAGAATTAAGGTACAATTAATGAGTTTCATCATAAAAAACCAAGAAAGCCATAAAACCAAGTATCATCTACCACTATAGTCCTTCCTATTAATGTAAGCCTATAGAAGGCAAACATCAATAAGTCGCAAAGCCCCACTACAGAGCATTACATAAGTGTGACGATACTTTTATAGAATGCAAGTTTTGAAACTCATATAAGTTTTGAAGAAGAGCATTTTAACTACTAGGAAAAGCACAAATTCCTAATTACATCCTAAAATTTATAAAGCTTTCTTCAACCAAGAGTTTTGTAAATATATCGGCAAGTTGTTTGTCGGTGGATACAAATTCTACTGATATATTTCCCTTAGTCATATTATCCCTAAGAAAATGGTGCCTTAAGTCAATATGCTTAGTTCTAGAGTGCAAAATAGGATTGTTTGTTAAATTTATTGCACTAGTATTATCACAATGAATAGGTATACAAGAATACTCAAGTCCATAGTCTAAAAGGGTTTGTTTCATTCAAAGGACTTGTGCACAACAACTAGCCGCAGCGATGTATTCTGCTTCGGTAGTTGAAAGTGCAACTGAGTTTTGTTTCTTTGAGAACCAAGAAACAAGACTCGCTCCTAAGAATTGACAATACCCACTAGTGCTTTTTCTATCTACTTTACACCCGGCAAAATCCGCAATCGAAAAACCGATTAAATCAAATGATGTATGACATGAATATCATAGCCCTAAATCAACCGTGCCCTTTAAATATCTCAATATGTGTTTGACCACACTTAAATGAGACATTCTAGGGCAAGATTGAAACCTAGCACATACACAGACGCTAAACATGATATTGGGTCTAATTGCGGTCAAGTGCAGAAGGCTACCAATCATACCTCGATATCATTTTTCGTCAACTTTGACACCCTCTTCATCTTTGTCAAGCTTGATGGATGTGCTCATTGGTGTAGAAGCTATCTTGGCTTCATTCATCCCAAATCTTTTGATGAACTCCTTTGTGTACTTGGCTTGATTGATGAAGATTCCTTTATTGGTTTGCTTGATTTGGAGACCAAGCATGAACGAGAGCTCTCCCATCATGCTCATCTCAAACTCATCTTGCATACACTTAGCAAATCACTTACAAAGAATTTCATTAGTAGCACCAAAAATTATGTCATCAACATAAATTTGAACTAATAACATATCATTTTCATGATGCTTAATAAACAGTGAAACATCGGCTTTTCCAACATTAAAATCTTGTTCTATTAAAAAGTTTGAAAGCCTTTCATACCAAGCCCTAGGGGCTTGTTTAAAATCATATAATGTCTTTTTAAGTTTGAAAATATGGATTGGAAAGTCAAAACTTTCAAATCCGGGGGGTTGTTCAACTCTTCACTAATGAAATTATTTAAAAATGCACTTTTAACATCCATTTGGAAAGGTTTAAAACCCTTAAAGCTAGGATATGCCAAAAGCATTCTAATTGTTTCTAATCTAGCTACGGGAGCATAAGTTTCATTATAATCTATCTCTTCTTGTTGATTGTACCCTTGTGCCACTAACCTAGCTTTATTTCTAATGACTAATCCTTCTTCATCTAGCTTATTTCAAAAAACCCATTTAGTCCCAATTATAGTTTGTTCACTAGGTCTAGGAACTAAGTCTCATACATCATTTCTAGCAAATTGGTTGAGTTCTTCTTGCATAGCTAGTACCCAAAACTCATCTTCTATTGCTTCCTTAATGTTCTTAGGCTCTACATGAGATATAAAAGCTACATATTGACAAATATTCTTGACTTTAGAGCGTGTTACCACTCCCGTAGAAGGTTCTCCAATGACTTGATCCATTGGATGATCCCTTACTAACCGATATCCTTTAGGGAGAGGCAGTAGAGCTTCTTCATCATCATCTTTAACTTGAGGTAGATTCGAGGATGGTGGATCTTCATGTTGAGTTTTCTCATTATCTTCATTCTCCACCTCTTTGTCATGAAGTGTGAGATCCTCAAGTTCCTCACCTATATTTACAATCTTCACATTTCTAGAAGAATCCTTAGTTTCATTAAACGCAACATGCATAGATTCTTCAACAATCATGGTTCTACGATTGTAAACTCTATATGCCTTAAAATTCATGGAGTAACCTAGGAAAATCCCTTCATCGGATTTAGAATTAAATTTTCCTAAATTCTCTTTAGTATTTAATATGAAACATTTGCATCCAAAAACATGAAAATATCCCACATTTGGGATTTTACCATTCCAAAGCTCAAAAGGTGTTTTCTTAATTTTAGGTTCTAATAAAACTCGATTAAGAACATAGCAAGAGGTATTTATGGCTTCGGCCAAAAAATACTTAGGCAAATTATTTTCACATAGCATGGTCCTAGCCATCTCTTGTAAGGTTCTATTCTTCCTCTCAACCACCCCATTTTGTTGAGGGTCCCAGGGGGAAAAAATGTATGTTCAATACTCAAATCATCACAAAATTTGGAAATTTTTTCATTTTTAAACTCCCTTCTATTATCACTTCTAATTTTTAAAATTGAAACTTCTTTTTTATTTGTAACTTTCTTTGAAAACTTTTTAAAAAACTCAAAAGTTTTATTTTTCTTAGCTAAAAAGAAAACTCATGTAAATCTAGAAAAATCATCAACTAATACATAACAATATAGCTTTCCACCTAGACTAGCTACATCACATGGACCAACTAGATCCATGTGCACAAGCTCAAGAATTTTAGATGTACTAACTTGATTAATGCTATGAAATGATGATTTGACTTGCTTATCTAGTTGACATGCATCACAAAGTTTATCTTTTTCAAATTTTATCTTGGATAATCCTTTAACTAATTCTTTCTTAGATATTTCTTGGATGAGGCTCATGCTAGCATGTCTTAGCCTCCTATGCCACAACCAAGAGTCATTCTCCATGACAACTAAGCATCTAACATGGGGATTTGGCAAGACATTTAAATATAGGGTGTAGACATTTTCTTGCCTATTCCCAATAAACATGATATCATTTGATGGTGCACTACTAATGATACATTTAGATGCTTCAAAAATAATTATGCATCCATTGTCACATAATTGCGATATGTTAATCAAGTTATGTTTTAACCCATCAACTAATAGAACATTCTTAATGCATGGGTAAGGAAGTATACCTATATCACCAATGCCAACAATCTTACCTTTGGCATTGTCTCCAAATGTGACATGTCCACCATCTTTGCTTGATAGGGTTGCGAATAAGTTGATGTCACCCGTCATGTGCTTTGAGTAACCACTATCCAATATCCAAGTGCTTCTACTTGCTTGAGGATGCTTCTTCATCTACAAAAGGAGAACAAACTATTTTAGGTACCCAAATTTTCTTGGGTCCTTGAGTGTTAGTCATTTTGGGAACCCATGTAAATCTTGCATGTGGGTTCCTCCTCAAAGCACATTCCTTGGTCATATGGCCAAATATGCCACAAGAAAAATAATTTCCATGAAATTTTCTTCTAGTGTGTGTGAGCATGGGAGTGTGATGATTTCTTCTTATGGACAACCTTAGGCATGACATTTTCTAAGATTGTTATATTTTTATTAAGCATGCAAAGTTCCTTTTTCAATGTTAGCATGCTATTATTTAAATGCTCTACTTGATCACTTAAATACTTGTTTTCATCTTCTAATTTTTGCTTGTCATTTTTTAAGTCCTTCTTAGCTTTCTCTAAGGTGTGTGTCTCTTCCTTAAGGGTGTCTACTTCTTTTCTTAAAGCATTGCATGTGAGTAATAAACTATCATTCTCAAGCTCTAAAGATTTATTGTCCTTCTTGAGGTTTTTAAATTTTCACCTAATAGCATTAAACTCATCATGCATTTGTTCAACTTTATTTTCTAACTCTTCTTGAGTAAAAGAAACTTCACCAAAAGTAAATCTTACCTCATTATCATTTGCCATCAAGCAAAGATTTGCTTTTTCACTCTTTGTGTCTTCTTCACTTGATGAGGCCTCGCTTTCATCCCATGTAGCCATCATTGCCTTCTTCTTCTTCTTGTATTTTTCCTTTTTGTGAGGGTTGGAGGTGGAAGCTATCTTGAGATGTGGGCAATCCCTCCTTAGATGCCCGGTCTTGTTGAAATAGTAGCATGTGTAGGCTCCTCTTCCCTTCCTCATGCCTCCCCTCATGAAACTCATAAATCTTCTTGCTAGCATCGCCATTTCTTCAAAATCATCTGTCTCTTCCTCGGATGATAACGACTCTTCTGCTCGATATGATGCTTTTAAGGCAATGGTCCTGCTTTTAAGGCAAGTAAATCATCCTTTACTTGTGAAGTCCCTTCATGTGTGGTCCCTAGGACCTTCCATAATTCATATGCGGACTTACAGGTAGAAATCCTATTAAATTCATTAATTGATAGGCCGCAATATAATGCATTGATGGCCTTTGCATTTGCATTGAAGAGTCTAATCTCTTCTTGGTCTCATTGATCCATATCCTTATTGGGTTGCTTATACTCTACTAAAATCATCATCCATACATCCATGCCTAGAGATTGTAGGAAGTCATTCATGCGGATCTTCCAGTAGGCATAGTTGTTTCCTTCGAATAGTGGTGGAGTATGAGTAGAGGAGCCTTGAGCTAATTGGATTTCACTAGACATCTTAATTTGTAGGGAAGATGGTTAAATCTTGACCTACGACCTTGCTCTGATACCAATTGTTGTATGAAATCTGACACTAGAAGGGGGGGTTGAATAGTGTCTATCCCTTTTTTTAACTTACTCAATTTTTCTTTTTACTCAACTTAACTTTAATCAAATGGAAATGTATATTAACAATAGAAGTGATCAAATATCAAGAACAATAATGAGCAAATATTGAAAGCAATGCAAACAAGATCAATTATAGTGGTTCGGCCAACTACCTACTCTACTACATTGGCTCCTCACCAAGGATTTCTAATCACTACTTTATAGAGCTTGTGTTTCCCTTTGAATACAATTGAGGACACTCTTCTCACCTCTTTGAGAACCCCTCAAATCTATTCACCTAGGCAAAACACAAATCTACAAAGTCTACCCTAAGTGTTTCTCTAGCACACCAAGCAGGCTATTGCAGATGAAAACCAAGTTTGAAATAAATCTTCAAATATAATAAAAAGAGCTTAAGAATTGTAAGAAGGAACCACTGCTCTTTTCCCAAGCCTTTAAGCCTCCAACTTGCCAGAAGATGAACTTGAGTTGTAGCAGAGTTGAGGAAAGCGGGCGCTTTTTGAAAGATGTTGATGGACGAGTAAGGTGCAGCAAATCAATCTCTTTGAAGGCTCAAATTACTTCTTTAATGCTCAATTAATTTTCTAAGAAGATTTAAAGAAGTTAGGTGAGGGGTATTTATAACCCCTCAGCCGAATGAGCAGTTCAACGGGTAGGAAACTAGCCGTTACAGTCGTTCAGATGCTTGTCGGTCGATCGCCAGTCGATCAATCCATCGACCGCTACCCTTTCTGTGCTTTACTTGCATTGCTCGGTCGATCGACAGGTTGACCGAATGAGTCACAGCTTCATTAATCCCAGATCTGTTCGACCGATGCAGTGAAGCTAGAAGAACGATCTGCAATCTTCAATCTGGTCGACCGATCGATCAATCGATGCGCCTTCTGCCTAATTTTGGCTTCGGTCGGTCAACCGACGTAGCCTGCTGCCAAATTTTCACCAACTTCGGTCAATTGATAGGTCGACCGAATGGCTACTGTCGTTTTGCGACATCATTCAATCGACCGAATAGGCTACTGCTTGTATTCTGGCTTGTTCGGTCGACCGACCGGTCGATCGAAATTAGGCTGCGGCTGATTTTTTACTTTAAATTTGTTACATGTTTTTTCATGAGTTTAGTTACCAAGTTTCAACTTGGATAACTTTACAATTTGGCTTGGGATAAAATAATCCTAAGGGTATATTATATGACTTCTACTTGATCTAAACCCGAGCCTTTCTTTGACGTTTTCTTCTTCAGTTTCTTTCACGATCTTCTCTTTCGTTTCGTTTGAACGAACTTCGCATGTTTATCGCAACCTCAACCTGAACTCAAAACTTCACACATAGATTAAATACTTGTTTGTTATCATCAAAATAAAGATCGAGGCTTAAGAGAAACCCTTAAGCCAACACTATCATCATTATCACTATCAAGATTTTTAACATGACTAGAAGAAGAAGATTTTACCTCATTCTGAAAACCCATGAGGCATATTTGAGATGTGACTTCATCATCAGGAGAGATAGATGCTCCACTAGATTCGGAGGTGGACTTGGAAGCATTCTTCTTCTTGGTCCTTTTCTTCAAGTAGGGACAATTCCTCTTTTTATGTCCCTTTTTTTGACAAAGGAAACATCTTGGCTTTCTTCTCCGATTTTTGATGTTCCTTTGACTAGATGAGCTTTGGGCATCAAAAATTTCATTAGAACTAGAGGTATGATAATTGTCATCACCTCCTTCTTTTAAAGTAATAAGCTCCTCGATTTTTGTATAATCATAAAGCATGTTTAATGTTGCCCAAATATCAAATGCGAAAGAACAATGCATAACTTTTTCAAGTATATCATTTGAAAATGTGCAATATAGAAGATGTGTTGGTTTACCATTTAATTCAAATAATTTAACTTGTTCTTGGGTCCATGCATTCATGTTTTCCTTAGGTTCAATATATTTTGTCTTTACCATGTCAAGTATACCTAAACCATGAGACTTTAGGAAAGTATACATTCTACTCTTCCAAATACCTAAATTAGACTCATCGAACCTAGGTTGTATAGACACTGCACTCTCTACTGTCATTTCCGGATCGAGACTAGATATAGATGAGATGGTGAAATCTCAATCCACTACCTGCTCTGATACCAATTGTTGGGTGAAATGACCACACTAGAGGGGGGATGAATAGCGTGTTAACTAAACAATTGGCCTAAATCCGATTTTAATCATTTTCTTAAACTAGTTAGGCAATTTATAATTCGACGACTAAATGCGGAAGCGAGTAATGAAGATAAACAATGAAAGCACAAAGAGAACAATGCTAACACAGAGATTTATAGTGGTTCGACCTCAATGCCTACTCCACTACCTAAGCACCCCGCTTAGGATTTCCAAACTAAACTTTACTAGATTAATCTTGTTTTCCTTACATAGAGGACTTTGACCCAAAGAGTCTCACTCTCAAACTAAGGTACTTCCACACCCAGAAGTCTTCGTCTTCTTACCAAGAGCACTCTTCCACCTCAACCCTAAGGGACAACTCAACTAATCCTAGTAAACTAAGTTTACACAAGTGGCTTTACACCTTCTACACCAAGGATACCGCTTACACACAAAACCTAACACTAGGTCTTCTTGTACGCTCAAATACAATGAAATAAATAATAAAATACAACACAAAATGGAGCAATAAATCAAATAATAAAGTACTTAGCTCCACAATAAGATTCCTAGCTTCCTCTTGATGTCTTTGATGGTGAAACAATGAAGGTAAGGCTCAATCAAAGGGATGAGATATCAAAGCTAGGGTTTTTCCAAGAATTGATGCAATAAAAGCTTAGAATAGATCAAGGATGGCTCAATGAAGTGTAGGAGTGATCAAAAGTGTCTAAGGACGGCTTAGGCTTGGGTATTTATAGAGCCAAGAAAAAATGGAATGAAACGGGCAGCTCAACGGGCAGAAAACTAGCCGTTTCCGTCGTTCGATCGCTTCCCGATCGATCGTCGGTCGACCGACCGATCGATTGCCCAGTGACCGCTGGCCTTTATTACTCTGTTCGGTCAATGAACGGGTCGACCGAATGAATCGCGAGTCTGGGATTCGCAATCCGGTCGACCGACGAAGCTACTGCTAGTTTTTGGCCTCGGTCGGTCGACCGAAGTGGCTTTCTGCCATTTTTTAACACCATTCGGTTGACCGACCGGTCGACCGAACCTAGCAGAGCAGTTTTCTTTGCTTTGTTTTTCTGCTCGTTTGGGTTCCATCTTCGCTAAATCTACTTATATAACATTTATTAACTTTAAAGTTAAATAACAATAAAACATAAATGTTATATAAGGATTACCCCCCATTTGGATTCAATAAAAATATCTAAAAAATTAAAATCCTTAAGAATCAAAATATAGTTTTTGGGGTCTAGTACAAATTTTACGAAAACGAAAATTTTCTAATCTTTCGAGTCAAATAAGGCTTGGCTAAAGGCTTCCAAAAAATCCTTCAAAATACCTCGTTATCTAATTTCTACCCAAGGAACAATTACCGCCATTTTTTATGTTAGGAAAATATCTAGGTCATATAGCCCTCAAAGGAGCTCCCTAGGGTATTTCAGGACGATTTTCGGATTTTTATATTTTGGGATTCGATAATAGTTTTTGGATTCTTATGCATCATCATGAGGATATTATAATATAAACTAGACACCCTAAACCTATACTCTATCCTCCAGAAGAATTCGAGCTGGTCGACCAACGTCCTGTTGTATAAAATGGCACACTAGAGGGGGGGTGAATAGTGTGTTAACTAATTCTTGTTGTCTGATTTCGGTTTTACTCATTTCTTAAATTGTTTAGGCAAATTGTAATTTTACGATTAAATGTGGAAGCAAGATAAATCAATTAAGCACAAACGAAAGATAACAATGCTAACACACAAATTTATAGTGGTTCGGCCTCAATGCCTACTCCACTACCTAAGCACCCCATTTAAGATTTCCAATCTAAGTTTTACTAGATTAATTAGTTTCCCTTACACAGAGGACTTTGACTCAAAGAGACTCACTCTCAACCTAAGGCACTTCCACACCCGGAAGTCTCCGTCTTCTTATCGAGAGCACTCTTCCACCTCAACTCTAAGGGACAATTAGAACTAGTCGAGTAAACTACGTTTACACAAGTGGCTTTACACACCACTTAAATCCAAGACCTAACACTAAGTCTTCCTACAATTCAAGTACAATGAGTTGAAGAACAAATTAAAACAAAACTTATTACAAAAAGAGGAATGACAACTTATCACACTTAAACGCCTCTTCTTTCCACGCCTGACTGGCTTGATGAACCCTTTGAAGGGGAGCTCTTTTGACAGCAAGGGATAAAGTGTTAGGCTGATGAATGTTGTTGCTTCGAAGCTTGGAGGATGTTGTGGAATCACTCTTTGAAGGCCCCCTTTTTTTTGCATCCAAAATTATCTGAGAGAGAAAAAAAAGAGGTTAGAAGAGAGTATTTATAATCCCCAGCTGAAACAGGGCGTCAACGGGCATAAATTTTACCGACTGTCGCGAGATTAGCGATCTCAAATCTGGTCGACCAATCGATCGACCGAATCAGTGATGCCAAAATCGCGCGACTCACGATTTGCCTTCCGGTCGACCAATGCGCCTTCGGCCAAATTTTGGCTTCGGTCGGTAGACCGACCGATCGACCGACGCAGCCATCTGTGATTACTTCACCAACTTCGGTCGACCGATAGGTCGACCGAATGTCTACTACCATTTTTTCGCAACATTCGGTCGACCGAGCGGTTGATCAAATTGGCTGCTGCCAATACTTAACACCATTCAGTCGACCGGACGATCGACCGAACTAGAGCTGGAAAATTTTATCTTGGCTTTCTCATTTCGCGCTTGGTTTTCCAGCTTCGTTCTTCAGCATGCTTTATCTTTAAAGGATTCTCCATGCTATCCAAAACATTTTTGATGCACGCATTGATCTGTTTTGGAGATTGATCGAAAAACGTAAGGCTTGACGTATCTTTCATCGATCCTGCAATTTCCATACTTCAAGCACTTGTTAAATAGGTTTGTTATCATCAAAATAATCATGAGGAGAATAAAGCATGAAGGAAGAAACCTTCAACTAACAATCTCTCCCTTTTTGATGATGACAAACCATTGACGATAAATATCAAGATGAAGTAATGTATCCGATAATTATTATGAAGCTTGACTTGTTAAATGGATACATGGGAGCATCAAGGAAATGAAGTAATGTATTCAATTAGAGCTTCCCCTATCTATATGCATATATTTTCTAATTCTCCTCCTATCTATATGCATGGTACTTGAAATGAAGTATTCATTTTGTGCTCCCCCTATCGATATGCATATATTCTCCCCCTTTTGTCATTCATCAAAAAAATATCAAACATAGCAAGCATATATAAGAATTAACACTTACAATACTAATCATCACTTAGCATAGTCAACCAAATACATATAAAGTTGAGTGTGAAATACATGTTCATAAGATGAATAACATCAATATATCAAAGAGGACTAGTCGTCCTCAGGTGGTGGAGGAGGTGGTAGATGCGACCGATAATATTGCCACATCTCATCCACTCTCTCATTCATCTCATCTACTTGACGACCATACTCAATCGATGCGCCGGCCAAGCTCACCGATCATTATACCATACTCATCCATCTGATGGCCGTACTCGTCTATGCGGGTTGTTGTTCATTTGTTCCATTCCACCTAATCAATGTTAAACTGAGCAAAGCGATGCTCCAGATCACCTAGTCGCCCAATAGGAGTGTTGGATGATGAACTCCCACCAGCATCGCCCTCGTCCATGCCTATAGTATGCTCGGTCTCCTCCATGGGTTCTCCTCGCAATCTTTTGCAGTGCTGATTTTCAAGGATCTTCATGTGGCTCAGAGAGGAAGAATCTATGGGTTTGGGTATGGGCTCAATTTCAAATCTAGACCTATTTACCCCAGCTTCATATATGAAGTGAAAAATTACTGAGGCATATGGTAAGGCTTGTTTTTTCGAGGCATGAACTTCAGCTATATACCTAAGTATGAGATCAGGGACATCTATAGGAGTGCGAGACATGGCAAAGAAGAGTACCCTAGAACTCATAGTAGTGACCTCATCATAATGCCTGCTTTAGGAATGATATTATACGAAATGATGTGATGCATAATCCTGGCAGTGGTTGACAGTTTGATGCTTTGGGTAGGGATCATTCCCTGATAACCCTCAGGACAAATGACTGACACAACTTCATGACGAGCAAAATCCTCATGAAAACGGTGTGTAGACATCTTATAAATTAATCTTCCTACTAGAGGAAATCCAAATGCATCTTTAATGTGGGATTTGGTGATTACTATGGATTTTCCTAGGATTTCAGACCGAAGAATTAAGTCATCACCATACCTTGCCTTTTCTATCACCAGGTTGGAGAAAAAGGCTTTTATCGGGATGGGGCATATAGGTACTTGTTTTTCTAGAAATACTACCCATCCCATGCTAACAAGTTTGCCTCTAATATCAAATCATTCTAAATCACCTAGATTGATTGGACGTGTCTGCAGGATAGCTCTATCTATAAACTTAGCAGCTTGTTTCTTGCCTAAAGAGGTCAATAGATTATCAGGTAAGGTTGGGAGTTTAGTCTTGGGTGTCATTCTGCAAGATAATTATGAGGATGATGTATATGATTAGCTTTAGATGAGAGATGCATGCTTTTAACGCAAATAAAAGAAAGCAAAAAAAAATATTTAGAGATCGGCATAGATTCATGCAAGTACAAAAAAGATTTTATCATTAAATTTCAAGATAAAGAATAAATAAAATAAAATAAAATAAAAGGTAAGATTAAACAAAATGATCCATAAATGAAAAGATCATACATTAAAAAATGCTTGTGTTGGCTAGAAGAGAATAAGAAACATTTTTCTTTTTGACCAAAACAAAATTCTTTTAAGAAGGGCAAAGTTAATGTTGAGAAAAGCTCATGAAAGAAAACAATAGAGTTCTTGACTAATAATTTTTGACCAAAACAAAATTCTTTTAAAAAGTAAATGTTGAATCATTTGAAGAAGACATGGGATATTTGATTTTTGTTTTTAAAAAAACTCGTTTTTGGAGTAAACATGCGAAAGAGAAATTATCATCCAAGAAAAATAAGCATGAATCACATTTTTATGTATGAATCAAGACACATTGAGAGAGTAAGAGATGAAGAAATGACGTTTTTGAGAATAACCTCATGAATGATGGATAAAGATCAAGCTTTTTACCTTGGAGAAGAATCTTGAAGAGGAGGTAGAAAGCTTAGAAGATGAGAGGAGAGGTTTTAGGTTGTGACAGCCAGTCGAATGGGCAAGGAAGCCCTAGTTTCGGGCTTAAACACTAGGTTTGAACGGTCAGGATTGAATCTGGCCAAAGAAATGGGCGATCCAAATCGATTTCCGCTCGTCGATCGATCGGGCTGTCGCAGGCCGATCGACCGCTCGATCTGCCCTGGGTTTTTATCCCCAAAAAAAATTATTTTTGAGAGGGTGTGAGCATTAAAATTTTATGAAATTTTTTTTACATGAATTAAGCTTTATGAGGATTTGAAAAAAAATCAAGAATCACTCAAAAATGATGTCTCTACAATTTTCTAGAAATTCTACAAGATCTCAGTGGCATTTTCGTAAATATAAGTCATTTATCCACCGATTTCAAATTTTGTTCAAACTTTCTAGATATCAAGATATAATCATTTAAAACTTGTTTGTCAAGTTTGGAGTGAAACTAATGTCATTTAATCGAGATATGAACTTAGCACGATTTCATTCAAAGTATCCTTGAAACCATAAAAGTGCTAAGTATCAAATTTAGCTATCTACTCATGTTTTCTCTAGCTTAGGCACTTGGACATTTAACATGAGTGTACCCAAACATGTTTGTGAAAATTTGAACTTAAACAGAGATTTCTAAGTCAAATTGTTGACTTAGGTCAAGCATTTTCAATTTTGAGTTTCATAAAGTAATCTAGTTATCGCATTGGTTATCTAGACATGAATTTTCAAGTTTAAATGTCTAGACTCATGTGATATGTGTATTTTAAACATGTTTGCCAACAAAAAAAAAAAGAGGTCTCTAATGAGAATTTTAACGTAGAGCAAATTTCATCCAATCAAGATATCATGAAATTGCCTAAGTTATCAAAGTTTTATCTACTCATGAACTTTCATATATTTATCATGCAAAGACAATCATGAGTATAGAGACATCATTAAAAATGAATAATCAATTATTATACAAATATTTTTGCAAAATTAAACTCATACCTCATTCTTGAGAATTTTCCAAACTTTTCATTTCCTTTTTTATTTTCTTCATAGTAGCCTTCCATTTATAAAAACTTGCAAGTATACTTCATTAATAGTAATGGTGAAAATAAAATTAAAAATAAAAATAAAATTACCCATATCTACTAGCAAGTTATCATACTAAATAGCAAGGTGAAAATAAAATTAAAAAAATCTTCATTTGAGAATTTCAACCTAATCTAGATAGTTAAAAATTCATTTCAAGTAAGATCGTCATGAAACCAAAACGAATCGAGAGATCTCAACATGTGAAATTTTGAAATATAAGATCTCCAACCCTTCTTATTGGTTGAAAACCGAAAGGCCACAATGAGTCTACGATTTGAAACCACAAGGTCGCATGAGCCCATTACAGGCTACATAGGTCTCCGAAGAGACCGAAAATCAAAAATCAAAAATCATTTTAATAAAATTGTATTAAGAGCTGATAAGATCAACTCAAATCAATCGAGTATCATAAAACTCCAACTTAAGTGAATTCAAATAAAGTAAGGATGATGATACCCAGTTTATTTAGATGCCAATATACATACCTATGGTATCGTGATGGTTTGAAGTTGTAACCAAATGGGTATTTTTCATTTGAATCCAAGGTCAACTTCAATGTTCCATTTCCTATTCATACTTGTGTGGTAGCTCCCCCTACAAAAGAACAAGAGACTTTTGGTACCCAAATAGCTTTGGGTCCTTGGGGGTGAGTTGGCCTAGGAATCCAAATTGTCATAGCAACACTTGGATTTCTTTTAAAAGCACAATCATAGATTATATGGCCATATGTACCACAACAAAAATAATGTTCATGAAACTTTTTATTTTTGCTATGGACATGTGATTTATCATTAGAATGCTTGACATGTGAAACATGATGAGTATGAGCATTCTTAGAGACATCATTCTTCTTCTTATGATCATGGGGTCTAAAAGTAGAATGTCTAACATGAGATTTAACATTGGCATGAACATTCTTTTTCGAAAAATCATTTCTACTAAAATTCTTAAATGAGGAAATATTTTTCATTTCATTCACTTTCTTGTTTAGGTTTAGAACCTCGTTTTTCAAATCAATCATGGAGTTATGTAAAGCATGCAATTGAGTTTTCAACATGTTATTTTCATTCTTTAACATGTCATTTTTGTTTTTCAGATTGTTAGTGTCGATACTTAAAATATCATGGCATGGATTAGAGACACTAATTTTTAGCTTCTCAATTTCTAGTTTAGCATCATGTAAATGAGAGCTAAGAGTCAAGTTTTCCTTCTTTAATTTTATGTTTTCTTTATCCTTTTTAACCATCAAGGCATACATGATCTTGTATTCGTCTAATAATTCATCATAAAGAGGATCCGAGGAACTAGATGAATTAGATCTATGATTATGATTATCATGACTAGAAGAAGAGCATACCTCCTCATCAACGTTCATGATGTTAACTTCGTGATCATGGTGTGAGGATGCTTCACTTGATGCACGTGAGTGAGTGGAAGCATTTGACCTCCGTTTTGCCTTGTTCTTCATACTAGGGCAATTCTTTTTTACGTGCCCTTTCTCATTGCATAGGTGACATATCACCTTTCTCTTCCGACTCTTTGTACTTCTTTGGCTAGAAACACTAATAGCTTCAAGAACTTCATTAAATATAGGAGTATGACAATTGTCACCGTCTCCTTTATTTAGAGTAACGAGTTCTTCAGTTTTAGCATAATCATAAAGTTTGTTCAAAGTAGCCCAAATATTATATGCAGAAGTACAATGCATGATTTTCTCAAGTACATTATTTTCCAAAGAACAAAATATGCAATTTGTAGCTTTAGCATTTAACTCAAACATATTAATTTATTCTTGGGTCCATGAATCCATATTTTCCTTAGGTTCAACATATATTATCTTTACCATGTTAAATACACCTAAACCTTGAGTCTTTAGAAAAGTATACATTCTACTCTTCCAAAGACCAAAGTTAGACTCATCGAACCTAGGAGGTGAAGATGCTACCGACTCTGGTGCCATTTTCTAAATCGAGAGAAAGTGTTGAAGAGAAGGTGAAATCTCAGACTACGACCCACTCTGATACCAAATATTGTATAAAATGGTACACTAGAGGGGGGATGACTAGTGTGTTAACTAATTCTTGTTGCCTGATTTCGGTTTTACTTGTTTCTTAAATTGTTTAGGCAAATTACAATTTTACGATTAAATACGGAAGTAAGATAAATCAATTAAGCACAAACAAAAGATAACAATGCTAACACACAAATCTATAGTGGTTCGACCCCAATGCCTACTCAACTACCTAAGCACCCCGCTTAGGATTTCCAATCTAAGTTTTACTAGATTAATTAGTTTCCCTTACACAAAGGACTTTGACTCAAAGAGACTCACTCTCAACCTAAGGCACTTCCACACCCAGAAGTCTCCGCCTTCTTATCGAGAACACTCTTCCACCTCAACTCTAAGGGACAACTAGAACTAATCGAGTAAACTACGTTTACACAAGTGGCTTTACACACCACTTAAATCCAAGACCTAACACTAGGTCTTCCTACAATTCAAATACAATGAGTTCAAGAACAAATTAAAACAAAACTTATTACAAGAAGAGGAATGACAGCTTATCACACTTAAACGCCTCTTCTTTCCACGCCTAACCATCTTGATGAACCCTTTGAAGGAGAGCTATTTTGACAGCAAGGGATCAAGTGTTAGGCTGATGAATGTTGTTGCTTTGAAGCTTGGAGGATGTTATGGAATCACTCTTTGGAGGCCCCCTTTTTTTTCATCCAAAATTATCTGTGAGAGAGAAAAAAAGAGGTTAGAAGAGAGTATTTATAATCCCCGGCTGAGACAGGGCGCCAACGGGCATAAATTTTACCATTACAAACGCCCGATTGATTGTCCGATCGATCATCGGTTGACCGACCAATCGACCGCCCAACTTTCTATGAGTATTACACGCCATTCGATCGACCGAATGTCAGGAGATTAGCGATCTCAAATCCGGTCGACCAATCGATCGACCGAATCAGTGATGCCAAAATCGCACGACTCGCGATTTGCCATCCGGTTGACCGATGCGCCTTCTGCCAAATTTTGGCTTCGGTCGATCGACCGACCGGTCGACTGACGTAGCCATCTGTGATTACTTCACCAACTTCGGTCGACCAAATGGCTACTGCCATTTTTTTGCAACATTCGGTCGATCGAGCGGTCGATCGAATTGGCTACTGCCAATAATTAACACCATTCGGTCGATCGAACCATAGCTGGAAAATTTTATCTTGTCTTTCTCATTTCGCGCTTGGTTTTTCGGCTTCGTTCTTCACCGTGCTTTAACTTTAAAGGATTCTCCATGCTATCCAAAATATTTTTGATGCACGCATTGATCTATTTTGGAGATTGATCGAAAAACGTAAGGCTTGACGTATCTTTCATCGATCCTGCAATTTTCATACTTCAAGCACTTGTTAAATAGGTTTGTTATCATCAAAATAATCATGAGGAGAATAAAGCATGAAGGAAGAAACCTTCAGCTAACACGTCCTTCCGATTTCTCGATTTCTTCGTTATTTCCAATCGAGGACATCGTGCGCTAACCGATATGGAACCTGAAAGATATCTCAATGAAATATTGGTTCCATCTTTGTTATCATCAAAATCGAGATTAAGACCAAGGTTGAAGACCTTAAGCCAACACCCAAATCTTCTTTGCTCCTCGAGTGTTAGTCCTCTTAGGAACCCAAGTGAATCTAGCATGGGGGTTCCTTTTAAGTGCATAATCTCTAGCCATATGGCCAAAAATACCACATGGAAAACAACTTCCATTAAATTTTCTTGCGCTATGTGTGTGAGCATGGAAGTGTGCATGAGTATGATTGTTTGTCGTTTTTCTAGCATTTGCAACCTTAGGCATGGCTTTTTGTAAGGTTGTCATTTTCTCATTTAGCATGCATAATTTCTTTTTTATGTTAAGCATGTTATCATTTAAGTGTTCTACTTGATCACTTAGGAACTTGTTCTTATTTTCTAATTTTTTGTTTTCATTTTCTAAGTTTTTCTTGACATCATCTAAGGTATGCTTTTCTTCCTTAAGAGTATCTACTTCTTTCCTTAGGGCATTGCATGAAAGTATCAATTTATCATTTTCAAGCTCTAAAGATTTACTGTCATTTTTAAGCTCTTTAAACTTTTTCCTAATAGCATTGAACTCATCATGCATTTGATCAAATTCATTTTCTAGCTCTTCTTGTGTAAATGAAAGATCGCCAAAAATAAATTTTACCTCATTGTCGTTTGCCATGAGGCAAAGGTTTGCCTTCTCACTCTTGGACTCTTCTTCACTTGATGAGGATTCACTCTCATCCCATGAAACCATCATCGTCTTCTTCTTCTTCTTGTATTTGTCCTTCTTATTGAGGTAGGAGGTGGAAGCCATCTTGAGGAGTGGGCAATCCTTTCTTAGGTGCCCAGTTTTGTTGCAATTGAAGCATGTGTAGCCTCCTTTGCCTTTTCTCATACCACCCCTCATGAAGTTCATGAACCTCCTTGCCATCATTGCCATTTCTTCAAAGTCGTCCATCTCCTCCTCGGATTATGGAGGTTCTTCAACCCGGTGTGATGCTTTTAAGTAGAGGTGAGCATCGGTCGGTTCGGTAAATTGACCAAACCGACCGATCGGTTAACCGAACTGAAACATAGCACATTTTATTAATCATTTCCCGAATCGAAATTTTTGGTTAACCGACTGAATTAACCGAAAAATTTGGTTCGATTTGGTTAATCGACCGAAATCACCGAGCAAAATGTTTTTAAATAAACAACATAGTCAAGACTCAAACCTTGCACCTCTTAAGGACTTTACTAACACCTTACCACTTTAGCAAAGAATTTTATTTACCGAATCGTTAGTTAATTTATCGAACCAAACCGTCGGTTAATTTACCTAACTCGAACCATTGGTTAATTTACCTAACTTGAACCGTCGGTTAATTTACCGAACCGAACTGAAAACCAAAATTCCAGAAAAAATTAACCAAAAATCAAACCAAAATTGATTCGGTCAATTCGGTTCGATTAAATCGGTTAATTTCGGTTCATTCGGTTTCGGTGAATCGGGAAATTTTGCTCACCCCTACTTTTATGGCAATGGTCTTGCCTTTGGGGGCATATTTCTCCTTGTATTGCTTCATATGGGTCTCATGTGTCATGAGAGACCCAATGAGCTTGGTGAGCTTCAACGTCCCCAAGTCCTTTGCTTCCATGATTGCAATTACTTTTGGCTCCCAAGTTTTAGGAAGGGAACGGAGGAGCTTCCTTACCTTCTCCTTTTCCTTGATGTCTCTACCAAGGTTAGCTAAGTCATTTGTAATATTTTGAAATCTAGCATACATGGCATCAATTGATTCATGCGAGACCATTTAAATATTTCATAATCATGCATGAGGAGATTTATCTTAGATTCCTTAACTTGTGAGGTGCCTTCATCTGTTGTGGTCTCTAGGACACTCCAAAGTTCATTTGCCGACTTACAAGACTCCACTCGTCCATGTCCTTAGTGGGTTGCTTATACTCTACTTGGATCATCCTCCATACATCCATGTCAAGTGTTTGAACGAAGCTATTCATACGAATTTTCCAATAGGCATAGTTATTTCCATCAAATAGTGGAGTGTGAGTAGAGGACCCTTGAGCTAGTTGGATATCGCTATTTAAATTGTAGGGTAAATAGTTAAATCTAATCCTATGACTTTGCTCTGATACCAAATGTTGAACAAATACCCAACCTAGAACGGGGGGGAGGGGGGGTTGAATAGTATTGGGTTAAATCTATGTTAAATTCGATTTTGATTTGATTTGATTTGATTCGAATGGACCCAAGTCAATGTTTCACTAGATTACGATGCTTGACGATTAATAATTAGCAAATAAGCACAATCAAACAAACAATGCAAAGACGAGTAATTATAGTGGTTTGGCCAACCGCCTACTCCACTACCTTGGCTCC
The DNA here is from genome assembly GCA_034359265.1 of Canna indica. Classification (NCBI taxonomy): domain Eukaryota; kingdom Viridiplantae; phylum Streptophyta; class Magnoliopsida; order Zingiberales; family Cannaceae; genus Canna; species Canna indica. The sequence continues at coordinate 24,160,740 of CP136898.1, read as the reverse complement.
ACACCAAGGATTTCTAACCAAATCCTTTATAGACTCTGTGTTTTCCTTTGGATACAACCGAGGACTCGTGTCTCAACCCTTTGAGAAGTCTCAAACCTATTCACCTAGGCAAAACACAATTCTACAAAGGAAACCCTAAGGTGTTTAACCTAGCACACCTAACAAGCTTACAATGGAAAATCAAGTCCAAATAATAAGTAAAAGGGAAAATCATACTTTTGGTCCATACAGTTTTCTCCAATTTTGGTTTTAGTCCCCACATTTTACTTCCGTTTAGGATTTGGTCCCTACCGGTTCAAATAAGGTTTAAATGGTGCTGACGTAGATAATATGTGCTGACTGGATAAAGCTGACGTGAAGCCTGCAGAGACCAACTTTGTAAACTATAGGGACTAAAATCAAAATTTTATAAACTATGAGGACTAAAACCAAAATTTTGTAAACTATGGGGACTAAAACCAATATTTGATTAATTATTTTTCCTAATAAATATAAAAAATTACATGATATTTTTTTAATTTATTTATAAATAACTATAATATTTGAAAATATTAAAATTGAGCAAACTTTTTATTGATTAAGATGATTTATTTTGGATTTTTTTTTGGAAAGAGCGATGACATATTTATATATTTAGTAGGGGTGAGCAGGGGTCAAAACGTCCCAACCGTCTCGGTCCGGCCTGACCCGAAAAGTTGGGAAAAATCTGAACCGGGACGGGACCGGGACAAATATGTCTGTCCCAGCCCGGTTAAAATCGGGATTGTCCCGTCCCCGTCCGGTTTATAATATAAGTAATATTAAATATATAATATTATTTTTTTAGAAAAAAATATTAATTATTTTAATGAAGATATTATTTTTATTTTATAAAAAATTAATATTAACAAATTCGGGACGTCCTAGTACGGTCCTAAATTTTTCGGAGTGGGACAAAATCGGGATGCTTCGTATTCTGGATCGGAATCAGGACGCATATTTGCGTCCCGACTGAAAACCAGGACAGGACTGGGACATACCAAATCCTAGCCCATTCCGGTCTCGAATATGAAGCATCCCGATTTTATCCCGCTCTAAAAAATTCGGGATCGGACCGGGACGTCCCGAATTTATTAATATTGGTTTTTTATAAAATATAAACAATATCTCTGTTAAAATAATTAATATTTTTTTTCTAAAAAAATAATATTATATATTTAATATTTCTTATATTATAAACCGGATCGGGACGGGACAATCTCGATTTTTCTTGTATTGTCCCGGTCCCATTCCAATTTTTAATCGGGATGGACATATTTGTCCCGGTCTCATCCCGATTTGTCCCGACTTTTCGGGTCGGGTTGGACCGGGATGGCCGGGACGTTTTGACCCGTGCTCACTCCTACTAAATATATAAACATGTCATCGTTCTTTTCAAAATAAAATCCAAAATAAATCACCTTAATCGGTAAAAAGTTTGCTCAATTTTAATATTTTTAAATACTATAGTTATTTATAAATAAATTTAAAAAATATCATGTACATTTTTATATTTATTAGGAAAAATAATTAATTAAATTTTGGTTTTAGTTCCTATAGTATACAAAAATTTTGTTTTAGTCCACATAGTTTATAAAATTTTGGTTTTAGTCCCTATAGTTTACAAAGTTGGTCCCTACAGGCTCCACGTCAGTTTTGTCCAGTCAGCACATATTATCCACGTTAGCACCGTTTAAACCTTATTTGACAGTAGGGACCAAATCCTAAACGGAAGTAAAGTGTGTGGACTAAAACCAAAATTTTGAAACTATAGGGACTAAAACCAAAATTAAAGGAAACTGTGGGGACCAAAAGTATGATTTTTCCTAAGTAAAATTACAATGAAAAAAGCTAAAGAGTAAACCACAACTAAGAGCTCCTTTCTAAACCTTCAACGCCTCCAACTCCACAAGATGTTGAGGTCGAATCGAAGCCGGAGTCGAGGGAAGATGAGCGCTTGAGAGAAATCGTCGATTGGAGAAGCAAGCACGAGCAAATCACTTTGGAAGGCTTAAATCAGACTTAGGAATTAAGCTTTAGAGAGTTGTTAAGAAGTCTTAATGAATGTTGGTGAGGGGTATTTATAACCCCTCAATCGGCAGTTCACTCAAATGGGCATTTTTCTGCCTGTTGGACGTCGTCCGGTCATTTGCCGGTCGATCGTCGATCGACCGATGATCAACCGCCTAGCGACCGAAGGCCTACTGCCACTTTCTGGCTACATTCGATCGACCAGAAGGTTGACTGAATACTCTCTATTGTTTTCTGGCTTCGGGCGGTTGACCGAGTGGTCGGCCGAATGAAAGGTTGAAGCCTACTACTAATTTTTTGCTTCCGTCGGTCGACCAAGCGGTCAACCAAATCTGGGTCGATGGCTAGAATTTGAAGTTTGTTTCTTGCGCGCTTCATTTTCGGGTTCCGTTAGAAAGTTATGACTTGGATATCATTACAAATTGGCTTGGGGTAGATTCCTAAAGTCATATTATATAGAATCTAATCCTAACTCTAGATTATCTACAAGCTCGTTTTCGAAGCCATTTTTGCCGATTTTTGTTTTTCTCCAAGCGAACTTCGCGCGCATATCGTAACCCCAACTTGAACTCAAAACTTCACAAATGCATTAGCTTCATGTTTGTTATCATCAAAATAGAGATCAAAGCCTATGGGCAACCCTTGGGCCAACACTCTTATCATTGGCTTATTATGGGTGACTTTAACTGCATTCTTAATCCTAATGATAAATATGGTGGCTCCCCCTTTAAACTTACTAAGCCTATTCTTGATTTTCAAAATTTCATTAGTAAGTGTGGTCTTTTTGATATTGGGTTTATTGGTAATAAATTCACTTGGACTAAGAATAGGAAAGACTTTTCTAGAATCTTGGTAAGATTAGATCGGACTTTTGCTAATACTGCTTGGTTGCATTTTTATGGACATTCCTTTGTTCATCAATTGAATAGGCTCACCTCTTATCAGAGGCCTATCTTGATTTCCGTCCCTAATCCTAAACAAAAAAGGAATAAGCTCTTTACTTTCCAAGAGTTCTGGACTGAATATGAGGAATGTAAGGATGTTATTAATACAGCTTGGCATGCCCCTACTCCTTCTGGTATATAGTCACTCTGGGTTCTCCTCTAAGCTCAAAAACACTAGATCTGCCCTTAGTTACCGGAATAGACATAATATGGGTCAGTTAGAAACCCCTCTTGATTTCACTCCTGGATATATTTATCTGCTTGAGGCTTTGGAGAGTTAACACAATGCTCCTACTAATATTGATATTAAACTTAGAAGCCTTTATAATAAGTCTAATGCCCTTCAAAGGCAAATTTGCCTTAAATGGTTGTCTAAATTCAAAACTAAATGGATTGAGGAGGGAGACAAAAATATTGCTTACTTTCACATAATTGTCACAATTCGTAGACGAACAAATTTCATTTCTTCTACTCTTAATAGTTAGCTTGATCCCATTTTTTAGGACAAAGACATTCTTAATGAATTTGTCAATCATTACTCACTGTTATGGTCTAAAAACCATACCCAATAATGCTCCTTTACATGGCCTCAATTTAATCACTTATCTTCTGAGTTAGCTGCTAATCTCATTGTTCCCTTTTCTACTCGGGAGATTCATGACACCATTAAATCTCTTGGTAATGGAAAGAGCCCCGAACATGACCGCTTTACTGTTGAATTCTATAAGCGATATTGGTCCATCATTTCTGAGGATTTTTCCAATATCTTACATTCCTTTCACTTTGAAAGTTTTCCGATTGAATGGAACATAACTATTCTTACCTTTATTCCCAAATGTCATTCCCCTAAAGTTGTCAAAGACTATAGGCCTATTGTCCTTTGCTATCTTTCCTATAGAATTTTATCTAAAATTATTGATAATAGGCTCAAAGTCTTCCTAACCTTATTTCCCATGAGCAATTTGTTTTTTTAAAAGGCAAGAATATTCATGACAATATCCTAATTGTCCAAGAATTAGCTCATTCATTTTACGATTCTAAAGGTACTTCTCCTTACATCATTATTAAAATGGATTTAGAAAAAGCTTTTGACTTGCTTAAATGGGATGTCATCATTGAGGTTTGAAAACTTTACAATTTTCCTAAAAAAATCATCAATTGGATTTATACTTGTATCTCTACCCCTACTTTTGCTTGCATCATTAATGCTCAATTATCAAAATTCTTTCCTTCAACTAAGGGAATTAGACAACGGAATCTTATTTCCCCCTTCCTTTATATCCTTGTTGCACAAACTCTCGCACATCTAATTAATTATGTTGTTCTTCATAAGCATCTTACCCCCTTTAAGCTCAAAGATAAGCTCCCCATTAGTCACTTCATGTTTGCTCATGATCTTATCATCACTTGTAGGGCTAAAAGCAAAAGTCTTCTTACTATAAAAATATTTTTCAGCATTATGAAGCTTTGACGGGGTAAAGAGTTAATTTCTCAATATCAGAAAAAAAAATTCCCCAAAAACACTCTTCCTACAACTAAGCAGAGAATCTATAATACTTTGGGTATGAAAATGGGTCATTTTCCCTTTAAATTCTTGGGCATTATGGTTTCTCCTAGGAGTCCCCCTCCTAAAACTCATGATAATATTATTTCTCTTTATTCTTGCCTGAAAGTCGGAGCGATGTGGTCCAGTCCAGTGTATCTCCGGCGGGGGAGGGGGTGCAAAAGACATTCCGACGCTCAACTCAGAATATGTTTGAAGTGAAGGCAATAGAAATTGGAATCTAGGTTACCTAGGTGTGTCGTATTTGTATATATTGCAGGATGATGGGTGATTGACAATAATGTCGCTCGATAATCTCGTAGGGATGTTGCCCAGAATGGGACAAGGCTAATCCCGCAGATGTTGGGCTCGTAATGACGAATCGCTCATAATCAATGAGTATGTGGATGCCCTTGTATGGCCAGGTGGAGCCTCCGAGCTTAGCCGTCTGGCTTGACTTGGGTCTGATTCATGAGCGTGAGCATTTGTGGGCCTAATCTGGTCGAGCCCAAAAGTATTCAGTCCACTCTTATTGATTCCAAGCTAGCTAATTGGAAGTCTAACATGCTTTCAAAGGTCGATAAATTAGTTTTAATTAAGTTTGTCCTAATGTTGTGCACATTCACTATCTTGCTGTCACCTGGTTAAACTCTGATACTTCTAACAAAATTGAGAAAAAAATGAGAGATTTTCTTTGGGACAAAAATCCTAATAAGAAAAGCATCCATCTTGTCAATTGGGAGACTATCACACTTCCTAACACTACTAGAAATATAAGCTTCACCCACGGCTAATACAGTTGTTGAGCCGTTAATGATGACTATTACGGATGGCATGCGCTATTGCAAACGACCGTCGCTTATGTTCGCGTCTTTGATAACTTGTGACGACGCTCGTCGGCCGTCACAAGTACATATAGTGACAGCCGCTAGAGTTATCGCTAATATTAATACATCAGCGATGGTCCCCTCGACTGTTGATGATATTTAATTATCAGCAACGACCCAAAGCCATCGCTTTTCTTATTAGCAACCGTGATAATTTCTGCTGCCCAAGCCATCAGGCAGTTACAATATGCTTTTAGCGACGGTCGAGTGATGGTTAACCATTGGTAAGTTGTCACTGACATTATATCTTGTAACTGAAAAAAAAAATTTGGAAACTTTTGTATACATCAATTTTATTATGACATACTAATACACTGTTGGTGAAATGGCCACACTAGATGGGGGGTGAATAGTGTATTATCTAAATCTTTCGCCTAATTTTGGTTTTAATTGTTTCTTGATTAGTTAGGTTAAGCGTGATATTAATAGCAAGCGGAAGCAATAAATATGAAGCAATTAACACATAACAATATATAAATGCTAACACAATTATTTATAGTGGTTCGGCCCCAATGCCTACTCCACTACCTAAGCACCCCGCTTAGGATTTCCAAACTAAATTTACTAGATTATATTGTTTCCCTTACAAAGAGGACTTTACAATTGGAAAGTCTCCGCTCTCAAATCGAAGGCACTTCCACACCCAGAAGTATCCCGTCTTCCTACCGAGAGCACTCTCCCACCTCAACCTAAGGGACAACTCAACTAATCCTAGTAAACTAAGTTTACAATGGTGGATTTAAACCTCAAACACCAAGGTTACCATCCAATTTCAAGACCTAACAACCTAGGTCTTTACAAGCGCAAATACAATGAAATAAATCACAAAAATACACAAATAATGGAGCATATAAATAATACAAGATATACTTAGCTCCAAACACGAGCCCTAGTTCCTCTTGATGCCTCAATGATGAATCGTTCAAAGCTTGAAGGCAAGATCAAGAATGTATCATGGAAACTAGGGTTATCAAGGGGATGGCTCAAGAAAAGCTTTGAGATGATCAAGATTCAAGAATGACTCAATGGAAGCTTGGATGAAGGGTGGAAGGTTTGCTAAGGCTCCTATTTATAAGCCATGGAGAGTTGGCATGAAACAACCAACTCAACGGCTAGAAACTAGCTGTTTCTATCGTCCGATCGCAGGTTCGATCGATCGAATGACCGCCGAGCAATCAAATATCTTCTGCCCATTTCAGGTGCCTTTCGGTCAATCGATCGGTCGATCAAAACTAAAAAAATCAGCCCAATTTGTTAAATTTTTTGCTCGTTTCTGAGTTTGGTCTTTGCTAAGACTTCCAAAAATTCTTTTAAATTATCTTGTTATCTAGCTTTTACCCAAGGAACAATTATCAGCATTTTTGTGACAAGAAAATGTCTAGGTCATATAACCCTCCAATGAGCTCCCTATGCTTAGTGCATTCCAGGGTCATTTTCTAATTTGTCAGTTTTTCATGTTTTGGGGTTCGGGTTTAGTTTTTGGGTTCCTATGCATCATCATGAGGATTTACAACACATGCTAAATACCCTAGACCTAAACTTCAACTTTCTGAAGAATCTCGAGCGTCGACGAGCGTCCTTGCCGATTTCTCCAATTTCTTCGATTTTTCCGATCGCGAACGTCGTGCGCTAACCGACTTGGAACCTGAAAGATTTCTCAATGAAACATTAGTTCCATGTTTGTTATCATCAAAATCGAGATTAAGACCAAGGTTTAAAACCTTAGGCCAACATACACAAACAACCAATTTACAAGCACAAACACAATATACAAGCAACCACACAATTTAGGCTTCAATCTAAACTCAAACGGAGGCTATATATACAAATATCAAAATGTAAGCCTCAAGCGGAGGCAAAATATAACAAGTATCAAAATGTAATCAAAATATACTAAAACAAAAATCTCACAGCTACAGTGGAGGCGGGGGAGGATGAGGTGACAGAGTCTCGAGCGACTGTGTCGAGAGGATCGACTAGGTCAAGGAGGACGGCCCGAACATCTGAGGTATATGAATGCCGAAGAGAGATGCAATCTGAGTCAGGAGCGTCTGCAAGTTCACTATCATCTGTCTCTACGCATCCAACAACTAAGTGCAATACAAAGTGTACGTGAAATGACTCAACTTGTCATGATTATTTTCTAAATTTGTGGATGCCGGTGCGAGTCCATAGTGGATGATTCCGACACGAGTCCATAGTGAACGTCGATGCGCGTCCATAGTTTTCGGCTAACGTTCTTAATTAACTCGGTGTCATCGTCTCGACTTGGTGTCATGCTCTCGAGTATTAGACTAATTAATTGACACCTAATTACATTAATACTAATTAATTAACATTAAACTATTTACATTAAACTAATTAACATTAATAGTAAATAACCTAAAAATAATTAAACCCTAATCAATATTAAGGTTTTACAAAATCATATCCGACTCGTCGATGCGTACGTGAAACGTCTCAACTCGTCATGATTATTTTCTAAACTTGTGGATACCGGTGCGAGTCCACAGTGGATGATTCCGGCACGCGTCCTTAGATTTTGGTCAACGTTCTCAATTAACTCGGTGTCATCGTCTCGAGTATTGGACTAACTTGGTGTCATGCTCTCGAGTACTAGACTAATTAATTAACACTAAAATTAATTAACAACTAATTGCATTAATACTAATTAATTAACATTAAACTATTTACATTAAACTAATTAACATTAGTAAATAACCTAAAAATAATTAAACCCTAATCAACATTAACATTAACAGTAATTAACATTAACCTAAACTAATTAACATTAAAAGTAATACCCTAACATTAACAGTAATCAAAATTTAACATTAACGGTAATTATATAACATTAATTAACTTTAAAAAATTAATAACAAAATTTAATACCCTAATCAATAGTAGCTGGGTGCTGCTAGCTACTATTTCATCGCTTGGGGCCGAAGATTTCGACTCCAAATCCCACGTCAGCGTCCACTTCACGCCGATGACGTTGTCCAGTGTCGGTGATCAGACGCTCGTTGACACTGGACAATGGCGGAGGGCGAAGGGTAGAAATAAAAAAAAATGCCAGAGGAATTAGGGCGAAGGGCAAAGGGCGAAGCTTACCTGGAGGCGGAGAACCGGCGGAGGAGTGGTGAAGAAAACCGGCGGCAACAACAGGCGGCAACGGCGGGAGCAGAGAAGAAGAAAGAAGAAAGAAGAAAGAAGAGGGGTCGAGCGCGAAAGCAAATAAAAAGCTTTTTCACCAACGGCCCGTCACCTATCGGTAAACCATGGATTATTAATTATTAAATCACCGACGGACAATGTGGCCCTCTCTAAGCCGTCGGTGATTAGTTCTTTATTTTCGTGCTCCGTGCGCACCATCGACTTATAAGAGACGGCCGCTGATAGCCATCACTATTGAATTATTATATCACCGATGGCACAAGGGGCCCTCTCTAAGCCGTGGCTAATTACTGATTTCATTTCGCGCCCACTGCGCGTCATTGACTCATAAGCGACGGGCTAAGGCGGTCGTATGTGAGCCATTACAGATGTTGTTACATCTATAATGGCTTGTGCGACTGTCAGCAAGCTGTCGATTTTTCTAACGGGTTGGGTGGCCGTCGGTGAGGGCCTTCGATGAAAGCGACTATTCTAGTAGTGTAAATCTCATGGATGTCTTGGTATTCATGATTTGAAGTCTAAGAGTTTTTCTCTTCATGCTATGATAATTCAAACATACTTAAACAATTCTAATTCTTTTTGGGTTCAAGTTGTTAAAACCAAATACGCTATGATGGGTTGTTATTCTCCTTCTACCCTGGTTAAAAAATCTTGGGCTTGGAAACAGTTTAATGATGCTTTTTCTAAACTCAAGTTTGCTTTTCATAGAGTTATTGGCTCTGGTTCTAGCACCTCTTTTATGCATGATAAATTGATCCTCGATTTGCCTATCTCCATGAATCCTAGTTATGTTAATGTTAATATGTTGGGTAAACTTACTCATGTTCATCATTTGATGATTTATGAGAAATGGTCAATCTTTATTGGCTTAACTATATGTGATATTGCTATGTGGGGAACCATTGAGAAGATTGTGCTTCGGAATAAACCCTATGATGATTTTTTCATTTGGGTTAATAGTATTAATGGTTTGGAAACTTCTTCCTGTGCTTACCTATTTCTGAAAACTTCTTAACATGTTTCTACTAAAATTAATCCAATCTGGTCTAAACTTTGGAAGCTTGCCACTTCACCCAAGGTAAAATTCTTTTTGTGGAAGTTTTTTCATGATAAATTATTGACTCTATCAAGATTATTCCATTTGGGTATTTTTTTTATTTCAATAATTGTGTTTTATGTGATTCTAACTCAGACACGATTCAATATTTGTTTTTTGAATGTCCTATTGTTTTTGAATTTTGGTCTACTATGGCTCAAAAACTGCAGTTGGCTTTTTCAAGTAAATTAAACTGGTACTTTGGTTGTTGGCTGCTACCAGATTCTTGTCAATTTAAAGCAAGGAACCCTAAGCCATTGTTGCCCATATCTTATGGTTCATTTGGTATTTTAGAAATTAGGTTTTGCATGATGAGGCTCAAAGAAGAGGAGCCATGCATACCCTCTCTCGTTCTCCCACTTCCTCTACCCTTCCTCCTTCCGCTTCTTCCACCCCGATCACCATTCCCTCCTGCACTCCCCCTCCTTGCTCGGCCCCTCTCCCTCACCTTCTCCTTTGGTCCCCTCACCCCACCCAGATTCCTCGCCCTGGCAGACTGTCATTCATCGTTCCAAAAATTGCAGTGTCACTTTCGTTGTTGCACCTAAGCCATCTTCTAAGTCATGGATATCCTCTGGGGCTTCTTTTGCTAATGTGGTGCGCCTTGGCGTTAAGTCCACATCTGCTTCTACTTTCTGTCAGCGCACATTAAACTCCCCCTCGGTGCACGACCCTATCGCCTTCATTGCTAAGCTGCGCTCCTCCTCTAAATGCTTTAACTACTTCAAGCCAGGTCATCGCGCTTTCTCATGCTCTCATCGTCCTCAGTGCTTCGTGTGCTTTCGCGAGGGACACCCCTAGCGCAAGTGTAAGGCCTACGTCCATTCTTCAGTTCCCTCTCGCCTGGCTACCTCCTCCCCGGCTCTTGTTGGTTCTGGAGGAGTTGCGATCCCTGCTCTCATCGGTGCTCAAAGTGGTGCTTCTTCCCGTCAGATAGCTTCGGAGCCCCCTCCCTCTCCTCCCAGGCTTCTCACATGTCGATCTCCCCTCCTTCCCATCGACTGCTAGCTTTTCTTCCCAACTCGGCATCTGCCGCCGACCGCTTGAGATATCTTGCCCATCGTTGCGTCGCCGTTTCCATTCGTGGCCAACTACATCCAAGCGCCGACGTAGCCAGCTTCCTGGCGGATCAATTCCCGAATGGCCGTACACATCGCCGTCTATGGTGTCAGCACCGTCTCCCTGATGGTAGGTTCCTGGTGACTACATCGGCCACTGAGGATGGTGCTTTCTTCTGAAGCAGCCTCCTGCGCACCCAGTTCCTCTGCTGGAGGCATGTCTGTCAGCCCAAGAAGATTACAGAAGAAAGGAAATCTTACAATAACAAGTTGTAATTGAAGAAACAGATGATGATCTTTCTCATTACTTCAAAGAAATCTAGTACATCATTTTATATGTAAAAGAAGCTACCAGTTTACAACCATATATGGTTGGGAACGTTTTGAATGAAACTAAGTAACAGATACAACTTCGTATAAAGAATTCTATTTATATGCAGGATCTCTGAGCTTCTGTGAAGAATATGAGTCACTAATTCTTAACACCCCCTCCTTGACTCATATTTTCATAACACCCAGCTTATATCTAAAGTTTTGAAATGAGTCAACAGACAATGGTTTTGTAAATATGTCAGCGATCTGATCCTTACTCCTACAGAAAAGCAATTCAACCTTTTTCTCTGTTACAAGTTCCCGTATAAAATGAAGCCTTGTATCTATGTGCCTTGACTTAGAATGGAACACAGGATTCCTTGTCATAGTCAGGGCAGATTGATTGTCACATAAGATTTCTGTTGGATCTTTACACTTGTATCCCAAATCAGCTAAGATTCTTCTCAACCATACTGCCTGACAAGCTGCAGTAGTCAAAGCTACATACTCAGCTTCAGCAGTAGACAATGCGGTAGATGCCTGCTTCTTTGACCCCCAGCTGATTGACCCTGTTCCACAATTGAAAACAAAGCCAGAAGTGCTCCTTCGATCATCTATAGATCCTGCCCAGTCTGAATCAGAGTAACCAAACAGTTCAAAAGAAACATTTTTCTGATAAACCAAGCCATAATCCAAAGTACCCTTGATATATCTTAGGATCCTTTTTGCAGCCATCAAATGTTGAGTTCTAGGCTTGTGCATGAACCTTGAAAGCATGTTTACAGGAAATACTAAGTCAGGCCTTGAGTGAGTTAAATACATGAGACATCAAATAATACTTCTGTATTGACATGCATCAATAACTTCACCTTCTGATAAGCCAAGCTTAGTTCCCAAACTCATAGGTGTTAGCACAGGTTTACAATCACTCATTCCAAATCTATGCAATAAATCCTTGGCATACTTGGATTGAGATATGCTTACCCAGGTTTCATGATGAGTGATTTCGAGACCAAGGAAATAGCTCAACTCCCCTAGGTAAGTCATCTCAAATTCCATGAATAACTTTTCCTTAAAAACAGCCATGACTTCTTTGTTGTTACCTGCAAGTATCGGGTCATCCACATACAAGCAAATCACCAAACTGTGTTGATCATCATGACGAGTATAAAGAGTATGATCATGAACACTGCGTATCAATCCACATGATACAAAATAACTATCTATCTTTGAGTACCAGGCCCTTGGAGCCTGCTTTAGGCCATACAATGCCTTTTTCAACAAGTAGACTTTGCCTTCTTCTTTGATAAAACCCTCCGGCTGCTGAACATAAACCTCCTCTCTCAATTCCCCATTAAGAAATGCAGATTTAACATCTAACTGTGACAATACCCAGTGTTTATATATAGCATAAGCAATTACTGTTCTGATAGTGTCGATTCTAGCAACTGGAGCAAAAGTCTCTAGGTAATCAACCCCTTCCTGCTGCATAAACCCTCTTGCAACAAGTCTTGCCTTGTACTTGCAGACAGACCCATCAGAGTTATATTTGATTTTAAAAATCCACTTCAAATCAACAGCTTGTTTATCTTCCGGCAAATCCACAAGCTCCCAAGTACCATGTTTTTCAATAGAATCAAACTCCTCCTTCATGGCTTGTTTCCATTTCAGATTACTGACAGCTTCTTGGTAATTCAAAGGTTCACTGATCTGAGCTGAGTTACATTCCTGGGTTTGAGCATAGATTTCCTGCAAGCTCCTCAACTTCCGGGGTGGAGAATTTTCACTAGAGCTGCTTGAGGTTAGTTGTTCTTCAAAGCTTCCTACATCATCTTCATTCATGGTGTCAATATCAGAATTAGACACCTCAGGTTCAGATACTGACTCAGAGTTACTTGTTTCAGGACACAAGTTTTTATCATTAGTGCTGGTTTTCAATTTCCAATCCCAACACTTGTTTTCATCAATCTTTACATCTCTGCTGATTACAATTCTCATTGTAACAGGATTGAATAGTCTATATGCTTTAGACTCTTGACTGTAGCCAACAAGAACACAACATACAGAATTGTCATCCAATTTCTTCCTAATTTGATTAGGAATTAAAGAATATGCTATACTACCAAATACCCTGAAATGAGCAACTTGAGGTTTGCGTTTAAACAGAGCTTCAAAAGGAGTTTTATCTCCAACTGCAGAAGAGAAGCACCTGTTCAACAAATATACTGCAGTTTGAGCAGCTTCAGCCCACAAAAATTTGGGTAATTATTTATCTTTCAGCATGCACTTCACCATTTCAACAATAACTCGATTTTTCCTCTCAGCCACGCCATTTTGCTGAGGAGAATAGGCTGTGGTGAGTTGTCTTTTGATACCATTTATACTACAGAAATCTTCAAACATGTGTGAAGTGAATTCCCCTCCCCTATCAGTACGAAAACACTTGACAGACTTGCCTAATTCTTTTTCACATTTGACTTTGAATTCTTTGAACTTGTCAAAGGCTTCATTTTTGTTTTTGATAAAGGCAATCCAGGAAAATCTACTATAGTCATCAATGAAAAGAATGTAGTACTGATTACCACTGTAGGAAGGCTCCTGAAATGGTCCGCAAAGATCTGAATGTATCAACTCTAGTGGTTCAGTAGCTCGAAATTCAGCTTTCTTTGGAAAAGAGGATCTGCTCATCTTTCCTAGAACACAGCTCTCACAGGTGTAGCCGAGGGTTCCCTTAATATGATCAAGGCCAATTACCATGGATTTATCTTTTAATCTCTTTATATAATCCAAATTGACATGACCATATCTACAATGCCATAATTTTTCAGTGTCACTGATTTCTGCCTTGAGAGCACAGCTTACTTCATGAGGATTAAAAGAAAACAAATTGTTTTCGGCAACCTTAACTTTTATCAATTCAGAAGTTCTAGTGTTATCAGTGTAAACAACACAATTATTATCTTCAAAAACCAAAGTGAAGCCTTCCTTCATTAGTTGACCAACGCTCAGTAAACTTGAATCAAGATCAGGAACAAAGAGGACATTTTTTATGGTCTTCTTTTGTTGTTCATCAACACAGATGTCACCACGTCCAAGTGCTTTTCTGATGTTGCCATCACCGAACTTGACATTTGCTGTATGAGTCTTGTCTAATCTCAAGAACCAGTCTTCCTGTGCTGTCATGTGGTTGCTGCAACCACTATCAAGATACCAATTTGATTTTGACTTTTTGTTTTCTTGGATGCTTGCCATTAAGATGACTTCATCCTCCTTCTTTTCTTCCGCAAGATTGGCCTGATTCATATGACGGGCTTTCAAACGGCAAAACCTTTCAATGTGTCCGAATTTTTTACAATAAAAGCATTGAATTTTCCTTTTATTTGCTGATCGAGAGTTCCCAGCTTGAGCTTTCTGATTATTTTGATCATCTTCATCATCAGTGGAATCTTCAGCAACAACATTTCCTCTGGAACTTGACTCAGACTTGAAATAATGCTTCTGCCTTTTGCTATCTTCTTTGTGACTGGTTTTCAAAGCCTATTCAACTCTTCTTTCTTCATGGCGCTTCATCCTCTCAAAATGTGAAAGAAGAGAACCAAGCAGCTCGTCAGAGGACATCTCCTCAATATCGTTCCCTTCCTCGATTGCAGCTACTATATGGTCGAATTTTTCAGGCATACTGCGAAGGATTTTCTCAACAATTCGCAGTTCAGTCACATCTTCTCCATAACGCTTCATCTGGTTCGCCATTTCCATGACAAGAGCATAATATCCATTGATGTCTTCATCTTCTTTCATAAAAAGACTCTCAAACTGACGCCTCAAAGTCTGACGCTTCACTTTTTGCACCTTGGTGGTGCCTTGGTAAGTAGTTTTGAGAATACACCAAGCATCATTAGTTGTTTCAGCAGAGGAAATGCGTTTGAATACCTTGGTGTCGTCGGCCTGTTGAATATGGCTTAGAGCCTTTGCATCTTTCTTTCGAGTTTCACGAAGAGCGCCAGCAGTCAGTCCTTCCTCCGAGTAACCAATACTCACTAGCTCCCAGAGATCTTGAGAGATGAAGAAGGTGCGCATCATGATGCTCCAATCTCCAAACTCTACACCATCAAATCTTGGGACGGATGGATTCACCTGATTTGCTGCTGAGGCCATCGGAAACAATCTCCTTGCTCTGATACCAAATGTCAGCCCAAGAAGATTACAGAAGAAAGGAAATCTTACAATAACAAGTTGTAATTGAAGAAACAGATGATGATCTTTCTCATTACTTCAAAGAAATCTAGTACATCATTTTATATGTAAAAGAAGCTACCAGTTTACAACCATATATGGTTGGGAACGTTTTCAATGAAACTAAGTAACAGATACAACTTCATATAAAGAATTCTATTTATATGCAGGATCTCTGAGCTTCTGTGAAGAATATGAGTCACTAATTCTTAACAATGTCTACCTAGAGGTAAATGAATGGTCGCGCAATGCTACTTACTCAACTGTCTCCCCGCTGGCGTTGCGGGTGGGCCTGGAGCTTCACGGACTTCCAATGATCTTTTGGAACATCGAATCGCTTGTGGCCCTAGTGAGTTCTTTTGCCTCTTTTGAAATTGTGGACGAGAGCTCCATACATTGGGACGACTTGGCCGCCTGCCATATGCAGGTGAAGGTTCATGAGTTGTCCAACATCCCAGAGGTTATTCATGTTGTGGCCGATGACTGCCGATTCTCGGTGGACCTCCAAGTGGCCAGGCAGGAGAGTACATTCCCCTCAGCGACTGCTCTAGCGAACGATCCTCCTCCTCCGCCAAATAATGAAGATTACCATGCAAGGGACGAAGAGGAAGATCCTGACTTCGATCCTATTGAGGAGGATCCGCAGGCTGATATTGACGCATCGCTTCCCCGTGGTTCGGGTGGGTTTCCAATGGCTTCAACCATCTTGTCGGTGAGTTCCCTGTCAACGATGCTCTGGCCCCGCCTCTGGTCGTGGTGTCGTTGGCGTTTGGCTCTTCAGAGGCCCCCACATTGCAGGTTGCTACTTCGTTGGCGTTGGATAGCTCGGCGGTGCAGGACGGCTCGCGAGGAACCCCATTGAGTGGTTTGGACCAAGGCTGGGTTTTGTTGCTGTCGGCTCACGCATTTCCTCTTCCATCTCTCCTTTCTAACGAGGCACTTGTATCTCCTGCTCTGCCTCCCTGCCAGATCCTCGATTTCCCTTTCTCAACTTCCCTAGTTGCTTCCCGAGCTGTGCTCTCTTTTTCTTTACCTTCTTGGGCTTTCCTTGACTACAACGGTGCCTTCTCCGCCGCCTTTCAAGGGTCCTGGATACCTCTTCCTGTGCCAAAGAAGCTGCTATTTCCATATCTGGCCTTGGACGTCTGCATGCGGTCGCTGCACGTTGTGCAGCCATCTTGTTTTGTGATTATTTCAGTGGGGCGACAACTGGAGCCTACCGCGCTTCCTGGCATTTTGAACTTTTCAAAGTGGACTTTATCTCTTTCGGATGTCCGGGTTATTGAAGTGTCGGATCCCATTGTGCAAAGGGGGTCAGTTTCACTCCCTCTTACTGGGTCGAGTCATCTTACCGGGTCAGGTCCTTTTCTGTTACGGATCGGGTCAGCATCACTCGCCTCTGACAATTTAGTCTTGTCTAATTGGGCTTCTGGGCCTGCGGATAGCAGTTAGGCCTCGGGGGTCCAGGTTTCTCGGGCCCATGTCCTAATTTGCCCCCCGCGCTCGGTGCTCCAAGTTCTGCATCTATATCGATCTGGTGTAGGCTGGTCACGCCCTCTACTGGTATCTTGGGCGGTGGATTGGCCTCCCAACTTCTTTCAGCCGAGCACTCCTTCACTCCAATTGTTGTCCCTCCTCCGCCCGAGCATGCTCCTAGGGGAAGAAAGGCCAACGCTAAACAGGCTGGGTCGACTTTTGTTCGGCGGAGCAGCAGGCTTTCGGCCTGTCCCATCATGAACCCTATCATGCGCGCGGAATCATGCAAGGCTGCCTTACTTGAGGGACCCGCCTCTACTACTCCACGTTCCCGCCCACCCTCGGATGCCGGGCTTGCGGCTCCAACATGTCGGATATGACTAACTGCATCAACAATGGGGTTATCTCAGCCATCAAGGAGCTTGGTTTCATTTGCGCTGGTGATCAGGATCTTATCATCAAAGTTGTGTCGCCCATCGAGGCTTGAGGGTACCTTCTACCTCCCGTTGTCCCTTTTGTGGTAGTTACTACTTTATTTTATGGACTCGTTAAATGTTTGTGTTGTATTTTCGAACATTTGTGGCCTTAACCATCTTTCTAAATGGTATATGGTCAAGCAACTCATTCAGAACTATGGTTGTACTATTATCTTCCTTTATGAAACTAAGCTGGCTCAAGTATCTAGTCGTATTATTAAACAACTATCTGGTTTTCGAGCTATGAATGCTGATCATTTTCTTTCTATCAATGATGTTGGTTTATCTGGTGGCTTATTGATGTTTTGGAACCCAGCACATTGGAAACTTGCCTCTAGCTCCTTGGGTGACTACTCTATTTGTGTATTGCTTCAATTGGTCAGATCAGGGATTACCTTCAATTTCACTGGTGTCTATGGCCCTTTGAACCGGTCTTTGAGCCCTCTTTTTATCCAAAGCTTATATCGTATCTTGGAAGTGCTTGCTGAACCTCTCATCTTAGGCGGATATTTTAACCTTACTAGGGATGATAATGAGAGACTTAATTGTCACGGTGCTCCCCAGGATTCGAGAGCTTTTTCGAAATTCATTGTCGATAATGATCTCCTAGAATTGCCCTGTCACGGCTCACCTTTCACTTGGACGAATAATTAGAACCCCCCAGCCTTGGCAAAGCTTGATAGAGTTCTCATCAGTTCAACTGTCTTTAACTGCCTCCCTAATCTGAACCCTTATGGAGAATCAAGAAGACTTTCGGATCACACTCCTCTGCTTCTAAAGTGTTGTGTGCAACCTTCTAGAGGCATCAAACCATTTTGGCTCAAGATAAATTGGCTTTCCCAGGAGGACTTCTCAAACATCGTTCTTGCAGGGCTCAATTGGACCGCATCGACCTTCTCAGCTACGACCGATCGTTCCCTCTCTCGTTGGATCAAATCCTAGAAGGACTTTTGGCGTATAATTAAAGATTGGTACATAGCAAAAAGGAAAGGTTGGCAACATAAATGCAAGCTCCTAGAAGACAAGGTTTTGGAAATCAGTGCGACCTTGGACTCTCGAACCTTTTCCGATGAGTTGCATAACCTCCTAAAATCTACAAAAGAAGAGCTTGACAAATTGTATCATTCCAAAGACACCTATTGGCGTCAGAGGGCAAAAAAGAGATGGATCGAGGAGGGCGACCGTAACACTCGTTACTTCCAGCAATGTGCATCTCTGAGATGTAAGGCCAATTGGACATCTTCTTTACAAACTGAGCACGGTCACATTCACTGTCAGCATGAGATTGCCGACCATTTCAGATTGCATTTAAATTCCGTTCTTGGAACATCAGAACGACTGTTACTCTAAATCAATTGGGAATCTATGATTCCATCTCAAGCTGAGTTGTTGCTCGAGCTAGATGCACCTTTCTCCGATTCAGAGGTTTCTGACGCTATCAAGGCTTCCAAAAATTACAAATCCCCAGGCCCTGATGGTCTTCCACTTGAATTTTTCAAGAAGTTTGAGGATTCGATTAGGCCGGGCCTAATCTGAATTCTTAATGATCTACTTCTGCAACATGAGGACTTACACAAGATCAACTTAGCTTTGATAACTCTCATTCCCAAGAAAGAAGGCGCAGTTTTGACCAACGATTTCATACCAATCAGCCTTGAAAATAGTGTGGTCAAGATTTTCTCCAAGCTTTTGGCTAACCGACTGGCTCCCCACATGGCTTCCCTTATTGAAAACACGCAAGGTGCATTCATGCTAGGCCACAGTACTTTCGATTGCTACATGACGGTCGCCGAAACAATATGGGCCTACAACTCCCTAAAGAGAGATTCTTGTATCATCAAATTTGACTTTGCTAGCACTTTTGACTCTATTGGGTGGGATTTCATTAAAGAGATACTCGAGGCCCACGGTTTCTCGTCGTAGTGGGTATCTTGGATTTCGCACCTGATGAGGTCTGCTTCTTCTTCTATCATCATCAATGACTCTATTGGCTCTCCTTTTGCTCACAAACGAGGGTTATGGCAAGGAAACCTCCTATCCCCCCTCATCTTCAATTTGGTAGCTGATGTTCTCTCTAGATTAATTAGTCGGGTTGCACTCTCGGTACACATTAACGGGGTTTTGCAGGGTTATCTCCCTGGGGGCATCTCACATGTCCTTTATACCGACGATCTTATCATGTTCTCTAAAGCAGATGCACACAATTTCGAATCAGATCAGACTTCTCTTCAAATGTTTTGAGCTCGCCTCGGGGCTTCGCATAAACACGACCAAGACAAGTGTTCTCCACATTGGAAGAAATGCCTCTTTGACAAACAACCTGGCTGAGATCGTTGGCTGTTCAACTGGTAGCTTTGCTCTTAAATATCTCGGGTTGCCCCTCAGAATTGGTAAGCCTCACAAAGAGGATTGGTATAGTCTCATTGCAAAACATGACAAGCTTCTAGCTGCATGGCAAGGTCTAAACCTTTCTAGGGTTGGTCGGTTCACCCTCATCAATAGCACCCTGGCGAGTCAAGAATTCTACATGCTCTCTATTTTCTCTGCACCAAAATGGGTGATCAAATGTTTGGATCAACGAAGGCGTCGTTTCTTCTGGTGTGGATCTCGGGACACAAATTGTCCAGGCAAATCACACATCGATTGGTCTACTTTGCTCGATGATATTGATGAAGGGGGCTTGGGCATAATGGACATTGACTTGTATAATCGGGCTCGTCCTTCTAGCTAGATTTGGAAGCTCTGGAGGCGACAGGACCTGGTATGGACTTCCATGGCTTCTACGTTTTACCTTGACTCTCTTGGGTTCGGATATCAGGACCAGATTCCCTTATCTCCTATCTGGAAAAATATTTGCTCTCTCCTTGATGTTTTCCAACTCTCTTTTGATATCTCGGTTGGGGAAGATTCTAGAGTTCGCTTTTGGCTTGATCCTTGGAGTAATGGTACTTATTTGAGCCAAAAATATCCACAGTTTTTTGCACTTGCAACCACTCCAAATTCCTACATCAAAAATTTGAAGGAATTCAACTCTTTAGGCTCCCCCTCAGGATGGAACATACAATTCTCCAACTTCGTCCGTGTCGACGACATTCTTCAGCTACTTGATGATATTCATGACCTCCTCCCCTGCTCAGGTGAGGACTTAATATCTTGGAAATGGACGATCTACGGGGAATTTTCTACCAAATTCCTCTATCAGCTACTGAACTTCTGAGGCGTTCAAGACTATAGGCTTCCATCATGAACTGGCTTGCGTTTCAGAATAAATTACACACTCAGGACAGACCCATCGGCCACGGCATGCAGGTGGACGCTATTTGTGTCATGTGCCTCTCGGCACTTGAATCTCACGATCACCTATTTTATCATTGCTCTTTCACAAGTATAGGGTGGAAGCATCTCCTCTCCTTAATCTCTATGGCATTTTTTCCTCTATCTTATGCCCCTTGGTCCACCGCTTGCAACGACTCACGTTTAAGAAAAATATCGAGATTCAAGGCAATCATGATTTGGAGATGGAAAGTGTGGCTCGAGCGTAACAGTTGTTGCTTTGAATCTACTACTCGCCTCCCTTTTGAGATTGTGTTAGAAGGAGTGTCTCTTTTTCGTCTCTTGTCTTTGTAATTTTACTTTACTATTTTTCCTGTTTTTAATTTTTCGCTTCTCTCTGCTACCACATACTTGTATTTCTCAAATCTCTTGATTAATACAAGGTCATACTTTCAAGAAAAAATGTTTTGCATGATGAAGTTGTGCCCACTATTTTTAACGTAGTGACTCGTATTTTAACATATTCCACACAATATATGACTCATGTTAATCCCGAGGGCACTCTTAATTCCAAATCCAATCTTCTCTCATGGTCTCCCCCACTTGTTGGCTCTTTTAAAATCAATTGTGATGGGTTTGTTTCGGACTGTGATGAAGGTATTGGTATTATTATCAGGAATCATCTTGGTAATTGTACTTATGTTGCTTCGAAATTTATGGATTCTAATGCTATTGTCTTATGTGAAGCCTATGCTATTTTTTATTTTTCATGCTCTTATTGTGGCGGCCTCAAGAAATTACAATAATATCTATGTTGAATCCGACTGCAAAGTGTTGGTGGACAGCTTCAATAATAATTCTCAATCGTCGTCGTGGACTATTCATGCTCTTTGTAATAATATTGTATCGTTACTTGATAATTTTTTTCATGTTTCTATATCTTTTGTAAATAAAACAACAAACAAAATTGCCCATTGAACAACAAATCGAGCTCAAGTTCGAATGGAATTCGAAATCTGGACCTCCATCCACTCATCCTGGATCATGACTCTTTATCTTTTATTACGTGATTAATAATATTTAGTTTCTTTTTCCTGAAAAAAAATCAATTAAATCTCTATTTGGATAAGAGACCACACCATCATGTCCAAACGTCAAAATCTAGAAGTGTTAGATTCACCTCGATCTTGTTTGTTAATCATAGGCTTTTCAAGTAACTTATTAGAAGATCATCTTAGATATTGCACATCACTTCAATAATTAAACTCTTGCACATAGTAACCCAATAGTCATATACATTATTTAAAATTAAATACTATACACCTCTTACTACTTAACCTGCAAAATATACCAACACAACAACCATAAAACTAACTATTCAGAATATGCACACACAAAATAGTTATCATTGAATTCCATCAATCAAGGCTTGCAATAGTCTCTAACCAATTCACCCAAACATTAAAAAATAGAGAGAAACTCTATTCATCTAAAATTTAATCAATTTAATATTAATAGTAAAAATACCCAATCTTCAAGTAGTCAATCACAACCAATTTAACAACTAAAAATCAATATTTAATCCGCCAATTTAATGTTATATTTATGTTTTAACACTACTATAAATTAGGAATCTGTATTGGCAGTTTTGCGACGGTAAAGGTGGCGATCGCAGATGCGATGATTCTACGACCATGGGCAACGGGGGTCACAGTCACCACATATGCGATGGCCATGTGACTGAAACATCTGCCGTCAAAAAATTAATAACCTCACGACGGCATTAATTTTGCGACGGCATCAATTTTGTGACGGCATGGCGATCTCCTTTTGCGACCGCCACGTGCAATCCCTTTTTTCTTCGATCTCTCTGTCGCTGCTGCCCGCCGCATGCGTCTCTCTCTCTCTCTGGCTGTCGAAACCCTAGCCACTAGCGGCTAGGGTTTTGGCTGGTGATGGCAAAAGAGGAGGGCCGACCAGCCCTCCCTGATGCAACACAAGAGGCCGGTCTAGATTCTAAGCATTGTCAATCTCATCACCCAATTTGATAGGAAAAGTTTCATATCATCAAAATATTTGATTGGATAAGTTTTCGAGCTAGTTTGAAACTAGGGTATCCTTCTTGATTCATTTAGCTAGTTTGGGTGTGTTAATTTGATTACCAACATGAGCTATATATTGCAATAGTCATTCCTGCATTAGGCAAACATGAAGCACTTGATGTTTTATTTCCTGGGGAATGCTTTAAATTTCATGAGCAAATGAAGAACCATTATGCCTGTAATTATTTAACATGGAATTATTTTGCAAATAGGTGTTCCCTATGTCGCATATATGATACCGAAAGGCTTTCCCTCCTCACGCGCGAACAATTTCATTGGGGCAATCTTCCAGGCCACACCAATCTTTGTCAAACCAATACAAGCACATCTGGTACATAAAGGTCCGCCATGGGAAGTTATTCCACTCCTCAACATCCTCCACCAGCGTCAACGCCCATGGTTACACAGCGGCTCTCATTTCTCGAGCTATAAACACTGCATGGGATAACAATAGAAGGGAAAGCTTTATTCCATTGCCCTCCCAAATCTTCGAATCCTCATCTTCACCAATTGGATTCCCAACCACATCCTTCAACGACTATGCTCGACGGACTCTTCATTATGCCAATATCGGTGGTGAAGTCTATCTGATGCCTTGACATAAGGTCCTCTTATCTAATTAATCCGGCATTTCTCCATATTTAAGCCTCGTCACGAGGCAAAACTCCCGCCTGGAGAATCTAGCCTTTATACTCCCAAAGACAAACTAGAATTCATTGTCCGGTGTATCTGGATGTACTATTCTTCGAGATAGTTCAACGTGCACGAGATTCGAACATAAGTGATTTTTTTGTGTTAACCTCAAGCAGCTCACCAGAGCTTGATTCTGTTGTTGGCCAAGGTTTTCAACCTTGGTCTTAATCTCAGTTTTGATGATAACAAACATGAAACTAATTATTTCATTGACACTACAAAAAAACAAGCTATCACCGACGGATTAAATCCGTCGATAATAGTCCAAAATCCATCGGCAATATTTTTACCGACGGATACTTCTATCGGTAACATCTGTTGGTAAAATCTGCTAGGCAATACCGACAGATATCATAAAATCCATTGGTATTACCAACGAATATTTGAGTCTGTTGGTATTACCAACGCACATATTAATCCGTTGGTATTACCAACGGAAATTTTGTGTCTATTAGTATTACCAACGCACATATTAGTCTGTTGGTATTACCAACGGAATTTTGCATCTGATGGTATTACCAACGCACATATTAATCCGTTGGTAATACCAACGCACATAATCCGTTGGTGTTACCAACAGAATTCTGTGTCTGTTGGTATTACCAACTCACATATTAATCCGTTGGTATTATCAACGGAATTCTGTGTCTATTGGTATTACCAACGCACGTATTAATTCATTGGTATTACCAACAGAATTTTGAGTCTATCGGTATTACCAATGTCTACCATTTCGTCGGTATTTTCGTTGGTAAGCAACAGAATGTATCCATTGGCACGATTGGTGACCATCAGATTTCATACATACCATATTAATTTGACACAACCACACAACCACACAACCACAGGTTACACAAACCCTGACTTCATATCATCCACACAACTACATTTATACTCTCAATAATGATACATTTAATTTAAATTCACAAGTAATTTCAAAATACATAGTGTATTGTGTTAGTAGATATGATTTCAATTGATTCTAAAATTCATCAAATACATCTCCTGATTTCAAAATAAAGTACGTATCGCTGATTCTTTTTTGCCAAAAAGTATATCTTTACACCAAAACTTTTCATCCTTTGTATACCTACATATAAATATTATAGAGATATTAATAAACCTGATATATCAACACAAAAGAACTAAAAGAAAATAAAAAGAACTCAAATAAAATACTAGTTGATTCACTTGGATGAACACTAATATTAGAACCGAATAAATCTTAGAACATTGATCCACTAAGAAAACACACTAGCAATGAAGAATTGACAAATTGAAGATGTTGATTGGTCATAATTTAGCATTGATATATAGTACAGCTAGTCACTGCAACTTGCATAATACTTTTTTACTTATTTTATCACTCTTTTTAGAATAACCTAGTATATTGGTAACTAGAACTAGACTTAATATATATACATTTTTTTGTAAAATGGAACTAGACTTTGTGATGTACTTGACAATGGTGAGGAGTCTTATTCTTATAGATTGAGGTCCTATGTGATGTACTTGGACGCTGAGACATTGCAGAGATATGCAATAAATCCAAGGAATCTATATCATTGATTGAAAAGCATACACATGCTTTGTTTGGGATTCATCAGCCCACCATTTGCATGATCATGAAGATAAGAATCAAGCACAAGGTGAGGTTCATGTAGCTGATGAATGGACCCCAACCACCCATAAATGTTCTTCTCTGAATATGCAGCCACATGATGAGAGTGACTTCTTTGTCAAAGGCTGGAGCTAAAAAAAGCATTATTGTTAGGTTACTCCAACTACCACCCACCCCCCCTAAACAAAAACTAAGACAAGATATGAGCCCATAGTGTTGTGGTTGGATAATAATAGAAAACCAACTTGACTTGCTATGCTTAATTGGCTGATGGTTCAGCTCTTAGTTTGTGGACAGTTGCATGTGTTCACGGAATCCCCAATTGATAACTGATAAAAATGGGAATGCTAATTTAATTAAAGTTATATACAGAAACTATTGAGAATTATACGAGTCATAATAAATTCTAACTATCATATGATAAATCCTAATGACGGTGTCCAGTTGAGCTTAATGAATCTTATGTTGAGTTTAAGAATATTCTATATGATGTAGTGTTCAGTTGAGCTAGATTATGTTTGATTAATCAACAATCAAAATGAGAGATCTGCTTATTATGGAGTCTATCTATTGAGAGATGCAACGTACCATAATCATAGCCCAACTGATGAAGGTGAAGGTGGAGGAGGAGGTGGAGGTGGTGCAGTAAAACTCGAAGGAGAATCTGTTGATTGCATGATAGGAAAACCAAATTGTGTCAACAGTAAACGAACTTGTGATTGCAAACAACGTAGATTTTCTTTCAAAAATTCTAGTGCTAGAGCAAGTGGAATTATGGATTATGGTCATGCTAACCTTTGGGGACCCACTAGTGTTCCCACTCAGGGAGGAAACAAATATTTCTTGTCTATCATAGATGATTACACCAGAAAGGTCTGGATTTACTTGTTGAAGACCAAAGACAAGGCTTCTGAAGCATTCAAGCAATGGCATACTCTTATGGAGAATCAAATTGAAAAAAGGTTGAAGTGTTTGAGACTGATAATGGTTTGGAGTTCTATAACTTCAATTTTGATTCATATTGCTCTACTAAGGGAATCAAGAGGCATAAGACAGTTAGGCTCACTCCAAAACAAAATGGAGTGGTCGAGAGGATGAATAGGACCATATTGGAGAAGGCTAGATGCATGTTGCTTACATCAGGTTTGAAACAAACTTTGTGGGGGGAAGCAGTTAATACTGCAGCTTATTTTATTAATAGAATTCCCTCCTCTAGCATAGGTTTCAAAACCCCAGAAGAGAT
The DNA here is from genome assembly GCA_034359265.1 of Canna indica. Lineage (NCBI taxonomy): Eukaryota > Viridiplantae > Streptophyta > Magnoliopsida > Zingiberales > Cannaceae > Canna > Canna indica. Next base: position 24,134,560 of record CP136898.1, on the reverse strand, counting down.
GTGGTCAAGGAGGAAGCCGAGATTGGACTACTTAAGGACTTTTGGGTGTGCTGCTTACACACACCAAGATGTTGGGAAGCTTGAGTCAAGATCAGCAAAGGGAGTTCTGTTGGGGTATCCTGAAGGTGTTAAAGGCTATAGGGTCTTATTGCTTCAACCTGGTGAATATAAGATTCAGATTAGCAAGGATGTTGTGTTTAATGAATCTGAGTTTCCTTCATTGAATAAGGAATGCAACGTGAATGGTGAAAGGCACTCAAAAAATGAAGTATTTTGGTTTGAGACTCGATCTGATTCTATTAAGCCTTTACTTTATCATCTTGATAATGAAGAAGGTGATAGAGTTGATGATGAAGAGGGAGTCAACACTAATATGTCCTCTCAAGGAGAGGCACTTGACCCAAAGGATGTAAATCCTAAGGATCAGGTGGCTGAAGAAGGGGATTTGCCACAACCAATAATTGAAGAACCTACAGAATCTATGGATATCTCTAACTATTAGTTAGTGAGAGATAGAGAGCCTAGAATCAGAGTTCCTAATAAAAGATATGAAGCTAGAAATTTGATAGAGTTTACACTGATGACTTCAGAACAAGTCAGGTTTATTGTTCCTGAAAATTATCACCAAGCTATTATCGGTCCAGAAGCAAGGAATTATCAACATACATTAATCATAAGATCATTAATATTGCAAGAAAAACTAGTAGTAGAAATGCATACCTTAATCCAATTAATAAACTTGGAAGAAAAATTAAGCATGTTAAGCATATTATAAATGGAGCTTCAAGAAACACTATCATATCTACAATAGTATAGCCTAACAATTTCTGATAAATTACTCCAAATATCTCTCAAATGCTCAAATGCATAGCCATATAACTAAGCAACTTTTATAGATGACATATTTGCATATATAATACAGATATTTATAGGTAACAAGGTTTAAATATTTGGGAGTAACAAGCAATCAAAATAGAAAGCCAACAACATGAAACTCATATCCGATCATACAATAACCTACTAGGAACTTTAGAGAAACAAGTATGAACCCTTAGGATAAAATGACCCTTTGGTGAAATTTTGAAGCTGTGGAATTTTGCTATAATTTTTCTATGCTAAGAATATTGCTAAATGAATTCAAGAATTAGTCAACGGAAGTCAGCATGTAAAACGAAAAGATGTTGGTTGTACAAGAAGCATAACAAGTTTTTGACATCCTTCCCTTTTTTTCACATGTTTCCTGACAAACACTTTGACTCATATACAGTTATTGCAAGCAACTTCGAAACTAGTTTGACTCATTCCAAGGCTATTAATTGATCTCTAGAAACAAAAGATTATTATATAATTTTTTATGTACTCATCCTTGAAATAGTAAAACCAAAATAGTTTTGTCACATCTCTGAGCTTCTAAATCACTTTAAATTTAGCTTACTTTACATCTCTATTAAATAGGAAAATCTTATGCCATTACATGCAAGGAACATATATATTTAATTTCTAGGAATGAATTTAAGTATATATAGATAGTTCAAAAAGGATAATTAAGGAATTTTATTTTTTACCAATAATTAAGGAAATTAGTAAAGCATATATCCTTCAGTCGCCGTCAAGCATTCAAACAATCATGTGATGATTCTTAAACAACCATGTGCTCAACTCTGAAGAAGAAATGGGCCACCAAATCTTCTCCTTTATCATAAATAAAAGACATCTATTGATCCATAAAATATATGGACCACTCTCTTGATAATTAATTTCTTTACATTCTCATTGTCGATGTATGTACGCATAGATGACATTTAATTATTTTTCCACCAATGAAATTAACTAGTTGATGCACCACATGTGATATACACACATGTGTCAACAGCTCAAAAGAACAACATGGAAGTTCTGTGGCAAGAATGGCACACTAGATCATGATCTCAAGCAACAACAGCCAAATGCTAGTTAGAAAGATCAGTAATATTATGATCTCAAGCCAAATGCTGGTGAAATTAATCATTTGCTAATTGCCCAAATTCTAGATCCTAACATCTTCAACAGTGATAGCCTCTGATAACAAGCATTGCTTGACAACATGATAACAAGCTTTGGCATTATATATGTCCTTAATTAGTCTTAAAAGAAGTCAAGAGCGAAGCTGCATCGATAACAAAATCGATTGCATCTGATGGCAGTTTCTTGCACATATTTGCTGCAGTTGATAGTTCTACACTCTGAACTCCTGTGGAAAAAAAGTGAAGAGAAGATAACACTGCCACAAGTGCACCAGCTCGCAAGCAACCCAACTCTTGTGATATCTTCTTGTTAGCTTGTAGGGATTGTTCTGCTATTGAGGAAGAAAAGAAAAAGATGACGTGTTCCATATGATGTAGGAGTGGGGTCTGTCATGTACTCTATGCTGTGTACAAGACCAGATGTAGCTTTTTCAATAAGTGTTCTGAGTCGATTTAGGGCGAATCCTGGACTTGAACACTAGAATGGCCTTAAGTTCCTACTAAGGTATCTCAAGTCTACTGTTTCTTATGGATTGTGCTACTCTAACTATGAAGATGTACCTATTTTAAAAGGCTTCGTGGACTTAGATTATGCAAGCAATAAAGATAATCGCAAATCTACGAGTTCGTACTATTTTACTTGGTCTAGTTGTTGTGTGTCTTGGAAATCACAACTTCAGTCCATCGTCGCTCTTTCCCGTACTGAAGCAGAGTTCATATCTACAACAGAAGCAGTAAAATAGGCATTATGGCTAAAAGGACTCTTAATGGAGTTAGAGGTGTATGAGGGAGAGACAAAGCTGTTCACAGATAGTCAAAGTGTCTACTTCTTATGTAAAGATCATGTATTTCACGAGAGATCAAAACACATAGATGTAAGACAATACTTCATTCATGATAAAATTGAAGCAAAGGAGGGCTTTACTTGTTTAGGTGGGACGGCTCAAAAAAAAAAGGAGGGATTTGGTTGGTCGGCTGAAAAAAACGGGTGAAGTAAAATTTGTGGAAAAAATTACCAACGGATTTGAATTCATCCGTAAATTTGTCAGTAGTATCAACAAAACAACTCCGTTGGTAAATAATCCGTCGATGAAAGTCAATTTTTTTGTAGTTGGATGGATTGGGTGATATTGCTTTTCTCTGTTGCTCTAGTTGGGTATTGGATATTTGGCAATGAAATTGATGACAACATCCTAATCACCTTGGGAAAGCCAAAATGACTGATTGCAGCAGCTAACTTGATGGTTGTTATCCATATAATTGGTAGCTATCAGGTAATTTCATTAATGGATAGAGACGGGATATTAGTTAATATTAATCAATCCAGAATAAATTTCACTAATAAATCACGAATTGAAGTCATTTTTTTCCAAGACCCCAGGTTATGGATCTTTAAGCTCAATAAATCAATCATGTGAATTTATTTCCAAGTAAACGGCTAAGAGTAACTTAAGTAAATGCAAGAAAATATTGACTTGAATATTATTTAGGTAACAAACTAGTTTTTTCAGCATGTAAAATATATGCTTTTATCCACTGTCAAAAAGTTCTCAAATTGTGCTATATTGCTAATTTTTGCAGGTTTATGCTAAGGTAGAAAAGGTAGCAAAGCCAGGTAGCAAAGCCCTATAACACTTCACGTAAAAGATCCAAGTAAGAATGATGCTCATATCTTTCAAGCCTATGTATCAGACAAATAAAAGAACATGCCCATAACAAACAAGTGAGGAGCAATCTTAGATGCCAAATACTAAAACAACAAAAAAGCAGAAAAGATACTACTATCAACCTATATATACACAGATATTAAAGAACAAAATCAAGCAGAAAAGATACTAGGGAGTTCATATCAAATCAACAACTCTATAAAAACCAATTTATAAACAGCAAAATGCCAAAAAAAAACTTACGTTCTTGGATATCCAATCATAAGACAGCAGCACATTTAACATATCTTAAGAGCAACCAACTGCTCCATGATCCTTGATCCCTATCATGTAGTGTACATTCTATCCATGCTATCCTTGCATGAATATGAAATCTATTTTAAGGATTATGAATGCATGATCTTGTACTAAATAGCAAAAGGAGTGGATGTCTACAAAGCAAAATAAGATTACCAGTAATTCTTACCTAAAATGAAATCTATAGCTTGATGTGAAAAGGAAGCAAAGGAAGCTCCAATTTTTCCATGCATGAAAAAAGAGGAATCTAAGATAATTCCATTTTTAATAGAAAGATGATCAATAGTTACTATTATTTCAACATGTATTGATATCTACAATGAAGTCCATCAATGTGGAAATTGACTGCCACCATGCTAACTATAATTATCTAAGCTAAAACTATCTGCCAGGATGGGAGGAAGAAATCAGTATTCTAGGTATTCTCATGATGCTATTTTCTTCCTAGAATTACAAACTTTATGTGTAATGAACAGAACATGAGTCATGATATTACTCTGAAAACAAATTCAAAACACATTCAACAAAGTAGGCTCAACAAGAAGTATATCTAGGTTGCTTTCTTATTCATATTACCAAATGAATAAGTTTAATTTGATTTTATACTCTATTATATGTATATTATATACTCTATTTTGCTGGAATTGTATTACTCAAATGAATATAGAAGTATATCTAGGTTGCTTTCTTATTCATATTACCAAATGAATAAGTTTAATCTGATTTTATACTCTATTATATGTATATTATATACTCTATTTTGCTGGAATTGTATTACTCAAATGAATATTAATTTTTTGGAAATGATGAACACTACTACTACAAGGTTAAGACTGCCGCTTGTATTCTCTGCATTTGCATCATATCCATAAGTGGTCTCATTTAATAATAACTTGACCTTTTTATAATTTCTTATATCTATCTTTTATCAGATATGAGATATTTGACACAAACTCCAATTATCATCTATCTAATTAATTTTCCTGCTAATTAACTCAACGTATGAGATCGATAGAAAATATATAATGACCTCCTAATTAAATTCAATTAAAATTATAAGGATTTCTGAACTATGAGAGGAGAGATAATATTATATGCATTACAAAACTAAAACTGAGGTTACAAAAAGGAAGAAAAGATTCTTACTCCTTGCACTTTGTAAACTTAACTTTTGATGCATATGCGCAGGAAAGCTTTATGTGCATCTTTCGAGCATGCGGAGTCCCTATCAAGAATCAATATCCCAATTAGGTTTGAAATTTGCCTTCATATTGAAGCTTCATCACCCAATAAAGTGAGTAAAAAAAAAACATGCACTTTTAGAAAGCAATTGAAATAATTCTGCTGACATTGGAGAGAGCATGCATGCAATCAGTTCCACCATTCATAGTTCTACTAATCCTTGACACTTCCACCATTCACCGAACTAGAAACTTTAGTGCACAAGAAAACAAAGTGGAAGGAAATCAAACATACATGAATCAAATATACCTAGAGATTTAATACAAGAAAAAAAGATAAAAAATCATGCTGGCAAAACATGAACCAAAAATCAATACTTAGAAAGGAATGTGTTCTATATACAATGCTTTGAGTAGACATATTTTGTGGTCACAATTCACTTGAACTTGTTCAAAATGCAAACAAGTTTCATGATACTTATTCATATACTCACTATCTAAGATTGCACGAAGAACTTTATATTATTTTAAATTTTAATCATTCATCCTCTACCTTTTAATTTTTCGAGAGAAACGACTATATATTTCAAATGTTTATATCATTAATGGGCATAAATTTTTGCTTTAGTACACAAAAGAGGCTTTCTAGGAGGACTATGTTTGGAGAACAAACCTTGTCAAAATCTAAAGTTAATAAAACTGATTGCACACTGCAAGGATATTTAAGCATCAGTTCGAGTGTTCCATGTGATTTAACATACCAGGAAACAATCTGAAAAATAACAACTTGCATTGTGCACCCATGTGATTTATATATACCAACATCTTGAGCCTCTTATTCATCGTGGTTAACATACTCATAAAGAATGGAATTACTTTCACCTAGCAAAGGATTCAAGTCCTTGATCATCCTAACCGGACTTGGAGACAAATCAAATATAGAGTTACTCCAAGAATCACCATGTCCCATCTTCTCAAGCCTGGCAAGTTACTAGCGACATTTTGAGAGCTAAAAAAAGAAACCACAAGTAAAACTGGACAGCTAAAAAAAGAAAAAGAAATCTTGAGAGCTAGGGTTTCATGAGAGGAGGGAGTAAGGGATAAACCACATATTCGGGTGGCCTGCAAGATAGGCGGCAGCGGCGAGATGTAGATTTGAGATCGGGCGGCTTGCGAGATCGACGGCGGCGGCGAGAAATCAGTGTAGTCGGTGAGAAATCAACGGCGAGATGTAGATTTGAGATCAGATGACTTGCGAGATCGACATCGGCGGCGAGAAATCAGTGGCGAGATGTAGATTTGAGATCGGGCGGCTTGCGAGATCGACGGCGGTGGCGAGAAATCAGTGTAGTCGAAGAGATGTAGATTTGAGCAGCGAGGGGTTCGTCGAGCAGTGGGCATGGGAGGGAGAGTGCGGGAAATATGGAAAAGGGTGGGTTTTGAGATATCAGTGTAGTCGGCTAAAAAAAGAGGCACGGGAGATAATAAAAAAAAAAAGGGAGGGACTAATGTTGGTCGGCTGAAAAAAAAAGTGAGCGAAGTAAATTAAAATGAGGAGTTTTTTAATTAGTTGGCAAAATTATCGACGAATTTGGATCCATCGGTAAATTTGTTGGTAATACCAACAAAATAACTTTGTCGGTAAATAATCCGTCGGTGAAAGTCAAGTTTCTTGTAGTGTGAGAAATACTTTCAGGTTCCATATCAATTAGCTCTCGACGTCCTCAATTGAAAAAATTAGAGAAATCAAAGAAATCGGAGAAATCAGCAAGGACGCTCGTCGACGCTCGGGATTCTTCAGGAAGTTAGAGTTTAGGTTTAGGGTGTCTAGAATGAATATATAATCCTCTCTTATGATGCAAAGAACCCAAAAACTAAATTCGAGCCGCAAAACATCAAAAATCGAAAAATCAAAAAACGGCCCTGAAATTCACTAAGCCTAAGGAATTCCTTGGAGGGCTATATGACTTAGACATTTTCTTGGCACCAGAAATTTTGGTAATTGTTCCTTAGGTAAAAACTAGATAACGAGATATTTTTAAGAATTTTTTGGAAGCCTTTAGCCTACCCATATTAGACCCGGAAGATTATAAAATTTTCGTTTTTCAGAAATTTGTACTAGACCCCAAAAGTTATATTTTGATTCTTAACGATTTTGATTTTTTAACATTTATATTTTAAAATTATTTAACTTAAAGTTAAGAAATATTATATAAGAGCACTTAGCGAAGACGAAACCCAAAAACGAACAAACAAGCAGAAAACACAGCCAAACCAAACCTGATTTTCCAAAAGTGGCAGAATACATTCGGTCGCTCGCTCGATCGATCAACGATCGACCGGCAAACAATCGGACGGCGAAAATGACAATTTCTCTAGTCGTTGAGTTGGTTGTTAGAGGCCAACTCTTCATGGTCTATAAATACAAGACCATGAGAGCCTTCCTCCCTTGATCCATCATTCTATTAAGCCATTTTTTATCATTGCAAAAGCTTTTCTTGAGCAATTCCTTTGCAAACCCTAGTTCTCATGATACAAACTTGATTTTGCCTTCAAAACTTTGATCGATTCATCATTGAGGCATCGAGATGAGCTTGGATTCATTGTTTGGAGCTAAGTATTAATTGTATTATTTATTTGCTCCATTTACTTGTATTTTTGTGGCTTATTCATTGTATTTGAGTTAGTGTAAGACAAATAGTGTAGGTCTTGAAATTTGGTGGTAGCCTTGGTGTTTGAGATTTAAATCCACCGGTGTAAACTCGGTTTACTAGGATTAGTATTGTTGTCCTTTAGGTTTGAGGTGGGAGAGTGCTCTCAGTAGGAAGGCGGAGACTTCCGGGTGTGGAAGTGCCTTCTGTGTGAGAGCAGAGACTCTCCGGTGAAAACGTCCTCGTTGTAATGGAAATAATTAATCTAGTAAAGTTTAGTTTAGAAATTCTAAGTGCGGTGCTTAGGTAGTGGAGTAGGCATTGGGGCCGAACCACTATAAATCGATCGTGTTTGCATTGCCTATTGTGATTGTGCCTTAATTGCTATACTTACTTGTTTCAGTGAATTGCTTTCTTGGTTGTGTTTAATTGTCTTATTTATTGCTTCCGCTTGCTATTCAAATTAGTATATTGTCTCACTAATCAAGAAACGATTAAAACCGACACTACAAGAGATTATTTCTTTAGTGACAATTAGTTTGTAGCAATAAGATAACTGCTGCTAAATAACTTAAAGGTACATCATTTAGCAATACAGGCACATCTGGTACATAAAGGTCCACCATGCGAACTTATTCCACTCCTCAACATCCTCCACCAGCGTCAACGCCCATGGTTACACAACGGCTCTCATTTCTAGTGCCATAAACACTGCATGAGATATCCATAGAAGGGAAAGCTTTATTCCATTGCCCTCCCAAACCTTCGAATCCTCATCTTCACCAATTGTATTCACAACCAGATCCTTCAACGACTATAGCTCGACGGACTCTTCATTTTGCCAGTATCGGTGGTGAAGTCTATCTGATGCCAATATCGTCACGAGGCAAAACTCCCGCTTGGAGAATCTAGCCTTTATACTCCCAAAGACAAACTAGAATTCATTGTCCGACGTATTTGGTTGTACTATTCTTCGAGATAGTACGATGTGGACGAAATTCGCACATAAGTAATTTTTTTGGGTTAACCTCAAGCAGCTCACCGAAGCATGACTCTGCTGTTGGCCTAAGGTTTTCAACCTTTGTCTAAATCTCGGTTTTGATGATAACAAATATTGAACTAATGGTTTCATTGAGAAATACTTTCATATTCCATATCGGTTTGCGCTCGACGTCCCCGATAGAAAAAATAGAAGAAATCAACAAGGATGCTCGTCGGCGCTCAGAATTCTTTGAGAAGTTAGAGTTTTAGTTTAGGGTGTCTAGAATGAATATGTAATCCTCTCTTATGATGCAAAGAACTCAAAAACCAAATTCGATCCCCAAAACATGAAAAATCAAAAAAACAAAAAACGGTACTGGAATTCACTAAGCCTAGGGAGCTCCTTGGAGGGCTATATGACCTAGACATTTTTTTGACATCAAAAGTCATGGTAATTGTTCCTTAGGTAAAAACTAGATAACAAGATATTTTTAAAAAAAAATTGAAGCCTTTAGCCTACCCATATTTGACCCGAAAGATTATAAATTTTTTATTTTTTGGAAATTTGTAATAGACCCCGAAAGTTATATTTTGATTCTTAAGTATTTTAATTTTTTAGATATTTTTATTAAATCCAAATGGGGGGTAATCCTTATATAACATTTATGTTTTAAAGTTATATTAACATAAAGTTAAGAAATATTATATAAGAGGACTTAGCGAAGCCGAAATCCAGGAACGAACAAACAAGCAGAAAACTCAGCCAAACCAAACCTAATTTTCTAGTTTCGGTCGATCGAATGGTGCCAAAAAGTGCCAGAATGCATTCGGTCGCTGGACGGTCGCTCGGTCGGTCGACCGACGATCGATCGGCAAACGACCGGATGAAGAAAATGACTATTTTTCTAGAGTTGGCTGTTTGAGGCCAACTCTTCATGGTCTATATATAAATACAAGACCATGAGAGCCTTCCTCCCTTGATCCATCATTCCATTGAGCCATTTTTTATCATTGCAAAAGCTTTTCTTGAGTCATTCCTTTGCAAACCCTAATTCTCATTATACAAACTTGATTTTGCCTTCAAAACTTTGATCGATTCATCATTGAGGCATCAAGAGGAGCTAGGATTCATTGTTTGGAGCTAAGTATTAATTGTATTATTTATTTGCTCCATTTACTTGTATTTTTATGGCTTATTCATTGTATTTGAGTTAGTGTAAGACATAGAGTGTAGGTCTTGAAATTGGGTGGTAGCCTTGGTGTTTGAGATTTAAATCCACCGGTGTAAACTCGATTTACTAGGATTAGTATTGTTGTCCTTTAGATTTGAGGTGGGAGAGTGCTCTCAGTAGGAAGACGGAGACTTCCGGATGTGAAAGTGTCTTCTGTGTGAGAGCAGAGACTCTCCGGTGAAAACGTCCTCGTTGTAATGGAAATAATTAATCTAGTAAAATTTAGTTTAGAAATTCTAAGTGTGGTGCTTAGGTAATGGAGTAGGCATTGGGGCCGAACCACTATAAATCGATCGTGTTTGCATTGCCTATTGTGATTGTGTCTTAATTGCTATACTTACTTGTTTCAGCGCATTGCTTTCTTGGTTGTGTTTAATTGTCTTATTTATTGCTTCCGCTTGCTATTCGAATTAGTATATTGCCTCACTAATCAAGAAACGATTAAAATCGAAATTAGGCAAAAAATTTAGTTAACACACTATTCATCCCCCTCTAGTGTGGTCATTTCACCAACATCTACGAGGTCACCAAACTCTATAAAATATAATTCATACATAGTAGATGATATCTTAACAAAGACAACCTTGCATGTTGGTCTAAATTTGCTGAATACTCAACGTCTCCCTTTTATGAATTGGATAATGTTTAAGGTTCTATTATTGCATACAATTGGATCCATTTGCAACATAAACAGCGGAATCACACAATGTTAGCAAAAAACAGAGTAGCGATACCCCAATTACAACAGGTGGGTTGTTGTGTCTTTATCTCGGGATGTTGTAACCATGAGCGAGTTGTTGTGTCTTTGTCCCGAGTAGTTGCTACCCTGGGTTGGATGTTATAACATCATGTGGGATATTATATGTGACATTATAACATCCAAGGCGATGTTATAACATCCCATGAGATGTTTAATTTGTTAACATCTTGTGTGATAACATTCGATCCCACTGGATCTTAAGATGTTATGGGCGAGATGTTTGTTGGATGTTTGTTATCATCCTATGGGATGTTTGTTAACATTCCGCCCACACAAAATATCTCACTCACAACCTCACCATGGAAACTCAAAACAACCCTCTCAAAAACATCTCTAGGTGGGATGTTATAAAATCTCGTCCTATGTTATAACATAGGACAAAATGTTATAACATTCCACCCGGCCACAACCTCATTTCGAAAACCCAATCGAAGAACAATCTTGGAAACACAACGCATCTTGCCCAAAACCAGAATGAACAATAAATTACCTATTTTTCTTTCTTTAGGGTTTGCAAAGTCGCTATCATGCCTCTCCTTTCCTTCCTACAAAACCTCGTTCTCTCTCTTTTTCTTCTTGCTTCAGGGTTTGTTTCCTCTCTCCTTTTCTTCTTGTGGTTGCAAATAGCAAACTCGGCAAGAATACCATGCTTGATGCTTTATTTATGAACATTTTGCAACATTTGGGTTCAATCAAACGGATCGGATATATATATATATATATATATTATCGTATGGCAACTTAAAATATAGAGATAATTTTGTCCGAATAACAATTATCTTGGTTATTTTTTTGTTAAACTTAATATTGAAGGTCATTTTTAAAAGAAATTATCCGAAAGGATCATATATGAAAAGCACCCTTTCAAAAGTTAGATTTTAATTAAAATCTACTGAATTGAATTGGGTAAACATTCGGTCAAGTCAATCATTGAGATTAGGTCGAGCCAATTAACTTTTGAGGTGATCAATCAAGTTTCAATATTTTAAACTAAAATTTTTAAGTAGAAAAGAAAATGAATTTTCAAATCAGATAAAAAAGAAATAGAGTGGATGAGTGAGGTCCCTGCATGTTATCAAATCAGATCAAATTGTCTTCTAGTTCCAGGCCGGGAAAGGAGAGGAGGAAACGTCAAAATATATAACTAGTATGAAGTGAGCGAAGTAGGTCGCTCTTTTTGATGCTCTGCGTTTCTTCCGACGTAGACAAAGTCATAATGCTATGATGATGATGTATAAAGCATAAACTTCGATCCAAGTCACGTCTTCTTTATTATTCTCTCGTTACTTTTGCATCTGCATACAAACTTTTCATGGCGAGTTTTCACGTCGTGTGGATAGGCGCATGTCACTCGTGTTCCAAAAAAAAGAAAACAACATGTTTAGCTTCCTATCAAGCAATAATGGGGATGTCAATTTGCACATATCTCTGCCTGCAATAGCTCCATTGGATTTGACCAACTTTTCTCGGGGATGTCAATTTGCACTGATCTCTGCTTATATATGTTAGGCTAAATGAAGTAAGTATAAATTAGAGATGCATTTACAAATTCTTGTATGAATTTAGTAAATTTGATGTCAAGTTTGAACTTCAATGAAAGTTCAAGTACTGCTCATGTATTTTCTTATTGAACCAATTACTCAAACATCAATCGTATTGCCAAGTTTTATTTGTCAACAAGGTCCAACGGATATATAAAGTAGACTTGTCGAGGAATTCAAAAATCCTCGTTGCCCTCCATGTTTCCTACTTTTCAAGCAATTTTTAGTCAATTGTGGGAAACACTAATTACAAATATAACTTAGATCATACTAGGAGGGTTGTAAAGAAATTAGTGGGTCTAACTCACTCCAAAAGCTAGCTTATTGGGAGAGGATTGTCCAAACTATTTAAAAGCTATCTTGGTCATATTTTTAACCAATGTGAGACTTTAGTTAACACACCTCGCTCATGTCCAGCATTGAACATCTGGAGCGTGGAGTTTGCAGGACTGAACATGACTTTGATACCATGTTAAGGAATTAGTGGGCCTAACTCACACCAAAAGCTAGCTCATGGGGAGAGGATTGTCCAAACTATTTAAAGGCTATCTTGGCTATATTTTTAACCAATGTGGGACTTTAACAAGGGTACTCATGCGCTACAAGCTCTACTTCCACGAATCGGCAATGGTCAGCATAATGTCATCGACTTGACTCTTTCAAGTTTCTATGCGGCACTAAGCGCATCACTCACCCCTTGCAAGATTGGCTAAGTCAGCCTCCCTCCAAGTGTCGTATGTGAGTTTGTGAAGGATTAGGAAATTAAATAGATAGGTTGCACAAGAGAGAAGCAAGAGAAAGTTAGAAAAGTTCTCAAATATATATTCACTCAAACTTGAAGTTTACAACTTGATTATTACAAATGAAGACTACACCCTTATTTATACTACTCCTTCAAATGGATGGTTGAGATTCAATCTAACATTGGAGAGTGATTCTCTAGAGTTGTCTTGGGGAAGTACCTCTTGATTTTAATTTCTACAAAATTCCACATTCTCAATATAATTACAATAATTTGAAAAATGGAAGAACATTTTAGCAAAGGCACAACCTCCCTTGTCTCGTTGGATGGTGTATGTGGATCGTTGTCGGGTGGTGCATTACATTCTCCCCCACCTAATCTGACGTCATCCTCGTCGCCTCATAGTTCTGAAATCGGTCTATGAATTGCCACAGATCTTCCTTGGTCTCCCATGTGGCCTCAAACTCAGCAAGCCCTTTCCAATTGATCAAATATTAGGTGTTTGGCGGTACACCCTTCTTCTGCACTACCCGCGATTTTAGCACCTCCTCCTTCTCCTTGTCACAAGACTTGTTGACGTTCTTCGGCTTGGGTCCTTCACATCTTCATACGGCTTCAACATACTTACGTGGAAGACCGGATGAATTTTCAAGGTGCTTGGTAGGTTAAGACGATAGGAAACCTTGCCCACTTTAGCAATGATGGGAAATGACCCCTTGTACCTTCGCAAACAGGCCCTTGTGCATGCCTCTAAATGTCTTGAATTGTTGAGCTAGCAACTTCACAAGGACTTTGTCGCCTACATTGAACTCTCGCGCTCGTCACTTTTCATCAACCCACTTTTTCATCTTCCTATGGGCTTTCTTCAAACATGAGCGTGCTAAGTCGACCTGCTCCTCCCACAACTTAGTCATCTTGACAACGTCGGGCGTTCGGGCTGTTGCTGATGTCAATAACTACAACAGTCGAGTGGCCATTGCGGAGCCGTTGCTGATAAAAATATCAGCAACAAGAGCGCAGCGTTGTTGCGTCGTTGTTGATAAGGATATCAACAACGGATGTGTCCTGTTGCGGAACCGTTGCTGATAATGTTATTAGCAATGATCGCTTCGATCGTTGCTGATTCGTTGCTAAGTTATCAACGACACGATCTTCTACCACGATCGTGTTGCAACGGGCGGGGCCGTTACAAGCCGTTGTTAATGGTCTTCAACGACGGCTTAGCAATGGATCTGGCCATTGGTGATGCTCATTACTCCAATAGTGAAAGTGTGCGGGGTAAGTGGTTGGTTTCCCATTACTAGTTCAAACGGATAGTGCCCCTGTAGCCTCGCTCCTTTGCATGTTATATATGAACTGTGCTACGTCCATAAGCATGGACCAATCTCGCTGGTTAGCACTCACAAAATGCATCAAGTAACACTCTAACAAGGAATTCACCTATTTAGTGTGGTCATCAGTATGTGGGTGAAAACTTGTAGATAAGCATAGTTCTGACCCAATGAGCTTGAAAAGTTGTGTCCACAATCGTCCCGTGAAGCGGGGATCTCTATCACTTATGGTGCAATGAGCTCGGTAGTCCCCAATATTTCACGATATTTTTGAAGAGAATAACTATGTTGTTTCATTAGTTGTGCAATCCTTTGGGGCTTGTATAAATGTGTCATACTTGGAGGACCGGTCTACCACCACCAAGATTGACCCAAACTCATTGGATTTAGGCAGGGCACTAATGAAGTCCATGATAATAGAGTCCCACGGATGGTCGGGTATCGATAATGGCTCAAGTAATCATGTTGATTGCTTGTTCTCCACTTTCTCTTGTTGACATACAATATAAGTCTTCACGTACTGCTCCAATTGATCCTTCATTCGAGGCCATAACAAATAACGCCCAGATGTCTTGCCCACTTGGTATTATGTCATTCCTTGATGAGATCTTTCCTCAAGTTTCCCCACTTGAGAACGTACAATCTACACTATGTTGGCCTAGGTTTCACCCTCGCACTCAAGTATTTCCTGAAAATATTTTGATGATAACAAATTGTATTTAACAATGTCTTCTAGCATGATTATTTTAGGTTCAAAGTCAACTTGCACGGCGCATCCCCAATCGAAAAGTCAACATGTTATCAGAAAGATGTGGACTGGCGCGCAATCTTTGACGAGAAAAGTGTGTTTAGGTTTAGGATCAGTTATATTTAGGGTTGTTCATGGGTCAAACCCGACCCAATGAACCCGAGAAACCGACCCGACCCGAACCAATCGGGTCGGGTTCAAATTTTTGAAACCCGATTATAATCGGGTCGAGTCCGGGTTACAATATTTAAAACCCAATGATCCGAGACCCGACCCGCCCAAATTTTTTATATTTTTTATATTTTTTAATTATTTTTAAAATATTTATATTAAAAAATATTTATTTTTAATTATTTTTAAAAAATTATTGTCAAAAACTCATTTTTTTCCTAAACGGGTAAACCCGACTACCCGACCTGACCTAGGTTAAGTTGGGTCGGGTCGGGTCGGGTTTGAGAGGTGAAAATTTTTCAACCTGACCCGACCCGATTATACTTGGTCGGGTCGGGTCGATTTTTTTCCTAAATCCGACCCGACCCGTGAACACCCCTAGTTATATTGTATTTCTCTTATTTTGATGCCTAGAATCCTCATGTTAATATATCTGATATATTGTACGTGCATTCGTCGTGATAATCGTATTTTTATTGACATCCCTATGCTAACATGCTGTCCAATCCAACCCTTGGGCTCGGACCGACTCAAACATTAAAATATTTAAACATAAATAATTTTTAAGTTGATTATATATTTTTTAAAAGATATTTAAAGCAAATATATATTTTTTGAAAGCGGACTATTTAAAAAAAATTAAAAAAATAAAATTAATATAATAAAATAATAATTAATAATATCCATATTAAAATCAAAAGTTGACTTCGACTTGATTAATTTGACAACTCAATTCAATAAATATAAGAAAAATCCAATTAATGTCAATAACTAAATTAAATTAAATATAATTTTAAATTGATCCAGTCAGACCCAACAGTTTAAATTACTAAAATCCCCAATATCCAAACATAAAATTACTTGCAAGTTTATCATCTCAACATAATTAGTTAAATAAATTTTAAATTTTAAATTAAGCCTTTGAAAATAATTAAATTATTCAACATAAATATAAATAAATAGATAAAATGTCAGGCTATAACATTGAATATGTTTCAAATGTTTTCACAAAAAATTACCACATGTAAATCATTATAGCTTTCTCAAGTCTAATTTCACTATTTTTCAACTAACTAGAAAATGGTTTCATTTTCACATATCAAATGTATTTTCAAAAAAAATTGAATATTTGATATTTGAAATGATTTCTATTTTCCAAATTTTTGTTTTCACTTTTGAAATGATTTTCAGGAACAAAGCTGGTCATTATGGTTTTTGTTAGCTTATCAACTTCATAGCCAAAGCCCTTAGCCCCTCTTTAAAGTGTTAAAAGTTCAAGCCCTATTTTGAACTAAGCCTCAACAGGGCTCAGTTTGATTTAGTCTTTGATGGTGCAAAATCACCCAAAAAGCTCTTATAGCACTTTAATCCTGCCCATACTTCAATAACTTGCTTTATTACTGTCAATTAACCATTATTATTTAATGCTTATAATTTGTTTCACTCAATACCAGAAGCTCTTGACTTTGATGGTGAGATATGTTATCATATGAGATATGTTTATCATAACAAAAACAAATGCTCCACAGTCACATGCATAAGAATCCTGCACAAACTCTTTTCGAATGCTATCCAATCCAAACAAGTATTTCTCAACTTAAGTCTCGTTTGATTGACATGAGAAATAATTTTTTTAAAAAAATTATAATTCTCATGAATTAACTTTCCACGTGTATTTTTCAAAAAGTACTTAAAAAGTATTTGATTGACAAAAAATTAATTCATAGAAAGTGTAACTTCCCGCCTACAATATGTTTGGTTAACATGAGTACTTCCTAGGAAGTACATATGAAATGACCAATATATCTTTTATTTTATAAATTAATATTTTAATTTATGTGTTAGTATATATAAAATAAATAAATTTTATTGATAAATAAATATTGTAATATATATATATATATATATATATATATATATATATATATATATATATATATATATATATATATATATATAATATAATATGTTCATATATAATTAATATAACATATATTTTATTATATAGAAAACTAATTTTTATTTATAGTTAATATAAAAAATTATATATCTTATTAAAAATAAATTAAAATAAAATAAATACGTGGAGAATTCAGATTATTTAATCTCATAATATCGATAATATAAATTATGAATTTTGCATTAAATGCAAATGTGATGCTAATATTAAAAAAAAAATTAATTACAATGCAGGAAGTACAACTTACTTAGGTTCCCCTATGTAAATTACTTCCTATGTTTTATAGAAAATTGCACTTGCTGAGAAAATTGTACTTCCTGCAAAATATAGAAAGTGTGTCAATCAAACAAGAACTATTTTAACTACTTCCCATGAAGTACAAGTCAACCAAACGAAACCTTAATGGTCTCCCTGAGTCCAAGTTGAATCCTTTTTTGCACCAGAAGAAAACAACACAGGCCATGTTCTAGTGGACTAGAATAATAACAATGGTAATCCAAATTCTTGAGCTTATCAGCTTCTCATCATTAAGGAATTTGTACCAATTTAAATGACCAAACCTATTGACCAAGAGGCTTCAAAATTTTGGGGATTTCAACATAAAGATTAGCTTTTTTTCCCAGGGACGAAAGACATGGCTATATTGATTGTCCAGTGTTTGAACTGTCTTAAAATATACTTATTTTACTCTAGAACTGGTTATTATTTCTTCTAGAGCAGATCATACTTTAGATAAACCCATTTCAGCCCATTTTCAAATTAATTCTTCGTTATTTGATCTGATACTGATATTTCGAGCTGTTAAAGAATGTAAAATGCTTCTATATTGAGCAGGTAAAGAAGAAAACATTTATTATGTTTTCAGCAGCAGCACTATAATTGGCCTAATTTGGCTGTTTAAATTCTGGTGCAAGTGAGCACTAAAATTAGTTTCATCAAAAATCTATGGAACCTGATGAAGAACTTGTCAAATTAGAAGATAATGCCAAGATTAATGGCATTTCACCGGTAGGTGAGAATTAAAAATGATAGGATACATCTAGGAAGACATTGGTAAGAGAATAACATTTGACATATTAATAACTGGAACCAAACATGACAACACCGATGAGAACAACTGATCTATATATCCCTACAAGAGAAACCACCCTCAGTTGTTCCTCAAACTATACAGCGCAAATTAGGTTTACTCCCAGGTAGAAGTATAACCAAATTCATAATGCAACATCAGCTTGGGTCACCCTGCTATGGTTGTGTTGGCCTCTTCTACGGCCGTGTCGGTTGTTCCCAAATCTCACACCATCCTGCCCATATGACAGCCTCGCTATGTTCTCAGTGGTACTGCACTCAGGTGGAGGAATTGTGTAGCGATCACGGTCATAGCAATAGTAATAGGTCATGTGTTTCCTACGAAATCTATTCATTAGAACTCGCTGCTCAAATGACATTGTCAACAAATCATAGACGGCTGTATCAGGTCTCCCACAAGGTGAAGAATGATCCACAGGATTCACTGCACAACCATGGATGACAAGATCTTTGAATTCAGCTACATAAGGAGCATACTTATAATTGACCTTGTAGCGACCGCCCAAAGTAGCCCAACTAGAACCAT
Source organism: Canna indica (assembly GCA_034359265.1). NCBI lineage: Eukaryota > Viridiplantae > Streptophyta > Magnoliopsida > Zingiberales > Cannaceae > Canna > Canna indica. The sequence goes on along the minus strand of CP136898.1, from coordinate 24,115,680 downwards.
CCCAAATGGTGGCATAGAGAGACATTGGCTTGGATGGATAGCACCCTCCCATAGCAGTCCTCACTACTTCCCTGATTGGGATGTTATCAATGTAGAATCTGCACAACAAAATGAAACTTGAGTGATACATAAGAGTGGTATGAATTACAATTACAAAACCATGTATGCATAATTTTATATATGGCTTCTATTACTTCAAAAAAACAATTGGTCTGATGAAAAAGGCTCCATTGTACACAATCTTACCCTTGTACTGTAATGAAAGTTGTTTAAATAGTTTCACCATTATAAATTTGCAAAATTAAGGTTATTATCAAAAGGGAAGCAAAGGAGATTATGTTGGCAAAATTATAGTTTCACCAACAATTGGTCGAAGCATTTACAATTTACACAATACTAATTTGGGGAGAATAAGATTTACAAATGAGATAGAAAGTTAAGATAAAGTTGGTGAAGTTATATCTCAAGCAATAATGACAAAATAGAAGTCCCTTGATATTATTAACTTTCTACAAGATAATATTTCCAAAGCAAAGGAAAATAGTTGAAAACTAGACCAAAATAACTATAATTGTATCATTAACCTAGTTAAACAATTTTACAAAGGTTTTTCAACCACCAGAAATATTACATGAGTTAAGTCTATTTCAAATGTTAGAAAAGGAAAAAAAAGATGGAAGACCAAGTAGAACTTATAAACCATGTTAGAGAATAACAAACAACTAAATCACTATTGTTTCTCTTGACTTGAAAATCTACTAATCTTGGAACTATTAGATCTTACATGATCCTTTCTTTGCTCCACATGATGGAGTACTGATGGAAATCCTCAGTCGGGTCAAACCAGAGATCATATCTCTCTTCCCTTCCAACTGATGTGCTACCATTTCCATATACATTAGTCTGAACTCTCCACTCCCTGCCTCTTATGTTCCCCAGGAACTCAAAGTCCAATTCATCATGGGTCTTCGAAAATACATCCCCATTTGACATCTACAGTTCAGAAAAACAAGAAGAAATTTGTCAATAGAACTTCACAGAAGTGAACCTATAAAAAGGGTTTAAACTAGGAATACGAGAAAGAAAAACTAATCCTGCTAATTTAAAAGATGTCCTCGATGTCATGTATCAACTTGGAAGTGTATAAGTTGTTCAGAGTACTGACTGCAACATGTAGCTGAGTTAAAAACCTACTGCAAGGTTGTGAAATGAGAACAGTTACGGATACTATTTTGACAAAGGAACAGCCAAGAGGGGTTAAATGCAGAAATAGCTGCAGTGTTGTACTCAATAGCAGTATAATTAGAAGTCCTCTGCAAAAAATATATTAGCCTAAACCAAATGAAATTTTGGCGCAGAAAAAAGAGTAGCGAAGCAAAATCACATAGCCTCTTCAGATTAATGGATTGACAAAAAGGAAAAGAGTTGCATTTTTGGCAACAACAAAAAAATCATGAACACTTGTAAACCGTCGTATGAAGCAATGAACGAAATAAAGCTTATCCAGATGAGAAGTCCAAGAGGAGAAGTATACATAGAAGGCGACGACAACGCCGGCGGCGTAATCCGACGGGAGCTTGATGGAGGCACTGAAGAAGCCATGAATGTAGAGGTCTTGCGAAGCAAATCCGGCACCTGAGGCGTTCAGAAATCGAGCATATCGCATGAAGAAAATGGCTGAAAATGATGAAAGGCGAGATTTTGAAGGAAGGGAGAGGTGGGAAGACCTGTTCGCTCGTCAAGGGAGATGTGAACTCGCTTCCCATCGCGGAGCAGCATCAGATTGCCATCGCCGAAGAGCTGGGTGTAGCCCTCCTCGAACGATAGAGTTGGAAGGCTCTCCGGAACAGCGATGGATGCATTGGTGAAGAACAAGAAAAGGGGAGAGCAGGCGAAGAAGAAGAAGATGATGTTGAAGAAGGAAAAAGAAAACAAAGAGGTGGTCATCATCTGGCTCTCTGTGTTCGTTCTTCAGTTCAAATGAAAGAAGAAAAGGGCCTCCTTGCGAAGAAAAAGAGGGTAGAAAGGGAACGGGAGCGGAAAGGGCGAGCAAAGGATGGCTTTAAAGGAGGGCCGAGGACAGTGGCATTCGATATTTGCAGGTTCCAGAAATAATATTAGCAATAATAATATTTTATACATATTTAAGTTTTTAACTATTTGAGAAATCAGAAGTTTTTTTTATTTAATAAAAATAAAAAATCATAATAGATAATTTACAACCTGTTATCACTAATTATGTTATCCATAATTGATGAGAAAACCGGAGTTATATATATTTTTATAAGTTAATTGAAAAAATTTAAACGGAAGGATTAAAGTGAAATTATATTATGATTCCATAGTGTGTGATGATTGATGATAATATTTGTTTCACAAAATTCGTGAGACAGCTGGACTAAACAACTGAAGTTGTCATATGTTTGTTTTCCAAACATGGTATATCCACAAGACAAAAATTTCAATTTAACTAGTCATTTCTTGTTACTTTAAATCGGACAGTAAAAATTGGAGTTATTCCCCAACACAAAGATGTAAAAAGACCTTGTTGCCCAACACACAGAGTAACAATATCATATTGTATTGTACAAATTATAGTTATATTATATTATAATAACATATTTTATCTTACCTAGTATTTTATTATAATTATCCAAAAATGAAATAACATGTATGTTTATTTTATTGGATGAGATAGGATTTAATTGGATAATAAATGAAAGATGATTGGATATAAAATTTTTAAATTTAATATAAATTGGATATAATATTAATTTTATATTTTTTTATTCACGTATTCTTCTAATCCATGCACTAAATAAATAATTGATATTAATTCATCTCTTATCCTATTCTCTTTTATTTCATGAAGCAAACATGGTATTTTAACTCACTCGTCAATGTGAAACAAATGTGGGGAAAATAAATTTTAATGTCCTATGTTGAACAAAATGAGCAGTTGGCAAGTCATGCTTTCTTATCCTTTCTTATCCTATGATGTCATGTATATGGATGGCAATTTTATCCTTACCCGTCGAATACGAACTGCATTCGCACCATATCGACAAATAAAACAGATATGGATTTAAATTTTTTAATCCATGCGCATGTGGTGAGAATGCAGATATGGATGCGGATCTGCACTGTGTATGCACCATATCTGCACTATAATATTTACATATAGACAATTACCATTTTGCCCATATATATATAAGTTACTTAATATATATTATATATGTAGGTTTTATGGTAATTACGTATGAACCCCTAGGAAGTTACTAATTATTATGAATTTTAATAATGTAATTTATTGTTTTTATTAAATATATTATTTATTGATATTTATTCAATGCGGTGGAGATGCAAGTGTGTGGATATGTAGTGCGGTGCAAATATGGATGTAGGGCGGTCCATTCGGTTCAAACCGAACCGAATTATATAAAATTAAAAAAAAATCTTCTTTGAAAATTCAATCCGAACCCGAACTGAATTGATCAAAAATTGAATAAACTCAAACCGAATAATTTCGGTTCAATTCGATCTCCTAACCAAAAAAATAGAAATTCTAATAACAATAGGAAGGAAGAAAATTAATTTTGTTTGATTTCAGTGCAATTGTGTAATGAAAAAATTATTCTAATAACAATAGTTCGGTTTCAGTGTAAAGGAAGAAAATTATTCTAATAACAATTATTCGATTTCATTGTAAATGTGTAATAAAAAAATAAAAAATTAGTTTTTTTATTTAGTTCGATTTTCGATTCGGGTCGGTTCCCAAAATTCGAGAATCGAATCCGAACCGCAACCCAGTATTCAGGTTCAACTCGGGTCAAGAATCGAACCTGATACTGTTGAAATCAAACCGAACCAAATAATTCGGTTCGGTTTTTCGATTCGATTCAGTGTAACTCGAATTTTGGACATGCAGATGTGTAGATATGAAGTGCAATGCAGATTCAGATATACAATATCTACAATGTATCTAATCTGCTGTCATTCCTATCATGTGCAGTGATAGGGGAGACCTGTTTCCCCGTAAGCCCATTGAGCCCAACAAATTTTACAAGTCAATTCGACAAAGGATTTGAAGATTTACCTAGTCTCAAAGTGTTGGTCTAAGATTTTTAATATTGGTCTCAATCTTAGGTCTCGTTTGGTAGATATGGAAAGTAATTTTTTGCATAAAATTATAATGAATTAATTTCTCACATATATTTCTCGGAAAGTACCAAAAAAGTATTAGATTGGCAAGAAGTTAATTCATATGAAGTGTCCTACAATTTATTTAGGCCTCGTTTGGTTGACATAATTTTCTGCAATAAGTTATTAAAAATAGCTCATGTATGATTGACACACTTCATGCATTTTGCAGGAAGTACAACTTCTTGAGTAAGTGCAACTTTCTGCAAAATGCAGGAAGTAACTTACCTAGGCCCCTAGGTAAGTTGCACTTCCTACATTGTATTTGAAGAAAAAAAAAGTAAATTTCACTCTCACATTTGCATTTAGTACATAATTTAAAATTTATATTCTCAACATTATAGATTAGATAATCCTTATTACTTCTCATGTCAATCAAACGAGACCTTAGTTGACATGGGTACTTCTTACGAAAGTACGAAGTACACATCAAATGACCAATATACCAGTGTTTTTATACATTAATATTTTAATTTATATATTTTAGTTTATATGGAAAATATAATTTTATTTGTAAATTAATATTTTAACATATATTTAAAATATAATATATATTTTCATATATAATTAATATAATATATAATTTATTATATATGAAAAATTATTTTTTATTTGCATTTAATATGAAAAAAATACATATTTTGCTTAAATAACTTAAATTAAATTAAATAGGTTGGGAATTCATGAATTATCTAATCACGTAATGTTGACAAAAATTATAAATTCAACATTAAGTGCAAATATGAGGATGATTTTTTTTCTTTCAAATACAATGTAGAAAGTGCAACTTACCTAGGTCCTCCAAGACAAGTTAGTTTCTACCTTTTGCATGACGTTAAACATCCTGAGGAAGTTAAACTTGCTATAAAATGCAAGAAGTGTGTCAAACAAACAAGGCTCTTTTGACTACTTCCTGGGAAGTAGAAAGTTTTGTCAACCATACGAGACATTGGCTAATTTTGATGATAACAAACTCGTAACTAAAATTTTATTGAGAACTAATTTCAGATTTCAAGTTAACAATTATGCAACATCCGCGATCGAAGAGATCATTGAATCTGGGAAAATTTAAGAGAACAATTATTGTTGCTCGGGAGATCAGAATAAGACTTGAAGTATATGTTTAGGGGTCTAGAACGATTGCAATTTATTAGGAATACATGATGAAGTCAAAATCCAAACTCGACACATCAAAACTCGGCTCTGAAATTAAACTTCGCTGAAACTGCATTGATGCAATTTTGGTCGAAGGTTCGATCGACTGACCTACGATCGATTTTCAACCAACAATTCAACAGCTAAATTTCCAACCATTGTGAACTGTTATTCCTGAGCCTTAAAGCTTTGTAATTATACAAATACCCCTTCCAAACCCTCCTCTACTTGTTAGAAATATTATTCAGCCATCCTTGATCTTAGTTTGAGATTTCAAGGGACATCTTTGAGATTTAGCCCTAGTTTGCTTACCCTTCTTGTTAAAGCTTTTTAAACTTAAATTGATTCATCACCAAAGGTATCAAGAGGAGGTAGGAACTTGGTTTGAGAGATAAGTTGTATTTATTTCATTATATCTCTCATTTATTTGTAATTTTAAGTATTGTTTTTGTTGCTTATAAAGTTTTTTTTAACCTAAGGTGTAGGTCTTAAGATTTAAGTGGTTTCCTTGGTGTAGAGGCATAAGTCCACTCGGGTTGTAATACCCACGAAAAAATTTATTAATTTTATTTTGGCTTTAGCAGGAAAGCCGGGATGCGCATCGGAGCGGGTTGAGTAAATCACCAGAGGACACGATTAAAGATATGGCCTTTATGCGCGAGGAAAAATTATTTTATTTAAGTCAAGTTGCAAGGTTGGATTTGAGTGGAGTTCGAGTCGAGTTCGTAGGTTCGAACGGAACTCGATTTGGACGAGTATAGATTGGATTTTGGTCCAAACAGGAGTCGTACGCCCACCCCTAGGTGAGAGGAGGAAGGAAGCGCGGGACTTGAGGCTGGATTCTTGCCGTCTTCGGAAATCGATCGTCGCGAGGCACTACTAGAATTATCGTTGTCACCGACGGCTCGGACCGTGGCTGAACTATCGGTGACGACTATCACGGACGGCGTGGACCGTGGCAAAAGCCCGTCACTGATGTGCGCGTCTCAGATAAGTTGTGATGGCCGACCTCTACCGTCACAACTAGTCATCAGCAATAGTCGCTTGTGCTGTCGTTGATTTAAACATATCAGTGACGACACAGGCGTTTGTCGCTAATTTAAACACATCAGCCGCGGCGGCTAGCTGTCGATGATATCATTAGCAACTGTGATATTTGGTGCTGCCCAGGCCATCAGTCATTTACGATACGCTTTCAGCCACGACATTGTGACGGGCAGCCGTGGGTAAGTCGTGGCTGACATTATATCCTGTAACCGAAAAAAAATTAAAATTTTGAAAATTCATATATACAATGATATTTATATATTACAATTTATTTACAATCACATATTACAACCACAAAATATCATACACATATATTTTCAACCAACCATACAAGTTTTACTTAAATATCATCAATCTAAGCCTTAAACCGGAGGCAAACAAATATCAAAATATCATATATACAACTATAAGCCTCAAACCAGAGGCAAACAAGTATCAAAACATGAAATGTAAAGTATAAACATATATCAAGTATCTAAGCCTCAAACAAAGGCTAACAAGTGATAAAATATAATCAGAATACACGAACATACATCTCACGGCTGCGGTGGAGCCAGTGGAGTCGACAACGATTGGATCGGGAGTGTCGACTGGGTCGAGGAGGACGACGGCTGCGACATCATCGGTAGAAGGCCTAAGTGAGATGCAATCTGAGTGAGGAGGGCCTGCATGTTCTGCATCGTCTGTCTCAACTCGTCATTCGTGCGTCTCTGCTCCTCCATCGCATGTCGCTGCTCTTCCATCGCCTGTCTCTCCTCCTCTATCATCGCTCTCTGCTCTGTTAGCTCGGACTCCAAGGCCGCTATCCGACTCTGGTCCTGCGTCCGCGATGTCGAGGGCCTCTCACCCGCAGCGGGAGGGGTTGGTGCCCCAAGTGGCCCTAACACGGCACGTGTAAGGCCACTGTCTGCAAAGCCATAAACACGGTCGTGCTTCCAGCCACCTGCGGCCTCGACCCATGCACCCGCGTCAAACTCCTCCGGCGTGCCTCCGCGCTCGATCACGATCCTTGTGTAGGTCTCCTACATGCGTTTATATTTTAAATTATATATATATATACTATAAATAAAAATTGTGTAAATCAAATAGACATAAATACTTACCATGATGATCGAGGCCCTGCTATCGACGTAGTCCCCTGCTCCTCGTCGTCGACGATGAGTGCGCTCAAACACCTGCATCAACGAGGGGCGTTGGACGGTGTCATCCTCCGTAACTCGCGTCATATATTAGAAAACAAATACATTAGTATCATTATACATAATATATAATATTTTAATTAAAAGTAAGAAAATTATACATACCATACGACGCTCATACACTGCAAAAGACACGGAGCCACCAGTGTGGCGCGCCCCCTTACCGTCCCCCCAAGACATGCGGTTTCTCGACGCTGTCTGAGAGACCTCTTGCCACTCAGGCGTGTCCCACCGCTCAACAAGTTGGTCCCACACAGGTCTAGGAATTCACTCAGGGGCGTGTCTCTAAGTTTGCCCAATCTGCGAGTCCACAATAGACAATTCCGCGCGAGTCCAAAGTGGATGATTTCGGCGCAAGTCCAACGTGGACGATTTGGTCGCGAGTCCAAAGTGGACGATTTCGACACGCGCGAGTCCATCCATTGTGGATGATTTCGGTGCGAGTCCACCATGGACGATTTGGCCGCGAGTCCAAAGTGGACGATTCCGACGCGTGCGAATCCACCGTGGATGATTTGGCCGCGAGTCCAAAGTGGATGATTTTGGCGCGCGCGAGTGCAAAGTAGACGATTTTAAAATTATAATTATACCCAACAAAAATTAACACTAATATTTATTCTACCCTAACTAAATCTAATTAATTAACAAAACTAATTAAATCTAGCATTAACCCTAATTAACAAAACTAATTAACCTTAATGAACAAACCTAAATAAATCTAATTAAAAACTAATTAATCTAATTTCTAAAAAAAATTAAAACAAAATTGGTCGGCGCCGGTCCGAAGAGGGGACAGGGGAGGAACTCACCTTGGTGGCGGCGAAGAGGAGGCGGCGAGGGCGAGGCCAGCGTCTCAACGGCGAGAAGGGTCACGTAGAGGACGATCGGTGCAAAGGAGGATTGGCGACGGTGAAATCTCGGTCGGCAGCGGCTGAGAGAGAAGAGAGCGAGGGAAAGAGGAAGGGTCGGGCGCGAACGCAAATAAAAAGGTTTTTCACCGACGACCTTCGACCGTCAGTAAATCGTGGACAACTAATAATAGTATCAGCAACAGTCACGTAGCCCTCTCTCAGCCGTCGGTGACGTGTTTTTTATTTTCACATCGTGTTCGCGCTATCAATTAATAAGCGACGGCCGCTTCTAGTCGTGGCTAATTACTTACTTATATCACTAACGGACCTTTGGCCCCCGTTAAGCCGTCGCTACTAGGTTATTTCATTTTGCGCCCCGTGTGCGCCATCACCTATGAGTGATGGCATTGGGCGGTCGTATACGAGTCGTGGCTGATTGGGTTACATCAACCACAACCCCTATGACCGTCTGAAAGTCGTGAATGGTTCTGACGGCCCAGGCGGCCGTCTGAAAGCCGTGAATGGTTCCGACGGCCCAGGCGGCCGTCGGTGAGCCCCGTGGTTGATAGCTAATATTCTAGTAGTGAGGCTTCAGGATGATCTTCTCCTCTTTGTCTTCTTCTCCAAGGAGAGTGGATTTGAACTTGAGCCTTGTTGGTTTTCTTTCCCTTGTGTGACCGGCCTTTGTAGGATTTCTATTCATCTCTCCTTAATTTTTCGTCAATTGCCCGATGTTCCACAGTATGGCAGATTGAAATTATGAATTAAGATCGGAGAAGAGAGAAGATAATTAAAGGGGGCTATTGTCATTGTGAGGCGTAGGAGAGAGAGAAAGAGAGAAAAGAGGAAAAGGTATGGTAATAAGATCTTGTGAGACCATGGGTTGCTTGCAAGTGGGTATTTTTTTTCGCTTGCAAATTAAAGAGTCTTGCTATATCCTACACTACTAGAAATATATTTTTCAGCAATGGTTATTTGCAACGGCCGCTCAAGCCGTTGCCATTTCTAAAAGTCGTTCTTACAGCTACTCGGGCCGTTGCAAATGTGATGTATCTGCAACGGCTTTGTTACGGCCGCTCAGGCCATTGTAGATATATTATCACATTAGCAACGGCTTAGTTATGGCTACGACATCTGTCACCCTTGAGCCGATCGCGCGCTCGTGGCGCAAAAATAAAATACTTATTAGCAACGGCTTTCTGACGGACGAGTGAGCCATTACTGATGATGTTAATTATCAGCAATGACTTTCTAACAGACGGGTGAGCCATTGTTGATAAGTTTATATAGCTCGACCCCGATCGCGCCCGCCCCTTTCCTCCTTCTTCTTCTTTACTTCTGCCGATGCCGCTGTCGATCTCCGCCCGCCCGCCAACGTCGCCTGCCGTCCTCGACCGTCGACGCCACTCGTCGTCGCCGCCCACCGTCGTCGCTTGTTCCAGGAAAGTCGCACGCCACTCCCTCTCTTTTTATTGTAGAACCGACCGAAACCCTAGATTTAGGGTTTTGGCCGATGGCCGGAGCATTCTCTAGTGTCCGACATATGTCGGACACTGGACTCTGGCGCCAAAAATAGGGTTTTTTTTTAACCCTATTTTAAAAATTAAATTAATTAAATAATTTTTTGATAAATTTACATGTTTAGATTAATTAAATCTTAGATGATTAGATTAATTAAATGTTTATGTTAATTTAGATGTTTAGATTAAATGAGATTAATTTAGATTAATGTTAATCTTTAGATTAATTTAGATAAATGTTTAGATTAGATTAATTTAGATTAATTTTATTGTTAATCTTTAGATTTAGATTAATTAGAATCATCCACTTCGGACTCGTGCCGGAATCGTCCACTTTGGACTTACGCCGGAATCGTCCACTTTGGACTCGTGTCGGAATTGTCCACTATGGACTCGAATCGGCTCGAAACATTTAGAAAATAATCATCCATCCGACGAGTTGATACGTTTCACGTACGCATCGACGAGTCAGATATGATTTAGCAAAACCTTAGATCCGTTCGAGGGTTGTATGTTCATATAAAAGAAGTAGATGATCTTTTATACGACGTACAACCCTTGAATTATCCCTGATTTGATAATTTGGAAATATAGTTATTTGTATTGCACTTAGTTTTTTCTTTTAACCGTTAACTCATTAATTCTTAAATTTTTGCTACTGTGTCTCTCTTGTTCTCCGATACGCGCCCAGATGATATGCGTATTCAGAGAACTGTAGGGAGATGCTGCCGAAATTTAGAATGAAGTTAGCGGTTAAAAGAAATACTTAGTGCAATATGAATAACATGAATCCCGAATGGAATAGGACCATCTCACCTAAAGACATTAACTGAAGAAATTGTCATTGATTGACAAAATCATGTCAGGCGATCGAAGTTGGATGTACCGACGTCTTGATCGTGGAGCTTTAACGAATGAGTTTCGATTAGGCATAACTTACTTCCTTAATTTTACCTATTCGAATCGGAAATTCATTAGTGTCGATGATAAAATCTGATGTCCGTGCCGCATTTGCTTGAATAGATAATTTTTGGATCGGGAAATAATCACTCTGCATCTATATAGCAAAGGATTTGCACCAAGATATTTTCTATGGACTTGTTGATATCATAGAAGTACAAACTGCGGTAGATATTGAATTGCTGAATAAAGAAGCTGCAGAATTTTATGAGATGTTGAAAGCTGTCGATGAACCTTTGTATGAGAATTATCCTAAATACACTAGGTTTTCGGCAATGACGCAACTCCTAAACATTAAGGCTGATTATAATATCAGCGAGGTTGCGTTTGATCGGATTGGAGGATTGATTAATGGAATATTGCCTACTGATAATAAGTTTGAGCCAACTTTTTATAAGACTACAAAGTTGATGAGATAATTAGGGCTTGGGTATGAAAAAAATACACGCATGACAAAATAACTGTATTTTTTATTATAAAAAAAATGTGCAGTTAGATAAATGTCCTGTATGTCAACGTCCTCGTTACAAGGAGAAGAAATCGGTCCGACAGAAAAATATTCTGTTTAAGGCGCTTTGGTATTTTCCACTAACACCAAGGCTTCAAAGATTATTCATGTCAGAAAAGACGACCCCCTACATGAGTTGGCATGCAAGAAGTCGTGATGATACAGTAATGACTCATCCATCTGACAGTGAAGCATGGAAATATTTGGATACATGTTATCCTTCATTTGCTAGGGATACTAGAAATATCAGATTGAGATTGTGCACGGATGGTTTTAATCCATTTGGTCATTCTGCAACTTCTTATTCAGTTTGGCCAATGCTGCTAACAGTTTATGATTTGCCACCGTCAATGTGTATGAAAGATGAATTTATTTATCTTTCGGTGATTATTCCGGGTCCTAAGGGTCCATGAAAAGAAATTGACGTGTTTCTGAGACCCTTGATAGATGAATTAAAAATATTATGGACTGAGGGAGCTGTCACTTATGATTGTCATCGGAAGCAAAACTAAAGATAATGTTAAGGTCCGACATGATATAAAAATACTTTGTAAGAGACCGGAGTTGGAGTTACAAGAGGTCAACGGACGATATCTGAAGCCGAAAGCCCCGTATGTGTTAAATAAACAACAAATCAAAGATGTTTGTCAATGGATAAAAGAACTCAGATTATCCGATGGATATGCCTCAAACTTATCTCGATGTGTGAACATCGATGATTGCAAAATACCAGGGATGAAGAGCCACGATTGTCATGTATTCATGCAGAAATTGCTTTCAATCGCATTTCGAGATCTTCTACCTGATAATATTTGGGGTCCATTGACTGAATTAAGTATGTTTTTTTAGAAGCATTTGTGCAAATGTCCTTCGAGTCGAAGATATATCAGCACTTGAAAGTAATATTGTCGAAATTATATGCAAGCTGGAGCAATTTTTCCCTCATGCCTAACGGTAACAAGTGGTGCGGCTATGGTAACTTCTGAACACTCTGATGATATTGCTAAATTATGGCAAATGAGATTAGGGCATATTAATGAAAGGAGCATGTTAATTCTTGAACAAAAGGGACTACTTGGAAAACAAAAATTGAACATTGCATCTATGGCAAACAGAAAAGAGTCTCATTCTCCACAGGGCAACACTATGCAAAAGAAAAATTGGACTACATCCACTCTTATCTATGGGGGCCATCACCGGTTGAATCTCAAGAAGCAGCTCGATACATGCTCACTTTTATTGATGATTACTCCAGGAAGGTATGAGCTTATTTTATTAAAAATAAATCTGATGTCTTCTCTAAATTTCAGTCTTGGAAGGCAATGATTGAGAAGCAAACCGGTAGACATGTTCGGACCCTGCGAACCGACAATGGCCTAGAATTTTGCGATGGAGAATTTAAAGATTTTTGCTCCAGAGAAGGGATCATAAGACATCACACAGTTTCCTACACACCTCAGCAGAATGGAGTAGCAGAAAGGATGAACTGCACCATCATAGAAAGGGTAAGAAGTATGCTTTCTAATGCTAACCTTTCTAAAAAATTTTGGGCAGAGGCTGCATCCACCGCTTGCTACCTGATAAACTGATCTCCTTCTTCATCCATTGAATTCAAGATGCCTGAGAAAAAATGGACCGGGTCGCCAGCCTCTTATGACCATCTAAAAATTTTTGGGAGCACTGTCTATGTCAGAGTGAATGAGGGAAAATTAGAACCTAGATCAAAGAAATATATTTTCTTATGATATCCTAGCAGAGTGAAAGGCTATAAAGTGTGGTGCATAAATAATTGTAAAGTAGAAATCCATAGAGATGTAATTTTTGATGAACAAGTACTCTTGAAAATGAAAAAGGAGAACCAAGAAGAGGAGGACTCATAGGAACCTACAGTGCCACCAGAAGAAACACCACCTCAGCCTGCTACCAAAGAATTCTGGTTCCCTACATCTGCATCTAGACCGCCTTCCATAGAAGCCAATGACACTGCTTCAGAACAGGCCACCGAAGAACATGTTCAAGTCCAGGAGGAGCCACACAGGGTCCAGGAGGAGCAATATCAAGTTGAGGAGGAGAATCCTTATTCCATCACCCTCAACCGACCTAGGCAAGCACCACGTCCTAATCCTAGGTATGCAAATATCACTACATATGCTCTAGCAGTGGCTGAAGAAACTCCATGCACTGAAGAACCAGCCTCCTATAAAGAAGCCCTAAATAGGATAGATTCAAAAAAGTGGCGTGAAGCTATGACAAAAGAATTCAAATCCTTGCTGAAAAATAATACTTGGGAACTTGTAAAGCCTCCACCGCACAAGAAAATTGTTGGGTGCAAGTGGATCTACAAACTCAAAGAGGGCGGTATCTATAAAGCTCGGCTGGTAGCAAAGGGATACAGTCAAAAGGAAGGTATTGACTACAAAGATATTTTCTCTCTTGTGATTAAACATACCGCTATTCGTGTTCTTCTAGCATTAGTAGCCATGCAAGATTTGGAGTTAGAACAGCTTGACGTAAAGACAACTTTCCTACACAGTAACTTAGAAGAACAGATCTACATGGCACAACCAAAAGGATTTGAAAAGAAAAATAAAGTTGATCATGTCTGCCTCCTAAAGAAGTCACTCTATGGCCTCAAGCAATCTCCCAGACAATGGTATAAGAGGTTTGATCAGTTCATGCTTGGTATTGATTTCAGTAGATCATCTTTTGACAGTTGTGTTTATTTAAAGAAAACAACTAGTTCTATGATTTATCTGCTTCTTTATGTTGATGATATGCTCATTGCGGCAAAAGATATTACTGAAATAGACAGGCTAAAGACACATCTTAAGGGTGAATTTGACATGAAGGGCCTTGGGGCTGTAAGAAAAATCCTTGGGATGGAGATAAAGCGAGACCGCAAAGAAAGAAAATTGTACATAACACAGGAGAGTTATGTAAAGCAGGTGGTTGAGCGCTTTGGCATGCAAGAAGCGAAACCCGTCAAGACACCTCTTACCGCACATTTCAAATTGTCAGAGTTACTATGCCCTAAAGATGAAAAAGAAAAAGTTAGCATGTCATAGGTACCTTATGCAAGTGCAGTTGGCAGTCTTATGTACGCCATGATCTGTACCCGCCCAGACATAGCACATGCAGTCAGTGTTGTCAGCCGGTACATGGCAAATCCAAAAAAAACACATTGGGAAGCAGTTAAATGAATCTTGCGCTACTTACAAGGTACTTCTAAAGACAGTATTGTTTTCGATGGAACTAATGAATCATTTGCAGGATACTCAAACTCGGACTATGCCGGTGACCTTGATAAGAGGAGATCAATCACCGCCTATATCTTCACTGTAGATGGAACTGCAGTAAGTTGGAAAGCCGGTCTACAACCCACTCTCGCCCTCTCTACCACTAAAGCGGAGTACATGGCTATTACAAAAGCGATTAAAGAAGTAATATGGCTCGGGAACTTGATAAAAGAACTGACTTCTCAAAATGGGGACATAGTCGTGCATAGTGACAGTCAAAGTGCAATTCATCTGTCAAAAGATCAAATGTTCCATGAAAGGACGAAGCACATCGACGTCAGATTCTATTTTATTAGGGATATTATTTCAAAAGGAGAAATAAAGCTTCAGAAAATTGACACGGCTCACAATCCTGCAGATATGATGACTAAAGTACTACCAACGGCCAAATTTGAACACTGCTTGAACTTGGTAAGATTGATTCATGGTGCAGATTAGCCCTATAGGGCTCTTGGGAGAAGAGGAGAAGACTACATCGGGCTTAAAATTTATCAAATGAGGAAATTATGAGGGTTGAATCATTTTAAACCCGAATCCATTATGAAATTGGGTTTGATCATCACAAGCTAATTTTCTGGGTCAAAAGAAGCATTTCAGCCATCCGATTAAATCAGACGGAGCAACAAAATCCTTGAAGATTTTTTCTCCACCAAATTAGGCATGAATTGGCTCTCCCCCTGTATTATAAATAGGGGCCTAATATGCAGTTTTAGATATCATCCGATCCCAATAATTCTCAGAGTCTCCCATCTACTCCGTTTCTTAGGCATAATTCCTTTCCAGCGGCTCTCTTCCCCTTCACACCGTCTTAGGCAGAAGCAAGAAGATCAAGGACGCCGCATCCATAATTTTCAGGCAGAAGCAGGAATCCAGATTTCGGGATGCAGAAAAATATCCAAGAACAGACAATATTTTTCTTTACAATTTATTAATCAGTTGTATTCCGCTCTTGTATTGGCCATGTTTTCTCCTCCTTCTAATAAAATCAAGTGTCCTCTTCTCCCCGTGGAGTAGGCCAGGTACCCCGCCGGGCTGAACCACGTAAATTTGATGTTCTTTGTAATTTTTTTAGATTTACTCGTTTTGGTATTTTTTCGTTTGGCATTTGGATTTTGGATCATTACAGGAAGACCCAATTTCTTTCTAACAACGTTAATTTACTAACGAAATAATTATTGGAGGTGACTTTAGCGAATCACTATTGAAGTGAATGGAGATTTTGAGAATATTTTAAAGTTAATGTAAGTTTTGGGTGCACGACCTATAATCTAAGAGAATTTTGTACAATTTATCTTATATTGTATTATTATATATACATGAGTGAGAAAGTGAGTTGAGCAATAAATAATTTTATCTTTTTCTATTAGCTATCTTACTATTTATCTCTTCTTTGAGAATAATATTTAATTTTGTGAATTTTTAAAGGACAAAATATATGAATATCAAAAATAAATAAAATTGGTAAATTTTG
Organism: Canna indica; assembly: GCA_034359265.1. Classification (NCBI taxonomy): domain Eukaryota; kingdom Viridiplantae; phylum Streptophyta; class Magnoliopsida; order Zingiberales; family Cannaceae; genus Canna; species Canna indica. Next base: position 24,099,473 of record CP136898.1, on the reverse strand, counting down.
AAGAGAATAAAATTTTATCCCTTCTACCCCTGCCATATATGATAAATTACAAGCATATTTATTTTCGCTTTAGAATTTGCGCATATTAATAACTCATTGGCACGATCTTGTGGACCCCGAAATAAATAGATTCTTTATTTTTTATTCTCATCATAATGAATCCAACTGGATTCTTGTTGATAATCGGTTCATTAAAACTTTTTCTTTGTCACTTTTTTCCTCATCAGAATTTAATGACCGCATTTAATTTATTCTTGCAATTAATTTATAGTTAATATTAAAAAAGTAGAAAATATGATTATATAATTAAAAATATAAACAGTTTATCATAAAATTATTTTTTAATATTAATTAATCATTAAATAATTATTATAGTAATTTGCAATCAAGATGCAAGCATACATGCATTTCTATAATTTGTAGATAATAAAATCGTTTGAGAAGTGAGATTAGTTTGGACTGGACGGAGGAATTTGAAGAAAAAAGAAAAGGAAAAAGGTATAAAAATGCTCCTAATACTTTTTTACGGGTACTAAAATGCTCTTAAAGTTTTTTGGGATAAAAAATACTCTTTACGTTATAAAATTTGATACAAAAATGCCCCTATAAGTCAATAACGTTAATTGAGAAATAACTGAGCTGACATGGCTGACGACTGTGACTGATGTCGTGGACATGTGGTGTGCATGCAGGCCGAGACGTTTTTTCACAGGTACTAAAATGTCTCTGACGTTTTATTACGGGTACAAAAATGCTCTTAACGATTTCTCACGAGTACTGAAATATCTCTAACGTTTGTTTTGGAGCCAAAATACCATTGAACTTATTGAAAATAATACAAAAATGACACTAGTCTAACTTTTGTTAGGTGAGACTTAACAGAGATGTCGTGGATGCTGACAAATATGTTGACTTTACATATGACACATATGCAGAGAGCAACTTGCCACGTAAGCGACACATAAGAAATAGAAACTGAAATTGAAATTGAAAACTGAAAATTTAGAAAATAAAAACTAAAACTAAAACCATCAAATCGGTTAATCGAAAAATTTGGTTCAATTTCAAACCATTTTTTCAATTAACTGATTTTTTGATTTTTTTACTCACCCCTACGGTTGCGTGGCAAGTTGCTCTCTGCATATGCACCACGTGTAAAGTCAACATCTCTATCAGTATCCACAACATCTCTGTTAAGTCTCACCTAATAAAAGTTAGTTTTGTGTCATTTTTGTACCATTTTCAATAATCACATGAGTATTGTAGCTCCAAAACAAACGTTAGGGGCATTTTAGTACCCGTGAGAAAACGTCTTGGCCTACATGTGCGCCACATGTCCACGTCATCAGTCTCAGTCATCAGCCACGTCAGTTTCGTTATCTCTCAATTAATATTGTTTACCTATAGGGGTATTTTTGTACCCAATTCCATAACGCGAGGGATATTTTTGATCCTAATAAAATCTTAAGGGCATTTTAGTACCCGTGAGAAAATATTAGGAGTATTTTTGTACCTTTTCCCAAAAAGAAAGAAAGAGAACTACATTTTTATTTAAAATATCTTAAATAAACATTTGAATAGAATAAAATTTAAAAAATAGAGATGAATTAATATTTTCAAGTCCTTAAAAAAAATGGTATAAGAATTATTTTTTTTCCTTTTTCTTTGTTTTCCTTCTGGACCAGACTAATTTTTTGGACCTATTTGATAGACCACGAAGCGTAGCTCGCCCTAGCAATTCAGAGACTCGGGTCGGCCCGGGGGCTCCGCCTATACATCCCAAGAGCATTTTCATCTTTGGTCTATATCTGAAGATTCAAATATAATAATAGCATGCACACAATTAAGGGGCAAAATTTGCCAATTGAACTCTTTAAAATATATCTCTACGATAATTAAGGGAAAATTGCCACCAAATATCTTTCACCGAAGATCTATCTTTTTAAACTAAACTCTACGCCTATAGGTATCTCTTCGAATCTAATTTTTTGTAGACATATCTCGAATACGTGCTTAAGTATCTTTGCATGTCGCATCGAAGTTGCATCTAGTCATAAGCTAGGAGGACTGGTAGTGTTTTCTATTTGAGGAGAAAACCATATACTTTGATAACAAGTTTGAAAGAGTAGTGGTGCCAGAGAGAACCAACTTTTCAGGCAATATTGCAATGTGTATGTTCTCCATTGTTGACAAACACACAAATATGTACACCCATTATTTAGGTAGAAGATATCATTACATGGTACAGCCAAGACAGCAATGTGTTGGATCCAGTTCAAGTGATCAATTGATTCCGCGTACCACATGGGATACTGTGCTTTACCTCAAAAGAATATTTGCAACCTTGTTTGTCTCCTTCACACATCAACTTTTAGCTCAAGTAATCATTTCTGACAATATTCTATACATCTTTTGCCTTTTGCAGCAGCTCAAGTAATTATAGGCGCTGCAGAGAGAGAGAGAGAGAGACTTTAAACATCATATATTCCTGCTTCATTCACAAAAACTTTTACTTTGCAACAAGAATAATTGCAATAAATCTATCAAGCCCTAATTAATTATTTGAAGCTTAAGATTGGCATTTAGTACTGTGGAAGATAACATATCTATGTATAAAGGTTATTTCAATGATGTCATACATTGCATTCAGACTAGCTAGCTAGCTATGTACATGTAGATTGTGCAGGTATGGGCATGCTGAGCAAAAACATAATGATTGAAATGTGAAATATAGTTATATATATTCAATGTGTTATTTTGGAAGGGGAACGAAAGCATGGGTTGATGCATGCAGTGGGCTCTTGAGTTTTGGTTGGACTAATTTGTGAAGCAGTGGCTGCAGCAGATGCAAGTTGCAGCTGAGCATTATTGACTTTAAGGTTCAGCTTTCATGGGGTTTAGTACGTACAAAAGTCCTGTGGGCATACACAATGCTGACTAAAGCTAGTAACAAGTCCTTGCCAAGATAAAACAAATCAGAAAAGAAACACTCCATATAATTGTAATTAATTAATAACATCTGTTAATTAGCTACTTTGAGACTCTTAATGAAACTAATTAATGACATTTTACTGAATTTTTACCAGACAAAGACACAGTAAAAGACACAAAATTGTGACGTACGGAATCGAGCTTAAATAATTGCGATGAATCCCATCATCTCGATGTGATAAGAAAAAGTACAACGTATGATTCGTCGGATAGAAATTTGATGAATTTAGTCATAAATACATACAATATGTTGGTTGTTGGATAAAAGCAACATTAAATTTAATTGAAAATGAGGAAAAGTGACGAACCCATATGTCACATCATAATTAATAAGGAAGAAAAAGCAGATGGTAAAACGCACAAGCCTCACATTTGTAGATCGATTGTAATTCTTTTGATTTTTTGGACTTATATTTTACTTGTCAAGTTAAATTAATTGTGAAATAAAATATAATGAATATATATATATATATATATATATATATATATATATATATATTAAAAATAAAATAATATATATTTTTGTATATTAACCTAGTTAAATGGCTTTATATATTAAGATTTTAGATTAATGTATTATGAATGTTTTGACTCAATATATGGCTTAGATTTGGATCAATATTTAAATAGGTTAAGTAGTTCAAAGTACCCAATTAAAATGTGACCCATTTGTCACGCTCTTAAATCCAAAAGTAAGACAATGCAACGCGTGACGAGCTTCAAGACCACGCTTGGCGAGGAAACTGTTGGACAGTGGACATTCCAAGGGTGTTCACACTTGGCGAAGCATTGGCCCGCCGTGGCGCAACTATGGCGAGGGCCTAACGAAACATCACCGAGTGATAACCCATTGCCCAGAGGCACAATAGTTGATGCTCAACATGGCTGGACCAAGTACAGTCGACCACTCAATCAACTTTTGGAGAAAGGTTGAGATCAATTAAGAAGGGACATTGTTGGCTTAAAATTTTCAACCTTGGTCTTAATCTCGGTTTTGATGATAACAAACATGAAACTAATGTATTCATGAAGAATATTTTTAGATTCTATATCGGCTAGTGCACGACGTCCACGATTAAAAATATCGGAGAAATCAGAAAATCGAAAGGGCGTTGGTCGACGAGTGGGCGGAGAGCCAATGAAAATTCGGCACAGTGCAAAGAAACCCTTAAAACCAAACCCGAACCCCAAATTATGAAAAACCAAAAAATAAAAAATGGCCCTGAAATTCACTAAGCCCAGGGAGCTCCTTAGAGTGCTATATGACCTAGATATTTTATTGACACAAAAAATATCGGTAACTGTTCCTTGGGTAAAAACTAGATAACGATGTATTTTTAAAGAATTTTTGGAAGCCTTTAACATACCCATATTTGACCCGGGAGATTAGAAAATTTTCATTTTCCGAAAATTTGCACTAGACCCCAAAAACTAGATTTTGATTCTTAAGGATTTTGATTTTTAGATATTTTTATTGAATCCAAATGAGGGATAATCCTTATATAACATTTATGTTTTAAAGTTATTAGCTTAAAGCTGGTAAATGTTATATAAGATGACTTAGCAAAGACCGAACCCAAAAACGAGCAAACGACCAGAAAAATCAATAAATTGGGTTGATTTTTCCAGTTTCGGTCGATCGAATGGCGACCGAAATGGGCAGAAGCCATTCGATCGCTCGGCGGTCACTCGGTCGGTCGACCGACGATCGACCGAACCTATGATCAGACGATGAAAATAGCTAGTTTCCTAGCCGTTAAGTTGGCTGTTTCATGCCAACTCTCCATGGCTTATAAATAGGAGCCTTAGCAAGCCTTCCACCCTTTATCCAAGTTTTCATTGAGTCATTCTTGATCATCTCAAAGCTTTTCTTGAGCCATCCTTTGATAACCCTAGTTTCCATGATACATTCTTGATTTTACCTTCAAGCTTTGAACGATTCATCATTGAGGCATCAAGATGAACTAGGACTCGAGTTTGAAGCTAAGTATTTATTGTATTATTTATATACTCTATTATTTGTGTATTTTTATGATTTATTTCATTGTATTTGAGCTTGTAAAGACTTAGGTTGGTCTTGAAATTGGGTGGTAACCTTGATGTTGAGGTTTAAATCCACCATTGTACCATTGTAAACTTAGTTTACTATGATTAGTTGAGTTATCCCTCAGGTTGAGGTGGGAGAGTGCTCTAAGTAGGAAGGCTGGATATTTCTGGGTGTGGAAGTGCATTCGGTTTGAGAGCGGAGACTTTTCAGTGTAAAATCCTCTTTGTAAGGGAAATGATATAATCTAGTAAATTTAGTTTGAAAATCCTAAGTGGGGTGCTTAGGTAGTGGAGTAGACATTGGAGTCGAACCACTATAAATCATTGTGTTAGCATTGATATTTTGTTTGTATTAATTGTTTTATCATTTATCGCTTTCGCATTTAACCATCCAATCGTGAATTGCCTAACTAATCAAGAAACTATTAAAATCGAAATTTAGACGATAAGATTTAATTAATACACTATTTATCCCCCATTTAGTGTGACCATTTCACCAACAAACATGTCCCAATAAGAAGAGATATGTTCATCTAAGAAGGGGTGCAACCAACACTATAAATAGGGATAAGATATTCACTTGTAATCAATCAATCAACAAGCTGTAAACTCATCTTTGAGTGAATATATTGAAAACTTATTTTCACTAAATTTTTTCTCTTGTGTGTGTTGTTGCTTTGGAGGCTGACTTAGCCAATCTTGCAAGTGGCAAGTGAGGGGCTATGTGTCGCACGGGTATCTGAAGAAGTCAAGTTTCGTGAAACATTGCTATCAATAATATGTATTTAAAAGTAGAGGTAACTAGGTAGGAATCCTTCCATATGCTGAAGCACACATCTTACTTATAACATGATAAATATTTTATTTATGCATATACCAGTATATAGATAAATATTTAAATTAATAGTTATTTGAATTTTAATTTTTTGGATAGTAATTATTTTATAATTTGCTTACTATACTAATCAAATTATTTGGATATGATTTATAAATAAAAATAAAACATAAAAAATTATAGCTAATTGGTTAACTAAGAAATAAATAGGAAAAGTAATAAATATATTCCTTTATCTAAATTAATTACGGCTCCCAATAAGATCTCATCTAATATGAACAATCAATTCTTGATCTCATCTAATATGAACAATCAATTCTTGATGTTCATATTCGAGATAAGGTGAATGCCTTGGAAAAAATAAGACTTAATTTTCTTAAAAAGAAAGTTAGACGAATGGTTACATGTGTATTATATACTAGAAGATGGTACAACAACATCAATAATAATAATAATAATAATAATAATAATAATAATAATAATAATAATAATAATAATAATAATAATAATAATAATAATAATAATAATAATAATAATAATAATAATAATAATAATAATAATAATAATAATAATAATAATAATAATAATAATAATAATAATGTGACATGTTTAAAATCAACGTCAAATGTAGAAATTTAATGGTGGGTGACCAATTTATGATTGCACTCGTTACTGACATTAGACATGAGAGTTTGGATATGAGAGTGGAAAATGATTGCACTCGTCGTCGTCATCGGAAGAGAACAGTAGGTCTAGGTACATAAGACTGAACTCATTAAAATTAAAAAACAAAAGAATTAAAGAACTAAAAGAATGCCAAAAGAGTTTCGCATGTAGTGATTTTCACTTGAATTTAATAATGCAAATATTATTGCATATAAGCCAACTGTGGGTAGTATAGTTGGTGGCAACATATTGAACGTTGCTTAGAGATTTAGGATTCGAACTCTAGTATGATCACCTATTGTGATTTTCTATCTTTGTTTTAAAAAAAACATTATTGCATATAAGCAAAATGTAATATGATTAACCTTAAAACCCCTTAATAGTAATTGAGAATCACATTGAATAATAGATTGACAGAAGAAATCACATAAGAATTTCATGATGCAAACACTATTACATACAAATGCATCACCTAGTAATTCATCCCCTAAGAATTTTAGAAATACAAATGTATCACCTAAGAATGCTTATGTCCATCATGCACTTTATGCTAAACATTCCAATCTTAGACCTCATGTCCATAAGAATAATGAAAAGAAAAAAATCAATAGATATTATTTTTGTTGTGAAATATTTGGGCATGCTATATATGATTGCGCTTTCAAAATGAACTCAAGTGTTGCAAAAGCACTTTGGGTACCTAAGCCCATTGACCCCCAATGATCCTAAAGGATTTGGGTACCAAAAATTTTAACTTTTCTTGTAGGGGAAACTTCCACACAAGGATGAAGAAATGGTGGAATATCGAAGTTGACCATGGACGTAAATGAAGAATTCACTCAAGCTACCCTGATGCCTTGGTATCATCTCTCAATCTCAATTATTCAATAAATAGTTAAAGTTTATGATACTTGATTAAATCGGTTGATTTACTCGATCTTGTCATACTTTTATAAAAATGATTTTTTTTTTTGGGTCTCTTCGAAGATCTAGCTGGCCTATAATGGGCCTAAGCGACCTTGCGGTTCTAAATCGTATGCTCATTGTGGCCTTTTGGTTTTTAACCAATAAGAAGGGTTGGAGATCTTATTTTTAAAAATTTCATATTTTGAGATCTCTCGATTCGTTTTTGGTTTCATGATGATTCACCGTGAAACAGATTTAAAACTATTTAGTAAAGTAGATTTTGAAAACGATACTTGATTCCCTCATTACTACCTAGTACGATAACTTGTTAGTAGTCACTCTTTCACCATACTACTAATGAACATTGCTTGCAAGTTATGATAAAATTGAAAGGATAAAGAAAATGGGGGAAAAAAAATAAAATGTATTAAATTCTTCAAGAAATGAGGTATGATTTTCAATTTGGCAGAATTCTTGCATAACACCTCTATTTTCTTAATTAAATGAGTGATATATGCTTATGAATGAACTTGCATGTTATTTGAGTAAAGTACCACGAGTAAGAAATTTGTGACGAAAAGAAACTCCAATTTTTTTTTATGATGAGTACATGCTATAGATTGATTTTAAATCTAGAACCTTGTCTCTTGGTTGACAAATTTATCATGAACGTAAATTGCAAAATAATATCATAATCACATTTAAAGAAGTATCTTGATAGATACTTGAAATTTCATAATTCGAGCAAATAAAAATGTGACCAATGGATGTACAAAAAATTAATAAATATGAATAAAATTGCATAAAAATTTTAGTAAAATTTTAGATGCTCAAAAACATCATTATAAGTGATCTAGATGATATTTTATTAGATTTGTGGATCCTACGATAGTAATTTAAGAATTTGTACAAAGTCCAAATATTTATAAAAATATCACTGCGAACTTTAGGATTTTTTAAAAAAATGTAGAGAGATTCGTTTTGAGTGATTCTTAATTCTATAAAATCCTCATGAAGTCTAATTCATGTAAAAAAAGTTTCATAAAATTACCATATTTAAATCTCTTTAAATAACTTTTCTTGTATGGGGTAGAAAACATAGTCTGGCCAGCTCGACCGATCACATGACATGCGATCGCTCGATCAACCGGAGAACAAAAAAATGATCCTATCCACCCATTTGGCTCATTGTTTTAACATTGGGGGTGGGGGTGGTTAAAACCACTTAACAATACAAAATCACATGGAATAATAGATTTTCACTTAAGAATTTAACAATGCAAATATTATTACATATAAGCAAAATGCAAAATGATTTACCAATAATAGGAGTAACATAAAATTTATCTATATATTAATATAACATCATAATAAACCAAAAGGACCTAATGCTACAAGAAATTTACCCCTAATTTCTTACTCAGTGGCGAACCACCCACTACAATATTTTTAATCTATAGGAACGGCTGAAAAGTATTCCCAAAATATATAAAACTGTTCCCATAGACCATGGAAACGATTTCCCATGTGTACTCAAATCAGTCGTTTCACTAGGCTATAGGAACAGTTTTCGTACCTATGGCCATGCTGCCAAAAAAATTGTTCCCATAGGCCAAACTTATGGGAACGATTCTAAAAGTGTTCATGTAGTCCACGCCTATAGGAACGATTGGAAAACTGTTCATATAAACCTACAGGAACGATTATAGAACCGTTCCTATAGGTAAAGATTATAGGAACGGTTACGCAACCGTTCCTATAGGTGCTTATAGGAACGGTTATGCAACCGTTCCTATAGGTAAATCTTATAGGAACGGTTTGATAACCGTTCCTACAAATGGAAACTATGGGAATGATTACAAAACCATTCCTACAAGTCAGACATATAGGCACTATTTTAAATCGTTCCTATAGGCCGAAACTATAGGAACGATATGATAACAGTTCCTATAGGCCAAAACTACAGGAAAGGTATAAGAACTGTTCCTATAGGCGAGGAACCGTTCCTATAGTTTGTGCTATATGAACAATATTTTTTCCTAAAGGTATATTCTTGTAATAGACGATCATAAAATTTCACAAACGTTTTAAACATAAATTACATTCATAAACGTAGATTCCAAAATATAAATTTCATTCATAAACGTAGAATATATTTAATTGTTGACTCAAAATAACAAAGTTCACAATTATAGTACTACTATTAAGTCTAAATAAAGTTCACAAATAATATGTGAAATTGATCTATCAAGCCTAGCATTCCCATTCCAAATTAGCCAAGTCCTCTTGATGATTATCTCCTTTGTGAAATCCATCTTTCACCTCTCAATTCATCATTTTCCTGCAAAAATTAATTAATAATTAAAAATGATCAAAAGACTCCATAATCATATATTAAACTAAAATTACCTGATTTTGAGGATGATGTGTGGAAGTGGAAGAACCAAAGATGCTATTGGCATCCCTTAGAGTAGTTGGTGGTGCCAACAGAGCTGTTATAGCCTCTATGTTCAAATCTGGGTTCACTTGTGCAATAAATGTTTTCAAAAGAGATTATATTCATTGCATTTGGTGTTGCATCTGATTCTGTTTCTCTATCATTATTGCATGTCTTTCTTCCATTATTGCATGTTGCTCCTTCAAAGACTTTACCTCATGATCATGTTTTTCCTGCATTGCTGCCATTTTTTTTTTTTAAGATTGTGGGTGTAATTGTTCCTCCATAACAACGCACCCTTCTTGACTTCTCTTTCCCAAACATAGATTGGATGGCCTCAACAGCAGGTTTCCCATCATGCTCAATCATGATTTTAAGCTCTAAAACGTACATTTAATAATGTTAGTGATAATAATAAATAATTAAGTAAAACAATAGCTAGAAGAACTCACAATTGTCTCTTCGGCTTCAACATCCAAGGCTTTTTCGTCCTTAGTCCGAGTTTCAACAAACATCTCAACTTGACTATGTTCTTCATTCTTCTGAGCATGCTTTATATAAATCACAAGAATGAGTTAATTAAAACATAATATAAACATTACTTTAAAATTCAAAATATAAATATGTTTATGCAAAAAAATGTTACCAATTTAACTTTTATTACAAAAAATCTTTTGTTGGCACATATCCTATATCAATAACAAAGAAACTAAATATATGCAATTAGAAAAAATTTACAAGTATTAGTGCATAACCATATTAAAAAAATATCATGTTATGCTTCTGAGTTCTAAAGGCTCACATATAGAATGACTAGCTGTCCAAATTCTAAGAAAATAAAGTAACTAGGAAATAATTGTTATGCTTCTGAGCAACATAAAGTTTTTTCTTTACTAGGGAATAAAGTAACTACTTTTTGCCGTCTATATGCAGATTAAGCACAATCATGTCATGGAACCTGGCATGAAGATTCATCTTCCTGTATCAGTTGCAGAGACTAAGATTATGAAGAGATAACCACCAAAATCCAATTCACTAAATGCGTGTATAATGCAATTGTGATGCATCCTTGAAGAGCTTTCTATTGGAGCACTGAACAGAATTATGAAATGCTCTTTATGTGATCCTTTCTCTGATTTGCTATGTAGATATGGAATAATGCTTGTGAGGCAACTACACAAGTACTGGGCATTGAGATCTAGGGGAAAAGCTTATCATCTCACTAGTGGTTCAGGGAGCTGAGTAAGATTTGAGAACCTGCATGCATATGCCTTTGTACCTTTTAACTAGTTTTCTAAGAAAAAAGTAGATACGTTTAGTGTGCTATCTTTACTTGCTTTCACACAAATTTGAAGTAGTAATTTTGATCTCAGAAATCATAAAATACACACATAATATAAGAACACAATAATTGATGTTGAGACTTGTGTGTAATTAACAAAGACCTGTTGGTTCATTGTAGTTTATGCAAGGTATCTTGTGATTGGACCAAACATGCCTAGATTTGGCTGCAATCAAGCTAGATTGGGATCTTTGGTCAGCAAGCATCTAAAAAGGAAGCAGAAGAGTAATACACAATACTCAAGCATTCATGCAAATTATATATAATGGTTGATCATAAAATTCTTGCGATTCATCTTCAATAATGATGATATCCTGTTATTCACAAACTATAGGAGTTATCAAAGAATTATAATGATTTTATGATCATTGTGAAACCATGCACCATTCGAACTTCATATATACAAATTTCAATTAACCCATATGATTCCTCCTCGAATAAACAATTCACTAAATAAAAGCAAACAGCTTTGACCTCTTGTTTATTGGCACTATTCCCAACTCAAATATACTGACACAATTAACTAGATAAACTAAGTTATTAAAGAAATCAATTGTAAGCAAACAATAGGATTAAGTTATTAAAAATTTAAGTCATGGTAGCAAGCCTTAAACTAGATAAACTAGATAGAGCTGAAACAAAGTTAGAGAATATAAGTAATGGAAAGAAACCTAGCTACTTACTTGGATGGGTTCATAGCTCCAATAATCAATCATTTGCTTGAAGTGTTCGAGAGGAATGTCTGTAGGACGATTTTTTATCCTCTCGTAGTTTGTTGTTTAATTGTCAAAATGTTCCTTCTTAATTTTTGATTTGTGTTTCCTCCAAGCTTCATCCATAATTTTGAACACAAACCCTTTCCCTATTTCTGGAAGGATGAATTTTTTCTACAAAGTGAAGCAAAACAAGCATTAATATTGGCTTGCAGGTTAAAATGAACAATAAATTTTTTTTATCATACATTGATATATTTCCATATGTCATCCTTGTTCGGTACAGCCTTCCAATTGGTGTAAATCAAGGGACACCAATCTGAATTTCATGCCACGGTTCCCAAAAATTGGCTCAAGTCTGAAACAACTTTCTCATTGGGCCCAACTAGTTGTGCTTCACTATTGAAAATTAATTATTTCTTGTCGCTCCTCTAGCGATCTTCCATGAATTCTATAGCACATTGTCTTCTATCTTGCTTTCTTTTTTGGTATTCCTAATTGACATAACAATAACGATTTAAAAATAAGCTAATTATGAAATTCCATATAATGACATAATATACTTTCGGGAACATGTTCCAACTCATCGGGTATTTTGTGCTCTTCCTCAACATATGCTTCCTCTTCTAGCTCATTGGGAATATTGTGCTCTTCCTCAACTTGTTCCATGTCATCTTCTCTACATTCCTCTTCTAGCTGATCTTCTTCTAGCACTTGCATACCCAGCTTCTCATGATATTCAACCATTGACATTGATGGACACAAAGGTGCAGTCTTTGTCTTCTTTGTTGCACACCCATGTCCTTCCTCATGGTTACCATTTCTTTGTTGATCTTGAATGGTTGGCCTTTGTTGTTGTTGCACTTGGGTAGATATTTGATCTTGAATTATTGGCCTTTGTTGTTGTTGCACTTGAGAAGACCTTGTATTGGAATTGGAAAGAACTTGCTTTTGAGTAAAGGATGTGGGTCTTTGATCTTGAATGATTGGTCTTTTTCCTCTATTTTGAATATCATTAGAAATGACCTGCCTCATAGTAGAAACAGTAGGTTGAGTGTGGACTGGATCCTTGGGCTTTTTAGAGGATGTTTTTCCTCTCTCTTGGACATTGATATTAGAGACAATATTCTTTTGATTGGCCTCTGCAATTTGTGCAACTAAACCATTCTTATTTTGTTTCAAGACTGAACCATACCTTCTGTTTGGATTTAACTTCTTATTCCGCTCAATCTTTTGACATTTAATTTTGTAATGCTTGATGACTAACTCTTTGCTTGACTTTGCTTGTAGTGGAAAGTCCATATCAATTCTTTATGTCCAAATTAGTCAATCAATAACTGAACAATCAATAAAAATGTGTAACTCCAAGTCAATCAACAATAAGATCAATGCATAATGCAACACTAAAAGATATTATACTTTCTTTAATTATAATGGTAACATGTAAAGTTATTACCTTGAAGTGGAAAAGACATGAATTCATACAAATATCCACCAATGCATTAATGAACATCTCAACAAAAAGGTGTATCTAGAAGTCTACCATGTACAAATATCTTTACTCTTTTAAATAAAAAAAATGGATTGAGATCTATTAGTAGCCAATTCTAGTATCTCTTAGTTATTACCAACTATGCCCTATGAAAACTAATAACACCGCAAACTAATAACACTTAATAGTAAACTAATAACGCAGAATCTAGTGGTGCATGCATAAAATCTAAACTAGCATGGTTTGCTCCTTCTAACCAGCTCTACATTTTCATGTTGTTGCAGCTGTTAAATTCTATTTGAATCTCATCCAGGAATATACAATTTAACTCGTTCATATTCATCTGATATGATGTGAATACAAAAGATTCATATTCTCATACACAGAAGATTTAAATAGATGTTTCAGTATTCATCTGATATGATGTGAATACAGAAGTTGAAGCTTCTCACTAAAAGGGCAGAAAAGAAATTAGTAAATCAGCAGGATTAGTAAATCTCAATCATCGCCTAAGTAACACTATGAAAACCAATTTCTAGTTAATTCAAAATTTGGACAGTGTGTTAACAAACCTTTGATAGTTGAGTCTTTCGCAATATCAAAAAGTTCAAGAAATGAATCCTGAGGTAGATATCAGCAGTAAGGTTGGAGCTGCCCCTGAAATTAGAAAATATGATGCTTACACAGCCATTCTTCCTTCTGGGACTTGAAATGGTAAGCTCAGCTCAAACTAAATACTACCAGAGAAGATAAATGATTCAGCAAAAGAAATAAAAGAATAACACAAATGGACTTTCATCAACAAAACAAAAAGATAACAGAAATATTTACTATCTATGAACAAAGATAACTGCATATCCAGCCTTCACAAAGTACCTACAATACAACAAGTGAGATGTTCAATCACAACACTAATTTGAGTTTATAAACATAGAAAAAGTAACCATACTCTGTTGATGTTGCCCCTCTGTAACCAGAGCTAAAATTCATATTAGAGCAGTGGTGGTGTGATGAAAAGTAAGATTCATATTCTCATACAAGGAATTTATGTTAAACTATTAAACATCTCAAGCATGAAAATCATGAACACAGAAGATCTCTTAGTTATTACCAACTATGTTGTACCTGCGAAAACTAATAACACTTGAGCTTGTAGTGGTGCTTGAGTAGTGGTGCTTGAGCTTGCATGTTTCATACAGGCTGTCTACTGCTTGAGCTTGGGATGGTTCTATATATGGTGCAGTTCTGGAATAGGATCAATATGCTGCTTTTTCTGAATTTATATGGATGAGACTAACTGGTGCACCTAGGGCTGTCCTAGCACTCAGGGGAACCTTACTGAAGAGTCCAACTATTAGGAGAGATTTAGTGGACGATCTACGTTTCCTCGCTTGGGAAATCTTGAAAGGTTTAGTCAGGTTTCATGGAGTTCAGTTAGATTTAGCTGGTGCACCTAGGGCTGTCCTAGGCTTTTACTTTTTATTACTTTTTATTACTTGTAATGGAAAACAACATAGATAATCCAATGACTGCATAGTTTGTAATTTTGTATTGTCAATCTGTCCATGTCAATGGGGCTTGGATGCTTGGGGTACCGTTAAAGAAGGGGACGGTATCCAATGACACTCCTAAATATGTAATATATATATATATATATATATATAAACATATTACACATAGTGGGTTGACACCTTATTAGCTTAAATATATACTTATTTGTTTGTTTTTTTATTTTTAGTTAGGGTAATTACTTAAGTTAATTTTACTTAAACTAAATTACATGAGCTAATTAACGTTACGCCCCTTCTAGGTTCATCCCTATCAAGGCGAATATCGCTTAGGAAAGCGTACGACAAGATCTAATACAACATACCAAGAGTCAAAGGATAAAATGAACACTAACATCGAACAAAAAAATAATATACAATTTTTATCAGAAGTAAATATACAGAATCAAAATTGATACAACATAACACTAATGAAGAGATATGCGCCAGAGCACAGCTCCTCTACTCTAGCTAGCTAGACCTCCTCAGTTACTAACTTTTACCTGCAGTTCTAAAGCAAAAACAACAAAAGTCAACAGAATGTTGAATAAGATTTCTCAATATGACATCAATAAAGATAACTCAAATATTATGTCATGACGACACTGTATCCCACTAGCTATATGCACCACACAACTATTAACATATGTTGCTACCAACTAATGCAATGTCAACTTTAATACAGAACCATGCACCTATCGATTATTATGTACATGCATAATAGTATATTCAATCAAGAGCGTTATGAATAATTTGGATTATCACCGTACTTTTGTGCCTCAACGGTGGCACCTCAAGCCCGCTCTAGCAAGAGATGCGACTACCCAAAGGATAGCATGTATTTCGGCATCTCACACCTCGATGCCACACACTCGCGTCTTGTGTGTAAAATCATGATCACTAGTGTAAAATCATGCAAGCAGTGCCTTGGTTGCTAGCGAGCCACACAACACATATTCGACAAACTCCAAAAATTACAATAAAAATTCTAGGAAAGTCTAGATTCAAAACTTTTACAAAGATATCCAATTAAAATCTCATCCCAACACATGTTCTTACCCTTAATGAAGAATACAGAGTGAGGAAAAGAATCATATCTCAAATAGAGTTGCCAATAAATCATCCTAAAATGTGCACATCTTCTATCTCTGATATCCGATCTCCCCTCTCACCTGTTATAATTTGTTTCATAATAATAATAACATAGAATTAAAAGTTGTGATAATTTTAGTTATATTTCATATCTTAGATTATTTAAATTAAATTAAGTTAAATTACATAGGATAATTAAATTTCTTACCTTGACTTTAGTTAAATGACATATTATAATTTTTAATTGTTATTAAATTATTTAGATTTATTTAAATAATTAAATTAAACTACTCAGGTTAATATAAATGAGTTAATTTGTAGTATATCATAATATAGAAAATCCAAAAGACAATTATAGAAGCAATTGTTGTATATATTTTTATTTATTGTAAAATAATTTATTTTGAATCAGTAAAACTTCGATAAGTATTTAAATCTTATTTGATAAGTTTTTATTTAAATCACTCTTTGTGTATATTATTAATAAGAATAAAAGTAAAAGCCTTGGTTGCATTAAAATCAATGCAACTCTGTGTCCAACGTTTGCAAATTTATAAAGCTTGAATCTCAAAGTTATTTTTCTATTTCTTTCTCAAATCGATTTTCCTAAATGGGTGAATCTAACTAGAAAGTGGAAAAATATATCTGATAAAAAATTGTGTGAACCTGCCCTAAAAACAGGTGATCTTATCAGAGAAAGTGAATACTTTTGACTAGAAAGTGAGTGAACTTGATTAGTTAGGAGAGAAAAAAATAGAAAAAAAAAAAAACTTTGATATCGAAATTTGATATTTTAAAAGAGATGTGTACGTATAAATTGCACCCATTTTAGGTGTAGCTTATAAGATTTTATCAAAATTTTATTTAATTGATAATATACTTAAAATGTTGCACCATGATTTGGGTTCTCACTTCACAACTTTTATTGTTTTAAAAAACATTTTTTCTTATATATTTCTTTTTCAAACTACATGTCATATAGATATTTTCTAGTGACGTTCATATTTATTAACCATAATAAGTTACACATCTAACTATATTTATTTGAACATATTCTAATATTCAGCTTCATTTACTTTCTCTTATTTATGATCTTGGAGTCGCACATAGAAATAATAATGTGCGTATATATAATGAAGGAGCGTGGTTTTTGTATAATGATAAAATTATCTACTTATGACCTAAAAATTATAGGTTTGAGCCATGAAAATAATCTCCGAGTAAAAAGTAGAGGGAAGTTGTGTACTTGTGTACATGAACCCTTCCCAAAGCCGGATTGCTTTGTGCAACGGATCTTGTATATATGACGAGAACTTATCCACTAAATTGGTTCTCTTTCCATGCATGTATAATTTGAAATTTATGCATGTTAATAATTGTTAATGATATTTTATTTTGATAATAATAAAGATCATGATGTTTGATTTTACGTGGAAACTAACTTTTTGCACGCATCTTAAAAAATGTAAAAAAGTAAAAAAAAAAAAAGATAGTAAAGGAATAAGAGCATTTTCTTTGCGAGAAAGAACAAGTACTACAAAAAATATCTCCGCGAGTGGCGAGCGGCGTCGGAAATCATCTGCAGATGGCACCCACTGGGGAACACAACCTTGGAGGTTTGAGGCGAGCTTGTCAGGTAAGTCAAGGGCGACCATCTTCCACGATGATCCACCTCTGTCTAGGAAGCTATCCGAGGAGAGTGGGAAATGGTCGAAGGTTTTCATGAAGTGGCGGGCGTCTGTGGCTTCGAGGTCGCCCCATTATTCCGCCGATTTTGCTGGGATCGGAGATCGTTCTCGGGGATCCACGAGGATGAAATCGCTAGGCAAGGCTATCTGGAGGAGAAAGCAAGACCTGGCGACAGTGCAAAAAACAAGATACATTTGCAGGATCCTCCCCGCATATCTTCGGTCAGGAAGGTTGGTGCAGATGACATCAAAGCTTTAATGGAGAAATTAAAGATGGATTCGGCATGCTTTAACTACCTCCGTAAAGGTCATTTTGCCCGAGAGTCATGTTCCGGATCGTCGCGAGCCTCCTCCGCAGCCGACTGTCAATTTCAGAAAACATGAAACGGCGACGACGAATTCATCTATTAAGGAAGGGGAGCTAGTAAAGCCTTTGTCATCTGAGGCATCCCCCCATGTTGTTGCTCCAAACACCCTCTACTCTAGAGATATGGACGCTACCCGACCATTGAGATCCCAATGCTTCCTACGTATCTCTTCTTCGACAAGGAAAGTGTTGGCTTTAGGTTTTCAACCTTGGTGTTAATCTCTTAATCTCGATTTTGATGATAACAAACATGGAACTAATATTTCGTCGAGAAATCTTTCAGGTTCCATATCAATTAGCGTTCGATGTCCTCGATCGGATAAATTGGAAGAAATTGGAAAATTGGAAGGATATTGATCGTCGCTCTCGGGTTCATCGCGAAAGTTTCTCGAAGATCGACGAGTGCACCAAAGTCGCATTGGACGGGCTTAAATATCACATGAAAGCTCTCCATGTTGATGCTCGTTGAAAGCTGAAACCCGAAAATGAAGCGCGGAAGAAAACTAGGCTGAAAAATAAAATTCAGCCTAAATTCGATCGACCGGGCGGTCGACCGAACAGAGTAAGAAAAAGGCAATAGCTTTGTCGGTCGACCGAACACTACTGAAAATAGTCAATGGCTACTTCGGTCGACCGACAGAGGCCGAAATCAGGCAATAAGCCTGTCGGTCGACCAATCGATCGACCGACCTGCGGATAGCCGAGACGCGAGATCGCGTCGGTCAACTGATGGGTCGACCGAAGGTGGGATCGATGGATTTGCGTCTGGGTGGTCGACCCATCGGTCGACCGCTCATAGGGAAGAATGCAACGGTCGAATGACCGGTTGATCAGTCGGTCGACCGACCAATCGACCGACGGTCTGCAATGGATAGAAAACTATCCGTTGAGCTGTCGTTTCTTCAGCATGGTATAAATACACCCTCAAATACTTCATTTAATCTTCTTCCCTATCAATTACAGATTTTATTGAGCATTTAAGAAGGGATTTAATCCTTCCAAAGATCGATTGCAGCGCGCTCTGTTCTTCTGTCGAGTTCGTCTTCAAGCGCCAACTGCTCCTCAACTCGACTTCGACTCAAAGCACATTCACTGGCGAGTTGGAGGCTACAAGGCTTGGAAAAGAGTAGATAATCTTAGTTTTATCTTAAGCTCTTTTCACTTGTATTTTTAACTGTTAATTTATCATTTCTTTGAAGTTGAGTTTGTAAGACCTAGGCTATTAGGTCTTGTGGGTATAAGTGGTTACCTGGTGTTAGGTGTAAAGCCACTTTTGTAAAATTAGTTTTTACTAAGATTAGTTTAGTTGTCCCTTATAGTTGAGGTGGAAGAGTGCTCTCGATAAGAAGACGGAGACTTCCGGGTGTGGAAGTACCTTAGGTCGAGAGTGCAACTCTTCGAGTGAAAAGTCCTCTGTGTAAGGGAAACCGAATTAATCTAGTAAAACTAGTTTGGAAATCCTAAGCGGGGTGCTTAGGTAGTGGAGTAGGTATTGGGGTCGAACCACTATAAATTAACGTGTTTGCATTGCTTTATTGTTTATTTTAATTGCTTAATTATTTATTGCTTCTGCATCCAATCATCAAATCGCAAATTGCTTAAACTAATCAAGAAACGATTAAAATCAAATTTAGACTAATCAATTTAGTAAACACACTATTCACCCCCCCTTAAAATGAATCTTTACGATCTAGCATAGGTTGAATTTTCTTTTAATGAAACTTTGCATTAAACTTATGCTATTTAGTATGTTAGCTTGCTAGTTGACATATTATTTCATTATGATACTAATGATGTCTACTTGCAAGTTGTGATTGCTAATGAAAGCTATGCTATCTCAAAGCAAATGAAAAAGAAAATGAAAAAGTTTGGAAATTTTTTCAAAAATAAGGTATGATTTAGTTTTACAAAAATTTTAGTTAATTCTTGAATTTTCATATTTAATGATGTCTCTATACTCATGATTGATGTTGCATGATGAATATATGAAATTTCATGAGTAGGTAAAAGTTTGATAACTTAGGCAATTTCATGACATCTTGATTGAATAAAATTTGCTCTAGGTTAAAAATTCATATTAGAGACCTCATTTTGAGTTAGTGGTTGTCACACATGTTTAGATATACATATCACTTGAGTCTAGGTGTTTAAAAATAAAAATTCATGTCTAGATGAATAATGTGATAACTATATCACTTTAGAGGACTTGAACTTGAAAAGTTTGACCCAAGTCAATAGATTGACTTGGACACTTCATTTTTAAGTCCAAACCTCACAAACATGTTTAGATTAACTCATGTTAGGTATCCATAGGCTTAAGTTTAAAAAATCATGAGTAAATGTTAAGTGATTTCTCTATGCTCATGATTAAAATCATGAGTAAATATAATACTTGAATATTTATGCTTAAGTGATTTCTCTATGCATGATATCATGATATTTTATGAAATTGAACTAGGTTAATACCTTTCTTTAGAGACTTCATCTCAAGTTGAAAATTTGATGAACATATTTATGTGTGTTAATGATTAGTTGTCATTTGCTTAACTAAGTCAATTTAAAGGACTTAAGCTTGAGAAGTTTGACCCAAGTCAACAAATCGACTTGGACATTTTATTTTAAGTCCAAAACTTCATAAACATGTTTAGGAATAGGTTTGACATGTTTCCATGCATTTAGAATGAAAAATTAATATGGATATGAATAAAATGACAATAGAGATCAATTCATGAAAATCTCTTTTAAACCAAGTTGACTCAAGTCAATATAACTAATAGTGCAAAGCTAAAGGTGCCCATGTGATGGTGGATACCCTCTAATAATGGAGACTTTGCATGCATGCATCTTGATAATTTGATCAGGGCCTGAATGTGATGGTTTATCGGCCCAATTATCCCTGCTGGCCCATTGTTCCAGCCTTGCCTTCTGCATGAGGAGGGTCTCTAGTTCCTCCAGAGCCCGTTAATGTCTCTCCTTTCTTGTTTTGTATTTTGCACTATGTCTACTGAAATCTGCAAAATGAATTAAAGGATAAATGTGGTAATTTGTTTCGGCGGTTTACCACTTCCGCACTTTGGATTCTCAGGGTTGAGTCATCTCGAGGCGATTTTTCTTTTTCACATGTGGCTGTAGTATAATTCTTCTTTTTCTGATAATGTCCCCGAACCAGACAGCCGGTGCAGATGAATATCCCCACAATACAAGCAAGAATCCACAACCTCAGAGGAGGATATGCTCATCAGCATAATGAAAATTTTAATTTGCCATCAGCTCAAGCAGGGCAAGGAGCCATATTGGTACTGCCAGAAGACATTGGGCAGTATAGTGATGTGATCTCACGGTGGGAGTCCATAACTCTCAATTTAATAAACGAGAGAAATTGGGCAGACAATAAAACCAAAGTGGGATACATAGAAAATCTGCTTGGGGAAACTGAGAAGAAGACATGGATACAATGGCGCATGGCATTCCCAGCAGAATTCGAAGAGCTAGTTAACATTGCGGATGATCCGCAGAATGTTCTCTCCCAAATTAGGAGGATGTTCCTCCTAGAGGACCCTGTCACAAGCTCAACAGAAGAACAAGACAGGGCCTACAATGACATTGAGCGCCTGACATGCCACCATATCAAGGACTTAATGGATTATATTAATGATTACAAAGTCCTAGCGGCAAAGACAGGGAGGATGTACATCTCCCCTGAACTATTTGAAAAGTTCTTTAGAAAAATGCCGCCCTTAATCGGAAAAGAGCTGGAAAGGGCGTACGCGGAAAAACATCCAGGTAACACCTTGGGAGTCTTCCCCCGAATACATTTTGCCTACCAGTATCTTGCAGAACAATGCAAAAAGGCAGCACTTCAGAGAAGTCTGAAGGACTTGACTTTCTGCAGCAAGATACCCATACCAGGGTATTATCAGAGGAGTAAGAAGTATGGCCTCAGAAAGGCCAAAACTTACAAAGGGAAACCTCATGAGACTCACATACGAGTCTTTAAGAAAAAGCATTCAGACAAGGTAAGAAAGTGCAAATGTTTTATTTGCGGCGAAGAAGGACATTTCGCTAGAGAATGCAAGAGGAAGCAAAGAAATATTGCCAGAGCAGCGATAGTAGAAAATTTGGATTTATCTGACAATTGGGACGTTCTGTCAGTAGATCAGGACGAACCAGATAGCGATGCCATTTGCTCACTCTCAGAAGGAGAAATAGGCATTGCTAACATGATGACAGCCAGAGAGCTACCTTACGAAATAGCTCTCATAATAATATCGGAAGAAACTTCAACAGGAACTTGGAGGAAACAAGTAAGCCTCCCACAACAAATGTCATATTGTACCCACCAGTGGGAAGACAACGATACAGTCCCACATGGCTGTGAAAGATGCATCTTCTGTAAGGAGCAGACCAACCCTAAAATGAGGGCACATTGTACAAAATGTTCCATGACTGTGTGCCCCATGTGCTCAAGATTCAGCTTGGGGAGGAAACTTATCATCCAAAAGACAAGCCCCCCTCCTTACGATAACAAGGATGCCATAATCAGAGAAATGATCGAGTACATAAAATATCTCCTGGCAGAAAACCAGAAGCTAAAGGAGATAATAGAAAATCATGATCTGAGCTAAGGAATGGTTGAATTGGAGACGGAAGCCCGAAGAAAAGGAAAAATGAAAATAGTAGAAGAAGATGAAGTTCCACAATTAACGGGCGAAAGCAGCATCCAGTTCGAAGAGACAGCCAAGGTACTGGCTGAGGAAGATGAAGTTGAGACTTTTCAAACAATGGTCCCGGACCCACGAAGAGGAAAAAGGGTCTTGAATCGCTTGTATAATATAGAACTGCTCCTAACAATACCAGGAGTAAAAGAGTTTAAAATACAAGCAATATTAGACACGGGAGCAACAGTATGTTGCGTGGACCAAGATATAGTACCCCCCCGAAGCGCTTGAACCTAGCGCATACCCCATACAAATCAATGGGGTAAACTCTCAGCAGACTGCTCGTCTGAAACTAAAAAATGGTCAAATGTCCATAGAGGAAAACCGTTTTCGTATTCCGTTCACCTACGCATTCCCTATGGGAAAAAGAGATGGAATACAGATGCTCATAGGATGCAACTTCATCCGATCAATGCAGGGAGAACTCAGAATAGAAGGGCAAACGGTAACTTTCTACAAAAACATTACAGCGATAATAACCAGAATGGATGCTGAAACAGCATCGACAGCAGCAATTGAAGAGCTTGATTTATCAGAATTGGAATATCTGGAAGTCCAGAGTGCAGTAGCTTACTGTCACGGAGAAGAATCACGGAAGTTCAAAACCAAATTCAGCACGCTCCTAACCCGACTAAAGGAGCAAGGGTTCATAGGGGATAACCCTATTAAGCATTGGCTAAAGAATCAGGTAACGTGCAAAATAGATCTGATTAATCCTGACCTAACGGTACAGGATAAACCATTAAAGCACGTTACTCCAGCCATGAAGAGTCAGTTTGAGAAGCATGTTAATGCCCTGCTACAGATAGGAGTGATCAGACCAAGCACAAGCAGGCACCGTACCATGGCTATAATAGTAAATTCCGGGACAACCATAGACCCTACAACTGGGAAGGAAACCAAGGGTAAAGAGAGAATGATATTTAATTACCGGACGCTGAACGACAACACTCATAAAGACCAATACAACTTACCAGGTATAAATACCATACTTAAGAGAATAGGCCAGAGCAAGGTATATTCAAAATTCGACTTAAAAAGTGGGTTCCACCAAGTAGCCATGGACCCCGAATCAATACCTTGGACAGCCTTCATCGTCCCCGGAGGTTTATATGAATGGCTAGTGATGCCATTCGGGCTAAGGAATGCCCCGGCGATTTTTCAGCGTAAGATGGATGATTGCTTCCGAGGCACGGAAGAATTTATCGCCGTCTACATTGATGACATCCTCGTCTTCTCTGAGAACGAGGAAGAGCATGCGAAGCACCTCGCAAAGATGTTGGAAATTTGTGAAAAGTGGGGGCTGGTGCTATCCCCCACAAAAATAAAGATAGCTGTGAGAGAGGTAGAGTTTCTCGGAGCAGTAATAGGAGAAAGGAGGATTAAGCTACAGCTGCACATAATAAAGAAAATCGTCTCCTTCAATGAAGAGAAACTAAAGGAAAAAGCGGGATTGAGATCCTGGTTAGGGATACTAAATTATGCAAGAGCTTATATCCCTAATTTAGGCATATTACTCGGGCCGTTGTACTCGAAAACCAGCCCTCATGGAGACAAAAGGCTAAAAACCTCGGATCTCCAACTAATCACAAAGATTAAGAAATTGGTTCAATCTTTGCCAGATCTGGAAATCCCGCCCCCTGGAGCATACATAGTCCTAGAAACGGACGGGTGTATGGAGAGATGGGGAGGGATCTGTAAGTGGAAATCTTCAAAGAACGACCCAAAGTCCACAGAGAAAGTTTGTGCCTATGCGAGCGGCAAGTTCCCTGTGATAAAATCCACCATTGATGCAGAAATTCATGCATGTATGGAAACCTTGAAGGCCTTAAAAATTCATTACTTGGACCAGAAAGAGATCACGCTGAGAACAGATTGTCAAGCAATCATCAGCTTTTATAATAAATCAGCGCAGAATAAACCATCCAGGGTTCGATGGATAAGTTTTATCGACTTCTTAACGGGGACAGGCGTAAACATCAATATTGAACATATTGATGGAAAACAGAACGTCTTAGCAGACGCCTTGTCAAGGCTCACCTTGAATTTAATCACAACCTCAAGCAGCGAACAGACGGACAGCTATATGGTAATGATTGAAGAAGCCATGAACGAAGTAGCTGCCAAGCCACAAAAGGAAGCAGAGGAAAGACTGAAGAAAGCAATCCTTATGATTGCTTCCCACATCACTTGAAGAAGAAAGGAAAGAAGAAAGCGGAAGTGGTGGACCGCTCAAAAACTCACCACACCATAATATTATTGTAATTTAACTTTTAATTGTTTTGCAAAAAATGGTTCTAGAAACATTGAAGGAATCAGTGCTAAGCAGCAGCCTGATGAGGCCGCAACCCAAGAGAGATGTCTCTGCCGCCCAATTCTGGGGAAATCTTTGCGGAACCACCGAGTTCCAAGAGCTCGAGCAGCTAACCAGTGACATGCTATTCAATTACCACCGGTCAATACAATGGGAGCACCAGGCTAGAGCAAAGGTCGGGAGGATTCGCAAGGACCAGGCAAGAAAGGCCCTGGAGGAGCTTGAAGCCCTTATGGCGATAACGTACCTACAAAAGGCCCGCCTTGAACAATGGAGTAGTAAGGACAACTGGGCCAGAGACGCCATTGGGCCGGTGAACAACAACATCATGTCACTAGTCCAGTGTCACGAAATCCTTGGGCAAGTCATACAAAGTTGCGAGTACTGAGAGTCCCCACATCACATGGGTGCAGCAGTTGAAGATAAGCATCACAAGAACGTGCCAGCCTTTCAGCGTCACTACCTAATAAAGTAGTTCAATTATCGTACTGAGTGCCAGGCAATAGATGCCCAAACAGTAGTGTAATAGTCTTCCCACTTGTGGAAAGCCTTCTTTAGTGGACGATGGGGCCCACCGAGCACCCGCACTAAAGTTGAGCTTCCTTAGGAAGGAAGCAACCCTACCATAGTCAAGAAACTCTAGTTAAGTTTAGCTTCCTTAGGGAAGAAGCAACTCAGCTCTATAAGTACATCTTAGATCGGAGATGCAGGACACACTTGCATAACAAGTAGTTCTACTCTTCCACTCTTGTAAAACTCTTCTGCTTAATATAATCAAGTTCCTCATTTCAACTCAGCGTTCTTCGTAGTCCGTAGTTGTTTTGAGAAGCCGCTCCCGCCCCATTTTGGTATCAGAGCCAAGTTTTGCTCATTTCAGGTATTATTTGAGGTATTATCTCGCCAAAATTAATTCTTTATTCTAGTTTTGCAGAATAGCTTGTTCTTACTGTCTGAAATTTGATTCAAGAATCCTAAGCTAAACATTTGGGAGACGTGTACTTAGAATAGGCAATAAAGTGGGAAAAAGTACTCAAGGGGAGGAAAAGTACCGTTACGTTCGTAATTCTAAGAAGGCACCCAAATGAATGGCTCAAAGGTTTGAAAAATCAAACTAAGGATTAGTATAGCACAGTTAGAACTGCTGATATGGAATAACTTGATTTGGCAGAGAATTCTAATACCCATAATTTCCTGAAAGTTATAAGAAAATTTAGAAAATTTTGGAAGATTTTGAAGATTGCAGCAGCAAACACTAGCAATCGGAAGAAATAGCAACTTCATTAGGAGCAAAGCTTGGAAGGAATTCATCAAAAGAGAAATCGCATTAATGATGACTTGCGATTGGGATGAATCCGATGCAGATGAGGACATGGCAGTCCTGCAACATCTCATAAATCTCCAGACAGAACCAGAGGATTCACCTCCTTTGTGGGATATTTATGATGATGAAGAGATTGACTGCATCAATCTTTTTTCGGAGGGTGGTGGGGAAGATAGTATAAATACTATCAAAAATTCAAAATCCATCCAAGAAGTTGCGCATACCGCGGAAACCACAGAATCTATGCCCTGGACAACTTTCATTGTGCCAGGAGGACTACATGAATGGCTGGTAATGCCATTCGATTTGAAAAATGCTCCCGCAACATTTCAAATGTCCTTTTCAGATAATAAGAAGGAGCATGCAGGACATCTCGTACAGATATCAGAGATCTGCGAGAAATGGGGATTAATAATTTCCCCTTTTTAGACAAAAATAGTTGTGAAGGAAATTGAGTTCTTCGGGGCCATTATCAGAAAAAGAAGAATTATACTACAGCCACATGTGAAAAAGAAAAATCGCCTCGAGATGACTCAACCCTGAGAATCCAAAGTGCAGAAGTGGTAAACCGCCGAAACAAATTACCACATTTATCCTTTAATTCATTTTGCAGATTTCAACAGACATAGTGCAAAATACTCAACAAGAAAGGAGAGACATTAACGGGCTCTGGAGGAATTAGAGACCCTCCTCATGCAGAAGGCAAGGCTGGAACAATGGGCCAGCAGGAATAATTGGGCCGATAAACCATCACATTCAGGCCCTGATCAAATTATCAAGATGCCTGCATGCAAAGTCTCCATTATTAGAGGGTACCCACCATCACATGGGCACATTTAACTTTGCACTATTAGTTATTCTATGTGTCGGGTAATAATTGTACTACTACCCGACGTGTCCTATATTAGCTATAAAGACGGGCAATTATTGTACTTAAAGTCCGTCACGTCTATGTCAATGATGCATCCCACCTGTAGACAGCCTTTAATTTAGTGGACGATGGGGCCCAATGAGCACCCGCACTGAATTATTGAGCTTCTTCGGGAAGCTTCCTTATAGCCTATATAAGGCACGATAATATGAAGTTGCAGAACAAGCTCCACACAAGAGAAGTTCTACTCTTCCTATTTTGTAATCACTCCTTCTTCCAATATAATTTCCTCATTTCAACTCCGTGCTCTTCGTAGCCAGCAGTTGAATTTGTTTTTAACAAAGATCCATTCATTCTGGTATCACGACTTAAAGGTTTCATTTTCAATTCATATTTGGGGAACATGTTTAGATTTACTCATGTTAGGTATCCATAGGTTTAAATTTGAAAAATCATGAGTAAATGTTAAGATTGAAACTTAGCAAGTCTCATAAAAACTAGTTTAGTTTTGAATGAAACCATGCTAGGTTGATATCTTGACTTAAGGACATAATTTTCATTTTAAATTGGACATATACTCTTTACATGACCATCATTTGGTGTCATGAAAGTTTGAATGAAAATTGAACAAATTTTAAGAATAACTGAAAATTGCAAAAATATCATTTCAACCTACATTTGGTAGCAATTTCAGTAATTTCTAGGAAAATATAGAAAAATCTTTTTTAAATGATTCTTGAAACTGCACGTTCACTGAAAAAACTAGGTTCTTCAGTAAATATTTTAAAACATTTCATCAAGAATCTAATTAATAATGGAATTTTGAAGTTGGATTTCAAAACTCTAAGTATCACTTATTTGAAATATCAATCTTTTCGATACTTTGAATTTTCTTCAAAAACTTCAAATGAAACTTTATACATGCATTTCAAATGACCATTCAACAATTGGTATCAAAAACTTTCGTCCAAAAATTGGTACCAAAGATTTTCATCGAAAATATGATGTTGTATAGATTTAAAAGTTTGATTTTTTTTTCAAATATTGAAGTATAGGTTGACTTAAGTCAACAAAGAAACTTTAAAAAAAAAAATTATCTTAAGCCCAAACTTGATTCATAGACTTACATTCTCTCATGTTTGATGTCTAGATACCTAAGTTTGAGAAAACATGAATAGATAGCAAAACTTGAGACTTAGCATTTTTATGTTTTTTCATATTTATTTCAAATGAAAACATGCTAAGCTCATATCTTGATTGTATGACATTAGTCTCATTTCAAACTTGATATACATGCTTCAAATGACTATATCTTTGTATTGTGAAAGTTTGAATGAGATCAAAAATGTCATGAAAAAGAAACAATATTCATGGAAATATTGAGTGCATACATGACTTAGTTTTGAATTCCATCTATCATTCTTTAATATCATGTATGATTTTGTTTCATATTAAATATTTGTTTTTCATCCCTTTGGTTGAGATCTTCATGTTTCATGAAAAAATTTTAGAGTCTCAACTTCATGAAAAATTACTTGTGCTTCATCCCTTTAACTAGATTCACATTTCTTGCCCTTTTTGATTGATGTCAAAAGGGGGAGAAGAGTATAGGTATAAAGGGGGAGAAAAGTATAAAAAAATTAGGAGAAAAGGGGGAGAAAACCATGGAGGAAAATATAGAAAATCCATGCATATGGATAGGGAGAGTTTAATCATAGATATGCATGTTGATAGGGGGAGAAATCCCTTAGTTCATATCCTCTATGCTTTAATGTTATATTTTCTCAATGATGTTTGTCATCATCAAAAAGGGAGAGATTGTTGGCTTTAGATTTTCAACCTTGGTCTTAATCTCTTAATCTCAGTTTTGATGAGAACAAATATGAAACTAATATTTTGTCGAAAAATCTTTCAAGTTCCATATCAATTAGCGTTCGATGTCCTCAATCGGATAAATCGGAAGAAATCGGAAAATCAGAAGGACATTGATCGTCGCGTTCGGGTTCGTCGCGGAATTTTCTCAAAGATCGACGAGTGCACCAAAGTCGCATTGGACGGGCTTAAAGATCACATGAAAACTCTCCATGTTGATGCTCGTTGAAAGCCGGACCCAAAAACGAAGCGCGGAAGAAAACCAGGCTAAAAAATAAAATTCAGCCTAAATTCGGTCGACCGGACGATCGACCGAACAGGGTAAGAAAAATGCAGTAGCTTTGTCGGTCGACCGGTCGATCGACCGAACACTACAGAAAATAGGCAGTGGCTACTTCAGTCGATCGACAGAGGCCGAAATCAGGCAATAAGCCTATCGGTCGACCAATCGATCGATCAACCTGCAGATAGCTGAGACGCGAGATCGTGTTGGTCGACTGATGGGTCGACCCGTCGGTCGACCGCTCACTGGAAAGAATGCAGTGGTCGAATGACCGGTCGATCGACCGACCAATCGACCGACGGTCTACAACGGATAGAAAACTATCCGTTGAGCTGTCGTTTCTTCAGCAGGGTATAAATACACCCTCAAATACTTCATTTAATCTTCTTCCCTGTCAATTACAGATTTTATTGAGCATTTAAGAAGGGATTTAAGCCTTTCAAAGATCGATTGCAGCGCACTCTGTTCTTCTGTCAAGTTCATCTTCAAGCGCCAACTGCTCCTCAACTCGGCTTCGACTCAAAGCACATTCACTGGCGAGTTGGAGGCTACAAGGCTTGGAAAAGAGTAGATAATCTTAGTTTTATCTTAAGCTCTTTTTACTTGTATTTTTAACTGTTAATTTATCATTTCTTTGAAGTTGAGTTTGTAAGACCTAGGTTGTTAGGTCTTGTGGGTATAAGTGGTTACCTGGTGTTAGGTGTAAAGCCATTTTTGTCAAATTAGTTTTTACTAGGATTAGTTTAGTTGTCCCTTAGGATTGAGGTAGAAGAGTGCTCTCGGTAAGAAGGCGGAGACTTCCGGGTGTGGAAGTACCTTAGGTCGAGAGTGCGACTCTTCGAGTGAAAAGTCCTCTATGTAAGGGAAATCGAATTAATCTAGTAAAAGTAGTTTGGAAATCCTAAGCGGGGTGCTTAGGTAGTGAAGTAGGCATTGGGGCCGAACCACTATAAATTAACGTGTTTGCATTGCTTTATTGTTTATTTTAATTGCTTAATTATTTATTGCTTCCGCATCCAATCATCAAATTGCAAATTGCCTAAATGTGAAAGCGATAAATAATAAAGCAATTAATACAAACACAATATCAATACTAATACAAAGATTTATAGTGGTTCGGCCCCAATGTCTACTCCACTACCTAAGCACCCCGCTTAGGATTTCCAAACTAAGTTTACTAGATTATATCATTTTCCTTACAAAGATGACTTTGCAACCGGAAAGTCTCCGCTCTCAAACCGAAGGCACTTCCACACCCGAAAGTATCCCACCTTCCTACCGAGAGCACTCTCCCACCTCAGCTTAACGGACAACTCAACTAATCCTAGTAAATTAAGTTTACAATAGTGGGCTTAATCCTTAACACCAAGGCAACCACCAACTCAATCAAACCTAGCAACCTAGGTTTACACAAACTTTAATACAATGAAATAAACACCAAAATACAATAACTAATGGAGCAATAAATCAAATAATAAATACTTAGCTCCAAAAGAAACTCCCTAGCCCTCTTGATGCCTAAAATTGATGAATTGATGAAGCTTGAAGGCTATGTCAAGGAGATGAGAGATCAAACTAGGGTTTTCAAGAATGGTGGCTCAATCAAGCTCAATGATCATCAAAATATGGCTCAAAGTATGTTGGATAAAGGATGGAAGGCTTGCTAAGACTTCTATTTATAAGCCATGAGGAGATGACATGAAAGAGCCAACTCAACGGGCGAAAAACTAGTCGTTTCCGCCGTCCGATCGCAGGTCTGGTCGATCGTCGGTCGACCAACCGAGCGACCAAAGGCATACTGCCATTTTCTGGCACACTTCGGTAGACCATTCGTTCGATCGACTTGCATATTGCCAGTTTTTGGCAGCATTCGGTCGACCGAATGGTCGATCAAAACTAGGCAAACCGCTTGGTTTAGCTTGTTTCAGCTTGTTTCTGGGTTTCATCTTCATTAAGTCTACTTTTATAACATTTACTAACTTTAAGTTAATAACTTTAAAACATAAATATTATATAAGAATTACCCCCCATTTGGATTCAATAAAAATATCTAAAAAATCAAAATCATTAAGAATCAAAATCTAGTTTTTGGGGTCTAGTACAAATTTTCAGAAAACAAAAATTTTCTAATCTCCCGGATCAAATATGGATATGCTAAAGGCTTCCAAATATTTCTTAAAATACCTTGTTATCTAGTTTTTACCCAAGGAATAATTACCGTCATTTTTTATGTCAAGAAAATATCTAGGTCATATAGCCCTCCAAGGAGCTTCCTAGGCTTAGTGAATTTTAGGGTGGTTTTCGGATTTTTCATGTTTTGGGGTTCGGGTTTGATTTTTGAGTTCTTATGCATCATCATGAGGATTTACAACATAAACTAGACACCCTTAACCTAGACTCTATCTTCCCGACGAATCCGAGCGCGTCGACAACGTCCTTCTAATTTTTTGATTTCTCTGATATTTCCGATCGAGGACATCGTGCGCTAACCGATATGGAACCTGAAAGTATTTCTCAATGAAACATTAGTTCTATATTTGTTATCATCAATACCGAGATTAAGACCAAGGTAGAATACCTTAGGCCAACAAAGAACAGGCTGCTTGGGCTGGGATTCATGGACGTCGATGAAAATGCTTGCCATGCTATTAAACGGATGGGGGTTGGGATGGATCTGGAAAGTAATGTTTAGTATTATCTATCTTGGGTTTTGGGGTCTGCGTGCTGGTACTGCAGTTTGGTCGTTTAGTTTATCATGTTTGTAGCTTCCTTTTGGAATGTACGAGGTCTATGTAGGGCCTCCAAAAACTAAATGTTGAAGATTTTCCTTAATTTATCAAAATCTAGTATCATATGTATCCAAGAAACAAAGATTGAAGACTTCAACGTGACTTGCATGAAAAAAAAATTCGATTAGTTTTGGGTTTGATTTTACTTTCAGGAATTTTGTTGGAATGTCAGGAGGGTTATTAATTGCAAGGGAAATGGATCTGTTGGAAGGGGTTTCTTCTGCAGCGGAGGATAATTTATTTCATGTACTCTTACGAACCAAAATTTGAAAATTTACAATATATATGGACCTCTGGGAAGAGGAGATAAATCTGAGTTTTTCCAAGAACTCATAACGATCCTTCAACCTCCTGATATGGCAACTCTTGTGGGAGGGGATTTTAATGTTACTAGAGGGGATTTTGATAGATTAAATTGCAGAGGAAATGATAGAGAGTCAGGAAGATTCTCTGAGATACTAGCTGATTCTCTTTTCATTGACATCCAGCTATCTGGATGTAGATTCACATGGTGCAATAATCATGACATACTGGCGTATGCCAAACTTGACAGGGTCTTGATTAATCCGACCTTATCTGAATGGTCTAACCAATGGGGAGTGAAGGTGAGAAATCATAGATTATCGAACCATTGCCCTCTTTTGTTATCGAGGCGCCCACCACAAAAGCGGTATACATTCCGATTTGAGCATCATTGGCTACTAGAACCGAGTTGTAGAGTAGTTGTACGGGATTGTTGGGAGTCTCACTCTATAAGGGAACAAGATAATATGTCGAGATGGATTTTGATGTGCAAATTATTGCGGAAGAATTTGAAAACTTGGAGTAAAAGTATTCTGAATGTTAAAAGAAATAACATCACAACACTAGAAGGGGAACTGGATGCATAACTGCGAAAAGGAGAACTAGGGAGGGGCAAAACTCAATTGGGACAGATATAAGAATCAAAGAGGTCAGGAAAAAACTCAACACATGTTACGAAGCAGAGAGCAGATATTATAAACAAATATCGAAGACTAAATGGCTTAATGATGGAGACAGAAACACAAAAAAAATTCATATGACCGCAAATGGAAGGAAACAAAGAAATTGAATTGCCTCGGTAAATGTGGATGGAAGAACAGTGCAACACCCTAAGGACATTGAAAGAGCCTTTCATGACTACTTCCGAAAATCCATTGGTTCTTCTTCGGAGCACGCGATGCAACCAAACTGGGATGAGCTCTTTAGAGGGGAGAGACATGACCTTCCAGACATTATGAAAGCATACGAGGTTGATGAAATTATGGAAGGACTGAAGGGTATGAGAAAAGATAAGGCTCCGGGCCCGAACCACCTTACGTCTGAATTCTTCTTGGCTTTCTGGGATATTGTTCGAACACATGTTAGACGGGTTCTGGAAGACATTAAAGATTGCAGGTGTGATCTCTCTAAGGTGAATAAATCTTTCATAGTTTTGATTCCGAAGATGGAAGGAGCGAACAAAATCGGAGATTTTAGACCTATCAGTCTCACCTTGAGCATTATCAAGCTCTACTCCAAGCTTATGGCAATAAGATTGAAACCACACATGGAGTTCCTGATTGGGAAAACCTAATGTGCATTCCTTCAACGATGATCGACACTGAATAGCTTTATGGCGGCCTCTGAACTTATTCACCACTGCAAGAAGAATCAACTTGATTCAATCATGCTTAAGTTGGACCTCTCCAAAGATTTTGACAGTGTAAATTGGATCTTTTTGTTAAATCTTCTAAGGGTTAGGGGGTTCCCGCAGGCATGGATTGATGGGATTTCTCTCCTGTTAAAGAGTGGAGAATCTTCAATTCTCCTTAATGGTTCTCCGGGGAAGTGGATCAGGCATAGGAGGGGGCTCAGGCAGGGTGACCCCCTTTCCCCTTATCTATTTCTCCTGGTGGCAGATATTTTTGCAAGAATGATGGATAGAGCAGGAGAGAATGGAATGATAAAGGGTGTGCGGATGAGAGATGATCTAGTTGTTTATCATCTAGAGTTTGAAGACTTTTGTGGTGTTTACAAGCAGAGATAGAAATGATCTCTTAAATATGAAGATCCTTCTCTCGGGTTTTGAGCTCACGTCGGGATTGAAAGCAAACCTAGCTAAGACAGAACCTGTTGATAAGCAGCGAGCATTTTGGGCTGCAAGCGAGGCGCTTTCCCCTTAAAATACCCGGGGCTTCCGCTTAGGGATGGGCGTATCGTCAGGGAGGACTGGAACGATATAATTGAGAAGGTTGACAGAAGGCTTACTTCTTGGAAGGGGAGACTTCTCTCGAGGGGGGGAGGCTTCTGCTTATCAACAGTGTTCTAAGCTCTATTCCGAGTTACTGGCTGTCTATCTTCAAAGCACCAAAGTGGGTACTACAGGTAATTGATAAGTGACGAATGCACTTCTTCTAGAAGGAAGATGCGGATGGAGGTGGTGGTAGCAGTTTGGTTAACTAGGATGACGTGACCCGTCATTGTGATTTCGGTGGTGTGGGTATTAAGAATCTTGAGTTGCATAATCTAGCTCGTCTAGGTCGGTGGTGGTGGGAATTGGTAAACAACAGGGAACTCATCTGGGTGGATATTGCAAAAGTCAACTACTTCCAAAAAAGACGCTGGTATGATTTGAGTGGTTCCGCGAGTTGGTCTAACACGCGGAAAGGTATCTGTCGGGCGAGAGAAATATTTGATTTAGGTTTGGAGAAAAAAATTGGAGACGAAAAGTCAACTAGCTTCTCGAAGGAAAGATGGTGTAGAAACACAAGGTTGGCACAAAAAATTTTGAATCTTTTTTGTGCGCATAGATTTAAAAATGCAACTGTTGAACAGTGCGTCAATCAATGATCAGGCACGTGGGATTTTCATTTGATATCTCAGGTGGATCAGAAAAGGGTGAAGAGGATGCTGGACTTTATTGGGGGACCCGTCCTTGTGGGTGAACCAGATAATTATTCTTGGCATTGGGGAAAAAATGGTATGTTCTCGATGGCTTATTGCTACAAAAAATATTCAGACTTGGGGGTAAAATGGTCGATTGCCAAAAGGATCTGGAAAGGTAAATACCATTGAAATTTAAAATTCACTCTTGGCTGGTACTAAGGAAAAGACTTCCAATTAAAGACAAGCCGATTAGGCATTATTCGTCTCTGGCTAATGATAAATGTGTTCTATGCATGAGAGAAAAGGAGGCAATAGTTCACATTTTCTCCCATTGTAGTTTTACGAAGGAGGGATGGAGAAGGCTATTGGAAAAATTATCGATTCAATGGGTTCATTTCCCGCTTGAGGAGCAACACATGCTTTCCGAACAGGATGAGAGGATTAGAAATCTAGCTATGATCTAGAGTAGAAAACTTTGGCTCCTAAGAAACTTGGTTATCTTCAAGGAGAAGCAGGCGGACATTAACAAACTTTTAGCTGATTGCTTGGACTTTTGGGGTAGATTGTGTTGTACTTAATTTTTCGGATATTGAGACATATTTCATCTTTTGTTGCTTTAGCTATTTCATAGTCATGTTCTGGCCAACTCCTTAGTGGCTTGATAGCTTAGGAGATTAAGTAGTATAATGGTTTTCTTTCTGTTATATAAAATTTGTGTAGCTCATGAGAGTCTCGGTGCTGTTTGGTTAGCGAAAACTATTTTCTGGTTTGGTTTCAGTGAAATTAAAAACTTGATTTCGAAAATTTGGTTTTGGTTTCTAGTTTTCAATTTTCTGAAAACGTGTTTGGTTAATAAAAATAACATCAGCTTTAGTTGGTTGAAATTAGTGAATATTTATTTGATTATAAAAAATAATATTAATTTTTCTTGAATATTTTTAATAGTAATTAAATGTTTAGTTAGTTTACAAAATTAAATATTTGCCAATATGATTATAAAATATTTGTATGATTTAATTAATTAAGTTATTAAGAATTTAAGAATTTTTTTGTTCAATTAGATATAAAAATTAATTAATAGTTATTATAAAATTTCAAAAAAACTAAGTCCAATGGTCTAAAATTAGTTTTGATTAAATTATAAATAGATCAATATTAAGAAAATTGAGTTATTATAAAATTTGAGTTCGAGTCAATTAGATATAAATT
The DNA here is from genome assembly GCA_034359265.1 of Canna indica. Taxonomy (NCBI): domain Eukaryota; kingdom Viridiplantae; phylum Streptophyta; class Magnoliopsida; order Zingiberales; family Cannaceae; genus Canna; species Canna indica. The sequence goes on along the minus strand of CP136898.1, from coordinate 24,063,085 downwards.
AATTTAATTAATTTATAAATTTAAGATAATAGTTTCAGTTGAAAATAATAATTTTTATTTTTATTTTTAAAAATTAGATATAATTTGATTTATTTTTAAATTAATTAATTTTATAAAAAATATATTTATAATTGCAAAGCTTCCATTGCATTTTGATAACGAAATCGATAGTCTCGAAATCACATAAAATAACATTATGGTGTTTTTATTTTTATTAAGAAAATTGATTTCGTTTTTCATTCTGATTTCAATTCAGTTTTATGAAAATGCTGAACCAAATATATTTTCATAAATAATTTTGATTTCAATAAAATTAAAACTATAAAAATAGACTTAATTTCGCTAACCACACAGACTTTGCCTTGAATTCTATAAAAAATAATAATAATAAGAACCCTCTTTTTATATATCTCAGTATAGTCATCTTTACTGCACTAGTTTGATTTTGTATATATAATCATTTCTTAAATACCTACATATATTATAAAAATATATTTCGTTGCCAAATTTAAACTATAACCGATCGATCATAATTACATGAACAGAAAAAAGAAACAAAACAGACAAAGAAGGGGAGGAAAAAAAAAGTTAGCATGGACAGGATGAACATGTGAGAGGTTTAAAATTTGATGCCACTTTCATGCTGTGAGAACTGCACAAAGTCATGGAACACATGATTCAGTATTCCCTGTCCAACAAGGCAAAATTAAAGGCGCTTTGTGGAGCTCATGCTTGGCTTACTCGTTTCGTATATACCAAAGAAAAAGAAATAGAAAAATCAAGCATTGGCATCATATCTTGTGTTTCCTAAGGCCATTTTAATTCATTATTTGAGTCATAGCTTGTGAGCATTAATTTCATCAGTTCCTAGGTCAACAGTCCCATTGAACGAAATGATAGCTCATGTCCTTGTAGGGAGAAAACAATGCAAAGACATAAGGGGGACTATGAGAGAAAAAAAAAGGGTAAAAAAAGAGAAAAAGGAACAAGAAAGATGTGATGGAAGAAGCTTTTGGTAGCTTATGATGTCTAGGTTTCTTTTATATTTGGCGTGGGTCAATTTGAAGATCTAGCTTGATCCTCATTCATTTGGACAATTTGAAGATCTAGCTTGTTAGAGTTTGGAAGAAATATGAGTTAATATTCTCTTTCTTTTCCATTGGCTAAGATGGAAAGCACATTTAAGTCATCATTTAAAAATAAAAAATTGTTAAACAAAATGTACAAAGCTAAATATTGGGGCATGAAAACTTTTTTCTATTCAATTTTCAGTTGACGTGTGAATTACTTTTTTCAATCACAATTCTTGCTTTTATTTTTTATAAGATGATAGGTACAAATTTTTTTGAGATGTATATATTATGGTATGCCAAATTGTCATTTTCTGTCAATAAGATTAAGGTCAAGATTTTTCTACTAATGATATGCATAATTTTTTGCTTATGAGCACAAAGTGGTTACCATTTTAATTAAATTTGTGATTTCACTTTTTGTCTTTCTGAATTTTATAAATGTTATTTGATAAGGAATTAGAGAACATTATTCTAATGTTACTTTCTTGATGGAGAAATTTGGTGAACTTCTTCAACTATAATGTTTGAATTTAAAATTAAGTAGATTCATGATGGAGTATTGGATTATTATTATTTTTGAATCAGATGTATATCAAATATAATATTAATTTTATTTTCTTCTAATCTTATTTTCCTCAAATATATATATTAAATAAATAATGAATATAAATTCATCCCTTTATTAACTTATCTTTTTATGCTATGAAACAAACATGGTCTTTGATAATAAAGATTTTCAATCAACAATTTAGGACATTGAAAGGGATCAGTTCAGATAAATAATTTTGTTTGTCGACTACTTATATATATATATTGAATTGTCTCTATTTATTTTGCCACATTTGGGGAATTCAGTAGGAGATGAGAAAAATGATTTAGTTTCTTGACTACTTATATTATTGAATTCTCTCTTCACATATATTGCTTCATTTAGTGCATTGGATGAGAGATCAGAAAAATGATTCCGCTACTAGGCTACTTTTTTTTTCTAATGCATATGGCGATAACTTCTGTGTTGAATTATGTATAGTCCTATTCTCAGTGAGGCACCAATTGAGTAGTGAGTGAGTATGATGATGAAAAAGAGAAGTAGCTAGTTTCTTATTAAAGGCATCAATTGAGTAACCATCATAACACATATATACGAGAGTAGGGTATGAAATGTTAACTTTTGGTATTGGATATGATACTTGTACCTTAACAAAATGATGAGTTTTAATCTCCCACCTCTCACAAGAGAGAAATTGAAATCATATGACCATGCACTTATGAATTTGGTTAAACATCAATTGTGCATAGATTGTTAAATAACCATTTGAAAGAGAACTCCCTACTTATGCATATATAAGGCTACATACAAGTAATTAAGCAAAGAAATAAGAATAACAATGGTAACTTTTAATTAAGTGATAACTTATCCCAAAAGCTTAAGTTATATTCTAACATCGTTAATAAGTAATTGTTGTGTATTTGATCAACCTTAATTGTTTGACATGACAAAGTGGGTACGAGAAACACTCACTATTCACATAAGTACACAGTCATTTTGCATATATAAAATAGAAAAACTAATTATCACTTTGGAAAATAATACTCACAGGTGAGAGTTTTCCTTGGACTGGGAATAGCCTGAGAATTAACAGGCCAAAAGAAAACCTCCATGAAAATTAACTAAAAATGACTATTTTCTGTCTCAGTATTGATAGGATATCTGAGCTCAGTCACTAACAAAATATTATATACAGAGAATTAACTGTACGAAGTATGTGGTTCCTGTGATGTGACAATATTGCATAACAATTGAGCTAGTTATAATTCGTCGAGTATTTTAATCTGGTACCAGGTAAAGTTTTTGGTTGTCACAGATCATGCCTACATCAGGTATCCTACCTCCATCCTCTGATAGAATGAGTGAGCCTGTGCAACTTAGCAACTCTTGAGAGGACTTGATGAGTTCTTCCATGGTGTGAGGAATCCACAGCATTATTCCCTCTTTTCTTTCATCTCTTTGGTCCCATGGGTGGAAAGGAAACACTATGCATCTTCTCCGGGAATGGGTTTTTTCTGATGGAAAAAAGGACAAGTTATTACGCACAGTAGAAATGTTTCTTTTCAGGGTAAAGATGGAGAGGAAACCACTGTCGAATTTATTTTTAAAAAAATACATGGTATATCGAACTAGAATAAAGAAAGTAGAAGGAGAAAGATAAAAAGAAAAAGAAGCAAGATCAAAGAAAAGTGAAAACAATATAGACACCGAACATATTCAATAGTTCAGTAAGGAGATGGATTGGAAATCTGGAACAAGTATCAAACAGGTAAATTAATAGTTTTGACAACTTGGATACCAATATGGCAACAAGAAGGAGGTATTCAGACTTCGGATATTGAAATTAATAATAGTAATGATGAAAATAAAGGATATTGAGGAGTACATAAGTAGCTGATTGGTAATGCTTCACAAAATTTTCTAAAAACCAGATGTCAACTTGTGAGGTATTTTAAACCATGAGGTAAATGTTATAGGAAACATGTGGATGATCAAAATGTCCAAGATGTAATTCCTCAAAAAAAAAATCCTCAAAAAAATGTCCAAGATGTATAAACAAGAATGCATCAATAATTTTGGCTTAGTTATAATTGCTTCTTTTCAAACTAAAAATGTATGATTGAAAACAATTTATGATGAAGAACATCACTAAATTAAGAATCAGCTATCAGCATTCAAATCCAAGAAGTAATGGGAAAAGGCTCCATTATAGACAAACACACCTTGAACTTCTTGAAGGCGTCCAGGAAACTTGGAGAGTTCTTTAGATTTTGCTTCTTCCAATAGTAACATCATGGATTTGTTTCCAGCTTTTACACCTTCATCTAATGGAGTAGCTCCCCACCTGCAATATATTTAGAAATCTTGATATTCCAAGAATCAACTTAATTCAGCAATTGTTATTAATATCTTACACAAAAAAGTTATCTGAGTACGAAATCTGAAGGTTCTGATGATATATATAGTACCTCGGAGAGAGAAATGTTAAATGTGTTAGTCATGCTGAATTACATCCTATTTTTCATAAGAAAAGCAACATCTCCAACATGTACATAAGGATGACAGTGTCTATTACAATTAACAAGAAGACATAATCTATTCACAAAATCACAAAGCATAATTATGGTGGCAATTATCTGCAGAAGGATTCTGTAATTTATTGAAATATGGCATTTTCAATAATACCAAATAGGGTATTGAAACAGCAATAGATTTTAAAAAGGGCAATGAGTCCAAATATTAAAACCACTACATACCTATCAATAGCAAAAACACTTGCTCCAGCTTCTAAAAGCATTTTGGCAATTGAATATATTCCTTCAGCAACAGCTATATGGAGCGGTGTACGAAGATCGTAATCTTTTGAGTTCGGATCCATTCCATAAATTAGAATCCTCCTAATAAAATCTGAGTCTCCCTTTGCTACGGCTGAACAAAGATGGCTACCAGCATCTTTAAGACTTAGCTTGGCCCCATGAGTGAAGAGTAAAGACGCGATTCGATCATGACCATGAATAACAGCTTCTAACAATGGTGTGTTTCCAAATTTATCTGATTGGCACCGATATGATATATATGTTATAGCAGCACAATAAAGTAAATTGATATGTACAACAGCTCAAATAAATGTACCTGAAAGGTTGACATCCAAATGTTCCTGAATGAGGAATAAGGTAATATTTTCATGCCCTCTAGAAGCTGCAATATGCTGAGAATAAATAGCTTTAGTTAGGTAGGTTATCTTGAAAGCTGAATAAACAATAGGAATTAGTTGATTTAGGTAGGTCAATTTTAAAGTTGAATAAGTAATGGGAACTAATGCAATGATTTTTGAAATTCTACCAAATGACTCACCATGTGGGTTAGCAAGTACAAATTTGTGTAAAAGGAATGTGTAAAAGTTACAATACTAATTTTCTCTCTCTATTTATTAAGATAGTTTGAGCGACAATGTACTAATGCTAATGATGCAAGTTCCAGTTAGCAAAGGAATGTAGCCTGTTGGGTCTATACATGGCCAAGAAGCTTATTTGCATTAAAAAGGCATAAATGTATTTATATGTTGATTCTTCTTTTTTGCTTCTGCAAGTATGAGCTACAGTGACCATTGTCGAGGTGCTACTTTAAGATTATGAAATCAATGAAATCAAGGAACTGGGTGGTTTTAATTGTTAGTATGATTTCAAATTTGTAATCATATACTTCGATATTTCCAATAAAATCAACAGACCATAGCTATCAAAATACATGGAAATTCTGGTCATCCAGAATTTTATTAAGAAGTGAACATGAACCTAGAACTGCATAAAATTCAGTGAAATGAGAATCTTCTATCATGTGTCATATTGTCATATTAAAATGAACCAGATTCTAAACATTGTTCACTAATTTCATACCAAAGGTGAACGCCCATCATAATCTGTCTTCTTAGGATCAGCTCCAGCTTTGATCAATCCTTTTAGGTGATCCAGATCTCCATAATAAGAAGCATTATTAACCTTTAAAGCAAGCTCAGCTTCTTGCTTCCCTATATGAAATGTGATATCCGATTCAAATTGTTTGATACAGATATTAGATTCCTTTCCCTTGCATAAACAAAAATGTCGAGTTAACAAACAGTTGGATACCGCCTAAAAGTTCTATACAATGAGTTATGAGTACTGCAGAGCGATTTAGCCCAATATTTATTCAAAGTTACCTCAAGAAGGTTATTCAAGATTTTCCTACCATCGATGAAATATATCTCAAGAATATTAGTGAAAAGTTGTTTGTCAAGACGCAGGAGTCTACAGAGTCCTTCTTGGCAAACACGAACTGTGTAAGGCTGAGGAATGTTGCAAAGAATGGCAATTTCTCCAAATGAGCTGTTAGGCTCCAACTTTAGAACAGTCTCTTCAGATCCATTTTCACCAATCCCTATTCCTTCCTGAAGTTAGAAAAGTATGAGAAAATAGAAGGAGCAATATCTGATATCATGTAATTCTCTTGACTTCTCTTTAAATAATACATATCTAATCTAATATGTCGCATAAAGACTAGGAGAGTACATCAAACTACTCAAGTAGACAGATTCAGATGTGCGGGAAATCTGTGCATCAAATTGATCCAAGACATTGAATATTATGTAACATGCTAGAACAACAAAGTAATTAGTGGTAGGAATTAAATGCTTGTTATCCTAAGATGTATTTAAGATGAGATCTTTAGTCCCTTACTAAAATCGTACTGGGTTTCAATAAGGAAAATTTGAAAAGAGATGCATAATAAACATGATGATCCTTACCAGAGCACCATGGCAGACAAAATATAGTTGATCTACTGGATTTCCCTGTTCTATTATCACTTCACCTGGAAGAAAAAACTCCTCTTGTAGCCTCATTACCTGCCACATCATATCACTGCATTATAAGCTGCTTCATAATTTTAACTATAAATTCCTTGTGTTAAGAATATAGAAATAGAAATTAGGCTTTTGGGTAAGTGGTCATTTGATGAAATTTAACATGGCATTAGAGCACGAAGTTCAAAACAACATTAAAAAAAAACACATATATACCCTCAATTAAGTTACATAAATAGTAATCATGTTTGTGATTTTTGTCCATGTCTCGAAGGTGTACAATGAAAATTGGTTGGGTGGCCAACTTTTACAAAAACTTATGCTATTAGGAAAAAGCCCAATCTGTTCATTTAAGTTTTAACACTCCCCTGACATATGAGTGAGTAAACTGCCCAAGCCTAGCACATGAACTGACTTACTTAGCTGGACTATATTTTTTAAAGAAATAGTCGCACAAGCACGATATGTAAGGTTTAAAAAACCGCCCGAAACGGTATATACCGGCCGGTATATACCGGTTTTTGAGGATTCCGGTATTCGATATACCCGGTATTTGAAAATACCGAGTATATCATGTATATCGGGCGGTATATGGCGGTATTTCGCCATATACCGCCCGGTAAGGGCGGTATATGCATCATACCGCCCGGTATGAGCGGTATGATGCGATATCGGGGGAATATTGATTTTTTTTTTTTTTTTTAAGAGTTAGATATAACTCTAAACAATACATAATTGATGAATAAATGCTTAAAATCAATATTCAAATGTCAAATACATGAATACAATGTTTAAAAGTTATTTGGTATTGTATTAGGATTTTTTACATATACAAGAGAATTACATTAGAATTAATATAGCGTTAATATAGCGAATTACATATACAAGAGAATTACATGAATACAATGTTTAAAACGTAGTGCAACATAAAACGTAGTGCAACAAACTTTGGTGCCGCCCGCTATCCGGCTATTAGATATGTAACATAAAACGTTTTAGACCATTTGGGCTGTGCTTATATGTAATTCTCTTGTATCTGTGAAAAATCCTAATACAGTAAAAATGACTTTTAATATTCATGTATCTGACATTGGAATATTGATTTTAAGCATTTATTCATCAATTACGTATTGTTTAGAGTTATATCTAACTCTTAAAAAAAAAAAAAAAAAAAAAAAAAACGGTATGCTATTCCCGTACCGGCCCGTACCGTGTGTCGGTATGTACCGGTACCGGCCGGTGACCGAAACCGGTACCGGTACCGAGATTTTAAACCTTGACGATATGGACTCAAGACTCTGATATACCATAAACAAAAGGATCATCGATGATATCATCAGTACTATGAATGTTGAAAAAAAATGATAACTTAAGGTTGTTGTGCATGCCATGCAGAAATTACGCTAGAAAGAAAACAAACTGAAAACTCTTGGATGTCATCATTTTTTAGTGAGAGAAGGTTTTTGGCATAGTTGATACAGTCAAGAGATAAGAAAGCAACTCATCAAGTTAGATATTTCAGTCATTTGTTTCAAATTAAATATTTATTTTACATCAATAATTCTATCATGATGAATCTACTTTCATGAGTTTGTGAAAGCAAAAACTATGCATGCCTTAGTGCACTACTCCTAGACCTAGCTATTAACATTTATTGTCAAATTTGCAATTGTAAAAAACCAGAACACTAGCTGCTAATAAATATGGAAAATATATAACTTCAAAGGCTAATGCATGGAAATACGAAAACAATTTAATCAATTAATTAATGCATAATTAAATTGAATTAACAAAAACATAAATTCCCACAAGTTTATCTAACAGTTAAAAATTCAAAGTACATCAAACAATAAATTGACTGCACGGTTATAAAAGGCCTTGTGAATTTATCGTGGGATTTGACCATTAAGGCAACAAGTAAATACTTTACATCATATGAGTGTAATATGTATTTAAATGAATGAAGCATTTAAGTACATTCTGCATCTCTAGAAAGCCTTATTTAAAACTGTTTCCAACATACTATAGAGTATAGACAGACATAGCCTATTTATATAAATTTAATGAATAATAAACTAATAAAGGGAGTCTTACAATCTGATTTATGAACTCTGCCGAGCATCCTGTGAAGAGTGAAGTTTGTTCAATATAAGGTCTGTATAAACTTTGACAAATCTGCAATATAAAGTCAGGTTCTCGTTAAAAAGCAATTACAAAAGGTCATATTTTCTTCTTGAAAAAAAAATCAGCATGGACAATGCAGATGACAAAATTGGACATTTTAATCTTATAAAGATATGAACAGGATAGTAGAGTGGTCATACGCTGCAAACTCATAGAAGAGCAAGTTATGCCAAAGACTTTTTATTTAGATAATATCCCAGTAAATCATGAATTTAGGATTGTCTGAAATCTGAATATATATCTACTACTTGGTAATGTAAAAAATGAAATAGCTATCATGTAAAGCATCTTCTGTAACTCTTAGTTGGAATGGTTATACGCACCTTAGCACGAATTGAAGCTGGAAGGTCCTGGATAACTGAAGCTTCAGTATAGCTGCTTTCATACTGCAATCGCACGTGTTCCTTAATCTGGCGACGTATGTCCTTTCCTAATCTGTTTCTGTTCATGTATCTAATAAGATCTTTCATTTTGTCTCTAAACCTTTCTGTGTTTGATCCTTTCACAATCAGTGCAGTCATATTACCAAGAAGATATGCTCCCAGAATCATATCAAAAGACACATAGATCATGATAAATATCATTTCTCTGGCATTGACTGCATGCACATCTCCATAACCTGTCATCATTGATATACAGAGATAAGCATTCAGAAAGAAAATGGAAAAAATAAATAAATAAAATGAAATTATGATGAAGAGCTACTATCGAAAGCCAAGTACCAATAACATGTGACTTAGGTGACAGACCAAGAAATTTTGTGTTTTGGAAGAATATAGAATTAGATAAGAGGAGATTGCTTACATGAATATAATATATAAATATTTCCACATTTATATAGAATTAACGTGACACCTCTACGGATTCCAAGCAATGTGATACATATTCGGATTTCTTCTTCTAAAGTCCAAAATTAAAATAGCTGGTCACCAATAGAAAGGTGATCTCGAAAAAATTCCTAGTATCTATAACGTTTGCCTAAATCAAAGTCAAATCTGTCCATAGCAGAATAAATTTATCACATTTTACTAAAAAAGTTTTACAGAAGTGGTTAGATCCATTATTGTACACATTGTCATCTTCTTTATTATTTTATTAAAGATTCACTACCACGATCAGTCATCTACTGAAATTTGGATTTTCAGGGTTACCATATTCCATTTTTACTAGTTCACTTATTTTCAATATAAAAAGAATGTTACATTTCTATCTAATTAAATATGTGGATGCATAAGCAGAACTAAATCGTTTTATCTCTGAGCAGATTATAAGGCACATTAAAATATTGTTTCTCTTTATTTTGCAATGAAAATCATATTGAAAAAACAACAATATACTTATTAACTATGAAGCACATACTTGCTTATCTATATCTTAAAATGCCAAAGAAAAAATTACCAACAGTTGCCATTGTTACAATGGCAAAATATAATGATGTTGTGTAGCGCCTCCAAAGATCAATCTCTCTGAAATGTGAATAGTTGTAATCACCCATCTTCAAGCTCCCTATCCATGTATAACCTTCCATAGATTCAGGCAGAGTTGTTGCTAAGTAATAGAAAATACAAGCAGCCGTGTGTGTGCAATAGAGCTCAACAACTAGAAGTTTAACAATTCTTGTAAACAAGTAGTTAATGCGAATGTCCTTCTCCATCTTCTCGAAAAAACCTGTGACTCTACATGCCCGAGTTAATCGAATCCACAGTAGGAACCTTACTTCTTCTTTATTTCCAGAAGCCTGTTTAGAGATCAAAGAATAGAAAAAAATTTAGTGATCTAGTTCGGTATGTAGAGTTTCTTATAACAATAAAAAAATGTTTTGACGTAAATTGCTTCTAACTAATTTAATATATGTGCTTCTAATCTGTTAAGGACTTATATACTTATAATTATATGTATTGTTAGAGATAGGGGTGTAAGCGAGCCGAGCCAAGCCGAGCTTGCCTGTGCTCGAGCTTGGCTCGTTTAAGAAATGTCGAGCTCGAGCTCGAGCTCAATCGAGCTTCAATCTCTAGGCTCGAGCTCGGCTCGAGCAACTCAAGCTTATAGCTCGCTTAAGCTCGTTTAGGCTCGTTTATTTTCCTCAAGCTTGAACGAGCTTGTTCAAGCTCGATTAAGCTCGACTCGACTCGAGTTTATGCTCGACCTCATCCGAAATATTAATATGTATGTAATTATATATAAATATATGATCAAGTATATGAAGCTCGATCAAGCTCGTGAGCGCTCGAGCCGAGTATTGCTTAGCTCGAGCTTGGCTCGCTCGTATGTAAAGCTCGGCTCGAGCTCGATAAGATTGAGTCGAGTTCGAGTTTTCATCGAGTCAATCCTGATGTTCGGAGGAAAATAAGATGGAAAACACTCCATTGTGGTAGACCTCCCCTACCACATATATTCATATAATGGAAAGTTGGAAACAAGGTTTACATAAGCGAATTACCTCATATGGGACTTATACAAGTGTCCTTACTTCTAACACTCCCCTCAAGCTGGGGCATAAATGTTATAAAGCCCGAGCTTGTTACAAATATACTCAATTCTTGGACTACAGAGAGATTTAGTTAATATATCAACTAACTAACAAATGACATTGTAATTTCTTTAGACTGCACCTTTTCTCTAATAAAATGACAATCAGTTTCTATTCGTTTTGTTCTCTCATGAAAAAATGGATTAGAAGCTATATGCATAGCCTAGCAGGTTGATTATCACAATATAACTTCAAAAGCTCACGATGCTTGAATCCCAACTCTATCATTATTTGCTTCACCCACATTAGTTCACAAGTAGCCATTGCCATAGCCCTGTACTCAGCCTCTGCGCTTGATCTTGCTACTACATTTTGCTTTTTACTTTTCAATAAGATCAGATTTCGTCCAAGAAGAACACAGAAGCCGGATGTAGATCGTCGATCAATGGGTGCACTTGCCAAATCTGCCAGGAGCAGCCTTAAGATAATGAACAACTCTCAAAGCTGTTGTCCAATGATCCTTGGCTAATCACACCAACAGCAAATGAAATATCAGGTCTAGTAATCGTAAGATAGTTGAGTTGTCCTACTAACCTGCGATATTTTCCTGGATCAGATAAAGGCTTCCCCTTTGCAGGTAGTAGCTTGGCATTACAATCCATAGGTCAGCCAATTGGTTTGGCTCCCAGCATACTCGTGCCCTCGAGTATATCAAGTGCATACTTTTTTTGTGACATAAATATCCTTCCTTCAGATCGAGCTACCTCGATGCCCAAAAAATATCTCAAGTTGCCCAAGTCTTTTGTTTGAAACTGTTGATGCAAATAGGCTTTTAGTTTCTTAATCCCCTCGATGTCATCTCCTGTGATGATTATATCGTCAACATAAACAATCAATAATATTCGTTTTCCAGAGGATGAACTGAGATAGAAGACCGAGTGATCTAAAATGCATTTGATCATGCCAAATTGAAGTAGGGCTGAGTGGGATTTCCCAAACCAAGCTCTCGGAGATTGCTTCAGACCATATATAGATTTTTTCAATTGACACACTAGTCTTGACATCCCCCGAGCAACAAAACCCGGTGGTTGCTCCATATATACCTCCTCATCAATGTCACCCTAGAGGAATGCATTTTTGATGTCCAGCTGGTGAAGTGGCCAATTAAAAGTGGCAGCCATAATAAGAAATAGACGAATAGAAGCAATTTTGGCCACAGGAGAAAAAGTGTCCATATAATCTACACCATAAATCTGAGTGTATCCCTTGGCTACCAATCGAGCCTTAAGCCTATCAATAGAACCATTAGGCGAAGTATTTATAGTGTAAATCCATTTGCATCAAACTGTAGATTTGCCTAGAGGAAGAGGGATCAAATCCCATGTGTCATTATCATGAAGAGTGGACATCTCCTCAATCATAGCTTATCGCCATCCTTTATGGGAAAGAGTTTCCGAAAGATGTTGTGGAATAGTAACAGAAGACAAGGAGGAAATAAAAGCATAATAGTTTGGTGATAAAGCAAGAAACAAAATCCGACAGGGGCTAAGGCGTTTTATGCTGACGAGTACCTTTTCGAAGAGCAATGGGAAGATCAATGTCAGCGTCAGGTGGAAGACTCGGAACTATAGGGGTAGCAGCCGAGGCAGCGGAATCATGAGGAGTTTGTTGTGTTCGACGACGATAAACCTGCAATGGTTGAGCCAGAGCACGGTTGGAGGGAACAAAATCAAGTGTTGTCGAAAGGGGAACATGAATAGGCAAAACCTCGATAATGGGCATAGATTTGGAGGGCATACTGGTAAAGAATGGTGTATCCTCGAAGAAGGAAACATCAGCAGAGATAAAGCCACGTTGAAGTTCAGGAGAATAACAACAATAACCCCGCTGAAGATGAGAATACCCAAGAAAAACACATTTAATTGCACGTGGGGTTAGCTTGTCTTTACCTGGGGATAAAGCATGAACAAAGCAAGTACAACCGAAGGTTCAAGGTGGAAGTTTGTAGAGTGTGTCATTTGGAAAAATGATGGAAAAAGGAATTTGTCCTTGTATAATAGAGGAAGGCATGCGGTTTATAAGATAGCAGGCTGTCAAAACAGCATCATCCCAAAAAAGTGAGGGGGACATCCATGTGAAGAAGAAGTGCTCTAGCAATTTCTACAAGATGTCTGTTTTTTCGTTCGGCAATCCCATTTTGTTGAGGTGTGTGGGGACAAGATGATTGGTGAAGTATGTCGTGATGTGCAAAGAATGTTTGGAATTGGTTTGAAAAATACTCTTTAGCATTATCACTTCGTAACACACGAGTAGAAGTGTCAAACTGAGTTTTAATTTCAATAAAAAAAGTGAAGAAAATGTTAAAAAGTTTGGAACGCTCTTTGAGCAAGAATAACCATGTCATTCTAGAATAATCATCAATAAAGGTAACAAAATATTTGTACCCTAATTTGGAGGAAATACGATTAGGACACCAAATATCAGATTGTATTAAGGAAAGAGGCCCGAGTACTTGCTCTACTAGGAAATGAATATCTAGTATGTTTTCCTAGCTGACATGATTGGCAATCAAGATTCTGAAGGTGAAAAAGAGATGGTACCATTTGTTGAAGCTTACGAAGATGAGGATGACCTAGACGACAATGGATTTGGAGAAGAGATGACTAAGCCACTAATGCAGAAGAATGTTCTGTAGCAAGGTAGTATAAGCCTCTAGATTCATGCCCAATGTCAATCACCCTTCCAGTTTGCAAGTCCTGAATAATAATAGAATCAGAAGTGAAAGTAATTGAACAATTCAATAATTTTGTAAGTTTGCTGACAGACAAATGATTTAGAGGAAATTTCGGGATATAAAATGTAGAAGATAATGATAATGAAGGTGTAGAAGAAACAATACCAATTCATCTAACTGATGAGTGAGACCCATCAGCGAGAGTAACTGTGGTGGGATGAGAAGGTGTCTTGAGATGAGAGAAGGAAGAGATGAAGGTGTGTTGAGATGAAAGAAGGAAGAGATGTTACCAGACATATGTTCAGAAGCTCCTGAATCCAAAATCCACGAAGTATGTGTTAAACATGCAATAGATGCACCTCCATGAAAAGACTGTGAGATAGATTTCTGAGCATCGAAATTGGAGAAATCGAGCATATTCCTCAACGGAAATACTAATGTTGAGCTTGTGTCCCGTGGGTGGCTCCTGAAGAGACTGGACAACACCAACATGACGTCTAGGTCTTTCACCTTTGCTTCCTTCTTGACCTCCTTAGACAAAGAACATGATGATGCTAGATTTTTTTTTCAAAAAAATAATTGTGGCAGCACATCAAAGTGGTCCCAATCAAAGTGGGCTGGATTTGGACTCACGGTGGGCCTAATCGAAGACCTTCAATAATGACTACCCTTTGGATTCGGATCTAGGCCTTAATGGATCTGGTTCTGGACTTTATGGGCAGTGGTGCAGATCTGAATCTTAACGCCTCCTTGATCAAATTGTTAAGGATCTACATTACTAGATACATTTCTTTCTTATTATGTTTTTACTTTTTACTCTTTTGTAAGTAGAGATGCAATAACGGATAATGTGAGGGGTGTAATAGTCATTTTGTTGAGGGGTTTAATTGTCATTTTCGGAATGTAACTTAAAGGTGGTTTTAGAGTAACTAAAAGGTGGTTCTAGAGCAACTAATAGGTGATTTTAGAGTAACTGAAATGAGTATATAAGATGAAGGAGAATCATGTAAAACAAGAAGCAAGAATCCTATTCAAATAAAGATCTATTTTCTTTCTCTCTTAATCTTCTTCTCTCTTAGTCTTCTTCTCTTCTTGTGTTCTTTACTACTATTCTTCTTCTACTTCTTCTCTTCTTCTTTCATTCAAGATCTCAGTTCAAGTTCAAGTTCAAGTTCAAGTTCAAGTTCAAGAACTCTAACATATTGGTATCAGAGCCTCAAGAAAGTATGGCGGAAGCATTTTTCAAGAAGTTTGATGAATTCCTCCACCGCTATGAGGAGCGAAAGATGTTGAAGGCAAGCCAGCAGGAAATGTTGCAGAAATTCGAAGAGAATCAAGCTGCAATCAGAATTGAACGAGAGGTTTGGCGGACCAACTACCGCGAGATCTCCAATCGCTTGGAGATGATTGTGCATGAATTTGAGATCTCCAAGGCTGGGCGATCTCGTTCAGGGGAAGAAATAAGAGCCACGGGATCCTAGATTGTGGGAGAAGTTGCATTGCTACCTTCTCCAACTGATAGGGGGCCAAGATTGGTGAAGTCGTTGCCATTGCCATTGGTAGATGTTGTTCTGGTCAAGGGGGAGATCAGGCGAATCCCATCAAATAGTCCGATTGAGAAAGGAAGGAAACCAGGTGAGGATACTTCCATGCGAGCAGAAGAATCCTACGGGCCTAATACCTATCTCCTTCCCTGGTACGTGAAGTTGGATTTTCCCAAATTTGATGATAAGGGGGACCCATTAGCATGTATATACATATGTGAGAGTTTCTTTCAACATCAACATGTGGCGGAGGAAATGAGGGTGAATTTAGCTTCCTTCCATCTTGAAGAAGAAGCTCAAATCTGGTTTTTCAAAGTCGGACAAAACAAACCAAAATTAAGGTGGGAAGAATTCAAAAATCTTTGTCATTGTGATGAACTGTTCTCTAGAAGGCATGACTGCAAAAAGATATTTTGGATCGACTCTGTAGCTGAAGATGAGATTGATAAAGGACCCCTTGAGATATCTAACGGCTCTTGAAGGAATTGCAATAGTCTTTCCTTGCTTTAAGGCTTGAGGAAAAGCCTTATCTGGAAGAGGGGGGTGATGTTAAGGATCTACATTACTAGATACATTTCTTTCTTATTACGTTTTTACTTTTTACTCTTTTGTAAGTAGAGATGCAATAACTAATAATGTGAGGGGTGTAATAGTCATTTTGTTGAGGGGTTTAATTGTCATTTTCGGAATGTAACTGAAAGATGGTTTTAGAGTAACTAAAAGGTGGTTCTAGAGCAACTAAAAGGTGGTTTTAGAGTAACTAAAATAAGTATATAAGATGAAGGAGAGTCATGTAAAACAAGAAGCCTCTTTTCTTTCTCTCTTAATCTTCTTCTCTCTTAGTCTTCTTCTCTTCTTGTGTTCTTTACTACTATTCTTCTTCTACTTCTTCTCTTCTTCTTTCATTCAAGATCTCAGTTCAAGTTCAAGTTCAAGTTCAAGAACTCTGACACAAATCCTAGAGAGCCAGTGAACGCAAGCGTTGTAGATCGTGGAACACCTCCTTATCAGGAGATCCTTTGAAAGCGGATCAAGATTGAGAGAAATTGCATGCTCTGTCCAAGATTGCATGCTCACTGTCCACGTAGAGAGAAATTGCAGGCTGCATGTCTCGTAGTATGTGATGAAGGTTGACCAAGTGTGGACCGAATCAAGAGCAATCGTTGGGGCACGTGGAAGCCAACTTGTTGGTCGTCTTGAGAAGAGAGAGCACCCAAATCGCTGATTTCTTGTGATTTCTTACTGATGTTGGAGAGACGGGACGGCTGATTTCTTGTGTTGGAGAGGAAGTGATGCCGCTAGGGAGACAACACGGTAGAATCAACAGCGCGGAATCAAAAATAGCGGCGGAATCAACAGCGCGACTAACAGAAAAAGAATTAGGGATTTCCATCGGCTCTGATACCATGTTCGGAGGAAAATAAGATGGAAAACACTCCATTGTGGTAGACCTCCCCTATCACATATATTTATATAATGGACACAAGGTTTACATAACGAATTACCCCATATGGGACTATATACAAGTGTCCTTACTTCTAACACCCGAGTAGCTCACGAGCTACTCGGCTCACTTGCACCCCTAATTAGAGACTTAGTGGTACATGTATTTTTCATCTATATATAAGAAATGTAGAGAAGGGCTACCTTACCTATGACGAGTTTCTCACTTTCTCGTCCTAACATTATATAACAATTATTATCTTCACATATTAAAATTACCCTTCCTCCAAAAGAACTTCTCCTCTTTGTTGCTTCGAGTGTGATTTTTATTTACATAATTAATTGAGTTTGTTAAGAAATTAGTGGGTCTAACTCACCCCAAAAACTAGCTCATGGGAAGAGGATTGCCCAAACTATTTAAAGGCTAGATTGGTCTTATTTTTAACCAATGAGGGACTTTAATAAAGTTGTTGATCTAATGCAGATTGGTTCCACCTATCATCATTAGTGCCTCTTATTTTGACATTTTGTTCTTAATAATTGTTCTAGAAAATTCGAACAACCAAAGTAAAATTTTTTAGATCAAGAATAACTTAGATAAATCTCAAATTAATGATAATTCCTAAATATTCAAATGGAGTTAGCGAAAAAGGAAACACAAAGTAAAAAAACAACAAATGTGGAAATTACAGAAAGTTACCTTATTAGTAATTACTCTTATGTGTATATATATATATATATATATATATATATATATATATGCAACATCCATTAATTATTTGTTTATCATTTGCTTATTGTGGATCTTTTCTGAAACTTAGGGTCTGTTTGGTTAGCGAAACCAAGTCTACTTCCATGGTTTCGATTTCACTGAAAACAAAACTGCTTACGAAAACGTGTTGGTTCAGTGTTTTCATGAAACTGAATCTAAACCAGAATGAAAACGAAACCAGTTTTCTTAATAAAGATGAAAACACCATAATATTGTTTTCTATGGTTTCAAGACTGTCGGTTTCGTTATCAAAATGCAATGGCAACTTTGTAATTATAAATATTTTTTTATAAAATTAATTAATTTAAAAATAAATCAAACTATATCTAATTTTTAAAAATAAAAATAAAAATCATCATTTTCAACTCAAACTTTTATCTTAAATTTATAAATTAATTAAATCAATTTATATCTAATTGACTCAAACCCAAATTTTAAATAACTCAATTTTCTTAAAGTTTGTCTATTTATAATTTAATCAAACCTAATTTTAGATCATTAGACTTATTTTTTTTGAAATTTTATAATAACTATTAATTAATTTTTATATTTAATTGAACAAAAAAATCTTAAATTACCAATAACTTAATTAATTAAATCATATAAACTTTTTGTAACCATATTAACAAACATTTAATTTTGTAAACTAACTAAATATTTAATTACTACTAAAAATATTCAAGAAAAATTAATATTATTTTTTCATAACCAAATACATATTCACTGGTTTCAACTAACTAAAACTGATGTTGTTTTCATTAATCAAACGCGTTTTCAGAAAACTGAAAACTAGAAATCAAAACCAAGTTTTCGAAACCAAATTTTCAGTTTCACTAAAACCAAACCAGAAAATAGTTTTCGCTAACCAAACAACACCTAAAGTTTCCACTTCCATTTAGTTGAATTCTTCCTGAATTATAATTCTGCTACTTTGCTCTGTATCAAACACTGAATAACTATAAATGACAACCCAAAAACACTTTAAATATGATAAAAGTCTATTACCCAGCTGCATACTTTTTCAAAGAAATCCTTCAAAAGCACATCAAAAATACACATCGCGCTTAATTATTTTATAAATGGAGAGAGATTTTGCTAGCAAAGAGAAAAGTCTTTCATTTAATTGACCCAAAATGGCTTGGCAGGTTATTATAAGAATACCTTATAGATGTAATCCCATGGGAAGCAACCGAGCAAATCGAAGATAAAACTCGACTTCGCGTACCTGAAGCATAGATTTAGGAAATTGGAATCTCGCGGGCAATTAAAGATAATCGAAGAAAGAAAAACGAGAAGAACGAATTAGAAGCGAACCGGATTGCAATATCGCTCGGATTGGAGACGATGTTGTAGGTGTGGGAATCGCGGTAGGCGACGCGGAACTGCACGAAGAGGTCGACGAAGAAGGCAAACTGGCCCGCGATGTCGAGGACGAAGAGATTCTTGGGGAGGCCGCGGAAGAAGGCGAACTCCATGGGCGTGAAGAAGGAGGAGTACACCGCCCACAGCAGTATGAACTGCATCCATAGCTGGTACCACCTGCACCACCACCTTCGGAGTCAGCACCTGACCTCAGCCGATCGTTTTGCCGGTCAGCTATGCTCACCGCGATTAACCGTAAAACAATCACCGCCCACCCACCCACCGGATCGGCGAGCGAGGTTGCAGCAAGTTCGATGCAAGAAACGACTTAAGTACCGACCAGCCACGAGGAAGTAACAAATGCATAGTGAGTGACTTAAGTCGCTACTCATGAATTATGTCGGTGTTAAGAGCGCGACCCAGCTATTGCTATAGGACGAAAGAGCGAAAGACCAACATCCTAACATATAATTTCTTTTCAGTAAATGACATAAACCACAACGTCCGGTTTCACCAACAAATAAACAATTCTAGAAATGGACCAAAATCATAACCAAACTTTTACAATATACCTGAAATGTCAATTTAAATATTAACCCAATTATAATTAATGTTTCAAAATTTTGTTTCGTTAAAGTAATATAGAGCAATATTCTATTTTATAAAACAACATATTGAGCAGTATTCTATTTTTATAAAACAACCTATTGAACAATATTATGTTCTTATAAAATAACATATAGCAATTATTTAGCCGATCATGATGTAATAGTTGATACCAATAAAGGCTGAGATGAAGACCGTCGCCATCCCGATAGCGATAAAGGAAGGGGACATAAACGTTGTAAAAATGAGATCAAGGTCAATGAGATTAGGGAAGCAAGTAAGCAACAGGAAAGGTGATATTGGTCGAGAAAGGACCAGTCAAGGAGGGTAAAGGAGTGGATAAGGCAATTAATTAGGCTAAGTCATCTCTAATAGACAAGCGAGACATGAAGTCATATAAGTGTTGGACATGGCAGCGAGCTGGATGCAGAGGAGAAGCTCATTGGAGAGCATCAAGGTGAGGTCACTGTCGTTGTTTGGCTGAGGCAGAGGATCCTCAAGCCTTGTGGTTGCTATGTGCTGCATCTTGGGTTTCGATAAAAAAATATAATGGCTGAGGATAAGGACAAGAGACTGATGAGAGCATTTCGAGTATACTATAAAAATTAGTTCCTATTTTGATCAATTTTTAAAGTTGCTTCTATTTTGGTGTACCGGATCATTAGTTTTGATTATTATCATTTGCTGATTTATTTTAATGGACACTATATATCAAGGCCAAAATAGGTAATATACAACTGCTGCTCCACAATTAAACGTGACAACTAAATATTGGGCTACAAGACTTTTTTTAGAAGGAATAAGTGAGGCTCAAGTCACGCTCTTCATTCCATTTCAAGAGGATCAAAATGAAAGAACTACAAATAAGAAGGGGGAGAAGAATAAACAAAAATGAAAAACTGAACAAGAGTCTACAAGACTACTAACATTAATTGATCACGAGCATAGTGGTTTAAGCAAAATGCTAAAATCATAAGGACTTAATAAAATTGTCTATAACATAAATAAATGATATATTACCAAAATAATAAGATTTATGTGCAAACCCCTAAAATACTATCAAAATAATTTTTTTTAAAAAATTAATCACCGCCAATTCATGGTCAAATTGGTTCAAAATTCCTAAACTATTTTCCAGTCAATTTATTTACCCAATATATTCTCAATCGATTCAACATTGGATCTTTGTTTTTGTCATATGGATATATAGTTAGATATTTTAGACACTAATCATATTTATTTTATGACTTACAGTTATTCAAATTTGATTTATTTATAAATTTTCTTTATCTGAAGACCAAATTATGAGTTTTAATATTTTTTTAGTAAAGATAATGTATACGTTTGAACTCCAGATCTTAAAAAAATATTCAAATGTTGTGACCAAGCTACTCAAAGTTGGCAAATTTTAATCTTTGTTATATAGATAATTATGGACTAATTTGGATCAAATATCCTAATTAAGATTATATTAATGTCATGACATACAACTGCTCAAGTATAATTTATTTATGAATTGTACTACAATAACTAAATAATATATTTTAGTTAATTTCTATCGTATGGTAAATGGATTTATATTTGAGCAATTATTCAAAATAACGATATGGATCAGAGAAATTTTCGGATCCAAAATAAGAATTCAAAAATTCTCATATTCATAACTTTTTTCTCTAAGTTCCTAAAATACCCTCGAGTTTCAGTTTGGTATTCGATTTCAGACTTTTGTAAAAGTTTAGAACCTACTAGTTTCATACTTTAAAAAAAAGTCTAAAATCTACTATATTTTTAAAATTTTCTAAATGTTATCAACAATATACAAAATAAACTCATTAAAAATACTGTATATATCGTAATCATCGTTATAGTTATTAAAAAATGATGAGTTTGTCTTATTTATTTCGGTTTCACAATTTTGAAAAAGTTTGGAATCTACTATTTTTCAGACTTTTGTAAAAGTTTAAAACCAAGTACCTGAACTCGAGGGTATTTTGATGATTTTAAAAAAATTACGAATATAGAAATTTCTATATTTTTATTATGGATCTAAAAAAATTTCTAATCCATATTATGATTTTAAAAAATTGATGTTTATAATTTTTATAATTTTGTTAAAAGTTTCTATAGTTTGACATTTTTCTCTATTATTTTTAAATGGGAAAAGGTACAAAAATGTCTCTAACGTTTTCTCACGGGTACTAAAATACCTCTAAAGTTTTTTTTGGATAAAAAATACCCCTCACATTATGGAATTGGGTACAAAAATGCCCCTATAGGTAAACAATGTTAATTGAGAGATAACGGAGCTGACGTGGCTGATGATTGGAACTGATGACGTGAACATATGACACGCATGCAGGCCAAGACATTTTCTCACGAATACTAAAATGCCTCTGATGTTTTCTCACGAGTACTAAAATGTCCCTAACATTTTCTCACGAGTACTCAAATGCTTCTAACGTTTGTTTTGGAGCT
Source organism: Canna indica (assembly GCA_034359265.1). Classification (NCBI taxonomy): domain Eukaryota; kingdom Viridiplantae; phylum Streptophyta; class Magnoliopsida; order Zingiberales; family Cannaceae; genus Canna; species Canna indica. The sequence goes on along the minus strand of CP136898.1, from coordinate 24,041,032 downwards.
AAACTACCCCTGAGGTTATTAAAAATGGTATAAAAATAACACCAAGTTAACTTCTGTTAGGTAAGACTTAACAGAAATGTCGTGGATACTTATAAAGATGTTGACTTTACAGGTGGTGCACATGCGGAGAGCAACTTGCCACGCAGGGTGAATAAAAAAATCAAAATTTTGGTTAATTAAAAAATCGATTTGAAAACGAACTAATTTTTTCGATTAACCGATTTTGATGGTTTCAATTTCAATTTTTATTTTATAAATTTTCAGTTTTCAATCTCAATTTCGATTTCTTATGTGTCGCTTACGTGACGAAATGCTCTCTGCATATGCACCACATGTAAAGTCAACATCTTTGTCAGCATCCACGACATCTCCGTTAAGTCTCACCTAACAAAAGTTAGTCTGATGTCATTTTTGTATGATTTTCAATAACCTCATAGGTATTTTAGGTCCAAAACAAACGTTATGAGTATTTTTGTACCCGTGAGAAAACGTCATGAGATATTTTAGTATCCATGAAAAAACGTCTTGGCATGCATGCGCGCCACATGTCCACGTCATCAGTCCTAGTCATCAATCACATCAGTTCTGTTATCTCTCAACTAACACCGTTTATCTATATAAGTATTTTTTTATCCAATTTCATAATATAAGAGATTTTTTATCCTAAAAAATTATTAGAAGTATTTTAACATTCGTGAAAAAATATTAATAACATTTTTGTATTTTTTTCCATTTTAAATTGATAAGGAATCGTGGCCGTACAGAGCGAGAGGCCGACAAAAGAGCCACGCATATAGTAATGCTGGCTTTAATTTATTCTACCGGGCTACTTAACTGGTTATTTAATTAAGTTGTTCTTTTCAAGTGTACGAAACATATACACATGACAGCCGTACGTTCACTTGTGTGGTCTCCTATAATTAGTGTTGACAGAAATATGAATGCACTGTATGATAACGACACCCGTGAATTGCTCACTTCAGCTCGTCATGAACTTTACACGGAATCACTTTACACTACCACAAAATCCAAAGTGCAACGCCACATCGAGTCATGTTCGTATTACTATGTATCTCTCCTAACTTCTACAGCAGGCACTTAATTAGCTGGTTCTACTTAATGCCATGTAAAGGGAGACAAGATATTTCCAGTCTTTGTGCAAGGATAATTTACCTAATACTCGCACGTCACGGCATATGATGTGTTGAGATGTGAGACATTGTATGTAAATAACGGGCGAGCAGGGTGTGAATATATCACTCCGAAATTAAATTAACCCGATATCGACTTGCACGTAGCAAGTAATCAAACCAGCGATTTATAGCCCACGAATTGAACGTGCTACGTACTATACCCGTCCATTACGAATCGTGTCCTGCCAGCGTCACGTTCTTTGCAACGGTCCGATGTATCAGCAATAACGAAATAACAGGAAAAGTAACAAAAAGATGAAGAGGGGGGCGATTGGTTGTACCGGTTATCAGGGTCGATGATGAACCGCCCGAGGAGCTTCTCGCGGCCGGCGCTCCAGCCAACCCGGAGTCCGGGCCGGAGGAGGAAGAACTGGGCGCCGTGCGAGGACCCCATCTGCTCCGCCATCTCCTCGTACTCGATCTCATCGTCAACCTCGACCTTCGGCGCTGCCGCCGCGTCCCCGTCCACCTCCGCCGCCGCCGCCAATCGGGGCGCCCTCGCCAAAGCCACCGCCTTCCTCCACCGGGCTTGCGCGCTGCTCTCTATCTCCATGATCCAGGATCGGATCGAGAGCCTTCTCGAGTAGCAAGCAGATTCACGGGAGGAGGGTGAAGGGAGAGAGAGAGAGAGTTGTAGAAGTTGGAGTTAGAAAGATTGGTGGTAATTTATAGGCATGCGGTATGAGCCATGTGATGTGGTGGGAATGGGATTAAAGGAAGGTTTTGTTTGGGCGACTAGGATAAGGTTTGGAATTCACCGCCGGCTCATCTCACTCACTCCTTTTAGTGGCTCAAATCATGACTCAATCGACTTAACTTATGTGTGATTGATTTGGTAATTACTTACATACTTTCCACTTGGTGTCATATGATGTGTGATTAGGTCAATTGATATGTGCAACGATCCAAGCAAAATGAATTGAGTGAGTAAATAATAGTAAAGACAGATTGAGCATAATGTATATATACAGGGGAGAAGTGCATATTTGATCCTAAAATTAAGTTTTTAATTTTTTGAATTTTGATTCTATAAATTTTATTTTAGTATTTTCGATCTTATAAATTTGCTATGTAGTACATATTTGATCCTATCCGTGACGGTTCGTTAACTCTCCGTCAATATGAACTAACGTCGTTGATACACGTTGACATATTTGATCATATAAGTTTCATTTTAAAATTTTCAATCCTATATGTTTGTCCTGTAACATAGATTTGGTCATATATATTTGCCCCGTAGCACAAATTTGATTCAATATATTTGTCTCATAGCACAAATTTGATCATATCCGTGATGGTCCGTTAACTCTCCGTCCATAAAAAAATAAATGACGTTATGTCCATATTAACGGAGTTAATGGACCATCATGAATATGACCAAATCTATGTTACGAAATAAACTTATATATGTTACGGAGCAAATCTATCCGATCTGTCATATAGATTTGGTCTTATCCACGACGATCTATTAACTTCGTCAATATGGACATAACGTCTTTTATTTTTTCGTGGACGGGGAGTTAATGGACCGTCGTGGATAGAATTAAATCTGTGCCACATGGCAAACATATATGACCAAATATGTTTTACGGGGCAAACATATAGGACTAAAATTTTTGAAATGAAACTTATAGGACCAAATATGTCAACGTGTATGAACGGCGTTAGTCCACATTGACGGAGAGTTAACGGACCATTACGGATAAGACCAAATCTGTACTACAAAGCAAACTTATAGGACCGAAAATATCAAAATAAAACTTATAGAATCAAATCCGTACTTCCCTCGTGTATATATAAGTATGATACTAACTTACGTTTAAAAGCATAACCTCCACGCAAGGTATGAACAAGCATGATTGACCATAATTAAATAGCGTGAAAGCACATGACCCAACGCTACATATATGAACATGTACGTGATAATAATGTGAACTTATACTAGCATGATCATCCTAGGCATGAAAAGTTTATGACTTTGGCTCAAATAAGTCATTATCTCATGCAAAATAAGAGTGCGAACTAAAACAAGACAATGTATGAGTATATATAATGCCAATTTAAAGTTTTAAGAGCATGATCATTTTGAACCTATAGTGCTAACTTGGTTTGGCTTAAGCATTGGATGATCTTCACGTAAGTTAGAGGATAAGATTCAAATAAAAATGAAAAAAAAAACATTGACTCATCAGCTAGAACATTGAATGGAATAAAATTAATAACCACGTGTAGAAATAAATTTTATTTTATTTTATCAAACTCAAAATTATAAGATTCAAAATGACAAAAATTAAAATTGTAAAAAAAATTTACCCAAAATCAAAATTAATTTTGATAGTGTACCCTTAATGCCCTCATATGCTTGGTGAAAAGACATACTAAACAATTTTTTTTTTAATCGTCTATGCTTAGACTGCGCCGATATCCACTCGTTGGCACCTTCTACTTTCTTCTTCTTATCGATTTTCGACCAATCAAAATCGAAATGAAACTCTAAAATTATTCTTCGACATTTTTCTTCGTCTCCTCTTCTCTTCTCTCCCTTCTTCCTTCTTCAAATCTTAGCCTCCATAAATTCATAAAATTGCACCTAGGATCTTGCAAGGAGGAGACGATGGTGCACTCACAAGGCACTGACAAAAGTGATGAAATGAGGGTTGAATGATTCTATCCATTAAGGTTGGTGACGATGGTGCACTCACAAGGTACTGACAACAGTGATGAAGAAGAGATAAGAGAAGAGAAAGGGGTTAGAATTTTTTTTATGTGTATTCAATATGCATGTTGGGCGTTAAGGATACATTGTCAACTTATAGTTGGAAGTTTTTGTGTGTATTCAATTCTTTTTGGTAATTTTTTCTGCATTTTTTATTTTGATAAGTTTAACTAATTCAAAACAATTCCTTAATTTTGTTTACCTATTCTAAGGATGTGGAATCATACTTCGGAAAGTGCTGAGGGCATGTGAGTTTGGTAATCTTATAAAAATATCAAAAATCTAAAAGATGGAAATGTTAGTCTCAAGAATAAACCGTTTATGAGACAATCTTCATTTACTCCATTTCTCCATAGAGAACTTTATCCTAAAGTCATTGAGATCAAAGGCACTCTTATGCATTTGAATATCATTGTTTAAGTATATAATAAACTAGCATAATAAATATAATCTAATATATTATTATTTTTAAAAAAAATAACCATTAGTAATTAATATAAAATATAAAGAAATTATATGAATATCAAAAGACAAAATTTAAAAAATATATTTGTAAACATAAATTAAATATATTAACCAAATAATATTATTATTATTTATTTTAATCCTTAATTAGTTATTTATCATATTTATATTGTTCTTGTTATAATTAATAATGTTATTTTATTTATTTTTATTAAAAATTAATAATTTTAAATTTCTGTTATATTGTAATAAATTATCCTATCATGATTAATTATGATAATTAGTATAATTAATTATGATAAATTCATTTGTTATTATTATCCTTTTTATCATGTGAAAAAAATAAAGGAATCAGATATTAATAATTAAAATTTTAAATTTGATTTTATGAAAATTTTGTTTTAAGATTATGAAATTAAATAATAATAATAATAATAATAATAATAGAAAAATATTTTTAAAAATTTAATTAAAATTAACTTATCACAAATATTCAATTTAAGAAAAAAAAATCCTGAAATTTTAATTTCCACTCCTTCCCCAGAGGATATCTATATCACATTAGAATCGAATTTTGGATTCAGTCATATTCAACTTAAATGATATCCGAAGTTCGCATCAAACAGGGGATAGATCGTATTTGACAAATTCTAACCATCAGTCATATCCCGTGAAATAATTCATAGATTAAACAATTCAAGTACAATATTAACATAAAAGGGAGAAAAAATCATCTGCCTAAATTAATGTTCATCCAAATTGCGTGGTCGGGCGGCAAATTAAAACTTTGGGGTGACCCAGTTGAGTTACTTCTGACCCATGCAAATATGGTGCTTTTACAGGGATGAGATTGAAAATTTTGACTCTCATCTCCTGCTTTACTTCCATCCTAATTGTTGGAAGCAAAATTCCAACTAAATTTGAAATCGATGTTATGTTAAATTAGTTGAACCAATCGATCCAATTTTCTCATCCACAAAGACGAATTAAAAAAAGAACTGAATTAATTTAACTTAGTTCTCATTATCTAACATTTAAAGTGAATTTGAAGTTCTATTTCTATAGGAGGTTAAAGGTGAAGGCTCAAGGTTTACAAACCTACTCACACGATGCGGTCTGGATAACATGCACTCAGTTAACCCAAATGGAAGAAAAGGTGGCTTAATTCTTGCCTGGAAATCCTCTATAAACATATCGGTAGTTGCTGTTGATACCTTCTACATCCAGGCCCATTGCTCTACACCGGACTGCTCTCTTGAATGGATGTTTTTTGGCATTCATCTTCATTATGAGGGTCACATGAGAGAAAGGCAGGTTGATCTTCTTATTAATAAAGTTAACAATAGTTGTCTCCCTACTCTTCTCGGAGGTGATTTCAACTCTATTCTTAGAGAGGAAGAAAAGGCAGGAGGTGCAGGTTATGCACCACAAACGAGCAGCCATCTGGAAAAGCTTATCAAAAGCACGAACTTAATGGAGTTCTCCACCATGGGTCCCACATTTACTTGGTGCAACCGACGCCAATATGATCAACTTATTGAGAAAGTCCTAGATAGATTCTTGGGTTCTATGGACTGGTGTGATATTTGGAGAAACAGTATGGTGTTACACCTGGATGACTTAGGTAGCGACCACCGCCCCATCCTCCTCTAGCCATCAAGCCCATACAGAGTAAAAAGAACCTTTAATTAAGTTTGACAAAAGATAGATGGAGAATGATCAGCTAAGTGAAGTTATATCCAGAACATGAACATGGAACTCATCCATCCCTGGCACCCTTCAACACCAGGTTTTCTCCAAACTAAAGTTGGTCAGACAAGCCATCATAAATTGGCTCAAAGATAATCCCCAGAACTCAAACACCCGCATCAAACTCCTTCAACACCAGATGCATGCATTAACCCCAGCCAACACATTGGACTATTCCATCCAGAAGAAATCCTTGGAAGCTCAGCTTCACCAAGCTTTGAAGGATGAGGAAATACACTAGTGTCAAAAATCGAGAATAAAGTGGCTTCGAGAGGGAGACAGAAATACTGGGTATTTTCATGCTTGCACCAAAGCTAGGAGAACATTTAACAGCATCCCCCGGATTAAAAACTCAGACAATGAATGGATGGAAGGTGTAGAACAGGTTGCACAAGTTGCACTCTCTCACTTCAGAAATAAATTTTGCTCTTCAAACCCTTCTTAAAGCAGTGACGTACGAGGAGGTTAAAACTACAGTCTTTGCAATTAACGTAGACAGTGCTCCAGGATCGGATGGCTTCACCGGTGCTTTCTTTCGGCACTTTTGGCATGTGGTTGACAAGGATGTGGTTGCTGCAGTCATATCTTTTTTCAAAATAGGAAACTTCTTCGGCCTTTCAATGATAACCTCATTGCTCTCATCCCTAAAAGTAAGAATACACTAGACATGCCTAGTTTGAGGCCGATCAGCTTATGCAACGTTTTCTACAAAATTTGCACCAAAATTCTAGTAAAGAGAATGCAACCAATCATGAGTAAAGTCATATCTGAAAACCAAAGCGCGTTCATTCTGAGTCGGCTGATCTCAGAAAATATTCTTTTGGCTCATGAAGTGAATCACTACCTGAAAACGAAACAGAAAGGTTGTTCTCAAGAAATGGCAATCAAGCTAGACATGAGTGGTGCCTACGATCGGGTAGAATGGGACTACCTAGTAGATGTTAAGTCTGCAATGGGCTTTGCTCATGAGTTCACTAATATCATCATGCAATGTGTATCAAAGGTCTCGTACTCAGTTACTATTGAAGGCTCCAGATTCGAATATTTTACACCAACTCGTGGACTGAGGCAGGGAGATCCACTCTCCCCTTTCTTATTTGTAATATGCATGGAGGGCTTCCTTCACATGTTGAACACTATGCAAGTTCAGATGAATTTCAAGGGTATAAAGATTAGCCGGCATAGTCCTGAGATATCTTCCCTGTTCTTTGATGATGATGTAATACTTTTCAGCAAAGCGGATGCTCACCATGCCACTTGTTTCAACAAGATCCTTGGTGATTTCGGTAAGATCAGTGGCCAACAAATTAACACACAGAAATCCTCCTTATCATTCTCTAAGGCTACACCTTAGGTCCTTAAGCAGCAGATATCCTCCATAATGAACATCTCACTCATGGAAGGACAGGGTAAATACCTGGGGCTGCCGGTGTTGATCACCAAATCTAAAAAAGCCACATTTGACTTTGTTCTTGCTCGAATTAAGGCAAGGATGGACAGCTGGTCTTCAAAATTTATTTTGCGAGCTGGTAAGAAAACACTTATCAAATCAGTCTTGGCAGCAATACCAAATTACACCATGACTTGCTTCTACCTATCTGACTCACTGTGCCACCAGATTGACAACTTATGTAGCAACTTCTGGTGGTCGTCTAACTCCCAATTAAAAGGTATCCATTGGATTAAATGGTATCAACTATGTAAGGCTTTCTCTTCAGGAGGACTCGAATTCAAAGAGTGCAGGCGCATGAACCTGACACTTCTTGCCAAAATAGGTTGGAGAATATTGTCTCGCTCCTCATCTTCACTAAGCAAGGTATACAAAGGCAAATATTTTCCTCACTCACATTTCCTTGAAGCTGAAGCCAAATCGAACTCCTCATGGGGTTGGAGAAGTATTTTGAAAGGAAGGGAGCTCCTTAGAAAGGGTCTCATAATAGAGGTTGGATCTAACACTATTTTTCATGCTTTGGGTACCCCGTGGATTCCTATGGTGCCATCTTTCGGTGTATATGGCTCGGCACCGCATCCCTCGTCCTCAGTATTGGTCTCTCATCTATTTGACAAGGAGATAAGAATGTGGAAGGCGCATGAAGTTCACAATTTTTTTCACCAATCAGTTGCTGAGAAGATCCTTCAAATGAATATTCCACCAGGTAAAGATACCTGGACATGACATTTCAATAAAGATGGTTTTTACACTGTCAACTCTAGGTATAAGTTACTATCTAACGAGCCGACTCATAATCCTCCTCATTATTCATCTTCTGCACCCTTCCCCTGGACAAGTATATGGAAACTTAAAGTACCTCCGAAGGTTAAAGTCTTCTTATGGCGACTCCTTAATGGCCGCTTACCTCTCAAAGGATAACCTAAAGAAAAGAAACATCCAAATCTTCGATGAGGTCTGCCCCATGTGCAAAGCTTATCCGGAAAACGGAATGCATGTATTCATGGAGTGTGTCGTCTCAGTTCAAGCATGGAGTAACTTGGGACTGCCCTGTTGGTCTCAACTCGACGACGATTCCATCTCAGGCTGGTGGATGTCCACCCGAGCAAAACTTCAAAAGCGAAACAAAGGCATGAAAGTGGTATCATGTTTCCTATGGAGTATATGGAACCATCGTAATAAATGCCAATTTAATAGAATGGCCGGTGACGCGGCTTATCCTTTTGGTCATCATTTTCTCTTATGTAATTATCCTCTCTGGTATTCAGAGAGTGATATCTAGCTCACTCTCTAGCTTTTTATTGAGCTAGCTTATGTAGCTCTTCCATGAGGAATTAACTATCTACCCTTCAGAAAAAAAAAAGAAAAAAAAAAGAAAAGAAAAACGCTTATCCATATCATCTTAGCATGTCGTCACTTGCTGAAAGTACTTTATTCATTGGTGAGTGGGATGCTTTCTGTGGGCCTCACATAATACAACTGCATCAATAGTCAATATATTTAGGGCTAGCTAATCAAGAAGCTAATTAATGAATGGGAGATACATCATTTCCACGTCAGGAATTTGATGCCTTTTATATCCTTCCTTCTGCAATGATTATTTTTATCCCATGTTCCATTCATAAGTAGGAAATAGGAATTTGTTCGGAAAAAGAAAAAGGAAATAGGAATTCTGTTTGGGCATCAGTTCCAGTTCATGAGAATCTACCCATCCAATTAATTATATGATATTTTGCATGTGCATCGATTCTTCATTTATCACAATGTGAACTCGGATTCGGTTGGTCTCCTTGGAGTTTGGATTGCAGATTTTTTTTTTTTTTAAAAAAAAACAAATCAACTCACCATTTTATTTCATTTCTAGAAACAGAAATATTACAATCCTTGAATCAGGATAGAACCTCACTAATAAAAAACTCCCAATTTCAGTTACATCAAAAATAAAAAAAAACAAATCAACTCACCATTTTATTTCATTTCTAGAAACAGAAATATTACAATCCTTGAATCAGGATAGAACCTCACTAATAAAAAACTCCCAATTTCAGTTACATCAAAAATATCCTTTTCCAAAGCATTTCTCGCTAAAAAATGTGCTTCCTCATTCCTACCGCTTGTGATATATTTTCACTCCTTTACATCTACCTCCTCTGCTAGATTCCATATGTTTTTTACCAAACCAGCTAGCTGCCATACAATCCGAAGCAACACATACATTCCTCCAATCCTTCTTTCTCGTGTTGTCCAAATCAAACCAAATCGACTTCAACTTTGTATGAAGAGGATTATCTGCAGGCATCTTTTCAAGTCCTTCCAATACTATTCTCCTTCTATCAATCACCACAAAGCCACAACCTCCTTTGAAACCCTCTTTCCAAGCCTCATCTACACATAGTATGTTACTGCTCAGCACAAACATCTCATCCTCAACACCTACAGCTTTGTGTTTCACTTGTAATTCAACTAACTTTATCTCTTCCTAAACTGAATCTCTATACACCAATTTATACAATTGGTTTACAGACCAAGCTTTTCCCCCATGCTTTATATTATTTCTATTCTTCCACAGCCACCACCAGAAAGAATTTGCTATAAAGGCTGATAACTCTTTGCGTTCTGCATCAAAACCATTTGCTTCTTCAGTCCACTTTTCCATTTAACCAGTCATTTTTGAATTAAAAAGTGATATTCAAAACTGATTCTACCACTCTCCAGTATTCTTTTGCAAAAGAACAGTTTTAACAGGATATGTTCATAAGCATCTTCTTCACTTTTACATGCATAATATTCTTGGATTTCAGCTCCATTTTTCTACTAAACCATTGAGAAGTAGGGAGTCTGCCCCATGCCAATTTCCACAGAAATATTTTGGCCCTTTTAGTGACCTTTAGAGTCCATAATTTTCTCCATTGAAAACAGTCTTGTTGAAATCAGCTTCTTTTTCTTTTACAAAATAGTAGGCATTTTTTGCATTCAAATTTCCTCTCAAATTTATGCTCCATACCCATTTGTTTTCTTCCTCTTCCACATCCATTTGTATCACTTCAATTATTTCCTTTAAATTTTCATCAAAACAGCTCTCCAATCTTTCCTTGTTCCATCCATCCTTGTCTAACAAATTTGAAACCTTCTCATATTTCTCCGGTTCCAATACATTAATGAAAGTAAGCCATTTATATATTGGATTTGATTTCAGCCAAGGGTCCTCCCATATACTTTTTTTCTTCCCATTTGCTAACTTTTTTGCAAAATCATCTTTAAGACCGTTCATGCAACCAACTATAGCTTTTTCCTGCTCAGTCTTCAATTTCCTTCCACTGTTCTTCCAACTATAAAAAAACCCATATTTTGCTTTGTATAATATACTCCAAGTGTTATTCTCTGAATTTAGCAAAGACATTAGCCTTTTTGCAAACATTGTTTTCCTCATCACTGACATATCTCTTAAGCTCAAACCCCAAATAGCTCTACTTGTTGTTACCTTCTTCCATCCAATTAACATTGTGTTGAAGGACCAAAGTGTAAATATCATTGTATTACTAGACTAATATGTAAAATGACAAGATTTATATATTGTGGTAGAGGAGGGCTACCAACATAACTTTTCTCCCCTATTTTCCATACATTGCACCCTTTTTCTTACCATTTGACACAAAAAAAACTCGCTTGAAGTTTTGGTAATTTTCTTTACTATTTTTCCACTTGCATTAGAAGACATCATGCTATAAACAGCACTGCTTTTCTTGCTTGTGAAATAACATTCTTTCCCCACAGTTCCATTCTCCTTTCTACCTTTTCATACAACTTGTTTTGCACATCAGCATTTAACTTCTTAGGACTCAAAAAAGTTCCCAAGTAACTCATAGGAAAAATGTCTTCCCTCACTTCAAAAAACTGTTTCAATTTTTTCTTCCGCTCAACATCCATTTCTTTTGGGAATTTTTTTTTTGACTTCTCAAAGTTTACCTTTTGTCCTATTATATCACAGTACAATTGTAAGCTTTCTTTAAACCTCTACAAGAACTAGGTGTATTTTTTATCACAAAAATCAAGCCATATGCAAAACACAAATGACTTATCTTAATATCCTTCAAAACATAAGGTTTAATCTTTCCAAATCTTACAAACTCCCTTACTATAATTGAAAGAATTTCCTCCATTATGATGAAAAGGTAAGGTGATAAAGGATCACCTTGCCTTATTCCCTTATGGCCCTCAAACACATCAGAAAGCTCTCCAAATTTACACTGATATCTTATGCCTTCAATGTATCCTTTCACTCATGCTTAGTGGTGGATTTAGAAAGTTTTATTAGTGGGGCCAAATTAATATATAATTTTTTTAAAAAAATCTTTTCATAATTTTTTTAAAAAAGGAAATAAGTTTTTTAAAGAAAATGATGCTACCAATTAAATTGAACAACAAATATATATTTTTTCAATCAATTTAATCAGCAAGAAAATAAAAGCTAAATATTGAGATAATTAATAATGTTAAAATTTTTAAAAAAATCAATAACGACAAAAAAATTAATATTCAATGAAATAAAAAAAATCGGTCTTACCCCCCGAAGAAAGTAACAATCAATAAAATAAAAATATCTTATGATGTCGGTAGCCCGGCGGAGATTGAAGGTGGTCCGACGAAGGCTGAATGCAGCGAGCAGCCCCGACAAGCGACAGTGAGCAGCCCCGACAAGCGACAGCGAGCAGCCCCGACAAGCAGCAGCGCTCGAGTGAAGGCACTGCGAGTTGTGAAGGCGCAACGAAGTGTGAGAAGCTGTGAAGGTGCCGCCGATTGCAGCGCTCGTGAGTTGTGAGTGAAGGCAGATATCAGGATGGAGATCAAGAGGAAGAAGATGGAGTTCGTAAGTTGGCATTAAAATTTAATGGAATAGTGGGAGAGTGTTGAACACGACAAATTAATAGGGGAATTATGAAAAGATTTCAAACTGCACTATGCGCAACCTTCACCACTGGGTCATTCAAGGTTCTTTTTAAAAAAAATTATTTCACCACTAGTGTGCCATGTGTGCAGCATGCCGATCAGAAGGAAATCCAATGGTGCTACAACGAATGCCTCAAACCAAAGGTGGCTGAACCAAGGAATGCGCTTATCGATCCACAAGCACTTCCCAGGGACAAAAACAAACAGCTGGTTGAAACCTCCAAACCAAACCCAGGACGAGACATATGAAAGCAACCTCGGCTCAACCCTTGAAAAGAAGTCTAGGCACGATCAAATCATCAATAAAGCTCGGAAAAGAGCACTCCCCCTGTACGCACAATTTCTTTATTACTCAAATAAAGTTATATTTCTCGCATTTCTCTCCATGAATGACCAGGAAATCACTATGGCAATCTCGCTACTTTAACAAATACTATATTCGAAACTTGCTAGAGACCTCATACGGGAGCTCGACCCAAGCCCCTAAACATGGATTTTCACCTTCAGGGCCATGGCATTCGGCTCCAGAACCCTAACGCCTCACGCAGCGACCAGGACTTGGTCTTCACCGGTCTGGCTCATTAGCCTCGATCAGTGCCTATCCCAGGGCTCCTACACCCTTAAACGACCCCAAGCATGTTTCTCGTGAGCTCAGTTTTCACCGAGTCTAGTCTTTGGCTACCACAGAACTACTTCCGACCACAATGCCCTTACATGACTCCTCGCGTGCGGTCTTTGGCTTTCACAACACAACTTTCGGCCTCAGCGCCCTTACACGACTCCTCCCACACGGTTACGCCTTGCACTCCTCGGCGAGCTCGACCTGAACCTTCGAGTGAGGTCTTTGGCTACCACACCACTACTTCCGGCGTCAGCACCCTTACACGACTCCTCGTGTGCGGTTCCGTCTTACGCTCCTCGACGAGCTCAGCCTGAACTCCTAAGTGCGGTCTTTGTCTACCACACCACTACTTCCGACCTCAGTGCCCTTACACAGCTCCTCAGCAAGCTCGGCTCGAACCCCTGAGTGCGGTCTTTGGCTATCACAACACTGCTTCTAGCCTCAGCGCCCTTACACAACTCCTCACGCGCGATTCTGCCTTACACTCCTCGACGAGCTCGGCTTGGACCCCCCAGTGCGGTCTTTTACTACCACGACATTACTTCTAGCCTCAACGCCCTTACACGACTCTTCGCGTGCGGTTCCGCCTTACGCTCCTCGGCGAGCTCGGCCTGAACCTCCTGAGTGCGGTCTTTGGCTACCACGCCACTACTTTCGGCCTCAACATCCTTACACGACTTGTCGCGTGTGGTTCCGCCTTACGCAACTCGACGAGCTCGGCCTGAACCCCCCCCCCCCCCCCCCCCCCGAGTGCGGTCTTTGGCTACCACGACACTACTAGAGACAATTTCAAGGACTTAGTACCAAGTCCTTCTACCAATACCAGACCAATTACAACTGTACAAGAATCAGTTGAAACTGATAATCCTGTTCCTGAAGCTGATTTTGTTCCTATCCCTGAGACTGATATTGGACTTCCTACTCCTTCTGTCATAACTATTGGGGATGCAATGCAGTAAACATCTGAGATTGCTACTGAAATGAAGAAGAAATCAATCACCACCCTTGTCAAGAAGAAATCTGTCAAGAGAAAGCAGACAAAAAGATCCAAGCAGAAGAATCAGTCAACTGTTAATCTTGACAGTGACTCAGATGATGAACCTCTACTGGAAAGAATTGCTGCTCTGAGAAGAACCAAAAGAAGTAGACCAAATATTGGGAATCCCAAAGAGAAAAAAATGTCTTCTGTTCCAAAGAAGAAAAAGACATCTACCCCAAAGAAGTCTTCAAAATCTACTAAAAAGGCTGACAAGAAAACAACCACTAGCAATCTTCATCGTGGCTTGCTATCAGATGATCTCTATCCTCTCTAGAAAGTTTTACAACTGAGAGGTATCATTTCTCAAAGTCCTTTGAATATTGCTAACTTTAAATTGAGATGCAAACCTATGTTGGATGCTATTGAGAAAAGAAATTTGTCATGCTCTTTTATGAATGTCTCTCCTTTATTCAAGCTACCAGTTCTTGGGTTTTATTGCGATCTATCTGAAACTATTTCTGATCAAGAAAATGATCACTTTCAACAAGTTTTTGTTAGAGGAAAGTGGTACAAGTTCAGCCCATAAGTTATTAATGAATATCATGGTTTTAACCTTCCATCATCTTCTGTTGAACAAACTGATGAGTCAAGTGTTGATTTTTTAAGGATAGCTGGAACTGAGATATCAAATGGAGATATAACTGATTGGGCAGGAGAACACAATATCATGTCTTCTTCATTGAATACTTTCTATGTTGTGCTTTATTTAATTGCTAGGTACCTCTGGATTTCTACCTCCCATATTACAGTTCTGAGCAAGAAAATGATGATTATGCTCTTCAAGATCACTAATGTGATTCACTTCAATCTGGGAAGTCTGATATTTGATCAGATTGTTGCACTTAGATCTCGGCTGACCTCAAAATCCAGGTTGTTTTTTATTTTTCCCAACTTAATTTATGGCATTCTTTTTTCTTTTTTTCTCGATGATTTTATGGCATTCTTAAAAAGCAAGTTTTTCAATATATTGTTGAGGATGTTCTAGAGCCTATTGAATCCTATCTTAAAATTCATCAAAAGCTCTTGAAGAAGGTAGACACTCCTACCAAGTCTCATCCTGGTTCCAGCTCTTCCAAGAAACCTTCTGTAGTTCCAGCTAGTGAACAGAGTATTCTTGAGGAGATTTTCAATGTCAAGAAACTATCTCCAAGTTACAACTACATATTGTTTCTCTAGAGAAGAAAGTTCTTGAACATTTTTCTTCCTCAAGTTCATATTAAGACAGTAATATACTCCTTTGGCTTCATTAGCCAAAAAGGAGAGAAACTAGTATAACTCTTTGTGTGATGGATGTTTGACTAACTGTTTATCTTGTTTGTTTGTCTGTGATGGCTGTGGTACTTTGATACTTTCTCTGTGATGTTTGTGATGGGTATGATACTTTGCATGTAATGGTTGTGGTACTTATGATGACTGTGGTGACTGTGATGACTATGTTATTTTGGGATTTTATTGTGTTTAAATATTATCCTTTCATATTTGATAGTTAATCTGCTACTCCTTTTTTTACTGGTTTGTGATGACATATTGTGTTTTGCCAAATAATCTAAAGGAGAAGATTGTTGGTGTTTGGCTTATGCTGTATTGGCTATATTTGGCAAAAGCAATAGTAGTTAAGTTCTCAATTGTAAGTCAATTATAACTGCTCTAGATGCTATGGAGTTTATGTTGAAATTAATGCTACTGCGATGATGTCTTTCTATTTGCTGAAATCATTGATGCTCTTGAGTAGTTATTATTATCTTAATATTCATCTTTACTCACTTGGTCTTTTATGGAAGAAGTGATGTGATTTTTCATTGATGAGCTGGACGGTTTTTTTTTCTTGAGGCTTTTATGGCTGGAGCATTATGATATATTATGACTGTCTTTTGAGTTTAAAGCAGATGTTGTTAAGATCTTGTGTTAAATGACTTAATTTTATGCGAGTTGATTGGCTTTCTCTATATATGAGGAAAGAGAAGAGATGGAAAAAGTAAGTCTCCTAAATGCGTAAACAGAGTTGCCAGTTATATAAGGAGTTGAGACTGCTGAGTGTATCGATGACAACAAACTACTTCAATTATCTTCAAGTCAAGATGGAGTTGGGTTGTTAAACTCACTACAACACAGAGACTGTGTGAAGGACAGAACTGTATGATTGAGTTATCATAGAGAGACAAGTTGGTTAGTACTTGTAATAGCAAATAGTTTGTTTGTTATTTTTAATTCACTTTAGTACTGATAGTTGGATATCGGAGTGTGAAATCCTGAAACTAATATTGTACTTTATTGATAGTGGATTTGTCATTTGTCCGGTGAGGGCCCCACAGATTAGGTGACAAGTTTGTCATTGAACTACATGCATGAACAAATCCTTGTGTGTTTGTGTGTTTCTTTGTGACTATTTTTATTTGTTACTCACTCTATTTTTTAAAGCAGTTACCATAGCAGTTGGAACTTCCTATGTAATTGTCAATTAACAAAAATCTCTCTTGGAAACTATCCTGTCAGAATAGCTCAAGATGACTTATCAAATATGAGGGATTATCTCAATGAAGCATTAGGTGGCCGGGAAGGCAAGTTTGGAGTCTATTTATAAAGATCCTAAAGGCATGGGCTCAAAATGAGTTGTTCAACGGATCAAAAAATATTTGTTGGTAGTTTCGGTCGATCATGGGTTGACTCTTGATCATCCGAGGGTCGGTTGAAAAGTTATTGGACAAAACCAGTAACTTTCGATCTCCAGTAACTTTCTGTTGATCTCCGGCCGACCATTGGTCGACCAGCGATCGGTCGGGGGTCGGCCGATAACCTGGTAAAGTTGGCTGATTCGATATTTTAAGCCTTATCTATATTTCTTAATTTTAAGTTAGTAATGTCTCTATTTATTTTTCTTATCTATTAACTTTTAAAAATAAATGTAGGCAAGTAAAAAACCCCAATTGGATTCAATAAAAATGTTGGAAAAATCAAAATCCTTAAGTGTCAAAATCCAAATTTTAGGTTCTAGTATTAATTTGCGAAAATTAAAAATTTTAGAATCTCCTGAATCAAATATGGATAGGTTAAAAGTTTTCAAAAATTTCTTAAGAATTGGTCATTAACTTGTTTCTACCCAATGAACAATTACCAGGAGTTTCGGTGCCTAGACTTTGAAAATTTTTGGGTAGTTTTCTGATTTTTGAAGTATTCAAGTTTTCAGAGCTCGGGTTTCGGTTTTTGAGTTCTTGTGCATCAAATAGAGGATATACATATAATCTAGACACTCTAGACCTAGACTCAATCTTCCCGATGAATCCTGAGCGTCGACGAGCGTCCATGCCGATTTCTCTGATTTCTCTAATTTTTTCGATCGGGGACATCCCGCGCAAACCGATATGGAATCTGAAAATATTTCTCCATAAAATCATCAGTTCCAAGTTTGTTGTCATCAAAATCAACATTAAGACCGATGTTGAAAACCTTAGGCCAACAGCCCATCCAGTGACAAGGATCGCCCCGAAGAGACTGCATTTGACGGGGTGGTAGTGTGGGAGGCCACAATGACTACCTACCATATGTGTGTAGTCATCTCTGATATGGTAAGTCCCAAACATCTTGACTCCGCCCCCTATTTATCCATCCCCAAGCTTGAATCCAAGAACCCCTCTGATGCCTCTTGCTTTCCCGACTTCCATTGACCCTTTGGCTCCGGATATGATGAGAGAATTGACTTGAGACCCAAAAGTCTAGGTCCAAAAAACCATCTTCATCATCTATAGGTCACTTCTTCGCACTCTGTAGCGGGTGTGGTTGCTTTGTGTAAGAGACGCCAACCTACCTCATGTGGCTAGAGTGTAGACACCACTTCACTCTCTGATCAAGAGGAGTGTGAGGTCCTTCTGGATGCGTCCATTAGGGTTCCTACCACTTTTGCCCCTTTGCGTACTAAATTGATCTTGTTGGATTCTGATCCTACCAATGTTGCTTGGTCTTCTGAACCCAATTCAAGGTCCGCCACTCCTCATCAACACACTCAAGTCACTCGCCAAGATTTTTTGCACTCCCCTAATCTAATGCCATGTGTCTCCACTTATGACAGGGTTTTAACCTAAAACCTCATTCTCCTTAGGATCCTCCACTGCCACATGTTACTTAACACACTTCAATCTTCTTCTTTCAACTCCCACTCGACCTTCACCCCAATCAAAAACTGTAACTAGGCTTCATCACCCACCATGTACAGTAGTAACGAACATGCTCGTCACTACTCTTAAAATATTGTTAACTTAAGCTATAAATAGTTAAAGAACACATTATTATCCACAAACTCATATCACCAATAATCACCATCGTGTTGTAAATAATATTTGTCGTACAATGTACTATTCATGATATTTTTGTGGGTAAAATATTTTAATATTGAATTCTACATGTAGTAATTACCACGAATGTAGTGTTATCCACATTCATATATGACAAATAATAACAATATCATTTGTGGCAACTGGTATATATTATTTTCACGAGCAATAATGTTTGTGGCTATTGATCAATCTTCACGCCATCAATATCCACGAGTAAGTAAAGACAATTGTTTCATGACTAAAACATTGTAGCCACGATAGTAGAATAGTTAGCCACGAAACTGATTGCGACAAATGATCGTATATGTTGTAGTGTGTGCTTAACCTCCCTTACTACACCATCCTCTTCCATCACTCCAAGCTCGACTATCTTCCCTTCTACCACTTCTGCACCAATGTCCTCTAGATCTTTTTGTCACACCCCAAATCCAGTGTGACCAGCCAAGGTACGCCACGTACCTCGAAGCCTAATCCTAAAACAAACTATACATAAATAAGTAATGAACCCAAATATTTTTTTGACATTTAAAATTTAAGGAAAACATCAAATCCGAAAACAAAACCCAACCACTAATTAAAAAATGTTGAATGCTCAAATTATTTTCAAAACTTTAAAGTCCCAACAAGGACACCCCAAACTAAGGAAAATGCGGAAACGAAATAATCGAGTCTATATGACCCAACAAAATAAAAATGTCTGGACTCAGTATCCTCCTTGATCACGACATGTCACAAGATCCGCTGCCCTGCAGCCACCAACCGCGCTATTGCACCCCAGTACCTCTTTGATCTAACTCAGGTGCTGCAAAACAACAATAATGAGGGGTAAGTCCAACTAGGACTTAGTGAGCAGATTAGTCCTCAATTCACCAAATCAATTATCATGCATAAAAACACAAATAGCCGATACATAATGAACAACAACGTCAGAAGAAATCAACAATAATATATCCACAACTCTATGCATGAAATCAACATCCGTCAACAAGTATAAAATATCCTTAAAAATGACGAAACAAGCATCAGTAACACATCCACCACACCACTCATATCCACAGCAATAAGTACAATAAGTATAAATATATCCACAACAACAAAATAGAATAAATGCAACACCGCAGTCATATGCATCCAATGCAACACCTCAATCATATGCATGCTCCCCGGACCCGTCGATCCCACATAGCCACATTGGGTAGGTAGACGAGTGGCCGCCGAACTACCATCCAGCTCAATGTCGTCTCTTTGGGGCATGCCCTGCCCTCACCGACACTGGCTCTTCCGAGCTAGCCTATTGGGGCATACATTCCCCTCACTTGCTCGGGTCTCCGAACTGTCTCTTTGGGGTATGATCTCCCCTCACCCGCCAGACTTCCGGAATAATGCCAATGATGTCTCTTTGGGGCATACCCTCCCTTCACCAGCAAGGCTTCCGGAAAATACAACAAACATATCACAACACCACACACGCAGGTATATAAGCATAACAAGATGTGCTATCAACAAATTATAAAGGGTATGTCAAGTGCATACCTCATCCTCCACCTCCTCATGCCATACATCACAACCACACACAAATATATATATAGAAATAGCGCTCATAAATCATGAATACTCAGCATAAATAAATAATCATGAAATAGAATTATAGCACACTAATCACTATAAGAAAGAAAGCACGAGTATCATGAAAGTTGCTAAAAGGAACTACAACTGTAAATTAATGGACAGGAACAACATGATAAAATAATTCATCATAGGAATCACTGATCTAGGATAAGATTCATCTCATTAACTACTATATCCATGAATCATCTCAGATTGAACCATAAAAATATATAAAATATGATTTTTCAGCTTCACACGCAAAACGAGGCGACGTCTATTGGCTTAAGCATTTCTCTTAAGCCTAGATCTTCATTTTGATGATAACAAATAAGTATTTAATCTATGTGTAAAGTTTTGAGTTCAGGTTGAGGTTGTGATAAGCATGCGAACTTCGTTCGAAAAAATGAAGGAAAAAGATCGTCGAAATGAAAGGAAAGAT
Organism: Canna indica; assembly: GCA_034359265.1. Classification (NCBI taxonomy): domain Eukaryota; kingdom Viridiplantae; phylum Streptophyta; class Magnoliopsida; order Zingiberales; family Cannaceae; genus Canna; species Canna indica. Next base: position 24,020,476 of record CP136898.1, on the reverse strand, counting down.
CGTCAAAGAAAAGGCTTGGGGTATCGATTAGGTAGATATCTTATAATATACCCCTAGGATCTTATCCCAAGCCTAATTGTAAAGTTATCCAAGTTAGAACTTGGTAACTAAACCTATGAAAAAGCATGTAATGAATATAAGAAAAAAAATTCAGCCTCAGCTTGAGCTCGGTCGACCGAATAAGGCAGAAACACTGGTTGTAGCCTTGTCAGTCGACCGGACGGACGACCGAACGATGCCATAAAATGGCAGTAGCCAATCGGTCGACCTGTCGGTCAATCGAAGATGGTGAAGAAATCAGCTCAAGGCTACGTCGGTCGACCGACCAATGCCAAAAATTGACAGAAGGTGCATCGATCGACCGATCGATCGATCGGATTGCGGATCAATGAAGTCGCGATCCATTCGGTCGACCCATCGGTTGACCAGACGGCGCGAGTAAAGCACAAAAAGGGTAGCGGTCGCAGGTGGTCGATCGGTCGATCGACCGACGATCGATCGGTAAGCGACCAAACAGCTGTAACAGCTAGTTTTCCGACCGTTGAACAACCCATTTAGTTGAGAGTTATAAATAATCATCACCTAACTCCTTTAAGAGTTCTTAGAGACTTTATTGAGCATTTAAAAAAGTGATTTGAGCCTTCAAAAAGATTAATTATTGCACCCTAATCTTTCGTCAACATCCTTCTCAAGCGCCCAGTTCTGTTCCTCAACTCTGCTGCGATTCAAGTTCATCTACTGAACGAGTTGAAGGCTTGAAGGCTTGGGAAAAGAGCATTGGTCCTTCTTTCAATTCTTAGCTCTTTTTCATTGTATTTGAAAAGTTATTTCAAACTTGTTTTCTTCTGCAATAGCTTGCTAGGTGTGCTTATGAAACACTTAGGGTAGACTTTGTAAATTTGTGTTTTTCCTTGGTGAATAGGTTTGAGGAGTTCTCAAAGAGGTGAGAATTATGTCATCAGTTGTACTCAAAGGGAAACACAAGTTATATAAAGTAGTTGGTTAGAAATCCTTAGTGAGGAGCTAAGGCAATGGAGTAGGTGGTTGGCCAAACCACTATATTTCATCGTGTTTGCATTGCCTTGAATGTTTGCTCATTATTGTTCTTGATATTTGATAATATACATTGTTAAGTTACATTTGCATTCAATTAAAGTTGAAACTAAGCAAAAAGAAAATTAATAAAATAGAAAGAAGGGACAGACACTATTCAACCCCCCCTTCTAGTGTCAGATTTCATACAACAATTGGTATCAAAGCTAGGTCGTAGGATAAGATTTAACCATCTTCCCTACAAATTAAGATGTTGAGTGAAATCCAACTATCTCAAGGATCCTCTACTCATACTCCACCACTATTCGATGGAAACAACTATATCTACTGGAAGATTCGTATGAATGGCTTCTTACAATCTCTAGGCATTGATGTATGGAGGATGATTCAAGTAGAGTATAAGCAACCCACTAAGGACATGGATGAGTGGGACCAAGAAGAGATTAAAATGTTTAATACTAATGTAAAGGCCGTCAATGCATTATATTGCGGTCTATCAATTAATGAGTTCAATAGGATTTCTACCTGTAAGTCCGCATATGATCTATAGAAGGTCCTAGAGACCACACATGAAGGGAATTCACAAGTAAAGGAATCCAAAATAAATCTACTCATGCATGATTATGAAATATTTAAAATATTATCGCATGAATCCATTGATGTCATGTATGCTAGATTTCAAAATATTATAAATGGCCTAGCTAACCTTGGCAGAGAAATAAGGGAAGAGGACAAGGTAAGGAAGCTCATTCGTTCCCTTCCAAAATCTTGGGAGCCCAAGGTCATAGCAATCATGGAAGCAAAGGACACAAGTACCTTGAAGATAACCGAGCTCATTGGATCTCTTATGGCATATGAGACCCACATGAAGTAATATCAGGAGGAAGATACCCCCAAAGACAAGGCCATTGCCTTAAAAGCATCACACCGAATAGAAGAATCCTCATCACCCGAGGAAGAGACGGATGACCTTGAGGAAATGGCAATGTTAGCAAGGAGGTTTATGAGATTCATGAGAGGAGGCATGAGAAAGGGTAGAGGAAGCTACACATGCTACCATTGCAACAAAGTCGGGCATCTAAGGAAGGACTGCCCACTTCTCAGAATGGCTTCCACCTCTAACCCTCACAAAAAGGACAAATACAAGAAGAAGAAGAAGGCAATGATGGCTTCGTGGGATGAAAGCAAGGCTTCATCGAGTGAAGAAGACACAAAGAGTGAAAAGGCAAATCTTTGCTTAATGGCAAATGATGATGAGGTAAGATTTACTTTTGGTGAACTTTCTTTTACTCGAGAAGAGCTTGAAAATGAATTTGAACAAATGCATGATGAATTTAATGCTATTAGGAGAAAATTTAAAGAGCTTTAAAAAGATAATAAATCTTTAGAGCTAGAAAATGATAGCTGATTACTTTCATGCAATGATTTAAGGAAAGAAGTAGATACCCTTAAGGAAGAGAAACACACCCTAAAGAAAGCAAGGAAGGACTTAGAAAATGACAACAAAAAATTAGAAGATGAAAACAAATATTTAAGTTATCAAGTAGAGCACTTGAATGATAGCATGCTAACTTTGAAAAAGGAACTTTGCATGCTTAATGAAAAGATGACAACCCTATAAAATATTATGCCTAAGGTTGTCCATAAAAGAAATCATCACACTTCCATGCTCACACACATAATAGAAGGAAGTTTATTGGAAATTATTTTTCTTATGGCATATTTAGCCATATGGCCAAGGATTGTGCTTTGAGGAGGAACCCACATGCAAGATTTACATGGGTTCCTAAAACGACTAACACTTAAAGACCCAAGAAAATTTGGGTACCTAAAATAGTTTCCTCTCCTTTTATAGATGGAGAAGCATCCTCAAGCAAGTAGAAGCACTTGGATATTGGATAGTGGTTGCTCAAAGCACATGACAGGTGACATCAACTTATTTGCAACACTATCAAGCAAAGATGATGGACATGTCACATTTGGAGACAATGTCAAAGGTAAGATTGTTGGCATTGGTGATATAGGTATACTTCTTTACCCATGCATTAAGAATGTTTTACTAGTTGATGGGTTAAAACATAACTTGATTAACATATCACAATTGTGTGACAATGGATACATAATTATCTTTGAAGCATCCAAATGTATCATTAGGAGTGCACCATCTAATGATATAATGTTTATTGGAAATAGGCAAGAAAATGTCTACACATTAGATTTAAATGTCTTGCCTAATCCCCATGTTAGATGCTTAGTTGCCATGGAGAATGACTCTTGATTGTGGCATAGAAGGCTAGGACATGCTAGCATGAGCCTCATCCAAGAAATATCTAAGAAAGAATTAGTTAAAGGATTACCCAAGATAAAATTTGAAAAATAAAAACTTTGTGATGCATGTCAACTAGGTAAGCAAGTTAAATCTTCATTTCATAGCATTAATCAAGTTAGTACATCTAGAATTCTTGAGCTTGTGCACATGGATCTTTTTGGTCCATGTGATGTAGCTAGTCTAGGTGGAAAGCTATATTGTTATGTGTTAGTTGATGACTTTTCTAGATTTACATGAGTTTTCTTTTGAGCTAAGAAAAAAGAAACTTTTGAATTTTTCAAAAAGTTTACTAAGAAAGCTACAAATGAGAAAAGAGTTTCAATTTTAAAAATTAGAAGTGATAATGGAGGAGAGTTTAAAAAAAAAAAAATTCAAATTTTGTGATGATTTAGGTATTGAACATAACTTTTCTTCCCCTAGGACCCCTCAACAAAATAGAGTGATTGAGAGGAAGAATAGAACCTTACAAGAGATGGCTAGGATCGTGCTATGTGAAAATAATTTGCCTAAGTATTTTTGGGGCGAAGCCATAAATACCTCTTGTTATGTGCTTAATGGTGTTTTATTAAGACCTAAAATTTAAAAAAAACACCGTTTGAGCTTTGGAATTGTAAAATCCCAAATTTGGAATATTTTCCTATTTTTGGATGCAAATGTTTCATCTTAAACACTAAGGAGCATTTAGGAAAATTTGATTCTAAATCTGATGAAGGGATCTTCCTAGGTTACTCTATTAATTCTAAGGCATATAGAGTATACAATCGTAGAACTATGATTGTTGAAGAATCTATGCATGTCACTTTTAATGAAATTAATGATTCTTCTAGAAATGTGAAGATTGTAAATGTAGGTGAGTAACTTGAGGATCTCACACTTCATGACAAAGAGGTGGAGGGTGAAGATAATAAGGAAACTCAACATAAAGATCCACCATCCTCGAATCTACATCAAGTTGAAGATGAGGAAGAAGAAGCTCTACCACCTCTCCCTAAAGGATATCGGTTGATAAGGGATCATCCAATGGATCAAGTTATTGGGGAACCATCAACGGGAGTGGTAACGCGCTCTAAACTCAAGAATATTTGTCAATATGTAGCCTTTATATCTCAAGTAGAGCCTAAGAATATTAAGGAAGCAATAGAAGATGAGTTTTGGGTACTAGCAATGCAAGAAGAGCTCAACCAATTTGCTAGAAATGATGTATGAGACTTAGTACATAGACCTAGCGAACAAACCATAATTTGGACTAAATGGGTATTTAGAAATAAGTTAGATGAAGGAGGATTAGTCATTAGAAACAAAGCTAGGTTAGTGGCACAAGGGTACAATCAACCAGAAGGGATAGATTATAATGAAACTTATGCCCCCGTAGCTAGATTAGAAGCAATCAAAATACTTTTTGCATATGCTAGCTTTAAAGAGTTTAAACTTTTCCAAATGGATGTAAAAAATGCATTCTTAAATGGCTTCATTAATGAAGAAGTATATGTTGAACAACCCCCCGGATTTGAAAGTTTTGAGTTTTCAAACCATGTTTTCAAACTTAACAAGGCATTATATGGTTTAAAACAAGCCCCTAGGGCTTGGTATGAAAGGCTTTCAAAATTTTTAATTGAACAATGTTTTAACGTTGGAAAAAGCCGATGTTTTACTTTTTATTAAACATCATGAAAATGACATGTTATTAGTTCAAATTTATGTTGATGACATAATTTTTGGAACTACTAATGAAACTCTTTGTAAGTGGTTTGCAAAGTGTAAGCAAGATGAGTTTGAGATGAGCATGATGGGAGAGCTATCCTTTATGCTTGGTCTCCAAATCAAGCAAACCAATAAAGGAATCTTCATCAATCAAGCCAAGTATACAAAGGAGCTCATTAAAAGATTTGGGATGAATGAAGCCAAGATAGCTTCTACACCAATGAGCACATCCATCAAGCTTGACAAAGATGAAGAGGGTGTCAAAGTCGATGAAAAACGATATCGAGGTATGATTGGTAGTCTTCTTTACTTAACCGCAAGTTGACCCGATATCATGTTTAGCGTTTGTGCATGTGCTAGGTTTCAATTTTATCCTAGAATGTCTCATTTAAGTGCGATCAAACGTATATTGAGATATTTAAAGGGCACGGTTGACTTAGGACTATGGTATCCATGTCATACATCTGTTGATTTAATCAGTTTTTCGGACCTGGATTTTGCCGGGTGTAAAATAGATAGAAAAAGTACTAGTGGGTGTTGTCAATTCTTAGGAGCTAGTCTTGTTTCTTGGTTCTCAAAGAAATAAAACTCAGTTGCACTTTCAACTACCGAAGCAGAATACATCGTTGCGGCTAGTTGTTGTGCACAAGTCCTTTGGATGAAACAAACCCTTTTAGATTATGGACTTAAGTATTCTTGCATACCTATTCATTGTGATAATACTAGTGCAATAAATTTAACAAAGAATCCTATTTTACACTCTAGGACTAAGCATATTGATCTAAGATACCATTTTCTTAGAGATAATGTGACTAAGGGTAATATATCGGTAGAATTTATATCCACCAACAAATAACTTACCGATATATTTACAAAACCCTTGGTTGAAGAAAAATTTACAAACTTAAGGATGCAATTAGGGATTTGTGCTTTTCCTAGTGGTTAAGATGTTTTTTTTTCAAAACATATATGACTTCAAAAATTTACATCCTATAAAGTGTCATCACACTTATGTACTGCTCTGTAATGGGGCTTTGCGACTTATTGATGTTTGCCTTCTATAGGCTTACATTGGTAGGAAGGACTATAGTGGAAGATGATACTTGGTTTTATGGCTTTCTAGTTTTACATGATGAAACTCATTAATTGTACCTTAATTCTTATCCTTTTTGATTGATGTCAAAAGGGGGAGAAAAAGTAAGGTCACAATTGGTTTTTATGATGCATATAGTTAGGGGGAGTTATAAAAATGATATGCACATTGATAGGGGGAGCATAGGTTGAGTTGTAAGCATTTGTATGCATATGTTGAGTTATATATCTTGTATGCCTTAACTCAAACTCACAAAGAATATGCATATGTGTTCTTAAAATTCCATGTTAAGTTTGTCATCATCAAAAAGGGGAAGATTGTTGGCTTAAGGGTTTCTCTTAAGCCTAGATCTTCATTTTGATGATAACAAATAAGTATTTAATATATGTGTGAAGTTTTGAGTTCAAGTTGAGATTGCGATAAGCATGCGAACTTCGTTCAGAAAAACGATGGAAAAAGATCGTCGAAATGAAAGGAAATATCGTCAAAGAAAAGGCTTGGGTATCGATTAGGTAGATATCTTGTAATATACCCCTAGGATCTTATCCCAAGCCTAATTGTAAAATTATCTAAGTTAGAACTTGGTAACTAAACCTGTGAAAAAGCATATAACGAATATAAGAAAAAAATTCAGCCTCAGTCTAAGTTCAGTCGACCGCTAGGTCGATTGAACAAGGCAAAAACACTGGTTGTAGCCTTGTCGGTCGACCGAACGATGCCACAAAATGGCAGTAGCCAATCGATCGACCTGTCGGTTGACAGAAGATGGTGAAGAAATTGGCTCAAGGCTACGTCGATCGATCGGTCGATCGACCGACCAATGCCAAAAATTGGCAGAAGGTGCATCGATCGATCGATCGGTCGACCGGATTGCGGATCGATGAAGTCATGATCCATTTGGTGGACCCATCGGTCGACCGAATGATGCGAGTAAAACATAGAAAGGGTAGCGGTCGCAGGCGGTCGATCGATCGATCGGTCGATCGACCGACAAGCGACCAAACGGCTGTAACGGCTAGTTTTCCGCCCGTTGAATAGCACATTCAGTTGAGGGTTATAAATAACCCTCACCTAACTTCTTTAAGAGTTATTAGAGACTTTATTGAGCATTTAAAGAAATGATTTGAGCCTTCAAAAAGATTCATTGTTGCGCCCTGTTCTTCCGTCAACATCCTTCTCAAGCGCCTAGTTCTGTTCCTCAACTCTGCTGCGATTTAAGTTCATCTACTGAACGAGTTGAATGCTTGAAGGCTTGGGAAAAGAGCATTGGTCCTTCTTTCAATTCTTAGCTCTTTTTCATTGTATTTGAAAAGTTATTTCAAACTTATTTTCTTCTACAATAGTTTGCTAGGTGTGCTAGAGAAACACTTAGGATAGACTTTGTAGATTTGTGTTTTGCCTAGGTGAATAGGTTTGAGGAGTTCTCAAAGAGGTGAGAATTATGTCCTCAGTTGTATTCAAAGGGAAACACAAGTTCTATAAAGTAGTTGGTTAGAAATCCTTGGTGATGAGCCAAGGTAGTAGAGTAGGCGGTTGGCCGAACCACTATATTTCATCGTGTTTGCATTGCCTTGAATGTTTGCTCATTATTGTTCTTGATATTTGATAATATACATTGTTAAGTTACATTTGCATTAAATTGAAGTTGAAACTAAGCAAAAAGAAAATTAATAAAATAGAAAAAAGAGACAGACACTATTCAAACCCCCATTCTAGTGTCAGATTTCATACAACAATGTCTGTCTATTGTTTTAAAAATACAAAGGTATGATGATGAAACAGACCTCGCCAATGAATCCAGAACGTCGATTAGGTGAAAATTCATATATAACATGAATATCTTTGCTAACTTTAAGACCTCCAAATAATTATTTAGAATAATAGAAGAAATTATTATAATTTTATTTAATAAATTACTGTTACGAACGAATATAACAATGTTACAATCAATAAATCAATAATAAAATTTTAGCCCTTCATCTAAACAGGATCAAATCACAGTCTTCCATCAATATGGTGCAATCATAGCCCTCTATTTAACATGACGCAATCTCAGCCTTACATCTAACCAGATGCAATCACAGCCCTCTATTTAACATGATGCGATCTCAGCCCTACATCTAACCAGTTGCAATCACAGCCCTCTATTTAACATGATGCGATCTCAGCCTTACATCTAACCAGTTGCAATTACAGCCCTCTATCTACATGATGCAATCACAGCCTTACATATTCATGATGCAATCTAAGCCTTACATCTAACCTGATGCAATCTCATTCCTCCATCAACACAAGATCAAATCACTGCCCTTAATCTCAACCAATTCAATCCGGCCATTCATCTCACCCAAATCAATCTAAGCCCTCCATTTCATCTCCCCACCTAGGTCATTTTCATCTCCTCCTCCCCTCCACTTGCAGCCGCCGCCGGGCCGCCAACAACGTTGGCGCCGACGCTGGCGCACCGTCGCCACCGCGCGACGGTGGCACCCAGCCGCCCTGCCACTCGGGGCGGCCGCTCGCTCGTGGCAGCGACACCACGTTAGGCGTCGCTGCCTCCGCAGTACCTCACCGGCACCGCTGCCTCCGTGGTGCCTCATCGGCCGCCGACTCACGGCGCGGCCGCCACTAACCGGCAGGCTGCACAGTAAGGAAAAAAAAGAGAGAGAAAAAAAGAATATTTTATTCCTAAAAGGGTAAACAACATGGTTCAATTAAGAAACGATTGATCCGATACGAGAAAACGCTCCAAAAATTGACGAAAACCCCGAGACATGAGAACAACGACATGAATCAAGAATTGGAGAAAAGAAGGTCTAAATCCACTCACCGGATGGAGAGAAAATGGAAGGAAAATACGTGCATGATCTTCCCCCGATCGACACCGACGAACTCACGAAAATCCGGCTCCGACGGCTCCTCCTCCTCGATTGTGTCCTCTCTCTCCTTTGTCTCGGGTGGCGTGCGGCTAAAACCCCTGGCCGCACACCCCATGGTCTAATTTATAGACACTGGTTGGGTCCAAATGACCGAAATACCCCTACCTAAGCTATCCGACTTAAACATTACATAACTCACCCGTTCTAACTCTGATTCGAGATCCGATTGCACCACCAAATTTGTCTCGAGACCCTCTATCATCCTAGCATGCTAAATCACATAGATTATGCAAATAAAATTTCCCTTAATTTTTCTACATTAGATGCTTACTCAGGTCTAATCTCGAAGTTTCTCGCCAATCCGCACTAACTAGGGCCCACGATCCTCCGATCAAGAATAAAATATTATTATTAATATTTTGGGTATTATAATTTTCTCCCTAAAAAAAATTCGTCCTCGAATTTTGAGATGAAAGAAAAAAGTTCACCTCGGCATCAAAAAGGTACGAGTACTATACTTCTATGTCATATCTTGCTCGACCTCCCAACCAGACCTAATTTTTCCATGATTAAATTAAAACCAATAATCGAATCTATCAACAATAACTTAATGCTTAAATAAGAATAAAATCAATTAAACCCTTAGCCTAACAATTAGTATTAAAAATCAATTATCAACACATATGATCATATCTGCCTCATTTGCTTCTTATTTTCCTTCAATTAAAATCTTCTAGCAAACCTTTGCAACATCAACTATTTAATAATATTCTAAAATAAATTAATTATTAAACCTCACCTATAAGGTGTAAAACTCATGCACAACCCTCTAGGACCAATAGGTAATCATTAACCCTAAATCCAATAGGTGAATGTCTTACGTTTGAGGCCACAACTCCAATGGGTATCAATGATTATCTTTCTAATACAGTGCCAAAACATATGACATTGCGATGCATCATCATCCACAACGACTACTTGTATATTATTATTATTATTATTATTATTATTATTATTATTATTATTGTTTTATTATTATTATTATTTTATTATTATTATTTTATTATTATTATTATTTTATTATTATTATTATTATTATACTTTCTCTATCTCTTTTTACTTAAACCTTCCAATGTCTGGCATCTTTTTACCATGTTATATCCAATCATAATGAAAATTGAACATCATATTTAACTTAATTCTAATTCAAGATAAGCTAAACATATTCTATTACCTACCATATATTTCCTACAAAGATATGGATAATTGTCTAACTTTCCCGGTTATGCATTTATCCTACCAAATTTCCCACTCTTTTTATACCCTTCTCCAAGAGACCTTCCCTTTTCTTTAACCAATTTCAACTAAGGAAAATCACACATAAATTAAAGATAATAAAAATATCTGCTCAAGCCTTCCCCTTATATGGGTCGGCCAAACAAGAGAAGGTTTTTCCAAGGAAATTAAATCCCTAAACCACTATTACTACATTGTCAATTGACTATCAAGAAAAACATACAATAAATAAATAAAATATCATTATGTGCCTCCATTTCTAAAAATAAGAACGCAATAACCACACAATTAATCATATAAATAATCAACTTAAACCAAAAATACGTACCACCGCTGGTGCGCAGGTTCATCCGATCTCATGACTAGGACGTACCATATGTGAACACACTAGCAATCTTCTCGTACGATACCTACTATCCTATTGTCGTACCCGCTTTGATACCAACTTTGTCACACCTCAAACCCGGTGTGACCGGCCAAGGTATGCCACGTACCCCGAAGCCTAACCCTAAAACAAACTATACATAAATAAGTAATGAACCCAAACATTTTTTTGACATTTAAAATTTAAAGAAAATATCAAATCCTGAAGGTTCAATTTATTTTCAAAACTTTAAATTAAGTCCCAACAAGGACACTCCAAACTAAGGAAAATGCGGAAACGAAATAACCAAGTCTACATGACTCAACAAAATAAAAATGATTGGACTTAGTATCCTCCTCGATCACGACATGTCACGAGACCCGCTGCCCTGCCGCCACCAGTCGCGCTACTGCACCTCGGTACCTCTTTGGTCTAACTTAGGTGCTGCAAAACAACAATAATGAGAGGTAAGTCCAACTAAGACTTAGTGAGCATATCAGTCCTCAATTCACCAAATCAATCATCATGCATAAAAACATAAATAGCCGATACATAATAAACAATAACGTCAAAAGAAAGCATCAATAATATATCCACAACTCTATGCATGAAATCAACATCCGTCAATAAGTATAAAATATCCTTAAAAATGAAGGAACAAGCATCAATAACACATCCACCACTCCACTCATATCCACAGTAATAAGTATAAGCATCCATCAATAAGTATAAACATATCCACAATAATAAAATAGGATAAATGCAACACCGCAATCATATGCATGCTCCCCGGACCCGTCAGTCCCACATAGCTACATATGGTAGGTAGACGGGTGGCCGCCGAACTACCACCCAGCTCAGAGTCGTCTCTTTGGCGCATGCCCTCCCCTCACCGGCACTAGCTCTTCCGAGCTAGCCTGTTGGGGCATACGTTCCCCTCACCTGCTCGGGTCTCCGAACTATCTCTTTGGGGTATGATCTCTCCTCACCAGCAAAACTTTCAGAATAAGACCAACGATGTCTTTTTAGGGCATATCCTCCCCTCACCAGCGAGGCTTCCGGAAAATACAACAAGCACATTGCAACACCACACACACAGGTATATAAGCATAACAAGATGTGCTATCAACAGGTAATAAAGGGTATGTTAAGTGCATACCTCATCCTCCACCTCCTCATGCCATACATCACAACCACACAGATATATATGTAGAAATAACGCTAATAAATCATGAATACTTAGCATAAATAAACAATCATGAAATAGAATTATAGCACATCTAATCACTATAAGAAAGAAAGCACGGGTATCATGAAAGTAGTGCAAAAAGGAACTACAACTGTAAATTAATGGACCGGAACAACATGATAAAATAATTCATCATAGGAATCACTGATCTAGGATAAGATTTATCTCATTAACTACTATATCCATGAATCATCTCAGATTGAACCAAATATATATATAATATGATTTTTCAGCTTGACACACAAAATGAGGCGACGTTCGCCTATTGTTTTCAAAATCCGAAGCTCTGATGATGAAACAGACCACGCCAATGAATCCAGAACGTCGATTAGGTGAAAATTCATATATAACATGAATATTTTTGCTAACCTTAAAATCTCCAAATAATTATTTAAAATAATAGAAGAATTATCTTAATTTTATTTAATAAATCACTGTTATGAACGAATATAACGGTATTACAATCAATAAATCAGTAATGAAATCTCGGCCCTTCATCTAAATAGGATCAAATCACAGTCTTCCATCTAATATGATGCAATCATAGCCCTCTATTTAACATGACGCAATCTCAGTCTTACATCTAACCAGATGCAATCACAGCCCTCTATTTAACATGATGCGATCTCAGCCTTACATCTAACCAGTTGCAATCACAACACTCTATTTAATATGATGCGATCTCAACCTTACATCTAACCAATTGCAATCACAGCCCTCCATTTACATGATGCAATCACAGCTCTCCATCTACATGATGTAATCACAGCCTTACATTTAACTAGATGCAATCACAGCCTTACATATTCATGATGCAATCTAAGCCTTACATCTAACATGCAATCTCATTCCTCTATCAACACAAGATCAAATCCCTGCCCTTCGTCTCAACCAATTCAATCCAGCCCTTCATATATGTCACCCAAATCAATCTGAGCCCTCCATCTCATCTCCCCACTTAGGTCATCTTCATCTCCTCCCCCTCTCCACATGTCGCCGCCACCCTTCCTTGGCCGTCGTCGGGCCACCAGCAATGCTGGCACCGATGTCGGCGCACCGCCGCCACCACATGGCAGTGGCGGTGCCTCGCGCGGCCGCCCTGCCGCGCGCGCGTGACTGCCCGCGCGTGGCAGCGACGCCACGCTAGGCACCAATACCTCCTCGGTGCCTCGCCGGGCGCCGCCTTTCGGCACGGCCGGTGCCGACCGACAGCTTGCACAGTAAGGAAAAAAAAGAGAAAAAAGAATATTTTATTCCCAAAAGGGTAAACAACATGGTTCAATTAAGAAACGATCGATCCGACTTCCGATCCGATATGAGAAAATGTGTCAAAAATCGACGAAGACCCCGAGACATGAGAACGGCGACATGAATCAAGAGTTGGAGAAAAGAATGTCTAAATCCACTCACCAGATGGAGAGAAAATGGAAGGAAAAGACGTGCAGGATCTTCCCCCGATCGACACCGATGAACTCGCAAAAATCCGACTTCGGCGGTTCCTCCTCCTCGACGGCGCCCTCTGTCTCCTCTCTCATTTGCCTCGGGTGGCGTGCGGCTAAAACCCCTAGCCACACACCCCAAGGTCTAATTTATAGACACTGGTTGGGTCTAAATATCCAAAATACTCATACCTAAGCTATCCGACTTAAACAACACGTAACTCACCCGTTCTAACTCCGATTCGAGATCCGATTGCACCACCAAATTTGCCTCGAGACCCTCTATCATTCTAGCATACTAAATCACAGAGATAAGACAAATAAAATATTTTTTCTTAATTTTTCTACTTTAGATGCTTACTCGGGTCTAATCTCGGAGCTTCTCGCCAATCCGCGCTAACTAGGGCCCACGATCCCTCGATCAAGAATAAAATATTATTATTAAGATTTTGGGTATTACACTTTTGAGCAAAAGGCCAATGGGCTCTCTGTTGTATTCCATGCTCCACCTAAAGGGCCACCTTCTGTGAAGCAAAAGAAGGCTCTAGCACGGAAGCATCTCAGGCCACCAAAGAACCCTTCCTCTTAACCCTCTTCTTCTCATGGAGGGCATGATCAACCTTAAGTGCCCTCACTTTGAGATTTCACATCCATAGGACTTTGAGGTGTCCTTCCTAGGCTCTAATCTTGCCCAAGGAAGTCACTTAATCCCATCTTCCTTATGAAGATTTTGAGTTGGAATGTTAGGGGCGCTCTTAAGCACCCACTGTAAACATATATGGATAAATAGAATTTAATCCTAAACCAGGAATTCTACATGTCAAGTCATCAAGAAAAAGGAAAGCGGAAGCATAAAAATTTATCTCCTGTCATTGATTCCAACCACAATATTTGTGCGGCGTCGTCAGAAAAATTGGAATCCATTACGTGCTAATCGTCTTTGCAAGGGTTCTTCCAGGCTCTCATCTTGACTCACTTTAGATTGTGTATGTGACGTATGTCTCGATGAGCCTGGGGACCCTGAGAGCCTATTTATAGATTTACCTTGTCATCAAAGGTGATAAAGAGATAGACTTGATTGAGTTAAGTGGATAGACACGTTAATGAGTCGAACTATATAATTATTCCTAATTATATGAACCACATAGAGATAAGCACACGGGTATGTGGACCACAACAAAGGTACATGGGCCCCATGTCTTACATTCTCCCACTTGGTTCATATATTATCAATGTTCAAAACTCAATGTCTATCTTTAAAAGAAATAAAATGGATGAATCATAGCGACAGATTCTCTTAGAGCAAGTATTATCTTCCATGTATCACATACACTTTATTCTTTTAACCTCAACCCAAATAACTTTATAAATAAACCCTATGTTTATTCTGGGTCCAACAAGATTGTTATTCTTAAACTAAATGTGTACACCTAAATAAGAAATAACAAACTCAATAGGAGCTTTATTAAATACAAAAATGGGATCAAGTCCTATTCGGTCTACATGATCATTGAAATCGTTTGGCGGCATATCCTTTGTCAAAGTATCGAAGATCATCAATTCAGCATGAACGTGTTTAATGACCACTTAATTTTCTTTAACACGTTCCCTTATGGCTAAATATTTTATGTCGATGTGCTTGATTCGACTTCTACTTTTAGCCAAATGAATTGCTCCTGAATTGTCACTGTATATCTTCATGGGTTTAGAAATGGAATCCACGATTCCAAGACCCGAAATGAAGCTCCTTAACCACACACCATGTGAGGTAGTCTCAAAATAAGATACGCACTGGATCAAGTTATCAGTTCATCTATACATGAGCATGATATCGTTAGTACCTTTAAGGTACTTCATCATTTCCTTTACAATATTCTAGTGGTCTATTTCTAGATTACTCTGAAATTTTCTTAGCATTCCAATAGCAAATGCTATGTCGGACCTTTGAACAAGTCTGAACATGCATAAGGCTACCGAGAGCCGAAGCATATGGAATGTTCTGCATCTGTTCACTTTCCAAAAACATTTTTGGGACACTATTATGACTAAATCTACCACCTTTCCTAATGGGTGCTACATATGGTTAACAATCTTTCATCTGAAATTTCTCTTAGACTTTATTGATATAGATCTTCTGAGATAGACCTAAGATGCCTCGAGGTCTGTCCCTATGAATCTTAATGTCAATGACATAAGATGCCTTACTCATATCAAAATTCTTAGAGAGGAAATTGTTTCACCTCATGTAGCAACCTCTTTATCATTGGTTGCAAGTAAAATATCGTCCACATACAGGATAAGAAAACAAAACTTACTCCCACTGATCAAGTGATATATACACTAATCCATGATGTTCTCGACAAAACTGAATGAAGAGATCACCTCATGGAACTTTAAGTACCACTGACCGGAGGGTTATTTCAATTCATATATAGACTTCTTGAGCTTGCAAACCAAGTGCTCAATGTTATTAGAGGAGAATCCTTTAGATTGTTTCAAATAAATCTTTCTCCTATTTGTATCGATCGAGGAATGTCATTTTTACGTCAATTTGATGCAATTCCAAGTCAAATGTCATGATGATACGGAAAGAATCTTTCTTAGATATAGGAGAAAAAGATCCCTGTGTAGTTGATTCCCTCCATCTAAGTGAATCATTTGGTCATCAGTCTAGTCTTATATCTTTCGATGTTGCCCAGGAAAACCTGTTAGCTGAAGGGTTCTTCATTCATACTTTATTTTCCTCATGATTATTTTAATGATAACAAACCCATTTAACAAGTGTTTAAGCATGAAAATTGTAGGATCGATGAAAGATTCGTCAAGTCTATCGTATCTTGATCAATCCTCAAAATAGGTCAATGCGTGCATCAAAAATATGTTGGGAAGGATGGAGAATCCTTCAAAGATAAAGCACGTTGAAGAACGAAGTCGGAAATCGAGCGCAAAATGAAAAATCCAAGCTAGAAAATTTTCCAGCTCTGTTTCGGTCGACCGAATGGAGTAAAAGCATTGGCAGCAGCCAATTCTATCGACCGAATGTTGCCAAAAATTGGCAGAAAGTTCATCGGTCGACCGAATTGGTTGATCGAATGACATAGCGCGAGGGCATCATTGAGTCGGTCGACTGATTGGTCGACCATGCCAAGTCTCACGATAATCGGTCGACCGAATGCTTATAAAAGCTGGCTTCGGTCGATCGACTGGTCGACCGGTTTTGAAGCATACATTTTTTCGTCGAGCGGTCGACCCGTCGGTCGACCGATCAGAAGAAAAATGTTACAGTGAGCCAGCGGTCGAATGACCAGTCGACCAATGCTTCGACCGGACCATCGATCGGGCGTCTGTAACGGTCAAAAATAATCTCGTTGATGTCATGTCTCGGCCGGATCTATATATACTCCCTTCTAATTCATCTCTCAAACTTCTCTCTCATATTTTTGGTGAAAAGAAAAGTTCAGAGAGTGATCCATTAAGCATTCCTCAATCTTCAAAGAGTTAAACTTCATCAGCCTTCCACTTGATCCTTGCTGCCAAAGGAGTTTTATTTCGGAAGGTGGATCAAGTTGGTTAGGCGCATGAAGAAGAGGCATCTAAGTGTGATAAGAATTTAATTCCTCTTCTTGTAATAAGTTTTTGTTTATTTTGTTCTTCAACTCTTGTATTTAATTGTAGGAAGACCTAGATTGTTAGGTCTTGTGTGTGGAAGTGGTTTCCTTGTGGTGAATGAGTAAAGCCACTTGTGTAAACTTAGTTTTGCTAGGATTAGTTAAGTTGTCCCTTAGGGTTGAGGTGGAAGAGTACTCGTGATAAGAAGGCGGAGACTTCCGGGTGTGGATGTGTCTTAAGTCGAGAGAGCGTCTCTTCGAGTCAAAGTCCTTGTTGTAAGGGAAACTCAAATTAATCTAGTAAACTTAGTTTGAAAATTCTAAGCGGGGTGCTTAGGTAGTGGAGTATGTATTGAGGACGAACCACTATAAATCTGTGTGTTCGCATTGATATTGTGCTTGTTCTAAATTGCTTAATTATTTATTGCTTTTGCATCTAATAGTCGAATTATAAATAGCCTAAATAATTCAAGAATCGATTAAGATCCAATTAGGCAAATAATATTAGAAAACATACTATTCACCCCCCCTCTAGTATGCCGTTTTTACCAACAAAACCTTTTTTATTTAAAAGACTCATCTACAACCAATGACCTTTAAACCTTAAGGCAACTCGACAAGATTCCAAACCATGTTTGATGTCATTGAACTTATCTCTTTCTTCATAGCATTGAACCATAACTCAGATTGACCGCAACTCATGACTTGTGAAAAAAATGTCTTTAGATTATTTTCGGCCCCAAGATTTGTATTTAGACTCTTTGTAGATTAATTACATAGACCTTTTGGTATCCAACGAAATACCTACAAATAGTCCTTGGGTCTAGTTTCTTCTCTTGTGGATTATAAACCCTTATTTCAGACGGACAATCTCATACGCGCATATGTTGCAAACTCGGTTTCTAACCTTTTCATAACACGAATGACGTTTTAGGAATAGCCTTGGTTGGAACTCGGTTTAATATATACACAATCGTTTTAAGGACTTTAGACCACAAAGATCTAGGAAGCTTGGAGCTGCTAAGCATGCTCCGCACCATGTCTATAATGTTTGGTTCTTTCTTTCTGCAACACCATTTGATCTGAAGATCCCGGCATGGTGTATTGGGCAATTATCCCATGCTTTTGAAGGGACTTAACAAGTGGACCAAGGTATTTGTCCATCCTCAGTATACCGTCTAAAATACTCACCTCCCTTAATTGATCTCACGAATTTTATTTGCTTCTCGCACTTCTGCCTTGAAAACCTTAAAGGCATCGAGTGCTTTGTTCCTATTATGAAGCAAGTAGATATACATATAGCGTGAGTGATCATCTATGAAGGAGATGAAATACTTCTAACCATATGAGTCTATGTCTGGACTACAAATATCTATATGTATAAAATCTAATATGTTCAAACTCTTATTAGCACATTTGTTTGATATGTTAGTCTACTTTCTCTTTATGCAGTCTATACACGTCTCAACGTTAGTAAAATTCAAAGCACTAAGTACTCCTTCATTTACCAATCCTTTTATCCTATTAATGGATATAAGTCCTAACTTTTGGTGCTACAACCTAAAAGAGCTTCATCTATAACACATCTTTTAATACCCACACTTTATTGAACATGCAATTCATTATAAGTGGAGTTATCTTGCAACTCAATAAGTTTTTTTTTCTTAATGCAAAATAAAGTGGTCATGTTCTAATGACTTCCGCGTGTGAACACAGTCTGTTTCATGTATAGATGCAATGCTCACTTCCCACTAGCTTTATGTGGTTTTGAAAGTTTTATAAGGTATTAGAAATATGGACGGTGGAACCTAAATCAATCCACCAAGTGTTATAATAAATATTAACCATATTAGATTTATAACAAACCAAAAGATTGAATGTGCAATTTCTCTTATTTCAACGAGCAGTTTTCCATCTTATTGCACACACATGACCAAAAGTTTATTAATTGATCATTTCTCTTTATGTGTCTTTTAAGAGATTTTAAAGGCTTTGTATGCTGGTAAGGAGTTCAAAATAAAATGAACTTGAAAAGACTCAAATATATCAATCTCTGATTTTTAAGTTGGGTCGTTATATTCCTCATCTACATGATGTGCTCATGCACACCTCTAACTCTAGTGAGCCTTAATGATGATAGTTTAGTCATTAAGGTGCTGACAATGATATTATCTGAATATTCAAACTGTTCATTTATAGCCTTCAGTAGATTCCTTATATTATTACTCAAATAGAACCACGAATACTAGCAAAAAAAATGTGTGATTTTTTATGAACATCACTAAAGCGATGAGATTGCTCACACTATTCATAAGACACGACCTCAATCGTAATGCTAGTATATGTAGAAGCAGTTGGTTCATCTTTCCTTATAATGTAATATATGTTCATGCACCCTAAATGAAAGAGAATTCTTTCCTTTTAGATTCTATAATTGTCCATAGTTAGTTCGAAAAATCAATCTTCAAGTCAGAGTAGTAAAAAAAAATTAAATTGTTGCATATTTAAATCATATATTAATGCTCATAATCTAAATAGAGGCATATAAGATTCTAATTTTACCAATGTAAACAAGAAATAAAAATAACATAGGTCAATACAATAAAAATTGCCCGTGGGCTAAGCTTTTATTTTAGGACTCATATTAGATTTTGTGTGAAACTAACAAACTATATACCTTTTCCTAATACCTGTGGGCTAATTAGGAAAAATAATTTATTATTTCACACAAATTAACTATATAAGTATTACAAAAATTCTTGTATGATAAGATTTATCATGCTCCAAATAGCTAATTACAATTTGATGTCATATATATATATATATATAACCAAAAAATTACCAATTATATAATTTTAACATACTAAAGATGTTGTGGCTACTCCTTAATTAGTTAAAATTATATGATCAATTACCTAATATATAATTTAACATAACTAAGGATGTTGTGGCTACTCCTCAATTAGTCAAATTCTATGGGTCACATGACATCATAATGTTGCATAGATGGTTATATGAAATAACATATCATTATTTATAATATGCATCATAATAAACTACAACATGACATAATTTAATTATTTAATATAATAATGCACTACATGGCAATTAGGTGCAACATATATATCATGTTCATCAATGCAACAAAAATGAGACAAAAAATAATTATATTTATATAATATGATTGAACATAATATAAATAGGAAAATTTACTCCTAATAGATTTGAAATCAATCATAAATAGATTGAATATTAATTTTTAAATGCTTTTAGCTTATGAAACAAATTTAAAATTGGGTTGGTCCAAGCAATTTAAAAGAAATCAAATTTAAATTTAAATCAGATTTAAACTAGAAATTAAAATCAACCCGAAAATCAAATGAATTGGATCGGGTTCAATTGATTTGAACCGGACCAATATCATGTTAAATTAGAGATAAACCACTAGCAATTGAACCAAAATTTGAAATAAACTTAAAACAATTGAACCGAATCAGATTTCACTTAAGAAGCATATGGATTCGGTTTTAAAATAAAACAATATTGGGATCCGTTTAAATTAAATCATTTAAATAAGTGGGTGTCTTAGGGGTCCAAAATTCATGAATCCGTACCTAATAGACTTATACCCATCGTCTCCACTTCTCTCTCACGTGAAACGAAACCCTAGCTGCTACAAGTGCAGCCGCCGCCCTCCACTCATCTTACCACGGCGCCATCGATTATCACTCGCCGGCTAAGAAGAAGCCGACGACGGACGGCGGGCAAGGCGGAAAGCGAGCGAGAGAAGGCTCGCAAGGAGCCACTGTCTGCTGAATTCGTGAGGAGTAAGCGTTGAGGCAGGTGGGAAGAAAACCAACATGCACCGCTTGCAACTTCGACCTCGACGCCAAGTTTACCGGATTGGCAGTCGACGCGCAGCAGAGCACCACTTTCTTCCCCTTTCAACCGAAGCAAGGCAACACCGACGTGATGCTTGCGCCGGCCATGCCGATTAGAGGAAAAGGTTCATGCGGCGACTCACAAACCAAGCGTGTTCGATGCAGCCCGCGACTTCCACTGGTCGCCTTCACATCCACTAGGAACGGGGCTGCACCTACATGCCGTCGGTCTGCAGTCGTGGTCTGCCAAAGAGGCTGCCGCAGCCTTCATTCCAAATCAATCCTTTATTCTTATTTAATTGTTCCATCATGAACCATGTCATTGTTCCTCCATGGTTCGTGAACAGTAGAAAATTTGTATGATTCATGAGAACAGTAAACAACAATTGCAAGATATGAAAGATGCTAATCATAATTCAGATTACAACTCTAAAGACTTGAATCATGCTATCATCGTGTAATGGAAACAAGAACAGGAGATTTAATTCATGAGAATAATTAAATTTCAAATATTTTTCTCAATGATTGAACGTGTAGTTGCTCTGATACCAATGGTAAGCATATATGGATAAATAGAATTTAATCCTAAACAAGGATTTCTACACGTCAAGTCATCAAGAAAAACGAAAGCAGAAGCATAAAAACTTATCTCGTGTCATTGATTCCAACCACGATCTTTGTGCGGTGTTGTTTAAGGGTGTCCAGTGTTCGGTTCGAACCAAATCAAATTTTTTGGTTCGGTTCAATTTTAGCAGTTGCAAGTTCGATTTTTGATCCGAACCGAATCGAATTTTGGGTTTCGGTTTGGATTCGATTCTCGGAATTCAGGAACCGACCCGAATCGAAAACTGAATAATTAAAAATAATATATATTTTTTAATTTT
Source organism: Canna indica (assembly GCA_034359265.1). Lineage (NCBI taxonomy): Eukaryota > Viridiplantae > Streptophyta > Magnoliopsida > Zingiberales > Cannaceae > Canna > Canna indica. The sequence continues at coordinate 23,998,700 of CP136898.1, read as the reverse complement.
TAACCCAGTAGTTAAATGGGTATTATGAAATAATTTTTAATTTTTAATTTTTAATTTTTAACCGAATTAATTAAAATTTTGATTTGCGGGTTGAAAATCGAACTGAACCGAACCGAATAATTTCGGTTCGGGTTCGGGTTGAAATTCAGGTATGAAAAAAATTTTGGTTTGGTAAATTTCGGTTCGATTCAGTTCGGGTTGAACCGAATGGACAACCCTAGCCTTGTCAGAAAAATTGGAATCCATTACGTGCTAATCGTCTCTGCAAGGGTTCTTCCAAGCTCTCATCTTGACTCACTTTAGATGATGTATGTGGCGTATGTCTCGATGAGTCTGGGACCCTGAGGGCCTATTTATAGATTTACCTTGCCATCAAAGGTGATAAAATAGATAGACTTGATTGAGTTAAGGGGATAGACACGTTTATGAGTCGAATTAGATAATTATTCCTAATTATATGAACCACGTAGAGATAAGCACATGGGTACGTGGGTCCCATGTCTTACACCCACTTCTTGATCAACTCTCTACTTTGATCAAAAAGCTTTCCTTGCAAGTGGTTAGGATCTAGGAAAATAGTATTGGGTGTTGGAGGATTGACAAGTGTTTAACAGACAAAGATAAATAATATAAATGAGGAATACAAGAGAACAATGTCAACACTATGATTTTATAATGGTTTAACTCAATCCAAGTCTACATCCACTACATAACACACTGCTTAGAATTTTAACCAAATCCACTAGCTAGAAACAATGATTACACCTTTGCATTTGTGCCTCATCACCAAGACAACCAAGTAATACAAGACCTACGCAGGTTCAACACAGGTACAAAGAAACAAAACAGGAAATAAAACAAAGTAATCAAACAACAAGTTAATTTAAGAGGAAGAAATCTTATCAAATGATGTTTATCTCCTCTTCTTGTTGCCTAATATAACTTGAGAAACCCTTCAATGATGATGCACTTTAAACAAGGGGTTTCCAAGAACTAGGAAGCAAGAATAGATCAATAAAAGCTCAAATCTAGGATTTACTCACTATTCTTTCTTACAATTCACAATGGGTCATTATAGGTTAGTTTGGGGCATCAGAAAGTTACGTAGGAATGTAATAGCTAGGAATATAAGTTGTTTCAACATCTAGTTTTAGCCTTTATAGAACCGGTCCAAGGTCGAACGAAGTTTGGTCGATGAAATTTCGATCAGACTTTAGCCAAAGCTTATTGAAAAACGCATAACCAATTCATGGAAAGTTGGGATGAATTTGGGAAGAAGTTGGGACAAATTTTGGTCTAAATTTTTTTGCTAGTTTTTTGTGGAAATAACTCTTTTTTTTGGCTCGGGTTTAAAGGTTTGTGATAACTGTGCGTCATCATCATATGTGTCCTAAGGATTACAATCACACTATAAGAAATTATTTCTTTAGTGATAATTAATTAGTAGCAATAAGATAATTGATGCAAAAAACTTAGAAAGAACAAATACTTTACATCATTTAGCAATTACTATTAAAAAACTATAAAAATATATATATATATATATAAATATAAATATATTTAGTTGTGATTATTTATGTCTTTAATTATTAGCATTTGTATAATTTTTTTCTATAGCCTTTAAGGACAACAGATCTAGTGAGAATTCATTAATTAATTGTTGGTAAATATTTTTGCAGTATTTAACAATGTGTTGAGTTTTAATCTTTTTTTTAATTTTATGTAAAAATATTTGATGTAAAATATAAAATAATCCATGTTATCAACTTAATTACTATAATATATATGATAACATTTATTGTTAAAAAAATCAAGGGGGAAAGGGAGTCTAATAAGGTTTAAATATAAGGGTGAAAGTGTATTATATATCCTAAATTTAGAAATTTATTAAAAACGTTAATAATACTATTATATGCACACACACACACACAAAAAAGTTTTCATTTAAGTTAATAATAAATAAGATATTATGTAGCAATTTATTCATACAAAAACACTATTAACTGAGATTCACCGTTTGACCTCATAAAAATGCCTCAATCATCTATTTCACTAGAATTAATAAAGTTTTTCTAAATTTTAGAAATATTTTTTTAAAAAATAATTGATTTTCATTGAATTCGATTTGTATTATAAATTTTTAACAATGACATTGAGATTCATGCAACTTTATATCTTCATAAAATAGTGGTTCAAAATTCAAAATCCATGATCACGAGTTTGAAAACTTGTATCTCAACCATATTTTCAAATATGGGATCAAATCGCCGTGGTGCAATAGGTCTATAACAATTTTGATTTTTTCCAAACCGGCCCAGATAAGACATTTGATAAGTTTACATTTCTTTTTTTGGAGAATTCTCACCAAGTAGTATTTCCTCAAGGAAAGTTCATGGTGGCATCATTTAGCCCCTTTAATGCATGGGGGATGATCAAGGGATTCATATAAGTGAGTGATTATTTTCAATAACTATACTCTGACATGAAAAAACATTGAGTTTCTTTAATTTTGTTCTTGAACTCCATGTTAATAAATGTTAGTGTTTTAACACATTCGTAAAGAATAGATTTTTGATCTATTCATGTAAAACTGGAAGGACTCTCAATATATTTGTTCATGTAGATTGGAAGAACTCTAAGTGCACGTAGATGGTACGCATTATATATTCAACTTGGACACTCATTAAAAACTTCTTTTGTTTGCATGTCTCTTGTGCTATTATATACCTTCTTAATTGCAATTTTATCTTATCTAATACCAAATATTGTATTGCCCTATAGGTCTATAAATAAAAATTTTGATTTGATTACTTAGAAATACATTATATACATAAATCAGTTATTAGACTTGTTAAGTAGTTCAATATTGGTGCAATCAAAACCATTTAATCAAAGGTATTTCATATACTATCTTTGATATTACTGCTCATCTCTTTAAAAATTGCTTGGATTAGGGTGTTCACCCTTCAGTATGGGAGTTTTTACTTGGGTGCTTTGATCCTCAAAGCACCTTAATTTGATGATCGAGAGTAGCTGGATTAGGTTGGATTACTCAAGTCTTGGCTTTGGTTTTGATGCTACATTTTTTTTTTTTTCACTCTATTAAAATATAGGAAACTTTATATAGTTATATCTTCAATGTTAATATATTATCAAATTCATATAAAATCCCAAGTAGAGTGAAAATTCACTCTACAAAAATATTGTTTTGATTACTTATATACGAAAGCAAAAGAGTTCTAACATAGAAATTTCAAATTTATTTTATAATGATAATTAATATATGAATTAATATTATATATAATTTATATACATATACAATTTTATAATATAATTATATATTATTTCATTGTATATGTATATATTATATATTAAATAAATGTAAATGATAAATAAATATATAATTTATTAAAAAAACATTCTAAAACCCAACGTCCTTCTGCAGGGCGCCGGCTTTAATTCAACAGGCACCCTGTAGGACAACGCTAGTTTAATTAAACTGGAAGTGGGCGCAAATTTTAATTAAACCAACGCTCCATTGCACGACGCCAGCTCAATTGAAATCAGCGTCTTTGAGGGGCATCACTTGTTAATTTTGAGCATGTTAACATATTCATTCGTCATTAAATTTTTACTTTTTTTGCCGACGCATTCTTAAGCGTTTAAAATCGTATATATTTAGACCTAAAATAAGAGTCGGTTTTCAAAATAATAAGCGTCGATTTCAATTAGAATTCCCGTTGTGTAATAAAAATATGAATTTTTAAAATAAAATATTAATTAAAAAATTTAACAAATATATTTTTTGATTAGTTACCTAATTTATTGTGTAATTTAAAACATAACAAATATGTATAACATGATATACATTGTGTAATTAAAATTAATTATAATGGGAAAAAAAATAAAAAATATTACACTCACACAACTATTACTAGGGTAAAATGAATATACATTCAATTAACCCTAGTGGGCTTCTCGCTTAATTATCGACCGTGGCTCAAACCAATCTAGGAGGCCTTACTGCCAAACGACGAAATTTCCAAGCTTCGATGATCTGCATCTCGAAGATTTGGCAGAAATAGAATAGTCGATGTTTTAATGATGATCATAAATCTTTTCATGAATTGGTCATCGAGGGAGCATGTTTGTTTAATTAAAGCTTTACCTTAACTCTACTTATTTGTAATTTATTTATTTTTCTTTCCCCCCTCAAACATTTTCTAATGTTAATGAGTTAGACGCACAAACTTTAATATCAAGAGTGAAATAAATTGAGGCGGAGAAACTGTCATGAAATGTATTCTAATGTTAAATATTGAGATCGAATGTGCAGATCCATATGAGAGGATATCTATGAATTAATTATCAATCAAAATAGAAACTAATCCACTTTAATTATCATTCTTATTATCAATGAATTTAAAGCTAATTAACACAAAAGAAATTTATTTTAATCTGGAATTAATTACCCTGTCCGACCATCTCTCCATGATTCAAACAGCAACTTACCTTTGTGACACCACATATCTTGGCCACCCTGGAAAGCAAAAAAAAATTAACTTAATGGAGAAAAAAAATTAGAACAAAAAGAAATGGAATTAAATGAGTTTGCCATTATTTTTTCAAAAGAAACGAAGTAATTTAATTTTGAAGCTCCTAGAAAACTAAATAGTAAGTAGTAAATGAAAAAATAATTCATACTATAATAAATATGATATTGCACTAACATCAGCCGATTGAATATGAATTTTTAAAACATTTTCCATTTTTACATACAAGTAGTTATTTTTAAATATTTTAAACTTTTAAATCGTTTTTACATATAGGTTTGGGCGGGCGACGATTATTTCGGTTGCGATCTTTTCGAAGTTTAGTTGGTCGTCTAACCGACCTTCTCCAGCTTTAAATTTGCCATCGTAGAAGAGCTTTCTTCTCCAACAAAATCTGATATGATGGAGATACCACCGCCAGGCTTCGTGAGCACAGAGAGCTTCCAGCTTTATCTCCACTGTCACTTTGAGTTGGAAGCCAACTTTCCGGCGACAAGACCCCCGACGCTTGCTTTAAACTTGTGCCTCGGGGAGGATCCCTATTCCATTTCCATCTTCCAAGGCGTACACCATGATTGGCGCCGCGGAGAGCACGTGTTTCTTCTCCCACCCTTGGGTTGCATTCTGCAGGACCGCCATATCTGGGAGCAAGACCTGCAGCGCATGCTTGAGGGCTCCCTCCCCCGTGACCGTCCTCATTACCTCAACCTCCAACTCCTCGCCTTCTACTTATCCTCCTACAGCGACCTGGTTTTCCGTCAATTTCCCACGTCGACTTATGGCGGCACTATGGTGATGTGCGCTATGATCGTCCCACGTTTCATCGCCAGGCAGTTCTCGGAAGTGGCGCATGGGCGGCATGGCTATGATCAGCGCGGCGGCGGAGTCTTCGGCGGAATACCGACCTCCACGGCGGCTGCGGTCCGTGGTCTGAAAAGGATTGTGTTCGATCAAGATGAAGGGACGAGCGCTAACAGCAGCAAGGAAACGTTATGTGTCATATGCTTAGACGATTTCGAAGCAGCAACCGAGCTCCATGAGTTGCCATGTCGCCATCGATTTCATGCAAAGTGTATTACCGACTGGATTCAGAGGAAACGGTCCTGCCCATTGTGTAGGTCTCCCCTCCACATTGAAGCTTAATTAGAGCAAATTCGATCTGTTGAATAGAAAGACGACAATGTTTTTGCTTTTGGATCTATGAAGGACGAAACTTATGCAATATTCATGGATGAATCTTTTTTAATTCTTCTCCGTCGTTTTCGGCGCCCATTAAACTCTCTTCTTAGCTAGGTATCTCTTTTAAGTAGTATTATTTTGTCATGTTAATTTGAATGGAAATCAAATGTGAAATTTGAACAGTATTTTTCTTTGGTTGTCAAGAATATTTCCGAATTTAATGGCTCATTCTTTCTTACACAAGAAAATGCTTGTTACGCGTGGTGTTACAAAGGAGGATCCAACGTTAATTGATCTGCTACAATTACGAAAGAGATTTTTTTTTTAATTATAAGCCGGAAACTTTACATGCATGCATGCTTCAATATTCTTGTTCAGCAATTTGCCTTGTCGTGCTATCACCATGGCGAAAAGCTTCAATCATACTCTGGTAAAATCTGATACTTAATTAAGAAGCCATCAAGATCTTCACATCATTAATCACAACGAGTTCTTGATCACATATATATATAGCTGCATATATATGTGTCACAGCAGGACCTGCATTGAAAGTGAAAACCATGCATCATGATATATAAAAACCACAAAGAAACTCCATCTGCTCTAGTATACATGATCTTGCCTTTGCCTTGTAGAGAAAGAAGACAACAAATGTATAAATGAGATTAGAAATTAAACAACGTACGTATTGTGCAAAGCTACACTAGGTTTCGGGTCATCATATATTCTGCATGCAGCGGGACCATTAATTAATGTCAATGGGCAACTTAATTAGCTTCTTTCCATTCTGCCTACATTCTTTAAACCAATCTTCAATTGCTCCGCGGTTAAATGTCTGCCAATTCTCTATTGTAAGAGTATCTTGCATAACCTGCTTGGTTAGGGGGCATAGAAATGCAGAAAAGATGGCTCACGGGCTCAGTATGCAGTTCTTGATGAATGCTTGCAGAAGATTGCGAATGAATGCTTGCAGAAGATTGCGAATTATGGTCTCAGTCGATCTGCTTTTTAGCATCTTTATGAGGAAAGCCTACAAGAATAACAAAGTTGCATCATCATCACATCAACCAGAAAAAGAAAAGAAACATCAATATATACAAGAGACGAGTTAGACAGGAACAAGAAAAAAGCAAAGATTGCCTTCTCCTCCATAACATCAGAGCAGTGCATGATCGAGGCAGCTTCAGAGGAAAGAGAGGGAAAATAGGGTCGCTTCGTTTGGCGACGATAGAGAGAGAGAGGACATCAGAGAGGACGCAACTTTTGTTACTTTGCGATTCGTGCTGAGATGATGAAGCACGAATCGCAAAGTAACAAAAAGTTGCTTTGCGATTCATGCTAAGTCATCGGAGCCCGGCTCCATAAGATTTTCTATGGAGCCGGGCTCCATAGTAGTTATTTCCCATCAGAGGATGATGAATTGACGAGAAGAAGAATAAGTGTGCATTGTATATACCTCTCTTATTAAATCTAGTTTCTCCCTGTGAATGTTTCAATTTAGTTCTCATGTATTAAAAAATTCAAGTTCAGTCCCTAAAATTCTATATTTAATTTTCATTTAGTTTCTAAATCGAGAATAAAATGATTTTTGTACGTTATGTCAACATAATTTGTAATGGAATCAAGAAATAAGAAAAAGTCCAATCCATTGACTCAAGACAATATTTGCGAAAGTGAAAGTGAATAAAAATGAATAATAAATAATGCTAAATTAATTTTGGTGAGTGAATAAATGTAAATAATTGGTAATTGGAAAAAAACTATTTTTATCCCTGGAATGTGATACATATTTATTTAGGTAAGAAATTGTGACATTTTATTCAAGAATCAAAGTCAAATACAAAATTTAATAGGCTAAATTAAATTTTTTATACAAGCAAATTAAATTTTATATAAAATTATGATCACTAAAAAGGAATTATATGTAAATTTTGTATAAAATACTAAAATTTCATAAATTACCCAAAAATGGCTTGAACTTGACGGCCTCTACACGCATACATTTAATTTTAGTTAATGCAAGGACAAGAAGTGGTATTTAGAAATTGAAAATTAGTCATTTTATCATCCTATTAAATATTGGAAATAGCATCTTTACCTCTTCAAGATTTAATATTGCATAGATGTATTATATTGACTATATAATATCTTATAAATGTTAGTATTATCACCCTCCCATGAAACAAACTCAAGTTTAATTTAACAAAAGATGCTAACCAATAGATAATTGGAGTTAATTAATTAATTAATTAATTTATTTATAATTTAAGGTTTTCAACCTAGCTTCACCGGTGGCGAGATAAATTATTTCACCACTAGTTAACTGGAAACAAAGTACAAAATGTTTGCACCTTAAAGTAATACAGCGCAAATATGCAGATTCATGCATTCCCCAATGTAAGTGTGTATTTATGTAGGAGAACAATGTACTTATCATATTTCTATTTGTATAACTAAGGAGAAAGTAAATTTTAAGAACCAAGGTACTATGCTTTACAATATGCAATGAAAAAAAATATATAATGTATTAAAATATACTCAAATCTCAACCGATCATTTGCTCATCAACTTATAAAATGAAAATCTAATAAAATAAGTGTTCCAAAACACCATTAATATAGACATGTATAGTCTACTACCCCCACTCTTGATGGGGCCACCCAAAGTTCTTTTAAAAAAAATTATTTGAGTGGGAGCCACGGCCCCAATGGATCCACCATTTCTCATGCTATTGCTTCTTTTGGAAAATTGATGCACTCCATAGTATTATACAATGCTTTCTTACTCTATCGTATATTTTCTGGAGATCTAGTTTTAACAAGATATGAGAAAACTTAGTTTTCGTATAAGAAATACTTTCAATCACCTCAGCCACCAACAAAATATTATCCTGAATTTGCTTGCTAGGGATAAAAATAGACTGTTCGGGACCCACAACCTTCTGCATAACTGGCTTAAACATGTTTGCTAGAATTTTATATAAAACAATATTATAGAGAGCTATAGATCTGAAATCCATTATAGTTTTAGATTTTTTCTTTTTTGGTATCATCACCAGAATTGTCATTCCAACTCTCTTGTGAACTTGCACATCTTTGAAATCCTCTATCTCATATTTCAGCCTATTTTTAACTATTCCCCAATTGTTAAGTAAAACTCAAGTATGAAGCCATCCTTCCTTGGGCTTTGTCATTTTCCTAGGTTGTTAACTGACAACCATATCTCCTTCATGCTGAAATTTTTTATCATGTCTTTTGCTCCCTCGTTGCTAATTCTTCCCCAATCCCCTTGCTTTAGCAAACAGTAATAGTCTTTTTTCTTCTCTGGTTTCCATAATTATTTGTACCACAAAGCAAATTGATTTATAATTTCTTCTTTATCAGTAATGAAAGACCCATTAATATCCAGCCCCTCAATTTTACTTCTTTTTCTTCTTACCACAATTGATCTATGAATTTTTTTTGTATTTTTATCTCCCCCTTCAAGCCACACTTTTCTTGATTTTGACCACCATTTGATCTGTATTTGTTTTTCAAGAGCAACCATGCAGCTCATTTGATAGAGCCCTCATCATAAAAATCTCTTCTTGACTTGCTAGTCCCAACTTCTCTTTTAATTCAATTTTTTCTAACTCCTTTATTTGTTCCAGATTTCTCTTTAAATTGCCCACACAATTTCTGTTCCATTCTATCAAAACATCTTTCAAATTTTCAATATTCAGCATCATTGGTTTCATCTCACCATTATTTTTTCTCCAAAATTCGTCAATCAATTTTTTTAGATCAGGGTATTCTAACCAGAAATGTTCAAATACAAAGAAATCATATCTATTTTTCCTTCTAACTTTTTTGCTTTCATTACAGTTTACCATGATAGGTCTATGGTCTGAGTCAATCATGTTCAAATGAATAGATTTAAATTCATATTTCCAATCCAACCATGCAGAATTATAAAAAGCTCTATCCAATCTAGTAGAAATTTTTCTACTTCCCTTTCTTTTGTTTGTCCAAGTGAAACAAGGACCTGAAAAACTTGTGTCTATCAATCTACAATTATTTATCCAGCTTTTGAAATCAGTAACTGCATGATTATTTTGTACTAGTCTACCACCTCTTTTTTCACTTGCTTTCATAATACTGTTCATATCACCTACTACCAAACAAGGAATTTCCCCAATGTCCAGACTGTTTAGACCTTCCCACAGCAGCTTCGTTTTATTCATATTTGTACTGGCATAAATTCTTGATAAGAGAAAAATTCATCATTTTGATCTCCATCTCAAACACACTATTTATTCACTACTCGTTCTTGAATACTACCTCACCTTTAATGCAATTTCTCCTCCATAAAAGTGTCACACCCCAAACACGGTATGACCGGCCAAGATACGCCACGTACCCCGAAGCCTAATTCAACTCAAACACAACAATAATAACCTAAACAGTGGGAGATTTTTTTAAAAAAAAGAATAGACATGACATCACGAACCAAACCAAACCAAAACTCAATATGAACATACTGGACAAGTTTATTAAAAAAGAAGTTCAAATAAATAAACAAGACTCCCCAAATAAAAATAAATGCGAAAATCACGACCCGAGTCAACATGACTCAACAACTCAAAGAGACACTAAAATGACTCAAGTATCCTCCTCAATCACGACATGTCATGAGACCCGCTGTCCTGCCGCCATCAGCCGCGCTGCTGCACCTCGGTACCTCTCTAATCTAGCTCAGGTGCTGCAAAATAATAGTAATGAGGGGTAAGTCCAACTAGGACTTAGTGAGCAGATCAGTCCTCAATTCACCAACTCAATCATCATGCATAAAAATACAAATAGCCGATATAAATAGCGTAACAGCAACGTTAGAAGAAACCAGCAATAATACATCCAACTCTATGCAAGAAGTCAATATCCGTCAACAAGCATAAAATATCTATGACAATAAAATAGGAAGAATGCAACACCTCAATCATATGCATGCTCCCCGGACCCGTCGGTCCCACATACCACATAGGGTAGGTAAACGGGTGGCCGCCGAACTACCACCCAGCTCAGTGTCGTCTCTTTGGGTCATGCCCTCCCCTCACCGGCACTGGCTCTTCCGAGCTAGCCTGTTGGGGCGTATGTTCCCCTCACCTGCTCGGGTCTCCAGACTGTCTCTTTGGGGTATGATCTCCCCTCACTAGCCGGACTTCCGAAATAAGGCCAACGTGTCTCTTTGGGGCATACTCTCCCCTCACCAGCGAGACTTTCGGGAAATGCAACAAGCACATCACAACACCACACACGCAAATATATAAGTATGAACAATGTGTTATCAATAAGTAATAAAGGGTATGTCAAGTGCATACCTCATCCTCCACCTCCTCTTGCTATACATCACAATCACATACATATATATATATATATGTAGAAATAGTGCTCATAAATCACGAATGCTCAGCACAAATAAACAACCATTAAATAAAATTATAGCACTGTAAGAAAGGAAGCACGTGTATCATAAAAGCAGTGCAAAAAGAAACTCCAACTGTAAATCAATGGACTGGAACATGATAAAATAACTCGTCATAGAAATCATTGATCTAGGATAAATTCACCTCATTAACTACTATATCCATGAATCATCTCAGTTCGAATCATAAAAATATATAAAGTATGATTTTTCAGCTTGGCACGCAAAACGAGGTGACACCCGGCTACTGTTTTCAAAATCCGAAGGTCTGATGGTGAAACAAACCTTACCAATGAATCTGAAACGTCGATTAGGTGAAAATTCATATATATCATGAATATTTTTGCTAACTTTAAAGCCTCCAAATAATTATTTAGAATAATGAAAGAAATACCTTAATTTATTTAATAAACCACTGTTACGAATAAATATAACGGTGTTACAATCAATAAACCAGTAATGAAATCTCAGCCCTTCATCTAAATAGGATCACATCACAGCCTTCCATCTAATATGATACGATCACAACCCTCTATTTAACATGATGCAATCTAGACCTTACATCTAACCAGATGCAAACACCAACCTACATCTACATGATGAAATCATAACTTTACATCTAATCAGATGCAATCACAGCCCTCCATCTAACTAGATGCAATCACAGCTCTCCATCTATATGATGCAATCACAGTCTTACATCTAACCAAATGCAATACTAACTCTCCATCTACACAAGATCAAATCCTTGCCTGTCATCTCAACCACTTCAATCCAACCCTTCATCTCACCCAAATTAATCTCAACCATCCGTTTCATCTCATCTCCTTAGGTCATCATCCCCACCTCCTTCCCAAACCAGCCAACGTCGCCTCCCTCCCCCAGCCGCCGACGCCAGCGCCGGCCCTTCCCCGGTCGCCAACGTCGGCGCCCTTCCCCGGTCGCCAACGCCGGCGCCTGCCGACGCGCCACCACCACCATGCGGCGCCGGCCGGCAAGGTGAACAGGAAGGGGGGAAGAAAAAAAGAAAAAGGAAAAGGAAAAGGAAAAAAATATTTTATTCCAAAAGGGATAAATAACAATGTTTAATTAAGAAATCACTGATTCGACTTCCGATCCAATACGAGAAAATGCGTTAAAAATTGATGAAAAACCCCGAACATGAGAACAGCAACTTGAATCAAGAATTGGAGAAAATAAGGCCTAAATCTACTCATCGGACGAAGAGAAAATGGAAGGAAAAGACGCGCAGGATCTTCCCCTGATAGACGCCGACGAACTTGCGAAAATCTGACTCCGACGGCTCCTCCTCCTCGATGATGCCCTCTCTCTCCTCTCTCCTTTGCCTCGGATGGCGCACAGCTCAAAACCCCTGGCTGCACACCCCATTGTCTAATTTATAGACACCGGTTGGGTCCAAATGACCAAAATACCCCTACCTAAGTTATTCGACTTAAACAGCCCATAACTCATCCGATCTAACTCCGATTCGAGATCCGATTGCACCGCCAAATTTGCCTCAAGACTCTCTGTCACCCTAGCATGCTAAATCATAGAGATAAGATAAATAAAATTTCTCTTAATTTTTCTACATTAAATGCTTACTCGGGTCTAATCTTGAAGCTTCCCGCCAATCCGCGCTAACTAGGGCCCACGATCCTCCACTCAAGAATAACATATTGTTATTAAGATTTTTGGGTATTACAAAAAGTATTAGGCCACCAAATTTTCCCCTACTCCCTACTGCTTCTCCTTCCCAATTCCTTATTCTCTCCTTTACATACTGATCAGCTTTCATTTGTTGTAGATGAGTCTCTTGAATGAGTATAATATCAAAATTATACTTATTAACCATAGACCATAAGTAAGTGCAAGCCTTACTCTTCCTCAATCCCCTTATGTTCCATGATAGCACCTTCATTTATCACTAATTTGTGAGCTTTCCTCTTGTCCCTCCTCATTAGGATTTCCTTGTGTTTCTTCGCCACAAGTTTTCTTTGTAAATATCTTTTTTTCAGTTTTATATTCTTGTAGCCAAGTGGGATATTAACTAGATTCTGGTTAATACCACTTCCTCTTCTTGCCTTCATTTGTTTTCCCTCCACATATCTAGATGCTTCAGAATCTAAACCCTCCTTCAAAAAATCTTCTTAAACACTCAACCTTTCAAATAAAGCTTCTAAATAAACTCTTTCCCTGGATTTTCTTTTTCCAACTTTTGTTTGTCCACATCACTGCCTCCTTTTGCCTCAAAAATCATGTTTTGTTTTCCTTTGGTCTCAAAAGCCATTAGAATTTTATCATCTCTTCTTTTTTATTTTTCCATCAACTCTTTTTTCCACCCATATAAATTTTGGGCTTGCTATACTGACAAGATTGTCACTTTCTTTCTGTTCTACTTTCATTTTCTTATTAGAATCATCCTTCAAAGCATCAAACATGTTCAATGATTCATTTTCTTTTCTTACATTCACTCTTCTATCATTCATTCTTCTTCTGCTTATCACCTGCCAAGGTCCAAAGACCTCAGCACTTTCATTTACTTTTTTCTTTGAATTCTTTGTTGCCTTTATCTGCATCTCTACCTTCCCCTCTTTTTCAGCTTCATTCTGCACAAAAACTCTGAAACTGCAATGCTCCTTTAGATGCCCTATTTTCCCACATTGATAATAAAGTTTTGGAATGTTTTCCACTGCAATAGCCTGCCAAAATCTTCCACCTGCACATTTAATCCATATGCCATTAGGTACTATTTTTGTGAGATCCTATAGCACACATGCACTAGTAGATCTGGCCCTTTGTCCTTTTAGTGTAACCTTATCTATCTTCATAGGTTACCCCATTGCTCCAACTATCTTCATCAAAACCTCCCTTTGCAGATATTCCAGTGGTAACCCAGGGAACTGTATCCAGATCGGTATCGTATCAATTCTTTCCAGTAATGGCTGAAAATTCAGCCTCCATGGCTTTAACAAAAACACTTGTCCTCTTAGAAACCACAGCCCTCAAGCTAGCAACATTTCTAAATCCTCCTTGCTTGCAAACTTAAAACAGAAAAATCCAACTGTCAGATCAACAATTTGCACATTGCACTTTGTCTTTCACATCTTCAGCATGATATAATGCACCAAACTTAGAGCTGGTGTTCACCCATAGAACTTGCCATATAAACTGTTGCTCCACTCCAATCTAGAGTTATTGATCAACCCATCTTCAATTATCACTTCATTCCTAGAAGCATCTTGCAAACATTTAATTCTTGCAGACACATCTTCTTTCTCCGGCAAATTATCCAACACATTCACTGCCCTGAACAGATCAGCCCACTAGCTTAGTTCTTTTTCCTTTTTTGCTTGAATTCATCTACTTTTCCTCTTTATTCCCCACATCCCTTATTCTCCCCACAGATTTATCATCCACATATTTATCAAATAAAAGATTACAAACTACCACAAACTCTTCCCTATTCAAGTCGGGATTCAAACTATTCATACATATAGCTCAAGAATTCAAGATTTCCACATTTGTAGTTGTTGCCAGCTTCACATTGGACCCGATCGCTCCCCTCCGTCACTCGCCAGGATCCGTCGGGCGCTTTGGTCGCGACGGACCGCCGCACTCCACCGTCGTTCGCCGCACTCCACCGTCGTTCGCCGCACTCCACTGGGGTTCATGCCAGCTTTCCTCCACCAGTCGCCCTTCAGTGCTCCTCAACCAGCGCCCGCAACTTCTTCTCCCGCCGTCGAAGTCGCCTTTCAGATCGACTCAAAATTAAAATTGTTGTTGCCCTTCGTGTTTTGTTTTGTGTATGTATACGATGAATTTATTACAAATCAACACTTAATTAATTGGATTGTAGATTTAGTAGAGGATTATTTGTAATTTTGTAACAACAATTTCCCATATTCGGATTTTGGGAAGGCGAAATTTTTAAAATCGGATTTGGAGATTCAAAACTTTCAAAACCGAAATTGAGTGCATCGAATACCCATTTTACCCCTGGGCCAAAGTCTCTAACCAATTAGAGATTTTGGTTAAAATTAAAAATATATATATAAATAATAATTTTAATTTATAAAAAAATGAGATGTTAGACTCTAAAAATATTTTTTCAAACTCTCTAATTCATTAGAGAGTTTTGCACAAAGTTTATAAATCTCAATTTAAATTAAAAATTATAAAATATTTTGATGAAAAATATTTTTTGAACCACAACACATCTTTTATATTTTTTTTAAAAAATATTTTATTAATTAATTTTTTTTAATTATAAAACTATTATAGACTTTGGACAAAAGTCTCTAATGCATTAGAGACTTTT
This sequence comes from Canna indica, assembly GCA_034359265.1. Taxonomy (NCBI): domain Eukaryota; kingdom Viridiplantae; phylum Streptophyta; class Magnoliopsida; order Zingiberales; family Cannaceae; genus Canna; species Canna indica. Next base: position 23,983,187 of record CP136898.1, on the reverse strand, counting down.
GCCAAAAGTCTCTAAAACTAATCTTTAATTAAAAATAGTGAAATATTTTTTGTCCAAAATATTTTGATAGACTCTAGCACATCTTTTATATCACATATATATAATTTATGAATTAAATTTTATTTTTTATAATTATAAAATTATTATAAACAAAAGTCTCTAATTCATTAGAGACTTTGTGCAAAGTCTATAATAACTTCATAATATTTTTAAAAAAAATATTTGAATTCATGAAATAATTTTTTAATGATACAGAAAATATACTATGATCCAAAAAAATATTTTACATCAAAATATTTCATAATTTTTAATTTTAATTTTAATTGATAGATTTTGTGCAAAAAGTTTTTAATACATTAGAGAGTTTGAAAAATATATTTTTATTCTCTAATATCTTATTTTTATTATAAAAAATATTTTATAAATTTAAATTATTATATGTATATATATTAATTTTTGACCAAATCTCAAACTGGTTAAAGACTTTGATCAGGGGTAAAATGGATATCCGATCCACTCAATTTCAATTTGGAAAATTTTGAAACTTCAAATTCAATTTAGAAAATTTTCCCTTCTCAAAATTTGAATGATTTTTTAATTTTATAATTTAGTTAACAGTTAATTATTAAATGTAAGGTTAATTAATGAATGTGTCTTGATCTTGTTGTTTTTTATAAATCAATTCCGACTTTCAGATTTGCATCAAATGGATATTATGCTAACATGGCATTGCTAATGTTTGTTCAAAAATTTAGCCGATATTTCAAAATGCATTTTTTAATACCAAAAAAATAATATCATTAATCCTTTTAAAATATATATTTATATATGTGTTTGTATTTTTTATCCACCTCATCGAGGAAAGAAAAGGTGTGAGCAGAAACATCATGACTAAGAGCTTCAATGTTGCCATCCATGTTCAGCTATCGAATCGAGATTAGAGAACGTCATTGGAAGTAAGTTTCACAATGATATTGGGTATGAGTGACAATGATGCGGAGGTGAGATTAGAAGGGTGTTCAGTGTTAATGATTTAGGGGAAAAGCAAATAAGAAATTAAGACATACTTTTTAAGGGTTTAAAAATGATGTGACTTTTTGGTATTAAAAATGCATTTTGAAATGTTGATTGAACTTATGACACACATTAGTATCCTAATAACCAAATTCATGTATATCTAACAACATGTTATAATTGAAATAAGTTAGAAGTATGAGACTTCAATTTGTGCAAATTGAAAGCCATGATAGATTCATGAAAAACACAAAAAAGTTTGGTGCAAATCAGCATGGAACCTGATTTGTTGATGCACAAAATCAAAATTCGGTTCCATTGAATCAAATTTTTAAGTTTTGACTTTGTATTGTTTCAACGTATTGAAGAGGTTTAATTGGTTCAGCGCTTAATTCGAGTTTTACAATATTGCTTCTAAGTAGATGAGAATTTTTTCCTCTTGATTTTATAGTCATTCTTTTTATATATTTAAGAAAGAACAATTAATCCTAAAAAATGATCTTATTTTCAATTTTAAGCGCTCAAAATTGAAAGTTTGAGATTTGATAAGTTTTCTCAAAATTAATCTTCAAAATGACTTTATTTTTCCTCCCCTCAATCGAATTAACACATATGCCTTAGGGCTCGTTTGGTTTGCAAATTATTCGTCACAGGACACTAGACAAGGACAATGACAGAACACCAAGTGTCCTGAGACAGCAGTTATACCGTGTTTGGTTCGTCAAGAACAGAACATGATATCCAGTCCCGTCCTGCGTTTGGTTCGCTAAAATAAAGTTTTGTACAAGACAATATGACCAAAACACCCTTATAAATTTTTAATGATTAAATTTAATTTTAAACATAAAAGTCTTAAATTTTCAAAGTTCACAATTAGCAACGGTTGACAGACACCAAACAAGCAAGCATTCACAACTAGCAAGCAGAGAGGTTTGTTTTGTAGCAAATTAAATGCAACATATCTAATCACTTGAAAATTTTCAGAGTTCAACAACTGAATGCTCATCTCTGTTCTGTAAGATGTTCTATGGAATCACAACATTTTTAGATGGTGTAACAAGCCTTGGTGCTCAACTGATTGTAATATGCAAAAAAAGCTGTCTGAAGTACATACAAGAAGTCAAAAATAAGCTCACATTTCTCTAATCATTTAAGTCTATCTTAATTCAATAGTAACATGAATTGACATTATGCATATCAATATTTGGAATATGCAAGTGAAGATTTTGGCTCCACAAATAATTACAGAAGTTCTAAAGATCAAATTGTAGAAAATGACAAACATTGTCTCTTTGAAAAAAAGATAACAAATAGGTATGGAAAAGGATTAAACCAGTGAAGAAGGCAAGAAAAAGAATAAAATCAAACTTCATATGCAGATAAATCATTTCTCAAAAGCAAATTGTTACAGAATTTCCTATTCTTTTCATGTCATCATTAATAATCTTACAAACAAGAAGACTCCAACTCTCTTCCTGCAGGCTTAATGGTCCTCGGGAATCATATGGCCATGCAGGGAATCAAAGGCACAAAATAAAGAGATTTAAATTTTACACGGAAGAGGCTTCAGCAAATGCTGCTTCATTTAGATCATCATCTTCCTCGTTCATGAACAATGTTGAATCCTTTTCTTCCTCGCTTGAAAAATCCCTTCTTTCCCTTCTCTTTTTTCCTTAGCAAATTGGATAACATTAATTAAAAACAAAAGTTTAGAATAAATATGCAGATTTGCTAAAAAGGTGAAAGGCACAAACCAAAATACACCAAGTAGAAGATATAATAGACACATCTGAGGTATGAGAATGACAAAGCGAACTATAAAGTAGCACCTCAATGTTTTAACTTGAACAATTTCTGAACAGCAAACCATTGCTAGCGAAAGCATACATAAACTTACAAGTGCAACTAAAGGAGAAAGGAATCTGCCTCCATATTATGCCCAATTAAGATATTTGCACTGCAGGAGAATTTAGAGATGCTTGATTTGATATTCTACTAACATTTAAGAAGATGATTTCAGCTCCATCATGGTGACATTTAGCACTGCACACAATGAAAAATGCATAACTGATATTCCACTTATGCCTAAGAAAACAGCTACATCATGATCTGACACTTTGCTTCGCAAGTTGCCACCACTGCAAACCATACCACGGCTTGGAGAAGAAATCCGGCTCAAGAGGCAAGCAAGATTAAGTTGATACTGATATACTGTTCAGACTAAACTGTCTGGAATACTCACATACGTGCCTAAACATTTTGGGTATACTGCCAAAATGCTGATGCACAATACTATAGGCTGGAGCAACTTATCCTGTAACTTCTTTATCATGTGAGAAGAAAACCATTTACCAGATGCTCATAGCCACAAACTAATTACATGATCTAGTGACTCCTTCAGGAAGAAGTCTTGCACCAGCTAATCATGTAATATAACTAACTTTTAGCAACGACGAATTCTAGTCTTGAACTTGTAGGAGATTCACTAATTTCTTGAGTTCAATACAATTAATCTGTCATTGTGATAGTTGATACCATTATATTGATTGGTCCACTATGAGGAACAAATCAAGACTTGTTGCCGGCACCCGAACCTGAATTCTTGTCTGCGCCTGGTAAATGGAAAGACAATGGCTGCCAACCTGAGGAGTGAGGTGTAATCCAGTTCTTGACAGTAATAATCCTATGCAATATCTGAAGAACTTCACCCATAACAAGATGTTTCAAGCATGAATTTCTCAGAATCATTGCAGCTCGATACTTGTACAGAAATAACTAGTTGCAATCATAGATGACATGCCAAACAAGCCAGAACCTTGAAGAAATTGTTACCTGCATTGCGACGTTATTATTGAAGAGCTGCCACGAAGATCAATTTGTGCAACCGATTGATACTCGCATCAACAATTTGTGCAATCGACATAAATCACTTTGCGAGAGGCAACAAAAAGCATCAACAAGCATCAACAAGCAGCGGGCGATACATAAATCAACAAGCATCGACAGAAATCGACAAAAAGCAGCAACAAATTTGCTTCAAGACGACGGGCGAGAGACTGCGCGAGACTACTTCAAGGCGATAGAGAGATCAAATAGAGAGAGAGAGAGAGAGAGAGAGAGAGAGAGAGAGAGAGAGAGAGAATGGCATACCTAGGCGAGAGACTGCGCGAAGACGACGGCGAACAAGAGTACGACAGCCGGGTGAGAGGCGAGAGCAGCGGGCGAGAGGTCTGTCTGTGTGAGAGGCGAGTGTGCGAGGGGTGATAGATGTCGGCTAGGGTTGAGGCGTGTTTATTTGAGGGCATTGAGGTCTTTTTGCATCAATGTCCTTGGCCCTGTTTTGATGTACCGAGAATTTTCTCGGTACACCAAAAGGGTCCAAAATCTTGTCCCGAACAGGAATTAAAATTCAGTCCCTCCCACTTTTTGCAAAACAAACGGGGGACAAGAGCCAAAATCCAGTCCAGTCCCCCGTTTTTTAACGAAACAAATGGGCCCTTAAACATGCAAAATAAGTCCTTGGGAATTTGGTGGAAGATAACTTGGATGAAAATAGGAAAAAAAATGAAGAAAAGATAGAGAAGAAAGCAATAAGAAATAATTATTTTATTACTTTATTTGAGCTACAAAGAAGTCAGCTTAGCTCAATATATGGCTCAATCTTATCTTTACCTCTCAACACAATTGGTATCAAAACTTGACTAATTTAAGTTTGAGTGAGGTAGAATCATGGCGGGCACTGCTACGAAGAAAGACGACTTTTGAAACCTCAAGGGGAATTCCTCCCAATTTTGATCTCCAAGAGTGAAGAAGCATCCTGATAAGATTGATCAAGGTCAGGCATCTTCATCTTCAACCCAATCATTGTCGATGAATCTAGGACAGTTGGATAAGGGAAGTAATCTGAAATCAATTTCAAATCCCTTGACGAGGGAGGCGAAGGAAAATATCCAAAAGGGGAAGGCGGTCTCTTTTGTTCATCACTCTTCATAATCGGGTATTGATCTCAACCCCCCATTGCTTAATAATCTTGATAATACTGTTAATCCTCGTACGAAAATCTAAAGCTACCAGAACATTGAGTTCGTAGGCAGCATTGTTTCGTAAGGTCAACACTTCAGTTGATCTTGGAAAGAATGATAGTTTATGCAATAAGATCAAATCAATTCGGAACAGTTCTTCATATGAGATTGAAATAGACGAAGATCTCATTTCAATCTCAATATCACTTTGGGAAAATAGTCTCTATGGAAAGTTTTTTGGAAGAACTCCTCTGCTACCTCTTGTGCACAATGTTCTTCCCAAAATCTGGAAAACGAATTATAGCATCCAAATTGTTGACCTTGCCTCTTGTTTCTTTTGCTTAAAGTTCGCCAACAGAGATGATCTCAATAAAGTTCTCAGTGATGGCCCGTGGTTCCTTAGAGATCAAGTCTTGCTCCTAATCCCATGGAAACCTAACTTCTAGCCTTTATTGGAAAGAATTAATACCATTCATGTTTGAGTCCAATTCCGAGGGATTCCAGTGGAATACATACAGAGGGCGATGCTTGTCAAAATTGCCTCATCCTTAGGCCAGCCATTGAAAATTGATGAAATCGCGTTGAAGGGCCAAAGTGAAAAATTTGCTCGTGTGTGTATCTTATGGGATTTTGACAAAATTGTTCCACAAGGTGTTCAGATCAGTAGCATGAGAACTAAATTTTGGCAGGCTTTGGCATTTGAAAATATCCCTAAGTTGTGATACACTTGTGGGAAGATATGACACAATTCTGATCAGTGCAACATTACATCTGTACCTATTGAGTTGAGCAAAATTATTGTTCCTTCTCAAAGACAGGTTAAAATCACTAGAGTGAATAAGGAAGCTGTGAACAAGGAAGAGAGTTTGTTTGGCCCTTGGATGATTGTTAACAGGAAAAGAAGAATAACATGAAGGGAAAAAGCAGAATTAGAAATCAAAACCTCAAATGCATTTGAAAATATCTCAAATACAAATGAGGAGAAAATGTTAACTGGTATTCCTCCAAAAGACCAGAATTTGCAGTTTCCTACTAATACAAAAGAGGGACTCAATATTGTTCATAAGAGTACTGTATCCAACCCTTTTACACCCAAGGGGAAGAAGATGAATGAGGATGTTCTGGAGGTTGAAGAATTCAGTGCAAATCAGATAAATGATGTTCATGTTCAGATTAATTTAGAGAAGAATGTAGAAGCCCTACACAAAAAGCTTATTGATACATTCGCAATTGCAGTTAGCAAAATTAAATAAAAGAAAATTTTGCAACATGAAGGAGTTGACTCAAACTTCATGGATATTTCCCAAAGTAAAAATACAAGAATCAAGAAACCAACAAGTGAGTACATACATGCAAACAGTTTCCCACTCAATTTGAAGCGGAATAGATCAAAAAAGAACAAAATTTCTAATGATCCTAAGGCCATTAACTCTGGTGATCCTGGTACAAGGCAGGAATGTATGTCCTCTAACATGAGTGTCCAATGAAGATACTCTCTTGGAATACTAGGAGGGTCTCAAGGAATCTTGTTGGGACTACCTCAAGCTGATTTTGAAAAATAAGAAACTTGATATGGTGCTTCTAGTGGAAACTCATTTGGATGATGTTAATTCACAATTCTGCATTAAGAAATTTGGTGAAGAATGATCTGGATTATATAACCTTGAGAATGGAAGGTCAGGTGGAATTCTCCTTACCTGGAGAAATAAATTCTACAAAGTCAAGCATGTGCACAGTTGTAGTCAGGCAATCCACACTCTTTTTAGTATTATTGGCTCTAATCCATGGCTTCTCTCAGATCTTTATGTGAGTATAAAAGGAGAGGAGAGGATGCTACTCTGGGATCTGTTGAGAAGTACCAACACTTTGGATATTCCTTGGTTAATTGTAGGTGATTTCAACTGTGTTGATAAACCAGAGGACAAAGGGGGAGGTAAGCATTTTCATATAACCAAATCTCTGAATGCTTTCAAATTACTATGCTTAGAGGCTGGTCTCATTGACCTTTCTTATAAAGGACCCCATTTCACTTGGTGTAACAATAAAGCAATTAACCAAAGAGTTATGGCAAGATTAGATAAAGCCTATGCCAACAGTGAATGGTTATCCATGTTTCATAAAACTGAGATTTTGCACTTGGAAAAAATTGCCTCGGACCATAAGCATATACTTATTGACACAAACTCACACAAGCTCCCAAAAATTAATAGAAAGGACTTCTTTTTTGAACTATATTGGTTAGAATATCCTGAAGTCAAAGATATCAAAGACAATGTATGGAATGATTACTTGTCGAACAATGACTGCATGAACAATTTCAGTACCTATCTTGGTAAGATAGAAAAATTATTACAGTCCTGAAAAAAAATCAAGTAGGTACTCTTGAAAGTAATCTGAAAAAAGCTCTTGAAGAACTCAGAATTCTTGAGGACATTGACTCTAAAGGTTTATGTAATGAGAGTGATTTACTAAGGTTGAATTGTCTCAACAACAAGATAATGGCCTTAAATAGGCAAATCCACATTAAATGGTGGTCAAAGTCTACAACTAAATGGATGGAGTAGAATAACAAAATTACAAAATATTTCGACAATCTTACAAAGTTCAGAAAAATAATAAACATCATCTCTGAGATTATGGTTGAAAGCAGTATCATCTGTGAACCCCCAAGATATTGTTGACAATTTTGCCACCCACTATAAAAATCTTTTGGATGAGGATAATTTAAATGACTATTCATTTAAACAATTTGAGCAGCTAAAATGGAAGAAAATCCCTAGCAGTTCAGTCCCAACACTTGTTAGTGATTTTTCCTTAGAGGAAATTAGTCTTGCTTTAAAGGAAAATTACCTAAATATATTATGTACTTTGGGGTTTTTCTCATCTGTGGCATGTACTTTTATTTGTTTCAATTAAATCATATACTTCTACATTTGTTTCAATTAAATCCCATCGTCTAATTTCCATTAATAGCCCCGTTAAGTCGATGATATGGCTCGCTCACATGTAATAAAAAGTATTTTTTTAATATTTAAATATTATAAAATAAAAACTTAAGTTAACGGGTCCCACTTCTCTCTCTCTCTCTCTCTCTCTCTCTCTCTCTCTCTCTCTCTCCACCGGGGGTGGCAGCGGCTCGTCCTCCAAGTCGCAGGAGGAAACAACAGGAAAGTCCCGCCGACGGTGCCTCGTCAACTCCCACTACTAGAAATTAGGTCTTCAGCAACGGCTATCAGCAACGGCCGCTCGAGCCGTTGCTATTTGCAACGGCATTCTTACGGCCGCCCGAGCCGTTGCAGATATTTGTATCTGCAACGGCGTTCTAACGGAAACCCGAGCCGTTGCTGATTATTTTAATTATCAGCAACGGCTTTCTGACGGAAAGGCGAGCCGTTGCTGATATTTTAATTATCAGCAACGGCTTGCTAACGGACAAGTGAGCCATTGCTGATGATAACTTATTAGCAACGGCTTTCTAACGGGCGAGTGAGCCGTTGCTGATAAGTTTATATAGGGCACACTCTCGCGCCCGACCCTTCTTCCTCCCGCTGCTGCCGACGCCGCTCCTGCCGACGCCGACGACGCCGACGACGCCTCTTCCTCCTCCCACTGCTGCCGACTTGTTCAGGTATGTTGATCGGCCGGCCGTCTCTTCCCTGCGGCCGGCGGGAATCAATCCGACCAAAACCCTATTTCTAGGGTTTCGGTCGGCGGCGGGCGGCCGATGGCCGCCGCCAGACCTTCTACAGTGGCCGGACAGTGTGTCCGGCCACTGTACGCCGGCGCCGGAGGGTGGACTCCGGCGCCGGAATTTATAATTATATATATATATATTTTATTTTGTTTGATAATTGTTAATTAATTGTTTTATAATTGTTAATTAATTGTTTAGATTAATTATTTAATTTGTTAGATTAATTATTAGGGTTTAGATTAATTTCGGACGCGCGCCGGAATCGTCCACTTCGGACGCGCGCCGGAATCGTCCAATTCGGACTCGTGCGTAATTGATCGTCTTCCACGTAACGACGACGGGGGTGTTTGACATTCAGATGGACGTTTAAATATATTTTGTCACTCTGGTCGTGCTTTTGGTTCTCGTCCATCTCGACACTTAAGCGATGAAGAGTATCATTTGGCACACTTGTATGTATTACTCAATTGTCCAGAGATTGAACAATTCATTGAAATATTTGACATTGAGATGGTGCAAAAATACTCTATTCACAACGATCAAAAATTGGAGAGATTACGGAATCGTGATTTCCCTACTTGGATTCAGACTTACAGCAAAGATCACAGAGCTGAAATAGATGAAAGAATATTTGAGTTTGTTAGTGGACCGTCGCGACTTGTGTCGTGCTATAGCGGATATTTTGTTAACGGGTATAAATTTCACACAGTTGAATATTCATTTGCAAAGAAGACGATGAATGCTGGGGTCTGCGTGAAAGGGACAACCTATGTTGAATGTGATATGGATTTTTATGGACTGGTGTAAGAAGTGATAGAGTTGCACTACTTCGGCTTGAAATCAGTGATCCTATTTAGATGTCATTGGTTCGATACAACAGAAAGGGGCATGAAAGTTCATCCAAAATACAAACTTGTTGAGGTTAATTACAAATCGAAATTGGCAGCAAATGAGCCTTTTATATTGGCATCACAAGCCGAACAAGTATATTACGCGAAGTATCCGGCTCGAAATAAAGATAGAGCAGATTGGCGTGTAGTCTGTAAGACAAAAGGTAGAGGAAAAATTGATCCGATAGTAGGAGAAAATGATCCTCCTGGTTTCTATCAAGAAGATGATCTTCCTGTTGTGGATCGTATTATTCCAATACTCGAGGATGCAGACACAACGTCAATTCAATTAGAAGTTGAATATGCTGATGATGACGATCATGAAATTGAGGAAGCTGGAGATGAAGAAGATGAAGAAGAGGAAGAAGAGGAAGAAGAAGAAGAATTCGAAGACTATTATTCAGATGATGAAGAATAATTATAAAGTATATATTTTATTAAATATATCTCTACTATTTATACAATAATCTGATTATATGTCTGTTCGACAGATATGTCTGGTCGTGGTTATCGACGCAGGAGAGTTTCGGAGTCTCCGATCGGTGAGACTCCAGCACTTACTCATGCTGCTGATCCTCATGAGGATGATACTGTCGAGGCTAGTACATCCAGACGTAGGCAGCCACGCGGGCCGAACAGGTGGCAGCCTCCACCAGCCACAGAGTCACATAGATTGATTAGCGTGATTGGGGAGCGGTAATATATAATGAATTATGAATCATTACAAATTCATTATATCATAATATAATATTAAAATTTATTTTTGTTGTGCAGGTTCGAGCAAGAAGAAGTGCCGAGGAGAATTTCTTCTACTATTCGACGATACATGCACGGGGCATGGCCTACATGGTCTCACGTGCCTAGCGAGCACGTCGACATGTTATGGCGCGAGTTTGAGGCACGTATTATTATTATTTTTTACATGCATGATGATATATTAATATTGGTACTGATATTATTATTTTGCAGGCTCGTTATACATGGGCCGAGGACCAGAGGCCCTTCATTTACGTTGCCTGGGAGGCTATTTCCCGGGCAAGGTACAACGGGCAGCTGGGGTAGGTTCGGTCCCAAGCGATGGCCCGAGTTGGGACCACTAACATCGCGGAGACTCGGGGATACGGCCCCGGTTGGATTACTCCGGATATATGGGACCAGCTCGTGGAGATATGGTCGACGGATCGATGGCAGGAGCTTTCTCGGAATGCGGCTAGAAATCGCATGTCGGGGGGAGCAGCGCATCACTCCAGCGGCTCTGTTGCATTTGCAGTGCACGCAAACCGTATGGTAAGTATATCTTTTAATTATATATTTTATTTGTTACTATGTGTACTAATTAATGTATTTATTTTGTAAATGTAGACGACGGTGTCGGATGACGGGAGTGTCCAGCGACCCTCCCCGATGGCGGTGTTTGAGCGGACTCACCGTCGAGCACATGGGACGGGGGAGTACATCCACAATCGCGCTGCATACATTATGGTAATTATATATTTGTTTAAATTATTCATTATATATTTATAATTTAAGTTTTATGATAAATATTAAACAAAAAATCAAACTCGAGTAGGAGACCTATAGCCAGACGGTGGTGCAGCGCGGGGTACCCCCGAGGACTTTGACGCAGCAATGTGGGTCGAGGCCGCAGGTGGCTGGGACCATGGCCGCGTATATGGCTTCGCAGATAATGGTCATGCGCGAGCCGTACTAGGGCCACTTGGGGCACCGACCCCCCCGGTCGCTGGTGAGCGGCCGTCCACCTCTAGATCCAGTTATGATCATAGTAGCAGAATAAGGACTCTAGAGGAGACGGTCGCGCGTCGGAGTCAGATGATGGCCGAGATGCATGCTATGCTACGCAACATGTCAGGTCATCCCGAAGTAGGCATCTCTTCGGCATCATCTAATCCATCGTCTTCGAGTCAGTCCACGCCGGTGTACACTCAAGCACTCCAGACCCTGCCATATGATCCAGGCCATCCTCCATCGTCATCCTGAGACTTTTTTTATATTGACTTTGTTACTGAGATATTGAACTTGTTTAACTTATTTTGTTTGGATATTGATACTTCAATTTTTCATTTGAATTGTTTTTATACTATCGTGGATAATTATCAATAGAAATATAATTGTTTTGATGTATATCTTGGTGTGTTTGTGATGTGTGAATGAATGTGTGTATGAGGATATGGGTGTGTGAGTTATGTATCAGATAATGTATCGATGTATCAATGGAAATTGGAAATATAAAATTTTCCTGTTTCCCAGTTGGCATCATCAGCAACGGCGTTCCCACGGCCGTCCGTGGGAACGCCGTTGCTAAAAGTGTATCGAAAGCCGTTGCTGATGACCTACAGCAACGGCTTAGCGACGGGGTTTTACTAACGGCGTTGCTACGGACTCAGCGGCCGTTGCTATTAATGTTATCAGCAACGGCTCCGGGTCTGTGGCAAAACCGTTGCTGATAATAGTTTTAGCGACGGCCCGAGCGGCCGTTGCTGATAATGTTTTGAGCGACGGCCCGAGCGGCCGTTGCTGAGCCGTTGCTAAGTTATCAGCAACGCGACTTTCTATCACGGCTCTATTGCAACGGCTCGGTCGTTGCTGATGCTCTTCAGCAACGGCTCAGCAATGGCATCAGCCGTTGCTGATGCCCATTTTTCTAGTAGTGTCCAACCTTGTCGACCACAACCGATTAAGAACACATATCACAGAGACGAAGAGCAAACCACTAATCCGAGCAACAGCCAAATTTCTTAACATGCTTATGATCGTCGTCGATGCTTATATCGATCGTCTTCCCTTTTGGCAATGGCGCAGGATCATCGTCAATGCCAAGCACCTTTTGCTGGCCACATGGTAGATATGTGTGAGCACTTATGTGAAGGCGTTGTCAACGTTGGTCGCAACGAGCGCGGAGGTCTCCATGAAGTCGGCCCTTATGTGGCTGAGGTCGGCTTTGTTGCCGACGAGCATGATGACGATGTTTGTTTTTGTGTGATTCCAGAGTTTGTGCAGCAAGGTCTCCACGTTCTCGAATGTGACATGGCGACTGACGTCGTAAACGATGAAGGCTCCGGCGGATCCCCTATAATAAGCGCTGGTGATTCTCGATATCTACATAAAATAGAGAACGACAAGGCAAAACATATCAGATTTTTCATGTGCTTAGATTCCTTAGAAGCCAAAGTAGGAGTTTGAACTGTAATATGAAGTCTAATTCCTTTACAAGATGGTAATTTGATAGTAATTAATGTGTTTGCTTTCAAAGAGTTGATTAAAAGTTTGTTTGCTTGATAAGCTGCTAGACTAGAGAAGTACATATATATTAAAAGCATAAAGAACATACAAGCAACAAAAATCAAAATGAGAAATAACAAAAACCCAACTAAGCAAACTTGACGCTGGGTTGATAGGGGACTCTGGGTGGGAGACCAACCTGCTCTCTCTCTCTCTCTCTCTCTCTCTCTCTCTCTCTCTTCACCCGCAATGAATTCAACTTGGAATCCACGTCTGCAGTCGGCGTCGAGTTTGCCACCCGCACCGTCAACGTCGACGACAAGTTCATCATGGCCCATATTTGGGACACCGCCGACCAAGAAAGGTAGAGGAAGGGCAGGCCCTGGCGCAAAAGAATAGGGCCTTCTTCATGGAGACATTCGCGCTCGATGCGACCAACATCGACAATGCCTTCACAGAGGTGCTCGTGTAGATCTACCACGTGGCCAGCGAGAAGGTGCTTGGCATTGTCAACGATCCTGCGAGAAGGCAATGCAGCGACGCTTTTATTAGTGTTGCCAAAATTTTAAAATCTATATTATTTGGAGACGCTAAAAAAATCGTATCTTTTCTGTTTTAATTGGGGACGCATTTTTTCTTAGCATCTCAATTTTTTTCGATTAGAGACGCTTTATTTACAAACATCTCAAAATTAAAGATGCAATTTACATTGTGTCCCCGATTTCTTAAAAATTGGAGACGCAATTTATATTATGTCTCCGAATTAAAAAAATTAGAGACACAATTTATATTGCGTCTCTGATTTAAAATTAGAGACGCCAATTTATATGCGTCTCCGATTTAAAATTAGAGACACAATTTATATACGTCTCTGATTTAAAATTAGAGACACAATTTATATGCATCTCCAATTTAAAATTAGAGACACAATTTATATGCATCTCCAATTTAAAATTAGAGACGCAATTGATATGCGTCTCCGATTTAAAATTAGAGACGTAGTTTATATTGCACCTCTAATTTAAAATTAGAGACGCTAATTTATATGCATCTCTGATTTAAAATTAGAGACGCAATTTATATGCATCTCTGATTTAAAATTAGAGACGTAATTTATACGCATCTCTAATTTAAAATTAAACCCTAAACTATGAAACCCTAAATTCAATCTATATGAATCATCCTTTTTTCCTCCCACCGTCCCAAACCCTAAATTCAATATTTCCCCTCACGATTTCAATGTTTTCGTGAAATCTCACTATTTCCCCCTCCCGATCCATCCCCTTCACGTTCCTCATCCTCGTCCTCCGACAGCAAGCAAGCACAATGGTGCCTCCACCTCCTTCTCCTCTTCGACCTCCGCGGCCATGTCCACCAGCTCTGGTTCACCTTCGACAGCATGCTCTTCCTCACCCGCCGACGGCGGATCCATAAGGACGGCGTTGACTTCCAACAGATCGACCGTGAATGGCACTGGTAGACTCCACTTCCCCATCACAAAATCTCATCTTAGCACATCCATTAGCATAAGAAATGGCTCTCCGGATGCATCTAGGGACAACTTCTTGATCCTGCAGTTTTGTGTTGCAACCGCAGCCTGCTCCGTGTTTCCCTCTCTACAAAGCCTCCCCTTGTGGGACGCCCGCAGTGCCATTGTCGTCCTCTTCCTACATGTCGGCTTCTCAGAGCCGGTCTTCTATTGGGCACACAGGACTCTTCATGGCGACTTCTTCTTACTCCATTACCATGCTCTCCACCATTCTTCTAGGGTGCCCCAGTCCTTCACGGGTATATTTCCATATATTCGTGACTAAAATTGCCGGAGCTCAATTTATATATAAGCTACAGTTATGTTATTGCAGAGGGATCTACGACGCCATTGGAGCAACTCATCCTTGTTGGGGTCATGAGGGCGCCATTGATGGGAACTTGTTTGCTGGGAATGGGCTCTACAGTGCCTGTGTATGGCTACGTCTTGGGGTTTGATCTCATGAGGTGTATGGGGCACAACAACGTGGAGGTGTTCCCCAATGGGCTCTTCAAATGGTTGCATTTTCTCGGATCTGGTTGATCCGCAATTATACTTGCCGATGCTTTAACTTTTATTATTTTCCTTCCTAATTTCTACTTCCCCATTCTCTTTTCCACTTTCTAATACCGACGAAAGTGTGTTTGTTCTAATTATCTTCATATTGCACTAAACTTGTTTCATTTCTCATACATAATCAATAGTCCTGGTTCTCTAATGTGCTAATAGAACTTATTTCAAGCCAGAAGCATCGAGATAATCACGAATCCAGAAATTGTCAAATGCTCTGTGCTTAAATCTTCTACATCTAATATTTCTAGTGTTCTATGAATTGCAAATGCCCTTACCAACCATGCTAGTTGACACATTCATATTGATAGTTCTATATATTTCAAGAATTTTGTAAACAGATCACTTCAAACTATACTACTTGAGCTCATTTCAGCTTTCTTTTTCTATTCATATCTAGTGTTCTGAGTTAGGACTGTCATGTCCCATATAAATACACTAAGATTTAACTGTACTTTAGCAACGTTGCTGGATAATATAATTGCTTGAGCTCGTAAACTTGTTAAAAGATTTTGCTTACCTTCATTTACATATGCCTAATATTTATTTTTGTATACCATGTATTGAATCTATTCTTCTTTCAACATGACTGATAATATCCATTTTTCTTTATCAAGGGGTTGGCTAACTAAGCTAGTAAGCTTAGCTAGTAATATTTATCAAATGATGTAAAAGGTAGTTTTCATCAATAGTTGTAATTTTAAGCTTTTTTATTATTTAAATTCACCATATTGTCACTTAGTCCACGGCTACATAACATAGATTGGTGATGATGTTCTAAGGTTAAACTTCGATTACATAATATGTGTTGTTCATTGATAGGTCCATAACTGACACAGTTCATTGGATATGATATAATTGTGGTCAAATTTGAATGCATTTTAATTTTAAAAAATAATATATATGATATAGGTGAATTTGTCGTGCAATAGTTAACATGTAGTACTGAATCTACTAATGGCCTATGTTCAAATTTGTATCTTGGTAATGCATGTTGATTCTATTTTTTTCTTTAGTGCCTATAATAATGAATTTTGAAGCTTCTTTTGTGCTGAACTTCATTTTTGCCTGAGTAGCCACAGGAAGTTGTTATAGAAAGTAATCTACTATGTTTCACAATTCCATCTGTGCAAATAGAAGAAATTGTAATACTTATAGTCATGTACTGATAGTTGGCCTCTCAACCTTTACAGTTTGTTTGCTGCAGTTACTAGGTCTTGAAAAATATTCACAAACATGCAAGGCAGAAGAGGTACGTTTCAATTTAAAATTTTGTTGGATACTTAACCATTTTGAGAATCAAGATAGGGTAGAGATGTGTGACTTGCTAGTATGTCTCATTTCTTATGAGTTCTTCTTTGGAGCTATTCTGTAACAATGATGAATACCTTGGCCTTTTCTAATATGTAAGTCTCTATTTTTGTATTAGTGAGACCATTCACTGAGCTTCTTATATAGCAATGTTGTTCACACATCATCGACACTCTATTTCTTATCGCTAATTCATAATGTCCATAAATCTTGAGAAACTTCAAAGCCTTCATTCAGTCCATGTAAGTTTTTACTTGGTATTTGCTTATTTGTAGCTCCACCTAGTTGTAGTGATATGGGTCATATGGTTGTCATTTTGCCATGGTTGCTTAATTAGGCTCTATGTGAATGTCTTTTTGCATTCAACTTTGCATTCAAGCATCTCTAATTCCATTATATTTTGGGACCCATTACGGGAATTAATAGAGAATTAATGTGCAAACTTATCTATTAGTAATCCAAGTTCATATTTTATGTAAAAAACCGAATTCATTGATAGGAAAATTTTGTTTCAAGATGAACTTTGTGAACCAGATGGAGAGAGGAGTTCACCCGGTAAAGAAAATTGAATCCCTAATTATCCATTTATTATAGTTGTCTTGTATGTTTTTTTATCTATGAAGTGCTTCTAATCTTGTATGTTTTTGATCTAGCATTTTTGTGTAATATTATAATCTGATGCGGATCATTAATATATTTTTGAATGACTTAAATACTGGCTAATAGTGGTATCATGAATGTATGGTGCACTAGATGGTGGACTTGATGTTCCTCACAGTGATAAGGTTGCTGGTTTTAAGAAAGATGAGAAACAACTTGAATGCTCTTAATTCATCTAGTGCCAATGACGAAGAAGATGAAGGTGATGAGTAATTAAGTGTTATGTAGCTTAAGCTGTAATCTTTCTGCTCCCGTATTCTTTCCATCTTTTATTTTTGCTTCGGCAGTTTTCTTTTTGGATGTGCTAGAAAAGGAAAACAGAGAGTGATGATGTGCTAGACTTGTTATGTGATGTTAGCTTTTTAAATTTGGCAAGTAACAGGCTATTCACTTTGTAATGTTTCACTTGAACCTTGCAGAAAATTATTGTGTTGATACATTTGGTTTTTGAGAATTTATTTATTCTACTCATAGATTAATATATAATATATATTATACTATATATTAATATGAATTCATATATATTCCATATTAATTAAATATATATTAATTTATTTCAATATAATAGATTAATATAAATAAATATTTATAAATATATTTAGTTATAATATACTATATATATATAAGACGCAAAGGCATGTGCATCGCGAATATCAGTTGGGAGACGCTTTTAGTAAAAACATTGCGAGTTACATTAAAGACGCAATTAAAAAGTGTCTTCGCCAGAAATCACCAACACTATGCCTTTACATCTCGAATAAGCAAGTTGTATTGGAGACGTACCTAAAAAGCGTCTCCGTTCGAAATCACTGACGTCAAGCCTTTGCGTCCCAAATATTATTCAGGAGATGCTTTTAGTAAAAGCGTTGCGAGTTGCATTGGAGGCGTAATTAAAAAGCGTCTCCGCCAAAAATCACCGACGCTAGACCTTTGCGTCTCAAAAATTATTTGGGACACAATGATCTGAGACGCTTGTAAGTAGCGTCGGTGAGTTAATTAGTGATGCAAAAAAGCATCCTTAAGAGAAAAAAAGACGTCACCATTTGTTATATTTGTCGTAGTGGTCGTTGCCAAAAGAGCAGACGATCAATATAAACATCGACGACGTTGTTGCCAAAAGGGCAGACGATCGATATAAGCATTGACGACAATCATAAGCATGTTAAGATATCTGGTTGTTGCTCGGATTAGTGGTTTGCTCTTCGTCTCTGTGATCTGTGTTCTTAATCGGTTATGGTCGATGGGTGGGTGGAGAGAGAGAGAGAGAGAGACCTAGAGGACGAGCCGCTGTGACCCCCGACGGAGAGAGAGAGAGAGAGAGAGAGAGAGAGGTGGAACCCTTTAACTTAAGTTTTCATTTTATAATATTTAAATATCAAAAAAATACTTTTTATTACATGTCAGCGATCCACATCATCGACTTAATGGGGCTACTAACGGAAATTAGACAGAATTAGACGGTAGGATTCAATTGAAACAAATATAGAAGTATATGATTCAATTGAAATAAAAAAAAAAGTACATGCCATAAATGAGAAAAATCTCAAAGTACATGATATATTTAGATAATTTCCCTACTTTAAATAGTATGGGTAAAGGGAAGGTTCCTGCCCAGATGGTTTTGGACTGGAATTTTATATTAACTATTGGGACCAATTAAAAGACTAAATGTTGAAAGCCTTTCAGGAATTCTATGATTACTTAGTTATCCGAGAAGCTTGGGGAACACAAAGCTAATCTTTGTTCCAAAAAAGGAGAATTCTAAATTCCTAAATGACTTTAGGCCAATCTCTCTATGCAATGTTGCTTACAAGCTGTTAGCTAAAGTCCTGGTTAACAAACTCAAACCTATTATGGGTCACATCATTTCAAAAGAACAAGGGGAATTCATGAAAAAGAGATAGCTTCAGAATAACATATTGATCACCTTCTGAGATTTTAAGTGTAATCCACAAATCAAAAAGGAAAGTCCCTTATTTCATTTTAAAGCTTGATCTGAAAAAAGCTTTAGACGGGATTTCATGGTCAACTTTAAAGCATATATTTCAGTTCATGAACCTTTCCTTTTGTTGTTAAAAACTAGCTTTTTTGCTTGTTTAAGTTCTACCAATTACAGTTGTAGCATTAATGGTTTGCAGTCTAGCACATTCAAGAGTTGTAAAGGGGTCAAGCAAGAAGACCCCTTATCACCTTATTTTTTTATTATATTGCAAGAACTTCTCTTACTGATTTTTGATAAGTTTGTCACAGAAGGCAGGATAAAGAGATTCAAATATAAAGGCCTCTCAATCAGCCATTTGTTTTTTGCTGATGATGTCCTTATTTTTGCCAAATGTAACAGGAAAGCATGTATCAATTTAATGGAGATTTTGGATCAATAGTGCCTTGCTACAAATCAGAAAATCAATAAGGCTAAATTAGAGATCTTCTTTCCCGGAACTGCTCTTTCAAACTCAAATAGAAAATTGGCAGAGTGCTGAAAATTAAGTAAGGTTGTTTTCCTCTGAAATATCTTAGAGCCTCCATTGACCCTAAGAGGTTAAGCAACAACTATCAGAACGTTATGGTGGACAAGGCTTCTGAGAAAATTGAAAATTGGGATAGTGAACATGTTTCTCAAGCAGGTAAAATTGTTTTACTCAATTCTGTGATTAATTATATTACAATGCATACCATCTCAACTACCTGGATAAATGAAAGGGTAGTTAATAGATTCAAGAGTATATCTAAAAGTTCTCTCTAGAGCTCAAGCTCAAAAAAGAGAGCTTTTCATTTGATGAACCGGAACTTTGTTGTCACAAACAAACTCAATGGTGGTCTAGGAGTAAGGGACATTAGTTTATCCAGATTCTATCTTCAAGCTAGAAAAGTTCTACCTTTTCTTAATAAAAAAAACTATGCTATGCTTGGGTCAATTTGCTGAACAAGAGATGAAAATTATCACCCCTGGAAGGAAATGAGCACATCCAAATTTTCTTGGTCACTCAAAAGTTTGCATTGTGCCATTCAGAAACTTAGGAATGGGTTATTAAAAAATTGGTAATGGTAAAGACACGGACCTGTTACATGATCCTTGGCTGAATTGTTTTCCTATTTCCAAATGGCCTACATTTGTTGATGTAGACAAGCTCTCATTATTCTTTAAGGTTTCGAAACTTATTAGAGATGTTGAATGAAATTTTGACATCATCAGTGAACTATTTGGAGACATCCAGACAAGAACATTTGTCAGTAATAGGACAGTCTTTAAGGAAACTCTATGTTGAGACTCGGTTGCACATGAGTTGCAACTACTACTGGAATCGCTTCAAAATAGAGTAAGTAGCAGATAAATAATAAATAATAAATCACGCAAACACGCAAGGATTTGTTTACGTAGTTAAGTGACAAACTTATCACCTAATCTGCGGAGCCCTTGCTGGACAGATGCCCAATCCACTATTACCAAAGTACAATACAAGTTTGATTCTTCATGATGATTCCTGATGATTCTTCCTTGATTGATTCCTGGTCCTGACTCCATCACTTACATTTCCAATCACATTCTGCAGAGGATGACTTTTGAAAAAATTTGAAGGCTTTTTTGTTCCACTTCATCTTGTTCAGCATCAGTCATAGTGTCAGTTTCATCTTCAGTTTCAATCGCTTGATCAGTGACCTTGGTAGTGTTCTCACCAGTTTTAAGCTCAGTTGTAACTTCCTTTTCATCAGTAGTTAGGATATGGCTGCTTTGTGAATCATCAACCTTCATATTTGCATATTCCATTACAATTTTTGTTCTTTTGTTGTAAACATGGTAGGCTTTGCTATTTGTAGAGTAGCTTAGAAATATGACTTTGTCACTCTTGCTATGCATCTTACCTAGGTACTCTCGATCATTAAGAACTAACACCTGCTTCTAAAAATATGAAAATATGTAAGATTAGGTTTTCTTCCCTTCCATAACTCATATGGAGTTTGAACTATTCATGGTCTGAGGTAAAACTCGATTTATAGTGTAGCATGCTGTGTTGATAGCTTCAGCCCAGAACCTCTCACAGATATACTTAGAGTTGAGCATCACCCAGGGCATCTCCTGGATAGTGCGGTTCTTTCTTTCAACCACGCCATTTTGCTGAGGGGTCTTTGGAGCTGAGAATTCATGTAGAATTTCATTCTCATCACAGAACTCAGAGAATGAAATATTTTCAAATTCCCTTTCGTGATCACTCTTTATTCTGATCACCTTCATAATTGGAAGCTCATTTTCATTTTGAAGTCTCGAGCACAAAGTTTTAAAATTGCTAAAAGCACTTGACTTCTCTCTTAAAAACTCTGTCCAGGTAAAACAAGAGTAATCATCAACACAGACAAGAACATATTTTTTACCTCCACGGCTCTCAACCTGCATAGGTCCAACCAAGTCCAGATGAAGAAGCTCCAGTGGTCATGAGGTTGCAATCAGTTGTAATTGGTAATGTGACTATCTTGTTTGTTTCCCTTCTTAACATGGGCCATAGACCGCTTCAGGTTCTCCTGAAAGTTTAGGAATTCCTCCGATTGCTCCGCTTTTAACAATTTTCTTTAGGTCTCTGTAATTTACATGACTTAGTCGTCGATGCCACAGATTAATGTCGGAGGAGGTAGCTGAAAAACAAATAGAGGAATATGTTATTTTGTAGCAATTATCCTTTGATCTGTTTCCTTCAAGAATGCAGTCTTCATCCTCATCAAAGGCCTTGCAGCAGCTCTTGGTAAATTGAACATTCAAATTCTGGTCACAAAGTTGGCTTATACTTACAAGATTTACCTTGAGACCTTCAACAAGCAGGACATTTTCCAGACTTGGAATTCCAGGAACATTAAGAGTACCAATTCCAACAATATTTCCGTGTCCTCCATCTCCAAAAGTAATTATTGTATCTCCATGTTTTTGAATATCCTTCAAGTTGTTAGCACTTTCAGTCATGTGCTGTGAACATCCACTATCGAAATACCAAGTGCCTAGAGAATAAGGGTGTGCATGGGTACCAGGTAGACTCGAAATCGGTTGGAACTGATCCGATTGGGTAGGGTCCGAGACAAAAATTTAGGAATTGATTCCGATTTTGTCCAACACATCGGGTACCCAGAATCGGTATCTGAAACCTATACTATGGAACCTGTTCATTTACAGGATCCATGGTACAGGTTCCAACAGGGTACCCTGTTGGAACCTGCTCATTTACAGGTTCTAGAACAGGTTCCAATAGGGTACTCGAAATCTGTACCTTGGAACCTATATATGAATAGATTCCAATAAGGTACCCGAAGGTACCCAAAATCGGAATCAGAACATGTGGTTCCGAGTAGGGTCCTATCCATGTTCCAATAGCGTAGGGTTCGGTTCCAAAAACTAGGAATCAATCCTATATAGGATAGGGTCCGGGTATCATGAAAAATACAAGGTACCCGGACCCGCTCACCCCTACTAGAGAAGAAACAATTTTTGACATAAATGCAACTTGACAGTTTAGATCAACCTTTCTTACCCAAATCTGCTTTACTTTCTGCATTGTTGGTTTCACATGATCTCTTCCTCTCAGTTTGTTTGAAAGATTGAAGCAGTTAGCTATTATATGCCCTTTGCGTTTGTAATAATAGCATATGGGCACCCTCTGACTTCTTCTAGTAGTAGACTGTTGTTGACTTGAAGAACCCCTACGAATATACCTCAGTTGAACCGATAGTTGTGACTGAGCTTTTAACTATGGGATGGTCCAGTGTATCCCAGTCCATTGTGATTTGAAGGATATTTTCCTGCACTTAAAATTTTATTAAGAGTACCACTAGAATTCATCATTCTAACCTTCTTTTTTATCTTCTCAAGTTCTTCAATCAGCTTGGACTCTTTATCTTCCTTTTTAGAAATCTGAATTTGAAGATATTGAATCCTTTGCTCAAGTTTTCTCTTCTCTTCAGTCAATAACTTGTTTTGATCACTAAGAGATTTGTTCAGTTTTGCAACTTTGACCCATTTGTCAGACATCTCCTGGTAGGCTTCTTTAAGGCTTTCGGCACATTGAACTGTTGTTATCTTTTGTATCTGAACTATTTGAAGTTTTGCCCGAGCCACCAATGCTTGTAGTGAAAGCTATAAAATTGTCTAACTATTTTTCATATTCCTTTGAGTTATCTTCCTCTTCGTCATCACTCCATGTCACAGTAAAGGACTTCTTAAGCTTCTTCTGAGGATTTGGACATTCGGATCTTACATGTCCATATCATTCACATTCAAATCATTTGATACCTTTGTATTTCTGTTTTGAATCATTTTTTAGACCAGACAACTAACTTCTTCTATTTTCTCCCACAGTGAATTTTGATTTTGAACTGTTGAAACCACCCGGTTGCAACTGAGAATTCTAATTTTGCTTATTTCTGGCTTTCAGGAATCTTTTGAAATTCTTTGTCAAAAGGGCAAAAACATCATCCATCTCATCTTTTAAACAATCTTCTGACTTGACCTCATCTTCACTAGCATTAAAAACAAGATTTTTCTTTTTCTCCATGTGTGAGTATTTTTCTGAAAATTCTAACTCATATGTTTCAAGTTTTCCCATCAACATGTCAAGAGCCATAACCGATGGATCATGGACTTCACTGATAGCTATAACTTTCATGTCAAACTTTGAAGGCATGGATCTAAGAACTTTTCTCATAACTTTTTCTTCTGAGAATGATTCTCTAAGGTTGGTTGCATTGTTCATAAGATCTTTGACACACCCATGGAAGTCTTGAATACTTTCATCATCTCTCATCTTTAGATTCTCAAATCTAGTATTTTTCTACTTTGAACTTTCAAAGCGCCAGGGATCCTTCATGATTTATTTCTAAAATTTCTCATGCTAGCTTTGCCAATGTACAAGCTGAGATCAGTTTGAACTGAGAAGGATTAACTCCACTGCAGATAGCATGCACATTAAGGGCTTTGTTATCATAGTTTGTGGTAGTGATTTCTGCTTCAGTTTACTTATTCTTAGGCTTGCGCTTAGTCCCATTTGTCTTTGTGGGAGGAGTATAACCAATCTCAATAGTATCCTAGCAACGATCATCTAGAGACTTGATGAAAGCTCTCATCTGCACCTTTTAATAAGCATAATTTGTTCCAATTAGCAAAGGTGGAACATTGACTGAGTTTCCCATAGGCATTCCCAATTTTTGAAGATGAAAGACCGGAGACACTCCAAGGATCTGTGCTGGTAGAGGTTAGAACAACTGCTCTATTACCAATTAACAGGACAGTCTTTAAGGAAACTCTTTGTTGATAGTCAGTTGCACATGAGTTGCAATTGCTATCGAAACTGCTTTAAAATAGAGTAAGTAGCAGATAAATAATACACACAAAATCACGCAAACACACAAGGATTTGTTTACGCAATTCATTGACAAACTTGTCACCTAATCTGCGGGGGCCTTGCCGAACAAATGTCCAATCCACTATCAACGAAGTACAATACAAATTTCAGAATTTCACACACTGAAATCCAACTATCAGTACTAAAGTGAATTAAAAATAATAAAATCACTATTTGCTATTACAAGTACTAACCACTTGCCTCTCTATGACAACTCAATCATAGAGTTCTGTCCTCCACACAATCTTTGTGTTGTAGTGAGTTCAACAACCCAAATTCACCTTGATATGAAGTTGATTGTAGAAGCTTGTTGCTATCGATCCATACACTCTCAAGAGTTGTAACTCCTCATAAAATTGGCAACTCAGTTTATGCGCATGGGAGTGGACGGATTCCAAATCTTCTCTTTCTCTATCTATAGAGGAAACAAATCATTATCCATAAAAGTCACTTATTACAAAAGACCATAACTCCATCAGTTCATCAACTCAAAAGGCAGCCATAATTCTCCACAATACTTCAGCCATAAAAGCCACAAGAAAAATGCCTAGCTCAATAATGAAGATCACTTCATATTCACCATAAATGACCAAGCCCTCAATGTCAATTAAAGATAAATACATATATCTATAATAAATATCATAGAGATATCATACGTATAAATCTATAATCATAGAAACATAAATTCATCATCGCAACAACAGAAATTTCTCAACAACAAAGGCAATTGCAATTGTCTTAACAATTGACAAAATAATTAAAGATTTTTTTGCCAAATATAGCTAACACAAAATAATCCAAACATCAACAGTTAGATTTACATCCCAAAGAAGGATACCAAAGACAAATGGATTTGAGCATTAAATGCCAAAGGCAAACTTAGTTGTAAAATTGCATGACTTTATGAAAAGTATGGAGGATAAGCATGTGTTCAATTGGGTTAACCTATGGAATTCTGACATTTTACCAAAAACTAAGATTTTTGTTTGGAAGTTATTATGGAAAAGATTACCTACATCTGATTATCTTTCTAAATTCGGTAAAGTTAAGTCAAGCACTTGTTTCTTATGCAAAAATAATGTAGATGCTCTAGATCACATTTTCTTCAACTTTTCTTTTTCCTCTCTATTTTGGGATAAAGCATAACAGATGGTAAACTTCAAATTCTCTCTCGAAAGTAGTTGGGACAAAGGTGATTGGCTGAATGAAGGAGCAAATTTGGACAAAGCAAGCAAACACAAGTTGACTGATTTTATTGCTGCAGGACTTTGGTAGATATGGAAGAATAGAAATGATTTGTGTTTCAATGGAAAAGGTGCAGGTATATACTCTCTTCTCTATAGAGCACTTGCCGAAGTTCAATTTAACTCCACTCCTTCTGCTATCAAAAAATCAGTAGTGAAGGTTGTTGAGAAAAATCATTCTGGAATTTTGCAACCCAGTAAAAATGTTACCATTCCTAAGTATATCCAGAACCAAGAGGGATTTTTTAACATCTTTTGTGATGCTGCATGGCTTTCCTCTAATAGAGAAGTTGGCATGGGTGTTCTAATCACTGATTTAGAGAACAAGACATTAGCTACAGATTCATTTTCTAAGACTGTTGAATCTCCTTTGTATGTTGAAACTTGGGCAATCTGGCTTGCGGTGAACAAAGTTTGGGATGGTTCAACCATGACTCTGAAGAGCATTCACCTTTCCAAGTTTGGGATGAGTTTAGTCTCTCGACTTCCTTAATACTATGGGTTAATTACATGAAATCCTTTGCAAGAAGAATCTTAGAAGATTTTAGCAACAAGTATGTGGTTCTGAAGCTCATCTGTATGCATATTGAACAACTTGTTCCAAATTGATGGTTATATTCTCAAACACACAATGGAAAGTCTGAGTGGGGCAACAACAAATTAAGATGACGATCGTCCTTTGTGAATAAAGATTGTTGTTCATCATCCTCTATCGAGATGCATGGTCAATGGGGAAGCTCTGAAGACTATTTAGGTGGCTAAGACGATCAATAGCTTAGTCGATTTAAGCACTATATATGGAAGATAGGTATTATAGGGCCTTTTATGAAAGGAGGAACAGGTATACCAACATTAATTTTATCAAAGAGGAATTTGATGATAAATAATTGGATTGGAGCTAAAACGAAGTTAATCAAGCTTGATTTACCTAGAATTAGACTGACATCACACAAGTCAAATGCCATTGAATTTTGCTTGGATCAAGTCAATCTCGGGAAAACTGACTAATTTAGAAGTAAATTGGTCAAAATCAACGGTGAATGAATTTATATCTAAATGGAATTTGCTTGAACCCATTTCAATAGCTACTGGACTAGTCAAAATCAATTTTGAGTAGCTCATTGAATCCTTCTTCTTCCTTTACGCAAAAGAACCAAGAAGGAGAGCATATTGCAATGTTAATAAAAACATTTACAAATTTTGGCTATTGATTTTTGTATCGATACTTAACTATTTCAAAAATTAAGGGCACAATCATGATCTCCAATTTGGGGAGATAATGAAACCTATCAATTGCCATAATTAGGCTCTCTGGTGCCCTTTGAATCATGGAATTGGGTTCAGCTTGAGAAACTTTGAGTGGCAGTTGAAGGAGTTTTCTAGCTTTTCATCATCCTCCAACAGTCACCAACTTCCGAGCAATCTTCTTTTAGATCTTCTCCTTCTCCTTTTTCCTTTCTTCCGAGTTGCTAGGAGTATGCATATGTTACCTATTAAGTCTTAGATAAATCTCTTAATCTTAGTCATTGGTCTTATGAATGTTATAGGCAATTATGTTTGTGTGACTCATAAAGACAATTTTTTGACCCGATGAATACAATTCAATCAATAACATTTACTTTCAAATTCTCGATTTAGTTCCCTTGTTTTCTCTAAAACACAAACATGGTATCAAAGCAAGACATGAAAACATCAAGCACTTCCCATGATTCAACAATATAAACAGTTAATGGTTCTTCAATCAAAACCCCTATAAGTTTCAATCATAATATCTCTGCAAAGCTCAATGACAATAACTTCCTTAGACGAAAACATCAAGTTCTTGCGGCCATTAAACATCATAACTTCGAAGATATATACAAGGGAAATTAGCAATTCCTACAAAGTTTGATTCTCAAGAAGATGGAGATAATGACAATTATAGTGGTGAGTATTTGGAATGGGAACAACAAGATCAATTGTTACTCGAATCGTGAAAGCGAAACAGAAGGAGCCAGTAAGGCTGGACAGTTCCACTACGCTCGAAGACCGGGGGTTAAGGACTCCTGCATCTTGGACCTCCAAGTCCTCCAATACTAGAAAGTCTAAAGTCAATAGCGACGACAATTGGCTCAGCCCGAATGGAGAATCGTCCACTAGCAAATTCTTCCCTCAACCAGTTGCAAGAGTATTACACCTCTTGCTCCTAAGACAGCCGCGGAAAATCGTTTCATCCAGCATAGACGACACTTTTCCTGTAACCAAAGAAAATCCTTATTAAATAGATGATAACAAGGGTTACTTTCAGAACGTCCTTAAAAACACCTACCTATGTAGGTTGAAACCGGCGACTCCTCTCGGTCCCTCTTCAACATTTCTTTAGAGGAAAAAGACTCGAAAGAACCACACATGATCAAAAAATCTATGATGCTTCTCTCCTTAGCAGAAAGTGCTTCCTCCTGTACATGCCCAATAGGCACGGGTTCCTTTGTCCAAGACAAAAGAAACATCTTCGTTTGGGAATCAGGGTCCAGGTAAAATTGACGCATGAACGGCTTCGACTTTACCTTGAAGAGATACTCCTTAAAGTTCTCGTGAGAACTCCAGAAAGAGTTAAAGATCGAGCTTCTTCCTTGATACGCTGCTGAGAGACATTAGAAGTCCCTTCTAAGAACTCTTTGTTTGAAAGAAAGAGAAAAACACATAAAATCTCAGCTCAAGACCGAGACATTGCATCAAAATATCAAAGCAACAAATAGCCACCCATCTATTTGGATGTAGTTGCGAAGGAGCTAGATTTGTCTGATTCAATATTCTGCACTCTAAGTCCGTGAAGGGGCAGACGCACTCCAAGTTCTTCAAATAGAATCTGATACATGAAGACGAATTCAAACTCCCTACGATGAAAAATCATATCCGAGGAGGAACATGGAAGACAATCGTAGGAATCATCATCATTGTAATGATAAATCTTTACCCTATCTCAAAAAGCTTGAATGTTGCTCAGAGCGGTCATCACTGAGCCATGCCGTCGTATCCTGTGAAAAACCCAAGAGTAGGGATTAGGGGCCCTCCCCGGCAGCCTTACCCCAGCACGATCCTAGCACCCCCGGTGGTCATCCTACGCTCTGGTCTGCACAGGCTCCAGGTTGTCGGTGGGCTGTGGCCACTCTTGGATATCCTTATTCAGGTCAAACTCAGATATTCTCAATTGTTACTCTGTGTGAAATACCGAGAGCACTTGCTGGTGTGGAGTGCTCGATACCTCCCATGGTTTTGTCGTCTTCTGCTTTAAACATTCGTTGTAGCACCAATGGACTTCTTTCTTGCCAGCGTGTACCACCCCCACTCCTATCTCTGAGATAGGGAATTCTAACACTAGGTGGGGAGTTGATACGTCGGCTCCCATGTTGTTCTGTGAAGGTCGCCCCAAAATCATATGATAGGGGTCGTTGACTCGTCAAACATCATCCTCAACCATACATAGCCTCGGACGTTGACTCATTCTCCCGAGAACCTACTATGTCTTGATTGTAGGGATGGAGTGAAGCTTTGGTCAGCTGCATCTTTCTAAATGTTGAGTGAAGGAGGACGTCAACCGAGCTTTCCGAGTCTAACAGGACTTTCCTAACAATAAAATTGACAACCATTACAGAAATGACGATAGGATCGTGCAGATTTTTATTAATTCTCTAAAAATTAGATTAATAGAATGATATTACCAGGGTTCTAGAGCAAGACCTCTGCGGGCGAGTCGTGCTGCCAACTACCATAATGCTCGGAGGGACTTTTTTCTAGCCAAGCTTGTCTCGCCTCCTCCCGCGAATCCTTTGGCTATGTGGCTGATGACCCTGCGGATCTCATTATTCAACCGACTTGTTCTGCCGACATCCCGATTGCCCCCGACGTTGCTCAGGGGGTGTTCTACTCTAACTTCGACATCGATGGCCATGGTCGTTTCGATCCCGGCTACGGCTCCTTATGCAAATAGTGTAACGGTCGAGCCGTCCTTTCCTCATCAAATTCTTGATATGGTCTTTAAGCACCATGCATTCCTCGGTGGTATTCCCATATGTGCAATGAAATTCACACTTCTTGCTTCTATCGACATTGGGCGGTATCTTCTATTTCCCGGCGTTGCTCGGATGTTTGAGAAGATGTATGTCGTAGATTTCTCGGGGAATGGTCTCCCTTTTGGTGTTCAATGGGGTGTACTCATCGTATCTGGTGCTAGGTATGAGCGGCGATCTTTTCCTTTTATCGTCGTCATGTCCTCGACGATCTCGCCCATCTCCCTTCTTGTCGGGGTTTTTCATTTTTTGTGTTAGGTGCCATCTTTGTCGGTATTTCTGTCGGCCTTTCTGGCCTCTCCAAGCTCTTCTATATCCATGTAGCATACCGCTTGTTCCTGAAACTTGACCATAGTCTTTGGCTTGGACAGAGCTATTTGGTCCGCGAACTGTTCAAGTTTTAGGTCGTACTTGATAGAGTACAGCTCGACATGAGGGTCGAGGCTAGGGATCTCCATGGCCACAACATTGAATCTCTTCAAATATTCTCTCAATGGCTCATTTTGTCCCTACTTGATGTAGTGCAGGGAGTCCTTGGTTTTGGAATAGATCCAAGATGAAGAGAATTGGTTGATGAATGATCTGGAGAGCTCTTGGAAGGTGTTCACGAACCTTGATGGGAGGGCGAAGAACCATAACACTGTTAGGGAGAGTAGTCAACGATTTGAAGTTGTTGAGGGAGAGGGACTGCCATGATGTGCTCTGCGAACGGTCCTGATTCGACGGCAGCGGGGGGGTGGGGAGGGGGAGGAGGAGGAGGAGCAACCTCTGTGGCCTTGGTTCCTTACCTCTGGTGTTGCGTGTGGGAGATCTCGTCTCTAAAGACCGAGGTTGGTCTCCCAGTTCTCTTGTGGTGGTTGTCCTCTTCATGTTCTGAGCGGTAGGGCTCACGCTTGATTGGATGTTGCTCCTTGGGTTTTGTTAGCGCGTCGACCTGGGCTGTGAGCATCTGGTTATGCGCCTGGAGGTCGACGGCCAAGTGTCGTAGCTCCTCTAATGTTGAGTTGGTGGGCATTGGAGTGTCACTCCTCGTCGTGTTAGTATTTCTAGGTAGCGGGGGAAGGCTGTTGCTAGGTTGCTGCCTGTTAGTGACAACGTTTGCCCGACTCCTTGTGTCTAGGGTTGAGCAAAACCCGATCCAACTCGAAAAAACTCGAAAAACCAACCCGAAAATTTATTTCGGGTCAGGTTATTCGAGTATATCGGGTCGGGTCGGGTCGGGTCTTATTTTTAAAAAATTTGCCTACTATTTCGGGTCAGGTCGGGTTCGGGTGAAAACCCTGTTTAACCTGACCCGACCCATTTTTTAACAACCCCCCCCTTCTAAAAATCCTGATCCTGACTCCCCTCTCAGTCCCGACTGGCATCTGCCCTAAAACGCCCGATCTCCTCCTCGCGTTCGACGTCTTCCTCGCATCCAGTGTCGCGGACCTCGCCTCATCGCCTCCTCCACTCTGCTTGCAGCGGGATCGTCGGGATCCTTCAAAAGTGGGTCAACTACGACAAGGGATGGCGCCAACGCTGGTTCGTGCTTCACGATGGCGTCCTCTCCTACTACAAGATCCGCGGCCCGGCCCGCATCGAAGTCACCAAGGATTCATTGAAGGATTCTAAGGTCATACGCGAGGAGTCTCTCCGCCGGATCTCCTGCCACAAGAATGGCCGCTCGCTGCTCTCCCACAGGTCGGGAAGCTGGCAGATTTGCCAGGCGATGGTGGAGGCTGAGCAGCAGGCGGACGCTACCGAGAGAGAGTGCCGAGAGAATGAGAACGAGAGCATGTTGTCGGCGGACACTGCGGAGGAGGCATCGCATGTGAGCTAGGGCGAGCCAGAGCAGGCGAAGGAAGACGAAGTTGCATTGGAGCTCCCCCTTTTATTCGGATTAATCGGATAATTCGGGTCGAGGCCCAATTTTTTCGGATTATTCGGATCAGCCCCCGACTTAAATTTTGGGTAGGGTCGGATTGAGAAATACCCTATTTTTTCGGGTTCGGGTATAACGGGTCAGGTCGGGTATTGACCCGACCCGATCGATGCTCACCCCTACTTGTGTCTACCATGGTGGGATAGGTGAGGTTTACTCGGCCCTACGATGGGCATCAAATATTCTCGTCTGAAGTCGGGGACGTTGCAAGCCTCCACATCTCCTTGGTCCAGCGTGGCTCCGATGGTGACCTGCGAAGATACTCTGATGCTCAAGTGAGAAGGAATCTCAGATGATGAGTATAAAATTTGAATCAAAAGAATACTTGATGTTCATCTTGCCTATTTTATGAGGTAGGTCGGGATGTTTGACGATGATGTATCCCATAATCTCGTAGGGATATGCTCTGAACGGGTCGAAGTTTATCCTGAAGATGTCAAACTCATTAATATCGAATCCCTAATAATTAACGAATGATGTTGATATCCTTGTCTGGTCGGGTGGAGCTAAGTTGTAGTTTACTCGATCTGAGTTTGGTTCATGAGTGTTGGCATTTCCGGGCCTAGTTTATTCGGGCCCAAAGAGCTAGTCCAGTCTAATATAACTATAATTAACATTATATTTTAAGTTTTTAGGATTGCTAATCTCATAAATATGTGTAACATAAGATTTTCTATGGTAGTAAAAAATATATAAGGTAGTTGGGAAATTTTCACCAAAATTTTTAACGGTTAATGTAACTGCAATTAACATATAATTTTAGATGTTTAGGTTTGTTAACTAAATTTATAAGCACGTGAAATTAAAATTTTTTATGTAGTAAAATGTATATAAAAATGATTCGAGACTTTTCACCAAAATCTCTAACTATCAATATGACTATAATTAATATCTTGTTTTAGATTGTAATTAGAATTATTAAAGTCATAAATATATCAAATTTAAAAAAATTTATGTAGTTAAATACATATAAAATCAGTTAGAAATTTTTCGTTAAATTTTTTGACGATCAATATAATTATAATTGAAATAATAAATAAAATTGAGATGAAATTTAAAGAACAAATACCCAAAATCATAACTTTCTCTCCTCTTTTTCCCAAATCCATAATTTTGAATTGGATTTTCCCAAATCCATAACTTTCTCTTCATTTTTCCGATATTGCCCCCTGGCTTTTGGTTTGGACGTTTGTCGACTGGTTCAATAAAATTTGAACCGGTTCAACAGGGTTTAATGAAAAAACCCGGTTCACGAGGTTTCCCGCTCTATCTCTCTCTACTATATTTTACTTTTTTTACTGATCGACTTTACTTTTTACCTTTTTATCAATCGTGCTTTCGTCTTCCTTTGTCATTGTTGTCATCTCCTTTGTCGCCGTTGTTGTCGCTTGAATCGCCAGAAGGAAACCGCATCCCTTTGTTGTCTTCTCCGATCGAATCCCTGGAAGAAAACCACGACCTTATGTTCTCGCATCCCGCACAAAGCCCTTGAAGCAAACTACCACCCTATGTTCTCGCGTCCTCTGTTGCCTCCCAAATCGCTCCAACCGCTGCATCATACCTCAGTGTTACCGCCCCATTCTCCGGACAAGTTCTTTAAAGCTCCTAACCCCGCAGGTAAGCTCCTTACTGTAACTTTGATGGTGTGCCCTAATTTTCCAAATCCAAGTGGTATAAATTCCAACTTTTATGAACTGCTTCATTAGTTTTTATTTATTACCTTTAATTGTTACACATTACACATTTTATTGTTTACTGTTTAAGAACAGCTCATCTAATTTCAATGCAATTCAATACTTCTGCAAAAGTATGGAATACTGTTTTATTGAATACTATTTGATTATATTTGAGTCATTTATGAGCTTGTGCCCTAATTTCAAATTTTCAAGATTTATAAAAATTAAATAGTGTGATTTTAATGTGATTCCATACTTTTGCAAAAGTATGAATTTGTCAATAATTAGGGTAATATTGCATTAATTAGCTTTATATAGACTTATATATACATGTAGATATTGATTTCATATTTTGAATGAAATCTATTTTTTTTTTGTTAGTTATAGACTTTTAAAGAAGTATGGAATACTATTTTATTGAGTACCATTTGGTTTTATTTGAGTCCGAGTACTATTTGGTTTTATATGACCCTATTACATGCATATATGTTGATAAACTTATGAAATAGTATAATGTAAATGCAATTCCATACTTTTGCTAAAGTATAGAATTGCCATAAATTAGGGTAATATTCATTAATTAGCTTAATGTTGACTTTTATATATCGTTTATTGTCAAATTTATTGAAATACTTTTGAAATATTATAAATTCAGTTCCTTTCCACACTTTCGAAAAAGTATGGAATGATCATATATGAGTCATAAATTAGTCCAATATTGAATCATTAAGGCTTACATAGACTTCTATATTTCATTTATCCAATGATTCCATATTTTGAATGAAATCTAGTTTTTCTTTGTTAGTTATAGACTTTTAAAGAAGTATAGAATACTATTTTATTGAGTACTATTTGGTTTTATTTGAGTCTAAATATTATTTGGTTTTATATGACCCTATTACAGACATATAGGTTGATAAACTTATGAAATAGTATAATGTAAATGCAATTTCATACTTTTGCAAAAGTATGAAATTGCCATATATTATGGTAATATTGCATTAATTAGCTTAATATTGACTTCTATATATAGTTTTTTGGCAAATTTATTGAAATATTTTTGAAATATTAAAAATTTAGTTCCTTTCCACACTTTTGGAAAAGTATGGAATGGTCATATATGAGTCATAAATATTGAAACATTAAGGCTTATATAGACTTCTATATATCATTGAACCAATGATTCATTTATTTTCAATGAAACGTGGTGCTTAGTTTTTTTAGAATTACATTTGAAAAATGAGGACCCGATACAACACTCGCAAGGTTAGTTTTGCAGGTATGAGTCTGTTGTTTTCTTTGTTTATTAAAGATTAGATCTTATCTTATTTTTTAAATAATAAACTACTTATGTTGCAGACCCAATTGATGATAGAAGTCAGCAAGCTCCAAATCAACCAGATGAAGGTTGTAAAATAGAGTTAGCAGAACCCTCATATGCACCACTCTCAAGAGTGGTAAAAGGACATGGACATGTCCTTCAATGGACTTGCTATGTGGACAGATTCAGAATGTTCCTCCGACTAGGTTCAGAGCACAATTGGGGCAACCTGCAAAGCATTCACATAATTGCACAAAAGAAAGCTCTGATACAAACCATCCCTTTTGGAATATTCCTGGACATAGGAGAATTCCTAATGTCTAAGAATTTGCTTCTCTTAATTATGAAGCAGTGGGTGAAAGACCTAGTTTTTAACTTCAAAGGAAAGGAGGTGACGTTTTCAGAATCTGACGTGGCTCTCCTCTTAGGCCTACCTAATCGTGGAGAATTAATTCCAACTCCAAAGGCAAGTGAAGCCACTTGCGAGGGCTATATGAAGGCCAATTTTTTTCCGGATGGAGCAGCACCTAGTAGGACACAAATTGAAGACCTAATGATTCAAGTGCATGGCTCCAACAATCGTCAAGATATAGAGGATTTTTGTCGTTTGTACATTTTATATGTATTTTCCTGTATATTGTTATGTACTCACGGATATCGTGTACCGGGCTATTTGTTGGGTTATATAGATAACCTGAATGACATTAGTAAGTACAATTGGTCCAATTGTATATATTCATTCGTAGCCGGACAAATCTCCTCCATTGGGGAAAGAATCAGATTAGTAGTTGAACAACAACAAGCTAACCCAGCTGCCATATACATGCGTGGTTGTGTTATTCTTTTGCTGGTCAGTATGATATTTTATATGTCAATATTTTGTTTTATATTGTTAATAACCTATTTTATGGATTATATTTTCTTTGACATGATTGGTTTTTTGAACATATTCCCATTTTGGTTCCTAGAGTCATACCAAATAAGCCCAGATTGTGGAAATGGGTTATTATAAACTGGCAAACAAGGACCCTCGAGTCCAAATGGGAGGCTGTGACCCATTTTCAAGTTGTTGAAAATCTTATTCCTTCAGCCGAAGAACGAGTTTTATTCCGACCACGCACTAGGGTATGAAGTTACATATTGAAGTTGCATATATATTCTAGTTCAATAGTATTTTCTCTAATTTCATACTTTCACCAAACTATAAAATGACTTTTTATTATGTAATTTTTTTCAGACGGCCGAAGATTTGTTGATTGATTTTGTAATGGAATACTGCCAAGAACACATAGATAGATATTTGCGAAGAGAAATGAAGAAAAAAATAAGGCAGAAGAAGAGATCTACTGTTGATGCATGCCCTCTCACCCCAGTATTGTATATAGGACTATTGTTAGGAGGGCATCAATTCAAAAGAATAAATATAATCTGAGGGAAAGGAGGGGGAACCCCCCTATGGCAAAAAATAAATGGCAAAAAAACCAAAAAATTTGAGAAGAAGTTCTTGTTGCAACCCCGGAACCAACCAAAGTTCTTGTTGCAACATCGGAACCAACCATGGCTACTATTGCAAGTCCGGAGCTAAGCAAAAGAAAGAAAAAAGCTGTTGCAAAGAGATACACTAAGAGATGCAAACAAGAGACAAAAGATACCACATCAAATTTTCCATTGAATTTAAGTCTGGATGATGAAGATGAGGAGAAAAAAGATGAGAAAACTAAAGTTATTAAAAAGCATGGAGCTGCAAAAGGAAAAATTCTTCGAAAGGTAAAAATTGAATTCTTCGAAGTGTATAAGGATGCAGCCAAATAACTATAATGACAATAACTCTCTTCTTATTTTTGGTGTAGATAAGAAATGAATTCAAAGATGCGGAGGAGGACATTGTCAATTTACTTCTAACTTTGAATAAATTAGAGTGAGTGTTACTACAATTTAAATTGTTATTACGGGACAATAATTGTATTTATGAGTGAGTATGCTCGAATGTTGTAGTAGATTGAATACTTATTAGTATTTTTTATTTGATTAGGTTGAGCAATGATTATATTTGAAGATGTGGGCACTACTTTTTAAACTTGGAATATTTATGGAATATACTAGACTTCGATGCGCTCATAGACGATGACACGATTGATGGCCATGCGTCAATCTTATTAATGAATGCTTGTAGCAGCCCAACTAATCATATATATTTTGGCACAATTTTTGAGGTAATTTATCATTTATTTTGCAAAATTTTAAAATTCCATAGTTTTGACAAAGTTTGGAATCATTACTTTTGCACTTCTAAAGTATGGAAGTTGGGTTTTTCTGTGTATTAATAACATTCTATAGTTTTGATAAAGTATAGAATTTGGTTAATAGTTTATTTTTTGGAATTCCAAAGTTTTGACAAAGTATGAAATCATTATTTTTGCACTTCCAGAGTATGGAAGTTGAGTTTTTCTGTGTATTAATGGCATTCTATAGTTTTGATAAAGTGTGGAATTTGGTTAATGGTTTATTTCTTGGAATTTCAGAGTTTTGACAAAGTATGGAATCATTATTTTTGCACTTCAACAGTATAGAAGTTGAGTTTTTCTGTGTATTAATGACATGCTATAGTTTTGATAAAGTGTGGAATTTGGTTAATGGTTTATTTCTTAAAATTCTAAAGTTTTGACAAAGTATGGAATCATTATTTTTGCACTTCAACAGTATGGAAGTTGAGTTTTTCTGTGTATTAATGACATTCTATAGTTTTGATAAAGTGTGGAATTTGATTAATTGTTTATTTTTTGGAATTCCAGAGTTTTGACAAAGTATGCAATCATTATTTTTGCACTTCAACAGTATGGAAGTTGAGTTTTTCTGTGTATTAATGACATTCTATAGTTTTGATAAAGTGTGGAATTTGGTTAATAGTTTATTTCTTAGAATTCCAGAGTTTTGACAAAGTATGGAATCATTATTTTTGCACTTCCAGAGTATGGAAGTTGAGTTTTTCTGTGTATTAATGACATGCTATAGTTTTGATAAAGTATGAAATTTAGTTAATGGTTTATTTCTTGGAATTCCAGAGTTTTGACAAAGTATTGAATCATTATTTTTGCACTTCCAGAGTATGGAAGTTGAGTTTTTCTATGTATTAATGACATTCTATAGTTTTGATAAATTATGAAATTAAGACTAAAAAAGTTGTTTCTTTTTCCAGAGATATTATAGAAGTCATGGGGCTGCTGTATTGAATTCAATCTAAAGGTCATCAGTCGTGTCATCTATTCCTAAATATATTTTTATGCACATTAATAGTAACCGCCTCCGACATGCAAATCAAGAAAAAGATACCGGAGGACATAGGCATCTCCTTATGGTGGACATTGAGCAAAAAATATTCTTTCATCTAAATTCAATGTGGTCCTACCATGGCTCCTCCAAAGATTTCGAGGATAATATTTCATTGCTTCAATCCATGCCAAATGAACATTTGGATGACATATGCCCCAAGGTTGGAGAAAAGAAATGTTTGAATGTCCTCAACAAAATATGAGTGTTGATTGTGGTGTCTTTCTGATGAAGTATATTGAAAATTTGATCAAATCAGAACAAATGGACTGGAATCAACAACATATGAAAAGGTTTCGGCTTGAGCTTGCAATAACATTCTTATATGACTCTTATTCTCTTATTCAACAGTGATTTTGTAACGTATGATGACAGTTTGAAACAAAAATTATTTATAATCTCCTATTTGATAGAGGATTATCAAAGTGTAATATAATTATACAGTGTTTAATTTGTATTTTATCATACTCTAAAATTCTTCTGAGTTCTATGACAAAAACTTGTTGGCTAATTGGAATTCTGAGTTGTTTAATTTGCTAGTTGGCATTTTGATAGAAAAAAACTAGTATTTTCATCCGTTCCATACTTTCATGAAAGTATGGAATGTCTTCTTCTGTGCTCAACTCATACAGAATTAAACTTCCAGACTTTAGAAAGAATATGCAATATGACTATTTGACATTTTGATAGAAAAAAACTAGTATTTTCACCAGTTCCATACTTTCATGAAAGTATGGAATGCCTTCTTCTGTGCTCAACTCATGCAGAATTCAACTTCTAAACTTTAGAAAGAATATGCAATATGACTATTTGGCATTTTGACAAAAAAAACTAGTATTTTCACCAGTTCCATACT
The DNA here is from genome assembly GCA_034359265.1 of Canna indica. Taxonomy (NCBI): domain Eukaryota; kingdom Viridiplantae; phylum Streptophyta; class Magnoliopsida; order Zingiberales; family Cannaceae; genus Canna; species Canna indica. Next base: position 23,944,485 of record CP136898.1, on the reverse strand, counting down.
TTCATGAAAGTATGGAATGCCTTCTTCCGTGCTCAACTCATACAGAATTCAACTTCCAGACTTTAGAAAGAATATACAATATGGCTATTTGGCATTTTGACAGAAAAAAACTAGTATTTTCACCAGTTCCATACTTTCATGAAAGTATGGAATATCTTCTTCTGTGCTCAACTCATACAGAATTCAACTTACAGAATTCAACTCATATATTAACATATAGTAATTGTGATACAGAGTCCAAAATTAGTACTTTCACCCGTTCATTTTGTATGATTTAAGCTCAGGAAAGTATGGAATGCCTTCTTCTGAGCTTAACTCATACAGAATTCAAAAATGAAGTATGGTTATACATAAAATGGTATCCAAAATATGAAATGAAGCATGTTGTCAGCTGGGTGGGGGAGCTCTGCATGAATGTTTGTTGTGCCCTACTTGCTTGCATCTTGAGCACTTCCTCTGAAGTCTCCCACTATGTCTTGATTCTCTTCTATTTTTTCTTTTTCTACCAGGTTGTGCTAGAGATTGGGATGGTTTCACTTCGGTATCATAAGGTTCTCTATGCCAATATTGTTTGCTTCTTGTCGGATAAATTTTATCCTCATATTTTTTTTATAAGTCTCAACAGTGAAATAACACTCACAATACTCATAAGGGTCAAGACTACAATAACCGATAGCAGCCATAGCATGTGAACAAGGAATACCATAAAGTTGAAACTTCCTGCAAGAGCACGATCTATTAGCTAAATCAACAATAACTGTTTGGTATGATGTTTGTACCTGGTAGCAATGGTCCCAATGTGGATGCACAGCATGCCAACGACATTTGTGGCGATTATTTGCTAAAATTGTTTCCATTTTTCCAGTCAAAGTAGTGGTCAATGTAAGAGAAACTTTACGTCTCTTGAAGAATCACTCCGAGACCTTGCGTCTTGTCATCTCAATCAATGTTATGATTGGCAACCCACGAACTTCCCTAAATAATGCATTCAAGCATTCCACAGAATTAGTTGTTATGATATCATACCTCCTACCGGGGAAAAAGAAATTAGCTCATTTCTCCTTCTCTAATTGAGATATCCATTGGTAACTTTGCTCATGAATAACCAATATCTTTTGCATACATTCATTAAATGAATGTTCCGTGGTTGATCTTGCAGCTGCCCAAAACAAGGGCACAACATCTTTTGAACGAACGTCATGTACTAAATTTTTTGCAAGATGAACTATACAATATCCATGCGCAGCATCCGAAAACATATTTCTCACAGCAGCTATAATGCCTGGGTTCCGATCACTCATAATACTTAATCCCCTATAACCGGTGATGCATTTAAAAAGTTCATCCAAAAACCACTCCTATGTTTCTATTTTTTCAATTTCAGTCGCAGCAAATGCCACGGGAAAAAGCCTATTTTCTGCATCAATAGAAGTTGCAATCATAAGAACACCTGGGTATTTACCTCTCAGATGTGTTGCATCAATACATAATATAGGCCGCATATATTCTCTAAATCCACGCAAGCTTGCACCGAAAGCCCAGAAGACACGTCGGAAATGGTGGGTCGAGGAACAACTCATCAATTTAACTTTTGATTCAAAGTCATGAATCCTTAATTCTCTAATATATGCTGGCAAATCTTTGTAGCATTGATCATAGTCACCACGAACAGAAATTGGAGCAATTTGGAGTGCATTATATGCTTTCTTATAAGATATACGCACTTCAAATACCTTTCTTATCTCAGAGATACGAAACTACTATTGATTTTCTCATTGTCCAAAAGATGCTCCTTTATGTGATTCGCAATAAAAGTGGCAGTGCATTGTCGATGGTCCAAGTTCAGCCTTGCAATAGTACAATTGTGCTCATTGACAAAAGTTACTATTTGAAATTTACCCCTACCGATTGCTGACAACGTCCAACAACAATTGGGCTCTTTGCATCCGACTTTGATATAGTGACTATTGCTTTGGATGCGTCTTAATTCAAAATTTAGCTTGATGCAATAAATGGTAAGAGTTCTCCTGAAACTATCTCTATCAAAAAATACCTGAAATTAATACAAGACTGATATTTATTAGACTTATATCCAATAAATGATAACTAGACTGATATTTTATATAATTCCATACTTTTACAAAAGTATTGAATATCTATCAACGAATACGACTATTAGACAGAATTCAAATATAATCATTACAAATAGTATCTATTAGACTGGTCTAAAAAAAATGATACCTGGAATGGTATTTTCTCAAGTTCTATACTTTGGTGAAAGTATGGAATGCCTTATACTGGTATGATTATTGTAGTTTTACATAGGGTAACATATACAAGTATACATTATAGACAACATAACTATTATTTCCTCTAGTTGAGTTTTTCTGTGTAAAACCCAACTTCCATACTCTGGAAGTGCAAAAGTAATGATTCCATACTTTGAGAAAACTCTAGAATTCCAAGAAATAAACCATTAACCAAATTCTACACTTTATCAAAATTATAGAATGCCATTAATACACAGAAAAACTCAACTTTCATACTTTGGAAGTGCAAAAGTAATGATTCCATACTTTGAGAAAACTCTAGAATTCCAAGAAATAAACCATTAACCAAATTCTACACTTTATCAAAACTATAGAATGTCATTAATACACAGAAAAACTCAACTTCCATACTCTGAAAGTGCAAAAGTAATGATTTCATACTTTGAGAAAACTCTAGAATTCCAAGAAATAAACCATTAACCAAATTCCACACTTTATCAAAATTATAGAACGCCATTAATACACAAAAAAATCCAACTTCCATACTCTGGAAGTGCAAAAGTAATGATTCCATACTTTATCAAAACTTTTAGAAAAGTATGGAAGACACATTATTATTTTCAAATGAATTACCTAATGTAGATACAATTCTGAAGTCTGTGAATCATCATCAATTGGATAAACATTCATGGAGTTTACCAGAGTGTCATCTTCTTCTTCTTCGACTTGAAAATCATGATCCCTTATGTCATACTGACCATTGAAGTCAAAATCAATGCAATTGACATCTTCAGAAGTGAAAACATCATAGGATTCGGAATGACATCTTCATCATTGTTCACATATGTTTCACTCTCCTCATTGCTTGTGTGGATATTCTCCACATCCTCACCTGCTCCATTACTCTCGTACATATGTTCCTCCAATGGAAAATATCTTCCAATTACATCACTAGAAGTAAAAATTGAATTTGGGAATTCCTCAATTGCCTCCACTTATTCTCTTATCCTCTCCTCAGCAAGCTCTTCCTCAATGTAGTCATACTCATCATCATCAAATGTCAAAGGAAAGTTCAGATCTAAAAATGCTTGACTTATATTTTCTTGAGCCTCTTGAGATACAATGACAGTGTCAGTTATAGTTTCAACTTGGTTTGATGCTTGTTGTGTAGAAGTTTGTACATTGGCATATGTATCAAGCACAATAAAATCATCATTGTCAAGATGTTGCGACCTACAATGATATTAGTTAATAATTATTTGTTTATCCGTAGTTAACAATAAGTGAGGATGAATAACATATAATTCAATAACTCACAAGATATTATCAATATCAAAATCTTGCACCACAAAACTATGTGCAGCAGCCATCACACATGCACCTATAATCAAATTAAATCAGAATGAGTATGGAATAGACTATAGAATTTCATAATTTCACAAAAGTATGAATTGATCAAAAAAGATAATATCATTATTCTTATCATTACTAATATAGAATGATTTTACTAAATTAAACTGATGATACAAATCTGGGTGGATGTACTTACAGACTTTTGCGAAAGTCTTGAAACAACTCCCAAGTTACAACTAGGATTCCTGTTAAATAGAGTGTAACAACCATTCTTGTTTGAGAAGTGGCTAATAATGAAGAAACTTTACTAATGGAACTGTATGTGTATGAAATATCGCTAAGTATTCAAAAATTAGGGCATTAGATACTTTCATAAAAGTATTGAATCAAGCAAAAAAGAGTACATGATTAGAGATTTATTTACTAATATGGCATGTTTCTACATAATAAACCAAAAAAAAGTGAAACAGTAGGTACAAACCTGTGACTTTGCCGAATTCCATACTTTGTCGAAAGTATATAACAGCCAAGGTATTAGTTGAGGTCATGGAGGAATGAAGAGAAAATCTCGGCGTCAACAAAGAAAGCCGTTAGTAGCAACAAGGTCGAGCTAGCTAAAAGTATGGAAGAGCACGGGGAAGTGCATGGGGGAAGAGCAAACGATTGAGCGAAAGTTGAGCAAATAACACGTCCGAGCACGGGGAAGAGCAAATACGACGTCAACAAAGCAAGGCGCCGGAGAAAACCTTCAGTCTCCAGAACTTCTAACGTCGGCCGGAGAAGAAGTGTGAAGAAGTTGCGTGCTCCAATTCCACGTCCGTCGATACTTAAAAACATGTTTTTTTCATTAAACCCTGTTGAACCGGTTCAAATTTTGTTGAATCGGTCGGCAAACGTCCAAACCAAAAGCTAGGGGCAAAATCAGAAAAATGAAGAGAAAGTTATGGATTTGGAAAAATTCAATTCAAAGTTATGAATTTGGAAAAAAGATGAGAGAAAATTATAATTTTGGGTATTTGCTCAAATTTAAATATATTATAAAAATTATGATCTTTACAAATGCCAAAGTATTTATATAATTTTGCTCGAAATTCTCTCGATATTAAGCATTAATTACCTATTGGTCCATATCAAACATTATTATTTATAAAAAAGGTGGCCGCCGGCTTGAGCCTTGAGTTGCACATCCAACGGCATATGATTCTCCCGCATTGGGACTTCAAGGCCGACGCCCTGGTCTTGACTCTTGATCATTCTTCTCTCGACCGGGCGCCAACTAGCTCGTAGGAAGTAAAATGAAAAACTGACTCCTAAATCCTGATTAGGGTTTTCGTTTCCTAGCAGTGGCCGAGGAAGAAGGGAACAAATGGCGCTGAGATCAAAGGCCTGGCTCTTGATCGGGGCAGGCGCCCTATTTGGATCCCTCTCGACCGTGGCTTTTCTCAGGTTCCTCTCCCGGTATGTTTTCTTCGTTCTTCATTTTTCTGGTTCCCAGCTGATTTTCCGGTCAAGGGTTCACCTTTGCCATTTTGTTTTATTTTATTACTTCTAATTTGGTCTCTTCATATGAAATCTTCGTCTCTGTTTTTGATATTTTCTGATATTGATTTTTGACTTTCGGTTCAGAAAGGTGGGAACGAAGCAAATGCGAACTTCTACAAAATTTTGTACACACAATGGCATGATAGGTGAATTTCATCTTGTTTCATTTATACTTTTACGATTATAAACAAATATGATGACTTTGCTATTAGATTTCCGCCTTGTCCCTACGTCAATATCGCTACTTTGAACCATCCAAAATCTTTTCCCCTTGACTTTCTCTGTAGTTAAACTATCTCCAAATATAATTTTGCAATCTTTGGATTTGACATTGCCTACCATCCTATTGAGCAAGTCTATTGCCATTACATGCTTATGTAGTATTGAAAATTATGGGATGTATGCAACTATGCAATATGCAGTACAATGTGTTTGGCCATCCTCACTTTATCCCCATATTTGTCTGTTATCTTTCCATTCTTATTTATTTCTAGCAGCAACTAGCTTTGACCACCGCTTGCATTGTCGGATAGGAGAGGACAAAAAAGCAGTCATGCCTTCAGAGGATACAGATTACATAAGTGTAGGATTATATACCCGATAGTTGGTGCATGCTTGCATGACCTAATTTAATTGGCTACTATGCATGGTATCATCACAAGGAGCTGCTCTGCTAGATGTGGAGGACTTCTATGTCATCCTTTTTGTTCTCTATGAGAGAACCTGAAGATCTGAACCTAGACTGATTGAAACTCAGAATCCCTCTTGGTTATATTTTGATTTTTGTTTATGTTTGCACTGTGCTCTGGTTTGATATTCACCTGACTAAGAACCAAGGTGGGCAATTTGCTTAAAAATCTTACTCTGAATGAGCAAAACTAACCTAACACACCACCCGTATTAATTCGAGAGACATGTTTGTATAACATTTCGACACCACCAGTATTTGGTTGAGAGAGGTTCCTAATGCAACTCTACTAATCAGACTTTGGTGAGAGAAGATCCTACCTTATTTTCTATAGGTTAATCAGTTAATGGAAGAGTGGTTAATCATTATGTTATATTTTGCATAAAAGTTCTTTGACATGTATGTTACGCATTATACTAGCTTTTGTTCTTTTTTACACAGACTTATGCACAATTTCCCTGATCTTTATTTTAACCTGATTTTGCACAGAAAAAAAAGATCAGTTTGGAGGAGGCAGAAATAGTTTCCATAATATTCAAAATGGTATTCAGGGATTAGATTTAGAAGATGAGGTGGTATCAGAGCAGCTAACAAGGTGCGATACTGCGATAAATTACTTTATCTAATTTTAAGAAAGAGGAGATGTTTTTTTATGTATGATAAGTGGTTTATTCCAGCATATTTCATTCTGTTAATCTAAGATATTGGGAAAAATGACAGTTGTATAAACTTTATGTAAAATAGACTAATTGGTTAGGGAAGCATTCTTATCTCCAACCCAACTTAATTTGTTGATAACTTGTGGTGATCTAAAGGGGTGGATAAAAAATCCAATTGATCCAACTCGAAAAATCCACTTGAACCTGACCAATGAGTATGTTTTAGGTTGGGTTTCATATTTTTTCTTTTATATATTTGTTTTGGAGTTTGTGGTTGAGTTTGGGTATTAGTTTCTGAAACCTATTTGATTCAACCCGACTCAACACAATATATACTATAATATATTTTATATAAGTTAAAAATAAAACCTAACCCTAAAGTCCGTGCTTTTTGGTTGCAACATATCTTCCTTACCCACTAAAGTAGATTCTTTTTAGTTTCTCTTCTCAAATTGTTCTTCTTAACTTGGTCAATTGAGGCTCGTTTTGGTCACATGTGAAAATGAGAATGGTCATTTCCTAGGAGTACAAGGTATTGCCTAAGTTACTTGAAGCAAATCCTACTAATTATTCCCATTAATTTCTCATTAAAATTTACCGACAACTTTATTCTGTAATTGATGTTTTTGAAAAGTATGCAATTGTTTTGATATTAATTAGAATTATTTTTTTTGAGATAAAAATGACTCGATACTCAACCCACCAAACCAACCCGGTCCAGGTTGAGTTTCCAGAATACGGGTCTGGTACGGATTTGGGTAATAATTTTTTGATCCCAACATTTTGAGTCAGGCTAGATTTTGGTCAAAGCGAACCCAATCCAACCCGGTCACATCTCTAGTGATTTATGCTGGTCTTGATGCACAGCAGCACTTGATATGCTGGTCTTTTTTGAATTTGAATTGGGTCTGGATTTGGGAATATATGGTCAAATATCTGCTTTGTAAAGTTTGAAGTTTGAACAGTACCTCTACTGGAGTGGAGTTGTCAACGTGCCCCTTTACCAACATACAATTCTGATTGACAAGTTGAAATGAATTTGGCCATTTTTTTTCATATGAAATATTTGATTAAAATTATCTTGTTTTCCTACATTATTTGTCTACATGGTAGCATCTTTTTTTGAAATTGAAATACTAAGGTGAATGTTTTGGCATTTTCAAACCTTCATATTTGAAGATAGATGAGCTATTTCTTGATTTCTTCTTTACTCCTGCCATATTCTCTTCTCCCCTCACTTTGCTCCTCTTCTCTCCTAAATTTATTTTCCCCCATACATTTAGCTTGCCTTTTCTTTTCTTGTCTCTCCTCTCATCTTATATAGTTGTATTCTACTATTGACCAGCTGCAAAATGCTGTGTTGATTGACTGATGCTGACTTGCATGTAATGCATGAAGCAGTCTCAATGATGGTTATAATTTCTATTTTCTAAAGGACAATAAGTTGAATCGGTTGCTCCAATGTTTTGAATAACATATTAACATTATTAACTAAAATGCTCCATCTAACCACATCATTTATACAAAACCATGAATACGATTGTTGTCTTCTTTTAGTTTTTACTGGTTAAATTAAAAGTTTATCTTTTTTTTCTTCTGTTTATTGACAAATTTATTTCATTAAAAATTAATTCCAAAGAAGGGTAGCTACAGATGTCCTCTTTTATGTATCTAATTTTTGAGTATATTGCCTCATTGTTCATCTTTATTAATTGATTATTGTAGAATAGATGGGACTGTTACAAAGCTGAAACATGAATTAATTTTTTTTGGTTTTCTTTTTAAGGTTAATGGGACTTTTTTTTTCTCTCCCCACTTTCAGGAATATCCAGTTCTTTGGCATTGAATTTCAACGAAAAGTATCCGGTTCTTATGTTGTTGTTATTGGTCTTGGTGGAGTTGGTAGTCATGCCGCTTCCATGCTATTGAGATCAGGTGTTGGCAGGCTTCTACTAGTGGATTTTGATCAGGTACTTCTGATTCATCTGAAGTCTTAGACAAGCTTCAAATAATAGACTAATAATTCCATACTGATTTTAACTATCTGACAAACTGATATGGTTCTGAGCAAGGTTTAAAATCTCGGTACCGGTACCGGTACCGGTTTCGGTCACCGGCCGGTACCGGTACATACCGGTACCGTACCGTACCGTACCGACACACGGTACGGTCCGGTATGGAAAATGCATACCGGCCGGTTGGTTTTTTTTTTTTTTTTAAGAACTAACTCCAATAACACATAACTGATGAAGAAATGCTTAAAATTAATATTCAAATGTCAAATACATGAATACAATTTTTAAAATGCGGACGAATGACGTCCGTCGTACCCATACATATCTTCGGCTTCGGGACATACCGACATACACGGCTAAGGTCAACACTATAGTTCTCTAATGCTCATATTTGGAAATTTTCCCATGGCATAATGCCTTGGTATCCATTATACCACATTGACATTAGCGTTTCTTTGTTGGGTTTCCAAGAACTAGACCTTGTATCATCAGTTGAGTAGGTACTGGATACAGAGTAGGTGGATTCAGAAACCTCTTGCAAACTACTCAACATATCGTGATGGTAATCTTGCAAAGCTGTCGGTCCACCTCTTCGACGCGAGCCTCTCTTCTTGTACACCTGAGTTGTTTGTCCGGTACTAGCACCACGGTCATCATATTGGGTGGCGTGATCGAAGTATTGCTCATTTGTCCATGGATCATCATATGGCAATGTTGATGGCACGACGGTGTCTTCTCCACTAGCTCCATCATCATCATCATCTCCTCCGTCTTTTGTGCTGCTACTGCTATGAATGGAGGGTTCGTCTTCTTCGTCCTCTTCTGTTTCTGCAATCGCTTCCAAATGATCAATTGGTCGTTTACCTTTGGCTTTGCCTTTTGCCGTTGAAGGTGTTGCCTTCTTTTTTCCCTTTGATCAGGAAGATGGAGAGTCTGATTTGGATCGGCGTCTTGCTTGCCGAATTCGTTGAGAGTCCAAGGGAGTAATGGCTATGTCTTCTGGTTGGCTCTCAGACTCAAGTGCATCAGATATAATTGGTGAAGGCTGAGGTGGTTCGCCTGGTTCATCAAGAAGAGGCTGGTCGCTCTCCATTGCACTCCACCAATTAATTATCGAGTCCGTATCGTCTTGGACGAACTCAACATCGAACGGATCTACATGTCGAATATCTTCGTTTTCTAATGTCCGCATTCGAAGTCGCATGTTGTAATGAACATATACTAGCTTCTCTAATCGGGCATATGAAAGCCGATTGCGCGGCTTGGTATGAATTAAGGAGAAGGTCGACCAATTTCTCTCGCATCCACTTGCTGATGTGGTTTGCGAGAGGATACGTGTTGCAATCTTCCGAAAAGTTGGAGCTTCGATTCCAAATTGCAACCACCATTCAACTGCAATAGATTTAAAATTGATTTTAGTAACGAGATTACCAATTTTATAATTAATAAATAAATTGAAAAAAATTATATCTACCTGGATCCATAGAATCTCGGCACGATATTGCAAATGGATCTCTGAAATTGCCACTTGAATCTCGAAAATATTTTGATTCATTTAGAGCTTGCGCCGCTTCTCTGGTTGTTGCCGACATTCGTTGTATGACCTTGCGAAGCGGATATAAGAAACTATCCGTCGTTCCAAGATCATATCGATACTGGTATGCGGGATTTAAATAATACGCTACAAAAAATTATCAATTTAATAAGTAATTTAGCATAATGAATTAAAATTAAATAAATTTTAGAAAATTAAATAAAAAATTACCCGCGATGTGTATGTCACGACCCATTTGATCCTCCCACCTCTGGGAGATAATGTCGATGAAGGGTTTATACTTGGTCTCCGAAATCAACACCCTCTTGATTTTTTCTTGTGCTTGATGGATGTAGTAGTAGAGATGACCCATTTGAGGCGTCTTTTCCATCTCCACCTGTTGTAGAACCTTGTACAATGGTTCTACGGCGACGACTATCTCCGCAACGTGATCCCAGAACCGCGTGTTGAGGACGTTCTTCTCGGTTTGCTTTCCATCATTAGTTCCGACATATCTTGATGTAGACCATTCATCACTTGTAAACATTGATCGAAGGCCCGCCTTACGTTGTTGGAGCGACCTTAATGCGATGAAATTGGTTACAAAACGAGTCGCTCCCGGTCGAAGAATTTCACCTAAAATATGAAATTATTATTAGTAATTATCACCTAAACTAATTAATAAATAAATACTATAAATTATTTTTAAAAAATACCTTCTGTAAATTTTCTCATAAGGGCGTGTACCCATGTGTGGTTGTATATGAAGCGCGTAATTTGTTGCCCCTTTTTTACCGTCTTATTCACCATCGATATATCACCGATATCTTTCATCATTAGGTCTAGACAATGCGCTGCACATGGAGTCCAATATATGTGAGAATAATCCAGTTCAATTATCTCACCAGCCCTTTTGAAATTAGCTCCGTTGTCGGTTATAATTTGAACAAAGTTCTCGGGTCCATTCTCCTCGATCACCTCCTTCATCAGCTTCGAGATGTAGAGAGAACTATGGACTTCATCGGATGCGTTCACCGACTTGTGATAGATAACCCTCCTGTTGCAATAGATGAGGAAGTTGATGATGCTCATTCGGGTTGGACCGGTCCAACTATCGCACATCAAAGTGCATCCGTAATCCCCCCATTGCCGCTTGATTCTGTCGATCCATTGATTTATTTCCTTGACCTCTTCTTCAAGGAAAGGTCCTGAAATTTCATACGGAGTTGGAGGGGTAATACCTGGGCCTACCTTTTGGATGGTAGACACCATAGTTCGGTAGTACGGGTTGTTGGCTGCATTTGCGGGAATCCGGCTGAAGTGGAACCATTTGGAGATGGCTTTTCCCAACTCCCACTTCTTCGACTTGCCGTACATATCGTCTATGCGTTGTTGCTTTGCCGATGAAGGAGGAAATGCCCTGGGATCAAGATCAGAAATATCAACATTAGTTCTCCTACCACTTGCTCCGAGGTTTGTGAAGAATCCACGAAGGCCTCTGCTGCTTCCTCTGCTCTGAGTTTGAGGTGCTCTCATGCTAGAACTCCGACCAATATAAGGACCGGAGGGAATTGGACCGCTTCGGTCCATTGCTCCGGCAGCCGAAGTTGAGCCGACGCTGCTTATCCCACCGCTGCCACTGCCGCCGCCATATTCGAATTGAGATCCGGGATAATACATCCGTTCTCGTTCGAATTCAGCATGCTCCAATGAAGCTCGGATGCCGGCTTCAAGTTCCGGATCCTCGTCGTTATCGCCACCTCGAGCCTCATAATGGCCACCGCTGACATCTTGGGTAGCTCGTCGGTCGAACTCGGCTTGTTGAGCTGCAGTCTTAAGACGTTCCTCCTTCTTGTTGTTGAGTTGCGCTTTGAACATCTTCCGGACTTCGGTCGGTACTTTGGTGCAATTGACGACGTCGGGATATCCTCCGGCCAAGTGTTGCTTCAATCGAGTGATGCCTCCACCACGTGAAATCATATTACAGTGGTGGCATTGCCAGTGATGAGCCTTCTCCAACCGAGTACCGTGCTGCCATGCGGGGTCGGCTTGAGATTTCGGCGCCATTTCGATAGAATTTCGACGTAGAAATTAATAAAGAGAGAGATTGAGAGAGATTGAGAGTTTAGATGGGTAGAGGGGTGAGTGAGGATGAAAGAAGTGTTTTGGGGGCTTTATATAGCCCCCAAATCTATCCCAAACGGCTCTATAGCCGTTTGGGATCACTATTGATCATACCGGGCGGTATACCGCCCGGTATGTATGTAATACCGCCCGGTTTGGGCGGTATGATTCCCCATGTGGCCGACAGCCCTGTCGGGCTGGGCGGTATATCGCATCATACCGCTATATACCGCCCGGTATACACAATATACCCGGTTTTTTTCAAAACCGGGTATATCGAATACCGGGAAACTCAAAAACCGGTATATACCGGCCGGTATATACCGTTTCGGGCGGTATTTTAAACCTTAGTTCTGAGATACCAAGCCCTCAAATGCCACACAATATGACTGGGAAAAAATAGGAAAGTATATAAGAACTCAAAGAATAGGAACTTCTATGCTCAAACTATGTTTTCTTCCTCTTCCTCTTATGACTCTTCTTCACCTATGTAGAATTAAACCTCCCTGCTGCTTGGAGCTTTAAGAGGGCATGATGCTGCTCAATTTTTTTTGCTGTACATAATGGAAATGTGCAACCACATAATAAGTTTCATGTAGAGCAACGTCTAGCCCAGAATTTGCTATAACTATAAACTATTCCAGTGAGCCTCCTATGTTAAACAAAAAGATTAACCCTACAGCAAATAACATGGGTGTTTGAATTGTATCGAACCTCCCCACATGTTAACGGTCCAACTAAAAATTTTGATCCCATTGGGGGCAGCTATGATCATGGTAGCTGCGGTGAAGTAGGCACACAACCAAGCTTCAGGCAAGTTCTAAAAGTGGTTGGCTCCATCTTCCAGAGGAAAAAGGTCTGAAATGCACATATGAGGGTCGATTGCTATTGCGCACTGACACTGAGCACTGAACGGAAACATTAGAAACTCCAAGACACCTACTCTGGTTGTTTCCATACCATGTTTCCTTTGCCTACTAAAAAAACCTTAGGCCCTCTAACCCATGCATAACCTCCCAAGGAGGACGAGGTACTTAAGCTGGACGATAACTGGGAAAGTTGGAAGAGCAAGATGGTATCGCAGCCCCAACACAGCTAGAGAAACCTGTCTCAAGTCTCAACGACCCAAACTATATTCTTCTCCAGAAAAGAGTAATGTATGTCCTTGTCAAGGTCATGGCGATGGAAATTGCAGACTAGGCACACATTCCTTGTGGCATATATACATGGTAGTGGTAGGCATTAAACCAAGCAACTTCCATTTCGGGAAGTAAATCGAGGGACTTCCGGTTTGGGAAGTAAACCAAAGCCAGTTGGATTAGGGGGTAGGGGCAGCAAAGCAGATAGGATTGGTGACAGGATTCGGGACAGGAAACTGAGGAAAGCGGCTTGCGGATTAGGGACATTCCCCCGGGGGCTTGGGGGGAACAACCATTGAATAGAAGCACTGCAGCTTGAATGGAACATCTCATGGGAAGAAAAATGTATGTTTCTCTAGCCCGAGAAGAACTTCAGAGTTTTTGGCTTAAATGGCTCTATTTTCACTATGCTCCACCATTAGAGAATAAACAAAATACATGCATATAGGCAAACCCGACGAACAACTAAACCATCTGTTTCAGGAGCTACAAGGAGGAAAAAAGATGATTTGGATGATTAATAAGATAGGGCAAAATGTAAGTCGAAGTTCAAGCTAAAGCAGGCGCAAGAAAAAGAAAGAACTACCACTCTGTGGAAAGGACTCGGCAAGGCAGCCAAGGCAGTCAAAGGTCAGTAAGCTCATTAATGCCAGTAGTCAAAGGTCAGTAAGCTCATTAATGCCAGTAGTCAGACAAGGCAAACAAGGGAAGTAAGTAAGCTGGGAAGGCAGTAAGGGAGGGCCAAGTCACTTACTTTGACCTGACAGCTAACACTAGTGCTATTAACTGTTACCTAGGAAAGCTAGTCACAGGAAAGGAAGGATCGCTAGCTACTAACTTAAATGCTATCCTATTACCTAACCTATGTTATGTCACTAAGCAAGTAACATAAACCCTTCCTATAACTCCCTGACTGGAGAGACTTGATTTGCGTGCCTGATCTTCTTCTCCTCCTATTTAAATGTATTTGACATGATTTGGCTTCATCATGTTAAGCAAGCCTAGCCCACTTCAAATAACCCAGATAATGATTATCAGGCAAGTGTTTTTGTTATCCGGTATCAGGTGTACCGGATACCGGTTTTTTAAAAAACCAGTATGTACTGCCCTACGGTATGAATTTTAAAACTATGTTTTCAAGTCCAAGGACCAGGTGTTCTAGAGGACAATTATTGGATTTTGTTCCTCTTGTTAAAGAACATATTATCTATCTGCTCTATGTACATTTAAGTCGATAACTGCAATTATTCAGTGCCAACATAGTTGTGTTTCTTTAATAACATTTGCATATGTAAGATTGAATTGACTCAAAATGGTGAAAATTTGGTGAACCTAGGAGGATGCAGTTGCTACCATTCTTACTTTAAAATATAATGACAAATTAATACATAATTTGGTAGCATTGAAGTGGTTATTTAATAAACATATAAACCAAGTACCATTGAAGGAGCCTTACGCCCTTACCCCTCTACCAAGGCCTATTTGCTTGTTTTTTCATTCCGTTCAAACAAATTCACTATTATAATGACTTGGATGTTTTGCTATTAAGATATCCTTTTCTTAGTTTGTATGCCTGGGTAGTAATATCAAATTTATCTTATGGTGTAGGTGTCATTATCGTCCTTAAATCGCCATGCTGTGGCTAACAGAGGGGATGTTGGAACCCCCAAAGCCATTTGTCTGAAAAAGCATTTTGCGGCAATATTTCCAGAGAGTCAAATTGAAGCAAGGGTTCAGCTATATGATGCATCAGCTGAGGACGAAATTCTCTCCGGCAACCCTGATTTTGTTCTAGATTGCATTGACAACATTGACACAAAGGTAATCTTTTGCAATATAAAGTATCAGTTTTCAGGTACAAGGATTCCATAACTGAGTTACAATTCCAAAATTTTCACACTATACTATACGTATATGGAATTATGGATCCATGAGTGAGTAGTGAATGCAGATCCAAATATGGCAATTCTCATCTCTGCAATAAGCATCATGGTTACTTTTTTAATTTATTCATTGGTAATACATTTAGACCATGCTTTCCATCTTTTATTTTTTCCTTGAACATTTATTTACACTATTTTTTATATATTTTTCTCAGGTTTATTGTGTTTCTACTGTCATGTTTTCTTCTTTTAATGATTGGTTTTCTATAATTTTGAAATACTCATGTAGGTTATTTTGAAATGTTAACATGCAAATTTCATTTTGGAAACTCTAATAAAAATGTGAAACATAATCTTATAGGTTTCTGCTATTTTATGCATTCGTAATGTGTGAGTTAGTTCATAAGGTTGCAGAGTAGCATCCAAGTGGCTCTGCTAGTAAAACTAGATAACTAGTTAGTAGTAAAATATTCTGAGCAATTGATGTGATCAATGCGAGGTATATGATGGTAACGTAGTTGAAATATTGGGAGGGATAAATGCTGTTTAGTTTATCTGTTTTTTCCACATCGTGCATTTTTGACATTGCATTCTATTCTTTGACACATTTGAATAAATATTGCGTGACATATAGGTGAATTTGGTATGATGGGTTCCTGTAAATTGAACGAATTGAACATTGGGCTCATGAATAATGAGTGAAAAAAGGATTCTGCTTTGGCACATTACTCTTTCTTGTCCGTACACCATGATATAAGTTTGTAACTTGGGATGGGATTTGATCAATCAAGTGAAGGAAGGCAACAGTTTCTCTACAAATGCCATAACTGAGATGATTCTGCAAATTATATCAGAACAACTTGGCAAGATGAATGAATGCGGCTTATTTGTTCTTAAGATCGTTAGGTGGGAACTAAATTTGTAACTTGGAAAGCAGCCATGCATTCTCTGTTTAGTCAAACCTCCATGCTCTAAATTTGTAACTGTTCTAATTTGGTTCTTGCTTCTTTGCAATCTATCTGTACACCTTAAGGAAGTTGTTTATTTTTGTTAAGACTTATGTGTGATTATGTAATTCCTAGGGACTTGGTTGTAATAATGTATTCCATTGTTATTTTTATATATACATGGTAGAGAGGGGCTACCAAGTGAGAGGGTTTTCTCATCATTTCCCTCATAACAAATTTCACTCGACACTATGTGTATAACTTAAGTTTTTCATGGATGTTTGCATGATATTCATGGACATAATCTGACAAGCAGACATCATCTTGCAGAAATACAATGAATTAGAAGTTAAAAACAGAAGGTAACAATATAAAGACTTGTTAACTAGTACTGTGGGTGCCCCAACATGGCAATATGTATGCCAGTTCATGTTCAATTGGCAAAGTGCAAAGTTTTTCTTGGTGTCAGCCTTCAAAGGGGTAAAATTGTAAAAGAGGTTGTTCGTAACAAAGATATGGTCCATACTTTGACCATTATTTTACATGACAGTATATCAATTTGTATTTTAATAGAGGGTGGCTTAGCGTAACACCACTTGTGACTTAGAAGTCATGGGTTCGAGCCACAAATTTGCAAAAAAGTAGGGGGAAGCTGCGTACATTAACCATTAACCCTTCCCAGAGCCCACAAAAGTGGGATTGCTTCGTGCACTAGGTCACCCTTTATATCAATTTGTATTTCAAGTTCAAGTTATAATATGTATTATCTTAAATAAAAAATCTGTTGTGGACATCATGTTAGTAGATTACATGTTGCATAGTTTATCCACTTCCTTGAGGCGCCCCTTTTATTGATTTCATTTTAGGTGCTTCCAACTCACTCTCTCTCTCTGGGTCAAATATGGTCACTTTGTCTACATCTATAAGACAAACTTCTACACATGAACCTGGCTTATAACTTGACTCAAGTGGATAATCAAATGAGAGTCATTTTAAGACTTTACAAGTTTACATGGCATATTTAGTTGTCTGATTTATAGAATGAAAAAAGGAGATGTTGGAGAGTATTTTAATCCATATCATGTTATAAAATCTTGGGTGGTATGGTACAGTACAGGTGGTAACTATTGATTTTCAACTTTTCCATATTGGTATTGGACGGTGCATGAAAATACCACTTGTATCTTCCACTACAGTGTCTATACCAGACATACTGGACAAGTATAGTTTAGTACAAGCCAACTACTATTTTCTTTAGATGTTGGAGTTTTTTTTTCTTCAATTTTCAGTGACTATTCTAGTAACGGCTGGTTTTTAGGATCTTTCAAGCCTATATAAAGGTCTCAAACCCTTTAATTACTCTATCTTTGTCCTCTTACTTCTCCAAAGCTCTAAAAATCTTACTAAATCTCTCCCATCTCTCATTTTCTTCCTAAAATTCTGGTAACATATTGCCTAGATATTATGATGCAGACCACTCTTTAGCTTTTTAGATTTCAATTTACTTTTATGAAACTTTAAGTGTTGTATTTGAATTTGTAGACTTGGAAATTTTGTATGTTTTATTATGAATACTTTCAAGCATTTTAGTGGAGTATTATATGAAAAATAGGATTTGGAATTAGAAATATTAGCAGAATAAGTCCCATTTGTATTAGACTGTACTGTGTATCTGTACATACCGTGTATCAGTATGATATGTATGATACTGAAATACTGGTATTGGCTAACTACGGAGATTCTAAACCATGATTCATATACTAGAGTCTGCAAAATGATTTAAAACAGAATATTGCTACCTTAGGCATTTATTTGGAAAATGTTACGTGATGAAATTTCATTATACTGTTATCTATGTTTAGGAAGTGAAGATTTTAATTTTGTTTAGGCTGATAAAAAATATCTAACAGGTCTCTTTGCTTGCTGCTTGTGTACGTAGAGGTCTAAAAGTTCTTTCTGCAATGGGTGCTGGTGCTAGAGCTGATCCAACACGAATCCGTATTGCAGATTTGAGAGAATCAACAAATGATCCACTCTCTCGATCGGTAATAATCTACTGTGCATGTTTGTTTTATTTGATTTTCCCTTTTTAGATTTCCCCTATTATTTCTCAACAAGTCCAACTACTAATAGTTCTGGAAATGCTAGTTGGACATCGCAGTACAACTTATTGGTGAACAGCTTAGAATTTCACCAAAAGCCAACATGTTTGTTTTATTTCTCACCAAAAGGTCTCTGAACATTTCTTTGCAACTTAACCCCCATAACTCTAACATCCCTTGCTTTTAAAAAGGGCTTGAAGATTTGTTTTGTGCCCCAAGTAGTTAAATGAATACAATCTCATACATAATATTTGGTATAAGGTGTACACACCAGTCCATTAGAGCTCTTGGTTTGACTACCCTTATATGAGGGTTTGCCTAGAAGTCTAGAACTGTAGTCTTGAGAAGGTTGCATATAAAAAGACAATCATAGTGCAAGAGGCTTCGGCAAATTTCGAGTTTGGGGAGGCTTAATGCATGCAACCTTACTCTTATGAAGCAAAGAGGCTATTTTTGTGACTCTAACCCTAGTCTCCCAAATAGAAGTTAAGCATTCGTCTTTCACCAGTTGCATGTGAGGTTTGGTGTGTCATATGCAATATTAATATATGGTAATATGCATAATCAGATACAATAACAACTAAGCCTTAATCCCATGCTAGATGGGGTCGACTATATGGATTCTCTATCTTCAAATCCCTCTGTCCAAGGTTAGATCTGCCTCAATATCTAATAACCATAGATTCTTAAACACTATTTCTCTCCACGTGATCCTAGGCCTACCTCTATCCTTCTTCCTACCTTCTACTACTAAACCATCTTAAACGACATTCTCTTAATTTGTCTCCAATATGTGCTACATGAATCTTCTCTCGGATGTATTCATTTCTAATCTTGTCCAATATTGAATGACCACTCATCCACCTTAGCATCCACATTTCTGCCACATTTAACCTGTTTATATGTTGAATTTTAGTTTCCCAACTCGCTCCCGTATAACATGGCTGGTCTAACCGGTTCTATAAATTTTTCCCTTCACTTTGTTAGCTATCTTCTTATCACATAGCACAAGTGTGGTACTTCTCCATTTCAACCATCATGCTTTGGTTCTATAGGCTAGATCTTTATCTATCATCCCATCATTTTGGAAAATAAAAATGGAGCCTAGATATTTAAAGTGGCTACACTTAGGAAGTTACACCACCTAGACTCACTTCCCTTCTATCCTTCTTACTTAGACTAAAATTACACTACATAGTACATATATTTGGTCTTGCTTCTACTTAACCTAAAACCTTTTCTCTCAAGGGTGTTTCTCCATACTTCTAACTTATCGTTAACTCCTCTCGTCTCATCAACTAGTACAATATCATCTGCAAACAACATAGACCATGGGATATCATCTTGTATACTAGTAGTCAATTATGAGTTGAGCTCTTAACCAGCAAATAAGATGTCTCTAAATTTTGTAATTTATAGATCTTAGTTGATCATATATAAGAATATATCTTGAGACTTGAGAGTAATTCTTTAGTTGTGATGGCATATTACATTGACAACAATAGGCAGGTGGTATGTACTAACTTGTCATTATTTAATGCTACAATTTACATATGATGAAGTTATATGCTTTCTAGTGATTATTAAATCTGTGCAATAATAGTTGATTGCAAATACATATCTGATACATGCCCTCCAATATTGCTTCAATTTTGGATTCTTACAGAATTAGATGGAATAGGATTGAAATGAGATCAATGAATTTATCACAATATACCATCAGATTAGATTTATGATGAAATGTAAATGTTGGCCATTTCCATATAGTGCTTTTCAGTAGAGTAATTATTTGGTACGCTAAGCTCACTGATTAAGCAAACATAGGTTTTTAATTACTTTTCCATAGTTTATTACTTGTTTGATTATTATTATTTTCGTTTTGAACAAAGACAAGAAAGCATCTAGTTTGTCATGCTCAAATTATTTCTTGTCACTGATGCGCTGATGTTTTTCTGAACAGGTGAGATACCGCTTGAGAAAAGACTATGGGATTGAGGGTGGAATACCTGTAGTGTTTTCTTTGGAGAAGCCAAAGGTGAAGCTGCTTCCTTTTAAAAGTTTAACTGGAGAAGAAGAAAACCCTTCAGATTATCAGGTTAGAAATTTCACCCTCCAGCTTCCTTATTTGTTTAATTGGATGGTAGAGGATGAAAAATTTTCTTTTCTTCACAAAGGATAATAAGGGATGTTGCTATTTACAAGTTGTAAAGAAATTATGAAGGATTTATATCTCAATACTTTTCTCTTGGGCAACAATAGATTAGCAAATGTTCACCTTAATGATTTTGCTGCTATGCAGTCAGGGTAGCTGCATTAATTTTTGTTGAAATAAGATTTTGAATTGTCATCTCAAATAAACTTTGGTGCCAGATAGTGCCAGGTTTCAGGGTTCGTATCATACCAGTTCTTGGTACAATCCCTGCAATTTTTGGGCAAGTAATGGCCTCCTACGTTGTGACTCAACTAGCAGGAATGTCTGTCGAAACAGAACCTGTGGTCAATTTGGATTTGGATCATTATCGGATTATTCACAACCGTCTTCTTGAGCACGAGGAACTAGTTTATGGCTCAACCAATCAAGTAATGGTATGATATCTAAGTACCATTTAATATATTTCTTTAATTATGTTTTATATATTTTATTCTGCTATTAGTTAAACTTGTCTCTAGAAGAGGTGATTTATGATGGTTTGCTCAAACCTCTAAGAGTAAAAGCATTTATGTACATGCTGTTAAGTATAGTTTAAAATCTCGTACCGTATTGTAGCGACGGGTTGATACAAATTGGACTGTACTATTACGGTACCATCGTAGTGTACCGAGACATGGTACGAGCTGGTACAAATTGGTATGTACCAACTTGTACTAGATTTTTCCGAGTGTTTTTTTTTTCAATTTAAGCTCCAAACACATTATTTTATCATTGAAATGATGAAAACCCATACATAATCCACTAATAGAAGATGAAAAAACACACATAAACTCAACTACGATCCAATACATTAAAAAGATGAATTAATCTTTAAGTTATAATGAAAATTGACTTCAAGAAAGTGGAGAAAATGAGAGAGATTTGAGAGAGTATGATAGCTAAAGTGTGAGTGATGGGTAAATGAGAGGGTTTGGGGGTTTTATATAGCTCTCGAAACCATAAAAAATCGGTCCCAATGGCTCAAAGAGCCATTTGGAGTCAGTAAAAAAATGTCCAATGACTAGAAAACTAGCAATTGGCATGTACTACCCTGTAGGGTGGTACCAATCCGGTACACTCGGTACAGAAGTTGTACCGAGTGGTACAATCGATACACTCCGGTACCAGACTGTACCGAGATGTTCCAATACAGGACTGTAATGTTCTTATACTGGATTGTACCAAGATGTTCTAATTCCAAACTGTACCGAGATGTAATGGTATCGGAATGTACCGAGATGTACCGGTACCACCGGTACGGATTTTTGGGTATCAGGCTTGTCGCACGGTATGGTACGAGATTTGAAACCATGATGTTAAGTGCACTACTAAAATTGTCGATTCCGAGCAATCAAATATGTAACAAAGTAGAAGATTAAGGAGGAAGAAAGGGATATTTATCTTGTGTTAAAAGAATGATAAAAATGGTCCAAAAGTATCTTCTTTTCTTTTAAAAATACTCGCCATGAAGTATACTATGGTAAAACATATAACGTAGTTGATGTGCAGCTTGGAAGACAGATGTAAAATTGTTAGTTAGGGACATGGATTTGGCAAACCCGTTCCAAATGAATTGCTAAAATATGGGGTAATAATCAATTTCCTTACAATTGCATGTTGAACAAAATTGGCCAATGTAGACCTGTTTGTCTTCATTGTGGCAGTCTTTACGTTGGGGAGATGTAGTAAAATTTGTATCCATATGTAAAGTAAAATAGGCTCTGCTAGGTTTAATACTTTGACATGAATGATCCCTTGTCTTGTCTACAATGGTAACTCTTATTTCTTTGCATAAACAAAACTACAAATTGTTTTGAGAGCTGGTTGATAGGGTCTAGGAAGTTTGTATTTAAAATGTTTTAAGTCGACAAGGAAGTTTGTCTCCGTTCCTTTTTCTTGAGGATGGATAAGTAAACATCCATTGTATGCTTAAGCAGTTCACATTATTTTGAGTGTTTTTTTGTATCCTTAACTTTTCTTAGTGAAATTTTAGGTTGATGTTGAAGAGGTAATGTACATTGTCAAAGAGTTGTGGCATGGAAGAAGTGCAAGGGATCAATCGACAAAAGATGTCGGTCGCCAAATGTGGCGGTCTGTTAATGAGTTAATGCTTGTTAGGTATGTATTGCTTGTTGGTCAATACCTGTCAATCGATCATGATGGATAATCCAGCTGTTACTCTTGTTTATGTCCTAATGTTCAGTTTAAGTTTCATAATTTATGTATATATGTTGTATGGATTCATCTTCCTTGAGTTTATGTTCTTCCATTTAGGTTTAGCTTTATGATAGACTTCTCTTCTTTCTTTTTCAAGTTTCAAATAGTGTTTTAATTTAGAATTTTACTATCTATATTTTTGTAGCTTTTATTTATTTTATTTTCATTATTATCTTTTTGGAATATTTATTTTGATGGTACATATCATTTGTTGTGCTGTTTTATTGCCTCAATGACAGCATATCTTACATTATGGAAATAATTCATTTTACTACTATGATGATTATGTTAACGGGCACTCTTACAATTCCAACAATATAGCAACTATATCATGGAACCCTCTCAATGATTCATAATGAGAATATGCTTGAAGTATATAATAGTGATGAGTGACTTGGGGCTCAACTTGATTGATGTTCAATGCAGCTTTTAAAATGATAGTTCAATTTTCAATTGTGATCTACTTCTCTGCCTTCTGGGTAAAGATTGGTTGATATTAGCTATGATACATTAAAGTTGGCTGATTTTTTACTAGTGCTGGGACTTCCACAGCTTCACTATATGAAAATGAAGTAAAGGAGAACAGAGAGAGGCAGAAAAGAAACAGAAGAGTATGATTAACTGCTATTATTATACTTTTTATTTACCAATTCATTATTCTTGTTACTAGCCACATAAGTTATTTGTTATTCAACAAACCATCATAATACTTTGCAACCATTGTGCTTGTCATTTGGCACCAATCTACAACATTACTTGATAGAGAACACAAAGGATATCAGTGAAGGAAATAGGATAGAAACTAAAAAGTCAGTCTCTTATAAGATATATGCTCTGACATAGAAGGAACATGTCACAAGATTCTCGTTATTCTTAAATATGATGGGCTATTTTTTAGATAATGTTTCTATTCTGTCCTTTAAACATTTTACATGCATTTTGATTAGAGAAGTTTAGATGCTAGGCTATTATTAACCTCAATGCTATAGCATTAAATCTACTTTGAGCCTCATAGGATAAAGGAGGATAGGATAAGTGATGTATTTATATCCATTGTTTGTTAGTGCATGGATTAGAAGAATATAAAATTAATATTATATCCGATGTACACCGGATTTAAAAAATTATTATCCAATACTCCCTCATCCCTCATTTAATATCCTATCCTTATCCTTATCCTCCTATCCTATCCACTAAAGCAAACATACCATAATTATTTATTATGTTAATATATTTGTATGATATGATTAACATTTAAATTATTGTTTTTGTTGATTGTGATCTCATTGACCTGATCTAACTATCTTCCATAGCCATTCATTATATATTGTAAACTATGTTGAAAATATAATATAATGATATTATCCATAGTTTCAGAAAAGCTTAAATAATAATTGTGTACATTTAGTGACTTCCACAATATTTTTTTTCTGGAACTTATATTTATTAGATATCTCATAAAGCCGCCAGTTTCTGCCAAAGTATAATATCTGATTCATATCTATGCTGTATTACTTTGTG
Organism: Canna indica; assembly: GCA_034359265.1. NCBI lineage: Eukaryota > Viridiplantae > Streptophyta > Magnoliopsida > Zingiberales > Cannaceae > Canna > Canna indica. The sequence goes on along the minus strand of CP136898.1, from coordinate 23,920,300 downwards.
GCATCTACATTTTCAGCCATCATATCTTCTTTCATTACAGTTTGTGGTTTGAGGTGCCAATAACTAAAATGCCATTTGCAACGATGTTCTTTTTTGCGTATGTTGCTGTTAGCCTGTTACTATATTAGCATGCAAGTGGTGAGCTCTTATTAAACAACAATAGAACCAAAGCTTGTCCAAACCTGTTCTTGAAACTACTCCTAAGCTGTTCGAAATTTGACTTCATTGATGTCCTTGTTGAATAACCTTATCCAGGTGGGACAAGGCCAAACCAGCTACAGTTTCAAACTTGATACTTCTTAAATTTATTGAGGTAAGTTTGCCTATGTGATATGGAAAATCTAACAGGCCTAATTTAATTTAGTATTATCAATTTGTTTCAACTTCAAATTTCATGTATGATGTCATTGCTTTATTTATCTATCAAAGTGCATAATGATGTAATGCTAAATTCTTCTATATCCTGGACTCCTAGTGTTAATATAGTTAAAAGATCCTTTTTATTAATGTGAATGACCATCATTATGTTAATTATCTTTGAGTTATCTTCTCAAGTAAATTGGAGTTGTGGATTAGGGTTAAGCTCAATGAAGGGCAGGTATTATATATCTTGTGTTCTTTGCCTTGGCTTATGGACTAGACTTCGGTCTCGTTTGGTTGACATGGGAAGTAATTTTCTGCAAAAAGTTACAATTCACATGAATTAACTTTCTATATGTATTTTCCGAAAAGTACCTAAAAAATGTTTGGTTGACAAAAAGTTAATTCATAAGAAGTATAACTTTCCCTCTAGAACATGTTTGGTTGACATGAGTACTTCCTAGGAAGTACATATCAAATGACCAATATACTCTTTTTAAAATCTCTTTATAAAATAATATTTTAATTTATATGCATTAGTATATATATGAAAAATAAATTTATTTATAAATTAATATTTTAACATATATATATAATATAATATAATTTTTGCATATATAATTAATATAATATATACTTTATTATATATGAAAAATTAATTTTTATTTATAGTTAATATGAAAAAATTACATATTTTTATTAAAAATAAATTAAAATAAAATAAATATGTGAAAAATTCAAGGATTATCTAATCTATAATGTTGGGAATATAAATTATAAATTATGTACTAAATGCAAATGTGAGGGTGAAATTGACTTTTTCCTTCAAATACAATGCGGGAAGTGCAACTTACCTGGGGGGCCTAGGTAAGTTACTTCATGCATTTTGCAGAAAGTTGCACTTACTCAGAAAGTTGTACTTCCTGCAAAATATAGGAAGTGTGTCAACCAAACATGAGCACTTTTTTCTACTTCCTGGGAAGTACAACTTCCTGCATAAAGTAGTGTCAACTAAACGAGGCCTTAGGTTTGCGCTTTTGGTTTACAAAACTTTGATATAAACTAAACAGCTAAACTGATGCCAAAGTACATTTGGCTAAGATTAAGATAATACTATAAAGAAGGGATGATTCAAGTTTGAAGACCACAATTGTTATTTGGCATGTTTCCGGGCTTAATCTACTTTGAATTAAATATTTTGTTGGTGTAAGGGCATTTGGTAAATGTATTGGTAACCTCTACCTTCATCCAAGTTGGTTGATTTGCATTTTCTTTTGGAACCAATGACTTGCATTGTATTTGACATGTATTTTCTTCTCATCCTTTTGGCATAGTTTAAATGATGAAGATAGGATTCAATGACACTATATAGAGCTAATACCATATTCACTTTGTTTGTAGTAATCACTCCTAGCCTCCTAAAGAATTCCAATTTCACCATTCATATAATGTTTTAAAAGTAAAAATTTCATCAATTTTCTTATTAGCTTCTGTTCTAGCTTCACTTTATTTTCTTCTTGGCTAAAGTAAGCAAGTGTTTATGGAAACAAATAGAATATTGTCATATGCTTATTATTTGAGTTGCTTTTTTTTTCTCTTGCTTAATTATTTGAACTAGCAAATTTCTTTCTGGCTTGTTCAGGTGGATGTGCATGAATCTACAACTCTAGACCATATAAAGGAGGAAGAACCTGAATTTTATTCTATGGTGACTAGTGTGCTGAATCGGGCTAAAGTTGATTTCTGTCTATGATGTAAGTATAGCGCTTTCAAGTAATTTAATGGCCGAATGTTTATAATAACTATGGTTATGGTTTGCTTGTAGAAACACATGCGAAGATGATATTGCCAAAAGCAAACGCAAAGTGTCCAATCTTTTTAGCCAATCGGGCTCAAATTTTTGAAATTCTGATAGTAGCATCCATGCAAAATTTGGCATGCAGAAAATCAGATGTCAGCACTAGTGCAATTAAAGGATGATTGCAACAGTACTTTCAGAATCCATCAATGTTGCTAATCTAATGAAGTCCAACTCAAGTAACCTCTACAAGTGAAAAATTAGGTTTACATGGCTTCTTGTAGTTTGATATTTGTGTGTGCATGGGGCACGTACTGTAGCTTTTTCTAAGTCCCCCCCCCCCAACCCCAACCCCCACCAGCTAGATTATTTTAAAAATGTTTTCTGCTATGTGGGCTTGACATCCTCTTTGTTTTGTAATTTATTTAAAAGGACTTTAGTTTTATTCAATATGACACAGTCTTCATGTTTTAAATTTTTTACACAAGGGTTGACTTTTTTAAACTTATATTTTATGACTACTTCACTCTAGGTATTGGCTTGTACAAGAGCATGGTTGCTTTATTTTGAGTAATTTGATTATTTTTAAAAAGCAAATTGTCAAAAACATGTATTATTTAGGATATTGCCAAAATTATATTGGGTAAAAGGCAAAAAGTCCTCCGAACTTTAACAAAAGATCATACGAAATTTAAAAATATGCAAAAAAAATCTCATGGATTATTGAAAAAATAGCAAAAAGATTTATGTTTTTATCTCTCTATTAATCTTATAATAAAAAATACAATTTTTTTGCATTATAATCAAAGTTCATGAGATTTTTTTGCATCACAATCAAAGTTCATAGAGTTTTTTGCATCGCAATTAAAATTTAGAGGTTTTTTTTCATAGCATTGCAAGTTGAGAGCGAGAATTTAAAAATATATATATATATTTTGAAATATTTATATAATTTTTTGACATGAAAAAATTACATATGGACGAATGAAGTGTGGACACCTGATGTGGAATTCTATTTAAAAAATTAATGGATAGATAATGACATTGGTCTTTTCGCTAGTTTTTAATAGTTCGTGAGTTTTTTTGCATGTTTTTAAAGTTCGTGAGTTATTTTGTTAATTAGGCTAAAATCACGAGGCTTTTTGCTTTTTACCTTAACAAAGTTCCAAAATATGAATGATCAAAATTATGAGACTTACTTGAGTAGTATTTTATTCTTGTTTGGTTGAGAAGTTGTACTTCTTAGGGAGTAGATAAAGTATGTCTTGTTTCGTTGACATATTTTTTGCATTTTATAGGAAGTTCAACTTCATCGGAAAATATAACTTCTTACAAAATGCATGAAGTAGTTTATTTAGGGGATCAAGGTAAATTATACTTTTGTCCCTATGCCTTGTTGGCGGGAAGAAATGTCGAGATATATGTCTCGTCTATTATCCCTATGCAATTCTACAGAACAATTGTTGAAATGTTAGTCAATCACATTACACTTGTAAGGATGTAAATGCATTTTGCCTTATAATATGATTACCACCTAAGATGTCTTGAATCACTACAAGAAAAACGAGCATCAATGACGAAAATTTTGTGACGGATAAAATATCACAAACTGTGATAGATTTGTGACGAATTTGTGATTACGTGAAATGAACTATTTTTTCAAATCAGTAATGGGTGTATGACGAACATGTGATGGAAAATTCGACATAAGATGGTTCCATCACAAATTAGTCACATAATTTTTGACCAGTTTGACCTAGAATTTTTAATAAATAGCATTAGTGACAAAATAGTGACTAATTTCATTTCTGTCACTAATATTCTGACATTAATCTGTCACTAGAATTTTTTCTTCATATCCGTCACAATTTCATCACTAAGTCATCGCATAACAGTGACAGATCAATGACGGAGGTAAAAATTTGACACAAAATTAAACTAAATATTATTAAAGGAAAAGTTATCATATTTAGTCTCACATAGGTTAAAATTATTTTAACTTATTCTTAATCATCATAAATATAATTTTTTTAGTCTCATAACTATTTTAGTCACTAATACCCTTTAGTGACGGATTTTCAAGCACCAATGAAGATTTTTTCCCTTCTTCATGCACACTGAAAAAATTTGAATCCAACAAACTGGACCTCATTAGACTAAATTCACAAAAACCTACCGACGAGTTACACACTGTTTCATTGGCCTCAATCTTCCCCGTATCATGACTCCATATGACCCAGTATAATTAATCAACTTTTGGAAATATTTATAGATACGAAGAAGGCGAGCTTTCTTCTGCTTACATTTGTCACCCTCGTACTTAATCCCACATTTCTCCTTCAGTTTATTGCTAATATCTTCTCATATAGTCTTGTCAATTTAAGATTGTCTAGTTCAGCTTATTTATTATGCAAGAGGTACAAAAAAATTTCGGTAATATTTTTTGGCCAATTCTCCGACTCTCCCTCGGATTATAATGGTCATCCATATGTTCAACTTATTATATCTATTACAATTTAATTTTCACCCTAACAAAAATCGGTATACTAGTTATATCTACTTCCCACCAAAAAAGATGTATAAGCTTGGGCAAGTCATATGTTTGAGAGAAAATAGTAATAGATAAGCTAGTAGATTAATTTCAATATAATAATGAATCTGAGGATTCTTCTACACAAGCATAACAAAACATGCCATTATCAAACATGAATCAAACAAGTTGAAACCAAGTGATAGTTAGATTTATATCCATGTCATAGATATAATCAGCACAAGCGAATTGCATCAAGCATCTACACAAACATGAATGCTAGCTGATCAGTTTAGGTAATGGTAAGCAAGTTGCAGTAAAACATCAATGCAACATTTGAACATTAAATTTTTAGACAACATACAAAATATTACCATAAACTATACTATTCATAATTGGCCACCAAATGTCATTTCAAAGCATACAAATAGGTCAAATAATACAATATAGATAGGAATATTGTATATAGAACTGTAACATATCATGATTTCAAACATAGATTGAAACATGGCACTGCAAGCAGAAAATCCTCAAATTTGAGCAGAAAAAATATCTAACTAATCTAACTAATAGAAATATATTTTAAAGCAAATCTAACTAATTAACAAAAAAATATTTAACAAATCTAACTAATAGAAATATATTTTTAAGCAAATCTAACTAACACATTATTGTAACAAATCATCTATATATATATAAAAAGAAGCAATATGTCAATCACGTCTAATTTTTTTTCCATTTAATTTTTTTTTCGTCCAAATTTTTCTATTTGATCTTTTACTTATACCCTTGTATTTTTAATTTTGGTATGAACATTACTATTTGAAAATTTAATTTAATTTAAACCAATTTTTTAATCTTACTAAAGGTTTTTATTCTTTAAAATATAATTTTTATAATATGCTAATAATATAACATTTCTGAAAAACCTAGGTATACAAATATTTAATTTAAAAGTTTTATTTAAATTATTAAGAATATTAAAATATAGATAAAATTTATTTTAAATTTTAAATTTTAAATTAATTTACTATTGAAGTTTAAAACAACCATTTTTAAAAAATTATAAAAAAATAGTTTTAAATTTAATTTTTTATAATTTTAAATTAAATTATATTACAAAATTTGAAAATATTAGAAATTTTTTGATAGACTATTCTATTTATATAAAAATATATTAAAATATAAAATTTAATTTCAATTTTTTTTATTTTTAAAATCACATGTTAACCCTGCAAAGCACATGTCTTGCAAATAGTTAATATAACATATCTAACTAACAGAAAAAATATATTTAAGTAGAATGAAGTAATATAAATACATTTTTAACATAAAATCATCTAACAAAATGAGGTAATAGATTTAAGCAGAAAAAAATCATCTAACGGATCTAACTAATAATAAACATGTACCGCAAAGATTTAAATCTAGATCTAGCAAAAAAAATATCAAGATAGGGTACCGTGTAAGAAAACAATCATTTAACAATCAAAAACATCAAATAACAGATCGAGCAGAGGAAAAAAAAATCCAGACCTAAGCAAAAAATTAAGGTAGGGTCCGCGTTGATTCAGATCTAAGCAGAAAAGATATAGGGTCTGCGTTGATCCAAATAATATACTTTGGACGGGATCTCAAAGAATCACCGAAAAAAATCTAGATCCAAATCTCACAAATCTGACAACAAACACGAAGAAGAGTGTAGATTTACCTTGCGAGGAGAAATGAGAGTATACTTTGGACGAGATCAAGTTGTCACTGAAGAGATCGAAGAAGATGATTTTTTTTCGCCGTAGAGCTCGAAGGGTGAGGCGAGTGGTGAGAGATGCCCTAAACTCGTGTGATTTTGGGTTTTGTTTGTTTTCATGAAATCGGTAGAGATTTCAATTTATTTTTAAGTTTGCCACTGCATGTTTCGAATTGGTTTCGCGAAATCACAAGTTCTACTTGGAGTAGAACTCCGAGTCCAATACAAAAGCTGATTTTGCGAAATCTCGGTTTCACGAAACCAAACTTGAAATCCATCAATTTTTCATTACCAAACAACATTTGAACACCTGGTTTCACTTTTGGGCGAAAATGAATCTCGAAATCGAGTGTAACAAATAAGCCCTAAAATTTCTAAAAATATAGTATGACTAACTATTCTGAATGTCTTTTCCCAAATTTCCTATCACAGTTAGGACTTTATGTTAATCCTTATGTAAAAAATAATAAATCAAGCAGCATAAGTAATTGAAAATACCACACAATGTTTAATGTGAAAAATCTCCAAAGAAAAAAAAATAACTCATGGGACCTAGTCTAGGAATCTTCTACAATATTCTTGATTTGAAATTTATCCCTTTAGATTTTTAAGAATTTTTAGGAGATTTTAAAATAATTTATTTTTTAAAAATAAAAAATAATATTAATAATTTTTTAAAATTAAAATTCCACTATTGTGCTCCATTGGAAAAAAAAGATTAAATTTGCCCTTAAAATATTAAGAAGGATACAAATTTACCCATTAAATATATTTTGAATCAAAAACACTACCACCATTGCATAAGTGGATCAAATTTATTATTTTTCCTAACAGAAATCTACGTCAATAAATGAAAACTGACGTGGCAAGTGAAGCTTGACAAGATGCCATAGTGGAAAAACACGTGGCAATTATGTACAAACACGAGCAATTTAGCCCCAAAAAATACTTGAAGGATAAATTTGTATATTTTTCAATATTTAAAGAATAAATTTGTATTTTTTTTCATACTCAATGGATAAATTTAATCATTTTTACCTTAATTATTTGCTGACACTCTTGACAATTATATACATTTTTTTCTAAAAAAAAAAGACACAAATCCTAATTCATATTACTTAGGATAATCTTAATCAACTAAGTCATTAATCAGAACATGTCTTAATTAGATTGTATAAATTAGGTGGTATAATAAAAAATTAAATCATGGACCTCTTAGAGATTTTTAAATTAGGAACTGCAAATTTTTTGCAGCTATTGTTATTGTTATTATTATTATTTAATTTTATGTATCATCAATATAACCAAACTACTTATTCGGCAACAACTGAGGCTAAAATCTTTAAGAGGTTAATGATTTGATTTTCTATTATACCACCTAATTTAGAAATCTTTAAGAGGTTCATGATTTGATTTTTTTTATTATTTCACCTAATTTAGACGATCTAATTTAATGATCTAGTTGATTACAGTTATCCTACGTAATGAATTAGGGCTTTTGTCTTTTTCTTTGAGAGAAAAATAATAATTGTGAAGAGTATCAACAAATAATTAAGGAAAAATGATAAAATTTATCCATTAAATATTAAAAAAATATGCAAATTTATCATTAAAATATTAAAAAAAATATAAATTTACCCATGAAATATTTTTTAGACCAAAATTATCCTTGTCATTGCATAATTATCACGTATTTTTTCATCGTGATATTTTATGTTGCAAAACTTCATTTACCACACCAACTTTCATTTGTTGATTCGGATTTTTATTAGCAAAAAAAAAGAAGATAAATGTGTTTCAATTATACAACTATGAAAATGTTTTTGATCCCAAATATATTTAAGATGTAAATTTATACTCTTCTCAATATTTTACGGATAAATTTGAGTATTTTCCCATCCATTGGTCTGATTAGCGAACCGGTTAACTGATGCCGGTCAATTACCGATTGGGATTTTAAAATTATGTGTACATTACGGTCTTAACGGCGTCAGTCAAATCTGTTGATTTGGGCTTCTCCGTCTCGACAATTTTCCACGGTTGCTATAATTAAAGAAATGCCTTCTCCTGTTCTCCCGAAGGGGCGAATAATGATCAACGTCGTCATCCAATGCCCGGCCGGCGATCGCTAGGGCTTCTCCTCAGATGAGATCGAGTACCCGTCATGGCTTCCAAGCTTTTCCTTCTCCTCGCCTTCGCTCTTCTCTCTTCTTCTCGTTGCTCAATCTCCGGTAATGTTCGCTCTCGAAATGAGCCCCAAACCTCCTTTTTTTAATCCTAAATTGGCTTGTCCAGCAACTGTTTCAAGACTCCTCGACATTTATAAATTTTTGATTTGGTATGATGACCTCTTCGTCCTCGAAGGATCACTTATTGGTAGAAGAAGCTTTTAGAAGTCAAGTTCTATTGAGTAAAGATGCAGTCACTGTTTGTCTGCAGTCTACATGTTTGACCTATGCTTTTGAAACTTATTTACTAGTAAAATGTTTCAGGAGCGACTGACACTTTAGGGTCAGTTCCGGATCTTCAGAGTGCAATGTACCGAAATATTGAAAGCTTTCCATGCGTGAGGCTTCTGAATCTTTCTGGCGAAATTGGTTGTTCTAGTAAGTATGAACCATTCTGTAATTGTGTGTGCTTTAGACAATTTATTTCTGGTAACCATAAAGCACCATAATATCTTCCCCCGAGAGATGGACCTGCTTATGGACTATCAATTTTATGTATCAGATCCTGGTCACGAGAAGGTAATTGCCCCCATTGTAAGGCTCAAGAACAACCAAGATGAGTTGTCTCGTCCATCAGCTGTTTTACTTCCCATAGAGGAGTTGGAAAGTTTGTTCCTCCGGTATGACGGATTTCTAATCTAGTATATCCCTGCTTTTCGTGTTCTGGTAGTGTGCTGTTAGCTATATAATTGCCATATCATGTCCATAAATGACTTATCTACATTATTAGCAACTACTAATGTTTGGTAAAAGCCATGATTCCTACTGTTGCCTACTTGGCCTTTTCAATCTCACAAAGCTTACCTGAAAAGCAAACAATCATAGTTAACGAGAAAGACACTACATGAACTATTCATATTCCTCTCCGTGAATTTCATAAATCATACTAAAGTTCAACATATACACAGGTTGAATACGACAAAAATGCGGATGTTAAAGTGGATGAGTGCCTATACAAGATTGGACAAGATTAGAAATGAATATATCACACAAGGTGCATGTAGCACATATTGGAGACAAAATAAGAGAAGGTCGTTTTAGATGGTTTGGACATGTGCTACGGAGATCCAGGTGCCCCGGTTCAAAAATGTGATAGTTTAGTAGTAGAAGGTAGGAAGAAGGGTAGATATAGGCTTAGGATCATGTGAAGAGAAATAGTGTCTAAGGATCTACATTTACTAAATATTGAGGCGGATCTAGCCTTGAACAAAGGGATTTGGATACAGAGAATTTATAACTGACTCCATAGTATGAGATTAAGACTTAGTTGTTTTTGTATACACCTAATAGTTCATTTGGTATTGATGTGCATCCATCCAACTCTCTAAGATACAATTATTTTAAGTTGGTTTGTAAACTTCAATCTTGTTACTTACTATGATTTGGATTTGTGGTTGGTTCCACTCCTCACTCAAAGGCTTTATACAACATGGGTTCCCCTCTCATTGTTCTTGGAAAAAGTATGAAGTTGTCTATTTTGTTGGACTGAAACTAAGTACCATATTTATTGCTCCATTGGAAGGGTGCAATATATGTGAGCAAGACTAGTTAGGCCATAATTAAGTACTTATTGCTTATTGGTTGTAGTGAATTATTCTTGAATCGCAAAACCTCGAGAAGTACACATAAGTATAAAGATTAACACATTGCTTGCTTTAAATTTGATCTCCGTGGCTTGGTTTAAAATACCGTAGCGTACCGCCCGGTACGGCTGGTATTTACCGGTTTTTTGAAAAATCAAAATACGATACACCTGGTACAGGTCGGTACCTGGTGTATCGATAAATACCGCCCGGTACAAGCGGTATTTATCAAATACTGCCCGTGCCGGCCGGTATTTAATGTCATACCGGGCGATACCGCCCGGTATGACCCAACGACTCTTTTTGGAGCCATTGGCTACTGTAGTTCAACGGCTCCAAACAACTATATAGCTGTTTGGAGCCGGTTTTAAGTGGTTGGGGGCTATATAAATCCCCCAAAACCTCTCTTTCATGTATTTGACATTTGAATCTTAAATTTAAGCATTTCTTGATCAATTATGTGCCATTGGAGTTGTTTTTAACAGCAAAAACAAAAAAAAATATTCTTTTTCCAATCGGTATGGGTTTTTTGTATGGTACGGTACCGGTATATACTGGTACCGGTACCGTCTGGTGACCGAAATCGGTACCGGTACCGGTATTTTAAACCATGCTCTGTGGTAGCCTTGTATGAGTCAGAAACTTACCCACACTTTTCTCTCATTCAAATCTTGTTGCCAGCTCATGTTTTAAGTTGTCATCTCAACTTCACCACAAACCAAACTCTTCACTGAGTTAGTGTCTTCTCCATAGTACCATTAGGCATTTGAGCCAAGCGGCATTAGGTCCCACCTATCGGCTTAAACAAGTGAGGATGATGACTTTATGTTTCGACAGGAGTGAAGCGGGGTGTCATGTTACCTTTCTTGTTGCTATTTGACTTGTGATCCTAGAGTTCCCACCAAGTGTTTGGCCTTGCATTAGGTATGCTGGTCTCTTTGGAAGGAGGACAAAGTGACAAGAAGTGTGGCTTCGAAAAGGCCAAAGCTAAGCACGTGACAAACAACTCTTGAAGTCAGAATTTTCCTGCATTGCTTTGGCTTTTTGTTGCATCTTGTGATTTCCAGTCCGCTTCAATATCATAATGATCCATGATTAGTTCTGCATTTTCCACTTTTTCTTTTTATCTAAAATATTATAAATATTTTTAATGCTGAACTTATTTAAAATTATACATTATAATATTCAGGATTTCCAAAGATCAGGACTTTGCCCGTAAAGTTGCTGGTGTTTTGGTTGAATCAGATGGATACTCAAGAAACACCACAGGTAATTCTCTATATATCATATATTTTGCATGAAGTTGAACGATCGCTTAACAGCATACAGACCATGGAACTGACAAGGCATTTGGCTTACAGGGTTCTCACCTGCTGAAAAGTTTCCACTAGCTGCTTTTGCACCATACAAAAATATTAACTATGAATGGAATCTTGCTGTGAGTTTGTCATCATGTGTTCCAACAAGTTACTTGTCTTGCTAAAACTTGACCACAAATCTCCATTTGCTTTCATAGCGAAAGATTTAATCATTTGTGGTTGTGCAGGGTTCAGGCATCATGTTTAATCGCTACAATTTCCCTGTGTTTTTGCTCTCTCCTGAGAGCAAACAAATTGTCCAAGAGGTAGTTTATTTATATTGTTACTAACAATACCATGTTCATATGGACTTTGATAGTTGTTGCGTCTTAGTGCTACAACTTGAGTGCTTTGCGTAGGCAAGAAGTTCATGCTTAGATATGTTTCAGTGCTTTGATTCTTCAGTCTTATTTGGTTTATTTTGTAAATCCCCTTTTTGCATTTTTCAATGCATCTTTTTGCTTTATCTAGTAAGTTGCAAAATGCAGTTGGCTGATAAGAATGCTGAGGTATCTGATTCATACCAAGTAAATGTTGCTGAATTTGACCTGGTCATGCAGGTTTGAAATTTGACTTTCATCTTTACATCTATACTCGTTGGTTGAAAGTTCAAAATATTTGCTTCTTGGAACTGATATTATTTATTTGCTATGGAACTTCCTTTTAAAACTCAGACAACAAAAATAAAGACACAGGATTCAGAATCTTGTCTGAAAGAGCAGTCTTGTCTGCCTTTAGGTGGCTTCAGGTAAGTTCCTGTGGAGTTCATTTCATTCTAGGTTCTGATTTATTTGCACAAAAAGAACCAATTTTATTCTTATGATGTGATTTCACATCATTTGAGTAAGGATAAATAGAATATCATTTTCTCTTGAATATTCCTTTATTCTGCAACATAGTCAATATATAAAGCGAAGTCCAAATATATATATAGTGAGTGCTGGCTATTCTGCAACATAGCTTCTGGTGCAACTTATATGCTTCTGGTCCAACTTAGTTTTAGATCTACAAATTATGGTTTTTTATCTTCTTTTTCCACGTTTCAAGCCTATTAATCTCTTCGCTTAATTGTGAGGGGGCGATGTCGAGATATATTTGGATGGCATTCTTTATCTCTCATTTTCCTTGATTACGTGAGGGGATGCTTAGATATATTCAGTTGGTATTTTGTGCTTCTACATTTTCAAAAACTTGGCATTTATATGTTTTCTTTTTGAGTTTTATTTATGTTTCCACTCTTAAGTGGTTTAAGGGGATGTTAAAATTACTTGGGGTTGTCATATAGTTTTATTATATTGTTTCTCAGTTGTATTGTACCTTACCTCTTCTATACTCTATACAAATAGAGGAGGGGTCGAGTTAATATAATGAATTACGGTTTCTCATTTCATGGCTATGAACAAATTGGATGGTGGTTACAAAAAGCCTGATTTGGTAGAGAAGGGAGATTTTTTGAAAGTTCAAACTAATCTCAAATCCCATATGTGATTTCTCCTACTGAATGCAAATTTTGATAGTTATGGATCTAATGCTGATTCTTCTATTAATATTTTATTTTGATTGCAATTGTAGCTTGACAAGCAGATTGCAAACATATAAACTTAGATATTCTTGAAATTTGAAACCAAGCTAAATTATAATTAGATGTCCAACTGTAACTCATACTGTTGCTTTAGTACAAGTACACAATAATGGTATTCTTCAGTTGAAATTTGAAACCAAGCTAAACTATATTAGTCTAATACCTGGAAGATCTGTGGCAGTTTGCAGGTATAGCAAAGGTGACGTCTCTCCCTGTCAAACCTTATCTTTCTTATCTCTGTTCTTTGTTCCCTTTTAATACTCACTGGTATAGAAAAATTAAGGTGGATTTGCTTAATTTTTCCAATTTTACTCCATTTAATATATGGAATTTTTCTTTCTAAGACAAAAATATAATATTATTTTCCAGCTTCACACAATTCACTTTCACATATGATTACTACTCTATCTTCATATGCATCCCAATGTTTACTGTTGTTTAAGATAAATTTGGGAAAACCTATGAGACATTGGTTTTCTGCTGCCCTTCTTGACGTGTAGCCTTTGTTGGTCTATTGTTTACTACATCGATAAGATCTTCAAGATTTCATACTTATTTTTCTGTTAGCTGTTTGTGTCATCCTTGTGTCTATATGCTTAGTCTTTGCAACAGAAGGAAACACTGGTTTGGCATTATCTTTTTCTATCTTATTTCAAAAGCACGATTTCTATTTGAATGAAATTTTGCTGCCCTTCAGGCATGATACTAAATATTGTGAAAGTATGGGGAGGAAAAGAATCAATCATCTTAGGATAGCTCCTCCCTACCTACAGATATATACTAGGTGCAAAGTAAATATTTACACATAGACCCTTAGGAGATAATTCTATTCACATATAGGTCCCCAATTAATATAAACAAAGTACAGTGTTATAAGGATGAATTGGAGTTATCTGGCTTATGAGGTGGAGATAATATGTATTCTTATATATTCTCAGCATGATTTAAAATCTCGGGTGGTGTGGTAGAGTATGGGCGATATGTATGGTTTTTTCAAATTTTGAGATCAATATCATGTTGTACATGAAAATGCCACTCGTATTGCTTGTCCTATCTGGTACAATGTCTATATTGGACATATTGAACGGATACAGTTTGGTATAACCGTATAAGTCCTGTATCGAGTGGTTTACACCCAATGACTATATTTTCAGTTGTTCAAGTATTTTCTTTTCTATTTTTCAATGACTACTTTAGTCATTTGGACTAAATTTTGGGTCTGTTAAGCCTATGTAAAGGCCTCAAACCTCTTATCATTCCATCTTTATCCTCTTATTTCCCTAAAACTCTATTAAATCTCTTTTCAATCTCTCATTTTCTTTAAAACTTCATCAAAATGACGCCTAGATATTATGATGCACACCACTTTTTAGCTTTTTAGCTTTTTAGCCTTCAATTTGTATTTTTTATGGAACTTCAAGTGTTGTATTTGAGTTTCTAGACTTTTTTATGAATATTTTTAAGCATTTTGATGAAGTAATATATGAACTATGGGTTTTGGATTGTGAATTATTAAAATAAGAAAGGTTGATATTGTTCCATTTGTACAAAACTATACTATGTGGTTAAGTACGATACCAATATGTGACACCAGCTTATCATAGAGATCCATATAGGTAAAAGATTTTAAACCATGCTCAGCAGTTTTGTGGAAAGCTCTTAACTTATTCCAACTCTTTGCTGTTTTTGTTATTGTCAGAATCACTTTACCTATGCACATTGGAATTTTAATCTTGTTCCTGAAGAGTGTTTCTTTACTGGTATTACTTTCAACAATTGTTTGCTCTTAATTTTTAATCATATGATGAATGATTCTGGCATTTGAAGGGCAGTGTATGGTCTTCTCTACCACCAATCAATATCTCTTCTAAAAAGCCGCCTAAACCTATTCTGATGGCAGTGGCATCTCAAGACTCTGCATCGCTTTTTCGTGATCGAAGTCTCGGTGCTGAATCTCCAATATCTGTGAGTCACTATCTTCAAATATGCTTCCGCAAGCTAGTAAACAAATAGTGCCATTTTTTTTCTAAAATAAACAGCATATGGATGTTTTTGTTAACTCTCTGGCTATATTATAGGGTCTGATTGCATTGCTGACTGCAGTAGATGCTCTATCACATGTTAGTGATCTAAATGAGCTCAAGAAACAGGTACCTTTCTTTTGTTTAATATCATGTCAATTCTCCCTCCGTGTTTGATCTTTCTTCGCATGTTTTTTCTTTCACTAAATGCCCTACTTTGGTACAATGATGAATTTAATATTATAATATAGGGTAATATGGCTGACTGACCCAACATGTGTTACATTGCAAATCTAATCCCAATCAATCATTAAATTAACTGAAAATGATAGCAGCTAAGGTTTAGTATTTTCCTTTATGAAGATGTCTGGTCCATGTGAATGCTTGAATTTGTGAATATTAGCACCTATGAAGCAAATATTTCAAACGTTGCTTTAGAACATAATTACTAACTAAAAAGAGAATGTGAGAGAGAAGGAACATATAGAGATTGAAGAGTCTAAATGGTCATATGTGACCAAAGACAGCCTTGGGATGACATTTTCTATTTTTCTGAAAAATGCCCAAATTATGCAGTGACCATTGTGAGTGTATTCAACTGTACAGACATGTTGTACATGGTGTACTGCTCGGTATGGCTCAGAACAGCAATTTCTGGTCAGTCACTTCAGTTCCAACTTTGGAGTGCTGGGAAGCTATTAGATAGGTTGATATTGGGCGATATGTCCCAGTAGGGGCAGTAATTCAAACCTTGATCAGATTATCTAACAATAGCTAAAATTTAGATGGTTCCATAAAGAAAAATCTTAAATTGTTGTGGATGATGTCCCTAATATTTTTGGTAATTTTTGGAAGAAACTTGCATCTTATATTTTTTTGTATCATTTCCAACAATCAATTCCATAGCAATCAAAGTGTCAAGTTCCTATTGTTATGGTTGCCTGAACATAATAAATTATGAGTTCTTCTTAATGGTGTAACCAATGTTCAAAGTATCCATCTTGAACCCAGGTGGGCTGGATAAAGAAATTTTTTTTAAAAAAGGTTAGAAGAAAAAAACAAGGAAAACAATCGAGCTACTGGGAAAAACTACTGCAATATAAAATCAAACTAGTTTAAAACTTTAAATTGTTTCACATGAAAAAAAGAGTACTGTGAATCAGTACACTGGTTCTAGATTGGGTTAGCTCACCTAGGGGTACCGACCTCGAAACTTCAAATGCTGCTTGTAACCATTCTTAATTGTATGAACCATAGTTTAAAATACCGTAGAGTACACGACAGTATGATCGATCTTTATTGGCTTTTGAGAAAATTGGTATTGGTATAAGACGGTACATATAAAATAGTGTCTATATTGGTTGTATCAGATGGTATAAATCTTGTACTCGTTGTACTAGACTGGTACAACCCAATACAGAACTAGTCATTGGATCTTTTTGCAGCTTGATTCCAGTGACGATTTTAGTTGTTAGAATCGTATTTCAAGCAAGGTTGTCAAAGGCGCTAGGCGCACTCAAGGCGCTAGACGCACTCAAGGCGCTAGACGCACTCAAGGCGCAAAGGTCCCATAATCGCCTAGGCGCAAGGCGCAAAATAAGCGCGCGCCTGACCAAAGCAAGGCACACATTTTTAAAAATATTGCGATTTGTCCACTTCACTGTTATCATCTCGTCGCTATCTCGTCGAGATAGCGACGAGATATCGCTGTCTCGGTGGAATCTTCTGTATCGTCTGGACGATATAGGAGATCCCGAGATATCGCGTATCTCGTCGGGATCTCGTCCAATCTTGGACGAGATCCCGACGAGATACACGGTACAAGAAAAGAAAAAAAAAAAAGCCTGGGATTCGAACCCTGGCCCGCGCGGTGGACCGGAAAGGTTCCACCGCTGGGCCAGGGGTTTTTTTTGCGATTTTTTTCATCCAACTTAGTGATAAGGATATCTAAATTATTGATTTTTTTTAAAAAAAAACCTAACTTAAACCCTCCGACGCCTGTATCTTCTATTCTTCTTCACTCTTCTTCCTCTCTCGCATCCCGTCGGCGACTCTCTCGGAAGCTTCCTCGCATCCCGTCGGCGCCTCACTTCTCCGGCGAAACTTTTCTATTTTCCGGCCAGGTATGTTCCGGCGATCTTCTCTCCACGGCTCGGCATGTCTGCATTTCCATTTTCCGCCATTTTTTTTTTCCGACATAGCTGCTGCAAACCAGAACAGCTTAAGGCTGTTCTTGATTCCAGAACAGGCAAGGCTGTTCTGGAATTGCCTGTTCTTGATTCAAGAACAGCTTAAGGCTGTTCTTGATTCCAGAACAGGCAAGGCTGTTCTTGATTCCAGAACAGGCAAGGCTGTTCTGGAATTGCCTGTTCTTGATTCCAGAACAGCCTTAAGCTGTTCTTGATTCAAGGCTGTTCTTGATTCCAGAACAGGCAACATTGTATTGTGTATTTGCATTGTATGGAATTTGATAGTATATTTGCATTGTCCTTGTTTAGTTGTGTGCCTGTGTTCATTTTGTATTGTGTATTTGTGTGCAACATTGTTTATATTGTGCAGTAAATTATGGAAGGAAATTCCGGTGAAACGCCTTATGATCCTTCTAAAGATCCTAAACGGAAACCGAACTCGAAAGATATTGGTTGGAGATATGGATATTGGCCGGATTTAAACAAAAGACAATTGATTGCATGTTCACTTTGTGGCAACCAATTGAATGGGGGAATCACAAGACTTAAACAACATTTGGCGGATGGTTATGGAGATGTGAAAAAATGTGATAAAACCACAACGCTGATAATGAGAGAAATGCATGATGCCCTTGCAGCTAAGAGGAAGACACCATTCAGTTTGGATGATGAACAAGAAGCAGTGGCACCAGTAGACCTATCTACACCTTCCAACTCCGTGCCAAGCTCGGGAACAATTTACAAGAAGAAGAAAAAAGAGGCTGCTATTCAGTTTGCAGCAATGCCACAAGTGTCACACTCACAATCCACATCACAAACCAAGATTGGTGGATTACTACAGAGAACTCCAGAAGAAATTGTGGATGAAAGACACTCCAAAGGTCCTAGCCAACAGACCATTGAAAGGTCTTTGAAGACAAAAGAGGCTGTTGAAAAAGTTAACATGTATGTAGCCAACTTCTTCTATGAGAATGCCATTCCTTTCAATGCGGCAAACTCAAGAAGCTATGAGTTGATGGTTGAAGGCATAGCACAAATTGGATCGGGCTACAAACCACCCACATATCATGAGTTGCGGGTTCCTTTATTGAAAAAGGCAAAAGAACAAACAGAAGATTTAAAGCGCAAACATGAAGAGGTTTGGGAAAGAGATGGGTGTACTCTTATGTCAGATGGGTGGACAGACAGAAGAGGGAGACAATTGATAAATTTTCTTGTAAATAGTCCGCAAGGGACTATTTTTCTTAGCTCTGTTGATGCTTCAAGTCAGTGTCATGATGCTCAGATGTTGGCTGACTTACTTGAGACCAAGATTGAAGAAATTGGCCCAAGTAATGTTGTTCAAGTTATCACAGATAATGGCGCCAACTATAAGGCAGCGGGGAGATTGTTGGAGCAAAGGTTGCCTACACTGTTTTGGACCCCTTGTGCCGCACATTGCTTGGACCTTATGTTGGAAGATGTGGGAAAAATGAAAGAATTCAAGCCTACAATCGCAAGAGCAAGATCATTGACCACATTCATCTATAGACATGGTCGCCTTCTTGATGCGATGAGGGAGCACACTAACGGACATGATCTTGTTAGACCCGGGGCTACTAGATTTGCGACTGCATTTCTAACATTGTCATGTTTGAGGAAATTTAAACAAGAGTTGCAGCGGTTGTTTGTAAGTGGAGATTGGTTTGATTCAAAATTGTGCAAGACCGAAGCGGGAAAGAAAATTTATGACTTAATCCATGCGGTTAAATTTTGGGAGGCAGTTGAAGATTGCATTAGAGCATCACAGCCTCTACTTGTGGTTTTGAGGATAGCGGATGGTGATGAAAAACCCGCTATGACGGAATTAGCCGCGGCAATGGGTGAAGCTAAGAGGAGGATCAAACAAGTCTTGGCCCACAAATCCACTTTATGCAAGAAAATCATTGATATCATTGAAAGTCGATGAGAGCGTCAAATGGAGACACCATTATATGGTGCGGCTCTATTTCTCAATCCGGGCAAGTATTTTGACATCAAGAAAAATGATGTCGTGTACTCGGGGAAACTACGTGAAGACTTCAATGATGTTCTTGAGAAATTAGTGTTGGATGATACAATGCGATCCAAGATACTTCTAGATGCTGATATGTATGATGAAGATCGAGGACCTTTTGCAAGAGAGATGGTGATTAGAGAGCGCTCAAATAGGATTCCTCGTAAGTATATTGTGTATTATTTTATTTATTAATATTTATTGTCTTTACATATTTTTGAATTTTAATGTTAGTTGAATGGTGGAAATCCTTCGGTGGACGTACTCCCGAGTTTTCAAAGTTTGCAAAGCGCATTGTTAGTCTTTGTTGTTCGTCCTCCAGGTGTGAACGAAATTGGAGCACTTTTGAGTTTGTAAGTAATTAAGTATTTTATGCTTTTTTAGTACTTTCTTGTTAGTTATTACTTATTATTTTTATTTAATTACTTTTCTTTTGTATAGGTTCACACCAAGAAAAGAAATAGATTGTTGCACCAAAGATTGAATGATTTGGTGTATGTCCAATACAATCGAAAGATTGCCACGAGATTTCAAAAAGTTCGTGAATGTGGCAAAAACTATGATCCACTAGTACTTGACGATTTTGATTGGGGGACAAATGCGTGGTTCAACAATGATGATGAAGAGGATGATAGAATTCCTTTTGAGCTTGTTGATGAAGCCATTGGTGCTTCAAATGCCCTTGAGGGTCGTAATTTTCCAAGGAGGCGTGGAGTTAATGAGCTTGTCACTTATAATCGACGTCATCGTGGTTCTACTTCTACTTCTACTTCAAGATTGATGGATGAAAATTCAAGTGATGAAGGAGAAGAAGAGATATTTCCAAATGATGATGAAGACATTGAAGATGATTTCGGGCTCAAACCAACTCCTCCTCCAATGGATAATACCCCTAATGAAGACATTGAAGATGATTTTGATAATCTTTTTTAGATTGGACTATTGGAGATTTGGTGATTGTGATGACTTTAGCTACTTGATGTTTATTGTTCATGCTATGTGAATTGAATTTTTGTATATTCTATGTTTGCTACTTTGCTATGTGGGTGATTTTTGTATATTTTATGGTTCATAAGAGTTATGTTTATTACTTTGCTATGTGCAATGTCAAAGTGATGACTTTCAATGCTATTATTATTTATATATATTTTTTATAATATATATTATATTGTCGATATATCGCGACGCGGACGATATATCGGTCGCGAAACGATATATCGGTATCAAGATTCGCTACCGCGAAATTTTTTTGGTCGCGATAATAACCTTGGTCCACTTCCACTATCCATAATGCTGCCCACTAAATGCTAAATGAAGTTTATGTTGAATGAAGGTGCTGGTAGTGGTAGCTAAAAGAAAAATAAATGATGAAGAACTTTGAAGACAAAAGAAAAATCGGCTGAAAAAAAATGAAGAAATTTGAAGTAACAATCAACTAATACACGATGATACAAGATAAGTAATCTTTCATCATAAAAAACACTACAAAAGACTTATTTTGAGGAAGACACCGTGAAAAGAAGAAGAGATGGGCGGCTGAAAAGAAGAAGAGATGGGCGGTTGAAAAGAAGAAGAGAATGCGGCAGAGAAGTAATAAAGAAGAAGAGAAGAAAGAAGGAAAATAAATGAACTTACTTGATGGAAACCGAGCGGCACTCCTGTGGCTCTCGGTGGTTGGACGAGTGAAGGAGAAGAAGGAAAGGGGAGAAAAAGATATGTGATGCACGGTTGAAGCCCTTAAATGGGTGTTTTTTTAATTTTTTTTACTACTACATTAAGTGGTAGGCCCCTGTAGACCCCCACTTAAAGAAAAAATATTGGACTTCACCCAGGCGCGCGTCGGGAGGCGCGCGTCGGGCGGCACGCGCCTTGGCCATGCAAAGGCGCTAGGCCTGTTTGGTGCCTTGCCTAGGCGCTCAGGCGCTCGCCTTTGACAACACTGATTACAAGGGGTTTTAGGGCTACAAAAATCCCGCAAACCTCTTGCCAAGATTGTTAATGGTACGTACCGGTATTGACGTATCGTCCAGTTACCAATATTGGTACTCGTATGGGATTTTAAACTTTGAGCTGGACCAATAGATGGGTTTTCCTTGGAGTAAATTTTACTTTTAGATCTTAGCCAATTGTACTGATAATGCTACTGGGTGGGGTTGTCAAAGGCGCTAGGGGCACTCAAGGCGCAAAGATCCCATAATCGCTTGAGGTGCAAGGCGCAAAAAAAGCGCGCGCCTAACTGAAGCAAGGCGCACATTTTTAAAATATTGCGATCAGTCCACTTCCACTATCCATCCCACTAAATCCTAAATGAAGTTTATGTTTAATGAAGATGCTGGTAGTGGTAGCTAAAAGAAAAATAAATGATGAAGAACTTTGAAAATAAAAGAAAAATAAGAATAAGAATAAGAATAAGAAGAATAAGAAGAATAAGAAGTTACTTGAAGGAAATCGAGTGGCACCCAGGTGGCTCTGAGTGGCTGGACGAATGAAGGAGAAGGAAAGGGGAGAAAAAGATATGTGATGAACAGTTGAAGCCCTAAATGGGTGTTTTTCTAAATTTTTTTACAACTACATTAAGTGGTGGGCCCAGGTAGATCCCCCACTTAAAGAAAAAAAATGGACTTCACCCAGGCGCGCGCCTGATGCGCCTGGGGCTTCAAAAAAAAGCGCAAAGGCACGCGCCTAGGTGAAGGTGCTGCTCCTTGGCCATGCAAAGGCGCTGCTCCTTGGCCATGCAAAGGCGCTGCTCCTTGGCCATGCAAAGGCCAAGGAGCTGCTCCTTGGCCATGCAAAGGCGCTAGGGCTGTTTGGCGCATCTCCTGGTGCGCCTAGGCGCCCAGGCGCTCACTTTTGACAACATCTACTGGGATTATCGGCGCAAAAGTTGTGCTAAAGAACCCTAGAGAAAGTAAAGCATTATTGATTGAAGTTTGCAATGATGCCTATGACAGTCCAAAGATTTTGAAGATGTAGAGTAATTTTGCAACGTTTTTGTATATTCTTGTGTTCAAAGGGTAAACATTTTTTTGAATGCTCTTTTTAAGAAAATGTTTAAACAGTAATGACACATTTCTGCCTTGGCTTGAGAAATATAGAAGTTGAGAAGTGTTTAAGGACATTTGATGTTAACAAATTGTCAACTCTAATCTCATGCTGCTAATTTCATACACTTGTATATGCTCACATCTTATAATGCATGCTTTTACATTTAGAAACCAACATTCAGCTTAGTTAAAGGGGAAGTGATAAAAAGGAAATTTTGATCCATGGATATATGATAAAATCATTTTGTTCTTCTTGAGATTCTGTAGCATAGTTTTGATGAATATATATGCAAAAATGTGAGTTTTTTTGCTGGAAAGACTTTTGAGTGAAGATTTTATCGACTGACAAAGTAAGATTATGGTATTGTTCGGCGATAATTAAGCCTTTAACCAACTTTTGTTGTAAACTAATTCCCAAGGTAAGTTAAATGCTGAAGAAAATATCCAGGAGCCTTCAAGCAAATGCTGTAATGTATATCATGTGGAACCCAACACCGTGCAAGTGAGTCCCATCTAAGAGACAGTTACCTTTAAGTTGGAGCTTATATAAAACAATTTGAACATTTGCATAAGTTAACATCTATCTGCAGTCCAGCAAGTATATGTTCAACTAGCAAAATAAAAAATAAATCATAAGAGATAACTGAAATTTGATTTTCATTTTTCTAAAAGTTTATAGGCCTAGGCTCATTTTGATCGGACTTAATAGTTGTAGTTGCTGACTTGCTTCAACAACCTTCGGTTAACATTTATGGGTTTCCTGGATTTTGAATCTCATAGTTAACAAGAAGTTCTATTGAAATTCTGATCGTGTTGGGAACAATGCTACATATCAACTTCCACCTGTTCTTTTGTGTAGTATGGCTAACTGATTTTTTGACAAGTCTTTTAGCATATTTACATCATCATTTTTATGTTTATTGTTTTCTTTTGAATTTTTCAAAAACTGATGCTACACATTCCTGCAGCTTGTTTTTATGGTTTTTACGGGAGAAGCATGGGGATATCTTGGTAGTAGGAAACTTTTACTAGAATTAGATATGGGTTCGGATGCTGTCAATGGCCTAAATGGCACAATGATTGAGCAGGTAATCTTATCCGTAAGTACTTCTGATGCTAATTTTTTGCATTAATAACTACACTTTTTACCTGCACAATGCTGGTCTAACCTGCTGCTATGATAGCAAAATTGTATAATTGAAAAATAATAACATGTTTAAGTCATAATTTTGCTAATTAAATCTGAAAAAAATGAATACACCTATTAAACATGTCAAAACTTTATTTCTATTATTTGTCCTACTTATCTTCGAGTCTTAGAGACTTAGACCGTTATCAAACTTCAAATTTACTTGTGTTGATAAGTTTCTCTTTCACTAAAGTTGCAACAGGATCATGTTGAAGGTTTGGATCACCATGTTAAGCAACACCTGTGAGAAGCAAAACATAAATCATTTTTGTTTTCAAAATCCAGGAATACCCCTCCTTGTAGATGAAAAAAATACAGATTCAATTATTCAGAGAAAACCAAAATAAGAATGAAAAAGAAAATATGTAAGGATATGAAGAGAAATTGGGACAAAACAGAACTTTTTACCTTAGGAGAGAAGTTGAGACTGCAGAGTGATTGAAGGAGAGAAGTTGCAAGAGCACAGTGATATCACTCAACCTTGATATATCTAAACAAAATTGCATATATGTATACATTGAAAAACTTAAAAACGTTCTAATGAGAATACTAAGATTGGCCGGTTCAATCCATAACCTATCTGGAATCAAATCTCATTTGACATCCAAAATTGATTTTTTCTTGAAAATGATTAAATATGGTCAAATCTAATAAAATCTAATTGATTGACCAAATTTTCTTTAGTTAATTTTTTTATTTCTTTTAATCAATGACTAGTTGAACTAATCAAACCAATCTATGAAAATCTTTGTCAACGGATTGCAAGATTCAGTCTGAAACAAAATGATATAGTGGAATTGTGAATTAGTACTGTATGACATAGTTTTAAATGACGCAAGGCGCACAAAGGTGCAAAGGGCTCTTGGAGCCATGGCGCAAGGTTACGGCGCGCGCCATAACGAGGCGAGGCGCAAAAATAAAATATAATTATAAAATATATTTTGTACATAAAAAATAGTTTTTTTTCTAAAATAAAATCACATCATTAAAAAAACAATTAAAAATAATTATAGAACATGAGAACAACAAGTTTAACATCATTAAAAAAAACAAGCCAACATCTAGTTCATCATCAAGTTCAACATCGTTAAAAGAACATGAGAATAACAAGTTCAACAACATCATCAAACTAATGGACTATTCATCATCTAGATCTAGATCTTGGTCTTCATCAATCTCATAATCAAAATGTTTGGAATATTGAAAAGGGATAGTGTTTCCTTCATCTTCTTCTTCTTCTCCAGAAGATTCATTTATGAGTCTTCGGTGATTTGGGACCTTGGAAGAGCTTGCTTTTCCTTTGTCCTTTTGTCTTATAGATCTAGTGAGCCGTTCAGGCTCTTCTGCTCCACTAGCTCTAGCAACTGTGTCTCATGTCAAAGGCTCATCCTCAAATACCAAGTCGTCATCATCTTGTTCATCCTCAGGTCTATCAATCAATCATTCATTGCTAGCATCAATACCTTCCAAAGAAATAGGGTCGATGCGGTCATGTGCATAATATCGACGCTTCAATGTTCGGTTGTACTTCACAAAAACCAAATCATTTAAGCATTGTGCATCCAACCTATTTCTTTTTTTGGTATGAATCTAGAGAAAAAATAAAATAAATTTAATTAGCACAGTTTGAAGCAAGTTAAAAATTAAAATGAAACTTCAAATATTGTTACTAACGTTTTCAAAAATGCTCTAGTTGCGCTTACAGCCCGATGCACTGCAAGATAGACTAAGCACTTTTATAGCAAATTTTTGCAACTCTGGAGTTGATGATCCATACAGTTTCCACCATTCAGCTGTTATTGTTAATAAAAATTAAAAGTTAAGCTCAATTAATCTATTAAATGTTAAGAACTAATCCAAAAGTATAACTTTAAAGAAATTTACCTGGAGATTTAATACTCCTATGCCTAATCGCCATTGGCTTTCCAAATATGCCCCCAGAATTTGCATAGGTAGAAAGTTGGTTAGTGATTAAGTCTTGCTCCTCAAGTCTTGGAACCAATCTTTCAATAGCATCAAGCAATCCTCCTATAACCTCTTGATCTGAAGTAATGTTGGGGTTTGCATAGAACAATTCATGATTCAAATAATTCCCACATGCATGCAAAGGTTGATGGAATTGACATTCCCACCTTTTGTCAATAATTTCAAAAACTTTCTTGTAGCTCTCTTCTTTCTCATTAAAAGATTTGGCAATGGCTTCCTTCGCTTTATCCATTGCCTCGTATATGTATCCCATTGGAGGCTTTCTCTCTCCATCGACCAATCGAAGCACTTGCACTAGAGGACCAAATATTTTGAGAATGTAGACGATGTTAGTCCAAAAGGTAGCCATTAAAACAATGCCACACACTCTTTTACCAAGTGCTTCTTTTACCCACTTGCTGTTTGTCCATTTATCTGAAGTGAACATTTTCCTCAAATTGGCCTTTTGCTTATGAATACTCTCAAGAGTAAGAAAAACGGTTGCAAATCTTGTAACGGCGGCTCTAACAAGATCCTTATGTCCAGTGAATTCCCTAAGCATATTCACTAAATCAGGCCGCACATAAATGTAGGAATTCGAAGTCATACCCCTCTTCAATGTGTTACTGATAACAGTAATCTTCCCCAAATCTTCAAGTATGAGATCGGTACAATGTGCAGCACAATGACTCCAATACAAGTGTGGTCTCTTTTCCATCAACCTTTTTCCTATGAAATACAAAATATAATCATTAAAAAGATACCAACTAATAAAAACACTAGATTTTAATTGAAATTTGAAAGTTTAACTTATTACCTGCATACACATTGTTAGATGCACTATCAGTGATAACTTGTATCACATTTGTCTCCCCAATACGTTCCACCATTTTATCAAGCAACTCAAACATCTTTTCTCCGGTCTTTGAGTAACTACTTGCATCAACCGACTCAATGAAAACGATTCCCTTAGGAGAGTTCACTAAAAAGTTGATCAATGTTCTTTGTCTTTTATCTGTCCAACCATCTGCCATGATGGTGCAACCATATCTTACCCAGTCTTCTTCATGCTCTTTTATCATTTCCTTAACCTCATTCACTATCTTCTTAAGGAAAGGAACTCTCGCCTCATATGTAGTGGGAGGTTTCAGGCCAATGCCATATTGTCCAATAGACTCAACCATCACCTCAAAACTTGGATAGTTTAAAGCATTGAAAGGAATTCCTGCATCATACATCCATTTACATATTTTTTCACATACTTTAGTGCGCAACTCCTTTTTACATGCCTCATTAATGGTGGTTTGCTTCATCATTGTTTATTTCCTCTTTTTCACCACTTCCTCGACACTCGGTGTAAATAAAAGATCTGGTGGACCTTTCACATTTGACATCTTTGGCTTCTTTTTCGCGGACCTTTCAAGACCCTCTTCCTCCTCCTCACCATAATCAAGATCCTCGAAATCAGGTATAGAACTTGATACATCAAAATTAACACTTGATGTGGCAGCTTTCTTTTCCATGTACTCTTTGATCTCTTCTCGGACATGAGGTGGGCACTTTGCGCAAGCCTTGGTATTACGATACCCTCCAACAAGATGTTGCTTCCCTCGAGAAATCCCCCCATTTGTTATTTTGTCACAAAAGCCACAAATCAATCTATTTGTGGTGTTTGGAATCACTTCACGCAAATACTTCCATCCGGGATCTTTTCTAGTGTTACTAGAAGATGATTCCATAATTTAAACTGCTGAGAATTTCGAGCTGAAACTCTCAGCATGCTGAGAATTCATTCTCAGAATCTCAGCATGCTGAACATAGCATGCTGAGAATGAAGGCAGCATGCATTCTCAGCATGACGAACATTCAGCAATCAGCATGCTGAGAATGAATATGATGCTGAGAATATTCTCAGCATGCTGAAGAAACTCTCAACATGCTGAAACTCTCGGCATGCTGAGAATTTCTTCAGCATGCGAGAGTTCCAGCATGCTGAGAAAGAATTCATTCTCAGCATGCTGAGAATGAATTCTCAAAACAACAACATAAAATTAAAAAAAAAACAACTGAAATTTGAGAAAAGGAGAGAAACTGAGAAAGAAAAGAAATATACCTGGCGGAGGCTGAAATCGGGTGGAGAGGCTCCGGAATCCGGTGGAGAGGCTCACCGGACTGCCGGAGGACGAGAAAATGAGAAGAGATCGGCGCTCGGGCAGTCGGGCGGAAGTGGAAGGCGGAAATGAAATTAAAAATTTCGGGTGCCCTAAGTTAACTTAGGGTACCTTGCGCCACAATGCGTGTGGCGCATATGGCGCGCGCCTCGCGCCAAGGCCCTCGAGGCGCTAGGTTAGCACCTCGGGGGAAAAATGGCGCGGGGGCCTGCGCCTGTGTGCGCCCCGCGCCATGGTGCGCCATTTCAAACTATGCTGTATGGTAAGAGTATCCTATTGGTTCTGAATTAATATTTTAAGCCATGCAATAACCGAACTGGTCTAGGCTCAGATTTTGTAACCAATGTACAGTCAGCACACTGATGTGCTTGCATACTGCCTTGTCTGGACAGTACAATTGATATTCGTTCCTTGTTGGTAGATACTACATGATATTTTTTCTTAGGGTTGGGGTTTTGTGGTGGGGGTGGGGTGGGGGAGGGAGTTGAGCACTTTATGTAAGTTTGACTCAGAACTCAAATTCCATGTTTATGAAATGATTGGCAATTATGTTCAGTATAAATCTTTAATTTTTTTTTTTATATCGAGGCTCTTCTAACTCTTTTAATAAATGCTATTGTTACAATTAATCCATTTGATAAATTATTGATTATGTTCAGAGTTCGCTTTTATGTTATCAGATCACATTCTTCTCACATTAGCCATAGTATGATGAATAACTCAAATAAGCCCTTTTAGTTACTGTAATATCTATCCTGCATATAGAATTATTATCTCATTGCTGCACTTGATATGTATGGTTAGGTGCTGGAGATTGGCTCTGTCGGAAAAGGCTTAGATGAAACTAAGGGTGCTACAACCTTTTATGCACATTCAGGAGGGGTAACAGATAACAATGAGTTTTATGCTTCAGCTCCTAGTTTTCTTCTGCATGATGTCATATGAGTGCCATGTCATTTACCAATCTTCATTCTTGAATGTGTAGTTCTTCATAGATTTGATTTCTAACTTGTAACTGAGAGGGGGGAGGAGGAAAAAATAATAAATAAGAGGTAGATACAGATCAAGGTTGTATTATTTTCACCAGTTAGTGGTTAGTGTCATTTTTCATCTTAGTTCTTACCTTACATACTGTGCTCCTAATGCTAAAACGCTGGGCAGATAATAATGGTTACAATTGGTGATCTTTTTTCTTGAGAAGTTCCACCTTTAAGTTTCTTGTCCATCTTAAATTTAGTTCAATGCTCATACCAATTGCTAACTCTTTGTCACTTGCTAGAACTTCTTTGTCCAAAATTTTCAACATAGTTTCATATGAGGATGAAACTTATGGTAACTCCTTTTTGACATGAGTGAGTATACAAGTACGATAGTCAACATTCAACAGTACCTTTCATTAGTGGAATAGTGGTGCTAATTGGTGACCCCCTCAGAGTTGGTGGTAGCTTTGTTCATTGGAAACCTTTTTTTACTCAACATGTTTTTATCCATGATAAGCAATCTCTGAAGTCCAAATGCTGATTCTATATTTAATTGGTATATCTCTTATTTTAAACTACAAAATGATTATAAAGCGAAAACTTGGTTTACCTAAATATCGTCTATATTTTGCACAAAGATCCTACTCGAGTTTACTTATACATAAGACACATCTATGATGATAATAATAAACTCTTACTTCAATAATTAATATGTGATGATCACTAGGAGAATACTTCTAGTTGCTTTTTTACTGGTCTCAGTTCTAGTTAAATCTGTGTTGCCTAAGCTGTCTGTTGTCTGTCACTATAACTTGTGTGCATATTTGCATGAACCAATTGATGACAAATTGTACTCTTAGTTTTACCCATTATGAAAATTTAGGATGGTGGTTTTTGCTGTGAATATGTATTATTTCTGCAAACAATGACTTTGGAAATGTCTTTTCTTATCCAATTGATTGACATGACCAAAGATCCTGCATGCTTTTTCGTTGTATTAGGCTTTTGTTATGCTGTCAAAGTATCTCCTGCTTTCTACTCCACTAAAAATATTAAATGCTTCTTTTCTAATAAGTTTAATTATTTTTTAACTGTAGGATTCATCTGGCACGAAAGTTATGCTGGAGGCCTTACAAAGTGCTAGTGAATCGCTTGGTTCAGATGATGTCAAGGTCAAAACAGCAGATGCATCAAATCCTGGTATTCCACCATCTTCACTGATGGCAATTCTGAGAAAGGTCAGCAAAGTTAAAGTCAAATTATATTTGACTAATTACTTGGCATTAAGATGTATCTTGCAATGCTATTGAATTTGAGTTGATGTTTAGATTGTGAATTAAGCTTTGCTGATAGGAATCCACCAATATAAAATTTATACTATTTCTATTCTCACTCACATTCTACCAAGTCTTTTAAGAAACTAGTAGTGCATTTAATTTCTTTTAAGTGTTCTATCCACAACTTCTATTTGATAAATTATGAAATATGAATATATTTGAACTTTTATGAAATGGTTATGTGATTGCTTCAGCAAGTGTCAGATCCTTTTGTTATCTGAAAGTTTGATGTTCCCTAAGTTGCCAATGAATTGGTGCTGCACTTTTCGAGATGATTTTTGTGCTTTCAATTGATAGGCACACCTAGTTGTTACTTTCTGGCAATGTTTTCCTCCGAACTTTCAATATCTATGGTGCCCAGGTGTATATTGCCTAGAGGCACTAGGTGCTTAATGTTAGCCACCTAAGATGTTACCCAAGAGATTGACTATGGCATTAAGTGAGCTTTGCCTCATTGCTATCCTCCAACCAAAGGATAAGAAAAATAGGAAAATACTTTGTGCTCACTGGCACTTTATCTCTTGGATCCATTTCATTGGTGCTAGATAAGGAAGAGTAGTTCTTGAATCTTGATTGCCACATAGTGGATTGATTTTGTTGTCTAGGTTTACCTTGCAAAATGCAAGATTAGATATGTTTTTTTTTTAAATAATAAACACTTCACCAAAACATGGGACCTATATAGTATTTCATTTGTAACTCTGAGCTGTTCCCTAGCAGCCTTTTCTGCAGCCCCTAGGTACATATTGTTTTTGATGTGTTTTAAGAATGTGGCTTTTTTCTTTTTCTCTCATATTATTCAATAGTCAAGGTGTGGTTGATAGTCTCATGGCTAAACTGCTTATGCAAAACCAATCTATCTATTCTTCTCCAAGTCAACAAAATGTCTTGCATTATCTTATTAGGTGCTACCTCTCCTGCTAATGTAAATTCTAACTTGGCAATTGTGACACTTTGGTCCTTTTTGCAGAATCCTTCAACTGCTGGAATTGTTCTAGAGGACTTTGATTCTTCTTTCACAAACAATTTATATCATAGCCATTTGGATAATCCTTGTATGTTCAGTCAGTTGAAATTTGTAACAGCCACTCATGTTACATACTAATGCACTCATAATTTTTATGCAGCGAATATAAACTCTTCCTCAATTGCAGCTGCTGCTGCATTAGTTGCACGGGTTTTGTATATTCTTGCAAGCGATGACATGCAAGTCAATCTCATGACACTTAATTCTATAAAAGTTAATGTGTCCTTGGTTGAAGAATTAGTAGGATGCCTACTGAGCTGTGAACCAGGTCTCTCTTGTGGCATTGTGAAGAACTTCATTTCTCCTAGTAACAATTGCCCAAGTCATTATGTTGGTGTTTTCCTTGATTCTGCTGATACACAATACCCTCAATATGCTGATGATACTTCTCGATTTGTGTGGAATTTTTTGGCTGATAGAACTTCCACACTAATGGGTAACACAAGTTCCTGCACTGGTAAGTGCAGTAGTGTTGGTGAAGTTTGTACTGGAGCTGAAATAGAGGGCAAGGGAAGATGTGTGGTATCAACCACCAGGTATTGCTTTCTCTCTTCCCATGAAACTGTTCATGTGTTACAGATTGCATTCGCTATGATATAGAGAATAAGTGATTGATGTCAGTTCTGACAAATAAGGTACCACATTATGTTGTAAATAGTTTAAAGACTTTCTTGTTAAGGAACAAAAGTTCCTGATGTAAAAATCATTTTTAAAAAAAATACTTATATTAAACCATTGTATTATAATATATGTATACAAAGGTGTTAGAGTTGGGGATTGAACCTAGGTAACATGCGAGCACCTTAAGCTTGGGTTTAGGTGAGCGCCTGGGTGAAGAATAATTATTTTAAGGTGCTGAGTTAGTTTTGGCTTTTCAGGAGTAAAATATATTATTATTACTATAATAAAATATAGTAGTATACA
This sequence comes from Canna indica, assembly GCA_034359265.1. Taxonomy (NCBI): domain Eukaryota; kingdom Viridiplantae; phylum Streptophyta; class Magnoliopsida; order Zingiberales; family Cannaceae; genus Canna; species Canna indica. Next base: position 23,888,232 of record CP136898.1, on the reverse strand, counting down.
TGATGATATCCCATGGTGTATGTTGTTTGCACTTTGCAGATGATATTGTTTTACTTGATGAGATAAGAGACGGAGTTAACCATAAGTTAAAAGTGTGGTGGAGAAACACTCGTCAAAGCAAATGCTTAGGTCAAGTAGAAGCAAGACGAAAGTATGCACTGCAATTTTAGTCTAAGTAAGAAGGATAAAGGGGAAGTGAGTCTAGGTGGTGTAGTAGTGCCTAAGTGTAGCCATTTTAAATATCTAGGCTCAATTTTCCAAAATGATGGGATGATAGATGAAAATGCAACCCATAGAATCAAAGCAAGATGGTTTAAATGGAGAAGTGTAACGGGCATGCTATATGACAGGAAGATACCTAACAAAGTGAAGGGAAAGTTTTACAAAACAACGATTAGACCAGCCATGCCATACGGGAGCGAGTGTTGGGCAACTAAAGCTCAACATATAAACAGTTTGAATGTGGCAGAAATGCAAATGTTAAGATGGATGATTGGCCATACAAGATTGGACGAGATTTTTTTTAGCAAAGATAGTGTATACTAGAGTTTGAACCCCAGACCTCTAGGAAACATACAAGATGTTGCCACCAACTCTGCTACTCATAGTTGGCAAGATTGGACGAGATTAGAAATAAATATACAAGAGAAGGCCATTTAAGATGGTTTGGACATGTGTCGCAGAGACATCCAAGCGTTAGCGTCCTGGTTAAAAAATGTGATAGTTTAGTGGTATAAGGTAGGAAGAAGGGTAGAGGTAGGCCTAGGATTATGTGGAGAGAAATAGTGTCAAAGGATCCACAGTTGCTAAATATTGAGGCGGATCTAGCCTTGGACAGAGGGATTTGGAGACAAAGATCTATATAGCCGACCCCATCTAGCATGGGATTAATGCTTAGTTGTTGTTGTATTAAAATATGTAATTAAGATTTCCAACCATAGAGAATACAAAAAGTCCTGCTGCTGCTGCTTTTGTTCTTTTGCTGGTTCTACTGTTCTCTTCTTGTACTGCTTCTACATTAAATTTTTTTTTCAAGTTATGGACAAAAGGTTCCGAACTTCATTATTTAAATTGTTACATATATTTCTGAACTGCATTCTTTTCGTGTTCATATTATGCATTATACTAATATGTATTTATATAAATGGATTTTAGTGCCTTGCTTCAATGAGACTAACGCTTTCTTAACACCTAGCGCTTTGAGCTCTTTGAGGAGTTTAGCACCTTGACAACTATTTACAGTTTCAAAGCAGTCATCTTGTTGCTTTCATGGGTGGCTTGTTTTTTTTTCTTAGTGTTTCCTCATAGCTTTCTTTTCCAGATGCTTTCCTTACGAAGTTTACGTGGTCAATATAGGTATATTCCTGCTTACTCTACCCGGCTAAAGATTGAAGATAATACATGGCGTGTAATTCCTGCAAGTTCCTCAGATCTCATGGGGTCTGTGGATCCTGTATGGACAGAAAGCTTTTGGAATACTATTGGTATTCGGGTTTACACTGTGCAGAGTGCAACATATGACCGGTTGATCCTTATTGGTGGACTAGGTGTTACTGTCGCCTCTTATGTTGCAATACTTGTGTCCAAAGCTTTTCTTGCAAAGGCTATGAAAAATGATTGATATCATATTTCTTCTATTTCTTTTTGGCAAATTTGAACTGAAGCACACAGTTGCCCTCAATATGAGATTATCATCCACAGACTTGATACTATCTAGAGATCACCTTGTACCACTTTATTACAGGAAGACAGCTTCATGCTACTTGATTTTTGTGTCAAGATTTTACCAGAGGGGAGCATCTCAAGTTAGCCACATGTTCATTCTTTCTTTCCCTTTTTTTGTCTATCCATTTTGTAGGGTTAACTTTGTCAAATCACAATTTGTAGAGGTAACCAATGATATTAATGATGTAGAATTGGTTCCTCTGACCTAGGTTTTCTAGCTTCTTAATACTAATCATGACTTTGCTGGAAGATGCAGAAGTTTACTTGCCTAGCTAAGTTTTTTCTCTAAGCAAAATGATTCTATCATTTAGAATCACTTGTAGATGAAAGACGGGCAAATAACATTGGACCTTTGACAATTATCATCTTATTTCTCCAACATGCTTTCATGTTGGTTCATGGTAAACTCCATTGCAGCTGCTTTGGGTGAATGTTTCGGGAGTTTTGCTAACATTTCTCTTGATCAGTATCATTTGATCTCTGCTTTTAAGTTACTTCTATTGCTGCCAAAAAAATAAAATGTTTGTTGTAGATCAGTCAGAAGATGAGACCTGCAAGTAGATTTTTTTTACACTAGATCGAACTGGTAAAATCTCGAAAAGTTTGGGCAAAAGAATGGTCGAAAGCATATCAGACCCAACGAATCCAAATTAGCCCACTCAAGTTTGCTTTACCTTCGTCACTTGTAATGTTGTGCAATTAAAGGTGAAATTTAGAAGTCATCTTCGTGCTTTAACAGAGTGAATTGAGTATAATTTTGGTTGGCTTTGTGGAGGCTGCAGTGATACTTATTTTTAAGCCTCATTTAAATTCATCAGTACCTTTCATGTTTTGCCTATTGCAACTGAAGGTGGATTCCTTCTTCTGTCATTACCTGCCCACTCATGGACGGCAAAGTCTATTCCCTGATGCAGAACCTGTTAATTTATCAACATGAAACTTCTTGCTAATGACTATATGTGGATAGCTGACGAGAACTATGATGCATGAGGTAATGACTATTTGTCAATTAGGATTTTTGTTCTTATTGTTTAGTAATTTTGACTTCAATTGATTGAATTGTTTCAATTAATTGAAGATCCAGATTTAAATAAACTATTGTTGGGAAGTTAGAAAAAAAAGGGAATGTTGCTCGTCGTACAATTCTTTTTGCCTACAGTCTTTAAGTAGTCTAAAATGGAAACTAAGAAAACAATGTCACTATCAACGAGTCTTCGAGCATGCAAAAGTTTCACTAGCGTCATGCATTGCCGCATCATCACAAATTCACAATATCAAAAATGTTAGTGCGTGTAACATCTTGATAAGCGTACGAATATTGGAGTCGCTTTCGTTCATATTTTAGTGTGGCGGCTGCCCATGTCATGTCCACCCGACTAGTTCATCTTCCGGTTAGGTTTTTAGTCCCAAACCTACGTAAACAATTCTGACTTTGTTACCCACACACCACCTTCTTGTGTCCAGCGAGAAGCAGACAAAAAGAAAAGATCATACTTTAAAAAAAGTCAATTATACAATAGAAACGTAAGGAATTTAGAGATTACCTACGTCGATTATTGCATATTTTAGAATTCTTACGTGAGGATACAATTTCTCCTTTGTACTCTTGTGCAATTCTCTCTTGACAATAATGACGCTCTAATTTATACAAAAGGATTAAAGAAAAAGGATAATCGAAAGACAAAAATGCCCCTAATAAGTGATATTCCTAACACCCAAGTTGATCCTTTGGATATTTGCTTCACACTCAGCTACAAGTTTTGGTGCACAATTTTCAAATTTGGCTAGGTCGATAGGCTTTGCGACTCCCTTCCCCCTAGGGCGACCTAGGGATGACATCGGATTGGATATGGTGCGGATATTGTATTATTTGCATCCGCACCACACATCTGTATTCGCACAGCATCCGCTGCGAATATTCATATCCGCACTATATTCAAATGTGGATATTTGCACCTCATTTAATAAATAATATATATAATAAAAAACAATAACTTGCAAATTTAACTTACTATGATTTCGTATGTGTATATATATATATAAAATAACTTATATATAGATAAAAATAATAATTTTTCATATGCGGATATGCGGTGCGAATTCACATCCATATTTATATTCGCAACACATCTGCGTAGATACCATTTCTTTAAATCCATATCCGATCCATTCATGTTCATTTTCATTTGCGAATATGGGTCGGATATGGTGTAGATACAATTTTTAATTGACGGATGCAGATAAAATTATCACCTCTAGACGACCCTCGTGATGTGAAATATAACATAACATTTTGATAAGTTAGAACATGGCTTCACACAATATTTGAAAAAAAAAATCTTTCGTAATAATTTGAATACTTATAAAATTCATTTAATTATACAAAATTCAAACCCTACTAATTAATTATCCTTTCGTATTATACTTACAGAGCCCATTTATATACTCATATTCATATTTTCCTTTTGTAATGCTATATATCCAAAGTTAATTAGTATGTGAATAAGTATATGCATTATTATTTAAGCATATTAGGTGGAATATTCAGATTTATCTCAAATCTAATCAGACTTGAACTCGATATGATCGCGCACTTAAACCTGATTACACGAGTAAATGTTGGTAGTTGAAAAAATATATTTTTTAAACAAAGATAGAAAGTCATAATTTGTGATATACTCAAGTTTTAATCCTAGATCTCTAGACAACATACAAGATGTTATCATCAACTGTAGTTGAAAAGATACGTTGCTATGACCGGAATTGTCCTAAATATATCTAGTAGCATTTTATATTCTAATCATATCAATTAGATGATTAGAAGAGCAACAGATCCTAATTAATAGGTATGAGGAGATGGGGATCAAGGAACGAGTTGTGGCTGAAGGACTTCATCATAGCAGTCATGAGGAGTACGTACGTCTTCATAATTAATTTATTTTGCATTTTAGTTTAGTATTAAGTTACAAAAAAAAGCATATAGGCAAATTGAACATGAAAAGTCATGTAAGGTTTAGTGGAGTCAAGTTAATCAAAATTAAAGCAAACTTGTCTGAAGCGTACGTGTAAGTCTTTAGTATGAAATAATCAGCTCTAACGGTGGCCCATTAGGTTGGCATTATATTTTTCATTTAAGTTGGTATATAATTAATGTTTTAATGATAGTATATGTAACGATTGTTTTTAAGTCTTTAAATATGATGTATTTCAATGCATGGATAAATAATAAGAAGTAAATATTTTGTAAAGTTCACACAATTTTTTCTTTTCTTTTGTTCTTTCCTCAATTATAACTCTCCTTAAGATATGCTCCATCCAGTTATAACCGATCCTCTTTTCCAACAATCAACCACCTGCATACAGCACACACAAAGAGTTTAGAGAAATTCCATGAGTAATAAGTCAGTCATTTGTCGGCAATCTGTCGTGTTGAACCATCCAATTCAAAATTGAGATCGATTCAAGGCACGTGCGATGCCACAAGTACTGGATAGTTGGTTCCCTGATACCTCTCTCGATAGATCATCAAACTGTACAGGGATTCATCTCTAAATTTGGCCTTAGCGTGGGAACCCAAATGGCAAATTCTCAGGAGCATGCCAATAACTTGTGCAAGTTCGAAGAGTTAGGCTAAAGCCCAAGGACTCTAGGAGTCTAGGCTTCTAGATCAGTGACAGATTTGAGCAAGCACAATCAAGTCGAGCACACAGGCGATTGAATATTTTTTAGTTGGATGAAGATGAAGAAGCAGAGAATTGAATTTTAATCCACTGTTTATGATAAGTCAATGCAAGTGTAGGTTGACTAAACAAAACAATCACTAATTGTCAAACTATTCAAAAAAATTCCCATCTCCATCCTTCTCTATAATATTATTGAAAAGAAAGGTAAAATTACATATATTACAAGATGATTCTAATCTAAGTGAGATTTAGATGGGTTATACGATTTACTTAATCAAGTCACATGAATACTTTTTATGGGTTAATTATACATGCATGAGGCTTTTCCCTCAGAGTTTTGTATTCTTTTCCAGCTTGACTCGAGTCTGTTAATTTGACTCAATTTGATCCCTAAATTTTATAAATCCGGTTAGCTTTTATCATCCTAATTATCCTAAATTAAACGGTGTTAGCTTTATTTATCAACTGAACCGGGCAAATCGGCAAACAGCTGTGGCCAATTAAATCCATGCATTCCTCTTTTTGGCAACAACACCAAGATAATATAAAGAGAAATGCTATATCCTTCTCAAACTTTAGCCTAATAATCCTCCTAAAGACCTCACGACGACAAATGACAAGCATTGAGCACTTATAATAATTTAATACTTCTTCTTTTGAAGATTACTTTTTTTTTCTCACATGCCCTTACTTTTTCTCTCCTCCCACTAACTGAAGTTTCTCTCTCCTTTCACTCACCAAACGTTACATGCACATCAGCTTTAGATTAGAATATGAACAATTTCATCTCTTTCTTTTTTTCTTTAAATCTATTTGATTTTTTTTCTTTAAATCTATTTTATATTAAGTTCTAAATATAATGTGCTCAACATTTCTTTATATTTACTCCATGTGCTCTGCAACTTCTCCACATGTTAACTTTTCTTGAGGAGATCATTTGATGCTCCAAATTTGAAAGGAGCATAAGCATAACACCGTTTCATGTTTTCAATTATTTCAATCTTATTGGATTTAGGAACCCTTGTCTTGTACCAACATGAATTTTATAGCTGACATGGAATGCTAGGTGATAACTGAACTTCTAATCTTACTGAATTTTGTAGCTAGGGAAACAATTATTTTTTGTTTAATCTTGTACACATTGTAGATGATGAGAAGAAGCAAAAAAGACAAGCACATTAAGACTATCTCAGCAAAAATGTTTCCCATTTCTAATGCATCATGGAAGATATTTTGTGATAATTTTAAGTAGATAGAGGCACATGGTATTCTCTATTACATTCATATTTTCTGAACTCTATCTGTTTGTGTGTCATGAATATAAGCTCAGAATGCAAGTGCCTGAGGTAGTTGTTTTCAGTTCAGGCTTTTAATTGAGCTAATCTACTTTCAGTTTTGCAAAAAGGAAAATGGCTATATATTCCTTTATATGATTAGTTTTATTAAGTGTCGATTTGTTTGCTTTTTCTATACATGAAACTTTGAAAAAAACACCAGATTCTTAACCAACAATATAATGGTAATAATCAACCTTAACATAAACATGAAATCTCAATACATGCCAAAAAGTAGAGGACACAAAGTATTGAGTTCTAAATGTAATGTTTCATTTTATTCATGTATTCAGAAAATAGAGGATGTTAGTAATCTACTCTTGGAAGACAATGATGAGCTCAAAGAATCTTCCATTGATGTTAACGAGCAAACTCCACATGTTGGTATGGTATTCAGTTCCGAAGAGGAACTTTTCAATTACTATAACAAATATGCCTACCAAGTAGGATTTGGAGTTCGAAAAGTTAGCACAAAAAAGGATGGTGAGGCGAAATACTACTCACTCGGATGTTCAAGAGGAGGTAAATACGTACCTAAGGTGGATTCCGTTAAGACAAGACTATCGATCAAAATTGATTGTAAGGTGAAGATTACTGTGATTGTTCATAATAATGGAATGTGTACTATCTCTCGTATTTTTCTAGAGCATAATCATGCTTTAAGCCCCAAAAAATCACGATTTCAAAGGTCTCATAAGAAAATGGATTTCTATTTTAAGAGAAGATTTGAGTTAAATGATTATGCGGGGATTCCATTGAACAAGAATTTTCATTCATTGGTGGTTGAAGCAAAGGGATATCAAAATTTGCCATTTGGTGAAAAAGATTATAGGAATTACATTGCTAAGGTGAGGCAATTAAGACTTGGGGTCAGAGATGCTGAAGCACTTCGCAATTACTTTGTTCGCATGCAGAGAAGAAATTCAAATTTTTTCTATGTGATTAATATGGATGATGAAGGTCGTTTGCGAAATGTATTTTGGGCAGATGCAAGGTCTAGGGCGGCTTATGAGTTATTTGGGGATGTTGCGTGATAGTACATACTTGACTAACAGGTACAATATGCCCTTTGCTCCATTTGTTGGAGTGAATCACCATGGGCAATCTATCTTATTTGGATGTGGTTTACTATCACGGGAGGACTTAGAGACGTATGTATGGTTGTTTAGACCATGGTTGGAGTGCATGCATGGGCGTACTCCAAAAGCGATAATCACATATCAATGTCGGTCTATCCAAGGGCAGCAGTGGCAGAGGTATCTCCTGAATCTCATCATCGTCTTTGCCTTTGGCATATCATGAAGAAGGTTCATGGGTTGGCCGAATATAAAGCAATAAAGAAAACTCTAAAAGGCATTGTGTACGAGTCCATGGAGCCTCAAGAGTTCGATGAAGATTGGCGTAGAATGATTGAGGATTATGGTCTTGAAAAAAATGAGTGGTTAAGCTCCTTGTTCCTAGACCGTGCTCGTTGGGTGCCGATATATGTTAGAGCAGTATTTTGGACAGGAATGTCTACAATCCAAAGAAGTGAAAGCATGAATGCATTTTTTGATGAGTATGTCAATTCAAAGACCACTTTGCGGCAATTTGTTGAACAATATGATAATGCCTTAAGAAGCAAGGTTGAGAAGGAAAACAATGCTGATTTTGATTATCTCAATTCATCTTACCAATTAATGACAGGTCGTTACTTTGAAAAGTAATTTCAGGAAGCCTACACCAATGCAGTTTTTAAGTTGTTTCACGATGAGCTGCGCAGGTTGCTTTTTTGCAATTTCATGTTGGTCAAAGTAGATGGTGCAATATCCATATTCAATGTCATTGATATTATGGAGGGGAATAGTGGGAATGTAAAAGAAGAGTTGTATATAGGGTGTACTATAATGAGGTCGATTGTGATATTCGATGCTCTTGTCATTTGTTTGAGTTTCGAGGAATTGTTTGTAGGCATATGATAAAAATTTTGATTGAGAAGGATGTGAAGGAAATTTCTTCTTGTTATATCCTAACTCGATCGATGGAGAAAAGATATTAAGCATCGACACTCTTTTGTGGTAATTAAATTGTTATGATAATTTGGGGAATAATAGCAAGCTATGCAATTTGATAACTTGTGTACCAGCTTTTTAGAAGCAGCACATATTGCCAATTCTCAAGCAAAGTTTGATTTTTTGATGAAATGGATAGATAAAGCAAAGGAAAAGCTTAAGGATAATATGAGCTGGGGTGATGGTAGACAAGCAAGTCTAGCAAGTGATGAGCTTCATCATGCATTAGATTCTAGTGGAAGATTGCTATCGCCCTTGCAAGTTCGGAGCAAGGGTCGTCCACCAACCAAGAGGAAGGAGTCCAAAACAGAGAAACTAATAAAGAAAATGAAGAAGAATAAGGTAATAATTCGGCAGAGACTCCATAAATTACAGTTCTATACGTGGGATACAAACTAGTGACCATTGAAGTATCAAATGTAGTGCAAGCTATATGTAGTGCTTGAATACTTTTAAGCTTTCTTAGAATTTGAATATATTGCATCTGAATTATGAAATTGATGATTTTGAAGAGCTTCTGGATCCTAATTTCTATTTTTTTTTCTTTCTTAATGTTGTGGCATTGACTTTAATCATCGTAATTTCTTTTCATCCCATGATGTTCATTTGAAGTGTTGCACGGTGCGTAGAAGTGTTGCACTTGTAAATGACAGATCCACTTAGGCACCTAATTGTCGTGTATGTATGTTATGAACTAACATGAAACTATTCGGTGTTTCAATTAGAAGGAGATGCTTGATAATTCCTAAATTTTAAAGGCGCGCATATTCTGATGTTTATTAAGATTATTCTACTTGCTAGTATTTCTGTGAGAATTAGGTACACCTTGCTTATCTTTAACTTGTTTCAACTAGATTACACCATCAGTTGTACTAGCTGCTATACATGACAGATGACACAGTTGTTTCATGCAAAGTTCTAGAGATTTTAAATGATGAAGGTGTCCTTCAGAATAAAGTAGGTTGGATTGACAAAGATAATAAAATATTTGACTCCTCGATATTAAAAGTTGAAGACCTGATGCACGAAGAGGCCATTTAGTAGGTGAGTATTTAGAGAGTAAAAATTCTAAGTCTAATCCTAATATAGAGGACACAAATTAAGTACCTGGATCACTAAAAAGAGCAACAAAGCAAATTAATGACCGCATAATTCTAATAGAAGTTGCTATGCGTATGTAGATTAGAAAGAAGCGTGTGATGTTTGGTGAGTGGAAGGAGAGAGAAACTTCAGTTAGTTGGAGGAGAGAAAAAGTAAGGATATATAAGGGGAAAAAATAATCTAAAAAAAAGAAAGGATTAATTAATGTATCTAGTTCAAATTATGATTCTTTTCACAAATTTAGTTCGAACATTAATTTGTATTAATTACATCCCAAACTATCAAATTGATATCAATTCTAGCCCGACGTCAAATGCCCGTCAATGCAATCGTTAAGTGCTGACATGACATATGACTCAGCAAATTAAAAAATATTTTTTTATTATCACTTGTGCCACATCAGCGCGCATGTAATAAAAAATATTATAATACTATATAAATAGAAAAAATTAATATATATATCCCAAACTTTGATCATTCTAACAAATCTATCCCAACCTTTAATATTTTTTCCTAATTATCCCAAACTTTGGGATTGACTGACAACAATTGTCTCATTTGAAATTGAATTGAAATTTAGATTATATTACAATTATAATCAATTCAAAAGTTTGAATTACATTTCTCCCTATTTTTTTTTATATTAAATTCGATTATTACATTCAAAAAATTAAAATTTGAAATAAAATTCTTATCTTTTTCATATATTCTTATTATTTATTAAATGTTTAAAATTTTAAAAATAATTTTATAATTATCTATTGAAATTTATTTTCAAAAATTTGATTCAAAATTAATTTTTTTATTTAATTATATTATTATATTTCAAAGAAAATTGAAATGCTCAAATTAAACCAATTACTTTCTATATAGTATTATTATTTATCAAAATTTTATTATTTATTATTTATTCAATTAGACTATTGCATTTTATTAAAAAAATTAAAATTTTCAATCAAACCAAGACTGTTTTGCTTATATTATTATTTATTAAATATTTAACATTATGATTATATTTTATTTAGTGTCTAACAAAATTTGATATTTTAAATTTTGTATTGATTTTCTTATTCAATCAGATTATAGTATTTTTTTTTAAAAAATAAAAATTTGAACCAAATCAATATATTTTACTAATAATATTATTATATATCATACATTTAACATTATTTATATTGTATTTAATTTGTTTTAGTATTTAATTTTCTTCATAATTTTTTTTATTTTACTACAAATTTTTATTTTTAAATAATATAAAATCTCAAATAAAATTTATATATAATGACTATAAATTAATTTTGGTTAAATTAGACGTGGGATTCTTCTAGGTGTTAAAATACTTTTCGTGTAATTTGTTTGAAGGAAAAAGAATTTGATAAAATCGGATACGGAATTATTGGATAAAGTGAGAGTTTTGATGTATTTGAAAAAATATTTGTCTCCAAAAATTATGATTATTGTCAATCCCAAAGTTTGGGATAGATTAGGGTGAAAGATAAAATGTTGGGATAGATTTGTTATAAGGACCAAAGTTTAGGATAAATACATTAATTTCTCTATTTATATAATATTATAATATTTTTTATTACATGCTGACGTGGCCCAAGTGATAATAAAAAAAATATTTTTTAATTTGCCGAGTCAGATGCCACGTCAGCACCTAACGGTTGCATTGATGGGCATCTGATGTCGGGCTAGAATTGATATCAATTTGATAGTTCGGAATGTAATTGATACAAATTAAAGTTCGGGCTAGATTTGTGAAAAGGATCATAATTTGGACTAGATACATTAATTAACTCAAAAAGAAAAGTATTAAATTATTACAAGTGCTCAATGCTTGCCACTTGTCATCACGGAGTCTTTAGGAGAATTATTAGATTCAAGTTTTAAGAGAGTATATCATTTCTCTAATATAAATTTACTCTCTTAGGGAACATAAATATATATATTGAGCAAATACCCAAAATCGTATCTTCATCATCTCTTTTTCTCAAATCCATAACATTGAACTGGATATTCTCGGATCCATAAGTTAAAGAAAAAATTTCTGATTTTGACCTCATAAGTAATGGGCGATTGGTTTGGACGCTGGTCGACCGATTCAATAAGGTTTGAATCGGTTCAACATGGTTTAAGCAAAAAACTGTATATTTTTTCCGGCTCATCTCTACTTTTTACCACTCGACCGACCTTATCTTTTTACCTTTTTATCGATCGCCCTTTCGTCTTCCTTTGTCGCCGTTGTCGCCGTTGACGCCGCTTGAATCGCCGGAAGAAAATTGTCGTCCTCTGTTGTCTTCCCCACCAGAATCTCTGGAAGGAAATCACCATCATGTGTTCTCGCGTCCTCTGTTACCTCCTAAGTCGCTCCAATCGCCACCTCATACCTCAGTGTTGCCGTCAAATTCTCCGGCCAAATCAAAGTTTAAAGCTCCTAACCCCGTAAGTAAGCTCCTGACTGCAACTTTGATGATGTGCCCTAATTTTCCAAATCCAAGTGCTACAAATTCTAACTTTTATTAACTACTTCCTTAGTTTTTATTTATTACCTTGAATTGTTACACATTTTGTTGTTTAGTGCTTAAGAATAGCTCACCAAAAGTAAAAGTGTAATTTCAATGCAATTCCATACTTCTGCAAAAGTATGGAATACTATTTGGTTATATTTGAGTCCTTTATGAGCTTGTGCTCTAATTTCAAAATTTCAAGATTTCTACAAATGAAATAGTATCATTTTAATGTGATTCCATACTTTTGCAAAGGTATGGATTTGTCAAAAATTAGGGTAATATTGTATTAATTAGCTTTATATAGACTTATATATGCATGTATATATTGATTCTATATTTTGAATGAAATCTAGTTGTTTTTTGGTTAGTTATAGACTTTTAAAGAAGTATGAAATATTATTTTATTTAGTATTATTTGGTTTTATTTGAGTCCAAATATTGTATTTACATGCTAAAACCCTATGACCCTATTACAGACATCTATATTAATAAACTTATGAAATAGTATAATGTAAATGCAATTTCATACTTTTGCAAAAGTATGGAATTGCCATAAATTAGAGTAATATTGCATTAATTAGCTTAATGTTGATTTGTATATATCGTTTCTTGGCAAATATATTGAAATATTTTTAAAATATTATAAATTCAGTTCCCTTCCACACTTTTGGAAAAGTATGAAATGGTCATAAATTGGATCAATCATGATTTAATAAGCTTTATGCAAACTTTTTTATATATTTTCATACTCTTCTTTGGTAAATTAGTTCACTTCCATACTATACTTTCGTAAAAGTATGACATGGTCATATATGAGTTATAAATTAGTCCAATATTGACATAGTAAGGCTTATATAGACTTCTATATGTCATTTATCCAATGATTCATTTATCTTCAATGAAATATGGTGCTTAATTTTTTTAGAATTACATTTGGAATATGAGAACCCGACAAAGCACTCGTAAGGTTAGGTTTGCAGGTATGAGTCTGTTGTTTTCTTTGTTTATTAACGATTAGATCTTATCTTTTTTTTTAAACAATAAACTACTTATGTTGCAGACCCAATTGATGATAGATGTGAGCAAGCTCCAAATGAACAAGATGAAGGTTGTGGAACATAGATAGCAGAACCCTCTTATGCACCACCCTCAAGAGTGCAAAATTGACATGGACATGTCCTTCAATGGACTTGCTATGTAGATAGATTTAGAAGATTCCTCTGATTAGGTTCAGAGCACAATTAGGGCAATCTGCAAAGCATTCACATAAATCCACAGGAGAAAGCTCTGATACAGACCATATCATTTGGAATATTCCTGGACATAGGAGAATTCCCAATGTATAGGAATTTGTTTCTCTTAATTATGAATAAGTGGGTGAAAGAAGTAGTTTTTAACTTCAAAGGAAAACAGGTAAGGTTTTTGGAATCTGACGTGGCTCTCCTCTTAGGCATGCCTAATAAAGGAGAAATAATTCCAACTCCAGAGGAGGCAAGTGAAGCCACTTGCAATGGCTATATGAAGGATAAATTTTTTCCTGATGGAGCAGCACCTAGTAGGACCTAAATTGAAGACATAATGATTCAAATGCATGGTTCTAACAATCATGAAGATATTGAGTATTTTTGTCATTTGTACATTTTATATGTATTTTTTTGAATATTTTTTGTACGCCCGGATATCGTGTACCAGATTATTTGTTGGGTTATGTAGATAACCTGAATGACTTTAGTAAGTATAATTGGTCCAATTGTATATATTCATTCATAGCCGGACAAATCCCCTCCATTAGGGAAAGAATCAAATTAGTAGTTGAACAACAACAAGCTAACCCAACTGCCACCTACATGCGTGATTGTGTTATTCTTTTGCTAGTTAGTATGATATTTTTTATGTCGATATTTTGTTTTATATTGTTAATAACCTATTTTATGGATTATATTTTCTTTGACAGGGTTGGTTTTTTTTAACATGTTCTCATTTTGGTTGCTAGAGTCATACTAAATAAGCCCAGATTGTGGAAACAAGTTATTATAAATTGGCAAACAAGGACCCCCAATTCGAAATGGGAGTCTATGACCCATGATGAAGTTGTTGAAAATCTTATTCCTTCACCCGAAGAACAACTTCTATTCCGGCCACGCACTAGGGTATGAAGTTACATATCCATTCTAGTTCAATACTTTCACCAAAGTATGGAATGATTTATTCTGATATCAAGTTGACTATTTTGGAATTCAGTATACTCTTTAGAAATGACATCCAAAAAATGATACATGTACTTGTATCCAATAAATTGAGTTCCAAAATAGTATTTTCTCTAATTCCATACTTTCACGAAACTATGAAATGACTTTTTATTATGTAATATTTTTCAGACGACGGAAGATCTCTTGATTGATTTTGTAACAGGATACTGCCAAGAGTACACCAATAGATATTTGCGAATGCAAATGAGGGGAAAAAAAGGCAGAAGAAGAGATCCACCCCTGATGTATGCCTTCTAACACCAAGCATTTTTATAGGAATATTGTTAGGAGGGCATCGATTCAAAAGAATACATATAATTTGAGGGAAAGGAGGGAAACCCCCCTATGGCAGAAGATAGATGGCAAAAAAGTCAAAAAATTTCAGAAGAAGGTTGAAGAATTTGTTGTTCCCAGCCCGGAACCAACCATAACTGTTGTTGCAAGCCCGGAGCCAACGAAAAAAACTATTGCAAAGAGATGCTGTAAGAGGTCAAAATATGATAAAAAAGATACCACATTAATTTTTCCATTGAATTTAAGTCTGGATGATGAAGATTACGAGAAAAAAGATGAGAAAACTAGAGTTATCATTAAAAAGCATGCAGCCAAAAAAGGAAAAATTCTTTGAAAGGTAAAAATTGAATTCTTCAAAGTGTATAAGGATGCAACCAAATAACTATAATGACAATAACTCTCTTCTTATTTTTGGTGCAGATAAGAACTAAATTCAAAGATGTGGACAATGACATTGTCAATTTACTTCTATCTTTGAATAAATTAGAGTGAGTGTTATTACAATTTAATTTGTTATTAAATAATTGTATTTATGAGTGGATTGAATATGCTGGAATGATGTAGTAGTTTGAATACTAATTAGTATTTTTGATTTGATTTAGGTTGAGCAATGAATATATTTGGAGATGTGGGCACTACTATTTAAATTTGGATTGTTTATGGAATATACTAGATAGGGGCGGCAAAAATAGGCACGACACGAGCATGGCACGATAACTGCGGGCCGGGCCGAAAAATTCAGCCCGATAAGCTTATCGGGCCGGCCCGGCCCGGCCCGATAACATTGCGGGCCGACGCGGGCCGGCTCTTATCGGGCCGGCCCGTTTGGCCCGCTAAACATATATAAAAAAGAGAGTCTAGATTAGGGCTTGTTTAGTGCTTTAAAATTGAATGTGAAGTTAATCTATGGAGTTTTTCATGTGAAATATCATATTTGATGCTTATTTAGTCTCTTAAATATTTTTAATTATTTTTTTAATAATTTTTTTAGTTAATAAGAGGGCTCGCGGGCCGTGCCGGGCGGCCCGCAATATTTTGCGGGCCGGGCCGGGCCGGGAATTTTCGGCCCACTGAGTTAGCGGGCCGGGCCAGCCCATTTTGCCACCCCTAATACTAGACTTTGATGAGCTCATCGACGACGACACGATTGATGGCTACGCTTCAATCTTATTAAGGAATGCTCATAACAGCCCAACTAACCATATATATTTGGGCATAATTTTTTAGGTAAATTTTCATAAACTGATTTATGGTAATATATTGTTGCAAAATTTTGAAATTCCATAGTTTTGATAAAGTATGGAATTTGGTCAATGGTTTATTTTTTGAAATTCCAAAGTTTTGATAAAGTATGGAATCATTACTTTTGCACTTCCAGAGTATGGAAGTCGGCTTCTTTTGTGTATTAATGACACTCTATAGTTATCTCAATGTATGGAATTTAGTTAATGGTTTATTTTATGGAATTTCAGAGTTTTGATAAAGTATTAAATCATTACTTTTGCACTTCTAGAGTATAAAAGTTGGCTTCTTGTGTGTATTAATGACATTCTATAGTTATATCAAAGTATAAAATTTGGTTAATGATTTATGTCATGAAATTCTAAAGTTTTGATAAAGTATGAAATCATTACTTTTGTACTTCCAGAGTATGGAAGTTGACTTCTTTTGTGTATTAATGACATTCTATAGTTATCTCAAAGTATGGAATTTGGTTAATAGTTTATTTTTTAAAATTTTAGAGTTTTGATAAAGTATGAAATCATTACTTTTGCACTTTCAGAGTATGGAATTTGGCTTCTTTTATGTATTAATGATATTCTATAGTTATCTCAAAGTATAGAATTTGGTTAATAGTTTATTTTTTGAAATTCCAGAATTTTTATTCATTACTTTTGCACTTCTAGACTAAACAAAGTTGTTTCTTTTTCCAGAGATATTATAGAAGCCATGGAGCGGCCGCATTGAATTCCATTCAAAGGTCATCAGTCGTGTCTTCTAATCCTAAATATATTTTTATGTCCATTAATAGTAGCCACCTCCGTCATTCCAATAAAGAAAAAAAATACCGGAGGGCATTGACATCTCCTTGTGTTGGACGTTGAACAAAAAATATTCTTGCATTTAAATTCAATGCCGTTCTATCATGGCTCCTCGCAAGATTTCGAGGACAATGTGAGTGTTTTGTACATGTTATAGTACAACTTTAAACTTCTATGATAACTGCTTCCAACCAATACATATGTGATATGCAGGTTTTAATGCTTCAATTAATGCCATATGAGCATCTGGATGTCATATGCCCCAACCTTAGCACCCACATAAAATCGAAAGGTTGGAGGAAAGAAATTTATGAATGTCCTCAACAAGATTTGAGTGTTGACTGTGGTATCTTTTTGATGAAGTACATTGAATATTTGATCAAATCAGAACCAATGGAATGGAATCAAAAGAACATGAAAAGGTTTTGGATGGAGCTTGCAATAACTTTCTTCAATGACACTTATTCAAATGTCAAGTTGTAATGTTACTGCAAATGTACAAGATTTATAATCCCCTATTTGATAGAGGATTATCACAATTTAATATTATTGTACAGAGATTAATTTGGCTAGTTGTATGTCTGGAATGACTTCTTCTAAGTTTAACTCATACAAAATTCAACTTACAGACTTTAGAAAGGATATCCAATCATATATTAACTGGTAGTAATTGTGATATATAGTCAAAAACTAGTATTTTCACCAGTTTCATACTTTCACGAAAGTATGGAATGCCTTCTTTTGTGTTTAACTCATACAAAATTCAACTTACAGACTTTAGAAAGGATATCCAATCATATATTAACCGATAGTAATTGTGATATAGAGTCAAAACTAGTATTTTCACAAGGTCCATACTTTCACGAAAGTATGAAATGATTTCTTTTGAGTTTAACTCATACAGAATTCAACTTACACACTTTAGAAAGGATATTCAATCAAATATTAACAGATAGTAATTATGATACAGAGTCAAAAACTAGTATTTTCACCAGTTCCATACTTTCACGAAAGTATGGAATACCTTCTTCTGTGTTTAACTCATACAAAATTCAACTTACAGACTTTAGAAAAGATATCCAATCATATATTAACATATAGTAATTGTGATACAGAGTCAAAAACTAGTATTTTCACCAATTCCATACTTTCACGAAAGTATGGAATGCCTTCTTTTATGTTTAACTAATACAGAATTCAACTTACAGACTTTAGAAAAGATATCCAATCATATATTAACAGATAGTAATTGCGATACATAGTCAAAAATTAGTATTTTCACCGGTTCCATACTTTCACGAAAGTATGAAATGTCTTCTTCTGAGTTTAACTCATACAGAATTCAACTTACAAACTTTAGAAAGGATATCCAATCACATATTAACAGATAGTAATTGTGATACAGAGTCAAAAACTAATATTTTCACCAGTTCCATAATTTCACGAAAGTATGGAATGCCTTCTTTTGTGTTTAACTCATACAAAATTCAACTTACAGACTTTAGAAAGGATATCCAATCATATATATTAACAGATAGTAATTGTGATACAGAGTCAAAAATTAGTATTTTCACCAGTTCCATACTTTCACGAAAGTATGGAATGCCTTCTTCTGTGTTTAACTTATATAGAATTCAATTTACAGACTTTAGAAAGGATATCTAATCATATATTAACGGATAGTAATTGTGATACAGAGTCAAAAACTAGTATTTTCACCAGTTCCATACTTTCACGAAAGTATGGAATATCTTCTTCTATATTTAACTCATACAGAATTCAACTTACAGAATTTAGAAAGGATATCCAATTATATATTAATAGATAGTAATTGTAATACAGAATTCAAAATTGAAGTATGGCTATACATCAAATGGTATCCAAAATATGACATATACCCTCAAAATTTTATCCAACAAAAATATTATAAAAAATGAAGTGTGTTGTCAACTGGGTGGGGGAGCTCTGCATGAACGTTTGTTGTGCCCTACTTGCTTGCATCTTGAGCACTTCCTCTGAAGTCTGCCACTATGTCTTGATTCTCTTCTATTTTTTCTTTTTCTACCAGGTTATGCAAAAGATTAAGGTGGTTTCACTAGGGTATCATAAGGTTCTCTATGCCAATATTGTTTGCTTCTTGTTGGATGAATTTTATCCTCATATAATTGTTGTTTGAAATCTGACACTAGAAGGAGGGTTTGAATAGTGTCTGCCCCTTGTTTCTATTTTATCAATTTTCTTTTTGCTTAGTTTCAACTTCAATTGAATGCAAATATAGCTTAACAATGTATGTTATCAATTATCAAGAACAATAATGAGCAAACATTCAAAACAATGCAAACACGATGAAATATAGTAGTTCGACCAACCGCCTACTCCACTACCTTGGCTCCTCACCAAGGATTTCTAACCAACTACTTTATAGAACTTGTGTTTCCCTTTGAATACAATTGGGGACACAATTCTCACCTCTTTGAGAACTCCTCAAACCTATTCACCTAGGCAAAACACAAATCTACAAAGTTTAATCCTAATTGTTTCTGTAGCACACCTAGCAAGCTATTACAAGTGAAAACAAGTTTAAAACAACTCTTCAAATACAATGAAAAAGAGCTAAGAATTGAAAGGAGAACCAATGGCCTTTTTCCAAGCCTTCACGCCTTCAACTCGTCCAGTAGATGAACTTGAATTGCGGCAGAGTTGAGGAACAAAACTGGGCGCTTGAGAAGGATGTTGACGGAAGAACATGGCGCAACAATCAATCCTTTTAAAGGCTCAAATCACTTCTTAAATGCTCAATAAAATCTCTAAGAAGTCTTAAAAGAGTTAGGTGAGGGTTATTTATAACCTCTCAATAAAACGGACTGTTCTACGGGCGGAAAACTAGTCGTTACCGTCGTTCGGTCACTTGCCGATCGATCGTCGGTCGATCGATCGATCTACCGCTCGTGACCGCTGCTTTAATTACTCTGTTCGATTGACCAATGGGTCGACCAAATGAGTCGCGAGTTTAGTAATCCGCAATCCGGTCGACCAACGTAGCCCTCTGTCATTTTTTTTGTCATCTTCAGTCGATCGATTGGCTACTGCCATTTTGTGGCATCATTTGGTCGACCGTCTGGTCGACCGACAAGGCTACTGTCAAATCTTCTGCCTTGTTCGGTCGATCGAACTCAGGCTGAGGTTGATTTTTTCTTTATATTTGTTACATGCTTTTTCATAGATTTAATTACCAATATCTAACTTGGAAAACCTTACAATTAGGCTTGGGATAAGATCGTCCTAGGGGTATATTATAAGACATCTACTTAGTCTATGTCCGAGTCTTTCTTTGACGTTCTTTTTCTATCGATTCTTGACGATCGTTTATTTCGTTTCTTCGAACGAAGTTTGTATGCTTATCGCAACCTCAACCAGAACTCAAAACTCCATACATAGATTAAATATATGTTTGTTATCATCAAAATGAAGATCGAAGCTTGAGAGAAACTCTTAAGCCAACCAACTCCCCATTTTTGATGATGACAAACATAACATGGAATTTTAAGAAAGCATATGCATATTTTTGTGAATTTGAGTTAAGGCATACATGAGTTAAGGTATACAATATATAAAACTCAACAAAGATAAAAATATATATATAACTCAACATATGCTCCCCTTATCAATGTGCATATCATTTTTGTTGTAAACTCCCACTAACTATATGCATCATAAAAACAAGTGTGACCTTACTTTTTCTCCCCCTTTTGACATCCATCAAAAAAAGGTAAGAATTAAGGTACAATTAATGAGTGTCATCATGAAAACCATAAAAGTCATAAAACCAACTATCATCTACCACTATAGTCCTTCATATTAGTATAAGCCTATAGAAGGCAAACATCAATAAGTCGCAAAGCCCCACTACAGAGCAATACATAAGTGTGATGACACTTTCTAGAATGCAATTTTTTGAAACCATATTTGTTTTGAAAAAAAAAACATTTTAACCACTAGAAACAAATCCCTAATTGCATCCTTAGGTTTGTAAAGCTTTCTTCAACCAAGGGTTTTGTAAATATATCGGCAAGTTGTTTATCAATGGATATAAATTCTACCGATATATTTCCCTTAGTCACATTATCTCTAAGAAAATAGTGCCTTGGATCAATATGCTTAGTCCTAATTTGTAAAATAGGATTTTTTGTTAAATTTATTGCACTAGTATTGTCACAATGAATGGGTATGCAAGAATACTTAAGTCCATAATCTAAAAGAGTTTGCTTCATCCATAGGACTTGTGCACAACAACTAGCCGCAGCGCTGTATTCCGCTTCGGTAGTTGAAAGTGCAACTGAGTTTTGTTTCTTTGAGAACCAAGAAATAAGACTCGCTCCTAAGTATTAACAACACCCACTAGTGCTTTTTTTATCTACTTTACACCCGGTAAAATCTGCGTTCGAAAAACTGATTAAATCAAAAGATGTATGACATGGATACCATAATCCTAAGTCAATCGTGTCGTTTAAATATCTCAATATGCGTTTGGCTGCACTTAAATGAGACATTCTAGGACAAGATTGAAACCTAGCACATACACAAACGCTAAACATGATATCGAATCTACTTGCGGTTAAGTAAAAAAGACTACCAATCATACCTCGATATCATTTTTCGTCGACTTTGACACCATCTTCATCTTTGTCAAGCTTGATAGATGTGCTCATTGGTGTAGAAGCTATCTTGGCTTCATTCATCCCAAACCTTTTAATGAGCTCCTTAATTTGTGTACTTGGCTTGATTAATGAAGATGCGTTTGTTGGTTTGCTTGATTTGGAGACCAAGCATGAAGGAGAGCTCTCCCATCATGCTCATCTCAAACTCATCTTGCATACACTTAGCAAACCACTTACAAAGAGTTTCATTAGTAGCACCAAAAATTATGTCATCAATATAAATTTGAACTAATATAATATCATTTTCATGATGTTTAATAAAAAATGAAACATCGGCTTTTCCAACGTTAAAACCTTGTTCAATTAAAAAAATTTGAAAGCCTTTCATACCAAGCCCTAGGGGCTTGTTTTAAATCATATAATGTCTTTTTAAGTTTGAAAACATGGTTTGGAAGCTCAAAATTTTCAAATCCGAGGGGTTGTTCAACATATACTTCTTCATTGATGAAACCATTTAAGATTGCACTTTTAACATCCATTTGAAAAAATTTAAAACCTTTAAAACTAGCATATGCCAAAAGCATTCGAATTGCTTCTAATCTAGCTACTGGAGCATAAGTTCCATTATAATCTATCCCTTCTTGTTGATTGTACCCTTGTGCCACTAACCTAGCTTTGTTTCTAATGACTAATCCTTCTTCATCTAACTTATTTCTAAATACCCATTTAGTCTCAATTATAGTTTGTTCGCTAGGTCTAGGTACTAAATCTCATACATCATTTCTAGCAAATTGGTCGAGTTCTTCTTACATAACTAGTACCCAAAACTCATCTTCTATTGCTTCCTTAATGTTCTTAGGCTCTACTTGAGATATAAATGCTACATATTGACAAATATCCTTGAGTTTAGAGTGCGTTACCACTCCAGTTGATGGTTCTCCAATGACTTGATCCATTGGATGATCCCTTATCAACCGATATCCTTTGGGGAGAGGAGGTAGAGCTTCTTCTTCCTCATCTCACTTGAGGTAGAGTTGTGGATGATGGTTCTTCATGTTGTATTTTCCCATTATCTTCATCCTCCACCTCTTTGTCATAAAGTGTGAGGTCCTCAAGTTCCTCACATATACTTACAATCTTTACATTTCTAGAAGAATCATTAGTTTTATTAACCGTGACATACATAGATTCTTCAACAATCATGGTTCTACGATTGTATACTCTATATGCCTTAGAATTAATGGAGTAACCTAGGAAAATCCCTTCATCGGATTTAGAATCAAATTTTCCTAAATGCTCCTTAGTGTTTAAGATGAAACATTTGCATCCAAAAACATGAAAATATCTCACATTTGGGATTTTACCATTCCAAAGCTCAAAATGTGTTTTCTTAATTTTAGATCTTAATAAAACGCGATTAAGCACATAACAAGATGTATTTATAGCTTTCGCCCAAAAATACTTAGGCAAATTGTTTTCACATAGCATGGTCCTAGCCATCTCTTGTAAGGTTTTATTCTTCATCTCAATCACCCTATTTTATTGAGGGGTCCTAGGGGAAGAAAAGGTATGTTCAATACCAAAATCATCACAAAATTCGAAGAATTTTTCATTTTTAAATTCTACTCCATTATCACTTCTAATTTTTAAAATTGAAACATCTTTCTCATTTGTAACTTTCTTAGTAAACTTTTTGATAAACTTAAAAGTTTTATTTTTCTTAGCTAAAAAGAAAACCCATATAAATCTAGAAAAATCATCAACTAATACATAGCAATATAGTTTTCCACCTAGATTACCTACATCAAATGGATCAAACAGATCCATGTGCACAAGCTCAAGAATTCTAGATGTACTAACTTGATTAATGCTATGAAATGAGGATTTAACTTGCTTACCTAGTTGGCATGCATCACAAAGTTTATCTTTTTCAAATTTTATCTTGGGCAATCCTTTAACTAATTCTTTCTTAGATATTTCTTGGATGAGACTCATGCTAGCATGTCCTAGCCTTCTATGCCACAACCAAGAATCATTTTCCATGACAACTAAGCATCTAACATGGGGATTAGGCAAGACATTTAAATCTAATGTGTAGACATTTCCTTGCCTATTTCCAATAAACATGATGTCATTTGAAGGTGCACTCCTAATGATACATTTAAATACTTCAAAAACAGTTACATATCCATTGTCACACAATTGTGATATGCTAATCAAGTTATGTTTTAACCCATCAACTAATAAAATATTCTTAATGCATGGGTAAGAAAGAATACCTATATCACCAATGCCAATAATCTTACCTTTGACATTGTCTCCAAATGTTACATGCCCATCATCTTTGCTTGATAGAGTTGCAAATAAGTTGATATCATCCGTCATGTGATTTGAGCAACCACTATCCAATATCCAAGTGCTTCTACTTGCTTGAGGATGTTTCTCCATCTACAAAAGGAGAAGAAACTATTTTAGGTACCCAAACTTTCTTGGGTTATTGAGTGTTAGTCATCTTAGGAACCCCAAGTAAATCTAGCATGTGAGTTCCTCCTCAAAGCACACTCCTTAGCCCTATGGCCAAATATGCCACAAGAAAAATAATTTCCATTAAATTTTCTTCTATTGTGTGTGAGAGCATAGAAGTGTAATGATTTATCTTTATGGACAATCTTAGGCATGACATTTTGTAGGGTTGTCATTTTTCCATTAAGCATGCAAAGTTCCTTTTTCAATGTTAGCATGCTATCATTCAAGTGCTCTACTTAATCACTTAAATACTTATTTTCATCTTCTAATTTTTTATTGTCACTTTGTAAGTCCTTCGTAGCCTTCTTTAGGGCATGTTTCTCTTCCTTAAGAGTATCTACTTCTTTCCTTAAAGCATTGCATGAAACTAATAAGCTATCATTTTCTAGCTCTAAAGATTTATTGTCCTTTTTAAGCTCTTTAAATTTTCTTCTAATAGCATTAAATTCATCATGCATTTGATCAAATTCGTTTTCTAGCTCTTCTTGAGTAAAAGAAAGCTCACCAAACGTAAATCTTACCTCATCATCATTTGCCATCAAACAAAGATTTGCATTTTCACTTTTTGAGTATTCTTCACTCGATGAGGTCTCGCTTTCATCTCAAGAAGCCATCATTGTCTTCTTCTTGTTGTTGTATTTAACCTTTTTGTGAGGGTTAGAGGTGGAAGCCATCTTGAGAAGTGGGCAATCCTTCCTTAGATGCCCGACCTTGTTGTAATGGTAGCATGTGAAGCTTCCTCTTCCCTTTCTCATGCCTCATCTTATGAAACTCATGAATCTCCTTGCCAACATCGCCATTTCCTCAAAGTCATCCATCTCTTCCTCGGATGATGAGGATTCTTCTACTCGGTATGATGCTTTTAAGGCAATGGTCTTACCTTTGGGGGTATCTTCCTCCTTGTAGTCTCATGTGTCATGAGAGACCCAATGAGCTCGGTGATCTTCAAGGTGCTCATGTCTTTTGCTTCCATGATTGTTATGACCTTGGACTCCCAAGCTTTTGGAAGGAAACGAATGAGCTTTCTTACCTTCTCCTCTTCCCTTATCTCTCTACCAAGGTTAGCTAATCCATTTGTAATATTTTGAAATCTAGTATACATGGCATCAATGGATTCATATGATAACATTTTAAACATTTCATAATCATGCATGAGTAGGTTTATCTTAGATTCATTTACTTATGAAGTCCCTTAATGTGTAGTTTCTAGGACCTTCCATAGTTCATAAGCGAACTTGCAAGTAGAGATCCTATTGAACTCATTAATTGATAGGCCGCAATATAATGCATTGACGGCCTTTGCATTAGAATTAAAGAGTTTAATCTCTTCTTGGTCCCACTCATCCATGTCCTTAGTGGGTTGCTTATACTCTACTTGAATCATCATCCATACATCCATGCCTAGAGATTATAGGAAGTCATTCATACGAATCTTCCAGTAGGCATAGTTGTTTCCATCGAATAGTGGTGGAGTATGAATAGATGACCCTTGAGCTAGTTGTATTTCACTCGACATCTTAGTTTGTATGGAAGATGGTTAAATCTTATCCTATGACCTAACTCTGATACCAATTGTTATTTGAAATCCGACACTAGAAGGAGGGTTAAATAGTGTTTGTCCCTTGTTTCTATTTTATCAATTTTCTTTTTGTTTAGTTTCAACTTCAATTGAATGCAAATGTAGCTTAACAATGTATGTTATCAATTATCAAGAACAATAATGAGCAAACATTCAAAGCAATGCAAACACGATGAAATATAGTATTTCGGCCAACCGCCTACTCCACTACCTTGGCTCCTCACCAAGGATTTCTAACCAACAACTTTATAGAACTTGTGTTTCCCTTTGAATACAACTGAGGACACAATTCTCACCTCTTTGAGAACTCCTCAAACCTATTCACATAGGCAAAACACAAATCTACAAAGTCAAACCCTAAGTGTTTCTCTAGCCTACCTAGCAAGCTATTACAGGTGAAAACAAGTTTAAAATAACTCTTCAAATACAATGAAAAAGAGCTAAGAATTGAAAGGAGAACCAATGGTCTTTTCCCAAGCCTTCACGCCTTCAACTCGTCCAGTAGATGAACTTGAATCGCGGCAGAGTTGAGGAACAAAATTGGGGCGCTTGAGAAGGATGTTGACGGAAGAACATGGCGCAGCAATCAATCTTTTTGAAGGCTCAAATCACTTCTTAAATGCTCAATAAAATCTCTAAGAAGTCTAAAAAGAGTTAGGTGAGGGTTATTTATAACCCCTCAACCAAACGGGTTGTTCTACGGGCGGAAAACTAGCCGTTATCGTCGTTCAATCGCTTGCCGGTCGATCGTCGATCGATCGATTGATCGTCAGTCGATCGATCGATCGTTGGTCGATCGATCGATCGATCGCTCGAGATCGCTGCTTTAATTTCTCTATTCGGTCAGCCGACGTGTCGACCGAATGAGTCGCGAGTTGAGCGATCCACGATCCGATCGATCGAAGCACCTTCTGCTAATTTTTGGCATTGGTTGATCGACCGACCGGTCGACCGACGTAGCCCTCTGCCATTTTTTCGCCATTTTTGGTCGATCGAGAGGTCAACCGATTGGCTACTGCCGTTTTGTGGCATCATTCTGTCAACCGCCCGGTCGACCGACAAGGCTACTGCCAAATCTTCTGCCTTGTTCGATCGACCAAACTCGGGCTGATGTTGATTTTTTCTTTATATTTGTTACATACTTTTTCATAGGTTTAGTTACCAAGTTCTAACTTGGATAACCTTACAATTAGGCTTGGGATAAGATCGTCCTAGGGGTATATTACAAGACATCTACTTAGTCTATGCCCGAGCCTTTCTTTGACGTTCTTTTTCTATCGATTCTTGATGATCATTTATTTCATTTCTCTGAACGAAGTTTGCATGCTTATCGTAACCTCAACCTGAACTCAAAACTCCACACATAGATTAAATATATGTTTGTTATCATCAAAATGAAGATCGAAGCTTGAGAGAAACCCTTAAGCCAACAATATTTTTTTATAAGTCTCAACAGTGAAATAACGCTCACAATACTGATAAGGGTCAAGACTACAATAATCGATAACAGTCATGGCATGTGAACAAGGAATACCATAAAATTGAAACTTCCTGCAAGAGATCTATTAGCTAAATCAACAATAACTATTTGGTATGATGTTTGTACCCGGTAGCAATGGTCCTAATGTGGATGCACAGCATGCCAACGACATTTGTGGCGATTCTCTGCTAAAACTGTTTCTATTTTTTCAGTCAAAGTAGTGGTCAATATAAGAGAAACTTTATGTCTCTTGAAGAACCACTCCGAGACCTTGTGTCTTGTCATCTCAATCAATGTTGTGATTGGCAACCCACGAACTTCATTAAATAATGCATTCAAGCATTCCACAGAATTAATTGTTATGATATCATACCTCCTACCCGGGAAAAAGAAATTAGCCCATTTCTCCTTCTCCAATTGAGATATCCATTGGTAACTTAGCTCATGAATAGCCAATATCTTTTGCATACATTCATTAAACGAATATTCCGTGGTTGATCTTGCAGCTGCCCAAAACAAGGGCACAACATCTTTTGAACGAACATCATGTACTAATATTTTTGTAAGATGAACCATACAATATCCATGCGCAACATCCGAAAAGACATTTCTCACAGGAGCTATAATGTCTGGGTTCTGATCACTCATAATACTTAATCCCCTATAACAGGGGATACATCTAAAAAGTTCATCCAAAAACCACTCCCATGTTTCTATTTTTTCAATTTCAGTCACAGCAAATGACACGGTTAAAAGCCTATTTTCTGCATCAATAGAAGTTGCAATCATAAGAACCCCTGGGTATTTACCTCTCAGATGTGTTGCATCAATACATAATATAAGACACATATATTTTCTAAATCCACGCAAGCTTGCTCCGAAAGCCCAGAAGACACGTCGGAAACGGTGGGTCGAGGAACAACTCATCAATTTAACTTTTGATTCAAAGTTATGAATCCTTAATTCCCTAAGATATGCTGGCAAATCTTTGTAGCATTGATCATAGTCACCACGAACGGAAACGAGAGCAATTTGGAGTGCATTGTACGCTTTCTTATAAGATATACGCACTCTAAATACATTTTTTATCTCGGAGATAACGAAATTACTAGTGATTTTCTCACTGCCCAAAAGAATCTCCTTTATGTGATTCGCAACACAAGTGGCAGTGCATTGTCGATGGTCCAAGTTCAGCCTTGCAACAATACAAGTATGCTCATTGACAAAAGTCACTATTTGAAATTTACCCTTGCCGGTTGCTGACAACGTCCAACAACAATTGGGCTCTTTGCATCCGACTTTGATATAGTGACTATTGCTTTGGATGCGTCTTAATTCAAAATTTCGATTGATGCAATAATTGGTAAGAGCTCTCTTGAAACTATCTCTATCAGAAAATACCTGAAATTAATACAAGACTGATATTTATTAGACTGATATCCAATTAATGATAACTGGACTGATATTTTATCTAATTCCATACTTTCACAAAAGTATGGAATGTCTATAAACGAATATGACTATTATATGAACTCATATAATTCAAATATAATCATTACAAATAATATCTATTAGATTGGTATCAAAAAAATGATACCTGTAATGGTATTTTCTCAAGTTCTATACTTTGGTGAAAGTATGGAATGCCTTATACTGGTATGATTATTGTAGTTTTACAGAGGATAACATATACAAGTATACATTACAGACAACAAAACGAGTATTTCCTCTAGTTAAAATGAATTACCTGATGTATATACAATTCTGAAGTCTGTGAATCATCATCAATTAGATAAACATTCATGGATAACATATACAAGTATACTGGTATGATTATTGTAGTTTTACAGAGGATAACATATACAAGTATACATTACAGACAACAAAACTAGTATTTCCTCTAGTTAAAATGAATTACCTGATTTATATACAATTCTGAAGTCTGTGAATCATCATCAATTAGATAAACATTCATGGAGTTTACCAGAGTGTCATCTTCTTCTTCGACTTGAACATCATGATCCCCTATGTCATACTAACCGTCATTGAAGTCAAAATCAATGCAATTAGCATCTTCAAAAGTAAAAACATCATAGGATTCAAAAGGAATGACATCTTCATCATTGTTCACATATGTTTTAGTCTCCTCATCGCTTGTGTGGATATTCTCCACACCCTCACCTGCTCCATTATTCTCGTACATATATTCCTCCAATGAAAAATATCTTCCAATTACATCACTAGAAGTAAAAATTAAATTTGGAAATTCCTCAATTACCTCCACTTTTTCTCTTATCCTCTCATCAGCAAGCTCTTCCTCAACGTAGTCATACTCATCATCATCAAATGTCAAAGAGAAATTCAGATCTAAAAATGGTTTACTTGTATTTTCTTGAGCCTCTTGAGCTACAATGACAGTGGCAGTTATAGTTTCAACCTGATTTGACGCATGTTGTGTAGAAGTTTATACATTGGCATATGTATCAGGCACAAAAAGTTATCATTGTTAAGATGTTGTGACCTGCAATGATATAAGTTGATCATTAGTTATTTATCCGTAGTGAGGATGAATGACATATGTTTCAATAACTCACAAGATATTATCAGTATCAGAATCTTGCACCACAGAACTATGTGCATCAGCCATCACACATACACCTATAACCAAATAAAATCAGAATGAGTATGAAATAGACTATAGAATTTCATAATTTCACAAAAGTATGAAATTGAACAAAATAGATAATATCATTATTTTTATCATTACTAATATAGAATGACTCTACTAAATTAAACAAAAAACCAAGGACACTGATGATACTAACCTGGACGGATATACTTACAGACTTTTGCGAAAGTCTTGAAACAACTCCCAAGTTACAACTAGGGTTCCTGTTAACCATTCTTGTTTAAAGTGGCTAATAATGAAGAACTTTACTAATGGAACTATATGTGTATGAAATGCCGCTAAGTATCCGAAAACTAGGGCATTAGATACTTTCATAAAAGTATTGAATCAAACAAGAAGAGTATATCGTTGGAGATTTATTCACTAATATGGAATGTGTCACATAATAAACCATAAAATAAATGAAACGGTAGGTACAAATCTTTGACGGCTAATTCCAGACTTTGCCGAAAGTATATAACTGCCAAGGTATTAATCGATGTCGAAGAGGAATGAAGAGAAAACCTCGGCGTCAACAAAGCAAGCCGCCAGTAGCAACAAGGTCGAGCTAATATGGGGAAGAGCAAACGATTGAGCGGAAGTTGCGCTTTTGCTTATGACACGTCTAAGCACGAGGAAGAGCAAACGATTCGACATCAACAAAGCAAGGCGCCAAGAAAATCTCGAGTCTCCAGAAGCTTTAACGCCGGCCGGGGAAGAAGAGCAATAGAATATGAAGAAGAAGATACGTGATCCAAACTCTACGTCCATTACTTAATTCTGTTTAAACCCTATTGAACCAGTTCAAATCGTGTTGAACCGGTCGACCAACGTCCAAACCAACCATTACTTATGAGGGTAAAATCGGAAATTTTTGTTTTAACTTATGGATCCGAAAATATCTAGTTCAATGTTATGAATTTAGGATATAAAAAAAAGGAGGAATATATGATTTTAGGTATTTGATCCTATATAATTTACCAACTAATTTAATACGTAAAGCCTAAAGGGAAAGGGTTCCAAATATAACCTAAAATTAAATAACTCTAAGCCTTATCCAGTTGACTGCGGGAAGTGGACGCTGCACCGCCCTCCTTGTCTTTTTGCTCCTCCATTATTGGACCCGCTGTGGCATCTGAGCCGCGTTTGGCTTCATCGACCGGTAGACGCTTCCCAAACGACGGCGAAGCGTTGCGCTGGCGAAAGCTAAAGCCTCCGGTTGAGTGCTCTGTGTATGACGCGGTGTATTCGATCGGGGAAAACAGTGCGGTGGACCCCTCCGGCATTGAAGTCGTCGCGGGGCCCACAAGCACCCCCCCCCCCGATGACGTGGCTTTGGCGGGCACGCGATCTCTCACCCGCATCTCCATCTTCGGACCAAGACACGTGTCCACCGAGCATCTCCCGGTGCGGGCACGTGGACGGCAGGGCGAGGTGGGGCCCCGGTTCGGCCTTATCCGCTGAGCTCTCGCGCAGAGAAATATCAAAGGTGTCGTTGTATGCGTTCGTTGTCCCAAATAAATGTCTCTGCGGGTACGGTTCATCTTGTCGTCATCGGTACGTTGGACGGCAGGTTGACTGGCCGCACCGGGAGTACGGTGCGGAAGCGTTCGCAGAATTAGCGGTGTGAGTCGGGGGCTAAATAGTCATTTAATTCGGACGCACTCGACTGGGCTTAAAGTGGGATTTTTATTTTTTTTTATATTTTTTTTTGAAGGTGGACATTTAAGGAGGAAGTATAAAGGAGTTATTGCTTAGTAGTATCGCTTATTCGTCGAAAACAAAACCGGCAAACTCTCTCGCTTAAGAGAGATAGAAGAGAGGTGTTTTCTCCCTCACTTCTCGTTGTCTCGATCTCTCTTCGTTCCGGAGATCGAGCTCAGACTTGCGGTGGATTTAGATCTGGTAATGCTCTCATTTATTTGTTTATTTTCCTGCTGAATTTTCTTGATCTCTAGAGCCCTGTAGTTGTTTCGCGAGAATTAATTTCCTTGCAGTCATCTTTGCTTCCCTTTTTAATTTCGTCCATTTGATCGTTTCTGTTCTATTTTTTTTATAGGGAAAGAAAATAAGTTTCTCTCTTTCTGTTCCCAGTCGTCTGATTCGATTCTTTGTGGGAATTCCCCAAATTTATCCACTTATTATTTCTTGCATTTGATCCTTTCCTCCTGATTGAGGTCTTCGGGATCCTTGTTCCGTTTGATCTGATCGTTCCTTGGGTTCTCCTGGCAATCTGTAGAGGAAAAGGAAAGAATCATCTGGTAAAGGAAACCCTTCTTTGGGCTTGTTAGATGCTTAGATCTGGGTTTTGTTCAGGATAAACTGGGGGAAAAGTTAAAATTTTTGAAGCTTCCCCTTGCCGCGAAGACTTGTAGCATTCCCCAAAAAAGCAAACTTGGAGCTTCCTTCTTGTACCAATGGTGTCCAATTCATACTTCAATCTTCTGGAGATGGCGTCCGGCGGGTCTCCTTCTCTTGCCCGCATCAGCCGCAGCATTCCTCGCGTGGTGACGGTGCCTGGCATAGTTCCGGACCTTGATGATTCCGATGATGATGCTTCCGATGCTTCGTCGGAGCGATCATCCCCTTCGCCCCGCTACCGCACGATCATCGTGGCCAACCAGCTCCCAATACGTGCCCAGCGCCGCCAGGACGGCCGTGGCTGGAGCTTCTCCTTGGACCAAGATTCTCTCCTACTCCAGCTCAAAGATTGTAGCTTGCGCGAGCGTGCGGATATGGAATTTGTCCATGTGGGCTGCCTCCGCGAGGAAATACCAGTTTCCGAGCAAGAAGAGGTTGCTCAAACATTGTTAGAGACCTTCAAGTGTGTTCCTGTGTTCCTTCCAGGAGACCTCCGATCTCGGTTTTACCATGGCTTCTGCAAGCAGCAGCTCTGGCCTCTCTTCCACTACATGCTTCCGTTGTCGCCTGACCTTGGTGGACGGTTTGACCGTAATTTATGGCAGGCATATGTCTCGGCTAACAAGATTTTCGCTGACAGGATCCTTGAGGTGATCAGTCCAGACGACGATTTCGTTTGGGTCCATGATTACCACCTCATGGTCCTTCCCACATTCCTCAGGAAGAGGTTTAATCGAGTGAAGCTTGGATTTTTCCTACATAGCCCTTTCCCCTCTTCAGAGATCTACAGGACCCTACCAGTCAGAGAAGAACTTCTGCGAGCACTACTGAATTCTGATCTGATTGGTTTTCACACATTTGATTATGCCCGCCATTTTTTATCCTGTTGTAGTCGGATGCTTGGTCTGACTTATGAATCTAAGAGAGGTTATATTGGGCTAGAGTATTATGGACGCACAGTTGGCATCAAAATACTGCCTGTTGGGATCCATTTGGACCAACTTGGTTCAGCATTGAGGCTTCCAGAGACAGAGGTGAAGGTCACGGAGCTCATCAAACAGTTTTGCGATAGGGACCGAGTAATGCTACTTGGAGTTGATGACATGGATATATTCAAGGGGATCAGCTTGAAGCTGTTGGCTTTTGAGCAGCTCCTCGTGCAGCATCCTGAGTGGCGAGAAAGGGTGGTCTTGGTTCAGATTGCAAATCCAGCTAGGGGACGAGGGAAAGATGTGAAAGAAGTACAGGCTGAGAGCTATGCAATGGTAAAGCGGATCAATGAAGCTTTTGGTTTGCCTGGTTACAAGCCTGTAATATTAATTGATAAACCACTCCAGTTTTATGAGAGAATGGCCTACTATGTGGTGGCGGAATGTTGTTTGGTGACAGCAGTCAGGGATGGCATGAATCTTATCCCCTATGAGTACATTATTGCCCGGCAAGGCAATGACAAGTTGGAAAAAATAATAGGTTTGGGCCCTTCTGCCCCAAAGAAGAGTATGTTAGTTGTTTCGGAGTTCATTGGTTGTTCCCCTTCTCTTAGTGGGGCTATTAGGGTGAATCCATGGAATATTGATGCAGTGGCAGATGCAATGGTCTCTGCCTTAGAGTTGTCTGGAGCAGAGAAACAATTAAGACATGAGAAGCACCATAAGTATGTGAGCTCGCATGATGTTGGGTACTGGGCCAACAGTTTTTTGCAGGACTTGGAAAGGACTTGTAGGGAACATAATAGAAGGAGATCTTGGGGAATAGGGTTTGGATTGAAATTTAGAGTTGTGACTCTTGATCCGAACTTCAGAAAGCTTTCCATGGAGCATATTGTTTCCGCGTACAGGAGAACTAGCAAGCGAGCCATCCTCTTGGATTATGATGGTACCTTGATGCCACAGGCATCAATTGATAAGAGCCCAAGTCCTAAGTCTATTGAGATCTTGAACAGCTTGTGTCATGATAAAAACAATTTGGTCTTCCTAGTGAGTGCACGAAGCCGAAAAGATTTAAATGATTGGTTTTCTCCTTGTGAAAATTTAGGAATGGCTGCAGAGCATGGCTACTACTTTAGGTAAATTATAAACATATTTCTTCACATTCTTCTCTATGGCTTTCTATACTAATAGTCATTAAAGGCCCATATTTGATGTCTTTTTTCAGGTTGAGGAGAGATGCAGAATGGGAAACATGTGTTGCAGCAGTTGATCCTAGCTGGAAGCAGATTGCTGAGCCTGTCATGGAGCTATACACTGAAACAACTGATGGCTCAACCATTGAAGACAAAGAAACTGCACTTGTTTGGTCCTATGAGGATGCTGATCCAGATTTTGGATCTTGTCAAGCGAAGGAGCTCTTAGATCATCTTGAGAGTGTCCTTTGTAATGAACCTGTTTGCGTGAAAAGTGGATTGAACAATGTTGAAGTTAAACCACAGGTGCGTGATCACATATGATTTTTCAAATCTTAGTTATAGATTGCTCAGTGGTAATTGCTTTACTTGTTCAGGGAGTGAGCAAGGGCCTTGTAGCTCAGCGGCTACTCTCAACCATGAAGGAGAGGGATCTGTCACCAGACTTTGTTCTTTGCATAGGGGACGATCGTTCCGATGAGGATATGTTTGAAGTCATTACCGCTGCAATGGCCGGGGCTTCTTTATCCTCGACGTCCGAAGTATTTGCTTGCACAGTTGGTCAAAAACCTAGTAAAGCCAAGTATTACCTTGATGACACAGCAGAGATAGTTAGGCTGATGCAGGGACTAGCTTCTGTATCAGAGCAAACACCCGGGATTACAGTTCCATCGTGACTCGTGAGGCTGATCTTTTACCTTGCACATGAATCGTTTATGCTTTAACAAGCCTTTTTTTGTAACCTTGATAGCGATGTTGCAAAATCCTCTTCTTGAATAGGTTGTACATATCTAGCTTCTTCCTTTTGTCTCGTTAGCACAAATGGACATTTCCATATCTTGCTAACGAGTTGGACTATGTAATTTTGTCTCGTTATTATTGACAACACCACTGGGCTCCTAGGAACCGAGTATGATTAATTAGACAATTGTTGACATTTGATGCCTTGTTGATAGCCGACCAAGATTGCCACGCTGGTAGGCTGGTAGCCACGAGAGGGTGGACATTATGCATTGGTTGCTCGCATAATTTTGTCCCAAGGACGGACGTCAATGGATGATGACTCTGCCACATCCTTGAATACATGACCACCGTACCACCATTTCTCTATAAATAAAAATTCTCTCATTTTTGTAAATTTTCTTTTACTTTTTATTAAATTTGGAATTATAAATTTAAAATGATAAAAATTAAAATTGCAAACAAAAAAAAAAAGGACAAAAATCAAAATCAACTTTTACGATGTATCCTTAGATATACCTTTGTATTTCATCAAAATAAAATATTACATAATATGTTGTTTTTGTTGAAATAACATACTAAATATAAAATAAAAATAATCGTCCCTTCTTTGCTGGTAAATATCCATAGCTTCACATCTCATTTCTTCTCTATGTCAAGTTTCAAGCAATCAAAGTCGAAATGAAACTTTAAAATCCTCCTTCAATATTTTTCTATCCTCTCATCTTCTCTTTTTTTTCTTTCTCCCTTCTCTAACCCTCTAGCCTTCATGAATTCCTAAAATTGCATTTAGGATATTATAAGGAGGATAAAAGGGATTCTAAAAGTTCTAAGGTACTAGCGGCGGCGAAAAACAAGGAGAAGGGGTGGATGTTTTTGTTTATCGACGTTGGTGACAATGATCCATTCACAAGGCACCGATGGCAGTAAGAAAGAATGAAGGAGAAAAGAGAAAGATGCTTGATTTTTTTGTGTTCAGTATGTTATTTCACCAAAATATATAAGAGCATTAAGAGTACACCGTCAAAGTTGGTTCTAATTTAATTTGGTCATTTTTTTTTACAATTTTAATTTCTATAATTTTGAAATTTATAATTCCTATTTTAGTTTCCTAACCTAACTTGAGTGTTGGAGAGAAGAACCCAAGATACCATCTTAGAATTTTTCTCTTTCCGGTATGTGCTTAAACATTATGACTCATCGTAGCCTTGCAACCTAGTTGGACTCTCTCGGACTACTAGCGCTTACATGTAAAATGATTGATTCCTTATCAGTATTTTTTTTGTTGATGTTTCCTTCAAGTGTATAGGGACATCACATCTAAGATGTCCAAGGGCGGAGCTACATGGATGGGAGGGGGGCAATTGCCCTCCTCTTATATCAATTTGTCTTATATACAGGGGAAAAGTCTACCTTGCTTCCCCATATATATATATATATATATATATATATATATATATATATATATTTGCCCCTCCTCTAGTTTCAATTTATCTTATTTATATAAGGGGGAAAGTGAACTTTGCCCCTTTATATGATATTTACCCCTGATTTTAATTTTCGACTCTGCCACTAGGGACGTGGATTAGCAATTTGCTCTGCTATCTCTCTGTGTAAGTTATGCACAGCATAAATAAGTTTCAGAATGATGATTAAATTCAGAGGATATAAGACAAACATTTTCTGGTTTACCTTGTAATTACTGTTTTGTTCGGAAAGAATAGTTAGTATGCAAGAATCTTCCACTATATGTAAAGGAATTAATGTTTTTGCTTCAATTGTTTTAATTGCTTTGCTTTCATTAGTTAACATACCTATCCCTAATAGATTTATTCCAAAATAGTATATTCAAATTATAAGAAATTTTATAGAAGCCGCAGAATTCGTACCTTGCAAACTTTGACTTGTTCTAGTATGTAAATAAATCGCGAATATGATCCAAATAATAAATGCCCAAGTTTCTTTGGGGTCCTAATTCCAATAAGATCCCCATACCTCATTAGCCCATACTGCTCCACAAATAATGCCTATGATTAAAAATGTAATACTGTCCTTGAATATATGGCATAACCAAACCAATGGTTCGATTAAAAATAACTCATAATCAGGATCATACAGTAAAATAGTTTTCTTTCAGGATATTTTTTCAGCTTAATTTGTTGCAACCTGATACTTTTTCTTCAACCCTCCGAGCAGTTCTACTGTACGTGCTAATGGAGGAGATGGAAATTGAACGAGCTGCCGTGTATCTTTTTCATCATTGCCTTGCTGGTTCTTTCAATGTACTTCAATTCAATTAGACTTGTTTGACTGTTTTGGTGTTATGTACTAATTAAACATGTCATTTCAAGTAATAATGAGTCAAATTAACATACTCCTGCTTGACTCAAAGCGATTAATCTTACAACTCACATATATGTTCAAAAGTGGTGTGAAAGTGACTCTGCAAAGTACAAAGATGGCTCAAAATGAGTCAAAAGTGTGACTTCCTCAGAAATAAGATAGTAACAATTGTTTAGTATAAATACAGCTCTTTAAACAGTTGTTACCATCTTGATCTGCTGAGTGTTTTTTTTATATAAAGAAATTAAGAACTAGATTAAAGCCGGCGAGAGCCTGGACCAGAAATATCATCATACAAAATACGCTCGAGCTCTGGAGGACGGATGAAGGATCAGATCCTCTTATCCTTACACAAACGTGCTCGGTTTGCTGCCTAATGGGTAGCTTTGTTTGCTTCTCGAAAATAAAAAGAGAAGCCTACTACATTACATTTAGAACTAAGCAAAAAAATATCGACTACAATGCCCAAAATTGACCAAGGAGGCTATAAAATTCTATTAATTACATCCATCAAGGTTTTTGAACCGGATTCAATGATGAAGGAAGAAAGGTCCTTCGTAATGGCAAAACGAAGAGCTTCTCGAACAACGCACGCTTCAAGGATGAGAGGAGAATTTTCCTCGAGGAACGAGCTTGTTATCAAAAGACAGTTTCCATCACTATTTCGGAGAACCAAATCAATTCCACCTGCAAATTAATTCCAAAAAAAAAGCATCATAGTTTATCTTATAGGTGCCCTGTGCTGGGGGATCCATTTAATCAATTGAGGTGTGCAATTGATATTTCTCTCAGGTAGCATTTGTTCAAAGTAATTTTGAGAGAAAGCAAGTATGCGGATCACTAGGCCCGGGGGAGAAGGTCGCCTAGCCTAGAACAACATATATGTGAATCAGCTGAGTGTTCGGATGCCTTACGTCAAAAGTACAACTCCCTAATAAAAGCATACATGGCTCTTTATATAATCTCGCCCCGCTTAGCATCTTGTTCCACTTATTTTTTTAACCATTTTTTATCTTTACATAAAAACATATAGGGTGTGTTTGTTTCGCAGAATAGGATTTCGGACCGATAGGAATTCAGTTGAAATTAACAATGATAAGAATCACGTGAGATAAGCATATATCCTATACAGTGTTGGCTGAAATCTCGAATAAAAAAATAAAAAAAGATAGGATTATAAAATTTTATGTTTGTGTTGACTCCGAATAAATGAGTCGGATATTAATAATTTAATCCTCAAAATTTGATTTTATCATATTTTCATTTTAAAATTATAAATTTAAATTTAAATAATTATTTTAACATGATGATAATAATAATAATTGATAAAATGTTCTTAAATATTGAATTAAAATGGACTTATTGCATATATTCAATTTAAATGACACGAGAGGAAAAAAATCCTAGGATATTAATTTCCAACCCTCTCGGGAGGATTTTATATCTAATTAGAACTGAATTTAGATCCAATCATATTCAACTTAAATGATATTCGATGCTCGTAACAAACGATGAATATGATTTGAGCCACCAATTATATCACGTGAAACAAACTAGCCTATATAGTATAGTTTAACAAAGATAACGTGTGACCTCTCGGTGCCCCCATGATATTGTCATTGTCATGTCTATGTTTAATTAAGATACAACATGCAATAATTTATTTGCTCTTGGACAATATTTTAAACCCAAACAAGTTTCAACCGAGTTGGTTCTTCATCAATTCACAAGTCCAGATTAAGATATAATAAAAACAAAAATAATTATTTAGGTCACTAGGTCAGATATTTCGTTCACACTAGTTGATTCAACTAGCTAGCTAGCTACTAGTTCATGTATATCTGATTAATTTGAAGCAAAATCTGAACCTATTCAAAGATATAGAATAGCTTGTGGCCAAATCTTTCCAATAAGTCCATTTGGTGGGGTTTTGAAAATAATGATCCTCTGTTAGAAAGGAGAAAATATTAATTTATATTATAGAGGAATTAAAAAAGCAAAATTATCTTCACATATAATATATTTTCTCGTTCTTTCTAAAACAAAATTTATTATTATTTTATTATTTATTTTTTTAGAATAATATAAAAATCCGACCACGACTAAATTAAAGAACTCATACCTAATTTTAACGTCATTATGCAATGCTATCAACGTACGAAATTTCGTCCAGAAGAATTATAAATTTTGTATAACTATAACTATCAACGTATAAATTTTAACGTTGATAGCATTGCATAATGACGTTAAAATTAGGTATGAGTTCTTTAATTTAGTCGTGGTCGGATTTTTATATTATTCTAAAAAAATAAATAATAAAATAATAATAAATTTTGTTTTAGAAAGAACGAGAAAATATATTATATGTGAAGATAATTTTGCTTTTTTAATTCCTCTATAATATAAATTAATATTTTCTCCTTTCTAACAGAGGATCATTATTTTCAAAACCCCACCAAATGGACTTATTGGAAAGATTTGGCCACAAGCTATTCTATATCTTTGAATAGGTTCAGATTTTGCTTCAAATTAATCAGATATACATGAACTAGTAGCTAGCTAGCTAGTTGAATCAACTAGTGTGAACGAAATATCTGACCTAGTGACCTAAATAATTATTTTTGTTTTTATTATATCTTAATCTGGACTTGTGAATTGATGAAGAACCAACTCGGTTGAAACTTGTTTGGGTTTAAAATATTGTCCAAGAGCAAATAAATTATTGCATGTTGTATCTTAATTAAACATAGACATGACAATGACAATATCATGGGGCACCGAGAGGTCACACGTTATCTTTGTTAAACTATACTATATAGGCACGTTTGTTTCACGTGATATAATTGGTGGCTCAAATCATATTCATCATTTGTTACGAGCATCGAATATCATTTAAGTTGAATATGATCGGATCTAAATCCAGTTCTAATTAGATATAAAATCCTCCCGAGAGGGTTGGAAATTAATATCCTAGGATTTTTTTCCTCTCGTGTCATTTAAATTGAATATATGCAATAAGTCCATTTTAATTCAATATTTAAGAACATTTTATCAATTATTATTATTATCATCATGTTAAAATAATTATTTAAATTTAAATTTATAATTTTAAAATAAAAATATGATAAAATCAAATTTTGAGGATTAAATTATTAATATCCGACTCATTTATTCGGAGTCAACACAAACATAAAATTTTATAATCCTATCTTTTTTTATTTTTTTATTCGAGATTTCAGCCAACACTGTATAGGATATATGCTTATCTCACGTGATTCTTATCATTGTTAATTTCAACTGAATTCCTATCGGTCCGAAATCCTATTCTGCGAAACAAACACACCCTATATGTTTTTATGTAAAGATAAAAAATGGTTAAAAAAATAAGTGGAACAAGATGCTAAGCGGGGCGAGATTATATAAAGAGCCATGTATGCTTTTATTAGGGAGTTGTACTTTTGACGTAAGGCATCCGAACACTCAGCTGATTCACATATATGTTGTTCTAGGCTAGGCGACCTTCTCCCCCGGGCCTAGTGATCCGCATACTTGCTTTCTCTCAAAATTACTTTGAACAAATGCTACCTGAGAGAAATATCAATTGCACACCTCAATTGATTAAATGGATCCCCCAGCACAGGGCACCTATAAGATAAACTATGATGCTTTTTTTTTGGAATTAATTTGCAGGTGGAATTGATTTGGTTCTCCGAAATAGTGATGGAAACTGTCTTTTGATAACAAGCTCGTTCCTCGAGGAAAACTCTCCTCTCATCCTTGAAGCGTGCGTTGTTCGAGAAGCTCTTCGTTTTGCCATTACGAAGGACCTTTCTTCCTTCATCATTGAATCCGGTTCAAAAACCTTGATGGATGTAATTAATAGAATTTTATAGCCTCCTTGGTCAATTTTGGGCATTGTAGTCGATATTTTTTTGCTTAGTTCTAAATGTAATGTAGTAGGCTTCTCTTTTTATTTTCGAGAAGCAAACAAAGCTACCCATTAGGCAGCAAACCGAGCACGTTTGTGTAAGGATAAGAGGATCTGATCCTTCATCCGTCCTCCAGAGCTCGAGCGTATTTTGTATGATGATATTTCTGGTCCAGGCTCTCGCCGGCTTTAATCTAGTTCTTAATTTCTTTATATAAAAAAAACACTCAGCAGATCAAGATGGTAACAACTGTTTAAAGAGCTGTATTTATACTAAACAATTGTTACTATCTTATTTCTGAGGAAGTCACACTTTTGACTCATTTTGAGCCATCTTTGTACTTTGCAGAGTCACTTTCACACCACTTTTGAACATATATGTGAGTTGTAAGATTAATCGCTTTGAGTCAAGCAGGAGTATGTTAATTTGACTCATTATTACTTGAAATGACATGTTTAATTAGTACATAACACCAAAACAGTCAAACAAGTCTAATTGAATTGAAGTACATTGAAAGAACCAGCAAGGCAATGATGAAAAAGATACACGGCAGCTCGTTCAATTTCCATCTCCTCCATTAGCACGTACAGTAGAACTGCTAGGAGGGTTGAAGAAAAAGTATCAGGTTGCAACAAATTAAGCTGAAAAAATATCCTGAAAGAAAACTATTTTACTGTATGATCCTGATTATGAGTTATTTTTAATCGAACCATTGGTTTGGTTATGCCATATATTCAAGGACAGTATTACATTTTTAATCATAGGCATTATTTGTGGAGCAGTATGGGCTAATGAGGTATGAGGATCTTATTGGAATTAGGACCCCAAAGAAACTTGGGCATTTATTATTT
Organism: Canna indica; assembly: GCA_034359265.1. Lineage (NCBI taxonomy): Eukaryota > Viridiplantae > Streptophyta > Magnoliopsida > Zingiberales > Cannaceae > Canna > Canna indica. The sequence continues at coordinate 23,845,982 of CP136898.1, read as the reverse complement.
GGATCATATTCGCGATTTATTTACATACTAGAACAAGTCAAAGTTTGCAAGGTACGAATTCCGCGGCTTCTATAGAATTTCTTATAATTTGGATATACTATTTTGGAATAAATCTATTAGAGATAGGTATGTTAACTAATGAAAGCAAAGCAATTAAAACAATTGAAGCAAAAACATTAATTCCTTTACATATAGTGGAAGATTCTTGCATACTAACTATTCTTTCCGAACAAAACAGTAATTACAAGGTAAACCATAAAATGTTTGTCTTATATCCTCTGAATTTAATCATCATTCTGAAACTTATTTATGCTGTACATAACTTACACAGAGAAATAGCAGAGCAAATTGCTAATCCACGTCCCTAGTGGCAGAGTCGAAAATTAAAATCAGGGGTAAATATCATATAAAGGGGCAAAGTTCACTTTCCCCCTTATATAAATAAGATAAATTGAAACTAGAGGAGGGGCAAATATATATATATATATATATGGGGAAGCAAGGTAGACTTTTCACCTGTATATAAGACAAATTGATATAAGAGGAGAGCAATTGCCCCCTCCCATCCATGTAGCTCCGCCCTTGGACATCTTAGATGTGATGTCCCTATACACTTGAAGGAAACATCAACAAAAAAAATACTGATAAGGAATCAAGTGGAAAATTAATTAATTATGTTAGCTTTTTGTGAAACGTGGTTGCTTGCCCAATTTTTAATTCTTGTTGAAGCTAAAGTTGAAAGTAAGTATCATACATCAAATCTTATTAATCAACGTAATATTTAATATACTCCTGACGTGGGACTAAATTGATATATTACAATAAATGACTTGATGTAATTAATATCATAATGTACTAGATTAGACTTAATTGGTTATATTTTTCTTACTTATTTAAAATTGTAGATGAATGATTAGAAATATTAATCTTATTTTTAATAAATTAAAAAAAAAACCAAGATAGGAGAGTAAAAAAAACTGAATTTTATTGAATGCTGTGGAATGAAGAGGAAGCTACTATAGATTTTTTTTTAATTCTCAAATTAAATTTCTCTTCTTATCATTTGTTTTCTCACTCGTTATTTTTTAAAAAAAAAACAAAGATAGAAAGTCACAATTGGTGACCATACTAAGATTTGAACCTTAGATCTCTAGGAAACAATCAAAATATTATCACCAACTATGCTACTCACGGTTGGTCTTGTTATCTACTATTTGGCAGTCAAGAATGCCAACCCTTTTATATATAATTCTCTTGTTCAAAAAATTGGAACAAAAATAATAGTTGAATTTTTTAATTAGATCATGATATATCATGCATGCCACATATATTACTCAAAATTGCCGACAATTAATGCTAAAGTCAAACTTATAATTTTGGTCCTGAATTAAACATTTCTCTCCTTTCTCCTAAATTATTAATTACTATAGAGATGTATTATAAATAGCCAGATAGCAGGCGACTTCAATGAGGTGTTGCGCCTTGAAGAAAAGATTGGTGGCTCGCGTTTTCAAATGCAGTCAGGAAATATTCTTCGCTTACTCATTAATGAAGCTTGCTTGTCGAAATTCTCATGCTCGGGATACAAGTATACATGGAATAACAAAAGAAGATCCAATGCAAACATTGAACAAGTGCTGGATAGATTCTTATGTAACTCCGCCTGAGACGTCGTCTTCCCTTAGTGCATGGTCTCTCATCTGGATGTACTGGGAAGCGACCACAGGCCAATTTTACTCTCCTCTATTCTTCCGACGAGATCCAAAAAGATATTCAAGTTTGATAAACATTGGCTCAAAAATGAAGAGGTCTCTCGTATAATTCAAGAGACATGGTCTATCCAGAGAGAAGACACAAAACAATATCAAGTTCTATCTAAGTTGAAAGATATCAGGAAGAACCTTATCCAGTAGCGTCAGAACGAGAACTTCAACTCCAATACCTCCATCCAGCACCTCAAACAGCAGATTAGACAGCTCTCAAACAACAATCTGTCCTCACACTGTTAACAGATTCGACAAATGGAACTTAATTAATTTGGCAACTGAGCTCAAATGAGAAGAACAATACTGGTGGCAAAAATCGAGAATTAAATGGCTCCAAGAGGGTGATAGGAATACGGCCTACTTCCACGCTTGTGTAAAGGACATGAGAAGTGCAAACTCTATTCTCTAGATAAAAAACAATGAAGGAATCTGGATTGAAGGGGCAGATAATGTTGCGGGTGTGGCCAACGACTTTTACAAGGAGCTTTTTTCTTCTTCTAACCCATCCGATAAATCCATTCTCCTCGAAGGAATGCCACGAACTGTATCTGCTCGAATGAACCGTTGGCTTACTCGTCTTGTAACTAAAGATGAAGTCAAGAAGGTCGCATTCTCTATTAATGGCAATAGTGCCCCTGGTGAAGATGGCTTTACAGGTGCATTCTTCCTAACATAATGGGATATTGTCGGTCAGGACATCTTTGAGGCCACTGTCTCCTTCTTTGGCAGTTGTCGTCTCCTCCAAGGTCTCAACCATACTATCCTAGCCCTTATCCCCGAAGGCCGAAATGTGCGAGACATGTCTCAGATCAGACCCATAAGCCTATGCAATTGCCTCTACAAAATATTCTCCAAAATCCTGATGCATCGTCTCCAAGGTATCATGCCAAAGATCGTCTCCCCTAACCAAAGCGAGTTTATTAAAGGTCGACTGATCTCTGATAATATACTAATAACACATGAAATCATGCACCACCTGGAGAGCAAGCAGCCCAACTCCACCAAAGAGATGGCCCTTAAACTTGACATGAGAAAAGCCTACGATCGGGTAGAATGATCGTTCCTCCTGTTCATCTTAAGGAAGATGGGCTTCCATGAACACTTCCTGACACTTATTATGCAATGCATCTCTACTACCTCTTTCTCCATCCTCTCCAATGGCTCGGTATATTGTTGGCCTAAGGTTTTTCACCTTGGTCTTAATTTCGGTTTTGATGATAATAAACATGGAACTAATGCATTCATGAAGAAATATTTTCAGGTCCCAAGTCGGTTAGCGCTCGACGTCTCCAATCGGAAAAATATTAGAAATCGAAGAAATCGGCAAGGACGCTCGTCGACGCTCGGGATTCTTCGAGAAGTTAGAGTTTAGGTTTAGGGTGTCTAGAATGTGATGTAATCTTTTTTATGATGCAAAGAATCCAAAAACCAAATCCGAATCCTAAAATATGAAAACCCAAAAATCGCCCTAAAATTCACTAAGCATAGGGAGCTCCTTGGAGGGCTATATAACCTAGACATTTTCTTGACACAAAAAATGGTGGTAATTATTTCTTGGATAAAAACTAGATAACGATGTATTTTTAAGAAATTTTTGGAAGCATTTAGCATACTCATATTTGACCCAGGAGATTAGAAAATTTTTGTTTTTCAAAAATTTGTACTATACCCCAAAAACTATATTTTGATTCTTAAGAATTTTAATTTTTAGATATTTTTATTGAATCCAAATGGGGGGTAATCCTTATATAACATTTATGTTTTAAAGTTAAAAAATATTATATAAGTAGACTTAGCAAAGACAGAACCTAGAATCGAGCAAACAAGCAAAAAAAAAACCAAGGCAGTCTGCCCAGTTTTGATCGACCGAATGCTGCCAAAAACTAGCAGTAGGCAAGTCGGTTGACCGAACGGTATACCGAAGTGTGACAAAAAATGGTAGTATGCCTTCGGTTGCTCGGTCGGTCGACCGATGATCGACCGGACGGCGGAAATGGCTAGTTTTCCACCCGTTGAGGTAACTTTTTCATGACATCTCCTCAAGTCTTATAAATAAAAGTCTTAGCAAACCTTCCACCCTTTATCCAAGCTTTCATTGAGCCATATTTGATCATCTCTAAAGGATTTCTTGAGCCACCTCTTTGCAATCCCTAGTTTCTATGATAAAATCTTGATCTAGCCTTTGAACCTTCAAGATCCATCTTCTTAATGCATCAAGAGGACTATGGAGTTTCTTTTGGAGCTAAGTATAGTTTAATTTATTTATTGCTCCAATTGTTATTGTATTTTCTTGGTTATTTCCATTGTATACCATTTGTGTAAACCTAAGTTGCTAGGTTTGATTGAGTTGGTGGTTGCCTTGGTGTTAAGGCTTAAACCCACCATTGTAAACTTAGTTTGCTAGGATTAGTTAAGTTATCCTTAGGTTGAGGTGGGAGAGTGCTCTCGGTAGGAAGGCGAGATACTTTCGGGTGTGAAAGTACCTTCGGTTTGAGAGCGGAGACTTTCCGGTGTAAAGTCTTCATTGTAAGGAAACTAATTAATCTATTTAAACTAGTTTGGAAATCCTAAGCGGGGTGCTTAGGTAGTGGAGTAGGCATTGGGGCTAAACCACTATAAATCATTGTGTTAACGTTGTTTCTCTTGTGTTTGCTTAATTGTGTTATTTATTGCTTCCGCTTGCTATTCGCATTTGTGAATTGTCTAAGTAATCAAGTAAACGATTAAAATCGGAATTAGGCTATAAGATTAGTTAACACACTATTCACCCCCCCTCTAGTGTGGCCATTTCACCAACATATATGACTACTTTAAACCTGGTCGAGGACTTCGACAGGGCAATCCCCTATCACCACTACTCTTTGTTCTATGTATGGAAGGCCTCACCTTCCTGTTAAACACAGAAATCAACCAGCAGCGACTCCACGGTGTGAAAATGAGTAGGCTGGAACCTCCGATCACTTATCTCTTCTTCGTCGATGACATTATTTTGTTCGACAAACCAAATAAGCACTCGATGGTTGCGATAAGGAATAATGTAAACTCCTTTGAAGCTCTGAGTGGCCTTCGAGTGAACCTTGACAAGTCAGCAATGTTCTTCTCCCGGAATACTTCTCATCGTCTCCAGACATAACTGGGTAACATGTTGCGAATACGTCACATTAGTGTGCAAGACCACTATCTGGGCCTCCCATCAACGGTGAATCGCTCTAAGCAAGTGTCCTTCGAGTTCATCATCTCGAAGATCAAGAAGAAGCTGGAGGGATGGAAATCTAGATTCCTCTCTCGTGCAGGGAAAGCCACTCTCATTAAATCCTCCCTTTTGGCCATCCCTACCTATGCTATGTCTTGCTTCTTGCTATCGGAAACACTGATGGAAGAAATCAACAGATGCTATCGTGACTCCCGGTGGAGACATAACAGTGAGCATCGTTCTATCAACTGGGTAGCCTGGAAAGCTCTCTATCGTGACAAAGAGGATGGAGGGCTCAGCTTCAAAGACTATCACCTGTTCAACCTCGCATTATTAGCCAAGCAAGCTTGGCGTCTCCTCACCAACCCCTCTTCCTGCTATCTTAAGTCCCGAGGGCCAAATATTTTCCTCATTCATCCCTGCGGGAGGCCGCATCTGGCTCTAACCCCTCATGGGGATGGCGAAGCATTTTGAAAGGCCGAGACTCTCTTTAGTCGAGGCTGTTGTGGAATATTGGCTCGTCTACAACTCTCTCGGTGTTGCGCACTCCTTGGTTCCCCAACGTTCCTTCCTTTTCAATTGCAGGCCCCGAAGAACGTTCACGGGCACCCACTCTAATCTTGGAGTTCATGGACAGACAAACTGGCATGTGGAATACCTCCAAGGTGTGATCCTTCTTCCCCAAGTCGTTGGGCGACTGCATCCTTGACGTGGAAATCAAGCAAGGAAGGGATAAGCCGACATGGCCTCATTCGAATAACGGAGTATACACGATGGACTCGGGCTATAAATATCTCTTGGCACAGGAGCTACAAAATCATGCACCGACAAACCATCAGCAAGCGCCAAACGACCAGCCTTGGCACAAGATATGAAAGCTGCAAGCTCCCCCGAAGTTAAAATTCTTTCTCTAGCGGCTGTGTCGAGATGTTCTACCCGTCCGCAGTAAGTTGAGCAGTAGGGGAATGCAGATTCCCGACATCTCTTGTCCCCATTGCTCATCTCATCCAGAGTCAGCGGTACATATGTTCTTCCAATGTAGCTAGGCTCTCCAAGTATAGCGAAGCCTTCCCCTCCATTGTCCGACCTTACACCAGATAACCTCTCCTGCGGAAGGTTGGGAGTCTTTATGCAGTTCCCACTACCAGAAAGATATTGCAAAGGAACTCGTCAGATGGGTTGCTTGGAGTATATGGAGAAGCCGGAACGAACGCGTATTGTTATGCCCTGAAAAATTATTAAATAATTAATAGGATTAATTGCGGGGCTGTTTTGTAATTAATTTGTAGTTCGGGAGTATTTTTGTAAAATGAGTGACTAATCGCTTATTTAAGCCGCTCTAACCCCTTTTTGTCTTGTAGTTACTGCCGGTGTGTACCCCGGAGATCGTGAGCACGTGGAGAATCCAAAAAAAAATTTGGAGTTGATGGACCTTTAGGTAGGATCCCCATCCTACTCCTTTCTTTTCGTGTAGGGTAATCTCAGTTTAGGATGGGATTCCACGGAGATATTTTGTCGATGTGTATATCTAAAATTTATCTTACGATTTTCTGAGATTTATCGTGCTCATGCCATTGTAATTTCGGATATGAAATATTGCCATCGAATCTCGTCATTTTGTCGTTGTTTTCGCGAGTTGTTGTTCTGATCGGCTCCGTTGATTGTAGTCGAAGTCGGCACTGTTCACACGTTAGGCTCGGCCATGTGACAGTGCCGGCCACTGTCGTTGTGTGCGAAGTCGTCGACGGGTCCGTCGTCACTGCCAGTCGCGTCACCGCCAGGCCCGACGCTGTGAGTCGCCCTGCGCGACCTCGCGTGAGGCACGACGATGCGAGTCATCCTGCACAACCTCGCGCGAGGCGCGACGACGCGAGTCACCATGCGCGACCTCGTGTGAGGGGCGCAATCTCCCGGATCTGGGGCGTCGCCCGCCCCTCATGCTTGTTGTTGCTGGTTCATAGGGGCGGCGACGACAGGTGGTGCCGATCGGTGAATCATCACTATCGGTCGGCAATGGCACAGCTTATTCGTTGCCCGCTCGGATCTCAGCAGCGGCGGCGGCAGGTAAGGGGGTGTAGGAGGCGCAGTAAACCTAAGTGAGGGAAGAGAAGGGAGGTGTTATGTTTTAATTAGTAGCACTGTTACATGTAATATAACAGCGTTATATATACTATATACCTTTATATGTTGATATATATTGTTATAGTTGCTGTGAGTAATATTATAGTGGTGGCGGTGATAATGGATTCGTAGTACTGTTACGAAAGTTTGTAACAATACCTTGTTAAATAGCATTCATGGTATTTTCTTTGTTATTTTAAATAATTATTTAAAAGCTTTCTAGTTGGTCAAATTAGGCATATTATATATGGATTTATACCTACTCAACGCCCCGAATTCATTGGTGGGGTCAGTTTCGCCATTTGACTTTCAGATGTTGAAACCCGTGGGTGTTTTTTTATCGTTTTGCGTGCTGAGTCGAAAAATATTATTTTATTCATTTTCATGGTTTTCACCCGAGTTATTTGTTGTTATAATAGTTGTTAAGGTGAATCTCATCCTAGATCGATTGTTACCTTATGTCAAAATATTATCTTGTTGTTCTCTTCCGTTGAAAATTGATATCTATTACCGTTGAAGCTCTTTATACATATTTATTGATACATATTGAAAGCATGATAGTTGCATATGCTTAGTATTTCAGAATGCTAGTATAGATGTTGCATGTCTTATTTGTTGATAACATCATTATGCATTTATACATACATGATGTCATGATTACTAGCATCCTATATTAGTTGAGTTGTACTAGTGTAGTTGTTGACATGATGTATAGTTGATCTACTATTGGGCAATGGCCCTGGACACTGTTGATATATTGCCCAAGGTGTAGGGCAAGTGACGCTGGTGATCACCTATTTACCACACAGGTGCGTGTGCGGCGTCGAGGTGTTAGATGTCGGCGGACTACCATTTTTGGATAGTCGCATCTCTAGTTGGAGCTGGCTTGAGGTGCCACTCTCGGGGTGCGAGAGTGCAGGGGAAACCCAATGTCCACCACGCTCTTGATTGGGTCTATGACCATATATTCATGTAGACGATAGTTGACATAGTAGATTGGTGTAGGAGCATTAAATAAATTATTGAATCGTATCTTCCGTTGTATACATAGCATCATAGCATATTGTTGAAATCCTACTCAGCCTTCTGTTGATGTTTATTGTTTTTGCCTCGAATCCTCAAGTATGACGGCAGTTCTTTATAGGTAACTAGAGTTTTAGAGGAGGAGACGTCTTCTGCATGTTATCTTAGTTTCCTAGTACTTAGTTGAACTGTTAAACTCTTACTGTCTATTGAACATTGTTAGACACTTAGACTGAATTTTGATTCTTATTGTCATAGATGGACTGTTGGACTTTCATGTTTATATTATGTTGGACATTTACTTTGAAATTGAGATGTGAATTTGGTTGTAATTTAAATTTAGTCCACTTGTTGTTTGTTGTTCTGTTGCTAGTTGCACTTCTCTTGGGTGAGGTCCCTTATATAAGGATAAGCTTAGGCGGGGTGTAACACGTATTCTCGTCTATTGCTCGCTCAACAGATGAGATCATCCAATTAGCTATTGACATGTGGAAGACATCCATTGCAGTCTCCTAATTTATTGTTTCCTTTCCTTCGGAAAGCTGTTAAATGCATCAACAGATGTATTTTTACCTTTGTACCTCTCATTTCATGAATGAACCCAGCTATCTTTTGGAAAAAAGAATTTGCCTCTAAATGATTAATGGGAAAGAAAATTAATTATCTTCCATTGTATTTAAATCCAGAAATATAAACATTACCAATATCTTCACTTTTTACAAATTATAATTTTGTTAATTTCTTATCGAATATTTGATTGAACAGTACTAGATGTATATTTCATATAAAATCAAAACAATTTTCATATCAATAAAAAACCTCAGCATATCAATTACTATATATATAATATTTAGATACTATAATTTCAGGAAGACAATGGAGTCCTGGCATATCATTTGTGTTAAAAAATCATAATCCTTATAGTTGAAAAAGATTTTCAATTTTCAAATTGCTTTTATATTATAAATAATATTTAAGATATTAATTTTATATAATTAAAAATAGATATAACATAAACTTGTGTTTTATTGTCTTAGTCAAACCAATTGAAATCTACAAATAAATGGCCCAATCAACTCAATACTAGGGGTGAGCATGGACCGGTTAACCGGTCCATTAACTTCGGTTTTTTAAAATTATTAATCGTAAATCGGTCCATTAACTTTGGTTAATCGCTATTTCGGTTTCGGTTTTTTCGGTTCGGTTAACCGATAATTTTCGGTTAACCAAAATTTTTTTTTAACCTACAAACATAATAATATTATGCAAATCATGGAGAAAAATCTAAATAAATAGCAAATTCTCATTGAGAAAAAAGAAAAAAAAAAAAAGTGAAACCATTGAACCAAGATAATGTTCTACAAAAACTAATATTTTTATTTTTATTTTTTAAAATAATTTTTAATTTTTTAGATATTTTTAATATTTTTTTGATTTTTTTATATTTTTTATATTTTTTTTATATTTTTTTAATATTTTAAATTTTTTTAATATTTTTTTATAATTTTTCATAATTTATAAATTATTATTATTATATATATATAATTAAAAATTAATAAATTATATCCAACCAGTCGGTTAACCAAAACCGATAGACTTTTTACCTCTCGGACCGAAACCGAAACCGAAAACCGATTTTTCCACAAAAAAAAAAACCGAAACCGAAAAAACCGGTTCGGTTTTGGACCGTTTTCCGGTTAATCGGAAAACCGGTTTTTTTTGCTCACCCCTACTCAATACTAGGTCCAAATGCATGCAAAACTCTTTTTTTATCCTAGTGGAATAAAGAGTGACGGCTTTCTTGCCTAACATAAAGCGCCTTGAAAAGTTGCATGATCAAATCTTAGTGCCAACTAACGTAGGGATGACAACGATTCAATTAATTGTATTTTTGAAGATTAATCGAAACTAAAATCGAGTATAAAATCCGTTAACCAAAATCAAAACTGAAATCGTTCGATTTCAAAAATATCTGAAACCAAAATCGGTCCATTATCGGTTATTCGACTTTCGACGGATAACCAAAACCGAGTGTCAAGTAAATGGGTAAGCGGGTTTCGGGTAGTGGGTTTAATTTGGGGTTTTGGGTTAAGAATATATATAATTAGGTAAACGAGTAGCGAATTTTGGGTTTTGTGATTAAGAATATATATAATAAGTTATTACTAGTTAACCGCGAATAATCGGTAATCGAAACAAAAATATATAACCGTAACAATTTCGGTTACCGATTATTCGCGATTCGATAATTGAAACTAAAACCGAACCGCAAATTCATTATCTGAAATCGGATTTTTTTGGTTCGGTTAACCGATTCAAATTGCCACCCCTAAACTAATGGAGTTAGAAACACTCAAATCTTACCATTATTTGCAAAATAATATTAATTTTTGATAACTTATCTATATATTTTTTACTTTAACTAAACTAAACATACATATTTTTAGACTATCAAAATATTTCATACATCCTCTGGAAATATAGGCGGTACCTTACACCTCTTCTAATATAAATGATTTTTGAAGAAAAAAATTGCACATTATTTAATCTTTTGCCAAATATACTCGTGGTTAAGTTGGATTTTCGTTTGAACGGGATTTTTAATTTTTTTCTAATGAACAAGCTCAGTGTTTGAAAGGAAATTAAAAAGTAAGGCGCTATTATGGATCTAGAAATATTTAGGTCCATATTATAATTTTGAGAATTTTTCCGATTTATATTATAGATTCGGGACACTGCTCAAAGATGTATGCTTAATTTAATTAAAGTGTACAAAATATACAAGTAAATTACCTATTTTTATAAAATAAATATACGTTGATGATCTCATCTCCCATCTGAGTTTCTCCAAAGTCCAAACCCTTAAAAGAATTGCCAGTTTGAATTGGAGAAAAATAAATAAATGATGAGATGTAATTAATGTGAACTCATCTCATAACCACACCATCATCTTCCAAACCTGCCTTGACCTTGACTTTCTACTTTTTCCATTCACTCAATAATTCAAGGATAGACATTACATATCAGCAATATTTGTAGATATATATTCCTAGTATTCATTTTTAGTATTATTTTTTTTTACTTTCCTAAATTTAAATTAATCATTATATTCTTCTAAGATTCAATTTATAACTATAATTACTTCATAAATTACCATTATATATAAATTTATAATGACAATTTTAATATGTTCAATTATATTAACGAGGCAATGCAAGGTGATTAAAAAAAAAGACATGTCAAAATTGTCATACCAAATAATTAATAAGAATATTTTAGGCACTTATTTTTTTAATAATTAAAATATTAATTAATATCCTTAATTATATTGATGGTTAGCTCAAGCTTATTGGATAGCTGATAATATTCAATATGCTCCCTATTTAACTTCATATTATTCTATTAGTGGATTTCACATCTCACCTTAACGTGTTGACCAACCATTTTATTGTCTTCTTGCCACCTCTCACACGCCAACCAAAGAGATCACATTGACTTCTTGAATTCACATCCTCAGGTCAATCGAGTCATGTGTTGAACAGAGAGGGAAAGCACTTTTTTTCAATTTTGAACAACAAAAATAATTCAAATGTGATATATTAACATTAATATCTTGCTTAATCTATATATATATTGATTGGATGTTCATAAGTGTACCGAGCAGCTGAGAAGAAAGTCCTCTTTGACAAGCTCTTCAGCAGCTTCCATGTCTTCTCCATTATGCCATTGAAATAGTAGTGAAGGGAGAACAAGTTAGTGGTTCAAGATTGAGAGAGAGAGAGAAGGGGGAGATGAGTGCTGGAGTTGTGGAGAGAGCCCTGAAATGCTTGGGGAGGGGCTTCGACATCGCCTGCGATTTCCGACCGGAGTACTGCAGGGGGGAGAAGAGGCAGCTGGTTTTGATGAATGAGGAGGACAAACGAGAGCTAGCAGTGCCTGGATTTGGCGTGGCTAAGGATGTATCGGTCGATATAAAGTGCGATAAGGGCGACAGAATTCGGTATCAATCTGATGTTCTTGAGTTCAGCCAGGTAATTAAAGATGTCTTATAATGTCATATTTTTGCATCAAACATCTTAGTCCACGGCAATCATAAAAGCACTAATGTATCGGATTCCATCAAAACAAAAAATGTTTTGCAACAAACTCCTTTTGGTGCATTTTCTAGCTATTTGGTAAGTGTGTGCATGCACTTGGTGATCTTTCATGTCAAACTATTGGTTTCATATATACTTCTCTTCTCTTGGGATGATCTCCTCATTGTTGCACCAAATTAAACCTTCCTTAATTAAGTAAGACTGAACCTTGTTTTCAGATCCTATTACTGTCATTTATCACTACCCTCTTATCTAAAGACACCATAAAGTTTCCATTTCTTTCAAGGAAGATGAGTTTCTGATATTATCCTATAGAACAAGGTTTCAGATCCATTTCTTTCAAGGAAGATGAGTTTCTGATATTATCCTACAGAACAAGGTTTCAGATTCATTTATTTCAAGGAAGATGAATAGAACAGATGTTGAAGTAAAGCACTGAATGAATTTAGCTCAATGAAACAAGGATTTCAATGAAATCAGATATATTTAGCAAAACAAAGAACAAGTTAATTGCATCCTTGCATTAGCAACTTTTTTCAACTTAGAGAAATAAACATTTTAGTTCCTGAACCAGAAAACACAGAAAATGAAGTAGTGATTATATATTACACCTACACTCTTTCTTTTTTTTTCTTTATTCGGAGGGATAGAAATTAATTAGTTGCCAGTTGTAACCAGCACCAACCAAGAATTAAATTGGATTCTAATATATTTTGGACGAAAAATGGGAATCAAGACAAAAATATTTGTTTTCTTCTGTCTTAAGGTAAGTCCGACTTCATGTTCTGGCTTAGAAGTCATCATTGTCATTTTCTCATAATTTAAGTTGCTTTTGCTGCTTCTCTTCCTGTATTTGTTTTCACATTCAGCTGTTCAGACACACACACAAACATGTATATCCAAGTGTTTTACTGCTTCCACTTGATCTCTTAGCATTTATTATCACAGCACAATGAAACTCAATGATGATTCGGCTTTAATGCGCGAGCTTAGCTGATAATAATACACTCGTCAAGCCTTGTAAGCCAACTTAATCATGAACTCTCATTGTTGAACTAAATTGGAGTGTCACAATCATTGTGCAGATGTCAGAGTTGTTCAACCACCGCAACTCAATGGCAGGAAAGATCCCCTCAGGCCTCTTCAACTGCATGTTCGACTTCGACAGCGGCGCATGGGCACAAGATGCTTCAAACACCAAGTTCCTGGCAATGGATGGGTACTTCATCACCCTCTTCGAGCTCCGAATCGAAAACCAACCGTTCACTCTTCTTGATCATGTCATCAAGGAAGTTCCTTCCTCTTGGGACCCCTCTGCAATTGCAAGGTGCATTATTCATCCATCAGAATGAAGAACAACTGACATGATAAAATGAACTAATTATGATTGGATTTGTTTTCAAGTATGCACATGAAAATAACATCTCTGGTGGTTGAGCAAATAGCCTAGAGAGATGGAGAATTAGCCAGCTAGCTAGTCCCTTCCAAGAATTAAAATCTCTGTCCAGTCTATTCTTTGGATCCTTGATTGTGAAAGCTCTAAATTATTAATGTGTTCCCAAATAAGAGCTTCTTCAGTTTCCTTCTTGTAATCATTAATTAAGTTAGGTGAAACTACAACTTAATTATATGGACTAGCCAACTAAGAAGCATTGACCAAAAATAAAAATATTTTTCTCAATCATATGTAGGCAAGTATTTTCTTATTATTTTTGACATTTTAAATGTAGACATGAAAGTTTAATTTTTGGAATGAATGCAGGTTTATTGAGAAGTTTGGAACACATATAATAACAGGGCTAAGTGTGGGAGGTCAGGATGTGGTGTATGTGAAGCAGGAGCAGTCCTCAAGTCTCTCCCCATCCCAACTCAAACACCACCTTGATAAGCTTGGGGATGAGTTATTCACTGGTACATGTGCACTGCCTCCTTTCCATTGGAAATCAAAAGAGCATAAGCTTAAGGTCCCCATCTATACTCCACCACCTGTAAATATGAGAATTACAAAAAATCTATGCTGCATCTTTTCAAATTAATTAGAGATATTTATGCAAACTTTTTTTTTTGTTTTTTTTGCATCGAGCGTCTCCTTGCTTTCTTCTAATTTATATAATCACCGTTCATGTGCCTCGTGGGTTGACAATTTTATCCACATCCATCAAGTAAAAATTGCATTTGCATCACATCTAGTTGGTTCCTATCCACATATAAATGGATATGAATGCGTATATGATTTTAAAAAATTTATATTCGTATGGATGTGAATGTGGGGGTATATCTGCGCCACATTCGATCAACATCTGCACCTGTATATATAATTATAGTAATACCCTAATAAACTATAACATATATAATATATATTTGTAAATTTAGGTAAATTTATAGGTTTTTGATAGTTTTAAGTGATTGATCCCCGTATTGTTTATTTGATAGTGATTTTGTGATTTTTACTTATTCTTATAAAGGTTTTACAAGTTTTATTAAATTAGTTTATTTAAAATGAAGTGCAGATGCGGTGCACGTATTCGCATCTAATGAGATGTGACATGTGGTGTGGATGCAAATAATGTAATATCCGTACTATATGCGATCCGCTGTCATCTCTACCCATGAAACCAATGTAACTCATCCTCACATGAGCAATAACTGGAAAAATGGTTGAACTCAGATTGGACACTAAAGTAGTTAATTAGTTGACCAGTTTGATTAGTCCAATTAATCTGAATTAAAAAATACAAACTTGAAAAAAAAATGCAAAAATATGATTTAGATGAATTGTTTTGACCGGAGCAAATATGTTCATGGTAGCATGCACATCATAGGGAATTGAAATAAGAAGAAAGACAAGAAAGACATGTATTAATAATTAATATAGTGGACATCATATCCTCTTAATTAAATTGATGAAAAAAAATCACCTAATTTTTTATTGGTTGATTCAGCTTTAAGTTTCATGCATCAAAGATATTTTATAAGTCTGCAAAAATTCAAAAAGAAAAAGTTTCAGATTTTGTAATTACCTATAAATATTACTAATCATGGTACAGTTATATATATTTAATTGTATCAGGTTCCAGAGCCTTTCAATGTCTTTGATCTACAAAAGAACATTCTCAAGGGTTTTGCTCCAGTCTTCTGCAAAGATGTAAGTTGTAACTTTATCCATTTAAATATATATATATTCTGTAACCCAAATTGTGTTCTGATCTAATAATGTTAAGATGCTGAAACCTCTTCAGGGAGTGACAGTAAAGTGTTGTAAGAGGGGAGGAGATACTTCATCAAGCAGCCACTATGAGTGGCTTCCTACTGTGGCTTCAGAGCCGGATGTGATCAACTTCACCTTCATTCCTATCACCTCGCTGCTCAAGGGAGTCCCCGGCAATGGTTTCTTATCTCATGCCATCAATCTCTACCTTCGATGTCAGTAAGCCTAGCTAGTTGTCCTTCATGCATGTATTATCTCTTCTTGTGGCATTCTCAAGTCAAGGTTTTCATTATGTCTTCTTTTGCATGCAGATAAGCCTCCTATATCAGAACTCCGTTACTTCTTAGATTTCCAATTCCACAAGCTTTGGGCTCCTATGCACAATGATCTACCCCTTGCCCCAATGTCAAACAGGTCAAGTCCTAACCCAGCCCTAACTTTTGCCCTAATGGGCCCCAAGCTCTTTGTCAACACCTCTCAGGTACCCACCCCTTCCTTCTGCCTCCATTAAGTTTTTGAGTTGCAACGATCATACAGCAACCTAAATGACATGAAAATTTAGGTTATTGTTGGAAGGAGGCCGGTGACCGGAATGCGATTGCACCTCGAGGGCAAGAAAAATGATCGGTTAGTCGAAGTCTTTGATGCATTTTTACGAAAAAAAAATTATATGAGCAGCCTACCCATACAAATTTTTATGAACGACTGGATATGGGCTTTGACCGAATGAATATGCATAAAAAAGGAATAGAATTGAATTCATATCCATTCTTTTTTTTTATCCATATTCATTCCTTTATTATTTATATCCACTCGTTCATATATTTTCTATGGGCAGACTGCTCGTAGAAGTTTGCACTCCATTTTTACCGGATTCTAGTAAACTAGATGTCAACCACATCAGAATATATTCAGGTTAGCTGTCCACTTGGAACACCTATCGCATACTCCTACATTCATCGGAGCTGAAACTGATATGGTGCCCGTTTGGCAAGCAACCGATGTGATAGCCGATGAGCGGTATTATGAAGCGGTCCAATGGAAGAAGTTTGCGCATGTGTGCACAGTGCCAGTCAAGTACGATCCTCGATGGCCGACAAATGGTGGCGGGACCGCATTCATCGTCACTGGAGCTCAACTCTATGTGAAAGTCCATGAGTCCACCAATGTGCTTCACCTTAGGCTCTTGTATTCTGAGGTACGTGGTTGCATTGTGAGTCAATCGCAATGGCGGCGAGGCCCATCGGGGCTTTCTCAAAAGTTGGGCTTTTTCTCGGCAATGAGCACCTCACTCTCAGGTAGTATAGAGAAGGAAAAGCAACAACAGTGTCCAGAAGTGGTGGTGGACTCGGGCATATTTCCAACAGGTCCGCCGGTCCCGGTGGCTACGCAAAAGCTGCTCAAGTTTGTGGATACCTCTCACATGTGTCAGGGTCCTCAGCACAGTCCTGGGCATTGGCTGGTGACTGGTGCAAAGCTGGAAGTTGAGAAGGGGAAGATTAGATTGCATGTTAAGTTTTCTCTTCTCACTTCAGTTTGGTGAATGTTTGAGGACTTGAGGTTATGAATCCTTTTTGTTGTCTTGTCCTCCCCAATTTTTTGTTGATATCTATCATAATGGAGTTTGAAAAGGCAAGTTGTACAGCATATGAAAGCAAAAAACAAATTATCCCTCATTCTTTCTTTGTTTTAGTTGAAATTTTTGTGGTGCTAGAACATGAGTTTGTAATTACCAAGAGTATAAATATTCCTCTTCTCCTTGCCAAATATCTAGAAAGAGAGTGAGTGGCTAATTAGAACATACACATCAAAATATCCCTGTTTGGTTCAACATTGTTGTTTTCAAGTAGCATTTAACCACCCATCAAATACCAAAGAGATACAAGTAATCAAAGGGGTCACACAAATTCACTTTTTCAAGGATAATAGGTGTTTGCAATTCACATAGATATAAGAGACTTGCCAACAAAATCTACAGATACAAGAAAATATTTGATTTTGTTCATTTTAAAACATCAACTAGAGATAACGGAAACGTTATCAAAAAGAGAATAAAGTTGATGAAGAAATAGAAAAGTTACCCGAAGAAACTAACAAAAATTCCAATTATGAAAGCCATGTTGGGAGAAAATAATACGATGCAACACGGCGGAAATAATGAACAATATCTTAAAATCAAAATGCACAAAGACAATCACAATAGCACACACAATTTTAACATGGAAAATCCTCTCAAGGTGACGGGTAAAAACCACGGGACCTAGTCCATATCAACAATCCACTGTAATAGTAAATGGGTGTACAAAAGAGTTTCTAGCACCCCTAGAATCTCAAACAATCACTACTCATCATCAACAAAGTGGAAATAATGCAATAGCATACCACATCACCAGGACAGTTACTGTTCTTAAATTGGACAAGGTTGTGGTTCTCCAAATAAAAATTTCACCGTTTAGATCAAAGAACAATGAGTCTTGAATAATCTCACCAAATTTCGACCCGATCGGACCACAGATGACTTCACGATCGTTGCGATGATGAAACTCGTCGCTGTAGAGAATACCCAAAGAAAAGTCCGGTTGCTGTAGCAAAATCCCAGCTTGCTGACCTCCAAACACGATCACCACCACTGTTCAGAATGAAGAACTCGGTGTCCTCTACCTCTCCACCAAAAATCAGCTCAA
The DNA here is from genome assembly GCA_034359265.1 of Canna indica. NCBI lineage: Eukaryota > Viridiplantae > Streptophyta > Magnoliopsida > Zingiberales > Cannaceae > Canna > Canna indica. Next base: position 23,827,890 of record CP136898.1, on the reverse strand, counting down.
TCGGAGTCCGACTCGCCGTCCGATCGCTGGAAAAAATGAACTAGACAAGTTGGAATAGTGCCCTAAAAATCTCTTTTTCTCTCTTGATGGTTCTCTTGAGGGTTCCAAAATGAAGTGGCGGCTGCTGCCATACTTTTGTGTGGCTGCCAAAAGACTTTAGCGTGAAATGACCAAAATAACCCCAATGGGTTCAAAAATGAGTTTTACCACATAGGAGGGAACCCAAACCCAACAATTCTCCCCCTTCCCGACTATGTGGAGGAGTTTGCCAAACTGTTAATCATCCGACATACTCAAACTTCCCCTTTGGTAGAGACTTCGTCATTATGTTTGAATCACTGCCATTTGTCTGAATCTTTTCAAGTTCAAGCAACTTTGAGTCTAGAACATCACGTATCCAATGATACCTCACATCAATATGTTTAGATCTACCATGTAAAGTATGATTCTTGCTCAAGTGAATAGAACTATGACTATCACAACATACCTCTTTTGTGTAGAACCAAGTTCACTCATGAAGTTCTTCATCCAATGCAATTCTTTGCAAGCCTCAGTACTTGCAATGAACTCAGCCTCAGTGGTAGATAATGCAACACACTTTTGCAATTTGGATTGTCATGCCACAGCTCCCCCTCCAAAGGTAACCAGATAACTTGAAGTGGACTTTCTAGAATCAATATCACCTGCCATGTCGAATATGTGTAGCTATAAAGAATAAGTTCACCAATTCTAAAACACAATTTCAAACGGGAAGTGCCCCGAAGATATCTCACAATCCATTTCACAGTATTCCAATGCTCTTTACTCGGATTAGAGAGAAACCGACTAAATGTGCCTACTACATGAGCTATATCTAGCCTAGTACAAACCGTTGCATACATCAAACTTTCCACTGTTGAAGCATAAGGAACACGCTACATATCTTCTTTCTCTTTGTCAAGCCTGACTAATGCTAAGTCTAAAGTCAGTAGGAAGAGGTCTGCTTATCACTTTAGTTTTATCCATGTGAAATCTGTGAAGCACTAGCTTTCTCAATGTACTTCTCCTGAGATAACCACAACTTCTTGGACTTTCTATCACGAATGATCTGCATGCCAAGAATGTGTTTTGCTGGTCCTAAGTCTTTCATTGCAAAAGACTTATTGAGCTCCTGTTTCAAATCAACATATCATCAACATAGAGCAATAAAATGATGAAATCAGTATTTAAGAATTTCTTAATAAAAACACAGTGATCAAAAGTAGTTTTCTTATAATGCTGGAACATAACAAACTCAAACTTCTTGTACTAGTGTCTAGTGGTGCTTGTTTCAAACCATACAAGATCTTCTTTAGTTTATAGACATAATTCTCCTTACCTTTCACCACAAAACCCTCAGGCTGCTCCATGTAAATCTCCTCCTCCAAATAACCATGAAGACAAGCTGTTTTCACATCCATCTGCTCAATCTCCAAGTCAAAACTAGCTGCTAGACCCAGAACAACTCGGATTGAGGACATCTTGACAACAGGCGAGAAAATCTCATCAAAGTCAATCCCTTTTTTCTGATTGAAGCATTTGACAACTAATCTGGCTTTGTATCGTGGACGGGAAGTGTTCTCTTCATTCTTTACCCGATAAATCCATCGATTTTTCAAAGCTTTCTGATCCTTAGGCAACTCAACAAGCTCAAAGGTATGATTGTCATGCAAAGACTTTATCTCATCCTCCATTGCATTAAGTCATTATACTTTATGCTCACTCTCTATAGCCTCCTCATAGCACTCAGGTTCTCCCCCGTCAGTGAGAAGCACAAATTCATTTGGTGAATAACAAGTAGAGGGAACTCTTTATCTAGTAGACCTCCTAAGTGAAGCTGCGGCTGATCAACAATTTCATCAATAGCATCCCCATCAATAGGAGCATATAGCATAGTGACATTCTCATCATTACCCTCAATTGAATCACCCTGAACATGATCTGGCACATTACTGAGATTATCAAACTCAGGTACATCAGGCATATGAGTCAAAGGAGCTGGAGTTAAGTCAACCAGGTCATCACTACTCTGTGAAACTGACTTCTCTACTTTATCTATATCTTTAATGGTCCGATCCTCCATGAAAATAACATCACAGCTTCTAACAAGCTTCTTTTCAACGGGATCAAACAATCGGTAGCCAAACTCATCATGACCATATCCAATGAAGATACATTGTCTTGTCTTGTCTTGACATCCAACTTGGATCTCTCATCCTTAGGCACATGTACAAAAGCTTTACAGCCAAACACGCATAAGTGATCATAGGAGACCTCCTTGCCATACCACACATGGTCAGGAGTATCAGACTGTAGAGCAACTACAGGGGACAAATTAATTGCATGTGCAACAGTATATAAAGCCTCACCCCAAAATGATTTAAGCAACTTTGCTTCTGAAAGCAAACATCTGACTCTCTCCACCAATGTCATATTCATCCTCTCTGCTAAGTCATTCAACTGAGGAGTCTTGGGAGGTGTCTTATGGTGTCTAATTCCCCTCTCTTTGCAAAATTGATCAAAAAGTCCAAGGTATTCACCACCATTATCAGTACGAATACACTTCAGTTTCTTGCATGTTTCCCTTCCAACAGAAGCTCGAAACTCTTTAAAAACACCAAGAACCTGATCTTTGGATTTCAAAACATAAACCCAAACTTTTTTGGAATGATCATCAATAAATGTCAAAAAGTAAAGAGCACCAGTAAAAGTCTTTACCTTCATAGGACCACAAAGATCTGAATGCACCAACTCGAGATCAGGCTTTCAAGAAGGAGAATGACTCTTGAAGGAGACTCTATTCTGTTTACCTGCCGAGTAGTGATCACACCTTTTCAAACTTGCATTCTTCAAACCATAAAGCAAATTCTTCTTGACTAAGCAATTCAGTCCCTTCTCACTGATGTGACTAAGACGCTTATGCCAAAACTTTGAGCCATTGCCATCCTCAATAGCATTCACAGCATCAACAAAGAGTGAAGCCTGTATCCAGAAAAAACTTGAATACTTCCTTCCACGAGCCACAACCATAGATCCTCTAGAGATCTTGCAAATACCATCACCGTGAAAGCTGTGAAACCCATCATCTTCAAGCCTACCTATTGAAATCAGATTTAAATCAATATCCAGTGCATGTCGAACATCCCTGAGAACCAAGCTAGAACCATTTTCAGCCTTCAAGCAAACAGATACAGTGCCAACCACCTTTGACAGTCCACCATTACCCATCTTTAATACACAAAATCTCCAGGAGTATAGGATGTGAAGAAGTCCTTACTAGAAGTGACATGAAGTGTGGCACCGCTCTCAACAACCCAACTTGATTGATCACAAGCAACATTGATCAACTTCTCATCATAAACAAGAATAAGATCGAGTGTAGTAGTGATAGCAACACGATCATTGTTATCTTTGTCTTTGTTTTCTTGTTTGCCTTTGTCTGCCTTGTTCTCCCTTTTCCACTTATAACAATACTTCTTGAAGTGTCCAGGTTTACCACAATAGTGACAATCAAAGTTCTTAGACCTTAACTTTAATTTATTTCTGCTCTTACTTTTGCTACCCTGTCCACGATCTCTTTCCTCCCCCTATTTTATGTAATCAATACTTGAGAATGTGAAATAGAAACCTCCTGAATTCGGCGTCTCATCTCTTCGTTGAGAACACTACTCTTCACATATTCCATGGTCACGGTACCACTAGGTGCAGAACTGGTCAAAGAAACACCAAAACTTTCCCAAGAATCAGGCAATGTGTTAAGCAACCAAAGTCTCATAATCTCATCATCAAACTTTACACCCATACCAGACAACTGATCAAAGCATCCCTGAAAATCATTCAGAGGTCTGAAATAGAACTACACTCCTTGTACCTCAACTGCATAGTCTGCTTCAGTAGAAATAATTTATTATTCCCTGTTTTAGAGGCATACAAGGTCTCAAGTTTTTTCCGTAGAGTTTTGGCATATGAATCATTTTGGATGTGATTCAAGACATTATCATCCACTCATTGACGAATGAAACCACAGACATGCTCATGCTCAAACTGTCGTTCTTCTTTAGTTTTGGACTTTGGCTTCTGAGTAGCAAAAACTGGTAAGTGCAATTTTTTCACAAACATAAGATCTTTCATTTTTTCCTTTCCATTTATGGTAATTTGTGTCATTCAAGTTAATCATCATGCTATAATTTGGTTCCATTGTTCAATCTCAAAACACCACACAATTAATAACCAAAGCTTTTATACCACTTTTTGGGAGAAAATAATGCAGTGCAATACAGCAGAAATAATGAACAATATCTTAAAACCAAAATGCACAAAGACAACCACAAGAGCACACACAATTTTTAACGTAGAAACCCCCCTCAAGGTGACGGGTAAAAATCACGGGACCTAGTCCAAATCAACAATCCACTATAATGGTAAATGAGTGTACAAAAGAGTTTCTAACACCCCTAGAATCTCAAACAATCACTGCTCATCATCAACAAAGTGGAAACAATGCAATAACATACCACATAACCATCAAACAACAAGGAGATAACAAGGATTGTGAATAGAGATCATCAGGACAGCTAATGTTCTTGAAATCGGACAAGGTTCTGGTTCTCCAAATAAAAATTTCACCGTTCATATCAAAGAACAATGAGTCTTGAACAAGCTCACCAAATTTAGACTCAATCGGACCACAGATGATTTCCCGATCGTTGCGATGATGAAACTCATCGCTGCAGAGAATACCTAGAGAAAAGTTCGATTGCTGTAGCAAAATCCCTGCTTGCTGACCTCCAAACACGATCACCACCATTCAGAATGAATAACTCAGTGTCCTCTACCTCTCCATCAAAAATCAGCTCAATCGGAGTCCGACTCACCGTCCGACCGCCGAAAAAGATGAACTGGACAAGTTAGGACAGTGCCGTAAAAAACTCCTTTTCTCTCTGGCGGTTGCTGCCATACTTTTGTGTGGTTACCAAAAGTTTTTAGCATGAAATGACCAAAATAATCTTAATGGGTTCAAACATGAGTTTTACCACATAGGAGAGAACCCAAATCCAACAAGCCAGACGTCCTTCAAAACAAAAATATCACAGCAACATTCAAATTCCAGACTAAGCATTGTCCAATAAATTGTTTTCCTATGTATATATCCTCAAAGGTACAATGCAAAGGAAAGAAAGATTGAGGATCAACACATCATTGTCGGAGCCTCCTGGCAAAGCATACGACAACCCACCTATGCAATCCCATACATCCTCCTCTCTTTGAGAAGTAGAATAGTAAACAAACTCTAGCAATTGTCCTTGCAAGAATCAATTACTCTTCCATCATCAGGAATTAATAATCTAGAACTTCCTCATCCTAAGAATAATACAATATGGAAATAGAAGAGTCTAACAACTAAGAAACATCTTCATCCTCTAATAACCAACATAAGCATGAAGAACCATTTCGGATGCAAATTTGGGTGTCTGATTCAATTCATCTGGATGAAGAACTCCAAACTTTAGGGACTGCCTTATGCTTCCAAAGCATTGAAGTCATGGTACAATTAGGACTTTCTTACACCCACTTGGCAGCCACCTTAGCATTAACGTGGTAGCTGGCTACCTCAGCCATCCAACTCGAAGGACACACATGATGAAGGGAGATGGACAGTCAAGTATGAACGTTGTATGAAGAAGAATAAAAGTTGCGCTCGTTTTAATGATATAAATTGAAGATAATTCAAGAGTGAGAATTGAAGACTCCTTCTAAGTAACTACTAGTGAGAATTAAAGCTGGTTATCATGGACAGAATCTATAATCTTTATATGGAAAAGAATAAAGGAGAATGTAGGCAGTAATTCTGCGGTTTTCAATTGTAATATTCTCTACCTCTTCATCTTCCTCTCCCTCCTTTGTCACTCTCTCCCTCGTGGTCTTCTTCTCATCTAGCTCTTTTCTGTCTCTTAAACCACTTGGATTCGGAGAGTGCAACGAAGTTCCAGCAGCAACAAACACACTCTACTGCAACAAACTCTATCGTGGAGCCTTTAAACTCTTCTCGGCCCCGAGCTCGTGCCTATAGCAAGGTACTTGATAGACTTCTTTCACAAAAGAACAATTGAGACAATGATTCTTCCTCTAATTAGTACCAACATAACTGGATTCTTCTTTTATCTAATATTGTGGTAATCAAAAGTTTAGTGGATAAACCGAAAAGCTAAGGGCTTAATATTTTAAGCATGGTTTAAAAAATCGGCCGAAACGGTACGGTAAGCCCGGTATTTACCGGTTTTTGGGGATTCCGGTATTCAATATACCCGGTATTTGAAAATACTGGGTATATATGGTATACCGGGCGGTATATGGCGGTATTTCGCCATATACCGCCCGGTATGACGCGATATCGGGTTGTTGTTGTTTTTTTTTTAGAGTTAGATATAACTCTAATAATACATAATTGATGAATAAATGCTTAAAATTAATATTCAAATGTCAAATACATGAATACAATGTTTAAAAGTTATTTGGTATTGTATTAGGATTTTTTACATATACAAGAGAATTACATTAGAATTAATATAGCGTTAATATAGCGAATTACATATACAAGAGAATTACATGAATACAATGTTTAAATACATTAGAATTAATATAGCGGGACCGCCGAAGACTCTGCGTAGCGCAACATAAGACGTAGCGCAACATCAACTAAGATGATAAATATCATGTGTCGCCCTATATTAATTCTAATGTAATTCTCTTGTATCTGTGAAAAATCCTAATACAATACCAAATAGCTTTTAAACATTGTATTCATGTATTTGACATTTGAATATTAATTTTAAGCATTTATTCATCAATTATGTATTATTAGAATTATATCTAACTCTAAAATATAAAAAAAATGGTATGTTATTTTTCGTACCAGACCGTACCGTGTGTCAGTACGGTACGGTACGGTACGGTACCGGTTTCGATCGATGACCGAAATCGGTACCGGTACCAAGATTTTAAACCTTGATTTTAAACCTGATAAATCTCAAAACAACATGGAGGGAAAGCAACAAATCATTGAAGAGATACAATACAAAGTCTCTATTGGAGCTTTGAGTGAGAAAGTCTCTTTTTTTTCGGACTCCTAAAGTTCTCTTCTTCCCTCTAGTCCTACATGGGGAAGAAGAAAATATCTATTGCTCTTCTTTAGTTAGTACGTAGTGCCCGATGCATGCTGCCATCATCAAGGATTAAATCTTAATCTAACACAACTTGGTAAAAATGTTTCACAATAGTGAGTATCTCATCTACTGAGGAATCAAACCATTCCTTGCCCAGATGTTGAACCCTATATCAAGGTTTTAAAATTTGTATTGTATCACCCGGTATAGATGGTACATATCAGTTTTTGAAAAAACCATTATTCGGTACACCTGGTACCATCGGGTGGTATTTTGGTTGTACCACTCATACCAGGCAGTACAAACATCGATACCAGCAGTACCACCCAACGGCTAGAAAACTAGCCCTTGGATACTATTTCTCAACTACGTTTTGGGGGGTTTGGGGGCTATATAAATATGTCAAACTCGCTCATTTCACCCCCACGCATCCTCAAACTTTCTCAACTATCATTCTCTCTCAAATTCTCTCGAACTTTCTCAAACTCTCTTTTTTCTTCATCTCCACACTGAAACGACGCCAAAATCTCAATTTGATGTCACTTGGCAGAACGTCTGTCGGTTGGAGAAGAAGCACAACTAGCAATGCCTCCACTGTGATTTCATTTCCCGTGGTGGAGGCATCATCCGGTTATAGCATCCCGACGTGGTCAAATGCAGCAAAGCACCAGTAGAGGTTTGAAAGCTCTTCAAGGAATTGCTCGAGAACAAGCAAAAGCAATGCATTTGGGATGCTGAACAAAGACAAAAGTTCGAACGAAAAGTTACAGAAGACGTGCACCAATATGAGGGTCACCATGACTAATATGAGAGTCCTTGTGGTGATGCTGGAGAGGATCCGAAGCTTGCAGCCATCATCTGTGCTTCATTGGAGCAACAAGCATTTGATTGAGATTGCATGTATTATCTCGAATCTTAATTTGAGTATGGTAGTGGTAGTGGTGGCACCATCAGCGCTGACTCATCTTCGGCTGCAGGAGCAATGAACCGAATTGGTTCAATTCCCTTCGGTCCTCATATTGGCCAGAGTTTCAACATGAGGGCACCTACAACCTAGAGCAGAGGCGGAGGCATTCGGGGCTTCTTAAACCTCAGACAAAGTGGCGGTAGGAAATTTTTGATTGATTAAACATACCTTGATCCCAAGGCATATCCTTCTCAATCATCGAAGCAACGCGCAGTGACGATGCTTGGAGCAAGACCAAGAAGTGGGAGTTGGGGAGAGCAATCTCCAAATGGTTTCACTTCAACCGAATTCCAGCCAATGCAGTCAATAATCCCTACTACTAATCTATGGTATCTATGATCCAAAAGGTCGGCCCAGGTATTGCCCCTCTAACTCCTTACAAAATTTCAGGACCTTTACTTGAAGCAGAGGTCAACGAGATAAAACAATGGATATATGATTTCAAGAGACAATGGGGGATTACGGTTGTATATTGATGTGTGATAGTGGGACCGGGCCAACTTGGATGGCATCATCAACTTCCTAATCTATTGCAATAGGAAGGTGGTGTATCACAAATCAAGTAATTCTTTGGATGGACACCATGATGCAATCTACATTTCAAAGCTGATGATAGACATGCTCAAGGAGATTAGTCCATAAAACGTCGTGCAAGTTGTAACCGACAGCAAGGTAAACTTCAAAAGGGCAGGTGAGATAATTGAACAAGATTATCCTCATATTTTTTGGACTCTATGTGCAACACATTGTATAGATCTTATGATGAAAGATATTGGTGATCTGCCATTGGTGAAGTCGACGGTTAAAAAAGCACAAACGGATCACTCGATTTATTTACAAGCACATATGGGTCCACCATCCATGCCCATATGAAGCAATTTACAAAAGGTAAGTTTTCTAAAAATTATTTACTAATTAATATTTAGTTCATCATAATTAATTACTAATAATTATTAAATTATAATTCATTTTTAGGTGAAATTATTCGACCAAGAGCAACTCGATTGACAACAAATTTTATTGCATTAAGGTCGCTCCAACAAGAAAAGTTGGCTTAAGGACAAAGTTTACAAGCCAAGATTGATCATCATTCAAATATGTCACGAAACCGGATGGGGAAAAAAAACAAGAAGAATGTGCTTAACCCGCGCTTATGGGATTACGCTGCTAAAATCATCGTCGTTGTAGAACCTTTGTAGGTTCTACAGCAAGTGGGCATGGAAAAGACGCTACAAATAGGTCATGTATGCCATGATGTTCACCAAGCTCAAGAAGAAATAAAGAGGCTCTTAACTACTCTAAACAAATTTAAGTCGTTCATTGATATTATCTCCGAGAGATGGGATAATCAAATCAGGTGTGATATACATCCAGCAAGTATTCATTTTTATATATTTTAAATATTTTGTAAATATTTAATTTTTAAATCAATATCCTAATTCAAATTCTTTTGATTTTTTATAGGTTATTATTTAAATCTCGCATACCAATATAAATATGTCCTTGGAACAAAGGATATCTTGTTATTTGCCCTCCACAAGGTGATAAAGCATATGTCGGCAATGAACTTAGAAGCTGCACGGGCTATTTTGAAATCAAGATTTTTTCCATGATTAAAGTGGCAACTTCATTGATCCATTTGAAATTTCCTACTGAGACAATATGGATCCAGGTAGAAAATTTTCAATTTTTTTCTTTTTCAAGTAATTTATTAAACATAAAATCTCATTTCTAATATTCAATGTATTGTAGTTGAATGGTAGTTGCAATTTGCATGTGATGCTCCAAATCTTCGGAGGATTGTCGTACGAATCCTCTCGCAAACAACATCATCAAGTGGATGCGAGAGGAGTTGGTCAACCTTCTCGCTCGTACATACGTAGCCTCGCAACCACCTTTCATACGCTCGATTAGAGAAGTTGGTGAATGTTCATTACAATTTGCGACTTCGTATGTGGGCGATGCAAACCAAAGAGAGAGACGACGGTGCAGATAGATCCTTTTAATGTTGAGTTCGTCCAAAGCGAGTCGGACCTGATGATGGACTAGTGGAGCGTAATGGAGAATGATCAACCTCTTCTTGACGAACCAAGCGATACACCTCGACCTTCAGCAATCGTATTTGATGCAATCGAGTCGGAGAGCCAACAAGACACAGATAGCCAACAATTTGAGAGGGACATGAAACTTGCTCCCTCTCTAGTCTCTACTTCAACCACTGCACATGCAGGATACTGATCACGATGGATGGAGGGGAGGAACAACCAAGGTTTATGAGAAGAGTCAAAGATCAGCATCAACCAAAACAAAGAGGAGGACCAACAGCCTTGCAAGATTACCATGATATGTTGAGTAGCTTGCAAGAGATTTCAAACTCAACTTACTCTCTGGCATCTACTCACATGACTTTGCGAATACAAGAACTAGTGCTTGGGTTCTCACTAAAGAAACTCTTATGTCAACGTGGTATTCTGGATACCAAAATATAATTATTTGGAAAAAATTTCAAATGTGGGCATTGGAGACCTATGGAATCGACCTTAGTCGTGTTGGTCTCATAGAGATGGCTAATTTATACGACGGACGTCATTCATCTGTATTTTGATTCTTTTGAATTATATTTGAAACCTTGTATTATACTTGCAAACCTTGATGTATTCGACTACTTAAGTTAAGAATTTTATGATTTTTTTTCATCATTTCTTGGTCAAGTACGATGTTTTATAGCTTTAAAGTTTAAACAAAGTTTTAAACTTCAAATTTGAAGATCAAAGTGAAACTTAACACTTACTATATTATCCAGCTTAAAAAGTAAAAAAATAAAAATAAAAATAAAAATAAAAATAAGTACCATTTTCAGTACCGGACCGTACTGTGCGTCGGTACGATACGGTACTAGTACCGATTTTAAACCTTGCCCTATATATAAACTTTTAGCTGGTTTGTCGTATACAGAAGAACTTAACAGAACAACACATGAAGTAAGTCTCTTCATCTGTGTTGGAGCTAGCCAAATGTTGAATTAATTATGAGCATTGCATTCTTCAAAACCATCAAATATATTAAAAAGAAAAGGTGCAAAGGATGCAAATTTTACAAAACTATCTCAAAAAATTTTGTATATTCATTACACTAGTTTGAGAGAGAAATCTCACCAGGCAGTTAAGAAATATAGGCACAAAGGCAATTCAGGTGATTCATGCTCTCTATTCTGGAAATGATAATTTGTACAAAGGAGTGTGAAGTACTTGTAGCTGACAAAAAGTTAAACTCTAAATTCTCGAGGCCAGAAAAAATCAGCTCATGCTATAAGAAAGGTACTTTGTATGTCTCTGCAAATAGTGATTCTTTTAGGGGTACAAGTATTCCTTCGGGAAAATTGCCTCAAAGGTTAACTCAGATAAAGGGGTCAACTTTTCAATCAAGAACTAGTGAGCCTGCAAGATTAGATCTTGCGGAAGCAATACAATTGTCTTCTGCTCCACAACCCTCCTTTCACCCTTTACACTAGCTAAAATATATGGTAGATGGAAACCATATTCTGCTAGACAAAAGTTTTTCATATTTGTGCATGAAGTATTTCATTCCATGAATCCGGTATACCTGGAAGGCACCAATGCAAGCAATCATGTATGCCTTGTGAGGCTTTTTTTCTAAGAGTGTACTTTGATATGTGTCCCTCATCTCTCAGTTTTGACAGAGCAGTAATGTCCAAAAGCTTAACGCGTGTCCCTTTTGTTGCAGCCTCAGCAACATGATCACTAGAACCGTCTTGTAAAACCTCACTTCCATTAGACAAGGGAACTGTATTGTCACAGCTTCCCCCAGTATTCCAGTCTCCATTGACAAAGTGCCTAGGTGACATTGTCCTAAGAAAAGCTTTTAGCTTAGGGTGTTGCATAATCTGTGAATCAACCCACCTAACAATACTGTATAGAGTGAAATTTTTCGCATTCACCAAGTCAACAAGCTTTCCATCTATTACAGGCACTCCTCCAGCATACATCTCCCATCTGTTTCCTCTGAACTTATCTCTGTTCCAGTGGTGCCCAGTGTTAAGTACCAGCACATCAAACCTCGGAAGATGCTGCTTGAGGAATGTTACAGGTCGGTCAAGATGCATTGCGTAATGAGTGGCTGGATCTGATTTGTTCAAAGGCTCCAATTCACATAAACTTGAAGACCAATAATACAGAATGGTAGTATTAGTACATGGAAATCGATAAGCCCAACCATCAGGTCTTAAGGCACCAGGTGCCTTGACTAGGCCATAGTCTTTTCCAACATCTTCCACCTCTGGACTCATTTCACCACCACTAACCATGCACATGAGGGATTGGAATTGTTGCCTTCCCAAAGAATCTCCTACGAAAGCAATTGTCTTATTCTGCATTCTGAAACCAAATAAATGTCTCATCATTTGACAAAACAAAATACTACTCACATGAACATATAGTATCTGTCATCATTAGTTTACGTCATTTCAAGAAAATGAAAGGAGGAATAGAATTAAAAAATTGACCAGTGAAACATACTTCTTGAAAAAGCTATTTCTCGAAAATTCAGGCATCTCACAACTTTGTGGTTGCCAACGATAATCCTCATAAAAGAAATCAGTACGTTGCATCAATCTACATGCCCACATTGGTGACAGCCACTGCTTGCAAGCTGAGCCTGAATAAAAAGGCCGCCTTGTGTCTGCCACCCATTTTCCTTTTGCATAATTACAATCTACAACAACAGGTAAAGTTAAGAGTAAAATTTCATCGAAAAATCTATGATTCGTAAAAGAACTTGCTGATACTAGAAGTGCTAGGTGAAGGAAAGCAGTGATCTAGATTAGTAAATATTGACATTTTTAGGAAGTTATGACTTATGAGTTATGAATTTTGAATAATCCATTTGACTTAAATTTTAAATAAAAAGAAACCAACCAAAAACTCTCTATGTGAATCTAGAGATTTGATTACATGGATAGTTAACATAACAAAATAGAAAAAGAAGATTAAAGATTGTCTAAGTTACATCATTTTAAACAAATGAATACACAAAAGGGTCATATTTGTATATAAACTGAAAGTTGTCTATGTCCTTTGAACCAGAAGTAACACATTGTAAGAAACTCATAAATGCATGGAAACAACATGATAGAACTTAAAATCACAGCATATATCTGATAGTGAACATAGTGTAATAAGAAAACTGCAATTGTCATTATTATCCAAGACACCATGAGAAGCAATAAAATCACCTTCATCCCCAAATGGTGTCTCTTTCAACTCATCAGATATGACATATTTCGAGCAGGCTGTTGAAGAGTCAATTGATGGAAGACTGGATACATGCTTTATTTCTTTAGATGATGAACTTCCTGTACTATTTACAACAGACGAATTTTCACCTGCAGGTGCCAGCCGACTTGTACCTGCAGAGGAATTCATGGTTCTGAGAGGAACTACTGTTGCAGTGTTGCCAAAAAGAACCCAACTTTTGTTGAGACACAATTTTACCATCATAAATTACAACAAAAATATATCCGTAGTCAGAAAAGGCATGGAAGAGGCATACCTGGATAAAGAATACCAATTTGTTCTAGTGGAGGAAATAAAGAAGACATGTCTGGTGTTTTCTCCCATGCCCAAATAACAATGGTTGCGCATATGAGAGCAACAATTGCAGCAGAAAGTTTACTGCTGACTCTTTGTAGACTTGCTCCTTTCATTCCTTCCAAGATATGATATAGCCTATTCTTATTCTTATTGCAATTCATGTGGCCCCCAAAAGTATTGCACAAGGAACATCTTGGCTCACTCTGCAAACTCATATCATTATTTCAACACATTAAAGATCTAGGTTAAACTATTCTTGTGAATGTATAGATATTGTATAATTTAAGCTACAAAAAAGTGCTTATGAATCAGAAGGATGAAGTTAATAGAGGAATGAAAAATAGACATGTCGTTCAATATGTCATGTTCCAATTAACAGAAGTTCAACAGGAAATGAAAAAGGAGCAAGAAGGCATAATTGTAGGGGCCTTTGATGATACAGTTGATATGCAAAAGGAATGACAAAGGCATAAGTCTAGGGACCTTTGTGGAAGATACAGTTGATTTACAATCCATGATTAAAGAAACATGTTTTCTTACGGTAAAATAAAGAAACATGACCAATATAATGACGATCATATAAGTTGCATAGATAATCTTGTTGTTTACTTATATTCAACATTAATCATAAAGAAGATCAGAATTTTGTTCAAGATGATAGCCAAACATTATAAAAATGGTTCTCTTTCCCCTTGCTTTCCTGTATTAAATTCTGATAATTAAGCAGAACAAGGTGTAAGCTTTGGAAAGGGTACGTCCTTCTCCTCTCTTCTACAACATTCCTTTTGGATAGCTGAAGAAAAAAGACCAATAGCCACTGTACAGAAGAACAAGTCCTTTTCAATTTTTCATTATCTCTTTATCCATTAAGGCCTGTTTCCATGTCTTATATACTAGTCGCCATCATGAAAATACCAAATGTCACAGACTCACAGCTCAATCCCGACACCATATTCAAAGTGATTAATAATTGAGCCAAGTTTTGTACCAAAACTATCAAATCTTCTCTTCACAATTGGAACCAGCATTATCTATGAAAATTATAGTTCTAGGTGGAACCTATTCTGAGAGTACATGAGTTAAGTTTTTCAACCATACAGGCATTTCGCACTTGACTGCACCATGATCACTTTTTTTGTGAAATATGCTGAGTCCAGTCTTCTTCAGTAATCTCAACCTATGTTGCATTTTATTATAGATTTTGACTTCTTCAAGAAACCTCTTGAATAGAGAGAAAAAAAAAGTACTTTCACTAGGGTTGTATGGATGAATTAACAAGGAGTGAAAACCAAACCAAAATCGACCTTTTTGGCTCGAGTTAACTTATTATTTTTTTCATCATTGCTATGGTTTGGTCTCTGCAAATTTTATTGTTGACAAATTCCCAGACTGACTTAGGTCATCAAATGAAACCCTGTATAATTATACATAATCGTAGCATAGGCATAATCATTTTCATAATAAATGAAATTTTATGATAACAAACCTTACGATAAGGTTGTTATTTATATAGGTAATATTTCTTACTAAAGATGATTTCAATATGTATTTTTAACTTAGTTGGTTAAGAATTCTGTTTGATGATCCAACAAGTCAGTTTGGTTTCAGATTCCTTTCTAGACCAACCTTAACCAAACATATTCGTGGGCAGTGCAGATTCTAGATATAGGTTTCAGTGGATGTTCTTTTAGTTTCTTAATTCATAAATTATTACACCCTATATTGTCTTTGTCAACTTTTTTTTTCTTTTTTAATGTCTTGTTAGTTTTGGCATTAAGTATTTGAGGGCCGCTAGAGCCCTCTTATTGTAAAATGGCCCCATCTTAGAAGAATTCATTTCTTTTATTCCCTAGAAAAATTGTTTTTCCATTTGTATAAAACTTCCTAACATAATTCCATGTGTTATTTATTATAGATCAAAAGTAGCTTGTGCTTTATGAAACTGAATAACACAAAGTGAGGTACATTATTATGTAGGTATTTTGTAATATAAGGCTACAACAACTTTTTCACAATAGTACAATAAGCAGTATCACATTAAATTCTGGTTTGACCTCTGTTCTTGTCTATCCTATTGATAATTGCAATTGAGATATGATTCATGTAAATGCTACTGGGGGATAAGATAAGAGCTAGAGATATTTGATTGGCTACATGGTGGCATGCATGGTGGACAACAAGGTAGAGATTTGATCTGCTTCTGGACAGATCTAATCAACTCGTAAAAAAAAGATTATTACCAGAAAAGATAGAAAAACAAGATATTGTTTCTGAAAGATGTTAGCTTTTATGTAAGAAAACAACTAAAAAGAGCTGCTATATGAGAACTCAGCAAGGAAGAAGAACAATAAGCAATTGAAAGAGGCACAGAAAAATTTGATTTTATTTTAAAATAGCACAATCAGTATATACATACAACAGCAACTAGTTATATAACATAAACACAATGCCGGAGCAATGTATATGCCTGCCTAAGAAGATAGTTAAAGTAATGCTAATGAAGATAATTGTTACTTTATTGGGATAAAGACTAGGAATCAATACTGCGGCATGATTGTTGATGTTGCATCTACAAATGCATTTTAGTATTACCAATTTGCAACTAGCTTGCCCATCTACATGTGGTTAGTTTAGTAGCAACAAGAATTTACCATGCTAAGAAACTAAATTCCAATGGGAATGCAGTTCCAACTTAAAAATACATAAGGTCAGAAGTTAAAAAACAAGCCAATTCTGCTTTTACATATATTATCAGAGCAAAACCAGATTCGCGCTTTTCTTATCGAACAATTGTGAAGGAAATGGAAAATTAGAAGATCAATCCGTCACCCATAAGGACATGACACCGAATTTTCATGTATTATTTGCTAACATCCTGATTAAGCAACAAAGATCTGACACGATCTCTGACCAAGATTCACTGTAATTTTAAATCTCGCTCCCTTTCAATTTAGATATTTCTTAGATTAACCAAACAAAAGCGAAGTACATTTCCTAATAAATTACTACGGTCATTTGGATCGCCCCAGAAAAGAAGGAAAATGGACATTCAGAAAAGAGATCCCAGACAATAACACAAGATACCAAACAAAAGCAAACAATGTAATTTGCTGCAATGAAGAAATCGAAAATCCAATCAAGGAGAAGAATCATCGAAGAATTAGGGCGGAGAGAGGAGGAGCTAAAAACTGAATCTTTCCTTTGTGGAATCAAATCTTCAGCATTTCCAATGGGATTAACTCACCAGCTGGGACAACACCCGTGGAGTGCCTCCGGGGAAGGATTAACGGAGGAGCAACACCGGAAGTGTCATCGGTGTAGCAAATGCACAGCCGAGGAGCACGGGAAAGAGCGAAGCGAAGTGGTGGTGGTGATGGTGGGATTCGGAAAGGAACAAAAGGCGCAGAAATCACGCAAGGGCAAAGCATCAACCTACTTTTTCGATACGATTTTCTATACGGGCGAATCTCGATATATTTATTAAGGTAAATGTTTGGAAATAATTTTCGAGAAAAGATGTACATGTCTATTAAATTCCGGATAAATTAGCCATTAATCCCTAAACTGTGCCCAAAGTTTCAAATATGGTCCTTCCAACTTTTTTTTTCCCAATTGCATCCTAAACAATTGGTTTGTTTCAATAAGGTCAATTAATTTTTTTATTACAATACTTAAACCATATTTGATATATTGTCCGCTGGGACAAAATTTAATCACTTTTAGCAATTTCTCAAACTCATAGTAAAAATGAATGAAATTCTCAATATCCATAATAATGAATTCATAATGTATTTTCTAAAATACCTACAATGCCCTCAAAAATTAAATTTTCTTTTTTCTCTAAATACGGTTCCCTCCATTTTATTACTAAAAACTTTTACCAAAGTTTTTAAGTAATAGAAAATAAAAAAATGATAATTTTAGTCATTAATAAAACCATCAAGCCTCTAAAAAATTACTATAGGAACCGTTAAAAATGAGCGGCGGTTTCATATATGGCTCATTTGGATAAATCTTTTTAAAAAATGATCTCCAATATAAATCTAACCAAAAATGATCAAGAGAATTATTTTTTAGACAATATTGTCCATATATGTTAAATGACTAAGTTAACATCTCGTCCACTCTCACAACATCTTGTCTGTGATTATAACATTCCGCTCATGGTTATAACATCTCATCCATTCTCAAAATAACCTGCCCGCTCTCACAAAATTTCGTCTTTGGTTATAACATCTTGTCAATTATCAAAACAATCGGTCCACTCTCACAACATATCATATGTAGTTACAACATCTTATCCACTCTCACAATATCTTGTCCACAATATTTCGTCCTCTTTATAACATTCAGCCCACTCTCACAAATAAGTCGTCGCGTCTAGAACATCATCTCGTTCATAACATCCCGCCCAGATCTAGCATTCCAACTTCTCACAAGTATACCCTAACCTCATTCTGGGATGTACAACCTAAATCGTGTTGGAGCGAAGTATCCATTATTTTGTTTATTGCTCCATTTGTTATTGTATTTTGTGTTTTTTTTTTTACATGAAAAGTGTAAGTTTGGTGGTTGCCTTGGTGCAGAGGTATAAGTCCATCAGTGTAAACTTAATTTGGTATGGTTAGTTGTGTAATCCTTAGGAGAAGAGATGTTGGAGGTATTCTCGGGGAGAGGGTCAGAGCCTTAACTTGTAAATCCTCTTCTACGATACATTTTAAACTTGTAAAGTAGAGTTTGAAATCCTAAGCGGGGTGCTTAGGTAGTGAAGTAAGGAAGAGTACCGAACCATTATAAATCATTGTGTTTGCATTAACTTGATTTGTGTGTTCTTACTTATTTATCTCGCTTCCGCATTTATTAAATTTACTTATGATTTGGCCTTTTTTTTAAGAACCAATTAAAATTGTAATTTAGGCTAATTAGTATAACACACTATTCATCCTCCTCTAGTGTGTCCATTCGCCCATTAATTGGTATCGGAGCGGATCGTAGTTTGAGATTTCACCATCTCTACTACCTCTAGCTTGGATCCTAGAATGACACTATAGTGTTTGGTGTCTACACTCCCTAGGTTTGAGGAATCCAATTTTCGTGTTTAGAATAGTAGAATGTATGCATTCCTTAAAACACAAAGTATAGATTTATGGTGAATGCTAAAAGATGAATATGTTGAACTCACCATTGATATTAGTGCTTGGACTCAAGAGCAAGTTAGATTATTTGACTTGTATGCTAAAACTATATATTTTCTATATTGCTCATTTTCAAATGACATACTTGAAAATATTATGCATTGTGCATCTGCATCCATCATATGTGCTACATTGAATATATTATATGATTATGTTAAGATCGAAGAGATTACTAGTTATATTGAAGATGGTGATGACAATGGTCATCTACCTACTACTAATGTTTCTTTTGATGCTCGTAGTATTTCTAGTCATAGGAGCACAAGCAAAAATCGCAAAGAAAAACTTAGGTGCTTCCTTTGCCAAGAGAAGGAACACAAGAAAAAGAATTGTCCTATCTCGAAGAATAAATCAAAAATGAAGTGTGTTTTCCCATCCACATCCAAATTAAATGAAGCCTCTTTTAGACATGACGACGAAGCTACATCAAACTTGTCTCATGAGTCTTCGGAATGAGGTATATTCACCATCTTCTAGTCATGTTCAAAATTTTGATGATAGTGATTCTAGTAGCTTTAAATCTCTTGACTAGATGTGGCAATGGATCGTGCCTGGGCCGGCCCAGGCCCGGCCACCTCTGGCCCGTGCTAGTGGGGAGGCCAGCCCGGGCCTGAGCCCGCCCCTTCGGGCTCGAGCCGGCCTGAAATATTAAAAATTAGAATTATAAAGGCCGGCGATAAGACTCGAATCGACGACCTTTAGCTTCATTTGTGGTGAACTAATTAAACCTATGCTAAACCTACTGCTCATGCCCAACACAAAATACTAGGCTAAACCTAGGTGCAAACCAGGCTAGCCTACGAGTGCAGGGGCTGGCCCGACCGGGCCCGGGCTCGTGCCGAGCACGATCCACGTGCCCAAGGGGTGAGCCCAGCCTGCCCCTTGGGCACATGCGGGCCGTGCCTAGCCCAACCCGAAATTCTTCGGGTCAGGCCCGTGCCGCTCACGGGCAGGCCCAGCCCATTGTCACCTCTACTCTTGACATGTCTTATGAAGAACTACTGGAAGAATATCAAAATATGTATGACTTGTTCATGAAAAAGATCAAATAAAATAGAAAAATAAAGAAGAAACATTTAAGGCTTAATTCTCATGCGCATGATTTAAAATTAGAAAATGAGAAATTGAAAACAAATTCATTTGATTGTTGCCATGATAATTTAAGTTTTGAGATTAAGGAATTGAAAAGGTAGAAATATGAATTTGAAAGATGAAAAATGATAGGTTGAAAAATAAATTGAATATCAAAAGTGGAAGCATGAAAAATGATTTCAAGATGAGAATGAAAACTTGATAATTGAACATTCAAAAATTAAAAATGAAAATTGCTTTTTTAAAATCTGTGCATGTCTTATATAATTCGATTGATGTGTTGGAAAATGAAGTTTTGTGCTTAACTAAAAGAGTGATTGATGTTTTGGAAAATGAAGTTTTGTGCTTAACTAAAAGAGTAAATGATCTTAAAAGTGCATCTTCATTTAGAAAATTTGAAAATATAAATGTTTTTTTTTAAAATGCTCATGTTAATCATAATTCACAGGTTAAGCATTCTAGTGTTAGACATCATGTCCATAACAAGAATGAAAATTAAAAATTTCATGAACATTGCTATTGTTATTATATTTATAGTCATTTAATATATGAATGTGCATTTAAAAAGAATTCAAATGTTACTATGACACTTTGGATTCCTAGGCCTATTACCCCCAAGGACCCAAAGTCATTTGGGGTACGAAAACTTGTATGATCTATTGTAGGGGAGCTACCACCCAAGGATGAAGGAGAGATGAAGTGTTGAAGTTGAGCAAGGATTTGAATAAAGAATTTTCATGTGGTTTCAACTCAAATTATCATCATGATGCCTAAGTAAAGTTGACATCAAAAAATACTTTGGTATCATATCCTAAACCTAATTTTTTAATTAAAGTTGGAGTTTTTGATACATGGTCGATTTTGGTTGATTTTGGTTTGTTTCCCCACTCTCGATATGATTTTATAAATAGTTTTTTTTTTTTTGATTTTTTGATCTCTTCATTAACCTTAGTGGCTTATAAAGAGTCTATGCAATCTTATATTTCTAAATTCTAAGTTAATTGTGGTCTTTCGATTTTCAATCAATATGAAAGGTTGAAGATCAATTTTTTCATTTATATTATACTTGTGATATCTTAAAATTCATTTTGGTATCACTTGATTTTTTTAGAAATGAATTTAAAATTATTTAGCAAAGTAGACTTTAAAATTATTAATTGATCCTTCTATTTGTTATTTAGTTCGAATAGCTTGCTAGTTAATGCAAGCCTCAATTAATTTGCATCCTAGACCAAATAGGCTTCGTAGATTGACCAACTAAGCTGAACTTACTTACATTTTGATGAATTGAACTTACGGACCAAATTAATTTGCATCCTAGACCAAATAGTTGTCCTAAATTATTTCGAACTCTTTATCCCGCAAAAAAATCCACCGAGCAATATCTTTCCTACCAAATTATTGTGCACGGTGACCAAATAGATTTTGTCATGAATTTTTTAAAAATCTATTGGCCCAATTCTAAAAAGTGATATAAAATCTATTTTGTTGTGTGCTAGCAAGGAAGTCTAAAAATGAAAAGGCTCTCGTATTGCTACTTTGCACTCATCACAATATGCTCCGGAGCAATTTACCCCTAAAACTTCAAATCATTTATAGATACAATGATCATTACCACACCGGTGCCCTTTTATCTTTAGGAGATCCATTCAAATTGGTTGAATTTTGAAGCACCTCTAAGCCCCTTCTCTCTCCTCCCCCCTCCAAAAAAATCCAAATAAGGTATTTTGAACTTCTTTAAATATCTCTCCTCCAAACTTTTAAAATCGTCAATCCAAACAAACTCTTAAGGTGATGTTTGGTTAGCGAAAACTATTTTCTAGTTTGGTTTCAGTGAAATTAAAAATTTGGTTTTGAAAACTTGATTTTGGTTTTTTCATTCCCCAAATCAGGGTCACGTGACCGGCCAGAGTATACGTGTCTATACCCCGCAGCATAACTCATGCACATGCCAACTCACGAGAATAAGCAATAGCGGAAAGAAATCAACAAGTTTTTTATTTCAATTAGAAATCAAAACTGAGTTTATCGTAAACAAGTTTTAGTTAACGAATAAAAATGCGAAAATAGTACATCAAGTCCAACATACCAAATACAATAAAATTTGAATAAAATGACATAAATGCCCCCAAGGACTACAACTCAAAAGGACCAATAAAAGTGCATGACACACTACCAAAGTACTCGACTATAACCCTAACTAGGACTGCTATGAGATCATGCAGCTCCTCTGCCCTCCAGCTGCGTCAAATGCTCCAGCCCACCTCACCGGTCAGGCTCTGCAAAACAAAACAACGACAACGGGTGAGTTCAAAGAACTTAGTGAGTGGTTCTACCAACCCTCACAAATAAACATCACAGATAAGATGCATAAGGTAAAACTCCTAACTCAAGCAAGAAAATGTCACAATGGAGTGACCAGCTACAGGCCATCCAGCCACCACCTGCCCGAAGGCAGCCATCACTCAAAAAGTGAAGAACAACAAGCCTAAGCCTACCATGCCCTAAGGCAACAACACATACTAGGATAATCGGGAAGGCCCTCCGAAGTTATTCTAGTATAAATAAACTCGGGAATAATCGGGAAAGGCCCTCCGAACTTGCTCCACGAGACGCGTAGGGACAATCGAGATTCACCCATCCGGACTTGCCCCTCTAAGATATCATAGAAATAATCAAGTAGGCCCTCCAAGCTTACTCCTTAAAGATATCACATGAATAATCGAGAAAGACCATCCGAACTTATTCCTTAAAACCACATCGGGGATAATCGGGTAGGCCCTCCGAACTTATCCCACGAGGCCAAACTAGAACAATCGGGATTTGCTCACCCAAACTTATTCTAATAATTAACGTATGAGTAATCGGGATTCGCCCATCCGAATTTACCCCTTTAAAAGCACCTCGGGAATAATCGGGTAGGTCCTCCGAACTTATTCTACGATGACAAATCGGAACAATCGGGAAAGGCCCTCCGAACTTGTTCCACAAGTTGGGAATTAGCCACCCAACCTCCCGGGCATAGCCCGCAATTCGGCTCCTCAATGAGCCTCTCCGTCATTCATAAAATATGGCGCACCATGACCTAAGCCATAACTCTCCTAGACTCCTACGGTGTCTTAGGAGTGGTCCTATTGGAAAGTGTCGCAATACTCCAAAACACGACCCCAACTCCTAGACCCGTAATGTCATAAACCTGTGTGGTTTTATTTCATGCATAAATTTTTCATGTTGGTTCATATCAGATTATGCTGACCCTTTTCTCCAATTTTAATTATGTAATTAAAATTTAGTTCACCACAATTAGAGTTTTATTTTAGCTTACTTTTCTACCTAAAACCAATGTATCTAATCCGAATATGATCTCCAAAGTGTGTCCTATGTTTTCAAACTATATTTTATGGTCGAAACGATAGGTTACACGACTATGTTTAGAGAAATACAAACACCACAACAAATATTACAAAAATAGCACAGATTCATCATCTCAGCATGAAATTCCAGCAACATTGAATTTTCAGCATATCATGAAAATAAATCCGAAAATTACATAATTAAATTCCTTAATTATCATCACAACAGAATTATATCATGGAGACAAAATTCACAAGAAGTAAATTATGTTTGTTTAGCCAAGATTAACAAACATCAAGATATTCTTTAAACAAGATCCCAACTACATGATCAAGAACCCACATTAAGCATACTCATGGCTTTAAGATCAAAATCATATTTTTATAAACATGATTAAATTCCAAAAATCACAGATTTAAGTCTAAGGCATGCAACCACAATGTAAAAACCTAATTAGGCAAACAATTCAAGTTTTATACTTCAAGATAAACAAGATCATCTCATTTAGGCATTTCATCAAACATCTTGAGGGCACCCTTGATTCTTCCTTGGCCGAGCACTCCTAGGATCATCCTAGGGCTGTCGGGCCCCATAGGGGAGGGTTTAGGGCCTCCTCGAGCACGACATACAAGAAGAATGGCAAGAATCCGAGAAATTATCAAATAGCAAATCAAGAACATCAAGCCTCCAAGAATGGCTTCAAGAAACTTGAAGAAAATCCGAGAAAGGAGAGATAAAACCACTCACCTAATTAGGAAGAAGAAATCGGGGGAATTCTCAATCGACGGCCTCTGAGTCTGGCCTCAAAGGGGGCAGCTTGGCTCCAATCATGAAAAGGGGCGGCGGCTCAAAGCTTCAAAGAGGTGGCTTCAAGGCTTCAAGCCAACGGTTTGGCCTCCAAAGAGAGGGGAAGAAGAGGGGGAAAGAGGAAGAGGGCTTGGCGGCTTGAGGGCGGCGCCTGCCATGCTCAACGGCTCCAAAAGAGGGAAGGGAGGGCCGACGGCTTGGGTGGCTCCTTTCTTCTCTCCAAGTGGCTTGTGCGGCTCCAATAGGGAGCTGCAAGCCCTAAGGGGGGAGAATTTATAATCCTTCCCACCTTTTTTAACCCGCATTTGCCTCAATTCGGATTCATACCCACTAACCTCTCTACCCGCTAACCCACTAAGCTTAATTAAACCCAAATTAATCTCATGCTCCACATAAACATCCAACACATGTACACCCACATGCGACATAGTTAAATAATTCAAACACATGCAACCACATAATAAGATAAATTCATCCACGCAAGTCAGAAATTACATAATTCATATTCCTACTTACCCGAGCTCGCAAGCTCGCACCGGGTCATGAGTCGACTCGGCTCAACCCCGGACTAGTCTGCTAGGCTGGCAAACACACACAATAATATGGAAATTAGAATTAATATCTAGGATATTACATGTTTCTAGTTTTCAGTTTTTTGATAACACGTTTGGTTAATAAAAATAACATCAGTTTTAGTTGGTTGAAACTAGTTAATATTTATTTGGTTATAAAAAATAATATTAATTTTCTTTGAATAGTTTTAATAGTAATTTGATTTTTGATTAAATAGTAAACTAATTCATATGAAACAATTCATAAAACTTAATATGGTTGTAGAAAAAGGTTGCATATTATATTTGTAGTTACTTTACAAAATTAAATATTTGATAATATGGTTAGAAAATATTTGTAAGATTTAACTAATTCACTACTAAAAACATAGCTTTTTGCGATGGCTCTTTTACGACGGCACAAGATGCAATCGCAGATGTGACGGGTCTGCGACCGTCGTCCATTGGGGTCGCAGACTAGCAAAGGGGCGACGGAGTTTGCGACCGCATTGAGTGTCGTCGCAAAATAGCGACGACACTATGACCGCCTATAGTGTCGTCGCAATATGGCGACGGGTTTGGCGACCATTTGCGACCGCTTATTTGCGACCGTTAGTGCCATCACAAAATATTATTAAATTCCCCGCACGTCCAAACCCTTTTTTTTCTCTTCGATCCCCTGTTCAACCCGATCTCCCTCTCTCTCTACCGCACGCCTCACTCGTTCTCTCTGTCGCCGCACGCCGACCGTCGCACGCCGCACGTCGCACACGGACCGCCGCCCACCACAAGCAGGTCTCGTCGTTGCTCGACTATTCAATCGTCAGTATCCTCTCTCTCTCTCTCTCTCTCTCTCTCTCTCTCTCTCTCTCTCTCTCTCTCTCTCTCTCTCTCTCTCTCTCTCGTCTGAAACCCTAGCCGACAGCTAGGGTTTATACTTGAAACCTAATTAGTCTATTTGTACATTTGTAACCTTACTTTATTTTGTATGAATTAAAGCTTATCACATGGTAATCTTATGATCATATAGAAAACGAAACATGTAAAATTCCATAAGTTGGTTTGTACTGATGATTGCTAACCCAATTATTCCGAATCTTCTTGGAATGGGATTATAGCCAAACCTTTCTTTTGAATTTTATTTTGATATGCAAGTATTGCTGTGTACTTTTAACTTTATAATTATCAGCTTTTAAATTTAGTAAAATTAATGATACACTCATCTGATTGCTTCTTTTCCAACGCTATGAAGATAATGTTGGCACAAACAAAGGCTTTAGGCCTTTGTTGCAATTCACTGATGATGATATTGACCAGGTTTGCAGCAAATTTGAATTCTCAGCATGCTGAACACTACTGAATTCAACATGCTGAATTCAGTTCATGATAACACACACGCCATGCTAGCTAGGCATCATTATAGATTCCTCTATTGCAGCCTAACTGGTTCTGGAGGTTTAGTGCACAAAGAAATGCTTTGTGGGCAAAAAGGTACTAATTTGGACATCCTCTTATCTGGTTTTGGTATTTGAGGTGGACTGTTGAATGTCAGGAATCAAGAAGACAACACTCATAGTGGCCTTAGGTTTAGGAATTAGTTGGTGCTGGAAAGAAGCCGTGATGTATCAACATCTCAAGGATCTTACCAACCAAAAGTTTCTCATTGAGTATAAAAAGTTAGTAGTTGGATGATTAGACAAGACTTTTCTTGTGGAAGGTTATCTTTCTTTCTCATACAAACCAAGGATTTTCATGAGAACGGATTTCTAGTAGCATTCCAAGTTTTGTTTCATGCATAGCAAGGATGAGAACAAATGTAGTCACTATGGTGTGACTAAAATACTTCATAGAGTGAAGTATCCCCAATGGGCTAATCCTTGAGTTTCCAATTTGGCTATCATTATATTCATTTATGTTAAATATAGCATAAGAAAACCATAGTTTGCATTAGAGATCTTGTAAAAAAAAAGCTATTCAAGTAAGGGAACTCAGTCAACTACTATGTTGTGACTTAATTTGAAACTTTTCTTTGGTTAGACTTATTTAGATTCAGTTATAGTTCTCCATGCCACCTTTCCTTTTGGAATTACCTTACGTGTTATCAATTCTTATATTCAAGTTGGTTGTATCAGTTATTCAGTTTTACTGTTAATGACATTTACTAGATATGTAGTTGCACTCTGTCATCTATATCTGGTGTTTGATTTCCAATTTGACACACGTTAGTTTTTTATCTTGTTAAATACACATTTAGGAAATTTGAGATTGGACATTCCTATTTACTGGACTTTAACTAAGTAGTGGGGTATGCAGATGTTTTAGCCAAGGATGAAAAGTATGCCTAGCTCATATTGCCCATGCCATGCAGAGGCTGACTAATGCTGTGACATGAGAATTCACCTGCACAAATAAGCATGAATCTTGTCCATTATTTTCAAAATATTGATTTTGAATACTGTTTGCATTTCCAAATGAGTATAAACTCACTGTTCTATTCAGGTCCTAATCTAGTTTTCATTAAATATTTTCTACAATTAATAAGTTGTGGTTAATTTATCACTAAATATCTGTCAAAGCCAAGTTTTGATAATTGTGCTATTTCTTTTGCAGGTTGGTTCTTGTTGCCACTATCAAGATACAAAAAAATTCTTATATGTTTCAATCTTGTTCATTGGTTGTTCTCATTTATACTAGATTGGCCATTGAAGTGCACAACTTGAATGTTATTATCTGTTTGAGGATTTTTTTTCCAGTGCTACTGTAGGTTTAATGATTTTCTTAATTTTGCATATTTTTAATGTTCTTGAATCATGTATGAGCTGGGCTATAAAAGCTTGTTTATGTTGTTCTTGAAGCATGGGAATATTCAAATAATTAGGCTGTTAAGCATGGAAGCTTGTTTATGTTGTTCTTGTTTGTGTTTGTTGGAATTTTCTAAACATTGAATTCAATATCAGTATGACATCACTTTGTCGGTATTATTTTAGGATTGAAATTAAAAATAATATTATGATTCGCGAGTTGATAAAGTGACACGAACTTATCAACCGTTGGATCATATTTTTTTTACAATACCTTAGATCCGTTCGGAGATCGTATCGTTGTCTATAAGAAGTACAAAACTTATAGATTCTTTATGATTTCTGAATTGTCCTTGATCGGACAGTTTGGGATCAAAATTATTTTACATGCAGTTAAATATTTATTGTAACATTCATTTCAGTTTGAAATTCTAGCAGATATCTCTTGTTCTCCAAGTATGCACCCAGATGATATGCATACTTGGAGAATTGTAGGGAAATGCTATCGGAATTTCGACTGAAATTGAATGTTAAAATATATATTTAAATGCAAGTACAATAATTTGATTCCCGGATGGAATAGGACCACCCCACCTATGAAGATTTCTAAAGAAGTAATTGTTGTGATTTATCACGTACAGAATCATGACGGAAGATTGTAGTTGGATGTACCGTCGGATGTACCGTGGAGGTTTACTTGAAGAATTCAAGAGCGTTGTTCAGGAATTTTTGAACTTCGCATATTCAAATCCGTAATTTGTTAGTTTTGACAAAATCAGATGTCCGTGTCATCGGTGTGTCAACTTGTTTTTCCTAGACTGACAAGCAATGACATTGCACCTATACAGAAATGGTTTCATGAATCGTTACTATCGATGGATTTCACACGGGGAGTCATTCATAGGCATGTCATCATATGAATTAGGGGCCAGTCGTTTAATATTGGATCTTCGTCCATAACTCATACAACATCCGTTGAGCAACTGTATCGAAATATGGTCTTGGATGCTCTGGGCGGTCGTGAATTCCAAAGGTTGCCAATGCCTCACACAGAATTAGGAGGTCAATCATCAAGTACTGAAGTGACAATGGATATGGAGTGTGAGCCACAAGTAGAACCGGAAATTCAAATGTAATTACCAAATCCAGAAGCAGCACAATTTTATGATTTACTAAAAGCTGCAAATGAACCATTGTATGAAGGTTGTGATGAATATTCAAAGTTGGCAATAATGACTCAAATGTTAAACATTAAGTCTGACTGCAACGTAACTGAGATAATATATAATCGATTTTCTAAGCTGTTTCACAAAGCGTTGCCTAAAGATAACAAACTGGAGGATAGTTTCTATAAGACGAAAAAGATGATGAAGAGACTTGGTCTAGGGTATCAAAAAATTTATGCATGTCATAATAACTGCATTCTCTATTATCGTGAATACGTAGACTTGACCCAATGTCCAACATGTGAACATCTGTGGTACAAAGAGAAATCTTCGAGTAGGCAGAAAGATATACCGTTTAAGGTTCTTCGGTATTTCCTGATAATTCCCAGATTGAAGCAGCTGTTCATGTCTGAAAAAATAGCCCAACATATGATATGACATGCTAAGAGTCATGATCTGAATGTTATGACTCACCCGTCTGACAGTGAAGCATGGAAACATCTTGATCGATGTTATCCATCATTTGCAAGTGATCCTAGAAATGTCAGACTAGGGTTATGTACTGATGGGTTCAATCCATTCGGTCAATCATCCACTTCATATTCTGTTTGGGCCGGTGCTCCTCACAATCTACAATTTATCGCCGTCGATGTGCATGAAAGATGATTTCATATTTTTGAGTATGGTAATCCCAGGACCAAGGGGACCAAGAAAAGAATTGGATGTGTTCCTTCGACCGTTAATTGGCGATTTAAAGAACTTGTGGGACGATAGAGTCATCACTTATGATATTCATCAAAAAAGAAATTTCAACTTAAGGGCCACATTGTTGTGGACAATTAGTGACTTCCCGACATATGATATGTTGTCTGGTTGGAGCACACACGGGAGGCTTGGTTGTCCGTATTGTATGGAATGAACAAAAGCATTCAGTCTTCGGCATGGACGAAAGATTTCATACTTTGACTGTCATCGTCAATTTTTGCCACTTGATCATCCATACCGAAGAAATAGAGATAAATTCATGAGGGGCAGAGTGGAAAAAGACGGACCACCTCCGCGTTTGTCTGGTAATCAAATGTTAGCTCGGGTTTTTGTGTTACCGGATATCACATTCGGAGAGGTTGACAGAATTAGTGGTTTCGGAGAAAGACACAATTGGGTAAAAAAAAAGTATATTCTGGGAACTACCTTACTGGAGCTCATTACTAGTTCGGCACAATTTGGATGTGATGCACATTGAAAAGAATGTGTTTGAGAACATTTTTAATACAGTGATGGATTTTGCAGGAAAAACAAAAGATAATGTAAATGCAAGAATGGACTTAAAAGTATATTGCAAACGTCCAGATTTAGATCTACAGGAGGTGAACGACAAACAAGTGAAACTGAAAGTCTCCTATGTTCTCAGTAAGCAACAACAAAAAGATATTTGCCAGTGGATAAAAGATTTCAAATTACCAGATGGTTATGCATCTAATTTAGCTCGATGCGTCAATGTAGACAAAGGTAAAATATTAGGAATGAAAAGTCATGATTGTCATGTGTTCATGCAGAGACTACTCCCTATCGCATTCCGCGATATTCTACCAGACAAAATTTGGGGTCCGTTAACCGAGCTTAGTTTGTTCTTCAGAGATATCTGCGCCAATGCCCTCCGTATCGAAGATATGGAAAAGCTAGAAAAAAACATTGTAGAAATTCTTTGCAAATTAGAGCAGATATTTCCACCTGGATTTTTTGATTCGATGGAGCATCTACCGGTTCACTTAGCATACGAGGCAAGAGTTGGTGGTCCAGTTCAGTATCGGTGGATGTATTTATTCGAGAGGTATATGCAGAGGTTAAAAAGGAAAATAAAAAATACAACTGCGGTGGAAGGTTCAATAAGTGAAGCTTATATAATTCAGGAAATATCAACTTTTTTGTTCTTTCTATTTCGAGTCCAGTGTGCACACAAGGTTGACTCGTCTTTCCCGTAATGATGATGGGGGAAATGTGAACGTTGTAGATTGTCTACTAATATTTTATTTTCCTGGTCGTGGTTTGGGCTCGCATCCACCAAGATATTTAACTGAAGATGAGTACCATCTTGCACAATTATATGTACTGATGAATTGTCCTGAGGTTGATCCTTTCATTCAAAAATTTGACACAGAAGTTCGTACACAAACACCGAATATATCCGAGGAAGAATTACAAGATAAACATAGAACATAATTTTCAAATTGGTTCAAAACTTGGTCGAGTGAACATATTCAAGAAATAGACAACAAATTACTCGAGTTAGCATGTGGACCGTCAAGACTAGTCTTATGCTATAACTGATACTTTGTGAATGGATATAAATTTCATACAAATGAGTACTCAACCACAAAGAAGACAATGAATGCCGGTGTTTGTGTCAAAGGCTCCACTTGGATTGATTGTGATTGTGATTTCTACGCATTGCTTGAGGAAGTACTTGAGTTTTAATATATTGGGTGCAAAAAAATAGTGATATTCAAATGTCACTGATTTGACACATCATCTCGAGGGAGTCAATTCATCCAAAGTATAAGCTTGTTGACGTTAATTTCAAATCAAAGTTAGCTTCTAACGAGCCTTTTATTTTGGCATCACAAGCGCAACAAGTATATTACGCAAAATATCCAGGTAGACGAAGAGATAGATCGAAATGACGGGCAGTGTGTAAGACTAAGGCACGATTGAGGATTGATCCAATGGCAGAGGATAATGATACTACAAGGTTTGTATTAGGTGATTTTTATCAGGAGGATGATCCTCCAGTAGTTGAAGTTGTGGGTCAAACACTTAAAGATGAAAATTTAGTCGTTGCACAAGGTCTGGCTGAAGAAAGTGTTGATGTTGAACCAGATGATGCAGAAGATGAGAATAGTTGTGAAGATGAAGAGACAAGTGAAGAAGAAAATGACTCAATCAATTATTATTCAGATGATATCGATGATTAATGTGTAATATATATATTTTTTTCATCTTTTTTCTATTAATTTATATTTTATTATTGATTGACATCACTAATCAACATTTATATCTGTAGATGTCGCGTGCTCGTTCTAGGGTTCATCGCACAGGTTTACCTCGGCCGCTGCCGCCCGCGACAACACCACCACCACCTGCACCAGCCGTGGTAGATGTTGTACCACCACTAGCTCGAGGTCGTCGTAAGCCTCGTGGGCCTAATCGGGGGGGGGGGGGGGGGGGGGGGTGATGCACCTTCATCGTCCGACCAACGTCGGCGGATATCGCTGAATGGTTTAAAATAAGTAAACTAATTTATTTATTATAATTGTTAATAATTAATTGTTACTTATAATGTTATTATACTTGAATTGTAGATTTGAGCAGGATGATGTCATCCGCACCATGACGGTTATGCTTAAGAGTTTCTTTCATGAGCCGTGGACTTTATGGACTAGGGTGTCGAACTATTATCAAAATTTATTATAGAATGAGTTCGAGATACGTAGCTCAAGTCCTTATCATCTTATTTTAGATACACTTCATGCATCCTTCTTTAACAAGGTTATGATTCTTTGGCCTACCAAATCATGGTTTTCATCCTAGCTAGCTGCGGAGTTTGTTTGTGAAGTATTATTGGTTATGTATGTTTGTGGTAGTCTTACAACAGCTCCTTTTAACAGGAACTTGAAATCCTACCAAATCTCATATCAAAATGCCAGCCTTATTTTTCACGCTCATGACAAGTTTTCATGAGGATCTGAACAAAAAATCCTATAAAATTCACGCGCAAGTAAATTATAGGATTCAAGATGGAAGGGCGCTAATAAAATTAGTATACTTTTTCTGTATGATGCATAGATCCACTGGTCCACACACAAATCATATGCTCGAAGTCCTCTCAACCAAACAGAACCTTTTTGTGTAGAATAATGTTAGCGTGGGCCTTGTTTTGCGAATATTAATAATTAATGTGGTTTACATCAAAGTGCATCAGCATTTTAATTAATCTTATGCAAGTCAGATACTCATGTGTAAATTTAAGTATCTATCTCATTGGGCCATTGGCAGCAGATAATTTATGATCTAAGATACCATCTAGTGCTATATTAGTGGTTTTAGATAATATACTTTAATTTAAGATAAGTTGAACCAAGATGCCAGTTTCACATGCAGAAATAGATTATGCTTAGGCTAATTCAAAACACTCACCTGGACAAATACATCATACTATCTTTTTTATTCTGTCATGAGTATAAACTACTAGCTAGGAGAGGGTGCAACTTCTGACTTGCGCTGGAGAATCCAACAATTAATCCCATTTGTTGAGATCTGGAACATGTTAAATCTAATTTTATTACTGATTAGTTGTTGATCCATGATCATGATTAGCTGTTGATCCATGATCATCATTCACCATCAAGTCTGTTAGCAGATTGGTTTGCTGGTAGCCTTGACTTAGGTTGTAGCAATAAACAAATTGGTTGTAACCTATAAGTTTGTGGGTCTCTCAGCAGTCTTCTACCAACAGTCTGCCAATTTTTTCAGTTGCCAAATTAAATAAATAATAATTTTTTAATTATGAGAAAAGATACAATTTTTCACTTGGCTTTGCATAGGATTCTTAGCCAAATGTATAATGAAGTGGGGTCATGAACCGCCAAGCAAGGTAAGTATAAATTGTATATGACAATATTGTTTAGAACCATTATTTGATTCCGTCTTCTTACATTTTCTTATTCCAGTACTGAAGAGAAAGTTTATATTGCTTAGCTTAGCCTGAGATTACATATGGCAGATTCTGCTTGTTCCCAAGACATCTTAGTGCTTAAAACTTCTACTTGTTTCTATCTTTGTTGGAAGATTTAGGCCATGTTTGTTACACCCGGTTTCGGGTTTTCGTTTCGCTCGAAATCGAAATCGGGTGTTGAAATCATGTTTGGCAGCTAGTCTCGGGTTTGGTTTCGCGAAACTAGGTTTTATACATGAAGCCCGAATTCTACTCCGAGTAGAATTCGGGTTTTCGCGAAAATAATTCGAAACGGGCGATGGCATACTTGTAATTAAAACCAAGTTCTCCGCCTATTTCGCCAAAATGAACAAAACCTGATCTCTGTGGATTTAGGTCATCTCTCCACCCCTCTCCTCCCCTTCAAGCTCTGCGGCGACAAAAAATCGCCGAAGGCGACAACTGGACTTGCTGCTTGATCTTGTCCAAAAACCTCTCATTTCTAGTCGCAAGGTAACTTCCCTCCCTTCTTCGTCTTCTTCTCGACGGGATCTGGCCTGATGACCTTGTTTTCGTCTTCTTCTTCTTCTTCTTCTCGGTCGGATCTGAATCTAGGGTTTCTTATTCATTCTCTTTTTTTTGTTCTTCTTATAATGATGTTTGGTTCTATTGGGTTTGATCTTTGTATAATGTTGTTGGTTATTTATCTTGTTTTCATCGGATCTAGGGTTTCTACAAATGTTGCCTGCTATTGTTCGGATGTAGTCTTTCTGTTATTTTTTCAGTTCTTTGGTTATAACTATTGGTCACCTCCTTTGATCCTTGGATCTAGGGTTTTTGTTATTTGTTCGGTTCTTTGGTTATAGCTATTGATCACCTTGATCCTTGGATCTAGTGTTTATAGATATGTTTATTTGTGATTACTTGTGTTAGCTCCCTTGATCCTCGGATCTAGGGTTTATCTGTCAGCATCTTATTCATGTCTGCTCTTACTTGTGTTAATTTATAGATCAATGAGTTCTGTAATTTGTATATCATTTAGTTCTGTTACTTGTTATATGGAATTGTTTAGATCTATTTCTCTGGTTGATCGATTCATAGTACTCCCTAAATCTTAAACTCTAAACCTTATTTCTCTGTAATTTATAGATCATTTAGTTCTGTTACTTGTTATATGGAATTGTTTAGATCTATTTCTGTTACTTGCTCTTACTGATTTTAGAAATCTAGTTCTTTGGTTACTTGTGATTACATTTGTCGACTGTATGGGAAGATTTTTGAATGTTTCTCTTGTTTAATATTTGTTATAGTAATATTTGCTTCATTTTTATTTCACTGTTAATGAATTGATTGATTGTTTATTGTTGCTTGATCTTCTAATGGATTGCTTCATTTTTGTTATAGTAATATCTGTTGCTTTACTTCATTTATTCCATTATCTTATTCTAGTTGCTTATCAGTTATTCTAGTTGCTTCACTGTTAATCATGTTTTATATGTTGTTAGTATACATTATTGTTAGTATACTCTGTTAGTATACTTTATATGCTGTTAGTATACTTTTTATATTGTTGGTTAGTATCAATCTGTATTTGTATACTATGTTCGTATACTTTGTTAGTATACTTTATATTGTTGTTCTGTATGGAGAAATCAATCATGTTATATATATTTCTCTTTTATATTGTTGTTTTATATTGTGTACTGTTCAATCTCTTTTATATTGTTGTTATATATATATATATTTCTCTTTTATTTTGTGTATATATCAGTTTGGTGTACTCTATTCATGTAGTATCAGTTAATATTTGTTTCTATACGTGATTATGTATCAGTTTCTACTTGATTTTGTGTACATTTCAGTTTAGTGTACTGATTTTGGGTTGAAAATATATTTCTTCTATATGCTCTATATGTTGCATCTATTTCATGATCTGTTATGTTGTCTGTTTCATAACTATATGCTCTATATGAACTATGCTCTATGTTATATGCTCTATATGCTCTACTGTTTTTTGTTACTGCATTCAGACAATAAATTTTACTTGCATGGATCTGTTAATACTGCATTTTGCTTGGCTGTTATCAGTTTCCTGTTATGTTGCTTGACTGTTATCAATTCATCTATTTGGTTTCATGTTCAGTTACTGGTTTCATGTTCAGTTATCCTGTTAACAATTCATCTACTGTTGATCATGACTTCATTATGCTTAGCTATTATCAGTTTCCTGTTATGTTGCTTGACTGTTATTAGTTCATCTATCTGATTTCATGTTCAGTTACCCTGTTAATAGTTCATCTACTATTGATCATGACTTTATTTTGCTTGGCTGTTATCAGTTCCCTGTTATGTTGCTTGACTATTATCAGTTCATTTATCTGGTTTCATGTTCAGTTACTGGTTTCATGTTCAGTTACCCTGTTATCAGTTCATCTACTATTGATCATGACTTCATTTTGCTTGGCTGTTATCAGTTCCTTATTATGTTGCTTGACTGTTATTAGTTCATCTATCTGGTTTCATGTTCAGTTATTGGTTTCATGTTCAGTTACCCTGTTATTAGTTCATCTACTATTGATCATGACTTCATTTTGCTTGGCTGTTATCAGTTCCCTGTTATGTTGTTTGACTGTTATCAGTTCATCTATCTGGTTTCATATTCAGTTACTGTATTGTTCATCTATATAATGTATGCTCTATTATGTTTTATCATCTGTTATCAGATCTCTATTATGTTGCTTGACTGTTATCAATTCATCTATCTGGTTTCATGTTTAGTTACTGTTTCATCATCTGTTTATGCTATATATATGCTCTATTATGTACTGTTTCATCATCTGTTATATGCTCTATATAATGTATGCTCTATTATGTTGCTTGACTGTTTCATGATATGTTAATATGCTTTGTATGCTCTACGCTTTGTTGCTTGATCTTCTAATGGAATGTTTCATTTTTATATTGCTTTATTTTTAGTATATAATGTTAGTTTACTTCATTTATTTTGCTTACTGTTTCATTTATATTTATGTAACTGTTTATTTGTTGCTTATGGTTAGCTTACATATATGTTTCCCCCTAGATATAATAAGTTGAATATATGGGTGGCTATCGAAATCCGAGGGAAAAGTCGGAGTCCTGGCCAAAGAATGCCATGGAAGAATTTTTGTACCTCTTGCATAGTAAATAAGTTGAATTAGGCAATCTCAATTTTGATAAGACTGTGTGGGAAGATATTAGTAAAAAATTAGAGGAGAAGTGTGAGATTAATTACGGGGTGAAGAAATGTAAGTCTAAAAAAATACGGCTTCTTCGTTTATATAAGCATTTCCAAGAGTTGATTAACCACACTGGGGTCACATGGAATCCTGACACGGGGAAGATTGATGCTGATGAAACAGTGTGGAACTCATCGGTATGTTGTTTTGTATTTAATCAATGAGGTTTTAGTTAGTTGGTTTTAGATTTTTTTTTTCGTGTGCAGAAAGGAACGACAAAAAGTTATTTCAAATCCTTTAAAAACGGACCACCACCACACTATAATTTGATGGAATAGATATTTCAAAATCAATCCGCAACTGGTGGGATGGCCCGATCATCAACACAACCCCCAATGTATTCGAATGAAGAACGTATGTTAGAGAAGGAATATTTGAATCCGGATGTACGTGGGAAGGAACCCCTAGTGGAGGAAGATGATGATAGTGTTGAGGAGGTAGATAGACGTCCATCTATTTCCTCATGCGGTAATAAAAGAGGTAAATCATCGGTGATATCAACTCTAGAACATGAGAAGAAAAAGTTGTATGAACTTATTTCAAATCACTATGCAGCCCGTTGAAGTGATGTAGCTTCAGTGTACACATCACCCCCGGATCCATATAGCGTCCCAAATTGTGTTGGACGCATTACTAGTGTGGAAGGGCTACCTGAAGCTCATTTGTTTAAAACAATGACTTACTTGGTTGAGCACCCAGATGCTCGACCACTTATTATGTCATTAGATTTGGAACATGCCGGATTGAACAATGTGTGTAAGAATATATTTTTTTCATGCTTTGGTTATGAACTGAACTGAACAATTTATTTTTAGTTTGTTTACTTATTTTTTAATTATTGTAGAATGAGTCATCAACCTTCACATACATTTGATAGCGATGAAGAAATTTTCGATGACTTGGTATTATTACTCATGTTGGATAAATTGGATGAATTAGAAAATCCAACCCCAAGAAGAACAGTGCGCACTTCAATTTTGAGAGGTGCAGACTATGTGCAGGTTAATACATAGTCATGTACGATGCTACGAGAACTTGCGTATGGAGCCAAGTCTATTCCTTAGATTATGCACCGATCTTAGGAGACTTGGCTTAGAAGACCAAAATATATTTGTGGAGGAAGCAGTTGCGATGTTCTTGTATACGCTTTGTCATAATGAACGAGTGAGAGTGGTTGCGGAGCACTATCAGCACTCCACTCAAACGTGTCACAAGTGGTTCAAGTTGACACTTGCAACGGTTCTTCGGTTGGGGACAGAAATTATCAAATCCCGAGAATCTCGAACTGTTCAACCTGAAATTCAAGGGCATCCTAGGTGGTTCCCTTATTTTAAGGTAAAATTCTTTCCTAGTCCTTATATATAATTGCATAGGGGTTGTCTAACATTTGAATAATCCTTTTGTAGAATTGCATAGGGGCGATAGATGGGACACATATCTCGGCATTCGTTCCCACAAATAAGGCATCTTTATATCGGGGTCGTAAGGGAACCATTACACAAAATGTAATGGCAGCATGCGCTCACAACATGCTATTCACCTATGTAAAGAGTGGTTGGGAGGGAAGCGCGAATGACGCGCGTATTTTCAGCCACACTATTTATTCTCCCAACTCAGATTTTCCTATGCCAATAGGAGGTAAATTTAACTCAACGTAATCACTTCCTTATGTGTTGATTTGGTTTTAATAGAAATTTTTTCTTACCTTTTATTGGATGAATTCTACGTGGTTGATGCGGGATACCCGAACGTATCTGGATTTTTGGCACCTTATCGTGGTGAAAGGTACCATAGATCATATTATCGTAGGCGAGACCCCTCAACAAAAAGAGAATTGTTCAATCAACGACATTCCTCCGTTCGGAATGTAATCGAACGATGTTTTGGACTATTGAAAGCACGTTTTCCGATATTAAAGATGATGCTGAATTACTCGCTAGCAAGATAAAACAATATCGTATTGGCGTGTTGTATAATTCATAACTTCATTATTA
Source organism: Canna indica (assembly GCA_034359265.1). Taxonomy (NCBI): domain Eukaryota; kingdom Viridiplantae; phylum Streptophyta; class Magnoliopsida; order Zingiberales; family Cannaceae; genus Canna; species Canna indica. The sequence continues at coordinate 23,789,184 of CP136898.1, read as the reverse complement.
AATATCGTAATTCGGATGAATTAATTGATATTTGGAACAATGAAGAAGTTATTATTGATGATGAAGAATAATCACCTATTTTCTCATCGGTAGGTGATGAATCTTCTTCAACTCAAAATGTTATGCATGACATTCAGGAAGGGATTACAAATCAGCTTTGGGCACATCGACGCTGATTGCCCTTGCTATTTTAATTAGGTTTAAACATGTAAATAGAATTCTATGTCTTGGACTTGTAATAGACTTAATTGCTACTTAGAATTCTATGATAGTGTATGTTACCAACAATATACTAATTTTAGTTTCATTAAATAATATGACAGCTTCTTCATCTCGAATAACGAAACGTATTTGAGATATCGAAACAACGAATGTTTTTGCGGTTTGCGAACCGCGATAAGGATAAGTGAAAGTGAGAAAAATCCTGGCCGATTATATGCGACTTGCATAAATAGAGACAAAATTGGCATTCCCAGTTGTCAATTCTTCCGATGGATCACTCTCATTGCAACGACAATACGCGATGAGGAAGGAGAAGAAGTGAACCAAAGAAGTAGGGACCTCTTTTCACTTGAGGCAAAAATGGACAAGCTCCTTAACATGGGTTGCAAGGGGTTGATAGTACTTGTTTTCATTGCAATTGTTTTTTTGTTTAAGTAGGGTAGATAACAATAATGATGTAAACCTAAATACTTTATTGGACTACTAATGAAATTTGACTATTTTATCTTATTATTTGATTAACTTTAGTTTTATATCGGCGGAGAATTGGAGGCGATAACCAATCAATGGTTATGTGCACTTTCCTCCTAAGGTCGTAAAGTAATGTTGCCCTTTATCAGTTATGGTTTTATATAAATGCGTGGTTGTGCTTATATTTTATTGTTTGGTTGTGCTTATATAAATGCGCGATTGTGCTTTATATTTGGGTTGTTTTAAGATAATGGGCAAACTTTATTTTGGTGGACTATGAATTGGAGGCGATCACCAATTAATGGTGATACACATTTTTCTTCATTGTCCTACATTTTTACCGTCAAAATTGACAACAATATTGTTGATGGTGCTTGGCTGTTGGGTTGTATCTATTATGCAATGCTTATCGGTGAGTGTATGAAAAAAAAAGAAATGCAACAATGCTTGATCCCGGCCAATGTTTTCTGATTGCCAACTTCCAACTCATCAACCTCAGGCGGATGCAGTAACTTGCTCAGTGTATGAAAAAATATGTTATTGTATTTGATACTTAAAAAATCTTATATGTCATTGATCAGTGTTACCAAGTTACAATCTATGTTAATAAAAATATGTTATTGTATTTGATACTTAAAAAATCTTGTATGCTATTGATCAGTGTTACCAAATTACAATCTAAGTTAATAAAAATATGTTATTGTATTTAATATTTAAAAAATCTTGTATGTCATTGATCATTAGTACCAGGTTACAATCTAGGTTAACAAAAATATGTCATTGTATTTTATACTTAAAAAATATCATCGATAGTTAATAAAAATATCTTTGCTGCTTCAGCTGCCGCTTTCTCTGCCTCTACCTCGACAACAATAGCATCGATTTCAGCTTTCTTTGGTGTAGAGTAATAAGAAAGAATGTGGACTAACTAATATATGCTTATCCAATTTTACACTATGCCCTATAGCTTATCCCCTAATCTCAAAGCAACAACTCTATCCATTCTAGTTATGTACCTCATCTCAACTCTCAACTTGTTACACTTATGAATTTAAATTATAAGCACAAGAATGTTAATGGAATGTTGAGCATTATTATATTAAAGCTATCATGTGTGTATAATAACTTTATATTCAACTCATGTAATTCTATGTAACTCTATCTATGCATTAATTAAATGTAACTTTATAACTTTATAACTTCATGAAAATTACTACATCAATAATTTCAATTATTATTAAGTTGGGTTAGTTAAAGAAGTAAAAAAATACGAGTTTATACTTAGTTGAGAGGTAGCTCATATTTAGTTGATAATTAATTCATGATAATTAATTAATAATATTAATTAATTAATTAATTAATTACAAATATTATTAATATTTAGTTGATACGTAACTTAATTAATTAATTAATTAATTAATATTATTTACAAATATTATTTTGAATTATTTATAAATTAAAAAATATAATAAAATATATTTTAATAATTTTTATATCCTAAATAAATAATATTCACAATATATTTATCAACTAATTAATATTATTCATATATTTTTTAAATTTAAGTTAATAATATCAAATTAAATTTTATAATTAATAAAATAATATAACTTAATAAACTGAAACTAAAACTATGTTTGATAAACAAACACAGTTTCAGTTTTCGTCCCCAAAATTGTCAACGAAATCAACACAAAATAAATAAGTTTTCTCCGATTTTATTTCGCGAAACATGAAATTTGGACATGTCAAACAAGCGCGTTTTCGCCAAACAAAAAAATCGAAACCAAAATTTAAAAATTTGAAAATCCATTTTGGTTTTCACGAAACGAAAAGTCAAAAATATTTTTGCAAACAAACACGCCCTTAATGCTTCTTTGACAATTTCTTGGCCTTCTACTACTCCTCTTGGCTGTGATATATTTGTGCGTATTATACTCTTTTACTTCACATGTATGGATAAATTAATTTTGGTCTTCGTAGACTAGAATTTGGATTCAATAGCAACAGGACAATAAATATTTGTGTTTGCCTTTCTTGACCTTCTTGCTGTATCAACAACATGGAAGATGAAATATAAATGGGGCAGTTATTGACAAATTCCTCATTGACCTCAGTACTGTTCTCACCCTTGCTTATACAGTATGCATCAGGAACTCATCTGTATCCTAAGCAATGAGGTTTAATCATTGAAATCATTTATATCACTCATTGCATCACTTTCAGAGACTGTCAGCTATTTGGTTCCAACAAAGTAAATTTCATTTGAATGAATTGGAGAGATAAAACTGGATGAATTGGATAATTTGTAGGGACTTTAGGAATAGTTGCAAAACAATGATGTTTTTGTATATATGCTTTGCTTACCATGAGGGGCTTTTAATGTTTTCTTTTAGTTAATCTAGTATTTGTGTTGAATTTAGTTTGTATTGGACTAATGATCACCGATACAAAATAAGAATTAAGTTTGCATTTGTGTTGAATTAAGGTTTAAAATGATTGTATTAATATTTTCTTTTTGTAGGCCCGATACACCTGGGATCCTACCATTCAGGTTCAGGTGGAGGATGCTTGGGAAGCTTACAATAAGAAGCTTTTCAAGGATATCCTCCATTGTGCGCGGGTTGAGGCGCGGGCAAATATAGGCGGTAATCAGGATACGCCTATGGATGCGCTGAAGGGAAATGAGCCCAACTGAATAACGAGCCACGTATGGGATCGACTATGCGATATCTGGGCGTCTGAGGAGTGGCAGGGTGCCTCTCGAACGACGCACTGGAACCGAATGACACTAGTTGAGGGATCCGTGGCCCGACATACCGGTGGGTCCATCCCATTTACTAGTCATGAGCGTCGCATGATAAGTAATTTAATAATAGTTTTTATTATTTATTATTATTATAGAAAAACTAATTATATTTATTTTATTGCAGGGGACGCGAGACGAGCAGGGGACGCTCATTCCGACTGATCATTTGAGGGTCTTCGAGGAGACACATAGATATAGACATGGTCCTCGCCGGGGTCAGTTCATCAGCGGGAGGCCGAAGACGATCTTGGTAAGTTAATATTTAATAAAGTTCATATTTAAAAATATATATATTAGTTCAATTATGTATGCCACGTATACTGAGTTAATTGGTGACTCGGCGGGGAGGTGATCCTGCGCAGCATCAGCTTGATATTGACACATAGATGCAGGTGACAGGAGTCGACCACGGTCGTGTATATGGCATTGGCACAACGGCCCACACACGGACGTTGTTGCAGCCACATGGTGCGGGGTCGTCTGCCTTCACCTCTTCCATCGCTGGTCTATCAATATCACATGCGGGCCAGGATCGATTTGCAACATTAGAGGCTTCGCACGCAGAATTACAAGCTTCTCATGCACGCCTCATTAGTGAGGTGGCCGCTATGAGGGAGTACATGGCACGTTTTGCTTCTTCCATGCCATGTGCTCCGGCCCCTCTGCCTCCCTCGTCATTCGACCCAACGCCAGCTGATGCCCTCCCGACGCATCCCTCGCCGCCTTATGATTGATGTACTTTATTTTTAAATTTGATGTAAACATGTTTTGATACGATGTAAATATTACATTTTGATATAAATATTTATAAACATTATAATTTGATGTACGTCTTGAATATTCTCTCGTTGTGGCACCATTTTGATATAATTTGATATCTTGTATATTCTCTTGTTGTGGTATTGGATTTTTGATATAATTTGATATTAAATATTGTAAACAGGCATTTTTTTTTTAAAAAAATATTATTATAAATTATTTTTTTAAAAAAATACACATTTGCGACGGCTGTGCGATTGCTAGCTGTCGCAAAAGTTATATTGAACTAGTCGCCAAAGCGATCGCAGTTACAAATGCGACCGTTATGCAACGGCAACGTGGTCGCACAACCGTCGCATATATCATATTTACGACGATTATAGTGGTCGCAATGCCGTCGCCAATGTAATATTTGCGACGGTTAAAGAAGGTCGCAGATGTCATGCGACCACATTATGCGACCGCTTTGTACCGTCGCATAGCGATCGCAGAATATTATCATTTACGACCGCCGCTTCTGCCGTCGTACATTTTCCGCGACAAGATCTTTTGCTACCGCCCTTTGTGATCGCATATTGCCATTGCATAAGGTCATTAGCGACCATTTTGCGACGGTATAGTCCGTCCCAGATAGCCCGTTTTTTAGTAGTGATTAAGTTATTGATAATTTAATTTATTTTTGTTCAACTAGATATAAAATTAATTAATAGTTGTTATAAAATTTTTTAAAAATAAGTTCAATGGTCTAAAATTAATTTTGATTAAATTATAAATAGATTGACTTTAATAAAATTGAGTTATTTTAAAATTTAGGTTTGAGTCAATTAGATATAAATTGATTTAATTAATTTATCAATTTAAGATAATAGTTTGAGTTAAAGATGATGATTTTTTTTTTATAAATTAGATATAGTTTGATTTATTTCTAAATTAATTAGTTTTATAAAAATATATTTATAATTACAAAGTTGCCACTGCATTTTGATAACGAAATCGACAGTCTCGAAACCACAAAAAATAACTTTATGGTGTTTTCATTTTTATTAAGAAAAATTGGTTTCGTTGAAACCTGTTTTCATTCTGATTTCGATTCAGTTTCATAAAAATATTGAACCAAACACGTTTTTATAATCAGTTTTGATTTCAGTGAAACCGAAATCATAAAAATAAACTTGATTTCGCTAACCAAATAAGTCAAAGGGTTTGATTTATCATTTTTAAAGTTTGATGTATTATCTTTATTTAATATGTAAAGTTTGAGTGTTGAACAAAAAGTAATAGATAGTGGATTCTCTTGTGAATTGAAATAAACTATTAAGTATTTTTAAATAACTCTTTTATTGAGCTTCAACGAGCAAATCTTTTATTTAGATTGCAATTGAGGCTTAATCTTGTTTGGATGAGGTGAAATATAATTTAATAATATATGATATAATATAATATTATATGGTATGATACTGTAAAACTATTATTTTATTTGAGAGGATGATATGATATGGTATGATTAAATGACAAATAGCTATGAAGGAGAACAGAGTCTTGACTAAGTCGATCAAAAATGATAAATAAAAGTCTAATCTGATATGAGTATATGAAGGACACAAGAGGAATTATAAATTTTAATTGATGATATTTTAGAAAAACAATTTTATGAAATCATGAGAAACTACCAAATTCATGATTTAAAAAATTGACCAAAATATATAATTTTTAAATCATGAAATTACCATACTATATCATGACCATTTATTAGAAGTCTTCCAAATATAAAATTAAATTATACCATATAATAAATCATACTCTACCATGAAACAAATAAGATCTTAAGAAAATTATAAATATTCTCACTTTGGCCTGAGTGTATTGATCCAAAATTATAATTAATACAAATTTCTTTGTATAAAAAAAGAAGTATTTTTAAATAACTCAAGCATATTAGTATATTACAAAATACAAATAATAACATTTGAGATCTTTGATAATTTTCTTTAAATTATATATTGATAATCATGATCAAATAAATTTAACCCTAGCTTAACATATTTAAGCATGTTGGTAAGAATAAATAATATTAAAAATTGTAAAGAGATAAATATATGAATTTCCGTATTTTAAAATGGTAAATACACGAAAACCCCGGTGGTTTTAGCCGGGCAAAGAGGCGGCGGCGGACTGCAGCGACTGAAGTGGTTTTAGCCGCTGCAAAGCCTCAATTCTTCTCCATCTTCTTCCTTTCCTTCTCGTCTCTCTTCTCTGTTTACTCTCCTTTACCGAAGTCCAAGCCTCAGTTCCATTGACATCGCCCATGGCGATCGAATGCCTCGTCTTAGGTAATAATCTCCTATTCCCTTCGACCTCACAACCTGTGTCTCCTTGCCCCTTCATTGTCTGGACTTTCTCTTGTTCTCAGGTGCGGGACAAGAAGTGGGGAAGAGCTGCGTCGTTGTGTCAATCGGTGGTAAGAGAATCATGTTTGATTGCGGCATGCACATGGGATACGACGACCACCGACGCTTCCCAAATTTCTCTCTTATCTCCGAGACCGGTGATTTCAACTCTGCCCTCACCTGCGTGGTTATAACCCACTTGTATGCTTCTCTTAGCCTGACGTTTTTGATGATCTTTTCAAGTCTGAGATAAGACAGTGTTTTGATAGATGCATATATTTCTTCTTGGTTAAGAGCTTTCATGTTAATGGAAGGAGAAACTGAAACTAGGAATCTGCAGCTTTCTGCCAGGAAGTTTATTTTAGGTTTTGAATTTTTGATTTGTGGAATCTATGAGAAAAATCAGTTCATTAGTGAAACGGTTGTAATTGACAGGCAATACATTTGATGCCCTGTTGTGCCGTTTATTGTTAATGGCCCATAGATATATAATCATATTTCTCATCTTTCTCTTTTTGGTTTATACTAATTACTCTTGTACGTTTTCAGCCATCTGGATCATGTTGGTGCACTTCCGTACTTCACAGAAGTTTGTGGCTATCATGGACCCATTTTCATGACGGTAAGATTACAATAGCTTTAAGCTCTTCAGAGTTCCATTTCTGTCAGCTGTTTTTGTTATCCCATCCCATCCCATCTCAATTGAGAGGGATAGAACGAGCATAGAAATCTGGGAGCCAAGAAGGAAATGACAGATGGAGGCTGCTAGTCCAAAAAATATGTGAGAAAGAAGTGGAAAAATTTATCCTTATCACAACCAAAGCAAGTGATGGAAGAGATCAATATTATCACCTAAAGCATGATTTTTATTCCAACCGAGCAAAAGAGATAAACCTTATCACATGAAGCATGACCATATCTAGCCAAGTAGATTAAGTGGTTTACTAAGTCTTGTTGAATAAGTAATTTGCTAAGTCTTATTGATAAATCTTTAATTTAGACAAAAGTCTTTAATCTATTGCTGAGTTTTTGATTTAGATAAGAGTCTTTAATTTTATGTTTAGCAATTGCCAAATAGCACTTTGAATTCAGATAGAGTCGACAAGTATATGAGACTTATCCAACTCTTGTATTGATACTGAATGTATAAATTACAAGGGGAATAAAAGGGGATCCATGCATGTCTTACATCTTGTTCTCTCTATCATTCTCCCTCTATCCCTCTCTGTTTCTCAACTGTGCTCTTCCTCCCCTGCCTCAAGTTGGTGAAGCTGTCACCATAGGGAGGAAGAAGAAATCCTCCCTCTTGGTTTCCTTGTTGGGTTCCGACGTTTCTTCCCAAGGAGATTGTAGTTCAGTTTCAATAGCAAGCAAGCATCGCCCGTGGATGAGATCCTAGTCTAAGGCCGTAACATATTTGGTATCAGAGCCATGGGCGATGAATTCATGTCAATGCTCAAATCTATAAAAACGGGTGACCCAGTGCACAAAGCAATCCCACATTTGTGGGCTCCGGGGAGGGTTGAAGTACGCAACATTCTCCTTGCTCACATAGGGCAGAACGTGCCGATGAACGCACTCAAGAATGGGCTGTGCGAGAAGCTCTTGCCGCAAAGTTGGAAGTGGTGACCAAAGAATAAAAGGCTCTAGTGTGACTCCCCCTCGACATCAAGAGGAATCCAGGCATCTAGCAACCAGCGTCTTTATCAAGCGAATGAAATGACCAACTATTCTTGTCCTCTTCAAGACCGTGACCTGGATCAGATGATGATTGAGAAGAGGTCAGATGAATCCCTATTGGATCTCCCTCCACGAATAGCCATGAAAGTTATTCCTCTGCCACGCCCACGATTTGATTTTCCCAGGTTCGACCCCGACGCGTGGCTCTCTTGCAGTGAGTTCTTCAAGCACCACCAAGTGGCCGATGATGAGAGAAGGATAGAGAGAACAAGATGTATTGACATGCATGGATCCCCTTTTCGTTCCCCTTGTAATTTATACACTCGGTACCAATATAAGAGTTGGATAAGTCTCCTATACTTGTTGTCTCTATCTGAATTCAAAGTGCTACTTGACAATTGCTAAACATAAAATTAAAGACTCTTATCTAAATAAAAGACTTAGCAAATTATTATTCAACAAGACTTAGTAAATCACTTAATTTACTTGGCTGGAATTGGTCATGCTTCATGTGATAAGGTTGATCTCTTTTGATCATGCTTCACGTGATAAGGTTTCTCTCTTTTGCTCCGCTGGAATTAATCATGCTTCAGGTTGATCTCTTCTACCACTTGCACCACTTGCTTTGGTTGTAATAAGGATAAATTTTTCCACTTCTTTCTCACATATTTTTTGGACCAGCGGCCTCCATACGCCATTTCCTTCTTGGCTCCCAGATTTCCAACAGAGGGCGACGAGAGATTAATGCACAAGGGATGAGGACAATGGGAGATCGATGACATCAATGAGTTCTTCAAGTTTGTAGCCTTGCGCATGAAGAAGATGGACAAAATTCACTCTGTGCACGAAGAATATCAGCATGAGTCACTTTCATGTGGGCGAGTTTTTCGCCCGATTTGGGGGGAATAGTTTGGAGGAAAGGAAAAATAGTTGACCATGCAAATCCAATAGGTGCCCACTCAAATTATAAAATTGACCAAGATAAATTAAAATTAGATTTTTTTCATTCATAAATTTATTAAATTTGAAGTAGTAAGTAGTAACATTATAACAACAAACAACAAACAATAACAATGCAGAGTCAAACATTATAACAGCAAACAATAACAAGACAAAATCAGCAATAACAGAATTAATTAATTCACAAAATCAGATTTAGGAAATAAATTAAACTCAATAAGTTATAAAATCAGGTTAATCATAAAATTCAATTTAAATAATAACTGTGGTCAATTAAGGTATATTAGTTTTTCTAATAGATACACATGTAATAGAACTTAGTATCTTTTTTTATATAATAAATATGACCCATTCTTGAACGTTAGATGCAGTTAAAGAGAGAGTAATATACCACAGAGTGAAAGAAAGTCTATTTTTGAATGAAGAATTTAGCTTGAGAAAGATTATCCACTATCCTTCAATTTGGAGGTATAGGATTTCTCATGTTTGATAGCTGACAAAAAAGGTTGTACCTTACTTAGTAATGCTGAATAATGCAAAGTTTTTTCACATTTTATAGGAGTAACTGGCAGTAGTAATATTATAGTTACATACTGAAGCTGCAATAGTGTGAGAAAACTATGGTTAGAGACATGACCCTGTTATGAGTATACTTAGAAAGGTATGCCATCGTCATTTAATCATGTATTTCATTGAAGTATGTTCTCGATTAAGTATAATGGACTATTCAATTCGCTATAATGGAAGAATGCTTTTTTTAAGCCAATGATTGTGAACTTGTGCTTCTATGTTGTATGCTGGTTTTTGAGAAGCTTATCCCAGAAAAGTTGGGTTTTTAAATACTGTGGATAAGATGAATTGAAATCTGTTTGTTGAAATACTGATTTTCTCGTTTCACATTTTTTTAGTATAAGGCTCTAAGTAACCATGATGGTCCTTTCACATTGTTTATTCAGTATCCAACAAAGGCTTTGGCTCCCTTGATGTTAGAAGATTACAGGAAAGTTATGGTAGATCGAAGAGGAGAGGAAGAACAGTTTACATATGATCATATCATAGAATGCATGAAGAAAGGTATGCTTAGTTTTATGAAATGTAAGCCTTTTTGATTCTTGTAGTCTTGTAGATTCAGGATGCATATTTCATGTTTAAAGGTGTTGATATGGAGGATTTTATTGTGAGGGACTAAAATAAAGTAATTGAATTTAGTTTGGCCTTATTCCGATGTCTAGGGCTGAGCAAAACTTGATCCGACCCGAAAAACCCGAAAATTCATTTCGGGTCGGGTTATTCAGGTATTATCGGGTCGGGTCAGGTTACATTTTTAAAAAATTCATTTACTATTTCGGGTTGGGTTCGGGTGAAAACCCTATTTATCCCGACCCGACCCGATTTTAAGTTAAATACATATTTATGTTATATATATTGATAAAAGATGGTGTTGGCTTTGTGGTTAGAAGGGTGGAAATAAAGTTTAGGAGGTATTGAGTTCAAGTCCTACTTGAGTTATAATTTTAATACAATTGTTCACCTTTTTTATCACCATTTTCAAGATGAATTTTATTTTATTTATTTTTCTAAATCGAATTCGGGTTTATTCGGGTTAATCGGGTCGGAGCCTGATTTTTACGGATTATTCGGGTCGGGCTCCGATTAAAAAATCGGGCCGGGTCGGGTATAAATTTTTTGAAAATTTCGGATTAATACCCGATCGGGTCGGGTCGGGTCAATACCCGACCCGCCCGATGCTCAGCCCTACTGATGTCAAACTCCTCTGTTATTTCTTTGATTAATTAATATTTTATTTTAGTGGGATATGCTTCAGCTGTTTATTTGGTTATCTGGATTTCTTTATGGTTTTCTAGTATGTAATTCTTATAAATTTGTTGATATATTGATTATAACATACTTATGTTATAATTACGATTTTTCTGGGTAAAGCATTTTTTTTATTACTAAACTACTACCAATTTCGCTTCTTTTTTTAATTGTCTGTGCACGCTTATTGTTAAATCCTTTCACTGTTGGTTGCACTCTTGAAAAGTGGAAGATGGTTTCATTATATGACACAAAACATCACTCAAAAAATGATGCATGACATCTTCACATTTTTCATGACTGCTACTTACATTAATCAAATTTAGTGACTTTACTGAATTTCAAACTTGGATACCATCAAATCATAAAATTTATGATATAGGTAAGAGCACGATGTGATATTTAGCTTTCATTAAATTTGAAACTAAAAAAATATTGTTAATTAATGGGGGATCAGGTTTTTGGCATTTTTATACTTTTTTTTTTTTAATTACATGTGAATTAAAGTAATGGGCTGGCTGTGAAACTTAAACTAAAATTGAAAAGGTATGGATGCTAGAGAATTTACCAGCAGTTAGCAATTGAACATATGAAGTAAAAAAATTAAAAATGTTCGTTTTAGCTTCATTAACTACAACCTTATATTAGGAGAGGAGTCAAACATGTATTTAAACTGATGGATACTGAATTTTCAGAAGTATTAGATATCTTAATCTTCAGAAGTAATACGTATCTTAATTTGTCTTTTCAACACAAAAATGGGTTGTATGAGGATTTTTTTTACAGCGAAACTGCAATGTATGAAGTGGTGAAGGCTATTGTTAAGAAATTAGTGGGCCTAACTCCACCTCAAAAGTTAGCTCATAGGGGGAGGATTGCCCAATCTTTTAAAGGCTATCTAGACCACAATCTCAACCAATGTGGGACTTTAACAACTATCAAGAGTATTGCGAGATCAATGTGCATCCCTAGTTTTAAAAGAACTTTTTCATAACAGTTCTAAGGTGAAAGTTGGAAAAGGTTCAGGTAGCTGACTCAAAAGTTGATCCATTTAGTGTTGTTATAGTGGTTGTAACTGTAAGGCTATAGTCCAAACTTCCAAAGCAGCAGCTTCATGCAAGCAGTTGGATAATTGCATAGTGCAGATGTCCATTTGATTTTTCAAAATTATAATTTCAAATATACATAAAGAAAAGTAAAACTATACTGATTATAAAAATAACAACTCCTTCAAATATTACACCTTTCACAGATGAATAATACTTGCATAAATTCAGAATTTTAAATAATTCATTGGAAGTAAGGTATTTGTAGAAGGCCAATCAAGTTGAACTATATAATGAATGCAAACAATTATGCTAAGTGATTGGACAAAATGAAGATGTAAGGGATTAAATGCTCTTTATTGTTTATATACCACAAAATTGTTAAGTCGCAGGTTGCCTCTTCATTTAACAAAGTATAGGTGACTGCAGCTTCCTTTTATCATTCTTGTCAACGGCTTTTGATGCTATGATTTATTGATTGTGCTTTGTCACCAGTTACCACATGACCCACTATGGCTTCTGTTTCTTTTCCTGCTTTTTCTGCTGAAGGAAACAAAGAGCAGAAATATGGTTTAGGAGGAAGAACAGAGACATTGCAGCTTAGAATATGGTTAAAGCCAATCTGGCTTTCAGTTTTGATTTAGGCTTCCAATTGGGGGCTATGGATGTGGACTGCATATGCAGATAAGTGTTATTGCATATACATGATCAGCGCTGGCGTGACACTATGCATTTGCATAAATGGTGTAATGTGCAGTGCATTACCTGAACAGCAACCTGCATAAGTGTCCAGATAAAGTTCTTTTTAAAAATGTATCTATGCCTTTTCAATTTGACTATTATACAATCAAAAGTGGCATTTGAAGAAACGATCCAGGGAATCCAGACCCTCACCTTACAACACGAAATTCTTTGCTTCATAGGTTCCTATTCTAGGAAGGCATGTGTGCTTTGCCACCAACTTTCAACAGAACAGTTCAATACTATGCAAAATGGGAATTTTAAAGTTGTGTCCAACATTTTGAAAGCTGGTCATCTATCATATGAACTTCATACAAGGAACTGATAAGGAGATCTTGTAGATTTGTTATATTAAATTACGAGTAGCATTTCCTGATATTCTCTTCTGCTTGATGAATTTCTGACATTATATATATATATTTCTGTCATACCTTCTGGTTTTTATGGCAACATATATGAGAAAACACTTCATTATTGTGAAGTCAATATTTACTATTGATTTTCTTGAATGTAGATACTGAGTGAATGGCTCTTTCTATGCAGTTACACCATTGGATTTAAAACAAACTGTTCGAGTTGATAAAGATCTTGAGATTTGCGCCTACTATGCAGGACATGTATGTTATTTGACTTTTGGCTCTTCATATAATGCACATTTCACATTAGGTGGCAGTCATTGAAGGTTTTGCTTATTGAGGGTTTCTTTGGTGTTATCCACCTTTCCTAGTTCATCCTTATTGTGAATCCTTCATTAACAAATCCAATCTCCAATGCATAGTTAGAAAAAATTGTAATTGGCAATGGTAAGAAAAGTTTGAAAATGCGATATCTGTCTGATCTGAATTGGTTAGGAAATATTTAGCAATCTCTAAAGATTGTAAAACAATATAAGAATAGGGAAAATATAGAAGGATAATGGGAAGTAATTTATAAAGAACAATCAAACTGTATTCATCCAATTGACATGGTTACATTGTACCTGACTAATAATAGTTATGACAAATTGACAATACATAACTATTATTCTTCTTTATTTAATTACTTTTATTGCCAATAATATTCTTCTTTGTTTTATAAGATATTGACAAGAAAGACAACCTCTGACACATGCACTAATAATATAGTTAGTGTTATTTAAATTTAGATAATAAAAATTAAATAGGGAGTTGAATTAACTTAGAAATTTAGATGCATCATTGCCACATATTGTGTTGTGGTGGATCTAATTGATCGCTATAATTATTGTTACCACAAAGAGAATAATGAAAAGGATAAAGGTGATGAATGTTGGTAGATCTGAAAAATTCTGATATGATGGAGTCAAATTATGGGAGTTGTTCTTGTTAATTGTTATATGTATGTTTGATCAAAACCTTACCCGTAATTGCTACTAGTTGACTTGTATCATTCTTGTGGTATTTGTTGTCCAGAATCATAATGAGTGAAACTAGGGGTGAGTTCAGGCCGGGACGGGCCACGATTTGGTATGTCCCAGTCTCGTCCTAGTTTTGAGTCGGGACCCACATATGCGTCCCTATCCCGGTCTAGAATATGAAGCATCCCGATTTTGTCCCGTCCCGAATTTTTTGGGACGGGCTGGGACGTCCCAAATTTGTTAATGTTGTTTTTTCCTATAAATGAAAATAATATCTACATTAAATAATTAATAGTACATTGTATTACGCCGTCCCAAAAAAATAATAATAAATAGTTAATATTACTTATATCATAAATAGAGCCGAATCGGGACAATCCCGATTTATTACGCTGTCCCGATCCCGTCCTAATTTTGAACCGGAACCGGGAGTCTTGGACGAGATTTTTCCCGAACTTTCGGATGGGGCTGGACCGGGACAGCCAGGACGTCCCCACCCGTGCTCACCCCTAAGTGAAACCTCTACCCAAACTAGAGAGATCATAGGGATATAATAAAGGTTATTCATCTAGATAACCATAGCAACTATTTTTCTATGTGTCATATAATGGTATCCGTCAAATAACTGTGTTAGCTACTAATGAGTAATGATATCTGTCAAATAATCTGTATTAGCTTCTCCTTGTCTCTTTTTGTGTAAACTTCTATTTGTGTATCTTCTATTTCTCTATGCGTAGTGCAAATGTTATGCTGATTTTCATAATAAAGATTCAATATTCTTCTATATGTTATAGGATCTTCACCAATTGGATTATTATTACCAACAATATCTGTTGCTTGAATGGTGAGAACTATCATGTCCCTCCTAAGTAGTGGTGTAGTTGGATTATTATCTTCCTCAACTAATGCTTTATCCAACTAAAAATTAACTCTGTCATCCAACAATTGGATGACAATTTATCTTCTACCTCTCTAACCCAAGGCACTACTAAGTCTCCATCATGAAAAATGATATTTGAAATAAATCAAATGATAAGCTTGCCTCCTATGATGCCTTTCTCTCAACCTCATGTTAATAAAAACTAGAATCTTCAACCAACTTTTTGCATGTTGGAAATGAGGGTTTAAGAAGTACCATCCTACAATCAAGTTAGACTCCATTTGGGAGTGAATATTCAAAGTGCCTTGTAGGCTAAAAACACTTTGCAAAAAAATGATGTTTGGTAAATACATGCTAAAAGTTGTTTATCCCAAAAATTATATTCCAAAAGTAACATTTTCTAAGCAAGTAGGAAGGTACTTTTTCTAAAGTTGTTTTTTAAAATAGTTTGCAAAAGCTAAAGCAATGCTAAATGCATCCTTAATCCTAGTTAACAATCAAAATAACAATTAGTCTATAAGTATTTGTTGACTAATGAAATCAATTATGCTGATTTCTAGGCCCTAATTTATTGTGATTTGATTATGATTTGATTGTGACTTATTGTAATTTATTGTAATTTATTGTAATTTATTTACTACCTTACTTGTAAACTTTCCTAGATAGGCTTTATTTCTTGTCTATAAATTGGGTCTTGTATACTGATTGTATACATGATAGAGAAGAATAAAAATATTCTCTTCTTCAAATTCTTCATGGTATCAGAGCCTTATGCCTGATTTAGGGTTCCAATTGAAAAAATTCCTTTTTTGGGTCTCTTAAACCCTAGAAAATCGAATTGGTACTCTCCCATCTAGACTTTTTTTGTTCTCACCACCACCCCAAGACAAGTTACAGCCCTGATCATGCGCGTGGAGCTCACCCCGCTGGAGTTTTTCTTTCGGTCATCAGCGTTGGCTTCGTTGCTTTGTTTCCGGCCTATCTTTGCTGTCTTTGGCTCTATTTGGTGCTGGTGAGAAAGTCCTTTGTTATGTTACTTTATTGAAAAGTGACGGATGGCAAGAAAATTATGATCTCTAGTTCCGATAACCCTTCACTGCAAATTAGTCCTGTAAAGCTTGATGGTAACAACTATCTTGCATGGTCAAGGTCTTGTTTATTGTTTATCAAAGCTAGAGGATTGCAGGGTTATGTTACTGGTGATACAAGAAAACCAGCCACTACCGATCTCACCTATAATCAATGGGAATAAGAAAATTCACTTGTTATGTCATGGCTTATCAACTCTATGCAACCCCAAATTGCTAGAATATATTTATTTCTCAATACTGCAGCAAAGATATGGAATGCAGCCTCCCTCACCTACTCACGAATAGGTAATGATGCTTAGATCTATGAGATTCGGAACAAAGTCCATGACACAAAGCAAGGTGAGATGACAATTTCTCAATATTTTTCTGAACTAAGTGGCTTGTGGCAGGAGCTTGATTATTATGAAGACTTACAAGCAGATTGTCTCGGGGATGCAGTCAAATTTCAGAAACTGATTGAAAAGGAGTGGGTCTATGATTTTCTTGCCGATTTGAACAATGACTATGATCAGATAAGGGTTCAAGTCCTCGGTAAAGATCCTTTTCCATCTCGAGCAAGCATATTCTTATGTTTAGCAAGAAGAAAGTAGGAGAAGTGCCATGCTCTACATAACACCAGTTGAAAAAGCTGGGTTGGCTGCTAGTTCGTCACATGAGCAAGTGAAAGCCACTGCTTATACTTCTGATAAAGATCATCTGCGTTGTGATTACTATGGAAAGCCACGACATACCAAGGAGACTTGCTGGAAGTTACATGGTCGACCTACTAAAGGTCGTGCAGGAAAACATGTAAACTCAACAAGGGCTCAAGCAAATTTGTCAAAAACAACGGAACCATCCGAGGAGATAGCTTCCACTGAGGCATCTTTTGTCCCTATTGGATGATGATTGAGAAGATAGCTTCCACTGAGGAGATAGATTTTTGACAAAAACAACGGAACCATTAGAAATTTGTCCTAGCAATAGAAATTTGAGAAGATAGCTTCCACTGAGGAGCTTCTATACTGGAGGGAGATCCAATAGAAATTTGCTTGACATCATTAGAAATTTGTCAAAAACAACAGAACCATCCTCAGATTTTCTAATGATGAAATACAAAATCTGAGGCGTCTTTTGTCCTAGCTTAACTCTTCCTCCGTTGCAACATCTAATTTTGTGAAGTTAGGGAATGCTTTTATTGCCAACCTTGACACTAATTCATGGATTATAGATTCTGGAGCAAATAGACACATGACAGGCTCTTCTAAAGGCTTTCTTAACTACTCTCCAATCCCTAATAGAGACAATGTCAGAATAGCAGATGACTCTTTTACCCATGTACTTGGAATAGGTTCTATTGATTGTGCTCCCAATATTAAGCTATCCTCTGTATTACATGTTCCTCGTTTTCAGTTAATCTTTTATTTGTTAGTACCATCACCAAAGCTCTTAACTGTAAAATTGAATTTTATCCAAACCATTGTATTTTCCAGGACCTTCAAACAGGGAAGAGGATTGGCGCTCGTAGACTGTAGGATGACTTATATATGTTAGAAGGGAGTCAAAGTTCAATTCCTAATCAAGCCCTTTTTGGAGGAAATAAGGATGTTAACTGGGAAATAATTCAGTGGCATAGACGATTAGGGCATCCATCTTTTTTTGTCTTAGAAAAATTATATCCCAGTTTGTTTTCAAGGACTCAATCTGATTCTTTATTTTGTGATGCTTGTGAGTATGCAAAACATACCAGAAACTCTTACCCTTTGAGTAATAATAAAAGTACTGTTCCTTTTATGACTATCCATTATGATGTTTGGGGACCTACTCAGAATATCTCATTATCTAGTAATCGATGGTTTGTCACGTTTATTGACTGTTGTACTAGGTTAACTTGGGTTTATTTGATGAAAGCAAAGAGTGATATTTTTTCGTGCTTTCAATCTTTTCATAGAATGACCTGTACTCAATTTGATGCTAAGGTAAAAATTTTGAGAACAGATAATGGCACAGAATACATGGATAGTAAGTTTCGTACTTATCTGGAGTCCAATGGGATAATACATCAAACTAGTTGTCCTTACACTAGTGCGCAGAATGGTGTTGTCGAGAGAAAAAATAGGCATCTATTAGAAGTTGCTAGATCCCTTATGTTTACCATGAATCTTCCAAAACCCTATTGGGGAGATGCAATTCTTGCGGCTGCTTATCAATAGAATGCCACTCAAAGCTCTCAACTTTAAAAGTCCTTTAGAGGTCTTGCAAGGGAAAAATGCTTATACCGTTCCCCCTAAAGTGTTTGGGTGTGTTTGTTTTGTTCACACTAGAAATGCTGGAAACTGGACCCTCAGGCTTTTAGATATGTGTTTATTGGGTATTCTCCAACACAGAAGGGCTACAAGTGTTACCATCCTCCTTCTAGGAAATACTTTGTTAGTATGGATGCTACTTTTAGAGAAACTGAGCCTTATTTTAGTACACCCCAATCACCTCTTTAGGGGGAGAGTAATGGAAGTGAAGAGGTGATACCTTGTTATGTAACTCTTGATATTCTTACTCAGAGGGAGAATTCTGTTCAGGGGGAGAATATTGGGCGTTTGGATAGACCAGATTTAAAGAGATACTCGAGGAGAAACAGGACAGAAGAAGCCATCCTGCAGCCTAATCTGTGTCAAGAATCTTCTAGTGAGGTATCTCTAATCCTTGATTCCACTAATGACTTGGATAAACCTATTGCTCAAAGAAAAGGTGTAAGGTCATCAAGCTTATTATCGCGACCAAAAAAATTTCGCGGTAGCGAACCTTGATACCGATATATCGTTTCGCGACCGATATATCGTCCGCGTCGCGATATATCGACAATATAATATCTATTATAAATATATATTATAAAAAAAATATATAAATAATAATAGCATTGAAAGTCATCACTTGTGACATTGCACATAGCAAAGTAATAAACATAACTCTTATGAACCATAAAATATACAAAAATCACCCACATAGCAAAGTAGCAAAGTAGCAAACATAGAATATACAAAAATTCAATTCACATAGCATGAACAATAAACATCAAGTAGCTAAAGTCATCACAATCACCAAATCTCCAATAGTCCAATCTAAAAAAGATTATCAAAATCATCTTCAATGTCTTCATTAGGGGTATTATCCATTGGAGGAGGAGTTGGTTTGAGCCCGAAATCATCTTCAATGTCTTCATCATCATTTGGAAATATCTCTTCTTCTCCTTCATCACTTGAATTTTCATCCATCAATCTTGAAGTAGAAGTAGAAGTAGAACCACGATGACGTCGATTATAAGTGACAAGCTCATTAACTCCACGCCTCCTTGGAAAATTACGACCCTCAAGGGCATTTGAAGCACCAATGGCTTCATCAACAAGCTCAAAAGGAATTCTATCATCCTCTTCATCATCATTGTTGAACCACGCATTTGTCCCCCAATCAAAATCGTCAAGTACTAGTGGATCATAGTTTTTGCCACATTCACGAACTTTTTGAAATCTCGTGGCAATCTTTCGATTGTATTGGACATACACCAAATCATTCAATCTTTGGTGCAACAATCTATTTCTTTTCTTGGTGTGAATCTATACAAAAGAAAAGTAATTAAATAAAAATAATAAGTAATAACTAACAAGAAAGTACTAAAAAAGCATAAAATACTTAATTACTTACAAACTCAAAAGTGCTTCAATTTCGTTCACACCCGGAGGACGAACAACAAAGACTAACAATGCGCTTTGCAAACTTTGAAAACTCGGGAGTACGTCCACCGAAGGATTTCCACCACTCAACTAACATTAAAATTCAAAAATATGTAAAGACAATAAATATTAATAAATAAAATAATACACAATATACTTACGAGGAATCCTATTTGAGCGCTCTCTAATCACCATCTCTCTTGCAAAAGGTCCTCGATCTTCATCATACATATCGGCATCTAGAAGTATCTTGGATCGCATTGTATCATCCAACACTAATTTCTCAAGAACATCATTGAAGTCTTCACGTAGTTTCCCCGAGTACACGACATCATTTTTCTTGATGTCAAAATACTTGCCCGGATTGAGAAATAGAGCCGCACCATATAATGGTGTCTCCATTTGACGCTCCCATCGACTTTCAATGATATCAATGATTTTCTTGCACAAAGTGGATTTGTGGGCCAAGACTTGTTTGATCCTCCTCTTAGCTTCACCCATTGCCGCGGCTAATTCCGTCATAGCGGGTTTTTCATCACCATCCGCTATCCTCAAAACCACAAGTAGAGGCTGTGATGCTCTAATGCAATCTTCAACTGCCTCCCAAAATTTAACCGCATGGATTAAGTCATAAATTTTCTTTCCCGCTTCGGTCTTGCACAATTTTGAATCAAACCAATCTCCACTTACAAACAACCGCTGCAACTCTTGTTTAAATTTCCTCAAACATGACAATGTTAGAAATGCAGTCGCAAATCTAGTAGCCCCGGGTCTAACAAGATCATGTCCGTTAGTGTGCTCCCTCATCGCATCAAGAAGGCGACCATCAAGGTTTAAAATCTCGGTACCGGTACCGGTTTCGGTCACCGGCCGGTACCGGTACATACCGGTACCGTACCGTACCGACCGGTACCGGTACATACCGGTACCGTACCGTACCGACACACGGTATGGGCCGATACGGGAATAGCATACCGTTGCACTACGTTTTATGTTGCGGGCGGGGGTCAAGGGGGCAGCGCCCCCTGCGGGGGTGTGGGGGCGGAGCCCCCTCCCGAAAAAATTTTAGACCCTTTGGGCTGTGCTTATATGTAATTCTCTTGTATCTGTGAAAAATCCTAATACAGTAAAAATGACTTTTAATATTCATGTATCTGACATTGGAATATTGATTTTAAGCATTTATTCATCAATTATGTATTGTTTAGAGTTATATCTAACTCTTAAAAAAAAAAATCAATATTCCCCCGATATCGCATCATACCGCTCATACCGGGCGGCATGGTTTAAAATACCGATACCGGTCATCATCTCGGCTGATGACCGGTACCGGTACGTACCGGTACCGTACCGTACCGACACACGGTACGGTCCGGTACGTAAATGGCATACCGAGCTGTTTTTTTTTTTTTTTTTTTTTTTTTTTTGATTTTGTGCTAAAAATAACTCCAATAACCCATGATTGATCAAGAAATACTTAAATTTCATATCCAAACGTCAAATACATGAATACAATGTTTAAAATGCGGACGAATGACGTCCATCGTACTCGTACATATCTTGGGGACATACACGACTAAGGTCAACACCGTAAGTCTGCAATGCCCATATCTGAAAATGATCCCATGTCATCATGTCTTGGTATCCATTATACCACATACCTATCAGTGTTTCTTTGTTGACCGTCCAAGAACTAGTCCCTGTATCATCAGTTGAGTAGGTACTTGATACGGAGTGGGTTGATTCGGAAACTTCTTGCAAGCTACTCATCATATCGTGGTGGTAATCTTGCAAAGCTGTCGGTCCACCTCCTCGACGCCGGCCTTTCTTCTCGTACACCCGAGTTGTTTGTCTGGTTCTAGCACCGTGATCCTGATCTTGGGTGGAGTGGTCGAAGTATTGCTCATTCGTCCACATATCGGTAGGTGCTAGTGTTGATGGTACGACAGTGTCTTCTTCCCCAGCTCCATCATCATCTCCTCCGTCTTCTGTGCTGCTACTGCTATGAACCGAGGGCTCGTCTTCTTCGTCCTCTTCCGCTTCTGCAATCACGTCCAAATGATCAATTGGTCGTTTCCCTTTCCCTTTGCCTTTGCCTTTTGCCTTTGAAGGTGAAGGTGAAGGTGCCTTCTTCTTTCCCTTTAATTGTGAAGGTGGAGAGTCGGACGTGGATCGTCGTCTTACTCGTCGAACTCGTTGAGAGTCCAAGGGAGCAAAGTTCATGTCCCTCTCAAGAACTTGACTGTACGTGTCTTCTGGTTGACTCTCGGACTCAATAGCATCAGATATAATTGGTGAAGGCCGAGGTGGTTCGCCTGGTTGAGGTTCATCAAGAAGAGGCGGGTCAGTCTCCATTGCACTCCACCAATCAATTATTGGGTCTGCATTGCCTTGGACGAACTCGACATCGAACGGATCTACATGTAGAATTTCTCTATCTTCGTTCCGTGACGCCCGCATTCGAAGTCGCATGTTATAATGAACATATACGAGCTTCTCTAATCGGGCGTACGAAAGGCGATTGCGCGGCTTCGTATGAATCAAGGCGAAGGTCGACCAATTCCTCTCGCATCCACTTGATGATGTGGTTTGCGAGAGGATGCGTGTTGCAATCTTTCGAAGAGTTACAGATTCGTTTCCAAATTGCAACCACCATTCGACTGCAGCAAATTTAAAATTAATATTAGTAACGGGATTTTATCTTTGATAAATAAATTGACAAAGAAAATCTATCTACCTGGATCCATAGTATCTCGGATGGAGATTGCAAATGAATCTCCGAAATTGCCAGTTGCATCGCGGAACCATTTTAATTCATTGAGAGCTTGTGCCGCTTCTTGGTTGGATCCCGACATTCGTTGTATGACCTTGCGGAGGGGATATAACAAACTATCGACCATTCCAAGATTATACCGGTATTGGTATGAAGGATTTAAATAATACCCTATAAAAAATTAAGCATAATGAATAAGTAATTAAGCATAATGAATTAAATTTAAATAATTTTTGAATATTAAATAAAAAATACCTGCGATGTGTATGTCACGGCTCATTTGATTATCCCATCTCTCGGAGATAATTTTGATGAATGGTTCATACTTGGCAGGAGAAATCATAACCCTCTTGATTTCTTCTTGTGCTTGGTGGATGTAGTGGTAAAGATGACTCATTTGAGGCGTCTTTTCCATATCCACCTGTCGTAGAACCTTGTACAAAGGTTCTACGGCGACGACTATTTCTGCGATGCAATCCCAGAAATGCGTGTTGAGGATGAACTTCTCTGTTTGTTTTCCATCAGCTTTTCCAGCATATCTTGATAAAGTCCATTCATCACTTGTAAACATAGTTCTAAGGGCCGTCTTTTTTTGTTGGAGTGACCTTAATGCGATGAAGGTGGTTGCAAAACGAGTCGCTCCCGGTCGAAGAATTTCACCTAAAATATGAAATTATCATTAGTAAATATTTATGATAAACTAATTAATAAATAAATATTAGAAATTACTTAAAAATTAATAAATTACCTTCTGTAAATTTTTTCATTAGGGCGTGTACCCATGTATGGTTGTAGATGAAGCGGGTAATTTGTTGCGCCTTCTTTACCGTCAACTTCACCATCGGTATATCACCGATATCTTTCATCATTAGGTCTACACAATGGGCTGCACATGGAGTCCAACATATGTGAGGATAATCTTGTTCAATTATCTCACCTGCCTTTTTGAAATTGGCTCCGTTGTCGGTTATAACTTGAACAAGGTTCTGAGGTCCAATCTCCTCGATCACCTCCGTCATCAGCTTCGAGATGTAGTAAGCGTCATGGATTTCATCGGACGAGTTCACCGACTTGTGATAAACAACTCTCCGGTTGCAATAGATGAGGAAGTTGATGATGCTCATTCGGGTTGGCCCGGTCCAGCTATCGCACATCAAACTGCATCCGTACTCCCCCCATTGTCGTTTGATTCCATCGATCCAGGTTTTTATTTCCTTGACCTCTTCTTCAAGGAAAGGTCCTGAAATTTCATACGGAGTTGGAGGGGTAATACCTGGGCCTACCTTTTGGATGGTAGACACCATAGTTCGGTAGTACGGGTTGTTGGCTGCATTTGCGGGAATCCGGCTGAAGTGGAACCATTTGGAGATGGCTTTTCCCAACTCCCACTTCTTCGTCTTGCCGTACATATCGTCTATGCGTTGTTGCTTTGCCGATGAAGGAGGAAATGCCCTAGGATCAAGATCAGAAATATCAACATTAGTTCTCCTACCACTTGCTCCGAGGTTTGTGAAGAATCCACGAAGGCCTCCTCTGCTGCTTCCTCTGCTCTGAGTTTGAGGTCCTCTCATGCTAGAACTCCGACCAATATAAGGACCGGAGGGAATTGGACCGCTTCGGTCCATTGCTCCGGCAGCCGAAGTTGAGCCGACGCTGCTTATGCCACCGCTGCCACTGCCGCCGCCATATTCGAATTGAGATCCGGGATAATACATCCGTTCTCGTTCGAATTCAGCATGCTCCAATGAAGCTCGGATGCCGGCTTCAAGTTCCGGATCCTCGTCGTTATCGCCACCTCGAGCCTCATAATGGCCACCGCTGACATCTTGGGTAGCTCGTCGGTCGAACTCGGCTTGTTGAGCTGCATTCTTAAGACGTTGCTCCTTCTTGTTGGTGAGCATATCTTTAAACATTTGTCGGACTTCCGGCGATGCTTGGGTGCATTTGACGACGTCGCTGGATGTTCCGGCCAAGTGTGCCTTTAATCGAGTGACGCCTCCACCACGAGAAATCATATTACAGTGGATGCATTTCCAGTGGTTAGCCTTCTCCAACCGAACACCGTGTTGCCATGCGGGGTCGACTTGAGCTTTCGGCGCCATTTGAGCAGAATTTCGACGTAGAAATTAAGAAAGTAGAGAGAGAGAGAGATTGAGAAAGATTGAGAGTTTAGAGAGTTTAGATGAGTAGAGGGGGTGAGTGAGAGTAAAAGAGGTGTTTTGGGGGCTATATATAGCCACCAAAACATCCAAAAATGACAAAAAAGACCCTAAGACCCGTTTTTTGCTGTCGGTGCTACAGTGCTGGCTGTCGGCACTGTAGCAGCCCAACGGCTCTTACAAAGAGCCGTTGGGTTGGGATGTTGAGTGATACCGGGTGATACCGGGCAATACCGCCCGGTATCATAGCTCTTACCGCCCGGTATTTGCTAAATACCGGGCGGTATTTATCGGTATACCGGTATTCCTCAAATATACATATTTTGCTACAGTGCAAAATATCATACCGGGCGGTAAAGCCCGGTATGATAGCAAATACCGCCCGGTATTTCATAAATACCGGACATACCGGGCGGTATTTACCGAGATGCCCGGTATTTACCCATACCGAGCATCTCGTATACCGGTTTTTTGAAAAACCGGTAAATACCGGACTTACCGCCCGGTATACCGCGAGATTTGAAACCATGCCGGGCGGTATGATGCATATACCGCCCTTACCGGGCGGTATATGGCGAAATACCGCCATATACCGCCCGATATACATGATATACCCGGTATTTTCAAATACCGGGTATATCGAATACCGGAATCCTCAAAAACCGGTATATACCGGCCGGTATATACCGTTTCGGGCGGTTTTTTAAACCTTAGCGACCATGTCTATAGATGAATGTGGTCAATGATCTTGCTCTTGCGATTGTAGGCTTGAATTCTTTCATTTTTTCCACATCTTCCAACATAAGGTCCAAGCAATGTGCGGCACAAGGGGTCCAAAACAGTGTAGGCAACCTTTGCTCCAACAATCTTCCCGCTGCCTTATAGTTGGCGCCATTATCTGTGATAACTTGAACAACATTACTTGGGCCAATTTCTTCAATCTTGGTCTCAAGTAAGTCAGCCAACATCTGAGCATCATGACACTGACTTGAAGCATCAACAGAGCTAAGAAAAATAGTCCCTTGCGGACTATTTACAAGAAAATTTATCAACTGTGTCCCTCTTCTGTTTGTCCACCCATCTGACATAAGAGTACACCCATCTCTTTCCCAAACCTCTTCATGTTTGCGCTTTAAATCTTCTGTTTGTTCTTTTGCCTTTTTCAATAAAGGAACCCGCAACTCATGATATGTGGGTGGTTTGTAGCCCGATCCAATTTGTGCTATGCCTTCAACCATCAACTCATAGCTTCTTGAGTTTGCCGCATTGAAAGGAATGACATTCTCATAGAAGAAGTTGGCTACATACATGTTAACTTTTTCAACAGCCTCTTTTGTCTTCAAAGACCTTTCAATGGTCTGTTGGCTAGGACCTTTGGAGTGTCTTTCATCCACAATTTCTTCTGGAGTTCTCTGTAGTAATCCACCAATCTTGGTTTATGATGTGGATTGTGAGTGTGACACTTGTGGCATTGCTGCAAACTGAATAGCAGCCTCTTTTTTCTTCTTCTTGTAAATTGTTCCCGAGCTTGGCACGGAGTTGGAAGCTGTAGATAGGTCTACTGGTGCCACTGCTTCTTGTTCATCATCCAAACTGAATGGTGTCTTCCTCTTAGCTGCAAGGGCATCATGCATTTCTCTCAGCGTTGTGGTTTTATCACATTTTTTCACATCTCCATAACCACCCGCCAAATGTTGTTTAAGTCTTGTGATTCCCCCATTCAATTGGTTGCCACAAAGTGAACATGCAATCAATTGTCTTTTGTTTAAATTCGGCCAATATCCATATCTCCAACCAATATCTTTCGAGTTCGGTTTCCGTTTAGGATCTTTAGAAGGATCATAAGGCGTTTCACCGGAATTTCCTTCCATAATTTACTGCACAATATAAACAATGTTGCACACAAATACACAATACAAAATGAACACAGGCACACAACTAAACAAGGACAATGCAAATATACTATCAACTTATCATTTTATCAAGCATAAACAAGGAATCAAACTGATTCTAGAACAACTAACTAGCTTAGCTGTTCTGGAATAAGCTGTTCTGAAATCAAAACCAGAATAGCTAAGCTGTTCTTGAATAAGCTGTTCTTGATTCAAGAACAGCTTAAAGCTGTTTTGGAATCGAATCAAATTCCAGAACAGCCTTAAGCTGTTCTTGAATCAAGAACAGCCTTAGGCTGTTCTGGAATCAAGAACAGGCAATTCCAGAACAGCCTTAAGCTGTTCTTGATTCAAGAACAGCTTAGCTGTTCTGGTTTGTAGCAGCTATGTCGGAAAAAAAAAAAAATGACGGAAAATGGAAATGCAGACATGCCGAGCCGTGGAGAGAAGATCGCCGGAACATACCTGGCCGGAAAATAGAAAAGCTTCGCCGGAGAAGTGAGGCGCCGACGGGATGCGAGGAAGCTTCCGAGAGAGTCGCCGACGGGATGCGAGAGAGGAAGAAGATTGAAGAAGAATAGAAGATACAGGCGTCGGAGGGTTTAAGTTAGTTTTTTTTTTTTTAAAAATCAATAATTTAGATATCCTTATCACTAAGTTGGATGAAAAAAATCGCAAAAAAAACCCCTGGCCCAGCGGTGGAACCTTTCCGGTCCACCGCGCGGGCCAGGGTTCGAATCCCAGGCTTTTTTTTTTCTTTTCTTGTACCGCCTATCTCGTCGGGATCTCGTCCAAGATTGGACGAGATCCCGACGAGATAGGCGATATCTCGGGATCGCCTGTATCGTCCAGACGATACAGGCGAATCCACCGAGACAGCGATATCTCGTCGCTATCTCGACGAGATAGCGACGAGATGATAACAGTGAAGGTCATGTACCAAGCACCCTATATCTAACTTTGTCTCCTATAACTCATTGTCCTCCTCCTATAGAGCCTTTGCCTTGTCTATTTCCTCTGTGTCTATTCCATAGGATTGGAGAGAAGCTCTAAGAGATCCTAAGTGGGAAGAAGCGATGGTTGATGAAATGAAAGCTCTGGCTAAAAATGAGACTTAGGGAGCTTGTCGCTCCTCCATCGGGAAAGAAATTGGTCGGCTGCAAGTGGGTGTTCACCGTAAAACACAAGGCTGATGGTTCGATTGAAAGATACAAAGCCAGATTGGTAGCTAAGGGATCACTCAAACTTATGGAGTGGACTACCCGGAGACATTTGCCCCTGTAGCTAAGATGAACACTATCAGAATCCTGCTATCTTGTGCAGTCAACCTTGATTGGGACTTATAGCAGTTCGATGTGAAAAATGCATTCCTCCGTGGAGATTTAGAGGAGGTGTATATGGAGATTTCTCGTGGATTTGATGATGAAAGAACGCAAGGAAAGGTGTAGATTAAAGAGGGCCTTGTACGGATTGAAGCAGTCTCCCAGAGCATGGTTTAACAGATTCAGCAAAGCCATGATCTCTTTTGGCTATTGGCAGAGCAATGCTGATCATATCCTATTTATCAAGCATCACAAGGGTAAGATGACTCTTCTTATAGTTTATGTTGATGACATGGTGACGACAGGAGATGATAAAGAAGAGATGGCTCGACTAAAAAGGCTTCTAGCACAGGAATTTGAGATCAAGGATTTAGGAAAACTACAATATTTCCTTGGAATTGAAGTTGCCAGATCAGAAAAGGGAATCTTCATTTCACAGAGGAAATATATTCTGGATCTCTCGGAAGAAACTGGTATGTTGGGTTGTAAACTGGTAAAATCTCCTATTGAGAGCAACCATAAGCTATAAGCAGGACCAGTGAATCAATTGACTTGGGAAGATATCAAAGATTGGTCGAAAGTCTGATTTATCTCTCGCACACTAGACCTGACATTGCATATGCAGTCAGCTTGGTAAGCCAATTTATGCATGATCCTCGTGAGCCTCATATGCAGGCTGTCTTTCGCATTTTGCGATATTTGAAGTCTGCTATAGGAAAAGGTCTTCTTTTCTCCAAACATGGTCACATCCGAATAGAAGCATTTATTGATGTAGATTGGGTTGGATCTGCAGATGATAGGAGGTCGACATCCGGTTACTGTACGCTTATGGGAGGAAACTTAGTCACTTGAAAAAGCAAGAAACAAAGTGTGGTTGCTCGATCAAGTTGTGAAGCAGAGTATAGAGCTATGGCTCAAGGTGTTTGTGAGTTATTGTGGTTGTGGAAGTTATTGGAAGAACTGAAGTTGTTAGAAAAGAATAATCTATCCTTGTTTTGTGATAACAAAGCTGCCATCAGTATAGCTCATAATCATGTTCAACATGACCGAACAAAGCATATATAGATTGATCGGCACTTCATTAAAGAAAACTGATAGATGGTTCTTTGAGCATATTCCATGTGACGTCTCACAAGCAGCTACCTGACGTATTTACAAAAGGAGTCAGCAATAGGACCTTTCATACATTGGTCTACAAGTTGGGCATGTGTGATATCTGTGCATCAACTTGAGGGGGAGTGTTGACTAATGAAATCAATTATGCTGATTTCTAGGCCCTAATTTATTGTGATTTGATTATGATTTGATTGTGACTTATTGTAATTTATTGTAATTTATTTACTACCTTGTAAACTTTCTTAGATAGGCTTTATTTGTTGTCTATAAATTGGGTCTTGTATACTGATTGTATACATGATAGAGAAGAATAAAAATATTCTCTTCTTCAAATTCTTCAGTATTAATAGGGCGTTTGGTTGCCGCGAAGTACAAATGCTGCAACTCTAGTTGCAGCATTTAGACAACAAATTTGTTTGGTTGGTTGTAAAAGCATTTTGCAGCATTTACTAGTTGCAACTTGTATTTCTAATATCATTTGCAGTTGCAAATGAAATTGCTGCCCAAAAAGCCCGCAATACAAGATTGCGAGTTGCAAATGCAATAATTTAAGTATTGAAAAATAATTAATTTTGGCGACTTAGAGTTGAACGCGACAGGATAAATATCAAAGTTGTAGGTTTTCGCGCACTGAACGCGATGGTAGGGTAAGAATTTAGATCTGATGTCGTTTAATAGATTTTTCTTATATATTTTCAGTATTATACAATAATTAAAAATTATTAATTTATTTTGATAAATAATTAAATAATATAAAATATATTTTACTAAACTAAATGGTGATTTAGAGTATAAAATAATATTATTGTTAAGAAATTAATGGACCTAACTCACCCCAAAAGCTAGCTTATGGGGAGAGGATTGCCCAAACTATTTAAAGGCTATCTTGGAAATACGTTTTAACCAATGTGGGACTTTAACACACCCCTCTCACGCCCAGGATTGGACATCTGGAGCGTGGAGTTTTGCAAGACTAGACATTTGCGGGTGGGACAATATCAACCACAACTTAGCTCTAATACCATGTTAAGAAATTAGTGGGCCTAACTCACCCTAAAAGCTAGCTCATGGGGAGAGGATTGTCCAAACTATTTAAAGGCTATCTTGACCATACTTTTTAACCAATATGAGACTTTAACAATTATTATGGGTCGAATTGATTCTGTTGTAATCGATCAATTATTGTTGGAGGGTAAAATGACATATTTACCCTTTTACCTCTATTTGACTAACATCTTCGTGCCTCCAATGGGCAGTGCTCGAGTCGACCCAGTCCTGAGCCCAGTTAGGTCCATTGCGAGTCAAGATGTGTTTGGCAGGACCCGGATTCCTAGAGGGGCGGCCCAGCCCGGCACGGGGTCGCCGCTTCGGGCTCAGACCGGTCTCGGACTATAAGGTCGGGCCGGGCCTACATCCCCTAGCCCGACACGATAATGGGTGCCCGGATCATGATTTTATTGTGTCTGGCTATCAAACTAGGTTTGGCAAATTGTGTCGGGCCTAAGTTTTCGGCTCGGTCTGCCCTGAAAAAATTTGTGTCCGGCCCAGCCTGAAAAAATTCGTGTACGGCTCGACCCGAAAAAATTCGTGTCCGGCCTGGCCCAAAAAAATTCGTATTCGGCCCGGCCCGAAAAAATTCGTGCCCAGCCTTGACCCAAAAAAATTCATGCCTGGTCCGGCTTGGAAACACTAGCCTGGCCCAACACGAAAAATAATGGGTTGGCACGGCCCGGTCCATTTAGCCCGATACCACTAAAAATATATAAAATCGGGTTTAAATATGGTAATTAACG
Organism: Canna indica; assembly: GCA_034359265.1. Classification (NCBI taxonomy): domain Eukaryota; kingdom Viridiplantae; phylum Streptophyta; class Magnoliopsida; order Zingiberales; family Cannaceae; genus Canna; species Canna indica. The sequence continues at coordinate 23,758,186 of CP136898.1, read as the reverse complement.
AAGTTTAAATCCGCTAATACTGATCGGAAGTGTTTATTGGGCTATCGGGCCGGGTCGGCTTGATAACACTTGGCCCGCCCTGGTACAATAAAGGATCGGCCTTATCGGGTCGGCCCGATAACGGCTGAACCCGATAAAAGCCGGCCTGAACCCTATTTTTTCGTGCTGGGTTGGGTTGGGCTATCGGGCCGGGCCGAAAACTGCCACCCCTAAATCAGACCGTGCCAAAATTACTAGACTTAGATACGAAGATGCAAGTTGCAAGTGTAATTGCAACTTCCATTTGCGGCCAACCAAATGCTTGCAAATAGAAGTTGTAGCTTTACTTGCGGGCAACTAAATAGTAGGTTGCAAATTTTATTCGCGGGCATTTGCTTTTGCATGCAAATACTTTTTGCAGCATTTGTACTTGCGGGCAACCAAACGCCCCCTAAGTGAATTAATAAAAGTTAAATTTAACCTACTACATGCATATCCTCGTATAGTGTTTTGTGACTTCTGTTCCATCTTTCATCAATTTTTCTCCACCACTTCTTATAGCACGTTCTTAATTTCTTTTTAATCTCCTCTTTTGCTTTATTCACTACTTCTTACAAGAATCCCATTTGAGCTTTATTGTTTATGGTTGGAGTTAAAACATATTCTATATAATCCTACAACCTAATTCATGTACAAATTTTATAAACACTTAAGACCCACCCTAGGAGTCATAGCATGAGATTATCAGTTCCATGGACTCAAATTATAAAATCACCAGAGTCTATGACAATAACAAAATACCTCATAAGGATTTCTATGCAAACTAAGTGGTTGTTCTGTTGCCAATTGGAATCAGAATCAAACTATCATAATTGATAAAGAACTAAGATATAAATTAATAAAGTAAAAGACTTAAATGCAAATTATACTTGACTCCTCCAAACCTGAGTACACATATTTGAGCATAATAGAAACTTCACTCCATCTCAAATTTGATAAACATATATATGCTTTTACTACAAAACTAACCCCATGTGATTTGATTTTACCTCATTTAATATGGTTCAATCAAAATTTAACCTGAAATCCTGAGCCAGCGTATGGCATTCATTTCCGAACTGACCAGATCCAACCCAATTTAGGCCATCTGTTCACCAAGTCAGGTTGGGTTAAAAAACTATGACTTGAAAAATTTAGATCAGATTGGATTTGTGTCCAATTTATGCTGCCTTATTATATGTCTTAAATCCATCCTCCATGATCGACAATGAACAACTTACACTGTATCCAACTATCCATTATGATTACTGAAATATTTTACACAGTTACATAACATTTCCTAAATTTCTTAGTTTCCTACTTGCATACGATTTCGTCCTTGAATTACAGATATATTTCTTTTAAGTTGCTCCTTTCTCACCATTTGCCTTGATCCTTTTTGATATGCCATATATATGTAAGGTCCTAGGAGCTGCAATGATTTATGCACGGGTTGGAGAGAGCTCTCTTGTCTACACCGGGGATTATAATATGACTCCAGATCGACATCTTGGAGCAGCTCAAATTGACCGCTTACAATTAGACCTTCTTATAACTGAGTAAGAATTATTATATGTGAATTACTTCTTTTGCATTTTAATTAGCAAGAGAAAAATTCTTGTCTTGTTGATATCTATAAATCATTGCATGCAAGATGAGTATGAATTATTATATGTGAATTACTTCTTTTGCATTTTAATTAGCAAGAGAAAAATTCTTGTCTTGTTGATATCTATAAATCATTGTATGCAAGATGAGGATGGAACATCATCCAACATATCTATCACAATATATTCTGTGTCATATTTAGTTATTTACATGTGTACCTTTGGCTCCTCTTTATTCATTTTCATGTTCTATTGTCAATAACTTCTTGACTCCAAGATAGATATGTGATATGTTCCATCTGGATATGGATAGTATGACATGTGTAGTAATTAGCAACCAGGAACTTAGGGAATTAAACAAATTGTGCAACCGAGAGGCATTAGTGCCACAAAAGAAGATGACACTGATGGGCAAGATGATAAAATGGACATTCTGGGAAAAGGATATGAGTACTTGTGAACTTGGTGATTGTTTAGAATGAATTCAATTAGCAATGGATGTGGACGTAAATTACTAAAATTTTCAATGGCAAAGTGACAGTAACATTGTTTTTGAGGCAATCAAAACGTCAAATTAGGAAACTCACCCATTACTTCTCATTTCTCAATACTTCTGAAATGCTCCTCATTTTTTATTTCAGCTATGATTTGGTCATAATTATAGGTCAGTTATATGTTTCCTAGTCCTACCATGGTTAGGACTTAGGATTCCAAGTCATGTGGAAATTTAAACCTATATATTTGTAGCCCTTGGCGCATTGGGAGGCTGTTCAATTGGAAAAAAAAACATTAAACTTTTCTTCTTTCTCTCTTGTTCTCTACTGCATAGGATTATCATACTTTTTGGCAATTTGGCATGTGCATACATCATAAAGTAGTTAAAAGCAAGGGAACTATTAAGAATATAAATTTGTAAATCATGTCCCCTTTAGATGAGATAGCACTGATAAATAAGTTGGATGGTAATAGAGTAGGATGCCTTGTGTACTATTACTAATCATACCAAGGTCACATATCTGAGAAACATATTCCAGTTAAGTCAATTTCCATGTGTGGGGCTTGAGTTGGTTTAGTCTAATCCATTTTGCATGCCCAAGTGCAATAGGGAATATTGTCTCATCTAAAATCTCAGGTTTTAGATGGAACAACATGGATAAAGAAGTTGAGAAAATTTTGTTGAAATTGGAACATATGCACCCAGTCTGATGACTTCTGCTGACCTATTTATGAGCTGGTAGGTGGACCAAAAAAAAGGTAGACTAAACCACCCTTGACCGAATCCCAAGCTGCTTGAGTGGGCAGAGTGCTGACTTCTTGCACCTTTGCAGTTGAGGTGACTGTTGACTGAGTCTTCACCTTCCTGGATGTCCCTATAACTTCACCCCCTCCCTCAACAAAATGCTTATCCTTGAATGCCAGAAAAGGAAAATCATGCCAAAACAAGTCTTCCAACCTCCATGATGCTTTAGTTGGCAATAAACCTGTTCAATGAATATGGAATCTGTGCTTCTCATGAATGCGTCTGGAATCAAGAATTGCATGGGACAATGACATCAGGTTATCAGCCTGCCTCATTCATAATTCTTTCTCAATTCATGGGTAATTTGATAGTGGCATTGTGCAGACAGCAAAAGTTTCTGTGCTGGTATCTGATGAGAGGTGTTAAATTTGATTGGATGATCAACTTCTCCAAAAACTTAAGCTGTTGAGAAAGCAACCAATCTATATACATTTATATTCTTGGCACTCTCCCTCATATGTAGGTGGGTAAACTGGATTTGACCCAAGTCGAACATGTGCACTGACTAAACTTAATTGGGGGTATATTTTGTTTTTAATACTAAGCTAGGAGGATTTGAACTCATGACTTCCTGCCTGGTACTATGTTAAATTTGATTGGATGACCAACTTCTCCAAAAATGTAAGCTGTTGAGGAAGCTGTATATTCTTAACAAGAGGAACATAGCTTTCTTGTTTGTTTGAGAAACTGAAGATACCTGAGTGCTTAGTTATAAATACGGGCATATTGAAAAACTTGTTTAATTTTGCTGCTGTCATATGCACTATTCTTTATCCTGCTTTTAACATTTTATCTGCAGTATCTTAATATGATTCTCTTTTCACTGGTACTGTACAATTATTGTCTCTGCACGATGTTTTCTCATATGAATGTTTTTTGCAATTTGCTTCATATTTTGTTTTCTGCTTTGGTTTCTCTCATTTCCAGATCCACATATGCCACAACCATACGTGACTCAAAATATGCTCGAGAAAGGGAGTTCCTAAGGGCGGTATGTGGTCCTTGCTACTCTGCATATAAGAAAGGCATTGTTAGATACTTTATCATTGATAGGAAATATTGAATTTAAGTGTGTTGATCTGTATTATGGGTTCTGATGTCGTGTGACTTAAGTCACCAAATATTTTATTTTATGTAAACATACTATAAAGTGATATGGTTTGGAATGCATTGTCAATCAATATTGCTACTAAAATAAGTCAAAGTAACAATACTTGAAATGAGAACCTGAGAGACCAAGTGAAATTGCTAGTGCAGTGCACTGTTTATGCTCCCTACTTTTATTCCTTTCATTTTTTTTATTTTGAGTCAATATGTGGTTCCATCTTGAGTTAGTAATTTAGTGCTTATGTTTCAGGCAGTTAAATCTCCCTCATATGTAACTGTCCACTTCTATTTTGTTTGATTCTGTCTAGAAACATGCCCATTTGAATTCAGGCTATGTTTTGGGAATTTATCTTTGTTAAGATACAATTCAATAAACAGGCCTTTTCCTAATTGCTTTAGCTTTTAGAAAGGTGGTTGCGCAATTAAATTTTACATGGTATTGTAGTAGTGGGTTCATAATTCAATTCCTTCCAATATCAATAATAAAAACTCCTCACGTTAAGTTAGTACACATATTTAGCTTGGGTCAGTTGAGTTTGCCCAACCATAAATGATGGGGATTGTTAAGAATATAAATGAATAAATGCTCCTACTTAAGCTTATGTGTGATGCCAATGGAATGATGCATATCTGATTTATATGCATGTATACAACTCATGTGGGCAGGCAGCTTGGAATAAATGCCACAACCATAAGAGACTCATGCAGGATGCCGATGAAATGATGTACATCCGAAGAAGAATTATAGATCCCTTCTTAGACTATATAAGCGGAAGGTTTGTGGTTCTTTGAGAGTGGGAAACCTAAGAGAATATTACTAAGACAATTAAGAGACTTTTTACTTATCTTAGTTAAATTAATGCTGTTTCCGTAGACAAAGCTAAAGGTGGCATAAGTAGCTTGCAGTTGAGCCCAAATATTTGGAGTGATGGTTCTTTTTTCTTGTTGTTAAGAAATTAGTGGGCCTAATTCCAAAAGCTAGCTCAAGGGGGAGGACTGCCCAAACTATTTAAAGGCTATCTTGACTATATTCTTAAGGAATGTGGGACTTTAACACACCCCCTCTTTGTGGGCCTAACTCCACCCCAAAAGCTAGCTCAAGGGGGAGGATTGCCCAAGCTATTTAAATGTTATCTTGACCATATTCTTAAGGAACGTGGGACTTTAACACTTGTATAACACATTAAAGCATATAACATGTTGCATAAAGATTTGATCACGGTTTAAAATACCGTACCGTGCCGGGCGGTACGGTCGGTATTTACCGGTTTTCTCAAAAACCAGTATACTGTACACCCGGTACCGGGTGCATTGATATATACTGCCCGGTACGGGTGGCATTTATCAAATACCGCCCGTACCAGGCGCCCAGGCGGTATTTATAAAATACCGGGCGGTAACCGCATGGTATGAGAGCTTGTCATTGCGCTGTTTTAAAACAGCACAATGTTGCCAAAAAAAGTGATAGCACAGTGCTGCCAAAACAACACAATAAAAAAATAAAAAAAATAATTTTTTTTCCACTCATTACGGGTTTTGATATCAGCCCGTACCGAGTGTCGGTACGGTACGGTACGGTATGGTACGGTACCAGATATTTTAAACCATGGATTTGATTGTGCCTTTGTATGGTTAATTATTAATTTAGGTTTGACCACCTAGGCTGTTATACTTCTATAGCTCAATTTCTTTTTCTTCTATAATAGAAAGGAGCTAAAAAAGTCATCATCTTATAGGCAAGGAGTATGTACATATAAAGATTCATCTCGTACAATATACCTAGACCCAAATATGCATCATAGTGTAAAAATATATCCAAACACCCATAAGAGCTTATCATATTTTTTACAGGTTTTATTTTAGGCTTTTGATTAGTTCATCTGTCCTGCATCTTAGGTCCACAAGTGCATTTCTGGTGGAGGAAAAGTTCTGATCCCAACATTTGCTTTGGGAAGAGCACAGGTATTGGCTAAACAAGTTCTTACAGTTTTTTGGCTTCAAACTTCTGATGGATAAGGCATCTGATCTGATTCTAATTAGCCAACTGTGGGTTCTGGACCCACCAAGTGTACAGTTTAGTTTAATTTAGCTTCCAACCTCTGTTACAGAAGATTTTTACATGACTTGTCTTTTTCTTTTAGTATTTTAATGTTTTTTCTGAAAGTTGATTTTCTTCTTGCAAAATATGAAAAATACTGCATGTACCTAAAATCTCTTTGTTACTTCTATTATTTTATACAAATTTGTTGTAAAATTTGCCCTATTTTTCTTCAAAAAACCAAATACAGTTTGAAATTTGGTATTGGCCTTTGACTTTGTAGGCATGTGAATCACTTTTGGAGCTTCTATACTTGAGGTGATGAAATTTGAGTGGTGAATAATCAGCTTAGGGACATCTTGTATTATTACCGAAATATATCCTACACTATGCACTTTTTCTCATTTGTGGCCAATTCCAAAATATTACCAAATTATATATAGAACTTTGACATTTGTCTCAATTACATCCTCGCGTCAACTCGTACATAGATTAAAATAATATTTTTTTTATTTTATATTAAAAAATCACTCCATGTTCACCTCGGACATGGCTCGGAGTGATTCTTTAGAATAAAATAAAAAATATTATTTTATATTATTTAATATAAATTGAAGTGATTTTTTTAATTTTTTTAATAAAAAATATTATTTTAATCCACATAAGAAAGTCATGTCATCGTCTTAACGGGGCTGCCGACGGAGAGTTAACAGGAGAATGTAATTGAGACAAATGTCAAAGTTTTGGATTTAATTTGGTAATATTTTGGAATTGGCTACAAATGAAAAAAAGTGCATAGTTCAGGATATATTTAGGTAATTACCCTTGTTTCTATTGTTTGATGAGCATACCATTTCTGCTTTGATTGCGGTACGTAACTGAGTTGGGTGATCTTAATTGAGGTTAGTTGCATAAATGTTCGGTTGATAAGAAAACTTCATATTCAGAGCTCAAAAATAGAATACTAATGGACACATTCATGCTTTGGTCCCGAAGACAATATTTGTCAAACCCTGATCCCAAAGAAACTGGAAAGGCAGTCTTTCTTTTTTCTTTTTAAAATGCTAATCATTTGTATTGTAAGTTACAATACGTGGATATGGTGAATGTAAATGAGTGTGATGCTTTGGGAACTGGGTTCTCATCTTCTGAATTTTAATAAAATCATGCTAGATGTATGAACTCATGCTTCACTTGTTGAACCTCTTTGTGCATGAAGGCATAACTTAGATGTACTTCACATGCTTTGCTTGTAGAACCTAACGAAGGTCAAATCACTGTTGACAAGTGTACTTTGTCTAAATTGATGTGCTCTTTCCTCAAGTTAAACATGCCACTGATTATACTGTTTCTTTCCCATGGAAACTATCTGTATTTAGGAACTTTGCATTTTGTTGGATGACTACTGGGAACGCATGAACTTAAAGGTTCCCATCTACTTCTCAGCTGGTATGTTGAATTTTTTTCCTTATTTCATATTTATACCCTTTTAGTTAGCAATTTTAGAATAATATTATTCTGCCTTTTGTCATGCTTGTTTTGTTTGAATGCAGTTCCTATTTACCTAGAAAATTAATTTTCTAGCAATTTTTGTAAGATAATATTAATTCACTTCAACAGCTCAGAGGAAAAAGGAGGAAAATATCACATAATATGATTACATAAAGAGTATAATATATAAATTCATGTGACGAACATTACATTGAAGCTAGCACACAGCAAACATAGACCATTATGTGAGACAAAAATGCTCATACTTACCTTAACTTGGAGCATATATATCAGCCTCACTTGTCCTTAAGTATTTTCGCACAGTAAGGTGCTTGAATACTGTGTATCTAAAAATTAGACAAACGATGCAAGTGTGAGGGGGTTGACAATTGAAGCAAGATAAGAAATACTACGAGCAAGGTGTTGACAACCGAACTGGACCCAGAATCGGTGGGGGCCCTGTTTACTGTACTGAATCAGTTTGAAGACCAGTTCAAACCAAATATGCTTCAAAGTCAGATTGGAGAGATGGATGGTGGCTGATCCTTGTGTTGCTGTAGGCTGGAGGACAGGCTGCCTTGGTTGATGGCAATGGTTGGACAAGAAGTAAGCCGCTTAATGGTGGTGTTGGTGCAAGTGGAAGACAAGCCACCTCATGGTGGTGGCTGAGGAAGAGAAGGAGCTGCCTTTTGGTGATGACTAGAGGAAGAGGAAAGGCCTCCATGGAACAAGAGGAAAGGCTGCTTGCTAGCGGTGGCTGGAGTAAGATCCGCTTGTTGGTTGTGGCTGGAGCACAAGAAAAGCCACTTGATGATTACAAATAGAGGACGCGGTTGAGAAAAGGCCACTCGATGGCTATAGGCCGAGCATGGGGTTGAGCTAGCTGATGGTGGTTGGTCATATAGAAGGCAAGACTACCTACTCGCAACTAATGACGAGAGGGATGCTTCGGCAGAAGTTGCTCGAGAGGAGATGGTTGACCCTAAACTCTAGGGAAAACCCTAGGAGAGGAAGAGAAGAGAAGAAATTTTGGGAAATAAGACTATACGGGCATGCGAAAAGACATGGACTAATGGCAACCTCTAGTGCATGTTTACTTCATAGGATAAGGGAGGGTAGGATAAGGAATGGATTAATATCTATTGTTTGTTTAGTGCATGGGTTAGAAGAAAATGGAAATAAATGAATGAATATAAAATTAATATTATATCCGATGTACACCGGATTTAAATAATTCATATCCAATCCCACCTCATTTATTATTCAATCCAATCCAATCCTATCCACTAAAGCAAACATACCACCAAGGTTTAAAATCTCGGTACCGGTACCGGTACCATACCGTACCGACACACGGTATGGTCCGGTACGGGGAATAGCATACCGTTTTTTTTTTTTTTTTTTTTTTTTTTTTTTTTAAGAGTTAATATAACTCTAAACAATACATAGTTGATGAATAAATGCTTAAAATCAATATTCCAATGTCAAATACATGAATATTAAAAGTCATTTGGTACTGTATTAGGATTTTTCACAGATACAAGAGAATTACATTAGAATTAATATAGGGCGACATAAGCACACAGCCCATTTTTCAGACCCTTTGGGCTGTGTGCTTATGTCGCCCTATATTAATTCTAATGTAATTCTCTTGTACACACGGCACGGACCGGTATGAAAATGCATACCGGTATATATTTTACACAGATACAAGGAGATATGATATATATACAAATAGGTCCCTAACAGTTTAATAAACCATCCCATATCAAGTTATATGGCTGGTTTTAAAATATAATAGATATTTTACACATACAAGGAGACATGATATACAAATAGGTCGCTAACAGTTTAATAAACCATACCATATCAAGTGACATGGTTGGCTTTTACTAGTTTTTTGAAAAACTAGTACCAATTGTATATACACCTTGGTATATACAAAATATTGGGTGTACCAATTGCATCTCCCAGTAGAAGGCTTGTATGGAGCAGTACAAGCCCAACAACTATTTTTTCAGCTATGGATTTTTTTTTTTCCAGGGGATTGGTTTTAAGGGGTTTTGAGGGCTAAATATACGACTCCTCCCACCACTCTCAATCTCTCATTCTCTCTTGGGACCGGTTTTAAGGGATTATGGAGGCTAATATATGCCTCCTACCTTCTTTACTGGACTCTATTCCTCAGCCTTCTAGGAAATTTGTATCTTTTCATTCAACTTCAAGTATTGTCGTTTGTAGCCCATGGATATTTTTCAATCAATGAGTGATTTTAAACTATGAATTTGGACTTCGGAGACTAAATTGAGATGTTTCTATGCTTTGTTAGTGTATTATGGATGTTTTGTACTCAATTTAATCATTTAAACTATAAATTAGAAGTTGGAAAGAAAAAAAAGTGTACCGGGTACATTGTGATTGTACTAAACTATATTGTATGTAGTTATGTACAATAGTAGTATTGGTACGTATATTGGAATTGGTACCACCACGAGATTTTAAACCATGGTATATAGTGAATTTACCAAACTAACCAAGCACAGTATCCAAATATGATTGGGTGATAGAGTTGGATATACCACTTTATTATACTGGTCCAACAGTTTGATTTTTTTTTGAAAGTAAGAAGCTTCCATTCTTTTCATGAGGTGTAAAAGGAATACAAGGAATACAAATATAAAAGGGGGGGGGGGAGGGAAGATAAAAGAGAAGAGAAAATAAAAACACAAGAAGCTTGTAATTTACTGGTCCAACAGTTTGATTTTTTTTGAAAGTAAGAAGCTTGCAAAAACACTAGAACTAGAAAGAAAGGAAAGAATACATCAATTCAACACTATCCAAGCTGAACACAACAGTTCAACAGTTCAATGCTACCCAAGCTCAGTCAGATAACTTGCTGCCAAAACTACTAGTGAGGAATGGCAAATTCTACAACCTTCGAAGCACCTCTGATTTTTCTCAAGCCACAAAAACCAGTTCCAAACAAGAACCAGTCTGTATCTAAATAAGCTACTGTATCTAAATTGCATATTTGCTTGTATTGTCAAACCTGTAAAATAAGCATCTTATTATATTTGCTTATAATACTGTATTTTACTATATTTTACAGGTTTGACAATTCAAGCAAATATGTATTATAAGATGCTTATTGGATGGGCTAGCCAAAAAATCAAGGGGATTTCATCAGTGCGCAATACGTTCGACTTCAAGCATGGTATTTACTGTTTACTTAAGTTACTAATTTTCCCCGTTTGCTTCTATTGATATGTTACTTGTTGGTAATCTATGTTACATGCATGGTTTAAAATACCGGTACCGGTATGCATGGTTTAAAAAATCGGCCGAAACGGTACGGTAAGCCCGGTATTTACCGGTTTTTTGGGTTAGTGGTATCCGATATATGGTATACCGGGCGGCATGGTTTAAAATACCGATACCGGTCATCATCTCGGTGGATGACCGGTACCGGTACGTACCGGTACCGTACCGTACCGACACACGGTACGGTCCGGTACGAAAATTGCATACCGAGCCTCTTTTTCTTTTTCTTTTTCTTTTAAAATACCGGTATACCGGTACATACCGGGCGGTATTTACCGGTATACCGGTACTTTTAAAATTTCGGTCTTATGCTACAGTGCAAAATGTCATACCGGGCTATACCGCCCGGTATGATAGCAAATACCGCCCGGTATTTGATAAATACCGGGCATACCGGGCGGTATTTACCGAGATATCCGGTATTTACCCATACCGGGCATCTCGGATACCGGTTTTTTGAAAAACCGGTAAATACCGAACTTACCGTACCGTACCGACCGGTATTTTAAACCATGTCGGGCGGTATGATGGTTTGTTAACGTTGGATTGCCAACAGCGCTGAGCGTCGTTGGCAACAGGTGGCCGACAGCCCTGTCGGGTTGTCGGCCACATTTGTCGGTTCGTACCGCCCGATATCGGGCGGTATTTAATCATACCGGGCGGTATACCGCCCGGTATGATAAACAGTGACCCCAAACGGCTCTCTAGCCATTTGGGGCCGGGTTTAGGGTGTTTTGGGGGCTATATAAAGCCCCCAAAACACCCCTTTCACTATCACTTACTCCTCTATCCATCAATCTCTCTCACACATCTTTTTTTATTAAGTTCTACGTTGAAATTTTGTCGAAATGGCGCCGAAATCTCAAGTCGACCCTGCATGGCAGCACGGTCGTCGGTTGGAGAAGGCTCATCACTGGCAATGCCTCCACTGTGATATGATTTCACGTGGTGGAGGCATCACTCGATTGAAGCAACACTTGGTCGGAGGACATCCCGATGTCGTCAATTGCGCCAAAGTACCGGCCGAAGTTCGGAAGATGTTCAAAGCGCAACTCAACAACAAGAAGGAGCAACGTCTTAAGACTGCAGCTCAACAAGCCGAGTTCGACCGACGAGCTACCCAAGATGTCAACGGTGGCCATTATGAGGCTCGAGGTGGCCATTACGACGAGGAGGCGGAACTTCAAGCCGACATCCGAGCTTCATTGGAGCATGCTGAATTCGAACGAGAACATATGTATTATCCCGGATCTCAATTCGAATATGGCGGCGGCAGTGGCAGCGGTGGAATAAGCAGCGTCGGCTCAACTTCGGCTGCTGGAGCAATGGACCGAAGCGGTCCAATTCCCTCCGGTCCTTATATTGGTCGGAGTTCTAGCATGAGAGCACCTCAAACTCAGAGCAGAGGAGGCCTTTGTGGATTCTTCGGAGCAAGTGGTAGGAAAACTAATGTTGATGTTTCTGATCTTGATCCCAGGGCATTTCCTCCTTCATCAGCAAAGCAACCGTGCATAGACGATGCTTGGGGCAAGACGAAGAAGTGGGAGTTGGGGAAAACCATCTCCAAATGGTTCCACTTCAGTCGGATTCCCGCAAATGCAGCCAACAACCCATACTACCGAACTATGGTGTCTACCATCCAAAAGGTAGGCCTAGGTATTACCCCTCCAACTCCGTATGAAATTTCAGGACCTTTCCTTGAAGAAGAGGTCAATGAAATAAATCAATGGATCGACGGAATCAAGCGGCAATGGGGGATTACGGATGCATTTTGATGTGCAATAGTTGGACCGGGCCAACCCGAATAAGCATCATCAACTTCCTCATCTATTCCAATAGGAGGTTATCTATCATAAGTCGGTGAACGCGTCCGATGATGTCCATAGCGCTGTCTACATCTCGAAGCTGATGAAGGAGGTGATCGAGAAGAATGAACCCCATAACTTTGTTCAAATTATAACCGACAATGGAGCCAATTTCAAAAGGGCAAGTGAGATAATTGAACTGGATTATTCTCACATATATTGGACTATATGTGCAGCCCATTGTGTAGACTTAATGTTGAAAGATATCGGTGCTATACCGATGGTGAAGACGACGGTAAAGAAGGCGCAACAAATTAAACGCTTCATATACAACCACACATGGGTACACGCCCTTATGAGAAAATTTACAGAAGGTATTTTAAAAAAATAATTTATAGTATTTATTTATTAATTAGTTTAGGTGATAATTACTAATAATAATTCCATATTTTAGGTGAAATTCTTCGACCGGGAGCGACTCGTTTTGCAACCAACTTCATCGCATTAAGGTCGTTCCAACAATGTAAGGCGGGCCTTCGATCAATGTTTACAAGTGAGGAATGATAATTTTTTATTTAATTTTCTGAAATTTATTTAATTTTAATTCATTATGCTAAATTACTTATTAAATTTATAATTTTTTGTAGCGTATTATTTAAATCCCGCATACCAGTATCGATATGATCTTGGAACGATGGATAGTTTGTTATATCCGTTTCGCAAGGTCATACAACGAATGTCGGCATCAACCAGAGAAGCAGCACAAGATCTAAATGAATTAAGATTTTTCCGAGATTCAAGTGGCAATTTCGGAGATCCATTTGCAATATCGTGTCGAGATTCTATGGATCCAGGTAGATATAATTTTTTTTCAATTTATTTATTAATGATAAAATTGGTAATCTCGTTACTAATATCAATTTTAAATCTATTGCAGTTGAATGGTGATTGCAATTTGGAATCGAAGCTCCAACTCTTCGGAAGATTACAACACGTATCCTCTCGCAAACCACATCATCAAGTGGATGCGAGAGAAATTGGTCGACCTTCGCCTTGATTCATACCAAGCCGCGCAACCGGCTTTCATATGCCCGATTAGAGAAGCTAGTATACGTTCATTACAACATGCGGCTTCGAATGCGGACATTACAAAACGAAGATATTCAACATGTAGAGCCGTTCGATGTCGAGTTCGTCCAAGACGATGCGGACCCGATAATTGATTGGTGGAGTGCAATGGAGAGCGACCAACCTCTTCTTGATGAACCAGGCGACTGGCCTTCACCAATTATATCTGATGCACTTGAGTCTGATAGCCAACTAGAAGACATGGCCATTACTCCCTTGGACTCTAAACGAATTCGGCAAGCAAGACGCCGATCGGAATCAGACTCTCCATCTTTCCAATCAAAGGGAAAAAAGAAGGCAACGCCTTCGAAGGAAACTCTGCTGAATGCGATTGCAGAAGCAGAAGAGGACGAAGAAGACGAGCCCTCCGTTCATAGCAGTAGCAGCACAGAAGACGGAGGAGATGATGATGATGATGGAGCTGGTGGAGAAGACACCGTCGTGCCATCAACACTGCCACTTGATGATCTATAGACAAATGAGCAATACTTCGATCACGCCACCCAAGATGATGACCATGGTGCTAGAATCGGACAAACAACTCAGGTGTACAAGAAGAGAGACCCGCGTCGAGGAGGTGGACCGACAACTTTGCAAGATTACCATTACGATATGATGAGTAGTTTGCAAGAGGTTTCTGAATCCACCTACTCTGTATCTAGTACCTACTCAACTGATGATACAGGGTCTAGTTCTTGGAATCCCAACAAAGAAACGCTAATGTCAATGTGGTATAATGGATACCGAGGCATTATGCCATGGGAAAATTTCCAAATATGGGCATTAGAAACCTATGATGTTGACCTTAGTCGTGTATGTCCCTAAGCCCAAGATATGTACCCATACGACGGACGTCATTCATCCACATTTTAAATATTGTATTCATGTATTTGACATTTGAATATTGATTTTAAGCATTTCTTCATCAATTATGCGGTTATTGGAGATTTGGAGTTATTTCTTTTTTTTAAAAAAACCGTCGGTATGCAATTTTCGTACCGGTACCGGCCGGCGACTGAAATCGGTACCGGTACTGAGATTTTAAACCATGCCGGTATGTACCGGTACCATACCGTACTGACACGGTATAGGCCCGTACGAAAAAGACATATCGGCCAGTGATTTTTTTTTTGTTTTTTTTGTTTTTGCTATTAAAAATTACTCCAATAACACATAATTGATCAAGAAATACTTAAATTTAAGATTTAAATGTCAAATACATGAATGTAATGTTTAAAATGCAGACAAATGACGTTCGTCGTACTCGTACATATCTTGAGAACATACATGACTAAGGCCGACACTGTAAGTCTCCAATGCCCATATTTGGAAATGATCCCATGTCATCATGCCTTGGTATCCATTATACCACATACCCATCGGTGTTTCTTTGGTGACGCCTCCACCACGACAAATCAGATTACAGTGGATGCATTGCCAATGATTAGGCTTCTCCAACCGAACATCGTGCTGCCATGCGGGGTCGGCTTGAGATTTCGGCGCCATTTCGGTAGAGTTTCAGTGTGGAATTTGAGAAAATAGAGATGAGAGAGAGAGAGAGAGTGAGAAAGATTGAGAGAGATTTGAGAGTTTGGGAGATGAGAGGGGAGTGAGGGGGTGAAATAAGGTATTTGGGGTCTTTATATAGACCACATACAACCTTAAATCCGGCCTCAAATGACTATATAGCTGTTTCGGTGATGTCGGGTCCCGTAGCAATGGGCCTTAAAAAGAGCCGTTGCGTCATACCAGACAATATCGCCTGGTATGACATCAAATACCGTCCGGTATAGGCGGTAACCGAGATACCCAGTGTCGCCCAACACCGGGTATCTCGTATACCGATTTTTAAAAAAATCGGTAAATACCGCCATACCGGGCGGTACGGTACAGTATTTTAAACCATGTTTACATGTATTGGAAAGTTTCACTTAAAGACAAAAAATATGAGCTCATTCTTTTTTAGGTGGTGTGAGCAAGCTTGCCAAAGGCGCTAGGCACACTCAAGGCGCAAAGGTCCCATATCGCCTGAGGCGAAAGTGCAAAAAAGCGCGTGCCTGAGCGAAGCAAGGCACACCTTTTTAAAAATATTATCTATACTATTCTCAAACAACAAAAAATATTATATGCAATGTAAGAATTAAATTATATGCACTATTGCACCTATAACATCAACAACTCCAATGAAGAATTAAAACATCACATATAACACAGAGTTTGTGACGCTCTTCATCCCTACTCCCTAGACATCATCCCTAGAGTCCCATCACTAAAATTACTATTAGTTTCATCATATTTCTTAGAAAAAAAACCAAGGTTTCACCTAGGTGCATAAGGCGCGCGCCTGGGGCTTCAAAAAAAAGCCCCCAGGCGCACCAGGCAGGCACCATTGAAGTCATGCACCTTGGCCAACACGGAGTGTGAGTTATCAGACACTTATTCAGATCAACCATTTTAATAAATTTGAATTTTGAAGTATGAAACTTATTTCTTTCTTTTACATAACATGATATCTTACTGTTCAAATAGTTTCATAAGATTCAGGTGTTAGTTAAATGTATACCATGTTTCATGTTATTGCAATTAAGAAATAAACAATTCTTTTCTTCAATTTCTATATTTTTAGAGAAAAACATAATACATATTATATAATTGTGTCCAGAACAAACTTCATCAACAAAGAATCCCAACATTCACATGACTCTGCGATTTGTGTATCTAGCAAACTTATTTGATACTACTGAACAACCTCTTTTTAATAAAATACCAACCAGCTTTGCTGCAAGTATTTTGTGATCTTCCCAGGTCTTTCAGCTACCATGATAATGTTGAGGTACCACCTGGGACATTAATTGCAGCTTTAGAATCTGAGAGTTGAAATGTTTATGCATAGATACTCTTACTGAAGCTTGATAGTTATATCAAAGATGAAAAGTTGTTGGAGCATTTTAGAAATCGGAATTTGGAGAGCAATCGACAATGTGGAAAAATGTTTTAGACTTGTATGTTAGATTGTGCACTACAATATCACAGGAACACATGGTCAAAAAAGAAAATGAACTTGTAAAATGACCATAACTTAATTTTTTAAAATAAGTTGGTTCTAACTATTTTGAAAATTTTAAGAAGCCTACACCCTTCTACATCAAAATCGATATATAATTTTTTTTCCAATTTTATGAACTTTGGAATGCATTATTTTTTTCCATTTCTTGCTATAAATTCCATAGCTAATTTATTGGCAAATTTACAAAACTTTGCATCTCTGGAATTTGGAAAAACACTATTCCTTTGTTAAGAAATTAGTAGGCCTAACTTCACCCCAAAAGCTAGCTCATGAGGAGAGGATTGTCCAAACTATTTAAATGTTATCTTGACCATATTTTTAACTAATGTGAGACTTTAACACACCCCCTCACGCCTAGGATTGGACATTTGGAGCATGGAGTTTGCAGGATTGGACATCAACCATTGATACCATGTTAAGAAATTAGTGGGTCTAACTCCACCCCAAAAGTTAGCTCATGAGGAGAGGATTGCCCAAACTATTTAAAGGTTATCTTGATCATATTTTTAACCAATGTGAGACTTTAACATCCTTTATCATCCTTTTGTTACTAGCTTCTGGTAATTCGATCAATTAATTTATCTAATTTTTACTAAGTAGAATTTTTTTTGCAAAAATTCCATATTGATTTGACAATAAAGGTTTAAGATTTTATTTGCATTTAAGTTTTTACACATAGCCATGGTAACTTTTTTAATTGCCTTAAATTAATTATTTGGGATTTTACAAATTATTGCAATGCTAATAGATTTTTGTCTTTGTTATTTCATATAATCATATTATGTTTTGTGATCATACAGTGTGCCCGTTTGACCGTTCTCTTGTAAATTCACCTGGACCATGTGTTCTTTTCGCAACGCCAGGGATGATTAGTGGTGGGTTTTCCCTTGAGGTTTTTAAGCAATGGGCTCCATCAGAGCTAAATCTGGTTACACTTCCTGGGTATCTTCTAACACTGGTTCAATTATACATTTTTCAAGCTGCTCTTTATTTTGTTGGACAAGATTCTCACATATACAAAAGTTTATTTGCATAATCTTCTAGGATTATTGTCTAATCAACTACTATAATATTGCTACTAGTAAAATGAGAGCGTCAAGGAATGTTGAAGTCAATGGCAAAGCTAGGACCCCATAACCTAGGGGGGGTGCAACATTTTAAATATATTATCAATCAGATAGAATTTCGGTAAAGTCGGAGTTGTATCTAACATTGGTGCAATCTATGGCCATCAATTTTTTAGGAGTTGGAAGACCTGTTTTATGGATCAGAATCTCAGATGTGTCCTTCGTTACCATGTCATTTCCTAATAGTTTGATCTTTTGAGATAAGTGGTCACTCAGTCAAAAGTAATATGACATCAGCATAGAGTAGGTCTTGTGTTAAGTTCTGTCAAAGTTGCATATAAGAGAAAATATAAACCCTTATGTTAAGTTAGTACACATGTTGAGCTTGGGTTGCTGCAGTCTAGTTTGATTGCCACTACACCAGGGGAGTGTTAAGATTATAAATTATAGATTGAGTCCCTTGAGTCCCTTTCTGGCAGCTTAAGCTTTTGAGGTAAGTGGTTACCCAATCAAAATTAACAATGATATTTCATTGTTGGAAAACATTTTTTAGGAGTTGGAAGACCTGTTTTATGGGTCAGAAACTCAGATGTTGTCCTTCGTTACCATGTCAAGGTTCAGTTTTCTTTCGGTGTTTATTTTTTTTATTTTTTTAGGAATTATTGGTTTGCATATATATATATATATACGGCCGGTATTTATCAGTTTTTCAAAAAACTGAAATACGATACACTCGATACAGGTCGGTACCGGGTGTATCGATAAATACCGCCCGTACTGGGCGGTATTTAATGTCTACCGGGCGATACCGCCCAGTATGACCCAACGGACTGTAGCTGAATGGTCCCAAACGACTATATAGCCGTTTGGGACCAGATTTGACCGGTTTGGGGGGCTATATAAACCCCTCAAAACATCTCTTTCACCCCCACTCACCCCTCTACCCTTGCAAACTCTCCTAACTCTCAAATATCTCTCAATCTTTCTCAATCTCTCTCTATCTAATCTCTATTTTCTTAATTTCCATATCGAAACTCTGCTGAATGCGATTGCAGAAGCGGAAGAGGACGAAGAAGACGAGCCCTCGATTCATAGCAGTAGCAACACAGAAGACGGAGGAGATGATGATGAGGATGATGGAGCTGGTGGAGAAGACACTATCGTGCCATCAACACCGGCACCTGCCAATTTGTGGACGAATGAGCAATACTTCGACCACTGCACCCAAGATCAGGATCACGGTGCTAGAATAAGAGGAACAACTAGGGTGTACGAGAAGAGAGGCCGGCGTCGAGGTGGACCGACAACTTTGCAAGATTACCATCACGATATGATGAGTAGCTTGCAAGAGATTTCTGAATCAACCTACTCTGTATCGATTATACGGATACAAGGACTAGTTCTTGGTTTGCCAACAAAAAAACACTAATGTCAATGTGGTATAATGGATACCAAGGCATTATGCCATGGGATAATTTCCAGATATCAGCATTGGAGATCTACGGTGTCGACCTTAGTCGTGTATGTCCCTAAGAGATGTATGAGTACGCCGGACGTCATTCGTCCAAATTTTAAATATTGTATTCATGTATTTGACATTTGAATCTTAAATTTAAGCATTTCTTGATCAATTATGTGTCATTGGAGTTATTTTTAATAGTAAAAACAAAAAAAAAATATATTTTTTTCAACCCGGTATGAGTTTTTTGTACCGGTCCGTACCGTGTCGGTACGGTACCACCGGTATATACCGGTACCGGCCAGTGACCGAAATCTGTACTGGATATAATTTTTCCATTAATTAAACATGGAAAACTTTCATGCATTGGTAAAACAATTTGGAACATTTTTTTGTCGCAGATATTGTGGAAATGATACTATTTGGTGTGATATAGTTTATTGGTTAGTCATTCTGTATGTGTGAAGTAAAACCATTTTTTATCTTTGTTGTGCTGTTCTAGTTATATTTTAGTTCTTCTTGCAGATACTGTGTCGCAGGTACCATAGGGCATAAACTGATGTCTGGAAAACCAACCAAAATTGATTTGGATAAGGATACTCAAATTGATGTCAGATGCCAGGTTACTGCCTCAATGTCATTATATACATAATAATATATATTAAAATTCTAACTATTGTGTTCAATCCATGCTGGATGTTCTTCCTTAATTACACTAATGGTGTGTTTGTTTCACAGTTTCACTGAATAGGATAGGGTATTGAGTAGGATAAGAAATTAGAGGATGTTGGATATAATCTTTTTATCTGGTTCAGGTGTACATCGTATGTACATCATATATAACATCAATCTTATCTTCTTGTATTCCTATCTCCTTTTAATCCAAACTGCAAACAAATGGGGGATGAGAAGATTACTTTAGCAACTTATTCTATGTTTTCTTTCATCAATTTGGATGGGTACAAAAAAAGTGTTTTCTTAAGTTCTATTCTGTTGTGAATTGGCATCCAAGCAACAATATGTAGTCTCACTGGATTGTGCTCAAGGGCATTCAGTCAACGAGTGGACAAAGAGTAGTTCAAAGCCCAAATTGAGGATCAGAATGGGGAAAAACTAAATCCTGGTCATATAGGACAAATAAACACATAATGAGAACAGCAAAGCCAGGAGGAAAAAGGATTCAGAACTAGGTTACCAACTTATTGCTAAGGTGTTAAGGATACCAAGAATTACTTCATGCAACAAAGTAAATTATGGGCTCTATGAGTGCTCTGGCAATGATACTCATCCAACTCCATCTACCTTCCTTATTTGGCTCTTGGAACTCTTGACCTTTTCATCTCTCTTTTTGTCAGCATCCTATCGTTCTGGAACTCCAGTAGATTTCCCTGAGATTTCAGATTGGAATTCTATCTTGTTGGATAAAGTACTTAAGCAATTGCACTCTGAGTTGTCTGTTTGAATTATTTTCTTTGACGGGAGGTTTTTCTTTCACTTTTTGGATATAACCTTTGCAGTATGACTCTTCTATTGCATGGATTTTATTCATTCTCCTGAAAAGCTTGTGTTTGTAGACTCCTATAAAATTTATTCTTTTTTCCTGATGCATGTATTCTTCTACATCTTATTTTCCTTTTTCTCCGTGCAGATCCATCAGCTATCTTTTAGCCCTCACACTGATGCTAAAGGGATCATGGATCTTGTTGAGTATCTGTCCCCGAAACATGTGATACTTGTACATGGAGAAAAGCCTAAAATGGCGTTACTGAAGGAAAGGATTCAATCTGAGCTGGGCATCCAGTGCTATTATCCGGCAAATAATGAAACAGTGCTGATTCCATCAACCCAAAGTGTGAAAATAGATGCCACTAAGATGTTCATTAATAGCTGTTCCAATGCTAAGCTGCAAGGTGTAAAAAGAAGCTTCCTGTTCATTTCAGATTCTAGTTCCAGAAGTACTGAAATATCAAAGCTGCTAGAAGAGGATGTAACAGCAGAAGGTATCCTTGTGATGGAGAAAACTAAAACAGCAAAGATTATCCATGAGGATGAGCTTCTACATACCCTCAGAGTGGAGGAACATCAAGTCCAGTTTGCCTTTTGCTGTCCTATGGAAGTTACTAGCTTGCAGCCTGAATTAATTGAAGCAAAATCTCATGAGGATTCTTTGATGGAGTTGGATGTCCCAAGATCTTCAGCAACAGCAGATAACAGAACAAACAAAGGTTTCATTAATGGCTTAGTTGCAATATTTAAGATCAAAATTGACTGCAAAGATCTTCAAATTGCTTCTGATCATCTGCAGCTACGATCCTTTCGGGTTTGCATTTGTTCAAGTGAGCACTGTTCTTATAGAACCAAGGAGAAAAAGGACATAAGTAAATCAGTAGTATATTTCTGCTGTAGGTGGTCATTTAGTGATGACAAATTGGCCAGAAAACTGCTTCAAATTATGGGGCAGTCGGATTCATCATAGATAAGTGTTAGTCTCAGTGAAGATCTTTCATAGTTTTATATCCGAAGAATTCACAGTACACTGAAACAACAGGAATATGCCCACGTAGCTGTCATTTGTAGAGTTTCTTTTTGAGTATAATTAGTGGAGACGTTCTTCCTCGATATTTAAGATATTTATGTCTTCGATCTGTGGAACACTTAGCTATCATTTTAAGTGCATGGTTTGTCTCCTGCAAAAGTTTAATGCAGTGACCAATTAAGGAATATACAACATGATCTTCGTGAATATTTTCAAGGAACATACAATGAGCAAAAAATCTGCTTTTACTCATTGGTCATCAAATCTCTGCCAAACCTAAATTTTGGATCTCTTCTAGGGTGTGGTCTACATGAAATCTAGTGTCAAAGGATAGGTAATAAGAAAGAACAGCTTTACGCAATTACGCTTACGGTTTATATCTTCTTAGGCTTTTACTGTGGTTCTCACTGCAAAATTATTACTTATCAGATACCAATTAATTGGCCACTGACATTGTCAAGATTTGCCTTTCTTTACTGTTCGCATGAATTTAATTCTGGAGTTTTCAGAGTAAATCAACAGCGATAGGATTCGGCAACAATGTTTAAAAAATTGGATCAGGTTTTAAATTTGTTGGACCTTTGGTTAACTGTTTAGCAGGTTGAATTGGTTCAGATTAGAAAATAATAAAAGTGAATTAGGAAAATTACCCAGAATCGAGTTTGATAGGTTTTATATGGTCCAGTAGTTCTTGAGCAAGTTTGACTGAATTTAGTTTCTAATTAAAATTTCTTGTGATATCTCTAATGGTAAATAATATGTTAATAGCTGTTTTTGATTAGGTAAATTATACAGCATGAAGACCAATATGCTTAGATGTCTAACCACTAAATTTCTCAAATAAAATATTATGAAATACTAATGTGACCAATTTTGCTTAGTCAATTGATAAAAGAAGATGACTGATTTACACATGTTATAAAAAAATATTTTTGATTTTTCATATATATTTAAAAGTCATATTGATTTGTTCCAGTAATTTACGAGTTATTTCAATTTGATCCAATTATTTAAAAATTAAATTAAAATGGTTCTTAATCAAATAAGATAAATGTCTAGACATAATATAATCTTTGTACACATTAAGTTAGAGTGTGCAATTTATACAAGGGTTATTAGCCAAATATAATCCCAATTTTGACAAAATTTGTAGTTGTGGTCAATCTTTTTATTGGTCTCAATTGTATGAAACATGCTTAACGTTGGCTGCCAATATTTCTGAATCAACCATACATGAAAGTGGGTATAGAACTGGAATCAAGAATATACCTGATGTGCATCGTCTCTATTTATAGTACAAGTTTGAGGATGTCTTGGGCGATGATGTCTCTTTGAATCTCGCGGGGATATACCTGAAATAGGTCGAGGTTTATTTCGGAGATGTCAGACTCATTATTGCCTAAGCGCTGGTATTAATGAAGGATATGAGTGTCCTTGTATGGTTGGTTGGAGCCCCCAAGCTAGGTTTTGACTTGAATCTGATGTTGGTGCTTTTGGGTCTTGATCCAGTCGGACCAAAGTACCAGTCCAATTTTGTAATACCCCAATTTAGTCCCACATAGAGAGTATATTGAATGTGATGTTGACTTATAAGACTTGACGGGTGTACTATCATCAACTTTAGCTTAAGCATTTTAATTAGACTAATAAGTTGGGCGATGAAATTGATGGGTCAATTATCCCATAAAGCGAATTGTAACAAGTTCAAAATTCAAAATATATAAAACAATATTTTCTTGCCATGTCATCATCTCCAAAAGTAACATATGATGTTGAGAGAGAGAGAGAGAGAGATGGTTGAGATTGTAGTAACAGCAACAAGGCGATGTGATGTGCTCGATCCCACAATCTCCCCATCGGAGGGGAGAGAGAGGTGGAGCAGAAAGAAGATGATATGGGAGGACAATATATTCACATTCTCTCTCCGTAGGTCTAACATATATTGCTATTGAAGATGATAACGTGAAAAAAAATATTATTTTATACATTTTTGATTGTTACACGAACAACTTAATAAATTAATTAACGGAATATAGATGGCTGAATATTGAAACCAACGTTAAACATGTTCAATATAGTTGAGACCAATAAAGAGATTAACCACACCCGAAGATTTCGTCAAAATTTAAGATATATTTGGCTAATAACCCTTTATACAATCACATGGAATTGAATGGAAAATCTATAAATCCATTAAGATAACCATGAACATATAAATTGGCAATATGTATTAATTGGCCCATAATTGAACTATATATAGTACTGAAAATTTATTATTGCTGGTGCTTGGTGGCTTTTTATATCAAATTTTATAAATCTGAAATCTAAACTATTAATTTTATTGTATTGAACATTAAATCTTTTACATATACACGTACTCTTTTGATAAAACTTTAGCTATTCATTGTATATAATTAATTTCAATTAATTCAGTTAATTAAAATTTAAAATCTAAACTATATTTCCTAACAATTATTTACCCTACCCGGAACTATAAATTGCAAATTGATGAAATATGAAACTACAAAAAAAAGATTATCAAAATCAGAATAAATTCTAACAATGTACGTTATATGCCTTGGATGTTATTTTAACAAAATAAAATATACTATTTGTGTGAAACAACATATTAAATACAAAATATTTTTTTTTTCAACATTTTTTGTCTTATCTCCTCTCTTCCCTACCGTCATCGGTGTCTTGTGAGCGCATCATCATCACCAACCGTGGATGCCTAATTATTATATCACCGACGGTCGATGTAGCCCAATCTAAGCCGTCAGTGATGAGTTTTTTTATTTTTGCGCACATTCGCATCATCAATTAATAAGCAATGGCCGATGTAAGCTGTGTCTACTATGTTATTTATATCACTGACGACCTGTGGGCCCTCACTAAGCCGTGACTACTAAGTTATTTCATTTCGCGCTTCGCGTCTTGTGCGTGCCATCGGCTATGAGTGACGGCCGCTGCTATCGTTGAAAAGCCATGGATATTTCTAACGGCCTAGGTGGCCATCTGTGAGCCCTGATGCTGGAAACCATCATTCTAGTAGTGACATAAACACTCACCCATCCTCTCTTATGTTGCCGCTAGTGCTTTAATTAAAAGCCTTTGAAATTCATTTTATCCTCCCTACAAGGTCATATGTGCAGTGTTAAAAATTCATAGAGGCTAGGGTTTGGAAAATGAAGAAAGGAGAAGAGAGGAGAAAATAAAAGAGGAGAGAAGAGGAAAATATTGAAGAAGTATTTTGAAGTTTCTTTTCAACTTAGACTAGTCAAAAAATGACGACAAGGAGGAAGGAGATCAAAGATGCCAAGGAGTGGATGTCGATGTAGTTCTAGCAGAAGCGAATAATTTTCTTTTTTTTATTCAATTTATTGTCTCACCAAAATAAAATATTGAATAATAGTTAATGTTTTATTAAAATAGTATACGAGGGCACTAAGGGTACATTACTCAAATTAGTTATGGTATTGGAGTTTTTTTTGTAATTCTATCGTTTATCCATTAAGAGCTTATAGTTTAAGTTTGTTAATAGCTGATTGTTTAATTAATGTATATACATCAATTTCTCAAATTTGGAATTTGGGAAGGAGAAATTCGTAAAACTGAATTTGAAGACTGAAAATTCTCAAAATCGAAATTGAGTGGATCGTATACTCATTTTACCTATGGGGCAAAGTCTCTAAGAGACTTTAGTTAAAAAATAAAAAAATATTATAAAATAATTTAAATTTATAAAATATTTTTTATCATAAAAATAAGATATTAGAGAATAAAAAATATATTTTTAAACTCTCTAATGTATTAAAGACGTACTTTTGCACAAAGTCTATAAATTTAAATTTAAATTAAAAATTATAAAATATTTTGGTGTAAAATATTTATTTGGATCATATATAGTACATCTTTTGTATCATTAAAAAATTATTTCATGTATTCAAATATATTTTTTTAAAAAATTATAAAATTATTATAGACTTTGCACAAAAGTCTCTGATGAGTTAGAGACTTTTGTTTATAATAATTTTATAATTATAAAAAATAAAATTTACAAAAAATATAAATATATGTGAGATGTGCCGTAATCTATCAAAATATTTTGGATAAAAAATATTTTATTATTTTTAATTAAAAATTAATTTTATAGACTTTGGGTAAAAGTCTCTAATGCATTAGAGACTTTTGCCCAAAGTCTATAATAATTTTATAATTCAATAAAAAAATAATTAATAAAATATTTTTTAAACAATATAAAAGATGTATTGTGGCTCAAAAAAATATTGTTTCATCAAAAAACTTTATAATTTTTAAAACTTAATTTTATAGACTTTGTGCAAAACTCTCTAATGAATTATAAAGTTTGAAAATATATTTTTTAGACTCTAACATCTCATTTTTATTATAATTTTTTTTAATATAAATTAAAATTATTATATATATATATATATATATATATATTAATTTTTAACCAAAATCTCTAATTTGTTAGAGACTTTGGCCAAGGATAAAATAGGTATCCGATCCACTCAATTTCGACTTTGGGAATTTTCAATCTTCAAATCCGATTTTGAAAATTTCTCCTTCTCAAAATTTAGATCTGAAAAATTACTTATATATAATTAATGTATATATTGAATTAGTTTATCAATATAAATGTCCCGACATTTATTGTTCATTTTCGCTTAATAAATGAAGCCATGCAGGTGAAAAGAGCAATCAATCGTTCGGACCTACGAAATGTTGTTTAATTTCAAAGTTCAATCAAACTAGCCATGCCACGCGCTACAATTTACTATTTTCTATCAAACCAATAAGTAATGGGAAAAATTGCAAAAATACCTTTAACATTTTCTTATACTAAAATACTTCTAATGTTGTTTTTTAAAAATAAAAAATACACATTAAATTATGAAATTAAGTACAAAAGTAACCTATAGGTAAACAATGTTAATGAAGGGATAACATAGCTATTGTGGCTGATGACTAAGACTGATAATGTGGACATGTGACGTACAGGCAGACCAAGATATTTTCTCACGAGTACTAAAATGTTCCTCACGTTTTTCACGGGTATTAAAATACTTCTAACGTTTTCTCACGGGTACAAAAATGTCTCTAACGTTTGTTTTAGAGCTAAATTGCCCTTGAAGTTATCAAAAATAGTACAAAAATGACACCAAAGCTAATTTCTGTTGGGTGAAACTTAACGGAGTCGTGGATGCTGACAGAGATGTTGACTTTACACGTAGTACACATGCAGAGAGCAACTTGCCACGCTAGTGACACATAAGATGCAGAGAGCAAAAAAATCAAAATTTTGGTTAACCGAAAAATTGGTCCAAAATCGAATTGAATTTTTTGATTAACCGATCCGATGGTTTCAGTTTCAATTTTTGTTTTCTAAATTTTTGGTTTCCAGTTTCGATTTCGGACAGCTTCATTATCCCTCCATTTACAAAAATCGAAATCCAAATCGAAAATCGAAAATTTAGAAAATAAAAAACTAAAATCGAAACCAACGATTGGTTAACCGAAAAATTCAGTTCGATTTCGGACCGATTTTTTGATTAATCGAATTTTTAATTTTTTTTACTCACCCATACGCTGCATCTTACGTGTCGCTTGCGTGACAATTTGCTCGATCTCTGCATGTGCGACACGTGTAAAGTCAACATTCAATCAGCATCCACGACATCTCCATTAAGTCACACCAAATAGAAGTTAGCTTGAGTGTTACTTTAAAACTATTTTCAATAACCTTAGGGGTATTTTAGCTCCAAAACAAATGTTATGGGCATTTTAGTACCCGTGAAAAAAATCAAGTTAGAGACATTTTAGTAGTCGTGAGAAAACGTTATGGGCATTTTAGTACTTGTGAGAAAAAGTTAGAGACTTTCTAGTACCCGTGATAAAATATCTTGATCTGCATGCGCGCCACATGTCCACGTCATCAGTCCTAGTTATCAATCACGTCAACTCCGTTATCCCTCTATTAACACCGTTTATCTATAGGGTCATTTTTGTATCCAATTTCATAACGCAAGAGGTATTTTTTGATCCAAAAAACTTTTAGAGGTATTTTAGGACATGTGAGAAAATATTAGAAATATCTTTCTACCTTTTTCCCATAATTAATTGACCGGCATTAATTTTAGTTGGTTGAATCAACCATTAAATGCATTGCCCATCATTTCTCATTTTCTCACGTGACTTTCATGAATTTAGAGAGACACATGATTTAAATTTGAACTAATTCGAGTCAAACGAGTTACCAAATTAGGTATCAATTCTTTAATTGGTTCAATCCAATTTAATTCCAATTGGATAGAATTTCAGTTGAGTATACATGAACATATATATATAGAATCCTATCTTAAACTTATTTTGATCTTAATAAGATACTTTAACTATATTATAATAATATTGGCTTAATTATGTACTTAGTCCCTCAAAATATTATATTTTTTCAGTTTGGTCCCTCCTTTTTAAAAAGTTTCCGTTTAGTCCATCGAAAACTATTTTCATTTCTGTTTGATCAATCTGTTAACTTTCCGTTAACTTTCCGTTAACTTTTGATGTTAAATGCCAATATGGAATGCTGACATGAAACTAAACGAAAAAAATGAGATATTTTAAGAGTCTGGATGGAAAAAATATATATTTTAATAACCTAAAGCATAATAATATATAATTATGTTTTAGATTATTAAAAAATATATATATTTCATCTAGTCCCATAAAATATCTTATTTTTTTCATTTGGTCTCTCTTTAATCCATGTCATCATTCTATGTTGGCATTTAATATCAAAAGTTAACAGAGAGACCAAACTGAAACGAAAATAATTTTTGAGAGACTAAACGAAAACTTTTTAAAAAGGAGGGACCAAAAGAAAAAAAAAAATATTGTGGGGGACCAAAAACATAATTAAGCCAATAATATTTTGTATTATAAATACAATACAAAATAATATGAAACGATACTATATTTGACTACAATTTATTATAAAATCTATGTATATTACTCACTAGGGTTGAGCATGGACGGGTTAACTGGTCTATTAGCAATTTTATTAACTAGTCCATTAACTTCGATTTTTCAAAACCATTAACATCGGTTAACCGTCATTTCGGTTTTGATTTTTTCTGTTCGGTTAATAAAAAATTATCGGTTAACTAATAAAATTTTTTAACCTACAAATATAATAATATTATGCAAATCGATCACATATGGAAAAAAATGCAAATAAATACCGAATTCCCATTGAGAAAAAAGAAAAAATAATGAAATCACTTGAACCAATATAATGTGATGCAAAAACTAATATTTATATTTTTTATATTTTATATTTTTGAATCCTTTTTAATTATATATATACTTTTTATAAATTTTTTAAATAATTTTAAATATTTTTTTGTAATTTGATTAATTTTTCATAATTCATAATTTATTTTTTATATATATAATTTATAAATCATTTGGTTAATTTTTTATAAATTATAAATTATTATTATTATTATATATATATATATATATATATATATATATATATATATATATATAATTAAAAATTAATAAATTATATTGAATCGGTCGGTTAACCGAAAATGGTGGACTTTTTACATCTCGGACCGAAACCGAAAACCGATATTTTCAAAAATATAAGTCGAAACTGAAAAATCCGATTTGGAAAATCAGTTCGGTTTCGGGCCGGTTTTCCGATTAACCGAAAAATCAGTTTTTTTTCGCACCCCTATTACTCACTTTGATCTTAATTATAGGGCCTAATGGAACACTCAATTGATTTAATTATCGTAATATAATATTCGACAATCCAATAAATATATATGACATGAAACAAATGTGTCATTACAATTCCAAATTATTGGATATGATTCTACAATTTGTAAAATTTATTATATATATATAGAGAGAGAGAGACTTCACATATTAGAGAGTTTTTGGCGGGAATAATGGTAATCCATATATATATATAGATGTGTTATGATGTAGGGGTATTTTGGATAATCGTTTTTCTTGTTTGAGCCTACTAGGAGAATGACTCCTAATTGCTTAGGAGTGTAGGAGAAAACCCAAATGTTCACTTCCACTCTTGATTAGTATGATGTGTTTAGAGTTGTATGGTGTACGTGGTTATAGTATGATTTGCAGTATATCTTTTGATGCATAAGGTGACGCACATTGTAGTTATATATAGTTGCATTAATAGCGTATACCTACTACTTCTTAATGCATCACTCATGACATACTAAAGTCTCTAATTGCTAATAAATTGTGATTAACATTTCATTTTAGGTTGTTAAATTTATTAATTTTATACGTATATCAAAGTTAAAATATTCAATACCAATTCATGCATGGTCTACAAACCTTAGGGGTGACAATTTTCGGCCCGGCTCGCTACGAAAAAATTGGGTTTGGGCCGTTGTCGAGCCAGCCCGATAAGGCCGGATCCCTTATCGTGTCTATAGACTATGGAATTTTAAAGCCTATAGTCTCTTGCTGATACTTCACCCCCAAACATTAATTCAGGTGTTCAGCTCCCAGTTTTGAATTGTATAGGTATATTTTGTGATGCTGCCTGAATCAAGATATAATAAGATTGTAGGTTTCCATATATTGGCAAATGGCAATTGATACAGATAATAAAGTACTATTTGAAGAGGCCAGTTTTAAAATTGTTGATTCCCCACTTTATGCTGAACTATGGGCAATCTGGCTTGCAGTAGGAAAAGCCAGATCAATGAACCTCAACAACCTTAGTTCTTTCTCTAATCGTAGAAATGCAATTAAAATTCTAAATAAGAATCGCAAGGCTCCTTGGGCTCTTAAGGACCTTATCACTGATATCTTGAGTTCTGCTAATGAATTAGGTGTCTCAAGCTGGAATTACATCAATAGATCCATCAACACGAGCTCACAATCTTTCCAATAAAGGATTTCTTTGTTTTGTTGAATCTCCAGATGTTACCCAGGTTCAGAGAATATAATTAAGCAACATTAGATCAGCTTCTGCCATGAAACTTCAGGCATCACTTGTTGCTAATCACTTTCATTCTTCAATGGACAAACTTCCCGAAACCAAGAAAGCTCATAGTTCAAATGAAGTCTTCGATGAATCAGAGTCTCCAGATGTTGCTGCTAATAAAACAAGAGATCAAGTCTCTTTACTACATGTATTGTATCAAAACAATGATGTTCTTACTTCCCATGTAAAGATATTTTTTGGTTCGGCCCATAATAAAATGATACCTCAAGAGGAATAAACTCCTGGCAAGGGATGCACGGCCTCAGCCCAATGCTCCTTTTTCAATTGTCAACATAATTATAATTAAGTTAATGAATAAAATTGAGGACAATTTCGACAATACATTAAAAAATTATGATTTTGTCAATAAACTATAAAGTTATTATGATTTTATCAAAATTCTCTAATTTAATTTTATATAGTCCTTTTTAATTGCATCGTCTATCAAATATTAAAGTAATGGGTGATTATATTTCGTTTAATATTTTTTAGCTAATAAATCAACGATTAAACTATATATAATTATATTCTTAATGAGATTTGAATTGTATGGAAATGGAATTGAAGTATTATATAAAACAATATTTATTAGACAATCAATATATATATACTGTAATTTAATTAGTAGTTAAAACTTTTAACAATATATAATTTGATATGGGCTTAATTGACTTGAAGCCTCGTTGGCCTCCAAATGTCTTAACAAAATTAATTAATATGAATTTTTTGATGTGACGAGCAAAGTTTATCCATATATATACTTCACTTTCATTGCTTAAACTAAAAAACACTTGGTCCATTAATTCATTGTTTGACAGCTACTAATTAAGACAAATGACAAAATATACCTCTCAATCTGACTACTCCCCATATGCCTTGTCTCAATTATATATTTTCTTTTTTTTTTAATCTCTTTAATATTGCACAGGTACCCACTAGGGGTTGATTATGAGAATATATATAGCCTAATTAAATTTCAAATTTATATATTTATATATATAGACAAATACGTACGTACATTGATTAATTAATAAGTATAATTTTTAAATCTACCACAAATAACGTACGCTTAATATGTAGTTGAATATTAATTTGGGCATGTCACTATTATCAATGCACCCATAATATATAATGTGATGGTTTAATTAACATTATATATATTATTGTTTTGTAATACATATATATAATCAAATTAAAGAGTCAGAGATATTACTTGCTGAAATTAGTTATGCTGATAACTTGATACAAGTGTACAAGTATTGTTTCCCTTGTTTTTAATTTGTATATATATTAACTTGTTCTCCAGTGATTAATTTTAACATGCACAGAATTTGCTGGCATACCTAGCTAGACCTTGTTCCAAAAAATTGGTTTGCTGATATAACATATTGACTAAAATTAAAATATTACATTTTATTCATATATGCATATATGGGATATATCCAACTTTTAAATATTTATAAACCAATTCAATAATATACTCAAACCCCTATCACTATAAGCAAAAGATGTCTAAATAATGGACTTTAAACAAAATATATTATTTTAATCCTAGTCAGTATGTTATATCAGCAAGCTAAAGGAAAAAAAACAAATAAAAATTAATAATGGACTAAAATCATTACCATCTCATATACTAAAAGCTAATAAATTTTTTTTAGAGATTTACATGGATTAAATATTTACAAATTATATATGTAGGAACTACTTAAATAAATAAATTAATCAATGTCAATGCAAATTGTTTTGCCAACCTTCAATATTTGACATTTGACTGCTTGTTAATATTTCTATGGAAGTAAAATCTTAACACTCTTTGGAAGCTCTACAAGAAACTTCTCTTAAAAAAATAATAAAACACATGGAAATTATGAAAGAGGTTTAATGTTCGGTGGACAGTGGACACTCAAATTATTTAGCAGTGCAATCCTCTCTCTCTCTCTCTCTCTCTCTCTCTCTCTTTATGGATCGGAGAACGCCGACGGCGCCGAGAGAGGCGTCCTCGTCGTCGTTGGCGGCGCCAGCTTCAGAGCTAAAGCTGGTGAAGGCGGCAGCTCGGGCTTGGTATCAGCACGGCTCGGGCGCCGCCGGGGCCCGAGCACCCCGGCGGAAGTCTCACCACCAGCTCGACACCCGCGCCGTCGTGGAGAGCTCGATGGTCGAGCCCAGCCCCGCCATACCTCTCCTCGACGCCTACGAGATCGAGCGGATCAAGAGGGAGCTGGAACGGCTCATCGCCTGGAGCAGAAGCGGGCGGGGCGAGAAGGCAGCCACGGTGAAGGAGGAGGACGAGGTGCTGGAGATAAAGCGCGTGGCGGTGGCAGCGAGGACGAAGGCCGCAGGTGGCTTCTTGGTGCGACACGCGGCGGCGGTTTGCAGCCTGAAGGGAGGCGCGGTGGAGCCGGTGGCAGTGGGGCGTCGTCGTCGGCCGCCGCCGGCAGTGGGTTGAGTGAATATATAGTTGCAAGTGTTTGCTGTAATAAATGTCATAATTAACTTGATAATTATATTCTTTTAAAAATACATTTATAAGTGAATCAATTTGTGCTTAAGTGGTAGTAATATTCGAGTATGTTGCTTAGATTTTAAGTTCAATTCCTAATTATAACGTTTTGTGCATCTTTATCATATCTTAATTTATACATCTTGTAATATGTCTTGTGTGTATATATTATTGCGTTAATTTACGCTATGTAATAGTTGGGTTATAAAATTATTTTTTTAAAAAAAAACAAATTACATTTTTAAATACCTTTTATTGCATCATATATATATATATATATATATATATATATATATATATATATATATATATATATATTTGGAAAACTGTTTGTTCATAATCTTTATTGTTTGATTCAATTATTTGATTTGGGACATCATGATATAGAAAGATTGAGAAATTATTTGATTAGATTTTACTGTTCATGGGATTTTGTATTTTCATAATTAAAATAGTCAATTAAAGCTTAAATAATCATTTGATCATGAAAATATATTCTATTTTTTTTAAAAAAATCATAATAAAAATTCATTCACTACTTTAAAATTATTGTGATTTTTTAAAGATTTAGGATATATTTTCATTATCAAAACGATAATTTTAAATAATTTTAATGCAAAGATATTTTGGGCATTTTTTGAATATAATTTTGATTTTGAGAAAAAATATATTAGGGTTTCTGATTTTGAAAATAAATGATTTTTCTATTATGTATTAAGAAAATCGCTGGAATATAAAAATGAGACATCCTAAGTTAAGAGAACAAGCCTTAAATTTTTACTCATCATTAATATTGCTCATTCTCCCTGTTAACACCTCATTCTTCTAAGTACTGGCTTATAAAATCTTTTTCTTTGATCATTTTCACAAGACCAATTAATGATGAGTATAATTTTATTTTATTTTTATTTTTATCGAATTATTTTAAAAATTGAATGAATTACGTTTGATAAAAATTTTAATAGATATTATGCAACTAAATTCTCATTTAGGAAGTATTTGGTTACTCAGAAATCTATATGCCTACAAATCAAAATTGTAACCTGCAAGTAAAATTTGCAGATTTTTTGGACTGCAAATAAATTTTGCGACATTTTAAAACATAGTTGCAATTAGATCTAACCGTAGACAACCAAATAAATAATTAATCTAAATGCTATAATTAAAATTACAATTAAATATACTTGCAAGGAAACAAACAACCCCTTAATTTGTTTCCGGATGTTAGGAAAGTAATCATGTTAGATTCTTAATTATTTTTTATTATCCTAGCACGTCTGTCATTCTGTCCGTTGTTGAACCATCGGTGCACCTTATCACGGACGAAAAACACAGTTGCAATAACCCGTCGCGGAAATGGACGTTGCTAATAACTTGCGATGGCCGATGCGGCTGTCACAAATAACTTATCAGCGACGACCGCTACAGTTGTTCCTGATATGTAATCATAAGCGACGGCCGATAGAACCGTTGCTGAAACGTTATCATCAACGGTCGTCGGCCGTCGCTGAAGGTTATTAGCAACCATGATAACCTATGTTGCTAAGGTCATCAACCATTTACGATACGTACGCTTTTAGTGACGGCTTACTAATGGCTAGCTGTTAGTAAGCCGCCGCTGATGTTTTATCCCGAAACTGAAAAAAAATAAATAAAAGGTTAGAAAATTCTTGTTTACATCAATTTATACACAAACCAAATATAGAATATAAATTACCAACCAACATCACACCATACACAAAACATCAATCAATTTATACACAAAGTATATATTATCAAATGTAATCAAAATACAAGAAGTAAGCCTCAAATAGATCGCCCATCAAGTATCAAAACAAAACCATATCAAGCATCAATCAAAATATACTAAAAAAAGATGTCACAACTGTGGTGGAGGCTACGAAGGATCAAATGGCAGAGTCTCGAGCGGCTGGGTCAGGAGCGGCGTTAATTGGGTCGAGGACGACAACTCGAATGTTAGAGGTATCTGAATGCTAGAGTGAGCCGCAATCTGCATCAGGAGCGTCTGCATGTTCTGCATCATCTGTCTCTGATGTACGGGAAGAAGAGAAGAAGAAGAAGAAGAAGAAGAAGAAGGAACGGGAGGGCGCGACCACAAGGTGAAATAAAAAGACTTATCAGTGAAGGCCGCCATAACCGTTGCTGATATATAAGTTTTTTAGTTTTCTGTCGCGCTTGCATCCTCTACCTATTAGCAACGGCTTCGAGCGATCGTCGTTGAACCATTGCACATGTTTGTGTAATTAGTGATGGTTGAAGCTGTCGTCGTGCAACCGTCACAAATGTTGTATCATTACAGATATCCGTAGCAATTGAATTATTTTTTAGTAGTGAAGCCTCAATTGAGTGTAATTTAATTATGGGATAACATACAATTTGGTCCCTCAAATATAACCGAATTTTCATAGTGGTCTCTCAAAAACAAAACTCGATCAATATGGTCCCTCTAAAATATGACTCGAGCAAAATAGTCCCTGAATCGGGCAAAATAGCCGAGTTTTGATACTTGTTGACATTCATTATTACCGAGTATAGGACTATTCTGCCCGAGTCATATTTTAGAGACAATATATTTTTGACTAATATATTTTATAGGCTATTTTGGCCGAGTCAGGAATTATTTTGCCCGAGTCATGTTTTAGAGGGATCACTTTGACCGATTTTTTCTTTGCGGGACCACTCTAAAAACCCGTGTATATTTGAGGGATCATTTTGTAAGTTATCCCTTTAATTATTGATGGGGTGTCTATGAAATGCACGAAGTCTAACCACATCTTATTTTGGTGGGGGTTCCCCTATTACACAAGGTCTCGCCACTTAGTTTTGGTGGTACATCGTGCAATAAATGTTGGAGACGCAGTGGAGCCACTAAGGGCAGCGGGTCCTACTTACCCCTATTTTTTTTATAATAAAGTTATATAACTAAAAAATAAAAATTAAGAAATAATATTTATATCATGTTTTCTTTAAGCAATAAGCAATTATGTTTGATATTTGTTTATATATCCTTTTATTTCTCAATATATTATTAGTAATTTATGATGAACAATTTTGTTTTCCCAATTTTTTATCAATTTGCAAATTAGAGAGAAAATTGCTCACATATTCTTTCATCTGATTTGCAATCCACAATCTCCAATCTTGTTCGTGATGCGACCTTTTGTTTCTTGACTAGTATGACCTTGACTTCTAATCGTGATTCTCCATCTTCACTTTATGTGATTGCGATTGTCTCCAACCTTCTCTTCCAGCGACACCATAGAATTTGTAATCGCTGACCACAATTTTCCTTTTAGGCTTTTTGTGTGATCATTCCGTCCACAAGAAACTAAGCCCAACGACCAACGTACAATTTTGGCAAGACGTCAATACTTCATTCTTGAGTTTGCAATTCTATTGTGGTTGTGCCAGGCATCATCTATGCCGATAACGCAAAGTTTTTAAACTCGACTTTTTTTCTCCACGTGATCATGGTTGTGCACAAGCAATCAATCCTAGTGGCTAGAGTCAAACGACGACAAGTGCAGTCTTGAGTCCATGATTGATGTGGTTGACATCATGCTAAGGCTCCAATGAACTTGTATTTTTGAATGTTAGGCTTACCTCTTCATCTTCTCAGGCTCGTTTGTAGAGGGTGGAATGGCGGCATTGCACCTTTACTACTTGCTACATGTGCACCGACAATCACTTTAATGGCGCGAGGCAACTGTTAAGGTCAGACCCCGACAAGAAGTTGTGGCTCATTCCTATGTTGACATCTTTATGAAGTTCATGAGGAACCTCAAGCAAATGAGATGCACAATTTGGTTCTTTAGTCGTAGCACTCTTCTATGTTAATATATCATAAAAGAATGCATAAGTTGAATGCAAAAATAAATGAAACTTGTTTTCTTAATGCAAGTAAAATATGTATTTTTTCTTTTAAATTAGATTTTATAACATAGTCATTACAAGATATATACAGACAATAATATGCGCATAAGATGCTACAACTAGGGATTAAACCTTTGACCAACAAAATACAAGCTACTAGTGGACCAACAATATATGTTATATTAAGAAATGGGGAGATACACACTTAGGGCTTTTAAATTAATTTTGAGTGGGATTGGGTGAAAATCTTAAAAAAAACTATATGATACCCAAACTTATTAAGTGAAATTTTGTTCAGGTTCAAACAAGTTATAGACTTCGGATCTACTGAGTTATATGCCCACCTCTAACTCTTGGTTCTAGTGCCGCAGAGAGTAATTCAGGTCACTTGCTTATTAGAGTACAATAATTACACAAAAGTTGATGAAGAAAAATCCTTTAACCCAAATAAAATTGGGTAAATTAATGAATATATCACGACTTTTATCAAAATTTCTAAATCTATCACGACTTTTATCAAAATTTCTAAATCTATCACGACTTTTCATTTGTTTCAAATGCAGACATCAACTCCTGATTCGTTTCAATTATATCACACCGTCAGAATTGGGTTAACTGTCCCGTTAAAAAGCTGACGTGACATCGATAACGTGTCATTAGCTATTTATTTAATATAAAAAAATAAAGACTAGCTGACTTGGCATCGATAATTGATAACGCGTCATCGATGCCATGTCAGCTAGTCTTTATTTTTTATATTAAATAAATAGCCGATGACACATTTCAAATGTCACGTCAGCTACTTTTTATTTTTTATATTAAATGAATAGCTAATGACACATCATTGATGCCACGTCAATTTTTTAACGAGATAGTTAACACAATTCTGACAGTGTGATA
This sequence comes from Canna indica, assembly GCA_034359265.1. NCBI lineage: Eukaryota > Viridiplantae > Streptophyta > Magnoliopsida > Zingiberales > Cannaceae > Canna > Canna indica. The sequence goes on along the minus strand of CP136898.1, from coordinate 23,719,887 downwards.
TAATTGAAACGAATCAGGAGTTAATGCCTGCATTTGAAACAAATAAAAAGTCGTGATAAATTTGAGAATTTCGATAAAAATCATGATATATTCATTAATTTACCCATAAAATATTTGATGAGTGGGGTGTTTTCATGCCAATGTTCTCTAGGAAATACTTGAAATTGACAATTTTAACCCATAATTGCTTGTCATTTTGGCATCACCTTCCAAACTATTTTCCCATACTAGTTAAAGGGAAGTTGAGCCGGGGATTTCCAGGTATAAGATGACTAATCCACTGCTTTCCCATACTAAAATCACTTCCCAAACAATGAGATAGCGCCAACCAACACATAATTCTTGGCCTTTCCAAAGGAAGCAACATATTGTTCTATCAATGTGTTCCAAGATCCACTTCATCCTTGTATAACCCTTGTTCTTAGGCTTGTAAAACAGAGCCAAAAAGATGATAACACAGTACATTCACTTGTTCTTAGGCTTGCAGATTAATACTATATAATTAGAAAAGAGAATGTGAGAACTTCCTCCTTGTATAACCCTTTATGGCCAATCCAAGGAGTCTATATAACTAATGTAAACAAGAAAAAGGAGGGAGAAGGTCACCTTATTGTAACCCTTTATGGCAACGAAACCACTTACTAGGGGAGCCATCTAGTGAACTAGTTGATTAATTGTGCTCACAAGTCACAAGGAGAGTATCAATCCATTATATCCATCTTAGGGGAAAATCCTATATTCCAAGTGACCACTTAGCACATTGACCAACATATGAATTGATGTAATATATGTTACCTCCCACTACAAATATCTGAATTGCTGTAAGCAGTAGTCAACATCCTTAAACAGGACATATGTTTCCATTTACAGAATAAACAATCTTGAACACATATTTCCATTTACACAACAAAGTAATCAAGGGTAAGTAAGCTATGCATCTTGTTGTCTAATTTTCCTAGTTAAATGGTTTGGAAACTCTACTCCGCTGATAGCATCACTATTTAAATCGGCAGAATGTATATCAAATAATTACTAGTACAATTCTGTAAAATTAGGGAAGATACAACTCAGTTATCTCATGTGGCCATTTACTTGTCTATGCTGGATTTTGTGTTAGCTTTGGGTGGGTTGCCGCATAAATGGAGGAGCTCTGATCAGTCTTCAAGTGTGAAAGAAGATGCTGAACATCTGGTCTTAAAAGTTCCATGACCTTGCCACACAATGTCAAGATCTCGACTTTGGGTTTACTCGCATTCTGCACAGGCCCGCCTTGTCCTTCGTACATGACAGCATGGTGCCTAATTAATTTTGAGATAAGACGTTACGAGAAGCTCTTAAGATGTTGTAGAATTAAGAGATTAAAGCTTGATCCATACACATTCAGTATATGCTGGAATATGCAAGTCAACTACCATGAATTCAACTTACAGGAAGTCAATAAGGTCTCTTATATCAGATGCTTCCGCATGAACTGCAGGTTGTGAGTTCTTCCCGAACACATCAGCCATCACATTGAAAAGCAGAGCCAATGTCTATCAAAACAAGAAACTTGTGGTCAATGCTAGGGTCAAAAAGGACATACCATGGAAGGAAAATAATTTTAATTCAACAAATTAAGACAAGGAGCAGAATGTCTGCATCATTAAGCATGTATAACAGTATTCCCACTCACTAGAAAGCATATTGAGTAAGGTATGCTAGAGCTCTTAATAGTTAATAGAATGCAACTCAACAGGCTGTTAAAGCATGTTATATTACAATAAGTAAAGAATGCAAGGTTTTCCATTTCAACTGGTACTACACTAGTAGCTATTAGCTAAATTTGAGTAATTGTGTGCAAGTATTGTCCATTGTATCGCTGGTACTAGTCCAAAATAAGTAAAGAACAAAAAGAAAAGGGAGGAAAAACTGCAATATAAATTTGCTTCCAATATTATGGTTCGAGAGAGAGAACGAAGGTACCCTTAGGTTTCTGCTGTTTATCTAATTTCTCGATCATTGAACTAAGAATGGGAACTTTTAAATTTAGATCCACTTAACCTTAGGAATGGCTACAGATGAGTGTAAAAAGAAAGGGAAAAACGATAAATGAAAAAAAAGAAAGATATCCATATATATACCATTCACTTTATCCCCAAATGTTTCGGTTCTAAAATGATCTCTTCTTATACGATGATTTATGGTACTTAAACTAAACTAAGAAGCAAAAGATAAATGCTTGCTCTTTCCCAAACCCCCTAATCTTGATTTGATTTGTGCTAAAACGGATCTCTATAAGCTGTGAGAGAGAAATTTAATGATTCACGTCAACATGCATAAACCTTGATCCCACAACTTGTACCTTCATGAAAAGTGGACGAGCAAAGGCAAGACGTGGTAGTAAAGGGCCCATTATGCGGAAAGCTATTCTGAGCATTGCCACAGAACTCACTGGCCGAAGATGCTTTATAATTGTATGTGTTGATTCTAGCCATTCATGTGGAAGATTGCTAAAGAACGAATGCAGAAGAGCCACAATGTTTCCTGAGAAAGGAAGAAAGCAACTTTGTTTAAATATGAAGATAAAGTATAACAGCTAAGAATGTCTATTTAGTCTAGTGGCAGAGAAGGAGCAACGCAAGTAATACTTAAAAAAAAAGTCATAAAGCTAAGACAAACATGAAATGCCCTATTCTATCATGGAACTGCACTAGCGCAGAGTTGCAATGGCAAGGTGTTCTTTGTGTCTCTGCTAACCATTTGTACTACCATGTTATTTGTAAGTTTGGAAAGATGCGTGAACCAATGGTTCCATGTATATAGTCAACAACATATTGGTATGAGTTCCATGTATATAGTCAACATATTGGCATGAGTTCACCTAATTAGATAGATTATTATGTTCCCAACTGTTAGATATCCCACACCGACTGATGGTTATAAGTGTAAAGTGCTCTTTATAATGGCTTAGAGTCTTAGACAATCCTTCCCCCAAGAGCTAGCTTTTGGGGTGGAGTTAAGTCCAAGTCCATTTTCTTCAACATGATATCAGAACCATAATTTCTCTATCCCTTTTTTGTCCCTCTCCACGAGGCATCGCCACCCTCATCAAGATGCCTAGATCTTTGTGCCATGCATCTCCACACTTCACAAAGGAGAAGCTGCACGCCTCCCTATGCTGCTCACAACAATCCGCGTGTGCATCGAGCCGCATGCCTCCTTCAATCTGCATTTATCATGTGATAAGTTCATCAATCTGCCTCTTTCTCCTTCAATACTGCATCGAGCCACGTCTGCTTCCCTGCAGCTTTGAGCCATACGCCTCCCACAATCTGGAAGATTCCCTGCGTGCATTAATTCACAGCAGCACACGCCTCCTTCAATTTACATGCTTCCCAGCGTGCATTAATTCACAGCAACACCTTCTTTTGCATGCTTCCCTGCGTGCATTAACTCACAGCAGCACCTTCTCCTTGTGAGGCGCCACTTCCCATGCAGTCAGTGCCGCCGTCTTCCCCCGCAGACGTCTCGGCTTGCGTGCTTGAGCATTGAACTTAGCATTTTCATGTTTTCATGAAAAATAAGTTTAGAGTCTCAACTTTGACTATAGGTTGACTTTTCTTGCCGCCATCTTCCCCCGCAAATGTCTCGGCTTGCGTGCTTGAGCATTGAACTTAGCATTTTCAGGTTTTCATGAAAAATAGTTTTAGAGTCTCAACTTTGACTATAGGTTGACTTTTCTTGCATTTTTGATTAATGTCAAAAGGGGAGAAAAATATAGGTAAAAGGGAAGAAAATATAGGAAAACTATGCATGTTTATAGGGGGAGAAATCACATGTTTGATATTCTTTATGCTTAATTGTAGATATTTTCCTAAGGATGTTTGTCATCATCAAAAAGAGAGAGATTGTTGGCCTAAGGTTTTCAACCTTGGTCTTAATCTCGATTTTGATGATAACAAACATGGAACTAATGATTTCATGGAGAGTTATTTTCAGATTCCATATTGGTTAGCGCACGACGTCCCCGATCGGAAAAATCGGAAGGACATTGGGCGATGCGTTCGGGTTCGTCACGGAAATTTCTAGAAATTCCACGTGTGCACTAAAGACGCCTTGGACGAATCTAGAAAGCTCTCCAAGTTGACGCACGCTGAAGGCCAGAACCCAAAAACGAAGCGCGTAAGAAAAATACACAAAAATCAGCCCCTGCCCAGATTTGGTTGACCGACAGAAGCCGAAAACAGGCAGTAGGCTATTCGATCGACCGAATGAAGCCCAGAATTGGCAGAATGCCTTCGGTAGCTCGGCGGTCACTCAGTCGATCGATCGTCGAGACCGAGCGTCGACAACGGGCAGAAAAATGCTCATTGAAGAGCCTTGTGAGTTGGCGGGTTATAAATACCCACCCCAATCTCTCTCCCTCATGATTATTGATGCTTCTAAACCTCAAAGAGTGATCCTTAGAATCTCCGAAGCTCTTTCTTGATCAAATCCTTAAAACCTAGCTCTTGATCCCTCATCTTCAGGTGTTCATTGGAGGGCTCTTCAAGGGTGCTAGGCTCAAGAAGAAGAGGTGTTCTCATTGTGATAAGTTCTCTTCACTCTCTTCTTGTGATAGATTTGTTTTTTATTTGTTTTACTTTGATTTACTTGAGCTTGTAAGAAGACTTAGTGTTTGGTCTTGTGATTGAGTGGTATCCTTGGTAAATAAGGTATAAAGCCACTTGTGTAAACTAGGTTAGGAGTACATCTTAGAAATTGAGGTGGGAAAGCTCACTCGGTAGTGCCTTCGAGGTGAGTGTAGGGTCTTTCCGGGTAGGTAGCATCCGATGGATTTCAGATATGGTTTCAAATAGAGGGTATATAAACAAGTTTTCAGATTTGGATACCCTCAAAAGATACAGATATCCTAACCATTACCACTCCCATCTTGTATCTAATGGTCTGAGCATTGGTAAAAGAAGGTAAGAACATATATCATGATTCTGCTCAATGTCCCATTATACATTTTATTTTATTTTTTTATTCTTGAGCGACACTAAATCAAGGCTCAACATACCAGTATACCATTTGGCAAGGTTCAAAGTATCTATCTTGTGACGGAGCAGAGTGGAAGTGTGGAACCTTATTGTATCTTCTACCAATTTTGGTTAGAAAAGAAATAGCAGAGAAGAAGAAGAAAGATAAAAAGATAAAAAGAAAAGCAATGCCACAACTCCAATGCAAATATATGGACACTGATGTTTAAAATTGTTTTACACATAAGAAACGAAAAAAGGGATTTATGACTGCCAATCAGTACAGTATTTCACTGGTTCACCCCACTGGACTAGTAAGGTATATTCACAGGTATACTGACTGGTTGCTATGATCAATACTAGACAACTATTCAAAAACTATATCTATCCATATAATATGTCTGAAATTTTGTCAAGTCATGAGGAAGTGCGGGCTGAGGCACCCATATATAGTCAAGAATAAATTGCAGAATATCATTTAACTATCAAAAAATTGTCAATTATTCTCCAATCATTTCAAAAATGTTGAACTGCCTTGGTAAACACACTTAGCAACTAGTCAGTGATATTAAATGTGCCAAAATGACAATGGACATGCTATATCTATTAACAGAATAGTTAATTAGTCCACATCATACCTATGGCAGTTGATGTATTATCCTGAGAAGCCCATGTAGAATCCAATAGAGCATACCCAACAGCTGAATCCAGCTCTTTGAGTGATCTTTTACCATCAGCAAGCCACCAACAATCTTTTATGATTCGTGATGCTTCAGAATATAGCTGCATGTGAAACTCTGGTGGAAGTTGGGCGAGCAAAAGCCCACATGCTTGGATCATTAGACAAGATAATTGTTGGCAAGAATAACCACTTCTGGAAACAAAGTTGTTGGCATTAACCCAAGTTGTTGATGAAGTTGAACGAGTTGTGTTCATGGATTCTGTACTTCCACCAGAAGGTGATGTGGGTAGACCAGAATTTTGCCCATGGGGCATACTTTGTAGTCCAGTACCAGACTGGATAAGTGTTGGCTGTATGTGGACAATAATCTGAACAAGAGAAGCTACTACCTGAGACGCTGATGCTGGAAGAGAGAGAATCTCAATAGCTGCTGTTTCTAGGACAAGCTGTGTGTATGTCCCTGGATCTTGATTCTGATAAAAGGCTTTCTGACCATCAGAACTGATTGAAGCTGCTTGGGGTCTATTTACAGCAGTACGGCCAAAATTGCTAGAAGGATCTCCTGAAGAGTCTGACCTTAACTTACTGTTTAGAGAGGGTATGACATTGTTCACAAGGCCCAATAAAAGATTTGCAAAGTATTCTTGTGAGGGGCAGACAGGAGAATTTGATGTACCCACATATTGAGGAAATGATTCTGAGAATGGAATCTGAAAAGATGCAGCTTCAATAAAAAAAAACTGCCACTACAAATAGAATGATATTAATAATAAAAGAAATAGTACCTTTGAAAGATCAAGAACTTTTAATATCCGCAAAATAAGCTTGTTTGGAAGGTGACCATAAAAATATGCAAGTGTGTCACGGACAAATGTAAATCTCAGAGGATGAAATACCAGCAATTGAGTATAAGAACTAAGAACTCTGTCAGCAATATCAGTAGCATCGTTCTCAATGAGCCTATAAACTACAAGTGGAATGACTGGGATTAAGCGTGCGGCAATGTCATCAAAGAAGGTGGGATATCTGCAATAATTATTTATGTGATTACAATGCTGCTATTCAACTAATTAAATATGATAGAATAGATATTTCCTGTATGCGAAAATAAATACATCATGAGAAAAAATAATGCCTAATCAACACTGAGAACATTATTTTGTGTTTGCATTTGTTTCATAGAACATTTATTTTGTAATGCATTTGTTTGTGCAGATCACTCAACAAAACCATGATCTCTGGAATCACTGCAGTGACTTAGGGAACATTTGGTTGCCCAGAAGTGTAGAAGTGTAGAAGTGTAAATGCTGCAACTCTAGTGCAGCATTTAGACCAAAAAATTTGTTTGGTTGGCTGAAAAACTCTTTTGCAGCATTTAGTATTTACAAGTTGTGTTTCTAATATCATTTTTAGCTGCAAAAGAAATTGCAGCCCAAAAGCCCGCAGTACAAGATTGCAGGCTGTAAATGCAATAATTTAAATATTAGAAAATAATTAACTTGGGCGACTTAAAGTCGTCGAATGGAAACGGGATAAATATCAAAGTTGTAGGTTTTGGATCTGATGTCGTTTGGTAAACTTTTTATATTTTTAGTATTATACAATAATTAAAAATTAATAATTTATTTTGATAAATAATTAAATAATATAAAATAATATTTTAGGTGATTTTTAATGTAAGGCATAGAAGAAATATCAACACAGAGCACCTGAAGAAATATTAGAGCTAGCATGAGTGGCTATCAAATTCCATGATAATTTTTTTTCCAAAAGGGGTAAATATAAAAGAAGTAAAACAAATTGCAGTAGCAGTCATCAAAGAAAATGTTAGTGACATAGCCCAAAGAAACTGGTGATGGGATGAATAGAAGTTGCAACTCTACTTGCGGGCAACCAAACAATAGGCTTCAAATTTTATTCGCGGGCATTTGCATTGAAGAAATATCAACATAGGCATAGAAATATCATAGCTCGCATGAGTGGCTATCAAATTTTGTGATAATTTTTTTTCCAAAAGGGGTAAATATAAAAGAAGTAAAACAAATTGTAGTAGCAGTCATCAAAGAAAATGTTACTGACATAGCCCAAAAAAACTAGTAATGGGATGAATAGAAGTTGCAACTTTACTTGCGGGCAACCAAACAATAGGCTTCAAATTCTATTCGCGGGCATTTGCTTTTGCATGCAAATGTTTTTTGCAACATTTGTACTTGCAAACAACCAAACGCTCCCAAAATAAATTTGGCATGCGAAAGATTCAACAGTCGACCACAAATAGTTCGTAATGGATACTTCACCGCTTCTTATATGTGATAACTGATAGCATTTGATATAGAAAATTGACTTGTGAATTATGCAATATCAGAAATTATATCATCTATTAAGAAAAAAAGTGATTGCATAAATCGTCTAAAGTGAGTCTTACCGGTCCTTCCATGAGAGATGGTTCCCAAGAGCTTTTTGAAGTTCAACTCTTTTAGGAGGTTGATTGTGGGCCCAATGTTCAGAAGAACGATTAGTGCAGAACATTCTAATCCTTTGTTGAAGCTCAGGTTTGTCAAGCAGGCTTATCTGTGAAACAAGAAATTCTTGAAAATACAAAAATACATGATCAATTTGGGAAGAAACAACTAAACACATTCATGATACCATAAAGACATGCCAATACATTTGTATTCCTACAACTTCAAAGGTGGTGCATGACTAGAGATCTAAGAGACCTGAATCATGATTTTTAATTGGTAGTTTCTTAGATTTGTCACCTTAGGCACCTAATGTACTTCAATATTTGGTTGAATTTATCTTCCTCCATGGTTGTAAATTCTGTCTGTACTGAGCAGTTCGAGCAGAACTGTACTAGTTCGTGGAGACACCCAAGTCACCTCTGAACCAAAAAAACTGAGCAAATCAAATATAGTGATGAGTACCTACCAGAACCTTGTGAGTTGTGACAATAGATGATACATGTTCACAGGTGACATCTCACTCGAGGACTACGCCAAAAGACTCAAAAGATGGCCCAATGAAAAGAGAATCTCCATTGAGAGGTGCTCAGAGAGGCTTTTGATTTAGGGCATTCTTTCATTATTGAATGAGTCATTTAGGGAGGAGCCTATGACTTAGGTGTCATTTGGTTCATTGAAAGACGTTGCATTTCCCATGAATTTAATCCTCTTATGAACTTCTCGAGAAATACCAAAAGTACATTTGATAAGAATTAGAACTTCCCATGAATTAACTTCTTGTATCTTGTTTCGTTCAGCTATCAAGTATTAACTTCCCAAAAAGTAAACTAAAAAGGCCAATATGCCCTCCAATAACAATAACAATAACAATAATAATAATAATAATAATAATAATAATAATAATAATAATAATAATAATAATAATAATAATAATAATAATAATAATAATGTCTTATTAATACAATATGATATTGTAATTACATTATAATAATATTATTATATACAATTTATGTGATAACATTAAAATTCATAGTATTATATTATATTATATTTGATATTTAAATATATTTAAATATTAAACATAAGATAAGATTCATTAGGGTTAAGGGTGATTTTTACTCTCGAACTATTGGAAATGGGGTAAAAAAACCCCTAAACTTTGTTTTGATCGGTTTTTACCCTTAGACAAACGGAAACTGTTGAAAAATACCCTTATTTTGGACGGAATACTCAGTTGGCAAACGGCACTAACGGCGTCCACTCACAAACCAACACGTACTCGAACTATTGGAAATGGGGTAAAAGAACCCCTAAACTTTTTTTGATTGGTTTTTACCCTTAGACAAACGGTTGAAAATAGCCTTATTTTGGACGAAATACTCAATTGGCAAACGACACTAGCGGCGTCCAATTACAAGCCGACACGTAGGATGCCAGATGACACTCTCTCTCCCAATAGCATTAAATAATAAATAAACTAAATTACATTTCTAACGTGGCAAAAAATTTTAAAATAGAATATGCCCCTGATTTCTTTTTTCCCTAAAACAAAAGCTTAGAAAATCAACTCCTCCATAACACAGCTTGTTGCTGAAAGTAGGAGGTTTTGTCACTATAGATCAAAGGCAATTAGATTGATTTCGAAATCTGCTCTGAACCCAGACAAGGTGTATCACAAATGCAGAAAGTTCGAGTAAGTAATGTTTAGTTAATATGTTTTTGTCGATTTATTTGCTTTAATTTTTATTAGGAGCTGAATAGGTAAGTGATTTAGGGTTTATGTGTGTTAGGGCTATGGAAGTATTATTCTTGCTCGGTTATTGTAGTTTAGGGGCATATTTTTTTAAAAAAAAATTGTCATGTTAAAAATGTAATTTAATTTTTCTTATTATTTATTGCTAACTGGGAGAGAGTGTCATCTGGCATCCTACGTGTCAGGCCCGTCAACTTGTGATTGGACGTCGTTAGTGTCGTTTGCCAGCTGGATATTCCGTCCAAAATAAGCGCATTTTTCAACAGTTTCCGTTTGTTTAAGGGTAAAAATCGATCATAAAAAAGTTTAGGGGTATTTTTACCCATTTCCAATAGTTCGAGGGCAAAAATCACCCTTAACCCTTTTCATTATTCATTGCTGACGGGAAGAGAGAGTGCCATCTGGCGCCCTACGTGTAGGTTTGTGATTGGACGTCGTTAGTGTCATTTGCCAACTAGGTATTCCGTCTAAAATAAGAGCATTTTTCAACCGTTTCCATTTGTCTAAGGGTAAAAACCGATCAAACAAAGTTTAGGTGTATTTTTACCCCATTTCCAATAGTTTGAGGGCAAAAATAACCCTTAACCCTATTAATTATAGTTATTAGCTATGTATTTTTGTTATATATTAGTTAATACAATGTAAGTTAATTAACAAAATCATAATCTCTTTCCTTAAAAAAGGGGGTAATTTTGTACTTTACATTTTAAGAAACACATAAAATCGATTACAAGTGGGGGCTAGGTAAACTACTATCATCGTTTTGTGAAAAATAGATCTTGTTTAGGAAGTATGACTTTCCCTATTTTGCTTATTTCCGGTCCACCAAACAAGGGGAGAAATTCTACTACCCACGAAGTTTTACTCACAAATTTGTGTCAACCAAACGACCCCATAGTCTAGAGAGGCTTTAATTTGTGGCTTTCTTTCATTGTTGAATTAGTCATGTAGTAGGGGATTAGTGGAGTCAGTATTCCTTCATTTAATTGTTGGGGAGTCATGTAGTGAGGGATTAGTGGAGTCATGCACCATGTCATTAGGAATGGCTCTTTTGATTAAATCATTTGCGTTTATCTATTAAGGGAGGGAGTCTTTATTTGAAAATGTGTTTTGTAAATTCTATATAAATATGATTGCTTGGGAATGTATTGACAATTACAATCTCAATTTCTTTTTTTGCACAAGAAGGTATAGAGTTCCCTTCTCAACTCTCTCATTTTTTCCCTATCATCACCTCCTTCTCAAGCGATCATAGGCAGAAAGAAATATCAGCACACAAAGCCGACAAATTTGGATTCATCTCCGAAGAAGTCAAGCTCTTTGCCACCATCATCATCTATTCATCCTTGGACTCAATCCCAGGCTCATAAAGCTAACAATATGAGTATGTACAACTGATTCAGACCGTTCTTTTTTTTTGCTGAAATAAGCTTGCTTGACTTTTTTCTCCATTAGGTCGAATTGCGTCAAAACATTCAGATCATTGAAATTTTGGATGATTGTAAATCTTGTTGCTTTGGACAAGCCTTGACCTAGCTTTGTGTTTTTTTTTTCCTTTTGTCAAAATGAATGACTAGGTATCTTGTCCTTTTGACAAATTTGATTTTATATGCCCAATTGCAAAAACTTGGCTATGCTCATTATTAAGGCTCCGATGTAAATGAATTGACCAAGAGCAAACCGAACAAGACAACTCTGATTCTTGAATTGTTGATTTGGATGATGAAGAGGATTAAATGATGGAATGGTACCAACTGTGAAACATGTCAATTTATGCCTCCATGAACAAGGGGAAAGAAACCCACGGTCTTTCCAAATTTTGGTCAATTGTATCAAACAAGAGGAGGGGAACATTATGAAGGGTGTGGAAACAAACCCTGACAAGTTGGAGGGTTTGCTTTAAAGGTAGTCAATCCTAGCAATCCTAAGGCTCCTGATGAAGGTAAAAGATTTTAGCTTCTAAGATGAAAGGTAAAGTAGTGGCCACAAGAGATGCAAGAAAGGAATAAACAGCAGTTGTTCCTCTTCAAGCAATAGAAGAGAGACAAGTTGGTGAGAAAGACGACACGTTATCAATATCAAACACTCAACTTCGTCAAGATGTTGAATATGACAACAACGACGTTGATAGCTGAGCAAGTATGAAGACTGGTGGTGGAGATGACTAAGGGGATGATGGAGAAGATACTATAATCCCCTTAACTCAAGTTGAGGAACAAAGGTACCAACATACCCAAGATGAAGAAGATGGTGTCTGATCCTGTTCTTTCCATCACATATATGAGAAAAAAACAACGTGGAAGACGAGCTTCCCAAAACTATGACTACCAAGCAATGAGAGATAGCTAGCTAGAAAAGGATTCTAACAAATCGTAAGCTCTTTGACAGCTCATGATGATGAAGACAAGAATGATCCTCCCCGCCTTTGCTTGAGTGCAAGTAGAGACATCCATTGAGTGTTGTCAATGCAAAGCTAGGAGGACTACCTGATATGGGCACTTCCGAACTACCGGGCTGAACTTAGTCCATATCAAACAATGAAGCCCCAACATTATGAGAGTCATTGCTTCTCTTAATTTTGTTATGGTAATATATAATCCACATCTTTTAATCTACAAAATGCTATCTTTTAGTGTATTTTCATTCATTTGGGGCTTTATTCTTATTGTTTTATTGGTTACTTTTATGAATTAGGCTATTGTATAATGAAAAAAATAATTTCTTTGATGTTCCCAATCATGCCAACAAACACTATGCATGGTGCAGACGTTTTAGCTGGTCGGCACGATATGGCACATACAGGTCCCAGGTCCCAAGACTGAAACGTTTAACATTGTCTGTCGCTTAAGGTTGTGTACCATTTCTTGGTGTTTGGTTTAGGGGGACTGAATACTACTTTTGTTTAGGAAAGTTTTCTGTATCTACTTTGATTGTCTTTGAGTCTTTAGAATTCTATATGCTAATGGAACATGGTTCAAAAGTTAGCATTTATTTTTTTGGAGTAAGGGCTGGAACTCAAGGTAGGAGTATAGTGCTTGATAATGGTGTATCAACTATCTGGGCCCGTTTGTTTCGTTAAAAAACGAGGGACTGGATTTTAAATCCTGTTCGGGACAGGATTTTGGGCCCTTTTGTTGTACCGAGAAAATTCTCGGTACACCGAAATAGGGCGGAGGACTTTGAGGCGAAAAGACCTCATTGCCCTCCACTAAACACAGGTCTCTCTCTCTCTCTCTCTCTCTCTCTCTCTCTCTCTCTCTCTCTCGCATGCTCTCCCCGATCTCGCCTCCGATCTCCCTGCTCTCGCCGATCTCGCCTCCTCTCGCCGATCTTGCTTCTCTCCCCGATCTCGCCTCCTCTCCCTGATCTCGTCGCGCACACCAAAAGCGAGATCGCCATCCTCCGCCGTGTCTGAAGAGGGCACAACACAAAGTAACAGACAGATGGTGATATCATCGGCCGCTCCTCTCTTCACTCTCGCCCTCGGCCTCTTCCTCTTGGTGGCTACCGCTGTCGACTTCTCCTTCCCCTCCACCTCCGCCTCAAGAAATGAGCTCTCCCTGGGGTGGATCCTGGCCCGATCTGGCTGCCGCGAACCAACTACGGCACCAACCCATATCGAACGAAACAGAGACACCACCTGATCTCACGTCCCGGCATTCTTCCTATAAATATGGCGTCTGCAGGAGGCACTCCGAAGAAGAATAACCTTTACCTTGATGCCTTCCTTGATTCCTGGTTCATTGGAGTCTCTGCATAATAACCCACCTGTTCCTCAAAAGATTAAAGCGGACACAAACGGGAGCCTTAAGAACTCGAACCGTTTACTTGACCTCCGGAGCTCACTCTCCTCTGTAAAGATGCCGGTGAAGAACGGGAGCGAGGTGAAGCTACGACTGGGGAAGATGGGCTCGGAGTCTAAACCTTGTATGAAGATTGAGTTTGTAGATAGGGGATATGTTCTTGAGGATGTTCCCCACCTCGCCGATTACTTGCCGCATTTACCAGTGAGTTCAAAATTCCTCTTTTATTACAATTCGGATAATTTTCTTTTTGATGGAAACAGTTCTGAAGTTGGCATCTTTAATTCCTCTGTGGTCGATTTTGTGTTCATGCCATGGTCAATTGAGGTTAACTTCATTAGATGTTGGAGATTCTCCAATCTCCTGCTTCAAATTGTTTAATTGCTTGGTTGACTTCCTTTTTTTATGTAGTTAACATCCAACTGTTAATTTTGATGACTGGATATTACTAGAAGAAGTTTTTCCAGTTTATCTCAGAGATTACTGGTCTTATATTGTGTTTTTTTGCCTTCCTTGTATTTTAGAAAGTAAATTATGTTTTTTGACTTAAGTTAAAAGTTTGCTGAATGTTTTGGGGGATATTATGTTTTTTGGCTTACTCAGTCGGCAAGTATGTATTTGTTTCTATGTGAACTTACTTTCTTATCATTTGATGTTATGGATGATGATCTCTGCTTGATACAAATACTGAATGAAAACATCTCAAATTGAAGTGGTATCTGTTAAAAAATAGAGACTTAACTTTGTGCTATTTTCAGGTATACTTTGAGTCAGATGAGGTGCATGCCTGTATTGTAACATGCTCAACTGAAAGGTTTCCATCAAAAGTTACTGAGTCCGAGGATCTGGCTATTTTTGAAAAGTATCCTGAAGATGAAGAGGGGATGAATGATGGAAGCCGTAGCCCAGGAAATATAGTTGATGTCAAAATGGTTAGAGTTTGTGACAAGCTAATTGAAGTATTCATGGTTGATAAGCCGACAACAACTGATTGGAGAAGGTTATTAGCTTTTAGCAAGGAACGGAGTAATATATTGTTTGACTTTAGTTTAACAAGTTATGTTATGATATTGTTTGCATTAGTTTGACTTTCAGCTTGTTATATTTAATTCATGCATAGTTTATAAAGTTCATCTCTTTATCGGACATGGAACTGCATTGGACATTTTTCAATTTCTATGAAATCTTTTCTCATCTTGCCTGTTCAACCTTTTCAGATTGATGATGATGTGCAAAGGCATGATGAACTTCTTCAAGTGATTAAAGAGGCACCTGATGAAATAGATGCTATAGTTGCTAACCGTAAGGATTTCACAAAGGAGTTCTTTGTACATCTTCATATTGTAGCAGAATCCTATTATGATGGCTCCAAGTAGCTTTACTTGCTCTTGTCCCCATAATCAGAAATGTCAAGAGAATGCTTGGTTCTTCTCGCTCTATGTAAGTAGTTGCTAGAGGAATCGGTAACATAACAAGGTGCTGAATACTTGCTAGAGGAATCGGCAGCATTCGCAAGTTCTTTTCTTTTGTTGATGACAATGAAGATGTCAAGAACATATCCAAGAGAGAAGACTAGATGCAGAAGCCAAACAATTCCACTGTTGACTTGGAAAGTTAAGGATGATATATGTGCTATATAGTCCATACAAGTATTTGAAGTTCTGTTGTATTGTTACAAGGCGAATTAGATTTCCCCTCATGTAATCTTTTGATTTCTTGTGAGATATCTATTTTTATATTACCTTGCGAACCAAAGAAAATGGTGATAGTTTCCAATGTAATATTTGTCTACAAGAATGAAAAAGAATTTTCACTGTAAATGCTCAAGAACAATACTTCTCCTCATTTGTTATCTGATGTGTGTTTGATTTACTTAATTTAAAATTTTGTGTACCAAATATATGACTACAAATATCAAATTATTCTTTATTCTTAATTGAAAAAATACTTGTTATATATGCAAGATTTCAACATATATATTTAGATTGTATATGTGATACTTGGTATTCCATTTTTGTATATTAATTGTGAAATATATAAAATTTAATTTGCAATTAAAAATATAAAAGGGTAATTGTGTCATTTTGACTTGTACAGGACTGAGTTATAGCGAAACAAACGTAGGATGGAACTAGATATCAAACAAACATAGTATAGTTGCTGTCCTAGGACACCTGGTGTCCTGTCCTTGTCCATGTCTGGTGTCCTATGACGGGCAGTTTGCGAACAAAACGGGTCCTCTGTCTGTACGACACCAACATCTGGATTTCTGGTTGTTCAAACAGAATGTTTATTATAGTCATTGGGATGTTTTCTGGAGCAGCTTGGAGCCTATTGAAGTCTTCCATCCCTCTCATTTCATTACAAAAGCCACCCTCTTTCAAAGTTCTCTAAAAACTATTTTTCATGAGAATATTCATGGGACTCTTGATTGTCCTTGATGGATTTATTAATTAAAATGAGATTTATCTATTAGGTAACAAAAGTCCAACATGGTTTATGTGGTTTGAGGCCAATAATCATCATTCATTATGAAAAGGTAAATCATAATCTTAACCTACTGCATGTTTCCATTCGAGCTAATATTAGAATGTAGTTAATCTAAAATAGTTCATGTGGGAAATTGGGAATTAATTTAAGAAATGAGGCCAATTCAAAATTGCACAACATAAGACAAATATGGTTAGCACCAATTGATCCCATTGCCTGTGTATGCGTGAAGTCAGTTATCAAGAGGACATAAGTGAAAACGATCATTTGGAAATATATGATGTATCTTTACAAATTGTATGTAACATGCTAGCGATGCTCCCTAACAATTTTGTTCATTTGCTAAGGCTAAAATGTTACAATAGGGCATTTCAACAATAAGATAACAACAAAAAGTTTCAAGGAAACATACCACAATACGTAAAGCATAAGGGTCATCGTCGCGGTCAATGAGAGCAAGGACTAGAATATCCAATGGAAGTAGCTCATGTGTCCAAATAAAAAAGGAAAAATTTGCAATTGCTTTTGATAAAAGATCCTGCATTGCAAAGATATTCAAACAAATCAAAAGTCAAACATTATCTACGCTCTGGAAAACAGATGCAATCTTACTTTGTGATTCTAAATGAAAGGCAGACCTGAGCAGGATGTCCATGCTGCAGTTCAATCTGGATATGATGTAGAAGGACATCAACCATTGTGTATATGTTAGATGTCACTTCTTCAGGTGACAATTCTCTCAAGACTCGTCCCTGGATTTATACAAAGTCTCAAGCACAAAAATAATTGAGGAAGCACAAAAAATTGATTAAGGAAGATGAAGAAATTGGGTCATACAAGATTGGTACTGTTGATACTCTCTGGCTGTCCATTCATTAGCATCCAAGCACCAGCACAAAGATACTGACGGTGTTGCGGGAAGCTATGACTCAGATATGTCATAACATAAGTAGGATCAGCAGAGGGTGAGAGAAGCTGAGTGCATTGATTAAGAACTGTAGCCTCTCCCTGATTAAAAAAAAATGGTATTAACATAAAATAATTTACCCAATAATCAACTAACATAATCCACATTTAAACCAAACTAATTAGGCATCAACACCATTCTGTACGACGATCACATGCTCGTAAAGATATACAAACTGCACTTACTTCTCATTAACATGGTAAATATCATGTGCCCAAAGCCCCAAACATGCCACTTTAAGTTCTTTTACTCTCGATTTATATTCTTGGATATTTACCCTTTTGCCCAACTTAGTTCTTTAGGTTTCTTTTCCGGTCCCTTTGTATCTTAATTTTGAGATGCTTGGAGAAAATGACTTTATGGTCATCAACTGTCCGCAAATAACCTAAACATACAAGTTTCCTCAACAGCATTACAAACTTCAACAAAGTTAACCAATCTAGAATTGGTTTTGGATATGGTACATTAATGTTTAAACTTTATAATAAACCACAATTAGAAGGTCATTACCAAGGTTTGAAATATTTGATCTAGGAAACAGTCTGGACCAAAAGCACACGGCTTGATATCATACTGTACCGAACTGCATCTAGGCCCTATACTTGTAGAAACAAAGACAAAGAAAGAGGAGAACCAACTATCTTGATGCAAATTTGTTTAAAGAGAAGAATCAAAGAAAAAATATTTATATTTGATGTTTTAAGATTATTTAACACATAAAAAAACAAAAAAAAAAGAGGTTTAGGTTCAGTATATGTACCAGTGGGTACACTTAACCAAGCCTCTCCAACCACACACCCACACACCCCACCCCACCCCCATCCTCCTCCTTAACTGCCGGATATAGGATATGAGAAACTAGAGTAGTTCTGTAAAACACTGGTCCTTTACAAATGGATATGATCTAATAATACATTAAATTTGTTCTAGGTTAAATGACTCATAGATGCTAACAAAAGTGCATCCATATCATTGTAGGGAATGGGAGGAGAATATTTTTAACTCTTCTCACTGTACTCTTTAATAGAAGTTCATTGTTTGCTGCTTATTAACAAGTTCTTCAGCTGAAATCAAGGACATGCTAGTAGAACTGTAGAAGATAACTTGATGTTGATATATTTAGTTACTGCAATAGTGTTATACTAACCTTTACAGCCAGGTACCATTTAAGATATAACAATAATGGTATGCAAGTTTGTGTTGGTCCAACCAAATATAAAAATGATGTAAACACATGGCTTAATAAGGTTCAATATACCACTTCTAACTTTTTTATTATTTTAATAGATGATGTTCAATAGGAACCACTTCATAATCAGTGTAGGGTTACATAGTGGTGGGATGGTTAGTGAAATTGACAACTAACTACTGCTAGCTCCTTTCTCTACAGCATGACTTTGTACTACAGCCATATTTTAATTATAGGAAAAAGGCATAAATGTAGGCACAAGAGAATTGAAATATTCTAACATAACAGAACTTCAGATTTTACATTGTCATACTGTCTTCCAACCAAATAATGTCAAGGGATTTATCCATTTTACAGTGATTGGATGGTTGTTGACAGCAAGGATTTAAATACCAATACCGGACCGTACCAACACACGGTACGATCCGGTACCATTTTTGGTACGGGCATAATATGGTGCTGCTGCTGCACCATACTTGCTGCAGCAACAAGTATGAGCACCATACTTGCTGCAGCAACAAGTATGAGCACCATAATATGGTGCTGCTGCTGCACCACACTTAACCATACTTGCTGCACATACTTGCTGCAGCAGCACCATAATGCACCCATACCAAGTGGTACCGCCTGGTATCAGGCTCAGTACTGCCCGGTATTTACAAGTACACCTGGGTGTACCAACTGGTACCGGATGTACCGGATACCGGTTTACTAAAAAACCAGTACGTACCGCCCGTACAGTACGAATTTTTAAACTATGCTTGAAAGTAGAAGACTCAAATACCAACCAATACAGATATTTCTTCGCACTCTTCCAACAACATTGACTTCCTTCCATTTCTAGTTAACTTATCTTAATGGCATTATTCTTAGTTGGAGGCTAAAATTGTAGGATAACTAATCCACATGTCAGTAGTTTCACATATATAATATAATATAGAAAATAGAACGAGTAAGAACAAAAGAGGCACCAACTGAAGACCATGGTTTTAGATCTCATATCTTACCATGCAGTATGAGTGGTACCTATTGTTTTTTTTAAGTTCCAAAATCCATATTGGGTGGGGCGGTACACACCTAATCATGGTTTCCAATCTTGTACCATACTGCCCAGTACAGGTGGTACGTACTGTCTTTTAACACTCAGCTCGAGTAGTGTACTTTCTCACAATTCCTTTCTCAAATTTGCATCAATTCATTCAAACTTCAAGTATTGTACTTTAATCTTTAGACTTAGGATGTTACTATGCTTTATTATATATGTTTTCAATCACTTTAAAGAAGAAATCTATGGAAAACAGTGTTTGGAGTGTGGAAAAGAAAAAAATCAGCTTGTGCCCAAATAGCCTAGTTTGTACCAATCTTTACCATATGTCAGTACGGTATGGAACTCGTATGTATCAGTATCAGCCAAACACCAAACACCGACATCTGTAATTTTAAACCCATTATTGGAAACCATGATGCCTAGTTTTCACTTACCTACACCTCTTAGCTACCTTGACCAGATTGATGTGACAAACTTGTAGGTTAACCAAGAGAAAGAGCTCAAAATAAGCCTCTTAAAAGAAACAAACTCAAACAGAATGCATAAAGAAAGGTAAAATTTTGAGAAGAAAGAAGAATCACCTGTTGCCATGCTTGGATAGCTTGTCCTCTTTTATCCATCCTAACCAGCAAAAAGTCCCGGATAAGTGGAGGGAAATACCGTAAGGTTTTCTGGGACCATGTATGCTGACTAGTGGCCATAATCTGTTCAAGCAAGGGTTGAAGGTAAAGCATGTGCTCAACTTCGGCAACTCCACGAGTCTTTATGGTTATAGCTAAACTAATTATTGTAATTCGATTAAGTGTCTCAGTAAAATCAGTTGCACCCTGTAGGAATCAACCTTAGTAAGAAGGGTTTGGGTTTAGTAAATTTATCTAAGCAATTAAAAAATATGATTCCCTTGCAAGATGGTTAAACCTTCAATTCTTTCTTCACCAGAAAAAAATCCCTTATCGAGAGAATCAGATTCATGCACAAATTTTCAGCTAATCTAAAAAGACGATGTTCTCCACGTTTTCCTTTTATCATGGAGATTATTTTTGTAACGTCATACATCAATGCTTTGCTCTTGCCATGATATCTGAAAAGATAAGACATGAACATAAACAAATATAATTTAAATAAAGAGTGTTAGAGAAAGGAGACTCATTAAAGCAATGAGTAGATAACCATTAAAAATAACTCACAAAGGGAATAATTCCATCTAAGCAGAAAGAAGCCAAAAAAAAGAGAAGCACAATGAGTCACTAAAAATCACTTGCTCCACCATTGTTTCTTGTTATATTGTGCTGGTCCATAACTTAATTGACATATATTAATAAAGTTGTTAATTTCAAATTTTAGCTAAATGAGATATGTTAATTGTGCCTCGGTAGAACATTTGCAGGATGTTCAGGTACTTGTTTGTATATGTATGGTACACCAATTGGAACAACTTTTAGATTTAGCTCCTTGAAAGATCTAAGCTAGTGGAAGTTGTGGAACTGCTAATCTTTCCACACGAACCTGGAGCGGAAAGAATACTTAACCAGCAGCACACAGACAGAGAATTGTTTCCTTGTCTTTTCTCTTTCACATGTTCCCATATACCTCTGCAGCTCTGCCTCTATATTAACATATTCTAACATACACGATTCAGTATACTCAATTTAACTCCAAAAATAAAATAAAATGCAACAATATTTGTGACAAGCCACTTATTAACAAAAGAGCAGTAACATGATTTGTCCATTGATCAAGGAAAATAAGCACAACTACATAAGAATTCATGCATGACAAGATTGATAAACAATATAATCTGATTTATCTTAGACCAAGGTTTTAAAATCATGCTCTCAAGATCAATTTTGACAATATTTTGAACAAATATAGCACTGAGATTAAGATTGTTAGGATCGAAATCCCATATAGGAATGGTGGGGGGTCTATAGGATCGGGATCTTAGGGTCAAAATGTAGGTCTAAGATAATTAGCACCAAGTTACCTAAATAGTACATTAATATAACAACCTGTATCACCTGATAACAATGAATAAAATCAATGTTGTCACGAGGCGTTAGGCACCCCAAGGTTCGGAACTTGGTTCAAAAAGTTCGGAACTTGGTTCAAAAAGTTCGGAACTTATTCGGAACTTATTCGGAACGATTTCAAAGCTCATCTTGATTTCAGTGACTGAAATCAGAATTGAGGACTTAATTTCAGAAAGTTCATTTGTTGTTGGGGGAGGATCTCGTGAAGTTTGACCTGATTGGGAAGCTATTTACCCGATCGGGAATACCTCTTTTCCGATTGGGAATTTCTTCTATCCAATCAGGAATATCTCTTACCCAATCGGGAATACCCCTTACCCAATCGGTAATACCTCCTACCAAATTGTGATTTTCTTCTACCCGGTTGGTAATTTCTTTTAAAGCTGCAATTTTCAGCCTTCTTAGCTCGCTCTTCAGTGCTTTTTCTCATGGGCGTCGCCTAGGGGTGTAAGCGAGCCAAGCCGCTCGCGAGCTACTCGAGATCGATTCGGTAAAAACTCGAACTCGAACTTATCGAGCTCGAGCCGAGCCGAGCCGAGCCGAGCCGAGCCGAGTCAGACATGCGAGCGAGCCGAGTTCGAGCTAACCTATACTCGGCTCAAGTGGCTTGAGCGGCTCGCGAGCCTAATCGAGCCTAATCGAGCCTAATCGAGCCTTCTATATATATTATATACCGGGTTTGATTTTTAAATTTTATGAACCCGTTACCCTCTAAAAAGAACCCGAGCTTAGTCGAGCTCGAGCTCGGCTCGTGCGACTCGACTCGTGCGGCTTGATTTTTTTTCCGAGCCGAGCCGAGCTTGAGTGGCTTGAATGTAGCTCGAGCCGAGCTTGAACCGATAGACCAAGGCTCGATCGAGCTCGAGCCGAGCCAAGCTCGGCTCGGCTCGATTACACCCCTAGCGTCGCCTAGAACAGTGCGGCGCCCAAAGAAAGGTGCCACCCGAGGCGGCGCCTCATTCAAACCGTCCGCCTCACATACTGTTGAGGCGCTGAGGCCTCGCCTCGCCTAGGCACCTAGGCGAGATCCCGAGCGCCTCTTGATAACACTGTATAAAATATAAAAGGAGAGTAAACAGTAGTCCATGTGATACCAAGCTACTTATTCTGTTGCAAATCCACTCTAGAACTGGTAAATAACTAAATGCATATTGGTCCAACCAGTATTTTAAAACATCACCATAGGCTGTTTTAAAGCTGCTCAAGATCAACCACTTGAGAAGCAAAAATGGGCATTAGCACATGTTTTCACATTTGAAAAAGAAGGATCAACTTCAAAAGTTCATATATTCGCAAATCGCAAACCCATCTATTGTTGTAGAAATATATTTGCAATTTTGTGTTTCAAAGACCATCCTTAAGCAAAATCAAAATATAATACACCATTTTAAGCTAATCTTCATTAATGACTTAAAATCAATGTACAGCAACAACAAATGCAAGATTATAATTATATACTATACTGGGAAAAGAATCAAGAAACTTGATCTTTAATTCAAGCTGAGGTATAAGAATATATGTGCAGTTATGGATTTCTATGGTGAGCATTTTATAAAATATGAGATAGAGCACCTGTACAATGGAAGTAGTCTGTAGTTTAATATTTCAAGGAGCAACAATGATACACCAGACTTGCTTAAAATAGAAGAAGACCGCTGGGTCAATGTCTGCAGATACATGAACAAAGAAAGTTACACCAAAAATTGTGAATATTCTTTTATACATTACCTGACAAGATCTAACATAGATTTTTTTTGTAATTGTTCAATGTTTCAGATGAAAACAAAATGATCACTTTCATGAAAAAAAATTAAAATCTTTGGAGGGAAACTCACAGGCCTCAGGAATTAGGTTCATGGTCTAGAACAAATGAAATTATATTGGTCTAATTGTTTCAACTTTCAACCAACATAGTTTCAAACAAAGTGTCAATTGAAGTCAAAAGTCAAGTATGGGAAAATCATTAACATATGCCCATCACCAAATTTGAGGAAAATATGACTTCTCAGATTCATAAACACTAGAGTCATGGAACTTATAACACAAGGGGAAAAGAATTGATCACGAGAAATAGTCATTTAAAGAAGGGCATCTTAGTTTAAGTCTATCACATGTTCCAGATATCTTGTATAGCAAAGATTGACCAGCCAAGAAATTTTCTTATTCCATCATTGTTTCATCTTTACAAAAGTGAAATGGCAGTATGGCACTGCAATTGGAATTCTGTAAATGCCTAAGGACCTGAATTGTATGAATGGGTTTATCTAGGTACTCAGATGCAGAAACTCGTGCACTGGGTTGACTAAACATCATTTAAATTGCACAGCATAGGCAACTAAATGAATATGATAAATTGACATATTATGGCATTCATTAAATAATAAAGACTAAAAAATCCTTTGCTAAAATCAGTTAATCTAGTATAAATTACTAACGCAGATTTAATACCACCAGAAGACTCATTTTAAGAAATTAAGATATTGCTTGAAATTTAAAGATCATATCAATTATCCACACAATAAAAAGAACACAGGCACTGTCTTCCTTTTCTATTTTGGAACTATAGAAAGAAAAGCTAATTAAGAAAATAAGACATAGTATGTTCGGAAAATACTGAATATACTACATTGTCACTAAGCTTTGTTCAGTGCTAATAATGGAACAATATTTACTGCATGATGTAACAAGAAGGTGATGAAGAAATCTCAGACTGAATATCTACCAATGAACCAATAGAAACTATATCCTGATTCTAATATGAAGGTTGATGCATCTCCGCATTACCTCCCCCCTTTTCTCAAGAAATATCATCGAATGCCTCTCACTCCTCTCCTACCTTTGAACTCAAGGACAGTGGTTTATGAATACTACTATGCATGCAGTAGATGATTAATCGCAGAACACCTAGGTTTCAGTAGAATAATATAGTGCAAGGACAAGATCACTAGTGAATCTTTAAGTTGATGCTAAAAATGAATAGAAGGCCAATCTTACACGGAGACTAAGTGGACCATACTGCACCAACTAGCAACTTAACTTGGAAATGATTGAGTTCATTTAGTACAGAGAGAATAGGAGTTCCAGAAGTCACTATTAAGACTGGAAACTATGAGGTCTACCTCACATACACTGTGAAACGTTCGTCATTCGGAACATATTTTGCTAATGCAAGACTAATAAGACTTGAAAACAAGCTTAAGATATTTATGTTCTATATTCGTTTAATCTTTATTAAACATTTATCAAGATTAAGTCCTCTGGTTTTTCCAAAAGTATTTGTCCTATCTATTTTTCATCTCCTAAGGACTGAAGAAACCAAAGTGTGATAACTTTTAGGGGTTTGAACAGGAAAAGATTGAGTCCATTTAATACAGAGGAAATATTCCAGAAGTCACTAAACAATACCGTGAAATGAGGGCGAAATAATGAGTGAGGTGCAATAAGCAGCAATCTGACATATGTTTCAACCATGGCAATGCTAGGGATAGCCTGCAACATAATGAAAGATGCAAACAATAAGAAAGCATTTTGATTTACAGACTACATATCTATGATAAATATGATATATTTGGATTTGACAATAAAATATAGTTTAATGGTCAAAAGCTAACCAAATAGCACACAAGCCTCAAATTAAATCATACAAATGAGGTTGTCTAGCAGCATGGTTGGATACAGCTGCTGTATATCCAAATGTAGCCCACAGGAAAACTAAAGCAATCTTTTGAATATCATATTTTCTCAAAAAATAATATCAGATCTATCTGAGATATGAGACAGTTATTAATTTTTTGGAATGCAAGTAATCATCATAGAAATTGTTGAAGATTTTTTTTAGCATGAAAGACTTTCACAATGGCAGAAACCAAACAGTAATATGGAAGAGAAAAATAAAATTATAAATCATATACTTATAGGTGAGTAGTTTGAATCATGAGTGTTTCATTGTTAACAGTTAACACAATGGAATGCACAACCTAGTTCAGATATAAACTATACAAAATGTTCGAGATAACTCTCTCTTTTAATAAAACTAATATTCTTTGCTCAAAGAATTTAGTTCTTAATTAGTACAATGATGCAATGTTGAACAAGAAAACTGTTGGTGCTTGAGACTTATGGAAGTTAAGATTTAACAAGTTATCAAAATCCTAAATCCTCATCTACATATTCAGTTATTTTTTATTTGTTTTGTCATTTTTATATTTTAAAAGACAATTTGAGTTACTTTGGAAAGCAAAAAAGTTAGTTACAGTAACTAAGATACTAGAAAATGTTTATTCAAGCTACTAAAACACAAATTAGTTAGAGGCAAAGGGGTATGTGGTATGATCCTTGTTTTGTGCCTTGCAAAAAGCACGAGTTCGAGGCCAAGATGGAGGCTCCACGATGCTAGAAGTTGGCTGAATTGATGATTGCCGTTTGCCGGAAAGATTTAGTCGATTACTAGAGAGATTGTAATCAATACATAACGTATTTAATGGCAGTCATATATTCTTTTTACAATTACTTGCAGAATTTAATTACTTAATTAAATTGCTTGCTGGAATTGCTTTGAAGAGGTGACTCTTGGTTTCCAGCAGTTAATTTTCTTTATTCATGGTGTCTTGAAGAAGTGCCATCACTTGGGATGACCTTTAGGCTTCTTACGATGGTATTTATTTTTCCACCTTGCCTTACTTGTTTCGGTTGAGAGGTTAACCAAGTCATTAGTTGATGTGGCAGCCTGTTCCGATGATGTCGCATGATGAGATGACTACCCGGTTGACATAACATCGCCCCCTCCTTGAGAAGCATGCTTGACCTCAAGCATGAATGCTGGGAAGTGGGTTCCCAAGTGGTTGAGGCCGGCGTTAGTCCTGCCCATTGAATTAAAAGTCTTCTGCTCCATTATTGACCCTCCAATCCAGAATAGTGTGGTTGGGGTTGACACTCATCTGGGTGTGGTAACGAGAGTGGAGGCTTTCAAAAGTGCTGCTATGAAAATGCTTGAGAGAAGAAACATGAAAAACATTGTGGATTTTTGCCTCAGGTGGGAGTTCAAGAGCATAAGCGACGGTTCCAATTTTGCGAAGGATCCAAAAAGGGCCATAATATTATGGAGATAATTTATGAGATGACGACGAGCTAAGGCCTTGTGACGATATGGTTGTAGTTTGAGAAGAACCAAGTCGTTAGGCTGAAATTTAACATCTCAATGTTTACGGTCATACGAGGCCTTCATTATTTGTTGTGCTTGGTGCAAACAAGCTCTAATAAGCTGAATATGTTGGTTGTGTTCCCTTAAGCACTCGTCAATTTCATCAAGTTGGGCAACTCCGGCGATGTAAGGTACTAGACGCGATGGAGGGCGACCGTATACCACCTTGAATGTAGTGAAGAGTGTTGTATGATAGGATTAGGATGTATTGTAAAAATAATCAACCAAAGAAAGTCATTTGGTCCAGGTGCGAGGCATGTCGCTTGTGAAATAGTGGAGATAGAGTTCAACACCCCGATTGACTACTTCGGTTTGGCCATCCGCTTGCGGATGGTAGGCTGATGAGAAGTTGAGGCGAGTTCCGAAGAGAGTGAATAATTCTCGCCAGAACTTGCTTGTGAAAGTTACGTCACAAAAATCCATGGAGACGCACGATGTTGTCGAGGAAGAGTGCAAGGAAATGGCCATATTTGGCTAAACGGTCTACAACCACCGGGATGATGGACTTGCCGGTGGAGAGAGAAAGACCTTCAATAAAATCCACGGAAATATCAGCCCATATTTGATGTGGGATGGGTAGTGGTTGTAGGAGGCTGCCAAGTTGAAGCGTCTCAGTTTTGTGATGTTGGCAAACCACACAAGAGCCAGCATATTCTCGCACGTCATGTCGGAGCTGCTCCCAAAAATATTCGGTGTATGCGCTGCAATGTACGTTGATAGCCTTCATGGGCGGAATCGTGGAAGGCTCCAACAATGAGTTTGCATAGAGGTGAGGTGGCAGATAGATGAACATAATCAGCCCGTCCTGGACAATCCATAAGGAGGGTTGCGGCATGAGAGGGATGTCCTGCTGCAATTTTGGTGTTGATTGGATCACTTTTGAGCTGCAAAAGAAATTGTGAGTGAGGTAAAGAAATGGCAGCAAGTGTTCCAACAGTAAGGGGGCAACAGGATAAGGCATCAGCAGCGACGTTGATTTTGTCGGTGTTGTATTCGATGATGAAATCATAACCCAATAATTTGGAGATCCAATGGTGTTGTGGGGAAGTGATTAAACGCTGCTCAAGGAGGTATTTCAAACTGTAATCATCGGTGCGGATCAGAAAATGCCGGCCCCAAAGATATGGCGTCCAATGTTTAATTGTTTTGGCAAGGCCGATAAGTTCTTTCTCGTAAGCTGCCAATTTTTGCATGAGTGCTGGAAATGGGCGGCTGAAATAAGCGATGGGGTGGCCTTGTTGATGGAGACACTTGTGACTTGACTATAAAAGTTTGATTGAAGTCAGGAAGAGCTAGAATCGGGGATGTTGTAAGAGCAGTTTTTAGGGCTATTAATGCATGGGCAGCATCCTCAGTCAATGTAGCACGTTTTAGGGCTATTAAGGTTGTTTTCCCTACATCATTGGGATGCATTCTTATTTGATGATAGCCCGAACGTAAGTCAAGCTTGGAGAAGATGTTGACCACGTGTAGCACGTCCACGAGTTCTTCAATGATAGGAATCAGGAACTTATCTCCTAGTGCGCGATAATCGACACAAAGGCGCCACAAAGCATCCTTCTTTTTGATGAGAAGGGTTGGGTCAGAGAAGGGAGAAGTACTTGGGCGAACGGTGCCTTGTTGGAGCCATTGGCAACACTGGTTTTCAATCTCATCTTTTTGATGATACGGGTATTGATAAGGTCGAATGGCAATGGGTTGAGAGTGAGGTTGAAGCCTGATTCGATGATTACGAGAGTAAAAGGGAGAAAGACCTTAGGTTCCTAGAAGAGGCATCGAAAGTGGTTCAAAACAGTATGCACTGTGTCTCGGCTAAGACAGCTGACGCGTAACACTGCCTACACTGCTGGGGTCGTATTCCTTGCAAGGTGATGATGCGGTCATTTGTGGAGTATTGTAGCTGCAATTTGTCAAAGTCCCAGGTGATGGGCCCCAATGTTTCGAGCCAATGAACTCCTAGGACAGCATCCAATCCACTTAAGTCGATGATGTAAAAGTGTGTAGTGATTGACTCCTTGCCGATAAAGAGGGTAGCCTTGTGTTCACCATGACAGTGGAGACGGTCTCCATTAGCCACCGCCACAGCGAACCCAACGAAACGGCGAAGAGGGAAGTTGAGACGTTGAGCCACTGAAGAACCGAGAAAATTGTGGGTACTCTGGGAGTCTAACAATGCACAAACATGGAGATTTTTGATGTAGCCGGTGACTTGCATGGTCTAGGCATGAGGGGTGCCTTGCAAGGCCATGAGGGACACTTCATGATTGCCCGTCATGTGCCAAGCTTGATCATCGTGGACACTCTCAATTGGGTGGTATGCGGCCAGTTCAATAGTTGCAGACGGTTCTTCTTGGTCAAGGAGAATTTCGAGCAAGAATAGTTGACGACAGCGGTGTGTAGGGGTCCATTCCGCATCACAGTTGAAGCATGCATCGAAGGGCAGCTTCCTCTTGTGCCAAATTGCTTGCTCGAATTGCTTTGAAGAGGTGATTCCTCGTTTCCAGCAATTACTTTCTTATTCATGTTGCTTGTTGGAATTGCTTTGAAGAGGTGACTCTTAGTTTCCAGCTTCCAGCAGTTAACTTTCTTTATTCATGGTATCTTGAAGAAGTGTCATCACTTGGGATGACCTTTAGGCTTCTTCCGACTTCCGGTGGTATTTATTTTTCCACCTTGCCTCACTTGTTTCGGTTGAGAGATTAACCGAGTCATTAGTTGATGTGGCAGCCTGTTCTGATGATGTGGCAGGATGAGGTGGCTGCCCGATTGACATAACAGTATGCAACCATAGTTAATCAACTTGTGTAATTACCTTTGGATCCGTATTATTCCTAAGAGATTGACGCTCAACCTATCACCCCAAATTGAACAGAAAGGCTCCAAATCATATATACTCAAATAAATAGACATTTGAAGAGCCAATAAACAGAAACAAAATCTCTTGCATATTTGGACCAGGTTTAAAGAGCAGTGTAGTACTAGTTTTAACAATCTATTCAACCAGTACAATACCAAAATGTCAAACCATATGCTGAAATTTCTCTGTTTGTGAACAAATAGTTCAGTTTGTTCAATCAAATTACAAGGTACACAAAGAGAGCAAGGTATTGAAGCCAAAGGATGGGCATGATCAGAGATTTTCCCGAAGTTAGCAAGGTTATAGGATTTCTTATTGATGTTCGTAGGTGTACCATGTATATGGCCACTGTATGACTATGACATAAACAGATATAGTGAAATCCTAGGCAGCATAAATGCCACACCAAGTTGGATGGACCAGCATCACTGAAAAATAGAAAAGAGTGGTATGCCATGAAGTACTGACACAAAAGGCCCATTATCACTTAACAGTGCTTGGTTCAGACCGGTAGATACTACATACCATGGTTTAAAATTTCGCCCGAAACGGTACGGTACGCCCGGTATTTACCGGTTTTTCAAGTTTCCGGTATTCGATATACCCGGTATTTGAAAAAATCGGGTATATTGTGTATACCGGGCGGTATATGGCGGTATTTTGCCATATACCGCCCGGTATGGGCAGTATATGGCTTGTACCGCCCGGTATGGGCAGTATATGGCTCGTACCGCCCAGTATGGGCGATACCGAGCGGTATCAAGCGGTAATTGCCGTTGGCCGTTGGCAACGGGTGGCCGATAGCCCGACAGGGCTGTTGGCCACATCTTTCGGATTAATACCACCCGGTTTGGGCGGTATATATCAAATACCGCCCGATATCAGGCGGTATTTGATATATACCACCCAAACCGGGCGACATGCATACCGGGCGGTATACCGCCCGGTATGATCAACAGTGACCCCAAACAGCTATAGAGTCGTTTGGGGCCGAGTTTGGGTTGTTTTGGGTTATATAAAGCCCCCATTGGGTACTATTTGAATCATTATATTAGAATTAATATAGGGCGAGACAGGCCCACAACCCAAGAGAAATTTTTTAGACCCTTTGGGTTGTGGGCCTGTGTCACCCTATATTAATTCTAATATAATGATTCTCTTGTATCCGTAAAAAACCCTAATACAATACCAAATGACTTTTAAACATTGTATTTATGTATTTGACATTTGAATATTGATTTTAAGCATTTCTTCATCAATTATATGGTTATTGGAGATCTGAAGTTATTTCTTTTTTAAAAAAAAAAAAAAAACCACTAGTATGCAATTTTCATACCGGACCGTACCGTGTGTCGGTACGGTACCGAGATTTTAAACCATGCTACATACCAATCTCTTAAGAATATAAATGTATAAATTGGTCTCTTTCCTAACAGCTTAAGCTTTTGTGAAAGTTGATCATCCAATCAAATTAAAATGGTATTAGAGCAAGAGGTCCAAAGTTTGAATCCTCCTAACATCAATATTTTTTTAGAAAAAATAACCCCACTTCAGTTAAGTCCATTACATGTTGGGCTTGGGTCAATCACCTCAGGTTTACCCGCCCACACATGAGGGGGAGTGTTAAGAATATAAATGTATAAATTGGTCTTTTTCCTAACTTAAGCTTTCTGGAAAATTGATCATCCAATCAAATTTAACAGTCGAAATAGTATTTTAAACATGATTCTAAAATAAGCACAAAGATGAGAAAAAACAAAAACTTTTCTTAATTCATAAGGGATAAGAAAATAATTTGATTTGATCATCCATGAAGAAGAATAAAAAATAAGTTGAAAATTCACATGCATTCATCCAAGTATCCAACAATATTCAAATGAGGCAAATAGGTTTGAATCATTAAGTACAGAATAGTTAATATTATCCACACCAACATATACATTAAAATACATAAATCTGAAGTTAATTTGATATTGAGCCACCATATTCTATTTTGAGGTGATCAGATTGCTGCAACAATCCACCTGTAGGATTCTAACATAATCATGAATATTAGTTGCTGGCTTGCTGCAAAATTTAATTCTGTGGAATTACTTAACTGCAAACTTATAACATCATGTGAACTAATGTTAAGATTAGTTTATTTATACAAATAAATAGACAATCACATATTGGTATAGAAAACCTTAACTTAAAGATATATTCTCCCAGTAGATGAATCATTCCATGATTTCTATACAATTATTTTAGGTGATCATTACAAAGACCTATAGTAGATAAAGTTTTGTTTCTACTTCCTCTACTTTCTCATCTAAAAATTCTATTTTAATGTGGGGTACTGAAAATTTATTCAATTATTCAACTCTGAACAAACTAAACTAAACTATCTCACCTCCAAGTTAAAGGAAAAAGAACTATACTGTGTGCATAATATATAGCTTAGGTTACAGATATTATTTCCATACCTGCCCAAGAAATATGGTTTCCTCAAGCTGAAAGGCAAGCTTTAAGCACAAGTTGATTGACAAACCAGAAAGTAATGTCATTGACAGAGGGCAAATTTCACGCATCATCATCATCCTATCATTGGACTGTACATTAGGTCCTTGTAGAATTTCAGTTACCCCCACTGATTTAAACCAGTTCATAACTGCTTCACAAGCAGGCTGAGCCATGGTAAAAGAGAGAACCCAAAACATTCCCATTGATCGATCATCTAAACTCATAAAATCCATCATACGTTCTCCTGAAACTTAATTTGAAGAAATGAAAATTCTTAGAAAGGAAAATTATAATAACAGGAATGCTGAACTAGTTCAATTTTTCATAAAATTCACTAAAATGTCAATGGAAATGTCTCATGTGCACATTGAGCCTTCTAGTTTTTTCCATATTTGGAGAGAAACTCAGTTCTAAGCCGTCTATCTTAACAAAAATATAAACATTTCAAATTGCACCCTGTACTGAACAGGTGCAAGACCTTTCTGAGACATCGACCAACTTTAACCAGCATGCACCCACCATCCAGGAGTATCAGGTGTGCTAACAGGTACTCTCTGTGTACCATGGTGCACAGAGACTAGGTGCGAACCAACACATTTCCAATATGCCCCAGTATGCCTCTATACTGTTGCAAATTGTTGGAGACCATTCAGGATTTGCAAATATGCCCTCCTGAATTGACCAAGAATTACCATTTTAACTCCCTTTCGCATCTTCTATATAAACTTTTCCCCTCTCTTTTATTTTCACCATCCTCCCACAACAACTAAACTCTCTAAACTTCTCAAATCTTATCACCTTATCAGATCAATCTGAATTATGGGCATTGAATATACTTGTGGCATTGATCTCCTGCTTTCAACCTGCTGAAAGCCCTATAAGTCAAGTCATTACCTTTACTATTAGTAGGAGCTCCTATAAATTTATCAACATGATTTTCTAGTCTTCAAATAAGTTCTAACAATAACAAGTTGTATTCACTATTAAATTATCAAGGGACTTGTGGTATAAAATATTAATTGGGACAATATGTTCCAGCCAGTGCTCAGCTATCTATCATGTTAAAAGAAAAAAGTGATTTGATCATCATCTTTCCCTACTAAAGCTTAAGATACTATTTACCCGTTTGGTTTGCTAAAAAAACGGGGGACTGGACAGGACACCGGCCCGTGTCCCTCGTTTGGTTTGCTAAAATGGCTTCGGGACAGGATTTTTTTTTAAGTTCAGGGCAGGACTTCTGCCTGTTTTGGTGTACCGATAAATTTCTCGGTACACCGAAACAAGGCAGAGGACACAAGCGCCAAAAGATGGCAATACCCCCGATAAAACCTGGATTCTCTCTCGCCTCGAGTCTATGCTCCTCTCTCTCTCTCTCTCTCTCTCTCTCTCTCTCTCTCTCTCTCTCTCTCTCTCTCTCTCTCTCTCTCTCTCTCTCTCTCTCTCTCTCTCTCTCTCTCTCTCTCTGGTTAGTCCGGCAATTGACGCATGCGCGCGTGGGGGCTCCGCTGGCCGCAAAGCTCTACTGCGTCTCCGTCAACGTCTCCATGTTCTCCCCTGCCCCCTCCCTCGCGTCCTGCATCATCCGCCGCTGCAAAATGCGTCGAAGATGTCATCCGGTAGCGGTTCATGGAGACGTCCACCCGAAGTAGCGACTTGAGCTTGCTGAATCCTGGCAAAATCGGCCCGGAGAGCGAGTTATTGTACAGCTCAATCTGCACAATGCTGGAGAGGTTGACGAAAGACTCTGGCATGCGCCCGGAGAGCACATTGTTGGAGAGGTCAAGGTCAGTGAGCCTCGTTAGACGGCCGAGCGCGGGTGGAAGGTCGCCAATGAGCCTGCAATCGGCGAGCCAAGGACCTCAAGGGAGGATAGGTTGCCGAGGGCGAATGGGATGACGCCGAGGGCGAAGGGGTTGTAGGAGAGGTTGAGCTGGCGGAGGGTGGTAAGATTACCGAGGAAATTCAGGATGGTGGAGGTGAGCAGGTTTGGGCAGCACAGGGGGCGAGCGCGGAGTCAATGAGGGAGGAGTTGATGTAGTTCCAGGGGAGAGGGAGAGGAAGGCAAGGTTAGTGAGGCGGCAAAGGGAAGCAGGGAACGGCCCGGCGACACCGAAGTTGGTGAGGTCGACGCCGGTCACGACGGCGTCCGACAACGAGGAGCAGCTGACTAGGGCTGTTCATTGGGTCGACCCTACCCAATGTACCCGAGAACCCGACCCAACCTATTTGGGTCGGGTCGGGTCGGGTACAATTTGACCAAACCCGACCATAATCGGGTCGGGTCTCGGGTTTTAGAATTTGAAACCCGATGACCCGAGACCCGACCCGATTATTTATTTTTTTAATCATTTTTTAAAATATTTATATTAAAAAATGTTTATTTTAAAAAAAAATTAAAAAATATTATTAAAAACTCATTTTTTACCTAAACGGGTAAACCCGACTACCCGACCCTACCCAAACTAGATCGGGTTGGGTCGGGTCGGGTTTGAGAGGTGAAAAATTTTCAACCCGACCCGACCCAATTACACTTGGTCGGGTCAGGTCGATTTTTTCCTAAACCCGACCCGACCCGTGAACACCCCTACAGCTGACATTGTTCTAGCTGCAAAGGGTGGAGTCACGGGGGTTCCCGTTGGAGAGGGCATTGGAGGGGTCAGCGAGCCCCTTCTTGGCTTCCAAGAGGTAGAGCCCTTCCTGGTTCAAGGCCAAGGAGAGGTTGCAGAGGTGCAACAGGAGGACAACAATGGCAGCTACAAGCGCCATGGCCACGAACCCGATCTAATCTCCTGCTTTCGCCGTGAAAGAAGCGGCAATCAAGAAAACTGAGAGGAAGATAAGAGAGAGGAGCAGCAGATGCCAACTCTTTCTTCCATCTAAAAGCACGTAGGGAGAGCAAGCAGACTCAGCAGCTCATGCATCTTTTGAGAATACAACAGTGATGACTTGGGGACCTGCAGCTGCGTCACCTTGCAGTACTCCTGTTCTTGCCACTCTTCTGGGATATGTGGCATCATTCAGGGTATCACAATTTATATATAACAGAACTATTATGTGATTCTTCACCTGAAAAACTTAAGATTCCATTCATTGTTAGAATTCTCTAGCTTGAACAGGAGTGATGATTGAGGATTCAACAT
Source organism: Canna indica (assembly GCA_034359265.1). Classification (NCBI taxonomy): domain Eukaryota; kingdom Viridiplantae; phylum Streptophyta; class Magnoliopsida; order Zingiberales; family Cannaceae; genus Canna; species Canna indica. Next base: position 23,684,761 of record CP136898.1, on the reverse strand, counting down.
GGAGGTTTCTATTTTGTTGGTTTGCCATTGCTTTTATCAGTTACTGTCATCACATATGTAACATTACTTGAAACTTCTATTGAGACTAACCATGTTAATCCAATAAAATGGTGTTTTTGATTTCTATTTTGTTAGTTTGCTTTTGCTTATGAGAGTCATGACATACATATAGCATCACTTGAAACCTTTATTGAGATTAAGTTAGTCAATAAAATGGTGTCTGTTGTTTTGGTCTCTTTGATTTAGGTTATTTTTATTTAACTGTGAAGATATAAATTGGGATGAAAAACTTGACCGTGGAAGCATGGCAAAGTGAGTCGGGCTTGTTGTGAAACTAATAATATTTGATGCCGAACACATAAAAAATACATGAGCAGATTACAAAATTTTGCTGGGTTCTGATGAGTCTTGCATGCACCTTTGATGACCATTGCCAGTGACTTCACAACCTCACCATCTCAGACCTCTCTTTCCTTCCTCTTAGAAATCCTATTGTTTTTAGATGTTATTTCGTTTTGCCCAAGTTAATTGTGCTGTTGCACCTTTCTTGGCCCATTATGAGATACTCAAATACCAGACAATTTAGTATTGCTTTGCTATCTATTTCAGTCTTATACACCATTAACAAATATTAATGATTGTTTTTCTAATATTCTTACTGCTGCTTAATTTTGCTCGTTTTCTCCTTCAATATAACTTGTCTGGTATTATCTTTAATTTTGTTATTTAACACTTACATTTTCCTATGTGTGAAGGTCCAACCTGAAAAGCAGTAGTACTTCGTACTTGTATGGGTTCATGATGAGACATGAGGGTGTTCTACCATGGCTGACCCAAACATGTCAATTCTAATTCAGTGTATCAAGAATGAGCGAGAGAAAGAGAGAGAGTATTAAGCCCAGCAAAAAGCTTCATGGTGTTATAATGCATGACTTTGCTGAAACGGGATGGTTTGAGAATACAACAGTGATGATTTGGGGACCTGCAGCTGCGTCTAACGCAAATTTAGAAGAGAAAGGAACGGCAATGGAGACCCTCAAAAGCCTGTCAACACTCCAGTAGTTTAATGTGTCCATTAAAGCAATTGTGAAAATTTTTTGGATCAGATTCTGTCATGGGTTTAGTTCAGTATGTAACTATGTATTTGGTTCAACATTTGTGTGTGGATGCTTTGATCAGTATTTATTTGGTTGATCATTATTTACTTTTTGTTGGATGAATTTTTTTTACATCGGTATTTATTCAGGTTCTAATCCATTGTAGAGATTAACGGATTCTGTAGTCTAGCTAATTGTGTATTTTTAAACTTTTTATTGTATTAAAACATTTGATACTATGTATTAAGACTTTTATGTATTAAGAAATTTTAAGATTAAGACTTTTATGTATAAAATTGAATTTGAGCATTAAAAATATGCAAGGGTATTTTGGTCATATTGTCTTGTACAGGACTGTTTTAGCGAACCAAACGCATGATGGGACTGGATATCGTGTCATATTCTTGACGAAACACACATGGTATAACTGTTGTCCCAGGACACTTGGTGTTCTATCCTTGTCCTTGTCCTTGTCCTTGTCCTTGTCTAGTGTTGTGATGGGCAGTTTGCGAACCAAACGATTTTTTGATAGTAGTGCTTGGTTATGTTAAGAAGATAAATATATAGATCGGGCCATTTCCTAATAGTTTAAGCTTTTGGGAAAGATGACCATCCAATCACAATTAACGTGATTTTAGGTCAAGATGTTCTCAGTTTGAGTCCTGCTAGTCTCTGAAAGAAACACCCTTTGTAAACACTCTCCCTCAATCATAGGCATGCAAACTGGAACATAAAGTGCATTGACTTAATTGAGGGTATTTCTTTCAGAGACTAACAGGACTCAAACTGAGAACATCTTGACCTAAAATCACGTTAATTGTGATTGGATGGTCATCTTTCCCAAAAGCTTAAACTATTAGGAAATGGCCCGACCTATATATTTATCTTCTTAACATAACCAAGCACTACTATCAGAAAATATTGCTCAGTGCTACTTGGACACAGTTCACTTCTTTCCTTTCTCAGCAATATGAAAAACAAGTGTACCACTCAATATCTCCATATTAGCTTAGTTTGATTGTGATATATATGGGTGTGGAAAAGATAACTGGATCCTACAAATGACTACTTAGTTATTTTATGTTGTAATCCAGCTAATATTTTCTTAGATGCTAAGATAATTTCAAAACTAATATAAAGTAAAGGCATAAGTTCAAGAAACAGTTCGTCTAAATGTTACTACAATTAAAATTATGTGTAGAGTTACTGGAGTGTTAAGGACGTCTTGATGATAAAGGTGTTTGCACACTAAGACAAAACCTTAACTTTTATCTTCAAAATGTCTGCTGTGAGATAGACTCAAGTATTCATACATTCTCCAACTCTTGCATGCAGATGTTGAAGAATACTCCAAATATAGAAAAGTAAACTATTAGAAGAAAAATGAACAAACAAATGAATTAACCATATATATAGTTCCAGATTAGTACCTTTCGTGACTTGCTTCCACCATTCATCAATTTGCTTTCCTTTCTGAAGCTGATCATTATTTAGATACTCCCTAATTGAAGTGTTGAAAGACCAAATACGCAACGTCTGGCTGCTACTAATGAAATCCAAAAGAATTGCTTGAGGACTGACATTATTTGGATCAATATTTTTATCTTCTTTATGAAATGAAATGATTTTTTTTGTAGTTTCCACCTGACAAGAACCAGAATAACGTAAACCTATACTATAGATGTAGATGGATAATAAATATTTTAGATAGATGTTAGTATAAATGCAAACAGAAAATGCTAGATCATACGATTTGCAAAACACTACAACTTTTTGGGCCACAACTTACCAATCAACACTATTGATTACATGGACCATTTTGGTGATAAACAGGTCAATTGTAATAGGCATACCACTCACATTAAGTTGTCATTTAATGGCAAAGACAACTACAAGCCTGTGCCACTACAAGATGGACAATCCAGAAGAAATGAGTACTTGTCTCGCACATAGACCTTTTACTCTTCGAACTTTACAATAGAAAGATGCCTATTAATTTGGTGTATACATGCACAGTCACTCAAACCATAGGATAAAGCACATGTACATGCCATTTATGCACCACGGAGAACATCTAATCAATTATAGGCAAATAAAAACCATGAGTCAAAACTGTTTATGCCAGTCCATGAAAGACTACCAGTTCCATGTGAACATCCAATTAATTATAGACCATTAGGTCTTATCTACATAGGCACATATAAGTTCAAAATAATATAGTCCGAGAAACAGCAGAAAAGATTATGATTCTTGATTGAAAAATAAATCTGTCAATCAAACAATGAGGTGAAAGAATACACTAAACAGAAAATTCTTAATTTTTAGATTTGGTGTCAAACACTTAGACATAATGTACTTTTTTAGAAAGAAAAAGAAGAAAATAGGAAATCATGACATGACAAGCAGCATTACTTTAAAGAGTAAAAACATGCAAAGGATGAAAACAGTTGTGCACTTAAATTACTTTCTTTGGGTCTGAACTCAATGTAGACATCACAATTTCAATCCGAATAATCTGAGCAAGCAGCCATGTCACGTGGTTGCTACGAAGAATCTGCTGATCACCTTTCGTAACTCGAGAGGCAATTTTGTTAATAAAATCAAGAAAATCAATACATCCACTCTTCATAAGAAAGAAGAATATATCTGCAAATATAAGCCACTCTTGCCAGCATTGTGTTTCTGTAGATTTGAAAGAAAAACATGGAAGCTTAATCTCCCGAAGAAAAAGTCAGAATAGATGTATCATGCAAGGATATAGAATGTGTACATAGAAGAACCTGGCAGACTGGCAAACAGATGAAATAAACTAACTCTTTGAATAAAAATAAGGTAAAGTTTTTTCAAGAAGTCATTGTTATAACTAATCAGGATCATAGTAAGATATACTATGCACAAAACTAAATAAGAAACAGCAATTTATATTTAGAGATACTGAAAAGCCTAAATAGACCTATAACTCATATTATACTAGATTTTATTTATCATTACGCTCACTGATTATGAACTCAGTGGATCATCAATCTAATATTGATTGTTCAAATTTCAAACCAGTCAAGGAAAAAAGCCCTCAGAATTGTATGAAAACTGGCATGATTTACATTGGAAGTTCATATGATTCACCCAAGCACATATTATCCAGCTCATTTTTGAGCAAAACTGAATATAGATATTGAAGAGGCAGATATTTATGTAAAACCACACATTTGGAATCATAACACTAAAAAACTAATGTCACAGATCCATGATTTCATTGCTGTATAACATCTTCATAACTAGAATGCAGAACCTCAACTACAAACTACTCTTCAACTGCAATCCAAATGTTTATTTAATTTCAATAGCAAAACTGCAAAAGTACTAACTGAGATTATATCAGAACATGCATAGTAAAGAAAATGAATTTTCAAGAAAAATATATATATGTTAGTAATGTGTGGAGAAATATACAAGCTCCTAATACTTAATTAGCCATTAAGCTGATGTATGTTCCAAAATGCTTGTCTTCTGAAAAACATGTTGTCAATTTTATATATTCAGAAATAGTAAAATGAATAATTGAATTACTAAAAGTATGCAAAATATTTACAAGTTTATACATTATTACCTGAGTTTGTGATCTTCAATAGTTCCATTGTCCTATCAACAACAGCCTCGCAAATCATTTCAGGGGAGAAAACAGCACCTGGAGTTGATGTCTGCAAAGCTTGAGGTTTATAACAAGGGGCAACAAGAAGTACACGTCTCCACCAATCTGGTGAAGGAGTCGTACGAAGAGCATGCCTAAGACAACGCAAGGCCCTTTCCCAATCCAAACTCCCTTTTGGAATAGAGGTGGCAAGATCCTATGCAAAAAAATCAAATGAATGTTAATTTGAAGAAGGAAGATACACTGAAAATAAAAATAATGTTGTCATTCCAAGAGATTGGGCACCATCATAACATAAGAACTGTCTAACTTCCTCATTTTTGCATACTTTGCCAATTAGGTCAATAGGCTACTCTATTATAGCAATAAGTAATAGGTAATAGGTAATATTCTTTAAGTGCCTCGAAACCACGAGATCGTGCTTTATCTTTCTTATTTATATTTCTGGCCAGAATGATTCATTGTCTAAAGTCAGTGCAATTGTAATAAGGCATTGCAAATGGAAATCAGGTATTTACCTTCAAGTATTTCACAGCAAAAACATAATTGCATAGGACAATTCCACTTTTTAACTGTCACCTACACCTATGACACAAGCGCTGGAATGGCTTGAATCAAATTCTACTAAGACAAGCCACTAGACCATATGTACTCAAGTAGTTACTCCAACTCTCCAAACTAAAATTATCACAGACTAAGCTTGAGCAGATATGTACAGCATCAATTATACAGATGTCCCTGATGATTGAAGATAAATAATTTTAAACAAGAAACATAATACTCAAACCATCAGATAAATAGATTTGCCAAACTAATAAAATAACAAATTAAAGTCAACTGTTTGAGAAATATATTTGCTGAAAAATTTTCTCAAGAGCAAAGACAGGCTGTATCACATATTTCACAACTCATAATTCATGAGATTAATAAGAAACTTGTCCATCATAGAACTAATTTTTTCACCTTCATAGATAAGGTTCAAGGATTGTCTTTAGCAGAAAAATATAATGAGGTAATAATACTGGCATTGCATATCTGGATGCAGTGCATATAAAGCTAGTATGGAACAAAGAGTATGTGCATGGGCACTTGCCAGCAAATCCAATTCATAGTATGGAAGAGCATGCCTCACGATATGGAACCAACAGGACTGTAACCAGCATTCTCAATTCTGATAATTTTCTTGTTCTCAAATATAAGTTACTATGAGAACTGGCTTGTCTAGGTTTATTAGAAAGAAGCAAATCCCTGCTTTTAGTTTGGGAAGCGCAATTAACATTTAATTCAGATTTCAACTAACATGAAGTTGCACGACACATTATTACCAGTCACCCTCAGAACTCAATATAGATCCTCCATTGTCATGTGAAATTATATTAGCCTATCAACTCGACATAATTTTTTTTCTCTCAATCTCTATAGTTCAAATTTTCTACACGCTAATATTCAGAACAGAAATCCCTTTGAGCTGTATTTTAAGGCTTTACTTTGTTGCTAACTATACCAAAATGCTGTACTCTATACATATTATTTAGTCGGTAATTGTTATTTTCTCATATGCAAGCTTAAGTATCAATACCTTTAAAATTATAAGGGCCCAATGGATCTCACAGTTATATGACTGTATTTAGTGCCTGATATTTTTGGATATATTAATTAATCTTAAAGAACTATAAACTTTAATCCAATTCTGAAATGAGGAAAAGGTCAAAGTATCTTAACTATAACAATCAGAAGAAAACAAGTAAGCATTAAATTCAACTGTATAATTCATTTTCCATCTCAACTAGGTCAAATATACAAAAAAGTGAACATAGAAGGGTCTGTTATAAACAAGATCAACAAAGAATCATCTTACAGTCAAATTAAAGTAGATTCCTTACCTCTCCATGCAGTGGTTCGCCTAAGATGCTAGGATAAGTGATGGGAGAATAACGAACATTGGCTAATGATTCACCTGCTATACTGGGATAAGATTGTGACAAGAACCTATGAGTAGCAAAAGTGGGGCAATGAAGGTGTTGATCCAACATTTGCATATTCATGGCAACCATATCCCTTCTCCTGTGAATCTCCAGAATGATGCTAAACATTGCCTCATCGTCAGGAATATTGTCCATAAATTGCAAGCTGCTGCGAATCAGCTCATAGAAGGGAATCCGGCACTTATCCTCACTAACCAACATCCATACAACATCCAGACATGCATCCATCCATCCATGCAAAGGCCTCTCAGGCTTCCAGGCTTTCTTTCCATCACTCTCTTCTGTTCCTGTAGGCCTTTGATCCCAATTAACCAACCAATTGAGCATGTGAGTTAATATCTCCGAGTGGGTGATTGGTTTAAGATGAAACTCTAATCCAGCTAAGATAATTCTGCATGAGAATTGACGTAGTGAACCAATAACATTCCCCCTTATTGTCTGACTGGACTTTGTGATGTTATGATGCCCAGAACTAGATAGTTCTGATGTTTTAACCGGTGATAGAGTCGTCCCAGCAGATTGGTCAGTGGCAGATTGCGCTGGAGAGCTGACACTGTGAATGGTTGGCAATGGAGATGCTGGATTAGAAGCATGGAGGTTCGATGCATTTGACATGACCATGGTAGACGACGGTGACATGATTAAAGGCGATGACAACCCAGCAGACAATATACCTGGTGTTGTTTCCGCAGACGAAACTGCAGAGAGGAGTGCAAGAAGAAAAGTATCCCATTTAAGATAACCTATGTTGCACAAGCTTCGTATAGCAAACAGGAGAAATGCTGATTGGGGGGCATGACTGCTGCTTTGCACAATGAAAGATATAAGAACTGTTTCTGTGGCTGTTCGTAATTGTTCCTGTTCCTGGTGTTTGGCAGTATATAATCATTATCATGGAAAAGAATCATTTTTTATATATCAGAAAAATTTCGATACTTACTGGATATTGTCCTTGCAACCGTTCAAAATCCAATATAAACTGTTCATCACGAGGTGGAAGCTCCCCATGAGGAGCAATAACCCTTTTCAGTGTTTTGTTCCTAACATAGATGTAAGCAGCAAATAAACAATATCAATATGAATCTCACAAATCCAACCCAAAACCAGTTCCTAACTAACCAAAATGTAATTAACTGCAATAATTTATTTTGGGAAAATTTCGTCTGGATCAAAAGAACCAAAAAAGACTCATGAAGTTACCAAAAATCATGCAAATACTCACGATTCTTCTTCAAAATATCACAAAATGGTCAATCAACAGCAGCAATCCCTACTAAACAAAGGATTCCACTGAATCTAGCTTGAACTTTAGGAATTTTAACAACTATAGCCAAAACCTTGATTTGCAACTAATTTATACATGGACTTCTAAGTTGTGCCAACTCAACAAATCAACTGATAAAGTCAAAATCCATGTTTAGGGTGAGAAGGAATTTTAATTTGTTTTAACTGATAATGATAAGTTGGTTGTCCACATGGCATGTTGACAATGTAGTTAGCCACCTAGACGGAGTCATGTCAACAAACCAACAGCAGAACTCACAGGAAGCTGAAGCTGGCTATAACTGTGGCAAACTTAGAAGTTCATATAATAGATTAAGTAATTACAACTCAAAGAATTAGCTATATCTGTCAAAATCTCTAAAGCTTGGGCTACATTCAATAATTACTAATCTTTATGGTTGTAAGTAAAGCATTAGTATGGCCTAATTAATTTTTTGCATCCTTTCAAGTAATCTGGCAAAACCCTGGCTCAAAATGGTCTAATTCCATTTTAAGTCTATTACTAATTCCTAGTGAATAAAAGTTCATCTAAAGTCTTCTAATTGTTTCTTGAATAAATTGGGTTTAGTTTCATCCCAGAAAGGCACCCTTGCTAACTTTAAGCTCTTACAAACCCTAACCCCCCGGCGATACCCTGATTTCAACCTGCTTCACTGTAACACTAAGAGATATAAGATTCACAATGACAGCGATCAAAGGGGAAAAAGCAATCTTTGAAAAGAAAACGTCTGCTGTACTTACGGGGCCTCGCGCGAGGGGTCTTCCAATCTCTGCCGGGCGTTCCTCTGCAAGAAAAAAGATGTCATCAGAAGGGAAAGAAGACATGGATCGCGAAGAGGATGCGAAGCGAGGGCATTGGGTTCGATATGCTACGCCAAGATAGAGGTTGAAGAGATCGACAACGGCGGCACGGGCAGGGCGGAGTTGGATGGCCCTCGAGGACCGCTGGTTGGCCTCCATTCGCTGGGCTTCAGCGAGAGCTCATATCAACATTTAAAAGTACATGGAGTAAGCGGAAGCTGCCTATAACTGCTAGCTTCACTGCTGAGAGCTAGCAACGCAGAGGAAACTAATGGAGCGGAGAAGACAAAAAGGTGAAGGAAGAAAGGAGAAAGGAAGGCATCGAAGACTATTTTTACTTGGGCGGTCAATTTCTATCTTCTGAGGAGAGGGTATCAAATTCTCCGTAAATAAACAAATATAATAAAAAGAAACTCAATTCATAAATTGCCTGCATCAGGATACTGGGTTATCTTTTGGACTGCGTTCAATGTTTTTAATTGCTGAGCTAATAATTTAACCGAATTTCACCTATATAATTGATCTAAAATAAAATAAAAATTAATTTTTTTTAATTGCTGAGCTAATAATTTCGATGGACCATTGATCCTCTCAAACAAAAGAAATTTTAAATTTTATAGCTATGTTTAGGACTGTTCACTGGGGATGTCAATGGGACGGGATGGATACGGAGTGCCTACTCGCTACCCGTTTAATTCCCCGCATGTATCAAAAATAAGTACACGTTTAATTACCCACGGGGGTACGGATCACACGGATATTGGATATTGGTGAGTACACATGACACTTTATAAAATGTAAATTACAATATTTTGATAATAACTTCAAATATGAACACACTACACAATATTATAAACACAAGATTTTGAAATACAAACTACAAATATTTCTCAACATCATCATATAATGGGGGGGTGATGGAATTGGATTAGATTAGGGTTTTTAAGTATATGTACAAGGGGTACTTTTGTAATCTAATTATTTTTGTGGGTAATAGGTACTCGTGGGTACGGGTTCTATAATACTCGTACATGTCCCATATAATAAATGGGTAAGAAAAATTATCCGCGACGGGTAGGATACTAACTCTCATACCTATCATAAACGGCTAAATACTCATAGGTACCCATCTAAACGAGTATTATTGTCATTCCTACTGTTCACGGGTCGAGTCGGGTCGGATCGAGTTTAAAGAAAACTGACCCGACCAAGTATAATCAGGTCGGGTCGAGTTCAAAAATTTTCACCTCTCAAATCCAACTTGACTTAGGTCGGATCGATTAGTCAAGTTTACTCGTTTAGGTAAAAATATTTTTTTTAAAAAAATAATTAATTAAACTAATTATTTTTATATAATATTTTAAAATAAATAAATAATCGGATCATCAGGTTTGATTAGGTTTGATTGGATTGTACTCGACCCGACCTAGCTCGATCGAATAGTTCGGATCGGGTCGAGTTCTCAAGCTCATTGGGTCGAGCTAATCCAATGAATAGCCCTAGCTCTATTAGCTATCTAGAACAGTTTTATTTTCTTCCCTTATGGCAATTCTTTTTTACAATAAAAAAAATTATATTAGGCTATTAGCATGTAGAAAGAGTCATAATACAAAATATCATCAAGCTCTAGAGATCTACTGGAACTCCAACAGATGAATTCCTTATACCTTCTAGTTCTGTTTACTACTCAATGGACAGCTTTGTTAACGTTTCTAAATACAAGCCTAAAATTAATACAACAATCCTTAATGTCTTCATAAAGTGGATCCATGCTCCAAAGGGGTTGGACATTAGAGTTGATTGAGTCGATAAGCTACTTGCAATCTGATTCTAAAATGATATAGTCCAAATTCTTGCCAGATACATTAAAAAATAACATGAAAGATAGTCATAGCCTCTGAGTAAATAGGTGAACTAAAATAAAAGAAATAGCTTAAAGTATACGCTCGCCTCAAACTTTACATGATTAATAAAAAACTCACAAGAAATTGAATATCAGTAATTAAATTTCTGATACACAAATAAGGTTCTATATCATCTGATTTGATAAATTTCGATTATCTTGATTTTTGACATAATTTATTCTGATTGAGAACTAATTTGCAGTTGAATCAACTAGTTCATTTTTAAAATATATATATATATATATTTAGTAATCATGCATTAAAACGTTTAGGACACCAAGTAATGTTTATGTAAAATTATTAATACTTTATGTAATTATGCATTAATAATTCAGTCTAAATAAAAACCAGGGAATCTAAGAGATCGATTCTAAATTCATCTATATATAATCAAGATTCAGCCAAAGCCACGTGAGCTTTTTTTTCAAATGTTTTTTTTCCTGATGTGGCAAACTATGCAAATGTTAAGAAAATTAATTATTGAATTATATAATCCAAACATTGGATTTTATTTGATTTTATTTTTTAAAAAAACTCAAAAATGTCACCTCTTAGATTGGAATAACAGAAGTTTTTACATGATAGTCCACTAGAACTCAAAAAAAAAAATTATTATTAATAGCTGAAATAACAGAAGTTTTTACATGCACGATAGTCCACTAGAAAATTACAACTTTCCAAATGAGAGACAAAAGAGTAAAAGTTTTGGGAATATATGAAACTAGTATAGCTATTAGTTGGAATAGATTCATGATAAATCTCGCTTGAGTCAATCCGTCTCCCATTCATTGGAAAAGAGCCCGTGATAGGTTGAGAGTAAATACTTTGCCTGAAAAGAATAATGACACGCAACTTCATGAATGAGCAGTGGATTTGGTTATCAGTATCAGAACCTTGAATTGGAACATCGTATGTTAAATTATGCTGATTTGAAATGAGCTGACTACTAGGTACTTGAACATGAGCTTCATTATCAGTAACATCGTAAGAATAACCCTGTTTAACAAGTTGGTGTGCTTGCTTATTATAAGACATTATTATGAGCCCATCTAAGGACATTGATCTCTGCAGCAAGGTCAAGACTATCATCAAACAAATCTCTAAGTGATCAGAGAGCTTTGACTTTGAGATTTAGAATATTAATTGCATTTAGGCAGTCAAAAAATAAATAAATATTACATAAATTCAAAGATTTAGCTTTGTTCAGCCCCAACCATATTGCCCAGGTTTCAACGTGCAAAGGAGAGGCAACAGTCTTAGAAAAAGAGTTGGCAACAATTATTATGTTCTCTGAGTCTTTGATCAGAATACCCATACTTGGTATCATATCAGAGAAAAATCATGCAGCATCATAGTATATATAATAAAAATTCTTTTGAAAATGAGCAGGAATATCACCAGGTTGCAGAAAACTAGGGGAAACTAACTTGTCAGATTTTAAACAAGAGCTACTGATATCAGCAGGAGTAAAATTGGAATGAACCTCAACTAAAGCTTTATATAAGAGGGAGCGAAAACTAGCACCTTTGCCATTGAAATAAATATTATTTCTGTTTTTTCAAATTTGCCAAAAACCTGTAGCTATGAATCCAATCAGTTTGCATTTGCTTGCTTTGTCTAAGTTAATTCCTTCATTAAGCCAGTCCCCTTTGACCCAATTATTTTTGAAAGAGAATTTATAATTCAACAATTGTTCAACCTTATCCCAAAGCATGGAGAAGGAACAGTTAAAGAAAATATGATCCAGGGAATCCACATTCTTATTGCATAAGAAACATGTTATTGACTTAATTTTACTGAATTTTGACAAATAGTCAGTAGTGGGGAGCCTTTTCCATAATAATTTTCAAGCAAAAATCTTGACTTTCGGAAGGGTATTAGAATTTCAGAGATTGATCCAGTTAAATTTAACCTTATTTGTCAGACCCTGATTACACTTCATGTGATTGTAAGCAATTTTACAATTAAGCTTTCTCTTATCATTTAAAGCTCAAATCCATTTATCATTTCTATCTCTTTTTGGAATGTAAATATGACATGGTTCTTGATTGAATTTCTCCAAATAAATCCTTGACAATGTCTAACCTTCATTCACCATCTTTAATAAGATCAGATACTTTATCATAGAGTCAGAGTTTCTTTACATCAACAAAGGTGGGCCATTTGGAAATAAAGATGCAGTTTAGCCAATGATCATGAAACATGTCTGTATTCTTTCCATTGCCTATTTTTTTCAATAATCCATTCCTAAGTTCTTGAATGGTAAGTGTAAACTTTTAAAGGCCATGAGAGCTTTGATGTGTTCACTTCCTTCCAAGGGTGATAATTATTGTATCTCTTATTCAATAAATTCATCCAAGTATAATTCTTCTTGTTTAAAAAAGACAACACTTTTCTAGCTTGAAGAGAATATCTAGAAAGGCTGATGTCTTTAACTCCTAACCCTCCATTGTATCTACCTATAGTGACAATATATGTCCCAATTCAACAAATGGAAGCTCTTCTTTTTTGAGTTTGAGTTCCATAAGAAACTATTAGAAATGCTTTTGAACCTATTAAATATCTTTTCATTTATTCATGTAGTTGAGATGGTATGCATAGACATGGAATTTACTACTGAATTGAGTAAAATTATTTTACCTCCCTGAGAAATGTTTTTGCAGGCCCAATTCCCATTTTTTTCAAAAACGTTATCCACCATGATGTTCCGGAGGTTGCTACCTATCCTCTTTGAATCAATGTGGGCTCCCAAGTACTTTAGAGGGAAGCTTCCCTATTTAATTTTCAACCATAGGCAAGCTTCCTCTTTGACTTTAGGAGGGTAATTTTGTGAAAAAAGAATCTCTGATTTAGGTCTCGTTTGGTTAACATGGAAAGTAAATTCTTATGAAAAATTATAATTCTCATGAATTAACTTTCTACTTATATTTTTTGGGAAGTATCAAAAATATGTTTGGTTGACAAAAAATTACTCGATAGAAAGTATAACTTTTCAACCATAATATGTTTGGTTAACATGGGTACTTTCTATGAAGTATCCATTAAATGACCAATATACCTTCATTTTATAAATTAATATTTTATTTATAAATTAAAATATATGAAAAAATTATTTGTAAATAAAATATATATTAGAATATATGAAAAAATTAAAATTTATTTGTAAATAATTATTATTTTAACACACACACACAATATATATATATATATAATATAATTTATTGTATATAAAAAAATAATTTTTATTTGAAGTTAATATATAAAAAAATATATTTTGTTCAAATATAAATTAAAATAAAATAAATAGGTCAAAAATGTATGAATTATCTAATTTCATAATGTTGAAAACATAAATTAAGTCTACTATTAAATACAAATGTGAGGGTATAATTATCTTTTTCTTTTAAATGCAACACGGGAAGTGCAACTTACCTAGGTCCCCCTAGGTAAGTTACTTCCTGTATTTTGCAGGAAGTCACACTTCCTGAGAAAGTTGTACTTTCTGTAAAATGCAGGAAGTGCGTCAACCAAACAAGACCAAAAAGTATAATTTTCTGGGAAGTACAACTTTCTGCAAGAAGTTGTGTCAACCAAACGATACCTTAGTCTAGTTGATCCTTTGATTAGTATATTCAAAACTTCTAGTAGACTGTGACATGAATTCATGTTGCACTTAGCAAATATAAGAACATCATCCGCAAAAAATAAATGACTGATTGAAAGGCCTTTGTATTTAAAACCCTTAATCTTCCCATTAGATATGTATTTGTCAAAAATTAATAAAAGAAACTCTTGTAGTATGATGAAAAAGTATGGTGATAAAGGGTCACCCTGCCTGACCCCTTTCCAACTCTTGAAAGCACTTGAATTCAAACCATTAGCATTGCATCTGTAATTAGCTGAACTTAAACAGGCAAAGAGCTAATTTATAACAGAGTGAGGAAAATTCATAAACTGAAGGATGTGCTTTAAAGCAGTTCATGAAATTCTATCAAAAACTTTTTCCAAATCAAGATTTAAAATGAAATATGTAATTTTCCTTTTTGATTTGTGAAGAATGCTCAGAATTTTAGAAGAGACTAATATGTTATCCTACAACTGCCTTTTTTTCAATAAAAGCCCCTTGGTCCTTTGAGATGATGAGACCCATAAGAGGTTTGAGTCTATTAACTAAGAGTTTAGCTAATAGTTTGTATGCTACATTGCACAAAGAGATATGCCTAAAGTCATTTATATACTTGGAATTTTCCTTCTTATGAATAAAAACCAGCTTAGTATTTCCCTAGTCTTCAGGTATACTGGAATAGTTATGAAATTTATGAAAAGCTTTCAACATTGAATCCTTCAATTGATCCCAGTAATTAATGTAAAACTCTACATCAAAATCATTTGGGCCAGAGGCATTCCCTCTTCCTGTGCTATTAAGAGCAACACTAATTTCCTCAAGAGTGAACTCCTTTACAAGTGAATGAACATAACTGCAAAGGACTTTTTTCCAATTCAACTTCTCAAATTGATTGAAAGACATGTCATCCAGATTGTCTTCATCCCAGAGATTCTTGTAATGGGAAGCAAAACATTCCACAATATCCTGAGACTAAGTGATACATCCGTTTTCAACCATAATCTCAGTTATGGTGTTTATTCTTTTCCTAAACTTTGTGAGATTGTGGAAATATTTTATATTTTTATCATTTTACTCCATCCATTTAGCTCTAAACTTTGACCACCATTTAATATAGATTTGTCTATTTAGAGCCATTATTTTATTATATATTTAGACACCTTAGTCTTAATAAGTCATTGTCATTACATAGGCCTTTAGAGTCTATGTCTTCTAAAATTCCGAGTTCTTCCATTGCTATTTTCAAGTTGCTTTCAAAAGTACCAACTTGACTTTTCTTCCAAAAAAGTAGAGTTTTCTCAAGCTTGTTAAGGCAAGTATTAAAACAGTTCATGAAATTCCTATTCCACATGCATTCATTCCATACATTACCAATTATTTCTTTAACTTTGGGATAATCAAACTAGTACGGTTCAAAATAGAAGTCTTTTTTTTAAAAAAAAAATCTGAAGTCTTTAAGAGTTTGTATAAAGTATGGGTCTATGGTCTGAAGCATTTTTTTCCAAATGAAGAACCTTGGTATTATGGAAAATAGATAACCATTCACTCTTGGCGTATGCTTTATCTAACCTTGCCATAATTCTTTTATTTTTTCCTCTATTATTACACCAAGTGAAGTGAGGGCCTTTGTAAGATAGGTCAAGAAGACTAGCCTCTAAACAAAGCAATTTGAAAACATTTAAGGAACTGCCTATATGAAAAGGCTTACCTCCCTTTTTGTCTTCTGGTTTATCGATCAACACAGTTGAAGTCTCCTAGAACTAACCAAGGGGCATTTTGAGTATTAAAACTTCTAATTTGCTCCCATAACATCATTCGTCTTTCATTACCCTTTGTGCTCGCATAGAGACCCGAGAGGAACCAAGGGTTGGTGCCATTGGTACTAATGAGTAAGTGGATTGCTTAATAACAACAATTCACTTGTTGAACTTGAAATAGATTTTTCCTCCATGCAAAAAGAATTCCACCCGATCTCCCATTTCTAGGGAAATAGAGGCCAGACCAATCATCACCAAACTTCCTGATGCAAAATGGTGAGTCATTATCATCCAAATGTGTCTCCACTAGAAGTATCATGTCTGGTTTTCTATTCATCATAATTAGCTTGAGGTAATCCCAACCAACTTCCTTGAGACCCCCTCTGATGTTCCAAGAAGGGATCTTCGTTGGGAAACTATGATAGGAGGTATACCTTCCAGTCTTACGCCAGGATCACCATAAGTATCAGTAGTTTTAGCTTCATTAGAAAACTTTAACTTTTTTGACCTACTTTGCTTCAAGTTAAGTGGAAAGCTGCTAGTGTGAATAAATTGACTTGTAGGTTTCCTGATTTTTGAACTAGTGTTCTGAGAAGTGTCCATGAGATCTAGATCAATCCCCTCTTGTTGTAAATTTTCTTTCTCCTTAACTCTACTGACTGCAATTGTTACTGTGTCAGTGAGTTTTCTATGGAGAGCTTCAACACTCTTCTCAGAACTTATTTGAACAGGGATTACCTTAGTCTGACTTGCACTAAACTCTTCAACCTCTATGATGTGAGGTTGAATACTCTCCTTTACTTTCAACTCTCTAGGAGTAAAAGGATTTGAGTAGGATTTATAAAACCCTCCTTACTAACTAAAATTGGATGCAGACTTTGGACATTTAGAGGGTTATCAATTAACATTTCCTCCTCATTAGCAAAGAAATGTTGTCAAGAGCATTTGAGACTTTGATTTCAGCATCTACTTTTCTTCTTCCTACAACTCTTCTTTTTCTGTTTACTACCATCCAGAGGCCAAATAAACTCACATTCTTATTTTCAATCTCCTTTCTGATTTTAGTAGCCTTAAACTCATTGAGAGGATAAACAACATTCTTATTTACCACAACAGACATAATAGAAGCAGTGCATTGATCAGAATTGTGACCTATTTTCCCACATGAGTAACATAATTTAGGTATATTTTCAAATGCCAACGCTTTCCAAAACATAACTCTCATGCTACTGATCCATACCCAAGCAAACTTTGCTCTTTGACCTTTCAATGTGATTTCATCAATCTTCAAAAGTTGACATAGTGGTGAAACAATCTTAATGAGTATTTCTCTTTGGATATATTCAACTGGAATCCCAGGAAACTGAACCTAGATGATGATGGTGTTGATTCTCTCTTGTAACGGTTGAAAATTAGACTTTCAAGAAATTAAAAGCAGGACCTGGTCTATCAAGAACCATGGGCCGCCCGCAAGAAGCTTATTTAAATCATCCTTGTTGGTGAACTTGAACAAAAGAAACCTGAAGCTAGGTCAACAACTTGAATGTTGTAGCTCATTTTCCAAATCTCGGGGAGAACATTTTGAACCAGAGGTAGTGGAGGGGTTTTCCCAAAGAACTTTCCGTAGAGGCTATTCTCCCACTTGGATATTCATCGATTTCAACCATATCTGAAGAATTTTCTTGGATTGATTTGATTTTGTTGCACAAAATATCTTTCTTCCCAAGATCAATTGAAGTATGAACCTCACGAAACAATGCTGCCCAAGAACTTAGTGATTTGGTAGCTTTGGATTTCTCAGGAATACTAGTTGTATCTAATTTATTAAGTTTTGTGGGATTGAAATCAGTACCAGAATCAGGAGATCGAAAAGCAGATGAGATCGTCTTCCCTTTCTGAATAACATTCTCCATTTCTCTCGCCAATGGCATAGTAGTTGATCGTAGATTTGGTTCTTTATTCAGTAAATCCATATTCATTTTTACTCTTGGAGATCGGATATGCGAAGAGTCGCCCTTGAGGTTTCGAGAGTCGCTCCTTTGAGTAGAGCCTGCCATTTTTATCTCATTGGATTTTTTTTTAACATTGGATTTTAATTGTAATATTATCAAGCCATAACCAAGCATTAATTATTGTGCATTTGCTGCCATCGTTCACCAAAAGCTTTTTGCTTACATTGGATTTCTAATGTTTTTTTTATACCAAAAACATAAAATTAATTACTAATAAATAGGACTTGGGAAGTCCAAGTATAAGATAAAGTTGAGCTCTGGATGTCTAATAGAAGTCCAAATAGTGGACTCCTTTAGACAACGGGCTCAATTTGCGACCCAGTGGACCACTTTATTACATCCACGAAAATAAAAAAGAAACATTGCAACCAGGAAGATTTCCAATGAATGATTGAATCCTCTTTATAGTAGAGGCAAGTCTGGGAGGAACATCGCATTATTTCTGAATAGCTTGATGGAGCATCTTAGAATATGTCTCAAGAATTACTCTCGAATAATTCTGGTGAATGCCAAACTGTAGGGCAAGTAGTATTGCAAAATCTTCAGCAAAGGCAGGAGAATGAAGATTATCCAAGTGGGTACTGGCAGCATAAATGCAAAATCCTGAATTATCCTGAACAATAAAACATGCACCTGCATGTACATTACACCATGAACCATCACAGTTAATTTTGATATAATCAAGATCCCGGAGAATCCATTTTTTGGGTGTTGCCATGAAGGTATTTGGAAAGTTGGGTCCCTCGGGATCCTGGGTATTTGTGATTCTGCTTGCGAAAGCAAGAATTTTTATTATAAGGATACTTTGGGAATGCTACCTTACAAGATGAACCTGATCATTCCTAGCATGCTAGGTGAACCAAAAGGTAATAGCTATAAGGGACTTGGTTAAGAAAAGACCCAGACTGATCCTTAGGCAATTTTAACCAACCACCATTAATCGAGGAGTTTCTGTTGAGAAGGTTAAGTCGAGTTCTAGAGTGAAGAAGGGACCAAATAGTAGATGTAAAGGGGCATTCCAAAAATAAGTGGTTAATTATTTCAGGAGTGTTCGGAAACTGACATAAGGGGCAGTTAGAAGAGCTAATAAGGCCTATGTGAGCAAGGTAGGCTTTAGTAGGTAACCTGCCATGTAGGAGCTTCCAGAGGAAGTTAAGGATCTTAGGTGGTAATTTTAATTGCCACATGACAAACCAGGGAATAGTGGGGCTATTAATCAAAATGTCACGACTTCTAAGAAATGAGTAGGCTGCACCAGTGGTAACAGACACATTAGCCGGCCTCTAAGTCCCATGCCCAGGAGTCATCATCGGGTGAGGAAGGCAACTGGATATTTTTAATGGATTCCAACAGATAAGGATTAAAGCAAGTATAACCCAAAGAATCATTCTATGCATTATTGAAAATAAAATAACTAACAGAAGCATCAAAAAGATTAACTTGCATATTAACAAAAGTGGGCTTACAGTTAAGAGGAATATCCCAACACCAATAATCATTCATAATGCTAATATTAGAACCAGAATTAATTAACTTTTTAAAACCAAATCTGACTTCCAAAAAATAGAGATAAAGAGTTTCCAAGAGCCATAATAGTGTTTAGGCATGCCAACAGATGCTTGAGAAATTTAAGGATATTTACTTCTTACCAAATTAACCCATATAGAATTATCATTAGCAAGATAGGAATGTATCTTTTTTGCTTGTAAAGCATGAACTTTAAGGTGCAAATCTTGCACACCAAGACCACCTAGATTTTTGGAAAGGGTAATGGTCTACCATTTAATTAAATGCATCCATTTGTTACTGTCCTTGGAGGACCAGATATACTGCCTCAATTTAGAATTAATAGCATCAATAAAGTTCTTATTAATCCAAGAAACAGAGAAAGAATGCAAAGGGATAGATCTAAGACAGAATTAATAAGAATAATTCTACCAGCTTGTGAAATAAAATTATTCTGCCAACTACTAATCCTGTTTTGAATATTCTCCAATACATAGTCAAAAGCATTAGAAGGAGCCCTTCTAGGTGAAATGATAGAGATAAGGTACTTGAAGGGGAAGCTGCCATGCTTCATGTTAAGAGCATTACAAACCCTGTGCTTAATGAGAGGGGTAGCATGCTTGGGGAAAAAAAATTCAGAGTTACTATAATTAACAACTTACCCAATTAATTTTTCATAAGAGTCAAGAATTTTTCTAACATACATGAGCCCTTTATCAGTGACCTTAATTAAAGACCAACAAAATATCATCAGCATACATTATGTGTGAGAGTTGAAAAGAGTCCTTAGAGGAGACAACAATATTAAAAAGATTGGTTAATGTTTGAGCAACCAAGATGTATAGATAGGGGGAGAGGGGATCCCCTTGTCTAACACTCTTAGAAGAAGGAAAGAAAGGGGAAGTATGACCATTAACAAGACAAGACAAGGTAGGAGAGGTCATACAAGCTTTAATCCAATTTATGAAAAGAGAAGGAAAGTTGCATGAATGAAGGATATGGAGAATACCATCCCAGGATAGCTTATCAAAAGCCTTATCAAGGTCAAGCTTAACTAAGATGTAAGGCCTTTTACTCTTAGAAGCAAACATAGAGTGAACCACCTCATTCACAATCATTAAGAAAGGCAGTTTGTTCAAGGGAGATTAAGAGGGGAAGGAGGGGCATCATCATATTAGCTAAGAGTTTTGCCAAGATTCTATACTTGAGGTTACAGAGAGAGATAGGCCTAAAGTCCTTGACAGCCTTGGGTTGCTTAACTTTAGGGATGAAAGTGATTAAGGTTGAGCAATTTCTCAAATTCATAACTTCAACCACACTTTTTCCCAAAACCATAGCACGAATCCGGATATTCCCAGATCCATAACTTAATGCCAAAGGTTCCGGTTTAGCCTTCAAAACTTTTGGACCACTCGTTTAAACCCTGGTCGATCGGTTCAACAAAAGGAACAGTTCAACCAAAATGTAGACCGGTTCACCCTCAAAACTTTTCAACTTAGTAATTTTTTTATACCACCCTTTTTACCTTATACAACCACTATTCTGAATGTACTTGGCGTTGGAGCTTGGAGCACGTACATTTTCTATTCATTTTCTTCCCCAGCGTTCGAGCTTTTGGATACTCGAGGTGTTGAGGAGTTCTTGGCAACTTGTTTTCTTGACGCCGCACAAGCGTCATCAATAGTAGCTTGACAATGTTGCTTGAAAATAGTCGAGTGGTTTTCATCGTGTAGCTCAAAAATACCTTGCATCTTGACTGATATCAATTTGTTACTTCATTCCTCTGCGACCTCGACTACTACCTTGGTAGTTACATACTTTGGTCAAAGTCTGTAAGTATGTTATACAGCTTTGTACCTATCAGTTTCACTGGGTCTTTTGTTTATTAAGTAGATACATTCTTTATTAGTGAACAAATCTCCAACAATATCCTCTTTTGTCTTGATTCCATACTTGTATAAAACTATCTAATGCCCTAGTTTTTCGATACTTAAGCGATATTTCATTAAGTTTCTTTAGCAAAGTTTTTGGATTCTTACTCACTTTAAACACGAATGGTTGTTATACTATATGTAACATGAACCCTAGATGTAACTTGTTAGTCCAAGACTTTCGCAAAAGTTTGTAAGTAGATCCGTCCAGGTTTGTATCATCACTTTCGTTGGTTATTTGGTTATTAAGTAGAAATATTTTATATTAGTCAAGAAAAAAATCATGATATCATCTTTTTTGTTCAATTCCATATTTTAGAGAAAGTTTGAAATTCTATAGTCTATTCCATACTCATTCTCATTTCATTTTGCTATAGGTTTAGCTATGATGACTGATGCACATATTTTGTTATTTAAGATTCTGATGTTGGCAATATCCTATGAGTTATTGAAATATATATCATTCCTCATTACTTATTGTTAACTACGGGGAAATAAATAATGATTAACTACTATTGTTGCAGGTCGGAGCATTTTGACGATGATGACTTTATTGTACCTAATACATATGACAATGGTAAATCTTTGACATCTATTTCTACACAAGCCGCCTCAAACATTGTTCAAACTGTAGTCGTCACTGACCTTATAGCCGAAGTAAATAGAGGTCAACCATCTTTAGATCTTAACTTCCCTTGGACATTTGATGATGATGAGTATGATTACATTGAGGAAGAGCTAACTGAGGAGAGGTTAAGAGAAGAAGTAGAGGAAATTGAGGAATTCCCTAATTCAATTTTTATTGGACTTGATGTCATTGGAAGTCAATTTCGATTGGAGGAACATATGTACGAAAATGATGGAGCAGATGAGGGCATGGAGAATATCCAAACAAATGATGAAGAGGTTGAAACATATGTAAACAATGAGGAAGATTTCATTCCTCCAGAATCCCATGAGGTTTTCACTTCTGATGATGCTAATTGCATTGATTTTGACTTCACTAACGGTCAGTATGAGGACATAGGGGATCATGATTGTCACGTTGAAGAAGAGGATGACACCCTGGTAAACGACATGAATGTTTATCCAATTGATGATGATTCACAAACTTCAGAATTGTATCTATATCAGGTAAATTATTTAAAAAGAATCATATCAGTATAAGTCATTCCATACTTTTGTGAAAGTATGAGACTAGAGAAAACACTAGTTTTGGACTCTCTAATGTCTATTAGTATCTGTTAATTTTAGAGTGGATATGTTACTCTCACTACAAACATAATGCTATCTAGTAACGACCACTTTTCGTTATTGTAACTCATAAATTTGTTGGCAAAACCTATACTAACGACATGTATAATCGTTGGCTCAAGTCCCGTTGATATAGGGATTAGCCAATGAATTATCTGTTCGTTGGTAAAGACTTGCACATCTGCTAACGGACTAACAATACTGTTAGTATTATCATCCCGTTAGTAGATGAGTTACTATACTAACGAAGAGTTTACTCGTTAGGAGAAAAAATCCATTAGTATAAGGCTGAAAATTCAATAATTATTTTCGTTAGCAGATGTAAATTGTACTCTAACGAACACTACTAGAAATATGGTGATTTCCGACAGCTAATATAGTCGAAAAGTTATCGAAAGTTGGTCGGAAACATTGATTTACCGACCAAATTTCGATTAGTTACCGACGCTAGTATTTGCGTCGGTAAAACCTTGGTCGAAACGGATACCGACAAACTATCGACGAAAAATATTGTCGATAATTATCGACCAAGATTTTAATCGAAAAGCTGTCGGTAATTCCTCGGTAAATATCGACCAAAGTTTTGTCGGTAACTCCTCGATAAATACCGACTATAAATATTGTCGAAAATGTGGTCGATAATTACTCGGAAAGTAGAAAAAAAAATTTCGTCCCTTCTCGGCGTTCCTCCCTCCGCGCGTCCCTCGGAATTCCAATTTTTTTTTCATCCCTTCTCGGCGTTCCTCCCTCCGTCCCTTCTCGGCGTTATGTTTGTGCGTTCTTGGTGCTCGCCGCCATTCCTCCCGGCGATGGCCACCCGCTCTCGGACACCACAATGGCCACGTTCATTTCTCCGGCCTTCTCCAGCGCCGCGTACACCTCGTTGGTGATGGCATCGAACAAGTTCTGTTGGTAGCCGAACTGGCCGTGCATCTTGCACGACGACGCCGAGGGTGGGAAGGCTGCGCGGCGGAGGAGAAGGCGCCTTTGGAGGGTGGGAAGGACTCGCCGAGGACGCAAGAGTCGACGGAGGTGGAGACCTTGATCTGGCCCTGCAGGCCGGCCGCAACGAGGGCGGTCGCGACGTTGCGCATGGCGGGGAGGATGAACTGCGCGAGGCTCTCGGAGATGACCTCATTGCCGACGACGATGTAGCGAAAGGAGTCGTCGGGCCAGAAGGCGGCGACATTGTTCTGGACCTAGGAACTGGCGGCGGAGGGATCGGAGGCGAGGAACTGGAGGTCGCGCGTTTCTTGGGACGTCCATGAGGAACTGGTGGAGGAGGACGCGCAGTGCAGAGAATTCATGTTGACTTCTAAAAAAAAAAGCAGGAGGCGGGAAATCTCCCGCCTCCTACCTGGGCGAGCGCGCGTGCCACGCGCGCTCGCCCTCTTACCCACGCTGGTTTCAAAAAAAAAATTGAAAAAAAAATTATAATTTTCCGACTCATTTTGGTCGGAAATTTTTGTCGGTAAATCTTTTCGACGCAAATAGTCGTCGGAAATCTAACGAAAATTTTCGACGACATCTTCTCGTCGAAAGTTGTGGTCGATAAATCCACAACTTTAACAAAAATTTTCGACGATGGATTTTCGTCGGAAATTGTGGTCGATAAGTTCAGTATTTCCGACGAACTTGCGAGTACAAAGTTTGTCGAAAATTATTTTCGACCAAATTTTCGACGAAAATTCATCGATAATAATATGATAATTTTTCGACACATTTTGGTCGAAAAGTTTTGTCGGTAACTCTTTCCGACGCTATGGGTCGTCGGAAATATAACGAAAATTTTCGTCCACACCTTCTCGTTGAAAGTTGTGGTCGATAAATCCAAATTTTCTTGTAGTGGAAGGATATTTTCGTTGCAATAGAATGTTTATGGTAATGCTTATAATCATTGAATGTGTGACACTGTGCTAACAATAATTTCCATTACAATTGGTTAAAAATAATACTAACGAATGAAAAGGTGTTGGCACGCCAATTTTATAGTAACATGCTTTCATTAGTGTGTATATATACACGTACGTATATATGCTAGATATACCATTCATAGAAATTGTTAGTAGAGAAGTCAACCTTCGCAATTGTAAATTTATTGATTGATTTATTCAATTCATATGAAGTTACAAAAATATCAAAAGAAGATCGAATAGAAATTCTAGAACTGTGTTTACAAAAATTATTCCATCATTTCCACCCTCTTTATTATCTAAATCCTTACTAAATCTTAAAAGCCCTCTCTTGATTGATAACCGACATGCTTCCTAATTACGCCCTGCAAAATTAAAAATTAAAAATTAAAAATAATAAATAATAAATAATATTTTCTAAGCAAAAGTATAAAATCATAAAATGATTTCAATCTAAAAAAGGAGTTAAAAATACAAAATGTATTTTACCATTATGATTTGAGTCATGACGACTTGATGAGGATGAACGTGACAAATTATTTAGAGAGTTGTTCGGATCAGTAGTGGCTTTTGGTACCTATGTAATATATAGACTATATTAACTAGATGATTCATAAAACATAATCAAAACTCGCGGAAAAAGAAATTATACCTTTTTATTGAAAAGTCGATTAGCTGTATTTGCAATATTATCTACATCTTCATCAGCAAATCGACTTTGAAATACCGACAATACACCGTTAAATAATCCTTCTAATCCTTTGAGCCGCTCCCTCAACTATTGGTTCTCTTGATGCACTTCGGATGCTGAAAGATTTTTGGTCTTAGAGGATGTAATGCTACTAACACATCGTATTCGCCTCCTTTTCTCCGGTCCTTTAACTTTTGACATTATTCTGCCACGATACTTCTTAAGTCTAATCATCTTCATTCATGATAGTTTTCATGCGCTCTTGAGTTTGAATAAATTAAAAAAGAATAAATAAAAGGATTGATATAGAGGACATGAGAACTACCCAAAAGAAAAATAAAAGGATTGAATGAACAACCAATAAACATAATATACTAGCTAAAATCTCATGTCTACTAAGCCAAACCAACATGAACCTAGATAATAGCAATATTAGATAAAGTAATTATGAATAGTACTTTGCATTTCTAAGTAGAATCAAATTGCAAGCTTATTCACATGACAAATGTATGAAGTAATATAGCAAGAGGACTACAATCAACGTGTCTTGAGCATAATGGGCTACTTGCCAAACTAATATCTTTATATAAAGGTAATGACAATTACTTAAGTCTCAGTTTTGTAATTGTATGAAAAAATAAATTAGGGTATGGTTACCACCAGGAAAATAGAATAATCATATAGTTGGTGTTTAATAGAAGGGATTAGTAATTTTAGCTTCTTTACATATTAAAAGACTAACACATACCGTCAAATCATAGTACCACCCGTCATTACTTAAACTTAGATATGATTTACAAAAAAAATGCTACTAGTTATTGAAAAATGTCAATATCTTAACTACAAATTCTAGTCAAGGACTTCATGGACGAGAGTAACCTTAAAAGAAGTGTCTGGTTTTTTTCAATAAAAAAAATATCTTCTTGGTACGAGAGTTTAAACACATGCAATAGTAACCAATTTTGATAAGGCACCAACATGGTTTAAATTATTTAGATATGAGAAAAGGTAATGTTAGATAGAGCCTATACTGATCTTTGTGGCATAAATTCAAGAGACATGTCAATCAAAATTTTAAGAGTCAGCTAAAAATGACCCCTACCTAACTTTGACCTGCTAATACGGAGAATTTTGTATGTATTGAGACTTACAACTTCCTATTTCGTCATGAAAATCCTTCATACGATACCAAAACATGTTTGTACAGCAAAATTTTCGTAATTTTTTTTTCTTCTATATAGCATCAAAGACACAAAATTCATATAAAAACTTAGCAATTTTACTAACCCACTACATCAAATCAGCAAGAAAGATAATTTCTATATAATATACAATCTGCAACTTTGTTCTTTCAAAACTAGAGATCGAATCGGTTTCACAATAGAAAATCAAATACTGAAAAAAAAGGAGAATTTTTAGATCATCGAATTCTACCTGCAAATCAACACTTGAGCTACTTTATCAGGCATAGCATCAAAGGGTAGAATAATAGATTAACATACCGCATCAAATAAAATAATGTTAAAATAAAATAAAATTACAAAGGTAGACATGATTCATTAGCTTGCATATATTAGAAATTTAATGAAAATATGCCTAATATACAAAACTCATATGACACAAATATATAACAAATTGCCATATGACATAAATTAGTTCCCAATATATAACAAATTCTCACGTGACAAATTAATTCAAACAAAATTCTCAAATAAACTCAGCTAATGTTAAAATTCTTGTGCTTTATTTTTCTAGTTAAGTTGGCAAAAGGACAATCTTCAAATACGGCAAATCTTTGTTGGCTTCAATTATTCTGAAAAATGATGTTAAGTAGCTATTGTTATTAAAAGATAGGCTTCTCACCGTTTCACATGAAATCTACGAACAAAACATCATTATCAGATCCTCATATTACAAGATAATACAAGCTTGAATACTTTATGGCTGATGATAAATAAGTTAAACAATATGAGAGTTCACTGCGGCAACAGAAAGAGACATAATTGTCAGTCATGAAATGAGTATATACGTTGACTTAAGAAATTAGCTACTTGGGATTATTAATCTCTTTAAAATTGCATTTTAGCTTGAAAAGAAGTGCTTGAGTTGTTGCCAATTGTTCCATCTGATCTCCAATGTTTCCATAAAAGAACTAGCAAACAAGATAACTAAAAAACATCAAGTATCTTGGACTAAATATCCAATTAACATTAACTACGTACAATGAAGTTAATAACGAATTAATGAGGTGGAACGGTGAAATATGAAATTCACATGTGAAATGATAGAATCAGTGCCTATAAAATTACATATTTTCAAAGGCACCCTTTACTCATTCCAAGCTCCCACTTAATGATATTCTACAACAAGTAGTAAAGTGTTAAAACAAAATATGAATGAATTTATAGGTTGATATATCTTAACGTGGTAATTATAGGTTGATAGATTTTTAGTTATTTGCCATGGAGTTCCTAGTGCCCTACAACTAATATTTAGCTAATGTCAACTATGCTTAGACACATAACTAGTAGTGAGGAGGAAAGTGATAATTGAAGAGGCCTCCCTAGTGAAAGAGACACAATTTTGTTTCATTGAACATTTGGTTTACTAACATATGAGTAACTTCATTGGGATCATGATCGTGGACGAGTAGCTACAAGGATCATGCTTTGAACTCATCTCAATGCTAATGTATTACATTATTGTTCTACAACACTGATCGCGAATGAATAAATTTTCGTGGTTAATGTATTTTCCTCCCGACCAAATCTAATAATCACATAAAACCTAGTTGATTACCAGTGACAATCACCGAACAATAATCAATCCAGAACAAAAGAAGAGAAAGTAAGAGAAGAGCTCATAAGACTTACGATTTTCGCTTTGAGACAAGGAGAGAATTGATAGGGCAAAGGTAGCCCTTCTGAATGAAGCAGAGACCACGACTAGCGAGGGAAAAAAATATATGGAATCAAAATTGATACATAGTTTCCTTGCCTTTGATGAAATTTTGCAGTGAATATTTGGTGGGATTTTGGGGGTATTCTCGCCATTTCATTAGCTGAAATTTAGCAGGTGCCCTAATTAGGGAGAACACCATTTCATTTCATTTCATTTGATGAAATCAAATGGAATCAGAATGCCATTGATTGGGAAGGCGTCATCTCCCTGAGGAGTCGTGGAGACCATCTCCCATTGGAGATGTCTTAGGGAGCCAACGGCAGGTGCCCTAATCAGATAGGTTTTATATGAGGTGCCCTAATTAGATAGGTTTTACATGTGGCCACAGGAGACAGGGAGGAGATGATTTTATATGTGCCCTAATTAAATGGTTTTTATATAGTTTTGTATCATACTTATTATTTAATCTTTTCAAAATTTTCAACTTTTTGTACCATATGAATATAGTCTTAGGGAGTCAACTTTTTCAACTTTTCCAACTTATTCAACTTATATAGTTTTTATATGGTTTCGTATATAACAAGTCTTTATATACCATACTTATTCAACTTTTTGTACCATACTTATTCAACTTACAATTTGTACCATTAATGTGATATATAGATTTCTAATCATTTGTGATAATGGTACAATTAATATTCAACTTTTTTATAAAAGGTTGACAAATGAAATTAAAATTCTACCTAAGACGAATCATACTTATTCTTTGCAATATGTAATCATATAAAATTAATCATCCTATTTGCTCATTTAATTGGTAAAATAATTATCCGAAAAAATAAAAAATCTTGATTTTGAAATAGAATATGATATACTAATGAAAAATTTATTAGTAAAAGTTAATGATGGTTAAAAGAGATCTTTGCTTAGCTAACACCATGTTGTGTGTTTGTGCATCAAAAGATTCAATAACAGATAGAAATAATTTATGCTATCTTGAGTACGATATGAAACATTATTAGTGTAAATGATGCTATACTAACAAATTATAGAATCGATTGGTACCTTTTAGTAAGGGATGCAAAAATCTATTGGCATTACTAAAGATTTAAGAACAGATGATATTATGTGTTAGTATATAATAAACTTTTAGAAACGAGACTTCTTTTCATTAGTGTAAATTACATTTGCTAACGAATTGTTTCACTGTTAGTGTTATTGTTCGTTAGTAGATGGAAATTTTCTTGTAGTGCCTGTGTAAAACTACAATAATCATACCAGTATAAAATATTCCATACTTTGGTGAAAGTATAGAACTAGACAAAATACTAGTTTTGAACTCAATTATGTCTATCAGTATCTGTTAATGTATGATTGGATATGTTACCCTGTGTAAAACTACAATAATAATACCATATAAAGGCATTCTATACTTTTGCGAAAGTATGGAAGTGGATAAAATACTAGTTTTCGATTCTGTAATGTCTATTAATATCTATTAATTTATGATTGGATATGTTACCATGTGTAGAACTACAATAATCATGCTAGGTTAAGTCATTTTATACTTTAGTGAAAGTATGAAACTGGTTAAAATACTAGTTTTGTACTTGCCATTACTATTGAAATATGTTAGTTTATGAGTTGATATGATATCCTGTCTTAATTTCACGTATTTTCTGATAGAGATAGCTTCAAGACAGCTCTTACCAATTTTTGCATCAAGCAAAATTTTGAACTAAGACACATCCAAAGCAATAGACACTTATCAAAGTCGAATGAAAACAATCCAATTGTTGTTGGATGTTGTTAGCAAGCGGCAGGGGTAAATTTGAAATAGTGACTTTTGTCAATGAGCATAATTGTACTGTTTCAAGGCTGAACTTGGACCATCGATAATGCACTACCACTTTTGTTGCGAATAACATAAATGAGCATCTTTTGGGCAATGAGAATATCACTAGTAGTTTCGTTATCTCTGAGATAAGAAAAGTATTTGGAGTGCGTATATCTTATAAGAAAGCGTATAATGCATTCCAAATTGCTCTTGTTTTCCGTTCGTGGTGACTATGATGAATGCTACAAAGATTTGCCAGCATATCTTAGGGAATTAAGGATTCATGACTATGAAACACAAGTTAAATTGATGAGTTGTTCCTCGACCCATCGTTTTCGACGTGTCTTCTGGTCCTTCGGAGCATGCTTGCGTGGTTTTAGAGATTATATGCGGCCTATATTATGTATTAATGCAACACATTTGAGAGGTAAATACCTAGGGGTTCTTATGATTGCAATATCTATTGATGCAGAAAATATACTATTTCTCGTGGCAATTACTGTGACTGAAATTGAAAGAATAGAAATATGGGAGTGGTTTTTGAAAGAATTTTATAGATGTATCCTTGGTTATACAAGATTAAGTATTATGAGTGATCGTAAGCCAAACATTATAGCTATTGTTAGAAAAGTCTTCCCAGATGCAGCACATGGATATTGTATGGTTCACCTTGCAAAAAATCTAGTACAAGATGTTCGTACAAAAGATGTTGTGCCCTTATTCTGGGCAGCTGCAAGATCAACCACGGAATATTCATTTAATGAATGTATGCAAAAGATATTGACAGTTCATGAGCCAACTTACCAATGGATATCTCAATTGGAGAATGAGAAATTGGCTAATTTCTTTTCCCCGGTAGGAGGTACTATATCATAACAACTAATTTTGTTGCATGCTTGAATGCATTATTTAGGTAAGTTCGTGGGTTGCCAATCACAACTTTGATTGAGATGATAAGACGCAAGGTCTCCGAGCGATTCTTCAAGAGACGTAAATTTTTCCTTACATTGACCACTACTTTGACTGGAAAATTAGAATCAGTTATAGCAGAGAATCGCCACAAATGTCGTTGGCATATAGTGTATCCACATTGAGACCATTGTTACTAGGTACAAATATCATATCAAACAGTTATTGTTGATTTACCCAATAGATCATGCTTATGTAGGAAGTTTCAACTTTATGATATTCCTTGCTCACATGTCATGACTATTATCGGTTATTGTAGTCTCAACCATTATAAGTATTGTGAGCGTTATTTCACTATTGTGACATATAAAAAAATATGTGAGGATAAAATTTATCTAACAAGAAGCAAGCAATATTGGCGCATAGAACCTTGTGATACCCAAGTGAAACCACCCCAATCTTTGGCACAACTTGATAGAAAAAAAGAAGAAGAAGAGAGTCTCGACATAATGGTAGACTTCAGAGGAAGTGTTCAAGATGCAAGCTAGTAGGGCACAACAAACGTTCATGTAGAGCTCCCCCACCAAGCTGACAACACAGTTCAAGATAACATGTTTGTTGGATAACATTTTGAGGGTGTATATCATTGTTTGGATACCATTTGATGTATAGCCATAATTTTTTTGATTATGTAATAACAACACAGTCCAAGTATCATTTTTTGGATACCTCTGTAATGACTATATTTGAATTATGTATGAGTTGATATCAGTATAAGTCATTCCATACTTTGGTGAAAGTATGAAATTCGAGAAAATACTATTTTTGAACTAAATTTTTTGGATATCAATCCAGGTATCATTTTTTGGATTCCATTTGTTATGACTATACTGAATTTTGTATGAGTTGATATTAGAATATAATTTTCCATACTTCGGTGAAAGTTTGAAATTGAGGAAAATACTAGTTTTGGACTATGTACCTATATTATTATCTATTAATGTATGATTGGATACCCTCTGTAATGACTATATTTGAATTCTGTATGAGCTGATATCAGTATAAGCCAATCTATACTTTGATGAAAATATGGAATTAGATAAAATACTATTTTTGAACTTAATTTTTTCGATACAACTTCAGGTATCATTTTTTCAATACCATTTGTAATGACTATACTTTAATTCTGTATGAGTTGATAGAACCTTTCTTTCTAGAAGATGAAGGAAGTTCAGGGAAAAACTTTGAAAATATAATCCAAGAACAGGAAAGACAGCTGGATTATGATGCCCTGAGAAAAGGAAAATATCTAGCCCACAACTAAGCAAGTTCAACAAAGGGGAGTGGTAACCCTTAAAACATCCACGTTTGTTAATATAATAGTTTGTTAATTTTGCAGATAACTACTAGGAGAATGATTCTTGACAAACTCAAGAGCTTATTGGCAAGCCACAGCGAAACAACACCGCAAACTCGCAAAGACATCAATATTGCTCAACACTGGGCAGTACTAAGCAGTGCATCAGGCTTAGAAGATCTGGAAAGACTAACTGGCGATCTCCTATTCAGCTATCCAAGAACCATGAATAGAAATCACCAATTAATGCAAGAAATTCACCAGATACATCAAACCCAAACCATGAAAGCAATTGATGAAGTAGGAAAGCTCCTTGCCATAGCCTATCTTCAGAAGGCCAGACTTGAACAGAGCGCCACTAAAGACAATTGGGCATCTGACGCCCTGGGCCCAGTAGAAAATCATATCAAAAATCTGGTCCAATGTCATAAAGCACTATGCAGTAGCCGACAAAGTAACATCCACTGAGCTGGAAGATAAGCACAATGTTCCATCAGCATTATTAAAGAAGGCAAGAATCTATTATTGTAGTGTCTATATCAGTAAGGACAATAATTGTCATAGTGAGTTGTAAAGTATAACTTTAAGGACAATAATTGTCTTGTAAAGGAATATATCCCACTGTGGATAGCCAGTAACTCAGTGGACGATGGGGCCCAATGAGCACCCGCACTAAATTATTGAGCTTCCTCGGGAAGCTTCCTTCGTGTCTATATAAGTCACTAAGTTAGGAGTTGCATAACACACTTGAGATACCAAGGAGTTCTACTTCTCTTGTAATATTACTCTGATATATTTCAAGCTTCCAAGCTTTCCTTTTAAAAAAAATTTGTGTTCCTCTTTTCGTTCTCGCGTTCTTAGTAGCCAATGATTAAATCGAGAAGACGCTCCCGCTTATCAATATGAGATATTCTATACTTTTGTAAAAGTGTGGAACTAGACAAAATACTAGTTTGAGACTCTGTAATGACTATTATTATGTGTTAGTTTATGAGTTGATATGTTATCCTATGCAAAACTACAATAACCATACCAGAAAATAGACATTCTATACTTTTGTGAAAGTATGGAACTAGATAAAACACAAACAATGTGTCACACCTCAACTGAGGATAGTGTGACCGGCCAGGGCCTACATTCTACCCTGAAGCCTACTGTCTACACTGACATATAAGAAATTAGAAGATATCAATAAAAAGAAACCTCAACACAAGCTTTATTTAAAGTTTTTCAAAGTTCACAATATATGTTTTCAAACCAAAGAGAAAACCATCATCGGAACAAACTGAACATCTCAAATATCAAACTTTTCCAAATTTTTCCAAACACAACTGTTAGTGCAGAAAAGGAAACAACTACTAAGACACTGGACTATGACCTAAGGACGCCGCTACGAGATATGGCACCACCACCCACCCTTCAGCTGCACCATGCCGACAGGTCACAATCACTGCTCATGCTCTGTAAAAAAAAAAGGAAACAAACTGTGAGTCCACTTGAGACTCAGTGAGCGGTTCTTGCGAACCTCCACATAATCCTCAGTTATTCAGGCATAACATATAAGGCAACATAATATATATTCAGAGAAGTAAGTTACTTTCTAGTGTGACTACTGACCCTATGGGTCATTCTGTATAAACCATATATGTGAAAACTTGCCATCATGGCCTATCAAGTCTTCAGCATCCGACCCTTGGGTCTACTTATGGTATTAGAATCCCAACTACAACTGGCCCTACCATACAAGGTAGAATCACACTGGCCGATCGGCCACATCATAGCAAGATGTAAACAAGAAATCCCGGGCCATCGACTAGGATGGTCGACTAGTCTCCGGGCACCGTCTGGGGTAGGGATAGCTAGTCCCACCCAACTGGGGTCTGACACCTAGTGGGCCCGCTGGTACATCTCAAGACCCAAACACTGGTCGAGCTAAGCATTGGTCATTTTCGACCTCCACGCTTCTCGACGGACCATCTCAAGCACATCACACAATCAAATGTCCTAGGGTTTCCTTATATACACTTTGGGCCATTGCCCGTATCCGGCCCTAATTTGGGTTACAGGGTCAACAAATTAATGCTGTCCTTCTAAAATTGTGCATGCCTAATAGTTCTAGGTTTCCAAAAATGTTTACTAGGAGTCCTAGAAACTTGTGTCATCTCCTAGCTAAGTTTCCATATATGCTAAGCATTTTGCAACGTCCTACATGTTATCTAGCGTTATATGCTACATTGTGTGAGGAATTCTATGTACCGACCTTGGAATTCCACCCATGAACATTTTAGGACAGCTTATATAATTTAAAGAAAAACAAGAGTAACTTACAACAACAACTATATATACCTACGAGATTCATCAATAATCATTTATACACTGCATTTAGAATTTATTTCAATAAGAAGCAACTTATAAAGCATGGTAAGATAACCATAAATTCACAACGCACGAAATACTAAGCATGGTAACATATTTCATCATTTCAAAAATTAAAGATGAATGAGCTAAGGATGGTCACTAAGCAATCATTCCTACAATTACATAAATCAATAAATTTACTTGCTATGGTTAGAGTTCTTCCTAAGTATCAATATGTCTCTATAGTTTTAGCAAGAACATTACCATAACTGAGATAAATATAGATCTATAGTTGCGATAATCTCTAAGACGAACATCAATCATATGACACAAGTTCAACTTATCTATAAGCATGCAATCGCGAACCAAAACAACACAACCTGAAACCAAGCATGTTAAATCCGAACAATCCACTTTTTCTCACCCTTGCCCTTGCTTGGCCGAGTCAAGCAGGGTGACCCCCTGTTCGGCCGAGTCCTCAAGGATGAACGAGCATGGTAGCGACAATGACACGAGTGATAAATCCATAGATCTAACATATACGAACATAAAGCGATCTACGAGTTTCGAGACGAGCGAGGAAATTGGAGGAAATTTCGGCATGACCTTTTCCCTTTTTCCTCTACTCGATCGCCCAACCCTCAAGAACGCAAAATAACACGTTTAAAACACAAGATCATAGGAATACACAACGATTAAAGTTCTAATACGAAGAAACACATCGACCGGCAAGAACTCGCGAGAGAAAACCCGATTTGAAATCTTATAGGGCCGGCCACCCGCCTCCCTTCAAAAACTATGCTAACCACTCACCTTGATTGGATCCCGAGGAAGCCTCGATGAAGACGAGCTCCGATCTCCTTGAGAGTCGACGCGGACTTGGCGCCGACAAGATCTCCCCTCTCTCCCTTTTCCCCCTTGCTCGGGCTATGTGCGGCTCCAAGATGAGCCGCACGGCTCATGATGAGGGATTATATTCCCTCATCCACAAATGACTCAAATGCCCCTCATATGACTTAACCTCTACTCGATTCGATCCGAGTCCGATTCGGGCTCCGATTCAATCCGCACTCAAGAGTCGAACTCGACTTTAATAAACATCATATGCATAAAAGGAAATAACTATTGAGCTAATTTAAACTTCATATTCTCATGAGTCGAGTTATATCTTCTACTCGAGGCGATTCTACGGCTCGACTCGACTAACCCCCGATCTGGTGCGCTGCACCAAAATAGATATTTATATTAGAAAATTTTCGAGTCTTACACAATGACATACAACTATCAAAATATCACCCTGTGTAGTAATATGGATTACTATCAAAGTATCACTGTACAATGACATACAACTATCAAAATATCACCATGTATAAAACAAAGACAATCAAAATATGACATACAACTATCAAAATATCACCCTGTCTAAAACACAGACAATCCTCTATGAAATAGGGGATCATAAATAGTTTGACATACAACATATTGAATTTTCAGTATCGTTACCGTTTGACATTTGAATATATGTCATTGAAGAATGTCATTGCAAACTCTAGCCGAAACCTTTTCATGTTATGTTGATTTCATTCCATCAGTTTTGGTTCGATCAAATATTCAATGTACTTCATCAAAAATATACCACAGTCAACACTCCCATCTTGCTAATGACATTCTGCCGATTCCTTTGTCCAACCTTCTGATTTGATGTGGTTGCTAAGGTTGGGACATATTTCATCCAAATGTTCATAGGGCATGGTTTGAAGCATTAAAACCTGCATGTTACATATGTATTGGTTGGAATATGTTATCATAGAAGTTTAAAGTTGAACTATAACATGTACAAGTCACTCACATTATCATCGAAATCTTGCGATGACCCATGGTAGGACGTCATTGAATTTAGATGCAAGAATAACTTTTGCTCCACGTCCACCACAAGTAGATGTCAATGCCCTCCTGTATCTTTTACTTGATTGGAATGGCAGAGGTGGCTACTATTAATGAGCATAAAAATATATCTACGATTAGTAGACATGACTGATGACATTTGAATAACATTGAATGCGGTCGTTCCATGACTTATATAATATCTCTGGAAAAAAAAAAATTTCATACTTTCAAAAAACTGTAGAGGGGTATAAATACACAAAAGAAATGTATAAAAACTTATTTCTATAAGGGTTAATTAATGAATATATCACGACTTTTATCGAAATTTCCAAATCTATCATGACTTTTCATTTGTTTCAAATGCAGGCTTCAACTCTCGATTCGTTTCAATTGTTTCACACCATTAGACTCGGGTTAAATTTTTCGTTAAACTGCTGACCTGACATCGATGATGTGTCAACCTAAGTCCAGTCAGCCATTAATTTAATATATAAAAAATATGTAAGATGACGTGTATTAGTAAGTACAATAATTTAATAGGTAACCAAAACACTGTACTTACTAATACACGTAAGCTTACTAATTTTTTATATTAAATTAATGACTGACTGGACTTAGGTTGATACATCATCAATGCCAGGTCAGCAGTTTAACGAAAAACTTAACTCGAGTTTGACGGTGTGATACAATTGAAACAAATTCGAGAGTTGAAGCCTACATTTGAAACAAATGAAAAGTCGTGATAGATTTGGGAATTTCGGTAAAAGTCGTGATATATTCATTAATTAACCATTTCCATAAATACATTAATACACTTAATTAAGTAATTAACCAACTTCCATATTGCGAAAGTGCATAAATAATGATTCCACGTCTTGAGAAAATTGTAGAATGTCATAAATACACAAAAGAAGCCAACTTCCATACTCTGAAAGTGCAAAATTAATGAATCAATACTTTCTCAAAACTCTGGAATTTCATGAAATAAATCATTAGCCAAATTTCATACTTTCATAAAATTGTAGAATATCATAAATATACAAAAGAAGCCAACTTTCATACTCTGGAAGTGCAAAATTAATAAATCCATAATTTCTCAAAACTCTGAAATTTCATGAAATAAACCATTAACCAAATTTCATACTTTCAGAAAACTGCATAATGTCATAAATACACAAAAGAAGCCAATTTTCATACTCTGGAAGTACATAATTAATTATTCCACACTTTCTTAAAACTCTGAAATTTCATGAAATAAACCATCAACCAAATTTCATACTTTCAAAAACTGTATAATGTCATAAATACACAAAAGAAACCAATTTCTATACTTTGAAAGTGCATAACTAATGATTCCATACTCAAAACTCTGGAATTTCATGAAATAAATCATTAATCAAATTCCATACTTTCAGAAAACTGAAAAGGGTCATTAATAAATAAAAGAAGCCAACTTTCATACTTTGAAAGTGCATAATTAATGATTTCATACTTTCTCAAAACTCTAGAATTTCATAAAAAACAACTATATATTACAATCAACTAGTTTATGAAAATTTACCTCGAAAATTACGCCTAATATATATGATTAATTGGGCTATTACGGGCATTCCTTAATAAGATTGAAACATAGGCGTCAACCGTGTCGTCGTCGATGAGCGCATCAAAGTCTAGTAGATTCCATAAACTATCCAATTTTAAATAGTAGTGCCTACATCTCCAAATATATTCATTGCTCAACCTAAAACAAATCATAAATACTAATAAGTATTAATCTACTACACCATTCTAGCATATCCAATTCACTCACTCTAACACAATATTATCCCACAAATATATTGTCTCACAAATACAATTATTGTCCTGCAATAAAAAAATTAAATTGTAATAACACTTACTCTAATTTATTCAAAGATAGAAGTAAATTAGCAATGTCATCATCCACATCTTTGAATTACTGTTCTTATCCACATCAAAAATATGAATTTGTCATTATAGTTATTTATATTTTTTATATAACTAAAATAATTTAATGAGAGTTTTTACCTTGCGAAGAATTTTTTTCTTTTTTGGCTGCATGCATTTTAACGATACCTTCTTCTTTTTTCTCCTCTACTTAATCATCATGAAGACTTAAATTCATTGGGAACATTGTCATGGTATCTTTTTTGGAACCTTTTGACCTCTTAACATATCTCTTTGAAACAACTCATTTTTTCTTCTTTTTGTTGGGAGTCTTTTTGGGGATCCTCCAACCCCATAACATAATGTTCTTCTTCTTCAAAATTTGTAGGTTTCCCTTCCTGCTGGGAGTCTTTTTGGGCATCCTCCTTTCCTATAACAATTACTTCTTCTTCTTCACCCTTAA
Source organism: Canna indica (assembly GCA_034359265.1). Lineage (NCBI taxonomy): Eukaryota > Viridiplantae > Streptophyta > Magnoliopsida > Zingiberales > Cannaceae > Canna > Canna indica. The sequence continues at coordinate 23,645,735 of CP136898.1, read as the reverse complement.
TAGTTTTTCCTTAATGTTTTTTGGCTTTTTTGCCATTCAATTTCTGCCAAAGGGGGTTCCCCTCCTTTCCATAAGCCAATAACTATTCTTTTATATAGATGCTATTGGTGTTTGGCTTATATTGTGTTGGCTATATTTGACGAATGGATTATCGGTCAGTTTTCAGTTGTATGTCAGTTGCAACTACTATGAAGTTTATACTAAAGCTCATCGGCTCTCAGTTGTATATCAATTACAACTACTATGAAGCTTATACTGAAGCTCATCGGCTAGTTCTTAGTTAATTGTATGTCAATTGCAACTACTATGGAGTTTATACTGAAGCTCTTAGTTGTATGCCAGTTGCAACTACTATATTTGACAAAAGGATTCCCAGTTTTGTTGCCAATTGAATTGACAGTTACAACTGCTTTTGTGGACAATTACAAATGCTTTTGTCTTTGAGTAGTTTTGCTTAAGTTACTCAGTTGTAAGCCTGTTACAACTGCTCTTGTAACTGTGGTCTTCAGGTTGAAGGTTTGTTGCTGCGATGATGTCCTTTCGGTTACTAAAATTAATGATGATTCTCTTTATAATCTCTCAGATATTTTAATCATCTTAATTACTTGTTTATTGCCTACTTATTTATGGAATGTAGAAGTAGTCTTCATTCTGATGATATATTTTCTGATTATATACTATATATATGTATTTTTGGTAGGGTTATGGTCATCACGGAGCTTTATGGCCTTGATCATTCATTTGGTGGAAGTTATGGTCATTATGGTGCTTTATGGCATTGGTCATTCATTTGGTGGAATTAATGGTCATCATGATGCTTATGACCTTGGTCATTTATTTGGTGGAATTAATGATCATCATGGTGCTATATGGTCTTGGTCATTTATTTGGTGGAGTTATGGTCACCGTGGTGCTTTATGGCTTTAGTCATTTATTTGGTGGAAGTTATGATCATTTATGATGCTTAATGAAGACATGGTCATTATTAAGATAATGGGGTGAACGTTTCTATGGAATAATGACTAACCTTTGAGATGATAGGCTATTGAATTATGAAGTAGTTATGGTCTATTGAATTATGATGAAGTTATGGTCACCATGGACTCTTTATGACTTAGTTATTCATTTGGTGGAGTTAATGGTCATCATGGAATTAAGAGTTTCATTGAGTTTCTCTTGTGGAGTAATGGTTGTGACTTTTGGGTTGCCTTCTTTGTTTATAAAAGAAATGAGAGAACGATTGAGTTGGTGATCCTCTCCTATTGATCTACTCATATGGATCCACTCCTATGTGCGTAAACTGTGTTGCCGGTTATATGAAGAGTTGAGACTATTGAGTGCAAAATGACAACAATCTACCTTTCTTATCTTCAAGCTAAGATAGATTTGGGCTGTTAACTCACTACAACACAATGACTGTGTGGAGGACAAAACTCTGTGGCTGGGATGTCATAGAGAGGCAAGTTGGTATGTACTTGTAATAGCAGATAAATTTTTGTTATTTTCAATACATTGTAGTACTAATGTTGGATTTCAGAGTGTGAAATTCTGAAGACTAATATTGTACTTGTTGATAGTGGATTGGGCATCTGTCCGGTGAGTGCCCCGCAGATTAGGTGACAAGTTTTGTCACTGAATTGCATAAACAAATCATTATGTTTGCGTGCTTTCTTGTGTTTTTATTTTAGTTCTTACTTTGCTACTAGAAGCAGTTGCAACTTCCTCTGCAACTATCCTTAACAGAAATTCCCTTAAAGACTTTACTGTCAATTGGTATCAGAGCGATTATCCTAACCTTTACATGCACCTATCCTTGGAGTGTCTCTTTTCTTTCAGCCTCAAGATGGAAGGAATGCATATGAGAAATTCTGTCAATGAATGTTCCTCTGTTACTCATTGGAACAAACTATGCTTATTGGAAGACTCGGATGAGAGCTTTCATCAAATCCTTGGATGATTGTTGCCGGGACACTTTAGAGGTTTGCTATACACCTCCAACGATAGATGGGACTGAGCGCAAGCCAAAAAGCCAATATATTAAAACAAAAATTATTGCAACAAATTATGACAATAAAGCCCTTAATGCTATCTTCAGTGGAGTTGATCCTTCTTAGTTTAAACTAATTTCGGCTTATGCCTTGGCAAAGCAAACATGAGAAACTTTAGAAACTAATCATGAAGGATCCCTGACACTTCGAAAGTCCAAAGTCGAAATCCTCGACACCAGATTTGAGAATCTAAAGATGGGAGAAGATGAAAAAGAATTCAAGACTTCCATGGGCGTATCAAAGATCTTATGAACACTGCAACAAATCTTTAGAAGAAAAAGTGGTAAGAAAAATTCTTAGATCCATGTCTTTAAAATTTAATATGAAAGTTGCAGCTATTAGTGAAGTTCATGATCTATCAGTTATGACTCTTGATACTTTAATGAGAAAACTTGAAACGTATGAGTTAGAACTGTCAAAAAAATACTCACACAAAGAGAAAAAGAAAACCTTGCTCATAGTGCTATTGAAGATGAAGTAAGGTATGAAGAGTGTTCAGATGATAAAATGTATGCAGTGTGTACCCTTCTTATAAAGAATTTCAAAAGGTTTCTGAAAGCTAAAAACAAGTAGTTTCAACCGTCCAGTTCAACCAGCTCAAAATGAAACTTCTATGCGGGAGAAAACAAAAGAAGTCAATCTTCATGACTTAAAAATGATTCAAAATAGAAGTCCAAATGTGTCCAATGCTTTGAATGTGAAGGATATTAACATGATAGATCAGAATATCTAAATCTACAGAAGAGGACCAAAAAATCCTTTACTGTCATCTAGAATGATAATGAAGAAGAAATTGACTCAGAAGAGTCTAAACAAGATAACTTTAGAGCTTTCACAGCTTGTATTGGTGACACACTTAAAACTCCCGACAACTCATATGCATATGATGATCACTGCAAAGTTCAATGTGCTGATAGTCTTGATGAAGTCTACTAGGAGATGTTTGATAAATAGGTTGAAGTGGCGAAGCTTAACAAGTCTCTCAGTAATCAAAATAAGATCTTGATTGAAGAAAAGAAGAAACTTGGGGAGAAAGTTCAAACTCTTCAAAATCAAATTACTGAAAATGAAGACAAAGAATCCAAGTTGATTACTGAACTTGAAAAGGTAAAGAAGGAAGTTAGAATGATGAATTCTAGTGGTACTCTTAATAAAATTTTGAGTGCAGAAAAATTTTCTTCTAATCATAATGGATTAGGATACACTAGTTCATACCAGTTGAAACCCCAATCTCAACTGCCTACTCAACTGAGGAACTTTCACAGAGGCTATTCAAGTCGACAACAGCCTACAATATGGAGAGGTGATAGGGTACCCATATGCTACTATTGCAAGTGCGAAGGACACATTGTAGAAAATTGTTTCAAACTCTCCAACAAACTGAGGAGAAAGAATCATATAAAATCTTCAAGGTAAAAAGTTAAGCAAATTTGGGTAAGGAAGATTGATCTTAACTGTCATGTTGCATTTATGTCAAAAACTATCTCGTCTCTTGGTTCTTGGTATTTCGATAGTGGTTGTTCTTAGCACATAACAGGAAGTCAAGATAATATGAAGGATATTAAAAAATATGGAGGAGTAACTGTTACCTTTGGAGATGGAGGACATGGGAATGTTATAGGAGTTGGAACTCGTAATGTCCTAGGAATTCCTAATGTGGAAAATATCTTGCTTGTTGAAGGTCACAAGGCTAATCTTGTAAGTATAAATTAACATTGTGATCAAAATTTGAATGTTTAGTTTACCAAATGCAGTTGCAAAGTTTTTGATGAGGATGATGACTGCATCCTTGAAGGAAACAGATCAAAAGATAACTGCTCCAGAATAGCATATTCATATGTTTGTCTTTCAGCTATTTCGTCTGACATCAATCTGTGGCATCGACGACTAGACCATGTTAATTATAGAGATCTCAAGAATCTTGTAAATGATGGAGCAGTCAAAGGAAATCCTAAATTATCTAGAGAACCTGAAGCTGTTTATGGCCATTGTCAAGAAGGAAAACAGACAAGACAGTCTCATCACCAGTTATAACTAGTTGCTACATCAAGACCTCTGGAGCTTCTTCACTTGGACCTGGTTGGTCCTATGCAAGTTGAAAGTATTGGAGATACTGGTCTTAAATATCAGGAAAGAGATCTTGCTCCTGCACAAGAGACAGTCACTAATGTCACTGCTCCAAGTCCTTAAGCAATTAACATCCCAATTTCAACTGCTGAGCATGTACAAGAACCAGTTAAAACTATTATGACTGAACCTGAAATAGTTATAATTGAGTATATCTCTACAGATCGACAAGTGGCAGACGTCTTCACAAAGACCGTAGATGGAGAGAGTTTTGAGCAGTTGAGATCTGCTCTGTGGTTGTGAAATTTTGTGATATGTTAGAAAGAGAGAGAGAAAAATAGGATTTTTATTTAAGAAGAAAGTGTAACCCCTTTTTTGTTATAAATGTTCTCTCTCTCTCTCTCTCTCTCTCTCTCTCTCTCTACACTAATTTTGCACATTCAGGGATCAGAGCATTAAATCCTCTCATTCAAGTCTCAAAACAGTAACATCCTCATTCAAGACTTGGAACTGTATCCTCCTCAATCAAAGCTTGAAGAAGTAACCCCCTATTTCAAGGCTCGAAGCAGTAACCTCCTCTTTCAAGACTCGGAATAGTAACCCCCTTCATTCGAGGTTTGAAGTTGTAACTACTCTCTTGACTGCTCCTATTCATCACTTATATTCTGCATCTTCTTTCTACAAATGGAGCCGACCAAGTCTCCCTCGGGTTCGCAACGAAAAGAATTTATGGGAATGGTTTACAAGAAAGCTACTTCTGCTCCAAAAAAGGTTGTGTCATCTTCTAATCTTAAAGAAAAGGTTGTGACATCTTTCAATCCAATGTCAAATGAGGAAGCCTCTCCTCCTCCTTCTCGTGTCACCCAATGTAAGTCAATTTTGGCCATCGTCCTAAAGATCACTATCCAAGAAAAGGTCGAGATTTGCATTTTAATATTCATGATTCTCTACCTAGGGTTTCTATTCCTGAGAGGGAGAATTCTCATGTTGAGGGGGAGATTTGTATGGCAATCATTTCCTATTCAGACATTTTTTTTTCAAGTTGACTCAGTTAAAACTGCCTCATTTGATGTCTTTGTTCATGATTCCACTCTAGTTAAGACTGATCCTTCTCTACTTTCTACAAATTTAGTTCTTGAAGACTAGAGGTGGCAACGGGTCGTGCCTGGGCCTGGGCAGGCCCGGCCACCTCCGAGCACGGCCCGGTCACATTTCGGATCGTGCCTGGCACGACCCGAACAATTGGCAGCCAAGCCCAGCCCGAGGCCGAGCCCGCCCAGCCAAGCCCGACCCGTTTAATTTAAATTTTTAAATATTTAATTTAAATTTTTAAATTTTTAAATTTAAATTTTTAAAGGTTTAAAATTTAATTTTAAAAATTAATGATTACGGGTTAATTTTGAACTTGGACATCTAATTTTATTAATCATTGTACTAAATTTTATTATATATTTTTTAACACATTTTTTATATGTAACACCGTACAAATTAATAAAAATATTTTAAAAAAATCAAATTGTAATTAAATTTTTATTTATCTTTAATACAAAAATATTCATCCAATGATAAAATATTTTTTTTTAATATTATAATAGATCGCACCTTAAAAGGTTGCCTACGTACCTTCTATAGCTAAACTTGTACTCCCCAATGATTAACTATAGAAGGATCAGATCTACGTAGTTCTTTTTACATTTTTAATCACCCGTAGTCCCGGTGATTTAACTTGTACTTGGACCAGCAGCACCAGCTTCGCTTGTTTGAGCTCCCTCCTCTCTCAATGATGAAGTGTCGTGTTCTCCCTTATCTTGTAATCTATCTTCAGCATCCAATCAGTCTTTTAAGCAAATGCACATTTCAACCGTTTCTTCACTCATTCGGCTCCTTTTTTCGTCGAGAATTCTATTTCCTGCACTAAAACAAGACTCGGAAGCTACTGTAGACACATGAACAGTTAGTATATCACGTGTCATGATGGAAATAATAGGATACGTATTTTCTTGTTTTTTCCACCATGCTAAAATTTCATTATCATCTATTTCTTCAGAATGATTATGATCTAGAAAAAAAAAAAATTCATTAAAATTAGTAGATTTAGTTTTTTTTATTCTACGACCAAGTTGAAAATTAATACTATTTCCACCATCTTCTCTTAATCTAAAAGAAGATGTTGTCTTATTTGTAATTGTATCACCAAATTTTGAAGCGTAAAATACAAATATAGAATTCAATAAATTCAAATTTTTAATTTTTTTTCTTCAACATTATCTAATTCCATATTGTTATAATAATCATCTAACTACATACTTAAACCATCAATTTTCATTCTAGGATCTAAACATATTGCTAAACAAAATAAAGTAGGTATATCTGACCAATACTTTTTAAATTTAGATTCCATTAAAGAAATAATTTGTGCAAATAAAGGATGATGTCTATATGAAGAAAATACTTCACTAATACGAACTATATGTGAAAGAGTTAAATTACATGTAGGATAATAAACACCGGAAAGTTGTTCGGTAGCTTTATTAAAAAGTTCTAAAATTTGAGTAATATGCCCAGCAACTAACCAATCATTATTATTAATTGGATCACCAGACATATTTTGATTGTAAAATATTGTAAGGATATCTTGATATCTTATAATAGACATAAGCATATGATATGTTGAATTCCATCTAGTAATAACATCACCATTAAATTTTTTAAATGGTTTATTAAAAGATTTACATAATTTTTTAAATTCTTGTGTTCTTGCTTTTGAAGAACACATATATCTAATAATATCTCTTGTTTTTTCTACATGTATATTTACTTATTTTAAACCATCTTGTACACATAAATTAAGAACATGACAAACATAACGAACATGAAATAATTCACATCTAATACTGGTTTAAATAAATGTATAAGGGGAGGAATAACAGCATCATTATTACTAGCATTATCAAAACTAATCGAAATTTTTTTATCATTTATATTGTAGAAAGATGTTACAAATCTAATAGCAGAAAAAATGGCAACAGAAGTGTGTGGATATTCAAAAACTTTAAAACTAATTATTCTTTTTTGCAAAATAAATTTTTCATCAATCCAATGTACTGTAACACAAATGTAAGAATTAGTAGTACGTTGACAAGACCAAACATCAGATGTTAAATAAACTTTTGATTTATTATTTTGAAAACTAGTCATTATATTTTCTCTATATATAAAAATTAATTTTAAAGCATCACTTTTCATTGTATTTCGAGTAATTTTTTTATATTTTGATTGTAAAGTATTTTGAATCCAACTAGAAAATCTTTGTTGATCAACAAAACTAAAAGGAGATTCACTTTGAACAATTAATTTTGCAAGTTCTCGACGTTGAAAATCATGATCATACGAAAAAGTTGTTAAACCAGAAGAAGATAAATTAAGAATTTATTGAGCTTGTGCAACCTTAGTGTCATGACCCTTTGCATGACGTAATAAATGACCAGTTCCTCCGGTTGTTGACGCCAAAAGAATTTTTTGATATTTTTTACACCGGGTTGTTGTTATGGTGCCATCAGGTTCAATAATTTTCTCAAAATACTCCCAAACCATACTTTTTTTTTTACCTGATGGACATAAATTAATAGATGGACTTATCTCTATGTTTTGATTTTGTTGAGTGATAGGAGTGGTAGGAGTAGCAGGAGACATTTCTTTTAACATATTTGATCCAGTTTGTGGAGTATAACCTGAAAAATCTCCATCCGCCATTAGTAAAAATTAAAAATATAAAATATATAAATATTATACTAATCAATGAAATAAATTGAAGAGATTAAAAAAAATTAACAACAATCTTGAATCCTTGTCTTCTCGATGAGCTTAAAATATTGTTGAGAATGATTGTAAATGAACTTAGATTGTTGAGAGTAAGAGTGTAAGAGAGTTGAGAGTTAATGATTGAGAGAAAGAGAGTTAAGAATTGAGAGAAAGAGTTGAAGATGAAGATAGAAGAAATGAAGAAGGAGAGTGGGTATTTATAGGATTTTTTTTATATATAATAAAGGATTCGTCGGCCCGAGCTAGACCTAGGCCTGGCGTATGCCAGGCCTCCCGTGCTCGCCCAGAGCACGGGCACGCGAGCCAACGGCTCGACTGCGGGGCGTGCCGAGCACGGCCCGCGTGCCCAGAAGGCGAGCCCGGCCCGTCTTTTGGGCACAGCCGTGTCGGGCCAGACCCGGCCCAAAACCGGCCGGGCCCGTGCCGCCCATGGGCTGGCCCAGCCCGTTGCCACCTCTATTGAAGACCGGCATCAAGATCTTGCTATTGTTACAAAAATAATCTCAAAGGACTCTGTACCAAGTCCTTCTACCAGTATCCTCCCACTTACAACTATACAAGAAGCAGTTAAAATTGCTACTCCAATTCTAGAAGCAGTTTCTGTTCTTGTACCTGAGATTGTGATTGAACATCAAGCTTCATCTATTACAACTGTGCACAACTGGTCCCTCTAAAATTGCTACAGGTTTTGCTTATGAGGAACAACAAACCGATCATGTTCATGCACTTGTGACAAATACAAGGGATCCTGCACCAAATTTCTTATGCTGAAACCCTACCAGTTACAACTGTTTACCCTGTACCAGAAGTTGATCTTGTACCTATTTCAGTGACTGATCTTGAACTTGCAACTCCACGAGTTACAACTGTTGGAGAAACTGAGCCTCAGAAAATGAAACTCTCTTGGAGAGAGTGGCAGAGTTGAACAAACCTACCGTTGAAGCCCCAAAGGAGAAACAAAAAAAAATCAATAGTACCTGAGAAGAAAGAGATTTCTATCTCCAAGAAGAAGCCTCTAAAGTCAGCAAAGAAGGGTGTTAAAACTGTCACAAGCAAATTGCACTCAGGTTTGCTTTCTGATGATCTCTTTACACTATGGGAAGCTTTACATTTGAAAGGAGTTATAACTCAAAGGCCGTTAATGTTACACATTTTAAATTTGAAGTGCAAGCCTTTTATGGATATTCTTGAGGAAAGAAATCTTTCAAGTTCTTTTCAACATGTTACTTCTTTCTCCAAGCTGCCTGTGATAAAGTTCTACTACAATCTTTATGCAAATATTGATGGTCCAAAGAATGAACACTTCCATCAAGTCGGTGAACAAATATATTAGTGTAACATATGAACCTACAACCAATCCCTCAATTGTAACTGCATCTCAAGTTGTAACAGATGTTCCTACATTATCACCAGTTGTAACTGCAGACAAGACTGAGTTTTCTAAATCAGTGACAACTACTGAACACAAGCAGTCTTTCAGCATAAGAAATGTTGGAAGTGAGGTGTCCAATGGAGATATTACAAAGTGGAATGATCATAGCTTTTCGTACCCGGCTTACCACAAAATCACGTCTGTTCTTGATTTTTTTCAAATCTTATGTATGTCAGTTGCAACTACTATGGAGTTTATACTGAAGCTCTCAGTTGTATGCCAGTTGCAACTACTATATTTGGCAAAAGAATTCCCAGTTTTATTGCTAGTTAAATTGGCAGTTACAACTACTTTCGTGGATAGTTACAAATGCTTTTGTCTTTGAGGAGTTCTGCTTAAGTTACTTAGTTGTAAGTCTGTTACAACTGCTCTTGTAATTGTGGTCTTCAGGTTGAAGGTTTGCTGCTGCGATGATATCCTTTCGGTTGCTGTAATTAATGATGATTCTCTTTATAATCTTTCTGATATTTTAATCATCTTAATTACTTGTTTATTGCATGCTTATTTATGGAATGTCGAAGTGGTCTTCATTGTTGGGCTGACGGTTATCTTGAAGTATTTATGACCTAAGTCAATTATATGAAAGAAATGAAGTGGTCTTCATTAAAGGACTAATGGTTTTTGTTGAAGCTTTTATGGCCGAAGTACTTATAATGCTTATTGTTGTCTTTATGGTCAAATCTAGTTCTAATTAAGTGATAAATTAACTGAAGTCTTCCCATAGAAATGCACGCTGACAGGGTTGGCAAAAGCCCTGTCAAGCCTGATGAGGATTCTATTTTGGCCATTCCTATTGTTACACCATGTAAAGTTAGGCTCAAAAAATTTAAGATCAATTAAACCGACATTACTAACAAAATTCCTTAAATCTCTAACAGACTTATAGACACTGACGGTAAGCCACCAAATTTGTCTACATGATATAAAATAACATTGAAATCACCCATCAGAAACCATTGATAGTAGGAAAAATCAAAATTAAGCAGAGAATTCCAAAGTTCAGCTCTAACTTTTGGATTTGTACTGGCATAAATATTAGAGAACAAAAATGGTTCTAATTTATCCATATAAATAACAACATGAATAATTTGCTCATGAATAGAAAGCACATGACATTGGATAAGGTTGGAGTCCCAACCCAGGATTAGGCCTCCCGGGGCACCTATTGCAAGGGCAGAGACTCCAACCCAATTCTGGCCGAGACAATTAATAAAATGTGAAACATCATGAGAATTTAAATGCAATTCTTGAACATAAATAACATGAGGATGATAAACTTAATAAGGTTGGACATACGATCTGCTCCTCTAACATTCCAACTGATTAACTTCATTACTAAACAGAAGGAGTGGGGTTAGAGGAACTTCCCTGAACCGGGCATGAAGTGTCCATCATTATGGGATCATCCGTAGAAGGGTTGGTTTCTGGTTCTAGTGAACGTCGCCTCTTGTTCACCACCGAGTCATCAATGAGAAAGAGGGGTGCAGAGGAAGGAGCCCCATTATTCTTGGAGTTCTTCTTAAATCGCTGGCATGGAACTTTGGGGGGGGGGGAGGGGGGAGGGAAGCCACTGGAACAAAGGGAAAAAAAAATGCTTGCTCCTCGGCCATCTGATTGAAGGAATGCGAGACCGGGGCATTGGGTAGCACAACTCGGTCAGCATCCATGGGAGCAGAAGGTGAAGGTGCCGAAGGAGGGGGGGGGTGGCGGCTAGAGGAGGGACGGGGAGAATTAGGTTTAGGGCTCCTTGACTTTGATTTTATAATGGGGGTTGCAGATTCGAATGTGCTTGAATCGGATCCAGATTGGTGGGTTGAACCTGAGGGACCCGTGAGTTGGAGTTGGAGTTGACCGAGTGGGTTTTACCATCGACTCATCGATTCGAGGCTTCCTTGCTCAGGCCACTAGGGGGAGGCACCTGTTCATCATCCGATGCACCGTTGGTCGGACGATTACCGTCCGATTGCCGGCGGTAGGGGCGACGGTGGCGAACCTGCACCCAAGTGCTGCAAGCCGATTCTGTCGAGACCTCTATAGTCTTGGTAGGATCCACAGGGGCAGGGGAACCAATGGAAACTGAAGCATCCATAGGGATCGCGGAATTAACAGACATGTCAGAAGCCAAAACATTCACAGAAGAACCCAAAGAAATAGGCTTGCAATTAGCCTCAGAATGCCCGATATGGCCACAAGCGAAGCAAATAGATGACAAGTTTTCATAAGAAACTGGCTGAAAAACTTCGTAACAATCGACACAAACCCAAACACCTTGTCAGACCAGGGCAGTAAGGCCAAGATTGATGCAAACACGAATGTATTTTCCTCGTTCAAAAAGAAAAGAGTGTCGATCAATACAGAGAAAATGGCCGAGAGAGGCGGTAATCAAAGTAGTCGAATCCTCATTCCAAAATTCCATTGGAAGACTGTGAATACGAACCCAAATTGCAGCGGAGGAAATCTTCTCCTGCCAGGGCTGAAACAACAACTTCCAAGGGATAAGGCGGAGGAGATTTCCTCTGAAAGACCAAGGGTCGATAGTTAAGGCATTAGTTGCTCTTGTCAGGAATCAAAACGAAAAATAAAAAATCCATCATCCAAATCCAAAATCGATTTTAAACCGAAAGAACCCCAAATCCGATCAGTCCAAGAATGAATAGTAGCCACGGGCGGAGTGCGGCCCAAAAATTTTTTGAGGCAAAAAATTCGCCCTAGGCGAACGAGAGCGAGAGGCTATCGTAATCTTTTGAATTTGTTTTCTTGCAGGGAGAAATCTGGATTTCTAATGCTTTAATTATCGCACATTAATCAAATTTAAGCAAGTAGTAATCCCTTACATTATTTATTGTGCATTTGTTGTATTGTTTGTTTTTGTTGTGCATTTCTAAAACGATTTTTGACTCTTTGATTGATACACGAAATAATCAATACTGAAACTTATACATGATTTATAGACTTGGAATGTATTTCTCATCTAATGCTATCATGTTTGACTTAGTCTCATATTAGATATTTGATTTTTTATCCCTTGAGTTGAGATCTTCATGCTTCATGAAAACTAATTTTAGAGTCTTAACTTTGACTATATGTTGAATTTTCTTGCCCTTTTTAATTGATGTCAAAATGAGGAGAAAAAAATATAGGTAAAAGGAAAGAAAATATAGGAAAATCATGCATATAAATAGGGGAAGTTCTATTATATAGATATGCATGTTGATAGGAGGAGAAATCTCATCTTTGATATCCTTTGCACCTTAATGAATATATTTTCTTAAGGATGTTTATCATCATCTAAAAGGGGAAGATTGTTGGCTTAAGGTTTTTACCTTGGTCTTAATCTCGGTTTTTATGATAATAAATATGGAACTAATGTTTCATTGAGAAATCTTTCAGGTTCCATATCGGTTAGCGCTCGACGTCCACGATCGAAAAAATCAGAGAAATCGAAAAATCGGAAGGACGTTGGTCGACGCGCTCGGATTCGTCGAAAAGTTAGAGTCTAGGTTTAGGGTGTCTAGTTTATATTGTAAATCCTCATGATGATGCATAAGAACCCTAAAACCAAATCTGAACCCCAAAATATGAAAACTCAAAAACCGCCCTGAATTCACTAAGCCTAGGGAGCTCCTTGGAGGGCTATATGACCTAGATAGTTTTCTAACATAAAAATGACGATAATTGTTCCTTGGTTTAAAATTAGATAACTAGGAATTTTTGGAAGCATTTAGCCTACCCATTCTTGACTCGAAAAATTAGAAAAGTTCCGTTTTCTGAAAATTTGTACTAGACCCCAAAAACTAGATTTTGATTCTTAAGGATTTTGATTTTTTAGATATTTTTATTGAATCCAAATGGGGGGTAATCCTTATATAACATTTATATTTTAAAGTTAATTACTTAAAATTAATAAATATTATATAAGTAGACTTAGTGAAGACGGAACCAGAAAACGAACAAACAAAACCAAACTGCCCAGTCTAGTCCAGGTTCGGTCGATCGGTCGGTCGACCGAATGCTGCCAAAAACTAGCAGTAGGCAATTCGGTCGATCGGTCGGCCGACCGAAGTTTGCTAGAAAGCGATAATAGGTGCTTCGGTCGACCGAATTGTGGATCACTGAACTCGTGATTCATTCGGTCGACCAAACAGTGCATACAAAGCACAGAAAGGCTAGCGGTCGCAGGCGGTCGATCGATCGGTCGATCGACGATCGATCGGCGATTGAACTGCGGAAACGACTAGTTTTCCGCCCGTTGAGCTGCCGTTTCATTGAGGGGTTAAAAATACTCCTCTCCATCCTTTCTTAAAACAACTTAACAATTGATCCAAGCTTCCATTGAGCCAATTCTTGATCATTCTAAAGCATTTCTTGAGCCATCCTCTGCAATTCCTAGTTTTCAGGATAACACCTTGATTTAGCCTTCAAGATTTATCGATTCATCATCTCAAGGCATCAAGAGGACTAGGGAGTGTCTTTTGAAGCTAAGTATAGTTTGATTGATTTATTGCTCCAATTGTTATTGTATTTTGTTGTTTATTTTGATTGTACATCAAGTGTGTAAACCTAGATTGCTAGGTTTGATTGAGTTGGTGGTTGCGTTGGTGTTTAGGCTTAAACCCACCATTGTAAACTTAGTTTACTAGGATTAGTTCTTCTTGTCCTTAGGATTGAGGTGGGAGAGTGCTCTCGGTAGGAAGGCGGAGACTTCCGAGTGTGGAAGTGCCTTCGGTGTGAGAGCGTAGACTCTCCGGTGAAATCGTCCTCGTTGTAAAGGAAACAAGAAAATCTAGTAAAGTTAGTTTGGAAATCCTAAGCGGGGTGCTTAGGTAATGGAGTAGGCATTGGGGCCGAACCACTATAAATTCTTGTGTTTGCATTGATATCTTGTTTGTTTTAATTGTTTTATCATTTATCACTTCCGCATTTAGTCGTCGAATTATAATTTGCCTAAAGTAACCAAAGAAATGATTAAAATCAGATTTAGACTAATTGATTAGTAAATACACTATTCACCTCCCCTCTAGTGTGGCCATTTCAATCAACACATACCACCACAACTGGCAGTTGTTATTGGGCGACCTTTGAAATTTGATGAATACACGATGACATGAACAAGGGGAAAATTTGCTAGAGCCCGTGTGTTGATTGATATTAAGAAATCTTTGGAACAAAGGTTCTGGATAGAAACAAAAAATGATAAATTTTTCCAAACGGTGACATATGAGAATGTTCCAATTATTTGTTATGCTTGTGGAAAGATAGACCATAGAGAGGAGAGATGCTTCATGAGGAAAGGGGTGAATGATAACCATGGTGTATCTAATGAGGGAGCCCTAGTATTGGTAAAACAGGTGTATATGAGGATGATAAGTTACTAGGTCCCTGGATATAAGTGCAGAAGAAGAGAAGAAGATTTGGGAGAAACTTTGCGAGAAGTGGTGCTACAAACAATAATTCATTCATGGTACTTAACAACTCTACTTATGAAGAGAACCAAATAATTAAGACATGAGGCAACCTTACAGTTGAAAATGAGATGAGAAGAATTCCATCTAATAATACAAGAACATAAGCAAGCAAGGGGAAGTTAGCTGATATCAATAATCAAGAACTAAACAATGTTAAAAGGGTGCCTGAATCCAGTAGAGGGACTGGGGGAAGTAAAAAGAACTTTTTGAGGGGTGGATATGGAAATAGAAATTATCTCAAAATACAAAGGGAAGGAGAAGTTTTTGTTTGAAACCAAAGAAAAATTGGAAGCAAAAGCTTCTAAACAGAGGGAGATAGAAGAGCAGAAGATGAACAACAAAAGCCTTGAAGAGTTGTTTGAAAAGCTTTTCCTCTTCATTTTCCAAAATCCTTAACAATAATTTTGCCAAAGAGGACTTCTTGGAAGAAGGATTTGATCTTGAAACATCAAGAAGTTTGGATAGTAGTAGCCCAAAAATGGGAAGAGGTGGGAAGAATAGAAGAAGCCTAGTCAATGTACCTATTGGATATAGGAGCTTGAAGGCAAAGAAAAGAAGATTTACAACTGATACTAGTGTCAATGGGGATGATGGAGATCCTACTTACTATGGTAAGGATAGTGAAATGAACATCAGATGAGCTAGTAAAAGGGAGGCTAATGAGTACCTTTGGTCCCTTGTGAAGATACATAACTTGGACTTAATTTTTTTGGCAGAAAAACATATGGAGGAGAATGAGAATAGTTCCTTTTTAATGAGAAGAAGAAGATGTTGGGAAGGGGACAATGTGAATAGTATTGGCAGAAGAGGAGGCATGATGATGTTGTGGAAGAAAGACAAGATGAATGTAAGCATTGTACACAAAGATGATCAATCAATTAGTGCTGTAGTTGAACTAAAGAAAGGGAGGCATTGCTTGGTTCTAGGAATATATGCAAGTACTGATGATAGAAAAAGAGAACAGTTATGGAAGAAACTAAGTGACTTGGACATTCCTGGCATACCATGGTTGGTTATGGGGGATCTAAACTGTATTAGGGAAGCAAGGGAGAAAAGAGGAGGGAGACTCTTCCAAATTAAGAAATCTATTAGGGACTTCTTAGAATTTTTGAACAGCACAGGTCTTTAGGATGCAGGGTTTGAAGGTCCACAATTTACATGGACCAATAACAGAAAAGAATGAAAGGAAGATTATTACAAGGCTTGATAGAGTTCTTTTCAATATAAAGTGGATTGAATGAAACTTCAGGATTAAGGTTGAACATATGGGGATGATAGGTTCAGATCACAAACCTCTTATGGTCTCATGTTCAGATAGTAGAGGGCAGTTCAGAAGATAGAAGAAGTTTACCTTTGAGCATTTCTGGTTGGAGTACCCAGAGATGGACAAAGTGACCAAGGAGTTTTGGGAAGGAAGAAGTAGCAATAAAAATAAGATGACAGAGAACCTGCATGACCTGGAAAAGCTTCTTGAGGATTGCAATAAGAATGACATAGGAAATATGAAGCTAATTGGAAGGATACAGTACAGAAGTTAAAAAAGTTAGAGAAAAAGGATGCTGAAGGTAATCTGTGTGAGGAAGAAATAGGATATATGAGAATGTTGAATAAGAAAGTTTCTGCTTTGAGCAGGAAGATATAAGTAAAATGGTGGTCCAAATCTCGAAGTAAATGGGTGGAAGGAGGTGACAAGAACACCAAATATTTTCGTAATTTGGTCAAAATAAAGAAAAGATGTAATAAAATCTCTGAATTGTTAGTGAATAACAAAAGCATTACAGATGATTGTGAAATGGCTGAAGCATTTGCTGACTATTATGAGGACTTATGGAAAAGGAAAATTAGGGAGGGACTGAACTTGGAATTTTTAGCTAAGTTGAGATGGAACATCATCAATGATGAGGACAAGAGGAGACTAAGTATGAAGCTTATAATGGAAGAAACATGGGAAGCAGTGAAAGGACTCAGAAGGGGCAAAAGACCTGGTCCAGATGGGTACATAGCTGAGTTCTTTATTCATAACTGGAGTTGCTTGGAAGAAACAATTAAAGGGAAAATTGAGAACATCTTGAGTACAAATAGTATGCTTGAAGGGTGGAATGATACCAAGTTGGTATTGATACTGTTAGAAAATTTGGGGTAATTTCCTGCAGGATCTACAAAACCCGAACCCGGCGAGAAAAGCGAAAAAACCAAATCTGATAATAATAATGCAAGAAAAATAAAAGGCACAAGAGGATTAACGTGGTTCGAACTCGGCGGGGTGCCGATCCTACGTCCACAGTGAAAAGAGGAGACTGTTTTATTAAATCCAGAAATGAACTTTTACAATAAGAGTGCAATAATCTAAATCCCCTTTAGAATACAGTAAACTATCTTAAATTAATTGAACCTGAAATTGGTACGGAGTAGAGGCACTGTCTCTGCAAGATCTGCCTTGAAACTGAACTCCTATTGCTGTATGTCAGAAACTGAGAAGGGGCACTCCTTAGGAAAAGGGTCGTAGCGGCACTCTTAATTTTCTGGATCTTTGAAACTCTCATATGAGGGATTTTCTCTTGGTGTGGGATTCCTCTCTTTTTGATAGATCCCCTTAGAACTGCATATTAGACCCCTATTTATAATAGAGGGGGAGAGTCGATTCATGCTTACTTTAGTGGAGAAAAAATCTCCAAGGAATTTGCTGCTCCGTTTGATTTAATCGGATGGCTGAAAATCTTTTTTTGACCAAAGAAACTTTCAAAATGCTTGGTGGCTTCACGTGATGCCTCCACCTTTTTCTCCCTTTGACTAGTCAAAAGCAGTATTTGATTTCCACATCATCAATTTGAAAACTTCTGAAGTTATCATCAATTTGAAAAACTTTTACGTGTGCCGCTGCAACATTGACATAGGTATCTTGAGAAGATGGTGGGCTGGGCTCCTAGGCCCATGATTATAAAATCATAGTTTATTTTGATTGAGTCCGGTTCAACATGGTTCAATCAAATTGGCAAATTGGTTCAAGCATATCTTGATCAAATCAACTCCGATTTGGATCTGGTCGAACTCGTTGGATTCGATTCGGACCCAATTTGAGTCAATCTCTAACAATTCCTCCTTTGATGAAAATTGGGGCCGATGCAATCCTCAAAAAATTGTCCTCCTCTCCCACAAGGCCCGTACAAGGCCTACGTCGAATCAGTGTTCAAGTGGGCTGAGTCAGCTTCCTACTTAACCTTAGGAACCCACATAGTCCTCCGAGTCTCCTCCTTCATTGTGTATCTCTGAGAAGGGATTTTCCTGAAAGCAAAATTTATACCTGACCTGGTGTCTGATTTTGCTGTGTTTTGCCTCGGAATCTGAACTGTTTCACGAAAGATGGATCCGTCCACCTTGTACAAATTATTCGACGTCCTTAGAGCCTTCAGTACTACTGTGGCTCCATCCTGTACCTCCAAGACTCCTCCTGCAGAGGATGTCGTATAGCCCCTAGTGTCAAGATTTCCAAGAGACACTAGATTCCTTCCTAGCTTCGGGACATAACGAACATTTGCTAGGATCTTTGTCGAGCCATCATGCAATTTTAATTTCACTGTTCCGAATCCGACAACTTTGCAAGGAACGTTGTTGCCGACACGAACTACTCCACCATTGGTGCGCCGATAATCCACAAAGGCCGTCCGGTGTGGAGTCATGTGATAGGAACACCTAGAATCCAGGAACCACTCATTAATGCTACTGGTGGTTGATCTGTACGCCTGCTGACCTGGATTGCATGTTGCATGATCAGACATATCAGAAGAAGATGAAGAGGAATTTTGACTTGAGGTGTGTTGTCGCCGACGAGACCGTCGTTGCCCACGGCGTGTCTTAGCAGTGCGTGTGCCATCTGTCACGACCAGTACCTCAACTTTCTCAAAATCTGCATAAGAGGCATCCACATGTGCGTCTTGACCCTTATTTTGTTGTTGTAACTTTTTCTTAAGACTGCGATATTCTGACTTGATGTGACCTTATTTCTTGCAGTAATAACAAGTGACATTTGTTTTGTTACCTCCTCTTGCTTCATTAGAGTAGAGAGCTTCTCCTTTCCCTCCACCAGATGAATTTGCTGTAAGATGTGTGTCCATGAGCTCCTTAGACACAAGAGCAGTGATTACCTGTTCTGGAGTAATAGTAGTCTTTCCAAAAAGCATTGTTTCACGAAAATTTTTAAAAGAAGTAGGAAGTGAACATAAAAGGAATAAAGCCTTATCTTCCTCTTCAATTTTGACATCCATATGCTCCAGGTCCATGATGATTGTCTGAAAAGTATTGATATGCTCTTTGACTGATGTGCCTTCTGCCATACGTAGGAAATGGAGCTTCTACTTCAAAGTCATCTTACCGGTGAGAGTTTTGTCCTGATACAAGGATGCGAGTTTGTCCCAAATACCTTTAGCTGTCTTTTGGGATGCAATTTCTCGAAGTGCTTCATTTGACAGGCTTAGGTACAAAACTGCAATTGTCTTTTGCTCCTTATATTCTTTCTCCTCCTCGGTCCCCTGCATCTTATCCTTACCAAGAATAGCATCATGTATTTTCTCCATAGTTAAGATCGCTTTCATCTTCATTGACCAAAGTGCATAGTTGACATTGCGATCTAACTTCTCAATATCAAATTTGGTGCTCGCCATGGTTTGGGAAGTAGGCTCTGATACCAACTATTAGGAAATTTGGGGTAATTTCCTGCAGGATCTACAAAACCCGAACCCGACGAGAAAAGCAAAAAAACCAAATCTGATAATAATAATGCAAGAAAAATAAAAGGCACAAGAGGATTAACGTGGTTCGAACTCGGCGGGGTGCCGATCCTACGTCCACAGGGAGAAGAGGAGACTATTTTATTAAATCCAGAAATGAACTTTTACAATAAGAGTGCAATAATCTAAATCCCCTTTAGAATACAGCAAACTATCTTAAATTAATTGAACCTGAAACTGGTACGGAGTAGAGGCACTGTCTCTGCAAGATCTGCCTTGAAACTGAACTCCTGCTGCTGTATGTCAGAAACTGAGAAGGGGTACTCCTTAGGAAAAGGGTCGTAGCGACACTCTTAATTTTCTAGATCTTTGAAACTCTCATATGAGGGATTTTCTCTTGGTGTGGGATTCCTCTCTTTTTGATAGATCCCCTTAGAACTGCATATTAGGCCCCTATTTATAATAGAGGGGGAGAGCCGATTCATGCCTACTTTAGTGGAGAAAAAATCTCCAAGGAATTTGCTGCTCCGTTTGATTTAATCGGATGGCTGAAAAGCTTCTTTTGACCAAAGAAACTTTCAAAATGCTTGGTGGCTTCACGTGATGCCTCCACCTTTTTCTCCCTCTGACTAGTCAAAAGCAGTATTTGATTTCCACATCATCAATTTGAAAACTTCTGAAGTTATCATCAATTTGAAAAACTTTTACGTGTGCCGCTGCAACATTGACATGGGTATCTTGAGAAGATGGTGGGCTGGGCTCCCAGGCCCATGATTATAAAATCATAGTTTATTTTGATCGAGTCCGGTTCAACATGGTTCAATCAAATTGACAAATTGGTTCAAGCATATCTTGATCAAATCAACTCCAATTTGGATCTGGTCGAACTCGTTGGATTCGGTTCGGACCCAATTTGAGTCAATCTCTAACAGATACGAAAGAAAGACAAGGCAAAACTGTTACATGAGTTCAGACCAATAATTGTATGTAATGTCATATACAAGATTGTGGCAAAGATTATAACAAACAGAATAAGAAATGTTCTGGATAAAGTTATCAGTAAAGAACAGGTGGCTTTTGTACCTAAGCGACACATATAAGAGAATATACTTGTGGTTTCATAATTGGTGAAATCATTTTACAACTCCAAAGCATAAATCCAAATATTATTCTTAAGTTGGATTTGGAGAAGGCTTTTGACATAACTGAGCGGTGTGCAATGTATAAAGTTCTGAAGTTGATGGGATTCCCAAATACAATGATCAATTGGATAAGATGTTGTATTGAAGATGTCAAGTTCACATGCTGCTTTAATGGAGTGACTTCAAGGACCTTTAAAAGTTTCAGAGGAATAAGACAAGGAGATCCATTGTCTCCTTATCTTTTTATCCTTATGGATGAGACAATTTCAATTATGACAAAAGAGTTCATAGATAAAGGAAAGATCATCCCCTATCATATCAAGCAAACTAGTATCAGTCATCAATTATTTGCTGATGATATTATTTTTGCAATAAAGGGGACTGAAAGATCCTGTAAGGGACTGAAGAAAGTATTGAAGAGCTACTGTGCAACCGCTAGGCAGAAAACCAGCATGGAGAAATCAGAAATTTATTTTCCTACAAAGTGTCAGCCAGAAAAGAAACATAAAATTTATAACTTGTTAGATATGAAAAAGGGCAAGCTACCTATGCAGTATTTGGGAGCTTATATTAATCCAAGAAGGCTGAACTCTTGTCAGCAGAACAAACTGTGTGAAAAAGTTAAAAGGAAAATTGATTTCTGGGCAAAGCATCTGATTTCTCAAGCAGGCAAGAGTACCTTGCTTAATTCTGTAGTGAGTTCAATGCCTGTGTATGCTTTGTCTACTTCTTGGGTCAATGATAATGTAGTGAGGAAAATTTCTAAAGCCTCTAGAGATTTCTACTAGGAGCAAACAATAATAAAAGATCAGCTAGGCTGATCAGTTGGAGTATAGTTATAGCAAACAAATTTGTTGGAGGGTTAGGAACGAGGGACATTGTAGGGATAAAGAAGGTGTTCTCAATTCTAAATGAAGATAAAAAGTTTTGGGTTGACATTTATAGAAGCAAATATGAAAGATGACATCCTTGGAATGAAATGGGCAGATGGAAGGATCTTGGACTGCTAAATGAATTTACAAATGTATGTTAGAAATGAGAGAAGGTATGAGGAAGAAAATAGTGAATGGAAAGAATACATTGATTTGGAAAGATCCTTGGTTGCTTAATTTGCCATTGGAAAAATGGCCCACATACATAGATGTTGAAGAACTAGAGAAGCATACATATGTACATGACCTGATCAGTAAATCGGAATGGATTGATGAGTTAGTAAGCAAATGCTTTGGAGAAGAGCTAAAAAATAAAATAAAATTGATACAGGTTGATGAGGAAGGTGGTGATGACTACTGGGTATGGGAGGAAAATAAGTATGGTGAAGCTTCAGTAAGGAGTGCATACTGGTTTCTTAAGAGCAAAGAAGAACAGAGGGAGGGACCAAATGCGGATTGGAGGAGCATTTGGAACCTGATGATCCCACAAAATGCTAAAGTTTTCATTTGGAAGTTTGTATGGGGCAAATTACCCGTGGCAGCATGGTTTGCAAAATTCAAAAAGGAGGAGGTAGACAAGTGCCATGTATGCAATGATATGAAAGACTAGATTGAGCATATATTTTTTAAGTGCTATGTAGTAGTTCAATAGTGGAAGTTGGTAGAAGAAATACTAGGGATAAAGTTTAGATATATGGACAGTTGGAAGGACGGAGCTTGGATGATGGAGGGTGATGGCTATGAGAAGGAATCTGCCAAGAAATTGAGAGCATTTCTTGGTATCTCCTTTTGGCTTATTTGGAAAAATAAGAATATGATCAAATATAAAGAGAATGGATGGAGCAAAAGAACAATGTTTAACTATGCCTACGATGAAACTATGCAATATGGAGTGACAGTAACAAAAAGCAATGAAAGGAATGGTAGCATTAAGATCGCGATGGATCTAAATCAAGGTGAAAATTCAGATCTGAATAGTGCTGAAAATGGAGTTTTTTATTGTGATGGGAGTTGGATGCATGGCACAAATGCAGGGATGAGATATCTGATAGCAAAACAAGGCTCTTGGAAGATTATTGGTTTCATAAATGGCGCTGTAGATGAACCAATGTTAGCTGAGACCCTTGCAATGTGGTGTGGACTTGACAATGCCAGGTAAAAAGGGTGGAAGTGTTTGAATGTTACTTCAGATAGTAAGATACTCATCAAATGTTTAAATGGTGAGACTAAAACCCCATGAAAACTTTGCAATATTGTTAACAAAATTTCAAGACTGAAGGAGGATGGAACAGTAGCTAGCTGGGTACATATGAGGAGAGGAAGGAACAGGGAAGCTCATGCACTTGCAAGAATAGGATTGATTAATTAGTAATGAAAGTAAGGAGTGAGAATGGTGTAATGGGAATATATTTTCTGCAGACTGCTTGTATAAAGACATATTTCATGCTTTTCTAGCTGAATAAAGTATTTTTTTGTGAATTTTTTTTTTTGCTAATAGAGATGATCTCAACATAGTGCTAGCTCAAGGCCCTTTTGGTTTTTGAGGGAACAGGTGTTATTGTTGATTCCATGGAAACCTAATTTACAACCCCTATTGGAAAGAATTAACACCATCCTAGTTTGGATTTAATTCCCATTGAAGTAAACCCAAATTCTGGTTCGGAGGAAACACTCAATTCCTTGGATGCAAGTGCTTCTAATCTTGTTTCTGCTTATGCTTCAATGAATCAGGCTGAGAACAAAAAGCAGAGTAATGCAGAATAATACTACGTACAGCACCTTCACAAACCAAAAGGAACCCTGATCCAGAAGAGGTGTTTCATGAAACAAAACCCCCAGATGAAGCTGCATTCGGTCAACTCTTGCTCAGTTGCTTTCTTTGTATAGAAATAAGTTATCCAAATAAGGGATTGGAAATCCCTTCTCTCCCCTTTCAATCTGTCTCCTCCAAACCCTCAATACGAAAGATCATATGATTAGAATATGTTACTGTCATCTATATATTTACGCAGACAAATTAAACTTATATAATAAATAAAATACTAAATATATATATCCACACAAAAACCATGGATTGAGTTGACATCATGGAGCGTTCAATCTCCCATGAAAACCTCGCCCTAATTATCTATGTACAGCCAACATCAATCAGCAGCAGCAGCAGTTGGTAGATTAATTAAAAGAACAAATCTCTTGTGCTCAGTCTGATGTTAATTGCCAGCTACTCGCGTAATCGAGATTGCTCGAGTCGGCATGCCCAGAGGCGACCGCGACCGCTGCCTCGTGACCTCCACGTCGGCCGGTCTCCCGTCGAACACGAGCTGCTCCATCTTCGCGTCCTCCTTCTTGATCTTCCACACTTGGCTGTGAATTGGCATCTGGTAAGACTTCCAAAAGACTTCGTGTTGCTGTTCTTCTCCTCTTTTCTTTTGCTCCATCTTCTTCATTAATGCAAGAGCCACTTCTTATGCAGGTAATCTCATCCCTCTCCCCCTGTATTTATACTTGAAGGAAAGGAGTATAATATGAACATGGTACTGGTGCATGTATTCAGAAACCCTAACAACTTTGATTCGTTCCAACCCACATCTAAACCCGAACTCGGTCCACGAATTGGTTCCAAGAACCAATCACACAAAACCTAGCAAGAATAAGTCGAATTAGAGACAAATACATGCATTGGAGACTATTATCACGTGCTATATTTTCTATTAATGTGTGGAGGAGATTAATTAATTCCAAAATGACTTTAATTAGAGCATAATTATTTTGTTGACATCTGGCTCTATAGCTTGGTGGGAGATCATGTATTGCATGGTCAATGTGTTGAACGTTTCCATATCTTAACTAGCAGGCTCTCGGAATATGACCCACATGTGGTATTCAAATATATAGTGGGATGGTGTGCCAATTTGACCAAACATAAATTAATCTTATCTATAGTCCAACAAATTCTTAATTTTAGGTTTGTGGCCATAATTTAAAGTGATATATAAATCATTAGGGGTGGAAACATCCCCAAAGCACTAGTAATTAATTATAAGAATTATTCAGTATCTTGGAAAACTAAAACTAGCTAGCTAGATAAGTGAATTGTTAACCGGTTCTATCAAAAATGAATTTTGCATGAATCCAATAGAGATGTGCTTGGGTACCGAATAAATTCAAAATCGGTTGAAATCTACTCGATCTGGATAGACACGAATTAAATTCGGATAGGGTTCGAAATAAAAATTAAGGAACCGATTAAATCGATTCTGGTTCCAGGTCCAACACATCGGGTATCTGAAATCGAAACCGTACCTGAAACTTGTACCATGGAACCTATTCATTTATATGATTAATGATACAAGTTCCAACAGAGTGCCCTGTTGAAACCTGTTGAAATATATTTTGGAGCCGGCTCTAGAACCTATTGAAACTTATTTTAGAACCTATTTTGGAACGTGTTCTAGAACTTGTTCTGAAACCTATTGGAACCTATTCTAGAACATGTACCCTGGAACTTGTTCATTTATAAATTCAAACATAGTATCCAAAACTTGTACCCCGTAACCTGTAAAATGAACAGGTTCCAAAAGGGTACCTGAAATCAAAATATGTTGTTCCGAATAGAGTTCGATTTCAAATTCTAACATAGTAGGGTTCGGTTTCAAAACCTAGAAACCGATCAAATTCATATATATATATGATAAAGTCCAGATATTATGAAAAATATAAGGTATATATTTGGACCCGCTCACCCGTACCCAAAAGCATAGTTAATTATAAATGATAGCCAATAATAATAATAATAAAGATAATCAAAATAGATAATATCCTAATTAGTTGACCTAAATATTTTATTTTTCTAATTTTTTCACCCAAACCTAGATATATTTATACACATACATATATTGTACTGAATCCATTAAGAAAATGATACTAATGATCCAACTGATCATTCAAGATAGAACAAGCTCTTGATCGAGGTTTGACGCAAAAACCACCAAACCAAATCAGAGGCTTGACTCGAGATATGGTCAACTTAAGGATATGATCAAAATCTGCTTTCTATGAAAAGAATTAATTAATGCTACAACATCATAGTCCACTTCATCATATCATTGTGTGCAAGTTCAATGTTTCCACATCTCTCTCGATCTCTGTGTACATATATTATAATATATATTTGTCCATCAAGCTCATATGAGGATAAGAGCCGAATGGTGAGGACCTGCAGAGACAAATAAAGAGAGAGAACAAGAAAGACATGGATAAGTGGGTGGTAATTTGTTAGGTTTGGCATCCTAACTAGAAGACAAAAGGCTATGCTTTCTGTTCATCAACTTCTAAGCGGAACTTTTCACCGATGGAAATGCTGAGAGATGATGACACCAACAAGATATGGAAATCTATCAAATTATATCATGCTCACTAATTTGGTTAGTCCATGGGCGAGTTTGATTGGACTTTATGTTTAATGGCAATTAATGAAGTGGATGCAGAATCACGCATCTTGTCCTCACGTTGTGTTTAGTCGAGGGAAGGAGAAAAAAAATTAGCATGGAGGGAGACCTTTTGTATTAAACCTTAGTTATGGCGTGTCCTCGATCATGCCGCAAGGGAAAGACTATGCTCTATCACTTTGAAAAAAAATCTTTTATGGAGCCGAAAATAAGGGCACGACTCAATCAAGTCCCAAGGGAAAGACTATGTTCTGTCACTTAGGAAAAAAATTTCTATGGAGCCTCTCATATGAGTAAATCTAAATTTTTTAATATTGAACTTATGATCATTAATATTAAACCTGAAGCGAAAATACTAGGTTCACTCGTTTGCAATATAGGTTCACTTTTACTTTAGGTTCAGTATAAATTATACTAGGTTCAATGTTAGTAAACCTAAGTTCACTCGTAGGAGGGGCTCCATAGAAATTTTATTCATCACTTAGGTAGGATTGTGCCCAACATAGTTTGGGCCACGACTCCATCATGCCTAAGGGAAAGACTATGCTCATCACTTAGGCATGTGAGTTGTGCCCAACATATATAATTTGGGCTACGGGGTAGGCATGGCACCGGCGGCTATGCCCGACCATTATGAGAAGATAGGTGAGTTGCCATGGGCTCGCCTACCATCCCAAAGCCCAAAAGGATGGAACAATGTGCCAAGTTGGATCACTCTTTTAAATATTCAAACCATGTCAGACATGATATGAGGGAAACGAGCATGCTCGGGCTACCTTGGACATGATCATTGTCATCCACTACCAAAAAGTCATATATGTGATCATACTCCCAGCCATTTGTAGCATCAAATCATATTATGTGACGGTTCTTGAATAGGATACCTATATGAATATTATTGAGATATATAATGTTATTGATCTAATTATGCTATAAATGCAAAAAATTGAAATAGAATATACAATTATAAATTCACAAGGAAGATCACAAATGCACTATCCTGTCTATGATTGGTGTGATTAATCAAGTATATGCTCGATTAATGAAACTCGTGATGGACGGACCCATTTAATTAATTATAAATAGAGGCTAGGTCCCCTTTACACATCACGATGAAAAACACTAGCTCATAATTGCTTTTTCAATCAAAAGCGGAGTGTTTGAGAATGTGTTGTAGAGAAAGATTCGACTTTCTTTGGAGATTCAAAAATTTATTCAGTTGCAAATATATTATCATCAAGTAAGATCTTACCTTGCTAATTTATTCACGATGTTCTTAAATTCATGAAATATTTGATTGGAGATTTATTTTGCAATTGATATTAGAGTCATTTTTTATGAGTTTAAGAATTTATTTTCTTTTTAAGACGATGATTTCATATTAGGATAATTTTTGATGATTTTAATAAGATAAATAATTTATTTAAATTTTTATTCGTCGTATTGGTATATTTTATCCGAATCAATCTATTACCCACTGGGCCTTACACGATTTTAATACGATAATATTTCATATTATGTATTTTTCGGCGAAGTGTTCTTTTACCCACTGGGCCTTACACGATTTTGTAATACTCGATTTCTATCTTGAATCATCGTATAAATATCTTTCGAATTTATTTATGATTTCTGAGATTTTATATGAAAAACTATTATCCGCTGGATTTATTGTATATTTTCCGATTAATCATGTTTTTATCCGCTGGAATTTTTCTTCGTCTTCTGTTCAATTTTATTTGCCGTATACTATTACTCGCTGGATCATATGCAGTAAAGTTGATTTGATTTCTGTACCTTTATTGAAAGCTTATAATATTTTAAAGGCTGATTGGTTTTAATTGCTTTTTTCGCCTCGATGACTGCACCGTTTAATTAATTTTTTTTTATATCAGCTTGTCGACTAGGTACCCTCGCCGCCGCGTCAGCGGCGCGCTCGACGAGGCCAGTCGCGTCAGAACACCCGTCTCCTTTTTCTCGCCGCGCGTGGAGCACAGTTTGCGGCGTGAGCGGGCGTCCCGCTGGCCCGCGTCCGCTGTGCCCTAACGGGCAGGCCCAATTTTCTTCTTTTTATTTATTTTGATTTACTTTAATAAAAATAAGCTTGATAATTTTTGATATGCATGGGTTCAGACCTAATTAGTAGTGGGCCTAAAAATCTGCTCAATAAGATCTTAGATTAGAATTATTTTTCCTGCATTTAATTTACACATATATTTAAATTTTTTCATTCTATAATTATTCAAAATTTGAACATTATGAATGCTAAAATATAAATTAATTTATGCTTCAATTGACCTAAGTTATGTATTATTGTTGCAATTAGATTCTATGATTTGATTATAATTCATGTTATATTTTATATGTTTGCATAATTACTTATTTTTATTTATGCAAATTTTATACATGTCAATTTATTATTGTAAATTATATTATCTTTTTATAAAATCTTAAACCTAACATTGTGACAATTAAGTATAGATATTGACATAATTTATAACCAAATAAATATAAATAATTTATGGAATACTTAAAAATATAGATTCATAATAGTTGCGGTATTTTAATTTTATACCATTTTTGCACTATATTATGAATTGAAATTATTGACATATAGGGCATAATATTGATTCATGATAAGATTTTTCACTGGTTATTATTTGTAATTATCATCAAAGTGAAATTACTCATAATGATTGGTGTATTTTCTTATCATACGAGGAATATTGAAGATTAATTTATTCAATAGTTTTTCCTAAAAAAAAATTATTGAGTGTTTTAATTGGAAGTCTTGAAAAATGAAGTTATTAGAATGTGCATTGATCTAGAGATCTGTCTGCCGAAAGGGGATATATTTTTAAAAATTAATGTATTCTCATATTTTAACTCACATAGGCTTTATTTTGTGATTACATGTTCTGCTCAAATGAGAATATGTAATATTTGGTTAGCCTCAATTTTAATTATATTACATGCTCTATAATTTAATCTAATGTATTCCAATTACTTGCTATAGTTACTTTTAGCGTGAACAACTGCAATGCCTCTATTGAAATGTTGACTGGTTCAAACTTTAAGAAGTGGAAACACGACATAGAATTCTCTCTAGGCATGGCTGATCTTGACTTGGCTATACATGAAGACAAGCCAGTTATTCCTGGAGGTCAAGCCGTCCCTCATGAACAAAAAGACGTATTAGCTAAGTGGGAGAGATCCAACAAATTGAGCTTGCATGCTATTAAAAGGACTGTTGCCGAACACTTAATGAGTGGATTGTCTGAAACTGCTAATGCCAAAGATTTCATTACTGCTATTGGAAAAAGATTTCAAGTGGCTGATAATGCTGATTCTGCATATCTAATGAAAGAATTGACAACTATGGTTTATGATAACTCCGGGGGTGTAAGAGAGTTCATTCTGAAAATAGTTATGCTTTAATCCCAGCTTAGAGCCTTGAAAGTTGAACTAGATGACTCCCTAGCTCTTCCTTGTTCCTCATGCCCTAAATTCTCTTCCTGCTGAGTTCAGTCAAATTAAGACTGCCTATATTACTCAAAATGAAAAATGGAATGTGAATGATCTCATCACTAAATGTGTTGCTGAGGAAGAAAAACTCAAGAAAGAAAAGAGCGATCTAGCCCTTCTAACTGTTCATCCTAAACCCTATTCTATCAAGTCTCACAAGAAATTTAAGCATTTCTCACCTGCTGCTCCAAAGAAATCTAATGATAATAAAGGTCAAGGTAGTGGTCATAATAACCCCATAGGAGGTCCTAAGCCTACTTCTACTAAGAAATCTATCAGATGTATTTTTTGCAAAAAGAAAGGACATAAAAGGTTTGAATGTACAATGTTTAAGGTCTGGTTAGAAAAGAAGCAAAAAACTGGAGGCTTTTGCAAACCTGAGGAAACCAAGTCTGAGGCAAAGCAAACTAAGAGTAGGAAATGATCTTGAAGTGATTGTAGAGTCCGTATGAGATGTTAGATTGTCTTCAGAGTCATGATTTAAGCTTATTCTGAAGGATGCCTTGTATGTACCTTCATTTAGGAGAAATTTGATTTCTGTTTCTTGTTTAGATAAACTTGGATTTCATTTTAGTTTTGGAAATGACAGTATGAATGTAATTTTGAATTCTCAAATTATTGGAAGTGGATCTTTGCTTAATGGTTCATATACATTGTCCTTAGCTCATGATTGTCAATCTACATCTTTAAACATTGAAAATAAAGTTGCTAAAAGATCAAGAATCAAAGATAAGTCTTTTCTTTTGTGGCATAAGCGTTTAGGTCATATTTCAAAGAAAAGATTAAAAGACTTGTTAACATTGACATTTTGCCTAACTTAGATTTTGGTGATATGGGACTTGTGTTGATTGTATTAGGGGTAAATTGACCAAAACCAAGAAAAACGGTGCTTTTAGAAGTTCAAATCTATTGAAAATCATTCAAACAGACATTAGTGGACCTTACTCTGATCCTACTATTTATGGTCATAAATACGTTATCACTTTTATTGATGATTTTTTTCGATATGACTATATTTATTTGATTAAACAAAAGTCTGAAGCGCTTGATAAATTCAAAGTGTTTAAGACTGAAGTTGAAAAGCAGTTGGGAACGGTCATCAAGATAGTGAGATTTGATCGTGGAGGAGAGTATTATGGTAGACATGGTGTTGCTGGTCAACATGTAGGACCTTTTGCTTCATACTTACAAGAATGTGGAATTATTTCTCAATATACCATGCCTGGTAGTCCTGAACAAAATGGTGTAGCCGAAAGACGTAACCGCACTCTTAAGGATATGATGATGAGCAAGTCGAATTTGCCAAAATTTTTATGGGGTGAAGCCATTAAAACCTCTCTCTACATTCTTAATCGTGTCCCGAGTAAATCTGTTCCCAAAACCACTTTTGAACCGTGGACAAGTAGAAAACATAGTTTAAATCATTTTTGTGTTTGGGGATGTCCTGTTGAAGTGAGAATCTATAACCCCTTAGAGAAAAAGATTGATCCTAGAACCAGTCGTTGTTTTTTCATTGGATATTCAGATCATTCAAAAGGCTACCGTATCTATTATCCGAGCAGATACACTAAAATTGTGGGATCCTTGACTACAAAGTTTTTAGAACTTGATGCAGCTGAGCCCGATCCTCTTCGTACTGAACCTTTCACTAATGTATTAGTACCTCTTCCTATTTTCAATGATTGCAGCTCATTTATTTCAGGTGATTCCGTTGCTAGCCATGATGATAATATTTCCCATACTTCTATTCCTTTAGGCAGTCCTTTAGCTGTTAATCCTCTTACTCATGTTGTTGATCCGATTCCTGCTGAACCTGCTTTACTTGTGCCGGTGAGAAGATCTACTAGAGAAAGACGATCTGCAATCCTTGATGATTATTTGGTATATCTTAATGAAAATGATTATGATGTTGGGGATGTTCTTGATCCTAGTGACTATAAACAAGTCATTTCTTGTGCACAGTCAAATAAGTGGATATGCGCTATGAATGAGGAAATGCTTTGATGGCTGATAATAATATTTGAGATTTGGTTGAATTACCTAAAAACTACATACCTATTGTTTGTAAGTGGATTTTTAAAACAAAGAAGGACTCCAAAGGTAATATTGAGAAGTCCAAAGCCCGACTTGTTGCAAAGGGTTTTACCCAAAAAGAGGGCATTGACTATAATGAAACTTTCTCACATGTTTCCTCTAAAGATTCTTTTAGAATTATTATGACTATTGTAGCTCATTTTGATTTAGAATTACATCAGATGGATGTCAAAATAATATTTTTAAATGGTGATCTCTATGAAGAGGTTTATATGAAGCAACCTGAGGGTTATCAAAAATCTGACAGTGAGCATTTGGTATGCAAATTGAAGACGCCCATTTATGGTTTGAAACAGGCTTCTAGACAGTGGTATTTGAAATTTGATATGATTGCGACTTCAATGGGTTTTGAGGAAAATAAAGTTGATCATTGCATATATGTCAAGGTTAGTGGGAGCAAAATAATTTTTCTTATATTATATGTGGATGATATTTTGCTGGCTTCAAATGATCTTGCTCTCCTTCATGAAACTAAACACATGTTGACTAAATCTTTCAATACGAATGATCTTGGTGAAGTTTCTTTTGTATTGGGAATTGAAATCCATAGGGATAGATCCCGTTGTTTGCTTGGATTATCTCATAAAGCTTATGTTAATCATATTTTGGAAATGTTTAATATGCTAGATTGCAAGCCTAGTGATGTGCCTGTTATTAAAGGCGATAAATTTAGTAAAGATCAATATCCTAAAAATACATTAGAGAGTGGACAAATGAACGACAAGCCATTTGATAGTGCACTGGGGAGCCTGATGTATGCACAGGTTTGCACTAGATCAGACATTGCTTTTATTGTTGGAGTCTTGGACAGATATCAGTTTAATCCTGAAAATAATCATTGGGTAGCTGCTAAGAAAGTTATGAGATACCTACAGAGGACTAAAGAACACATGTTTGTGTAACCGATATATTTTTATGTTAGTTGGTGGAGTCATCTCTTGGAAAGTAAGAAGCATAGTACTCTGATTGCTTCTTCTATTATGCAAGCAGAATTTGTTGCTTGTTATGCTGTGGCCTCTCAAGCTGTCTTGCTTAAGAATCTTGTTTATGGGCTTCACATTGTTGATTCTATTTCTAGGACTCTTACTATTTATTGTGATAATTAACAGTGCTGCTATGTTCTTCACGAAGAACAATAAAACTAGGGGTGAGCAAAAAAACCGATTTTTCGGTTAACCGGAAAACCGGTCCAAAATCGAATCGGTTTTTTCGACCTCAATTTTTGTGTGTGGAAAAATCGGTTTTCGGTTTCGGTTTCGGTCTGAAGGTAAAAAGTTCACCAGTTTCGGTTAACCGACCGGTTCGATATAATTTATTAATTTATTAATTATATATATAATGATTTATAAGTTATAAAAAATTATAAAAAATTACAAAAAATTATAAAAAATTACAGAAAATTATAAAAATATATAAAAAATATAAAATATAAAATATATATTAAAAAGATATAAAAAATATTAAAAAAATCAAAAAATATTAAAATAAAAATAAAAATATTAGTTTTTGTAGAACATTATCTTGGTTCAATGGTTTCAATTTTTTTTTCTTTTTTCTCAATGAGAATTCGGTATTTGTTTGGATTTTTCTCCATGATTTACATAATATTATTATGTTTGTAGGTTAAAAATTTTTATTGGTTAATCGGAAATTATCGGTTAATTGAACCGAAAAAACCGAAACTGAAATAGTGGTTAACCGAAGTTAATGGACCGATTTATGGTTAATGATTTTGAAAAACCGAAGTTAATGGACCGGTTTCTTTTTTTGCTAATGGACCGGTTAACCGGTCCATGCTCACCCCTAAATAAAACCTCTAGTGGCTCCAAATATTTAGAGTTGAAATATTTGACTGTTAGAGATCTTGTGAAGAAATGAGATATTTTTGTTGAACACATAGAGACATATCTGATGCTTGCTGATCCATTAACCAAGGGACTCAGACCCATAATCTTTAAAAGACATGTTGAAAATATGAGCATTTTGAGTTCTTTTGATGTGCTTGGTTAGTGGGAGTTATTTTTGCTTTTGTTTTGAGTACTTTGATACATGATTGTTAGGTTTATGTTACTGCATGTTCATAAATAAACTCATTTTTGAGATCATATTGTCATATTATATACATGTGTTCAATAATTAATTAAGACTCGGTATCACATGAATCAGAATGTCTATTGATTGATATCATATTTGAGTCTAGAGACATCATGATTTTGTTTAAGGCTCGATGTAATATGAATCATGTTACCCATTGATTGATGCCATGTTTGAGTCTAGGGACTTGATGGTTTTTTAGAAGCATACACTTTCTCTTCCCGAAAGATATATATATATATATAAAAGAGAAAGTATGAGTACTGACAATGAAAATAATATTGTTCTTTTCAGATCATTTTGGGTGCTATTTTTATGCTACACTCCAAACCAATGACAATTGTCAGCAATATCAGTGGTATTCGTGACCATGAAAAGTCTTATGTCCAGGATTGACATAATGGCTGCCATGATTCAATATCATTGGTTTGTTGATATGAGTCATGATAAGTGTTGCATCTTGGATTATTTTTATTTATTTATTTTATAGCCATATTTTTTAAAATTTGTGATTAACTCGAGAGCCATTTTTAAATAATTTTTTAAAATAAAATTGTACAATTGATCTTGCCCAAGTGGGAGAATGTTAGAATATTTTTTAAATATTCTATATTTTTATTTTTCCATATATGGGCTACAATCAATTGTAATATTTTGATTTAATAAAAAATAGGTTTAATCTTATGATCCAATATTGAGATGTCTATTAGCTCATGTAAACTTAATCCATGAGATTCGAGCTTGAAACAATCATGATTGGTGTGATTAATCAAATGTAGGCCCGATTAATGAAGTCCGTGATGGACGAGGTTATTTAATCAAATATAAATAGAGACTAGGTCCCCTCTACACACTACGATGAAAAACCGTAGCTCATAGTTGCTTTCCCCATCAAAAGCGGAGTGTTTGAGAAGGTGTTGTAGAGGAAGATCCGATTTTTCTTGGAGATTCAGAAATTTATTCGATTGTAAATATGTCGTTATCAAGTAAGATTTTACCTTGCTAATTTATTCACGATATTTTTAAATTTATGAAATATTTGATTGGAGATTTATTGTACATATAATACCAATATATACTTATTTATGATAAAAGATTATGCTTAAAATATTTAAATATATTACAATAATACTTACCATCCATTGATCTCATGTACAAATAGGACGAATACGTGGACATAGTGGGCTATATAGTCCTCAACCCCAAGAACTTGGTTACTCGGTAGTACTTCATAAGTCAAAGAGCTAGTCTCGTATAGTTGCTCAAATCCAATTTAGAGCAAGTCCCTTTGTTTAGGACATATTCATAACTCCTGCCATCCTTATAGTTGTTTGCGTCTAATTGAAGAAGAGATGATGGTAGCGGTGACAAAAGGGGTGATGACAATGACGAATCCTAGGCGATGATTGCATCAGAATTCAGAAGAAGAGGCAGCAAGAGGAAAAAAGAGATGGTGCAGGTCAAGAAAGGGTGGTAGTTGCTAATCGAAAGATGATCGTAATTAATGATAAAGAAACTACAACTAAAGAAGAAGTGGCCCCAAGGTGTGCTGATCGATGATGCCCCCAATTGAAGGTGTGGTGCTTAAGATTTCAAATGTCAATGCATTAAGTGTTGAGTTCCTTACTACTAAATTTAATTGGACGATCAAATTGATTCAAGTTCAACAAATGGATTGACTTAATTGAGGCGGAAGATAATTTTTTTTAATATTGATGCTTGGAGGATTCGAACTCAGGACCTCCGCTCTATACCATATTAAATTTGATTGGATGACCAACTTTCCTAAAAACTTAAAGGCCTAATTATATTTTTGGTCCCCCAATATATCATGTTTTTTCCGTTTGATCCATCCTTTTTAAAAACTTTTCATTTTGTAGTATTCTAGATATTATTATTTAATTCTGTTATTGTTTGTGATTGTTTGTAATTTCCTAGAAGTTTTAATTTTATTTTTCTTTTATGGTTGTGTTTGCTAGCGTAGCGGATTAGTTCGAGGTCGAGCCGAGTCGACTCATGGTCCGGTGCAAGCTTGCGAGCTCAAGTAAGTAGGATATGAATTATGTGAATTTTGCTTGCATAAATAGATTTATTTAATTATATGTTATGTTGCATGATTATTTAATTATGAGCATGTATTGGTTGATTATGTGGAGAGTAGGATTAATTAAGTTAAATAAAGTTAGCGGATTCGGGTTCGACTTTAGGTGGATGAGGATTGGATAAAAGATTTAGAGGGATTAGGGTTGAGGAGGGAGTATAAAAACCCCTCCCCTTGGCTCGTGGCTCCCTATTTGGAGCCACACAAAATTTTGAGAAGAGGAGCCAGCCGCCAGCCGGCCCCCTTCCCTCTCCCCTTGGAGCCGCCGCCACCACCAAGAGCCAAGCCGCCGCCCCAAAGCCCTCTTCCCTTCCCTCTCCTCTCCTCTTCCTCCCCTTTGGAGCTGAACCGAGAGGAGCCAGCTGAAGCTAGCCCCTCTCTCTTCCCCTCTCTCTCTCTCCTCAAGCCGGTGGCTTGAGGTGAGCCCCCGCTTGTCCTTCCTCTTCTTTGGGTTGAGCCACCGAGTTTCTTGAAGCCGATTCGAGGGTCGTTGTCCAGGGTTCTCTTCTAATCATCTTTCCAAATCTAGATGAGTGATTTTACCCTCCTTTCGAGTTTCTTTGAGTTCTTGAAGCCAATCTTGAAGACTATTGAAATCTTGATTTGTTTTCCGACGATTCCTCAAATTCTCGACGTTCTTTTTGTGTGCCATATTTGAGGAGACCTTAAACCCTTCCCTATGGGGTTCGGCAGCCCTAGGACGGCCCTAGGGGTGCTCGGCCAAGGGTGGAACAAGGGTGCCCTCAAGGTGTTCCATGGAATGCCTAAGTGAAGGATCTTGATTATCTTGTGGTTTATATCTCCAATTGATGTTTAAAATGAGTTCTTATATGTTCAAGCATGCTTAGTATTAAATATGTGATTTTAGATAAAAATCATGTTTTAAAAAAATTTGAATCTTGAGGTTGATGCCATGAGGATTCTTGAAATAGTGGTTCTTGATCTTAATACTTGTTCTTGATATTGTAAATTCTTGTTAATCTTAATTAATAAGCATAAAATCTGTGAAATAAATCTTTAGATTAGTATTTTGTCCTAATGATAATTAAGGATTTGATTTTTTGTTAATTTTTGAATTTAATTTCATGATATGCTGAAAATTGAATGTTGCTAGAATTTTTTTGCTGAGATGATGAATCTGTGCTGTTTTTAGATTGCTTGCTGTGGTGTGTGTATTATTCTGAATATAATCGTGTAACCTATTGTTTTGATCAGAAAATATAGTTTGGAAACACATGACATACTTTGAAGACTTGGTTCGGGTTAGATACATTAGTTTGGGGCAGAACAGTAAGCTAAAACAAAACCCTAATTGTGGTAAACTAAATTTTAATTGTATAATTAAAATTGAGGAAGAGGTCAGCATAATCTGTTATGAACCAACATGAGAATTTTATGCATGAAATAAAATCATACGAGTTTATGACATTACAGGTCTAGGAGTTGGGGTCGGGTTTGGAGTGTTGAGACACTTTCCAATAGGATCACCCCTAAGACATCGTAGGAGAGTCGTGACTTAGGTCATGGTGCACCATATCCTTGTGAATGACGGAGAGGCTCGTAGAGGAGCCGGTTTGCGGGCTAAGCCTAGGAGATTGGCTGGCTAATTTCCATCATGCAGAACAAGTCCAGAGGGCCTTTCCTGATTGTTCTGGTTTGGCCTCGTGGGATAATTTCGGAGGGCCTACTCGATTATCCCCGAGGTGATTTGTTAAGGAATAAGTTCAGAGTGCCTACCCGATTATTCTTGGGATATCTTAGAAAAGTAAGTTTGGAGGGCCTACCTGATTACTCTTATGATATCTTAAAGGGGCAAGTTCGGATGGGCGAATCCCGATTGTCCCTACGCGTCTCGTCGAGCAAGTTCGGAGGGCCTTCCCGATTATCCTAGTATGTGTTGTTGCTTTAGGGCATGGTAGACTTAGTCCTATTGATCTTCACCATATGAGTGTTGGCTGCCTTTGGGCAGGTAGTGACTAGATGGCCTGATAGCTAGTCATACTTTCGTGACCTTATTCCTGTAGAGTTGGATGTTATGTTATTATTTATCTATGTGCTATTTTTATTGTGGGGGTCGGTAGAATCACTTATTGAGTTCTTTGAACTCACTCGTTGTCATTGTTTTGTTTTGCAGAGCTTGACCGGTGAGGTGGCCTGGAGCACTCGGCGCAGCTGGAGGGTAGAGGAGCCACATGATCTAATAGCAGTCCTAGTTAGGGGTCGTAGTCGAGTCTATAGTAGATTGTCATGCACTTTTGTTTTGGTATTTGAAGTTGTAGTCCCTTGGGGACATTCATCCTTTATTCAATTTTTATTTATTAAAAATTGTTGCTCTTCGATTTATTTATTTCCGCACTTGAGACATTTATTTAACCTTGCTGTTTAAAAATAAAAATCTATTTTGGTTCTTTTTATTTTTTAAAAAGTTATTGTTTATTTCGCTATCTTATGATGTTGGCATGTGCATGAGTTAGGCTGCGGGGTATATGCACATATACCGTGGTCGATCACGTGACCCTGTATTTTGGGTGTGACAATGTGATATCAGAGCATGTGGTTTAGTCTGACTATGACCTAGAGTTGTCACCGTATAAAGCATTGCTATCGTGTCAGTATACGGTAGGGGTATATGCTATGAGATCAATGGGCTAAGTCTGCATCTCAACGCGACTTGTGGTTTATTTATTTAACGACTTAGGGTGAATTGAATTGTTTAAATTTTGATAATTCTTTATGGTGATTCTAGATCGATGGAGGCTTTTGATGTCGCGAGGAGCGGTAGTGACAGCAATTCTACTGAGTGCCGAGGTAGAGGCCGAGGCCGGGGCCGGGGTTGTGGGAGACCATCGCAGGCCCGGGAGGAGGTGGTATAGGATCCCATGGACGTTGTGCAGCTGCAGGCCCGAGTGGCTAAGCTGACAGAGGCACTACGTAGAGAGCAGGAGCTGAGGCAGCAGCCACCGCTAGTACCGACAGCACCCGTAGTACCAGAGGTGGTCCAGCTAGTAGCACAGGTGGTCAGAGCCCCCAGAGCACCTTCATATGCAGATTTTGTTGCATTTAGGCTACTGGAGTATACAAGGACAGATCAGTGGGGGAGGTCATCAATTTCCTGGGAGATTACTATGAGTTGTGCAGGGAACTTGGTTGTTCTTCTGAGACAACTGCTCGACTGATCGGGTTACAGTTGAGAGGATCAGCTAAGGATTGACTTCACACCTGGAGGGACTGCAGAGCAGGAGATGCACCACCCCCTACCTGGGAGGAGTTTAGAGCTGCTATGGTGGAGAAGTACCTGCCGATGAGCGTCCAGGACAGGGGGGCGAAAGAGTTCGAGTTACTACGTCAGACGGGCAGTACGACAATGACAAATTATGAGATGGAGTTTACTCGGCTCTCGAAGTACCATCCCACCTTGATAGCCACAGAGACCGCCAGGGTCAAGAGGTTTGTTGAGGGGTTAAGGCCACAGATCGCCAGACTGATCCATTACACGGAGGAGACTTCATTTGCGTGGGTCGTTGATGAGGCACTCCAGAAGGAGGCGCTGGTACCGACAGATAGGCATGATGGTCCCCAGAAGAAAAAGTTTTAGCCCCAGTATTCGGGGGGTCGATCAGCTCACTCAGGGGGGACTTTCAGTTCAGCAGATCCATCGTATGGCGGGGGTTATAATAGTTCCAGAGGCCACATGGGTTCTGGACCAGGGGCGTCATCTGGAGGTTTGCAATGGAGATTTGGGCCACATCAGTGTAACCGATGTCACAAGAAGCACTAGGGGGCTTGCTGGGGACGTTCTGTGGTATGCTTCAACTGTGGGTAGACTGGACATTTTAGAAAGGATTATCCTAGCAAGGGTAGTCAGCAGCCTGATCAGATCAGAGGAAAGACACCGATGTCAGTGGGTTCCGTGGCTCAGAGGGGTCATACTCAGGGAGGAGGCTAGCGAGCTGGTGGTTCAGAAAGGCCCGTTGCACGGGTGTTTGCTATGAACCAAGAGGGCGCTGAAGCATCCATGACAGTGGTGTCAGATAATATTATTGTTGGGTCTGCCATTCCATATGTCTTATTTGATCCGTGTGCTACACACTCTTTTGTATCTGCTATGTTTGCTACTAAGTTGTCAGGGGTACCTTCTGTGCTTAAGTTACCTCTTATGGTGTCTATGCCTACAAGAGTTTCTATGATGGTAGGAACAGTCTTTCAGGGTTGCGAGGTTATCATTTATGGGCATGTGTTGATAGCCGACTTGACACTCCTGTCGATGCTGGAGCTCGATGTAATTTTGGCCAGGGACTGGTTGGCGGACCATTTCGCCTTAGTGGATTGCAGGGTTAAGACTATGACCTTCAGTAAGCTCGGATTGCCCCAGTTTACCTTCTAGGGTGAGGGAATGGGAGAGCTGTTGATGGCGATTTCAGCTCTTAGGGCTTAGAAGCTACTTCTGTCGGTTGCTCGTCCTTCTTGTCCTTTGTGTCTATGGCAGAGGAAGGCAGAGGTGGGGCTAGGGACATCGGGGGGATGCTCGTGGTGTACGGGTTCTCTGATGTGTTTTTAGAGGAGTTACCAAGGCTGCCTCCAGAGAGGGAGATTGAGTTCTGCATTGATTTACAGCCTGGGGTGAAGCCGATCTCCATTCCAATGTACCGGATGGCACCAGCTGAGTTGAGGGAGCTAAAATCCCAATTGCAGGAGCCGCTTAAGTTGGGTTTCATCTGCCCAAGTGTTTCTCCTTGGGGTGCTCCAGTTCTCTTTGTGAAAAAGAAAGATGAGTCCATGCAGATGTGTATTGATTACCGACAGCTTAACAATGTAACAGTGAAGAACCGGTACTCGCTGCCCAGGATTGATGACTTGTTTGATCAGCTTCAGTGAGCTCAGTGGTTTTCTAAGATTGACCTGCGGTCAGGGTATCATCAGTTGAGGATCTGGGACAGTGACGTCCCTAAAACTGCTTTCAGGTCGAGATATGGGAACTTTGAGTTCCTGGTAATGTCCTTCGGACTGACTAATACACTTGCAGCATTTATGGATCTGATGAACCGAGTGTTTAGGGAATTCTTGGATAAGTTTGTAATTATGTTCATTGATGATATCTTGATTTATTCCAGGAGCAAGGAGGAGCATGCTGAGTACTTGCAGATGGTTCTAGAGACTCTCCGGGAGCACCGCTTGTATGCTAAGTTGTCTAAGTGCGAGTTCTGGTTGGAAAGTGTTGGGTTCCTTGGCTATGTGGTGTCCAAGGAAGGAATAAAAGTGGACCCTGCAAAGATAGAAGCAATTCAGAACTGGAAGAGGCCGACTAATGTCATCGAGATCCGCAGTTTCCTGGGGTTGGCAGGGTATTACAGAAAGTTTATAGAGAATTTCTTCAAGATTGCAGCGCCATTGACTCGCCTGACCCAGAAGAAGGTCAAGTTCGAATGGGACAGTAAGTGTGAGGAGAGATTTTTGAAGCTCAAGGACCGCTTGACGTCGACACCAGTTATAGCAGTACCTTCGGGCTCGGGAGGGTTTGTTGTTTATTGTGATGCCTCTCGGGTCGGCTTGGGTTGTGTGTTGATGCAGAATGGTAGGGTGATAGCTTATGCCTCTAAGCAGTTGAAGGTTCACGAGAAGAATTACCCAACCCATGATCTTGAGCTGGCAGCGGTGGTGTTCGCATTAAAGTCGTGGCGTCAGTACTTTTATGGCGAGGATTGCGAGATATGCACTGATCATAAGTGCCTCCCGTATTTGCTCACCCAGAAGGAATTGAACCTGAGTTAGAGAAGATGGCTTGAACTTTTGAAGGACTATGCTACGCGATCATGTACCATCCAGGGAAGGCTAATGTGGTAGCTGATGTTTTGAGCAGAAAGTTCATGGGTAGTCTGGCACATTTGGAGGTTAGGAGGAGGCCGTTGGCTCAGGATTTGACCCTATGTTTGGATGGCGGGATAGTCTTATCAGTATCAGATTCTGGTGCGCTGGTGGCTCACTTGAGGGTGCAGTCCACATTGGTTGACATGCTGCGAGCAGCGCAGGAGGAGGATGCTTTCTATGCACTCACTAAGGATCTGGCCAGGAGGGGAGATGCAGACAATGGGTTCAGTATTAACTCAGAGGGCATTTTGAGATTTAAGAACATGATAGTGGTGCCAGATATGGCCAAGATTCGCATGTAGGTGCTGGAGTTGGCTCATCGGTCCACATACACTATGCATCCGGGAGCCACGGAGATGTACCGTGACCTAAGGCAAAATTATTGGTGGAAAGGTATGAAAAGAGAAGTGGCCGAGTTTGTGTCTAAGTGCCAGATGTGTCAGCAAGTGAAGGCTAAGCATTTGAAGCCGACAAGGTTGCTCCAGAACTTAGAAGTACCAGAGTGGAAATGGATTTTGTGACAGGATTGCCAAAGTCTAGGAAAGACAATGATTCTATCTGGGTAGTGGTGGATCGCCTAACCAAGACTTCGTATTTTATACCGGTCAGGATGACCTTTTCGGCTGAGCAGTATGCGAGGTTGTTCTTGGATCGGATCGTCGCATATCATGGTGTTCCTGTGATGATCATCTCAGTTCGGGGTACTCAGTTCACAGCTCATTTTTGGTAGTCATTTCAGGAGCCCTTCGGCACTCAGGTTCAGTTCAGTACTGCGTTTCACCCTCAGACAGATGGTCAGTCGGAGTGGACGATTTAGACGCTGGAGGATATGCTAATAGCATGTGTCCTGGATTTGGAGGGTAGTTGGGAGAGGCACTTACCTCTGATTGAGTTTGCATATAATAACAATTATCACAATAGTATCGGGATGGCCCCATTTAAGGCATTGTATGGGCGAAAATGCAGGTCACCTGTAGGCTAGTTTGAGGTAGGGGATTCCCTCATGATGGGACTCGATCTAGTGGAGGAGATGGTAGAAAATGTAAAGCTTATCAAAGAGAGGCTGTTAGCAGCTCAGAGTTGCTAGAAGATGTATGCAGATGGAAAGGTCAAGGAGGTAGAGTTTGCTGAGGGGGACATGGTGTTCCTCTAGGTGTCCCCTATGAAAGGGATGGTGAGATTTGGTAAGAAAGGAAAACTAAGCCCTAGGTTCATTGGGCTATTTCCTATTCTCTCGGCGCAGGGGAGCTGTGGCCTATGAGTTAGCCTTACCTCCTAGTATGGACTGAGTACATCTAGTGTTCCATGTCTCTATGTTGAAGAAGTACATTTAGGATGAGTCTCATGTGATCGAGCCTACCGCAGTGGAGGTGGATTCAGCAGTCTCTTATGAGGAGCGGCCAGTTGAGGTGCTAGACCGGCAGATTCAGAAGTTGAGGACCAAGGAGATCCCCTTGGTTAAGGTCAGATGGGAGCACCATTCCGGCCAGGAGGCCACCTGGGAGGTGGAGTAGGATATGAGGGAGCGTTATCCTTCATTGTTTGATGATTTGGTGAGTCCTTAATTTTTTTTTTGAAATTCGAGGACTAATTTTCTTTAAGGAGGGAGGATTATAATATTCTAGAAATTTTAATTTTATTTTTCATTTATGGTGTTGTTTGCCAATCTAGCGGACTAGTTCGAGGTCGAGCCGAGTCGACTCATGGTCCAATGCGAGCTTGCGAGCTCAGAAAAGTAGGATATGAATTATGTGAATTTTGCTTGTATAAATAGATTTATTTAATTATATGATATGTTGTATGATTGTTTAATTATGAGCATGTATTGGTTGATTATGTGGAGAGTAGGATTAATTAAGTTGAATTAAGTTAGTGGATTCAGGTTCGGCTTTAGGTGGATGCGGGTTGGATAAATGGTTAAGAGGGGTTATGATTGAGGAGGGAGTATAAAAACCCCTCGCCTTGGCTTGTGGCTTCCTATTTGGAGCCACACAAAATTTTGAAAAGAGGAGCCAGCCGCCAGCCGGTCCCCTTCCCTCTCCCCTTGGAGCCGTCGCCCCAAAGCCCTCTTCCCTTTCCTCTCCTCTCCTCTTCCTCCCCTTTGGAGCCGAGCCGAGAGGAGCCAACCGAAGCCAGCCCCTCTCTCTTCTCCTCTCCCTCTCTCCTCAAGCCGACAGCTTGAGGTGAGCCACTGCCTGTCCTTCCTCTTCTTTGGGTTGAGCCGCCATGTTTCTTGAAGCCGATTCGAGGGTCGTTGTCCGGGGTTCTCTTCTAATCATCTTTTCAAATCTAGGTGAGTGGTTTTACCCTCCTTCTTTCGGGTTTCTTCGAGTTCTTGAAGCCAATCTTGAAGGCTATTGAAATCTTGATTTATTTTCCGACGATTTATCGAATTCTCGACGTTCTTTTTGTGTGCCATGTTTGAGGAGACCCTAAACCCTTCCCTTTGGATTTCGACAACCCTAGGATGGAACAAGGGTGCCCCCAAGGTGTTCGATGGAATGCCTAAGTGAGGGATGTTGATTATCTTGTGGTTTATATCTCCAATTGATGTTGGAAATGAGTTCTTATATGTTCAAGCATGCTTAGTATTAAATCTGTGATTTTAGATAAAAATCATGTTTAAGAAAAATTTGAATCTTGAGGTTGATGCCATAAAGGTTCTTGAAAGATGGGTTCTTGATCTTAATGCTTGTTCTTGATATTGTAAATTCTTGTTAATCTTGATTAATAAGCATGAAATCTGTGAAATAAATCTTGAGATTAGTATTCTGTCCTAATGATAATTAAGAATTTGATTTATGTTAATTTTCGGATTTAATTTCATGATATGCTGAAAATTGGATGTTGCTGGAATTTTATGCTGAGATGATGAATCCGTGCCGTTTTTAGATTGCTTGCTGTGGTATGTGTATTACTCTGAATATAGTCGTGTAACCTATCGTTTTGAC
This sequence comes from Canna indica, assembly GCA_034359265.1. Taxonomy (NCBI): domain Eukaryota; kingdom Viridiplantae; phylum Streptophyta; class Magnoliopsida; order Zingiberales; family Cannaceae; genus Canna; species Canna indica. The sequence continues at coordinate 23,601,028 of CP136898.1, read as the reverse complement.
CAGAAAATATAGTTTGGAAATATAGGATACATTTTGGAGACTTGATTCGGGTTAGATACATCAGTTTTGGGCAGAACAGTAAGCTAAAACAAAACCCTAATTGTGGTGAACTAAATTTTAATTATATAATTAAAATTGGAAAAAGAGTGATCATAATCTGTTATGAACCAACATGAGAAGTTTATGCATGAAATAAAACCACACGTGTTTATGACATTACGGGTCTAGGAGTTGGGGTCAGGTTTGGAGTATTGAGACACTTTCCAATAGGATCACCCCTAAAACACCGTAGGAGAGTCATGACTTAGATCATGGTGCTCCATATCCTTGTGAATGACGGAGAGGCTCGTAGATGAACCGATTTGGGGGTAAGCCCGAGAGGTTGGATGGCTAATTCCCAACCCGCAGAACCAGTTCGGAGGGCCTTTTTCGATTGTTCTGGTTTGGCCTCGTGGGATAAGTTCGGATGGCCTACTTGATTATCCCCGAGTTGGTTTGTTAAGGAATAAGTTCGGAGGGCCTACCCGATTATTCTTGGGATATCTTAGGGGAGTAAGTTCGGAGGGCATACCCGATTTCTCTTATGATATCTTAAAGAGTCAAGTTCGGATGGGCGAATCCTAATTGTCCCTACGCGTCTCATCGAGCAAGTTCGGAGGGCCTTCTCGATTATCCTAGTATGTGTTGTTGCTTTAGGGCATGTTTTATTCAGTTTTTATTTATTAAAAGAACGATTGCTCATCGATTTATTTATTTTCTCACTTGAGACATTTATTTAAAAACTTGCTGTTTAAAAATGAAAATCTGTTTTGGTTCTTTTTGTTTTTTAAAAAAACTGTTGTTTATTCTGCTATCTTATGATGTTGGCATGTGCATGAGTTAGGTTGCGGGGTAAAGGCACATATACCATGGCCGGTCATGTGACCCTGTATTTGGGGTGTGACATTATTAGCCTAGCGGGCTAGTTCAAGGTCAAGCCGAGTCGACTCATGGTCCTGTGCGAGCTTGAGATCTTGGATAAGTCGAATTATGATTTATAATAATATAGTTTGATTTATTAAATTATGTTGCATATGAGTGTGCATGTGATTGATGCTTGTATTTAGCATGTGATTAGTTTGGGTTAGCGGGTTACAGATTCGGGTTGATGTGAGTGCGGGTTATAGAGTGTGGATAGGATGGAATATGAGGGGATTATAAAATCCCCCCCTAGGGCTAGGCGGCTCCCTTTAGAGCCGCACCAGCCGAGTAGAAGAGAGGAGCCGCCTAGCCAAGCCAAGCCGCCCCTCTCCCCTTTCCCCTCTCTTGGAGCCGCAGCCTCCAAGGAAGCCGAGCCGCCCTTCTCCTCTCGCTCTCCCCCCCCTTTCCCTTGTTGTTGGAGCTGAGTGCTTGTGGCCAGATTCGGAGGCCGCCGATCGAGGGTTTTTCTATTTTCCCTCTTCCTAAATCAGGTGAGTGGATCTTCCCTCCTCATTTTCTTGGATTTCTTGTGTTCTTGAGCCGTTCTTGAAATCGAGGTATTTTTGTGAGTTTTTTTTTCTGTCGACTCTTGAGTTCTTGTCATTTTCGTTTGTTGCCATGGAAGAGGAGGCCCAAAACCCCCCCTATGGGGCTCGACAGCCCTAGGATAATCCTAGGGGTGCTCGGCCAATGAGGGGCTTGGGTTGCCCTCAAAGTGTTCGATAAAATGTCTAAGAGAAGCCCTTGATGTTTTCTTTAAGATCTAGGCTTTGGATTAATTTTATTAATTAATTTCCTTTGATGCCAATGCATGATTTGTATCTAGATATGTAAGTTTCAGCTTATGAATCTATGTTTGCATGTGGAAAGATTAATCTTGATGCCATGTATGAATTCTTGATTTAAAGCTTGAGTCTTGATCTTAAGATGATGTAGATGCATGCTAGATCTTGATTAGAAATTATGAATTAATTTTTGTATGATGGACTTAATGTTATAAATATGTGGTGATGGTATTTTAGAATTTATTTGTTGAGATTTTTGGGTTAATTACCTTAACATGCTGAAAACACAACTTGTGGAAATTTCATGTTGAATTGTCGATTTCATGCTAATTTTGTAATCTCTATTGTGGTGCGTATGGTTTATTGAATATAGTCATGTAACCTATCATTTTGATCAAAAAATATAGTTTGGATCCATAGGACACATTTTGGAAGTTAGATTTGACTTGGGTGCACCAATTTTGGGCTCAACAGTAAGCTGAAAATAAAATCCTAATTTTGGCAAATAGAAATTTTAATTGTATAATTAAAATTCAAGGGGCAGCATAATCTGTTAAGAGCCAACAAATTAAATTATGTGCATGAAATAGAACCTCATGGGTTTATGATATTACAGGTCTAGGAGTTGAGATCGGGCATTGAGTGTTATGACGTTTCCTAATAAAGACACCCTTAAGACACCGAAGGATACACTTGACTTAGGTCTTGTTAGCGTAATATCTTTATGAATGGCGGAGAGGCTCGGATAGGAGCCGAATTGCGGGCTTGGCCTGGAAGCAGGTTGGACGGTTAATTCCCAACCTGTGTTTAAGGAACAAGTCCGGTTGGGCGAATCCCGATTGTTCCTACATTTTTTGTGGAACAAGTTCGGACGGGCAAATCCCGATTGTCCCCAAGTTTCTTATTTTAAGGAATAAGTTTGGATGAGAGAATCCCGATTATTCTTGCGCTTTTTGTAAGTAACAAGTCCGGATGGGCGAATCCCGATTGTTCCTGCGTTTCTTGTGGAATAAGTTCGGACGAGCAAATCCCGATTGTTCCCGAGTAGCTTTACTTAAGGAATAAATTCGGATGGGCGAATCCCGATTATTTCTGCGTTTTATCTAAGGGTTCTATTATAGGATAAGCTTGGATGGGCCAATCCCGATTACCCTCATAACCCTTGCGTGTGATGTGTGCCTTAGGGCACGGGTAGGATGAGGCCTGTTGTATTTCACTGCTTAGTGAAATGGTTTGCCTTTGGGCATGTGATGGCCAATTGGCCTGTTAGCTAGTTATTCCACTTGATGATTTACCCTTGTATGAGTTAGGGGCATTTTATTCTTTCTCTCTGTGGTTGATTGTTTTTTTATGGTGGGGGTTGGTAGAACCACTCACTGAGTTCTTTTGAACTCACCCGTTATTTTTTTCTATTTTTTTTGCAGAGCCTGACCAATGAGGTGCGCTGGAGCACTTGGCGCGGCTGGAGGGTAGAGGAGTCGCATTGATCTCATAGCAGTCCTAGTTAGGGGTCGTAGTTGAGTCTTTGGTAGTTTGTCATGCACTTGTATTTTTGGTGTTTGGAACTGTAGTCCCTTGGGGACATTTATGTCTTATCTTTAGATTTCATTTGTTAAGAACAAACTGATGAACTTTGATTTATTTATTTCTGCACTTTAAATATTTTGTTAAAAGACTTTACTTCTCAAATGAAAATCTAATTTGTTTTCTCGTTCATAATGAAAAATACTATTCTTACGCTATGTTTATTTACGAGTTGGCATGTATACGAATTAGGCTGCGGGGTATAGGCACGTATACCTTGGCCGGTCACATGACCCTGAGTTGGGGCATGACACGTTTAGTCCCTCAAAAATTATTTTCATTTCCGTTTGGTCCATTCGTTAACTTTTCGTTAACTTTTGCTGTTAAGTGCCAATGTTGACATGGATTAAAGACAAAATGAGGGACCAAACAAAAAAATAAAGATATTTTACGGGACTAGACGGAAAAAATATATGTCTTAATAACCTAAAACATAATTATATATATATTCCCATCTCATTCACCGATATAAAATTTGATCAATTTACTTTTTCTTATTTAAAAATATTCACCCCGCAAATCTACAATAAATTTACGACTCACGCTCGCGCCATTCTTTTTTGTGTTAGCACCTTTTATTCCCCTAACCCTTCTCTGCCATCACGATTTTTTTAATAATTAATTCCATAAAATCATGGTGGAGAGAGTGAGATTGTTATGGTGTTACATGATGGTGGGCAGTCTCGCGTAGGGGTGGCAATTCGTGCCGAGCCAGTGTTATCAGGCCGGCCTGACACAAAAAAATAATAGGCCGGCACGGCACAACCTGTTTAGCTCGATAACAAAAAAATGAAATCAAGTTATCGGGCCCAAATCGTGCCTGGATCATGCTAATGGGCCCGAGTCGTGCCATTATAGCTGGGCTATCGGGCCCATATCAGGTTATTGGGCCAATTCGGGCCCGATAACCCGATATTTTTTATAATGTACAAAATTCCTATCGGGTTATCGGGCTGGGCTGGGCCTACACCGCCTAGCCCGATCTGGCTAGATAATTTTTTGGGCCTTATCGGGTAGCACGAGTCGTAAATTTATTGTAGTTTTATGGGATGAAGATTTTGAAATAATAAAAAATAAATTGATGAATAAAATGGAAAAACATATTTTATATATATATATATATATATATATATATATAGAGAGAGAGAGAGAGAGAGAGAGAGAGAGAGAGAGAGAGTTATGCTTTAGGTTATTAATATATATATATTTTCCATCTAGTCTATTAAAATATCTTAATTTTTTCTGTTTGGTCCCTTATTTTATCTTTAATCCATGTTAGCATTGGCACTTAACTGTAAAAGTTAACGAAAAATTAACGGATGGACCAAACGGTAACGAAAATATTTTTTGAGAGACTAAACGAAATTTTTTTAAAAAGAATGGACCAAACGAAAAAAAACATGATATTTTGGAGGACCAAAAACATAATTATTATTATGAAAGAGACCAATCTATCATTTATATTCTTAACATTTACAATTGAGGATTTTCCATCGAAAAGTCTCGGCTTTCACACCTCAAACCTTTAGGGACACTCTAAACTTAGATTACATGAGTGATTTTAAGCCTCTATGTACACCAAGGCAACCATCAAATCACAAACCTAAAACTCTAGATTTACACAAGTGATAACAAATAAATATAAGTAAACGAGAGCAATAACTTAAATAATTACAACTTAGCTCTCAAAATAAGTTCCTAGTCCCCTTCTTGATGCCTCAAAGATGAAACGATCCGAGCTCAAAGGCGACATCAAGAAAAGCTAGTAGTTACATCCTGATATATATATATATGGTTAACTTATAAGACTATATTTTCTTTTACAATGAACTTTTGTGAGTATATAAACGTAAAAACTAAAAAAGATTCATTTAGCTAGTAATTGCTTTTAAAATTGGATGGGTTGTTAAACTAATTGGGTGATTGGTTTCAATCAATAAAATAAAAAAATAAAGCGAAAAAAACAAAAAATTGAATGCAAAGGAATTAATCGATTTTGATTTCATTTACTCAGATTTTGAATTTGATCTTAAATAATTTAATTTTTGAATTCAACTCTAAACGAATTCAAGCCCATTTTGCCAAAGGATGGATTAATTCAACTCGGATTTTTTTAATTCAACTCGATTTGATCTGATCAAATCTTGCGCCAACTTAACTTGATTGAGCCTAACTTAAACTAACTTGATCTTGGGTCGATCAAATTCCATAGCAATTGCTCGTGGATTGGAATTTGAAAAAAATGATACCTAAGGAGAGTGAGAGAGGGCGACTTTTTTCGGCGGCATGGGGGATATACCCCGAGGCCAAAGAAACCCCCCGATCCGGAAGGAAAAAAGTCAAACGGTTCAGCCGAAGCGGAAGGGTCGAATGTTGTGAAGGAGGGAAGAAAATCTGAAGGAGATCAGAGGGATCGAAAGGTTACAGGAAAAGGAGATGCACCATTTTCCCAGGCAAGCTTATTCAGAAGGGCGGATAGCGTTGCTGATTGGAGGCAATCAGATGAACTGAAGGAGAAGATTAGGAAGATTCAATCCAATGCTAAAGGTGAAGTCAGAATCGAAGATGAAGAGATTGATAAAGCCAGATTGGACTGTAAGCTTGTCCTCTACGGGAAATTCTTTGGTAGAACTCCCAATCTGGAGCTGGTAAGAAATGTTCTTCCTAAAATTTGGAATTTGAAAAGTAATTGTAAGATTCTGGATCTTGCTTCCGGCTTTTTTGCTTTTAAGTTTGAAAATGAGATTGATTATTAGGAAGTATTGGCTGGTGGTCTGTGGTTCCTGAGGGGTCAAGCCCTCTCTTTGGTGGAGTGGAAGAAAATTTTCAGCCGATGTTGGAGGCTATCTCTATGGTGTCGGTGTGGATTCAAATGCCAGGGCTATCGATTGAATTTTTGAATTAAAGTATTCTTTTACAACTAGCAGCAGTGATAGGAAAGCCATTAAAAATTGATGAGCACACTATTTCTGGGAATAGGGGTAAGTATGCAAGAGTATGTGTTTTGTTGGAGTTGAAGAAAACTATTGAACATGGGTTTTGGGTTGAAGCCAAGGGGAGCAAATTTTTTCAATCCATAGCTTATGAGAGCCTGCCGAATCTGTGTTATTCTTGTGGCAAAGTGGGGCATAAAGAGGATCAATGTGGCTTTAATGCAGTCAAGGCTGATGGTTATAAAATAGATAAAGCTAAAGTCATGGAAGTTGCTGATGAAGAAAGGCTTTTGGGGCCTTGGATTCAGGTTCACAAAAGGAATAGAAGACCTTGGAAGAATAAAAGTGAGGATAGTAAGATGGTAAACAATGCATTTGTAGTGCTGAATAATCCCACATATGAAGTAAACAATGATACGATGGTTAACTCTGATGATAAGGAGTTCAAGTACAATTAGGGAAGGAATGTGAATGAGGTGTCAGCTTCTTCTAATTATAGCAAAAACAAGGGTAGTGCAAAGAATGTATGGGTGAGGAAAGAGGATAATAAGTGTGTTCTTGTTGTTCTTACAAACAATAAGGAAGAGAATATGAAACGAAAGGATGAAATGGAAATTGAAATTATGAAAGGTGATTGGGGGAAAAAAGAGGTTGTTTTCAATGTGGTGGCAGATAAGAAAAATGAGGGGGGAAAAGCAGAAGAAAAGGCTAAGGCCAATGAGGAATTGGATGTGTGGGCAAAGAAGATGTCAATTTCCTTTAAAAAGATTCTAGGAAATAAGTTTGCTGAGGATGATTTTTTGGAGGCAAGTATTGACCCAGAACTTTCAAGAACAGCCGGGAAAGATGGAGCTAAGGCAAGGAAGGTTCCATTGGGTAGCGAAGGGCTTGTTAATGTTCCTGTTTTTTTCAAAAACCAAAAATTGAAGAAGAGAAGGTTTATGGCGGATACTAGTGCTTATGGAGGTGTGGTGACCCTAATAGCCAAGGCAGTGTTGAGGAGGAAATCATTTCTATTAAATGAAGCTAATTTCATGGAATATTAGAGGAGCAAGGAAGGAAGCAACAAATGCTTATCTGAATGCAATTGTTGCAGAGTTTAAAGTGGATGCAGTATTGTTGCAGGAAACACATATGATGAAAGATGAGATTGTAAAGTATTTAGCTAAGAGTTGGAGGAATTGGGAAGCTGAGGCTGTGGAAAGTAATGGGAGATCTGGAGGGTTGTTGTTAGTATGGAGAAAGGATAGACTGAAATTGAAGATTGTCCATAAAGATAGTCAATCTATCAATGCCATTGTGCAAATGAATAATGGGAAGCTCTTTTTTCTGTCTGGAATTTATGCCAACACAAAGGGGAGGATAAGAAGTCTGCTTTGGAAACTACTGGGAGATCTGAATGTGTGCAATATTCTTTGGTTGGTAGTAGGAGATTTTAATTGCATTAACTGCACTGAAGAGAAGCTAGGTGGTAGACCATTTAGAGTGAAGAGATCGATTACTGAATTCAGAGAATTTATGGAGAAAACAGGACTTATGGATGCTGGTTGGAAAGGTCCAAGATTTACTTGGACTAATAAAAGAGAAGGCCAAAGGAGGATACAAGCAAGACTGGATAAAGCATTATTTAATGTCAATTGGCTTGATATAAACTATAATATCATGGTCAGGAATTTGCAAATGATAGACTCGAATCATAGAGCAATTTTGGTATCCGGAGAATACAAAACAAAAGGCAAAAGTTGGAGGAAGCAATTTATGTTTGAACAATATTGGCTTGAATATCCGGAGTTGAAAGAAATTATGAAGGATAGTATTGAGAAAAATGATGCCAGGGAGAAAAGCTTAACTGAGAAGCTTGTTACCCTACAGTTAGGGCCCGTTTGTTTCATTAAAAAACGGGGGACTGGACTGGATTTTGGCTCTTGTCCCCCGTTTGTTTTGCAAAAAGTGGGAGGGACTGGATTTTAATTCCTGTTCGGGACAGGATTTTGGACCCTTTTGGTGTACCGAGAAAATTCTCGGTACATCAAAACAGGGCGAAGGACATTGATGCAAAAAGACCTCAATGCCCTCGCACCAACAGACCTCTCGCCCGCTGCTCTCACCTCTCACCCGGCTGTCGCACTCTTGTTCGCCAGCGCAAGCTCCAAGAAACATGCCGCCCACGCCGGCACGGCAGCGCGTTCTCCTCGTCGGCGCCCCACTCGCCGTCGATGCCCTGATGCGGCGGCGCCAGCGAGAACAGCCCCCTGACCGAAGGCGGGGCTCGGGCGAGCGTCGGGTGGAGAGGGAGACGAGTGAGGGTCCGCCGCCGAGCCTACTTCCTTCCCCGCCGGCGCGACCTCCGTCTCTAGCGTCACCGTCAACCATGCCTCCCGCACCACCCTCTCTTCCTCCGGTGCCGGCGCCGCCCCGCAGATCGAGTGTCTCCCGCGATGTGCCCGTCCCCGAGCGACAGGCGCTCTTCCTGCGCAAGCTCCACGAAACATGCCGCCCACGCCGGCATGGCAGCGCGTTCTCCTCGTCGGCGCCCCACTCATCGTCGATGCCCTGATGCGGCGGCGCCAGCGAGAACAGCCCCCTGACCGAAGGCGGGGCTCGGGCGGGCGTCGGGCGGGCGTCGAGTGGAGAGGGAGACGAGTTAGGGAGAGGGTATTTATTTAATAAATTGGGTAATTAAAGAAGAGAGCTGTATCGTATGAAATAAGATTGAATTATAAATTATTAGGGTATTTTTGTAGTTGATCGTAGAATCGTCGGATCGAGTCAAGGTGAATACCAAAGTTGTAAATTTTCACGTGCTGAACGCGATGGTGGTGTCAGATTTCAGATTGGAGATCGTTTGGTATGATTTTTATATTTTTCGGTATTATTATATTATTATACTTTTAGGTTAGTTGAAAACTTATTAGTTAAACTATATATTAGTTGAAAAATATTTGATACTATATATTAAGATTTTACGTATTAATCAGTTTTAAGACTAATTTACAAGGGTATTTTAGTCATTTTATCATGTACAATACTTTGTTATAGCGAAACAAACGCAGGACAGGACGGAATATCGTGTCCTGTTCTTGACGAAACAAACACGGTATAGCTACTGTTCCAGGAGACCTGGTGTCCTGTCCTTGTCCCTGTCTGGTGTTCTGTGACGAGTAGTTTGCGAACCAAACAGGCCCTTAGACTTGGAAAGTTGGAATGGAATAGGGAGAAGGTTGGTAATTTGGAGACTAACCTTAGGGAGACTAGAAGAAGGCTGGAGGAACTAGAGATTAAAGAGGAAAATTTCAGACAATGAGAAGATGCTTATGAGAGGCTTAGCTAACAAGGTGAATGCACTGTGTAAGCAAATCCAACTAAAATGGTGAAGCAAATCAAGAAAAAAGTGGGTGGAAGGTGGAGAGAAGAACACCAAATACTACCATAGTGTGGTAAAAATCAGAAGAAGGCAAAATCAGATTGATGAGCTAGAGGTAGATGATACTCTAGTAAAAGACAAAATTGAAATGGTAAACTCAATGGCTGATTGGTATGTAAATCTTTGGGATGAGGAAGGGGTGAAAGATTTCAGTAAATGGAAGCTAGCTGAGCTTGACTGGGTGAAATTGTCTGATCAAGAATGCTTTGAACTGAAGAAAAATGTGTGTATAGAGGAAGTTTGGGGTGCTCTAAACTCACTAGGGAGAAGAAAGAGTCCTGGGTCTGATGGATATTCAGTTGAGTTTTTTTATTGCAAATTGGAATGTTATAAAAGATGGACTCCTTAAAGAATATGTGGAGTTCTTCAGTAATGGGACAATGCCAGAAAAGTGGAAACAAACTGTGGTGGTATTTATACCAAAAAATGAAAGGCCAAGGAAGATAGTTGTTTTTAGGCCAATTTCATTATGCAATGTGCAGTACAAGATACTTGCAAAGATTATGGTTAATAGGATCAGACCTCACTTAAACAGATTGATAAGCAAGGAGCAATCAACCTTCATTCCAGGGAGATTGATTCATGACAATATACTGGTGGTGAATGAGATTGTTAATTCTCTGTACAAGTCAAAAGCAAGGAGACCTTATATCATAATGAAGGTGGACTTGGAGAAGGCCTATGACAAAGCCAGTTGGGAGCTAATTAATGAAGCAATGAGGTTAATGGGATTTCCTAAGGAGATGTTACAATGGATAAGACTATGCTTAGAAGGGTCCATTTTTCAATGTAAAATGAATGATGAATTATCGAAAACCTTCAAAGGGAAAAGGGGAATAAGACAAGGTGATCCCCTATCACCTTATCTATTCATATTGATGGAGGAATTACTATCAAGGCTTCTAAATAAGGCTGTGGCAGATGGCCTAATAAAACCTTTGATGTTTGGAGAATTGAAGGTTTCTCATTTGTGCTTTGCTGATGATCTAATTATCACAATCAAAGGTAATGTTAAATCATGCAGAGAATTGAAAAAAGTTCTAGATGTTTACTATGAAGTTTCAGGTCAAAGAATAAATAAAAGGAAGTCAGAGATGTTTTTTTCGAAGAGCTGCAGTCCAACAGTCAAGAAGGAAATTTGTGAAATGTTTGACATGCAAGAGGGCAAGTTTCCAATAAGATATCTGGGCAGTTATATATCCCCAAAGAGACTGAGTAGGGAATATGAAATGAAGTTGGAAGAGAAGGTTAAGTGTAGGATCGAACCTTGGGTAAGGAACCTTATCTCACAAGCAGGAAGAAAAGTTCTGATAAGTTCTGCAATAAATTCAATTCCAGCTCACATACTAATGACCTCATGGATAAGTGGTAAATCAGTTGAAAAAATCACTAAACTTACTAGGGATTTCTTTTGGGGTTCTAAAGAAAACAAAAAGTCAGTTAAGCTGATCAGCTGGAAGGTGATTACTTCTAATAAAGGTATTGGAGGTTTGGGAATAAGGGACCTGAGGTTGATGAAGAGTGCTTTTATGGCAAAGAGAGTGTTGCCTGTGCTTAACAATGAGAAGAAATTGTGGACTTCTATACTTATTAGTAAATATGGAAGCATACATCCTTGGATGGAAAGCAAAGGAAAAAGGTGGTCTTGGAATATGAAGGCTATCTTAAAAAGTATGGAGGTAATAAGGGAGGGGTTGAGAAAGAAAGTGGAAAATGGGAGGAATACTGAGGTCTGGACTGATCCTTGGCTTGGTGAGTTACCTTTGGTGAAATGGCCTACGTTTATCAATGTGGATGCTCTTAAAGATGTTTCAAAAGTAAATGAGCTGATTTCGAAAAAGGGTTGGGATACCAGCATGTTAGAGGACTGCTTTGACACAAGCCTTAGACAATTGATTGTATCAATTCACGTGGACAAGTATGAGGGGAATGATAGGTGGATTTGGGGAGATAGTTGGAAATGTGACTTAACTGTTAAAAATGCTTACTTGCATTTAAAAGTCAATGATGAGATGGAAGGAAGTCAAGACATAAATTGGAAGGAAATATGAAAACTTAACTGTTTCGATAGAGTAAAAATGTTCACTTGGAAAATCCTATGGGGTAGATTGCCTACTTCTAGTTGGTTTGCTAAATTTTCAGGTATGAAAGCTGAGCCCTGTCAAGTGTGTAACACTTGCAAAGATGAGGTAAGCCATATATTTTTTGGGTGTTTGTATGCTGAAGAGGTTTGGAAGGAGGCTGAAAAAAACATAGGAGTGGAGTTCAAATTCAAGAAGGATTGGAGTAGTGGCAGGTGACTGGCTGAAGCAGAAGGTTTCAACAGTGAATCAGTAAGTTTATTCAAAGCTTATATGGCTACTGCTTTATGGATGCTGTGGAAGAACAGGAACAGATGCAAGTTTGAGAAGAAATGTTGGTCGGTAAAAGTATTGATTGAAAAGGTGAACAGGGAGGTGATGGATTATATGAAACAGGCAAAGAGCAAGAGCAGGGATGTCAATATGATAGTAACAAATCTAAATGAAGAATTGGAAGGGAACTTTACGGTTTGTTGTGATGCTGCTTGGTGTAAAAATAGAGATGTAGGGTATGGTTTTATTGTTCTAGACAGAAACAATGATAGAATTTTTTGTAGTGGTTGTAAAGATAGAGCAGAGAGTCCATTAATGGCTGAAACTTTAGCCATTTGGTATGGACTCGACAATGCCAGGAAAAAAGGAATGAAGCAATTGACAGTGAGATCATATTGCTTGAGAATTGTGAGAATTCTAAGAGAGGAGTTTCAAGCTCCATGGAAGATTTCAATGCTGGTTAATAAAATCAAAAAATTGGCAGATATTGTAGAAGTGGTAAAATGGCAATTTTGTAGTAGAGAAATAAACACTTTAGCTCATGATTGTGCTAGAAAAGGGATTGGCTTAAACTTGTATAGGTTTGTGTCTTGCATTGAGAGGGAGAGTGATGTTAATAGAGAGTTTTTTGTTACTGATTACTGTAACGAAGAGGACTGTATTAAGCAGTTGAATTTGAATAAAAGAGGAGTACAGAGGGAATATAGTCCTGCTATGGCTAGAGGAGAGGGAAGAAAGATCAAGGATTCATTGCTCCCTCTACCTCTGTTATAGTGGGGAGTGACATTCTCTAGTTCCTGGTTTATTTGTTTTTTTTTTATAAAAAAAAAATTCCATAGCAATTCAAGCCCAATTGAGAACTTGACGCTAACATAACTTGATCTAGTTGGACCAAGTTTGAAGCTGACTAAATCCAATATATTGAACAACATCTCGTGAATCTAAAAAGTTTTACTTAAAAGAGATTAAGAAATTACCATTCCAATTACTAAAATTATGATCAAAATATAAAAAATATTTTACAAAAACAAATCTTAACCTGAATATTGTATTAACCATTATTGAGTCTTAAATATTATTCTCATACCACCACTTCAATTCTTCGATCATCTAAATGATACGAGGAAGACGTTTAAAGATGACCACAATTCTCTTTTGGTATTTATCCTACCTGACCCTCTTAAGTCGAATTCATATATTTACTAGTCAAATTTAAATATTGTTTGATTAGTGAAAAGTGCTAGCTTTGGTGGATTGGATTTTTAAAATTCAACCCACCGTTTGCTCCAGCCATGAACAAGAATCGGACCAAAAATTGAATAAATTTATTTTGATCCAAATCCACCACTGATCCGATTTAGAAAATCAATGAAGGGGTGGGTTTAGGTTATTTATCCGCTGCACAATACCCCGACTCCACAGCTATTCTCCACGCCACTATAGTAACTCCTCACCCAGCTGCTGCTCCTCCTTTTCTTCTTCCATGGTTGCATCTCATATTAGATTTTGCATTGCAGTGGATCAGGTAATTAAACAGGTCTACTAATGCAGATTAGTACTATATATTTTTGATAATACTGTTGGTCGCTAAAGGTTCTAAGTATTTTCAGAATTACCTATGGTCCGAGGTTGTGGGATCGAAATTTTTTTGCTTATGATTCTGAGCTATCAGTTTTACAATATTAAGCTATCAGTTTTGTTATTTCACCTTTTGATATTTTCTAGTGGCTTCTTATGCCTTGTCAGCCCTACATTTGACACCTCAATTGTTCCTTAATATTACTCATTTTTTCCCCTCTATTGCAAACCTCTTTAAAAATGGAATGGTTTAGCGGTGGTTTGAAGTAATATTCCCTAGTGTTTCATTTAATGTCCACGGGAATGTCCACCTCAACAAGATAAACGTTGGGGCATCAAATATGAGAGATGTGGAAAGAATTAAAGTGGAAAGGATAAACCATGATCAAGAAATATGTGGGTAAGAAATGGTAGTAGGATAAGGACTAAGGTAGAGGTAAGATAATTAGTAAGAGTTGACAAAATCAAGGCTTATGAAAAAAGAAACTCTTGTATAAATAGCTAGAACCTTTATGAATGAAATATCATCTATTTGGAGCAATTTCTCTCCCTCAACTCTCTCGAAAAAAACTAGTATGAGCGGCCTGCTCATACAAATGTGTATGAGCGGGCCGCTCATCGTCCGCCACGCCAGCATCCCGAACTCATTTTTGAGTTCGGGATGCGTGCCCGAATTGTGCTGGTGTGCTGGGCACGCATCCCGAACTCAAAAATGAGTTCGGGATGCGTGCTAAGCTGGCGTGGCGGACGATGAGCGGCCCGCTCATACACTTTGTATGAGCAGGCCGCTCATACAAGTCCTACTCGTGATAGCTGAATTTTACATGGTGTCGCTCGGAGGATTCGACGTTGTCCTAGGCGTACAATGGCTACGAACCTTGGGACCAGTCACATGGGATTTTGAGGACCGGTCAATGAAATTTCAAGTTGAGGGAAGATGGGTGCAATTGCGAGGTCTAGGATCTTCTCATCCGACTACTCAACTACATTGTCTACATCCATGTATAGAATCAGCCATCACAAACAAGGTAACGACCACACTTCAGATTTGTAAAGATCTTTTTACTGAGCCAAAAGGACTACCTCCAATTTGCCATAGGGAACACCACATCAGATTACTTCCAGTGTGACACTAGTAGCAGTACGACCATACCGTTATCCTTTTAAGGAAAAAGACGAAATAGAATGGCAATGCTAAGACATATGTCTGGAACAAGGGTTGATTCGACCCAGTTCTTCACCATTCTCGGCCCTTGTACTCTTAGTAGAAAAAAACAAATGGATCATGGCGCTTTTGCGTAGATTATCGTGTGCTCAATGCAGTCATAATAAAGGATAAGTTTCCAATACCCATAATCGATGAACTCTTAGATGAATTGCATGGAGCCACCATCTTCACAAAACTCAACCTACGAGCAGGATACCATCAAATACGCATGCATCCCGAGGACGTCGAGAAAATGGCATTCCGCACTCATCATGGGCACTACGAGTTTTTGGTAATGCCTTTTGGACTTACTAATGCACCATCTACTTTTCAAGCCTTGGTGAATGACTTATTCCGACCATGGTTACGATGCTTTGTCCTCATTTTTTTGACGATATACTTATCTATAGCAAAACAGGAGAAGAGCATGTGACACACTTGAAACAAGTTTTTAATATTCTAAGGCAACATTAACTATTTGTCAAGAAATCAAAATGCACCTTTGCTGCCCCGTCGGTGAACTACCTCAAACACGTCATCTCTTCCAAAGGAGTAGCTATAGACACCTTGAAACTCCAAGCAGTCACAGGCCGACCAACTCCAACTACTCCCACTAAGCTTCGTGACTTCTTAGGCCTCGATAGGGGACTATAGGAAATTCATAAAGAACTACGCCGTCATTGCTACACCACTTACAACGTTGTTGAAAAAAAACTCATTTAAATGGACCATAGAGGCTACTCAAGCTTTTTCTCATTTCAAGGAGGCACTAACAACTGCACATGTCTTGGCAATAGTAGATTTCTCCAAACCATTCATTGTAGAGTGATGCGGCTGACCTTGGGGTGGGTGCTGTTCTACAACAGGACGATAGTCCAATTGCATATTTCAGTCGATGCTTAGCTGAACGTCATCGTCGACTACCGGCCTATGAGAAGGAGTTGATCGGGCTTGCCAAAGCAGTACACAATTGGGCCCCATACCTATGGGGTAACACGTTCAAGGTAAAGATCAATCATTATGCTTTAAAGTTCCTACTAGATCAACGAATTGTCACAGGTCCTCAACAACATTGGATGTCCAAATTGATGGGATTTGATTTCATCATCGACTATAAAGCCGACAAATAGAATAAAGCCGTAGACATGTTATCACGACGACCTCATGGGGAGGATAGCTTAATGGCAATATCACAACCTCTACCATCTATCATGGAGATGCTTTGGGCCGAAGCTACTGGCAATGAAGATATGCAAAAGAAATTTCGGGAGATAGCCGACCTTCCCAAACCTTCACTCTGGACTACTCAAGATGGTCTAATTTTCTACAAAATACGCCTCTTTATTCCCCTCGGTTCACCTCTCCGCCAAGATATCCTTACAACAATCCATAATGCTATCCATGAAGGATACCAACGCACGTTGCAATGCATCAAGTCAGAATTCTATTGGCCTGGACTAAAACGAGAAGTACAACAGTACGTCCAATCATGCTCCATCTGTCAACGCAACAAATCGAAGAATCTCCACCCAATAGGTTTATTACAGCCCCTACCCATTCCAATGCAGGTTTGAACTGATATTTCTATGGACTTTATTGACGGTTTACCTCCCTCATTTGGAAAATCGATAATTATGGTGGTTGTTAATCGCCTCTCCAAGTATGCTCATTTTATTGCAATGTCTCACCCATACTCTGCAACAACCAGTGGTCCGTGCCTTCTTTGATAATGTAGTCAAACTAGATGACCTGCCAAAGACCATAGTGAGTGATCGGGATGCAATTTTTGCTAGCACCTTTTGGAAAGAACTATTCAGCCTTAGTGGAACAAAATTATGCTTCAACTGTGCTTATCATCCAAAATCAGATGAACAATATGACGTTGTTAATAGAGGCTTGCAAATGTACCTTCGCTGCTTCACAGGAGATAAACTGAGAAGAAGGAGCCCGCTTCTTCCTCCTTGGAAGAAATCTGTCATGGACTCGGCACACCAACAAATCAGCCCCGGCCCAGCACGCGTTCCTTCACCAAGGTTGCATCATCTTCTCCCATTTTTTATGTATTGAACACAATGAGTACATCATTTTTAGTTATTGTAACATAAATTACATTAATTGAGATCTGAAATTCTGATAATATGTTTTCTAATATCCTTTTCCACCAAAAAAAAAAATAACTAGTATCTTATGACTATTTTCTAAAGAATCTCGTTTCATCATCTCAAAAGTTGAGGCCATTGTAGTCAAGCCCAACATCATTCTTACAGGAATCTAACTATAAAAAAGCATGGTTTACTTGGCCAGCATAGCACCATACCTCTCTCCCCTGACATCCAATTGCTACATTACTATTTTATACCTGCATACAGTATAGCTGGTTTGCTTTAACCGCTGAGGATTATCAGATCTGCAAAAGGATCGTATATAGAAACAAATTTAGATCAAGAAGATGGAGAGGTTAAAAATAGGTCATAAGATGCTTTTCCTCAATTGGATCTGTTCATTCTAATTTCCTCCTTGTGTAGTAAAGAATTGGATCTTTCTAACCTCCCATGGAAGGTGCTCTTGTATTTGAGACTGGACCTTAATTAGGCATCTTATTTGGTATGTTATTTTCTACTTAGTCAACATACAAAACTTATGCCAATTTTCCATCCCATCCATCTTTTCCCACATTTGAGGATTTTCCAAAAGGTGGAATTGGTTTTTGTTGTGATGCATTAAGTAATAAAAACAGGGATGGAAAATTGGTCTGCCATCCAACAAAACAGGGAGCAAATTGATATAGATATAGATATTGACTATGAATCAGGCTTCTTTTTGAGTTGAGGCTTGCCATCATTAGACGAATCAGCTTTCAGTGGACTAACATTGACTATGATATAGAGATTGTAGTCCAAGACACATGTGTGCACAAGTTTTTGAGAATTCAGTTGTTGCAAATTGATCTGCAGTAGTTGTGGATACAAGAGGTGTGTGTGGAAACACCATCTGAAAGTTCTTGTCATTTGCCTTAAAAACCAGGATGGATTCACATTTTAAAGAGCTGTAAGTTATCTTTTCTTACACCGGTGTGTGCTAGCTTAATTGGTAAAGGACTTCGCTCCTGATAGCAAAGGTCTTGGAGAATTGTCTGTAAACATAAAATCGAGATATTACATGGATATTAAAAACTAAGCACAGCAAAAGGTAAACTTACTTGATGAAGACATGTTTGAAGATTTGCCGGATCGGATTCTTGTTTAGCAGAAGGCTTGGTCTTCCTTTACAGCACTTCCTCTAGCACAAGCTCTTGATGGAAAGAACCAGTGAGAGAGCAAATGCAACAGTGAGTGTGTAGAGGGGACCTAGCCCGATTAAATAATAAATAATATGGGCCATCCACCACAGACCATTTGTTTTGGGCCTACACTTAAGTTAATCACACCAAACTAATATAAGTATTCCAAGCTTAATACAAATGGATCAGAATAATTAATTAAGCTCATTTACATCTCAAAATTGGATCATTTAGATTAACCCGATTTTATTAAAATCAGAATATGCAATTGACTGTAGCCCACTAAAAATATTTTTAACATTAATAATATATATATATATATATATATATATATATAATATTTTACATTGTCTTCAACTACCTAAGTCGTCTGGTGTTGTATTGCAATCAAGTCTACACTTTTATTCCTTTGCTAATA
Source organism: Canna indica (assembly GCA_034359265.1). Classification (NCBI taxonomy): domain Eukaryota; kingdom Viridiplantae; phylum Streptophyta; class Magnoliopsida; order Zingiberales; family Cannaceae; genus Canna; species Canna indica. Next base: position 23,582,505 of record CP136898.1, on the reverse strand, counting down.
CAGTGACATTAATTACCTAAAAAACTTCGTCCTCTTTTGCTAACATAGTCTACTTCTCTTATCACTGCTTTCCATTCGGTGTCAAAATAAATATAGGATAATATTTCAAGAAATTTCCTTCTATTTCTATTATATCCTTATCCACTTCAAATTTTATCACATCAAAATAAATCCAACAAAGCAAACATGGCCTTAGTGCACATTTGCTTCATAGGATAAAGGGATATATGTAGGATAAGGGATGAATTAACACTACAACATAATCGATCTATAGAGACACAAAATTAAAGATAAATTAGATTTTTATTTCTATATTTTCATATTTAGAAACTAATAGACACAAAATTTGTTCCAAATTAGCATCTAAAGATTTATAGAAACAACAAAAATAGAGTCACTTAATTAATTTGACTCCAAGACTTTAGAAATGGCAATAACAAAGTCACTTAATTGATATATTTCTATAGATCTTTAGAGACTAATTTGGAATAAAATTTGTGTCTATTAATTTCTAAATATAAAAATCTAGAAACAAAAATCTAATTTGTCTCTCTATGGGTCTGTTGTGTTGTAGTGTAATATCCATTATTTGTTTAGTACATGGAGAGAATAGAAGAATATAACTGATATTATATATTCTGTACATCAAATTTAAAAAATTATATTCAATACTCCGTCATTTATTATTTAATTTCTATCATATCATATCGAGTGAAGCAAATATACTATTCGTCCTTTTCATTGAAAACTCCATGATATCTAGCGAGAACTAATGGCTCCAGTGCATAATCATATAGCAGTCTTTAGGAGCGCAAAAAACCAATCAAGCCATCCAATTTTATAACCTAATTATCAGATTCTTTATTTTAAAATATTTTGTCTCTATGACAATTGATTAAAAAAATAATTTTTGAAATGCTAGTTAGAGAGCGTTTCATGGTCGGAACTCCTTTGACTAAGGGCGACGATGATAGTTTGAAGCAACGGGATTGGAAATCATCTAGATTTCCCCCAAAGCCTAAGAAACCTCCAGATCTTGCTCCCAAAGCTCATCTTCTTCAATCCGAGACTTCTTCCAGCAAGATTCGAACGACAGATGAGGCGATTAACCCCTCTCAGATTCGAGCAGAGGGAGGTACGAATCCGATTTCCCTGAATACAAATGCCATCTTGAATAAGAATGCATTTAGTTTTCCAGATAACTATATTGCATTAAAGAATCATGTTTTTGTGGATTCATGAAAATTTGCGCCATCTCCGACATGGAATGAAGAAAGAACTCCTAGTTCATGGGTTGCCCTTTTTAGAGGAGCCAATGTGCTTGATGAAATGCCGAGCAAAACATTATTTGATGAAAAATAGAAGAAAATTCATTCGGCTTCAACAAATGAAGTAACTATAGATGATGAATTGATCATGTCAGCCAGATTGGAGTGGAGAAATAGCTTGTATGGTAAATTTTATAGTAACACACCTCCTCTCCAAATAATCCAACATGTTATGCCCAGGATTTGGAAACTGAAATGTACCGTTCAGACTATTGATCTTGCAGTAGGGTACTTTTGTTTCAAGTTTGCAAGTGCAGATGATTTGAACAAAGTATTAGCCGAGGGGTCGTGGTTCTTTATGGGTCAAGCCCTTCTATTGACACACTGGAGAGCCAATTTTCAGCCACTCATTGGAAAAATTGAAGAAATACCTATTTGGTTGCAGTTACCTAGTCTTCCACTTGAGTATCTACCGAAGGACATTCAGCTTAAAATAGTTGGAAGCATTGGAAGGCCTATTAAAATAGATGGTGTAACCTTAAGAGGTCAAAGAGCCAAGTTTGCGAGAATATGCATCTTGTGGAACCTTAAAATAAAATTCCATCTGGTATCTGGATCAATGGAGGAGGATGCAAATTCTAGCAGGCCATTGCATTCGAAATATGCCAAAATTTTATTTTCAATGTGGAAGAATGGGTTATCTTGTTGATAAATGTCCATGGGTGATGCCTGTCAGCAATGATCCTATAACCAGGGATGGTTCTAATCCTATTTCTGCAAGCAACCATTTAGAAAAAGACAAGCAAAAAGAGATGAAAAATATGGATGAATTTGGGCAATGGCAGGTGATTAATAGAAAGAAAAAACCTCAGCGAAAAAGGTTGAGCCACGGGACAATAAAAATAGAAACAAATTTGATGTTCTCAAGGATCGTGGAATTCAAAATGAGAGTCTCATAAACTTCAGTAATGAAGGTTGGGGAAGCTCATAGTTGAAGAAACTTGGAGCTAATAGTAATAAAAGCAGTCCACAACAGTCAATAGCCTCTCCTTCCTTCACTAAGGCCTCGTTTGGTTGACATTATTTTCTGCAGGAAGTTGTACTTCCTAGGAAGTAGAAAAAAATACTCATGTTTGGTTGACACACTTCCTGCATTTTGCAGAAAGTACAACTTTCTGAGTAAATGCAACTTTCTGCAAAATGCAGGAAGTAACTTACCTAGCCCCTCTAGGTAAGTTGCATTTCCTGTATTGTATTTGAAGGAAAAAATCAATTTCACCCTCACATTCGTATTTAGTACAGAATTTATAATTTATATTCCCAACATTATAGATTAGATAATCCTTCAATTCTTTACATATTTATTTTATTTTAATTTATTTTAAATAAAAATATGTAATTTTTTCATATTAATTATAAATAAAAATTAATTTTTGATATATAATAAAGTATATATTATATTAATTATATATGCAAAAATTATATTATATTTTAAATATATATGTTAAAATATTAATATATAAATAAATTTATTTATTTATATATATACTAATGCATATAAATTAAAAAGAGATTTTATAAAGAGATTTTAAATAGGGTATATTGGTCATTTGATATGTACTTCCTAGGAAGTACTCATATCAACCAAACATGTTCTACGGGAGAAGTTGCACTTTCTATGAATTAACTTTTTATCAATCAATCACTTTTTAGATACTTTCCAAAAAATACATATAGAAAGTTAATTCATGTGAATTGTAATTTTCTGCAGAAAGTTACTTCCTATGTCAATCAAACGAGACCTAAGTTTATACTAGCAAATGCAAAGGACAATGTTTTGAATCAATCTGGAGAAGCAAACTTAGTCGGTAGTGCTCAAATTTCAATGGCTGAGGCTACAAATGAAACCATTGAGGCTACAAATGAAAACATAACATTTCAGACTATGGAGGTTGAAAAAAAAATCAAATTAAGTCTTTAGTTATCAAAGTGAATATAGAAAAAAATCTGAAAGTCCTTCACACAAAACTCATGGATACTTTTGCTATAGTAGTGAGTAACATCAAAGAATTGGATGGTTCTACAAACGACACAATGGATGAGGATATGGAAATGAATTCCACTACTGAAACCAGCAGAATCAGGAAAGCCATGCACCTTTGAAATTATTCACCCTAATAGCTTTCCACTCAACATCAAGCAGAACAGACTCAAAAAGAAGAAATTTTCAAAGGAAAAAGGGTCATCTGACGTTGAAGGAGACCCTCCTTCAGGAAAAGGGAAAGAAAAGATTAAACAAAATCAAATATGAAAGTATTTTCTTGGAATATCAGAGATGGCCTAAAAATATCAGGATGGGACTACCTTCTTCTCATTATCAAGGAGCACAAGCTTGACATGATTTTGCTTCTAGAAACTCATCTAGATGACATAAATTCATAAAAAGATTTGGTTCAGACTGGTTGGCCATTACATGCCTAGTGATGGTAGATCTAGAGGCATCATAATTGTTTGGAAACATGATGTTATGAAGGTGAACCTCATATACAAATGCAGTTAAACAATCCACATTTCAGCTTGTTTTAAGAATGGTACACCTTAGTTATTCTCAGGGATATATGCAAGCACTTGTGCAAAGGATAGAGAAACTCTTTTGAATTTTCTCAGGACCCTAGATGTCTCTAATACCCATCATGGCTTATAATGGGAGAGTTTAATTGTATCGAAGAACAAGATGACAAGCATGGGGTCAGAATTTTCAATCTGGGTAGCTCAACAAAGGCCCTCAAGGACTTAAGATTTGATGATGGTCTAATGGACATAAAATTCACAGGATGCAGGTATACTTGGACAAACAACAAAAGCGGAAGTGAGAGGGTTCAAGCAAGGCTAGACAGAGTGTATGTAAACTGTGACGGGATATCTAAAAGTTGGCAATGCAGTAGTGAAACATTTAAAAAGAATCGCATCTGACCACAAGTCTATTCTCCTAGACACAAGAAGCTACGGTATGCAAAATAAAACAAGGAAAAGATTTGTTTTTGAACTTTACTGATTAGAATATGAAGAAGTCCATCATCTTGTCAAGGAGAATTGGAGTCATCGTGGAAGTATTGAGGGATATAAAGGATGTTTCACAAACAGGCTAAATGACCTTGGGAAAACTTTGAGTAAGTGGAGTAAAGAACATATAGGCTCCCTGGAGAAAAGCTTAAAAGAGACCATGGATGAGCTTGAAGTTTTGGAACAGATTGATGACAGGGGGATGGAAGATGACTCTGACTTACCCATAATTAGATGTTTAACAAATAAGTCTATGGCACTTAATAGACAGATTCACATTAAATGGTGTACTAAATCTAGATCTACATGGATCGAAATGAATGACAAGAACACCAGATACTTTCATAATCTGGCAAGGCAAAAGAAAAAGAAAATTATGATTCTAGAACTACATGTTAATTGAAGGATTATCTCTGATACAAAAATCATATTGAATGAGTTTATGAAAGGGTATAAGGATCTGTGGCAAATGGATGATGCAAGGCGGGTGAACTGGGATGCTCTCAAAGAACTGAAATGGAAAAAAATACCAAATGGAAACCACAGTGATATGACTAAAAACATCTCAGTAAGTGAAATTGAATTGGCCATGGATAGCCTAGGGAGAAGCAAGGCCCCCTGGACCATATGATTTTAGCCTTGAATTCTTTCTCAAATTTTGGGAAACAATTAAAGGAAACTTTATGGAGACCGTTAACATGTTTTGCAATGAATGCTCACTTCCTGAAGTTTGGAGGCACACTAACTTAGTTTTCATCCCTAAAAAAGATAACTCAAGGGAAGTTAAAGATTATAGGCCCATTGCTTTGTGCAATATGGCCTATAAAATACTATCCAAGGCACTAGTGAATAGAATCAGACCTTGGATGGATGTTATCATATCCAAGGAGCAATCAACTTTTGTTAAAAGAAGGAATCTGCATGATAACATAATCATCCTTTCTGAAATTATCAACATTGTTAGTAGGTCTAAAAGGAAAACTCTCTTCTTCATAATAAAACTAGACTTGGAGAAGGCCTTTGGCAGAGTAAGTTGGACTGCTCTCAAATACATCTGCTAATGTATGAACTGTTGGGATGGGAAGAAGAAGCACAACGGAAAAAGCGATTTAACAATTCAAAATATCCCTAAACTAGCGATCAACTTTAGCAATCTTTAAGGAATTCAATCAACGAGTACAAAGGAGAAGATTTACCTTATACTACAGATGATATGGCTGCTCCTATCCTCGTTTCAAGGCGCACGCGCGCATGTCCTCCAAGGAAAGTCCACACCAAGCGCCTCACAACCAAGGGGCAGCGAACACCAAGACTTGTTATGGCTCAACAGAGAGGCAATCTTAACCCTGAAATGCACCAAGGTGAAGCCGACCCTTCCACCAAGAATTGAGCACCAAAAGGGAGGAAGAGGGGATGAGAAAACCATAAAATGAGGAGGAAGATGAAGGAATACCTCGCTGTCCTTCTTGAACTCCTCCAAGAAGATGAAGTAGATGCCATACCCAAGCGGAAGAGACCTTCAATCGACTTCACAAAATCGGGGAAGGAAGCTTTTGATGGCCGGCCCATCAAGGAGATGAGGAGGTGTTCTGGGGGTTTCTCTCTTCAAGAAGCCTCTCAAGAACCAAGCCCTTGCTATTCTCCAAGATCATTAACCAATTTGCTTAACCCACTTGAAAGAGGTTAGATCATCTATTTATAAGGGGCATAGGTTGCCACCAAAACAATAATTTATATTTAATGGATTTATAATTAATTCAAAATTAATTAAATCCAACTAAATATAAACTCTTATTTATCTATATAAATTAAATTCTTATTGATTAGGATTTATCATGTGCCAATCTCTATAATTTAGGGATGCCCTGCAAATTAGGATTACTGAGGAACTCCTTCATCGCGCATTCGTTCCTATAGGGAATATCTTTCCTATCATGTCCGTAAACGAGATCCGTGATCGAGTTGCAGCATGTCCATGCTAGTAGACATATAGGGCTGCATTCAGACTTTATCTTATAAGGTCTGTTACGAGGTTAGCCTGTTGTGTGTGACACATTAGGCCCCACACTAAGCCAGCAGCTAGTCGTGCATAATGGAGAGCCGAATCCGATAGAACGACTTCTATTTGAATCTTACGAGCCACCACTAAACCCCTTTAGTGTGGTCGTGAGAGATTGACGTATAACAACGTGTCATGACTACCCAGATAGTGTGAGGTTCAATCTATAGGGATCAAACGCTCTTCGGTGATTAGTTACCATGCAACTGAGTCCCTCGGTTACAACGTCCCGAAGTCGGCTAGGGTACGAAAGAAGTGTCAAACCCTAATACCGATTTATATGTATTTCACCTGCCAAGATGTTGTCTCAATAATGAAATGTCAAAAATATCTTCCTGACTTTCATGTCTATTCTGGCCAGAGATTCTCGAGTCTACACTTGTAGGGACACATAGGACATTATCTCCTTTCACTAGGAGTATAACCGATTCTATGTTGGTTTCTCACCTACCTTCATGAATGCTTCCTCATGTCCAGTAATACCCGACACATGACGCTGAGGGCCATGTAGGGATAGAACCAAAGCAATGGATTGTCACTCACAAGGTAACCATGACAACCTTGGGTCCAAGGACTGCTTGCACCTACTATCACCCGAGGATCATCCTATTGATACTCATGTAAGGATTTCATTATGTGTTTCTCGTGTAGGTCTGTTCAGTGAACTCATTCCCTAATGAGCACCTGCACATGTACATTAATGATGGCTCATAGGTAACTGTGAGATCAGCTACCCCTTATCGTATAAGAGATGTACCAAGTGCACCAGTCTATCCGTAATCATCAATCCCCTAATTGGTGATATATCTTACGACTAGGAATATTTAGAACATGGGCATCTGGATTCCAAGTCTCACTGGCATGATCTTATCATAGTCTTGTAATCAATTGCCCGAGTTCATGGGATTAATCACAATCTAATATATACAAATATAGATGCAGCATATGATGAAAAGTTATCTCATATTATTCATTAACCAAAAAATAGTTTCATATACATCAACATGTGATTGACTCAAGGATACTATTTCTTTCAACCTCCCACTTGCATTTGTAGCCAATCATTGCGGTATTTAATACCCATACAACTTAAGTGGCGATCGAACTACTGTTGTGAACTTCCTGAGAAATTAATCAAATGGTTTATGGTTTGCTTGGAAGTAGCCAGATTCAAATGCTGCTTTAATGGTGACCAGTCAAGAAGTTTCAAATGAGTTAGACAGGAGGACCCCCTCTCCCCATATTTTTTTATCATCTTATATGAACTTCTTTTAGTTCTGTTAAAGAAAAAGGTTGATGAAGGGTTGATTAAAGGATTCAAGTATAAAGACTTGTCATTCAACCATTTGTTTTTTTGCAGATGATATCATTTTGATCATCAAGTGATGCAAGAAATCTTGTTTGCATGTTAAAGAAACTCTTAATTATTATGGAGAGTTGACAAACCAAAGAATTAACTACAATAAGTCAGAGCTTTTCTTTCCCAATGCTTTCCCTAAGCAGAAAGAAGATGAAATTACTAAGTTGATGGGTGTTAAGGATGGTCTATTTCCCTTCAAGTATCTTGGAATATTGACAAGAGCAAATTGTCGGTTAACATTAAGAGACAAATCATTGGGAAGGCGGAAACCAAATTGAATTATTGGGCTAGCAAAAATATTTCTCAAGTAGGTAAAACCATCTTGCTGAATTCAGTAGTTAATTCTATTCCAATACACTCTTTAGCCACTTCATGTATAAATGATAAGGTGATCAAGGAATACGAAAGTTTGGCTAGAAACTACATACGAAAATCTGGGAGCAAAAAACATGGGTTTCATCTTGTTAACTGGAAAGTTGTTTCTCTAAGTAAGGCTAGAGGTGGCTTGGGTATTAAAGACCTCAGCTTAATCAAAATTAGTATTCATGCTAAGAGGATACTTCTCCTTCTAAATGAGAAAAATTATGGATGGTTAAACTGGTAAGGAAGAAGTAACCATCCTTGGTCTATTGAAAGGTGTAAAAATAAGAGCTGGGCTGCTAAGGGTATTCTCATGGCAATGACTAGACTGAGAGAAGGCCTAATGATAAAAGTATGAAATGGTGCCAACACTAATATCTGGCAGGACCCTTGGGTTGGCTGCTTACCTATTGATAAGTGGCCAACCTTCATAAATATGGAAAAAAACAAATGACATCAATTTGGTCAAAGACGATGAATGACAAAAATTTGGATATTCAACTTCTGAAATCCATGTTCAATGAGGACCTTGTTAAAAAAATCCTGAAAATATATATCCCAAAGAACAATGTGGAAGACAAGTGGGTATGGGCATTGAATAAAAAAGAAAAGCTATCTTGCAAGATAGCTTACAATTTTCTAAAAGAAGAAGACAGTTTGAACATTGATTCGATATTCAATTAGAATGCTTTGTGCAGCTTAAGGGCCCGTTTGGTACCCCGTATAAGCATCATGTATAGTATTAGAATAATACTATACAATATTTGGGAAGTGTATTAACTAATACCTGCACTAAAAATAGTACCCCATAAGCTGTCATAACCTGTATTAGTAATACACTCCCAAAGCTCTTCATTAGTCTCCGCTAAAACTTTCAATATTTTGGATATCCATTTTATCTCCGGCCAAAAATTAAAAAATACTAAAAATATATAAAAAAATATTAAAATAATAATTTTAATTTATGAAATATTTTTAATGATAAAATATATTATATAATTTTTATTTTATATTATATTGTATTGTGTTATATTATATTATATTATATTATATCGTATTATATTATATTACTTTATATTATATCGTATTATATTATATTACATTATATTATATCGTATTATATTATATTACATTATATTATATCGTATTATATTATATTACATTATATTATATTATATTATATTATACAAGTTAATCAATACAAATTAGTCCATACAAACTAGTACTATACAATTAATGTACCAAACTGATCCTAAGTTGTCCTCCCAAAGATTAAAATCTTTATATGGAAACTAGTACATGGGAGGCTGCCAACAAGCTGCTGGTTGGAAAAATTCAGCAAAATTCAAATTCATTCTTGTTATGTCTGTAATGAGGATACTGATAATGCCAATCATATATTATTTGAATGCAAACTAGCTGATGAGTTCTGGAATATGCTTGAGGTTGCTCTAAATCATAAATTTGTTTTTAGAGACCAATGGACCAATGCAAAATGGTTTGATGAGGGAGTACACCTCGAAAAGGATATCAGGAAAAAGCTAGTAAGCTGCATAGCATTAGGGCTATGGTTTCTTTGGAAGAACAGAGATGAAAATTATTTTAATAACAAATTGGATATGGATGCAGATCTATTGTCTTCAAGGTGCTTGCTGAGATAGATAATTTCCACTCCTTAAACAAAAGCCTTGCAACTTATGGGGTAATGAAATCCAAAGCCAGTAAGCCTCTAAATCAAAGCATTGAAATGCCTAAAGGGTGTTATAGTGATTCTAGTATCAGGGAGCAATTAGAAGGAGATTCTGAAATCAGATACTGGGCTTTCTGTGATGCATCTTGGATATATTGATCAAAACAGTAAAATTCGGTTGAGGTTTCATATTTTAAATAGTAAGAAAGAAGACATCCTTATGGGTTATTGCAAATCAATTTCTCCAAATGTGCTCACTGCATAGCTCAAAGCAATGTGGTTATGTCTTTTAAAAGCTGAGCAGTTGAACATAAAACACCTGAAAATTTTCTCAGATAGCAAAACTGCAATAGAAATTCCACTGAATTCAGCTAAAGCTCCTTGGTATGCTAAAGATTTAGTGAAAGATATTCAGCTTATTGATTCAAAGTTAAATATCAGTGGCCGGATATTCTTAAAAAGAAGCTTCAATACCAGAGCTCACATAATAGCAAATGTTGCTTTGACTGGAGATGATGAAATGTTCAGAAGAATTGAAGATTGTGTTTTGCTGAGGTTTCTTGCTAAAACTGCAAATTTACTTTTCTTGCTAAAAGTCCCTACTTCAACTTTGCAATCATCAATGTTTCTTCCTCTTGTTATTTTTCTGGAACTAGTAGTCTGTTTGTGTTAGGAGAGGAGGCTCCTAAATCATATATGTCAAGGTGGAATAAGAATGTAATCTATGCAATTCTTAATGATATTCTTTACTTGGAGGAATATGGTGGCATGTGGCCTTCTGAAGTAGTGTGCACGGCCAGTGGCCCTCTACTCCTATCTTCCAGAATTCTGAATGGAACCTGACCTTTAAGTCAGATTTTTTTTCTTTTATTTATTTTTCTCAAATATGTATTAAAAAATCTAATTTAATCTGACTTGATTTGATTTTTTAAAAAGTAAATTTAAGATCTGAAAAATCAAATATGATTTAGTTAGAAATTAGTTTTTTTTTAAAAATAATTTGATCTAATGGATTTTATAAATCAAATTTAAATTACAAATATTACAATTTAAATTTTTTCAAATTAATCAAATCCAAGTTGTATCAAAATTGACATGATGGACGCACTTTCAGCCGCAAAAATCCTCTCTCTCTCTCTTGTTCTCTCATTCATTTATCTTCTATATATTTATATAATTATATATACTTTTTTATTACAACAAGAGCCATTAATTAATTGCCTCAGTTTCACTGAAAAGGGCACTTCAAAATGGTCAATATACATTTTATCGAACACCTTTCACGGTCATCTCTACATGAGGCTACAGCTTAATCAGCAAAATAACAATATTATGCCAAAAAATCCTTACATCATAAGATGAGCTGTGGTTCCTTTTCTTCCATGGACCACCTCCTCCATTCTAGTTTATTTTGGAGAGATCTAGTTGATTCTGACGCCAAAAAGAAAGCTTTTTCTTTTGTTTACATCTCATTAGTTATCTGGATTTGAGGGGAGTGCATGAGCCTTAAATTATTAAATATTCAAAATAATAATAAAAAGCATGCATGATGATGATCAGATGAGATAAACCTAGTATATATACATGCATGGCCTTTATTTGCTCCTCTATCCTTTTCCTTGCTTTCGTAGTGTTTCTTTCATCAAACAGTCTTTAAATTTGTTATAAGTGATAAAGTATATATTCTAGATCGATCCATCTGTTGCAGCTTTACTGATTATTTATTTGATTTCGTCTGATTATTGCTATAGAATTTTATAGTACTTAAACTTTTTTTCTTCAAAAAAATAAAAGAACACTTAATATATAAGAAGAGTGCAGTATTTGATCTCAGCAAAATGATTGGCTGTACTAGAAGAAAGTAAGAGTCATCTTGTTTTGCGCAGTGTTTTGTGAGGTGTCCAAAGACGGTCCTCTGGAAGCTAATCAGACAAATGTTTCTTCAAGGAAGCCTTGTGCTTGTTTTTGGGAGAAATTATGGGCCATAGGGTGACTCATTTATTGGCAGATATGAATACTGCAGCAAGTCAATATTTCAAAAAGCCTATTTCTCACTAGAGGTGGCAATGGGCCATGCCTGGGCTGGCCAGGCTCGAGCCCGGCAGGCTTGGCCACCTCCGGGTCGTGCCTGGCACTGCCCGGCCACTACTCGGGCCGTACCCACGGCCCAACAACTCAAAGGGCAGGCCCAGTCCGGGCCTGAGCCCGCCCCTTCGGACTCGGGTCGGTCTGAAATATCAAAACTGAGTTATTAAGCAAAGTAACTATCACACGAAGAATCTTTATTTGTATATATATAATTTCATTAAGCAAAGTAACTACTCATCAAACCTAGCATAGAAGACCAGGCTAGGTCTAGGTGTAGACCAGGCTAGGCCTAGGTGGCTCTAGGCCTAGCCTGCGGGTGCAGGAGCAAGCCTGGGCTCGGCACGGCCCGCTTTCGGGCCGTGCTAAGCACAATCCACGTGCCCAATGGGTGAGCCCAGCTTGCCCCTTGGGCACAAACGGGCCGTGCCCGGCCGGGTCAGGCACGACCCATTGCCGAGACGGGCCCGGCTCATTGCCACCTCTATTTCTCACTTCATAATATATAGTTAAAGCATATAAGATCCAGTAGTATAATATATTCTAATTTGTTGAGGAAAACTTAAAAAGAAGAGATATATTTTGTTGGGGAGTCATGTGATGAAAACACTTTGAATCCTGATCCACCAAACTAATTAAGTCATTTTTTTCCTATGTATAATCGTTAATTTCCATGACAAATTGCAAACGGAATTAAGTATTATCATCCAGAATTGAATAAATATAAATATAATCTAATTCTAGCTAGTACTGATTTTTCATTGGACTGACACCTTTCGAGCAGTCAGTTCCTTCTTGATACTTATAAATTAAAGCATTTAAACAATATTTATTTTCATTATTTATTACAGGGGTGAGCGGATTTGGGTACCCTATATTTAACCGGTTCTTAAATTTTTATCCCGGATCCTACTCGAATTTAATTCGAATCTACCCCGAAATCTACCCAATCGGGTCGGTTCCAATTCACCGGTTCCGGGTCTATCTAGTACCCATGCACACCCCTACTTTATTAACCCCAAAGCTATTTTTTATAGTTCCCATAATATCAAATTGGTGATTTTATGCATAAACTAGTTCAGGAAAAGTAGTTCCAAACTGTGGATCACAATTCATTATGCATAATATAATATACGTGAATTTATGATGATTTTAGAATGCATTTCATTGCATATGTGGCCTAATAAGTGAACCAATTTAAAATGGCTCGAAACAATTTAAAATGGTAAAAATAAATTGATATGTCACTCTTAAATACTTATTTTGATGATCTAGGTTGTGGATCATATTTCATTATGCATAATATAATTTCTTTGAATTTATGGTGATTTTACAATATTTTTCCTAAACCAGCTTAAAATGGCCTCAAAGAGTTTAAAATGGCCCTAAAGAGTTTAAAATGGTAAAAAAATTGATATGTCACTGTTAAACACTTATTTTGATGATCCAAGTTATTGATCATATTTGATTATGTATAATATAATTTTTATGAATTTATGATAATTTTAAAATATATTTTATTGCATATATGTCCTAATAAGTAAACCAATTTAAAATGGTCTGAAACTATTTAAAATGGCTTGAAGCAGTTTAAAATCGTGAGCGGAATAAAAAAATATTTCGACGGGAGTTTTCAACAAGGTTAACTTTTGAGTTAACGCTGTTAACAATTGTGAGAGCAGGTATTTTGAAAGATTGATTTAGGTTTTAGAAAAAGCAATAGTATTTCGAGAATAAATGCGTTCCTGTTCGGTTTTAGAAAATCACTAAATAAAATTACATTGGACTTTAGCTCCTCAACATTAATTAGCTATTATTTAATTATACTTCATATGAGTTAAAAAAAACTTAGCGTTACATATCAAAACGAAAAGATACATAATTTATGAACATGTTTGGTTATATATATATAAGAATAGCAAAAATTCAGTTTGATCCATTTGGTTGGATGAATTTTGAAGTTTATACCCATTGGACACTACAGAAAGAGAGAAAAAAAGTTGTAGCCGAGATGGCTATTAGTACGTCGCTAATTTTAGCTAGGGAAGAGAATAGGTCAAGTTAATTTTTTCTCTAAAACTATTTGATTTGTTGAGGTTAGATTTAAGTAGCCCTTTAATCTAGTTTCACGGCTAGAATTGTGATTTTCACGGACGGCTATCACCGACGATCAACGGAGCCGTCGATAATAGTCGACGGTGCGCACACGCTACGAAAATGAAATGACTATTAGTAACAGCTTAGAGAGGGCCGCATTGACTGTCGGTGATTTAATATATCAACAGCGGGCTCTCTTGCTGCCTCTAGGATCATCGCTTGTGAGTCGATGGTGCGCACGCGGTGAGAAAATAAAAAAAACTAATAAGTGACGGCTTAGAGAGGGCTGCATCGGCCGTCGATGATTTAATAATTCAATATTGACAATTTAGCGACAATCGCTTCGACCGTTGATGAAGAGTCTTTTATTTGCGTTCATGCTTGCCCCTTTCTTTCTTCCTTCTTCTTTTTCCTCCTTGCTACCGCCGTTGCTCCCCGCCGTTGCCACCTCTTCTTTGTCGGTTCTCCGTCGCTCATCTGTTGCTTCTCTGCCACTCCTCCGTTGCTTCTCCGCCGATTCTTCGCCTCCCGGTAACATCCACCGCTTCTCCGTCGCTCCTCTCGGGGCCTTTCTCCGCCCCTTGAAGTTGGGGCCGAAACCTAGGGTTTCGACCCCAACTTCGACGTCTAGTGTCCACCAGCGCACACTCGACTCCTGCATCAAATTTGGGGCCGAAATCCTATGCTTCGGGCCCAATCAAACGGTAGCTTTTTTAATTTTTTTTTTTAATAATTAGGTTTTTTAATATCCATGCTCATTTTTAGGTTTAATAATGTTTTATTAGGTTTAATAAGGGTAGATTAATGTTTTAATTAAGTTTTAATCTTGATTTAATATTTATATTTAATAATTAGATTTTAATCTTGTTTAATTAGTAGATTAGTGTTTAATTAGTACTTTTCATGTTTAATTAGGGTTGTTCAATAATTAGTCAACGCTTAATTGTGATGTTTAATTATTGTTTAATTGTTGTGTAATTAGGATTTTATAGATTTAATCTTAGATCGATCGAGTTGATACCTATCACGTATGTATCGATGAGTCAGATGACATAAATTTGCAAAGTACCCTTAGATTCATCCGGGTATTGTATGTTCGTGTAAACAAAGTTAATGATCTTTTACACGATCTACAGTCCTTGAATTGTCCTTAATTGGACAGTTTGAGAACATAGTTATTTATAGGGTAATTACTTGAATATATCCTAAACTATGCACTTTGTCTCAAATCTATCATGAACTTTGACTTTTCCAAATTGCATCTTCAACTAACACATTTGTATCAATTGCATTCCTCTGTCAAAATTCTGTTAGCTACCCCGTTAACCCTGTGACGTGGCATCCACACGTGTATTAAAAACATATTTTTTTACCTGATTAAAAAATTAATTTTTTAAAAAACTTTGTTTTTTTGTTTTTTGTTTTTGGTTCACATGTGCTTCTTTATTTCCATGAATAGTCCTCACCAATATCCATGTGTCCTCGCCACTCAGGGCAACGAAGTGTCGGGCGTCGCCGCGCACCGGCACCGCGATGGCCACCCTGCACCACCCCTGGCTCTGTCAGAGGAGGCGGAGGCACCAGTCTCTCCTTTGGACCCCAGTAGTCTGCTGGGGCCTGACTGGAGAGACTGGCGCCTCTGCCTACTCCAGCGAAGCCAGGATGGTGCAGGGTGGCCATCGCGGTGCCGGCGCGCGGCGGCGCCCGACCTTTCGTTGCTCTGAGTCGGGAGGACACATGGATATTGGTGAGGACTATTCATGGAAATAAAGAAGCTCACGTGGACAAAAAAAACAAAGTTTAAAAAATATATATTTTTTGAAATACACGTGTGCATGCCACGTCACAGGATTAACGGGGTAGCCGACAGAATTTTGACAGAGGGATGCAATTGATACAAATGTGATAATTGAGGATGCAATTTGGAGAAGTCAAAGTTCACTATAGATTTGAGACAAAGTCCATAGTTCAGGATATATTCTTACCCTTATTTATATTGCACTTAGTTGTTTCTTTTAGCTTTTTGTTATTCATAAATTTTGGCTATTGTATCTCCCTTGTTCTCTGATATGCGCTTAGATGATATGCATATTTCGAGAACTAGATGGAGATATTGCCAAAATTTAGAATGAAAAAAAGCTAAAAGAAATACTTAGTGCAATATATAAATAACATGAATCTCGAATGGAATACGACCATCTCACCTAAAGACATTAATTGAAGATATTATCATTGATTGACAGAATCATGTCAGGCGATCGAAATTGGATATACCAACATTTTGATCGTAGAGCTTTAATGAATGAGTTTCGATTAGACATATCTTACTTCTTAAATTTTGCCTATTCGAATTGCAAATTCATTAGCGGTGATAAAATTCGATGTTCGTGCTGCAATTACACGAACGCGAGATTTTTTAATCAGGAAACTATCACTATACATTTGTATACAAAAAGATTCATACAAGGATATTTTCGATGGACTTGTCACGGTGAGTCACATGATGTTGGGACGACGAGCAATCTGGTCGTTCAAACTCATGGTGAATCTTCTTCTACTGGTGTTTCTTCATCCAGTCCATCTAATCCATATAGTACAACGATAGTTGATAGTCTTGGCTGTCATTTCTACTTGAATGATAATGTTGAGCCAGTTACTGAGATGTTAGCGCCACCAAATACTACGAGTGTTGATGTCACAAAAGTACAACTTGCGATAGAGATTGAATTATCGAATAGAGTGACCGTAGAATTTTACGAGATGTTGAAAGCTATCGATGAATCTTTGTATGAGAATTGTTGTAAATACATAAGATTTTTGGCAATAACACAACTCCTGAACATCAAGTCCATTTGTAATATTGGCGGGGTTGCGTTTGATCAGATTACAGGCTTTATCAAAGGAATGCTACCTCCAGATAACAAGTTTGAGCCAACTTTTTATAAGACGAAAATGTTAATGAGAAAATTAGGGCTTAGGTACGAAAAGTAACACGTATGCCCGAATAACTGCATTTTATATTATAAAGAAAATGCACAGTTGGATAAATGCCCAGTATGTCAACATCCTTGTTACAAGAATATTGTTCCGACAAAAAATATCTCGTTTAAGGTGCTTCGGTATTTTCCACTAACACCGAGGCATCAAAGATTATTCACGCTGGAAAAATATCCCTTAGATGAGTTGGTATGCAAGAAGTCGATGATACAGTAATGACACATCCATCTGATAATGAAACATGGAAACATTTGGATAGATGTTATCCTTCATTTGCTAGGGATATTAGAAATGTTTGGTTGGGATTGTGCACATATGGTTTTAATCTATTTGGTCATTCGACAACTCCTTATTCAGTTTGGCCAGTGTTGTTAACCGTTTATAATTTGCCACCGCCAATGTGTATGAAAGATGAATTTATCTATCTTTCGATGATTATTCCGGGTCCTAAGAGTCCACAAAAAGATATTGACGTGTTTCTTTGACCCCTAATTAATGAATTGAAAATATTGTAGATTGAGGGAGCTATCACTTATGATTATCACCGAAAGCAAAACTTCACTTTAAGAGCTACTGTCTTGTGGACAATCAATGATTTTTTGACCTATGGTTGGAGCACGCATGGACGACTCTCTAATCAGTATTATATGGAACACTCTAAATCATTCAATCTTCAAAACTGACGGAAAATTTCATTATTTGATTGTCATCGTTGATTCCTACCGGCTAACCATCAGTATTGAAGGAATCACAATAAATTTACCAAGGGCGGAGTCGAAATGGATGAGCCACCACCATTATTGTCTGGTGAATATATATTAGCATGTATTTCCTTACTTCTAGAGATAGTGTTTGGTCAGAATGAAAGAGTGTCAGACTTTAGTCAAACACATAATTGGGTCAAAAAAATATCTTTGGGAAATTATTGTATTGAAGTTCATTATTGATACGGCAAAATTTGGACGTCATGTACATTGAGAAAAATGTGTTTGATAATATTTTTAACATTTTGGTGGATATTTCAGAAAAAAGTAAAGATAATGTGAAGGCCCGACATGATCTTAAAATATATTGTAAGAGGCTAGAGTTGGAGTTACTAAAGGTCAACAAACGATATCTTAAGCTGAATACGCCATATGTGTTAAATAAACAATAGATGAAAGAGATTTATCAATGGATCAATGAACTCAGATTACCTGATGGATATGCCTCAAGCTTATCTTGATGTGTGAACCTTGATGATTGCAAAATAT
This sequence comes from Canna indica, assembly GCA_034359265.1. Taxonomy (NCBI): domain Eukaryota; kingdom Viridiplantae; phylum Streptophyta; class Magnoliopsida; order Zingiberales; family Cannaceae; genus Canna; species Canna indica. Next base: position 23,564,273 of record CP136898.1, on the reverse strand, counting down.
CAGGGATGAAGAGCCACAATTGACATGTATACATGCAGATATTGCTTTCGATCGCATTCTGTTGAGACTATTACTCAAATGATGATAATATCGATGAGGAATAATTGTAAATGAATAGTATATCTTCTATTAAAACTATCTCTTATATATATATAATCTAATTATATGCTTATTCAATAGCTCTGGTGGGTCGAGGTTATAGTCGCAGGAGCTCAGCCCGACTTTCACAGCCAGTCGATCCTCCAATCGACAAGACTCCAGTTTTCGCTCTAGTCGCACATCCTCCTGTTGTTGAGGCTAGTTAGTCGCGACGTAGGCTGACACGCGAGCTAAACAAGATTCTACCTCCGCCAGCCATGGTGGCATGCAGATTGATTAGCATGCAAGGGCATAGGTAATGTATTATTATTTATTATTTATATATAATTCAATATATCATAATATATCATTGTACTTTATTTGTGCTGTGCAGGTTCAAGCATCAAGAATGCTATGCAACGACAGTGAAAATGACATGACAATGATAAATATGCTACAATGAAAAGAAACACAAATGAGCAGATATATTTATATGTATGATCATCAAGGTCTTTTAATTAATCATGACTCCCACTAATTTTCGCGGTTGCTAAATAACCCTTCGGTTGGGAAGCGGGAAGCCCTTGTTGGTAGACTTTCTTTGGGAAAAATGGAATCCTACTTCTCCTACTCGGGTTTCACATATAACACGATAAACTCTAATAGGTCAATGGGTAAACTCTTTACTGATCATATCTCCATGTGACTTCCATAAATTTATGCCTCTAAGGTAACTATGGTCTTGTGTGTGCACAACAAACTATAGAACCCTAGTTGAGTCGGATCCATCGTTCTTATACCCCGACGAGAAAACAACTACCCTTGAGTGTAGCTCAACAAGGTAAGTCATGTTCAAGTCGGTAGTAGAGACACATCTCATGTGCCATATGGGGTGCATCGTGTCAACTTGCACAATGGGTCTTGTGTGTGCACAACAAACCCGCCGCGTTCGTAGACACACTCTAGTCCCCATAACGATGGAAGGCATTACCGGTATCCTTGATACCTTAGCCATTCATACTCAATATTGGTGGAGGATTCTTTCATGCAATTATTTTTTCTAAGCTAACAACATATTGCAGCACAAGCAGTAAATAAAAGCATAAAGAAAAATAAGGATGATTGTGGATTTTCTAAATAATCCACCTGGGCCACATGGTGAATTAAGGCCGTCATCCTAGGGTTCTTGGAAGCGTCGTCTCGCCAAGGTGCTGCCAAAAATCCTCAAGTGGGTTTTCAATTTAAACAGCGCCTTCACAGGGTTCAAGCAGTCATCTCCATGGAGCCGAACACCACCTCTCAGTGCGCACACCAAAATTGGGCAGCAAGCATGCTCAATATTAACTCATCCCTAAATTTCTAATTTCACATATTTAAAAGAAGAAGACCACAACAACCCTTGGGGAGAGGTTTAAAGAGAGGGAGAAGAGATTTACAATCAGATTTCTCAAGGTAAAGGCAGGGGTACGCAGGCCCTATTTGAAATTTACATTGTAAAAATTTCACAAATTTACAAGCAATCAACACAACCAAATTTACACCCAGTCCATAATCATCCTTTCATGCACCTTATCAAATAAGCAAAAGGAAAGAAAAAACATAACCAAAAACCATGCTAATCGGGTTATGTTTCCATCTAAAATGTGTTGTGAGAAGCGTGCTGAAAATCCAGCTTTACGGGGCTGTTCAACCATGAACCCGCAAGACTTTTTGACTTTGGTTTTTGTCCCATAAGAACATGAACAGTAGGCTTCAATGTTGACTCAACGCTTGAGCCACAAAGCCTACAACCAACTCAAGAAGCCCCAGAAAACACAACAATCGCAATAATATGTTTTGGACGTGAACAGTTCGTGAACGCAGCAATAACGTGAAAACATAATTCCAAAAATCGTTGAAGGTGGCTCTGATACCACTGTTGGGATACATAGAGGAAATGCAATGGAAAATAGTAATTTAAAAAATTCAAAGCACATCCAAAACAACTATCTACTTTAGCGATACTAAGGAATTCAACATGAGAGGAAGGAGCAGAATTTATACCTCAAGTCATAGAGCAAAGGGGGCTGCTCTCATCCTGAATATGAAACACATACGTGCACATCCTCCAATGGAAGTCCTCACCAAGCACCTTGTAACAAAAGGGGCAGCGATCTCTCGGATTCATTGTGGCTCAACGGAGAAATTTCTCAACTCCGATTTGAACTAAAGAATGGTCGGCCCTTCCACCAAGAATCGGGCAGCGAGCAAAGGGAGAAAAGTGATGAGAAACCAATAAATGAATTCACACAAGGAGAGAATACCTTGCTGGAATTTTTGGGCTCCTCCAAAGAATTAATCCTGCAGCGATTTCCGGCGAGGGAACGGTCCGTCGGAGCTTCACCAAGTGAGCGGATGAACAAGAGGGGAAACTCCAAGGTGCGGCTAGAAATTGGAGATGGATAACAATTTCGAGATAGATAAATCATCATTAGGGGTTTTGGCCAACCCGTATTTATATCTCCACGGGGCGGCGAAAATAGCTGCCCCTGTTCAAATTCAAACTCACCTATGAATTCGAAATTTCAAGGTTTGCCTCCAATTAGTTCCTTATCTGATAGGGATGAATTATATTTAACTCCCTATGAAATAGGGAGTCTAAACTAATCTCCCTATTTAATAGGGAGATTAGGCGCATGGGGAGACCATGCTTGGTATCCCCTTATTCGAATTTGAATTCGAATCAAACATTTTATTCAAAATAGAATTACGTTTACCACCTTGTGAGAGCCGACCCACCACGAACCATGCGCCGGTTCACTCATTGAACCATACCATGGGTTCGGTTTGGTTCAACGCATGAGTCGTACAAAGGGTCGTGCCTAACTTATTGCATGACGTACCTTAAAAATTAAGGTTTCGAGGAACTCCTTCCTCGAGTATTTATAATTCGATAAAATCGGAAACACTTTTCTAATTTTGTTTGTAACAAAAACCATGATCGTGTTGCGGCATGTCCATGCTAGTAGACATTTGTTAGACGAATGACCTACATTAGAGGAGGGGTGAATACACTACTGAAAAAATAAGCATCAGCAATGGCTCTAGCCGTTGCTGAAAACCATCAACAACGGCTTGCAACGGCCCTACCCGTTGCAACGGAGCCGTGGCAGAAAATCGCGTTGCTTATAACTTAGCAACGGCTCAACAACGGCCGCTCGGGTCATTGCTAATAATATTATCAGCAATGGTTTTGCCACGGACATGGAGCCGTTGCTGAAAACATTAATAGCAATGGCTGGTGAGTCCGTAGCAACGCCGTTAGTAAAAGACCGTTGCTAAACCGTTGTTGTTGGTCATCAGCAACGGCTTTCGATAAACTTTTAGCAACGGCTTTCCCACGGACGGCCGTGGGAAAGCCGTTGCTGATGATGTGAACCTGGAAACGAAAAAAATTAAAATTTCAAATTTCCATTGATACATTGATACATTATCTGATACATAACTCACACACCCATACACCCATACACACATTCATTCACACATCACAAATACACCAAGATATACATCAAAACAATTATATTTATATTTATAATTATCCACAATAGTATAAAAACTATTCAAATGCAAAATTGAAGTATCAATATCCAAACAAAATAAATTAAACAAGTATAATATCTCAGTAACAAAGTCAATATAAAAAAATCTCACGATGATGATGGAGGATGGCCTGGATCATATGGCGGGGTCTGGAGTGCTTGAGTGTACACTGGCATGAACTGACTCGAGGACAATGGATGAGATGATGCCGAAGAGATGCCTGCTTCGGGATGACCTGACATGTAGCGTAGCATAGCATGCATCTCCGCCATCATCTGACTCTGGCGCTCCATCATCTCAGTCTGACGCGCGATCGTCTCCTCTAGAGTCCTTATTCTGCTACTATGATCATAACTGGATCTGGAGGTGGACGGCCGCTCACCAACGACCGGAGGGGTCGGTGCCCCAAGTGGCCCTAGCACGGCTCGCGCATGACCATTATCTACAAAGCCATATACGCGGCCATAGTCCCAGCCACCTACGGCCTCGACCCACGTTGCTGCGTCAAAGTCCTCGGGGGTGCCCCCGCGCTGCACCACCGTCTGGCTGTAGGTCTCCTACTCGAGTTTGATTTTTTGTTTAATATTTATCATAAAACTTAAATTATAACTATATAATGAATAATTTAAACAAATATATAGTTACCATAATGTATGCAGCGCGGTTGTCGATGTACTCCCCCGTCCCATGTGCTCGACGGTGAGTCCGCTCAAACACCGCCATCGGGGAGGGTCGCTGGACAGTCCCGTCATCCGACACCGTCGTCTACATTTACAAAACATAATACATTAATTAGTACACATAGTAACAAATAAAATATATAATTAAAAGGTATACTTACCATACGGTTCGCATGCACTGCAAATGCAATAGAGCCGCCGGTGTGACGCGCTGCTCCCCCCGACATACGATTTTTAGCCGCATTCCTAGAAACCTCCTGCCATCGATCCGTCGACCATATTCCCACGAGCTGGTCCCATATATCCGGAGTAATCCAATCGGGGCCGTATCCCCGAGTCTCCGCGATGTTAGTAGTCCCAGCTCGTGCCATCGCCTGGGATCGGGCTTGCCCCAGCTGCCCGTTGTACCTTGCCCGGGAAATAGCCTCTCAGGCAGTGTAAATGAAGGGCCTCTGGTCCTCAGCCCATGTATAGCGAGTCTGTGGAATACATGTTGGTGACTCTGTGGCTGGTGGAGGCTGCCACCTATTCGGCCCGCGTGGCCACCTGCGTCTGGATGTACTAGCCTCGGCAGTATCATCGGCATGAGGATCAGCAACAGGAGGATCAGCAGCATGAGTATTTGTTGGAGTCTCACCGATCAGAGACTCCGAAGCTCTCCTGCGACGAAAACCACGACCAGACATATCTGTCGAATAGACATATAATCATATTATTGTATAAATAGTATAGATATATTTAATAAAATATATACTTTACAATTATTCCTCATCATCTGAATAATAGTCTTCGAATTATTCCTCTTCTTCCTCTTCTTTATCTCCAGCTTCCTCAATTTCATGATCGTCATTATCAACATATTTAACTTTTAATTGAATTGACGTTGTGTCTGCATCCTCAAGTATTGGAATAATATGATCTACAGTAGGAGGATCATCTTCTTGATAGAAACCATCTGTCATATCAAGTATCAGCTCATTTTCTCCTACTATCGAATCAATTTTTCCTCTACCTTTTGTCTTACAGACTACACGCCAATGTGCTCTATCTTTATTTCGAGCCAGATACTTCACGTAATATAATCTCGTAAAATTCTACAGCTTCTTTATTCGGTAATTCAATCTCTACCGCAGTTTGTACTTGTGTGATATCAACCGCTGTAGTATCTGGTGGGACTGATGTCTGAAGAACTGGCCGATCAACATTATCATTCAGGTGGAATTGACCCCCAAGACTATCAAGTATCATAGTTCTATAGAGATTAGATTGACTAGATGAAGAAGCACCAGCAGAGGAAGATTCACCATATGTCTGAACAACAGGATTACTCGACGTCCCGACTTCATGTGACTCTCCGTGACAAGTCCATAGAAAATATCTTGGTGCAAATCCTTTGCTATATAGATGTAGAGTGACAGTCTCCCAATCCAAAAATCATCCATTCAAACAAATGCGACACGGACATCGGATTTGATCACTGATGCTAATGAAATTCTGATTCGAATAGGCGAAATTTAGGAAGTACGTTACGCCTAATCGAAACTCATTCGTTAAAGCTCCACGATCAAGACGTCGGTACATCCAACTTCGATCAACCGATATAATTCTATCAATCAATGACAATTTCTTTGGTTAATGCCTTTAGGTGAGATTGTCCTATTCCATTCGGGATTTATGTTATTTATATTGTACTAAGTACTTATTTTAACCGCTAATTTCATTCTAAATTAATTTTGGCAGCATCTCCCTACAGTTATTTGAATACGCATATCATCTGGGCGCGTATCGGAGAACAAGAGAGATGCTGCCGAAATTTAGAATAATTAGTTAACGGTTAAAACAAAAACGTAAGTGCAGTACAAATAACTATATTCCCAAATTATCCAATCAAGGATAATTCAAGAATTGTATGTCGTATAAAAGATCATATACTTCTTTTACACGAACATACAATCCCCGAACGGATCTAAGGTTTTTGCTAAATCATATCTGACTCATCGATGCGTACGTGAAACATATCAACTCGTCGGATGGATGATTATTTTCTAAATATTTTGAGTCAGTTCGAGTCCATATTGGATAATTCCGACACGAGTCCAAATTAGACGATTCCGGCGGGAGTCCAAAATGAACTATTTCGGCGCGCGTCCGAAGTGGATGATTCCGACGCGAGTCCACTGAGGACAACTTTGGACTAATTAACAATATTTTAACTAATTAATTAATATTAATCTACATCATTTTCATTAATTTAAATAATTAACCTACCATTATTAAATATTAATCTAACTAAATTAAACTAAAAATTAATATAAACTCTAAAAATTAATCTAAACCGTAAAAATTATCTAACAAATTAAACAATTAATTAAATAATTAATTAACAAATAAATAAATAAATCTAAAACTACGATTTCCGGTGCTGGAGTCCGGTGGACTCCGGCGCCGACGTACAGTGTTCGGACACTGTGTCCGGACACTGTACAAGCTCCGGCAGCGGCCATTGGCCGTCCGCCGCCAACCGAAACCCTAAAAATAGGGTTTCGGTCGGATTTCCCATCGGCCGCAACGGGAAGAGAAGGCCGGGCGGCGAGGAATACCTAAAATCGGCGGTCGAGGACGGATGGCAGCATCGACAGCGGCAGCTCGACGGCGTCAGCATCGGCAGCGGCGGTGGCGAGAGGAGGAGGCGGCGATAGCAGTGGGAGGAAGAAGGGGCGGGTGCGATCTGCGACCTATATAAACTTATCAGCAACGGCTGACTCGCCCATTAAAAAGCCGTTGCTGATAAGTTATAATCAGCAACAGCTCACTTGTCCGTTAGAAAACCGTTGTTGATAATTAAAATCATCAGCAACGGCTCGCATGTCCGTTAGAAAGCCGTTGCAGATACAACATATCTGCAATGGCTTGAGCGGCCGTAAGAATGCCATTGCAAATAACAACGGCTTGAGCGGCCGTTGCTGATAGTCGTTGCTAAAGACTCAATTTCTAGTAGAGATAGTGTGTTTACTAAACTTTAACCTAAATCCGGTTTTAATCGTTTCTTACAATCTTTAAGTTAATGCTCAATTCAACTAGATGAATGCGGAAGCGAATAAACAAGTAATCAACACACAAAGAATCAATGCTAACATAATGAGATTTATAGTGGTTCAGCCCCGATGCCTACTCTACTACCTAAGCACCTCGCTTAGGATTTCACAACCACTTGTATTAACTTTTCTTTCCTTCAAATGAGGGTCTACCAAGGCCTTACCTCTCACACTAGAGAGTGCCTCTACCTCAAATCTAAGGAACACTAAAGTTACAAACAAGTGAACCAATGTGTGTCACCCACACCTTCTTACAAACACAAGTAAACAAGAAACAATAAGAAAATACAATAATAATTGAGCAATAATCAAAACAATAAACTACTTAGCTCCAATTCGAGATTCTAGCTTCCTCTTGATGCCTTCGATGATGAAAGTCAAGGTTGAAGGTCCAATCAAGAAGGTAGAATTTCAAAGCTAGGATTTTGCACAAAGATTGACTCAATAAAGCTTCGAGATGATCAATAGATGGCTCAAGAAGTGTTAGATTCTTTGGAAGGCAAGTTTGGGTCTTATATAGAGATCCCAGTGGTAGGAGCTTGGTCTCCAACAAGCTCAACGGGTAGAAATTTAAAATAGAGCCATTGAGGATATTTTGGGAATTCTGGACAGTTTGACTAGTTGAGGTCATTCTGGGAATACTTGGAAGGTACTAGTACTTTCTGGTCGAAGTCCGGGCTATTCCGGAATGCCCATCTGAGCTATTCCAGGTTATTCCGGAATGTCCATCCAGGATGTTCCGAGCTATTTCGAGATGTTCCAAGCTATTTCGAGATGTCCATTCGGAATATTTCGGGTTATTCTGGGATGTTACAATATCTCATCCGGAATTTTATTTATGACTTGAAAACTCTAGGTAATTCATTAGGTTAATGTCCTAGGGATATTTGCATTATTATGAGGATTAATACAATCATTCTAGACACGTACCCTAAACCTAAACTCTATTATTCCAACATCCTAGGGATGTTCCAACATCCTTCTGATTCACCGATTTTTCGATATCTCCGATCGCGGACGACGTGCGCCAACCAACTTGAAACCTAAAAATATTTCTCTATGAATATATTAGTTCCATGTTTATTATCATCAAAACCAAGATTTAGACCAAGGTTGAAAACCTTAGGCGAATAATCTCCCCTTTTTTGATGATGACAAACAACCTTAAGCATAGAGGTTGAAAATATTTTCATTTAAGCATAAAAGAAGTCAATCATGGTCGGCCAGAAGTATCCTGCCCGGAGGATCTTGGCTTTCAGAGATCTTCCTCCGATGTGATTATCGCAAATGCCTTCATGCACTTCTATTACAAAAGTGTAGATGATGTTTTTCCATAAAAACAAATCTTGACCTTCTCGGTTGCGATTGAGGCTAGGGGTTCGACTTGATGTGAAGTAGTCGATTGCTACTACCAAATATTTGATTTGTCCTGACGCTTGGAAGAACAAGCCTAGGAGGTCGATGCCCCACTTATGAAATGGCCAGCTGACTTTCGAGCTATGTAGCGGTTCGAGATGCATCTTTGAGATCTCAGAGAATCTTTGGCACTTGTCGCACCTTTTGACGTATGGAGCACAGTCTATTTTTATAGTTGGACAAAAATATTCGTCCGGAGGATTTTGGCCACTAAGGATCTTCCCCTGATGTGATTGTCGCAAATGCCGTCATGTACTTCTACCATCACTATTTCTATTTGTGTTCAGCCGATGCATCTGAGCAACGATTGGGAGTATCCTCTTTTGTAGAGTTGGTCATCGAGAAGGGTGTAGTAGCTCGTCGTCCTTATGAACATATTTGGATTGGAGGTGTGCTCCAGTATATCACCTTGCCTGAGGTAAAGTATGTATGGGGGTCCTCCAGTCGGTACTTTGCTCGACTGTTTGGACTTCGACCGAGATGTTCGCCGATTGAATGCTTGGTTAGTCGAGGACTTGTTATATGACTGACTTGTAGTTTTGAGGTTTTTTGGTTCTGGCGAGCTTGAATCACACTATTATCAAAATTAGTCATTAAAGAATTTATTATGGAGAGATACCTTTCTAGAGAGGGTCCCTCGCTTAGCAGTTGTCATTGACTTATCCTACAACAAGTTGTGAGTCGCTTTTGATGATCACTTTTCAGGCCTTTATGTCCTGGGCGAGCATCAGCCCGATCAGGGTTCATATTTTGCGTGGTTGTTGGCCTTGAATTAGAACAGTAGGGATTGCTCTAGGGCGATTCCCTGACCATTCTCCAGGATGATGCCAACTCTTCTTCCTTTTTCGTTGGAGGCGCCATCCATGAATAGCATCCATATTCCGACATGGTTGGGGTTTCTTCCTGGTTTGTGAATCTGGCGACAAAGTCTGCTAATGCTTGGATTTTGATAGGGCCTTTAGGCTAGTATTTAATGTTGAACTCTCAGAGCGCCAACGACCAAGATATCATCCGTCCGACGAGCTCGGGCTTGGCCAAGACCTGTCTGATCGACTGTTATGTATGTACCTGGATGTGGTGACTCTGGAAGTACGGCCTTAGTCTTCTAGCTGAGATGACTAGGGCGAAGGCAAACTTTTCTAACCTTTAGTATATGGTTTCAGTTCATTGGAGGACCTTGCTGATGGAGTAAATCGGTTTTTGATCCTTTCCCTGTTCTCAGACTAGCACCGAGCTGAGGATGTTTTTTGTAACTATGAGGTAGAGGAAGAGCATCTATCCCTATTGTGACTTATCTATAACTGTTGGGCTGGCGAGGAAACTCTTGAGCTCCTCAAGTGCTTGTTGGCATTTCTCGCCTCACTGGAAATCATATTTCTTTCTGAAGATTTTGAAGAGGGGTGCGGCTCTGTCGGCCAACCTAGAGAGGAATCTTGATATGGTGGTCATTCTTCTTGTAAGTTCTTGCACCTCTTTTATGTTGCGCGGGCTACACATTTCTTGGATGGCCCGACACTTCTTGCGATTGACTTCGATTTCTCGATTAGTAAGCATGAAACCAAGAAATTTACCATCGTGGACTCTGAAGGCACACTTCTTTGGGTTTAATCTCATGTTGTAGTGTCTGAGTTGGTTGAAGGTTTCGATGAGATTATTGCAATGGTCCCCAATGGTTGATGTTTTGTTGACCATGTCGTCCGCGTACTCATCTATGTTTCGGCCAATCTGATGTTCGAAGACCTTGGTGAATCTGATTTCTCTGATGAAATATCCTTTCAGTAACTTTTCAGTCTCTTTGAGAGATGCTTGTTGGTGCTCAACCCCAAGCGTTCTTTTCTTCTGTGTCACGGGCTTGACCCGGGGGTTGATGGCGGGTTCGTGGAAGATAACTTGAGGGTCTATTCCTGACATATCGGCTGGCATCCATGCGAAGATGTTGGCGTTGTCTCTGAGTACAGTGCCGAGTTGAGCTTTGAGCTCGGCGGGGAGGTGAGCTCCCATGTAAGTAACATGTTTAGGGGGAGCCCCGAGTTGTACGGGCTCCAGGTCGTCAGCGGGTTGGGGCCACTCTTGGACGTCTCCTCTGGGGTCTAATTCGGAAATTTTGGGTTGCTATTTCGTGTGAAGAATTGAAACTTCCGGCTAGGATAAGATACCCGATATTTCTTCCGGCTCGATCGGCCTTAGCTTTAGACATTGATTATAACATATGCGAGCTTCCTTCTGGTCTTGTAGATTTTTATCAATTCTTTCGAAATCATATTCATAAAATGATATTCCCGGGCTAGGTCGGGAAGGTGACCTTCCTCTTCCGCCACGGTCCCGCTCACGACGATCTCAATCTTCACTCTTTTTGTCAGGCTTCTTGGACTTTTTGTCCTCGGTGGTGTCCTTGGAAATTTGCCTATTAGCCTTCATGGCCTCTCGGAGTTCTTCCATCTTCATGTAGCATACGATATTTTCTCAGAACTCAACTATATTCTTGGGCTTTGCTAGAGCGATGTGGTCAGCGAAGTGTCCAGCCTTTATACCGTGCTTGATGGAAAACAGCTCGATGTGTGGGTCGAGGTTTAGGATGTCCATGGCCACTGGATTGAACCTCTTCATGTAATATATCAGCGACTTGTGTTGTCGCTGCTTAATGTAATGAAGGGAGTCTTCGGTCTTGGAGTACATCCGCGACGAAGAGAACTGATTGGTGAAGGCTTGGGAGAGCTCCTGGAAGGTATGTACAGACCCTAACAGGAGGGTAAAAAACCAAAGCAACACGGCCTTCTCCGAGAACACTACTAGAAATTGAGTCTTCAGCAACGGCTATCAGCAACGGCCGCTCAAGCCGTTGCTATTTGCAACGGCATTCTTACGGCCGCTCAAGCCGTTGCAGATATATTGTATCTGCAATGGCTTTCTAACGGACACGCGAGCCATTGCTGATTATTTTAATTATCAGCAACGGCTTTCTAACGGACAAGTGAGCCGTTGCTGATGATAACTTATTAGCATCGGCTTTCTAACGGGCGAGTGAGCCGTTGCTGATAAGTTTATATAGGTCGCAGATCGCGCCCGACCCTTCTTCCTCCCACTGCTGCCGCCGCCGCCTCCTCCTCCCGCCTCTCGCCGCCGCTGCCGACGCCGACGATGGTGACGACGCCGAGCTACCGCCGCCGACGCCGCCGTCCGTCCTCGACCGCCGATTTCAGGTAATCATCGCCGTCCGACCGTCTCTCCCCGTTGCGGCCGGCGGGAAATCTGACCGAAACCCTATTTTTAGGGTTTCGACCGGCGGCGGTCGGCCGATGGCCGCCGCCGGAGCTTTTACAGTGTCCGGACACTGTACGCCGGCACCGGAGTCCACCGGACTCCGGCGCCGGAAATTGCAGATTTATATATTTTTATTTTTTTATATATGTTAATTAATTATTCAGATTAATTGTTTAATTTGTTAGATTAATTGTTTAATTTGTTAGATTAATTTTTAGGGTTTAGATTAATTTCAGAATTGTCCACTTCGGACGCGCGCCGGAATCGTCCACTCGGACTCTTGCCGAAATCGTCGAATTTGGACTCGTGTTGGAATTGTCCAATATAGACTCGAACTGTCTTGAAACATTTAGAAAATAATCATCCATCCGATGAGTTGATATGTTTCACGTACGCATCGACGAGTCGGATATGATTTAGCAAAACCTTAGATCCGTTCGGGGATTGTATGTTCGTGTAAAAGAAGTAGATGATCTTTTATACGACGTACAATTCTTGAATTGTCCCTGATTGGACAATTTGGGAATATAGTTATTTGTACTGCACTTATATTTTTATTTTAACTATTAACTAATTATTCTAAATTTCGGCAACATCTCTCTTATTCTCCGATACGCGCCCAGATGATATGCGTATTCGGAGAATTGTAGGGAGATGCTGCCGAAATTTAGAATGAAGTTAGCGGTTAAAATAAGTACTTAGTGCAATATAAATAACATAAATCCCGAATGGAATAGGACAATCTCACCTAAAGACATTAACCAAAGAAATTGTCATTGATTGACAGAATCATGTCGGCTGATCGAAGTTGGATGTACCGACGTCTTGATCGTGGAGCTTTAACGAATGAGTTTCGATTAGGCATAACGTACTTCCTAAATTTTGCCTATTCGAATCGGAATTTCGTTAGCATCGGTGATCAAATCCGATGCCCGTGCCGTATTTGTTCGAATGGACGATTTTTGGATCGGGAGAGTGTCACTCTGCATCTATATAGCAAAGGATTTGCACCAAGATATTTTTTATGGACTTGTCACGGGGAGTCACGCGAAGTCGGGACGTCGAGCAATCCTGTCGTTCAGACATATGGTGAATCTTCCTCTGTTGGTGCTTCTTCATCCAGTCAATCTAATCCCTATAGAACTATGATACTTGATAGTCTTGGGGGTCAATTCCACCTGAATGATAATGTTGATCGGCTAGTTCTTCAGACATCAGTCCCACCAGATACTACAGCGGTTGATATCACAGAAGTACAAACTGCGGTAGAGATTGAATTACCGAATAAAGAAGCTGCAGAATTTTACGAGATGTTGAAAGCTGCCGATGAACCTTTGTATGAGAATTGTCCTAAATACACTAGATTTTCAGCAATGACACAGCTCCTAAACATCAAGGCCGATTGTAAAATCAGCGGAGTTGCGTATGATCGGATTGCAGGATTGATTAATGGAATGATGTCTACTGATAACAAGTTTGAGCCTACTTTTTATAAAACTAAAAAGCTGATGAGAAAATTGGGGCTTGGGTATGAATAAACAATAGATCAAAGATGTTTGTCAATGGGTAAAAGAACTCAGATTACCCGATTGATATGCTTCAAACTTATCTCGATGTGTGAATGTCGATGATTGCAAAATATCAGGGATGAAGAGCCATGATTGTCATGTATTCATGCAGAGATTACTTATCTCGATGTGTGAATGTCGATGATTGCAAAATATCAGGGATGAAGAGCCATGATTGTCATGTATTCATGCAGAGATTACTTCTGATCGCATTTCAAGATCTTCTACCTGATAATATTTGGGGTTCGTTGACTGAATTAAGTATGTTTTTAAGAAACATCTGTGCAAATGTCCTTCGAGTCGAAGATATGTCAACACTTGAAAATAATATTGTTGAAATCATATGCAAGCTGGAGCAGTTTTTCCCTCCTGCATTTTTTGACTCGATGGAGCATCTACCGATACACTTGGCATACGAGGCACGAGTTGGTGGCCCCGTTCAATATCGGTGGATGTACTTATTTAAAAGATACATGAATCGACTGAAGAAAAAAGTAAAGAACACGCAGCTGTTGAAGGATCAATATCTGAATCGTATATCATCCAAGAAATTTCAACATTCTGCTCATTTTACTTTGAATCGACAGTACATACAAGATTTGATCGTCTTCCACGTAACGACGACGGGGGTGTTCGACATTCAGATGGACGTTTAAATATATTTTATCACTCTGGTCGTGCTTTTGGTTCTCGTCCATCTCGACACTTAAGCGAGGAAGAGTATCATTTGGCACACTTGTATGTATTACTCAATTGTCCAGAGATTGAACAATTCATTGAAATATTTGACATTGAGATAGTGCAAAAATACTCTATTCACAACGATGAAGAATTGGAGAGATTACGGAATCGTAATTTCTCTACTTGGATTCAGACTTACAACAAAGATCACAGAGCTGAAATAGATGAAAGAATATTTGAATTTGTTAGTGGACCGTCGCGACTTGTGTCGTGCTATAGCGGATATTTTGTTAATGGGTATAAATTTCACGCGGTTGAATATTCATTTACAAAGAAGACGATGAATGCTGGGGTCTGTGTGAAAGGGACAACCTATGTTGAATGTGATATGAATTTTTATGGACTGGTGGAAGAAGTGATAGAGTTGCACTACTTCGGCTTGAAATCAGTTATTCTATTTAGATGTCATTGGTTCAATACAACAGAAAGGGGCATGAAAGTTCATCCAAAATACAAACTTGTTGAGGTTAATTACAAATCTAAATTGGCAGCAAATGAGCCTTTTATATTGGCATCACAAGCCGAACAAGTATATTATGCGAAGTATCCGGCTCGAAATAAAGATAGAGCAGATTGGCGTGTAGTCTGTAAGACAAAAGGTAGAGGAAAAATTGATCCGATAGTAGGAGAAAATGAGCTGATACCTGATATGACACATGGTTTCTATCAAGAAGATGATCCTCCTGCTGTAGATCGTATTATTCCAATACTCGAGGATGCAGACACAACGTCAATTCAATTAGAAGTTGAATATGCTGATGATGACGATCATGAAATTGAGGAAGCTGGAGATGAAGAAGAGGAAGAAGAGGAAGAATTCGAAGACTATTATTCAAATGATGAGGAATAATTGTAAAGTATATATTTTATTAAATATATCTCTACTATTTATACAATAATCTGATTATATGTCTATTCGACAGATATGTCGTGGTTATCGTCGCAGGAGAGCTTTGGAGTCTCCGATCGGTGAGACTCCTACACTTACTCATGCTGCTGATCCTCCTGTTGCTGATCCTCATGCCGATGATACTGCCGAGGCTAGTACATCCAGACGTAGGCGGCCACGCGGGCCGAACAGGTGGCAGCCTCCACCAGCCACAGAGTCACGTAGTTTGATTAGCGTGATTGGGGAGCGGTAATATATCATGAATTATTAATCATTACAAATTCATTATATCATAATATAATATTAAAATTTATTTTTGTTGTGCAGGTTCGAGCAAGAAGAAGTGCCGAGGAGCATTTCTTCTACTATTCGACGATACATGCACGGGGCATGGCCTACGTAGTCTCACGTGCCTAGCGAGCATGTCGACATGTTATGGCGCGAGTTTGAGGCACGTATTTTTTTTTTTTTTACATGCATGATGATTAATATTGGTACTGAT
The DNA here is from genome assembly GCA_034359265.1 of Canna indica. NCBI lineage: Eukaryota > Viridiplantae > Streptophyta > Magnoliopsida > Zingiberales > Cannaceae > Canna > Canna indica. The sequence continues at coordinate 23,548,464 of CP136898.1, read as the reverse complement.
ATTATTATTTTGCAGGCTCGCTATATATGGGCCGAGGACCAAAGGCCCTTCATTTACACTGCCTGGGAGGCTATTTCTCGGGCAAGGTACAACGGGTAGCTGGGGCAGGCTCGGTCCCAGGCGATGGCCCGAGTTGGGAGCACTAACATCGCGGAGACTCGGGGATACGACCCCGATTGGATTACTCCAGATATATGGGACCAGCTCGTGGGAATATGGTCGACGGATCGATGGCAGGAGATTTCTCGGAATGCGGCTAGAAATCGCATGTCGGGGGAGCAGCGCGTCACACCGGCGGCTCTGTTGCATTTGTAGTGCACGCGAACCGTATGGTAAGTATATCTTTTAATTATATATTTTATTTGTTACTATGTGTACTAATTAATGTATTTGTTTTGTAAATGTAGACGACGATGTCGGATGACGGGACTGTCCAGCGACCCTCCCCGATGGCGGTGTTTGAGCGGACTCACCGTCGAGCACATGGGACGGGGGAGTACATCGACAACCGCGCTGCATACATTATGGTAACTATATATTTGTTTAAATTATTCATTATATATTTATAATTTAAGTTTTATGATAAATATTAAACAAAAAAATCAAACTTCAGTAGGAGTCCTACAGGCAGACGGTGGTGCAGCGCGGGGGCACCCTCGAGGGAAAGCTGTTGCTAAAAGTGTATCGAAAGCCGTTGCTGATGACCTACAGCAACGGCTTAGCGACGGTATTTTACTAACGGCGTTGCTACGGACTCGGTGTCCATTGCTATTAATGTTATCCGCAATGGCTCCGGGTCCGTGGCAAAACCGTTGCTGATAATATTTTTAGCAACGGCCCGAGCGGTCGTTGCTGATCCGTTGCTAAGTTATCAACAACGCGATTTTCTGCCACAGCTCCATTGCAACGGCTCAGCCGTTGTTGATGCTCTTCAGCAACGGTTCAGGAACGACATCAGCCGTTGCTGATGCCCATTTTTCTAGTAGTGGAAGGTTGGAAAGGCTCGACAAATGATGGAATTGGTTGTGCCCTTGAGTAGGGGTGAGCATGGACCGATTAAGCAAAAAAAAATCGATTCATTAACTTCGGTTTTTTAAAACCATTAACCGTAAACTGGTCCATTAACTTCGGTTAACCGTTATTTCAGTTTCGATTTTTTCAGTTCGGTTAATCGATAATTTTCAGTTAACCAATAAAATTTTTTAACCTACAAACATAGTAATTTTATGCAAATCATGGAGAAAAATCCAAACAAATATCGAATTCTCATTGAGAAAACAAAAAATGAAAAAATGAAACCACTCGAACCAAGATAATGTTCTACAAAAAGAATTTTTTTAATTTTTTTTATATATTTTTTAATTTTTTTAATTTTTTTTTAATTTTTTTAATTTTTTTAATTTTTTTTTTATAATTTTCTGTAATTTTTTATAATTTTTTTTTAATTTATAAATCATTATTTAATATATATTATTAAAAATTAATAAATTATATCGAACCGGTTGGTTAACCGAAATCGGTGGACTTTTTACCTCTTGGACCGAAACCGAAACTGAAAACCGATTTTTCCAAAAATAAAAACCGAAATCGAAAAAATCGGTTCGGTTAACCAGAAAAACTGATTCGGTTTCGGACCGATTTTTCGGTTAATCGAAATTTTTTTTACTCACCCCTACCCTTGAGGATAGGTGAATTGTCGGATCGCCCATGCCATCATAAGGCTGGAGCGTGGTCGTCAGCTTGAAGTTATCAGGGAATTGAACTACCATGATATGCTCGGCGAAGGATCCTAAGTCGACGGTGGGGGACGAGCGATTTTTCGTGGCCCTAGTGTCCTCCTTTTATCTCTGACATTGTGTGCGTGAGACTTCCCAGAAGACAAAGGCTGATCTGATCTCAGATCTCTCTAAATGGTTATCTCCATCGCGTTCTGAGCGGTGATGCTCGTGCTCGGCCGAGTGTTGTCTCCGATGTTGTCTCAACGCCTCGACCTGGGCTGCTAATATTGGTTCTCCATCTGAAGGTCATTGATCAGACGACAGGATTTTCCTGGTGAAAAGGTCAGCAAGTACTGAGCATCATTCTTTATCGTGTTTTTGCCTAAAATCAGGATGACGCTGCAAATAAGGTTAGCAGGTACTCAGCTTATTGCCAGCCCTAGTGGCAACTAAGGTTACATGATAAATATATTATTTTATACATTTTGGATCAACAAGTAAGCAAATGAATTGACGATACTAGGGAAGGTGACACTAATTTTAAACTTTTCAGAGGATTAGTAATAATCGAAAACTTCGTCAAAGTTAAGATATATTTAACTAAAAACCCTACGCAGAATGTATAATATTATTTATCCAAAGTAAAATTAATGAGCCCATTAACAAATTTCACTACAATTATAATAGAACTTCTACAAAAGCCTCTGAGTAGGACCATGGGCCCATGCCTTCAGAGGACTTTAATTTCCTAATCACTTATCACTAAATTTATAATAGAATTAAATTATTTTTCTGATTAATCCTTCAAATTCTAGCAAATTTGATCCAGGGACTGAATTTTTTTATTTTACAATCTCCAGACTTCTGTAAGTCAAATTTCCCCGCTTCCCTGCGGTAGAACATTTACCCCGTCTCTTATTCCTGGTAAACACACTCCACATCTTTCCCAGCTTCCCTTCTCTCCCCTCTCTCTGACACGCATACCCCGCCACATTCTCTCTCTTTCTCTCTCTATCTCTCGCACTATAACTACTGCATCCTCCCTCCTCCCTCTCTTCCTCTTCACTCCCCTACGCTTCACACATTCCATCCATCTCCTTCCCACGCTAACAGTTCCACTCAAAGAGAAGAAATCAAGGAATGTCTAAAGTCTTGCTTCTGCTCCTCTTCTCTTTCGCGGCTTTCCTAACGACCACGGCGTCGGCCTCCGACGACTATAACGTCTTCGTCTATGCCGGCTGCTCGCAGCCCAAATACACAGTGGGCTCTCCCTACCAAGTCAACGTCGAGTCCCTCCTCGCATCGCTGATCAACGCCGCTTCCTTCTCCTCCTATGCCAACTTCACCTCCGCCCCCGCCTCCGGTGCTTCCCCCGCCTACGGCCTCCTCCAGTGCCGCGGCGACCTCTCCGTCTCCGACTGCCAGTCCTGCGTTCGCTCGGGGCTGTCCCAGCTCTCATCTTTGTGCCCCTCCGCCGCCGGCGCTGCCATCCAGCTCAGGGGATGCTTCGTCCGCTACGGCAACGACTCCTTCCTGGGCAAGCCCGACACCGGCGTCCTCTACAAGAAGTGCGGCCCCGCCGCCGGTGGCGGGTACAACTCCGACCTGCTCTCCATGCGCGACGCCGCGCTCGCCGACCTGACGACGTCGGGCGCCGGCGCCTACCGGGTCGGCGCCGCCGGGTACGTGCAGGCCGTGGCGCAGTGCGTCGGCGACCAGAGCGCGAAGGAGTGCGACGACTGCGTGGCGGCGGCGGTGGCGCAGCTCAGAGCTCTCTGCGGGTACGCCGTCGCCGGCGACGCCTACCTGGGCAAGTGCTACGGCCGGTATTGGTCCAATGGAATCTACACTCCCAAGACCGAAGATCACGGTGAGCGTTTCCTTGTTATCACCGGCGCCGGTGGTCCTGCATCTCTTATATATTATTGTTTGGAGTACTTTAAAGATTTAGTCTACTAAATTATCTTTCATTGTTTGTGTTTATGATCATTTCTTCTTCACTTTATTGCATTATATTCTTTTACCTACTTTTTTTCCTTATATAATAGGATAATAGTTATGTCTAATTTAGTGATATATATTTTCATTTTAATTCATGTGCCTCTTAATTAAAGTCAAAATATAACTAAGTATTTACTGAGAAAACTATTATTGACTTGTATAAAGTATAAACCACAAAATAATTATTATTATCTGAAAAAAAACTCATATATATTAGTTTTATTTAATTAAGTTTTGCTTAATATAAATTAGTTAATTATTTAACAAATATATGGTGGGCTTGGCATTAAAATAATTAAATATAAAGATATGTATAGTATTACATATCCTTCACTTCAAATATTGGAAGGTGCATAATTAATTCCTACATACTTAATTTGTTCTATCTGTTGGGCCAAGCAATGGAGTGTACATAATAAAAAGTTTTGAGGAAATGAGAAAGAAATAGGAAGATCACAAAAAGGATGAGTGGTATATATTTCTCTACATATATTTTGTGTATGTAACTAACTCCAATTCCAAGTTTTTGAGACTCTAGTTTCCCAAAATTAGACTTCATTTTAAATTTAAGTTGTGGAAGAGTTAAGTACATATGACACAGCTTGGTGGACAACTTGATGTGGCACATTCCACCAACCTTCTCTTTCTCACCCAATGAAGTTATGGTCTGAAGAGCTCTCTCTCTTTTAGTCAGGCATGCATTATTCTCATTTTTGTGTTCCTCTACAAAAGGACAACTAAAGAGACCTACAAAAGCATTGAAAGTCCAAGCTTTAAATCATTATATATATATAACTAGAATAATTTATTAATATTTTAATTAATTAAACATAACTTGTCAAATTAGTTGATTATATATATATGTTCAAACAATTAATTAATGCTGTATGCATCAATTGAACTTTTAGATGACTTAAACTTTCTAAATAATTAGAAATCTTTACAAATATTGTATATAAATATGTTATTGTTACTGACTAATCTTCTTTAGTATAATTTTTTTTCCTCACTACAAATGTTTTTTCATCTTCAGGGGATGAGACAGGGAAAACACTGGCAATTATCATTGGCCTCATGGCAGGAGTTGGTCTCATAATTGTCTTCCTTTCCTTCCTTAGAAAAGCTGGAAGTCATGGTAATTAATTGATTTTTGAAGAAAAATTATTTTCCTTAGTTGCAAATAACCTGTTATATATAAATTGTTGGTGTCTAAGTTTCATGCCCCTAAACTCCCAAACTACTTTGTATCCTTTTATTTTTTGAAATGATAATCATTTATGAAGATAAATATATCAGTTTAATAAATAATAAAAAAATTAAAGGAATAAATTAAAGAATACATGCCAGTTTGGGAGTGAAGGGACATACAGTCAAAACACTAATTTAGGATAGATGATGTGTCCTTTTATTCCATTAGCATCATTTGATTCAAATTCTTAACATCATCCTCTCTGGGGTTTTTGGTGTAACTATATTTGCAGGAAAATACTGATCATTGGCATGCAGCAGCCTCCCTTTGTACTGCTTTTGAGGTCTTACTCCAAGTTTTACTTGCCTTTTTCCTGAATATAGTTTAGCTTTATGAGGGGTTCTTTTCTGAGACAATTCCTGAAGATGTGGGGAGACCCTAGAAAGATATGGATGAGCAACTTCCTTGAAATAAGTGAAGGAAGATTCCAAGCAAACCCCACATTGCTCAAAGTCCATGTACAATTGTAGCTGATCATTCTGCTTAATTAATTTTTATTAGGTATTTGGACTGTTGTCATCCAGGGCATGGTGTTCTTGTCTCTTGGTCTGGAGCTACTGTTGGGTGGTGCCTTGGCTTCATCTTCTTGGGCATTCTTGAATCTTCAAGTTGTGCTTTATCTGTGTATAATTGAGCCTTCAATAGTATGCAATCCTTTCAGCCCCCACCAGCTCAATTATTTCAAGTTTCTTAATTAGTTTAACATGGTATACTGATTGCAAAGATCAGTATACATCAGTTCCACTGTGCAACATCAGTGCTTTGAACAGCAGTTCTCAAATATATATGATTCTTTGATCAAAGATAAATATCAACTAATGAAGATTAATTAATTAACTTAACAATAATGTAACTTATATGCAGTTAAACAAATGAATATGCAGTTTTGCTTAGAGAAAAATAAGGATATTGTGAAATCTGTTGCCTTTCCTCATGAAATAGAAATTAGGAGCACTAAATATTGTCATGGTTGATGCATTAATATGTAATATTCCCTGAAAAGGCAAGTGTTAATTAACATATCTCAAGAATGATGAAGTTGGATGTTAAAAAATGGAGCTTGAGTACTGACAAAGCTGAAGGCATACAATATATTTCTGCAAAAGTAGTGGTTAGTGATGGGCTCATCAGTTTGCTGAGGAAAAGTAGAAAAGCAAAAAATAAAAAGTAGACCAAAAAAGCATATCAAACTTTTTGATGAATGATACTGGGTGGGCCTGATGATCTACTCTCTCTGCCTCCTCACTCTACTAACCCTAATATGCATTGTTTCAACTACCATTCCTCTTCAATTTGTCTTTCTTTTTCGATCTTGAAGATAATTATCTATATCACCTTACATGCATTTCTATTTTTAAATACATTTTTGTGTTCTTTTTCCACCAAATTCTTTCTTCATTAGTTGCAAATTACCCTTAAGAGTTTTATTGTGGACCACATTTATCATCCTTACACGTATTATTTTATCTTAATATAGAATATTGACGTGTAAAGCTGAAATCCTTATGCAGAAGAGGAAAGGAGAAAATATGCAGGGTAATTGGCAATGATGAAGAAATAGGAAGAGATGTGTCTGCTTTGGATCTAAAGAGAAAATTCATAGTAATATATATAGTTTTTATGGCAGAAATTTGTGATGACAAGAAATCATTGTGTGTTTCGACAACTTTATCGTAGTTGGTTGTGGTCACCATTGAGCATGTCACAATAATTTATTAGTGTACCCTATTAACATGTAATACCGTACAGATTATAATTTGATTTTAATTGGGGTTTCATCGAGAAATTTGTGATGCCCGTCGGAGTGAGTCGAGCGAATTGCCGAGGACGCGATCGGAGGTATGGCTCTTGCACGTGAAGATCAAGAAGGAAGTTCAGAGTTGGATTCGAGTTGGGTCCGGGTATCACATTAGGTGCGGTTTGGTCGAGCCCTTGGGACAAATTAGTTGTATATTCATATTAGGGGCATAATTGTCAATTTAGCCTAAAGGTGGTTCTGCCCTCCCTTTGTTGTTCGAATAGATAGGGCGGGATTGGGGCTGATATTTAGGGCCATTTCCATACCTAGGTGATGGCCGGATTTTGTTTGCTAAGGATTTATTTTCGAAATTTCAAATTTCTTCGCTTCTGACGCTCGTTGCTTACGTGATTTGGAGGTGTGCTTCCCATTTTGTTATTTGGCCCTATAGTGCAGAAAAGGGCTTGTTTGGGGGTTGAATCCATGCCCTATGGATGACTAAAATTTTGGAGTTCGTCGATTCGGTTTCACAAGAGTTTTCGTTGTGATTATTTTCGACTCTTTGCGGACCTTGCTGGAATTTTCGAAAGGAGTTCTTTAGACTGATTTGAATGAAGCATTTTGGGTGGAAACATGTTGATTTAATTCTGATCATTAAGTGTTCTTACCTGAGGATCGGAGCAGTCTGGTCCATGTAGTGTCTCCCACTACTAGAATATTGGCTATCAGCCACGGGGCTCATTGACTGCCGCCAAGGCCTTCAGAACTATTCACGGCTTTTCGACGACCACAATGGTCGTGGCTGATGTAACCAAATCAGCCACGGCTACTATACGGCCACCTAAGGCTGTCACTCATAAGCTGATGGCGTGCTCGGGGCGTTAAATGAAATAACTTTGTAGCGACGGCTTAGCAGGGGCACCGAGCCGTGGGTGATATAAAATATGTCATTAGCCACGGCTAGCGTCAGCCGTCGCTTATTAATTGATGGCACGAACGTGGAGCGAAATTAAAAAACTCTTCACCGACGGTTTCGTGTGGGCCGCATCAACCGTCGGTGATATTTTTAGTAAGAGTCCACGGTTTACCGATGGCTATTGGGCCGTCGGTGATAAACCATTTATTTGCATTCACGTCCGACCCTTCCTCTTCTACTTCTCTTCTTCTCTCCCGTGTGTCACCGCTGTCGTCGCCGCCCGTCTTCTTGCCGCGCATCGCCGCTGCCCTCGCCGCCAACTATGGGTTCCAACCTTCCGCCGCCGGCCCCTTTTCTCCATGAGCTAGGTATTATTCGACTGACCCTTCCTCTTGCGCCCCCTTTTTGATCAGGTCGCCACCACTGTCGGCACCTACACGTTGGACGCCAACAGTGGCGAACGGCGCTGGTGTGTAGACGTCGTCGCCATGTTTGGGGCCGAATCCCTCGGCCCCAACCAGATGAACAGTAGTCAGTAGTAGCTGTCGGCTACTGTTTGATTAGGGGTTTAATTACCCCTAATCTAAGGTTTTATTTTTTTTAGATTTATGTATTATCTGTTATTTGTAGAATGTATTTGTTGAATATAGACTAATTTTAGATTAATTATTTGTTAATTGTAGATTTATTATGTGTTAATTGTAGATTTTATATGTTAATTGTAGATTAATTAAATTTTTATTGTTATATTAAATTTAGATTAGTTTTAGGGTTAGTTAATCAAGGATAGAATAAATTTAAGGGTTAATTTTAGTTGGGCATAATTATAATTTTAAAATCGTCCACTTTCGACTCGCGCGTGTTGGAATCGTCCATTTTGGACTCACGCGCACCGGAATCGTCCACTTTGGACTTGCAACCAAATCGTCCACTGTGGACTCACGCCGGAATCGTCCACAATGGATGGACTCGCGCCGGAATCGTACACTTTGGACTCACGCGGAATCGACTGCCGTGGACTCGCACCGGCACCCACAAATTTAGAAAATAATCAAGACGAGTTGATACATTTCACGTACGCATCGACGAGTCAAGTTTTAATTTTGCAAAATCTTAGATCCGTTCGGGGGTTGTATGTTCGTATAAACGAAGTAAATAATCTTTTATACAACGCACAATCCTTGAATTCTTCCTAATTGGACAATTTAAGAACATAGTTATTTATATTGCACTTAGTTTATTTCTTTTAGTCATTATTCATTTTAAATTTTGGCTTGTATCTCTATTGTTCTCCGATACACGCCTAGATGATATGTTTATTCGAAGAACTGTAGGGAGATGCTGCCGAAATTTAGAATGAAGTTAATAACTAAAAGAAATTCTAAGTGCAATATAAATAACATGAATCCTGAATGGAATATGACCATCCCATCTAAAAATATTACCTAAAGATATTGCCAACTTTTTAACAGAACATGTCTGGCGATCGAAGTTGGATCTCACTCACTCAGATTGCATCTAACTCCGGCCTTCTACCGATGATGTCGCAGTCGTCGTCCTCCTCGACCCAGTCGACGCTCCCGACCTAGTCGATGTCGACTCCACCGCCTCCACTGCAGCCGTGAGATGTATGTTCGTGTATTTTGATTATATTTTGATACTTGTTAATTAGCCTTCGTTTAAGGCTTAGATATTTGATAGATGTTTATACTTTACATTTCATATTTTGATACTTATTTGCCTCTGGTTTGAGGCTTATAGTTGTTTATATATATATATATGATATTTTGATACTATTTTGCCTCCGGTTTGAGGCTTAGATTGATGATATTTAAGTAAAACTTGTATGGTTGGTTGAAAATATATGTGTATGATGTTTTGTGGTTGTAATATTTGATTGTAAATAGATTATAATGTATAAATATCATTTTATACAGGAATTTTTAAAATTTTAATTTTTTCAGTTATAGGATATAACTTCAGCCACGGCTTACCCACGGTTGTCCGTCACTAAGTCGTGGCTGAAAGTGTATCGTAAATGGCTGATGGCCTGGGCAGCACCAAATATTATAGTTGCTAATGATATCATCGACGGCTAGCAGTCGCGGCTGATGTGTTTAAATCAGCGACTGTCGCTAAGTGCCGTCACTGATGTGTTTAAATCAACGACAGCGCACGCGACTGTCGCTAATGATTACTTGTGATGGTAGATGTTGGCTATCATAACTTATCTGAGATGCGCACATCAGTGACGGTATTTTGCCATGATCCGCACCATCCGTGGTAGTCGTCACCGACGGTTCAGCCACGGCCCTAGCCGTCGATGACAACGATAATTCTAGTAGTGTCTCCTGGTCAGGTGCAACTCCAGCGGAGGGGGGACTGCAAAAAGACACTCCGACACTCAAGTCAGTAGTTATTCGACGTGGAGGTAATGAAATTGGAACTTAGTTACCTGAGGCGTGCTGTGTCTGTATTTATTATAGGTAGAGGTAATGACGTCGCCTGGTAATATATCTCGCGGGGATATTGCATGGAATGGATCGAGACTGATCCCAAAGATGTCGGATTCGTAATGACAAATCCCTCATAATTAAGGAAGACATGGATGTCCTTGTATGGCCGGGTCGAGCCCCCGGGAAGAGCCGTTCGGTTTGGCTCGAGTTAGGTTTAGGACTGTGGGGCATTGCTGGGCCTGATCCGATTGGGCCCAATAGTACTAGTCCAATCCATAAAGTGTTTAAACATGCTTTTGATTTGAGATGGTTTACTGCTGAATCCTAGTAATTACCATGTTGAATTTTTGTATACAATGCTAGGGCTAAAATGTGGTTAGGTTTATAGGTAGAATGGGTGATGTTTCTTGCTATTTATCATGGGGTTATTCAAGTTAGATGTAAGTTCAATTCTAATTTACTTCATGCTAAAAATGCTAAAAGGAGGCTACCATGACCAATTTCGAGGAACCCTATGGCTGAAATTTTCTATTTTTGGTGTAAGAACATGTCCTCTAGACTTGGGTTGAATGGAGGCTGAGAGTGGCTTGTTTTGTACTGGCATATAGGTCGGATTGCACCCTCCTTGGAGCTGCCATTTGGCCTTGGTTGGGCATAGTTTAGGATAACAGCCAAGTGCTCGGTGAAATGGCTCATTTTGATGAGTGTGCTAAAATTTCATAATTATTACTCATTTTGATGGACTTGACAAATCTGAAACTTATTGTGTTTGGTGTGATGGGGTGTGGTGTGTGGTTGGTTGATTGGGGCTCAAGAGAGGGTCGGATTGGGTATATATATAAGTGCACCCGAGATGTTCGATAAAATGTCACACCCACCCAAGTTGGATTAATTGTGAGTATGCATATACCCAATTGTATGATGATGACTGTGCTTGTGATATGATTGATGATTGGGCCGGAAAGTGTGTTAGTAAGTTAAGCTAACGCCCGACCCAACAAGTATGGATTTTGAGCCGGGAAGCTCTTCAAAAAGCCACATTGACGATCAACCTGGAGTGACATTGATTGGAGGGATATTCCCAACCAAATGGGGCAACGAGACTAGTCGGTCATCCTATCTTGTGAAGCCCGAGGTGGGAAGCTCGCTAGAGGATCATTCTAGCGATCGACCCATGTGATTAATTATTTCATGCTTATTATTTTACATTATTGCATAATTCAAAAATAAGTGACTATCAATAAGGGAGAAAAAAGAGAAAGTTTATTTGCTAGTAATGGGGGCTTTGACTAGGGGTGGCAAAACGGGCCGGCCCGCTAACTATGCGGGCCGCCCGGCCCGGCCCGCGAGCCCGCCAAAAATTGTCAAACACAAATTTAACCCAACACAATTTATATCAAACACAATTTATATCAAACACAATTTAACCAACATTGAAATCAATTAACCAAACACAATATAACCAAACACAATAGAAACACAATGAAACCAATTAACCAAACACAAATGAATTTAATGTAAACACAATGAAATCAAACATTAATACTTAACATCAAACCAAATCACATAATTTTTATCAATACTTAACTTAACATCAAACAAAATAATTTACATCAATACTTTGACATCAAACTAAATCAAACATCAATATTTAACAAAATGATTTACATGAGTCTAAAATCCTAACCAAAAACCAATCACATGCAAAGTTCTACTAGTTTCTGAAATTAAAAAATTACAAAACAACATTAGATCCTTGCATGGACGAATTATTTGCATCATTTGGATTTAAAATATCTTCAGTGTATTCTTGAAACTCTGCAATGGCCTCCACAAGATCTGTAATAGAAGAAAAAAATTTAAAAAACAAATTATTGATATATGAGTTATAATTAAACTATAAAACATTGTAATTTTACCTTGCTCTCCATAAATCCAATCTCTTAGACACAATAATGCTTCGGCATTTTCATTCTTAATCGTACTACGAAAACGGTCAATGATGCGGCCACTACAGCTGAATGCGGATTCTGAAGCAATAGTGGTGATAGGAATGCATAGAAAATCACGAGCTATGGAACCCAAGATCGGATAACGAGGGTGATGCTTCGCCCAATATGACAAAATATCTAACTTCTCGGTCCTTTTGATCCTCTTCTCATCCAAGTAGGCATCTAACTCCGACTTTTGTAATGCACCGTCTATCTCATCAGTTATGTCAAAATCCTACATTGAATGTAACACAAGAATAAAAGATTAGTTATACTAATCAATGATATATGAAGAATCAAACAAAAATTTTCTTTCAACTTCAGCTTGCAATTTTCTTTCAAACAAAAATATATGAAGATTTATCATACCCCATAGAATGTCTCGTCTTCAACTTCAGCTTGCAATTTTCTTTCACTTTCTTGAGACACAAAATTCATTTGAGAAGCCGCGGAAGATGACCCCAAAGTGGAAGATGACCGCTGAACGTAGTCATCAAAGAGACTGAATAACCTTCTACGAATGGCCTCAATATAAGGTTTTGCGTCACTTCCATAAATCTTTTTATATCCCCACTCCACAAATTCAAACTTGAACCGTGGATCCAAAACAACCGCTATGGCCAACGTTTCATTAAAATTGGACCAATACTTCTCAAATTTCCCCATCATCCTAGTGACCATTCTCCTCATAGGTTCATCCTCGCATGTACACTCCATTCTCAAATTATGATAAATCTTAACCACCAAGGGGAAGAACAGGTTTGAAGTTGGATACTTCGTTCCCGAAAATAAACAAGTTAGATTATAGTAAGTACCCAAAAATGTGCATAATTTGTCAACCTTGCTCCATTCACACATAGAAGGACAATTTGTATAACTTGAATCACTCATTGCCAAGTGTTCAAATGCGGTCTTGTAATAAAGAGCGCTCTTCAACATAAGAAAGGTAGAATTCCATCTCGTTGGAACATCTTGTCTCAAGCCTTGCTTACCATCTAAACATAAACTTTTAACACATTCAAGAAACTTCTCCTTTCTTGATTGAGAGCCCCGAACATACTTCACACTATCCCGCACTTTTTCTACCACTTTATCAACGTCCTTCAATCCCTCTTGCACAATTAAGTTCAAGATGTGTGCACAACATCGCAAGTGAAAGAGATCTCCATTCAACACAAGTCCTTTTCTACTATTCAACTTCGTCTTTAAGTATTGCACACACACATCATTTGCAGAAGCATTATCCAATGTCAATGAAGATAACTTCTCGACGATGCCCCAATCATTCAAAACATCATAAATTTTATCAGCTAGTGCTATGCCAGTGTGAGGAGAAGGCATATAGCTCAAACATAAGATGTATTTCCTCAAAATCCAATCCCTATTAACAAAATGGACAGTTACAGCAAGATAGCCATCACTATTTATTGCGGTCCACAAATCGGACGTCAAACTGATCCTACCATACGACGTTGCTAACGCATTCTTAATCTTCATCTTTTCTGACTCATAAAGCTTCAATATATCTGCCTTTGAAGTATTTCTAGAAACTTGTTGCACACCAGGACGTAGATATTCAAAACAAGCCCTAATTCCTCGATACTCAACAAATTGAAATGACAAATTATGCATTGCAATAGCTGAAGCAACCAATTCCCTAAACTTATCAGGATCAAATGAGCAATCAGATAAAGTCATATTACCGTGAGCATTAGAAGAGAAAAGCATCTGGACGACATCGCGTGTGTCTCTTTTCTTACATTTCTCCATATGGCGTAGGAGATGACCAGTCCCGGCTCTAGCTTTGCAAGTGAATTTATCATGACAAATGTTGCATTGACACATCTCTTTTCTATCTTCACCCATGGGAAGTCGAGTGAACTGCTGCCAACACTTTGATCTCCTTTGCCTCTTCGTTCCTTTGTTCTTGTCAGCTACTACTGACTTCGATGTTGGAAGTGGAGAAGAACCCACATCTCCTTCAATTGCATCCACATCTTCTTCAATGTCATCGTTGACCACATTATCATCAATGAAAAGTCCAATCTCAAGATTCTCAACGGTATCATCTTCTCTCCTCGGCATCTATAAACAAACAACAAAAAAGAACTCATGCATAATATCTCATTCACCCATTGACATATTGCTTTACTATAATAGTATAACTTAGTTCAATAATCAATTAGTGAGCTCAAATAAATTAAGTGTGTTTAACTAAAGCAACTAATGATCATGATAAATCAGTTCAATGAGCACAACTAAATAGTGATGGCAAGATAGCTATTAACTAATTACTGTGATTACACATTAGATTAAATTAGTGCATGGGTACTAATTAAATACACAAGATACACGTTAGATTAAATACACTAAGTAAGACAGTGATAGCACATTAGATCAAATACTAAGCAACATACTCAAGATCCATTACTAAGCAAGACAGTGATTGTATTCATTAGATTAAATCAGTAAATGGGTATGATCAAGCAAGACAGTGATTGTATTCATTAGATTAAATCAGTGCATTGTATTCATTACTAAGCAAGATACATTACCAAGAATCCAAGATACACATTAATCTAATACATTAAGCAAGACAAGAATCCAAGATACACATTAATCTAATACATTAAGCAAGACAGTGATTACACCTATGATCAATTGATCAAATTACACATTAGACAGAGTGCGGACCTCAAATCGGAGGCACAGGCGCAGAGCCGAAGGCACGAGGCAGAGGAGAGCTTCTCCTAGGGCTCGAAGGTAGGCGGACAGCGGAGGAGAGTAGGAGGTCGGAGTTGACGACGGAGGCTCGAGGCAGAGCCGCAGAGGAGAGCTTCTCCTAGGGCTCGGAGGTAGGCGGACAACGGAGGAGAGTAGGAGGTCGGAGTTGACGACGGAGGCTCGAGGCAGAGCCGCAGAGGAGAGCTTCTCCTAGGGCTCGGAGGTAGGCGGACAGCGGAGGAGAGTAGGAGGTCGGAGTTGACGACGGAGGCTCGAGGCAGAGCCACAGAGGAGAGCTTCTCCTAGGGCTCGGAGGTAGGCGGGATCGAGGCAATGGAAAGCTCGGAGGTAGGGCGGGCTGCGGAGGAGAGGGCAAGCGAGGAGTGAGGAGCGAGGGTGAGCGGAGGCAGAGGAAAGCTCGGAGGGAGGGCGAGCGGGCTGCGGCGATCGCTTCTCGTACTCGCGTGACGGTGTGACAGCGTGAGAGGAAGGAGTCGACTAGTCGAGTGAGGCGCTGAGCCGCTGATGCGCAGCGAGTGGGTAAAAAATAAAAAGATAGGTTTAAATTTTGCGGGCCAAACGG
Source organism: Canna indica (assembly GCA_034359265.1). Lineage (NCBI taxonomy): Eukaryota > Viridiplantae > Streptophyta > Magnoliopsida > Zingiberales > Cannaceae > Canna > Canna indica. The sequence continues at coordinate 23,533,088 of CP136898.1, read as the reverse complement.
GCCGGGCCGGCCCGCTAATAGCCGGCCCGCGTCAACCCACAATAATTGCGGGCCGGGCCGGCCCGGCCTGATAAGCTTATCGGGCCAAATTTTTTAGCCCGGCCTGCAGTTATCGGGCCGTGCTCGTGTCGTGCCCATTTCTGCCGCCCCTAGCTTTGACAAAGGAGCTGGATAAAGATTGTCAACATGATCTGTCGCACTTAATATCACTAGAATTTGTCATTTGCGAGAACATATATATTAACAATTAAAACATGAATCATCACAACCAATAGTAAACAAATTTGGTTTACGATGACTACTATTGATTTATTGCGAAAAAATATTGATACAATAAAGAATTTTACATCTAGGACATATGACACAAAAATCGTAGAACTTTTGAATGTCAGTCCACTAAAATTTTCTAGCATGCTTAGTTAGTCAAGTGATTCAACTTTTTAGTAAAATTATAGTTAAATCCAGAATAAAAAAGAATTGTATATGACGAGACTAACCTAAATAACATATCGGCCAATTTTATATATGGCTCATTTGGATAAAACTTTTTAAAAAATGACCTTTAATATATGCTTAACAAAATGTGATCAAGAGAATTATTTTTTAGACAATATTATTCATATATATTAAATGGTTAAGTCAACATCCCACCCACTCTCACAGCATCCTCTCCGTGGTTATAACATCTCGCTCGTTGAGTCGTGTTTATAACATTTCGTTCATTCTTAGAACAACCCGCCCAGCCCATTCTCACAGCATCTCGTCCGTGATTATAATTTCCCGCTCATAGTTTTAACATCTCATCCAATATTAGAACAACTTGCCCACTCTCACAGCATTCCGTCTATCGTTATAACATCTCGCTCGTGGTTATAACATCTTGTTCGTTCTTCGAACAACCCTCGACTCTCATAACATTTTGTCTGTCGTTATAACATCTCGTCCATTAATCTACGAACAGTGCTCACTCTCGCAACATTCCACCAGTGGTTATAACATACCCTCCACTCTCATAACATTTTGTCTGTTGTTATAACATCTCGTCCATTAATCTAAGAACATCGCCCACTCTCGCAACATTCCGCCAGTGGTTATAACATACCCTCCCCTCTCATAACATTTCGTTCACTCTCACAGCATCTCGTCCACAACATTTTGTCACCTTTATAACATCCAGCCTACTCTCACAATAAGCTGTCGCATCTAGAACATCTTACCTCCTCCATAACATCTCGTCCATAACATCCAACTCAGATCTAACATTCTAACATTTTAACATCCCATAAGCATAACTCAATCTCATTCTAAGATGTAGAACCTAAATCGAAGCTAAAGGAAAGATTGATTCCTTTCCTCGGTCATTGAACCATCGCTTCACGAAATAACGACATAGACTACAAAAAAAGAGAAAAAGACATCGACAAACTGAAATCCAGCAACATTGGGTCAGCCACGAGCGATAAAATTCAACAATTCTTGGAACGTAGGTTGAGGAGAAAGCAGCTTCGGAACTAAAATGCGGGTTGAGAAGATCAATTCAGATTCAGAACGATATCCTCAAAACTTTTGGAACGCAAAATTTTTTATTTTCGAACAAAACTAACACATTTTGCCTTTAATTAGGGTTTCAAGAATTTAAAAATTGATTCCAATAGTATTTTCGTTCAAATTGATAAAATATGATTATTTTTTAAAAGACTTGCACAAGGGGGTTAGTTTTTAAACCCTTATCCCAAAGAATCACTCTTGCAATTTCCTCGTAGAATATTAAGGGGGTGTCTATTTTTAAAATTTTGAAGGTAATATATCCCTATCAAGAGGTGATGTAAAAGTTCAAGACAATGATTGTTTTAAATGCTAGTTTGCCCGTAATATTTAAAAAAAATCTCACTTTGACCCTTGATCATTGAATCAAGTGGGTACGTCATCAATTTATCCATTTAACCAGTTCAATAGTTCTATCAATTATTTAAAAAAATAATAATTAAATTGAATGAACAGACTTAGATTTTGATCGGTTCATCCTATTTTTACTGCCGATACAATTAAACTTTGATTGAATTTACTTGATTATGATTGAGTTATGACCTAATGGCTCCAACTCGAATCAAAATTCGAAACCCGTTAAACTCGGACCCATCTGACTTTAAAAATACCCGAAAATAGATGATTGGGAAATGAACTAAACCATTGTGTCTCCCTACGCAAAGACATCGAAATTAAGGGTCTTCGCATTCGGACATATCAAGTCAAAGATAAAGTTAGGGATGAGTCGTCTCGTACAAGTTTAGTTGAACGAATTGTGGCGGGTCAAACTCATCACATGCATGCATTTGTGCCGAGCGAGACTTTTCTTCTTGACTCGTTTCACTTGTTTCCAAGTTCCAACATTAATCATGTACGTAGTTGGAAAGAGGTCATCTCCGAGACCCTATTCAACTGTTGACTACTTTTCACCTAGTTGTCCTCACAAAGTCAAATTAATGTCATCAATTAGAACCTTCATGCATGGTTTCAACATGCATAGTGACTGAACTTCGTTGTTTATTTGTTGGGTTAATTTCATTTTCGCCTCCAAACTTTTATTTATTTATTTTTGTCAAATTCATCCATAATATCTCAGTTTGGCCCTTGAAATGTACTGAATCGCAATAATCTAGTTCAAATGTTATATATAACCCCTAGTGCTTGCTATCGTCGTCAATAAAAACTATACACACGTACACTTCTCTTTTAGCACTAAATTAAAGAATAATATAAATATTTTAACTATACACACTTATCGATCGACTACTGTAATATGCACCATCGCCGACAGCTAAAACCGTTACTAAGCCATCGACGAATACCATCACCAACGGTGGAAATTGTTGCTAAAAGTCGTGGCTAATGCGAGCGTCGCTAATAATTAGCAATAACTGTCAAGGCCGTTGCTAATAAAATTATCAACAACGGTCGCCAGGGTCGTTGCCAATAATATTATTAGCAACGACCGTTGCTGGTGGCTCCTTCCCATCACATACAGCCCTAGCTGTCAATAATATAAAAAAATAAGTTTTTTTTTTAAATCAGCTTTTTAAATTTAAATAATAATATAAAAAAATTAATTTTTAAAAACCAGTTCTATAAATTAAATACACGCAGTGTATCAATTTATATTTAAATAAACCAAAATTAAGTATCATCATCGTCATGCAAAGTATTTTCAGAAGTATTCATAACAAGTACTTTTTAAGTCCATCAAATATAATCAAAACAAACATATCATAAATCTGATGGAGACTCGGGTGAGGAGGGCGGGTCGAACGTAGGAAGTAACTGAACAGTGGAGCGAGCCGCAAGCTGTGTCATGAAAGTCTGCATGTTCTCCATCGCTTGTCTCTCCTGCCCCATCGCTTATCTCTATTGCTCCATTGTCTGTCTTTGCTGCTCCAGCATCTGGGTTTGGTGCTCATCATCTCCCTCTCTTATGTGCTAACTCCGTCTCCATGGTTGTCATTCGAGACTAGTTCTCTGCCCGAGATGTGGAGGGCCACTCACTAGCAACTAGGGGGTTGGTGCCCCCAGTGGCCCCAACACTCTTCGTGCATGACCACTATCTCCAAAACATACACGCAACCATGGTCTCAGCCACCTGCGGCCTCAACCCACGTAGTAGCGTCAAAGTCATCCTGCGTCGACCCTTCGCGTTCGGTTACCGTCCTCGTGTATGTCTCCTACAAGAGTATTTCATAAATTTATATAAATTATGAAATAATACGTTTTAAAAAATAAACTATACATACCACAATCGTAGCGGCCCTACAGTCGATGTAGTCCCTATACCGTGTTGTCAGCGATGTGTGCAGTGGAAGACCTCCATTGGCGAGGGACAGTTGTCAGCGTTGTCCGCATCTGCTAACTAAAAACCGCATCCGCACCGTATCCGATCCATATCCGCAAGTAAAAATGGATATGGATACGGATACAGATTTAGAAAACTTATATCCGTGCGGATATGGTGCAGATACGAATATGGCTGTGGATTCGCACCGTATCCGCACCGAATCCGCACCGCCTATCCGCGTCTCTGAATTACTATTTTGCCCATATAAGTTATTAATATATATAAGAGTTCTATAGTAATTTCATGTCAAGATGAATTTTGAAGTATATTATATATTTATTTTGGATCAATGAATTGGTAATTTATTAATTTTTTTAATTAAATATATAATTTTAATATTTTTTTATTAAATACGGTGCGGATACGGATGCGGTGCGGATATTCGTATTTGAAGCGGTGCGGATACGAATGGGCGAATATGGGGTGCGGTGCGGATACGAATAATCCAGTATCCGCACCGTATTCGCTCCGTTGCTAGCCCTAGTCCTGTCATCCTCGATCCGCATTTACATTTAGAAAATAAATACGTTAATAATTTATACAAGTTCACTATAAATAATTAAATTAAATTATAATATAAACTTACCATACGTTAATAATTTATACAACTTCAATATAAATAATTATTTTTCGTATCCGAGCCCTAACTTTTTCATCATTCTCTTCGTCTTATGGAAAGTTGGTTCTAACTTATTATCTTTAGGTAATGCTCAATGGAAAAAGCTCGCAAGGCAATCAAATGCAACTCCGCTGATATTATAATCGGACTTGATGTTCAAGAGTTGTGTCATTGTCGATAATCTAGTGTATTAATCGCAATTCTCATACAAAGGTTCATCGGCAGTCTTCAATAACTCATAAAATTCTACGGCCTCTTTATTCGGTAAGTCAATCTATATCATAGCAAGTTGTTCTTTTGTGGTATCAACTACTCTAGTATCCACGACTGATGTCTCAGGAACTGGCTTGACATTATCATTAACATGGAATTGATCACCAAGACTATCAAGTAACATGGAATATATTCCTTTGAATACAGATGCAGTGTGACATATTCTCAATCTAAAAATCTTTCGTTTGAGCAAATGCGGCGCATACATCGAATTTTATCGCGACTAACGAATTTTCTATTCGAATAGTCGAAATTCAAGAAATAAGTTACACCTATTCGAAACTCATTCGTCATAGCTCCACGATCAAATCGTCATTACATACAACTTTGATCGTCCGACATGATTGTGTCAATCAATCACATCTTCGGTTAATGTCTTTAGGTGGGATGATTCTATTTCATTCGAGATTCATGTTAATCATATCACACTAAGTATTTTTTTTAGCCATTAACTTTATTCTAAGTTTCGGCAGTATCTCTCTATATTTCTTCTAATACACATATCATTTGAGCATGTATTTGAGAGCAAGAGAGATTCATTAGCCAAAATTTAGAATGAAGATATATAGTCTAAAAAGAAAACTAAGTGTGATACAAATAACATTATTTTCAAATTGTTCAAAATTAGGGACAATTCAAGAATTGTATATCGTGTAAAAGATTATTTACTTCGTTTACACGAATATAAAACCCTCGAACGAATCTAAGATATTGAGTAATCATGCATAGTTTGTCGATACGTATGTGACACGCAACGGTAAAGCCAAGACCCAAGTGGTAGGGGGTGCAATATTTTGTTATCAATTTATTAATAATATATAAATTGAATACTTTCTCTAAAAGAAACTTATTAAATGATCTTAAAATATAAATTAAACCTTTATTACATTAATTTTTTTTAATAATAATAAAACAAATAAGATTTTCTTTTTGCATGCATGTTAGTTTAATTTAATTTAACACATGGTAACTTTAATTACAAACGTGCAAATAAATTTTTGATTAAAATATAAAATCAAAATCAAAATTTTCTCTTTAATTTAATCAAGTAATTATTAATCTAATTTAATTTATAACAAATAATTAAAATTAAGATTAACTATTTAGCTTAATTAAGTAATTCATTTAACTTAACTAAAACAATTAATATATGAATTCTTGATTTTTCATGTGGCTTAAATATTTGCATTTAAAAATATTGAATTTAAAAATACTAATAATCAAGTTCTTTTTGCAAGTGACTTTAATTCAATTTAATATATTATAAATTTAATTACAAATAAATACATTTTTAATTAAGACAAAATTAAAATTAACTATTTAATTTATTCAAGTAATTATTGCTAATTACAAACAAGTAATTTTTAATTAAAACATATATTCAAAATTAAAACTATTTAATAAATTACACTAACCTCCTATGAGGTTTAGTGAAATTATACTGACCTCCCCTGTAACTAACAGTGTTAAATGAAGTCCGTTAGTAATGTGATTTCTAATTTATGTCACTTACTAAAAAATTATTAAAATACATATATAAAATAATTGAATAAATATTTTAAAAACAAAATTTTGAAATAAATTATTTTATTCTAAAAATATTTTTTAAATAAAATTGATGAGAGAAATAAAAATGCAATAAAGGTATTTTGTCATTTAAAATAAGAAAAAGCTGCAAATATTTTAAAAATATCATTAGTAAGCATGTGCAGTGCACGTGATAGACACTCCACTAATAATTTTCGTTAGTAGAAGAAGTACGTGTAATCTTTAACAAAACTCAAAGGGATTACAAGATAAAATTATAAATAGAGGAGAGATCAGTGTAATTTCACTAAACCTCAGGGGAGGCCAGTGTAATTTTTTTCCAAGTTCAACTATGTTGGCTTTGGGTTTTCAACCTTAGTCTTAATCTCGGTTTTGATGATAATAAACATGGGACTAATGATTTCATTGAGAATATCTTTCAGGTTCCATATCAATTAGCGTTCGAAGTCCCCGATCGAAAATATCAGAAGAAATCAAAAATCGGAAGGACATTGATCGTCGCGCACGAGTTCATCGCAAAAACTTCTCGAAGAGCGACGCGTGCACCAAAGACGTATTGGGCGGGCTCAAAGATCACATGAAAGCTCTCCAAGTTGATGGTCGTTAAAAGCTGAAACCCGAAAACAAAGCGCGGAAGAAAACCAGGCTAAAAAATAAAATCCAGCCTAAATTCGATCGATCGGACAGTCGACCGAACAGGATAAGAAAAAGGCAGTAGCTTTGTTAGTCGACCGATCGATCGACCAGACACTGCCGAAAATAGGCAGTGGCTACTTTGGTCGACCGGTCTATCGACCGACAGAGGCCTAAAAAGGGCAGTAGCCCTAGAGGTCGACCAATCGATCGATCGGATTAAAAATCGCATGGCGCGCATTCTTGGCATCCCTGCGTCGGTCGACCGATGGGTCGAACGGATTGAGGGAACGCGATCTTGTGTCTGGGCGGTCGACCCGTCGATCGACCGACCATAGAGAGAAAGCAGCGGTCGAATGACCGGTCGATCGGTTGGTCGACCGACCAATTGATCGGTGGCCTGAAATGGATAGAAAACTATTCGTTGAGCTATCGTTTCTTCAGAAGGGTATAAATACAGCATCATATAATTCATTTAACCCTCTTCCTTAATTCTTATAGACTTTATTGAGTATTCAAAAGGGAGATTTAGAGCCTTCCAAAGATTGATTGTGGCGCTCTGCTCTCTTCGTCAAGTTCTTCTTCAAGCGCCTGCTTCCCTACTTCCCTCAACTCTGCTACAACGAGTTTATCTGACAAGTTGAAGGCGTGATGGCCTGGGAAAAGAGCTTTGGTTTCTCTCTCCATTCTTAAGCTCTTTTGATTATATTTTAATTGTTATTTGAACATTGTGTTATTTGGATTTGAGTCTGTAGAAGACCTTGTGTTAGGTCTTGCGTATAAGTGATATCCTTGGTGTAGAGGGAGTAAAGCCACTTGTGTAAACTTAGTTATTTACTAGGATTAGTTTAGTTGTCCCTTAGGGTTGAGGTGGAAGAGTGCTCTCGATAAGAAGGCAAGACTTCCGGGTGTGGAAGTACCTTAGGTCGAGAGTGAGACTCTTCGAGTCAAAGTCCTCTGTGTAAGGGAATCGAAAATTAATCTAGTAAAACTAGTTTGAAATCCTAAGCAGGGTGCTTAGGTAGTGGAGTAGGCATTGGGGCCGAACCACTATAAATTCACGTGTTTGCATTAATTTTCCATTTGTGCTTAATTGCTTATCTTGCTACCGCATCCAATCTTAAAATTGCTATTTGCCTAAACTAATTAAGAAATGATTAAAATTAGAATTTAGGCTAATTAATTTAGTTGACACACTATTCACCCCCCCTCTAGTATTGCCATTTCGTTTTGAATTGGTATCAGAGCGGGTCGTAGATTATGATTTCACCATCCCTTCTACAATTTGTCTCGATCTTGAAATGACTCTAGAGTCGGTAGCGTCTACACCTCCTAGGTTCGATGAGTCTAACTTTGGTCTTTTGAAGGGTAGAAAGTACATTTTTCTAAAGACTCAAGATTTAGGTATTTTTAATATGGTAAAGATAAAATATGTTGAACCTATGGAAAATATGGATTCATGGACCCAAGAACAAATTAATATGTTTGAATTAAATGCTAAAGCAATAAATTGCATATATTGTTCTTTGGGAAATAATATATTTGAAAAAATCATGCATTGTACTTCAGCATTTGATATTTGGGCTTGCTTAAATGTCTTATATGATTATGCTAAAATCGAGAAATTAGAAACCTTTAATGAAGGTAGTGATGACAATGGTCATCCTTCCAATGCTAACATGGTTTTTGAAGCCCAAAGTATCTCCAGTCATAGGAGCACTAAAAGCCGGAAGAGAAAGATGATTTGCCATGCGTGCCAAGAGAAAGGGCATGTAAGGAAGAATTATCCTACCATGAAGAACAAGGCAAAGAGGAGGTCAAATGCCTTCACATTATCCTACTCAAGTGAAGCATCCTCCCTTCATGACAATGAAGCCATCTCGAAAGAATGCCTCATGAATGATAACAATGAGGTACACTCCACCTCTTCTAGTCATGTTAATAACAATAATAGTATTAACTCATATAGCTATCATGATTTTGATGAATTGATGGATGAGTATAAAATCATGTATGCCTTGCTCTTGAAAAAGGATAAGGAAAACAAAAGGATTTAAAATGAGAATTCTAGACTTAGTTCACATGTGCATGCTCTAGAATTAGAAAATGAGAAATTGAAATCTAGCTCATTTGATCCTTGTCATGATATGTTGAAACTTGAGATTAAGGACTTAAAGCATAGAAATGATAATTTAAAAATTGAAAATAGCATGTTAAAAACTCAAATGCATGTTATTCAAAAATCCATGAAAGATTTGAAAAGTGATGTCATTCTCTTGAATAAGAAGGTAAATGAATTCAAAAATATTTCATCTACTAAGAACACTAGAATGAAAAGTGCATATGTAAAGAATGTCAATGCTCATCATCATTCTCATGATAGGCATTCCACATTTAAACCTCATGCTCAAAATAAAAATGTTTCATCTAAGAATGCACATGCTCATCATCCCTCCTATGTGAAGCATTCTAACATTAAATCTCATGTCCATGTTAAAAATGAAAAGAAAAAGTTTCATGGACATTGTTTTTGTTGTGGTACTTATGGCCATGCAATTCATAATTGTGCATTTAAAAGAAATCCAAGTGTTGCTAAGACACTTTAGATTCCTAGGCCAACTCACCCCCAAGGATCCAAAGCCATTTGGGCATCAAAGATTTCATCTTCTCTTGTAGAGGGAGTAACCACACATGGTTGAAGAAAATGATGTGTTGAAGTTGACCATGGAATTGAATGATGAATCCTCCCTTGGTTGCAACTTCAAGTCATCTTGATGCCTTAGTAAGGTTGGCATCAAAAAGGTTCTTTGGTATCATCTCTTATACGCTCTTGCTTATATTATAGTTGGAGTTTGATATATGTTTAATTTGAGTTGGTTTCCCCGCTCTTGTTAAAGAGTTCTTTGGAAATGATTTTTTTTTATTTTGATTTCCCGATCTCCTTGGAGACCTATGTAGCCTGTAATGGGCTCATGCGACCTTGCGGTTTTAAATCGTAGGCTAATTGTGGTCTTTCAGTTTTCAACCAATAGGAAGGGTTGGAGATCATATTTTTATTTATATTTCATTTTTGATCTCTAAAAATTCGTTTTGGTATGACTCGATTTCAAACCATTTAGCAAAGTAATCTTTGATATCGATACTTGATGCTTCTCTTTGCTTTTTGGTTGAGTTAGCTTGCTAAGTAGCTATATTTTCTCTAAAAATATTAGTGTAGCTTACTTGCAAGTTATAAGTATTTTAGGAAGGTTAATAATTAATATGAAAAAGATTAGTTTGGCTAAAGTTTCAAGTATAAGGTATAACTTTGATAAATTCAAAATCTTAGTGTTATACCTCAATACTTAAGCTTAAATTATGTCTCTATACTCATGATTAGAATTGCATGTTAAATATTTGAATTTTCATTAGTAGGTAAAACTTTAGTACTTAGACAAATTTCATTGAATGAAACTTGCTCTAGGTAAATATCTATTATTAGAGACCTTCTTGTAAGTCCAAACTAGTTTAACATGATTAGGGATCTTATTCCTCAAATGGTTCACTTCTTAAAATCTCTTAGATTCATTTTGATATCATGGTAAAATCTATCTTTAAAATGAATCTTTACTATCTAGCATAGGTTGAATTTTTAATGAAACTTTGCATTGACCATTTGCTATTTAGTATATTAGCTTGCTAGTTGGTATATGATTTTATTATGATACTAATGAAGCCTACTTGCAAGTTAAGAAAGTGGTAAACATGAAAGACTATGCTATTTGAAAGAAAATAAAAAAGAAAATGAAAAGGTTGGGCAAATTTCTATGAATAAGGTATGGATTTAATTTTACAAAAATCTTAGTATAATTCTTGAATTTTTCATGTTTTGATGATGTCTCTATATACTCATGATTGATTTTGCATGATAAATATTTGAATTTTCATGAGTATGAAAAATCTTGATAATTTAGCTCATTTCATGATATCATGATATTTATGAAATTGAACTAGGTTAAAATTCTTCTTTAGAGACTTCATTTTAAGTTACAAATGAAATGAACATGTTTAGATACACACATGATATGATTCTGGGTGTTCAATCTTGAAAATTCATGTGTATATGAAAATGTGATAACTAGATTAATTAGAGGACTTAAGCTTGAGAAGTTTGACCCAAGTCAACAAATTGACTTGGACACTTGATTTTAAGTCCAAACTTCATAAACATGTTTAGGAATAGGTATGACATGTTTCCATGCACTTAGAGTGAAAAATTCATATGGATATGGATAAAATGACATAGAGGTCAATTCATGCTTACCTCTCTTGAACCAGGTTGACTCAAGTCAATAAGTTGACCTAAATATTTCATTTTTGATCCATATTTGAGAAACATATTTAGATTTACTCATGATAGGTATCCATAGGGTTAAATTTGAAAAATCATGAGTAAATATTAAGATTGAAACTTAGTAAGTTTCATAAAAACTAGTTTAGTTTTAAATGAAGCCATGCTAGGTTGATATCTTGACTTAAGGACATAATTTTCATTTCAAACTTAACATATACTCTTTACATGGCCATCATGTGGTGTCATGAAAGTTTGAATAAAAATTGAACAAGTTTTAAGAATAACTGAAAATTGCAAAAATATCATTTCAACCTACATTTGGTATCAATTTCAGTTATTTCTAGGAAAATATAGAAAAATCTTTTTTAAATGATTCTTGAAACTGCACGTTCACTGAAAAAACTAGTTTTTTCAGTAAAATTTTTAAAACATTTCATCAAGAATCTAATTTATAATGGAATTTTGAAGTTGGATTTTATAAAATGCAAAGTATCATCCCTATTTGAGATATCAATCTTTTCAATACTTTGATCTTTTTTCAAAAACTTCAAATGAAAACTCATGTATACCATTTGGATTCTATTTCTAATATCATTCACACAATTTTTTGAGTAAAATTATTTCTAGGAATGATTTTGATATATTCGATGATAGCTAGAAATATCCATTTGTTTATTAGAGTCAAGATAGGATGAAAAATGGTCTTTGAAAATTCTTTTGAGATCAAACTTTATTCATGCACTTCAAATGACCATTCAATATTTGGTATCAAAATTTTCATCCAAAAATTGGTACCAAAGTTTTTCATCGAAAATATGATGTTGTATAGATTTAAAAGCTTGATTCTTTTCAAATCTTGAAGTATAGTTTGACCTAAGTCAACAAAGTAACTTAAAAATTTCATCTTAAGCCCCAACTTAATTCATGGACTTAGATTTTCTCATGTTTGATGTCTAGATGCCTAAGTTTGAGAAAACATGAGTAGATAGCAAAACTTGAGACTTAGCATTTTCATGTCTTTCATGCTTATTTCAAATAAAAACATGCTAAGTTCATATTTGGATTAAATGTCATTAGTTTCACTTCAAACTTGATATACATGATTTAAATGACCATATCCTGATATGTTTAGAGTTTGAATAAAATTTAAAAATGTCATGAAAAAAATATGAGTACATTCATACTTGAGTGCATACATGATTCAGCTTTGAATTGTATCTATCATTTTTTTTCTATCCTGTATGATTTTGTTTTCATATCAAATATTGTTTTTCATCCCTTTGGTTGAGATTTTCATGTTTCATGAAACTAATCTTTAAAGTCTCAACTTCATGAAAAAATATTTGTGTTTCATCCATTTGAATAGATAGACATTTCTTGCCATTTTTGATTGATGTCAAGAGGGGGAGAAAAGTATGGAGAAAATGGGGAGAAAAGTATAGGTAAAAGGGGAAGAAAATATAGGTAAAGGGGAGGAAAATATAGGAAATCCTGCATATAGATAAGGGGAGTTTAATTATATAGATATGCATGTTGATAGGGGGAGAAATCCCTTAGTTGATATCCTTGTGCTTTAATGTATATATTTTCTTAAGGATGTTTGTCATCATAAAAAAGGGGAGATCGTTGGCTTTAGGTTTTCAACCTTAGTCTTAATCTCGGTTTTGATGATAACAAATATGGGACTAATGATTTCATTGAGAATATCTTTCAGGTTCCATATCAATTAGCGTTCGATGTCCCCGATCGAAAATATCGGAAGAAATCAAAAATCGGAAATCGAATGGACATTGATCGTCGCGCTCGAGTTCGTCGCGAAAACTTCTCCAAGAGCGACACGTGCACCAAAGACGTATTGGACGGGTTCAAAGGTCACATGAAAGCTCTCCAAGTTGATGGTCGTTGAAAGTCAGAACCCGAAAACAAAGCGCGGAAGAAAACCAGGCTGAAAAATAAAATTTAGCATAAATTTGGTCGACCGGGCGGTCGATCGAGCAGGGTAAGAAAAAGGCAGTAGCTTTGTCGGTCGACCGATTGATCGATCGAACACCCAAAAATAGGCAGTGACTACTTCGATCGACCTGTCGGTCGACCGACAGAGGCCTAAAAAGGGCAGTAGCCCTAGCTGTCGACCAATTGGTCGATTGGATTAAAAATCGCACGGCGCGCAATCTTGGCATCCCTGCGTCGGTCGAAGATGGGTCGAACAGATTGAGGGAACACGATCTTGCGTCTGGGCGATCGACCCATCGTTCGACCGACCACAGAGAGAAAGCAGCGGTCAAATGACCGGTCGATCGGTCGATCGACCGACCAATCGACCGACGGCCTACAGTGAATAGAAAACTATTCGTTGAGCTGTCGTTTCTTCAGAAGGGTATAAATACACCCTCATATAATTCATTTAACCCTCTTCCTTGATTCTTACAGACTTTATTGAGTATTCAAAAGGGAGATTTAGAGTCTTCCAAAGATTGATTGCGGCGCTCTGCTCTCTTCGTCAAGTTCTTCTTCAAGCGCCAGATTCCCTGCTTCCCTCAACTCTGCTATAACGAGTTTATCTGACAAGTTGAAGGAGTGAAGGCCTGCGAAAAGAGCTTTGATTTCTCTCTCCATTCTTAAGCTCTTTTGATTGTATTTTAATTGTTATTTGAACATTGTGTTATTTGGATTTGTGTCTATAGAAGACCTTGTGTTAGGTCTTGCGTATAAGTGATATCCTTGGTGTAGAAGGAGTAAAGTCACTTGTGTAAACTTAGTTATTTACTAGGATTAGTTTAGTTGTCCCTTAGGGTTCAGGTGGAAGAGTGCTCTCGATAAGAAGGCAGAGACTTCCGAGTGTGGAAGTACCTTAGGTCGAGAGTGAGACTCTTCGAGTCAAAGTTCTCTGTATAAGGGAAACAAAAATTAATCTAGTAAAACTAGTTTGGAAATCCTAAATGGGGTGCTTAGGTAGTGGAGTGGGCATTGGGGCCGAACCAATATAAATTCACGTGTTTGCATTGATTTAATATTTGTGCTTAATTGCTTATCTTGCTACCGCATCCAATCTTAAAATTGCTATTTGCCTAAACTAATCAAGAAATGATTAAAATTGGAATCTAAGCTAATTAATTTAGTTGACATACTATTCATCTCATCTAGTATTTTCATTTCACTTTCAAACTATTCATGTAATTCATTATATATATAAATTATTAGATAATGTGGTGTGAGGTCTGCGTTGCGTTGATGAAAATGGGTGCAATAAAGAGAGGGGTGCTGATTAGGAGAGAGGGGGTGCAGGTGGTGTACAGAGGTGTTTTGATCAACACCACACAAGATATATATTAAAGAAATCTAAAATTTTAGGGATCTCATTAGACACCCCATTTGTGAACATATATCAACTCGTTAATAGATGTGGCAATGGGTCGAGCCCGTGGGCGTGCCATGCTCAGCACGGCACTCAGGCCAAGCATGGCACGCGCACCATGCTAGCCCGAGCATGGTACACATGCCGAGCACAACACGCGGGCCGAGCACGACACGCGGACCGTGTTGGCCCAAGCACGGCACGCGTACTATGCTGGCCCAGTCAAAGCCAGATCTGACGCGTGTCAGACCGAGGGCGGCACGCATCAGACCCAAGTCTGACGTGCGCCAGAGCTGGGTCAGAGTGCCAGACCTAGGTTTGGCGCACGCCAGACTAGGTCTGGCTGAACTAGACCCAAGCGTGGCGAGCGTCGCCCTTGGTCTGGCCCGAGCCAGAGCATGGCTCGGGCCAAACCTGATTAATTTTAAAAATATATATATTATTTTATTATTTAAAATCTCCTATAAATATTCTATCATCTTCTTCATTTTTTCTATCTCCATTCTCATCTCCCAACTCTTTCTCTCAAGTCTCAACTCTCAACAATCTAAGTTCATTTACAATCATTCTCAACAACTTTTTAAGTTCATCAAAGATTCAAGATTGCTGTCAAAAATTTTTAATCTCTTAAATTTGTTTCATTGATTAGTATAATATTTATACTTTTTATATTTACTTTTTACTAATGGCATATAGAGATTTTTTAGTTATTCTCCACAAGCTGGATCAAATATATTAGAAGAAATGTCTACTAGTACTCCTACCACTCAACAAAACTAAGACATAGAGATAAGTCCATCTATTAATTTATGTGCATCAAGTATAAAAAGAAGTGTGGTATGTGAATATTTTGAGAAAATTATTAAAGCTGATGGCACCATAACAAAAGCCCTCAGTGCAAAAAATATCAAAAAATTCCTTCGGCTTCAACAACAGGAGGAACTTATCATCTTTTATGTCATGCATTAAAGGGTCATGACACTAAGGTTACATAAGCTCAACAAATTCTTAATTTATCTTCTTCTGGTTTAACAACTTTTTCGTATGATCATAATTTTCAACGTCGAGAACTTGCAAAATTAATTGTTCAAAGTGAATTTCCTTTTAGTTTTGTTGATCAACCAAGATTTTCTACTTGGATTCAAAATACTTTACAACCAAAAATAAAAAATTACTCGAAATACAATGAAAAGTGATGTTTTAAAATTATTTTATATATATAGAGAAAATATAATAAATAGTTATCAAAGTAATAAATCAGAAATTTCTTTAACATTTGATGTTTGGTCTAGTCAACGTACTACTAATTCTTACATTTGTGTTACTACACATTGGATTGTTGGAAATTTTATTTTGCAAAAAAGAATAATTAGTTTTAAAGTTTTTGAATATCCACACACTTCTGTTGCCATTTTTTCTGCTATTAGATTTGTAACATCTTTCTATAATATAAATAATAATAAAAATTAGATTAGTTTTGATAATGCTAGTGATAATGATGTTGCTACTCCTCCCCTTATAGAATTATTTAAGCGAGTATTAGAAGGTGAATTATTTCGTGTTCGTTGTGTTTGTCATGTTCTTAATTTATGTGTACAATATGGTTTAAAACTAGTAAATATACATGTAGAAAAAATAAGAGATGTTATTAGATATATGCGTTCTTCAAAAGCAAGAACACAAGAATTTAAAAAATTATGTCAATCTTTTAATAAATCATTTAAAAATTTTAATGGTGATGTTATTACTAGATAGAATTCAACATATCATATACTTAGGTCTACTACAAAATACCAAGAGATCCTTACAATATTTTACAATGAAAATATGTCTGGTGATCCAATTAATGATAATGATTGGTTAGTTGCTGGGCATATTACTCAAATTTTAAAACTTTTTAATAAAACTATCGCCCTCCGGTGTTTATTATCCTACATGTAATTTAACTCTTTCACATATAGTTCATATTAGTGAAGTATTTTCTTCACATAGACATCATCCTTTATTTGCACAAATTATTTTTTTAATGGAATTTAAATTTAAATAGTATTGGTCAAATATACCAAGTTTATTTTGTTTAGCAATATGTTTAGACTCTAGAATGAAAATTGATGGTTTAAATATGTTGTTACATGATTACTATAACAATATTGAATTAAATAATGTTGAAGAAAAAAATCTAGAATTTTGAATTTATTGAATTCTATGTTTGTATTTTACGCTTCAAAATTTGGTGATACAATTATAAATAAGCCAACATCTTCTTCTTCTAGATTAAGATATGATAGTGTAAATAGTATTAATTCCCAACTTGGTCATAAGATTAAAAAAACTAAATATACTAATTTCAATGAATTGGTTTTTTTTCTAGATCATAATCATTATGAAGAAATAGATGATGATGAGATTTTAGCATGGTGGAAAAAATAAGAAAATGTATATCCTATTGTTTTCATCATGACACGTGATATACTAACTGTTCCTATGTCTATGGTAGCTTCCGTGTCCTGTTTTAGTGCAGGAAATAGAATTCTCAACGAAAGAAGGAGCCGAATGAGTGCAAAAACGGTTGAAATATGTATTTGCTTAAAAGACTAGTCGGATGCTGAAGATAGATTACAAGATAAGGGAGGACACGATACTTCATCATCAGGAGAGGAGGAAGCTCAAACAAGCGAAGCTGGTGCTTCTGGTCCAAGTACAAGTTAAATCATCGGACTACGGGTGATTAAAATTATAATTATAAATAATTATAAATCATCCAAGCACGGCCCATTGCCACCTCTACAAGTTGTTAGTTACACAATTAATTTCAATTTATAATTATAAATCAATCTATCTAGATAGCTAATTAACATTAATTCTACTAATTAATTAACAATAATTAACATAAATAAATTACATTAATTAATTAATCTAATTAATTAATTTAAACATGTATGGCATCTGAAAGAGAGAGTTAGAGAAGAGAGGGAGATGAGAGAAGAGATGGAGATCAGCAAATGAGAGATCCGGTCGAATTCGGCCTATATATACCCCATCAACAATGGCCGCGGCGGCCTTTGCCGATGTTCAGTTACCAGCAATGGTAGTGTGTCAGCCATTGCTTGTATCAGCAATGGCAGTGTCGGTTGTTGCTGGTATCAACAATGGCAGCGTTGACCGTTGCAGGTATCAGCAATGGCAGCGTCGACCGTTGCTGGTATCAACAACGGCAATGTCGACAGTTGCTAGTATAACAATAGCAGCATTGGCCGTACGTTGCTGGTATCAGCAATGGCAATGGCAGTGTCAGTCGTTGCTAGTATTAGCAACGGCAGTATGCGGCCTTTGTTAAGCCGTTGCTAATGGTGTTGCATTAGCAACGGCCTTGGTAACGGCAATGTCGGCCGTTGCCATTAGCCCGTAGCAGTTAGACTAAATTCTAGTAGTGTATTGGTTCATAATTATATTTTATGGACAGAAGTAATTTACGATAATAATGTCTTGCAACAATTTTGGTAATGTCATATTCTGGTAATGTCATCCCATATATTAAGTTCAATTAATATAAAAATGCAATGACTTTCAATAGTTAGTCACGCTCAGGGGAGAATCTACGATTAGGTAGGACACTGACCCCATGAAAATTTTCAAATATATATATATATATATAATAATTTAGTAATCTTTTTTTAAAAAATATGATGAGTTATATTAATTCATATATAGTTTAATGGTTCGAAATTAGATATTTTATTTATAGGTTTTGACTTTGATCTTTAACTCTAGTATTTTGTTATTGTTCCTGCCTCATGATCGCAGTAATCTAGTTCGGTTCGGAATCTCTCATAGTTAGGTTCAACGTCGGGGGGGGGGGGGGGGGGGGGGGGGCTGCAAAAGACACTCTGACGCTCAAGTTAGTGGGACTCCAAGGTAGAGGTAATAAAATATGAAACATAGGTTACTTAAGGCATGTCATGTCTGTATTTATTGCAGGTGGAGGAGATGACGTTGTGTGGTAATCTCGTGGAGATGTTGCTCAAAATGGGTCGAGATTGATCCCGGATATGACAGGCTTGTAATGGTGTATACCTCATGATAAGGAATGATGCAGATGTCCATGTTTGGTCGGGTGGAGCCCCCTGGGAGGAGTCGTTTGGTTCGACTCGAGGTAGGTTGTGTTGGGTGAAATGGCACACTAGAGGGGGATGAATAGTGTGTTAACTAATTTATTTCCCTTTGATCC
The DNA here is from genome assembly GCA_034359265.1 of Canna indica. Classification (NCBI taxonomy): domain Eukaryota; kingdom Viridiplantae; phylum Streptophyta; class Magnoliopsida; order Zingiberales; family Cannaceae; genus Canna; species Canna indica. Next base: position 23,514,213 of record CP136898.1, on the reverse strand, counting down.
CGGATATGGCAGGCTTGTAATGGTGTATCCCTCGTGATAAGGAATGATGCAGATGTCCATGTTTTGCTGGGTGGAGCCCCCCGGGCGAAGTCGTTTGGTTCGGCTCAAGGTAGGTTGTGTTGGGTGAAATGGCACACTAGAGGGGGGGGATGACACACTAGAAGCAATAAGCACAAACAACTGACAATGCTAACACACGTATTTATAGTGGTTCGGCCAACTGCCTACGCCACTACCTTGGCTCCACACCAAGGATTTCTAACCAACTACTTTATAGAACTTGTGTTTCCATTTAAATACAATTGAGGACACTCTTCTCACCTCTTTGAGAACTCCTCAAACCTATTCACCTAGGCAAAACACAAATCTACAAAGTCTAACCCTAAGTGTTTCTCTAGCACACCTAGCAAACTATTACAGGTGAAAAACAAGTTTGAATTAAATCTTTAGATACAATGAAAAAGAGCTTAAGAATCGAAAGAAAAAAACCAACGCTCTTTTCCCAAGCCTTCAAGCCTCCAACTTGCCGAGAGATGAACTTATGTTGTAGCAGAGTTGAGGAAAATGTGGCGCTTGAGTAAAAATGTCGACGAAGAGCAGGGCGCAGCAAATCAATTTCTTTGAAGGTACAAATCACTTCTTAATTGCTCAATAAATTTTCTAACAAGTATTAAAGAAGTTAGGTGAGGGGTATTTATAACCCCTCAGCTGAACAGCGATTCAACGGGTAGAAAACTAGTCTTTACAGTCGTTCGGTCGATCGTCAGTCGACCGACCGATCGACCGCTACCCTTTCTGGGCTTAACTCGCGTCGTCTGGTCGACCGATGGGTCGACCGAATGGATCGCGACTTCATCGATCAGCAGTCTGGTCGACTGAACGGTCGACCGATGTAGTGAAGACAACAGCATGATCTGCGATCTACAATCCGGTCGACCGATGCACCTTTTGCCAAATTTTGGCTTCGATCGATCAACCGACCGGTCGACCGACGTAGCTTTCCGCGAATTCTTCACCAACTTCGATCGATCGACATGTCAACCGAATGGCTACTGCCATTTTTTGGCATCATTCGATCGACCGACCGGTCGACCGAATAGGCTACTGCCAAAATACAACACCATTCGGTCGACCGATCGATCGACCGAACTTGATCTTGAAGATTATGTCTTGGCTTTCTCGTTTCGCGCTTTGTTCTTCAGCGTGCTTTAACATTAAAGGATTCTCCATGCTGTCCAAGTCGTTTCTGGTGTACGCATTGGTTTGTCTTGGAGATTGATCGAAAGACGTGAGGCTTGACGTATCTTTCATCGATCCTGCAATTTTCATACTTCAAGCATTTGTTAAATAGGTTTGTTATCATCAAAATAGTCATGAGGAGAATATAGCATGAAGGAAGAAGCCTTCAGCTAACAATCTCTCCCTTTTTTATGATGACAAACAATTGACGATAAATATCAAGATGAAGTAATGTATGATGAAATAATGTATCCGTTAATTATTATGAAGCATAAATTGTTAAATGGATACATGGGAGCATCAAAGGAAGTTAAGTATTCATTTAGAGCTCCCCCTATTGATATGCATATATTTTCTAATTCTCTCCCTATCATCATGCCATACTATATATAATACCTGAAATGAAGTATTCATTTTAGTGCTCCCCCTATCATTATGCATATATTTTCTAATTCTCCCCCTTTTGTCATCCATCAAAAATATCAAACACAGTAAGTATACATAAAGAAAATATCACTTACATCACTAATTATCAACCATAGTCAACCAAATACATATAAAGTCAATTATGAAACACATGTTCATAAGATAAATAACATCAATACATCAAAGATGACTATTCGCCCTCAGGTGGTGGAGGAGGTGGTAGATGTGACTGATAATATTGCCACATCTCATCCACTCTCTCATACATTTCATCAACTTGACGACCACACTCATCGATGTGGCGGCCATGGTCACTGATCATGATACTATACTCGTCCATCTGACGGACGTACCCGTCTATGCGCTCTGTTGTTCGTTTGTTCCATTCCAGTTGATCAATGTGAAACTGAGCAAAGCGATGCTCCAGATCACCTAGTCGCCCAATGGGAGTGTTGGATGATGAACTCCCACCAGCATCGCCCTCGTCCATGCCTATGTCATGCAGGTCGGTCTCCTCCATGGGTTCTCCTCGCAATCTTTTGCTGCGCTGATTTTCAAGGATCTTCATGCGGCTTAGAGAGGAAGAATCTATGGCTTTGGGTATGGGCTCAATTTCAAATCTAGACATATTTACCCCAGCTTCATATATGAAGTGAGAAATTACTGAGGCATATGGTAAGGCTTGTTTTTTCGAGGCATGAACTTCAGCTATATACCTAAGTATGAGATCAGGGACATCTATAGGAATGCGAGACATGGCAAAGAAGAGTACCCTAGAACTCATAGTAATGACCTCATCATAATGACCTGCTCTAGGAAGGATATTATACGAAATGATGAGATGCATAATCCTGGCAGTGGTTGACAGTTTAATGCTTTGGGTAGGGATCATTCCCTGATAACCCTCAGGACAAATGGCTGATACAACTTCATGAGTAGGAAAATCCTCATGAAAACGATGTGTGGATATCTTATAAACTGGTCTTCCTAATAGAGGAAACCCAAATGCATCTTTAATGTGAGATTCGGTGATTACTATGGATTTTCCTAGGATTTCACATCGAAGAATTAATTCATCACCATACCTTGCCTTTTCTATCACAAGGTTGGAGAAAAAGGCTTTTATCAGGATGGGGCATACAGGTACTTGCTTTTCTAGAAACTCTACCCATCCCATGCTAATAAGTTTGCTTCTAATGTCAAATTGTTCTAAGTCACCTAAATTGACTGGACGTGTCTGCATGATAGCTCTATCTATAAACTTAGCAGCTTGTTTCTTGCCTAAAGGGGTCAATAGGTTATCGGGTAAGGTTGGGAGTTTAGTCTTGGGTGCCATTCTGCAAGACAATTATGATGATGATGTAGATGATTAGCTTTAGATGAGAGATGCATGCTTTTAACGCAAATAAAAGAAAGCAAAAAAACAAATTTGAAGATCGGCATAGATTCATGCAAGGACAAAAAGATTTTATCATTAAATTTCAAAATAAAGAATAAACAAAACAAAACAAAAACAATAAAAAATAAGATTGAATAAAATGATCCATAAATGAAAAGAGCATACATTTAAAGAAAACTTGTTTTGGCTAGATGAGGATGAGAAACATTTTTCTATTTGACCAATACAAAATTCTTTTAAGAAGGGCAAAATGAATGTTGAGAAAAGCTCATGAAAGAAAGCAAGAGAGAACTAGTTCTTGACTAATTTTGTTATTAAAAAGTAAATGTTGAATCATTTGAAGAAGACATGAGATATTTTGATTTTTCTTAAAAAAATAAGCATGAATCACATTTTTATGTATGAATCAAGACACATTAAGAGAATAAGAGATGAAGAAACCACATTTTTGAGTATAACCTCATGAATGATGGATAAGGATCAAGCTTTTTACCTTGGAGAAGAACTTGGAGAGGAAGTAGAAAGCCTAGAAGATGAGAAGAGAGGTTTTGGCAGTCAGTCGAATGGGAAAGGAAGCCCTAGTTTCGGGCTTAAAAACTTGATTTGAACGGTCAGGATTGAATCTGGCAGAAAAATAGGCGTACCAGATCGATTTTCGCCCGTCGATCGATCGGGCGGTCGCAGGCCGATCGACCGCTCGATCTGCCATGGGTTTTTAACTCTTTAAAGAAGAATTATTTTTGAGAGGTGCGAGCTTTTAAATTTTGTGAAATTTTTTTTTTACATTGACTAAACTTTATGAGGATTCCAAAAAATCCAGAATCACTCAAAAAGGATATCTCTACAATTTTCTAGAAATTTTACAAGATCTCAATGACATTTTTGAAAATATGAGTCATTTATCCATCGATTTCAGATTTTGTTCAAACTTTTTAGATATCAAGATATAATAATTTAAAATATGTTTATCAAGTTTGAAGTGAAACTAATGTCGTTTAAAAAAGATATGAACTTAGCACGATTTCATTCAAAGTATGCTTGAAACCATAAAAGTGCTAAGAATCAAATTTTGCTATCTACTCATGTTTTCTCTAACTTAGGCACTTGGACATCTAACATGAGTGAATCTAAACATGTTTGTGAAAATTTAAACTCAAAAAGAGATTTCTAAGTCAAATTGTTGACTTAGGTCAAACATTTTCAATTTTGAGTCGTCTAAGGTGAGCTAGTTGTCATTTTATCCATTTACATATGATTTTTTCATTATAAATGCATGGAAACATGTCATACCCATTCCTAAATATGTTTATGAAGTTTGGACTTAAAATGAAGTGTCCAAATCGATTTGTTGACATAGGTCAAACTTTTCCAAGTTTAAGTCTTCTAAAGTGATCTAGTTATCATATTATTCATCTAGACATGAATTTTCAAGTTTAAGTACCTAGACTCATGTGATATGTGTATCTAAATATGTTTGCCAACCACTAACTCAAAATGAGGTCTCTAATATGAATTTCAACCTAGAGCCAATTTCATTCAATCAAGATATCAGGAAATTGCCTAAGTTATCAAAATTTTACCTACTCATGAAATTTCATATATTTCTCATGCAATATCAATCATGAGTATAGAGACATCATTAAACATGAATATTCAATTATTATATAAAGATTTTTGCAAAATTAAACACATACCTTATTCTTAGAAATTTTGTCAAACTTGTCTTTTTACTTTTCAATTTTCTTCATGATAGCATAGCCTTTCATTAGCATTCTCAACTTGCAAGTAGACTTCATTAGTAGATTTAATGAAACTAAAGGCTACTTAGCAAGCTAACCAAACCAAATAGCCAAGAGAGATTCAAATATCATTTTCAAAGTCCACTTTGCTAAATAGTTTGAAATTCATTTCAAAATAAATTATCGTGAATCCGAAACGAATTAAGAGATCTCAAAATATAAAATATTTGAAAAATAGATCTCCAACTCTTCCTATTGGTTGAAAGTCAAAAGGTCACAATGAGCCTACGATTTAAAACCACAAGGTCGCTTAGGCCTATTCCAGGCCACATAGGTCTCTGAGGAGATCGGAAATCAATAAAATCAAAAACCTTTTTGAAATTTATCAAGAGCGGAAAAATCGATGAGCATTAAGCATGTATCAAATTCCAACTATAATTTAATCAAGAGGATATAGTAGATGATACCAAGGTATACCTGGATGTCAATTTTCATACTTATGACATCATGATGGTTTGAAGTTGCAACCAAGGAATGATACCTCATATAAGTCCACTGTCAACTTCAACTCCTCACTTCTCTTTACCCTTGTGTGGTAGCTCCCCCTACAAGAGAGCAAAGAACCTTTAATACCCAAATGGCTTTAGGTCCTTGGGGGTTAGAGGGCTTAGCTACCCAAAGTGTTTTAACTCCACTTGAGTTCATCTTAAATGCGCAATTATATATGGCATGCCCATATGTACCACAACAAAAGCAATGTCCATTAATTTTCTTTGTATTTTTGCTATGGACTTGAGATTTATTATTAGAATGTTTTGCATGTGAGACATGATGGGTATGAACATTCTTAGAAACAACATTCTTTTTCTTATAATCATGAGGTCTAGTGGTAGAATGCATGGCATGAGAATGATGATACACATTGGCATTCTTTACATAGGTATTTCTATTGTTCTTAAGAAATGAAGGATTTTTAAATTCACTTACTTTCTTATTCAAAAGTATAACCTCACTTTTCAAATCATTCATAAATTTTTGAATGACATGCAACTGAGTTTTTAACATGCTATTTTCATTTTTTAAATTATCATTTTCATGCTTCAAAGCTTTAAGCTCAAGCTCTAAGTTATCATGACAAATTAAAGGGCCTAGTCTTTAATTTTTCATTTTCTACTTCTAAGGCGTGCGCGTGTGAACTGAGCTTAGAGTTTTCCTTCTTTAGATTTCTATTTTTCTTGTTCTTTTTCATAAGAAAGACATACATTTTTTAACATTCCTCAACTAGTTCTTCATATGGCATATTGAATGAACTAGAAGAGCTAACATTCTCATTTGCATCAGCATGACTAGAAGGAGAGGAATGTACCTCATCATTCGTGCTCATGAGATAAGCTTTTGAAGTAGCTTCATAGTCATTGCAAGAGATGCTTCATTTGAATGAGATGATGATGTAGAGGCTTTTGACCTCTTCTTTGCCTTGTTCTTCATGAAAGGACAATTTTTCTTACATGCCCCTTCTCCCTGCATGCATGACATACTACCTTTCTTTTTCGGGTTTTGGAGCTACTCCTTTGATTGGATGAGCTATGGGCATCAAGATTAAGATTAGTAGTAAGTGAGTGACCATTGTCATCACCACATTCATTAAAAGTGTCAATTTCTTCAATTTTGGCATAATCATATAAAACATTTAAAGTAGCCCATAAATCAAAAGTCGTTGAACAATGCATGACTTTTTTAAGAATGCTATTTGGTATGGTACAAAATATGCAATTCATAGCTTCTCCATTAAACTGAAATATTTTCTTATCAAGTTCACACCAATCATGCATGTCAATTTTAGGAAAAGTGTATTCAAATTTTAACATGTTATAAACACCAAAGCCTCTAGTCTTCATGTAGGTGTACATCCTAGACTTCCAAAGATCAAAGTTTGATTCATCGAACCTAGGAGGTGAAGATACTATCGACTCTAGTGTTATTTTAGGATCGCGACAAATTGTAGAAGGGATGGTGAAATCATAATCTACGATCCGCTCTGATACCAATTATTCGGTGAAATGGCACACTAGAGGGGGATGAATAGTGTGTTAACTAATTTATTAGCCTAAATTCGATTTTAATCGTTTCTTGATTAGATAGGCTAAGCACGATATTTATAGCAAGCGGAAGTAGTAAATATAAAGCAATAAGCACAAACAACTGACAATGCTAACACACGTATTTATAGTGGTTCAGCCAACCGCCTAATCCACTACCTTGGCTCCACACCAAGGATTTCTAACCAACTACTTTATAGAACTTGTATTTTCCTTTTAATACAATTGAGAACACTCTTCTCACCTCTTTGAGAACTCTTCAAACCTATTCACCTAGTCAAAACACAAATCTACAAAGTCTAACCTTAAGGGCATGTTTGGTTAGTGAAACCAAGTCTGTTTTCATGGTTTCGGTTTCACTGAAATCAAAACTGCTTACGAAAACGTGTTTGGTTCAGCGTTTTCATGAAACTGAATCGAAACCAGAATGAAAACGAAACCAGTTTTCCTAATAAAAATGAAAACACCAGAATGTTATTTTCTGTGGTTTCGAGACTGTCGGTTTCGTTATCAAAATGGAGTGACAACTTTATAATTATAAAAAAAATTATAAAATTAATTAATTTAAAGATAAATCAAACTATATTATTTTTAAAAATAAAAATAAAAATCATCATTTTCAACTCAAACTATTATCTTAAATTTACAAATTAATTAAACCAATTTATATCTAATTGACTCAAACCCAAATTTTAAAATAACTCAATTTTCTTAAAGTTAATCTATTTATAATTAATCAAAACTAATTTAGACCACTAGAATTATTATTATTTTGAAATATTAACTATTAATTAATTTTTATATCTAATTGAATAAAAAAATCTCAAACTACCAATAACTTAATTAATTAAATATTACAAATATTTTATAACTATATTAGCAAATATTTAATTTTGTAAACTAACTAAATATTAATTACTACTAAAAATGTTCAAGGAAAATTAATATTACTTTTTATAGCCAAATAAATATTCACTGGTTTCAACTAACTAAAACTTATGTTGTTTTCATTAACCAAACGCATTTTCGGAAAACTGAAAATTAGAAACCAAAATCAAGTTTTCGAAACCAAGTTTTCAGTTTCACTGAAACCAAACCAGAAAATAGTTTTCGCTAACCAAACAGCACCTAAGTGTTTCTCTAGCACACCTAGCAAGCTATTACAGGTGAAAAATAAGTTTGAATTAAATCTTCAAATACAACGAAAAAAAGCTTAAGAATCGAAAGAAAAAAACCAACGCTCTTTTCCCAAGCCTTCAAGCCTCCAACTTGCCAAGAGATGAACTTATGTTGCAGTAGAGTTGAGGAAAATGTGGCGCTTGAGGAAGAATGTCGACGAAGAGCAGGGCACAGCAAATCAATTTCTTTGAAGGCTCAAATCACTTCTTAATTGCTCAATAAATTTTCTAACAAGTATTAAAGAAGTTAGCTGAGGGGTATTTATAACCCCTCAGCTGAACGGCGATTCAACGAGTAGAAAACTAGTCGTTACAGTCGTTCGGTAGATCATCGGTCAACCGACCGATCGACCGCAACCCTTTCTGGGCTTAACTCGCGCCATCCGATCGACCGACGGGTTGACCGAATGGATCATGACTTCATCGATCAGCAGTCCGATCGACCGCTGCAGTGAAGCCTACAGCACATTCTGCGATCAGCAATCCAGTCGACCGATCGATCGACCGATGCACCTTTTGCCAAATTTTGGCTTCGATTGATCGACCGACGTAGCCTTCCACGAATTCTTCACCAACTTCGGTCGACCGACAGGTCGACCGAATATGCTACTGCCAAAATACAACACCTTTCGGTCGACCGAACTTGATCTGGAAAATTATATCTTGGCTTTCTCCTTTCACGCTTTGTTTTGCGACTTCGTTCTTCAGCGTGCTTTAACATTAAAGGATTCTTCATGCTGTCCAAGTCGTTTCTGGTGTACGCATTGGTTTGTCTTGAAGATTGATAGAAAGACGTGAGGCTTGACGTATCTTTCATCGATCCTGCAATTTTCATACTTCAAGCATTTGTTAAATAGGTTTGTTATCATCAAAATCGTCATGAGGAGAATAGAGCATGAAGGAAGAAGTCATCAGCTAACAAGTTGTGGGGCGCTGCTGGGTCTGATTCGATCGGGTTTGATTGTTCTAGTCCATTACACAGCCCCCGAGCTCGATCGGGACCTGCAAAAGATACTTTAACGCTCAAGTAAGTGGGACTCCAAGGCGGAGGTAATAGAATATGAAACATAGGTTACTTGAGGCATGTCGTGTCTGTATTTATTGCAGGTGGAGGAGATGACGTTGCACAGTAATCTCGTGGAGATGTTGCTCAAAATTGGTCGAGATTGATCTCGGATATGGCAGGCTTGTAATGGTGTATCCCTCGTGATAAGGAATGATGTAGATGTCCATGTTTGGCCGGGTGTAGCCCCCCTCCCCCCCCCCGGGCGGAGGCGTCTGATCTGGCTTGAGTCGGGTTTCGAATGTAGTCGGGTGGAGCCCTTGGGCGGAGTCGTTTGGCTCGACTCGGGGCGCTGTTGGGTCTGATTCAATCGGGTTTGATTATTCTAGTCTATTACACAGCCCCCAAGCTCGATTGGAGTCTAGAGGAATGTGTGTCGAGCTCTTAAATGTGATAACTTTCCTATCTCCGATTTCTTTGGGGAACCTCTGGGGAGTTTTACCATGTTGTGCTTAGTTACTATAAAGGCTGGGTTGTATTGAGCGGCCTTTGAGGTCGGTTGGGCTAAAGGAGGTGACCGTGAGGGTCGAACTGAAGTGAATGATCGACTACGGAAGTCATATCAGAGTGGACGACTGTGGAGGCCGAGCTGATATGAGTGGTCTTGGAAGCTGAACTGGAGTAATTAAGTGGCCATAGAGGCCGAGCTGGATTGAGCGGCTGTGGAAGCCCAGCTAGATTGAGAGGCTGTGGAAGTCGAGCTGGAGAAGGTGGTCGTGGAGGCCGAGTTGAAGCAAGTGACCCTGAAGATTGTATTGAGGCAAGTAGCCATGGAGGCCGAACTAGGGCCAACATTTGTGGGTCGCTGTGCGTCGTCTTTGATTGGTATATATAGCAACTTTTGCGTCGTCTTGAAGTAAGTCAAATCGGTATATTTTTGTTGTGTTGTTCTTGTATCTTCTCGGCTTTCATGCCAGGCTTGTCGGTTTGATAATGAAGATCTTCTCATCTTGTGTGGCAGTTGTTGAGTGGCGTTTGCCTCCTCCTTTTTTAGGGAGGCATCATGGCAGAAAAAGCGTCTGCTCGTTTCTTGGGGATTTCTAGAGAATTTGTTAATCGGTGAGCTGGTTGATTGGGGTTTAATCATGTTTTCGCTACTGACCATTGCTCCGCTCTCGTCTATTACAGTCCTTATTTTTTTATTTGCCCTCTTGGATTTTTTGTCTTCGATAGCAGTCTTGAGGTTTTGTTTGTCGGTCTTTTTTGCCTCTCGGAGTTCTTACATCTTTTTTATGCTAGCAGCTTTGTCCTGAAACTTGGCCATATCCTTAGGCTCCGTCAGGGCGATCTTGTCGGCAAAGAGTCTGGGCTTTAAACTGGGTTTGATGGAGTAGAATTCGACTCATGGGTCGAGGTTGGGGATCTCACCCGCTATGGCCTGGAATATGTTCATGTAATCCCTTAGGGGCTCATGTTGCCCCTGCCTGACGTAATGGAGGGCATCCTTCATTTTATGGTAGACCCATGATGTGATGAATCGGTTGAGGAAGACGTGAGAGATGTGCTCAAAGGAATTTATAGATATCGGCGGGAGGAAAGCGAACCACAACAAAGCAGTTTTTCCCACAGCATAGTGCGGGGTCGGTTGTTCCGTGATAGAGAATCATAGTCTTGAACGTCGTCAAGTGTAGCGTAGGGTCGTCTGTATCACCGTAGGGCCTCAAGGGTAGTAAGCAACTTACTTTTTGACGAGAAGTAGGTCACCATTATGTGTTCGGCGAAAGGTCCTGCGTCGACAAGAAGGGCAGTTCCCAGCCTTCCTGGCTTTGGAATCTTTATATTTTTTCGGACGGGGGTACTGGAGACCTCGTCACGAAGGACGAAAACTAGCCTCATTCTTTCTTAGTGATTGCTCTCTTTATGTTTTGAGCGGCGGCGCTCGTGGTTACCCAGGAGTTTATCCCGGGACCGCGTTAGCATCTCAATTTGGGCTTCTAACTGTTGGTTCTTCGCTTCTAAATCGTTTATTCGTTGTTGGAGCTCAAACTGTTTCAGCGTTACCAGGCTGCAGTCGATCGTCGCCGTCAGGTCATTGTCATTGGCGTACAATAGTGTTCGCTTGGCACCGAGTTTCAACCATTGCAGGGGAGATAAGCTTTACTTGGTCCCACGATGGAGACCAAATATTCCTGCATGAGGGTCGAAGTAATCTAGTCTGGTTCGGTGTCTCTCCTGGTCATGTTCAAAGTTGGCGCGAGGGGGGGGGGCAGTGTCTCTCCTGCAAAAGATACTCAGATGCTCAAGTCTGTATGACTCCAAGGTGGGGATAATAGAATATAGAACTTAGGTTATCTAAGGCGTGTCATGTCTGTATATATTGCAGGTGGAGGTGATGACGCTACCCAGTAATCTCATGGAGATGTTTCTCAGAATGGGTCGAGGATGATCGTGGAGATATATAGCGGACTTGTAATGGCGTATCCCTCGTGATAAGGAGGACGCGGATGTCCATGTTTGGCCGTGTGGAGCCCCCGGGCGGAGCCATCTGATCTGGTTTGAGTCAGGTTTGGGATGTAGCAGGGTGGAGCCCCCAAACGAAGTCGTTTGGTTCGACTAGATGTTGGTTGTGGGATGCTGCTGGGTCTAATTCCACAGGCCTGATTGTTTTAGTCCAATTATGCAATTTTTTTTAGTGGTTGAATATAAAACTAACTTTTTTGAAGAAAAAAAAAATCAATTTCTTCTCTGCTGAGGGAACTAGCTTTAGCTATTTTTATTTTGAAGACACTAATGATATTTTTAAATTATGAAAATAGATGGAAAAAATTCTACATGTTATAAATTATGATTTTAATTAAAAATAATTAAAGTTGAATAGTTGAAATAATATTTATTAAATTTCTTTTATTTTTTGAATTAGGCTCTCTTGTTAAATTACCGGTCCATCCTGATATATCACATTATTTATTTTCAACTAAAAATAATATTTTTATTTTTATTTTTACTAGATTAAAAATATTCTTGTTTAAATAAAAATTAAATGTGGTCTTTATTATTAAAAGAGTAATTAAAATTAAAACACAGAAGCTCTATACAATATAAACAAAAAAACTAAGACCCTTTGTGCAAATTACCTGAAAGTTTGCTAACAAAACAACTAAATTACCAAAGAATAAATTAAAGTGTTTAAGAAAAAAATGACAGTGTTTGATTAGTGCAATCATAATATAAACCTACAATTTTCAAAATAAGATTAATTATAATCCTTTCTGCTATACAATCAGGACCAAAAAGAAAATAAACTTTCTTTTATCAAGACATTCAGGAGGGAAAGTCCAGTAACTAAATTGAATGAAGAAATATTTCAAAAATGCATCAAATTTACTGCACTCAAGAATATTGGCAAAGTATCTTTAATGAACCCAAACCATTCCACTGTTTGGGCTTCTATTTAATGAACACAAATTTGTGACTTCTAATGTTATTTAGATTTGAGAGCTCGAAATGGTTAATTACCTGCATTTAGATCAAATAATATTTATTTGGAGATTGTTAAGCTTGTAAACTATAATTATTTTCTTGATACTTTTTAGTTACTTTCATGTGTCCTTATTAAAGAACTTAAAAGTCAAAGAATTCAAAATTTTCATAGTATCTTGAGAATAATCTAGTAAGATGATTTTTTTAAGGAAAAAAAAAGAAGTATAGAGGATACAAACTAGTACCATTTCTTTAAAATTAAGGTTTTTATTTCATAAAATTAAGTAGTAAAAGTGCAGTAAATTGTGGAGTGAAAGGAAATTTACAGAATGCAACAAAATTAAGTACCAAAATTATTGGCAAGAGACCCAAACTGTGCCCACCATTTGGGCTTTCTAAGATTTGGATCACTATTTAATCATCAGAGCCCATAAGTCATTAAATCTATTAATAATTTATATTTAATTGGAGAGTGTTAAGATCATAAGTATCAGCTAAATCAGAGGAAAAGAAAATCATCCTCGAAAATTGTAAAATGCATCAAATTGCAAAATAATAAAGAGACAAATTTCAAATTTTGATTTCCCTCCCTTAAATTTGAAAATTCACGGATGCTTACAAATAAATTTTATTATATTTGCATTTCTTCCTAATAGCAACCACTTTTTAATGTGTCACTATAATAGTTCGTTTGCTTCACTGAATTCGATAGGATATAATCAAATAACAAATGAAATGTAGTATTTAATATGATTTTTAAATCTAATATTTATTTAATATAATATTTATTTTATATTTTTTAATCATGCTTTCTTTTAATTCATGTGCTAAATAAATAATGAATAAAAATTCATATATTATCTTATGAAGCAAACAAGCTCTAAATATTTTGCTCACACGTCATCTTTCATTGTACAGTTGTACTTAGTTAATGAAATATATTGCAGACCTTACTGTAATATAATTGTATTTTTTTATTTTGGATGTATAAATATTATATATAGATACTTTATTTTTCATACGCTAGTCCATAATATACAACATATAGATAGCATTTATATACGCATATTATCATTCAATCAAGTTAATTTTATTAAGCTTTTAAGTAATTGATTTACTTTGATATTGATGATTAAATTTACTTGTATTGCCAATTAATGTTCAGCAATAATCAAATTTAAGTCTATTGCAAAATGCAAATTAAGAATATCTTTTTTGTTACATGTTAATGTCTATTCTAGTTTAATATAATGCAAGATAAAATTTTGTAATATTTATATTAACCTATAAATTTTATAATGTACAATAAAAACCATATATATATATATCTCATTATTTTATTATTCTAAAATACATATTTAAAAATGTATAATAATTTTCAATAATATTCGTATTGTAAAAAAATTAATGTGATTTAAAATTAATATAATATATAAAATTTTATTTAAAAAATTCAATCAACTTCATTTAATTTGCGCCGACGTATTTTCTTCTAATTTACTTACAATTAAAAGTTATGTAAAAAAACAAATATAAGTTTTCAATCAAACATCAAATATCAAACACATGACATATTGTTCACTGGACAAATTAAGTACAATCTTAATTAATTACAAACATCAAGCACATAGCATTTATTGTTCAAATCTTCAAAGCAACAAAAGTTTCACTTACCAATCATCTCTGTCCAAGACTGCAAACAGTATCCAAATAAATATGATTCATGCCATCGAAATGCGAGCCTCAATGATCCTTGTCCTTGACCTAGAAATACTAAAATCAAAAATAAAATAAAAAGAACTAATTATCAAAAATAAAATCAGAAGTCAGTCCTAGTTGACACTAGTTAACTGAACTATGTATCATTACAATTTTATAGGATGTCTCCAAAGAGACCCCTAGTTAACTAAACTTTTTTTGAAAGAAGAAAACCCTACTAGGCCATAAGAAAAACTACTACTTTAATAATAATAACAATGAATTTGCCTCTATTGCAAGCTTTTCGAAAGATTTTTCTCTATTGTCAAAGATTCGAATGTTACGCTCGTGCCAAATTTTGGATCTCCAGATCATGATGAGGCGGAAGCGCTTGGATCTTTGACTGAAGTTTTCTACTGCAGATCCATCCCAAGGTTTGAAGCCCAAGGGGAAGAAGCCGATGCGAGATAAAAGCAGGAGCCCTCGTTGGTGTAAGAACATTCTGCAAACAAATGCTCGTTGGTCTCGTCTTTATCTTTACACAAGATGCAGATCGGGCTTGTTTGAATGTTGTGTGCCAAGAGTCTGTCTCTCGTTAGGAGTCTTTGCTTCTCTAGGAGCCAGTTATGAATAGAACATGCCAGGGGCATTCCTTCTGCCAGAGGAAATTGGCCTTTAGGTCCCCAATTCCTCTGTAATTCAAAATACGGTAGAAGCTCTTTGTTGAGTAGATGCCATCACTGCTCCATTTCCAAGAGAGGGAGGTCGCTCCAGATGCTAGGAGAAGAGGATCCAAATCCTGCTTTAAATTTGAAAGAAGATCTATCGGTACTATGTGTCTAAATCTCATATTCCATCCTTGAACCGAGCCGGAGGCGTCCCGAATCCGCGCGTCATCGAATATGATATCCGGTAAGGTGGTAGCTGCGAAGAGGGATGGGTAGAGCTCTCGAAGACTTGAACCGTTAAAGCAAGGGGTGAACCAAAATATGAGATTTGTACCATCACCCACAGAAAGAACCAAGGCCGGGCGGAGGAGTCCCAGAAGAGCTATAATATTTTTCCAGATAGGCGACAGAAGAGGCCAATCCCCCTCGTTGAGCTTTAGAATACGGGGGTAGAGGGAGGATATAATATTCTGCCAGGGCATTCCCCCCGGGAGGAAAAGTTTCCAAATCCAATTCGCCAAGCGAGCTTGATTGTGGGCCGAAATGGCAAGAATACCTAGGCCCCTCTCCGAGCGATCAGAAGTTAGGGAGTTCCAGATAACCAGACACTTTTCCAGCGGAGACACATCATCATTGTCAGTCCAAAAGAAATTTCTCTTGCGTTTGTCAAGCCTGTAATAAACCCATTTCGGGGCCAAGAAAATCGAGAGATAGTAGGATGTCTGACTAGTGAGAACACTGTTCACCAACGTTAATCGGCCCGCTCTTGAGAGCAATGATCCCTGCCAAGAAGCCAGAGTAGAATCAAATCTCGTGATCAGGTGAGACCAGTCTGCTTTTGTTAGGCCACCAGGCCTAAGGGAAAGTCTGAGATATTTCAAAGGAAAGGATCCGACCGAACAACCAAATATATTTGCGGCCATAGACGTGTTTTGCAGATCTCCATCAATATGAATAACCTTTGTCTTGGAAGTATTCAGCTTAAGGCCGGAGCAAAGCTCAAAACATTTTACAATTAGATCTAGGGACCTCAAGGACTCTTCCTCCGCTTTACAAAATAGAAGTAAGTCGTCGGCGAAGAAAATATGAGTAATACTCTTCTACAAGTATCCATTGAGCACCGCAGTCACTAATCCCAAGGATTCTGCTCGATCTAGGATTCTTGAAAGAGAATCAGTAACAAGATTAAACAGGAGAGGGGAGAGGGGGTTACCATGGCGTAGGCCTCTCTTGTGCCTGAAACTTCTTCCTTTCGAGTCGTTAATAAGAAGCGAAGATTCCACAGTGTGCAGCATACTATATATCCAAGAGGACCATCTGGGGGGAAACCCCTGAGCGCTCAGAGATAGCATCAGGAAATCCCAATTAGCAGAATCAAAAGCCTTTTCAAAGTCCACTTTGATCACACAGATGTCCCTGTCCATTCTCTTACATCCCCAAATGGTTTTGGAAGCGGTCATGAAGCAATCAAGGGTGCTCCTTCCTCTGATGAAGGCCCCTTGAAAGTTATCTATGAGATCTGGAATGAGGGCGAGAGTCGATTAGCCAGCAACTTAGAAATTTTTTTTATGATATTGTTCTTTAAACTGATAGGGCGAAAGTCGCTAATTGTATTTGCCCCCGGGGATTTAGGAATAAGGACAATGCTGGCCTTATTGATATGAGCCATCGAACTCGGATTGTTCTGCATTTCAAGAAGGATATCTAGGACCTGGCTGCCTATTACTGGCCAAAAGTGAGAATAAAATTCCATATTGAGACCATCCGGTCTAGGGGCCTTGTGCCCTTTTGCTTTTTTAATTATGTCGAACACTTCATCCATAGAGAAAGGGGCTTCCAAAGACTGAAGATTCATAGCCGTTTGGGGGAAAGTATCCTGCCATTTCATGCTAAGCAATGGAGACACCTCTAGTCCTAGCAATCCGACATAGAACGACCTAAAAGCATCTACGATGTCCCTCCAGTCAGATACACTGGATCCGTTGGAATCAATGGAGGAAATCCAGTTATGCCGTCGTCTATTAGACGCGTGGAGGTGATAGTACTTTGTATTTTGGTCACCATCCTTAAGCTAACGGATCTTGGCCCTTTGCTGCCAATATAGGCTCTCTTGCTGGTAGCAACGGTCCAAGGAGATCTTAACCTGCTTGAGCTCCTCGAGCTCAGTGCCCGATAGAGAGGATGAGTCAGCTCGATGGTTCAGAGCATCCAATCTAGCCTCGGCTGAGGTGCGCTTCTCCTTCCAATAAGCCTTGCGAGATTTGTCCCATTCCGAGATAATAGGTCTGAGAGATTTCCAATGCCTGATCCAGTTCTTTAGATATGATCCAGCCAATGAGGGGTTCAAGGATTGAGCCACAGATGGGCAGAGTCCGGCCTTGATGATGTTGCTGAACTGATTACAAGGGAGCCAATGATTCTCAATCCTGAACTGCTTTAGAGATTTTCGCCGATCTGGAACCAACTGCAAGAGAATCGGGCGGCGATCAAAGAGCATGTGGTTCCGATCAAGTCCGAGAATGCCAGAGCCAACGAGCTATTTATAAGTACCTTGTCAAGCTTTGCGAGAGCCGGAGGATTCTGGTTATTGGTCCAAGTGAATGGGCCACCGGAAAGTGGAACATCCAAAAGGCCCAGATCTGTAATTAATTTGGAGAATCTACGGGTGTCAGCCAAAATACCCGTACAGTTCTGACGCTCCCAAGATTCGCAGTCATATTGAAGTCTCCCCCCATGATAATAGGCCCCGAACAAGAAGAAACCATTTGTCTTAATTCACACAGAAAAGCGAATCTTTGTCAGCTTGCGGGAGGGCTGTACACTCCTATAGCCATAAAAGAGAAATATGACAACCGATGCTTGAGAGAGACTTGGATCAACCAATTACCGCATTGACAATTCATGCAATTCCAAATCTCGGGGTCCCATACAGCAAGAAGATTGTTGGCCTAAGGTTTTCTACCTTGGTCTTAATCTCGGTTTTGATGATAACAAACATGGAACTAATGTTTCATTGAGATATCTTTCAAGTTTCATATCGGTTAGCGCACGACGTCCTCGATCGGAAATATCAAAAAAATTGGGAAATCAGAAGGATGTTGGTCGACGCGCTCAAATTCATCGGGAAGATAGAGTCTAGGTTTATGATGTCTAGTTTATGTTGTAAATCCTCATGATGATGCATAAGAACCCAAAAACCATCCCCGAATCCCAAAATATGAAAACTCAGAAACCGCCCTGAAACTCACTAAGCCTAGAGAGCTCCTTGGAGGGCTATATGACCTAGATATTTTCCTAACATTAAAAATGGTGGTAATTGTTCATTGGGTAGAAATTAGATAACGATGTATTTTTAAGGATTTTTTGAAAGCCTTTAGCCTACCCTTATTTGACTCAAGAAATTAGGAAATTTTCGTTTTCCGAAAATTTGCACTAGACCTCAAAAACTAGATTTTGATTTTTTAGATATTTTTATTGAATCCAAATTGGGGTTAATCCTTATATAACATTTATGTTTTAAAGTTAATTAACTTAAAGTTAATAAATATTATATAAGTAGACTTAGGGATGACGAAACCAGAAATCGAGCAAACAAGCAAAAAAAACCAAGCAAAAAAATCTGCCCAGGTTCGATCCACCGACCGAAGGAGAAGGCATTTCGGTCCAACAATCGGTCGACCGAACGATGCCAGAAATTGGTACGTAGTAGCCAATTCGGTCGATCGAACGAAGTTCGCTTGAAAGTGACATTCTACCGCGGTCGATTGGGCGGTGGATCCGTCGGTCGACCGGATAATCGATCAGGGGTCGCCAACGGACAAAAATACACTCGTTGACGCGTCGTTTCTCATGGGGGGTTATAAATACCCATCCCAATCCTTCCTCTAGCCAACTATTGATGCTTCTAAGCCTCAAAGAATCATTCCTAACATCTCCACAAGCCTTCATTGAGACATTCTTGCATAAACCCTAGTTTTGATCTACACACATTGATTTAGCCTTCAAGATTTATCGATTCATCATCTTAAGGCATCAAGAGGGATAGGGAGTGTCTTTTGGAGCTAAGTATTTGTTGATTGATTTATTGCTCCAATTGTTATTATATTTTGTTGTTTATTTCATTGTAATTGAGCTTGTAAGAAGACCTAGTGTTAGGTCTTGTGTGTAAGTGGTTACCTTGGTGTGGAAGGTGTAAAGCCACTTGTGTAAACATAGTTTACTAGGATTAGTTGAGTTGTCCCTTAGTTTGAGGTGGAAGAGTGCTCTCGATAAGAAGGCGGAGATTTCCGGGTGTGGAAGTGCCTTAGGTTGAGAGCGAGACTCTTCGGGTGAAAGTCCTCGCTGTAAGGAAAACAACATTAATCTAGTAAAACTAAGTTTGGAAATCTTAAGCGGGGTGTTTAGGTAGTGGAGTAGGCATTGGGGCCGAACCACTATAAATCTCCGTGTTAGCATTGATATATTATTTTGTATTAATTGCTTCATATTTATTGCTTCCGCTTGCTTTTAACACTGTGCTTAGCCTAACTAATTAAGAAACGATTAAAACCGAAATTAGATGACAAATTTAGATAACACACTATTCACACACACACCCCCCTCTAGTGTGCCATTTCACCCAACAAAGACCTCCGGAGAGACCCGAAGCATTAATAGATCGGAAATTACTAGTAGGAGAAAACCCAGATAGTTTTCTAACAATCTTTCTAGAACAGTCGTTTAGCTTGGTTTCAGAAATAAAAGCCACACTACATCTAGAATCCATAATAGCTTGTTTCACCATACGACGCTTAGAGAGTCGACATAACCCTCGAACATTCCAAAAAAGTACGCAAAAGTTGTGAAACATAATCAAAGCAAGTCCTACACTACATAGAGATAGCACAAATCAGACAGAGGCAGAACCCAAGGCTTCGAGGACCTTATCAGCCGAGGCCTGAAGGTCAAATCCCAGCTCATCAATCTTTTTTAGCATAACGAAATCTAGACCGCTGCCCATGTCCATCACAAAACTAGCAATCTTGTTTGGTTCGATGTAGGGAAGGGAATATGAGTTTGATAATATTTATTATTTGGTTGAAGAGGATACTGAAGGGAAGGCAGCTATATAGAGGGTAACAAGATAGTAAAATTTGTTTACATCTAATAGTGGGGGGATTTAGAGGGGAGGAAATGCATTGCTAACCCCTTGCTATAGTTTGAGGCATCAAAAATTTCTAAAACTTGTCATGGTTGTTATGCCGCTAATAATTTTATAATGATTGTAAAAATATAAATAAAGTATAAATGGGTTGTGGAGTACTCACTATAATAAAATCGATCTATAGAGACACAAAATTAGAGATAAATTAATTTTTTATTTCTAAACCTTCACATTTAGAGACTTATAAACACAAAATTTATTCATAATTAACATCTAAAGATCTATAGAAACAACAATAACAAAGTCATTGTATTGATTTAACTCTAAGCTACAGAAACACCAGCAATAGAGTCACTTAATTGATATGACTCTAAAGTTATTTTTATAGATCTTTAGAGATTAATTAGGAATAAATTTTGTATCTATTAATATCTAAATGTAAATATATTTAGAAATAAAAATCTAATATGTCTCTAATTTTATGTCTTTATAGGTCAATTGTGTTGTAGTCACTTGAAACCAAATTACAGTTCAGTCATACACCTGCATGGAACAAATTTAATTTCTCGTACATTTGGATGGCCATGTCACAATCATCTTACGGAGATGGACAAAAAAATCTATAAACCTTCAACATGTATAACGAAATGAAGTTCACCTAGCTAATTTTGCAATTAAGTATTAGTGGGTAGAATTTCTGGCCTAACTATTTGCTCAAAAATCACACCTTCACAAAATAATATCATCAATAATCTCCAAATCATTGTTCACAATCAAATTTAAAATATGGCCACAATCAATTTGATTAGACATATAAGATTAAGTTATTGAGAAACATATAATATAATGTCTCGTTTGATTGACACAATTTTCTGCAAGAAGTTATACTTCTTGTTTGGTTAACACACTTTCTGCATATTGCAGGAAGTACAATTTCCTCACTAAGTGTAACTTCATACAAAATACATGAAGTAACTTATCTAGGGGGCCCTAGGTAAGTTGCACTTTCTGTATTGTATTTGAAAGAAAAAGTCAACATTGATAATACATTTGCATTTAATATAAAATTTATAATTTATGTTGTCAACCTTACGATATTAGATAATTCTTGAATTTTTTACCTATTTATTTTATTTTAGCAAAATATGTAATTTTTCATATTATTTATAAATAAAAATTATTTTTTATATAATAAAGTATATATTATATTAATTATATATGTAAAAAAAATTTATATATATATATATATTACAATATTAATTTACAAATAAAATTTATTTTTTTCATATATGCTAATACATATAAATTAAAATATTAATTTATAATAAAAAGGTATATTGATCATTTCACATGTACTTCCTAGGAAGTACTAATGTCAACAAAATATATTGTAGGTGAAAAGTTACACTTCCTATGAATTAACTCTTTGTCAATTAAATATTTTTTAGGTATTTTCCGAGAATTACACATGAGAAGTTAATTAATGAGAATTATAATTTTTTGCAAAAAATTATTTCTCATGTCAACCAAACGAGACCTAAAAAATGATATAACATTCGTATAATTTTACAATCTATACTATAGTTACTATTACTATATGTATGATCTCAATCCTAAATTACCAACCATATATATAACGGGAAAATATAAGAATGATATATAATCTGGTTATAATAATTGTAAATGCAAATATAATCTAATATGATTTCAATCCCAAATTGTAGCAAAATTCGATTACTAATACAATCTTGCAGTTCGAATACACAAAATAGAAAATGCATGGCAGGAAGTAGATAGAAATAGAAGGATAGGGGGAAAACATAATAATGGGTGAACCTCCCTCTTATTATACATGTGAAACAACTTGCAAAAATATTCCGTCTACTTCACAAATGATAACTTCATTTTGTAAGAGAGTAGGGATTAGAGAGCGGGGAAGAAGAAAAAGTGACGATCATATATAATGAGCACTTAAAAAAAAAGCTTTAGATGTTGTTTGGAATCGGCGCCCGAACTAGCAAATTTCCAAAATAATTTGGCACCCGTTTGCAACATGTGCCAATTTTGCAAATCGGCACACTGGTTTGTTAGAAACAACAATAGAATTGGCAACGGACACCGATTTCAATTGGAAAGCGACTAATTAATCCTACATCAATTATTATTTTTTCTAAACATCACTAATAATTATAAATGATTCCTAAATTATTCATCAATTAATCTAAACTTTTAAATTGATTTAACTTAACAATTTTTTTTCAAATAGAGACAAATTGCAATGAAATGCAAGATTACTCAAATTTCTTCAAATTTAAAAAGGTCGTCATTTTAATTTCGACATCAATTAGTGCCCTTTTTTATTGGAATTAGTGTGAGTTTTTTGTTTAATTTTTGTAGTGACAGTCGTAATAAGCTATTTGCAACCTATAGGCGGATGGTAAGCTTATGACTACCACAACAACTATGAGTACGATTGTCGCGCCTATAGGAACGGTACGTTTACCATCTTCGTTCTTGGTGGGGGGGCGAACGTTGTTGCCAGCCATAAGTAACCTCTAACGTTCACCCCAGTCTCCCAAGAAGCTGATGAGTTCTCCATGGTACGGGTGTAGTGAATCTTCGCTGATGTTCATCTTTTTGAGCCTTGGGTAGAAGAGGATATCAGATAAGCTCTCTTGATCTATCAAGACTTTCCTGACAAGGAAATCACCAACGATTATAAAAATAACAACATGGTCATGTCAAATTCTGTCAAATTTCCCGAAAGTGAGTATCATAGAAAGATATTATCGGGTGGGCGCGTATGTAGCCTTCGCGGACGAGTTGCATCGTCGACTAGAGGTGGCAATGGGCGGCACGGGCCTGGCCCAGTTTCGGACCGTGCCTAACCCGGCTTAAAGAATTTTGGACCGGGCCGGGCATGACCCGTCTGTGCCCAGGAGGCTGGCTGGGCTCGCCCCCTGGGCACGTGGGTCGTGCTAGGCACGACACGCGCACCGTGCTAGCCCAAGTACGACACGTGTTCTGTGCTGGCTGGCCTGGTCAAAGCCAGGTCTGATGCGCGTCAGACCTCGCCAAACATGGGCCATAGTGCCAGGTCTGGCGCGCGCTGACCTGGGTCTGGCCGATCGAGACTAGGTTTGGCCCGAGCCAGAGTTTGGCTCGGGCCAGACCTGATTAATTTTAAAAAATATATATTTTTATTATTATTTAAAATCTCCTATAAATATCCTATCATCTTCTTCATTTTTTTGTCTCTATTCTCATCTCCCAACTCTTTCTCTTAAATCTCAACTCTCAACTCTCAACAATCTAAGTTCATTTACAATCATTCTCAACAACTTTTTAAGTTCATCAAGGATTCAAAATTACTATTAATTTTTTTTAATCTCTTCAATTTATTTCATTGATTAGTATAATATTTATACTTTTTATATTTACTTTTTACTAATGGCGGATAGAGATTTTTCAGGTTAGTCTCCACAAGTTGGATCAAATATATTAAAAGAAATGTCACCTAGTACTCCTACCACTCAACAAAACGAAGACATAGAGATAAGTCCACCTATTAATTTATGTCCATCAGGTAGAAAAAAATGTATGGTATGCGAATATTTTGAGAAAATTATTAAAGCTAATGACACCATAACGAAAGCCCGGTGCAAAAAATGTCAAAAAATTCATTTGGCTTCAACAACATGAGGAACTGATCATCTTTTACGTCATGCAAAGGGTCATGACAATAAGGTTACACAAGCTCAATAAATTCTTAATTTATATTTTTCTGGTTTAACAACTTTTTCGTATGATCATGATTTTCAATGTCAAGAACTTGCAAAATTAATTGTTCAAAGTGAATTTTCTTTTAGTTTTGTTGATCAACCAAGATTTTCTACTTGGATTCAAAATACTTTACAACCAAAATATAAAAAATTACTCGAAATACAATAAAAAGTGATGCTTTAAAATTATTTTTTATATATAGATAAAATATAATAAATAGTTTTCAAAATAATAAATCAAAAATTTCTTTAACATCTGATGTTTGGTCTAGCCAACGTACTACTAATTCTTACATTTGTGTTACTGTACATTGGATTGATGAAAATTTTATTTTGCAAAAAAAATAATTAGTTTTAATTTTTTTGAATATCCACACACTTCTATTGCCACTTTTTCTGCTATTAGATTTGCAACATATTTCTATAATATAAATGATTAAAAAAATTGATTAGTTTTGATAATGCTAGTAATAATGATGATATTATTCCTCCCCTTATACAATTATTTAAGTCAGCATTAGAAGGTGAATTATTTTATGTTCGTTGTGTTTGTCATGTTCTTAATTTATATGTACAAGATGATTTAAAACTAATAAATATACATGTTATAAAAATAAAAGATGTTATTAGATATATGTGTTCTTCAAAAGCAAGAACACAAGAATTTAAAAAATTATGTCAATCTTTTAATAAACCATTTAAAAAATTTAATGGTGATGTTATTACTAGATGAAATTCAATATATCATATGATTAGGTCTACTACAAAATACCAAGAGATCATTATAATATTTTACAAAGAAAATATGTCTGGTGATTCGATTAATGATAATGATTGATTAGTTACTGGGTATATTATTCAAATTTTAGAACTTTTTAATAAAACTATCGAATAACTTTTCGGTGTTTATTATCCTACATGTTATTTAACTCTTTCACATAAAGTTCGTATCAGTGAAGTATTTTCTTCACATAGACATCATCCTTTATTTGCATAAATTATTTCTTTAATGAAATCTAAATTTAAAAAGTATTGGTCAGATATACCTACTTTATTTTGTTTAGCAATATGTTTAGACCCTAGAATGAAAATTGATGGTTTAAATATGTTGTTAGATGATTATTATAACAATATAGAATTAAATAATGTTGAAGAAAAAAAAATCTAGAATTTCGAATTTATTGAATTCTATGTTTGTATTTTACACTTCAAAAAATGGTGATAGTATTAATTCTCAACTTGGTCGTAGGATAAAAAAAACTAAATCTACTAATTTCAATGAATTAGCTTTTTTTCTAGATCATAATATAAAAAAAATAGATGATAATGAGATTTTAGCATGGTGGAAAAAATAAGAAAATATGTATCCTATTATTTTCATCATGGCACGTGATATACTAACGGCTCATGTGTCTACAGTAGCTTCCGAGTCTTGTTTTAGTGCAGAAAATAGAATTCTTGATGAAAGAAGGAGCCGAAAGAGTGCAGAAACGATTGAAATGTGCATTTGCTTAAAAGACTGGTTGGATGCTAAAAATAGGGATGACAACGGTTCGGTTAACCACACTTATAGGGGTTAATCGAAACCAAAACCGATTTCCAAACCCGCTAACCGAAACCGAAACCGAAATCAAAACCGGTTGATTTCAAAATCCTATATCCGAAACCAAAATCGGCTCAAAACTAATTTTTTTCAATTCGCATATAACCGGTTATCTGTTTACTATCGGTTAACCGGTTAGTAACAGAATAACCGCTTCAAAGATATTAACCAAAAAGTGATTAAAAATACCAAACAATGATTAAAAGACACTAATTAAATAGTTCATCCAAATACAATTAAATAGTTCATCCAAATACAGGTAAACATTTCATCATAAAAAAAATAAAAAAATATTGAAGCTGTTGAACAAAAAAAATTCAAAAGATTATACAAAACAAAGGTTTTGTTATCCCAGTCAAAATGATTCCTCACTGGAGAACCATCAACCATATTAGGCCATGGCTCTCTTCCACTGCTCCAAAACCTACAAAATTTGATGATAAGCTATCAAAAATTTTCATTGATGAAGATAAATTAGCAAAGGTGAACTAGTAATTTTATCAAAAAAAATATAGAAGAAAACAAGGTTACCAGTCGGGTGGTCGGGACTCGGGAGTCGGCGAGGGCCAAGGGGGGAGTCCGGGAGATACGGACTGGGAGTCAACGAAGGCGGCGTCGCGGCGACTGCGGGAGTCACTGGAGGCGGCGTCGCGGCGAGTCGGCGACTGCGACTATGCGTCTCTACGAGTAATCGGCGGCTGCGGGTGTCCGAGAGGCTGCAAAGGACGCCGAGGGCCAAAGGGGGAGTCCGGGAGGCAGCAAGGGCCGCCGACGCCGAGGGCCGAGGGGGAGTCCAGGAGGCGGCGAGGGGGAGTCCGGGAGGTGGCGAGTCGGCGACTGCGAGCGATCGGCTTGAGTGGTTGAAGCAACGAGTCGAAGGAAGGAGTCGAGTGGGAGTGTAGGCAGTCGGCTGAGGCAGTGAGTCGAAGGAGGGAGTCGGGTGGGAAACTGGGAGTCGATTGAGGCAGTGAGGCTGAGGGAAATTTAGGGTTAGGTTTTAGACTTTTGGTTTTATAGATAAGGTTAATGGGTAATTGGGTAGATGGGTTAGTGGGTAGTAATGAGTTTCGGGTTTAAAAATCTTAATAATTTATATTTTAATAATTTTGGATACCGGTTAACTGTGAATAATCGTTAATCGAAACCAAAACTTATAACCGGTTTCGGTTACCGATTATCCGTGGCCCGGTAACCGAAACTGAACCATTTTAAAACGGTTTTTGAGTTTCACTAATCGAAACCGAAACCGAACCGCAAAATCATTATCCAAAACCAAATTTTGCGGTTCGGTTAACTGGTTAACCGCAGTTAACCGGTTCCAATTGCCACCCCTAATTAAAAATGTAAAAAGAACTATGTAGATCTGATCCTTCTATAGTTTAATCATTAGGGAGTACAAGTTTAACTATAGAAGGTACGTAGGCAACCTTTTAAGGTGCGCTGTATTATAATATTAAAAAAAAAATTATTTTATCATTTCATGAATATTTTTGTATTCAAGATAAATAAAAATTTAATTATAATTTAAATTTTTAATTTTTTTTTATTAATTTGTACTACTTTACATATAAAAAATGTGTTAGACAATAGATAATAAAGCTAAGTACAATGATTAAGCTATCTCAAATAAAACTAGATGTCCGAGGTTTGAAACTCACCTTTAGCTTTTAAATTTTAAAATTAAAATTTTAAAATTTTAAAATTCGGATTTAAACATTTAAAAATTCAGCCCGGCCCGAGCCTAAAGGGGCGGGCTCGCCCGGGCCTACCCCCAGAACGATCGAACCGTGCCAGACATGGCCTGGAGGTAGCTGGGCCTGCCTAGGCCTGGGCTTGGCTCGGCCCGAGCATGGCCCATTGCCACCTCTATCATCGACGACCATGATGGCCTGGAGTGGTTGCATTCTGGATGAACTTGTGTCACCTTCTCCGGCGAATCTACCTGCTATGTAGTCGATGACTCCCCGAATGTCGGAGTGGGGACGTTCGGTCCCATGGTCATCGTGATTATCTGGGCCACGAGGTGGTGATGTCCTGCTGGGGCTTCGATGTTGACGGTCATGGTTCCACTAACTTTGATTGTGACTCCGACCGCGTCGGATGTAGTGGTCGAGACAACCTTCTCTGATTAGGTGCTCGATTTGATCACAGAGTACCACACATTCTTTGGTAGTGTGCCCATAAGTTAGGTGGAATTCACACATCTTACTTCTGTCGACTTTGGATGAGGGCTTTGGTCTTTCCGGACTATTAGGGGGTTTGAGCAACTACAGATGGTATGTTGGCCTAAGGTTTTCTACCTCGGTCTTAATCTCGATTTTGATGATAACAAATATGAAACTAATGTTTCATTGAGAAATCTTTCAGGTTCCAAGTCGGTTAGCGCTCAACGTCCTCGATTGGAAAAATCGAAGAAATTAGAGAAATCAGCAAGGACACTCGTCGACACTCGAGATTCTTTGGGAAGTTATAGTTTAGGTTTAGGGTGTTTAGTATGTAATGTAATCATCTTTATGATGCAAAGAACCCAAAAAACCAAACCCGAATCCCAAAACATGAAAATTTGGAAACCGTTCTGAAATTCACTAAGCCTAGGGAGCTCCTTGGAGGGCTATATGACTTAGACATATTCTTGACACAAAAAAATGGCGGTAATTTTTCCTTGGGTAGAAACTAGATAACGAGGTATTTTTAAGGATTTTTTGGAAGTCTTTAGCCTACCCATACTTGACCCGGGAAATTAGAAAATTTTTGTTTTCCAAAAATTTGTACTAGACCCCAAAAATTAGATTTTGGTTCTTAAGAATTTTAATTTTTTAGATATTTTTATTGAATCCAAATGGGGGGTAATCCTTATATAACATTTATGTTTTAAAGTTATTAACTTAAAGTTAGTAAATATTATATAAGTAGACTTAGCAAAGACAGAATCAAAATGAGCAGAAAAACTCAGCTAAACCAAGCAGTGCAGTGCAGTCTGCCTAGTTTCGGTCGACCGAATGCTGCCAAAAACTGGCAGTAGGCAATTCGGTCGACCGATCGGTCGATTGAAGTGTGCCAGAAAATGGCAGTTTGCTTTCGGTCGATCGATCGGTCGACCGATGATCGATCGGTCGACCGATGATCGATCGGTCGATCGATGATCGACCGGGCATCGCCAACGGGAAAAAATGCGCCCGTTGACGAGCCGTTTCTTATGGGGGGTTATAAATACCCATTCCAATCTTTCTTCTAGCCTATCATTGATGCTTCTAAGCCACAAAGAGTCACTCCTTGCATCTCTACAAGAATCTTTGAGCCATCTTTGCAAAGAACCCTAGCTTTGAGCATAGAAACCTTAAGATTGACTTTGAGCTTGCCTTGATTCATCTTCAAGTCATCAAGAGGAGCTAGGACATTGTTTTGAGAGCTAAGTTTACATTGTTTATTATTTGCTCTCATTATTGTTGTATTTTGGTGTTTATTTCATTGTATTTCTATTTGTGTAAACCTAGAGTGCTAGATTGATTGAGTTGGTGGTTGCCTTGGTGTTAAGGCTTAAATCCACCGGTGTAAACGTAGTTTGCTAGGATTAGTTCTTGTTGTTCTTAGGATTGAGGTGGGAGAGTGCTCTCGGTAGGAAGGTGGAGACTTCCGAGTGTGGAAGTGCCTTCGGTGTGAGAGCGGAGACTCTCCGGTGAAAACGTGTTCATTGTAAAGGAATCAAGATAATCTAGTAAACTTAGTTTGGAAATTCTAAGCGGGGTGCTTAGGTAGTGGAGTAGGCATTGGGGCCGAACCACTATAAATAATTGTGTTAGCATTGTTCTCTTTGTGTATTCATTGTTTATCTTCATTACTCGCTTCCGCATTTAGTCGTTGAATTATAAATTGCCTAAGTAGTTTTCGAAAAAGTTTAAAACTGGAATTTAGGCTAATTGATTAGTTAACACACTATTCATCCCCCCTCTAGTGTGGCCATTTCACCCAACATGGTAGACCTCCTGGAGAATGGTTTCTCGTTTGGTGTTGAGAGGAGTGTACTCGTTGAACCTAGGAACGGGCTCGGAGGGCAACCTCCCTCTGCTGCTGTTTTGGGGGCCTTTTGCCTTCGCCTCGCTCTGCGGGCCTTTTGCCTTTTCTGTTCTCGGTGATGTTTTGGACAATTTGCCTATCGATCTTTCTGGCTTCACGGAGCTCCTCCATCTCTATGAAGCTTGTAGTTGTTTCCTAGAACTCGGTCATATCTTTTGGTTTCATCGGGGCGATCTGGTCGGCGAAGTATTCAGGCTTCAACCTGTATTTGATGGAATAGAGCTCGACTCGGGGGGTCGAGATTCAGGATTTCTGCAGCCACGACCTTGAACCTTTGGATATAATCCCTCAGGGATGTGATCCTTGCTTGATGTAGTGGAGGACATCCTCTATTTTGTAGTAGATCCGAGATGATAAGAATCGGCTGGTGAAGGAGCGGGAGAGTTCCGCGAAATAGTGTATGGATCCCGGTGGAAGGGAGGAGAATCACAGTAGAGCGGCTTTCTCAAAGAAGGTCGGGAAATCCCTGCAAAGGACGGGATCGGTTGCTCAGTTGAAGAGCATCATGAACCTGAACATCGTCGGGTGTATGGTCGGGTCGCCCATACCATCACAGGGCTTCAAAGTGATCGGCAACATGAGCCTGGGTGGGAGGCACGTCGCCATGATGTGTTCAACGAAGGATCCTGAGTCGATAAGAAGAGGAGTAGCGACCTTTGTGACTTTGGAATCTTTCTCTCTTCCTTGGCGGGGTATGTTGGAAACCTCGTCTTGAAGGACAAATACCAGCCACCTTCTCTCTGAGTGATTTCTTTCTTCTTGTTCCGAGCGGCGGCGCTCGGGATTGGCCGGGAGTTGTTCCCGGGGCCAGGTGAGTATCTCGACTTGGGCGGCTAACCGTTGGTTCTCGGCCTCCAAGTCGTTTAATCGACGCTGGGATGTTTTTGGTGGGAGGTCGGTTGGTGGGGGAGTGTCGATCCTCACTGTTTCAGCGTCACTAGGTTGCAGATGAACATCGTCGCCGGGGCTTTGCTATTGACGTGCGGCGGCGGTCACCTGGCTCTACGTTCTAACCATTGCAGGGCAAGTAAGCTTTACTCA
Source organism: Canna indica (assembly GCA_034359265.1). Taxonomy (NCBI): domain Eukaryota; kingdom Viridiplantae; phylum Streptophyta; class Magnoliopsida; order Zingiberales; family Cannaceae; genus Canna; species Canna indica. The sequence goes on along the minus strand of CP136898.1, from coordinate 23,483,641 downwards.
GCCCCACGGTGGGCGCCAAATGTTCCTGCCTAAGGATTAGAGTAGTCTGGCCTGATTCGGTGTCTCTCCTGATCATGTGCAACTCCGGCGAGGGGACCTACAAAAGACACTCTGACGCTCGATCAAGTCAGTAGGTATTCTTGGCGGATATAATGGAAATTGGAAGTTATGGTTCACTTAAGGCGTGCCGTATCTATATTTATTGCAGGTGGAGGTGATGACGCTGCCCGACAATCTCGCGAGATGTTTCCCAAAATGGATCGAGACCAATATCGGAAATATCAGGCTCACAATGGTGTATCCCTCGTAATTAAGGAGGACGTTGATGTCCTTATATGGCCGGGTGGAGCCCCAGGCGGAGCCATTTGGTTTGACTCGAGTCAGATTCAGGAGTGTAGAGCACTGCTGGGCCTAATCTGGCCGGGCCCAATAGTACTTGTCCAGTCCATGATATATTTTCATTCGGGTAATAAAATTATTTTTATATTCTGAATATGGCCTGAATCAATCAACAGATGAGAAGACTCGATCAATATGATTGATGCGTCTATAAATACCTGCCCATAGTTTAGATAGACATTTGATTGTTTTTTTGTGGCAGTCGACCTCTTCAAGATAGGAAGCCGACCTCCTTTTGAAGAAAGACGAGGTCCTTTTGTGGCAACCGACCTCCACCTAAGAGAGAGAGAGAGAGAGAGAGAGAGGAGTTTCATGCTCAACCTGATCATAAGGAGTTCCAAGACCGTCGAGCTAGCACTCGGAAGCAACCCAATTCGTCGTGTTCATTCGTGCGCTAATAGTAGAGGGTGTTTATCGTTGGCAGCACCTTGGATCCAAAGCAAGATCGTGATCTTGGACTTGCAGAGCAAAAGACGGAACTCGGTCTTCGAAGGTATAATCACTAAACCAATATTGATTTAATCGAGATGCATGGATCCGCTTGGGTAGATGATCATTTTGTTTTTTCGTTGTGCAAATTTTGATGCTTTTCCGGTCCTCGCTTAACCCAACAAGGTAGTGGATGAAGGCTTGGTTAGAAGCTGGACCATTCTAAAAACTTGTGTTACCATTGTGTTTATGTTCTTGCTTAGTATCGTTATGACTATTCGATTGGCAAGTATAATTTGAATTGATACTTAGCTTGAATACCATAAAATTTGATAAAATTTATTTAGAGTTAAATTTATGATCGAAGGGTTGAGGCTCAATTAAGAAAGATCACTTCAAAGTTAGGAAATATCTTTAAATGCCTCAGTTCAAAAGTGATAGAGGAATGATTAAGGGATATATATACAAACACAATCAACAAGGCTCAAGAAAAAGATATCACAATGCTAAAAAAAGAAGATCACAATGGTCGGTTCATCAAGCTGTTGAACTCACTCATAATTTTTCATCAAATTAAAAAAATTCTAAAAATAATTTTAATATTTATTTTCATAATTATTTTTATGTAAATTAAATAGTAATTGTTTTCTTTGACAAAAACTCATACATAAACAATTTTTGTAATGAATTCATTCATAAAAATCTAATTATGCTAATTATTTAAGATTTTAAATAAATTAATGAAGCATTATAAATTCATTCATAAAATCTAATGATTTTAAAAATCTTGAAACTTAAATTGGATTTTTGAATTAGAATATTTTTCAAGAAAAATTGATTTGTTGTGAAGGTGATTATTTTAGGATATAAAAAGGGGGGGAAATGATAAATGAAGTGTGAGGCTTTTTCAAGCCGGCCGATACGAGTTTTTTTTTCAAACCCAGTTGTCAAAATCATGAGAATTCAAATCGAGTACAAAAAAATAGGCCGTTTAATTTCATGCTCACCTTTTTCTTTCATTAAACCCCTCGCGTTTACGATAAAGAAGGAGAGAGAGAGAGAAAGGAGAGAAGAAGAAGAAGAAGAGTACTCCTGGCTTAGTCTTGGAATGGCATCTGGTCACCGCCCGATGGGCTCACCTCACCTTCTGCTCCTCTTCGCCTTCTGTTCTCTGTTCGGCAGCGCAGCACCTGCCGACCTCGCGTCCGACCGCGCTGCCCTCCTCGCCTTCAGAGCCGCCGTTACTGGAAGCACCCGACAGTGGAACGTCTCCGCCTCCTCCCCGTGCTCCTGGTACGGGGTGACCTGCGCCGCTGGCCGCGTCACGGAGCTCCGCCTCCCGGGGTCCTCTCTCCTCGGCACGATTCCTCCTGGTTCGCTCGGTAATCTCACTGCTCTCCGCAAGCTCAGCCTCCGCTCCAACGGCCTCTCCGGTTCCCTTCCTTCGGACTTCGCCGCCCTCGCTGGTCTGCAGTTTGTTTACTTGCAGCATAACCGGCTCTCCGGCCAGATCCCTGCTGCGGTCTTCGCCCTTCGCCAGCTCCTCCACCTCGACCTCTCTGACAACTCCCTTGTCGGCGAAATCTCCTCGGTGTTCAACAACATAACCAGTTTGAAGAAGCTTTCGCTCGAGCATAACAGGCTCACCGGCGAGATCCCGGACCTCCGGCTACCGTCTCTCGTCCATTTCAATGTCTCATTCAACCAGCTCAACGGGTCGATCCCAGCGAGCCTCCGAGCCCTGCAGGCCAGCTCCTTCATCGGGAACTCTCTTTGCGGAATGCCCCTGGCTCCCTGCTCCAGCGAGATCTCCCCGTCTCCCACGCCATCTCCACAAAGTCTCGGCGATGGCAGCGGCGGTGGAGGAAACAAGAAGCTCTCAGCCGGCGCGATCGCTGGGATCGTCATCGGCTCCGCCGTCGTCTTCCTTTGCCTCTTGCTACTCCTCGTTCTCTGTTTCCGGAGGAATGACAAGGGCGCGGCTGCGGCAGCAAAGTTGCCAACCGAGGCGGAGATGGCGCTAAGAAGCAAGAGGCAGGTGCCGGATAGCGCGCTAGGGCCTCTCCCGACTCGGCCACCGCCTCCACCGCCAGCATCGGGGGCCCTGGGAGACCGGAATCTAGTGTTCGTCGGCAAGGTTCAGAAGGCATATGGCCTGGAAGACCTATTGCGGGCGTCCGCGGAGGTGCTGGGGAAGGGGACGACAGGGACGACGTACAAAACGATGATGGAGATGGGAACGGTGGTGGCAGTGAAGCGTCTCCGCGACGTCAACCTTCCCGAGAAGGAGTTTGGCGAGAGGATTAAGGCCATAGCTGCCATGGACCACCCCAACTTGGTGTCTCTGCAAGCTTACTACTACAGCAAGGATGAGAAGCTTTTGGTCTACGAGTATGTTCCCAATGGAAGCCTCTCTTCCATTCTTCATGGTGAGCTCTCCATCTCTGTTTCTCACTGATATTTCCATGTTAGTTTACATCGATATGGATCGCAATTGGTTTCATAAGTATTTCTTCAACCAACATTGGTGCATTTTGTTTAAAACCTGTTGTTCCTTGCTACCGTGCTTGAAAAATTACTAAGCATTTCATGTGCTCTTAATTGAACTGCAAATGACAGGAAACAAGATATCTGGCCACACCCCTCTCAACTGGGAGGCAAGATTGGAGATTGCCCTTGGAGCCGCACGTGGGATTGAGTACATCCACCTGAAGGACTCTAGTACCACTCATGGTGGCATCAAGTCATCCAACATCCTGCTCGACAAGTCGAACGAGGCTCGGGTATCAGACTTGGGCTTAAGCAGTCTAGGCTGCACTCCGATGCCTAATCAACGTGCCGTTGGCTACCGTGCGCCCGAGGTCACTGATGTTCGACAGATCTCTCAGAAGGCCGATGTTTACAGCTTTGGTGTGCTCCTCATGGAGTTGCTAACAGGAAAGCCCCCCATCCAGTTGGAGAACAATGAGGACGGAGTAGACCTTCCAAGGTGGGTTCAATCAGTGGTGAGAGAGGAGTGGAACTCAGGGGTGTTTGATCTTGAACTGTTGAGGTATCAGAATGTTGAGGAGGAAATGGTGCAACTTTTGCAGTTGGCCATTGATTGCGCTGCACAAGTGCCCGAGAAGAGGCCTTCTACGTCTGAGGTTGTAGCTAGGATGGAAAAAATACGCAGCAGTTCTACCAATGGTAATTAAATTTTGCTGAAGATTCATATATTCATTGATAGGTCTTATGGTCTTGTTTATCTTGACTATGTCTTCTTTCATAGTTTGTGTTCATCCTAGGAGTAAGTTCATGGTTCTTTCATTCCATTTCTTTTGACTTGTAACTGTTATTTGTTGCTTCATTGACTAATCATCAAGTAAGATTGAGTAGCTTGGCTGTTTATGAAGTTTCTTTGGACTTTGATGTGTTTATATCCACATGTTTACTTCAATCAGTGATTGAATAGTGGTTAGCTTGATGTTATTGGGAAACTAGTTATTTCTTCTACTGTTGTGCAAGTGGAATTCCTGAACAAATATACACGTTCCAATAATTTTGAAGTTTCAGTTTATTATATGCCAATTTGCCATTTCTTTTTCTCATGCTTTCAATATTTATTCTTCTGTACCTGGGTGATCATGTGAAGTTTTCTTTGTTTTATTGGTTAGAAGACCTAGATGAACAAATGATTCAAATCTGAACAATCTAATTGAAAATGTCATGTTCTCAGCCCTTGTTTTGTGTGAAAGGGTCAACATTTGAATGAGAAATAAAACTTCTTCCGGACTGAGATTACCAAACTTGGTATTGGACGGTGTATTCAATGACCAAACCTAGGGTTTATGGCTCCAAACGTTCAAACATTGTGTTTCTGGATCCTATTTCTGAATTCTTAGTCATGAATGGTTGATTTTGCCCTTGATTTTAATAATTAGTTGTCTTGAGTTGATCCTTCCTCTTACTTTCTTCTATTGGTTTAATAATACCGTGTAGATTCTTCCATTTGGATTTATATGTATAGACAAATAACATAAGGTCAGACTTCCTTCACTAGGATTGGTATTATTTAATATCCAGAGTGCCATTCATTTTAAAAAAAAAGCTCAAAACACGCACTGCAAGTGGACAAATATTTTGTATTCAAACTCCAGCCAAGTCCTTGGGAGCTGAATTCCAAACTGAGGTCCTTAGGTCATGCTGTTTTATGTTCTACACAAGTAATTTATCTGAAATGAATGATAAAACCTCATAACATTCAGTATCTCTTGACAATTTTTTTTTCTCAATGTTCCATCTATAGACTTACTTCATACAGAATCTACATGTATCAAAAAGTAAGACAATATATGTTGATCGTCTCATTTTTCGTCATTGTATATATTTTTCTGCATAAATTCTGTTCTCTTTTCTTATTAATTATGATTTTATTCACGATTCTAAATTGATCCAAATAATTAGGATTATACTAAGTAAATGATCCTGATACAAAATTATATTCAAGAACCAATATACTTTTTTTGCTTTCCATGGGAGAATAAAGATAACTTATGTTGTGACTTGACCAAATCATTTGAGCGGTTCTTTAGAAAAGAGAATGATGCTTTGTTAAATTCAGTACTAGCTTTTGTGGAAAGAAGTGAAAGCACAAGACAACGAAATAAATGAATAGTTTAAAGCTTTGCATGAGAAAGCGCGATAAGCGCCATATGGAAATGTTGCACTTTACCAACTGACCAAGTGCTTTTGATTTCAAAAGCAAATTGAACTATAAGAGCAAGTTGGATAGGATAAGATAATATTAAATAATAAATAAAGATGAATTGAATATAAATTTTTTAAATTTGATAGGCATAGGATGTAATATTAATTTTATATTTATTTTTTTTTAATTCATGCACTAAACAAATAATAGATATCAATTCATTCCTTATCATATCCTTTTATATCCTATGAAGTAAATATGTACTAAATGAATTAAGGATGATTTTTACCCCGAATTATTAAAAATAAAGTAAAAATATTTTTAAACTTTTCTTTAGTTAATTTTTACTCTTAAATAAATAAAAATGATTAAAAAATATTTTCGAACTATTAGAAATGGATAAAAATATTCTTAAATTTTTTTTGATAGATTTTTTATTTTTACACAAGCAAAAATAGTTGAAAATATTAGTATTTTTACCCATGTCTAAAGATAGAAAAAGTTTTTTTCCTTAAAAATAGGTAAAAATATTAGTATTTTTTAATTATTTTCGTTTATCTAAGGGTAAAAAATTTATCAAAAAATAAATTTAATGATATTTTTACTCACTTCTAATAGTTCGAGGATATTTTTTAACTGTTTTCATTTGTTTAAAGGTAAAAATCAATCAAAAGTGTGAATAGTTCAAGAGTAAAAATTATCTTTAACCCACTGTATATTCATCTTAGAATAACAAAATCAGAAGTGTGAATATTTATTTCAAATAAAATAATAGTATATTTTAACTGTACTTTATATAATGCTTAGTTGATACTCAATATTAATTTAAATAGTTATAGTTATTATTAGAAATCAAATATCATAAGTGTGAATGTAGAAAAACAAAGACCAATAAAAAAACTAAATTGATCTACATAGGTTTTCATGGAGTAAAAAGGAAATGGTGACCTAGTGCACGAAGAAATCTCATTTTTATGAGCTTCGGACAGAATTGAATTCATATAAAATAATTAAGTAAAGTTCTTTTAAAAACTACTAAAAAATATTTTTAAAAGATTTTTTTTTCATTTTTGATTAAGTTCATTAATTCTATCGTTGATTATTAGTTGAATGCCATAGAGAAATGGGTGTATATATAAAATAATTAAGTAATATTTCGATTGCTAGGAAAACAATTTTGATCAACAAAAAAGATTTTCTTGAATAAGTAATTAAGTGAAATTTTGATGGGATATAATCAATAGTTTTATTGAGTCATGCTATATCCTCCTAAAAATCAGCTTAATAATCTTCTTAACCACTCACAATGACATGAGTGATAATTTCATCAATAATTATGAGCACCTTATTATATGTGAGTATTAAGAGGATTATTAAACACACGAGTTAGGAGATTTTAGTATTATATTCCACGTGCTCAATACATTTTTTCAAAATTTTCTCAAGATTTATTGTTAACTTAAAGCATGAGAGAGGATTTGGATTGAAGGGGAATAAACCCTTGAAAAGTTCTTTCCTACAATGTCATATTTTTTCAAATTATAATATTGCTTTTTTGGCAATATATTCGGATGTCTAACCATTAAGCTACTAGTGGATCGACATGATATCACATTAGCTTTAATTGATTAAATAATATCTATTCTTGTTGAGATATCATTTAAGGGATGAGTTAAAGGGTGATAATATAGATTTAAAAAAATATATATATCAAAAGAGCATAAATTTAAAGGGTTAATTACCCTATATATCCCAACTTTTACTTTCTCTCCCTAATATATCATAACATTTCATTTGAATCAAATGAGATCTCCAATTTTGATTTTATTTCTAATCTATCCCGTGGTTAAACTCAAGTTAATTGTCCCGTTAGAATGCTGATGTGGACATGCTGACTGGGATCAACAGTCCACGTCAGTATTCAACTAAACCCTCTCTGCTGTCTTGTTTCATGACGACGGTCCACTCCACCGTGTAGTCTGTCGGGTGCAGCCGCCACTCGAACGCCTGCACCATCCACGCCACCATCAAGCTTATCTGCGTCGTCCCCATCGCCAAGCCCAGGCATATCCTCTGCCTGGCCCCGAGCGAACGTTGGGGAGGACCTAGACGCTGCCATCACTGGCGAGGGCCTCGGCGCAGATCCGTGCGATCAAGCGATCCAAGGCGGCCACGTAGGCCGGGTGGAAATCCCGGAGGCAGGAGGCGTTGTGCATCCCGGAGACCATGTTGTGGCTGAGGGAGCGCCACCGGGGGCCGTAGACGGCGGAGTTGACGGTGAACTTGTTGCAGATGAAGACGGCGCGGATGGTGGTCTCGGCGGGGTGCGAGGCGAAGAGCTGCCCCTTCTCAATGAGGGCCTCGTGGGCGAGCTCCGGGTTGGTGACCACGATGAGCGTGTGCGCGCCCTTGCGGAGGGTGAAGATGGGGCCGCAGCGGGAGCAGAGGTCGTCTCGGTGGTCGGCGACCGCCCAGTGGACGACCCCGACCTCGAGAAGATGCCCTACCTACAAGCCTTCGTCAAGGAGCTACTGCGGAAGCATCCGCTGACGTACTTCTCGCTAACCCACGCGGCGGTGGAGGCGATGAAGCTCGGGGGGTACGACGTCCCACCAAACGCCAACTTGGAGTTGTTCCTGCCGACGATCGCCGAGGATGAGAGGTTGTGGTCGAAGTCGCTGGAGTTCAACCCGGAGCGGTTCATAAGCAGCGGGGAGACGACGGACATCACGGGGTCGGCAGGGATAAGGATAACGTCCGCTTCGCCTTCTTCAGCATCCTGCTCTCCATCACCTTCGACGTCAACCTCGAGGAGAACTCCATCATCCGCGTTGACGAGGTGATGAAGCGGATTATGCTGACCATCCGACCCAGGATGGACGACTACATCCCCTTCCTCCGCCCATTCTTCGCCAATAACCTGAAGAAGGTCCTCCAAGTCCGGCAGGAGCATATCCCTCTCATCAACAAACGTCGCTCCATCCTCAAGAACCCCAACCTTGAGTCCAATGTCGTGCCCTTCTCCTACAACGACTCCCTCGTCATAGATGAAGACGGAGCGGATGGTGGTCTCGGCAGGGCACGAGGGGAAGAGCTGTCCCTTCTCAATGAGGGCCTCGTGGGCGAGCTCCGGGTTGGTGACCACGATGAGCGTGTGTGCGCCCTTGCGGAGGGTGATGATGGGGCCGCATCGGGAGTAAAGGTCGCGGACGAGGTGGATGAGCGGCTTGCCGGCAAATTCACGTACTGTTGATCCTAGTCAGCATTCTAACGGGACAATTAACCTAAGTTTAACCGCAGGATAGATTAGAAATGAAATTAAAATTGGAGACCCCATTTGATTCAAATGAAATGTTGGGATATATTAGGGAGAGAGAGTAAAAATTGGGATATATAGGGTAATTAACCCAAATTTAAATCTGGTAAATATCTCTCAAAGCAAAATTAATCAAATTTGGCGGCCAATCATGATTCCATTCAAAATTGCGCTCCATCTTCCTAGCATAGTATGCTAGCCAATCTGCAGCTTTATTTCCTTCCCGCCCAATAAATTGGAAAACAATATGATCAAAATGATCTGCACCAAACAAAATATCTTTAATAAGATTCCTAACTTTCCAAAAAGGAGTAGAAAACCCATTACACATGTCAATGTCCAATTTTGCATCAGATTCTATAATGATTTTATTCAACTGCAGCTCATTGGATTTCTTCATAGCATGCTTTATAACTAAAGTTTCTAGGCGAATTATTATGAGTATCCACAGAGGCATCAATATTCCATTTAAAGATACCATTACTAAGCGAAAACCATTTACTACCAGAATTTTTTAACAAAGACTTGCCCTCAGTAGCTGGATTGAAAGTAGTATCTGCAACCAAGGCAAAAACCTTAGCAAAAATTACCCAAACTGAAGGTCTTGCATGTTCAAAAATAGCTTGATTTCTATCCCACCAAATGAAAAAAAAAGTATTGAAACATAGTGCAATCAGTACATCTAAGGGCAGTATAGATGTAATTTGAGAGGGCACAGAGTTCATACTAATATTCCAAGCTAGCATCTTAATATCGTCAAATTTAGCATCCATTAAATCCCAGAGGGTCCTAGCTACCTCACACTTCAGAAAAATATGAAAAATATTTTCTGGAAGGCTGCCGCAAAGGACACACTCTGGAGAATCAATAATGCCAAAGCGATGTAATCTATCTGCGGTGGGAAGTTTTTTATGAAAAAGTTTCCACAAAGTTTTTAACTCTAGGAGTAATCTGATGCCAAAGCGATGTAATCTATATAGGCAAAACGATTCTGGCAATGGTCTCCGCAGTAATAGGACCAAACACATCAATAAACAAATTCAAATCCCAAATATTATTTTTAATAAAAGAGCAAACATTCCAGTTAAGATCAATCAACTCCATATTAATGAATGTAGGTTTGTAAATTAAAGGAAAATCAAATATCCAAGCATCAAAGAACACATTAGTATTGTAACCAGAAGCTATGAATTTTATGAAATCAGTCTTAATTTTCCTAACAGCTAGCATTAAAAGTTTTCAAAATCCACTGCAATTTTTAACCTGAATGGAGTTCCAAAAATTAATTTCAGAGTATTTAGCCTTAAGCACATCTATCCAAAGAGAATTATGGTTAGTAAGAAGAAGATTAATCCTTTTACCAACCAAAGCAAACCTCATATTATCTAACTCCCTAATACCTAAACCCCCAAAAGATCTAGGGGAAGTAACTTTTTCCCAAGAAATAAGATGAATCCCTTTATTATCAGCAACAAAACTCCACAAAAAATTCTTAAGGATTGAATTAATTTTATTGATTACAGAATTAGGCATCCAGTTGATACAAATAGAGTGTAAAGGAACAGAATTCAAAATAGATTTAATAAGTACAATTCTACCGGCCTGAGAAAGACAAGATCTCTTCCAACCATTAAGCTTACAACTAATTCTATCAATCAAAAAATTATAACTACTAGCAGGGAGTAACTTAGGACTAATTAAAGTACCTAAGTATTTAAAAGGAAAACTACCAATTTTCATGTTGAACTTCCTAGCAATCCTATTTTTAGTACTAACACAAGTAGCATAAGGAAAATAAATATTTGATTTAACAAGATTAATATTCTGATTGGTAATTTTTTTGTACACATCAAAAATTTCTAAGACATGCTTAACAGACTTATCATTAGCTCAAAAGAAAAAGAGTATATCATCAGCATACATCAAATGATTGATAGACATAACATGTTTAATTTTCACAGAAGTAATCTTACAATAGAGCTGACTTGATTAAGCATTACTGAAAGCAAGTGACTAACTACAATATATAAGTAAGGAGAGATAGGATCTCCCTATCTAATACCACAGCTACTCTTGAAATTTATAGAAGCCACACCATTGACCTTACAAGAGAAATTAACAGAAGAAATACAACTATGAATCCAATTAACAAACTTCTTAGGAAAATTAAGCAAATGCATCATATTAACTAGGGCCGTAAATGAACCAATACACTCGTTAACAACTCGTGAACATACTTATTTAGGGCTCGTTTATGTTCGATTATTTATTAAATAAACAAGTATGAACCAAATTTGTAAGCTCGTTTAATAAACGAGCCGAGTTCAAACACAAACAAGCTCGACTCGTTTATGTTCACGAACATGCTCATTTACTATTCGTGAACATACTCGTTTAAATACCCGTTTATTACTCGTGGACATACTTGTTTAAATACCCATTTATTATTCGTGAACAAACCGTTTAAATACTTATTTAACTATTCATATTTTGTAATTTTTATAAATTATAAATTATAAATTAATAGATTACTTGATTAATTAATATAATATTAAATTTTAACATTACCCAAACCTATTACCCATGTGCTAAAGCAGTAAACCCTAAAAGTCAACCCACTCACCCTCATCACCACTCACCCACTCACCCTCACTCTACTGTCGACTGCCTTCACAGTTCACACACCCACACGAGATCCCGACTCACTCCTCACTCATCCCAACTCTCGGCCATCTGACGTCTCCATCCACATCGGCCACGCGGCTCCTCTCGACGGCCACGCGGCTCCTCTCGTCGGAGCATCTCAACGACCTTCCCACCCACGCGGATCATTTCATCTTGCATCTGCTCGCCAGATCATCTCAGCGTACTCACCGGATCTGCTCGTGCGTCATCGGATCTGCTCTCAGCCACGTGACTCCTCTCGCCGGAGCATCTCGACGACCTCCCCACCCACACAGATCCTCTCATTTGCTCGCCGGATCATCTCAGTGTGCTCGTCGGATCTACTCGTGCCCTCGTTGGATCATCTCGTCAGATCTGTTCATTTAAAGATTGTTTGTTTGTTTATGGTTCATTTATGGTTCGTTTATGTATTCGTTTACAATTCGTTTATTTGTTCAGTTAGATGCTCGTTTTCGTGCGTTTAATGCTCGTTTACCTGTTCAGTGGCTCGTTTGTATGTTCGTTTAGGTACTCGTTTATCTGTTCATTTATCTTTAACAAATCGATCGAGTCAAGCTCGAACAACTTTAAAATCAAACGAACCGAGTTCGAATATAAGTTAAAATACTCGAATCGAGTTTGAGCCGAGTTCAAACATGGCTTGAAATAAACGAGCCGAGTTCGAGCAAGCCAGTACTCAGCTTGGCTCGGCTCGTTTATAGCCCTAAAATTAACAATGGAACTCCAAGAAGTCCTGTCGTAAGCTTTTTCTAAATCAATTTTAATCATAACTATAGGATTTTTGCCTTTAGATTTGTTGATGGAATGAATAACCTCTTAAACTATCAATATGTTATCATGAATAGAACGACCTCTAATAAAGATAGATTGATTAGGGAAATCAAATCATTAAGATACATCTTCATTCTATTAACAAGAACTTTAGCAAAAATCTTGTAAGAAATATTACATAAAGCAATAGGTCTGAATTTCTTAACAGTCTTAGGGTTATCATTCTTAGGTATGAACACAAGACTAGTATCATTCCAATTGGAGGGAATAACAGCAGAAGCATGAAAGCAATTGAAAGCAGAAACAAAAGTAGTAGAAATAATTTTTCGATAAGCTTTAAAAAACTCAGCAGTATACCCATCAGGCTCTGGGCTCTTACCCAAGCCCATAGACTTCACAGCATTGAAAATTTCCGCACTAGTAAAATGAGCAGTTAAATTATCATGAACACTATTCTCAATCTTGTTCATAGTAGGGCAATGCATGATCTCAGAAAAATTAGGATCATTAAAAGACCATAGACTAGAATAATATTTAACAAAGCAATTACAAATATCATCATTAGTAACAAAACAATCATTACCATCAACAATACAATAAATGAAAATTTTCCTCATTCTAAGTTTGACTACATTCTGGTAATACTTGGTATTTTTATCTCCTTCCTGAACCCACTTGATTTTAGCTAGACTTCACAATTTAATGTTCAACTGCCTATTGAGAGCATTTCAAACTCTCATCAAAGATCTAATTTTAACTATACAACATATATAGTAATGAGCCTTCATAAATTATAGTAATGAACATTCTCCTCACCAATTCATACACATTGATTATAATTGTGTTGACATATTATGATATATATATTTTTAGAAAAAATTATACTTTTGGTCCCCACAGTTTGCTCCAATTTTAGTTTTAGTCCCTATAGTTTCAAAATTTTGGTTTGAGTCTCCACACTTTATTTTTGTTTAGGATTTGGTCCCTACCGTCACATGAGGTCTAAACGGTGCTGACGTGAATAATAGGTGTTGATCGGACAATGCTGACATAGAGCCTACAAGGACTAACTTTGTAAATTATAGGGACTGAAATCAAAATTTTGTAAACCATGGGGATTAAAATCAAAATTTTGTAAATTATAGAGACAAATTAAAATTTAAGTAATTATTTTTCCTAATAAATATTAAAAAAATTAGCATATTTTTTAAAAAATTTATTTATAAATAACTATAATATTTAAAAATATTAAAATTGAGCAAACTTTTTAACTATTAAGGTGATTTATCTTGAAAAGTGTGATGACATGTTTATATATTTAGAAGACTAGTTTAGTATTTGCAAGATTAATTTATTTTTTATTTAAGACACAAATATCTGATTTTATATTCTTGCATTGAACACATTAATTGAACAAGGAACATATTAATATTTTGCAATATGTTCTATATATCTGAATATCCCTTAATAATATCAATGAAATTGTAGCAATAACTTTGTATTATGGTATTACCACTGCAGCAAATGCATGAAAACCGATATTTATTAGAGTGAAAATCAACATTTTCTTGACGTTCAAAATCTAATTTAAACCGCTTTGAATGCGCCAAATTTAGGATCAAAATGGAGATAAGAAGATGATTAGTGAAGAGATAGCAGATCAGGAGAGCAAGTTTTTGAATTTTGCAATCACTACGGAACTCACGCTAAATCAGGATAATTAATGGATAAAAACCGACGCCTAATGACGGCGTCAGTTTAAATACACATAAATTAACGTAAATTACTGTAGTGTGCTCAAATTTAATATTTTTAAATGTTATAATTATTTATAAATAAATTTAAAAAAAATGTGATTTTTTATATTTTTTTAAGAAAAAAATAATAATTTTGGTCCCTATAGTTTACTTGAATTTTGATTTTAATCCCTATAGTTTATAAAATTTTGGTTTTGATCTCCATAATTTACAAAGTTGATCCTTGCATGTCCACATTAGCAATGTTCAGTCAGCATCTGTTATCCACGTCAGCTCCGTTTAGACTTCATGTGACGATAGGGACCAAATCCTAAATAAAAATAAAGTGTGATGACTAAAATAAAAATTTTGAAACTATGAGGATTAAAACTAAAATTCGAATAAACTGTGAGGATCAAAAGTATGATTTTTTTTTTTTTTTTTAAAAAAAATAGACATTTGTATTAATCATAAGAGTTGAGTTGATGAATACAAGTAATGAGAGGAAGAGTGAATGTACAAAATAAAGACTAAAAAAAAATAGACATTTGTATTAATCATAAGAGTTGAGTTGATGAATACAAGTAATGAGAGGAAGAGTGAATGTACAAAATAAAGACATAAAACAACTAAGGGAAATACAAGAACAAAGACATACTATGCTATGTTTGACACCTTAGAAAAGCCATGGAAGAGGGAGGAATAAAACCAATCAAAATTGCCTATGTACAAGATCCTAAACCACGTAAGCTAATAGTTGACTTGATATTTGCCACCACTATCATCGAAAACCCCTCAATGAATGCTGCATCCCATTTGGGTGCATCCCTGACTAACAAGCGACACTTAGGCTTTGCACATATCTCAAAGCTAGCATGTTATTTTTAATAATCCAAAAAATTAATTTTACCTAAATTTGTTTCTAATTTATCCGGTTCTAATATGTTGTTTTTAAATGAATTGAAAATTGACCAAATCAAAATAGATGCATTTGTTGAGGCGTTGAGCGATGCGAGTAATGAGCAATTGAAATGTTCGAGCGACGTGAGCAACAAGTATACCTCATCATAAAATGAGTATACCTTGTCATAAAATGAATATATCTTATCAACATCCTGGGATATGAGATGTGTGTCAGGTATTACTTGATTAGCCGCAGTTGAACCCAAAATAGGTCCAACCTTATATATTATTACGAAGGAACCAAAGACTATTCTATCGCCTGTGTCATTGACAATGCAAGACTAAAATGCACCACCCATGTATATAATATATTCTAAGGATAACGTACCATTTGATTCCTTAAATATAATTAAATTTTTAGATTGATATTTTAAAGAAAAAATCAGTCAAGGTGATTCCTCTAAAATATGACTTGAACAAAATCATCATTGACTCGGATAAAATAGTCGAGTTTTGATACTTTTTGACGTTTATTATTGTCCGAGTTTGAAACTATTTTGCCCGAATTATATTTTAAAGATAATATATTTTTGACTAATATATTTTATAGGCTATTTTTATAGGTTATTTTGGCCGAGTCATAAATTATTTTGTCTGAGTCATGTTTTAGAAGAATCACTCTGAAAACTCGTGTATATTTGAGGGATCATTTTGTATGTTAAAAACAAATTTATATTTTTGTAAGCATATAAAAATGACCATTTTTTTATTCAAAAGTTTTTTATAATGTTTAATATAATATATTAGAAAAATATTATATTATCTTTTACAATACGATGGACCATCAAGTAGGAATCAGATTTCCATCCTCAGCCATTTACGTGACACAAGTAAATTAGAACCCTCTTCTCTATTCCTTGATTGCCTTGAAGTGCATCATACCAGCTGGCTCAAGAGTTATGCTATGTGGGCCTTGGTTCAATAAAGTTAGGCCCAACATTATCTTGACTTGGCTCAGGGCTGACATCTCATTATGTCACCCCAGTACCCCATTATGTTGTCCCGTTGGCATCATCTCACATATATAATTTTAAATTTATCTTTTTTTTTTTAATTACGAAAAAGTAGAATTTTGTTTAACTAATAAGATCAAGGTCTAAAACAAGCAATTGTTCAAGCTCCACGTGTCTAACTGGGTCCAAACATAGGACCTGACTGAGACGCGTCCGATTTGCTGCTCAATGAGCAGCTTGAATACAACGGCGAGGAACAAATTAAGCGACGTGAAAGTGAGTTATATTGTGCCTCCTAGGTTCGAGATAATAAGTACATATTCAAAAGTAGAAATTGCTTCACAATGCAGGGCAATGGGAGAATAAAGGAAGTTGCTTTCTGCAGCAAGCAACCACCGTTGCGATCGTGAATAATATGACTAATACCAATTTCACCATGCTTCCATGAGCTATCATAGTTCACCTTAAGGGGGTGAGGAGGTGGCGGCAGCGTCCACATGAGCATTGGATGATGCAAATTCGAATTGCCCTCGAACACATGTCACGAGTTATTATGAATTTGAGCATAGGAAAAGAATATGAAATACCACCATGTTCAGAGGTAAGCTACCTCACACAGTGTAGCTTTTCATTCCTTGAAAACAAAAAGAACCATAGAGTGATGGCAACATAGCTTTTCCTCAAGGCCCTATCTAGCAACAAAATCAAAATGTAATCTTTGGCCGAGAAATCACACGTAATTGATCAAAAATTATCTAAATATATTCTAAATTTTTATTTTTATTTTCAAATTAATTTAATTTTTAATTTGTTCCGATTGTATCATACACTACTATATTGTGTGTCAATTGTCTTTTCTTCTTCAATAACCAATGTGATAAAATATAAATTTTTTATATTAAAAATTTATATGCTAGATATTTTCTTCCCATTAAACCATTTTCTTCTTCCGCCTCCCTTCTATGCTTTTAAGGATCATTTCATCAAGCAATCTTCGTGGCCAAGGATAGAACAATAAATATTAAGATCAACGTGCTAATTGTCATCATTTTCTTCTCCAACATCATCGTCTTAAGAGTTGATCATGTTGGTCTCCATTTATTTTCAGATGATTCACTTATCTTATATTTTATTTATTTATAATAGAGTAAATATTAAAATAATATGAACTTCGGACATTTTCTTATTTTTAGCATAATTTTTTTTCGTTAGCAAGAAAATACACGAACTATCATTCTGTTGCCTTATTTAGCACGCACTATCATTTTTGACGATTTTGACTGATCTGACAGTTAACGACGACGATGTGATAAATTTTGTACTACGTGAATTATTATTTTATTATTTTAATAAATTTTATTATTAAAAAAAGTTTTTTATCATTATTTTTCTTCCGTCTCTTCTCTACTTTATCCTCATCTTCTCTTTAGTCACTTGCACGATCCTAAGCTTCCAACGGGACAACAACGCCTCCCATTCGGTGGCGGCAGTCCTCTTCACCGAAAACTCCCGATAGTGACCAGATGTGGGTGTCGACACTCCACAACAAGAGCGGTGCTAGATATTTCCTGGTGAAACCAAAGCGTCACCGTCTTTGCTTAAATGGAACCCAACTTTGCAGATTCCTTCATCTCGTCGCATTCTCTACACGACACTGCTCGCCGTGCTGCTCCTGCGGCCCCTCCCCCCAGCGCGCCCGTCATCGTCATGCGTGCTTTCTACTGATGTTGACGCCCGTGTTGCCCTTTGGCTACGTCCCGGATGACAGACACGCGGCCCCTGCAGACTATAGTATATGCACGCATTCTGTAGGTGTTCTCCCAAACTCAAAGATAGACGTCTTCGTTGATCAGTCACAGCCACATACGTACATTCTCATAGACATATTTCCTTCCAGAACAGCAAAAATAATACTATGATGATATGATCCATTCCACTGGTACACGCGCTATATAAGAAGACCTTATCCCATCGTTGAACTATACCAAGTCCACCTCCCAAATATATCTATAAACAGGGATCTGATCGATCCCAATTAAGTCAAACAGAATCCTCCTCCTCAAATTATAATCCCATCTCAAAATTATGAGCTATAACTAATTAATAAGTGAAAGTTGATTTTTGAGATGAAAAGTACTTTAAGAATAAAGAACTCTTTGTAAGTGCTCTCTTCCTTTTCTGAAAGAGAAGGAACGAAAAGGACATACATACTGTGCATTATGCATGAATCCTAATGGTATCGTGGTTTCTTCGTGATACTTTTCTACGCTTTACCATTAAATAACAGCTATTTAATAATAATATAATGGATAAATTACACGAAATCTTCCTCGACTATAATCGATGTGTGCAAAGACTTTCTAAACTATCAAGTGTGCACAGAACCCCTGCGACAACACTTTTTGTTCCAATAACCCTCATCCATTAGCATGCTCGTTAGTAACTTAACGGTAAAACTCTCACGTGTGCAAAACTCCCTTCCCCAGTGTCATGTGGCAGCAATCTCCACTCTCCATCTCATCCGACGACGTCCATCACTTCTTATTCTATCCATCCCTCACCTACCTACACTCCTCCCCTTGCCCTAGACTCCATCGCCACAGCCGTTGTCGCCGCCTCTAGCTACCACCACCATCGAGGAGGAGGAAGAGGAGGAGGAGGAGGAGGTGGTGGTGGTGGAGGCGGCGACGACAACAACGACGGCGTTCTGGAGAAGCGAGAGGAGGAGGAGGAGGAGGTGGTGGTGGTGGAGGCGGCGACAGCGGCGACGGCGACGACGAAGTCTAGGGCAAGGGGAGGAGTGTAGGTAGGTGAGGGATGGATAGAATAAGAAGTGATGGTCATCGGATGAGATGGAGGGTGGAGATTGCTGTCACATGACACTGGGGAAGGGAGTTTTGCACACGTGAGAGTTTTACTATTAAGTTACTAACGAGCGAGCTAATGGATGGGGGTTATTGGAACAAATAATATAGTTGTGATCGAGAAGTTCTGTGCACACTTTATAGTTTAGGTAGTCTTTGCGCACATTGACTATAGTCGAGGGGGCTCTGTGTAATTTACCCTAATATATTTGTTTGCGAGTCAACTCTCGACAACAAGAGCATCACCTCGTCATCGCTAAAGTGGAACCGGAAGAGGGGAAGATGCGGACAAGGGTGTTGTTGAAAGCTTAGGATCGTGCGGGTTGTTGGCTTAAGGGTTTCTACCTCGGTCTTAATCTTGATTTTGATGATAACAAACATGGAACTAATATTTCATTGAGAAATACTTTCAGGTTCCATATCGATTAGCGCACGACGTCCCCGATTGAAAAAATCGAAGAAATCGGCAAAATCGACAAGGACGCTTGTCGGCGCTCGGATTCATCGGGAAGATAGAATCTTGGTTTAGGATGTCTAGTTTATGTTGTAAATCCTCATGATGATACATAAGAACTCAAAAACTAATCCCGAACCCCAAAAATATGAAAATCCAAAAATCGTCCTGAAATAACCTAGGGAGCTCCTTGGAGGGCTATATGACCTAGATATTTTTCTAATATAAAAAATGGTGGTAATTGTTCTTTGGGTAAAAATTAAATAACGAGGTATTTTTAAGGATTTTTTAAAAGTCTTTAGCCTACCCATACTTGACCCGGGAAATTAAAAAATTTCTGTTTTCCAAAAATTTGTACTAGACCCCCAAAACTAGATTTTGATTCTTAAGGATTTTGATTTTTTTAGATATTTTTATTGAATCCAAATGGGGGTAATCCTTATATAATATTTATGTTTTAAAGTTATTAACTAAGTTAATAAATATTATATAAGTAGGCTTAGCGAAGACGAAACCCAAACGAGTAGAAAAACCCAAGCAAAATAGAAAACTACCCAGTCTGTCCAATTTTCGGTCGATCGGTCGGTCGACCGACAGAGGCGAAAAAATGGCAGTGGGTGCATCGGTCGACCGAATCGCGCATCGCTGAAGCCGCGACTCATTCGGTCAACCCGTTGGTTGACCGAATAGCGCGTACAAAGCACAGAAAGCCGCGGTCGCTCGGGCGGTCGATCCATCGGTCGACCGACGATCAATCGGCATGCGACCGAATGACGGTAACGACAAGTTTTCCGCCCGTTGAGCCGTCCGTTTCATTTTATTTCTTCTTGACTCTATAAATACCCAAACCTAAGCCTTCCTTAAATAACTTTTGATCACTCTTAATCTTCATTGAGCCATCATTGATCAACTCTAAGTTTTCATTGAGCCATTTTTTAGAGAAATCCTAATCTGAGCTTTCATTCCTAGAGTTTGCCTTCAAGTTTGATTTGATTCATCATCAAGGCATCAAGAGGAGCTAGGATTCATTGTGTTGGAGCTAAGTATTTGTATTGTTGTATTTTTTGCTCCATTACTTGTATATTTTCTTATTTCTTTCATTATATTAAAACTTGTGTAAACCTAGGTTGTTAGGTTTGATTTGGTTGGTGGTTGCCTTGGTGTTAAGGCTTAATTCCACCGTTGTAAACCTAGTTTACTAGGATTAGTTGAGTTGTCCCTTAGGATTGAGGTGGAAGAGTGCTCTCGGTAAGAAGACAGAGACTTCCGGGTGTGGAAGTGCCTTAGGTTGAGAGTGAGACTCTTCGAGTCAAAGTCCTCTGTGTAAGGGAAACTATTTAATCTAGTAAACTTAGTTTAAAAATTCTAAGCGGGGTGCTTAGGTAGTGGAGTAGGCATTGGAGCCGAACCACTATAAATCATTGTGTCTGCATTGATATCTTATGTGTATTTATTGCTTTATCATTTATCGCTTCCACATTTAGTCATTGAATTGTAAATTGCCTAAGTAGTTTAAGAAAATGATTAAAACCGAAATTAGGCAACAAGTTTATATAGCACACTATTCACCCCCCCCCTTTAGTGTGTCATTTCACCCAATAATTGATATCAGAGCAAGTCGTGGATTGAGATTTTACCATCTCGTCTACATCTAGTCTCGATCCGAAAATGGCACTAGAGTGTGTAGTTTCTATACCACCTAGGTTTGATGAGTCTAATTGGGTCTTTGGAAGAGTAGAATGTATACTTTCCTAAAGACTCAAGGTTTATGTATATTTGACATGGTAAAGATAAAATATATTGAACCTAAGGAAAACATGAATGCATGGACCTAAGAACAAGTTAAATTATTTGGATTAAATGGTAAAACAACACATCTTCTATATTGCACATTTTCAAATGACATACTTGAAAAGGTTATGCATTGTTCTTCCGCATTTGATATTTGGGCAATGTTAAACATGCTTTATGATTATGCAAAAACCGAGGAGCTTATTACTTTAGAAGAAGGAGGTGATGACCATTGTCATACCTCTAGTTCTAATGATGTTTTTGATGCCCAAAGCTCATCTAGTCAAAGGAACACCAAAAATCAGAGAAGAAAGCTAAGGTGATTCCTTTGTCAAGGAAAGGGACATAAAAAGAGGAATTGTCCCCACTTGAAGAAAAGGACCAAGAAGAAGAATGCTTCCAAGTCCACCTCCGAATCTAGTGGAGCATCTTTCTCTCATGATGATGAAGTCACATCTCAAATATGCATCATGGGTTTTCGGAATGAGGTAAAATATTCTACTTCTAGTCATGTTAAAAATCTTGATAGTGATAATGATGATAGTAGCTCTAATTCTTTAGGTATGTCTTATGATGAGCTATTAGAAGAATCTAAGAAGATGTATGTCATGCTCATGAAATCAAATAAGGAAAATAGAAAAATCAAGAAAGAAAACTTGAAGCTTGTCAATCATGTGCATGAGTTGAAGAGTGAAAATGAGAAATTGAAAACTAGCATGATTGATCCTTGCCATGATACATTAACTCGAGAAGTTAATGACTTGAAACTTGAAAATGAGGTTTTGAAAAATAGATTGAAGTCTACAAATAATAATTTTTAAAATGTTTCAAAGATTAAGATTGAAAATTTGAAAGTAAAGAATTCAAAAATTATGAATGAAAATTGTATACTAAAATCTCAATTAAATATTTTGTATCAATCTATTGATACTTTAAAAAATGAGGTTGTGTTCTTAAGTATGAAGGTTAATGATTTGTCAAATGGTTCATCATTTAAGAATTTTGATAGAAATGGTGTTTTTAACAAAAATTCTCATGCTCATGTTAATTCTCATGTTATGCATCCTACATTTAAAGCTCACGTTGAAAAGAAAAATGAAAAGAAATAATTAATGGAAATTGTTTGTGTTGTGATATTTATGGGTATGCTATTTATAATTGCGCATTTAAGAGAAATCCAAGTGTTGCTATGACACTTTGGATTCCTAAACTCTCTAATCCCCAAGGACCCAAAGCCATTTGGGTACCAAAGATCTCATGCTCTTTTATAGGGGAAGCTACCACACAAGGGTGAAAGATTGATGATGTGTTGAAGTTGACCAAAGAGTTGAATGGAGGATCCTTATATGGTTGCAACTTCAAGCTTTCACCTAGATGCCTTAGGTAAAATTGACATCAAATATTTTGGTATCATCTTCTATCTAACTTTAATCCATTTTAGTTGAAGTTTATGATACTATGCATAATTTGGTTGTGTTTTGACCACTCTCGATATGACTTCAAAAATATTTTTGATTTTTGATTTCCGGTCTTTTCGAAGACCTATGTGACCTATAACGGGCCTAAGCGACCTTGCGGTTCTAAATCGTAGGCTCATTGTGGCCTTTCTCTTTTCAACCAATAGGAAGGGTTGGAGATCATGTTTTCATATTTATTATTTTTGTGATCTCTTAAAATTCATTTTGGTATCACTTGATTTCATTTAAAACGAATTTCAAACTATCTAGCAAAGATGCATTTTGAAAATAATATTTGAATCTGTCTTTGCTATTTGGTTTGGTTAGCTTGCTAGTAGCCTTAATTTCATTATCTACTAATGAAGTCTAATTGTAAGTTGAGAATGTTAATGGAAGACTATGTTATCTAAAAGAAAATGGAAAAGGAAATGAAAAAATTGGAAAATTTTTCAGGAATAAGGTATGAGTTTGATTTTGCAAAAATCTTAGTATAATATTTGAATACTTATGCTTAAATGATTTTTCTATGCTCATGATTGATTATGCATGATAAATATTTGAATTTTCATGAGTAAGAAAAATCTTGATAACTTAGCTCATTTCATGATATCATAATATTTATGAAATCAGACTAGGTTGAAAATTTTCTTTAGAGACTTCATTTTAAGTTGAAAATTAGATAAACATGTTTAGGTGTTTTAATGATTAGTTGTCATGTGCTTAAAATTGAAAATTCATAAGAGATTTAGCAAAATGATAACTAGTTTACTTTAGAGGACTTAAGTTTGAAAAAGTTTGACCCAAGTCAACAAATCGATTTGGACACTTCATTTTAAGTCCAAACTTCATAAACATGTTTAGGAATAGGTGTGACATATTTTCATGCATTTAGAATGAGAAATTCATATGGATATGGATAAAATGACATAGAGGCTATTTCATGATAATCTCTTTTGAACCAAGTTGACTCAAGTCAACAAATTGACTTAGAGGTCTCATTTTCAATCCATATTTGAGGAACATGTTTAGATTTACTCATGTTAGGTATCCATAGGTTTAAGTTTGAAAAATCATAAGTAAATCATAAGATTGACACTTAGCAAGTTTCATGATAATTAGTTTAGTTTTGAATGAAACCATGTTAGGTTGATATCTTGACTTAAGGATATAATTTTCATTTCAAACTTGACAAGAACTCTTTACATGATCATTTTATGGTGTCATAAAAGTTTGAATGAAAACTGAGCATGTTTTCAAAAATGATCGAAAATTACGAAAATATTATTAAAATTTCAATATTTTCAGTTATTTCTAGAAAAATGTAGAAAAAATCTTTTTTAACTGATTCTTGAAACTGCACCTTCACTAAAATATCTAGCACTACTAGAAAATGAGTCTTTAGCAACGGCTATCAGCATCGGCCGCTCAAGCCGTTGCTATTTGCAACGGCATTCTTACGGCCGCCCGAGTTGTTACAGATATGTTGTATCTGCAACGACGTTCTAACGGACACGCGAGCCGTTGCAG
Organism: Canna indica; assembly: GCA_034359265.1. NCBI lineage: Eukaryota > Viridiplantae > Streptophyta > Magnoliopsida > Zingiberales > Cannaceae > Canna > Canna indica. The sequence goes on along the minus strand of CP136898.1, from coordinate 23,459,606 downwards.
ATTATTTTAATTATCCGCAACGGCTTTCTAACGGACATGCGAGCCGTTGCTGATGAATTAATGATCAGCAATGGCTTTCTAACGGACAAGTGAGCCGTTGCTGATGATAACTTATTAGCAACGGCTTTCTAACGGGCGAGTGAGCCGTTGCTGATAAGTTTATATAGGGCACGCAGTCGCGCCCGACCCTTCTTCCTCACGCTACTGCCGCCGCCGCCTCCTGCTCCCTCCTGTCGCCGCCACTGCCGACGCCGACGACGCCTCTTCCTCCTCCCGCTGCTGCCGACATTTTGAGGTATACCTCGCCGGCCAGCCATCTCTTCCCGTTGCGGCCGGCCGGAAATCCACCGAAACCCTAAAAGTAGGGTTTCGGCCGGCGGCGGTCGGCCGATGGCCGCCGCCAGACCTTGTACAGTGGCCGGACAGTGTGTCTGGCCACTGTACGCCGGCGCCGAAGTCCACCTGACTTAGGCGCCGGAATTTGTAGATTAATTGTTTTTTAATTGTTAATTAATTATTTAGATTAATTGTTTAATATGTTAGATTAATTATTAGGGTTTAGATTAATTTCGGAATTGTCCACTTCGGACGCGCGTCGGAATCGTCCACTTCGGACGCACGCCGGAATCATCCACTTCGGACGCACGCCGGAATCGTCCAATTCGGACGCGCTCCGGAATCGTCCACTTCGGGCGCACACCGGAATCATCCACTTCGGACGCGCGCTAGATATGTCTGATTATACAATAATCTGATTATATGTCTGTTCGACAGATATGTCTGATCGTGGTTATCGACGCAGGAGAGCTTCGGAGTCTCCGATCGGTGAGACTCCAGCACTTACTCATGCTGCTGATCCTCCTGTTGCTGATCCTCATGCCGATGATACTGCCGAGGCTAGTACATCCAGACGCAGGCGGCCACGCGGGCCGAACAGGTGGCAGCCTCCACCAGCCACAGAGTCACGTAGATTGATTAACGTGATTGGGGAGCGGTAATATATCATGAATTATGAATCATTACAAATTCATTATATCATAATATAATATTAAAATTTATTTTTGTTGTGCAGGTTCGAGCAAGAAGAAGTGCCGAGGAGCATTTCTTCTACTATTCGACGATACATGCACGGGGCATGGCCTACGTGGTCTCACGTGCCTAGCGAGCACGTCGACATGTTATGGCGCGAGTTTGAGGCACGTATTATTATTTTTTTTACATGCATGATGATTAATATTGGTACTGATATTATTATTTTGCAGGCTCGCTATACATGGGCCGATGACCAAAGGCCCTTCATTCACGCTGCCTGGGAGGCTATTTCCCGTGCAAGGTACAACGGGCAGCTGGGGCAGGCTCGGTCCCAAGCGATGGCCCGAGCTGGGACCACTAACATCGCGGAGACTCGGGGATACGGCCCCGATTGGATTACTCCGGATATGTGGGACCAGCTCGTGGGAATATGGTTGACGGATCGATGGCAGGAGGTTTCTTGGAATGCGGCTAGAAATCGCATGTCGGGGGGAGCAGCGCGTCACACCGGCGGTTGTGTTGCATTTGCAGTGCACACGAACCGTATGGTAAGTATATCTTTTAATTATATATTTTATTTGCTACTATGTGTACTAATTAATGTATTTGTTTTGTAAATGTAGACGACGGTGTCGGATGACGGGAGTGTCCAGCGACCCTCCCCGATGGCGGTGTTTGAGTGGACTCACCGTCGAGCACATGGGACGGGGGAGTACATCGACAACCGCGCTGCATACATTATGGTAACTATATATTTGTTTAAATTATTCATTATATATTTATAATTTAAGTTTTATGATAAATATTAAACAAAAAATCAAACTCGAGTAGGAGACCTATAGCCAGACGGTGGTCCAGCGCGGGGGTACCCCCGAGGACTTTGACGCAGCAACGTGGGTCGAGGCCGTAGGTGGCTGGGACCATGGCCGCGTATATGGCTTTGCAGATAGTGGTCATGCGCGAGCCGTACTAGGGCCACTTGGGGCACCGACCCCTCCGGTCGCTGGTGAGCGGCCGTCCACCTCTAGATCCAGTTATGATCATAGTTGCAGAATAAGGACTCTAGAGGACACGGTCGCGCGTCAGACTGAGATGATGGAGCGCTAGAGTCAGATGATGGCGGATATACAAGCTATGCTACGCAACATGTCAGGTCATCCCGAAGCAGGCATCTCTTCGGCATCATCTAATTCATCGTCGTCGAGTCAGTCCACGCCGGTGTACACTCAAGCACTCCAGACCCTGCCATATGATCCAGGCCATCCTCCATCGTCATCGTGAGATTTTTTTTATATTGACTTTGTTACTGAGATATTGATACTTCAATTTTGCATTTGAATTGTTTTTATACTATCGTGGATAATTATCAATATAAATATAATTGTTTTGATGTATATCTTTGTGTGTTTGTGATGTGTGAATGAATGTGTGTATGAGTGTATGGGTGTGTGAGTTATGTATCAGATAATGTATCAATGTATCAATGGAAATTTAAAATTTAAAATTTTTTCGTTACCAGGTTCACATCATCAGCAACGGCTTTCCCACGGCCATCCGTGGGAAAGCCGTTGCTAAAAGTGTATCGAAAGTCGTTGCTGATGACCTACAGCAACGGCTTAGTGACGGGATTTTACTAACGGCGTTGCTACGGACTCAGCGACCGTTGCTATTAATGTTATCAGCAACGGCTCCGTGTCCGTGGCAAAACCGTTGCTGATAATATTGTTAGCAACGGCCCGAGTGGCCGTTGCTGATCCGTTGCTAAGTTATCAGCAACGCGATTTTTTGCCACGGCTCCGTTGCAACGGCTCGGCCGTTGCTAATGCTCTTCAGCTACGGCTCAGCAACGGCATCAGCCGTTGCTGATGCCCATTTTTCTAGTAGTGTAGTTTCTTTAGTAAATTTTTTAAAAAGTTTCATCAATAATCTGATTTATAGTGGACTTTTGAAGTTGGATTTCAAAAATGCAAAGTATCATCCTTCTTGAAATATCAATTCTTTCGATACTTTGATTTTTCGTCGAAAACTTCAAATGAAAGTTTGTGTATATACCATTTTGATTACGTTTCTAATATCATTCACACCATTGCTTCACTAAAATTATTTCTAGGAATGATTTTGATATTTTGAATGATAGCTAGAGATATCCATTATTTCATTGAAATCAATATATAGTGAAAAATGAACTTAGACAATTCATTTTGAGCTCAAACTTGACACACACATCTTATATGATCATTTAGCGATGTCTGGAAAGTTTAAACTAAAATTGACAACTTTTGAAAAAATATATGAAATTTACAAAAATGCCCCTAGACTTTCAAGAATTTTATGAATTTATAGGAAACTTATTTTTGACTGGTTCTTAAACCTGTAGATTCCTTGAAAAATCTAATTTGTCCAGTTAAAGTTTCAAAAAATTTCATCAAAAATATAATTTTGTATTAATTTAAAAGTTTGAGTTTTGAAAATTTAAAATATACTTTGACCTAAGTCAACAAAGTGACTTAAAAACCACATTTTCAGCCCAAACTTAATTGAGATACGAACTTAGATTCACTCACTACAACAATTATAGCAAATGGTGACGTCTTTTTTCTCTCTTAAGGTCGCTTTTTTGCGTCACTAATTATCTCACCGACGTTACTTACTAGCGTCTCAAATCATTGTGTCCCCAATAATATTTGAGACGCAAAGGTTTGACGTTGGTGATTTTTGACGGAGACGCTTTTTAATTGCACCTCCAATGCAACTCGTGACGCTTTTACTAAAAGCGTCTCCCGAATAAAATTTGGGACGCAAAGACTTGACGTCATTGATTTCCGACGGAGATGCTTTTTAGGTGCGTCTCTAATACAACTTACTTATTCGAGATGTAAAGGTCTAGCGTTAGTGATTTCTGACGGAGATGCTTTTAAATTGCATCTTTAATGTAACTCGTAACGCTTTTACTAAAAGCGTCTCTCAACTGATATTCGCGATGCACATACATTTGCGTCTCAAATATTAATACAATAATATATATATATTAATATATAATATATATTAATATATAATATATATTTAATTAATATGAAATATATATTAATTCATATTGGTATATAGAATATTATATATTATATTATATATTAATCTATGAGTAGAATAAATAAAATCTCAAAAACCAAACGTGTCAACACAATAATCTTCTCCATGGTTCAAATGAAATATTAAAAGGTGAATAGCTACAAGCCAAATTTATAACAAGTCTACCTCATCCTCAAACAATAATATTAACATCCTCAAGCGCTATGTTTTCCTTTTCTAGCACATCCAAAAAGAAAACTATCGAAGCAAAAGTAAAAGATGGAAATAATACAGGAGCAGATAGATGGCAGCTTAAGCTACATAACACTTAATTACTCATCATCTTCATCTTCATCATTGGCACTAGATGAATTAAAGGCATTCAAGTTGTTTCTCATCTACCACTATTAGACAGTATTTAAGTCATTTGAAAATATATTAATGATTCGCATCATATTATAATATTTTAGATATGCTGCAACTCTTTTGGTCATCTCACATGAGTAGTGGGTAGACCTTTCAGAGTTCCCCATGTGTTCCAAAGTCTTGAAGTTTCAAGATGATGGCTGATGAGAAGTTCTGGAATATGGACCTACTTTTCACTGCCATTCTTTGTCATCCCTCCTTCCATACAATGCTATAACTGGGAGTTCCTCAACAATAGACTCCACCGCCACCGCTGTTGTCGCCGCCTCTACCACCACCATCGAGGAGGAGGAGGAGGAGGAGGTGGTGGTGGTGGTGGAGGAGGAGGCGGCGACGGCGACAACGACAATGTTCTGGAGAAGCAGGAGAAGGAAGAGGAGGAGGAGGAGGAGGAGGTGGTGGTGGTGGTGGTGGAGGCGGCGACGGCGACAGTGGTGGTGTTCTAGAGGAGGAGGTGGTGGCGGAGGCGGCGACGGCGGCGACGGAGTCTAGGGCAAGGGGAGGAGTGTAGGTAGGTGAGGGATGGATAGAAGAAGAAGTGATGGTCGTCGGATGAGATGAAGGGTGGAAATTGTTGCAACGTGGCTTGCGAGTCAACTCTCGACAACAAGAGCATCACCTCGTCATCGCTAAAGTGGAACCGGAAGAGGGGAAGATGCGGACGAGGGTGTTGCCGAAAGCTTAGGATCGTGCGGGTTGTTGGCCTAAGGTTTTCTACCTTGGTCTTAATCTCGATTTTGATTATAACAAACATGGAACTAATGTTTCATTGAGAAATACTTTCAGGTTCCATATCGATTAGCGCACGACGTCCCCGATTGGAAAAATCGAAGAAATCGGAGAAATTGACAAGGACGCTCGTCGGCGCTCGAATTTATCGGGAAGATAGAGTCTAGGTTTAGGGTGTCTAGTTTATGTTGTAAATCCTCATGATGATGCATAAGAACCCAAAAACCAATCCGAATCCCAAAATATGAAAACCCGAAAACCGTCATGAAATAACCTAGGGAGCTCCTTGGAGGGCTATATGACCTAGATATTTTCCTAACATAAAAAATGGTGGTAATTATTCTTTGGGTAAAAATTAGATAACGAGATATTTTAAAGGATTTTTTAAAAGTCTTTAGCCTACCCATACTTGACCCGGGAAATTAGAAAATTTCCGTTTTTCGAAAATTTGTACTAGACCCCAAAAACTAGATTTTGATTATTTAGATATTTTTATTGAATCCAAATGGGGGGTAATCCTTATATAATATTTATGCTTTAAAGTTATTAACTAAGTTAATAAATGTTATATAAATAGGCTTGGCGAAGACGGAACCCAAACGAGTAGAAAAACCCAAGCAAAATAAAAAACTGCCCAGTCTGTCCAATTTTCGGTCGATCGGTCGATCGACCGACAAAGGTGAAAAAATAGCAGTGGGTGCGTCGTTCGACCGAATCGCGCATCGCTGAAGCCGCAACTCATTCAGTCGACCGACACTACTAGAAATTGAGTCTTCAGCAACGGCTATCAACAACGGCCGCTCAAGCCGTTGCTATTTGCAACGACATTCTTACGGCTGCTCAAGCCGTTGCAGATATGTTGTATTAGCAACAACTTTCTAACGGACACGCGAGCCATTGTTGATGATTTTAATTATCAGCAACGGCTTTCTAACGGACAAGTGAGCCGTTGCTGATGATAACTTATTAGCAACGGCTTTCTAATGGGCGAGTGAGCCGTTGCTGATAAGTTTATATAGGTCGCAGATCGCGCCCGACCCTTCTTCCTCCCGCTACCGCCGCCGCCACCTCCTCCCGCCTCTCGCCGCCGCAGCCGACGCCGATGACGCCGAGCTGCCGCTGCCGACGCTGCCGTCTATCCTCGACCGTCGATTTCAGGTATTCATCGCCCCCCGGCCATCTCTTCCCGTTACGGCCGGCAGGAAATCTGATCGAAACCCTATTTTTAGGGTTTCGGCCGGCGGTGGTTGGCCGATGGCCGCCGTCGGATCTTGTACAGTGTCCGGACACACTGTCCGGACACTGTACACCGGCGCCGGAGTCCACCGGACTCCGACGTCGGAAATAGATGATTTATGATTTATGATTTTTTATATTTATATGTTAATTAATTATTTAGATTAATTGTTTAATTTGTTAGGTTAATTATTAGGGTTTAGATTAATTTTTAGGGTTTAGATTAATTTCGGAATTGTCCACTTCGGCATTGTGCCGGAATCGTCCACTTCGGACGTGCGTCGGAATCGTCCACTTCGGACGCGCGTCGGAATCATCCACTTCGGATGCGCTCCGGAATTGTCCACTTCGGACGCGCGCCGGAATCGTCTAATTTGGACTCATGTCGGAATTGTCCAATATGGACTCGAACTGTCTCGAAACATTTAGAAAATAATCATCCATCCGATGAGTTGATATGTTTCACGTACGTATCGACGAGTTGGATATGATTTAGCAAAACCTTAGATCCGGTTGGGGATTATATGTTCGTGTAAAAGAAGTAGATGATCTTTTATACGACGTACAATTCTTGAATTGTCCCTGATTGGACAATTTGGGAATATAGTTATTTGTACTGCACTTACGTTTTTATTTTAACTGTTAACTAATTATTCTAAATTTTGGCAACATCTCTCTTGTTCTTCGAAACGCGCCCAGATGATATGCGTATTCGGAGAACTGTAGGGAGATGCTGCCGAAATTTAGAATGAAGTTAGCGGTTAAAATAAGTACTTAGTGCAATATAAATAACATAAATCCCGAATGGAATAGGACAATCTCACCTAAAGACATTAACCAAAGAAATTGTCATTGATTGACAGAATCATGTTGGCTGATCGAAGTTGGATGTACCGACGTCTTGATTGTGGAGCTTTAACGAATGAGTTTCGATTAGGCGTAACGTACTTCCTAAATATCATAATATAATATTAAAATTTATTTTTGTTGTGCAGGTTCGAGCAAGAAGAAGTGCCGAGGAGCATTTCTTTTACTATTCGACGATACATGCACGGGGCATGGCCTACGTGGTCTCACGTGCCTAGCGAGCACGTCGACATGTTATGGCGCGAGTTTGAGGCACGTATTATTATTATTTTTACATGCATGATGATTAATATTGGTATTGATATTATTATTTTGCAGGCTCGCTTTACATGGGCCGAGGACCAGAGGTCATTCATTTACGCTGCCTGGGAGGCTATTTCCCGTGCGAGGTACAACGGGCAGTTGGGGCAGGCTCGGTCCCAAGCGATGGCCCAAGCTGGGACCACTAACATCGCGGAGACTCGGGGATACGGCCTCGATTGGATTACTCCGGATATATGGGACCAGCTCGTGGGAATATGGTCGATGGATCGATGGCAGGAGGTTTCTCGGAATGCGGCTAGAAATCGCATGTCGGGGGGAGCAGCGCGTCACACCGACGGCTCTGTTGCATTTGTAGTGCACGCAAACCGTATGGTAAGTATACCTTTTAATTATATATTTTATTTGTTACTATGTGTACTAATTAATGTATTTGTTTTGTATATGTAGATGACGGTGTCGGATGATGGGACTGTCCAGCGACCCTCCCCGATGGCGGTGTTTGAGCGGACTCACCGTCGAGCACATGGGACGGGGGAGTACATCGACAACCGCACTGCATACATTATGGTAACTATATATTTGTTTAAATTATTCATTATATATTTATAATTTAAGTTTTATGATAAATATTAAACAAAAAATCAAACTCGAGTAGGAGACCTACAGCCAGACGGTGGTGCAGCGCGGGGGCACCCCCGAGGACTTTGACGCAGCAACGTGGGTCGAGGCCGCAGGTGGCTGGGACCATGGCCGCGTATATGGCTTTGCAGATAGTGGTCATGCGCGAGCTGTACTAGGGCCACTTGGGGCACCGACCCCTCCGGTCACTAGTGAGCGGCCATCCACCTCTAGATCCAGTTATGATCATAGTAGCAGAATAGGGACAATAGAGGAGACGGTCGCGCGTCAGAGTCAGATGATGGCGGAGATGCATGCTATGCTACGCAACATGTCAGGTCATCCCGAAGCAGACATCTCTTCGGCATCATCTAATCCATCATCCTCGAGTCAGTCCACGCCGGTGTACACTCAAGCACTCCAGACCCCACCATATGATCCAAACCATTTTCCATCGTCATCGTGAGATTTTTTTATATTGACTTTGTTACTGAGATATTGGACTTATTTAATTTATTTTGTTTGGATATTGATACTTCAATTTTGCATTTGAATAGTTTTTATACTATTGTGGATAATTATCAATATAAATATAATTGTTTTGATGTATATCTTGGTGTATTTGTGATGTGTGAATGAATGTGTGTATGAGTGTATGGGTGTGTGAGTTATGTATCAGATAATGTATCAATGGAATTTTAAATTTTAAATTTTTTCGTTACCAGATTCACATCATCAGCAACGGCTTTCCCACGGCCACCCATGGGAAAGTCGTTGCTAAAATTTTATCGAAAGCCGTTGCTGATGACCTACAGCAACGGCTTAGCAGCGGGCTTTTACTAACGGCGTTGCTACGGGCTCACCGGCCGTTGCTATTAATATTATCAGCAACGGCTCTGCGTCCGTGGCAAAACCATTGCTGATAATATTTTTAGCAACGGCCCGAGCGGCCGTTGCTAAGTTATCTGCAATGCGATTTTCTGCCACGGCTCCATTGCAACGGCGCTAGTCGTTGCTGATGATCTTTAGCAACGGCTCAGCAACGGTATCAGCCGTTGCTGATGCCCATTTTTCTAGTAGTGCGAATAGCGCGTATAAAGCACAGAAAGCCACGGTCGCTCGGGCGGTCGATCCATCGGTCGACCAACGATCGATTGGCGTGCAAACGAACGACGGTAACGGCTTGTTTTCCGCCCGTTGAGCGACCTGTTTCATTCCATTTCTTCTTGGCTCTATAAATACCCAAACCCAAGCCTTCCTTAAATAACTTTTGATCACTCTTAATCTTCATTGAGCCATCATTGATCAACTCTAAGCTTTCATTTAGCCATTTTTTAGAGAAATCCTAGTATGAGCTTTCATTCCTAGAGTTTGCCTTCAAGTTTGATTTGATTCATCATCAAGGCATCAAGAGGAGCTAGGATTCATTGTGTTGGAGCTAAGTATTTGTATTGTTGTATTTTTTGCTCCATTACTTGTATATTTTCTTGTTTCTTTCATTATATTAAAACTTGTGTAAACCTAGGTTGTTAGGTTTGATTTGGTTGTGGCCGGTTGCCTTGGTGTTAAGGCTTAATTCCACCATTGTAAACGTAGTTTACTAAGATTAGTTGAGTTGCCCCTTAGGATTGAGGTGGAATAGTGCTCTCGGTAAGAAGGCGGAGACTTTCGGGTGTGGAAGTGCCTTAGGTTGAGAGTGAGACTCTTCAAGTCAAAGTCCTCTGTGTGAGGGAAACTATTTAATCTAGTAAACTTAGTTTGGAAATCCTAATCGGGGTGCTTAGGTAGTGGAGTTTCATGCCCAGCGAGCTTGTCAAATAGCTCTTCAAGAGAGATCGGAGTGTCACTGGTTCTTATAGCGGCACTGACGTCGTTATACACAGGGCCTAAGCCGCTGAGAAGTTTAATAACCAGTGTAGAATCGTTATACTCAGGGCAATATCTAATTCATTCGTGATGGTACGCACTTCATTAAAATACTGTGCGATCATTTTTTCATCTTTTACCAACCTTGCTAATGTATCCTGCAATCCGTATATTCTGGATTGGGATTTATTTGCAAATTATTGGGTGATTTTTATCCAGGCATCCCTGGCATTCAGAGAAGCCGCAACCAAAGGAGCAATAGTTGCATCGACAGAGGCCATGATGGCATGTCATAGCAGGCTATCCTGACGAAACCAAGTTCTCCTTTCTAAATCAGACTCAGGAGGAGAAGCTGTTCCATCGATGAAATGAGTGAGATCATATCCATCAAGGAGGAGATTAAACTGGGCTTTCCAAGTAAGAAAGCTGATGCTTCCGGTTAATCGAATGGGAAGTTGAGCAGTTGGATTTATCGAAACAAAAGTGCTTCCTGAAGCCATGGGGTTGTTGATGCCATGGCCAAGAGAGAAGGTGTTTGATGAAGTTTGCTTTGTATCCATAGGAAAATAAAAAATAACCAGATGCAGAAACGAAGAGACGGAAAGAAGAGAGATTTGTATAGAAAAAAAAAACAGTGCTCGATAGAGCTAGCAGCACTCTAATACCATGTTGAAAAACATATTTCACCTGAATGGAAATAACTTCTTAATCAAGTGAGAAGAATACTCGCAAGAAACCTTGCACAACACTACTGGAAATGAGGAGCAATACCAAGAAACAGAGAAGGGAGGATAATACAGTATCGCTAGGGGCACATGTATTTATACAGGTGTTGAGTAATGAATAAATAATTAATAAAATATTAACGGTTGTCATTTCCATATTCTTCACGTAACAGATGGAGGTGGAGCAGTGAGGCTGAGGTGGCCACTCGCTTGGTGTGGTGCAACTCGTGTAATTTTGTTATTTTCGTCATTTCCATTGATAGTCTTTTTTGAATTGTTGCTGACTTTTTCTCTATCGCTATTAAGCAGTTCGTACATAAATCATTACCCATGATGGCACAGTGCAGCACGGTGGCGCCGTCCTCCTTCCGAGCATAGGGCTCGTTGTGATTCTTGACAAGGCACCAAAACATGGACGCGTGCCCGTTCAGTGCCGCCATGTGCAGCAGCGTCTCCTATTTCTCGTTTCGTTGGTGAACGAGGTCCGTTTTCTTGCCGATCAAAACCAAAGCGACCTCAACTTCGTCTTAATTAATGTATTTATTGTATAAATGTAGACGACGGTGATGGACGACTGTCCAGCGACCCTCCCAGTTGAGGACATGGGACGGGGGAGTACGTTGATAACCGCGCTGTAATCATTATGGTAAATATATTTGTTTAAATTATTCATTATTTATTTATAATTTAAGTTTTAGGTAAAATATAAAATAAAAAATTAAATTCGAGTAGGAGACCTACACTTAGACGGTGATGCAGCGCGGGGGTACCCCCGAGGACTTTGATGCAGAAGCATGGGTCGAGGCTGCATGTGACTTTGCAGACAGTGGTCATGCGCGAGCCGTGCTCGGGCCACTTGGGGCACCGACCCATTCGGTCGCTGGTGAGCGGTCGTGCACCTCCATGACTAATTATGATCAGAGTAGCATGTTAAGGACACTGGAGGAGACGATCGCACGTTAGAGTAAGATGATGGAGTGTCAGAATCATATGATGGAGGAGATGCATGCTATGCTATGCTACACAACATCTCAATTCATACCAGAGCAGGTATCCCTTCGGCATCATCAGATCCATCGTCCTCGAGCCAGTTGACACCGGTGTACACCCAAGCATTCCAGACCCTGCCATATTATGATCCAGACCTTCCTCCATCGTGACATTTATTGTTTTGTTTGGATATTGATTTGTTACTTGGATACTATACTTGAATAGTTTCTAAATGATTGTGGATAATTATAAATATAAGTATAATTGTTTTAATGTATATCTGAATGTATCTGTAATGTGTATGTCAATAGATGTGTGTATGGGTGTGAGAGTTATGTATCAGGTTAAATGTATCAATGTATTAATGAAAATTAAAAATTTTAAAACTTTTCAATTGCAGGTTAACATCATCAGCAACGGCTTTCCCACGGCTGTCCGTGGGAAAACCGTTACTGAAACTGTATCATATTTTCTAGGCCGCAACCTCAAAGCAATTGCTGATGACCTACAACAATAGCTTAGCGACGGGCTTTCACTAACAGCCTTGCCATAGCGATCGGGCCGTTGCAGATGTATATATCTGCAACGGCACAGTAGTCATGCCTGACCCGTTGCTGATTCGTTGCTAACTTATCAGCAACGCGATTTTCTGTCACGGCTTTGTTGCAACGGGTCTGGCCGTTGCAAGCTATTGCTGATGGCTTTCAGCAACAGCTCAGCAACGGTTTGAGCCATTGCTGATGGCTTTCAGCAACAATTTGAGTCGTTGCTGATGTTTGTTATTCCAGTAGTGATTGTTGGATTTTCAGTATTTTTTCTAATGCATTTTTTCTCCTAATGAATAAACATTTCGTTAGTATAGTAACTCATCTACTAATAGAATAATAATACTAATGGTATTGATAGTCTGTTAATACATGTTCAAGACTTTACCAACGAACAGATAATCTGTTGGCTAATCCCTATACCAACGGGACTTGAGCCAATGGTTATACATGTTGTTGGTGTAGGTTTTACCAACGAACTTATGAGTTATAGTAACGAAAACTGGTCGTTAGTAGATGACATTATGTTTGTAGTGAGATAAGATTGTTGCATGTCGTTGCATTCTAGGGATTGCGACGAGTCCCTCCACATAGTCGAGAAGGGGAAGATTTGTTAGGCTGATTTCAATCTCTTTTATGTGGAGAGTGGCCCAAAATTCGTGTGGATCCAACTTTCACATGGATGGTAATCGGGTTTAAACTCACGAACCCTTTTTGGAAATCATCATATTAATTAAGGAGCTAGGGCAAATTGAGATTAGTAGTGGTAATTTCACACAACAACGGCCGCACCATAAAAGGGAAGAAAACTACATAGTAAAACAATTTTGAATATGCTCTACACAATTTTAGAAAGAGGTTGATCTAAAGTTGTTCACCATTGGATCGAGCTGAAAATTTGCGAGAATGATCTTCACTCATTGTCCTTCAATTTGAATGGTGGAGATAAGAAAAGAAGACCCAACCGTCTGCGTTTTCAGTCTCATCATTGTGTTTGTGATCAACTCAAGATTTTAATCCTTTGGATTAATTGTGATCGCCAAGAACTTGTTTCTTGATGAAAATTGAGTTGAGTTGATTGGTGTAGGCATCTAGTTGTTGATTGCTAGAGAATAACTCCTTATATTTCCTTTGTGTTGATAGCCAGTGGAGATTTGTGGGTGCTCTCCTGGGACCACATGTCCATTAGGCCCAAAAGTATCAACATCGATACATCAAGCAAATAAAATCCAAGCTATTTATTTGACTATTTGACTTCCTTCCCGTTGGGCTCACCCCCTTAGTACTCTCACAGCTCACCTCTCACGCATATCTCACGCATAGAGCCTCCCTATTAGATTTTACATCAAGCAAATAAAATCCATATTATCTCTTTAACTATTTGACTTCCCACTCGGAGCTCAACCCATACTCTTACAACTCACATCTCACGCATAGAGTCTCCCCCATTAGATCTGAAAATTATTTCAGATCTTACGCTAACCAAATTGGACTCCGGACTCTTCGTATTCTCCATCTCCGCCGTGCTCCAAGCCTCTCCAACGGTTGATTGTTTACATGGGTAAGTGGAGATAAAATTTGATTTTTACATGAATATTCGATCTCCTCAAACATTCATTTTTTCCTTAAAGCAGTCTCAACTCTGCAATCTCAACTCTCGTCTCTCGCTGCGGCCGCCAAGACGCCAAGTTAGAAAAACAAAATTTACGTGAAGATCCTTCGTCTCTTTTTTGCCCGCCATATATCTGCAGGAACATGTTGCACGCGAAGGACACCAAAAACGTCACCAGCACGATCGCGAACGACAGGCAGGCGAAGAGGTACTTGGTCGGGATGGCACGCCGGAACTGCTGCTCCTTTTGGGGAAGACGACGAGGGACAGGAAGAGCACTAGTGACGTGGCGGCGCACGACAACCCAATGACGTAGGCGTGGGAGAAGATCTTGAAGGGAACCTGTGGAAATACACCGGGTTGCCTGGCTTGTCGTCCTTCTAGCCGGGGATGGAGAAGCTCGACGCGAAGACAACAGCTGCCACAAGACCTGAGCACGTCTTCCCCATCTCCATTAGTTGTTCCTTGCACTTCTCTAACATGCCTTTGTGACTCTTAGTGAAGACCTCTTGCGCTGTCTTCTCATCCTTGTTCCTACTGTACACCAGTTCTTTAGGAATCATGTCTTTCACCTCCTGCATGCATATATGTGCCTCAGTTAAAGGAAAGAAGGAGATGTATATATATAATTAAACGTAAATTTAAATAACAATTAATAAATCTTAAACCTCGAACCACTTAATCTTATCCTGCATTTGGACAGCATCTCCTTCTTTGGTGTGGCATTTCTCTGAGGCGAGATGCAGGATGGTGTTCGTGTTACCATTGTGGACGCTGGAAAATAACCAGGAAGGCAAAGTTGGGTTGTCACCGCGAGCCATCTTGTGTATGATGCGCACAATCTCTTTGCTACCGTTCTCGATGGCGACTCGAACAACACTTCTGTTCTTGGTGTCGAGGTAGGTAACTGACTGCGGACAGACTTGCAAAATCTTCCAGACGAAATCGTGGAGACCCAATTGTGCACCCAACCAAGATCAAGGGTGGTTCATTCCATCGCCTCGCTTGTTGGTTTGCGTCATCTTTCTCATCATTGTCCTTTTTTGTCTGTTGTACGTCTTGGAGGACTGAAATTGCAAAGCTATCCTGAGACGATATCGCTCCCTCAGCACGTCTACCTTCGCCAGTTTTTCCACTTTCATGATCCATATATCGTGGTTGGGCTAAGAATGCATTGAGTTCCATGGCTTGTTTGTGCTTCTTCTTTTTCCTCTCTAGACTTTGGATTCTATAGGAGACTGCATCCAAACATGCATCTTCAAAATTAAGATATGATAATAATAAATACCTTCCATGCAAGTTATATTAACAGATCTTCCTTACTTGGCCTTAAAATGTTGGAAAGAAATAGCCGAGTCCAGCCGACTATGTGCATGGAATTAAAGTTTACATAAGAATGATGTAAGAATTAATCATGACATAAGAAAGATTATTTCAGTGCATAATTAAGGTCAACTTGCTGTGTGTGTATATATATACCTGGGATGGTAAGTATTTCGAAAAGGTCAAAGAAAGTACGGTAAGAAGAAGGAAATTTTGTACGGGTCATCTTCCAGACTGCTGCGTCGTCGTCATCTTCGTCGTCTATCACTTCAATGCGCTGATTGCAAGAGAATTAAATCATAAAGCCAATTTCGATTTGATCACTCTCAAAATTCTTTTAATGTCAATATTTTGTCCTAATAAGTTTTGGAGTAAATTACACGAAACTCCTATCGACTATAGTCGATATGCGTAAAGACTATCTAAACTATCAAATTTGCACAGAATCCTCATGACTACATTTTTTGTTCAAATAATCCTCCTCCGTTAGCCTATCCGTTAGTAACTTAACGATAAAACTTCCACGTGCGCAAAACCCTCCTCTCTCAATGCCACGTGGCAGCAATGTGCACTCTACATCTCATCCAACGGTCTTTACTTCTCATTCCTCACATACTTACACTCTTCTCTTTGTCCTAGACACCACCGATGGCAACCTCTTCCCCCTCAAGAAGAAGAAGAGGAGGAGGAGAAGGTCGCTAGAGGAGGAGTTGGAGGAGGTTGCCTTCTCCTCCTCCTCTTCTTCTTCTTCTAGAGGAGGAGGATTCTTGAGGATTTGCCCTCCTCCTCCTCTTCCTCCGGCAGTGGCATTGGCGGTGGAGTCTAAGGGAAGGGGAGGAGTGTAGGTAGGTGAGGGAGTGATGGTCGTCGAATGAAATGGGGGGTGGAGATTGCTACCACGTGGCACTAGGAAGGGAGCTTTGTGCACGTTGAAGTTTTAGCGTTAAATTACCAACGGACAGGCTAACGGATGTGGATTATTTGAATAAAAAGTGTAGTCGTGGGAGGTTTCACAGACACTTGCACTACTAGAAAAATGGGCATCAACAACGGTTGATGCCGTTGCTGAGCCGTTGCTGAAAATCATCAGCAATGGTGTGCAACGGTTGATGCCGTTGCGGAGCCGTTGCTGAAAATCATCAGCAACGGTGTGCAACGGCTGGCGCCGTTGCAATGGAGCCGTGGCAGAAAATCGCGTTGCTGATAACTTAGCAACGGATCAGCAAAGGCCGCTCGGGCCGTTGCTAAAAATATTATCAGCAACGGTTTTGCCACGGACGCGGAGCCGTTGCTAATAACATTAATAGCAACGGCTAGTGAGCCCGTAGCAACGCCGTTAGTAAAAGACCGTTGCTAAACTGTTGCTGTAGGTCATCAGCAACGGCTTTCCCACGGACGGCCGTGGGAAAGCCGTTGCTGATGATGTGAACCTGGAAATGAAAAAAATTAAACTTTCAAATTTTCATTGATACATTGATACATTGATACATTATCTGATACACAACTCACACACCCATACACTCATACACACATTCATTCACACATCACAAATACACCAAGATATACATCAAAACAATTATATTTATATTTATAACTATCCACAATAGTATAAAAACTATTCAAATGCAAAATTGAAATATCAATATCCAAACAAAAAAAATTAAACAAGTATAATATCTCAGTAACAAAGTCAATATAAAAAAATCTCACGATGACGATGGAGGATGGCCTGGATCATTTGGCGAGGTCTGGAGTGCTCGAGTGTACACCGGCGTGGATTGACTCGAGGATGATGGATGAGATGATGCCGAAGAGATGCTTGCTTCGGGATGACCTTACATGTTGCGTAGCATAGCATGCATCTCCGCCATCATCTGACTCTGGCGCTCCATCATCTCAGTCTGACGCGCGATCGTCTCCTCTACAGTCCTTATTCTGCTACTATGATCATAATTGGATCTGGAGGTGGACGATCGCTCACCAGCGATCGGAGGGGTTGGTGCCCCAAGTGGCCCTAGTACGGCTCACGCATGACCACTATCTGCAAAGCCATATACGCAGCCATGGTCCCAGCCACCTGCGGCCTTGACCCACGTTGTTGCGTCAAAGTCCTCGGGGGTGCCCCCGCGCTGCACTACTGTCTGGCTATAGGTCTCCTACTCGAGTTTGATTTTTTGTTTAATATTTATCATAAAACTGAAATTATAAATATATAATGAATAATTTAAACAAATATATAGTTACCATAATGTATGCAGCGCTGTTGTCGATGTACTCCCCTGTCCCATGTGCTCGACGGTGAGTCCGCTCAAACACCGCTATCGGGGAGGGTTGCTGGACAGTCCCGTCATCCGACACCGTCGTCTACATTTACAAAACAAATACATTAATTAGTACACATAGTAACAAATAAAATATATAATTAAAAGGTATACTTACCATACGGTTCACGTGCACTGCAATTGCAATAGAGCCGCCGGTATGACGCGCTGCTCCCCCTGACATGCCATTTCTAGCCGCATTCCTAGAAACCTCCTGCCATCGATCCGTCGACCATGTTCCCACGAGCTGGTCCCATATATCCGGAGTAATCCAATCGGGGCCATATCTCCGAGTCTCCGCGATGTTAGTAATCCCAGCTCGTGCCACCGCGTGGGATCGGGCCTGCCCTAGCTGCCTGTTGTACCTTGCCCGGGAAATAGCCTCCCAGGCAGCGTAAATGAAGGGCCTTTGGTCCTCAGCCCATGTATAGCGAGACTGCAGAATAATAATATCAGTACCAATATTAATCATCATGCATGTAAAAATAATAATAATACGTGCCTCAAACTCGCGCCATAACATGTCGACGTGCTCGCTAGGCACGTGAGACCACATAGGCCATGTCCCCGTGCATGTATCATCAAATTGTAGAAGAAATGCTCCTCGGCACTTCTTCTTGCTCGAACCTGCACAACAAAAATAAATTTTAATATTATATTATGATATAATGAATTTGTAATGATTCATAATTCATGATATATTACCGCTCCCCAATCACGCTAATAAATCTACGTGACTCTGTGGCTGGTGGAGGCTGCCACCTGTTCGGCCCGCGTGGCCACCTGCATCTGGATATACTAGCCTCGGCAGTATCATCGGCTTGAGGATCAGCAACAGGAGGATCAACAACATGAGTAAGTGTAGGAGTCTCACCGATCGGAGACTCCGAAGCTCTCCTGCGACGATAACCACGACCATACATATCTGTCGAATAGACATATAATCAGATTATTGTATAAATAGTAGAAATATATTTAATAAAATATATACTTTACAATTATTCCTCATCATCTGAATAATAGTCTTCGAATTCTTCCTCTTCTTCCTCTTCTTCATCTTCTTCATCTTCAGCTTCCTCAATTTCATGATCGTCATCATCAGCATATTCAACTTCTAATTGAATTGACATTGTGTCTGCATCCTCGAGTATTGGAATAATACGATCTATAGTAGGAGGATCATCTTCTTGATAGAAACCATCTGTCATATCAGGTATCAGCTCATTTTCTCCTACTATCGGATCAATTTTTTCTCTACCTTTTGTCTTACTGACTACACGCCAATCTGCTCTATCTTTATTTCGAGCTGGATACTTCGCGTAATATACTTGTTCGGCTTATGATACCAATATAAAAGGCTCATTTGCTGCCAATTTAGATTTATAATTAACTTCAACAAGTTTGTATTTTGGATGAACTTTCATGCCCCTTTCTGTTGTATCGAACCAATGACATCTAAATAGAATAACTGATTTCAAGCCGAAGTAGTGCAACTTTATCACTTCTTCCACCAGTCCATAAATATCCATATCACATTCAACATAGGTTGTCCCTTTCACACAGACCCCAGCATTCATCGTCTTCTTTGTAAATGCATATTCAACCGTTTGAAATTTATACCCATTAACAAAATATTTGCTATAGCACGACACAAGTCGTGACGGTCCACTAACAAACTCAAATATTCTTTCATCTATTTCAGCTATGTGATCTTTGCTGTAAGTCTGAATCTAAGTAGGGAAATCACGATTCCGTAATCTCTCCAATTCTTCATCGTTGTGAATAGAGTATTTTTGCACCATCTCAATGTCAAATATTTCAATGAATTGTTCAATCTCTGAACAATTGAGTAATACATACAAGTGTGCCAAATGATACTCTTCCTCACTTAAGTGTCGAGATGGATGAGAACCAAAAGCACGACCAGAGTGACAAAATATATTTAAACGTCCATCTGAATGTCGAACACCCCCGTCGTCGTTACGTGGAAGACGATCAAATCTTGTCTGTACTGTCGATTCAAAGTAAAATGAGCAGAATGTTGAAATTTCTTGGATGATATACAATTCAAATATTGATCCTTCAACAGTTGCGGTGTTCTTTACTTTTTTCTTCAGACGATTAATGTATCTTTCAAATAAGTACATCCACCGATATTTAACGGGGCCATCAACTCGTGCCTCGTATGCCAAGTGTATCGGTAGATGCTCCATCGAGTTAAAAAATGCAGGAGGGAAAAACTGCTCCAACTTGCATATGATTTCAATAATATTATTTTCAAGTGTTGACATATCTTCGACTCGAAGGACATTTGCACAGATGTTTCTAAAAAACATACTTAATTCAGTCAACGTACCCCAAATATTATCAGGTAGAAGATCTCGAAATGTGATTGGAAGTAATCTCTGCATGAATACATGACAATCATGGCTCTTCATCCCTGATATTTTGCAATCATCGACATTCACACATCGAGATAAGTAATCTCTGCATGAATACATGACAATCATGGCTCTTCATCCCTGATATTTTGCAATCATCGATATTCACACATCGAGATAAGTTTGAAGCATATCCATCGGGCACTACAAAAAAACAGGGTATCACCAATGGACAAAATCCGTTGGTAATACTAAAAAATCCGTGGGTAATATATTACCAACGGATTATCGGTTGGTAAATACGTCGGTGATGACCATGCTAGGTATTACCAACGGATATTATTATATTCGTTGGTAACACCAACGGTAATTAATGTTCGTTGGTAACACCAACGAAAAATATTATCCGTTGGTAACACCAACAGAAATATACTCTGTTGGTGATACCAACGGATCACTATTCATTGCTGTCACCAACGGATCATACTATGTTGGTATTACCAACGGAGATAATATCCGTTGGGAATACCAACAGATATCATCCTTGTTTACGCTGACATATTCAACAAAGGTATCCGTTGGTATTACCAACTGACATCCGTTGGTATTACCAACAGAAACATTTGTTGCTAATACATTTTAATTAAAATGCTCATACCCATATGAATTTTCATTTTCCTGTATACAACCTATAATCACACATCAAATTTTTTGTTTACCCAATCACAAATATACATACAAGTCAAGAAAAAAAATTAATATTTCATAACCAAATAATAGTGTCATTTTCATAACCAAAACCAAACATCTACAATCGAGTATATTATCAAACAAATACAAACATTACTAAGTCAAATTTTCCCTAACATTAACCGAATTGTGTAGTGCAAAATCATAACCAAATACAAATCTTAACCAACATCATAACCCAGATGGAGGTGGAGGTGGAGGTGGAGGTGCAGTGGAAGCTGAAGGTGAATCTATTGATTGGAAAGAGTTGATTGGAAAGCCGAGTTGTGTTAACATCAACCGAACTTGAGCTTCCACTTGTGCTTGTACTTGCGACTGCACTTGTGATTGTTGTGATTGCATTGATGCTTCCAATTCAGTAATATATTGTCGCATGGATGTCATCTCAGTCTGCATCGCATTCCACTCATTCATTCGACCATGGCCCGATGTACTAGATTCTGCTGAGCTAGAACTCCCCATAATGGATTTAACATTCTCTCGACATCCAAAACCGTAAACTCGATTATGAGATGGATGTCCAGAGGCATTAATCCATTCTTCTGGATCTAAAATGGGTTGTGATGCTACATCTGTACCATACTTTTCTATGATCGATACCTCATAAGCCTCCTGCACAATATTTTATAAAAATAGTTAATTACGATATTTTTAAAAAAAGCAACAAATAAAATAAATACATACTGCAACACTCTGCGATTTGTTGTCGATATAGTCACCCTCACCACTATTACGCTTATGAGTATGCTTAAACAACTCAAGATGGGTTGGGGGTCGGTTCAACTTTTCTTCCTACAAAAAATGACAAATAATATTTTAAAAAACATATAGGATAACAAATTCTATTAATATCATACAAATTTTCTTCGATGAGCCACAAATGAAATAGATCCACCTGTATGTCGTGTGACGTCACTATCTACCTCTTTCTTACAATTTTGACGAGCAACTTCGGATTTTCTCCTCCACTTCTCCGTGACCCAATGCTCACTAATTAGTTGATTCCACACATCTGGAGATATCCATGGAGGGCCAAATCCATTAGTTCGACTAATATCATCAGTATTGGCCTTTCTTTTCACATAATTCCTTGCATCAGACATATTGTCAGAAAAGCGTCGACAAGCTGTTCTATCCCATATTTCATGAACCTCGCTTGTCCTAGATGGATCCCAACGATAGACTGTCTGAAAAAAGACAAATATGTTAATGAAATGATAGTTGACAATATTATAAAAAAGTACCAATTTGATGCAATTATATGATCACACAATCAATCATGGCATATGCAGGTTTCATGCAGCCAACCTTCTATTACTTCAGCTAAATCTTTTGTGTACCAATAACATGATGAGTATGGGTTTGATGCAATTATATCATCTATTACTTCAGCTAAATCTACTATTACTTCAGCCAACCTTCTATTGGTACACAATCAATAATTTGATGCAATTATATGATCACACAATCAATCATGACATATGCAGGTTTGATGCAATAATATCATCATATGCAGTTATGGCTAAAACTTACTAAGAAGCTTTCTTGTGTATCAATAACATGATAAGTATGGGTCAAAAACTGTTGTAATATGAGTAGATGTCTATCACACAACTAATCACACAACCAATCAGTAAGTCATGTGGAGCAGTGACCCATAAGGCAATAAATTCAAGTGCTGGGTTGGACATGCTGTGGATAAGCAGTAATAACTATAGATATAAATGACTTCAGGAGGCAAATCATCAACATAATGATTTCTATCTTTGAGTCTGCAATAACTAAGGAATATCTTGAGCATGAACTAAATGGAATGACCCTTGATTCCTATCAAATACTTTTTTTCTCTATTGTTGTTGTTCTCTCATGAGAGGTGATGGTTCTCTTTTAATTCCTTGTGCAAGCAATGGATAACAATAGATTGTTTATAGTAAACAAAGGTATTAGAACAGGCCATGGTATTAGAACAGCTTATGGGCAGCAGAACATTATTTCTTGGTCTAATGACTTTGTGCCAAAGTGAAACCTTTTGATAAGTAAAGCTAAAAAGCACCACAGGGATGAGCTAAATAAGTTACACGTCCACAGGGATGAGCTAAATACTTGCTATTCCCTAGTTACTTTATTTTCTTAGAATTTGGACAGCTAGTCATTCCTATATCAGTCAATATCAGTATCAGGATAAGCTGGAGCTTCTTCCTATTCAGTATCCTGATACTGATATCCACATGAGCTTCTTCCTTCCTTTTTGATAAGCTAGTGTAACTTTATTTAAGATCGTTGTAGATGTGGTCTTTAGAGTTTAGAGTTTAGATCGTTGTATTGCAACTTGATAAGCTAGGCTATGGTATTAGAACAGCTTAGGAGCAGCATACTTGTTATGAGCAGGCCAAATAGATGTTAATGGTATTAGAACATGCCACATACTTGTTATTCCCTAGTTACTTTATTTTCTTAGAATTTAGACAGCTAATCATTACTATATCAGTCATGATACTGATCAGGATAAGCTGGAGCTTCTTCCTATTCAATATCCTGATACTGATATCCACATGAGCAGCATACTTAGCATACCTATTCAGTATCCTATATCAGTCATGATACTGTTCAGGATAAGCTATGGTATTAGAATAGCTTAGGGGCAGCATACTTGTTATGAGAAGGCCAAATAGATGTTAATGGTATTAGAACATGCCACATACTTGTTATTCCCTAGTTACTTTATTTTCTTAGAATTTAGACAGCTAATCATTCCTATATCAGTCATGATACTGATCAGGATAAGCTAGAGCTTCTTCCTATTCAGTATCCTGATACTGATATCCACATGAGCAGCATACTTAGCATACCTATTCAGTATCCTATATCAGTCATGATACTGTTCAGGATAAGCTATGGTATTAGAATAGCTTAGGGGCAGCATACTTGTTATGAGCAGGCCAAATAGATGTTAATGGTATTAGAACAGGCCACATACTTGTTATTCCCTAGTTACTTTATTTTCTTAGAATTTAGACAGCTAGTCATTCCTATATCAGTCATGATACTGATATCAGAATCAAGATAAGCTGGAGTTTCTTCCTATTCAGTATCCTGATACTGATATCCACAAGCTGGAGCTTATCAAGTCATTCCTATCAGTGTCAAGGGTTGGTTTCATATAAAGAGGGAAATGAACAGTGATGCGTACAACCTAGCAAGGTCTGCTCTGGAGCAGAAGAAAGGAAGGGAAGAAAGTTTTATTCATTTGTTCAAACCAAGTAGTAGTAGTTCTTTGAATGAATAAGCTGTGTTACCTGTAATAAATAGTGTAGTAAGCAGTAGTCCTCATGTAATAAATAGTAGTAGTTTTGTCCATGTAGATGTGGATTCTCATGTAAACAATTTGTATGCAAGTAATAAAATGGTCAATACTCATGGGCATGATGCAACAACAAACTGGATATAGAAATAACTGTATATTAAAATTTTAGGTTGAGGACATCAATGAAATTTGTGACTTACATTTAAGAAATTTGACTTGCTTTATAGGAAAATACCTTAAATTTGTCCCAAATGAATTCCTTCACATGTGATGGTACTTGAGACCAACATGGCCATGCACCCGTGAAATTTACCTTAATTATTGATGAAATATCTCGTACTACTTCTGTCTCGGGGAAGCTGCAAAAAAGAATGTTAACAAATATCTTGTATTTACAAATGATGGTGTTTGAATATCTGACTACATATATACCTTTTCTTATCAATAATTAGTAGGCGTCTATCATCTGGTGTCTCTAGCGGCTGTGAAGGCTGATTTGGTCCTCTTCCTCGACTTTGATGTGAAGTACCATCACTTTGTGTAGGAATAGATGTGTCATGTATAGACGTAGATGGTATAATAGGAACTGATGACGTCAAAGGCAAATTCACTGAAGGTTGTGAGGGTAACGATGCTGCCGATGTCGACGGTGTAGGAATACTAGGAATATGCAAATTGATCCTTCGACATATGCTCGATTTTTCACTTTTTTCTTCAATTGAAGCATATACCTGAAAATATTCTTAGAAATTAAGACGTAATTTTTTTCAAAAATTTCAATCAAGAATAAAAAGGAAGATGTGTTACCTTTCAAATCTATACATCCATCTATATTGTACCGGACCACCAATTTTAGCCTCATAAGCTAAGTGAACAAGGAGATGCTCTATAGAGTCAAAAAAACTTGGTGAAAATATTTTCTCAAGCTTGCATAGTATCTCGACAATGTTTAACTCAAGTCGTTCTACATCCTCAATTCGCAACACACTTGAACATAAGTCCCGAAAAAATAAACTCAGCTCAGTTAATGCATCCCATACTGGATCAGGTAATAAATCACGAAATGCAATTGGAATAAGCCTTTGCATGAAAATATGACAATCGTGACTTTTCATTCCATAGAATTTGCAGTCATCTATATTTACACACCGACTTATGTTTGAAGCATAACCATCGGGAAATTTTAATTCTTTAACCCATTGACATACTGCTTTGATTTGTTCTTTGTTCAACACAAATGAGGCTCTCGGCTTCAACATTTTCCCATTAACATGCTCTAATTCTAATTCGGGGCGCTTGCAATACTTAGGCAAATCAGCTCTGGCCTTGACATTGTCTTTTGTTTTCCTCTTGATGTCCATCACTGTATTGAATATATTTTCAAATACATTACGTTCAATATGCATCACATCTAAGTTATGCCGAATTAAATTTGTATGCCAATACGGTAAACTCCAAAAAGATACTTTTTTAACCCAATTATGTTGTTGGCCAAATCTAGAAATTCTAGCATTAATACATTGATTTCCAAATTGAATATCAGGCAATTTATTGACACGTGCCTTTATATCATCGCCCGATAATCGTAGAGGTGGAATATCTCTTTCAATTCGGCCTTTCATAAATTTATCTCTTTGTCGTCGATATGGATGATCAAGAGGGAGAAATTGACGATGACAATCGAAAAATGATATCTTTCTCTCATTTTCGAGAACAAAAGCTTTGCTACGCTCTAAACAATAGGGACAAGCTAATCTCCCGTGTGTGCTCCATCCTGATAGCATAGCATATGCAGGGAAGTTGCTGATAGTCCACATAAGTGCTGCTCTCATTTGAAAATTTTGTTTTCTAAAGACATCATATGTCAAAATTCCATCAGACCATAACATGTTCAGTTCATCTATCAATGGCCTCAAAAATATGTCAAGTTCTTTACGTGGGCTCTTTGGTCCAGGAATTATCAAACTTAAGAACATAAACTGATCCTTCAAACACATAGATGGTGGCAAATTATATACAGTAATGAGAACGGGCCAAACTGAATAGGGAATAGAAGAATGCCCGAATGGGTTGAAACCATCGGTGTACAATCCTAATCTGACATTCCTTGGGTCAGAAGCAAATGAAGGATGGTGAGCATCAAATTGTTTCCATGCCTCACTATGTGCAGGATGTGCAACAACGTCGGAAGTAGGATTCTTAGCATGTCAAATCATATGCTTTGCAGTTTTTTCAGACATAAAAAGCCTTTGAAGTCTTGGTGCTATAGGGAGATACCGTAAGACCTTATACGATATATTTTTTCGTCTACCATTATTTAATAGTCTTGGCTTATATCGAGCATGTCCACACACTGAGCACTGCGTTAAATTTGTTGTTTCTTTATAAAACAACATGCAATTATTCTGACATGCATCTATCTTCTCGTACCCAAGTCCTAATTTCTTCATCATCTTCTTTGTTTTGTAAAAATTTTCTTCCAACTTTGCATCTTCTGGTAGCATATCTTTAATTATTAACATCAGCCGATCATAGCAAGCTTCACTCATGTTAAACTCAGATTTGCAATTAAGCAACTGTGACATGGCTAATAGCCTACTTTGACTCTTACAACCACTCCACAATGGCTCATCTGCATAATTCAGTAATTCAAAAAACTTGGCAGCTTCATCATTTGGTCTTTCTTCTCCAATACCTTCAATACCGATTGCATCCACCACCATAGTTCTATACGGATTTTGAGGAGCATCAAAGCTTTCTAATTGAGGAATGCTTGAGGATTCATCAACTTCTTCACTTGTCAACTCCCCATGTGCAATCCATTGTGTGTAGCCAGATATAAATCCCTTCGAACATAAGTGATATTACACCTCATCTCGACAATGAAATTGAAGATTATTACATCGTCAACATGGGCACCTAATTTTATCACTAGAAACATATTGAGTTTTGGAGTATGCAAAATCAAGAAATCCCTTGACTCCTTCCATAAATTCATTAGTCAATGCTCCTCCAATTATCCGACGTTTCATCCAACTACGATCGATATACATTTTGATTAACTCTTTTCAACCCAGCAACAATATTAAGCACATTAATTATTACATGCACAACATACAAAGGGAACCTTCGGTTTAAAGCAGCAGTTGAAAATGAGGTTGATGCAAAAGTGAAAGTGCTAAGAACTGATAGAGGAGAATTCACCTCTAAACATTTTGTGGTCGTGATGAACATGGAATAAAATGCTTACTGCAAGCTATACACCCCAACAGAATAGGGTTGGGGAAAGAAAAAATTGAGTTTTGGTAGAAATGACTAGATGTCTGCTAAAGGGAAGTAAGCTGCCTAAAAACTTGTGGGCAGAGGCTTTTAATACTCCAGCATATATTATAAATAGAAGCACAACCAAAGCATTGCTTGAGAAAATATCATATGAAATTTGGTGTGGAAGAAAACTAGATCTCGGTCATCTAAGAAAATTTAGGTATGTAGCTTATTGTCACATACCTAAGCATAGAAGAAAGAGGCTAGATATTTCAGGGCTGAAATTTAGTGTGGAAGAAAACCAGATCTCAGTCATCATAGAAAATTTAGCTAACAGTTCAAGTTCAGGGTTGATATGATCAGGATGAAGCTGAAATTGTGAATTCTTAAATTTCAGGGCTGAAAATTTATCAACTTAATGTAAAATCTGCATTCTTAAATGGAGAACTCAAAGAAGAGGTTTATGTAGTTCAACAGTTCAACCAAAGGGTTAAAGGAAAAGAACAAATGATCTATAGGCTAAAGAAGTCCTTATATGGCCTAAAGCAAGCTCTAATGAGCTGGTATGAAAAAATTGATAGTTACTTTGTTACTGAAAAAAAATTTAGAGAAGCAAGAATGAACACACATTATATACAAAAGAAGATGAAAATGAAGATATTCTAATTGTTCTTCTCTATGTGGATGACTTGCTTTATTGTAGTAACAATGAAAACATGAGAGAGGAGATCAAGAACAAAATGTTCAAGACTTTTAAGATGACTAATCTGGGTGAGATAAAATTCTTCCTAGGTTTGGAAGTTCTATCTCATTTCATGAATGATCCCAGAGCAGTACACTTCAAGGCAACAAAGAGAATCTTGAGATACTTGAAGGGGACATGTAATTATGGATTACATTTGGGAAGAGACAATGATCTAAAACTACTGGGGTATTTTGATAGTGATTGGGGAGGATAAATAGTTGACAGGAAAAGTACTACTAAATATCTATTCAAAGTTGGAGCAAGTACAGTGTGCTGGTGTTCTAAAAAGCAGAATTCAAGTACATTATCTTCAGCCGAAGCTAAATATGTATCAGCTACTTCAACAAGCTGTCAAGCAATTTGGATGAGAAGAATTTTATTGGATTTTGGGATTAATTTGACACAAGCTACATGCATATAGCATGCAGGAGAAGATGGCAGGCATTGAAGATGGCAGGCATTCACATTTTTTTGATAAAAGCATTCTTCTTCACCCAATTAAAAGTCATACCAATGAATTTTCAATACCATAATATACTCTATTCATTACGTTCTTCAACCAAAAATTCAAGAATCAATGCTAACATCCAATATCATGTATCCACTTTCAAAAATGAAAACATTTTAATCTACAATCATGTATCCACATTCAAAAATGAAAAATAAATCCTACTAACTTGTGGCTATAGATGGAGAGAAAATAAATCCTACTAAATTTAAAAGCATCTCTAATATTTGACTAAAATCGCAACTAAAATCATCTGAACATCATGAAATCGCAACTAAAATCGAACCTCCACAATCGAATGGAAAATCGAGCACTCGAAACCCGTAGAAGGGATGGAATTCACTCGTCGGTCGGCTGTCTGTGACTACTTGCGCTTCCTCTGAGCGCTTCCTGCGCTACGCCACAAAGTAACAGAGGATTAGGGCACGAGGAAGGGAATTAAGGAACCTGTAGAAGGGGAGGGAAGAAATAAAAACTCAAATCAGCTGCGGGGGAATTAGAAGGAACCTGCGCGCGCTATCTGTGATGACTAGCTCGAACGGATAATTTTCTCGGCTGCGGGGAAGAAAACTATGGGGAAGGAGTCTGCGGGGAGGGAACCGGCGGGGAAGGAAACTGTGGGGAAGGAAGAAATGGCTTTGTTGGGGCGGCCTGGGAAGAAGGATGACGAGTGGGAGAGGGGGAAGAAAGACGAAGACGATGCTTTGTCGGAGTCGGCTGAAAAAAAAGAGGCGCGAGAAATTATTTTGACGAGTGGGAGAGGGGGAAACTAAAGTGGTTGGCCGAAATGAGAGGGGGAAAAAAATTTGGTCGGCTAAACAAAAAAAAAATGCTAATTTACCAACGGATTATTTATCCGTTGGTAATTTTGTTGGTAATACCAACAAATTATATTCGTTGGTAAAAATTTTGTTGGTGAAGCTATGTTTTCTTGTAGTGGGGTAATCTGAGTTCTTTTACCCATTGACAAACATCTTTGATCTATTGTTTATTTAACACATATGGGGCCTTCGATTTCAGATATCGTCCGTTGACCTCTTGTAACTCCAACTCTGATCTTTTACAAAGTATTTTCATATCATATCGGGCTTTGACATTATCTTTAGTTTTTTCGAAAATATCCATCAAAGTGTTGAAAATATTATCAAACACATTTTTTTCAATGTGCATGACATCTAAATTATGTCGAATCAATAATGAACTCCAATAGGGCAATTCCCAAAAGATACTATATCTGGAAGTGCTGAAACACGTGCTAACATTTGTTCACCAGACAACATCGGTGGTGGCCCATCTCTTTCGACTTTGCCCTAGTAAATTTATTACGATTCCTTCGATACTGATGATTAGCCGGTAGGAATCGACGATGACAATCAAAGAATGAGATTTTTCGTTCGTTCTGAAGACTGATTGATTTAGAGTGTTCCATACAATACGGACAAGAGAGTCGGCCGTGAGTGCTCCAACCAGACAACATGCCATACGCCGGGAAATCATTGATTGTCCACAAGACCGCGGCCTTTAAATTGAAGTTTTGCTTCCAATGACAATCATAAGTGACAGCTCCCTCAGTCCACAATATTTTTAATTCATCTATCAAGGGTCTGAGAAATATGTCAATTTCTTTTCGCGGACCCTTAGGACCCGGAATAATCATCGAAAGATAAATAGATTGATCTTTCATACACATTGACGGTGACAAATTATAAACTGTCAGCAGCACTGGCCAAACTGAATAAGGAGTTGCAGAATGTCCAAACAAATTAAAATCATCTGTGCACAATCTCAATCTTATATTTCTAGTATCCCTAGCAAATGAAGGATAATATGTATCCAAATGTTTCCATGCTTTACTGTCGGGTGGATGAGTCATTACTGTATCATCACGACTTCTTGCATGCCAACTCATGTAGGGGGCTGTCTTTTCCGACATGAATAATCTTTGAAGCCTCGGTGTTAGTGGAAAATACCGAAGCACCTTAAACGGGATATTTTTCTGTCGAACCGATTTCTTCTCCTTGTAACGAGGATGTTGACATACAGGGCATTTATCCAACTGCACATTTTCTTTATAATATAAAATGCAGTTATTTTAGCACGCGTGTATTTTTTCGCACCCAAGCCCTAATTTTCTCATTAGCTTTTTAGTCTTATAAAAAGTTGGCTCAAACTTGTTATCAGTAGGCAGCATTCCATTAATCAATCTTGCAATTTGATCATACGCAACCCCCCTGATATTACAATCGGCCTTGATGTTTAGGAGCTGTGTCATTGCTGAAAATCTAGTGTATTTAGGATAATTCTCATACAAAGGTTCATCGACAGCTTTCAACATCTCGAAAAATTCTGCAGCTTCTTTATTCGGTAATTCAATCTCTACCGCAGTTTGTACTTCTGTGATATCAACCGCTGTAGTATCTGGTGGGACTGATGTCTGAAGAACTGGCTGATCAACATTATCATTCAGGTGAAATTGACCCCCAAGACTATCAAGTATCATAGTTCTATAGGGATTAGATTGACTAGATGAAGAAGCACCAGCAGAGGAAGATTCACCATATGTCTGAACGACATAATTACTCGACGTCCCGACTTCACATGACTCCCCGTGGCAAGTCCATAGAAAATATCTTGATGCAAATCCTTTGCTATATAGATGCAGAGTCACAGTCTCCCGATCCAAAAATCGTCCATTCAAACAAATGCAGCACGGACATCGGATTCGATCACCGATGCTAATGAAATTCCGATTCGAATAGGCGAAATTTAGAAAGTACGTTACGCCTAATCGAAACTCATTCGTTAAAGCTCCACGATCAAGACGTCGGTACATCCAACTGATTCTGTCAATCAACGATAATTTCTTTTGTTAATGTCTTTAGGTGAGATTGTCCTATTCCATTCGGGATTTATGTTATTTATATTGCACTAAGTACTTATTTTAATCGCTAACTTCATTCTAAATTTCGGCAGCATCTCCCTACAGTTCTCCGAATACGCATATCATCTGGGCGCGTATCAGAGAACAAGAGAGATGCTGCCGAAATTTAGAATAATTAGTTAACAGTTAAAAGAAAAATGTAAGTGCAGTACAAATAACTATATTCCCAAATTGTCCAATCAGGGAAAATTCAAGAATTGTACGTCGTATAAAAGATCATCTACTTCTTTTACACGAACATACAATCCCCGAACGGATCTAAGATTTTACTAAATCATACCCGACTCGTCGATGCGTACGTGAAACATATCAACTCGTCGGATGGATGATTATTTTCTAAATGTTTTGAGTCAGTTCGAGTCAATATTGGATAATTCCGACACGAGTCCAAATTAGACGATTCCGGCAGGAGTCCAAAATGAACTATTCCGCCGCGCATCCGAAGTGGACGATTCCGGCACAATGTCGAAGTGGACAATTCCGACGCGAGTCCACTGAGGATAACTTTGGACTAATTAACAATATTTTAACTAATTAATTAATATTAATCTACATCATTTTCAATAATTTAAATAATTAACCTACCATTATTAAATATTAATCTAACTAAATTAAACTAAAAATTAATATAAACTCTAAAAATTAATCTAAACCCTAAAAATTAATCTAACAAATTAAACAATTAATCTAATTAATTAATTAATTAATTAACAAATAAATAAATAAAAAATAATCTACAATATCCGGCGCCGGAGTCCGGTGGACTCCGGCGCCGGCGTACTGTGTCCGGACAATGTACAAGATCCGGCGGCGGCCATCGGCCATCCACCGCCGGCCGAAACCCTAAAAATAGGGTTTCGATCGGATTCCCCGTCGGCCGCATCGGGAAGAGATGGTCGGGCGGCGATGAATACCTGAAATCGGCGGTCGAGGACGGACGGCAGCGTCGGCAGCGGTAGCTCGGCAGCGTCGACGTCGACAGCGACGGCGAGAGGCGGCGGCGGCAGCAACGGGAGGAAGAAGGGGCGGGCGCGATCTACGACCTATATAAACTTATCTGCAACGACTCAGTTGTCCGTTAGAAAGCCGTTGCTGATAATTAAAATCATCAGCAACGGCTCGCGTGTCTGTTAGAAAGCCGTTGCAGATACAACATATCTGCAATGGCTTGAGCGGCCGTAAGAATACCGTTGCAAATAGCAACGACTTGAGTGGCCGTTGCAAATAGCAACGGCTTGAGCGACCGTTGTTGATAGTCTTTGCTGATAGCCGTTGCTGAAGACTCAATTTCTAGTAGTGTTGGTAGTTTAGATAGTCTTTGCGCACATCGACTATTTTCGAGGGAGGTTCTATGTAATTTACCCTAAGTTTTTTAATAACTCTTGAAATTTTTGCTTTTATTTCGTTCTTTTAGAATTTTTAGATTTAGTTAATTCAACTATCCTTCCCGGCCCTAAAATGCTGGCATTTGTCATTTCTTAGCTATATTCAAAAAGCTTATTATTTAGATATGAGAATAAATATATTTATGTTTTTTTGCAACAACTAGGAGTTGAATGGAAAATAAAATATAAAGAATTTAAAATGGTAGTACTTATAAAAATATATAAGTATTCACTAATTTTTCTTTTCGTATCTACTGAAAGAAGCAGAGCCAGAAATCAAGAAGAGAAGGTAAACTCATATTTTCCTGAAAATGATCCACAAATTCACCTGGGATTAACCAATCTTTTGGATCAAATTGCTTGTTGCGAATAAACCCTAGAAGGTTGCGACGGCAAATTGAGGGGGTAAACTTTTAATTATTTTTTAGATAGAAGATAAAACATAGATAAGAAGTACAAAACATAAATTGAGGGGGAGAACAAATATTATATACAGTGGGACAAATTTTTTTTTTTTCTCTATAATAAAATAAATTAAAATTTAAAAATTGTCCTTCCTCTCCTCTACATGCTTTGCCCCTGTTTACTGTAATTAAAATACGACAAGATTTTATATGCAACAACTATGGAGGGGAAAGGGTTAAATTGTGATGAAATTGAAAATTTTAAAAATTGAATTAGTATTTTCCAAAATCTATGGATCAAATAAGATTAGCTTAATTATATTTTTGGTCCCCCAAAATATCACGTTTTTTCCCGTTTGATCCATCATTTTTAAAAAAATTTCGTTTAGTCCCTCAAAACCTATTTTCGTTTCCATTTGGTCCATCGATTATTTTTTAATGGTAAGTACTAATGCTGACATTGATTAAAGATAAAATAAGGGACCAAACGAAAAAATGAAGATATTTTAAGGGACTAGATGAAAATATATATATTTTAATAACCTAAAGTAATATATATATATATATGTGTGTGTGTGTGAAAAATGTACATTTGTGGCGTGAATATTTTAAAATAAAAAAAATAAGTTGATGAGATTATATATATATATATAATAAATTTACGACTCACGTTTGCGCTGCCCTTGCATCACCACAACTCATGCTCACGTTGTCCTTTTTTGTGTCGACGCCTTTTGTTTCCCCAACCCTTCTCTACCACCACGATTTCTTTATTAATTATTTCCAGAAAATCATGATGGAGAGAGCAAGATTGTTGTAGTGTTACATGATGGTGGACGGTCTCATGGCACGTGCAGCAAGGGGTGGCGCGTTTTATGGTGGTGCAATCGCGAGTTATGGTGGCACAAGGGTGGCGCAAGCGTGGGTCATAAATTTATTATAGATTTATGAGATGAAAATTTTGAAATAATAAAAAGTAAATTGATGGAATTTTATATTGGTGAATAAAATGGAAAATCATATATATATATATATATATATATTCCATCTAGTCCATTAAAATATCTCGCTTTTTCGGTTTGGTCTCTCATTTTATCTTTAATTCATGTCATCATTGACACTTAACAACAAAAGTTAACAAAGGAACCAGAAGATCAAAAACATAATTAAGCTAATATGATTTAGAACTTTGGAAGGCATACCAAAAGTAATATTATTAATTAATTTAAAAGCATATTATACTTACATTGCGAGACTTGTTGCCTGCATCCTCCTCATTTCCTTTAATATTTCATGTTTAGTATCTACAAATTTCTCCAAGTAGCGAAAAAATTAACCCATATTGCCATAAGATGGATATGATGAGGTGGGTTGATTCATCTCTTCATAAGATGGGAAAAAACTACTATATATGGTGCCAGACTCAGTAAAATTCATACGAAGCTTCACACATGAGTGAACCTAGTATCATTATGACTCAACCTAAAATAAAAGTGTAAAGTTCACTATTTCATAACACAAGTTCACTCTGATTTAATATTAGACATACTTAATACTATTTTAAAAATATATACTAGATTCATTATATGAAGTCTGACTCATTGCACTACAAAATGGTATCATTTTAGGATCAATTCCAGCATTTTATTCGAAACAATTAATTAAGGTCAGACATATATTTTCAATAAAGATACATGAATTAAGATTAAATACTGAAGTTAAGTAGTTGTTCAATTAATTATTTATGTATTCAAATTAAATTAATTTATTATATATGAGTTGGTATAAGTAGATGATGGGAATTAAGTGAATTAAGCACAAGAGTGTTAGAAAATCAGACTTGGATCTAACTCCATCTCAAAAATTAGCTCAAATGGGAGGACTACCCAATCTATTTAAAGGCCATCTAGACCACAATCTTAAGCAACGTGGGACTTTAACATACTCCCCTCACGCTCAGAATTCATATCTGGAGCGTGAAGTTCTGCATGTGACCCACTCTCAACCATAGATTTGGCTCTGATACCATGTTAGTAGATGTTGAGAGTGGGTCACATGCAAAACTTCACGCTCCAGATGTAAATTCTGAGCATGATGGGGGTGTGTTAAAGTCCCACATTAGTTAAAATATGACCAAGATAGCCAAACCTACTAATATGGTATCAGAGCCAAGGGGTTCGACGCATTTTGTTAATGAGCCTGATAGTGAGCTTGGTCTTCTTGCAAGAAATGACGACGTTGAGCACCGGGTCATTCGAATAGTAGAAGAAATGCTCCTCGGCACTTCTTCTTGCTCGAACCTGCACAACAAAAATAAATTTTAATATTATATTATGATATAATGAATTTGTAATGATTCATAATTCATGATATATTATCGCTCCCCAATCACGCTAATAAATCTACGTGACTCTGTGGCTGGTGGAGGCTGCCACCTGTTCGGCCCGCGTGGCCACCTGCATCTGGATATACTAGCCTCGGCAGTATCATCTGCTTGAGAATCAGCAATAGGAGGATCAGCAGCATGAGTAAGTGTAGGAGTCTCACCGATCGGAGACTCCGAAGCTCTCCTGCGACGATAACCACGACCAGACATATCTGTCGAATAGACATATAATCAGATTATTGTATAAATAGTAGAGATATATTTAAGAAAATATATACTTTACAATTATTCCTCATCATCTGAATAATAGTCTTCGAATTCTTCCTCTTCTTCCTCTTCTTCCTATTCTTCATCTTCTTCATCTCCAGCTTCCTCAATTTCATGATCGTCATCATCAGCATATTTAACTTCTAATTGAATTCACATTGTGTCTGCATCCTCGAGTATTGGAATAATACGATCTACAGTAGGAGGATCATCTTCTTGATAGAAACCATCTGTCATATCAGGCATCAGCTCATTTTCTCCTACTATCAGATCAATTTTTTCTCTACCTTTTGTCTTACTGACTACACGCCAATCTGCTCTATCTTTATTTTGAGCCGGATACTTCGCGTAATATACTTGTTCGGCTTGTGATACCAATATAAAAGGCTCATTTGCTGCCAATTTAGATTTATAATTAACTTCAACAAGTTTGTATTTTGGATGAACTTTCATGCCCCTTTCTGTTGTATCGAACCAATGACATCTAAATAGAATAACTGATTTCAAGCCGAAGTAGTGCAACTTTATCACTTCTTCCACCAGTCCATAAAAATCCATATCACATTCAATATAGGTTGTCCCTTTCACACAGACCCCAGCATTCATCGTCTTTTTTGTAAATGCATATTCAACCGTTTGAAATTTATACCCATTAACAAAATATCTGCTATAGCACGACACAAGTCGCGACGGTCCACTAACAAACTCAAATATTCTTTCATCTATTTCAGCTATGTGATCTTTGCTGTAAGTCTGAATCTAAGTAGGGAAATCACGATTCCGTAATCTCTCCAATTCTTCATCGTTGTGAATAAAGTATTTTTGCACCATCTCAATGTCAAATATTTCAATGAATTATTCAATCTCTGGACAATTGAGTAATACATACAAGTGTGCCAAATGATACTCTTCCTCGCTTAAGTGTCGAGATGGACGAGAACCAAAAGCACGACCAGAGTGACAAAATATATTTAAACGTCCATCTGAGTGTCGAACACCCCCGTCGTCGTTACGTGGAAGACGATCAAATCTTGTCTGTATTGTCGATTCAAAGTAAAATGAGCAGAATGTTGAAATTTCTTGGATGATATACAATTCAAATATTGATCCTTCAACAGTTGCGGTGTTCTTTACTTTTTTCTTCAGACAATTCATGTATCTTTCAAATAAGTACATCCACCGATATTGAACGGGGCCATCAACTCGTGCCTCGTTTGCCAAGTGTATCGGTAGATGCTCCATCGAGTCAAAAAATGCAGGAGGGAAAAACTGCTCCAGCTTGCATATGATTTCAATAATATTATTTTCAAGTGTTGACATATCTTCGACTCGAAGGACATTTGCACAGATATTTCTAAAAAACATACTTAATTCAGTCAACGGACCCCAAATATTATCAGGTAGAAGATCTCAAAATGCGATTGGAAGTAATCTCTGCATGAATACATGACAATCATGGCTCTTCATCCCTGATATTTTGCAATCATCGACATTCACACATCGAGATAAGTTTGAAGCATATCCATCGGGTAATCTGAGTTCTTTTACCCATTGACAAACATCTTTGATCTATTATTTATTTAACACATATGGGGCCTTCGGTTTTAGATATCGTCCGTTGACCTCTTGTAACTCCAACTCTGATCTTTCACAAAGTATTTTCATATCATGTCGGGCTTTGACATTATCTTTAGTTTTTTCGAAAATATTCATTAAAGTGTTGAAAATATTATCAAACACATTTTTTTCAATGTGCATGACATCTAAATTATGTCGAATCAATAATGAACTCTAATAGGGCAATTCCCAAAAGATACTATATCTGGAAGTGCTGAAACACGTGCTAACATTTGTTCACCAGACAACATCGGTGGTGGCCCATCTCTTTCGACTTTGCCCTTAGTAAATTTATTACGATTCCTTCGATACTGATGATTAGCCGGTAGGAATCGACGATGACAATCAAAGAATGAGATTTTTCGTCCGTTCTGAAGACTGATTGATTTAGAGTGTTCCATACAATACGGACAAGAGAGTCGGCCGTGAGTGCTCCAACCAGACAACATGTCGTACGCCAGGAAATCATTGATTGTCCACAAGACCGCGGCCTTTAAATTGAAGTTTTGCTTCCGATGACAATCAAAGTGACAGCTCCCTCGGTCCACAATATTTTTAATTCATCTATCAAGGGTCTGAGAAATATGTCAATTTCTTTTCGCGGACCCTTAGGACCTGGAATAATCATCGAAAGATAAATAAATTCATCTTTCATACACATTGACGGTGGCAAATTATAAACTGTCAGCAGCACTGGCCAAACTAAATAATGAGTTGCAGAATGTCCAAACGGATTAAAACTATCTGTGCACAATTCCAATCTTATATTTCTAGTATCCCTAGCAAATGAAGGATAATATGTATCCAAATGTTCTTTGTTGGTGATATTTTGATCACTATAAGGAGTTGCAAAAAATATATCATACATGTGTTAGAATTTTTTTTTAATTTATATATATATATATATTTATTTATTTATTTATTTTTAAATATAGTTTTTTGTGGGTTACCGTCAATTATGATTTTTGATTTAAACGGGTTAATCTTATAATCCTATTTGAGATGCATATTGGCTCATTTAATTTAATTCATGTGACTTGAGCTCGAAACACTTAACGTTGATTGGTGTGATTAGTAAAGTATTGGCCCGATTAATGAAGCTCGTGATAGAGAGAGTCTATTTAATCAATTATAAATAGTGATTAGGTCCCCTCTATATAAGATATTTCCTTACTCCTTTATCTATTTATTTTGGTATTCTTAATTCATGTAATTATTATGACATTAATTTTTCTTACACATGAGCCTTAAGAAAACTTTGGATGAATACTGCAGTTTGACAAATCAAAAGATTAGTTTGAGAAGTCTGAAATGTATTTTCCAGATAATTGCTTAGATGAAATGAAGAAAGAAATAAGTGAAGTCATGGGTATAAAGATTGATATTTTCCCAATTAAGTCCCTATGAACATATATAGACAGAGGGAAGATCCCAATTAATTATTAGAGAAGTATAGTGGAGGCGGTTAAGAAAAAAATTGAAGGTTGGGCAAGTAAGAATGTTTCATAAGCAGGGAAGGTAGTTTTGTTGAACTCTATTTTAAATTCTACTTCAATTCATAGCTTATCTATCATGTGGATTAGTGAAAAGGTTATCAAAGAGCATAGAGTGGTGGGAAGGAATTATACGAGGGATGCGAGAGGAAAGAAATATGATTTTCACTTGGTCAAATGGGAGAAAGTTACACTAAGCAAACTGCATGGAGGGCTGGGAGTGAAGGACTTGAGCATCATGAAAGTAGCTATAAATGCTAAGAGAGTTCTACCATATTTGAATAAGAAGAACCATTTGTGGTCAGAACTCCTAAATGCAAAATATGGAGAGTTCCACCGATGGCATTATAAATACAAGAGCAGTGTCTTATGGTACTTTAGAAGCTTATTTGAAACAGTAATAATGCTAAGGGGTGGACTAAAAATTAAAATTATAAATGGATAGAAAACAAATGCATTAAGTGACCATTGGATAGATTGTGTACATATAAGCAAGTGGGCCTACTTTTGTGAACGTGGAAAAGCTTAAAGAAACGAATATGGTCAGTGATTTCATGAAAGACAAAAGCTTAGATGTGAAGGTACTAGAGACTTTCTTTGGAAATGAATTTGTGAAGAAAATAAGACAATATTATATATATCTCAATGAGTGATGAGAAGGATAAGCGGATTTGGTCACTTAATGAGAAATGTAAGCTTAATTGTAAAATAACATATAATTTTCTTAAATGCAAAGAGGATGATGGGAAGGATCTTGGACTAATTGGAAAAGAGTTCGGGGAATGACTGCACTGCTTAGAATTAAAATATTTGCATGAAAACTACTGTTGGGTAGATTACCAACTTTTCATTTACTGTCCAGAATAAGCAAAGTAGAAAAGTATCAATATTATATTTGTAATAAGGAAGAAGACAAAATTAAACATATATTTTATGAGTGCAGTTTGGCTAGGGAGTTCTGGTTGAGATTGGAGGAAGTTATGATTAGGATGAAATTTGAAGCGAGGAGCATGTAGAAGGATGGAAAGTGGATAGAAGAAGGGACAAAACTGGTAGGAAAGTTGAGGAATGACTTATTTGGATTAATTGCACATTGGATTTAATGGAAAAAAAGGAAATCAAGCTTGTTTTAAAGGAAAGGGATATGATTTGAACTCAGTGGTATTTAGAGCAATAGCTGAGTGTAAAAATGTGAAATTGTCTTTGGCAAGAAGCACTGATATGGAGAGGATGAGTAATGTTTTAGCAAGGGTGGAGAATAAAGAGAAGGAACATGATGGTAATGTATGTTTGGTAGAGAAAAGGTATAGTTTGTATTGTGATGCTGCTTGGAGGGAGAAGATGGAAGAAGTGGGTTTGGGGTTCCTGTTGTTGAATGAAAAGAAGGAAAAGTTGGTTGAAGGGCACTTGTATAAATACATAAGAAATTCACTAATGACATAAATTTGGGCCATATGGTGTGGAATAGATAAGATAAAGAATTTGAATGTTAAGCATTTAAAGATTTTTTTGAACGGTCAAATTGGAATTTGATATTTTTTCTTGATTATTTGTTTTTTAAAAAATTATAACCGATTAGAAGATCAGAAAATTATTTTCTATATATTTATTCTGAAACTAATTAGTACAAATGTACTATAACAGATGATGTGAGATTAATGATTAACTAAAGAATTATTTTTTAAATTTGATATGAAGTAATACATACAAATCTTACTACAGTACTTAACAAATCATTAATTTGATAAACTGATTATATATATAAAAGTATGATTAAGTAAAAAAAATAGTGGGGGTGTGAGACCAATCAGAAGTGTTGGGCCAGAATGAAAAAGTTTGAAGTTTGATTACCCTAATTAGTAGTGACTGTCATGTGAAGTCACTTGTTGTCCAAACTCATGATGTATTTTTTTCCACTAGTGTTTCTATTTCTAATTCATCTAATCCTTATAAAACAATGATTCTGGATAGTCATGGAGGACAATTCTATTTAAATAATAATATTGAAGTCAATTATTGAGATGGCAGTGCCATTAAATACTACGATAGTTGAAGCCACTGAAGAACAACCTGCGATACAAATTGAATTAAGGAGGCTGCAGAATTTTATGAGTTGTTGAAAGCTGCCGATGAACCTTTGTGTGAGAATTATCCTAATTATACAAGATTTTCGACAATGACGCAACTTTTGAACATCAAGTCCGATTGTAATATCAGTGGGATTGCGTTTGATCGGATTAAGACTTTATCAATGGTATGCTACCTCCAAAGTTAATAAGAAAATTAGGGCTTGGGTACGAAAAGATATACGTGTGCCTAAATAAATATATTTTATATTATAAAAAAATGCATAGGACCCAGAATATTTTCAGTTCATCAATTTGAGGTCGGAGAAACACGTCAATTTCTTTGCGAGGACCCCTAGGACCCAGAATAATCATTGAAAGTTAGATAAATTCATCTTTCATACACATTGAGGACGACAAATTATAAACTGTTAGCAACACTAGCCATACTGAATACAGAGTTGCTGAATTACCAAACGGATTAAAATCATCCGTGCATAATTCCAACCTAATATTTCTAGTATCCCTAGAAAATGAAGAATAACATTTATCCAAATATTTTCATGCTTCACTATCAAATAGATGAGTCATTACTGTATCATCATGACTTTTGCATGCCAACTCATATAGTGGGCAGTGTTTTCCAACATGAATAACCTTTGAAGCCTCGGTGTCAATGAAAAATACCGAAGCACCTTAATGGGGATATATTTTTATCGGACCGATTTCTTGTCCTTGTAACGAGAATGTTCACATACCGGGTATTGCTCTAACAGTGTATTTTTTTTATAATATAAAATACAGTTATTTGGACACACGTGTATCTTTTCGTACACAAGCCCTAATTTCCTCATCAATTTTTTTGTCTTATAAAAAGTTGGCTCAATCTTGTTATTTGGAGGTAGCGTACCATTGATAAAGCCTACAATCCGATCAAACGCAACCTCATTGATATTACAATCGAACTTGATGTTCAGGAGTGCGTCATTGCCGAAAATCTTGTATAATTAGGATAATTCTCATACAAAAGTTCATCGACGGCTTTCAACATCTCGTAAAATTCTGCAACCTCCTTATTCGGCAATTCAATCTGTATCGCAGGCTGTTCTTCAGTGACTTTAACAATCGTAGTATCTAGTGGCACTATTGTCTCAGTAATTGTCTCAGTAATTGACTCACTATTATTATTTAATGGGTGGATTGGAAGAAGAAACACTAGTAGAAGAAAATTCACCATGAGTTTGGACAACAGGATTGCTCGACGTCCAGACTTGACGTGACTCCCTGTGACAATTCCATAGAAAATATCTTGGTATGAATCCTTCTGTATACAGATGCATTGTAATAGTTTCTCGGTCCAAAAATCTTATGTTCGAATATTTCCGACACAGACATCGAATTTTATCACCACTAAGGAATTTTTTATTCGACTAGGTGAAATTTAAAAAGTAAGTTATGCCTACTCGAAATTTGTCCGTTATAGCTCCACGATGAATTCGTCAGTATATCCAACTTCGATCGCTCGACATGTTCTATCAAAAAAATGGCAATATTTTATGTAATGTCTTTAGGTGGGATGGTCATATTTCATTCAGGATTCATGTTATTTATATTGCACTTAGAATTTCTTTTAGTCATTAACTTCATTCTAAATTTCGGCAACGTACATCTTCCCTACAGTTCTCTGAATACTCATATCATCTGGGAGCGTATCGTAATACAAGGGAGATACAAGCCAAAATTCAAAAAATGAATAATGACTAAAAGAAATAAACTAAGTGCAATATAAATAATTATGTTCCCAAATCATCCAATTATAGACAATTCAAAGGTTGTACATCGTATAAAAGATCATTTACTTCGTTTACACGAACATACAACCCCCGAACGGATCTAAGGTTTTGCAAAATTAAAACATGACTCGTCGATGCGTACTTGAAACATATCAACTTGTCTTGATTATTTTCTAAATTTGTCGATGCCGGTACGAGTCCACAGTGGATGATCGATTTGGGTCGAGTCTACAGTGGACGATTCCGGCGCAAGTCCGCAGTGGACGATTCTGGCGCAAGTTCACCGTGGACGATTTGGACCGAGTCTACAGTGGATGAGTCGCATCGGAATCTAAATCTTTAAATTAAGTTTTATTAATCTAATAAAGTTAATTAATAGATATAACCTAAATCTAAATCTAATTAACATTAAAAAAATATTAAACTTAATCTAAATCTAATAAGATGAAAACTAATTAACAGATAATAAAAATATTATCTACTGAAATCTAAATCTAAATCTAAT
This sequence comes from Canna indica, assembly GCA_034359265.1. Lineage (NCBI taxonomy): Eukaryota > Viridiplantae > Streptophyta > Magnoliopsida > Zingiberales > Cannaceae > Canna > Canna indica. The sequence goes on along the minus strand of CP136898.1, from coordinate 23,416,177 downwards.
TTAATCTAATTCAATAAAAACTAATTAACACATAATAAAAAAAATAATTAGCTACTACTAGCGGTGGCCAAAATCGAGGGTTTCGGTCATCGCCGGCCAAAGAGGCGAGGAAGAAGCCCTCACCTGAAGGATGTCGACGATGGTGGTCTTCAGTAAGGGAGAAGGCGGTCGTCGGCGAGAGAGAAGGCGGTCGTCGGTGAGGGAGAAGGCGACGATCAGTACGAGACTAGGGCGGCGATCAGTGGAGACTAGACGGCGCGACAGCGAAGACTTGTGGGTGGCGATCAGTGGAGACTGGGGTTTGAAGACGGCGAAGGCTTGTGGACGGTGGCGACGATCGGTGAGCACAGGCTTGAACTCAGTGACGGCGGAGAGCACCGTAAAAAGAAAATTAGGAGAAGAAGAGGGGTCGGGCACAAACGCAAATAAAAAGCTTTTTCACCGATGGCTAAACAGTCATCGGTAAACCATGGATTATTATTTACTATATCACTGACGACCCACGCGGCTCTCTCTAGGCCGTTTGTGATTAGTTTTTAATTTTTGCGCCGAGTGCACACCATCGTTTTATTACCGACGATCACTCCTAGCCGTGACTAATGACTAATTAATATCACTGACGGCCTACGTCGCCCACTCTCAGGTCGTGGCTGATAACTTTTTTCATTTTGCGCATTGTGCGCGCCATCGATTATGAGCGACGATCTTAGGTGGCTGTATGCGAGCCGTTGCTGATGGGGTCACATCAGCCGCTCTTTGTGCGACCGTCGTAAAACCGTGGATGTTTTCGATGGCTTGGACGGCCGTGGGTGAGCCCCGTTGGTGAAAGCCACTAGTTTAGTAGTGACGATGCTAATAGTATCAGTGACGACCCTGGGCCATGGTTGATGTACGGGGGTGTTCGACGTAACGACGACCCTGGAAGATTTGATCGTCTTTCACGTAACGATGACGGGGGTGTTCGACATTCAGATGGATGTTTAAATATATTTTGTCACTCTGGTCGTATTTTTGGTTCTCGTCCATCTCGACACTTAAGCGAGGAAGAGTATCATTTGGCACACTTGTATGTATTACTCAATTGTCCAGAGATTGAATAATTCATTGAAATATTTGACATTGAGATGGTGCAAAAATACTCTATTCACAACGATGAAGAATTGGAGAGATTACGGAATCGTGATTTCCCTACTTGGATTCAGACTTACAGCAAAGATCACAGAGCTGAAATAGATGAAAGAATATTTGAGTTTGTTAGTGGACCGTCGTAACTTGTGTCGTGCTATAGCGGATATTTTGTTAATGGGTATAAATTTCACACGGTTGAATATGCATTTACAAAAAAGACAATGAATGCTGGGGTCTGTGTGAAAGGGACAACCTATGTTGAATATGATATGAATTTTTATGGACTGGTGGAAGAAGTGATAAAGTTGCACTACTTCGGCTTGAAATCAGTTATTCTATTTAGATGTCATTGGTTCGATACAACAGAAAGGGGCATGAAAGTTCATTCAAAATACAAACTTGTTGAGATTAATTACAAATCTAAACTGGCAGAAAATGAGCCTTTTATATTGGCATCACAAGCCGAACAAGTATATTACGCGAAGTATCCGGCTCGAAATAAAGATAGAGCAGATTGGCATGTAGTCTGTAAGACAAAAGGTAGAGGAAAAATTGATCCGGTAGTAGGAGAAAATGAGCTGATACCTGATATGACAGATAGTTTCTATCAAGAAGATGATCCTCCTGCTATAGATCGTATTATTCCAATACTCGAGAATGCAGACACAACGTCAATTCAATTAGAAGTTGAATATGCTGATGATGACGATCATGAAATTGAGGAAGCTGGAGATGAAGAAGAGGAAGAAGAGGAAGAAGAGGAAGAATTCGAAGACTATTATTCAGATGATGAGGAATAATTGTAAAGTATATATTTTATTAAATATATCTCTACTATTTATACAATAATCTGATTATATGTCTATTCGACAGATATGTCTGGTCGTGGTTATCGTCGCAGAAGAGCTTCGGAGTCTTTGATCGGTGAGACTCCTACACTTACTCATGCTGCTGATCCTCTTGTTGCTGATCCTTATACCGATGATACTGCCGAGGCTAGTACATCCAGACGCAGGCGACCACGCGGGCCGAACAGGTGGCAGCCTCCACCAGCCACAGAGTCACGTAGATTTATTAGCATGATTGGGGAGCGATAATATAACATGAATTATGAATCATTACAAATTCATTATATCATAATATAATATAAAAATTTATTTTTGTTGTGCAGGTTCGAGCAAGAAGAAGTGCCGAGGAGCATTTCTTCTACTATTCGACAATACATGCATGGGACATGGCCTACGTGGTCTCATGTGCCTAGCGAGCACGTCGACATGTTATGGCGTGAGTTTGAGGCACATATTATTTTTTTTTACATGCATGATGATTACTATTGATACTGATATTATTATTCTGCAGGCTCGCTATACATCGGCTGAGGACCAAAGGCCCTTCATTTATGCTGCCTGGGAGACTATTTCCCGGGCAAGGTACAACGGGCAGTTGGGGCAGGCCCGGTCCTAGGCGATGGCACGAGCTGGGACTACTAACATCGCGAAAACTCGGGGATACGGCCCCGATTGGATTACTCCGGATATATGGGACCATCTCATGGGAATATGGTCGACAGATCGATGGCAGGAGGTTTCTAGGAATGCGGCTAGAAATCGCATGTCGGGGGGAGCAACGAGTTACATCGGCTGCTCTATTACATTTGCAGTGCACGCGAACCGTATGGTAAGTGTACCTTTTAATTATATATTTTATTTATTACTATGTGTACTGATTAATGTATTTGTTTTGTAAATATAGACGACGGTGTCGGATGACGGGACTGTCCAGCGACCCTCCCCGATGACGGTGTTTGAACGGACTCACCGTCGAGCACATGGGACGGGGGAGTACATCGACAACCGCGCTACATACATTATGGTAACTATATATTTGTTTAAATTATTCATTATATATTTATAATTTAAGTTTTATGATAAATATTAAACAAAAAATCAAACTCGAGTAGGAGACCTACAGCCAGACGGTGGTGTAGCGCGGGGGCATCCTCGAGGACTTTGACGCAGCAACGTGGGTCGAGGCCGCAGGTGGCTGGGACCATGGCCGCGTATATGGCTTTGCAGATAGTGGTCATGAGCGAGTCGTACTAGGGCCACTTGGGGCACCGACCTCTCCGGTCGCTGGTGAGCGATCGTCCATCTCCAGATCCAGTTTTGATCATAGTAGCAGAATAAGGACTCTAGAGGAGACGGTCGCACGTCAGACTGAGATGATGGAGCGCTAGAGTCAGATGATGGCGGAGATGCATGCTATGCTACGCAACATGTCAGGTCATCCCGAAGCAGGCATCTCTTCAGCATCATCTCATCCATCATCCTTGAGTCAGTCCACACCGGTGTACACTCGAGCACTCTAGACCCCGTCATATGATCCAGGTCATCCTCCATCGTCATCATGAGATTTTTTATATATTGACTTTGTTACTGAGATATTATACTTGTTTAATTTATTTTGTTTGGATATTGATACTTCAATTTTGCATTTGAATAGTTTTTATACTATTGTGGATAATTATAAATATAAATATAATTATTTTGATGTATATCTTGGTGTATTTGTGATGTGTGACTAAATGTGTGTATGAGTGTATGGGTGTGTGAGTTATGTATCAGATAATGTATCAATGTATCAATGGAAATTTTAAATTTTAAATTTATTTCGTTTCTAGGTTCACATCATCAGCAACGGCTTTCCCACGGCCGTCCGTGGGAAAGCCGTTGCTAAAAGTTTATCGAAAGTCGTTGCTGATGACCTACAGCAACGGTTTAGCAACGGTCTTTTACTAACGGCATTGCTACGGGCTCACCAGCCGGTACTATTAATGTTATCAGCAACGGCTCCGCGTTCGTGGCAAAACCGTTGCTGATAATATTTTTAGCAACGGCCCGAGCAACCGTTGCTGATCCATTGCTAAGTTATCAGCAACGCGATTTTCTGCCACGGCTCCATTGCAACGGCGCCAGCCGTTGCACACCGTTGCTGATGATTTTCAGCAATGGCTCACCGCAACGGCATCAGCCGTTGCTGATGCCCATCTATCTAGTAGTGTGTGTTGGTATCAGTGACAACCTCATACGTCAGCTGTGGCTGAAGGCATGGCTGATGACCTGGGAAGCATCAAATATCACGATTGTTAATAGTGTCATCGACGGCCCCAGGGCGAGGCTGATGTGTTGGTATCAGTGACAGCTACTTATAACCATCACTTATGTGTTTAAATCAACGACAACGCCCATGGCTGTCACTGATGATTACTTGTGACAACCGAGAGACGCTGTCACAACTTATCTAAGACGTGCACATCAGTGACGGCTTTTTGTCACGCCCTTTGTCGTCTGTGATAGTTATCACCGACGGTTCAGCCATGACTTCACCCGTCGGTAATGACGACAATTCTAGTAGTGGACTGAATCAAAATCTGATTCTAGTGGGATATAGATATCCTCTCGTAGGGGTGGGATTTAAAATCCTTGGAATATTTTCTCTTGTCATTTAAATTTAATATTTATGATAAGTCAATTTTAGTTCAAATTGTAGAACTATTTTATCAATTTATTATTATTATTATTATTATTATTATTATTATTATTATTATTATTATTATTATTATTGTGTTAAAATAATTATTTAAATTTAATTTCATAAATTTTTATTAATATCTCACTCATTTATCTGGAATCAACACAAACATATGATTTCAAAATTTAACTTTTATGATCTTCTTATTCAAGATTTCAACCAATGTTGGATAGAATATAAGCTTATCCCATGAGATTTTTATTGTGATTAATTCTAATTGAATTCCTATCTGGTTAAAATCTTATTATGCGAGACAAATGCTCCCTACGTGAATTTTAAAAATGATTGAAGTTTATAAGAAACAAATGCTTGCTAGCTCAAGTTCTAGCACCACTTTCTCTGAAATTAGTGTTAGAAATTCAGCACTTGTTTTTCAAAGATGTTCGATGCCTTATGACAAGCAAAGCCAGTTTTAAAATGACAATTTTTTACACTTTCTTTGCGGTGCCCAGTGACTACAATTTACTATTTAGCTCCACAAAATATGAGAAAAAACTTATATGGACAGTCTACCCATATAAATCTCTATGAATGAGTGGATATAAGCTTTAAGTGATTGAACATCGATAGAATAGGAATGGATATGAATAATGTTCATATCAATTCCTTTCTATCCATGTTCAGTCGCTTAAAGCTCATATCCACTCATTTATAGTGCCCATAGAAATTGCACTCCTTTATTGTTCATTCATTTATTTATAATACTCACTAATATATTTTTGGTCCTCCAAAGTATCGTATTTTTTTCATTTGGTCTCTCATTTTTAAAAACTTTTCGTTTAGTCTCTCAAAATTTATTTTTATTTCCGTTTGGCCCCTCATTTTTAAAACTTTTTGTTTAGTCTCTCAAAAATTATTTTTATTTCTATTTGGTCCCTATCCGTTAACTTTTCGTTAACTTTTGATGTTAAATGTCAACATGGAATGCTAACATGGACTTAAAGAGGGACCAACAAAAAAAATAAAATATTTTAAGGGACTAGATGAAAAAAAATATATTTTAATAATCTGAAGCATAACAATATAAATTTTAATAACATAAAGAATAATAATATAATTATATTTTAAATTATTTTAAAAAAAAAAATTTATCTAGTCCCTTAAAATATCTAATTTTTTTCATTTAGTCTCTCTTTAAGTCCATGTTAGCATTCCATGTTGGCGCTTAATATCAAAAGTTAACGAAGGGATCAAACGGAAACAAAAATAATTTTTGAGAGACTAAACGGAAAGTTTTTAAAAATGAGGGACCAAACAAAAATAAAAATAATTTTTGAGGGACTAAACGGAATGTTTTTAAAAATAAGGGACCAAACGGAAAAAATACGATATTTTAGGGTACCAAAAATATAATTAAGCCTATATTTTTTTTATAAACAAAGTATAATTATATAGATAATATATGATATTGATCTAATATACTCTAAAACTTAAATTAAAATGTAAAATTTAAATAAATAAACAAAATATCATATTATTATTATTATTATTATAATAATAATAATAATAATAATAATAATAATAATAATAATAATAATAATGTGATTGAAAGATGCAATATCGTGTTTTCATAATTTAACATTAATCCTCAGGTCAACATGCGAGAAAATGATGGACCAAAACTGGCCCCACTATAAAGTAGCAAGAGGAAACACATGGCAGGGAAGACAGTAAGCTCTACTAGTAGTGGAATCAAGTCCTTCGTCTCCGTTCTTTGCCCACCATAAATTTGTAGGAAAATGTTGCAAGTGGATGATATGAGAAAAGCAAGCAGCGCCATCGCAAATGACAAGCAGGCGAAGAAGTACTTCAGCGGAATAGCCCACCGGAAGTCGTGCTCCTTGTACGGCGTGATGACAAGGGACAAGAACAACACTAGCGACGTAGCGGCACATGCAAACCCGATCACGTAGGCGTGCGAGAAGATCTTAAAAGGCATTCTATTGAAATAGAGTGGGTTTCCGGTGCTTGGATCTTTCTCTCCGGGGATAGAGAAGCTAGACGCAAAGACGACGGCGGCCACCAGGGCCGAACATGTCTTGCCCATCTCTATTAGTTGAGTCTTACAAGTATTCAACGTCTTTTCGTGTTTCTCCGTGAAGAGCACTTGTGCTGTCTTGTCTCTGAGGTTTCTAATATTCCATAGCTCTTTGGGAAGAATCTTTCTCACTATCTGTGCATGCATATATGCGTCCATCAATCCAATGTTAGAAAATGTACACAAGGTAAAAAGATGCAGGGCGTTAATTAGAAACTACTTAACCTCAAACCATTTTAGTTCATCGTGAAGTTGGAGCGCGTCTTCTGTTGTTTCAGCTTTCTCTGAAGCAAAATGCAGTATTGTGTTTCCAGTCTTCACATCGACGTAGGAGTACAACCAGGATGGTAAACGGGGGTTATTCCCTTGGGTCATCTTGCCAATGGTTTTTACAATCTCCTTGCGCCCATACTTTATTGCGGCTTGGAGAACATTCCTTCCGTCCAAGTCGAGGTAGGTTGCTAACTGAGGGCATACTTGTAATACTTTGCAGACAAAATCATCAAGTCCCAATTTGGCGCTTGTGATTAGGGGGGATTCGTGCCATCTTATGTCGGAGTTGCCGGACATTTCCTCCAACACCTTCTGCATGTTGTTGATTAGATCTTTTGTCGAACTTTCTAGTTCATCATTATTAAATGAGAGGTATTTTAGAAGCTTATCGGCAAACTGATGGAGGAGTTGGCTTTTACTATCATGTTGACATGAATCATCATTTCCGACAAAATCAGGAGCTGAGGGAAATGATGTACTACGGTTAGCTTCTCCAGAGTAACCCTTGTAGTAGAAATCGAAGTATTCCTTTTTGTTGGCTAAATGTCCAACGAGGTCCATAACTACTTTGTATTTTTTCTTGTTGCTCTCCAGACGTTGGATAGGCAGGAAACCTGAATGAGTGCATTGAAATACCGATTGGAATGGGAAGAGTAACCTAAATAAAGTATATACATGTCTAGCAATATATATATATATAGGGAGAAGTACAAATTTAATCTTATAAATCTTCAATTTTTTGAACTTTGGTCTTATAACTTTCATTTTGGTATTTTCAGTCTTATAAGTTTGCTCTGTAGTATAAATTTGGTCATATCTATGATGGTCCGTTAACTCTCCGTCAATGTGGACTAACGTCGTTCATATATGTTGACAGATTTGGTCTTATAAGTTTCATTACAAAATTATCGGTCCTATATGTTTGCCCCATAGCACAGTTTTAGTCATATATTTTTACCTCGTAGCACAGATTTGGTTCTATCCACGACGGTCCGTTAACTCTCTGTCCACGAAAAAATAAACGACGTTATATCAATGTTGATGGAGTTAACAGACCATCGTGGATAGGATCAAATCTTTATGATAGACCAACATATAGACAAGTTGGTATGTTAACTCTGTAATATATATAAGTTTACTTAATTGTAACATATATTTGCTCTGTAACATATATAAGTTTGTTTCGTAACGTAGATTTGGTTCTTTTAATGACGGTTCGTTAACTCCGTCAACATGGATATAACACCGTTTATTTTTTCGTCGATGGAGAGTTTACATACCATCACAGATATGATCAAATTTGTATTTCGGGGAAAATATATTAGACCAAATTTGTGCTATAAGGCAAATATATTGCATCAAATCTATGCTACGGGACAAACATATAGGACTGAAAATTTCGAAATAAAACTTATAAGACAAATTCTGTCAATGTGAATGAACGGCGTTAGTCCATATTAACAGAGAATTAACAGACCGTCACGGATATGACCAAATATGTACTACAGAGCAAACTTATAGGACTGAAAATATCAAAATAAATTTTATAAGACTAAAATTTAAAAAATTAAAAATTTATAGGATCAAATTTGCACTTCTCCTTATATATATTATTTGTACCATTAGTTATGTATTTCTATTCCTTGTTGTTTCACCCATCAAACTAAACACTTCCTAAGTTTGCACCATTTTAATATTTGAAAATGAATATATACAAATCTCCTGTCTAAGAAAAAACATGGATTAGCAGTGATCATGCCCTTAATTAAATCTCAATTAATTAAAGACAACCGATCACATGTATTACTTAAAGAATTATATAGCTTACATTGCTTTATAATCTTGAAAAGACAAAGTTGAATCCATCTGGCTGCACGGAAAAATCATAAATTCATCTAACTATTAATGGATAATCAAATACAATAAAATGAAATTTTCTTAATTTCTAAATAAAATTAAACAAAGAAAAATGATTAGCAGGCAAGGATGTTGGAGCATAGATATATACCTGGGATGTTAACCAATTCCAATAGGTCAAACAGAGTGCTATATTGAGAAGGGAATTTTGAACGAATACGATCTTTGCTTGTGACTTCCAAGTGCTTCATCAATTAGATGCATATTAGGTCATAATGAGGAAAGAATGAGTGAAATATTGATGAATCATCCATCGTCAATTACATGCAAATCTTGAGATCACGTACTTCAGAGTTTAATTATATAGGGCATATATATATTATTAAATTAATAAATTAAACTTGACAAAAATTAATTAAAAACCATTTTTTAGGTATTAGACTGGGAAGCTTCGCCACCCATCTCTTTGAGGAGAAAACATAAATTATTTGTGTATAATTTTTCCAAGATAAGTGAACCAGATAAAATAATTCATACACTAGAGAGGGGCGTTCCTGCAGGTGCTTCCTCATCTACCCTGCTTATCTTGTGATCAGAGTCATCTTCTAAAGGAATCCCTGAATCGTAATATAAACCATAATCAGAAATAAAGAGGCGACAATGAAGATGAAAAATTGAAGCCAAATTAAGAGCAGTTAAGTAATTACATTTATAAAGGAAGGTATATAAAGGCCCAAGCACCGATTGGCTACGGAACAGGTCAGGAATCGTCATCATTAGCTGCAAGGGCGTCACTGCGCGTTCGGTCCTCAACGATCCAAGTTTCGGGTATGTTTTTGCAATATCCAATGCAAACTCTACATGGTACATGCAACAGATCCTTCATTATCGATCAGGTACTCTTTCAAGCTAGATAAGTAGTTAATTAGTCAGCAGTTCGTACCTAGATTGTTACCCATGATTTTTATTCTCCTAAAGTAAAGATTTTTATTTGGAAACTTCTTCATGAAAGGCTTCCTACTAAGAATAGATTATTGTCTTTTGGAATCTCTATTAATGACAAATCCCGTGGAGTAGGCCCGGTACCCCGTCGGGTTGAATAACTTAAATTTTGGTGTTCTTTATATTTTCTGAATTTACTCATTTTGATATTTTTTCTTTTGGCGTTTGGATTTTTGGATCCTTGCAGGAAGACCCAATTTCTTCCTAACACTAACTAAACATGCATTCAGCTGATTGAAGAAATGATTCCTAAGGAACTCAAGAACAATAGAGACAACAAGGACAAGACAACGCGAGAGACCTTCACGGAGACTCACAAAGGCATGCTGGCGAAATGCCAGCAAAGTTTGACAGAGACGAGCAAGTTATGCGCCAGTCTTGTAGCGGCGGTGGTCTTCGCGTCCAGCTTCTCCATCCCCGGTGAGAAGGAGAAATTCGATGATCCAGAGTTCTTCGACAGGCCAGTGTTCAAGGTCTTCTCGCACTCCTATGTGATTGGGCTCTCCTTCGCCACCACGGCGCTGGTGCTCTTTGTGTCGCTCGTGATATCGCCGTACAAGGAGCAGCAGTTTTGGAGGGCCATTCCGACCTAATACTTCTTTGTATTAAGGTTCCTTCTGTGGATGCATTTGCAGCAGCGGAGAAGCTTCTCGCCATGGTTGGCTGAGAGCGTGAGAGTGGAACAGAGTGGGCGAAGAAATGAAGAAAGGAGAACTTAGCTCTTTCTATTGCATTGATGTGTATTTATACATGAGGATTGAGGAATCAGGTTGTTACATAGTGGAGCAGAGAGTGATGACAAAACGAGCGAGGATTGAGGAATCAGGTTGTTACATCGTGGAGCAGAGAATGAAAACAAACGAGCCGTTTCTATGAGTGGAGAGTACAGTCGTGATGAGTGTCGTTGCTGTCGACGTTGTTGCATGGATGAATGCATGAGAGACTACCATCGTGGTTTACACATGGAGAAGACGACAAGCTGGCCGACGTGTCGCAAATTGTTGCGTTAATACGCCCCCTCAAGATAGGCGGTGGGCAACCAACACCTATCTTGTCTTGTTGAAACAGAAAAGTCATCGGGGAGACAACCTTCATTTGGAAGTCGGCAAATTGAAGGGACGATGGAGTGAATTCAACGCAGAGCTTATTGGCTTGAACTTGCTCTCTGACGAAGTGATAATTAAGAGCCAAGTGCTTCATGTGGCCATGGAAGACAGGATTCTGAGAGAAGGCAGTTGTGCTCAAGTTGTCATAGAGGATTCTGGGAGCACTTGGACAGGAAAAATGAAGTTCTTGTAACAGATTGGAAACCCAGTTTATTTCGACAGCTGCGTTTGCGAGAGCTCTGTACTCAGCCTCCATGGAGGATCTTGCAACAGTCTGCTGCTTCTTCATCGACCAACTAATAGCAGCGCCGCCAAGGAACAGCAGAAAGGTGTCAGTCGAGCATCTGTCGTGTGGATCACCACCCCAATCTGAGTCAGAGTAAGCGAGTAGGTTTAGAGGAGCTTTAGGTGACAAGATAAGCCCATGATTAGCAGTGTGCTTTAGGTAACGAAGAACCCTTTTACAAGCTTTCCAGTGTTGCACAAAGGGTTGATGCATGAACTGGGAGAGTTTGTTAGTAATGTAGCATATATCTGGGCGAGTGAAAGATAAATATTGTAGAGCGCCTACAAGACTTCGATACTCAATTGCATCAGTTGGAGGTGAGCTGTCATTGAGCATCAATTTTGTGGAGATGGCTGCTGGTGTTTTGACACCTTTTGCGTCGTGCATATTCAATCGTTGGAGGAGGTCATTGATATATTTGGTTTGTGACAGAAATAGGCCGGATGATGTGGAGGTGACTTGAATTCCAAGGAAGTAATTGAGGTCCTCCATATCTTTTAGAGAAAACTTAGTGGACAAGACTTTGTAAACCTCCATCAGTTTTGAGGGTGAAGAACCGGTTAAAATAATATCGTCGACGTAAATAAGAATGTATATTTGGAAAGCATTCTCATGCATGTAAAATAACAACATATCTGACCTTGAATTTGTAAAACCAAGCGAAGAGAGGAATGGTTTTAATTCACTGTACCATGCCCTCGGGGCTTGACGAAGTCCATAAATAGGCTTTTGGAGCTTGCAGATGAAGTGCGGATTGGTTTTGTCAACGAAACCGAGCGGTTGAGTCATGTACACTGTTTCAGTGAGTTTTCCTTGGAGAAACGCGTTATTGATGTCCATCTGAAATAGTTTCCAATTGTGAGCATAGGCAAGCGTCAGTAATATCCGAATAGTTGTTTGTTTGATGACGGGACTGAAGGTCGAGGTAAAGTCAACGCCTGGGCGTTGATGAAAGCCTTTGGCGACCAGGCGTCCCTTGAATGTTTTAATACGACCATCGGAGGAGTTTTTAACGCGGAATACCCACTTGCACCCTACAATATTATGCTCATCTGAAGGAGGAACCAAAATCCAAGTTTTGTTATTATGGAGAGCTGCTATTTCTCGATTCATGGCTTCACACCATTCATGAACCTTCACTGCTTGTCTGTATGTGGTGGGAACACAGTCCATGCTTGGAGAGGTAGATAGAGCAGTGTAGTTAGTGGGCCAACGAGGTTTAAAGATGTTATTTTGAGCTCTTGTGACCATCCGTCGGATAGGAGGAGATGAGGGAATAGTTGGAGGGAGTTCTGTTTGGGTCAGATCACTTCGCGATGGTCTGTTTCTTGGTTGGAGCAGTTAGAAGGTGAAGGTAAAGCCTGGGCAGTGGATGGGTGTATGACCTGTTGTGGAGCTGGGCTGGTAGAAGGTGTGTGAGGAAAAGATATTGGAGTAGGAAAGGTATCGGATAAGGTAGAAGTGGTAGGAGAAAAGGTGTCAGTTTGATTTGAGGAGTTGGTTGAGGATAGCCAATGGGTTAAGTTTGGAGAAGAGGAGGTAAGATGTTGCTTGTCATCAAAAGGGAAAATATTTTCAACGAATTTTACATGACGAGATATGTGAATTTTGGAGGTGGAGAGATTTAGACATTTATGTGCGTGATACTGAACTGAGAAGCCCAAGTAGACGCATGGTTCCGATTTGGTATCAAACTTATGAGACGCATATGGCTATAGCCAAGGGTAGCAGAGGCAGCCAAAAATGCGAAGAGAGGTATAATTTGGAGGATCATGGAACAACAGTTCATAAGGAGAAGAGTTTTGAAGGGTTGGTGAGGTCATTCGATTTATTAGGTAGGTTGCATGAACACAGGCATGATTCCAATAGCGGAGAGGAGTTTGAGACTGATGCATTATAGTTAATGCAGTCTCCATTATATGTCGGTGGCGGCGTTCAGCTGTAGCAACACGTTGCGGCGTTTATGGAGGCGATAATAAATGTTGAATTCCCTGTTTGGAAAGAAACTTGGAGAGTCCTATGTACTCTCCACCACCATCCGAATACACAGATAAGATTGGCATATTGAAATATTTTTCAACTAAATTTTTAAAGGACGGGAAAACATCCGAAACATCTGATTTCTTGCAAATAGGGAATAGCCACATATATTTTGTGAAGTGATCAACGAAGATCACATAGAAACGATGACCTTCGGCTGAGATAACTGGTGCCGGTCCCCAGACGTCAGTGTAGAGAAGTGCTAACAGCCTGGAGCTCGACATAGAGGATTGAGAAAAGGGCAGCTTGTGGCTCTTGTTGCAAAGGCAAGAGTTGCATTGTTCTGAAACAGAAGTAGAGCAAGGTAAATGAAAGCGATGTAAAATGTGTTTAACTGTTTTAAGGTTGGGATGCCCGAGTCGACGATGCCATGTAGTGAGAACTGGTGAGCTGGAAAAGGTTGAAGACAAAGCAGTCGGAGACTCAATGACCCACTCATAAAGGTTATTTTTATTCGGGCCTTGCACTAGAGGAACCCCCGAGTTCAAATCGTTGATAACATAAAAACCAGGGAAAAACTCAATAGAAGTTGAATTATCTCTGCAGAACTGAGATACTACTATTAAATTTTTTGAAATATCTGGTGCACACCGAACTTGATTCAGATGAATTTTTTTTGAAGAAGAACACACAGTTGTATTGCCAAGGTGAGAGATTTTGATACCAGTTCCATTGTCGATGATGAGTTCATTTGAGCCAGAGAAATCATTACACTCCTGCAGATGTTTGGGAGTGGATGTCACATGATTAGATGCGCCTGTATCAAATACCCAGGTTGATGAAGAAGTTGGTTGCTGCTGATGATTTAAATAGTTAGCTTGTGGCGGATGAAGAGTTGGACAGAAGCGCGCAGTGTGGCCAAACTGGTCACAATACTGACATTGCATTCGTGGTTTGAAATTATTCTGGTGTGGAGGAGGTCTCCAGTAACTTTGTCTTTGGTATTGATAGCCTTTGGGTCGGGGAAGAGGGAACTGAGGCCGAGAGAGTGGAGGCCACGACCAATTTGAGTAACTTGGCCGGGGAGATGAAGAAAATTGTGGTCGCCTGTTAGGAGAGAACTGTGACAGACGTGGCCGATTCCATTGCATTTGCTGAGTGTATTGAGCTGTAATTGATGGCGCATCAGTCCGATGAAGAATGAAGGCCTCATGGCCGATGAGTTTGTCGTAAAGCTCTTCTAGAGTGATAGGAGTGTCGCAGGCACGAATAGCTGCACTAACGTCGTTGTATTCAGCACCGAGACCACTCAAGATTTTGATGGTCAGTGCAGAATTACTGATCGGAGAGTCAACAATTGCCAACTCGTCGGCAATCGAACGAATAGCATTAAAATATTGAGAGATCGTCTTATCACCCTTAACAAGTTTTGTGAGTGATTCTTGAAGACTATAAACCCGCGACTGAGATTTATTCACAAACTGACTTGCGAGTCTTAACCAAGCTTCTCTGGACATAGAAGACTAGGTTATAAGCAAGATGATTGTTGGATCGACAGATACCATAATAGCGTGTCGTATGAGACTATCCTGCCGAATCCATTGTCTCCTTTCCAGATCAGTTTCAGGAGGAGACAATGATCCATCAATGAAACCATTTAAATCATATCCTGTTAATAGAAAATCAAACTATTTTCCAAGAAGGATAGTTGGTGCTCCCAGTAAGCTTGACAGGGAGCTGAGCTATCGGATTGATGGAGACGAACTGATTTCTCGGAGTCAATGGATTAGAAACACCTTGTCCGGGTGAATCAGATACGTTAGAAAAGGTTGGATTGGTTGCCATGGAGAAGAAAAAAAAAACGATGCAAGAAACCAGGAAAGGAGGAAAAAAAAAGAGCTCGTTAGAGCATGGGAGAGCTCTGATACCATATTAAGGTTCCTTCTGTGGATGCATTTGTAGCAGCGGAGAAGCTTCTCGCCATGGTTGGTTGAGAGCGTGAGAGTGGAACAGAGTGGGAGAAGAAATGAACAAAGGAGAGCTTAGCTCTTTCTATTGCATTGATGTGTATTTATACATGAGGATTGAGGAATCAGGTTGTTACATAGTGGAGCAGAGAGCGACGACAAAACGAGCGAGGATTGTGGAATCAGGTTGTTACATCGTGGAGCAGAGAATGAAAACAAATGAGCCGTTTCTATGAGTGGTAAGTACGGTCGTGAGGACTGGGGTTGCTGTCGATGCTATTGCATGGATGAATGCATGAGAGATTACCGTCGTGGTTTACACGTGGAGAAGACGACAAGCCGGCCGACATGTCGCAAATTGTTGCGTTAATACTTCGCAGTCTTATTGTTCTCAATGGCGGTGGTCTCACTGTTGGTGGCCTTCACGTGCAACATCTATCTGCAGATATGCACGCATACGACGAAATTTATGGGCTTTGTTACGCTCATTGTTGAGCTTACTTTCTTCCCCGCCTTGTGCTTCGTTGTGCTCGTCCATCGCGGCTCCAATTTAGGTCTTTGGTTTCGTCGTCTTTGTTAATGATTGAGTCAGTGATTAATTCATGAGTTACCGCCAATCCACATCGATGTAAAAGATTCCGTGTGCTGTTTAATTATCTAGCAACTATTTTTATCTGGACTTTGAGTTGTGCTTGTTTTCTTTTAATTTGCCATTTAGGTTGAACGTTCTATCATTCCTTTTACAAGACTGAATATTCGAATGATATTATTGCATATATTTTTTAAATATAAAAAATAAAGTATTTACTCTTACTAAATGTTGAAATGCACCTTTTATTGAAGTTTTATTTTCATCAATTTTGAGTTTAATTACTCAATTATTAATATGATTTTTAAAAAAATAAAAAGTGTAATAGATAGTTCAACGTGGAATATTTGAATGAGAAAATTATATATTTTGCCCTTGAACTTTAGCAAAGGGTGTGAAAATACCGTTAGAAATTCTTTTGAGTTCAATATGCTTCTAAACCATCAAATGCTATCCTCGAGAACAAGTAAAGCTAGCCCTTTTTTTTCTTGAGTAAGAACAAGAAGCAAGCCATCAAAAGGACCAACGGTACTTGAGTGCCTGCATGTGTATCCTAAGTATATATCATCAAAAGAACAAGAAATAGGACATCGATGACCTGTCATGCTCTCATTGATTGCCATTAGCACCATCTATCATGCCACTTTATCGTCTTAAAAAGAGTATTTTCAGACTAGTTTTGGGGGTTTGAGGGTACATTGGGCTGAAAATTTAGGGGCATTTTTACATCTTTTACTGAAGTTCACAAGCAAAATTAAACACTCATTATCTCATTTTTCTTTGACAACTCATTAATGTCATGTCATGCTCTCAATTGTTACCATTAGCACTGTTTGTCACGTAATTTTATCGTTTCAAAAAAGATATTTTCATACTAATTTTAGTGGTTTAGTGGTATAGAGGGCTCAAAAGAATTTCTAGAGATATTTTCACACATTTTGCTAAAGTTCGGAGCAAAAAACTCTTTATCCCTATTTTAAATAAAAATAATATTTAATGGACCAAAGTATTATTTTTAAAATGGTAAGAAAAAGTGAGAATTAAATAAATTAGAGGAGTCAAAGTATGATTTTTAAAATTTTAAAGATCAAAATGATTTTTTTAAATTTAAAATTGACATTATAGTATAGTCATTACTGTAGTCAAAATGGCAACACTAGAGGGGGATGAATAGTATGTTATTAAAATCTATTTCTGTAAATCCGATTTTATTCGTTTCTCAAATCGTTTAGGCAAGTTACAATTATGCGATTAAATGCGGAAGCAAGATCAAACAATTAAGCACAAATAAAGTATCAATGCAATCACACAAATTTATAGTGGTTCGGCCCCAATGCATACTCCACTACCTAAACACCCCTCTTAGGATTTCCAAACTAGGTTTATTAGATTAATTTTTGTTTCCCTTACAATGAGGACTTTGACTCGAAGAGTCGCACTCTCAACCTAAGACACTTCCAAACCCAGAAGTCACTGCATTCTTACCGAGAGCACTCTTCCACCTCAACCCTAAGGGACAACTCGACTAATCCTAGTAAAACTAAGTTTATACAAGTGGCTTTACACCTTCACAACAAGGTAACCACTTCCACACAAGACCTAACAGCCTAGGTCTTCCACACACACAAATTCAAAGTAAACAAATTCAAATAACCAGTTAAAATTACAATGAAAAGAGCTTAGAATAAAAACCAAGATTAAAAACTCTTTTCCAAGACTTGGAACCTCCAACTCTTCGAATAATAGAGCTTGAATCAAATCCCGAGTTGAGGAGCAGTCGGCGCTTGAAGAAGAACGCTGAAGGAAGAGAAGAGCGCGCTACAATCAATCTCTTGGAAGGCTTAAAACTCCCTTTTAATTGCTCAATAATATCTGTAAGATTGGGAGAGATTTTTATTGAGAGGTTAGATGAATGATATTTATATCCACTCAAAGAAATGATAGCTCAACGGATAGAAAACTATCTGTTGCAGACGCTCGGTCGATTGGCCGGTCGACCGACCGATCGACTGCTTGATCGATCGCTGCCTTCCTCTCTGTGTGCGGTCGACCGACGGGTCCACCACCAAATGCAAAACTTGCGATCCTCAACTCGGTCGACCCGTCGATCGACCGACGCAAGCTCATTGCGTCCTCTGACAGATTTTGGTTTCAATCGGTCGACCGCCCGATCGACCGAAGTACCTACTGCTGCTTTGCATCCTTCGGTCGAGATGGCTACTGCCATTTTTCTAACCCTATTCGGTTGACCGGATGGTCGACCGAACCTAGGCTGAATTTGATTTATTCAGCCTTTTTCTTCCGCGCTTTGTTTCCAAGTTTCGGCTTTCAACGAGCATCAACTTGGAGAGCTTTTCATTTGATCTTTGGACTCGTCCAATGCGACTTTGGTGCACACGTCGATCTCCGAGAAATTTTCGCAACGAACCCGAGCGCGACGATCAATGTCCTTCTGATTTATCGATTTCCTCGATTTATCCGATCGAGGTCATCGAACGCTACTCGATATGGAACCTGAAAGATTTCTCAATGAAATATTAGTTCCATTTTTGTTATCATCAAAACCAAAATTAAGACCAAGATTGAAAACCTAAAGCCAACAATCTCCCACTTTTTGATGATGACAAACATTCTTAAGAAAATATATTTATTAAAGCATATAAGATATCAATTAAGGGATTTCTCCCCCTATCAACATGCATATCTATGAAAATAAACTCCCCTTATTTATATGCATGGATCTCCTATATTTTCCTCCCCTTTACCTATAATTTTCTCCCCTTTTTCCTATACTTTTCTCCCTCTTTTGACATCAATCAAAAAGGGCAAAAAAAAGGTCAATCTAGTCAAAGGGATGAAAAACAAATATTTATTCATGAAGTTGAGATTCTAAGGATTTTTCATGAAACATGACAATCTCAACCAAAGGGATGAAAAACAATATGTGATATGAACCAAAATCATACCTGATAGAAAAGAGTGATAAATACAATTCAAAACTAAATCATGTATGCACTAAAGTATGAATGTACTCATATCTTTTTCACGATATTTTTAGATTTCATTCAAACTTTCAAAATATCAAGATATGATCATTTAAATCATATATATCAAGTTTGAAGTGAAACTAGTGTCTTTTAATCCAACTATGAACTTAGCACGTTTTCATTTGAAATAAGCATGAAAACATGAAAATGCTAAGTATCAAGTTTTGCTATCTACTCATGTTTTCTTTATCTTAGGCATTTAGACATCAAATATGAGAGAATGTAAGTCTATGAATCAAGTTTGGGCTTAAGATAAAATTTCTAAGTCACTTTGTTTACTTAGGTCAAGGTGTAGTTTCAAGAATCAGTTAAAAAGAATTTTTCTATATTTCTCTAGAAATAACTGATACCAATTGTTGTAGAAATGATAATTCCGTAAATTTCAGTTATTTTCAAAGAGTACTCAATTTTTATTCAAACTTTTATGACACCACATAATGATCATATAAATAGTGTATGTCAAGTTTGAAATGAAAATTGTATCCTAAAGTCAAGATATCAACTTAGCATGGTTTCATTCAAACTAACCTAGTTGTCATGAAACTTGCTAAATTTCAATCTTATCATTTACTCATGATTTTTCAAACTTGAACCTTTGGATACCTAATTTGAGTAAATCTAAATATGTTTCTCAAATATGAATTGAAAATGAGACCTTTAAGTCAACTTGGTTCAAAAGAGATAAACATGAATTGACCTCTATGTCATTTTATCCATATCCATATGAATTTTTCATTCTAAGTGCTTGGAAACATGTCATACATCTTCCTAAACATGTTTATGAATTTTGGACTTAAAATGAAGTGTCCAAGTCGATTTGTTGACTTGGGTCAAACTTTTTCAAGTTTAAGTCCCCAAAAGTGATATAGTTATCACATTGTTCATCAAGACATGAATTTTTAATTTTAAATATTTAAACTTATGTGATATATGTGTCTAAACATGTTCATTAGGTGTTTACTCAAAATGAGATCTCTAATAAGAATTTTAACCTAGAGCAAGTTTCATTCAATCAAGATATCATAAGATTGCCTAAGTTATCCAAATTTTACCTACTCATGAAACTTCAAACATTTATCATGCAAAAACAATCATGAGTATAGAGACATCATTAAATGTGAATATTCAATTATTATACAAAGATTTTTGCAAAATTAAATCCATACCTTTTTCAATAGAATTTTGCCAAACTTGTCATTTACCCTTCAATTTTCTTCATGATAACATAGCCTTTCATTAACATTCACAACTTGCAAGTAGACTTGATTAGTAGATAATGAGATTATAGCTACTAGCAAGCTAACATACTAAATAACAAAAATTTAATGCAAAGTTTCATTTAAAAATCTTAACCTATGCTAGATAGTAGAGATTCACTTTAAGGAGGTTATCATGATATCAGAATGAATCTAAGGGATCTTAACATGTGACACATTTGAAGAATAAGGTCCCTAAACATGTTTAACTAGTTTGGACTTTAAAGGAATATCTCTAATGGTAAGTATCAACCTAGAGCAAGTTTCATTTAATAAAATTTGTCTAAGTGCTATGATTCTACCTACTCATGAAAATTGAAGGATTTAACATGCAATTCTAATCATGAGTATTGAGACATTATTTAAGCTTAAACATTGAGGTATAACACTAAGATTTTGAATTTATCTAAGTTATACCTTATTCATGATTATTTAGCCAAACTTTTCATTTTTCATTGTCATAGCCTTCGTTCTTAATTACCAATAACTTGCAAGTATACTTCATAAATAGAAAATGAAACCAAATCTACATGCAAGCTATCAAACTAAATACCGAAGAGAAGAAAAAAAACCAAGTATCATTTTCCAAATTCAACTTCACTAAATAGCATGGATTCATTTTCATATAAATCATTCATGATAACAAAATGAATCAAGAGATCTCAAAATATGAAATTTTAAAAACTAAGATCTCCAACCCTTCCTGTTGGTTGAAAACCGAAAGTCACAATTAGCCTACGATTTAAAACCGCAAGGTTGCATGAGCCCATTACATGCTACATAGGTCTCCGAAGAGACCGAAGATAAAAAAAATCAAAAATCATTTTCCAAAGGACTCTTAACAAGAGCGGGGAAACAACTCAATCTAAACATGTATCATAACTCCAACTTAAATAAAACAAACCAAAATAAGGAGATGATACAAAGTATACCTTAGATGCCAATTTTTCATACCTGTGGCATTATGATGGATTGAAGTTGCAACCAAAGAATGATACTTCATTTAAGTTCATGGTCAACTTCAACTCTTCACTTCTCTTTATCCTTGTGTGGTAGCTCCCCCTACAAGAGAGCATGAAATTTTTGGTACCCAAATGATTTTGGGTCCTTGGGGGTTAGTTGGCCTCGGTATCCAAAGTGTCTTAGCAACACTTGGATTCTTCTTAAATGTGCAATCATAGATTGCATGACCATGAGTACCATAACAATAGCAATGTCCGTGAAACTTTTTATTTTCCCTACGGACATGTGATTTATCGCTAGAATGCTTGACATGGGAGCTATGATGAACATGAACATTCTTAAACGATACATTCTTCTTTTGAATATGAGGTTTAATTATAGAATGCTTAGCATGAGAATGATGATGAACATTGGCATTCTTTACACAAACATTTTTCATTCTAGTGTTCTTAGTAGATGAAGTATTTTTGAATTCATTTACTTTCTTGTTCAATAAAATAACCTCACTTTTCAAATCATTCATTGATCTTTGAATAGCATACAATTGAGTTTTTAGCATGCTATTTTCATTTTTATGTTTCAAGTCCTTAATTTCAAGTTTCATATCATCATGGCATAAATCAAATGAACTAGATTTCAATTTCTCATTTTCTAGCTTTAATTCATGCACATGAGAATTAAGCATCATATTTTCTTTCTTTAGCATCTTATTTTTCTTATCTTTACTAACAAGCAAGACATATATTTTTTGACATTCATCAACTAGTTCTTCATATGACATATTGAATGAACTAGAAGAGCCGGTACTAACATTATCATTATTATGACTAGAAGAAAAAGAGTGTACCTCATCATTGGTACTCATGAGGCAAACTTTTGAAGTAGCTTCATAGTCATTGCTAGAGGGTGCTTCAAATGAGTGAGAGGTGGAGGTGGAAGCACTTGACCTCCTCCATGCTTTGTTCTTCATGCTTGGGTAACTTTTCTTCACATGCCCCTTTTCTTTACAAGCATGACAAATTACTTTTCTTTTTCGGCTCTTGGAACTACTTCTTTAACTAGAAGAGCTATGGGCATCAAAACCAAGATTAGGGGTAGGTGAATGACCATTGCCATCACTACCTTCATTAAATGTACAAATTTCTTCGATTTTAGCATAATCATATAAAACATTCAAACTAGCACATAAATCATGAGCCGAAGAGCAATGCATGACTTTATCTAGGATGTCATTTGGTAATGTGCAAAGTATACAATTCATGGCAACTCCATTATACTTAAACATTTTCTTGTCAAATTCACTCCAAGCATGCATATCAACCTTAGGTTCTATGAATTCTCAATGTAACAAGTTAAAGACACCAAGAACTTTAGTCTTTAAATAAGTGTACATCCTATATTTCCAAAGACCAAAGTTTGAGTCATCGAACCTAGCTAGGGGGTGAAGATGCTACACACTCTGGTGCCATTTTTCGGATCAAGAGATGATGTAGAGGAGATGGTGAAATCTCAATCTACGATCTGATTTGATACCAAATGTAGTCGAAATAGCAACCCTAGAGGGGGGGGTGAACAGTATGTTATCTAAATCTATTTGCCTAAATTTGATTTTATTCGTTTCTCAAATCGTTTAGTTAAGTTTCAATTATGTGATTAAATGCGGATGCAAGATCAAACAATTAAGCACAAATAAAGTATCAATACAAACACACAATTTTATAGTGGTTCGGCCTCAATGCCTACTCCACTACCTAAGCACCCCGCTTAGGATTTCCAAACTAGGTTTACTAGATTAATTTTTGTTTCCCTTATAATGACTTTGACTCGAAGAGTCGCACTCTCGACCTAAGGCACTTCCACACCCGGAAGTCACCATCTTCTTACCGAGAGCACTCTTCCACCTCAACCCTAAGGGACAACTCGACTAATCCTAGTAAAATTAAGTTTACACAAGTGGTTTTACACCTTCACAACAAGGTAACCACTTCCACACAAGACCTAACAGCCTAGGTCTTCCACACACACAAATTCAAAGTAAACAAATTCAAATAACTAGTTAAAATTACAATGAAAAGAGCTTAGAATAAAAACCAAGATTAAAAACTCTTTTCCAAGCCTTGGAACCTCCAACTCGCCGAGTAGTAGAGCTCGAATCAAATCCTGAGTTAAGGAGCAGTCGACGTTTGAAGAAGAACGCTGACGGAAGAGAAGAGCGCGCTACAATCAATCTCTTGGAAGGCTTAAAACTCCCTTTTAATTGCTCAATAATATTTGTAAGAGTGGGAGAGATTTTTATTGAGAGGTTAGATGAATGAGATTTATACCCTCTTAAAGAAACGGCAGCTCAACGGATAAAAAACTATCCGTTGCAAACGCTCAGTCAATTGGCCGATTGACCGATCGATCGACCGCTCGAATGATCGCTACCTTCCTCTCTGTGTGCGGTCGACCGATGGGTCAATCGCCAGACGCAAAACCTGCGTTACTCAACTCGGTCGACCCGTCGATCGACCGACGCAAGTTCGTTGAGTCCTTTGCCAAATTTTGGCTTCAATCGATCGGCCACTCGGTCGACCGAAGTAGCTACTGCCGCTTTGCGGCATCCTTCGGTCAACTGACCGATCGACCGAGATGACTACTGCCATTTTTCTAACGGTCGACCGAACCTGAATTTGATTTCTTCAGCTTTCTTCTTCCGTGCTTCGTTTTCGGCTTTCGGCTTTCAATGAGCATCAACTTGGAGAGATTTTCATTTGATCTTTGGACTCGTCCAATGCGACTTTGGTGCTCACGTCGATCTCCGAGAAATTTTTGCGATGAAACCGAGCGCGACGATCAATGTCCTTCTGATTTATCGATTTCTACGATTTATCCGATCGAGGACATCGAACGCTACTCGATATTGAACCTGAAAGATTTTTCAACGAAATATTAATTCCATGTTTGTTATCATCAAAACCGAGATTAAGACCAAGGTTGAAAATCTAAAGCCAACAATTACAAACATACACAAATGCAAAAACATATGCATAAAACACTGTAAGTAGGGATCAAACTCATAGACAACATGTTTGAATATCTAACCACTGAGTTATTAGTGGGTCCACAATATCAAAGTAAAATTAAAATAAATTTTAATAGTTAAAATAGTTTTTTTGAAATAATAAAAGTTAGTTAAAATAAAAAATCTATATAAATTTTAGGGGCAAAATGAAATTAATCCTGGTTTACGCTTTATAGATCCACTTGAAGGAGACAAAATGTCAACCATCGCGATCGAAGAAGCATTTGGAAAGCAACAAAATTAATCTACGCACTTATTTCACTATATATTATTCCTTCTCCTTCTCTTTTTATTGGGAAAAAGAGAAAACACAATGATTAAATGGCGGATTGCCCGGCTTTAATTTCAAGGTTCCCCACGTGCCAATAAGTAAGTAGATAAATAAATAAATGTTCTCCCATGCACACATATAGCTAATTAGGATTATAATTAATCAGAGTTTGTCATACATTATACAACTCTAGTCTACTAGTGCTAATTAATTAGGTTCAGATTAAGGAGTGTTCATCAGCTAATTGTTCATTAACAGGCAACATGAGTCCGGCAAAAGATTCTAGTTGAAAGGATCGAATATATTTCTCAACTATATATAATTAAAGGTTCATGATAGAAAACTGAGATCCTCGCTCCAAGGTCAACAAGTAGTGTAATCAACAGGAATCCATACAATGGATTATTTATTCAACATGTAATGATGAACAGAAACATGGAGAGGGAAAATGTATTCGAAGAGGGAAAACTTGAGAAGCTTTGTCAAAAAGGTATCAGCTTGACTATTTATACATCAAGCGATTTTAAAGAAAACAAAATTACAACATTGCTTTTGCGGCTTATTTACAATGGTAACTAATGAACTATCCTTTTTGCTCGTTTTCTCATGTTGCGTTCGTTATTACTCGCATTCCTTCCCTTTCTTCTTCTCCGCAGATTGGCTTTCACACCCCCTGCAAGTTGGTAGAATGGAGAAGTAATTTTCCATTCCCAACTTGGATCTCAACTTTTGATGCTACGGAGTAGGTAATGCTTTTGAGAGAATGTCGGCCGATTGATCTGCACTTTGAAGGTAAACTGGTTCTTTCAGCCTTGCTTGGTATTTCTCACGAACGAAGTAGCAATCTACTTCAAGATGCTTCGTTCGCTCGTGAAATACTGGGTTCTTCGTAATGTGCAGGGCACTTTGAGAGTCACGGTGTAGAGGTATAGGACCAGATTGCATTATACCCATGTCGACTAATAAATTTGACACCCAAACTAGTTCTGCTGTTGTGCTGGACAATGCTCGAAGCTCGCTTTCTGCGCTCAAGCGACTTACAGTTTTCTGCATCTTACATTTCCAGTTAACAGTTGATGTTCCAAGTTTAATCAGGTATCCAGTGATAGATTTCCTGGTGTCAATACAACTGCCCCAGTCTGCGTCTGAGAAGCTATATATGTTGGTTTTTGACTCAGCAGAATAGTATAATCCCATGCCAATTGTTCCTTTCAGATATTTCAACACTCTCAGAGCAGCTTGTAAATGCGATTCTTTAGGATTTCGTTCATGTTGACTAAGCTTATGTACACTATACATAATATCCGGCCTAGTAACTGTAATGTATAAAAGCTTTCCAATCAAAGTCCTATAATCAGTATTGTCGACCATTAACTCTTCATTTGCTTCAGTCTCTTTACTATGCTTGCTGGTCAGAGCCATGGGGGTGCTCTTGGGCTTACAATCCAACATATTTCTCTCTGTCAATAAGTCTAAAATGTACTTATGTTGAACGAATTGTAATCCCTTTTTACTTCTTTGAATCTCCCGACCAAGTAACACTACTGGAAAAATGGGCATCAGCAACGGCCGTTGTTGAGCCATTGCTGAAGGTCATCAGCAATGGCTTGCAACGGCTCGGCCCGTTGCAATGGAGCCATGGCAGAAAAATGGGTTGTTGATAATTTAGCAACAGATCAGCAACGGCCATATGGGCCATTGCTAATAATATTATTAGCAACGGCTTTTCCACGGACACGGGGCCGTTGCTGATAACATTATTAGCAACGGCCCATAAGGCCGTGGCAAGGCCGTTAGTAAAAGACTGTTGCTAAGCCGTTGCTGTATGACATCAGCAACGGCTTACGATAAACTTTTAGTAACGGCTTTCCCACGGACGGTCGTGGGAAAGCCGTTGCTGATGACCAATTCCTGCAACAGAGAAAATTTTAAAATTCCAAATTTTCATTAATACATTGATACATTATCTGATGCATAATTCACACACCCATACACTCATACATACATTCATTCACACATCACAAATACATCCAGATATACATCAAAACAATTATATAGATGTTTATTTGTATCCACAATCGTATAAAAACTATTCAAATGCAAAATTGAAGTATCAATATACAAACAAAATAAATTAAACCTCAGTAACAAAGTCAATATATATATATATATAAAATCTCACGATGACGATGGAGGGTGATCTGGATCATATGGCGAGATTTGGAGTGCTTGAGTGTACACCGGCGTGGACTGACTCGAGGATGATGGGACGATGGATCAGATGATGCCAAAGGATAACCTGACATGTTGCGTAGCATAGCATGCATCTCCGCCATCATCTGACTCTGGCGCTCCATCATCTCAGTCTGACGAGCGACCATCTCCTCCAATGTCCTTATCCTGCTACTATTATCATAACTGGACCTGGAGGGGTTGGTGCCCCAAGTGGCCCTAGCATGGCTCGCGCATGACCACTATCTGCAAAGCCATATACGTGGTCGTGGTCCCAGCCACCTGCAACATCGACCCACGCTGCTGTGTCAAAGTCCTCGGGGGTGCCTCCACGCTGTATCACCGTTTGATTGTAGGTCTCCTACTCGAGTTTAATTTTTTTCATAAAACTTAAATTATAAATATATAATGAATAATTTAAACAAATATACTTACCATAATAAATGTAGTGCGGTTGTCGATGTACTCCCTCATCCCATGCACTCGACGGTGTGTCCGCTCAAACACCGCCATCGGGGAGGGTCGCTGGATAGTCCCGTCGTCTACATTTACAAAACAAATATATTAATTAGTACACAGAGTAACAAATAAAATATAAATTAAAAGTAAGGTATACTTACCATACGGTTCGCGTGCACCGCAAATGCAATAGAGTCGCCAGTGTGACGCGCTCCTCCCGCCGACATGTGGTTTCTAGTCGCAGTCCTAGCAACCTCTTGCCATCGATCCGTCGACCATAATGCCATAAGTTGGTCCCATATATCCGGAGTAATCCAATCGGAGCCGTATCCCCAAGTCTTCGCGATGTTAGTGGTCCCAGCTCGGGCCATCGCTTGGGACCGGGCCTGCCCCAGCTGCCCGTTGTACCTCGTCTGGGAAATGGCCTCCCAAGCAATGTAAATGAAGGGCCTCTGGTCCTCGGCCCATGTAAAGCGAGCCTCCAAAATAATAATATCAGTAACAATATTAATCATCATGCATGTACAAAAAAAAATTAATACATGCCTCAAACTCGCGCCATAGCATATCGACGTGCTCACTGGGCACGTGAGACCACGTGGGCCATGCCCCATGCATATATCGTTGAATGGTAGAAGAAATGCTCCTAGGAACTTCTTCTTCCTCAAACCTGCACAACAAAAATAAAATTTAATATTATATTATGATATAATAAATTTTTAATGATTCATAATTCATGATATATTACTGCTCCCCAATCACGCTAATGAATCTGCGTGAATCTGCGACTGATGGAGGCTACCACCTGTTTGGCCCGTGTGGCCGCCTGCGTCTAGATGTACTAGCCTCAGCAGTATCATCGGCAGGAGGATCAACGTGCTCAGTGAGTGCTGGAGTCTCACCGATCGGAGACTTTGAAGCTCTCCTACAGCGATAACCACGACCAGACATATCTGTCAAATAGGCATATAATTAGATTATTATATATATAGTAAAGATATATTTAATATAAGATATATACTTTACAATTATTCCTCATCATCTGAGTAATAGTCTTCGAATTCTTTCTCTTCTTCCTCTTCTTCATCTCTATCTTCCTCAATTTCATGATCATTATCATCAACATATTCAACTTCTAATTGAATTGACGTTGTGTCTGCATTGTCGAGTATTGGAATAATACGATCTATAGCAGGAGGATCATCTTCTTGATAGAAACCATCTGTCACATCAGGTATCGGCTCATTTTCTCCTGCTACCGGATCAATTTTTCCTCTACCTTTAGTCTTACAGACTACACGCCAATCTGCTCTATCTTTATTTCGAGCCAGATACGTCGCGTAATATACTTGTTCGGCTTGTGATGCCAATATAAAAGGCTCATTTGCTGCCAATTTCGATTTGCAATTAACCGCAACAAGTTTGTATTTTGAATGAACATTCATGCCCCTTTTTGTTGTATCGAACCAATGACATCTAAATAGGATCACTGATTTTAAGCCGAAGTAGTGCAACTCTATCACTTCTTCCACCAGTCAATAAAAATCCATATCACATTGTGCTCATTTATCTGAGTAGTCCCTACACACTGAATTGGAAGCGAAGTTCCATTGGGTAAAGAAATTCTACAATTGTGTGTAGGTTTTATTTTGTCATCTAAAATCACCTTATCTGATGCAATGTGGTCAGTGACACCACTGTCCATGATCCACCTTTTGTTATTTACTGTAACATTGTTACTGAAATACTTACCAGCCATGTTCACTGTTGCATTCGGATCCTTGTTGCTAAGCAAATTCAACAATCTGTTGTATTGCCTCTAAGTGAATCCTCCATGGTCATTCTCTTGTTTGATATAAGAGCTTTCAGCTTTGTTTTCGTTCTTAGCATCAGCTGCCTCAGACACTAAGCTATTTGCCTGCTTCTCCACATATTGATTGTCATACTTTTGTTTACCTTTATATGGTTTATTCCCAGATGGATAACCATGTAATTTGTAACAATCCTCCTTAGTATGTCATGGTTTCTTACAGTAATCACAGAATTTTCTCTGTTGATATTGTTCTAATCCTCTTTCATTTCTGAATTTAGAAGACTCAAAATACTGTTTTGAACTATTAAGGGCTACACTTTCTAGGTTTACATTAGGTTGCAAACGAACTTTTCTTTGAGATATAACATTGGTGGTCAGCTCTGGCGTTATCGACTGGAGGATCCAAGAACGAACGAGATCATTGCATCTCGTCCAAATACCAATTAATGGTCAATCATGTTCACGAATAGGTATCGATCCATTTACAAAACCCAACTTATTTTTATTCGATAAAGAGATCCTCATGGATTCTCGCCAGGGCAAATAATTCTCATGCCCTACCAATTTAACAAATACAAGGAAGATACCTGGGCATCACTTCCGTGAATCAGAAATGGATCATCCTCGTAATTGGCAGTCCCAGAAGTAGATCAGCTCTCATTGTTGCTCCCCGATTCAGCAACAACCGATCGAGTTGATTGGGATCGTCTATTCCTCGCCATTGCCTCTATCGCACCGATGATCAAATCGAGTGTGATCCGCTTTTATGTGTCCCGCTCTGATACCATGATTGGAAACTGAGATCCTCACTCCAAGATGAACAAGTATTGTAATCAACAGGAATCCATACAAATATGATTTATTCAACATGTAATGATAAACAGAAACATAGAGAGGGAAAATGTATTCGAAGAGGGAAAACTTAAGAAGCTTTGTCAAAAAGGTATTAGCTTGACTATTTATACTGCAAGCGATTTTAAAGAAAATAAAATTACAACATTTCTCTTGCGGCTTATTTACAATGGTAACTAATGAACTATCCTTTTTGATCTTTTTCTCATGCAGCGTTCGTTATTATCCGTATTCCTTCCCTTTCTTCTTCTCTACAGACTGGCTTTCAGTTCAGGCTGTGTAGAATCTAACGCTAACCTCAACTAGAAGCAAAGCTACACAGAAGGCTTTAATTAAAATTAAAAGTGGTAAAATATGAAGCACGCATCAATGTGGTTATATATAATTTTCAAACTGCTTGGATATGATTCCCCCTCTTGGTTATGGCAATTTCGAACGACATCGCCGACCAACCAGTTGTGGACAGTGCCGACCTAACAGTCGTGAGTCATGGACAGTGCCGACCAACCACCACCGCCACCGCCACCACCGCATGACCACAACGTCGAACTTTTTCACCAGGTGAACTCTCACATTGAGTGCGAAACGTACGAAGCTCTCAAGGATATTCTGGAAGTCAAAAATGTCGGCGCTGGCTCAGTCAACTTCATGGACGACTCTTTGCTCCACGTTGTGATCGCTTGCAGAAAGTCTCACCTCGCCCTGAAGCTAATCGAGAACATTTCGACGAACGTGGTGTTCAAGCTCGGGCACAAGAACTACTTCGGAGACACTCCTCTTCACATCGCAGCCACCATGAACGATGTTGACGTCGCTTTGGCTTTGATCGGCAGGAAAATGGACTTCATTAACCAACGAAACGAGAAATAGGAAACGCCGCTGCACAAGGCGGCATAGTACGGGCACGCGACCATGTTTTTAAATGGTAAGAATAAGTGAGAATTCAATAAATTTGAGGAGTTATACTTTTTAAAATTTAAAGATCAAAATGATTTTTTTTATTTAAAATTGATTTTATAGCATAGTCATTACAAATGTAAACAAACGCGAAAACATACGCATAGAACACTGTAAGTAGGGATCAAACTCATAGGCAACATGTCTGGATATCTAACTATTGAGCTATTAGTGGGTCGACAATATCAAAGTAAGATTTAAATAAATTTTAATAGTTAAAAAAAAAATATTTTAAAAAAAAATTAATTAAAATAAAGAATCTATATAAATTTTAGGGGCAAAATGAAACTAATCCTTGTATACACTTTAGAGATCGGCTTGAAGGAGACAAAGCGTCAACCATCGCGATCGAAGAAGCATTTGGAAATTAAGCAACAAAATTAATCTACGTACTTATTTCGCTATATATTATTCCTTCTCCTTTTCTTTTTTAAAGGGAAAAAGAG